>CM057481.1:53205127-63205127 GCA_030035585.1 Dugong dugon | reverse complement strand
TTTTATTGTTTTGAGGTTGTCATAATTTACAGATTAACATCTCTGTTTCCCTGTTTTATATCTTTTAGCTGTGTTTTATTGTTGAGAGTTCTTTACCTCCGTTGGTATCTGGCTAATGCTGTTCTGTGTCCTAAACTCAAGTTGTTGTCTGATGTTGTTGGTTCTCTAACTGATGGACTTCTTTTAATATTTCTTGTAAATTTGGTTTGGTTTTTACAAATTCTCTTCATTTCTGTTTACCTAGAAATGTTCTAATTTTGCCATTGTATTTGAGAGAGAGTTTTGCTGGTTATATTATTCTTGGTTGTCAGTTGTTTTTTTTCTTTCAGGGTTTTATGTATGTCATCCCATTGCCTTCTTGCCTGCTTGATTTCTGTTGAGTAATCATAGCTTAGTCTTATTTTTCCCATTTGTAAGTGATTTTTTCATTTTTCTCAAACTGTTCTCAGGATTCTGTCATTATCTTTGGTTTTGGCAAGAGTCCTATATGTCTTGGTGACTTTCTCTTGGGGTCTGTCCTATGTGGTATTTGCTGACCTTTTTGGATGATCAGCTTTTTGTCTTTAATGATATTTAGGAAGTTTTCTGCCAGCAAATCTTCTCTGTGTTTTCCGTTTTCTCCCCCCATTTTGGGTCTATGATCATGTCAAACTTTTGCTCTTGATTGTGTCCCACATAATCCTCAGGTTTTCTTCATTCTTCTTCATTCTTTTCTCTGATTTTTCCTCAAAGTTATATTCATGGATTTGTCTTCAATCTTGCTTTTTTTGTCCTCCATTATTTTAAATTTGCTCCTAAAACCTTCTATTGAGTAGTCCATTTCTCAAAATTTATTGTTTATCTTTTGGATTTTGTATGATTCCTAATTATTTATTTACTTGGACATTTTGTTCTTTTATGATTTTTCTGAACTCTTCCATTGCTTTGTCTGTGTTTTCCTTGATTTTGGCTATGTTTTCATTGTTTTTTTCTGTGTTTTCCATTATTTTGTTTAGTTTTTCCCTTGTATTGTCTGTGTTTTCCTTTATCTCTTCCCTAATCTCTTGGAGATCCCAAAATATTAGTCTTTTGAATTCCATATCAGGTAGTTCCACTGCCTTTTCTTCTACTGGAAAATCATCTGATTCTTTATTTTGGTTACTTGCTGGAGTTATGTTTTCCTGCTTTTTAAATATGTTTTCATATTTTCTGTTGTCTCTGAGACATCATGGTATTATTTTCTTTATTTATTGACTGTATGTTTGTTTCATCCTGCTTCTTTGCTTTGTTTTGATATACCAGGGCTGGCAGGCCATGCTTGCTCAATAGCTGCTGTAGGCTTTGGGCACGATAGCTCTCACCACCTTTTACGGGTGGGCAGGGCAGCAGCAGGCGGGGTGAGCCCTCTTTGCTGTACACTGGTTTGGCAAGGTGGCTGAGGGCAGATTGGATGGGTGCTGTCTGCCTTTTGATGTTGGACCAGTGGTGTGGGAACATTCACAGCCCCTTGCCAGACAGGCGGGGCTGTCAGACAGGGAGTGGTACAGGTTCAATTCCCATGGTTCAGCAGCTGGTCAAGTGGCAGGGGCAGGGCAGTGCAGGCCCAGTGTGATGTATTTTGTTAAATTTATTCCTATTTCAATTTCTTATGCTAATAGTATTAATTCCTACTTTCAATTTCTCAGTGCATATCAGAAGTTATCAATATGTCTAACTGGGTAATATAACTTTACTCTCCACAGTAAAGTTAACTATTTTTTGTGTTTTTAATTCATAGTGATTTTGCAGGGAGATGGCTAGAATCTATGAAAATATCCAGTTTCTTGTTATAGCTTTGCCCAGCAATTTTAGTTATCATTCTTGCCTGTGACAATGTTTACTGTGGTGTGTGCCTTCTGGTGACTTTCTTTTGTTGATTTCCCTTCTACATTTATTAATTAGAATTCTGCTATAAGGAAAAGTTGGCCCTTGTCCCCCATTTATTCATTCATTCTTTCTTCTTTCCCTTCATTTACTTTAACATGGAATCAAAGATACTCATTTTATTCTATAGGTTATTACAGGAGTGCCTGTGTGGCACAAATGGTTAAGCAGTTGACTACTAGCTGAAAGGATGGCAGTTCAAAGCCATCCAGAGACACGTTGGACGATAAGCCTAGTGATCTGCTTCCAAAAGGTCACAGCCTTGGAAATCCTTTGGAGCACAGTTCTACCCTACACACATGGGGTTGCCATGATTGGACTTACCTGACATTTTCATTTGAGTTGAAACCTTGTAATTTAGTATTCAAATCTGAGATAGTGTTACCTTTTTCTTCCATTTCTTTCCTAAGTTCAAAGAATTCTCTATTGGTGTTTTCCTGTTTTTTGTTCATTTTTGTTCTTAGATTTTGAGTTTCTTATTCAAGGTTCTTTATCCTATCCTCAAATGCTTATTTGAGCACACTTAATTTCACCTGGAGTATTGTCTTACAGTTTTCTTCTGCTTCATGATTGTTTTTCAGAAATGGGAGGAATATGTGTTGGACTTACTCTTGTGATTTTTTTTTCTTGTGGACATGTTAATCTTTTATTAATCTTTGTGGGATTAGAATTGTTTACAATATTCTTACTTTAATCATGCCCATTTCTTTAGAATTGCAAAGTCCAGATACTTTTGTGTATGTGTGTGTGTGTGTTTGTGTGTGTGTTGGGAGAGGGATTATGCATCTTCTGATTTTGTGATTTTCTTTTGTCTAATAGGGTCTTAAATTTCCCCCTTTTCATCTTTTCCCCTTCATCACCCAATTGCCAAATGACATGTCTCCTTTCCTTTTTGCTTTATTTCTTACCTGTTAATGTTACACATTTTGAAGACTGTCGTTCAATTTGTACATACTTTTATGTCCCTTCCCTGTAGTCCAGACCCTCTTTTCTTTACCTTACCTCACTTCAGGACACATTTCCACAGCTCCTCTGAGAGAAGGCCATCAATAATCCCTCTTCTCAAACTGCCTTGTACTGAAGAGATCCTCCTTGCCAAGAATAACATCCACACTGCAGGGATGCAGGTAGATAAAGGTAGTTCACATATTTTATAATTTTTGTGGATACATACTTTATCTGAATATTCTCTATTATTCAATTACAAGTTACTATCAAATTTTTGCTATGTAATTCATTCTGTAATTAATATGTCCATAAAATATTTTTATATGATTTTTAAACTGCACAATATAAAAACTTTTTATTTTGAAATAATCTTAGATTAACAAGAATTGGCAAAAGTGACAAAGAAGTTCCAGTGTGCTCTTCACCCAGCTTCCTCCAATGATAACATCTTATCTAGTTATAATACATTATCAAAATTAAGAAATTGACATTAGTACAATACTACTAAGTCACTAAGTTTTCCATGCACTAATATTTCTGATCTATAGATCTATGAAATTTTATTGTATGTACAGATTTGTGTAACCACTATTCCAATTGGAAAGCAGAACTGTTCCATCACCCCAAAGAAACTCTGTCATGCTACTCCTCTGTAGTCACATCTTACCTCCAACCCTAAACCCCTGCAACCAGTGACCTGCTCTCCATCACTATAATTGCATCCATACAATGTAACAATATTCAACAATAAAAAGAAACAAACTATTGATACATGAAACATATGATTTTTAATTAGGAATAAATATTGGATAAAAACAAATGACATTTTCTTTTTTAATTTTTAGATCACAATAATCTTTCATTACTGTGATAAATAGATATGTAAAGTTCAATCCTCATAGTGATATTAACTACGTTCATCATATTGCTCAACCATCACCACATCTGTTCCCAAATTATACCATCACCCTTAGCAGTTCAGTGTCCCCTAAGCACTGAGTCCTCTTTTCTCCCTCCCTCCCACTTGCCCCTGGCTGATAACCAATAATAGACTTTGCTTTCTATACTCTTGCCTTTGCTGTTGTTGTTAGGTACTGTCGAGCAAGTTCCAACTCATTGTAACTCCATGTATAACAGAATGGAAAGTTGCCTGGTCCTGTGACATCCTCACAATAGTGGGTGTGTTTGAGTTCATTGTTGCAGTCACTGTATCCATCCATCTCATTGGTGGTCTTCCTCTTTTTCACTCAGTCTATACACCCAAAATGTACTGAATCAAAATCTACATTTTAACAAGATCCCCAGGTGATTCTTATGTGAAATGCAAATTCTCAGCAGGGGGTAAAACTGAAAAAAAAAAAAAAAAAACTGATTCGAAGCCCTGGTCCAAAGTAACCAAGATGAAGTCTCACTATCCTCGCTACTAAGGAGCATTTCTGGCTGTACTTCTTCCAAGACAGATTTGTTTATTTTTTGGAAGTCCATGGTATATTCAATATTCTTTGCCAGCTCCATAATTCAATGCATCAATTCTTCTTTGATCTTCCTTTTTCATTGTCCAGGTTTCACGTGCGTATGAGGCAATTGAAAATACCATGACTTGGGTCAAGAACACCTTAGTCGTCAAAGTGATACCTTTGCTTTTTAGCACGTTAAAGAGTTCTTTTGTAGCAGATTTGCCTAAAGCAATGCATCATTTTGGTTTCTTGACCAGTACCAAATATTCCTTCTATTGAAATTCCTACTCACTAAATCCCTTCCTACAGACCTCAAATGCTGCTTCCCACAGTGAATATAATCGCTGTTTTCTTTTTATCACATTAGGAACTTCTTAATTCTCTAGAGCAGAGGCCAAGTGTAGTTCATCTACAGAGTTGCCTAGAAGCAGAGCTTGAAACAAGGATTTTTCTCCATGTGATTTATTGAGGGAGTCCTCAGAAAAGGGAAATGAGGGAAGGACAATAGGGCAGAGCAAAGCATCTATGCAAGCATTTGTGGTCTCAGGTGGGAACTAGCTTCAAGCTGATCACCTGTGGAGGTTTGAAGCTTCAGCTGACTCACAGGTCAATCCTTTTAGAGGCAAGTGGTCAAGCCTTTCTACCTCTGAGTCAGTCACAATAATTGACCTCAGGCTGCTGGAGATGTAGTTTCCTCAGCAAGGTGTACCCTGTTTATAAGGGAATTCTCTGGAGAAGGGGAAATCTGTGCTTCATTGACAGCTAACATTGACAGAACTGAGTATGGGTGCACTGGCTTAGTAAAGGGGATCTCGGTGGGGCACCAACAATGTCCACTATAACTACTGTTTCTCCAAGTGTGACCTTTGATCAACTGTATCAGAATTACCTACTACATATTAAAAGTCAAATTTCTAGTTCTACTGTAGTCCTGTTGAATCAAAATCACTGGCATTGGAGCTCAGGAATCTGTATTTTAACAAACTCTCTAGAAGATTCTTTTGAACATTAGTGTTTATGAACCTTGCCCTGCACCAATGAACTTTAAATGTCTTCTAGAGTAAAAGTTGTAAATAACTGAATGTCAGTTGAATTAAACTACCCAGAGGAAAATTTTGATTATACACTCCTAGTTAGACAAGGAGCACAAACAAAATTTCCATATCCATGCATAAATCAACATTGTGCATAGATGAAATAGATTATTTCTTACAAGGGGTGACTAAGAATGCACAAAAGTGAAAAAGTTACAGACACTTCTGGGGCTCATCCCTTTGGTAATCTGACTCTCTGTGTCTGATTATGTGCAGGGGAAAAGGAAGAAGACCTAGAGTAATCATCTACCTATTGACTGTCATGCTTGCCTTATGTAATAAGATCATTGTATTGCAGACAAAGAATTCTCAAAAACAAAACAATACTAAAAGACTGAAAACAGAGAACCAAAGACGTCAATCTTTAAATGGTAACGACTTCAAAACAAACAACCAAACAAAAAAGATAACAAATGGTATAGTTATAGAACTTCCATATGGATAGGAAGTCAAGGTGATATGAATAAATAAAACACTGCTTTAAACTTAGTAGGACAAAGGTGAACCTTAGGGTAAAAAAAATAAATAAAATTAACAAATCTACTCATCAAAATAAAAAAGAAGAAAACCATAAAGTTACTGTAAGCACAAAATCAACAACAATGAAGGAAATGAAAAGAAAATCCACAAACAAAAAGAACTCAGCACAAAAAATTAAGCAGAACAAAGAAATCATCAACACCACAAAAAAAGAAGCATAATAAAATGGCAGCAGTGAACTCATACCTATTGATAATTACACTGAATGTAAATAGTTTAAATGCATCAGTCAAAAGGCAGAGAGTGGTAGGATGGATTAAAAAACATGACCTATGAATATGCTCTCTCAAGAGACATACCTTGGACACAAAGATATAAGTAAGATAAAATTCAAAGGAAAGAAAAAATATATCAACCAAACAACAACCAAAAGACAGCAGGAGTGGCTGTATTAATCTCTGACAAAATAGACTTTAAGGAAAAATCCACCATAAAAGACAAGAAAAGCAATTAGATAATGATTAAAGGGTCAATCCACCAAGAAGACATAACCGTAATAAACATATATGCACCCAAAGACAGGGCTCCAAAATACATAAAACAAACTAACAGCATTGAAAAGAGAAATAGACAATTCTACAATCATAGTAGGAGACTTTAACACATTACTTTTGGTGAAGGACAGAACAAATAGAAAGAAACCCAACAGATACAGATCTAAATACCACAATAAAACAACTCTACTTCATGGATGTATGCAGAACACTCCACTCAACAGAAACAAAGTACATATTCTTTTCCTACACAGATGGAACATTCACCAGAATAGACCACATTTTAGACCACGAAACAAGCCTCAATAAACTGAAAAACACTGAAATAATACAAAAAAATTTCTCAGACAATAACACTATAAAAGTAGACATCAATAACATGGAGAGCAAGGAAAAAATATCAAATACATGAAAACTGAGTAATACCTTGCTTAAAAACATCTGGGTAATAGAAGAAATTAAAGATGAACTAAGAAAATATCTAGACTCAAATGAGAATTGAAACACAACATACCAAAACCTTTGTGACATACTGAAAGCAGTACTCAGTCAGAGAGCAACTTATAGCTATAAATGCACACATCAAAAATGAAGAAATGGCAAAAATCAAAGCGTTAACCCTATAACTTAAAGAAATAGAGAGCAGCAAAAGATGCCCATAATCACCAAAAGAGAGGGAATAATAAAGATTAGAGCAGAAATAAAAGAGAGAACAGAAAAAAAAAAAAAAAAAAGAAAGCATCAGCAAGACTAGAAGCTGGTTCTATGAAAGGATCAATAAAACTGACAAACCACTGGACAAATTGACCAAAAAAAAAAAAAAAAAAAAACAAGAACATGCAAATAACCCAACTAACAAAAGAGATGGTGATGTCACAACAGAACCAACTGAAAACAAAAGGGTCATAACAGAATACAATGAAAAATTCTACTTCAAAAAAATTGAAAACCTAGAGGAAATGCAAAGGCATTCTACTGTGCAGATCATAACAAATTATGGGTAATATTGAGAAGAATGGGAATTCCAGAACACTTAATAGTGCTCGTGTTGAGCCTGTACATAGACAAAGAAGCAGTCATTCGAACAGAACAAGGTGGTACTGTATGGTTTAAAATCATGAAAGGTGTGCATCAGGGTTGTATCCTTTCACCATACTCATTCAATCTGTGTGCTGAGCAAATAATCTGAGAATGTGGACTATATGAAGAAGAACGGGACATCAAGATTGGAGGAGGGCTTATTAATGACCTACGATACACAGATGACAAAACCTTGCTTGCTGAAAGCAAAGAGAACTTGAAGTACTTACTGATGAAGATCAAAATCTATAGCCTTCAGTACGGATTACACCTCAACATAAAGAAAACAAAAATCCTCACAACTGGAACAATAAGCAACTTCATGATAAATGGAAAAAAGATTGAAGTTGTCAAGGATTTCATTTTACTCATATCCACAATCTACTCCCATGGAAGCAGTAGTCAAGAAATCAAATGACGTATGGCATTGGGCAAACTGACTGCAAAAGATGTCTTTAAAGTGTACAAAAGCAAAGATGTCACTTTGAGGACTAAGGTGTTCCTGACCTAAGCCGTGGTATTTTCAATAACTTCATCTATGCATAGGAAAGCTGGATAATAAATAATAAGGAAGACAGAAGAACAATTGATGCCTTTGAATTGTGGTGTTGGCAAAGAATATTGAATATTCCATGAACTTCCAGAAAAACAAACAAGTATGTCTTGGAAACAGTACAGCCAGAGTGCTCCTTGGAAGCAAGGAAGGTGAGACTTCATCTTACATACTTTGGACATGTTATCAGGAGGGACTGGACCTTGGAGAAGGACATTATGCTTGGCAAGGTAGAGAGGCTCAGCAAAGAAGAGAAAGACTCTCTATGAGGTAGATTCACTCAGTGGCTGCAACAGTGGGCTCAAACATAGCAACAATAGTGATGATCCAGCACTGGGTAGTGTTTCGTTTTGTTGTACATAGGGTTGCTATGAGTTGGAATCAACTTGATGGCACCTAACAGCAAGAAAATAGAAGAAATGGATAAATTTCTAGAAACACAAAGCCTACTTAAACTAACAAACTGAAGTAGAAAGTCTGACCAGACCCAGAACAAAATAAAAGTTTAGGAAGTAATAAAAAAAAAATCCCAACTAAAAAAGCCCTGGCCTGGAAGGATTCACCGGAGAATTCTACCAAATCTTCAGAGAAGAGCTCACACCAATACTATTCAAACTATTTCAGATCATCAAAAAGGAAGGAAATCTCCAAAACTTATTCTATGAAGCAAGTATCTCCCTGATACCAAAGCCAGGCAAAGACATCACCAGAAAAGAAAATTACAGACCAACATCCACCATGAATATAGATGTAAAAATTGTTAACAAGATTCTAGCCAATAGAATTCAACAAAACATCAAAATAATAATACATCCTGACCAAGGGGGATTCATACCAGGTATGCAAGGATGGTTCAACATTAGAATATCAATTAGTGTAATCCACCACATAAATTAAATAAAAGAATCATGTGATTATCTCAACTGATGCAGAAAAGGCAAGTAATAAAGACCAACATCCATTCCTGATAAAAACTCTCAGCAAAGTAGGAAAAGAAGGGAAATTCCTCAAACAAAGGACCAAAGTCCACTAAATGGGGAAGAGACAGTCTCTCTAACAAATAGTGCTGGGAAAACTGGATATCTATCTGTAGAAAAATGAAACAGGACTCATACCTTACACTATACAAAAACTAATTCAAACTTGGTCAAAGCCCTAAATATAAAACCTACAACTATAAAGATCATTGAAGAAAATATGGGGACAACCCTAGGGGCCCTAGTACATGGCATACATAGTATACTAACCTTAACTAAAAATGCACAAACAGCAGAAGAGAAACTAGATGAATGGACCTTCTAAAAATTAAACACTTACACTTAACAAAACACTTCTCTAAAAGAGTAAAAGAGAAACCACAGACTGGGAAAAAAAATTGGCTACAACATATCCAACAAGAGGTTAATATCTAAAATTTATAGAAAACTTCAACTGTTCAACGACTAAAAGATAATTCAATTGAAAAATGGGCAAAGGACATGCACAGACATTTCTCCAGAGAAGACATTCGGGCAGCTAACAAACACATGAAGAAATGCTAGCTATCATTAGGCACTAGAGAAATGTAAATTAAAGTACAATCAAATATGGTCTGATCCCACATCAATGGCACTAATGTAAAAAGCAGAAGACAACAAATGCTGGTGAGCTTGTAGGGAGATTGGAACTCTTATAAACTGTTGGTGGTAATGTAAAATGGTTCAACCACTACGGAAAATGATAGGGTACTTCTTTAAGAAGCTAGAAATAGAAATACCATGTGATTCAGCAATCCCACTCCTAGGTAGATAACCTAGAGGAATAAGATCCGTGACACTAATATACATATCCACACCCATATTTATTGCAGCATTGTTCACAATAGCAAAAAGATGGAAACCACCTAAGTGTCCATCAACGGATGAATGGATAAACAAACTGTGGTACATACACACAATGGAATACTATGAAATGATAAAGAATAATGATGGATCCATGAAACATCTCACAACATGGATGAATTTGGAGGAAATTATGCTGAGTGAAATAAGCCAATCAAAAAAGGACAAATAAATGAAGAAGTTAAACTATCCCTGTTTGCAGACGAGATGATACTATATACAGAAAACCCTAAAGACTCCACGAGAAATCTACTGGAACTAATAGAAAGATTCAACAGAGTAGCAGGATACAAGATAAACATTCAAAAATCAGTTGGATTCCTATACATCAATAAGGAGAACGATGAAAAGGAAATTAGGAAAACAATACTGTTTTCAATAGCCCCTAAAAAGATAAAATACTTAGGAATAAATCTGACCAGGGATGTAAAAGACCTATACAAAGAAAACTACAAAACATTACTTCAAGAAACCCAAAGGGATCTACATGAATGGAAAAACATACCATGCTCATGGATAGGCAGACTCAACATTGTGAAAATGACAATTCTACCCAAAGCAATTTACAAATACAACACAATCCCGATCCAACTACCAACAACATTCTTCAAAGAGATGGAAAAACTAATCATTAACTTTATATGGAAAGGGAAGAAGCCCCGAATAAGTAAAGCACTACTGAAGAAGAAGAATAAAGTTGGAGGACTCACACTACCTGACTTGAGAACCTACTATACAGCTACAGTAGTCAAAACAGCCTGGTACTGGTACAACGACAGACACATTGACCAACGGAACAGAATTGAGAACCCAGATGTAAATCCATCCAGCTACGGTCACCTGATCTTCGACAAGTGCCCTAAGTCCATCAAATGGGGAAAGACAGTCCTTTTAACAAATGGTGCTGGCAAAACTGGATATCCATCTGAAAAAAAATGAAACAGGACCCATATCTCATACCATATGCAAAAACTAATTCAAAATGGATCAAAGATCTAAATATAAAGCCAAAAACTATGAAGTTCATAGAAGAAAAAATAGGATCAATGCTAGAGGCCCTAATGCACTGCATTAATGGGATACAAACCATAACCAACAACATACAAACCCTGGAAGATAAGCTAACCTACTGGGATCTTCTAAAAATTAAACACTTATGCTCATCAAAAGACTTCACCAAAAGAGTAAAAAGAGAACCTATAGACTGGGAAAAAAATTTTAGACATTACAATTCAGACGAAGATCTAATCTCCAAAATCTACAAGAAAACCCAATACCGCTACAACAAAAAGACAAATAATCCTATTAAAACATGGGCAAAGGAAATGAACAGACACTTCACCAAAGAAGACATTCAAATGGCCAACCGACACATGAGGAAATGCTCGCGATCACTAGCCATTAGAGAAATGCAAATTAAAACCACAATGACATACCATCTCACCCTGGCATTACTGCACAAATCAAAAACACTGGAAATAACAAATGTTGGAGGGGCTGCGGGGAGATGGGAACTCTTATGCACTGCTGGTGGGAATGCAAAATGATACAACCATTTTGGAAAATGATATGTCACTTCCTTAAAAAGCTAGAAATATAAATACCATATCATCCAGCAATCTCACCCCTAGGAATATATCCTAGAGAAATAAGAATCATCACTCGAATAGACATATGCACACCTATGTTCATGGCAGCATTGTTCACAATAGCAAAACAATGGAAACAACCTAGATGCCCATCAACAGATGAATGGATACACAAACTATGGTACATACACACAATGGAGTACTATGCAACGAGAAAGAACAACAAGGAATCTGTGAAACATCTCATAACATGGATGAAACTGGAAGACATTATGCTGAGTGAAACAAGTCAATCACAAAAGGACAAATATTGTATGAGACCTCTATTGTAAAAACCCACGAAAAAGTTCACACACAAAATGTAACAATCTTTGTTGGTTACCAGGGATGGGAGGGGTGGGGGGAAATATTAAATAGGCAATAGATAAGTGGTATCTTGGGTGAAGGGTGAGACAGTACACAATGCAGGAGAAACTAGCACAACTTGTACAAGGAAAGGTCATGGAAGCCCCATAGACACATCCAAACTCCCTGAGAGGCTGAATTGCTGGGCGGAGGGCTTTGGGGACCATGGTCTCGGGGAACATCTAGCTCAATTGGCATGAGACAGCTTATAAAGACAATGCTCTGCATTCTACCTTGGTGATTAGTGTCTGGGGTCTTAAAAGCCTGTGAGCGGCCATCTAAGATAATCCACTGGTTTCATCCCTTCGGGAGCAAGGGAGAATGAAGAGAACAGGATACAAGGAAAAGATTAGTCCAAAGGACTAATGGTCCATAGCTACCAAGACCTCCACCGGACTGAGTCCAGTACAGCTAGATGGTGCCTGGCTACCACCACTGACTGCTCTGACCAGGATCACAACAGAGGGTTCTGGACAGAGCTGGAGAAGGATGTAGAGCATAATTCTAACTCACAAAAAAAAAAAAGCCCAGATTTACTGGCCTAAAGGAGACTGGAGAAACCTCAAGAGTATGACTCCCAGACCCACTTTTAGCTCAGTGGTGAAGTTATCGCCGAGGTTCACCGTTCAGCCTGGGAGTGGACAGCCCCATAAAACCAAATGAGACTAACGAGGTACAGGAGTCCAGTGACAAGGGTCAGAAAGCAGAAGAGGACAAGGGAGCTGGTGATAGGGAACCCAAGCTTGAGTAAGGTTATTGTTGATGTGTTGTGAGATTGTCAACCATTGTCATAAGGCAACATTTGTAGTAACTGTTAAATGAGAAACTCTTTTGTTCTGTAAGCCTTCATCTTAAGTGAGATTAACAGCACAATTGGAAGAGCGTAGTCAATATCACTGAACTGTACATATAGAAATTTTTGAAATGGTGTATCTTTGGCTATGTGTATTTTCACCAAAAAAAAAAAAAGTTGAGAAGTTAGAGGGTTGATATGTTGTGGGGTTGTTAACCAATGTCATAAAACGTGTACTTCTGTTTCATAAGAAATTATTTGTTCTGTAAGCTTTCACCTGAAGTACAATTAAAAAAAAGTTTTTTAAAAAAGAGAAATATAATATGAGACTGCTATTTAAAAAAAAAAAAGGAATAAAAGTTTTACGCACAGAAAAAAAAAAAAATTTGTTGATGGTTACCAGGGAAGGGAGGAGGAGGGATGGCAAGTTATTAAATAGATAGAAGACATGAGGTAAGACTGATGAAGTGAAAGGCAATATGCTGTATAGTGGAAGTCAGGACAACAAGCCAAAGGCATAGGAAGGCACTGAGAGGAACACAAAAACAAAGGGTAAGTATGACAATTACTATAACAGAGTATCCTTCAACAAAAGTATTAACAAACAATAATTTAGGAAGGGATACACAAGTAGATAGGAATGCTAAAGAGGCATTGGAGGATATAATGGAGCACACCCACCTGCAGATATAGGTTAGGTTGTGAATATCTCTACATACATATTTGTAGATGTTGCTTGTATGCTAATATATACAATAGAAAACACAAGGGGTACAGTCATGGAAATTTCTTAAGCACAACCAAACACCTCCAAGGAAGATGATTCTAGGTTTAAAGGCTAAGGACCATAGACTTGGGGGACATCTACATCAATTGGCATAACATAGTGCATAAAAACAATGTTCTACAACTTACTTTGGTGAGTAGTGTCTGGGGTCTTAGAAGCTTGGGAGTGGCCATCTAAGATATAACTAATAGTCTCTTCCTGTCCAGAGTAAAGGAGAGTGTAGAAAACCAAAGACTCAAGGAAGCAATTAGTCTAAAGGACTAATGACAACATGCACCACAGCCTACATGACCCCAAGACAAGAAGAACTAGATGCGTCTGGCTACCACAACTGACCACTCTGATTGGGATTACAATAGAGGGGCCGGACAGAGTGGGAGAAAAATGTAGAACAAAAAATCAAATTCATAAAAAAAGACCAGACTTACTGGCTTGATAGAGATTGGAAGACTCTCTGAAACTTTGGTTCTATGAAACCCCTCTGACTTGGAAGTGAAACCATTCCTGGAAACCGTCTAACAGTCAAGCAATAGACGGGGCTATAAAATAAACAGCAATGCCTGAAAAGAACATGAACCATAGGACAAACAATTATACGTGACCGAAAGGGCAACATTTGCACAAAACCATAGATGAGAAGGCAAGAAGGGGTAGGAAAACCAGACAAAAGGAAACGAGGAACCAGGGCAGAAATGGGGAGAGTGTTAATACAGTGTGGGGATTGCAACCCCAATGTCATGGAACATTTTGTGTACAATTTGTTGAATGGGAAACTAATTTGCTCTGTAAACTTTCACCTAAAACACAATAAAATAAAATTAAAAAAAAGAAAAGTGCCGTAGGACCTCTCCAACCCACTTCCAAACTGGGGATATGCCTCACCCAGCCCTCCACCAGCTGGAAACAAGAGGGCTCAGAAATCTCTCCTATCTTCTCACTGGAGGAATACAATTAAAATATACCTGGAGTGGGCAAAATATTCTTTATTCATGGTTCACATTAAATACACATTAAGTGCCAACCATATATTACATTAATATATATTAATCTAATTTAATACTTAGACAGCATTTGGGAGATAGATAAAGGAAGGATGGAGGGGAGATTTAATTCCTATCACTGAGAAAGTGGAAGGAAGATATAGCACATTCTGTTACTTGCATTATGAGGCCAAGACCCCAGAAACTGTACATTTATATGAAAATGCCCTGTGATGGAAAGTTTTCTGTGATTTAATTTCATATCTAAAAAAAGGGAGCCAATTTAGTCAACACATCTTTATATAACATCTATTAGATACCACACAGCATATTAGATTCATTGTTATTAATATCTGAGTTGTTAAAGGACAAAGAAAACAAAACTTTGACAAATGTTCGGAAAGAAACAAGATGTGTTATGGAAGTTGGCCAGCTTTACCTCCTGTGTAGGACTGACCGCAAGGTCAGGAGAAGTGTAGATGCATTTGCATACTCAGGTTTACATTGCATTGAAGCCTCCACTTTATTTGCCCTTCCTTAAGAATTCTAGAAAAATGAGGGCTAGAGAGAAATCATGCTTTGGTTGAATTCTTGTTACTGAATCCTCCTGCCTTTCAAGTCCACGTTCCTGTCGTAAGAAGTAGAATCTAACTGACAGAATTAGATTTTGCTGCAGTGGCAAGAGGATTCCTCAGGACTCCCACAAAGCCATTGGGAATGTAAAGTCAGAATTAAGGCTGGATACAAAGGGATACAGAAAAGTTTTCTCTTTTTTCCTAACCCTAGTTTCTAGTTCTAACCCCCACATGTCTGTCAGTTTGTCTTACTGTGGGTGCTTTCATGTTGCTGTGATGCTGGAGGCTATGCCACCCATATTCAAATAACAGCAGGGTCACCCATGGTGGACAGGTTTCAGCTGAGCTTCCAGATTAAGACAGACTAGGAAGAAGGACCTGGAGGTCTACTTCTGAAAAAATATTAGCCAGTGAAAACCTTATGAATAGTAGGGGAACATTGTCTGATATAGTGCCAGAAGATGAGCCCCTCAGATCAGAAGGCCCTCAAAATATGCATTGAACGCTAATGACTGAAGACCAGACGAGTTATGGAATGACGTTAAAGACATCAGACACGAAGAAGGCAACAGGTCATTAAAAGACAGGAAAGATAGAAAACACCAAAATGGATGTCAAAAGAGCCTCCGAAACTTGCTAAAGCAAAAGGAAGAAATGAAGAGCAGAACAGAAGATTTCAAAGGTTGGCTCGAGAAGACAAAGTAAAGTATTATAATGACATGTGCAAAGACCTGGAGTTAGAAAACCAAAAGGGAAGAACATGCTCAGCATTTCTCAAGCTGAAAGAACTGAAGAAAAAATTCAAGACTCAAGTTGCAATAGTGAAAGATTCTATGGGCAAAATACTGAACAACACAGCAAACATCAAAAGATGATGGAAGGAATACACAGAGTCATTATACCAAAAAGAATTGGTTGACATTCAGCCATTTCAAGAGGTAGCATATGATCAGGAACCGATAGTACTGAGGGAAGAAGTCCAAGCTGCACTGCAGGCATTGGCGAAAAACAAGGCTCCAGGAATTGATGGAGTATCAATTGAGATGTTTCAACAAAGGGATGTGGCTCTGGAAGTGCTCACTCATCTATGGCAAGAAAATTTGAAGATAGCTACCTGGCCAACTGACTGGAAGAGATCCATGTTTATGCCCATTTCAAAGAAAGGTGATCCAAAAGAATGTGGAAATTATTGAACAATATCATCAATATCACATGCAAGTAAAATTTTGCTGAAGATCATTCAAAAGCAATTGCAGCAGTATATCGACAGGGAACAGCCAGAAATTCAAGCCCAATTCACAAGAGGACATGGAATGAGGAATATCATTGCTTATGTCAGACGGATCCTGGCTGAAAGCAGATAATACTAGAAAGATGTTTACCTGTGTTTTATTGGCTATGCAAAGGCATTTGACTGTGTGGATCATAACAAATTATGGATAGCATTGGGAAGAATGGATATTCCAGAAAACTTAATTGTGCCCATGAGAAACCTGTACATAGGTCAAAAGGCAGTTGTTTGACAGAACAAGGGGATACTTCGTGGTTTAAGGTCAGGAAAGGTGTGTGCCAGGGTTGTATCCTCTCACCATACTTACTCAATCTGTGTGCTGAGCAAATAATCCAAGAAGATGGGCTATACGAAGAACAGCATGAGAATTGGAGGAAAACTCGTTAATAACCTTTGTTATGCAGATGACACAACCTTGCTTGCTGAAAGCGAAGAGGACTTGAAGCACTTACTGATGAAGATCAAAGACCACAGCCTTGAGTATGGATTATACCTCAACATACAGAAAGCAAAAATCCCCACAACTGGACTAATAAGCAATGGCATAATAAATGGAGAAAAAATTGAAGTTGTCAAGGATTTCATTTTACTTGGATCCACAATCAACACCCATGGAAGTAGCAGTCAAGAAAACAAAAGACACATTGCCTTGGGCAAATCTGCTGCAAAAGACCTCTTTAAAGTGTTAAAAAGCAAAGATGTCAACTTGAAGGACTGAGGTGCACCTGACCCAAGCCATGGTGTTTTCAATCGCCTAATATGCATGTGAAAGCTGGGCAAGGTATAAGGAAGACTGACAAAGATTTGATGCCTTTGAATTATAGTGTTGGCGAAGAATATTGACTATACCATGGACTGCCAAAAGAATGAACGAATCTGTCTTGGAAGAAGTACAACCAGAATGCCCCTTAGAAGTGAGGATGGCGAGACATCATCTCCCATACTTTGGACATGTTATCAGGAGGGACCAGTACCTGGAGAAGGACATCATGCTTGGTAAAGCAGAAGGTCATCGAAAAAAAGGAAGACCTTCAATAAAATGGATTGACACAGTGATTGCAACAAAGGGCTCAAGCATAACAATGATTGTGAGGATGGCATGAGACTGGGCAGTGTTTCGTTCTGTTGTACATGGGGTCACTATGAGTCGGAACCAACTCAACGGCACCTAACAACAAGAGTTCCTAGTTCCGGTTTTCCACCTCTCCTTCCCTATCCTATTTTTTATTTATGACTCCCAGCAGAGTCTATTTTCCCTCTTTTTCTGCCAATCCAGAGTTGATAGTTCCTCAGTTTCTCAGATGAAGATTCTTTTTCATGGTATGTTCTCTGATCCTCATCAGCACAATTCTCTGAATTCCTGTTAGGCATAATTTAGACTATGATTGTGTAATATTCTGTGTGGCTTTCAGTTGTATTGAAGAGCTAGGATTTGCTTGCTCATAACAATAGTAACATCCTGAGGGGTTTTATAGCCTTCATGGCCCAAGCACAGGCTAAGCACATAGCAGATGCTTAGTGAAATATGTCTTGCTTGCACAAGGCTCATCACCTGCTTGCACCTTTCTTCCTTCTTCCTTCCTTCGTTCCACAAATATTCATTAGCCACCTGGTCCCTTGACTTAAAGGTAAAGTAAACTATGACCTGGAGCTTGGACTGCCACCACACCCTCACAGGGAGGGAGAGGTGAGGATGATCATTTGCATGGGTCTTTGCAGAATGTCTGACCCTGCCTGTTTTTCAGCTCTGGCTTTTCTTCTATGTCTTCCCTCTGCTCCAATCTTGCAAGGCCCTAGGTGTCTGACCAAGAAAATCTGAAAATGGCAGTAAATTGCTTTTGTCTGACAAACACCTAAATATGGCACTAAAGGAAAGTGGTAAAACGCATATAGAAGTATAGAGGCCAGGATTTTTGACAGCCACATAATGAACCAGTGATTAACTATGCACTCACCACTCACAAAGCACCATAATAGAGGGAGGAGGAAAGGAAATGGAACATTTTGACAGCAAAATAATGAGCTGGCGATGCAAAGTGTATCCTTGCTCATCAGCACATTGTAACCACCACTGTACAAGCTGCCTGCACACGCAGCCTTACACAGGGCCAGAAGGAGGTCTACAGCTGAGTCTATACAATCGGCAGGAATTACAGAAAACCTGCAACCTACTACCAACACAGTGTAGTGGAGCAGAGTCAAGGTCAGCCCACGGGAAAAACAGATCTGTGTCATAGTGCAAGAGGTACCTAAATAAGAAGGGGCATGTTCGAGGAAAAGAAAGTAGGGTAGAGTTAGGAGCAGGGAAGGGCAGAGACATCACTGGAATGACAAAGCGTGGCAACAGAGGGGCTGTGTAGAGCTGGAAAGTTCAGCCCCTGTCCCCCAAGCCTTGCACAGAATGGGTGCTCAGTGAATGTTGCTGGGCACTCAGCAGTATTTTTCTTCTCTTAAAATCAAGCTAGCTTTTCAATATTATCAGTAAAAGTTATCCAAGGGAAAATGCACAATTTTCTTAAGAGTATTGCTAAATCATTGTCCCATCAAAGTATAGATGTTATAAAAGAAAGAATAAAATTTTGAAAAGACGGGAATAAACATGTTCTCTGAGAGATTAGATAATAGAGATTCTTACAGGAGTTACTTGCCTTTCTCTTACTTCTGTAGCCCAAAGAGACACAAGAATGGCATGAAGAGCCTGGTCTGAGGTAAGAGAGAAATGAAGAGTTTACAGTATGTGCTGCAGTGTATGGCAGATGAGAGAAGCTGTGTAATTACAAAAGGGGAGAGGAGACATAGTCATCAAAGTGACACCTTTACTTTTCAAAATTTTAAAGATGTCTTTTGTAATAGATTTGCCCAATGCAATATGCCTTTTGATTTCTCAACTGCTGCTTCCATGGAAGTTGATTGTTAATACAAGTAGAATGAAATCATTGACAACTTCCATTTCTTTTACAATTATCATGATGCTTTTTATTGGTTCAGTTGCAAGGATTCCTTACCATAAAGGAAGAAAAAGAATGAAGGAACCTAGCACCAACACATCCCAATTTCATGAGGTAAGAACTGTGGGATTAAATAAATTCTGATGAGTCAAAGGACAAGAAAACATAGTTTTTTTTTTTTCCCCCCTAAATCTGTATGCATAAGAACACAAGACCATCATCCTGCATGCCTCTTTATATAAAGTCAAAACATTTGGAATAAATATGCTGTTGTTAGGTGCCATCAAGTCAGTTCTGACTTAAAGGGACCCTATGTACAACAGAACAAAATGCTGCCCTGTCCTGCACCACCCTCACAATTACTGTTATACTTGAGACCATTGTTGCAGCCATTGTGTCAATCCATGTCATTGAGGGTCTTCATTTTTTTCACTGACCCCCTACTTTACCAAGCATGATGTCCTTCTCCAGGGACTGGTCCCTCCTGATAACATGTCCAAAGCATGTGAGACAAAGTTTTGCCATCCTTGCTTCTAAGGAGCATTCTCGCTATACTTCTTTTTTTTTTTACACACACACACATATATATTTTATGGACTTAAATTTCTATGATATTCTAATTCTGGAACATCAGCTGCGTAGCTTTCTTTTTGTGTATATATTTTATTTTTTATTGTACTTTATATGAAGTTCTACAGAACAAACTAGCTTCTCATTAAACACTTAGTACACATATTGTTTTGTGACATTGGTTACCAACCTCATGACATGTCAACACTCTCCCTTCTCAGCCTTGGGTTCCCTATTACCAGCTTTCCTGTCCCCTCCTCCCTTCTAGTCCTTGTCCCTGGACTATTGTGCCTCTTTAGGCTAGTTTGGTTTTATAGCCTTGTCTAATCCTTGGCTGAGGGGTGAACCTCAGGAATGACTACATTACTGAGCTGAAAGTGTGCCTGGGGGCCATACTCTCGGGGTTTCTCTAGTCTCTGTCAGGCTAGTAAGTCTGGTTTCTTTTTTGTGAGTTAGAATTTTGTTCTTTGTTTTTCTCCAGCTCTGTCCAGGACCTTCTATTGTGATTTTTGTCAGAGCAGTAAGTGTTGGTAGCCGGGCTCCATCTAGTTGTACTGGACTCAGTCTGGTGGAGGCTGTGGTAGTTGTGGTCCATTAGTCCTTTGGACTAATCTTTCCCTTGTGTCTTTAGTTTTCTTCATTCTCCCTTGCTCTGGATGAGGATGGCTGTACTTCTTCCAAGACAGATTGTTCGTTCTTTTGGCAGTCTATGTTATAGTCAATATTCTTCACCAGTAGGGATAAATATAATTAGATCTGTTTTACAAATCTATTATTTATTATCCCCCAGCTTAGGGTTTTCATGTCACTTTTCACCTATGACTGTCAGAAAAAAAAAAATGTGATTCAATGTCAGAAATGTTCCTGGGTTGGCAAGGGAGCAGTGCTAAGCCCGTCAACTTGTCTTCATGGAACCTGTCACCTTATTGTAAATCTGTGTCTCTAACCATCAGCCATAACTCTATCTTGAACTGAAAACTAATCAACTACTGAGTTGGCTTAGTGGGGCTTGGTTTGACATTTTATTTTTTCTGACTTTGAAACTCAAACTTATTTGCTTTAAAACTTTTAATGCCAATAGAGAAAATATTAGATCTGCCCAGTGGGAAAAGCAAAATTAAAGAGTAGCACTCTGTCTGTGGGACAGGATGTCTTGGGAAATTTCACAGTCATCCAGTGAATCTAGGTCTTGCCAAGTGGCCTCCCTACATAATTGCTGCTACTTTGGCTGATTCTCTGGGGGCCGTTTCCAGAAGGCAAAGTCATGGTATGATTTCCAATTAAGCGTCAACCCTTCATGAGATTGAAAATCCACAATTTTTACTTTGGGAAAAGGGCCAGTTTCCATAGCAAAGAAAAGAGAATACTATAATATTCTCTCACACTTGGAGCACTTGTAATTTTTTTAGTGTTATTTTGTGTGTGTGTGTGTGTGTCTATTATCTCCCTCTGTCTTCATAACAACTCTGTATGGTGTCAAGGATGGGCATTATCACCACTTGCGAGAAAAGGAAACAGACATTGAGACTTTGCCTTGCAGTTAGTGTCAGGGCCACAGTCAGCTTCTAACTCCCAGTCCAACATCATTTCCACCCAGCATCAGCAATAAATCTTCTTGATTTAAGATGAGGATATTTAAATTCAAGACAGCTGAAGAGGTCTTGAATTCTTCCAACCATCTCCACCTATGACCGTTTTTTTTTTTTTTTTTTTTTTACTGTGGCAAAGTGTGCACAACATAGAATTTGCCTTTTAATTGTTTTCAAGTGTCAAGTCCAGTGGCATTAATCACCCAGTGTTGTGCAACCATAACACCTATCTCTTTCCAAAACTTTTTCATCACCCCAACAGACTCTGTGCTCATTAAGCATTAACTTCCCATTCCTTCCTACCCCTAGCCCCTGGTAACCACTAATCTGTATGTATTTGTCTCTTCCAGCTATTTCATATAAATGGGATCATAATATATTTATCCTTTTATGTCTGGATTATTTTACTTAGCATAATGTTTCTAAGGTTCTTCCATGTTGTAGTATGTATCAGAACTGCATTAGTTTTTATGGCTGAATAATATTTTATTGTGTGGATATACCACATTTTATTCATCCATTTAGACACTTGGAGTGCTTCTCCCTTTTGGCTATTGTGAATACTGCTACAATGAACATTGAAGAACACATATTTGTTTGAGTCCCTGCTTTCAATTCTTTCGGGTATATACCTGGGAATGGAATTGCTGGGTCACATGGTAGTTCTATGTTCAACTTTTTGAGGAACCATAAAACTATTTTCCACAGCAGCTGTACCATTTTACAATTTGACCACAATGGATATGGGTTCCAATTTCTCCACATCCTTGTCAGCACTGGTTATTTTCCAGTTTTTTGATCTCCTATGACTCTTGCCAAGGAGTCTAACCATAGATTCAGAATTGCCACTGCCCAGCCCAGCCTGAATAGTCCAGCATCAGTCCCCTCCAAGTAGCCACTGAGTTTCCACTTTGTCCCTTTGCTTCTGCTGTCCAATCACCAGGAATATTTTACCCCTTTTTCTACACCCCTAAACTCTGCCTGTATTTCAAAACAGAATTCAAGCTTCGCTTTCTTCTGAAGGCTTTCCCTTACTGCTTCATCATCCAGAGTGATTGCTGGCTCCTTGGAACACCTGAGTGGCCCTGACCTGAGGCTCCACTTTCTTTATTTTAGTGTCTTTTCAAGTATCTAGCAGGTGTGTACAAGCAGCAACATGTCCATATAACCTTAGAGCACTGTGATTCTGTGAAAGCAGGGCCAGTGACTATTACTTAACTTGCACACACGAAACAATTAAAAAAGTTTGAAAAGGTATTTAATTAAGTGCTTAATTGTATGAAACAAACATCTTGCCCTATGGAAGTTGATTGTGGAAGTGACTTGAGCAGCAATGCTTGGGGGAGACACTGGGGATGGTACATGTTGAACTCGTCCCCAGTCTACCTGGCATACTGCTTCCCTCATCTACAGCCCTTTCTGTTGAGAAGGTATACAGCTAAATAACTATCATTTATGAAGCACTTACTTTGTCAGATGCTGCAATTGACACTCAGCAGAATTAAACATATTAAACATCTAAAATCTAGCATAAAGTTTATGATCCAAACTGGGATTTAAAAAGAGTCACCTCTATTTTTATGGATATAAGAGAATCCATCTTCAAGAATGATCAACTTGTCCATCCCTGACATAAAACTCCCTGTGGGAGTGCAGGCATCCCAGCCACATATACATCCATGCCCTGAGTCCCCAGAGATAACTCTTAGGGAAATCACTTATGACTGTGACCTTTTATTGCCTGGGCATTCGGCTTCAGTCCTACCACAAACAAAGAGCATGAAGGTTGCTCAGTCTTACTATTGCATTTCACTTCTCTAGTAAGTCCTTTCTTACTGCAATTATCATCACTTTATGCAAAAAAAAATACTTCTCTAGAGATGCAACACCCTCCACTTGAACTGGATTTAGACTTATCCAGTGTTAGAACTCATCTGGTCCCAAATTCTTATATAAAATAATCAAAAGCAAGAATGCAAACAGACTCTTGAACACCAATGTTCATTGTAGCATTATTCACAATAGCTAAAAAGTGGAAACAACTTAAATGTCTGTTAACAGATGAATGAATAAACAAAATGTGGCATATCCATACAATGGAACATTACTCTGCCATAAAGAGAAATGAAGTCCTGATACATGCTGTAACACTGAAGAACCTTGAAAACATTATGCTGAGTGAATAAGTAAGACACAAAGGGACAAATAGTGTATGATCTCACTTACATGAAATATCTAGAATAGTCAAATATATGGAGACCAACTGTACTCTATAGGGCTTTCAATGGCTGATTTTTGGGAAGCAGATCAGCAAGGTTTTCTTCTGAGGAGCCTCTGGGTAGATTCAAATCTCCAGCCTTCAGTTAGCAGTTAAGCATGTTAACCATAAAGATCAAAATATCTACCAGTAGTTGGCAATAATAATTTTAAAAAATCACTTGGTGAACGGTGCTTAAAGAGAGCTTTTATATCATTTAATCTTTACAACAGCCCTGTAAGAGGAATTCTATTATTGTACTTCTTCTACAAATGAAGAACTGGAGCTTAGAGAACTTAAACATGTTGCCCAAGATTACATGACTCATGAGTGAAGACTTGAGACTCAAACCAATATCTGCCTGGCTCTAAAGGCCTATTTCTTTCCTGTATCTAGAGTGATAAGATTCGGTGTTACTTGCATTGAAATGATTTGCATGTGGCTGGGATACCTGGGCCTGCTGTAGGGAGTTTTATGTTAAGGATGGGCAATTTGATCATGCTTTAAGAAGGATTCGCTCATGTCCACAGAAATAGGGGTATCTTTTCTTATTTTGGAGTCTCTAGGTGGTACAAATTGTTAAGTACTTGACAACTAACCTTAAAGATTTGGGGTTCAAACCCACACGGAGGATCCTTGGAAGAAAGTTCTGGTGATCTGCTCCCAAAAGGAAAACCAGATTGTTCCTTAGAAGCAAGAATGGTAAGAGTTCAACTCACTTTGGACATGTCATCAGGAAAGACCAATCACTAGAAAGGAACACCATGGTTGGCAAAGTGGAAGGTCAGTGAAAAAGTGGGGAACCATCAATGAGATGGATTGACACAATAGCCAAAACAATGGACTCAAACATACCAATGATCATGAAGAACAGGCAACATTTTGTTCTGTTATTCATAAGGTCATCATGTGTCAGAGCTAACTCAACAGAAAGTAACAACAACTACAACACTATGTAGAAGCAAGAGACTTAAGTTTTCTTTTTCTAAGTACTGATCAGACTCTGACATAATTTGAGAGATTCCTAAAAGAAACACTTCACCTTCTTGGGCTGGTGCTAAAACAGAAACTGTAGGCCTGGGAGTTTGGGGGCATTTTTACGTACCTTTGCATATGCATCTTTAAAGATTCTTGCAGAATGAAGCAACACCAAGACTGTGCAAAGGAAAGTCAACAGGTCAGACCAATGTTCATTCCCTGTACTGCACTATTTCCATGCCTAGCCAGCAGCCTTCAGTTCAGTTATAAATGGTGCAAGGTATTTGTATACTTTAAAGGAGATTTATAATTGTTGTTATTATGTACCATTGAGTTAATTATGACTTATAGCTACCGTATATGACAGAGTAGAACTGCCCCATAGAGTTTCTCAGGCTGTAATTTTTATAGGAGCAGATTGCCAGGTGTTTCCTCCAATGGCACCACTGGTGGGTTCGAATTGCTGACTTTTCGGTTATCAGCTGAGCACTTAACCATTTAATTTACTTAGATATTCACATTAGTTTTCTTTTTTTAGAGAGAATTTTTTTTGCCACAAATAATATTATTGCCACGTAAACTTGGGAGATGAAGACTCAAGTCAGACAGGGCAGTTTGCCAAAAACAATCCATATAAAATGGAGACTGAAGAAATAGTTCCTTGTTACTTACTTCTTTTCCACAACTGACTAGGTCAGCCCCAGTTTTTAATGCCTTCAACATCGTGGGAAAATACCTTTTCCTGGACAGATTTGATCCAAGGTCAAGCAAAGTTGTATTAGAATGCTTTAGAAATAGAAATTGTCTAAGAGCCTTTGTGGAGTACTGCAGTCAAGCAAAACTGATGCACGCACATTGCGAAAGCACATTGAAACGACCCCTGAAATCTTAGCCCCTCTTTAAGCCCTATCTGCCTACCTAGTCCCTCCAACTCAAACAGAGTTATAATTATGCAAGAAAGTCATAGATTCACAGAGGAGAAGGAATATCAAGAACATGAACATACGAACAAGTAATAGCAAAGTGTCTCTCCCACTGCACGGAGAGCCTCTCATTGTAGAACTTGGACTTGCTATTCTCTCTCCCCTGTGAGTCATCGTGCCAGTCATGTTCTACATATTGAATAAGTGAACTGATGAGGGGTTGGATATGAACCCTAAAACCTGATTCTTTCATATTTCTCCCCAGGACATAAACTATTAAGATCTTGTTTCATTTTTTTTTAATACTTTATTGGATTTTTCTTTCACACTGCAAAAGCAATACGTTCATGTTGCAGCAAATTAAATCAACAACTCACCACAGGGAATTACAAAGTAAAAGCCAACTATTTCTCCATTCCCCCTCACCCACGCAATGCCATCCCAAAGTAATCAATGATAAAACTATAGGCTACACTCTTGCATACTGCTCTTTATGCTCATTCAAGGGCACACAGCCCACATACGCACAAATAGAAATGCATAGAACACACACACACACTCAAAATATAAAACTGTCTTTTAAATTTATGTAAGCAAATTGCCTTTTTTTTTTTTTAACAGTAACACTATATCATGTGTATTTCTTCAGGTCTGTTCATATAGATTTAAATCATTACTGTTAAGCACTGCATAATATTCTATAGACAGATGCACCAAGATGAATTTAAAAAGTCATGAATTGACAATTGATGTCCCAGTTTTTCTTTTTTGTTACCACTATACATCCTTGTTCACATATTCTTATATACTGACGGTACTATTCTGGTAGGATAGATTCCCCAAAGGTGGTTTTCTGTGTCAAAATGAAAGTTTAGTTTTACCTAATAGGTTTTGTCAAATTATTTTACAATACCACAAAAGCAATCGTATTCCTATCAGCAACATACACAGAATGTCCTTTTCCCCTATCCTAACAGCATTGGATATCACCATTCTTTTAATTCATTGTTGTTAAGATTCTAAATTGAATTTTTATCTGTTTTTAGAAAGAATGTAACTATTGGTCACCCACAATGGAGAACTTATAATGCATGCTGTTCTAAGTCCCTTGTCCCCAAGTGGGTTGGAGACAATCTTCTCACTAGAGAAGCTATTGTAACATCGTGATGTTAAACACATAGGCTCTTCTAAGAATCAAGTCCTAGCCTTACTTTCTAGCAACTTGGCTTCAAGAATTCTCAATTGTTCCCCCATGCTGGCCTTTATCAGACCTTGCCTTGATGTTGAATGTGGTTCTAGAACTCCTCACGCTGACTGTGCAGCTTTGAGGATAGGCTGATCCAGTCAGGGTAGCTTACTCACCTCTGTATCCCCAGAGCTTAGCCCAGTGCATGAAACAGAGTAAGTGCTCAATACACATTAAGGTAGTTATAATGTGAAGTCACTTAGATTACAGCAATGATTTCGTTGGATATAATAAATCTAATTAATATGCAGATAAGGATGCTCGCAAGATGTATAAAGATGGCAGTTCAAAGCCAGATCACATCTCCCTCTTCCAAATACGTAGTAAATAAGTAAATACTCACCCAAAAATTAATCAGCAACAAGCAACCAAGGAAAGGGGTCCAACCTAATGTACAAAATCACATAAGAAACATTAAAAAAAAAAAAAGAAAGAAATAGATTATAACATGGTTCAGTGTAACTCCTAATCCTGTCCCCATATCTTGCCCCTATTCCCAACCCCAGGAGCAGTAACAAGGAATAATGAGTTAACAAAATCATAAAAATTCTTCTTAATAACTTACAATTTAAAGAATGGGCTTTTTTTGTGCATATATATATTTATTCAAAATAGCCAAAAACTGAAAACTACCTAAATGTCCATCAGTAGGTAAATGGGTAAACAAATTGTGGTCTACCCGTAAAATATAATGTAAGTAAGTCACACAAAGGATGAAGTATGAATATTAATAAAACTCAAAATGATTGTGTTGAGTGAGAGAATATACTCAAAATATATACTGCATGATTAAAGAATGGACTTTAAAAAATTCAAGATGAAAATAAAAACTCCTTATTACCCTAGGACAGCTATAAGAGAAAAGAAGAGCCTCCAGGATATATCCCTTTATAGCATCCTATTTTGAAGTGAAGAGCAAGCCACGCTGTCAGTATTATTTATGATAGCTAACATTTATTGAATGCTAACTTTAAGAACTGTCTAAAGTTTCCATGTTCACTATCTCATTATTCCTCAGTTCACAAGAGAGAGATATACTGGAGGTTCAGTAAAATAACTTCACTCATTCATACACTTATTCAACAAATGTTGAGTGCCTTCTGTGTGTTGAGCACCATTTTAGGTGCCAGAAACATATCAGTGAAAAACAGTGACAAATCCCCTACCCCCATAGAGCTTACATTCTGGTAGGGGGTACAGGAATAAACTAATTAACAATAAAATAAATGATATGTCAATATCATGAATCAGAGACAGAGAGAGAAAGTGAGCAAGCACTGGACCAAATTCCTCTAAAAAAAAAAAAAAGCTTTTCCTCCCCTACTCCAGAGTCTTTAGGCCACACACAATTGTAACTGGAAGCCAAAGTCAGCCTTTGAACTATAGCTGGTAGACGAGGGTGAGAGGATCTGATTAAAAGTAAGGTAAAGTTTGTCAAGGTGTAGTCACGCACACCATATCAGAGTTCAAAAAAGTTCTTGAAAAACTACCCATATTAAGTATGAGAAAAATGAAAACAAAAGGTATTAAAACATTTAACAAAACACTATAGCCAAAAACAAATAAATTAACAAAAAAAAAGAGAGAGAGAAGAAAAGGACGAAGCAAGGATTGTGGCATGCAGTAGACAAAAAGACAAAAAAGAAAGCATAATCCAGCACAGATATTCCAGGAATGATAATCCTTATAGACAGATATATCGCTGCTGTCAACTCTGACTCATGGCAAACTTATGTAAAATGGAATGAAACATTGCCTGGCCCTGCATCATCCTCATGATCACTGACATGTTTGAGTCCATCACTGCTACTATTGTGCAAACCCATCTCAACAAGAGTCTCCCTCACCCTTGTTGATACTCTACTTCACCAAACATGATATCCTTCTCTAGCGATTGATCGCTCCTGATGATGTGTCCAAAGCAAGTGAGTCAGACAATGTTCTGTTGTGATCAATAAGCTTTTGATTGATTAATTTTAGAAAGTATGTCATCAGACCTTTCTTCTCGGTCTGTCTTAGTCTGGAAGCTGGGCTGAACCTGTCCACCAGGTGAGACCATGCAATTCAAATACTGGTGGCAGAGCTTCCATCATCACAGCAACATGCAAACTACTACAGTATGACAAACTGACAGACAGGAGGTGTATCACTACAGGGACATTTAATAAAAATAGAAATTCAATAAAATAAAAAAACGAACATATGAAATAATAAAAACATGACAAAAAGAGTGATTATAGGGTTAAGGAAATAAATTGAGAACTCAAAATATGCCAGTACATATCGAATCAATAAATTGCATATATAATAAAATGTGTGTGAGTGTGTATACAGTGCATATATGTATATTTATATGCATATATATGTTGTTGTTAGGTGCCTATGAGTCAGTTCTAACTCATAGCAACCCTATGTTCAACAGAAGGAAACACTGCCTGGTCTTGCACTATCCTCACAATCTGTGCTATGTGTAAGCCCATTGTTGCAGCCACTGTGTCATTCCATCTTGTCTAGGATCTTCCTCTTTTTAGCTGACCTTCTATCTAACCAAGCATGATGTCCTTCTCCAGGGACTGGTCCCTCCAGATAACATGTCCAAAATATGTGAGATGAAGTCTCCCCATCCTTGCTTCCATGGAGCACTGTGACTGTACTTCTTCCAAGATAGACTTGTTCACTCTTCTAGCAGTCCGTGGTATATTCAATATTCTTCACCAACACCATACTTCAAAACCATCAATTCTTCTTTGGTTTTTCTTATTTATTGTCCAGCTTTCAGCATGTGACCTGATTGAAAATATCATGAGTTGGGTCAGACACACCTTAGTCCTCAAAGAGACATCTTTGCTTTTCAACATTTTAAAGAAGTCTTTTGCAACAGATTTGCCCAATACAATAAATGTGTCATTTGATTTCTTGACTGCTGCTTCCATGGTCCTTGATTGTGGATCCAAGTGAAATGAAATCCTTGACAACCTCAGTCTTTTCTCCGTTTATCATGATGTTGCTTATTGGTACAGTTGTGAGGATTTTTGTTTTCTTTATGTTGACGTGTGAGCCATACTGAAGGCTGTGGTCTTTGATCTTCATCAGTAAGTGCTTCAAGTCCTCTTCCCTTTCAGCGAGCAAGGTTATGTCATCTGCATATCCCAGGTTATTAATGAGTCTTCCACCAATCCTGATGCCCTGTTCTTCTTCATAGAGTCCAGCTTCTCAGATTATTTACTCAGCATACAGATGGAATAAGAATGGTGAATGGATGCAACCCTGACACACACCTTTCCTAATTTTAAACCACGGAGTATCCCCTTGTTCTTTTCAAATGACTGCCTCTTGATCTATGTACAGGTTCCTCATGAGCACATTTAAGTGTTCTGGAATTCCAATTCTTTGCAATGTTACCCATAATTTGTTATGATCCACACTGTCAAATGCCTTTGCATAGTCAATAAAACACAGGTAAACATCTTTCTGGTATTCTCTGCTTTCAGCCAAGATCCGTCCGACGTCAGCAATGATATCCCTGGTTCCAAATCCTCTTCTAAATCTGGCTTGAATTTCTGGCAGTTCTCTGTTAACGTACTGCTGCAAGCGCATGTACATATATATGTATGTGTGTATATATACACCTATACACACATACATATATGTATACATATGTATGTATATATAGTTGTGTGTATATATATACATATACATTCATACATGCATACATACATACACCCACATATATTTTTTGGTTGTTGTTGCAAAATTGTATATGCCATAGCAATTACCAAAAGATCCTATTTCCTTGTGCATAACTTAGTGACATTTTTACCTTGGTTAAGCTGTGCATACTTCACCCACATTTCCCATAACCAAAACTAACAAGTATCTACTATCTACAGAGTGATCCAACCCCCATCCCTGGTAACCACCAATTAATGCTGATCTCTGTATATATATTTATTCTTGTCTTTTTATAAAAGTGAGATCATGCAACATTTGACCTTTTGTGCTTGACTTATTTCACTCAGCATAAAGTCCTCCATTTTTTTCAAGTTAGAAGATGTTTAGAGGACTCATCATTCTTTTTTTAAAATTTTTTTTATTGTTATAGTTTAAATGAAGTTTACATTTCAAGTTAGTCTCCCATACAAAAATTTATACATACATTGTTATGTGACCTTAATTGATCTCCCCATACTGCGACAGCACATTCCTCCCTTCTACCCCTTATTTCCCATGTCCATTCAACCAGCTCCTAACCCTCTCTGCCTTCCCATCTCACCTCCGGACAGAAGCTACCCATTTAGTCTCTTGTATCTACTTGAGCTAAGAGACACACTCCTCACGAGTATCACTTTTTGTTCCACAGTCCAGTCCAATCCCTATCTGAAGAGTTGGCCTTGGAAATTGCTTTAGGTCTGGGCTGATAAAGAATCCAGGGGTCATGCTTTCTGGGGTTCCTCCAGTCTCAGTCAGACCATTAAGTCTAGTCTTCTTACTAGAATTTGACTTTTACACCCCACCTTTCTCCTGCTCCATCCAGGACTCTCTGTTGTGTTTCCTGTCAGGGCGGTCATTGGTGGTAGCCCAGCGCCATTCAGTTCTTCTGGTCTCAGGCTGATGAAGTCTCTGGTTTACGTGGACCTTTCTGTCTCTTGGGCTAATACTTTCCTTGTGTCTTTGATGTTCTTCATTCTCCTTTACTCCAGGTGGTTGGGACCAATCAATGCATCTTAGATGGCTGCTTGCAAGCTTTTAAGACCCCAGATGCCACTCACCAAAGTAGGATGCAGAACATTTTCTTAACAAGCTTTGTTATGCCAATTGACCTAGATGTCCCCTGAAAGCATGATCCCCAGACTCCTACCCTTCTACTCTGTCTCTCAAAATGTTTGAGTGTATTCAGGAAACTTCTTAGCTTTGGTTTAGTCTGGTTGTGCTGACTTCCCCTGTAGTGTGTGCTGTCCTTCCCTTCACCTAAGATAATTCTTATCTATTATCTAATTAATAAATAACACTCACCTTCCCTCCCCACCCTCATAACCATCAAACAATGTTTTCTTCTGTGTTTAAACCTTTTCTGGAGTTCTCATAATAGTGGTTTATTCAATATTTGTCCTTCTGTGACTGACTAAATTCACTCAGCATGAGTTCCACTTTCCTCCATATTATGTGTCAGAAGACTAGACTTAATGGTCTGACTGAGACTGGAGGAACCCCAGAAAGCATGACCCCTGGATTCTCTATCAGCCCAGACCTAAAGCAATCTCCAAGGCCAACTCTTCAGATAGGGATTGGACTGGACTGTGGAAGAAAAAGTGATACTCGTGAGGAGTGTGTCTCTTAGCTCAAGTAGATACAAGAGACTAAACGGGCAGCTTCTGTCCGGAAGTGAGATGGGAAGGCAGAGAGGGTTAGGAGCTGGTTGAAACATTGTTGCATAGTATTTCATTGTGTGGATATACCACAATTTGTTTATCCATTCTTCTGTTGATGGGCATCTATGTAGTTTCCATCTTTTGCTATTGTGAACAGTGCTGCAGTGAACATGGGTGTGCATATATTTATTCGTGTGACAGCTCTTATTTCTCTAGGATATATTCCAAGGAGCAGGATAGCGGGATCATATGGTACTTCTATTTCTAGCTTTCTAAGGAAGTGTCAAATCGATTGCCAAAGTGATTGTACCATTTTACATTCCTACCAACCGTGTATAAGTGCTCCAGTCTCTCTACAACCTCTCCAGCATTTATTAGTTTGTGTTTTTTGGATTAGTGCTAGCCTTGTTGGGGTGAGATGATATCTCATTGTAGGTTTGATCTGCATTTCTCTAATGGCTAATGATCGTGAGCATGTGTCTGTTAGTTGCCTGAATATCTTCTTTGGAAAACTGCCTGTTCATATCCTTTGCCTGTTCTTTAATTGGGTTATTTGTCTTTTTGCTGTTGAGGTTTTGCAGTATCTTGTAGATTTTAGACATTAGACGCTGATTGGATTTGTCGTAGGCAAAATTTTTTCCCCAGTCTGTAGGTTGTCTTTTTACTCTTTTGATGAGCATAAGTGTTTGATTTTTAGGAGCTCCCATTTATCTAGTCTTTCTTCTGGTGCTTTTACATTGTTACTTATGGTTTGTATTGTGTTTATACCATGTATTAGGGCTCCTAGCATTGTCCCTATTTTTTCTTCCATGATCTTTATTGTTTTTGATTTTACATGTAAGTCTTTGATCCATTTTAAGTTAGTTTTTGTGCATGGTGTGAGGTATGGGTCTTGTTTCAGTTTTTTGTATATGGATATCCAGTTATGCCATCACCATTTGTTAAAGAGACTGTCTTTTCCCCAATTAACAGACTTTGGGCCTTTGTCAAATATCAGCTGCTCACAGGTGGATGAATTTATGTCTGGATGCTCAATTCTGTTCCATTGGTCTATGTATCTGTTGTTGTACCAGTACCAGGCTGTTTTGACTACTGTGGTGGTATAATAGGTTCTAAAATCAGGTAGTGTGAGGCCTCCCACTTTGTTCTTCTTGAGTAATGCTTTATTTATTCAGGTCTCTTCCCTTTCCATATGAAGCTGGTGATTTGTTTCTCCATCTTATTAAAAAATGCCTTTGGAATTTGGATCGGGATTGCATTGTATCTGTAGATTGCTTTGGGTAGAACTGACATTTTTGCTATGTTGAATCTACCTATCCATGAGCAACGTGTGTTTTTCCACTTATGCAGGTCTCTTTTGGTTTCTTGCAGTAGAGTCTTGTAGTTTTCATTGTATAGATCTTTACAGCTCTGGCTAGATTTATTCCAAAGTATTTTATCTTCTTGGGGGCTATTGTAAATGGTATTGATTTGGTGATTTCCTCTTCGAGGTTCTGTTTGTTGGTGTAAAGGAATCCAACTGATTTTTCTATGTTTGTCTTGTATCCTGAAACTTTGCTGAAATCTTCTATTAGTTCCAGTAGTTTTCTTGTGGATTTTTTGGGGTTTTCTGTGTATAAGTTCATATCATCTGCAAATAGAGATACTTTGACTTCTTCCCTACATATTTGGATGCCCTTTATTTCTTTTTCTAGCCTAATTGCTCTGGCTAGGACCTCCAGCACAGTGTTGAATAAGAGTGGTGATAGAGGGCATCCTTGTCTGGTTCCCGTTCTCAAGGGGAATGCTTTCAAAGTCTCTCCATTTAGGATGATGTTGACTGTTGGCTTTGTATAAATGCCCTTAATTATACTGAGGAATTCCCCTTCTATTCCTATTTTTTTGAGAGTTTTTATCATGAATGGTGTTGGACTTTGTCAAATGCCTTTTCTGCATCAATTGGTAAGATCATGTGGTTCTTGTCTTTTGTTTTATTTATGTGATGGATTACACTGATTGTTTTCCTAATGTTGAACCATCCCTGCATACCTGGTATAAATCCCACTTGATCATGGTGGATTATTTTTTTGATATGTTGTTGAATTCTGTTGGTTAGAATTTTGTTGAGGATTTTTGCATCAATGTTCATGATGGATATTGGTCTGTAATTTTCTTTTTTTGTGGTGTCTTTACCTGGCTTTGGTATCAGGGTTATTCTGGCTTCATAGAATGCGGCTCATCATTCTTTACGGTTGTGGAGTGTTCAACTACACGTATGTACCACATTTTGTTTATCCAATCAACCGTTGATGGGCACTGTAGTATTTTTCCATCTTTTTGCTATTGTGAATAATACTGCAATGAATACAGATATGCATATATTTGTTTGTGTCCCTTCTATTACATCTCTAAGGTATATAAAGTGGAATTACTAAATCATAAGGCAGTTCTATTTTTAGTTTTTTGAGGAAGAGCCAAGCTGTTTTCCATAGTGGTTGTACTATTTACAATCCCACCAGCAGTAGATAAGGGATCCAATAGCTCCAGATCATCGCCAGCATTTGTTGTTTTCTGGCTTTTATTATTATTATTTTTAAATCAGTGCCATTTTTGCAGGGGTGATATATCTCATTGTAGTTTTGATTTGCATGTCTCTAATAGTTCATCTGTTTGGTGTTTCAATAAATAGATGTAAAGCTGGAGCCATTCACTAATCTATGCCAAGAAATTTGGAAGAAAGCTGCCTGGCCAACTGAGAAGAAGAGATCCATATTTGTGCCCATTCCAAAGAAAGTTCATCTAACAGAATGCAGAAATTATTGAACAACATTATTAATAGCACACACAAGTAAAATTTTGCTGAAGATAATTCAAAAATGGTTGCAGCATTGCATCAACAGGGAACTGTCAAAAACTGAAGTCAGATTCAGAAGAGGACTTGGAACGAGGGATATCATTGCTGATGTCAGATGGATCTTGGAAAAGCAGAGAATAACAGAAAGATGTTTACCTGTGTGTTATTGAGTATGCAAAGGCATTTGACTGTGTGGATCATAACAAATTATGGATAACACTGTGAAGAATGGGAATGCCAATTACATTGGGCAAATCTGTTACAGAAGATCTCTTTAAACTGTTGAAAAGCAAAGATGTCACTTTGAGGATGAAGGTGCTCCTGACTCAAGCCATTGTATTTTCAATACCTCATACACATGAAAAAGATGGACAATGAATATGAAAGACTGAAGAATTGATGGCATTGGTGAGGAATATTGAATATACCATGGAGTCCTAGAAAAACAAACAAGTCTGTCTTGGAGGAAGCACAGCCAGAATGCTCCTTAGAAGCAATGGTGAGACTTCGTCTCACATACTTTGAACATGTTATCAGGAGGGCTCAGTCCCTGGAGAAGGACATCATGGTTGGTAAAGTAGAGGGTCAGTGAAGAAGAGGGAGACCCTCAAGAAGATGAATTGACACAGTGGCTGCAACAATGGGCTTAAGCATAACAATGATTGTGAGGATGGCTCAGGGCTCAGGACTGGGCAGTGTTTGTTCTGTTGTACATAGGGTCTCAGTGTGTCGGAACTGAATGGATGGCACCTAACAACAACAATGGCTAATGATCATTAATATCTGTTCATATGTTTGTTGACCACTTGAATGTTGTTTAGTCAAGCATCTGTTCATGTCCTTTGCCCATTTTTATTGGGTTGTTTGCCTTTTTGTTGTTGAGTTGTTGAAATTTTCCATGTATTTTTGAGATTAGACCCCTGAGTTGTTGTTGTTAGGTGCTATGGCTTGGGTCAGCCACACTTTAGTCTTCAAGGTGATATCTTTGCTTTTTAACCCTTTACAGAGGTCTTTTGCAGAAGATTTGCCCAACGCAATGCATCTTTTGATTTCTTGACTGCTGTTTTCTTGAGTGTTGATTGTGGATCCAAGTAAAATGAAATCCTTGACAACTTCAATTTTTTCTCTGCTTATCGTGATGTTGCTTATTGATTGAGTTGTAAGGATTTTTGTTTTCTTTATGTTGGGGTGTAATCTATACTGAGGGTTGTAGTCTTTGATCTTCATCAGTAAGTGCTTCAAGTCCTCTTCACTTTCAGCAAGCAAGGTTGTGTCATCTGCATATGGTTGTTAATAAGTCTTCCTCCAATCCTGATATGGCATTCTTCTTCATATTGTGTAGCTTCCCAAATGATTTGGTCAGTGTACAGATTGAATAAGTATGGTGAAAGGATACAACACTGACACACACCTTTCCTGACTTTAAACCACACAGTATCCCCTTGTTCTGTTCAAATGGCTGCCTCTTGGTCTATGTACAGGTTCCTCATGAGCACAAATAAGTGTTCTGGAATTCCATTTTTCACAATGTTATCCAAAATTTGTTATGACCCACATAGTCAAATGCATTTGCATAGCCAATAAAACATAGGTAAACATCTTTCTGGTATTCTCTGCTTTCAGCCAAGATCAATTTGACATCAGCAATGATATCCCTGGTTCCACATCCTCTTCTGAATAATGCTTGAATTTCTTGCAGTTCCCTGTCGATGTATTGCTGCAGCTGCTTTTGAATGATCTTCAGCAAAATTTAACTTGCGTGTGATATTAATGATATTGTTCGATAATTTCCACATTCAGTTGTATCACCTTTGTTGGGAATAGGCATCAATATGGATCTCTTCCAGTCAGTTGGCCAGGTAGCTGTCTGTCAAATTTCTTGGCATAGACGAGTGAACACTTCCAGTGCTGTATCTGTTTGTTGAAACATCTTAGTTGGTGTCATGGATTGACTTACGTCCCCCCAAATATGTGTGCATCAATTTGGCTGCGCCATGATTTCTGGTATTGTGTGATTTTCCTATATGTTGTAAATCCTGCCTCTATGATGTTAATGAGGGAGGATGGGTGATAGTTGTGTTAGTAAGGCAGGACTCAATCTACAAGATTGGATTGTGTCCTGAGGAAATCTCTTGAGATATAAAAGAGAGAAGTGAGCAGAGAGACAGGGGACTTCATACTGCAAGAAAGTTGTGCCAGGAGCAGAGCTTATCCTTTGGACCTGAGGTCCCTGCACAGAGAAGCTCCTAGTCTGGGGGAACATTGATGAGAAGGCCAACAGAGACAGAAAACCTTCCCCTGGAGCTGACACCCTGAATTTGCGCTTTTAGCCTACTTTACTGTGACGAAACAAATTTCTTTGTTAAAGCCATCCACTTCTGGTATTTCTGTTGCAGCAACACTGGATGACTAAGACAGCTGGTATTCCGTCAATTCCTGGAGCCTTGTTTTTCGCCAATGCCTTCACTGCCGCTTGGACTTCTTCCTTCGGTACCATTGGTTCCTAATCATATGCTACCTCCTGAAATGTTTGAACATCGATCAATTATTTTTAGTACAGTGACTCTCTGTATTCCTTCCACCTACTTTTGTGTGTGTGTGTGTGTTTATTGTACTTTAGATGAAGGTTTACCGAACAAATTATCTTCTCATTAAACACTTAATACACATATTGTTTTGTCACAGTGGTTACCAACACCTAGACATGACAACACTCTTCTTTCTTGACCTGGGGTTCCCTGTTACCAGCATTCCTGTCCCTTCGTGCCTTCTAGTCCTTGCCCCTGGGCTAGTGTGCTCCTCTAGTCTTATTTTGTTTTATGGGCCTGTCTAATCTTTTGATGAAGGGTGAACCTCAGGAGTGACTTCATTACTGAGCTAAAAGGGTGTCCGGGGGCCATACTCTAAGGGTTTCTCCAGTCTCTGTCAGGCCAGTAAGTCTGGTCTTTTTTTGTGAGTTAGAATTTTATTTTACATTTTTCTCCAGCTCTGTGTAGGACTCTCTATTGTGATCCCTGTCGGTGCAGTTGGTGGTGGGAGGTAGCTGGGCATCATCTAGTTGTGCTTGACTCAGTCTGGTGGAGGCTGTGGTAGTTTTGGTCCATTAGTCCTTTGGACTAATCTTTCCCTTGTGTCTTTAGTTTTCTTCATTCTCCATTGCTCCTGAAGGGGTGAGACCAGTGCAGTACCTTAGATGACTGCTCACAAGCTTTTAAGACCCCATACAGTATTCACCAAAGTAGAATGTAGAACATTTTCTTTATAAACTATGTTATGCCAGTTGAGCTAGATGTTCCCTGAGACTTTCATCTACTTTTGATGCTTCCTGGGTCATTTAATATTTTCCCTGTAGAATCCTTCAATATTGCAACTCAAGGTGTTAAATTTTTCTTCAGGCTTGAGAAATGCTGAGTGTGTTCTTCCCTTTTGGTTTTCTAACTCCAGGTCTTTGCACACTTCATTATAATACTTCACTTTGTCTTCTCAAGCCACCCTTTGAAAACTTTTGTTCAGGTCTTTTACTGCATCATTTCCTCCATTTGCTTGAACTACTCAGTGTTTAAGAGCAAGTTTGAGTCTGTTTGGACATGCATTTTGATCTTTTCTTCCTTTCCTGTCTTTTTTTTTTTTTTTTAAATTGTACTTCAGGTGAAGGCTTACAGAACAAATAGTTTCTCATGAAACAGTAGTACACATATTGTTTTATGACATTGGTTAACAACCCCACAACATGTCAACCCTCTAACTTCTCAACCTTTTTTTTTTTTGGTGAAAATACACATAGCCAAAGATACACCATTTCAAAAATTTCTACATGCACAGTTCAGTGACATTGACTACGCTCTTCCAATTGTGCTGTTAATCTCACTTAAGATGAAGGCTTACAGAAGAAAATAGTTTCTCATTTAACAGTTACTACAAATGTTGCCCTATGACAATAGCTAACAATCTCACAACACATCAACAATGTCCTTACTCAACCTTGGGTTCCCTATCACCAGCTTCCTTGTCCCCTTCTGCCTTCTGGCCCTAGTCACTGAACTACTGTACCTCATTAGTCTCATTTGGTTTTACCGGGCTGTCCACTCCCAGGCTGAACGGTGAACCTCGGCGATAACTTCACCACTGAGCTAAAAGTGGGTCTGGGAGTCATACTCTTGAGGTTTCTCCAGTCTCCTTTAGGCCAGTAAATCTGGGCTTTTTTTTTTTTTGTGAGTTAGAATTATGCTCTACATCCTTCTCCAGCTCTGTCCAGAACCCTCTGTTGTGATCCTGGTCAGAGCAGTTAGTGGTGGTAGCCAGGCACCATCTAGCTGTACTGGACTCAGTCCAGTGGAGGTCGTGGTAGCTATGGACCATTAGTCCTTTGGACTAATCTTTTCCTTGTATCCTGTTCTCTTCATTCTCCCTTCCTCCCAAAGGGATGAGACCAGTGGAGTAATGTAGATGGCCGCTTACAGGCTTTTAAGACCCCAGACACTACTCACCAAGGCAGAATGTAGAGCATTGTCTTTATAAGTTGTGTCATGCCAATTGATCTAGATGTTCCCCAAGACCATGGTCCCCACAGCCCTCCGCCCAGCAATTCAGTCCCTCAGGGAGTTTGGATGTGTCTATGGGGCTTCCATGACCTTTCCTTGTACAAGTTGTGCTAGTTACCCCTGTATTGTGTACTGTCTCACCCTTCACCCAAGATACCACTTATCTATTGTCTATTTAGTATTCCCCACCGCCACCCCTCCCATCCCTGGTAACCAACAAAGATTGTTACATTTTGTGTGTGAATTTTTCATAGGTTTTTACAATAGAGGTCCCATACAATATTTGTCCTTTTGTGAGTGACTTATTTCACTCAGCATAATGTCCTCCAGTTTCATCCATGTTATGAGATGCTTCGCAGATTCATCATTGTTCTTTCTCGTTGCATAGTACTCCATTGTGTGTATGTACCATAGTTTGCGTATCCATTCATCTGTTGATGGGCATCTAGGTTGTTTCCATTGTTTTGCTATTGTGAACAATGCTGCCATGAACATAGGTGTGCATATGTCTTTTTGAGTGACGACTCTTATTTCTCTAGAATATATTCCTAGGAGTGGGATTGCTGGATCGAATGGTATGTCTGTTTCTAGCTTTCTGAGGAAGCGCCATATCATTTTCCAAAATGATTGTATCATTTTGCATTCCCACCAGCAGTGCAGAAGAGTTCCGATTTCCCAGCAACACCAGGAAAATTTGTTTTATCCAGTGTTTTTGATTCTTGCAGTAATGCCGGGGTGAGATGGTATCTCATTGTGGTTTTCATTTGCATTTCTCTAATGACTAGTGATCATGAGCATTTCCTCATGTGTCTGTTGGTCATTTGAATGTCTTCTTTGGTGAAGGGTCTGTTCATTTCCTTTGCCCATTTTGTAATAGGATTATTTGTCTTTTTGTTGTAGAGGTGTTGGATTTCCTTGTAGATTATGGAGATAAGACCTTTGTCTGACTTGTACTGTCCAAAAATTTTTTCCCAGTCTGTAGGTTCTCTTTGGACTTTTTTGGTGAAGTCTTTTGAAGAGCATAGGTGTTTGATTTTTAGAAGATCCCCGTTATCTAGCTTATCTGTTGGGTTTTGTGCATTGATGTTTATGGTTTGTATCCTGTTAATGCCATGTATTAAGGCCTGAAGTGTTGGTCCTATTTTTTCTTCTATGATCTTTATAGTTTTAGGCTTTATATTCAGGTCTTTGATCCATTTTGAAGTAGTTTTTGTATACGGTGTGAGGTATGGGCCCTGTTTCATTTTTTTGCAGATGGATATCCAGTTTTGCCAGCACCATGTGTTAAAAAGACTGTCTTTTCCCCATTTGATGGATTTTGGGCCCTTGTCGAATATCAGGTGACCGTAGGGGGATTTCCATCTGGGTTCTCAATTCTGTTCCATTGGTCAATTTATCTGTTGTTGTACCAGTACCAGGCTGTTTTGACTACTGTAGCTGTATAGTAGGTTCTCAAGTCAGGTAGTGTGAGTCCTCCAACTTTATTCTTCTTCTTCAGTAGTGCTTTACTTATTCGGGGCTTCTTCCCTTTCCATATAAAGTTAATGATTAGTTTTTCCATCTCTTTGAAGAATATTGTTGGTATTTGGATCGGGATTGCATTATATTTGTAAATTGCTTTGGGTAGAATTGACATTTTCACAATGTTGAGTCTGCCTATCCATGAGCATGGTATGTTTTTCCATTTATGTAGATCCCTTTGGGTTTCATGCAGTAGTGTTTTGTAGTTTTCTTTGTATAGGTCGTTTACATCCCTGGTCAGATTTATTCCTAACTATTTTATCTTTTTAGGTGCTATTGAAAATGGTATTGTTTTCCTGATTTCCTTTTCATCATTCTCCTTACTTGTGTATAGGAATCCAACTGATTTTTGAATGTTTATCTTGTATCCTGCTACTCTGCTGAATCTTTCTACTAGTTCCAGTAGATTTCTCGTGGAGTCTTTAGGGTTTTCCATGTATAGGATAATATCATCTGCAAACAGGGACAGTTTCACTTCTTCATTACCAATTTGGATGCCCTTTATTTCTTTTTCTTGCCTTATTGCTCTAGCTAGAACTTCTAGCACAATGTTAAATACGAGTGATGATAAAGGGCATCCTTGCCTTGTTCCTGTTCTCAAGGGGAATGTTTTCAGCCTCTCTCCATTAAGAATGACATTGGCCATTTGTTTTCCATAGACGCCCTTTGTTATGTTGAGAAATTTCCCTTCTATACCTATTTTCTTGAGAGTGTTTATCAAGAATGGGTGTTGGACTTTGTCAAATGCCTTTTCTGTGCCAATTGAGATGATCATGTGATTCTTCTTTCCTTTTATTTATGTGGTGGATTATGTTGATTGATTTTCTAATGTTGAACCATCCTTGCATAGCTGGTATGACTCCTACTTCATTGTGGTGTATTATTTTTTTGATATGATGTTGAATTTTATTGGCTAGAATTTTGTTGAGAATTTTTGCTTCCATATTCATGAGAGATATTGGTCTGTAAGTTTCTTTTTTTGTGACGTCTTTGCCTGGTTTTGGTATCAGCGTTATGCTGGCTTCATAGAATGAATTTGGAAGTGTTGCTTCCTCTTCTATGCTCTGAAATAGCTTCTGTATTACTGGTACAAGCTCTTCGGTAAATGTTTTGTAGAATTCTCCAGTGAAGCCATCTGGGCTAGGGCTTTTTTTGGTTGGGAGTTTTTTTTATTACCTTTTCAATCTCTTCTCTTGTTATGGGTCTGTTCAGATTTTCAAGATCCCTTTGTTGTAGTTTCGGTAGGCCGTGTTTCTAGAAATTTATCCATTTCCTCTAGGTTTTCAAATTTGTTGGAGTATAGTTTTTCATAATATTCTGTTATAATTCTTTTTATTTCAGTTGGGTCTGTTGTAATGTCCCCCATTTCACTTTTTTATTTGGGTTATTTGTGTCCTCTCCTGTTTTTCTTTTGTCAGTCTGGCCAGTGGTTTGTCGATTTTGTTGATTCTTTCAAAGAACCAGCTTTTGGTTTTGTTGATTTTTTCTATTGTTTTTCTGTTCTCTGTTTCATTTATTTCTGCTCTGATCTTTACTATTTCCTTTCTTACGGTGGTTGTGGGCTTTTTTTTTCCGTTCTCTTTCTATTTGTTTGACTTCTGTAGTTAATGTTTTGATTTTGTCCCTTTCTTCTTTTTTGATATGTGCATCTATTGCTATAAATTGTCTTCTGAGGACTGCCTTTGCTGTGTCCCAAAGGTTTTGGTATGATGTGTTTTCATTCTCATTTGATTCTAGGAATTTTTTAATTCCATCTCTGATTTCTTCTATTACCCAGTGATGTGTAAGCAGGGTATTATTCAGTTTCCATGTAGTTGATTTTTTTCCCTTGCTCCCTCTATTGTTAATTTCTACCTTGATGGCATTGTCGTCAGAGAAGATACTTTGAAATATCTCAACTTTTTTGATCTTGTTGAGGATTGCTCTGTGGCCTAAGATGTGGTCTATTCTGGAGAACATTCCATGTGCATTGGAAAAGAGTGTGCACTTTGCAGTGGTTGGATGGAGTGTTCTATATATGTCTATGAGGTCAAGTTGGCTGATTGTGCCCTTTAGGTCTACTGTATTTTTGCTGAGTTTCTTCTTAGTTGTTCTGTCCTTTACTGAGAGTGGTGTGTTGAACTCTCCTACTATTATTGTGGAACTGTCAATTTCTCTTTTCAGTGTTGTTAGCGTTTGTTTTATGTATTTTGGAGCCCTGTCATTCGGCGTGTAGATGTTTATTATGATTATGTCTTCATGATGGATCATCCCCTTAATCATTATATAGTGTCCTTGTTTGTCTTTTATGGTAGATTTTGTTTTAAAGTCTATTTTATCTGAGATTACAATTGCCACTCCTGCTCTTTTTGGTAGTTGTTAGCTTGATATATTTTTTTCCAACCTTTGACTTTTAATAAATTCACATCTTTGTTTCTAAGGTGTGTCTCTTGTAGACAGCATATTGATGGATCCTATTTTCTTATCCATTCTGTCACTCTCCGTCTCTTTATGGGTGCATTTATTCCATTTACATTCAGTGTAACTATTGATAGATGTGAGTTTGTTGCTGTCATTTTGTAGTGCTTTTTTTTGTGATGCTGAAGTTTTCTTTGTTCTTCTTACTCTCTTGTGCTGAGTTACTTTTGTTTGGGGTTTTTTTTTTTTTTTCATTTCTTTTGTTTTTGTAGGTTTTGTTTTTGCCGAGACTTCATGTTTTTCGTCTTTATTTTTATGAGTTGGTTTGTTAGCTTTCTTTGTGGTTACCATGAAGTTTACCCTTATCTTCCTAAGTTTGAAGCAGTCTACCATTACTTGGTATCGCCTTGCCTTTCTCTCCATTAGAAGGTTCTACACCTATGCCATTTATGCCCTCTTTTATTGTTTTGATGTTGTTGTCATTTATTGATTAACTGCTCTGATTCCCTGTTGTATTACTTTTGGTTTTGGATAGTCCTCGAGAGTTCATTTCCTAGATTGGTATCTGGCTCATACGATCCTGTGTCCTAGGTTCTGCCTGTGAGCTGAAGCTGTTTGTCCTCAGATCGAAGAACTCCCTTTAATAATTCTTGTAAGTTTGGTTTGGCTTTTACATATTCCCTTAATTTCTGTTTATCTGGAAATGACCTAATTTCACCATGAAATTTGAACAAGAGTTTTGCAGGATATACCATTCTTGGCTGACAGTTCTTTTCCTTCAAGACGCTATATATGTCATCCCATTGCCTTCTTGCCTGCATGGTCTCTGCCAAATAATCTGAGCCTAGTCTTATTGTTTCTCCTCTGTATGTGACTCCTTGTTTTTCACGAGCTGCTCCCAGGATTCTTTGTTTGGCTTTGGCTTTGGTGAGTGTGAATATGATATGCCTTGGTGATTTTCTCTTGGGGTCTCCTCTATATGGGGTTCGTTGAGCTTCTTGGATGGCCAGCTTTTCATCTTTCATGATATTGGCGAAGTTTTCTGTCAGCAGTTCCTCAATGATCCTCTCTGTGTTTTCTGTTTCCTCCCTCTGTTTTGGAACTGCAATCACTTGTAAATTTTTGCTTTTTATTGTGTCCCACATAACTCTCAGGAGTTATCTTCATCTTTCTTTGTTCTTTTTTCTGAGTTTTCCTGAATCAGAGTTGTATCCAAGTGTTTGTCTTCTGTTCCACTGATCCTGTCTTTCACCATTTCAAATCTGCTTCTCAGCCCTTCTATGACATCATCCATTTCTGAAATCTTGTTGTTTATCTTTGGATTTCTAATTGTTGTTTTTGTATAATTTCTAGTTGTGAATTTATTTTGGCATTTTGTTCCTGCATCATCTTCCTGAATTCTTCCAATTTTTTGTCTGTATTTTCCATGAATTTGTCTATTTTTTCCTCATGTTTGTCAGCTTTTTGCCTCAGTTCTTGTAGAATTCCGAGTATTAGAGGTTTAAAGCCCTATCAGGTAGTTCTAGTGCATTTTCTTCCAGAGGAGAGTCATCTGGTGTTTTATTTTGGATGCCTACTGGAACCATCCTGTCCTGTTTTTGTAAATGTTTGGATATTGTCTGCTGTTTTTGGGGCATTCAGTAGTTATTTTTCTCATTTATTGATTGTAAATTTGTTTGTTTCATCCCTTTTTTAAAAAAAACTTTGGCTATGTCTGAGCAGGCGGACTGTGTGTTCTTTGTTGTTTGCTCGTCTGTGCGCTCAATACTTTTCGCCTCCTTCTCCAACTGGCAGGGTCAGTCCCTCAGATATGGTACAGCAGGGCAGGTCTAGCTGAAGAGGTGTTACTGGGTTGGGTTGTTTGTGGCACTTACTACAGCCACCAGATGGGTCAGTAATCAGTGCAGGGCAGGTTCCAGTATGCCATGCCTGTGCTGCTTGGTGGTGTGATGTCAAGCGCACAGTGCAGGTAGTCAGGATGCACCAGGGAGATTGTTATGTGTGGAGCTAAGATAGATATGGGAGAGAGGAGAGAGGAACAGGAACCAAAAACATACAAAAACACAAAAAAGAATGCTAGGGGAGCTTGCCTTTGGAATGGAGAGATGAGAGACTATGAAATGGAGAGAAACAGAAAGGGGGAGAGGAAGAATAGAAAAGAATGAATAAATAAAAATCAGAAAGGTTAAAGAACTGCAAAGTTCCCAGGGATCCCACCGATGTAGCTATGAGATCTGGGGAAGTCGCTCTCAGGTGTTGCAGTACAGCCTGGCTAGAAGGCGTATAGGTATACAACACCTGGTATCCAGGGATCAGAAAGAGAAGAAAGATATAGAGAGATGAGAAACTGAGCAATGAAGAAAGACAAAAAAGGAAACAGAGGGAAAACAAGACAAAACAAATTAAAAAAAAAAAGAACAAGAAAGGCCCCCCAAAAAAACAGAAAAAAATAAAAGAAATGCTCTCAGGGATCCCTCTGCACTTCTGTGGAAGCTGAAGGGGAATTCCTTGCCACTCAGCTCCGCCTGGCCAGAAAGGGCTCCCAACTCAAGAAAAGGAAAAGACAACAAACAAACAACTGAAAACAAACAAATGAACAAAAGCCCCGCGGTCCCACCAGTGCAGTAGCCCAGACCAGGAAGCAGCTCCACACACGAATGGAATCCCCTCAGGAAGAAGCAAAGATGGTGCACGGAGCCAGGCACTCCAGTGAAAGGAGGGGGAGGCGGCGAGAGGCAAGCAAGAAATCGAAAGAAGCGGGGAAAAAAAAAAAAAGCAACACCAGCAGCCAACAAATGGCACTCAGAGAGCCAGCTAGTGCGGGCTGGTGTTTCTGGACAGGAGACTGTGTCCCCGGGAAGCAGAGGAGGTAGAGAGTGTAGAGAGTGGGAAAGTGTATATCACAAATTGCTGGCACTCTGGAGCCCCTCAGGAAGAAGCAAAGACGGCGTACAGAGCCAAGCACTCAAGTGAAAGGAGGGGGAGGTGGCGAGAGGCAAGTGAGAAATCAAAAGAAGCAGAAAAAAAAAAAAGCAACACTAGCTGCCAACAAATGGCACCCAGAGAGCCGCCCACTTGGGTGTGTGGAATCCAAGCAGCCAGCGCTTCCCGGTCAAGAGACCGTGGCCACGGGAAGCTGAAGAGGCCGAGAAGGATCGAAGAGGGGTGGGGGGTGGGAAAGCGCACACCACAAATTACCGGCTGTTTTATCTCTCGCTGGACGCTCCATGAGGCTGCTTTCTCATACTCATTTGCTGGTCTCCGATAGGAGTCCAAGATGGCGGATCTGTGCTGTGTTAGCTGGTAGGGGACCTCCGCATGAATCTCTCCTCGCTCTCCATTCTCTGTCAGTTTTCTCACTCCATTTGGTGCTTGGCTGAGTTCTTTATCTCTTCATTTGATGTTTTAGGGTTTCAGGATTGTTGTATTCTCTGTTCAGCTTAGTTTTTCAGATCCTTGCTGTGGAGGGACGGCATGGTGCTTCTGCCTAGAGTGCCATTTTGCTGGAACTCTGTTAACATCATTTAACAACACTTTGTTCTTGTTTTTGTATAGGGCAGAAAAATGATGGAAAATAAAAGAACTCTTGCATATTAATCTTGGTGTCAATTATTTTTGTTAACATTGTGGGGTTTCATTGATCGGCTCTAAGGTTTTAATAAGACAGTCTTTGACTCATTGATTATAATCTCTCGTGATTAAAAGCAAAACAAAATAAACCATCTGTGATGTGTGTGTAATCCTCAGAGAGAGCACATCCATAGACTATGATCAACTCTCAGTTTCCTAAGTACTCCTTAAACCTGAATCCCTGGCTCAGGAGGGTCCCTTTAAAATGGCTTCCAAACTGTCAAGCATCTTAGTCATATATCTCGCTTAAGCATGTTTATTTCTGTTAGCTGGTAGATAGACTTCATGAGAAGGAGTGGAAAAACGAACGCCTAGCAAAATCCATGTGTTACCTTAAAATATATACAATAAATTTAAAAAGTGTTAGTTTGAAGGTAACATATTATTAATGTGCAATAATTTATAATTTCCTACATTAAAAAAAAATCTGTTGCTGTTGAGTTGATTCCGACTCATAGCGATCCTATAGGGCAGAGTAGAACTGCCCCATAGGGTTTCCAAGGAGCAGCTGGTGGATTCAAACTGCCAACCTTTTGGTTAGCAGCCATAGCTTGTAAACAGTTCCTACTTATAGATTTTAAATTTAGAAATTTCTAGAGGGGATTGTCTCTTTTTTCAAATTTTATTTTTACTACATCAAAATAAAGACCCGTGTTACTGGGAGCTTTTGAATCATTAAAATGTTTATCACTCTTAACTCTTTAATAATAACTAAAATTAATTATCTACTCTGTGCTAGACACCATTCCAGTCCTTTACATGAGTTATCTCATGTAACTCTAAGAATTAATTTTGTTATTTGTAAAATGGGCACAGAGAGTAAAGTAACTTGAACAAGGTCCCACAGCTAATACGTGGCAGAAATGAATGTGGACTTAGGAGCCTCACCTCAGAACCCAGTCTCTTAACAGCTATGTCCAACTACCTTCTAAAGCTCAACCAGTGGATTTCAAATAATGATTCAGAGTGAACACCTCAAAACTCCCAGAGAGCACAGGAGCAGAGATGGACTGGTGGCCACAGCTAACCAACAAAACAACACAAAAAACAAACCAGTTGCCATTGGGTCAACACCAACTCATGTGACCCCATGTGTGTCAGAGTAGAACTGTGCTCCATAGGGTTTTCAGTGGCTGATTTTTCAAAAGATCACCAGGCCTTTCTTCAGAGACACCCCTGGCTGGACTCCAACCTCTGACCTTTAGGTTAATAGCCAAGCACTTAGCAGTTCGCATCACGCAGGGGCTCCCGGTGGCCTCAGACGGGCAATACACTAGGCAGCAGCAAGCAGAGGTATGGTCTTGTTTTTCCTTCTTTTTTAATAATGAAGTTCCACATAAAATTTAATTTGAATGATGATTCAAGGGCTAAAAACAAGTTTGAAAAAAGTTTGAAATGGTTAAAGATACGTATTTTCTGACAATTTTTGCTTATACCACTGTCTATAGTGGCTACATGTAATTTTAAGTAGTGTTAAATTTAGGCGGTTGAATTGTTACAATTTATATCCCTGAAATAAACCACAATAATTATGTCAACATAAAATGCCATTTTTTCCTTTAATGCACTGTCCTGTAAGACATGATAATTTCCAGTTAGCAACAATATGTTACAGGAGATGTTATACTCCTATTGTTCAAAACCAAAGACATCTGCAATATATAGAAGCTGGGTTGTTTGGGTAGGTGGACCTTCTGGTTAAGCGAAAAACTTGGTTGATTCAGTACTCAGAAAAGGATTTTTGTCTGCAGTGTTTGAATCTACTATTCATTCTTAGTACATCAAAGCCAAAATCCAAAGACTGCCAGAGACATGAGAGTCGCTGTCATAAACATGAGTCTCCATGACTCAGAGCTATACGACAGGTGTAGAAGGTGGAGATTATGCTGAAAGAAGGCTAAGATCCAGGACATGGCCTGGATTTTAATGTTGTCGTGTCATTTGCTTTATAATAAGTGCCTGGCATTCATTGCCTCATATGAAGTGCTTCTATTACAAAAAAGAATTCATCGTTGGTGAGAAAAAGCCTTTGGCTAAATGGCGAGGTTGGCCAAGTTTTTGTGTGTCTACCGGATTTCCACATTGTTCATGTTACCTGGACTAAGCTGGTCCACATGGGGGGGACCAAGGGATGGATGAGCCAAATTTAGAAGCTGTGAATTAATTCCTTAGTAGCCACATCCCAAGAGACCGCTTGGCTGATGCTAGAAGAGGAGTCCTTCATCCCCGTTGTTTCGTGCACATTAGAACATAAACCAGACACAGGTGTGGGCCCAGCTTCTCAGCAGGAGAGGACCAGAGAGTCTCAGTTTATTAAGTGATGGCTGAGAAGGAACCGTGGGCTGTACCTGAGAAGCCACCTTCTAACCTGTAACAGACAGAGCTGTACTCATAGTAAGGTGTGTGTGTCTATGGTATGTGTCTGTCTGTGGTGTGTGTATGGTGTTTATGGTGTGCGGTGTGTGTATATGTGTGTTTGTGATGTGTGTTTGGTGTATGGTATGTGTGGTTATGTGCATGTGTGTGATATGTGGTATGAATGCAGTGTGTGTGTATGAGTGAATGTGTGTGGGTGTGTGCATGCATGCATGTGTGAGTGGAGTGTGCAGGTGTGGTGTGTGTGGTGTGTATGTGGTGTGTGTGTTGTGTGAGTGTGTGCATGTGTGAAAGTGTGTGTGGTGTGTATGTGGTGTGTGTATATGTGGGGTGCTTGAGAGAGTGTGTATGCTTGTGTGTGAGTTTGTGTGTGTGATGTCTTTGTGTGGTGTGTGTATATATAGTGTGTGTGCATGTGTGTATCTGTATTTGTGTGAATCCAGGTTACAAGAAGTGTATTCTCTGCCTTCGCTGCAAACAGAGGCATGGATGGTAGAAGATCTGTAACAGAAACACGAGAGACGTGTTTTAGCGTGGTGGCCAATGACTCTACAACGGAGCTCCCTGTCTGCCACAGGGGAGGTCATGTTTACCACAGAGATGCACCTGTAAATGCTCCTCCACTTCATCCTGTTCCCCATCAGCCCCTGACACACACTGGGCTCTCAGCTAGTGTATTTTGAGGGATGGGCCTGAAGTCACACTGAGGTTTCAGGACCATCTTCTTTGCTTTGTGCAAATCCTTTCTCTTAAGAAAAAGTCCTGGAAGAAACGCCTAATATCATTGCTGTTAGCAAACACATCAGCTAAAGAAATAATGTTTATGAGACAGAATGGGGAAAGGTTATTACGGAAATCATTTCACTTGCTAAGTTTTGCAGGAACATTATTATCGATAATACAATGTAAAAGAAACAAGAAAATAAAAACTAAGCTCTCCTCAGGACTGCCGTGATTAGATACTATTTTTTAGAGAATTCCAGTCAATGTTAAACATTTTACTCGCAATTACAACTGTGGGGGATGGAGTTAACAATGGATTGTCCTTGCTTTTGTATTTTCTATCTCAGAGTGGCCCATCTGCCATCAGGGTTCTCGTTTCTTGGAAGAGGATGTATCCAAAAAGGAAGCTGACTTTGAAAATTAGCTTCTCTAATTGGCTCTGAAAAACTCTGAGCAGTGGTTTCCTTTTCTTTTTTTCTTGTGTTGTTGCTCTTTGCAGTTGTTCTTGTTGCTTTTGAAGCACAGCAAGCAGTAAGATTATGAACTACTGGGGACATAATGGCATAATGGGCAGTGGTCTTTATTAATGGTACCACAAGTGGTTGCATTTAAGCCTCTGCTTAGCGTGATTACTTCCTAGGTATGATTTGAAGGACTCGTGTACAATGTTGTCCCTTTCCCGCATACCTCCCAGAAGCTGATGTCAACAGTAGTGCAGGGATAGGTTAGGGGAACTAACTGTGATGAAGTGAAAACGTGTCACTCGACACTATAGTGTTATATTTAAAAAGAAAGAAAAAACAAACAGTTGACATCGAGTTCACCCTGACTCCTGGTGACCCCTGTGTGTGTAAGAATAGAACTGTGCTTCATAAGGTTTTCAGTGGCTGATTTTTCAGAAGTAGATTGCCAGACTTTTCTTCTGAGGTACCTCTGGGTGGATTCGAACCTCCAACCTTTTGGTTAGCAGCCAAGCACATTAACCATTTTCACCACCCAGGGACTCCTGTAACACTATAGTGCTACAATAAGATGCAAACGAGGTAGAGGGTTTTTCAATGACCAAAGACCTTACAAATATCATATTATTCTTACTAAATAAAATATGTAGACCCAGGAGGATAATACAGAGAGCTGCTCAAGCCTCATTTGTAGGTAATTTTATCAGATACTTTCTTTCTTGACCTGGTAGATCAGAGAAGGAGAGTAACTGAGTACCTGGGGGTGAAGGGCAGGCAGTACAGTAATGCTCCATGGAAATGAGCTAGGAGAAGCACGCCCCTCAGAGAATCTTTGCCAACTCACATAGTGATGGGGTCATCATACTAGGCTGCTCTCAGTCCAAGTCACAGAGCAAATGGTTCAGTGTAGAGATTGCCTTAAGAGGGACAAGAGGAGGAAACGGAGAAAGTTCATTTTGCCATGGCTGTAAACTCCGTCTCTTTATGGTCTCACCCCGCCTTACTTCTCTATTTCCCAAATACCCTGATATTGCCCTCTCCTTCCAAGCCATGATTCCATGATCATCCAAGAGTGCTCTGTTAGGTTATAACAGAACAGACAGATGGATTCCCATTGGACATCATCACACAGGTTTGAGCGGGAGAATTCCCAACCTGAGGGCAAGTTTCAGCTTGTGCTGGTGACCTTCCCTTTACTGTTCTCATGTCACCACAGATACTACGAGATGTTAAGTACTCTAGCTTCCTGTATTGACAAGCCTAGTTTTTTACTTCAGATATTTTCCCCAACGTCATGTTTTAATCAGGAACCTAAATTTCATAAGAAATCACCTCGTACAGTACATGCTAGGTAGCTGATTTTCATACATGTTTTGTAAACACTGTTGATAGGGGATAGGTTTGCATTTGCCACAAAGCCATGACTCCTACAACAGGCATGGCGCTATTCATCATTATCTCATCTTTTTACTGCCATGGCACCTTGTCTGCTGCTGTGTCAGTGCAGCTGCAGTAGGGTTTGCGTTATCTTACAGATGTTTCCCACTTGCTCAGGCTAGGGTAAACTCCTTGAGAGCAGGGACGACGTCTTGACTCTGTCTCTGTGTCTAACTCCTAGCACAGCATCTGGAACATCAGGAGACCAAAGAAATGTTTTTTTGTTTATTTTTTTACTTGAAATGAATTGAATAGAATAGTGGCTATTACAAAACTATTTAAAAAACACTTGAAAAAGTGAATGCTAAAAGCTGTCCTTGGAATACATCATATAAAATGTAAATGATCTAAAATACCAAGTTCCCTAATGATGTGCAATTTTCCCAGCTTGTGAGAGGATCTCATGTGGTTTGGAAGTATCCTACTTTGATATTTCACTATTATATCAATTTTATGTCCAAAGCCTGAACTGATAGAAATTTCAGAAACAGATAAGTCACTTTGAAATTTCTAAAACAGATGTGGGATATATAAAATGCAAAAGGGAGTAATGATATCAGGGAAAGCATCATTTATACTAATCTTTTTTAATTGCAGGTACAGCAAGTACCTCATTCAATGCATATAAAATGCATGACAGCAAGGCTTATAAAACTTCAGGTCAAGGATTTGCTAACTGCTTACTATCAATCAACCAGCCAGTCACTCAACTCATCTTAATTAAATGCCTAAAGTGGGCAAAGCACTAGGTGAGGGAGATAAGTGGGTCACTGTGGTATCAGGCATGGTTTACCACTACTAGAATATAATGACTATAAATAATTTAAGCCACAATATAATGAAAAGCTAAATTATTCAGCATACATTATAAAGACATAGACATTTTGCAGACAGGACTAGTCAAGGAAGGGCTTTTTTGAAGATGTGGGATTTGAATTGAGTCTAGAAGAACGGGTAGAATATGAAGAAGAAGAAAGAGAAGCGTAAGTGAAAGCCCAGGCAGGAGTGAGATAAAGGCAGGGGGAGGAGTAGGGAGCGTACTGATCAGGGTGGCTGCAGCCACATTGAGGAGAATCGTAAAAGTCCAGTAGAGGAATTAATATTTGAAACTATGGAAAACGAGGAGCCTCTGACAGATTTTAAGGAGGAAAATTCACTAAGGAAAGTGGTGCTGAAGAAACAATAATCTGAAAGCAGAGACCAAGACAGACAACAGAGTATTAATACTGTGTAACGTTTTTTTATTTTTATTTTTAGAGTGGATTGTCATGGTTTAAATTACAGTAAACCACTCTATCCCTCCCTAGGAGCTTCCTGGGTGATGCTGGCAGACACACCTACATTCTTTTGTGAACGTGGATCGTAAGAGGTCCAGTCAGAACCCATGCTCGGAGGGAGTGGGTTCCAGTCCTTTCAGGAACGTCGGGTATCCTAGGCAATGCTGAGCAGCATCACTTCCTCCTCCACTGACTAGCATGTGTTTAGAAGATATGCCCAGGATAAAAGTTCTTTCAGAAATCATCAGTAGAGGCAGAGACAACATGGCACCCTAGACAGATGCACCATGCCATCCCCTGCAGTAAAGGCCCGAAAAACTAGGGAAAACGGATACAATCGTCAATCCTGGAAACCTGAGCATCAAATGAAGGGATAAAGAACTAGAACAAATACTAAATGGAAGAGGAAACTGACCAAAAACAAAGAACAAGGAGAGATACAGAGTAGAAGTCCCCTGCATAGAAGTTCCTTGCCAATTAATGTGCCAGGGTCAACATCTTGAAACACAGCCAGCAATGACCTTGGGCAGGGAGTACAGGAAGGCAACTTAAAGGAGCTCCCAACAGGAGATAGAGCACTTGGTAACTAGAGAAATATGCCTTCCAACGCCTTACCTTTCTAGTGAGTAGACACAAGAAACCCCCTACCCAGCAGCCTCCACCACTAGGGTCCACAACCAGGGTCCTTCATCCCAGCAGCCCCCACTACCAGCCCCTTCCCACCCTCTGGGCCCTGCACCCTGCCACTGTGAGGCTTTTTTTTCTTCCTTTCCTTTTTCCCTCCCTCCCAGCCCCATTTGTCACCTTGACCCCCCCTTACTGCCAGCTCCCGCCACACTGCCATTTTTTTTCTTTTTTCTCTTTTCTTTCTCTCCCCCGCCCCCCGGCCACTTAAGCCACCTCCTCATCCTACTAACCCGAGGTTCCCCCCTGGACCGACTTGAATGCCCCCACCTGGCCACCATTTTTTTTCTTTCTTCCTTTTCTTCCTCCCCCTCACCTAGCCCCGTTTGCCAGCTCCTGCCTCACAGCCATAGCTAGACAGCCACTGGGCCCTAGCCATCCTGGGTTCACTCCACCTCCATCTGCTGGTGCCCAATGCGCAGCCATTTATTTATTAATTTTTTTAATGTTGAAATTTTTCTTTTTTTTTTTTTCTCTTCTTTTATTTTTATTTTTTCCTTTTTCTTTCTTCATCCCTCTTACGTAGCTCCATTACACTACCTCCCCACCCTTCACGCCAGTCCCGGGTCCACCCCACCACACCTACTAGTTCCCACCATGCTGCCCCCCTTTTTTTTCTTTTCCTTTTTTTCTGTATCTTTTTTTTCTCCCTCCCACTTGGCCCTTACGCCACCTCCCACTTCCTGCTGGACCCCAGCACAGTAAAGCAGTAACGGGGCTACAGTGCCCGGGGGAAAAGGCCAGGTGCCACACCCAGCCTGCATTGCCCGTCCCCTCCCACCACTGAATCATAGGGCAAAGGGTGGTGGAAGCTCCCACACCTCTGGACCAACATCAGAAGCCAGAAGGCACCTGCTTAGTTCACTCTCAGCCTCCCTCACCAAACCAGTGTACAGCAAAGTGGGCTCCCACTGCATTTGGTGCATTGCACTTCCGACCTCAATGATTACCTCTGGGTTGATGCAATGAAATTTTTTTTCTACATGAGTAACCAGACACCCAGGTGATGGGCAAGGAAAATTACATTTTTATACTCATAAAACCTGCTCCCCTCCCCTTCTGAAAGAGTCTCCTTGAAAATCTTGTCCTTTTTCCAATCCTTTGGTGTGTATACACATCTTTCTAAGGATGCCTGGGCTTCACACTGTTTGAAATGCAAATATCTAGGGAGATAGCTCCCTAGTCTCCCTGGCACCTTGAGAGCTTAACCTAGGAATCTAGTCTGGACTGTAACCATTTAGGACTCTTGGAGAGATAAGAGAAGATGTAGTGCCCTTCCGGATCAGAGCAATTAAATACACAAATAACTTTGGATCTAATTCACAGGAGATTCGAAGAGACTCAAGAGGTTAGGGCATTCACAGGAGCACTGAGAAATCTAGGGAAAACCAGTAGTGTAAACAATTTCAATTAATCCTAGTGTTTTTTTTGCAGAATGTATTATTATGCCTCTTTCTCTAGTGTTGACCCTCTTAAAGACTGTTCCCTAACATCATTTCCTCCTAAGATCACAGAAGTATAAAATATTAAGAGTACCAAAGGTCTTGGTCATCACAGTCCAGCTCTATCAAATTAGAGATGAAGAAACCAAGGGCCGGTGACTTCCCCAAGATCATGCAGGTAAAGAAGGGTGGCACTGGGACCAAATGCCAATCCTGATGACTTTAGGTGTAAGGCCCTCTCTTGAATGTTACACATCTCTAGTGCTCCTTTGGATTCATATAGACAGTGATAACAGTCCTGTTGTCAATTTAACAGGTTTTTTATGTGTGTGTATGTGTGTGTGTGGTAGAGAGAGAGGGTGTGTATGTGTGTGTTGGTAAGGGATTACTCAAAATTTTGAAATCCAATGGGTTTATCAGTAATTACTGACATGAAAACAAATAATTCAGAAAAAACAAATCACAATTAAAAGGTCTTGACCCTGTTCAATGGTAAATGGTTGTAGAGCTAACCTTTCTACATTTCCCATCACTGTTTCTAACTTTTCAGAGCCAGAATATTTGGAAAGGTGTTGCTCCCAAAACCAGTTTTGGTCCCACAGTGGGCAAATTTGTCTTCCCAGGTGAATGTTAGATACTAATCGGTAAGATTTCCTAACGCACAAAAGATTTACAAGGCAGTTTTTACAAACATTGTAAACACTTTTAAGATATAAGCACTGTGCAAGGGTAATTTGTAATCATGATTATTATTCATATATCACAGAAAATTCTCAGGCTGTTATCTCAGTTCAAAAAACCTTCTATACATAAGAAATACTTAAAGAGGGTGGAATGGGAGTGATTTGTTAATATCTGACGATTCAAAACACTACCTACTCCATCAATTACCACATTTGCATTTTCCTGCTAAATGACTTGGCTAAAAGCTGTAAGCAATGTGTTTATTCCACAAACATAAATTGTACAGTTGCTATGTAATACTGCTAGAGTCACTGTGAGTCAGAACCAGCCAGACAGCACACAACAACAACAGTATTCAGTATTAGGTATTTAACTACCATGAGCCAGATACTAAGGATACAATTATGAATAAAACTCAAATTTTTCCTCAAAAGGCTTGCAGTGTGGTTGAAGAGATTGGTTAATAAAGAATTAATCTCAACACAGTGTGGTAGATGCTACAAGTTGTTGTTGCTAGCTGTCATCGAGTTGGCCCCAACTCATGGTGACCCCATGCACAATGGGATTGAACCTCTGTGATCCATAGGGTTTCCACTGGCTGATTTTTGAAATTAGATTGCCAGGACTTTCTTCCTAGTCTGTATTAGTCGGGAAGCTCCACTGAAAACTGTCCAGCATCACAGCAACACACATGTCCCATTGACAGGTGAGTGGTGGCTGAAAATGAGATGCACTGGCTGGAAATTGAACCAGAGTTCCCTGCTTGAAAGGCAATAATTCTTCCACTGAACCACATAGGTGTAAACATAAACTGATACCTGATGAAGGAGGGTTGGGGTTAGAAGCTTCAGGACAGGGTTATTAATTGTTGGGTATGCGGAATGAGGAAAGAAGAGAGATCAGAGATGGACTTTGTATTTCTAAGTTGGGGAAGTGGGTGGCTGGTGGTGTTTCATGCTGAAGGGAAGTCACTCTTCTCTTTCTCATGTAGCTGGCAATAGGAACAAGCTGGGTTTTTTAAAGGGACAGTTTAAATCATAACATGAAGGCTACCTTAATTTCCCTGTAGTTAAACCTAACCATGAATAAGGCCAACATAGCTACCTGCTCTGCACATGTCAACTGATCAAAGCCCCAGATAATCCAGGGACTGGGGGAAGTCTTCTTCTTCTTTTTTATGTGAAGAAATTAGATTATATCTGGTTTCTGTGAAACATCCTTAGCAAATAACTAATTGGACCAGAAATGGAAGTTCAGACATTTTCATATTATAGATGTTGCCATTGAAGAAACTAGCTCAGGACAATCTACAGGATGCTTCTGAATGGTCACAATAACCTAAACACACAAGGTGAACTAATGCTGAAATACAGTGACTCCTTAACTACTCTCTTTCCTCAACAAAAAAAGGTCTAATAGATGTGCCAACTACCTCGAAAGAAAATAAAAATTACAATGACAACAACAAAAATAGTAAAATTCAAGTAGATAAAAAAGAATGAAAATGAACATTTATTCAGCCTTAGAAATCCTATGGGGCAGTTCTACTCTGTCCTACAGGGTTGTAGGGTTGCTATGAGTTGGAGTTTACTCAATGGCAACTGGGTTGGATTTTTTTTTTTTTCGTAATATGTACTAGTGGCTATGTTCATGTTGTATATTAAAACTTCAGAACAACCCTGGTGTTATTCCCAAGTTATATGTAGGAAGACTGAGACTCAGAAATATTAAGTAGCTATCCCAAGATCATATAACTAATAAGTATGAGATTCAATAATTCAAATCTAATTCTGCCTATTCCAAAATCCTTATTTTTTACCACAATATCACTAACACCAAAGAACAAATACGTTGTAAGACAACAAAAGCACAACAGCAAAAGACAAAGTAGATAAATGAGATCTCATAAAAATTAAATATTTTTGTTCATCAAAATACTTTATCAAAAAGTGAAAAGACAACCTGTAGTTTGAGGAAAATTTTCAGGAACCATATATCTGATAAGGCTCTAATATCCAAAATATATTTTTAAAAAATCCTTCTACAACTTAACAATAAAAAGACCAACAACTCAATAAAAGAAATTGACAAAGAAATTGAGCAGACATTTCATCAAAGAGGATGTTAAATTGGCAAACAAACACACAAAAAGATGCTCAATATCACTGTGGAAAACAGTTTGGCGGTTCCTCAAAAGTTGAACACAGAACTATCATTTGACCCAGCAATCCCAATCCTACGTATATACCCAGAAGAAGTGAAGGCAAGAATGCAAATAGAAACCTGTAAACCAAAGTTCATTGCAGCAATTTTCACAATAGCCAAAAGGTGGAAACAATCTAAATGTTCATCAATAGATAAATGGGCAAACAAAATGTGATAGATACACACAATGGAACACCTACTGAGCTGTAAAGAGAAATGAAGTCTTGATGCATGTCACTATGCGGATAAACCTTGAAAACATTATGCTGAGTGAAGTAAGTCAGTCACAAAAGGACTTATATTGCATGATCTCACTTAAATGAAATAAGCAAATATATAAAAACCAAAGATTATTAGCGGTTACCAGAGGTGGGAGCGAAGAGGAAAGGGAGAGTTTTTGTTTAGGGGGCATTGAGTTTATGTCATTGGTGGTGGAATATTTGGAAAAGGATAGCAAGAATGGTTGCACAACTTGAAGAATGTAATCAATGTCACTGAATTGTACGTGTAGAAATTGTTTAGAAGGCCTTTGTTTTGTTATGTATATTTTCACCCCAATAAAATAGAAAGAGAGAGAAAGAGAAGAATGAATACATTTTAAAAAATGTGCAGACATGGAAAATGGTTTGGGTAAGTTTCTACCTACTTACGGGGAGTCATTGATGTTTCCTTTACACACTCGACTGTGCCAGGCAATAGCAGCCCAGTTTCTAGGACCAAAGTAAGAACTGCCCAGCCTTCCTAGTGCTGGAAAAAGTAATCCTTCTAAGTTATATGGAGTTGATCCCATGTCTTTTTCTTTTGAAAGTGTAGAAAGAAGTAGGAGATGGACATGCTACATCAGATGCCTCCCCAGGACACCTATATTGTTTCTACTTTTAATATCAATATTTTTGACAGTAAAGACAGCCACTGGAATGATTTTTTGGAGATATTGCGGGTTTGGTTCCAGACCAGCTCAATAAAGTGAATATCGCAATAAAGCAAGTCACAGGAATTTTTTGGTTTCCCAGTGCATATAAAAGTTATATTTACACTATACTGTAGTCTATTAAGTGTACAATAGCATTATGTCAAAAAAATACATACTTTAATTAAAAAAATACTTTGTTGCTAAAAAATGCTAACCATCATCTGAGTCTTCAGTGAGTGTAATCTTTTTGCTGATGGAGGGTCTTGGCTCAATGTTGATGGTTGCTGACTGATCAGGGTGGTGGCTGCTGAAGTTTGGGGTGGCTGTGACAAATTCTTAAAATAATACAACAGTGAAGTTTGCCACATCAATTGACTCTTCCTTTCACTAAAGATTTCTCTGTAGCATGACATGCTGTTTAGTAGCATTTTACCCGCAGCAGAACTTCTTTCATAATGGGAGTCAATCCTTTCAAAACCTGCCACTGCATTGTCAACTAAGTTTATGTAATATTCTAAATCCTTTGTTGTCATTTCAACCGTCTTCACAGGATCTTCACCAGGAGCAGATTGCTTCTCAAGAAACCACTTTCTTTGTTCATCTATAAGAAACAACTCTTCATCTGTTAAAGTTTTATCATGAGATTGCAGCAACTTAGTCACATCTTCAGGCTTCACTTCTAATTCTAATTATCTTGCTATATCTACCACATCTGCAGTTACTTCCTCCACTAAAGTCTTGAAACTCTCAAAGTCATCCATGAGGGTTGGAATCTTCCAAACTCCTGTTAATGTTGATATTTTGACCTTCTCCCATGAATCACGAATGTTCTTAATGACATCTAGAATGGTGAACACTTTCTAGAAAGTTTTCAATTTACTTTGCCCAGATCCATCAGAGGAATCACTATGTATGACAGCTATAGCCTTACAAAATGCATTTCTTAAATTACTCCTTGATCCTGCAGAATGGATGTTGTGTTAGCATGCATGAAAACAACATTAATCTTCTTGTACATCTCCATCAGAGCTCTTGGGTGACCAGGTGCATTGTCAATGAGTAGTAATATTTTGAAAGGAAACTTTTTTTCTGAGCAGTGGTTCTTAACAATGGGCTTAAAATATTCAGTAAACCATATTGTAAACAGATGTACTGTCATCCAGACTTTGTTGTTTTATTTATAGAGCACAGACAGAGTAGATTTAGCATAATTCTTAAAGGCCCTAAGATTTTCAGACTAGTAAATGAACATTGGCTTCAACTTAAAGGCATTAGCCCGTAACAAAAGAGTCAGCCTGTTCTTTGAAGCTTTCAAGCCAAGTATTGACTTCTCCTCTCTAGCTATGAAAGTCCTAGATGGCATATTCTTCCAATATAAGGCTGTTTTTTCTACATTGAAAATCTGTTGTTTCATCAATTATCTTTGCCAGATCTTCTGGATAACTTGCTGCAGCTTCTATATCAGCAATTACTGCTTCACTTCACACTTCCATGTTATGGAGGCGGCTTTTTTCCTTAAACCTCATGAACCAACCTCTGGTAGCTTCAAACTTTTCTGCTGCAGCTTCCTCATCTCTCTGAGCCTTCACAGAATTGAAGAGAGTTAGGGCCTTTCTCTGGTTTAGGCTTTGGCTGAAGGGAATGTGGCTGGGTTGATCTTCTGTCCAGGCCACTAAAACTTTCTCCATATTAGCAATAAATCTGTGTCACTTTCTTATCATTCGTGCGTTCACTGGAGTAGTACTTTTAATTTCCTTCAAGAACTTTTCTGTTACCTTTACAACTTGAGTGTTTGGTGCAAGAGGCCTAGCTTTCATCCTATCATGGCTTTTGACATGCCTTCCTCACTAAGCTTAATCATTTCTAGCTTTTGATTTAAAGTGAGAGACTTGCAACTCTTCCTTTCACTTGAACACTTAGAGGCCACCATAGGGTTCTTAGTTGGCCAAATTTCAATATTGTCATATCTCAGGAAGTAGGGAGGCCCGAGATGGGGAACGGCCAGTCAGTGGAGCAGTGAGAACACACACATTTATCAATTAAGTTTACTGTTGTATGTGGGCACAATTTGTGGCACCCCAAAACAATTACAATAGTAACATCAAAGATCACAGATCACCATAACAGATAATAACAATGAAAAATTTTGAAATATTGCAAGAATTACCAAAATGTGACACATAGTCACAAAGTGAGCACATGCTGTTGGAAAAATGGCGCCGATAAACTTGCTAAATGCAGGGTTGCCATAAAATTTCGATGTTTAAAAAATGCAGTATCTGCTAAATGCAATAAAATGAAGTATGCCTGTAATTTATATATCATTATTTGTTTACAAAACTATAATTTGCATGAAGTGCTTGACTGCAAAATGGCTTCAATTTTCCCCTTCCTATACCCAAGAGTGATTCTTCCGTCCCTTGAATCTTGGATGGCCTTGTGACCTATTTCACCTAACAGACTGTGACAGCAGTGATGGCATGCCAGTTCTGAGCCCAGGCTTCAAGGGACCTTGCATGCTGTGCTGTCTTTCTTGGAACCTTAAGCTGCTACATAGACATGCCTGGATTAGCCTGCTGGCACATGACCGTTAGCCAATTCCCAGTAGAGTCTCTTATCAGAACTACAACTAACCACAAACACATGCAGAAGCCCAGCCAAGACCTGAAGTGTTGCCCAGATGAGCTCAGCCTAAACTGACAGCCCATTGGATTGTGAGCTAAATAAATTGCTGATTTTTCAAGTTTGTTTTGGAGTGGATCATTACCTAGCAAAAGCTAAAAAAAGAACCGTTGTAATCAAGTCAGCTCCAACTCATGGCAATCTCCTGTTTGTCAGCGTAGAACTGTGCTCCATAGAGTTTTCAATGACTAATTGTTTGGAAGTATATCCTCAGGCTTTTCTTTGACGCTGCCTCTGGGTGGAGATGAACTTCCAGCCTTTCAGGTGGCAGTCAAACGCATCAACCATTTGCACCACCCAGGGATTCTGACTGATACATACCTCAAAATAATTACTGAGTATCTTCTGTCCCTTCAGAATTGAACTTGTTGCTTTGGGATATTTCAACAGGATAAAAGAGGCAAAAAGCAATATTGAGCCTTTCCTGAAGTAGCAAAGAAGTTAAAGTGAAGCACACACACACCAATAACTAATGAATTAAGCAGCACAGTAGATAATTACGTGATAAACTATATGTACTGGTGAGCCCAGAGATGGCAGAGACAAGCAAATGGAATAAATCAACTTATTTCATTATCAGGAAGTTTTCGGTTTCTGCCAACATGGATAATCACAGCAACTAGGTTTTCCTTTGAGGAAAACTTGGCCAATAACTACATTATTAATAATGACTGACTCAGTAATATCCAGTGGCCTGGGATATCCATCCAGTTTCTTTTGCTTAGGTCTGGCAAGAACAGATGTACTCAAAATACCTAGTTTAATAAACACAGAAGAATTTTAATCCATTAGTTATTTCTCACCGTCTGCATAAAGCCCTCTCAGGTAAAATTAATAAAAGCTTTATAGGGTTTGCAATTCAACAAAAGATCCAAACAGAAGTGTAGTGAAAACCAGATGCAGGCTAATTATAGAGAGATAATTGATTTTTTTTTTAAGAAAAACCTCAAGAAAATGTTCATAAAATGCTACTAAGGCATCCAAGTCTCAGTAATCCGTCTCACTTCTATAATGTATCAGCATAGAGAGGAACACTCAGTCTTTTTCTGCAATGTGTTCATTCTTTTTTATTCTCCCCGAAACAATGTTGTCGTAAACATGTGATGCAACTCCCATCCAAACTCCACAATTAATGACACATTCCAGGAACACAAAAACAAGCAAATAATACAAGCCAACAAACTAGAAGCCACCAAACCAAGATTTAAGATCATCTTGTTGACCATGATGGACTCATAGAGATTTCATTCTAGAACAAACTTACAAGACGATGTATATGCCACAAGATCATGGATTTTCCCTGTTTTGGACATTAGTGTGTCCAAATTTATAAAACAGTGCCTGGCACACAGTAGGCATTACTAAATATCAATACCTGAACACCATAGAAGCCACCTCACTCTCTGCAGCCACGGGGACAATACTATCTATTCTTCTCTACAAGTCACTGAGAATTAGGGATATTTAGAGACGGAATTCCAAATGCCAAACTAGGTGAAGCATGATTGAAAACATCATTCCTGTCAAAATTCATCTCTCAAAAATCAATAACACCTATTTCTATTTGGTTCTAGTATATAAGGATATTTAGTATATGGCAAGATAGTTTTCTAAATAATGGAGTAAATGAGATGGATTATTAATAAATAACCTTAAAAAACTGACTAGCCATTGGCAAAGAAAAATCAAACATTACCTCTACCTCATTTCTTACATAAAAATAAGTTATTGAAGGATCACATATTAAAATGTAAAATAAATTAAACAAAAGAGTATTAAATTTGATTATATTTTTATAATCTTAATGGTGTGAAGATGCCCCTTGCCATAACAAAAAAGTCAAAAGACATTAAATAAATTAATAAATTTGAATATGCAAAATTTTAAATTTCTGTACAGAGAATACTACAATAAACAAGGTTCAAGTGAAAATGTCAATCTTGGAGAGAATTTATATTTTAAGTTTTCTAATCTTGTGCCTATTATAAGATGTTTCTTATATATTAATTAAAAAAAAAAAAGATGAACTTGCAAAGTGTAAAATGGGCAAAAGATATGAATGGGCAATTCATCATAGAAATACAAATGGTTCATAAACATTGTATTTCTTCTTATTGGTGAGGCTGAAAATTACAATGGCAATATTTTGCCTATCATATTTGCATGTATTAAAATCAGTGACAAAATCCAGCATTGACAAAGATGTAGGAGATAGTTATACCTACACTGGTTTGGGGAGCATACACAAAATCTTTCTAAATCACTCAATGGTCATGCCATGGTTCATACACACACACACACACACACACACACACACACACACAGACACCCACACACACAAACACCTGTCAAACCTCTCAGGGGCAAATGTTAATTATCAGAGACTCATAAAGTGGGAAAATAAATATATTTCTAAGTAAATAGAGCCCATCTTTCAAAGCGGTACAACTATTTAACGTTTTGCAGAACGGTATTAGTTTCTTCCTCCACCCCTGCTTCCCAGCTGTACTCTTGGGTCTGGGAGAAATAAGCAAGTAGTCATTTCATTAATGTGTTCCGCCTCCCCTTAGCTACACAAAGTCCTAGCCTAAGCTTTGAAATAACATTTACAAAAATTCCATGAAATCTTTGGCCTTGTCACTTTCCTTCTAAGACAGCCGATGTTTTATTTTTCCCAGTTACATCTCATCCATCCAGTTTTATACCTACATACAAGTATTAATAAAAACACACATAGTCATATAGAGATATCTGGATGAATGATGATGAAAATATTAACAATGGTTTCCTCTTCATATTTTAAATAAATGTAGTATTTTTACAATCAGAAAACAACATTTTTCAATCTACCTATATCCATCTCCATATATGTATCTATATCCATATCTATATCTATGTCCATATCTGTATCTATATGTTTTTATTTTTTACCAAGGCTCCCAGTGGTTTCAGGTCGCCCTCTGACTGTCTGAAACCGTTTCCAATGACAATCCACACTCTCAAATGCTTCAAAAGTTTCAAAACTAAGCTATTTCTCCTCCTTTTTACAACTTGTAACTTATCTTTCTTTGGTGTTAGGATCTGAGCCTACTATTTGAAGGAAAGCATCTCATTAGAAACACTAAGAGCTGAATGTAACCTTTGGAGTCATTCAGCCCAAAGCCTCCCCAAAGAAATAATTCTGTCTTCAACATTCCATATAGTTGATGCTGAACTAAAAAAATTTCTTGATGGGGAGTTTTCACCACATAAAGCAGTCCCATTTAAATTTGAATCACTTTACACAATGGAGAGTTTTCAAAATGAACCATGATCTACCTGCCACTAACTTCAGCTATTACAGTAGTTATGCCGTTAGGATTTTCACAGAATAAATAAACCTTCTCTAAAAAGACGAGTCTTAAAATATTTGAAGGCAACAATCAAGTAATAAAATGTCTTCAAAATTGACCCAAGCCTTTCTTTTTCCAAGTCAAATCAACACAGTTCCTTTATCGATCACGTTTGACATCACACAGACCTTTACCATCTCACTTACTCTCCTCCAGAGAAGTTCTAGCTCAGACGTCTCAACTCTTGGCTTCTACAGATCCCTGAAGAGGCTTTCACTACACTCACTCAGACTCCCAATGTTACGATTAAAAACATTTATCAAAATGTTTATTAAAAAATAAATCTAACTTTCATTTCTGACAATATGTTCTAGTAGATAACCTAAGCCTCCCCTCCACCAGAGAACACCAAAAAATGCTTAATAAGGTATTTTTGAAATGCCATCTTAAAAGGATATTTGAGGTCAAAAGAAAGTAAAGCATAGCCTCAGAAGCCAAAAATGGGAGCAGGAGCACAGAAACAGAGGAAACCAGGTTCTGAAGGTGGCAGTAGCCCTAAAGATAACTATGGGCCCCTAGCTATCTAAAGTTCTCCTCCCAGTTTTTACATATAGCTTGTTTAGAGCAGTCTTTGGATGGTGCAGTGGTTAACAGACTCTACTACTAACCAAAAGGTTGGTGGTTCCAGTCCATCTAGAGGTGCGTCAGAAGAAAGGCCTAAAAAAATCAATCATTAAAAACCCTATGGAGTACAGTTCTGTTCTGACACACATGGGGTTACCAGGAATCAGAGCTGACTCAATGGCAACTGGTTTAAGTGTTTAGCAATTATTTTGGAAATTTTTTTTAAAAAGTACAAATAACATAAAGAAAAACAAAAATTGTCAAAGGAGCTTGAAATAAGGACCAGCAAAGTGGAATAAGAAAGAGAAAGTTTTTATTCACTTGTCACAGAAGAATTAGTTTAAAACTGGCTTCCAGTAGTTATCAGAGGTTTTTTTATACTACAGGGACATAGGTTGGTCAAGAAAGGGGAAAAGGCAAGAGGGAAACCAGAGGGTGATGTATGGGACAAGAAAAGCACTCCATTATCAGTTTTCAGAGGTGAATGATGTAAGGATAAGCAAATCCAAAAAGTGAAGTCCACAGTTAAGAGTTGATTTTAGTGAGGAGAATACATTCTGGAGTTTGGCTTTAGCAAGAAAATTTAGGCTAATAGCTTGAAGTTCTTGGTGTAGGTGTTACAAATGAATATCTTAGCTCTTTACGATCCATCCTGTTGGTTAAAAGGAAATCTTTCCCTTACCTATCATATCCAGGCATATACCATTCTGAATCATTGTCATGGCATGGTGTTGTCTACACATGGTCATTAATTATACATCAGATTCTCTTTTCTGTAGAATTGTTTGTGGGATAATCTGTCAAATGAGCAGCTGTATGTCAGCATTTAATGTCCTTTTCAGGATACCATGGATGAAGGGGATAAAGAAGCAAACAAAGAAAATAATTATTCATAGTGCTTGTATAATTCCTCTTAACATGATATAAAATCTCCAGGGACTAGCCAGAAAAGAAAGTAGCTTAAAGTTCCATGTTTGGCAATTTTCAATATTCTGTTGAGTGAATAGGGAACAATAGGTTAGGTTGGACAGAGTAAGGCATTTAGTGAGCCAGAAGGAAATGTTAAACATATAAACAGATGACACAATATTCTGATTCCCTGACCATGAACAGAAGCTGACCGCTTGCCGGTACTGTACGCTTGAAATTTCCAGCAAGTACAATTCATGGAGCAGGAAGATGTGATCCTTTTTAGTTAGGGAACATGGACACAAAGATCAAATCCTTGGAGGCTAATTGCAGTGTCAGTGCCAGCAGTATCTGTTAAAGTCCTTTCCAGCATGTCTCAAAAGCAGAAGTTCTTTACCAACACAAAGTCTTTACCAACATACAAAGTCTCTTGGTTATAGCACCTGCAGAGAACCCTCAAAACCTCTAATGAAAATAAAGCATAGATCTGTGGATGATAAGACTGTGACACAACCTTGCCTGCCTAAAACGAAAGTGACTTGAAGCACTTATTGATGAAAGTCAAAGACTACAGCCTTCAGTACGGATTACACCTAAATATGAAGAAAATGAAAAATATCACAACTAGATTGATAAACAACATGATGATAAATGAAGAAAAAATTGAAGTTGTCAAAAAATTCATTCTACTTGGATCAATATTCAATGTCCATGAAAGCAGAAATCAAGAAATCAAAGGACATAATGCATTGGGGAAATCTGCTGCAAAAGACCTCTTTAAAGTCTTAAAAAGCAAAGAAGTTGGGAGAGGGAGGGAGAAAAACTTCCTAGATAGTAGACACTTGTTATTTTTGGTGATAGGAAAGGCAATACCCAATATAGTTGAAGTCTACACAACTAGACCACGATAAATGACATTAAGAAGTATGCAAGAGTAAGGGACAATTTCAGTAAATGCTGTAACCTACAATTTTGCAACAATATTAACAACCAAAAAATATGTGAGATTACATAGGTAGATGAATACATATATGTGTATAGGAAGGAATATGTGAGTACATGTGCATGCATATATAGAAGTATCTGTAGACATAAGTATATTCATGTTTGTGTGCACTGCATATATATTCATAAATATATAATAAAGCACATAGAGGACACAGTTAACTGAGACTTCCTAGACATATCCAAACACTTCACAAGATTGGTTCACTGGGTTAAAGGGCCTATGATAATAGTCTTATGGGTCAACTTGGTCAATTGGCACAACATAATTAATAAAGATAATGTTCTATATCCTAGTTTGGTGAGTAGCTTCTGGGGTCTTAAAAGCTTTCGAGAGGCCATCTAAGATGCAATTATTTGTCTCTTGCTGTCTGGAGCAAAGGAAACCAACGACTCAAGGAAGAAATTAGTCCGCAGGACTAATGACCCACATGAACCACAGCCTTTTCTAGCCTGAGACCAGAAGAGCTAGGTGGTGTCTGTCTACCAACAATTCTGACCAGGGACACAATAGAAGGTCCAGGATAGAATGGGAGAAAAAAGTAGAATAAACCTCAAATTCCTAAAAAATGCCAGACTTACTGGACTGACAGAAACTAGAGGAACCCCTGAGACTATCGCCCTAAGATACCTTTTGAATTTGGAACTGAAGCCACTCTCAGAGCTCACCTTTCATCTAAGTAATAGACTGGTTTACAAAATAAACAATATCATACGTGAGTATGTGGTCCCTTAAATAATAAAATACATGAGACCAAGCAGTCAACATTTACCCTAAAGCAAAGATGAGAAGGTAAAAAGGGGCAGAGAAGTTAGAGTAATGGAAACAGAATGGAAATAACAAGAAGGCTGACACATTGTGAAAAATGTAACTGATGTCATGGAACAATATGTATAAAAATTAGTAAATGGGAATCTAATTTGTTATGTAAACTTTCACCTAAATCACAATAAAATATTATTAATAAAAAAAGCAAAGAAGTCACTTTGATAGCTAAGGTGAGTCTGACCCAAGTCATGGTCTTTTCAATCACATCGTATGCATGCAAAAGTTGGACAATAAATGAGAAACTATTTTGTTCTGTAAGCCTTCATCTTATGTGAGAATAACAGCACAATTGGAAGAGCGTAGTCAATGTCACTGAACTGCACATGTAGAAATTTTTGAAATGGTGTATCTTTGGCTATGTGTATTTTCACCAAAAAAAAAGCTTGGGAAGTTAGAGGGTTGATATGTTGTGGGGTTGTTAACCAATGTCATAAAACAACATGTGTACTACTGTTTCATGAGAAACTATTTGTTCTGTAAGCCTTCACCTGAAGTACAATAAAAAAATAAATAAATAAATAAGTTGGACAATGAAAAAGGAAGACAGAAGAATTGATGCATTCAAGCTGTGGTGTTGGTGAAGAATATTGAATATATCATGGTCTGCCAAGAGAACAAATAAATCTGTCTTAGAAGAAATACAACCTAATTCTCCTTAGAAGCAAAGATGGCGAGACTTTGACTTGCTTACTTCGGACCCGTCAGGAAAGAGCAATCTCTAGAAAAGTTCATCATGGTTGATAAAATAGTCAGCAAAAACAAGGAAAGCCATCAATGAGACAGATTGACACAATAGCCACAACAATGGATTCAAACATAGTAATAATCATAGGATAGCCCAGGACAGGGTAACATTTCATTCTGTTATAAATAAGGTCATTACGAGTCGAAGCAACTCGATGGCAGTTAACAACAATAATTTAGCTATATCACCTTAAAACTGAGTGTAAAAGGAGGGGATACTCCTAAATACATTGAGCACCTGGTAAAAAATTACAGAATAATAACCTACATTGTCCTGCAGAAGAAGAATGCATAGCCATGAGGGCCAAAAGAAGAAACTTACACCAGCCAAGTTGGAATTCTTTGGATATCTTGGCCAAAAGATGTCACTAACTCTTTCAGTTTTCCCAGAGCACTGTGGTTGGTAGGGATGAGTAGCTATTGAGACAATGGTAAAGCATTGTAAAGTTTCTTAAATACAGTTCCTATGAATACTTTTTTATCCCTGGGGAGAAATGTTGGAACACCCCAGACTGGGAATACAAAGTTTAGAAAAATCTTCTGCTATTACCACCATTGTTGCCTCTCCAAGAAAAACTTTCACCCATCCTGGAAACAGGCATACAGTAGTCAGTGCATAGTCAAAATTCACAGCTGAAGGCAGTTGAATAAAATCCACTTATGGATTTAAATGTAACTTAAGAAATGGATTTTCGTCTTTTGCCCCACTTCTACACTTTTTCCAGAGTAATGAGTTTGACAGATGGGACAAGTGCCAGAAACAGCCTTAGAATTTGAATGACATTTCCCCAACAAAGCCTGAACAGTTCCGGATGGTGTACTATGTTAATCATCTTTATCAGTGTGGAAGAGCAGAATCCTCTTTCGAGGTAAAACACTCAATTTATGAACATGTAGACAATGGAGTAAGAACATATGAGCAGAAATAACACTAACAAACCTGCATAAAGTATGCTGTGATCATCTCTGATTGTGTCTGATTGGCAAGGGCTTTGAAACCTAAAAACAAAATTAATTTGTAAACAGTTGTTGTACCAATATTTGGTACAATACTGTACCAGTCTTTGTTCTGTAATCCATATCTTTCAACTAGAAAGGCATGCAATTTTTAAAAAATATTTTATTGTGGGACTTCCGGCAAAATGGTGCCCTAGGCAGAAGCACCGCACTGTCCCTCCACAGCAAAGATCCAAAAAACTAAGCCAAACAGAGAAAACAACAATCCTGAAACCCTAAAATATTAAATGAAGAGATAAAGAACTCAGCCAAGCACCAAATGGAGTGAGAAAACTGACAGAAAACAGACAGCGAGGAGAGATTCATGCAGAGGTCCCCTACCAGCTAACACAGCGCAGATCCACCATCTTGGACTCCTATTGGAGACCAGCAAACAGGGGGTACGAGAAAGCAGCTTCACAGAGCTTCCAGCAGGAGACAAAACAACTAGTAATTTGTGATGTATGCTTTCCCAACCCCCACCCTTCTTTACCCCACCTGGCCTCCGCTGCTTCCCGTGGCCACAGTCTCTTGTCCGGGAAGCACCGGTTGCTTGGATTCCATCAGCTCCCACTAGCTGGCTCTCTGAGTGCCATTTGTTGGCTGCTGGTGTTGCTTTTTTCTGCTTCTTCCTTACCTTTCACCACCTCCCCCTCCTTTCGCTCAAATACCTGGCTCCATGTGCCATCTTTGCTTCTTCCTGAGGGGCTGCAGAGCTCTGATAATTTGTGATACATGCTTTCCCACTCCCTACCCTTTTTCACCAACACTTGGCACCCTCTGCTTCCTGCGGACACAATCTGTTGTCCATGAAGCACTGGTTGCTTGGATTCCACCAGCCCACACTAGCTGGCTCTCTGAGTGCCATTTATTGGCTGCTGGTGTTGCTATTTTCCACTTCTTTCAACTTCTTCCTTACGTCTCACCACCTCCTCCTCCTTTCACTCGAATACCTGGCTCCGTGAGCCACCTTTGCTTCTTCCTGAGGGGCTGCAGAGCTCCGTTTGAGTGTGGAGCTGCTTCTCAGACAGGGCAGCTGCACCGGTGGGATCCTGGGGCTTTTGTTCGCTTGTTTGTTTTGAATTGTTTGTTTGCTTTCTTTCCCTTTTCTTGAGTTGGGAGCCAGTTCCAGCTGGGCGCTGCTGCGTGGCTTGGAATCTACTCCCTTGGCTTGCACAGACATGCAGAGGGATCCCTGAGCGCATTTTTTTAATTCTGTTTTTTTAGGGACTTTTCTTGTTCTTTTTTTTTAAATTTGTTTTGTTTTCTTTTCCCGTTTTGTCTTTCTTCATTACTCAGTTTCTTGACTGTCTATATCTTCCTCTTCTTTCTGTTCTCTGAATACCTGGTGTTGTATTCCTCTACGCCTTCTAGCCAGGCTGTACTGCAACACCTAAGAACAACTTCCCCAGACCTCATACCAGCAATGGTGGGATCCCTGGGAACTTTGCTGTTCTTTAACATTTCTGATTTTTATTTATTCATTCTTTTTGTTTTTTTCTTCCTCTTCCCTTTTTTGTTTTTCTCTGTTTCATAGTCTCTCATCTCTCCACTCCAACAACAAGCTCCCCTAGTGTTCTGTTTTGTTTGTTTGTATGTTTTTGGCTCCTGTTGCTCTCTCCTCTCCCCCATATCAATCTTAACTCCACACAACAATCTCCCTGCTACATCCTGCCTACCTGCACAGTGCGCTTAACATCATACCACCAAGCAGCACAGGCAAGGACTACTGGAACCTGCCCTGCACTGATTACCAACCCACTCTGGAGGCTGTAGTAAGTGCCACAAACAACTGGTCCCAGTAACTCCTCTTCAGCTAGACCTTCCCTGCTGTACCATATCTGAATGACTGACACTGCCAGTTGGAGAAGGAGGTGAAAAGTATTGTGCCACCAGACGAGCAAAAAAGAAGGAACACACAGCCAGCCTGTTCAGACATAGCCAAACTAAAAAAAAAAGGGGGGGGGGATGAAACAAATAAATCTACAATCAGTAAACGAGAAAAATAACTACTGAATGTCCCAAGGACAGCAGACGATATCAAAACATTTACAAAACCAGGACAGGATGGTTCCAGTAGGAATCCAAAATAAAACATCAGATGACTTCCCAATGGAAGAAAAGGCACTAGAACTAGCTGATAGGGAATTCAAATCTCAAATACTCAGAATTCTCCAAGAGCTGAAGCAAAAAGTGAAAAAATGAGGAAAAATAGACAAATTCAGGGAAAAAATGGACAAAAAATTGGAATAATTCAGGAAAATAATGCAGAAAAAAGTGACACAATAAATTCACAACTAGAAATTATACAAAAACAACAATTAGAAATCCAAAAGATAAACAACAAGATTTCAGAAATGGACAGTGCCATAGAAGGGCTGAGAAGCAGATTTGAAATGGTGGAAGACAGGATCAGTGGAATTGAAGACAAACACTTGGATATAACTCTGTTTGAGGAAAACTCAGAAAAAAGAACGTAGAAAAATAAAGAGACCCTGAGAGTTATGTGGGATACAATCAAAATAAAATCTGTTAGTTATTGGAGTTTCAGAAAAGGGTGAGATAACAGAAAAGACAGAGAGAATCACTGAAGAAGTGCTGACAGAAAACTTCCCAAATATCATGAAAGATGAAAAGCTGGCCATCCAAGAAGCTCAATGAACCCCATATAAGATAGACCCCAAAAGAAAATCACCAAGGCATATCATAATCACACTCACCAAAATAAAGACAAACAAAGAATCCTGAGAGAAGCTTGTGAAAAACAAGAGGTCACATACAGAGGACAAACAATAAGACTAAGCTCAGATTGTTCATCAGAAACCATGCAGACAAGAAGGCAATGGGATGACATATATAAAATCTTGAAAGAAGAAAATTGCCAGCCAAGAATAATATATCCTGCAAAACTCTCGTTCAAATATGATGGTGAAATTAGGTCATTTCCAGATAAAAAGAAATTAAGGGAATACGTAAAAGCCAAACCAGACTTACAAGAATTATTAAAGGGAGTTCTTCAATCTGAGAACTAACAACTTCAGATCACAGGCATAATCTAGGACATAGGATTGTACCAGCCAGATACCAGTCTAGGAAATGAACTCTCAAGGACTATCCAAAACCAAAAGAATTACAACAGGGAATCAGAGCAGTTAATAAGTAAATGATAACAACATCAAAACAATAAAAGAAGGTATAATTGGTATAGGTATAGAACCTTCTAATGGAGAGGAAGGCAAGGCAATACCAAGTAATGGTAGACTGCTTCAAACTTAGAAAGATAAGGGTAAAATTCATGGTAACCACAAAGAAAGTTAACAAACATAAAAATAAAGACGAAAAACATGAAGTCTCGGCAAAAACAAAACCTACAAAAACAAAAGAAATGAAAAAAAAAAAACCCCAAACAAAGTAACTCAGCACAAGAGAGTAAGAAGAACAAAGAAAACTTCAGCACCACAAAAAAAAAGCACTACAAAATGACAGCAACAAACTCACATCTATCAATAGTTACACTGAATGTAAATGGAATAAATGCACCCATAAAGAGACGGAGAGTGACAGAATGGATAAGAAAACAGGATCCATCAATATGCTGTCTACAGGAGACACACCTTAGAAACAAAGATGTGAATTTATTAAAAGTCAAAGGTTGGAAAAAAATATATCAAGCTAACAACTACCAAAAAAGAGCAGGAGTGGCAATTCTAATCTCACACAAAATAAACTTTAAAACAAAATCTACCATAAAAGACAAAGAAGGACACTATATAAAGATTAAGGGGACGATCCATCATGAAGACATAACCATAATAAACATCTACACACCCAATGACAGGGCTCCAAAATACATAACCTTTAACAACACTGAAAAGAGAAATTAACAGTTCCACAATAATAGTAGGAGACTTCAACACACCACTCTCAGTAAAGGACAGAACAACTAAGAAGAAACTCAGCAAAGATACAGAAGACCTAAAGGGCACAGTCAGCCAACCGGATCTCATAGACATATATAGAACACTCCATCCAATCACTGCAAAGTACACATTCTTCTCCAAAGCAGATGGAACATTCTCCAGAGTAGACCACATCTTAGGCCACAGAGAAATCCTCAACAAGATCCAAAACGTTGAGATAATTCAAAGTATCTTCTCTGACGACAATGCCATCAAGGTAGAAATTAACAATAGAAAGATCAAGGAAAAAAATCAACTACATGGAAACTGAATAATACCCTGTTTACACATCACTGGGTAATAGAAGAAATCAGAGATGGAATTAAAAAATAGCTAGAATCAAATGAGAATTAAATCACATCATACCACAACCTTTGGGACACAGCAAAGGCAGTCCTCAGAGGACAATTTATAGCATTAGATGCACATATCAAAAAAGAAGAAAGGGACAAAATCAAAACTTTAAATACAGAACTCAAACAAATAGAAAGAGAACAGCAAAAAAAGCCAACAACTACCAGAAGAAAGGAAATAGTAAAGATCAGAGCAGAAATAAATGAAATAGAGAACAGAAAAACAATAGAAAGAATCAACAAAACCAAAAGTTGGTTCTTTGAAAGAATGAACAAAATCGACAAACCACTGGCCAGACTGACAAAAGAAAAACAGGAGAGGACACAAATAACCCAAATAAAAAAGTGAAATGGGGGACATTACAACAGACCCAACTGAAGTAAGAAGGATTATAAGAGAATATTATGAAAAACTATATTCCAACAAATTTGAAAACCTAGAGGAAATGGATAAATTTCTAGAAACACACTACCTACCCAAACTACAACAAAGTGACGTTGAAAATCTGAACAGACCCATAACAAGAGAAGAGATTGAAAAGGTAATAAAAAAAAAAAATCCCAAACAAAATAAGCCCTGGCCCAGATGGCTTCACTGGAGAATTCTACAAAACATTTACCGAAGAGCTTGTACCAGTAATACTGAAGCTATTTCAGAGCATAGAAGAGGAAGCAACACTTCCAAATTCATTCGGTGAAGCCAGAATAACGCTGATACCAAAACCAGGCAAAGACGTCACAAACAAAGAAACTTACAGACCAATATCTCTCATGAATATAGATGCAAAAATTCTCAACAAAATTCTAGCCAATAAAATTCAGCATCATATCAAAAAAATAATACACCACGATGAAGTAGGAGTCATACCAGCTATGCAAGGATGGTTCAACATTAGAAAATCAATCAACATAATCCACCACATAAATCAAAGGAAAGAAAAGAATCACATTATCATCTCAATTGACACAGAAAAGGCATTTGACAAAGTCCAACACCCATTCCTGATAAACACTCTCAAGAAAATAGGTATAGAAGGGAAATTTCTCAACATAACAAAGGGCGTCTATGGAAAACAAATGGCCAATGTATTCTTAATGGAGAGAGGCTGAAAGCATTCCCCTTGAGAACAGGAACAAGGCAAGGATGCCCTTTATCATCACTCATATTTAACATTGTGCTAGAAGTTCTAGCTAGAGCAATAAGGCAAGAAAAAGAAATAAAGGGCATCCAAATTGGTAATGAAGAAGTGAAACTGTCCCTGTTTGCAGATGATATGATACTATACATAGAAAACCCTAAAGACTCCACAAGAAATCTACTAGAAGTAACTGAAAGATTCAGCAGAGTAGCAGGATACAAGATAAACATTCAAAAATCAGTTGGATTCCTATACACCAATAAGGAGAATGATGAAAAGGAAATCGGAAAAACAATACCATTTTCAATAGCCCCTAAAAAGATAAAATAGTTAGGAATAAATCTGACCAGGGATGTAAACGACCTATACAAAGAAAACTACAAAACACTACTGCATGAAACCCAAAGGGATCTACGTGAATGGAAAAACATACAATGCTCATGGATAGGCAGACTCAACATTGTGAAAATGACAATTCTACCCAAAGCAATTTACAAATACAATGCAATCCCGATCCAAATACCAACAACATTCTTCAAAGAAATAGAAAAACTAATCTTTAACTTTATATGGAAAGGGAAGAAGTCCCAAATGAGTAAAGCACTACTGAAGAAGAAGAATAAAGTTGGAGGACTCACACTACCTGACTTTAGAACCTACTATACAGCTACAGTCATCGAAACAGCCTGGTACTGGTACAACGACAGATACATTGACCAATGGAACAGAATTGAGAACCCAGATGTAAATCCATCCACCTATGGTCACCTGATCTTCTACAAGGGCCCAAAATTCATCAGATGGGGAAAGAACAGTCTTTTTAACAAATGGTGCTGGCAAAACTGGATATCCATCTGCAAAAAAAATGAAACAGGACCCATACCTCACACCGTATACAAAAACTCTACTTCAAAATGGATCAAAGACCTGAATATAAAGCCTAAAATTATATAGTTCATAGAAGAAAAGATAGGACGAACCCTACAGGCCTTAATTCACAGCATTAACAGGATACAAACCATAACCATCAATGCACAAAACCCAAAAGATAAGACAGATAACTGGGAGCTTCTAAAAACCAAACACCTATGCTCTTCAAAAGACTTCACCAAAAGAGTAAAAAGAGAACCTACAGACTGGGAAAAAATTTTTGGACAGTACAGGTCAGGCAAAGGCCTAATATCGATAATGTACGAGAAAATCCAACATCTCTACAACAAAAAGACAAATAATCCTATTAAAAATGGGCAAAGGAAATGAACAGACACTTCACTAAAGAAGACATTCAAATGACCAACAGACACATGAGGAAATGCTCACGATCACTAGCCATTAGAAAAATGCAAATGAAAACCACAATGAGATACCATCTCACCCCGGCATTACTGGCACGAATCAAAAACACTGGAAATAACAAATGTTGGAGGGGCTGCGGAGAGATCAGAACTCTTGTGCACTGTTGGAGGGAATGCAAAATGATACAACCATTTTGGAAAATGATATGGCGCTTCTTCAGAAAGCTAGAAATAGACATCCCATTCGATCCAGCAATCCCACTCCTAGGAATATATCCTAGAGAAATAAGAGTCGTCACTCAAATAGACATATGCACACCTATGTTCATGGCAGCATTGTTCACAATAGCAAAACAATGGAAACAACCTAGATGCCCATTAACAGATGAATGGATAAACAAACTATGGTACATATACACAATGGAGTACTATGGAACGAGAAAGAACAACAAGGAATTTGTGAAGCATCTCATAACATGGATGAAACTGGAGGACATTATGCTGATTGAAATAAGTCAATCACAAAAGGACAAATATTCTATGAGACCTCTATTGTAAAAACCCATGAAAAAGTTCACACACAAAATGTAACAATCTTTGTTGGTTACCAGGGATGGGAGGGGTGGGGGGGAAATACTAAATAGGCAATAGATAAGTGGTATCTTAGGTGAAGGGTGAGACAGTACACAATACAGGGGAAACTAGCACAACCTGTACAACGAAAGGTCATGGAAGCCCCATAGACACATCCAAACTCCCTGAAGGACTGAATTGCTGGGTGGAGAGCTGCGGGGACCATGGTCTTGGGGAACATCTAGCTCAATTGGCATAACACTGTTTATAAAGACAATGTTCTACATTCTACCTTGGTGAGTAGCGTCTGGGGTCTTAAAAGCCTGTGAGCAGCCATCTAAGATCCTCCACTGGTCTCATCCCTTCAGGAGCAAGGGAGAATGAAGAGAACAGGATACAAGAAAAAGATTAGTCCAAAGGACTAATGGACCACAGCTACCAAGGCCTCCACCAGACTGAGTCCCGTACAGCTAGATGGTGCGTGGTTACCACCACTGACTGCTCTGACCAGGATCACAACAGAGGGTTCTGGACAGAGCTGGAGAAGGATGTAGAACAAAATTCTAACTCAAAAAAAAAAAAAAAAAGACCAGATTTACTGGCCTAAAGGAGACTGGAGAAACACCGAGAGTATGGCCCCCAGACACCCTTTTAGCTCAGTGGTGAAGTTACCACCGAGGTTCACGGTTCAGCCTGGGAGTGGACAGCCCCATAAAACCAAATGGGACTAATGAGGCACAGTAGTCCAGTGACAAGGGCCAGAAGGCAGAAGGGGACAGGAAAGCTGGTGATAGGGAACCCAAGGTTGAATAAGGATAGTGTTGATGCGTTGTGAGGTTGTTAACCATTGTCATAGGGCAACATGTGTACTAACTGTTAAATGAGAATCTATTTTGTTCTGTAAGCCTTCATGTAAGATGAGAATAGCAGCAGAATTGGAAGAGCATATTTGATTTCACTGAACTGTGCATGTAGAAATTTTTGAAATGGTGGATCTTTGGCTACATATATTTTCACCAAAAAAAAAAAAAATGTCGAGAAGGGAGAGGGTTGACATGTTGTGGGGTTGTTAACCAATGTCATAAAGCAATATGTGTACTATTGTTTCATGAGAAACTGTTTGTTCTGTAAGCCTTCAGCTGAAGTACAATAAAAAAAAAAAAAAAAGGAAAAAAAATATTTTATTGTGGTTTAGGTGAAAGTTATCCAGCAAATTAGATTCTTATTCAACAATTGATACACAACCATTGTGTGACATTTCTTACTAGTCCTGTGTCAGCACTCTCACCATATCTACCCCATCTACTCCATTTCCATCCATTTGGTCTCCCTGCCCCTCCTTGCTTTCTCATTTTTTCTTTTGTGTAAATGTTGACCATTTGGTCTTGTAAACTTGATTGTTTAAAGGAACACATTCCTCAGTTATGTTCTTGTTTATTTTATAGGCCAATCTATTCTTCAACTGAAAGATGACCCCAGAGAGTGGCTTCAGTTCCAGGTTAAAAGGATATCTTATGGCCTTCGTCTGAGAAATTCCTCTAGTCTTTATCAGTCCAGTAAGTCTGTTTTTTTTTTTTTTCCCCAATGAATTTGAATTTTGTTCTACATTTTTCTCCCATTGTAACTGGGACCTTCTATTGTGTCCCTGGTTAGAACACCTGGTAGCGGGGCACCGTCTAGTTCTTTTGGCCTCAGGCTAGAAGAGGCTGTGGTTTGTGTGGGCCATTCTGTGAACTAATTTCTTCCTTGAGTCTTTAGTTTTCTTAACTCTCCTTTGCTGAAGACAATAAGAGACAAATAGTTGTACCTTAGACGGCTACTCACAAGCTTTTAAGACCCCAGATGCTACTCATCAAACTAGGATGTAGAACATTATCTTTATGAATTATGTTGCGCCAATTGACCTAGGTGACCCATGAGACTATGGTCCTGAGCCTTCGAACCCAGTAAAATCAGTCCCACGAGGTATTTGGGGATGTCTAGGAAGTGCACATCTCTAACTGTGCCCCCTATGTGCTTTACGGTATATATGAATATATATGAAGCACATACAAACATGTATATACATGTGCCTACAAATATATCTATGTATGCTAGCACATGTACTCTCACATGTCTTTCCACATCCACATAGCATATATATCTACCTGTGTAACCACTCACATATTTTTTGCTTGTTATTACTGATATTGCAAAATTATATGTTATAGTATTTGTCATAGTTGTCCTTTATCCTTGTGTACCTCTTAATGTCTTCATTTATCTTGGTCAAGTTCTGCTAACTTCCCCCATCTTATGTTGTAAAAGCATGCAATTTTTGAAACATTATATGTGATAAACCAATGAAGACTGAACTTCTCTTTTGTTTTGTCAGTTTTCTCCCATTTTACCTTAAGTTTAGTAAACAAAAAGGCTTTCTCAATAGTTATGACTTAATTAAAATTTAAATGTCAAATTAAATCTATTTTATTATTTCTTATAAGGGAAAGGTATAAATCTTTGTGTTACTTCCCAGACAGTCCATCAAATTCAAAGAGAGTTTTAAATATTCAAAAATCACAATACTTTTATTATTCTGAATTTGGAAAAGGAAAATTAAAGAGAACTGTAGGGGGAGACTAGGCATGAATATAGTCATAAGTTTTCTAGGGTAAACAATAGTTATAGGAAAACCATAGCAACAAGAAACAGTAACTATTTTAACCTTGTCTACAATAAATCATTTTTAACAAATGATTTAAGAATATGCTATAAGTACAGAGTTAACAGAAACTTTTGGATCTTTCAGAAAATATTGTTCCACATACCCTTACTGGCTTAGAAATCTAGGGGCTGTTGTTTTAGTATTGACAATAGCTGATATTATTGAAGATTGGCCGGTCGAGAATTGGACCCACAGTAGTATAATAAGGGACTAAATCAGAATCCAGTTATGAAGTCAGGTTCATATTTTCAATATTGCCTTAGCAATACCTTTTATGTGTTTGAAATCAGTGGCAAAAACAGTTCTCAATGGTTACAGCCTACTTTAAGTAACAAATCTCACTTTAGTGAGGTTTAGTTAGGGTTTTTATTTTATTTTTCACCACCTTTCTCCTTTTCTTGTTATCAGGACCTCATTTTCTTCTGAGGAATCCAGTAACTTCTCACAGAAGTGAACATATGTCATAGTCCTAGCCAATCCAAATGCAGTTTTCAAAACTCATGATCCAGTAAGTGCTAATCAGAGACTTCTCTGGGATTTACCGTATTGATATTTGAGAGAAAAGGAATTTCTTTCTCAAGGATTGTGCACCCTAAAGACGTTGTAAGTTGGAATTGCATTAAGCCATCTGCTTGGACTATACATGAGGAAGGTTTCATTTCATATTCATTCATTAAGAAAAATTTTCCCATAATATCATATTGAGGCCATCCCATAATAGATTCATCTTCACAGTTGCTTAGGCTCCTTGATGATTAGAGATTTTTTTCAGATTGTCTGTTCTGCAGCTTCAGATTTCCAGTACAAATTTTCTGATGACCTTGGCTTCCACACTGAGCTCTCCCGAAGTCAACAGAGTCTTGGGCTTTCATGGTTGCTCAGGAGTCAAGAGTCATTTCTCTCTGGAGGAACATTTAATTGAGACCTCATGGAATTCCCATAGATAAAGTTACAATAACAGTGACCAATTGAAAACACACACTGTCACAGTGGCGATGGTTGTCGGGGTGGTGGAGACAATAACCAATGCCACAACTCTTATAGAGAAGTGGGGCCAGGAGGGTCACTCTGAGGAGTTGAACCCAGCTTCAGTCCCAGGAGTTTATTTTATAGTCAATACAGCAAACAGTGAAGCACATAACAGAAAAATGGGCTTTGGGTGAATAACAATAAGTTTTGGGCAAGGGAGGAGGAACTCAGGTAAACAAGCCAATCAGTAACGGGTTTGGAAAAACAAGTTGTGACAAGTCTCAACATGTTGGGGACAAGTCTCAACATGTTGTGCAGCATAGAGGCCTTTATACATCCATATTTTAATGGCACATATCCCCACATTTCCCCCCTTTTGTTTAGTTAATGGAATAAGAATCAAGAGGATTTTCACTGGTCCAACAAATGCTCATTAGGATAAAGTAAAATTTTCTCTAAGAGATAAAATCCAAGATTATCTCAGCTACTGTCTCCACACCTCAAGGCCTGGCATCTTAGTGAGTCCTTGTGAGCCCAGCTTCAGCTTGGGCACACTCCATATGTTTAAGGAGGAGAAGTAGCTTAGCTATGAGTAACACCTGGACTTAGTCGCCTAGATGGCAGCCATAGCAGGCTCTTTAAACTCACGGTGCTGGTTTTCCACTGGATACCATCTGGTTTTTCACCAGGTTGTTACTTAATGCCTGGGCTTAATGTTCCTAGATGGCAGCTGTGGCAGACTCTTTAAACTCACGGTGCTTGTTTTCCACCAGATACCATCAGGTTCTTCACCAGGTTACTAAGTAAGAGCGATACTCTTATCAATTGCATAGCTGGAGTGAGCGGACTCAATGTGCCTTTCAATCCTCTGCACTAGTAATATCCTGACTGTTGGACCCATGGGTTTCATCTGACTCTCATTTTGCCAGGTAAACACTAACTTTTAACATCCACTGAAATTATTATTCTTAATGACTTAAAGATTTATAAAGGCTCAAAGATTCATTAACAATCAAACAAGCAATGATTTACACAGCTTTGCCATTACTTGGAAGGGAATCATTAGGAGGGGCAATTTACACATCATAACAAATGTTCATTAGGAAATTAATTACACATCATAACAAATTTAATAATCAAACAAACACTGATTTACACAAATCCACTATCAATTGGAAAGGAATCAACTAACTTAGAAATCTATCTATACAGAAGCATCTAACTAGGAGAAGCATAAAATATAGAAGAGTTTACACATAACAAATTTTCATTGGGAACTTACTGATTAACAAATTACTGATTAACAAGATAATATAGGATGACTACTGAGGATTGATTATCACAAGGGAAACCATATTTAGAAACAGGTTTTCAGGTGTAAGTGGGGCACCTGTAGTTGAAAGGATATGCTCAGCTTTGGAGGAGAGGACTTTCAGACCTCCCCATGTTACCAGTATTGCAGATCTCTGTTGTTCAGTGTCCATCCCCAGGGGAAGGGGTGCCAGTGTCAGTTGTAGCTCTGGAGTCGGGTCAGATGGCGGCCACAGAAAGGGTGGTGGCAGCGGTTCAGAGAAGGAAAGGGGTGGAGGCGCAGGGCAGAGTGTGCCGGCGCGCAGGGGAGCCACAGCGTGGGGTGCGTCTGGGACCGCTAGTCGTGGCCGGAGCACAGAGCCCACTTTTGCCTGCCCAGAGCCTCCAGGCGGGGCCGTCCCGGGCGGTGACACCCCAGGCAACCGGGCCAGTGAGCCCAGGCAGCAGCAACCTGGGACTGGGATCAGAGCGCCATGGGAGGGATGGAGCACGGGCTGTGCTGCAGCTGGAGCGGGAATCCAAAGTGGACCTGTAGGAGACAAAACAGCCACATACCCTCACCTCCAGTTTAATAATTCTACAGGTCCTTGCCAGACAGAGGGATTTTGAAGATCTTTATAGAGGACCTGTGGGCGAGGTCGGGTGTCAGAGGGGATAAAATGTCATTTTGCATCAGTACGACCATCTTTGGCAACCGATAAAAAGTTAAAAGGTAAAGAGAGCTTTGGCAAGTCTTTCATTCTGGTCACATACTCTAGACCCGTCATCACCCCCTTTTGTTTATTTCAGAGCTGTTTGAGAGTATGATGGGCACATTCAATTATGGCTTGCCCTTGAGCGTTATAAGGAATGTCAGTGGTATTAAGAATATCCCAAGTGGCACAAAATTGTTGAAATTTAGCCGAAGTATATGCAGGACCATTATCAGTTTTAAGAGCTTGGGGACATCCCATAGTTGCAATGGCTTGGGTGAAATGACGACAGGCATGAGTAAAATGTTCTCCAGAAAGGGCTGTAGCATAGAGAAACCCAGAATATATTAGCCCAATGAAAGCCTTTACCACAGTGGGGACACTGTGCCTTTAAGAGAGCTAAAACAGCCCGACAGTCAGCATTAGCATTTTCATAAGCAAGCTGGAGAAAAAGAACTTCAGCTGCTTGTTGATTGTCTACCTGTTGGGAAATGGCAGATTCAATTAAAAGCAGAAGTTGGGTAAGGGCTTCTTCTGACACCTCAAGCTTAGAGGGCTTTAACAATCCCAACAACTGGGTTTTGTGTTGACGCTGCTCAGGAGAAAGAGAATTCCCCATAGCGAGGAGGAATAGGAAAATGAAGGAAAGAATGATAGGAGAGCTCCTGGCCTGAAGCCTGAAATCCCTTGGGAGCGGTCAGGGAAGACTGCTGCTCTGGGGCTAAAGCAGCCTGATCCGAGAGCTTTTGGGAAAATTCCGCCCATGGAAAAACCCCGCTGTTCTCGGGCTGTGCCTTTAAACAGCCTGAAATCGATGTCTGATACTCACCACCTAAAGGTATTGAGTGTGAGGGCGCCTATGCAGCTATACGATGGTCTGCCCTCACACCGGGCACCATCTGTTGCAGCACCCTCACACAGGGCACCAACTGTCACAGCTGCGATGGTTGTTGGGGCAACAGAGACAATAACCAATGCCACAACGCTTACAGAGAAGTGGGGCCAGGAGGGTCACTCTGAGGAGTTGAACCCAGATTCAGTCCCAGGAGTTTATTTTATAGTCAGTACAGCAAACAGTGAAGCAAATAATAGAACAATGGGCTTTGGGTGAATAACAATAAGTTTTGGGCAAGGGAGGAGGAACTCTGGTAAACCAGCCAATCAGTAACGGGTTTGAAAAACAAGTTGTGACAAGTCTCAACATGTTGGGGACAAGTCTCAACATGTTGTGCAGCATAGAGGCCTTTATACATCCGTATTTTAATGGCACATATCCTCACACACACAAAGTAAGATCTGCAGAAAATAAAACAATACCAAATAACCATATTAAGCTTTAGAAAATAAATACATTTAAAATAGCTAAAGAAATAAAACCGAACTTTGAAAGTATAAACGAGGAACAGGAAACTATTTAAAAAGATCAGAGAGTTCAAAAATAAGCAAAATAGAACTTTGTTTCAATTGTTGAAATTAAAATCTTGAATTACAGTTTAAGCAGTAGATTAGACATAAATGAGGAACCGTTTATTTAAATGGAATTAAGACCGGGGCGGGGGCAAGATGGCGCTCTAGGCAGAAACACCACGCCGTCCCTCCACAGCAAAGATCCGAAAAACTAAGCCTAACAGAGAATCAACAATCCTGAAACCCTAGAACACCAAATGAAGAGATAAAGAACTCAGCCAAACACCAAACGGAGTGAGAATACTAAAAGAGAACGGAGAGCGAGGAGAGACTCAGGCAGAGATTCCTTACCAGCTAACGCAGCGCGGATCCACCATCTTGGATTCCTATCGGAGACCAGCAAACGGGAGAGCAGCCTTGCAGAGCATCTGGTCGGAGACAGAACGACCGGTAAACTGCGGTGCGCGCTCTCCCACCACCCACCCCTCTCCGCCTCAGCTGGGGATCCCCTGCTTTCCGTGGCCGGAGTCCCTGAGCAGGGGGGCACCGGTGATTGGATTCCGCGCGCCCGGGCTGGAGGCTTTCTGGGAGCCATTTGCTGGCACCTAGCGAACCTTTTTCTGCCGCCTCCCCCTCCTTTTGCCTGGGTGCCTGGTTCCGAGTGCCGTCTCTGCTCTCTCCTGCGGGGCTGTAGGGCTGCGTGCGGGCGTGTGGCTGTTTCTAGGTCTGGGCTCCCGCGTGGGTGGGATCCCGGGGCCTTTGTTTGTTCGCCTCTCTGCTTTCCGTGGCCGGAGTCCCTGAGTTGGGGGGTGCCGGTGCTTGGATTCCGTGCGCCCGGGCAGGGGGCTTTCTGGAAGCCGTTTGCCGGCCGCTAGCGAGCCTTTTTCTGCCGCCTCCCCCTCCTTTTGCCTGGGTGCCTGGTTCCGAGTGCCGTCTCTGCTCTCTCCTGCGGGGCTGTAGGGCTGCGTTCGGGCGTGTGGCTGTTTCCAGGTCTGGGCTCCCGCGCGGGTGGGATCCTGGGGCCTTTGTTCGTTGGCCCCTCTGCTTCCCGTGGCCACGGTCACTTAACCCCGAGACTACCGGCTTCTTGGAATTCGTGCCCCTGAGTGGGGGCTCTCTGGGTCCCATTTGTAGGCACTGACTGCTGGTGTTGCCCTTTTTTTTTTTTCTCTCAATTTTATTTTTCTTCCTTTTTTGATTAGTTTTGTCATCTTTTACCTCTTTTTCTCTTTTGTCTTTCTTCATTGCTTAATTTCTTGTCTCTCTATCTCTTCCTTCTCTTTCTGATCCCTGAATTCCAGGCGATGTATGCCTCTGTACCTTCTGGCCAGGCTGAGCTGTGAAAATTGAGACCGACTCCCCCAGACCTCATAGCTGCATCGGTGGGATCCCTGGGAACTTTGCAGTTCTTTAACTTTTCTGATTTTTATTTGGTCATTCTTTCCTTTTCTTTCTCTTCCCCCTTCTGGTTTCCTCCATCCCATAGTCTCTCATCTGTACATTCCAACGACAAGATCTCCTAGCATTCTTTTATGTTTGTACACTTTTTTCTCCTCCTCCTCTCTCCTCTCTCCCATATCCAGCTTAGCTTCACACATAACCATCTTCCCGCTGCACCCTACCTACCTGCACCGTGCACTAGACATCACATCACCAAGCGGTGCAGGCACGCCCTATTGGAACCTGCCCAGCACTGACTACCGACCGTCCTGGTGGCTGCGGTGAGTGCCACAAGCAACCCATCCCAGTGGCTCCTCCTCAACTAGATCTGCCCAGCTGTACCACAAGAACGAAAAAAAAAAAAATCTACAATCAATAAACGAAAGAAATATCTACTGAATGCCCCGAAAACAGCAAACAATATCAAAACATTTACAAATACAAGACAAGATGGCTCCAATAGGCGTCCAAATTAAAACACCAGATAACTCTCCTGTGGAAGAAAATGTACTAGAAGTACCTGATACGGAACTCAAATCACTAATACTCGGAATTTTCCAAGAACTGAGGCAAAAAGCTGACAAACATGAGGAAAAAATAGACAAATTTATGGAAAATACAGACAAAAAATTGGAAGAATTCAGGAAGATGATGCAAGAACAAAATGCCAAAATAAATTCACAACTCGAAATTATACAAAAACAACAATTAGAAATCCAAAAGATAAACAACAAGATTTCAGAAATGGACGGTGTCATAGAAGGGCTGAGAAGTAGATTTGAAACCATGGAAGACAGGATCAGTGGAACTGAAGACAAACACTTGGATACAACTCTGTTTCAGGAAAACTCAGAAAAAAGAACAAAGAAAAATGAAGAGACCCTGAGAGTTATGTGGGACACAATTAAAAGCAAAAACTTACGAGTGATTGGCATACCAGAACAGGGGGAGAAAACAGAAAACACAGAGAGGATCATTGAGGAACTGCTGACAGAAAACTTTCCCAATATCATGAAAGATGAAAAGCTGGTCATCCAAGAAGCTCAACGAACCCCATATAGAAGAGACCCCAAAAGAAAATCACCAAGACATATCATATTCACACTCGCTAAAACTAAAGACAAACAAAGAATCCTGAGAGCAGCTCGTGAAAAACAAGAAGTCACATACAGAGGAGAAACAATAAGACTAAGCTCAGATTATTCAGCAGAAACCATGCAGGCAAGAAGGCAATGGGATGACATATATAAAATCTTGAAAGAAAAAAATTGTCAGCCAAGAATAATATATCCTGCAAAACTCTCATTCAGATTTGATGGTGAAATTAGGTCATTTCCAGATAAACAGAAACTAAAGGAATATGCAAAAGTCAAACCAAACTTACAAGAATTATTAAAGGGAGTTCTTCGATCTGAGGACAAACAGCTTAAGCCCTCAGGCAGGACCTAGGACCTAGGACGCAGGTTCAAATGAACCAGATACAATTCTAGGAACTGAACTACAGACGACTTTCCAAAAACAAAAGATATACAACAGGGAATCAGAGAAATCAATCAAAGGATGACAACAACATCAAAACAATGAGAGAGGGAACAAACGGCATAGGTATAGAACCTTCTAAAGGAGAAGAAGGCAAGGCGATACCAAGTAACGGTAGACTGCTTCAAAATTATAAAGATAAGGGTAAAATTCATGGTAACCACAAAAAAAGTTAACAAACCAACTCATAAAAATAAAGACGAAAAACATAAAGTCTCAACAAAACCAAAACCTACAAAAACAAAAGAAATGAACACAAAATCCACAAACAAAAGGAACTCAGCACAAGAGAGTTAGAAGAACAAAGAAAACTTCAGCATCACAAAAAAAAGCACTACAAAATGACAGCAACAAATTCACATCTATCAATAATTACACTGAACGTAAATGGACTCAATGCACCCATAAAGCGACGGAGAGTGGCAGAATGGATAAGAAAACAGGATCCATCTATTTGCTGTCTACAAGAGACACACCTTAGAAACAAAGATGTGAATTTATTAAAAATCAAAGGTTGGAAAAAAATATATCAAGCTAACAACTACCAAAAAAGAGCAGGAGTGGCAATTCTAATCTCAGATAAAATAGACTTTAAAACAAAATCTACCATAAAAGACAAAGAAGGACACTATATAATGATTAAGGGGATGATCCATCATGAAGACATAACCATAATAAATATCTATGCACCCAATGACAGGGCTCCAAAATACATAAAACAAACTCTAACAACACTGAAAAGAGAAATTGACAGTTCCACAATAATAGTAGGAGACTTCAACACACCACTCTCAGTAAAGGACAGAACAACTAAAAAGAAACTCAGCAAAGATACAGAAGACCTAAAGGACACAATCAGTCAACTGGACCTCATAGACATATATAGAACAATCCATCCAACCGCTGCAAAGTACACATTCTTTTCCAATGCACATGGAACGTTCTCCAGAATAGACCACATCTTAGGCCACAGAGCAATCCTCAACAAGATCCAAAATGCTGAGATAATTCACAGTATCTTCTCTGACCACAATGCCATCAAGGTAGAAATTAACACTAGAAAGAGCAAGGAAAAACAATCAAACACATGGAAACTTAATAATAATCTGCTTACACATCAATGGGTAATAGAAGAAATCAGAGATGGAATTAAAAAATTCCTAGAATCAAATGAAAATGAAAACACATCATACCAAAACCTTTGGGACACAGCAAAGGCAGTCCTCAGAGGACAATTTATAGCAATAGATGCACATATCAAAAAAGAAGAAAGGGACAAAATCAAAACATTAACTACAGAACTCAAACAAATAGAAAGAGAACAACAAAAAAAGCCTACAACCACTGGAAGAAAGGAAATAGTAAAGATCAGAGCAGAAATCAATGAAATAGAGAACAGAAAAACAATAGAAAGAATCAACAAAACCAAAAGTTGGTTCTTTGAAAGAATCAACAAAATCGACAAACCACTGGCCAGACTGACAAAAGAAAAACAGCAGAGGGCACAAATAACCCAAATAAGAAATGAAATGGGGGACATTACAACAGACCCAACTGAAATAAAAAGGATTATAACAGAATATTATGAAAAACTATATTCCAACAAATTTGAAAACCTAGAGGAAATGGATAAATTTCTAGAAACATACGGCCTACCCAAACTACAACAAAGTGATATTGAAAATCTGAACAGACCCATAACAAGAGAAGAGATTGAAAAGGTAATAAAAAAACTCCCAACCAAAAAAAGCCCTGGCCCAGATGGCTTCACTGGAGAATTCTACAAAACATTTACAGAAGAGCTCGTACCAGTTCTACTCAAGTTATTTCAGAGCATAGAAGAGGAAGCAACACTTCCAAATTCATTCTATGAAGCCAGCATAACGCTGATACCAAAACCAGGCAAAGACATCACAAAAAAAGAAAATTACAGACCAATATCTCTCATGAATATAGATGCAAAAATTCTGAACAAAATTTTAGCCAATAGAATTCAGTATCATATCAAAAAAATAATACACCACGACCAAGTAGGATTCATACCAGGTATGCAAGGATGGTTTAACATTAGAAAATCCATCAACGTAATCCACCACATAAATAAAAGGAAAGAAAAAAATCACATGATTATCTCAATTGATGCAGAAAAGGCATTTGACAAAGTCCAACACCCATTCCTGATAAAAGCTCTCAATAAAATAGGTATAGAAGGGAAATTTCTCAACATCATAAAGGGCATCTATGCAAAACCAACAGCCAACATCATTCTTAATGGAGAAAGGCTGAAAACATTCCCCCTGAAAACAGGAACAAGACAAGGATGCCCTTTATCACCACTCCTATTTAACATTGTGCTGGAAGTTCTCGCTAGAGCAGTAAGGCAAGAGAAAGAAATAAAGGGCATCCAAATTGGTAATGAAGAAGTTAAACTCTCCCTGTTTGCAGATGATATGATACTATACATAGAAAACCCTAAAGACTCCACGAGAAATTTACTGGAAGTAATAGAAAGATTCAGCAGAGTAGCAGGATACAAGATAAACATTCAAAAATCAGTTGGATTCCTATACACCGGTAAAGAGAACGATGAAAAGGAGATCAGGAAATCAATACCATTTTCAATAGCCCCTAAAAAGATAAAATACTTAGGAATAAATCTGACCAGGAATATAAAAGACCTATACAAAGAAAACTACAAAACACTGCTGCATGAAACCCAAAGGGATCTACATAAATGGAAAAACATACCATGCTCATGGATAGGCAGACTCAACATTGTGAAAATGGCAATTCTACCTAAAGCAATCTACAAATACAATGCAATTCCGATACAAATACCAACAACATTCTTCAAAGAGATGGAAAAACTAATTATTAACTTTATATGGAAAGGGAAGAAACCTCGAATAAGTAAAGCACTACTGAAGAAGAAGAATAAAGTTGGAGGACTCACACTACCTGACTTGAGAACCTACTATACAGCTACGGTACTCAAAACAGCCTGGTACTGGTACAACAACAGAGACATTGACCAATGGAACAGAATTGAGAACTCAGATGTAAATCCATCCACCTACGGTCACCTGATTTTTGACAAGGGCCCAAAATACATCAAATGGGGAAAAGACAGTCTTTTTAACAAATGGTGCTGGCAAAACTGGATATCCATTTGTAGAAAAATGAAACAGGACCCATACCTCACACCATATACAAAAACTACTTCAAAATGGATCAAAGACCTGAATATAAAGCCTCAAACTATAAAATTCATAGAAGAAAAAATAGGACCAACACTTCAGACCTTAATACATGGCATTAACAGGATACAAACCATAAACATCAACACAAAAAACCCAACAGATAAACTAGATAATTGGGATCTTCTAAAAATCAAACATCTATGCTCTTCAAAAGATTTCACCAAAAGAGTTAAAAGAGAACCTACAGACTGGGAAAAAATTTTTGGACAGTACAAGTCAGACAAAGGTCTAATCTCCATAATCTACAAGAAAATCCAACACCTCTACAACAAAAAGACAACCAATCCTATCAAAAAATGGGCAAAGGAAATGAACAGACACTTCACCAAGGAAGACATTCAAATGGCCAACAGACACATGAGGAAATGCTCGCGATCACTAGCCATTAGAGAAATGCAAATTAAAACCACAATGAGATACCATCTCACCCCGGCATTACTGGCACAAATCAAAAACACTGGAAATAACAAATGTTGGAGGGGCTGCGGGGAGACGGGAACTCTTATACACTGCTGGTGGGAATGCAAAATGATACAGCCATTTTGGAAAATGATATGGCGTTTCCTCAGAAAGCTAGAAATAGACGTACCATTCGATCCAGCAATCCCACTCCTAGGAATATATCCTAGAGAAATAAGAGTCATCACTCGAATAGACATATGCACACCTATGTTCATGGCAGCATTATTCACAATAGCAAAACGATGGAAACAACCTCGATGTCCATCAACAGACGAATGGATACACAAACTATGGTACATACACACAATGGAGTACTATGCAACGAGAAAGAACAATGAATCGGTGAACCATCTCATAACATGGATGAAACTGGAGGACATCATGCTGAGTGAAATAAGTCAATCACAAAAGGACAAATATTGTATGAGACCTCTATTGTAAAAACCCATGAAAAAATTCACATGCAAAATGTAACAATCCTTGTTGGTTACCAGGGATGGGGGGGGGGGATACTAAATAGGTAATAGGTAAGTGGTAACTTGGGTGAGAGATGAGATAGTACATAGTACAGGGGAAACTAACACAACCTGCACAAGGAAAGGTCATGGAGGCCCTATAGACACATCCAAACCCCCCGAGGGACTGAGTTGTTGGACGGAGGGCTCTGGGAACCATGATCTCGGGGAACATCTAGCTCAATTGGCATGACACTACTTATAAAGATAATGCTCTACATTCTACCTTGGTGAGTAGTGTCTGGGGTCTTAAAAGCCTATGAGCGGCCATCTAAGATACTCCACTGATCTCATCCCTTCGGGAACAAGGGAGAACGAAGAGAACAGGATACAAGGAAAAGATCAGTCCGAAGGACTAATGGTCCACAGCTACCAAGGCCTCCACGGGACTGAGCCCAGTACAGCTGGATGGTGCCCGGCTACCACCAATGACTCCTCTGACCAGGATCACAACAGAGGGTTCTGGGCAGAGCTGGAGTAGGGTGTAGAGCATAATTTTAACTCCCAAAAAAAAAAAAAAAAAAAAAAAAAAGAAGACCAGATATACTGGCCTAAAGAATACTAGAGAAACCTCGAGAGTGTGGCCCCCAGACACCCTTTCAGCTCAGAGGGGAAGTTACCTTCAAGGTTCGATGTTAAGCCTGGGAATGGACACCCCAGTAAAACTAAATGGGACTAACGATGTACAGGAGTCCGGTGACAATGGCCAGAAGGCAGAGGGAGAGTAGGAAACTGATGATAAGGAACACAAATTGAATAAGGACACTGTCGATGTATTGTGAGATTGTTGACCACTGCTATAGGGCAACATTTGTAGTAACTATTAAATGGGAGGCTGTTTTGTCCTGTAAGCCTTCATCTTGGGCGAGAATGGCAGCACAGTTGGAAGAGCATAGTCAATATCACTTAAATGTGTAAATAAAAAGTTTTGAAATGGTGTTTAAATAAAATAAAAATAAATAAATAAATAAATAAACAAATGAGACTAAAGAGGTACAATAGTCCACTGACAATGTCCAGAAGACAGAAGGGGACAAGGAAGCCCCCTGGTGATAGGGAACACAAGGTGGAGTAAGGATATTCTTGATGTGCTGTGAGATTGTTAACCATTGTCATAGGGCAACATGTGTAGTAACTGTTAAATGAAAAACTATTTTGTTCTGTAAGCCTTCATCTTAAGTGAGAATAACAGCACAGTTGGAAGAGCGTAGTCAATGTCACTGAACTGTGAATGTAGAAAATTTTGAAACGGTGTATCTTTGGCCATCTGTAATTTTCATCAAAAAAAAGGTTGAGAATTTAGAGGCTTAATACGTTGTGCGGTTGTTAACCAATGTCAAAAAAAACAACATGTGTACTACTATTTCATGAGAAACTATTTGCTCTGTAAGCTTTCACCTGAAGTACAATATATATAAAAAAAAAAAAAAAAAAATGGAATTAAGACCTAGAAATATTGTCTAAAATGCAACATAAAGAAATTAAGAAATTAAAAAGAAAAAAAGTCTATGAGATACTAAGAATAGAATTAAATGGTTTAATGTATTTCTAATCAGAATTCCAGAAGAGGATGGTAGAGAGAATGGAAGGAGAGAGGCAATGTTCATAGAAACAATGTCTCAGAGTTTTCCAGAATTAGTCAAGACTTAAATCCTCAGATTCAGAAAGCACAAGAAAAGACAAACTAATTTAAAGCAAAATGTATACTTTTGAGTGAAAAAAAAAGCATTATTAGTGATAGAGAGGGTAAGTATACAATGATAAATTTTCAAATAACCAGAAGAAAATAACAATCAGAAGTTAAATACATATTTTTTTTTTTAAAAAAAAGTTGCTGTTGACTCCAACTCATGGCAATGCCATGTATTTCAGAGTAGAAACCCTTCATAGGGTTTGCAATGGCTGTGATCTTTTGGAAGTAAATCTCCAAGACTTTCTTCTGAGGCAGCTATGGGTGGATTAGAACCACCAACCTTTTGGTTAGTAGCCAAGAGCTTAACTGTTTGTGCCACGGAGGGACTCCACATACCTATATGATACAGCCTCAAAATATACACCAATTACTCTCAGTTTTCCTCTTAGTTTTTGATGTATCTACAATCAATATGGAAGATAATAAATACTTCTTTCTGAATTACTGATAGGAAAAGCAGAAAAAATATTAATAAATGTATGAAAGATTAGGACAACAGAATTGACAATCTTGATAACTTATATATAAATATAAGTTATGCAACAAACAATGTAAAATATATATTTATTTAAAGCATAAATGGTACATTTAGAAAAACAACAATGTCTTAAAATAACAGAATTTCAAATAATTAATATAACACATATTCTCATACCATATTGTAGTTAAATCAACAGTGACTGAAGTAAGGGTCAACAAAAATACTCCATTTATTGAAAATTAAAAATATGTATTTCAAAATAACTTATAATAAAAGTAATTACAATGTATGAAATTTAAAATGGTTAAAATTTAAAACATTTAGAATATTGATAAAAATACTACACATCAAAACATGTAGGGGGTGGGGCAGCTAAGCTGCACTTAGAAGAAAATGTATAGTTTTATGATTACTTTAAAAATAAAAGAAAGATTAGTAATAAATAAGCTAATCAACTTGTTTTAAAAAATAAGTAAAAATATTGATACGAAATAGGTAAGAAAAGAAAACAGTGAAATAAAAGTAAAAGGATAAATGAGAGAGGATGACTGGCAAAGTCATTTCCATAGAAACAGTAATAAAATATAGAAATATCTGGTGAATTTGGAGAAGAAAGAGGAGGAGGAGGAAGACAGAAAGAGAAAGAGAACAATAATAACATTACAAATGAAAAAATGTGCATAGCTACACTTTGAATGAGGAGTCCTGAAGGCACTGTAGTTAAGCACACAGCTGAGGTTCAAATCCACAAGATGCTCAGCAGGAGAAAGATGTGGTAGTCTACTTCCATAAAGAAATCCTATGGGGCAGTTTTACTCTGTACTATAGGGATGCTATGAAATTTAGATAAGTGGACAAATTTCTTAGACATATAGCTTAACAATGCTAACTCAAAGGGGAAAAAACAGAAAACTTGAGTAATCCTATAGTCACTAAAAAAACTGAATCCGTGGATAAATATATTCCCTAAAGAAAGCTCAGCTGTCTTTATCAGCTCAGTACCTTCTGCCAACTTTTAAAAACTACATCAGCTTGACACTTTATTCTACCAGAGAATAGCAAAAAAAGTATTTCTACCTCATTCTATTAGGTCACTAAAACTCTGAAAATGAAAACCAAATAAGAACAATATGAGAAAGAAAAATCATAGGTCAATTATTTTTATGATCTTAAAAGGCAAAATTCCTAAAAAACTTTTTGCATAATGAAATCCAGTAATGTATTTCAAAAAAGACAACCACATAGTTATCTCATTTAATTTGCTAACATAGTGAATTCCATTAATAGATTTTCTAAAGTTAACCTACTCCTAAAATTTCAGAAAAAATTCCACTTTTTTATGAAAGATTGTTGCAGTAAATGCCAAAAAGTTAAAATCTTTGGAATCCTTTCACATTTCAAAAAACAAACAAAAGAAAAAAATCTTAGCATAAAGGAATTAACTGTATAAATAGCATCCACAAAGATCACAGTGAAAATCATTTGTAATGGTAAAATGATAGCGGAATCTTTCATCTGATATAAAAAGAAAAAATGTTGTTAGCAATGCTTCTATGTAATATTAAAGGAAAGTCCAAAGAAGTGAAATAATGCCAGAAAATAATTAAATATAAGATTTGAAAATAAGAAAACTGACATATAATTGTTTTTGTTGAAAACCCTAAAGAAGACCCATAACAAGAGAAGAGATTGAAAAGGTAATAAAAGAAAAAAAAAATCTCCCAACAACAAAAAAAGGCCACCCAGATGTCTTTGCTGGAGAATTTTACCAAACTTTCAGAGAAAAGCTCAAGCCAGTACTACTCAAACTATTTCAGAACATAAAAAAGGAAGGCATACTTCTGAATTCATTCTATGAAGCCAGCATAACCCTGATACCAAAACCAGGGAAAGATACCACAAAGAAGAAAATGACAGACCAATAGCTCTCATAAATATAGATGTGAAAATTCTTAACAATATTCTAGTCAATAGAATTCAGCATCATACCAAAAAATAATACACCACGATAAAATGGGATTCATAACAATTATGCAAGGATGGTTCAACATTAGAAAATCAATCAAATAATCCACCACATAAATACAACAAAAGAAAAGAACCATATGATCATCTTAATTGACTCAGAAAAGGGATTTGATAAAGTACAACACCTGTTCTTGAAAAAAAACTCTCAATAAAATAGGAATAGAGGGAAATTCCTCAACATAATAAAGGGCATCTATATGAAACCAACAGCCAACATCATTATCAATGGAGAGAGGCTGAAAACATTCCCCCTGAAAACTAGAACAAGAAAAGGATGTCCTATATCACTACTCCTATTTAACATTGTGCTGGAAGTCCTAGCTAGAGCATTAAGGCAAGAAAAAGAAATAAAGGTCATCCAGGTTGGAAAGGAAGAAGTAAAACTATACCTACTTTTGGATGATTTGATACCATAGTTACAGACCCCGAAAACCCCACAAGAAAACTACTGAAACTAATAGAAAGATTGAGCAGAGTAGTAGGATACAAGATAAACATAAAAAATCAGTCAGATTCCTATACATCAATAAAGAGAACTATGAAAAGGAAATCAGGAAAGTAATATCATTTATAGTGGCTCCTAAAAAAGTAAAATACTTAGGAATAAATCCAACCAGGGACATAAAAGACCTATACAAAGAAAACTGCAAAACACTATTGCAAGGAACCAAAAGAGACCTACATAAATGGAAAAACATAACCATGCCTATAAATAGAAAGACTGAACATTGTGAAAATGTCAATCCTACTGAAAGCCATCTACAAATATAATGCAATCTCTATCCAAATACCAACAGAATTCTTTATCAAGATAGACAAACTAACCACCAACTTTCTATGGAAAGGAAAGGGGCCCTGGATAACTAAAGAATTATTGAAGAAGAAGAACAAAGTAGGAGGCTTCACATTACTTGATCTCAGAACCTACTGTACAGCTACGGTAGTCAAAAGAGCCTGGTACTGGTACAACCACAGACACATTGACCAATGGAACAGAATTGAGAACCTTGATGTAAATCCATCCACCTATGGCCAACTGATCTTTCATAAAGGCCCAAAGTCCATTCAATGGGGAAAAGACCTTCTTTATAAGAAATAGTGCTGGCAAAACTGGATGTCCATCTGTAAAAAAAGAAACAGGATCCATACCTCACACCATACACAAAAACTAATTCAAAATGGATTAAAGACCTAAATATAAAGCCAAAAACTGTGAAGATGATGGAAGAAAAAATAGGTCAACACTAGGAGCCCTAATGCACGGCATAAATAGGATACAAACCATAACTAACAATACACAAACACCAGAAGATAAACTAGATAACTGGGATCTTCTAAAAATTGAACACTTATGCCCATCAAAAGACTTCACCAAAAGAGTAAAAAGAGCCTGTGCAAATTGGTGGGGAAAAAAATTGGATATGACATATCTGACAAGGGTCTAATCTCTAAAATATATAGGATACTTCAACACCACCACAACAAAAAGACAAATAACCCAATTAAAAAATGGGCAAAAGATATGAATAGACACTTCACCAAAGAAGACATTCAGGTGGCTAACAGACTCATGAGGAAATGATCCCTATCTCTAGCCATTAGAGAAATGCAAATCAAAACTACAATGAGATATCATTTCACCTTGACATTACTGGCACTAATAAAAGAACAGAAAATAACAAATGTTGGGGAGCTTGTGAGGACATTGGGTCTCTTATGCACTGCTGGTGGGAATGTAAAATGGTGCAACCACTTTGAAATATGATACAGTACTTCCTTAAAAAGCTACAAATAAAAATACAATATGATCCAGCAATCCCACCCCTAGGAATATATCCTAGAGAACTAAGAGTCGTCCTTCAAATAGACATACGCATACCCATGTCTGTTGCAGCATTGTTCACAATAGCAAAAAGCTGGGAACAGCTTAAGTGTCCATCAACAGATGAATGCATAAACAAACTATGGCACATACACACAATGGAATACTACACAACAATAAAGAACAATGATGAGTTTGCAAAACATCTCGCAACATGGATGAATCTGGAGGGCATTATGCTGAGTAGTCAATCACAAAAGGACAAATACCATATAAGACCATTATTATAAAAACTCAAGAAAAGATTTGAACACAGAAAGAACCAGTCTTTGATGGCTATGAGGGAGGGCAGGGGTGGGGAAGGAAAAATACTAACTAGTGGTAACTTTGGTGAAAGGTAAGACAGTACACAGTGCTAGGGAAGTCAGCACAACTTGACCAAGGAAAAGTCATAGAAGCTTCACAGACACATCCAAACTCCCCTCAGGGAGCTCAATTGGTATAATGTAGTTTGTAAAGAAAATGTTCTACATTCTAATGTGATAAGTAGTGTCTGGGGTATTAAAAGCCTGTAAGCGGCCATCTAAGATACATCCACTGGTCCCATCCAGTCTGGAACAAAGGAAAACTAAGAAAATCAAAGACACAAGGGAAAGATCAGTCCAAAGGACTAATGGACCACAACTGCTACAGCCTCTACTAGACTGAGCTCAGAACAACTAGATGGTGCCCAGCTACCACCACCAACTGCTCTTCCAAGGATCACAATAGAGGGTCCAGACAAAGCAGGAGAAAAATGTAGAACAAAATTCAAATTCACAGAAAAAAAGACCAGATTTACTGGCCTGACAGAGACTGGAGAAACACCTAGAGTATGACCACCAAACGTCCTTTTAACTCAGTACTGAATTCACTCCCAAAGTTCACCCTACAGCCAAAGATTAGACAGGTCCATAAAACAAACAATAACACACTTGAAGAATGTGCTTTATAGTTCAATTATGTATTCCAGACTAAATGGGCACACCAGTCTAAAAGCAAAGACGAGAAGGCAGGAAGGGACAGGAAAACTGGACAAATGGAAACGGGGAACCTGGGGTGGAGAAAGGAAAAGTGTTGACACATCATGAGGTTGGTAACCAATGTCACAAAACAATATGTGTAATAATTGTTTAATGAGAAAGTTATTTGCTCTGTAAACTTTCACCTAAAGCACAATTAAAAAAAAATAGAAAACCAAAAAGAATCTATAGACAAGTTTTATAGATGATTTAAAAAAAGGTTTAACAAGTTGGCTGCTATAAGATCAATACAAAAATATTTGCAAGTGAGTTAATGTTCTTTTTAAAAAATCTGGGTGTTGGTTAAATGGGCATGTTCATTGTGAAAAATTCATCAAACTGTACTGTTATGAATTGTACCATTTTTTGTATTTAGGTTATACTTCAAGAAATGCTTATTTAATTAGTTCACCCTTAGAAGACATCATAATTAATGGTGAAAGTTTTGTAAGTATTTCCTTAGTCAGTAATTAGATAAAAATCCCTGCCAAAAATACTTCCATTACAATTTTCTTGGAGAATCTACCAGTAAGTATTGGAAGAGTCCAAATGGCTCTAATGATGATTTTCTACAAAAAAAGACAAAAAGAATCAATAGACTTTTAAAACTTTTAACAGCTTTTAACAGAATTTATCAAGTTTACTGGATAAAAATTGTAGATAAAAAAAATTTAAAAAAATTATCAATATACGCATGTTATATGAATGGCAACCTGCTCACTGGAGATTTATGCTTCCATTACACAACGTGGCACTGTTGCTAGGAAGCAGCTGCCTAGCCAGGAACTACATTTTATACAACCTTTGCAACACCTAGTATCCCTGGGTGTTGAAAATGATTAACTCACTTGGCTGTTAACCGAAAGATTGGTGATTTGAATCTACCCAGATACATTGCTGAAGAAAGGCCTGGCAATCTACTTCTGAAAAATGGGCCATTGAAAATTATATGAGCACAGTTCTGCTCTGACACATATGGGGTTACCATGAGTTGGAGTCCACTCAAAGGCAACTGCTTTTGGTTTGCAACATATGACAGTCATAGCCAATGACATATGAGCAGAAGTATGTCTTTCATCTCTGGGCCAATGCAGTTAAGTAGAAGGAATGACTTCTCCACTCTTCCTTCACCTCTATGGTGATCTAAGAAGCCTCATGTGAAGATGAAAGAGCCACAGACGTAAGCTGCTCGCATTCTTGAATCACCTCATGGAAGGCCTCCTATAAGCACCCACGATGGACTGTTGGAGTTGTCAGTGTCTTGGAGATGGTGATTTGTGTGCAGCAAGCTGACTGGGGAGTGCTCACAGGAACACCTGTGAGGGAAGCAGAGCAGAGCAAAGGAGTTGTTGAACTGAGATGCAGTTGTTACAGAGGCCTCAGCTGATCTCACGGGAAACTCTGGGGCTAGGATGAGACTTCAGAGTTATCCTTTGTAGATTTACATCACCAGGGGGCTGGATGTGGGCTGCCTCCAGCAGGGGGCCTAAACTTGGGGAGGTGACTTCCTTTGGTCAAGGACAATTCCCATGAGCTGTCAGTCTCAGAACCTGGAGGATAGACAGCCTTGTTTTGAAAGTGGGTTGGGCGGGGATCTGGGAAGCTCACCGTTTCATCTACTACAGCCAGTAATTTGTTGCTCTTTGTTTCAGAGAACTCTGCATATTTCTGTACTCTGTGCTAGGGTTGGGCCCCTGCACACCTCATTACCGGTTTGCCAGCTGCCCTCTTGTTAGGCTCTGCCAACAGCGACCACTAGAGAGATAGGAAGACAGAAAGAAGGACATACTCCTTCCTGTCTGCTTCATGTTGGTTCCCTGTTCCTGTTCATTTCCCTTTAACAATGATTCTTCACTCTGGCAGCAGCATCAACTGTTTTTCCAACGCCAGCCTCATGACCCTCTAAGGAACACAAACCCAGCAGGACAGGGACCCCTCCTCAGAGGTCTGGGTCCCAGGCCCATAGGGCTTCTCCTCTGAGCTCAGAACTCCCAGCACCAGCCAAGAAGCATCTCTTCTCAGAGTTCTTGCTCTCCTGCTATAACAAATATTTATGTACTGTGATAAGCCTCTAGCAGTCTTATTGCTAATGTTCTACATAGCTAATTTTCATATACTAAAATTAGTTTTTATAAAACTATCTTGAAAAATGTACAACCTACAATGTTCATAACTTATGAGTTAGTACTCAAGGCCCCCATTTACCATGTTGTTTAGGTTCTGAAATAGAGTTTCCCTTTTGAGATTAATCAGATAACTTAGTTCTCCACTTTCTTTCCTAAATTGGAATATAACTGGGCAAGCAGAGCTAGAGTGGATAAAGCACATGCCCTGAGACGTGCTGGAAACAATTACAAGGATAATTTGTAATTTTTACAACAATAATGGCATGAGTTTAGGTTCTCGTTAAAAACAGACTACATTTTCATAACTGCAGACAATGGCAGCTGGTCTGACATGTCAATTGAAATCAGGAGAGCCAATTTAAGTATCTGTAGATAGTGAATTTGGATAACTTACTCTTTTTTTTTTTTTTTTTTTTGGTGGCTTGGATAACTTATGGAAATGCTGGTGGCGTAGTGGTTAAGTGCTATGGCGGCTAACCAAAAGGTTGGTGGTTTGAATCCACCAGGTGCTCCTTGGAAACCGTACAGAGCAGTTCTACTCTGTCCTATAGGGTCAATTATGAGTTGGAATCGCCTCGACGGCAACGGGTTTGGTTTTTGGTTTGGATAACTTATGCAGTCTGTAATAGGTAATAAGTATCTATGAAGGTCCTTCTACATACCAGAACAATATTTTAATAAAACTTTTTAGAGTTTAAAAACGGAACTAATGAGGCACAGCAGTCCAGGGACAAGGGCTAGAAGGCAGAAGGGGACAGGAAAGCTGGTGATAGGGAACCCAAGGCTGAGTAAGGACAGTGCTGATGCGTAGTGAGGTTGTTAAGCATTGTCATAGAGCAACATGTGTACTAACTGTTTAATGAGAAACTATTTTCTTCTGTAAACCTTCATCTAAAGCAAGAATAGCAGCACAATTGGAAGAGCATAGTCGATGTCACTGAACTGTGCATGTAGAAATTTTTGAAATGCTGTATCTTTGGCTATGTATATTTTCACCAAAAAAAAAAAAAGGTCGAGAAGGGAAAGGGTTGGCATGTTGTGGGGTTGTTAACCAATGTCATAAAACAATATGTGTACTGACTGTTTAATGAGAAACTATTTGTTCTGTAAACCTTCACCTGAAGTACAATAAAAAAAAAAATCTTTAGAGTTTAATCTCGCAAGCTTTTTTTTTTTTTTTTAAAATATATACCCTCTTTTGATACTTACAGAGGTTTTACTCCATATCCTTTCCAAAATCAAGTTATAATCCCCAAACTTTTGGGACTCACTACTCTAAAGTCATGCATAGTTGGTAATGTAAAAAGATGGCTTTGTGGTCCACTGAGTAAAATAATGATTAGGCTGCCTTGACAATATGGACTACTTAAACTTACAAATAAACTCTAACGGATCCCATTCAGATTTTAAATATTGATGAAATCATAATATTATTACATAATATCCAGCACTTGGGACTCAATATCTCATAGGTGAGTGCTTCATGTTGTATCTAGCAGACTCAACCCTCACAACAGCACTGCACAATAATTATTATCCTTATGTTCACAGATAAGAAAATTAAGGGAAATCATACAGCTAAGCTATACACCCAAGGAGGAGTGGATCTCTATACGTAATGACAAGGAACACCACAGATAGACACTCAAAACCAAGATGTCCAGGAAAATAGTTCCTATTGGTTTATCCTTGAATTTTTGCCTCAATGACCTCTGTTTTCTAGCTCACTTCAAATATTACGGATGGTGGAGACTCTCATCTGCAATATGTTAACTGAATAGTTCATATAACATTTGTGGTTGCTTCACCCCCAATGCCCAGCCTTATTTTTCCTTGAACGGCCTTAGGAAAAAAGTGCAACGGCCATTGGAATTTGGAAATACTGGGGAAAAGCCTTTTGAATTCTAAAATCCACACATGACAAGTCAGAACTAAGATGTGATACGTAATTTTCAAGAGACAAAATGGATCTCAGACTGGCAAGACTTAATTAGGAAATCTAAATAAATGAATATAAATAAACCATCTATAATTCAGAATGAGACAGTCACTTAATCAAAGGTCACAGTGCCCATAAAAGCACTGAGCAGTGTAGTGGAGGTTTATGCAGCTGGTTACATATTTTATATATAATTATAAACATATGGATGTATCTAACGTTATATATAATTATGTACTGATACTATAATTATATTATTGTTGGTTATCCCACTAACAAGGTTTGTCTAAGTAGTGAAGATGTCTCAAGGTACTTTAGTTGAAGAAAATTTTCTTTTTTTTTTATTTTTGTGCTTTAAGTGAAAGTTTACAAGTCAAGTTAGTCTCTTATACAAAAAATTATACACACATTGTTTTGTGACCCTACTTGTTCTCCCTATACTGTGACAGCACACTCTTCCTTTCCACCTCAGATTTCCTGTGTCCATTCAACCAGCTCCTAAACCCTCTCTGCCTTCTCATCTTACCTCTGGACAGAAGCTGCCCATTTAGTCTCATGTATCTACCTGCGCTAAGAAGCACACTCTTCACAAGTATCATTTTATGTCACATAGTCCAGTCTAATCTTTATCTGAAGAGTTGGCCTTGGGAATGGTTTTAGTTTTGGGGTTACAGACAGTCTGGGGGCCATGTCTTCTGGGGTCCCTCCAGTCTCAATCAAAACACTAAGTCTTGTATTTTTACTAGAATTTGAGTTCTGCACCCCACTTTTCTCCTTCTCCATCAGGGACTTTCTGTAGTATCCCGTGTCAGGGCAGTCATTGTGGTAGCCAGGCACCATCTAGTTCCTCTGGTCTCAGGCTGATGCAGTCTCTGGTTTATGTGGCCCTTTCTGTCTCTCGGGCTAATACTTTCCTTGTGTCTATGGCGTTCTTCATTCTCCTTTACTCCAGTTTGGTTGGGACCAATTGATGCATCTTAGATGGCCGGTCACTAGCTTTTAAGACCCCAGATGAAGCTCACCAAAGTGGGATTTGGAACATTTTCTTAATAAACTTTGTTATGCCAATTGACCTAGGTGTCCCCTGAAAGCATGGTGCCCCTGCTACTCTGTCCTTCGAAGTGTTTCCTTGTATTCAGGAAACTTATTAGCTTTTGCTTAGTCCAGTTGTGCTGACTTGTCCTGTAATGTGTGCTGTCCTTCCCTTCACCTAAGATAATTCTTGTCTACTTTCTAGTTTGTGAATATCCCTCTCCCTCCCTCCCCATCCTCATAGCCATCAAGGAATGTTTTCTTCTGTGTTTAAACCTTTTCTTGAGTTCTTATAATAGTGGTCTTATACAATATTTGTCCTTTTGTGACCGACTAAATTCATTCATCATAATACCTTCCACATTCCTCCATGTTTCACAGATTCATCGTTGTTCTTTATCGTTGCTTAGTATTTTATTGTGTGAATATACCATAATTTGTTTATCCATTAATCCACTGATGGGCACCTAGGTTGTTTGCATCTTTTTTGCTATTGTGAACGTGCTGCAATGAACATGGGCATGCATATATCTATTTGTGTGACAGCTCTTAATTCTCTAGGATATGTTCCAAGGAGCGGGATTGCTGGATAGTATGGTACTTCTATTTCTAGCTTTTTAAGGAAGTGCCAAATTGATTTCCAAAGTGGTTGTACTATTTTACATTCCCATCAACAGTGTATAAGTTTTCCAGTCTCTCCACAACCTCACCAACATTTATTATTTTGTGTTTTATGGATTGATGCTAGCCTTGTTGGGGTGAGATGGTATCTCATTGTAGTTTTGATCTGCATTTCTCTAAACGCTAATCATTGTGAGCATTTCCTCATGTGTCTGTTAGCTGCCGAATGCCTTCTTTGGCCAAGTGCCTGTTCATATCTTTTGCCCATTTTTTAATTAGGTTGTTTGTCTTTTTGTTCTTGAGGTTTTGCAGTATCTTGTAGATTTTAGACATTAGACGCTGATTGGATTTGTCGTAGCCAAATTTTTTTTCCCAGTCTGTAGGCTGTCTTTTTTCTCTTTTGGTGAAGTCTTTTGATGAGCATAAGTGTCCCTATTTTTTCATCCATGATCTTTATGGTTTTAGATTTTTATTTAGGTCTTTGATCCATTTTGTGTTAGTTTTTGTGCATGGTGTGAGGTATGGGTCTTGTTTCATTTTTTGCAGTTGGCTGTTCAGTTATCAGAGCACCAGTTGTTAAAGAGACTGTCTTTTCCCCAATTAATGGACTTTGGGCCTTTGTCAAATATCAGCTGCTCATAGGTGGATGAATTTACATCTGGATTCTCAATTCTGTTCCATTGGTCTATGTATCTGTTGTTGTACTAATACCAGACAGTTTTGACTACCATGGCAGTACAATAGGTTCTAAAACCAGGTAGTGTGAGACCTCCAACTTTGTTCTTCTTCTTCAGTAATGCTTTACTTATCTGGGGCCTCTTCCCTTTCCATATGAAGTTGGTGGTTTGTTTCTCCATCTCATTAAAAAATGCCATAGGAATTTGGCTCGGGATTGCATTGTATCCATAGATGGCTTTGAGTAGAATTCACGTTTTTACAATATTGAGTCTTCCTACCAGTCGCAGTGGCGACGGTAATCGAGACGGCGAAGACAGTAACCAACTGCACAACTCTTACAGAGAAGTGGGGCCAGGAGGGTCACTCTGAGGAGTCGAACCCCACTTCAGTTCCAGGAGTTTATTTTATAGTCAGTACAACAATCGATAAGGCAATTAACAAAACAATGGGCTTTGAGTACCGGCAAGGAAGAAGGAATTCAGGTAAACAAGTCAATCAGTAAAGGGACAATAGGTTTGGGAAAACACATCCGGACAAGTCTCGACATGTTGGAGACAAGTCTCAACATGCTGTGCAGCATAGAGGCCTGTGGGGGCTGCAGTTGTCAATAGTGCAGCCATGTTTAAATGGCATATATCCCCACATTTCCCCCCTTTTGTTTAGTTAATGAAATAAGAATCAAGAGGGTTTTTACTGGTCCAACAGGTATCTGGTAGGACAAAGTAAAATTTTCTCTATGAGATAAAGTCTAAGATTATCTCAGCTACTGTCTCTACACCTCAGGGCCTGGCGTCTTAGTGAGTCCTGTGAGCCCAGCTACGGCTGGGGCACACTCCATATGTTTAAGGAGGAGAAGTAGAATAGCTATGAGTAACACCTGGACTTAGTTGCCTAAGATGGCGGCTATGGCAAGCTCTTTAAACTCACGGTGCTGGTTTTCCACCGGATACCATCTGGTTCTTCACCAGGTTACTAAGTAAGAGGGATGCACTTATCAATTGCATAGCCGGAGTGAGCGGACTCAATGTGCCTTTCAGGTGTATAAGACAATAGAGGATGATCTTATGAGGATAATATAATCTTCTACACTAGTAATATCCTGATTGTTGGACCCATGGGTTTCCTCTGACTCTCATTTTGTTAGGTAAACACTAACTTTTAACATCCACTGAAATTATTCTTTTTAAAGGTTTAAAGATTTATAAAGGCTCAAAGATTCATTAACAATCAAACACATAGATTTACACAAATTCACTATCAATTGGAAAGGAATCATCTAACTTAGAAATCTATCTATACAGAAGCGTCTAACTAGGAGAAGCAGAAAATATAGAGGAGTTTACACATAACAAATTTTCATTGGGAGCTTACTGATTAACAAAATACAGGTAATTACTGATTAGCAAAATAGCATAGGAAGGGCCTTCTTAAGAGGAGGTCTTCATCTTTCCCGTCTGTTATTTATGTAACTGGTAGCGAATGGTCCAGGCGAGGAAGGCTGACTTCTGTTGGCGATGAGAGGCTTTCAGGGAGTAGAGACAGCGGATAACTACTATAAAGAGGCACAAAACTATTAAACATCCTATAGCAAAAAGGATCCAGACACAGAGATTGAGTCCGGAGAACCAATGTGTGGGATTAAGCCAGTAGGCAAAATCATTAAGTGTATTAAGTGTAGCCTTATTAGACTCTGATTGTAATCTCAAGAGCTGTTCTTGTAATTGAAATTGTAATTTTTGAATATCACTTTTCAATGGAGAAGCGAAGCTAGCCAAAAGATTATTTTTAACATCCTTCCAGGACATTATATGGAAGGGCCGTAACACAGAAGCGAGTGTATTCAGCATCACAGGTTAATTGAGAATGTTTCCATAGGGCTTCTTGCCGGTTCTCCAAGCCAAAGGACTGAGGCTTCTAAAGCACCCAGACGCTTGAGGATCTCTTGATCAATATGTACCATAGTCTGCATTTCAGAAGTAACATTTTGCATGTAAGTGTTAAACTGTTGGGCGGTTTGAATGGATTGAGAAAGAGCCACAGCGGCGCATAGCGGCAATAGCAGTGGCTGTCATAGTAGAAGCGATAAGGATTCCCAAAAATCTTTTAGTCCGCATTTTCTGTAATGTGTTAACAACCTGAGCAAGAGGGGAACTATCTTGCCAGGGGCGTGTAAGGTTAACAGGTAGCCAAAGGTGGCTTCTTTGGCGGAGAACAAATACAAAATTGATATTAAGAGTAGAGACATTTTGTCTAGATAAACGTGGTGTAATCCATGTAGAGCCACTGGATAAAGTTAATTGAAAAGAGGTATTTATTTTAATAATATCTGGAGGGTTAGAGGTTATAGCAAAAATGTATGGTCTGGATGTACCTATAAGTACAGAATCATTATGATCATGAAGGGTCCATCATAATTTTAGGAGTGGGTTTTTGGCATTTTTTGTCCCCCTGAGAAAGTCCCCTGAAAGGAGAGTTCTCTCAAAGAAGGAGAGTCCCAATCGCCATGAAAAAATCTTTAAAGGAGAAAATTGCCCACCTGGGTAGCGTAAACGAAGAATGGGTCCGGCTAAGCCGGGGTTCCAGGATTGAGAGTGTCCTAGATAATGATATGGAGTTGCCCATTGCCAGGTAGAAAGATTTGCTAATAAAATTAAACCATGAGGACCCCAATTTTCTAAGGAAATATTGAAAGGGAGAGAATAAGAAGAGAAATTAGTAGTTCTGCAGGTAACCCAGGTATTAATCGATAGGGTCTGTAAGAGATAGTTGGGGATGTTGACAGACAGGAATAGAAGGGGGTGAATGGGTAATAAAGGCACTATTATTACTGAAAGTGCCGTTAACACCTATAGCTTTAATAAAAATTTGTTTAGAATAGACTGGTATACGATAGGTGTCGTTACAGTAGATATGATTCATATACCATTGTTCTAATATAGGTACACACACAGAAGTAGCGTGAGGTTGGGTAGTAAAGCATAAAGGAAGGCCATCAGCATAAAGTATCAAATTTGTTGATAATACAAACCAACCTTCTTCAGAAGAATTAATGAGTGGCTTAAAATAAGCTAAATATTGTCCTCCTGTAACAGAGGTATCATTAGAGGAAAGAGGGGGCTCTGGCTCTTCCCATGTGACTGGATGGAAAACAGGAGGATTAAGAACATGAGCCCAATAAGTGGTTGAAGCAGAAGCTGTTAATATTTGGAAAAGGAAGACAAAAATATACACCTGAGATTTAGTAAATGTAAAGAGAGTACCAGTAGTTAAGAATGTTTCTTCAGCCCTGGAGAAAGAGGCTTTTAACAATCCCAGCAACTGAGTTTTGTGTTGACGCTGTTCAGGAGAAAGAGAATTCCCCATAGTGAGGAGGAAATGGAAAAATGAAGAGAAGAATGATAGGAAAGCTCCTGGCCTGAAGCCTAAATCCCTTGGGAGCGTTCGGGAAAGCCCCGCTGCCCTTGAGCTGTAAAACCCAGCCTGAATTGAGAGCATTCGGAAAGGCTTCCGGAAAGCCTCGCCACTCTTGGGCTATGAATCCTAGCCTGATACGGACGCGCGTCCTATACTTACTGCTTTCTGAAGGGAGTGGAGTGTGAGGATCTACGGTCTCTCTTCTTTCTCTTAGAAGCTCCCTCACACGGGGCACCATCTGTCGCAGTGGCGACGGTAATCGAGACGGCGAAGACAGTAACCAACTGCACAACTCTTACAGAGAAGTGGGGCCAGGAGGGTCACTCTGAGGAGTCCAACCCCACTTCAGCCCCAGGAGTTTATTTTATAGTCAGTACAACAATCGATAAGGCAATTAACAAAACAATGGGCTTTGAGTACCGGCAAGGAAGAAGGAATTCAGGTAAACAAGTCAATCAGTAAAGGGACAATAGGTTTGGGAAAACACATCCGGACAAGTCTCGACATGTTGGAGACAAGTCTCAACATGCTGTGCAGCATAGAGGCCTGTGGGGGCTGCAGTTGTCAATAGTGCAGCCATGTTTAAATGGCATATATCCCCACACCTACCCACGAGCAAGGTATGTTTTTATACTTATGCAGGTCTCTTTCGGTTTCTTGCATTAGTGTCTTGTAGTTTTCATTGTAAAGGTCTTTTATGACTTTGGTTAGATTTATTACTAAGCATTTTATCTTCTTGGGGGCTATTGTAAATAGTATTGATTTGGTGATTTCCTGTTGGAAGTTCTCTTTGTTGGTGTAGAAGAATCCAACTGATTTTTGTATGTTTTTCTTGTATCCTGATACTTTGCTGAAATCTTCTATAAGTTCCAGTAGTTTTCTTGAGGAATCTTTGGGGTTTTCTGTGTATAAGATCATATTATCTACAAATAGAGATACTTTTACTTCTTGCTTACCAATCTGGATGACATTTATTTCTTTCATTTGTTTGTTTATTGTCATAGTTTAAATGAAAGTTTACATTTCAAGTCAGTCTCTTACAAAAATTTATACATACACTGTTATGTGACCCTAATTGCTCTCCCTATAGTGTGACAGCACACTCCTCCTTTCCACGCTTGATATCCAATGTCCATTCAACCACCTCCTAACCCTCTCTGCCTACCCATCTCACCTCCGGACAAAAGCTGGATGCCCTTTATTTCTTTTTCTAGCTTAATTGTTCTGGTTAGCACCTCCAGCACAATGTTGAATAAAAGTGGTGATGAAGGGCATCCTTGTATGGTTCCCGTTCTCAAAGCGAATGCTTTCAAACTCTCTCCATTTAGGATGATGTTAGCTGTTGGCTTTGTATAAATGCCCTTTATTGTGTTGAGAAATTTCCCTTCTATTCCTATTTTGTTGAGAGTTTTTATCATGAATGTGTGTTGGACTTTGTCAAATGCCTTTTCTGCATCAATCAATAAGATCATGTGGTACTTGTCTTCTGTTTTATTTGTCTGACGGATCACATTGATTGTTTTTCTAATGTTGAACCATCCCTGCCTACCTGGTATGAATCTCACTTGGTCATGGTAAATTATTTTTTTGATATGTTCTGAATCCTATTGGCTAATGTTTTTTTGACGATTTTTGTATCAATGTTCATGAGGGATATTTGTATGTAATTTTCTTTTTTTGTGGTGTCTTTTGCTGGTTTTGGTATCCGGGTTATGCTGGCTTCATGTTTGGTAGTATCCCATCCTTTTCTATGCTCTGAAATACCTTTAGTAGTAGTGGTGTTAACTCTTCTCTGAAAGTTTGGTAGAATTCTCCAGTGAAACTGTCCAGGCCAGGGCTTTTTTTTTCTTTGGAGTTTTTTAATTACCTTTTCAGTCTCTTCCTTTATTATAGGTTTATTTATTTGTTCTACCTCTGTTTGTATTAGTTTAGGTAGGTATTGAGTTTCTTAAATTTGTCCATTTCCTCTAGGTTTTCAAATTTATTAGAGTACAATTTTTCATAGTGTTCTGTTATGATACTTTTAATTTCAGTTGGGTCTGTTGTGATATAACCCATCTCATTTCTTCTGTGGGTTACTTGCTTCCTCTCCTGTTTTTCTTTTGTCAGTTTGGTCAGTGGTTTATTGACTTTGTTGATCTCTTCAAACGATCAGCTTTTGGTCTTATTAACTCTTTCAATTGTTTTTCTATTCTCTATTTCATTTAATTCTGCTCTAATTCTTATTATTTCCTTTCTTCTGGTGCCTGAGGGGTTCTTTGGCTGCTCTGTTTCTATTTGTTCAAGTTGTGGGGTTAATATTTTGATTTTGGCTCTTTCTTCTTTTTGGATGTGTGAATTTATTGCTATAAACTGATCTTTGAGCACTGCTTTTGCTGTGCCCCAAAGGTTTTGGTAGGATGTGTTTTTATTCTCGTTGGATTCTATGAATTTCTTTATTCCATCCTTAATGTCTTCTGTAACCCATTAGTTTTTGAGCAAGGTGTTGTTAAGTTTCCATGTGTTTGATTTTTTTTTTCCTTGCTTTTTCTGTTATTGATTTCTACTTTTATGGCTTTATGGTCAGAAATGATGCTTTGTAATATTTCAATGCTTTGGATTCTGTTAAGGCTTTCTTTATGGCCTAATATGTGTTCTATTCTGGAGAATATTCCATGTGTGTTGGAAAAGAAAGTATATTTGGCAGCTGTTGGGTGGAGCGTTCTGTATACGTCCATGATATCAAGTTGGTTTGTTGTAGCATTTGGATCTTCCTTGTCTTTATTGAGCTTCTTTCTGGATGTTCTGTCCTTCACCGAAAGTGGTGTGTTGAAGTCTCCTACTATTATTTTGGTGCTGTCCATCTCTGTTTCCAATGCTGTTAGATTTTGTTTTATGTATTTTGGAGCTCTGTCATTGGGTGGATAAATATTTATTATAGTTATGTCCTCCTTGTGTATTAATCTTTTAACCATTATATAGTGTCCTTCCTTATCCTCTAGGGTGGATTTTATTTTAAAGTATATTTTGTCAGAGATTAATATTGCCTCTCCTGCTCTTTTTTGAGTGTTGTTTGCTTGATGTATTTTTTTTTTCCATCCTTTGAGTTTTAGTTTGTTTGTGTCTTTAAGTCTAAGGTGCTTCTCTTGTAGGCAGCATATAGACGGATCCTGATTTTTTATCCATTCTGCCACTCTCTGTCTCTTTATTGGTGCATCTAGTTCATTTATATTCAGCATAATTTTGGATAGGTACGAGTTTAGTGCTGTCATTTTGATGTCTTTTTTTTTTTTTTTTTTTTTTTCGTTGTTGACAGTTTCTTTCTCCCATTTCATGTTCTGAGTTGTTTTTCTTTATGTATTTTCTTTTCATCTTTTTCATTGTGTTGATTTTGTATTTGCTGAGTTTTTATATTTTTCTTGTGTTTTATTTTGATGTGTAGGATTGTTGTTTCTTTTGTGGTTACCTTAATATTTACCCTTATTTTTCTAAGTTTAAATCAGTCTTTTACTTATTTATATTGCCTTCACTTCCTCCTCATATGAAAAATCTATGTCTACATTTTTTAGTTCCTCTTTTTTGTTTTAATGTTGTCATCTTTTACATATTGACAGCTCTGTTTCCTTATTTTCAGTGTTTTAGCTTTGATTTATTTTTGTGAGTTCCCTATCTAGGTTGATATCTGGTTGCTCTGTCCTGTGTTCTAATCTTAGGTTGTTATCTGATGTTGTTGATTTTCTAACTGGAGGACTCACTTTAATATTTCTTATAATTTTGGTTTGGGTTTTGCAAATTCCTTAAACTTCTGTTCATCTGGAAATGCCCTAATTTTGCCATCATATTTGAGAGACAGTTTTGCTGGATATATAATTCTTGGCTGACAATTTTTTTCCCTCAAGTTTTTATATATGTCATCCCATTGCCTTCATGCCTGAATGTTTTCTGTTAAGTAGTCCGAGCTTAGTCTTATTGACTCTCCTTTGTAGATAATTTTTATTTATCCCTAGCTGCTCTTAAAATTCTCTATCTTTGGTTTTAGCAAGTTTGATTATAATATGTCTTGGTGAGTTTCTTTTGGGATCTATCTTAAGTGGGGTTTGATGAACATCTTGGATAGATAGCTTCTCATCTTTCATGATATCAAGGAAGTTTTCTGTCAACAAATCTTCAACTATTCTCTCTGTACTTTCTGTTATCCCTCCCCCTGCCCCGTTCTGGTACTCCAATCACTCGTAGATTATTTCTGTTGATGGAGTCTTACATAATTCTTACAGTTTCTTCATTTTTTAAAATTCTTTTATCTAATTTTTCCTCAAATAAGTTGATGTCAAGTGCTTTATCTTCAGTCTCACTAATTCAGACATCTACTGCCTCAGTTTTGCTCCTGTGACATCCTACTGAGTTGTCTAATTCTGAAATTTTATTGTTAATCTTTTGGATTTCTTTTTTTTTTTTTTTTCTTTCTTTTTTTAAATTGTACTTCAGGTGAAGGCTTACAGAACAAACAGTTTCTCATGAAACAGCAGTACACATATTGTTTTATGACATTGGTTAACAGCCCCACAACATGTCAACCCTCTAACTTCTCAACTTTTTTTTTTTTTTTGGTGAAAATACACACAGCCTAAGATACACCATTTCAAAAATTTCTACATGCACAGTTCAGTGACATCAACTACACTCTTCCAATTGTGCTGCTATTCTCACTTTAGATGAAGGTTTACAGATCAAAATAGTTTCTCATTAAACAGTGAGTACACGTGTTGCCCCATGACAATGCTTAACAACCTCACAACACATCAACACTATCCTTACTCAAGCTTGGGTTCCCTATCACCAGCCTTCCTGTCCCCTTCTGCCTTCTAGCCCTTGTCCTTGGACTGCTGTGCCTCATTAGTCCCATTTGGCTTTATGGGACTGTCCATTCCCCGGCTGAAAGGTGAACCTCAGAAGTGACTTCACCACTGAGCTAAAAGGGTGTCTGGGGGCCATACTCTCAGGGTTTCTCTAGTCTCCTTCAGGCTAGTAAATCCTGTCTTTTTTGTTTTTTGTTTTTTTAGTTAGAATTTTGTTCTACATCCTTCCCCAGCTCCGTCCAGAACCCTCTGTTGTGATCCTGGTCAGAGTATTCAGTGGTGGAATCTGGACACCATCTAGCTATATTGGACTCAGTCTGGTGGAAGCCTTGGTAGCTGTGGTCCATTAGTCCATTGGACTAATCTTTTCCTTGTATCCTGTTCTCTTCATTCTCCCTTGCTCCCGAAGGGATGAGACCAGTGGACTATTTTAGATGGCCGCTTACAGGCTTTTAAGACCCCAGACGCAACTCACCAAGGTAGAATGTAGAACATTGTCTTTATAAACTGTGTTATGCCAATTGAGCTAGATGTTCCCCGAGACCATTGTCCCCAGAGCCCTCCGCCCAGCAATTCAGTCCCTCAGGGAGTTTGGATATGTTTATGGAGCTTCCATGACCTTTCCTTGTACAAGTTGTGCTGGTTTCCCCTGTATTGTGTACTGTCTCACCCTTCACCCAAGATACCATTTATCTATTGCCTATTTAGTACTTCCCCCCCACACCTCCCATCCCTGGTAACCAACAAAGATTGTTACATTTTGTGTGTGAACTGTTTCATGGGTTTTTACAGTAGACGTCTCATACAATATTTGTCCGTTTGTGATTGACTTATTTCACTCAGCATAATGTCCTCCAGTTTCATCCATGTTATGAGATGCTTCACAGATTCATCATTGTTCTTTCTCGTTGCATAGTACTCCATTGTGTGTATGTACCATAGTTTGTTTATCCAGTCATCTGTTGATGGGCATCTAGGTTGTTTCCGTCTTTTTGCTATTGTGAACAATGCTGCCATGAACACAGGTGTGCATATGTCTATTTGAATGACGACTCTTATTTCTCTAGGATATATTCCTAGGAGTGGGAGTTCTGGATCGTATGGTATTTCTATTTCTAGCTTTCTGAGGAAGCACCATATCATTTTCCAAAATGGTTGTATCATTTTGCATTCCCACCAGCAGTGAATAAGAGTTCTGATCTCCCCGCAGCCCCTCCAACATTTGTTATTTCCAGTGTTTTTGGTTCGTGCCAGTAATGCCAGGATGAGATGTTATCTCATTGTGGTTTGCATTTGCATTTCTCTAATGGCTAGCGATCGCGAGCATTTCCTCATGTGTCTTGAATGTCTTCTTTGGTGAAGTGTCTGTTCATTTCCTTTGTCCAGGTTTTAATAAGATTATTTGTCTTTTTGTTGTAGAGGTGTTGGATTTTCATGTAGATTATGGAGATTAGACCTTTGTCTGACTTGTACTGTCCAAAATTTTTTTCCCAGCCTGTAGGTTCTCTTTTTACTCTTTTGGTGAAGTCTTTTGAAAAGCATAGGTGTTTGATTTTTAGAAGATCCCAGTTATCTAGCTTATCTTCTGGGGCTTGTGTGTTGGTGGTTATGGTTTGTATCCTGTTAATGCAGAGTGTTAAGGCCTGTAGCATTGGCCCTATTTTTTCTTCAATGAACTTTATTGTTTTTGGCATTATATTTAGTTCTTTGATCCATTTTGAAGTAGTTTTGGTATATGCCATGAGATATGTGTCCTGTTTCTTTTTTTGCAGATGGTTATCCAGTTTTGCAAGGAGCATTTGTTAAAAAGACTGTCTTTTCCCCATTCGATGGACTTTGGGCCCTTGTCCAAGATCAGGTAACCATAGGTGAAAGGATTTACATCTGGGTTCTCAATTCAGTTCCACTGGTCAATGTATCTGTCTTTGTACCAGTACCAGGCTGTTTTGACTACCATAGCTGTATAGTAGGTTCTGAGGTCAGGTAGTGTGAGTCCTCCAACTTTCTTCTTCTTCAGTAGTGCTTTACTTATTCGGGGCTTCTTCCCTTTCCATATAAAGTTAATGATTAGTTTTTCCAACTCTTTGAAGAATGTTGTTGGTATTTGGATTGAGATTGCATTGTATTTGTAAATTGCTTTGGGTAGAATTGACATTTTCACAATGTTGAGTCTGCCTATCCATGAGCATGATATGTTTTTCCATTTATGTGGATTCCTTTGGGTTTCTTACAGTAATCTTTCGTAGTTTTCTTTGTATAGGTCTTTCACATCCCTGGTTAGATTTACTCCAAAGTATTTTATTTTTTTAGGGGCTATTATAAATGGTATTGTTCTCCTGATTTCCTTTTCATCATTCTCTTTATTGGTGTATAGGAATCCAACAGATTTTTGTATGTTTATCTTGTATGCCGCTACTCTGCTGAATCTTTCTCTTAGTTCCAGTAGATTTCTTGTGGAGTCTTTAGGGTTTTCTATGTTTAGTATCATATCATCCACCAACAGGGACAGTTTAACTTCTTCATTACCTGTTTGGATGCCCTTTATTTCTTTTTCTTGCTTTATTCCTCTAGCTAGAACTTTCAGCACAATGTTAGATAGGAGTGGTGATAAAGGGCATCCTTGTTTGGTTCCTGTTCTCAAGGGTTATATTTTCAGCCTCTCTCCATTAAGAATGATGTTGGCCATTGGTTTGGAATAGATGTGCTTTATTATATTAAGAAATTTCCCTTCTATACCTATTTTATTGAGATTTTTTATCAGCAATGGGAGTTAGACTTTGTTGAATGCCTTCTCTGTGTCAATGGAGATGATCATGTGATTCTTTTCTTTCCTTTTATTTATGTGGTGGATTACGTTGATTGATTTTCTAATGTTGAACCATCCATGCATACCTGGTATGAATCCTACTTGGTTTATTTTTTTGATATTATGCTGAATTCTGTTGGCTAGAATTTTGTTGAGAATTTCTGCATTTATATTCATGACAGATATTGGTCTGTAATTTTCTTTTTTTGTGGCTCCTTTGCCTGGTTTTGGTATCAGTGTTATGCTGGCTTCATAGAATGAATTCAGAAGTGTTGCTTCCTTTTCTATGTTCTGAAATAGTTTAAGTAGTACTGGTGTAAGCTGTTCTCTGAATGTTTTGTAGAATTCTCCAGTGAAGCCATCTGGGCCGGGGCTTTTTTTTTGCTGGGATTTTTTTTAATTACCTTTTCAAACTCTTCTCTTGTTATGGGTCTATTCAGATTTTCAAAGTCATTTTGTGTTAGTTTGTGTAGGTAGTGTGTTTCTATAAATCTATCCATTTCCCCTAGATTTTCAAATTTGATGGAGTATATTTTTTAATAATATTCTGTTATGGTCCTTTTTATTTCAGTTGGGTCTGTTGTAATGTCCACCATTTCATTTCTTTTTTGGGTTATTTCCACCCTTTCCTGTTTTTCTTTTGTCATTCTGGCCAGTGGTTTGTCGATTTTGTTGATTCTTTCAAAGAACCAACTTTTGGTTTTGTTGATTCTTTATATTATTTTTCTGTTCTCTGTTTCATTTATTTCTGCTCTGATCTTTACTATTTCCTTCTTCCGTTGGCTATGGGTATTTTTTTTTTAGCTGTTCTCTTTCTATTTGTTGGAGTTGTGTAGTTAATGTTTTGATTTTGTCCCTTTCTTCTTTTTTGATGTGTGCATTTATTGCTATAAATTGTCCTCTGAGGACTGCCTCTGCTGTGTCCCAAAGGTTTTGGTATGATGTGTTTTCATTCTTATTTGATTCTAGGAATTTTTTGATTCCATCTCTGATATCTTCTATTACCCAGTGTTGTGTAAGCAGGGTATTATTCAGTTTCTATGTAATTGATTTTGTTTCCTTGCTCTTTCTGTTGTTAAATTCTACCTTGATGACACTGTGGTCAGAGAAGATACTTCGAATTATCTCAATGTTTTGGATCTTATTGAGGATTTCTCTATGGCCTAAGATGTGGTTTATTCTGGAGAATGTTCCATGTGCACTGGAAAAGAATGTGTACTTTGCAACTGTTGGATAGAGTGTTCTATATATGTCTATGAGGTCAAGTTGCCTGATTGTGCCCTTTAGGTCTTCTGTATCTTTGTTGAGTTTCTTCGTAGTTGTTCTATCCTTTACCTAGAGTGGTGTGTTGAAGTCTCCTACTATTATTGTGGAACTGTCAATTTGTCTTTTCAGTGTTGATAGAGTTTGTTTTATGTATTTTGGAGCCCTGTCATTAGGTGCATAGATGTTTATTATGGTTATGTCTTCATGCTGGATTGTCCCCTTAATCATTATATAGTGTCCTTCTTTGTCTTTTATGGTCAATTTTGTTTTAAAGTCTATTTTATCTGAGATTAGTGTTGCCACTCCTGTTGTTTTTTGGTAGTTGTTAGCTTGATATATTTTTTTCCAATCTTTGACTTTTAATAAATTCACATATTTGTTTCTAAAGTGTGTCTCTTGTAGACAGCATATTGATGGATCCTGTTTTTTTATCCATTCCCTCACTGTCCATCTTTTTATGGGTGCATTGAGTCCATTTACGTTCAGTGTAATTATTGACAGATTTGAGTTTGTTGCTCTCATTCTGTAGTGTTTTTTTTTTTTTTTTTTTTTTTTTGGTGCTGACGTTTTCTTTGTCCTTCTTACTCTCCTGTGCTGAGTTACTTTTGTTTGTGGATTTTTTTTTCATTTCTTTTGTTTTTGTAGGTTTTGTTTTTGCTTAGCCTTTATGTTTTTTGTCTTTATTTTTATGAGTATGTTTTTTAACTTTCTTTGTGTTTACCATGAATTTTACCCTTATCTTTCTAAGTTTGAAGCACTCTATTATTACTTGGTATCACCTTGCCTTCCTCTCCATTAGAAGGTTCTAAACATAAACCATTTATTCCCTCTTTTATTGTTCTGATGTTGTTGTCATTTACCGATTCACTGCTTTGATTCCCTGTTGTATTTCTTTTGGTTTTGAATAGTCCTTGAAAGTTCATTTCCTAGATTGGTATCTGGCTGGTATGATCCTGCATCCTAGATTCTGCTTGTGAGCTGAAGTTGTTTGTTCTCAGATTGAAGAACTCCCTTTAATAATTCTTGTAAATATGGTTTGGTTTTTACATATTGCCTTAATTTCTGTTTCTCTGGAAATGTCCTACTTTCAGCATCATGTTTGAACGCAAGTTTTACAGGATATATTACTATTGGGTGGCAATTTTTTTCTTTCAAGGTTTTATATATGTCATCCCATTGCCTTCTTGCCTGCATGGTTTCTGCCAGATAATCTGAGCTTAGTCTTATTGTTTCTCCTGTGTATGTGACTTCTTGTTTTTTCGAGCTGCTCTCAGGATTCTTTGTTTGTCTTTGGTTTTGGCGAGTGTGATTACGATATGCCTTGGTGATTTTCTTTTGGCGTCTATCCTATATGGGGTTCATTGAGCTTCTTGGATGGCCAGCTTTTCATCTTTCATGATATTGGGGAAGTTTTCTGTCGGCAGTTCTTCAATGATCCTCTCTGTGTTTTCTGTTTTCTCCCCTGTTCTTGATCTCCAATCACTCGAAAATTTTTGCTTTTGATTGTATCCCACATAACTCTCAGGGTCTCTTCATTTTCCTTTGTTGTTATTATGAGTTTTCCTCAGAGTTGTACCAAGTGTATGTCTTCAATCCCACTGATCCTGTCTTCCACCATTTCAAATCTGCTCTTCAGCCCTTCTGTGACACTGTCCATTTCTGAAATCTTGTTGTTTATCTTTTGGATTTCTAATTGTTATTTTTTAATAATTTCTAGTTGTGAATTTATTTTGGCATTATGTTCCTACATTATTTTCCTGAATTCCTACAATTTTTTGTCTGTATTTTCCATGAATTTGTCTATTTTTTCCTCATTTTTGTCTGCTTTTTGCTTCAAATCTTGGCTTATTCTGGGTATTAGAGATTTGAATCCCTATCAGGTAGTTCTAGTGCCTTGTCCTCCACTGGAAAGTCATCTGGTGTTTTATTTTGGATGCCTACTGGAGTCATCCTGTCCTGTTTTTGTAAATGTTTTAATATTGTCTGCTGTCTTCAGAGCATTCAGTAGTTATTTTTCTTATTTATTGATTGTAGATTTGTTTGTTTCATCTTTTTTTTTTTTTTAATTTGTCTATGTCTGAGGCGGCGGGCTGTGTGTTCTTTGTTGTTTGCTTGTCTGTAAGTATGATACTTTTTGCCTCTTTCCCCAATTGGCAGGGTCAGTCACTCAGATATGGTACTGCAGGGCAGGTATAGCTGAATAGGAGTTACTGGTACTGGTTGTTTGTGGCACTTACTGCAGCCACCGGGGTGGGTTGGTAATCAGTGCAGGGCAGGTTCTGGTAGGCCGTGCCTGTGCTGGCTGGTGGTGTGATGTTAAGTGCATGGTGCAGGTAGGCAGGATATAGGGAGGAGATTTTTGTTTTTGGAGCTAAGATGGATATGGGAGAGAGGAGAGAGGAACAGGAGCCAAGAACAAAGAGTGCTAGGGGAGCTTGCCCTTGGAGTGGAGAGATGAGAGACTATGTAATGGAGAAAAACAAAAAGGGGAAGAAGAAGAAAAGCAAAGCAAAGCACAGAATGAATAAATAAATATCAGAAAGGAAAAAGAATAGCAAAACTCCAAGGGATCCCACCGGTGTGGCTAGGAGGTCTGGGGAAGTTGTTCTCAGGTGTTGCAGTACAGCCTGGCTAGAAAGCTTAGAGGTATTCAGCACCAGGTATTCAAGGAACAGAAAGAGAAGGAAGGTATAGAGAGACAAGAAACTAAGTAATGAAGAAAGACAAAAAGGGAAAAGAAAACAAAACAAATTAAAAAAAAGAACAAGAAAAGCCCCCCTAAAAAACGGGGGGAAAAAAAACACTAAAAAAGAAATGCCCTCAGGGATCCTTCTGCACATCTGATCAAGCTGAGAGTGTAGGTCCAAGTCACACAGCACTGTCTGGCCAGAAAGGGCACCCAACTCAAGAAAAGAAAAAGAAAACAAACAAACAATTCAAAATAAACAAACAAATGCCCCGGGATCCCTCCAGTGTTGCAGTCCAGACTGGGAAGCAGTTACACACTCAAACAGAGCTCCGCAGCCCCTAAGGGAGAAGAAAAGATAGTGCACGGAGCCAGGTATTTGAGCGAAAGGAGCAGGAGGTGGTGAGAGGTAAGGAAGAAATCAAAAGAATCAGAAAAAAGCAACACCAGCAGCCAACAAATGGCACTCAGAGAGCCGGCTAGTGCAGACAGGTAGAATCCAAGCAGCCAGTGTTTCCCAAACAAGAGACTGTGGCCGTGAGAAGCAGAGGAGGCCGAGTGCGGGTGAAGAAGGGTGAGGGATGGGAAAGAGTATATCACACATTACCAGACCTCCTCAGCCCCTCAGGAAGAAGCAAAGATGGCACACAGAGCCCGGTATTTGAGCGAAGGGAGGGAGAGGTGGTGAGAGGTAAGGAAGAAATCAAAAGAAGTGGATAAAAGCAACACCAGCAGCCAACAAATGGCACTCAGGGAGTCGGCCAGTATGAGTGGGTGGAATCCAAGCAGCCGGTGCTTCCTGGAAAAGAGACTGTGGCCACAGGAAGCAGAAGAGACCAAGCAGGGGTGAAGAAGGGTGGGGGGTGGGAAAGCATATATCGCAAATTACCGGTTGTTTTGTCTCCTCCTGGAAGCTCCATGAAGCTGCTTTCTCATACCCCCTATCTTCTGGTCTCTGATAGGAGTCCAAGATGATGGATCCACGCTGCGTTAGCTGATAGGGGACCTCTGCATGAATGTCTCCTCTCTCTCCATTCTCTGTCCATTTTCTCACTCCATTGGGTGCTTGGCTGAATTCTTTATCTCTTCATTTGGTGTTTTAGGGTTTCAGGATTGCTGTTTTCTCTGTTTCACTTAGTTTTTCAGATCTTTGCTGTGGAGGGAAGTTGTGGTGCTTCTGCCTATAGCACCATTTTGCCGGAAGTCCCTCTTCTGGATTTCTGATTGCAGTCTCTCTATGGATTCTTGCAGCCTATTAAATTCATCATTATGCTGTTCAATAACCTTCTTAAGTTCCTCTATTGCTTTGTTTGTGTGTTCTTTGGTTTTGTCTGCATTTTGCCTGATCTCCTGAAGAGTTCTGTATATTAATCTTTTGTATTCTGCCTCTGGAAATTCCAAGAAATTCTCTTCCTCCAGAGAATTTATTGATTCTTTTTTTTGGGGAGCTTGCTGAAGCCATCATGGTCTGCCTCTATATGTGATTTGATATTGACTGTAGTCTCCAAGCCATCAGTAAGTTATTATAATTTATTTATTTTATGTTTGCTTAGTGTGTCCTAGCTTCTTGTTTTGTTTTGTTTTGATATACCCAAATAGGCTGCTCGTGTGAGCTAGTTTGATTATTGGCAACTTTGAAGCTCTAACGTCCTGTCTACAGATTTTTAGATCTGTTTCTAAGTATACTAAGGTGTCCGTTAACTTTTCTTCTATGGATCTAGCTCATGCGTTCAGGTAGTTGGTCACCAAGTGTGAGATGTATGCTCTCACCTAGTCCTAGACAGGCATGGGTGACTGGTGTAGGCATAGGTATCTGGCTGTAATAGGGGGTCACATGCTGAGAAAGGCAGGGGGCTGATGGCTTCCCCTGACTGTCTGGGAGTAAAGTGTGTCCCGTTTCCATAAAGCATGTAGGTGGGTGGATTTTGCAGCTGGACTATGAGCACCCAGTGATGTTGGGGGTAAGGACTGGGGGGCACCACTTATTTTTAGACCCCTGTCTCGGATGTTTAGGTGGCATGTGTGGAGCCACCAGTCCTCAGACCCCTGATGTGAGCAGGTATGGACTGCTTAATGGGCAGAGCAGTGTCAAATGTCACAAACCTGCCACTTCACAGCTGAAACAGTTGAAGTTAGACTTCAGGTATATACCCTGTTGTACTGTGGTAATAAGATCCTATGCTGTTGAAATGGGCCCACACAAGTCTATGCAGGGGTGAAAGGCATTCAAAGTCCTTAAATCCCTTATGCCTTTGCCTAGGCAAAGGAGCTGTGCCAACCCTGAGTTCCTGGCTTGGGGAAGCTGGCAGCTTATTTTTTCCCTGGTAGTTAATTTATTGCCTCTCCAAGGCCAAGGGAATTGCTCAGGGCAGGTGAAGGGTCCTACTTCTGGCCCAGGGGACTCAGCAATTGCTGAAGCTGGCCTAGGACCCAGTGCAGAGTGGGCAGGGGGCAGGTAAATGGGAGAAAGTTTTTCCCCAAATAAGATTTTTTTTTTTTTGATCAGCATGGTAGGCCAGACGCAAGTACTTATCTTTAGCTGCTTGAGTGCTGCTTTTCACTGGTTCTGGATGGCAGAGTAGACTCTCTGCTGCTCAGCATCTCCCAATGTGGAAAATGCCTCCCAAGTGCCACTGGTTGCCTCACCGTGCACACGAGCCAATTCAGCCTGAGGGGCACTGGCTCCCACAGGGTCAGATCTGGCAACTCCTCACTGCTTCTGAACTGTCTCTCCCTCCTCCTGCCACTCAGTCCGATTCCTCAATTTTGCCTTTGATGTTCTGGGCTCCTAGATTGTCATATACAATTGATTCGCTTGTTTTTTCTGGTCTTTGTTGTAAGAGGGACCACTGGACACATCTTACTACTCTAGCATCTTGGCCTCGCCTTGAAAAATGTTTCTTAGTAAGTAATTTTTATCAAAGTAATATTTGAACAACTATTAAAAGCCATAAAACACAAGAATTAAAAGTCATACAACTCACCCCTCAGTCCATTAGAAAAGATAATTATTATTTAACCATTGACAATTTTAATTTTGTTGCTCATTGTTTCTATGTTGTTAAATACTAACAACTAGTTCTTGATTTTTCATTAACTTTTATCTGTAATAACTGAGGATTTAGAACAGCTACTCTTATTTTTGTCTCTTAGTCATTCCAAGTTGTTATAATTTAATTCTTTTTGTCAGCCTTCATCAGTATCCTTTGAACCCACACTTTGTAAGATGAGTATATTTGTACCTGTCTACCTCTCAAATTTTGTAAACTGTGTCTTCATATTTTATCAGGATTGGTAATACTAACTTTATCTTTAGTAGCTAAAAATTACCCTTCTAGACTTTGTCTATAACTTGGTTCTAAAGTTCTAAAAACCCAAATTTTATTCATGCTTTTATAAATATTAGGGTTCACTGTCTTTTCTAGAATTCCAATGTTGCAATTCTTCCATTACTTATAATTAATATCTATAGGATCAAGGCAACATGCAGTCTTCATTCTCATTTTCCAGCAGTTGATTAAGGACTCTATGCTGCATTTTAGCTTATTTAATATTTGGACTATAACTTTCATGTACATTTTTTCCTGGAGTTTAAAATGGCATATATATGTAAATATAGATACAGACGAGGAATGATGAAACATATCCTTTTCATGGTATTCCAGCTTTTTATTCCATATCCTGTCTGTAATACTTTTCACTGTTCTCTTTAAGACATTCTCTTTGGAGTTCACCAGCTTCTTGCTATAATTTGGAAACACTACTTTCAAGATCTGCAACAAAACTGTCATCATAAGGATTCTTTTTAGTGAACTTTTGGTTTGTTTCTCTGTTTCTGAGGATCCACATCTTCCCTTTTCTTCATCTTCAGTTTTGTTTTGCTGAAGTACTTCTTCAAGAGACTTCCTCAGGAATGCTTTAGTGGGTAATTTTCTCTCCCTGTCTCTCTTTTTGATGAAAGTAATGTTATTTTGCTCTTACTCTCGGTGGAGAGTTTTCTTGTTACGGTTTCGAGACTTCCAATATTTTTTTCTAAAACTTTTGGAGGGCACGTCTCCACTTTTCTCTACCATGCTCCTTGCTAATGAAATGTCTGAAGCCAGCTGGAACCTTCTTTATTGGTCACTGTTGAATTTGAACTCTAAACGCTTGTATGCTCTTCTCTTTAACCAGACTTTCCAAAATACCCTGAATGTATATCCAGAAATGGGCATCTTTTTATTCATTTTGCTTGAAACTTGATTACCTCTTTCAATTTGAAAACTCAAGTCTCACTTTAGTGCTGGATAATTTCATGTATTTATTTATTAGCTCTTTTGATTTCCTTTGGTCTCTCTTTCTGAAATATCTATTAATTAAATATTAGACCTTCTGGATTGAAGCTCTAGGAACTCACAGTATCTTTGTTTATTTTTTTGCTCTAATTTCTGAAGCTTTTTCTTTGAATCCTCACATTGGATTTTTAACCCTTACCCACAGTCCTATGTAATTTTCAAGAGCTACTTCTTGTTTTATTATTGAATCTTTTCATATCTTTTTTTGGTTTTATTTTGTTTTTTTAAACTGATATAGGTGCTTCTACATTTTCTTAGGGAAGTATGATAAGTTTTCTTTTATTTCCCTAATTGTCTCTGTTTCACTTGGTTGTTCTCCTTACCCTAATCTTTCTTTTTCATGCTACAGAATCTACTAAAATGTCTGGTTATTCTTTGTTGTTGTTGTTGTTGTTTGTGGAATGAGGAGATGGAATGTCCAAGCCAAGGCATGCAGAGCTCACAAAGAAATTGCTAAGTGCAACAGCAGGAAGAGAGGTGAGAGCAGGGATGGGTTGTCTCATATGTGGACTCCATCACCTTCCTCCTCACTTTTAGTCTGACTTTTGATGGAAAGGCCAGCTGCCTGATCTGCATGAACCATAAGCACAGAAGTGATGGGAATCATCAAGACTGAGGGCAATTCAACTCAGGGTTTAAGTGAGTCCAGATGTCATCGCCTCCTTCCCTGATCCTCTTATCTCTAAATGATTTCTTTCTTCTCTTCACCTTTCAAAAGAACCACGTTTTCTCCAGGAAGGGGAGGATCTTGCATTACACACATCTTTATTAAACTCCCATTTCTAGTATAGTGCTTGCACACAGTAGACTTTCAATAAATAGATGTTGAGTGAAGGAATGAATAAGTGAAATTAGCAGTAAATGAGGCAGGACCAGGAAGGATTCCAAGCTTACTTGTCCTTTTTCTGAGATACGATTTCTTTATGCATTACAGCTCTTCACTGGATAATCACAACTTAAATTTGCATAAAGTCACAAATTTTACTGAAGGAGATAGCAGAGAAATAAATGAATGGAGACATTACTCTTGGTGGAAGATGGTCTCCTATAAAGAGAAAGAGACCTCTGAAACAGGCACCACAAACATTCCTGTCTATTTTCAACCTGAGTCAGAGCTCTTTTTAGGCTCCTAATTCAATGACTAAGTTTGGTAAATGTAGACTAATTAATATAAGGAGCTATTGTTGGGTGACTACAACTCTACTTTTTTTAAAAAAATACAAAATCTGGAGACAAAACAAATAATTTGACAATAAACCTACTGAGATATAATTACAAGTGCTCCTAGGTCTGGACAATAGGGATAATGAATCCAGGAGCTAGAATAAATTTAAAATGTTAAACCTTTGTGCTACCTAGTCTTTAAAACACATTTTAATGGATAGCCTCAAAAGCTGAGGAAAGTGCAGAACTCAACACGAGGAAAGGAAAGTCTTTATGAAGTTGTCTGCACTGAGAGTGCTCCATGTCTTGGTAGCAGGCCAGGATGCTGAGCACTTGCTGCTTGAATGAGTCTGAGCTCCACAACAACATAATTTGGAAGAAAATGCACTCACGCTGGAGGTTAGAGTGAGTGTCTTTATTCATTCCTGGCTCCTGATGCTGTCTTACCTGTCCAATTCCTTCCAGTGCTGTGATTTTCATCATTATAATCAGGCTCCAGGGGCATACTTTGGTGAAGGAGTTCACTCAAAGCTATCCTTGTCTTTTGCCTTTTTCCCCATACATTTGAAACAGTACCAGCCCTCTCCACACCCCCTAAATTTTGGCTGAATGGAATCACAAATTTCTCTAAGTAATACTTGAAACGGTAGAGCATGAAGATGAGATTGGTCTCCTCAAATCAAAGCAGAAAGGAGTAGCTAGAGAGTCAGAAGATTCCAGGAAGGAAATGCAAATAGAAACAGTAATAAAGGCATCTTGGACGAGGAAGGAACCCAGATTTTGTACAGAGTGCAGAAGGTGTGCATGGAGGAGGGATTGGCCAGAAGAGTAGTGAGCACTCCAGCTTCTCTCTGGCTGGCTTCCTCCTCCTTCCATCTCTGCTGGGCATGCCTTCAGTGAGTCCCACTGCCTCAGTCTGCAGAGACCTCAAGGACAGTAGGCTTCTATAGTGAGGACTGATGTCTGGAATCTAGTAAATGTTAGACTCTACCTTTACTGGTCTGATGCCACTATACCATTCTTGTTCTTGGAAGCATACATGATACAGTTTCTATAATAGGTTTTTGTTTGTTTTTTAGTCAAAGCACTGTCTCTTGGAGATTCTTAAATAGTGCACATTCAGCTATGATGGCTAACTCATGAATTCATGACTATCTTAAGAGGGATAAATTTTCCAATTTTTTATTTACTCAAAAAGAGAACCCTGATAAATGCCCTACTCTGAGGAGTCACAGGTGGAAATAAGGAAAGTGGTTAGAAAGGAATGAAGCAATGAATGGGACAGAGCAAGCCTGAGTCAGGCATTGTAATGGAGAACAGCGAGCACTGAACAAGAGGTACTGGAAGATTGAGCAAACGGTTCTTAATTTGGCAGTTTTGCCAGCACATCAGGCACCCAACATTTTCTAATGCACTTGTTCCTAGGCAGAGGAGGAGACTGCATAGCTATGGTTGTTGGAGGCATTGGAAAACATTGACTCCTGATGAATCATTTCATCCTGCCTGATAATGCCAGGAATCACTGGGATTGGGAATGAGACTAGACAGCAGTCGATGACTCATCATTCTTGGGCTCTATGACCATAGTTAAGTCAGATCACTTAATCTCTCTGTGGTACAGTTTGCTCAAGTTCTTATCTCACATGGTGGCTGTAAGACTCAAATAAGATCACGTCGGAACACACTTTATAAATGACTAAGTAATATGCAAGATTAAGAATTTATTGTGTAAAACATCAGCTGCTGTGACCTTCCTAATGCTTTAGTTCTCCAGCACTCTCTCTCCAAGGGGAACTGCTCGTATATGATTTTGTCGTCCCCATCCATTGCAGTGGCCCAGCTGCTCCCTGATGACAGATGATACTCTGTCCCTTTGTCCACACAGATTAGTCTGAGGGTTGTGGATATAAACCAAAGAGATCTTTAACTGAGATTATATAAATAAAAACTGAGAGATGAATGGTCTACTTTCATTTTGAATTCTTCACTGGAAGAATATTGTTTTGGGGTGCAGATTGGCCATTTTTTATGCCATGTGAAGACAGCCTATACATACATTAAATCTGGTCATACTAATTAGTAATACAAAATTAGTCCAAGTGCACCCACCCTCTGCCACCTCCATGCTTTTTTCAAAGTACCTTAGCATTTAGATCCAGGTGTCACCATTTCTGGGGAAAAAGACAATCTCCCCAGTGGGCAATTGCAATGCCAACAGGTGTACCATGGTACAAACCCAGTGGCCTTATTGTCAAACTCTGGGTCCCAGTTTTCTAAGTGGAAGGCTAGGAAAATGCTGTCATGTGTGTCTTGAACTGGTGATATGCACAGGCACAAGGACAGAGCAGATTCTGAGTCAGAGAATAAGAGTTTTGGGATGGAGGGGAGAATGTACCTTCCACCAGAGTAAGAATCTTCACTACAAGATATTTTTTTCCCTGATGGGGAAATCACCCAAGAATGCTTCAGCAGCCACAAACACTGTTTCAGAAAGGTCATGAACAAGACAGAGATGAACAGAAGGAGCAATGTTGCCACAAAATATGTGACTCTGAGGTTTGGTTTGAGGAGGAATGAAACATCAAAATCTTTCCTCCTATAGGGTCTGAAACTCCACAATTAGAAAAGCCTCCATTTAGATCAAGACATTACTGGCTTCAGAAATAAAAAGTTTATTTCTTAAAAATTTAATGCGCACTTCAGTGCCAGGGACAGTGCTAAAAACTTTGCATACATTATCTCAATGTGATTCCATCAGATCATTCATAAAATTAACTAATACCACTTTGTAATAAAGGACATCTGTGGGTCTTGGACATCTTTCCAAGACCACAAAGGTCTTAAGTGGCAGAATGTGGTTGTGAATCCAGGTCTGTCTGCCAAAGACCTTTCTTCTTTCTTATTTCCCAAGCTAGGTGTGTCAGAAAGGTAACACATGTTATCACATTTGTAATTAGCAAAATTCTCCAATTCCTGTGCAAATGTTAAGCAGTTGGTGTCACTCTTAGTATTTTACCCATTCATTTATGTCCAGAAAATGCAAACTCAATTTTACTGTTTGTGTTTTGGCTGAAAACAAAAATGACAATCTCAACTATCCATCATCTGGACCCCATCAAATTGGCACTTTTTATAAAGAAAGAACAGAAAGTAACAAATTACAAATTGTTATAGCTTCATAAAAACAAGATTAGCATAACCTAATTAAGATTTTACTATCAATCAGTTAAAGCGACCATCTGCTAACTGAAAGGTTGGAGGTTCGAGTCCTGAGGCACCTCAGAAGAAAGGCCTGGTGATCTACTTTTGAAAACTCAGCCATTGAAAACCCTATGGAGCGCAGTTCTACTCTGACACACATGGGGTTGCCATGAATCAGAGTTGACTCAACAGCAACTGGTTGATTTTAAGATCTTACAACAGAAAGGAGATGCCCAACAGCTTATGTTGTCATGTCTAACCAGAACTTCTCTTCTGTAATCCTCAAACTGAGAGGCAAAGTGGTCTTGGCTCACTCTTTCATGAACCAACAATGTGCTGCTCACAAACTCTGTCTCCATGAAGAGCTGCAGCCTGAAACAGACCTCTAGGAACACAGTGGTTAAACACTTCCTGGGAGAAGGGGCCTCTTCCCACTTTCTCAGCCGTTCTAGGGACATCCACATTAGGCCCTTTGAGTGGACTGCTCCCTCCGTAGGCCTGAGATGCACTTTCCCAGACACCTGGTGTCTAACTCTCTCACAGTTTTTCAAGTCCTTGCTGGAGTAACAGCTTCTAGTGATATGTCTGCTGATCACCCAATTCAAAAGCACAACTGCCCCTCCCCACTCCACACAGGCACTTCTGACCACCCATAAGTTTTCCCCACGGCATTTATCCCTTCTAACATCTTTATTGTGCTTACCGCTTGTTTCTGTGTCTCCTGGTAGAATGAAGCTCCAGGAAGGCGAGAATTTGGGCTAGTTTTTCACAGCTCTAGTCTAGCCCTTATTTTGGTGCCTGAGGCAGAATAGACACTCAATAAATATTTGTTCACTGAATGATCAGGTGTAGCCTTTAGATATTTACCTATCTACGGCATTAAATGACACCTCTTGATGTGTATTTCTACATTATTAAGCTGTTGCATCCCTGAGTGCTTCCAAACTCTTTTACTAATAGCTCTGAAGAAATGATAGAGTTTCTGTCTATTGTGACTGCCTGAGTGACTGATAGAGGGCTGTTGTAAAAATGTAGAAATGTAGGTTCCTGAGAACCAGCCAGCCACTCAGCCATCCATTCACTTATTCATTCTTCATTCATTCAGTTTATTCATTCAGGCAATATTTGCATCCTAACTATGTGCTAGGTACTATCCTGAATAAGGCATGGTTTATTCGTAGCAACTGCAGGGAAGCTGGACTGAACTGGTAAAACCCTCAAACTTTACATTTAAAAAATTTATGAAAAATAAAGAAATGATGAGATTTTAGTCTTAATGGTCCTCTTTGTTCATTCGTTTGCAATGATCTTCTGAAAATGACACACTTTAAGTCTCAGGAAGACTCTAGCTTCTACCACCTGTGCAAAACCTAAGGTTCCGGAATATCGGGCTGTTATCCTGGCTTAATCCCAGCCTCACTGTCCTATTTAGATAAGCCAAATCAGAGTTGGCTTAATCTATTTCCTTACTCACCATCTCCCTGTAATATGTTGTTAAAAGAAAGAAAGAAAGAAACAAGTGGATGTATTTGAAGTTCTTTGAAAGAGCAATATTCAAGGTAGAATTCATACAACTTCCCGCTGGGTTGGATGTTGATACTGAGGCAAGTGTGGAGCAGGAATGACTCCTAGGATTCTGGATTGAGCAGCAGGGGCATAGAGGTCCCGTTGACTAAGATGGAGAAGACTTGAGGAAGATCAGGTTTGGGCGGATGTTCCCAGAGAGGTAATATTTGCCAAAACATTCAAAATATATACCCAAACTACTTTACTAACAGGAGCAGATTCTCAGTATAAAATACCTGCCTTCATGTTATTTCACTGAATTAATACTCCTCCCCTCCAAATAATGGGTAGAACTTACCTTGGCATACCCCAGAAGTCCCCAGTGCTGGTTTACATAGAAGAAAAAGAGATGGAGGTGGTGGTTGATGAGTTCTAATTTGTGCCTGCTGTATTTAGTTTTTATTTCCCCAATTGTGCAAAACACTAGCGATTGAAAGTGACACTTTTACCACCAAAAAGTTCATTTCTTTGTCATTTAGGCAAGGCTGAAGAAGAGCTGAGACAATGTAGAAAGACCCTGTAAAAATGCAAATAGAAGGATACATGTTCTTGCAAGTTAGTAACTTTAAATGACTTATTTTGTCAAGTTCTGAAAGGTGTTTGTTTAGTCTGGAAGTGGAGGAAAATTCCTATTTCTGCTGCCAAAATAACACGATGGTATGTGTATGTGTGTGAGCATGTGAATGTGTGTGTGGTGTGTGTGTCTAGTGTGTATAGTGTGTGAGTGTAAGCGTGTGTGGTGACAAGGGTGGCATGAAAGGGAAGCTGGGAACAACTGAAACAAGAGCTGCTGCTCTGCCTGCTTCCCCTGTCTGGCCCAGAGCAGCCCAGCTCACAGCAGAGTCTTTCTGACTCCAGCCCTTGGCAGCAGACGGAGGCTGCACATCTGTGTCAGTGGGGTGCAGGTGTCACAGGGCTATAAGCCTCTGTGAGCACACAGATGGACTCACAGATGGTAACCAGTTTAGCACTTTGCAAAACAAGCTTTAAAGGAGACACCCAGTTGAGCTGTGGGCAGTAAGAACAAACCAGTTATGGCAATGTGGAAGGTCTCCAAGCTGAGTACCTGGGAGAACCCAGCTAGTCTGTGACATCAAACCCAAACACTCTGCCTGGCCTCCAAGACCCTTGGAGATCAGGCCCCAGAGTGTCTACTCACTTTCATTTCTCACCATTCCAACAAATATTAGAAACTCCTGCCCATTCTGTTGAACATGCACATTCATTCCACTTTCTGGGATTCCTGTTGTATTTGTCCTCTTCCTGAAGTTCCCAAGTTCTCCTTTCTCATACACAAAACTCACCTGAGTTTCAAGGCCAAGCCGAGTGTCACTTCTCATGCTAAGGATACCTTAATTTCCTCAGAAAGCCCCTGCAGTTATAGAACTGCATGTCTACCAGCCGTGATCTATTCCTTCTCCACTATCCCGGGTAACTGTATGTTCTTAAAGTGTCTAAGATTCATGGGTCTTGTCTCTATAATGAAATCATAAAGTTTTGAGGAAAAGAAGTGTACATGACTCTATAGCACTCCTAGCCATAGTTGCTATGGAGGCTGTGAAATGGCAACTATTTATAGTTAAAAATGCATTTGCTTAGGAGACACTGAGCTTCTGTTAAGGGTGATGGTATAATTTGGGAATGGATAAAGGTGACAGATGAACAACGTGATGAACGTAATTATTGTCACCGAGTTATACATGTGAAGATTGTTGAAATGTCAGACGTTTTGTTACATATATATTTACCACAGTAAAAAAAAAAAATAAAACAATAAAAAAAAGTGTAGAGACAAAAGCTTATTAGTGGTTACCAGAGGTTGGAGGGAGAGGTAAATGGGGAGTTATTGCTTAAGGGGAATTGGGCTTCTGTTTGGGGTGATTAAAAACTTTCAGAAATAGGTACTACTGATGGTTGTACAACATGGGGAATGTAATTAATAGTGCTGAATTTTACACATGAAAAAGGTTGGAATGGCAAACGTTTGGTTTTATATATACATATAAATCTCAGCCCCACTTCCAAAAAAAAAAAAAATACATTTCTGCTGTGATTAGTAAGACTGGTTTCTTACAGAAGGGAGACCCCTGGAGTAAGGTCCTCACTGGACCTGGCTGGGCTTCGTGCTTTGCCAGCCACCACCATCGACCCTGCCAGCCTAGGACCAGGCTCATACATTTTCCGCTGGAGCCTGGGGAAGATTTCATTCCCTGGGTTGTTTCCACCTGTCACTGAGTAACACGCCACAGGAAAGAACACATGTCTGGAAGGCACATGTGCTTCCTTGTACTGAGAAGATGAGTCTCAGAAACAGCAAAGGTGTAGATGAAATGAGGGCTGGGGTCTTAGAAAGCTGTGAAATAGCCAGCTTGGTGTGGTTTGAAGAGAAGTCAGAAAGAGGCTCTATCTTCAACAAACATCGGTTAGAGGGACATTAAGGGAGGGGCTTTCACCAGTGGCCAGAAGCAGGGCTAGGGGATGGGAACTGCAGAAGAAATTGTTGCTGGAAGACCTGGAACAATGAAATGAGCTACCAGGTAAAATAGTGAATTTCCCTTTGAGGGAAGTATTCAATAAGTGGTTAATGGACCATCTGTGAGGACTGTTATACAGAGCTGTCTTGTATGGGAGAGGCCTTGGACTAGGAGACCTTGGATATATGCTTCTGTGGCTAAGCCAGTTGCACATTGAATATCCTGAGTAGCAGCAGGCACAAAGACCTGAAGTGGAAGCTAAGGGAAAAAGCCTGAAGATCAACAAACACAATGCTCTATCTGACCCAGAACTGTTCCTGAGTCCCAGAACCCTGTGGTTCCTACACGGTGCCCTGGGGTGCCTGGGGCCTGGCAGGGAACTCATAGCAGTACACCAGGATATGCTAAATTCTCAGAGGAACACAGCAGCACTCGTCTGCCACACCCCACAGGAGTTACTAGATCTAAGTAGTATACATTTTCAATATTAGTGTAAACAATACCTGAACTCATCTACTTCTATGAGGTATAAGAAGCAGAATCAGCACAAAGCTGGTTCCAGTGAAGTTGAGGTCAGGCTTACCTCCATTCTCCAAAGTTTTTACCAATTCTAACACCATCTGTCCTGCCGGTGTCACTTACTACTTCTCTACTAGGTTCAGTAATTCATTGTAATGGCCACACAGAACTCACAGACCATACTGAGGATTAGTTGGTTTATTAGGGAAGTAACAGGCTACAACTCGAGATCAGGATCAACTTGGAAGTAATGGGATACAACTCAGGAGACAGGATCCAGTTCTTCATTCAGGACAGCTTCCAACCAGGTCATCTCTCAGCCCTTTCTCGGTCTTGCCTGCATGCAGGCCCTTCTCTCTGCTGTGCTTGTGCCTTTCTCTGCCTCCAGCCTTCCAGCCAGCAGCCTCTCCAATGTTAACTGGCCCAACTCATGGCCAGTATAGCAGCCCACTTGTGCTGCCCTCCTAGCAACAGCTTTCTGTCATCACCACAGGCTCTGCCACTGGGCCCCTCCCCCAGGCCATTCTCCTTCCAGGTCCCTCTAAGCCTTTGCTGCCTCCAGAACTCCTAGTCTTCTGCCTCCAGGCCCTCCTAGGCCTCTGCCCTGCTCAGGCAAGTGTTAGAACTCTTTAGCTCCACTGGCAAGCCTCCTGTCAGGAGGCATCCACCAGCTCTGTCTCTCTCTCACTCTCTGTGCTGACAAGTCCACAATTTGCTCTTCCTCTCACCATGGGCCGAAAAGGTCATCTCACCATCTTGCACTGTCTCTCACCATCTTCAGTGCTACATCGTTTGACCCACATTACAACACTTTTAGGAGGTTTCCTCCTCCACTCTCTCTTCTCGCCTCTTCAAACCTCTGTGGGGGTTGGCTGCCTATATAAGCAAATTCTTTGTCAGTTTCAAGGCATGGCCCTCCCAGCAGGACCACAAACTGACCAATTCCTTCAAGTCATACAATCCTATTCGGTGATTTTACGTACCACTATTTGCACAGCAGATCGACCAATCCCTGCAAGGTGTGTAAAATAGACCAATCACAGAACAGATTGCAGCCCAACCATTTTTTGCAGAATTATAAACTCAAGGCCAGAAAGGCCATATATAAGAGAAACCCATTGCACTGTAATTAGGTTACACTGCATTCTTTTTGAAGACACTGCTTTACCTTTGGGAAGCCCTGATGGTGCAGTGGTTAAAGCACTTGACTGCTAACAAAAAGGTCACTCTCCTACCCTTTCCTGGCCTGCCTACTTCACCCCCAAGGCTTTGCCTACACTGCCCTGCTCACCCTTTGTCTTCCAATCCAGCAGTTCCTGTCTCCCTACCCAGACTGCACATCCTGCCAGAGCCAGGTTCCCAACAATGCACTGAATGGACATGGCGCTCAGGCATCTAACCTTGGGCTTCAGCTTCCTCTAATGGGCTCAGAGGTATAACTTCTGCTGTCAGTGAGTGCAGTCCTGGGAATTAATGTGTGTTTCAAGTTCTCCAGTGAAAGACAGGTTATGCAGGCATCTGTGAGATAATGAACAAATATCTGAATTTAATTGAAATTAAGATAATATAGTCTGGTGAGATTAGACATGATTTTTTTTTATTGTCAGCTTACACTATTTCCCCCCAAATTTTCTACAATTAATATTACTGTTATAATGATAAAAAGAAAAAAAAAAGAATGTTATCAAGTTAAAAAAGAAACAAGATAATAATAGCTAACAATTAGAACAGTAACTGACACATAAGAAGCAATAGAAGTGTTGAATGCACAATTGACTCATTCAATCCTCACAACATGATAGGAGACATGAGCCGACAAGTGCTGGCCCACAGGGCAGGTGAGTTACAAGGTCACACCACTAGAAAGCAGCAGAGCTAGGATTTGAACTCAGGCAGGCTGCCTCCAAAGTCCTTATTTATTGCTGCTTTCTACTCCTCTCTTGATTTTGCATCTCAGTTGCAGACCAAATTGGTAAAATATCTGAGATATATGTTATTTACTATAGGGTTTTGAACTAAGTGTTCTTTGCAAAAATGGAACCTTCTTCCATTGGACTCTCTTGGTATGATGTCGCCTTTCTTCCCCCATTAAAACTCTTTTCTTCCCTTTATTTTGTACTAACATTATTTTGAAATGAGGTAGAATATGCACATATCTATACAAGTTGATCTCTATTGTGTTTGTTTATTTATCTATGCAACCAATATTTATTGAACATTTACTATATACCACTCTGATGGTCACTTGGGATGTGAGTAAAATCCATTTTTTTCCTTAGGAAAGGACTCCTAATTTAGCCTCTACAAAATGAAGAGTCATCATTTATTGAGCACTTACTATGTGTTGAATGTTTTACAAGCAGCATCTCATTTAATCCTCCTAGCAATCCTTAGGTCCCTGGGTGTTACAAACAGTTGAGCACTCGACTACTAGCTGAAAGGCTGGCAGTTCAAGTCTACCCAGAGGTGCCTCGGAAGCCAGGCCTGACGATCTGCTTCCAAAAGTTCACAGCCTTGAAAACCCTATGGAGCAGTTCACTCTGTACACATGAAGTCTCCATAAGTCAGAACTGACTTGGTAGTAATTAACAACAACAGCAATCTTAGGGCACAGTTACTATAATAGTATGGACAACAAATGAAACTGAAGATTAGAGCAACTAAGGAACCTACCCAATGTCACAGAGATAAGCATTTCAAAGCTGGGGTTTGAACCAGCGTGTGACTGATGCCAGCACTCATGCTCATCACTCATGTTTGTCACCTCTATTTGGCCTGCCGAGAGAGTGCTCGTACAGGAGAGAGTGCTTCTTGTGGGGAGAGGTCTGCAAGCATGGGCGTCAAGCCTGGCGCACTCAGAGTGGCCTGAGGGGAGAACTCAGAGACTAGAGGGTGGACTCATTCTGTAGGCAGGCACACAGCTTTCTGTGCAGTGGGATTATTGCTCTTCATGACTTCCATGCCTCATTGGCGCAATCACTCATAGCAGTGATTACTTGGACAGTCAAGCCGTGTTGTGCTAGTTCTCAGTTTGCACAGGTGATGTACCGGATACTTCTAATTGCATCCCCCTAACCAAACCTAGGAGGCATAGAATAGACAGAGATGATGAGTATAAAGAATGATGACTTTGCAAATTGCAGTATAAATAGAATGGTTTTGCCTGGGTTCTGTGAAGCTTTCTCTCCCACAGGGCAACTAGCTAGTTCTCAAAACAATGCAATATTTAGTGATATTCTGTGACATTTTGTTAAACAGAAGTCACATCCTATTCTAGGGTGTCATGGACTGAGACCATGTGCAGTGGGAGGCGTCATGTTCTGCACTGATTTGCCTTGATGTCCAGGCACATAGGTGTGTCTGTAGCAAAGCATGTATATCAGTTGACGATTGTGGCCAGGAGTGACGTTGTTGCCCAAGAAGCTCAAGTTGAGAGACCCCTCTGAAGCATGAACACTGAAAATAAACCTAAAGACCGTTTCAAATGGCAGACATTGTATAGGCTTATGCCACCAGCCTTTTTTATTTATTTTTTGCTATTCTTCTGTCACTAGTCTTTCAGAGGAATGGTTTCATCAGATTAGCTGCATCTCTTATCAGAAGGCACTAGAAAGTACCATCCGGGAAAAGAAAAATTGCCCCCAAAGACATGACCCTTGAGAAAGTCTCCATTCTCTGCACCTTAACACCACCCTATTATGATCTGAAAAGTCTCTGGAAAGCACAGATGGTTAGGTGTTCTACTACTAGCTGAAAGGTTAGTGGTTTAAACCCACCCATAGGTGCCTCAGAAGACAGACCTGGTGATCTGCTTCTGAATGGTCACAGCCTTGAAAACCCTGTGGAGCAGTTCTACTCTGCACACATGGGGTCACCATGAGTCAGAATCAACAAGACTGCAGCTAACAACAGTAACAACAACATTATAATTTGAAGAGTCCCTGGGTGGTGCCAACAGTTAATGTTCTTGGCTTTTAACTGAAAGGTTGGAGGTTCAAATCCACCAGAGTTGCCTTCGAAAAAACGTTTAGTGATCTACTTCTGAAAAATCAGCCATTGCAGACCTTACGGTGCACAGTTCTACTCTGACACACATGGGGTCACCAGGAGCAGAGTCCACTCAACAGTAGCTGGTACTGGTAACGATTTTATGATCTGATGAACCAATAAGCTGAAAGAAAACCATCATATCTCTGGTTCACTTTTTACATTTCCAAACTTTACTTGTCCATTATTGGCATGCTTCCTCCTCAGGCGTTCTGATGTGACTTTGTTGGACTGTGACCACATCGAGGACCAGAATGGTGTCCACTCACTCCTTTCTCTCTCATTATAGGACATGACTGTATATAACAGCACTGTACACAAGTAGACGCATTAACAGAGCTGACAGATCAACTACAACTTGTTTTTCCTCTGTAACCCCTCCTTGGGGAGGCTCCGAAGACATCAGTGAGCCTTAGCTTGCTCCCCGTGAACACTTATTAGTTACTAGGCTGTGCTTTTTCTTCAGTAGCTGTATAAACAGTATCTCCCAAACAGGCAAAATCCTCATTAACAGTATGTTCCCGTGAGCTGCTAGAACCAGGAACATAAACACAGTCACTGAAACAAATACCATAGCCACTGGCATCAGCCACTGATCTCCCTGCATGAGAGAGAGGAGGGACAAGGAACAGGCTTCAAATAAATGCAACCATTCCTAGTTTAAAGGTACAAATTCTATTGACATTTCTATAAAGACCCTGGGTCTGTCCCAATCCCCCTGCCACCTCTCTCTGTCTGTGTCTCTCTGACTCCGTCTCTCTGTCTCCCTCCTTCTTTCCCTCCTTTCCCCTTCTGCTCTTACTCTCAAACACTGCCGCCTGGCTGCCAGGGAACTGGGCCTGAGTCTCCCTGGGCTCAAGCGGGAAATGGACCAGAGCCAGAGAGATGAGATGAGAAGACTTGGGTCGCGGGAGCATGTCTTCAGTCACAGAATGTGGGGAAGGTAGGCTCAAGCAAGGTGGGAGGAGGCCTCAGCCATTTCTCTGGTGCTTTCCTACTCCAGAATGCCTGCTGCCATTTCCTTTCCCACCACTCAAGGTATCACATCCTCACTGATCACAGTCTCCCAGGTCAGCCTGCCTGTGAAGCAACAGTAACTCTGATTCCACAAATCAGTATGACAAAAGAGACTTAAGAGAGGGCATGGAGCCTTCCAGTTCCTTAAGGTGCCTAAATGAGCCTCTGCCTAAGACAGTCCGGTTTTGCTCCTGGTATCCTAGCATAGTGATCAACAGCGTGCTCTTTCACTTGTTTGGGTTGATAAATTATTTGGTTAAGTTATTCTACACACTTTTGCCTATGCATGTGCCTGTCAGAATGCTAAGTTAATAATAATAAAATGAATAAATTATTCTACTAATTTACTGAATATTAACATTCAGTTTCTCTTCAGTGGGCTAGGGCATGTGGTACATGATATTAATAACAATATTGAGCAATTTTCTTCAATATACTGTTATGTCTGTTATTGCACTTGAGTTTCATACAGATGCTATAAGATCAAGAAGATAAATCTCTCTTTCCTAGAAGATCCTAAGACAAAAATACTTTCCTTGTCTATAATCTCACCCAAAGTCTTTGGGGTCTTATTTGAGGTCACACAGTGGCAGGGTAAGAACTGGAATCTTTGTGTTGACCACATTTCTGGGCCACAGTTTTTTCTTGTTTGGAGGGATGGTGCAGAGGGGAAAAGGGGTTTTGTTATTGTTGTTGAATGTTCGAGAATAAATGACAGAGAACAAAAGAGAGCAGATCTCACCCTGATAGGCTCAAGGGTGGAAACAATAATCCTCTTCTTTTCTTTATACAAAAGAAAGAAAAGGAAAAATTCAAGTTTTGGGAGTTTTTTTGCTTTGCGTCTTTTATTGCCTCCTGTTTTCCCTCTTGATGCAGAGGGCCATCTGCAGAATTCTGTTGAAGAGGTGAATATCATTAAAAGGTTGTTCTTCTGGTGTTTCAACTGGAAGAGGGGGAATAAGATCAGGTTTATATTAACCTTGAGTCTCAGAAACAGCCCGGAGTGAAAGAAGTCGAAACAGGAAGGCGGGCACAGGATTGTGATACACCTCTGCTTTATAAGGCCAGTGAGAACAGCAGATGTTGCGCCTTGGTGACAAATGGCCCCAGAGCGCTCTGAGACTTGTAGCCAGCTGGCTTGAGAGATGGCCTCTGACAAGAGTGATTAATAATTGCTTGAAGGAAAGCAGACTTCAGAAGGAGAAACATAATGTTCTAACGAGGTATTTAATATCTACGAACTTAACTAGAAATTGACCAACAAGGCTGTCCATAAATGGTGCGAAATCTTCAACAGCAACCCATAAAAAGGGAAAAGATAGCATGATCCCATTAACAGAAAGAGCGAGTTACAGCAACAAGATATATTATTTGCAATATTAATAGCTTTATTGTAGTATAGTTTAATACCATGTTTCACCCATTGAAATAGTACAATCCTTTGTTTTAGTAAATTTTTAGAGTTAAGCCATCATTACTACAATCCAGTTTGGGAACATTTCCATCACCCTAAAGACTTTGCACGAGCTTATTTGCGACTGATCCACATTCTTAACCCCAACCCCAGGTAACCACCAATCTGCTTTCTATGTCTGGGAATTTAAATACAGTCTGTCATTTTCATGTCTTACTTCCTTCATGTAGCATAATGTTTCTGAGGTCAACTTAAGGTAGCATGTATCAGTAGTTCATTTCTTTTTATTGCTGAATGGTTTTTCATTGTATGGATCTAACGAATCCGAATTCACCAGTTGATGGTGTTTGGCTTGTTACCAGTTTCGGGCTATTACATGTAAGTTGCTGTGAACATTCACGTGCAATTATCTGTGTGGACATATGTTTTCATTTCTCTTGGGTAAATTCCTAGAAGTGGAATTACTACCTCTTATGACAAGTTTATGCTTCATTATTTAAGAAACTGCCAAACTACTTTCCAAAGTGGCTGTAGCATTTTACACCGCCATTCACAATGTATGAAGGTTTTAATTTTTCTCAATCCTTCTCAACACTTGGTATCATTTGTGTTTTTTATTAGAGGCATCTTAATCGGTAGGAAATAGTTTTAATTTGTCCTTCCCTAACGATGAAGGGTATTCACCACCTTCCCATGTGCTTTTTCGTCATTCATACATCTAAGGTGAAATATCTGCCATTCAAATCTTTGCCCATTTTTTGACTGGGTTGTTTGTAGTGGTTATTGAGTTCTAAGTGTTTTTTGAATACAGTGTGCATGCTGGTTCATTATCAGAGATATGATTTGCAAGCATTTCATGGTCTGTGACTTGTCCCTTAGTTTTCTTAATCATGTATCTTTAAGGGAAAAACTTTTTACTTTTAAGAATGTAAATTTAAAGGTTTAAATTTAAGAAGAGCTGCCTGTGTTGCTAATCTCGATGTTGTCTCGCTATCCTCTGTTAGCTTTCTTAGTTTTTCCTTCACGGAAGTAAACAATTTTCTCTACCAAATTCCTTCTGTTTTAAGAATTAAAGGTGGTTTCTCTTTTCCTTGTTGGACTCAGACTAATACAACCAGAAAGTCTGGCTATTTTATTTGGTCCTGAGAATGAGTCTTTCTGCTGGGGTCTTTCTGCCAGGAATGCTTTCTCCAGTTCCTTTCTTCCCACCCCCCCATGCCCCTCCCTTTGCCAAGTGAATGTTTATACATTATTTAGATCTCAGCTCAGAGTTCATTTTCCAGCGTACGTTTTCCCTGAACCCCTGTCTAAGTCAGATTTCTGACTCTTCCACAAACGTTAGCTCCATGAGAGATGGGACCTTGTCTATTTCTATTTATCATCATATTCCCCATCACTCGGCACAGTTCTTGTCACATAATAGAAGTTCAGTAAATAGTTTTGAACAAAGGAATATGATAATAGTTTGACGAGTCTCTGAACCTGACCCTTCATTCCAAAAAGATTGAAATGGGGCAGAGAGCTGGGGAGACATGGAGAACTGAATAGCTCTACTTAATGAAGTAAAAGGCACCATATCTCTAGGACCAGAGGCTGCTCTTACACTGATTGATTAATAGGCTGGTCAACAGAAGTTTTGAGGGCCCCAGAGCTCTAGAAGTCAGGGAAGGAGAGAAGCTACTCAGAAGGATGACCATGAGCCTCAGGTACAGTGAATAGGCGATAAAAATGAGGGTCTTCCCGTTGGCAGTGGTCACAGGGGAGCCTAGGACCAAAGGTTTCTGATATGCACTTTTAAGCTGTTTTTCTTTCTGTGATGGCATACGCCTCCCTTTTCCTCAACCTTCAGTGATTCTGTTACATAAATATCTTTATTAAACGAGCAAGAGAGCTTGTGTCTTTGCTTGAGTGGCAAAATGAGGAGAAAAAAACAGCACCCTAGAATAATGGTGCCAGTGGCTTCCACTCACAGAGCACTTGATGAGCCCTGGGTCCTGGTTAAGTATTTTGTGTGGATTAGCTCCCTTCATTCTCACCACAACCCCAGGAGATAGGGAGTATTAATATTTACAGATTAGGAAAACAAATCAGAGACGATTAAACATTTTACCCAAAGTCACAGAGTGAATATACAGTGGAGCTAAGGTTCAAACTGAAGCAGCCTGATTTCAAAACCCACATTCTTAGCCCCACATGACAGGGACTCTCAGAAGCATGGGCCAGACTGTAGAGGAGAAACAAGAGAAGGAGCTTGGAGCTTGAGATGACAACTGACCCACAGGATCAGGAATAATGGGCCTTTTTGAATTGTGTGGAGTACCTGGGTGGTGTGAATAGTTAACACACAGCTGCTAGCGGTGGTTCGAGTCCATCCAGAGATGCTTTGGAAGAAAGGCCTGGTGGTCTGCTCCAGAAGATAATACTCATAGAAAACCCTATAGATATATATACAGAGAGAGAGAGATTTACTTCAAGGATTTAGTTCATGTAATTGCGGGGCTGGCAGGTCTAGAATCTGCAGGTCAGGTGGCACGCTGGAGACTTCTGCAGGCTTGCGTCCCAAGACTTGGAGGACAGGCAACAGAAAGAGTGAAGGGTCAAAAGAGAAAGTGAGCTCTGCCAGAACATCCATTTATATTCTGGAGGCAGACCATAGCCCCAAGGAAACTCTACTTTCTACTGATTGGTTGATAGCATCAGATCATATCATTGGAAGGTTACATTACCTTACCTTATGTTACGTTACGTTACACATTACGGGACAACCACCAGTCCAGTATCTGTCCAAACCACTGAGAACTGTTATCTCACAGCTTAGCCCAACCTCCTTCTTTCTCTTAATGCTATCTTTGTGGGCATAGATATCAGAAATATCATTCTGGAGTATTACTACAAAGTATCTTGGGTGAAGATAGTGCATTTGCCTAGGTTTCCTTGCTCCCTACTAACATCGAAGGTGGAAAACTCCTTCAATAAACCAGTTACCAATTACCCTCAAGTCGATTCTGACTCTTGATGACCCCATGTGACTCAGAGTAGAACTATGCTCTGTAAGATTTTCAATGGCTGATTTTTCAAAAGTAGATTTCCAGGCCTTTCTTCTGAGACACCTCTGGGGGGGACTTGAACTACCAACCTTTCAGTTAGCAGCTGAGCACTTAACCATCTGCACCACCCACTGACTCCAATAAACCAGTAGTTGAACCTATTAAAATCATCAAAATCAACTTCCAATACCAACCTCCTTGTGCTGTGAGATGAAGGCATTTTGGCTCTGGGCATGTAAGAGGTGGATCCTGCTTTCTCAGTGGAATTCCAGCAGTACCTTAGATAGCAGTACGTCTCATTTTGATCCTACTATTTGCTAAGGTAGGTTGGGGATGAGTAGAACAGAGTATGAACTGCTTCATAGAGTCCTGAAAGTCTGTTCTACCTGTGCCTTCTGCTTATCCTGCACCCATCTCATCGCCACCAAAATGCTACAGGAAAAAAACTGAGCATCCAGACATTAACTTCCCCCAGCATCTTTCACCTGGGGGTGGAGAAGTGGGGCAAAGCACTTCCTAAATTAGTGGTTCTCAGCAGAGAAAGCCCATTAGAATCACCTAGGGAGTTGAAAGAAAAACACCAATTCCCAGGACCTTTCCCAGACTGGTTAAATCACAATCTCTGAGAGTAGGGCTCAGACATCAGTATGTTCTAGAACCACTTCCTGTGATTCTAATCAACAGCCAGGACTAAGAATCACTGTTTCGGTGGTGGAAGATAAGCCTCAGGTTGAGTTAGAAAAGAGTTCCTCAGATTGTAATTTGCAAACAAATAGATTGGGGGGTTTGTTAAATGCTGATTCTAATGAAGAAGGTCCAGGAAAAGACCTGAGGGTCTGCATTTCTATCAATCTCTCAGGTGATACAGATGCTGCTTGTCCACTGGCCACACTTCACAAAGCATGGGTCTAGCATTGGGCTCAGAGAAGGCATAATCAAATGAGAACTCTACCTTTTCACTTCACCTGGACAGTCTACCTAGAGCTGCTGTTATCAGTGAGGTGTAGTATAAAAATCAGTGCTGGCAAGGCTGAGTTTTGTTTCTGGTAAAGTAAAAACTTGCTCTATGAACTTGAGTAAGTACCATAAACTTTCCAAAACTCAGTTTCCTAATATAATATATAAGTGATCTGTACTAGACAGTCTTCATAGGATAAAAAAAAAGGTAATTAATATTTTAATGCTTACTGTGTACAAACAATATGCTAGTACTGTACTATGAGAATTATTTAAGAAAATAAATGTAATCTTGTTAGGGTTGCCAGGTTAAATACAGAATGCCTCGTTAAACTTAAATTTAAGATAAACAGTGAATGTCTCGTGATATTTGGGACATAGTTATACTAAAAAATTTATTCATTGTTTATCTAAAATTCATATTTAACAGGGGATCTGTATTTTTATTTGCTGAAACTGTTAACCCTAAAACAAAACAAGCCAATTTCATAGAGTTTTCTCCATAGGGTTTTCTTCCCTGGCAGATTGCCAGGTCTTTATTCTGCAGCGCCACTTGGTGGGTTCAAACTTCCAACCTTTAGATTAACAGCCAGTTGCAAACCACTTACACCACTCAAGGTCCTTAGAAGTCTTTTATCCATTTTACAGATGAGGAAACAATTTCAAGACATAAAGTAACTTGCCTAAGATCACCAGCTTCTATGTAAGTGAAGGAGTTGATATTTGAAGACAAGCAGCATTCTTGCTCTAAAGCCTAGACCCTTACATGCTATACTCACTCAGAACGTTAAAACTAGTTGAGGATTAGTCACATTACAAAGGTTCAGGGAGCATTAACAAGTAGATAAAAAGAGAACTTTATTATGTACTTGAAGGCACTGGCATGTAGGTTCATTTTGTTATTGAATCATTCATCAGCCTTTCCTTGTTTACACTGGGCCAATCTCAATGTCTTGATTTCTCAGCAATAATTAGGACAGGCCTAATGAATGGAATCTCTTTTCTTTCTAAATCAGGGCTTTAGTGAGGCCCCAACTCTCCTTAGTCTGTTATCTGCACAAGTGGAAACTTCTCTAGAGTTTTGCTGCATGCTGAATACAGTATGAACCTTTTAGTTTGGGGACTTTTATTTAAAATCTTGGAATGCACCATTTTCCCTTGAATTTATTTTCTTTAGGAGATGTATGTCTTCGGTTGTGTTAAAGAAACACAGGGATTCTGACACTTCTTTGTGAACTCATACTCACTGTCCTCTCTATTTGTATTCAGCATCTTTTCCCTCATACCAAAACAAACTCAAACCACATTATCACCTTCCAAACGAATTGCTAAAATGATCTCTCCTTTCTGTCTCATCTCTCCTACATTTCACCTCTCCTCTGGATTCCAGCATAAGCTTCTACCCAATGTTCATGTCACCTAAGAATAGTAGCAGGTTCAGGAATAATGGTGGAAGCAGTCATTTGGAACAGGGAAGGATCCAGTCCCCCTACTCTGGCTATTCCCTCCCAAACTAAATCTAGAACGAAGTCTACACTGGATAGAGGAAGGTTTCAAGAGAGAATCAATTACTTTAGGAGCAGGCTTTTTTTCTGGTCATCTCAACAAACCAGTGTCCACACCATCACCAGTCTGTCCAGGCTTAAAGAACATGATCAGTCAGCTTTAGACTAGAAGCTCAGAGTTTTGACACCATCACTGCCTGACTCAACCTTGCTCAATGCTTCTAATAAATGCACTTTTGCCTTATCCCTTTTTTGGGAGGCTACCACATGTGTATAAATGTGCTTTGTAAACTCTGAAACATGCTTAAAACAAGTTCTTCTTCTAGCTGGACCTGTCTTTGCTTAGTCCCTGTGTTGTCTGAACCCTACAGTGCACCCTGGAGTCCATGGGAAAAGGGTCCTGTTAAAGTGCTAATAGTCACGTCAGGAATTGGAGATGTCACCCTCTGTCCTGCCTGCAGAGGGACTAAGAGCAGACACACTTGTCTCAAACCTCACATCATAACAGCACTAAGTAAGTTTACTTACTTAGTAATGGAAGAAAAACTCCCCCCAAAAAACTCTTGCTTCCAGAATTATTTGGCAAAATTAGGACCCACTTTTCAAATTATTACTTGTGAAGTTAACTGGGATAACATTCATGAAGACTACATTTTAAGAGTCGCCTACTTTATTTTCAAAAATAAAAATCCTCAAATGCCCCAAATTAATTATTAACCAATCTATCTGCTGGCCATTTACTCAGACCATATTGGTTTTTCATTATACAGTGTATGTGACCTGGAAACTCAGAAGTTCGCCACAGTGAGGGAGGGAGAGTGAAGTCTGGGTCCCGATTTATCACTGGATGAGTGAGAGAGAGGACAGGTTATGGGAGGATTCCTGGCCAGGAGGGAGTTACACGGTCATCACAAAGAAAGGGACCAGAGTATTGATGGTTGTTTAGGAACACAAGAAGTATGAGGAAAACCCAGTAAGAGGTAAGTATCCCAGCAGGAGAGAAGAAAACAATTGAATAAATCCCAACAGGCAAGTTTGTGGTCTCTGTCAGGGAATTTGGCAATGGTTAGGGGGCCCCAAATCCTGGATTTGGGGTTCAGAGGCAAGATTCCACACCATAGCAGAGAGGCTATGTAGAGCCCCAGTCTTAAAAGTGGTAATTGTAATTACAGACCACGTGAGAACCAGAAAGCACACATCTGCTGAGGAAAAATCAGGCCCCACTTCAAACTTCAATAGTGATTTTAAGGAGACTGTGCCCAAAAAAAGGAACCCTGGTGGCGCAATGGTGAAGCACCCGTCTGCTAACCAAAAAGTCCACAGTTCCAACCCACCAGCCGCTCTGCTGGAGAAAGATGTGTTAGTCTGCTTCCTTCAAGATTACAGCCTTGGAAACCATATGGGACAATTCTGCTCTGTCCTATAGGGTCGCTATGAGTTGGAATGGACTCGATGGTAACGAATTTGGTTGTTTTTTGGTGCCCAAATATAATGATTTTACCATCTCAGAAGGTGTATTTTCATATCAAGGAGCTCTAGTCCTGCAGTGGTTAAAGCGCTGGGCTGCTAAACGAAAGGTCAGTGTTTCGAGCCCACCAGCCGCTCCACAGGAAAAAGATGTGGAGGTCAGCTTCCATAAAGATTCACAGCCTTGGAAACCTGATGGGGGAGCTCTGCTGTGTCCTATAGGTTCGATGCTAGTCGGAATCCACTTGACGCAGTGGGTTTTAATTTTTTTTTTTTTTAATTTTCATATCACTGTGCAAAGAAGTTTTCATTTTCATCACAGGGATTGTTCTAAAACAATCTTGTTAATTTTTCTCTTATAAGAATTTTGTGCGTGTAAGAAATGGGATGGCATCTCAGGAGAACTTTGCAAACAATAACAGTTTTATATCATTGTAATCAGATGCTTCCAACAGGAAATCGGTGTAATAAATTGCAATCATGGTTTGACTGTTTTCCTCCAATTCAAGAAATCAAAGTAAAACTTGCAGGAGTTCATCCTGTCAAAGTTGAAACATCTGACACTGTTCTGAATGCTATTCTAAATTTAGTTAGAAAGTTAAACATTGAAGGTACGATTATTTGGTTTCATTGTGGTATTACAGATTTCGGTAGACTAGAGTTACATTGTGAAAACAATATTTTACTAAATTAATGAAACTATGGTGCAGAAATATATTGAGAATTGGTTGTAGTGGCTGCATAATTTATAGTTGCATCCAAATAAATTGCAGTATTAAGCAATGCGGCTTCTATTTTGATTGGTAAAATCCTGCAATTAGTTTGGATGTGTGTGTGGAGAGAGAGAGAAACGGAGAAAGGAACAAAGAGTGAGTATGTCTGAATAACTGTCTACAAAAATTTTTGAGAAAAAGCTGATTTTGAACGCAACAAAAGTACCTTAGCATGATAGCATCCACTTTCTCTTTGAGGCTATCATCAATCAGATTTTAGAAACGCATGTGCCTTTCAAATACTTCATTGTAAATCAACCTGAGGGTTCTTCAATGGTATTAAATTCTTTTTCTTTTTTCTTTTTTTTTTTTTTGGTAAATGAGCCCTTTAAAGTTTGATTGCATTTTGTTCTAAGTCAGGTAGAAATCTTGTATTCAAAATTTTCAATACCTGATATGTCAAAAACAAAATCACCTTCAGATTTTACAACTTTAGTGAACTGTAATTTTTGAGAAAAAGTGTACAAGGAGGAAGGCAAGAAACGCATCCCTTCCAAAGCAAGGGCTCAGGCAAATCAAATAAAAACCCTCGAACCACATGCAACAATTATTTTTCAAATTCTGTAATTGTACTTTGGAATATCCCAACATTTTTAACTGATAAATTTATATTCTATAGTGGAATAAAATCAAATAGGGAAGGCCACTGATTTTTTTTTTTTTTTTTTTTGGCATCCACATTTGATTACATTCCAAAGATTTTGATATGTTTCATATTCTAAATACTTTTTTAGAAGCTAACCTAAATGGAGGTAAAAATAGTGCCCAAGAACATATCTGGCTAATATTTTCTGCCCATTTTAAATAAGAGAAATAGAACTGAGGATATCCTCCATTTAGCAGAATTTATCCTGTGATCACTAGGACTTTAGTGCCTGAAGAAGAGTAGCGAATATGTTCTAAGCATAATTATTCTGCCCATGTTAGTTTTTAATATTAAAAAATTATACTAATTTTTTTTATTTAGCTTTAGTATACAGTGATGCATCTTTTTCACTTTTTTAAATTTTAAATAATGATTTTATTTTTGAAAATAGTTTTGTCAGATGCTTTTCATAAATTTCAAGATCACCCTAATGATAGGCCTTTTCTACATGTACACAATAAAGTTAAACATTGCAGCTTCTCAAAGAGAAAAAAAAAAAGACTATCTCTTTGTAGGAACATCGACGAGGCAGGAGTCCCAGACTACAGGAAGAAGGGTAACAATTACCCAGAGGCAGATCAACCAGTAATGGCCACCTGAGTGAAGAGTGGAACAGTTAGGATCTACAGCCCTGATGTCTGTCCATAAATTCATTTCTCAGAATTACAAATAACTAAGGGAAAAAAAGAACAAAATCTTTAAAGAAGCCACCCCCAATAGATAAGTGGTACCTTGGGTGAGAGGTGAGATAGTACACAGTACAAGGGAAACTAACACAACCTGCACAAGGAAAGGTCATGGAGGCCCTATGGACACATCCAAACTCCCCGAGGGACTGAGTTGTTGGACGGAGGGCTCTGGGGACCATGGTCTCGGGGAACATCTAGCTCAATTGGCATGACACTACTTATAAAGATAATGCTCTACATTCTACCTTGGTGAGTAGTGTCTGGGGTCTTAAAAGCCTGTGAGCGGCCATCTAAGATACTCCACTGATCTCATCCCTTCGGGAGCAAGGGAGAATGAAGAGAACAGGATACAACGAAAAGATTAGTCCAAAGGACTAATTGACCAAAGCTACCAAGACCTCCACCGGACTGAGTCCAGTACAGCTTGATGGTGCCCGGCTACCACCGCTGACTGCTCTGACCAGGATCACAACAGAGGGTTCTGGACAGAGCTGGAGAAGGATGTACAGCATAATTCTAACTCCCCCCACAAAAAAAAAAAAAAAAAGACCAGATTTACTGGCCTAAAGGATACTGGAGAAACCTCAGGAGTGTGGCCCCCAGACACCCTTTCAGCGCAGAGGTGAAGTTACCTTCGAGGTTCGATGTTCAGCCTGGGAGTGGACAGCCCGGTAAAACTAAATGAGATTAACGAGTTAAAGGAGTCCGGTGACGAGGGCCAGAAGGCAGAGGGGGAGTAGGAAGCTGATGATAAGGAACACAAGTTGAGTAAGGATACTGTTGATGTGTTGTGAGATTGTTGACCACTGTTATAGGGCAACATTTGTAGTAACTGTTAAATGGGAGGCTATTTTGTCCTGTAAGCCTTCATCTTGGGCGAGAATGGCAGCACAATTGGAAGAGCATAGTCAATGTCACTTAAATGTGTAAGTAAAAAGTTTTGAAATGGTGTAAAAAAATAAATAAATAAATAAAGAAGCCACCCCAAGGGAGCAGTTTTGGGGGCCAGTGGCTGAAGGAGGAGTGACCCTCCTACAGCGTCTCTGCCAGGGAGTTGGAGATGTGGCTGAGACTTTTCCTGCAGCAACACAGCCAGAGAGAAATGCGTGCCCCTATCTCATTCTCTTTGCTCCGAGACTGAAGGGAAGAATAAACAACCGTTTAGAAAAGCCACAGCTTCATTCTCCCTTTCAGAGGAACATACTAGGAATGATAACTAATACTTTAAAATTTAAAGCCAATGCAGGTAAACTGTAGTTAAGTTAAGCTGCTCAGCCCCAAAAATATGAAAATTAGAATGTTCAAGGTAGACATACTTTGTTACCCTTGTTGCTCTTAGGCACTGTCCAGTCAGTTCCGACTCATAGCAACCCTATGTACCACAGAGCGAAACATTGCTCAGTCCTGCACCATCCTCACAATCCTTGCTATATTCGAGCCCATCGGGACATATTACAACACTTAAATGGGCAATGATGCATAATCACGCCCAGGTCAATTGATTAAACTGTGTCATGGATTGAATTGTGTCCCCCAAAATACGTGTCAACATGGCTAGACCATGATTCCCGGTATTGTGTGATTGTCCATCATTTTGTCATCTGATGGGATTTTCCTATGTGTTGTAAATCTTACCTTTATGATGTTAATGAGGTGGAATTAGAGGCAGTTATGTTAATGAGTCAGGACTCGATCTGCAAGATTCAGTTGTGCCTTAAGTTAATCTCTTCTGAGATATAAAAGAGAGAAGCAAGCAGAGAAATAGGGGGATCTCATCCCACCAAGAAAGCAGTGCCAGGGAGCAGAGCACGTCCTTTGGACCTGAGGTCTCTGCACTTGAGAAGCTCCTAGACCAGGGGAAGATTGATGACAAGGATCTTCCTCCAGAGCTGACATAGAGAGAGAGCCTTCCCCTGGAGCTGGTGCCCTGAATTCAACTTCTACCCTCTTAGACTGTGAGAGGATAAATTTGTTTGTTAAAGCCATTCACTTGTGGTATTTCTGTTATAGCAGCACTAGATAACTAAGACAAACTGCTTAGCAATGAATTTTGTAAATTACTCATTCTTGTTATCCACCAAGATGCAATTTTATTCCAAGTAAGTAAAGTATGGAAATAAATCAACAAGGAAAAGTTGATTAGCACCTTCATTTAGGTATTGACAGTCCAGATTTCTGTTTCTGATAACATGGAAGAGACCACTTTCACCTGAAATGCATAGAGCTTTTACTTTTCGGCCTAACCTACAGATAATCCTGTAGCCCACTAGTTCTCTACCTGAATTTTAAGCTTGCACGTCAGAATGGAAGCTCTTCTCATGCATGACTGGTGTCTAAAACATAAGACTCTCTTATGTTAATGATCCACAAAGAATCTCTGTGCTGCAGGCAATTGCTAGAGAATTTAGATAGGAACAGATGCAATCCAGTACCTGCTGAAGTCTCACCTGAGACACCTCATATTGGAAGGAGGTTGTTTAACGGACATGCTCACTGACAGTCTAATAGAATTTTTTTTTATGTTCTTTTGCTAGACTAAGTCAGAGCATTAGATTGCAAGGAACACAGACTGCATTATAATATAGTAAGGACTATTTTGCAAGGAACTAAGGTAATTTAGTGTTATGCCCTCTCCCATTTGAGCAACACGTCTATGTGTTTCAAAAACTGAATTTAAATGCAATGTCTATTCCATTGCCCTGTATTCTCCAAATGCACTCCTATTTGAATTCAATAACAGGAAAAGCCTGATAAATCAGAAAGTTTGTCTTCAGAAGATAGAAGATACATAAATCAATGTTTTTCTCTTTTTATCATGGCAATGAGGAAGCTAAGAAGAATAAAATCAATTAACAGAAGTCAAATAATAAAAATAAAGTTTTACTAGGCATTGGGAGGATTATAATGAACTATTTTTTTCTTTTTCTGTGTTGTGCTTAACTTTTATGATGCCCCAAAACTGTTTTAGTAATAACTGTACTATAACTTCTAATTGAGAGACAAGAAATAAACTAAGAGAATGGGCTAAATAAAAGTTTTGCAAGCTTGTTCTGGTTTTATCCATTGGTATTTAAGGCCTGGGGGAATATTGGAAATGTTTCTCAAATCTTTTTGTTTCTTTCAAATTTTCTTCAATGGATGTATCCATCTATATATCTATCTGAAATAAGATAGTCTTTTAGAAATAAATATTAATTTTTCAAGATACATTTCAAGTTTCATGCCTTCCACAAAAATGCCCAATCGACTTCAACCCACAGTGATTTTCTGACTTGGGGCATTATATGGAAAACCTGGTGGCACAGTGGTTAAGAGTTTGGTTGCTAACCAAAAGGATGGCAGTTTGAATCTGCCAGGAGGTCCTTGGAAACACTATGGGGCTTTTCTATTCTGTCCCATAGAGTTGCTATGAGTTAGAATCGACTCGATGGCAATGGGTTTGGTTTTTTGGTTTTGGGGCATTATATAGCAAATTTTGTCTATATAGCTCAAACTATGTCACTTAACTTTAGCCTATATTTTCTTCTCTATAAACTATTTGAGAGTAGAAATTATGCCTTTCTCCCTGCTCTTTCATCTTCTGAAGGACCTAAATACACTGACTGTAACTGTAATGGATGCCTGGAAAGACTTTGATCTAAACTAAATATGGAAGTATGAGTTTCCATTTAGTCAAGAACTGTCTATTCAGTTTAGCACAATCAGAGGTGATGGTCCTAGTGGCTCTAAATCTCACGAGGTAGTCTTCTGAATCTATGCTGAACTGACCGGTGGAAGATAGGCAGGCCTAGCAGCAGAGTCAGATTTTGCGTATGAATTACCACCTGTAATTTTTTATTTCTTGTGGGCAGATAGTGAGGCAGACTTGGGTGCTATGGGACCAGGAATCAATGATTGGAGAAGGGCACAATCACCCCCAAGCCCAATTTCTCTCTTTACCTTCTCATCAGAAGCCAAATTCAGAAGGGGGAGTTTGGAAGGACGGACAGATGGAGACCCAGGAGTCAGGAGTGAGACCAAAGAAACAGCTCCATCTCCACTGCGGAGCCATCTGTCTTTCAGACTGCATAGCAGGTGCCCCTCCTGGGAGAGCAGCTGCGGAATTCTCTGCAACAGTATCCTGGGCCAACAGCCGCCATGTGTTGGTGCAGGGCCAAGGACAGGGTTTGTGTAGCCACACCACTCACACCTATTTTTGGACTGGACATAAAGAAAAGGAAGTGTGAAGGGGGCTCTTCCTCTTTACAGATCCCCTGAGAGCCACCAGCCCTGTACCTTAATGGATTTTGCAATGGAGATGAGAACGTTTATCTGGCTTATCTGGTGGAAAACAAGGTATTTTATGTTCTTTAAACAGAAATGTCATTTGACAGACTCCCGTGCAGACATCTTATTTCCGCTTCCAGGGGACTTGGCAGGATGCTCCATGGGAGTCATACTAAGAGACCAGAAGATGTACCACTTCAGTTCTCCTGGCTTCAGTTTCCTCATCTGCAAGAAGAAGAAGAAAGAAAGAAAAAAAGTCTCTATTGCATAACAAATTACCACAAACTTAGTGGCTTAAAACTGAATAAAAAGCAAACAAACAAAAACAAAAACCAAACCTGTAGTCAATGAGTCAATCCTGAATCATGGGGACCCTATGTGTTACATAATAGAATGGGCTTCAAAGGGTTTTCTTAACTGTGATCTTTATGGAAGAAGATTGCCAGGCCTTTCTCCTATGGTGCTGCTGGGTGGGTTTGAACTACCAATCTTTAGGTTAGTAGCCGAGAGCGAATCATTTGCAGCACTCAACAAAGCCCACTTATTAGCTCCCAGTTCTGTTGGTCAAAAGTACAGGCATGTCTGGCTGGGTTCACTGCTCAGGGCCCCATACTCTCAAGATTGGTATGTCAGCCATCGTGCGTTCTCATCTGAAGCTTACATAGTCATGAAAAGATTCATATCCTGGTAGTTACAGGACTGGGGTCCCTGTTTCCTTTCTGCTTGCCGGCTGAGCCACACTCAGTGCCTATGCTCACCCACATTGCTTGCCATTTCGTCCCCTCCATCTTCAAGGCCAGCAATGGAAAACTTTTTATTCATTAAGCCCACCCCTCCATGCTTCAAATATCTTTCTCCAAGAAGAGCTTTGCCTCACCTGATTAGGTCAGAAGCACCCAGGGAAATTTTCCTACTTTAATGTCAACTAATTTGTGATCTTAATAACATTTGCAAAATCCCTTCACAGCAACACCTAGATTAGTCTTTGATGAAAAACTAGAGAAGTTATATATCCACCAGGGGCCTGGAATCTTGGGGACAATATCAGAATTCTTCCCACCACAGACCCTCGTGGATCAAACCGTTTAGGGTTGTCTGAAATAATAAAAACACAACTTTCATTTATTGAAAGGCAGGAGATGAAGTCACTCTCCATTGAAGGTTCAAAATCCAATCTCAAGCTGACAGGAAAGGAAAGAAAGAAGCAAAGGAGGAATGGAATATTTGAGGTCTTATTATGAACCAAGTGTTTTTCACATATTATCTTAATATTTTGCAGTGTATGTTATGGAAAACATACTGCCATCTGGTTGTTAATAGATATGGCATAAAAAGATAGCTACATTTTTTGGGGGGGATGCAGAATAAAAAATGCTAAGTAAGAATAAAACTTAAACACATTAAATGCTATGAGAATTGCTGCAACTATGTGCATTGCATCTTCAAAAAGAGAAATGGTAATACTAGTAGTAATAAAAAAATTTCAGTTCTAACATATACAGGTTTTTTTTTTATGTTAGTATTTCTGAGGCTGTGTTTCATCTCCAAGTTGATATATACATTATATTTGCTTGTGTGACTTCATTCATCCCCAAGACTGCTACTTAATTGATGATGTAGCTGACCATCAATGACATCAGACCAAACAAGGCGTAATGAGGCAGCCCAGAGAGGAGCAACTGCAGGAGCCACCACCGCACCACGTGGTAGGTGCAGAGAGAATATGGTAATAAGGAGCCCATAAGAAGACGTGGTGGGGTGGCGGGGGTCATCATGTATTTCACAGGATTTCAGTGGAAGAGCTTAGTACAACAGGACTGGGATCTTCGAGGGAGGGGTGGCTGGCAGGAGCTGATATCTTGTGGAAGGAATAGCCACAGCCAGAGACTGCCTGAACAGAGAGACGGGGAGATGTCTCCTCAGCACAAGCCTCCCATGGGCTGAATCAAGGCAGAAATCAGTTGGCAAAAGAGCTTAGAAAACTTGGTTAGCAGAGGACAGATTCCTCTAAACAAAGAAGAGCAAGGAAAGGACAAGGAAAGCAAACAAACAAAAATGCTGGGGATAACTACATTAAGCAAAGACAGGTGATCTCTGAAATTCTCTGTTAAATTTTTCTTGTGTGAGACAAAGGGGAAGCAATGGGGCAGAGGGAAAATGTGGGCTTTTCCTTTTCCCTCTAGTTAATAGTGTAGGGACCTTCCTCGGAGTGGTGGCACAGTTAAGTCTCAGGGGATGAAGAGTAGTCTCTCAAAGCATGATGATTTTATCAAGCTCCTGAAAGGTAAAGTGATCTTGAGGACAGAGCTACGAATGGATGCCTATTTGTGGAGCAGAATGGAACACCAAAGGGTGGGAGCTGGGGGAAGTCAGGGTAAAGCCAATGAAGACAGGATACGGTCAAGCTTATGAGAGTATAAAAGCAGACAACAGCTTTGTCTGCAAATGGTCTAGGGAGTAGAAAGCACACTGATCAGTGCATGTGTCAAGACCCAAAAATTAACTGGGTAGCAGGAAGCCTAGGAAGTTCACAATGATGAATCCAGGTAGGCCACTCAGAATGAAGATGCAGTAGCCACTGAGCAGCAAATGAGGGACAATCATTTTTGGGACAACCATGCATAGCGTATTTCCAGGAAACAGATTCAAAACCAAGGAGTCAGTGTGATGCAGAATATGCAGGCAGGGGATGAGGATGATTAGGAGAGGCCAGAGCAAAACTAAAATCATCTGGCATGGGTGGAGCACATGATGCAGCCCCAGCACCAACCTTGACTCCCGGGAGACCTACTGGGATTGGGTATCTGGGACTCATGTCTGGGAGCTGAGGTCATAGCCAGAACACAGGGGACAGCCCAGCACTAGCATCCAAGAGCAGAAGACCCACAGTAACAGCAAGCCAGCCTCAAAGGTGAGCTGAAGAATGCCTGATGTGGGGGGTCTTATTACACTCCTCTCCAGGCAAAGGTCAGGATGAATCCTAGAGGCCATATTTTAAACAAACCCATAGGCTGAGAGTTAAGTACTTACCACTGCCAAGGCTAGAGGGGCACAGAGATGAGGGGTGAGGAAACCTGAACAAGCCTATGCAGCCTTAAGCAAGAGATCACATATCTTGCTCTCACTTTTTAAATAAAGGTGTAGGAGATTATGGACTCTTGGAAAGATTTCTAAGATAGATTCAGCCCTAAGATATACACTGCTTTGCAGCCATAATGACTACCTGGAATTAAAGGTGTTATTAGTGGCCAGTATTATTTGTCATTAACCAGCATGGTCAAGTTCCATTCATTGTCTTTCTCAGACTCTGCATCCATTATTCCAATTCCACCTCAAATGGTCCCTTTGGTGAGTGCAGATGCCTTCTTTCTGCTCCAGCGAACACACCATCTGTATGGAGATCTACTCATAAATGTAAATAAGGAAATAAGCACCAGGTATTTTCATATATATAATTCATTTACACAGTAATTGAATGAAAAACACACAATATTTAACTATTAAACTTTTATGAGGTGGGGTAGATATGCATTCCTGAATTTTAAAAAAATGCATTCTCACGTTTAGTAGCTTTGTTACAGTAATAACTTGAAGCATTAGGAGGGACCCTTGATAAATGATATTCAGATTTATTTATTAATATACTCAATTATTAAACTAAAAAAATAAGTCTTAGACTGTGTAATGGAGTTTAATTTGGAGACTATTTCTTAGTTTTGCTGAAACAAAGTTTTAGGTAGTTCATATCATCAACAGATTACCTTTTGTGGGGGTTTAAGATTAGCACATTTAAAATTTTTGCAACAATTTCCCAGGAAAGTCTCTGCTTTCAGAAGAAATGAAACAATGACAACTAGTATGATATTAACTTATCTAGAAATATTTGGCTTTTTAAACAATGTATACATTCTCACCTCTTAAAACCCTATGAAGAGGATTGTTGTCAATGTTGTTAACTGAAGTTGAGTCAGCCCCAGTCTCTTGGTGAACTCAGGCACAATGGAAGAAAACATGCCTCGTCCTGCACCATCTCCATAATAGGTTGGGACGAAGATCATTGTGATCCATAGACTGTTCCTTAGTTGATTTTCAGAAGTAGATCACCAGGCCTTTCTTTCTAGTCCATCTTAGACTAGAAGTTCTTCTGAAAGCTGATCAGCATCATAACAACACAGAAGCCACCACTGACAGACAGGTGATGGCTGCACATGAGGTGCATTGGCCAGGAATTAAACCTTGGTTTCCTGCATGGAAGGTGAGAATTCTATACGGAGCCACCAACACCCCTATGAAGTGAGTACTCGTTGTCACTGAGTCGATTCTGACTCATAGCCATCTTATAAGGCAGAGCAGATCTGCACCATAGGGTTTCCAAGGAGCAGCTGGTAAATTCGAAGCTCTGACCTTTTGGTTAGCAGCTGAGCTCTTTTATTTTTTTTTAATTTTTATTTTTTCCCATACAAAAATTTATACATACATTGTTACGTGACCCTAATTGCTCTCCCCATACTGTGACAGCACACTCCTCCTTTCCACCCCTGATTCCCCATGTCCATTCAACCAGATCCTAACCCTCTCTGCCTTCCCATCTCACCTCCGGACAGAAGCTGCCCATTTAGTTTCTTGTATCTACTGGAGCTAAGAAACATACTCCTCATGAGTATCACTTTATGTCCCACAGTCCAGTCCAATTCCTGTCTGAAGAGTTGGCCTCGGAAATTGTTTTAGTTCTGGTATGATAAAGAATCCAGGGGCCATGCTTTCTGGGGTTCCTCCAGTCTCAGTCAGACCATTAAGTCTGGTCTTCTTACTAGAATTTGAGTTCTTAACCCCACCTTTCTCCTGCTTCATCAGGGACTCTGTTGCGTTCCCTGTCAGGGCAGTCATTGGTGATAGCCAGGAACCATCTAGTTCTTCTCATCTCAGGCTGACGAAGTATCCGGTTTATGTGGCCCTTTCTGTCTCTGGGGTTAATACTTTCCTTGTGTCTTTGGTGTTCTTCATTCTCCTTTACTCCAGGTGGTTGGGACCAATTGATGCATCTTAGACGGCCGCTTGCAAGCTTTTAAGACCCCAGATGCCACTCACCAAAGTAGGATGCAGAACATTTTCTTAATAAGCCTTGTTACGCCAATTGACCTAGATGTCCCCTGAAAGCATGGTCCTCAGACCCCTACCCCTGATACTCTGTCCCTCAAAGTGTTTGACTGTATTTAGGAAACTTCTTAGCTTTGGTTTAATACAGTTGTGCTGACTTCCCCGGTAGGGTGTGCTGTCCTTCCCTTCACCTAAGATAATTCTTATCTATTTATCAAGTTAGTAAATAACACTCCCCTTCCCTCCCCAAACTCGTAACCATCAAAGAATACTTTCTTCTGTGTTTAAACCTTTTCTTGAGTTCTTATAATAGTGGTCTTATACAATATTTGTTCTTCTGTGACTGACTAAATTCACTCAGCATAATGAACTCCAGCTTTCTCCATGTTATGTTTCAGGCTTCGTCGTTGTTTTTTATCATTGCGTAGTATTCCATTGTGTGAATATACCATAATTTGTTTAACCATTTGTTCGTTGAAGGGCAACTAGGTTGTTTCTATCTTTTGCTATTGTAAACAGTGCTGCAATGATCATGATCATGGGTGTGCATATATCTATTCGTGTGACAGCTCTTATTTCTCTAGGATATATTCCAAGGAGCCAGATACCTGGATCGTATGGTACTTCTATTTTAGCTTTTTAAGGAAGAGCTAAATCAATTTCCAAAGTGGTTGTACCATTTTACATTCCCACTAACAGTGTATAAGTGCTCCAGCCTCTCCACAGCCTCTCCAGCATTTATTATATTGTGTTTTTTGGATTAATGCTAACCTTGTTGCAGTGAGATGATATCTCATTGTAGTTTTGATCTGCATTTCTTTAATGCCTAATGATTATAAGCATTTCTTCATGTGTCTGCTGGCCACCTGGATATCTTCTTTGGCAAAGTGCCTGTTCATATCCTTTGCCCATTTTTTAATTGGGTTATTTGTCTTTTTGTTTTTGAGGTTTTGCAGTATCTTTCAGATTTTAGAGATTAGACTCTGATCAGATTTGTCATAGCCAAAAACTTTTTCCCAGTCTGTAGGTTGTCTTTTGACTCTTTTGGTGAAGTCTTTCGATGCGCACACATGTTTGTTTTTTAGGAGCTCCCATTTATCCAGTCTCTCTTCTGGTGCTTGTGGATTGTTACAGTTCGTATAGTGTTTTATGCCATGTATTAGGGTTCCTAGCATTTTCCCTATTTTTTCTCCCATGATCTTTATCATTTTCGATTTTATCTTTAAGTCTTTGATCCATTTTAAGTTAGTTTTTGTGCCTAGTGTGAGGTATGGGTCTTGTTTCAGTTTTTTGCAGGTGTATATCCAGTTGTGCCAGCACCATTTATTAAAGAGACTGTCTTTTCCCCAATGTCTTAGTCATCTAATGCTGCTCTAACAGAAACACCACAAGTGGATGGCTTTAACAAGGAGAAAGTTGTTTCTTCAGATAAAGTAGGCTAGAAGTCCAAATTCAGGGCATCAGCTCCAGTGGAAGTCTTTCTCTCTCTGTCGGCCTTCTCATCAGTGTTCCCCTGGACTAGGAGCTTCTCCGTGCAGGGACCCTGGGTCCAAAGGACATGCTCTGCTCCTGGCACTGCTTTCTTGGTGGTATGAGGTCCCCTATTCTCCACTTGCTACCCTTTCCTTTTATCTCTTACAAGAGATAAAAGGTGGTGCAGGCCATGCCCCAGGGAAACTCCCTTTACGTTGGATCAGGGATGTGACCTGGGTTAGGGTGGTGTTACAATCCTACCCTAATTCTCTTTAATGTAAAATTACAATCACTAAATGGAGGACAACTGCATAACACTGGGAATCATGGCCTAGCCAAATTGATACACACACTTTTTGGGGGGACACAATTCAATCCATGACACCCAATTAACAGACTTTGTCAAATATCAGCTGCTCATAGGTGAATGAATTTATGTCTGGGTTCTCAATTCTGTTCCATTGGTCTATGTATCTGTTGCTGTACCAGTAACAGGCTGTTTTGACTACCGTGGTGGTATAATAGGTTCTAAAATCAGGTAGTGTGAGGCCTCCCACTTTGTTCTTCTTCTTGAGTAATGCTTTACTTATTTGGGGCCTCTTCCCTTTCCATATGAAGTTGGTGATTTGTTTCTCCATCTCATTAAAAAATGCCAGTGGAATTTGGATCGGGATTGCATTGTATCTGTAGTTCGCTTTGGGTAGAATTGACATTTTCACAATGTTGAGTCTACCTATCCGTGAGGAATGTATGTTTTTCCACTTATGCAGGTCTTTTTTGGTTTCTTGCAGTAGTGTCTTGTAGTTTTCATTGTATAGGTCTTTTATGTCTCTGATTAGATTGATTCCTAAGTATTTTATCTTCTTGGGGACTGTTGTAAATGGTATTGATTTGGTGATTTCCTCTTCGAGGTTCTGTTTGTTGATGTAAATGAATCCAGCTGATTTCTGTATGTTTATCTTTTATCCAGATACTTCACTGAAATCTTCTATTAGTTCCAGTAGTTTTCTTGTGTATTCTTTGGGGTTTTCTGTGTATAAGGTCATATCATCTGCAAATATAGATACTTTTACTTCTTTCTTAACAATCTGGATGCCCTTTATTTCTTTTTCTAGCATAACTGCTCTGGCTAGGACCTCCAGCACAATGTTGAATAAGAGTGGTGATAAAGGCCATCCTTGTCTGGTTCCCGTTCTCAACGGGAATACTTTCAAAGTCTCTCCATTTAGGATGATGTTGGCTGTTGGCTTTGTATAAATGCCCTCAATTATATTGAGGAATTTCCCTTCTATTCCTATTTTGTTGAGAGTTTTTATCATGAATGGGTGTTGGACTTTGTCAAATGCCTTTTCTGCATCGATTGATAAGATCATGTGGTTCCGTCTTTTGTTTTATTTATGTGATGGATTACATTGATTGTTTTTCTAATGTTGAACCATCCCTGCATACCTGGTATAAATCCCACTTGATCATGTTGAATTATTTTTTTGATATGTTGCTGAATTCTATTGGCTAGAATTTTATTGAGGATTTTTGTGTCAATGTTCATGAGGGATATTTGTCTATAATTTTATTTTTTTGTGCTGTCTTTACCTGGTTTTGGTATCAGGGTTATGCCGGCATCATAGAATGAGTTTGGGAATATTCCATCCTTTTCTATGCTGTGAAATACCTTTAGTAGTAGTGCTGTTAACTCTTCTCTGAAAGTTTGGTGGAATTCTCCAGTGAAGCCACTCTGGCCAGGGCTTTTATTTGTTGGGAGTTTTCCAATTACCTTTTCAATCTCTTCCTTTGTTATGAGTTTATTTAGTTGTTCTACCTCTGTTTGTGTTAGTTTAGGTAGGTAGTGAGTTTCTAGAAATTTGTCCATTTTCTCTAGGTTTTCAAATTTGTTAGAGTACAATTTTTCATAGTATTCTGTTATGATTCTTTTAATTTCAGTTGGGTCTGTTGTGATATCACCCATCTCATTTCTTATATGGGTTATTTGCTTCCTCTCCTGTTTTTCTTTCGTCAGTTTGGCCAATGGTTTATCAATTTTGTTCATCTTTTCAAAGAACCAGCTTTTGGTTTTGTTAACTCTTTCAATTGTTTTTCTACTCTCTATTTCATTTAATTCTGCTCTAATTCTTATTATTTCCTTTCTTCTGGCACCTGAGGGCTTCTTTTGCTGCTCTCTTTCTACTGTTGCAGTTGTAGGGTTAATGTTTTGATTATGGCCCTTTCTTCTTTTTGGATGTGTACGTTTATTGCTGTAAACTGACCTCTGAGCACTGCTTCTGGTGTGTCCCAAAGGTTCTGGTAGGATGTGTTTTCATTCTCATTTGATTCTATGAATTTCTTTATTCCATCCTTAATTTCTTCTATAACCCAGTAGTTTTTGAGCAAGGTGTTGCTCAGTTTTCACGTGTTTGATTTTTTTCCCTTGCTTTTTGTGTTGTTACTTTCTACTTTTATGGCTATGGTCAGAAAAAGATGCTTTGTAATATATCGATGCTTTGGATTTTGTTAAGGTTTGCTTCATGGAATAATATGTGGTCTATTCCGGAGAATGCTACATGTGCATTGGAAAAGAAAGTATACTTGGCTGCTGTTGAGTGGTGTTCGGTATATGTCTATGAGATCAGGTTGGTTGATTGTAGCATTTAGCTCTTCCGTGTCATTGTTGAGCTTCTTTCTGGATGTTCTTTCACTGAAAGTGGTGTGTTGAAGTCTCCTACTACTATCGTGGAGCTGTCTATCTCTCTTTTCAGTGCTGCTAGAGTTTGTGTTATGTATTTTGGAGCCCTGTTGTTGGGTGCGTAAATATTTATTATGGTTATGTTCTCCTGGTGAATTGACCATTTAATCATTATATAGTGTCCTTCCTTATTCCTTGTTGTGGATTTTGCTTTAAAGTCTATTTTTGTCAGAGATTAAAATTGCCACTCCTGCTCTATTCTGAGTGTTGTTTTCTGATATATTTTTTTTCCATCCTTAGCGTTTTAGTTGGTTTGTGTCTTTAAGTCTAAGGTGTGTCTCTTTTAGGCAACATATAGACGGATGGTGTTTTTTAATCCCATCTGCCACTTTCTGTCTCTTTATTGGTGCATTTAGTCCATTTACATTCAGTGTAATTATTGATAGGCATGAGTTTAGTGCTGTCATTTTGATGTCTTTTTGTTCACAGTTTCTTTGTTCTGCTTAATTTTTTGTGCTGAGTCATTCTTCGTTATGTATTTTCTTTTCATCTTTTTCATTGTTGTTGATTTTGTGTTTGCTGAGTCTTTAAATTTTTCTAGTTTTTTATTTTGACTTGTAGAATTGTTAGTTTCCTTTGTGGTTACCTTAATATTTACCCCTATTTTTCTAAGTTTATATCAGTCTTTTATTTCTTTATATCGCCTTGACTTCCTCTCCATATGAAAACTCTATTTTTACATTTTTTATGTCCGTCTTTTTTGTTTTAATGTTGTCATCTTTTACATATTGACGTCTGTTTCCCTATTTTCAGTGTTTAACTTTGATTTACTTTTGTGACTTCCCTATCTGGGTTGATATCTGGTTGCTCTGTACTGTGTTCTAATCTTGGATTGCTATCTGATGTTACTGATTTTCTCATCAGAGGACTCCCTTTAGTATTTCTTGTAATTTTGGTTTGGTTTTTGCAAATTCCCTAAACTTCTGTTTATGTGGAAATGCCCTGATTTCACCATCATATTTGAGAGACAGTTTTGCTGGATATATAATTCTTGGCTGGCAGTTTTTTTTCCTTCAAAGCTTTATAGATGTCATCCCATTGCCTTCTTGCCTGCATGGTTTCTGCTGATTAGTTGGAGCTTATTCTTATTAACTCTCCTTTGTAGATGACTTTTCATTTATCCCCAGCTGCTCTTAAAATTCTCTCTTTATCTTTGGTTTTGGCAAGTTTGATTATAATATGTCTTCGTGACTTTCTTTTAGGATCTACCTTATGTGGGTTTTGATGAGCATCTTGGATAGATAGCTTGTCATCTTTCACTATATCAGGGAAGTTTTCTGCCAACAAATCTTCAACAATTCTCTCTGTATTTTCTGTTATGCCCCCCTCTTCTGGTACTTCAGTCACTCATAAGTTATTCCTCTTGATAGAGTCCCACATAATTCTTAGAGTTTTTTCATTTTTTTAAACCTTTTAATCTGATTTTTCCTGAAATAAGTTGGTGTCAATTGCTTTATCTTCAATCTCACTAATTCTGACTTCCATTGTCTCAATTCTGCTCCTATGACTTTCTATTGAGTTGTCTAATTCTGACATTTTATTGTTAATCTTCTGGATTTATGATTGCTCTCTCTCTATGGATTCTTGCAGCCTGTTAAATTTGTCATTATACTCTTCTCTAATCTTTTTAATTTCCTCTATTTCGTGTTCTTCATTTTGCTTAATTTCCTTCCTAATTTCTTGAAGAGTTCTGTATATTAACCTTTTGTATTCTGCCTCTGGTAATTCCCAGAAATTTTCCTCCTCTGGAAAATTTCTAGATTCTTTATTTTGGGAGCTGGCTGAAGCCATCATGGTTTGTCTTTTTATGTGATTTGATATTGACTGTTATCTCCTAGCCATCAATAAGTTATTATATTTATTTATTTTATGTTTGCTTACTGTGTCTTAGCTTCTTGTTTTGTTTTGATATGCCCAAATAGGCTGCTCATATGAGCTAGTTTGATTATTGGCACCTTTGAAGCTCTAATGTCTTGTCACCAGGTGGTTAGATCTGTTACTAGGTTTGTGAACTCAGGAGTCCACCCACTCCTCCTGTATGGATTCAGCTCAGGTACCCAGATAGATAGCCACCAAGTGTGTGGTTTAGGCTCTCACTGACAGCCCTACACAGGCATGGGTGATTTGTGTAGGCACAGGCATCTGGCTGCAGCAGGGAGACACACTCTGAGCAAGGCAGGGGGCTGATGGCTGCCCCTGAGTGTCCAGGAGGAAAGTGTGTCCCTGTTCCCTAGAGCGGATAGGTGGGTGGGTTTTGCAGCCAGACTATGAGCAGGTAATGCTGTTGGCTGTAAGGACTGGGGGGCACTCCTTATTCATGGGCCCCTATCGCAGGTGGCTGGGTGGCATGGGTGGAGCTACCAGTCCTCAGGCCCCTGATATGGGTAGGTGAAGACCATGCTTAATGAGCAGAGCAGTGTCAAATGTCAAGAACCTGCCACTTCACAGATGAAACAGTTGAAGTTAGAGTTCTGGTATATACTTTGCTGTAAGGTGGGCCTACCCTGTTGAGATGGGCCCACGCAAGTCTATGCAGTGAGAAAGGCACTCAAAGTCCATGGATCCTTTATGCCTGTGCCTAGGCAAAGGAGCTGTGCCTACCCTGGGTTCCTGGCTTAGGGGAGCCAGCAGTTTATTTTTACCCATTTGTTAATTTGTTCACTGTCCAAGGCAGGGAGAATGGTCCAGGCGTGTGATGGATCCTACTTCTAGTCCAGGGGACTCAGCAATTGCTGAAGCTGGTCCAGGACCCAGTTCAGAGTTGGAGCAGGGAGATAAATGGGAGAGTTTTTTCCCTAAGGGGTGTGGTTTTGATCCACACGGTCAGCCCTACGCAAGTACTTATCTTTCATCGAGGGCAGCTTCTCACTTGTTCTGGGTGGCCGAGTAGACTCTCAGCGGTTGGGTCTCTCCTGGTGCGGAATATGCCTCCTGAGCACTAATGCTTGCCTGCCTCACCTCCCACTCCCAAGCTGATCACGCTTGAAGGGCTCAGGCTCTCACTGGGTCAGGTCTGGCAACTCCTCGCTGCTTCTGAACCATCTCTCCCTCCCCCTGCCACTCAGTCCAGTTCCTCAACTCTGCCTTTGATGTTCAGGGCTCCCAGATTGCCATATATAATCGAATCACTTGTTTTTTCAGGTCTTTGTTGTAAGAGGGTCCACTGGAAGCATCTGACTACTCTGCCATCTTGGTCCCACCCAGCAGCTGAGCTGTTAACCACTGTGCCACAAGGGTTCCATGAAGTGGGTAAGAACATAGTATTTCTACCAACACAGCCCTAGTTCACCCACCCACTGCCCATTTCACAGATGAAGAAGCTGATTACCCAAAAGATATTGTCCTGGGTCTTATTATAGATGAAGGAAAGAACTGGTTCTAGAGCTCAGTCCAGTGATATGTATCTCCTCTTTTTGTTCCCCTCTAGAGAGCTATCTTTAGAGTTACTAACTTGTCAAGGAGAATTAAATTAAATGGCCCCACTCATTGTCAAATATGCCACTAGAGCACACCCCACTAACTGACTGTGACTTTCCCTCACACCCGAAGCTTAAAACACAAGATAATCCATAGCAAACATCTCGAATCCAAATAATCCTATTGGGAACCCAACATTTGTACCAAAGGAATACAGCATGATTTTACTTTGGAAAATGCCATTTAAATAGAGCATTCTGCTGCAGGGATCTGGGCAAAATCCCATGGTTATGATCAGCCAAGGTCAGGAGCAGCAGGCGTACAAATCAGGTCTAAACCACTAACCTGTCTAGTAGCATTCACTGTGAGGGCAGAGCCCTGTGAGTGCCTCTGCCCTGAGGACTCTTGTTTCCTCTGCTTTCCAGCATTGTCTTTTAGCACCACCTATAACAGGCAACTTCTGACCCCAATATATGTTAAAAGCAGCCAGATCACAACTTTCTACATGTATCTATATCTGTTACCACTGCTGGCAAAGCTGCTACCAATTAACCAATGTTTTAATCAGTTATAGAAACCCAGAGGTGAGACAGATGAACTGAACCAGAAGCAGGAGCCCTTGGAAACCTGCAGAAAGTTGACATGGTGAGCTTGGAGGCATGCAGAGTTGACCATCATAGAAAATGCCCTCTCCCTGGTCCTGCACAGTGCCTGGAACATCTACCATTTACTTTTAAAAATTATTAATTATCTCAAGTAGGCCAAGAAGAATATTACAAGTTTCCACCATGTGTCTTCCCTGTGCTAGACACTTCCATATACCTTAGCTCTTAGCTCATGCAACCCTCACAATTATGCTGAGAGAGGGAAATGATTATTCTACTTTTAAATAAGAGGCAATGCAGTCACCTAATTCTTTAAGTTACCACTTAATGACTTTCCTGATTTTAGCTGAGTTGAGGTATTTAATTACTTGCAAACGGATACAACAAATTAGTCACATTAAGTATTCTCAAGTAGCAGTTGGGGAAGAAAAACATATACTCAATGACTATTAGTGGCTTTTGAACTTTTTTTTTTTATTATGATCTGAACAAAGACATGCATTTTATATTATGACCACACACACACACACACACACACACACTCAAAATACAAAATGTGCTCTTACTATGACTCTCTCTGATTCTTTCTGTTCTTCACTACTTTATTATGCTTTAACCCGTATTTTCAAGAGCTCATGATGACCTAATAAACAGACTTCACAACCTATTAATGGATTCATAACTTTAATTAATACAATCCATAGTTTGAAAAGGTTGATCCAGATTAGCTGATAGAGATCAGGTCCGAAGGGCATAGGCCACTAGAAGATCTTCAATCTAAGAATGAGGGAAAGACAATATCCAACTCTGAAAGTGGGAGGGTACACAAAAGAGAAATGGTGCCTGTATCACTGTGTTGTCTGTGTTTAGCACCATGTGGCGCACGTGTGGGATTTCTTGAGGTTCTTTTGGTTTGGTGTATTTTGATTTTTACAGTTTTATTATGCCACTGGCATTTCACTGTGAAATGATAATAAAATAAACCTCAATCCCTGGTTGTCCATGTCTGTGGCTAGTTAAAACCAGTTCTACTGTGATCCTACCAGTGGCTGTATTATGATGTGAGAGCATCAAGAAGAACTTCCTACTTCAAAATAGTTCCCTTTATCTAGTTGCTGGTGCCTGAAATTATACCAATTTGGCTTAAAGTGTGCCCTTTATGGAAATAGAAATAGCTCAACATGTCACTCTGTAGCTTCCTCCAAATGTGTAAGTTATTGATTCAACCAGCTCTATTTCAGGTACTGTAGTTTTCACATAGTCTGGTCAGGGAATCAGTATCTGTGCAACTATTAAATATTACTAATATGTTCTAATGAGTGATAAGGGTGCTCAGAGTTGGGGAGTATATTAGATTCCTATGGCTACCCTAACAAACCTATCACAAAGTGGGTAACTTAATATGGCAGAAATTTATTGTCTTGTGGCTCTGGAAGCTAGAAGTTTGAATTCAGGGGGTCATCAGGGGGTCATCTCTTTTCAAATGCTGTAGGGGAAGATCTTTTCCTGTCTTATCCAGCCTCTGGTAGCCCCTGGCATTCCTCAGCTTGCAGCTAGGACATAAGTCCAAGGTCAGAAGACCTTCTTCCCTCTGTAGCTTTCTGTCTCTGTGTCTCTTCTCCTTTTATAGGACATCACTTATACAGGATTAGGACCCACACTATTCCAGTATGATCTCATGCTAACTTAACAGATAACATCTTCAAAGACCTTATTTTCGAACAGGGTCACATACACAAGTACTAGGGGTTAGAACTTCAACATATCTTTTAGGGGGTCACAGTTCAATCCATTACAGGAAGCAAATAACTCTACTTGGAGAATACATGAAAATTTTACAGAAAAAGGGATTTTTGGCTTGGGCTTTAAATAATGAGTGAAATATGACAGGCAGTGAAATATGAGCAAGAGATTGTCAGGCAGTGAGACGACCATGAGAAAACATCCCAAAGTATAACTTATGGTGTGATAGACAGGAGAGCTAGACTATACAGTAATAACAAATTAATGCTGAATTTTAGTAGCTGAACAAAAGTTAATTTGTCACTCTATTAAGGTCCAGTATAAATCAGGGAGCCCTCCTCTGTTTTGAAGCTATAGTGCCTGGAATATAAAGATTTCAAGGCCACCATAGCAGAAGAGAAAGAAGGAGGAAGCACATTGACTCTTAATGAACTGGAAGTTATTTTTTAACACTTTTGGACCAAGTACAGTTCATTTAGCTAAAATTAGTAACACGGACCCAACTTTACAGTATGGGAAGTAGAATCTTTGATGACATAAAAAAACTGTTTATGTATTTATTAAGGGGACAAAAGGGAGATCTGTTGAATGAGGTGCTCACCATGAATGTATAACTGGAGAAAAGAGATGTGGAGGTGAGGTCCTAAGGTAGATTGCAAAGAGATTATGATGGTCCTCATGTGCTTAGGCTATTGACTTTCATGTTTACCCTTAGCTACTGTGAAAAGTCAAAAGGATTTACTTCATAGAGTAAATTCTATTGTTCTCTGTTTCACAGTTAACCCATTCCGGTTCACTGGAGAGGATGGAGTCATGGAAGTACAACGTCCTTTCCCAAAAGCATATTTTGATTAAGGTAAGGAGTGGGGCACTGGGAAAGCCAAAACTATCACTGATGGACCTGGAATGGAGGCTAGGGAACACACAAGTCTCCCTGGATGGCTCAAGTGTGGGCTGACAGAGTTGATCAGAACAAAACTTGGGGTAAATTTTGTCACAAAAGTTATGTCTGTTCACCACCACTGCTTTGTAACCAAGGAAATGCAATGGGAGCGGGCATACTCTACCTACCTGAGTGAGAATCCAACATCTCCATGGGAAACAATAAAAAAGGCATTTCTAAGCACAGGATGGCATATGCAAAACATTTGCCAAGCAGAGATAATTACCTCCTACAGAGGGAAGAGGCATATGTTTGAGGCCAGTCCTGATATTAATCAAAGTATGATAGAGAAAACATTGTGTATAATATTCTCAACAAGCATATATCTGAAGGTTCATTTAAATTAGGATGGATGTCTAGATATCAGACATTGATTCCAGTTGATTAAAAGACATTGAGACTTAGAGTTGCACTGTAGAGTTCCCCATATTTCAAATATAACCATTTGTCCTTCTCAAGGCAGAAAGTGAATCTTAAAGCTGTTGCTGTTGTTAGGTGCTACTGAGTCAGTTCCAACTCATAGGGACCCTATGTACAACAGAATGAAACTCTGCCCAGTCCTGTGCTATCCTCACAATCGTTGCTATGTTTAAGCCCATTGTTGCAGTCACTGTGTCAATCCATATTGCTGAGGATCTTCCTCTTTTTTGCTGACCCTCTACTTTACCAAGCATGATGTCCTTCTCCAGGGACTAGTCCGTCCTAATAGCATGTCCAAAGTATGTGAGATGAAGTCTCACCATCCTCACTTCAAAGGAGCATTCAGTCTGTATGATCAGTGCACCAAATACCTCAACAGTGTTCTATGAGGGACTTCTGTGTGCTTGGTCTTGCCTAAATACCATAGGGAATTTGAGATGAAATCTACAGCACCATGGTCTCTGTGATAATTAAGGCTGTGTGTCGATTTGGCTGGGCCATGAATCTCAGTAGTTCAGCAGTTATGATGTAGTTTGGCAGTTGTAAAATGATGTGACCATCTCCATGATGGAATCTTCCAATCAGGTGAAAGGAAGTTTCCTTTGGGGGTGAAGCCTGCATCCAGTATAGGTGGACTTTCTTGCAAGCCTCCCAGACTTTTACTTGCTATGGATCCCGCAACTGGTTCCTGTTCATGTGACCTCGGATTCTTGGGACTTGAGCTAGCAGCTTACCTGCCAATCTTGGGATTTGTCAGCCTCTGTAGCCTGTGACACAGAGGCCTGTTTTCTGATCTGCTGATCTTGAGTTTGCCAGCCCCTGCAGCTACATGAGTCAGGAAAAGCCTCCAGCCTGACCCACGGACTTGGGACTTTCCAGTCTCTACAACCATGTGAGCCATTTCCTTGACATAAATCTCTGTATATGTATATATACAGACTGAGAGATGCTTCACTGGTTATGCTTCTCTGCAGAACCCAGCCTAAGACATTTTGGTACTGAGAGTGCTCCCAGCACTTCTTTCTTGGTGGCATAAGGTCCCTGCACTATGTAGTTCCTAGAGCAGGGGAAGATTGATGACACGGACCTTTCCCCAGAACCAACAGAGAGAGAAAGCATTCCTTGGAAGCTGGAGCCCTGAATTTGAACTTCTAGTCTCAGACTGTGAGAGAATAAATTTCTGTTTGTTAAAGCCACCCACTTGTGATATTTCTCTTATAGCAGCACTAGATAACTAGGACAGTCTCTGCCCTGTGATGTGAAATAACAGAAGAGTGCTATGAAGAGTTGACGGAACTCACTTATAGTAAGTACTAGGTAGTCTGCTCAGTTTTATATCTGTTTCTGGAATGCATCTATCTGGGAATTTTCCATTCCTTTAGCCACTCATTTATTCGGCAAAGATTTATTGAACACCTATAAATGTCAAATTCTGTGCTAAGAAATGGGATAAAATGGTAAACAAATATAGGCAGAGTCCATTTCCTCATGTCTAGTGGGGAACAAAGATATTATTAAATAATCATAAAGTTGAATAGAAAATGCAAAAATATTACAAAGAAAAAGAAAAGATATATGGTACAATGAAAACATGACAAAGGATGTTAAGGAGAACTTCCTTAAGGAAATTACACCAGATCTAAGAATGTCAGAGAATCTTCCAGAAAGAGTGTTTTGCAAAGTATCTGTAAACAGAGGGAGTTACAATGAGTTTGGGCAACACGCTGGCTTTCTTTCGGTTTGAGTAAAGGGAGTGATAGGTGTAAAGACAGTAAAGGGGGGTTGGCAACCATAGTCTTAGGGACATCTAGGTCAATTGGCATAACATAGTTCATAAAGAAAATATTATACATCCCCCTTTAGTGAGTAGCATCTGGGGTATTAAAAGCTTGAGAGCAGATTCTAAGATACATCTATTGGTCCCATTTCATCTGGAGCAAAGGAAAATGAAGAAAACCAAAGACTGAAGGAAAATATTAGCTCAAAGGACTAAAGGATCACATGAACCACAGCCTCCACTGGCCTGAGCTCAGAAGAACTAGATGGTGTCCAGCTACTACCAACAATCACTGTGACTGGGATCACAACAGAGAGTCCTAGAGAGAACGGAAGAAAAACGTAGAACAGAATTCAAATTCTAAAAAAAAACTGGACTTACTGGTCTAAGAGAGACTGGAGGAACCTCCAAGACTATAGTCCCTGGACACTCTGCTAACTCAGAACTGAAACCATTCCCAAATCCCACTTTTCAGCCAAAGACTAGACAGGCCTATAAAACAAACAGTAACACTCGTAAGGAATGTGCTTCTTAGTTAAATCGAGTATGGGAGACCAAATCAGCAACTTCTGCCCAAAAACAACATAAGGCAGGAATGGACAAGCACTTAATGAATGGACACGGGGAACCCAGAGTGGAAAAGGAGAGTGTGTGTCACGTTGAGGGGCTTGTAACAAATGTCACAAAACAATATATGTATAAATTTTTGAGTGAGAAATTAACTTGAGCTGTAAACTTTTACCTAAAGCACAATAAAATAAATAAAATATTAAAAGCAAAATAAATAAATAAATAGAGTAAAGAAGAAAGATAGGACTGGAGGAAAAGATGGTCATATACAGATTTTCTTAGGTCATGTTTTCCTTTTTTCTATATTCATAGACCATATATTTAAGAAGCTCTTAGCCTGCTGATAAAAAAATCTTAAATGGTTTTCAAAAATATTGTTCTAGGTGGCAGAGCCAACATGTTGCCCTCGATGGACGTATCTTGCCATTCCCCTGAAGCAAAGACCTGAAAAACTAAGTAAAACAGTTACAAATGTCAATCATGGAACCCTAAGCATCAAATGAAGGCTTAAAGAACTAGATCAAACACCAAATGGAAGAAGAAACTGAAGGAAAACAGAGAATGAGGAGAGATACGGAGTGGAGGTCTCCTGCCAACTAACATGACACAGCACTGCCATTTTGGAGCACAACCAGCAACAACTGTAGACAGGGAGTACAGGAAGACAACTTCCTGGAGCTCCCAACAGGAGACGGCACCCGGTAACCAGAGAAACATGAATTCCCACCCTTCACCTTTCTACTCTGTATGCCGCCACCCCTTCCCAACGGGCCACAACACAGCCTGGGTCCGCCCTGCCCCCACCCAGCAGCTCCTGCCACACCATTTGTTTTCCTTTCTCTCTCCCACTTAGCCCCCTATGCCACCCTTAACCCTTCCCCACAGGCTACACCACGCCACTCTGCTAGAGAGCTACCAGCCCACCATCACCCCAGAACCATCTTAAACCCACCTGCTGCCTCCTACCTCTCCATTTTTTTCCCCTTTCTTCCTTTTCTTTCTCCCTCCAACCTGGCCATGTACGTCACCCTCACCAATTCCCTAGAGGCCATGCCTTGCCACTCAGCTAGAGAGCTACTGGCCTGCTGTCACACTGTGTCCACCATGCCACCAACCAATAGCTCCTGCCATGTCTTTTCTTTTCCCTTTCTTCCTTTTCTTTCTCTCTCCCACTAGCCCTGTATGCTACCCTCACCCTTTCTCCACAGGCGACACAGCATCACTTGGCTAGAGAGCTACATCCCACCATCATCCCGGGTCCATCCTGCCCCTACCCCCTGACTCCTGTCTTGCCATTTTCTTTCACTTCCTTTTTTTTCTCTCTCACACCTAGCCCTATATTCCACACTACCTTTTCCTGTCGGGTCACAACACACCGTCATGGGTAGAGAGCTACCACTGCCACCTCAGATCCTCCTGCCCCCACGTGCTATGCTATTTTCCCCCTTTTCCTCCTTTTCTTTCTCCCTCCCACCTAACTCTGTACCCCACCTCTACCCTTTCCTGCTGGGCCATGCTGTGCTGCCTTGGCTATAGAGCCACCAACCTGTTGCTAGCCTGGTCCACCCCACCCCACCCACTGGCTCCTGCATTGCCATACTTTTTTTCTTTCTCTTTTTTCCCCTTTCTTCCTTTTCTTTATCCCTCCCACCTAGCCCCATACCACACCTCTACCCTTTCCCGCTGGGCCTTGCCATGCTGATGCAGGTGGAAAGCTACTAGCCTGTCACCACCCCAGGTCCCACTTGCCTCCACCTGCCAGCTCCTAATATGACATTTTCCCCTTTATTCCTTTTCTTCCTCCCTCCCATCAAGCCCTGTAGGCTACCTCTACCCTAACCCACCAGGCTATGATGCACCACTGCAGGAAGAGAACCATTGGGTTGCTGCCATCCCAAGTCCATCCCACACCGACTCACCAGCCCCAGCCACATATTTTTTCTCTTTTTTTCCCCTTTATTCCATTTCTTTATCCCTCCCACCCAACCCTGTAGGCCAGCTCTCTCCCTTCCCATTGAGCCACATCACTCCACTGCAGCTAGAGAGCCATTGGTTGCTACTTTCTACCTCCCACCTAACCCCATACTCCACCTTCCCCTCTTTCCAGGGGTCCCCAGGTCTGCCATGCTCACACCCACTAGCTACTTTTTTCCCTCTTTTCTTTCTCTCTCTCTTTTTTTTTTTCTTTCTTCCTCCCATGCAACCCCATAAGCCACCCCCTTCCTGCTGGGCCTAACTGTGCTGCCATGACTACAGCATCCGCCGTTCAGGCCAACCACTGCACCATGTCTGCACTTCCCGTCCCCTCTCACCACTCGACCAGCTGCTGAAAGGTAGGATGTGAGCCCATATCACTCCCTGTCCAACACCCCTACCTATCGGGAAAAGGGTTGTGAATGCTCTCAAGCCATTGGACCAACATCAGGAGGCAGACAGTGCCTGTTCAGTATGCTCTCAAACACCTTGCCAAACCAGTGAACAGAAAAATGGGCTTGCCTTCCTGCCCTACTCTACCCACCCAGACAAGGTAGTGAGAGCTGTCAAGCCCACAGATGAGCAAGCAGCAAAGCATGCCTGGTCTGCCTTCCCTGACATATCAAAACAAAACAAAGAAGCAGGAAACAAACAAACATACAAATCAATCAAAAATAATAATAATAATACTTTAATGTCTTGGAAACAGCAGACAATATCAAAACATATAAAAAGCAGGACAAGATGGCTCCAGCAAGTGACCAAAATAAATAATCAGATGACCTTCTAGTAAAGAAAAGGCAGTGGAACTATCTGATATAGAATTCAAAAACCTAATATGTAGAGCTCTCCAAGAGATTAGGAAAGAGATCAAGGACAACACAGACTAAACCAAGGGAAAAATAGACAAAATCATGGAAAACACAGAGAAAACAAATGAAAACATAGCAAAAATCAAGGCAAACACAGACAAAGCAATAGAAGAATTCAGAAAAATAACACAAGAACAAAAGGTCAAATTCAGTAAAAAATTAGAAATCATATAAAAACAGCAACTAGAAATCCAAAAGATAAACAAGAAAATATCAGGAATGGATAACTCAATAGAAGGTTATAGGAGCAAATTTGAACTAATAGAAGGCAGAATCACCCAGATTCAAGACAAACTCATGGATGCCACTTTGAGAAAAAAATTAGAGAAAAGAATGAAGAAAACCTAAGAATTATGTGGGACACAATCAAGAGCAAAAATTTGCACATGATCAGAGTTCCAGAACAGGCAGAGAAAATGGAAAACACAGTGAAGGTTGCTGAAGATTTGCTGGCAGAAAATTTCTCAAATATTATGAAAGATGAAAAGCTGATCACCCAAGAAACTCAATGAACCCCATATAGGATACACCCCAAAAGAAAGTCACCAAGACATATCATAATTACACTTGCCTAAACCAAAGCAAACAAAGAATTCTGACAGCAGTTTGAGGAAAACAAAAAATCATTTACAAAGGGGAAACAATAAAACTAAGCTCTGATTACTTGGCAGAAACTATGCAGGCAAGAAGGGAATGGAATGACATATACAAAATTTTGAAAGAAAAAGACTGCCAATCAAGAATAACATAGTCTGCAAAACTGTCTCTCAAATACGATGGTGAAATTAGGACATTTCCAGATAAACAGAAATTAAGGGAATTCCTAAAAACCACACCAAACTTACAAGAAACATTAAAAGGAGTCCTTTGGTTAGAGAACCAACAACATCACACAACAACTGGAGTCTAGGACAGATACCAATCTAGGTAAAGAACTCTTATAATAAAGAAAAGCTAAAGGATTGTAACAGGGAAACGGAGACACAAATCTGCAAATGATGACAACGTCAAAACAATAAGAAGAGGAATAAACAGTGTAGTTATAGGATTTTCAAATGGAGAGGAAGTCAAGACACTATCAAGTAATAAAAGACTGGTTCAAACTTAGGAAGATAAGGGTAAATTTCAGTGTAACCACAAAGAAAGCTAACAAATCTACTCATCAGAATAAAAAGAAGAACATCATAAAGTCTCAGTAAACACAAAATCTATAATAACAAAAGAAAAGAAAATCCACAAACAAAACGAACTCAGCATAGGAAAGTAAGAGGAACAAAGAAAACATCAGCATGACAAAAAAGCACAACAATATGACAGTAATAAACTCATACCTATTAATAATACCACTGAATGTAAATGGCTTAAATGCACCTGTAAAGAGACAGATATTGGCAGAATGGATACAAAAGCATGACCCATCAATTTGCTGTCTACAGGAGACACACCTTAGGCCCAAAGACATAGATATATTAAAAAACAAAGGATGGAAAAATATATACCAAGCAAACAGTAACCAAAAAAAGAAGAGGAATGGCAATACTAATCTCAGAAAAAATAGACCTCAAGGGAAAATCAACCATAAATGACAAGAAAGGACATTATATAATGATTAAAGAGACAATCCATAGAGAAGACATAACCTTAATAAATATCTATGCATCCAACAACAGGGCTCTAAAATACATAAAAGAAACTGTAACAGCACTGAAAAAAGAAATAGACACTTTCACTACAATAGTAAGGACTTCCGTATACACTCTCGGTAAAGGACAGAACATCTAGAAAGAAATTCAATATAGATACAGAGGATCTAAAGGCCACAATCAACCAACTTGACCCATAGATGTATATAGTACAGTCCACCCAACAGCAGCAAAGTATACGTTCTTTTCCAACCCACACAGAACATTCTTCAGAATAGAACACATTTTAGGCCACAAAGCAACCCTCAATAAAATCCAAAACACTGAAATAATACAAAGCATCTTCTTGAATCACAACATAAAAGTACAAATCAATGACAGAAAAAGCAAGGAAAAAAATAAAGTACATGGAAACTGAATAACACCCTACTTAAAAACAACTGGGTAGTAGAAGAAATCAAAGAAGGAATAAAAAAAATTCCTGGAATTAATTGAGAAAGAAACACATCATACCAAAACCTTTGGGGCATAGCAAAGGCAGTGTCCACAGGTCAATTTATAGCAATAAACACACACATCAAAACAGAAGAATGAGCCAAAATAAAAACATTAGCCCTACAACACGAACAAACAGAAAGAGAACAGCAAAAGAAGCCAACAGCTACCAGAAGAAAGAAAATAAAAAAATTAGAGCAGAAATAAATGAAATAGAGAACACCCCCACAAAAAGACAATAGAAAGAATCAACAAGACCAAAAGTGGGTTCTTTGAAAAGATCAACAAATTTGACAAACCATTTTCCATTCTGACAGAAGAAAAATAGAAGAGGAAGCAAATAACCCACATAAGAAATGAGATGGGGACATTACACCAGACCCAACTGAAATTAAAAGGATCATAACAAAAAACTAAGAAAAGTTGTTCTTCAACAATTTGAGAACCTAGAGGAAAGGGACAAATTCCTGGAAACACACTAGCTACCTAAACAACACAAACTGAGATGGAAAATCTGAACAGACCCCTAACAAGAGAAGAGATGGAAGAGGTAACAAAAAAAACAACAACAAAAAAAAAAACTAACAAAAGAAAGCCCTGGCCCCTACAGCTTCACTAGAAAATTCTACCAAACATTCAGGGAACAGCTCAAACCAATACTGCTCAAACTATTTTAGAGTACAGAAAAGGAAGGAATACTCTTGAATTCATTCTACGAGACAAGCATAACCCTGATGCCAAAGTTAGGCAAAGACACCACAAAAAAAGAAAACCATAGACCAATATCTCTCATGAATACAGATGTAAAAATTCTCAATAAAATTCTAGCCAATAGAATTTATAAAAGAAAATAATACACCACGACCAAGTGGGATTCATATCAGGTACGCAAAGATGGTTCAACATTAGAAAATCAATCAACGTAATCCACCCCATAAATAGAACAAAAATAAAAGAATCATGGGATCATCTCAATTGATGCAGAAAAGGCATTTGACAAAATCCAACACCCATTTCTGATAAAAACTCTCAATAAAATAGGAATAGAAGGGAAATTCTTCAACATAATAAAGGGCATCTATACAAAACCAACAGCCAACATCATCTTCAGTGGAGAGAGGCTGAAAACATTCCCTCTGAGAAAAGGAACAAGACAAGGGTGCCATTTATCACCACTCCTATTTAACATTCTGCTGGAAGTCCTAGCTAGAGAAATAAGGCAAGAAAAATAAACAAAGGTCATTGAAATTGGAAAGAGAGAAGTAATACTATCCATATTCCCAAATGATATGATCTTATACATAGATTCTACAAGAAAACTACTGAAACTAATAGAAAGATTGAGCAGAGTAGCAGAGTACAAGATCAACATGCAAAAACAAGTTGGATTCCTATACAACAACAAAGAGAACTTCAAAAGGAAATCAGGAAAACTATACTATTTATAATAGCCCCTAAAAAGATAAAATACTTAGGGATAAATCTAACCAGAGACGTAAAAGACCCATACAAAAAAAAACTACAAAACACACTGCAAGAAACCAGAAGAGACTTACATAAATGGAAAAACATAACACGTTCATCCATAGGAAGACTCAATATTGTGAAAATATCTATTCTACCCAAAGCAATCTACAGATATAATGCAATCCCAATCCAAATTTCATCAACATTCTGTAACAACATGGAAAATCTAATCACCAGTTTATATGGAAAAGAAAGAGGCCCTGGATAAGGAAAACATTACTGAAGTAAAAAAACAAAGTAGGAAGCCTCACTACCTGTTCTCAGATCCTACTATACAGCCATGGTAGCCAGTGCAGCCTGGTACTAGTACAACGACAGACATATAGACCAGTGGAACAGAATTGAGAACTCAGATATAAATCCATACACCTATGGTCAGCTGATCTTTGACAAAGGCCCAAAGTCCATTAAATGGGGAAAAGATAGTCTTTTTAACAAATGGTGCTGGCAAAACTGGATGTCCATCTGTAAAAAAATGAAAAAGGACACATACCTCACTCTATGCTTAAAAACTACCTCAAAATTCATCAAAGACATAAATATAAAACCTAAAATGAAAAGGTTATGGCAAAAAACAGGGACAATGCTAGGGACCCTAATACATGGCATAAATTCGTATAAACCATAACTAACAATGCACGAACAACAGAAGACAAATTAGATAACTGGGCACTCCTAAGAATTAAACACTTATGCTCATCCAATGATTTTGTTAAAAGAATAAAAAGAGAACCTATAGAATAGGAAAATATTTTTGGCTATCATATACCCTACAAAGGTCTAATCTCTAAAATCTATAAGAATACTTCAACACTTCAAAAAAAAAAAGAAAAATAATACAATTAAAGAAATGAGGGGAGGCGGGGCAAGATGGCGCTCTAGGCAGAAGCACCACACCGTCCCTCCACAGCAAAGATCCGAAAAACTAAGCCTAACAGAGAATCAACAATCCTGAAACCCTAGAACACCAAATGAAGAGATAAAGAACTCAGCCAAACACCAAACAGAGTGAGAATACTAAAAGAGAACGGAGAGTGAGGAGAGACTCATGCAGAGATTCCTTACCAGCTAACGCAGTGCGGATCCACCATCTTGGATTCCTATCGGAGACCAGCGAACGGGAGAGCAGCCTTGCAGAGCATCCGGTGGGAGACAGAACGACCGTTTTTTCATCTTTTCCCTCTTTTTCCCTTTTGTCTTTCTTCATTGCTTAATTTCTCGTCTCTCTAGCTCTTCCTTCTCTTTCTGATCCCTGAATACCAGGCGATGTATGCCTCTGTACCTTCTGGCCAGGCTGTGCTGTGAAAACTGAGACCGACTCCCCCAGACCTCATAGCTGCATCGGTGGGATCCCTGGGAACTTTGCAGTTCTTTAACTTTTCTGATTTTTATTTGTTCATTCTTTCCTTTTCTTTCTCTTCCCCCTTCTGGTTTCCTCCATCCCATAGTCTCTCATCTGTACATTCCAGCGACAAGCTCCCCTAGCATTCTTTTATGTTTGTATGCTTTTTGCTCCACCTCCTCTCTCCTCTCTCCCATATCCAGCTTAGCTTCACACATAACCATCTTCCCGCTGCACCCTACCTACCTGCACCATACACTAGACATCACACCACCAAGCTGTGCAAGCACGCCCTATTGGAACCTGCCCAGCACTGACTACCGACCGTCCTGGTGGCTACGGTGAGTGCCACAAACAACCCATCCCAGTGGCTCCTCTTCAGCTAGATCTGCCCAACTGTACCACAAGGACGAAACAAAAAAAAAAAAAATCTACAATCAATAAATGACAGAAATATCTACTGAATGCCTTGAAAACAGCAAACAATATCAAAACATTTACAAAAACAAGACAAGATGGCTCCAATAGGCGACCAAACTAAAACACCAGATAACTCTCCTGTGGAAGAAAATGCACTAGAAGTACCTGATACAGAACTCAAATCACTAATACTCGTAATTTTCCAAGAACTGAGGCAAAAAGCTGACAAACATGAGGAAAAAATAGACAAATTTATGGAAAATACAGACAAAAAATTGGAAGAATTCAGGAAGATGATGCAGGAAAAAAATGCCAAAATAAATTCACAACTCGAAATTATACAAAAATAACAATTAGAAATCCAAAAGATAAACAACAAGATTTCAGAAATGGACGGTGTCATAGAAGGGCTGAGAAGTAGATTTGAAACCATGGAAGACAGGATCAGTGAAACTGAAGACAAACACTTGGATACAACTCTGTTTCAGGAAAACTCAGAAAAAAGAACAAAGAAAAATGAAGAGACCCTGAGAGTTACGTGGGACACAATTAAAAGCAAAAACTTACGAGTGATTGGCATACCAGAACAGAGGGAGAAAACAGAAAACACAGAGAGGATCATTGACGAACTGCTGACAGAAAACTTTCCCAATATCATGAAAAATGAAAAGCTGGCCATCCAAGAAGCTCAACGAACCCCATATAGAAGAGACCCCAAAAGAAAATCACCAAGACATATCATATTCACACTCGCTAAAACTAAAGACAAACAAAGAATCCTGAGAGCAGCTCGTGAAAAACAACAAGTCACATACAGAGGAGAAACAATAAGACTAAGCTCAGATTATTCAGCAGAAACCAGGCAGGCAAGAAGGCAATGGGATTACATATATAAAATCTTGAAAGAAAAAAATTGTCAGCCAAGAATAATATATCCTGCAAAACTCTCATTCAAATTTGATGGTAAAATTAGGTCATTTCCAGATAAACAGAAACTAAAGGAATATGCAAAAGTCAAACCAAACTTACAAGAATTATTAAAGGGAGTTCTTCGATCTGAGGACAAACAGCTTCAGCCCTCAGGCAGGACCTAGGACGTAGGATGCAGGTTCACATGAACCAGATACCATTCTAGGAACTGAACTACAGAGGACTTTCCAAAAACAAAAGAAATACAACAGGGAATCAGAGAAATCAATCAAAGGATGACAACAACATCAAAACAATGAAAGAGGGAACAAACGGCATAGGTACAGAACCTTCTAAAGGAGAGGAAGGCAAGGCGATACCAAGTAAGGGTAGACTGCTTCAAAATTATAAAGATAAGGGTAAAATTCATGGTAACCACAAAAAAAGTTAACAAACCAACTCATAAAAATAAAGACGAAAAACATAAAGTCTCAACAAAAACAAAACCTACAAAAACAAAAGAAATGAACACAAAATCCACAAACAAAAGTAACTCAGCAAAAGAGACTAAGAAGAACAAAGAAAACTTCAGCATCACAAAAAAAAGCACTACAAAATGACAGCAACAAACTTCCATCTATCAATAATTACACTGAACGTAAACGGACTCAATGCACCCATAAAGAGACAGAGAGTGGCAGAATGGATAAGAAAACAGGATCCATCAATTTGCTGTCTACAAGAGACACACCTTAGAAACAAAGATGTGAATTTATTAAAAATCAAAGGTTGGAAAAAAATATATCAAGCTAACAACTATCAAAAAAGAGCAGAAGTGGCAATTCTAATCTCAGATAAAATAGACTTTAAAACAAAATCTACCATAAAAGACAAACAAGGACACTATATAATGATTAAGGGGATGATCCATCATGAAGACATAACCATAATAAATATCTATGCACCCAATGACAGGGCTCCAAAATACATAAAAAAAACTCTAACAGCACTGAAAAGAGAAATTGACAGTTCCACAATAATAGTAGGAGACTTCAACACACCACTCACAGTAAAGGACAGAACAACTAAAAAGAAACTCAGCAAAGATACAGAAGACCTAAAGGACACAATCAGCCAACTGGACCTCATGGACATATATAGAACAATCCATCCTACTGCTGCAAAGTACACATTCTTTTCCAATGCACATGGAACGTTCTCCAGAATAGACCACATCTTAGGCCACAGAGCAATCCTCAACAAGATCCAAAATGCTCAGATAATTCACAGTATCTTCTCTGACCACAATGCCATCAAGGTAGAAATTAACACTAGAAAGAGCAAGGAAAAACAATCAAACACATGGAAACTGAATAACAATCTGCTTACACATCAATGAGTAATAGAAGAAATCAGAGATGGAATTAAAAAATTCCTACAATCAAATGAAAATGAAAACACATCATACCAAAACGTTTGGGACACAGCAAAGGCAGTCCTCAGAGGACAATTTATAACAATAGATGAACATATCAAAAAAGAAGAAAGGGACAAAATCAAAACATTAAATACAGAACTCAAACAAATAGAAAGAGAACAACAAAAAAAGCCTACAACCACCGGAAGAAAGGAAATAGTAAAGATCAGAGCAGAAATAAATGAAATAGAGAACAGAAAAACAATAGAAAGAATCAACAAAACCAAAAGTTGGTTCTTTGAAAGAATCAACAAAATCGGCAAACCACTGGCCAGACTGACAAAAGAAAAATAGCAGAGGGCACAAATATCCCAAATAAGAAATGAAATGGGGGACATTACAACAGACCCAACCGAAATAAAAAGGATTATAACAGAATATTATGAAAAACTATACTCCAACAAATTTGAAAACCTAGAGGAAATGGATAAATTTCTAGAAACATACGGCCTACCCAAACTACAACAAAGTGATATTGAAAATCTGAACAGACCCATAACAAGAGAAGAGATTGAAAAGGTAATAAAAAAAAACCCCAACCAAAAAAAGCCCTGGCCCAGATGGCTTCACTGGAGAATTCTACAAAACATTTACAGAAGAGCTTGTACCAGTTCTACTCAAGCTATTTCAGAGCATAGAAGAGGAAGCAACACTTCCAAATTCATTCTATGAAGCCAGCATAACGCTGATACCAAAACCAGGCAAAGACATCACAAAAAAAGAAAATTACAGACCAATATCTCTCATGAATATAGATGCAAAAATTCTGAACAAAATTCTAGCCAATAGAATTCAGTACCATATCAAAAAAATAATATATCACGACCAAGTAGGATTCATACCAGGTATGCAAGGATGGTTTAACATTAGAAAATCCATCAACGTAATCCACCACATAAATAAAAGGAACGAAAATAATCACATGATCATCTCAATTGATGCAGAAAAGGCATTCTACAAAGTCCAACACCCATTCCTGATAAAAACTCTCAATAAAATAGGTATAGAAGGGAAATTTCTCAACATAATAAAGGGCATCTATGCAAAACCAACAGCCAACATCATCCTTAATGGAGAGAGGATGAAAACATTCCCCTTGAAAACAGGAACAAGACAAAGATGCCCTTTATCACCACACCTATTTAACATTGTGCTGGAAGTTCTAGCTAGAGCAGTAAGGCAAGAGAAAGAAATAAAGGGCATCCAAATTGGTAATGAAGAAGTGAAACTCTCCCTGTTTGCAGCTGATATGATACTATACATAGAAAACCCTAAAGACTCCACGAGAAATCTACTGGAACTAATAGAAAGATTCAGCAGAGTAGCAGGACACAAGATAAACATTCAAAAATCAGTTGGATTCCTATACACCAGTAAAGAGAACGATGAAAAGGAGATCAGGAAATCAATACCATTTTCAATAGCCCCTAAAAAGATAAAATACTTAGGAATAAATCTGACCAGGAATGTAAAAGACCTATACAAAGAAAACTACAAAACACTGCTGCATGAAACCCAAAGGGATCTACATAAATGGAAAAACATACCATGCTCATGGATAGGCAGACTCAACATTGTGAAAATGGCAATTCTACCTAAAGCAATCTACAAATACAATGCAATCCCGATACAAATACCAACAACATTCTTCAAAGAGATGGAAAAACTAATTATTAACTTTATATGGAAAGGGAAGAAACCCCGTATAAGTAAAGCACTACTGAAGAAGAAGAATAAAGTTGGAGGACTCACACTACCTGACTTGAGAACCTACTATACAGCTACAGTAGTCAAAACAGCCTGGTACTGGTACAACAACAGAGACATTGACCAATGGAACAGAATTGAGAACCCAGATGTAAATCTATCCACCTATGGTCACCTGATCTTTGACAAGGGCCCAAAATACATCAAATGGGGAAAAGACAGTCTTTTTAACAAATGGTGCTGGCAAAACTGGATATCCATTTGTAGAAAAATGAAACAGGACCCATACCTCACACCACATACAAAAACTACTTCAAAATGGATCAAAGACCTGAATATAAAGCCTCAAACTATAAAATTCATAGAAGAAAAAATAGGACCAACACTTCAGGCCTTAATACATGGCATTAACAGGATACAAACCATAAACATCAACACCAAAAACCCAACAGATAAACTAGATAACTGGGATCTTCTAAAAATCAAACATCTATGCTCTTCAAAAGACTTCACCAAAAGAGTCAAAAGAGAACCTAAAGACTGGGAAAAAATTTTTGGACAGTACAAGTCAGACAAAGGTCTAATCGCCATAATCTACAAGAAAATCCAACACCTCTACAACAAAAAGACAACCAATCCTATCAAAAAATGGGCAAAGGAAATGAAGAGACACTTCACCAAGGAAGACATTCAAATGGCCAACAGACACATGGGGAAATGCTCGTGATCACTAGCCGTTAGAGAAATGCAAATTAAAACAACAATGAGATACCATCTCACCCCCGCATTACTGGCACGAATCAAAAATACTGGAAATAGCAAATGTTGGAGGGGCTGCGGGGAGCCGGGAACTCTTATACACTGCTGGTGGGAATGCAAAATGATACAACCATTTTGGAAAATGATATGGCGTTTCCTCAGAAAGCTAGAAATAGACATACCATTCGATCCAGCTATCCCACTCCTAGGAATATATCCTAGAGAAATAAGAGTCATCACTCGAATAGACATATGCACACCTATGTTCATGGCAGCATTGTTCACAATAGCAAAACGATGGAAACAACCTCGATGTCCATCAACAGATGAATGGATACACAAACTATGGTACATACACACAATGGAGTACTATGCAACGAGAAAGAACAACAATGAATCTGTGAACCATCTCATAACATGGATGAAACTGGAGGACATTATGCTGAGTGAAATAATTCAATCACAAAAGGACAAATATTGTATGAGACCTCTGTTGTAAAAACCCATGAAAAAATTCACATGCAAAATGTAACAATCCTTGTTGGTTACCAGGGATGGGGGGGGGGGGGATACTAAATAGGTAATAGATAAGTGGTAACTTGGGTGAGAGGTGAGATAGTACACAGTACAGGGGAAACTAACACAACCTGCACAAGGAAAGGTCATGGAGGCCCTATAGACACATCCAAACCCCCCGAGGGACTGAGTTGTTGGACGGAGGGCTCTGGGGACCATGGTCTCGGGGAACATCTAGCTCAATTGGCATGACACTACTTATAAAGATAATGCTCTACATTCTACCTTGGTGAGTAGTGTCTGGGGTCTTAAAAGCCTATGAGCGGCCATCTAAGATACTCCTCTAGTCTCATCCCTTCGGGAGCAAGGGAGAATGAAGAGAACAGGATTCAATGAAAAGATTAGTCCAAAGGACTAATTGTCCACAGCTACCAAGGCCTCCACCGGACTGAGTCCAGTATAGCTAGATGGTGCCCGGCTACCACCGCTGACTGCTCTGACCAGGATCGCAACAGAGGGTTCTGGGCAGAGCTGGAGAAGGATGTAGAGCATAATTTTAACTCCCAAAAAAAAAAAAAAAAAATCAGATTTACTGGCCTAAAGTATACTAGCGAAACCTCAAGAGTGTGGCCCCCAGACACCCTTTCAGCTCAGAGGTGAAGTTACCTTCGAGGTTCGATGTTAAGCCTGGGAATGGACAGCCCAGTAAAACTAAATGGGACTAACGAGGTACAGGAGTCCGGTGACAAGGGCCAGAAGGCAGAGGGAGAGTAGGAAACTGATGATAAGGAACACAAATTGAATAAGGACACTGTCGATGTACTGTGAGATTGTTGACCACTGCTATAGGGCAACATTTGTAGTAACTATTAAATGGGAGGCTGTTTTGTCCTGTAAGCCTTCATCTTGGGCGAGAATGGCAGCACAATTGGAAGAGCATAGTCAATATCACTTAAATGTGTAAGTAAAAAGTTTTGAAATGGTGTTAAAATAAAAAAAAAAAAAAAGAAATGAGACTAAAGAGGTACAGTAGTCCAGTGACAAGGTCCAGAAGACAGAAGGGGACAAGGAAGTCCCCTGGTGACAGGGAACACAAGGTGGAGTAAGGATATTCTTGATGTGCTGTGAGATTGTTAACCATTGTCATAGGGCAACATGTGTAGTAACTGTTATATGAAAAACTATTTTGTTCTGTAAGCCTTCATCTTAAGTGAGAATAACAGCACAGTTGGAAGAGCGTAGTCAATGTCACTGAACTGTGAATGTAGAAATTTTTGAAATGGTGTATCTTTGGCCATCTGTAATTTTCATAAAAAAAAAAAAAAGAAAAGGTTGAGAATTTAGAGGCTTAATACATTGTGGGGTTGTTAACCAATGTCATAGAACAACATGTGTACTACTATTTCATAAGAAACTATTTGCTCTGTAAGCTTTCACCTGAAGTACAATAAAATATAAAAAATAAATAAATAAATAAATAAATGAGGAAAGGATATAAACAGACACCTCACCAAAGAAGACATTCAAACAGCTAACAGGCACATTTGTAAATGCTCAAGATCATTAACTATTAGAGAAATGCAAATCAAAACTACAATGAGATACCATTTCACTCAACATAACTGGCACGAATGAAAGAAAAACAGAAAATAAATATTGGAGAGGTTGTGGGATGACTGGAACTCTTACGCACTGCTGGTGGAAATGTAAAATGATACAACCTCTATGGAAAATGATTTGATGACTCCCTAAAAAGCTAGAAACAGAAATACCATACAATCCAGCAATCCTACTCCTAGGAGTGTATCCTAGAGAAATAAAAGTAATCACACGAATAGACATATGCATACCCATGTTCATTGCAGCATTATTTACAATAGCAAAAAGATGGAAATAACCTAGATGCCCACCAACAGATTAATGGATAAATTACGGTACATACACACAATGGAATACTATGCAACTATAAAGCACAATGATGAATCTGTGAAACATCTCACATCATGGATGAATCTCGAGGGCGTTATGCTCAGCGAAATAAGTCGATCACAAAAGGACAAATATTGTAAGAGAGCACTATTATAGAAACTCAAGAAAAGGTTTACACACAGGTAAAAACAATCTTTGATGGCTACCAGGAAGAGGAGAGATGGGGAGGGGAAATAACTAACTAGATAGTAGTAGACAAATGTTAACTATAGTGAAATGAAAGACAACACACAATAGAGGGGAAGTCAGCACAACTTCACAAGGCAAAGCCATAGAAGGTTCCTAGACACATCCAAACACCTTTAGGGGCCAAGTTACTGGAGCTGAGGGCTGGGGACCATGGTCTCAGGGGACATCTAGGTCAACTGGCTTAACATAGTTCATAAAGAAGATGCTCTACATCCTACTTTGGTGAGTAGCATCTGAGATCTTAAAAGCTTGCTAGTGGCCATCTAAAATGCATCCATTGGTCCCATCACATTTGGTGCAAAGGAGAATAAAGAAAACCAAAGACAGAAGGAAAATATCAGTCCAAAGGACTAACGGACCACATGAACCACACCTCCACCAGCCTGAGCCCAAAAGAAGTAGCTGGTTCCTATATACCACCACTGACTGCTCTGACAGAGATTATAATAGAGGGTTCTGGAGAGAGCAGGAGAAAATGTAGAACAAAATTCAAATTCACAAAAACAGACCTGACTTACTGGTCTGACAGATACTGGAGGAACCTCTGAGACTATGGCCTATGGACACCTTGCTAACTCAGAACTGAAGCCAGTCCGAAATTCCACCTTTCAGCTACAGATTACCCATTGCTATCAAGTTGATTCTGACTCATAGCGACCCTATAGGACACAGTAGAACTGCCCCAGAAGGCATAAGAAGAATAGTCAAGAATAGGAGGAGAAAATGGAATGTGTGGCTAGTTGCCTCCACGAAAAACTGCCTCCTTTGCCATGAGACCAGAAGAACTGCATGGTGCATGGTTACTATTACTGAATATTTTGATCAAAGATTCTATAGAAGAGTTCTGATCAAAAAAGGAGAAATGTAGAATAGAATTTCAAATTCTGATGGAATCCAGGTATTCTGGAGCCATTGAGGCTGGATGAACCCCTGAAATTATTGCCCTGAGATAATATTTAAATCTTAAACCAAAAATATCCCCTGAAGTCATCTTAAAACCAAAGAATAGTTTAGCTTAACTAGTAAAGAATGTCTTCCTTGAGCATTGTGCTCCTTTAAGATATATCTATATGGAATCAATTTGACAACAACAACTCAAACGATTAGATAGGAAACTTTGGACACAATGAGTTTATGTTAATGGGAGAGGAAAAACTTGGAAAAGGGAGTGAGAATAGTTGCCCAACTCTAAGAATGTAAGCAGTGTCACTGAATTGTTGAATTGGTATATGTTCTGCTGTGTATATTCTCAACAACAACAACCAAAGTAAAATAAATTCTAAATGGGAAAAAATGTTTTAAGTAAAATCAATAGACATAAAATTAATAATCAGTGAGAGATTGGTATAAATCAAGAGACTAGCTCCCTCTCCCCTATTTTTGCATATAGATATACAATTGCCCCTGCACTTTTTGTTGAAAATAGTATTCTTTATGGGTTTAATTAATATACATCATTGTTTGAAATAACCAAAAAAGGTCAGGGCTTATTTCTGAACTTTTTGGTTTTTTTCCTATTGATCTATGTGTGTGTCTTTACATGAATATCACACTGTCTGGATTACTGTAGCTCTATTCTATGTTTTAAAATCAGGTTATGGAAGTCCTACAAATTTGTTCTTTTCCAAAATTGTTTTGGCTATTCTAGGTAATTTGTATTTTCACAAAAATTATAGGATGAGCTTATTAGTTTCTACTAAACAAACAAACAACAACAAAAACACACACAACCACATACACACACACAAAAAAAAACCCTGCTGGAATTCTGACAGGGATTGCACTGAATCTATAAAACAATAGGAAGAGAATGTCCATCTTAACAATATTAAGTTTTTCAGTGCATAAACATAATCATTTCTCTCCTTATTTATTTATTTTATTTTGTGTCAACAATGTTTTATAGTTTTCAATGTTCAGTTCTTCACTTCTAAGTATTTTATTCTTTTGAGGTTACTGTGAATGTAATCGTTTTTCTTAATTTCATTTTCTGATTGTGTGTTGGTAATATATAAAAATATAATTGATTTGATATTTTGAACTTGTATCCCACAAACTTTAACCTGGGTTGTCTAGAGAAGCAAAATAAGTGAAGTGTGTATATATTTATATCAAGCAAATAGCTCACATGGTGATAGAGGCTGGACAGTCCCAAGTCTGTGGGTCAGGCTGGGAGCTTCTCCTGACTCACGTAGCTGCAGGGGCTGGTGAACAAAGATCAGCAAGTCAGACAGCAGACCTCTAGCTCACCGACTGCAGAGGCTGATGAATCCCAAGATTGGCAGGTAAGCTGCTAGCTCAAGTCCCAAGAACTGGAGGTCAGATGAGGAGCCAGGTGCAGCAACAAAAGTGAGGAGAAAGACAGTCAGAAAGTTTACATATATCAAATGCAGGCCATACCCCCAAGGAAACTCCCTTTCAAATGATTGCCTGCTCATAGCAGATTTCATCATGGAGATGATTACATCATTACGTAGCTGCCAAACTACGTCATAGCTGCCAAACCACTGAGAATCATGGCCCAACCAATCTGACACACCTTTAACCATCACAGTCCATCCCTTGTCAACTTGGTATCCATACACATCTCCCTAAACCATACACAATCTCTAAATAAAGACAATTATAAAGTCATACTTGTGTCTAACATGATACAACTAACACGCATACAAACAAAAACGCACTAGCCCTGTTTACATTTTATATTTTATAAGTAAAGAAAACAAAAATATTTGATGCACACATACAAGCAAGAAATATTCATAACAATTACAGTCCTTGTTTCTGTAACTGCTCATGTGGTCATAGCTGGTATCTAGAACTACCTTCTTCCACCGTCTATTCCATATTTCTTTTACCCTCAGCAAACACTTCAGCTGGTCGTGGTTCTTTGCCTGGTGGAGGGACTGTGTGTATCATAACAAATTATGGATAACATTGCAAAGAATGGGATTTCCAGAACACTAAATCGTGCTCATGCAGAACCTGTATATAGACCAAGAGGCAGTGTGAAAACTGGAAAATGAATAAGGAAGACCTAAGAAGAATCAATGCCTTTAAGTTATGGTGTTGGCAAAGAATATTGAATAGACCATGGACTCCAGAAGAACAAACAAATCTGTCTTGGAAGTAGTACAGCCTGAAAGCTCCTTGGAAGGGAGAATGGCTAGACTTTGTCTCATATACTTTGGAGAAGTTATCAGGAAGGACCATTCTCTGCAGGACATTGTATTTTGTAAGGTAGAGGGTCAGCGAAAAAGAGGAAGACCCTCAATGAGATGGACTGACACAGTGACTGCAACAATACATTTGAACATAACAACCATTGAGAGGATGGTGCAAGTCCAGGCAGTGTTTCGTTCTGTTGCACACAGGGTCACTAGGAGTCGGAACCAACTCAACGGCACCTAACAACAACAACATCGTTCAAAGGACTCCAAAAACAGAAAAAACTAAACTTTATTATTTTCTCATAACCAACAAAAAACAAACAAACCCACCGTCATCTAGTTGATTCTGACTCATAGCGACCCTATAAGATAGAGAACTTCCCTCGGATTTCCAAGTCTTTAATCTTTACGGAAACAGACTGCCACATTTTTCTTCCAAGGAGCTGCTGGTGAGTTCAAACCACTGATCTTTCAGTTAAGACTCGTCCTAACCACTGGGCCACAAAAATAAAGGAATGTAAAACTATATAGTATTCAATCCCTAAAGAATGAATGAACAAATAAGAGAAAAACTGGACTCCATCAAAATTAAAAACATATGCCCTTGAAAAGATACAATATAGAAATTAAAAAGACAAATTTCAGACTGGGAGAAAATATTTACAAATTATATGTCATATAAACATATACTTACCAGACAACAGCAAATTTTATCCCTAAATATGTATCAAAGAGAAATGAAAATGTATATCCACATAAAAACTTGAACTTGAATGTTTATAGCAGAGTATTCAAAGTAGACTAAAATTGGAAACAACCCAAATGTCCATCAACATGCAAATGGATAAACAAAATGTAGTATATACATAGCATGGAATAGTACTCAGCCATAAAAAAGATTAAGCTATTAATACACACTGTAACCTGGATGAATTTTTAAATAATTATGCTGAGTAAAAAAAAAAGCCAGGTAAGAAAGGATATATCTGTATGGTTCCATTCATGTAAAATTCTTGGTAGTGCAAACTAATGTACATTGACAGAAGACACACCAGTGATTACTTCTGATGAGCATGAAAGCAGAGATGAAAAGGTGGGACAAAAGGACACAGTGATAGTTTCACAGGTGTATACCTATGATAAAATTATAAAAATTTAAACTTTAAATATGTGGAGTTCACTACATGTCAAGTATACTTCAATAAACCTGTCTAAAATAGACCTAAAAATGAACAAAGAAATAAAAATCATAATATAAAATTTTTATTAAATAAAAATATTTAATTCAAAAGAAGGAAGTAAAGAAGGAACAGAGGAATATGGCATACAGAATGAGATATATGAAAAAACAAATTGCAAAATGACAGGCTTAAACCCAAACACATCAATAAATACATCAGAGGTGAATATTCTATACACTTTAATCAAAAGACAGAAATACTCAAATTTGATTAAAAAAAATCTAATTATATGCTTCCAACAAGAGAAATGCTTTATATTCAAAGACACAAATAAGGTGAGAGTAAAAGGATAGAAAAAGATATTCCATGCAAACAGTAATTGTAAAAGAGCTGGAGTGACTATATTAATATCAGACAAAATAGACTCAAAGACAAGAAATGTTGCTAGAGACAAAGAGGGTCAGTTCATAATGATCTAAGGATGAATACACCAGGAATATATAAAAATGATTAATGTATAAACAACTAACAAAGCTCCAAAATACATGAATGTAAACTAACAAATTTGAAAGGAAAAATGACAATTCAACATTTTAGTTGTAGATTTCAATACTCCTCTCTCAGTAATTGACAGAACAACTAGTCAAAAATCAGTAAAGATAAAGAAGACTTGAACAACTCTATCAAATCCACTTGAATATCTAGACATCTATATCTGAAATGTGTGTGGGTGTGTATATATATATATATATATATATATATATACACACACACATATATGTTGTTGTTAGGTGCCATCAAGTCGATTTGGACTGATAGCAGCCCTATGTACAACAGAGGGAAACACTGCCAGGTCCTGCGTCATCCTCACAATCTTTGTTATGCTTGAACCAATTGTTGAAGCCACTGTGTCAATGGATCTCACTGAGGGTCTTCCTCTTTTTCACTGACTCTCCACTTTACCAAGCATGATGTCCTTCTTCAAAGACTGGTCCCTCCTGATAACATGTCCAAAGTACTTGAGACATCTCACCATCCTTGCTTCTAAGGAATGTTCTGGCTGTACTTCTTCCAAGACAGATTTGTTCGTTCTTCCGGCAGTCCATTCAATATTCTTCGCCAACACCAAAATTCAAATGCATCAATTATTCTTCTGTCTTTCTTATTCATTTTCCAGCTTTCGCATGCATACAAAGCAACTGAAGATTACTATGGCTTGGGTCAGGTACACCTTAGTCCTCAAAGTGACATCTTTATCAATGAAGTATTTTGCTGCAGATTTACCTAACCCAATACTTCGTCTGATTTCTTGACTGCCGCTTCCATGGACTTTGACTGTGGATCCAAGTAAAATGAAATCCTTGACAACTTCAAACTTTTCTCCATTTATCATAATGTTGCTTATCGATCCAGTTGTGAGGATTTTTGTTTTCTTTATATTGAGATGTAATCCGTACTGAAGGCTGTAGTCCTTGATCATCATCAGTAAGTGCTTAAAGTCCTCTTCACTTTAAACAAGCAAGGTTGTGTCATCTACATATTGCAGGTTGTTAATGAGTCTTCCTCCAGTCCTGATGCCCTGTTCTTCTTCATATAGTCCAGGTCTCAGTTTATTTGCTCAGCAGACATTGAGTAAGTATGGTGAAAGGATGCTACCTTGGCACACACCTTTCCTGACTTTAAACCACACAGTATCCCCTTGTTCCATTTGAATGACTTCTTCTTCATATATATACAGGTTCCTCATGAGCACAATTAAGTGTTCCGGAATCCCCATTTTTTGCAATGTTATCCATAATTTGTTATGATCCACACAGTCGAATGCCTTTGCATAGTCAATAAAACACAGGTAAATGTTTTTCTGGCATTCTCTGCTTTCATCCAAGATCCATTTGACATTAGCAACGATATCCCTAGTTCCACATCCTTTTCTGAATCCGGCTTGAATTTCTGACAGTTCCTTGTCGATGTGCTGCTGCAACCATTTTTGAATGATCTTCAGCAAAAGTTTACTTGTGTGTTATATTAATGATATTTTTGATAAGTGCTACTTTCTGTTGGATCACCTTTCTTCGGAATGGGCACAAATATGGATCTCTTCCAGTCAGTTGGCCAAGTAGCTGTCCTTCAAATTTCTTGGCATAGATGAGTGAACATCTCCATTGCTGCATCTGTTTGTTGAAACATCTTCAACTGATATATCATCAATTTCTGGAACCTTGTTTTTTGCCAATGCTTTCAATGCAGCTTGGATTTCTTCCTTTAATACTATCAGTTCTTGATCATATTCTACCTCCTGAAATGTTTGAATGTTGACCAATTCTTTTTGGTACTGTGACTCTGTGTATTCCTTCCATCTCTTTTTGATGCTTCCTGAGTTGTTCAATATTTTGTCTATAGAACCCTTCAAAACTGCACCTTGATGGTTGAATTTTTCTGCAGTTCTTTCAGCTTGAGAAATGCTGATCATGTTTTTCCCTTTTGCTTTTTTAACTTTAGGTTTTTGCACATTTCATTATAATACTGTATTTTGTCTTCTTGAGCTGCCATTTGAAATCTTCTGTTCAGCTCTTTTACTTCGTCATTTCTTCCTTTTGCTTTAACTACTCTATGTTCAAGAGCAAGTTTCAGAGTTTCTTCTAACATCATTTTGGTCTTTTCTTTCTTTCCTGTCTTTTTAATGACCTTTTGCTTTCTTCATGTATTATGTCCTTGATGGCATTCCACAACTCATCTGGTATTCAGTCATTAGTGTTCAATGGTCAAATGTATTCTTCAGATGGTCTCTAAATTCAGGTGGGATATACTCAAGGCCCTACCTTGGCTCGCATGGACTTGTTTTAATTTTCTTCAGTTTCAACTTGAACTTGCATATGAGCAAGTTGTCTGTTCCCCCATTGGCCCCTGGCCTTGTTCTGACTGAAGATACTTTTCCATAGTCTCTTTCCGCAGATGTAGTTGATTTGATTCCTGTGTTTTTCATCTAGTAAGGTCCACGTGTATAGTTGCCATTTATGTTGTTGAAAATGTTATTTGAAATTAATAAGTGCTTGGTCTTGCAAAATTCTATCGTGTGATCTCTGTTGTCATTTATATCACCAAGGGCATATTTTCCAAGTACTGACCCTTCTTCTTTGTTTCTACCTTTCACATTCCAATTACCAGTAATTATCAATACATCTTGAGTGCATATTTGGTCAATTTCAGACTACTGAATTTGGTAAAAGTCTTCAAATTCCTCATCTTTGGCATTAGTGGTTGATGTGTAAATTTGAATAATAGTCATTAAGTAGTCTTCCTTGTAAGTGTATGGATATTATCCTATCACTGACATCTTTATATTTCAGGTTAGATCTTGAAATATTCTTTTTAAAGGAGGATAAATGTGACACCATCCCTCTTCAATTTGTCATTCCCGGCATAGTAGACCATATGATTGGTTCAAAATGATCAATATCAGGTTTGTTTAATCCATTATGACAATCTTTGCTTCATCTTTAAAGGTGAATGGTAATACAAGTGCCCCAGGGAAGTTGTGGCTCAGGCATCAGTTATGAGCAGGGAGTATAAGCCAGCAGGCTCACGTGGATATGTAAGAGGTGACTGTGCAGGCAAGGAGACAAGTCAAGAAAGGGAGGTAGTGGGACTGAGTTTAGAAAAGGGGCTGAGAAGATGGATCATGGAGAGGACTGTAATTTCATAAACCATAATCCAATATCCTGACTTTATACCCACAATGTTTGTGAAGGAAATTGGATAAGGACTATCATCCCCATACTATGGATGAGAAAACTGAGGCCCATAGAGGTGAAGTACATTCTCCAAAACTAGTTTATGACTGAACCAAAACTAAAATTTCAGTTACCAAACTCCTAAGATGTCCTCTCCACTGTTGTTTTTGTTAGCTAGTATAGAGTAAGCTCCCATCTCATAGCCACCCCAGGCACAACAAAAGAAAATGTTGTCCAGTCCTGTGTGGTCCCCATAATCAGTTGCAGATTGAACCCCTGTGATCCATAGGGTTTTCACTGGCTGATTTTCGGAAATAGATCACCAGGCCTTTCTTCCTAGTCCATCACTAGACCACACTATATTTCAACATAGTTGATCCCTACTGGCCCTTGGAGTAATCCTTCTCTTTGGGATAGGTAATTCCAAATTCAAGCTTTCTCTGGAACCAGCTTCTTTTCTAAAGCCATACAAAGTCTGAGATACAAGAAATTCCTCTTGCCACTCTGTGTCTGTTTCACAGAGTCTAGTTTCCTCACTCAGCCTGTCAACAGCCCCAGTAGAAGTGGAGCTCAATTCACAGAGTTAATAAGTAAATTACCTATTGGACATGAAGGGATACTCTGAAGGGCAGGTGGCATTTAGGAGATACAGAGGCTTATCTCCCTTTAGTCGTAAGTGGGTAGCTGATGTAAGTGGGTGTGACCTAGACAAATTACTCCGTGAGTAATGTCTCTGCCTCTGACCACAGGCTGTGTGAGAAAAGCAAAAGAAACAGGAGTGATCAGCAGAGAGCTCCTGGTGCCCGAGACACCGTCAGGAGAGACGACTGCTCCCCTCTGCCAATGGACACCCTTGACCTAATTAAAAATAGGAGTAGGCAGAAATCAGAGCACAGTCACCTAGACCCTGGAGCATGCTCGTGTTGGCTGGGGTTCCAAATGCTCTCCAGCCTCTAGGTCTCTGTGTCACAGTCTTCCGCGGAAGGGCCAGGAGGCAGCACGTGACATTAAAACCCCATCAACCACAGAAATTATTTTTAGCAAATTGGTGACTTCATGGAGGTCTGGGAATACTACATAGAGGTCTGGAAATGTGACAGGGACAGCCAAGTCAAAGGAATGTCAGGATTTTTACATGAAAAGCTGAGAAGTCTCTGCAGGAGAAACCTTATTCCCATCCTAGCCCAGTCACAACCAAGCTATGCAAATTTAGGCAAATTATTTGACTTCTCAGTGCTTTAAGTCCCAAATTTGTAATAACTACATTGAAAAGCTATAAAAATATTGATAAAATGTGTACAATGCTTAGTACAGTGTTTGATTCCTTGAAGCCAGCCAATCAATGACAGATAATAGTTGTAAACTGTAAAATGATGGTCACATATTCTGTGATTTCTTACTGGTCTACATAAAAATTTCTGACCCATAGACAGGAGCTGTTTCATTATTAGTCCTATATTGGAATTCTGTTTATAGAGTTATCCCCAATCATTCAGTTCCTTTGCTCAAAACACATTGTCTGACTTGCATAGCCTGGCAGTGGTAAAGAGTATGCATTCTCAAATCAACTGAGGCTTGAGTCCTGGCTCTGTCCTTTATTAGCTGTGGCCCTTTGGCGAGACTTTGAACCTCTCTGGGTCACAGTTTCTCATCTGAGTATAAGAAACTCAAATGATTGTTGTTAAGATACTATTCTCATGTTTTACTCTTTGTTCCCTTAAAAGTGTATTTTATGGGAGTGTACATGCATGGTTACTCTAAAACATTGAGAGCTCAGGGAAGGGGAAACTGGATGAGAAGGAGCATTTCCTTCCTTTGCTGGGCTTTCTCTGATCCTGTAATGAGGCAGAACAAAATCCCAGCTGACGGCAGCTCCTGTGCTCCCTCTGGATCTCAGTTTATGGCCATGAGCAGATTAATTTGGCTTCAGAGGTGGCAAACATAGTGTCTGAGGACTGACAATGTGAGGGCTGCCTTTGATTTTCTAGTTGTTTAGAAATCCCAGAGACAGGAGGCCTTGGCTAGGCAGGGCTCCCTAGGGCAACATGTAGTTGCTACAGTTACTTGGGGAGTTAAGGAGGTTTAGTACTCTCTGATTGTACTGTAAAGGGCTCTCCTGCTAGAGCTGACTCTTGCTGCAATGTACAGAGAGCACAAAGTTTGCTTACTCTCATTAGGTCTTGCCTCTGTTCTTTGCTGCAATCCCTGGGCTTCATCAGCAGAAAGGTAATGACGGCAAGGGCTTCTATTACTTGGAGACAGAGGGATGCAGATATTTTTGTGTCTGAAGCAATAGGAAAACTTCTAGTTGGATGTCTCAACAAGCCTTTACTATGTATTGTGCTAAGCACTGGGGATGATAAAGAGAGAGAATCTCTGCCTTCAGTGCACTCACCCTTGTGTGGTGGGACAGGCAGGTAACTTGCTTCTTTAGTTCACAGTCTGCAGATGGAGAGAAATTGAGCTGGGGAGCTGTACCTGAGCCACCTCCGAGGAGCCCATCTGCAGCTGGACCCATTTAGAAAATGAGATTCTAGACCTCAAACCTGAATCTAATCCCATAACAGATGAGACATTTGGGGATCTTGGGAGGGAGTGAGAGCGTGGGAAGAATGTAAATAATTTGTAGCCAGAGGATGGACTATGGTGCTTTTGAAACATATCTGCACATTCTTTGACATTTTCCCATAAAATCGTTATAATGAGATCTGTCAAGTTACTCCTTTAACTGCAGTATCCAGAATGTCTCCAAATAAACCCACCTCTCTCAGACTTGTGCCGAGCAAGGCACTTTTTCTCCCTGATTCTGCTCATGTCATATTTTCCTATGCAGACTGTTTACCACAACTTTGCCATTAGCAGGTAGCCTTTTATTGTCCATACCATTGACCTTGAGTCTGTACATTCTTCATCTGACACCACTGATGGGACAGCCCAAATGCAAAACACATGGGGAAAAGAATTTTCTGGGACAGTAATGCCTAAATAGGAGTCTCTGGGTAGTACAAACGGTTAATGCACTCAACTGTTAACTGAAAGGTTAGAGGTTTGAGTCCATCCAGAGCCACCTTGAAACAAAGGCCTGACAATCTGCTTCTGAAAAATCAGCCATTGAAAATCCCATGGAGCACAGTTCTACTCTCACATCCATTAAGGTCCCCGTGAGTCAGAATCAACTGGCCGGCAACTGGTTTGGTTCTATTGGAGGCCTAAATAAGGGGGACAGGCCTACTTTATAAACGATCTTCTTTATGGTGGTTCCTTGTTCCCAGCTAATTGCTAAGGGTTTTTCTTAATGATAAGTGAACTTTCCCTGTGCTGTTCTTGGCTTCCTGCCCTAGCAAATGTTTAATCCTTGAGGCTATAAGTATTTAACCACCAGTCTCAGACTTCGGGTCTAGCCCTGTCCTTGGAGAGGTAAGTCAAAAGGAGTCCTGTACCATAGCACTGGTGATGGAAGTCAGCTGTGCTGCCTTTCCCAGTCTGGTAGTCTACCCCTTAAACTGGCTTTCTGCCATATCCATAGAGAGCAGCCCAACCTGAACACCACATTCCGTTACAAAGGACTTGTCTCATCTTCTAGGCACTGAGACTCCTTTATTTGTTGGCCATAACCTCTTCCTTAAGGCATTAGGACATTTCCCCACTACATTTTAAAAGCCTGAAATCCTATTTGTGAATGTCATTCTCTGTGAATTGGTCCATATACCTTCCGGGATGCTAATGACGACTTTTATGGTATCTCTTTCTTTCTTTCTTTTTATTCCTACCATAGAGACATATTGCTCTTGTCTTCCCTACCCTTGAAGTTTTCTGAGATCCACATGATGGAAACCCCTTGTATGACCTGCCACACCACTGGCGATAGAACCTAGAATACATCCTTGCTCACAGCAACCACTCTATAAATGTTGCGAGTAAGTGAACTATGAGAGAGAGAGTGGAATGCTTTTACTAAATGAGAAAAGGAGGCCTGTGATTGTCTGTGACTCTCCCACACCAATATGCCCTTCTCATCTTTGACCCGGGTTTAGAGTCAGCATTGCCCTTCTCAGTACCAGCTGCCTGACACTGCTAATGAGTATGATCTAGCCTGCTTTTGAGTCACATTTATCCTTTTCCTGAATCAATTGCCTGCCAAAGCTAATGAGCACGATCTCCTTAGAATACTTTATGAAGGTCATTGGAAGCTACAAGCATTTATTTTCCTGGTCATAACCTTGGGGAAGTGGTAATTTTAAGATTCAGCCCACTCTAATCACCTGAGAGTACCCAAATTCTATGACTAGGGAAATCATCAGAGTCTAGGTATACTCAGAAATGAGAGGGTAGTACCATCTTTCACCCAGTTTTTCAGATCTAAAATGTAGAAATCATATTACTCCACTGCTCAAACATGTCCAGTCACTTCCCATCACAAGAGATCTATGGTCTTTGAGGCCATAAACCAAAAAACTTCTTCCTATCTCTCTGACTTCATTCCCTTCAAGATTTCCTTTAGTTTCTTCCCTCCAGACTCAAACAATGTGCTGTTACTCAAACTCTGAGATCAACAGCTCCTTAAAGCATTGTCGCTGGCTACCCTCTGCCTAGGATCCTCTTCCTCCATGTCTTCACGTGGCTCATTCTTCTACTTCATTCAGTCTCTTCACTTTGTTGAAAATAAAATTGCCTCCACCACCCTACCTTTTTTTTTTTTTCAAATCCATACCACTTACCATTCCAGGAACTTGCTTATTTGCTCCTTTATTTCCAGTCTCTATAACCACACTCTAAACTCCAAGAGGCTTTGTCTTTGCTGTGTTCATGCATAGTAAAGTCTATTACATAGCAGAAACTCAGACTCATGAATGAATGCATTATATATGTTTTAGGGAAATAGTGTGTCTCACTTAGTGTCATTCTTACAATTAGGAAGACTTATGAGCTCTTGTGATATCAGTGGATCCAGAAGCATTTATGGATATTTACTCTGTTCTCATGTCTAAGCTTGGTGCTTTGGGGGTTACTCAAAACTGAACAACTGAAAAGTGTAGTTGCTGCCCTGAAGGAGCTTACTGTTTATGCAAGGTGATATTAGCGACGCAATCAGTGTTGGTCATAATGATATTCCAGAATGTCTTGTCCTCTGTAGTGCAGAATATCAGTGCTCAGGAGGACACAGGACACAGGGAAAAGGTGGGACCAAATATGGTCCTTAGATTTAGGTAACTAAGTGATGGCCAGTGGTAAGGTTTTTTTTTTTTAAGTATATATTTTTCTTTTTCCCCATAGTTACCAAAAGCCTGAGAGAAAGAATAGTTTCCTCATGACCTAACATATGTGTTAAAGTCAAATTCAATTGGTTTGTATAAGACTAAACAAAGACAAGATGGACTAATAGAATCTCAGGAAGGACTCAGATTACATCATACTCTCATACTGCATCTGATGCTGAAAACATACTCTATCACATCCCCAGCAAGAAGTGCCAGTCCTGTGACAGTAACTTACAGATCCAGTTCATTTTTGGAAACTGCCTATCTTAGCCTGGGTTCTCTAGAGAAGCAAAATCAGTGAAGAATGTATATATAAAAAAGACAAATCTGGTGCCATCATATCAATTCCAACTCATAACAGCCCTATAGGACAGAGTAGAACTGCCTTATAGAGTTTCCAAGGAGCAGTTGGTCGATTCAAGCTGCTGACCTTTTGGTTAGCAGCTGAGCTCTTAACCACTGTGTAACTGGGGCTCCATGTATATATATACATATACATATATATAGAGAGAGAAAGATTTAGATCAAGGAAATGCCTTATGGAGTTGTAGAGGCTAGCACGTCCCAAGTCTGTGGGTCAGGCATCAGGCTGGAGGCTTCTCTTGATTCACTTATCCGCAGGGGCTGATGGACCCAAGGTTGGTAGGTCAGATGGAAGGCTGCTGGCTCACAGGCTGCAAAGGCTGACAAATCTCAAGATCAGCAGGTAAGATGGCAGGCTGCTGGCTCACAGGCTACAGAGGCTGATGAATCCAAGACTGGCAGGTCAGATGGCAAGCTTTTGACTCACAGGCTGCAGAGATCAACAAATCCCAAGATTTGGCAGGCAATACAGCAGGCTGCTGGCTCAAGTCCCAAGAATTGGAGGTCAGATGATGACAAGCTGGATGCAGGATCCAGAGCAAGCATGTGAGCTTTGCCAGAGCATCCATATATATGTTGGATGCAGGACACATCCCCAAGGAAACTCCCTTACAACTGATTGGCTGATTCCATCAGATTATATCATGAAGGATGATTCCATCATTACATAACTGCCAAACTACATAACTGACGAACCACTGAGAATCATGGTCCAGCCAAGAGGACACACAACCTTAACCATCACATCACCTATTGATTCATCACACCACCTATTAATTTAAACTTTTTTCTTACCTGGAAACCAAGCCTATCTCTCTATAAATTATATTTTGTTACTTGGAGTCAAACAAATTAGCTTTTAATTTCAAAATAGGTGTCATATTCTTCACAATTCTCCTCCAGGCCCCACTTCTTTCAACTAAGCATTGATTTGAATATTTCCAGATATGAACACTATAATCCAAGATGTAGCAGAATGCTCATCTTCTATGTTCTGGATCCCTCTCTAAAAATGGAGCCCAAGATTAAATTAGCTTGTGTGATTAAGACATCACTATTGACCAAGGATTAATTAACTTACAGTGAACTACAACCACAAGATCTTTTTCATTCATTTGGCTATGAATCTATGCCTCCTTTTCCTGCCCATAGGTATGATCAAAGTAACCTTCAACCCTCTGCCTTCAATTAAACATAACATCTAATTATCCAGCCTATGTTGAGTAACCTATAATGAGCAAGTCTTTATACTCTACACCATGTGTTGGTAAAATGAGGAAGGTTGGGGGGCAAGGGTTGAAGGGAAGAAGAAAATGTGATAGCATCATGTAATAAAAGACATAAGCAAGTTCTCTTTCCTGAATGAATTTACAGTCCAGTTGGTGGATTAAGACTACTATCAATAGATAGGACCAATCTTGCTGAGGAAGAGCTCAAGTTAGAGTTCTGTAGCGAAGGCTTCTTGAAGAGTAACAGGGGCAGTGGCCGAAATCCAGATCTGACATGGCAGACTCTTGCTGTCACTAAGTAACCACATGATCTTCCTCATTTCCTGAACTCAGAGTATCTGGAAGTGGTTATTTGATAAAATTATTAGCAGTGGAACATGACTAGAAGTGATCTCTTTCTCTTTCTCATCACATGGCTTGAAGCAAAGGACTCTCTGATAGTCAGATATGGAAATAACTTTGAACCCTGAATCACCAACAATAAGAGAACCTATACCAATACAGCCACACAGCAGAGCTGTGCAGGAAGGCCTGTGGTAGAGTCACTCAACCCATATCAGACAGTGTTATAAGTGAGAAATGGTGTCATTACACACCAATGGGTTGAGATTCTAGGGTTTATTTTCTACTGCAGTATAACTTATTCTATTCTAATACTTTGGGTATCACAGAATGTTGCTCATGGATAAAGGAGTATATTTCAGCTGGAGAAAATAGAGTTTGAAAAGAAATCAAAAGTAGGATATAGCAAAAACAAATGGAGGAAAGTTCAGCCTCTCCCCTGAAGTCACCCAGAATAATTTTCTCCAACATTTAACCTTCAGTTACAGGCTGTGAATCATTTCTGCATTGTTATTAGTCCTAATGATTTTTCAGTCCAATGTGTCATATTTCAGGGATCTCAATCAAATGTCAAGAAATGAAATGTCAAATTCTGCATTATTTTGTATACTAGGTAACAGTGAAAGGTAATTGTCTGCAAAGCCTATTGGCCTGGAACCTTTGGATTGAGAGTCATGCTTTCAACTCTAATCCCAGCTCTGGCCAAAGGTCCTTAATTAATAGCCATTGGAACACTACCGTGAAAAAAAAGTTGAAGATGATTTTAATAGTTGCTTCTGGTTTTGACATTGCATACTTTTGTGATTCTAACAAGGCTTAAAAAAAATTAAAAAGTAGTTGCCATGGAGTAGATTCTGATTGATGGTGATCCTATGTATGTCAGAGTAAGAACTGTGCTCATAGGATTTTCAATAGCTGATTTTTTGGAAGTATATCACCAGGCCTTTCTTCCCATGCACCTCTGAGTGAACTAAAACCTCCAAGCTTTCAGTTAGCAACAAAGATCAGTAATTGTTTGCACATCCATAGACTCCTAACAAGACTTAGTATCTCCTAATTGTTGTCATGCTGCATTGCTCCAAGAAAGCTCAGCAAACCAAACTGATTGAACACATCTGCAACTGCATAGTAGCAACTCAAAGGCCCCTGGAAACACTGGGAAGACATTTGCCACAACCAGGTAAATAATGAGACACTGAGAATAATGGATCTGGCCTTGTGGGGTCCTTGAGGATGTACTGAATTCAGCTTTGCTGATAGATCTTCTCCTGAGAGGGAGTGATGTTACCAGTTTGCTTATAAGAATGGTCTGAGTCAATCTCACAGGACATATGGCCCTACATCCTGTCTGAGACTGAAAATCTAAGGCATCCTGGACTTAGTTAAAATACTTTGCAGTTTTAGTCCTAACACTAACATGACCTGCAAGCCAAATGAATTTGGACAAGTCACTTAACATCTCTGAGCCTATTTCTCCATCTGTAAAATGGTGTAATAGTATCTATTTTGCAGTATTGTTGTGTGTATTAAATAAAGTTCCACATATCCAAACCTTCAACAAAACCCATTTTACATAGTGTTGTTGCTATTAGGTGCCGCTGAGTTGGCTCCGACTCATAGTCACCCATGCACAACAGAATGAAACAATGTCCATCCCTGCACCATTCTCACAATGATTGCTATGTCTGAGAACATTATTGCAGCCACTATGTCAATTCATCTCATTGAGGATCTTCCTCTTTTTCACTGACCCTCTACTTTACCAAGCATGATGTCCTTCTCCAGGGACTGGAATCCCTCCTGATAACATGTCCGAAGTACGTGAGACGAAGTCTTGCCATCCTAACTTCTAAGGAGCATTCTAGCTGTACTTCTTACAAGACAAACTCGTTTGTTCTTCTGGCAGTCCAATGAATATTCAATATTCTTGGCCAACATCACAATTCAAAGGCATCAATTCTTCTTTGGTCTCCCTTATTCTTTGTCCAGCTTTTGCATGCATATGAGGCAATTAAAAACACCATGGCTTGAGTCAGGCACACCTTAGTCCTCAAAGTGACATCTTTGCTTTTTAACGTTTTAAAGAGATCTTTTGCTGCAGATTTGACCCAGTGCAATTTGTCATTTGATTTTCTGACTGCTATTTCCATGGCGTTGATTGTGGATACAAATAAAATGAAATCCTTGAGAACTTCAATCTTTTCTGTTTATCATGATGCTGCTTATTGGTCCATTTGTGAGGATTTTTGTTTTCTTTATGTTGAGGTGTAATCCATATTGAAGACTGGTCTTTGAACTCTATCAGTAAGTGCTTCAAGTCCTCTTCACTTTCAACAAGCAAAGTTGTATATCTGCATATTACAGGTTGTTAATGATTCTTCCTCCAACCCTGATGCTGTATTCTTCTTCACATAGTTCAGCTTCTCAGATTATTTGCTCAGCATACAGATTGAATAAATATGGTGAAAGGATGTAACCCTGACACACATCTTTCCTGATTTTAAACCATGCAGTGTCCTCGTGTTCTGTATGAACAACTGCCCCTTGATCTATGTACAGGTTTCACATGAGTACAATGGCGTGTTCTGGAATTCTCGTTCTTTGCAGAGTTAACCATAATTTGTTATGATCCACACAGTCAAATGCGTTTGCATCGATGTTCAACCATTTCAGGAGGTAGCATATGTTCAAGAACAGATGATATTGCAGGAAGAAATCCAAGCTGCACTGAAGGACTTACCAAAAAAAACAAGGCTCTAGGAATTGATGGAGTACCAACTGAGATGTTTCAACAACTGTATACAACACTGGAAGTGCTCACTTGTCTATGCTGAGAAATATAGAAGACAGCTACCTGGCCATCTGACTGGAAGAGATCCATATTTGTGCTGATTCCAAAGAAAGGTGATCCAACAGAATGTGGAAATTATTGAACAATATCATTAATATCACATGCAAGTAAATTTTGCTGAAGATAATTCAAAAATGGTTGCAGCAGTACATCGACAGGGGACTGCCAGAAATTCTAGCTAGATTCAGAAGGAGATGCAGAACGAGGGATATCACTGATGATGTCAGATGGATCTTGGCTGTTTTATTGACTATGCAAAGGCATTTTACATAGTAGGTCTTTATAAAGCTTAATGAACAGATGTATGGGTGGTTGGATGGATGGACAGATGGAAATTGTTCTTTCTAAAATCAGATATAAATTCATACTCAGGAAACATGAGGATGTTTTAGGATAGTGCAAGAAGTTATGGCTTAAACCGTATGCATTACATCCTTTGCAATATTGTAGGTATCTGCTGCCTAAAGAAGTATTTTTTTTTCTCATTATTTGTCCTAATGCTAACTATTTCAAATTATTAAATATGCTCTGTTGTTCTGCTATTTTTAGATTTTAAAATATTCATCTTCAGCATTTCCATTTACTTCCTGACCTTTCCAACTTTGATCATCCTTACTTTTCAGCTTTCTTTCTCTAGGTTGAAGAGTTTCATTCTTTTTAGTTTGTCCTCATAAGGCAGCCTCCTTATTCCGTTGATCATTTAAAATTCCCTTCTTCTGATCATCTCCAGCTCCATAACGTTTTTCTTAAGAAGTCCTGATTGTCAGCCTGAAAAATGAACAAACCACATTTAGGATATAGGAGGGGAAGGAAGTGGGGGAGAGTAAAATAAGTTATGAAATTGATGTTCTGAAAATACTAATATGTGTTATTTGCCATTTGAGTGGTAGACCCATTTATATATTCCTCTACCACCCCTGGTTCATAAAATATTACCATTGGAAGCTACCTAGTTTAGATCATCTAGTTTAGTTTTTCCCACACTTGCTCAATCATAAGAATTACCTGGGCTACTTGTTAAATATACAGATTCCAGGGCTGTGCCTGAACCTGTGCTGTCCAATACAGTCACCACTGAGCACAGGTGGCTGTTGAGCACTTGAATATGGCTAGTCCAAAATGGGTTGTATTGTAATTGCAAAATACACACTAGACCTTGAAGACGTAGTATAAAGAAAGTATGTAAAACCTCATTTATATTTTTATATTGACTATATGTTGAAATGATATTATTTTGGATATATTGGGTGAAATAAAATACATTAAAATTAATTTCTCCTGTCTCTTTATTCTTTTAAATGTGGCTGCTAGAAAACTTAAAATTACATGTGCAGCTCCTTTATGCTTCTATTGGACAGTGCTGGTCCAGAGACATTGTGTTGGAGCCCTGAGGGGAGGGGTTTAAGCTTATCAAGCATTTCTGGTGATTCTTACAAGCAAGCAAATTTGGGAAACTCTGATAGAGCAATAAACTCATATTACAGAGGAGGAAATTCAGATTCAGAGAGTTTTATCAGCTTTGCCAAAGTCATGCCCACACTAATATTGCAAGGGCCTAGAGGCCACACTGTAACCTTATCTGAATGTAAGCTACACAAGTGTAGGAACTTTGTTTTGTTCGCTGCTGTATTTCCAGGGCTTAGAACAGCATCTGGCATAGAGCTCTTGATGACGATAATGTGGAGTAGATGAGTGAATGAATGAATGAATTGGCCATTTAGCCACAATGCTCATGAAGATAATGTGTGATTTCAATCTCACTACAGGCTGCTCTGTTTTGTTCTGTTCTTGAGACTGTTGATAACAAGAGCATTGGGCAAGGGAAAGAATAGCACATTACAGGTCATCTAGAATCTATTCATTGCTTGAAAAAACACAACACAAAGCACATTAGCATCTGCTGGATAGCATCTTCTTTGCATGCAAATCTGCAAGTCATCCATTCAATAAATGCTCCAGGAATAATGTGTGCTACTAAGAAATATAATCACCAGTTCCTAGGGTTTTTTTAAAGTCCATCTGCTTGAAATACTGCCTTCTCTACCAAGAAAAAAGAGAAGGGAGTAGATATTTTTTCCCTAAATCACCTACACTGTTCAGTACCCAGAGGATCTACTCTCTGACTCCCTCTGGGACTAATGGTTTCTATTTTTAATCACTGCTGTGTACAGACGGAAAAATTGCGGTGAAAGAAGTTGTTCTGCAGGGAAACTGTAAACATCCTCTGACTTCCTTATGTGGCTGTGACAGACCAGTTTGCTTTTCAGAAATCAGAATGACAGGAAGGAAAACAACCCCATTTGAGTCACCCAACAATAACAGAAAAACAAAACCTAATTGCTTTCCTCATCCTCTGTGTCCTATAAATTACTCATTAGGCACTTCCAAGTGAGAAGCACAATTTCATAGCATCATTACCAGGTTACGGAGCTAGGCTTCTGTGTGGGCAAGCATTCAGTAAGTTGGGAGGGTGACTCACAAGCCGTTCTGCCCTTTGTAAGAATCAGTCCCTACCTGCCTCTCTGAAATAATCAGTTATCACTAGTGCAGAAAAATCTAATTATAACCTAGGTCCCCCAGCCACTCTTGAATTGCTCACCCACCAGCTTAGCTTTATGAGTCTGAATTGACTCGAATGGTAACGAGTTTTTTAACAGATTTGGAGGAAGAAACATGGAAAAGACAAAGCCAGTGTTCAAATTTTAGCAAAATGGAAATCGGTCAGAGTTCACTCACGTGTCTAGTGGTCTGGAGACCATGTATCATATCACCTGGGAAGCTTCTTACAATGTCTATTATTCCCAGAGCCCACCTGAACCTCTTGAATTACACTAAGTATGAGCCCCAAGTGTCTGTATTTTAGTAAGTTTCCCAAATGATCTCTCTGCATACCAACGTTTGAAAAATACTGGTCTGCAATCATGTCAGACACACTTAACTTTTTTAAAAGTGAGACTGAACTATATGGATGAATAAATAAAAGTGTTACATGTTCTTTCCCAGTGCACAGGGCTTCTTCCTTGGGCATCAGACTCTACTCCTGAACCTCAGCCTGGTAGCAGCCACTAACCAGCAGGGCTCTACATGGTTACAGGGCCACAGCCAGACAGCCAGACTGAAGATCCACCATTCCCAGATTCTTGGACACAGTGCCCTGCTCTGACCACAACTCTGCAACCTTCACTGGGGGAATCTGCTAAACCACTGTCCCAATTAAATGGAGCTAGTCATGCTATTTGGATCTTATGCCTGCCTGCCTGGTAGACCCTCCTTTGATCCCAATTCTAGCTTCCTAGTCTATCTACAGTATGGGTGAGTTTTCTTCTTCTGTCTACCCCTCTTCTTCTGTGCAGCGTGCTATAAGGAATTCCTGTGCCTTGCATCCCACCCTTGTATATGTTAGTACTCACTGTAGGGGTGTGCATGTGTTTTGTGGGTTCTTCAAAGATTCTTCATCTGGAAGCACCAATTGCTCCCACTGACCTGAGCAATGCCTCTCCTCAGGTCAGCTACTTACAATTCTCCCCTCAGCTCCGGGCTTCTATAAACCACCCCTGTCTTGGGACCTCTTTCTTCCTCTGATGGTCCTTTTGGAATTGATCTGCTTTAAGGAAACCCCAGAGCATCCCCAGTCTGGAGACTGCTCAGAAAATTTGCCACTTGACCCTGCTATCTGTGGAAGTGAAGCCTGCTCATGAGCCACTTGTCTTGGCTTTGCCACCAGTCACGGCGCTCCAGTCACATCCTCATGCCTATAAGCTTACCCAGGAATATATCAGGGAATATACCTGAATATGCCAAGGGTTATATATTCTGCACACTCCACTGGAAGTATGTGAAGCCTACAAATGGTTTTCTTGAATTGCCCTTCCCTTGTCTTGAGGAAAGCACCCAATTCTCATCCCTATGGGGCTGGTGAGGAGGAAGAGTAGAGAGAAAATGCTCCCTCACTCAGATAATCCTCTCCAAAGAAATTTTCCTCCTCAGCCTTTTAATCTCACCTTCGTTTATAGATTGGAGGTAGAGAATTAACTAATACTGGCAGAACCAGTTTAAGTTCATTCCCCACCCCCTACAAGCAATTCAGTTGTTTAAGTATCTAGCTACTCTCTTGAAAACATGGTGATACTTAACACCCATTGTTTTGTTCCCAGCCTTTGGGACTCAGCCAAAAGCTGAGCCTTATTTTAATATCCTCTTTCTCATATATAATTATAATTCAGGTGATATTTATTCTAATGGCAGCATATATGTATATATTACAGTAGAATTATAAGGTAACCTAGGAGCATAAACAGAGAGAGTGTCTACCCTTGTCTAGGACAATTAAAAAATATTTGCAAAGGAAGTGATACTTGAGCTGGGTTTGAAGGTTGAACAGGAGATACTCAGGTTCTGAGTAGAGACAGGGTGCTATTCTCGGTTTAACATAGCCAAATATTTCCCTTTCTGTGACAGCTCATGTTCTTTAGTTCTAATAAGAATTCAAAAATAGTTTCTAGAGCCTCACTCACAGTGTATGCAAAATCATTTGTAGGGAAAGAAAAGGAAGGGTCAAGAATAAGAAAAACTGGACTTCCATAGATGAGTTAAGAGGAGCTGTCTAGGAATACAAATACACTTCACTGACACGTGTGAGAATTTAGCACTTTAACACAGGTACAATATTCTCATTGCTCTGTGTGTGTATGCATATGTGTGCATGTGTGTATATATGTTTATGTGTGCACGTGTGTGTGACATATGCCATGGGTTTAGGGTATGAACTTACAAGGACAAAGAGAACAGTTGAAAAGATGACACCAGATAAGAGATGTCAACGACATTTCAGAAGAGGCAAAGTAGATGCACAGGTGGTAAATAATATATCAGAGTGCACAAAGCTGAAATCTGACCTCCTGCAGAGAAAAGAAAGCAATGAAAAGCAACCTGGTTCATATCACTGAACTGTGAAAAAGCCTCAGGAAATGAATACTCCAGGTACCTCTGAAAGTGGGGCTGTGGACCCATAAACCGAACTTGTTGCCATCGAGTAAATTCCAACTCATAGCAACCCTATAGGATATAGTAGAACTGCCCCATAGGATTTCCAAGGACCACCTGGTGGATTTGAATTGCCATCCTTTTGGTTAGCAGCCGTAGCTCTTAACCACTATGCCACCAGTGTTTCCGGTGGGTGGGGAAAGTTTGTATGAGGAATACTTAAAACCCCAGATCCCCTCTGCCTCTTCACCCAGCCAGTTGGTCAACCCACTCCTAGCCCCCTGCCCCCCCACACACTAGCATGCACGTCTTAAGGGGTCAAGAATTACTTTCTTAGCATGAGTTCCTCCCTGAAGGCAGAGCCTGCAACAAAGGCTTATCTGTGAATAGTTTATTTGCAAATATGACCCCAAGAAGCAGGAATTAACAGACAGCAGAAGTAAAACAAGGAAGGAGGGAGAGCCCAAATCAGGATGCATTATCATGTTGGCCAGTGCTGTGGGTGACTAGTTGCTGGATATTGTACAGCCTGTAAGAAGCCTTAAGGAGTGGGTCTCAGAACCATGTGCCCTGGAGAAAGAAGAGGGAAAGCATTTTCCTATCTCCTCACATCCACCAGTATTCAGTGACATCAATTGCCCTTGCTTGCTAGATTGCACATGTGTGAGGGGGGCTTGGGTTTCCACAACAAGGTACCAGAGAAGCTCTTTAAAAAAAAAAGAAAAGAAAACCAAAAACAACAAGCAAAAAAAAAAAAAAATTGGCGTCAAGCCCACTCCAACTCATGGAGATCCCATATGCGTCAAGAGTATAACTGTGCTCTATCAGGTTTTCAATAGCTGATTTTTATGGAGATAGATCATAAGACCTTTCTTTTGAGGCACCTCTGGGTGGACAGTTAGCAACTGGGCATGTTAACCATTTGCACCACCCAGGGACAGAGAAGCTCTAGGGCATGATAAAAGGTGCCGGCAAGGTGCTGTGAGGGTGTACCTGCATGAGACTGGTCTCATCTGCATGGAATTTGCCACCACAGCAGTAATTGGTATAAGAGGTAGTCAGAAAGGACTTAAAATGATGCACGAGAGATGCCCAACACAACTACTGAGCTGGAGGCTCTGGACTCAGGAACACCAGACACAGTGGAGGGTGAAGATAAGGCAAGGGATTGCCCACTTGCCTTGCTTGGGTCTTAGGATACCTGTGGCCAGATTTACGCCTTCAGGCATAAGATTGGAGGATCTTCCCAAGAGAAACACTCCAATACAAGATAAAAGACCTACAAATACTGACTCTCCAACAAAATGACATGGTCGCAGCTCGGTAACCCTAAATGCAGCCCTGTCATTCAATAGCATTCAACCATTTGTCCCTCACTCTTAAATAAGAATGGACAGCCAAACATCACCCAAAACTTGAGGCAAAGCTGTAACGTTAGAGACAGACTGCGTTTTTCAATTTTCCTTTTACATGTATTGACTCTCAGGAGCCTCCCTGGGGTTTCTTCCAGGGCAATTCTAAAGTTGTTGAGTCCTGAGAGCAAACCATGGAAAAAGTCTGCACAGGGGTCTGCTTGTCTGGGTCTCTATAATTTGGGACAAATTTTAGGATTAAAATAGACAAAGTATCTCTTGGGACATCTCCTACATTTTTGTTTGCATTTCAGTTCAATAAATATTTTAAGCACACAATTTGCTATGCTAAATTATGTGGGGATATGAAGATGAATGACAGTGATATTGACCTTGGAAGGCTCACAATATAGAAGGGAGAATTTTACATTTCTCATTTGTAAAACAAAACAAAACAAAAAAACCCTGACTATCCTCTGACCATTTAGTGTATCTTTTCCCAGTATCTAATATCTCTTCTGCTTGGTATCAAGCAGATGTCAGATGTACTAGAAACAAAAACTGATAGCTAAATTAATTCATCCTGAGGAGGTGGTCCAAGATGGTAGAGTAATCAGACGCTTCATGTCATCCTCTTACAACAAAGACCAAAAAAACAAAACACAAAACAAAACAAGTGAATTAGATATATATGACCATTTAGGAACCCTAAGCATCAAAGACAAGGCAGAAGAATCCGACCAAGTGACAGGTGGGAGGAGAAACAATTCAAAAACAGTAGAAATGGTGAATCACAGATGACCAGTGTCCTGCTAGTAGAATCTGCACAGCACAGACATATTGAGACAAGCAAGTTCCATTCCCAATCAAAACCAACCCTACCTGGTGCAGCTAGGCAGAAGCAACTCTGCATACACCTCCAGAGTAAGCCAGGAGTGCTTCCAGCCCTATGAAGGTTAAGCGCAGGCACCCAACACACCGCTTGCCCCCCAGCCTCCTGTGCAAGAGCCCCACAGGCGTGAGGGGCGCTCCCACCCTCCTCAACCATCCCTTCTCCCTGCTCGTGACTCAGTCCAGCAGCGTTCAACACCACCACGCCCCCTAAACCAGTAGTTCATGGCCCAGTCTGGAGGGGCACGCCCCTTTGCCCAGCCACTAGTGCCAGGGGTCCATGGCTTTGTAGTGCCTTCCATTCCCTCCGATCACCCACACCAGTACCTTGCTGGCCAAGCTAGCACAGGAGGCCATATCAGGACAAGGTGAGAAGCGTTCCCAACTGAAGGCCACTTTGCCTGATGCAGCTAAGTAGGAGCGATTCTATGTGCAAGTCAGGGGCCAGATGGAGGGCTTCTAGCCCTGAGAAAGTTAAAGCAAGTGACTCCATACACCGTGTGCATGCCAGACTCCCCGCGCCAAAGGTTCACGGGCTTGGGGGGTACTCCCACCCTCCTCACACACTCCCTGTCTCCACTCACAGCTACAGACCTGTGACACTCAGCACCTCCCCACCCCCAAGCCAGGAACTCTCCGTCCATTCCAAAGGCACCGGTCTCTTTACCCAGCTACTGGCACAGGGGGTGTATGGACTTCCAGTACTTTCTGCCCTCTCTGGTTACCTGTATCAATGCCCTACTGGCCAAGCCTGCACAGGGTGGCCATATTGAGCAAAGCAAGCAACACTCCCTGCTGAAACTTACTCCACCTGGTACAGATAATCAGGAGCACCTGCACTCATGGCCAAAGTCAGGCAGGTATGCCTCATGCCCTACAAAAGTTAACTGCACACAACCTAGCCCACTGTGCCAGAGGTCAGCAGGCTTGGGGTCACTCCCACCTTCCTCACCCGTGCCCCCTCTCCACTTGCAACTTCAGCCCCATTTATGAATGCAGATGCACAGAGTTCCAACTGGAACAGAAGATTCTTCAAGAACAAGAACATTCTTGTCTCCTCAGTACTGGTTTGATAGGGATGGGCAATTTAAACTTTTGCTATATAAAACAGGGGGAAATAAAGGCATGAAGTGCCTGGCTTACATGCTTCCATGGGTGTGCTTACACTCAAAATGAGGGGGACAAGGAGGATTCCCACTGAATTGATTCCTCTTTTTCTGATGGGCCTGGGGAATTGAGAGTGGGAGAAGATGTGGATAGGATTATATGATTCAATTGTGAGTGTTGATTGTTAACAGGGTTAATCATGACTGTAAAAATTATAAATGTAGAAGCTGTAAATGTGAGAGTGGACTAAGGGGGAAGCACTGCTGGACTGGTGTACAGTGGCCAAATGAAAATCCTTAAAGGTTTTGCTATGTTGATGCCTCATAAGGCTCAGAGCAAGGGAATAACTTTCTTTCAGTTAAATTTCATCAGAGGCCAGAAGGGTGAAGACAAGACAAATGATTGGAGTACCTGACCAAGTTAAATGGACACCTGCAGCAGACTTGAATGGCTGGTACTTGAGTAACCTCACCCTTAGGATTCTTTGCCCTACAGAAGGACTAATTATTAATGACTGTTTTGGACTGGTCAAATGATTGGAAGTGGGAATTTATCCTCCAAGTATGAAAGAACCATGGCTAGAAAAACCAAGTTGTGGTCTGTGGTGCGATGGATCCCTTTTGTGTGGCCTTTCTCGCCATGGTCTTCTACCTCCCACCAAAGTGATTGGGTAGGACTCTGCAGATAGGGTAATTGTGACCCAACAAGGGGATTGGTCAGTTTTGCTATCCTGCTGGACTTGAGGTGAGCCATCACAGAGGTGGAAGAGAGGATCCTACCACCACCAAGTAAGAACAGTCAGGGGCGGCAAGCACCTCCTTTGGACCCAGGATCCCTGCACTGAGGAAGATCCTGGAACCAGAAGACAGAGAGAGTGAGAGAGAGTGAGAGAGACCTCGAGAAGTAGTGGCAGAGAAATGACGGCAGGACACCGTGTGGTGGGCTTCCTGGCCCATGGAGCAAAAAAGCTGAGTGCCTTTGGGCAGAAGGCTTGCTGACGGAGTAGGGTGCCTCTAGGCACTTATTGGCTGTGGCTAAAAGAGCTTTGTAACACTTTCCCGAGCAGGGCAGAGGCCTAGGGCCAGAGAGAGTTGTGCCTGTGAGGATAGCTGAAAAGAAGCTATCCTGATGGAAGAACTGTATCATGAATGTTCCTAAGCCTGAATTGTAACCTGTTACTTCCCTAATAAACCCTATAATCATGAGTATTGTCTGTGAGTTCTGTGTGGCCATTGCAATGAATTATTGGACCCATCAGAGAAGTAGAGAGTGCCGTGGGAGGAATAGTTGGTGTCAAAACTGGTAAAGATGGCAGAGAGAGGAGGCATGCCTGATCTCTGCCTCATAGGAATCAGCCTTGGGCTATTGATCTTGATTCTCCTTTTCCTATGTGAAGAGAGAGGAGGTCAGAGTCTACCTCCTCGCCATTTTTACATCAACGGAACAGAACTGAGAACCCAGACGTAAATCCATTTGATGAAGGGCTAAAGTCCATTAAATGGGGAAAAGACATTCTCTTTAATAAATAGTGCTGGCAAAACTGGATGTCCATCTGTAAAAAAAAAAAAAAAAATGGAACAGGACCCTTACCTCACACCATACACAAAGACTAACTCAAAATGGATCAAAGACCTAAACATAAAAAAAAAAAAAAACCCAAAACAGTAATGATCATAGAATAAAAAATAAGGACAACACTAGGGACCCTAATACATGGCATAAATAGAATACAAACCATAACAATGTACAAACACCAGAATATAAACTTGATAATTTGGAGATCCTAAAATTAAACACTTATGCTCATCAAAAAAATTCATCAAAAGAGTAAAAAGAGAACCAACAGTCTGGGGGGAAAAAAGTTGGCTACAATATATCTGAAAAAGGTCTTATCTTTAAAATCTGCAAAATACTTCAACATCTCAACAACAAAAGGACAAGTAACCCAATTAAAAAGTGGGCAAAGGATATAAACAGACACTTCACCAAAGAAGACTTTCAGGCAGCTAACAGACACATGAGGAAATGCTCGTGATCATTAGCCATTAGAGAAATGCAAATCAAACTACGATGAGATACTATCTCACCCCAACAATAGTGACATTAGTCAAAAAAACAGAATATAATAAAGGTTATGGGGAGATTGAAATTCTTACACACTGCTGGTGGGAATGTAAAATGGTACAACAACTTTGGAAAACAATATGGTGCCTCCTTAAAAAGCTAGAAATAGAAATATCATATGATCCAGCAATTCCACGCCTAAGAATATGTCTTAGAGAAATAAGAACCGTCATATGAATAGACAGATGCACACCCATGTTCATTGCAGTATTATTCACAATAGAAAAAGATGGAAACAATCTAAGTACCCATCAACAGATGAATGGATAAACAAATTATGGTACATACACACAATGGATTACTAAGCAATGATAAAGAACCATGATGAATCTGCAAAATATCTCACAAAATGGATAAATCTGGAGGAAATTATGCAGAGTGAAATAAGTCAATGACAAAAGGATAAACATTGTATGGGACCACTATAATAAAACTCAAGAAAAGATTTATACACAGAAAAAAAACAAACTTTGATGGTTATGAGGAAAGGGAGAGATGGGGAGGAGAGATCACTAACTAGATATTAGACAGGTGTCAACTCTGGTGATGGGAAAGACAACATACAGTATAGGGGAAGTCAGCACAACTTAACCAAGACAAAGTCACAGAAGCTTCCTAGACAAATCCAAACACCTTGAGGGACCAAGTTGCTGAGGCTGAGGGCTGGTGACCATGGTCTCAAGAAGGCATCTAGGTCAATTGGCATAACATAGTTCATAAAGAAAATGTTCTACATCCTACTTTGGTGAGTAGCTTCTGGGGTCTTAAAAGCTTTTGAGCAGCCATCAAAGATATATCCCTTTGTCCCATCCTGTCTGGAGCAAAAGAGAATGAAGAAAACCAAAGACATAAGGAAAATATTAGCCCAAATGACTAAAGGACCACATGAACCACAGCCTCCACCAGCCTGAGCGCAGAGGAATTAAATGGTATCTGACTACCACCACTGACAGCTCTGACAGGGATCACAAGAGAGGATCCTGGACAGAGTTGGAAAAAAATGTAGAACAAAATTCAAATTTACAAAAAAGACCAGACTTACTGGTTTGACAAAAACTGGAGGAACCCCTGAGACTATTGTCCCTGTACACCCTGCTAATTCAGAACTGAAGACACTCCTGAAGCCTACATTTCAGCCAACGATTAGACAGGCCTATAAAACAAACGAGAACACACATGAGGACCATGCTTCTTAGTTCAATCAAGTATACAAGACCAAATGGGCAACTCCTGACCAAAGGCAATATGAGAAGGCAGGAAGGGACAGGAAAACTGGATGAATTGACACTGGGAAACTGGGGTGGAAAGGGGAAGCGTGCTGACACATTGTGGGGATTGCAACCACTGTCACAAGAACAGTTTGCATATAGATTTTTAAATGAGAAACTAATTTACATTGTAAACTTTCACCTAAAGCACAATAAATTTAAATAAATAAATTCATTCTTGGGGAGGAATGATAGAGAGTCCACTATAAACTCCCACATATATATATGTCTAATATATATATATATATATATATATATATATATATATATATATATATATATATATATATTTTTTTTAATTTGGGTCAATATTTTGATCTTTCAAAATATAATCTCTAGCTGATGACATTTCAGGTTTTGTGAATATTTAAGCAGGCTAAATGCTTTGGGCCCTTCAATTGACATCCCGTAAAATTACTCACCTGTTCCCCCTCCAGTTATTATCATCTCTGTAAACAGAGTGCTCAGACCAGAAACCTGGAATCATCTTAGTCTTCTCACCATCACTCACCTTTCACACCCACCCATCACCAGATCTTGTCATTTCTATACCCAAATATATCTTGACTGTCAGTTTATCCCCATCTCCACTGCCAATTCCTATTCAAAGTTGCCATATCATATTTCAGCTGAAGTAAAATAGTATCCTTTTTTGACCCATTCTAATCCACTCTGCACATAGCAGCATAAGTGATCTTCTTAAAGTATAATTTGTATATCACTTCTTATTCAAAACCTACAATTGTTCAAAGGTACAAATAGGATATCATGTTATTGTTGTTAGTTGCTGTTGAGCCAGCTCTGACTCATAATGACCTTATGTATAACAGAAAAGAATGTTGCCCAGTCCTGCACCATCTTCATGATCCTTGGCATGCTCAAGTCCATTGTTGCAGCCACTGTGTTTTGAGTGACTTCCAGTCTAGGGGGCTCATCTTCCACCAAAGTTATCAGACATTATTCTGTTGTTATCCATAGGATTTTCATTAGCTAATTTTCAGAAGTAGATTGTCAATTCTTTCTTCATAGTCTTAGCCTGGAAGCTCTGTTGAAAGCTGTCCATATGGGTGACCCTGCTGGTATTTGAAATACTGGTGGCATAACTTCTAGCATCATAGTGACATGCAAACACCACAGTACGACAAACTGACAGTCAGATGGTGTAACTTGTATATCACTTCTTGCTCAAAACCTACAATGGCTCACAGTCGTAAGTAGGATATCACAGAAAATCCTTATCAAAGCCTAAGAGACCCTGTGCAGTCTGGCCTCAAGCTCCCCCTTCCCTTGACTCATTGTGTTGTAGTCCCACCAATCTTTCAGTTCCAGCAAAGATCTTCCCCATCTCAGGACTCTTGCATGTGCCACTGCCTCAGTCGGATATTAAATTAGGGAAAGAGAAGGCTATGCAAATTACAACTTTACTTTGTGGAGTCAGATAAGTCCTCTTTGAGACCTAAAGGATGAGCAGGTCACCCTGCCTCATACCCACTTGTACTTCCCCTTAAATATATCATAGTCACATTAATTATATAATTATAGTTATTTGTAGTCTTCCTCCTCATTAGATTGTAAGCCACATGAGGGCAGGAATATGTCTGTCTTCCTATTAAGGCTATCTCCTTTGCTTGGCACACCCCAAAACAAATTATTTCTTACTTAATAAATATTTATTAAAGAATAAATTAATGTATTTTCTCCTAATCGGCCCTGCTCCAAAAAGGGCTACTTTTTCATTCTTTTTCTTTTTTTTTTTTTTAATCTAGATACAGTTTTTATAATGCAAAATTCTGTTTCTAAGAAACAGACAGCTCTCTCAAATTCTATTTGTTGAAGTAACAAATATTCTTTGTGTTCTCACTCACATAAAATTCAATGAGTGTTTCTGATTTGCAGGCAGCTTTCCTTCTTTAGAAAGAAACCCAAGCTCCTTTTGTCTTGGGAAGCAGCCATGTCCAACACACAGCTTTCAAGATCACTCTGCTCACTTACATCAGGATGGAAGAAATAGAAAGAGTGTGGGGGACTGGGCATGGGATGTATATTTATACAGGATTAGAACTCTGCCACTGGCCACACCTAATGGCAGAGGAGCCTAGGAAATATGTTCCAGCCCAGAAAGAAGAGAAAATGGTTTAATGATCAGCTCAGAGAAAGTTCCCAAGCTTAGGAAATAATAGTGTTCCAAAAATTCTTTTCTTAAGTCAGTTATTAAGAATTTGGAATGCTTTCCCCTACACAAATTCTTTGAATCAAGCGACATGTGTATACCTTTGAGATTCCCTACAAGTATGCAGTGAAAAAAGAGGAAGAGTTGGTCCACATATGTAGACAACTTTAATATTCATTGTACTGTCTGAGATTTTCTATAGTTTGACACCAAAGTAACATGCTTGCTCTAGGGCCATAAAATGTAAAATGTTATGCCATAATGGACCAAAAGTGAGAAACATGGGTTGGAAAGAATAACTTACAGAGAACAAAGACTAAAGTGTACTCCCTGGGTCCATGGAAGAAAGTAAAGGGAATGATGTCTGCGAATAGTCTGAGATGGATAAGCGTCCACGAAGGCCCCATACCACCTTCCCTCTGATTCCTAAAAGAAGCATATTGCCCCTGGGTCTGCAGGACCTTTGCCATATGAGTGGCAGGCGTGGAACTGTGATAGTTTGTTTGCCTCTTCGCAATGGCATCATTTCCTTTCTTGGAGGGAGAGAGGGCAAAGACATCAACAAAGAAGGTTGACAAAATGAATAAACGGCTTGTGTGTCTAGTATGCTTGTCCAGCGAAGATATGTGGGCTTTAATTTGCAGAGCACACATCACATTTCTGAACTAACTAAACTGACCCATTTCTTCACTCCAGTGTGAATGCATAGAAAGCCATTACCTGAAAACAGCGTTATCTTAAGACAACTACACAAAAGCCACTTTTCTAATGCCTGGCACTCTTTTCCATTAGTTACCTCTTTTTGATTTACCTTTTGTCACTCTTCTCCCATTTCTCACGTCTTTAGTTCTTTATTTTTTCCGTTTCCATTCCCTATCTCCTCTCACAATGTAAGCCCCAGGGTATCTCTGCGTTATCTGGTCCAGGTAATTTCCTCCTCATGCTGGGCTGCAGATGCTGCTCTTCCACTCTTATTCCATCATGATGAATCAACCCAAAATATGCACTGAGTGCCTAGTACATGCCAAGTATTGAGGTAAAACTGTGGGGCAGGGACTTTCATCCCAGGATGTCAGAGAGCTCACGTAATTAATGACATTCTTAGGTGGGCATAGGCTTTGGTGTTATCCTGGAATTGTCATTTATTATCTCCATGACTCTATACCAAGTATTTACCTTCTCCAAACCTAAGTTTTCTCATCCATAAAGTGGGCGTTATAAGAGTGCATACACTGGAAGGTACTAGTGGGGATTAAACAAGATCATTTATATGCAGCATTTGTTGTTGTGTGGGACACGCTGCACTAACAATTGGCATTTACTGAGATCTTATTGCCACCTCCTCAGATTAATACTGAATTAGCAAATGGCAATCCTAATTGCCCTGACATCTGTGTGACACCTTACAGGTTTTAAATCTGCATCCTGAGTGATGGATTGGACCTTATCTGTCATTTAAAGGTGAATAATTCCAAGACCTGTAATGTCCACTCTAGCCCCCCTCGAATCCTCAACCCACAACACTTGCTGGCATCTAGGAGAGAAAGGCATGGTAGTGATATCAAGTGACCAGCAGGTGGGCTAGGACCCCACCTCCAACAGGACATCTGCCCAGTGTAAAGCTGTAAGGTCAGCACTGGTTTGGGGCTAAGAAATTACAGTGTGTGTTGAAAGTCTGAACATAAATCAGGGGCAGCAGAGCACTTTGCCCGAGTGATCACAAAGACTTGTGATTTTATCTGGTATTTTATGGATCATGGTCAGCAGAAACTTCCTCCGTTAGCTGGGGAATTGAGGACAATGTTCATGTACTGCATATGGTTAGGCCTCAATTATGATTTTTATGAGAATCATGTCTTTCAGAGACAAGCTCTTAGGGAGAGATTGCTCTTTTTTATTGTTTGGCCTGGAAATAAGAATTTCCCTTCCTGCAGTGATGCAAAGCAGTATTTTGATCTCCGTCCAGAAGGACACATATGCTAGCTAACGTACCTTTTCCAAACCCCTTAAGCTGAGCAAGCCTTGTAAAACTAATGAGTCAGAAGGATTCCAGTTGCATTAATACTAATGACAACAATTATTTGAATTATATTCGCAGCTTTTCAAAATGTTTTCTTACCAATTCCCGTTTTATTCTCAAATAGATTTGAGGAGTAAGGCCTGGATTATTCTTACTTATTTCATGTATGATTAAGTGGTGTCCCAGGGAAGTTAACTGGTTTTCCTAAAGTCAGAGATCCAGCTAGCTAGCTGGTCTCCTGATTTCTGGTCACATCTGTTCTCTACCTCACCCTATTGTCTTACGTTAACAATGCCTCCTACTCATTCTTCTCTCCATTGAGCTTTTATTATGACATCTCTCTTACTTTTCCTTTCCATTCTATTGCTACTGTCACCAACTAAGTTTCACCCATAAATAACCACTAGAGCCCTCATAATTTCTTTCCTTCTAGTATTTCCCCCTGACCCAAAATGCACCCCAGTTTTTACTACCACTTTTTCCTCCAAAGGCAAATCCTCACTACTCTATTATCTGTAATAGAAAACCCAAACTCTTTCCTCAGGCATATGAGATCACTAACTACTTCTCTAAACCGACTCCTGGGAAGAATTCTTCTCTCAAGTCAATTCAGCTGAACTCATGCCTCTCAGAATACACCATATCAGGGGCAGATTATCCAATAGGTAAGGTAAGCACAGTACTTACCTTGCTTACCAGATCATCTGTAGTGAACAATTTCACAATTCTTCACCACTTCAAAGATTCTGCTTCTAGGTATGGCTGGCATCTGTCTCTCTCCCAACCCCACAGCACCTTCCTACAGAATAGAAGCCCCTTTTCAAATTTACAATCCCTGACAGGGGAAGATGTCCCAGTAAGTAAGGTAAGCACAGGCTTATTTGTGCTTATTTATTAATCTGTAGTGAACCCATGCAGACTAAGATGGACTAAGAAGTAAGGCCCAGAGATCTACTTCTGAAAATCAGCCAGTTAAAATCTTAGGGATCACAAAGGTAAGTCTGATCTGAAACCTGATCATGGGGATGGTGCAGGACAAGGCAGTGTTTCATTCCATTGTGTATGGGGTCTCCATGAGTTGGGAGCCAACTTATGGCAGCTAATAACAACACTATAACAGGTTACTCTTAGAGACTTGCTGTGCACTATGGCACACCCTGGGTGAGATCAGTCATGGGCCCAGTAAAAAGAGCCAAAGCAGCAGACCAGCCTTGTGGTGTCTTTCATGATTGGATGGGAAGAACAGCACAGGGGTCATGTGCCCTTCTCAGAGCTCCATAGTGGGGAGACATGACGTCTCTATGCATCACTGGTAATGTTAACTTGATCACTTGGCTAGCCTGTTTCTCACACTGGCCACTGTCTCCGGATCCAATTTTTTTCTGTCAGTGCTGAATCATGGAACTACTTTTCAAATAACTCCAGGTGAATAGCTGTTGTTTAACATTACTGCCCACCTTAGATATGTTTCTCTTGACATTTTTGAACAAAGCCCAACAGCCTGGTTATATTGTTACTATTCAATCAGCCTTTGTACAGAGTCCATCCTTGCTAAAAGTTGTCCAAAACAGACAGCTCCTCAAGGCCATATCTCGTGTCACCACCAGTTCAGTTTAGGCCAGCGATGTCACCTGTGGCATGTAAACAGAAACCTAGTGGACAATGCAGTTCAATTGCACTTTTTATTAGATCACAGACATTTTGAAATAATTCACATTTATACTAGGTGAAGATTATTGTCTAGAGGTATGTCTGGAGATTCTTTAATAAATCACAATTATTAGCAGCTATAATTTATTAGCTGTTTACTACATGTCTGGCACTGTGTGGAAGTCCCTGGGTGGTGCAAATGGTTAACATGCTTAGCTTTTAACAAAAGGAGGTTCAAGTCCACCCAGAGATGCTGCAGAAGAAATGTCTGCCAATCTTTTTCCAAAAAACCATTAAAAACCTCATGGAGCACAGTTCTGCTCTGACACACATGGGGTCTCCACGGGTCAAAAACAACTTAATGGCAACGGTTTTTGGCTTGGCACTGTCTTAGTTTTTTGGTGCTGCTATAACAGAAATATCATAAGTGGGTGGCTTTAACAAACAGAAATTGCTTTTCTCACAGTTTAGGAAGGTAGAAGTCCAAATTCAGGGTGTCAGCTCTAGGGGAAGGCTTTCTTTGTCTGCTCTGGAGGAAAATCCTTGTCTCTTTCAGCTTTTCTTTTCATTTCCTTGGTGACCTTCACGTGGCATCAATCTTTCTCCGTTTGTGTTTGCATGCTTCTGTGTTTAAACTGCTCTTTTTATATCTCAGAAGTGATTGGCTTAAAACACACCCTATGCTGATATAGCCTCATTAACATAACAAAGGAAACCCTATTCCCAGATGGGATTACATCCATATGTATAAAAACCAAACCAAATTCTATGCTGTCCAGTCAATTCTGACTCATAGCGACCCTATAGGACAGAGTAGAGCTGCCCCATAGGGTTTCCAAGGAGCAGCTTGTAGATTCGAACTGCAGACCTTTTGGTTAGCAGCCGAGCTCTTGACCACTGCATCACCAGTGCTCCTCCACATGTATAGGGGTTAAGATTTACAACACATATTTTGGGAGGGGGGACAAAATTCAGTCCATAACAGGCATTGTGTGAGCATATCTCTGAATCCTTACCACAATCCTATGAGGTATGTAGGTATGGTTCTCAGGTTACATAAGAAACGTATCACCTCTCTTTCTCCCAAACTTGCCCAAGGATGCACAGCTAGCGAATACCAACACTTAAACCCAAAACTCACATTTACAATTCTCACGCTACACTGCCCTTTTCGAAAGATCTTCAGTAGTATGTAGAAGACAGTTTACAAAGCATTGTTTAAAGGGCAGAGAATTTGGAATTTGAGAGGGTCTTCACTGTCCAAGGTTCTGAAAAATCTTAAAGGATGAATTCTAAACTTGTCTCAGCCATTAGACCTCAAGATCATCATAGGAAGCCCACTGACACGTCAGACAAACAAAGCAACGGTAACAGTCACTGATTATTTCTTGAATGCCCATTGTATTCCAGCTCTAGACAAAGCATTGTGGAAAATTCACAATAGCATTAAGACATCATCACTGCTCTCAAAAAGCTTAGAACACAGACCCAGTAGCAAAATTCACAGATGAAGTAATTAAAAAATGCTTAAGTGGAACTAAGTGCAGACTAAATTCATGGAGTACTCAGAGAAGAGTCCATGTTGGAGACAGCATCAGACAGGGCCTGGAAATGTGAGTGGGATTTAGATCAGTGGGGATGAGAGAAAGGGGGAGTTTTCTGGCAGGATAAGTGACTTAGGTGAGGGCTGAACACAGCATATATAGGGATGGTGAGGCGACCCCTGCGTTACAGTGCCCTGGCCCTTCCACTAGAGAGGTGAGGAGGAGCCTCAGTCAGCTAGGAGGGCCTGGGCTGGAGAGTGACATTATGGAAGCAATGTTTTAGATGCCCCCCATTAGCCTGCTGGGCGTACTGCACCACTGAGGGATTTCTGAATTCTCCTTGCCTTTTGCCTTGAACTCTCTGAACATTGGATCCCATCTTAATCTGTGAACTACTTCTGTGATATTTATTATTATGGTGATTAGTTCTTAGGTGCACAAATGAAATCATCAGAATCATTAAACTCAGGGCATCACAGAACCTCTTTTGTAAGGGACAGCCTTATAAGAAGGCATGGGTGTTTCCTCCCTGTGTGTATCCTTGATTCGGTTTTGTGGCTTTTATCATTTTTGTTTATTCTCTTTACATCATTTCATTTCTTGGTCTTTCTATTCTCTAACTCTATTCCTCTTCACTGACTTTTTCCTTTATTGTAAGTAAAAAATAAAGAGTGACTCTTCGGCATATATTTTATTTCCCTCATAAAGTATTTCCTGGCTATTCCACCTATAATGAGCTACCCTATCTCTGAAATTCAAGAGTGCTTGAGATTCAGACACTGTCTCCCTAGTCCTTGATTATAGTAACATCATCATCAAAAGCAGCCACTTAACAGTCATTGTGAAAAACAGTCTCACTACTAGATATATACCCCAAAAGACTTGAAAGCAGGAACACAAACAGATACTTGTACACCAGTGTTAATTGTAGCACTATTCACACTAGCCAAAAGGTGCATACAACCTAAATGTCCATCAACAGATGAATGGATAAGCAAATGTGGTATAGACATACAATAAAATATTATTCAACCATAAAGAGAAATGAAATCCTGATACATGCTACCATATGGATGAACCTTGAAAATATAATGCTGAGTGAAATGTCAGACATAAAAGAACAACTATTGTATGACCCCACTTATATGAAATAGGCAAGTGTATAAAAACCAAAGTTTATCAGTGGTTACGTTGGTGGGAAGAAGGCGAGAAGGGGAGTCTTAGCTTAGGGGACACTGAGTTTTGGATAATGGTGATAGAATAATTTGAATAATAGTGGTGATGGTTGCACAACATGATGAATGTAACCAATGTCACTGAATTGTACATGTAAAAAATGTTGTACTGGCAAAAGTTTTGTTATATATATTTTTACCTCAATTAAGAAAAAAAGTGGCCACTCATTGAGCCCCCACCATGTGAGGCACTGTGCCCACAGGGCCAGGTAATAGATGTGTCTGTTATCATCATCAGTGCTCCTCTCTGAAACCTGGCAGTGGTCTTTGTGCCTCATGGGGAGGCAAATAACAGGAGTTAATTAGATGCTGTCTTAGTCATCTAGTGCTGCTCTAACAGAATCCACGAGTGTATGGCTTTAACAAAGAGAAGTTTATTCTCTCACAGTCCAGTAGGTTACAAGTCCAAATTCAGGGCATCAGCTCCAGGAGAAGGCTTTCTCTCTCTGTCAGCTCTGGAGGAGGGTCCTTGTGATGCATCAGTCTTCCCTTGGTCTGGGAGCATCTCAGCTCAGGAACCTCAGGTCCAAAGGACGCTCTTTACCCCTGGTACTGCTTTCTTGGTGGTATGAGGTTTCCATGTGCCTTGGCTCACTTCTTTCTTTTTATTTCAGAAGAGATTGGCTTAAGACACTATCCAATCTTGTATACCTCATCAGTATAACTGCCGCTAATCCACCTTATTAGATCATAGTGATTGAATTTACAACACATAGGGAAATCACATCAGATTACAAAATGGTACATGATTATACAATACTGGGACTCATGACCCAGCCATTTTGACAGTTATTATTGGGGGACACAATTCAATCCATGATAGATGCCTTCTGCAAACTAATATATGGTTAGATCCTCTCACTATTTCATTTCAATGCTGACAGCAGATGTGTCTGCCTTCTGTAAGGAGAATCAAATATGGAAATCCCTTCCTGACTTAATGTTCAGCACAGAGCTAAGGCCTTCTTGGATCCAGTTGCCTGCAGTTTTCACTAAATATCCATCCTTCCATGTGGTTCATGATGCAGCCTGGAGAAAGGAGGAAACAGGCATCCCTCAGGAAGCCTGCATGGCCTTCTGCATCAGACATTTACAGAAGTATAGTCTTCTCAAAAGGACTGAAGAAAAGCTACACAGAGTCACCACTCAGCCCTGTGAGGGCTTTCAGGGGTCACAGGGCTTTATCAAGTCAGATGAAATCTAATGTCTTTTTCATAGGTACAAAAGACCTTCTCTCTGTGTGATACATGTCTTTGAATACTACTTCCACTGCCCCTAATTCACTGAGTCTCTTCTATCCTGATGGCCCTGATCTCTGGTGTCTCCATGGGCTTGAAGAAAAGAAGTGCTTCATTGTTAAACCTATGTTGAATGACCGTCTCTAGTAAGTGTAACTCAATCCACTAGTGCTCACTAAGTGGCTGCTTGTGCCCAGCACTAGACTGGGCCCTGTGAAGATTTACAAAATCCAGAAGAATCAGAAGTTTAAACTGCGAGAGCTCCTAGCAGTCATCTAACCCAAACCCCTCCATTTACAGATGAGGAGCTCAAAGTCCAGTGTCCTGGAATGATTTGCTCAACTTTACATAATGGTGAAGCTGATGAAAGCTACTTCCTTGCCCTCCCCACGTATTCCTGATCCAGAGTGTGAAACCAAATCATCAAGTTTATTAGAACTGTCTAAACTAAGATAAAATACGTGATTTGGTAAAGGTCTGAGAGACTCCATTATGAGTGAAGTTAGGGACACCTAAAATAGATACCTCACACTCAGTGCACTGAAGTCTTTCCTGGTCACGTCTTTCTCTAGGTCCTGACCAGGTGAGCCTGAATCTTAGCCCAACTAATGACCCCAAGGCTTCTGTTTATGGACATCATCTCTCAATGGAATGTGTTTTGTTTCTAGGAGATACTGAGTGGCATGTAGACTGCAAGGCAGTAAATATTATATACCTCTCTAGAGAAAAGACAAGGATTATCTACTACTCACAAGAGAGCAGTAGGAAGAGTCAACAGCAGCTTATCCTCATTCCACATTGGAGAGCAAAGTATGCACTCTATATGACAGAAACCAAAGCTCCTCTAAACCATCAGATTCCTCATTACTAACCCAGAATGGCATGACAGATCTGAGGGTGCATTAAAATTCTCCAACAGAGGTGTTCATCAATAAACACCAAGCATGCAAATACAGAAAGGGAAAGAATCCCTCAAAGATCATAATGAGGCTAAACAAAACCCCCAACAAGCATCAAAGCAAAATCTCTGGGTGGATAAGTAGCAAACTGAAAAATATTAATCAAATGTGAACAACGTATGCCTGAGGATTAAACGTGGCTTAGATGAATGCCTGAGTTCCAGACATGGGAGCAGGGTGCTTCCTAGACATTCAAAACAAGGAGGGCACAGCCCATTGGGAATGGAGAGAGTAAGCTGGTGAAACTCAATAGACTCAGTAAATCTCTCACGGATCAACATGGGAAGGCTCAGATTCTTAGAGGGATAAAGCACGTCAGAGTTTTTCCATTGCAACTTTCAGCTCAAAAACTGAGCACCAAGTTAGATTTTTGTAATTACCAGTTATTTTCTAAATTCTAACAAGCCATTAATTTCACAGTTTACTTTGTCTTGCCTAATGCTGTCTCTCCTAATCTTGTCTTATTATTGTGCCTACCATGCCCTTTAATGCGTATATTGTGTATGTATATGTATGTATGTGTGTCATTGCCCTCAGAATGAACAATAAAATAATTAATATAAATTACTTTGATATACTTGGTGTGTTTATCACTTCCTAATAAATGAGTTTTGTTTATTGAAAACCCCTCTTACAAAGCAATATTTTTCCACAGACCTTGGCCAGACTGGAATCAGGAGAAATTATCAACATTTTTCCTATGCTAAATCTCCATAAATTCCTTTAGATTTGTCTGTACTAAAAATTTTCAAGGTCACCATCTTCAAAACAGAATATTAAATGACAGAGGAATAGAAAAAAATCTTTCAGAAATAACTTTATGAGTTTTGAAACAAATTTTTTATTTCCATTACATCTCTTCTTTAAAAGACAGCAGAGACAAGCAGGGAGAAGGATGCACAAGAAAGAGAGAAACTTGGAAAGAGTGAAAAAGAAACGAGTTGTGACTAGAAAAGTACAACAAAATATTTTCTAAGAGGCAGCAGACAAGAGAATAAACAAAGAACAGTCCCCACACCCCAGAGACAAAATGAAAGCATTTATTAAAGCATTACTAAATAGGGTAAGAGCAGGCAAATTAAAAAAGGAGCTAAAAAAGTTGGAAAAAGAGACTTAGAGGGAAAAAACAAATACTTTGAGATTATAATTGGAAAATAATCTTGTCAGAGACAGAAAAGAAGCAAAGAGGTTTTAAATTTTAAAAAGGTAAAGAATTATCATAGGTTGGAAATAAAATACAGTCACATAGGTTAGGAATCTTAAAATTATTTGTGTTCTAGGGTTGAACAAATAAATATACTGTAGATAATGAGAACTAAGTTTCTCTCTGTTGAAGAAATAATTTACAAATAAGGAAAAGGAGAAGGTGAGAATAGACCTAGTGGTACTGAGTTGCAATTGGAGGTATTAATATGGATGCATGGTTTTATTTTAGTATATGTATCAATATACCAGGAGAAAGATGTGGCAGTCTGCTTTCATGAAGATTACAGCCTTGGAAATCTGATGGGGAAGTTCACATTCTGTCCTACAGGGTTGCTATGAGTCAGAATCAACTCAATGGCAACAGGTTTTTACCAACATATAGATAAAGGAATAAAAACAGATGTAAGTATGCAAGAGTTATATACATACATGTTTCCTAGCTCTATCCACTGAGAGTGGCTAGAAGCAGCAATGACACCCCAGTTGCACAATATACTCCCACACCTTGGTTTCTAAATATCATTCTCCAAAACATAGAACCAGGATTCCTTGGTGAAGTGGTTGGTACCAGGACTGGGACATAGAAAATACAAGAAGAGCCTGGAGCATCTTATGGAATTAGAAAATAAGGAAATACTGAACAACAACCAAAAAAAGTGAGCGTTTTGAAAGGGGACAAGAGCCTATGTGAAAGTGCTCCCAATGGCCAAAATGGAACATGAACAATAAATAAATAACAATAGTATTGGATTATAATCCAAAGAATAATATAAATATTCATGAGTCCATACTGACATAAATAGATAATTGAATAAATAAATCAATTGAAGAGAAGTGGCAACTCTTCCTTACAGAAGAAGTCCAATTAATAAATGTAGAAGGAATGAATAAAAAAATTAGCATTAGAACACCACAGTACTGTTATTGCATGCAAGATAAATACTAAAATTAGTGGTGAAAGTTTAAACTGAGATGGGATAGCTTCATAATCTCAAAGTATCTCCCTCAAAATATTTAGGCAAAAATAATGAGTTTATAGTGGAGAATCATAGCAGACACCACTCTAGTCAAGTAATCAAGATTAGCACAACAAATGACGACAAATTAACATCATGAACCATCTGATAAGATGCGCTGAGAAGGGCCCGTCTCCTCTGTGGTATCCTTCCTAATATGCACAAACTCAATCTAGTCACGAGGATACATTAGACAAACTCAACTTGAGGGTCATTCTATAAAATACCTGCCCAGTGTTCTTCAAAAGTATTGAGGTCATGAAAGTCAAGGAAAGATGGAGGAACTGCCACAGATTGAAGGAGGCTAAGGAGAAAACGACAACAAAATGCAGTGTGGGATTTGGAACAAAAAACGGACATTCGTGTGGGGGGGCGGGTATTGGTGAAATCCAAATAAGTTCCGTATTATATGAAGGTTAACTTTTTAGTTTTGACCAATGTTCTTTATATAAGATGTTGACAAATGAAACTCTTCTGTATGTTTTCAATTATTTCAAAATAAAAAAGTTAAAAAAAAAGGGAAGTCCCATTCATAAAAAACAATACCAAAATTGCAATAATTTGTAAATGGATGAAGTCAGACAGCAGGTGGTAAATTGATTTTTTAATATTTCTTCACATAGAAACCATCTGTCAAAAATGTCTTTATGACGGAAAATGAGAAAGGGCACTGCTTTATGAGCTGAACAGCTTCTGAGGCTTACTTAATTATCCCTGGACTTGGACCAGCCCGCTCCACCTTTCCTACAGGTGGATCTACCATCCATCCTTCATCCATGCCCTGGGACCCTACAGGGTGAATTATAACTCATGCCAAACACGTCCTTTTCAATTATTTTTGAAAGAAAGAGAACCAGAGCCTGGCCTAATCTGAGGGGACCTCCCTGTTCCTAATTATAATATTGACTGAGCTGAGGCAGACTTCCAAGGAAAACCCAACAAAAAAAACTGGCTCCCGTCGAGTCAATTCCGACTCATAGTGATCCTACAGGACAGAGTAGAAATGCCCTATAAGATTTCCAAGGTGTGGCTGGTGGATTCGAACAGATGACCTTTTGGTTAACAGCCAAGCTCTTAACCACTTGGCTACCAGGGCCTTTCAAGGAGAGCTCTCTAATTTGGTTTGTGGAGGGCTGGATTGCAGATGGTGAGGGAACTTGTTAGATGCTGCAGTGATGGAGGAAGGAGTATGATGGTGTCCAGCAAGTATCTCCTGTCATTGGCCCTAGGCTGAGTAACAGCATTTGGTTCCTCACTCTCAGAAAATGAAAGCCCCACACATCAAGGTCTGGGGAGATGAGCAAGTGACAAATCAATGCTTTTGCCCTGGGCCCTTTGTTTTCTGCTTAGGAAGGACAGAGGGCACTGGGAGAAAACAAAAGACAGAGGAGCAAGGAGTTTCTCACTGCATAAATTCCCAGGTATCTGAGAATGTCAATATTACTTCCTACACTATAGCATATTTAGTACTTCAAAGCATTTCACACCTGTCATCTGATTGCAGTGCACTTAGAGATGAAGAAATTGGCATTCATGCTTCTAACATACACTGCGTGGATTGTCTGCTTATGATAAGCCCTGTGCTAGGAAGTGGGGATACATACATCAGAGAACAGATTAGACATGGCTTCTGCCCGCATTGATTTACCAGTTGGTGAAGCAGATACTAATTGTATGTATGTGTATAAATAGATAGATAGCTAGCTAGCTAGCTAGATAGATAGATAGATAGATTAGGATTTCTTCTATCTTTTTTTCCCCTTTGCTTTGATTTTCTCCACTCCTTTCCTGTCTTCTTTGGATAGAGAGTATTTTATTTATTCCCTGTCATCCCTTCTACTGATTTGATTTTACTGATTCTTTCCCATTTTTTATGGTAACTTTGAAAACTATTTCATGTACACTTTGCTTAACAGCCAAAGTTAATAAATAACGCTATCATCCTCCTGAACAATGTAAAGATTTTAGAAAATTTTAACATTGATCACAGGCTTCCATCTTACCAGTTTCTTTTGTCCAATATTTTTAGTTTCATCCCCCAAATTACTCATGATCTTTCTTATTTAGATTGCTATTGTTTAGGTTTATGCACATGCCTACTCACTTTTTGTTTACCATTTCTTTTTATATCTCACTTCTCTGTGAGTCATTTGCTTTTTCCTAGTTTACCCTTTATGTTTGGAGGAAGAAAATTATCCTTTCAGCAAGAGTCTGTTAGGTAAATTGTTTTACTCTTATTCTTGCTCTTCGATGATAACTAAGCAAAGTGCAGAATTCTAACTGGACAGTTACTTTTCTCTCAACTCTTTGAAAATGATACTCTATTGTCTTCTGGCTTCTATTGGAGCTGTTAAGAAGTTTGCTGATACTCTTTTTTTTTTTTTTTTAATTTTACTTTCAATGAAGGCTTACAGAACAAACTAGCTTCTCATTAAACAGTTAGCACACATATTGTTTTGTGGCATTGGTTACAAACCCCACAACGTGTCAACACTCTCCCTTCTCAAACTTGGGTTCCCTATTACCAGCTTTCCTGTCCCTTCCTGCCTTCTAGTCCTTGTCCCTGGGCTGATGTGTGCCTTTAGTCTTGTTTTGTTTTATGGGGCTGTCTAATCTTTGGCTGAAGGGTGAACCTCAGGAGTGACTTCATTACTGAGCTAAAAGGGTGTCTGGGGCCATACTCACAGGGTTTCTCCAGTCTCTTGTCAGGCCAGTAAGTCTGGTCTTTTTTTGTGAATTAGAATTTTGTTCTATCTTTTTCTCCAGCTCTGTCCAGGTCATTGTATATTTATGTATGTGGTTTTTTAATATATATCTTTGCAGCACTTGCAAATGCTCACCCTTCCGTCATAAAGTGTCTTAATAGATAGGCATTATTTGACCCCGTGGCCAGAGAGGCATTTCAGACAGTGTGATCTTTACACAGAGACTTGAAGGATGACTATGAGTTAGCCAGCTGAAGAGAGAAGAGTCCAGGAAGAGAAAATTGCTTGGCACCTGTGAGAGCCAAAACAGGGCCCACAATGCTGGAACATGGCAAACAACTGGGTGAGCTGCACAGGAGGAAGCTGGAGGAATAGACACACAATCAAACCATGTGGAACCTTGAAGACCAACTTTAGATTCTGAGATTTTAGCATGGGTGCAAAGGGGAGCTCAGGAAGGGTTTTATGGAGGGAGGGATGTGAACTCACAGAGAAGCTAAGTGACACTGAGGAGACAGTGACTGGGCACAGACATGACACAATTTTCACATATGTTATGAGGCAGGGGAGGGAGAGGCTGAGGCTAGAACCAGGCTCTCCTGGTTTTTAGTCTTATGCTCTTTGCCCATTACCACACTGCCTATGAGTCCAAGAATTCACAAAAACCTGAGCTAAACTTCTGATCAAACATGTTAGATTGACATGCACTTACTTTGTTCTGCCCCAAAATGTCAGTAAAAGAATAAAAGTGTAATAAATCCACAGAGACAAAAAAAAAGGAAGCAGAAACAACAGCACATAATGAATAACAAAATTAAATTTTGGATAATGAAAAGCAGGTGGAAGAATGGTAATGCATTCTTTAAGTGCCCACCAAGAAGAATGCAGAGTGGGAAGCCAGGGAGAAGCAAGCTGACTTGTCCCATAGAATCCCAGAAATGCTCAGAAATGGACATTTCCATTTCAGATACCCTGAAAGGTGGGGTAGAGGAGGTCTGTGAAAAAGTCTGTATAAAAAAGAATAGATCCCAGGGTACCCTTCCTCAACTCTGTAGGAGACAGAAGGTTAAATCTCAGGACAGCCTGAAGCAGAGAGACTCTGAAGATGATGGGAATGAGGTGCCATCTGAAGAGAAATCCAAGACTATGCGCATGCTGAATCCCAGCTGGCTTCCACCATTCCATTCCAGAATGCTGGTATCTACACTTGAACCCTCCTCCCAAGCAGGAGGTTGGAGGGTTTATCAATAGAGAATAGCTTGAGAAAGGACCCTTGGATTTGACTGCGGGCAGGTGAGAATACTCTGAGAGGTGATAGCCCCATAAACACTGTATCATTTAATTTTTTCCAATTAAAAGAAAGATATCTATGGTAGGTAGAACAATGCACCCCCAAGATGTCCACATCCTAATCCCTGAAATCTGTAAATATATGTTACCTTACATGACAAAAGGGACTTTGCAGTTATGATTAAGGGCCTTGAGATGCGTAAACCCTGGTGGCATAGTGGTTAAGAGTTCTGCTGCTAAACAGAAGGTCAGCAGTTTGAATCCACCAGGTACTCCTTGGAAACCCTATGGGGCAGTTCTACCCTGTCCTATAGAGTCATTATGAGTTGGAATTGACTTGACGGCAACAGGTTTTTTTCTTTTTTTTGTTTTTTTTTTTTGAGATGGGGAGAGTATCCTGGATCATCCTGGTGGACGCAATCTAATCATCTGGGTCCTTAAAAGTGGAGAATCCTTTCTGGCAGTGGTCAGAAGGAGTTATGACTACTGAAGAAAGATCATAAAGTTGCAACATTGCTGGCTTTAAAGATGGAAGAAAGGAGTCACAGGCCAAGGAATGCAGGCAACCTCTAGAAACTGGAAAAGGCAAGAAAACAAATTCCCCCTTAGAGTCTCCAGAAGACATGCAATCCTGTGAACACATTGACTTTAACCCAGTGAGACCCATGTGGGACTTCTGGCCTACAGAACTGCAAGATAGTAATTTTGTGTTGTTTTAAGCCATTAAGTCTACACTAATTTGTTACAACAGCAATAGAAAATTTTTCAAAAACAGTTATTGAGAAGAAATTGCAATGAATGTGGATGTTACTTTTGGTAACTGGTTGGAAGAAGGAGTCTCCAAGTAATGACTATGGTCAGAACATTGTTCTTTGTCAGCAAGGATGTTTTCCTATCTCATGCTTCAGTTCTCTGCCACTTGGGATAAATAAATGTGTTTTTCCTTACTTTCAGACACATATGTTCTCCTTCCTACCCCATAAACAAAACAAAACAAAAAAGTCCCCTGTGATTTATGAAAGAGATGGTTTTGTGGCCTAGTCCAGAGGGAAAAAAAATAATTTAAACTTGTTCCCCTTAGGGTCAGGGAATCTCTTTACCTCTGGCTGTCACTTACGCTATTTCTTTTTAAATTGGCATTTCATGCACTGTTTACAGTCATACAAAGAGTATATAAAACACAGTGGAAAAAATCTCTCCTGACTGCTGGTGACACATACTAGCCTTGACATTTCAGCTTATAAACCTGACTTACAGGACTATCTCTTCTGATTCTAAAGTCATGATTCTCTCTTAGAAAATAAGACCACCATCTTAGAGCTGAAGGGAATGACTCAACATATTTGTATTAATTATCTGTTGCTGTATAACAAATTACTCTAAAATTTAGAAACTTAAAGCAATAAACATTTATTATCTCACAGTTTCTGTGGGTCAGAAATGTGGGGGTTGCAGCATGAGGGTCATTATGAGGTTGTAGTCATATGTCAGTGCATGTGCATATCTGTCTATCTGCATTGCACATGCAGACAGGCTGTGCCTCAAACTTCCAGGCAGCTATAAGACTAGTAGGAATGAGACACAGACATCCACTGGCATCAACCATTCCAGGGGTGCTAATTTCATCTGTGATTGAGTCTGTCACATGAGACACTTATTCAGTGTTGGTAAAGTGAAAGCCGTTATTATTATTTATAGAAAGCAAACAGTAAACACTAACAACAGATTCCCAAAGGAGAACCACTTACCCTTCCCCATATTACCCACATCTGTTTTTATGTCACGGGGCAGGCATGCCATAGTTCAGGTCAGATGCTGTGTTCAAATCACCACTGCCCCCAGCTACCACCACAATGCTCAGGGGGCCTGCACTGCTCCTGAGTCTTCTGCTCTGCTGCTGGGCCTTACTGGGCCTCACTGCTGGCTAGAAGACCTCTGCAAAGGATGTCTGGAGCCTCTGCCACCAGGCCCTTCTAAGCCTCCGCTGTCAGCTCCTACCAGGCTACAAGGACCTGCAGGGCTCTCTGGTTGCCATGCTACCTGGGCTCCCGCTGCCCAGAGGGGAGATGTGCAGTCACTGCACTGGGCGAACTCAGGCCTTTCTTGCCCTGCAGAAGCATTGCAACTCTTTTAGCTCTGTTAGCAAGGCTGTTGCTGAGAGGCATTCGACTCCGCCCTGCTGTAGGAAACCCCTGCACAGGATTCTCTGAGGCAACCCCTGCATGGGGCACACTCAGGCCTCTGCTCTGCACAGGCAAGTGTTACAGCTCTTTTAGCTCCACCGGCACACCTCCTGCCCAGAGGTACTCAGCTCTCTCTCACTGTATTCAGTGTTCACTCTTTCTTCTGGGTCTAGGAGGTTCTCAGCACAGGGATCGTGTCCTTGGTCCAAAGGCCACGCTCTGTTCCAGACTCTTCTTGATGGTAGTGAAGCCCCACTGAACCTCTGTGGGATTGGCTTTTTTAAGTCTAGCAGGTTAGAAAAACTGACCAATCCCCTTGGTAGGCCATAGTCACTGTATTTGCATAGTCATTGTAAACTGTCCAATCCTTGCAAGAGTTTTACATACCTTATTTGCATAGTCCCAGTCAATCATTTTGTGGGAGTTACAAGACCATGGCTAGAAAGACCATATAAAAATGAATTACTGTACTGCAGTCAGCTGGGGCTACATGATCTGAAGGCTAGATTGATGCTGGAGGATCCTTTTCCAAGGTGGCTCAGTTACATGCCTGAGAAAATGGAGCTGGCCATTGGAAGGAGTCCACAGTTTCTCATTACGTGGATCTCACCATAGAACCATTTAAGTGTCCTCATAGAATTGTGACCAGTTTCCCCCAAAGCAAGAAATTTAAGAGAGAGCTAAGTAAAAGCCACAATGCCATTAATAACCCGATCTTGGAATCATACCCCATCATTTCTACAATATCCCATTGATTACACAGGTTATTTCTCTTTGATGTGGGAGGGACTACACAGTGGAAGGGATATCAGGTGATGAGAATCATTGAGATCATCTTGGGCACTAGCTGCCACTATCTTGAAAAAAATAAAATAATGATTTAGTGGTTTATAACATGCCCACAACTCTCCATGTCCATGTTGACTTGTCCTAAGGACCATAATCCACAACAAACCAACCACTTAAAAATAGTTAAAACTAATTTAACTGTTTCTCTCCCACCTATAAGGCCCATGAAAATTTTTCCCCTGTCTCAATTCTTCTATTTTGCCTATGATTCAGAGATTATAATCCACTGACTAGGAGTTAATGTTGATTGATAGAGTGAGGTAATGGATGGCAATATTAATTAAGAATTTGAATCATTGCTAACTATATTTTTCTAAGCTCCAAATTTTTTCTGATACTTAGAGTGATGGGATCACTCCATCAGAATTCCTGAGAGATCAAGATAGCTCCTATGGTATACATGCAGAGCATACTTCAGTTTTGCAGACAAGTCAAAGTCCTCCCACAAATGTGATTTGTTGAATCACTTCAACTCTATTGCTAGGTTCAACACTCATCAGCTGAACATGAGTGAAGTAGATTGGTGGTTTTTGAATTTGACTGATTATCTTATTCTTCTGGGTTAAAATAAGATTACCAAGCCCTATCCATGAACATTATGTAAGTATATGGAGAGTTCTCAGGATTTATATCCTATATAAGCTACCTCAGATGATTCTGATGGTTTAGGGATCATTGGAGTAGCTCATATTTTCTCAGCTGGAAATGGTATACCTTCTTACCTTGGGAGAAGGGGGAAATAAGTGATAATTGTTTTCCTTCAAAAAGTTGCTGCATTATTCATAATGGACAAAATTATCTGGAAGATGGTCTTCAAGTTATAAATTTCTAAGATTCTACTTTTCTACGAAGAAAAAAATGTTTGTGTATGGTGGTGCAAAATCTTATTACAATAGATTTGGTACAGTATCAGCTTACCTATAAATTTGTAGTTCCTGTCACTTTCCTCTAAAGCAGTAGTTCTCAAACTCTAGTGTCAAAGAGGGTCATCTAGGACTGGGCTCCATATTCAAATATTATAATTCATTAGATGGAGCACACTTTGAAGTGAAGGCTATATAACATCAGCAATGTGCAAAGTGACCACAGAGAGGGACAACACAACTTTAAAGAGAAAACAAATGCACCTATATGATACATTTAAAGTCTTACTAACTCACTATTCCACCTGGTACCCCTACGGCCCTGTTTTCACTTTTCTGAATGTGAGTTCACAATAATCCTCTTAGACCAGAGTTCCCAAAACTTCCCTGATGGTAAGAACCATCAAGGAGTGCTTGCTAAACACTGTATGTGGATGTCCAGTCTCTTCTCTGATTCTACTTCAGGATATCTGGGTCATTTTCTAAACAAGTGTTGCAGGCAAGTTTGGGAGATTCTAAAGCTATTTAAAAAAAAAAAAAAAAAAGCTGCTGTTGAGTCCCTTACCACTCATGGCGATCCATGTGTTTCAGAGTAGAACTATGCTCCATTGGGTTTTCAATGGCTGATTTTTTAAGAAGTAGATCGCCAGGTCTTTCTTCCAAGATGCACCTGACTGGACTTGAACTGCCAACCTTTCATTTAGTAGCCCAGTGATTAACCATTTACATCATCCAGGCACTCCTCTAAAACTGGTGGAGGGAATCTAAAGATAAATACCCTCATCTTATAATTGTGCAGCTAGGTGATGGAGTCCATTTGCCTGGCTAAAGTCACCCAGCTGGTTAAGCCCTACTTGAGCTGCATATTGTCTTAAAGGTTTTTTGAACACTTGATCTTTAGAAGCAGTGTGGACTTGACACATTTGGTTGGTCTCCTCACAGACAGGTTAAAGTAGTAAGATAATGCAAGTCAAGAAGGAAAAACTAATTAGCAAGTTCATTTTATGCCCTGTCAAAATAAAAAAAAAAAAAAAAAAGAAAGGAAAGTTAATAAAGACTCTTAAAAATGTTATTCACCCTATGAACCAGATAGCTTCTGGAATCCAGAAAATGACAACTCCTGTGGTAATTAGGGGAAGATAAATAAGATATTCAAATAATAAATAGGAAACATGCTTTCTAACCATTAGATAGTTTATCTATATTATTTCAAGGAAAACCAACTCCAGTAATAATCACAAGAATATCTAATTTGGAGGATATCTCAAATGGATTTTAAATTATGGTTTATTATGACAAAAACAGGCGCTGTCTAGATAGTTCCATGATACCATAACTACAAAACAAGAAGATATTAAAAAGTGTATACTAAGACCAATATCAGGAAATTAGCCTCTGAATTCCAGACCACTCTAGGGATTTTATATTGATCTAACCATACCCATTGAAACCAAACTCTCTGCCATCAAGTTGATTCTGACTCATAGTGACCATATAGGGCAGAATAGAACTGCCCCATAGGGTTTCCAAGGAGCAGCTAGTGGATTAGAACTGCTGACCTTTTGGTTAGTAGCCAAGCTCTTTAATCACTGAGCCACCAATGGTATCTAACTATAGAAAGTCCTAAAACCGGAGTTCCTGCCCCCACCTTTGGTGGTAACAATCTCCTGGACTGAGTTGCTACTGACATCCAACAATCTAATGTAAGGAACCCTGCCACATATGTCTAATACCAAAGATTCTGCCTCAAACTAAGAAGGGTCCCGTAAGTCCAGAACAGTCTAGGATAGGTAAGAGTGAGGAGACAAACAAACTGCCTTGTAGTCTTGGGTTGTACAAACGTAAAAGCAGCTTCCCCAATAGCTTTCTACGGTCTCTGCTGGAGGTCCTAAGGGGCTCAGTTCTTCTGAATTTTCTCTATTCATGCTGTAGCCTTGGCCTATTAGAAAGAAGATCCCAATACTCTCCTCACTTTTCTACCTTCTCTCCAATGCTTTACTCATGTCTCCCCAGAGAAGAAAGAGTGGCTAGTGGGATTAGTCAGGGCTTGACACTTACTGGACCATAGTTTCAAAATACTTGATGTCACTATGTTATAAGCCAGTGCTCATGCACAGCACACTCCCTTACACTCACTATTTCTGTTTTTATTGTCTGACTTTCGGCAAGTGGGAACCCCTCTACTTTCTATCGTCATGGTGTAGGAAAACCAGGAAAGCCTACTTTGACAACCTCAACCTTCTCTCTCTTTTCTGCCTGTCTTTCAAATGAGTTAGAGTTCCAACTTCTTGTCAATGTGGCTCATTGAATAAATGGACTTTGAATCTGCTAACCTCGATTCTCTATTACCAATCATTGTAAGCCTACATTTGGGTAATTACAGAGTTCTTGCTTGCTAGTTCTATGCTTACTTGACTAATAAAATCTACATATATACCCCCTTGGTCAGAGCCCTTAAGGGCAGAAAGAGCAAGGAGTACTGAAAGTCCCTAGTAAGTATTAACCGAGGGTTGTGGGTGTTTGTAGGCTCTATAGACAAGCTCCTGCAGTTCAAATCTTGGCATTGCTCCTTAGTGGTTGTATGATCTTGAACACACTATCTTTTTTTGGCCTCAGTTTCCTCATATGTAAATTGGGAACAATAATAGTAGCTAATGCAAATATTTTTTGTGACTATTAAATGAGTTAATTCATATAAAGCATGTGTAAAAGTGCCTGTCACATAGTAAGGGATGATTGTTAGTTTTTATTTTTGTTGCATAATTATTATTAACATCAAGATAAGAAGTCATTACTTTAAGAATCAATGCTCAAGTTGACTGTGCATAGCTTTCCTAGGATTTTAAAGTCATAAAGTAGACACATGGGATTTAGTTGACATTAAGCTCAATATTAATCAACCACCACAAAAGCTAGTCTATCCTTGATGATGTCAATAGCAGTATATCATTCAAGTTGATATAGGTTATCATCCTCTCATTAGCTGAATGTGTATCTGGAGTGGTGCTGTCTCTGGGATGCTACAAAATTAAAGAACATTAACAAATGAGAGTTTGACCAAACGACAGTAATCAGCATGCTAAACAGATAGAAAACAAGGCAGAAAAAGAAGGCCTGGAAATTTTTAATCCCAAAAGCAGAGCAATGGCATATAGTGGAGCATCAAAAGGCACCGTCATCTTTGTTATGGAAAAGATCACTGAACCATGCTGTGTCACCTTGAGTAAATTCACCCAGCTGAACTTAATTTTCTCACCAATAAATTTACTCTAAGGACCTTCCAGATTTAATATTCTAAGATGCTGGAGCTCTTAGGAGTAGTATCTCAAATTCTACCATTTACTCCCCTTGTTTCCCCCTCCAGAGCTCTGGATAGTAAATGCAAACCGAGTCAAATGGGAAATATGACATTAGCTATATTGTTGTCAAAGTGGTCTGGAGAACAAAGCTTGGAATTGAAACTGAGATGAAAGGGAGTAACAACTCCTTTCCTCACTGAATTGAAGCCTGGGCCACAGCACAGAACTGACTTGACTGACCTACACATGGCTGAGAAGTGGGAACTGGGAGAGCAAATGTCCCACAAGATAAAGCAAGAGCATATGCAATCTCTTCTCCTTCAACAGACTGCACACATTCTCACAGAAGAAAGATAATCTCCTTCCATTCTCTGGAACATTATGTTTTCTCGTTTTTCTGAGCTTCTTAGCTGGGGAAAACTATGGTGATGTAATGATATTTTCATTTTATTTCTGAAGTTCAGCACTCTACTTAACAAATACTCAATCATGGTTTTATTAAGTTAATCAAGAATTTCTTGTACCCAGTGACATCAATGTGATCAGACCCAGTGCATTACTTACACAAATTTTACTCATGGGTGCAGTGTAACTTGAAGGGTAATTGAAAGGAAATGATAACTGAACAGCCCTCTCTCTAGAACAGGAAGAATCCAAGAACAACAAAATAAGTTATTAAATCTTTAAATACTCTTTTGTCTCTCACCTTCTCTATAGAAGCACTTCTTAACTACTTAAAATTCTTCAGTTCAAGTAAATTTATCACGGCGCAGTGAAAGAAATAAAAGCCCTAGAATTAGAAATGAAGTAGTATTGATTGTCTGCTGACACTAAGTATTTTAATACAAGTTGTCCATTAATCTTACCTATAATATCATGATGTAAATAGTATCTACCACATTTACAAATGAGAGAACTGACACTTTCTCATGACTAGTAAATCAAAGAGCTACATTTGAATATAGGTCTTTCTGACTTTAAAACCCAAAACCCATAACATGGCTTCCCTAATTACATCAATACGTATTCCACTGCCCTCAGCAAAGACAGGAAAGAAAAGTTGCAACCCAGGATAAAACTTTCTGTGATACACCAGAATATCTCAAAAACACAAGTAGGAAATATTGCTTACAAAGCACATCCAAAGTATAATGTACAGTTCAGTGCATGGTCTTCATTGGCTGGGCCACAAGTGGTAGATGATCTGTATTCCCATCCTTACACATCCTCTATAAAGTGTTTGCCACCACTTGTTATCTTGTTATCTTCCTTATTTTATACCTTATAATCTTCCATTGTCAGAGGGCAGATTCATGTTGCTATGATACTAAACAAATTTCAGAGGAGCTTTCAGACTAAGATGGACTAGGAAGAAAGGCCTGATGATCTACTCTGTAAAATCAGCCAGTGAAAACCCTGTAGATTACAATGATCCAATCCATAACTGATCATGGGGATAGTGCAGGGCCAGGCAGAATTTTGTTCCATCGTGCATGGCGTTGCCATGAGTCAGGGGCTGACTCAACGCCAGCTAAAAACAAAAACAACATCTTTTCACTGAGAGTGTGGTCCTTCCCTACTTTGTGAAGTTCCAATTACCTGCCTCACATAGTACCCAAGGCCTCTTCTCTACCCAAAGTGGTCATTGAACAGCAAACTCCTAGGTTTTTTGACTGATCCCACCCATTCCCAGTCATAGGCCATCAACAAAGTCAACTCATGCATTTTCTATTCTGACTTTCAGTTCTTCTTGTTTCTGTCACACAGGTATGTTTTCGTTATCAAATGTTCAACTATGCACTTTTTAGAAAAAAAATTACGATAAATTGTAACTATTTCATCTAAGTGCTGAAAGTTTTTTGTTGTTGTTGTTGTTGTTGTTTTTGGTGCTGAAAGTTTTTTATGTCATGTGCTTCTACTGTATTCCCAGCACAAGATGAAAACTCACTTTGCGTACCCAGACTTTGAACCTACTTCCATGATCCCAATTAACAGTCAACGCCTGCATCACAAAGAACAGATTTCCCAAATGACCCTCATTAACACTATGAACAACAGTCAAGCAATAGATCATCAATTCTATTATTTTACTTAACACTGAAGAAGAATAACACTTCTTTTTTTTATAATTAGCCTCTCAACAAATATTTGTTAGTAACACACAGTGTGTTCATATATTTGGCCTATAAACTGGATAACAAAATTAGAAGTAAGTAAATAAAAATTCATGTCTTATTGACCCAACAATTTAGAGAAGAAGGAGCTTAATGAGTGAGGAGTTTTTAACTATAGTTTCATAGAGGAGGTAAGATTAGAACAAAACTTATAGCAGTTGTAGATTTGGAAACAGAGCCTCAAAAATGGCCACGATCTTTCAAATGCCTAAGCTTTTCCTCAGTGCAGCAACATCCTCAATGTGTCCAAATGAAGAGGAAAAAATAAACAAACAAAAAACCTGAAAGCAAGCCTAGGTATATTGAGACCATGCAGTTTCACTCTAGCAAGTGTATTTGGGCATTTTAATTTGCAGAAAATGTTGCCTGGGCATTGACCCCTTCACTCATTATGCCTCTAATATAATATGTTCCTTGTTGTCTTGTGCCAACCACACACTTTATTGCTCAGCAACTCCAGGGCTAATGGGTCTTGCTTGACCCACCCAACAACTTTTATTTTTTCTATCCCTAAGTTTCTTGAACACTATTCCAAAGATCCAAATAACACCACAGAGTGTTGGCAATGTTAGTCTTCACCGTCTCCAATGATAACAAATGTCCACGCACACACACACACACACACACACACACACACACACACACATAAAGACATACACAGAGAGAGAATCTAAAACGCACCACATCTACAAGCTAAAGTAAAGGTACAATGTTTATCTGAGCCAGAATGGCTCCCCTTGCTCCCTACATACAGTCTATATTTGAAGATCCCAAATACCTGCCACAAACTGCTATCAGGCATTTTTTGAAAATTAGCAGAAGGAATTTTAAAGAGTAAAGAATCCTAGGCCATGCCTGAAAAAAAAGAAAAAGAAAAAGAAACTATTTTCAGTGAATGTGAGGTGATATCTAAAAATCTGGATTTTTGAACTTTAGGTTGTGATGGTCTTTTAATATGTCAACTTAGCTAGGCTACAGTCCCCAGTTATTAAACACTAAGCTAGGTGTTGCTGTGAAGGTATTTTGTTGATGTGATCAAAATCCATAATCAGTTGATTTTAAATAAGGTAGACTGTCCAAGATAATCTGGGTGGGCCTGTTTCAATCAGTTGAAGGGTCTTCAGTGCAGCTGAAGCTTCCTTGAAAAGAAATTCCACCTATTGATGACAGTTTTATCCCATGCCTGAGAGATCCAGCCTGCCCTTCCTGACAGCTAGCCCTATGGATTTTGGACTTGCCTCAGAGACCCACGATCACATAAGCTAATTCCTTGCAATATATCTCTTAATATATGTCTACTACTGGTTCTGCTTCTTTGGTTGAACCTGACTAATTACAGATTTTGCTACTGGGAATGGTTCTAGAGGGACAGAATCTCAAGAATGATTTTTCTAAATTGATTATGTTTTTTCTGGAATTGGATCTTTAATCTGATTAGACAAGACACTAATGACTCTGTGTTCAGTGGCAAAGAGGGTAGTGGAAGTCTGTGGTATGATGTGGCTTTAGAAAGATGCAAAGTACACCATTGGATACTCATATTCAAATACTAATAGAAGGTGAGGTTCTGGGTGACCATATTTGCTACCTTAGAACATCTTAGTCAAGCTAATAAGTATATGGACTTATCTGGTTGCTTCTAACTTGCTGGAAGAGAAAGAGATGAATTCAGGGCTTCAAACTCCCAGATCAAGCTTTAAATAAAAGACCTGAAATTTTCTGTATTCTCCCTGACAGAAATCCTTATCTACTTCAGGCATAGGGCTGAGATTTCTGAAAACCAATTCCAAAGTTTCATCCTAGCAGTGGCTAAATTACAACGCAAAATGAATTTATAAAATTGCTAGATATGTTCTGTTAAAGTAATAGTGTTAACTGGGAAGGAATGGAATCCTGAAAATTGGGATAGGGATATATGGGCAGATCCCAATGAAATTAGGTATATTGAACCCTCAGATTCTGCTGAGTCTTCTTTCCCAGAAGTAGCCCTTTCACCCTGTCTGAGGAAGTTATCTCTTGTTTGCCTGAAGAACTTGTAATGGTCTACCCTGAGGTAGTTGTCTTTCAAAGCACTGCTGATGACCCTGAGAATCTACCCTTGCTATCCCACCTTCAATTTAAGATCTGTAACAAAACTCAAGTACCAGCAGACCCCAAAGGGTGAAGTATGAAGCATATCCTACAAGACTATTCACTACACACTAAAGAACTGCATTATTTTTCCAATTTATATAGACATAAACTTGGGAAATACATGTGTGATTAGATCTTAAGGGTGTGGGGCCTTTATGGAAGGAATATAGAGCTGAATCAAGACAAATTTATTGATATGTGCCCACTAAGCAGACATTCTGGATTCAATTCAATGTGTTATCACACAGAGTTAGAAGGGACTGTAATAATTTGTTTGATTCTCTGGCTAAAACATGGATCAAAAGGTAGTCTAGACAAAATGAAGTTGAAATGCCAGAACTTCTTTGGTATACTGTAAAGTAAGCTACCTAAAAGCTTAGGGAGATAGAATGTAAGAATGCATTTATCATGTAAAACATGCACACTCAAACTGGGAGGATACAGAGGACATACTTTTCACCAGAACTCTGAGAAATAGTTTTGTGAGTGGAGGCCCAGCATCCTTGAAGAGCTCTGTTGTTGTTGTTCTTCTCAGAAATTACAGTGGAAACTACTACATCGTTGTAATCCACCAGTCACAGTGGGGGCTTATGGAGATCAAGTAATCAGTGGAGTTTTAGCTCAGGTCTATCTCACAGTGGCTCCAGTGGGTTCTTGAACCCATCCCTTGGCAGTTGATATGCAGCTATTTATCTGGAAAATGCCTTTTTCTTGATATCTGTCAGTGAAGACCACCAGAAGTAGTTTGTTTCATCTGGCAAGGCCAGTAATATACTTTCATTGTCCTACCTCAAAGGTATATCAGCTCTCCAGCCCTGTGCCACAATTTAGTCCACAGGGATCTTCATTGCCTTTCCCTTCCACAAGACATCACACTCGTCTATTACATTGTTGACGTTATGCTGTTTAGATCTAATAAGCAAGAGGTAACAACTACTGTAGACACTGGTAAGACATCTGTATGTCAGAGAATTGGAAATAAATCCCACAGAAATTCAGGGACCTTTCATCTCAGTGAAATTTCTACAGGTCCAGTGGTGTAAGGTATGTTGACATATCCCTTCTAAGGTGAAGGATAAGTTGATGCATCTGTTCCCTCCTACAATCAAAAAAGAGGTACAATCCTTATAAAGCCTGTTTGGATTTTAAAGGCAACATATTTCTCATTTGGGTGTGCTACTCCAACCCACTTAACAAATGACCTGAAAAACTTCTAGTTTTGAGTGAGGCCTAGGATGCTTTGTAACAGGTCCAGGCTGCCATGCAAGCTGCTCTGCCACTTGAGCCATATTATCCAGCAGATTAAATAGTGTTTGAAATGACAGTTGCAGATAGAGATGCTGTTTGAAATATTTGGCAAGGCCTAATAGGTGAATCACAGTGCAGACCCTAAGGATTTTGGAGCAAAGACCTCTTATCCTCTGTGGACAATTACTATGTTTTTTAGAAAAATCTTTTGTCTTGGTATAGGGCCTTAGTAAATGCTGAAAGCTTAACTGTGGTTAAACTGCCCATCATGAACTGGGCTGACCATCAAGCCATAAAATTGGGCATGAACCTCAGCATTCGATTATCAAATGGAAATGGTATATATGAGCAGCCACTGTAGGCACAAGTAAATTGCATGAGGAAGTGGCCCAGATGTCCAGGACGCTTAATCCTGCTTCATTACCTCTTCTCCCCTGGGCCACACATATGGACTCATGGAGAGTTTCCTGTTTCCAGTTGACTGAGGAAGAGGCAATCAGGCCTGGTTTACAGATAGTTACACATGATATGCCAGTATTACCTGAGAGTAGACAGCAGCAATGGGTCCCTTTCTAGCACATCCCTGAAGGAAGTGGTGAAAGGGAAGTCCCCCCATTGGGCCAAACTTTGAGTAGTGAACTTGATTGTTCATTTGCCTGGAAGAATAAATGGCTAGAGGTAAGAGTCTATACTAATTCATGGACTTGGCCAGTTGTTTGGCTGGATGGTCAGGGACTTGGAAAGATATGATTGGAAAATTGGTGACAAGGAGGTATAGCAAACAAACATGTGGATAGAGCTCTGTAAATGGGAAAAGAATGTAAAGATATTTGTGTCCCATGTTAATGTTCATCAAAGGGTGACCTTAGCAGAGGAGGATTTTAATTATCAAGTGGATAGGATGACATGTTCTGTGGATACTAGTCAGCCTCTTTCCCCAGATACTCTTGCCATTGCCCAATTGGCTTATGAACAAAATGGCCATGGTGTCAGGGATAGAGATTATGCATATGCTCAGCAACATGAACTTCCACTCAGCAAGGCTGATCTGGCTACAGTCACACCAACACTGAGTTTCTGATATGTACCATTCTCCAGTGTGATCAGCCAGCTACCTGATGACTATTTGATTACACTGAACCATCATGGAAGTAGCACCACTTTTTTCTTACTGCAATAGACACTTATTCTGGATGAGTTTCCCTTCCCTGCATACAATGCTTCTGTCAAAACTACCCTCTATGGACTTACAAAATGCCTTATCCACCATCATGGTATTCTACACAGCATTGCTTCTGGTCAAGGAACTCAATTCACAGCAAATTAAGTCTGGCAATAGGCCCATGCTCATGGAATCCACGGTTCTTACCTTGTTCCTCATCACCCTGAAGCAGATAGCTTGAAAGAATGGTGGAATGGCCTTTTGAAAACTCAGTTACATCACCATCTAGATGCAATGTCTTGTGAGATTGAGGCAATGACCTCTAGAAGGCTATATATGCTCTAAATAAACGTTCAATATATGGTACTGTTTTTCCCATAGCCAGGATTTACATGTCCTGGAATAAAGGGGTGGAAATAGGAGTACCTAACTTATTGTTATCCCTAGTGATCCACTAGCAAAAATTTGGTTCCAATCCCCATGAACTCAGACTCTGTTGGTGTAACGATCTTGGTTCCAAAGAAAGGAATACCTCCACCAGCAGATAGAACAATGATTTCTCTGAACTGGAAGTTGAGATTGCTACCCAGTCACTTTGAGAACCTCATTCCTTAGAATCAACAGTCAAAAAAAGCAGGCTACTGTACTGGCCAAGGTAAACGATACTGATTACTAATGAGAAATTGGAATGCTACTACACAATGGAAGTAAGGAAGAGTATTCTGGTATACAGAGTGTACCAACATGTCCTGTGATTAAAGTCAATGGAAAATTACAGCAACCTAATTGAGTGGGACTTAGTAGTATGGCACAGACATTTCAGGAATGAAGGTTTAAGTTATCCCACTAGGCAAAGCACCACGTCCAACTCAAGTACTGTGTTAGTCATCTAGTGCTGCTATAACAGAAATACCACAAGTGGATGACTTTAACAAACAGAAGTTTATTCTCTCATACTCCAGTAGGCTAGAAGTCCAAATTCAGGGCATCAGCTCCAGGGAAAGTCTTACTCTCTCTGTTGGTTCTGGGGAAGGGTCATTGTCATCAATCTTCCCCTGGTTGAAGAGCTTCTCCAAGCAGGAACCCCACCCTGGGTCCAAAGGAAGTGTTCTGCTCCTGGCACTGCTTTCTTGGTGGTATGAGATCCCCTACTCTCTGCTTGCTTCCTTTTCCTTTTATCTCTTGTAAGATGAAAGGTGGTGCAGCCCACACCCCTTTACTTTGGATTAGGGATGTGACCTGTGCAAGGGTGTTACATCCCACCCTGATCCTCTTTAACCACAGGCAGAGATTATGATGTACAACACACAGGAAAATCACAAAATGGAGGACAGCAACACAATACTGGAATCATGGCCTAACCAAGTCAACACATATTTTTGGGGGACACGATTCAATCCATAACAGGTGCTTACTGAGGGCAAAGTGAAGATGGGTGGGTATTGTAAAATGGTAGTTGTAAATACCAGTTATAACTATGTGACCAGTTGCAGAAATGAGGACTGCAATAGCCATGTGTATTTCTTCCTTGGTTTGTTATAAATGTTTTTATATATAACTAACTAGGTTTTTTTTCTTCTTTTTCTTATCCCCTTATCATCCAACATTAGATGTATTAATAATAGTTAACTTCTATCACAGTATTTATATTATAGGATGTCAAAAGACAAGAGTAAACTTTACCCAAGGACTTTGAAACCTCTTCTGGGGAAAAGGTTAGCTTGTTTTGGTTGTAGTCAGGATAGCCTATATATATATATATATATATATATATATATATATATACGGGATATGGGTTTTTCTCCTTGTCATGGAAGTGTGGATTAGTTATTTTCTTTATTTGTAAGTAAATAATGGTTTAAAAAGTGGTGTATGGGTAGCAAATTGACAAAGAGTGAACAACGATGACCTTTTGATACATCAAGTTGACTAGGCTACAGTCCCCAGTTATTCGATTATACAACTAATCTACATGTTTCTATGAAGATATTTTGTAGATGTGATTAAGATTCATGATAAGTTGAATTTAAATAAGGGAGATTATCTTAAGTAATTTGGGTAGACCTGATTCAGTCAATTGAAAGGCCTTAAGAGCAGAGCTGAGACTTCTGTGAAGAAGAAATTCTGCCTGTCAACAGCAGCTGCTTGAACTACGCCTGACAGTCCTTGCCTGCCCTTCCTGCTAGCCGCCCTGTGGTCTAGCAGCAGTTAGTAAAAAAACTGATGTCAGAGACTGTAAATATGATGACCTTTACAACGAAGAACCAAATTATTTGGCAAACTGCTATCCATGATGATTTTAGAGGCAGATTACATTATTAACCCAGTTGTAGATCTAGTGGAAAAGTTTCAGAAACAGTAAAATAGATTTCTCTTACAAGGGTAAGAGTTATTTTTGCCATTCCTTATATAATGCTTTGATCATAGAGGTTGGCAGCATTTTTAAAACTATGTGCATACAAACAAGAATGTGAAGAAAAATAATTGGAATTTTGTTTCGCATATTAGTCAGTTTTCCTGGTAATGTTCTCTAGAAGCACAGGATTGTGATTCCTGAGAGAAGGGAAATGATCAGATGGGCATTACGATTGCCCCAGATCACAGCCTGAAGCAGTTTCCAGGTCATAGCACAAGAGAACCTGATTGTGGTGGTAGTTACACTAATTTATATTATATATGAGATAAAATTGCATAGAATTAAATGCCCCCCCAAAAGTGAGTACATGTTAAAACTGATAACATCCAAATAAAGTCTTTAGTTAATAGTATTGTAACAGGGTCAATTTCTTGGTTTTGATAAATGTGTTATGGTTATGTAAGATATTGTCATTGGGGGAGTCTGGGTGAAATATATATGGGAACTCTGTATTAATTTTTAAAATTCTGTGTGAATCTAAAATTCTTTGAAAATAAAAAGTATTTTTTTAAAATTAAGGCTAAATAAAAACTCACAGAAAGAAACATTGTAAGAATTCATCACCACCATATTTATACTACATGAAATATTAAAAGAATTTCCTCAGGCAGATTGAAAATGATGCCAGATGGAAATTTTCACATACACAAAGGAATGAGGAGCATAGAATATGGAAACTATGTGAGTAAATACTAAATATATTTTCTGATGTTTTTAAAAATGATTGCTTAAAACAAAAAGCAATAACAATGAAAGTGGGTTTTTTGGTTAGTTATCTACTGATGTATAACAGATTACACTCAGTGCTTAGTGGCTTAAAATAACAAACATGTATTATTTCACAGTTTTGAGGGTCAGGAATTTGAGACTGGCTTAGCTGAATGATTCTGGCTGAGGATCTCATAAAATTGTATTCAAAGTGTCAGCTAGGATGCCATAATATAAAGGCCTTACTGGGAATGAAGGATCTGTTTCCAAATGGCTCACTCATGTAGCTGCTGGCAGGAGCCTCAATTTCTCACTGGATGTCATCCCAAGGCCTCAGTTCCTTGCCAGCTATTGGCAAGTAACCTCAGTTCCTCTCCATATGGGTTGCTTAAGTGTCCTTATAACGTGGCAGCTGCCTTCCCACCAGAGCAAGTGGTCCAAGAGAGAAAGCAGGGAGGAGGGTGTAATGTTTTGTCTGATCTAGTCCCATAAGTCATACACTGTCACGTCTACCATATTTTAATCTCTAGATGCAAGTTGCCAAATCCAGACCACACTCAAGAGGAGGGGAATTATACTCTACCTGTTGAGAAGTGAATTGCAAAGAATTTGAGGAAGTATGTTAAAACTACCACAGGGTTTATAACATATAAAAAATAAACCAAACCAAACCCACTGCCGCCAAGTCGATTCTGACTCATAGCAACCCTATAGGACAGAGTAGAACTGCCCAATAAGGTTTCCAAGGCTGTAAATCTTTATGGAAGCAGACTGCCACATCTTTCTACTGCAGAGCACTTAGTGAGTTCAAACCACCAACCTTTCAATTAGCACCCAAACACTTTAACCACTGTGCAACTGTAAAATATATGACAATAATGGCACAAAGAACAAGAGAGGGATAAATGGAAATATGCTGTTATAAATACCATATACTACATGTGAAGTGGTATAACGTTATTTGAAAGTAGACTGTGATCATTTAAAATCGTATGTTGTAAACTCTAGAGAAACCACTAAATTAAAAATATATTGCTAATTAATCAACAGTGAAGATAAAATGGATTCATAAGAAATACTCCTAAAAATGAGGAAAAAAGAATAGAAATAGCCAGATGGTACTTTTCTACCCAATCATATCAATAATTACATCAAATGGAAATGATTAAACACCTTAATTAAAAGGCAAAGATTGTTAGCTTGGATTAAAAAAGCAAAACTATCTATACTCTGGATACAAAAAAAAAAAAAAAAGCTTAAAAAATGATAACTGTTAAAAGTTTCGTAATGATAAAAGGGTCAATTCATTAAAAGTACATAACAATCATAAATGTGTAGACACCTAATCGTTGTTGTTGTCAGCTGCCTGTGAGTCAGCCCCGAATCATAGCACCCCATGCACAACAGAATGAAATGCTGCAAAGTTCTGTGCCATCATCATGATTACTTGTGGACTGGACCATTGTGATCAGTAAGGTTTTCTCCGGCTGATTTTTGGAAGTAGATCACCAGGTATTTTTTTCCTTGTCTGTCTTAGTCTGAAAGTTCTGCTGAAAACTATTCAGCATCACTGTAACACACAAGCCTCCTCTGACAGACAGATGGTGGCTGCACATGAGGTGCATTGGCTGAGAATCAAATCCAGGTCCCTACATGGACGATGGGAATTCTACCACTGAACCACCACTGCCCCCAGTATGCCCCTAATAACAGGGCTTTAAAAAACATGGGAAGGAAAATCTAGTAGAACTGAAAAAAAGAAATAGACAAAGCTCCAATTGTATTTTGACATTACTCCTACCAGGAATTGATAGAACAAGGAGAAAGCGAGAAAAATCAATAAAGAAATAGAAGATTGAATAGTGTTACAAATCAACTTGAATTCGTTGACACTTACAGAACACTTCACCAATGACAGCTGAATAAGCATTCTTTTCAAGTGCAGTCCAAACATTTATGAAGAGCCACTGTATTAAGTAGTATATAACAATCATCAGTACATATAAGAACAGGAGTGGCAATCTACAGTCCGTTGGCCAAATCCGGTCTGCTGCCTAATTTTTATAAATAAACTTTTACTGGAACACAGCCATGTTTTTTTGTTTTGTTTTGTTTTAATATATTGCATGACTACTTTCATGCTACAATGGCAGAGTTCAACAGTAACTCATATTTTGTATTTGGCCTGTAAAACCTAAACTGCTTGCATGTGATATTAATGATGCTGTTCGATAATTTCCACATTCTGTTGGATCACCTTTCTTTGGAATAGGCACAAATATGGATCTCTTCCAGTCAGTTTGCCAGGTAGCTGTATTCCAAATTTCTTGGCATAGACGAGTAAGCACTTGCAGCACTGCATCTGTTTGTTGAAACATCTCAATTGATATTCCATCAATTCCTGAAGCCTTGTTTTTCACCAATGCCTTCAGTGCAGCTTGGACTTCTTCCTTTGATCATATGTTACCTTCTGAAATGGTTGAATGTTGACCAGTTCTCTTTGGTAAGTGACTGTGTGTATTCCTGCCTATTTCTTTTGATGCTTCCTGCGTCGCTTAGTATTTTCCCCATAGAAAGCTTCAATATTGCCATTCAAGGCTTGAATTTTTTCTTCAGTTCTTTCAGCTTGAGAAATGTCAAGCATGTTCTTCCCTTTTGGTTTTCTAACTCCAGCTCTTTGCACAAGTCATTATAATACTTTATCTTCCTGAGTGGTCCTTTGAAATCTTCTGTTCAGCTCTTTTATTTCATCATTTCTTCCTTTTGCTTTAGCTACCCTACGTTCAAGAACAAGTTTCAGAGTCTCTTCTAACATCCATTTTGATCTTTTCTTTCTTCTTTGACCTCTTTCTTTCTTCATGTGTGATGTCCTTGATGTCATTCCACAACTCGTCTGGTCTTCAGTCATTAGTGTTCAACATGTCAAATCTATTCTTGAGATGGTCTCTAAATTCAAGTGGGATATACTCAAGGTTGTACTTTGGCTCTCATGGACTTGTTCTAATTTTTTTTCAGTTTCAACTTGAACTTGCATGATCTGTTCCACAGTCAGCCCCTGGCCTTATTCTGAGTGATGATACTGAGCTTTTCCATTATCTCTTTCCATAGATGTAGTCGATTTGATTCCTGTGTATTCCATCTGGACATTTATGTTGTTTAAAAATGGTATTTGCAATGAAGAAGTCATTGGTCTTGTAAAATTCTATCAGGCAAACTCCCATGTTTCTATCATCAAGGCCATATTTCCAACTAGTGTTCCGTTTTTGTTTCCAGCTTTCATTTTCCAATCTGCAGTAAGTATCAATGTATCTTGATTGCATGTTTGATCAATTTTGAACTGCAGAATTTGGTAAAAAGTCTTCAATTTTTTTCATCTTTGACCTTAGTAGTTGGCGTGTAAATTTGAATAATAGTTGTATTAACTGGTCTTCCTTGTAGGTGTATGGATATTATTCTATCACTGACAGTGTTGTACTTCAGCATAGATCTTGAAATTTTCTTTATGACCATGCATCCAATGCCATTCTTCTTCAAGTTGTCATTTCTGGCATAGTAGGCTATGATTGTCCAATTCAAAATATCTAATACCAGTCCATTTCAGCTCACTAATGCTTAGAATATTGATGCTTATGTGTCCCATTTCATTTTTGACGACTTCCAATTTTCCTAGATTCATACTTCGTACATTCCATGTTCTGATTATTAATGGATATTGGCAGCTGTTTCTTCTCATTTTGTGTTGTGCCATCTCAGTGAATGAAAGTCCCTAAAGCTTTACTCCAACCTCATCATGAAGGTTGATTCTACTTTGAGGAGGCAGCTCTCCCTCAGTGATATTTTGAGTGCTTTCCAACATGAGGGGCTCATCTCCTGGCACTGTATCAGACAACACTCCGCTGCCATTCATAAGGTTAATTTTTTTCAGAAGTAAACCACCAGGTCCTTCTTCCTAGTCTGTCTTAGTCTGGAAGTTCAGCTGAAACCTGTCCTCCACGGGTGATCCTGCTAACATTTGAAATACCAGTGGCATAACTTCCAGCATCAAATGTCCATAGAAAAATATGCATAGAAATTGTTAAATGGAAACTTCATTTGGTGGGTAAACTTTCACCAAAAGCATTAGAAAATATTATTAAAAAATAATAAAGTGTGTATGTAGCAAATAAAATAAATAAATTTAAAGTATTACATGCTGATTTTAGAAAACAATAAAGATTTCAGATCATTGATTCCACCTTAAAAAACTAGAGGAGGAGGAGAAAATAAGTAAATTAAAAATGAGCAGAAAGAAGAAAATAAGAATAAATATCAAAATAAAAAACAGGAAAAACAATAGCGAAAAATAAGTGAAATCAAAAGCTGTCTTTTTGGACAGAGCAAAAAAACTGATAAAGGTCTAGTAAGAATATTCAAGAAAAGGAGAGAAGAAACAAATTGCCAGCATCCAGAATGAGAGATGACATCACTATAGGTTATGTATTCATTAAAAGATAGTAAGGGAATATAGGTAGTCCCCAGGTTACGAACGTCCGACTTAAAAACAACTCATACTGAAGAATGGAATGCCATAAAGCTTACTATGTTAAAAATTTGAGTTAAATACATACAATATTTGTAATAAAAAACACAGGCACTAATTTGTGGTGCTCATGAAAACATTGAGCAGTTTGAAAGTGTTTCTTAGTTTATATGAATAGAAGGTAAAATATATACTATATACTAAGACAAACATTGGACTAACTGATGCTAAATAAGAACTGTATGTACCTGTCCTGACTTAGCTACAAATTCGACTTAAACACAGACTTAGGAATGGATCTCATTCATATCCTCGGGACGGCCTGTATTATAAACAACTTTTAAATAAACTTAAAAACATAGATGAAATGTATAAATTTCTTGAATGGCCAAATGACTAAAGCTCAATGAAGGATAAATAAATAATCCAAATAGTGTAACATGTATTAAATAAATTGAATTTGTTCTTTCAAACCTTCCCACAAAGAAGACTTCAAGCCCAAATGGCTTTATAGATAAATTCTTCTAAATGTTTATTAAAGAACTAATTCCAATTCAGACAATAGAAGAGAATAAGCTTTCCAGCCAAAATCATCATAAATAAAGAAAACTAAAGACCAATATCCCTTAGGACCATGAACAAACATTGTCTTAAAGCATTTGGCAAATCAAATACAGTAATATATATTTAAAAAAAAGGTTAATACATAATGACCAAGTGGATTTTATTTCTGACATGCAAGGTTAGTTCAGCATTCAAGAATCAATCAATTCAATCCAACATATTTAAAGAAAAAAATAGGATCATCTAAATAGATGCAGAAAAATCATTTGACAAAATTTGACATCTATTCATAATAAAGATTCAGGGAAAATTAAGAATAGAAGGTAATATAGCATTCTGATAAAGAGAATCTATGAAAAATCTATCACTAATATTCTACTTCATGGTATAGGACTGAATATGTTCCTCTTAATTCCCAGAACAGTACAAAGATTTCTGCTCTCACCAGTCATATTCCACATTGTACTGAAGGTCCTAGGCAGTACAATAGACAATAATATACATAAATAAAGGTATAGAGAATAGAAAGGTAGGAGTAAACCTGCCCATATTCATGAATTATATGATTGTCTACATAGATGATCCTAAGAAATTATGAAAAAATTTACAAGAACTAATAAATTTTGCAAGATCTTGGGATACAAGACGTAGGATATAAAAATGCAAAAATCAATTATGTTTCTACATTCTTACTCTGAGCCACACATTTTTATGAAGTTTAAAAACTACACCCCATGAAAATTATAAAATATAGTTGAGATAAATTAAAGACATAAATAAATGGGAGAAAAGAATATGTTCGTCTATCAGAAGACTCAATACTGTTACAATGTAAATTCTCCCAAAATTCATCTATACATTCACTGCAATTCTAGTCAAATTCCTAGCAAGCTTTGTTTTAGAATTTGACACACAAATTCCAAAATGTATATAAACCCAAACCAAACCCATTGTTGTACAGGTGATTTTGTCTCATAGTGACCCTATAGGGCAGAGTAGAACTGCCCCATAAAGTTTCCAAGGAATGCCTGGTGGATTAGAACTGCTGATGTTTGGGTTAGCAGACGTAGCTCTTAACCAATACACCACCAGGGTTTCCAAAATGTATATGGAAATGCAAAATACCTACAATAGCTAGAACAGTTTTGAAGAAGTACTAAGTTACTGATTTACATACTGATTTCAAGAAATACTACAAAACTAAAGTAATAAAGTGACTATGCTATTGGCATAGGATAGGCATATGGATCAATGGAACAGAATAAAAGTTCCAGAAATATGCTATCATTTACATGGTCAGATTTTAACAAAGATGTCAAAGCAATTCAGTGGGGTAAGGGTAATCTTTTCAGCTAATGGTTCTGGAAAATTGGTTGTCTGGGTGCAAAACATACTGGACCCTAAACCTTACATCACACCATATACCAAAATTTTAACTTAAGCTGGTTGACAAGACTACAACTATACAACGTCTGAAGAAAACATAGGAGAAAATCTTTTGGGGAGCTGTTGTAAATGACATTGTTTTCCTGATTTCCTTTTTGAAGTTCTCTTTGTTGGTGTACAGGAATCCAACTGATTTTTATATGTTGATCTTGTATCCTGCTAATTTGCTGACTCCTATTAGTTCCAGTAGCCTCCTTATAGAATCTTTGGGGTTTTCTATGTATTTGATCATATCATCTGCAAATAGGGAAAGTTTTATTTCTTCCTTGCCAATTTGGACACCCTTTGTTTCCTTTTCTTGCCTTATTGCTTTAGCTAGGACTTCCAACATGATGCTGAGTAAGAGTGGTGATAAAGGGTGTCCTTATCTGGTTCCTTTTCTCAAGGGGAGTGCTTTTTAGTATTTCTCCATTGAGAATAGCCTTGGCAGTTTGTTTTGTATAAATGCCTTTTATTATGTAGAGAAATTTCCCTTCTGTTCCTATTTTATTGGGAATTTTTATTAGGAATTTGACTTTATCAAATGCCTTTTCTACACCAATTGAGATGATGATGTGATTCTTCTCTTTTATTTTATTTATATGGTGACTACATTGATTGATTTCTAATGTTGAACTATCCTTGCAAACATGACATGAATTCCACTGGATCATGATATATTACTTTTTTGATACAACATTAAATTTTATTGGCTAGAATTTTGTTGAGAATTTTTGCATCTGTATTCACGAGGGATATTGGTCTGTACTTTTCTTTTTTGGTGGTGTCTTTCCGTGGTTTTAGTATCAGGGTTATGCTGGCTTCATAGAATGAATTAGGGAGTACTCTTTCCTTTTCTATGCTCTGAAATACAGAATACCAAATGTAGCAAAAAATGCACAAACAGCAGAGACAAAGTAGATAAATGGGACCTCCTAAAATTAAACATGTATGCTCATCAAAAGACTTCTCTAGGTGGAGCCAGCATGATGCTATAGACAGACGCACCATGCCCTCTGTCTGCAGCAAAGATCTGAAAAACTAAGTAAAACAGATACAAACATCAGTCCTGGAACTCTAAGTGTCAAATGAATGGATAAAGAACTTGATTAAGCACCGAACGGAATAAGAAATGACAGAGAACAGAGAAGGAGGAAAGCTACAGAATGGAAGTCCCCTACAGGCTAACAACGCACAGATTCATCATCTTGGACTACAGCCACCAAGGAACACAGACAGGGAGTATGGGAAGGCAACTTCACAGAGCCCCCGACAGGAAACAGAACACCCGTGAACCAGGGATACGTGCTTTCCCACCCCCCACACTTTTTCCCTCTATATGGCTTCTGCCATTTTCCAACAGGCCACAGTCACTCAGCCAGAGAGACACCAGCTAACTGTCACCTGGGTCTGCCCTGACCCAACCAGCTGGCTCCTTCAGCACCATTTTTTGTTGTTGTTGTTATTGTTTTTTTAATTTTTTTGGTTTCTTCTCTCTCTCTCCCTTCCTCCCCTCTTTTCCTTTCTCCTGCCCAGCCAACCCCATATGCCATCCCCTCCCCTTCTTGATGGGCTGTGCCACACTGCTTGGCTAGGGAGCCACGGCACATAGCCTCCCCAGGTCCATGCCATCACCACTGGCAGGCTAGTCAGCGCCATTCTTCTCTGTCTGTCACTTCCTTACTTTCCTTTCTCCCACTCACCTAGCCCTGTGAGCTGCCCCCACCCTTTCTCGATGGGTAGTATTGTACCATGTGGCTAAAGAGCCACTGGAGCACATCCTTCCCAGATCCATACTGTCTCCACTGTCTGGCTCCTTCAGTGCGACATTTTTGTTGTTGTTCATTTTTGTTTTCTTTCTTCTCTATTTCTTTCCTTTCCTTTCTCCAGTCCACCTATCCCCCTGTGCTGTCCCTGCCCCATCTCAACAGGCTGTGCTGTACCACGTGGTTAGAAAGTCACCAGCACATAGCCTCTCCAAGTCTGTGCCACCCCCACTGGCCCGCTCCCTCAGTGCTATATTTTTTGGTTGGTTGGTTTGTTTGTTTTGCTTTGTTTTTTTGTTTTGTTTTTTGTTTCTTCTCTCTCTCTCCCTTCCTTCTTTTCCTGTCTTCCATCTGTCTACCCCATGCACTGTCCCTACTACTTCTCGAAGGGCTGTGCTGCACAGCTCAGCTAGACAGTCATTAGCAAACAGCTTTCCTGGGTCTGCATCACCATTACCAACTGGCTCCCTCAGCACCATTTGTTTGTTTGCTTTGGTTCTAGTTTTTTTCTTTTCTTTAATTCTTTTTTGTTGTTGTTGTCGTTGTTATTGTTTCATCTCTCTCTCCCTTGCTTCCTTTCCTTTCTCCCACCCACCTAGCCCTGTGCACTGCCCCCAACCCCTTCTCATTGGACTGTGCTGTATAGGTCTGCTAGAGAGCCTCTGGCACATGGCCTCCCCAGGTCTGCACCACTCCCACAGGCTGATTCCCTCAGAACCATATTTTTTATTTTTCTTTATCTTTCCCCTTCTCATTTTTCCTTCTCCATCCCACCTAGGTCTGTGCTACCTCTGTTCCTTCCTGACAGGCCATGCCGCACCGTCTGGCAAGAGAGACATCAGCTCATCATCACTTCAATTCTACCCCGCACCCAACAGGTGGCTCCTCCAGAAATATACTTTGTTGTTGTTGCGGCTGTTTTTGGTTTCTTTTGTTTGTTTCCCCTCTCTCTTTCCTATCTTTAGTTTCCTTCCTCTGCCCAACTAGCTCTGTGCGCTGCCTATGCACATTCTTGACAGGCTGTGCCACTGTACCACTCAGCTAGAGAGCCACTAGCACACAGCCGGGCTGGGTCTGCCACACCCCCACATACCTAATCCTACTGCACTGCCATTTTATTTACTGGGTTTTTTTTTTTTTCCTTATTTTATTTTTTCTACTTCTGTTTCTCTCTCTTCTTTCTCTCACTCACTTAGCTCCACACATCATATCCTCTTCCTTCCCTCTTGCCTATCTGCACCATGTTCAAAGTGCTGCACCCCCAAGCAGTACCAGTGTGGACCACAGACCCCTGGACTCAAACCTGCACTGTTCCCTGGCCCTGCCCTGTTGACCACAGTTATGATCTGTCCCCACCCGTCACCCCTGCTGGAGATGCCCTGCTGCACCATAGCTTAGCAATGGGCCCTGCCCACCTGGACAAAGTGGAGAAAAGTATCATGCCCACAGATAAGCAAGCAACAAAACACGCCCAGCCTACCTTCCCAGACATAACAAAATAAAACAAAAAAGCTGGATGAAACAAACATATTTGCAATTAATAAAAGAAGAAAATAATTCCTGAATGTCCAGAGACAGCAGACAATATCAAAACATGGGGGGGGGGGGGAGACTGGATGGCTCAGGAAACCAAATAAAAAAAACACCAGATAACCTTTCAGTAGAAGAAAAGGCACTGGAACTATCTGATAGGGAATTCAAAACTATAATATTCAGGGCTGTCCAAGAGATTAGGAAGGAGATGAAGGAAAATGCACAAAAAATAAAGGAAAAAATAATGGAAAATACAGACAAAATCAGGGAAAACACAGACAAAGCAATGGGAAAATTCAGGAAAATAATACAGGAACAAAATGTTAAAATAAATAAAAAACTAGACTCCATAAAAAACAGCAATTAGAAATTCAAAACACAAGCAACAAGATTTCAGAAATGGACAGTGCAATAGAAGGTTTTAGGAGCAAATTTGAAACAATGGAATACAGGATCAGTGTAATTGAAGACAAATCCTTGGATACCACTTTGAGGAAAAATCAGAGAAAAGAATGAAGAAAACTGAAGAAACCCTGAGAGCGATGTAGGATACAATCAAAACTAAAAACTTGCATGTGATCAGAGTTGTAGAACAGGGGAGAAAACAGAAAACACAGAGAGGATCATTAAAGGTTTCTTGACAGAAAACTTCCTTAATATCATGAAAGATGAAAAGCTGACCACCCAAGAAGCTCAATGAACCACAAATAGGATAGAACTCAAAAGAAAATCATGAAGGAGTATCATAATCACGCTGGCTAAAGCCAAAGACAATGAAAAAATCCTGAGAGCAGCTTGAGAAAAATGAAAAGTCACATACAAAGGGGAAACAATAAGACTAAGCTCTTATTACTTTGCAGAAACCATACAGGAAAGAAGGCAATGGGATGACATATATAAAACCTTGAAAGAAAAAAATTGCCAACCAAGAATAACATACCCTGAAAAACTCTCCCTCAAATATGATGGTGAAATTAGGAAATTTCCAAATAAACATAAATTAAAGAAATGTGTAAAAACCAAACCAAAGTTACAAGAATTATTAAAGGGAGTCCTTTAGAGAACCAACAACATTAGACAACAATGTGAATCTAGGACACAGGACATCATCAGCCAGATACCAGCCTAGGTAATGAACTCTCAAAGATAAAACAAAACTGAAAGATTTACAACAGGGAACCAGAAAGGTCAATCTGTAAAAGATGACAACATCAGAACAGTAAAAGGAGGAATAAATGGTGTAAGTATAGAACTTCCTAATGGAGAGGAAGTCAAGGCGATATCAGGTAATAAAAGACTGGTATAAACTTAGGAAGACTGGGGTAAAAAAAGAAAGAAAGTTAACAAACCTACTCATCACAATAAAGAAGAAAAACATAAAGTCTCAATAAACACAAAATCCACAAAAACAAGAAAAATGAAAAAAAAAAATCATGAACAAAAGGAATTCAGAACAGGAGAATAAGAGGAACAAAGAAAATGCCAGCACCACACACACACACACAAAGCACTACAAAATGACAGCAATAAACTCACACCTATCAATAATCACACTGAACGTAAATGGCTTCAATGTACCCATAAAGAGACAGAGAGTGACAGAAGGGATTAAAAAAACAGGACCTATCAATATGCTGTCTACAAAAGACACATCTTAGAAACAAAGACATAAATATATTAAAATTCAAAGGATGGAAAGAAATATATCAAGCAAACAGCAACCAAAAAAGAGCAGGGATGGCAATACTATCTCAGATAAAATAGACGTTAAAACAAAATCCATCATAAAAGACAAAGGAAGGACATTATATAATGATTAAAGGGGCAATGTAACATGAGGACATAAGCATAATAAATAGCTATGCATCATATGACAGGGCTCCAAATTACATAAAACAAACTGTAACAGCACTGAAAATAGATTGACAGTTTTACAATAACCGTAGCAGACTTCAACACACCACTCTTGGTAAAGGACAGAACATCTAGAAAGAAACTCAGCAAAGATACGGAAGATCTAAAGGCCACAATCAACCAACCTGACATCATAAACATATATAGAACACTCCACCCAACAGCAGCAAAGTACACTTTCTTTTCCAAAGCTCATGGAACATTCTCCCAAATAGACCCATCTTAGGCCACAAAGCAACTCTCAACAAAACCCAAAACACTGAAATAATACAAAGCATATTGTCTGATCACGATGCTATAAAAGTAGAAATTAATAACAGGAATAGCAAGGAAAAAAATCATATACACAGAAACTGAATAACACTTCGCTTAAAAACCCCTGGGTAACAGAAGAAATCAAAGATGGGATTAAAAATTTCTAGAAGCAAATGAGATTTAAAATACATCTACCAAAAGATTTGGGACACAGCAAAGGCAGTGCTCAGAGGTCAATTTCAAGGAATAGATGCACACAACAAAAAAGAAGAAAGGGACAAAATCAACAAGTTAGCTATACAACTCAAACAAATAGAAAGAGAACAGCAAAAGATGCCACAGCCACCAGAAGAAAGGAAATAATAAACTTAAGAGCAGAAATAAATGAAATAGAGAATAGAAAAACAATAGAAAGAATCAACACAATCTGAAGTTGGTTCATTGAAAGGATCAACAAAATTGACGAACCATTGCCAAACAGACAAAAGAAAAACAGGAGAGGATTTGAATAACCCAAATAAGAAATGAAATGGGGGACATTACATCAGATCGAACTGAAATAAAAAGGATCATAACAGAGTACCATGAGAAACTATACTCCAACAGATTTGAAAATCTGGAGGAAATAGACAAATTTCTAGAACACACAACCTACCTAAACAACACAAACTGAGGTTGAAAATCTGAACAAACCCATAACAAGAGAAGAGATTGAAAGGGTAATAAAAAAGAAACTCTCTCCCCCCAAAAAAGCCCTGGCCCAGATAGCTTCATAGGATCATTCTACCAAACATTCAGAGAAGAGATTACACTAGTACTATTAAAACTGTTTCAGAACATGGAAAAGGAAGGGATTCTTCTCTTCAGCATAACCCAAATACCAAAACCAGGCAAAGACACCACAAAAAAGAAAATTATACACCAGTATCTCTCATGAACATAGATGCAAAAATTCTCAACGAAATTCTTGCCAATAGAATTCAGCATCATATCAAAAAAATAATCCAACCAAATGGGATTCATACCAGGTATGCAAATATGGTTCAGCATTAGAAAATCAATCAACGTAATCCACTACATAAATAAAAGAATCACATGGTCATCTCAAACGATGCAGAAAAGGCATTTAACAAAGTCCAACAACAATTCCTGATAAAAACTCTCAACAAAATAGGTATAGAGGAGAAATTCCTCAACATAATAAAGGACACCTATACAAAAACAACAGTGAATGTCATTCTTAATAGAGAGAGGCTGCAAATATTCCCCCTTGGAACAGGAACAAGACAAGGATGTCCTTTATCACCACTCCTATTTAACACTATGCTGGAAGTACTTGCTAGACCAATAATGGAAGAAAAAGAAATAAAGGGCATCCAAACTGGTAAGAAAGAAGTAAAACTATCCCTGTTTATGAATGACATGGTACTATACATAGAAAACTCAAGACTCCACAAGAAAACTATTGGAACTAATAGAAAGATTCAGCAGAGTAGCAGGCTACAAGATAAACATACAAAAATTAGTTGGATTCTTATATACCAATAAAGAGAACTACAAAAAGGAAATCAGGAAAGCAATATCATTTACAATAGCCCCTAAAAAAATAAAATACTAAGGAATAAATCTAACCAGGGATGTAAAAGACCTATACAAAGAAAATTACAAGACACTACTGCAAAAACCAAAAGAGAGCTACATAAATGGAAAAATACCATGCTCATGGATAGGAAGACTCAACATTGTGGAAATGTCAATTCTCCCCAAAGCAGTCTACAAATACAATACAATCCTGATCCAAATTCCAATCGCTTTTTTTAATGAGAGGGAGAAACAAATCACCAACTTCATATGGAAAAAGAGGCCCCGGATAAGTAAAGTATTACAGAAGAAGAAGAACAAAGTGGGAGTCCTCACATTACCTGATTTTAGAAACTATTATACCACCACGGTGGTCAAAACAGCCTGGTACTGGTACAACAATGGATACGTAGACCATTGGAACAGAATTCAGAATCCAAATGTAAATTCATCCACCTATGAGCAGCTGACATTTGACAAGGGCCCAAAGTTGGTTAAATGGGGAAAAGATAGTCTCTTTTACAAATGGTGCTGGCATAACTGGATATCCATCTGCAAAAAAATGAAACAAGACCCATACCTCACACCATGCACAAAAACTAACTCAAAATGGATCAAATACCTAAATATAAAATCAAATACGATAAAGATCATGGAAGAAAAAATAGGGACAATGCTAGGAACCCTAATACATGGCATAAACAGAATACAAACCATAAGTAACCATACACAAACACCAGAAGAGAAACTAGATAAACTGGGAGCTCCTAAAAATCAAACACTTATGCTCATCAAAAGACTTCACCAAGAGAGTCAAAAGACAACCTACAAACTGGGAAAAAAATTTGTATGACAAATCCAATCAGTGTCCAATCTCTAAAATCTATAAGATACTGCAAAACCTCAACAACAAAAAGACAAATAACCCAATTAAAAAATGGGCAAAGTATATGAACAGGCAGTTCACCAAAGAAGACATTCAGGCAGCTACCAGATACATGAGGAAATGCTCACTCTCATCAGCCGTTAGAGAAATGCAAATCAAAACTACAATGAGATACCATCTCACCCCAATAAGGCTAGCATGAATCCAAAAAACACAAAATAATAAATGCTGGAGAGGTTGTGGAGAGACTGGAACACTTATATACTGTTGGAGGAAATGTAAAATGGTACAACCACTTTGGAAATCGATTTGGCGCTTCCTTACAAAGCTAGAAATAGAAGTATCATACGATCCAGCTATCCCCTTCCTTGGAATATATCCTAGAGAAATAAGAGGCATCACATGAATAGATATATGCACACTCATGGTCATTACAGCACTGTTCACAATAGCAAAAAGATGGAAACAACCTAGGTGCCCATCAACAGACGAATGGATAAACAAATTATGGTATATTCACACAATGAAATACTATGCAATGATAAAGAACATGGGTGTATCAGAAACATCTCATAACGTGGATGAATCTGGAAGACATTATGCTGGGTGAATTTAGGCAGCCACAAAAAGACAAATATTGTATGAGACCACTATTATAAAAACTCAAGAAAAGGTTTAAACACTGAAGAGAACATTCTTTGATGGTTATGAGGGTGGGGAGGGAGGGAGAGGGGTATTCTCCAACTAGATACTAGATAAGAGTTATCTTAGATGAAGGGAAGGACAACACACAATATAGGGGAAGTCAGCACAACTGGACTAAACCAAAAGCTAAGAAGTTTCTTGAATACAACCAAATACTTCGAGGAACAGAGTAGCAGGGGTAGGACTCTGGGGACCATGGTTTCCGGGGACATCTAGGTCAATGGGCATAATGAAGTTTATTAAGAAAATGTTCTGCATCCCATTTTGGTGAGCAGTGTCTGGAGGTCTTAAAAGCTAGAAAGTGGCCATCTAAGATGCATCAATTGGTCCCAACCCACCTGGAGCAAAGGAGAATGAAGAACACCAAAGATGTAAAGAAAATATTAGCCCAAGAGACAGAAAGAGCTACATAAACCAGAGACTCTATCAGCCTGAGACCAGAAGAACTAGATGGTTCCCGCCTACCACCAACGACTGACCTGACAGGGAATACAAGAAAGTCCCTGATGGAGCAGGAGAAAAGTGGGGTGCAGAACTCAAATTCTAGTAAAAGGACCAGACTTAATGGTCTAACAGAGACTGGAGGGACCCCAGAAGACATAGCCCCCAGACTCTCTGTTAGCCCAGAGCTGAAATCATTCTCGAGGCCAACTCTTCAAACAGAGATTAGACTGGACTATAAGAGATAAAATGATACTGGTGAAGACAGTGCTTCTTAGGTCAGGTAGATACATGAGCTTAAATGGGAAGCTCTTGTCCAGAGGAGAGATGAGAAGGCAAAAATGGACAGGAACTGGTTGAATGGACACGGGAAATCCGTGGTGGAAAGGAGGAGTGTGCTGTCACATTATAGGGAGAGCAACGAGGGTTACATAACAGTGTATAAATTTTTGTATGAGAAACTAACTTGAACTGTAAACTTTCACTTATAGCACAATAAGAAAAAACAGGCTAGTAGACTATATTTATATAAACAACATGATTGCAATTATGTTTTAAGATTATAAAAAATACCAATTAAAACATTAAAAATAAATAAATAAAAATGAAAAATGGGTAAAGAATACGAACAGACACTTAACCAAAGAACACATTCAGGTAGCTAACAAACACATGAGGAAATGCTCGTCATCACTAGCCATTAGAGAAAGGCAAATCAAAACTACAATGAGATACCATCTCACCCAACATTACTATCATCACTCAAAAAAAAAAAAAAGAAAATAACAAATGTTGGAAAGGCTGCAGGGATACTAGAACTCTTATGCACTATGGTGGGAATGTAAAATGGAACAACCATTTTGGAAAACGACATGGTGATTTCTTAAAAAGCTAAAAAGAGAAATAGCATATGATCCAGCAATCTCACAGCTAGGAATATATCCTAGAGAAATAAGAGCCGCTACCGGAATAGACATATGTACACTCATGTTCCTTGCAGTATTATTCACAATAGTAAAAAGATGGAAACAACCTAAGTGCTCATCAACAGACGAATGGAAAAACATATGCACACCCATTATTTAAATAGCAAAAATAGAAACAATGTAAATGCCCATAAACAGATGAATGGATCAACAAACTGTGGTGCATACATGCAATGGATTACTACACAACAATAAAGAATAATGAAGAATCCCCAAAACATCTCACAACACTGAAGAATTTGGAGGACATTATGCTGAGTGAAATAAGTCAATCAGAAAAGGACAAATAATGTATGAGACCACTATTATAAAGAAACAAGAAAAGGTTTTACACTGAAAAAACAACAACACTGTTGTTTTACACTGTTGAAAACAACAACAACAAACCTTTCTTTGAAGGTAACCAGGAATGGCAGGATGGGAGGGAAATTACCAAATAGACAGAAGACGTGTTAATTTTTTTTGAAAGGAAAAGCAGTGTACAATATGGGAGAAGTCAGCAAAACATGACCAAGGCACAGAAGGACACTGAGAGGAACACAAGAACAATGGACAACAATAGTAATTTCTATAGCATAGAGAATCCTGCAACAATAGTATTAATAAACATTAATTTACAAATGGATACATAGCTAGAGAAATATGACAAGAGATGTGGGAGGGTATAAGGGAACATACCTGTCATAGATTGAATTGTGTACCCCAAAAATATGTATTTCAATTTGACTAGGCCATGATTCCCAGTATTGTGTGATTGTCCCCCATTTTGTCATCTGATATAATTTTTCTATGTGCTGTAAATCCTGACTGTATGATGTTAATGAGGTGGAATAGGTGACAGTTATGTTAATGAGGCAGGACTCAATCTACAATATTGGATTTTGTCTTGAGCCAATCTCTTTTGAGATATAAAAGAGAGAAGTGAACAGAGAGACAGGGGAACCTCATACATCAACAAGGCAGTGCAGGGAGCAGAGCACATCCTTTGGGCCTGGGGTTCCTGTGTGAAGAAGCTCCTAGTCCAAGGGAAGACTGATGAGAAGGACCTCCCTCCAGAGCTGACAGAAAGAGAAAGTCTTCCTCTGGAGCTGGTGCCCTGAATTTGGACTTGTAGCCTACTGGACTGTGAGAGATTAAATTTCTCTTTGTTAAAGCCATCCACTTGTGGTATTTTTGTTACAGCAGCACTAGATAACTAAGACAACACCCATCTGCAGATATAGCTTTGGTGGTGGATATTTCTACATACATAACTGTAGGTGATGTCTATATATCAATATAGACCATAGTGCACACAAGGGCCACAGTCAAGGCAACTTCTTAGACATAACCAAACATCCCGTGGGATGAAGTTCCTGGGCTCAAAGACAAAGGACCATATACTCAGGGTCTACGTCAATTGGCATAACTTAGGTCATGAAGACAAAGCTCTGCATCCTACTTTAATGGGTAGCATCTAGGTTCTTAAAAGCTTTACAAGAGGCCATCTAAGATACAACTACGGTCTTTTACTATTAGGAGCAAAAGAGAATTAAGTAAACCAAAGACCCAAGGGAGCAACTAGTCCAAAGGACCTACACAACCCCAAGATCAGAAGAACTAGATGGTGCCCAGCTATCACACTACTGACTGCTCTGACTGAGATCACAACAGAAGGTCCCAGACAAAGCAGGAGAAAAATCAGCAAAACAAAAAGTCAAATTCACATAATAGACTAGACTTACTTGTCTGATGGAGACTGGAGGAACTCTAAGATTATGGCCCTAAGACACCCTTCTGAACCAGAACTGAAGCCATTACTGGAGTCTACCTTGCAGCCAAACCAAAGACAGGCCCATAAAATAAACAATAACACCAGAGAGGAACGTGTTCCTTAGAAAAATCTATTATATGAGATCAAATAGGCAACATTTGCACAAACGGAAAGATAATAATGTAGGAAGGGGTAGAAATTCAGGACGAAAGGAAACAGGGGACCTAAGATGGAAATGGGGGGAGGGCAGGCACAGAGTGGGAAAAGGAACCAATGTCATGGAACACATTGTGTACAAACTATCAAATGGGAAACTAATTTGCTCTGTAAACTTTCACTTAATGCACAATAAAAATAAAATAAAATAAATGAAAAACCAAGCCACAGACTGAGAAAAATATTTTCAAATCATATATCTGAAAGAGAACTTGTACCAGAATATTTAAGGAACTGTTATAACTCAATAATAAGGCGAACACCCAGATTTTTGTAATGGTAAATATTTAAACACACACTTCACTAAAGAAGACATACAGATGGCCAATAAGCACATGAAAACATGCTCAACATCATTACCTAAAAGGAAAATGCAAATTGAAAACATAATGGGATATCACTACAGACCCACTAAACCAAAAAAACCTGTTTTGCCGTAGAGTCGATTCTCACTAGAGTGGCCAAAATTAAAATGACTGGCGCTACTGAACGTAGATTACAATGAAATTAAAACTCTCATACACTTCTGGTGAGATTGCAAAATTATACAACCACTTAGAAAAACAATTCGACAATTTTGCATAAAGTAAAACAGACGCTTGCTATATGGTCCAGCAATCCTCTATTTACATAGAGAAGAAGAAATTAAAACTTATATCCACATAAGGATTTGTATGTGAATGTTCATTTCACCTTTATTAATTATAGCCGAACCCTGAAAAAATACAAATGTTCATCAGCTGGTGAGTGAATAAACAAATTGTTATATATTTATACAAGACAATACTGATCAGCAATAAAAAGAATGAATGAATGGATGAATCTCAAAAATATCTTCTTGAGTGGAAGAGGCCAGACACAAAAGACCACAAGTTGTATGATTCCATTATTTAAATATTCTAGAACAGGTTAAAATTACAGTGATAGAAAAGCAAATCAATGGTTACCAGGGACCAGGTGGCATGGGGAGGGAATTGACTGCATAATGACAAGAAAATTTTGTAGGTAATGAAAATATTCTATATCGTGATTGTTCTGTTGGTTACACAATTATATACATTTTTCAAAACTCATCAAATTATATACCAAAATTTAATAATTTTATTGTGTATAAGTTGCACCTCAATTAAATTGACTTAAAAAAAGAAACTCCCAGTAAGGGTGGAGGAGCTCTGGTGGTGCAGTGGTTAAGAGCTCAGGCTGCTAGCCAAAAGATAGGTGGTTTGAATCCACCAGCAGCTCCTTAAAAACCCTACGGAGTAGTTCTAGTCTGTCCTATTGGGTCTCTATAGATAGGAATCCACTTGACAGCAGTGGATTTGGTTTTTTAGTTTTTAGTAAGGGTGGAAAGGAAAGCCCGGTGGACAAGGGTGACCCACACAAGCTGTGAGTTACTGTAACAAAGCCCTAGAGGCAGAAGTTCTGACGGAGCCCTTCCTCAGTCCAGCACAGTGGGAAGGAGGCACTGGGTTATGGTGAGCAAAGGGGAAAACCAGGGAGGTAGTCAAGCTTTATAAGAGACCAGAGACTAGCCTAGGTTTATTAGATTTTAAACCCTGCAAGAAAAGTGATGCAATTCAGTTATTGATCAACAAATAAATTATGAACACATTTTTTTTGCAATAAGATTATTTCTTCTTTGCAAAGATATATCATAGGAGTTCTTGTTTCAGAGACAAATGAAGGCACTTGATCGTCTCTTGATGCTACCTGACACACAAAATCTACACTGAATGCAGATGTTGTAGAAAAACTCTGAGCAGGAATTCTCAAAGAAAAAGAAGTTGGTGAAGAATTTCTTCATTCTGGCAGGTCTCTTTCAAGAGCAGGCTTTTTCAGTCCCCTGAGAATCACTGCTACAAGAAAATGCTGATATATATGGAAATTAATCTTATCTCAGGTCTAGAGAGAAAAAACACATTGAGACCCACTGTCCAGTGAGATTAAGATTCTAACCCTGTGTATTGCTGTGTACCAAGTGGTACAAACCTTACATGCCTCCGGTCCAGCTGGGTATGCTCTTTTGCTGAAAACCAGAGCTCTCTATGTATGCATAATGCCACAGTGGTTTTTGAAAATGCCGATCTGGTAATGAGCCAGGAGCCTAATGACTTGACAAAGAATAATTTGACAGAGATCCTGTGTGCAGAAATAAAAATTAAAAGAGAAACTGAGGAACCAAGTGAGCAAGGCTTAGGCAAAGAGCTAGGATAACTTAAAACTTGAATCACAGGATCTGAGACAATCTTTGGATCCTAAAACTGGAGGTCCTCCAGAAATCACTTGGTCCAGCTTCCTGTCTGCGTTCACTTATTCTTTCATCCATCCAGTCACTGAGCATTTACTGAGCACATACTCTGTGCCAAGCACTGTTTAGAACGTGGTGGATAGAACAGGGATTGGGGCAGAAGTGGGTCTTTTTCTGTTTGTTTATTTAATTGGGCTTTAAGTGGAAGTTCACAGTTCAAGTTAATTTCTCATACAAAAATTCATACACATATTGTTTTGTAACATTAGTTGCAATCCCCACAATCTGACAGCACACTCCCCTTTCCACTCTGGGTTCCTTGTGTCCATTCAACCAGTTCCTGTCCCTTCCTGCCTTCTTATCCTGCCTCCAGACAGGAGCCGCCCATTTGGTTTTGTGCATCTGATTGAAGGAAGAAGCACACTCTTCATGTGTATTATTCTTTGTTCTATAGTCCTGTGTAATCTTTGTCTGAAGAGTGGGCTTCCGGAATGGTTTCAGTTCTAAGTTAACAGAGTGTCCAGGTGCCATAGTTTCAGGGGTTCCTCCAGTATCTGTCACACCATTAAGTCTAGTAATTTTACCTGAATTTGAGTTCTACTCTGCAATTTTCTCCCACTCTGTCTGGGACTGTCTGTTGTGTTCCCTATCAGGGCGATCACTGGTGGTAGCCAGGCCTCATCTAGTTCTTCTGCGCTCAAGCTGGTGGAGTCTCTTGTTTATGTGGCCCTTTCATCTCTTGGGCTAATATTTTCTTTGTGTCTTTTGTGTTCTTCATTCTCCTTTGCTCCAAGTGGTTGGGACCAATTGATGCATCTTAGATAGCTGCTTGAAAGCTTTTAAGACCCCAGATGCCACTCATCAAAGTGGGATGCAAAACATTTTCTTAATAAACTTTATTATGCCAATTGACCTAGATGTCTCCCAAAACCATGGTCCCCAGGTCCCAGCCCCAGCTAATCTATCTCTCAAAATGCATATGTTCAGGAAACGTCTCAGCTTTTGCTTTGGTCCAGTTGTGCTGACTTCCCCTGTATTGTGTATTGTCACTCCGTTCACCGAAGATGATCCTTGTCTAACGTCTAGTTAGTGAATTTCCCTCACTCTCCCTCCCCTTGTAACCATCAAAGAATGCTTTCTTCTGTGTTTAAACCTTTTCTTTCTTTCTTATAATTGTGGTCTCATTGACTAATTTCACTCAGATTAATGCCCTCCAGATGCATCCACGTTGTGAGATGTTTCACAGATTCATCATTGTTCTTTATCATTGCATAGAATTCCATGGTGTCTATGCACCATAATTTATCCATTTGTCTGTTGATGGGCACCTAAGTTGTTTCCACCTTTTTGCTATTGTGAACAATGCTGCAATGAACATGGGTGTACATATGTCTATTTGTGTGACAGCTCTTATTTCTCTAGGATATATTCCAAGGAGGGTGATTGCTGGATCCTATGGTACTTCTTCATGATAGAATTTTGCAAGACCAATGACTTCTTCATTGCAAATATCTTTTTTCACCAACATAAATGGCAACTATACATATGAACCTCGCCAGATGGAATACACAGGAATCAAATCAACAACATCTGTGGAAAGAGACAATGGAAAAGCTCAGTATCATCAGTCAGAAGAAGGCCAGGGGCCAACTGCAGAACAGACTGTCTGTTGCTCATATGTAAGTTCAAGTTGAAACTGAAGAAAATTAGAACAAGCCCATGAAAGTCTAAGTACGACTTTGAGTATATCCCACCTGAAATTAGAGACCATCTCAAGAATAGATTTGACACCTTGAACACTAATGACCAAAGACCAGATGATTTATGGAATGACATTAAGGACATCATACATGAAGAAAGTAAGAGGTCATTAAAAAGACAGGAAAGAAAGACAAGACCAAAACCGATGTCAGAAGAGACTTTGAAACTTGCTTTTGAACATCGAGTAGCTAAAGCAAAAGGAAGAAATGATGAAGTAAAAGAACCGAACAGAAAATTTCAAAGGGCAGCTCAAGAAGATAAAGTAAAGTATTATAATGACATGTGCAAAGAGCTGGATATAGAAAACCAAAAGGGAAGAACATGCTCAGCATTTCTCAAGCTGAAAGAACTGAAGAAAAAATTCAAGACTCAAGTTGCAATAGTGAAGGATTCTATGGTGAAAATACTAAATGACAGAGGTAGCATCAAAAGAAGATGGAAGGAATACACAGAGTCATTATACCAAAAAGAATTGGTCAATGTTCAGCCATTTCAAGAGGTAACAAATGATCAGGAATCAATGGTACTGAAGGAAGAAGTCCAAGCTGCACTGAAGGCATTGGCGAAAAACAAGGTTCCAGGAATTGACAGAGTATCAATTGAGATGTTTCAACAAATGGATGCAGCACTGGAAGTGCTCACTTGTCTATACCAAGAAATTTGGAAGACACCTACCTGGCCAACCGACTGGAAGAGATCCATATTTATACCTATTCCCAAGAAAGGTAATCCAACAGGATGAGAAAATTATCGAACAATATCATTAATATCACATGTAAGTAAAATTCTGCTGAAGATCATTCAAAAGCAGCTGTAGCAGTATATCGACAAGGAACTGCCAGAAATTCAAGCTAGATTCAGAAGAGGACATGGAACTAGGGATATCTTTGCTGATGTCAGATGGATCTTGGCTGAAAGCAGAGAATATCAGAAAGATGTTTACCAATGTTTTATTGACTATACAAAGACATTCGACTGTGTGGATCATAACAAATTATGGATAACTGCTAAAAATGGGGATTCCAGAACACTTAATTGTGCTCATGAGGAACCTGTATATTTACAATAGGAGGTTGTTCAAACAGAACAAGCGGACACTCTGTAGTTTAAGGTCAGGAAAGATGTGTGCCAAGAATGTATCCTTTCACCATACCTATCCAATCTGTATGCTGAGCAAATAATCTGAGAAGTTGGACTATAAGAAGAAGAATGAAGCATCAAGATTGGAGGAAGACTCATTAACAATATGCTTGCATTATGCAGATGACACAACCTTGCTTGCTGAAAGTGAAGAGGACTTGAAACACTTACTGATGAAGATCAAAGACCACACAGCCGTCAGTATGGATTACACCTCAACATAAAGAAAACAAAAGTCCCCACAACTGGGCCAATAAGCAACATCATGATCAATGGCAAAAAGATTGAAGTTGTCAAGGATTTTATTTTACTTGGATCCACAATCAATAACTATGGAAGCAGCAGTCAAGAAATCAAAAGATGCATTGCATTGGGTAAATCGGCTGCAAAAGACCTTTTTAAATTGTTGAAAAACAAAGATGTCACCTTGAAGACTAAGGTGCACCTGACCCAAGCCATGGTATTTTTAATCACCTCATATGCATACAAAAGCTGGACAATGACTAAAGAAGACTGAAGAAGAATTGGTGCCTTTGAACTGTGGTATTGGCGAAGAATATTGAATATACCATAGACTGCCAAAAGAACAAACAAATCTGTCTTGGAAGAAGTACAACCAGAATACTCCTTAGAAGCAATGATGGCGAAACTGTCTCACATACTTTGGACATGTTATCAGGAGGGGTCAGTCCCTAGAGAAGGACTTCATGTTTGGTAAAGCAGAGGGTCAGTAAAAAAGAGGAAGACCTTTGGCGAGATGAATTGACACAGTGGCTGCAACAACGGGCTAAAGCATAACAACAATTGTGAGCATGGTGCAGGACCAAGCAGTGTTTTGTTCTGTAGTACGCAGCGTCGCTATGAGTCGGAACCAACTCCATGGCACCTAACAACAACAACAACATGGTACTTCTATTTCTAGCTTTTTAAGGAAGCATCAAATCATTTTCCAAAGTGGTTGTACCATTTTACATTACCACCAGCAGTGTATGTGTTCCAGTCTCTCTACAGCCTCTCCTACATTTATTATTTTGTGTTTTTTGGATTAGTGCCAGCCTTGTTGGGGTGAGATGGTATCTCATTGTAGTTTTGATTTGCATTTTTCTAATGGTAATGATGGTAAGCATTTCCTCATGTGTCTGTTATCTGCCTGAATGTCTTCTTTGGTGAAGTGGCTGTTCATATCATTTACCCATTTATAAACTGGACTATTTGCCTTTTTGTTGTTGAGATTTTGCAGTAATTTGTAGATTTCAGAGATTATACCCTTACCAGATATGCCTTAGCCAAAATTTTTTTCTCAGGCAGTAGGTTCTCTTTTTACTGTTTTGGTGAAGTCTTTTGATGAGCATAGTGTTTGATTTTTAGGAGCTCCCTGTTATCTAGTTTCTTTTCTGGTGTTTGTGCATTGTTAGTTATGGTCTGTATACTCTTTATGCCATGTATTACGGCCCCTAGTGTCGTCCCTATTTTTTCTTCCATAATATTTAACATTTTAGATTTTATATCTAGGTCTTTGATCCATTTTGAGTTAGTTTTTGTACATGGTGTAAGGTATGGATCTTGTTTCATTTTTTGCAGATGGATATCCAGCTATGCCAGCACCATTTGTAAAAGAGACTGTCTTTTCCCCATTTAATGGACTTTGGGCCTTTGTCAAATATCAGCTTCTCATAGGTGGATGAATTTATGTCTGGGTTCTCAATTCTGTTCCATTGGTCTATCTATCTGTTAATGTACCAGTACCAGGCTGTTTTGACTACTGTGGCAGTATAATAGGTTCTCAAATTAGGTAGTGTTAGGGCTCCCATTTTTTTCTTCTTCTTGAGTAACGCTTTGCTTATTCGGGAACTCTTCCCTTTCCATATGAAGTTGGTGATTTGTTTCTCTATCTCATTAAAAAAATGTCATTGGAATTTGGATTAGGATTACATTGTATCTGTAGATTGCTTTGGGTAGAATTAATATTTTCACAATGTTGAGTCTTCCTATCCATGAGCGTGGTATGTTTTTCTGCTTAAGCAGGTCTCTTTTGGTTTCTTGCAGTAGTGTCTTGTAGTTTTCATTGTACATGTCTTCTACATCTCTGGTTAGGTTTATTTCTAAGTATTTTATCTTCTTGGGGGCTCTTGTAAATAGTATTGATTTGGTGATTTCCTTTTCAAAGTTCTCTTTGTTGGTGTAGAGGAATCCAACTGATTTTTGTATGTCCATCTTGTATCCTGATACTTTGCTGAAATCTTCTATTAGTTCCAGTAGTTTTCTTCTGGATTCTTTCGGGTTTTCTGTATGTAAGATCATATCATCTGCAAATAGGAATACTATAACTTCCTCCTTACCAGTTTGGATGTCTTTATTTATTTTTTTTCTTGCCTTATTGCTCTGGCTAAGACCTCTAGCACAATGTTGAATAAGAGTGATGATAAAGGGCATCCTTGTCTGGTTCTCATTTTCAAGGGGAATGCTTTCAGACTCTCTCCATTTAGAATGATGTTGGCTGTTGGCTTTGTATAAATGTACTTTGTTATGTCAAGGAATTTCCCTTCTATGCCTATTTTGCTGAGATTTTTTATCAGGAATGTGTGTTGGACTCTGTCAAATGCCTTTTCTACATCAATTGATAAGATCATGTGGTTCTTGTCTTTTATTTATGTGATGGATTACATTCAACGTTTTTCTCATGTTGAACCATTCCTGTATACCTGGTTTGAATCCCACTTGATCATGATGAATTTTTTTTTTTTAATATGCTGTTGAATTCTATTGGCTAGAATTTTGTTGAGGATTTTTGTGTCTATGCTCATGAGGGATATTGGTCTGCAATTTTTTTTTTTTTTTTTTTTTTTTTTTGGTATGATATCATTATCTGGCTTTGGTATCAGGGTAATGCTGGCTTCACAGAATGAGTTCAGGAGTATTCCTTCCTTTTCTATGCTCTGAAATACCTTTAGCAGTACTGGTGTTAACACTTCTTTTCTCTGAAAGTTTGGTAGAATTCTTCAGTGAAGCTGTCTGGGCCAGGACTTTTTTTTTGTTGGGAATTTTTAAATTACCTTTTCAATCTCTTCTTTTGTTATGGGTTTATTTAATTTTTCTACCTTGGTTTGTGTTAGTTTAGGTAGGCAGTGTGTTTCTAGAAATTTGTCCATTTCCTTTAGGTTTTCCAATTTATTGGAGTACAATTTTTGATAGCATTCTGTTATGATCCTTTTTATTTCAGTTGGGTCTGTTGTGATAGTCCCCATCTCATTTCTTATTCGGGTTATTTGCTTCTTCTCCTGTTTTTCTTTTGTCAGTTTGACCAATGGCTTATCCATTTTGTTGATCTTTTCAAAGAACAAAATTTTGGTCTTGCTGACTCTTTCAATTTTTTTTCTATTCTCTATTTCATTTGTTTCTGCTCTAATCTTCATTATTTCCTTTCTTCTGGTGCCCAAGGGTTTCTTTTGCTGCTAAAAGTGGGTCTTTTCCATTCAGAACATACTTCCAAGCAGGGGGGAGAGCAAATAAATAAATGTTTACAGCAATGTATCACGAATGCCATCGTGAGGAGTTGCTAGAGAACCTCAGAGTCGGAGGACTTAATGGAGCCTTCTTGACAGAGAAGGCCTCTTTGGAGAAGTAATATTTGTGCTGATATTAAGCAATTGGTAGTATTTGCTAACTGGGGGCAGTAGTGGATCAGTAGTTGACTTCTCACCTTCCATGTGGGAGACCTGTGTTTGATTACCAGCCAATATACCTCACATGCAACCACCATGGGTCAGTCGTTGGAGGCTTGCAGGTTGCTGTGATGCTGAACAGGTTTCAAGGGAGCCTCCAGACTAAGGTGGACTAGAAAGAAAGGCCTGGTGATCTACTGAAAATCAGCCAATGAAAACCCTTTAGGTCACATGTTTCATTCCACAATGGATCATGAAGATGGTGTAGGACCAGGTAGTGTTTTGTTCCATTGTGCATGGTGTTGCCATGAGTGGTGGGCTGACTCAATGGCAGCTAATAACAACATTAGTTTTTGTTGTTGTTGTTGAGAATATACACAGCAGAACATATACCAATTCAACAATTTCTACGTGTACAATTCAGTGACACTGATTACATTCTTCAAGTAGCAACAACATGCGTTTTGACAGGAGACGGGCAAACAAAAGTGTTTTCCAGGCAGAAGGATTACCATGTGCAAAAACCCAATTGGTAATAGGTATGTATCTTGTTCAATAACTGAAAGGAAGTCGGTGTGACTAAACCAAAAGCTCTAAGTAGGAGAGGGGTTATATAGGAGGTGGCAACTGTCAGAAGACCTTTCCAAAGCTATCTTAAGGAGCTTGGATCTTAGGCCCGGAAAAATGGGAAGCCATTGAAGTGTTCTAAGAAAAGGAGGGCCATGGTCAGATTTGTATTTTTTAAAGATTTCCTGGGGTGGCTGTGAATTTTAATTAGGTCCATTTTACAGATAAAACAACTGAGATACAAAACTCAAGTTCATGTGCCAAATGAATCTTCTATCCCAAACACTGCATTCAACAAATCCTAAAACCAAATTATGGCAATAGTCATTTTGGGGGTAAACTTCTATGTCCGCTGGGGGAGGGGGGAGCTACCTTACATATTTTCAGAAATAATTAATGAGTTACTACCATACATTATCTTGCATAGGAGAATTAGGAAACACCCCTAGAGAGTGTCTTATAGTTCAGTAGGTTCAGGGCTTTGGAAGATTTTAGAAAAGGAATTGTCTTGAGTATCTGCCAGAAAGGACCCAAGTGTTCTAGAAGTGGGTGCTGGAAAGGCAGCCAGCCTGTTAAAGGGTGAAATGAGAGCTGGTCTGTGTGCTTTACTGCACAGAACTGGCCTCTGCCCAGCTGTTGAGTGCCTGTAATCTGCCTGCCTATGTCATATCGACTGTGGGATTCAATATTGTGGCACGGGAATCGGATAATGTCATTTATTGAAGGCCTTCCCCAGGCAGGCACTCTGTGAAGTACTCAGGGTAAAGTCCTGAAAAAGACATGCTCCCTGTAGACGTGGAGGTTATTTTTTCAAAATGCAGCAAGAAACAGGAAAAAATGAATAAGCAAGGTAGTTGCAGATTAAATTAAGTTCTACAAAATTTAAAAAAGGGTATTATGATTAAGAGTAACCAGGAAATGCCCATTTTAGATAGGGAGGGCAGAGAAGGTGCAGAGCTAAGGTCTGGAATTGGAGAACGAGTCCCCATGGAACAAACATATTCCAGGCACAGGCAACCTGAAACCCATACCCAGGGGAGAGTTATCCAATAGGCAAGTAACCACAGTGCTTACCTTGCTTACCAGATCATCTGTAGTGAACAATTTCACATTTTCTAGGTATGGCTGGCATCTGTCTCTCTCCCAACCCCACAGCACCTTCCTACAGAATCAAAGCCTCTTTACAAATTTATAATCCCTGACAGGGACGGCTTACCCAGTAAGCAAGGTAAGCATGGGTTTACTTGTTCTTACTTACTAATCTGTTAGTGAACAAGTTCACATGAGTTCTCATGTGAAATTGTTTGCTACAGATGCTCTGGTAAGCAAGGTAAGCACCACCTCTGCCCACACATGAGTTAGCAAGAAGCCTCAGTGCTTTCTTAGACAGTGGTGAGGAGTTATCCTGTCTCTGAGAACAGGGGCAGATTATCTAATAGGCAAGGTAAGCACAGTGCTTGCTTACCAGATCATCTGTAGTGAACAAAGATGTGGTGAAACCCATGTGAAATTGTTCACTACAGATTATTAAGTAAGCACAAGTAAGCCCGTGTTTACCATGCTTACTGGGTCATCTGCCCTTGTCAGGAATTGTAAATTTGAAAAGAGGCTTTGATTCTGTAAGAAAGTGCTTTGGGGCTGGGAGAGAGACAGATGCCAGCCATACCTAGAAGCAGAATCTTTGATATAGTGAAAAAAATGTGAAATTGTTCGCTACAGCTGATCTGGTAAGCAAAGTAAGCACCGTGCTTGCCTTGCCCATTGGATAATCTGCCCCTTCCAGAAAGCATTAATTTTGCAGACTCTGCCTCAAGCTTACTATGGTTTCAATTTAGTACATCGGGCTCATAAAGTCCCAGTTGGCTTCAACATTCCACTCAAATGCTACTTTTTCTAGGAAAGCAGCATTCAGCAGTCAAACCCAAGGTTCTCTTTCCTCCCTCAAAACTCCAATATTCAACAAACACCTGTGTCTACCATACACTATGCCCTGTGATTTTTAAAGATGTGGTCATTTTTTCTGGAAGGTCCCTAATCTCTGGTGGCAGAAGCAGACCCCACACAGGTGGTTAACATAATATCCCCCAGTCAGGTGGGAGTAATCCACAAAGGGCACAGGAAAAATTCATCTATCTTTTGTGGCGCTGCTCTTTTCTACCTTGAGTTACGCATAAAGCAAACTTAAATCTTATCTGTGTGTCTTTCTCAAGCACAGAAATTTGTTTCATGCCTCTTGGTACCCTCCTCCCCAATAGCTTACAGCACAAATTACAGGGCACACTACAGGGACACCGAAAGTACCCTTTGTATGAAGCCAAGTCTTTTGGGAGGGAGGGAGGAAAGGCTGTTCTTTCTAGTGAGAAAAACTTGTAGTAAGCAGTTTAAATGTTTCCCAGACAAAACGGTTGTCAAAGGCCCTCTCTGCAGATTTCTGTTTTGTTTCATGTCAGAGAAGGAGGAATCAGGCTACAAGAGAAGGGGTCACTTCATCTTGCCTGAGGCCAGGCTCCATCCCTCCAACGGACCTTCTATGGTAGCTCAGCAGCTGGCTCAAGCCTGCCCACTCGCCCAGGGAATGGAAGAGACTGGCCTGGTTTGATTCCATCTCCTCTGATCTTCATCTAGGACAGCAAGGCAGCCAGAGGGCATGACTGTGCTCAGATGAAGGCTTCTTTCCTGGGCTGCAGTTGTACCAGGGAGCAGTTCATTGGCTTGATGGCCAGCACTGGGGGCACTGCACCAAAGAAATGCTCAGGTGAGGAGAGGGCTATGGGCAAAAGAAACTGTTGTTGTTGTGAGGTGCCATCGAGTCAGTTCTGACTCATAGCGACCCTAAGCACAACAGAGCGAAACACTGCCCAGTCCTGTGCCAACCTCACAATATTTGCTGTGTTTGAGCCCATTATTGCAGCCACTGTGTCAATCAATCTCTTTGAAAGTATTCCCTTTTTTCACTGACCATCTACTTTACTAAGCATGATGTCATTCTCCCAGGACTTGTCCCTCCTGATAACATGTCCAAGGTACTTGAGATGAAGTCTCGCCATCCTCACGTCTGAGGAGCATTCTGGCTGTATTTCTTCCAAGAGAGATTTGTTCACTCACCTGGCAGTCCATGGTATATTCAGCATTCTTTGCCAGCACCATAATCCAAAGGCATCAACTCTTTTTCAGTCTCCTTATTCATTGTCCAGTTTTTGCATGCATATGAGGAGGTTAAAAATGCCACGGCTTGGGTCAGGCTCACCGTAGTCCTCAAACTGACATCTTTGTTTTTTAACACTTTGAAGAGGTCTTTAGCAGCACATTTTCCCAATTCAATGTGTTGTTTGATTTCTTGACTGCTTCTTCTATGGGTGTTGATTGTGGATCCAAGTAAAATGAAATCCTTGACAACTTCAATCTTTTTGCCGTTTATCATGATGTTGCTTATTGGTCCAGTTGTGAGAATTTTTGTTGTCTTTATTTTGAGGTGTGATCCGTACGGAAGCCTGTAGTCTTTGATCTTCATCAGTCTTAATGCCACATTCTTCTTCATATAGTCGAGTTTCTCAGCATACAGATTGAATAAGTATAGTGAAAGGATACAACTCTGATGCACACTTTTCCTGACTTTAAACCACACGATATCCCCTTGTTCTGCTCAAATGACTGCCTCTTGGTCTACATACAGGTTCCTCACAGGCATAACTAATTATTCTGGAATTCCCATTCTTTGCAATGTTATCTATAATTTGTTATGATCTACACAGTCAAATGCCTTTATATAGTCAATAAAACACAGGTAAACATCTTTCTGGTATTCTCTGCTTTTAGCAAAGATCTATCTGACATCTGATGATATCCCTCTTTCCACGTCCTCTTTGGAATCTGGCCTGAATTTCTGGCAGTTCCCTGTTGATATACTGCTGTAACACTTTTGAATAATCTTCAGCAAAATTTTACTTGCATGTGATATTAATGATAGTGTTCAATAATTTACAAATTCTGTTGGATCACCTTTCTTTGGAATGGATACAAATATGCATCTCTTCCTTTCAGTTGATCAGCTGTCTGTTTTCCCAATTTCTTGGCATAGACAGGTGAACACCTCCACCACTGTATCAGATTATTGAAACATCTCAGTTGGTATTCTGTCGATGCCTGGAGCCATGTTTTTCACCAATGCTTTCAGTACAGCTTGGACTTCTTCCTTCAACACCATCAGTTCTTGATCATATGCTACATCCTGAAATGGTTGAACGTCAACCTATTATTTTTGGTACAGTGACTCTGTGTATTCTTTCCATCTTCTTTTGATGTGTCCTGCATTGTTCGGTATTTTGCCCATAGAATCCATCAATATTGCAACTCGAGGCTTGAACTCTTTCTTTAGTTCTTTCAGCTTGAGAAATGCTGGGTGTATTTTTCCTCTTTGGTTTTCTAACTCCAGGTCTTTGCACATTTCGTTATAATACTTTACTTTGTCTTCTCAAGCTGCCCTTTGAAATCTTCTCAAGCTCCTTGACTTCATCATTTGTTTCATTTGCTTTAGCTACTCTACTTTCAAGAACAAATTTCAGAGTCTCTTCTGACATCCATTTTGGGCTTTTTTTTTTTTTTTCTTTTTGACCTTTTGTTTTCTTCACATATGATGTCATCCCACAACTTGTCTGGTCTTCAGTCATTAGTGTTCAATGTGTCAAATCTATTCTTGAACAATTAAACTAGCACCAATTTAAATTGAGAAAAGTAAGAAGACCTAGCACTAACTTAGTAGGTTCAGGAAAACAGTAGGTTCATGGGCAGACTTCCCAGGCTCTAACATTTCAATTGTATTTTATAGGGAACAATGATCTTTCTCAGTACTTACCTCTCCAGGTTGCTGTAAAACATAAATGAGATCAAGGGCATCATCCCCATTTTACAGATGAAAAACTGGAAGCCTCACGAAGGTTGTGACTTATTCCAAGGGTACACAGTTCTGTAAGAGGTACAGTTGGGATGAAAACCTAAGGTTTATGCCCCTAGTTCCACGCCACCAAACAATGATGTGATTATGAAAATGACCAGGCTAGATACACAGGAAGCACGCACACATACACACACTCCCCACAAGGCCAGTGTCAAGCACTGAAGTGATGTAGTAAAATTCAGCAAGCGGCAATATACTAGCATAGTTCTACTGACATTAGGGAATCCTGGTCTATGAGAACAAAATTGTACCCATTCATTTATTTATTCAATATTATTTCAACATTATAGAAACTGGGAATATAAAATAAAAATAAAGTCGTAGACCATACCCTCAAGGTATTTGAATATTTCAGAGTCTCTGTGGTAGTTTCTGGGACTACAAATAGAGAAAAAAAGAAGAACTCATAGAAACTACCTTCAAAAATGTTCCAGCTTAGTCATATATATTGCACAGTGCAATGTGCACTGTAATAAAATCTATGATATAAGTAGGTGTAGGGTGTCGTGGGATTACTGAGAAGACAATCAATTAGTATTATGGGAGTGAAAGAAGGTATACTGGGAGATATGGTGAATAATCAAGTCCTGAAAAAGAGTAAGAGGTGATTAATAAAAAGAGCAGTTCATGGGGCAGCTTCCCAATCCCAAGGAACATTCTACTTGAAGGCAAAAGATTAAAACACAGGGTTTATTTGAAGGACTAGCAGACTGTACAGAAAGTCAGGTAAACGAGCTAGTAAACCTGTTAAGTTTGTACGGGGTTTGGCGAGTGGGAGATGATTATTTATGAGACTGGAAAAGTAGGAAATGATATACTTATTATGAATATCTTGTCCAAATGAACAGTAACTTACATATCTTTGGCTGATTGGCTCATCTGGTAAATTCAGTCAATTCAAGCCACAAAGAATATAGCTAAATCAAAACCATTGCAACTGGTTTGCTTTTGATTTCATATGAAAAACACTGAAAGTCACAAGGTGGTGCAAACTGTTAACATGATCGGCTGCTAACCAAAATGTTGGCAGTTCAAGTCCATCTAGAGGCATCTACAAAGAAAGTCCTGGTGATCTACTTCCAAATAATCAGCCATTGAAAACCGTAGGGAGCACAGTTCTACTCTAACACATGTGGGGTCCCCATGAGTCAGAGTTAACTTGAAGGCAACTGGCTTACTGGTTTACCATCATTTTCTAAGAAAAATATGTGAACGGTGAATAACTTGAAGATTCAATAGGCAGGTGCAAAGGTATGAAACTGCAAAGTGAGAAACCAAGTCACAGTATGCAAAAGTTCAAAGGAAATATCCAGGACTTCGGAAATTTAAAAGGATTATGAGACAGAGGAGAAAGAAAGAGAGTTAAAGAGAGGGAAGATTTTTGAGAAGTTTCTTCTGTTCAAGTACTCACACAGCACTATTGAGCATGTATAATGTGTAGATCATTGTTCCAATTACTCAGTAGTCAACAGTGAACCAAGCAGATCAAATGTCCCTGCACTGTGGTGACTTCCATCCTAATAGAAAAAAGCGAATAAGCATAAACATAACAAATTGGTAAATTATAGTAGGTTGGAACGTGAAACATACTATGGAAAAAATAGAGCAAAAAACGGGGGAAAAGGAGATGTAGGCTGGAGCAAATTAAAACAGAGTGTCTGAGGAGGACGCACTAAAGGGGTGCCTTTGGAGCAAAGACTGAAGGATGTGAGGAATCAGCCATGTAGGTTCCTGAGGGAAGTGCCTTGCCTGTGGAGGTGAGAACCAGGGCCCTGAGGCAAGAGCTTGCGTGGACCATGGAAGGACCAGTAGAGAGGCCAGTGTAGGAGAACAAAAGATGAAGGGAGGGGAGTAAGCAGGCCTAGATTAAGGTATGTGAGGGCCCTAAGCACTTATAATTTGTGGTGTCCCCTCCTCTGCTTACTCACGCATTTGAACGGGATATGTAAGTTAGATATACACATGTATATGTGTGTGTGTGTGTGTGTGTGTGTGTGTGTGTGTGCGTCTTAGCTATCCATGATATAATTTCTTTTTTAATGTGACTATAATATTAATAACTGAATGCAAAAGTGACATATATCATTTTAGCAGAATGAGATAAACTGTTATTATAAACTTTTCAGTGGATGCGGGGTACTAAGATTTTGCTGTATACCACATTTTCTACAATAAGAAAATTCCACATACTCTACAACAAAAACAAAAAATGAGTTAGTGAATTTAGTTGTTTCAACAATCAATGTAAAATTCTGTTGATCTCTCACAACAAAAAATTGACTTTCACCAATTTTGCTTCAAACAGCTCATACTTCAGTTTTGATGCTTGTTTTGTAATAAACGTGATAATTATAAATTAACAAATGAAAAGATGTCATGAAAGAAAATTTAATGACCAGAAAACAAATATTACAAAAAATTACTATATTTTGTTTTTAGGTAGATCTTTCATCTTAACATGTTATAATTAAAAACATTTCTTTCTATTTTTTGCTATTACAGATTCTTCAATGATTTCATCACAATTAAGCTGCCAAACAACATCTACTTCCATACATAATAAGGATAATGAATTGAGTCTTTCTCGAATCATTGTTGTGTTCTCACTTTTCCTTGTGTCCTCTCTGCTTGGCATCTATGAGTCTTTGCTTTGCCCAGTTGGTTTTGCTGATGCCCTAAACACGTGTTTATCTTGCTTATTGGGTAATCAGTCCCTGGTAGTAGGAGATGAGGGTGTGAGGGGATAAGGGGATGAGAGAATTTGGCTTTGAAGTGTAGTTCTGGGAGCTGGTAGAGAAAGCGGTCTGGTGCCTAGTTCATGCCGAAGATTTGGTGGGTGTGACCCTTCTTGCTCACCCACCCGGATGTCTGGAGTGCTAAAGACTAGCTGCTGGAAGGGCAGAGCTGCAGGCACAGAGTGTTCTCATATCTGTGCTCTCATAGCTCACACTCCTGCAGCTGTTCCAGCCAGGGGTGACAGGGGGTTAATGGGCTCCTTTGGGTTGGGTCCAATAGACTGTGTGGAGGGCTGAAGAGGTCTCAGAACATCTACGGAGTTCTGCCTAGTCAAGGAACAAGAAAGGAGGATTCTGCAGCCTCCAAGAGGAACAGTTGGCCTTATACATCCTTAGGCTTGCAGATCCCTAAGGATTCCTCCTCCCCCATAAGAACTAAACAGTAGTTGGTGGATGTGGAAGGAAGTGAACAAGCAAATCCAGAGAGGAGAGGAGTCACATCCCCTCTACACAGACCCATGTAGAGAAGGGTGGGAGACTGACCTTCAAGTCAAGTTTAGAATTTTGACTAATATCTTGTCATGCACATTCCATTCTAAATACTTAATCAAGACTGTTGGCTATGAAAAATGATCACAGGCTTGTCTGTAACCTGAACTGAGCAGAGAGAAGTCATGGGACTGGGCAGGGGGCCCTTTATTCGGGCTCAGTGACCCTGATTGTCCAGGGCTAGTGGGCGAAGGTAGTGTGGAAAAAGAGACAGACTCTGGAAATGAACGTGGGTGAACCACGTGGATTTTGATCAAGCCCATTACTGGCCTCAGGCAAAAGTGTGTCATGGGCTACTACTCCAATACATTTTTATTCCATAGGCTAACCAGCAAAACACATGTGGGCCTCAATATGTATATGATGGTTGATTTTTCCTCACAGGAGCAAGAGGGGAAAATGTTAGCCAACCCTGACTCCTTTTAATTTCTGGGGTTCATAGGTAAGTAGCTTTAAAACTTGACTTTACAAGGCTGAGATACATATTACATCAATTTTTTCCCTAATTGATATAAATGATATCAATTTTTCCATATGTATACGTGTATGTATATATATGTGTGTGTGTCTGTATACATGCATACATATACACATACATTCATATATATATATATACACATACATACATACATATATATACATGCATGCATACAAATCAAGCCCAAAATGTCAGGATATCATGTATATTACGTGTGTGTGTGTATGTATATTCATATACATATCCTGGCATTTTGGACTTGATTTTTCAGTGTTGGCATGAATGGGTTTTATAGTTTCTTGAACAAGAGTTAATCTCCAAACAGAAAACGCTCTCCACCCTGCCCTCATTTGAAATAATATGTTCAAACCATAAATCGCCACATGAAGGAAATGTTCCCAATCAACTATTTCTAATTTTTTGATTGGATTTTAATAATGGAGGTAAATGTCACTGATAATTGTGGTTGCACAGCTGGAAATCAAATTCATTTCACTGTGGAGCTGCCTACACAGAGAGCCTGGGACAAGCTGCCAGCAAGGCACCATGCGGGCAGGCTGACTCTCACTGTGGCCTCTTGCGCAAACATTCCCAAACAACACTGACCTCCATTCACTCCCCCTGTAGGCGGAGGCATAAGGGACTGTTGTCCGGGCTCTAGCCCTGAAGGACTCAGGCCTCTGGCCAGAGTATCTGAAGACCGTTCACACATATGAACTCTCCAGGCCGCGACACTTTCCTACCACATCCCCCAAATTTGTTCTCCATCCATGCCTTTACCCAGATTTGTATACTCTCCACCTTCTACCACAGGAAGCACAGTCAGACACACATGCACTGACATTCACAAGGCAGTGCTTGCCCGGGGCAGTGCTTGCCCAAAGTACTCGGGGCACTGTTTGCTCAGGGCAGTGCTTGCCCAGGGCAGTGTTTGCTCAGGACAGTGCTTGCCCAGGGCAGTGTTTGCCTAGGGGAGGTGCTTGCCCAGACCAGTGCTTGCCCAGGGTACTCAGGGCAGTGCTTGCCCATGGCAGTGTGTGCTCAGGGTGCTGCTTGTTCAGGGCCCTTGCACAGGGTAGCAATCAGTATCTGGTGCCTGCAGCGTCTGCTTCACAAATCAGTGAGTATCACTTTCATATAAATTGTTACTTATTATTTTAGCAATAGGTATCAAGGGTTTTAAAATATTTATACTTTTTTCATTAAGTAATGTCATTTTCTTAGAAATGTATCCTGTGATTCTGAGAATATAGGGGAGAGGAGGAGGGATGCAGAGTTCCTTAATTACTGCTTCTTTTTAAAATAATGGAAAACTTAGAGGTAACTTTAATATACAACAGGAGGGTAATAAACTATGTGTCATCAGTTCTACTATTATGCAGCCATAAAATGATGGTTATAAAAATTTTGTTATGCTTTTTTTCTCTCTTAATAGTTTGATATATTTCCTTCCCATCATTCCTTTTTTTTTTACAGTAAATATAACATTGGAGCCCTGGTGGTGCAGTGGTTAACAGCTTGCCTGCTAACCAAAGGATCGGCAGTTCAAATCCACCAGCCACTTCTTGGAAACCCTGTGGGGCAGTTCTACTTTCCGATAGCGTTGCTATAAGTTGGAATTGACTCAATGGCAATGGGTTTGGTTTTTTTTTTTTTTGGAATGTTAGCTGTAATTAACAGGGGCTGATTTTTCTATTTTTCTGTGTTTTCTAATTTTTATTTTCAATATGAATTTCTGTAATAGGGAAACAAAGTTTTCAAGGAATTAGAATAGATAAAGGGAATGTTTGCAACACTCTACCATGTCCTGACTCCCTGAATGGAAAAGAATGAGTTTGTTCAGACTTCAGTCCCATAGGAGATCCAAAATGGAGCCATCGTGACTAATGTCTGTGAAATTTTTTTCAACCACTCCATTTTAGTTCAATTTCAAACAATACACACTGATGCCTATATATATCTATATCTAGAGGATGGAGAGAGGGCAGATTGTGAGAGACAGGGAGGATGTCTGGTTCGAAGCTCGGCTCAGACGGTGTTCTGCATGGGAAACATTCCCAGTCAGGATCTTGCTAGGATAGCCCTCTGCTAACCATCACAGTCTCTGCATCTACTGCCTCCAACAGGCTGACACAGCACTTGGTAATAAAAGTAAATTCTCAGTTATTAGAAAATATATGTATATGTATATCTTGCTTCATCTTTTCTCCTTAAAGGGAAAAAAGGAAACATTGCATTTAAGAGTTTGGGGGTAAGAGGAATTGCAAAGGCTTAGTACTGTGACCCTAATACTCCCCAGCATGTTTTCTCCTTTTCAGAATGGGCAACTGAGGCTTGACATAACTAATGCCATAATGAACATGTAAGTTTTCTTTTTTCTTTGTCTTCTCCCTTTTCACGTACTTTCGATAATGGCTTTGTTTTGTGCATACCTTTGTTAATGACTCTGTTTTATCACTTAGGATCCCCCATAGGAAGATTAGAGCCCAGATGTCATACACGTGTATCTTTAGCCTGATAAGGAAATGTCTGGTTCCCTATCTCTTTAGTATGATAAAGAGTCTCCTGTAATTATCTTGGAGTGAATAACACCACTTCTAACCTTTGTAAAAATCATATATAAGCTCTGATGTAAAAATGTCTTTTGGGACTCCCTAAGAACAGCCTGGGTTGCTGTGGGGTCCCCGGTGGTGTACACTCCCTGAGTTAAAAACTTTCTCACTCTTTCTGACTTGGAGTGTGTTTCATTGGCTCGACCGCTCTAGGGCACGGACCCTATTCAGGTAACAGTACATACTGTTGTTGTTGTTAGCTGCCATCAAGTTGGCCCCCAACCTATGGCAACCCCATAAACAACCCCCATGCACAATGGAACAAAATGGTGCCTGGTCCTGTGCCATCTCTATGATTGGTTGTTAGATTAGACCGTTGTGATCCATAGGATTTTCGTTTGTTGGTTTTCTTCCTAGTCTGTCTTAGTCTGGAAACTCTGCTGAAACCTGTTCAGCATCATAGATAGCGACACTCAAGCCTCCACTGAAAGATGGGTGGTGGCTGCACGTGAAGTGCATTAGCTGTGAATCAAGCCCCAGTCTCCTGTATGGAAGGTGAGAATTCTACCACTGCTCCCTCTTCAGTACATGTAGGACCCTGTGCAAGTTAGTAAAAAAATATCCATTCATCTCATCAGTGCTTCCCTCCACCAGTACCTGCACCCCTATATCTCTGCAGTCCCATGTCTCCTATGCCCCAGACACTCTGGCCTTCGCTGTCCCTGAACCCAACCAGCTCAGTCCCCTCAGAGCTCACATACCTGTTCTTCCCTGTGCCTAGAAGCTGTTCCCCTAGACCTTCACACCTCTGGGCATCCTTGATGTCTTTGTGCAAAGTCACATCTTTAGAAAGGTTTTTCCGAACTATCCTACCAAAACTGCTCCCACCCCATCTCTCTATCATATCACCATATTTTATTTTCTTCATAGCATTTATTGGTATCTTAAACTATCTAGTTTGTTTATTTTGTTTATCGAGAATCTTATGCCTAAAAAGTGAGCTCCATGAGGGCAGGGACTTCCATGTTCATGGCCATATGGCAAGTAGTAGGGCATTTAAATATTTCTTGTTGAGGGAGTGCATTTCGTCTTGTGCTGAGGCCATGTTGTATGTTCCCAGAAATGTCCTTTAACAATCACTTACTTCCATTCTTCATAGTCTAAAACCCCTGTTGCACTTTCCGAGAGGAGAGAGAGAGAGAGACTGTTGCATTGCGGTACCCTTCCTGAGAACACTTCTCTCTGTCTTCAGGATTATGATACTACAGACAGGCAGGTTAAGAGCCAGGAGGCCTGGGATCTGGTTTCAGTTCTGCTATTTTTTATTCAAATGTTGTAACAAATCTGCCTCTCTTTCTACATTCGTAAAACAGAAAATATACCACCCACCCATTAAAAGTTAAATAGATCAGAGAGCACCTGGGAAGGTCAGAAAACTCAAAGCACATGGTATCTTACTGAAGATGGCAAAGGGAGACAGGCTCACTCTCCACGCTTGTCTTCTCTTATCTGGAGTAATTTTCATTCAATCCACAAAGGGCACCTTTATTTTTAGTTCTATTTTCTAAGTAATCGTGGCAGAGTTATTTTTACCCCAGCCATCTGGCTGGAACATAGTTTCATTGATCGTTACCATTTGATGACAGGTCCTTGTGGGTAGTGGGTGTATGCCCCCTCTTTGTTATCAGTTCATCTTTCACAAACTAGTTCAGGGCAGAGTCCTGGACATCACTCCAAGAGAACCATAAGGAAAGCAGCACTGATCTTGGACACCCAGGAAGGGTTCTAGCTCCCTGTGATCTACACTGAAGAACTACACCCCTTGTTGTCATACTGACCAGCTCACTGGTGTCACATGTTACTCTGCAGACAATCTGGAAGCTACATTGGTGGTGGTGGTGGCTGTGCTGATGGTGATCACATTGGTGGAGGCTGGCGGGTTGCAGGTCAGAAGGCATAAAGGAATAAAGGTCTCTGTTCACCCTATAAAGAGCCCTGACTGCCTCCAGCCAAGTGCTTAGGGCCCTCATGGACAGGCAGCACTGAGTTCTGAAAAAAAGCAAAAATTTGTGAATTAGTGAGATTTGCATTTAAATTATAGTTCTGACACTTACTAGCCATGTGCCTTTGGGCAAGTTTGTCTGTAAGCCTCAATTTTTTCCTCTGTTAAGTGGGGCTTATTCATAGTCCCACTTTACAGAGGAGGGGAAAAACCCTGAGACTTAGAGACATATAAGAGTTTAAATTTATGTTAATGTTGTAGAATAATTCCTGGGACAAAGCAGGTACTTGTTAATTCCTTGCCATCCTCTGCTGACTGGGGATGGGCGCTTAAGGCCATCCCCACCCCAACCTGCATTTGGCTTCCCACAGGCTTCCGGAGCCAAGCTTGGGTCTATCCCCCTTTGTCTGCCCCTCACATTTTCTGTCCCTCTCAATTCCACAGAGCAATGATAGGTGGGAAAGTTAATATGATGGATGATATAATGCCATCCTACTTGAGCGTATGTATTTTAACCCAAACTCCTAGAGACATAGTCAACCCTTCATGACAGAATTTCAGGCCAACATAGAAGCTGGTGGGGATATCGCTGAGAAAGTTCATTTTACCTATTATACAAGGATCAAGTAAAACTCATCATATCTGAATTTAAAATCATAATGTGGGAGTTCCGGCAAGATGGCACTCTAGGCAGAAGCACCACGTCGTCCCTCCATAGCAAAGATCCAAAAAACTAAGCCAAACAGAGAATGCAACAGTCCTGAAACCCTAGAACATCAAATAAAGAGATAAAGAACTCAGCCGAGCATCAAATGGAGTGAGAATACTGACAGAGAACGGAGAGTGAGGAGAGATTCATGCAGAGGTCCCCTACCAGCTAATGCAGCAGGATCCACCATCTTGGACTCTTATCGGAGACCAGCAAAAGGGGGTATGAGAAAGCAGCCTCATGGAGCGTCCAGTGGGAGACAAAACAGCTGGTAATTTGCGGTGTGCACTTTCCCACCCCCCACCCCTCTTTACCCTGGCTCGGCCTCCTCTGCTTCCCGCGGACACAGTCTCTTGACTGGGAAGCGCGGGCTGCTTGGATTCCACACACCCAAGCGGGCGGCTCTCTGGGTGCCATTTGTTGGCTGCTAGCGTTGCTTTTTTTTCTGCTTCTTTTGGTTTCTCACTTGCCTCTCACCGCCTCCCCCTCCTTTTGCTTGAGTGCCTGGCTCTGAATGCCATCTTTGCTTCTTCCTGAGGGGCTGCGGGGCTCCATTCGAGTGTGCAGCTGCTTCCCGGTCTGGGCTGCCGCACTGGTGGGATCCTGGGGCTTTTGTTCGTTTGTTCCTTTGCTTCCTGCAGCCATATTCTCTTGACCGGGAGGCGCCAGCTGCTTGGATTCCACACACCCAAGTGGGCGACTCTCTGGGTGCCATTTGTTGGCTGCTAGTGTTGCTTTTTTTTTCTGCTTCTTTTGATTTCTCACTTGCCTCTCACCACCTCCCTCTCCTTTCACTCAAGTGCCTGGCTCCATGCACCATATTTGCTTCTTCCTGAGGGGCTCCAGAGCACCGGCAATTTGTGATATACGCTTTCCCACTCTCCACCCTCCTTCACCCACACTCGGCCTCCTCTGCTTCCCGCGGGCACAGTCTCTTGTCCAGAAACACCAGCCCGCACTGGCTGGCTCTCTGAGTGCCATTTGTTGGCTGCTGGTGTTTGTTTTTTGTTTTTTTTTTCTGCTTCTTTTGATTTCTTGCTTGCCTCTCGCCACCTCCCCCTCCTTTTGCTCGAGTGCCTGGCTCCTAGCGCCATCTTTGCTTCTTCCTAAGGGGCTGTGGGGCTCCATTCAAGTGTGCAGCTGCTTCCCGGTCTGGGCTGCCGTGCTGGTGGGATCCCGGGGCTTTTGTTCATTTGTTCCTCTGCTTCCCACAGCCATGTTCTCTTGACCGGGAGGTGCCTGCTGCTTGGATTCCACACACCCAAGCGGGCGGCTGACGTGTGGAGGGATCCCTGAGGACATTTCTTTTTTCATTGGTTCTTTTTTTTTAATCTGCTTTTTTTGGGGGACCTTTCTTGTTCTTTTCCCTCTTTTTCCTTTTTGTCTTTCTTCATTGCTCAGTTACTCGTCTCTCTATATCTTCCTTCTCTTTCTGATCCCTGAATATTAGGCGTTGTGTGCCTCTGCGCCTTCTGGCCAGGCTGTGCTGTGACACCTGAGAGCGACTTCCCCAGACCTCATAGCTGCATTGGTGGGATCCCTGGGAACTTTGCGGTTCTTTAACCTTTCTGATGTTTATCTGTTCATTCTTTTCTTTTCTTCCTCTTCCCCTTTCTCCATTTCATAGTCTCTCATCTCTCCATTCCAATGGCAAGCTCCCCTAGCATTCTTTTTTGTTTGGTTGTATGTTTTTTGGATCCTGTTCCTCTCTCCTCTCTCCCATATCCAGCTTAGTGCCACACATAACCATCTCCCCGCTGCATCCTGCCTACCTGCACCATGCACTTGACATCACACCACCAAGCAGTGAAAGCACGGCCTACTGGAGGTTGCCCAGCACTGATTACCGACCTGCCCTGATGGCTATAGTGAGTGCCACAAACAAACCATCCCAGTGGCGCCTCTTCAGCTAGACGTGCCCTGCTGTACCATATCTGAGTGACTGAACCTTCCAATTGGAGAGGGAGGCGAAAAGTATTGAGCGCACAGATGAGCAAATAACAAAGAGCACACAGTCTGCCTGCTCAGACATACTCAATTTTTTTTCTTTTTAAAAAAGGGACAAAACAAACAAATCTACAATCAATAAACGAGAGAAATAACTACTGAATGCCCTGAAAACAGCAAACAATATCAAAACATTTACAAAAACAGGACAGGATGGTTCCAGTAGGCATCCAAATTAAAACACCAGCTGATGGACGGAGGGCTCTGGGGACCGTGGTCTCAGGGAACATCTAGCTCAATTGGCATGACACTACTTATAAAGATAATGCTCTACATTCTACCTTGGTGAGTAGTATCTGGGGTCTTAAAAGCCTGTGAGCGGCCATCTAAGATACTCCACTGGTCTCATCCCTTCCGGAGCAAGGGAGAATTAAGAGAACAGGAAACAAGGAAAAGATTAGTCCAAAGGACTAATTGTCCACAGCTACCAGGCCTCCACCAGACTGAGTCCAGTATAGCTAGATGGTGCCTGGCTACTACCACTGACTGCTCTGACCAGGATCACAACAGAGGGTTCTGGACAGAGCTGGAGAAGGATGTAGAGCATAATTCTAACTCACAAAAAAAAAAGACCAGATTTACTGGCCTAAAGGAGACTGGAGAAACCTCAAGAGTATGGCTCCCAGACACCCTTTTAGCTCAGTGGTGAAGTTACCTTCATGGTTCACTGTTCAGCCTGGGAGTGGACAGCCCAGCAAAACCAAATGAGACTAACGAGGTACAGTAGTCCAGTGACAAGGGCCAGAAGGCAGAAGGGGACAAGGAAGCTGGTGATAGGGAACACAAGGTTGAGTAAGGATATTGTTGATGTGTTGTGAGATTGTTAACCATTGTCATAGGGCAACATTTGTAGTAAATGTTAAATGAGAAACTATTTTGTTCTGCAAGCCTTCATCTTAAGTGAGAATAACAGCACAACTGGAAGAGCGTAGTCAATGTCACTGAACTGTGTACGTAGAAATTTTTGAAACGGTGTATCTTTGGCTATGTGTATTTTCACCAAAAAAAAAAAAAAAAACGTTGAGAATTTAGAGGGTTAATATGTTGTGGGGTTGTTAACCAATGTCATAAAACAACATGTGTACTACTGTTTCAAGAGAAACTATTTGTTCTGTAAGCCTTCACCTGAAGTACAATAAAATATTAAAAAAAAAAATCATAATGCTTCCCCCAGCTAACCTCCTTATTCCCTTTTACTTCTTCCTCACCTCACCCTCTCTCTTTCAACCCCATTTTTTCAGTGTAACCTCCATTCTCCCAGCCTCTTAAGCCTAAAAACTCAGAGTCAACTTTGTCTCTCTCTCAATTTTTCATTCGCTTAGTTTTCAATTCTGTCACACTTTCACTTCTTTTACTTTGCGCCTTTCCCATTGTCAGTGCCATGATTTAAACAGAAAAGAAAAACCTGTTGCCGTCGAGTTGATTCTAACTCATAACAACCCTAAAGGATATAGTAGAACTGCCCTGTAGGGCTTCCAAGGAGCATCTGGTGGATTCAAACTGCTGATCTTTTGGTTAGCAGCCGTAGCTCTAAAAGGCCCATGAAAATCACTGGTTAAGTACTCCCTTAGGGAAAGGCCAGTGAAGCTAAAAGCACTGTGCTGGGCTGGAAGTAGTTCCTTTGATGGAGGGTCCATCAATATAGGTTCCACAAATGGGGATTAAAAAAATGATGGGTAGTAGAAAGTAAAGGTAATTTAAAAAAGTAAGGAGAGATGGGATGAAAAGATGGGGGAGAGAAAGAAGTTGCAATTAAATCACTTTTATATCTTCAAATATGTTTACTAAATTCTACTTCTCTGTTACGGATTGAATTGTGTCCCCCAATAATATGTGTTGCAATTGCTAACCCCTATGTGAAAATAGGACAAAGAATAAGGAAGATTGAAGAAGAATTGATGCTTTTGAATTATGGTATTTGCGAAGAATATTGAATGTATTGCCAGAAGAATGAACAGTCAGAATGCTCCTTAGAAGTGAGTATGGTGAGACTTCATCTCACGCACTTGGACATGTTATCAGGAGGGACCAGTCCCTAGAGAAGGACATCATGCTTGTCAAAGTAGAGGGTCAGCAGTGAAAAAGAGGAAGATCCCCATTAAACGGATTGACACAGTGGCTGCAATAACGGACTCAAACATAGCAACAATTTTAAGGGTTGGTGCAAGATCAGGCAGTGTTTCTGTTGCACGTAGGGTCTCTGTGAGTCAGAACCAACTCAATGGTACCTAACAATAACTGTGTACCTGTGGTTATAATCCCATTTGGCAATGAGTTTTCTTTGCTATAGTGTAGGGTGTGTTTTAAACCAATCTCTTTTGAGATATAAAAGAGCAGCTTAAGTAAGGAAACAAAGAAGCACAGATGGGGGAAGATAAATGTCACACCCCATGAGATCTCCAAGGAACCAAGAAACAGAAACCGAAAAGAGACAAGGACCTTCCCCCAGAGCCAGCAGAGACAGAAAGCCTTCCCTAAAGTCAGTGCCCTGACTTCTAGTCTTCTAAATGTGAGAAAATAAATTTCTGTTTGTTAAAGCCCCCCACTTGTGGTGTTTCTGCCTCTACTAAATAACTAAGACACTCTCTAAAAGAAAATAAATGCATCAGAACTTAATTTTAAAGTTCACGCTGAAAGACAAAAGTGGTCTAACTTAGCAGAGTAACCATTTAGATACTAGGAATAGTCCAAACTCAACACTTTAAAAGGCAAAGAATTAAAATAAGTGTCAAGATTTCTCTTTTCTAAATTGTATATTTAGAATCCTAATGCCTAAATTGTACCTTGATGCTTTTTTTTCCTATCAGAAAACCAAAAATAATTTCCTTCAGACTACTATTTTTCTTAATGACAGGCTTTCACACAGGCAGGTATAGGACATTTTCTACTCCTATTCAATAAGAAGGGAAAAGTAAATGGAATTCTCAAAATGGAAATAGAACCTTTGGGGAATTGTTTTAATAACAGGCTGTGAGTTAGAGCAATAAGAATAAACCTTCGCTTCCGTCTAGCCGCGTGTCCTGTACCTCTCCCAACTTCCCCACCCCAAGATCCAATTTCTCCACAGTACTCATTGTTCCCCTAAACATGCATTGCTCTTACATGCCTCTTTGCTAGTTGAAGAAGGGTGAATATTATTGCAAGTAAAAGCCACATGCAATTCCTTACACATACTCCTACTCATGCTTCAAAACCTAACACAAACATCAACTTTTGTGAAGTTTTCCCTGAGTAAAATTTGTTACTTCTCACCCTACTGTAACCCTCATTGTACTTTTTACTTACTATTATAGATCTTTGTGTGTCTGTCTCCTCAACTCATGCAGCTATAGGAAACTGGGAGAGAACTCCGTCTTAACTCTCAGCAAAGGTAAATTAGGATTTCAAACTTATCTGAAGATGAAATATTCCAAAGTCAAATATATCCTCTGGGAAGGGGTTCTTATCTCAAATTATTGACTTAAAAGAAATGATCCTTTGAAGAAAAATAGCATTAGTTTTGGCAATAATTTAAGACAATCAAGGAGAAATAGGATACCTAAATTGTACTTTGATTTTTTTCTCTTTAAATCATGATATTTTTTTTTCCAGAGGAGCAATATTTTGTATTCATACTTAGTATTTTAATAGATTATAATAGCATTCAGGGGCCTCGTTAGAAGTGAAGGGCACATTCAAATAGAATTCTGGAAGGAATTTAATGTAAGGACTTGGTACAGAGTTGGGAAAGTTTAAGCTAATCACTCATGGAAGTTGAAACACTCAGGGACTAGCAGTAATGGGAAAGGGTTACCTTTCTTAGGCCCAAAGGGGCAAGAAACTAAAAAAAAAAAAAAAAAAAATGTATGGGATGTCAGGATGAAGAATAAGCAGAAAGAAAAAAAAAAGAAGTTATAACTGATAGAAAAAGCTGATAATCTGTCTCCTATTCTGTCTTTCAGTCTTCCATGCTTATCAGAAACTAGCCATTCAGATTAAAGGAAAAAGCCACATGCACCACTGCTTACTCAACTGGATGTAATACTTGTGCCAAGAACATATTCAGAGTCAAGCATTGAATTTTAAAATGGAAACTTACAAGTCAGCACCAAACTTGGCAAGATATATAGAGAGAGGAAATGAAAGGGAGAGAGAAGTAGTGATGGCAAAGCAGAATATAATTAAGACTTTTTTCAGGTGTGAGCCTCTTTGCTTCAGTTTGTTTGCCAAAAGCCTTAGCTAGCACCAGATCTGTATTTTAACACCCTCCCATGGGGAGAAAACTGCCTACAATTGAAACTATTTAAATGAAGCGGATTAGTCTTTGCCAATCAATTTTTTTTTATTTTTAACTCAGCTATTCTTATTGTTTCCCCATGGGAGAAATAAAGTCCCAGAATGCTTAGGTTCAATTCCTACCCTGGACATGTAACTGCATGGTTCCACCCCTGTTTCACCAACATTAGCAGTCAATGGAAAATGAACTGCATCTAAACATGAATCTTCATACAGTTTCTTACCATCTTGTATACACACTCCTTGTATTGTTTTGTTTTCCATTATCCCCCAGCAGAATGGAAACCCCACTAGGACAGATATTTGTGTTCCTTTTGTTCCCTGCTATATTCCTACATGTGAGTTAAAAAAAAAAAAAAATTCATTCACTGAAAGAACAAACGAATGTGTGATCTGTGAGACTTCCTGGTCTAAAACAGACACATTGCTTATAATACATGCTGGTCTTTAACCCATTTCCTGGACCCTCACTGTTGCCTTTCCCAGAATCCTGTGTTTGATTAATGTTACCAGCAACCACTTCCTCCTCAAAGAGTTTGGCCTTAGCTCTTCGTTGCACACAAAAAGCACTTAAAGACCTAACAGAATCAGGCTACTAGCTTTCTCGGTATGGGACTCCCTATCCCACCTACACTGAGGACAGATGCAATATCCTTCACTTCTTTGTAGTCTCATAGCTTAGATTAACAAAGTTTATTGTCTTAGTCATCTAGTGCTGCTCTAAAAGAAATACCACAAGTGGATGGTTTTAACAAGGAGAAATTTATTTTCTCATGGTCTAGTAGGCTAGAAGTCCAAATTCAGGGCGTCAGCTCCAGGGGAAGGCTTTCTCTCTCTGTTGGTTCTGGAGGAAGGTCCTCGTCATCATCAGTCTTCCCCCGGACTAGGAGCTTCTCTGCGCAGGAACCTCAGGTCCAAGGACACGCTCTGCTCCCGGTGCTTCTTTCTTGGTTGTATGAGGTCCCCAATTCTCTGCTTGCTTCCCTTTCCTTTTATCTCTTGTAAGGTAAAAGGTGGTGCAGGCCACACCCTAGGGAAACTCCCGTTACATTGGATCAGGGATGTGACCTGGGTAAGGGTGGTGTTACAATCCCACCCTAATCCTCTTTAGCATAAAATTACAATCACAAAACGGAGGACAACCACACAATTCTGGGAATTGTGGCCCAGCCAAACTGACATACACATTTTTGGGGGGGACATAATTCAAACCATGACAGTTATGTTCCAAACATTTTGGAATGGAAAACATTTATTCAACAGTTACTGAGTATCTATGATGTGCAAAGCTCTAAGCCGCCTGCTGCCTAGCTGATGGCCTAGCTGGAAAGAAAAGGCAGGTGCAATAACAATTCTAATGCTATGGTAGACTGTAAGACTGTAATAAGGATCATAATAGATGTGCAAACAGATTCCTTCAAGTTCTATTCCAATCTCCTGCAACCCACAAATGCACATAAGGCAGATTTTACCCTTTTCCCTTCTAATTTGTCTAATATATTTCTCATCAATCTATCAACAAGAAAATAATGAGATATACCAATATGTTCCTTTGTAAATGTAATTATGTAATCTTCTGGCAAACAAATAAACTGCTGGCTAATGCAAAGCTTGTTTTCAAAATGTTTTTGCTCTTTTTCTACCCAGAGCAGACTCACAAATAAATACTGAGAGTTCCAGGAAGTTGCTCAATTATTCATGTATTAAACTTTTTAAGCATAGATGGGAAAGACAATCTCCTTGAATTTACCTACTTGCCCAAAAGCAATGTGTTATTTATTAACAGGGAAGAGGTTCTTCTATATTCATTTTATTTACCTGTCAGTAGTTCCTCTCCGGATGAATTATCTCAAAATGCATTTTAAACCACTTAATTTCATCCCAGTTACCATCTGTCTTCCTTAAACCCAAATTCAAAGGATTCTGCCCATCAGTTGTTATAGCAGGAGCCAGAGGTACACATTGTAAGTATCCATGAGCACACACCCATCAATCATTCACTCTATCAGACACAAGATATGAGGTACAATAGAGAAAGACAATGCTGTCAAGCCAGAAGACTCTTATTTCTTGCCAGGCACAACCATGCATTAGCTACATGACCTTGGCAATCAATTAACCTCTCTAAGACTCGATTTTCTCATCTTGCAACTAAAACTTTAGAAAAGTAATACTTTCTCTGCCTGCCCCACAAGGTTGAGATTATATTATAATTTAACATATGTTTAAGAGATGACTTTATGGAAGCATGTGCTTGTGAAAATATCTGCTTTCCCCAAGCATTTGCATGCATCTCCCAGAAAACAAAGCAATAAACATCCATGATCTGGTTTTCATGTGCTGTCAGTCTTACTCCCAGCTGCAGAGTTCATGGCTCCATTCCTTCATCTAAGTATTTCACAAATTCCATGTAGCCAGTATTGTGAGAGACACTGAGAATACAAAAATATTTCCTGCCCTCAGTGAGCTCACAGCACTTTGGAAGAGCTAGAAAAGTAAGAATAGAAGGCGGCAAAATGTCAGATTACAGATTAAAATTCCAACATTCCCTACCAGAAAAATGAAGATATGAAATAATTGACGTAGTAGCAATGTGGAGTGGAGTTCACATTACATACAAAATAGAGACTTAAGATTGATATTTTGTGTCGTAAACGCATGAATTTTATTGAGTATGGATACCCAGGGGTCACCATGGTGTCCTCACCCAAAGAATGCACCATGAGAAAAAAGTAAGGCAGGTGGACAAAGAATTTGTAGATTAAGTAAGAGTTACTGGGTAAGTGAAACAGAGTTCTTATCCCAAAGGAGATTACAATCTAGTATCTACCTGCCCCAGGGCTATCAAGGGAGAATTTGGAAGGCTCAATGTAAAATCAGTCATATGCTAATATCACCGTCCTTCTGATGGGCCAGCAGGAGAGTCTCCTCATTAACCATGAAGACAGCTGTGTAGGCATAAATCAAAGCTCTCCAGTTGTTCTGTATCCTCAGCTCAGAAAACATTTTGTTACCATTTTAACCCTCTACCCTTGAAGTTCATTAGGCAAATCTCAGCATTCACATATGAAATTTATTTTACCCTATAAGTTCTAAAATAATGAAGAAGAAAATTTGTATTTCTCATTCATAATCATTTATCCTTTCAAAAATTTATATCCACAACTGTGGCCTAGTATTTAATAGAATTAAATTTTACATCTGTGAGTGGCTTTACACACAGGAAGCTGAGGCTCAGACAGAAGAAATGAGCTTCTAGCTAAGAGGACTCATACAAAAACCCGGGTTCCCTGCTTCCAAACGGAGTGCCTCAACAAGGGTCAGGTGTTTTATTAAATCATTCATCTGGCAAACTTGGTTGAAAGTTAGACACATACTAGGTACTAGAAGAAAAAGATAAAGAGGCAGTAGCCCCTGCCTTTCATGGAACTAATTTGACTAAACCACTGAGCATCAGATATTTTCTGGCAAACCATCCAAATATCAGCTTTAAAAGGCAGACTTCCTTCTAAACCTGCCTGGCAGGTCATCATCCAATCTCTGCTTAAACACTTGCAGGGTTCAGAGTTCACATTGTTTGAGGCAGCCTATTTCATTGTATCAGAACTCTTTTTAAAAGCTGTTATTTCATTTGTTTTTCTCTGTCTTCACGTTATCCACTCTTCACCTAAGCGCTTATCTCACATCCAAGCTCCATTGTCTTTTTCTTCCTCTCTCTTAGTAATAATCTAACTCCATGCTTTCCTTGCGTCCCACTTTAGGACCATCTAACCTTGTGTGGCCAAGTCTGAGCAGCAGAAAACATTGCCTCCTGGTGGCTATTGATAGGCTCTACAGAAGGGCAAGCCTGCCAGCATCACCCTGCTGTATCAATCCAGAAAAGGAAAAGGAAAACCATTTCCCTCCATTCTTTGGCAGATGTAACTGGTGAGGAGGAGGACATATCTGTAAGCACAGCAGGGTATCTGTAGCACTTAGCCCTGGTGTGCCGCATCTGATTCTCACACACTAGGTGGGGCTGCAACACCTGTCCCCCAGTTAGGAGTCTGGTGCCCTCCTGCTCTTTCTTCTCTGCCCGTATAAAAACCTTCTCACAAAGAGGATCTAGAATCAGCTGGTATTGGATTGATATTGAAGCCATCACCCAAGTGGTTAAGACTAGGAGATCTCTATCATAGATGTTTTTAAAGCATTGTGCAAACATAAAGAAAATGCATTAAAAAGGAATTTCATGAAAAAAATCACATTAAGGGTAGAGTTGCACAGCTGATTATTTTAATTGCTGTCAATAAGTTGTACACCTGTAAAAACTTGTATACCTGTTGTGATGGTTAAGTTTTGTGTAAACTTGGCTGGGCCATGATTCTCAGTGGTTTAGCAAGTTATGTAATGATGTAGTTTGGCAAATATGTTATGAAGCAGTTTGAGAGTTATGTAATGATGTAATTTGGCATTTGTGTAATGATGTAGTTATTCTCCATTTTGTGATATAATGTAATCACTTCCATGATATGATCTGATGTGATAATCCAATCAGTTGTAAGGTGAGTTTCCTTGGGGGTGTGGCCTGCATCCAATATACATGGATGTTATGGCAAAGCTCACTGGCTTTTGCTTACTCTGCATCTTGCATTCGGCTCGTGAACATCCAACCTCTAGTTCATGTGGCTTAAGCCAGTATCCTGCTGTATTGCCTGCTGATCTTGGGATTTGCCAGCCTCTGCAGCCTGTGAGCAAGCAGTCTGCTGTTTTACCTGCTGATCTTCTGATCTTGGATTCGTCGATCTTCACAGCCATTGAGCCAACAGCCTGCTGTCTGACCTGCTGATCTTGAGTTCATCAGTCTCTGCAGCTACTTGAGTCAGGAGAAGCTTCCAGCCTGAAGTTTGATCCACAGACTTAGGACTTGCCAGCTTCTACAACTGTGTGAGCAATTTCCTTGAGATAAATCTCTCTCTCTATATATATATATATATGTGTGTGTGTGTATGTGTGTGTGTGTGTGTGTGTGTATACATATGCTTTGGAGCACTGGTAGCACAGTGGTTAAGAGCTCGGCTGCTAACCAAAAGAAGAGCAGTTCAAATCCACCAGCTGCTCCTTGGAAACCCTGTGGGGAAGTTCTACTCCATCCTATAGGGTCACTATGAGTTGAAATCCACTCAATGGCAACAGGTTTGGGTTTTTTTTTGGTATATGTACACTTCACTGGTTTTGCATCTCTAGAGAACCCAGCCTAAGACATTTGATAGCGAGAGCAGTTCTAGAGAAACAAAACAAAATTTAGAAAAGATGAGTTTTCTAAATTCGTTCTCAAGTATGGTTAGACTTAAAAGTGTTGATGGCTTTGATTCCAGTAGTAAAGAGAACATTGATAATCCATAGTGTGAGATGGCAATAGAAATATGCAAAATATCACCATCAATAGGTCAAATATTGGTGAGAGGCAAGGCTCTGGGTGATTGCATGTTTGATACTCTTCTACAAATCTGTCAGACTTAGAAGTATAAGAAAGGTGGTTGGTTGGTTCTACTTTTGCTACACAAAGTGATGAAAGAAAGTGATGAGTTCAGAGCTTCAGAGTTACACTTCAAATGTTATATAAACCACCTCAAAGTTGCTACTTGTGCCCTGAAGAAAGCCTTATTTCTTATAGTAACAGAGCTGATATTGTATAAAACCAAATCCTGAGTCTTATCTTACAAGAGCTGAATTACAATGCCAATTGAATTCCCAACCTCGAATGTTGTCTAAGTTAAAGTGAGGGCATTGATTGGGAAGAAATGGCATCCTGAAATTTAGAATGGGGCCATATGGGCAGATAATCAGGAAGCTGGAGACACTGAGCCCCTAAATTCCATTGAATCACTCCTGCAAAAGGAACCAGCCCTCTCACTCCCACTAAAGAGATTACTCCATCTTTGTCTGTTATGCCACCCTCCCCAGTAAAACCATTAGCACCTCCACCCCCATCTGATGAGATTAACCCACCTGTATCTGAAATGCCTTTGTTTGAGACATCACCTGTGGCAGCGTCTGAGTCATCAACTGAGGAGGCTTCTAAGTCATTGCCTAGAGAATCACCTAAGACATTGCTAAATGTTCTCAGAACACATCCCCACCACCCATTTTGGCTTCTAACCCTATAACCAGACTTAAGTTCCCAGTGAGCCCCAAAAGGTGAAGTACAAAGTGTGACCCAAGAGGAGACATGCTACACTCCAAAAGAACTGCTTGACTTTTCTAATGTATACAAAAAGAAACCTGGGAATATAAGAAACGGGAATGGCAATTAAGCTTGTGGGATAATGGTGCAAGGAACGTAAAGTTGTATCAGTCTGAGTTTATTGTTATGGGCCATAAAGCAGATTCTTCATTCAATGTTTCAGCTCTAGAGATTAGGAAAGGATCTAACAGCTTATGTAATTGGTTTGCTGAAGCACGGATTATGTGCTGGTCTACACTAAATCAAGTTGAAGCACCAGATCCTGCCTTGGTATGCTGTAGAAGAAAGTATCCAAAGTCTTAAGGAAATTGGCATATTAGATTGCATTTATCAGATTAGACACAGAGACCCAAACATGGAGTATCCAAAGGACACACCTTTTACCACCACAGTGAGAAACAAATGTGTGAAGAGAACCCCAACATCCTTGAAGACTGCTGTGAATGTTACTTTATGTAAGTCAGATTTGGCAGTAGGAACTGCCCTAACTGAATTAAGAAACCTAACTATAATGAGGCTGATTGAACCCCATGGTGGTAGGGGCCAAGTGGCAGCACTCAATCACAAAGACAAGGTGGGCCTGGTCACTCTAATGGACAGTGGAATCAAAGCAGTAATAGTCTGACTCCTATGGACTTATGGCATTACCTACTTAGTCATGGTGTCCTTAGGAGTGAAATATATGGGAAATCTACTAAATATTTACTTGATCTGTACAAGCAGAAGAATTCTAGGTCAAGCAAATGGCAGTCAAACTCAAATCACCAGAATATAGACTCACAGACCCTCAATTCAATTCCCAGACTTGAGTCAGTTTAAAATCCTACAATCCCTTGAAGTGCAGGCTGGGTCCTCTTGAGGAAGGATCTCACTACATTGCTAAATACTGATATTTTAATCTTTCTCCCAGCCTTCCTCAAAGGGATCGATGGCCTTTTACAAAAGTGACTGTTTATTGGGGAAAAGGAAATAATCTGACTTTATGAGGATTACTGGATACTGAATCAGAACAGACACTAATTCCAGGAAACCCAAAACATCTCTGCAGCCCACCAGTCAGAGAGAGTGGTGCATGGAGGTCAGGTTATTAACAGAATCTTATGTCAGATTCATCTTAAAGTGTGTCCAGTGGGTCCCTGAACCCATCCTGTAGTGTTTTCCTTACTTTCAAAATGAATACTTGGAATAGATATACTCAGAAATTGGCAGAACCCCTGAATTGGATGCCTAATAAGTAGAATGAGGGCCGTTATGGTACGAAAGCTAAGTGGAAGTCATTAGAATTGTCTTTACCTAGGAAATACTAAACTAAAAGCAATACCACATTCCTGGAGGGATTTCAGAGACTACTGCCACAATTAAGGTCTTTAAGGATGCAGGGGTGGTGATCCACATCCCCATTCAAGTTACCTAACTGGCTTGTGCAAAAAATAGATGGATCTTGGAGAAAATCAGTGGATTACCGAAAACTTTAACCAGGTGGTGACTCCAATTACAGCTGTTGTTCCAAATGTGATTTCACTGATTGAGCAAATTAATACATCTGCTGGTATCTGGTATGCAGCTATTTATCTGGCCAATGCTTTTTTTTCAATTCTGATTTCAAAGAAACACCAGAAGCAGTTTGTCTTCAGCTGGCAAGGCCAGCAATACACTATCACTGTTATACCTCAAGGGTATACCAACTCTCCAGCCCTGTGTTATAGTTTAGTCAGAAGGGAACTTGATCCCCTTTCCCTTCCACAAGACATAACAATGGTCCATTACATAGATGACATGCTGACTGGACCTAATAACAAAGAAATGTCAATGACTCTAGACTTATCGGTAAAATATTTGCGTGCTATACTGTGGGAAATTAATCAGACAAAAATTCAGCTGCCTTCCACCTCAGTGAAATTTCTAGGGATCCAATGGGGTTGGCCATGTCAAGATATTCTTTCTAAAATGAAGGATAACTTATTGTATCTGGCCCTTCCCACAACTATAAAGGAGGTACAATGACTGGTGTACCTCTTTGGATTTTGGAGGCAAAATATCCCTCATTTGGGTATGCTACTCCTGCCTATTTTTGAGTGACTCAAAAAGTTGCTAGTTTTGAGTGGAGCCCAGACCAACAAAAGGCTCTGCAACAGGTTCAGGCTGCCTTGCAAGTCTCTCTGCCACTTGGGCCATATGATCTGGCTGATCCAATGGTGCTTGAAGTGTCAGTGGCAGACAGAGTTTCTGTTTGGAGTCTTTGGAAAGGCCCTATTGGTGAATCACAGCACAGACCCTTAGAACTTTTGATCAAAGACCTGTCATCCTCTGCACATAACTACTCTCCTTTTGAGAAATGGCTTTTGGCTTGTTACTGGCCTTCAGCAGAGACTGAACACTTAACCATGGGCCACCAAGTCACCATGTGGCCTGAGCTTCCCATCATGAGCTGGGTGTTGTCTGACCCACAGAGCCATAAAGTCTAATGTGCACAGCAGCTCTCTGTCATTTAATGGGCCAAAGAAGTGAAGATATTTGTATCTCATGAATGGTCACAAAAGGGTGACCTTGGCAGAGGAGGATTTTAACAATCAAGTGGTTAGGATGACATGTTCTATGGAGACCATTTATCGTCTTTCACCAGCCACTCCCATCATTGCCCAATGGGCTCATGAAAAAAGTGGCCACAGTAGAAGGGACTGAGGTTCTGCATGGGCTCTGCAACAAGGACTTCCACTCACCAATGCAGACTTGGCTACAGCCATTGCTGAGGGCCCAATCTGCCAGCAGCAGAGACCTACACAGAGTCCTTGATATGGCATCATTCACTGAGGTGATCAGCCAGCAACCTGGTGGCAGGTGGATTACATTGGACCACTTCCATAATGGAAAGTGCAGTTTTGTTTTTACTGGAATAGACTCTTACTCTGGATACATATTTGCCTTACCTGCATACAAGGCTTCTGCCAAAACTGCCATCTGTGTACTTACAGAATGTCTTATCCACTGTCATATTATCCCACACAGCTTCCCCTTGGATCAAGGGACTCACTTCATAGCAAATTAAGTGTGGTCATGGGCCCATGCTCATGGAATTCTCTGGTCTTACCATGTTCCCCATCATCCTGAAGCTGCTGGCTTGATAGAACGATGGAATGGCCTTCTAAAGACATAATTATGGAGCCAAATAGGTGGCAATACCTTGCAGGGTTGGGATAATGTTCTCCAGTAGGCTGTATATGCTCTAAACCAGCCTCCAGTATATTATGCTGTTTCTCCCATAGCCAGGATTCATGAATCCAGGAATCAAGGGTTGGAAATGGGAGTGTCACTGCTTACTATTACCCCTATGACCCACTTGAAAAATTTTTGCCTCCTGTTCCCACCACCCTGTGATCTGCAGGTCTAGAGGTCTTAATTTCAAAGGGAGGAATGACCCACCAGGAGATACAATACTGATTCCATTGAACTGGAAGTTAAGAATGCCATCCCACCACTTTGGTCTCCTCATACTTCTGAATCAACAGGCAAAGAAAGGAGTTACTGTGTTGGCTGGTGTGATTCATCCTAATTGCCAACAGGAAATCAGAATGATATTACATAATGGAGGCAAAGGAGATCCCTTAGGACATCTCTTAGTACTACCATGCTCTGTGATTTAAGGAAATGGAAAAACTACTGTGACCCAATTCTGACAAGACTGCTAATGGCCCAGATCTTGCAGGAAGGAAGATTTGTGTCACCCTACCAGACAAAGAACCACAGCCATCTGAGATGCTTGCTGAGGGCAAAGGGAAGACAGAATGGATGGTAGAAGAAGGTAGTTCTAAATACCAGCTATGACCCAGTTGCAGAAATGAGAACTTTAATTGCTATGAGTAATCCTTCCTTATATGTATGCTTCAAACATTTTTTGTTTCTTCACTTATAAAATATATGATGTAAACTGGGCTAGTGCATTTTCAGTTGTATGCATGTTAATTTTATCATGTTAGGCATAAGCATGACTTTGTAGTTGTCTTTATTTAGAGATTATGTACGTTTAAGGAGACGTTGACAAAGGGTGGACTGTGATGGTTAAGGTTTTTTTCAGTTTGGCTGGGCCTTGGTTCTCAGTGGTTTGATAGTTATGTAATGATGTAGTTTGGCAGCTATATAATGATGCAATTTGACATTTATGTAATTATATAGATATCCTCCATTTTGTTATATAATGTAATCACCTCCATGTGTGATCTGATGTTATCAGCCAATCAATTGCAAGAGGAGTTTCCTTGGGAGTGTGACCTGCATCCAACATATATGGATGTTCTGAAAAACCTCATTGGCTTTTGCTTTCTCTGAATCCTGCATCTTGCTCTTCATCATTTGACCTCCAGTTCCTTGAACTTGAGCCAACAACCTGCTGTATTGTTTGCCAATCTTGGGATTCATTGGCTTCCACAGCCCATGAGCCAGAAGCCTGCCATCTGACCTGATGATCTTGTGTTCATCAGCCCCTGCAGTAACATGATTCAGGAGAAACCCCCAGCTTGACAACTGACCCAGGAACTTGGGACATGCCAAACTGTACAACTGTCTGAGTCATTTTCTTGAAAAAAAATCTCTCTCTCCTCTCTCTGTCTATATATATATATATATATATATATATATATATATATTCACACATTCATTCATTTATTTATACATTTCACTGGTTTTTCTTCTGTAGAGAACTCAGCCTAGGACATCTATAAAAAGTTGAACTGGCAAAAGTTTTGTGAAAGAGACATTTACAAGAACCACAAAAAACAAACAACAAAAAAAGAGTAGCTGCTAAGGCTGCTTATGTACAACCAAACATCTCATGGGATTTGGTTCCTTGGTTTGGAGTTTTAGGATCATAGTTTCATGGGAAATCCCAGTTAAGTGGTCTAATAACGTACTTAGTACTTCTGTTCTATCTCCTAATTTGTTGAGTAGTGCCTGGGGTCTTAAAAGCTTGCAAATGGTCATTCAAGGCAAAACAGTTGGTCTCTATTTCCCTGGAGCAACATAGGAAGAAATAGAGTCAGGAATAGGAGAAAAAAATGAAATGTGTGGCTAATTGCCTCCGTGTACAACTGCCTCCTTTGCCATGAGACCTAAAGAACTAAATGGTACCTGGCTATCATTACTGAACTTTTTGATCAAAGACTCTATAGAAAAATCTGATCAAAAGGGGAAATATTCAGAAAAGAATTTCAAATTCTCATGGACTCCAGACTTTCTGAAGCCATTGAGGCTGGATGAACCCCTGAAACTATTGCTCTGAGACAATCTTTAAACCTTAAACCAAAAATATCCCCTGAGGTCATCTTAAAACCAAAGAATTGTTTAGCTTAACTAGTAAAGAATGTCTGCCTTGAGCACTGTGCTCCTTTAAGATCTATCCATATGGAATCAGTTTGACAACAACAACTCAAAAGATTAAACAGGAAACTTAGGGGGCAGTGAGTTTATTTTAATGAGGAGGAACAGCTCAGAAAAAGAGGGTGAGAATGGTTCAAAACCAGAAGAACGTAATAAATGTCACTAAACTCTACATGTAGAAACTATTGAATTGGTGTATGTTTTGTTATGCATACTTTCAACAAAAATAAAAAAAATTGAAACAAATAAAGGAATTTCAATCTCTACTGGCAATTCTCAAAGGTTATTAAATAAACTTCTAATCACTTCTCAGGTCCCCTTTTATCTCCTCCAAAATTCTCTCTTATCCTGTCTCTTTGATACTATTCCATTTCATCACTCCCATGTTCTAAACAAAACAACACCCTCTGTTTCTACTCATTACCTGCCAGTTTCTTGGTATTTACCTGCCCCTGTCTTTTCTCCCACTCAGTTCTTTACTTTGAATGCAGCATCTTTTCCTAAGTTCTTTTTTTTTCTAGCTCCAATGATATCTCTATCTTTCCTTGTCCACTTGTGCTCACAATGTGTCCGAAGGACCTGCCTGGACCTGGAAGCACCCTCTTGTAGTGTGAGAAGGAGGAGTTCACCTGAAAATGCCAGACCCTTTGGATGGAACACTAAGGAGCAAGACTGTGAATATTCCTAGGTGATATTTTCATTAAGCTACAAGCACTCCTATGAGACACACACTTACTCTACTGCCTCTTCATACCTCATACGCATTTTCAGTCACACCTGTATACTGTGAAACAATCCCCAAGCCATAAAAATGGGACTTGAAGCCATTTTTCAAGGATAGTGCTGTTTATTGGCCAATAGGAAAGGCAGAGAACTTTCTGAAGGTTGTTAGATTTTGTCTCTAAACTTATGCTAATTCTCAGATGAGCTAAAAAAATGCTTCCCTGTGAGGGTATATGGAAGTCAGGTAATAGATGTAGTCTCAATGTGTTCAGTGGAATCATGAGCACATTCTGTGTTTATTCCTCCATCCCTAGAAAATATATTTTAAGTAGGTATGCTTAGTAACTGGAAGAGTCCCCTCATTAAACACTGACTTGTGGAGTGAGGACTATTATGATAGGAAAAGCCAAGAGGAAGCCTCTAGAATGGTCTCCATTCTGCCAAAAGAGTAAACCAAAAGCAATACCACATACCTAGGGGAACTTCATGGGTCAATGCTGCCAAAAAACTGCATGGGTAAAGATTCCTACATATTTACTGAAACAAATCAACATTTTTCAAGCATATAGCATGCAGCTGTTCATCTAGCATAAAGATTATCAGAAACATTTGCCTTCACATGGCAGAAGCAGTGATATACCTTCATGATCCTATCTCATGGCTATGTCATCTTCCCTGCTTTTTGTTATAATATAAACCAGAGGGAATCTGAAGGTCTTAATATTCCACTGTATATCACATGGTTCATTACATTGATGTATTTTTGCTAATTGGACCTGGTGAGCTAGTATGAAAGAATGTGAAAGGTAAACTCCAAAAATTCAGGAACTTACAACACTGATAAATTTTCTAGAAATCCAGTAATCTGAGATACGTTGGAATACCTCTTCTAAAGTAAGAGATACATTGTTGCATTTTTTAATACCCATTAAAAAAAAAAACCTACACATAACTCTTGATAGGCTTTTTGCATTTTGGAGGCTATATATATGCTATTTAGCCACCTGCTATAATTACTGGACAGCCTCTAAGACTGTCAGTTTGGGAGAAGGGGAAAATGGTAACGACCAAAAGTGCTCACATCAGGTCTAAGCAACCCTTCAAGCTGACTTGTTACTTAGGACATGTACTTGAACCTACATTTACTGTGTCTATGACTAATGAAGATGTTTTAAAGAGACTCTGACAAACCCAAATGAGAGAATCACTGCACCAACACCTTGGGTTTTAGAGTAAAGTCATGTCCACTTCTGCTGGAAACTCTTCTCAATTTGATAAGTAGTTTCTGGCCTCTTTTGACCCTGGGAGAAACTTAATACTTGACCATACATGCCATGTAATTATGTACTCATACCCCCCACCATTACATTAACTGAGTTTTTCCTGATCTACCAAATAATAAAACTAGATATTAACAGTAATCTTCAATTATCCATTGGAAATGGCATATATGAGAACAGGCACAAGTTAATTGCTCAAGTAGGTAAGTAGCAAGATGATTCATTCTGTAAATGTCAACAGCACCCTGTTGATAGTTCTAAACAACATGTAAAAGGCAGTTATGACATCAGAATTTAACACTATGCATATGTTCAAAACCATGGCCTTCTCACCAAGTATGCCACCACTAAGTGTTCAATCTTCCAAAAGCAGAATCCAAAGCTGAACCTCTGATCTGGCATCTTTTTTCATGGCAACCAGTCAGCCACACAGTGGCAGATTGATAAAGTTATACTCTACCTATAATAGGGGAACAGTTATTTGTCTTCATAGGGAAAGACTCCTACTCTAAGTACAGATTAGCCCTTGCTATCCACAGTGCTACTGCCCCAGCAATAAACTTACAGAGTCCCTTATTCATTACCATGGTAACCCACACAATATTGCCTCTAAAAAGGGATTCCTATCACACCAAGGAAGGTGGAGTACTACACTAGTGTTCATGACATTTACTAATCTTACCACATGCCCCAGCATCCAGAAGTAGATGGCTTGCTAAAAAGATATATTGTCCTGCTAAGGACTTTTACTTTAGTGGATAATATAAAGTGCTATTTCCCCAAGCCAGAATGTATGAGTCTGGAGCAAGTGAATGGAAGGAGTGGCCTCTTTTAGTATTGCTACAAGTAACCCATTAAAGATATTACTGTTTCTTGTTTGCACAACTTAGGATGGGGTGGATTTGAAGGCCTGAAGGACCCATGGTGGTGCAGTGATTAAGCACTTGGCTACTAACTGAAAGGTCAGTGGTTTGAACCCATCAGCAACTCCATGGGAGAAAAATGTGGCTATCTGCTTCTGTAAAGATTACAGCCTTGGAAACCCTATGAGGCAGTTCTACTCTGTCCTATAGGGTCCCTAGGATTTGAGTCAACTCAACAGCAATGAGAATGTCCAAGGGAGAAATGATTATGCAAGTAGACTCCTGGATAATGAGGGCTTCTCGTGACAGACCCACAGAAATTTAAAACTATCCCCAAAACCTAAAGCCTGTGAGATCAGATCAGAACCCTATATCGAAAAAGAAAGTACTGAGACCCTTCAACAGAAGAGGTCAGGTGTACACAAGTCTCCAGAATGGCTAAGTCAGTTCCAGAAAACTCAAGGGCAAGAGTGCATTCTACTGGATTTTGGCAGAAGAGGGAGGAAATAAGGGGAAAGGGGAAAAATCTATAATCCCTGGAGAAAGAAAAGATTCTGACTCATTTGATATCCGTGTCTGTTGCTATGTCTATTTAACCATTCCAGGACTACCACAATAAAATACTCAAATGCCTCAGATCCAACAACAACAAAAAAAAATTACAAGGCATACAAGAACACAGGAAAAAATGGTCCAATTAAAAGAAAACTATGTAAAGCAGAAATTTGTACTATGAAAGCCAAGTCAATGGGAAAAATAGAGAACTTCCAGACAACAATGTTAAATATATTCAAAGAAAGCAAGAATACATAGACAACAAATTAATGGAGATCGGGAAACAAAATAAAAAACTCAGTAAGGAGATGGAAAACATTAAAAATAACCCAAGAGAAATACTGGAATTGAGGAATAACAACTGAATTGGAAAATGCAAGGAGGAATTTAACAGTAGATTTGAGTAAACACAAGAGAGAATAAGCGAACTAGAAAACATGGTAACTGAACTTACCGAGTCAAAAGAGAAACAAGAGAAAAGAACAAAGAAAAGCAAACATAGCCAGACGAAACTGTGGGACACAATAAAGAAAACCAACATTAGGATCACAGGAATTCAAAAATAAGAAGACAAAATAAAAAGGATATAAAGATTTTTTTCAAGATATAATGGTAGAGAATTTCCCAGACCTGAATAAGGAGTCAAACTATCAAATCTCCGAAGCTAGGTGAACTCCAAGCAGAAGGAATCCAAAGAGGTCTACACCAAGACACATTGTAATAAAACTAAAGGGATCAGAGAGTACTGAAAGTAGCAACAGAAAAGCACAGTTTAACATATAAAGAGTCCCCAGAAAGACTGAGCACTGATTTCTCCTCAGAAACCCTGAAGATCAGCAGGAAATGGAATGACATATAGAATATACCAAAGGAAAAGAAAAGTCAACCAAGAATTATTTACTCAACAAAGTTGTCATTCAAAAATGAAAGTAAAATCAAGACATTCCAAATAACAAAGCTGTGGGAATTTGTTAATACCAGACCTACTTTACAAGATAACTAATGGGAGTTTTTTAGATAGAAAAGAAAGAATACTAGACAGATACTCAAATCTGTACATGGGAAAAAAACAACAAAAGACAGATGTCTAATGAAAGGTAACGGTATGGGCAAATATAAGGGCAAATATAAGAATTTCCAAGGGTAACCTCAGTAAAGTTCTACAAGCAATACAGCATCAAATGTGTAAGAAATAAGTACAACTTAACCTAATGGGCATAGGATATATAATGATGTAATTGGTGTCACAGCAACAGAGATGAGGTACGAAGTAGTGAAATAGGAATAGAGTTTTAGTATGTTAATGTTGTATGTTACTTGTTTGTATGTGAAATGTTGGCATCAAGCTAAAATTTTATTGTTAGATGCCATTGAGTCAGTTCCCACTCATAGTGACCCCATGTACAACACAACGAAGGATGACACAGGAGCCTGATCTTGTGTCATCCTCACAATCATTGTTATGCTTGAGCCCACAATTGCAGCCATTGTGTCCATCCATCTTGTTGAGGTTCTTCCTCTTTTTGGCTGACTCTCTACCAAGCATGATGTCCTTCTCCAGGAACCGGACCCTCCTGATACCAAGTCCAAAGTATGTGAGACAAAGTCTCGCCATCCTTGCTTCTAAGGAGTGCTCTGCCTGTAATTCTTCCAAAAAGCAAAGATGTCACTTTGAGGACTAAGGTGCACCTGACCCAAGCCATGGTGTTTTCATTCTCCTCATATTCATGTAAAACCTGGACAATGAATTAGGAAGATCAAAGAAGAATTAATGCCTGTGAGTTGTGGTGTTGGTGAAGAATATTAAATATACAATGAACTGCCAAAAGAGTGAACAAATCTATCTTGGAAGAAGTACAGCCAGGATGCTCCTTAGAAGTGAGGGTGATGAGACTTCATCTCAAGTATCTGGACATGTTATCAGGAAGGACCAATCTCTGGAGAAGGACATCATACTTGGTAAAGTCGAGGGTCAGTGAAAAAGAAGAAGACCTTCACCAAGATAAGATTGACACAGTGGCTGCAACAATGCGCTCAAGCATAGCAACGATCGTGGGGAAGGCACAGGATTGGCAGTGTTTCCTTCTGTTGTACATAGGGCAGAGAGGAGGGAGCACCTCCAGCACTGCATCCCCTTGTTGAAACATCTCAATTGGTATTCAGTTAATTCCTGGAGTTTTGTTTTTTGCTAATGCCTTCAGTATAGTTTGGACTTCTTTCTTCAGTACCATCGGTTCCTGATCATAAGCTACCTCTTGAGATGGTTGAATGTCAACCAATTATTTTTGATACAGTGATTCTGTGTGTTCCTTCCATCTTTTTTTGATGCTTCCTGCATTATTTTATATTATCCCTGTAGAATCCTTCAATATTGCAACTCAAGGCGTGAATTTTTTCTTCAGTTCTTTCAGCTTGAGAAATACTGAGAATATTCTTCCCTTTTGGTTTTCTAACTCCAGATCTTTGCACATGTCATTATAATACTTTACTTTGTCTTCTCGAGCCACCCTTTGAAATCTTCTGTTCAGCTCTTTTGCTTCACCATTTTTCGCTTTCGCTTTAGCCACTCTACATTAAAGTGCAAGTTTCAGAGTCTCTTTTGACATCGATTTTTGTCTTTTCTTTGCTTCCTGCCTTTTTTCAATGACCTCTTGCTTTCTTCATGTATGATGTCCTTGATGTCATTCCACAACTCATCTGGTCTTTGTTCATTAGTGTTCATTATGTCAAATCTATTCTTGAGATAGTCTCTAAATTCAGGTGGAGTATACTCAAGGTCATACATTGTTTCTCATAGACTTGTTCTAATTTTCTTCAACTTCAACTTGAACTTGCATATGAGCAATTGATGGTCTGTTCCATAGCTGGCTCCTGGCCTTGTTCTGACTGATGATATGGAGATTTTCCATCATCTTTTTCCACAGATGTGGTCAATTTGATTACTGTATATTTCATCTGGCAAGGTCCATATATAGTCACCGTTTATGCTGTAGAAAAAAGGTGTTTGCAATGAGGAAGCCACTGGTCTTGAGAAATTCTATATTTTGATCTCCAGCATCTTTTCTACCATCACGACCATATTTTCCAACTACCAACCTTTCTTCTTTGTTTCCAACTTTTGCATTCCAATCTCTGGTAATTATCAATGCATTTTGATTGCATGTTTGATCAATTTCAGGCTACAGAAGTTGGTAAAAATCTTCAATTTCTTCATTTTGGCCTTAGTGGTTGGTGCATAAGTTTGAGTAATAGTGATATTAACTGGTCTTCCTTGTAGGTGTATGGATAGTATCCTAAAACTGACAGCATTATACTTCAGGAAAGATCCTGAAATGTTCTTTTTGATGATGAATGCAATGTCATTCTTCTTAAATTTGTCATTCCTGGCATAGTAGATCACATGATTGTCTGATTCAAAATGGCCAATACCAGTACATTTCCACTCGCTAATGCCCATTTCATTTTTGACAACTTCCAATTTTCCTAGACTCATACTTCATACATTCCACATTCTGATTATTAATGGATGTTTGCAGCTGTTTCTTCTTATTTTGAGTCATGCCACACCAGCAATGAAAGTTCCAAAAGCTTGACTCCATCCACATCATTAAGGTTGATTCTACTTTGAGGAGGCAGCTCTTTCCCAGTTGTCTTTTGAGCGCCTTCCAACCTGATGGGCTCATCTTCCAGAACCATATCAGACAATGTTCTGCTGCTATTCTTAAGGTTTTCAATGGCTATTTTTTTTTCAGCAGTATACTGCCATGTCCTTCCCAGTCTGTCTTAGTCTGGAAACTCAGCTGAAACCTGTCCGCCACGCATGACCCTGCTGGTATTTGAAATAGCAGTGGTATAGCTTCCAGCATCACAGCAACATGCAAGCCACCTCAGTGCGACAAACTGACAGATGAAAGCTAAAATAAGATGGTGCAATTTAAGTTGTTTAATATCGTATTTGTGGTAACCCCCCACACACAAATAATTATCAAAATGAATGTACATTCTTCGTTTTAAGTAATTACCTTAAATGCAAATGGTTTAAACTCTCCATTTAAAAGGAAAAGAGTGGCAGAATGGATGAAAAAACATGATCCATCCTTATGCTGTCTACTAGAGACATAGTTTAGGCTCAAGGACACAAACAGAATGTAAGTAAAATGATGGAAAATAATATTTTATGCAATTAATAACCAAAAGAGAGCAGGGGTGGTCAATCAAAATATATAAAATAAATACTGAAATATCGAAAGAAGTAATAGACATCGCCACAATAAGAGTTGGAGATTTCAAGACACCACTTTCAGTATAAGACAAAACATCTAAAAAGAAGATAAGTAAGGACATAGAGGACTTAAACACCACCACAAACCAATTAGATGTAATAGACATATACAGAACACTCCACTGAAGATCTGAAAAATACACATTTTTTTTCTTAAGTGCATATGGGTCATTCTCCAGGATAGATCATATGCTAGGCCACAAAATAAGTCTCAACAAATTTAAAAAGAAATTATACAAATATCTTCTCCAACCACAAAAAAATTAGATATTAATAACAGAAAGAAAAACAGAAAACACATAAATAACACCGCTAAACAATGAATGGATAAAGGGAGAAATTATGATAGAAATAAAATGAAACAATGACAACAATTAAAAAAACTCCTTGAGTTAAATGAAAGTGAAAACACAACATACCAAAACTTATGGAAAGCAGCGGAAGCATCCCTCAGAAGGAAATTTATACAACAAAGGCCTACATTAAAGAAGAAGAAAGATCTCAAATAAATAATCTAACATTACAATTTGAGGAATTAGAGAAAGAAAGGGAAGAAATGATGAAGTGAAAGAACTGAACAGGAGATTTCAAAGGGCGGCTAGAGAAGACAAAGTATTACAACGATGTGTGCAAAAAGCTGGAGGTAGAAAACCAAAAGGGAAGAATATGCTCGGCATTTCTCAAGTCAAAGGAACTGAAGAAAAAATTCATGCCTCAAGTTGCAACAGTGAAGGAGTCTATGAGGAAAATATTAAAAGAGGCAAGATGCATCAAAAGAAGATGGAAGGAATACACAGAGTCATTATACCAAATATAATTGATCCATGTTCAACCATTTCAAGGGGTAGCATATGATCAAGAACCAATGGTACTGAAGGAAGAAGTCCAAGCTGCACTGAAGGCATTGGTGAAAAACAAGGCTCCAGGAATTGATGGAATATCAATTGAGATGTTTCAACAAATGGGGGCAGTGCTGGAAGTTCTCACTCATCTATGCCAAGAAATTTGGAAGACAGCTACCTGGTCAACCAACTGGAACAGATCTATATTTATGCCTATTCTCAAGAAAGGTGATCCAACCGAATTTGAAAATTATTGAACAGTATCTTGCAAGAAAAAATTTGCTGAAGATCATTCAAAAGTGGCTGCAGCAGTATATCAACAGGGAACTGCCAGAAATTCAGACCAGATTCAGAATAGAACTTGGAACCAGCAGTATCATTGCTTATGTCAGGTGAATCTTGGCTGAAAGCAGAGAATAACAGGAAGATGTTTACCTGTGTTTTATTGACTCTGCAAAGACATTCAACTGTGTGGATCATAACAAATTATGGATAACACTGCAAAGAATGGGAATTGCCAAACACTTAATTGTGCTCATGAGGCACATATACATAGATCAAGAGGCAGTTGTTCAGACAGAACAAGGGGATACTGCATGGTTTAAAGTCAGGAAAGGTGTGTGTCAGGGTTGTATCTTTTCACCATACCTATTGTTTGTATGCTGAGCAGATAATCCGAGAAGCTGGACTATATGAAGAAGAGCGGGGCGTCAGGATTGGAGGAAGACTCATTAACAACCTACATTATGCAGATGACACAACCTTGCTTGTTGAAAGTGAAGAGGACTTGAAGCACCTACTGATGAAGATCAAAGACCACAGCCTTCAGTATGGATTACACCTCAGCATAATGAAAACAAAAATCTTCACAACTGGACCAATAAGCTACATCATTATAAAGAGAGAAAAGATTGAAGTTGTCAAGGATTTCATTTTACTTGGATCCACAGTCAACACCCATGGAAGCAGCAGTAAAGAAATCAAAAGATGCATTGCATTGGATAAATCTGCTGCAAAAGACCTCTTTAAAGTGTTGAAAAGCAAAGATGTCACCTTGAAGACTAAGGTGCACCTGATCCACACCATGGTATTTTTATTCACTTATATGCATATGAAAGCTGGACAATGAATAAGGAAGACCAAAGAAGAATTGATACCTTTGAATTGTGGTGTTGGTGAAGAATATTGAATACCATGGCTGCCAAAAGAATCAACTAATCTGTCTTGGAAGAAGAACAACCAGAATTCTTAGAAGCAAGGATGGAGGGACTATGTTTTACATACTTTGGACATGTTATTAGGAAGGATCAGTCCCTGGAGAAGGACATCATGCTTGGTAAAGTACAGGGTCAGCGAAAAAGAGGAAGACCCTCAGCGAGGTGGATTGACACAGTGGCTGCAACAATGGGCTCAAGCATAACAACAATTCTGAGCATAGCGCAGGACTGGGCAGTGTTTCATTCTGTAGTACATAGGATCACTATGAGTTGGAATCAACCTGATGGCACCTAACAACAGCAACAACAACAGAGAAAGAACAAACTAAACTTCAAACTACTAGAAGAAGGGAGTAAAGATAAGAGCAGAAATAAATGACATCAAAACCAGAAAAACAGCAGAGAGTATCAACAAAACCAGAAGTTGACTCTTTGAAAAGGTGAAAGAAATTGATAAAATTTAGCTAGACTGACATAGAAAAAAAGAGAAAAAATGCAAATAATCAAAATGAGAAATAAAATGGAGACATTACAACTGAACCAATAGAAATAAAAATAATGATGACTGAATCCTATAAACAACAGAATACCAACAAATGGGATAAACTAGAAGCAACAGACAAATTCTTAGAAGCACACAACCTACCTAGATTGTCTCAAGTGGAAATAGCAAATCTCAATAGATTCATAACAAGTGAAGAGAAAATCAGTTATAAAAAATTAAATTTAAAAACTAAAAAAACCTCCCAATAACCACAACAAAAATTTCTGGATAAGATGGCTTCACTGGGAAATTCTACCAAACTCTTAGAGGAGAATTGACACCAATCCTGTTCAAACTCTTCCAAAAGATAGAGAAGAAAGAATAATCACTAACCAATTCTATAAAGCCAATATTACCTTGATACAGAAACCAGACAAAGACACCACAAGAAAAATACCTACAGACAAATATCCCTTATGAACATAGGTGCAAAAATCATCAACAAAATATTAGAGAACAGAATCCAAAAGCATTTTAAAGGGGTCATACACTATGACTAAGTGAGATTTATTCCAGGAATACAAAGATGGTTCAACATTAGAAAATCAATCAATGTAATATGCCATATTAATAGAACAAAGGAATGATCACCTCTATTGATGCAGAAAAGACCTTTGATAAAATCCCACACCCTTTCTTGATAAAGATCCTCAACAAAATAAGAACAGAAGGGAAGTTCTCTGACATGATTAAGGGGATTTATGGAAAACCAACAGGCAATACTATACTTAGTGGAGAAAGATTGAGAGTTTTTCCCTTGAAATCAGGAACAAGACAAAGATGCCTGCTCTCATCACTCCTATTCAATATTGTACTAGAAGTCCTAGTCAGAGCAATAAGACAAGAGAAAAAAATAAAAGACATTCAAATTGGAAAAAAAAAAAGCAAAATTACCTCTATCTGTGGACAGCATGATCCTATATATAGAAAACCCCCAAAAAACACAAGAAAGCTTCTAGAGCTCATAGAGGAATTTAATAAAGTTTCAGGAAAGATAACAACAAACAAAAATCAGTAGGGTTTCCATAGACTATTAATAAGAAGTCTGAAATCTAAATTAGGAAAACAATTCCATTTATAAAAGCATCTAAAAGAATAAAATACATAGAATAAATATAACCAGGAATGTGAAAGACTTATTCAATGAAAATTATAAAACACTGCTGAAAGAAATTAAAGAAAACCTAAATAAATGGAAAGACATTCCGTGTTCATGAATTGGACAGTATAATATTGTTAAGATGTTAATAGTATGCAAAGTGAACTACAGATTCAACACAATCCCAACTAATATTCCAACAGCCTTCTTTACAAAATTGGAGAAAACAATCCTCAAAGGCAATGGAATGGCAAGATGCCCCGAAAAGTTAAAAAGCAATGTTGAAACAGAAGAACAAAGGAGGAGGACTCACACTTCCTGATCTCAAACATATTATACAATTACAGGAATCAAAATAGCTCGTTAGTGGTATAATAGTAGACACACAGACTGATGGAATAAAATTTAGAATCCAGAAATCCATACATTTGATTTTTGACAAGAGTGTTAAATCCATTCAATGGTGAAAGAAGTGTCTGTTCAGTAAATGATTTTAGGAAAATTGGATTTCCACATGCAGAAAAATGAAACAGGATCCAACACTTCACATCATGCACAAAAACAAATTAAAATTGGATTAAGGACGCGAATGTGGAAAAAAAGTCATAAAATTCTTAAAACAAAATACAGAGGCAAGGCTGTTGGCCAGAGCTTATAACAATGGATTATGGGATACAATAACAAAAGCACAAACAGCAAAATACAAAATAAATACATAAGACCTCAAAAGAATTAAATATTCTTGTTCATCAAAATACTTTACCAAAAAAGTAAAAAAATAGATACTAATTGGGAGAATATCTTAAGAATCTATAAAATCTGTAAGAATTTAATAACCAAAATATACAAAACTTCATCAACTAAACAAAACAAACAAATAAAGATAAAATAGCCCAATCATAAAATGCACAAAGGACTTAAAAAGACATTTCACCAAAGAGAACATTCAGGTGGCCACAAAACACAAGAAAAGATGCTCAGTGTCATTAGCCATCAGAAAGATGCAAACCAAAACCACAAAGAGATACCATTTCACCACCATGAGGATGGCTGGAGAATGCATAACAGAATTTTGCAAGACCAATGATTTAATCATTGTAAATACCTTTTTTCAACAACATAAACAGCGATTATACAAGAGAACCTCACTGGATGGAATACACAGGAATCAAATCGACTACATCTGTGGAAAGAGACAACGGAGAAGCTCAATATCATCAGTCAGGACAAGGCCAGGGGCCAGCTTCAGAACAGATCAATTGCTCAGATGCAAGTTTAAGCTGAAGTTAAAGAAAATTAAAAGAAGCCCATGGGAGCCAAAGTACAATCTTGTGTTTATCCTGAAATTAATATAAGAACTACCATATGACCCAGCAATTCCACTGCTAGGAATATACCCAACGGCCTTGAAAGCAACAACACAAAAAGACATACATGCACCAATGTTCATTGCAGAACTATTCACAATAGTCAAAAGGTGGAAACAACCTAAATGCCCACTGACAGATGAATGGATAAATATAATGTGGTACATACATACATACAATGGAATACTACTCACCAGAAAGAGAAATGAAGTCCTGATACCTGCTACAATATAGATGGAGCTTGAGGACATTATGACGAGTGAAATAAGTCAATTACAAAAGGACAAATATTGTTTTACCTCACTTATATAAAAAGGAAGGACAGGCAAATGTATAGAGACCAAAATTAATTTGTGGTTACCAGGGGCAGGAAAGAGGGGAAAAAGAGGAGTTGTTGCTTACAGAGCATTGAGTTTCTGTTCATGGTGATGGAAAAGCTCATTGATTAAGGGTAGTTGTTGCACTAGTGTGATTGATGTCACTAAATTGTACACCTGTTTTAAGCTGAATTGGCAAATGTTGTGTAATGTATATTTTTCTACCAAAAAAGAGAGAGTAGCTGCTGAGGCTGCTTATTTCCAAACACCATTTGAGTGTGGCATGTGTTTCCCGTTAGAATTGTAACTGATACACATTCAGACTGGATTCTCAAGCAAAACTTCAAGTAATTAGAAATCAGCAACAAACATAGACATAAAAGGGGATGTGCTTAAATAACTCATGAGTTGATAAGTTATTCACACAGTAAACCATGAAATATTTAGAACTGAATGACAAGGAGAGTGCCATATCATAACAATCTAAAGCAGGACAAAAAGGGAAATCTGTGTGTTAATAAAAGAGAGAGAGACTGAAAATGAATGTCTCAAAAATATAAAAAATTATCAGAGAGGAGCTGGGGCCAAGATGGCAGAGTAGTCAGACGCTTCCAGTGGTTCCTCTTACAAACAAGACCCAACAAAACAAGTGAATTGATTATATATGGCAATCTGGGAGTCCTGAACATCAAAGGCAGAGTTGAGGAACCAGACTGAGTGGCAGGGGGAGGGAGAGACAGTTTGGAAGCAGTAAGGAGTTGCCAGACCTGACCCCATGACAGCCTGAACCTTTCAGGCCTGATCAGCTCGGGAGTGAGTGGTGAGGCAGGTAAGTATCAGTGCTCGGGAGGTGTATTCTGCACAGGGAGAGTCCAAGCTGCTGAGAGTCTACTCGGCCAAGCAGAACCAGTGAAAAGCAACCCTCCATCATGGAAAGATAAGTATTTGTGTCAGGCCTACCACGCAGATCAAAAACACCCCTCTTATGGGAAAACCTCTCTTCCATTTACCTCCCTGCTCCCTGCTCTGCACTGGGTACCAGACGGGCTTCAGCAATTGCCGAGTCCCCTGGGCCAGAAGTAGGACCCATCACATGCCCAGAGCCATTCTCCCTGCCTTGGAGAGTGAACAAATTAACAAAAAGAGGAAAAAATAAACTGCCTGCTCCCCTAAGCCAAGAACCCAGGGTAGGCACAGCTCCTTTGCCTAGGCATGAACATAAGGGATCCACGGACTTTGAGTGCCTTTCCCCCTGCATAGACTTCTGTGGGACTATCTCGACAGTGTAGGCCCTCATTACCACAGTACAACAGGGTATACACGTGAAGTCTAACTTCAACTGTTTCAGATGTGAAGTGGCAGGTTCGTGACATTTGACACTGCTCTGCCTGTTAAGCAGGGTCATCACCAACCCATATCAGGGGCCTGAGGACTGGTGGCTCCACCCATGCCACCTAGCCACCTGTGACAGGGGCCCATGAATAAGAGATGGCTCCCAGTCCTTGCAGCCAAGAGCATCAGCAGAACACACAATAGAGGAAATTAAAAAGATTAGAGAAGAGCATAATGACAAATTTAACAGGCTACAAGAATCCAAAGAGAGACAGCAAACAGAAATCCAGAAAGATTAACAATAAAATTTCAGAATTAGACAACTCAATAGAAAGTCATAAGAGCAGAATTGAGGCAATGGAAGTCAGAATGAGTGAGATTGAAGATAAAGCAGTTGACACCAACTTATTTGAAGAAAAATCAGTTAAAAGGATCAAAAAAATGAAGAAACCCTAAGAATTACGTGAGACCATATCAAGAGGAATAATCTACAAGTGATTGGAGTACCAGAACAGTGGGGAATAACAGAAAATACTGAGAGAATTGTTTAAGATTTGATGGCAGAAAACTTCCCTGATATCGTGAAAGATGACAAGATATCTATCCAAAATGCCTATCAAATCCCACATAAGGTAGATCCCAAAAGAAAGTCACCAAAACATATTATAATCAAACTTGCCAAAACCAAAGATAGAGAAAGAATTTTAAGAGTGGCTAGGGATAAACGAAAAGTCATCTACAAATAAGAGTCAATAAGAATAAGCTTGGACTACTCAGCAGAAACCATGCAGGCAAGAAGGCAATGGGATGACATATATAAAGCCTTGAAGGAAAAAAACTGCCAGCCAAGAATTATATATCCAGAAAAACTGTCTCTCAAATATGATGGTGAAATTAGGGCATTTCCAGATACACAGAAGTTTAGGGACTTTGCAAAAACCAAACCAAAATAACAAGAAATACTAAAAGGAGTCCTCTGGTTAGAAAATGAGTAACATCAGATAACAAAACAAGACTAGAACACAGGACAAAGCAACTGGATATCAACCCAGATAAGGAAGTCACAAACGTAAATCAAAGCTAAAACACTGAAAATAGGGAAACAGATGTCAATATGTAAAAGATGACAACATTCAAACAAAAAAGAGGGACTTAAAAAATGTAGACATAGATTTTCCATATGGAGAGGAAGTCAAGGCGATATAAAGAAATAAAAGACTGCTATAAACTTAGAAAAACAAGGGTAAATATTCAGGTAACCACAAAGGAAATTAACAATCATACAAGTCAAAATAAAAAAACTAGAAAAATATAATGACTCAGCAAACACAAAATCAACAACAATGAAAAAGATGAAAAGAAAACACATACAGAAAAACGACTCAGCACAGAAAATTCAGTGGAACAAAGAAACTGTAAACAACATGCAAAAAAAGACATCAAAATGACAGCACTAAACTCATACCTATCAATAATTACCTTGAATGTAAATGGGCTAAATCCACCAATAAAGAGACAGAGAGTGGCAGATAGGATAGAAAACATGATCTATCTATACGCTGCCTACAAGAGACACACCTTAGACTTAAAGACACAAACAAACTAAAACTCAAAGGATGGAAAAAATATATCAAGCAAACAACACTCAAAAAAGAGCAGGAGTGGCAATATTAATCTCTGACAAAATAGGCTTTAAAGTAGAATCCACCACAAAGGATAAGGAAGGACACTATATAATGATTAAAGGGTCAATTCACCAGGAGGACATAACTATAATAAATATTTACACACCCAATGACAGGGCGCCAAAATACATAAAACAAACTCTAACAGCACTGAAAAGAGAGATAGACAGCTCCACAATAGTAGTATAAGACTTCAGCACACGACTTTTGGTGAAAGACAGAACATCCAGAAAGAAGCTCAACAAAGACACAGAAGAGCTCAGTGCTACAATCAACCAACTTGATCTCAGACATATACAGAACACTCCACTCAACAGCAGCCAAGTATACCTCCTTTTCCAACACGCATGAAACATTCTCCAGAACAGACCACATATTAGGCCACAAAGCAAGCCTTAACAAAATGCAAAGCATCGAAATATTACAAAGCATCTTTTCTGACAATAAAGCCAGAAAAGTAGAAATCAACAACAGAATAAGCAAGGAAAAAAACCAAACACATGGAAACTGAACAACGCCTTGCTCAAAAACTACTGGGTTATAGAAGAAATTAAGGATGGAATAAAGAAATTCATAGAATCAAACGAGAATGAAAACACATCTTACCAGAACCTTTGGGACACAGCAAAAGTAGTGCTCAGAGGTCGGTTTACGGCAATAAATGCACATATCTAAAAAGAAGGGTCATAATCTAAGCATTAACCCTACAACTTGAACAAGTAAAGAGACAGCAGCAAAAGAAGCCTTCAGGTGCCCGAAGAAAGGAAATAATAAGAATTAGAGCAGAATTAAATAAAATAGAGAATAGAAAAACAATTGAAAGAGTTAACAAAACCAAAAGCTGGTTCTCTGAAAAGAGCAACAAAATTGATAAACCATTGGCCAAACTGACAAAAGAAAAACAGGAAAGGAAGCAGATAACCCATATAAGAAATGAGATGGGTGATATCACGACAGACCCAACTGAAATTAAAAGAATCATAACAGAATACTATGAAAAATTGTACTCTAACAAATTTGAAAACCTAGAGGAAATGGACAAATTTCTAGAAACTCACTACCTGCCTAAACTAACACAAACAGAGGTAGAACAACTAAATAAATGCAAAAGAAAAGAAGAGTTAGAAAAGCTAATTAAAAAACTCCCAACCAAAAAAAAGCCCTATCCCAGATGGCTTCCCTGGAGAATTCTACCAAACTTTCAGAGAAGAGATAACACCACTACTGCTAAAGGTATTTCAGAGCATGGAAAAGGATGGAATACTCCTTAACTCATTCTATGAAGCCAGCATAACCCTGATACCAAAACCAGGTAAAGACACTACAAAAAAAGAAAATCACACACCAATATCCCTCATGAACAGTGATGCAAAAATCCTTAACAAAATTCTAGCCAATAGAATTCAGCAACATATCAAAAAAAATAATAATAATTCACCCTGATCAAGTGGGATTTATATCAGGTATGCAGGGATGGTTCAGCATTAAAAAAACAATCAATGCAATCCATCACATAAATAAAACATGATCTTATCAATCGATGCAGAAAAGGCATTTGACAAAGTCCAACACCCGCTCATGATACAAAGTCTCAACAAAATAGGAATAGAATGGAAATTCCTCAATATAATTAAGGGCATTTATACAAAGTTGACAGCCAACATCATCCTAAATGGAGAGACTTTGAAAGCATTCCCTTTGAGAACAGGAGCCAGACAAGGATGTCCTTTATCACCACTCTTATTCAACATTGTGCTGGATGTCGTAGCTAGAGCAATTAGGCTAGAAAAAGAAATAAAGTTATCCAAATTGGTAGGGAAGAAGTCAAAGTATCTCTATTTGCAGACGATATGATCTTATACACAGAAAACCCCAAAGAATCCACAAGAAAACTACTGGAACCAATAGAATATTGCAGCAAATTGTCAGGATACAAGATAAACATACAAAAATCAGTTGGATTCCTTTACAGCAACAAAGAGAACCTCAAAGAGGAAATCACAAAATCAATACCATTTACAATAGCCCCCAAGAAGATAAAACACTTAGGAATAAATCTAACCAGAGACGTAAAAGACCTATACAATGAAAACTACAAGACACCACCGCAAGAAACCAAAGAGACCTGCATAAGTGGAAAAACATACATTGCCTCATGGATAGGTGGACTCAACATTGTGAAAAGGTCAATTCTACCCAAAGCGAACTACAGATACAATGCCATCCTGATCCAAATTCCACCAGCATTTTTAATGAGATGGAGAAACAAATCACCAACTTCATATGGAAAGGGACGAGTCCCCAAATAAGTAAAGCATTACTCAAAAAGAACAAAGTGGGAGGCCTCACACTACATGATTTTAGAACCTATTATACTGCCACGGTAGTCAAAACAGCCTGGTACCGGTACAACAACAGATACATAGACCAATGGAACAGAATTGAGAATCCAGACATAAATTCATCCACCTATGAGCAGCTGATATTTGACAAAGGCCCAAAGTCCATTAACTGGGGAAAAGACAGTCTCTTTAACAAATGGTGCTAGCATAACTGGATATCCATCTGCAAAAAAATGAAACAATACCCATACCTCACACCATGCACAAAAACTAACTCAAAATGGATAGAAGACTTAAAAGTAAAATCAAAAACGATAAAAATCATGGAAGAAAAAATAGGGACAACACTAGGAGCTCTAATACATGGCATAAACATAATAGGAACCATAAGTAACAATGCACAAGCACCAGAGGACAGACTAGATAAATGGGAGTTCCTAAAAATCAAACACTTATGCTCATCAAAAGACTTCACCAAAAGAGTCAAAAGACAACCTACAGACTGGGAAAAATTTTTTGGCTACAACAAATCTGATCAGCATCTAATTTCTAAAATCTACAAGATATTGCAAAACCTCAACAACAAACAGACAAATAACCCAGTTAAAAAATGGTCAAAGGATATGAACAGGCACTTCGCTAAAGAAGATATTGAGGTGGCTAACAGACACATGAAGAAATGCTCATGATCATTAGCTATTAGAGAAATGCAGATCAAAACTACAATGAGATATCATCTCATCCCAACAAGGCTAGCATTAATACAAAAAACACAAAATAATAAATGCTGAAGAGGTTGTGGAAAGACTGGAACACTTAAACACTGTTGATGGGAATGTTAAATGGTACAACCACTTTGGAAATTGATTTGGCACTTCCTTAAAAGCTAGAAATAGAAGTACCGTAAGGTCCTGCTATCCCGCTCTTTGGAATATATCCTAGAGAAATAAGAGCTGTCACACGAATAGATATATGCATACCCATGTCCATTGCAGCACTGCTGACAATAGCAAAAAGATGGAAACAACCTAGGTGCCCATCAACATATGAATGGATAAACAAATTATGGTATATCCACACAATGGAATACTACCCAGTGATAAAGAACAACGATGAAACCATGAAACATCTTACAACATGGAGGAAGCTGGAGGTCATTATGGTGATTTAATTTAGTCAGTCACAGAAGGACAAATACTGTATAATACCACTATTAGAAGAACTCAAGAAAAGGTTTAAACACAGAAGAAAACATTCTTTGATGTTTATTAGGGTGAGGGTTATTTACTAACTACATAGTAGATAAGACTTATCTTAGGTGAAGGGAAGGACTGCACACACTACAGGGGAAGTCAGTACAACTGGACTAAACCAAAGCTAAGAAGTTTCCTGAATACAATCAAATGCTTTGAGGGACAGAGTAGCAGGGGTAGGAGTCTGGGGACCATGCTTTCAGGGGACATTTAGGTCAACTGGCATAACAAAGCTTATTAAGAAAGTGTTCTGCACCCTACTTTGGTGAGTGGCGTCTGGGGTCTTATAAGCTTGCAAGCGGCCGTCTAAGATGCATCAATTGATCCCAACCACCAGGAGTAAAGGAGAATGAAGGATACTAAAGACACAAGGAAAGTATTAGCCCAAGAGACAGAAAGGGCCACATAAACAAAAGACTTCATCAGCCTGAGACCAGAAGAACCAGATGGTGCCACCAATGACTGCCCTGACAGAGAACACAACAGAGAGTCCCTAATGGATCAGGAGAAAGGTGGGGTGCAGAACTCAAATTCTAGTAAGAAGACCAGACTTAATGGTCTGGCTGAGATTGGAGGAGCCCCCAAAAGCATGGCCCCTGGATTCTCTACCAGCCCAGAACTAAAACAATTTCTGAAGCCTACTCTTCAGACAGGGATTGAACTGAACTGTGGGACATAAAGTGACACTCTTGAGGAGTGTGTCTCTTAGCTCAAGTAGATACAAGAGACTAAACAGGCAGCTTCTGTCTGGAGCTGAGATGGGAAGGCAGAGAGAGTTAGGAGCTGGTTGAATGGACATGGAGAATCCGGTGGAAAGGAGGAGTGTGCTGTCACAGCATGGGGAGAGCACTTAGGGTCACATAACAATGTATTATAAATTTTTAATGGGAAAATTAAAAAAAAAAAACCTATCAGAGTAAGTTTTAAAAAACAGGATGGACATAATAGATAACAAATTAATAAAATTAAAAAAAGAAAGTAACAAGTTTCAACAAAACTAAAATCTGCTTCTTTGGAATCTCTAGCAAGAAAGATCAAGAATGGAACAAAAAAGCAGTGCCAGGAATAGAAGAGTGGAAATAACTAGAAATAGAGTAGGGATTTTTTTTTTTAATTCAGATAATACTATGAATAATTTCATGCCAATACATTTGAATCCTAGATGAAAAGAAAATTTTCCAAAATATATGTAAATTTACACAATGAAGTAAAAACATTGAACGTGTAACCATTCAGATAACTGAGGGTTTATATGTACTTTGACTACCCAATCAAAGATACCAGACCCAAGCAAATTAACAGTCAAATTTTGCCAATCCTGCAAGAAACAAATACTACTCCATAATACAAAAAATCTTACTGGATGAAAAAGAAAGGAGGTCTCTAACACACTTTATGATGCTATTATATGCATGATGCTGAAACTTGTTGAGTATAGTAAAGTAAATAAAATGAAAGCCAAATTTTACTAATAGTTCATATCATAAAATCTATTAATTTAATATAACTCATAACCCAAATGACAATCTTGACATATGTAGAAAAACAATTCCATAAAATTGAAAATTCAGCTAGATGGTGCCCAGCTACCACCATTGAATGCTCTGACTCGGATCACAACAGAGGGTTCTGGACTGAGCTGGAGAAGGATATAGAACAAAATTCTAACTCACAAAAAAAGACCAGATTTACTGGCCTAAAGGAGACTGGAGAAACCCCAGGGGTATGGCCCCCAGACACCCTTTTAGCTCAGTAGTGAAATCACTTCCAAGGTTCACCGTTCAGCCAGGGAGTGGACAGCCCCATAAAACCAAATGGGACTAATGAGGCACAGCAGTCCAGGGACAAGGACTAGAAGGCAAAAGGGGACAGGAAAGCTGGTGATAGGGAACCCAAGGTTGAGTAAGGATAGTGTTGATGTGTTGGGAGTTTGTTAACCATTGTCATAGGGCAACATGTGCACTAACTGTTTAATGATAAACTATTTTGTTCTGTAAACCTTCATCTAAAGTTAGAATAGCAGCACAATTGAAAGAGTGTGGTCGATGTCACTGAACTGTGCATGTAGAAATTTTTGAAATGGTGTCTCTTTGGCTATGTATATTTTCACCAAAAAAAAAAAAGGATCGAGAAGGGAGAGTTTTGATATGTCGTGGGGTTGTCAACCAATGTCATAAAACAATATGTGTACTACTGTTTAAGGAGAAACTATTTGTTCTGTAAACCTTCACCTGAAGTACAATAAAAAAAATTAAAATTCGTTCATGATAAAATCTTTGTAAAGAAAGATTCAAAGATAATTTTAATAACTTGGTGGAAGCTATCAAAAACTCGCAGCAAACATCATAAATGCTGGTGAAACTTTAGGAGGATTAGCATTAAACACAAAAGAAGGATACTCATAACCTCTACTCTCAATCAATGTCATAATACAAGAGCAAAGGTGTTACAATTATTGAAATTTAAAATCTCAGCATGTGATAAATGTACTGCTCTTAATTATTTCTAAACCTTCCCTAAAGAAGATTGTATTTTTATGCCTCAACAGTACCAGACATTGCTATGTGACTTGTTTTGGGCAATGATATATTTGGGGAAAATGACACATACCACTTTTGAGCAGTTTTGGCACCATCCCATGATTCTGCCACTGTTACTTTCCATCTGACAAAAAGGCCACAAAAGGGACTGGCATTTCATCCTGGCTTCCAAAATAAAGGAGACACACATAGCAGAGACACAGATCCACAGCCAATCTGCAGCTATCATGCAATTGGAACAAAAATATGTACTTAAAAGTTCAGGGCTACGTAGCAAAAATTTTAGAATAAGTGGCTTTAGCTTTGGATTTGGGTGGTGGGACGTAAGGACACTATTACTGGAGACTGGAAAAATGGCAACCTAATTATGAAATGGTGAAACACTGGTAAAGCTTTAACCTGCAATGATTTGCAAGGTAGATAATGTACCTATTGAAGTTGTGGCTTTAGGCAAAAAGGTTGGGAATGGAGCATTACTAGCATATCTTGTTTGCTATTGACTGAATTAGACAATATACTACATGGGAAAAATATAAGCTAAGAAGGAATTTTCCCAAGCAGTTTTAACAAAATTCAACTCTTCCTCATATCCAATCAGTAAAAGAAAAACTTGAAAAATGACAAGTGGCAATTAAAACTCTACCTTCATGGCAAAAACAAATTAAGATCATGGACGTTACACATTTCATTGTAACTTCTAAATCTTTATGTATTTAGTTTTACTTAAAAAATAATAGGAGAGAGAGAAAATACTACAAAAAAGAGACTAAAGTCATGGCTCTCCCACTCAGAAGCCTGATCAGTTTAGGCTGCTTTTAATTAAGTCTAAGGAAGATGTCACTAAAAGAATTGCGGTTAATTTTTAAATAGTAAATGCAATGAAATGGACTGGAATGACGTAGATAAAAGGCCAAATACGTTTTTCAGTTGTACAGCTAAAAGAGTCACCAACCTGGATTCAAAGAGACTGACTCAGAATAAAACAGGTATTTTAGAGATATTAACAGCAAAAATCTCCACAATATGAGTTTTCTGAGGTGAGGGCAGTACAACAGCTAAACAAGTGGTGGTTTCTGGAAAAAGCATTAACTAAAATAAAACAAAACAACTTCAGTTTCAGTTTCAATTTTGCCTCAGACCCACTATGTAAAAGTTTTGTAGTCCAGCATACGTGGGCTTGAAGTTTTGACAAATTACTTATTTACACAATAATGCAGGGCAGAAATCAATATGCCCATCTTATGGACACAAGACACCAAGACTCACAGGGATAAAATTAGAAGCCAGTTTTGCTTGGTTGCTAACCGAAAGGTGGGTTAGAACCCACAAACTGCAGGATGAAGATTACCACCTAGGAAACCCTATGGGTCACTATGAGTCAGAATCACTCAAGCGCAGTGTTTATAGACACATAGGGCACTTTAAAGAGAAAATTTTGTATTGGGTTTTGACTCACGCGAACTCATAACCCAACTAATGTGTAAATAAGGCATATACTCACACTTGTTCAGAGGAATGAGATTAGCATTCGAGAAATAAATGCTTTATAGAAATAATCCTAAATAAATAGTGAGGAAAACTAAATGCCAGCTCTAAATTTGGCACTATCTAGTTTTGTGATTAAGAGCCCATAATTAAACTTCTGTTGGCTTCAAAGTTTTATCTGTAAAATGGAAATAAAATATGTATTTAAATTACTTTATTGAGTTATTGAACACATAAAATGAAAAGTTGTGAATATATTTTAAATAATAAAAATAACACTACATAAAGCACCAAAAAGAGTGTCTCACTAGTACCTGTTGTTATTGAGTTCCTTCCGACTCATAGGACAGAGTAGAACAGCCCCATAGGGTTTCCTAGGAGTGGTTGGTGGATTCGAAGTGTCAACCAGGGCCCCTCAACTAGCCAACAACCAGATAAAAATATGCTCAACTTCATTAACATATTTTAAAGCAAATAATGCCTGCCTTCTACGTTTGTATGCCAACCGTTCCTCCCCCACGCCCCAGGCATTTTTGTTAGCACACTATGCTAATTTTTTTTTTTTTTTTACCCAAACCCGTTGCCCTCCAGTTGATTCACAACGACCCTATAGGACAGAGTAGAATTACCCCATATGTTTCCAATGAGCAGCTGGTGGATTCAAACTGCCGACCTTTTGGTTAGCAGCCAAGCTGTTAGCCACTGAGCCAACAGGGCTCCGTTTTACAGCAACATGTAGAAAAAAAAATGGCATAGCAGTGCTTCCAAAAATATCTCGCAGGGGGAGGGTGCAGTTGACAAACAAATATAGAAGATGCGTGTTATTTGCATAAAAATATGATAGTCAAAAAATTCAATAGCACCACAGTCCTGCTAGAATGACTAAAATGAAAAATACTGAAAATTTCAAGCGTTGGTTAAGAATGTAGAACAAACAAAGCTCTCGTATATTGTTGGTTACTGTGTAAATTATTACAACTACTTTGGAAAACTGACTTTAAAACGAAACATCTGCATACCTTGTGCTTGTGTGCTGTCGAGCTGATTCCAACTCATAGCGACCCTATACGCGGAGTAGAGCTGCCCCATAGGGTTTCCTAGGCTGTAATCTTTATGGGAGCAGATTGCCAGGTCTTTTCTCCCACAGATCGGCTGGTGGGTTTGAACCATAGACCTTTTGGTTAGCAGCCGAGTCCTTAATCGTTGTGCCAGTGGAGCTCCTTACCCATGTCTTACCCAGAAATCCCGCTCCTAAGTGTATACTCAACAGAAATGTATCCATGTGTTCATCCAAAGACAGGTAGGAGGATGGTCATAGCAGCATCAGGTATAATAGTCCCAGCTGGAAATTACCCAAATGCCTGTCAGCTGTAGAATGTATAAACAAACTATGCTATTTTCACACAGTGGAATACTATTCAAATATAGTGAGGTAAAGCAACGAGAATATTGAATCTTCAGGTACATGTAGTAAAATGGTTGAATGTCACAAACATAATGCTGAGCAAAAATCTCCAAACACAAAAGAGAATATATGATATGATGGCATTTGTATGCATTGTAAACACAGCAGTTACCTTTGAAGAAGATAGTTTATGGAAGGTTGCTTAAGTGGCCTTTCTGGGAAGCCAGAAATGTCTGCTTCTTCACGTGAGTGCTGATCAAATGTGTGGTTGTGTTTATTTGTGAAACTTTATCAAGCTGTGCAAGTGAGGTTGTGTTCTCATTGTTTGCTCCCTGAATACATGATTTTGATTCATCTCATAAATGGCTTTTTAATTTAGATCACTTAATTAAGGCGGTATCTGTATAGTTCTCTGGTGTAAAATTTATTCTTTTTCTTAATAGTATTTTCTGGGGAGGTATGGAGACTATGCAAATACCCCTTTCCTCAGGTGACTTTCACTGCTAGTTATAGCATCCATTGATTTTTCATCTGAATCTGAAAACTGTGGTTTTCTAACCATGATAGTTTTATAATTCTCCATTCCATTTACATTTGTGACTTGGCATTCTACTATAAGGAAAGTCTTATTTTCTCCATATTTATTTATTTGTTTATTAACTCATATCTGTACGGACTTATTCATACCTATTTTATGCATAGGGTTATAATCTGTTGTTATCTTCATTTTCTTGATCATATTCTGTGCCCATTCCAAATAAAGGTGATCCAAGAGAATGTGGAAATTATCTAACAACATTATTAATATACCCACCAAATAAAATTCTGCTGAAGATCATTCAAAAGCGATTGCAGCGGTATGTCGACAGGGAATTGCCAGAAATTCAAGCCAAATTCAAAAGAAGACGTGAAATGAGGGATATCATTGCTGATGTCAGATGGATCTTGGCTAAAATCAGAGAACACCAGAAAGATATTTACCTGTGTTTTATTGACTATGCAAAGACATTCGACTATGTGGATCATAACACGTTATGATAACATTGCCAAAACATGAATTGCCAAACACGTCATTGTACTCGTGAGGAACCTGTTACATAAACCAAGAGGCAATTGTTCAAACAGAACAAGGGGATACTGCATGGTTTAAAGTCAGGAAAGGTGCACCTCGGGATTGTATCCTTTCACCATACCTATTCAATCTGCAAGCTGAGCAAATAATCTGAGAAGCTGGACTGTATGAAGAAGAATGGGGCATCATGACTGGAGGAAGATTCATTAACGATCTGCAATACACAGATGACACAACCCCGCTTTCTGAAGGTGAAGAAGACTTGAAGCACTTACTGATAAATATTAAAGACTACATCCTTTAGTATGGATTACACTTCAACATAAAGAAAACAAAAATCCTCACAACTGGACCAATAAGCAACATTATGATAAACGGAGAAAATGTTGACATTGTTAAGGATTTCATTTTACTTGGATCTGCAATCAATACCCATGGAAGCAGCAGTCAAGAAATGATGTATTGCACTGGGCAAAATCTGCTGCAAAAGACCTCTTTAAAGTGTTAAAAAAGCAAAGATGTCACTTTAAGGACTAAGGTGTGCCTCGCCCAAGCCAGGGTATTTTCAATTGCCTCCTACGCCTGTGAAAGCTGTACAATGAATAAGGAAGACCGAAGAATTGATGCCTTTGAATTATGGTGTTGACGAAGAATATTGAATATACCATGGACTGCCAGCAGAATGAACAAACCTGTCTCGGAAGAAGTACAACCAGAATGCTCCTTAGAAGGGAGGATGGCGAGACTTCATTTCATGTACTTTGTACATGTTATCAGGAGGGACCAGTCCCTGGAGAAGGACATCATGCTTAGTAAAGTAGAGGGTCAGCGATAAAGAGGAAGACCCTCAACAAGATGGATTGACACAGAGGCTGCAACAATGGGCTCAAGCATAACAATGATTGTGAGGATGGCTCAGGACTGGGCAGTGTTTAATTCTGTTATACATAGGGTCACTATGAGTTAGAACTGATTCAATGGTGCCTAACAACAACAACATCTTCATTTTCTCGATCATATTCTCCAGGTGTGATGACTGGGAGTCCTTTTGGGTTAGCTTCTGTGTCCATTCTGGGTTCTCTCCTTATCCTGAGCTGCCAATCAGTTTGCCATCACATCCTTTCCTGCCCTCCACACACAGCCCACTCTCCTCACTTAGAATGGCAGTGCTAACTTCTCCCCAACATACATCACTATCTCACCCAGGTATCATTCATTTGACCCCTGCAGTAACCCTGTAGTATAATAACGTTAATCCAGAACATATCTAGACCAAAATGTGATGTAACTTGCCCAAGTTCACACAGATAAAACATAGCAGGACCTGGACTAAATTCTAGAATAAACTTTAAAAAGACTAAGTGCACAAATGCTGGATTATTTATTGGGTTTTGGCACTATAAAATGTTCCGGTTTCAGCTTTTACTTTTCCCTGCTCCAGTCCTTGGCATCAGACATTTCTCTAATGAGCACTGGTTCTTTTTAGTGGAGACTGGTATTCAGAAACTAAGATTTGGGCAGGAGGTATGCTCATGGTAGGTAGGTTTTGCTGCTCTCAGGTCCTCTCAGGAGTCACAACAGTACCTTCAATTCTAGTCTGATATCACAGGGTTCATTCTCATTTCCTTCCTTTCCACATTTCTAACTACCTTCTCTGACAGTGAGAACCCTGGCTCCCATTGTCCTCAGTATCTTTACTTGTCAAATCCACATCTCCTGTACATCACCACCTCCTGTCAGCCCCACCGCGTGCCTAAGCCTGAGTCCTCTTGGCCCACTGTGGGCTCCAATCCCCCTCACTGGGATGTAGAAAATGGTAGTGGGGGAAGGGGAGACAGAAGTAGGAGATTTTAAAATGACGAACAAAATCTTCCATGTCCCCCAACAAAAAGACAGAAGTTGAAATTAAGAAGGGGCCTGAGTTTGAAGAAATGAGACGCTCAGGGCCCCTTGGCCCTGTGCCTGGTCTGGGGCACTTCCCCAGTGAAGGCAATTCTGCAGCTCAGAACTTTGTTCTGAATTTATCCACAGAAGTAAATATTACTGTGCTGTTCATCCTCATCTAAAATAAGCATCTGATTACTTTAAAAATTCTGGAGGATTTGCATCCCTTGTCATTGAGACTTACCCCGCTAATCTGTCCCAACAGCCCTCTCATTGCCCTCAGCATTCAAATCTCTGTCTTCAAAAAGTGGGAAAAGCTGATACAACTTATAATTTTATTTCTGTCCTCTAAATACAAAGCACAGTTTTGAGAGTTCCCAGCTTCTTCCTTTTCTCAGCATGCAACCTGATGGGTCTTGCCAAATGCAGGATTTAGAAAATGCCTGACCTTGGAAAATATAGGACTAATTAGGAACAGGAGCCCTAGTGACACAGTGGTTAAAGCAATCGACCACTAGCAGCTCTGCAGGAGAAAGATGCGGCAGTCTGCTTCCATAGAGATTTACAGCCTTGGAAACCCTATGGGGTCACTATGAGTCGGAACTGACTCGACGGCAGTGGGTTTGGTTTTTGGAACTAGGAATGGGTAGACTTCCAGATCAATGTGGTTTCAAATACTGCGGGCCAAAAGGAAAACAGTTGTGGGCCTACTGATCAGAAATGTTAATCCAGTGAAGTGGGGAGCTAGTAAATACAAAACAGGTAATTAGAGATTCCTCAAATTCTAAGTACTGTGATAGGAACCATAGAAGAGATAGGAGAACAGAAATTGTCCACTTAATGTGAGCTGAAGCACTCAGGGAAGCCTTGCTGGAGGAGGCTTGAGCCAGACTCTGTTCAAATTGTGGAAGGTGTGGTCTAAACACAGTGAGCAAAGGAGAATAGATGTACTGTTTAGCTATTTGGGGCCTCCTTCCTTTACTTGTAAAATTGGAGATTAGCTTTTCCTTTTTATTAGAGAATGTTGTTAGATTTGGATTGGGATTACATCATCCCTATAGATCATTTTGGGTAGTATTTACATTTTCCCAGTGTTAAGTCTTCCAATCCATGATCATGGGATGTTTTTCCACTTATGTAGATCTCTTAGTTTCTTGCAGTAGTGTTTTATAGTTTTCTTTGTATAAGTCTTTTATGTACTTGGTTAGGTCTACTCCTAGGTTTATTTTATCCTTTTGGGGGCTAAATTGTCAGGTTAAGTTATTGATTTTGGACCTTCTTTTTTATGTCTTTATTTATTGTTGTAAATTTTCCTCTGAGGTCTGCTTTTGCTGTATCCCAAAGGTTTTGGTATGTTATGTTTTCTTTCTCATCTGATTGTAAATAGTATTGTTTTCTTGATTTCTTTTTCAGGGTCCTCCTTGTTAGAGGAACCTGACAGATTTTTGTGTGTTGATCTTGTACCCTGCCACTTTGCTGAATCCTTCTATTAGTTTCAGTAACTTTCTTGTGGAGGTTCTGGGATTTTCTATGTATAGGATCATGTCATCTGCAAAAAGAGGTAGTTTTACTTCCTCCTTTCCAATTTGGATACCCTATTTCCCTTTCTTGCCCTATTGCTCTGGCTAGGACTTCCAGTATAATATTGAATAAGAATGGCAATAATGAGCATGCTTCTCTTGTTCCTTTTCTCAAGAGGAATACTCTTAATATTTCTGCATTGAGAAGAATGTTAGCTGTTGGTTTTGCATATATGCCCTTGATTATGTTGAGGAATGTCCCTTCTATTCCTATTTCGCTGAGAGTTTTTTATCAGGAAATGGTGCTACATTTTATCAATTGCTTTTCTGCATCAATTGAAATAATCATGTGATTATTTTCCTTTGTCTTATTTGTATGGTGAATTACATTGACTGATTGTCTAATGTTAAACCAACCTTGCACCCCTGGTCTGTACCCTACTTGACCATGATGTATTATTTTTTTGATATGTTGTTGAATTGTGTTGAAAATTTTTGTGTCTATATTCAGGAGGAATATTAGTCTGTAATTTTCTTTTTTTGTGATGTCATTCCCTGGCTTTGTTATCAGGGTTATGCTGGCTTCATAGAATAAATTAAGGAATAGTGCTTCCTTTTCTATGTACTGGAATAGTTTGAGTAGAATTGGTGTCCATTCTTCTCTGAATGTTTGGTAGAATTCTGCAGTGAAGCTGTCTGGGCTGGGGCTTTTTCTTATTGTTGGGAGTTTTTTATGATATTTTCTATTTCTTCTTTTGTAATGGGTCTGTTCAGATTTTCTACCTCTATTTGTGATAGTTTAGGTAGGTAGTGTGTTTCTAGAAATTTGTCCATTTCTTCTACATTTTCAAATTTGCTGGAGTATAATTTTTCATAATATTCTGTTATGATTCTCTTTATTTCAGTTGGTTCTGTTGTAAGGTCCCCCATCTCACTTCTTATTTTGGTTATTTGCATCTTCTCATCTTTTTCCTTTGTCAATTTGGTCCCTGATTTGTCAATTTTATTGATCTTCTCAAAGAACCAACCTCTTGTCTTATTGATTCCTTCTATTGTTTTTCATTTTCTATTTCATTTTTTTTCTGCTCTGATCTTTATTATTTCCTTTCTTCTGGTAACTGTGGCTTCTTTTGCTATTCCTTTTCTATTTATTCAAATTGTCAGGTTAAGTTATTGATTTTGGACCTTTCTTTTTTATGTGTGTATTTATTGTAATAAATTTTCCTCTGAGCTCTGCTTTTGCTGTGTCCTCAAAAGTTTTGGTATGCTGTGTTTTCATTCTCATTTGATTCTTAGAATTTATTTAAATTTTGTTTTTCATTTCTTCTGTTACCCAATAATTTTAAGTAAGCTGTTACTCAGTTTCCACATATATTTTTTTTCTTGTTCTTTTTTTTTTTTGAAATTGATTTCTAGATTTATAGCATTATGGTCAGAGAAGATGCTTTGTATTAGTTTGATGTTTTCATGTTTATTGAGGCTTACTTTGTGGCCTAAAATATAGTCTATTTAGGAGAATGATCCATATGTGTTGGAGAAGAATGTATACTGTGCTGCTGTTGGGTGGTATGTTTTGTATATGTCTATGTGGTCGAGTTGGTTGATTGCGTTATTTAGACCTTCTGTACCTTTGTTGAGTTTCCTTCTAGTTGTTCTATCCATCAATGAAAGTGGTATGATAAAGTCTCCTACTATTATTGTAGAACTGTCTATTTCTCTTTTCAATTCTTTTAGACTTTGTTTTATATACTTTGGAGCTCTGTCATTGGGTACATAAATATTTATTATTATTATGTCTTCTTGGTGAATGTACTCTTTAATCATATAATGGCCTTCTTTGTCTCTTATGATTGATTTTGGCTTAAAGTCGATTTTTATCAAAGATTATTGTCACTCCTGCTCTCTTTTAGTTACAGTTTGCCTGGTATATATTTTTCCATCCTTTGATTCTTAACCTATTTATATCTTTGTGCCTAATCGGTGTCTCTTGTAGGCAACATATCGATAGGTCATGTTGTTTTATCTATTCTGCCACTTTCTGTCTCTTGACTTGTGCATTTAATCCATTTACATTCAGTGTGGTTATCAATAGGTATGACTTCACTGTCGTCATTTTACTTTGCTTCTTTTTGTGGTGTTAACAACATTTTCTTTGTTCCATTTAATTTTCTGTGCTGAGTTCTTTTTGTATATGGTTTTTTGTTTTTTTTTTTTTTTTGTATCCTTCATTGTTGTTTTTGTGTTTACTGAGTCTTTTTTATTTTTTTATTTTCTTCTTCTTTATTTTGGTGAGTAGATTTATTAATCTTCTTTGTGGTTACTCTGAAATTTACCCTTATCTTCCAAAGTTTAAAATAGTCTGTTACATCTTGATATCATCTTGACTTCTGCTCCATATGGAAGTTCTATAGCTACACCACATATTCCCCTTTTTTATTTTGAAGTTGTCATCATTTACAGCTTAACATCTCTTGTTCCCTGTTATTAGTTTTGCAACTTTATTTTACTTTTGTGAAGTCTTTAACTGGGTTGGTATCTGGATGATATTGTCAGGTGTTTTTATCTCAGGTTGTTGTCTGATGTTTTTGGTTTTCTGTCTGAAGGACTCCCTTTAATATTTCTTGTAAGATCAGTTTGGTGTTTACAACTTCACTTAATTTCTGCTTATGTGGGAATGTCCCAGTTTCACCACCATTTTTGAAAGACACTTTTGCTGGATATATGATTCTTGGTGGGCAATTATTTTCTTTCAGTATTTTATATATATCATCCCATTGTCTTCTTGCCTGCATGGTTTCTGATGAGAAATCTGAGCTTAGTCTTATTGGTGTCCCTTTGTAAGTGATATTTCATTTGTCCTGAGCTATTCTCAGAATTCTTTCTTTGTCTTTGGAAAGTTTGATTATGATATGTCTTGGTGAATTTCTTTTGGGGTCTATTCTCTATGGGGTTCATTGAGTTTCCTGTATGGAAACCTTCTAGTTTTCATGATATTTGGGAAGTGTTCTGCCCATATATCTTCAAAAATTCTCTTTATGCTTTTTCCCTTCCTGCTCTGGAATTTCCGTTATGTGTAAATTATTCCTATTCATAGTGTCCCACATAATTCTTAGACTTTCTTCATTTTTCTTAAGTCTTTTTTCTGATTGTTCCTCAAACAAATTAGTATCAAGGTATTTGGCCTCTATTTTGTTGATTCTTTCTTCCATTGATTCAATTCTACTTGTATATCCTTCTGTTGAGTTATCTATTTCTGATATTTTGTTGTTAATCTGCTAGATTTCTAGTGTTTTTTTTTTTTTATGGTTTCTAATTATCTGTTTAGTCTGTCATTTTGTTCTTGTACTGCTTTTCTGAATTATTTAGGATTTTGTCCGTGTTTTCCTTGATCTCCTTGAGGAGCCTAAATATAAGTCTTTCAAACTCCTTATCAGGTAGTTCTATTACCATTTCTTCATCAGGAAGGTTTTCTGACCCTTTATTTTGCTCATTTGTTTGAGCCATCTTATCCTGCTTCTTCATATTATTTGTTATTGTCTGCTGTCTCTGAGGCATTAAAGTGTTAATTTATTTACTGATTGATTGTATGTTTGTTTTTTCCTGATATTTTTGTTTTATTTTGTTTTGATATATCAGGAGTTTGTTTCTTCTCTTTCTCTTTTGAATGTCTTTTGCCTTTGTATTATTTTAATTATTGTTGTTTTGTGGCACTGGATACCAGGTGGGTGGCACTAGAGATTGCACCACCGGCCACCAAGTATGTGGTGCTGTGGGATGGGAGACAGAGCATATGCTGCCAATCACTGGGGAGCAGGGTGGTGGTGTATTGCATGCAAGGCAGGCACATGTCACCAATCACTGGTCCAGTGATGCGGGAGTGCATGCCACTGATTGTCGTATGGGTGGGGTAGTGGGGGTGGAGTGGGCAGGGCAGGCACTAGGTAGGCAGGGTGGTGGGGGTGGTCTATCCCATCTATGTGGCCAGCACTCCCACACAGTGGCTACAGAATTGTCTTATGTTGACCTCCAGAGAATGCACTAACTGCTAACACCAGCCAGGAAGGACACCACAGTCCCACAAGGGCTGTGGAAGGATACTGACCCCCCAATCCTTGTCACCTAGTATCAGGTAAAGAACCTGATCTCCCACTTCCACTCAATTCTGTAAGGGAAGACATACAAGCCTAACCACAGAGGGCTGTCATGTGGGTGTGACCCACCATACACATAGTTAGAGGAAATTACACCCAGTTAACCAACACCACCGAAGTAACTCTCATGGATTGAATTGTGTCCCCCCAAAATATGTGTCAACTTGGCTAGGCTATGATTCCCAGTATTGTGTAGTTGTCCTCCATTTTGTGATTTGATATAATTTTCTATATGTTGTAAATCCTAATCTTTGCCTGTGGTTAATGAGGCAAGACTAGATTATGTTAAGGAGGATTAGGGTGGGATGCAACACCCCTTCTCAGGTCACATCCATGATCTGATGTAAAGGGAGTTTCCCTGGGGTGTGGCTTGCATCACCTTTTATCCTACAAAGGATAAAAGGAGAGAGAAGGGAGCAGAGAGATAGGGACCTCATACTACCAAGAAAGAGGCTCTGGGAGTGGAACATGTCCTTTAGACCCAGGGTCCCTGAGATAAGAAGCTCCTAGACCAGGGCAAGATTGATGACAAGGACCTTCCCTCAGAACCAACAGAAAGAGAAAGCCTTCCCCTAGAGATGGCACCCTGAATTCAGACTTCTAGCCTCTTCAACTGTGAGAGAAAAATTTCCTTTTGTTAAAGCCAGCCACTTGTGATATTTCTGTTATAGCAGCACTAGGTAACTAAGACAGTCACACATAGACCAGACTGGCAACTGGTGGCACAATCACCCCACCCACCCCCTCCTGTCCGCTCTCCTCAGCTGCCCCACCAGCCCGGAGTGGGAGTGTGCTCTGTCACTGGGTGGGTAGGGTGGCTAGGGTGGTGAACAGAGCAGATGCATGTCATAATTTGTGGGTGGGGCACACCACTGATAACTTGGGGAGGCATGTGTTCCTCTGGTCACTGGTGTGGGCTCTGGGGCACTCCCCATGGAGTGCTGCCAGCAATCAGGTCCTAGGCAGGACCAAATGCGAAGAAGGGGAGCTGTCTGGAGTCAAGTTAGGTGGGGGATCTCCAGCTGCCACTCTTTGGATCCTCTACTCCTTGGGCTCCACCCATTCAAATGATCAGGGACAGCTGCTGGTGAGCAGTTCAGTCCCTAGTTTCTGGCTCTCTCCCTGCCCTGTGGTTGCCTCAATCTCTAGAGCTCTCATGCACCTTCTTGCACTTTCCTTCCTCAGATTCAGTTCATGATCTGCTCACTTTGCTTCACTACAGGTTTGTCTATACATTATCTCTGTGTCCTATTCGGAATTCCATAAAGTTACCTTCTGTGCTCCTCACCTGGGAGTGCTACTTGCTTTGTCTCAAGATGGCCATGCTGTGCTGGGACAACTGGAAGGACTCCTACAATTTGTAAATCTCCTCATTGGCTGTGTTTGTTCAGTTTCTCCTTCTGTGTGCAATCTAATTTTTCATCTTTCCATTTTCTGCTCAGCATTCTAAGATTATTATCTGTATCTGTTTCACTTAATTTTTCTGATCTTTGCTATAGAGGGATGGCATGATGTGTCTCACTAAGCTGGCATCTTGGGCTATCTTCAAGATGTAATAATTCTGGTGTGGCCACCACATACACTAAAATATAGTCCTTTGGTATTTTTATAATGCAGCACAATTATTTTTATGATGCTAAGATGCTTATCAACCATGCAGAGTAAGAACATCTCCTCTGGTAAAGCTAAAGAAATAAGAGGAATGGCTGATTAAAGTTAATATTTTGGATCCTTTCTGAGTTATCATAATTAGAAGCTATAGTCTTTTAAGGTGCATAGAGCTGACAGCAGCACTAGTAACAATAATATAATTGTATTGTTGAAGGTAATTTTGTATTATGGATACTCCATTATGTATTTCTTCAGTGCAAATCACAGCCTGCCTCCTCTACTAGAGCTGTAAATTCATTGTGGTATCTTTTTAACTGGGTGGTGTTCTTACTCATTTCTCAGGTTTCATTCCTACAAAGAATAAGCAGAGACTTTTGCCTTGATGTGCTCAGTATAATCACCCTAACTTTCTCTAGAAAATCTGATTCTTTTCTCCTGAAACCATTTCAAGAATACCTTTCATATTTGCATGTGCTCTGAAACTCACCTCAAGCACCTTATTACTTGTATTTTCAATTAATCAGTTACCTCTCCATGTGACTCCTTCTGCCTGTCCCTAACCCCTTCTTTCTGCCATCTCTCTCAGTTCTTCCACTCCTTCCTACTGTACCTCTCATTTCCCATTCCTATGTGTGGCTGAAATTTTTAGCTTGGTTATGATGAGACATTTCAAGTGCTCATCACGTTTTTCAAAAATAATATGAAGAATTGTTTCCACATTGTGCATCTTTAGCACCATCCAGAACATGTCCACTTTCTAGACACTAGACAAAAAAATGATGTGATTTGCCCAAGTTCACACAGCCAAAGCATAGCAGAACCTGGAATAAATTCTAGGATAAACTTTAAAAAAACTAATTTGTTTTCATTGTGTAGTTTCCTTGCCTTCTCACTAATGGGATTTTCCTTATTGACTTAAGAGAAATACCTGCCCTTTTCTTTGAAATCACATAGAATTTCTCTTTACATCATTTCCTTCCATTCTATCACAAAATATCTTAAAAAGTTAAAGACATTCACAGCAGCTAGTGGCTTTGATATTTTCCTATGACATAGGAATCTTAGCAGGTGTGATGAAATAAAAGTCATCTTTAAGAATTATTATGTTTCTTGCATTACTTTTTATATCAGGGAGTAAAAGAATTCTCCTGGCTGAGATTTGCATGGGAAAGCAGCATAGTTCTCTCCTTCCATAATTCTTTAAATAATTAAGACATGTGCGATAGATAGAATAACATTTTTCAGGCCATTAGGCATCAATGAGTATGTAGAAATAATTATTTTTTGAGATCCTGACAGGATCATAAAATTTGAAAGAAAATTATTCCTAAGAAGTAACTTTAGAGCTTCTACATAGTTAAACCTTGATTTGACTGTTGATTATTGAGCTAAGATTTGTCTTTCCAGATGGAGATATAATTATATTTCATTTGGAATTTGTGGTGAGGGCCAAGGTAGATAAGCCTGGGTCTATAGCATAGTGTGTTGGAGAGGTATTAAGGGAGGTGGCTTAGAACTTGGGCCCTGGGGTCAGATCTGCCTGTGTTCTCACCCAGTCATTGACCATGTATGGACTCTGGCCTTAGGCAAGTTATGAACCTCTCTTAGTGACCTCTTCTGTGAGAAGGGCATAACACATAGTACTGACTTCATTGAGTTGTTGTACAAATTAAGTGAGTTAATAATTGGAATCTTACCTGGCACTAAATTTTAGTGCTATATGTGCATGTTTACTGAAATAAATAACAACAAACAGCAATAACACATGGTAGAAGGAAAGTTGGAGTGAGATTAAGGAAAACCAATTTCTGGTCTTAGGAAATTTGAGTAGATTTGTATAGGTCACCCTTTAAGGAAACTTTAAAGAAAGTTTATAACTTGGACAAATGTTTAGAATGACTTGCTTGGAGTTTTATTTTCAAGTAAATTTTTCAAGCCTCACTCTTCCCATCTGTAAAATGACAAACTTGAACTAGAAAACTTGAAAAATTTCTTGTTGCTCATCAAAAGATGCAATGCCAGTACCGCTAGTGGATAGTGTCACAAGAAGCTTTAAATGGCATATCTGAGAGATTGATAGAGGCTAATCAGTCTGCACACTTTCTAACAGTATAACACTTGGGTAGAGAGCTGAGGATTAATAAAACACAAGTGGATACAGAGAAGAAAAGACATTCAATTTTGATGTATTTACTTATTTTTCATGGCTTCGTAAAGAAATCCAATGAATAAAAAATAGTTGTGGCAGAGGAAATTTCACTCACCTTATTGAGTACTGAATGTGTTTACCATCAGTCAAAGACTGAGCAGGATCACATGAAGTCCTGGTAGTAGTTTCTGTTTTTGTAAAAATGAGAATATCCTTGTTTCTGCTTTTATCATATGAGTTCAATTATAAGCCCATAGCAAATTTAAACACAGTAGAAACATGACTCTAGTGTGGCAGGGAAAGGTGTAGAGGGAAGGAGGACTACACTGACCTGCCAGGTAATTCAGAAACTCCAACTAAAAGAAAATAGAGGGTCAGGGTTGGATTTGTTTCCTTTAGCATTTCCTTTAGCACTAAGAGGTAGGAAGCACATTAACTGTTAGGGATAGGAAAATGAATTAACACTCAGCCCTCTGTCCTTACCCTATGACTTACAGTCCAGTAGAAGACTTTAAACAATGAAGTGCTGTAGGTGCTGGAGGCAGAAGGAAGTGAATCACTCAATGCTAGGTCACATTGAACTAGATAGAATTACTATCATTTCTCTCTTAATTAAAATCTCTAGGCCTTAAAAATAAGGGCTTATTGTCCTTTTTTCAATGAATATTGAAATTTCTTTTCAGGAAATCAAGTCATAAAAGCAAAGACCACACTCAATAAAGAAAAGAGGTCAGTGAAATTGCACACTCTCTGGGCACATGCCCACTGTATTACTTTCCTAGGGCTGTTGTAACAAAGTACCACAAACTGAGTGGCTTAAAGGAACAGAAATGTATTCTTTCACAGTTCTGGACTAGAAATCAAAAATCAAGGTGTCAACAGGGCCATGGTTCATATGAAGACTCTAGGTAATATTCTTTCTTGTTTCTTCCTAGCTTCTGGTGGCTCCTGACAACCCTTGGTATTCCTTGGCTTGTAGCTGCATAATTCCAGTCTCTGCCTCTATCTTTATTTGGCCTTCTCCCTTGTGTATTTCTGCATCTTAGTCTGGGTTCTCTACAGAACCAAAACCAGTGAAGCATATGTATATGTATATATACACACAATTTTCACAAAAGTGAAGTTAAAATACCTGATCAGTGAAATGCAAATTGAATCTGGCCTTAATCAGGACATATGATAAATTCCCTATTTCGTATTTGAATATAATCTCTCCTTACAGGATGCTATTATCTAGTAAATATATTATTGTTGTTGAAAGCGAACAAAATATGGCCCTCTGACTTAATATTGACTGAAGAAAATTTTAAGTGATGGGTGTGCAAGGTGTCATCAGGGCCATGGTCCATCTGAAGATTCTAGGTAAGATCCTTTCTTGTTTCTTCCTACCTTCTGGTGACTCCTGTCAACCTCAAGCTAATTTTAGCTAATGGATGTATTAAGCAAGGTCTGAAATCAGATGGAAGTGAGAAAGATAATAAATTCTCTATGTTACAAAAGCAGCTACATGTAAAAGGGTGGGATGAGGGAAAGATTTAAGATAAGAAAGTCACAAAAACAATAAAGCTAACTTTAAAAGAAAAGAGAAAACCTGACACAGAAAAGAGAATCTTGTCCTGTCTAAAGAATTTTGGTTTTTAGTGACACTGCATGATTAAACTCCCTTCTTCACCTCACCAGTAACTGTCTTCATAAAGTTTATATGTGTCTCTAATGTTTTAGTGAATAGATATTTGAGTGACAGTAAGTGTTATTAGATATTGTCTTAGGAAGAACTCAAGGAAGAGGACAAGGAAGAAGCCAATTTAAGATTATGAATGTAAAGAAAGATTGATGCAAATTGTATTAATAGAAATTTTAACTTCAGCATTCTGAATGGTTGCTAAGTAAAGACATCAAGAATTTTACTTTGAGAAGGTAGCAAATTATGATCCCATTTTGGGCACCCAAGTAACTTGATCCAGCCCTTACACAGACACCTGCTTCAGTGGTTATGTAGGTTTCTTGTGTTGTTTTGTTTTAAATCTCAAGCTTTCAAACAACTTTAAGCCTCAAGTTCAACACTAATTAAACCTATTGAAGAGCAAAAGAAAACAAGCTTTAAAGGTCCCCTGTTTGGTTCATAAAATCTCATCACAACAAGCCAGGAAATATTCAGTTATTTCTAAGATGCCATAAATATTTTATGGCTCCATCCTATTATTCTTCTCCAGTCTCTCTAAGGCAGGGATGTTTGGTCAGCCTCTTACTTCTTTCTCCTCCTCTCTCCTTACATTTGATCTTTTTTATGGACTTAAAAGATGAGTTTGCTTTTCAATTTACTTTCTCTTTCCTTCACTCCAGTGCTTTCAGGATGGAGAGGCAGGAAGGTGAGGAAAGATGTTCTCAGAAGTAGCTATTAGTAGCCATGATTGCTCTCACCAGTCTCCAAAGAAACAGAAAGCATCGTAACTCCCTAAATAGTGTACAAGGTGAGAGAGGAAATAATACATGCTGGGCTGACTTGAAAATCATGATGCTCAACAAACTAGAAATGATGTTGCTAGCAGAAGTGTTTATCTAAGCCACACTTTATAATGGAGCTGCCTTGTTGGAGTGATTTCCTTCCTTGGTCTATGTCCCTTTGCTACCAGTTGTGGCAGTCTCCTGCCAGCCAGCCTCTCCCTGAATTCTTAGGCAAATTCATCCATAGCTAGCAAGAATTTATAGAGATGAAGTTTATTATTCGAATTACAAGAGTAAGTCAAACTTACTGCTAAATTGGCCTGATCCTAAATCTGAGCTCTGATTACTGGGTTTCTGCTTTGTTCTTAAGTAAAAATAGCAGTGGTGGTTCAGTGGTGGAATTGTGGCCTTCCATGCAAGAGACCCGGGTTTGATTCCCAGGCAAAGCACCTCATGTTCAGTCACCACTCATCTGTCAGTGGAGGCTTGTGTGTTGCTATGATGCTGAGCAGGTTTCAGTGGAGCTTCCAGACTAAGATAGAAAGACCTGTGATCTACTTTCAAAAATCAGCTAGTAAAAACTCTATGGATCACAATGGTCTGATTCCACTGTTCATGGGGTCGCCATGAGTTGGGGTCACCGCAGCTAACAACAGCAACAAAAATAGCCAGTATCTATGGATCAGTTAATATTTTTCACTATTCCAAATAACTTACATGGATTTTTATCATTTAGCTTCATAATATGGGGAGATTACTTTTATATTCTCTTTTTACAGAGGGTGTAATTGAAGCACAGAGAGGTTAAGCCATTTGCCCCAATCACAGCTCTAGACACTGGTAAGGCCAGGATTCAAGGGCAGGAGCCAGACTACAGAGCCTAACCACCGTGCATACTTCCCACTAGGTCATCCCTCTGCAGGACTCCAGTTCCAGTACTTAGTCTTGTTTAATTCTCATCCTCTGATATGAGTTATTTTCTTAACTAGAGTTCTCTGAGCCTGAGCTCTGCCTTGCTTAGGCCAATCACAGAAACAGGGGCACCAGAGCAAGGATAAAGGGGAGTCTGACTACTAAGTGATCTAGTTCTTACACATATACCTGACAGGCAAGAGGAGGTGGCATGGGGACTCTAGGCATTGGGGAACGGTGTGATGACCATGAGAGGGCAGCCCCACATGGTGTCCTGGTGTTTGCTTTGAACGGATGACACTGGTGGGGTCAGGATACTCAGATGTTATACCAGCCGTGTAGCTAACTATTTGTATGAGCCTTGGGAAAATGGCAAATACTCTGTGATCTGTTATTTCAGAAGTCTCTATAGACTAAAATTTTGCAAACCTTAAAGTTCTAAAAAATATTTTTCAAAATATATATTCCTATGCAGATGTGTTTTATTTTTGTCTCTTTCTTAATCTCGTAAGTCTTCTAAGCTCTATTATCTTTTTCTTTTTCTTTTTTTAAAATCAGCCTAATTCCAAAGACCTTTAAGGAAGATTTTCACTTTGGGCAAATATTTAGAATGACACACTTGGAGTCTTATTTTCAAAAGTAGTATGGGTAAATAACATGAAAAGTGCTCCTCAAACACCTAGATGTACTGGCTAAAATTATAGCCAATAGGCCATAACTGTGTAGCTGAAAGCACAATTTGGGGGAAAAAAAAGGTAAATCTAGTTCAGAGAGAACTGAAAATAAACAGTTAGCCAATAAGTTGTGACAACCCTAAGGCAGAGCAGTTACCATCCTTGAAACTCACACCTTGCTTAAGCCAGGTCTTTCCAAGAGATATACTCTCAGTGAAAGAGGAAAATAGAAAATAACATTTCACAAATACAGGGAGACAACAAAGAAATTTGTTTATCTCAGCCTAAGTTCTGATGGGGGTAAAATTCTGAGAATTCATAATTGCAGATTTGATCCTCACCTTATTTTGTGCTTGAATTTAGGCTACTAGAGTATTCCAGATATCCTTAAACTGAGAAATTAACACCAAATTTCTTACCAAGACAATTTTGAAGTAAGTACAGTTTGGCCTACCTAGGGGTAAGAAGGCATCCTCATGGAGGGCAGCCACTGTGGGGTGGGTAGGGCTCCACACTAAGGGGTTCAATCCTGGCACAGGACATCAGAGTGCAAGCATCATGAGGGGACACGACATGGGAATGGCCATGGGACATGCTTGGATTCAGTGGAATTGATCAAAGAAGTAAAAATATTAAGATTAAGGGAAGCCAAGGTTTTCAATACTGAGAAGAGGAATAATACAGAAAGGGAGAAAACAAAAGTGAACCCTGTAGAAATGCTGGCTTAGAATTGGAGGGATTGATTTGAACTTAGGGTTTTCCATGTATCTATAGATCAATATAGATAAAAATGTGGATGCAAATGCGTGTATGTGTGTGTATAAAGTGTGTATGTGTGTGTACATATATAAATTTTCTTGCTCTGTCCACTGAGAGGGCCTGCTAGCAGTGACATCTCAGTAGCAGTGAGCACACCTAGCACCCAGATCTTGGCCTCTTAATACCATTCTCCACTATAAAAAACCACGGTTCCTTGGAGACAGGGCAGATTCCAGGTTTGGAGCAGAAAAGTGCAAGATAACATTATATTGTGCCAGAAAACAAAGAAGTGAGAAAAAATGATGGGAGCATGTCAAAAGGCACAGGAACCAGCTTGAAGGGGCTCCTATTGACCAATTTTGGAACAAATTGACAATCAAAATAAATAATAAAAGTAACAGATTATAACTCATTGAATACAATAGAAAATCATGAGTCTATGCTGATTAATAAATCAAAAATTTGAGGAGAAACAGGATATTTTCATAGTTTCAAAGTCCCTCATCATAAAGTATATATTTAATTACGAAGAGATAAAGAGTAATTTTACAGTGGAGAAACCTGGCAAATATCACCTTGATCAAGTGATGAAAATGAACATCAATCAAAATTGCAAATCACTTGATAGGATAGAATAAAAAGAACACTTTTTGGGTTTTGATTAGATTCAGGAAGTATGTATCTTCGAAAGGAATTAAGAAACACTAGACAAACCCAAATTGAGGGGCAGTCAACAAAATAACTGCCCTGGTGACACAGTGGTTAAGAGCTCAACTGCTAACCACTCAGTAGATTGAATCCACCAGCCACTCCTTGGAAACCCTATGGAGCAGTTCTACTCTGTTCTATAGGGTCACTATGAGTTGGAATCAACTCGATGGCAACAGGTTTTTTTTTTTTTTTTATCATCTTTAAAAGTATCAAGAACATAAAAGTTAATGAAAGAATGAGGAAATTTTCCAAATTAAAGAATTTGACAACTTTGTACTGTAATTGCAACAGTGAGATGAACAGAATAGGGTTTATCCCTATTTTATCTTCAATACCATGGTTATGACAAAGCTCCTTGGGAAAGTTTGGGGAGGGAGGAGATCAGTTTTGTTGTCTCTAGTGTTCCCTGTGCCTGGATAGTAACTGGCAGAAAGTAGAGGTTTAGCATGTATTTGTTGGAAGATACTGAAGGATCTCTGCCCTGGAGCTTAGGACACCTGGGCTGGAAGCCCTGCCCCTCACACTCTGAATGCAAACCTTCTGCTTGCTTCTCTGGGTCTTGTTTGCTTCACAGGGTATGACAGTGCTATATGATGAACTTTTACTAAATGTATCTCCTACTCTAACTCAGAGACTATGATCTCTTTAATGTTCAATTAATGACAGCAATTTTCAAAATCTTTGAAAGAAAATATGGTGGATTGAGAGGTTTTAAAAGACAGTATAAACATTTTTTGGCCCAGAAGTCCACGTTTGTATGTTTCCCTAAGATGTTTACATTACTCAGCACAAGGTAAACCTCTGTCCTAGTGCAGTATGAGTGTTGATCCCATTCCTGTACACAGGAGATGCATTCTGATTCTGAGATGTGTATATCAAAAATCCTTGGCAATGCATGGATTGGCAGGTAAAAACAGGATGTAAGCACACTTCCAGATGATAGTGCCAATTTGTGGACATTATTTTTAGAAGAAGAAAACACAGGAACAGAATGGTTAATTAGATATTTTGTGACTACAGAGATACTTTCTGATAAATGCAGTCATACTATACAGAGACCGTGATTTCTCCGAACAACTGTTTCGCGCATTAAATTGAATACCAAAAGAATAGAGTTTCTAATTAATCTTCCAAGTATACAGAAGACAACAATTTGATTTTTATCTGTATTGCATTTTCAAGGTAACAAAAGGCAATGCTCATTTAATTTTCTCTTGGCTTTGGAAGGATAGATCAATATGATGAATAAATCACATTGAACAAGGACTTTATTGATACTTGGCTGAATATTAATGGGCTTATTTGGTCTGCTTTTATCAAGGCTGTCCGGAGACATCAGGCAGACTTCATTAATACTGAACTGTTGGGCAATGGCTAGGAGCTCATTTTACTTAGAGGTACTGAGTCAACACTTTCCCCTAAGCTATCATGGACCGATGATGCACTGCGTATTATGTAAGGATAAATGGCAATACAAATGTCCTATACAGAAATGAAGATTAAATAAGACTTTTCCATTTCGATTGGATAATCTTTCCTTTTCCATGAATACCAAAGTTTCTCAACCTTTTTTTCTGGTTGAACATGCTCAACAATCATGGCTCACTATGACAGTAATGGAATATGGCTCAATGGACAGAATTCTGGCTGAAGGAGGGGACACAAGCTGAAACAGAATTAACAGTGAACTCATACACCTATCTATTACAGTTTCTGCATCCTTAAGAATTCCATAAACCAGAAGAAATAGAAAGGAAAGTGAAGCTACTAATGATTATCAACAGCAAACATTTCTTCATCATTTTAAGAAAATTCACAACTATTCTTATTTTTTTTCTCTTGATGCTCAGCACAATTTTCTAAGAGTAAGCCAGGTATTATCTGTTCCTCTTACAGATAAGGAAGGTGAAGTTCCAAGAAGCTGATAATAATAATACATAAAGCACTCTGCAGTGCTTACATGCTATTTGATTATCAGCTCATTTAATCCTCACGATAACCCACCATGTTAGGCACCATTGTTGTTGTTGTTAGGTGCCGTTGAGTTGATTCCAACTCATAGCGACCCCATGAACAGCATAACGAAACACTGCCCGGTCCTGCACCATCCTCACAATCTTTGTTATGCTTGAGCTGATTGTTGAAGCCACTGTGTCAATTCATCTCGCCCAGGGTCTTCCGCTTTTTTGCTGGCCCTGTACTTTACCAAGCATGATGTCCTTCTCTAGGGAGTGGTCCCTCCTGATAATATGTCCAAAATATGTGAGACATAGTCTTGCCTTCCTTGTTTCTAAGGAGCATTCTGGTTGTACTTCTTCCAAGACAGATTTGTTCATTCTTTTGGCAGTCCATGGCATATTCAAAATTCTTCACCAACACAATGATTTAAAGGCATCAATTCTTCTTTGGTCTTCTTTATTCATTGCCCAGCTTTCATGTGCTTATGAGGCAGTTGACAACACCATGGCTTGGGTCAGGTGCACCTTTGTCTTCAAGGTGACATCTTTGTCTTTTAACACTTCAAAAAGGTCTTCTGCAGCAGATATGCCCAATGCAATATGTCATTTGATTTCTTGACTGCTGCTTCCATGGGTGTTGATTGTGGATCCTAGTAAAATGAAATCCTTGATAACTCCAATCTTTTCTCCATTTATTATGATGCTGCTTATTGGTCCAGTTGTGAGGATTTTTGTTTTCTTTACATTGAGGTGTAATCCATACTGAAGGCACCACTAGTGTCCCCATTTTAAAGATGAGAAAACTGAAGTACAAGTTGATGAAGCCATATGACTAAGTGCCCAAGCAGCATAGCCATGATTCATCACCAGGCCACCGGCCTCTGTAGGCTGGCCTCTTGTCCATGACATCATACTGCCAGTCAAGTTAAGTGAGTGGATCAAATTTCACATCAAGTTGGTCACATGATAGAGATCAGAACTCAAGTCTCTTCACGATAGTCCAGGAGTTTTCTCATCACATTCTGTCTCATTACTCTTTAAACAAAATATTTAGAGGGAAAATCAAAATAAGTATACAAAATGTCTTCAGATAGGTTGGGGAAAGATAGATGACCTAAGAATATTTGGATTTTTATTGTCTCTGTTTTTCTCCTCACAGTTAACTCCACTGGACATCGTGCAAGTCTTTGTCACATTGTCTGATGCTCTTTATTGTGTATTTCTAATTACATGCAGTCTGGTAGGGGAGACAATATGTTTTTCTTGGTGCCTTTAAGCACAGTGTCTGCCCTGAATAAAACACTCAATCCAATTTGTTGAATGAGTTGGTGAGAGTGGAAGGGAAAATCAAAAAGTTCCTGGGAGTTCTAAACACATATGCCAATGTCCTCTACCTGCATCGCCAATTTCTTATTTGTTGCCTCTAAATATCTGCATCTGTCCTCCTAAGGTAAAGAAGTTATTCTTGGTGATCCAGAAAATAACTCTGTTTACTTTGCCACGTTTTCTAAACAGTCAGTTATGCTGAAATGTGGAGATGGACTGTGGTACTTACAACTGCCCCTCCCAATGATTTTAAATTTCTAAGAGATGTAATAATTATCTATTACTTGAACTCAGTGTTTTAATTTGAATTCAATTTTCCCTGCATCCTCCAAGCAGGAGAGACAGCATCATGTGGCAGAAACACAAACTTGGGGTCAGAAGTCTGGCTGCCAATGACCAGTAGAGTCAAGTTGAACAACTCACTTAGCATCTTTAGACCTCTTTTTTTTTTTTTAAAATAGAAAAATTAAAATATATGAAAAAGTTACATAACATTTAGTTGTTGTTGTGTGCCATCGAGCTGATTCCATCTCATAGTGACCCTGTAGGACAGAGTAGAACTGCCCGACAGGGTTTCCTAGGCTGTAATCTTTATGGGAGCTAGGTCTTTTCTTCCTTAGAGCATCTGGTGGGTTCCAACTGTTGACCTTTTGGTTACAGTGAAATGCTTAATAATTGTGCCACCAGGGCTCCTTAAAAATTAATTAAGAATTAAAAATTAGCCCTATGGATTACTACGAATACATGAATGAATAAATGGATAGATGGGTGGATGGATGGGTGGATGAATAAATAAATAAATAAATGAATAATTGCATAAACATTTGGTTCTCTCAGTGAGCTAAAGTGAAATCACTATGATAAATAACAGCATTCCCATTCCCCATTGCCAGCCAGCCTCTCTCCAGATTTCAGCACTGAATGCCCTGATGTCTGGAGAAAACAGAGCCCCCATTGTCCAAACAGATTGAACACGGATGGGTTGCATCTTCTGCAAAGCAGCAGGACAGCAGGAAGAGCCCTGAGTCCAAAGTCAGGACACCTGAGTTCTAGGCTTGGCTCCGTCACTATTTATCTCCAGCAAGTCACTTCTCCTCATGACCTCATTTCCCCCAACTGTCAGATGAGAATACTACCTCCCTTACCTTTTTGTAATCAAATGCAACACACTCAGATGAGAAAGTGCTTTCAAAGTGATTCTAATTGGTAAATGTAGCACTGAACTGGCAGGCCCAGGAAAGTCTGGAGATAAGAAAAACCATGACAAGGGAGTTTCTAACCCTAGTGGAAGCATGTCTTCCTTGAGTGGGGTGCTCTAACCCACATGCTAGGATTTAGAGAGTCCATTGAATTTGCCTTCTCAAACATTCCCTGTAGATAGTCAAGGTACCTGACTTGGAGCATTTTAATTGAGCTAAGGCACTATGTTCATGGAAAGAGGCAACCTATGAATAGCATATTAATTATATGAAATATCTAAAAAAGGCAAATGTATAGAGGTCAAAGTTTATTAGTGGTTATCAGGGGTGGGAGGAAGAGGGAAAGAAAGAGTCATTGCTTGGGGACACTGAGCTTCTGTTAAAGGTGATGAAAAATTTTGGAAAGGAATAGTTGTGATGGTTGCACAACATGATGAAAACACTTATCACTGAATTGTATAATTGTACATGTAAGAAATGTTGAAATGGCAAATTTTTGTTACATATTTGGGTGTATTTATTGTGGTGAGTATTTATTTACATATACCTACAAATATACACATATAAAAAAACCAAGCCCATTGCCATCAAGTGGATTTCAACTCATAGCAACCCTATAGGACAGGGTAGAACTGGGTAGGACAGGGTTTCCAAGGAGCGGCTGGTGGATTTGAACTGCTGACCTTTTGGTTAGCAGCCATATCACTTAATCACTGCACCACCGGGGCTCCATATACGTACATATATACACAATATAGACATACATATATACATACACACACACACATATATATTTGATGTTGTATGCCATCAAGTTGATTCTGACTCACATTGACCCTATAGTATATATATATATATGTGTGTATATACATATTTATACATATACATATATATGTATATATACACACATACATGTATACCTATATACAGTCAGTCCCTGGGTTATATAGAAGATCTGTTCCTAAGTCTGACTTTAAGTCAAATTTGTAGCTAAGTCGGAACAGGTACATATGGTTCTTATTTAGCATCAGTTAGTCAAATGTTTGTCTTAGTACATAATATATATTTTACTTGTCTATGCATATAAAACACTTAATAAACACTTCCACACTGTGCAATGTTTTCGTGATTGTCATGAAGTAGTGCATGCATTTATTGTTATGAACCACTGCATTTAACTGCTTTATGACAGTCAGTTCTTAAGTACGAGTTGTCTGTAAGTTTAACATTCATAACCTGGGGACTGCCTGTACTAACCACAATCAATCAATCAATAGACAGATAAATGGTTAAATGAACAATTAAATAAATAAGATTTTGAAAAATACATGTAGAAAGATGCCCTGGATAATTGTACAACAATTAGGATTTTTCAAGGGAGGAGGGGGAAAAGCGAGGAGGTCTTAGATGGGGACAGTGATGTGGAGGGCAGTCCAGTGAGGACTCTTGGGGCCAGGAAGGATGTGAAGGGTGCTGAACCTGATGGGGGAATGGAGAAACATACGTAAAGAGTTTCAGATGTCTCAGAGGTTGAGTGTTAGGGCACAAAATTTGTTAAGGACTGTCCTTGTCAAACAGAGGAGACTGAGGTATGGGTCTCCTCCACCTGGGCCTGCCCTTCAAGGTCTCGTCAAGCCCCACATCCCCTTATCTTCTGCCCTTGGAACTCCTGTGTATGTGTCAGTCCTGACTCCCAATCTGGATTGCATGCTTTGGGAGTGGACTTGATTTGTGTTTGCACTCTGGACAACGTCCTGTTTCTGGTGCCTTGAGACCTTGGCCTGTTTGACATAATGGGTTGGTCCTGTGACCCTCTCTGTGCCATACAGAGCCAGATCACATCTTCCTCTCCAGAGGTTAAAATATTAGAGGTGTCAAGGTCATCTATCTAAAGGGCAGTACCAATACTAGCTATCATTGAGTTGACTCCTACTCGTGGTGACCCCATGTCTGTCAGATTCTCAATGGCCTAGTTTTCTGAAGTAGATCACCAGATCCTTCTTCCAAGGAACCTCCTGTGGACTTGAACTTCCAACCTTACAGTTAAAAGCCGAGCATGTTAACCATTTGCACCACCTGGGAACTCCTGCTAAAGGGTCCATTGCCTTCGAGTCAATTTCGACTCATAGCAACTTGATAGGACAACCCTATAGGGTTTCCAAGGAGTGGCAGGTGGATTCGAACTGCCGACCATTTGGTTGGCAGCCAAGCTCTTAACCACTGCACCACCAGGGCTCCCTGCTAAAGGGCAAGACCCCTTTATTCTGACCCCTAAAGCTCATTGAGGAGACTTTTTATTTTTTCATTTCTTCTCCACACTTGGCCTTAAAAAAAAGAGAAAGAGAGTGAGGGAGGCACGTTAATCTCTCACTTTCACTAAGCTCTGCCCTAATATGTCAGAGGAAGGAGAGCCAAACACTACTGGATGAAACACAGAAAAACAAGATTTATTTATAGTAATTACATTCTTATTATATCACTTACCCAGTATGTTTGTCTTGCTAAACCATGACATAGCTAGGGAGCAAAACACCCACAGGATATATAGCAAAGTGTCATGTGTGACAACGTAAATTAAGTAAGCATAATTTACTCTAATAAAATCACTTTTATTTATGTGTATGTGCTAATGCATTCTGACATGCTCTTAATTTCTGTTTTGTTATTTATGAAAGAAACCTGACAATTCACTAAATCACCATGAGGAATTCCTTTAATCTGTTCCGTTTGCTGGACACAAATTATTTTTTATTTAAGAATTGGAATGTTTCAGTTATTCAAAGTTTTCAGCAAGGAGTAAGTAAATCAGAATATTGCCTAATGACATAAATGGAGGGGTCCTCACCAAAATATGACTTCACTAGTATTGTCGTGGTGCCTACAATTCTTCCATTTGTGCTACTCCATTAAGCTAAATAATTTTAACCTTGTACCAGTTGGGGTCCCCATCAAATAGGGGTGCTGAAATCTGGATAATTTGAGGGCAGTTTATTTACAAAGGGACCGATTACAAAGGTGTGGGCAGAGTGTAGGAAAACCACACTGGATAGGGCAGGGACCCAGGGCTAGCAGCAGGAGAGCTGTCCCCACCCTGAGCCACTTAAAACAGGTTGGAGAAGAGGTTAGGGAATCCTACAAGGCCAGGATCCTATAGAGCTACTCTCCTTAGAGGAGCAGAGACTTGTAGTCAAGGGACACTGCTAGCCCTCAAAGAAGGGTCAAGGAATACATACCCTGACCTGGCTTTCCATTCTGAGACTGCCTAGCAGAGAACAAGTACCAGAGGCAGCTAGAAACAGGACAATTGTAGAAAAGGGACTGAGAAAGATCCAAGGCCTGAGTCCTTCCCAGAGAAGGGGGGTCTGATGGAGAATTACAGGCCAGGACCTGTAAGCAGTTATTAAAGGTAACCCTACAGACTTTCGGGCAGTGGGAAACTTCCACTGGCCCGGGAATCAGGAGGTTTGGCCCTTTTGGGTGTTATTTACACGTCAGGGTCTCTGTAACATGGGGATGAGCTGAGGGAAGGCAACTGAACCATTTAATTTGACCTTTCTTTTACTTGTTTGACAAGGAGGAAAGTACTTGTTATTCATAATCCTCACTCCCTTCTAAGGAGGGTAGAAGCCAAGGACACGAGTGTCTATTTTATACTGTCTCGTACTGATAGCCACATTTTCCTTTGTAAATGAGAGTAACGCCCTTGGTTTCCTCAGTCATATCTTAATCTCCTTAAGGACAGACAGACCCTCTGGCACCTCTTTGTATTCCCAAGAGTATTCAATTTGTGCGAATTTTATCTCAATAAATATTTGCTCATTGGTTAAGGGGTGAAGAGCAAGTCACATTCTAATTGACAAACTGTATATATGGAGCCCTGGTGGCACAGTGGTTAAGAGCTTGCCTGCTAACCTAAAGGTGGACAATTTGAATCCACTAGCTGCTCCTTGGAAACTCTGTGAGGCAGTTCTACTCTGTCCTATAGGAATCGACTAGACAGCAATGGGTATATGCGTATATATATATATATATATATATATATATATATATACTTCCTTTATACACATATATACTTCCTTTATATATATATATATATATATATACTTCCTTTATACACATATATACTTCCTTTATATATATATACACACACTTCCTTTATGGATATATATACTTCTTTTATATATATAGTTCCTTATATAAAGTGTATATATATATATATATATATATATACACACATATATATATTATTATTTCAAAAAGGAAGTATTGTTTTTTACCTCATAGAATAACGTAATCCAACATCGAGGAAATTTTAATAACTTAACAGGTTTATTTTAATCTGCTTTTTGGAAAGGTAAGAGTTTTGTTTTCTTTTACAAATAATGTATGGATATTTCCTTGGTGCTCCAAAGAAAGTGTTTAATAGATATAAGGACCTTAGTTTAGTAAGTAGAGGAAGAATTCTGCTTGTGGTCTCAGTTTGAATATTAATTGGTTTTGTATACCCCTTTTTTTCAGAGGGAACAAAGGTAAAGCTCAGTCTAGCCCTAGTCTTACCCAAACCCATTGGCCTTTTGGTTAGCAGCTGAACGCTTAACCTCTGTGCTACCAGGGCTCCACAGCCCTAGTTTAGGGATCATAAATTAAGGGATTCTGAAGGAGGAAACATACTTGTTTCCAAAAGGGATTTAAGCAGAGGTTCTGAATTAATGAAATTTTGCTGTAATCTTTAACACAAGGGATCAAGCTAAACAATAAAGAATAAAGATTTTATAATCAGTTTTACTCTTTAAAAACATAATGAATATTGGCTGTGTGAATGAGATAAAGGTTGGAATTGAGCAAAAGGAGGGTGATTTCACAATGATCACCACTATGGCCAAAGTGGGTAAAATTGGAAAAAAAATGTGTTGTACTCCCAGATACGCCAGCATCTCCCATTTCTTTCCTTTTCCTCTTCTTGAGTTTATTATCTTAACTGCTATTTATTTCTGCTCAGTCATTATTTCTTTCCCACAGAGCAAGAAAAGTTTCCAAACTCTCTCTTATTTTCTGTCACTTTCTTTCTTCCTTAACTGAGGGAGTAGATGGAACTCAGGATGATTTATTTCCTTCCCCTCTGGATATTCAAAGTATAAAGCAAGCCCATTAAAATATCAGACATGTGGCAGCTGCATTAGGAAAGCAACTGAAAGTTTCCATTGCATGTCTAGATAGAGTCATAGAAAGTTAGAGGTACAAAGATCCTTAGAAACCATCTCATTAAACTACGTATCAGAGGCATAAAATACGGTAATTCAAAGCATTAAAATCCCTGCAAATATCATTCTTTCCTCATTTATTTTACTTCTTCGTCTTCTACCACTGTTCCTTGAGGTCACTGTCTTTCCCTGATCTGTAGCCCTGCTTCTGTTCTCGTCCTAGCTTATTGGCCTTTTGCAAAACTTGTGTCATTTCACTACTGAGCTCCGACTCTCCCCTTCATCCTCAGAGCCATCCAAATCCACAACCTACTACATATGTCTGGGGGATTCAAGGCAGAAGTTCCTGCCAAGGAGCTGTCTTTTTATTCCCTGACCTAGCTGAAAATATACTAGTCCACCCTATATCTCTTCTGTCTCTTCCTTGCTTTAATATTGGTTATTTCAAGCCATCACGTCTCCACCAGCTCATCTTAGTTTCACCCTCCATTACAGAAAAACAAGATATGTAAAGCTTCCAATGTGGTGGGGCCCTCAGCCTGAGGCTGCGACTCTGGCAGCCTTAGTCATGGTTAGAGGCTGGTGAAGTAGCCAGTCAGAGCATACTCACAAGAAGTACTAGGGAGCTTCCTGACAAAAGACTCATCTTAAGAAGAAAGTCAAAATTCTCAAGTTAGATCCCAGACAGTGGGCATTGGCAGAGATCGAGAAGAAGGATCCAATTGCAATGCAGTGCCTTTCTTCTAGAGTGCTCACCTGACCCTGATTGACATGGATGGATCCAGGATGAGATGGCTACAATGACTATATGAGTGAGAGTTGGAAGACACGGGATGCTAAAAGTGAGGGAGGTCTGCAGAATTAGTTCCTGAAGCTTTGGCAATGAGAAGATTTAGTGCACTCAACACAGACATGAGCCCCCTTGGCATCTGGCATCAGCAGCTCCCATTTAAATGATGGCAGCAGCACCTCTAGTGAGCTTTGGTGGCCCAGATGCTGATTTTGGCAGTGGAAGCAATGGGGAGTACTACCAGAGCAAGCCAGAGCAGGGAAGGGACAAACAGCTAATAACTTGTGACAGTCAAGGAAACTAGTTTGCAAAATATATGTGAGGCCCATCTTAGAAGACTGCAGTTAGTGAACTGATGATTCCTGTTCTAAATATTCCTTGGACGGGTGAAACTTACTTCTTTGAAGAAGGTTCCTTTTTTGTGTGTATATATATATATACATATACACACACACACAAAAAAAAAAAACTATTGCCATTGAGTTGGTTCTGACTCATAGCAACCCTATAGGACAGAGTAGAACTGTCACAATAGGGTTTCCAAGGAGCAGCTGGTAGATTCAAACTGTCAACCTTTTTGGAGAGCAGCCAAGCTCTTAACCACTGCTCCACCAGGGCTCCACTCTATATATATGTACTTGGTGGTGAAGTGATTAAGATCTACAGCTGCTAACCTAAAGGTCAGCAGTTCAAATCCACCAGCTGCTCCATGGAAACCCTATGGGAGAGTTCTACTCTGCCCTATAGAGTCGCTATGAGTCAGAATTGACTTGATGGTAATTTTTTTTAACGAATTTATACATATATATATATATATGTATATATATATATATATATATACATATTCAGCTAGACAAAGCTTTCAAATGATTTCAGAACTAAAATTACTGTTGTTGGTCAGTAAAGATCAATAATGCATCCTCATATACTTCTCCTCCCTCCCAAATTTACTTTTTTTATATTATGCTGACCATTTGATGAATTTTGTTTTAAATTAAAGGTTATATTAGTCAGCTATTACTGTACTAACGCTGTGTAACAAATGACCGCAAACTTCACTTGCTTGTACCTTACAATTATAGTTTTCTTGCTCATGAGACCACTGTTCATCGGCTGGAGCAGTTCTGCTTTTGGCTGTGAGGCAGCTGAGCTGGGCTCCAGGTTTTTGTTGAGTTCAGTTTTGTTCTTCTTTTCTTCCCATTCTCTCTGGACCAGCCACTATTCTGGACATGTCCTTCTCATGACAGATCACAGGAGTGCAAGAGGCCAAGCCAAACCACTTAAGCACACTTAAGGCTTCTGCTCACATAAGTTCATTAAAATTCCATTGACTAAGGCAAATCATACAGTCAAGCCCAACATCTATAGGGTAAAGAAATAGTCTCTATCCAGTTTAGCACACTAAAAAGGTCACTGGCCAAAGAGAGAGAGTGAAGAAATGAGAACAAGACAACTTACCACACAAGATGTAATTAACATTTACTACTTCAGTGGAAACGGAAACAAGCTTATTCATTGCCTCTTTTTTCTGAAGCACTGTTTGCTAACTTGGCCATTAATTTATTCATTTATAGTACCTTCCTTCGTATTAAAAAAAAAAACAAAACTTGTTGCCATCAAGTCGACTCCGACTTGCAACCCTGTAGGACAGAGTAGAACTGCCCCATAGTGTTTCCAAAGAGCAGCTGGTGGACTCGAACTGCCGACTGTTTGGTTAGCAGCCTAGCTCTTAAGCACTGCACCACCAGGGTTCCTCTTGCTGTAGCTTAATAAATGTTTGTTGAATAAATTAAAGTATAAGAGGGAGACTCTATCACTGATTTTTTTTTCTTTTTTTTTTTTTACTTCTACGCCACCAGTAATAGTTAGAAACTGGTTTTATTTTATTGAAGTAAAAATTATTAAGAAGGGGTCATTTTCAGTCCTAAAATGTGGATGGGCTGTTTAACATGCTTGTAGATGACATTTCTAATTAATTCTGGTGGTCATTAGAATGAGCTGTATTTTTAAAAAATGAGGTAGGGCCTTATAATGCTATATTTTGGGTATCATTGGTGTTACTTATTTCAAGAGTGATGGAAAATTTGGAAATGGATATTGGTAATGGTTGCACAGTATGATGAATGTAATTAATGTCACTGAATTGTACATGTAAAAATGTTGAAATAGGAAATGTTTTGTTACATATATATTTTTTCCACAATAAAATAAAATAAAAAGAAATAGGCATCACTTACTTCATTTCCTCCAGCATTTTATTTTCTCCCTTTTTTTGGCTTCCTTATTTCAAAAATGCCTTGCTGCACTTTCAGCCTTCAGACTAACTTCCGTTCATACTGCCTTGGGGAAAGAATATCTTACTTACAAATAAGATTAGTCCCATTTAACTCCTGAATTACGTTCAATGTAAGATTCCAATTGGCTGTTTTTCTGTTTTTCAAATCCACAGTGCCTTTGTACTTTTAAATATTAGCAGAAATCTCTCAGAAAATGTTGTTTATCTTTGCTGACTTAGCTCTCATCTTATGAAAACCAAGCAGTATAGGCGACTGTTGCTAAATAGGCTACCAGTAGCTAAAAATAATATGCAGTGCATTTAAAACTAACAGGCCCAATAATGGTGCTCCAACACCAAGGATCCTCACCATCTCCATGGGGTAGGAAAACAAGAGAAGCAGCAGATAAGTAGAGCATGTATAAAGCAATTGTGTGAAACTTCTCACTGGTTGCCCAGTCTCTGCCTTGTAGAAAAGAAACTGGATCTGGTAAAAGACAGAAAATCAATACCCACTATTTTTCTAAGTGGCTTATTATATCCAAATGATATGTCTGTATCATATTAGTGGCCTTCACATCTTGTCCTGTTAGCATCACACATGACAGTGTTTGTATTTGCTTACCAGGCGAGGATTAGGAGATGATTGTTTCTGACTAGTTTGAGTGCAAAGAGGAACTAATCTGATTAGATGGAAAGCTGCTGTGGAAAGGAGATGTCACCCATCAGCTACTTTCTAATCAAGTGTATCATTGTCCTCTGAACAGATGCCCAGAAATCTGTAACTCATTGTGGAATGTTTTGGTCCAGAACACCCCTCAACAAAATTAAGCAGTGATCCCTATACATTCTTCATTTTGTTACTCATATTCCAATATATGGCATCCATTATATTCTGGAATCCAAGAAAACTAAAAGGCAAGGGGAAAGAAGTGCAAGACAGAGAATAGTTAGACACAATTTTAACAATAAAAAACAACACCCAACCCGTTGCTATAAAGTCTATTTTGACTCATGGTGACACCGTGTGTCACAGAGTACAACTGCTCCGTAGGGTTTTCTTGGCTGTAATCTTAATGGAAGCAAATCACCAAGTCTTTCTTCTACAGCACCACTGGGTGAGTTCAAAGTGCCACCCTTTTTGTTGGTAGCTGAGTACAAACTCATTGGACCACCTAGATGAGACAAAAATAGGCAGTATCCAGCTTCAGCCAACTGTGAGGCCATTGAACATTTATTGATCTACATTGTTAATGCCTTTTTCTACTTCTGGATCCAGTTGTCTCCTTTCTTTCTTCAGTTCCTAGGGCTCTCCAACTCCTGTCTCTTCTTTCTCTAGTCTGACCTCAAGAAAGCATCCAAACTAGTGGACTGAAAAGAATAGTGGTCAGAGAGGTTAATTGTAATGCTAAACATCCACACTCACAGGGAAAGGTGGGAGTAGGGCCAGTGGGGGTCACTAGGGTTGGGGTCACCCAGTGCAGTAACTGATGGTGTCACCCTCCCTTGCCAGTGCAGGTGGGGCGGGCCAGCGAACCCCCTACCCTGTAGGTGGAGAGGCCTACCCCCACCCTGCCCCCTTGCAGAGCTCTGCTGCTCCCCGCAGCTCCTCCCCTCTAGCATTGGCCAAGGCGAAGGCTGCTGCACCCTGACTGGTGGGTGATGGTAGGGGGTCACGATTTACTGCACTGGATTGCGAGTGACACCAACCCTAGTGACGCTACTGCCTTGGCAGACCCTCCCCCAGCAGGACCTGCTTGCCTTCCACAGCCAATGCAGGGGACTCTGGGGTCATTTTGATGTCACCTCCTTTGACAGTGTCTGGGAGTGCAGTTCGCACCCCCACCCCCACCCCGCACTCGCCTAATGACGCCACTGTGTGAGGGATCTTTTCACCTGGTGAAGGAGCAGGTAAGGAAAGTGGATCTTGGTTCCAAATATATGGAATAGAAAGAGACTTGCTCTGGGAAATAAGATTATGCAATCTTTCCTTCTTGACTTCCACAAATTTACATTCCCAAATGCTGTTCCTAAGCTAATTCATGATGCACAGTCGCTTACCGGGGCTTCAGTCATATTTTATAACCACCTCTTTGAATTAGCTTTCTCTAGTGCTGTCTCTGCTTAAGCTACTATGGTAAACAGTGGCTGACTTCGCCTACCTCTTGATGATGGCTCAGCTTCCCTCAACTGTCAGCTTCACCACTCCTTCCTTATTTGTTATCAGTGGAGGAAAGAGATATCATTTCACTTCCTGAAGAGTAGTCAAGGAGTGATGGGTGGATCTTTTTTGATTGGCCTTTCCCAGTTGTGCATGAATTTTAAAGCATGACTATCTTTATTTCAAAATATCTAATGGAAAATTATGAAATGCATGTGGCCCAACAAGCGCAATTAAGACTTCTGAACCCTCTCTGATTACAGTCTAAAAGGACAAATGAGTCCAAACCCACTCTACAGCAACAGCAGTGGAGAAGAGCATTGGAGGGTGAGACATCCATCAGGGAACATTACACCACTGAAAGCATCATATCCTAGGTGGTATGAACATGAGTTCAAGTGCCAACTCTCTTTATTTTCTACAATTTGACTTCATTTCTATGATGAGCTCCCATCTTTTTTAGTTGCTATGAAATTCAATTCATCTTCAGTCATTCTTGCCCATCTCTGCTCCGTGATAATTTCAAAGTTCTGTAAACTTATGTAGTGCCAAAACATAAGGAGTACTCCTCCAATCACCACCTGTCCATGTAGTCTGTTTGTTGCTGTCAAGTCAGCTCCAGCTCATGGCAGCCCTACATACACCAGAACAAAAGATTGCCTGATCCCGTGCCATCCTCATGATCTTTGGTATGTTAGAGACCATTTTGTAGCCATCGTGTCAGTCCATCAGGTGGAGGGTTTTCCTCGTTTTTGCTCACCCTCTAGTTTACCATACGTGATGCCTTTTTCTAATGATGGTCTTTCCTGTGATGTGTCCAAAGTATGCAAGACAAAGTCTTGCCATCCTGGCTTCCAAGGAGCATTCTAGCTGTACTTCCTTTCCTCAAAGATGGATTTGTTTGTTCTTCTGGTAGTCCATGGTATATTCAATATTCTTCATCAGCACCACAATTTGAATGTGTCAGTTGTCCTTTAGTCTTCCTTTTTCATTGTCCAGCTTTCATGTGCATATGAGGTGATTGAAAATATCATGGCTTGGGTCAGGCCACCTTAGTCATCAAAGTGACATCTTTGCTATTTAAAACTTTAAAGAAGTCTTTTGCAGCAGATTTTCCCAATGCCATACATCATTTGATTTCTTGACTGCTGTTTCCATGGGCATCGATTGTTGACCCAAATAGAATGAACTTTTTGACAACTTCAATTTCTTTGCCACTTATCATGATGGTGTTTATTGATCCGGTTGTTTGGATTTTCATTTTCTTTTTTAATTGTTGTTTTATTGTACTTTAGGTGAAGGCTTACAGGACAAACTAGCTTCTCATTAAACAGTACACATATTGTTTTATGGCATTGGTTCCCAACCCCATGACATGTCAACCCTCTCCCCTTCTCCACCTAGGGTTCCCTATTACTAACTTTCCTGTCCCCTCCTGCTTTCTAGTCCTTGCCCCTGGGCTAGTGTGCCTCTTTAGTCTTGCTTTGTTTTATGGGCCTGTCTAACCTTTGGCTGAAGGGTGAACCTCAGGAATGACTTCATTATTGAGCTAAAGGGTTGTCCGGGGGCCATACTCTAGGGTTTTCTCCAGTCTCAAGATAGCACATTTTTTAAGGAAACCCCCTTAGGGCCTCCCCTTTGGTGACATACCATCATGGAAAGAACCAAATATGTGAGCAATTTAACAAACTTTTCAACTTTTAAGTTAGACACAGATGCAGTGACCTCACTCAGATAAAGGCCCAATCCCACCAAATTCTTACTCCCGCTGCAGTAGCAAAGAATTGAATTACAGTATTCTCCCAAAATGGCACCTGGGGCCCAGTCCTTTAATTGGTGGATTCAGGTCACATGACCCAAAGCAGGTCGTTAATGACAGATCTTGTTGATTGTGAGGCTCCAAAATGGTACCCAGACCCTAGGCCTGCTTGCGGAGTGGGAGAAGGGAGAACAGGAGCCTGCCCAACCAAGTAGGCCACACCACATTATCACAATACCGTAAGGGTCTCAGATGGTAAAATCCTTTTTTTTTTTTAAATCTACAGATTCTGTCTTTATCATCTGTCAATATTATCTTGTCTACTCTTTAAAAGGACAGTTTTTTTGTGTGTGTGGTAAATATGTATGTAACTAAATAGCTGACATTTCAACAATCTTCATAATCAGTTCAGTAACATTGTGTTCATTATGTTGTTTAACCATCACCCTTATCTGTTCCCCAATTTTCCATCCACCTCTTTTCTTGACTACGAGAACTAGAACTAGGGTTCAATACCAGCACAGCCAGGCTGGGGTGTGCTGGACCTGACAAGGGAGGAAAAAGACTACACTCCAAAGGAGCTACAAGAATTAGCCAGCATGTGGAACCAGAATACCCTGGGACTGGATTTTGAGGGTGCTTAACAACAACAACCACAACAATCAACAGGATCAGAACACAAGACAGGATAAACCAAAAACCCATTGACAATGAGCTGATTCCGACTCATAGTGACTCTCTAGGACAGAGTAGAACTGTCCCATAGTTAGACAGTAAATTCTTTTTTGTTGTTGTTGTTTACTGTTGTAGTTTAAGTGAAAGTTTACGGTTCACATTAGTCTCTCATACAAAAACTTATACATACATTGTTATGTGACCCTAATTGCTCTCCCTATACAGTGACAGCATACTCCTCCTTTACGCCTCTGATTTCCCATGTCCATTCAACAAAATGCTAACCCTCTCTGCCTTCTCATCTCACCTCCTGACAGAAGCTGCCCATTTAGTCTCATGTATCTACTTGAGCTAAGAAGCACACTCTTCATGAGTATCATTTTATGCCCCACAGTCCAGTCCAATCGTTGTCTGAAGAGTTGGCCTCCAGAATTGTTTTAGTTCTGGGTTGACAGAGAGTCTGGGGCCATGCTTTCTGGGGTTCCTCCAGTCTCAGTCAGACCATTAAGTCTGGTCTTTTTACTATAATGTGAGTTTTGCACCACACTTTTCTCCTGCTCCATGAGGGACTCTCGTGTTTTCCCTGTCAGGGCAGTCATTGCTGGTAGTCGGGCACCATCTAGTTCTTCTGGTCTCAGGCTAATGAAGTCTCTGGTTTATGCGGCCCTTTCTGTCTCTTGGGCTAATATTTTCTCTGTGTCTTTGGTGTTCTTAATTCTTCTTTGCTCCACGTGGTTTGGGACCAGATGATGCATCTTAGATGGACACTTGCTAGCTTTTAAGACCCGAGATACCACTCACCAAAGTAGGATGCAGAACATTTTCTTAATAAACTTTGTTATGACAATTGACCTAAATGTCCCCTGAAAGCATGGTCCCCAGACCCCCGCCCCTGCTACTCTATCTCTCAAACTGTTTGATTGTATTCAGGAAACTTCTTAGCTTTGGTTTAGTCCAGTTGTGCTCACTTTCCCTGTAGTGTGTGCTGACCTTCCCTTTACCTAAGATAATTCTTGTCCGCTATCTAGTTAGTGAATAACCCTCCCTCCCTCCCCACCCTCATAAGCATCAAAGAATGTTTTCTTCTGTGTTTAAACCTTTTCTTGAGTTCTTATAATAGTGGTCTTATACAATATGTGTCCTTCTGCGACTGACTAAATTAAATCACCATAATGACTTCCAGCTTCCTCCATATTATGTTTCACAGCTTCGTCATTGTTCTTTATTGTTGCATAGTATTCCATTGTGTGGATATACCATAACTTGTTTATCCATTCCTCCACTGATGGGCACCTAGGTTGTTTCCACCTTTATGCTATTGTGAACAGTGCTGCAATGAACATGGGCATGCATGTGTCTATTAGTGTGATGGCTCTTATTTCTCTAGGATCTATTCCAAGGAGTGGGATTGCTGGATTGAATGGTACTTCTATTTCTAGCTTTTTAAGGAAGCACCAAATCGATTTCCCAAGTGGTTGTACCATTTTACATTCCCACCAAAAGTGTATAAGTGTTCCAGTCTTTCCACAACCTCTCCAGCATTTATTATTTTGTGTTTTTTGGATTAATGCTAGCGTTGTTGGGGTGAGATGGTATCTCATTGTAGTTTTGATTTGCATTTCTCTAATGGCTAATGATCGTGAGCATTTCTTCATGTGTCTGTTAGCAGCCTGAATATCTTCTCTGGAGAAGTGCCTATTTATATCCTTTGCCCATTTTTTACTTGGGTTATTTGTCTTTTTGTTGTTGAGGTTTTGCAGTATCTTGTGGATTTTAGAGATTGAAGCTGATCGAATTTGTCGTAGCCAAAAATTTTTTCCCCATCTGTAGGTTGTCTTTTGACTCTTTTGGTGAAGTTTTTTGATGAGCATAAGTGTTTGATTTTTAGGAGCTCCCATTTATCTAGTCTCTCTTCTGGTGCTTGTGCATTGTTAATCATGGTTTGTATTCTGTTTATGCCATGTATTAGGGCCCTAGGATTGTCCCTATTTTTTCTTTCATGATCTTTATCGTTTTTTATTTTATATTTAGGTCTTTGATCCGTTTTGAGTTAGTTTTTGTGCATGGTGTGAGGAATGTGTGTTGTTTCAGTTTTTTGCGGATGTATATCCAGTTATGCCAGCACTATTTGTTAAAGAGACTGTTTTTTCCCCAATTAATGGACTTTGGGCCTTTGTCAAATATCATCTGCTCACAGGTGGATGAATTTATGTCTGGATTCTCAATTCTGTTCCATTGGTCTATGTATCTGTTGTTGTACCTGTACCAGGCTGTTTTGACTACCGTGGCGGTATAGTAGGTTCTAAAATGGGGTGGTATGAGGCCTCCCACTTTGTTCTTCTTCTTCAGTAATGCTTTACTCATCCGGGGCCCCTTCTCTTTCCATATGAAGTTGGTGATTTGTTTCTCCATCTCATTAAAAAATGCTGTTGGAATTTGGATCAGGAATGCATTGTATCTGTAGATTGCTTTGGATAGAATTGACATTTTCACAATGTTGAGTCTTCCTATCCATGAGCAAGTTATGCTTTTCCACTTAAGCAGGTCTCTTTTGGTTTCCTGCAGTACTGTCTTGTAGTTTTCATTGTACAGGTCTTTTACATCTCTGGTTAGATTTATTCCTAAGTATTTTATCTTCTTGGGGCTATTGTAAATGGTATTGATTTGGTGATTTCCCCTTTGAGGTTCTCTTTGATGGTGCAAAGGAATCCAACTGATCTTTGTATGTTTATCTTGTATCGTGATACTTTGCTGAAATCTTCTATTAGTTCCAGTATTCTTCTTGGATTTTCATTTTCTTTAGGTTCACGTGTAATTCATATTTAAGGCTGTAGTCTTTGACATTCATCAGTAAGTGCTTCAAGTCATCTTCACTTTCAGCAAGCAAGGTTGTGTCATCTGAATGTTGCAAGTTATTAATGAGTCTTCTTCCAGTCCTGATGTCATGTCCATCTACACATAATCCAGCTTCACCGACTATTTATACAGCATACTGAAGATGAAAGGGTGTAATGTTTCTGCAGATTTTCCAATTTTAAACCATGCTGTTTTCATCAAACCCTTGTTCTCATCAAAAAACTGCATCTTGATCCATGTACAGGTTCCACATGACTACATAGTCTGCTACTGAGAGATCCACTATTCCTGCCTGCATGGTCCCTCCAGGCCCATGGACTTTCTTCTGTGTCATGCTTGGAATGTGGAAATCTTTGACAAGAATGGCAGCCGTGTGCCTATGGTGCTGCCTCCCTCTCTTCTCCATGCACATGCCCCTCTCTGATGCCATGGGATCCCCCATTGCTTCTGACGACAACCTCTCTACCTCCTGCTTCTCCAGAAAATTTGTATTTTCTCTAAACCTTAGATTCTCTACGTCTATTCTTTCACAGTAGACGTTGATAGCTCATTAACCCTGGAACTAGGGAAAAACTAGTGTACTGTTTCTCCAGCCATTTCATGGGGCAAGGGGAGATGTTTGCATTCTATTCTTTTGGTGCAGCAAGGAAAGAAGAGGGGGAAAAAAATCCACATTATAAGCATTTATATCTGCCACATATTCTTTCTATAATTCCAATAGATCTCCTATTTAAGAACAAAAGTTTAGCGTTGGTACTTTCATATCTGTCAACCATAAAGATAATCCACAAGGCCTGGTAGCAGAATATGTCTTTTCAAAAGATAACAGTCCAATGACCCAAAGACCAGAATGGGACTGTACTGGGAACATGCTGATGGCCTGCCACCATGATACCCCTGTCCATCTGACCTCAGGTAATTCCCACTGCTCACACTGCCCCGGGTGTCATGTTCTTTCTGCCTATAGATTGGAGCTCTCCTTATATCAGCACCTGCTTGAATCAGGGCTGAATTTGCCACATAGTTATGATGCTGCTGACTGGGTGGCCTGACTGCACAGTGGGATTAGACTTGTAGCTGGGTTAGTCTCCCCAGTCCCCATCCTATTGCACCCCAGCCAGGTTGCTGAGGTCCCAGCCCCAACACCTGTGTATTAAGTGACACAGTGCTGTTCTAATCTACCATGAATTCACTGAGTATTTCTCATTGATTGATACAGAGTAGGAGTTCACAAAGAAGTGTGGTTTGGTTTGGTTTAGGATTGAATTGAATTGAATTGAAAACTCCTAATCCCGATCTCAAGGAGCCCTGGTGGTGCAGTAGTTATGTTCTCAGTTGTTAATCCAAAACTCAGTGGCGCAAACCTACCAGTGGCTCCATGGGAAAAAAGACCTGGCAATCTGTTCCCGTAAAGATTACAGTCTAAGAACCCTATGGCAAAGTTCTATTCTGTCCTATAATGTTGCTATGAGTTGGAATCAATTCAATGGCCCACAACAACAGTAATTGCAATCTCAAAGGCACTAGACTGCTTGTTAGTGAAATTGAAAGCAGATGGTTCACCATAAATCTAAGACAAAATGATTTTAATTATCCTTTCCCAGATCATTTCAGTCTGTCTTGTCCACTTATTAAAGCCTCTTTAAGAAAAGTTGCAGCTCTCACTTAATACTTATCCCTCTCATCCATCAAAACTTACCTATTGCATGTCATAAGCCATGGCAGTCTGCAAGATACAAGTTAATATGAGAAACTAATTAGTTTTTAAGCTAAATTTCTAGAGGGCAAAACTGAAACTGAGGTTACCAAACTCAGATTAACATGCCTTTTTGGGGCATGATGGCAAGTATAATGGGATAGAAGCAAGTCTCTACAGCACATTGTATCAATGGGACATAATCCAGTTCCCCTCCCATTGCCCTCACAGGGTGCTGGATGTAAATAATAGAAAGTGCCCCCTAGTCATGATGTTATGCCCCATTTCCCCCACATCATGTCCTTCCCTTACAGACTCCCTGCACAAGGAAACAATGACTTCAAGAGGCACCAGTGGTCTTGCAGGAGGAAATATTGGTGTTAATGACCTCATAAACTATGCTTTGGCTATTTTTTGAGGCTTCTGGTGATAAAGAATAACCACTCCGGAACATTAGCGAGAGAGTTCAGAAATGTGACCATGTGTTTCCTAGCTCAGGGATGGCCCTACAAGTAAGTAGTCAATTATATGTCAGTACAGAAAAAACAGTCAGCAAGAGCCTGTGGTCTACAGTATCGATCTTTATCATTTTTGCAGCATACATTGAGGAATTTGGCAGAAAAGAGTCTCTTACTGTGAAGAGTAATGGGTGGTATTTCCCTCTTTCCCCGTGCCATGCTGACTCTCCTAGTCCTCTCTCCTTTGTTTCTTCTCTTAAAAAGAAGAGAAAGAAAAGAGAACCTTTAGATACTGCTGCCACACAGTAAAACCCCCATAGTCCTCAAGTCAATTCTGACTCTTAGAAACCCTATGGGACAGAGTAGGACTACCCCATAGCATTACCAGGCTGTAATCTTTATGAGAGCAGATTCTCCAGGTCTTTCTCTCACAGAGCAGCTGGGTGGGTTTGAATGTCCACCTTTCAGTTTGCAGCTGAGTGCTTTAACCACTGCACCACCATGTTCCCTAGTGAGGTCAGTCTTTTTCAATAAAGGAATTTTCCTACAAAGAACTAAGAACATAATCGTTTCTATCCATCATCACTATCAGATTTGCATTTAAGAACAATCAACCTTGTTAAAGGGCTGAGGATAGGTTCAGTTGGATGAGCCTGAGGGCGAGGAGACCAAGTAGCAACCACAACAATTATCCAAGCAGGAGGTCTGGAGCATTAGGACAGTAACAGGTGTATCTCTAGGCCTCGCAAACCTATGGTGCATTGAAGATCGTATTTTGTATTTATTCCTACATTCCACAGTCCATAGCTGTATTCAGATAATATGAAGTCTCACCCCTTCAACCTGCTCAAGTATCTGTGGAAGCACTAGGGTTATCCCATACATTCAATTCACAAGCAAGTCCCAACCCTGCAGCTCTCAGGTCAAGCCAGGCCTACTGTCACAGCTATTTCATCCAGACTCCAGACTTTGAGCTCCCAGGGCTATGAGTATTTGACTTTCACCTGGAGCCATCTATGCTCAGTGCATAATGGAAAAATGTCTCATACTTGAATCCTGATTCATGGATGGTGAGGCCAGGCACTACGCCATCTTGACCTCTGGCTTTCTCTTGTTATTTCTCCATCTCAGAGAATAAAAATACTTCTTTTTCCCAGGCCCTCCTGCTATAAAAATTATTTCTTGCAAAATGGAGTGGTTGGGTTCTCTGCACTCCCATCTGCTCAATGTCAGTGAACACTCATCTCTGCAGCACCTACAATATTGTAGATGAGGCCCTCATGACCCAGATAATATTTTTACATCATCATAATAATAATACATGTATATGATGAAAATTCAAACATTAGAGAAAGATTGAAGAATCAGTATCTTCTGCCTCAGACCTTCCCACTTTCCACTACCACCCAACTTCCATGTTCCAAAGGTAAAACCTTTAATAATTCATATTTAATTATTAATTATAAATAAATATATATTTTGTTATTATATTTTATATTAATATTTAATAATATTTGGCTTGCTTCTGGTGGTAATCTCTATAATGCTACTTAATAATAGTGAACATGCATTACATGTATTACATGTGTTATGTATGTCTCATGTATTTATATGTAGTAACTCACAACAACCCGATGAAGTGTTTATTCTAACTGTCTTCATTTTATAGACGGTATAGTCAGAGGGAAGTTAACTACTCTCCCTGGGTTGCATAATAGTGGATGACCAGGGCAGGACTTGAACCCAGGAAGTCTGGTTCCAGAGAGAATGCTTTTAGTCACCTGTATACAGCCTCTCAATATGTGTTCGCCATGTATTTTTTATTTATGTATTTTAAACAGAATCTACCAGCTCCCCACTAAGATACTAGGTTATTTTTTATTGCTCTTCGTTTACCCTTCATCTTTCTCCTAATTTTAGGCATATCATTAGTTTAAGTTCTACTATTAATTACTTTGTAGCTTTTTAAACATTTAAAACTTTGTTTTGAATCCACTAACTTTAACTATTATCTCTTGATTCTCCATTATATAAAGCAAGGGACTCAATACTTCTACAGTTCCTTCCAACTTTCCTCCTTCATTTTACTTCCCAATATCATCCAGCAATTTAATTACATTTATAATGAAAAGGTTAATAATTGGAGCTACAAAATGACATGTAAATGTTAAGTTTCCCATCCTTTCTCTGTAAATTGCTCCTAAAAATTAAAACTAAAAATAGCATTCTTTACAATACTAATTACACAAACAGTAGTTACCATAGAATCAAGTAATGTGGTTGGCCCTATAGGGGATGAAATGTAATCTCTGCTGTTAAAACTGTGCCACACACAATGAACTGTTCCAAGTATCTATATATAATGCATTTTCTTTTTTTACACTCATAACCTGCTCAAAATCTTAGCACACTTTAGTTTGCTTCAATCCAGACTTTAACTTTCTCAGACTGCTACATGTTTTTTTTTGGAGTTCTAAGTACAAAAGAAGACACAACTTCACTCCTCAATAAAATCATGCAATTTCTTAATCATACTCTTTGCTTCCCTATTTAAACTTTTCCCTCAGAGCCACTCATCCTCCTCTGCCAATCTGGACTTTACATGACTGAAAGGTCTTTATTTTGCCTTATCATCCCATTGTTATTTTAACTGGTAAATAAATCTAGATTTAAATCATTTCCCTCAGACTTAAAAGCATTTGTTTCTTGCTTTTTCATAACCAGTGCTGATGATGAGAAGTCTGATACTAGTATTTTGATATTCTCATTCCTTTGAAGAACTGTTCGTGCCTTCAATTTTCCTCTTTGATATTTTTAGGATCTTTTGTTTAGTTCTGGTTTTTGATATTTTAATGAGGACATGTCTAGCTAGTGAGTCTTTTCACATTCATATTGCTTGGTATTTGTGTACATTTTCAACTGAAGGCATCCATCTTTTTTCAATTTAGGGAAATTTTCTTCTATCATTTCTTATTTCCTCTTCTCTATTTTTTTTTCCTTTACACTCTCTTTTTCTGGAACTCCCATTACATGATGGATCTCATGGTCTGATTCTTTTAGGCATCAATTTCTCTACCATATTTTCCATCTCTTTGACTTTCTGCTTTATGTTTTGAAAGATTTTCATAACATTTTCTTTCACTCCTTCCACTGAATTGCTCATTTTGTCAATCATAGTCTTAATTTACAAGAACTTTTCACTTGTTCATAGGGTGTTCTTTGTAATGACTGCAATATTTTCTCATAGACAGTTCAGGCAACAGAAAACATTAAAACATATTTTTTAAGTATTTTCTTCCAAGAGATCAATTTTCTCTGCATTTCATTGTTCTCTTTGAATAAAAGAAGAAACCAATAAAACAAGTATATGATGATTCTTGGTTATTCATTCATATATATTAACAGATTATTTAAAAATACCAGTTGCACTGGTGGCAACTCTGACTCATAGTTATCCCATGTGTATCAGAGTAGAACTGTGCTACAAAGGGTTTTCAATAGATGATTTTTCAGAAGTAAATCACTACACTTTTCTTCTGAGGTACCTCTGGGTAGACTCAAACCTCCAAACTTTTGGTTAGCAGCCAAGTGTGTTAACCATTTGCACCACCCAGGGATTTCAACAAATGGTTAAATTATTTAATCTAAGTAACTGGAATGGGTTTCTCTTCCTACTCTATGTTTCCTCAACAGATCTCTCCTTTAAATGAGAGAGCAACTATAAGCTCTCTCATTATAGGTGAGGTGTGATATATGGTAGGTTTAGCAGGTTCTACTTCAGAGAGCCAGAAAGCCAGGATAACCTCACTTTCAATGGCAAAATGAGGAGACTTTGAACCCAGGAATCCTAGGAGGTTGGTCATTGTGTTTAGACACCAGACCTCCAGTTTGTGCTAAGTGTAAATGTTTACTAGTAGACTCTTAGCAGGTTCAGGATGGACCAATGGCACAGATATTCTGCAGGTAGAAGTTCAGTTATTCAGTGTGAATTCTGTCCCCTTCCTACTCACCTCTGCAGACCTCTTGAGTCCACATTTGTAACCTTCCCAGAGTCCTGCCAATGAAATTGGCTTCCTCCTTATCTATAGTTTTCTCCTCTGCTCCTTCCGCACTGCAGCTTCCTCTGCTTCCTTTATCTACCACTATTATCCCATCTTCTTCCCATCTTTTAGAAATTCACCAAAATCTCTGATCCACTGATAGTGCCACAGGAAAAATTCTTTATGTATTTCTTTATAGTTACTTTAATGTGGCTTGTATAAAGAAGGGAGATAAACACTGGGACTCAGGTGGCCGTCTTGTATGATAAACACTAAAGAATATTTTTCTCTTCAAAAATTTCTGACAAAAATAAAAATGTATCTTGGAGTTACAACCACTTGTGGCCTCTATGCTGGCATCTTAGTTAAGACCTGAGCGGGTAATGAGGCTCAGGACACAACCCCTTTTAGGGGTTGGGCATTCAGAGGAAGAAGACAGTGGTCTCTGGAGAATGGAAAGCAAAAGAGGGTTCTGACTAAAACCAGATTCACTAGGTGGGATAGAAAGTGCTTGGAGTGAGTAGCCAGAAATTCAAATCATAGGAGTGACCTCTGTGGCATCAGTCTTTCCATTCCCCAATTTCTAAAATGGATGAGATGTGAGAATAAAATGAGATTATGTATGTGAAATGTTTTCTAGAAGTATCGATAACTTTATATTTGTAGATATTTTACAATGTCCATTTTTCTCCAGGACTGTTTCTTTAACTAAAACCCTAAAGTGTCTGTCTCATCGGAAACTACAGAGAATGTCTTTCAGATAAAATCTTAGTCTTTTCAAAATACTTAGAATTAAGTTTAGAATAACTGGGTTAACCAAACTGCTTAAATGAATTACCTGTTCAATTCTATGGTTCATATTCTTTAAGGCAAGCACGGTATAGTGTAGGGTAAGAATTAAAATCACTGCCCTTATTAAGATCCCATGACAGTTGGGGAGAAAATGCAAACAGAAGCTAACAAATGTGTAGAGAGGAGTTTTCCTATTTATTCCTGATCTTTTTCTTATCCAGAAGGTTGAGATTCAAATCCTTATAATAGACATTTTGAATCTAGTAATTTAGTTTATTTTTCAAATTTCCTTCTCCAGTGCTATTTCTTAATTTGAACTTTCAATTCCTTCATAGCGAAATCCAAAATTGTTCCTCTTTTTGAAATTTGACAGGATTTTTTTTTTCTCTTGATCATGTGATACTAAGTTGTTGGTAGCTGCCAACCAATTGGCCCCAGCTCGTGGTGACCTCATGCACAACAGAATGAAATGCTGCCTGGTCATGCACTATCCCCATGATCACTTCTGGATCAGACTGTTGTGATCTATAGGGTTTTCCCTGGCTTATTTTTGGAAGTAGATTATGATGTCTTTCTTCCTAGTCCACCTTAGTCTGAAAGTTTCACTGAAACCAGTTCAGCATCACAGCAACACGCAAGCCTCCACTGACAGATGGGTGATAGCTATGCATGAGGTGCATCGGCCAAGAATCAAACTCAAGTCTACCACATGGAAAGTGAGAATTCTACCAGTGAACCACAATTTCTCTTGTGACACGATACTATACTTTTTATTAAATAGTAAGAAATCCATAACTTTCACTTGGTATTTATAATACACTCATTTTTGGTGATATTTTTTCTACTTAGGTCTTATGATATAATTATTCACCAAACTTTTCTTTTGTTGCTAGTTCTTGTATAATTTTTAAATTATTTTTTGTATTTACTTTTAAGCCTCATAGCTACTTCTTGGTGTTGATTTCTTTACTTCGCGTAATTCCACTTACAGAGCACTTCACTTGGATCAGATATTGTACTGTATATATTTTTTAGGTTTAATTTTATTTTCTTGTGAAATGTACTATATATTATTGCTCATCCTCAAAACAAATCCTAATTACCTTCATTTCACAAATGAAGAAGTTGTGGCCCAAGAAGTTAAATAACTTTCCCAGGGTCCAACACCTACCAATGGCAAAGCCAGTACTCAAGTCCAAGTACATCCAACTTCAAGCCTTTTCCTTTTTTACCACATCACATAGCTATCACAGCAAATAGGGAATGGACACTTCAAATCTTGTTTCCCATAGACTAGATTATGATTTCATCCAAAGTAGCCTTTATCATTTACAAAGCCATTGATTAATATTCAACATTCATTTTAGCCAAAAACTGCTACACATACCTCTCGATTTGATACCATTTTAGAAATGTTTCACATGGGAATGATCTCTAATAACGATTCTGCCCCAGGATTAGGAAATACTATTATTCATTTTCAACTCTTTTCTTTCTCAAACTCATAGATGTCAGAAATCCACTACTAGATCCCACATTAAAAAAAAAAAAATTCTAGACAGTTATAGAAAACCATTCCCTAAAGAAGTCAAAACTCTTTATAATGAATCAGTTGGGAGTTTAGTTTGATTGATGGAACCTGAAAGCAGATCATGGAAATATATTTCAGTTCATGCCTTTTGATATGATGGGAAAGAGGATATTTCTTATATAAGCTACATTTTAAAACTTTGACTCATATTTAGTATTCTAAGAATTTACCACATTTTTATGCAAATAACATTCACCTTCTACATTTGTTTGACAACTATGTCCTCTGCTTGTGAGGTATTTTAATAAGTGCCACTATGCAAATTTTTTTACATGCTACTGTAAAAAAATTAGCATGGCATGCTTAGGAAAATACCTTGCAGGGGGAAGGGAGCAGTTGGCAAACAAACTTAGAAGGCAGATGTTATATGTGTAAAAATATGGAAGACACAAGACAGCAAAGTTGTATACCAATTTATCAGAATAGAAGAGAGTTTTCAAGGATAAACTAAAAGAAATACATAGAGAGAGAGAGACAAGATGTCAAAAACTATTCACCAAAAATCTACGTATTAGTGTAATGCATTTGTTGTCCTCTATATTCTACCCAGTGGTTTGCTTACTTTGCAAATGATCTCTCCTATAGGGGCTCTTAGCACATTACATTGGCTTATGTTGCGCCTGGCCAAGTAAAAAATGCTGCCAACACTTTCATACTTAACTTGAAGTCTCTTTGGTATACAAGGACACTATAAAGAATTTAGCTTAATTAACAAAATATTAGGCTGAGGTTAGCAGTGTCAAAACACACTCATTTCCCTGACTAAGAGTGGTGCCCTAGACATATTAATACTTTTAAATGGATATCATCCTCCCTGCAGTTGACAAATTGAACCCTTTGCTCTGATCAGATGCTTCACATATAAACCATGGAAGAGGTAAAATGTCAAGTAAAAATTGAGCAGGATCTCAGAGAAATTGCTCTGCTTTGTATACTTAAATATGGAATTAATATAACACAAAAAAAGAAAACCAAGAAATAAGAGCTGTCACACAAATAGATATATGCACACCCATGTTCCTTGCAGCACTGTTTACGATAGCAAAAAGATGGAAACAACCTAGGTGCCCATCAACAAATGAATAGATAAACAAATTATAGTATATTCATACAATGGAGTACTATGCAATGATAAAGAACAATGGTGAATCCGTGAAACATCTCATAACATGGATGAATCTGGACGGCATCATGCTGAGTGAAATTAGTCAACTGCAAAAGGACAAATATTATATGAGACCACTATTATAAGAACTCAAGAGAAGTTTTAAACACAGAAGAAAACATTCTTTGATGGTTATGAGGGTGTGGAGAGAGGGTGAGGAAAATTCACTAACTAGATAGTAGATAAGAATTATCTAAGGTGAAGGGAAGGACAACACACAATACAGGGGAAGTCAGCACCACTGGACTAAACTAAAAGCTAAAAAGTTCCTTGAACACAACCAAACACTTCAAGGGACAGTGTAGCAGGGGCAGGAGTCTGGGAACCATGGTTTCAGGGGACATCTAGGTCAACTGGCATAGCAAAGTTTATTAAGAAAATGTTTGCATCCCACTTTGGTGAGTGGCATCTGGGGTCTTAAAAGCTAGCGAGCAGCCATCTAAGATGCATCAATTGGTCCCAATCCACCTGGAGCAAAGAAGAATTAAGAACACCGAAGACACAAGGAAAATATTAGCCCAAGAGACAGAAAGGCCCACATAAACCAGAGACTCCATAAGCTTGAGACCAGAAGAACTAGATGGTGCCCAGCTACCACCAAAGCCCGCCCTGACAGGGAACACAACAGAGAGTCCCTGATGGAGCAAGAGAAAAGTGGGGTGCAGAACTCAAATTCACAGAAAAAGACCAGACTTAATGGTCTGACTGAGACTGGAGGAAACCCAGAAGACATGGCCCCAAGACTCTCTGTTAACCCAGAACTAAAATCATTCCTGAAGTCAACTCTTCAGACACAGAATAGACTGGACTATAAGACATAAATGATACTTATGAAGAAGGTGCTTCTTAGTTCAAGTATATACACAAGACTAAATGGGTAGCTCCTGTCCAGAGGTGAGATGAGAAGGCAGAAAGGGTTAGGAGCTGGATGAATGGACACAGGAAATCCAGGGTGGAAGGGAAGAGTGTGCAGTCACATGATAGGGATAGCAACTAGGGTCACATAACAATGTGTGTACAAATGTTTACATGACAAACTGACTTGAGCTGTAAACTTTTACCTAAAGCACAATAAAAATAAATAAATAAAATATGTATGAAAAATGAAAACCAATTTTCAAGATGACAGCAGACCTTACACCTATATTCCTTTTTCCACTGAATTGGGGCTGAGGAGGTGAATCGGTTATCTGCTGCTGCCAGGGTAAAGAAGGGCTGGTGATGTGATGCTCACAGGAGCAGGAGCTGGACAGGAAACCAACAGGAAGAAAAATGGAACGAGTGTAACCCTTCTTCCTTCGTAAGGCTCATGGTCTTTCTCTAGCACCCCTGTTGTCAGCTAGTCCCCACTTAGCTTACAGAATCCCAGTCCCCACATCACACAACAGAGTATAGAAGAGAGGGTTTGGAACTGAGATAATATAGTTTAATAAGCAGCACATAGGGTAGATCAGAGCAATGAGAAGAAAAAAAAAAGTGGACACAAATAAGAGGGTGAACGAATATGTTCTTTACATAGCTGATAGGTAAAAATCAGTGAGAGGAGCCATTACCCAGAGGCAAACGTAATGAACCACCGGTTCCTATTCTACCTGATGCATCATGTTTGGTATCTGCACCACTAAAATTAGGGCTGGTAACAAGGGCTAAACTGGAGGTTCAGATGTGAAGCCATGTTAAGTATTTCTTAGAAGAAGCAAGAATCTTAGAACAAATGAAATACTTTCACTTCCAAAAATGAAGGATTAAAACTGATTTAACCTAAATGCTTATATTTTTTAAAAGGTTACTCTAGTGTCAAAATCTTTACAAGAAAATTCTTGGCATCATATAAGAGTTTTATATAATCCTTGCATAGTTGTCAAACTTTCACTTTTAACTTTAATTATCTGCTTTGTGTTTATTACAGAAAGTCAGAATCAAGCATATAAAGGCAAAAAGAGTGCACTGCTACTGTAAAAATGAAAATGCATTTTGCTAGTCATAGAAGTTTGGATCCCAAGGTCTGGATTAGGAATTCATTCAGTATATTTGTATAATGTGTAGGTCTCAAATTTGATACATTCTGTTAAATAACATTATAGATAGTTTTAAAGATACCTACAATCTATATTTTTGTACTAAGAAATGTACAAAGACTGAATGAAAATCCTATAACATAAATAAGCGACAGTCAAGCATTCACTTAGCAGCTTAGGTGATGAGCAAGAATATGATGAATTTTGAAAGTACAAGCACTTATATGAAAGCAAGTTATTTTGCATTCACACAGAGATGATAATATAGGTTTTTATATAATATTTATCATGCTCTTCTTTCTCTCCAGTGCACAAGTTGTTTTACCATTTGAACAAAACAAATTCTGCAGTCACAATAGAATAATATACCTGCAGTGTTACTCAAAACAAAATTGTACATGTAAGCATTTTTTTAAAGATTCCACAGTATATATTCAAAGTCAAATATGTAACAATCAAAGGGATGCAAATCCCTTAATACAAAGCCAGTGAAGCCAGCCATCTCAAAGTTCTTCCATCCAAAGAGAATGAGTTCCGATATCATTTGATAAACCTAAATATTTAACAAGCTCCCAGATGCAAAGAAAAACAAAACAAGAAAAATAATTCAGCACAGTTAAAGTTATATATAAAGCAATCCCTAGGTGGTGGAAATGATTAACACACTCGGCTGCTAACTGAAAGGTTGGAGGTTGGAGGCCACCAAGAGACACCTCAGAAGAAAGGCCTGGCAATCTACTTCCAAAAAATAAATCAGCCATTGAAAACCCTGTGGAGCACTGTTCTACTCTGACACACATGGGGTCATCATGAGTTGAAGCCAGTTCAATGGCAACTGGTTTGATATATTTTATATATATATACATATATATACACACACACACATATATGTATGTGTACATATATGTGTAATCAGCTTTTATTGGCTCCTCCTTATCTCAAGTGACAGTGGCTGAAGAGTAGAGAATTTTTATGTATTGCATTTGATTCCATCTGGTGAAGTAGACGACATGCAATATAAAATCTAAGCGGTCAAAAAATTGCTGCTCTTGACATTAGCCCATATCCTACTCTATTCCTCTCAGATTGTCAAAAGGGTGGATAGATATTAGTGGAATATAATATAAGGAGGAGGAGGGGGAGGGGAGTTACCATTAAAAAAAGTCCTTGATGGTGGTTTTGTACATCTAAAATTTATTCAGAAATTTACTTTGGTTAATAAAATTAATATTTAATATATTGAAGTTAAACCAACAAAAATAAAACTTATTGCTGTTGAGAAGATTCTGACTCATGGCAAACTCATGTGCTTCAGCATAGAACTATGCTCCACAGGGTTTTCATGGCTGTGATCTTATGGAAACAGATCACCGGGTCTTTCTTCCATGGCACTGCTGGGTGGATTCAACCCTCCAATCTTTCTGTTAGTAGCTGTCTTAGGCAGTGTTCTCTAGAGAAGCAAATTCAGTGAAGCGTATATACATATATATATAGACAGAGAGAGAGACAGAGAGAGAGATTTATCTCAAGGAAATGGCTCAAGCAGTTGTAGAGGCTAGCAAGTCCCAAGTTTGTGGGTCAGGCATTAAGCTTGGGGCTTCTTCTGACTCACAGAGCTGCAAGGGCTGATGAACCCAAGATGAGCAAGTCAGAAGCAGGTAGTTCTGTCATGGGCTGGAGAGGCTGACAAATCCAAGATCGACAAGTAAGATGACAGGCTATTTCCTCACAGCCTGTGGAGGATGATGAATTCCAAGATAAGCAGGCAATACAGCAGGCCACTGGCTCTAGTGACAAGAACCAGAGGTCAGATAGTGATGAGATGGATGCAGGATACAGAGGAAGCAAAAGCCAACGAGCTTTGCCAGAATGTCCATATATATTGGATGCTGGCCATAGCCCCTAGGAAACCCCTCTTACAACTGATTGGCTGGCCACATCAGATCACCTCCTGGAGGTGATTACATTATATCACAAAATAGAGGATAACTACACTATTATATAACTGCCATATTACATTATTACATAACTGCCAACCACATCATTACATAACTGCCAAACCACTGAGAAAAGACTCATGGCCCCACCAAGGTTACACACAACCTTAACCATCAGTCCACCTTTTGTCAACTTGGCACCTGTACACATTTCCTTAAACTGTACACAATCTAAAAATAAAGACAATTACAAAGTCATACTTGCACCTAACATGATACAACTAACACGCATACAACCAAAAACACACTAGCCCCATTTACATCGTACTTTTTGTAAGTGAAGAAAACAAAAACATCTGATGCACACGTACAAGGAAGGGATATATATAATAATTACAGTCCTTGTTTCTGCAACTGGTCACATGGTTGTAACCGGTATTTAAAACTACCTTCTTCCACCACCCATTCTGTATTCCCTTTAGCTTGGCAGGCACCTCAGCTGGCCATGGTTCTTTGACTGGTGAGGTGGCCCAAATCTTCATTCCTGAAGGGTATGGACCAGTAGTAGTCATATTGGAATTGGGTTGCTGTAGTTTTCCACGGAATTTAATCATAGGGCATGGTAGTTCTAAGAGACGTCCTGAGACATCTCCTGTATTCCAGACATACCCTTCTTTACCTACATTATGTAATATCAATCCAATTTCCCCTTGGTAATCAGGATTAATCACACCAGCTAACACAGTAATTGCCTTCTATGCTTGTTGATAAAGAGTCATGAAGAGCCCAAAATGGCTAGGTGACATTCTTCTTAACTTCCAGTTCAGTGGAATCAATGTTGTGTCTGCTAGTGGGAACATTCCTCCCTTTGGAACTAAGACCTCTTGACCCACAGATCTTAGGGCCTCAGGAACAGGAAGCAAAAATTTTGGAAGTGGATCACTAGGGGTAATTGTGAGTGGTGCCATTCCCATTTCCACCCTTTGATTCCTAAACTCATGTATCCTGACTATGGGAGAAACAGCACCATATATTGGACACTAGTTTAGAGCATATTCAACCTCCTGGAGAACATTGCCCTAAACATGCAAGGTTTGCCACCTAGCTGGCATCATAATTGTGTCTTTAGAAGGACATTCCATCATTCTGTTGAGCCAGCTGCTTCAGGACGATGGGGAACAAGGTAAGACTAGTGAATTCCATGAGCATGGGCCCATTGCGGCACTTCATTTGCTGTGAAGTGAGCCCCTTGATCAGAGGTGATGCTGTGTGGGATACCATGATGGTAAGTCCATGGATGGTAGTATTGGCAGAAATATTGCGTGCAGGGAAGGCAAATCCGTATCCAGAGTACATGTCTATTCCAGTAAGAACAAAATGCTGCCCTTTCTATGATTGGAAGTGGCCCAGTGTAATCAACCTGCCACCAGATTGCTGGCTGATCACCTTGAGGAATGGTGTCTATCGGGGACTCAGTGTTGGTCTCTGCTGCTGGCAGATTGGGCACTCAACATGGCCTTAACCAAGTCTGCCTTTGTGAGTGGAAGTCTACCTTGCTGAGCCCATGCATAACCTCCATCCCTGCCACCATGGCCACTTTGTTCATGAGCCCATTGGGCAATGATGGGAGTGGCTGGGGAAAGAGGATAAATGGTTTCCACTGAACATGGACATGTACAGCAGCACTCCATCATTAAATGGAAGAGGTATATATGAGATCAGGCCTGAGTAGGACATGATGGCACAGGTAAATTTCATGAGGAGGTGGCCTAAATGTCTGTGGTCTCCATTCCTGTCATATTACCTGCCCATTGAACAATCCACTTGGTTATTAAAATCCTCCACAGTTGAGGTCACCCTTTGGTGAGCATTCATATGAGACACAAATATCTTCATTTCTTTGGCCCATTCAGAGAGGTTTATCTACATGCCTCTTCCCCATACCTCCTTGTGTCCAATTTTCCTAACATGTTCCTTCCAAATGCCTGATCATATAGCCAAACCATCAGCCATATCCCATGAATGGGTAATACAATCACACATCTGACCATTTCTCCTTCCAATAAAGTGAACAGCTAGGTCAACTGCTCAAAGTTCTGCCCACTGGGGGGTTTTCCCTTAACCACTGTCCTTTAAGGAGTTCCCAGAAATGGGTTTTAGTGGTGTCACTGTTCATTTCTGAGTGGTGCCTGCATATCGTGCAGAACCATCTGTAAACCAGGCACAGGTTTTCTCTTCCTCAGTCAACTTAAGGAACTCCCCATGGGACCATATATGCATACTGGGAGAGGGCAGAGCCATAAAGACCCTCAACAAGATGGACTGACACAGTGGCTGCAACAATGGGCTCAAACAGCATGGATTTTGAAGATGGAGCAGGACCGGGCAGTGTTTCATTCTGATGGACATAGGGTTGCTATGAGTAGGAACCGACTGGACGGCACCTAACAACAACAATAAACAATAAATGCCACTTAAAGAAATATACTATAAAAATATATAGCAAAAACAAGAAATATGCAAGTTTATTAACGATCGTATTTAATATACTCAGAGTTCTTGTTTATTGCAATCAAATGTTTGATGAGTTAATTCATAGCAATTTTTGAAAACTTTCAATGTAAAATAGCATATAAAACAAAGAATTAGATTTCTCACTGCTAAGATGTTTTCTTTGATTTCTAAATAAAATAGTTCATTTATTTTCTGTGTAATCTACCTCAAAGACAAAGTTTCAGCCTTTTGTTTGAATAAGTTTCCTAGGTCAAACCAAAGTCTTATAGTTTTAAAAGAAACTGAAGTTTTCACCTTTAAAACATTTGATTTAAAATTATTTGAGTTTTGTTTCTCAGTAATCTGTATTAAACTCCTGAGCACTTTTAAACTTTATAGAAAACTGCAAAAGATTTTTTTTGTTTTAGAAAATGAAAAACGCAAAAAAGACTATACTTAATATGTTATAAATTATAAGGAATATGTTGTCAAATCAGGAAAAGTATAAAATCTTCTTGTATGAAAATAACGACCAATGCCTTGACCCAGAGAAGCAACAGAGAGACTATGCTAATAGTCTCTGTATACATTAGCATACATAAACTAATGTATGCAGAGACTATTAGCATTCCTCACAAACTGGAAGAGCACAGGGTTAGTTTCTCATTTAAAATGGTCGAGGTTTTCAAAACAAGCTTCCCTCCCATTTCATCTCAAAAATGACTATTATAGCATGGTGAAGAAAACCCAAACTACCAAACAACAAAAACACCTTGCAGAAGATGAGTTACTACTTTGTGTGAGACATGAGACCAGCTCACCCTGAAGACAAAAACTCCCCTATGGCAAGGAAAAAACACTTAGTGGTATCCAGCTACATTGTGTCTAGAGTCTTAAATGTTTGCTGATTCATGCAGCATTACCAACAGCTATTTGAAACCAAGTTCATGCAGAAGAACTACTTTAATTGATCAGAGGATGTGTGATAAAATCCCTGATCAAAAAGGGGGAATTGTAAAGGAGAAATTCATAAAATATTTTTGACCAGGACTAGATGCTTGAATTAAACTCAGTTTTTGCTGAATTAAACTGGTCTTTTTACCTGCCTGCCCAGGGTTCCCTATTTAATTAACTGAATTGATCCAGAGTACTCACAAGCCCTATCATTAAACTCTTTTAATTGCTTAGCTACCATGGAATCACAGGAGAATGTTTTCTATGGGCCAAGGTCGAGATATAAAAGCTATGCACTCTGAAAAGAGAATATTGACATAGGTGCACAGAGGGCCCAGAAAACAGATTTCAGTTAGGCAAACAATTCTGAGAAGAATAATTCTGGTGCCAAATGTCCATCATAGATCTAGTCCCTAACTTCCATTAGAGGTATTTCTCATTAAACACAAAGTTTTATGATATATCATCCTGTGACTCATTCTAAGTCCCTGTACTTCATCAACCACCAATAAAAACAGTACAAGCCCTGTTCTTTGTCTAAACTCTATAAAAGGATTTGTGTAATTATTGGGATTTGGATTCATGGTTTCATCCTCATGAGCTGTGTTGTTCCCAGTCCAGACTGCTTTTAAAATCCTTAATGGGCTAACAGAGAGTCCGGGGGCCATGTCTTTCAGGGTCCCTCCAGTCTCAAACCATTAAGTCTGGTCCTCTTACTAGAATTTGTGTTCTGCACCCCACTTTTATCATGCCCCATCAGGGACTCTCTGTTGTGTTCTCTGTCAGGGCAGGCATTGGTGGTAGCCAGGTACCATCTTGTTCCTCTGGTCTCAAGCTGATGGAGTCTCTGGTTTATGTGGCCCTTCCTGTCTCTTGGGCTAATATTTTCCTTGTGTATTTGGTGTTCTTAATTCTTCTTTGCTCCAGGTGGGTTGGGACCAATTGATGCATCTTAGATGGCTGCTCACTAGCTTTTAAGGCCCCAGACACCACTCACCAAAGTGGGATGCAGAATATTTTCTTAATAAACTTTGTTATGCTAATTGACCTAGATATCCCCTGAAACCATGGTCCCCAGACCTCTGCCCCTGCTACTCTGTACCTTAAAGTGTTTGATTGTACTCAGGAAACTTCTTAGCTTTGGTTTAGTCTAGTTGTGCTGACTTCCCCTATATTGTGTGCTGACTTTCCCTTCACCTAAGATAATTCTAGTCCACTATCTAGTTAGTGAATACCCCTCTCCCTCCCTCCTCATCCTTGTAACCATCAAAGAATGTTTTATTCTGTTTTTAAACATTTTCTTGAGTTCTTAAAATAGTGGTCTTATACAATATTTGTCCTTTTGTGACTGACTAAATTCACCCATCATAATACCTTCTAGATTCTTCTGCTTACAGGATGATTCATGGATTCATCATTGTTCTTTACCATTGTGTACTATTCCATTGTGTGAATATACCATAATTTGTTTATCCATTCGTCCGTTGATGGGCCCCTAGATTGCTTCCATCTTTTTGCTATCATGAACAGTGCTGCAATGAACATAGCTGTGCATGTATCTATTTGTGTGACAGCTCTTATTTCTCTAGGATATATTCCAAGGAGTGGGGTTGCTGGATTGAATGGTACTTATATTTCTAGCTTTTTAAGGAAGGGCCAAATTGATTTCCAAAGTGGTTGTACCATTTTACATTCCAACAAGCAGTGTATAAGTGTTCTAGTCTCTCCACAGCCTCTCCCACATTTATTATTTTGTGTTTTTTGGATTAAAGCTAGCCTTGTTGGGGTGAAATGGTATCTCATTGTAGTTTTGATTGCATTTCTCTAATGGCTAATGATTGTGAGCATTTCCTCATGGGTCTGTTAGCTGCCTGATTGTCTTCTGGTGAAGTGATTGTTCATACTCTTTGCTCATTTTTCAATTGAGTTATCTGTATTTTTTGTTGTTGAGGTTTTTCAGTATCTTGTAGATTTTAGAAATTAGATGCTGATTTGGATTTGTCATAGCTAAAAAATTTTTCCAGTCTGTAGGTTGTCTTTTGACTCTTTTGGTGAAGTCTTTTGATGAGCATAAGCGTTTGATTTTTAGGAGCTCCCAGTTATCTAGTTTCTCTTCTGGTGTTTGTGCATTGTTAGCATGTTTTGTATTCTGTTTATGCCATGTATTAGGGCTCCTAGTATTGTCTCTATTTTTTCTTCCATGATCTTGATAGTTTTTGATTTTATATTTCAGTCTTTGATCCATTTTGAGTTACTTTTTGTGCATGGTGTGAGATATGGGTCTTGTTTCAGTTTTTTGCAGGTGTATATCCAGTTATGCCAGCACCATTTGTTAAAGAGACTACCTTTTCCCCAATTAATGGACTTTAGGACTTTGTTAAATATCAGCTGGTCATAAGTGGATGAATTTATGTCTAGATTCTCAATTCTGTTCCATAGGTTTATGTACATGTTGTTGTACCAATACCAGGCTGTTTTGACTACTGTGGCAGAACAATAGGTTCTAAAATATGGTAGTGTGAGGCTTCCCACTTTGTTCTTCATCTTCAGTAATGCTTTACTTATTCGGGGCCTCTTCCCTTCCCAAATGAAGTTGGTGATTTGTTTCTCCGTCTCATTAAAAAATGCCATTGGAATTTGAATCGGGAATGCATTGTATCTGTAGATTGCTTTGGGTAGAATTGACATTTTCACAATGTGGAGTCTTCCTATCCATGAGCAAGGTATGTTTTTCCACTTATACCGGTCTGTTTTGGTTTCTTGCAGTGGTGTCTTGTAGTTTTCATCGCATAGGTCTTTTATGTCTCTGGTTAGATTTATTCCTAAGTCTTTTGTCTTCTTGGGGGCTATTGTAAATGGTATTGATTTGGTGATTTCCTCTTTGAAGTTCTCTTTGTTGGTGTAGAGAAATCCAACTGATTTTTGTATGTTTATCTTGTATTCTGGTAGTTTGCTGAAATCTTCTATCAGTTCCAGTAATTTTCTTGTGGATTCTTTGGGGTTTTCTGTATATAAGATCATATCATCTGCAAATAGAGATACTTTGACTTCTTCCTTACCAATTTAGATGCCCTTTATTTCTTTTTCTAGCACAACTGCTCTGGCTAGGACCTCCAGCACAATGTTGAATAAGAGTGGTGATGAAGGGCATCCTTGTATGGTTCCCATTCTCAAGGGGAATGTTTCAAACTCTCTCCATTTAGGATGATGCTGGCTGTTGACTTTGTATAAATGCTCTTAATTATATTGAGGAATTTCCCTTCTATTCCTATTTTGCTGAGAGTTTTTATCATGAATGGGTGTTGGACTTTGTCAAATGCCGTTTCTGCATTGATTGCTAAGATCATGTGGTTCTTGTGTTTTGTTTTGTTTATGTGATGGATTACATTGTTTTTCTAACGCTGAACCATCCCTTCATACCTAATATAAATTCCACTTGATCACGGTGAATTTTCTTTCTTTTTTTTTTTTTTGATATGTTGTTGGTTTCTATTGGCTAGAGTTTCATTGAGGATTTTTGCATCAATGCTCATGAGGAACATTGGTCTGTAATTTTTTTCTGGTGTCTTTACCTGGTTTTGGTATCAGTGTTATGCTGGCTTCTTAGAATGAGTTTGGGAGTATTTCATCCTTTTCTATGCTCTGAAATACCTTTAGTAGTAGTGGTGTTAACTCTTCTCTGAAAGTTTGGTAGAATTCTCCAGTGAAACTGTCCAGGCCAGGGTTTTTTGTTGTTGTTGTTGTTGTTGTTGTTGGGAGTTTTTTAATCATCTTTTCAATCTCTTCTTTTGTTATGGGTTTATTTAGTTGTTCTACCTCTGATTGTGTTAGTTTAGCTAGGTAGGTAGTTTCTACAAATTTATCCATATTCTCTAGGTTTTCAAATTTGTTAGAGTACAATTTTTCATAGTATTCTGTTATGATTCTTTTAATTTCACTTGGGTCTGTTGTGATACCACCCATTTCATTTCTTATTTGGGTTATTTGCTTCCTTCCTGTTTTTCTTTTGTCTGTTTAGCCATCGGTGTATTGATTTTGTTGATCTTTTCAAAGAAACAGCTTTTGGTCTTGTTAATTCTTTCAATTGTTTTTCTACTCTCTATTTCATTTGCTTCTGCTCTAACTCTTATTATTTCCTTTCTTCTGGCACCCAACTGCTTGTTTTGCTGCTCTCTTTCTACTTGTTCCAGTTGCAGGGTTAGAGTTTTGATTTTGGCCCTTTCTTCTTTTTGGATATGTTCATTTATTGCTATAAACTGACCTCTGAGCACTGCTTTTGCTGTGTCCCAAAGGTTCTGGTAGGATATGCTTTCATTCTCATTTGATTCTATGAATTTCTTTATTCCATCCTTAATTTCTTCTATAACCCAGTAGTTTTTGAGCAAGGTGTTCTTCAGTTTCCACGTGCTTGATTTTTTCCTTCTTTTTCTGTTATTGATTTCTACTTTCATGGCTTTATGGTCAGAAAAGTGCTTTGTAATATTACTATGCTTTGGATTCTGTTAAAGCTTGCATTTTGGCCTAATATGTGGTCTGTTCTGGAGAATGTTCCATGTGCATTGGAAAAGAAAGTATACTTGGCTGCTGTTGGATGGTGTGTTCAGTATATGTCCATGAGATCAAGTTGGTTGATTGTGGCATTTAGATTTTCTGTGTCTTTACTGAGCTTCTTTCTAGATGTTCTGTCCTTCACTGAAGGTGGTGTGTTGAAGACTCCTACTATTATTGTGGAGCTGTCTATCTCTCTTTTCAGTGATGTTAGGGTTTGTTTTATGTATCTTGGAGCCCTGTTGTTGGGTGTGTAAGTATTTATTATAGTTATGTCCTCCTGGTGTACTGATCCTTTAATCTTTATATGGTGTCCTTCCTTACCCTTTATGGTGGATTTTATTTTAAAGTCTATTTTGTCAGAGATTAATGTTGCCGCTCCGGCTCTTTTTCGAGTGTTGTTTGCTTCATATATATTTTTCCATCCTTTGAGTTTTAGTTTGTTCTTTAAGAATAAAGTGTATCTGTAGTAGGCAACATATAGACAGATCATGTTTTTTTTATCCATTCTACCACTCTCTCTTTATTGGTGCATTTAGTCCATTTACACTCAGCATAATTATTGATAGGTATGAGTTTAGTGCAGTCATTTTGATGTCTTTCTTTGTGTGTTGTTCACAGTTTCTTTGTTCCACTTAATTTTCTGTGCTGAGTCATTTTTCTTTATATATTTTCTTTGCATCTTTTTCATTGTCATTGATTTTGTGTTTATTGTGTCTTTATATTTTTCTAGTTTTTTATTTTGACTTGTAGGATTGTTAGCTTCCTCTGTGGTTACCTTAATATTTCCCCTATTTTTCTAAGATTAAACCACTCTTTTATTTCTTTATATTGCCTTGACTTCTTCTCCATAAGAAAAATCTATGTCTACGGTTTTTAGTCCCTCTGTTTTGTTTTAATGTTGTCATCTTTTACATATTGACATCTCTGTTTCCCTATTTTCAGTGTTTTAGATTTGTTTTATTTTTGTGACTTCCCTGTCTAGGTTGATATCTGGTTGCTCTGTCCTGTCTTTCAGTCTTGGGTTGTTATCTGATGCTGATTTTCTAACCAAAGGAATCCCTTTAGTATTTCTTGTAATTTGGTTTGGTTTTTGCAAACTCCCTAAGCTTCTGTTTATCTGGAAATGCCTTAATTTCATCATTATATTTGAAAGACAGTTTTGCTGGATATATAACTCTTGGCTGGCAATTATTTTTCCTTCAAGGCTTTATATATGTCATCCCATTGCCTTCTTGCCTGCATGGTTTCTTCTGAATAATCCGAGCTTAGTCTTATTGACTCTCCATTATAGATAACTTTTCATTTATCCCCAACCTGTCTTAAAATTCTCCCTTTATCTTTGGTTTTTGCAAGTTTGATTATAATATGTCTTAGTGACTTTCTTTTGGGATCTACCTTGTGTGGGGTTCGATGAGTGTCTTAGATAGATATCTTCTCATCTTTCATGATACCAGGGAAGTTTTCTGCCAACAAATCTTCAACAATTCTCTCTGTATTTTCTGTTATCCGCCCCTGTTCTTGTATTCTAATCACTCATAGGTTATTTCTTTTGATAGACTACCACATAATTTTTAGAGTTTCTTCATTTTTTTAAATTATTTTATCTGATTTTTCCTCAAATAAGTTGGTTTCAAGTGCTTTATCTTGAATGTCACTAATTCCAACTTCACTGCTTCAATTCTGCTCCTATGACTTTCTATTGAGTTGTTTAAATTCTGAAATTTTATTGTTAATCTTCTGGATTTCTGATTGCTGTCTCTGTATGGGTTCTTGCAGCCTGTTAAATTTGTTTTTATGCTCTTGAATAACCTTCTTAAGTTACTCTATTGCTTTGTCTGTATGTTCCTTGGCTTGTTCTGCCTTTTGCATGAACTCCTTCCTGATCTCTTGAGGAGTTCTGTATATTAATCTTTTGTATTCTGCCTCTGGTAATTCCAAGAAATTCTCTTTCTCTGGAAAATTTATTGATTATTTTGGGAGCTTGCTGAAGCCAACATGGTTTGATTCTTTATGTGATTTGATATTGACTTTTGTCTCCAAGCCATCAATAAGTTATTACATTTATTTATTTTATGTTTGCTTACTGTGTCTTAGTTTCTTGTTTTGTTTTGTTTTGATATACCAAAATAGGCTGTTCATGTGAGCTAGTTTGATTATTGGCACCTTTGAAGTTATAATGTCCTGTCACCAGGTGGTTAGATCTTTACTAAGTATGTGAGCCCAGGAGTCCATTTATTGGTATGGATTCAGCTCCGGTGTTCAGGTAGTCAGTCACCAAGTATGTGGTGCCGGCTGTCACCTACAGTCTTCGACAGGTAGGGGTGATTGGTGTAGGCACAGGTATCTGGCTGCAGTAGGGAGTCACGCACTGAGCTAGGAAGGGACTGATGGTTGTCCCTGAGTGTCTGGGAGGAAAGCATGCTCCTGTTCCCTACAGCACGTAGGTGGATGGATTTTGCTGCCAGACTATGAGCACCCAGTGCTGTTATCTGTAAGGACTGGGGGGTACCACTTATTCTTGGACCTCTCTCGTGGGTTGCTAGGTGGCATGGGTGGAGACACCAGTCCTCAGGTGCCTGATGTAGGCAGGTGAGAAAGCTACTTAATAGGTAGAGCAGTGTCAAATGTCAGGAACCTGCCACTTCACAGATGAAACACTTGAAGTTAGACTTCAGGTATATAGCCTGTTGTACTGTGGTAATGGGGGCCTATGCTGTTGAAGTAGGCCCACACAAGTTTCTGCAGGGGTGAAAGGCATTCAAAGTCTGTGGACCGCTTATGCCTGTGCCTAGGCAAAGGAGTTGTGCCAACCCTGAGTTCCTGACTTAGGGGAGCTGGCAGATTATTTTTACCTGTTTGTTAATTTGTCCCCTCTCCAAGTCCAGGAAAATGGGTCAGGGCACATGATGGGGCCTACTTCTAGCCCATGGGACTCAGCAGTTGCTGAAGCTGGCCCGGGACCTGGTGCAGAGCAAGGAGCAGGGAAGTAAATGGGAGAGAGGTTTTTCCCAATGTGGGGTGTTTTTTGACCTGTGCAGCAAGTCAGATGCAAGTACTTATCTTTAGCCAATTGACCACTGCTTTTCACTGGTTCTGGATGTCCGAGTAGACTGCCGCTGGACCTCTCCCAATGTGAAAAATGCCTCCTAAGCATCACTGTCTGCCTCACCAGGCTCACCAGTCAATCTGGCCTGAAAGGCACTGGCTCCCACCAGGTCAGGTCTGGCAACTCCTTGCCACTTCTTAACTGTCTCTCCCTCCCTTTGCCATTCAGTCCAATTCCTCAACTTTGCCTTTGATGTTCAGGGCTTCTAGACTGTCATATATAATGGATTCACTTGTTTTTTTGGGGTCTTTATTGTAAGAGGGACCACAGGAAGCATCTCACTACTCACCATCTTGGTCCCGCCTCCAAATTCCAGGAGTCAGCTTTTTTCCTACTCATATTTTGAGTGCCTTCCATCCTGAGGGGCTCATCTCCCAGCACTATATCAGACAGTGTTCTACCGTTTTTCAACTGATAGATGAGTGATGGGTAAGGTTGATAGTCCCTGGTAATCACCCCATGCTATCAGTTGTGACAACAAAGGACCACTCCATAAGAGTAAAAGTTATGCCCTATGGTTTAGAACCATGCATTAAGGTAAGTACTCAATAACAACACATTGCTGTTGAGTCAGTTCTGACTACAGCGACCCTATAGGACAGAGTAGAACTGACCCATATGGTTTCTAAGGATTGGCTGGTGGATTCAAACTGCTGACCTTTTGGTTAGCAGCTGTAGCTCTTACTCACTGCACTACCAGAGCTCCAGGATAAGTACTAGGCTTGGAAATAAGGAAAAAACTGAAATAAACCAGCTGTAGCAAAACTTTAAATGATTTGTATTCTATCTGCCTGCTACAGAAAAACTTAAACCTCTTTAGAGGCAGGTAGCACCATCCAGAATCTCTAAGAGTTTTATTTCACAATGTCTGGCATCAATCACATATTTGTCATCCAATTATAAAGACCAAAACTAAAGAGTAAAAACAGACAATGATAACAGATCAACAGGTGATAAAGATACCAGGGTTCTCATAGAGAATCTTGAAAATAACAATGACTCCTATGCTCAAGAAAATAGAGAAAATGATTTAAAAAATTCACTCGAAACTTAGAGTCTAAAAGTAATTAATTAATAAAAGAAATGTCAAATTTAAAATCTAACACTGAGAAGTACTGTATGTAACTAGATCGCAAACTCAATAGAGGGGTTTAATAGCCAAATACCTACAGCGGAAAGGAGGATTATAGAAGTGAAATTCAGTTCATTGGAAAACATCCAGACTAAAGCACAAACTCAAGGAGAAAAAAAAAGACTAAAAATACATAAAAGCAAAAGATACATATGGTCATGACCAAAAGAGCTAACATAACTATAACTAAAGTTTCCATAAGAAAATATGGAAAGAATGAGACAGAAGCAATATATGAAGAAACAATAGTCAAAAATTTTCCAAAACTGATGTTATTTTGTTATTGTTTGTTGTTAGTTGCCTCGAGTCAATTCTAACTCATGGCGACCCCATGTATTGCAGAGTAGATCTGTGCTCTATAGGGTTGTGACCTTTTGGAAGTAAACCATCAGGGCTTTTTTCCAAGATGCCTCTGGGTGGTTTTGAATCGCCAGCCTTTTGGTTAGTAGTCAAGCGCTTAATTGCTTGCACCACCCAGGGACTCTTCCAAAACAGATCAGAAACATCAAATCATAAAGTATCTTTATGAAACCTAAGTATTTTGGTTCTTTCATTTATTTTTTAAGTAGTTCTGCCTGCTAAACTTGGCAAACTTAAATAGAAGATGAGGGGGTCTTATAAGTATATAAGCTCACTCTGATAGAGTTTATCTGACATGAAGTAAGCTATAGGTCTTTCGTGTGAAAATACTTGAATTTGAATTCTGGTTCAGCCACTCAACTAACTGCAGGACCTTTGGCATATTAGTTAGCCTTTTAAACCTAGTTTTCTCACCTGTAAAGTGCAAGTGATAATAATAATAACTGTATGTATTCTTCAGACATATTATAATTATTAAATAAAATAATCCATGTAAAAAGGTTTATTACCCTGCCCAGCATAGGGTAGCTATGAGTTGGAATCCACTCAACAGCATCAGAACATACCACCAAAACCAAAAAAACAAACCAGTTACTGTCAAATTGACTCCAACTCATGACAACCCCATGTGTTGCAGACTAGTACTGTGTTTCATAGTGTTTTTATAGCTGTGACCTTTCAGAAGCAGATTGCCAGGCCTTTCTTACAAGATACCTCTGGATGGACTGACCACCAACTTTTCAGTTAGTAGCTGAGCACTTAACCATTTACGCCACTCAGAGACTCTACACTTACAAAATGTTGACTTCCATCATCATTATCATTGCCATCATCATCATTACCAGTAGCAGGAGCAGAATATCATCATTATCATCATCAGAATTGTCATTATTAGTCATAACCCTTTTTTCACCAATAACAGGTAAGAAGCTATTGATTGTTTCTTATAAAGTTAAACATATACTACTTACCATAAAATCCACTAATTGAATTGTTAGATATTTTCCTTAGAGAAATGAAAATACATGTGCACACAAAAACCTGTACTTGAATGGTAATTGTAACTAAAAATAATCGTCTCATTCACCTTTCAGCCAAAGATTAGACAGACCCATGAAACAAACAATAATACACATAGCTCAACCACGTATATGAGACTAAATGGGCACACCAGTGCAGAGGCAAAGACTAGAAGGCAGGAGGGGACAGGAAAACTAGACAAATGGAAATCGGGAATCCAATGTTAAAAAGAGGAGTGTTGACATGTCATGGGGTTGGCAAACAATGTCACAAAATAATATGTGTATTAATTGTTTGATGAGAAACTAATTTGCTCTGTGAACCTTCATCTAAAGAACAATAATTAAAAAAAAAGATATTAAAAAACAAAACAAAAAAATTGTCTCAAACTAGAAACAACAATGTCAATCAGTTGGTGAATGGATAAATAAATGTGGCACATCCATACAATGGAATACTATGTGACAGTGAAAAGGTATGAATAACTGATACATGCATAGATGAATATGCATAGATGACTCAACATAGATGAATCTCATAAACATTAGACTAAATTAAAGAAACCAGACCAAAAAGTAATGTAAGATTCTAGTAATATGACATTTTCTGAAAAAAAGTAAAACTATAAGAACAGAAATCAGTAAATGTTTGCCAAAATTATGGAATTAGAACAGAATATTGACTACAAAGGAGCATGAAGGAGTTTTTGGGGGTGATGAAAGTATTTTATAACTTGATTGATTTAGTAATTACAACTTGTATATTTGTCAAAATACATAGAACTGCATACCTAAATAAGGTGTATACTGTATATAAGTTATACTTAAGTAAATCTGACTTGTAAATATATACCAGTAAGTGTTATCAAGGGGTCCCTAGGTGGACAAATGGTTAAAACCTCAACTACTTACCCAAAGATTGGCCGTTTGAATCCACCCAGAATTACATCAGAAGAAAAACCTGGTGATCCACTTTTGAAAGATCACAGCCTTGAAAACCCTATGGAGTACAGTTCTACTCTGAAGCACATGAGGTTGCCATGAGTTGGAATCGACTAGATGGCAACAGGTTAACTGCTATCAGGATACACTTAGTTCCAGAAATGCGTGGGTATCTACACGTAGAGAATGCAAAACATGCTTTCAGAATAATTTTTAAGCTGCTGTGTATTTCCTGAATCGCCCAAGTTAATACTTCAGAGAATTTACCTTGAAAAAGTAGATGTAAAGAAAATACAAATAACATTGATCAGAGAAAAAGAGATCAAAGATATGGTTTTGTTTGTTTTTCTGATGGAGGATATTTAAATGTGCTTGAATACTGAAGCAACTATCATTCATTATGCTATTGACCTTCAGCAATTCATTTAACTTTCTTAGGCCTTGGTTTCTTCATCTTCAAATGCTAACAGCCTTCCCAACCTTTCCTTTCTCAGAAAGCTGTTATAATAATCAAATTAATTAATCCATATAAAGTCACCCCAAAAAGGTGAAGAGGTTGGTAGTGCTTGTTGTGTTGTAATTTTATTATCATCATTCTTACTTAAATATTGTCCTTTGTAATCCTGAAGAAATTCTGAGCTGTAATCTAAAGAATTTCAATAATAAAGTGAAAACATGGAAATGCAGCAACCTGTTGAAAAAAAATTACATAAAATATTTTCTTTTCCACTCTAGTTTAAGTATCATAATTATTACCTGAAAAAGAAAAGCATGGTAATTTAATAACAGCAAAAGTCCCTCTCATATTTGATCCAAAGAGTAATATTTTTTGGAAAAGATTCTGTTTTGACAAAGGCTTACTGTTGTGGAAAGTGAACATCATCTGACAATCTAGAAAAATGAGGGAAGCTTAAGAAGACGGCTACGGAGGCTCCATTTGATCAAGAAATGAAGGCTTCCTCTTTTGAGCAGAACTGGATGAAAAATAGATGAAAAGCAGCCACACACAAGCTGACTGGATGATCCACAGCAGTCTTAGCTGCATGACTGCCCTGAACTCCCACACAGGCCTACAAATTACACTGTGTCATGGAAGGATATGCATTTGGAAAGGTTGCTCACAGACAAAGCTAAGACAGTACTGGTTGGAGCCCAGAAAGCAGTGGTAAGGATCCACTGGAGAATCAGAAAATCCACTGAGATGTATAACACAACCCAGGCTTGAACCAGTAATGTGGAAACATTACACATTATAAAATGTATTCTGTAAACGTACATTGAAGGATTAGTATGAGTCAGACAGAGTGCAGTAATGCAGATAGTGAAGACCAAAACAACACAGTGAGATAGAACAGACTCGAAACAAAAAGGTAGTTCCCTGAACATCACATAGTATTGTTAGTATATGGAAGGGGTGCCAAGTTCAGCCTAGGAGGTCAGAGAAGCTATCTCAGATGAAACATAATTTATAGATATGAGTTTTATTAAAAATAATTTTTAGTTACAATCCAAGCACAATTTCTAACACTTTCATTGAACCAAGAATTAAATTGAACAAAATCTCACAAAGCATAACTACTTTTCAAAAAAAAATCTAGTTTCTTTTTGAGTGAGTTTGGGTTTAGTAATCTAACAATAAATAGAAAATCTTGATCAGTTCCTTATATCTGTATGTTCCAGAAAAGGAACATGACTTTTTCCAATGCTTTTGCAAGCTTCAGAGGACAGGCTTTACTGACACTCCCGAGGAAGAGGAAGAAGTCAGTGGTCAAGGAAACTAATAGCACGGTGTCATAGTTATCTAGTGCTGCTGTAACAGAAATACCACGAGTGAATGGCTTTAACAAATAGAAATACATTCTCTCACAGTCTAGGAAGTTAGAAGTTCAAATTCAGGGCGCCAGCTCCAGGGGAAAGATTTTTCTCTCTGTTGGCTCTGGGGGAAGATCCTTGTTATCAGTCTTTCCCTGGTCTAGAAGCTTCTCAGGATGCACTGTGCTCTGGGCACTGCTTTCTTGGTGGTATGAGGTCCTCCTGTCTCTCTGCTCGCTTCTCTCTTTTATATCTCAAAAGAGATTGGTTTAAAACGAAACCTAATCTTGTAGATTGAGTCCTGCCTCGTTAACATAACTGCCGCTTATTGTACCTCATTAACATCATAGAGGTAGGATTTATAACACACAGGAAAACCACGTCAGATAACAAAATGGTGGACAACCACACAATACTGGGAATCATGGTCTAGCCAAGTTGACACACATTTTTGGGGGTCACAATTCAATCCATAACACGGGAAAGTCTGTGCCTTGACTCACTAGGTTATTAGAAAACATCTGATCTAGGTTGCTTAACTACATCTAGGAGCCCTGGTGGTGTAATGATTAAGCACTCAACTGCTATTGAAAGGTAGGTGGTTCAAACCCACCAGCTGTTCCTCAGGAGAAACATGTGGCAGTCTGCTTTCGTGAAGATTTACAGCCTTGGAAATCCTATGAGGAAGCTCCACCCTGTCCTATAGGATCACTATGAGTCAGAATTGACTTGATGGCAACGAGTAACTATATCTAGATTTACTATCTTTTGTAAACTTACATCTGGGATTCTAAAGAGGTATGTAGATAATTTCTTTACTACTAGATGGCTAACCTAGCATCATTGAAAGATAATTTAACCCCCTACTTGTACATTATTAAGCTTACATACTCACCTATTTTCCTCTTACATATGAAAAGTTCCACAAACTTTTGAAGAATTCTAGTTTGGAAGTTCATAGTCACTTAGTTTGATTTATAAAACACAGTAATCATTCTCTGAGTTTCAGAGCTCTTGGACCATCTCTGGTTTGACAATTTAGAAGCATGGTTTTCTCCACAGCTATACCTTTTGGGCCATTTGTAATTGAGAACTGAAATGAACATTCTCTTCTGTCCATGTTGTAAGACTGAGAGTACTAATGGGCAATGGCCAGACTCTATATGATAATAGAACTCTGACACATAACCTCTGCAGCAACCAGCCCAGAAAGCCAAACCACAACCTCTGCAGTAATTGACCCTAAATCATTTCAGTGACTACTGGCTTCTGTATTTTTCCCCCATTCCAACTCAGGACTACCAAGAGAAAGCCAAAAATACTCCCCAAACCAACAATGTAAGTTTCCCCTTTTCCACTTAGCCTGCTTCCAGCATCCCCATGTTAACAACCTCCAATCAGAACATTCCTTAAGCCCTCTCTTTTTCCACTATAAAACTTTCCCACTCCCCTGCCTGCCTGTGATTCTTTGCCAAACACAAGTGATGGTAATGGTGACTGACTCCCTTGCTTCCGCAAGCTCTGAATAAAAAGCCTCTGTGTTTGTTCCCATTTGGGTGGTCTTCACTTATTTCCACAATGTGCTAAACAATTCTGAGGAGAAGAAAACTTTCATATTTTGTGTTAAGCAATACTTGGATGAAGCAAAAATAACTTATTTTCCAGAAGCATTTCCTAAGGCAAATAGCTGAGACGCCGAACCAACTAGAATAGCTTACTTATTACAACTAACAACTTTGCTTATCAATATTCACTTAACGAACTCCATCTCACTACGCCTACCAATTCAAACCTATTGCATCAGAGACTCATTCCCATGCCAGTGTTGCCCTTCTTGCAAAATTCTTAAATCAGGCAGCCCAGACATCAAAATCCTAGAAATATACTTCCAGATTTCCCTCTCTGAGATCCTGTTAAGACTTTGTTAAGGTTATTTTTTCCTACTGAAGTAGTCTAATAAGCTTAGCTTTGCATGTTCAACACATTTTTTACAGTGTTCCCCTCCTCCTTCGGGGGGAAATTGACAGCTGATAATCCTAGAGATTTTACCAAGATCTGATCAGACCCTCTTGCTGTCACGGTTCAATAACTTCGGCTGAGAATAGTATATTCCTATGAAGCCCTTTGAGCTGCCCAATCAGGGGTCCAAACTATGATATCTTTCTGTCAAGATCCCAAACACTAAGTTTACTGTGTCTGCTAGGTATGTATAATCTTCTAAATGAATCCATTGACTATCTGATCCATTTTGAAAACTCTGAACTTTGAGAGAAATGTATCTATTTTCTGATAACTACTGTTTTGTCTTGTCACTTTATGTACTTGTCATTTTCTATTGCAAGTCTATAAGAAAAAATTCATAAGAAAGAGAATAGGCATAGGACTGATAATTCTACCCTTGAGCTGGCTCCAAGGCTAATACAGAAGGCAAGCACAGTCTTATAAAACAAATTTTGCCTTGGGTCACTCATCAAAATTTTATCATTACTTTATTCAGGCATAACAGGTGGCAACCCAAAAGGGACCCAGTTTGTACAAAATCACTTTGATTATATCATCTAAGAGACTGTAGAGTTACATTGAAGATCTGTCAGAAAACCTATAATATTGTCGCTAGAAATTTAATTATATCCAAGAGTAAGCAGAGTAGGAACTTTTTACGCACTAACTATGACATACGGTGACCTATACTTTTGTGTCTAAAATTTTTGTGGAATAAACCCTGCATTTTCTGTCTTTATGCCCTAAAACCAGACCACTGAAATATTCTTCAGGAAGGGGACCACAAAGTGACTAGGGACAGGTTTTGGCTCATTTTCTGATAATATAATAGACTTCCAGAAAAAAGGAAGTCTATTTGTGAGAATATATATACATATGTATGCATTTATGTATGTACACACATGTACATACATCCACGTACACGTGTGTGTAGGTATGCATAAAGGAAGGTAGGAAAGGATCAAATTCAAAATTGCCTGTTAAATAAACAATGACAGCAATAATATTAGCAAGATATAAAATCATTCAAAAAGTAAATGATCAGTTTACCATACTAATGGTTTTAACTAAACGAAACTAAGACTAAATTTTACTGTGGTACGCTGGTGGGAGGTTAAGATTTCTTTTTGTTTTTAGACCAGAAAGAGACCCTAGCTCAGCTCTATCCTGACATGATAGTTTTATTCTAGTTTTTCTATTTACTCTCCTTTAATTATCTCCAAATCATTAGTCAGTTTTTACTAAACGTGTGGCCCATTCAGTCGTGCTGTAGGGAATTCAAGAAGAGCCATAAGATGGTGTGGTGCCCACCCCCCCCCCCCACCAGGGAGCATCATAGTGCAGTCACCAGCAGAGGACAGCTGCACAGACAGCAGCATCAGGGTGAAATGACTGAGGCAAGAGCAGGAAATCCCAACGTACCATTTGGAACACATAGGAGGCAAGCTTGTAAGAAACTTTCGTAAAGATCCAACAGACATTCTGAAGGGATTTTGTTTTTTTTTTTCTGGAAATTGGACTAGCAAAAGTGCCAAATAATTAGCATACCAAAAAAAAAAAAAAAAAAAAGCCTGACCTCACCAAAGACCAGGAAAATACATACAGAAACAATTAGATGCCAATTTTTTAACATATTAGATTGGCAAGGTATTGAAAGATAATACCCAGGATTTGAAGAGATAGAGGTAATCTTACTTCACACTTCACTGTTGGTGGAAATGTAACTTAAAATAATGTTTTGAAGGGAATTTGGCAATAATAGCAAAATAAAAAAAATCAAAGATTTTTGATCCAAAATTCAGCTTCCAGAAATATGTAATGATGTATGTACAAAGATGTTGAATTAAACATTGTTTTTTAATAAGAAAAGATAAAGAAGAACGCATGCTTATCAGTAGAAAAGTCATTAAAGAACCTATAGCCTATCCATACAAACAGGATACACAATTGCCACTTCCAAAAAAATGGTCAACTTTGGATGTATTGACTTGGAAAGATGTTGTTGTAGCCCAGGTCCCTGGAAAACAGAGCCTAAGGAAAGATTAAATGGTGATGCTCTAAATAAAGGATGTGAACCCAGGGCAACAAGAATGAGGAAAAAGATAAGCGAGATGGCAAAGGAGGAGAAACAATGCAAGGTGATATGTTACGTGACTGTACATTGTTTCACAATGACTCTAAAGTGATAGCAGGTCACTTGACATGAGTGTCCTTTCAGCCATACATCTTGTCTCTGGAACGAACAGTATAGAAATACCATGCCTCAGAGTAGGAGAGGAAGGAGGAGGAATTTATTTTCCTGGCTTCCTCTCATCTTATTTCTGATTGACCAAAATTCACTTCAGGGGGAGTTGTTAACTCCTCTGCATATACTTGTTGCATTATCTGGCCCCTTCTACAACCACTCAAGATAACAGAATTGACAAGAGTCAGAAAGCCTGGGATGCAGTAGGTTGGCTTGGCTACATGATGGTAGGTAAGAAGGAGGGTTACTGCTTGGTCCCACTCATCAGAACACTGTGGACCCAAGCAGAATCAGCTGGCAGCTGAAGTGTAGTAAGCAGCTATGGATCCAGGAGAAAGACAAGGAGATCTGAGAAAGCACATGAAACGTACTCAATACATATACTTACTATATGGTGTTGGAATAAACAAATGGGAGAAAAAATATATCATGATGATCTTATTTTTGATATATATCCTTCCTTCTATATATACATATGTATATTTATGTATATTTGTTTTCCTTAGTTACACGAAAGCTATTTATAGTAAGCAGTGGGGAATTTTACTTAGACACATTATTTCATTTAAAAAGTAGTGTATCCTTATCTAATTTTAAAATATTAAATGTGTATAAAGTAAAAAGTGACTGTGATCTAGTTTTTAGACACCAGCTATTGAGCTCTATCAAATATGGGTCTAACCTTAATTTTTTGAAGAAAACATTTGGAGAGCTCCTACCCTTGGCCTCCCAGAATGGTCATGTCTGCAGCCAGAATTCAAAAGACGTGAAAGTACAATGGCATCTTATGGCCTACTGAAGGATACTATTCACTGCCTACAATTATGCAATGTCCCTCCTCAAACAGTTCTGTGGAAAGTTATAGAGTATCACCACCTTAAAATCAATGGTATCATTGTTGTTGTTAGTTGCCATCGAGTCATCTCAGACTCATGACAACGTTATGTACAACAGAAGAAAACATTTGCCATGTCCTGAGCAATCTCCATGATCCTTGATATGTTTGAGCCTGTTGTTGAGGCTATTGTGTCAATCTATTTCATTGAGAGCTTTCCTCCTTTTCACTGACCTCGTTTTCTACTTTACCAAACATAATGTACTTTTCTAGTGACTGGTCTTTACTAAGTAAACAAGACAAAGTCTTGCCATCCTCTTTTCTAAGGAATATTCCAGTTGTATTTCTTCTTAGACTGATTTATTCATTCCTCTGGCAGTTCATGGTATATTCAATACTCTTTGCCAACACCACAATTCAAACACATCAATTCTTCTGTCTTCTTTTTTTGATGTCCAGCTTTCTTATGCATATGAGGTAATTGAAAAGATCATGGCTTGGGTCAGATGCAACTTAATCGTCAAAATGACATCTTTGCTGTTTTAGAACTTTAAAGAGGTCTTTGCAGAAGATTTGTCCAATACAACACATGGTTTGATTTCTTGACTACTGCTTCCATGAGCATTGATTGGATCTAAGTATAATGAAATTTTTGACAACTTTAGTCTTATCTTCATTTATCATAATGTTGTTTATTGGTCCATTTGTGAGGATTTTCATTTTCTTTACGTTGAGGTGTAATACATACTGAAGGCTGTAGTCTTTTACCTTTGTCAGTAAGTGCTTAAAATTGTCTTCATTTCAAGTTTGTGTCATTAGCATATCACAGGTTGTTAATGAGTCTTCCTCCAATCCTGATGCTCTCTTTTTGTTTTTGTTTTTGTTTTTTTCATGTAGTCCAGCTTCTCAGATTATTTGTTCAGCCTACAGATTGAATAACTAAGGTGCAAGGACACAATCTTGCTGTGCATCTTTTCCAGTCTTGAACCAGAGAGTACCCCCTTGCTCTGCTTTGAACTACTACCTCTTGATTCACATACAGATTCTGCATGAGCACAATTAAGTGTTCTGGAATTCCCATCCTTCACAATGTTATCCATAGTGTACGTTCTACATAGTCAAATGCCTTCAAGTAATTGATAAAACGCAGGTAAATGTCTTTCTGGTAGTCTCTGTTTTTGGCCAAGATCCATCTGCTATCTCTCATTCCATGTTCTCTTCTGAATGTGGCTTGAACTTCCAGTGTTTCCTGTGATGTATGGCTACAGTTGGCTTTTATAATATAACCCACTGCCATCAAGTCAATTCTGACTCATAGTGACTCTATAGGACTGAGTAGAATTGCCCCATAGGGTTTCTAAGGAATGGCTGGTGAATTTGAACTGCCAATCTTTTGGTTAGCAGCCAAGTTCTTAACCATTGTGCCACCAGGGTTCCTTGATAATAGCCCTTACTTAATGAGTTGTTGTCTAGGATAGAATTGTGTCCCCCAAAAACATATGTATCACTTTGTCTGGGCCATGATTCCCAGTATTGTGTGATCATACACCATTTTGTCATCTAATGTGATTTTCCTATGTGTTGTAAATCCATGATGTTAATGAGATGAATTAGTGGCAGTTATATTGATGAGATATACAAGATTAGATTGTGCCTTAAGCCAATCTTTTTTGAGATATAAAAGAGAGAGGTGAGCAAAGAGACATGGGGACCTCATACCACCAAGAAAGCAGCACAGGGAGCAGAGCACGTCCTTTGGACCCAGGGCTCCTGCACAAAGAAACTCCTAGACTAAGGGAAGACTGATGACAAGGACCTTCCTCCACAGCCAACAGAGAGAGAAAGACTTCCCCTGGAGCTAGCACCCTGAATTCAGACTTCTAGCCTCCTAGATTGTGAGAAAATAAACTTTTGTTTGTTAAAGCCATCCACTTGTGGTATTACTGTTACAGTAGTACTAGATGACTAAGACAGTTGCATATGCTCTGTTCAAGGGATTTTCTTTTCCTACATCCAGTACTGGCCTATTCTGCAACTGAGGGATTGTAATTGAGTACTGTGCTAGTTTCAGAGGAGCTTATATAAGAAGTTTATTTTCTCACAGTTTAGGAATCTAGAAGTCCAAATTCATAGCACCAGGTCTAGAGGAAAGTTTTCATCTCTTCAGCTTCTGCTTACTGGTTCCTTGGAGATCTTCATGTGTCTTGGCATCTATTTTACCCCATCTCTCCTTTCTCTTGCCTGTTTAATCTCCTTTATATCTCAAAAGAGACTGACTCAAGACACACCCGTCACTAACCTTGCCTCAGTAACATGACAAAAACAACTCATTCCCAAATGGTATTATAACCACAGGCATAGAGCTTAGGATTTACAACACTTATTTTTGGGGGACACAATTCAATCCACAACATTAGTTATATTTTTTCTTTTTCTTATAATACATTGTGTGGGGAAAAGACTCAAGAGTATAGCTACATCACTCATATGCCTCTCAGTTTCCCACGCTCGGGTTGTCTTTAACATCCCTTCTGATCCCATTTCAAGGCTTCAGAATCCTGGATGACTGGCATTCTAATACACTCATGATCACAGAGTCTTAATTCAATGCCCTCAGATTACAAAGTATAATATTCTAAGATAGTCACAAAAGTACTTCACAGCTACTCTAAGTTTCTAGAAGTTTGAGGGGTTACTGCATTGTCTATCATTGTATGAAAAAGAAATCATAAGCCCACACTCAATAATTGTTATGCATAACAGAAAAGAGAGGAAAGAAAACCTTTGTGATTGAGAGATGTTTAGATATTCAGGACTTGAGGCAGTAATGTTTTGACGCAGTGCTGTATAAGTACATTTTCAGACAGAGTTCTGTGTTGATATTTTCAAAGCTTTCCTTGAAGGTGGTCAAGACACAGAGATATTTGCATACCAAATGTAAAACAATCATGTGGGCTCATACTCTGTGAATATGCAATTATTGGAAAGTGATCTCAAATCTCTCCATTGTTATCCTGCTGTTTGCGTGAGTTTTTTCCCTCTGGGAAGGTCACTGCCTGTACGTGCTCTGAAGGAGCAGAGATACATGTTTTATAGAGCCATCCATAAGGATAAAGAACAACTAAGTCACAAGAAACACCCCTGCCCCTCGAGACTGGGCAAGTGCAAAGTTTTGATCTTCTCCAAATTCAGGGCCAGGTATCTTCAGGAGATGATCTGGAAAAGAGACACAAAGGACACCCTCAGCCACAATCAGGAGCTGTACTCAGAGACAAAGGCTTAGTGAAAAGTCAGGGCCATACTGGGGTTCACAGGCAAGACAGGGGTAGTGGGATTCACAAAAGACAAGGGTACAGCTTGAAATAGTAGCCCAGCTTAAGGCACTGGAGCCTACAATGTTTTCCCATTTCCTATTAGAAAAGGCTACCAAATAATTTATGGCGGAGATGTCTGAGAGCAAAAAGAGACACTATTAATAATTACCCCAGAACAAAAATGTCCATGGCAAATCAGACACAAGTCACCCTACTATTAGATCCTGTCTATACTCCTCCTCCTGGCATGCAGCACCCTCACCAATCTGGCCTCACACACTCTATTCTCAATATGATGACTTCATGGCACTAAGGCTGGTCACCTGAAAATTGTCCTGAAAATTGTCCCCAACCTGCTCCCCAATCCTATCACATGCACATGTGCATGCACACATACACACGCATGCATGCATGCACACAGATGCGCACATGTACACACATGCATGTGCACACTCACACATGTGCACACACAACACACTCACACGTGTGCACACACATATATGCACACACGTGCTGGGCATATCCTCTGATCTTATATTCTCTTCAACCATTTCTCTGGGATCTTATATTCTCTTCCACCATTTCTCTGGGATTCTGTGTTCCCACATCTTAGTAAACCCAAATTTTCCCCATTCTTCATGGTAGACCACACCTTACCAACTCACCAGTCCCTTTACCTGTCTTCCTTTGCTTTTCTTAGGAGAGCTGTTTGCGATTTCAACAAATGCTATAGAACTAAAGATCCTTTGGTCGTCAACTTCCATCTCCAAACAAGCAGGGTAGGGAGGAAGGACAGTCAGTAGGGGACAACACAATTCTATGGTTGTGACAGTAGTTTCCAAAACCATTTTTGTTCTTATGAGTGCCATCCCAGTTCTCATACACATTTCCGTTGTGGCTATTGCATGTAACTGAATAAGCAGAAGGTACACACAAACACCCGCTCTCTTCTTTACCTGATCATGTCTCCTTGTGCCCTGCACTGTCTGGTAATTGTAACATCTCATGGCCCCCTTCTCCTCCTTAGGCTCACTCCTATGCCTTGCTCATTGTCTACTAAGCTGGAAGTCAGGAGCCCTGCTGCCAGAGCTTGCTACCGTCTGGCCATGTCACCACAGACACTTAACCCACTCTGCTCCACTGTAAAATGGAGGTAGGAGGTTGTTAGGAGAGCAAAAACAATTTATTTCTAAGGACAGAGAGTCTTACATGCTGTGCTGCCTCAAGCACTCTCCCTCTGTCCTGGTTGCCAGTCTCCCTGGCTTCTGGTTGGCTTCACCAGTGGGGGCACTGCAGGAGATCAGAGGAGACTCCCTTGGGCTGTCTGGCTGCCTCCCTCCAGGCCTCCTAGACTACAGCTCCTCTGTGGCTGCAGCCCCTCTCAGGTAATACCAGTTTCTCACTTCCTTCCTGCCCTCCTCCCCCACACCCTGCAATAACTAGTCTCGTAAGCATTCCAGATGTTGGCTCCCTTAAATCTGCCAGCTCCTGGTGGTAATCTATGTCTTCACTGAGTGCCTTCCACTGAAGACTCTCAGTGCAATTCTGTTTCCTGCCAGGACTCTAACAGATAAAAGCACAAAATGCATTGAACAGGGAGCTCAAACTATGTAGATTAATATGATTAAAACAATGTGAGGAAGGGGAGGGGCCTTTGGAAGAAAGTAGGACTTGATCAAAAGGGGCAGGATTTTATGTTACCATATATCCCTCCCATTTTGTCTAGGGCATGTCCACTTTATATCTGTTATCCCAGCATAAATATCAACAGGGGCTCTCCTGTTGAACATACGTGATTCCACAGAGTATCAACATCAGACAAGGCCACTCTGTGACCATGGTGGATCAAGACAAAACTAAGGCCCTCTGTAACGGTGTCTGAACACAGACAAAAATATAAACATTGCCCAGATCACAAAAGTGACCAAACTGTCCCCAACCGTGGCTAATAGGATTGGCCACTCATCTTTACCAATCACTTTAGCCTGTTGTAGAGTAACCATCCATACTCTGATAAATGTAAAATTGATAGACTTATTGAAAGTTAAGGACAGCTCAAGATGGGGATAGACAGACTTCATGCCCTGGAATCCAGTAATCCAATATGGTGACTCAGCAGTGATGCTTTATAAGGCGGAAACAAAAGACATAAAATGCAGTACTCCCTTGGTATTTACAAACTTAGATCATTGAAAGACATCACTTGATTGGTAACTACAGGCTTACAGATAATCAAAAGACATTATTCGACTGGTAGTAGATCATTTTAAGGTATGACTTCCTGTGGCAGGATTTAAAAGGATATACGTGTCTTTCTTAGATTGGTTATAATGTGGCAATCATAAGGGTATCTGGGGGGTGACAGGGTAGTTACATCATCATTACTGGCCATTCCTCTCTCAGGGGAGTCATAGTGGACTTACATCATCATCAGACATTTCTTGGTTTCATGATTATGTCTGCAAGGAAAATGCCTGTTGCTAGAGTGGAAACAGAAGTAGCTACAGAGGAGTCCCACTCAAACCTCAAGTCGGCCAAAATCAGATCTTCTCAGGTACCTCAAATTTTAAGATTCCTTTACACAAGCCTTGCTCTGGTTGCCCCTCCTCTAGAAAAGATTTGTTAAAATGTCCCATCATGGAATCGTGTCCACTTCCTGACAACATCCAACCCAGAGCAAAGTCTCACTACCTTGCACCACAACCAAAATCATCCAGCACAAGCCCAAATTCTATGTGCTTTCTAACACCCTCTTACTGAGTCACTGTACAGTTCTCCATCCATGCATCTATTTTGCTCTAATACATCCAGTGTGTTCAATTGCAGGTGTGTTCCTGGAGGACATTGACAACAGTCACCTAGCTTGAGTAACTAGAGAATGGAGGCAGGGCTTTGAAGCCAGCACAAAACTTGGAGGTGGGAATAAACAAGCATTCCCTTGTCCTTGTCAAACTAAAATTTATCACTGGCAACTTATAGGTTGCTTTCCTTCCTAGCTCGTCTTCTCCCCAAATGAGCATTAATCAGTTTTAAGTTTGTACAATCCTGAACCACAATTCTTGACAGAAAAGCCTCAAATGGATTGGCATGTCTCACAAAACACCAGATGAGCTCTTGGTTTATTCAATCAAAATGCAGTGCTGAGCAAACTTGCTATTTGATGATGAGTGTTAAATAATGTTTGTCCCCCCATGATTACTTTCCATTTGCAAATTAGATCTAAAGGACTAGTAGGATGCTGATGACTTTCACCAGCTACAGAGTCCCACTCGTGGTGGAATCATTACATTTTCCAAAATACTTTACATAATTAAGTTTCATTCAGAGAGTAGCTCAGTTTTATCCACTTGGGATCATTTATGATTCATCTTAACACTAGAAAGCTAAAGGTTTGTGGTTTTGTTTTTCAAATCATCTTGTACCTATAGCAGCAAGTCAACATAATAGAATAACCTGGCTTTTTAATTATTTTTAAGCCCTGGATATTGGAGTGTCCAACTCTCTGCACTTTTTAATGATGGCATGGATTTATTCAAGGCCACCCAGCCTGGTCAGTGATGAGTGACCTGGGGAAAAGCTCTCTTGCACACAAATCAGGAAGAGTAAGGTAAGTTTACCACTCTAGTGGAAATGGCCAGCTTACTGTTGTGCCTTCAGATATAAAAGGTTTTTGTGATCACTTTACCCCTGCCAAGTACCTGGTCTCTTCATACCCAGCTCTCTCCAGTACACTTTAGAGATGATATCATGTTTTGGGTCTCTGCCACCACCACACTTCCCTCATCCTCAAACGCTGCCTGGTTCTGTGTCATCTCCATGATTGGTTGGGGATTAGACTGTAGGACTTTCTTCCTAGTTAATCTTAGTCTGAAAGCTCCACTGAATCCTTTTCAGCGTCATAGCAAGACACAAACCTCCACTGACAGACAAGTGGTGGCTGACATGAGGTGTATTGGCTGGGAATTGAACCTGGGTCTCTTGCACGGAAGGTGAGAATTCTAATGCTTGACCACCACTGCTTGCCTCTGTTTCTTACCAACCTGCTTTCTGAAAGTTAATTATTCATGGGGCCACATGTGCTCATTATATTCCTCCCAGGTAACCTATCGGTATTTACTTAGATTTACTATTTACATTTACCCACCAGACCCGGAAGTCAGAAGTGTGAATTGAATATTCCAATTCCAGGCACTATCACTAACCTTGGGGCAGAAGGGATGGAAGTGACTATGTTACTGTTAGGTGCCATCGAGTCAGTTCCAACTCATAGTGACCCCATGTACAACAGAAGGAAACAATGCCTGGTCCTGCACCATCCTCACAATTGTTGTTATGCGTTGTTGCAGCCACCGTGTCATTCCATCCATTGAGGGTCTTCCTCTTTTTCGCTGACCCTGTACTTTACCAAGCATGATGTCCTTCCCCAGGGAGTGGTCCCTCCTAATAACATGTCCAAAGTATCTGAGGCAAGTCTTGCCATCCTTGCCTCTAAGGAGCATTCTGAAGTGACTATAGGTATGCCACTAAAAAGAGGGAAAAAAGCTTTCTATAAATACATTGAGAGAAAACAAAAAATGTAGGTAGCAAAAGAATACTAAGATGAAGCCAGAGATAATGTCAGAAAACAACAGGTACCCCCTAAGATTTTGCACTCCCTAAAATCATCGGATGACTTTCACAAATTGGGTTTAACAGCCAAGGGTGAAATATAATCCATCACAGGTTCCAACCAGACCTATGACTCCCATTCAGGGAATGGTGAGAGGAAAACATACACCTGCTGACAACTTCTCTGTGGAAAGCCCTCTATTACTCATTATTTATCAAGGGGGCAGGGAAGGCGCTGAGGTGTGCAACAGAGCAGTAAGTTTTGATGAGGCAGGGAGAAGAGGGAAGGAAAAGGACCAGAGCATGGGTGATGCCTGTTTGGGACAGGCACTGAAGAGGTGCTGACGGCCAAGGACTACAAAGACAATTGTACCTAAGGTACATGTGGGTCCAAGAGATAAGGAGAAGAGAGAAAACAATGAGCTTCAAACATATGGATTAATCCCATAACTACAACCACGGAATGTTGTAAACCATCTGAATTCTCTGGCTCAACCCTCTTACTTATTTGAGAAAGAAAGAAATGAACACATGCATGCATACATGCTTACGGGATGATATCTGGAAAGCAAGATATCTCTTGCTCCTGGTACCTCCCACGGTTCACACTAACCAGAAGGCAAGGGAGGCTACCTGATGCAACCCATAAAGGCCAACTTCCCAGGACCCAAAGCAGTGAAGAAGAGGCTTGAGGGCAAGAGAATATTAAGAACAGTAAAGTTCCAGAGTATACAAATCCTATACCAGGACAAACCTCAAGCCTGCCTGGAGTACTCTTCTGCAACATCTGCCTTCACAGTCAGTATAGCAAAGATAAAATGTTACGAGCTGTGAAGTCAGATATACCCAGGTTTTAATTCTGCTAGGAGTTAGATTTAAGTTCAGGAATGTTCACTATCTTAATCATTCTAATGGGGTAACAACGCTCACCTTAAAATACCTTTGTGATGATTAAATCATAAATCAGATAAATGATAATAACTTGCCCCCTTCTTTCTAGGGGCTTTGTTTGTATGTTGGCTGAGGCTGGGGAAATCCACGGCCCCTCACCTCCTACAACAGGCCCTCCCCTGGGACTTAGCACTCTAGCCCCTGTACTTATGGGCCTCCCCTCAGGAATCATGGGCTGTTTCTGCTGTTTCCCCCCTTTCGCTTTTCCTGCTTCTTATCCCTCCACGCACACACCTACAGCATAAACTTAAGCTCTTATTGTCTCCTGTTTCAGTGTTACCTGCATGCTTGATTTGTTTGTCCGATTTTTTCTTTTGGTCTGTCTCAGGCTGAGGTTTAGGCTCTCCTTAGCCGGCTGGGGTTAGAGACACAAATATTAATGACCTACTTAGCTCCACCTTCTGTTGCCTCTGAAAGGGGTGTTAATATCCTAGAGGGACTTCCCGGGGTGAGGGCTAAGGCCTGAATCATGAGCCAGCTGAAAGCCCAGTCCCCACTGCTATGAATCCGGGGCCTGGCTGGTCAGAACTTGCTGCTGTTTTCTCGTCATGGATGGATGGATGGATGGATGGAGGGGAGGATGGACAACACCTTGCACACACATATGCACACAAACAAGCTGAGTGGAAGCACTTAGGTGAGTGTGACAGCCTGTGGCAGTAGGATGTACGTGTCTGTCCGTGTGGACAAAAATCTTTATACTTAAGGTTTGGAAGTATTCTAAAGGAAATGTCATGGAAGCAGCCAAACCAAGGATGGATCAACCTCTGGATTCTGAATCTCAAGATGTGGGAAGAGCTGTGCTTAAAGGCCCTGACACAAGTCATCTGTCAGGGCCTTTGTTCAATAAAGCACTGACCAAGTTGAGTCGCCAAAAAAAAAAAAAAAAAAAATTGTCCATGAGCATAATTAAGTGTTCTGGAATTCCCATTCTTCACAATGTTATCCATAATTTGTTATGCTCCACACAGTCAAATGCCTTTGCATTGTCAATAAAACACAGGTAAACATCCTTCCAGTATTCTCTGCTTTCAGCCAGGATCCATCTGACATCAGCAATGATATCCCTGGTTCCACATCCTCTTCTAAATCTGGCTTGAATTTCTGACAGTTCCTTGATGATGTACTGCTGCAGTTGCTTTTGAATGCTCTTCAGCAAAATTTTACTTACGTGTGATATTAATGACGTTGGATAATTTCGGTTGGATCACCTTTCTTGGGAATTGGCATAATTATGGATCTCTTCAAGTCAGTTGGCCAAGTAGCTGTCTTCCAAATTTCTTGTGGAATGACACCAAGAACATTATACATGAAGAAAGCAAGAGGTCATTAAAAAGACAGAAAAGAAAAAAAGACCAAAATGGATGTCAGAAGAGACTCCTGCCCCTAATAACCACTAACAAATCTTGGTTTCTATGCATTCACCTATTTTAGATATTTCACATAAGTTGGATCATACACTGTTTGTCCTTTTGTGACTTATTTCACTCAGCATAATGTTCTTAAGTTTATCCATGTTGTAGTTCTCTATTTATGAAAGCCCCAAATATCTTGATTTTTTTTTTTTTTTTTTTTTTTGGTCACATCAGGGTGGAGTTCCTGAGTGAGTGGATTCAGCATGCTAAAGGGCTAAATAAGAATCTCCAAAGTGAGAATAAGGAAGATAAGGTATTTTTCCAAATAATATCCCTTCTACTCCTTGTAGAGCAGTAGTTGTCACTGGGGGGAGTGTGGTTTCCCCCCTGCCAGGGACATTTGGCAATGTCTATAAACATTTCTGGTTGTCACATCCTGAGGAGGGGGGCTTTGCTACTGGCATCTAGTGGGTAGAAACTAGGGATTCTGCTAAATATCGTTCAATGCACAGGACAGTCCCCATAAGAAAAAAATTAGCTGGCCAAAACGTCAAGAATGCTGACACTGAGAAGCTCTACTATAGAGAATCACTGGGTGTAACGAGAGAGGCCATGGAGGGTGTGTAGTTGGCACATGAATGAGGTGGAGTGGTGGAGGCAGGAAGAAGAATGAAAAGCTTTGCCAGAAGAGATTTTTTTAAAAGTCCCTTGTTAGACATAAGCCATGGAACAATTATAGTGAGCAGATGAATGTGGAAAAAGCTGAAAACTGATTTGGAGTTATCCCCTCCCCAATTGTCACTCTCTCTCCACTTTCTTCAAAAGTTCCAAGAAACCTTTCCTAAAGGGAAATAGCATGAGAATAGAAAATTGTACTTTTTTTCTTCATTTCTTTAATCCTTAGTTTTCCCTGCAAGTTGAAGGAGTGTTGCGATATACTCCTTTTAAAAGTAACAGTATTAATATTATGAAAATAAGAAATTGCCCAAATATTATTCAGTTTGAAAAGACATCTGATCTCTAATAGATATAAAATGTCTACATGAATAGAGACAGCTGTGAGTTGGCTGAAGTATTTACCAATTATTTCCTGTACCCACTTTGTTCCTCACGACAAAAAAGTGATTCAATCTAGCTTAAATAATAAAGATAATTTACTGGTTCTTGAAACTGGAACGTCCACAAGCACGTCTTGATCCACTGGTGCAAGGATGTCCTGAGAACATCTCTGTACTCTGCCTTCATCTTAATGATGGCTCTTCTGGTGGTCCCAAGATGGCGCCGTGTAGTTCCCAAGGTACAAACTGGGAGTGTCCTTTAACTCACATCCCAGAAAAGGCTCTGAGGTTTACCATAACTAGATTTGCTTAGGTTATCTGCTCAAACCCGAACCAATCACAATGACCAGCTGAATGACATCAGTCCCCCAGAAAATGCATGGTTGGTAGTGGAGGAAGCAGTGGTTTCTCAAACAATTTAGGATATTATTCCCAGAAAGAAGAAGAATGGACGCTGGGCAGCAAAAGGTAAACTGCCTGCTATTCCTGCCAAGATTAACCAAACAACAGTTAAGTACTGATTTCCTGTTGTGTGCCCAGCAGGGTGTTCTGCGATATAGGAAATGTAGAGTTATATAAAACATGACCTACAGGCGTCAGAAAGCTTAATCTGCTTAAGTGGAAATGTTAACTCACATGTAACAGAGTGAGAAAAATACAAGAAAGAAGAATTTAACTCAGTGCAAAATTAAATAGCACAGAGTGCAAATGATAGAAATTCAGGAAGGGATACTCTGATTTTTGGAGGAAAAGAGATTGAAGCTGGCCTCAAAAGCTGTGTAGGATTTGTAAGCAGAAAGAAATAGATGCATTCTAAGCAAGAATAAGGAATGAATGAGATCTTCAGAGATTGCCTGCCTGGAGCAGGGAGTGAATGAGAAGCCAAATCCCCAGCTCCAGATTGATTTCCTCCACTAAGTGCCTGGCTTCCACCATCCATACTGACCATGTCTTCTTATTTATTTTGACAAGCTTGTTTAATTTGAGCAGAAAGAGCATCTCAATGAAATGGAAAAGATTTGGGTAGTCGATTCCTTTTGTCAGTTTTCCCTTCTAGGAGAATAATTCTACCTGTCACTTTTCTTCTTCAAAACCATTTGTCAATCGGCAAGAAAGGGAACCAGTGGTTTTACTTTGCAGGCTAGTGACAAATGAGGGTATTAATTTCCCGGAGCAGACGCTTTGGTTTGCCATTTGCCCAACCGGCAGCAGACAAACACAATGTCATAGATAATGTCTTTAAGATTACAGTGGCTTTTTATGAGAGATAACTTGGAGTGATTAGAAATAAATACTAAGGCTGCAGATGTGAAGAATGCAGCTCAGCCATGAAGGATTGTTTCTATGGAATTCATATACTGGCTGCAGTATGGGGCTGATTCCCCTTGGTAGGGAGGACAACCAGAAATATGTCTTCTAAGTGTCTTACATAATGCTTCCCCTATACACACACACAGAGGAGAACATTCTATGGCTCCCTGGGACCTGTGGAAACGCAGGCAGAAGATTTCAGATGAGATTCAAGATTTCTGCAGGCTCTTTCCACCATAAACCAAAACCTTCATTTGCCAATACATGGTCTTTACTCCGGTCCAGCTAGCTCACACATGCTGCCTATGAAAATTATCTTTAAATTCAAATAGTACTGTGAGAAACTTTCAAATATTGAGGTGCTGGTAGATCTAATTGGGGAGATTTCAGAACTAAAATTAAGCACTCCGTTCAGAAATTAAACTGAGGATTTTACTTCTACACTACTGATAACCATTAAAAAACCAAAACCAAATTCTTACCATCGAGTCGATTCTGACTCATAGTGACCCTGTAGGACAGAGTAGAACTGCCCCATAGTGTTTCCAAGGAGCAGCTGGTGGATTCCAACTGCAGACCTTTTGGTTAGCAGCTGACTCCTAACCAATGCGTGACCAGGGCCTCATAACCACTAAAAGTTGCTGTTTAAAAAACAAAGCTCAGTCGTGTTTGTTATGAAGAGTGTTCCTACAACTGGCTTTAGCAAACGTTTCATTGAGTTGTTAAAATAAATTAGAGCCTATAGATAAACATGTTGTTTCAGCTACCTTAAAAAAGTTCCCCAGCAAGGGCCTAGGCATCATCTTTTCTCTCAGCTAAATAAGCAGAGTTTATTTACACTTTCCTAACTAATGGTCAGTTCTGTAGCCAAAGATTCCAATTCAATTGGCCCAGGTGTATTTATATCACTAACTTCCATAGCATTGAACTTTCATGTCGAAATTGTTTATATTTTTCATTTAAGAAATATTGCCTTCGTTAAAATGTATCAAGTACCAGAGATTTGCGTTAGAGCAGAAACTGATATAAAGAAAGTCTCACAGTTAATTGCCACCCTTGTAAATGTCGCCTCCTTTCTTGCCATTACATTGATGTGAAGTTGTTATCTGTATCACGCTATTTATTAAATATCTCTTTGCTTTGCCTGTAAGGCAGAGCACAGTGTTACAGCCCGAGGTGCATTTCTTTAACAGATTTAATTTGTTTAAATATTGAATTAGAGTATGGGCCCAGTGACTTCATGAGGACAGTACAAAGCATAAAACATTGATCCAGAGCAAATGAGCGTAAGTGTAGAAATAGTAGCAGCAGCAGCAGCACTGCCAATATAGATAGTTTCTTTGGAATTCTAGATGAAAATTTACCAGGCAAAGATTATTAATAACGTCTTAAATCCAGAAGTTCAACAGTTTTTAAATTTTTCACACACTAATGACTGGACAGCTTCATCTGATCTGCGAAAGAAAAAAGCCATAAAGTTTCTAACCCTATTTGTTAAGGCCTTCAGGTCTACTGAAGCGTTAGGCTATAGCTGATAACAACAACAAAAAAAACCAAACCCGTTGCCGTCGAGTTGATTCGGATAGACCTCAGTAAACTTCTTCATTAAGGCTGATTTTGGTAACACTGCCAAAAGCTACCGGGCTTAAGGAAGATGCACATCTCCTCCCAAAGGTGGCTGGGACACTATTCCTAGACAGGATATTATAATTCTAGTATAAGCAAAAAACTTTGAAATTAGAGAAATCTGGAAGAAAATACCACTGAATTCCAGTTTCACGGAAGACAAATACAAAGAAAAAGTAAACCTAAAAAGGAATTAAACGCAGGTTGCCACCAAGTAGTTATTTAATTTTCCTTTCTATTTTTACCCCATAGCTTAAAATTGGCCCAACTAGTGGAAACTGGGTGCTGGTGACCAGAGTCTGGTTTATAAGCTGGATTGTGCAACAGTCAGGGTGTCGGAGGACTGGTCAGCAAAGCTCAATCCTTGTCTTGGCTGGCTACTTATAAGCAGTTTCGTTCTCAGGAGACTTACCGTACCTCAGTTTTCTTGTCTGGGCATGTGTCAAGTACTAGAGATGCAAAGAGGATAAGAGAGTCATGTCTGCCTTGCTGGGGGACATCCCAGTCGAACACTTCATTTGGAAGTGAAATTGCCATAAACACACTTCTTTAGCAAATAGCAATGAAAATTGAGAATGTCCCATAAACTTTCACGTATTTTAAGATCCACAGCATGTATTAAATTTTATAAAAATATAGGAATGTGGAAAAAAAATCAGATCTCCAACAAAAACCTGGATAATACGTATTTTTCATGTGAAATAAAGATTGCCATAAGTAAAAGTTTAAACCATACAAAATTGCTGATTTTGTAGGTCAAAATAGTGACAATTTCATATGTTTTAACATAGTATATAAAAAATACATAGAAGCATAATACACATCAAGTACCACATATCGTTTCTATGAGGTGACCACGTTATCCAGCTCCTCATGCAAGCGACAGTGAATTTAAAACAGACAATGAGAGTGAATGTCTATGATTATTAATTTACTTGCCCTGTTATGAATTATCACTGCTACACCACAGCTTGGCAGAGAACAAGTTCAGCGGCATATTAAAAATGTTTCTGTTCTGTCTCCAAACACTTCAGAATATTTCAAGTGTGAGACAGAATAAGTTCCTTCTTTTGACATTCCTTCTGACTTGACAGACCCAGGAAAATCTCTGCTGGAAAAAAAATATCTCCTGTTCAACTCCCAGCTCAGCAGTCCTTGGAAGAACCTAAAAACCTCACTCTTGGCACTGGAATAAAAGAATACCTTAATCAAAATCACCATCACAGATTGAGTTCCTTAGAAGATAATGCTGAGACAGATAGTTGCATGCAGATGGTCCTCTGGGGCATGTTATCACAAAGGAAGAAGGAAGACAGGATTAGGCAGAGAGAGAGCGTTCCTGCAATGTGGTTGCAACTGAACCATCAATAGATCCATGTGGACAGTGTCTCAAACAGGAATAAGGAGGATGGGCTCTTGTATCCCTGCATCAGCTAGTCATTGGCCCTGGGAAGGATGTATAACCTTGTGCAGTTAAGGGTAAGTCCAGTGAGGGGTGCAGCTGTGAGCCATCAGAAGCCAATATTCCCAGCATCCAGTCTATGGGTAAATTGTTTCTCTAGAAAGGATCTGGGCAAAGCACCACAGTATTCATTACAGTCCACGCCTTTTACTGCTTAGATCAACTTGTTTCTTCCATTAAATTTTTTCCATCTGATAGCAACCCTCCCAGGATTCTCTTTGCTCTTATTTCCTGGGAAACTTACAAGAGAAAGAATAGAATGCAAATTATAGCTTCTGCTGCTGAAATTGATCTCAATTGGTATACATCATCACCTCTCTCATCACCTTCTAGACTTCCCTCACTTTCAGCTAGCGCTCCTGTTAGTCTAGGTAACTTACCTGGTGGGGTGACCCAGACCCTCATCATGAGGATACTGCCCCTCTGGGTACCATGACCATCTCAGGCCAAGGCTGCTGAACTTTCTATTAACTGCAGACACTGACCATGAAAATCACAAGGGATGCCCCAGTGGATCACTTGAGCACCAAACAGATTCTTCTGTCTGCTATTGTGCAGTGGCAGACCTACCTCCTATTGATAATCTCTGTAAGTATTGTGACTCCTTGATCTACTGGCTGGTCTCTTGGAACTGGATCCCAAAGTGATCAGGCAGCAGCCATAGCTGAAAGCTCAATGGGACTCTTACTGAGAGAGTGGAAGTATTTCCCATCCAGGAACCAGGACATCTAAACATAGCTTGAAATTGCAAGGACCAGAAGCATAAATACCCCCATATGGGTCCATGGGAATTATGGAGAATGGGGTCACTCCTACTTCCATTCTACTTAGTGAAGACACAGGGACATGTGATGTCTTTGATTTTGGTTACATACTGTGTCCTGGAAGACATTATCTGTGGAAAATTAAAGATGGCTGCAGATTCTTTATTACTCCTCCCATTGAAAGATCATTGAAAGGTAATCTCTCTCTCCTCTTCCAGAGTCTGGGATAGTCCTGTGACTTGTTTTGGTTAATAGAATGTTGTAGAAATGATGCTACATGACTTCCAAGGCTAGGTCATAAGAAATTTTGCTGCTTATGCCTGGGACTTTGGAATGTTTGCTTTTGGGATGCTCCCTCTTGGAACAGGTCATGATGCTGTGAGAAACTCCAAGCCACATGTACAAGGCACATGTAAGGGATCAGTGGATAACCTATGCTGAAATCCCAGCTAATAGCCAGCATCAACCCTGAGCCACTGAGGGGGAGGGGTGGACCCAACAGTGGTAGAGGACATGTGGTCTGGGCTGTGTACCTTGCTTGTGTCCACTAGAGCTGATCTTCCCTAATCCCAGATGTACCATGTCCATTTCATGATGAATTGTTTCTAGGCCCACATGACCCATGTCTTGATGGGTATCACAAGATGTAGCTCATTATGGAACTCTGGCCAGTTGGTCACTTGATGCCTCTGTGATCAAACACTCTGTCTCTACCAGAGTCTGGTAGGAGACAGGAGCTGCTTTTTGAATGACTTATTGTTTTATGCTGCAGTTGGCATGGCCTTGCTCTAAATCCTGAAGGGATACATTGTGATTTCCTGATTGAGGATTACCATATAGTCCACAAAGCATCTTTTCCCACTATAGATACCCATAGTAGTCAGGTCAAATGGCCAAATTGATAGGGCCAGTTATACTGCAGCTGGGAATTGCTGACAGTTGTTCTGGGCTCTGGGCTCTACTCAATCATGCAAGCCTTCCATGTCACCTCTAAATGGGTAGGAGAGTATTCCCAAATGCCATATGTGCTGAATCTAAAATTCAAAGGGCCTACTAACTTTTTTTGCTTCTTTATTGGTGGTGAGAAGTATTCGATCCAATAATTTGTCCTTTACATTGGAGGGGATGTTGTAGCATGGCCCAGACCACTAAAAACTTAAAAATTTTATGAATATGGCCAGCCCTGGATCTTCATAACATCTAATTCCCACCTTCTGAAGCACAAGTCTTATTAAATTCTCTAACATACTTGTCATTTCTTGCCCATCAAGCCTGATTAACATGATGTCACAGATATAAGCACAACAATGTAATATTGTATACAATTTCTAGATGGTCCAATACCCTTCAAATTATATATGACAGCGCATGAGAGAATTAACATAGCCCCAAGGCAAGACTTTAAATGATTTACGTTGTCCTTTTCACATTAATGCAAACTGTTTTAATCCCCCTATCTGACAAGGATGTCAAAATGCATCACCATATCATAGGCTGCACACCAAGGAAGGGAAGCTATGCTAATCATACCCTAGTATGTCCTAGTATGTCTTTTGATCCTTCCTTCTACCATCTGTCATCACAGTTCTGATATTTCTACTTCACTAAATATGGGCCATCACTTTCTCCAAGTATTACAAAAGCCATCCTAGGAGCAGATTACCATAATTCCCTTGATCCTTGCCATGTTGTTATACCCTGTACCACAGGTTTTTGCTTCCATATTGACAAACTTCCCTTATCCAATTGTATATTATGCACCCCCCCACCTTGGTCCAGCACCCTCAGGATTTATTCCCATGTATATTGTCATATCCTGTATGTCTGGAGTATAGTCCTCCTCCTCAGTAGGCCCAGCACATCCCCAGCTGGCTTTTGCTGGGATTTGACTCTTAACATTGGATTATTGCCAGGAGGCAGGTGGAGGTATATACTGAGGGGGGCCAAATATTGTCCGATAAGGAACCTGCTTCACTTAAGAACTCTGCATGATGTGTTTAATTATTTGTATTTTATTATTTATTATTTCCTGCACTTATCTTTTTATTTTTTCCTTCCACATGCTTTCTTTTGGCTTACTTTATTACCTTTTTTTTTTTTCCTTAATTCTTTGAACTGATACTTTATTTACTATCATTCTTTTATTTTTATTGATGTGTTTAGTGTTATGAACTTTCTTCTGATCACTTTAAATATATCACACAGCTTCATATATGTAGTTTTCATTATCATGAGTTTTTAGAATTCCTGTAATACCAATTTGCATTTCCCCTTTAACTCAAGAATTGTTTTTTTTTTTTTTTTCAGGTTGAAGGATCTTTTTCTTTTTGGATTTTATTAATAATATCTAGTTTTATTACATTGTAATCAGGGAATTTTGTTTGTAATAGCTCTACTTTTTGAAATTTATTTGTGGTATTAGTTTCTTCTTGCTGCTTTAACAAATTGTCTCAAATTTGATGGCTTAAAACAACAGAAATTTAATTTCTTACAGTTCTGGAAACCAAAAGTCCAAAATTATTATCACTGGGCCAAAATCAAGGTGACATCAGGGCCATACTGTCTCTGGAGACTCTAGAGGAGGTCCCATTCCTTGCCTCTCCCAGCTCTGGTGGCTGCCAGCATTCCTTGGCTTGTGGCCTCATTGTTCCAATCTTCAAGGCCATCGTCTTCAAATCTCTCTCTGCTCTGTTTTCACATAACTCTTTCCTCTGTGTGTGTCTCCCTAATCTTCCTCTGTCTCTCACTTATAAGGACACTTGTACATCCATTGTCTTTAGTTATGCCAATGTTGTGGGTTTTGCGTAGTTGTATGTTTTTCTTCTTTTGTACTGTGGTGCGATATAGATGTAGGCAGATGCCACTATCCTAGGCTACCTGGAAGAAAACAAGTAAACTCTGAATTTTCAACTTAATTAAAGTTATTGCCTTTATAAAACAGTGAATTAAAAAAAGCAATAAGTAACCAAATGCTAAAACTGGCATAATTAAAAAGTCTGTAGTAATTTCAATAAGAAGATTTTTGTGAGACAAGGTATAGGTTGATGGTTAAGAGGGCAGCCTCTGGAGTCAAACAGAGATAAAATTGAATCATAATCCTGCCACTTACCAGCCATACAGTCTCGAGTAAGGATTTTATGCTCAAATTACCGATGAGGAAGCTGAGGTCTAGAGAGTTAATCATATACCCACCCTCACAGAATAGTAACAAGTAAGTGAAATAATGTATGAAAAGGGGTTTAGTTAGAGTTTATGGTGCATAGAAAATATTCACTAAGGGCTAACCAATATTATTAACAAAATAATGGAAGAAATTAAGAAAGACTTCATAGATGAGAAGGGCTTAATTTGTTCGTTAAAATTTAGGTAAGAATGATGGAGAGAGATTCCTAGGAAAGTTGTAACATAGGCAAATATGAAGGGATGATATTTGAGCCTCATATATTGGCAAAAGACAGTTACTTGTGAAATTTAAAAAGAATAGATAACTTCTTTCTCACCATCTGTGGATTTAAGTTAGAAAGCAGAGATACGTAAGATTAGATTATTATGTATATCTAATTATGTAGGCCATTGAAACCATGTGAGGACTTGAGGTTCCCTAATCCAGTGTTACCGGAGAAACTGTTCCAGAGAATATTAATATTGTACCCTGATAGAATATGGTCTGAATGTATCAGGAAATGCTAGATTAAATAAAGCTAATGTGTTCTGAATCTCAGTACATTTAGAAACGTTCAATTAAATAAAGCTAAACTTTCTTTTTTGCATCATAAACACACTCTGAGCATTAATACACTAGTGTGTAATATGAATCTTTGACATGGGGACAGAGTATTTAACAATATTCTCAAAGTTAAGTACTGGTTTGGCCATTCTGTTATTAAAATAAAATAAAATACAACACTCAGACCCCAAATAGGTTTGAAATCTAGACCTGCTAAGGGATGCTAATGGGAAAATGGCCATTGGTACTCCACCTAGAAGAGATTAGAGACGTAGAGAACATTAAACCCTCATTATAAAGGCAGAAATTTTTGACCTAGAATAATCCTCTTTCCACGTGAAGGACATTATCTGTTGCTTTATATTTCCATGGAGTACTCTGGGGACACAGGAAGCTATTGCTTTATAAACTGTTCATAATTATCTTTGCACATTCCTGTACCCTTTTCATTAAAATGATGTTGCATTTTAAAACTGTCCATTGGCACCTTTCTATCAACTATATCACCATCCTACAGTAATAATCCAACTGATATACAGCATTTCCCAAACTATTTAATTACTGTGCTAGTAATGTCATTGTAAGTTGTCAGATACATTCCCGTCCTTGCCATCTGCTCTCTATTGCTGAGAATCATCTCTAGGTTCACTTGCCTTGCCTTCTGGCTTTCTGGTAAATTTGACCAATAAGAAACATTAATGGAAGACTCAAAGGTGGGAGAAGGGGAAATCTAGGGCATTTATCCTCCCTTACCCTGCCTTAGATGGTGTCTCCTCTGTAGTTTCTGCTCTGCCTTCCAAGTTTACAACTGCTACCAGAAAGCCCCACCAGGTTTCTTGTTCCCACCTGAGAACCTCACTTTCTGGCTCTGGTAAAACCATCTTCATCTATCGTCCCATGGGCCTAGAGGTAGTAGCAGCTTCTTGCTTTTGCTAAACTCTAGGTTACTTGTCTGTCCTCTTTGATTGTCTTCCAACCCCTATATAACTGCATTCTTGCATTAAATTCCTTCTCTCACTCTAGCTGATATTAACAGAAGAAACTTTTTCTTCTCACAGCATCTCATGGGGCCAGGATTTTGTGGAAAACATTTTAGGAAATTTTGCTCTATAGTAGTTGAAGTTAGAATTGAGAAGCATCATTCATTTGAACATTTAAATTAAATCTTCACATGTGAATTCTGCTTCCGGCTTTGATGAAGAAGCTCACAGCAGGCAATGCTCTTGCTGAAAAAACACACAGAAGAGAGAAAGAGAGAGAGAAAGAAAAGAATTGGTAAAACACCAAAGCCATTTATTTGAATACTTAAAGAAACTGTTCATGTGACCAGGATATGAAGGGCCAATATTCCATAGACAAGGGAAGTGCATTAATCCAAAACCAGAAAGAAGGAAGCTGTTGAGAGACAGAGAAGTTAACAGAGATTTCTTCAATGTCTGGGAAGACAAAGATTTAAGGTCAGCACTACCAAGATAACCAGAATTTAAACAGCCAATGAAAGTACAGAGTGATCTTTACATGTGACAGTTTTCCCAGGGACACTGCTAAGTAAACCTACAGGCAGTCGTTAAGCACTCCGCTTGCTAACCAAAAGGTCAGTGGTTTGAATTCACAAGCTGCTCCTCAGGAGAAAGATGTGGTAGTCTGCCTCCATAAAGATTACAGCCTTGGAAACCCTATGAAGCAGATCTACCCTGTCCTTTAGGGTCACTATGAGTTGTGACTCAGTAGCAATGGGTTTGTGTTTCGGTTTACACTTGAGTAAAGGGAGGCAAAAAAAGGAGTAAACTGAGCCATAAAAACTGCAATCCTGTAGGAGTCATCTCAGTCCCTAATTAGCTTGAAGTTATCTTACATGTTCTAGCTGCAAGCCAGATGATGGGATGAATCCTCTCAGAGAGAAAATAATACTTTCTAGAGCTGCACTGTTTAATACAGTAGCCAGTAGCCACAGGTGCCTATTTAATACTTGAATTACAGTTAGTAGTAATTGAGATGTTTTGTAAATATAAAATGTACACCATATTTGGAAGACAGTATAAAAAAGAGAATGTAAAATATATCATTAATGATTTTATATTGATAACATGTGAAATAGTATTTTAATATATTGAATTAAATAAAATATATTATTAAAATGATTTCACCTATTTCTTTTTACTTTTTATAATGTGTCTACTAGAAAATGATAAATTTCATATGTGGCTTTCATTATATTTATACTGGAGAGTGCTGATCTAGAGCACCTACAATATTTTCATGCACAATGCTCCAACATTTAATAAAAATTACTGACTTATCAAGCAGCAAGATGAAGGGAAAAAGGAAACAGTAGAAAGAGAATCATGGATAACCAAGATATTGGAGACATGAGACACAAGCTTTAAAATAAAAATGATTAATAAGTTCAAGAAATTAACTTTTGACAAGGTGGAGAATTCATCTGAGAATAGCAATGCATAAAAAGAATCCATTGGAAATTCTAAAACTGAAAAATGCCATGATTAAAGTTAATAGCTCAATAGATGTAAACCAATGTGTATTGCAGATAGGACATACAAAAAAAACAAACCAGGGAATTTGAAGAAAAACCAAAAACCAAATCTGCTGCTGTTGAGTTGATTCTGATTCATAGTGACCCTATAGGACAGGGTAGAACTGCCCCATAGAATTTCCAAGGCTGTAAATCTTTACAGAAGCAGAGTGCCGCATCTTTCTCCCACGAACAGGTGGTGGGTTCAAATCACCAACCTTTCCATTAGCAGCCAAATGCTTTAACCACTGTGCTACTTCAGTACAAATACCTAGACCAAAGCTTGAAGGAGAAAAAAATAAACTAAAATACAGAAAAAAAAAATACATCAACCACACATGATATGGTATTAAAAAAAAAGTCTAACATTCATGTAATGGCTCCTAAAAACACAAAAAAGAGAAAACTTGGCAGAAGAATATTTGAAGGGGTAATGGCTGACAAATTTACAAATCTGATAAAAGATCTCAAGCCACAGAATCAAGATGCTGTATGAACCCCAGGCAGGAAAAATGCTACAAGAGTCATACTTAGATATCATAGTAAATCTACTGAAAACTAAAGTCAAAGAAAAAAATCCTACAAACAACCAGAGATAAAAAGACACATTACCATCAAAAGAGCACAGTGAGACTGACAGCTGATTTCTCAAAAGAAATAATGAAATGAAGAAGACAATTTAAAGGTGTTGAAAGAAAATAACAGCAACAGTGAAAATATTCTTCAAAAGTGAGACTACTAAAATTACTAATTTAAGATAGACTCTGATAAGTGAAGAATTATTTTTATACTTTCTATAGTAATCACTAAAAGAAGATTTAAATCTAAAAAGGGAGAATAGAGAATAAAAGTTTTTAAAATAAGTAATTAATTGAAAAGCAGGCAATACAGGTGGCACTGATGTAATTAAAAACAATAAATTTAAACCAAATTATATCAGTAATTCCATAAAATAATAGTAGGATAATATCAAAATAAATAACAGTGATGGACAGACTAGATTTTTGTTTTTTTACCTTGTGTGTGTCCTTCTTATTTATTTATTTTAATTTTTTTTCCTTTTTTTTTTTTTTATTGTACTTCAGGTGAAGGCTTACAGAACAAATAGTTTACCATGAAAGGGTAGTACACATATTGTTTTATGACATTGGTTAACAACCCCACAACATGTCAACCCTCTCCCTTCTAGACCTTTTTCTTTTTTTTTTTTTTTTTGGTGAAAATATACATAACCAAAGATACACCATTTTAAAAATTTCTACATGCACAGTTCAGTGACATCAACTACGCTCTTCCAATTATGCTGCTATTCTCATTTTAGATGAAGGCTTACAGAACAAATAGTTTCTCATTTAACAGTACACATGTTGCCCTAGCACAATGGTTAACAACCTCACAACACATCAACACTATCCTTACTCAACCTTGGGTTCCCTATCACCAGCTTTCCTGTCCCCTTCTGCCTTCTGGAGCTTGTCCCTGGACTGCTGTGCCTCATTAGTCCCATTTGGTTTTATGGGGCTGCCCACTCCCCGGCTGAATGGTGAACCTCGGAAATGACTTCACCACTGACCTAAAAGGGTGTCTGGTGGCCACACTCTCTGGGTTTCTCCAGTCTCCTTTAGGCCAGTAAATCTGGTCTTTTTTTTGTAAGATAGAATTTTGTTCTACATCCTTCTCCAGCTCTGTCCAGAACCCACTGTTGTTATCCTGGTCAGAGCAGTCAGTGGTGGTAGCCAGGTACCATCTAGCTGTACTGGACTCAGTCTGGTGGAGGCCTTGGTAGTTGTGGTACATTATTCCTTCGGACTAATCTTTTCCTTGTATCCTGTTCTCTTCATTCTCCCTTGCTCCCGAGGGATGAGACCAGTAGAGTATCTTAGATGGCTGCTCACAGGCTTTTAAGACCCCAGACACTACTCACCAAGGTAGAATGTAGAACATTGTCTTTATAAACTGTGTTATGCCAATTGAGCTAAATGTTCCCCGAGACCATGGTCCCCAGAGCCCTCCACCCAGCAATTCAGTCCCCCAGGGAGTTTCGATGTGTCTATGGAGCTTCCATGACCTTCCCTTGTACAAGTTGCGCTGGATTCCCCTTTATTGTGTACTGTCTCACCCTTCACCCAAGATACCACTTATCTATTGCCTGTTTAGTATTTCCCCCCCACCCCTCCCATCCCTGGTAACCAACAAAGATTGTTACATTTTGTGTGTGAACTTTTTCATGGGTTTTTACAATAGAGGTCTCATACAATATTTGTCCTTTTGTGATTGACTTATTTCACTCAGCATAATGTCCTCCAGTTTCATCCATGTTATGAGATGCTTCACAGATTCATTGTTGTTCTTTCTCGTTGCATAGTACTCCATTGAGTGTATGTACCATAGTTTGTTTATCCATTCATCTGTTGATGGGCATCTACGTTGTTTCCATAGTTTTGCTATTGTGAACAATGCTGCCATGAACATAGGTGTGCATATGTCTATTTGAGTGACGACTCTTACTTCTCTAGGATATATTCCTAGGAGTGGAATTGCTGGATTGAATGGTATGTCTATTTCTAGCTTTCTGAGGAAGCACCATATCATTTTCCAAAATGGCTGTATCATTTTGCTTTCCCACCAGCAGTGCGTAAGAGTACCAATCTCCCCGCAGCCCCTCCAACATTTGTTATTTCCAGTGTTTTTGATTCATGCCAGTAATGCCGGGGTGAGATGGTATCTCATTGCGGTTTTAATTTGCATTTCTGTAATGGCTAGTGATCCTGAGCATTTCCTCATGTGTCTGTTGGCCATTTGAATGTCTTCTTGGTGAAGTGTCTGTTCATTTCCTTTGCCCAATTTTTAACAGAATTATTTGCGTTTTTGTTGTAGAGGTGTTGGATTTTCTTGTAGATTATGGAGATTAGACCTTTGTCTGACTTGTACTGTCTCAAAATTTTTTCCCAGTCTGTAGGTTCTCTTTTTACTCTTTTGGTGAAGTCTTTTGAAGAGCATAGGTGTTTGATTTTTAGAAGATCCCAGTTATCTAGCTTATCTTTTGGGGTTTGTGTACTGATGGTTACAGTTTTTATCCTGTTAATGGCAAGTATTAAGGCCTCTATTGTTGGTCCTATTTTTTCTTCTATAAACTTTATAGTTTTAGGCTTTATATTCAGGTCTTTGATCCATTTTGAAGTAGTTTTTGTATACGGCGTGAGGTATGGGTCCTGTTTCTTTTTTTGCAGATGGATATCCAGTTTTGCCAGGACCATTTGTTAAAAAGACTGTCTTTTCCCCATTTGATGGACTTTGGGCCCTTGTCGAAGATCAGGTGACTGTAGGTGGATGAATTTACATCTGGGTTCCTGATTCTGTTCCATTGGTCAATGTATCTGTCGTTGTATCAGTACCAGGCTGTTTTGGCTACCATAGCTGTATAGTATGTTCTGAGGTCAGGCAGTGCAAGTCCTCCTACTTTGTTCTTTTTCTGCAATAGTGCTTTACTTACCTGGGGTCTCTCCTTCCATATAAAGTTAATGATTTGTTTTTCCATCTCTTTAAAGAATGCTGTTGATATTTTGATAGGCATTGCATTGTATTTGTAGATTGCTTTGGGTATGATTGTTGAGTCTACCTATCCATGAGCATGGGACATTTATCCATTTATGTAGATCTCTTTTGGTTTCTTGCAGTAGTGTTTTGTAGTTTTCTTTGTATAGGTCTTTTACATCCCTGGTTAGATTTATTCCTAAGTATTTTATCTTTTTAGGGACTATTATAAATGGTATTGTTTTCCTGATTTCCTTTTCATCATTCTCCTTATTGGTGTATAGGAATCCAAATGATTTTTGAATGTTTATTAATCTTTCTATTAGTTCCAGCAGACTTCTCACGGAGAATTTCTGTGCATAGAATCATATCATCCGCGAACATGGACAGTTTAACTTCTTCATTACCAATTTGGAAGCCCTTGATTTCTTTTTCTTGCCTTATTGCTATAGCTAGAACTTCCAGCACAATGTTAAATAGGAGTGGTGATAAAGGGCATCCTTGTCTTGTTCGAGGGGAATGTTTTCAGCCTCTCTTCATTAAGAATGATGTTGGCCATTGGTTTTGCATAGATGCCCTTTATTATGTTGAGAAATTTCCCTTCTATACCTATTTTATTGAGAGTTTTTATCAGGAATGGGTGTTGGACTTTGTCAAATGCCTTTTCTGCATCAAATGAGATGATCATGTGATTCTTTTCTTTCCTTTTACTTATGTGGTGGATTATGTTGATTCATTTTATAATGTTGAAGCATTCTTGCATACCTGGTATGAATCCTACTTGGTCGTGGTGTATTATTTTTTTTGATACGATGCTGAATTCTATTGGCTAGAATTTTGTTAAGAATTTTTACATCTATGTTCATGAGACATATTGTTCTGTAATTTTCTTGTTTTGGTGACATCTTTGCCTGGTTTTGGTATCAGCATTATGCTGGCTTCATAGAATGAATTTGGAAGTGTTGCTTCCTCTTCTATGCTCTGAAATAGTTTAAGTAGTACTGGTACAAGCTCTTCTGTAACTGTTTTGTAGAATCCACCAGTGAAGCCATCTAGGCCAGGGCTTTTTTTGGTTGGGAGTTTTTTTATTAACTTCTGAATCTCTTCTCTTGTTATGGGTCTGTTCAGATTTTCAACATCTATTTGTTGTAGTTTGGGTAGGCTGTATGTTTCTAGAAATTTACCCATTTCATCTAGGTTTTCAAATTTGTTGGAGTATAGTTTTTCATAATATTCTGTTATAATCCTTTTTATTTCGGTTGGGTCTGTTGTAATGTCCCCCATTTCATTTCTTATTTGGGTTATTTGCGTCCTCTCCTGTTATTCTTTTGTCAGTCTGGCCAGTGGTTTATCAATTTTGTTGATCCTTTCAAAGAACCAACTTTTGGTTTTGTTGATTCTTTCTATTGCCTTTCTATTCTCTATTTCATTTATTTCTGCTCTGATCTTTACTATTTCCTTTCTTTCGGTGGCTGTGGGCTTTTTTTGCTGTTCTCTTTCTATTTCTTTGAGTTCTTTAGTTAATGTTTTGATTTTTGTCCCTGTCTTCTTTTTTGATGTGTGCATCTATTGCTGTAAATTGTCCTCTGAGGACTGTCTTTGCTGTGTCCCAAAGGTTTTGGTATGATGTGTTTTCATTCTTACTTGATTCTAGGAATTTTTTGATTCCATCTCTCATTTCTTCTATTACCCAGTGATGTGTAAGCAGGGTATTATTCAGTTTCCATGTAACTGATTTTTTTTTCCTTGCTTTTTCTGTTGTTAATTTCTACCTTGATGGCATTGTGGTCAGAGAAGATACTTTGAATTATCTCAACGTTTTGGGTGTTGTTGAGGATTGCTCTGTGGCCTAAGATGTGGTCTATTCTGGAGAATGTTCCATGTGCATTGGAAAAGAATGTGTACTTTGCAGTGGTTGGATAGAGTGTTCTATATATGCCTATGAGGTCAAGTTGGCTGATTGTGCCCTTTAGGTCTTCTGCATCTTTGCTGAGTTTCTTCTTAGTTGTTCTGTCCTTAATGAGAGTGGTGTGCTGAAGTCTCCTACTATTATTGTGGAACTGTCAATTTCTCTTTTCAGTGTTGTTAGCGTTTGTTTTATGTATTTTGGAGCCCTGTCATTGGGTGCGTAGATGGTTATTATGGTTATGTCTTCATGATGGATCATCCCCTTAATCATTATATAATGTCCTTCTTTGTCTTTTATGGTGGATTTTGTTTTAAAGTCTATTTTATCTGAGATTAGTATTGCCACTCCTGCTCTTTTTTGGTAGTTGTTAGCTTGATTTATTTTTTTCCAACCGTTGACTTTTAATAAATTCACATCTTTGTTTCTAAGGTGTGTTCTTGTAGACAGCATATTGATGGATCCTGTTTTCTTATCCATTCTGTCACTCTCTGTCTCTTTATGGGTGCATTGAGTCAATTTACATTCAATGTAATTATTGATAGATGTAAGTCTATTGCTGTCATTTTGTAGTGCTTTTTTTTGTCATGCTGACATTTTGTTTGTTCTTCTTACTGTCCTGTGCTGAGTTACTTTTGCTTGTGGATTTTTTTTTCATTTCTTTTGTTTTTGTAGGTTTTGTTTTTGCTGAGACTTTATGTTTTTCCTCTTTATTTTTATGAATATGTTTGTTAACTTTCTTTGTGGTTACCATGAATTTTACCCTTATCTTTCTAAGTTTGAAGCAGTCTACCATTTCTTAGTATTGCCTTGCCTTCCTCTCCATTAGAAGGTTCTATACCTATGCCGTTTATTCCCTCTTTTATTGTTTTGATGTCGTTGTCATTTACTGATAAACTGTTCTGATTCCCTGTTGTATTTCTTTTGGTTTTGGATAGTCCTTAAGAGTACATTTCGTAGATTGGTATCTGGCTGGTACAATCCTGTGTCCTAGATTCTGCCTGTGAGCTGAAGTTGTTTGTTCTCAGATCTAAGAACTCCCTTTAATAATTCTTGTAAGTTTGGTTTGGCTTTTACATATTCCCTTAATTTCTGTTTATCTGGAAATGACCTAATTTTGATTGTATCCCACATAACTCTCAGGGTCTCTTCATTTTTCTTTGTTCTTTTTTCTGAGTTTTCCTCAAACAGAGTTGTATCCAAGTATTAGTCTTCAATTCCACTGATCCTGTCTTCTACCATTTCAAATCTGCTTCTCAGCCCTTCTATGACACTGTCCATTTCTGAAATCTTGTTGTTTGTCTTTTGGATTTCTAATTGTTGTTTTTGTATAATTTCTAGTTGTGAATTTATTTTGGCATTTTGCTCCTGCATTATTTTCCCGAATTCTTCCAATTTTTTGTCTGTATTTTCCATGAATTTGTCTATTTTTTCCTCACTTTTTTCTGCTTTTTGCTTCAGCTCTTGGAGAATTCTGAGTATTAGAGATTTGAATTCCCTATCAGGTAGTTTTAGTGCCTCTTCTTCCACTGGAAAGTCATCTGATGTTTTATTTTGGACACCTACTGGAACCATCCTGTCCTGTGTTTGTAAATGCTTTGATATTGTCTGCTGTCTTTGGGTCATTCAGTAGTTATTTTTCTCATTTATTGATTGTAGATTTGTTCATTTCGTCCCTTTATTTTTTAATTTGGCTATGTCTGAGCAGGCAGGCTGTGTTTTCTTTGTTGTTTGCTCATCTGTGGGCAGAGCACTTTTTGCCTCCTTCTCCAATTGGCAGGGTCAGTCACTCACATATGGTACGGCAGGCAGGTCTAGCTGAAGAGGAGTTACAGGGAAGCATTGTTTGCGGCACTTACTACAGCCACCAAGGCAGGTTGGTAATCAGTGTAGGGCAGGTTCCAGTAGGCCATGCCTGTGCTGCTTGGTGGTGTGATGTTAAGCGCACGGTGCAGGTAGGCAGGATGTGGTGGGGAGATTGTTATGTGTGGAGCTAAAATGGATATGGGAGAGAGGAAACAGGAACAGGAGCCAAAAACATACAAACAAACAAAAAAGAATCCTAGGGGAGCTTGCCATTGGAGTGGAGATATAAGAGACTATGCAATGGAGAAAAACAAAAAGGGGAAGAGGAAGAAAAGAAAAAAATGAATAAATAAAAATTGGAAAGGGAGAAGAACAGCGAAGTTCCCAGGGATCCCACTGGTACGGCTATGAGGTCTGGGGAAGTTGTTCTCAGGTGTTGCAGTACCACCTGGCTAGAAGGCATAGAGGTATACAATGCCAGGTATTCAGGGAACAGAAAAAGAAGGAAGATATAGAGAGACTAGAAACTGAGTAATGAAGAAAGACGAAAAGGGTAAAAGAAGGAAAAGAAAACAAAACAAATTGAAAAAAAAAAAAGAACAAGAAAAGCCCCCCAAAAAACAGAAAACAAAAACCAACATAAAAAGAAATGCCCGCAGGGATCCCTCTGCACATCTGTGCAATCTGAGGGGGAAGATTCCAAGCCACACAGCACCGCCTGGCCAGAACGGGCTCCCAACTCAAGAAAAGGAAAAGAAATCAAACAAACAATTCAAAACAAACAAACGAACAAAAGCCCTGGGATCCTGCCAGTGCAGCAGCCCTGACCGGGAAGCAGCTTCACACTCGAATGGAACTCTGCAGCCCCTCAGGAAGAAGCAAAGAAGATGCATGGAGCCAGGTATTTGAGTGAAAGGAGGGGGAGGTGGTGAGAGGTAAGGAAGAACTCAAAAGAAGCAGAAAAAAAAGCAACACCAGCAGCCAACGGATGGCACTGAGAAAGCCAGCCCGTTTGGGTGGGTGGAATCCAAGCCACCAGTGCTTCCTGGACAACAGATTGTGGCCGCGGGAAGCAGAGGAGGTCGAGTGGGGGTGAAGAAGGGTGGGGAGTGGGAAAGCATATATTGCAAATTACCGGTTGTTTTGTCTCCCGCTGGAAGCTCCATGAAGCAGTTTTCTCATACCCTGTTTGCTGGTCTCCTATAGGAGTCCAAGATGGTGGATCCGCGCTGCGTTAGCTGATAGGGGACCTCTGAAAGAACCTCTCCTCACTCTCCGTTCTCTGTCAGTTTTCTCACTCCATTTGGTGCTTGGCTGAGTTCTTTATCTCTTCATTTGATGTTTTAGGGTTTCAGGATTGTTGTTTTCTCTGTTCGGCTTAGTTTTTCAGATCTTTGCTGTGGAGGGATGGCGTTGTGCTTCTGCTTAGATTTTAAAAAATGAAATGCATCTTATGAGCAACACACTTTAAATATAAGGACACAGAAAGGTTGAAAGTAAAAAGATGTAAACCTGATGTAGTTCTTCTAATATCAGAGAAAATAGACTTCAAAGCAAGAAGCATTATTAGAGATGAAGGGGGATATTTAACAATGATAAAGAGGTTGATCCACGAGGAAGAATATAACAATTCTAAATCTGTGTAGACTCAATAATTAGCATCAAAATTGCATACATATCTAATTTGTTTTATTCATAAAAGCCACCTAGTGTTCAGGAAAGAGTCAAAGAGCTACCCCGAGACAACATCTTATCCTGCTTCCTCACAAGAGTTAACTCAAGAGTTAATCATTTCAAGAAGTCAGTTAAACCAAGACATCATTGTTATATGGTGGGTTAAGTTCCAATTCTTACTCTGCTCAATCATAAGCTGGCCCAGGCCAACCCTTGAACCACAGAAGCCCCTAACCATTCCTCAAGTTTCCAGCATGTACTACCCTGACTCAGGCCAAGCATCAACCCCTCCTCAGAAGCAAGAGAGTTTTTTTCACACAATAGCCTGAATGAAGAGCTGGTGTTTGGCACCCTCAAAAAAGGTGAATTCTTATAATGTCACCTCATTTCCACTTCCAATGGCAAAGATACAGAACCTTTTTCTGTGTGTGGATTCAAGGAAGACAAAACTGAAACTCCAAAGTGAAACTGTCCATCTTGCAAGATCCTGGAATGCTCAGACTTGATTCTAAACTAAACATGAAATCATCAACTGGTTAGAACACAAGGGTCTCATACGGAGGAAAATAATGAGGTCCTGCATTAAAAGAAAGGAACAAACTGTTCATTTCCAGACTCATGGAGTTGCTCACCTGATAAGAAAGGAAGAGGGTTGATGTCTGCAATGGAAAGGAAAGAACAAGAGCACATAGGCAGATTAGAAGGTCCACTCACAGCTATTGAAAGCAGAGAACAGTTGTTCTCTAAGATCAGGGAAAGACATTCTTCACAGACATAAGGGTTGGCTCACAGGGGACATGAGTAGGTAACTGTGTGAATCCCAAAGTGAGGGCATAGAAAATGGAAGCCCTATCCAGGAACAGTGGTCTGTTGCCAAATGTGAAGTAGGGTCATGGCAGGAACATTGAGAAGAAAGAAGTGAGGTGTCAAGGAGAACAAGAACAGTGATAAACACATCAGGGGCAGAGATCTATTTCCAGACTAGATAGTCTTCTCACAGGCAAGATGGGGAAAGATAAGCTATGCCTATCAACAAAGGGAAAACTCAAAACTGATCCTCAAAGAGACATTTTTCCCCAGATACAAAGGTCCCCTCTCAGAGACAAAGAAGATAAAAAGGGAAACCAGTCAAAGGAAAGAGAAAGACTGTGCCATCCAAACCAGAGAGAGCCATCACCAGGCTTAAATGTGCACTCAAAGCTCTCAGGAGATAGAAAAGCAAGTGAGGAAAGTAGACCTATCTACATGGGAATAGCTAACAAAGGCCAAGTAAGAGGGTAATGAAAAGGAGAACAAGTTGAGAACCCAATTAAAGAGAAATGATGGTGAATAAAATAAGAGCCATCCCCAGCTAGAAAAGAGGGTCTGTTTACAGAAGACAAGAAGAGGTAAAGCAAAAACAAGACCCTATTTCCAGGAAAGAGAAGAGTTCTGCCTAGACCAAGGAGAGCTACACCTTGAAAGATTTTATTTCCAAGCAGGAATAAAAGAGGGGAAGTCTACTATTAGAGAAAAGAAAAGAGCAGGCCTATTTAAGCCAAGACCAATTATCTTGTACCTTCATACTAAGGGCAGGCATATGGGTCATCTCATTGGTTAGTGAAGACGAACCAAGTGAAGTACACTGCTGATGAGAGACAACATAGTCAGTCATTCCAGGGATCATCCCCTGTCACCATGGCTGAGGAGTCATTCATACCCTGGTGAGTAGGAGAAAGAATATACATCCCTCAAAGAAAAGAAATCACCAGTGATAGCTGTTTAATAACAACAGTAATAAAAATAACTAAAATAAAAACAATAATAAAACAGAAACAAAAATAAAATAACAAAAATAGCTATTATTCATTATCCTTATTATGCCAGATGTAGTACATGCCAGATGTAGTACTCATGCTTTACATAGTGTGGATGTGAATTTTAGAATCTGAGGTGCTGGAATATCTGAATTAGGTGACTTCAGACCTAAGGGGGGGAAAAAAAAAACAATAACACAAAAACCACCTCCATTCTGAATTAAACTAAGATTTTCACTGATAATGTTAAATGAAGTTAGAACCTATAAATAACTTCACAGCCAAGATAGGTATATATCAAGCGTTATCCTCATTCTGACCCTCAAATTAATTTTCACTCAGTGAGATTTTTCTACTGTTAGTTCTTTGAAAATTGGTAAGTAGGTAAAAACTAAGTTTGTTAAAATAAGGAGACAAATCACAACTGTAAAAGTCTTTACAGTCTGTAACACAAAAAGTGCAGAGATTCAGGCTTTAACTTACAATAAACTGGCTATCTTAACTGCTTTCAGGGAATTCACCCAGTGAATCCCAGGGCCCTATCTCACTCTCGTCTTAGAAAGATGAGCAATGTGTACATTTCAAAAGACTTTAGATTTAGAGTGATTTAATCTTCACTCTTTACATTTCAAGGACTCCAATTAAGTTTGACTCAGCCTGCAAACCATCACTAAACCTCTATACCAAGAATGTTTATGTGTTTTGCTTTATAAATATTGCCTTCATCAAATTGTATCCAGAATAAAATATTTGTGTTAGACTAGAAATAGATCTTAAGAAAATTTGTAGTTTAATCACCCATTGTAAATTTTCCTTCCTTCCTCTGTACTCGTTTTGATATGAAACGATTTACATTCTTTTACTGTGCCTGTTAAAAACCCCACTGTTCTGCCTGCAAAGCAGAACATGCACTCAAGCCTGTTTAAATGTCATGTGTTCTCCATCCTGTGCAGTGAAATTATTCCTTCAATAAAATTTTTGTTTTAATTTCTATTGGAGCATTGGTCCAATTCTTCCACTAGGACAATATGTTGACATTGATTTCTCACAACAGTCCTGTGAGGTGGGCACAATAATTATCCCCATACTAGAAATTAGGAGACTTAAGCTCAGTAGGATGATTTCTGAGCCCACACTCTAGCCCTCTCTACCCACAGCCAGGGTGATGAGGAAGGCAAAAGCAAGTCTGGCCTTAAGGGTAGAAAGAGAGTAAGTCAATTGCATCAGGGACCAGACATAAAGGCCATTTTGCAGAAGATAAGAAGAGAAGAGGGCAGGAGGCTATTTAAGAGAAAGTCTGGCTCTCTCAGGGACAGACATCCATTGTCAGAAATTGTGGTTGGCCCAATGCACAATGATGAGGAGAAACATGTAACAGTTTTGAAACTCAGTCCACCATTTCTTTTCAGCCTATTTATGGCTCTGAATCTCCTTTCTTCTGAGCTAGTGGAAAATCTTAATTTCAGATTTTCCTGGAGTTGCCTGCTCTAACTCCTCTTTGCTCATACTGTGCAGATACTGGGGCTTCCATGGTGCCAAGGTAGGAGGGGCAAGGTGGCCTGGGAGAGGTTATTGGTCAATACAGGTTTGTGTTTGAGTGTCATGTCCACTTGGGCCCCACACTTCCAGCAGTTTCTTACTCTTTTCATTCCATGAATAGAACGTGGAATATCTGTATTTCCTCCAAGTAAAAGCAAAAGGAAGAACATCTGGCTTGTGTAATCTTGTCGCGGCTCCCACAGAAATCGTCCCAAACCAAGGCTCAACAGAGCTCCCCCAGCTTGCTATGGTGCCCTCTATTCCCCAAGGCACAACTTTTCTGATCCTGCCTCTCTATTAGCTTGTGGGGCATGGCTATTTGAATGGGTTCCCTCATCCGTTTGCATTGATAGGTGGCTCACAGAGCCTGCAACATGAACTCGCGTTTGTCTTCCTAAAAGCCTGCAGATTTAAAACTGCTGTCCTGGCCAACAAAGCCTGAGTAAGAGCTACTGGAATCACCTTCGCTCTCTAGGAAGGGTTTCAATTTTTACAAAGCCAGAGTCCAATATAAAGGTCTTAAAAGTCACTGTGAGCATCTCATGAAACCTGCAGAGAATTTAATCTTATCCACTGCACTCTCCTTTTTTATCAACCACCCTGTACCTGCCTGGAGCTTGAGAGCATCCTGAAGTGCTCTCAACCCAGGCTCATCAGAGATCACTGCCATTGTCTGACTCAGTGGGAACTTCTGAGAGGCCAACTCATCTCTGCCCACCTATACCCAAGAGTATTACAAATTTTGTTTTCAAGTGATTGGCTCTGATTTAGGAAGTTTGTAAGACAAAGAACTAGGTCTGACCTTTTGTCTCTGGTTTCTGAAAACAGCCTGAGCAATTAAGGTGCTCTTTTGTTTTTCTAAAACAGCCAAGCAACCCATAAGCATAGGCAAATGAGTTGGGAGCACCTAATTCATCACAGTGATAACAGGCCTCAGGAAGGGAGACCTCAGAGCAAACACCATGTACCCCACCCTTTGAGGCCTGATGCTTGTCTAGGTAGCATATCACATGGGATTTGGGTTATAAAAAATGTCTGAGTCCCCTTCACTGTGGCGCTAGTGGACAGCAGATGTAGCAGAATTTTTCATTTCACCTAACTAAGCCTGGGGTGGTGTCCATCAACAGAAGGTAGGCCCCCTATGGTGCCAGGTGGAGGCATGCATAGAAGAGTTCTCTGTCTCCACCAGGACAGCACCCAGAAGCCAGTGGGGACCAGTTTGTCCATCTGAGTGCCCTCGGCTACTGTGCATAGTGGGACACTAGTAGTTTTCCATCTCTGCCTGGACAACTTTGGAGTCAGGAAGGATTGCTCACCTGTTTTATGCAATCTTTTTTTTTTTTTTTTTTTTGTAAGTAATAAAAGCTACTTTCCATGTCCTTAAGAGTATGTTACGCATTCAGGCTCTGAACGGAAGGACATGCTATTCATGGAGGAATCATTATTAGTGATTGGTTCCCTATTTCTGGTGGCCTCCAGTCTATTTAGAAATCTGGGAAAAACTGCATCTCACAGAGCTGTAATCCATCATGTTGTGCATATGCACTGTACAAGTACTTTCATCAATGTTGGGCTTGATTATCTCCTAGAGTAGCTATGAATCTCCGTTTACAAACTCAAATGAGAAGAAAAAAAACTCCTTTTATGAATCAGCTTACTTACTGAGGCTCCAATTCCATCAGAACCTCAGTTCTTTTTAGGGTTCTCTCATCTCCCTGTGGTTTGTCGACAGCTCAGGGGTATTCTAAAGTACCAAGACGTGTAGAGGAAGGAGTCTGGTCCACATAGATTGCTGCTGGGATGCCCTCCACTCTTGCCCATATGCCTTTTCTGGTCCTGCCTCCCTGCACAGTAGGAGCAAGAGCATCTTCACAAGTATCCCCTTGGTCCCATTTTCCTAGAGGCGCCATGTAGCCAGCTCTGTCTGGGGTCTTGCTGCCCTCTCCAGTGGAAAAGCTGACAAACGAGAGCTAAAGTTCAGTCTGGGTTTCAGTATTGGTCACGCCCATCTCCCTGCCTCCGTCCCACCACTTTCAGGAAGCCTCACTCAAGTTTCCTCAAGATTGGCTGAGTTTACCCAAAATTCTCCTAAGCTCTGGGCAAGAAGGATGAGAATGGAAGGAAATCCAGAATGTCTTACCCACTTCTACTTTGTACTCTCCCACATTTTCCTGAAGGCAATGAAATATTGAGCCTGCTACCTGCTCATATGTGTAGATGGACAGGCAGAAATTGTGGAATGAAAAAGAAGTGAGTCAAAAATTAATATTGTAAAATATTATTCTGCTACCTGTGTAAATATACCGTTGTAAGAAAAGAAAGAACGGGACTATCCCTACACAGGGACAGTCATTAGTCACTAGAGTTGCGGATTCTTTCACCCCTGAGAAAAAAATATCGGTAAAGTTTGCCTTTGAAATTAAACAGAAGAATTGTTCAATATGGATCGCTATTACACATCATTAGGCAGGAGGGTAAGTTCTCCATTGCTGGGAAAGAAAAGGGATTCTTATTTCTGTCAGGCCTGTGAAGCCTTATGACTTAGGGAATCTGACAATATCCAGTCCCCGATTGGCATTTCCAGCCACACAGTCATTTGACCCATGGTCAAAGTCATGCAGTGCCTGCCAGGGAGTGGGGAAGTGAGATAGCAAAGGGAGGAAAGGCAACTAAGGTGAACTTATGAGCAGGTTATTGTTGTGAGGAAGTGGGGCTCAATCCCTGTAGACTCTCTGAGACAATTTCTGGAATACTCCTCAGGATTGTCCTGTTAAAGAGTGAGGCAGCAGGGGAATTTATTGGCGAGCTCCCACAGTTGTTGTTGGAGGGTTCTTCTAAGGCACTGACTCTCCAACATGTCCAGCCTGCCCTGGACACATACAGGTGGAGACACCACCAGGGCCAGAGAATGATTTGGGCACAGGGAGAACCCTACACAGGTCTCAGGGGCAGAATAGAAGACATGAGTGGGGCCCCAACAGCACTCATTTCAAGAGTCAGTCAGGGGTTAGCCACATGACAAGAGGAACTGGGAAGAAGATGGGTAGAGAAAGAAAGAATCACAGGGAAGGGCCAAGCTGAGGCTGTATCTGCCCCAAACAAGGGGACTAAATTTAAGAGTCCCACAAATTTTACTTTCCTTCAGTACACAGGTCCTTCACAAACAATCTCAATATCTTATCAATTGTATCATCAGTGCAAAGGAAACAACAAAGGCATAAAGCCCAATTGAGCCCCACATCACCAAAATCTTATCAAATGGTCAGTGTTGGGTGTTAGATAAGAGCAGAGATTCTGGGGCCAGACTGCCTACATTCAATCCCTGCTCTGATGTCCCTGCTGTTTGACTTTGGGCAAGTTACATTACCTCTCTGTACTTCAGTTTCCTCACCTATAAACTAGGGACAAAAATGTAAGTCCATAATCCCATACTCTCGATTCCAAAGTCCTAAAAGATCTGATAAATGATTTTCCCCTTCCAGGATGATTTTTGGCAGCACTCCTGATTTGAACTAAAACGAAGCAATTTATAGTTTATGCCTTCCCACTTGTGAGTATTCATAGGATTGCTCTGAAGAAATAGTAACATGTTTAATTATGGAATGCTGCTGTCAACATAAGATTATATGTGGTATAATAAAAAGGTATTCTGGGGAAAAATGAATGCCAAAATTCATCTGATCTGAGGACTTTGGCTAGGAGATGGTATAGTATCTATTCACTTATGCTGTGGTTGGAAAGTTTTAGTATTAGTGATGATTTATGATACTAATATTGAGGGATTGCAAGCATGTATATATATAGTGCTTACCATGCCGCAGGTACTGTTTACATGTTGTATTGTCGTATTCTACTAATATTAGCATCTTAAATAATCACCAATGTTGAAACTCTCCAACCGTGTCACAGGTGACTTCCAACACTGTAGGCAGGAAAAAGTCTATAAGTTAGAGGTTTTTGGAAAATTTAGAAATTGACTTGGGAAACCAGTCCCCTCGTGATGAGTTAGGAACAGAAGAATATCAGCACCACACTGAGACAAGTCATGGCCAAAGAGAGCCCCTGTTGCTACTGATGCAGCCATTCATGATATCTTATCAGTGATGCAGAAGGCTGGCTCCACAGGTAATCGTGCAGAGGAGCTGTTGAAAACTGACTTCCATCCAGAGGAGAAACTGTTAGGCACAGAACGACAGGAGTCAGAGAGGGAACAGAAAACAGATGGCCAGGCAGGAGGGACACTGTAGTTTGGATAATTCTTTTGCTTTTTTATTCAAAAAGACACCCCTTAGTCACTGATGATGTCCAGTGCTAATAATAGCAGTGCTCACTAAGCAGGCTAGACAGGGACAATATCAACCCAAGGCCCAGGGGCAGGTCAAGTGGTGGCATCCAGTTTCTGACTGCCACAGATTGCCAAATATTCCACATAATGGGCTCATTATTGACATTCTTTCTGCATAGTTATTAAAGTAAAAGATGGATATTGAAGGAGAGAAAATCTGCACTGATTTAGCTTGCAGGGTGATAACTTCTGCTAATGTGGATGGTCTGTTTAGAGACTGGAATCATAGTGTGTTAGAAAGTATAGGGGTGACACAGGGTGTGTGCAAGCAATGAAGGATGAGGGGAGCTAGTGTTTTGCCCACAATATAGGAAAGTGTCGGCTCTGCTATTTTTTGCTTTGTTTTAAAACCTAGATCACTCTCATACAGTTTTCTGTAACGTCAAGAAATATGGAAGGACCTAGTATGACAATTTCTTTTACCTTGTAGTTTTCAAAGCTAGAAGTTATTTTTCCTAGATATTCTGGGTACACATAAAGTAAGGAAGTGGTAGTAGTAACAAAACTAATAATAACGATATCCTATTCACATAATACTTGAAACGTACAAGGAACTTCAATAAACAATCCCAATAATGCAAGAAAATAATGAGGACCTTATCCAGTTTTACAGATGCTGCCAGTTCATGAAGGGTAAATGATTACTCACCATTGGAAGTAGCAAAGCCTGAAAGAAGACTCATGGTCTCCTGGCCCTTGTTGTCGTTAGGTGCCATTGAGTCAGTTCTGACTCATAGTGACCCTATGTACAACAGAACAAAACGCAGCCGGGTCCTGTGCCATCCTCATGATCATTACTATGCCTGAGCCCATTGTTGCAGCCACTGTGTCAATCCATCTCGTTGAGGGTCTTCCTCTTTTTCACTGACCCTCTACTTTACTTGGCCTTAGGAGGTACTCAATAATAAATGTTTCAGTTAAACTTAATTCACGAAGAAACTTAGCCTTATCTATGGGAAATGTGGTTCAGAATTTGCTGGGCATAGTGGGTAGATCAATAAACAAAAAGTAAGTCATAGGGCCAGAAATAGGAATGCTTTCCATTCAATATGCTGACTGACCTAAAAATGTCATTAAAATAAGTTAATAATAAAGAGATCCAAATGAGTTTCATGAAAAAAATATAGCCTACTTAGAAATATTTAGGTACTCTCCTATCTAATCAGGGAACCCTGGTGGTGCAGTAGTTAAGTGCTTGGCTGCTAACCTAAAGGTCAGTGGCTGGAACTCACCACTGCTCTTGGGGAGACAGATGTGGCAATCAGCTTCCATAAGGATTACAGCCTTGGAAACCCTAAGGGGCAGCTCTACTCTTCTATGAGTTGGAATTGACTTGACGGCAAAAGGTTTGGTTTTTTTATTTCCAATCTAATCCTTAAATCAAACTATTCATTCAGTAATTTCCACTGCAGGCTTAAATAAAATACATATTTCAGTTGCCTGCTGAATCTGTATGAAGTGTGTGACTGGCTGATGCTTTAGTAAACACACTTGAATTCATGTCTCTAAGTTTTGATCGCTTCACCGTAAACATATCCCTCTGATGCTACAACAGCACACAGTAGTTTTTAATCTTCCCTGTCAGAATGGCCATTGAGTCAATCCAGCATGTTTCATGATGCTAAACTCTTGGGCTTTGAGGGCAAATTTGATATTTAGAAGCAGTCAAAAGTCATTCCGAGTCAATTTTTCAGGTCATTAACACTATTTTGGTCTAAAACTAAACTAGTAAAACTGATTTAACTCAAACTATTTCTTAAAAAAATGACTAAATTTTTTCAAAAAAATTTAAGCCAGGGGAGAAGGTGAGATGAATAGGTGGAACACAGGGGATTTTGAGGACAGTGAAACTACTCTGTATGATACTGTAATGGTACGCTCATGACATTAAGCATTTGTCAAAACCCATAGAACTGTACAACACATGGAGTGAACCTTAATGTAAACTATGGATTTTAGTTCATAATAATGTGCCACTATTGATTCACCAACTGTAATTAATAGATGTATTACACTTCTGCAAGATGTTAATAATAGGGGAAACAATGTCCAGGTAGAGGCAGAGTATGTGGGAATTATCTATGCTTTCTGTACAATTTTTCTATAGACCTAAAACTGCTCTAAAAAATAATCTATTAGACTTTTATTTTTTAAAAAAAAAGCCATTCTTTGGCATGGTTTTGGAAATCCAGTGGCCTCCAGAGAGAACACTTTAAAGCTATCATTTATTTCAATGCGTAGTTCTGACAGGCTGTTAGAAACCCTGTCACTTTACTGTGAGTTAAAATCTCTCCAAGGGCCTATAAGCTCCACCTTCTGTAGTTCTCAGGTTCTGGGCAGCTTCTGTCAACAGGCCCTGAGTACAAGCTTTCCACAGGCTTCACCTCCCCTCCAATAAGAAAGAGCTCTTGCCTGCCTAAGTGTCTTCCTATCGACTTCTCTCTATTTTTATTCGAGCAGAAAGGAAAAAAAAAAAAAAAAAACTTATTTTTTTTAAATGACTAACACCATGATATTCACTTCCATAAGCCCCTTATGATTTTAACCAGAATAGAATATCCTCATTCCATCTAAGATGAACCAAGCTGTTCTGCTCTTTTATAATTAATGCTTAAAATTTACAAGAAAGACTTAGCTTTACTCATTGTCATGGATTGAATTATGTCCCCCCCAAAATTCTGTGTGCCAATTTGGCTGGGCCATGATTCCTGGTATTGTGTGATTTTCCTATATGTTGTAAATCCTGCCTCTATGATGTTAATGAGGGAGGATGGGTGGCAGTTGTGTTAGTGAGGCAGGGCTCAGTCTACAAGATTGGACTGTGTCCTGAGGCAATCTCTTGAGATATAAAAGAGAGAAGTGAGCAGAGAGACAGGGGGACCTCATACCATCAAGAAAGCAGTGCCAGGAGCAGAGCCCGTCCTTTGGACCAGGGTCCCTGTGAAGAGAAGCTCCTAGTCTGGGGGAACATTGATGAGAAGGCTGAAGAAAGAGAAAGACTTCCCCTGAAGCTGATGCCCTGAATTTGGACTTTTAGCCTACTTTACTGTGAAGAAATAAATATCTCTTTGTTAAAGCCATCCACTTGTGGTATTTCTGTTGTAGCAGCACTAGATGACTAAGACACTCATTAAACTCTAAGAGCTAAACTTCTATGCAGTGTTTACACCTGGTAGCTAATTCCATTTGTATTAACAAGGAAGTTTGGGTCATAACCTATAAGACTTACTTTAATTTTTTTAAGACAAAGCCTTTAAACAAAGATATAAGGTAGAGTCTACACTCCTAAGTATAACATCTGAACCTACGTAGCCTCACATTTAACATTTTATAGTTATGTTTAACCCTGAAGGAAGAGTCTACTGCTAAAAGAGTAATATTTTCTCTTTTAACATGCTTTGGTTTACTGTTCTGCTGGGCTTCAGACAAAATTCTAAGTAGAAGATGTTTATCTGGGGAAAGGAAGATAAGCAAGGTGTTACCTTGCTGGTTGTCTATTCTAGTTAGGAATATGATTATTTTCCATTAAGTTTGATTCTCCCAGCTACAGGCTAGGAGTGAATTTAGCACTTTGGGAAATTATATTTCCTCTTGCAAGCAAATAAGGCACTATTTAGTTGCTTACTAATCCAAGGAATAAAGCAAGCTTGAGATAGTTTTCAAAATTTATTAGGATGACTGAACTCTGCCCAAGCTGAAAATCTGCATTGACGTGTCTCACATCTATCACTGCCAGCCTTGTCCTGCAATGGCTTGTATTTCTAAACGAAGAAGGAAAAAAATCTCAACATCTGACATCTACTAAACTCACAGTACTTAACAGAGAGCTCAAAAAACAATGTGTTAAATAAATTAATGCAAGCTACTCTCCTAGACACAGAGAAGAGGAGGAGGTTGGAGGCAAAGGTGGGGGATATTGAAGATGGAAAAAAAACCAAAACAGTTGCCATAGAGTCAATTCTGACTTGTGGCAACTCCATGTATGTCAGAGTAGAACTGTGCACCATAAAATTTTCAGTGGCTAATCCTTCGGAAGTAGACAACCAGGCTTTTATTCTGAAGTGCCTATTTTGGTTAATAGCTGAGCTCATTAACTGTTTGCACTACCCAGGGACTCCCTGTTGAAGACAAATGGCATAAAATTGGTCAATGCCCTCAAGGAGCTTACAATCTGGTTGGGGAGATAGGGCAGTATATACATGAAAATTAATTAATTTTTGTCATATTTTCTTTAGAATTAAGGTCCAGAGAAGGAGAAGAGCCTTGCCTTAAAAGAAAACCACTGAGCCTGGACACAACGTAGTGTAGAATTTGAGAGTATGAGATGGACTTCAGAAGGTAAATGATATAGTGGGATATGATTTGTCACTGTAGCTGCTGGTAGAAAAATAGTTGGAGGAAAGTGAGGGAGGACACATGGAGACCAGTGAGGAAACTTGCATTACATCAAGTGAGAGGTAATGGTGGCTTGGTCTAGAGTTGTAGAAATGGAGAAAACCAACGGGATAGTGATATCTTGTGGAGGTAGAACTCTGGCTGGATTTTTGGATGTATTGAATGGTCAGGATATGGTAAAAATAATAATAATAACAAGTATGTCCTGTAAATGGTTAGCTTGATCATTCGGTCATCTTCCTAGTCAAACTCAAATTATTCTCTTTCAGTCTTCCCTACCTCAGAGAAAATGGCAACATGTTGCAATCATGAACTTTGTCTTGAATATATGAATTTCAAGATGTTATCCACCCTAGTAAGATTTCAAGTAAGTGGTTACACATGTAGGTCAGAACTCGTGTAGTGGTCAGGGCTAGAATTATAAGTGTCCTGGAGGACTGCAAAGCAATGAGACTGAATGAAATCAGCTAGAGAAAGAATGCAGGTAGAGATGAATCAGATTGCAAGGCTAAACTCTAGGACATTCCAGCATTTATTATGGAGCCAGCAAAGGTAACTGAGAGGAAGACAAAGAAGTAGTGGAAACCCTTTTGGAAGCCAAGAAAGAAAAGAATTTCAAGGAAGAAGTTTCCAAATGTGTCAAATGATGCTAAGATGTCAAGAAAGATAAAGAATAAAAATGTCATCAGGTTTGAAAAAACTGAAGTTGTTGTTGGTAACTATGACAATACTAGCTTCTATGTAGTGGTAGGAATCGAAGCCATATAGAAATGTTTGAGATGAAATATTTCCACCATCTAGTTCGGCCACCTGCTTCTACAAAGAAGAAAGCTGTGCCAACAAAAAGATGAAGGTCTTTTGCCTGAACACAAATTTTCACTTGCTGTAATCATGAATACATAGTTTTTGCCAAGTCTCCAGTGTATGTATGTCCCAAAAGGCCAACGGTAGGGTGTGGTCCTTCATAGGGTGCCTACCAACTCCTCTACCACGTGTTAGCCATGCATATTCTATATTAGAAATTAATGATCTGATTTCCATGAACCTATGTGCTTAAGAGGGATGATGTGCAAAGTTACAGTAAATATATATTTCCAGTGAAATGTTCCATAGCTTTTATCAAATTATCAGAAGGTCCATGACTTCTCCTAAAAAAAAAAAAAATCTGTTGAGAACTTTGTTCTACATCCAAAAAAATAAATTGTAGAGCTCATCAAACAAAGAGACCTTCTCTGAGATCAAGCTCCTATGAGAGCATCATTTATCATCATCCAGGACACTAAGCAACATCTGCACCACAGTCAAAGAAACTCCAAATGGCCCAGAGGCTTAATAAATCACCAGCCTATCACAGCCAGCACTCCTCTAAGCTTTTAAAGGCTTTGATTCCAGGGAAATATTAACAGGCTGATGAATGCTAAATGATCAGTCATATTATATGAGGATAGCGCAGAATTTAAGTGGGAGGCCACACTGTGCTTTGCCTAAAGTAGCATGGCTCAGAGCACAGAGCAATATCTGACAAGAGTCCTCCTAATCCAACTTCCGAAATCAGTTTCCTTCAGGAACTCCAGTTGTGGGTTAGATATGGTAGCTGGCTTTTAAGTGATACTTGGCATTCTGATTGGGTCAAAGTTATCTCAAGTCTCACTCCACTTTGAATTATTGGGAATAGGCTGCTAGAAATGCTCAGCAATGATACTGTACCTACTTCCTCCAAGAACATAAAGAGATTTTAGGACATTATGCTCTTTAAGGTACCAGAGGTACAACATAAATTGACTCTCTGTGGATTCAGAGCAATGGTGCTGTCTGCTATGATGTAAAATTTCAACCTAGCATAAAATTCAGGTTTAAACTCTCAGTTTTCACCACCATATTTGGTGACTACAGAGCCGGAGTGTATGTCTGATCAAGAATTTAACACTTAACTACCAGTGGAAACATGGCTGTTAGTACTCTGAAACGCCCTTCCTTCAGATCATTCTTAGTCTTGCAGTCAAAACACGTAGATGTCCAAACTATTCCGTGCCTGAGGATGTGGCAGGGGCACAAGGCAGGAATGATGTCCCTTATGCATATTTTTCAATCACCAAATTTCAAGACAACATATATTTATTCAGTTATTTATCTTTTTAGTTTTCCATCCCCAGCATCCAGCACAGTGCGTGGCATGTAGAAGAAGCACAATTATTTTTAAATCAATAAATGAAGTATTGGCAAACTAGATGAACATTGTATCACTCAGGATCTAGTCAGAAAACAAAAACCAGGCTAGGGTTTCAAAAAAGGAAACTTAATATAGGGCACTGGTGACACAGGTATTGGAAGAATGAAGATGCCAAAAAGGCAACCCAGGTATTAGCAACAGCAGGTGCCACTACCATTCCCAGGGTGCTGGGCAGTTCACCCAGAGCCCAGGAGCCATGAAGGTGACACTGCCAGAAATAGGAAGTGGGTATAAACCCCTGACTTCTCCTCTCCTTCCACTCTTCAGTCTTGCACCAGAAACTCCAATGGCAGACGGGAAGGGAGCCTCGGAAACACAACTTTCTGTTATACAGAGCAGGGAAGAGAAGGGTGGTGAACAGGCAATTGACTAGCACAAACACTCCTAAAGAGACAAAGAGCATGTAATAAGTTCCCCACTCTCAAGGCATTAATAAGAAACACATACTTAAAAAGATGATATATGTCTATGTGAGTGACAGAACAGTACTACTAATAAGCACTCAAGTCATTCACAAGGAAAAGAAATATCTGCTCCTCAAAGGAAAGGCCTGAGATGTTCGTGTCTATATTCCAGTGCCTTGCACACAAAAAGCATTCATTCAAAAAATATTTATTGAACTGACTTCAATTGTAGGCCAGAATGGTCTGAAAAGATTTCCTTGAAGAAAATAGTTTCTGCCTTTGAAAGAAGAGAAGAATTAACATAAGTAGAAAAGGAGAAAACAGAAATTCTAGAATGGCGGTAATAATGAGTACAGAGGCTGAAATAGTCATCAGTCACATCTTTGCCTTTTAAAACTTTAAAGCCTTTTGCAGCAGATTTGCACAATGCAATAAGTCGTTTATTTCTTGAATGCTGCCTTCATGGACCTTGATTGCTGATCCAATGGAATGAAATCATTATCAACTTCAATTTCTTCTCCATTTATCATGACATTGTATACTGGCCTACTTGTGAGGATTTCTGTTTTCTTCGTGCTCAGCATAATCCATACTGAAGGCTGTAGTTTTTGACCTTCATCAGTAAGTGCTTCAAGTTGTCTTCATTTTCAGCAAGCAAGCTTGCATAATCTGCATATCGTATGTTGTTAATGAGTCTTCTTCAAATCCTGATGCCATGTTCTTCATATAGTCCATCTTTTCAGATTATTTGTTTAGCATACAGATTGAATGAGTTAGGTGAAAGGATACAACCCTGTAGCACACCTTTTACAATTTTAAACCACTAAGTATCCCTTTGTTCTATTTAAGTGACTGCCTCTTGATCCATATGAGCATAGGTTCCACATGAGCACAATCAAGCGTTCTGGAATTCCCATTCTCTATTCTAGCCATAATCTGTTATGATGCACACTCTAATATCTTCATGTAGTTGATAGAACATATGTAAATATCTCTTTGGTATTCTCCGTATTCAGCCAAAATCCACCTGATATCAGCAATGGTATCCCAATGATATCCCTCATTCCATGTCCTCTTCTGAATCCAGTTTGAACTTCTGGCAGTTACCTGTAGATAAATGGCTACACACATTTTTTAATTATCTTCAGCAAAATTTTACTAGCATGGGATATTAATGATGCTGTCAATAATTTCTGCATTCTGTCTGATCACCTTTCTTTGTAATGGGCACTAATATAGACCTCTTCCAGTTGGTTAGTCACATACTTGTCTTCCAAGTTTCTTGACATAGATGAGTAAGTGCTTCTAGCACTGCATCTGTTTGTTGAAGCATCTCAATTGGTAGTTTATCAATTCCTACAGTCTTGTGTTTTACCAATGCATTCAGTGCAGCTTGAACTTCTTCCTTTAATACCAATGGTTCTTGATCATATGCTATTTCCTAAAATGGTTCAACATCAAACAATTCTTTTTGGTATAGTGACTCTGTGTATTCCTTCCATCTTCGTTGATGCTCCCTGCATCATTTAATTTTTTGCCCATAGAATCCTTCAGTATCACAACTCAAGTCATAAACTTTCTCTTCAGTTCTTTCAGCTTGAGAAATGACAATTGTAGATTCTTCTCTTTCTGTTTTCTAACTTAAGGTCTTTGCACATTTCATTATACTTTACCTTGTCTCCTCAAGCCACCTTTGAAATCTTCTATTCAGCTCTTTTACTTCATTTCTACTGTTCATTTTAGCTACTCTGCAGTTAAGAGCAAGTTTCAGACTCTCTTCTGACCTCCATTTTGGTCTTGTCCTTCATTCCTGTCTTTTTAATGATCTCTTACTTTCTTCACATGTGATGTCCTTGACATCTTCCTATCACTCTTCTGTATAAGACCCACCCAAGGGAAGCTATTCTCTGTCTTCTAGCACCTCTGCCTCTAACCAGGTGGATTCATCAAATTAGGTCTTCAGTTTGAGGAAGATCCCACTAAGCTTCAGGTCTAAGTCCCATGCTTTGGTTTATTTTTTCTTGTCTTTTTATTGAAATATAATAATTCATAAAAGTCTTGTCTTTTAAGAATCATCGAACTCTTGCATCATTTTCAATAAAGTGGAAATTTGTCTCTTGCTACCAGTTTTTCTTTGTATGTATGCTCTACCAACTAAGATTCTGGGGGTGGAGTGGGGGAGGTAAAGGGTAAACAGGAGCCTTAGGTCTTTGAACCCTTAGCAACAATCTGTGCTGGCCTATTCCTTATCACCTGTCCCTGAAGGGAAGGCTTCTTAATGGTGTATCCTCTCTGCCAGGGTGAATTTGTTTGAGGAAATGGAACCCTGACCTTTATAATTCCTGAGATAATTCACACCCACCGATCACATGGATAAGTCTAGATCTGCAATAACACACATTAATAGGCAATGAAGAATCATCAGCTATTGAAAACCAAGTCACAAGCAGAGGAACAATTTCAAAAAACATTGTACAAGTTCCGGGAAGATGCCGATGTGAGAAGACAAAGATTCGAATCTTTCCCACAAGAAAACCACCCCCCCTCAAAAAAAAAAAAAACACATTGATAAGTCTCCAGCAGAAACCTGTGCAGTCAGACAGAACTCAACAGCAGTGACTGGAAAAGTGAAATAAACAGGGATGACAAAGAGTAAGGTAAGAAAATTTACTCTTTTGATCTCCACTCCTTCCACTTCTTCCCCACCCTCCCAGCACCATGACTTTGCAAACTCACTGGAGCAACTTCTACACAGAGCCAAAATAAAATGAGGGAGAAAAAAAAGTAGACCTATAGAGACTAGAAGAGTTCACTAGGCCAATTTGTATACAGAGAAAAGCTCCAGAGTTCCAGTCAGGCTCAAAGAAACATATCCTTGCAAATCTGTATGGGTATGCCAGCCCTCTCCACCCCTCCCCAGTGGCAGTGCAGACAGGAAGCAGCTGAAAGGACAAGTTGGCTGATACCCTATCTGAGGAGGGGAAAGGATCTGAGTCAGAGGCAGGAGCACTGACTTAGGGACTTCATATCAGTATTTTGAGGGTAAAGCTCAGTCTAGGAAAGAGAGGAAAAAACAAAGAAACTAGACTGTTGAACATTCACTGCAGTTAAGCCAGAACCTGTGGCTGTGGGGCATGTCTCCTAAATAAAGACAGTGACTGAAGAGAAGTGTAAGGTTAGCTACAATTACAATTACTGGATTCCACTGCCAAAATACAGAGGAAAAAGCAGAAAAAAATAGCTTTCACTGCCTCAGAGACTGCATATTAGTACCTTGGCTGCAAAAGGAAAGGGGACAGCTCAAACATCAAATGAAAAGGGCCAGTTCCACCCTACCCTCAACCCAGGATAGTCAGGGAGAAACAAAGGGGGAAAAAATCAAACAGAACACTCATTAAACTGGGTAGGAAATAAAGGGGAAAAATAAATAAATGAATAAATAAGTAAACAAACAAATAATCCCTCTGGGTAAAGAAAACTCTGAGGTCAAGAATTACCACAGTAAAATACACAAATGCCTCAAGTTCAACAAAACAAAAATATAAGGCACACAAGGAGAAGTTAGCCCATTTAACGAACATGTTGAAGATGCTGAAATTAGTCCTATAGAGGCCAGGTTAATGGGAAAAATAGAGGACTTGTAAACAACAATGTCAAATATGTTCAAAGAATCCTAAGAACACACACAAAAACAAATTAATGGAGATCAGAAAACAAAATGAGAAATTAAATAAGGAGATAGAAATCATAAAACAGAACCAAATAGAAATAATAGAATTTAGGAATAAAATAACAGAATTGGAAGATGCAAGAGAGGGTTTCAATAGTAGATTTGAACAGATAGAAGACAGAAAAAGTAAACTGGAGGACATGGTAACGGAACTTCTCAAGGCTCAAGAGAAATAAGAGAAAGAACAAGAAACAAGAAAACAATAAAACAAGAAAAGCACACAAAGTTAAATGGAGCCATCAGACACGATCAAGAAATCCAACATTCAGAACATGAGGGCCCCAGATCAAGAAGATAGAAAGAAAAGGATAAAAAGAATATTCTAAGATACAATGACAGAGAATTTTCCAGACCTGAATAAGAAATTGAATCAGGAAATTAGGCATACTCCAAGCAGAGAGAATCCAAAGAGGTCTACAGCAAGACATACTGTAATCAAATTCTTGAAAATCAAAGACAGGGAGAGAGTTCTGAAAGCAGCAAGAGAAAAAGAGTTTAACATATAAGAGATCCTTGATAAGATTAAATGCAGATTTCTTCTCAGAAATCCTAGAGGACAGGAGGCAATGGAATGATATGTATAAAAAGTACTGAAAGAAAGGACCTGTCAACCAAAAATTCTTTACCTAGCAAAATTCTCCTTCAAAAATGAGGATGAAATCAAGATATTCCCAGATTAACAAAAATTGTGGGAATTTGTTACCACCAAACCTGCTTTGCAAGAATTACCAAAGGGAGTTCTTCAGGTGGAAAGAAAAGGTCATTATACAGGTAATCAAAGCTGCACATTGGAAAGAAAATTAAAAATATATAAAATAAAACAGAGATCTTCAATAAAAGTAATGTCATGGGCATAAAAAAGGCCAATTGTATGGGTATCTCCAGTAAATGGATATCTCTAGGGTAAATGTAGTAGTTAAGTTCCACAAGCATTATAGTAAAAAATGCATGAAAACTAAGGATGCAAACTTATGTAATTGTAGTCACAACAAACCAATAACAAGTGAAGAGATTGAGTCAATAATAAAAAAAAAATTTCCCAACAAAAAGAGCCCAGGACCAGATGGCTTCACTGGGGAATTCTAACAATCATTTAGAGAAGAATTGACACAAATCCAGTTCAAATTCTTCCAAAAAGTGGAAGAGGAAGGCATGCTTCCTAAATCTTTCTATAAAGCCAGCATCACATTGATACCAAAGCCAGACAAAGATACCACAGGAAAAGGAAGCTACAGACCAATATCCCTTATGAATATCAAACCAAACCCGCTGCCATCAAGTTGATTGCAACTCATAGCGAACCTATAGGACAGAGTAGAACTGCCCCATAGGGTTTCTAAGGAGCAGCTAGTGGACTCGAACTGCCAACCTTTTGGTTAGCAACTGAGCTCTTAACCACTATGCCACCAGGGCTCCATGCCAAAATTCTCAACAAAATCCTAGCAAACAGAATCCAACAGCATATTAGAATTATGCAGCATGATCAAGTGCGATTTACTCCCAGAATGCAAGGATGGTTCAACATTAGAAAATCAATCAATGTAATTCACCACATGGATAGAACAAAGGAGAAGAATTATGTGATCTTCTCAACTGACACAGAAAAGGCATTAGATAAAATCCAACATCCTTTCTCGATAAAAAGGATGGTTCTCAACAAGATTAAAGGCATTTATGAAAAAACAAAAACCAACATTAGATTTAGAGCTTTCCCCTTCAAAGTGGGAACACGACAAGGACGCACACTCACACCACTCCTATTCAATGTTTTATTGGAAGTCCTATACAAAGCAATAAGGCAAGAAAAAGAAATAGAAGTTATCTAAACTGGAAAGGAAGAGGTAATACTCTCTCTATTCACCCCTGACATGATCCTTCATATAGAAAACCCCAAAGAATCTACTAAAAAGCTTCTAGAGATAACAGAAGAATTTATCAAAGTTGCAACATACAAGGTCAACATGCAAAAATCAGTTGGGTTTTTATACATTCATTAGCAATCAGAAATCCGAGAAGGAGACTGAAAAACAATTCCATTTACAATAGCATCTAAGAAAATAAAATACCTAGGAATAAATTTACAAAAAGATGTGAAAGACTTACACTACAAAAATTATAAAACACTGCTGAGACTAAAGAAAACCTAAATGGATGGAAGGACATTCCATGTTTGTGGAATGGAAAACTTAATATAGTCAAGACGTCAATACTACCCAAAGTGATCTACAGATTTAACACAGTTCTGATAAAATCCCACCAGTATTTTTAACAGAAATGGAAAAATTAATCTTCAACTTTATATGGAAAGGCAAGAGGCCTCAAATAGCCAAAGCAAACTTGAAGAAAAGAACAAAGTAAGAGGGCTTACACTTCCTGACTTCAAAACATATTACACAGCTATAGCAATGAAAACAACCTGGTGCTGGTTTACTGATAGACACATAGATCAACGAAATAAAATTAAAAACCTATAAATTAATCCATGCATCTGTGATCAAATGATTTTCAACAAGTGTGCTAAGTCCATTTAATGGGAAAGGAACGGTCTCTTCAACAAATGGTTCTAGAAAAACTGGATTCAAGATCTATATCACAGCATACAAAAACACGAATTAAAAATTGAATCAAGGACCTAAATGTTAAAGTGAAGCCATAAAGCTCTTAGAAGAAAATATAGGGGCAAAGCCCTTGGACCTAATTTTTTTTAAATGATAGATTACCAAAGTCAACAAGAAATGCATGAGCAGCAGAAGACAAAATAGATAATTGGGATCTCTAAAAATTAAATACTTATCTTTATCAAAAGAGTAAAAAGACAATTTACAGACTGGGAAAAAATCTTTGGGAACAGTATATTTGATAAAGTTCTAATATCCAAAATATATATAATCTTCTACAACTTAACAACAGAAAGACAAATAACCTAATCAAAAAACAGGCAAAGGACATGAACAGACACTTGGCCAAAGAGGATATCCAATTGCCAAGAAACACATGAAAGGATACTCGATGTCTTTAGCCATCAGAGACCTGCAAATCAAGCCTATAACGAGACATTATCTCACCTCTGCAAAAATGGCACTGATTAAAAAAAAAAAACAGAAAACAATAAGTACTGGCAAGATTGTGGGGAGATTGGAACACTTATCCACTGCTGGTGAGAATGCAAAATGGTACAATCGCTACGGAAAAATGGCATGGTACTTCCTCAAAAAGCTAGAAATAGAAATATCCAGTGATCCAGCAATTCCACTCCTAGGTATATACCCAAGAGATCTAATAACAGTGACAAATAGACATATGCACATCTATGTTCATTGCAGCATTATTCACAATAGCAAAAAGATGAAAACAGCCTAAGTGCCCATCAGTGGATGAATGGATACAATGGAATACTAAGCAGCTACAAAGAATAATGATGAGTCTGAGAAACATCTTATAACTTGGATGAATCTGGAGGTGATTATGCTAAGTGAAACAGTAAAGCACAAGAGGACAAATATTGTATGATTCCATTTTCATAAAAAGACAAAAATATGTATACACATAGAAATCAGCGTTCTTCGGTAGTTACCAGAGATGGGAGGAGAGGGAAAGGTAATCACTCCCTAGAGTGTAAACACTTATAATTTTGGTGATGGGAAAGGTAAAACCGAATGTTGGTAAAGTGATCACAACTGAATCAAGGTAAAAGATGACACTAAGAAATACACAAGAATAAGGGACATTATTGGTATATTCTAAAATACATACAATTTGGCAACAACAACAGTAACAACCAAAAAATATGGGTGTGGTTACATAGATATGTATGCATATATGTGTACAAGAAGATACATGTGTGTAAATATGTGTGCATATATAGGTGTATCTTTAGGTATATCTATACACATGTTTATGAGTGCTGTACATACATTCATACATATAATAAAGCACACAGATCAAGCACATAGCGGACACAGTCACAGATATCTCCTAGACATAACCAAACACCTCGAAGGATTGGTTTACTGGATTTACAGGCTTAAGACCATAGTCTCATGGGACATCTCAATTGACACAACATAGTCTGCAAAGTTTATGTTCTACATCCTAGTTTGCTAAGTAGTGTCTGGGGTTTTAAAAGCTTATGAGTGGCCATCTAAGTTACAACTATTGGTCTCTACTCATCTGGAGAAAAAGAGAAGGAAGGAAACCAAAAACTCAAAGAAGAAATCAGTTTACAGGACCAATTGCCTATGTGAACCTTGAACTCACCTATACAGAGACCAGAACAACTAGATGGTACCTGGCTGTATCTATTGATAGTTGTGACTGGGGCCACAATAGATTATCACAGATAGAATGGGAGAAAATTGTAGAACAAAACTCAAAATCTTTAAAAAAAAAAAAAATGGCCAGACTTACTGCATCAGCAGAGACCTGGGAAACCCCCAAGACTATTGCCCAGACATACCCTTTCAACTTTGAACTGAAACTATTGCCAGAGGTAACCTTTCAACTAAATAACAGATTGGCTTGTAAAATAAACCATATCACCCCTTTGGTATTGTGCTCCTTTTATATATTAAAAATAATGAAAAAAAAAGTCATCTATTTGAGACTAAATGGTGAAAATTTACCCTAAAACAAAGATGAGAAGGGCAAGAGGGACAGGGGAGCAAGAATAATGAAAACAGAACAATGACAACAGAAATGAGAATGTTGATGCAATGTGGAAAATGTAAACAATGTAACTGAACAATATGTGCGTCGTTGTTGTTAGGTGCCATCAAGTTGGCTCTGACTCATAGCCACCCTGTGTACAACAGAACCAAACACTGCCTGGTCCTGTGATAGCCTCACAATTGTTGTTATGCTTGAGACCATCATTGCAGCCACTGACCCTCTCATTGAGGGTCTTCCTCTTTTTCACTGACCCTCTACTTTACAAAGCACAATGTCTTTCTCAAGGGACTGGTCCCTCCTGATAACATGTCCAAAGTATGTGAGATGAAGTCTTGCCGTACTTGCTCCTAAGGAGCATTCTGGCGCTACTTCTTCCAAGACTGATTTGTTTGTTCTTCTGGCAGTTCATGGTATATTCAATATTCTTCACCAGCATCATAGTTCATCAATTTTTTATTCAATGTCCAGCTTTCGCATGCATATGAGGCGACTGAAAACACAATGGCTTGGGTCAGGCACACCTTAGTCCTTAAAGTGACATGTTTGTTTTTGAACACTTTAAAGAGGTCTTTTGCAGCAGATTTGCCCAGTGCAATGCATCCTTTGATTTCTTGGCTTCTGCTTCCATGAACATTGATTGTGGATCCAATAAAATTAAATCCTTGACCACTTCAGTATTTTCCCTGTTTATCATGATGTTGCTTATTGGTCCAGTTGTGAGGATTTTTGTTTTCTTTATAAGGTGTAATCCATACTGAAGGCTGTGGTCTTTGATCTTCATCAATAAATGCTTCAAATCCTTTTCACTTTCAGCTAGCAAGGTTGTGTCATCTGCATAATGCATCTTCCTCCAATCCCGATGCTGTGTTCTTTTTCATATAGCCCATCTTCTCTGATTATTTGCTCAGCATACAAACTGAATAAGTATGATAAAAGGAAACAACCCTGACACAAATCTTTCCTGATTTTAAACTACACAGTATCTCCTCGTTCTGTTTGAATGACTTATTCTTGGTCTATGGTACAGGTTCCCAATGAGCACAATTAAGTGTTCTGGAATTCCCATTCTTTGTAATGTTATCTATAATTTATTATGATCCACACAGTTGAATGCCTTTGCGTAGTCAATAAAGCACAGCTAAACATGTTTCTTGTATTCTTTGCTTCCAACCAAGATCCATTTGACATCAGCAATGGTATCCCTTGTTCCACGTCTTCTTCTGAATCCTGCTTGAATTTCTGGCAGTTCCCTGTCTATATACCTCTGCAATCACTTTTGAATGATCTTCAGTAAAGTTTTACTTGTGTGTGATATTAATGATATTGTTTGATAATTTCTGCATTCTGGTGGATCACTTTTCTTTGAAATGGGCACAAATATAGATCTCTTCCAGTTGGTTGGCCAGGTAGCTGTATTCCAAATTTCTTGGCGTAGAGGAGTGAGCACTTCCAGTGTGGCATCCATTTGCTGAAACATCTCAGTTGGTATTCCGTCAATTCCTGGAGTCTTGTTTTTTGCCAATGCCTTCAGAGCAGCTTGGACTTCTTCCATCAGTACCATTGGTTCTTGATCATATGCTACCTCCTGAAATGGCTAAATGTTTACCTATTCTTTTTTGTACAGTGACTCTGTATATTCCTTCCATCTTCTTTTGATGCTTCCTGTGTTGTTTAATATTTTCTACGTAGACTCCTTCAATATTGCAACTCGAGCCTTGAATTTTCTCTTCTGTTCTTTCAGCTCGAGGAATGCTGAGCGTGTTCTTCCCTTTTGGTGTTCTAACTCTAGGTCTTTGCACATTTCATTACAATACTTTGTTTTCTTGAGCTGTCAAAATTTTCTGTTCAGTTCTTTACTTTATCATTTCTTCCTTTCACTTTAGCTACTCTACATTCAAGAGCAAGTTTCATAGTCTCTTCTGAAATCCATTTTGATCTTTTCTTTCTTTCCTATCTTTTCAATGACCTCTTGTTTTCTTCATGTATGATGTCTTTGATGTCATACCACAACTCATCTGATCTTCGGCCATTAGTATTTAATGAGTCAAATCTATTCTTGAAATGATCTCTAAATTCAGGTGAAGTATACTCAAGGTTGTACTTGGGCTCTTGAGGACTTACTCTAATTTTTTTCAGCTTCAACATGAACTTGTATATGAGCAATTGATAGTCTCTTCCACAGTCAGCCCTTGACCTTGCACTGACTGATGATATTGAGTTTTCCATCTTTTCTTTCCAGAGATGTTGTCAATTTGATTCCTGTTCATTCCATCTGGCAAGGTCCACATGTGTAGTTACTGTTTACTTTGGTGAAAAACAGTATTTGCAATGAAGAAGTTGTTAGTCTTGCTAAACTCTATCACGTGATCTCCGGCGTTGTTTCTATCATCAAATTCTTATTTTTTAACTACTGTTCTTTCTTCGTTTCCAACTTTTGCATTCCAATCACCAGTAATTATCAATGTATCTTGATTGCATGCTTGATCAATTTCAGACTGCAGAAGTTGGTAAAAATCTTCAATTTCCTCATCTTTGTGTGGTTGGTGGCTGATGTGTAAATTTGAAAATAGTCATATTAGCTGCTCTTCCTTGTAGGCATATGGATACCATCCTATCAATGACAGCATTGTGCTTCAGGATAGATCTTGAAATGTTGTTTTTGATGATGAATGCAACGCCATCCCTGTTCAATTTTTCATTCCTGGCATAGTGTTTCATATCACTGTCCAATTCAAAATGGTAAGTACTAGGCCATTCCAGCTCAATAATGCCTAGGATATTGATGTTTATGCATTCCATTTAATTTTTGACAACTTCTAATTTTCCTAAATTCATACTTCATACATTCCACGTTTCAGTTATTAATGGATGTTTGCAGCTATTTCTTCTCATTTTGAGTTATGCCACATCAGCAAATGAAGATCCTGAAAGCTTGATTCCACCCATGTTATTAAGGTCGATGCTGCTTTGAGGAGGCAGCTCTTCTCCAGTTGTCTTTTGAGTGACTTCCAACTTGAAGGACTTATCATCCGGCACCATATCAGACAATGTTCTGCTTCTATTCATAAGATTTTCACTGGCTAATATTTTCAGAAGTAGACTGAAAGGTCCTTCTTTCTAATGCATCTTAGTCTGTAAGCTCAGCTGAAACCTGTTCACCATGGGCGACCCTCTCATATTTGAAATACAGGTGGCATAGCTTATAGCATCACAGCAACAAGCAAGCCACCACGGTAAAAAAACTGACAGACATGTAGTAGGAAAAACATGTGTAGTAATTGCTAAATGAGAACCTAATTTGCTGAAGAAACTTTCACTTAAAACTTGATAAAATATTAAGAGAGAAAAAAAAAAAAGTCAGATACCATTTCACTCCCACTAGGGTGACTAAGATAAAAAGTGAAAATATTAAATGTTGCTTAGGATGTGGAGAAATTGGAACACTTATTCATTGTTGTTGGAATGCAAAATGGTACAGCTGTTGTTAAAAACAGTGTGGCGGTTCCTCAAAAAACAAAAAACAGGAGACTTCTGGGCAACATGGCACTATAGTCAGAAGCACCATGCTGTCCCTCCACAGCAAAGATCTGAAAAAGTAAGTCAAACAGAATCACATGTCAATCCTAAAACCCGAAGCATCAAATGAAAAGATAAAGAACTCATCCAAGCACCAAATGGAATAAGAAACTCACCGAGAACAGAGAGCTAGGAGAGATACATGCAGAGGTCCCCTATCAGCTACTGCAGCACGGATCCACCATCTTGGACTCCTATCAGAGATCAGCAAACAGGGGGTATGAGAAAGCAGCTTCACGAAGCTTCCAGCAAGAGACAGAACAACCAGTAACTAGCGATATATGCTTTCCAATGCCCCACAATTCTTCATCACCACTCAGCCTCCTCTGCTTCCTGCAGCCACAGTCTCTTGGCCAGGAAGCACCAGCTTCACGCCAACATTACTTGGATTCCACCAACCCACACTGGCCGGCTCCCTGAGTGCCATTTGTTGGCTGCTGGTGTTGCTTTTTTCCACTTGTTTAGACTTCTTCCTTACTTTTTCTCAAATACCTGGCTCCGTGTGCCATCTTTGCTTCTTCCTGCCAGGCTGCGAAACACTGCTTGACTATGAAATGGCTTCCCGGACCATGCCGCCATGCCAGTGCAACCCCAGGGGCTTTTTGTTTATTTGTTTTCTCTGATTTGTTCTGTTTTATTTTTGTTTGTTTTCTTTTTCTTTTCTTGGCTTGGGAGCCCCTTCTAGCCAGACAGTACCATGCAGCTTGGAAGCTACTCCCTTACTCTGTGCAGAAGCACAGGAACATCACTGGGGGCATTACTTTTTACTTGTTTTTCTTTTTCTTTTTTTTTTTTTTTTTGGTTCTTTGTTTTGTTTTACTCTCTCTCTTCTTCCCTTTTTGTCTTTCTTCATTTCCAGTTTCTCGATTTATACATTTTTCCTTTTACCCTTTTTCTTTTTTATTTCTGTTTTTTCCCATTTCTCAGTCTCTTATCTCTCCACTCCAATAGCAAGCACCCTTAGCACTTTTTTTTGTTTGTGTGTATGTTTTTGGCTCCTGTTCCTCTCTCCTCTTTTATATACCCATGTTAGCTCCACACACCACAATCTTCCCCCTACTTCCTGCCTACCTGCACCATGCACTGAACATCAAACTCTCAAACAACACAGGCACAATCTACTGGAACCTGCCCTGCACTGTTTCCCGGTCCACACTGTCAGTCCTCATACGTACCACAAAAAACCCCTCCCAGCAATGCCCCTCCAGCTGGACGTCCACTGCTTTACCATAACTGAGTGACTGACCCTGTCCATTGGAGAAGGAAGTGAAAGGTATCATGCCCACAGAAGGTCAAACAACAAAGAATGAACAGCCTGCCTGCTCAGACATAACCAAATAAAACAAAAAAGCAGGATGAAACAAACAAATCTACAATCAACGAATGAGGAAAATAAGTACTGAATGCCCCAAAGACAGCAGACAATATCAAAACATTTACAAAAACAAGACAGGATGGTTCCAGTAGGCATCCAAAATAAAACACCAGATGACTTTCCAGTAGAAGAAAATACACTAAAACTAACTGATAGGGAATTCAAATCTCTAACATTCAGAATTATCCAAGAGTTGAAGCAAAAAGCAAACAATAATGAGGAAAAAATAGACAAATTCATCAAAAAGGCAGACAAGTTCCTGGAAAATATGGACAAAAAAATGGAAGAATTCTAGAAAATAATACAGGAACAAAATGTAAAAGTAAAGTCACGACTAGATATCACACAAAAACTACAACTAGAAATCCAAAAGATAAACAACAAGATTTCAGAAATGGGAGAGGTTCCAGCAAAATGGCGCTCTAGGCAGAAGCACCACACCGTACCTCCACAGCAAAGATCCAAAAAACTAAGCTGAACAGAGAATACCACAATCCTGAAACCCTAAAACATCATATGAAGAGATAAACAACTCAGCCAAGCACCAAATGGAGTGAGAAAACTGACAGAGAACAGAGAGCCAGGAGAGATTCATGCAGAGGTCCCCTACCAGCTAACGCAGTGCGGATCCACCATCTTGGACTCCTATCAGAGACCAGCAAACAGGGGGTATGAGAAAGCAGCCTCACGGAGCTTCCAGCAGGAGACAAAACAACCAGTAATTGGCGATATACACTTTCCCACCCGCTGCCCTTCTTCACCCCGACTCGGCCTCCTCTGCTTCCCGCAGCCACAGTCTCCTGACCGGGAAACAGCAGCTGCTTGGATTCCACACACCCGAACGGGTGGCTCTCTGAGTGCCATTTGTTGGCTGCTGGTGTTGCTTTTGTTCCTCTTCTTTTTATTTCTTCCTTGCCTCTCCCCACCTCTCCCTCCTTTGCTCGAGTACCTCGCTCCATGCACCATCTTTGCTTCTTCCTGAGGGGCTGCAGAGCTCCGGTAATTTGTGATATATGCTTTCCCACTCTCTACCCTTCTTCAACCACACTCAGCCCGCTCTGCTTCCCATGGACACAGTCTCTTGTCCAGAAACACCAGCCCGCACTAGCTGGCTCTCTGAGTGCCATTTGTTGGCTGCTAGTGTTTGTTTTTTTTTTTTTTTTTTCCTGCTTCTTTTGATTTCTTACTTGCCTCTTGCCACCTCCCCCTCTCTTTGCTCAATTACCTGGCTCCATGCGCCATCTTTGCTTCTATCCAAGGGGCTGCAGAACTCCATTCGAGTGTGGAGCTGCTTCCTGGTTTGGGCTGTTGCGCTGGTGGGATCCCAGGGCTTTTGTTTGTTTGTTTGTTTCGAATTGTTTGTTTGTTTTCTTTTCATTTCCTTGAGTTGGGAGCCCTTTCTGGCCAGGCTGAGCTGCGTAGCAGGGAGACTCCCTTTCGGCTTCCACAGACGTGCAGAGGGATCCCAGAGGGCATTACTTTTTATGTTGGTTTATCTTTTCTTTTCCTGTTTTTTTCGGGGGCCTTTCTTGTTCTTTTTTTTTTTTTTTTAGTTTGTTTTGTTTTCTTTTTCCTCTTTTTCCCTTTTTGTCTTTCTTCACTGCTCAGTTTCTCATCTCTCTATATCTTCCTTCTCTTTCTGTTCCCTGAATACCTGGCATTGTATACATCTACGCCTTCGAGCCAGGCTGTACTGCAACACTTGACAGCTACTTCCCCAGACTTCATAGCTGCATCGGTGGGATCCCTGGGAACTTTGTGGTTCTTTAACCTTTCTGATATTTATTTATTCATTCTTTTCTTTTCTTCCTACTCCCCTTTCTGTTTTTCTCCATTTCATACTCTCTCATCGCTCCACTCCAATGGCTAGCTCCCCTAGCATTATTTTTTGTTTGTTTGTATGTTTTTGGCCCCTGTTCCTCTTGCCTCTCTCCCATAGCCATCTTAGCTCCACACATAACAATCTCCCCGCTGCATCCTACCTACCTGCACTGGGCACTTGACACCATACCACCAAGCAGCACAATCACAGCCTACTGAAATCTGCCCTGCACTGATTACCGACCCGCTCTGGTGGCTGTAGTAAGTGACTCAAACAACACATCCCAGTAACTCCTCTTCGGCTAGACCTACTCTGCCATACCATATCTGAGTGACTGAACTTGCCAGTTGAAGAAGGAGGCAAAAAGTATTGTGGCCACAGATGAGCAAACAACAAAGAACACACAGTCTGCCTGCTCAGACATAGTCAAATTTTTTTTAGAAAAAGGGATGAAACAAACAAATCTACAATCAATAAATGATAAAAATAACTACTGAATGCCCCGAAGACAGCAGACAATAAAAAAAATTTACAAAAACACAACAGGATGGTTCCAGGAGGCATCCAAATTAAAACACCAGATGACTCTCTTCTGGAAGAAAATGCACTAGAACTACCTGATAGGGAATTCAAATCCCTAATACTCAGAATTCTCCAAAAATGGAGGCAAAAAGCTGACAAACATGAGGAAAAAAAAGACAAATTCATGGAAAATATGGACAAAAATTGGAATAATTCAGGAAAATAATGCAGGAACAAAATGTCAAAATAAATTCACAACTAGAAATTATACAAAGACAACAATTAGAAATCCAAAGATAAACAAGATTTCAGAAATGGACGATGTCATAGAAGGGCTGAGAAACAGATCTGAAATGGTGGAAGACAGGATCAGTGGAATTGAAGACAAACACTTGGAAACAAATCTGTTTGAGGAAACCTCAGAAAAAGAAAAATGAAGAAACCCTGAGAGATATGCGAGACACAATCAAAAGCAAAAATCCATGAGTGATGGGAATTCCACAACAGGCGGAGAAAACAGAAAACACAGAGAGGATCATCAAGGAACTGCTGACAGAAAACATCCCAAATATCATGAAAGATGAAAAGCTGGCCATCCAAGAAGCTCCACGAACCCCATATAGGATAGACCCCAAAAGAAAATCACCAAGGCATATCATATTCACACTCACCAAAACCAAAGACAAACCAAGAATCCTGAGAGCAGCTTGTGAAAAACAAGAAGTCACATACAGAGGAGAAACAATAAGATTAAGCTCAGATTATTCGGCAAAAACCATGCAGGCAAGAAGGCAATGGGATGACATACATAAAATCTTGAAAGAAAAAAATTGTCAGCCAAGAATAATATATCCTGCAAAACTCTCGTTCAAATTTGATGGTGAAATTAGGTCATTTCCAGATAAACAGAAATTAAGTGAATCTGTAAAAGCCAAACCAAACTTACAAGAATTATTAAAGAGAGTTCTTTGATCTGAGGACAAACAGCTTCAGCTCACAGGCAGAACCTAGGAGACAGGATCGTATCAGCCAGATACCAATCTAGGAAATGAACTCTCAAGGACTATCCAAAACCAAAAGAAATACAACAGGGAATCAGAGCAGTTAATCAGTAAATGACAACAACATCAAAAAAATAAAAGAGGGAAAAAGCGGCATAGGTATAGAATCTTCTAACGGAGAGGAAGGTGAGGCAATACCAAGTAATGGTAGACTGCTTCAAACTGAGAAAGATAAGGGTAAAATTTATGATAACCACAAAGAAAGTTAACAAACATACTCATAAAAAAAAGAGGAAAAACATAAACTCTCAGTAAAAACAAAACCTACAAAAACAAAACAAAATCCACAAACAAAAGTAACTCAGTACAAGACAGTAAAAACAAAGAAAACGTCAGCACCACAAAAAAAGCACTACAAAATGAAAGCAAAAAAACCCCACATCTATCAATAATTACACTGAATGTAAATGGACTCAATGCACCCATAAAGAGATGGAGAGTGACAGAATGGAAAAGAAAACAGGATCCATCAATATGCTGTCTACAGGAGATACACCTTAGAAACAAAGATGTGAATTTATTAAAAGTCAAAGTTTGGAAAAAAATATATCAAGCTAACAACTACCAAAAAAGAGAAGGAATGGCAATTCTAATCTCAGATAAAATAAGACTTTAAAACGAAATCTACCATAAAAAACAAAGAATGACATTATATAATGATTAAGGTGATGAACCAGCATGAAGACATAACAATAATAAACATCTACGCACCCAATGACAGGGCTCCAAAATACATAAAAAAATCTCTAACAACACTGAAAAGAGAAATTGACATTTCCACAATAATAGTAGGAGATTCAACACACCACTCTCAGTAAAGGACAGAACAACTAAGAAGAAACTCAGCAAAAATACAGAAGACTTAAAGGCTACAATCAGCCAACTTGAACTCAAAGACAAATATATAGAACACTCCATCCAACAGGCGCAAAGTACACATTCTTTTCCAATGCACATGGAACATTCTCCAGGATAGACCACATCTTAGGCCACAGAGCAATCCTCAACAAGATCCAGAACGTTGAGATAATTCCAAGTATCTTCTCTAACCACAATACCATCAAGGTAGAAATTAACAATAGAAAGAGCAAGGAAAAAAAATCAGCTACATGGAAACTGAATAATACCCTGCTTACACATCAGTGGGTAATAGAAGAAATCAGAGATGGAATAAAAAAATTCCTAGAATCAACTGAGAATGAAAACACATCATACCAAAACTTATGGGACACAGCAAAGGCAGTCCTCAGAGCACAATTTATAGCAATAGATGCACATATCAAAAAAGAAGAAAGGGACAAAATCAAAACATTAACTACAGAACTCAAACCAATAGAAAGAAAACAGCAAAAAAAAAAAAAAAAAAAAAAGCCCACAGCCACTTGAAGAAAGGAGATAGTAAAGATCAGAGCAGAAATAAATGAAATAGAGAACAGAAAAACGATAGAAAGAATCAACAAAACCGAAAGTTGGTTCTTTGAAAGAATCAACAAAATCGACAAACCACTGGCCAGACTGACAAAAGAAAAACAGCAGAGGACACAAATAACCCAAATAAGAAATGAAATGGGGGACATTACAACAGACCCAACTGAAATAAAAAGGATTATAACAGAATATTATGAAAAACTATACTCCAACAAATTTGAAAACCTAGAGGAATTGGATAAATTTCTAGAAATACACGGCCTACCCAAACTACAACAAAGTCATGTTGAAGATCTGAACAGACCCATGACAAGAGAAGAGATTGAAAAGGTAGTAAAAAAAACTCCAAACCAGAAAAAGCCCTGGCCTAGATGGATTCACTGGAGAATTCTACAAAACATTTACAGAAGAGCTGGTACCAGTACAGTACTACTCAAGCTATTTCAGAGCATAGAAGAGGAAGCAACACTTCCAAGTTCATTCTATGAAGCCAGCATAACGCTGATACCAGAACCAGGCAAAGACAACACAAAAAAAGAAAATTACAGACCAATATCTCTCATGAATATAGATGTAAAAATTCTGAACAAAATTCTAGCCAATAGAATTCAGCATCATATCAAACAAATAATACACCACAACCAAGTAGGATTCATACCAGTTATGCAAGGATGGTTCAACATTAGAAAATCAATCAACGTAATCCACCACATAAACAAAAGGAAAGAAAAGAATCACATGATCTTCTCAATTGACACAGAAAAGGCATATGACAAAGTCCAACACCCATTCCTGATAAAAACTCTCAATAAAATAGGTATAGAAGGGAAATTTCTCAACATAAAAAAGGGCATCTACACCAAACCAATGGAAAGCATCATTCTTAATGGAGAGAGGATGAAAACATTCCCCTTGAAAACAGGAACAAGACAAGGATGCCCTTTATCACCACTCCTACTTAACATTGTGCTGGAAGTTCTAGATAGAGCAATAAGGCAAGAAAAAGAAATAAAGGGCATCCAAATTGGTAATGAGGAAGTTAAACTGTTTGCAGATGATATTTTACTATACAAGAAAACCCTAAAGACTCCATGGGAAATCTAATGGAACTAATAGAAAGATTCAGCAGAGTAGCAGGGTACAAGATAAACATTCAAAAGTCAGTTGGATTCCTATACACCAATAAGGAAAACGATGAAAAGGAATTCAGGAAAACAATACCATTTTCAATAGCACCTAAAAACTTAAAATACTTAGGAATAAATCTGACCAGGGATGTAAAAGACCTATACAAAGAAAACTACAAAACACTACTGCATGAAACCCAAAGGGATCTACATAAATGGAAAAACATACCATGCTCATGGATAGTCAGACTCAACATTGTGAAAATGTCAATTCTACCCAAAGCAATTTACAAATATAATGCATCCCGAAACAAATACCAACAACATTCTTCAAAGAGATGGAAAAAATAATCATTAACTTTATATGGAAAGGGAAGAAGCCCCGAATAAGTAAAGCACTACTGAAGAAGAAGAATAAAGTAGGAGGACCAACCTTACCTGACTTCAGAACCTACTATACAGCTACAGTAGTCAAAACAGCCTGGTACTGGTACACTGACAGATACATTGACCAATGGAACAGAAGTGAGAACCCAGATGTAAATCCATCCACCTACGGTCACCTGATCTTTGACAAGGGCCCAAAGTCCATCAAATGGGGAAAAGACAGTCTTTTTAACAAATGGTCCTGGCAAAACTGGATATCCATCTGTAAAAAAAGAAACAGGACCCATACCTCACACCTTATACAAAAACCACTTCAAAATGGATCAAAGACCTGAATATAAAGCCTAAAACTATAAAGTTCATAGAAGAAAAGATAGGACCAACACTACAGGCCTTAATACATGGCATTAACAGGATACAAGCCATAACCATCAATGCACAAACCCCAACAGATAAGTTAGATAACTGGGATCTTCTAAAAATCAAACACCTATGCTCTTCAAAAGACTTCACCAAAAGAGGCAAAAGAGAACCTACAGACTGGGAAAAAAATTTTGGACAGTACAAGTCAGACAAAGATCTAATCTCCATAATCTACAAGAAAATCCAACACCTCTACAACAAAAAGGCAAATAATCCTATTAAAAATTGGGCAAAGGAAATGAACAGACACTTCACCAAAGAAGACATTCCAATGGCCAACAGACACATGAGGAAACACTCATAATCACTAGCCATTAGAGAAATGGAAATTAAAACCACAATGAGATACCATCTCACACCGGCATTACTGGCATGAATCAAAAACACTAGAAATAACAAATTTTGGAGGGGCTGGGGGGAGATTGGTACTCTTACACACTGCTGGTGGGAATGCAAAATGATACAACCATTTTGGAAAATGATATGGTGCTTCCTCAGAAAGCTAGAAATAGACAAACCATTCAATCCAGCAATCCCACTCCTAGGAATATATCCTAGAGAAATAAGAGTCATCACTCGAATAGACATATGCACACCTATGTTCATGGCAGCATTGTTCACAATAGCAAAACTATGGAAACAACCTAGATGCCCATCAGCAGACGAATGGATAAACAAACTATGGTACATACACACAATGGAGTACTATGCAACGAGAAAGAACAATGATGAATCTGTGAAGCATCTCATAACATGGATGAAACTGGAGGACATTATGCTGAGTGAAATAAGTCAATCACAAAAGGACAAATATTGTATGAGACCTCTATTGTAAAAACCCATGAAAAAGTTCACACACAAAATGTGACAATCTTTGTTGGTTACCAGGGATGGGAGGGGTGGGGGGGGGAAATACTAAATAGGCAATAGATAAGTGGTATCTTGGGTGAAGGGTGAGACAGTACACTATACTGGGGAAACTAGCATAACTTGTACAAGGAAAGGTCATGGAAGCCCCATAGACACATCCAAACTCCCTGAGGGACTGAATTGCTGGGTGGAGGGCTGTGGGGACCATGGTCTTGGGGAACATCTAGCTCTATTGGCATGACACAGGTTATAAAGACAATGCTCTACATTCTTCCTTGGTGAGTACTCTCTGGGGTCTTAAAAGCCTGTGAGTGGCCATCTAAGATACTCCACTGGTCTCATCCCTTCGGAAGCAAGGGAGAATGAAGAGAACAGGATACAAGGAAAGATTAGTCCGAAGGACTAATTGTCCACAGCTACCAAGGCGTCCTCTGGACTGAGTCCAGTACAGCTAGATAGTGCCCGGCTACCACCACTGACTGCTCTGACCAGGATCACAACAGAGGGTTCTGGACAGAGCTGGAGAAGGATGTAGAGCATAATTCTAACTCACAAAAAAAAAGACCAGATTTACTGGCCTAAAGGAGACTGGAGAAACCTCGAGAGTATGGCCCCCAGACACCCTTTTAGCTTAGTGGTGAAGTCACCTCTGAGGTTGACTGTTCAGCCTGGGAGTGGACAGCCCCGTAAAACCAAATGAGACTAATGAGGTACAGGAGTCCAGTGACAAGGGCCAGAAGGCAGAAGGGGACAAGGAAGCTGGTGATCGGGAACCCAAGGCTGAGTAAGGATATTGTTGATGTATTGTGAGAATGCTAACCATTGTCATGGGGCAACATTTGTAGTAACTGTTAAATGAGAAACTATTTTGTTCTGTAAGCCTTCATCTTAAGTGAGAATAACAGCACAATTCGAAGAGCATAGTCAATGTCACTGAACTGTGCATGTAGAAATTTTTGAAATAGTGTATCTTTGTCCATGTGTATCTTCACCAAAAGAAAAAAAAAAGAGGTTGAGAAGTTACAGGGTTGATATGTTGTGGGGTTTTAACCAATGTCATAAAATAACACGTGTACTTCTGTTTCATGAAAAACTATTCATTCTGTAAGCCTTCATCTGAAGTACAATTTAAAAAAATAAGATTTCAGAAATGGACAGTGTCCTAGAAGGGCTGAGGAACAGATCTGAAACAATGGAAGACAGGATCAGTGAAATTGAAGACAAACACTTGGATACAACTCTTTTTGAAAAAAAAAAAGAAGAAAAATGAAGAAACCCTGAGAATTATGTGGAATACAATCAAAAGAAAAATCTTACAGTGATCAGAGTTCCAGAACGGGGGAGAAAACACAGAGAGGATCATTGAAGAATTGCTGACAGAAAACGTCCACAATATCATGAAAAATGAAAAGCAGACCATCCAAGAAGCTCAACGAACCACACGTAGGACAGATCCCAAAAGAAAATCACCAAGGCATATCATTATAACACTCAATAAAACCAAAGACAAAGACTCCTGAGAGCAGCTTGAGAAAAACAAAAAGTAACATTCAGAGGCAAAACAATAAGACTAAGCTCGGATTATTCAACAGAAACCATGCAGGAAAGAAGGCAATGGGATGACATACATAAAATCTTGAAAGAAAAAAATTGCCAGCCAAGAATAAGAAATCCTACAAAACTTTCTTTCAAATAAGATGGTGAAATTAAGTCATATCCATATAAACAGAAATTAAGGTACTATGTAAACACCAAACCAAACTTACAAGACTTATTAAAGGGAGTCCTTCAATCTAAGAACAAACAATATCAGACCACAGGCTGAATATACGACACAGGATTGTACTAGCCAGATACCAACCTAGGAAACAAACTCTTAAGGACTACCCAAAACCAAAAGAATTATAACAGAGAGGTTAATCTGTAAATGACAACACCATCAAAACAATAAAAGAGGGAATAAACAGGTAGATACAGAACCTTCTAATGGTGAGGAAGGCAAGGCGATACCAAGTAATAATAGACTGGTTCAAACCTAGGAAGATAAGGGTAAATTTCAAGGTAACCACAAAGAAAGTTAACAAACCTACTCTTCAAAATAAAGAAGAAAAACATAAAGTGTCAGTAAAAACAAAACCTTCAAAAACAAAAGAAATGAAAAAAAAAATCCAGAAACAAAAGGAACTCAGCTCCGGAGAGTAAGACGAACAAAGAAAATGTCAAAATACAAAAAAAGGCACTACAAAATGACAGCAATAAATTCACACCTATCAATAATTACACTGAATATAAATGGCCTAAATGCATCCATAAAGAGATGGAGAGTAATATAATGGATTAAAAAACAGGATCCATCAATATGCTGTCTACAAGAGACACATCTTAAAAACAGAGATGTAAATTTATTAAAAATCAAAGGATGGAAAAAAATATATCAATCAAACAGCTACCAAAAAAGTGGCAATATTAATCTCATATAAAATAGACTTTAAAACAAAATCCACCATAAAAGACAAAGAAGGACACTATATAATGATTAAGGGGATGATCCATCATGAAGATATAACCATAATAAGCATCTATGCACCCAATTACAGGGCTCCAAACTACATAAAACAAACTCTAACAGCACTGAAAAGAGAAACTGACAGTTCCACAGTAATAGCAGGATACTTCAACACAGCACTCTCGGTAAAGGACAAAACATCTAGAAAGAAACTCAACAAAGATACAGAAGACCTAAAGGGCACAATCAGCCAACTTGACCTCATAGACATATATAGAACACTACACCCAACAACTGCAAAGTACATGTTCTTTTCCAAAACACATGGAATGTTCTCCAGAATAGACCACATCTTAGGCCACAGAGCAATCCTCAACAAGATCCAAAATTCTGAGACAATACAAAGTATATTCTCTGACCACAATACCATCAAGGTAGAAATTAACAATAGGAAGACCAAGGGAAAAAAATCAATTAAATCTAAACTGAATAATACCCTGCTTACACATCACTGGGTAATAGGTGAAATCAGAGATAGAATCAAAAAATTCCTAGACTCAAACGAGAATGAAAACACATCATACTATAACCTTTGGGACACAGCAAAGGCAGTCCTCAGAGGACAATTTATAGCAATAGACACAAACATCAAAAAGGAAGAAAGGGACAAAATCAAAAAAATAACTACAGAACTTGAACAAATAGAAAGAGAATGGCAAAAAAAAAAAAAAAAAAAAAAAAAAAAGCCCGCAGCACTAGAAAAAAAGGAAATAATAAAGATCAGAGCAGAAATAAATGAAATAGAGAATAGAAAAACAATAGAAGGAATCAACAAAACCAAAAGTTGGTTCTTTGAAAGGATCAACAAAATCGACAAACCACTGGCCAGACTGACAAAAGAAAAACAGGAGAGGATGAAAATAACCCAAATAAGAAATTAAATGGGGGATATTACAACAGACCCAACTGAAATAAAAAGGATAAAAGAGTGTTATGAAAAACTATACTGTAACAAATTTGAAAACCTAGAGAAAATGGGTAAATTTCTAGAAACACATGGCCTACCCAAACTACAACAAAGTGATGTTGAAAATCTGAACAGATCAAAAACAAGAGATTGAAAAGGTAATAAAAAACTCCCAACAACAAAAAAAAAAACCCTGGCCCAGATGGCTTTACTGGAGAATTCTACCACACATTCAGAGAAGAGCTTATACCAGTACTATTTAAACTATTTCAGAACATAGAAAAGGAATGGATACTTCCGAATTCATATTATGAAGCCAGCATAACCCTGATACCAAAACCAGGCAAAGACGCCACAAAAAAGAACATTACAGACCAATATCTCTCATGAATATAGACGCAAAAATTCTCAACAAAATTCCAGCCAATAGAAGTCAGCATTATATGAGAAAAATAATACACCATGACCAAGTAGGATTCATACTAGGTATGCAAGGATGGTTCAACTTTAGAAAATCAATCAACATTATCCACCACATAAATAAAAGGAAAGAAAAGAATCACATTATTATCTCAATTGACTCAGAAAAGGCATTTGACAAAGTCCAACACCCATTCCTGATAAAAACTCTCAATAAAATAGGTATAGAAGGGAAATTTCTCAACATAATAAAGGGCATCTACACCAAACCAATGGAAAGCATCATTCTTAATGGAGAGAGGCTGAAAACATTCCCCTTGAAAACAGGAACAAAACAAGGATGCCCTTTATCACCACTCCTATTTAACATTGTGCTGGAAGTCCTAGCAAGAGCTATAAGGCAAGAAAAAGAAATACAGGGCATCCAAATTGGTAATGAAGAAGTTAAACTGTCCCCGTTTGTGGATGATATGATACTATGCATAGAAAACCCTAAAGACTCCATGAGAAATCTACTGGAACTAATAGAAAGATTCAGCATAGTAGCAGGATACAAGATAAACACAAAAATCAATTGGATTCCTATACACCAACAAAAAGAATGATGAAAAGGAAATCAGGAAAGCAATACCATTTATAATAGCCCCTAAAATATAAAATACATAGGAATAAATCTAACCATGGATGTAAAAGACCTATACAAAGAAAACTACTGCAAGAAACTCAAAGGGATCTACCTAAATGGAAAAACATACCATGCTCATGGATAGGTAGACTCAACATAGTGAAAATGATAATTCTACCCAAATAAATTTACCAATGCAATGCAATCCTGATCCAAATACCAACAACATTCTTTAAAGAGATGGAAAAACTAATCATCAACTTTATATGGAAAGGGAAGAAACCCTGGATAACTAAAGCTCTTTCTCTTGAAGAAGAATAAAATAGGAGGACTCACACTACCTGACTTCAGAGGCTGCTATACAGCCACAGTAGTCGCAACAGCCTGGTACTGTTACAAAGACAGATACAGTGACCAATGGAACAGAATTGAGGATCCATGATGTAAATTCATCCACCTATGGTCACCTGATCTTCGACAAGGGCCCAAAGTCCATCAAACGGGGAAAAGATAGTCTTTCTAACAAATGGTGCTGGCAAAACTTGATGTCCATCTACAAAAAAATGAAACAGGACCCATACCTCACACCATACACAAAAACTAATTCAATTAGAATCAAACACATAAATATAAAGCCCTAAACTATAAAGTTCACAGAAGAAAAAATAGGATTAGGGCTAGAGGCCCTAATGCACGGCATTAACAGGATAAAAACCATAACCAACAACACACAAACCCCTCAAGATAAGCTAGATTACTGGGATCTTCTAAAAATGAAACACTTATGCTTATCAAAAGACTTCACCAAAAGAGTAAAAAGAGAACCTACAGACTGGGAAAAAATTTTTGGACAGTACAAGTCAGACAAAATTCTAATCTCTAAAATCTATAAGAAAATCCAGTACCTCTACAACAAAAAGACAAATAATCCTATTAAAAAATGGGCAAAGGAAATGAATAGACACTTCACCAAAGAAGACATTCAAGTGGCCAACAGACACATGAGGAAATGCTTATGATCACTGTCCATTAGAGAAATGAAAATTAAAACCACAGTGAGATACTGTCTCAACCCGGCATTACTGGCAAGAATCAAAAACACTGAAAACAACAAATGTTGGAGAGGCTATGGGGAGATTGGAACTCTTAGGAACTGCTGGTGGGAATGCAAAATGACACACCCATTTTGGAAAATGATATGGTGCTTCCTTAGAAAGCTAGAAATAGAAATACCATATGATCTTGCAATCCCATTCCTAGGAATATATCCTACAGAAATAAGAGCCATCACATGAATAGACATATGCACACCCATATTCATTGCAGCACTGTTCATAATAGCAAAAAGATGGAAACAACCCAGATGCCCATCAACAGATGAATGGATAAACAAACTATGGTACATAGACACAATGGAGTATTATGCAATGATAAAGAACAATGATGAATCTGTGAAGCATCTCGTAACATGAATGAAACTGGAGGACATTATGCTGAGTGAAATAAGTCAATCACAAAAGGACAAATATTGTATGAGTCTTCTACTGTAAAAACTCATGTAAAGTTTACAGTTTACACACAAAAAGAAACAATCTTTGATTGTTACAAGGGAGGGGCAGGGTGGGGGGAACACTAAATAGACAATAGATAAGTGGTAACTTTGGTGAAGGGTAAGACAGCACACAATACTGGGGAAGCTAGCACAACTTGTACAAGGAAACGTCATGGGAGCTCCATAGACACATCCAAACTCCCTGAAGGACTGAATTGCTAGGCGGAGGGCTGTGGGGACCATGGTCTCGGGGAACATCTAGCTCAATTGGCATAACACAGCTTATAAAGACAATGCTCTACATTCTACCTTGGTGAGTAGCGTCAGGGGTCTTAAAGGCCTGTGAGCAGCCATCTAAGATACTCCACTGGTCTCACCCCTTCAGGATCAAGGGAGAATGAAGGGAACAGGATACAAAGGAAAGATTAGTCCAAAGGAATAATGGACCACAGCTACCAAGGCCTCCACCAGACTGAGTCCAGTACAGCTAGGTGGTGCCCAGCTACCACCACTGACTGCTCTGACCAGGATCACAATAGAGCATCCCGGACAGAGCTGGAACAGGATGTAGAACAAAATTCTAACTCACAAAAAAAAGACCAGATTTACTGGCCTGACAGACTGGAGAAACCCTGAGAATATGGCCCCCAGACAGCCTTTTAGCTCAGTGGTGAAGTCACTCCAGGAGTGCACCGTTCGGCTGGCGATTGGACAGCCTCATAAAACAAAACAGGACTAATGATACATAGCAGTCCAGGGACAAGCACTAGTAGGCAGGAGGGGACAAGAAAGCTGGACATAGGGAACCCAAGGTTGAGAAGGAACAGTATTGACAGGTCATGGGGTTGTTAACTATTGTCATAGGGCAATATGTGTACTAACTGTTTAATGAGAAACTATTTGTTTTGTAAACCTTCTTCTGAAGTACAATTAAAAAAATAAAAAAATAAAAATAGGACTACCATACGGCCCAGCAATCCCACTGCTAGGAATATACGCAAGGGGCTTGAAAGCAGCAACACGAACAGACATGTGTACACCAACGTTCACTGAAGCACTATTCACAATAGCCAAAACGTTGATACAACCTAAGTACTCATCAACAAATGCACGGAAAAATAAAATGCGGTACATACATACAATGGAGTACTACTCGGCCAGAAAGAGAAATGGAAGTCCTGATACATGTTACAACATGGATGGAACTTGAAGACATTATGTTGAGTGAAATAAGTTAATCACAAAAGGATAAATACTGTATGACCTCACTTATAGAAAAAGACAAGAACAGGCAAATGTATACAGACCACTTTATTAGTGGTTATCAGGGGCAAGAGGAAGGGAGAAAGGGGAAGTTTTTGCTTAAGGGGCAGAGTTTCTGTTTATGGTGATGACAAATTTAGACTGTTTAAGGGTAATGGCTGTATAGCTGATTAATATAACTGTTGTCAATAAGTTGTACACCTGTAAAAAGCAGAATTAGCAAATGCTGTAAACGTATTTTTTTTTTTTTTTAATAAAAAAGAGCAGCTGCAGAGGCTGCTTATATACAACCAAATACCTCATGGATTTTGTTTCTTGGTTTGAAAGTTTAGGGTCATGTTTTCATGGGACATCCCTAGTAATTGGAGTAATATTATTTTTTGTGCTTCTGTTCTACCTCCTAGTTCATTGCATAGTGCCTGAGGCCTTAAAAGATTACAAGCAGTCATTCAAGTTACAACAATTGGTTTCTATTCACCTGGAGAAGCACAGGAAGAAGGAGAGTCAGGAATAGGAAGAGGAAATGTAATGCATGTCTAATTGCTTCCATGAACAAATGCCTCCTTTTTCATGAGACCAGAACTGGATGGTGTTCAGCTACCATTACTGAACATTTACATCAAAGATTCTGTAGAAGAATCTTGATCAAAAGTGGGTGGGATACAAAACAGAATTCCAGTTCTCATGGAATACAGACTTTATGGAGCCACTGAGGCTGGTGAACCCCTGAAACTATTGCCCTGAGATTATCTTTAAATCTTAAACCAAATATGTCCCCTAAAGTCTCATTTAAACCAAACAAGTTAGTTTGTTTATTAAAGAATGTTTCCCTTAAATATTGTGCTTTTTTGAAGAACTATCTATATGGAATTAAATTGACAACACCATCTCAAAAGGTCAGAAAGGAAGCTTAGGAGGCAGTGAATTCATCATAATGGAGGAAGAACAATTCAGAAGAGGTGGGTGTGAATAGTTGCACAGCTTGAAGAATATAATCAATGTCACTGAATTGTACACGTAGAAATTGTAGAGTTGATGAGTGTTTTCTGTGTATACTTTCAACACCAACAACAAAAAAGACACAAAAAATTTGAACAAATATAAAAAATGCTCCATCCTAATGGCATTTTATTGCCATCTCCCAGAAAATTGTGAAATAAATACCTAAATCTATCATAATGGAAAGAACCACTGGTGGCACAAGAGTTAAGTGTATGACTGTTAACCAAAAGGTTGGCAGTTTGAATCCAACAGCTGCTCCAGGTGGGAGAAAGATGTGGCAATCTGCTTCCATAAAGATCATAGTCTTGGAAACTTTATGAGGCAGTTCTACTCTGTCAGATAGGGTCCCTATGAGTCAGAATTGACTCGATGGCAACTGGATATGATTTAAAACATTTCTAGACTTAGAAAAAGATTAAAGGCTTCCTTTAATATAATATATATAATGGTGTCCTGGTTGCCCAGTGGTTAAGAGCTACAGCAAAAGGTTGGCAGTTCGAATCCATCAATTGCTTTTTGGAAACTCTATGGGGCAGTTCTACTCTGTCCTATAGGGTCACTGTGAGTCAGAATTGACTCAAAGGAAACAGGTTTGGGTTTTTTGTTTGTTTGTTTGTTTTTTAGTTAATATAACCCTCAATAAATACACTATATATTTGAGAGTGGAACCCTGGTGGCACAGTGGTTAAGAGTCACATCCACTAACCAAAAGGTCTGCAGTTCAAATCCACCAAATGCTCCTTGGAAACCCTATGGGGCAGTTCTACTCTGTCCCACAGTGCTGCTGTTAGTCGGAATCGACTCCACTACAAGAAGTTGGGGTTTTTTGTTTTTTGAGAGAGATGTTTTGGATTGCCATTTCATTCATTAATAAGCCTGGCAATCAACTTCTGAAAATTAGCCAATAAAAACCCTATGGATCACAACAGAACATTGTCTAATATAGTGCTGGACAATGAGCCCCCTATTTTGGAAGGCACTACACAATATCCCCAACAATTGACTCAAGCATACCAATTATCACGAAGATGGCACGAGACAAGGGAACATTTCATTCTGTTGTACATGGGGCTGCCAAGAGTTGGAGTCAATTCAACAGCAACTAACAACAACAGTTTTTGTGGAAGATAATCCCAAGAAGCACCAGCAGGACAGTAGAGATTAGTTACTGGGGAATATCTGAGAGAAGATACACAGCGTGCCTTAGGCATTTTAAGATTATTCTCCCTATCTCTTAACCTCTTTTTAATATTTCCTATTTATTTGACCTTTTTTTAATATTTTGTATCTCTTCATTTCTCTGTGCTGAATACTGGGTAATTTATTCAGGCATATCATCCATCCCACAAAATCCCTTCATTTACATCTAAACTACTGTTTAACTCACTCATGGAGGGGTTTTGTTTTGTTTTATTTTAACTCCTGTATGAAAAATTTCAAATACACACAAAAGTAGATGGATAGGAGAATGTATATCTATTCATTACCAGCTTCAACAATTATCAACTCCTGACCAAACTTGTTTCATGTACATTTTCACCCATTTCTTCCACCCGACTCCAGGTTATTTTGAAGCAAAGTTTGAATATTATTTTACCCATTATTATTTGTATATAATCCAAAAAGTTTTAAATGTTAAATTTCTCATTAATAGCAGTTACATTTTCTCAAATCTGGACTCTTATTGTTGTTGCACTTCCTTGTTCATATTTTTTATCTTCTTGTATAGTCACAAAATGTAGTAAATAGAGTTAATTTGTATTCTGTATCTGGTAATTCCAAAATCTGAAGTCTTTGCTAGTCTGTTTCTGATGTTTATTGTTCTGCTGGTTTTTATTCATAATCCTTGTTTCTTGGGTGCTGTATGATGTCACTGCAATACTGTATTATTATATTGGCCTTTGTTCGTGGAAATTCTTTGAGATATGGATTAAAGTTTGACTTGCATTTGTTTCTTCCACTTTGCTGGCGATTATTATAAATGGGGTCCACTCTAAATTAAACTTTATGCTAACGGTTTGTGGACTACACAGGTATCATTATTTGGCCTCAAATGGATGTGAGAATCATTTTGTGGTTATAAACCTCCGGGGAGATTCTTCCCACTGTGGTAGGACAAACCTTGTGGGTTTCCTCAATTCCCTCGATTGTCTCCTGCTTTCTCTCTCTCAGTTGGTGCCTCACCATGCTAGACTTTCAGACTAGAATGAAATATTTCACCACAGATTATGAATCTAGCTTCCTGGATGATGTAACTCAGATATGCAAGAGAGTTAGCTCCTTATGAGATGAACTTAACCAATAGGAAATGGGAGACAGCAGGTAGCCAAGCACATAAATTCACCCTTCTTTCTATGTCCTCTGGACTACTGAGGTGGTTCCTACGTAAAATATTTCTGGAGAAGTCCCACATGCTAAACAAACAGGCCTGCTGAATGAATCTTCATGGCTGTAGAATGGCCATACTTGAGCATTATTAAGGTTATAATTTTTATAATTTTAATTATTTTCTTGTTGTTGTTATTGAAAATAAACACAGCAAAATATAACCAATTCAACAATTTCTACATGGATAATTGAGTGATGTTGATTGCATTCTTCAAGTTGTACAACCATTCTCACCCTCCTTGACTGAGTTGTAACTCTCCATTAACATACACTTACTGCCTCCTATGTAATCTTTCAAATTGCTATTGTCAATTTGATCCTGTTATAGATAGTTCCTAAAAAAGCATAGTGCTCAAGGCAGGCATTTTTTACTAGTTAAACTAAATTCTTTTTTGGTTTTAAGAAGACTTCAGGGGATATTTGTTTTACCTCCTAGTTTGTTGCATAGTCTCTGGGACCTTAAACTGTTGAGATACTGACACACTCAATGACTTTTCTTGGGCATAGCAGAGAACTAAGTTCACAGGGCAAACTGCCATTCTGATATCCAGAGAGACAGAAGAATCCAGAGAGATACAGTATCTAAGATTCATTTCCCTGGAGCAGAAGCCTCTAGATACCATAAACAGTAAGACTGCTCACCTAACTAGTAATTTTGATGAATTGCTGGAGGCTGAGTATGAACTAGCACTACTGTAAGAGTGAGAAACTCCCAGGGGGTAACAATCATAGGGAGCCCTGCCCATTTTTATGGGCTTTCTCTCCAAGAACCCCACCAGGATACAAGAAAAAAAACTCTTCATAGCCCAGCAGGGAGAGAGGAAGAGTAGCCAGTGTGAAACTCTCCCAAATCCTTCTCCATAATAGAGGTCTACTCTCCGGAAGGAAACACTTCACCTAGGGCAGAACAGAGACATTATCTGACTCTGGGGGAAGGAAATTCCACACCATCTCACCCCTTCCAGCCTTCCTGTCTCACCTAAGGGGAAAAAAACTCAGAGTCAAGAGGGAACAAGACTTCTAGGAATGCTAGACAGAAAACAAAACAAAATCCTAGTAACAGAAACGAAGGATGCCTTCCATGGGCTCATCTTGACACAGACTTGACACAGCAGAGAAAAGAATCAGTGACTTTGAAGATAGGTCAATACAAACTTCCCACTGAAATTCAAATGAATCGGGAAAAAAGAAGAAGAAGAACAGAGCAGTCAAAGACTTTTGAGACAGTATCAAAAGGTGTAACACACATGTAACTGGACACCAGAAGGAGAAGAAAAACAGAACAGGGCATAAAAATATTTGAAAGAATTGGATAAGAACTTTCCAGAATTAATGTCAGACACCAAACCACAGATTCAGGAAGCTCTGAGAACACTAGGCAAGATTTATTTTGTATTTATACAAAAACATCTCACCTAAGTAGAGGCAAGAACATCAAAGATGAAGAGAAAATCTTGAAGGAAACCAGAAAAAATAAAACATCTTACCTATAGGCATAAGGATAAGAATTACAGTGGCCTTCTCATAGGTAACCATGCAAGCAACAAGAGAATAGAGTAAAATCTTTAAAATGATGAAAGAAAAAAAGAATCAACCTAGAATTTAATATTGGGAAAAATTATCCTTCAAAAGTGAAGGGAAATAAAAGGCTTTCTCAGACAAAATCTGAAGGAATTAATTTTTAGCTGACTTGCTCTGCAAGAAATGCTAAAGAGTTCTTCAGACAGAAGAAAATAATATGTGCCAGAAAGTCTAATATACATAAAGAAAGGAAGAGCATTAGAGAAGGAATAAATGAATCTAAAATACAATCTTTCATTATTTTTCTTAATTGATCTAAAAATACGTCTCTTTAAAATACTAACACTTACGATGTATTGGGTGATATAAATAAATGAAATGAATGACAGTAATGTTCCAAGGGACAAGAGGGAGGAATTGGAAATACTATGTTATAAGGTACCTGCACTACATATGAAGTGGTGAAGAGTTATTTGAAAATAGACTGAGATAATTTAAAAAATATATATCATAAACCCTAGGAAAACCACCAAAATGTTTAAAAAAGAGAGAGAAGTATAAATGATACACCAAGAAAGAAGAAAAATGGAATCATGTAAAATGTTCAATTAAAACCAGAGATGGCACAAAAACAGGGGTGGGGAGAAGAAACAAAGAAAAAATGCAATGAAGAGATAACAGTTACAAATGTGGTACAATTAATCCAACTCATTCAATAATCACTTTAAATGTAAATGGTTTAAGTCTATTGTCTCTCTAGGCACATTTTCTGTCTTCAAAAATAATTACAGGTAACAGTTTACCGAATGCTTTTTCACCAATCTATTAATGCCACAAGTTTTAGTTTATTATAGTACAGCTTTCACTTCAAGGTGTCATTTGTATTGGTCAGCAGAAATCAACCTACTGTTAACACACCTCAGAATTTCAGTGGGTCAACCAAAATTTGTTTATTTGACTCCCATGTAACTCTCCAATAAGGATGTTGCCATTTAGCAGGTAGCTTTCTCTGCTCATAGGGATCCAGGGACCTGCATTCCTTTCATCTTGTGGCTCTATATCTCCTACAGCCTTGTTAGACACAGAGAGCAAGAAGGTACAAAGGCACATCTTTGTTTAAAAGTGGCATTACTTCTACTCACATTCCATTAGTGGGAAGTAGTCACATGACTACTGCCTAAATGTAATATGAGACTGGGAAACATAGTCCCTGCCTGGGCAACTACTTCCCAACGACACTCTCTTCCATGGAAGGGGTAATATAAACTTGGGGGGCACTAAGTCATCTCTGCCACAATTAATTATAATAATTATACACACATGCCACATACAACACACCCACAGCAGGTACAACACACATACATCTGGAAAAATTCCATTTCCCATATTTTCCCCCATTCAGAATTTCCTGTCTTTAATGTTTTCTTATTTTTATCTCAAAGCTGGATAATGTCATTTTTAGCCCAGTTTTTCCTCCATTTGTTTCAAAAATAAATTCTGAATATAAGAGTGTTGGTCACACAGTGCTTAAGCACTCAGCTGCTAACTGAAAGGTTGGCAGTTCAAACCTACAGAAGAAAGATGTGATGATCTGCTTCCATAAAGATTATAGCCTTAGAAACTATGCGGCACTTCTACTCTGTCCTATAGGATCATTCTGAGTCAGAATCAACTCCACAGCAACGGGTATGGTTTTTGCGTGTGTGTGTGTGTGTGAATGTAAACTCGGTGACATTGATTAAAAATACAGATACAATTTAACTACCAATCTTGCTATTTTTTCTGTTTATATTATGATAGAAAACACAAGCTCTGTTTAAAGCCTATAGCTATTAAAAAACAAAACCAAAAAACCTAGGTTATTCTTAATTTTATGAATAGATTTTCACAATAGTTTTTTATTTTTTGTCAAATTTCTACTACTCATCGGCCCTTCCCTGAAGATATACAAGCAATTAAACATGCATACATAAATCTGAGACAAACGAAGCAAAGTATCAATTTCTCTCCTCCAATGAATAAGATTCCTCAAGAAATATGCTTGGACAGACTTCATTTCCTTGCCTTTTCCAGCTTCTGGAGGCCTTCCACCTCCATCTTCAAAGCCAGCAAGATTGCATCTCTCTGACCATTCTTTCATGGTCTCATCTCCCTCTGACTCTCTTCCTCTGCCTCAGACTTCTCAGCCAACGTCACTGCCCTTGTCTGGCAATTAGCAGGTGAAGCTTATCTTCAGGGAAGTTGCCTTCTCTGCTGGTTGGCTGTTTTCTCTGCCAGGTGGGTGCCCTGATTCAGACTCTCTGATGCCAGGCTCTCCACCATCAGCCTTTCTGCCACCAGGCTCTCCGTCATCAGCTTCTCCATATTAGAACAGTTCTCCAGTATTTCTCTGTGGACTGGTTCAACTCTGCCTGGCACAGCTGTCAGCTGCTAACTGGCTCAGCTCATAGCCAGTGTAGTAGCTCTCAGCTCTGCTCTGCTCCACTCCACTTACCTCTGCTCAGTTCAGCTATCTGAGCTGCAGCTCTCTCTCAGCTAACCAGAACAGCTCTTAGTTGGCAGCTTTAGGACCACTCTGCTCCTTCTTGCCTCTGCTTCTCTGTTGGCCCAGCTCTTAGCCAGAAGCTCTCTCTCAACTGCAGTTCTTTTACCAGGTCTGGGAGGGTTTTACATGCAGGGCCTCTAGGTCTCAAAGGACACACTCCCCTCCCGGCTCTTAACAATCAGGAGGCCTTGAAGATCTCCGTGTTTCAGCCTTTTATATTTGCCAGTCCTCATCAGTTACAAGGCAGGGCCTCATTCACCAGATCAGAGCCCAGCCAATCCTCAGTTACCCAGATGTCAACAATCTCGGGTCTTGTACAAAAATAACATTCTCTGCAGACAGAGACTGGCTCCTCCCCCTGCAAAAATAACAAACCCTCTAGGGTAGAAAACAATTTGGGAGGTCCCCTAAGTTGTTTTTCCAAAGAACTAGGGCAAAGGTAACAATCCCTCTGAGGCCATCAATTCCTTAGGGGAAAAATCCCAAGTGTTTTTCCAAAGAACCAAGGCAAAAGGCCACATAAAGGAACTCACTGAACCATGGCATAAAAAGGCCTGAGAGACAAAAAAAAAAAAAAAAAAAAAAAAAACTGATAAGTCACTCTTCCTCGCAATCATATATGGGAGTGAAATATTGGACGATGGGACCAGAAATTTCTCCCCCTCTTTGCACACAGATTCATTACTTTCACTTCCCTTATTTGCTCTGAGTTTCCAGAAACTGGAAACAGGGTTTCTTGTCCACTGCTTCATGGTGGGCTTGACCAACAAAAGGCACTTATAGAAGACTGAAAGCAAGAAGAGGGAAGAAGTCAGGCATCTCAACTTGAGGTGTCAATATTGGTGACTCAGATCTGAACTAATTATGTGTACAAAATTCCTTTAGTTGGTATGGAACAGAAGCAGTTCATCTCAGTCTAAATTTTGCTATATCAACTTAAGTAAGGAAGTCTCTATGTCAAGCAGAATTGAAAAAGCTAATGGGTAAGTGTCTTAGTTATCTAGTGCTGCTATAACAGAAACACCACAAGTGGATGGCTTTAACAAACAGAAGTTTATTGTCTTATGGTTTAGGAGACTAGAACTCCAAATTCAAGGCATCAACTCCAGGGGAAGGCTTTCTCTCTCTGTTGGCTTTTGGGGAAGGTCCTTGTCATCAATCTCCCCCTGGACTAGGAGCTTCTCAGCACCAGTACCCTGAGTCCAAATGACACGCTCCACTCCCAGCTCTTCTTTCTTAGTGGTATGAGGTCCCTCTATCTCTGCTCATTTCTCTTTCTTTTTTCTCTTATAGGATAAAAGGTGATGCAGGCCACACTCCAGGAAACTCCCCTTATATCAGATCAGGACTGTGACCTGAGTAAAGGTGATGCATCCTACCCTAATCCACTTTAACATAACTTAATCTTGCTTCATTAACCACAGGCAGAGATCAGGATTTACAACACATAGAACAATTACATCAGATTATAAAATGTAGGACAACCACACAATACTGGGAATTATGTCCACTTTTTTTGATATACTAAGCTGATAGATATTTTTTGGGGATACAATTCAATCCATGACATTCCACCCTTTGCCCTGCCCCAAAATTCACGTCCTTGCCACTTGTAAAACACTTACACCCCATCATATCATCCCAAAAGTCTTAAATCAACTTCAAGTCCAAATTCCATCCTGGGGCAAAACTATTCATCTGTGAAATCTGGAATATGAGTTATCTGCTTCCGAAGTACAATGGTGGAATAGGCACAGTAAGAAATACTAGTTTACTTTCTTTTTTTGAATGTCTCTTAACTTAAATAGAAAAAAATGACTGAAACTTCAGTTAGAATATTTAAGACTAGCTGAATTATTTATGTTAAGGGAATCAGCCCAATAATCTTTTAGAAGCTAGTTCTTGTAAATTAAGTTATAAAATGTTACGACCCTTCAAAAACTAAGCTTCATCACCTCCTGCCTTCACGGTCCACCCTCAGGAATTAGCCAAAAAGAGCCAGTCAATATACACAAAAACATAGAGACTCCTTGATAATACAGCATCCTATAGTTATTTAATCATCAGTAAAATTATTTTAAAGTCAGTTAATATGCTAATGGCATCAATGTTAACAAGCTTCATTTATTTTTTGCTTTATGTGAATAACTGGTGGGTAGAACTCTCTGTCTGAATGGGGCTTTGCTTTCTCACCAGATAAATATCTTGCAAGTCCAACCCACTAAACAATTCACTACACAGACACTGTATGCGCACACCTTACTGCAGAATGTTGGGGGAGATGGAAGGAGAGTGTACAAACTGCCAAGAAAATGTGCATGTATATGTAAAAAGGAGAGGGAGGGAAGGGCAAAGAGTAAATCACTTGGCTTTGATTGGCACCTATGAATTTCAATATCTCTTACAACCAAGAAACATTTCCAGAGTAAAAGAAGTTTGATAACTCAGTGTCTCAGAAGAGGTAGAATTCAAGGACACCAGGAAAAACTCCACAAGTTTGTAAATAGATAACTTAATAACTGTAGGGATTTGTGCGTATCTATGTGTTGGGGGGAAACCCTGGCGGCATAGTGGTTAAGAACAATGGCTGCTAACCAAAAGGTTGGCAGTTCGAATCCACTAGGCGATCCTCGGAACCCTGTGGGGCAGTTCTATTCTGTCCTATAGGGTTGCTATGAGTCAGAATCGACTCGATTGCAACGGGTTTGTTTTTTGTTGTTGTTGTTGTTGTTGTTTGTTTTTAGGGGTTTTTTTTTTTTTTTTGGTATGTGTTGGGGAGAGGGATTGCAATAATCAAGCATCCAAGGGTCTTCCAGACCCATTTTAACTTTGCATAATGAACACAGAAAATAGGAGTCCCCACATATGGGAGCTGACTTTGTATCCATGTCAGCACTCTTACAAGTCCCCCCCCCCCTCCATGGGAAGCACCTTTGACTACTGCATCATTGAAGATGTAGTAACATGTCTGAGAGCTTTCTTCCCTCTGTCCTCCCTTGTAATGTAAGATTGTTCTATAGATACATGGAAGCTTCTCAAAATCTGAGAGACCATGGGTATAGAATTCTAAAGATAAAGCCAAAAGACAGATGGGGTTTATATAAGAAATGTAAGGGGAACTATACTACAACCATATCAGGCAAGTCAGGGAGGCTAGAAAATTAAATTTCAAAGAAATAACCAACCTACTGACTCACGATCTGCACGGATATCCAAGTAGAGCTGAGTTGGAAAGGCAGAATCAATAAAAATCGAGTTAGGATCTACCAAACTGCAAGTCACTTTTTTTGATGTACTGTGAAAGACATAAAGTGAACAAAATGAGTTAGGCACCTGGGTGGTTATTTTCCAGAAACTCACTAACAACAGTCTGATGTTTAGTACAGAGGCCAGCTATTGTTTGCTATGCAGTGAAAAACATCCCACCAACATAGCCATTTAATTCTTGAAACATTATTATCAAGATAATCCCACAGGATATAGTAAAGTTATTAGAAGCTATCACTCATTTGAGAGTTTTCTGGAAATTTATTTACTGATACACTGTGGGCAAAGCAAATAAATTCTATTGCAATGGTAACTTTAGTGACCTAAAAGAAACCCTTATAATTTCTGCTGCCCTGCAGAGAACAGACATGAGAAATAGGAAGTTGTAAATTGCCTTTGCTCCAACTGCTGATTAGTAAGTTTCTAACTAGTCACTATTTTTCCTATATTCAAATGTGCACACACACGTGAATATTCTTGGCAATTAATTCCAAGAACAAATTATAGTTGGGAGTCTTCCCAATATTCTCTTAAAAATCAAAACCTGAAAACACAGCCAGCTTCCCTGTAAAGACCATTAAAATTTCCCATTCCGTATGCCTAAATTCAAATTAACATAATCATTACAATTTATATTATGAGAAGAATTAACATTTATTGAGCACTCACTATACACTAGGCACTATGAATTGTGCTTTATATATAATATAATATCTCATTGAATTTTTACATTAACACTTTGAAATAGAGAAGTTCTCATAATCCCTGTTTTGTCAATGAAGCAATCAAAACTCGTTGATCTAAACTACAGTGGCCAGGATCACTCAACTAGTAAACATAAACAGATTTGAACCCAGACCTTCTTAGGTCCAGCCCAGTGTTCTTTCCACTACTTCATAAATAATAATTTTTTCTTGATAAAATGTTTATTTATTTTCATTTTTGTCTTCATTCAACTTTGAAGTTCTGCACTTAAAAAAAAGCTTTTTATTTTAAAATAATTGTAGATTCAAAGGAAGTTAAAAAGATATACACAAAAAGGTCTTGTGCACTCTTCCTGTGGCCTCCCCCAAGGTTTACATCTTGCATAACTAAAGTAAAATACCAAAACCAGGAAAATGACATTGAAAAAACCACTGAGCTTGTTCAGATTTCTCCAGTTATACATGCACTTGTGTATGTGTGTGTGTGTGTGTGTGTGTGTGTGTATCTTTATGGCATTTTATCATATGTGTAAGCTTTTTGTAACCACAGTAAATATAGTGTACCATCAACACAGGCTGCCTCATGCTACCCCTTTATAGTTATACCTACTCACTTCCTCCCATCCCTAATCCTAGGCAATCAATAACTGCTCTCCAACTCTATAATTACGTTATTTCACAAATATTATATAAAAAGAATCATGCAGGATGTGTCATTTTGAGATTAACTTTAATCATTCAACATAATTTCCTCAAGATTCATCTAAGTGGTTTCATGTATCTATAGTTTATTCTCTTTTATTGCCAAATAGCATCCTATGAATGGATGTACCAGTTTTCTAACCATTCAGCCATTGAAGGGCATTTGGATAGTTTTTAGTTTGGGGCTATTACGAATAAAGCTGCTATGAACATTTGTGTAAAATTTTCTGCATGAAAATATGTTTTCATTTCTCTGGCATAAATGTCTAAGAGTACAATTTCTAGGTTGTATGGTAAGTCCATGGTCTAGTTTTAAAAGAAACTACCAGACTATTTTCCAGAATGATTGTACCAGTTTACATTCCTAACAGCAATGTAGGAGTATTCATTTCTCTGCATTTTTACCATCATTTAAACTTATCACTACATTTTTATTTTAGCTGCACTAATAGGTGTGCAGTAATATCTCCTTGTGGTAGCTATGAGTTGGAATCGACTCGACAGCAATGGGTAAATGGCAAATGATGTTGAGCATCTTTTTGTGCTTACTTGCCATCTGTATATTCTCTGGTAAAATGTCAGTTCATGTCTTTTCCTATTTTCTAATTGGATTGTTTATTTTTACTATTAATGTTGAGAGTTCTTTATATATTTTAAATATAACTCCTTTGTTGCATATGTAATTTGCCCATAAATATTTTCTAATACTGAGAGTCAATAAGAACACTGAAAATAAAATCCAATGCATGCTGAAGTCCAAGGGATTTCGCAGTGGTTAAGAGATACAGCTGCTAACCAAATGGTTGGCAGTTCAAATCCACCAGCCTCTCCTCGGAAACCCTATGAGGCAGTTCTTCTCTGTCCTATAGAGTATGAGTTGGAATCGACTAGATGGCAATGGGTATATGCTTCATTAGACCAGCAAGAAAAAGCCTAGACACTGCTTTCATAGAAGAAAATCCTAGAAACAGATACAAGACCAAAGACATTTAAGTATAGAATTGTGAGATGTGGGTAAGACAGACTAGAAGGGTCCTGCCTGACAGAGCCCCTCCAGGTGTGTTCTGATATTTCTTTTCATGCAGATTTCCTCTCTGGTTTCATCAGATTCATCAGTCATCTCTGCAGCACATCTGCCACCTGGTGGACTCTGAAAACTTGACAGGGTCCTGTTAAGCACAAAATCATATTTGCAAAACATGTTGTGTTCTCCCACAAGCTTCTTTAAAGGAATTAGCTGCACATGACATTATTCTACCCACTGTGATGTTCATCACACACAACTGCTTCCAAGAGGCAAGCTAGTGTGAGTAGCACTCACTAGTTTATTTTTGGGGCCAAGAAACTACCAAAAGGGAAAAGGCAGTTGAGACACCATCAGTGAGATGGGACCTCTGCAGAGCCCTTCACCATTAGGTCACGCAGTTTCCCTCAGGTGGTTCCGTCACTAATCCTGTGTAGTGCTGCTCCCCAGATGGATGACAATTAGCCTGGACAAAGGAGGCCTTAGGGTCTGCTGGCTGAGCGACAGTATTAGGATGGAGGCTGCACTGGGCTGTTCTTCTGGGGAATCTCTTTGCTAAGTGCAGCCGGGGGTGCTCCAGGAAAACCAGAGCTCAGCCTAGTCTAATCTAGATAATCATAGAACATGAGAACTGAAGGATAACCAAGAGAGATGGTGACTTTATCTGACTCATGTTTAACCAATACAGCAAACCATTTAAAATGAGGATTGTCATCTTATACAGATCACTAGCCCAGGATGCTTTCATTGCATAGAAGCTTATTTTGCAACAGAGACATGTAAGAAACATAAATATGGTGTGCAGTAGGAACAGAGGAAGACAGTAGAGGGGGGCTCCTAGGACTTCCCAAGACCTCTCAGCTCTCAGACAAAAAAGCACTACAAAACAACCACCATGTTGCACAGGCAGGGAGAGAGGTCCAGACACTAGTGACCTGTCAGGAGATTCACAACTCAGAGATTTTAGTCAGAACCAGGACTAGAATCCAAGTTACTTACATGATTCCTTGTGAAATACTTGTTCAAAATACTCAGTCCCCCATTCATCTTTCAGTTTGTCCTACTGTGGGGGTTTGTGTGTTGTTGTGATGTTGGAAGCTATGCCACCGGTATTCAAATACTAGCAGGGTCAGCCATAGCAGACAGGTTTCAGTTCAGCTTCCAGACAAAGACAGACTAGGCAGAAGGGCCTGGTGGTCTACTTCTGAAAAGAATTAGCCAGTGAAAACCTTATGAATAGCAGCAGAACATTGATATAGTGCCAGAAAATGAGCCCCTCAGGTCAAAAGGCTTTCAAAATATGACTGGAGAAGACCAGCCTCCTCAAAGTAGAATTGACCTTACTGACGTGGATGGTATCAAGCTTTCAGGACCTTCATTTACTGATGTGGCACGACTCAAGATAAGAAGAAACCATTGCAAACAGCTATTAATAATTGGAACATGAAATGTATGAAGTCTCAATCTAGGAAAATTGGAAATAGTCAAAAACGAAATGGAATTCATAAACATTGATATCCTAGGCATTAGTGAGCTGAAATGGACTGATTTCGGTCATTCTAAATTGGACAGTCATACATACAGTCTACTATGCCAGGAATGACAACTTGAAGAGAAATGACATTACATTTATCGTCAAAAAGAACATTTCAAGATCTATGCTGAAGTACAACACTGCCTGTGATAGGATAATATTCATATGCCTACAAGGAAGACCAGTTAATATGACTATTATTCAAATTTACACACCAACCACTAAGGCCAAAGATGAAGAAACTGAAGAATTTAACCAACTGCTGCAGTCTGAAACTGATCGAACATGCAATCAGGATGCAGTGATAATTACTGGAATTTGAAATGCGAAAGTTGAAGACAAAGAAGGATCGGCAGCTGGAAAACATGGCCTTGGTGATAAAAACTATGCCGGAAATCACATGATAGAATTTTGCAAGACCAATGACTCCTTCATTGCATACATCTTTTTTTCACCACCATAAACGGTGACTATACATGTGGACCTCATCAGAAGGAATGCACAGGAATCAAATTGACTACATCTGTGGAAAGAGATGATGGAAAAGCTCAATATCATCAGTTAGAACAAGGCCAGGGGCTGACTGCAGAACATACCCTCAATTGTTCATATGCAAGTTCAAGTTGAAGCTGAAGAAAATTAGAACAAGTCCATGAGAGCTAAAGTCCAACCTTAAGTACCTCCCACCTGAATTTAGAGACCATTTCAAGAATAGATTTGTCGAGTTGAAACCAATGACTGAAGACCAGATGAGTTGTGGAATGACATCAAGGACATCATAACTTGAAGAAAGCAAGAGGTCATTAAAAAGACAGGAAAGAAAGAAAACACCAAAACTGATGTCAGAAGAGACTCTAGAACTTGCTCTTGAACATCAAGTAGCTAAAGCAAAAGGAAGAAATAATGAAGCAAAAGAACTGAACAGAAGATTTCAAAGGGCGGCTCAGGAAGACAAAGTAAAGTATTATAATGATGTGTGCAAAGACCTGGAGTTAGAAAACCAAAAGGGAAGAACACAGTCTGCATTTCTCAAGCTGAAAGAAGTGAAGAGAAAATTCAAGCCTCCAGTTGCAACATTGAAAGATTCTACAGGGAACATATTAAACAACACAGGAAGCATCAAAAGAAGGTGGAAGGAATACACAGAGTCACTATACCCAAAAGAATTGGTCTACATTCAACCACTTCAGGAGGTAGCATACGATCAGAAACCTACTGTACTGAAGGAAGAAGTCCAAGCTGCACTCAAGGCATTTGTGAAAAACAAGCCTCCAGGAATTTACAGAATACCAATTGAGATGTTTCAACAAACTGATGCAGGGCTGGAAGTGCTCACTCATCTATGCCAAGAACTTTGGAAGACATCTACCTGGCTAACCAACTGGCTAGATCCATATTTATGCCTATTCCCAAGAAATGTGATCCAATTGGATGCAGAAATTATGGAACAATATCATTAACATCACACACAAGTAAAATTTTGCTGAAGATCATTCAAAAGCAGCTGCAGCAGTATAACAACAAGGAACTGCCAGAAATTCAAGCTGGATTCAGAAGAGGATGTGGACCGGGTATATCACTGCTGATGTCAGACGGATCCTGGCTGAAAGCAGAGAATACCAGAAAGATGGTTACCTGTGTTTTATTGACTATGCAAAGGCATTCGACTGTGTGAATCATAACAAATTATGGTTAACATTGCAAAGAATGAGAATTCCAGAACACTTAATTGTGCTCATGAGGAACTTGTGCATAGATCAAGAGGCAGTCATTTGAACAGAAAAGAGGATACTGCGTGGTTTAAAGTCAAGAAAGGTGTGCGTCAGGGTTGTATCCTTTCACCATACCTATTAAACTTGTACGCTGAGCAAATAATCCGAGAAGCTGAACTAGATGAAGAAGAACGCACATTAGGATTGGGGAAATACTCATTAACATCCTGTATTATGCAGATGACACAACCTTCCTTGCTGAAAGTGAAGAAGACTTGAAGCACTTACTGATGAAGATCAAAGACCACAGCATTCCGTGTGGATTACACCTCGACATACAGAGAACAAAAATCCTCGCAACTGGACCAGTAAGCAAAGTCATGATAAACGGAGAAAAGATTGAAGTTGTCAAGGATTTCATTTTATTTGGATCTACAATCAACACCTGTGGAAGCAATAGTTAAGAAATCAAAAGACGCGTTGCTTTGGGCAAATCTGCTGCAAAAGACCTAGCTAAAGTGTTGAAAAGCAAAGATGTCACCTTGAAGACTAAGGTGCACCTGACCCAAGCCATGGTGTTTTCAATGGCCTCCTATGCATGTGAAAGCTGGATGATGAATAAGGGAGACTGGAGAAGAATTGATGCCTTTGAATTGTGGTGTTGGTGAAGAATATTGGATAGATATACCATGGGCTGCCAGAAGAACGAACAAATCTGTCTTGGATGAAGCACAGCCAGAATGTCCCTTAGAAGCAAAGATGGTGAGACTAAGTATCACATATTTTGGACATGTTATCAGGAGGAATCAGCCCCTGGAGAAGAACACCATGCTTGGTAAAGTAGAGGGTCAGTGAAAAAGAGGAAGACCCTCAACAAGATGGATTGACACAGTGGGTGCAACAATCAGCTTAAGCATAACAGCAATTGTGAAACAGCAGTGTTTCGTTCTGTTGTACATAGGGTCGCTATGAGTCAGAACCAATTCAAGGGCACCTAACTACAAGAAATACTCAGCATGCCTCAGTCCTTGTTTCAGTGAACTCTTCAAGCCAGAGATTGAGCTAGATTATGGCAAATGAAACCAGTCTGTTCACCTTCCTTCACCTTGGCAAGTTAAAGCTGAAAGCATTGTCAGAAGCATAAAAGAAGACACTGCATCTAGGTAAGTGGCTGTAAGTCCTCAGAGACCCACTTGGGTGCTCACTGTCTAGCCTCTGCAGGGACTGAAATGAAAGCATTATAGATGTTCCCTCTGCCTGGTCTCCTGTCTGCTCTGAGCTTGTGAGGAAAAACACTCGCCACTGCAAATGTTTGCCTGCTTTTACCACCACCATGGGATGGAGTGTTGAAATAGCTGAGAGCAAGAAAGGGCTCTGAGGGGATGGCTCCAAGAAAGGGTTCTGAGGGTGATGGAGAGACGGCATCTACCACCAAAATGCTTCTAGTGGTTGGAGGGCGTGGAAGGAAGACTTAGAAGGGAGGGATGCTATAATCAGGAGCTCCATGCCGCCAGGGCACAGCATGAGTCCTGGTCCCCGGGATGGAGGAGAGGAGAATAGTGTCAGAAATGGGAAGAACACTGTCCAGTGATACCTAAATTCCAGGCCTGTACCTTTTGCTTTCAGCTGTGCCTGGGAAGAAGTTATATTTTAGGGAGGAAATCCTATCTTCACCTTCTGGCTATTTGCCTATGGCCCAGAGAAGTAATATCAGATAATTTCATTGTAACCAATTTTTGCAAACTCTGCCAAACTGACAGATACAAATTTCATTTCTTCGGGACTGCCTTTTCTAACCTAGTTAAGGAAAGATGCTGCGTCATGGTGGAAACTAAATCACAGAACATGAAGGGAGGACCACAAGAGGAGCAGGCCTGGAAATGCATACACTGGACCCCAGGCATTATTCATGAGTTTGCTCCATCCTCATGACCTCTGATTTTGTTCAAGAATCGCATGCCTCCCTGTGTGAAAGGGGTTTAAATCCCTTGTCCACACTGGAGTTTGGAATCAACTATATGATTCCTTGACACTAGAGGTGCCTATGTTAATTAAGATAACAATAGCTGCTAAAACACACAACCCATGAAACTTGCATGGTGGTTTAACTTAATAAAAGTTTCTCACTCAGGTAAATTTAAAAATGAATGTCACAGTTGACTTACTTCACTCAGCATGTTTTCAAGGTTCATCCATGTTATAGCATGTATCAGTACTTCATTTCTCTTTACAGCTGAACAAAAATTTAAAAAAAACTAATGTTGCTGATTAATGGGTGACACTTCTCTAAGTGATAATTCAGGAATCAAGATTCCTTCCAGTCTGTGTCACTTCCACATTCAACCCATGGTTTCCAGCTCCCCCAGGAAGGTAAACTAACATGAAGGATTGCCCATAAGAGGTCTATGTGGACCAGGCACAGAAAAGAGACTTATGACCTCCACTCAAGCTCTATTGGCTAGACTCAATCACATGACCATGCTGGGAAACACAGCCCAGTTACCCAGAAAGAGAGAAACACATTGCTGTCTTGGCACCAGAGCCACATGAATATGTGGTATAATCTTCCCTAATAAGAAATTTGTTTCTAAAACCACTGTAGATAACCTGGTTGGTTTAGGTGCAGGAAAATGGCTAAGTATTTCCATAAAGCCCTTCCAACACCTGTTTGTGGTGTTACAGAAATGGTCAATTTCAGAGACTAAAGGTAGACATCAGTAAGCTCACCATTTTAATTATACACTATTTTAGAGCTTATGAAGTGATTTCCTACACATTCTCTCATTTGACTTTCTTATTGCTCTGCTCCCAACGTCTACAGACTTTATACAGTAGAAAAACACTACTGATTGTCAATTTGAGGCCAGGCTTTGGTTCAGGACTAGGGATGTGGTGATGAGCAAGATGTAAGCTCTCTGCTCTCATCTCATTCTAGTGGGGTAGAGTGGCTTGTATTTACAAGTAAAAGAATAAATGAACACTTATTTATAGAAGTTTTAGCTAGAGCAATAAGGCAAGGGGAAAAAAAAGAGAGAATCCAGATTAGCAAGGAAGAAGTAAAAATAACCCCATTCTCGACTAATGGACCACAGCTATCAAGGCCTCCACCAAACTGAGTCCAATACAGCTAGATGGTGCCCGGCTACCACCACTGATTGCTCTGACTGGGTTCAAAACAAAGGGTTCTGGTCAGAGCTAGAGAAGGATGTAGAACAAAATTCTAACTCACAAAAAAAAAGACCAGATTTACTGGCCTGACAGAGACTGGAGAAACCCCGAGAGTATGGCCCCTAGACACCCTTTTAGCTCAATGGTGAAGTCACTTCTGAGGTTCACTGTTCAGCCAGGGATTGGAAAGCCCCATAAACAAAATAGGACTAATGAGGTGCAGCAATCCAGGGTCAAGGACTAGAAGGCAGAAGGGGACAGGAAAGCTGCTGATAGGGAACCCAAGGTTGAGTAAGTGTGGGGATATATGCCATTTAAACATGGCTGCACTATTGACAACTGCAGCCCCCACAGGCTTCTGTGCTGTAAACGACATGTTGGAGACTTGTCAGCGATAAGAAAGAGATTAGGCACGACTTGTTTTCCCAAACCTATTGTCTTGTTACTGATTGGCTTGTTTACCTGAATTCCTTCTCCCTTGCCCGAAACTTATTGTTACTCACCCAAAGCCCATTGTTCTGTTATTTGCTTCACTGCTTGCTGTATTGACTATAAATAAACTCCTGGGACTGGAGCCGGGGTTCGACTCCTCAGAGTGACCCTCCTGGCCTCACTTCTCTGTAAGAGTTGTGTTTGGCTACTGTCTTCGCTGCCCCAACAACCGTCACTGCTGTGACAAGTAAGGACAGTGTTAACCATTGTCATAGGGAATACGTGTACTAACTGTTTAATGAGAAAATATTTTGCTCTGTAAACCTTCATCTAAAGTGAAAATAGCAGCACAACTGGAAGAACGTAATAGGCATCACTGAATTGTACATGTAGAAATTTTTGAAATGGTGTATCTTTGGCTATGTATATTTTCACCAAAAGAAAAAAAAGGTCCTCCAAGGCTGAGAAGGGAGGTTGTTGACATGTCGTGGGGTTGTTAACCAATGTCATAAAACAATATGTGTACTGACTGTTTAATGAGAAAATATTTGCTTTGTAAACCTTCACCTAAAGTACAATGAAAAAAAAAATTAACCCTATTCTCAAATGATATGGTACTATACATACAGAACCCAAAAGACTCCACAAGAAAACTACTGGAATTAATAGAAAGATTCAGCAGAGTAGCAGGATACAGGATAAATATAAAAAAATCAGTTGGATTCCTATACACTAATAAAGAGAACTGCGAAAAGGAAATCAGGAAAGCAACACTGTTTATAATGGCCCCTAAAAAGATAAAATACTTAGGAATAAATCTAACCAGGGATATAAAAGACCTATACAAAGAAAACTACAAAACACTACTGCAAGAAACCAAAAGAGATCTACATAAATGGAAAAACATCCCATGCTCATGGATAGGTAGACTCAACATTCCAAAAATGTCAATTCTACCCAAAGCAATCTACAAATACAATGCAATGCCTATCAAAATACCAACAGCATTATTTAAAGAGATGGAAAAGCAAATCATTAACTTCGTATGGAAGGAGAGAGGCCCCAGATAAGTAAAGCACTATTGAAGAAAAAGAACAAAGTAGGAGGACTTGCACTACCTGACTTCAGAACCTGCTATACAGTTATGGTAGTCAGAACAGCCTGGTACTAGTACAATGACAGATACATTGACCAATGGAACAGAATCAGGAACCCAGATGTAAATTCATCCACCTACAGTCACCTGATCTTCGACAAAGGTCTAAAGTCCATTAAACAGGGGAAAAGACAGTCTTTTTAACAAATGGTGCTGGCAAAACTGGACGTCCATCTGTAAAAAAAAAAAGAAACAGCACTCATGCCTCACATCATACATAAAAACTAATTCAAAATGGATCAAAGACCTAAATATAAAATCAAAAACTATAAAGATCATAGAAGAAAAAATAAGGTCAATGCTAGAGGTCCTAATATGCAGCATAAGTAGGATACAAACCATAACTAAAAATGCACAAACATGATAAGCTAGATAACTGGGATCTTCTAAAAATTAAACACTTATGCTTATGAAAAGACTTCAACAAAAGAGTAAAAAGAGAACTTACAGACTGAGAAAAAAATTTTGGCTATGACATATCCGACAAAGGTCTAATCTCTAAAATATATAGGAAAATCCAACACCTCTACAACAAAAAGACAAATAATCCAATTAAAAAACGGGCAAAGGATATGAACAGACACTTCACCGAAGAAAATATTCAGGTGACTAAGAGACACATGAAGAAATGCTCGTGATCACTAACCATTAGAGAAATGCAAATCAAAATTACAATGAGATACTATCTCACCCCAACATTACTGGCAAGAATTAAAAAAAAAAAAAAACCCAGAAAATAACAAACGTTGGAGAGGTTGTGGGGAGACAGGAACTCTTATGCACTGCTGATGAGAATGCAAAATGGTACAACCATTTTGGAAAATGATATGGCGCTTACTTAAAAGACTAGAAATAGATATACAATATAATCTAGCAATCCCACTCCTAGGAATATATCCTAGAGAAATAACCGTCACACGAATAGACATATGCACACCTATGTTCACTGCAGCATTATTCACAATAGCAAAAAGATAGAAGCAACCTAAGTGTCCATCAACAGATGAATGGATAAACAAATTATGGTAGTATACACAATGGAATACTATGAAACCGTAAAGAACAACGATGAATCCGTGAAACATCTCACAACATGGATGAATCTGGAGGGCATTATGCTGAGTGAAATAAGTCAATCACAAAAGGACAAATACTGTATGAGACCACAATTATAAACACTCATGAAAAGGTTTACACACAGAAAGAAACAATCTTTGATGGTTACAAGGGAGAGGAGGGGAGGGGATGGAAAAACAGTAACTAGACTACAGATAAGTGGTAACTTTCACGAAGGGTAAGATGGTACCCAATATTAGGGAAGTCAGTGCAACCCGACCAAGGCAAAGTCATAGAAGCTTCATAGACACATCCAAACTCCCTGAGGGACCGAATTACTGGGTTGAGGGCTGGGGACCATGGTCTTGGGGAATATCTAGCTCAATTGGCATAACACATTTTATAAACAAAATGTTCTACATCCTACTTTGGTGAGTACCGTCTAGGGTCCTAATAGTTTGTGAGTGGCCATCTAAGATACTCCACTGGTCCCACCCCATCTGGAGCAAGGGAGATTGAAGAAAACCAAAGACACAAGGGAAAGACTAGTCCAAAAGACTAGTGGACCACAACTACCATAGCCTCCACCAGACTGAGTTCAGCACAACTAGATGGTGCCCAGCTACCACCACCAACTGCTATGACATGTATCACAATAGAGAGTCCCAGAGGGAGCTGGAGAAAAATGTAGAACAAAATTCAAACTCACAAAAAAAGGCCAGGCTTACTGGTCTGACAGAGACTGAAGAAACCCCAAGAGTATGCTGCCCAGACACCCTTTTAGCTCAGTAATGAAGTTATTCCTGAGGTTCACCCTTCATCAAAAAATTACACAGGCCCATAAAACAAACAATAATACACATAGCTCAACCATGTATATGAGACTAAATGGGCACACCAGCCTAGGAGGAAGGATGAGAAGGCAGGAGGGGACAGGAAAGCTGGATGAATGGAAATAGGGAACTCAAGTTCGAGAAGGGTAGAGTGTTGACACGTCACAGTGTTGGCAACCAATGTCACAAAACAATATGTGTATTAATTGTTTAATGAGAAAGTAATTTGCTATGTAAACCTTCATCTAAAGCACAATAAAAATAAATAAATAAATGAACAATGTGAAAGATAATTTCAGATACTGATAAAGGTTACAGAGAACAAAAACAGAGTGCCGTGAAGGAGGGAGAGGACATACAGGGTAGTGCGACACTGGACAGACCAAATGTAAAATGGATGGTCAGTGAAGTCTTCTCTGAGGAGTTAACATGAGATATGAAGTCAGCAAGAAGGTGGCAGCAACACAGAGGTCCAGGTGAAGAGCATTCCCGGCAAAGGCAATACCAAAGCAAGAACAGTCTCAGCATCTGAAGGAGGAGAAAATGGGTAGCATGGTGAGATTAAGGGAGCCAGTGAGGGGGGCAGGAGGAGATGAGGCTGAGGCATAGTTGGGCCAACTTGTAGGACTCTGTAGACCATGGCAGAATTTGGGATTTTATTCTAACTTCAAGTGGAAGCCATTAGAGTGTTTTACAGGAAACAATGTGCTATGATTTGCATTTTTAAAAGGTCACCTTGGCTGTGGTGAGTGGAATGGGTTGCATGTGGGCAGAGTGGGAAGCAATGAGATCAGTTAAATGGCAAAAGCATTCCTTGGAAAGCAAGATGAAGCACCTCCTGTTGCTCTGTGTGTCTGTTTTCCCAGCTGAGAATAACCCTAGCCACTGAAATCGTTCACTTGTCACTTGTTTCCATAAATCTACTTATTTTTTCAGTTTTCAAATGTATTCCTTCCACTTTCCTCACCTGTGTGTTATTGCTGACAGGAAGGGCCCCAGGAAATCAAATCATTTAGCCAAAAGCTATCTATGTATTGTGCATTATGTGGTCCAAAAGGTATTGGATGTGGGGACCATGGTCTCAGGGAACATCTAGCTAGATTGGCATAACACAGTTTATAAAGGCAATGTTCTACATTCTACCTTGGTGAGTAGCATCTGGGGTCTTAAAAGCCTGTAAGCAGCCAGCTAAGATACTCCATTGGTCTCACCCCTTCGGGAGCAAGGGAGAATGAAGAGAACAGGATACAAGGGAAAGATTAGTCCAAAGGACTAATGGACCACTGCTACCAAGGCCTCCACCAGACTGAGTCCAGTACAGCTAGATGGTGCCCGGCTACCACCACTGACTACTCTGACCACGATCACAGCACAGGGTTCTGGACAGAGCTGGTGAAGGATGTAGAACAAAATTCTAACACATACAAAAAAGACCAGATTTACTGGCTGGAAAGAGACTGGAGAAACCCCGAGAGTATGGCCCCCAGACACCCTTTTAGCTCAGTGGTGCAGTCACTTCTGAGGTTCACTGTTCAGCCGGGGATTGGACAGCCCCATAAAACAAAACGGGACTGATGAGGCACAGCAGACGAGGGACAAGGACTAGAAGGCAGAAGGGGACAGGAAAGCTGGTGATAGGGAGCCCAAGGCTGAGTAAGGACAGTATTGACATGTACTCATAGGGTAATATGTGTACTAATTGTTTAATGAGAAACTATTTGTTCTGGAAACCTTCTTCTAAGTTTAAAAAAAAAAAGAATTATCTATGTGAGCTTAAAATGACAACAGCAACTCAGAAGGTTTGATGGGAAGCCTAGGGGACAGTGAGTTGAAGAAAATGGTGATGGAATATTTTGGAAAAGGATAGTGAGAATAGCAGCACAACTGGAAGAATGTAATCAATGTCACTGAATTGCACATGGAGAAACTTTCAAAATGGTGTAATTTTGACTATGTATATTTTCACCAAAAAAAGTTCCTCAAGGTCGAGAAGGGAGAGTGTTGACATGTCGTGGGGTTGTTAACCAATGTCATAAAACATACATATACTGACTGTTTAATGAGAAACTATTTTTTCTGTAAACTTTCATCTAAAGTACGATAAAAAAAATTTTTTAAAAATTTAAAGTGAGAATGGCAGAACAACTGGAAGAGCATAGTCAATGTCACTGAACTGTGCATGTAGAAATTTTTGAGATGGTGTATCTTTGGCTATGTATATTTTTACCAAAAAAAAAAAAAAAAGGTCAAGAAGGGAACGTGTTGACATGTGGTGGGGTTGTCAACCAATGTCATAAAACAATATGTGTACCTCTGTTTAATGAGAAAATATTTGTTCTGTAAACCTTCACCTGAAGTACAATAAAAAAAAAAAGGTATTGGAACTATGGGAAATATAAATGAAGCTTATGATATAATGGTCCTAACCTATGAGGAACTGAAAATTCTATTGCAGACTTGAGGGAAGATACACGAATCAAAATTAAGAGAGATAAACTCTAAAATGGAGAGCTAGGGGAGACTTCCGGCAAAAAGGTGCTCTAGGCAGAAGCACCACGCCGTCCCTCCACAGCAAAGATCCAAAAAACTAAGCCGAACAGAGAAAACAGCAATCCTGAAACCCTAAAACATCAAATGAACAGATAAAGAACTCAGCCAAGCACCAAATGGAGTGAGAAAATTGACAGAGAAAGGAGAGCGAGAAGAGATTCATGCAGAGGTCCCCTATCAGCTAACGCAGCATGGATCCACCATCTTGGACTCCTATCAGAGACCAGCAAATAGAGGGTACGAGAAAGCAGCTTCAGTAGGAGACAAGACAACCGGTACTTTGCGATATACGCTTTCCAACCCCCAACTCTTCTACACCCCCACTCGGCATCCTCTGCTTCCCATGGCCACAGTCTATTGTCCAGAAGCACTAGCTGCTTGGATCCCACCCGCCCACACTGGCCAGCTCCCTGAGTGCCATTCGTTGGCTGCTGGTGTTGCTTTTTTCCGCTTCTTTTGATTTCTTCCTTACCTTTCACCACCTCCCCCCTCCTTTCACTCAAATACCTGGCTCCGTACACCATCTTTGCCGCTTCCTGAGGAGCTGCGGAGCTCCGTTCGAGTGTGGAAGTGCTTCCTGGTCTGGGCTGCCACGCTGGTGGGATCCCAGGGCTTTTGTTTGTTTGTTTGTTTTGAGTTGTTTGTTTGTTTTCTTTTCCTTTTCTTGAGTTGGGAGCCCATTCCAGCCGGGCAGTGCTGCTTGGCTTGGGACCTACCCCCTCAGCTTGCACAGATACGCAGAGGGATCCCTGAGGACATTTCTTTTCTCGTGTTGGTTTTGTTTGTTTGTTTGTTTGTTTTTTCTGTTTTTTGGGGGGCTTTTCTTGATCTTTTTTTTTTAATTTGTTTAGTTTTCTTTTCCCTCTTTTTCCCTTTTTGTCTTTCTTCATTACTCAGTTTCTATTCTCTCTATACCTTCCTTCTCTTCCTGTTCCCTGAATACCTGGCAATGAATACCTCTACACCTTCTAGCCAGGCTGTACTACAACACCTGAGAAAAATTCCCACAGACATCGTAGCCATACTGGTCAGATCCCTGGGAGGTTTGTGGTTCTCTTTCCTTTCTAATTTTTATTTATTCATTCTTTTCTTTTCTTTTTTTTCTTCTTCCCCTTTTTGTTTTTCTCCATTTCATAGTCTCTCATCTCTCCACTCCAATGGCAAGCTCCATTAGCACTCTTTTTTGTTTGTATGTTTTTGGCTCCTATTCCTCTCTCCTCTCTCCCATATCCATCTTAGCTCCACACATAAAAATCTCCCCCCTCCATCCTACCTGCATACTCTGTGTGCTTAACATCACATCACCAAGAAGCAAAGTCACAGCCTACTGGAACCTGCCCTGCACTGATTACTGACCTGCCCTGGTGGCTGTAGTAAGTGCCACAAACAACCCAACCCAGTAACTCCTCTTCAGCTAGACTTGCCCTGCTGTACCATATCTGAGCAACTGACCCTGCCCATTGGAAAATGAGGTAAAAAGTATCATGCCCACAGACAAGCAAACAAAGAACACACAGTCCGCCTGCTCAGACATAGCCAAATTTTTTTTAAAAAAGGACGAAACAAATCTACAATCAATAAATGAGAAAAATAACTACTCAATGCCCCAAAGACAGCAGACAATATCAAAACATTTACAAACACAGGACAGGATGGCTCCAGTAGGCATCCAAAATAAAACACCAGATGGCTTTCCAGTGGAAGAAAAGGCACGAGAACTACTGATAGGGAATTCAAATCTCGAATACTCAGAATTATCCAAGAGTTGAAGCAAAAAGTGGACAAAAATGAGGAAAAAATAGACAAACTCATGGAAAAGGCAGACAAATTTATGGAAAATATGGACAAAAAATGGAAGAATTCAGGAAAATAATGCAGGAATAAAATGCAAAAATAAACTCAAAACTAGAAATTATACAAAAACAACAATTAGAAATCCAAAAGTTAAACAACAAGATTCCAGAAATGGACAGTGTCACAGAAGGGCTGAGGAGCAGATTTCAAACGGTGGAAGACAGGATCAGCGGAATTGAAGACAAACATTTGTATACAACTCTGTTTGAGGAAAACTCAGAAAAAAGAACAAAGAAAAATGAAGAGAACCTGAGAGTTATGTGGGATACAATCAGAAGCAAAAATTTTCCAGTGATTGGAGTTCCAGAACAGGGGGAAAAAACAGAAAACACAGAGAGGATCATTGAAGAACAGCTGACAGAAAACTTCCCCAATATCACAAAAGATGAAAAGCTGGCCATCCAAGAAGCTCCACGAACCCCATATAGGATAGACCCAAAAAGAAAATCACCAAAGCATATCATAATCACACTCATCAAAACCCAAGACAAAGAATCCTGAGAGCAGCTCATGAGAAACAAGAAGTCACATACAGAGAAGAAACAATAAGACTAAGATCAGATTATTCAGCATAAACCATGCAGGCAAGAAGGCAATTGGATGACATATATAAAACCTTGAAAGAAAAAAATTGCCAGCCAAGAATAATATACTCTGCAAAACACGTGTTCAAATATTATGCTGAAATTAGGACATTTCCAGAGAAACAGAAGTTAAGAGAATATGTAAAAACCAAATCAAACTTACAGGAATTATTAAAGGGAGTTCTTTGATCTGAGAACAAACAACTTCAGCTCACAGGCTGGACCTAGGACACAGGATCGTACCAGCCAGATACCAATCTAGGAAATGAACTCTCAATGACTATCCAAAACCAAAAGAAATACAACAGAGAATCAGAGCAGTTAATCTGTAAATGACAACAACATCAGAACAATAAAAGAGGGAATAAATGGTGTACGTATAGAACCTTCTAATGGGGGGGAAGGCAATGCAATAACAAGTAATAATAGACTGCTTCAAACTTAGAAAGATAAGGGTAATTTTCACAGTAACCACAAACAAAGTTAACAAACATACTCATAAAAATAAATAGGAAAAACATAAAGTCTCAGCAAAAACAAAACCTACAAAAACAAAAGAAATGAAAAAAAAATCCACAACAAAAGTAATTCAGCACAGGAGAGTAAGAAGAACAAAGAAAACATCAGCACCACCAAAAAAAGCACCACAAAATAACAGCAACAAACTCACATCTACCAATAATTACACTGAATGTAATGGACTCAATGCACCCATAAAGAGACAGAGAGTGACAGAATGGATAAGAAAACAGGATCCATCAATATGCTGTCTACAAGAGACACACCTTAGAAACAAAGATGTGAATTTATTAAAAGTCAAAGTTGGAAAAAAATATATCAAGCTAACAACTACCAAAAAAGAGCAGGAGTGGCAATTCTAATCTCAGATAAAATAGACTTCAAAACAAAATCCACCATAAAAGGCAAAGAAGAACACTATATAATGATTAAGGGGACGATCCATCATGAAGACATAGCCATAATAACCATCTACGCACCCAATGACAGGGCTCCAAAATACATAAAACAAACTCTAACAACACTGAAAAGAGAAATCCACAATAATAGTAGGAGACTTCAACACAGCACTCTCGTAAAGGACATAACAACTAAAAAGAAACTCAGCAAAGATACAGAAAACCTAAAGGGCACGATCAGCCAATTTGACCTCACAGACATATATAGAACACTCCATCCAACAACTGCAAAGTAGACATTCTTTTCTAATGCACATGGTTCTCCAGAATAGACCACATCTTAGGCCACAGAGCAATCCTCAGCAAGATACAGAATGTTGAGATAATTCAAAATATCTTCTCTGACCACAATGCCATCAAGGTAGAAATTAACAACAGAAAGAGCAAGGAAAAAAAATCAATTACATGGAAACTGAATAATGCCCTGCTTACACATCACTGGGTAATAGAAGAAATCAGAGATGAAATCAAAAAATTCCTAGAATCACACAACAAAAAAGAAGAAAGGGACAAAATCAAAACATGAACTACACATCTCAAACAAATAGAAAGAGAACAGAAAAAAAAAAAAAAAGCCCACAGCCACCGGAAGAAAGGAAATAATGAAGATTAGAGCAGAAATAAATGAAATAGAGAACAGAAAAACAATAGAAAGAATCAACCAAACCAAAGGTTGGTTCTTTGAAAGAATCAACAAAATTGACAAACCACTGGCCAGACTGACAAAAGAAAAACAGGTGAGGACACAAATGACCCAAATAAGAAATGAAATGGGGGACATTACAACAGACCCAATTGAAATAAAAAGGATCATAACATAATATTATAAAAAGCTATACTCCAACAAATTTGGAAACCTAGAGGAAATGGGTAAATTTATAGAAACACACTACCTACCCAAACTACAACAAAGTGATGTTGAAAATCTGAACAGACCCATAACAAGAGAAGAGACTGAGATGGTAATAAAAAACTCCCTACAAAAAAAAAAAAAAAAAACCCGAGACCAGATGGCTTCACTGGAGAATTCTACAAAACATTTACAGAAGAGCTTCTACCAGTACAGTACTACTCAAGCTATTTCAGAGCATAGAAAAGGAAGAAACACTTCGAATTCATTCTATGAAGCCAGCGTAACTCTGATACCAAACCCAGGCAAAGAAGCCACAAAAAAAAGAAAATTACAGACCAATATCTCTCATGAATACAGATGCAAAAATTCTCAGTGGAATTCTACCCAATAGAATTCAGCATCATATCAAAAAAAATAATACACCACGACCAAGTAGGAGTCATACCAGTTATGCAAGGATGGTTCAACATTAGAAAATCAATCAAAGTAATCCACCACATAAATAAAAGGAAAGAAAAGAATCACATGATCATCTCAATTGACACAGAAAAGGCATTTGACAAAGTCCAACACCCATTCCTGATAAAAACTCTCAATCAAATAGGTATAGAAGGGAAATTTCTCACCATAATAAAGGGCATCTACGCCAAACCAATGGAAAGCATCATTCTTAATGGAGAGAGGCTGAAAACATTCCCCTTGAGAACAGGAACAAGACAAGGATGCCCTTTATCACCACTCCTATTTAACATTGTGCTGGAAGTTCTAGCTAGAGCAATAAGGCAAGAAAAAGAAATAAAGGGCATCCAAATTGGTAATGAAGAAGTTAAACTGTCCCTGTTGCAGATGATATGATACTATACACAGAAAACCCTAAAGACTCCATGAGAAATCTACTGGAACCAATAGAAAGAATCAGCAGAGTAGCAGGATACAAGACAAACGTTCAAAACTCAGTTGGATTCCTATACACCAGTAAGGAGAACGATGAAAAGGAAATCAGGAAACCAATACCATTTTCAATAGCCCCAAAAAGATAAAATACTTAGGAATAAATCTAACCAGGGATGTAAAAGACCTATACAAAGAAAACTACAAAACACTACTGCAAAAAACCCAAAGGGATCTACATAATGGAAAAACATGCCATGCTCATTGATAGGTAGACTCAACATTGTGAAAATGACTATTCTACCCAAAGCAATTTACAAATACAACGCAATCCTGATCCAAACACCAACAACACTCTTCAAAGACATAGAAAACTAATCATTAACTTTATATGGAAAGGGAAGAAGCCCCGAAAAAGTAAAGCACTACTGAAGAAGAAGAATAAGGTTGGAGGACTTACACTACCTGACTTCAGAAACTACTATACTGCTACAGTAGTCAAAACAGCCTGGTACTGGTACAATGACAGATACATTGACCAATGGAACAGAAGTGAGAACCCAGATGTAAATCCATCCACCTACGGTCACCTGATCTTTGACAAGGGCCCAAAGTCCATCAAATGGGGAAAAGACAGTCTTTTTAACAAATAGTGCTGGCAAAACTGGATATCCATTTGCAAAAAATTGAAACAGGACCCATACCTCACACCATATACAAAAACTACTTCAAAATGGATCAAAGACCTGAATATAAAGCCTAAAACTATAAAGTTCATAGAAGAAAAAATAGTATCAACACTTCAGGCCTTAATACATGGCATTAACAGGATACAAACCATAACCAGCAATGCACAAACCCCGACAGATAAGCTAGATAACTGGGATCTTCTAAAATCTAACACCTATGCTCTTCAAAAGACTTCACCAAAAGAGGCAAAAGATAACCAACAGACTGGGAAAAAAATTTTGGACAGTACAAGTCAGACAAAGGTCTAATCTCCACAATCTACAAGAAAATCCAACACCTCTACAACAAAAAGACAATCCTATTAAAAAATGGGCAAAGGAAATGAACAGACACTTAACCAAAGAAGACATTCAAGTGGCCAACAGACACATGAGGAAATTCTCGGGATCACTAGCCATTAGAGAAATGCAAATTAAAACCACAATGAGATATCATCTCACCATGGCATTACTGGCATGAATCAAAAACACTGGAAATAACAAATGTTGGAGGGGCTGGGGGAGATCAGAACTATTCTGCACTGCTGGTGGGAATTCAAAATGATAAAACCATTTTAGAAAATGATATGGTGCTTTCTTAGAAAGCTAGAAATAGAAATACCATACAATCCAGCAATCCCACTCCTACGAATATATCCTAGAGAAATGAGTCATTACTCAAATAGACATATGCACACCTGTGTTCATGGCAGCATTGTTCACAATAGCAAAAAGATGGAAACAACCTAGATGCCCATCAACAGAAGAACTGATAAACTATGGTACATAGACACAATGCAGTCCTATGCAACTGTAAAGAATAATGATGAATCTGTGAAGCATCTCATAACATGGATGAAACTGTAGGACATTATGCTGAGTGAAATAAGTCAATCACAAAAGGACAAATATTGTATGAGACCTCTGTTGTAAAAACCTATGAAAAAGTTTACACACAATAAGTAACAATCTTTGTTGGTTACCAAGGATGGGAGAGGCGGGGGGGTGGGGAATACTAAACAGGCAATAGATAAGTGGTAGGTTTTGTGAAGGGTGAGGCAGTACACAATAGTGGGGATACCAGCACAACTTGTACAAGGAAAGGTCATTGAAGCTCCACAGACACATTGAAACTCCCTGAGGGACTGAATCCCTGGGTGGAGGGCTGTGGGGACCATGGTCTCGGGGAACATCTAGCCCAATTGGCATGACACAGGTTATAAAGACAATGCTCTACATTCTTCCTTGGTGAGTACTCTCTGGGGTCTTAAAAGCCTGTGAGCAGGCATCTAAGATACTCCACTGGTCTCATCCCTTTGGGAGCAAGGAAGAATTAAGAGAACAGGATACAAGTAAAAGATTAGTCCAGAGGACTAATGGACCACAGTTACCACAGCCTCCACCAGACTGAGTCCAGTATAGCTAGATGGTGCCAGGCTACCACCACTGACTGCTCTGACGAGGATCACAACTGAGGGTTCTGGACAGAGCTGGAGAAGGATGTAGAACAAAATTCTAACACAAAATAAACAGACCAGATTTAGTGGCCTAAAGGAGACTGAAGAAACCCCGAGAGTATGGCTCCCAGACACCCGTTTAGCCTAGTGGTGAAGTCATTTCCGAGGTTCACCGTTCAGCCAGGGATTGGACAGCCCCGTAAAACAAAACGGGACTAATGAGGCACAGTAGTCAAGGGACAAGGACTAGAAGGCAGAAGGGGACAGGAAAGCTGGTGATATGGAACCCAAGGTTGAGTGGGGACAGTTGTTGATGTGTTGTGAGGTTTTTAACCATTGTCATAGGGCAACATGTATACTGACTGTTTAATGAAAAACTATTTTGTTCTGTAGAACTTCATCTAACTTGAGAATAGCAGCACAATTGGAAGAGCGTAGTTGATGTCACTGAACGTGCATGTAGAAATTTTTGAAATGGTATATCTTTGGCCATGTATATTTTCACCAAAAAAAAGGTCGAGAAAGGAGAGAGTTGACATGTTGTGGGGTTGTTAACCAATGTCATAAAACAATATGTGTACTACTGTTTCATGAGAAACTATTTGTTCTGTAAACCTTCACCTGAAGTACAATAAAAATAAATAAATAAATAAATAAAATGGAGAGCTGGGGCTGAAGGGGTAGGGCTTAGAATCTCAGAGAAGGATTCAAGAGGAGGTGGGACACATGTTGGTATTTAAAGAATCATAATTGGACTTTTTGAGCCTCAGAACACTCCAGATAGGTAAATGATCCCAAAGCCCATCTAAAGTACCCATTCCCACTTTGCAATAGGGAACAAAAAAAAATTACCTGATAAAAAATTGAAAAGGAATAAAATAGAAATAGGCTATTATAAACTTATAAGAACTGATATGATGACTTGCTCATGATTTATGTCAAACAGAAAATTATAAATTAAAAAAACAAACAAACAGCAACAACAACCCAGGGATTCAAAAACACTTACCTTGATCACATGATGCAGGTTATTTAAATAGCAGAAATTCACAGGCCCCTTAAAATTGACAAAGTATAGCTGTAAACACAAATTGCAGGGAGAGGCATTATATGCATCTACTTACCCAGTAAGAGAATAGGTAACTCACATTTGAACCACAGTATACACATGGTTTAAATTTTAGTTTATGTTGACTCAAATACACATTACTCACTCTTCTGTGCAGAGGTAACCAAACAAGGGACGCTAAACATATTGTAATTTTTAACTAAGCAGCAGCAATTGAAGTCTATGACCAATTCAAGGTAACACAAATGAGGCACTGATAAAACCCCTACAACTTGAGAAAAGACTCTCTACAGACACATGCAGACACACTTTATAAACTTGGTGATGCCCAGTCTTCTTAGGAGACCATTGAATTACCATCCTGATAATACTAGTAGCAATTCTTCCTAATTAATTCTATGGATTGTTTGTAAGTAGCCCTCAGATGCACAACGAACAAAAATCTATAGAACTGTATCATTTGCCTCAAAGAAGCAATGGATGAGTTGGTGGCCATCGGGAGAAACGGGTGTCTTGCGCTCAGTCTCTTCTGCCATTTAGGTGTTTTAAGTAATCAGAAGGCTGTTGTTGGGTGCCATCAAGTCCATTCCAACTCATAGTGAGCCTGTATGACAGAGGAAAACTGCCCCATAGGGTTTCCTAGGCTGTAATCTTTACAGGGGAGCCCTGGTGGTGCAGTGGTTAAGAGCTCAGCTGCTAACTGAAGGTTGGCAGTTTGAGTCCACCAGCTGCTCCTTGGAAACCCTATGTGGCAGTTCTACCTTGTTCTGTAGGGTTGCTATGAGTTAGAATCAATTCGATGGCAATGGGTTTTGTTTTGTTGTAATCTTTACGGGAGCAGATCACCAGTTTTTTTCTCCTGCAGAGAGACACTAGTGGGTGCCCTATCTACGTCCTGGATTTGGTCTACTGCCCTCATTCTGGCTCACAGCCTTGCTCTGACTCCACATCTGTCTGCCCTTCCCAAGATCCTGTCCCAAAATCTTCAGCATGCTGTTGCCTTTGACCTCAGCAAGAGAGAAAGAATAAATGAGTTTATGATTAAATCCAAAACTACCTTGTGGCAGATGGGACATCTCACCATGCTGCAGTGACACTTCAGAGCGGGTGCTGGGGCCCTGAGAACATCAGAGGCAGAGCAGCCCCACGATGGGACAACTGCCTTCTGGTGGATCTCTGGACTTCCCTGCAGATGTGAGATTCCAAGAGCAGTATCTTCCTGAAGACTCACAAATCTCATGGACAAGGATGTTCCTGGACGATGTTCATGAGCAGAGAGCCACATTCCAACCTTTGAAAGCAAAGGTTTTATTCTCAGATGTAAATCTGTGCAAAGTCAATTACATAAGGAACCAGAATAGCAGCGCCAACTTTCAGGGACACGTGAAAAACCAGAGCACTGGTTTATAACACTGCACGCGAAAGATGGACAATGAATAAGGAAGACAGAAGAAGAATTGGTGCATTTGAATTATGGTGTTGGCAAAGAATATTGAACATACCATGGACTGCCGGAAGAATGAACAAATCTATCTCGGAAGAAGTACAGCCAGAATACTCCTTAGAAGCGACAACGGCCAGACATCGTCTCATGTGCTTTGGACATGTTATCAGGAGGGATCAGCCAGTCCCTGGAGAAGGATATCATGTTTAGTAAAGCAGAGGGTCACGAAAAAGAGGAAAACCCTCAATGAGATAAACTGACACAGTGGTTGCAACAATGGGCTCAAGCACAGCACAGGACTGGGCAGTGTTTCGTTTTGTTGTACGTAAGAACGCTATGAGTCGGAATTGACTGGACAGCCTAACAACAATTCCTTCAAACCTGTAGCAAGCCACAAAAAAACAAATTGGATATACTGTTGGCCATTTTACTACTTTAATTATTCAGGACTCATTCTGCAGTTAAAAATTGAGCTAGTGTCTGCATTCAGGAAATTCAGAATTTTGAGCCCTTTTGGCACCTGCAATACTAGGGTAACTATATTTTAATTTAAATATTTTGCTTTACTATCTTTAGAGTCATATGTTCTCAGGATTGTTAGACATCATCTAATCAAAATGCCTTATTTTTAGAGATGAGGGAAGTAAATTACAGACAACCCACTAAATGGAATCAAAATCATAGTCAGGTACTATTTACAGTCCTCAAGGAAATTCTTCTATCTTCACAGGCAAAGAAAATAATACCTCATACCTGGCTAGCTGAAACTTTTGCAGCCATCTTTAAGAGAGAAGATAAGAAGTTATAAATGTGATAAGGTTTAGCACATTCTGAATTTTTATCCAGTTTGAAACAAAAATTGAAGTTCTGAAGTTTTTATTTTAAGAAGAATTAAATATTTCATCGGCAACAGAGCTCAGTATGTATAGTACAGAAATTGTATTTGAATGAACATTTTTTAAATGGCTAAACTTAACAGAAAAAAACATTGTATGCTTTATTCTTTTTATTTATAACCTTGCTCTGCTAATTTAATTTGGTTTCCAATTGCATATTTCCCAGTTTTGATGCTTCTTTGTCTAGATCACACGAAGTAGTAATTTCCCAATTTCTGGAAGAGGCAGCTCATGTTTATCATCCTTAAAAAACAGCCAGGTTATCAGCTCTGCAGATGAGATTTCCATTAGCTCCCCAATGTTTTGCTATTTAGAGTGTACAGGGTTATATTTTAATGCCAACCTGCATCTCACTCCACTTATTCATGTACGTCCCTGAGTGCAGGAGCCGTTCTTACATCTCTTTGTATCTGTGGCAGCTGGCTCAGTGCCTGGTACTTCACAGGTGTAAAATATCTGTGAAATGTGTGTAAACCATGGGCCTGTCCTGCCCCAGAGTCTGAGCAGAGTACACAGATAACGTTCAGAAAATGGGGGGAAAAATGAATGAATATAAAACTCTAGAAAATTCCAAAAGGCATGATCTCCTGGGTATTCTGCCTAAGAAATTAACTTACTGGTTGAGTTACAAACTGGACGGAATAAAGACAGAAATGCTTTACAGAGCCATCCACTAAGGGGGGCCATGCCAGCACTGCACACAGTGGAATTCTCCAAGTTTACTGATGAACAGTTTCTACTGTAACATTCTTTATAATGCCAAAAATCCATTAATAACAGACATTTTAAGACTGATAAATGAAACCGTTTAAGAGGGAAATTGAACTTCAGCAGAGCTATGTCTTCCATGTAAGTAGTTATTGCCTATTTTTCAGTTGTTTACATTTATGCTTTTTATTTTGAAAAAAAAGCTACCTTTTATTTATGTATTTATTTTTTATTGTGCTTTAGGTGAAAGTTTACTGCTCAAGTTAATTTCTCATTCAAAAATTTATACACATATTGTTTGGTGACATTGGTTGCAATCCCCACAGTGTGACAGAATGCCCCCCTTTCCATCCCGGGTTCCTTGTGTCTATTCATCTAGTTCCTATCCCTTCCTGCCTTCTCGTTCTGCTTTTGGACAGGAGCTGCCCATTTGGTCTCACATATTGGATTGAACCAAGAAGCACTTTCCTCACGTGTATTATTTTTTTGTTTTATGGTCATGTCTCATCTTTTTCTGAAGAGTGGGCTTTGGGAATGGTGTCAGTTGTGGGTTAACAGAGCATCTGAGGGCCATAGTTTCAGGGGTTCCACCAGTCTCTGTCAGACCATTAAGTCTGGTCTTTTTACATAAATTTGAATTCTGCTCTACGTTTTTCTCCTGCTGTGTCCGGGACTCTCTGTTGTCTTCCCTGTCAGGGCAGACATTGGTGGTAGCTAGGCACCATCTAGTTCTTCCGATCTCAGGTTTGTAGAGTCTCTGATTTATTTGGTCCTTTAGTCCTTTGGACTAGTATTTTCCTTGTGTCTTTTGTTTTTTTTTTTTTGTTTTAATGTCGTCATCTTTTACATATTGACATCTGTTTCCCTATTTTCAGCATTCTCGCTTTGATTTTTGTAACTTCCCTATCTGGGTTGATATCTGGTTGCTCTATCCTGTGTTCTAGTCTTGGGTTGTTATCTGATGTTATTGGTTTTCTAACCAGAGGACTGACTGCCTTTAGTATTTTTTGTAATTTTGGTTTGGTTTTTGCAAATTCCCCAAACTTGTGTTTATTTGGAAATGCCCTAATTTCGCCATCGTATTTGAGAGACAGTTTTGCTGGATATATAATTCTTTGCTGGCATTTTTTTTCCTTCAAGGCTTTATATGTGTCATCCCATTGCCTTCTTGCCTTCATGGTTTCTGCTGAGTAGTCCGAGCTTATTCTTATTGACTCTCCTTTGTAGATGACTTTTCATTTATCCCTAGCCACTCTTAAAATTCTCTTTTTATCTTTGGTTTTGGCAAGTTTGATTATAATATGTCTTGGTGACTTTCTTTTCAGATCTACCTTATGTGGGGTTCAATGAGCATCTTGGATAGGTATTGTCTCATCTTTCATGATATCAGGAAAGTTTTCTGTCAACAAATCTTCAACAATTCTCTCTATATTTTCTGTTATCCACCCCGTTCTGACACTCCAATCACTCGTAGGTTATTTCTCTTGATGGAGTCCCACATAATTCTTAAGAGTTTCTTCATTTTTTTAAATACTTTTACCTGATTTTTCCTCATATAAGTTGGTGTCAAGTGCTTTATCTTCAATCTCACTAATTCTGACTTCCATTGCCTCAGTTCTGCTCCTATGACTTTCTGTTGAGTTGTCTAATTCTTACATTTTATTGTTAATCTTCTGGGTTTCTGATTGCTGTCTCTCTATGGATTCTTGCAGCCTATTCAATTTGTCATTATGCTCTTGAATAACCTTCTTAAGTTCCTCTATTGCTTTGTCTGTGTGTTCCTTGGCTTGTTCCGTGTTGTGCATGATCTCCTTCCTGATCTCTTGAAGAGTTCTGTATATTAATCTTTTGTATTCTGCCTCCAGTAATTCCAAGACATTCTCTTCCTCCAGAAAATTTCTCAATTCTTTATTTTGGGAGCTTGCTGAAGCCATCATAGTCTACCACTTTATGTTATTTGATATTGACTCTTGTCTCTGAGCCATCAGTAAGTTATTACATTTATTTATTTTATATTTGCTTACTGTGTCCTAGCTTCTTGTTTTGTTTTGTTTTGATATGGCCTAATAGGCTGCTCCTGTGAGCTAGTTTGATTATTTGCACCTTTGAAGCTCTAAAGTCCTGTCACCAGGTTGTTAGATCTCTTACTAAGTATGTGAGCCCAGAAGTCTGTTTACTTTTCTTGTATGCATTCAGCTCAAGTGTCCAGGTAGTCAATCACCAAGTGTGTGGTGCAGGCTCTCATGTACATTCTTAGACAGGCATGAGTGATTGGTGTAGGCACAGGTATCTGGCTGCAGTAGGGTGTCATGGGCTGAGCAAGGCAGGGGGCTGACAGCTGTCCCTAAGTGTCTGAGAGGAAACCGTGTCCCTGTTCCCTCTAGGTGGGTGGGTTTTGCAGGTGGACTATGGGCACCAAATGCTGTTGGCTGTAAGGACTGGGGGGCACCACTTACTCTTGGACCCCTGTCGTGGTGACTAGGTAGCATAGGTGGAGCCACCAGTCCTCAGGCTCCTGACGTGGGCAGGTGAGGAACCTGCTTAATGGGCAGTGTCAAATGTCACGAACCTGCCACTTCACAGCTGAAACAGTTGAAGTTATACTTCAGGTATATAGCCTGTTGTACTGTGGTAATGACAGCCTACACTGTTGAAATGGGCCCACACAAGTCTATGCATGGGTGAAAGGCATTCAAAGTCCATGGATCCCTTATGCCTGTGCCTAAGCAAAGGAGCCGTGCCTACCCTGAGTTCCTGGCTTAGGGGAGATGGCAGATTATTTTTCCCGTTTGTTAATTTGTTCCCTCTCCAAGGTCAGAAGAATGGCTCAGGGTGTGTGACAGGTCCTACTTCTGGCCCAGGGACTTGGCAATCTCTGAAGCCAGCCCAGGAACCTGTGCAGAGCTGGGAGTGGGGAGGTAAATGGAAGAGAGGTTTTTCCCAAAGGGGGGTGCTTTGTGATCCATGCAGTAGGCCAGATGCAAGTATTTATCTTATGCCAATTGAGTGCTGCTTTTCACTGGTTCTGGATGCCCGAGTAGACTCTCTGTTGCTGGGCCTCTCCTGATGTGGAACATGCCTCCCGAGTGCCACTGCTTGCCTCACTGCACACTCGAGCTGATCGGGCCTGAAGGGCGCTGGCTCCTGCCAGGTCGGGTCTGGCAACTCCTTGCTGCTTCCAAACCATCTCTCCTTCCCCTCCCACTCAGTCCAATTCCTCAGCTTTGCCTTTGATGTTCACAGCTCCTAGATTGTCATATACCATCTATTCACTTGGTTTTTTGGGTCTTTGTTGTCAGAGGGACCACAGGAAACATCTGACTACTCCGTGATCTTGGCCCCACCCCCATGTGTCTTTTGTTTTCTTCATTCTCCTTTGCTCTGAGTGGGAAGAGACCAATAGATGTATCTTAGATGGCCACTTGAAATCTTTTAAGACCCCAGACACTACTCACCAAAGAACATTTTGTTTATAAACTATGTTATGCCAATTGACCTAGATGTCCCCCAGAACTGTGGTCCCCAGCCCCAGCTACTCTATCCCTCAAAGTGTTTGGATGTGTCTAAGAAACTTCTTTGCTTTTGCTTTTGTCCCATCGTGCTGACTTCCCCCGTATTGTGTGTTGTCTTTCCCTTCACTGAAGTTGACCCTTGTCTACTATCTGTTTAGTGATTTCCCCTTCCCTCCCTCCACACCCTCATAACCATCAAAGAATGCTTTATTCTGTGTTTATACTTTTTCTTGAGTTCTTATAATAGTGGTCTTATACAATATTTGTCCTTTGGTGACTATTTCACTCAGGTGTGAGAGTGGTATAGAAATGGGGAAAGACCTTTGATGCTCTCATGGACGATGGTGTGCCATGAGACAGCATAATTTTCTATGTTCCAGGGGGCACCCAGAGGCAGCAGAGAAACTGGCTCTGCAGGGGCCATGACACAGCAGTGAGGAAGGGCCCTCCAGCAGTCTGCATGGGCTGACAACACAGAATGCCATACCTAATCGATGCTCACCCCAGAAAGTGGACGTAGTCCTAGGGAAAGGGAAGGGGAATCCAAACATTATTGTGACTTGCAGAATGAGGGCTTGAATACAAATTAAGTTCAGATACTTTAAAGTTTGTGGTCTGAGGTTGATACTATAAAAGTCTTTGGTTTCTAACCACAAACTATACTTCACAATGTAAGTATAACCTAATTCCCTATACACAACTATATTCATTGCCAATGGCAGCAACAAGCACTCCTTTTGCCTTAAAAGAGACATGTATAATGTCCTGAAGAACCAAATCCCTTCCCCAGTAATACCCTTGATCCCTCAGCCAGGTGTTGTCGTATTTCTTACCTTAATTTTTGTTCTCCTGGAGTCCCTGGGTGGTGCAAACAGTTAATGCACTCAGACGCTAACTGAAAGTTTCAAGGCTTGAGTCCACCTAGAGGCATCTCAGAAAAATCAGCTATTGAACACCCCATGGAGCGCATAGCCTGACACACATGGGCTTGCCATAAGTTGGAATCAACTCAACAGCAACTGATATTTGACTTGGATTCTTGATGTTTATTACTCAGTCAGCTAATTGGGGTTGTTATTTGACCTCTTACACTCTGAATCAGTGTTCATAAATCCACAATGCCTAATTTCACTGCCTCACTTTGCCAGAAACTTTTTGAACTTAATCTGTGGATCATTTGATTTATAGCACCTACCAGCCCCAACTCGTGCCCTTTCCTCAATCCAAACCAAATTTCACTCTTGGTGCTGTAAGATCTCTGTAGAACACAGACAAAAAAGAACTTTATAAAGTAAGACAGCCCCACCCTACCAAAAAATAGACATGAACTAAGAGGAGGTGAAATGGCAATAGCACTCGGAGGAAGAGCAGGTAAAACTGTGGAGCATGAGATTTCCACAGTGCACATCAAGCTGGATGAATGCATCATTGTTGCCAACGTAGCAGCTCACATGTTTATTCAGAGCTGGCCACAAAAATAATTTTCAGTTTCAAAAGCAATGAAAAGAGTTGATATGAATAATACATTTTTATCTATGCCAATATTTTACAACAAAGCCGCAATATCCTATTTGTTCAAATCTGTGTTTTGCATTATGTTCTAGCACGAGTATTGCAGTAGAAATTTCATTTGAAATATGAAATTGTTTATGCTACTACAACAAACTCAAAACAATCCACCATCTATGGTTTCACCATTGTAATGGGTTTTTAAACACATTTATTATTACAGAATCACTGCAGAGAAGAAAGCATATAAATGTAGCACAAGTGCAATTCTCCTCATGACATTTCCAAAGGAGATTTTTCTTGCAGCAGTTGAAGGTCTATGAGCAGTTCAGATGCCCTAAAGAGGCTCATGTTAGAAAAGAAGAACTCCGCAGCTCAAAGCGAAACAGTAGTTTGCTTCACCTCTGCTTCAAAGGTTTCCAGGACAACCGTTCAAATGAAAAGGAAATGTATCAGTAGACTGAACACAGAAAAAGATATCTAGGATTCTAGGTGTTTAACTCCAGTGGTGTTACCAGATCACTACCCAGAATCATAAAACATTATAACTTCTTGGAACCTCCCTTTTCTCATTTGAGAAATGGGAGGATGTGGGTGATAAGGCAGGGGAATAACACATGATATGTAAGGTTGATTGCAGCTTAAAGATTTACCCAACATACCACCGGTAATCCCAGGCATCTTGATCCCTAGTCCAAAACTCCTTTCGCTACCCAGGCTGTCCATGAACTTTTGTCTGTCTCGATCAATACTAAGTGCAAACAAACTAGAAGAAATTACGCTTGAAACCTCACACTGCCTTTTTTTACATTTTTTCAGAATGTGCTTGCTCACATCCCAGGGAACCAGGGCTCCATGCTGCCCAGCCCTCAAGCCCATCAATGCACCCTATTCTGTGCCAACCTCCTAAGAAAGTGCTTCTGGACCCAGACTTTTTCTTTCCTCTTCACCCTCAAAATGTGCTCTTTCCTGTATTCTACTTTATTCAGATCCTGCTAGATAAGTGGAGCCAATGTGAAAATGCCTTACTTTCAATTAATTTATTGTATTGGTAATAACTTGAGCTTTTCTTAATATATCCATCCTTGATATTCACATTTTAACAGGGGACTGCAATGTCTTGAAATTGTTTGTTTTTTAGCATGTTGGTAAGATCTCTGGAGAACTAGTGTTGAACAATCTTCAATTGCCGTTTGTTGATAACAATGAGGTATTCTGTTTATTTATATTGTGTTTCACTAACACTTTAAATTAGAAACATAACTTTGTTTATTTATGTTCATAGCTTATATAACTCGCAATCTAAATTTTAATTTTGTGCCTGTCAGTAAACAAATATTGCAGGGTACGTGGCCTATATTTATTTATAAAATATTTATATGCATGATCGTCCTGATGTTATGCAAGTTTTAAACACAAAAAAAAAATAGAAATTTAAATAAATGAAATGAAACCTTTTAAAACTTCAAGTTTTTAAATTTACTAGTTCTATGAAAACCCTTAGGCATCATTATTTTTAAATTCTTAGCATTTTGTGATATAAATATTCAAAAGTCTGATCCTAAGTTCAGTTCATTTCAATATTTATAAAGTACATTGTTAAGCTAAATGTGTTATTAAAATCAGAAGCTCTATACAATAAATGCTTTATGATAATCCACTATATTGATGCTAGTTAGGTCTGGTGAACAGAGACTAGAAAGTTGTCCAAATGCCCAAGTGAAATATGTTTGCCAGCTGGTGGGAGAAAAATCCTGTGAAGATTCAGGGTCCTGCCATTCTGCTACAATGGTAAAGTTTTGTGTGTTCAGTGGTCTGGGACACATCAAGATGGCCCCACCACAGGAAAGGACACATTGTTGCACCTTGTATCACCTACCACTCAGAAAAAGGCACAGTGCTTGGTGGTACTCTTTGATAGCCTCCAAGTTATCTAATAAGGGTTTGGAGCAATGTTCTCAACCTCAATATATGTTTGTTCCAAAATTCAGTTTCAAGTGTGCTCCAGAGCAGAAGACAGTTCTGCAGCAAGACCAGTTGCCTTTCCAGTTGGGCCATATATCTGGAAGACCATGGTGCTAAGGTATGAAGAATAGATCAGTCTCTGGCAAGCCCCAGAACTACAGAGCAGATCACTCAGGTTTTGCAATAAGACTATACCTTCTGCTACATATAATTTCCTGATTTGTAAAGCAATGTCTGGATTTTAGCAGATATTAAGTGCTCAGCCATGAGTGGTAAACTCTGGAGTAAGTATTATCCATCATATTATATCCCATATCGTACCAAAGTGGCTGAGTCTTTATACCCTACCTCACTGATAATGTGGGTTGCCCCAAGAAAGGTATGACCTTGAGTGAGGCAACCCTTTTCAACTCAGGAAAACCCTGAGAGGGGCTGACAACTGAGGGCTGTCTGCTAAAGGCATTCTCAGCAACTGAGGAAATAAGCTCTTCCTTCATGTGAGCGGGTCTGTGCAGCACATCCCAGTGTCCGCCAGAGTTTTTAAGCTGAATATTGTGATTCAGTACTATCGACTGTCTAGATTTTGTTGTATTTCTTTAAAAATATATTGAGGCTTGTTTCACCAGGCAGTTAATTTACTTGCAGATCATCCTGATCCTTTTGAAACTGTTTTTTTTTTTTTTTTAAGTTTTTTTATGAAACATCTATAGCAGTGGTTCCCAACTGGGGGTAATTTTCTGATAGACTTTATTTTTTAGTATAGTTTTAGATTTACAGAGTAATTGAGCAGATAGTACATAGAGTTCCATACATCCACTCCATTTCCGTCCAACCCCCCCAGTACATAGTTTCCCCTACTAACACCTTGCATTGGTGTGGTACGTTTGTTATAATTAATGAACCATTACTGGTACATTATTATTTATATTAGTCTATAGTTTTCATTAAGATTTAATTACACTTTGTGTTTTATAGTTCTATGGGTTTTGACGAATGCATAATGACGCGTATTCATCTTTGTATTTTCATACAGAATAGTCTCACCACCCTAAAAATCCCCTGTGCTTTACCTATTTAACCCTCCTCTCCCTTCCAATGAGCCTCTGGCAGCCACTAATCTTTTTATCGTATTGTATATTTTATTGTATCTATAGTTTTGCCATTTATAAGAAGTCATATAGTTGAAATATATATGTACGTAACCTGTAGATTGGCTCATTTCATTTAGCAGTATGCTTTTAAGATTCCTTCATGTCTTTTCATGGCTTGATAATTCACTTCTTTTTACTTCTGAGTAATATTCCACTCTATGGATTACCATTGTTTCACCATTTACCTGTTGAAGAGCATCTTGGTTGCTTCCAGTTATTTCTTTTTTGTAGCAATTATTAATAAAGCTGCTATAAGCACAGAGTCACTATACCAAAAATAATTGGTCAACGTTCAACCGTTTCAGGAGGTAACATATGATCAGGAACCAATGGTACTGAAGGAAGAAGTCCAAGCTGCACTCAAGGCACTGGCGAAAAACAAGGCTCCAGGAATTGACAGAATACCAATTGTGATGTTTCTACAAATGGACGCAGCACTGGAAGTGCTCATTTGTCTATACCAAGAACTTTAGAAGACAGCTACCTGGCCAACTGACTGGAAGAGATCCATATTTATGCCTATTCCCAAGAAAAGCAATCCAACTGAATGTGGAAATTATTGAACAATATCATTAATATCACATGCAAGCAAAATTTTGCTGAAGATCATTCAAAAGCGGCTGCAGCAGTATATCAACAGGGAACTGCCAGAAACTCAAGCCAGATTTAGAAGAGGGTATGGAACCAGGGATATCATTGCTGATGTCAGATGGATCCTGGCTTAAAGCAGAGAATACCAGAAAGATGTTTACCTGTGTTTTATTAACTACATTAAGGCATTCCACTATGTGGATTATAACAAATTATGAATAACATTGTGGAGAATGGGAATTTCAGAACACCTGACTGTGCTCATGAGGAATCTGTACATGGATCAAGAGGCAGACATTCGAACAGAATAAGGGGATACTTCATGGTTTAAAGCCAAGAAAGGTGTGCGTCAAGGTGGTATTCTTTCACCATACCTATTCAATTTGTACGCTGAGCAAATAATCTGAGAAGCTGGACTATATGAAGAATAATGGGGCATCAGGATTGGAGGAAGACTCATTAACAACCTGCGTTATGCAGATAATACAGCCTTGCTTGCTGAAAGTGAAGAGGACTTGAAGCACTTACTGATGAAGATCAAAGACCACAACCTTCAGTTTGGATTACACCTCAACATAAAGAAAACAAAAATCCTTACTACTGGACCAACAAGCAACATCTTGATAAATGGAGAAAAGATTGAGATTGTCAAGATTTCATTTTACTTGGATCCACAATCAACACCCCTGGAAGCAGCAGTCGAGAAATCAAAAGATGCATTGCATTGGGCAAATCAGCTGCAAGAGATCACTTTAAAGTGTTAAAAAGCAAAGATGTTACCTTGAGGACTACGATGTGCCTGACCAAAGCTATGGTGTTTTCATCATCTCATGTACATGCGAAAGAAGGACAATGAGTACGGAAGATCGAAGAAGAATCGATGTCTTTGAATTGTGGTGTTGGCGAAGAATATTGAACACACCATGGACTGCCAAGGGAAAGAACAAATTTGTCTTGGAAGAAGTACAAACAGAATGCTCCTTAGAAGCAAGGATGGCAAGACTATGTCTCACATACTTTAGACATGTTATCAGAAGGGATCAGTCCCTGGAGAAGGACATCATGCTTGGTAAAGCAGAGGGTTAGCGAAAAAGAGGAAGACCCTCAACAAGATAGACTAACACAGTGGCTGCGACAATGGCCTCAAGCATAGCAACAATTGTGAGGATGGCACAGGGCCAGGCAGTGTTTCGTTCTGTTGGGCATAGGGTCGCTATGAGTCGGAATCGACTAGACGGCACCTAAGGACAACAGCTATAAGCATTCACGTGCGTGTTTTCTGTGTACATAAATTTTCACCTCCTTTGGGTAAATAACTGGGAACATGACTATGTCTAGGTTTGTAAGAAACTGCCAGATGGTCATCCAAAGTGGCTCTACTATTTTGTATTCCCACCAGCAATAAATGAGAATCTTACTGCTCCACATTTTGGTCAATTTTTAGTGTTGTCAGTTTTTTGTTTGTTTTTTGATGTTAGCCATTCTAACAGGTGTGTAGACATATCTCATTATTGTTTTTATTATTTTTATGTATAATTCCCTAATGACATATAGGGGAGGGCTGGTTGCACAATGGTTAAGTGCTCAGCTGCTAACTGAAAGGTCAGTAGTTCTAGTCTGTCATATAGGTTCGCTATGAGTCAGAATAGACTCGATGTCACACAACAACATATAATATTAAGCATATTTTAATATGCTTATTTGCCATCTGTATGTCTTCTTTGGTGTCTGTTTAGATCTTTTGCCCATCTTGTAACTGGACTGCTTGTTTTCTTATTGTTTAGTTGAAGAGTTCTTTGTATATTTTGGATACAAGTCATTTATCAAATATGTATTTTGCAAACATTTTCTCCAAGTCTGTAGCTTATCTCTTCATTCTCTTAACAATGTCTTTTGCAGAGCAGCAGTTTTTGATTTTATTAAAGTCACAATTTTCATTTTTATTTCTTTTATGGATCTTGCTTTTCATGTATCTAAAAACTTATTGCCAAATGTGGATTTTCTCCTGTTATTTTCTAGAAGCTTTATAGTTGTACCTTTTACATTTAGGTCTAAGATCCATTTTGAGTTAATTTTTGTGAAAAGCATAAAGACTGTGTCTAGATTCTCTCCCTCTCTTTTTTTTGTCTAATAGATGTCCAGTTCTTCCAATACCATTTGTTGGAAGGCTATCCTTCCTCCACTACATTGCCTTTGCTACTTTGTCAAAGATCAGTTGACTACACTTGTGTGGGTCTATTTTGGGGCTCTCTATTCTGTTACAGTGACCTATTTGTCTACTCTTTCTCCAATACCATGCTGTCTTGATTACAGTAGCTTTAAAGTAAGTCTTAACACCAGGTAGTGTCATTCCTCCAACTTTGTTCTTCTTCAGTAGTTTGTTGGCTATTCTAGGTCTTTTGCCTTTTCATGTAAATGTTAGTATCAATTTGTTGATACGCACAAAATAACTTGCTGTGGTATTTTGTTTGTCACAAATGGGAGCTGCAACTGGCATCTACTTGGGTGGAGGCCAGTGATGCTGCAAAACATCCTATGATGCACAGGACAGTCCCTCACTCCTCAGCAAAGAATAATCTGGTCTAAAATGTCAATAGTTCCAAGGTTTGAGAAACCCTGATCTCTAGTAGCCTTTACTACTCTAGGGCTAGTTGAGTTTTACCCCAATATCATGACCTTTCTGGAGTGTCAGCTGAGTATCCAAAGTGTTCAACATGGTCTTTCCACTTTTGCTTGTCAGAACATCAATATCTTTCAGTGCTGTGCAAGATCCAGAAGCTCTACAGAGCTCAGAGATCCCTAGTAGTTGTTCTTGCCTGGTAATGCAGAATCTCACTCTGGGAAAATGAAGCTTAGTGTCATGTATTGAATTGTGTCCCCAAAAAATATGTGTATCAATTTGGCTAGGCCATGATTCCCAGTGTTGTGTGATTGTCCACCATTTTGTCATCTGATGTGATTTTCCTATGTGTTGTAAATCCTACCTCTACAATGTTAATGAGCTGGGATAGGTGGCAGTTGTATTAGTGAGGCAGGACTCAATCTACAAGATTGGATTGTGTCTTGAGACAATCTATTTTGAGATATAAAAGAGAGAAGCAAACAGAGAGATGGGGGACCTCATACCACCAAGAAAGCCGTGCCGGAAGCAGAGTGCATCTTTGGACCTTACTTTTTTCCTCTTTTCTTTTGGATCATAGGCCCATGTTCCCTGTTGTCTAACATTTGAAAACAGTTGTTTTGTATTGTTTTCCCAATTTAATAGCAAACAGAGGGACAGTTAGTCAGATATTAGGTACTGTATCATGACCAGAAGCAAAATTCTCTTACAACTGAGTTTTAATGAATTTTCTTTTTTCTCTCTGTTCTTTCTTGTACCTTACAATTTCCATCACTCTTCTACCTGTTTGTATATGGGTGTGCATGTGTTTTACATAGACAAGCATTGATAAATCTCTCACGAACATTAAAAATCTACTTATGCCATTACATTCATAAGTAGCACTCTGACAAACAGACTTAAAGAACCAGTCAGAAATGTTTTTAATATTTTGGACTTTGCAGAAATGTAGCTCCTTAGTCATGAAGGCTGTCTCATTGCCCCAAACAGGAAGAACATCTGGCCTTAGTACCCTTGCAGTCTGACTTACCAAGGCCTTTCTTTGAATATAAGATGATATTGAATAGGTGTCTTCCCCAGGCTCCTCCACAGTCTCTTCTGCTCTGGAGCAAATTCTTTTTCATGGATGGCTAGGGCTCCTGTTCTTATTAACAAATGACAAATGATTGACTGAAGAGCCTGACCAGTGATTTCACCACCTGTAGCTTCACGGGTTTGTTTGCACACAACAAATCATTCCATCAAATCATTCACATTTCCTTTGAGAGCTACTTAATTGTTTTGTACATTCCTGAACCTCAACTTAACTACCTTTTTCAACTTTAATCAAGTTCTCTTTAACTTGAACAATTTTTCAACTGCCTAGAATACACATAGCAATTTCTCAAATTACTTTTTCTTGTTTCCACACAGAATATATGGCAGACTTAGTCCCATCATAATTTTAAGTCATTATTGAATTTGATCTTCTATACTTTTGAAGTTTTGGCTAAATTTTCTAACCAAAACTTTTAGATGGTTATATTTTGGGACTGTTTTATTCTCTTTTAATTTCTAACAGCAGCATTAGCAGTTGACATTCTTTGGGAAGGTCACAATTTACAAAGAAGTGAAATTGATCACTGAGAGTCAAAGTAGAAAACACAAGGTATCTTTAGGTGTGGCTGGGAGTGTCTAGATACCAGCAGTAGGCCACTTTCCCCTCTGCTGAGTGGCTGGCTGCCTCTGGTGGACTAGGCTCAGAGCCTGCAGAATTCAAACACGTTACTCAGTCACATTACAACGAAATATGTTACTCATGAAGAGCTGAAGCCATGGATGCTAAATACTGAAATTTCATAGTAATATATCCTGCTTATCATGTAATATTTTATTGTGAGCCTTACCCTAAGTCATTATAGTCATTAAATATTTGTTTGGGAACTTAATTACTGGCTTTAAACTACTCTATTATAAAGACACGCTGTGTGTTAACAATTCCCCTACTCTTGGGGCCTTTTAGTTGCTGATTATTTCTAATTCAGTGTTCTCATCTGGAAAACTGGGGAGTATAAGCTGAAATGCACTACCTCTACCATCTAACTAATATGAGGTGAAGACAATTTAAGATACAAAGTTTTTAAAGAAAGATTAATAAAATGGAGAGCTATCTTTCAGAACATGTTGAAACTGACCATATAACGCATTCTATCAATTCATCTGCAAATTAAATAGGGGCACATGTTTAAGTAAGTTGTAAATTGGGATCCTTTTAGATTAATCTGTTGAAGTAAAGGAAAGAGGTGGTGGATAAGAAATCAAGAATAAAGGAGTGGGAGACATGAGATCCACAATCAGAGGAGCACCGTGTGTTATTTGTGCCTCCCGCTTCTGCAAAGGAGTATAACAGCAATGGCACCACTCACCAACGGCTCTGAGTGACTGCACTGTAGTTGAGGAAGAGGATTCACAAATGGGTATAGCAAAGCCTGGGTTGTCCCATGGACCCTGTCCAAACTGATGCAGCCTTAGGCAAATGGCCTTCTCTTTGTTAAATAAGAGGTTGGGTTTTCCAAGTCCCCGTCCAACCCTATTATATCTTCCATAGCTGACTTGGAGCACTGGTGACACAGTGGTTAAGAGCTATGGCTGCTAACCAAAAGGTTGGCCATTCGAATCCACCAGCCACTCCCTGGAAACCAGATGGGGCAGTTCTACTCTGTCCTGTAGGGTCACTATGAGTCAGAATCAACTTGACGGCAATGGGTGTGGTTTTTGGTATAGCTGACTCACCCCTGCTACTATCTCCCCCAGAAATTATATTTTGCCTGTGTCTTAGTAAGGAACTCCTGGGTAGTACAAACAGTTAAGAACTCAACTACTAACTGAAAGGTTGGCAGTTTGAATCCATCTCAGTTTGAATCACCTCAGAAGAAAGTCCTGGCAATCTACTTCCAAAAGGTCACAGCCATTGAAGATCCTGTGGAGCACAATTCTACTCTGACACACGTGGGGTCACCATGAATTGCTATTGACTCGATGGCAACTGTTCTTTTTGTTGTTGTTGTTGTCTTAATAGATATCCTGCAGAACAGTTAAAAAGCAGTTTAACTGACCTGGATTTAAATACACAAATCAAAGACTCAAAGCCACATGTATTTTCTTGAAAGAACATGAGTAATTTTCACTTCTGGCTGAATCTATATCATAGGAAAATAGGGGAACAGAATAGTTTCATTACCACAAGTTTCTTCTTTATTCATGTTAGAGTTTATATTTACAATACTCATGTATCTGCATTATACAGCCCAAAGTTCCAAGGGGAAATGAACTCCTATTTCTTAATAGGCAAGGACAGTATTAACAAGGCAACCAAGGAATAGAAGGTGTGTGTTGCTGTTTAATAGTCCCTCTTCTTAGGAGTTACTTCTGCACTGATGATTTCATCAGGAGCAAAGGAGACTAGCAGGTTATTCATCTGACAGGTTGTTCAGCCCAAACTCCTGTATATTTTTTTCTCTAAAGTCAGTTATTCTACAGGCTCATATTATATTGAATTACACATCTCACAATATTTGAAATGGCTCATTTGTTCTGGGAATTACATACCTCTAATTGTATCACAAAAATGCTGACAAATAGCAGAATGATAATGCAACACAGCCCACCACCAGCAGTGATCCTGGAATACAAAGCAATATGGCATGTTTAAACATTGCTACAGGCCAGTCAAGTGCAAAATGCATGGTAACAAATGCTGTTAGGTATACTGATGATTTTTATTTATGCCACTCCTCCAGGAGTTTTACTGTAAACCTTTGAGCTAATATCCTATCTTACAGGCTAAAGAAATCATCAGATTATTCTTTCAAAGACATCTAACCATTTCCAAATAACTGTTTTGTCACTGACAATAGATCACTAAAGAAATGACAATGTCCTTATAATTGACACCATGAGGAGCCACCTAGGACCTCTTTGGGACTGAAGGATTTATTCCCCAGTTTCTGACTGACTTCCCTTATCTGTTGCTAGAAATCACCTTCAACAGAAGAGAGCAGCCACCTTGGCAGGCAGGGTGGAGTGGAGGTCAGCCTGCACATAATAATTGGACCATATGGGGTAACAGAGGTGGGTCCCACTGCTATACTGCTGTACCATGGAAAAATCCTGGAAGTCTACCCCAGAAATCATGCTCCCCATGGAGTTGTCTAAGCCTTTATTGAGACTGTATCAGAGCCAGCTTTGCCCCTGCCCAACCCTGCTTTCTCCCTTTCCCCAGGGGCTAATCTGGAAAGCACTTCCTGGTAAATATCCCACATGTTAGTCACCGTCTAGTGTACTTCGCTCACTTGTCCCTTTTCCAATAAATTCAGGCTGCTCACCTTGGTCTTCAAGGCCCATAAAACCTAGCCCTACTCTCTCCAAATGGAAATATTCAGGTAGATCAGGCTTCTCCTCCCCCATTCATGCCATATTCATTTCTGCTTCTGTGTCTTTGAATTCTCTTCCCACATTGGGAAATTTTTAACCCTGAAGTTTAGTTACTAGACATAAAAACAAGAAAAATCAATAAAGACAGCCAAGAAGTTCTCTCAAAGATTGGTATAGAGAGAAAGAAACTAAACTAAAAAGATGGCAGCCAATTATAATGAAAGAAGAAAAGCTATCACAATATTCATTTATCTAAGAGTGATTAGAAAAGACGGAGTTTTTAAATTGAAAAGTATAATAATTGCATTGACTCATAAAATGCTAATTAAGTTTTCTAAGACACAACTGGAAAATATCCAGCATGCATGTGTAATTTCAGTACAATGGATTCAAGACCAAGTATACATGTTACAAGGCTAGATTACAGATTCTCATACTTGTCATCATCGGTATCATCGTCATCATCATCGTCTTCACGTTTTCTTTTCAATGCATTTGATGGTTCATTGGCAGTATTTTGTGATGACACCATGTCAGTGGTAATATTCTGCACAAACAGAGTGTGTGGAAATCCTTGGGGCTCTCCACATGTATCATTCCGATAGTCAGCCTCTTGCTCAGCCATAAATGAGTTCTTGCTCTTTTGGGGGAAGTGTGTTCTGCATGTATCTTGAGTGATGGTACAATCTGTTTACTCTAGAGCTCTAGAGTGATTCAGGTGCTGCATGGATATCACAGTGATAGTCTATGACCTAGCTTTGGGCTCTAAGAAAAAGAGGAGGAGAAAAGATAAGATAGATGAAGAGGGAAAGAAAATGGTAATATGCCTGATAAGAGGAGACAGCAAATCTTTGCACCCTACAACAATACTTTCTTCATATTCACCAATCCTGCGTCTCACCCCCCAACTGGGGACCTGCTCTTGAGATAAACTAGGTTATTTCTGAGAAGTTTCCCACTTCTGATCTCTGATAATGGATTGCTTTTTTAAAGGTGGAGGTACCTTTGAGAAGAGTGATTGTTAGATGCTGTTGTTGTTAGCTGCTGTTGAGTTGGCCCCTAACACATGATGGCCCCATGCACAACAGAATGAAATGCTGCCCAGTCCTGCTCCATCCCCAAGGTTAATTGTGGATCAGATTATTGTGATCCATAGGGTTCTCATTGGCTGATTTTTGAAAGTAGATCACCAGGCCTTTCTTCCTAGTCTGTCTAAGACTAGGAGCTCCACTGAACCCTGTTCAGCATCATAGCAACACACAGGCCTCCAATAACAGATGGTGTCTATGCATGAGGTGCATTGGCTGGGAATGGAATCAGTGTCTCCCACAGAGAAGGCAAGAATTCTACTACTGAACTACCAATGCACCCTAGATGCTGATATACCCTATTTCTCAACTCAACACTGTGCTCAGAGAGGTCAAATGACTTGGCCAATATCACAGTTAATAACAGCAAATCTTTTGATTTCAACTGCAATGCCCTTCTTACTCTATGATCATACCTCTAAAATATCATAAGACTGACATCAACTAGCACTTCTACTGTGACAGACACACCTGAGAACAGAATTTAAATTAAAAGATTAAATCTGTAATGGTGACATTTCAGGTAACTTGCAGAATTTTACTTCACATTAAACAAATGCAAATCCTTGATAATACTTTTCCAAAATACTTAAAACTGATTTTTACATTAACAAAAGCCAAATTTCCCAAATCAATGAAAACAATTCAAAACTCTCAGCTTATTTATATTTTCTAAAGTATGTTCATTCTTTCAGACCATTTCTCCTGCGGCTCAGAGGCTTTAGCACAGGGTTGAGCTAGCACATGAGAGACACTCTGGGCTTTATTGATCCAACAAGAATCCTACCAATAGCAATAAACAATTTACAGCATTCCATAGTTTTGGCCAACAAAACATACGATTATTAACATTTATTTAAAATAAATATATTTATATGTACTAATTATTTAAGGAGAAGCAAGTCTGTTCTGTAAACCTTTATCTAAAGTACAATAAAAAATTCAAAAAATAAAATAAATACATTTTGTTGTGTCTCTCTCTCTCTCTCTCTCTCTATATATATATATATATATACGCACATATATATACACACACATATATATATATATATAAAGCCTCCAGCCTGACACCTGACCCATGGACTTGGGACTTTCCAGCCTCTACAACTGTGTGAGCCATTTCCTTCATTCTTGGAGGGTCTGGGCCATTAGTAGTCATGTCGGAATTAGGTTGCTATAGCTCTCCATTGACTTTAATCAAAGGGCATGGTAGTACTAACAGATGACCTAAGGAATCTCCTGCATTCCAGACGTACTCTTCTTTACTTCTATTATGTAATATAAATCTGATTTCCTCCTGGTAATCAGGATCAATCATGCCAACCAACGTTGTAACTCCCTTCTTTGCCCATTGATCCAGAGGCATAAGGAATACAAAGTGGCCCAGTGACATTCTTAACTTCCATTTCAGTGCAATCACTGATGCGTCTCCATGCGGGAGCATTCCCCCTTTGGAACTAAGACCTCTAGACCCACAAAGCATAGGGTCGTGGGGACAGGAAGCAAAACTTTTCTGAGTGGGTCACTAGGTGCAATAGTGAGTGGTGCCAGTCCCATTTCTACCCCTTGATTCCTGGACCCATGAATCCTGGCTATGGGAGAAACAACACCATATTTTGGATGCTGGTTTACAGCATATTCAGCCTTCTGGAGAACACTGTCATAACTCTGCATGCTACTGCCATCTAGCTGGCACCACAATTGTGCCTTTAGAAGGCCATTCCACCGTTCTGTCAAGCCAGCTGCTTCAGGATAATAGGGAACATGGTAAGAACAGTGAATTCATTAGCATGGGCCCGTTGCCATACTTCATTTGCTGTGAGTCATTTGATTCACTATGATGCTGTGTAGGATATCTTGACAGTGGATAAGCCATTCTGTAAGTCCATGGATGACAGTTTTGGCAGAAGCATTGCCTGCAGGAAAGGCAAATCCTTATCCAGATTAAGTGTCTATTCAGTAAGAACAAAATGCTGCCCTTTCCATGATGTAAGCAGTTCAATGTAATCAATGTCCCACCAGGTTGCTGGCTGATCACCTCAAAGAATGGTGCCATATCGGGGACTCAGTGTTGGTCTCTGCTGCTGGCAGATTGGGTACTCCACAGTGGCTATAGCCAAGTCAGCCTTGGTGAGTGGAAGTCCATGTTGCTGAGCCCATACATAACCTCTATCCCTGCCACCATGGCCACTTTGTTCAGGAACCAATCGGTCAATGACAGGAGTGGCTAGGGAAAGATGACTGGTTTTCACAGAACGCATCATCCTATCCACTTGATTGTTAAAATCCTCCTCTGCCAAGGCCACCCTTTGGTGAGCGTTCACATGAGACACAAATATCTTCACTTCTTTGGCCTACTCAAAGAGGTCTACCCACATACCTCTTCCCCATACCTCCTTGTCTCCAATTTTCCAATCATGTTCCTTCCAAGTCCCTGACCATCCAGCCAAACCATTGGCCACAGCCCACAAATCAGTATACAATCAAGCATCTGGCCATTTCTTCTTCCATGCAAAGAGAACAACCAAGTGCACTGCTCAAAGTTCTGCCTATTGGGAGGATTTTCCTTCATCACTGTTCTCCATGGAGATCCCAGAAAGGGGCTGTAGTGCAACTGCTGTCATTTTTTGAGTAGTGCCTGCATATTACACAGAATCATACACCAGGCACAAGTTTTATCTTCCTCAGTCAACTGATCACAAGGAACTACCCATGAGACCGTAGGTGCAGACTGTGAGATGGAATGGAATGTGACAGATGTGGAGACCATGGGCATTTGGGCAACTTCCTCATGCAACTTACTTGTGCCTCAGATCCTGCTTGGGCCCAATCTCATATATACCACTTCCATTTAAGGATGGAGTGCTGCTGTGCACATTCAACTTTATGGTTCTGTAGGTCAGACAACACACAGTTCATGATGAGTAGCTCAGGCTGCATGGTGACTTGGTGGCTGCAGTGTGATGAATTACTTAGATGGCTTTTCTCACTATGGCTTGTAACTCCCACCCACATGATTGGGCAGGGCTGTGCAAATAATATAATTGTGGCCTACCAAGGGGATTGGTCAGTTTTGCCTTAAAAGAAAGCCAGTTCCAGAGCAGAGAGAAGAGCCCACCACCACCAAGACAGGAGATACCCGCAGGAGACAGCACAGTGGGCTTCCTGGCCCACAGAGCGAGAAAGCTGAGTGCCTTTGGGCAGAGACTGAGGGCCAGGGAGAAGTCTAAGCCTGACCCATGAATTTGGGACTTGCCACCCTCGACAACTGCATGAGCCATTTCCTTTTATACTGTTTGTGAGTTCTGTGAGACATTGCAGTGAATTAGGGAACCCAAAGACGGGAGGGAGAGTGCTGAGGGGAGAGGGAGTAGCTGATGTTTGGGGTGATGGAGTGTTACAGCAGCTTGGAAAAGTTGGACATTTGGGATATCTTTAACCTCCGCTTCATAGGAACCAGCTTTGTGCTGATCCTTATAAAAGAAATTATTCATTTAGTGGCACATGGTTAAACGATTAGTCTACTAAGGCCCGGTAACAAGCCAAGAGCTTTTTATCAAAAGGAGAGTAGTTATCTGCAGAGAATGGCAGGGCTTTGCTCCAAAATCCTAAGGATCTGTGCTGTGATTTGCCAATAGGAGCATACTAAAGACTCCAAACAGCATCTCTATCTGCCACAGACACTTCAAGTACCATTGGATCAGCTGGATCACATGGCCCAAGTGGCACAGAGGCTTGCATGGCAGCCTGAACCGGTTGCAGATCTTTCTTTAATTCTGGGCCCCACTCAAAACTAGTGGCTTTTTGAGTCACTTGATAAGTAGGCCAGAATAGCACACCCAAATGAAGGCTATGTTGCCTCCAAAAATCCAAAGAGGTCCACCAAGAAGTGTGCCTCCTTTTTAGTTGTGGGAGGAGTCAGATTAATTCCCCATCTTTTAGCACTCAAATGTTTTACCAATAAGTCCAGAATCATCTTTCTTACTAGGTCCAGTCAGCATAATGTTATCAATGTAATGGACCAGTATGACATCTTGTGGAAGGGAAAGGTGATCCAAGACCCTGCAGTCTAAATTATGACATAGGGCTGGAGAGTTGATATACCCCTGAGGTAGGACACTGAAGGTGTATTACTGGCCTTGCCAGCTGAAGGCAAACTGCTTCTGGTGGTCCTTCAAAACAGGTATGGAGAAAAAGCCATTAGCCAGATCAATACTGCATACCAGGTACCAAAAGATGTACTACATTTCTCAAGCAGTGAAACCACATCTGGAACAGCAGTTGCATCTGAAGTCACCACCTGGTTGAGTTTTCGATAATCCACTGTGATTCTCCAAGATCCATCTGTTTTTTGCGTAGGCCAAATAGGAAGTTGAATGGGGGTGTCCCTGATGGTGGCAGTAATCTCTGCAACCCCTCCAGGAATGTGGTATTGCTTTTGATTTATTATTTTCCTAGGTAAGGGCAGTTCTAATGGCTTCCACTTCACTTTTTCCTTCCATAATAGCCTTTACTCCACACGTCAAGGATCGAGTTGCTGAGTATATCTATCCCAATTGTGCATTCTGGAACTGGGGAAATCACTGCAGGATGGATTCGGAGACCCACTGGACCTATTGTGAGATGAACCTGAGCTAAAACTCCATTAATAACCTGACCTCTATAAGCCCCCACTCTTCTGGTGGGCCACAGTGATGTTTTGGGTCTCTTAGAATTAGTGTCAATTCTTCACCAGTATCCAGTAATCCCCCAAAATTCTGGTTATCTCCTTTTCCTCAATGAACAGTCCTCTCTTAAAAGGCTATAGATCCCTTTTGGGAGGGGTGAGAGAAAGATTAACAGTATAAATTTTGGGCAGCATAGTGGGGGACCCGACATGCCCTTCATTCAAGGAGTTGTGGGTCTGTAAACTGGCTCAAGTCTGGGAACTGATTGAGGGGCCTTGACTCTCTATTATGGTGATTCCAGTTAGAATGCTGTTCACTTGACCTAGAATTCTTCTGCTTGTACAGATCAAATAAATATTTATTAGATTTCCCACCTGTCTTAGTTATCTAGTGCTGTAGGGGCTGATGAATCCAAGATCAGCAGGTAGATGGCAGGCTGCTGGCTCACAGGCTGCAGAGACTGATGAAGCTGAGATAGGCAGGTAAGATGGCAGGAGGCTGGCTCAAGTCACATGGACCAGAGGTCAAATGATGTTGAGCTGAATGCAGGATTCAGACCAGAGCAAAAGGCAGCGATCTTTGCCAGAAAGTCCACGTATATTGGATGCAGGCCACACCTCCAAGGAAACTCTCTTTCAACTGATTGTCTGCTCACAGCAGATCTCATCATGGAAGTGATTACATTATATCAGATCTCATCATGGAGGGATTACATTATTATATAGCAGTCAAACTACATCATAACTGCCAAACCGCTGAGAATCATGACCCAGTCAAGTTGTCATGCAATCTTAACCATCACATTAATCTATTGTAGAATTGATGAATTGTATTATTGAACAGAATTAAATACTTCCAGTTTAAACTCTAGTAAGTTACATCCAGAATTACTGTCCATTATAATTTATAATGGAAATAAACAGTCCAGTAATGAGAGCTCATCAATTGTTGTTGGATGCAATTGAGTCATTTTTAAGTCATAGAGACCCCATATAACAGAGTAGAACTGCCTCATAGAGTTTTCTTGGCTGTAATCTTTACAGAATCAGATCTCCAGGTCTTTCTCCCTCGAAGCTACTGGGTAGGTTTGAACTGTCAACCTTTTGGTTATCAGCTGAGCACTTAACCACTTGCATCTCTAGGACTCCTTAGCTCATCAATAGACTTATCAATTACCATAATAAAAAGTGTTCAGGATGACTGTAATAGAGCATTTGAGGTTTGTTGGCAAACATACTGTAAATCAGGACTTTCTGGGATACTTACTTTAAAAAAAGGCTGAGCCCGCCATAGAAATACTTAGCAGGCTCTTCAGGATGGATCCAAGCATCTTCCTTTTTTTTATTGTTGTGCTTTAAGTGAGAGTTTACAATTCAAGTTACTCTCTTATACAAAAATTTACACGTACATTGTTATATGACTCAAGTTGCTCTCCCTATTCTGTGTCAGGACACTCCTCCCTTCCACCGCAGATTTCCCATGTCTATTCAACCAGCTCCTGACCATCTCTGCCTTCTCATTTTGCCTCTGGACAGGAGTTTCTCATTTAGTCTCATGTATCTACTTGAGCTACGAAGCACACTCTTCACAACAGAGAGTCCCTGATGGAGCAGGAGAAAAGTGAGGTACAGAACTCAAATTCTAGTAAAAAGATCAGACTTAATGGTCTGAATGAAACTGGAGGAACACCAGAAAGCATGGCCCCAGGACTCTGTCAACCCAGAACTAAACCCATTCCCAAGGCCAACTCTTCAGACAAGGATTAGAGTGGACTATGTTACATAAAATGATACTCGTGAAGAGTGTGCTTCTTAGCTCAAGTAGATACATGAGACTAAATGTGTGGCTTCTGTCTGGAGGTGAAATGAGAAGGCAGAAAGGGTCAGGAGCTGGTTGAATGGACGTGGGAAATCAGGGGTGGAAAGGAGGAGTGTGCTGTCACAGTATAGGAATGGCAATTAGGGTCTCATAACACTGTATGTATAAATTTTTGTATGAGAGACTAACTTGAATTGTAAACTTTCACTTAAACTACATCAATAAAAAATTTTTTTTAAAAAAAGAAGCACACTCTTCATGAGTATCATTTTATGCCTTATAGTCCAGTCTAGTCTTTGCATGAAGAGTTGGTCTTGGGAATGGTTTTAGCATTGGGCTAATAGAGGGACCAGGGACCTGCCTTCCAGGATCCCTCCAGTCTCTGTCAAACCATTAAATCTGGTCTTTTTACTAGAATTTGAGTTCTGCACCTCAGTTTTCTTCTGCTTTCTTCTGTCAGGGATTCTCTGTTGTGTTTCCTGTCAGGACAGTCATTGGTGGTAGCCAGGTACCATCTAGTTCTTCTGGTCTCAGTCTGATTGAGTCTCTGGTTTACGTGGCCCTTTCTGTCTCTTGGGCTAATACTTTCCTTTTGTCTTTGGTGTTCTTCATTTTCCTTCGCTCCAGGTGGGTTGGGACCAATTGATGCATCGTAGATGGCCGTGCACTAGCTTTTAAGATCCCAAATGCCACTCACCAAAGTGGGATGCATAACATTTTCTTAATAAACTTTGTTATGCCAATTGACCTAGATATTCCCTGAAAACATGGTCGCCAGACCCTTGCCCCTGCTACTCTGTCCCTTGAAGTGTTTGGTTATATTCAGGAAATTTCTTAGCTTTGGTTTTGTCCAGTTGTGCTGACTTCCCCTGTAGTATGTGTTGTCCTTCCCTTCACCTAAGATAATTATTGTCTACTGTCTAGTTAGTAAATACCCCTTCTCCTCCCCTCCCCGTAACCATCAAATAATGTCTACATTTAAACCTTTTCTTGAGTTCTTATAATAGTGGTCTTATACAATATTTGTCCTTTTGCAACTGGCAAAATTCACTCGGCGTAACACCTTCCAGATTCCTCCAAGTTATAAGATGTTTCACAGAGTCATCGTTGTTCTTTATCATTGCATAGTATTCCACTGTGTGAATATACCATAATTTGTTTATCCATTCGTCCTTTGATGGGCACATAGGTTGTTTCCCTCTTTTTGCTATTGTGAACAGTGCTGCAATGAACATCAGTGTGCATATATCTATTCGTGTGATGGCTCTTATTTCTCTAGGATATATTCCAAGGAGTGGGATTGCTGGACGGTACGGTACTTCTATTTCTAGCTTTTTAAGGAAGTGCCAAATTGATTTCCAAAGTGGTTGTACCATTTTACATTCCTACCAGCAGTGTATAAGTGTTCCAGTCTCTCCACAACCTCTCCAGCATTTATTATTTTGTGTTTTTGGATTAATGCTAGCCTTATTGGGGTGAGATGATATCTCATTGTAGTTTTGATTTACATTTCTCTTATGGCTAATGATCGTGAGCATTTCCGCATGTGTCTGTTAGCTGCCTGAATGTCTTCTTTGGTGAAGTTCCTGTTCATATCCTTTAGCCTTTTTTTAAATTGGGTTATTTGTCTTTTCATTGCTGAGGTTTTGCAGTATCTTGTAGATTTTAAAGATTCGACGCTGATGAGATTTGTCATAGCCAAAATTTTTTTCCCAGTCTGTAGGTTGTCTTTTTACTCTTTTGGTGAAATCTTTTCGTGAGCTTCAGTGTTTCATTTTTAGGAGCTCCCAGTTATCTAGTTTCTCTTCTGTGTTTGTGCATTGTTAGTAACGTTTTGTATTGTGTTTACGCCATGTATTAGGGCTCTTAACATTGTCCCTATTTTTTCTTCCATGATCTTTATCATTTAGATTTTATATTTAAGTCTTTGATCCATTTTGAGTTAGTTTTTTTGCATGGTGTGAGGTATGGATCTTGTTTCAGTTTTTTGCAGATGGATATCCAGTTATGCCAGTATCATCTGTTAAAGAGACTGTCTTTTCCCCAATTAATGGACCTTAATGGCCTTTGTCAAATATCAGCTGCTTATAGGTAGATGAATTTGTGTCTGGATTCTCAACTCTGTTCCATTGGTCTATGTATCAAGCATCTTCTTTCTAACACTATCTCAAATGAATCTGCTGAAGTTCAAGCTTCAGAACCCCTGTTTAGTAAACTAACATCCTATTCCTAAACCTAGGAGAAAATCCTTTTCCTACCTCGTTGTCTTAAGCTAGGTTCTCTAGAGAAGCAAAACCAGTAAAGCACATAAATATATATACAGAGAGATTTATATCAAGGAAATGGCTCATGCAGTTGTAAAGGCTGGAACGTCCCAAGTCCATAGGTCAGGATAGAGGCTTCTCCTGAATCATGTAGCTGCAGGGGCTGATGAACCAGGTCACCATGTCAGAGAGCAGGGCTCTTGCTCACAGGCTGCGAAGATGACGAATCCTAGTATCGGCAGACAAGACTGCAGGTAAGCTGCTAGCTCCAGTCCCAAGAACCAGAGGTCAGATCAACAAGAGCCAGCTGTAGGATCCAGAGCAAGTAAAAGCCCATGAGGCTTGCCAGAGAGTCCATTTATATTCAGTGCAGGCCACATGGCCAAGGAAACTCCCTTTCAACTGATCAGCTACTCACAGCAAATCTCATCATGCAGGTGATCACATTACATCAAATCTCATCATGGAAGAGATCACAACATCATACGACTGCCAAACTACATCATAACTGCCAAACCAATGAGAATCATGACCCAGCCAAGTTGACACACAACCTTAACCATCGCACTTGTTAAGCTTTTTTGTGCCCTAAGAACTCTGGAAATTCTGCCTCTCCATGATGTCTTCTTTTATCAGTGGGGAAAAGAAGGCAATTCCTAAAACCACGTGCCAATCATTAAAAACATTCAAATCCTAAGACAGATTCTAATACGCACCCACTAAACAAAACATTCTACAAGTGAAAGTACTTAGGATTATGTTGCCAATAAGAAAGTCTCAACTTAAATGCCATACTATGTGCAGCAGGTATCTCATGTTACTAGAGGGTTGTATGTACATTATTGAAGCTCACAGCCTTTGTATAAAGTAAAAAACTACTAAAAAGCAAAGTCACTGACTCACCGGTTTGTAAACAAAATTTGCAAGACTAAATTTTTGAGTCATTTTAAAAAATGTTTTAATTACTATAATAATTAATAAGGAAAGAATTGAGAGTTTCCCCCAAAAAACAAGGGAAATCCTCAATGAGATGGATTGACACAATAGTTGCAACAATGGACTCAAACTACCAATGATCATGAAGATGGTGCAGGAACAGGCAACATTTCATTCTCTTGTACGTGCAGTCACCATGAATTGACAACACAAATAAAAAGTAAGAAAGCACATAATCAAAGACTCAGGCTAATATTTCTTTGCATCCTGGAGATACTGTTTGCAATATCATCAACAGTAAGTCTTCAGTAAGCATGTTGGTTGATAGAAGGATAGGGATGACTACTTGCCTTCCATAAGCCTAGAGGATTAAACTGAAACTGTATCTTGTTGAAAACTATTACCCACACGAATATGTCCCAGCAGGCCAGTTTCTTAATAAAGGGGGTTTAAGAGAGTCACTCATAAATTTCAATGATTCAAAGATTAGATGGGAAACATGCACATCCAGTATAGTATGGAGGATGCTAACAAGTCCTTATAACTAATCCTTAAAGGCAAAAGACAAAAGAATGCACCCTGCCCCACTCAATTTTAACAAAGATCAGAAAACCTAGCACAGCGTAAATGTAATTTGGCTGCTTTCTTTAGTTTTTCTGGCGTATTGGTTTGCCATTAATAGTCAGTGTAAAAGAGATTAGCTAAATTCTCCAGCAAACATCAAAATCTTAAAGGATACACACATGGCTAATCATTTTAAGTAGCTACAGAGCTTTGTTGTTTTGTCATAAAGCCCCAAATAAACTCTAGCTAAACCATATTTCCCTCTAGGAGACAAATGAAAAATAATAGATTTGTCTGTAAGACTAAATGAGGATTTAAATCTATAACTGGACTACTAGTCTAAAAGCATTTGTTAATAAAAATTCACAAATCATTGGGCTAAATGTTCATGAAGCAAGGATGGCAGCTTTACAGTCTGTTTCCTCTGCTGGATCACAAAGCTACAACAAAAAAGGCAGCATTCCAAATACTTCAACAGTAATATCTGGGGATCCAGTGCCATATATCACAAATAAAAGTACTGGGACCAAATGTTTTCATTAGATAAAAATGGTGATTTGCAGCCCACAAACCAGCCCAGCCAAGTAAAAAAAAAAAGTTTTATTCTAACTAGTTCAAAGTTGCTTTTAGATGCAGACTTCTGAAATGGTGGCCTGACGAGCCCAGTGAACCCTCTGCTCAGGTGAAAATTACTTTTTAAAAAATTACTTAAGATCTCTGGAAATAGTCCTAACAGCATACAGCAAATTGAGAAGTATTTTTTAAAAATATATTGAATCTTGATACTAGCAGAGAGCATCTGTGGTATTTGAGTCACAATCTTCTTCCTCCCTACCCCCTCACATCCATGTTACAAAAACTCACCTAAATGTACTCTGCTCTGGGAAGGTGTGGCCAAGAAGAAAGGGGATCACTTTCTCCTCAGCTCCCACCTGGGTATACTGTTTCACCATAAGAGAAGCATGCCACCACCATATCTCATCCTCTCCCCCTCCTCCCTAGAATGTTCTATTTCAGGAAGGCATGGACAAAAGTACTGAGGCTCCCAGCCCCACCTCATGAGTCAGAAGCTCTACTCCAGGTGTGGCAGGCTGGAACACTTAGGCCCCAATCACCCCCATCCCAACTATTTTGAAGAAGAGAGTTTCCATGCCAGGAAGAGAAATCTCATAAGACTAAGGACTACCACCTACCCCAGTGCATGCTCACAGACCAGGGGTGTCATTCCAGGAGAAGCAGACACTGTCCCTGCCTCCAGAGACAGAGATCGAGAGGTGGAGAGTCTACTCAAACCTCCAGAACCAGTGAAAAGCGGTGCTCAATCGGCAAAAGATAAGTACATGCATCTAACCTACTGCACAGACCAAAAAAAAATTCCCTTTAGAAAGAAATGTCTCTCCCACTTACATGCCCACTCCCTGCTCTGCACTGGATCCAGAACCAGCTTCAGCAATTGCTGGGTCCCCTGGGCCAGAAGTAGGATCTCTTACATGCCCTGAGCCATTCTCCCTGCTTTGGAGAGTAAGCAAATTAACAAACAGGGGAAAAAATAAACTGCCGGCTCCCCTAAGCCAGGAACTTAGGGTAGGCACAGCTCCTTTGCCTAGACACAGGCATAAGGGATCCACGACTTTGAGTGCCTTTCTCCCTGCATAGACTTGTGTGGGCCCATTTCGACAACGTAGGCCCTCATTACTGCAGTACAACAGAGTATATAACTGAAGTCTAACTTCAACTGTTTCAACTGTGAAGTGACAGGTTTGTGACATTTGACACTGCTCTGCCCATTAAGCAGGATCTTCACCTACCCACATCAGGGGCCTGAGGACTAGAGGCTCCATTCATGCCACCTAACAACCCATGATAGGGGCCCAAGAGTAAGAGGAGCCACCCAGTCCTTACAGCCTACAGCACCGGGTGCTCAAGTCCAGCTGCAAAACCCACCCATCTACATGCTCTAGGGAATAGGGACATGCTTTCCTCCTGGACACTTAGGGGTGGCTGTCAGTCCCCTGCCTTGCTCAGCACATGTCCCCCTGCTGCAGCCAGATGCCTGTGCCTACACCACTCACTGATGCCTATCTAGAACTGTAGCTGAGAGCCTGCACCACACACTTGGTGGCTGACTACCTGGACACCTGAGCTGAATTCATACAGGAGGAGAAGGCAGACTCCTGCACTCACATACTTAGTGGTAGGTCTGCCACCTAGGGGCAGGACGTTGGAGATTTAGGGGTGCTGGTGACTGGGCTAGGTCACAAGAGCAGCCTATTTGGGCATATCAAACAAAACAAAACAAGAAGATAGGACACAGTAAGCAAACATAAAATAAACATAATAACTTATTGATGGCTAGGAGAAAACAGTCAATGTCAAATCACATAAAGAGGCAGTCCACGATGGCTTCAGCAAGCTCCCAAAACAAAGAATCTAGAAATTTTCCAGAGGAGGAAAATTACTTGGAATTACCAGAGGCAGAATACAAAAGATTAAAATACAGAACTCTTCAAGAGATTAGGAAGGAAATTAATCAAAATGTGGAACAAGCAATAGTGGAAATTAAAAAAGATTAGAGAAGAGCATAATGACAAATTTAACAGGCTCTAGAATACATAGGGAGACAGTAATCAGAAATCCAGAAGATTAACAATAAAATTTCAGAATTAGACAACTTAACAGAAAGACACATGAGCAGAATTGAGGAAGTAGAAGTCAGAATTAGTGAGATTGAAGATAAAGCACTTGACACCAACTTATTGGAGGAAAAATCAGATAAAAGGATTTGAAAAAATGAAGAAAACCTAAGAATTATGTGGGATTCTATCAAGAGAAATAACCTATGAGTGACTGGAGTACCAGAACAGGGGGAGGATAACAGAAAATAAGGACAGAATTGTTGAAGATTTACTGGCAGAAAACTTCCCTGATATTGTAAAAGATGACAAGATATCTATCCAAGATGCTCACCGAACCCTTTATAAGGTAAATCCCAAAAGAAAGTCACCAAGACATATTATAATCAAACTTCACAAAACCAAAGATAAAGAGAGAATTTTAAGAGCATCTTGGGGCGAAAAAGTCATCTACAAAAGAGAGTCAGTAAGACTAAGCTCAGACTACTCAGCAGAAACCATGCAGGCAAGAAGGCAATAGGATGACATATATAAAGCCCTTGAAAGAAAAAAACTACCAGCCAAGAATTATATATTCACCAAAACTGTCTCTCAACTATGTTGGTGAAATTAGGGCATTTCCAGATAAACAGAAGTTTAGGGAATTTGGAAACAATAAATCAAAATTACAAGAAATACTAAAGGGAGTCCTCCGGTTAGAAAATCAGTAACATCAGATAACAACACAAGACCAGAACACAGGACAGAGCAACCAGATATCAACCCAGATAGCGAAGTCACAAAAATAAACCAAAGCTAAAACACTAAAAATAGGGAAACAGATGTCAGTATGTAAAAGATGACAACATTAAAACAAAAAAGAGGGAATTAAAAAATATAGACATAGATTTTTTCATATGGAGAGGAAGTCAAGGTGAAATAAAGAAAAGACTGGTATAAAGTTAGAAAAACAGGGGTAAATATTAAGGTAACCACAAAGGAAACTAACAGTCATACAAGTCAAAATTAAAAAACTAGAAAAATATAAAGATTCAGCAAATACAAAATCAACAACAATGAAAAAGATGAAAACAAAATACATAAAGAAAAACACCTCAGCACAGAAAATTATGTGGAAAAAAGAAACTGAACAACACACAAAAAGAGACATCAAATGACAGCACTAAAGTCATACCTATCAATAATTACACTGAATGTAAATGAACTAAATCCACCAATAAAGAGACAGAGTAGCAGATTGGGAAAAAAAAAACACAGTCCGTCTATATGCTGCCTACAAGAGACACACCTTAGACTTGAAGACACAAACAAACTAAAACTCAAAGGATGGAAAAAATATATCAAGCAAACAACACTCAAAAAAGAGCAAGAGTGGCAATATTAATCTGACAAAATAGACTTTAAAGTAAAATCCACCACAAAAGATAAGGAAGGACACTATATAATGATTAAAGGGCCAATACACCAGGAGGACATAACCATAAAAAATATTTATGCACCCAATGACAGGGCTCCAAAATACATTAAAAAAAACTCTTTAACAGCACTGAAGAGAGAGAAATACAGCTCCACAATAGTAGTAGGTGACTTCAACACACCACTTTCAGTGAAGGACAGAACATCCAGAAAGAAGCTCAACAAAGATATAGAAGATCTAAAAGCTACAATCAACCAACTTGATCTCATAGACATATACCAAACACTCCACCCAACAGCAGCCAAGTATACTTTCTTTTCCAATGCACACGGAGCATTCTCCGGAATAGACCATATACTAGGCGATAAAGCAAGCCTTAACAGAACCCAAAGCATCAAAATATTACAAAGCATCTTTTCTGACCATAAAGTGATAAAAGCAGAAATCAATAACACAAAAAGCAAAGAAAAAAAATCAAGCACATAGAAACTGAACACCTTGCTCAAAAACTACTGGGTTATAGAAGAAATTAAGGATGGAATGAATAAAGAAATTCATACAATCAAATGAGAATGAAAACACATCCTACCAGAACCTTTGGGACGCAGCAAAAGCAGTGCTCAGAGGTCAGTTTATAGCAATAAACGCACACATCCAAAAAGAAGAAAGGGCCATAATCAAAACATTAACCCTACAACTGGAACAAGTAGAAAGAGAGCAGCAAAAGAAGCCCTGGATGCCAGAAGAAAGGAAATAATAAGAATTAGAGCAGAATTAAATGAAATAGAGAATAGAAAAATTGAAAGAGTTAACAAGACCAAAAGCTGGTTTTTTGAAAAGTTCAAAAAAAAAAAAAAAAATGATAAACCATTGGCCAAACTGACAAAAGAAAAACAGGAGAGCAAGCAAATAGCCTGTATAAGAAATGAGATGGGTGATATCACAATAGACCCAACAGAAATTAAAAGAATCATAACAGAATACTATGAAAAATTATAGTCTAACAAATCTGAAAACCTACAGGAAATGGACAAATTTCTAGAAACTCACTACCTACCTAAAGTAACACAAACAGAGGTAGAACAACTAAATAAACCCATAACAAAAGAAGAGTTTGAAAAGCTAATTTAAAAACTCCCTCCAAAAAAAAAGACCTGGCCTTGATGGCTTCACTGGAGAATTCTACCAAACTTTCAGAGAAGAGTTAACACCACTATCGCATAGAAAAGGAAGGAATACTCCCAAACTCATTCTATGAAGCCAGGATATCCTTGATACCAAAACCAGGAAAAGACACCACAAAAAAACAAAATTACAGACCAATATTCCTCATGAACATTGATGCAAAAATCCTCAACAAAATTCTAGCAAATAGAATTCAGCAACATCAAAAAAATAATTCACCATGATCAAGTGGGATTTATACCAGGTATACAGGGGTGGTTCAGCCTTAGAAAAACAATATAATCCATCACATAAATAAAACAAAAGACAAGAACCACATGATCTTATCAATCGATGCAGAAAAGGCATTTGACAAAGTCCAACACCAATTCATGATAACAACTCTCAACCATATAGAAATAGAAGGGAAATTCCCCAATATAATTAAGGGCATTTATACAAAGTCAACAGCCAACATCTTTCTAAATGGAGAGACTTTGAAAGCACTCTCCTTGAGAATGGGAACCAGACAAGGATGCCCTTTATCACCATTCTTATTCAACATTGAGCTGGAGGTCCTATTCAGAGCAATTAGGCTAGAAAAAGAAATAAAGTGCATCCAGATTGGTAAGGAAGAAGTCAAAGTATCTCTATTTGCAGATGATATGATCTTATATACAGAAAACCCCAAAGAATCCACAATTACTGGAACTGATAGAAGATTTCAGCAAAGTATCAGAATACAAGATAAACATACAAAAATCAGTTGGATTCCTTTACACCAACAAAGAGAACCTTGAAGAGGAAATCACCAAATCAATATCATTAACAATAGCCCCCAGAAAGATAAAATACTTAGGAATAAATCTAACCAGAGACATAAAAGACCTATACAAAGAAAACTACAAGACACTATTGCAAGAAACCAAAAGAGATCTGCATAAGTGGAAAAACATACCTTGCTCATGGATAGGAAGACTCAACATTGTGAAAATGTCAGTTCTACTCAAAGCGATCTACAGATACAATGCAATCCCAATCCAAATTCCACTGGTATTTTTTAATGAGATGGAGAAACAAATCACCAACTTCATATGGAAAGGGCAGAGGCTCTGGATAAGTAAAGCATTGCTCAAGAAGAAGAACAAAGTGGGAGGCCTCACACTATCTCATTTTAGAACCTATTATACTGCCATGGTAGTCAAAACTGCCTGGTACTGGTACAACAACAGATACATAGACCAATGGAACAGAATTGAGAATCCAACATAAATTCATCCAACTATAAGCAGCTGATATTTGACAAAGGCCCAAAGTCTGTTAACTGGGGAAAAGAAAATCTCTTTAACAAATGGTGCTGGCATAACTGGATATCCGTCTGCAAAAAACTGAAACAAGACCCATACCTCACACCATGCACAAAAGCTAACTCAAAATGGATCAAAGACTTAAATATAAAATTGAAAATGATAAAAATCATGGGAGAAAAAATAGGGAAAACACTAGGAGCCCTAATACATGGTATAAATAGAATATGAACCATAAGTAACAATTCACAAGCACCAGAAGAGACTAGATAACTGGCAGCTCATAAAAATCAAACATTTATGCTCATCAAAAGACTTCATCAAAGGAGTCAAAAGACAACTTACAGACCGGGAAAAAATTTTGGCTACAACAAATCTGATCAGCGTCTAATCTCTAAAATCTATAAGATACTACAAAACCTCAACAACAAAAAGACAAATAACCCAATTAAAAAATGGGCAAAGGATATGAACAGACACTTCGCCAAAGAAGATATTCAGGGGGCTGGCTAACAGACACATGAAAAAATGTTCACGATCTTTAGCCATTAGAGAAATGTAAATCAAAACTACAATGAGTTATCATCTCACCCCAACAAAGCTAGCATTAATCCAAAAAACACAAAATAATAAATGCTGGAGAGGTTGTGGAGAGACTGAAACACTTATACACTGTTGGTGGGAATGTAAAATGGTACAACTACTTTGGAAATCAACTTGGTGCTTCCTTAAAAAGCTAGAAACAGAAATACCATACGATCCAGCTATCCCACTCCTTGGAATATACCCTAGAGAAATAAGAACAATCTCACGAATAGATATATGCACACCCATGTTCATTGCAGCACTGTTCACAATAGCAAAAAAATGGAAACAACCTAGGTCCCCATCAACAGATGAATGGATAAACAAATTACAGTATATCCACACAATGGAATACTGTGCAATGACAAAGAACAACAATGAAGCCATGAAACATTTTATAACATGGAGGAATCTGGAGGGCATTATGCTGAGTGTATTTAGTCAGTCACCAAAGGACAAATATTGTATAAGACCACTATTGTAAGAACGCAAGAAAAGGTTTAAACACAGAAGAAAACATTCTTTGATGGTTACGATGGTGGGGAGGGAGGGTGAGGGTTATTTACTAACTAGCTAGTAGATAAGAATTATCTTAGGTGAAGGGAAGGACAACACTCACTACAGGGGAAGTCAGCACAACTGAACTAAACCAAAGCTAAAAAGTTTCCTGAATACAATCTAACAATTTGGGGACAGAGTAGCAGGGGTAGGGTTCTGGGGAGCATGGTTTCAGGGAACATCTAGGTCAATAGGCATAACAAAGTTTATTAAGAAAATGTCTGCATCCTACTTTGGTGAGTGGCGTCTGGGGTCTTAAAAGCTTGCAAGCGGCCATCTAAGATGCGTCAATTGGTCCCAACTACCAGGAGTAAAGGAGAATGAAGAACACCAAAGACACAAGGAAAGTATTAGCTCAAGAGACAGAAAAGGCCACATAAACCAGAGACTTCATCAGACTGAGACCAGAAGAACTAGATGGTGCCTGGCTACCACTAATGACCACCCTGACAGGGAACACAACAGAAAGTCCCTGATGGAGCACGAGAAAAGTGAGATGCAGAACTCAAATTCCAGTAAAAATACCAGATTTAATGATCTGACTGAGGCTGGAGGGACCCTGGAAGATATGGGCCAGACTCTCTATTAGCCCAGAACTGAAACCATTCCTGAAGCCAACTCTTCAAACAAAGATTAGACTGGATTATAAGACATAAAATGATACTTGTGAAGTGAGTGCTTCTTAGCTCAAGCAGATACACGAGACCAAATGGGCAGCTTCTATCTAGGCGAGATGAGAAGGCAGAAAGGGACAAGAGCTGGTTGAATGGACACAGGAAATCTGGGGTGGAAAGGAGGAGTCTGCTGTCACATTATAGGGAGAGCAACTAGGGTCTCATAACAATGTGTGTATAAATTTTTGTATGAGAAACTAACCTGAACTCTAAACATTCACTTAATGCACATTAAAAAAAGAAGAATTAATACCACTATTTCACAAACTGTTCCAAAGAAAGAGAAGAGGAGGGAACATTTTTTTTTTTTTTATTGTACTTCAGGTGAAGGCTTACAGAACAAAGTTTCTCATGAAACAGAAGTACACACGTTGTTTTATGACATTGGTTAACAACCCCACAACATATCAACCCTCTAACTTCTCAAACTCTTCTTTTTTTTTGGTGAAAATACACATAGCCAAAGATACACCATTTAAAAAATTTCTACATGCACAGTTCAGTGACATTGACTATGCTCTTCGAATTGTGCTGTTATTCTCACTTAAGATGAAGGCTTACAGAACAAAACAGATTCTCATTTAACAGTTACTACAAATGTTGCCCTATGACAATGGTTAACAATCTCACAACACTTCAACAATATCCTTACTCAACCTTGGGTTCCCTATCACCAGCTTGAGGAGGGAACATCTTTCAACTCATTTTACGAGGCCAGTGTTACCCTCGTATGGAAACCAGATAAAGACATTACAAGAAAAGAACACTATAGATGAGTGTTTAGGTGACAAGTGATGAGGTCAGTAGATGATTATAGGTTCAAATATCCTCAACAAAACACTATAAAAGTTAATCCAACAGCATGTAAAAAGGATTTTACATTATGGCAAAACCAAACCAAACCTGTTGCGGTCTAGTCAAATTCTACTCATCGCGACCCTATAAGACAGGGTATAACTGCCCCATAGTGTTTCCAAGGAGTGGCTTGTGGATTCAAACTGCCAACCTTTTAGTTAGCAGCCTGGGCTCTTAACTACTGCACCACCAGGGCTTCACACTATGGCAAGTGGGATTTTTTTCCCAGGAATGCAAGGTTGGATAACATCTAAAAATCAATTAATGTAATACACCATATCATCAATTGAATAAAGGACAAAAAAAGAAAACCACATGTAATTATCTCAGTAGACATAGAAAAAACATTTGACAAAATCCAACACCTATTGATGTTAAAAAATATTCAATAAACTATTAATAAAAGAGAGCCTCCTCAACCTGATAAAGTACATTTATGAAAAACCTACAAACAACATTATACCTAATGGTGAAAGACTGAAAACGTTCACCCTAAGATCAGGGAAAAGACAAGCATTTCACTATCATCACTCTTACTCAACATTGTACCAGAGGCTATAGCAAGGGCAGTTAGACGAGAAAAAGAAATAAAAAGCATCTAGATTAGAAAGGAAGAAGTAAAACTTCTCTATTCACAGATGACACTATCTTATACATAGAAAACCCTAAGAAATCAGAAGCATACACACACACTCACATACACACACACACACAAATTATAACTAATAATTGGATACAAGAGCAATATACAAAAATCAATTGCATTTCTATACACTTGCAATTAATAATGTGAAAATAAAATTAAGAAAAAAGTTCAATTGACAATAGTATCAAAAAGAATAAAACATTTAAGAATAAGTTTATCAATAGAAGTGCAAGATTTCTACACTGAAAACTGCAAATCACTGTTGAAAGAAATTGAAGAAGATATAATAAATGCAAAGACATCTTATCTTTATAGATCAGAAGAAAACTGTTAGGATGTTAATACTCAAATTCATCTATAGATTCACACTCTGTCAAAATCCCAACTGCCTTTTTTTATAGAAATTGACAGACTAATTAGAAAACGCATATACTCATATGGAAATTCAAGGAATGCTAAACAGCCAAAACAGTCATATCTACTACAAAGCTACAAAAATCAAGACTGTGTGGTACTGGCATAAAGATATAAATATAGATCAATCGAATGGAAGAGAGAATCCAAAAATAAACCCATACAATTACGGTCATTTATTTTTTACAGGAGTGCCAAAATAATTCATTGGAGAAATAATAGTCTTTTCAACAAATGGGGCTTGGAAAACTGGATATCAACATGCAAAACAATGATTTTGTACTCTTATCTCATAGTATATACAAAAATTAACTTAAAAATAGATCAAAACCCTAAATGTAGAGCTAAAGCCATAAAATTCTTAGAAGAAAACATGAGTGTAAATCTTTGTGATCTTGGATTAAGTAATGGTTTCTTAAATATGACACCAAAAGCACAAACAACCAAAAAGAAAGAATGGATAAATTAGACTTCATCAGAATTAAAAACTTCTACGCATCAAATGACACTAACAAGAAAGTGAAAAGACAACCCACTGATTGGGAGAAACTATTTGCTAATCATATATCTGATAAGGGACAAGTATCCAGAATATATAAAGAACTCAATAAAATTCAACTCAATAATAATTCAATGCTGAAATTCAATAATAAAAAGACAACCCAACTTAACAATGAGCAAAGTATATGAATATATACTCCTCAGAAAAGATATACAAGTGGCCAATAAGCATATTAAAAAATGCTCAACATCTTTTGCCATTAGGGAAACGTGAATCAAAACTATAATGAGATACCAGTTCACACTCACTCAGATGGGTATGATCAAAAAGACGAATAACAGCAAGTGTTAGTAAAAATGTGGAAAAAGTGGAACCCTTATACTGCTGGGAGTGTAAAATGGTGCAGCCACTTTAGAAAACAGTTTGGCAGTTCCTGGAAATATTAAAAAGGTAATTATTGTACTACCCAGAAATTCCACTCTTAGGTATATATCCAAGACAAATTAAAACATATGCCCACACAAGTGCTCATAGCAGCGTTATTCATAATAGCCAAAAAGTTGAAATGACCCAAATTGCCATCAACTAATGAGTGGACTTTTTTCAAATATGGAATATCCATACAATGAAATATCATTACATAATAAAAAGGAATAAAGTACAGATATATGTTACAACATGGATAGACCTTGAAAACATGCTAAGAAGACAGTAATGAAAGAGCACATATTATATGATTCCATTTATATGAAATGTCCAGAATAGGCAAAGCTATAGAGACAGAAAGTAGATTCCTGGTTGCCTAGGGTCAGTGGTGGAGTGGAGGGCAGGAGATCGCGAGTGACTGCTAATGAGTACAGTGTTTCTTTTTGGGATGATGAAAATGTTCCAAACTTAGGTTGTGGTGTGATGGTTGCATAACAGTGGAGATACTAAAATAAATTATATACTTTTAATGGTGAACTTTATGGTATGTGAATTATATCTCAATAAAGATGTTTTAAAAAGATTTCCCTTTAGGACAAGGAAGTTGGTGATAGGGAACCCAAGGTTGCATAAGGATAGTGTTGATGTGTTGCGAGGTTGTTAACCATTGTCATAGGGCAATATGTATACTAACTGTTAAATGAGAAACTGTTTTGTTCTGTAAGCTTTCTTCTAAAGTGAGAATAGCAGCACAATTGGAAGAGCATAGTCGATGTCACTGAACTGTGCATATAGAAATTTTTGAAATGGTGTATCTTTGGCTATGTGTATTTTCACCAAAAAAAAAAAGGGTCGAGAAGGGAGAGGGTTGACATGTTGTGGTGTCATTAACCAATGTCATAAAACAATATGTGTACTACCGTTTCATGAGAAACTATTTGTTCTGTAAGCCTTCACCTGAAGTATAATAAAAAAAAAATTTTTCTAAAAAAAAAAAAAAGATTTCCCTTTAAAATGTATGTCTTTTGCTATATTCATTCTAGATTTATTGTGTATGTGGCTTAGGATGATGTGAAAACTTCTTTAGAATGCCCAAAGGAACAGTGAGGGGATTAAAGAAAACACACAGAGAGACAAAAGAAGGTGAGACAAAGAGAGAAAGAGAAGATATGTTAAGATGACAATTGTTCTTTACAATGTCACATGACAGCAAATGTACACAGCATGCTGTCCCGTGTTACTATCTACATGATGCATCACATTCATTACATGAAAACAATACAATTTTTTTGAGTGTAGAGTTGTCAAATAAAATAGAGGACACCTTGTTGAATTTGAATTCAGGTAACAATGAATAAAACTTTAGCATAAGCATGAAATATTGAAAAATCACCTAGGACATACTTAAATTAAAAATGTATTTGCTGTTTATCTGAAATGCTCATTTCACTAAGTGTTCTGTATTTTTATTTGCTAATTCTGGTAGCTCTGAGGGTCTACAGTGTACACATGCATTTAGCATAGGAGATAAATAAATCATGGTACAGCCCTCATACAATAAGCAACTCTAATACTAGCCCAACTGTGATTGTTAATAGTATACTAGGGGAAATACCAAGGAGTTTTGGTTGGGATTAGCATCTTGGCTCTATGAAGAGGTGCTGGACCTCAGAAAAAGAGTAGGATATTTGCTCTCTGGGTCCTCCTCGGAAACCTCCTTGGGGCAGTTCTACTCTGTCCTATAGGGTTGCTAGGAGTCGGAATAGACTCGACAACAAATGGTTTGGTTTGGTTTTTTTTATGGAGGGTAAATGATTATCAGAATCCTGTTAAAAAGAGGAGGTTATTCAGCTGAGCCTACCATTAGCATAGCACTATTATAAGCACCATGGGCAGTAAAGTAGGGGTGTGAGGGAGAGTAGGCATGTCTCAGCTGAGAAAAGGACTCTAAAGACAGGAATGGCAAGACATAAAAATGTGAAATGTGGGAAATGTACAGGACATTATTTGAATCAGTGCCTGCGTAAAGTCAAGGAATACCTCTCAGAAGAGGAAGAACTGGCACCAGAGAGACACAACAAAGACTGACCATCAGAGATGACAGGGGAAGAATTATATACCCATGAGCAGGGAGAGAGGCACCACAGTAGCACCATTTCCGCCTGTTCAGCACTTTTAACTTTCAGCAGGGCCTGTTGCCATTTTGTTTCATGTGTTCTGATCAGCAACACTGCTGGGAACAGCGGTGCAGGATTTTTGTAGTGCAGTGCTAGGGGGCAACCCTTCACATCACGATATATGTCTGCTATCATACACAGCAATGTTTCAAATCAGAAGCTTTGGTTCAATGCTTTTAGTAACAAACAACTAGAAACAACTCGGTGTTCAAATACAGGGGATTGGTTAAAATCATTCTAAATATTTTAAACAGAGGGCCTATAATACAAAAATTGGTTTTTGGCTCTTCCATCTCCTATGTAATCAAGTACGGAATGGTGTGGGAATCCAAAGATTAGCACCAGCAGGAAGATGCTACCACTCCTAGGCTGGAGAGACAAAGAAAAGTGGCACTGTTCTCAGAGACCGGGAGGTGGGGTAGTAAGAGGTAGGCCCACAGTCAGCGTATCTGGTGGGAGTTGGAGCCATGCCAGGGTCACTACCTGAGCCAGAGGGCAGAGAGCAAGGAAGAAATACTGTGGTTTCTTCTTTCCTCTCACCTCCCAGTCTCCTACCCATGTCTTCCAGTGGCCTAACCAGGATAGAAACAAGTTTTCAAGGCAGCCTGCAAAATGTAGTTCCTTATGATACAGAGAAGCATGGGGAATCTGAGAGCAAATAGGCGAATGACTGTCTTGGGGAACAAAACAGGTTATGCGTGATATAACTTTATTTATATCAAACATGCACATTCAGACAGATAGGAGACAAAGAATACAAGTGAAACAAGATTCTGTCTAGTTGCTGGGATTATGGTAAAATTGTTTTCTTGTCCGTGTTTGCTGACTCATTCATACTGAACGAGTGAAGTTGATGCAGAGCATGCTGTCCAGGTTTCCACCACTGAAGCACTTATCCCCCAACTGCTGGGAGATTTGGCAACCAAACTGAGTTCTTCTTCAAACCCTGTCCTTGACTGAAGATAACCACCTTGTCCAATGTCATGCCCACTCCTTGGTGGCAGACTGCTTCCAATAAGGCCTCGCTTCCTCATCTCATTTTGGGACAACTCTGAAGGGTCATCCCAGAACCAGAACTCCCCTTAGAATCAGTAAAGGCAACAAGTACTGACAAGCCCTGGGAGAGCAACTGCCCAATAATACTCGTGACCCCTTGTCCATTGACTTCATCGAGCCACTTCTTAGACCAGAAACACATTAATGGATGAGATGCTGGGTCCTCATGAGGAAGGACCCTGCAAAACCATGGCAAGTGTACACAGGAACGATTCCCTCATCCTTCTCCAACGGGACCTTCAGCCTCTAGTCCACTTAGTTCATGTCTTTGTGTCTACAGGTGGAGGAATTTCATGTGTAAACATGACAGCTGTGCTGAGTATATTCTATTTGGTCTACTCTCTGCTCTCTGCCCCAGAGGGCTAATCTGTGTGAATCTCATTTATGGCTCTTTTACCCTCTGACTTACAGTTAGGTTCAGCCAGTGGGATCTCTAGCAAAAGTTTAGAGGGAGAAAAGTGAATGACCTCAGGCTCTTTATTCCCCTGGCTTCATTCCTCCCACCTCTGCAGGGTTGCTACAGTTTGAATACATCTTCCTCCCCTACCCCCACATAGGTCACTGATTTTCTCAAAGCAGCTGTCTCTAAATGATCCCATTGTTCCAGATTCCAGGTTCTAGTAACCTTTCCCTCCCCATGTCCCTCTGACCTAAGAGCAGTGACAGCTCTTTGCACTGTGGCCTCCTTCACCTAGCCTATCATTAAGTCATCCTTAAAATGTCCTAATTTTAATATGTCTTCTCTTTCCTGTTGGGACCCTGACTGATGTGATGTGGCAGCCCAGATCACCGCCTCAGCAAGAGCTTTCTAGGAACTTCTAAATTAGTGTGAGTGGGCTGAGGTGGCAATTGAATCAGCCTGGTGCAGTGATTCGGTTCTCCCCTCACCTTAACTTATCCTGAAGTTCTAGCCATCTTTTCTCATTCTGCAGAGACCATATACCCTAAAGTCTCAAAGATTACAAAGGAAAGCTCTTTTGCAGCAGGATTGATTGGAAGTCATTAATCCAGTTTTATATAAGAGAATACCAATAACACAATATAAAGTATTACTTTTAATTAACAAAAGCAATTGGCACTAATTAAAAAGTTCTCACATTTGTCAAAAAGCCATTTCACCTTAATTGCTAGGTGTGTTACAGAGGCAATTAAAAACAAATTAAAATGAAGACCATGGATAAAAAGGGGCAGGCAAACACATCTGTGACGGCAAATAGGCAAAAATGCTCCTCTGCTTCAGAACAAGCACAATTGCTTTCATACCAATTATCCAGGATGCTTAATCTGATAATATCATAAATATCTATTGGGGAGTTGGGTTAAAAAAGTAAGAAAACCTGAATTTTGTGATGGGAAGGTAAAATTCTTTCTGGCATTTTACACAATCTACGAACGAGTACTTACTCGGTGCCTTTCTTTGCTAAGTTCTATGAGGAATGGGGGTGTTTTTCTGTCCCCCCACAGTTGATTAGTGTGATGATGTTTTAGATAACATGTTTTTGAAGTGTTCAAGTGGAAAAGACATTAAGTATAGTAAATACAGTCAGGAAAACAGCTCATTAGAGAGTCTCATAATCAGGCAGAGTTTAATGGAAGAAGTAGAATTTGTTTCAGACTTTGAAATATGCGTAGGAAATGTAAGAACATTTGAATAGGAAGAAAGAAGAAGTAACAGCATTTTAAGCAAGAAGAATAGCATAAGCAAAGGCACAGATGTTAGAAGGAAAAGCAACTGGTCCTATATAAGTCTATTAATTTACAAAAGTTATAGTGCATGCTGGTTTGAAGTTTGTCTTTTTGGATGAGTTGCCCCCAAAGGAGAGAAACTGGATATTTTCAACTGGATAAATTTTATGATATTCCTGGTGTAGAACTCCAATCAGCTGACTTTTTTGTGAACAGCAACAAGAAAAGAATTCTCTAATTCTACAAGCATCATCTAGCTGTCAGAGGACAAGCTGGAGGTCAGTTTTTTAATCTAAGGTAAATGTGTGACCTTGTGTAAGGTACTTTACCTCAGAGTAGTTCTGTACAAGGTAGGGGAGGAGTAAAGACAAGTAAGCAGATTAACAGAGAATATGAGAGTATGAATGTATAAAATGCTTTATGTGGCTTGCACAAATAAATTACATAGATATAGATACTTGGTATTACTGAGCTGTTATAACCTCTCTGACAGAAGAGCAAAGTTTGGAGGCGTGAAACTGCTTCAGTGGTTGGTTTTAATGAAAGTGAAAAAATGCAAGACTTCAGTATTTTGAAAGTACTAAAACTATAAAAAGCACAAGCTGACGTTGCCATCCCAAATGAAAAATATCTACCCTCAGGGATTTCTAGTCTTTCAGGATCATTGCAATTAAAAGCAAGTATGAGACACAGAAGTTTAGTTGAGGGAAAATCACCAATGAATAATAAAATGGTAAGTATCTCAAGATTTAAAGTCTAGGGTTCAAAGATGTCTAGGTCTGAATGATTGAATTAAGTCAATGTGTAGCCCTATCACAATTCTAAGACAAATTTAGTAACCTAGGAAAAACTGAATAGTAAAAACGGAATAAGGAGGTTGGAGTCACAGACATAGCTTTAAAAAGCTGCCAAGTTCTGATTCTCCCTCCCCCCCAAAAAAAAATTATCTTGAGTGGTTAGGGTTAAGGTTAGTGGGGAACATCTGGAAATATTAAGAAGTATTAATATTTGAAACAAATATGAGGGGCATATTTGACTTTAGTGGAGAGGAGCCAGAGATGTTAAGTATTTTGAAATATATGGGACATCCCAACCCAATAAGAACAGTTCTACCCCAAAATACCATTATATCATCTCTGACTCAACTCAGCTATAGCTTAAGTAATCTCTTGTCAAATACACTTCATCCTGCTTGCTTGGACCTCCAGGAAGATATAAGTTTTATCCCACAAGAAAGAGAATAAATGGAGAAAACCATCAGGCAATGATATCATTCTGATCACAGTATTAATTGTGATGTGTTTCTCTTCATAGAGAAACCAGGGACAAATAAAAGATTGTTGAGATTCTCCACCATCCTTTCCAACCTAAGTCCTTGTGACGGTTAAGGTTGTGTGTCAACTTGGCTGGGCAATGATCCTCAGTGGTTTGACAGTTATGATGTAGTTTGGCAGCTATGTAACGATGTAATCACATCCATAATGAGATATGATATAATGTAATCACCTCCATGATGAGTTCTTCTATGAGCAGCCAATCAGTTGAAAGAGAGTTTCCTTGGGGGGTTGTAGCTTGAATACAATATATGTGGACTTTCCGGCAAAGATCGCTGGCTTTTGCTTGTTCTGGAGCTTGCATCTGACCTCTGGTTCTTGGGACATGAGCTAGCAGTTTACCTTCCAATCTTGGTATTTGTCAGCTTCTGCAGCCTGTCAACCAGTGGCCTGCCATCTTATCTGCTGATCTTGGGATTCATCAGCCTCCGCAGCCTGTGATCCAGTGGCCTGCCATCCAACCTGCTGATCTTGGGTTTGTCAGCCCTGCAGCCATGTGAGTCATGAGAAGCCTCCAGCCTGACCCATGGACTAGGGACTTTCCAGACTCTACAACCACGTGAGCCATTTTCTTGATAAATCTCTCTCTCTCTCTCTATGTGTGTGTGTATATATATATATATATATATATATATATATATATATATATATATATATATATATGTATATATATATATATATACGGTGGCACAGTGGTTAACAGCTCAGGCTGCTAACCAAAAGGTTGGCAGTTTGAGTCCACCAGCTGCTACTTAGAAACCCTATGGGGAAGTTCTAGTCTGTCCTATAGGGTCACTATGAATTGGAATCAACTCAACGGCAATGGGTATGGTTTGGTTTTGGGGATATATATATATACACACATATACGTTTCACTGGTTTTGCTTCTCTAGAGAACCCAGCCTAAGACAGCCCTATCATCAAACGGAATTCAGATCACGGCTAGACTAAATCAATCCTTCCCAAACTTTACAGATTATAAGAATCATTTTATGTACTTGTTAAAAAGATTCCATTAGAGAATAAATAGGTAAGTCCTAAGCTTGGGAAAATATATTTCTAATACATATAGCCACCAAAAGACATGCACCCAGAAAATATAGAATTTCTATAAATCAAAAATAAAAAGACAGCGCAATAGAAAAATTAGTAGAAGACTTGTACAGGCACTTCATAAAAGAGAACACCCTAAGGGTCAATAAACATATGAAAAAAGTACTCGGTTTCATTTTTAATCAGGAAATACAAATTAAAATCTCACTGTGATACTACTACACACCCATAACAGTGATTAAAATGAAAAAATTAGACAATATTGAGCATTGGAAAAGATGTAAAGCAATTATAGCTCTCATCATTACTAGTGGGAGTGTAAACTGGCATAATATTTTGGAAAACTGTTCAGTAATATCTACTAAAGATAAACTTAAATACAGTCTACGACATATTAATTCCACTCCTATGTATATACCCAATTGAAATGCAAATATATGTTCATCAGAAGACATGTGCATAAATATTTATAGCAGCACTTTTCATAATAGCCCCAAATTAATAATAGCCCAACTGTCAGGTATTTATAAGAGACTAGATAAACAAATTGTTGTATACCTACACAAGGAAAACTAAAGAATGACAACTATACACAATAATAAGGATAAATTTCACAAACATTATGAGTGAAATAAGCCAGAAATAAGAGTCTATAATGATATGATTCCATTTATATAAGGTTAAAATTTAGTAAAAGTTAATTAATGATGTGGTATGTCAAGATAGTGGCTGGTTTAGGGGAGGTAGTGGTTAGAGGAAAGGGATTGAGGGAGACTTCTGGGGTGCTGGTATATGTTTTTAGCTGTTCACATGGGTAATATTTACATGTGTGAGTTCACTTTATTAAAAAATCATCACACATGATTTTTTGTTTTTGTTTTTTTTTTTTTGGTATGTTATGTTTTAGTAAAAAGTTTACTTGAAAAAATATGGTTACCCAGACTACTCTCCTGAAGAATGATTCAGTAGGCCTATGGGAATCTCAAGATTTCTTATCCTTAAAAAAGTTCTTATATATGATCAGGCAAGTTCAGGAAGCCTTGAAGTAAATTAATTTAAGATGTTTTATGCGTATTCTCAGTTTTCATAACAGCCTTGTAAGAATTGTCCCAATGTACAGACTATGATGCTCAGGTTCAAAGAAATTAAGGAATTACCTGAAGGACAAACAATAAATACTAGAGCTGAAAATAAGACTTGGAGCTTGTGCTTGGAGTTCATTTTGTTGTTGTTGTTAACTGCCGTCAAAGTTGATATCTGGAAGTTGCATACCTATGTTGATACCTGGAGTTGCGTACCTATGTTGAATTTCATATAATTTACAAATCTATTTATTTTTACAATCCAAGTCTACAAAATCTCTTTTATCACAAAATTTTTGCTTGGAAGCATAATCCTGGTGAGTGAAAGAACCAAGCATTAGAAAAACATGGCATCATTACTCAATATTTTATAGCATTTGACCTTTAACTGAATGCACATTGAACTTGATAACTCATTTATGTTATAATTTTCATTTCTCCTCCAAATAATTCAGGTCCATATTACTTAAGGAACCTAAGATCTCAAACATTCTCTGTCTGCATCTAAAACATATTAAGGCAGGACCCATAACACATACTTTTATTTCTCTCACTTCCACTATTAGGCACAGTGTTGGGCACGTAACAAATACTAAAGATCTTGCTAAAAACTTGACTAGATTAACCAAAGTCACAACTTCACCTACATGAGATGGGATATGTTGGAAAGACTATCAGAGTGTAATGGAGATAGATGATTAAATAAAATGTAGAGAATACATTCACTCAAAAAAAATAATTAAATGAGTATTAGTTTCTTCAAAACTATTGGGGGATATCAGTGAAAATGGTGGAATTTGAAAGTTAGAAGGTCTTAACATCCAACCTTCCTCAAAAGCAATGAAAAAATTGGCAAAAATTGTCAGAATAATTTTTTTCAGTACTATGGAAATTAACTAAAGTCTTGCAGCAAATTGAAAGTTATTTATTTATGAAAAATGACTGAATCTCAATAATATCAACATGGTTTGGGTTGTTTTAACTTAGGCTAATTCCATTTCTCACTCCCCAGTTCCTCAGCAACCTTGCAAAATAAAGCCCATATGCCCAGTACTGCAGGAACCAGAGCAGGGCTAGAGTCCTTTCAAAGCCTTGTTCCTAAATAGGAGTCCTTATCTGACCTGTCTGGTGGTTCTCTGGAAGAGCCCACTGAAAGACTTGTCTTTATCCCACCTCACTCCACCTCGCTCATTTGAAAAGACTTCATCTATGGGATATTTGTTTAATGTTTTAATACCACATCACTGCCTGTGGTGGTGGATATTGCTGGGGATAATAATAGACTAGCCAGGGATCTTAAACAGAAAATCTAAGGAATAAAGTCCATAGGGTCTCTGTAAAGCTCTAACATATTCCTTGGAATTTAGAAGGTCACACACTTGCCCAGGGCTGCGTACATGCTCAGGAAAGGCCCTAAACTCTCAACTCTGACTAGCCTGGAGGGTCTTCACATATAGGAAGTGAAAGCTAAGGCAGACATGTGAACTACTAGGCAAGGTATAGAAGATGTGCCCCAGCATGCACACAGAGCCCCTCAGCAATGACTGGGAGACTTACTGGTTCCAGGCACTTAAGGAAATCTCTATCTAATCATTACCTGACCACTAAGCTAACTGAGGAGTCACTAGATGGTGCAAATGGTTAACACACTCAACTGCTAACCAAAAGTTTGGCAGTTCAAGTACACTCAGAGGCTCCTTGGAAGAAAGGTCTGGCAATCTACTTCCCAAAAATCAGACATTGAAAACCCTATGGAGGACAGTTCTACTCTGACACACAACGACTCACCATGAGTTAGAATTGACTCAATGGCAATTGATTTTCAAGTTAACTGAGACTTCAGGGCCATATGTGACAAAGGTACAGACTTTACAGAATTAGTTCAGAAAAACCACTGAATGAACAAACAAACAACTCCCACAAGCAGCAACAAAAGCAAACCCTAGGATGAGGAATCTACTTTCCAGATATGCCACATTATATTATTTGAAAAATACAATTTTCAATAAAAACAAAAACAAAACATATGCATTGTACCAGTAATAGTGTCAGCAGACCTTGTCTAACTTCAGGGAGAATGAGAATCACTATCAGGATCTGCCCATAGCTGATCCCTATAAAGTGGAGATCAGACATACCTGCATTCTCCAACCTTTTTATGAATTCTCACACTATGTCTCCCTCCCAATGGCGCTCTCTGTTTCTCTACTGGGTTTGGTAATTTGTTGCAATGGCCACACAGAACTCACAGATTATATTCACAGTTAAATGATTTATTAGGGAAGTAACACGGGATCAGTGTTAAAGTGGAAGTAACAGGAACAGGATCAATGTCAGGAAGCACATAGGTAAGACCTGGAATCCTCCCACAGGGTGAAGAGGACATCCATCCCTTCTTTGGTGTAGGACAGCAGTCTTTCTCTCAGTCATTCATGCTCCCTCAGGACAGGCCTCCTTTCAGCACCTGCCTGAGCTCTTGGCCATCCATGCCTACTCTCCGCAGTACACGTCCCTTCAGGCTAGGCATCCTCTCACCTCCCTCAGGACAAGACTGCTCTCAGCCCCTTCCCTGCTCCGGCAAGTGTTACAGCTCTTTTAGCTCCACCAACAAGTGTCTGGAGGCACCCTACTCCACTAGCAAGCCTCCTGCTCAAAGCTGCTCAGCTGTTTCCCACACCATGGGTTGGCAAGTGCACTGCAGCTGCCTTCATCTGTGGGCCGGGAAGTGACTGTGCTATCTCATGCAGGTCACCTGGTTCTGCTGCCACCATTTCTCGGCCAGTGGACTCTGCTATGCTTGATGCTGCTTCTAGCGTCTCAAGCTGTCTCCAATGTTACAGCTCTGTCTCCTGTGTCTAGGAGATTCTCAGCGCAGGGACCGAGAATCCAGAGGACATGCTCCATTCCAGGTTCCTCTTCTTGATGGTAGTGAGGTCCTCCCTCAACCCCCGTGGGTGGGCTACTTATATAGGCAAGTGGTTCAATCCTATTGGGTGGATTTTACACACTCTATTTGCAGTAGACTGACTAATCCCCTCACTGGACTGAACTGACCATTCCCTTGCAAGTGGCCCTATCTATTTACATAATAACTTATATTTTCTGCCAGAAGGGACTGCCTTCTTGTCTGGGCAAAAGTAGAAGCTTCTCCAAAGAACTGGGGCAACTGTAACAGGGGCAACGTAACAACTCCTCATAGCCCAGGAGAAAAATTTCCCAAGCTGTTTTTTCTTTCTTTTTCACAGAACGAAGACAAAGACCACATAAGGGAACTCATTTCACCACAACATACAAAGAAACAAGGGTGTATGAACCACACAGAGAATAAAAAGCAATCATATAAAGTGACTCTGAGGAAGCTCAGACATTGGATTTACCAGACAAACATTTTAAAGCATCTGTTTTAAATCTGGTCAAAGAAATTAAAAAAAAAAAATCTAAAGAACTAAAGTATGACAGTGATGTCTTGCCAAATAGAGTATATCAATAAAGAGATAGAAATTACATAAAAGAACCAAATGGAAACTATGGGGAAGTAAAAGTACCATAACTGAAGTGAAAAATAGCAATAAAAGGACTCAACAGCAGAATTGAGACAGAAGAAAGAATCACTGATTTGAAACAGTTCAATTGAGACTATCCAGTCTGAGAAACAGAAAGTACAAAGAATGATGAAAAAATTAGCCGAGCCTCCAGGACATAAAGGACACAATTAAGCATACCAACACGCACATAATGGGCATTCTATAAGGAAAGAAGAGAGAAAAGGGGTACAAAGAATATTTAATGAAATAATGGCCAAAAACTCCCTAAATTTGATGAAAAATATTGATCAACAAAGTACAGGCTCCAAATAGGATAAAGTCAAAGAGACCCACACCTAGGCACATCATTAACAAACTTTCAAAATAAAAAGAAGTATTCTTGAAAGCAGCAAGACAGAATCTACTGATAGTATAAAAGATATTCTCAATAAGATTAACAACTGATTTCTCAACAAAAACCACGGAGGCTAGAAGTCAATGGGATGACATTCTGTATGGCAAAACTATCATTCAAAAATGAAGGGCAAGAGGAAAGATCAACTTCCGACATGACAGTGTGAGGAGCTCCACGGCCCCCAGTGAAACTGGTGAAAATTAAAAAAATAAAAGCAAGTATTTCAAGCATCTGGAAATGGTCCTAAGGGCAAACAGCAAATCAAGAAACAGCTAAAAAAAAAAAAAAAAATCAGTAAGAAAAGCAAGACTCTGGTATTTGAACCAAGGCCACTCCTTGCCTTTATCCTCCCAGCTTAGCAAGGTAGAGATTCCACTCTGGACTTCTGCAGCCAAGAACACAGAGCTCCCTACCCCCCACACACCCCAACCCCAGCTCCCGGCCAGTGGGCTTTCTTCCAGAGAGGAGGAGGACATCAGCATTTCTCATCCTACTCTCATCTACCTGTTGCTGAGGCTAAGTCCCAGGCAAGCGAGGTTGAGAGGTGGGTACTCTCTTCTTTTGCCCCACCCCCATGAAACAGAGGCTTGAACTTGAGCATGGTACACTGAGAATATTGGGGTACTGATCACCCTTGCCCTGACTTATGAGGTGGTGGTTCGATGCCAGGAGAGGCAATCCAAGAGGACCTCAGGCTGCTACCCTCCTTCACCTACTGTTCAGCTCTAGTGTGATGATGTCACTGATAGAAAAGCTTGTCTCCACTCACAGAACACCAGTCTTGCCTCAGAAATTTTGCTTTGGAGGGAAGGTATGCCTGAAAACAGATAGTTCCTACTTCTTCACAAAGGAATTGACTTCATTTGCAACAAAGAGTGGAGAATTCCAAGCCTAAGAGTATGCTCAGGAACAGTGGAGGTTGTGGTGAAAGGCAACTGGAAAGAGATTCAGGATACAGACTAAACTGCAGACTGGTTAGTTTGCAGGATAGAAGCAGGGAATAAGAGAGCTGGAAGGAGACTTTCTGTTGCCAGAACAAACACCAACACTGACCTCAGTAACTATTTTTTCAAAGGATCTAGAATTTGATTGGATTAGTTTGTAGAGCAATTTATGCCCCAGGAATTATTGCAAACAAGATATCAATCAGCCAGCAATTAGTGGAGTTTAACAGCTATGCATGGTCAGGGAAACAGAGGGAAAGAACACTATCAGTACCAATACCATCATCTCAAGGTTACTGTGGGCATACCCAAATCTGCACATCCCTGAGGAGCAATATCTGATATTTAACACTGTGTGTGGTGGTGGAAGAATCCAACAAGTCACTTAAACAAATAAACAAGTAAATAACAATAACAAGCCCTGGAGTGGGGGAAACATTACTGAGAGTTTCTACAATGTATTATCTAAAATGTCCCAGTTTCCAGCAACAAATTATAAGGCATGACATGTATACAGAATGAAAGGAAACCATGACTAAAGAAGTAAATGAATGTATAATGACAGTGCCACATTGAATAGAGAATATCAATAAAGAGAAAGTATAAAAAAAATCAAATGGAAATTCTGAAGTTGAAATGTACAATAACTGAAATAAAAAAACTCATCAGAAAGGCTCAAAAGTACAGTTTGAACTACCAGAAGAAATAATAAGCAAACTTTTAGATTGATAGATATTATGCAAGCCTAAGAACAGAGAGCAAAAAGAATAAAGAAATCTTCAGAGAAATGTGGGACACAAGCACATCAACATGTGCATAATGGGAGTATGGAAAGGAGTGAAGAAAGAGAAAGGAGAAGAAAAAATATTCGAGTAAATAATGACTAAGAACTTCCAAAATTTACTGAAAAACATTAATCTACACATCCAGGATGGTCAATGAACACCAAGTAGGATAAAAGCAAACCAAAAAAAACAAACCCATTGCCATGGAGTCGATTCCGACTATAGCAACCCTAAAGGACAGAATAGAACTGCCCCATAGGGTTTCCAAGAAGCACCTGGTGGATTCAAACTGCCCACCTTTTGGTTAGCAGCCGTAGCTCTTAACTACTATGCCATCCGGGTTTCTGATAAAAACAAAAGGATCCACAAACGGACAAGTTATAGTTAAAATGCTGAAAGCCAAAGACAAGAAGAAAATCTTGAAAGCAGGAAGAGAAAAAACAATTCATTACCTACAAGGGAACTCCAGTAAGATTAAAGCTCACTTCTACAGGGAGCAGTGGGATAACGTATTCAAAGTGCTCAAAGGAAAAAACCATCAACCAGAAATTCTATATTCACTGTCTTAGTTATCTAGTGCTGCTATAACAGAAATACCACAAGTGGATGGTTTTAATGAAGAGAAGTTTATTTCCTCACGGTCAAAGTAGGCTAAAAGTTCAAATTCGGGGTGTCACCTCCAGGGAAAGGCTTTTTCTCTCTGTCGACCTTCTTCTTTTTGGTGTTCCCCCGGACTAGGAGCATCTCTGCACAGGGACCCCGGTGCAAAGGACGCGCTCTGCTCCCAGCACTGCTTTCTTGATGGTATGAGGTCCCCCTGTCTCACTGCTCACTTCTGTCTTTTATATCTCAAGAGATTGCCTCAGGACACAATCCAGTCTTGTAGATCAGTTCCTGCCTTACTAACAAAACTGCCACCCATCCTCCCTCATTAACATCATAGAGGCAGGTTTACAACATACAGGAAAATCACACAGTACCAGGAATCATGGCCTAGCCAAATTGATACACACATTTTTGGGGGGACATAATTCAAACCATGACATTCAGGAAAGCCATTTTTCGAAATGAAGGCAAAATAAAGAATTTCCCAGATAAACAAAAACTAGGAGGATCTGTTGCTAGCAGGTCCATCTTATAAGAAATACAAAAGACAGTTCCTCAGACTGAAACCAAGTAACCTCAGGCGGTAATCTGAATCCACATGAACAAAGAAAGAGCACTGATAAAAATAATTATGTAATTATGAAAGACACTACATTTTCTCCTTTCTTCTAATTAATTTAAAAAGAATTTATATAAAATATATACAAAATGTCTTATCAGGACTATAAATATAGAAATGTTATATATGTGTAATATATATTTCCAATAACAGCACCAAGGAGCTGTGTGGGAGCAAAGCCATATTGGACTGAGGAAATGACTAAAGATAGTATAGTAACAATTATAATATGTATTCTTGGGTTTGTAACATGAAGAGATGTAATATGTATAACAATAATAAGGGGGAATAAGCCATAGCAAGGGGAGAAAGGCTATAGAGGAGTATATAATAGTAATGTTTCTATATACCATTGGATTTACGTTAGTATAAATCTGATGGTTGTTCTGATGACGTATGCTATATATGGTAAATCCTAAAGCAATGACTAAAAATATAACTCAAAAATAATGAAAAATCATTAAAGAAATTAAAATGTTACATTATAAAATATTCACTTAGTGCAAAAGAAAGCAGTAAAGGAAGACTAGTGGAACAAAAACACACAAGGCATATACAGAACAAAAAGTAAAATGGCTGGTATAAATCTAACTATATAAATAATAACACTAAATTTAAATGAATTAAGCAATAAAATAAAAAAGCAGACTGGATTTAAAAAAAAAAACATAATCCAACTATATGCTGTCTACATACGACACATTTTAGATTCATATGAATAGATTAAAATTAAAAGATGGAAAAAGATATATCATAAAACACACCACAAAAAAAAAAAGCTGGAGTATATGAACAGATTAAAATTAAAAGATAGAAAAAGATACATCATAAAACAAACCAGAAAAAAAAGCTGGAGTGGCTATACTAATATCAGACAAAATAGACATTAAAACAAAAAAAAGTTACTAAAGATTAAGAGGGATATTTTATAATAGTTACAGGGTTAACCAGTGGGGAGATATAACAATTATAAATATATATGACCTAATAACAGAGCACCAAACTACATGAAGCAAAAGCTGACAGGAATGAAAGAAGAAATAGACACTTCAACGATAATAGTTGGAGACTTCAATACCCCACTTTCAATCATTAATACATCTAGAGAAATCAAAAAAGTAATAAAAGAATTGAAGAATACTATGCACCAACTAGATCTAACAGACATCTGTGGAACAATCGACCCACCAACAAGAGATTATACATTCTTCTCAAGTGCACGTAGAACGTTATCCAGGATAGATCATATTCTAGACTATAAAATAAACTACAATAAATTTAAAAAGTTTGAAATTATACAAAGTATGTTCTCCAAGCACAAAGGAATGAAATTAAAAATCAATAGCAAGAAGAGCAGAGGCAGCATGGGAAGACAGTGGCAAACATTCCACAGTGGGTGTGGACCATGGAGCAACTGTACAGCAAGCAGCTACCCAAGAAGGATATTATCAAGTTTCTGCAGGATCACGGTTCAGATTCATTTTTTGCAGAACATAAGCTATTAGGAAACATTATAAATGTGGCCAAGACAGCTAACAAGAACCATTTGGTTAAGCCTATAACCATCTTTTTGAAACTAAGCCTTTCAAAGGGACTGAAAGTATAAGTAAGGTGTCAGAGCAGAGGAAAAATGTGAAAGTTAATGACAACAAACCCAAAGAAACCATGTCTGAAGAGACTCTGCAAGAGGATCAACCAAAATATACAAAATCTGTTCTTAAAAAGGGAGATAAAACCAACTTTCCCAAAAAGGGAGATGTTGTTCACTGTTGGTACCCAAGAACACTACATGACAGGACTGTTTTTAATACTAATATTCAAACAAGTTCAAAGAAGAAGTAAAATGTCAAGCCTTTAACTTTTAAGGTTGGAGTTGGCAAAGTTATCAGAGGATGAGAAGAAGCACTCTTGACTATGAGTAAGGGAGAAAAGTCTCAACTAGTGATTGAACCAATATGGACTTATGGAAAGAAAGGACAGTCTGAAGCCAAAATTCCATCAAATGCAAAACTCATTTTTGAAGTGGAATTTGTGGATACTGACTAAAATAGCGATGTTTCAGTCTAGAGACAACAGCAACAATATAAAATGTGACCTTGAAGAAACTTAATGTAACTAATTAGAGCTGGTTATTATTGTGTTTAAGGGAGGAGACAACTGGTAAATTCAAGGAGTTAAAATCTGTTTACTTGATTCCCAACTTTTAGGAAATATAATTCCTTAGTATAATTTCTTGAAGTCTAAAATATTTTACTTCAATTTTGTAAAATATTGGTTAAATAGAATTGATTTTCTTTTTACCTTCTGTTGTAAACTAAAAAGCTCAATAAAAATTTAGCCACTGTTTTGAAAAAACAATCAATAGCAAGAAAAAAATACAGAAACTCACAAATATGTGGAAATTAAACAGCACCCTCCAAAATAACCAATGGGCCAAAGAAGAAATCAAAAGGAAAATCAGAAAATAATTTGAGATGGATGAAAATGAAGACATAATATACCATAGCTAAGACATAACATAGCAAAAGCTAAGAAGTTTCCTGGACACATCCAAATACTTTGAGGGACAGAGTAGCTGGAGCTGGGGCTTGGGGACCATAGTTTCAAGGAACATCTAGGTCAATTGGCATAACAAAGTTTAAGAAAATATTCTGCATCCCACTTTGGTGAGTAGCATCTGGGGTCTTAAAAGCTTGCAAGTGGCCATCTAAGATGCATGAATTAGTCCCGTCCCATTTGGAGCAAAGGAGAATGAAGAAAATCAAAGACACAAGGAAAATATTAGCCCAAGAGACTAAAGGACCACATGTACCAGAGACTCCACCAGCCTGAGACCAGAAGAACTAAATGGTGCCCAGCTACCACCAATGACCACCCTGACAGGGAACACAACAGACAGTCGCAGATGGAGCAAGAAAAAAATATGGAATAGAACTTAAATTCACATAAAAAGACCAGACTTAATAGTCTGAGACTGGAGGAACCCCAGAACTATGGTTTCTGGACACATTGTTAATCCAGAACTGAAACCATTCCCAAAGCCCACTCTTCATGCAAAAATTAGATAGGACTATAAAACAAAAAATAATACACACGAGGAATATGCTTCTTAATTCAATCAGACACAAGACCAAATGGGCAGCTCCTGTCTGGAGGCAGGATGTGAAGGCAGGAAGGGACAGGAACTGGTTGAATGACACAGGGAACCTGGGGTGGAAAGGGGGAGTGCACTGTCTCATTGAGGGTATTGCAACTAATATCACAAAACAATGTGTGCATAAATTTTTGTATGAGAAATTAACTTGAGCTGTAAACTTTCCCCTAAAGCACGATAAAATATATATACATATACATATACATAAAAAATAGCTTAGGTTAAATTGGCAAATTCCTACAGAGACACAAACTAGTGAAACTGACTCAAGAAAAAAACATAATCTGAATGGACGTATAACAAGAGAAGAGGTTGAATTAGTAATCAAAAAACTACCCACAAAGAAAGCATAGGTACAGCAGCCTGCACCAAGGCATGCAAGCCTAGCCCCGTCCCACACCACCCTCAATGTGCAGGCTGCCTGTGCCAAGATGTGCAAGCCTAGCCCGATTCCACACCCCCCAAAGCACAGGTGGCGTGCACCAATGTGTGCAGGCCTAGTTACACTCCCCTAGAATCCTTGAGGTGCAGACCATCTGTGCAAACCAAGGCAGGCTCTACTTTACCCCTCACCCTATCCTGAACATGTGGGTCTTGGCCCCCTCCCCCTTCTGTCCACAGACCCCTCCTCCCATATAAGCAGGACTGCATGCCCAGCCCAGCCAACCTCCCTCACCCAGCCAAGTAGGACTCTGCTTTCTGCCCTGCTGACCCCCTATCCCCTGGGTCCAGCAAGACTCTGTTCGTACCCAGCCACCACCTCTCCCTGGTTGAAAGAGACTCCATTCCTTGCCCTGACACCTCCCAGCTGTGCAGGCCTCCAAACCCTATCCTGCCCACCCCTCCCTGCACCTCATTCTGTGCTTCAGAGGTCTCACTAACTGCTCATGCCAATGCAGACAGAAGAAAAAAACCCTTAAGAGCTGTGAAAGGATCTTGAGCACCTGACATCTGGTGCCACACATGGAGGAAAGAACCTGCTTGCACACCACATAACAATCCTCTAAGAGAAGTCGTATGTGTCTAATGACATAAGACCATAGCGTGTATACTGCCTGCCATACACACCAGTGAGAAGAGAGCACACCAAGTCAACAAACAACACCAAACCCCTACACAGACAAACAAACCAGCAGTACCATACATACACAGACCAGTAGTATAAAACAGCATCAATTAAAACAATACAAAGGAACGTAGATAAAATAAACAGAAAGGGAAAAAGCTAAGCTCCAGATATATCAAAACAAAAGCAAAACAATACAAAAAAGGCACACAAACATACAGTTAATAAAGAAATATATAATTAAAAATAATTGAAACTTAATGCTTACAAGACAGCAGTCAATTACAAATCATATAAAGAAAAAGGATATGATGGCTCAGGCAAATGAGCAAAATAAATGGATGAAAAATTTTTCTGAGGAAGAACCGATAATAGATCTACCTGAAAAGGAATTCAAAAGATTAATATTTAGGTTCCTTAAAGAAATCAAGAAAAACACACACAGAGAAAACCCTAGAAGAATTCAGGAAAACAATACAAGAAGAAAATGACAAACTCAATAGAGAACTAGAAACCATACAAAAACAACTAGAAATTCAGAAGCTTAACAATAAAATATCAGAAGTAACAACTCAATGGAAGAACACAAAAGTAGGATTGAATCAATGGAAGAAAGAATTAGCAAAATCTAGAACAAATATCCTGATACTAAGATATTTGAGGAACAAGCAGAAAAAAGATTGAGGAAAAATGATGGGAGACTAAAGGTTATGTGGGATACAATTAAGAGGAATAATATACACATATTAGGATTCCCAGAAGGAGAAGAGAGGAAAAAAAAAGAGTAGAGAGACAATTTTTGAGGACACAATGGCAGAAAACTTCCCAAATATCATAAAAGATATTTGAAACTAAAAGAGACCTTCATAAACAGAAAAATATTCCATGATTATGGATTGGAAGACATAACATTGTGAAAATGTCAATACTACCCAAAATGATCTATGGATATAATGCAGTCTCGATCCAAATGCCAATAACATTTTTTACAGAAATGGAAAAACATATCACCAACTTTTTATGGAAAGGAAAGAGGCCTCAAAGAGCCAAAGCAATATTGAAGAAGACTAAAGCAGGAGGCCTCACACTCCCCAGTCCCAAAATATGCAGCCATAGTAATTGAAACAGCCTTGTAATGGTTCAATGACAGGCACATAGACCAATAGATAGAACTGAAAATCCAGAAGTAAATCCATCCATCTATGGACAGGTGATTTTCAACAAGGGGTCAAAGTTCATTCAGTGGAAGAAACATTTTCTTTACCAATTGTGCTGGAAAAACTAAATATCCATTTCCAGAAAAGGGAAACAAGATCCATACCTAATACATAAAAACTAACTCAGAATGGATCAAAGATCTAAATATTAAAGCTAAACCATAAAGCTCCTGGAAGATAAAATAGGGACAACACTACGGGACCTAATTATCTTTGGTTATAAATTAATAAACACAACTACGAAAGCACAAGCAACAGAGGACAAATTAAATAACTTAGACATACGAAAATTTAAAAACTTAATGCTTATCAAAAAACTTTATCAAAGAGTAAAAACAGAACCTACAGACTGAAAAAAATCTTTGGGAGCGATATATCTGACAAAGATCTGATCTCTAAAATATACAGAAAATTTCAATAATAAAAAGACAATCTAAAAATAAAAGGAATAAATCTAACCAGGGATGTAAAAGACCCATACAAAGAAAACTACAAAACACTACTGCAAAAAACCCAAAGGGATCTACATAAATGGAAAAACATACCATGCTCATGGATAGGTAGACCCAACATTGTGAAAATGACAATTCTACCCAAAGAAATTGACAAATACAATGCAATCCTGATCCAAATACCAACAATGTTCTTCAAAGAGATGGAAAAACTAATCATTAACTTTATATGGAAAGGGAAGAAGCCCCAAATAAGTAAAGCACTATTGAAGAAGAAGAATAAAGTTGGAGGAGTCACACTACCTGACCTCAGAACCTACTATACAGCTATGGTAGTCAAAACAGCCTGGTACTGGTACAATGACAGATACTTTGACCAAAAGAATAGAATTGAGAACACAGATGTAAATCCATCCATTTACAGTCAGCTGATCTTCAACAGAGGCCCAAAGTCCATCAAATGGGAAAAGACAGTCTTTTTAGCAAATGGTGCTTGCAAAACTGGATGTCCATCTGCAAAAAATGAAACAGGACCCATGCCTCACACCATAAACAAAAACTGATTTGAAACGGATCGAAGACCTAAATATAAAGCCAAAAACTATAAAGTTCATAGAAGAAAAAATAGGATCTACGCTAGAGGCCCTAATACACAGCATTAACAAAATACAAATCATAATTAACAACACACAAACCCCAGAAGATAAGCTAGATAACTGGGATCTTTTAAAAATCAAACACTTAACGTCATCAAAAGACTTCACCAAAAGAGTAAAAAGAGACCCTACAGACTGGGAAAAAAGAAATTGGCTATGAAAAATCTAACAAAGTTCTAATCTCTAAAATCTACAAGAAAATCCAACACCTCTATAAGAAAAAGACAAATAATCCAATTAAAAAATAGGTAAAGGAAATGAACAGACACTTCACCAAAGAAGACATTCAAGTGGCTAACAGACACATAAGGAAATGCTTACCAAAGTTATCACTAGCCATTAGAGAAATGCAAATCAAAACCACAATGATATACCGTTTCACCCCGGCATTATTGGCACAAATCAATAAAACAGAAAATAAGAAATGTTGGAGAGGATGCAGGGGGACTAGAACTCTTATGTACTGCTGGTGGGAATGGAAAATGGTACAACCATTTTGAAAAAAGATACGGTGCTTCCTTAGAAAGCTAGAAATCGAAATACCATATTTGATCAATCCAGTAATGCCACTCCTAGGAATATATCCTAGAGAAATAAGAGCCGCCACACGAATGGACATATGCACACTCATGTTCACTGCAGCATTGTTCACAATAGCAAAAAGATGGAAACAACCTAGATGCCCATCAACAGGTGAATGGATAAACAAACTATGGTACATACACACAATGGAGTATTATGCAACAGTAAAGAACAATGCTAAATCTGCGAAGCATCTCATAACATGGATGCATCTGGAGGGCATTATGCTGAGTGAAATAAGTCAATCACAAAAGGACAAGTATTGTATGAGACCTCTACTGTAAAAACTCATGAAACAGTTTACACACAAAAAGAAACAATGTTTGATGGTTAAAACAGGGGAAGGCTGGGGGGACAGTAAACAATAGATAAGTGGTAACTTTGGTGAAGGGTAGGACAGTACACAATACTAGAGAAGCCAGCACAGCTTGTACAAGGCAAGGTCATGGAAGCTGCACAGACACATCCAAACTCCCTGAGGGACCAAATTGCGGGGCGGAGGGCTGTGGGAACCATGGTCTCAGGGAACGTCTAGCTCAATTGGCATAACACAGTTTATAAAGGCAATGTTCTACATTCTACCTTGGTGAGTAGTGTCTGGGGCCTTCAAAGCCTGTGAGCAGCCATCTAAGATACTACACTGGTCTCACCTCTTCAGAAGCAAGGGAGAATGAAGAAAACAAGATACAAGGGAAAGATTAGTCCAAAGGACTAATGGACCACAACTACCAAGGCCTCCACCAGGCTGAGTCCAGTACAGCTAGATGGTGCCCGGCTACCACCACTGACTGCTCTGACAGGGATCACAACGGAGGGTCTTGGACAGAGCTGGAAAAAAATGTAGAACAAAATTCTAACTCACAAAAAAAGACCAGACTTACTGGCCTGACAGAGACTGGAGAAACCCCTAGAGTATGGCCCCCAGACACCATTTTAGCTCAGTAATGAAGTCACTCCTGAGGTTCACCCTTCAGCCAAAGATTAGACAGGTCCATAAAACAAAACGAAACTAAAGGGGCACATCAGCCCAGGACAAGTACTAGAAGGCAGGAGGGGACAGGAAAGCTGGTAGTAGGGAACCCAAGTCCAAGAACAGAGAATGTTGACATGTCATGGGGTTGTTAACCAATGTCATAAAACAGTATGTGTACTGTTTAATGAGAAACTATTTGTTCTGTAAAGCTTCTTCTAAAGTACAATTAAAAAAATTTTTTAATGTTAAAATGGGAAATATTTAGTTATATATATTACCACAGTAAAATTACAAGAAATCAGCAGAAATCCTAAAAAAAAAAGAGCTGTGTCCAAGCATAAATGTTTCAAGCTTCTTGTAACCTATTAAACCTTCTATCTCTGCATTGGTATAAACTGGGAGGAGACAGATCTTGGGACAGAATCTGCATTTATCTAATTGTTCATTCAATCATGTGCAGATAGTATGTGTGGTTATTGCTGCTGTTGTGTGCCATCAAGTTGACTGCAACTCATAGCGACCCTATATGACAGAGTAGAACTGCCTCATAGAGTTTCCTAGGCTGTAGTCTTTACAGGAGCAGATCGCCAGTTCTTTTCTCCCATAGAGTCCCTGACTTTCTGGTTAGCAGATGAATGCATAACCGTTGTGCCACTAGGGCTCCTGTGTGTGGTAGATACAATAATAATTTTTAAAAAGTTACTGTGTTGGGTGAATTCGGTATCCATATGGGAAAAAAATATATCAGGATTCCTACCTTGCATCAAATTTAAACAATAACTCCAGAAATGTGAAGGGCAAAATTAAATTGGTCCAATTTGTCGCCATTTTTCTTTTATGTTGTGTGCTTTATGTGTTCTGTTTCATAAATCTTTTCCTACATAATGGTCATGAAAGTGTTCTCCTATATTATTCTCTAAAAGCTTTAGTTTTGCCCAAATACCAAAAATTCAAAGTATGCTATAATACCAAATATATCAGTAAATAAAGGCAAAGCACAATAAAATATTTAATGCTTTAATATTCACCCCAATTCTAAGCTGAAGAATTGTTACAATATTACATAAAATAAACACTTTATTACAAATATAGATTTAATTCATAAACAATTATACAATTCTTTAAGAAAACATCATGTACCCCCGTATACCCTTTCTGCTCAGTAATGAAGTCACTCTTGAGGTTCACCCTTCAGCCAAAGATTAGACAGGCCCATAAAACAAAATGAGACTAATAGGGCACAACAGTCCAGGTACAAGGACTAGAAAGTAGGAGGGGACAGGAAAACTGGTAATAGGGAACCCAAGGTCGAAAAGGGAGAGTATTGACATGTCATGGTGTTGTTAACCAATGTCATAGAATAATATGTGTACTGTTTAATGAGAAACTATTTGTTCTGTAAACCTTCATCTAAAGTACAATAAAAAATTTTAAAAAAGAAAGCATCATGCAATAAACCATAATTACATCTAATTAAAAGAACATCCTTTAATATTTTTTCATTTAAGCTGTCCCTATTGTCTTGCAAGATGAATTTCAAACCTCAGAAAGCTCTCTCAACACTGACCTGAGTAACTGGTGCACCATAAACTACCATAGCAATTTCATATAACTGGGGATACTGTGAACGATTTTCATCCCAAAATTCAAGAATACTTTTTTTTTCCTCTCAACTCTTCGTACACCATCAAAGCTTGTTAATACAGAGTCAATATTAACAGTAAAGTCATTTGATCTCAATCTAACTTTTTTTTTCATTTTGAGAAATAATTCCATTTCATCAACATCATCATTTGAAAGAGAATATTTCCTGAATTGCTTTCCTTTGTTACACTTTCAATATTGCTCCTTTTCAGATTTTCTATCATTTCCCAGGTGCTTTTTAAATGTAATATGGCCTTCACCTTAATTTCAGAATTAATTAGAATTTGATAATGATAATCTAGATAAACTGCTCCTAATGTGCTGTCATTTTAAGTGATAACTTTTTCCCTGACATTTTTTCAATCAATGTGTTTTCAAATGTATTATTAAGAGTTCTTAATTTTAACTTGGTTTCCACCCACATACCAAAGCATCACTCATGGTTAATGTTCGCTTTGCAATCTTACTGTAACTTTCTTTAAAGGTTTTAAACTTTCCAAAATTAATCTGACATATGCCCATTTGTCATTAGAAAAGTAATATTTCATATTATTCTCAGCTAATACATCGCAGAGAGTTTTGCATCCTGGTAAGGTTTCTAACATGGTGTATATTCTGTTCCATCTTGCTGGGCAATCCAGTAAAGTTTTCCTTATTTTCCAAAAATTTGGTAGACAATGTCAGAATACAAAGTATTCAAATAAGTTCACAATATTCTCCTAAAAATTCTTCCAATTCAGCATCCTTTATAGCACATTTAATAACTAACTGAAGTGTGTGTGCAGAACACGCTGTACCAGTCAATCTTTTCTTATAAACCTTGTCACTTTCACCGCACTCTGCGGTGATTAATGTCTGCAACTCAGAGTGCACTAAGTCGGAGTCTTCAAAATTGTCATTTTGCCCTGACATGTGCCATTCAATTTCACTATCATTTCTGAGCAAATCAACAAATCTAATCATATTAGAGCCATTATCCAAACAATAATTGTAAACCAGTATTGTATGTCTCTAAATTTGATATGCAGTGTTTTTTATGTACAGACCTGTGTGTCTTTCTTTCAATTCTTTCATTCCCAGTGTCAACAGATGTATCTTACTGTCTTGTGTGAACTGAGTGTCAGCTCCTAGAACTGACCAACTCAATCTCCCGGCAACATCCATTTTCAAAGAGAGCATTCGTTTTTCTAGATTACTACTAATTTTGGAGCTAAGTTTTAAGGACAAGTGAGGTATCATTTCCCTAATATTCTCTGAGTTGACTGAAAACTTTTGACCAGGTGAAGCAATAATTGGATTTAAATTTTACGGAATCCTGAATATTCAATTAATTCAACCAAATAACCATTAACAGCAACTAATTCAACACATGCATCCACAATTGTTTGTTTATATAATTTCCCCTTAAGGCATCCTGGAACAGCAAAGTCTAATGTTTTTTGTTGCTTATTTGGAACACTCTGACACTTTCTTTAATCTTCTTTGCCTTCTTGCTTTGTACTGCATTGTATTCATCCGTATGGTGACACTTTAGGTGACTCTCCAAATTCGCCTCATGGTCTCCAACCATATCTGTATTGCAAATTTTACATTTGCTTTTATTTTCAGTCCTTTCATACTTCAAAAATTCTTGACATGGATTTTCTCTGGTTTGTCTCATACTAGAACTCAAGGGACAAGAAATAATATTAACTTTAGAGTGTATTATATAGTCACATTACATTGGAAACCCCGGTTGCATAGTGGTTAAGAGCTACAGCTGCTAACCAAAAGGTTGGCAGTTCAAATCCACCAGGCCCTCCTTGGAAACCCTGTGGGGCAGTTCTACTGTGAGCTATAGGGTCACTATGAGTCAGAATCGACTCGATGGCAACGGGTTTGGTTTTTTTTTTGTTTTGTTTTGTTTTTTTTAATATTACAGTACGGTCTTAGACTTGGTTACCATAAAGAGAGTGGAATGCATAAATACATTTGTAGAAATGAATTACAGCCAGTACATATTAAAGTGTTTTTTGTCATGTATTATCAGTATATTAGAAAAACTGAAATAACTTTGATTTTACATTTGCACTGTTTTCCAATTTCTTCCATTTGAAATCCCACTTTACAACACTCTCATACATTTATCCAGCACCTTTGAAGAAAAATCTCACTTCGTAGTAATGCCATCAAGTTGTTTTCAGTGAAATAACAGTATATTGCAAATTGAAACATTGGTTTTCTTCCTGTTAGTTGTTGATGTTTGTTAACATTTCAATTTGTGAGATAAATACCAAATTTAAACATATAAGTATAATGTGTGACAGTAGATTTAAATTGAAATTGAAGAATGAAATCATCAAAAAATTATATGCTCTTTTCTATTTCTTGAATTTAAACATCACACTTAAAAATGTGAATAATATACATTTAAAATGTTTACACTCACCTGACAAATTTCTGTTCACATGAAACTCTGTTCGGAACTCGCTGCAGTTTAACTAGCTCTTTCAGATTTCTGACTACGAGTGCTCTCAACTGCGGAGCATTTCTCCCATCTTCGGTAGGCACAGCTCGAGTTACTGTGAGAGAGGTCAGGCATGAAGCAGAAGCAGCGAACTCTGACTCGCCTGTGAGTTCTCTCAGGTGACAGCAGTCATTACCTATATCTTTGGCTGCACAACGTCGCTTGCTGAACCAATGAACTGTGCCCTTCCCACCCATGTGCCAGAGAAGCATTTGGCGTACATGGGCACCAGATGCAAATAAAACATAAATGGCCCAGTGGTCTCACTTAAAACTTAAAAATCATCATTGAAAATTGCAGAGCAAAAAAATAACGGTTTTCGATTTCAGTTCAGGTTAAGAAGAACTTTTTTTTTGATTCGAGTTTCAGTTTCACTCTGGAAAAAATTTCAGTATTTTTTGGTTTCAGTTTTCGGTTCTGTTCTAGTTCAAAGCTCTGGAATTCTCTAAGACAATAGACTTTCTCTATGGCTCTCCTCATTTCCTTCTGAGCCCTCATCAGAATCGCCTTTGACTTCTATAATTCTACCAACAGTCTCTTCAAGGCAATCTATGCTTTTATTATCGGACACCTTAAAACTCTTCCAGTCTCCATCCATTACCCAATTCCAAAACTGCTTCCATATTTAGGTATCTGTTAGAGCAGCATCCCCCTCTCAGTACCAGATTCTGTCTTAGTTATCTAGTGCTGCTATAAAAGAAATGCCACAAGTGGGTGGCTTTAACAAACAGAAATTTATTTTCTAACAGTTTATGAGGCTAAAAGTCCGAATTCAGAGTGCTGGCTCTAGGGGAGGCCTTTCTCTCTCTGTCAGCTCTGGAGGAAGGTCCTTGTCTCTTCAGCTTCTAATTCCGGGTTTCTGGCAGATCTCCGTATATCTTGGCATCTATCTTATCCCATCTCTGATTCTAGCTTGTGTTTAATCTCTTTTATGTCTCAAAAGAGACTGACTCAAGATACAGTCTATACTAATCTGCCTCCTTAACATAACTAAAACAATCCTTTCCAAATGGGACTATAACCATAGGCTTAGAAATTAGGATTTACAACACATATTTTTTTGGGGACACAATTCAATCCATAACATTGAGGAAGGTCCTTGTCTCTTCTGAGCTTCTGCTCCTGGGAAAACTTCATGTTATTTGGCATCGCTTTTCCCCCATATCTGCTTCTAACTTGAATTTAATCTCTTTTATATCTCAGAAGAGACTGACTCAAGATATACGCTACACTAATCCTGCCTCATCAACTTAACAAAGAAAACCCATTCCCAAATGAAGTTATAACCACAGGCATAGAGGTTAAAAGTTACAACACATGATCTTGGGGGACACAATTCAGTCCATAACAGTGGTCTGAGGGTGGTAACTTCCACAACTGTGTCACAGAGATCAGATCCCTCCTCCTCCATCATGTGTGGTATGTATGGAGGTGGGCATGTGATTATTTACCTGGACTGTCCAGCTGCATAGGGCTGCCCGTCATACAGAGTTGCTCATTTACTGTGCCATGTAGCAACTTCTTTTAACAATAGTATGTCTACATGGTTCTTCATTCACCTTCATTCTTGGACACTCTGGTGTGAGTACTAGAAAGATGTTTACCTGTGTTTTATCAGCTATGCAAAGGCATTCGACTGTGTGCATCATAACAAATTATGGATAACATTGAAAAAGATGGGCATTCCAGAACACTTAATTGTGCTCATGAGAAACCTGTACATAGAGCAATAGGCAGTCATTCGAACAGAACAAGGGGATACTGCATGGTTTAAAGTCAGGAAAGGTGTGCATCAGGGTTGCATCCTTTCACCATACTTATTCAATCTGTATGCTGAGCAAATAATCCGAGAAGATAGACTATATGAAGAATAATGGGGCATCAGGATTGGAGGAAGACTCATTAACAACCTGCGATATGCAGATGACACAACCTTGCTTGCTGAAAGTGAAGAGGTTTTGAAGCACTTACTGACGAAGATCAAAGACCACAGCCTTCAGTATGGATTATACCTCAACATAAAGAAAACAAAAATTCTCACAACTGGACCAATAAGCAGTGTCATGATAAATGGAGAAAAGATTGAAGTTGTCAAGGATTTCATTTTACTTGGATCCACAGTCAATACCCACAGAAGCAGCAGTCAAGAAATCAAAGGATGCATTGCATTGGGCAAATCTGTTGCAAAAGACCTCTTTAAAGTTAAAAAGCAAAGATGTCACTTTAAGGACTAAGATGCACCTGACACAAGTCATAGTGTTTTCAATCACCTCATATGTGTGCAAAAGCTGGACAATGAATAAGGAAGACTGAAGAATTGATGCTTTTGAGTTACGGTGTTGGCGAAGACTGTTGAATACACCATGGACTGCCAAAAGAACGAACAAATCTGTCTTGGAAGAAGTACAGCCAGCATGCTCCTTGGAAGTGAGGATGGCAAGACTTCACCTCACATACTTTGGACATGTTATCAGGAGGGACCAGTCCCTGGAGAAGGACATCGTGCTTGGTAAATTCAAGGTTCAGTGGAGAGGAAGCCCCTCTACGAGACAGATTGACACAGTGGCTGCAATAATGGGCCCAAGCATAACAATGATTGTGAGGACGGCTTGGGCAGTGTTTTGTTCTGTTGTACATAGGATCACTATGAGTAGGAACCAACTTGACGGCACCTAACACCAACAACTGGTGTCAAAATGGATCCCACTTATATGAATTATCTAGAGTAGACTAAGGTATAGAGACCAAAGATTATTAGTGGTTACCAGGGATGAAAGGGCGGCAGAGAGGGGGAGTCATTGCTTAGGGGGTACTGAGCTTCTATTAAGGGTGATTAGAAATTTTGGAAAAGGATGACCGTGATTTTGTACAATACGATAAATGTGATTAATGTCACTGAATTGTACATGTGAAGAATGTTGAAATGGCAAATGTTTTGTTATGTATATATTTACCACACACACACACAAAGGATTCAGGGAGGCTGTCATAGGCAGCCTTGCACTATGGCCTTTTGTTTCTGAACACAGGACCTTGGTTTTACCCCTTCAGGTGTGACCACCTATTCTAGACACTTTTCTGTCCCATTGAAAGCTGCTGCTGGACCATCTCTTCCTTTGGGGCTGTGTTCATTAAGCGTAGCTGGCTTCTTCGGGTAGTATGGTGGGGCAGAGATGCTTCTCAATCTCAGTGGTATCACTAGGAGGACGCAGGGTGTGGGCCATGCTAGGTGACACCGTCAGAGGGGGTGGCACCAAAATGACGATCTATAAAATTTTTTGTGCAGTCTTTCAGTAGAAATTTATTATTTTTCATAAAAATATAACAACAAAAACTTTTTTCATAAGCCCAACTTATACCTAGTATACCTAAAATTGTAACTTACTTTTTGAACTCTGTGCTAACTTACTGTATGCTAATTTACTTTTTGAACTTCTAATGCGCTCTGGTCAAAGCTGTCATTATTACCCAATTACAATGATGCTTCAAATCACGTGTTTTCACCTGCATTCCCGAAGAGCAAGTACTGTTGTTTTTGTTATTGCAGTGTTTTTATAGTCACTGATTTTGTCAAATTTTCTGGTGCTTTAGCTACGACATTGTAGTAATTAATACTTGTGAACCTATATCAATAACTTTTTTGAGAATGAAGTAGTAATTAAAGAAGGAGAAAAATAAGAAAGGCTTTCACTCAGTTACTAACAATGTTGTAATTCAATGTAGAAAGATTTTACAAAACAATTTTGTTGTCAGTATTCATATAATCTAAGAAATATTACATTTAAGCAATTTACAACCAGATTTATTACATATTACTCTATGATTAAAATTGATAACAAACTTACATGCTTAACAATTATTAATTATATAACTCTTTGATAACTAGAGAAATTTACAGTTTAAAACATGAAGTGAGGGAAATGCTATGTTTCTTGATACATGTTTAGAAATATAACTTAAATCTTAGATTCAATTTTTATAAAATTTTAGTCTTTTTAAAATTTTCTTTAAAAAATCACTGTCTTACAAACATACATGTGATTTTAATGAAATATTCAGGGTTTAAGTTTGAATTATGGCTTAAAAAAGTGACACATTAGAATTTACATTTGATAGAACTGACATACCCAATAGATTTACATTTTACATTTTCTTCTCGTTTTTTACATTCAGTGACATACGGGAATTACAACTTATGAGTAACATTACTATAAAAAACATTACTAATGATTCTGTATGGTCTGGTACTGGAGAAGGTCCATGGGGGAGGGGAGTGACACCATGAGTTACCACCCTGGGTGACACCAATTGTAGTTACACCACTGCCCAATCTCACCAACTATGAGATTCCAGCTCCATTTACATTCTCCTTGCATTTGGTTGGTTTTAGGGTAGAAGACATGGCAGCGAACATGGCTATATGATATTAAACAGAAATCTGGAAGATTTAAATTCTTTGGAGGTTTAGTAACTTGGATACGATTTCGACTGAAAAGACTGGATCATGAATTCACATTAAAAAATAAGCTTTACTTAGAGAAGGCATCTGAGCTTAACATTGGCACTAAATTAGAATTACATCAAGCATAATATTCCTCCTTTAAAACAAAGTCCAAATAGTTTTTGGATCAAGCATATCCTGGACATAGGGAAGTGCAGGCTGGTGTCATGGAGACTGAGGGCCACCATGGGACAAGTCAGACTACAGGGGTGCACAATGGCCCTGCATTTGCCCCCTAGATTTGATGCAAATTTAAAAGAGAATTGAAAGCAAAAGCAGGGAACCAAGATGTAGAGTTCTGTCACATAGGTCATCTTTGTTGTTGTTTGCTACTGTCCAGTTGGCCCATGACCTATAGTGACCCCATGCACAACTGAACAAAATGCTGCCTGGTCCTGCACCATTCCCATGACTGGTTGCAGATAGGACTGTTGTGATCCATCAGGTTTTCATTGGCTGATTTTCAGAAGTAGATCGCCAGGCTTTTCTTCTTAGTCCATCTTAGTGTGGAAACTCTGCTGAAACCTGTACAGCATCATACTAGTACGCAAGCCTCCACTGACAGATAGGTGGTAGCTGTGCATGAGATGCATTAGCCAGGAATGGAACCTGGGTCTCCTGCATGGAAGGTGAAAGTTCTACCACTGAACCACGACTTCCCCTCGCTCATCTTTACACAGATGTTTATGTTTGGCCACTTGTGAGTATCATTTTCACTTCAGAACAACAAAGAGATTTTCAGGATCTAACTTTTTGGTAAATAGAGGAACAATCGCATGTGCATGTAAAAAAAAAAAAAGAAAGAAGGTGATGGTTCTGAAATTGATGAAAGTATTTCTAGAGAATTCATTTTTTAAACAAAGCTAACCTGAATTTAAAAGTTTGCTTTGTACAACTTGGCTAAGTACAACTTTTGGGAACATCCCACTTGAAGCAAGTGAGCTGGGCCCTCTCATGGCTGGAGGGAGAGCCTGGGAGCAAGTGTAGCCTCCCAGGGGCAGAGGGCAGCACTGGACATAGTGTGCAGGAGGGCCATCCAGAGACACGTGGCAGACTGTTGTCAGACAGCTCATTCATGTCCAAACTAGTTATCTTTCCCAGTACCTCTCTGCCTCCTCTAGAACTGTGCTCTTGTCCAACATGTGAACAAAATTTGTGTGTCATCTCATAGTAGCAACACCCAAACCTGGCTAGTTATAAATGCCCAATAATGTATAATCCTTAAATTACTCCCACGTGATTTTAGTGCTCTGATAAGTTTGAGAACACCAGCCTTTCTCTGTCCCAAACCCAGAGTCCATCACCAAGACCTACAGAATACTTCAAACAGATCCATTACTCTCCATTCCCATTGCCATGGTTCACTACTTCATCATTTCTTATCTCAATTACTTCACTAGTCTCCTTTTGTTCCCAACAAATCTATTTTCACACTTCTACCCCAGTGATAGCCCCTACCTCGTTTTACATATAACTTCCTTTCTTCCTTCAAACCTCAACTCAAAGGCAGTCTACCCTCGGCAGTTAGCTGGTGCCCCAGACTAATGGAGGTACCCCTCATCAGCGTTCCCATGGACCCTGCACAAGACTCCACCTTCCAGTGTTGCATTTTCTTACAGCTTTCCTTCTCTCTCTCCCACCAGGGGACTGAGACCACATCTTGTAGGACTCTTATCCCAAAAGAGATTCTGGGAGAGTCTGACCTGACACAGCAGAGCATAGCAGAAAAGAGCTCTGGGGTTAAAGTCTGAAGAGCTGAGACCTTCCATTATTAGTAACCATATGTCCAGGGCTAATATTTTTTAACATCTTTAAAATGAGGCTAATACATGCTGTTCCTTCCTCAGAAGCCTGTGGCAACAACAAATATAGAATCATATTATAAAAGCAGAAAGCGCCACATAAATACAGAATGTTATGAAGAAGACAGCTGGAAACTTGCTAACTGATAACTTTCTTTCTTTCCGTGTCTGCATGGAGTTGTTCAAATCTGAAATTTTTAATTTTGCTTTACTACTATGCATTTATTTTTCCAAGACCACACTGTGAGCATTTGCAAGACAGAACACACTCAGGCATTTACTGCTAGTCTGTGATTCCACTGTTTTTCGGCCTGTCTGTCAGGAGGGAGGGTGGGGCGTGGGACATGGGGTGGGGAGGCAAGGCTGAGCCCCTGAGAGTATTAAAGAAAATTTCATACTTAAGTCATTTTCTTCCTTCTTGAAAAAGATCCTATCCAAAGAGCTTGGGGTAGGGGGGTGGGCACATCAGTATCAGATGTAAAATACAAGGGCCAAGTACAATTTCAGACTTTAATCAAAAGAGCATTTTTATGTTCACCTGTCACAACTGTTTCCCTTTATTTAAACATTTAAATGAAAACTAAAATGTAACTCTATTCCCCAAATAGTACCATCCCCCAGGGGGATGTCCACTGATAATTACATGGCCGCTTGTTGGGTGTAATGGAAGGAGTCTACCCAGGCAGTGGAGCCCACTGGAGTTGAAACATAAGAGCTGGTGAAGCATTTTATGCAGGCTGAAATATAAGTGATTCAGAGTTTTTTTGTCAAACCTTTACTCTTGATTTATAAAGGGATATTAGAAAGAGAAGCAATGACATAATGGTTTATGGATTTGTAGGTGAGGGAATAAAGCAGAATATAAAATGGAAATAAATTTTATTCCAGAGTCACAAGGCCTGGATTTGAGCCCTGACTCCATCAGTTACCAACTGTGCCAATTTAAGCAAGTCATTTGTCCTCCGTGAGCCTCAGTTTCCTTATTTATAAAATGGATAGATCACCATCTGCCTTATTAATCTTACTGGCTTCGAGAATCAAATGATAAAACACTAAAAAATATTGTTTTAAACACTGTGTATGCATGATTTAGTTTTTTGTTTTATTATCCTCAGTAGAAGTGGCTGTGGTAGTTAGTTTGGGAGATAGGATTTCCAGCCACGTGGGCATCTACAGGAAGGTGCAAGATGTATATTGAAGATTACTTCTCAATCTAAGAAGCAACAAGCACAGGTACTTTGTAGAATCTGGATCTTTTCTTAAAGAAACTGAAAATAATCTGGAAGGAAGACATGTGGTGAACACCCACCACACTGCCGGGCCACCAGGTAAAAGGTGGATCCATACCACACAGCAGAGTTTAGGGAGTTGATTTATTGGACATTAATAAACACAAGTCAGCCAGAGACAAGGGATGCTGCCCGCACCTCTTATCCCTGTGTGGAGACATTCCAGGCCAGGGCACTCTAAACATGCAGGGACAGACATTCCATGAAGGGACCTTGCCCTTCTGCTGGCCATCCTTACAGGGCAGAGCAGAAGCAGCCTCATAGACGGGGAAAAAAGACTGCTTGGGATGCAGGCTGGGTGGAGGATAGCCACTGACAGGGGTGGTCCAGAGGACCAGCTGCCCAAAGACCCTCCTGGGGCAGAGGGCTGTGGTCTGTAGGAGGTGGAGTCAGGGTGCAGCCCATCTTGCTGGGGAGAGAGGCCTTTCCGCTGCAGCTTGATCAGGCAGCTCTGAATCAGCACCCATGGTCCTTTTCGGACATCCTGCTTTTGGCACCACAGATAAAACAGCCCAGTGTGCCATTATGTGCTCAAATTATGTGCTGTGGACTAGAATAGCTCCTGGTGACAAAGTGAAGCCAGTGCAGGCTGGCAACTCTGATTCTTCCATAGAGCCCGTGCTCTGAGGTCCCCTGGATAGAGTGTTGGGCAGCCACAATGCAGATCCATTGGAGCAATATTTATTATTGTCACCTCCTCTCCCTTGTCCCTGGAGCTGTGACCAGGACTGCAGGCTCCAGGATCTCATACTGGGGAAGGTATCAGATACTAGTCACACGGGAGCCAGGTAAGAGCCATAGGTGTCTCTGCCCCCCTGTGGCAGAGATGAGCCGCTGGATGCCTGTAATGATCCATCTATTCAAAGGCCACAGGAGCAGGAAGCCTGTGTTTTCCTTCCTGAACATTGGAAGGGATGCCAGCCTCAGGGGAGACCCATGGAGTGGAGGGCAGCCTTGCCTAATGGGCTCTGATGGCGGCTAATGACCTGCGCAGTGCAGGATGACTTACTCCTCCGAGGAGCTAGGGCTGTAAAAGGGCAATAGTCTGTGCTGTATTTTCAAATTGGTACATAGAGGTACTCAATAAGTGAGACAGACAGTGTGAGCTCCATGAGAGCAGACACTAGTGTGGGAAACAAAAACATGCTATGATAATGTTGTTGTTGTTAGGGGCCGTTAAGTTGGTTCTGACTCATAGCGACCCTACATACAACAGAACAAAACACTGCCCGGTCCTGTGTCATCCTCATGATCATTGTTATGCTTGAGTCCATTGTTGCAGCCACGGTGTCAATCCATCTTGTTGAAGGTCAGTTTTTTTCACTGACCCTCTACTTTATCAAGCATGATGTCCTTCTCCAGGGAAGGATCCCTCCTGATAACATGTCCAAAGTATGTGAGACATACTCTCACCATCCTTGCTTGTGACAATACTAGGTAGGAAATGCTATTCATTCATTCATTCAGATACCTCTGCACATGCCATACTGTACAGACACTATGCTGGGCACTGTCAACACTGCAGTGATCAAAACACCAAAGGTCTGCCTTAACAGTGTAGGTGATAAAAATACAGGAGGAAACTCTGTGGTTTCTAGTTAGGGATACATGTTATGAAGAAACTGTAACTCAGAGAAGTGGGACAGGAAGTGTGGCAGAGACAGGGGAAGATGATATTAAAAGAGGGTAGGAGAGGTGTCTCTAGAGAACAAAAAGATGTGGAAGGGGCATCTGATCTGCTGTTGAGGAAAGCTTCCCAGGGAATGTGATGTGTCACTTTGCCACGCATCAGTCGGCACCTGGGGCACTTCATCCAATACCTCTCAGCCTCGTTGGGTTCATCTATGCAGTGGGCACCTTACCTGCCTTACCTGTCCTATCTTGCTTGCCCCAAGGCTGTGAGACACTAAACGACTCTGTGGATAAGACTGTGCTACTCAAATGACAGTTTTTCCTGGAACAAGACTTTCACCATTTGATGGAAAAAATTAAAATGTTGAAAAAGGTGACAGAGACCTAAAAGTCTTTTCTGACTATCTGAGTAAGTAAAATAATAGAGCCCTGAAGAAGGTCTGAATGAGGAATCAGATACGAAAAAAGTCAGAAACTACTAATTTCAAATTGAACTGTCTGCTTAAAGGGCCTTGGCAGGTCAGGCACAAGCAGTATCAGCTTTAGGAATTTGAATCTATCAGACTGAGAGAATCAAAGTGGCAAGTACTTACTGAGTACCCACTGGCCATGTGCAGTGGAGGACTCAAAAGAAATGACAGCACGTAAGAGTCTAGAGTCTTATGGGAGAAGTGAGACGGGATCCCTGTAGAAAATGCAGAGCAGTTCAGACCTCTGCCTTACCTGCAACCAATGCTGAGCTCTAGGGTGCGGAGGGAAATTCTTCTGAAATATTCCAAGGGTAGTGCTTGATGATTTACAGAAGTCTGCAGGGAATCTTCACTTTGAGGTTGGTATTAGTCTTTGAGCCTTGGTTTTTTGACCTGTAAAATGTGTTTAAGTGTCTTGCCCAATGTGATGGATCTAGTAAGTGGCAGAGTATGGATTCAACTTCAGATAATGCCTGTCCAGCTCTTTCTCTGTATTCAATAAGTTGAATTCAAGGACTGAGCATAAGCTGAGGGCAGTGCCCTAAGCAATGAAAAGTAATTCAAAATGTGGCCCAAAATAACAGTATTTCAAACAATACAAATTGTAACTTTTTGGACACGCTTACTAAGGGTCAGTTTTTGGTTTCTGTGGCCCAGGCACATAGCAGCCTCCTGCTGGGTGCCCCACACTGGCCAAAGGTGGTGTCTAGTGTCCCAGCCCAGCAGCACAAGTGCAGAAGAGTAAAAGGCAGGGAGTATCAAGGCTGCAGGGGAGGATGGGCGTTCGTGGGCAGTGGGGATTTGGCTGAGAAGGGGAGGTGGTGGGTAATGGGAGGGGAGGGGCAGGAAGAAAGCACCTCTGCCTTCTGTAAAGCTCCACCCTGACTCCTCCCTTCCAGTTCCAGGGTATACAAAGTGTAGACTGTGTGTCCCTTGCATATGCAGTGGTGTCTTTTGGTCCAAACAGAGCAGCTGCCAGAGCCACTGCCTGGCAGCAGAATGACTGGAGTGGAGGGTCAAGAAAGGGAACCACATTGGGAAAAATAATTCCCTAATTGTTTATTCAGTTTACATTCCATTGCATCCTATTTGTAGCCAAAAGGTACACTAGGATCCATCACCTGTGTTCAATAGATCAGTAGCTTTTTGTGCTCCATACCAAAACAACTCCAAAACTTTTATCTGTGCCATGTGTAAATAACAGCTTGAACTCCTGCATTAACCTCTAAGAATCTGATACAGAATTAGACATAATATAAATGATCAGTCAGAGAAACATACAGGATCTTTCCAATTACAATACATCCTCTCTAGGAACAACCGTCTCTGGATGATGTAAACGGTTAACATGCTTGGCTGCTAACCAAAAGTTTGGAGGTTTGAATCCACCAGCCACTTCGTGGGAGAAAAGACTTGGCATTCTGCTCCTGTAAAGACTTCAGCCTAGGAAAACCTATGGGGCAGTTCTACTCTGTCTTACAGTGTCACTATCAGTTGAAATCAACTCGACGGTACCCAACCACAAATATACATACATATATATGTGTACATATATATATGTAAGTAACGGGAAAAGAAATTTAAAAACCCTATGGATGTGGAAAAAAAGAGGAATAATTGTATTTTAATGCTATTATTGGGGATCTTACAGATACTAAATTCAAATACTAAAAGCCTTGACTTTTATAATTCCACAAGTAATTTCTGAAGCAATATTAAAACTTTCATATCAAAACTAGGTTTAATTCTGTAAACTAGGAATATATGTATATGTGTTTGTATACATAGAGAAATAGAGTCACCTAGACTTCAGACTCAGAGATAGATAGACAGACAGACAGACAGATAGATAGACAGACAGACAGATAGGTAGGTAGGTATGTAGGTAGGTTGATACAGACGTCATCTCAAAAAATCATTGCAATTGAAATTAGGGTGTTTGCAAACCCTCAAAGTTTGGGAATATCTAACAATTAGTTGAAAACTAGCTCATTGGCTGGTTAGTTTCAGAAATCCCTATGCCTTCCTTTAGCCTTCTTAATTGAATATTCTAATTTATAGAATAAAAATCAGGTTTGAAAGTTATCAAAGGTGCCTGTAGCCATTCTCTCCAGTGCAAAGACAATTTCTCCAGGGGATCGTTCAGGTTAAAGTGGCATCAGTGGCACATCATTGTAAAGATAAAATTAGATTTTCTTGTTACTGCTCCTAAAAATGTAGAGATTATATTGCATTTCCTTTTTTTTTTTTTCCTTTATCGGTAGATAGCTGCACCAGTGACCCTAAAAAACGCCAACAACCAGGGTTTTTTTGTTTCTTGTTTTAAAGCTTCTGAAACAGCAGGTGATGATGTTAAAAAGCAGATACTGAGCCAGGGAGGCGCCGGTACAAGACTGCATTGTAATTCTTTCTGCAATTTGTTGTCATTGCGGATTTCAACTCCCTGCTAACCTGGACAGAAGTATTAGATGAATCAATCTCAGTGGTAATTTCAGCAACAGAGTTTGGTGTGCAAGTGACAGAATCATAGGGTGGACATACCTACTGTGAATACAGAAAAGAGAAAGAGTCCCATCCTGCCTGCCTCTTTTGGAAACAGAGTGTTCTGGATGCTAATGTGAGCCTGGGGGAGGTGGGTGAGCAGAACACTGTTTGAGAAAACCAACTCTACCCAGACTCCACCTGCCCAAAAAGGCAGGCACCTGGTAGACTAACAGGGCAAGTAGAACCAACACGAAAGCCACAGCCACCATGTTCAATACTTGTGCCCGACAGACTGCTCTCCTCCTCACTTCCCTAACCAAGCAGCCCTCAGAACACAGATTCACCTGGACTCCAGACTCAGAGTGCAAGTCTACAGTGGAAATGTTCTCATGGATGCTGACCTTTTTAAAATGTATATTTAAAAGGAGAGTCACATTTGGTTTTGTCTTCTTATTATGTACAATACAAAGAACAGCTGTGTTCAATTGATAGTTTACTACCAGTTATACATCAGGAAGTCTTTAAAGTTGGAATGACTGCTTAATCTTAAATCCCTGAAGTATGCTTTAATCCAACTGAGACAGCTCCCTGTGCAATGTGGCCTTTTGTGTCAATCCTTTTTTATATATACACTGCTAAGTAAGTGAAATGAAAATAGGAGATGTATCACATATTGCATCAAGGAGATGGATAATCCAGGATCATGTATCATTCATGCCGCCCCTCTCTATACGGAAATGGACTTTACATTAAAAGCAGAGGTGATACAACAGCTCACAGATGATAACTGCATCTTGATTTCAGCTGAGAATAGGTGGTTTCTACTTTGTTTTCTATATATTGCTCTGAAAGGCAGAAACTTGTATTGAGCTTTTAATAGTAATGTCATGGATTGAATTGTGTCCCCCAAAAATATCTGTCAACTTGGCTAGGTCATGATTCCCAGTATTGTATGATTGTCTACCATTTTGTCATCTGATGTGATTTCCCTATGTGTTGTAAATCCTGTCACTATGATGTAATGAGATGGATTAGTGGCAGTTATATTGATGAGATCTATAAGATTAGATAGTTTCTTAAGCCAATCTCTTTTGAGATATAAAAGACAGAAGCAAGCAGAGAGACATGGGGACCTCATAGCACCAAGAAAGCAGTGCTGGGAGCAGAGCATTTCCTTTGGACCTGAGGTTCTTGCATGGAGAAGCTCCTAGGCCAAGGGAAGATTAATGACATGGACCTTCCTCCAGAGCCAACAGAGAAAGCGTTCCCCTGGACCTGATGCCCTGAATTTGGACTTGTTACCTACTAGACTGTGAGAAAATAAATTTCTCTTTGTTAAGGCCATCCACTTGTGGTATTTCTGTTATAGCAGCACCAGATGACTAAGACAAGTAAATACAATTTGGATTTATGATATATGAAATGAAAATAGACATTTGGGGAAGGGTAGTGGAAAGAGAGGAGTCCTTGGGTGGTGGAAATAGTTAAGCGCTTGACCATTAACCAAAAGGTTGGTGGCTTGAACCCACCCAGAGGCAGCTCAGAAAACAGATCTCGTGATCTGCTTTCAAAGGTCACAGCCTTGAAAACCCTATGGAGCAGCTCTACTCTGCACACATGGGTCACCATGAGTTGGAATCGACTCAGCAACAACTGGTTAGCTGGTTGGATCTTTTAGCTATTTGCACTGGTTAAAGGTGGGAGTTGACCCTCCTCATGGAAACCTCAAGTGAATACAGAATGTCAAGTTAATGCTGAACATCAACATTCTGGAGCCTTAGTGGCACAGAGGCTTAAGAGCCTGGCTGCTAACCAAAAGGCTGGCAGTCAAATCCACCAGCCACTCTTTGGAAAACGTATGAGGCAGTTCTACTCTGTCTTACAGGGTTGCTATCAGTCAGAATCGACTCGATGGCAACAGGTTTAATGGGTCAATATTCTGTCCAACATCATTCTCCCTTGGTCTTTCCAAGGCCTGTGTTGTACCTGTGCATATTTTGCTTACAATGCTGAACTCCACTTACATAGTGGCACTCCTTGGTCCAGAATGCTACCTCTAAACTGATTTCATCAGATAATAAATTTTGTAAAGGGGCTTCAGTTTCCTCCTAATTTCTTAAAACCTAGTTTTAGAACCAGAAAACGTCACAATATGTCACAATCCCCAAACACACGCAATCTCATAGAAGGCCCATCAACAACTTCCCCTCTAATCAAAAACATGGCGAGGCATGAGACCCAGCTGGTATCTCTCAAACACCTTTCATTCTACTTTTATTAGCAGTTCTCCCAACTCCAGTTTCACAGTTCAGTGCCCATGCCCCTTCTGCCGGGAAGGGGTCTTTCTCTCCCTTCTACATAGGACATCCTGCATCACTTCCTCTAATGCAGTCCCAGTGGTTCCTTAATTGGCTTCCATCATGGCATGGTTATGCTCACTCTCTTGTTTGCATGCCAAGCCCCTCTCCTAGATACTATTCCTCTCAAGGGCAGAGGCTGTGGGCATTCATCACAGTATCCCTGGGGACAGCCTAGTATCAGCACAGAGGCTGTCTTTCATATGCTCAGATGCTAGAATGCATTTGATCACAGCTTCCTCAGGGTGAGTGCTGGACAGTGACTGAGCCCTTGGTATCCTAGAGAACTGGATAATGGAAATGGGCAGCAAATCTCTTTCATTTTAGATTGTACCTGAAAGATCTCCTTATAGGTTTTCATAAATTACCCATGCCCAAGTTAGGGCTGCATATGGAAAACGAAAGAAAAAAACCAAAACATTGATTTTTCCTTTCTCTTTCTGAGAACTTTAGTCTTAAAACCATTGATAAGGCAGAACAAGGTAGCTGTCCCTGTCAGCCACGGGGGAAGGGGGAAAGCAGTGGGATCACAGTAGCCTCAAGCATGGCTCAGAGCCACAGCAGAGGAAAAGGTCTCCTCATGAGCAGGGTTGCCTGGCCAGGGTGATGGAGCCTGAGCAGGGTGAGGGTGACAATGTGAAGTAGCCTAGTGCAAGGTATCAGAGATTGAGACAGGTTAGGAGGGAATCTATGTAGAGGGCCAGGGTGGCTGACATGGGAGGATTGCTTGACTTAGTACATATATTAAGAATAGGAGAAGCCAGGTTTGTTATCTAAAATGGAAGTTACTGATTCGAAATTACAGATGTGGAAAGGGAGAAAACTAAAAAGAACCCTGTGATGTTGGGTTCAAATTGGAGGTATTTGTATAAACAAATAGACAGACAGATAGGTAGGTAGGTAGGTAGGTAGGTAGATAGACAGAAAATAGAAGTTAGATATGTAGATATATAATAGATAGATATACATGTACTTAAGAATCAATATAGATGTGAATGCATGTCTTAGTTTCCTAGTGCTGCTGTAACAGAATTACCACAAGTAGATGGCTTGAAAGAAGAGAAATTTATTTTTTCACAGTTCAGGAGGCCAGAAGTCTGAATTCAGGGCACTGGCTATAGAGGAAGGCTCTTTCTCTGTCGGCTCTGGGGAAAAATCTTTGTCCCTTTCAGCTACTGCTCCTCAGTTCCTTGGAGATATTCATGTGGCATCTATCTTCCCCTGTTTGTGCTTGCTCCTATGTCTATTCTGCTCTTTTAATAACTCAGAAATGATTAGGTTTAAGGCACATTCTACACTGATATGGCCTCATTAGCATAACAAAGAAAACCCTATTCCCAAAGGGGATTACATCCACAGGCAGAGGGTTTAGGACTACAATACATATTTTGGGGGCACACAGTTCAGTTCATAATAATGCATGTATTATAGGAACGCATGCACACATATATCCCCTTGCTCTGTCCGCTGAGAGGAACTGAGAGCAGTGGCACCTCTGTTGCAATGAACCCACTGAGTACCCAAATCTTGACTTCTAAACTCCTTCTCCACTAAAAGGAGCTATGGTTTCTTGGAGAAATAGATGATCCCAGGACTGGAGAAGAGAATGTACAAGATGAGCATGAAACATCTTATTCAGCCAGCAAACAAGAAAGTGCTCAAAGAATGATGAGGACATGTCAAAAGGACACAGAAGCCATCTTAAAAGGGCTCCCACTGGCCAAATCAGAGACAATTTGAGGGTCAAAATAAATAGTGAAATTAGTGGAATATAAGCCATTGAGTAAAACAGAAAGCCATGAGTCCATACCAATATAAATAAACAAATGATTAGATTGAAAGTTTAATGAGAAACAGGATATTTATGCAGTCTCAAAGTATCTCCCAACAAAATACTTACTGATTACAAAGGGGGAAATCCTGAGCGCACAGTAGAAAATCATTCAGACACCACCTTAATCAAGGGGTCACAGTGAACATTACCAATAATGGAAGACATTGAAATCCTGCATCACCTGACAGAATACAATGAGAAGAACATAGGTCATTTCTCTACTATTCCTGCCTCTCTACTATTCCTGCCAAAGATGTGCAGCCTTTATGTAATCACAGGAAACACCAGGCCAGTTCAAATTGAAGGACACTATACAAAATAGCCAGCAGGCAATCTTCAAGAGTCAAGGTCATAAACTTAAGGAAAGACTGAAGAACTGTTTCAATCAAAGAAGATTAAAGATACATGCCAAGTGAATGCAACGTGTGATTTAAAACAGGATCTTTTGCTCTAAAACACATTATTGAGGCAACTGGCAAAACTTGAACAGAGTCTGTATAGATACTGGTAATGTATCAATGTCAATTTCCTGATTTCAATGATTGTATTATGGTTATGTACCACCTGTCAGTTTGTCATACTATGGTAGTTTGTGTGTTGCTGTGATGGTGGAAGGTATGCCACCAGTATTTCAAATACCAGCGGGGTCACCCATGGTGGACAGGTTTCAATGGCACTTCTATAAGCACAAACTAGGAAGAAAGGGCCAGTGATCTACTTCTGAAAATTAGCCAATGAAAAGTCTATGGATCACAACAAACATTCTCCAACTTACTTGCTTTGGCCATGTCATCAGGAGAGATCACTCGCTGGAGGAGAACATCATATTGGTGAAGCAGAGGGCCAGTGAGAGTGAGGGAGACCCTTGGTGAGATGGATTGGCACAACAGCTGCAATGATGAACATGCTGGTGATTGTGAGGATGATGAAGGACAAGGCAACATTTCATTCTGTTGTGCATAAGGTCAACATGAGTTGGAATCAACTTGATGACAGATAACAACAACAAAAATCATAGTTATATAGGACAATGTCCTTGTTTGTAGGAAATACTAAAGCAAAAGTTGACTACTTACTCTCAAATGACTCAGAGCAAAAAATTTCCTTGTACTGTTTTGCAAACTTTCTGTAAGTTTGAGATCCTTCAAAAAGTTAAAAATGGAAAATTTAAGTATTTAAAAATGCTTTTACGTCTATTATACCTTTGAATCCTTGCTACAACCCTTTGGGAAGGTAGTATTACCACTACTGTTTCAGACATCAGAAAAGAGGACTGATGAAGAAGTGAAGTGACACATTCAAGGCAGAGCCAGAGCTTCATGTTCTTTACTGCTAATATCACTTCCTCTACTCTACCCCAAGGATGCTCCCAATGGATCAGGCTAGTACAAGACACTGTAATCAAGGAATTATCACTCTGTAGAGTGAAGGTTCTCAAATTTTGCTGTGAGTATAAGTCACCCAGGGAGGTCATTCATAGAGTCCACTCTCAGAGATAACCTCCTTTTTAACAAACAATCCAATTGATTCTGACACAGTTCATGGGCCAAACTTTGAGGAACACTGAGCTTGACTAATGTTCTTGAGTGGCTACTGAAATCCATTTAAATCAAATACCATGCTTACTATTTCATGACAGAGCTACATGTGACCCAAAAAGGGGAGGCGAGGCCCACATTCAAACTAACTGCAACACAGTCCTCCCTTCATTTTAAAATGACAAATTAACAACCTATAATTAAGTCATTTACCACCTGTCTGTCATTTTGTTGTACTGTGGTGGCTTGCATGTTGCTGTGATGTTGGAAGCTATGCCACTGGTATTTCAAATACCAGCAGGGTCATCCAGATTAAGACAGACTAGGAAGAAAGGCCTGCTGGTCTACTTCCAAAAATTAGCCAATGAAAACCCTATCATCACAACAGAATATTACCCAATATAGTGCTGGAAGATGTGTCCTCTAGGTTGGAAAGCACTCAAAATGCACAGCAGCTACAACAATGGACTTGAGAAAACCATGATCATGAAGATGGCACTGGACCAGGCAACATTTTGTTCTGTTCTACATGAGGCCGCCATGAGTTGGAGCTGACTTGATGGCAACTGCAACAACAATTAAGTCATAGCACCCAGACAACCTTTGACTCTAGGAGCATATGTCTTGCCATACTAACGAGAGTTCTATGGCAGACACATTAAAAAATCTAGAACCACAGCTTCTTCTTAAAAGAGTTAGAAGCATAGTTAGAAATCAACTGTGAAAAAGCACTTCAGAGATATTTCTCCACCTTTGGAAAAATGTTTTTCCACTTCAGAAGTGGGAATAACAATTATCCAGGGGCTCTCACCCTCCCCCAATGTCAGCTATAGTGTGCCCCTGTGAAATTTCTCTGCTTATGTTAGGAGGTGGTCTTTTCAAGGAGGTATCTGCTGAAGAATTTGCCAGAGGGAAGGAAGCATGGTTTTCTTTGGAATGTTTTCTCCAAAGAAAAATAGCCTGAAATGTTTTTGAAATATGCAGAAAATCTGGGAGCTCTTCAAATACACTTATTTTTAAAGTAAGCACAGCCTGAATAAAATAAAGTAGATGAAGCTTTAAGAAAAGTCATTACAAAATGGAAAAAGACATTGGAAGAAATTTTTTTTTTTTTTTTTTTTTTTTTTTTTTTTGAGAAAAAGACAGAGAGAGAGGGGAAAAATGGAGTTTGAGTTTTCTAGTTCAGTGCTGGTCACAGTTTGGGATTTGAACATGATCATGTGTGTCTACAGAACTGGCAGGGTGGGCCATCAGGAGTCTATCTGCATGGAGGAATAATACCTCTCCTGAACAACATTTATCCTTGGGGAAGTGGGGATCTGGCTGCCAGCTTAGCTGGTGCCATTGCCTCAGGGAGAAGAGTGAGCATATGAAACACAACTCTCCTTTCCCCATACACATAAAAGTCCTAGGAAGAAAGAATTACTTTAAAAAACATTTCACTCAGAGACAAAAGCTAGCAAAGCATTCTCCCTCTTTGTCTCCACTCAAGAGCTACTTTTCTCAATAAAGCTTTGGGCAGAAAACCTGAGCCTCTCCTGGTCGTTCTTGGTCAGTAGAAGGCAAGAACCTCATAGGGGCTGCCCAGTTGGGCAGAAGACCCCAGCAACAGTTTTCTGGCGAGCCGGCCAGCAGAGGTTCGAACGATCTCTGGAGAACTCGGGACCCGAACTCGGGAGACTACGAGCCCACAGCAAACAGGCGAGCAGCTGCCAGGACTCATTTTGTCCTGCGTCCCTTCTCTTGGTGAGTGACCTTCTGACTTCTATTCTTAGCCCCCTATTTCTGCACGAGCAAATCTTACCTCTCCTCTTTCACTCTCTCCTTTACATTCTTCTCCTTTCTCTTCTGGGTTATTTTGTATGATTTGTGGGCGGCTGTAATAGACACCTTGAGACCTGGCAAGGTTGAAAAAGACGCCTGTCCAGACCTGATCAGTTCAGAGACAGTGAGCAGAGTGCCTCTGGCTTGTGGAGTCACTACTCTCCGTTGAGGAACTCAGTTTCCAAGACCATGGGAGAGACCCCGTGTTGAGAGGACTAGGTCTTTAAGAGACGAGGCGGGTAGAAGGACTCAATAATCTGCCCGGGCTCTGGAACCCCCTTGTTTTATTCTCAGTTCCTGGGGAGAACCAGGAACTTGGGTTACTTTTCTCTTTATTTTCGGTTCAGTCGATGTATACGTTGTTGTCTAGCGCCATCTTCTTTTCTCTTCCCTTCCCACGTTAGGCGCCATCTTTGACACCATCTTTCCTTTTCTCTTCCAGCCTCAGCTTAGGCACCGTCTGGTCACAACTAAAGTTAACACAAATCTCTGTTCCGTCATGTGTCCCTCTCTCTGGTGAGTAGATCTCCACGCCTGTTTCTCTGGTCTGGGCTCTTTTACTTTGAAACAGGGACCCAAGTCCCTCTAGCTTGTGGTTAAATTAGGCGTGCTCAATAGATACCCTTCTCAGACTGGGTTGAAAAGCCACCTGCTGGACCTGCGCAATCCAGGAGTCTAACGAATGGAGCGACTCCCCTCAGTTGAGACCTGGTATAGTCTGCGGTGAGGGGGCTCAGCCCTGAGACCTTTCAGACCTGGTGTCTGCAGTGAGGAGACTTGGCCCCAAGACCTGTAATACCTAGTAACTGACTTTCTCTATTTGGACGCCATTTGGGTGCCATTTTTCCCTCTTCTTCCCATCATTCCTTTCTCTTTCTGGCCTCTATTTGGATGCCATCTTGAGCGCCATTCTTTAGTCTCACCCTGGCTGCCCCTGACTTTTCTGACCGGGGGTATTTCAACTCCATCTGTCACACTCTTTTCCTCTCTTCTTCTTCATTTCACTTTCCTTCTTACTTTACTCCCTTTTTGATTTAGTGCCTATTGGTGGGTGATAGCCGTGGTGTTTTGTCCAGTTAGTGCATTTCTGACACCCCATTACTTTTTCTCCCTGTGCCCCTGTCTGTGGGGGCCCCCGCTTTTGTAGGGTTTTGATTCTTAATTGTTACCCAGTTCAGTCCCATTGTTGTACTTGTGAAAAATCATAAACTCAGTACCTGGTATTTAAATTCAACTGACTTCCATTTAGAATTTTTTCCCCCTATTTTGCTGCCTGGTCCGACACCTTTGTCATTGTCATTCAACCTCCGGACAAGGCGGGTCTTATTGTTAGTCGGATCTGGAACTGGTGTTAAACATTAGCAACCAACAGCGATTATCTTTTAAGGGAGGGCCCTGCAAGCTCAGGGATCTTGCCAGCTACCAATTACTAAAGGACTTACATCACTGAGGCCTCTTCAATAGCATCAGGTCTGAAGTGCATCAAGAGGTCCACTCCCAAGGAGTCCATCCACCACCAGGAGCCCTAATAATTGGTCATAAAAGGTACCAGAATGGTAGCTGGACCCAGCATCCCTAAAGACTCTCCTCTGGGATGCTTACTAAACCACTGGTCTTCTTTCACCCTTGACAGGTTAAAGAAAAAGAAACATATATTCTTTTGCAATACAGCCTGGCCACAATATACCCTAGGGGATCAAGAAAAGTGGTCGGAACATGGTAGTCTCTCTTACAATACCATTTTACAGTTAGATCTCTTTGCAAAAGACAAGGGAGTGGGGAGAGATTCCTTATGTCCAGGTGTTCATGGCCTTGTACCTAGACTCCAATCTAAGAACCAAGTGTAGATTAAAAAACCCCAAGGAAAAGGCCTTTGAGGTTTTTGTTTTGAAGCCCAGAGAAAGAAAGGACATGCTCACAGACCCTTCCTTTCAGGCTCCACCTCATCCAGCAGCCCCCTCAGCACCTGAAGGGCTGTCTTCTACAGACCCCTTCCCTATTCCCCAAGATGGAGTTGCTACTCCTCATGGTGAAGCTGGTGGGATCTCCACCAGCCCAGACAAGTGTACCCCTCCACCTCCTAGCCTAACTCCTATACCTGCCGGACCTAACCCCTTAGTTTGTCTCCCACCTTCCCCTACGGGACTTAGGTCTGGAAGCAGATTATACCCCCTAGTACCAATTGTGGATGAGTTGGTCCCTCTGAGACAAGTGGTAGATGGGAATGAGGGAACCACCCGAGTACATGTCCCATTTTCAGTCTCTGATCTGGGACTATGTAAGGAGAGATTTGGGAGCTTTTCTGAAGATCCTGATAAATTCAAAGATGAATTTATCAAGCTTAGTCTAATTTTGATATGACCTGGGGAGATGTAAATGTCATTTTAACTCATTGTTGCACCCTAGATGAGAAATCTAGAATCTTGACTAAAGCCAGGGAACATGCAGACTCAAACCCCCATTAACCCACACCATAATATTTACAGGCCAGAGGAGAAGCCGTCCCTGAGATGGATCCCCGATGGGACTATGAAGATCACATAGACCAGGCTAAAATGAGACATATGCTAACTTGCCTGTCAAAAGGGATGAAAAATTGTGTTGTCAAGCCACTTAACTATGATAAGGTAAAGGAGGTAATACAAGGGAAGGAAGAAAACCCAGAAGTGGTTCTTAAATGACTAGCTGAGGCAGTCAGGAAGTATACTAACAATGACCCTGATTCTCCAGTAGGGCAGCATCTGCTAGCCATACACTTTATCACCCAGTTGGCCCCTGACATTTGGAGGAAGTTACAAAAGCTAGAGGCAGGACCTGAGATCCCACCTTTGCAGCTGGTAGAGAAAGCCTTTAAAGTCTTTAATAATAGGGACCAGGAAGAAGAGGAGAACAAAGAGAAAAAGATGGGTAAGCAGGCCCAATTGATGGCTGCTGTGAATGCCCAAATGCTTGCAGCAGTCCTGCATGGACCACCTCAAGGTAAACCACAGGGGCCAAGAAGACCTGGGCCATCAGGTAGCTTGTCGTGGCAGCCAGCAAACCTGGGGCCAAATCAATGCAGGAACTGCCAGAAGGAGGGTCACTGGAAGAACGACTGCCCAGAGCTCTCCAGAGTGAGACACCCTGACAGAGGACCCCAGAGACTCCTCCTGGGCAGACTTTCCCTGGAAGATGGAACTAACTGCTCAGATTGACAAGGCCCAGAGGGCTGCTTAGCTCCCAGACACACAGACATCAAAATCACTCCAGCGGAGCCTCGGGTTACCATTGACGTGGCAGGTAGGACAACCAGTTTCTTACTAGACACAGGAGTTGCCTACTCTGTCCTGACCCAACCTTGTGACTGACTCTCTGACCGCAAATGTACAGTCACTGGGGTTGATGGGAAGCCTAAGTTAAGGAAATTCACTTTCCCCCTTAATTGTGAAATAGGACCTAACATTTTAAGCCACTCCTTTCTTTATGTCCCTGAATGTCCAGTTCCCTTACTGTTAAGAGATTTGTTTGCCAAATTGGGTGCCTTTGAAAGTTTTGATGAGAAAAGATTAGAACTAGATAGTGATGAAGAATCAAAGCTCCTTCTCTTACTAGGGGAAGAAAGAGCCCCTGAATTCAAAGTCTCACCTCCCAAAGAGATTCTAAAACAAGTATCTCTGGAGGTATGGGACATCTCTACCCCCGGGAAAGCTAGAAATGTAAAGCCTGTACTTTTAAAACTAAAACCAAACTTACCTTACTCATGGAGAAGACAATACCCTCTGAAACCAGAAGCTCAGAAATGAATAAAACCATATTAGGACACTATTTGATGCCTGGATTAATTCAGGCCTGCCAATCCCCATGCAGTACCGCTATTCTCCCAGTCAAAAAGCCTGACAGGAGCTATAGATTTGTTCAAGACCTTAGGGCTGTGAATGAAGCAGTGATTCCCATACATCCTATGGTTCCCAACCCTTACATCCTCTTAACCCAAATCCCCGTAAATACCCAATACTTGACAGTTAAAACATGCTTGCTTTTGCATACTGTTGCATCCTGACAGCCAGTATCTTTTTGCTTTTGAGTGGAGAGACCCTGACACCCTAGAAATCACCCAGTAAACATGGACCAGGTTGCCTCAGGGGTTCAGAGATTCCCCCCATTTATTTGGAAATGCATTAGCTAAGGAATTGATGGAGTTTCATTTTCCTGGGAGCATATTGCTTCAGTATGTTGACGACCTGTTGTTAGCTAGTGAAACAAAAGAAAGGTCTGACAGGAGTACCATCCTACTCTTCAAAACATTTTGGGAGACCGTGGGTATCGGGTCTCCCCCAAGAAAGCTCAGATATCTCAAAGTCAGGTGCAGTACTTGGGATTCACCTTAATCCCAGGAAGCTGAGCACTAGTGTCTGACCAAAAGCAGGTTATTGCTGACCTCCCTGTCCCCACCACCAGGAAGCAACTTAGAGGCTTCCTGGGAATGGCAGGATTTTGTAGAATATGGATCCTCAACTTTGGGCTTATAGCAAAGCCATTATACGAGGCTTTATAAAGGGAGGAGAAGGTTCCCCTGGACTGGACCCCTGGAGTGTCAGCAGGCCTTCAAAAAGACAAAATTGAATCTCCGAAGGGCTTCTGCCCTCAGACTCCCAGATCTAGAAAAGCCTTTTAAGCTGTTTGTGCATGAGAGACAAGGGGTTGCTTTAGGGCTCCTTACCCAGAATGTAGGACAGTCACTAGGCCACTAGCCTATTTTTTGAAACAACTGGACCTGGTAGCCCAAGTGTGGCCAGGATGCCTCCGGGTGGTAGCGGCCACTGCCTTATTGGTAAATGAAGTCTCAAACTCACCCTGGGACAACCTACCGAAGTCTGCACACCTCATCAAGTCCAAACTGTTCCAGAGGTGAAAGGAGGGCATTGGTTGTTGGGAGGAGGAATCACCCAATATCAGGCTATTTTATTAGATACTCCAGAAATTACCTTAAAGGTTTGTAATACTCTAAATCCAGCCACTCTCCTGCTAAACAGTCACAACATCTCAGCTAGAACACAATTGTGTAGAGACCATTGAGGAAGTTTATTCCAGCAGACCCGAACTCCAAGAGACCCCTTTAGATAACGCTGATGAACAGTGGTTTACTGATGGGAGTAGCTTTCTTGATCAAGGGGTCCAGGGAGCCAGATACGTGGCTGTTAGTTTAACTCAGGTCATCGAAGCTAAAGACCTCCTATCTGACACCTCAGCACAGAAGGCAGAGTTAACTGCTTTTATATGAGCTCTACAGCTAGGAGAGGGAAAGTATGTGAATATTTATATAGATTCCAAGTTCTCCTATTTAATCTTAACACGCATGCTGCCATATGGAAGGAAAGAGGAATGCTTACAGCCAGAAACTCCCCTATAAAATATAAAGACATAATACTGGAATTATTGGAAGCTGTCTACTTCCCCAAACAAGTAGCAGTCGTTCACTGCAAGAGACATCAAAAGGGTGACAGCCATGTCATTTTGGGAAATAATAAGGCAGACACATCAGCCAAATGGGCTGCTAAGAGCCTAGAAACAGAAAAGACATCAGCCCTGATTCCCTATGGTCCCTTACCAGAACATCCCCAGTATCTGAGTAAGGAAAAGAGTAAAGCAGAAGAAGCAGAGTTCACCTTTAACCCTAGCAGATGGCTAGTAAATGAAAAAGGGGTTGTCTTCATCTCTGAGTGTATGCAGTGGAAGGTAGTTAAGGGAATCCATGATGCTACCCACTTTGGGAAGGATGCTCTCCTGATCCTCCTCAAACCCCACTTCTGGGGAAACAACCTACATATGACAGTTAAGATAAGTAGTAAAAGGTTGTGAAATCTGTCAGAGAAACACTCTCCAATCTCATCCAGTTGTTCCCCTGCTAGCTAACCCATTTCAACATAGGGGGACATACCTGGGGGAAAACTGGCAAGTTGACTTTACAGTATTACCCCCCAAACAAGGATTTAAATACCTTTTGGTTTTTGTAGACACTTTTACTGGATGGGTAGAGGCCTTTCCCACTAGAACAGAAAAGGCCACAGAAGTAGTGAAGGCCCTGTTAAAAGAAATAATCCCCAGATTTGAACTTCCTCTGTCCCTACAATCGGATAACGGCCCAGCATTCATGGCTAAGATAACCCAAAACCTTTCTAGTGCCCTGGGAATAAACTACAAGTTACACACTGCCTGGCACCCCCAGTCATTAGGAAAGGTAGAGAGAATGAACCAAACTTTAAAAAGAACACCTGCAAAGATCTGTCAGGAGACCCAAGAGTCCTGGATAAAAATGCTCCCAATTACAGTGTTGCAAGTAAGATCAGCCCCCAGAAGTAACCTAAAACTCAGCCCTTACGAGATGCTATATGGGCACCCCTTCCTGACTACAGATCTAATTACTGACCCAGAATTAAACTAATCACTAAAGTACTTAATTAACCTGGGGGCAAGTCCAAAAAGCCATCAGAAAATATGGGAATAAAGTGTTACCTGCAGCCATCAAAGGGAGCTGTCATGCCTATGAACCAGGAGAGGTAGCGCCCTTAAAAACTTGGAGAGAGAGCGCACCCAAGAGTCATCTCCAGAGAAAGTGGACCGGACCCTTCCAGGTTGTCCTTACAATACCAACTGTAGTAAAGCTAAAGGGAGTCACCCTCTGGGTACATAACTCCCGAGTTAAACCTTATGTCCCACAGGATGCTCAGCCTAAAGAAGGCACACTTACTGGAAAACATCAATACACCTGTGAGCCCGTGGAAGACCTGAAGTTCCTGTTTTGAAGGAAAAAATATCAGAGTTCCTTGATAAGATGTTTTTCAGAGGAACCGGCCCAATCTTGTCCATGGAGCATGCGCAGACATCCACAAGGTGACCGACAGACCCACAACAGAAATTGAGCTGGCACTATGGGGGGACTGTGCAGACGCAGCACCCCATAATAAGTCCTGCCATCCAGTCCCAGGAGCCTTTGTTATGGGTTCCGTCTTGGGCTGCCTCCTGCGTGTGCACCTAATCTTCATAACTCTGCCTCTTTCATGAATAAAGATGTTGCCTTTTCCCACCTAAAAACCTTTATAAGCCCTAGCCAATCCTTTATTTGGGGAGACAAAGGCCAGCGTAGCATTGTCCCTCTTCATCTTCACTTGCAAGCTACTTTTCTCAATAAAGCTTCGTTCGTGCAGAAAAAAATAACAAACCATTTTACTCATTTTCCTGCAGTCCAGGTTGGGGGCCTGAAAATGGTGACCCCATGAGGACTATCTTGAAATTTGTGCTCATGTTTTCCTCCCTGACATATCTCTTGGGGAGCTATTCCAGTCGAGTTAAAAATTTATTTTTGAATACAAACATCCCTAGAAAGAATAAAGCGTTAAGCTTCTGTTATCAGTATTTGGAGTCATTGGGTGATACAAATGGTTAACATGCTTTTCTGCTAACCAAAAGGTTAGAGGTTAGAATCCATCCAGAGGTGCCTCAAAAGAAAGGCCTGGTAATATACTTCTGAAAAATCAGGCATTGAAAACCCTTCAGAGCAAAGTTAGACTCTGACAAACATGCATTACCATGAGTCAGAGTTGACTCTATGGCAACTGGTTTACTGGTTATCAGTAATTTACAATTAGTGTGAATATAAATTTAATCCAGAGGTAAAAATCTAGATTTATAAAATAAACCCTGTGCAGAGCAGTTGTGCTGACATTTGGGTGATTATTACTGTATTAAATGGTTGGGCTTTTAAAAAAATCAAATACCATCACGCTATTGAACTGAATCAAACTACACCATTGGCTTCCTATAAATATTCAATGGTTTCTTGTGAAACAAACAATCACAACACATTTTCAGCCATCATTTGTTAGATCCCTGTTGTTTGAGATCTGCTAAGAAGAATAAAATATATTGTGAAAGCAAGAAAAATGTAATCTCTAAAATTGCAATACGTGGTGAAAACTTCAATCATAACATGACACTGAATGGTATCATTCCTGATTCTATAATTGGGGTAGATATATTTAACATCTGAGAGAACCCAAGGATTGGTTCTCTGATCTGTGAGGAAAGGGCCTTTTTGGTAGGGAGAAGTGGAAGTGTTTGAGACTAACTTTGAGAGTAATTGTATGATTAGCATTACTAAAAATAAAGGATTCTGGATGGTGATCTCAATTGTGGTGTTGTTTTTAGGTGCCATCGAATTGGTTCGGACTCATAGTGACCCTAGGTACAACAGAACCAAACACTGCCTGGTCCTGTGCCATCCTCACAGTCTTTGTTATGCTTCAGCCCATTGTTGCAGCCACTGTGTCAGTCCATCTTGCTGAGGGTCTTCCCCTTTTTTGCTGACGTTCTTCTTTACCAAGCATGATGTCCTTCTCCTGGGACTTATCCCTCCTGATAACATGTCCAAAGTATGTGAGACAAAGTCTTGCCATCCTTGCTTCTAAGGAGCATTCTGGCTGTACTTCTTCCAAGACATATTTGTTCATTCTTCTGGCAGTCCACGGTATATTCAGTATTCTTCCCCAACACCATAATTCAAAGGGAACAATTCTTCTTTGGTCTTCCTTATTCATTGTCTAACTTTCACATGTGTGTGAGGTGACTGAAAACACCATGGCTTGGGTCAGGTGCACCTTAGTCTTCAAGGTGACATCTTTGACATCATGTTTGTCTCAATTATATACATATTTAATTCACCTCTCAGTTCCGTGCAAAAACAAGATGCATCAAGGCAGATGATGGGAGATAACCTTTAGGTTAATCAGTAGCTGAATCATAGCTGCTGTGCTGGATATGGGATTTTACTGTTACTGTTACGGATTGAATTTGTTCCCAAAAAAGTTATGCTGAAGTCCTAACAACTGTACCTGGGAATGTGACCTTGTTTGGTGAAATAGTCTTTCTTTGAGGATATTACCAGTTAAATCACACCAGAATAGAATGGGACATAATCCTAATCCCTTCTGAGTGGTGTTTTATAGAAGGGGAGAACTGACATGGAGGGTCATACACAGGGGGATCACAGCATGTGATGATCTGTCTACAAGTCAATAAATGCTAAGAAATGCCTAGGCTATAGGGGCTGAAAGAGGTAAGGAAGGATCTTCCCCTAGAGCTGACATAGAAAGAAGGCATAGCCCTGCCAAGCCCTGAATTTGGACCTCCAATCTCCAGAACTGTGAGACAATAAATTTATGTCCTTGAAAGCCACCCACTTGTAGTATTTCTGTTACAGCAGGACTCAGAAACTAAAACAGATATGTTTACTGGAGCAGAGGGATACAGCTTCTGGTATTTGGTATGTGGTTATTGTTCGCCATCAAGTCAATTTGACCTCATAGAGACCCTATAGAAAACAGTAGAACTGCCCCACAGGCTTTCCTAGATCGTAATCTTTGCGGGAGCAGATCACCAAGTCTTTTCTCCCATGGAGCAGAGCGGCTGGTGGGCTTGAACCACTGACCTTTCAGTTAGCAGCCAAGCAATCAACCATTGTGTCACCAGGGCTCCTGTTGGTATGTGGTTATTGATCTGTAAATTCTTTTCTCTTGGTGGCCATCAATAAGGAAGTTCAAATGCAGTTTGTCTTCAAAAAGTAGAGACAGCAGTTCATACTCAAGGTCTTTTTTTAAAAAAATTTTATTGTGCTTTAGGTGAAAGTTAACAGCTCAAATTAGTTTCTCATTCAAAAATCTATACACGAATTGTTTTGTGATGTTGGTTGCAATCCCTGCAATATGTCAGCATTCTTTACCTTTCCACCCCAGTTTCCCAGTGTCCATTTGTCCAGTTTTCCTATGCCTCCCTGACTTCTCATCTTTGCTTTTGAGCAGGTGTTGCCCATTTTGTCTCTTATACTTGATTGAACTAAGAAGCACATACCTCACATGTGTTAATGTTTGTTTATAGGCCTGTCTATGGCTGAAAGGTGGACTTAGGGAGTGGCTTCAGTTCAGAATTAGCAGGGTGTCTGAGGGCCATAGATTCAGGGGATCCTCCAGTCTGTGTCAGACCAGTAAATCTGGTCTTTGTTAGTGAATTTGAATTTGGTTCTACATTTTCCTCTTCCTCTTTCTGGAACCCTCTACCGTGATCTCTGTCAGAACAATTGGTGGTGGTAGCCGGGAACCATCTAGTTCTTCTGGTTTCTGGCTGGTGGAGGCTGTGGTTCACGTGGTCCATTAGGCCTTTGGAATAATATTTTCCTGTGTCTTTGTTTACTTCGTTCTCCTTTGCTCTGGACAGGATGGGACATTAGATGTATCTTAGATGGCTGCCCACAAATTTTTAAGACCCCAGATGCTACTCATCAAAGTAGGATATAGAACATTTTCTTTAAGAACTATGTTATGCCAGTTGACCTAGATGTCCCCTGAGACAATGGTCCCCACCCCTCAGGCCCAGTAACCCAGTCCCTCAAAATATTTGGATGTGTCTAGGAAGCTTCTATGATTTTGCCTTGGTCAAGTTGTGCTGACTTCCCCCTATATTGTGTGCTATCTTTCCCTTCACCAAAGTTACCACTTATCTACTATCTAGTTAGTAACCATCAAAGGTTGTTTTTTTCTGTGTGTAAACTTTTTCTTGAGTTTTTGTAATAGTGGTGTCATACAATATCTGTCCTTTTGTGGTTGACATTTCACTCAGCATAATGCCCTCCAGATTCATCCTTGTGAAATGTTTCACAGACTCATCATAGTTCTTTACCACTGCATATTATTCCATTGTGTGTATGTACCATAGTTTATCCATTCATCTGTTGATGGGCATCTAGGTTGTTTCCATCTTTTTGCTATTCTGAATAATGCTGCAATGAACACAGGTGTGCATATGTCTATTCATGTGATGACTCATTTCTCTAGGCTATATTCCTAGGAGTGAGATTGCTGGATCATGTGCTATTTCTATTTCTTGCTTTTTAAGGAGACACTATATCGTTTTCCATTGTGATTGTACCATTTTACTTTCCCACCAGCAGTGCATACCTCTCTAACATTTGTTATTTTCTGTTTTTATTATTATTATTAGTGCCAGTAATGTTGGGGTGAGATGATATCTCACTGTAATTTTGATTTGCATTTCTCTAATGGCTAATGATTTCGAGCATTTCCTCATGTGTCTGTTAGCCACCTGAATGTCTTTTTTGGTGAAGTGTCTGTTCATATCCTTGCCCATTTTTCAATTGCATTATTTGTCTTTTTGTTATAGAGGTTTTGTATTCTGTAGATTCTAGAGATTAGACCCTTGCCAGATATGTCTTAGCTAAACATTTTTTCCCACTTTGTAGGTTATCTTTTTACTCTTTTTGGTAAAGTCTTTCAATAAGCATAAATGTTTAATTTTTATGAGCTCCCAGTTATCTAGTTTATCTTCTAGTGTTTGTGCATTGTTAGTTATTATTTGTATTCTATTCATACCATGTGTAAGGGCCCTTAGTGTTGTCCCTATTTTTTCTTCCATGGTGTTTAATATTTTAGGTTTTATATTTAGGTCTTTGATCCATTTAGAGTTAGTTTTTGTGTATGCTGTAAGATATGAGTCCTGTTTCATTTTTTTACAGATGGACATCCAGTTTTGCCGCATCATTTGTTAAAAAAACTGTCTTTACCCCATTTAATGGACTTTGGGCCTTTGTCAAAGATCAGCTGACCATAGGTGGATGGATTTACATCTTGGTTCTTGATTTTGTTCCATTAGTTTATGTGTCTGTCCTTGTACCAGTACCAGGCTGTTTTGACTACAGTGGCTGTATTGTAGGTTCTGAGATCAGGTAATGTAAGGCCTCCTACTTTTTTTCCTTTTTTTCAGTAATGCTTTGCTTATCTGTGGCCTCATTCCTTTCAGTATAAAGCTGGTGATTAGTTTTTCCATCTCAATAAAGAATGCTGCTGGTATTTGAATCAGGATTGCATTATATCTGTAGATCACTTTGGGTGGAATTGACATTTTCACAATGTTGAGACTTCCTATCCATAAGCATGGTATGCTTTTCCATTTATAGGTCTCTTTTGGTTTCTTGCTCTAATGTTTTATAGTTTTCTTTGTATAGATCTTTTATATTCCTGGTTAGATTTATTCCTAATTATCTTACCTTTTTAGACCCTATTAAATGGTATTGTTTTTCTGATTTTGTTTTCAAAGTTCTCTTTGTTGGTGTATAGGAATCCAACTGAAATTTGTGTGTTGATCTTGTATCCTGCTACTCTGCTGAATTTTTCTGTTAGTTACAGTAATTTTCTTGTTGAATATTTGGAGTTCTATATGCATAGTATCATATCATTTGAGAATAGGGATAGTTTTACTTCTTCTTTCCAATTTGGATGCCCTTTATTTCTTTTCCTTGCCTTATTGCTCTAGCTAAGACTTCCAGCACAATGTTAAAAATAGGAATGGTGATAAAGGGCATCCTTGTCTTGTTCCTGTTTTCAGGGGGAATGTTTTCATCCTTTCTCCATTGAGAATGAGGTTGGCTGTTGGTTGTGTATAGATGCCCTTTATTATGTTGAGGAATTTCCCTTCTGTTACTATTTTATTGAGAGTTTTTATCAGGAATCTGTGTTGGACTTTATCAAATGCCGTTTTTGCATCAATTGAGATGATCATGTGATTCTTTTTTTTGTTGTATTTATGTGGTAGATTCTGTTGATCAATTTTCTAATGTTGAACCATCTTTGCATACCTGGTATGAATCCCACTTGTTTGTGATGCATTATTTGTTTATTTTTGGTATGATGTTGAATTCTATTGGCTAGAATTTTCTTGAGAATTTTTATTTTATTTTTTTTATATATATTTTATTGTACTTCAGGTGAAAGCTTACAGAGCAAATAGTTTCTCATGAAATAGTAGTACACATGTTGTTCTGTGACATTGGTTAACAACCCCACAACGTATTAAGCCTCTAAATTCTCAACCTTTTTTTTTTGATGAAAATTACAGATGGCCAAAGATACACCATTTCAAAAATTTCTACATTCACAGTTCAGTGACATTGACTACGCTCTTCCAACTGTGCTGTTATTCTCACTTAAGATGAAGGCTTACAGAACAAAATAGTTTTTCATTTGTTACTACACATGTTGCCCTATGACAATGGTTAACAATCTCACAGCACATCAAGAATATCCTTACTCCACCTTCTGTTCCCTATCACCAGGGGGCTTCCTTGTCCCCTTCTGTCTTCTGGACCTTGTCAGTGGACTGTTGTACCTCTTTAGTCTCATTTGTTTATTTATTTATTTTTTTTATTTTATTTAAACACCATTTCAAAACTTTTTACTTACACATTTAAGTGATATTGACTATGCTCTTCCAATTGTGCTGCCATTCTCGCCCAAGATGAAGGCTTACAGGACAAAACAGCCTCCCATTTAATAGTTACTACAAATGTTGCCCTATAGCAGTGGTCAGCAATCTCACAATACATTGACAGTGTCCTTATTCAATTTGTGTTCCTTATCATCAGTTTCCTACTCTCCCTCTGCCTTCTGGCCCTTGTCATCGGACTCCTGTACCTCGTTAGTCCCATTTAGTTTTACTGGGCTGTCCATTCCCAGGCTTAACATTGAACCTCGAAAGTAACTTCACCTCTGAGCTGAAAGGGTGTCTGGGGGCCACAATCTCGAGGTTTCGCTAGTATTCTTTAGGCCAGTAAATCTGGTCTTCTTCTTTTTTTTTTTTTTTTTTTGGGGAGTTAAAATTATGCTCTACATCCTACTCCAGCTCTTCCCAGAACCCTCTGTTGTGATCCTGGTCAGAGGAGTCATTGGTGGTAGCCGGGCACCATCCAGCTGTACTGGGCTCAGTCCCGTGGAGGCCTTGGTAGCTGTGGACCATTAGTCCTTCGGACTGATCTTTTCCTTGTATCCTGTACTCTTCGTTCTCCCTTGTTCCCGAAGGGATGAGATCAGTGGAGTATCTTAGATGGCCGCTCATAGGCTTTTAAGACCCCAGACACTACTCACCAAGGTAGAATGTAGAGCATTATCTTTATAAGTAGTGTCATGCCAATTGAGCTAGATGTTCCCCGAGATCATGGTCCCCAGAGCCCTCCGTCCAACAACTCAGTCCCTCGGGGGGTTTGGATGTGTCTATAGGGCCTCCATGACCTTTCCTCGTGCAGGTTGTGTTAGTTTCCCCTGTACTATGAACTATCTCACCTCTCACCCAAGTTACCACTTACCTATTACCTATTTAGTATTCACCCCCCCCCCCCATCCCTGGTAACCAACAAGGATTGTTACATTTTGCATGTGAATTTTTTCATGGGTTTTTACAATAGAGGTCTCATACAATATTTGTCCTTTTGTGATTGACTTATTTCACTCAGCATGATGTCCTCCAGTTTCATCCATGTTATGAGATGGTTCACAGATTCATTGTTGTTCTTTCTCGTTGCATAGTACTCCATTGTGTATATGTACCATAGTTTGTGTATCCATTCATCTGTTGATGGACATCGAGGTTGTTTCCATCGTTTTGCTATTGTGAATAATGCTGCCATGAACATAGGTCTGCATATGTCTATTCGAGTGATGACTCTTATTTCTCTAGGACATATTCCTAGGAGTGGGATTGCTGGATCGAATGGTACGTCTATTTCTAGCTTTCTGAGGAAATGCCATATCATTTTCCAAAATGGTTGTATCATTTTGCATTCCCACCAGCAGTGTATAAGAGTTCCCATCTCCCCGCAGCCCCTCCAACATTTGTTATTTCCAGTGTTTTTGATTCGTGCCAGTAATGCCGGGGTGAGATGGTATCTCATTGTGGTTTTAATTTGCATTTCTCTAATGGCTAGTGATCGCGAGCATTTCCTCATGTGTCTGTTGGCCATTTGAATGTCTTCCTTGGTGAAGTGTCTCTTCATTTCCTTTGCCCATTTTTTGATAGGATTGGTTGTCTTTTTGTTGTAGAGGTGTTGGATTTTCTTGTAGATTATGGAGATTAGACCTTTGTCTGACTTGTACTGTCCAAAAATTTTTTCCCAGTCTGTAGGTTCTCTTTTAACTCTTTTGGTGAAATCTTTTGAAGAGCATAGATGTTTGATTTTTAGAAGATCCCAATTATCTAGTTTATCTGTTGGGTTTTTTGTGTTGATGTTTATGGTTTGTATCCTGTTAATGCCATGTATTAAGGCCTGAAGTGTTGGTCCTATTTTTTCTTCTATGAATTTTATAGTTTGAGGCTTTATATTCAGGTCTTTGATCCATTTTGAAGTAGTTTTTGTATATGGTGTGAGGTATGGGTCCTGTTTCGTTTTTCTACAAATGGATATCCAGTTTTGCCAGCACCATTTGTTAAAAAGACTGTCTTTTCCCCATTTGATGTATTTTGGGCCCTTGTCAAAAATCAGGTGACCGTAGGTGGATGGATTTACATCTGAGTTCTCAATTCTGTTCCATTGGTCAATGTCTCTGTTGTCGTACCAGTACCAGGCTGTTTTGAGTACTGTAGCTGTATAGTAGGTTCTCAAGTCAGGTAGTGTGAGTCCTCCAACTTTATTCTTCTTCTTCAGTAGTGCTTTACTTATTCGGGGTTTCTTCCCTTTCCATATAAAGTTAATAATTAGTTTTTCCATCTCTTTAAAGAATATTGTTGGTATTTGTATCGGGATTGCATTGTATTTGTAGATTGCTTTAGGTAGAATTGCCATTTTCACAATGTTGAGTCTGCCTATCCATGAGAATGGTATGTTTTTCCATTTATGTAGATCCCTTTCGATTTCATGCAGCAGTGTTTTGTAAGTTTTCTTTGTATAGGTCTTTTATATTCCTGGTCAGATTTATTCCTAAGTATTTTATCTTTTTAGGGGCTATTGAAAATGGTATTGATTTCCTGATGTCCTTTTCATCGTTCTCTTTACTGGTGTATAGGAATCCAACTGATTTTTGAATGCTTATCTTGTATCCTGCTACTCTGCTGAATCTTTCTATTAGTTCCAGTAAATTTCTCGTGGAGTCTTTAGGGTTTTCTATGTATAGTATCATATCATCTGCAAACAGGGAGAGTTTAACTTCTTCATTACCAATTTGGATGCCCTTTATTTCTTTCTCTTGCCTTACTGCTCTAGCTAGAACTTCCAGCACAATGTTAAATAGGAGTGGTGATAAAGGGCATCCTTGTCTTGTTCCTGTTTTCAAGGGGAATGTTTTCAGCCTTTCTCCATTAAGAATGAAGTTGGCTGTTGGTTTTGCATAGATGCCCTTTATTATGTTGAGAAATTTCCCTTCTATACCTATTTTATTGAGAGCTTTTATCAGGAATGGGTGTTGGACTTTGTCAAATGCCTTTTCTGCATCAATTGAGATGATCATGTGATTTTTTTCTTTCCTTTTATTTATGTGGTGGATTACGTTGATGGATTTTCTAATGTTAAACCATCCTTGCATACCTGGTATGAATCCTACTTGGTCGTGGTGTATTATTTTTTTGATATGATACAGAATTCTATTGGCTAGAATTTTGTTCAGAATTTTTGCATCTATATTCATGAGAGATATTGGTCTGTAATTTTCTTTTTTTGTGATGTCTTTGCCTGGTTTTGGTATCAGCGTTATGCTGGCTTCATAGAATGAATTTGGAAGTGTTGCTTCCTCTTCTATGCTCTGAAATAACTTGAGTAGAACTGGTACGAGCTCTTCTGTAAATGTTTTGTAGAATTCTCCAGTGAAGCCATCTGGGCCAGGACTTTTTTTGGTTGGGAGTTTTTTTATTACCTTTTCAATCTCTTCTCTTGTTATGGGTCTGTTCAGATTTTCAATATCACTTTGTTGTAGTTTGGGTAGGCCGTTTGTTTCTAGAAATTTATCCATTTCCTCTAGGTTTTCAAATTTGTTGGAATATAGTTTTTCATAATATTCTGTTATAATCCTTTTTATTTCAGTTGGGTCTGTTGTAATGTCCCCCATTTCATTTCTTATTTGGGTTATTTGTGCCCTCTGCTGTTTTTCTTTTGTCAGTCTGGCCAGTGGTTTGTCGATTTTGTTGATTCTTTCAAAGAACCAACTTTTGGTTTGGTTGATTCTTTCTATTGTTTTTCTGTTCTCTATTTCATTGATTTCTGCTCTGATCTTTACTATTTCCTTTCTTCCGGTGGTTGTAGGCTTTTTTTGTTGTTCTCTTTCTATTTGTTTGAGTTCTGTAGTTAATGTTTTGATTTTGTCCCTTTCTTCTTTTTTGATATGTGCATCTATTGCTATAAATTGTCCTCTGAGGACTGCCTTTGCTGTGTCCCAAAGGTTTTGGTATGATGTGTTTTCATTTTCATTTGAGTCTAGAAATTTTTTAATTCCATCTCTGATTTCTTCTATTACCCATTGATGTGTAAGCAGATTATTATTCAGTTTCCATGTGTTTGATTTTTTTTCCTTGCTCTTTCTAGTGTTAATTTCTACCTTGATGGCATTGTGGTCAGAGAAGATACTGTGAATTATCTCAGCATTTTGGATCTTGTTGAGGATTGCTCTGTGGCCTAAGATGTGGTCTATTCTGGAGAACGTTCCATGTGCATTGGAAAAGAATGTGTACTTTGCAGCGGTTGGATGGATTGTTCTATATATGTCTGTGAGGTCCAGTTGGCTGATTGTGTCCTTTAGGTCTTCTGTATCTTTGCTGAGTTTCTTTTTAGTTGTTCTGTCCTTTACTGAGAGTGGTGTGTTGAAGTCTCCTACTATTATTGTGGAACTGTCAATTTCTCTTTTCAGTGCTGTTAGAGTTTTTTTTTATGTATTTTGGAGCCCTGTCATTGGGTGCATAGATATTTATTATGGTTATGTCTTCATGATGGATCATCCCCTTAATCATTATATAGTGTCCTTCTTTGTCTTTTATGGTAGATTTTGTTTTAAAGTCTATTTTATCTGAGATTAGAATAGCCACTTCTGCTCTTTTTTGATAGTTGTTAGCTTGATATATTTTTTTCCAACCTTTGATTTTTAATAAATTCACATCTTTGTTTCTAAGGTGTGTCTCTTGTAGACAGCAAATTGATGGATCCTGTTTTCTTATCCATTCTGCCACTCTCCGTCTCTTTATGGGTGCATTGAGTCCATTTACGTTCAGTATAATTATTGATAGATGTGAGTTTGTTGCTGTCATTTTGTAGTACTTTTTTTTGTGATGCTGAAGTTTTCTTTGTTGTTCTTACTCTCTTGTGCTGAGTTACTTTTGTTTGTGGATTTTGTGTTCATTTCTTTTGTTTTTGTAGGTTTTGTTTTTGTTGAGACTTTATGTTTTTCGTCTTTATTTTTATGAGTTGGTTTGTTAACTTTTTTTGTGGTTACCATGAATTTTACCCTTATCTTTATAATTTTGAAGCAGTCTACCGTTACTTGGTATCGCCTTGCCTTCCTCTCCTTTAGAAGGTTCTATACCTATGCCATTTGTTCCCTCTTTCATTGTTTTGATGTTGTTGTCATCCTTTGATTGATTTCTCTGATTCCCTGTTGTATATCTTTTGTTTTTGGAAAGTCCTCTGTAGTTCAGTTCCTAGAATGGTATCTGGTTCATGTGAACCTGCGTCCTAGGTCCTAGGTCCTGCCTGAGGGCTGAAGCTGTTTGTCCTCAGATCAAAGAACTCCCTTTAATAATTCTTGTAAGTTTGGTTTGACTTTTGCATATTCCTTTAGTTTCTGTTTATCTGGCAATGACCTAATTTCACCATCAAATCTGAATGAGAGTTTTGCAGGATATATTATTCTTGGCTGACAATTTTTTTTCTTTCAAGATTTTATATATGTCATCCCATTGCCTTCTTGCCTGCATGGTTTCTGCTGAATAATCTGAGCTTAGTCTTATTGTTTCTCCTCTGTATGTGACTTCTTGTTTTTCACGAGCTGCTCTCAGGATTCTTTGTTTGTCTTTAGTTTTAGCGAGTGTGAATATGATGTCTTGGTGATTTTCTTTTGGGGTCTCTTCTATATGGGGTTCGTTGAGCTTCTTGGATGGCCAGCTTTTCATCTTTCATGATATTAGGAAAGTTTTCTGTCAGCAGTTCCTCAATGATCCTCTCTGTGTTTTCTGTTTTGTCCCCCTGTTCTGGTATGCCAATCACTCGTAAGTTTTTGCTTTTAATTGTGTCCCACATAACTCTCAGGGTCTCTTCATTTTTCTTTGTTCTTTTTTCTGAGTTTTCCTGAAACAGAGTTGTATCCAAGTGTTTGTCTTCAGTTCCACTGATCCTGTCTTCCATGGTTTCAAATCTACTTCTCAGCCCTTCTATGACACCGTCCATTTCTGAAATCTTGTTGTTTATCTTTTGGATTTCTAATTGTTGTTTTTGTATAATTTCGAGTTGTGAATTTATTTTGGCATTTTGTTCCTGCATCATCTTCCTGAATTCTCCCAATTTTTTGTCTGTATTTTCCATAAATTTGTCTATTTTTTCCTCATGTTTGTCAGCTTTTTGCCTTAGTTCTTGGAAAATTCCAAGTATTAGTGATTTGAGTTCCGTATCAGGTACTTCTAGTGCATTTTCTTCCACAGGAGAGTTATCTGGTGTTTTAATTTGGATGCCTATTGGAGCCATCTTGTCTTGTTTTTGTAAATGTTTTGATATTGTTTGCTGTTTTCGGGGCATTCAGTAGATATTTCTCTCGTTTATTGATTGTAGATTATTATTATTATTATTTTTTGTTTTGTTCTTGTGGTACAGCTGGGCAGATCTAGTTGAGGAGGAGCCACTGGGACGGGTTGCTTGTGGCACTCACCGCAGCCACCAGGACGGTCAGTAGTCAGTGCTGGGCAGGTTCCAGTAGGGCGTGCCTGCACTGCTTGGTGGTGTGATGTCTAGTGCACGGTGCAGGTAGGTAGGGTGCAGCGGGAAGATGGTTATGTGTGAAGCTAAGCTGGATATGGGAGAGAGGAGAGAGAAGGAGGAGCAAAAAGTGTACAAACATAAAAGAATGCTAGGGGAGCTTGTCGTTGGAATGTACAGATGAGAGACTATGGGATGGAGGAAACCAGAAGGCGGAAGAGAAAGAAAAGGAAAGAATGACCAAATAAAAATCAGAAAAGTTAAAGAACTGTAAAGTTCCCAGGGATCCCACCGATGCAGCTATGAGATCTGGGGGAGTCGGTCTCAATTTTCACAGCTCAGCCTGGCCAGAAGGTACAGAGGCATACATCGCCTGGTATTCAGGGATCAGAAAGAGAAGGAAGAGATAGAGAGACGAGAAATTAAGCAATGAAGAAAGACAAAAGGGAAAAAGAGGTAAAAGATGACAAAACTAATCAAAAAACGAAGAAAAATAAAATTGGAAAAAAAAAAAAAAAAGGGCAACACCAGCAGTCAGTGCCTACAAATGGGACCCAGAGAGCCCCCACTCAGGGGCGCGAATTCCAAGAAGCCAGTAGTCTCGGGGTTAAGAGACCGTGGCCACGGGAAGCAGAGGGGCCAACGAACAAAGGCCCCGGGATCCCAACCGCGCGGGAGCCCAGACCTAGAAACAGCCACACGCCCGAACACAGCCCTACAGCCCCGCAGGAGAGAGCAGAGACGGCACTCAGAACCAGGCACCCAGGCAAAAGGAGGGGGAGGAGGCAGAAAAAGGTTCGCTAGCTGCCAGCAAACAGCTCCCAGAAAGCCGCCAGCCCAGGCGCACGGAATCCAAGCACCAGCCCCCCCCAGCCCAGGGACCCTGGCCACAGAAAGCAGGGGATCCCCAGCTGAGGCGGAGAGGGGTGGGTGGTGGGAGAGCGCGCACCGCAGTTTACCGGTCGTTCTGTCTCCGAACAGATGCTCTGCAAGTCTGCTCTCCCGTTCGCTGGTCTCCGATAGGAATCCAAGATGGTGGATCTGCGCTGCGTTAGCTGGTAAGGAATCTCTGCCTGAGTCTCACCTCGCTCTCCGTTCGCTTTTAGTATTCTCACTCCGTTTGGTGTTTGGCTGAGTTCTTTATCTCTTCATTTGGTGTTCTAGGGTTTCAGGATTGTTGATTCTCTGTTAGGTTTAGTTTTTCGGATCTTTGCTGTGGCGGGACAGCGTGGTGTTTCTGCCTAGAGCGCCATCTTGCCCCCTCCCTCTGTTGAGAATTTTTGCATATATATTCATGAGAGATATTGGTCTATAATTTTTGTGTGTGTGTGTGTGTGGTGTTTTTGCCTGGCTTTGATATCAGGGTTATGCTGGCTTCATAGAATGTGTTTGGGAGTACTCTTTCCTTTCCTATGCTCTGAAATAATTTGAGTAGTACTGGTGTGAACTCTTCTCTGACTGTTTGGTAGAATTCTTCAGTTAAGCCATTTGGGTCAGGGCTTTCTTTTTGTTGGGAGTTTTTTTTATTACTTCTTCAGTGTCTTCTCTTGTATGATTATGTTCAGGTTTTCTATCTCAGTTTGTGTTAGTTAGTAGTGTGTTTCTAGAAATTTGTTAATTTCCTCTAGGTTCTCAAATTTGTTGGAGTACAATTTTCGTAGTATTCTGTTGTGATCCTTTTTATTTGCCTGGCTTTGGAATGAGGGTTATGCTGGCTTCATAGAATGAATGTGGGAGTATCCTTTCCTTTTCTGTGTTCTGAAATAGTTTGAGTAGCACTGGTGTGAGCTCTTCTCTGAATGTTTGGTAGAATTTTCCAGAGAAGTCCTCCGAGACAGGACTTTTTTTTTTTTTTTTTTTTTTTTGAGAGTTTTTTTTAAATTACCTCTTCAATCTCTTCTCTTGTTATGGGGTCTGTTAAGATTTTCTATTTCAGTTTATGTCCAAATACCAGCAGCATTCTTTATTGAGATGGAAAAAAAAAAACAACTAATCACCAACTTTATATGGAAAGGAAAGAGGCCCCAGATAAGCAAAGCATTATCGAAAAAAAAGAACAAAGTAGGAGGCCTTACACTACCTGATCTCAGAACTTACAATACAGCCTTTTATATTTATTAAGATATTTTTTAAGATTATGTCTTCTTGGTGGATTGTCCCTTTAATCATTATATAATGTCCTTTCTTTTCTTTATCATTGCACAGTATTCCCTATGGTTCTGGAGCAACACCATGCCTCTGCAGCAGAGAGCTATTCTCTGTTTGAGAAACAACTCCCAGTGGTAAAGTTAGTATAGATAGTGTAGAGTCTCTATGGTTCCTGTATGACATGATTTTGATCAACAGATTGCATCAGCACCTAAGTAAGTCAAAGACAAAAGTGCATGGTCTGGACATGAGGAAACCTTAGCTGGCCTGTACAAACCTCTGTCCAATAGAGGTGCTTTATATTGGACCCAGATACTTCCCAATAGAGAGAATTATTTTGAGAACCAGGGTGGATCACAATAGTTGATCACACTAGTTGATGCTGCTGATCTGTATCACTAGGTTTCTGTGAAGCAGAGTACACATTCCAGGTGTCAAAGTGACTACAGCTAAGGAGTAGACAATATCACGTGCCACATCATCTTCCTTTGTACTCTTCGCATAAAACCACTATTGGTGGTAAGTTGGACACTTCTCTCTATTGACTTAGAGATAAATTGGCTCCTGGAATCTGGACAGGAAGTCTCTGTATGCTTTTTGCCAGCCTTAGTTTAAGGTACAAAGTACAGTCCATGTTCCAATTATTAATGGATGTTTGCTTCTCATTTTGAGTCTCAGGTCCTTTGGACGTGTTACTCAGGAGGGACCAGTCCCTGGAGAGGGACATCATGCTTGATAAAGTAGAGGGTCAGTGAAAAAGAGGAAGACCCTCAACGAGATGGATTGACACACTGACTACAACAGTAGGCTCAAGCATAACAGTGATTGTGAGGATGTTGCAGGACCGAGCAGTATTTTGTTCTATTGTGCATAGGGTCACTATGAGTGGGAACTGACTCAACAGCACCTAACAACAATAAACAAGATACAAAGACTATTCATTTCCTAGGAAGAGGTATAAACATTCAATTTCATCCTTGTTTATGTGGAGTTGGTTTCAGTTTGCAAAGAGCTGGACTGAAGATTACATTTGTGCCATGGTCAAAAGACTCACTTTCTTCCAGAAGCAAAGAAGCAGTATTAGTAAGGATTCTTTTGTTCTCAAGTAACAGAACTCCAACTTCCATTGCTTTAATTTAAAAAAGGAATTTGTTGGGTGACTTAACTGAAGCTTCCAGTGATAGATTCAGGCATGGCTGGATCTAGGGACTCAAATAATAAATCTGTTCAAGATGCCTTCCTTCCCATTTCCCTACAGTCTCCCTTCCCTTTGAAGGCTTTGGTTTTTTTTAGATTTTTTTTCAGCAGAAAGAAGATCTTGTTCCTGAAAATTCCAACATTGTGTCCCTGGATTGGGACTAGGTTGGGTCCTGTGCCATCCCTGCCTAGGGAGATGAGTGTTGGTGTGGCCTGGCCTGGGTCATGTTTTCACTCCTGGAGCAAAGGGTGGCGACAGCTCCACCCAAACACAGGGACAGGGAATGGGGAAATGTGATGGCCAAGGACATGAACATGCTGTTTATGAGATAAAGGGAAAATGAATGCAGGGTAGGCAAAACATTTTCTGTCCACTACCAGCAGCCTGGTGTGAACCATTTGGAAGGCTTCATCTTTAAGCCTAAGCAAAGTCATAATGAATATAATGCCTGGGGGAATGATCATCTTATTTAAGAAAAACCACTTGCAAGCAGCATCTTTTGACTTTAATCAGTTTGCTAATTATAATTACCTTCAATAAAGCAGGTGCTCAAAAGCTTTCCACTTGGCAACCCATTGTTATAGCTTGAGTTATTGTATGTGGTTGAGAGCGTTTTAAGTTGTATTTCTCGTTGAGTATTTGATCAATAATCTGAAGCAATTACAAACAAGTTCCACCTTAATCTGAATCTCAATTTACTCATTAGTAACATGAGGTAAGAATATTGCCCGATATAGTGCTGGAAGATGAGGCCCCTAGTTTGGAAGACACTCAAATTGCATAGTTACCGCAACAATGGACTCCAGCATACCAATGATTGTGAACATGGTGCAGGACCAACAGGCAATATTTCATTCTGTTGTCCATGAGGTCACTATGAATCGGAGCTAACTTGGAAGTAGCTAGTAACAACAATAACAATGTGGGGTAACACCCACCTCCCAGGGATACTATGATTGTATAACGAGAATGTGAAAGCCCCTAGTTCAGGGTCAAGTAGGTGGTGAGAACTTAATTTTATTGAGCCTAGCGTGAACTTCAGTACTTTGGGGTCAACATGAAAGAATTGGAGGGGGGTTCAGTGCTGTTCAGAGCCCCACCTACTTCTTCGAGGACAATAAAAACCTGGACAATGTGAATCTTGACTAAAGTGAACACAATATATCAGTGAGCACCATGGATCAGGGGAAAGTCTAATCCTACCTAAACTTCAGACAAATTGAAGAAAAAGGATTCGATTCAATGAGGTTTGATTTTAATCATAGCCAATTGTACTTCTCTGGGCATTCTTATCACTGCCTTGGTATTTAGCCAGAAAAAGGAACCACTTGCTTTTCCTGTTGTTTTTATCTAGATTTCCAAACAGGACTGTTTGAATGCAGATGAGAAGGGTATCTTTGGTAACCTGGCATCCTTCCTCTTTCAAGAAACTGTAAGCTCAGATAAGGTCAGAAAGGACAGGGCTGGGAGCATGTGAGTAGGCCATGTCCGTTTTGACATCCAGCTGTGTACAAAGTCTTGAGCACAGTGTCTGTGATGCTCAACTATTTGTCATTGGTGCTGAGGACATAAACTGCACCTGGCAGAGAATGATTCAGCGTCACCTGGGCCCTGAACCACTATGCCTCTTAGCCCTGATTTGGGAGGCACGGCATGTGGTCCTCTCTCCACCTGCACCTCTCTCCACAGGAAGATCGTGAGAACCTTCAACCTCCCATGGCTCTGTGGGTAACACATCACCTCCTCTGTTTAGGGGGCTGTTTTCAGTATTCGTCTCCAAGAATCAAGAATTCATTCTTAACAACAAGAATGGTTTAACTTACACTTTATAAGGCATATTCACAATTACTATGAAGTTCCAAGACGACTGTGAAGACCTGTGAAGAAGGCAGTAACCTCCGTTTTCTAGTGAAGAAACAGGACTCGAACTTGCCCAAAGTCACTCATAACTGGGCAGAACTTGGGCTGACCTCTGGCCTGACGTGAAGTTCATCTTAGTCCATGATTAGCTCACCAAGGTAATGTGCTATGAGGGAAGGGCACTCAATTTCTACCCTATGCTACATTTGCTGACAAAAATAGAATGAAGTGAGAAGCCTTTAAAATGTGACTGTTGACTTTACTATTCTGCAACTTTAGTACCATCCATTACACTTTTAAAATGTAGTTTTTTTTAATCTTAACCAAGATATGCACACATACATTTTAAAGACTCAGATCATTTTACAAGGCATGCTATGAATAAGATTATTTTGCCTGTGCTATCCTTCAGTATTCTGCTCCCCAGAAACAATCACTTTGAACGCTTCTAGTATGGAAGTATTTACTTCCATAAAGCTAAATAACATGCTTATACTTCTACTGCTTGATTGGTTAAGTTTTAGCATTATTTATTATTTTCCCGTTAAGAAAGTTGAGGATTTAGCTAATTTTTTCACCTCCTTTCCCCACCAACTCCACTACATATACACACATTTTCTGTGTCCTTATCCTTCCAATATATTGTTAGCATAATTTTACTTAGATTACTATTCAGCATTTATGTTACTAAACAAACAAAAAAACCAAACCTGTTGTCATCGAGCCAACTCCAAGTTATGGCAACCCCATGTGTTACAGAATAGAACTACTCCATAGGATTTTCTTGGCTGTAATCTTCAGGAAGCAGATTGTCAGGCCTTTCTTCCACAGAGCCTCTGGGTGGATTCAAACTGCCAACCTTTAGGTTAGCAGCTGATCACGAACCACTTGTGCCACCCAGGGACCTCGTTTACATTACTATGATCATGTAAATTCAATTTAGAGTTGGCTTTGTAATATAATTTCTTTTTTTCCTGGTATAGCATAGTTTCTTTGCTCTCCTCCTCTTCTTCTATTTGCTTAGTTTTCTAGGTATTTATCATTAATTCAATCCCCAATTCTCTTTCCATTGTGTAAATCTCCTCCCAATATGTTCAAATATGTTAGGCGGTCCATCAGTTTCATCTCCTTGAAGAAATCTTCCTTGGAGTCTCGTCGTGTTCTCTAATCTGGACGGTTGTTGTCTTGGCTGCTGTCTTAGGATCTCCCTTCATCGTCGTAGGGCTTACCTTCACCCTCTTGGATCTTTGTTTAGTGCGCCCCCATGCCTACCTTTTTCTTTGTTTAATCCCTTATTTTAATGGAATATATTTCCAGTAGCTTTCTGAAAAGGAATGTGTCGGAAGCCAGATTCTAAGACCTTGAAAAGTCTGGTGATGTTTATTTCACTTTCAAACTTCATTGCTATTTGAATGGGTATGGAATTTTAGAAATTTTCTGAAATTTGAAGACCTTGCTCCATTGTCTTTTAGCTTTCTGTGTTGCTCTTGAAGCCCAATAGTATTTTTATTCTTTATCCTTCAAAATAAAAATAATTTTCTACTCTGGAAACTGTGGGTGTCTTTGTTCCTCATTTTTCAAAATTTTATTGCATTACACTTGTTCTAGCCACTGTAAACAATCTCATAGATGCAGCTACTGTTGTGCCCATTAACAGTGAGGGCATGGCAACACAAGACGATAGGTATCTGTACTGTCCTCACCCTGGAGGTTAAGGAGGAGCGTGTGGATTGGAGCCCAAGGTCTCTGGAATCCTCGTCTAGTGTTTCTGCACAGTGTAGGGCAGTGGAGAGTACACTGTTTCTGGTACCAGAGGCCTAGCAAAGAATCCTGACTGACTGGAGACTCAGGGAAGCCCCTAGTAACCCCTGTGAGATTAGGTATTAGTGGATTTTGTTAGCCAGTGTTTTGTTACCGCTGCATGAGAAACAATGCAATAGATCACAACTACTATGCATTTCTTCTCCTGGATATTGGACTCAGCTGAGGCTCTGCAGGCTTGGCTCCAGCTTGAGGATCTGTCTCGGATTTGCTCTGAATGTGTTCTTACGGCAGGAACCAGGATACAGAGGCATCCCGTCTGGGACTTGTTTCATGACAGAGGCCAAGCCAAACAACACCCAGGCACATTTATAGCTCTGTGTGAATGTAGCTTGTATCACATCTGCTCATTTTCCATTGGCCTTGGCCAAACCCAATACCAATGGGAGTGGAGTAACCTTCTCCACCATAAGGGAGGGGAGAATGAACATGTGGATATGTGCTGAAAAACTGTAAAATCTGCCTTGGCCTTATTACATACATGAGCAAACTAAGGAATGTCACTTTTTTAAATTGTAAAGCATAGTGAAAACACAGGTGGCTGTCCTCATCCTTCCCTTGTGACTTGAAAGGAGAAGGGTGGAATTCAGAACCAGAGGGTCAGTGACTCAGTGGCTAAGGCACTTACCTGAGGCCCTGAAAAGACATATTGTAAAAGACTTTTATGCCAGAGTTACCTTTGCCGTAAATATGACTCACTCATTTGTTTCTGTCCTTTCCTATGAACCTAAGTGTCTCCAAGTACATCAAGATCTGGGTTTTCTTAGAAGTACCATACAATCCAGCTATCCCACTCCTTGGAATATATCCTAGAGAAATAAGAGCTGTCACACGAATAGATACATGCACACCCATGTTCACTGCAGCACTGTTCACAATAGCATAAAGATGGAAACAACCTAGGTGCCCATCAACGGATGCAAGGATAAACAAATCATGGAATACTATGCGATGACAAAGAACAACAGTGAAGCCGTGAAACATAGCATGGAGGACTCTGGAGGTCATTATGCTGAGTGAATTTAGTCAGTCACAGAAGGACAAATATTGTATAAGACCACTATTGTAAGAACTCAAAAAAAGGTTTAAACACAGAAGAAAACATTCTTTGATGGTTACGATGGTGGGGTGGGAGGGTGAGGGTTGTTTAGTAACTAGATAGTAGATAAGAATTACCTTAGGTGAACGGAAGGACAGCACACACTACAGGGGAAGTCAGAACTGGACTAAACAAAGCTAAGAATTTTCTTGAATACAATCAAACACTCTGACGGACAGAATAGCAGGGGTAGGGGTCTGGGGACCATGCTTTCAGGGGACATCTAGGTCAATTGGCATAACAAAGCTTATTAAGAAAATGTTCTGCATCCTACTTTGGTGAGTGGCGTCTGAGGTCTTAAAAGCTTGCAAGTGGCTATCTAAGATGCATCAATTGGTCCCAACTACCAGGAGTAAAGGAGAATGAAGAACACCAAGTACACAAGGAAAGTATTAGCCCAAGAGACAGAAAGGGCCACATAAACCAAAGACTTCATCAGCCTGTGACCAGAAGAACTAGATGGTGCCTAGCTACCACCAATGACTGCCCTGACAGGGAACACAACAGAGAGGCCTGGGTGGAGCAGGAGAAGGGTGGGGTACAGATCTCAAATTCTAGTAAGAAGACCAGACTTAATGGTCTGACTGAGACTGGAGGAACCCTGGAAAGCATGGCCCTTGGATTCTTTATCAGCCCAGAACTAAACCAATTTCCGAGGCCAACTCTTCAGACAGGGATTGGACTGGACTATGGGACATAAAGTGATACTTACGAGGAGTATGCCTCTTAGCTCAAGTAGATGCAAGAGACTAAATGAGAAGCTTCTGTCCAGAGGTGAGATGGGAAGGCAGAGAGGGTTAGGAGCTGGTTGAATGGACATGGGGAATCAGGGGTTGAAAGGAGGAGTGTGCTGTCACAGTATGGGGAGAGCAATTAGGGTCACATAACAATGTATGTATAAATTTTTGTATAGGGAAAAAAATTTAAAAAAAAGGATCTGGGTTTTCTGGCATCCCATTGATTCCAAATCCCTGTTGACTTTACACACACCTGCAACATGATGGCTGCTGATACAAATACTGACCACAAAGTGCTTCCTCATTCCTCAAAGGCAACTTTAATCCCGGCTCAGTAATTTATGGGTGGGAAAGAGGATGCTTATGTCTCTTTTTCTGGTATATTTGTAATCCATGTGTATGGTCATTTGATAGAGACCAGAATATTTTATTTCCAATGACATCACCCTACTCAAGCATCCTAAACATAGAGGTGGGGAAAGGAGATATTTTACATAGAATTGTAATAATTTAAAAAATCTTCTTACAGTGCCTTATTCTATTCAGAACTTTTTCACTTGTAACATTGCATTTGATCCTCACAGAAGTTCTGTAAGTTAGGTAAGAAAAGGAGGTATTATTCCTTAGAGCCAGAGATATTAACTAGTCCAAACTCAAGTTTATTCAGTTTCTAAGATCATGCTACTTCCACTTTCAGTATTTTGGCTTCAAAGATCTCCAGAGATGAATACTGGCCCGAAATCCATCTCCTTAAAGATAGAAGAGAAACTCATAATATATTACCCCTTCTTTCTTCTGACTGGGTGACGCCTGTGATGGTCTATATTTGGAGAAGAGTTTAGCCACAGAGAAGGGAGGTCAGCTGCTGGAGAGTGTTGAAAGCAGTGTAACGAAGGGGGCTGAGCCAGAGTGCTTTTCTGTTTCAGAAAGTGTCAACTAAATGTAAACATTTTTCTTTAAATTGGGGTCACTAATATAAAGGGAACCATTTTAAGTGAACAATATAGTGACAGTTAGTACATTCACAATGTTGTGCAAACACCACCTTTATCTGGTTCCAAAATAGTTTTACATCCCCGAAAGAGAATCCTGTACCCATTAAATAGTCATTCCCCATTCCCCTTTCCCTGCAGGCCCTGGCAGCCACCAATCTGCTTTCTGTTTCTATGGATTTACTTATTACAGACATTTCATATAAATGAAATCATACGGTGCATGACTTTTTGTGTCATAATGTTGCAAGATGCATCCATGTCATAGCATGTATCAGAACTTCATTTCTTTTTAAATTTTATTTATTTTGCAGTTGTTATTGAGAATATGCACAGCAAAACATATACCAATTCAACAATTTCTACTTGTACAGTTCAGTGACATTGATTACATTGTTCAGGTTGTGCAACCATTCTCACCCTCCTTTACTGAATTGTTCCTCCCCCAATGACATAAATTCACTGCCCCCTATGGTTCCTATCTAATCTTTTGTCAATTTGATCCTATATAGATAGCTCTTAAAAGCACACAACACTCAAGGCAAACATTTTTTACTAGTTAAACTAAACTATTGTTTGGTTTTAAGAAGACTTCAAGGGATATTTTTGGTTCAAGGTTTAAAGATTATCGCAAGGCAATATTGTTAGGGTTTCATCCAGCCTCCATGGCTCCAGAAAGTCTGGAGTCCATGAGAATTTGAAGTTCTGTCCTACATTTTCCTCCTTTTGATCAGAAGTCCTCTGTAGAATCCTTTATCAAAATATTTGATAATGGTAGCCAGGCCCCATCCAGTTCCTCTTGTCTCATGGGAAAGGTGGCAGCTATTCATGGAGGCAATAGAGCCATTCCATATCTTCCCCTGTTCCTGACTCTTCTTCTTCCTCTGTCATTCCATTCAAACAGAGACCAACTGTTGCACCTTGGATGGCTGCTTGCAAGCTTTTAAGACCCCAGGCACTATGCAATGAACTAGGAGGTAAAATAGAAGCACTAAACACGTTATTAGGCTGATTAACTGGGGATGTCCCATGAAACCATGACCCTAAACCTCCAAACCAAGGAACAAAATCCCATGAAGTGTTTGGTTGTACAAAAACAGCCAGAGCAGCAACTCTTTTTCTTTTTTTGTCATTGTTGTATATATATCTATCACACAACTTTTGCCAATTCAGCTTTTTACAGGTGTACAACTTATTGACAGTAATTACAATAATCAGTTGTGCAACCTTACCCTTAATCCATGCAATTTTTCCTTTACTGTTTACCCCCCTTTTCCACCTCCTTCCTGCCCCTAGTAACCACTAATAAACTTTGGTCTCTATACTTTCGTCTTTTCTTGTATTTTTATATAAGTGAGGTTATACAGTATTTTTCCTTTTGTGATTGATTGATTTCACAGAGCATAAAGTCTTCAAGCTCCATCCATGTGTCAAGACTTCATTTCTCCTATTCGCTGAGTAGTATTCCATTGTGTTTATGTACCACATTTTGTTTATCCATTCATCTGTTGATGGGCATTTCGGTTGTTTCCACTTTTTGGCTATTGTGAATAGTACTGCAATGAACATTGGTATACAAGTCTCTATTTGAGTCTCTGCTTTCAAGTCTTTTGGGTATAATATCTAGGAGTGGAATTGCTGGGTCATATGGTAGTTCTGGAGCCCTGGTGGCGCAATGTTTAAGCATTCTACTGCTAACCAAAAGGTCAGCAGTTCAAATCCACCAGATGCTCCTTGGAAACCCGATGGGGCAGTTCTACTGTGTCCTATAGGGTCTCTATGAGTCAGAATTGACTCGACAGCAAAGATTTTTGGATGGTAGTTCTATTTCTAATTTTTTGTTTTTTAGGAGCTGCCACACTGTTTTCCACAACTGCTGTACCATTTTGCATTCCCACCAGCAATGGATAAGGGTTCCAATTTCCCTACATCCTCGCCAACATTTATTATTTTCTTTCTTTTTTTTTTAATCTTAGCTATTCTACTAGGAGTGAAATGGAATCTCATTATGGTTTTGATTTGCATCTCTCTGATCTAATGATGCTGAGCATCTTTTCATGTGTTTAGTGGCCATTTGAATGTTCTCTTTGGTGAAATGTCTATTTGAGTCCTTTGCCCATTTATGGTTGGGTTTTCTTTTTGTTGTCGACGTTTTAGATATATTTTGGTTATTAGATTCTTATCAGATCTGTGATTTTCCAAGGCATTCTCCCAGTTGGTAGCTTGTCTTTTAATTTTTTTTGGTAAAGTCTTTTGATTTACAAAAGCTTTTAATTTTTATGAGGCTCCATTTATTTATCTTTTGCTGTTTGTACTTTTGTCATTATATCAGATAACTCATTGTTAAAAGTTAGGCCTAACAGCGTTGCCCTCGCATTTTATTCTAAGAATTTTACGGTTTTAGCTTACACATTTAGGTCCTAAATCTATTTTGAATTTGTTTTTGTGTATGGTGTGAGGCATGTATGTATCCTATTTCATTTTTCTGCATGTGGTAGTCCAATTTTCCCAGCACTATTTATCGAAGAGACTTTTCTTTCTCTATCAGATGGACTTAGCACCCTTGTCAAAAATCAGCTGACCATAGATGTGTGGGTTTAGTTCTGGACTCTCTCCTCTACTCCATTGGTCTATGTGTCTATTGTTATACCAATACCAGGCTGTTTTGATTACTGTAGCTATGTGTTTTAAAATCAGGAAGTGTGAGTCCTCCTACTTTGTTCTTGACTTTCAACATTGCTTTAGCTATTTGGGGCCTCTTGCCATGCCATATAAAGTTGAAGATTAGTTTTTCCATCTCTGTAAAGAAGACTGTTGAAATTTTGATTGGGCTTGCATTAAATCTACAGATAACTTTGATTAATATTGACATATTAACAATATTAAGTCCTTTAATTCATGAACATGGAACATGTTTCCATTTATTTAAATCTTCTTTTAATCTCTTTCATCAGTGTTTTATATCTTTCATTGTATAAGTCCTTCATGTCCTGGTTAAATTTATTCCTTGGTATTTTATTCTCTTAGATACTATTGTGAGTGGAATTGTTTCCCTAATTTCTCTTTCAGATTTCTCATTGCTGGTGTATAAAAAACTAATTTTTGCTTGTTGACCCTGCAATTTTGCTAAATTCCTCTATTAGCTGTGAAAGTTTTCTTGTGGACTCTTTGGGATTTTCTACATATAGGATCATATCATCCATAATACAGATAATTTTACTTCTTCTTTTCCAATCTGGATACTTTTTAGTTCTTTTCCTTGTCTTATTGCTCTGGCTAGGACTTCTAATACCATATTGAATAGCAGTGGTGAGAGCAGGCATCATTGTCTTGTTCCTGACTTCGAGGGGAAAGCTCTCAGTCTTTCTCCATTAGGTGTAATGATGGCTGTTGGCTTTTCATATATGCCCTATATTATATTCAGTACTTTCCCTTCTATTTTAATCTTCTTTAGAGTTTTCATTAAGAAAGGGTGTTGAAGTTTATTAAATGTTTTTTCTGCATCCATAGGGATGATCATGTGGTTCTTTTCCTTTGTTCTGTTGATGTGGTATATTAATTGATTTTCTAATGTTGAACCATCCCTGCATTCCTAGAATAAAGGCCACTTGGTCATGGTGTATGACTCTTTTAATATGCTGTTGGATTCTCTTCACTAGTATTTTGTTGAGAATTTTTCATTTATGTTCATAAGAGATATTAGCCTGCCGTTTTTTCTTGTGGTGTCTTTGTCTGGTGTAGGCATTAGGGTTATGTTTGAACCATAGAATGAATTATGGAGCAGTCCTTCCTTCTCTATCTAGGACTTCATTTCTCTTTATAAAACATCTAAGTCCATTGTCATCAAGTCGATTCCTACTTACAGCGACCCTATACCACAGAGTAGAACTGCCCCATTAGTGTTTCCAAGGATGTAAATCTTTACAGAAGCAGATTGCCACATCTTTCTCCTGTGAACCAGCTGGTGGGTTTGAATGATTAACCTTTTGGTTAGCAGCCAAACTCTTTAACCACTGTGCAATGAAAGCTTCTGTTTCTTTTTATACCTAAATATTCTGTTGTATGTATGTATTACATTTTGTTTATCCATTCTCTGTTGAAGGACAGTTGGGTTGTTTCTGTTTCCACCTTTTGGCTATCATGAATAATGCTACAGTGAATATTGGTATACAATATTTGAGTCTCTGTTTTCAATTCTTTTGGATATACCTAGGAATGGAATTGCTGGATCATATGGTAAATCTATGTCTAACATTTTTTCTCCTTTATTTATTGTAGTGAAAATATACACAAAAATATATTTAACTTTTTGATGAAATGCAAAGCTGTTTTCCACAGTGGCTGTACCATTTTGCATTCCCACCAGCAGTAGCCAAGGGTTCCAATTCCTCCACATCCTCATCAACACTTGTTATTTTCTATTTTTCTGATAAAAGCCTTGCTAGTGGGAGTGAAATGGTATCTCACTGTGGTTTTGATTTGCATTCCCCTAATGATTAACGATGTTTAGAACTTTGTGTGTGTGTGTGTGTGTGTGTGTGTGTGTGTGTGTGTGTGTTTAGCCATATGTGTAACTTCTGAATGTAAACTTTGACTGAAAGGCATTTTGTTGTCATCTAACCATCTTTTGAAACATTTTCAGGAATTAAAAAGCTCAACATAACCTCAATACTTTCTTTCCCCCGTAACCTGTTAGTAGACATAGGGCAAGGATGGGGTGGGATTGCTGGGAAATAAAAGAAGCCCCAATATTCTCCTTTACTTCAGCCCTGACAATCTCTTACTGGGCAGGCTACTTTGGAAAATTTATTCCACACTGGACAGGACATTTTTGCTTTTCTAAAGTTCATGCAGTGTTTTTTTCTGACTCTTTGGCTGTCTGGTATTCTTCCAAATAGGGGTCTGCTTAGGAGACTGCCAGGCACAACTGTGCTGTATGATGAAGTCTGGGTCTCTTAAGCTGCCTGTGATATTGCTTCAATAAAGAAAACTTCTGAACTCAGGTTGTAGCATTATGCTGCATCCCTTTTCTTCTCCTCATGGGAAACTCCAGTACTATTTAGCTCTTCCTGAGACTCGAGCTAACAATTTTAGACAAACCATGAATTTGCCATGAGGTGGGATGACAGCGTATTTTCAGCCTCAGGTAGGTAAATCAAAAGTTATTGACCACCTTCTTCTCCATAGTCCAACGGGTTTTTTGTTTTTTTTTAAACCCTTCCATGTCTATCTCTTTCATTTAAATGAAATCCCACAGCTATGCCCTAGAGGTCCTACATGATCTGGCCCCTCCTCCTCTTCAACATCTCCTACCACTCCACCCTTCCGTCACTGGGCTCTAGTTGCACTGGCCCACTTTCTATTTTGAGTCTACCAAGCTACCAGGTGTCAGCCCTGATTATTAAGGTGTAAAAACACACTAATGGCCAGTGTTGTGAACTTGCTTCTTCTCTGCATGGAACCCCCTCTCCTTAGCTCTTCCTCTATCTAGATCTTTCTCATCCTTAAGTTCTAAGCTTACAGCTCACCTCAGGGAGATCTTTCTATAGCCACATCATGAAAAATAATTGTTGTTGAGACCAAATGTGTACAGAGCAGAGCTGTGCTCCATAGGGTTTTCAAAGCTGTGAACTTTCAGAAGCAGATTGCCAGGTCTGTCTTCCAAGGCACCACTGGGTGGGTTCGATCCCCAACCTTTCAGCTAGTAGTAGAGCATTTAACCATTTGCACCATCCAGGCTTCCTTATCAAAAATAATAAACCTCTTCGTTTGGGTACTCATAGTCCTATTAGCCTGTTTCTATCTTCTATTGCATTGATCATGACTGTAATTTTATTATGATCAGGTCTTTACTATTTCTTGTTTTGTCTTACGCAGTAGAGCAAAGCTCCTGAAGGTAGAGATCTGTACTAGCTACGGTTCCACCTGCAGTGTCTAGGACAGTGCTTGCCTATCATGTACATTGCCAATAAATGCATATTGACAAAATATTCGAAAAAGAAATACGGTCAATGAGTGAAGGGCTCATGGGAACTTGACCAGAGTAACACAAACATGGAAGTCATACTATTTATTGCTAAACAGAAGAGAGATCAGAGCTGTGGTAGGATTCTGTAGTAAATGTGCCTTGATTTGTCAGTCTTGGCAACTTATCTGCTGGACATCTGAAGACATCACTGTGGTCCACACCCAATTCCCCATGGCTGCAGAAAACGACCTGCAGGCAGAGCTTGTGCTGTAACTCGAGCTGTTAGCTTTTCTGTCTCCAACTTTGAGCTGACAATTCCTATCTCCCCTGCTCTTTCAGTGGTAACCTTGAGACTTTATAGCAATTCAAAGAAATTCACCAGGAAAACTTTGTGGACTGCTACCCTAGTGCATAATTGGCATATCAAACAGTATTTAATAAAGTATGTATGAGCAGCTATGTTTTATTCACCACACTAGCCACTGTTCCATTTTTATAGCTTAATACTCAGGGCTTCTTACAGGAAATTATTTTCCAACACTGCCAGGAATTAGAACCCAGCAAGCTTGGATTATACTTTCCACAGTTGTCTTGGCATCTGAAATCCTGCAGCTGCCTCTGTGAGCGCTGCATGGGCACGGACTAATACAACGGTAGCTGAAGTGCAAAGCTGATTTGTGTTTTGTTGAGAACAAGGCATGGATCTCAGCAGTGTTTTTGAGATGTTGGCTTCTTGAAACACATTTAAAAAATAAAAACCTACGGCATCTTATGGATTTGCTTTTGATGTTACCATGTGGCTGGCAAAAATTTCACAGCCATCAAATGATTTATGGCAGTGTAGACGTATACAGTGCATGACACTTGATTTACTATACTAGTTTATAAAATTTGTATTTTTGTTTTCATGATGCTAAATACCTGTTTCACTAAATATTCACTTTTCAAGTGGTTTAGGGCCATTGAGAGAGCTTGAGTGTGCATGTTGATCTTTATTTAAAAGAGGGAGATTAAAGCATTGCAGCTGACTGCAGTAATTGTTGACTGCATCAAATAAAATGTAAACATTGCGAAGAAACATGTGAGGGAAATATTTCTAATGTGGCTCATCACTGTGTGACCTTGGGAAAGTCACTCAATTCTTGTCTCAGCATCTTATCTGTCAAATGGATTGATTTCTGTCTAATTAATTTGCAAGAATTTTTCGAGGATCCTACTAGATAAAACCTAGCAAGGTTAAGTGACTTGTTCAGGGTCATACAGCTAGTCTGTAGCAGCATCAGTATCGAGCTCAGGTCTGCTCAAATGCAAACGCACTCCCACTAATAGCAGAACATTTCTGGGTCCTACACAAAGGTGCTTAGTGAAAATGTGGTTGAATTTTGCTTAACAGCTAGAAGAGTTAGAAAGCCAGACAGCTTCGCCTTTCCCAAGAAAGCAGAGCATGAGGCCAGGTTTAATTGCCAGCACTTTATTTAGGAGGGCAGTGGTGGTTCAGTGGCAGAATTCTTCCCTTCCATGCAGGGTTTGATTTCCAGCCAATGTACCTCATGCACAGGCTTGTGTGTTTCTTTGAAGCTCAGTGGAGATCCCAGACTAAGACCAACTAGGAAGAAAGGCTTGGCAATCTACTTCCAAAAATCAGCAAGTGAAAACCCTATGGATCACAATGGTCCAAGCCACAATCAACCATGTGGATGGTGCAGGAATAGGTCGTGTTCCATCTCTTTGTGCATGGAGTTGCCATGAGTTGGGGGCTGACTTGACGGTAGCTAACAACCACCGTAGGGCAGAGAGAGAGTGATGGGAAACAGAAGTGAGGAAGATGGGAAGAGAGCAAGACCAAGTGTTACCCCATAGCCACAGCTGGTCACTGTGCTGGTATTACTGCTTGGACACATGGGACAACTTGGGACAGCTATTCAGAGAAGCCATGCTTTTGAGGAGTCCATTTGAGGGAAAGAGAGAGTAAATTTCTCTGCACAGTGTTCTCTTGTTTTCTGTCTCTCATTGGTCAAAATGTGCCTCAGGGAGACTTTCCTGCCCTGCTCTTCTGGATTGTTGTATAAGTTACTAGTACTGCTGTAACAAAAATACTATAAAGGGATGGCTTTAAAGAACAGAAATGTATTTTCGCACAGTTCAGAAGACTAGAAGTCCGAATTCAGGGTGTGGGTCTAGGAGGAGGTGCTTCCTTGCCTATTTCAGCTTCTAGTAGCTGCCAGCAACCCTTGGCGTTCCTGGGTTCGTAGATGCATCTGTGTCTGTCACCTGTCTTCCTCTTCCCTCTGTGCTTTTCTCTGCATCTATTCTGCTCTTTATAACCCAGAAGTGATTAGGTTTAGGACCCACCCTACACTGGTATGACCTCATTACCATAACAAAGAAAAACTTATTTCCAATCTGAGTCATACTTACAGATATAGGGGTTAGAATTTAGCACATATTACTGGGAACACAATTCAATCCATAACTGTTGTCATTTGCCCCCTCAGCTGCTATTTGGAAAGTAAGACCCTCTGCCCTGTGGTATGGAATTTCATTCAAATTGTGGAAGTGAAAGATAGTCAGAAATGCTGGGTATATTGCTGTTTGATAGGCAGATGTGCTGGTTCTGATCCAAATCCCAGTTCCTCTGAGGAGGGAATGTGGGGAGGACGGGAGGGCGTATAGGATACACACTCCTCACACAGTCATCTGGCCAAGGCACCAGCTAAAATCCAGAGTAAGCAGCCAAGGATCTGCGAGACAGGTACAGCTGAGAACTTTGGAGGAGCTTCATGGGGCTCACATACCCAGCTGGTTAAGGGGCAGAGCTTGACTTCTTAGCATCAGACACATCACATCCTAATGCTGCCCGACAAGAACTAGACCAGTGAGTACAAATCCTGTACTTGCAACGGCTGGAGGGAACTGGAGCTTTCTCAAGTTTCAGGAGGCAAATATCTGTACTTTTAAGTAACTTTAGGTAGAAAAATGTCTTCTGGAACTTTTGAGGGATTGGAAAAGGGCTGCTAAGGTGAAACGTAGTCTGCGTCTGGGCCATTGAGTGTCAGAGTTTGTAGCTGCTTACATGATAGAGGAGAAATTTGGCCACAGACATACCCCTTATTAAACAATTTTGTCACCCACCCACTGGACTGTCAAAAATACCATCTCTGTATGTTCAGTAGAGGCAAACATGCTACCTGATGTACGGTGCCACAGACCATTATTTGCTCTTTGTCTTAAAGATACAGTGTCTTGTGCATGAAGCACTGTGCTGGCCTCTAGAGGTAGGAATGGAGAAATGAGGAAACATGATATGTGGTCTTTACATCTGTGAAATTTACACCTAGGTTAACAGCAGTGCCTTTAGACTCTCAGATTAGCTTCAGCCTTCAGAAGTCCTTGTAGCTTAGGTTAGGAAGGACTCCATGGGTGGTGCAAATGGTTAACATGCTCGAATGCTAACCAAAAGTTAAGCGGTTTGATTCCCCTCAGAGCACCTGGAAAGAAAAGCCTTGTGATCTACATCCAAAAAGTCAGCCACTGAAAACCTATGGAACATAGTTCTGACACACATGGAGTCACCATAAGTCAGAATTGACTTGGCTACTGGTGGTGTTGGTGAAATAAGAGTATTTGATGGAAAAAAAGGATGTGGTGCTCCAGAAGAGGGGGTGTAGATAGATCTTTAACACATAGGGGGCAGCAGAGGCCTCCTATACCATAGTGTGTAGCTCCCGTGGGTGCCTTCTCCTTCACACTATTTGGGGAGCAGACAGCTTCTTGTTTTAGCTGTACTGTCACTCTCAGCCTCTGGGACTGTAATAAAATAAATTCTTTTATGTGGCCTTTTGCCTTGGTTGTTTGGAAAAATAGCTTGGGAGATTTCCCACCCTAAACTCTGAGGAGTTACCTTTGCCTTAGTTCTTTGAAGAAGCAACATGGGTAGAGGGTTCCTGGGTTGTTTTCTATCCCAGAGGGTTTGTTACTTTTGCCCTGGAGATTCCTGGGTAAGTTGTAAACAACTTGATGGTTTGATACTTTTGCCTGGTAATTAACAATGCCTGAGTTGACTGACATCTCATGGGTAATTGCAGATTGTTTGAACTCTGATCTGGTGAGGGAGGCCCAGACTTGTAACTCACAAGGATACCACTCACCACTGCCTTCCAGTTGATTCTGACTCATATCAAACCCTGTATGACAGAACTGCCCCATAGGGTTTCCAAGGCTACAAATCTTTACAGAAGCAGATTGCCACATCTTTCTCCCATGGAGTGGCTGATGGGTTTGAACCACCAATCTTTTGGTTAGCAGTGCGCGCTTTAACAACTGCACCACTAGAGAGACATATTAACGCCTGAAACAGAGGTTTTTAGAAAGGCCTTCTGGAAAAGAGAGAGATACGAGATAAGCGCTGGGCTGGCAGAGAAGCAGAGCCACGTGGGAGCCAAGTCGTCCTGAAGCTGCTACGCTGGCTGTGAGTTGGGCCAGTTAGTGGTGGAGAGACCAATGGCAGAGAGGCCAATGGCAGATAGCCTGAGGGCAGAATGCCCAGTGGCAGAGAGGCCTGACAGCTGAGAGCTGCTACGCTGGCTATGAACTGGGCCAGTTGTTACCATAATAGCGGGTCTGAGCCACCTGCCACAGAAGCCAATCCTGAGATGGGGTGAGGTGAGCAGAAGCCAATCCTGAGATGGGGTGAGGTGAGCAGCAAGAGTGTTTTCTTGTATATTGATATACAGGAGACAGAGGGGAATGAGCTCCTCTAAAAGACCTGTCTCCCCTTTGGAGACTTGCTGAAAGTTTTTATATGGACAAGATTATAGTTTTTTTCCAGTGGTTACATTCTGCACCTGGCAATTCTTGAAGGTCATATTTCCCCGTTATCATCACGTCGCAGATGAGTTACTCTACCCTCCAAGGTCGTTCTACCTCTCAAAGAGAAACTTAGTTAAAGTTCAAAGTCATGGGAAAGCAAGAGGGGGGGATAGGTGGAAAACAAATTAAAATCATAGGAGCATGCAAAAGTGAACTATGCAAGCTAGGCATTAACAATACCACAATACCCAGGAAGATAGGCCAACATAAGTAGTTGGCAATAAACAATAAATGTGAAATTTTCACACAGCCCCTTTCACAGTTAGCAGTGGAGAGACTGATGGCAGAGAGGCCAGTGGCACGTAGCGTGATGACAGAGCAGCCGAAGGCAGAGAGGCCCAGTAGCAGAAAGGCCTGATGATGGAGAGGCCTGCACAGCAGCGAAGGCAGCTTCCTGGCAAACAAGACAAATTGGGGCACCTGCCTGGCAGAGGAGGCAGCTGCTCAGCAGAGAAGGTGCACCCGCTGATCACTAGAGACCTGTGTACTTCCTGATGCTGATCCCAGGTTGTTCCTATTACTTCCAAGTTGATCCTGATCTTGAGTTGTAGCCTGTTATTCCTCTAAAAAACCATGTAACTCTGAGTAAGGTCTGTGAGTTGTGTGTGGCCATTGCAATGAAATTACTGAACCCTGCAGAGAAGTAGAGAGTGGACGGGTGGTGTCAGAAATTATGGAGAAGTGGGAAGGCAGAGATATACCTGACCTCTACCTCATAGGAACCAGCTTTGTGCTGATCTTGATTTTTATCCTTCATGAATTTAGACAATTCACCACACCATGATGCTACACCATAAGGAGTATTTTGTTGTAATCATGGTCAGTTAATGGACTTGCATGATTCATGTGGAAAATCTTAAATTTAATATGATGGACTAATTAAATTATAAATAAATGGTTGTCAAAGGTACTGTGCCACAACTCAACCAGATATGCAAGCCTGACAGTTGGAGGCAGTAACTCCAATTGAGAAGCTTCATCCTGTGATCTCCTTGTTCATTCAATTTGAGTAGTAAAATTCATATCCTCCAGGAGCTCCAAAGAATACTACCATGGAGCTGATGCTCATGACCCCAACAGGAGCACCTGGATACCAGGACTGTTGTTTTCCAGTCCGTTTGCGTATTAGTATTAATTCCAGAACTACTCTCTAAACTCTTTGAAGTCAGGAGTGACAGCCACTGTGAGGGATAGAGAAAAAGAGATAACACAGAATTAAACACTTGCTGTTTGAAAGAAACACACACGGTTGCCAACAGAGGACATACTCATTTGGAGAAGAAAGAGGGAAAATAAAGAAACTTTTGTTTTAGGGCCCATGCAGAGCACACACCCAGCTCCGAAGTCTACAATGCTATATATACTTCTATGAGGCTCAATTTCGTTAGGTGGTTTGAAGCAAGAAAACTTTCCCAGAATGGGATATAAAACTGCTTAAAGGACTTACTCAAAAAAGGCAGAAGTAGAGAAGGACCTGATTTTTTTCCCCATTATGTACATCTGCGTGATATGAAAATGCTTTCCAAACAACTAGTCTCACATACTAGATATCACCAATAAGAGTACCCTTAACTCTAGAACTCTAAAAATATATAATCCATAAATTATACATAAATTCATGCTCTTGATTAAAAGAAAATTACAGGTAGACAAGCATAGGAATATATACAATAAAGAGTGAAAGTCCTTTTCAAAATTGACATGTACCTACACATTCCATTGGTACCATTACTAATGTTCATTCTCTGGTTCTTGTTTCATGCATTAGAGTCAATTCTGACTCATGGTAACTCTATATGACAGAGTAAAATTGCTACATAGGGTGTTCTAGGTTGTAATCTTTTTTTTCCTTTTTTTTTTTTTATTGTTATAATTAAATGAAGTTTACATTTCAAGTTAGTCTCCCATACAGAAATTTTTTTTTTTTTTACATACATTGTTTTGAGACCCCAGCCACTCATCCTATTCTGCGACAGCACACTCTTCCCCTCAACTCTTGATTCCCCATGAACATTCCAACAGCTCCTAACTCTCTCTGCCTTCCCATCTCACCTCTGGACAGAAGCTGCCCCTTTGGTCTCTTGTACCTACTTGACTAAGAGGCACTTTCCTTACAAGTCACACTTTATGTCCCACAGTCCAGTCCAATCCGTCTGAAGAGTTGGCCTCGGAAACTGTTTTAGTTCTGGGGTGATAGAGAGTCCAGGGGCCATGCTTTCCGGGGCGCCTCCAGTCTCAGACCATTAAGTCTGGTCTTCTTACTAGAATTTGAGTTCTGCATCCCATCATTCTAGTGCTCCATCAGGGACACTCTGTTGTGTTCCCTGTCAGGACGTTCATTGGTGGTAGCTGGGCACCATTTAGTTTTTCTGGTCTCAGGCTGATGAAGTCTCTGGTTTACGTGGCCCATTCTGTCTCTTGGGCTAATACTTTCCTTGTGTCTTTGGTGGTCTTCGTTCGCCTTTACTCCAAGTGGTTGAGACCAACTGATGCATCTTAGATGGTCGCTTGCAAGCTTTTAAGACCCAGACGCCACTCACCAAACTAGGATGCAGAACATTTTCTTAATAAGCTTTGTTATGCCAATTGACATAGATGTCCCCTGAAAGCATGGTCCCCAGACCCTGCATCCCTGCTACTCTGTCTCTCCAAGTATTTGATTGCACTGAGGAAACTTCTTAGCTTTGGTTTAGTCCAGTTGTGCTGGCTTCCCCTGTAGTATGTGTTGTCCTTCCCTTCACCTAAGATGATTCTTATCTACCTTCTAGTTAGTGAATAACCCTCACCCTCCCTCCCCACCCCCCTAACCATCAAAGAATGTTTTCTTCTGTGTTTAAACCTTTCCTTGAGTTCTTATAATAGCGGTCTTACACAGTATTTGTCCTTCTGTGACTGACTAAATTCACTCAGCATAATAAGTTCCAGCTTCCACCATGTTATACGATGTTTCACAGCTTCATCATTGTTCTTTATCATTGTGTAATATTCCATTGTGTGGATATACCATAGTTTGTTTATCCATTCATCTGTTGATGGGATCCTAGGTTGCTTCCATCTTTTTGATATCGTGAGCAGTGCTGCGATGAACATGGGTGTGCATATATCTATTTGTGTGATGGCTCTTGTTTCTCTAGGATATATTCCAAGGAGCGGGATAGCTGGACAGTATGGTACTTCTATTTCTAGATTTTTAAGGAAGTGCCAAATCAATTTCCACAGTGGTTGTACCATTTTACATTCCCACCAACAGTGTATAAGTGTTCCAGTCTCTCCACAACTTCTCCAGCATTTGTTATTTTGTGTTGTTTGAATTAATGCTAGCCTTGTTGGGGTGAGATGACATCTCATTGTAGTTTTGATCTGCATTTCTCTAATAGCTAATGATCGTGAGCATTTCTTCCTCTGTCTGTTAGCTGCCTGAATATCTTCTTTGGTGAAATGCCTGTTCATATCCTTTGCCCGTTTTTAATTTGGGTTATTTGTCTTTTTGTTGTTGAGGTTTTCCAGTATCTTGTAGATTTTAGAGATTAAACGCTGATCGGATTTGTCGTAGTCAAAATTTTTTTTCCCAGTCTGTAGATTGTCTTTTTACTCTTTTGGTGAAGTCTTTTGATGAGCATAAGTGTTTGATTTTTAGGAGCTCCCATTTATCTAGTCTCTCTTCTGGTGCTTGTGCATTGTTACCTATGGTTCGTATTGTGTTTCTGCCATGTATTAGGGCTCCTAGCATTGTCCCTATTCTTTCTTCCATGATCTTTATCATTTTTGATTTTTTATTTAAGTCTTTGATCCATTTTGAGTTAGTTTTTGTGCATGGTGTGAGGTATGGGTCTTGTTTCAGTTTTTTGCATATAGATACCCAGTTATGCCAGCACAATTTGTTAAAGAGACGGTCTTTTCCCCAATTGATGGACTTTGGGCCTTTGTCAAATATTAGCTGCTCATAGGTGGATGAGCTTATATCTGGATTCTCAACTCTGTTCCACTGATCTATGTATCTGTTGTTGTACCAGTACCAGGCCGTCTTGACTACCATGGCAGTATAATAGGTCCTAAAATCAGGTAGTCTAAGGCCTCCCACTTTGTTCTTCTTGTTGAGTTATGCTTTATTTATTTGGGGCCTCTTACCTTTCCATTTGAAGTTGGTCATTTGTTTCTCCAACTGATTAAAAAATGCTGCTAGAATTTGGATTGGGATTGCATTGTATCTGTAGATTGCTTTGGGTAGAATTGACATTTTCACTACATTGAGTCTACCTATCCATGAGCAAGGTATATTTTTCCACTTATGCAGGCCTCTTTTAGTTTCTTGCAGTAGTATCTTGTAGTTTTCTCCGTAAAGGTATTTTACATCTCTGGTTAGATTTATTCCTAAGTATTTTATCTTCTTGGGGGCTATTGTAAATGGTATTGATTTGGTGATTTCCTCTTCAAGGTTTTCTTTGTTGGTGTAAAGGAATCCAATTGATTTTTGTATGTTTATCTTGTATCCTGAAATTTGCTGAAATCTTCTATTAGTTCCAGTAGTTTTCTTGTGGATTCTTTGGGGTTTTCTGTGTATAAGATCATATCATCTGCAAACAGAGATACTTTGACTTCTTCCCTACCTGTTTGGATTCCCTTTATTTCTTTTTCTAGCCTAACTGCTCTGGCTAGGACCACCAGCAGAATGTTGAATAATAGTGGTGATAAAGGTCATCCTTGTCTGCTTCCTGTTCTCAAGGGGAATGCTTTCAAAGTGTCTCCATTCAGGATGATGCTGGCTGTTGGTTTTGTATAAATGCCCTTAATTATACTGAGGAATTTCCCTTCTATTCCTATTTTGCTGAGAATTTTTATCATGAATGGGTGTTGGACTTCGTTGAATGCCTTTTCCGCATAGATTGATAAGATCATGTGGTTCTTGTCTTTTGTTTGATTTATGTGATGGATTACATTGATTGTTTTTCTAATGTTGCACCATCCCTGCATACCTGGTATAAATCCCACTTAGTCATGGTGAGTTGTTTTTTTGATATGTCGATGAATTCTACTGGCTAAAATTTTGTTGAGGATTTTTGTGTCGATGTTCATGATGGATATCGGTCTGTAAATTTCTTTTTTTGGGTGTCTTTACCTGGTTTTGGTATCAGGGTTATGCTGGCTTCATAGAATGAGTTTGGGAGTAGTATCCCATCCTTTTCTATGCTCTGAAATAGCTTTAGTAGAAGTGGTGTTATCTCTTCTCTGAAAGTTTGGTAGAATTCTCCAGTGAAGCCATCCTGGCCAGGGTTTTTTTTTGTTGGCAGTTTTTAAATAACCTTTTCAATCTCTTCTTTTGTTATGGGTTTATTTAGTGGTTCTACATCTGTTTGTGTTAATTAGGTAGGTAGTGAGTTTCTAGAAATTTGTCCATTTCCTCTAGGTTTTCAAATTTGTCAGAGTACAATTTTTTAAAGTAATCTGTTATGATTCTTTTAATTTCAGTTGGGCTGTTGTGATATCACCCATCTCATTTCTTATACTAGTTATGTGCCTCCTCTCCTTTTTTTCTTTTGTCAGTTTGGCCAGTGGTTTATCAATTTTGTTGATCTTTTCAAAGAACCAGCTTTTGGACTTGTTAACACTTTCAATTGTTTTTCTATTCTCTATTTCATTTAATTCTGCTCTAATTCTTATTATTTCCTTCCTTCTGGCACCTGTGGGCTGCTTTTACTGCTCTCTTTCTACTTGTTCCAGTTGTAGGGTTAATGCTTTGATTATGACCCTTTCTTCTTTTTGGATGTGTGCCTTTATTGCTATAAACTGACCTCTGAGCACTGCTTTTGCTGTGTCCCAAAGTTTCTGGTAGGATGTGTTTTCATTCTCATTTGATTCTATGAATTTCTTTATTCCCTTCTTAATTTCTTCTATAACCCAGTAGTTTTTGAGCAAGATGTTGTTCAGTTTCCATGTGTTTGATTTTTTTTTCCTTGCTTTTTGTGTTGTTGATTTCCACTTTTATGGCTTTATGGTCAGAAAAGATGCTTTGTAATATTTCGATGTTTTGGATTTTGTTAAGGCTTGCTTTATGGCCTAATATGTGGTCTGTTCTGGAGAATGTTCCATGTACATTGGAAAAGAAATTATACTTGGCTGCTGTTGGGTGCAGTGTTCGGTATATCTCTATGAGATCAAGTTGGTTGATTATAGCATTTAGCTGTGTGTTTGTTGAGCTTCTTTCTGGATGTTCTGTCCTTCACTGAAAGTGGTGTGTTGAAGTCTCCTACTACTATTGTGGAGCTGTCTATCTCTGTCTTCAGAGCTGTTAGAGTTTGCTTTATGTATTTTGGATCCCTGTTGTTGGTGTGTAAATATTTATTATAGTTATGTCCTCCTGGTGTATTGACCCTTTAATCATTATACAGTGCCCTTCCTTATCCTTTGTGGTGGATTTTACTTTAAAGTCTATTTTGTCAGAGATTAATATTGCCACTCCTGCTCTTTTTTGAGTGTTGTTTGCTTGATATGTTTTTTTGCATTCTTTGAGTTTTAGCCTGTTTGTGTCTTTAAGTCTAAGGTGTGTCTCTTGTAGGCGGCATATAGATGGATCATGCTTTTTTATCCAATCTGCCACTCTCCGTCTCTTTATTGGTGCATTAAGTCCATTTACATTCAGTGTAATTATTGATAGGTATGAGTTTACTGCTGTCATCCTGGTATCCCTTTTTGTGTGTTGTTCACAGTTTCTTTATTCTCCTCAATTTTCTGTGCTGAGTCGTTTTTCTTTATGTATTTTTCTTTTTTTCATCTTTGTTGTAGATTTTGTTTGCTGGGCCTTTGTTTTTCTACTTTTTTATTTTGATTTGTAGGATTGTTAGATTCTTTTGTGGTTACCTTAATATTTACCCCTACTTTTCTAAGTTTATACCAGTCTTTTATTACTTTATATCGCCTTAACTTCCCCTCCATATGAAAAATCAATGTCTCCATTTTTTAAGTCCCTCTTTTTTGTTTTAATGTTGTCCTTTTTTACATATTGATATCTGTTTCCCTATTTTCAATGTGTTAACTTTGATGTATTTTCAATATCCGTATCTGAGTCAATATCCGGTTGCTCTGTCTTGTGTTCTAGTCTTGGCATTGTTAGCTGGTGTTAATGATTATCTAACCGAAGGACTGCCTTTAGTATTTCTTGTAATTTTGGTTTGGTTTTTGCAAATTCCCTGAACTTCTGTTTATCTAGAAATGTCCTAATTTAGCCATCATATTTAAGAGACAGTTTTGCTGGATATGTAGTTTTTGCCTGGCAGTTATTTTCCTTCAAGACTTTATGTATGTCATCCCATTGCCTTCTGGCCTGCATGGTTTCTGCTGAGTAGTCTGAGCTTATTCTACTGTCCTTTGTAGATGACTTTTTTTTATCCCTAGCTGCTCTTAAAATTCTCTCTTTATCTTTGGTTTTGGTAAGTTTGACTATAATACATCTTGGTGACTTTCTTTTAGGACCTACCTTATGTGGGGTTCGATGAGCATCTTGGATAGATATCTTCTCATCTTTCACGATATCAGGGAAGTTTTCTGTCAACAAATCTTCAACAATTTTCTCTGTATTTTCTGTTATCCCCCCCTGTTCTGGTACTCCAATCACTCATAGGTTATTTCTCTTGATACAGTCCCACATGACTCTTAGAGTTTCTTCATTCTTTTTAATTCTTTTATCCGATTTTTCCTCAAATAAGTTGGCCTCAAGAGCTTTATCTTCAGTGTCAGTAATTCTAACTTCTACTGCCTCAATTCTGCTCCTATGACTTTCTATTGAGTTGTCTAATTCTGAAATGTTATTGTTAATCTTCAGGATTTCTGATTGTTGTCTCTCTATGGAGTCTTGCAGCCTATTAAATTTGGCATTATGTTCTTCAATAACTTTTTTAAGTTCCGCTACTACTTTGTCTGTATGTTCCCTGGATTTTTCTGCATTATGTTGAATTTCCTTTCTAATTTCTAGGAGAGTTCTGTATATTAATCTTTTGTATTCTGCCTCTGGTAATTCCAAGAAGTTCTCTTCCTCCAGAGAATTTATTGATTCTTTATTTTGGGAGCTTGCTGAAGTCATCATGGACTGCCTCTTTATGTGACTTGATATTGACTATTGTCTCCGAGCCATCAATAATTTATTATAATTTTGTTTTGTATTTGTGTAGTGAGACCTAGCTTCTTATTTTCTTTGTTTTGATATGCCCAAACAGGCTGCTCGTGTGCACTAGTTTGATTTTTGACACTTTTGAATCTCTAACGTCCTGTCACCAGGTAGTTAGTTTTGTAACTAAGTATGTGCACACAGGAGTCCATTAAATTTTCCTATATGGGTTCAGCTCGGGTGTTCAGGCAGTCGGTCACCAAGTGTGTGATCCAGGGTCTCACCCCCAGTCCTAGAGAGGCATGGGTGATTGGTGCAGGCACTGGACTCTGGCTGTGGTAGGAGATCACGCGCTGAGCCAGGCAGGGGGCTGATGGCTGCCCCTGAGAGTCTGAAAGGAAAGCATGTCCCTATTCTCTAGGGTAAGTAGGTAGGTGAGTTTTGCAGCCAGACTAGAGCACCCCACTCTCTTGGCTGTAAAGTCTCGAGGGCACCACTTTTTCTTGGACTCCTGTAGCAGGTGACTAGGCGCTTTAGGTGATACCACCAGTGCTCACGCCCCTGCTACAGATCAATAAAAGTGCCTACTTAAGGGGCAGGGCTGTTTCGAGGGTCACAGATCTGCCAGTTGACAGCTGAAGCAGTTGAAGTTAACCTTCAGATGTTTGCCCTGGTGTACTGTGGTAGTGAGGACTAACGCTGTTGAGATGGGTCCCCATAAGTCTATAAAGGGGTGTAAGGCACTCAGAATCTGCGGACTTCTTGTACCTGTGCCTAGCAAAGGAGCTCTGCCGACCCTGTGTTTCTGGCTTAGGGGAGCCAGTAGCTTATTTGTTCCCTCTCCAAGGCCAGGAGAATGGGTCAGTGCACCTTTTGGGATCTACTTCTGGCCCAGCAGACTCCCAGTGCAGAGCACAGAGGGAGGAGTAAAAGATAGAGATGTTTTTCCCAAATGGGCTTTTTTTTTTTAAATCCCCTTGAAATGCTGTACGCATGTACTTATCTTAGCCACTTGGGAGCTGCTTTTCACTGGTTCGGAGTGTCCAAGCAGAATCTCTGCTGCCAGGTCTCTCAACGTGGAAACTGCTTCCCAACCGTGTGCACAGGACAGCTGTTTACCTGCTTCACTGCGGACTGGTGTGGCTGCAGCACTGCAGTTTCGCTGCCCCGCGGCTCTGGTATTCCTCGCTTCTTCCAAACCATCTCCCTCTTCCCTATCACTCAGACAGATTCCTCAACTTTGCCTTGGTCAGGGCTCCTAGATATTCATATAGAATCAAATCACTTGTTTTTCCAGGTCTTTGTTGTAAGAGGGATATAGGAAGTGTCTAACTACTCTGACATTTTGGTCATGCCCCCCTAGGTTGTAATCTTTATAAGAGCAGACTGCTGGGTCTTTTCTCCCCCAGAGCTGCTGGTGGGTTTGAACCACCGATCTTTTGGTTAGCAGCTCCCTTAGTTATCTAGTGATGCTATAACAAATACCACAAGTGGGTGGCTTTAACAAATAGAAATGTATTTTCTCAGTGTTTAGGAGGCTAGAAACCCAAATTCAGACTGCCAACTCTAGGGGAAGGCTTTCTCTGCCAACGCTGGAGGAAGGTCCTTAGCTCTTTGAGATTCTACTCCAGGGCAATCTTTATGTAGCTTGGCATCGCTCTTCCCCAATCTCTGTTTCTCTCCCTTACTTGTTTTATTCTTTTTTATATATTTAAAGAGATTGACTCAAAACATATCCTATACTAATCCTGACTTACTAACATAACAAAGACAACATATTCCCTAATGGGATTATAATGACAGGCATAGAGGTTAAGATTTACAACACATATACACATATTTTGGGAGGACAAAATTCAATCCATAACAGTAGCCCAACGCTTAACCAATGGGTCACCAGGGCTCTTTTGTTAATTTTCTTGTTGTTAGGTGCCATCGAGTCCATCCCAACTCACACAACCGCAATTACAACAGAACAAAACACTGCCCGGTCCTGCACCATCTTCATAATCATTGCTATGTTTGAGGTCATTGTTGCAGCTACTGTATGAATCCATATAATCAAGGGCCTTCCTCTTTTTTGCTGACCCTCTACCTTACCAAGCATGATGTCCTTCTCCAGGGACAGGTCCCTCCTGATAAGATGCCCGAAGTATGTGAGATGAAGTCTCACTATCCTCACTTTCAAGGAGCACTTTGTCTGTACTTCTTCCAAGACAGACTTGCTTGTTCTTCTGGCAGCCCATGGTATATTGTATATTCCTTGCCAACACCATAATTCAAAGATGTCAGTTCTTCCGTTTTCCTTATTTATTGTCCATCTTTTACATATATATGAGGTGATTGAAAATATCATGGCTTGAGTCAGACCCACCTTAGTCCTCAGGGTGACATCTTTGCTTTTCAACACTTTAAAGAGGTCTTTTGCAGTACATTTGATTTCTTGACTGCTGCTTCCGTGGGAGTTGATTGTACATCTAAGTAAAATGAAATCCTTGGCAACTTCAATCTTTCCTCCGTTAATCATGATGTTGCTTATTGGTCCAGTTGTGAAGATATTTGTTTTCTTTACTTTGAGATGCAATCCATACTGATGGCTGGGTCTTCGATCTTCATCGGTAAGTTCTTCAAATCCCCTTCACTTTAAGCAAGCAAGGTTGTGTCATCTGCATATGGCAAGTTGTTAATGAGTCTTCCTCCAATCCTGATGCCCCATTCTTCTTCCTGTAGTCCAGGTTCTTGGATTATTTACTCAGGATATAGGTTGAATAAGTATAGTGAAAGGATACAACCCTGATGTACAACTTTCCTGATTTTAAGCCATACAGTATCCCCCGTTCTGTCTGAATGACTGCCTCTTGGTCTAGGTACTGGTTCCTCTTCAGCACAATTAAGTGTTCTGGAATTCCCGTTCTTCAAACTGTTATCCATAATTTGTTATGATCCACACAGTCGAATGCCTTTGTGTAGTCAATAAAACACAGGCAAACATCTTTCTGGTACTCTCTGCTTTCAGCAAAGATCCACGTGACATCAGCAATGATATCCCTCATTCCACATCCTCTTCTAAATCCGGCTTAAATTTCTGTCAGTTCCCTGTTGATGTATTGCTACAACCATTTTTGAATGATCATCACCAAAATTTTATTTGCATGTGATATTAATGATATTGTTCATAATTTCCACATTCTGTTGGATTGCCTATCTTTGGAATGGGCACAAATATGGATCTCTTCCAGTTGGTTGACCAGGTAGCTGTCTGCCAAATTTCTTAGCATAGATGAGTACCATGTTACTGAACCCAGGAAGGTAGATCCTTGTCTCACATGCTCAGACTTGCCAATTATCTGGACACTGGTCTTTGAGAAAGAGAAAGTAACTTTACTGCAATACACAGAGCAAGGAGCCAGGAGGAAGTTCCTCAGATCCGGCTCACCAAGCTATGGGGAAGCAGGGATTATATGTAATCTGGCAGCAAGATGGTGGCCACGCATACTTACTGGGGAGGGAAAATTCTAGAAGGCAGCTGGGAAACAGGAGGTGACGTGGTTCTTGTCAGACCTCTGACTTTGGAATAGGGTCCGGTTGCGGATTGTCCTTCTAATTCATTCCACCTGTTGCTGTGTCCTCTGCTGAAGTCAAATAGTTGTCACAGCTGGCCCTTCTGTGCATGCCTGATGGGCCAAATCTGGCGTGGGCTAGTTTAAGGACTAATGGAAATTTACTGGCATTCATAGGGTCAGGTTACAAGAATCTCCAACACTGCATCCCTTTGTTGAAATATCTCAGTTGGTATTCAGTCAATTTCTGGAGCCTTGTTTTTCACCAGGGCCTTCAATGCACCTTGGAATTCTTCTTTCAGTACCATTGGTTCTTGATATGCTACCTCCTGAAATGGGTGAATGTTGACCATTTCATTTTGGTATGGTGACTCTGTGTATTCCTTCCATTCTTCTGTTGATGCTTCCTTCGTCGTTTAATATTTTCCCTGTAGAATCTTTCAATATTGCAACTCGAGGCTTGTATTTTTTTTTTTTTTTTCAGTTCTTTTAGCTTGAGAAATGCTGAGTGTGTTCTTCCCTTTTGGTTTTCTATCTCCAGGTCTTTGCACATTTCATTATAATACTTTACTTTGGCTTCTTGAGCTGTGCTTTGAAATCTTCTATTCAGTTCTTTTACTTCATCATTTCTTCCATTTGCTTTAGATACTCAATGTTTAAGAGCAAGTTTCAGAGTCTCTTCTGACATCCATTCTGGCCTTTTCTTTCTTTCTTGTCTTTTTAATGAACTTTTGCTTTCTTCATGTATGATTGTCCTTAATGTCATCCCACAACTTGTCTGGCCTTCGATCATTAGTGTCCAATGCATCAAAGTTATTATTGAAATGGTCTCTAAATTCAGGTGGTATATACTCAAGGTCATATTTTTGGCTCTTGTGGACTTGTTTTAATTTTCTTCAGCTTCAACTTGAATTTGCATATTAGCAATTGATGGTCTGTTCCACAGCCGGACCCTATCCTTGTTCTGACTGATGATATTGAGCTTTTCCTTCGTCTCTTTCCACAGATATAGTCGACTTGATTCCGTGTTTTCCATCCGGTGAGATCCATGTGTATAGTTGCTGTTGATGTTGAAAACAGGTATTTGCAATGAAGAAGTCATTGGTCTTGCAAAATTCTATCATTCAATCGCTGGCATCATTTCTGTCACAAGACCATATTTTTCCTCTACTGATCCTTCTTCTTTGTTTCCAACTTTTCCTTCCAATCACCAATAATTTTCAATGCACCTTTATTTCATATTTGATTAATTTCAGACTGCAGAAGCTGGTAACAATCTTCAGTTTCCTCATCTTTGGCATTAGTGGTTGGTGCACAAATTCAAGTAACAGTTGTATTAACTAGTCTTCCTTGTAGGCATGTGGATATTATCCTATCACTAACAGCATTGTGGAAACCATCGTGGCATAGGGGTTAAGAGCTACAGCTGATAACCAAAGGTCAGCAGTTCAAATCAACCAGGCGCTCCTTGGAAGCCCTATGGGCATTTCTACTCTATCCTTTAGGGTAGCTATGAATCAGATTGACTCAATGGCAATGGTTTTAACAGCATCGTACTTCAGGATAGATCTTGAAATGTTCTTTTTGACAATGAATGTGATGCCATTCCTCTTCAATTTCTTATTCCTGGCAAAGTAGACCATATGATTGTCTGATTCAAAGTGACCAATACCAGTCCATTTCAGCTCACTAATGCCTAAGATACTGATCTTTACGGGTTCCATTTCATTTTGAAGATTTCCAATTTTCTTAGAGTCATACTTCATACAGTCCACGTCCTGATTATTAATGGATGTTTGCAGCTGTTTCTTCTCATTTTGAGTTGTGCCACATCAGCAAATGAAGGTCCCAAAAGCTTTACTGCATCCATGTCATTAAGGTGGACTCTAAGGAGGCAGCTCTTCCACAGTCGTATTTTGAGTGCCTTAAAACCTCAGGGGCTCATCTTCTGGCATTATATCAGATAATGTTCTGCTGCTATTCATAAGGTTTTAACTGGCCATTTTTTTAGAAGTTGACCACCAAGTCCTTCCTAGTCTGTCTTAGTCTGGAATCTCTGCTGAAATTTGTCCACCAAGGCTGACCCTGCTGGTATTTGAACCAGTAACATATCTTCCAATATCACAGCAACATGTAAGCCACCACAGTAGGACAAACTGACAGACACATTTTCATTCTGTTAGACCTTTCAAAATATTATTTAAGCATTTCCTTATTGATTGACCATCAGATTTTTCTTTTTTTGCTTTTATAAATAATGTTGTAAACATCCTTGTATTTTTTGAAAACATGCACAAGTATATGTGTAAGTAGAATCCTAGAAGTAAAATTGTTGGATCAAAGAATATAAGTAATTTTTAATTTTTTAAAATAGACTTTGCTCACTCACAGTTATTTACCAATGTTTCCTGCCTTCACCTGTGTATTTTCCTTCTTTTTTTTTTTTTTGAACATTTAAATGACTGATAAACCTCTAAGTGGGTCGAAGAAGTTTTAACAAGAGAATATGTATGAAGATGCAGACAAAATATAGAAAAAGCACAGGCAGAGTTCAGTACGTGGCCCTAGTTACAGCAGGGCTGTTGCAGGCATACCCTGCCAGCTCCAGAGTTGAGAGGGAAGGTCGAAGTTAATCAGAAGGAGAGTTGTGGTTTTTGTTGGGTTTTTCCAGCCAGCTTCAGGCAACCCCTGGAGCTTGAAGCTGGGGAGTTACGCTTGACCTCTCTCTGTCACCCCCTTGATCTGCCAGGGCTTCTCATTTCCCCAACTCGACAGGAAACTAGAGAGCAAAGCAGCCTGCAGAAGAAGTTCATAAAGATTACTATACTCTCAGAGAAAAAATTAGACTGCAGAAGGTTGGAGAAAGTCTGGAGGGGGTAAATAGAAGATATCTGGCACACTATATCTTGTATAGTGTGAGGGAGGTATGGATCCAATTCTTTTTCCAAATGGCTATCCAGCTGCCCCAACAATTTATTAAAAAGACAATCTCATAGTTTAAAACTGAAGAAAATTAGAACAAGTCCACATGAGCCAAAGTATGACCCTGAGTACATCCCACCTGAGTTTAGAGACCATCACAAGAATACATTTGATGCATTGAACACTAATGACTGAAGACTAGACAAGTTGTAGAATGACATCAAGGACATCATACATGAAGAAAGCAAAAGGTCATTAAAAAGACAGGAAAGAAAGAAAAGACCAAAACTGATGCCAGAAGAGACTTGAAACTTGCTCTTGAACATTGAGTAGCTAAAGCAAGTGGAAGAAATGATGTAAAAGAACTGAACAAAAGATTCCAAAGGGATGCTTGAGAAGCCAAAGTAAAGTATTATGATGACATGTGCAAAGACCTGGAGATAGAAAACCAAAAGGGAAGAACATGCTCAGCATTTCTCAAGCTGAAAGAACTGAAGAAAAATTTCAAGTCTCGAGTTGCAATACTGAAGTATTCTACGGAGAAAATATTAGACGACACAGGAAGCATCAAAGAACGATGTAAAGAATACACAGTCACTATACCAAAAAGAACTGGTTGATGTCCAACCACTTCAGAAGGCAGCGTATGATCAGGAACAAATGTACTGAAGGAAGAACTGCACTCAAGGCATTGATGAAAAACAAGGCTCTAGGATTTGACAGAATACCAACTGAGATGTTTCAACAAACTGATGCAGCTCTGGAAGTGCTCACTCACCTGTGCAAAGAAATTTGGAAGACAACTACCTGTTCAACCGACTGGAAGAGACCCATATTTATGCCTGTTCCCAAGAAAGGTATTCCAACCGAACATGGAAATTATCAAATAATATTGTTAATATCACACGCAAGTAAAATTTTGCCGACGATCATTCAAAAGCAGCTGCAGCAGTATACCGACAGGCAACTGCCAGAAATTCAAGTTGGATTGAGAAGAGGATGTGGAACCAGGGATATCATAGCTGATGTCAGATGGATCCTGGCTAAAAGCAGAGAATACCAGAAAGATGTTTACCTGTGTTTTATTGACTATGCAAAGGCATTTGACTGTGTGGATCCTAACAAATTATGGATAACATTGCAAAGAATGGGAATTCAGAACACTTAATTGTATTCATGAGAAACCTGTACATAGATCAAGAGGTAGTCATTCAGACAGAACAAGGGGGTACTTCTTGGTTTAAAGTCAGGAAAGGTGTGCATCAGGGTTGTATCCTTCACCATACCTATTCAATCAGTATGCTGACCAAATAATTCGAGAAGTTGGACTATATGAAGAAGAACGGCACATCAGGATTGAAGGAAGACTCACTAACAACCTGAGTTATGCAAATGACACAGTTTTGCTTACTGAAAGTGAAGAGGTCTTCAAGCACTTACTGATGAAGATCAAAGACCACAGCCTTCAGTATGGATTACACCTCAACATAAAGAAAACAAAAATCCTCACTCTGGACCAATAAGTAACATCATGATAAACAGAGAAAAGATTGAAGTTGTCGAGGACTTCATTTTACTTGGATCCACAGTCAACACCCACGGAAGCAGTATTCAAGAAGTCAAATGGTGCATTGCATTGGCAAATATGCTGCAAAAGACATCTTTAAAGTGTTGAAAAGCCAAGATACAATCTTGAAGATTCAAGTGTGCCTGACCCAAGCCATGGTGTTTTTCAGTCGCCTCCTATGTATGTGAAAGCTGGAAAGTTGAATTGTGGTGTCAGCGAAGAATATTGAATATAGCATGGACTGCCAAAAGAACAAACAAATCTGTCTTGGAAGAAGTACAACTAGAATGCTCCTTAGAAGCAAGGATGGCAAGACTACATTTCACATACTTTGGACATGTTATCAGGAGGGATCAGTCCCTGGAGAAGGAAATAATGCTTGGTAAAGTAGAGGGTCAGTGAAAAAGTGGAAGACCCTCAACTAGATGGATTGACACAGCAGCTGCAACAATGGGCTCAAGCATAACAATGATTGTGAGGATAGTGCAGGACCAGGAACTGTTTAGTTCTGTTGTATGGGTGGGAAACGACTCGACAGCACCTAACAACAACATAGTTTAAAATGCCAACATATCGGAGTTCCGGCAAAATGGAGCTCTAGGCAGAAGCACCACGCTGTCCCTCCACAGCAAAGATCCGAAAAACTAAGCCGAACAGAGAATACAACAATCCCGAAACCCTAAAACATCAAATGAAGAGATAAAGAACTCAGCCAAGCACCAAATGGGGTGGGAAAACTGACAGAGAATGGAGAGCAAGGAGAGATTCATGCAGAGGTCCCCTACCAGCTAACGCAGCATGGATTTACCATCTTGGACTGCTATCGGAGACCAGCAGATGGGGGTATGAGAAAGCATCCTCACGGAGCGTCCAGCGGGAGACAAAACAACCGGTAATTTGCGGTGTGTGCTTTCCCACCCCCCGCCCCCTTCGCCCTGGCTTGGCCTCCTCTGCTTCCCACAGCCACGGTCTCTTGACCGGGAAACGCTGGCTGCCTGAATTCCACACACCCAAGTGGGCAGCTCTCTAGGTGCCATTTGTTGGCTGCTAGTGTTGGGTTTTTTTTTTTTTTTGCTTCTATTGATTTCTCACTTGCCTCTCACCACCTTGAGTGCCTGGCTCCGTGCGCCATCTTTGCTTCTTCCTGAGGGGCTGCAGAGCACCGGCAATTTGTGATATACACTTTCCCAATCTCTACCCTTCTTCACCCACACTCGGCCTCCTCTGCTTCCTGTGGACACAGTCTCTTGTCCAGAAACACCACCCCACACTAGCTGGCTCTCTGAGTGCCATTTGTTGGCTGCTGGTGTTGGTTTTGTTTTTTTTTTTTTTTCTGCTTCTTTTGATTTCTTGCTTGCCTCTCGCCACCTCCCCCTCCTTTCGCTCAAGTGCCTGGCTCCGTGCGCCATCTTTCCTTCTTCCTGAGGGGCTGCAGAGCTCCATTCGAGTGTGGAGCTGCTTCCCGGTCTGGGCTACCGCACTGGTGGGATCCCGGGGCTTTTGTAGGTTTGTTCGTTTTGAATTGTTTGTTTGTTTTCTTTTCCTTTTCTTGAGTTGGGAGCCCTTACTGGCCAGGCGGAGCTGTGTGGCAAGGAACTCCCCTTCAGCTTCCAAAGATGTGCAGAGGGATCCCTGAGAGCATTTCTTTTCTTGTTGTTTTTTTTTTTTTTTTCTGTTTTCTGGGGGGCCTTTTTTGTTCTTCTTTTTTTTTTTAATTGTTTTTTCTTTTCTTTTCTCTCTTTTTCCCTTTTTGTCTTTCTTCATTGCTCAGTTTCTCATCTCTCTATATCTTCCTTCTCTTTCTGATCCCTGAATACCAGGCATTGTATACCTCTACACCTTCTAGCCAGGCTGTACTGCAACACCTGAGAGCGACTTCCCCAGACCTCATAGCTGCATCAGTGGGAACCCTGGGAACTTTGTGGTTCTTTAACCTTTCTGAGTCTTATTTATTCATTCTTTTCTTTTCTTCCTCTTCCCCTTTCTGTTTTTCTCCATTTCATAGTCTCTCATCTCTCCATTCCAACGGCAAGCTCCCCTAGCATTCTTTTTTGTTTCTTTGTATGTATTTGACTCCTGTTCCTCTATCCTCTCTCCCATATCCATCTTAGCTCCATGCATAAAAATCTCCCCCCTCCATCCTACCTGCCTACTCTGTGTGCTTAACATCACATCACCAAGGAGCACAGTTATGGCCAACTGGAACCTGCCCTGCACCGATTACCAACCCGCTCTGATGGCTGTAGTAAGTGCCACAAACAACCCGTCCCAGTAACTCATCTTCAGCTAGACCTGCCCTGCTGTACCATATCTGAGTGACTTTCCCTGCCAGTTGGAGAAGAAGGCGAAAAGTATTGAGCGCACAGATGAGCAAACAACAAAGAACACACAGTCCGCCTGCTCAGACATAGCCAAAGTTTTTTAAAAAAAAGCGATGAAACAAACAAATTTACAATCAATAAATGAGACAAATAACTACTGAATGCCCCGAAAACAGCAGACAATATCAAAACATTTACAAAAACAGGACAGGATGGTTCCAGTAGGCATCCAAAATAAAACAACAGATGACGTTTCAGTGGAAGAAAAGGCACTAGAACTACCTGATAGGGAAATCAAATCTCTAATATTCAGAATTCTCCAAGAACTGAGGCGAAAAGCTGACAAACATGAGGAAAAAATAGACAAATTCATGGAAAATACAGACAAAAAATTGGAAGAATTCAGGAAGATGATGCAGAAACAAAATGCCAAAATAAATTCACAGCTAGAAATTATACAAAAACAACAGTTAGAAATCCAAAAGATAAACAACAAGGTTTCAGAAATGGATGATGTTATAGAAGGGCTGAGAAGCAGATTTGAAACCGTGGAAGACAGGATCAGTGGAACTGAAGACAAACACTTGGATACAACTCTGTTTCAGGAAAACTCAGAAAATAAAACAAAGAAAAATGAAGAGACCCTGAGAGTTATGTGGGACACAATTTAAAAGCAAAAATTTACGGGTCAGTGGAATTCCAGAACGGGGAGAAAACTGAAAACACAGAGAAGATCATTGAGGAACTGCTGACAGAAAACCTCCCCAATATCATGAAAGATGAAAAGCTGGCCATCCAAGAAGCTCAACGAACCCATATAGAAGAGACCCCAAAAGAAAATCACCAAGGCATATCATATTCACACTCACCAAAATGAAAGACAAACAGAATCCTGAGAGCAGCTTGTGAAAAACAAGAAGTCACATACAGAGGAGAAACAATAAGACTAAGCTCAGATTATTCGGCACAACCATGCAGGCAAGAAGGCAATGGGATGACATACATAAAATCTTGAAAGAAAAAAATTGTCAGCCAAGAATAATATATCCTGCAAAACTCTCGTTCAAATTTGATGGTGAAATTAGGTCATTTCCAGATAAACAGAAATTAAGGGAATATGTAAAAGTCAAACCAAACTTACAGGAATTATTAAATGGAGTTCTTCGATCTGAGGACAAACAGCTTCAGCTCACAGGCAGAACCTAGGACGCTGCATTGTATGAGCCAGATACCAATCTAGGAAATGAACTCTCGAGGACTATCCAAAGCCAAAAGAAATACAACAGGGAATCAGAGCAGTTAATCAGTAAATGACAACAACATCAAAACAATCAAAGAGGGAATAAACTGCATAGGTATAGAAGCTTCTAATGGAGAGGAAGGCAAGGCGATACCAAGTAATGGTAGACTGCTTCAAACTTAGAAAGATAAGGGTAAAATTCATGGTAACCACAAAGAAAGTTAACAAACATACTCATAAAAATAAAGATGAAAATCATGAAGTCTCGGCAAAAACAAAACCTACAAAAACAAAAGAAATGAAAAAAAAAAACCACAGACAAAAGTAACTCAGCACAAGAGAGTAAGAAGAACAAGGAAAACTTCAGCACCACAAAAAAAAGCACTACAAAATGACAGCAACAAACTCACATCTATCAATAATTACACTGAACGTAAATGGACTCAATGCACCCATAAACAGACGGAGAGTGAGAGAATGGATAAGAAAATAGGATCCATCAATATGCTGTCTACAAGAGACACACCTTAGAAAAAAAGATGTGAATTTATTAAAAGTCAAAGGTTGGAAAAAAATATATCAAGCTAATAACTACCAAAAAAGAGCAGGAGTGGCAATTCTAATCTCAGATAAAATAGACTTTAAAACAAAATCTACCATAAAAGACAAAGAAGGACAGTATGTAATGATTAAGGGGATTATCCATCATGAAGACATAACCATAACAAACATCTACACTCTCAATGACAGGGCTCCAAAATACATAAAACAAACTCTAACAACACTGACAAGAGAAACTGACAGTTCCACAATAATAGTAGGAGACTTCAACACACCACTCTCAATAAAGCACAGAACAACTAAGAAGAAACTCAGCAAAGATAAAGAAGACCTAAAGGGCACAATCAGCCAACTTGACCTCATAGACATATATAGAACACTCCATCCAACCACTGCAAAGTACACATTCTTTTCCAATGTACATGGAACATTCTCCAGAATAGACCACATCTTAGGCCTCAGAGCAATCCTCAACAAGATCCAGAACGTTGAGATAATTCAAAGTATCTTCTCTGACCACAATGCCATCAAGGTAGAAATTAACAATAGAAAGAGCAAGGAAAAAAATCAGCTACATGGAAACTGAATAATACCCTGCTTACACATCAGTGGGTAATAGAAGAAATCAGAGATGGACTCAAAAAATTCCTAGAATCAAATGAGAATGAAAACACATCATACCAAAACCTATGGGACACAGCAAAGGCAGTCCTCAGAGGACAATTTATAGCAATAGATGCCCATATCAAAAAAGAATAAAGGGACAAAATCAAAACATTAACTACAGAACTCAAACAAATAGAGAACAACAAAAAAAGCCCACAACCACTGTAAGAAAGGAAATAGTAAAGATCAGAGCAGAAATAAATGAAACAGAGAACAGAAAAACAATAGAAAAAATCAACAAAACCAAAAGTTGGTTGTTTGAAAGAATCAACAAAAACGACAAACCCCTGGCCAGACTGACAAAAGAAAAACAGGAGAGGACACAAATAACCCAAATAAGACATGAAATGGGGGACATTACAACAGACCCAACTGAAATAAAAAGGATTATAACAGAATATTATGAAAAACTATACTCCAACAAATTTGAAAACCTAGAGGAAATGGATAAATTTCTAGAATCACACAGCCTACCCAAACTACAACAAAGTGAAGTTGAAAATCTGAACAGACCCATAACAAGAGAAGAGATTGAAAAGTTAATAAAAAAAAAAAAAGCCCAACTCAAAAAAGCCCTGGCCCGGATGGCTTCACTGTAGAATTCTGCAAAACATTTACAGAAGAGCTTGTACCAGTACTACTCAAGCTATTTCAGAGCATAGAAGAGGAAGCAACACTTCCAAATTCATTCTATGAAGCCAGCATACCGCTGATACCAAAACCAGGCAAAGACGTCACAAAAAAAGAAAATTACAGACCAATATCTCTCATGTATATAGATGCAAAAATTCTGAACAAAATTCTAGCCAATAGAATTCAGCATCATATCAAAAAAATAATACACCATGACCAAGTAGGATTCATACCAGGTATGCAAGGATGTTTCAACATTAGAAAATCAATCAACATAATCCACCACATAAATAAAAGGAAAGAAAAGGATCACATGATCATCTCAATTGACACAGAAAAGGCATTTGACAAAGTCCAACACCCATTCCTGATAAAAACTCTCAATAAAATAGGTATAGAAGGGAAATTTCTCAACATAATAAAGAGCATCTGTGCAAAACCAACAGCCAACATCATACTGAATGGAGAGAGGCTGAAAACATTCCCCTTGAAAACAGGAACAAGACAAGGATGCCCTTTATCACCACTCCTATTTAACATTGTGCTAGAAGTTCTAGCTATAGCAATAAGGCAAGAAAAAGAAATAAAGGGCATCCAAACTGGTAATGAAGAAGTTAAACTGTCCCTGTTTGCAGATGATATGATACTATACATAGAAAATCTTAAAGACTCCACGAGAGATCTACTGGAACTAATAGAAAGATTCAGCAGAGTAGCAGGATACAAGATAAACATTCAAAACTCAGTTGGATTCCTATACACCAATAAGGAGAACGATGAAAAGGAAATCAGGTAAACAATACCATTTTCAATAGCCCCTAAAAAGATAAAATACTTAGGAATAAATATGACCAGGGATATAAAAGACCTATACAAAGAAAACTACAAAACACTACTGCATGAAACCCAAAGGGATCTACGTAACTGGAAAAACATACCATGAGCATGGATAGGCAGAATCAACATTGTGAAAATGACCATTCTACCCAAAACTATTTACAAATACAATACAATCCCAATACAAATACCAACCACATTCTTCAAAGAGATGGAAAAACTAATCATTAACTTTATATGGAAAGGGAAGAAGCCCCGAAAAAGTAAAGCACTAGTGAAGAAGAAGAATAAAGTTGGAGGATTCACACTACCTGACTTCAGAATCTACTATACAGCTACAGTAGTCAAAACAGCCTGGTACTGGTACAACAACAGATACATAGACCAATGGAACAGAATTGAGAACCGAGATGTAAATCCATCCACCTACGGTCACCTGATCTTTCACAAGGGCCCAAAGTCCATCAAATGGGGAAAAGACAGTCTTTTTAACAAATGGTGCTGGCAAAACTGGATATCCGTTTGCAGAAAAATGAAACAGGACCCATACCTCACACCGTATACAAAAACTACTTCAAAATGGATCAAAGACCTGAATATAAAGCCTAAAACTATAAAGTTCATAGAAGAAAAAATAGGACCAACACTTCAGGCCTTAATACATGGCATTAACAGGATACAAACCATAACCATCAACACACAAACCCCAAAAGATAAGCTAGATAACTGGGATCTTCTAAAAATCAAACACCTATGCTCTTCAAAAGACTTCACCAAAAGAATAAAAAGAGAACCTACAGCCTGGGAAAAAATTTTTGGATAGTACAAATCAGACAAAGGTCTAATGTCCATAATCTACAAGAAAATCCAACACCTCTACAACAAAAAGACAAATAATCCTGTTAAAAAATGGGCAAAGGAAATGAACAGACACTTCACCAAAGAAGACATTCAAATGGCCAACAGACACATGAGGAAATGCTCACGATCACTAGCCATTAGAGAAATGCAAATTAAAGCCACAATAAGATACCATCTCACCCCTGCATTACTGGCACAAATCAAAAACACTGGAAATAACAAATGTTGGAGGGGCTGCGGGGAGATCAGAACACTTATGCACTGCTGGTGGGAATGCAAAATGATACAACCATTTTGGAAAATGATATGGCGCTTCCTCAGAAAGCTAGAAATAGACATACCATTCAATCCAGCAATCCCACTTCTAGGAATATATCCTAGAGAAGTAAGAGTCGTCACTCGAATAGACATATGCACACCTATGTTCATGGCAGCATTGTTCACAATAGCAAAACTATGGAAACAACTTAGAGGCCCATCAACAGATGAATGGATAAACAAACTATGGTACATACACACAATGGAGTACTATGCAATGAGAAATAACAACAATGAATCTGTGAAGCATCTCATAACATGGATGAAACTGGAGGACATTATGCTGAGTGAAATAAGTCAATCACAAAAGGACAAATATTGTATGAGACCTCTATTGTAAAAACCCATGAAAAAGTTCACACACAAAATGTAACAATCTTTGTTGGTTACCAGGGATGGGAGGGGTTGGGGGGAAATACTAGATAGGCAATAGATAAGTGGTATCTTGGGTGAAGGGTAAGACAGTACACAATACAGGGGAAACTAGCACAACCTGTACAAGGAAAGGTCATGGAAGCCCCATAGATACATACAAACGCCCTGAGGGACTGAATTGCTGGGCTGAGGTCTGTGGGGACCATGGTCTCGGGGAACATCTAGCTCAATTGGCATGACACAGCTTATAAAGACAATGCTCTACATTCTACCTTGGTGAGTAGTGTCTGGGGTCTTAAAAGCCTGTGAGCGGCCATCTAAGATACTCCACTGGTCTCATCCCTTCAGGAGCAAGGGAGAATGAAGAGAACAGGATACAAGGAAAAGATTAGTCTGAAGGACTAATTGTCCACAGCTACCAAGACCTCCACCGGACTGAGTCCAGTACAGCTAGATGGTGCCCGGCTACCACCACTTACTGCTGTGACCAGGATCACAACAGAGGGTTCTGGACAGAGCTGGAGAAGGATGTAGAGCATAATTCTAACTCACAAAAAAAAAGACCAGATTTACTGGCCTAAAGGAGACTGGAGAAACCTCAAGAGTATGGCCCCCAGACACCCTTTTAGCTCAGTGGTGAAGTTACCTCCAAGGTTCACTGTTCAGCCTGGGAGTGGACAGCCCCGTAAAACCAAATGAGACTAAGAGGTACAGGAGTCCAGTGACAAGGGTCAGAAGGCAGAAGGGGACAAGGAAGCTGGTGATAGGGAACCCAAGGTTGAGTAAGGATATTGTTGATGTGTTGTGAGATTGTTAACCATTGTCATAGGGCAACATTTGTAGTAACTGTTAAATGAGAAACTATTTTGTTCTGTAAGCCTTCATCTTAAGTGAGAAGAACAGCACAATTGGAAGAGCGTAGTCAATGTCACTGAACTGTGTATGTAGAAATTTTTGAAACGGTGTATCTTTGGCTATGTGTATTTTCACCAAAAAAAAGAAAAGGTTGAGAATTTAGAGTGTTAATATGTTGTGGAGTTGTTAACCAATGTCATAAAACGACATGTGTACTACTGTTTCATGAGAAATTGTTTTGTAAACCTTCACCTGAAGTACAATAACATATTAAAAAAAAAATACCAACATATCTTATAAAATTTTTCCATGTATACTTGGGTCTATTTCTGGGATTTCTGTTTTGTTCCATCAGCTTGTTTATGTGCCAGTACCACATGCTTTAAATATAGACAGTTTGTTATAATATCTGATAGGGCTAGGCAACCTCTCCTTCCCCACCCTCAGGGTTTTTCCAGACTTTCTCTATGAAATTTAGAATTAACTTAAGTACAGATAAAAACCTATTAGTATTTTATTGGAATAACATTTCATTAACTTGGGAAAAGTTGACATGGTTATGATGTTGATTTCTACTATTCAAACGCAAGGAATGTCTGCATTTTCTCAGGTCTACTTTTGTGTTCTTCAAGGATATGTCATAGTTTCTTCTTAGGTTTTTCAAATTTTACAAAGCTGATTCCTTGGTATTGAAATTGGTCTGTAGAATTTTGGTTTGGTTTAATCTTTATTAAAACTTAACAATGAAATTCTATGCAATTTTGAAGAGATTTTTGAGTTTCTTTCCTTCTTCCGTGCTCTGAAACAATAGACCTAGGATAATGTAGTTTCATGGACTTTCCTAATGAAAACATGTGGGCCTGATGTTTTTAGGTGGGAAGCTTTTAAATAGCTTTTTTAATTTCTTTTCTGGAAATTGATAATTTATTTGTATCTACTGGTGTCAGTTTGGGGATTAAATTTGCTTTGACAATTATCCATTTCCTATAAGCTTATGTGAAACAATCTCATGTATGTTTGTCTTTAAATTTCCCAGGTTTTACAGACTTTTTTGTCTTGTAAAGAATATATATATATATTTAATCTGTGCTTCCTCATTCTTTCTGTCTTTTAAAAAGAGATTAACTAGTGGCTTGTCTATTTTATTGAAATTTTTCCTTCAAGAACCAGTTTTAGATTTAATTATTGGTCCTATTTTCTGTTTTCATTTTTAATTGCTTGCTTCTTTTTTTTTTTTAAATGTATTTTTATCCTAGCTCTTTGAAATTTATTTTATTTTTTGATGGATATTCTGCTTGCCCACCTCCCACCATCCTATTGTTTCTCTTCTCCACTTGCTCGGGGACCCCAAGAAGTAGATGCTTATACATGGCACAATTTGAGCTCCTTTTCCTCTGGTTTTTGGCCATATTCAGCCAGTGAGGTACTGCTAGAAGATCAAAGGGCTAGAGAGAGATTTTGATGTCTATTCCTCCAGCTCCTTTGCTGCTGAGAGTTGACGGTGGCTGCATTCCCATATGGAAGCCATAGTTCTTGCTGAGTGGCCTCTTCTTACAGCTATAGATGTGGCTCTCCCCAGTTCAGGCAACCATTCCCTCTTCTTGGTACTTCAGGTTTAAGAGTGGTAACTTTGTGTTGGTGTTGCCAGCCACTAAACCCTGCCCACACCTATGAAATTGTACTGGATTACAAATGTGAGTTGCACTACTTGAATGTGCCATTTGTTTTCAGTTGTCAACCTGACTCATATACATTTATATTGTTATAGATATTTAAATCTATGATTTTCCTTTGAGATTACTTCAGCTGGATCCCACAGATTCTGTTACATTGTATTTTCATCATATTTTTTCTAGAAATTATTCAAATTTGTTTATATTACAAAGTGTGATATATATATTTTTGTTTGGTAAGATGACCTGTTTAAGGATTTCATATCCTTATTTTTAGTCCACTTGACCTGTTTTGGATTGAGAGTGTATCGTAAGTGTCAAATTATTTCCATCTATGGCTTATGAATGTTGCCGCTGTGTTATTTTGGTTTATAGTCATAACTTACATATTAATTTGAATTTAGAATTATAAAATATCTTTTTATTTAGTGCTGTTGGGTCTCAATGCTATCTTATTGGGTACAAGATCCAGAGTCCTGTTACTTTTGTTTACAGTTTTAGAATATTTACATAGAAAATCCAAAATAACCTTTTGACAAACTATGCAAAACAATTTGGACAATTATATATCTCATGTAAGTACAGGTTTCCTTCCTCCTTTCTGATATTTATAATATTTATTTTTCTCTTCTTATTGCCCTTTAATGTTAAATAGAAGTGGTGGCCAGAGATACTATTTGATTGCTTCTGATTTAAACAAAATATATCTCAATTTTATCGTTAAGTATGATGTCTGTTGTATGATGTCCCCATCAAGTTTAGGGATTTCTCTTCTAATACCAGATTCTTGAGAAATCTTCATTTTTTTTTAAATAACTAATGGGTATATAAGTTTATCAAATATTTTTTCTTCATCTATTGATGATCATATAATTTTTCCATTTTATCTATTAAGTAGTGAATTATATTAATAATAACTTTCTGAAACTTCCTGGGGTAAAACTTAATTGGCTGTAATATATAAATTTTTTTACATTATTGGATTCAACTTCCTATTTTTAATTTAGAAAATATCTATATCCATAAATGATTTTTCCCTCTAATTTCTTTTCTTGAACTGCTCACTTAGCCATTTGTTGGCATTGGCCTCTCCAGAAAAAAGTAATAAACACAGTGCCATCGAGTCAATTTCAACTCATAACAACCCTATAGGACAGAGTAGAACTGCCCCATAGGGTTTCCAAGTAGGGGCTGGTGGATTCAAATTGCCGACCTTTTAGTTAGCAGCCGAGCTCTTAACCACAGGAATGTCAAATAGGCAGCTAGGTAAGTTTTTTATTTTCTGACTGATAGTGAATAAGATGAAAAATTGATACCCCTTTGTTGAGGCTTCATTGAGCATCTTCTTTTCCATGTGAAAGCAAACAGCGTCACAATTAGCTTCTGGTTTGCAAATGGACCTTGGTTGAAACTAAATGCCTAAACACAGAACACAGTGTGACCGTGTGGCCTCAGTCTTCCATTATGAACTGAGTGCTGTCTGATACACTGAGACACACGGTTGAATATGCACAGTGGCAATCTATCATCAGGTGGAAATGTTATATAACAAATGAGCTTTGGACAGGTCTGGAAGGTGCAAGTAAGTTGCATAAGCAGGTGGCTCAGACTCCTTCAACAATCACTCAGATGCATTGCCTCCTTTCTCTCAATCCATGGCTATGTTCTCCTAGGGAATGAGTTCCATATGACCAGTTCATTGAGGAAGATAAAACCAGGGCTTCGAACCGAAGTGAAAATTGAAAGCCAAAAAAAAACGAAATTTTTGCCAAATTGAAACCAAAACCCAAATCGAAAAAAAATGTTTGAACCCGAATCAAAATCAAACAATATCATATTGCGATGTTGTTGTTATTGCTAGGTGCTGTCGAGTCAGTTCCAACACATAGCGACCCTATGTACAACATAAACTAATAACACTAAACAATTATCTGATGTGAAATTATCTGATGTGAAACATACATGAAGAAAATTACTCCCATAAACTTGAAAACTTAGATAAAATGGAGAAATTCCTAGAAACGCAAAATCTATCTAAACTAACACAAGTAGAAGTAGAAAATGTCAACAGACCTATAACAAGAGAAAAGATTGAATTATCCATCAAAAAACCTTCCAACAACAACAATAAAAAAAGCTCTGGACCAGATGGCTTCACTGGGGAATTTTCCCAAACATTAAGAGAAAATGACACCAATTCTACTCAAACTCTTCCAAAACATAGAAGAAGAAGGGATAGTCCCTAATTCATTATACAAAGCTAGCATGACCTCAATACCAAACCAGACAAAAATATCACAAGGGGAAAAAAAAAAAAAAACCGTAGACTAATATACTTCATGCATGATGTAAAAATTCTCAAGAAAATTCTAATGAACAGAATCCAACAGCATTTTAAGAGAATTATACACCATGACTGTCTCAGTCATCTAGTGCTGCTCTAACAGAAATACCACAAGTGGGTGGCTTTAACAAAGAGAAGTTTATTTTCTCACAGTGCAGTAGGCTACAAGTCCAAATTAAGGGCATCAGCTCCAGGAGAAGGCTTTCTCTCTCTGTCAACTCTGGAGGAAGGTCCTTGTGATGTATCAGTCTTCCCTTGGTCTGGGAGCATCTGAGCACAGGAACCTCAGGTCCAAAGGATGTACTCTGCTCCCGGCACTGCTTTCTTGGTGGTGTGAGGTTCCCCTTTGTCTCTGCTCGCTTCTCTTTTTTATATCTCAAAAGAGATTGGATTAAGACACTATCTAATCCTGTTAACCTCATCAGTATAACCTCATCAACACGTAAGGAAATCACATATAACCTCATCTTAGTGATAAGAGTTTACAACACATAAGGAAATCACATCAGATTAAACAATCATACAATACTGGGAATCAGGACCCAGCCAAGTTGACAGATATTTGGGGGGGACACAATTCAATCCATGACAATGACCACGTGGTATTTATTCCAGGAATGTGAGGATGGTTCAACATGAGAAAAATCAATCCATGTAATACACAACATTAATAAAACAAAGAAAAATATAAACATCATCATTTCAACAGATGCAGAAAAGGCTACTGATAAAATCCAATACCTTTTACTGATAAAAACTCTCAACAAAGTAGGAATAGAAGAGAAATTCCTTAACATGATTAAGGTCATCTATGAAACACCTACTGCCAACAATATACTCAATGGAGAAAGACTGAAAGCCTTCCCCTTGAGAATTGGAATGAGACAGGGGTGCCTGCTCTTGCCACTACTATTCAATATTGTACTGGAAGATCTAGCCAGAGCAATAAAACAAGAAAAAGAAATAAAGGGTATCCAGATTTAGAAAGAAAGAAAGAAAACTATCTCTATTTTCAGGTGACATAATCCTATATATAGAAAATCCCAAAGAATCCACAAGAAAGCTGCTAGAACTAATAGAAGAATTCACCAAAGTGACAGTCTACAAGATCAACACACAAAAATCAGTCGGATTGCTTTACACTAACAAGAACTCTGAAAAGTAAATCAAGAAAACAGTATCATTTACATTAGCTCTTAAAAAAAATAAAATAACTAGGAATAAACTTAGCCAGAGATATAAAGGACTTATAAAAAAAAACTATAAAACATTGCTTCAAAAGACAAAAATAGACCTATATAAATGGGAAGACATGCTGTGCTCATGAACTGGAAGACTTAATTTTGTGAAAATGCCAATAATACTTAAAACGATTATAGATGTAATGCAATTCTGATCAAAATTCCAACAGCGTTCTTCACAGAAATGGAAAAACTAATCCTCAATTTTATATGGAAGGCAAAGAGACCCCAAATAGCCAAAGCTATTTTGAAGAAAAAGAACAATGTAAAAGGCCTCACATTTCCCAATTTCAAAACATAATATACAGTTACATTAATCAAAACAGCCTCATACTGGTTCAATGACAGACACATAGACCAATGGAACAGAATTGAGAGTCCAGAAATAAATCCATACATTTATGGACAACTGATTTTCAACAGTGGTGCTAAATCCATTCAATGGGGGAATAAACAATCTCTTAAATAAGTGGTGCAGCATAATTGGATTTCCACATGAAGGAAAAATGAAACAGTACCCATACCTTACAGCATACACGAAAACTAATTCAAAATGGATCAAGGACTTAAATGTTAAAGGTAAAACCATAACGTTCTTGGAAAAAAAAAAAAAAGTGGTGAAACTATGTGACCTAGTTTGTTTGTTTTTTTTTAATGATAGATTATCATATACAACTACAAATGCATGAGCAGCAGAAGAAAAAATACATACCTGGGACCTCAAAAAAATTAAATATTTATGTTCATCAAAAGATTTTGTCAAGAAAGGAAAAATACAATCTATAGACTGGGGGACAAAAACCTTTGGAAACAATATATCCTATGAGGATCTAATATCCAAAATACATGTAAAACTTCCACAACTTAATGATGAAAAGATAAATAACCCAATCAAAGAATTGACAAAGTACATGAACAGACATGTCATCAAAGAGGATATTTAAGCAGCCAACAAATAATGAAAAGATGCTCTTTGTCATTAGCCATTACAGAGATGCAAATCAAAGTTACAATAAGATACCACCTCACCCCTGCTAGAATGGCAATATCAGAAAAACAGAAAACAACAAATGTTGGCAAAGGTGTGGGATGACCAGAACCCTTATCCACTGCTGGTGGGAATGTAAAACGGTACAACCTTTTCAGAAAGTAGTATGACAGTTCCTCAGAAAATTAGAAATAGAACTATACCATGTGACCCAGCAATTCCACTCCTAGGTATATACCCTAGGAACCTAAAAGTAATGACATGAACAGACGTATGTACACCAATGTTTGATGCAACATTATTCACGATAGCAAAATGGTGGAAACAACCTAAGTGCTATCAACAGATGAATGGATAAACAAAATGTACAGACATACAACAGAATACTGTTGTTGTTAGGTGCCATCGAGTCAATTCTAACTCACAGTGACCCTGTGGACAACAGAACAAAACATTGCCTGGTCCTGCACCATCCTCACAATCATTGCTATGTTTGAGACAATTGTTCTAACTCCAGGTCTTTGCACATTTCATTATAATACTTTACTTTGTCTTCTCAAGCTGCCCTTTGAAATCTTTGGTTCAGTTCTTTTACTTCACCATTTTTTCCATTCACTTTAGCTACTCTATGTTCAAGAGGAAGTTTCAGAGTCCCTTCTTGACATTCATTATTTTTTTCCTTCTTTCCTGTCTTTGTAATTACCTTTTGCTTTCTTCATGTATGATGTCTTTGATGTCATCCCACAACTCGTCTGGCCTTCGGTCATTAGTGTCCAATGCATCAAGTCTATTCTTGAGATGGTGTCTAAATTCAGGTGGGGTATACTCAAGGTCATATTTTGTCTCTTGTGGACTTGTTTTAATTTTCTTCAGCTTCAGCTTGAACTTACATATGAGCAAATGATGGTCTGTTCCCTTAGTCAGCTCTTGGCCTTGTTTTGACTGATGATACTGAGCTTTTCCATCATCTCTTTCCACAGATGTAGTCAATCTGACTCCTGTGTTTTCCATCCGGTGAGGTCCACGTGTACAGTCACCATTGATGCTGTTAAAAAAAAAGGTATTTGCAATGAAGAAGACATTGTTATTGCAAAATTCTATCATGTGATCTACCAGCATCATTTCTATCCCCAAGGCCATATTTTCCAACTACCAGTCCTTTTTCTGTGTTTCCAACTTTTGCATTCCAATCACCAATAACTATCAATTCATCTTGATTGCATGTTTGATCACTTTCAGCCTGCAGAAATTGGTAAAAGTCTTCAATTTCTTCATCTTTGGCATTAGTGGTTGGTGCATAAATTTGAGTAATAGTCATTTCAATTGGCCTTCCTTGTAGCTGTATGGATATTATCCTATCACTAACAGCATTGTTCTTCAGGTTAGATCTTGAAATGTTATTTTTGACAATGAATGTGATGCCATCCCTCTTCAATTTGTCATTTCTTGCATAGTAGACCATACAATTGTCCAATTCAAAATGGCCGATACCAGTCCATTTCAGCTCACTAGCCTAGGATATCGATCTTTATGCATTCCATTTCGTTTTTGACAATTTCCAATTTTCCTGGATTCATACTTTGTACATTCCACGTTCTGATTAATAATGGATATTTTCAGCTGTTTCTTCTCATTTTGAGTTGTCATATCAGCAAATGAAGGTCTCAAAAGCTTGACATCATTATGGTCAACTCTACTTTGAGGATGCAGCTCTTCCACAGTCATATTTTCAGTATCTTCCAACCTGAGGGACTCATCTTCTGACACTATATCAGAAAATGTTCCACTGCTATTAATAAGGTTTTCACTGGCCAATTTTTTTAGAAGTAGATCACCAGGTCCTTCTTCCCAGTCTGTCTTAGTCTGGAAGCTCCACTGAAACCTGTACATGATGGTTGACCCTGTTGGCATCTGACATACCAATGGCATAGCTTCCAGCATCACAGTAACACACAAGCCACCACAGTATGACAAACTGACAGATGAGTGGTAGCAATGGAATACTACAAAGCCTTAAAGAGAAATGAAGTCCAGATACATGCTACAACTTGAATGATCCTTGAAGACATCATGCTGAGTGAAATAAGTCAATCACAAAAGGACAAGTATTGTATATTGTCTCTTTTATATGAAATGACAAGAGTAGGTAATTATATAGAAACCAGTAGTTACTAGTGTTTACCAGGGGCAGGAGTGGCAAAGGGGAGGGGAAATTACTCTCTCGAAAGCAGTAAATTTTTGTCTATTGTGATAGGAAAATTGGTATCAACTAAGGGTAATGGATATACAACTTGACTAATGCAGCTGTCATCACTAAGCTGTACACTGGAAGAAAATGGTGGAATGGCAAATAAAGTGTTCTGTATAATTTTACAACTACAACAGCGGCCAAAAAACCAAAAGCCTGCATATACTGATACTACTTAGGTGCAACTAAACACTTCAAGGGGTTAAGTTTTCTTGGTTCTAAGGTTTAGAATCATGGCTTTGTGGGTCTATTCAGTCAATTGGCTTAAAGATGCTTTTAGAGTTTCTGTTCTACCTCCTAGTTCAGTTAGTAGTGCCTGGGGTCTTAAAAGCTTGTGAGAAGCCACCTGAGATACCACAATTGGTCTCTAATCATCTGGAGCAGCAGAGGAAGGAGAACCAGGAACCACAGAAGGAAATGGACTTCAGGTCTAATTGCCTCCATGAACTACTGTCTTCTTTGTCATGAGACCAAAGGAAATGGATGGTGCCTGGCTACCATTACTGAATGTTTTGATCAAGGACCCAAAAAAGTGTCCTTGATCAAAAGGAGAAAAATTATAGAATTCTTCAAATTCATATGGAAACCAGACTTACTGGATCCATTGAGACTGGGAGAACCCCTAAATCTATTGCCTGGAAATAATCTTTGTCATGGTTTGAATTATGTCCCCCAAAAAATGTGTATATCAATTTGGCTAGGCCATGATTCCCAGTGTTGTGTGGCTGTCCTCCATTTTGTGATTGTAATTTTACATTAAAAAGGATTAGAGTGGAATTGTAACACCACCCTAACCCAGATCACATCCCTGATCCAACATAAAGGGAGTTTCCCTGGGGTGTGGCCTGCACCACCTTTTATCTCTTATAAGAGATAAAAGGAAAGGGAAACAAGTGGAGAATCGGGGGACCTCATACCATCAAGAAAGCAGTTCTGGGAGCAGAGCACGTCCTTTGGACCAGGGTCCCTGCGCGGAGAAGCTCCTAGTCCAGGGGAACACCGAAGAGAAGAAGGCTGACAGAGAGAAAAAGCCTTCCCCTGGAGCCGATGCCCTGAATTTGGACTTCTAGCCTACTACACTATGAGAAAATAAATTTGTCTTTGTGAAAGCCATCCACTCATGGTATTTCTGTTAGAGCAGTACTAGATAACTAAGACAATCTTTAAGCCTTAAACTGGAACTATCCCATGAAGCCATCATTAAACTACAGTTTAGTTCAATTAATAAAGAATGTTTGCCTTGATCATTGTGCTCTTATAAAGAATCATCTATATGAGTTAAATCAACAATTGTTAAGCTAAAGCAAAGATGAAACTTTAGGGGGCAGAGAGTCTAGATTAATGGTGGTAAACAATATGGGTAGAAATAGTGAGAATGGTGATACAGTGTGAAGTATGTAAACAATGTCATTGAACTGTACATGTAGAAATTGTTGAATGGATTATGTTTGGTTGTGTATATTGCCACACACACCCCTCAAAAAAAAGTGGTTATCAGTTTCCTTACCTACGTACCTTTTACCAAAGTCAAAAGGTCTTGTTCCCTGAGAAACCTGCTCACAGTGTCATGGTCTCAGCTAGCAGTCTGGGCTGCCCAAGAAATCCGTGCACCTCCAAGATTAATTCTGCAACTAACAACTCCTCCTCCCTCCACCTTCATCCTTCCTCCACCTTCCCGCCACCACTTTTCCAAACACAGAGCCTCATTTTCTCTAATCATACCCAGTGGAAAGTGTCAATAATTTTCTTATACTAGGTAACCACACACATGCTCTCCATGTGAGGCAAAGAGCCATTTTATTTATCTCCACTACTCAGTTCTACAGTCTCATGGAGGCAATCAGAGGCAGATACTCAAATCACATGGCCTTTTATAACAGATCCATCCAGTGACTGTTCATACATGCAGGCACCAGTGATCTAACAGCCCAGCACCCATCACTCTCTCTGATGGGTGATCACTCTCTGCCTGCATGCCCTGCTTTCTTTTTTTAATATTCATCACCCTTGACATTTTTTACTGTATTTTTTTTTATCTCTCTCTCACCACTAAAATGTGTAAGATCTAGTGGAGTGAAGATTTTTTTTTTTTCACTGTTATATGAAGAGCACCTGGTACATAATAGCTATGAATAAATTTGTTCAAGTAGGAATAGGAATAAAGTGTTTAAAAACACAGTCACCAGCTTCCTCTCTTCTGACATGATAACCTAGCATGGGAGACAGACAAGTAATTAAATGATTGTTTGTGTACCCATAATTGTGACAATTACCTTGATTTCTCCTTTTGAAGTAACGTACTCAATTGAAAAAATCATTTAAATTTCTAGCTGTGTCTTTAATTTTATCTCAGATATAACTGTGTAATGATTGTTAGAAATTGCACATGTAGAGAAACAGTAGAACCCCCAGGCCCTACCAGAGTCTATTACCTTAAAATAGTGCTAAAACAGAATTAATATTATAATCTTTGTTTATCTAAAAGTAAATTATAGAGGGAGAATATAGAAAAAATAGATCTGCCAATGGTTGTAAAATGTGTTTTTAAAGTGGGTAATTACTAAGAAAGAGACATAAATAACAAAAATAGACAGAAGTGAAAAGGATCAGTAATGCGGGGTCATTGAGAACAAGAATAATTATCCCTCCACATCCCCATAGCTTCAGAGAATGCCGGGGTATTAAGCCACAGAACAACTCAATGCTCTAAAGAAGATCCTTAGTCTATAAGACTGGTTAAAGTTCAATATATTTTGATTAATGATTCTTCATTTGTAAGAACTTGTCCATTCCAAATTATTACAATTAGAAGTTTGTGTGCTTAAAGACTGATTATTTCCTATAAACAAGGTGTCAATATATTAATACCTAGTAATCCTTTGCAGATTAGAAGATTGGGCAAATCTTAACAAGATAACAGTAGGAGAACCTCCAGTCTGGAAGTCAGAGTTCCTGAGCCCAAGTCTTGTGCGAAAGTAGATTTCTTCAATAGCTGTTACAAGAGCTGGACTTCGGGGAGAGGGATAGGGCATTGTCCAGTAACACTTCCACACCTTCTGATGTCTGTGGAGGAAGTAATTCAACGATAGTCAAATTATCCCATCTATTCTTTTTCCAGGCATATATATTCTGGTTTTATTCTTTTAGAAGACTCTAAAGGGATGGAGTACAGCTACTACTGAACTTACAAATCCTGTTATTAAGGTGATGCCACATCCACCCTCTGGCCAAGAAACTCAGGACTTTGATTTTTTCCTTCCTAATAGTTTGTCCGCATTGATCATTCTATTCCTCCATCATCAGTTATCACTTTCTACCACTGTTCTTTCTCTAACCCTTCTTCTATTTCCTCCTGCTTTCATTATCAACCGCTTTCTTTTCTTGTACAACGAGAATTATATTACACTTGCTAAACCACCTTACTAGGTTTTATAGATGCTCGCGTGCATACATCATATCATCTGCCTTCCGAGGAAATTACAGGTGGCCCCCTTTGACTGAGCCGTAGGTTTAAACTCATCTAGGGAGAGAGACTATAAATAAAGAGGCATTGCAGGGACAGGAATTGCAGAGACAATCTCTAATTCCCAAACTCTCCTTCCAGGGCCTGGAAGATGAGGCTTACAGAAACGGTGCTTATTTATTAAAGAGCTTTTTGTAATAATTGCATGACATTTGTCTCAGGTAAAGAGACACTGAAATGAATATAGCCAAGTAATCTGTGGTGTCTTCTGTGTGGGATGAATACAGATACCTATAAATCTTCTAGACACGACAAGACAGCATCAATAAACTTGAATGATTATACAGCACTAACATGATTAGGAAGAATTAATCCAATAGAATTAATCTGCAATGATAGGTGTCTTGTCCATAAGAGCCTTGTCAGCACTTCAAATATTTCACCACTAACCAAGATTGACCATTTGGGAAGACTAAATATATGTAGTCAGATGCAGTCTGACAAGATCTAGTAAGACAAATCAACCTATCCACTCTAGGGGAAAGGGGTCTGTTAGGAAAGCAGAACGGGAAGCCTAGCTAATCTCCCCAGACTCCTGAAGTCCAACAAAGGTTAATTTCACAAACATAGCTGATCAGGAAGTGATCCAGAGTGACTTTCCTGTGTGAAGGAGACAGTCTAGACCAGTGCTACTCAAAGTGTGGTCTACTGACTGGCACTGGTTTGCAAATTTATTCCAGTTTATGAGGAGATAGGGAGTTTGTACCACAATATGTCAACTACTGCATCACTAAGCACACCAATTTGGTTCAGCTGACATTTTTTTTTCATAGTAAGACTTTCTCAATGAAGGAAGTATTGCATTGATTTGCATTTTCGTACAAGCTCCTTATCTCATGAAGGAATGATAACAATTTCTTGCATTCAAATCTCAGCCTCTGTGTCTCATCAGAACATTTCTTCCTGATTCAGGCCAGCCCACCTCCTCTGCAAAACCCTTCAATATCTCCATTACTTGTATGTCACTAAAATATAAGTTGCATGAGGGCAGAACCTTGATCAGTTTTGTTCACCACTGTGCTCCCCAAAACTGGAACACTGCCTGGCACACACACAAAAATCTTCAGTGCAACCTATGACGTTCCTCTGCCCACAGAAAAATGAGTAGCTTCCCAATGTCTGCCAATAAAAGTTAAAATAATGAACCCCCACTAACACACCTCCCTTCCCCCTCGTTTCCCGCTTTGCCATCTTTGCTAACCACATCTTGTTAAGTCCTAGCAGTTGGTGGCTGTGCACACCAAGGGGATTGCATCCTTACCTGACCCCAGACCTAATCATCATGGGAAGGGAAGATATTCTCCAGCCCACAGTTTCACCTGAGCCCTTTTAAGAAGAAAGAAGTCCCACAGTGCAGATATCCTATGAAGAATGAGTCAGCATTTGGACCTCCAAATCTGGGGATAGGAGGGCTCAGGGCGTAGAGTTTCAGGTGCCAATCCCTACCACCACCACCCCACCCCCCCCACCCCCCCCCACCCCCGCTCTCCCCGCAGACTTTCAGAAATAAAAGGTCTCCAATTCCCTCAGGCCGGGAGCTCACGGTCTTTCAGCCTCTAGGCCCCACTTTGCTCCTTGTCTGCACAGACTGTAAATTTGCCCCTTTGTCCGTCTTATTTCAATTGGCTAATAGGACAGGACAAGAACCTGAGAGGCATTCAGTTACAACATAGCATGACATTCAAGGTCCTCCGTGATATGGCCTAACTCATCTTTCCGAACTTATCTCCCACCATACTACCTATCACTTCCCCTGGACGTACTGCTAAATTGTATCTTACACATGCTTACATTCTTTCTTTTGTCCATTTGTCCGTCTATACTAGTCAAAATCCCACACATGTTCAAGGTCTCCCTCACAGGCCACCTCTTCTATTAGTCTTCCTATACACTCTTTCCTTCAGTCCTCACTTTCCTCAGATTTCTGACACAAAATTGCCAGCCCCTATTCTCCCAGCGAAGGTCCCTAGTGGCACAAATGATTTGCTCTGGACTACTAACCTAAAGCTTTGCAGTCCAGATCCGCCCAGTGGTACCTCGGAAGAAAGCTCCGGCAGTCTGCTTCCATAAAGATTGCAGCCAACAAAACTCTACGGAACAGTTCTACGCTGTAACGCACAAGGTCGCCATGAGTTGGAATCAACTTGATGGCAACAGGTTTGGCTTTTTAGGGTTTTTTTTGTCTTGTTTTGTATTTTTGTACTCTCAACACTTACCCTCTCCAGAGAAGCCTAATTTCAGGAGTCCGTAAATATACTTTTAATTTTTTTTTTTTTTACTTTACAAGGATACCGTAAATATGGTCCCCTTGTAAAACACCCACCTACCCACACATATACATACACTTCAGATTAGTCTCCAACCCTGGGCCTCTCCCCAGAGTTAACCACTGTCATCAGTTTGATACAAACTCTTCCAGATATTTTATTTCTGTCAGCACTTATATCCAGATATACGTACCTATAGGAGATACATAGTGATAATTGGTTTGGGTTTGTTTGAAAGGAGCCTAAGGTGAGGGTGTTTTACACTCTACATATCATTCTACAAGTTGCTTTTTCACCTATTTCCTCTTTAAGTTATATTTTCATTCTTTATTGGCATCTACAGCTATGTTTTCTAACTATAGCAGGTACTCCACAGTATACATATCCCATAATTTAGACCTTCATTTATTGATGGGCTCTTGTATTCTTTCTGATTTTTGCTGTAACACACAATGCTGCTATTAACATCCTTGCACCTGACTCCTTGTACTCATGTGTAAGTGTTCCTCCAGGATAGATAACAAGAAACAAAATTGCTTTTTTTTCCCCCCATTTTAATTGATACTGTTAAACTGCTTTTAAAGGAGCCCTGGTGGTGCAGTGGTTAAGAATTATGGCTGCTAACTAACAGCTCTGCAGGTCAAATCCACCAGGCGCTCCTTGCAAACTCTATGGGGCAGTTCTCCTCTGCCCTATAGGGTTGCTATAAGTTGGAATCGACTCGACGGCAACAGGTTTGGTTTTTTGTTTTTTCTTTTTTTTTTGGATTTGGTACCACTTTTTCCATTTACTAGCACTGTATGCATGTCCTCACCCCTGAATATGCCTACCTCATTCTTCTTTTGAACTTTTTGCTCTACCTCACACCAGGGATTTTCATGTGACGTCTGGCACGTTGGCCAGGCACCTGCCTATCTCAGCCTCTGTGAGCTTTCCTCCAGCCTCTCCTCTGCCAGGTTCCTTGCCAAATCCACTGGAACACTCCTTCCTGGTTCAGCACAGCCCACCTCCTCTGCCCCACCCTGGAATACCTCCATAAGTTGAATGTCACTAAAATGTAAGTCCCATAAGAGTACAACCTTGGTCTGAAAAATCCTGGAAATTTAGGGAACACATACATCTAGTAGTACGTTAGAGCCTTACTACTCAAAGTGTGGTCCCCAGACCAATCGCATTGGCCTCACAGAGACTGCTAGAAATGCAGACTCTCAGATCCCACCCCAGACCTAGAAATCAGAATCTGCATTTGAACAAGGTGCCCAGGTGATTCAAATGTACATTAAAGTTCAAGAATCACAGCTCTAAAGGAGGACATGTTTTCTCACAGAGCTCTGTAGTGATTACACAGTTTATTATTAAACGATCCTAAGAAAGTGAAGAAGAAAGTATAAACCACTAAAGAAATGGATTTTATCCCTTGAAAGCTGGAGGCAGATTGTTGCAGGCTGCCTTGAATTCCACATCTGCAGCAAAGAGCTGAGTGTTTTCTCCACAGAATTGTTTATGTAGGTTCAAAAATGGAGCTACCTAAAAGCTAACTGCATTTTAGGAGTGTGTGCTGGGCCCTGGTGGGTTTATTAAGTCATATTGGGATTGCAAAAAACTTTCAGAAATAAAGGAACTGCCTTGCTGTAGTCAGGAACTACTTGCCACTTAAATCTTCAGAGAAGAAATGCTGAACTCAGCATTTGTCTCCTCCCCCAAATAAGCCATGCCGAAATTTACTTTAATATCTTTATACCGCTTCTGAGAAACACTCTGTTCTTCAACACTCCAAGGACCAAAAGAACGATCATACCAACCACCTTATACTCAAGATGCATGGGAATGCATATTTGCATCCAATATGCAATTGGACACAAGGACAATTTTTGGACCGTGAACTGTAAACAAATGCTTAATGAGAAAAGAAGTTGATATTGTTCCTCAGTCTTATCTCATCATGACCCCTCATTCAACTTGCCTGTCATCGGCAGAAACCAGTAAAGGACTAACTGAATATTATTGGTGGGGAAATGGAAGCACAAAGAGACTATAACTTGCCAAAGGTCCCATAGCTATTGTTTTAGTCTCCTAATACTGCTATAATAAAATATCACAAAGTAGGTGGCTGTGAAGAACAGGAATTTATTTTCTCACAGTTCTGGAGGCCAGAAGTTTAAATTCAGGGCATCAGCTGGGTCATTTTGGCTATAGATGAATCCTCACATGCTGTCTTCCTCCTGCGTGTGGTTCTGTTTCCATGTCTGCCCTTCTCTTTTGTGAGCCACCAAACAAAAGGGATTAGGATTAGGACTCACTCTCCTCCAGTATGACTTCATTAGTGTAACTGATAACATCTGCAAAGAAAAACCCTATTTCCCCAAACAAGGCTACATTGACCAGGGCAGAGGTTAGGACTTCAATATATCATTTTGGAAACACAATTCAATCCAGAACTGCTATAAGTGGTGGAACTAGAATACAGAAGCAGCTACTCAAAACCATGATGCTACTCAGTGTGATGAAGAGATACTGCAGTGATGTTACAACAGGTTAGAAGTAGGGGAGATCATCATGGGTACTAGTTGTTAGAATATTTGAAGGAGCTGAAATAGGCCCTCATCTTAAGATGAGAGCTTTATATACTTCTCTGCAGGCTCAGCTGTGTCTTCCGTCTTCTGTCGCACAGTAGACCTTCAACTTTTGTCTGTCTACTTCGCTAGAAAGTGAGCAGTTCAAGTGCAAGGACAAAGTTTTATTTATCTTTGTGCTCCAAGTGTGTCCAGCACACAGGCCCCAATAGCTATTTTAAGATGAACTAGAGAATCTCTTTGAAAATAGGAAGTGTATGATCACCACAAAGTTGCCCTGAACATCTGTAAATGTTTGAGGACTACACTAATTCTGCTCTTGGTTGGTTGGATTTATGAGTTTTATTTTCCTGTCACTTTAGCTTACTTTTGATAGCCTACAGTTTCTCTTCCCTCTCAGCTGTTTGCATTTTTAAGGCTATGTAAAGAAATGAACAAAGAAGGAGAAAGAGACCACCTGTGTTAGAAATGCCAAATGGAGAGAGTTTCACTAACAACTTAGAAGGTTCAAAGGTAAACAGATGAGGATCCAGATAACAATTTCTGAAATTTTTTGAGGAAGTGGCTAAACATCCATCAAGAAACACATTAATGAGATCCTTAAAATCAAGGATGGCAAGACTTCAGCTCACTTATATTGGACTCATCATCAGGAAAGACCAGTCACTAGAAAAGGACATCATGGTTCGAAAAGTAGAGGTTCAGTGAAAATGAGAGAAACTCTCAATGAGATGGATTGACACAATAGCCACAACAATGGGCTCAAACATACCAATGATCATGAAGATGGTGCAGCACCGAGCAATGTTTCATTGTGTTATACATAAGGTCATTATGAGTCAGAGCTGACTTGACAGAAACTAACAACAGAGGCATTAGACAGGCTCACAAATGACCCGCATACACTTCTGGGGTCCCCACTCCCTCATCAAATTCATGTTTCTCAACCTTTCGGGGATCCTAGTACAATGACATGTAGGAATGAGATACCCTAAGGATACACTATGTTCACAGCAATTTAACCACCTCAAACTCCAAAAGGGTAGAGTACAATTTAAAAGCCAAGGCTAGTTTTGAAGGCACAAGAAAGCAGACTCTTTTGTAGTGTTGTTTATATTTAATCATCAGCTTTTTTAGCCATTAAGGTTGAAGGAACTGGAGAAACACACACATGTATCCCCTAATGAGAAAAACTCAGTCTTTAACAGGCCTACATAGAAAACTTAGAAGAGAAAAAAAACTCATCTCTCTCTCAGCTCTGTCTTGCTGGGCCTCTTTATTGACCTTCACAAAATCTTGAAAATTTTTTAGAACAGCTGATCAAGGTAGTGGCAGATTAACCAGAATCCAAATCAATCCTGAATGAGCCAAGATTCTTCTCCTACCCACCCCTTTCAGAGGAAGGAAACAATGCAGATAAAATATCAGGATCATAACAAGAATTTGCCTTAAAAAAAATCCATCTCCCAGAGTCTGTTACTATTCAAGTTCCATTCAGATACACCAACTTCCTATGACCTTCTCTGACCAATTCTCATCCCTGGCAGTTATTCCCTCCTCTCAAGCACTAAAAATTTTGATGTGTTTTATATCCAGATTCACAGCTAGACTCTGTGCTCCTCTTAGACTCATCCTTCATCACCAGTGTCCAGCAGGACCTGGCCCTTAGCTAGTAAGGCACTAACTTGTATGACATAAACATTTTGGACTCGGCACACATACAGCATGATCTTCTACATAAAAATTTACTCCTACAGGAGAGGAACTCAAGACTCATCACCACACTCAGTCCCTCCCAGACTCTCCACCTCTCTCCACTCCAGCCCCAGCCACTCTGCTGCAAATACCACCTTGCTCTCTTCTTCACTTCTGTTCCTGTGGAGGCATTCTGACTCATAGCAACCCTCATAGAGCCGATAGTTTTAAGTGAAGTAGCACATCTAGAAGCACCTGGTATCTGTATCTAGACTATAATACACACTACTAAAGTGAAGGCACTCTGTTTCTTTTTTTTCTTCCTCTCAGCACTGACTGGCAGTATGAAATTGCTCACATCATTTACTATCTCTAGCATATTTCCTCATAAGTAGCTCAAAAGTCCCTTCCAGCCCAGGCTATCTCTAGTTTCTCATAGTATTTGCAGCATTATAGGCTTCCCCCCTCCACTCACAAAACATGCTACTTCGTATTGTTAGATGTGTTTTATATATAGACGTTTTGTCTCTTCAAAAGAATTTGGAGACTCTCTAAGGCCTGAACCTGCCTTATTCTCCCAACTACATCTCACAAAGTACTGCTGCTACTACCATTTACCTCGTGTTTATTATATACCAGACACTGGGGTACACGTTCATATGCATGTAGTCAATAAATGCTGGCTAAATAAATAAATCCATACAACAATTATCATATGAAGTCAGAAACATTATGCCTACTCTCTAGGTTCAGAAATTGAGGCTCACACAAATAACATGCTCAAGATCAAAGAGCTAACTGTTAGAGCCTGGATTCACATCCAAAGCTGTCTGATGGCAAAACCCCATGCTGCGGTGTCTCCCACTGTTTGATAATACTGTAGATACTCCAGTTCCCTGCATTTGGCTAATTGCAAACTGATCTCTCAGTGACATCTCTTCGTGTGTAAGTGTTGTGGTGAAGGGGCAGGAGAGGTGGGGACAGATTATCCCTTTTACGTTTTACTGTTTTATCTTTTGGTTAAAATAAATAACATCCCATTTCAAGGATTTTTTTCTCCTTTGCCCCATCCAATCATGGCAAAAATAAACCTTATTAATGCATTTTAACTTTCATTCTTGGAGTTCTTGAATTAATAAGAAGTTAATAATTATCTGACTCCAGGCTTTTAAGAGAGCTCTTTAGATCTGCATTCTTGATCACAGCATCCATCACCAGGAATGTTACTAAATCCTATTTTTCATTCTTCCTATGACATTACAAGCTCTAATATATTTAAAATGCATTCATGCCAATGGAAGCCTCTTCTTCCCTCTGAGGAGGCATAAGCAAAACTCTTCCTAACAGGCCTCTTTACCAATGCATGCCTCCTCCATCAGATAAGACCCCACCACAGTCAGTGGGAGCAGTCAGAGAACCAGGTGTAGGCTGCGAGGAAATTGTAGAAATTTTAAGAGCTGAAAAAGACCCGAGAGATCATTGAACTAACTCCCAACTATAAACCCAAACATCCTAAGAGCTGGGGAAGTTAAGTAAGGACTAAGGACCACAGACTAGTTTCCTGGTAAGAGCACTATAGACCTAAGCCAGTGTCAGATGGGAGACAGACACATACAGGGACAGCCAGAAGGTTAGATCCTTAGACACTCCCTGCCACTTTCAACAGTGATTTGCCTCAGCATGTCCCCACCTCCCACTTCCTACCACAGACCTCTAGAGATCCTGGCCTAGGTGTGACAACCTAACTTCTTAACTTTTCTCCCCAGTTAACTCCACCTGCTGCAGAATGAGAATGATAGATAGCTCAACATCTATTGAATTCCTCAAGCCATAAACTCTGACAGAATTGGGAAAATTCCAATGTGGTATTTCTTAGTCCTGTGGTCAGTCAGAGGTTGGTGGGTACACCCATTTCAGGTTTAGCTGCTAACCCAGTGAGCAGCACCATGGACAGAAAGCAGAGGAAAGTTTACTCTGCAGGAGGCACTAACAGCTACTCTGGAGGAGTCAGAAATATAAATTCCAGGAGCAAAGCCCAGTCAGAAACCAGAGAGAATTGAAAAATGTCTGGTACGAGGATAAAAAATCCTGGAGGGATTGCAGAGATTACTGCCACCATCAAGAACTTGAAGGATGCAGGGGTGGTGATTCCCACCACATCACCATTCAACTCGCCTATTTGGCCTGCGCAAAAAACAGATGGGTCTTGGAGAATGACAGTAGATTATCGAAAACTTTACCAGATGGTGACTCCAATTGCAGCTGCTGTTCCAGATGTAATTTCACTGCTTGAGCAAATTAATACATCTCCTGGTACCTGGTATGCAGCTATTGATCTGGCTAATGTCTTTTTCTCCATACCTGTTTCAAAGGACCACCAGAAGCAGTTTGCCTTCAGCTGGCAAGGCCAACAATACACCTTCCCTTGCCTACCTCAGAGCTACATTAACTCTCTAGCCCTATGTCATAATTTAGTCCACAGGGACCTTGATTGCCTTTCCCTTCCACAAGACATCACACTGGTCCATTACATTGATGACATTATGCTGATTGGACCTAGTAAGGAAGAAGTGTCAATGACTCTGGACTTACTGGTAAAACATTTGTGTGCTAGATGGTGGGAGATTAATCCCACAAAAATTCAGGCACCTTCCACTTCAGTGAAATTTCTAGGGGTCCAGTGGTTTGGGGCATGTTGAGACATTCCTTCTAAAGTGAAGGATAAGTTATTGCATCTTGCTGCTCCCACAACTAAAAAGGAGGCACAACGCCTAGTGGGCCTCTTTGGATTTTGGAGGCAACAGATTCCTCATTTGGGTGTGCTACTCCGGCCTATTTATCAAGTGACTTGAAAAGCAGCTAGTTTTGAGTGGGGACCAGAACAAGAGAAGGCTCTGAAACAGGTTCAGGCTGCTGTGCAAGCTGCTCTGCCACTTGGACCATATGATCCAGATGACCCAATGGTGCTTGAAGTGTCAGTGGCAGATAGAGATGCTGTTTGGAGTCTTTGGCAGGCCCCGATTGCTGAATCACAGCACAGACCCTTAGGATTTTGGAGCAAAGCTCTGCCATCCTCTGCAGATTAACTACTCTCCTTTTGAGAAACAACTTTTGGCTTGTTACTGGGTCTTAGTAGACTGAACGCTTAACCATGGGACACCAAGTCACCATGAGGCCTGAGCTTCCCATCATGAACTGGATGTTGTCTGACCTACAGAACCATAAAGTTGAATGGGCACAGCAGCACTCCATCATTAAATGGAAGTGGTATATTCGAGATCGGGCCTGAGCAGGACCTAAAGACACAAGTAAGTTGCATGAGGAAGTGGCCCAAATGCCCATGGTCTCCACTCCTGTCACATTACCTTCCATCTCCCAGTCTGCACCTATGGGGAGTTCCTTATGATCAGTTGACTGAGGAAGAGAAAACTCGTGCCTGGTTTACAGATGGTTCTGTATGATATGCAGGCGCCACTCGAAAGTGGACTGCAGCAGCACTACAACCCCTTTCTGGGACCTTCCTGAAGGACAGTGGTGAAGGGATATCCTCTCAGTTGGCAGAACTTCGAGCCGTGCACCTGGTTGTTCACTTTGCTTGGAAGGAGAAATGGCCAGATGTGCGATTATATACTGATTCATGGGCTGTGGCCAATGGTTTGGCTGGATGGTCAGAGACTTGAAAGGAACATGATTGGAGAATTGGAGACAAGGATTTATGGGGAAGAGGTATGTTGATAGACCTCTCCAAATGGGCTAAAGAAGTGAAGATATTTGTGTCTCATGTGAATGCTCACCAAAGGGTGACCTCAGCAGAGGATGATTTTAACAATCAAGTGGATAGGATGACACGTTCTGTGGAAACCACTCACCCTCTTTCCCCAGCTACTCCCACCATTGCTCAATGGGCTCATCAACAAAGTGGCCATGGTGGCAGGGATGGAGGTTATGCATGGGCCCAGCAGCATGGACTTCCACTCACCGAGGTTGACGTGGCCACAGCCTGTGCTGAGTGCCTAATCTGCCAGCAACAGAGACCAACACTGAGTTCCAGATATGGCACCGTCCCTCGAGGTGATCAGCCAGCAACCTGGTGGCACGCTGATTACATTGGACCACTTACGTCATGGAAAGGGCAGTGTTTTGTCCTTACTGGAATAGACACTTACTCTGGATATGGATTTGCCTTCCCTGCATGCAATGCTTCTGCCAAAACTACCATCTGTGGACTTACAGAATGCCTTATCCACCATCATGGTATCCCACACAGCATTGCCTCAGATCAAGAGACTCACTTCACAGCAAATGAAGTGTGGCAGTGGGCCCATGCTCATGGAGTTCACTGGTCTTACCATGTTCCCCATCATCCTGAAGCAGCTGGATTGACAGAGCGATGGAATGGCCTTCTAAAGACACAATTATGGCACCAGCTAGGTGGCAATACCTTGCAGGGTTGGGGCAATGTTCTCCAGAAGTCTGTATATGCTTTAAACCAGAGTCCAATATATGGTGCTGTTTCTCCCATAGCCAGGATTCATGGGACCAGGAATCAAGGGGTGGCAATGGGAGTGATACCACTCACTATTACCCCTAGTAACCCACTTGCAAGATTTTTGCTTCCTGTCCCCTCGACCTTATGTTCTGCAGGCCTAGAGGTCTTGGTTCCAAAGGGAGGAATGCTCCCACCTGGAGACACATCACTGATTCCATCGAACTGGAAGAAAGCCACCTGGCCACTTAGGTCTCCTTATGCCTCTGGCTCAACAGGCAAAGAAGGGAGTTACCATACTGACTGGTGTGATTGATCCTGATTACCAAGAGGAAATCAGACTGATATTACATAATGGAAGTAAAGAAAAGTATGTCTGGAATGCAGGAGACTCCTAGGGGCATCTCTTAGTATTACCATGCCCTGTGATTAAAGTCAATGGAAAACTACAGAAACCTAATTCTGACATGACTACTAATGACACAGACCCTTCAGGAATGAAGGTTGGGGTTACCCCACCAGGTAAAGAACCATGACCAGCCAAGGTGCTTGCTGAGGGCAAAGGAAATACAGAATGGGTGGTTGAAGAAGGTAGTTCTAAATACCAGTTACGGCCACATGACCAGTTGCAGAAACAGGGACTGTAATTGTTATGAATATTTGTACTTTGTATGTGTGCATCATTTTTGTTTCCTTCACTTAAAAAATATAAGCTGTAAATGGGGCTAGTGCATTTTCAATTGTATGCGTGTCAGTTGTATTGTGTTAGGCGCAAGTATGACTTTCTCATTGTGTTTATTCAGAGATTATGTATGGTTTAAGGAGATGAGTACGTGCCAAGTTGACAAGGGGTGGACTGTGATGGTTAAGATTGTGTGTCAACTTGGCTGGGCCGTGATTCTCCGTGTTTTAATGTAAACACTCCCATGATTGAATACACTGTGAGCAGCCAATCAGATGAAAGGGAGTCTCCTTGAGGGTGTGGCCCACATCTGTATATAAGCACACATTCTGGCTTTTTGCTCTCTCTGGATCCTGTGGCTGCTTCCTGTCGTCTCATCTCCCATTCTTGGGACTTGAGCTGTCAGCTCATCTGCTGAACCTGGGATTCATTGATCTGCACAGCCTGTGAGAAGGAGCCATACTCTCCGACCTTCCAGTCTTGGGCTTGCCAGCTTCTGCAGCTGTGTGACTTGGGAGAGGCCTCTACCCTGATCCACGAACTTGGGATGTTCTAGCCTGTACAATCGCATGAGCTGTTTTCTTGATATAATCTCTCTATATATATATATTTATACACTTTACTGGTTTGCTTCTCTAGAGAACCCAGCCTAAGACACCCTGTCTCTCTGCTCACCTCTCTTTCACATATCAAAAGAGATTGGCTCAAGACACAATCCAATCTTGTAGATTGAGTCCTGCCTCATTAACATAACTGTCACCTATCCCACCTCATTAACATTGTAGAGGTAGGATTTACAACATATAGGAAAATGACATCAGATGAGAAAATTGTGGACAATCACACAATACTGGGAATCATGGCCTAGCCAAATTGATACACATCTTTTTGGGTAATGTGATTCAATCTATGACAGGGAGTCTCCAGGAAAGAAATCCTCACAATAGGATTCTGAGCTTATGTTGCTGAAATATTTGAGGAAAGCATGGTTAACGTCCTTACCAGGGAGAAATGAAACTGTGGTCATTGGTGGCATGCACTAGTATTATGATTACTCGGCTCATTAACTACTGAAGCCATGGACTGAAGTGCAGCAAGAAGGCAAGGCTTTAGGAGGTCAAGTGGCTTCAGCAGTTGGTCACTACATGGAGAGTAGTGATAAAATATTGTAGGATTTACTGTAAAGTAATTGTGATTCCTGATCTCAGTAGAAATAATGGAATCTCTTAGTAATGGAAGCCAATTGGCAGTGTAACCATCAGATAAGGTGGATGACAGTGCCACAGTAAACCACAGGGACAAAGTGGTAATCAGAGTGTTTTGACCTTCAGGGTCATATATCAGTGGCTTATTGTTCACAGAATCCCAAGGAAGAAAATAAATAAATACCTATTAATAAGGTGCTACTTCACACATATTGGTGGGAAAATCCTAGGACTTATGAACAGAAACCTAAATCTAGTCATTGTCACAGAGAATCATCATTTCTTATACAGTTCTCAGACCTTTGCCAGATCTTGGACTCAAAGGAGAACAGACCCTTTTGAGGAAGGACCTTACCTTGCAATATGACCACAGATGCGTATGAATCTTCTCTCAAACTTTTCAAGAGAGTTCTTCCATCATTTATCGGAGTTACTTTCCTGTAGTGAAAAGGTGAGTTAATATATAGTCAGGGCCCCAGTCCATCTCACTGTGGCCCTTTGGAATTGCAGACTATTACTGTGGCTATTCCTCTAGTATATAGGGGCATAGATATACTTAGTAACTAGCAAATAAATTTCCTACATTTTTTCCTGCCCCTTAGAGTGATGATTTCATAGTAGGAGAAGCCAACTGGAAGCCTTTGCCAGGATAGTAATCCAAAAGCAATACCACATCACTGGGAGAAGTTCAAAGTTGTTTTTTTCTTTTTTTTTTTTTTTCTTTTTACCACCAACCACTTGAAAGATTCAGTGATAGTAGTTCCAACCATATCTCTACCTACCATATGACTCTTAGTCTACAGACTGGAAAATCAAAGTAAAGGCTCTAGTTATGTCCATCCCATTTATGCACTTGGAGACAGAGAAATGATCATAGGATGAATCTACAGATGCATTCACTGTGAAATGGACTTGGGCCAGAATTGCATTTCTCATCTGGCCTTCATAAACTTCATGACATCAGTGTCAGTCCAGGCTCTGCATCCAACATCCCTCAAAAGTTCTGAATATCTCCTTTACCCCAGTGTATAACTCTTCTAGAAAATGGCCATATGTCCCTTTTGGAAAGGGTTGGAGTAATATTAGTTTAAACATCTGTGGTGGAATTACAAGGTGCTTCTTCAAGGGTATTCAGCCTTCCATTCAATCTTTAATAACTGAGTGTCACAGCTGGCTCAGAATGGAAAGTAGGCAAGGGATCAAAGTATTTCATTGTGTGCTTACATTTTTTCTGATCATATAAGCCAAGCAGTATAGTCAGCTCATGTATCTTATCCTAGAATAATCATAGCTCATTGGCCATTACCACAGATCTCTATGGGTCACATAATCTTGGTCACCAGTCCACCCTTTTGCCATCATCACAAATCCTTATGGTTTAGGGATCCTTGGTGAGCTGTCCAGCCTTGTTGCCCATCATGGTATTGACATCCACTGGTCTAAAATACTGAAGAGATGCCATTTGGTCTCTGCTATTGTAGAATCCTATCATTCCTATTGAACGCAGGCAACCCAACTCAATAGTAGGATATTCTGTTAGCTTTGGTCTAACCCTACTCCTCACTTATCGACTATCTCGTTATCTGACATTTCACATTTACAATATTTAAAAATCTACTATTTGACTATTTTTCATATTAACAATGTACATCTGGCGGTAACGATGTTGAGGTGTAAGGCAAGAGTAACACTGGCTGTGATGGTTAAGGTTATGTGTCAGCTTGGCTGGGCCATGATTCTCAGTGGTTTGGCAGTTGTGTAATGATGTAATTTGTCAGTTATGTAATGATGTAGTCATCCTTCACTTTGTAAGCCGATGTGGTCATCCTCATTTTCCCATAATTCTGATTTTCATGTAATGACCTGGTCTTTGGAACCTAACCATTTTCATAAATGAGGAGTGAGTGTATAGAGGACAGCCACTACTGAGTTCTTAAAGATGCTGGTGATCCTGTCTCTATTATAGTTCTTACTGCTTTAGTGAATAAGTGTCTGCTGGGCTTTCTTAAGGAACAAGAGTCAGGTCATGAGTTCTCCACTCATGTAATAAATCTACTCTAAAATGCACTTCTCTGAGCCTATTGACCTGTTCTACAATACCTTGGCAATGTAATTCTGGCATCTCACCCTCATATACTGTGGCTTCACATCCAAATATCAAGTAGCCATCTCAGCTGTTTTTTAGGGCCAGTTGCAAGAGTTCTTGCCAATACTTTATAAATCAAAAAAGAATGCTCCCACATCAATCAACTCTTTGTATTTTACCACTCCTAGTCCATCAACTTCAATAGCCCCTCCCACACAGTCCTAAGTCCTATCAGTTCACATCATTCAGGTTCTACAACTTTTCATTGGGTAGAAAATCTCCTTCCATCAGAGAAACTATGTTTCCTCACTTAGGCTATGTTGAAACCTGACTCAGTTATTGTTCTGGAGGCAATCAGGGGAGGCAGGGGCATAGCTTGATGAAGAATTGTATCATCTTGCAAGGCCTTCAGTAAGCTCTTTACATGGTCTTTAGGTAAGGGGTAGACTGACATCCTCTGGGAAGAGGAACAGGGATGCTCCCTCCAGCCTCGAGGCTTCAAGGAATATGAGTGTTCAAATCCCTCAGGGGCATCCTTCCAAAGTCCCTATTCCAGGCATCAGCATAGGAAACTTGTCAAAGTTAAAGACTGAACCTACTTTTAAGTCCTGCTACCTATGACTAAATCTTTGGCCTAATTTTCTGCATGGTTTGCCCTCTAGTTGGAGATAAGGGTCTCTCAAAATAGTACAATGAAAATTCCACCACACCCTGAGTTAAAGGTCTGCCAGCTATCATTTCAAGTGTCTAGGACATTTAAGAATAAAGTAAAGTTGTTCACTTCACCCACCACTCATCTGTCAGTTTGTCATACTGTGGTGGCTTGCATGTTGCTGTGATGCTGGAAGCTATGCCACCAATATTTCAAATACCAACGGGGCACCCATGGTAGACAGGTTTCAGTGGAACATCCAGAATAAGACAGACAAGGAAGACAGGTCAGTCTACTTCTGAAAAAAATTGGCCAGTGAAAACATTAATAGCAGTAGAACATTGTCTGATATATTGCAAGAAGACGAGTCACTCAGGTTGGAAGGGACTAAAATACAACTAAGGAAGAGCTGCCTCCTCAAAGTGAAGTTGACTTTAATGATGTGGATGGAGTAAAGCCTTCAGGACCTTCATTTGCTGATGTGACATAAATCAAAATGAGAAGAAACAGCTGTAAAAACCTACTAATAATAGTAATGTGGAATGCATGAATTATGAATCTAGGAAACTTAGAAGTAATCATAAGTGAAATAGAATGCAGATAGATCAATGTCCTAGGCATTAGTGACCTTAAATGGACTGATATTGGCCATTTTGAATTGGACAACCATATGGTCTGCTACACTGGGTGTCTTAGTTCTATAGTGCTGCTATAACAGAAATACCACAAATGACTGGCTTTAACAAACAGAAGTTTATTCTCTCACAGTCTAGTAGGTTAGAAGTCCAAATTCAGGGCATCAGCTCCAAGGAGAGGCTTTCTCTCTCTGTTGGCTCTGGAGGAACATCCTTGCCATCAATGTTCCCTTGGTCTAGGAGCTTCTCCATGCAGGAGAAGGATGTACTCTACTCCTGACACTGCTTTCTTGGTGGTATGAGGTCCTCATGTCTCTCTGCTCACTTCTCTCTTTTATATCTCAAAAGAGATTGGCTCAAGATACAATCCAATCTTGTAGATTGAGTCCTGTCTCATTAACATAACTGCCGCTAATCCCATCTCATCAACATCATAGAGATAGGATTTACAACATATAAGAAAATCACATCAGATGACAAAATGGTTGACAATCACACGATACTGGAAATCATGACCTAGCCAAATTTATACACATATTTTGGGGGGATACACTTCAATCCATGACACTGGGAATGAAAAATTGAAGGGGAACGGTGTCACATTTATTGCCAAAAAGAACATTTCAAGATCCGTCCTGAAGTATAACACCGTCAGTGATAGGATAATATCCATACCCCTACAAGGAAGACCAGTTAATGTGACAATTATTCTGATTTATGCACCAACCACTAATGCCAAACATGAAGAAACTGAAGATATTTACCAATTCTGTAGTCTGAAAATGATCAGACATGCAATCAGGAAGCATCAATAATTACTGGTAATTGAAATGTGAAAGTTAGAAACAAAAAAGAAGGATCTGTGGTTGGAAAATATGACCTTTCTGATAGAAACCACACCAGAGATGGCATGATAGAATTTTACAAGACCAATGACTTCTTCACTGTAAATACCATTTTCACCAACACAAATGGCCAACTATACAGGTAAACCTCGCTGAATGGAATACACAGGAATCCAATCAACTATACCTGTGGAAAGAGACGATGGAGAAGTTCAATATCATGATTCAGAACAAGGCCAGGGGCTGACTGCAGAACAGACCATCAACTGCTCATATGCAAGTTCAACTTGAAGGTGAAAAAAATTAAAATAAGACCATGAAAGCCAAAGTACAACCTTGAGTATATCCCACCTGAATTTAGAGACCATTCTTCTCAGTTCATTTTCCCCTAATCTGAGAGAAAACAAAAAGATGGAATAATTTTCCTGATGAATTAGATTAAAAAACAGAGCAGTAAGAAAACTTTAATAATCCTTTTTACCCACATTTATTATCTGTGTTTTACTGACTATGCAAAGGCATTCAGTTGTGTGGATCATAACAAATTATGGGTAACACTGCAAAGAATGGAAATTGCAGAACACTTAATTGTGCTCATGGGGAACCTGAACATAGACCAAGAGATAGTCATTCAAACAGAACAAGGGGATTTTGTGTGGTTAAAGTCAGGAAAGGTGTGTGTCAGGGTCGTATCCTTTCACCATAGCTATTCAGTCTGTATGCTGAGCAAATAATCTGAGAAGCTGGACTACATTAAGAAAAATATGGCATCAGGATTGGAGAAAGACTCATTAACAACCTGCCATATGCAGATGACACAACCTTGCTTGCTGAAAGTGAAGAGGACTTGAAGCACTGATGAAGATCAAATATTACAGCCTTCAGCATGGATTACACCTCAACATAAAAAAAAAAAAAATCCTCACAACTGGACCAATAAGAAACATTGTGATAAACAGAGAAAATATTGAAGTTGTCAAGGATTTAATTTTACTTCAATCCACAATGAACACCCATGGAAACAGCAGTCAAGAAATCAAACAACGTATTGCATCGGGCAAATCTACTGCAAAAGACTTCTTTAAAGTGTTGAAAAGAAAAGATGTCATTTTTGGGACTAAGGTGGGTCTGTCCATGGTATTTTCAATCACCTCATATGCATATGAAAGCCGGACAAGGAATAAGGAAAACCAAAGAAGAATTGATGCCTTTGAATTATGGTGTTGACAAAGTATACTGAATACACCATGGACTGCCGGAAAAATGAACAAATCTGTCTTGGAAGAAGTACAGTCACAGTGCTCACTGGAAGCGAGAATGGTGACTCAAGTACTTTAGACATGTTATCAGGAGGGACCAGTAGCTGGAGAAGCACATCATGCTTGGTAAAGTAGAGGGTCATCAAAAAAGAGGAAGACTCAATGAAATAGTTTGACACAGTGGCTGCAACAATGGACTTAAGCATAGCAACAATTTGAGGATGGCGCAGGACTGGGCAATGTTTTGTTGTGTTGTACATAGGGGTCACTATGAGGTGAAACCAACTCAACAGCACCTAACCACAACAGTTTACTTCACAATCCTTACAATTACCATTGCCCCCATTCCTTTCAATGGCTAAAGTTATTCCATACACCAGGACTCCCCCTTCCATCTGCATCTCATTCAAATCCATCACAGGTCAGAGTCTTAGTTATTGTGATGCTGTAATAGGCCAGGTTTATCACCATCCTACTTACTTCCAGCAATGGGATTCTTCTTTTCATATGATCAACAAGCAATCTCATTATAGAATCTTATCTTAAATATCTGCTTCATAGTGTCACTTCCAGGCCAACCATGTTAATCTATGTTCCCCCCGAAAACTGACTGACTGAAATAAGTCAGTGTGCATAGTTTATTTGGGTGATGATGCCAAGAAAAGAGTGGGAATGAGTAAATTGCTACATGGAATAAAATTTAGGTTATTGAATTGGTTACCACTGTAGGCAGGTTGAGCTCAAATCCACTGGGGTCCTTCTGAGGAAGCATGTGGAATTGTTCCACTGTAACACAGGGAGGTTGGGTTATTTGTCCATCAATTACCATCCACCACAGGTTGAGCATTCTCCCTGGAGGCATTAACTTCATTGCAATTTGGGTTGTACTTAATGCATGATGGAGTGGCCTGGCACAGCTTCTGAGAAAGCAGAGAGCGGCACGTCATGCACTGTTTTGTGGAACACTGACAGGTACGTGTGACACTGTCTGCCATAGTGGTGCTGAAATCATGTCCAAGGTGATGTGGAGCAGTGATCACAATTATCATCTAAACCCCACGAAATTTCAGAGGCCGGCCACACTCTCCAATAGGATTTTCTGCAATGATAGAAATTTTTTAATGTGGCTAGTGTGACTGGGGAGCTGAATTTTTAATTTTATTTCATTTTAATGTAATTTAAATATCCATATGTGGCTAGAGACTACTGCACTAGACAGTGCAGTTGAGTACCAGGCGTCCAGAGCATGTCAGAGCATGCTGACATGGGACAGAGTTTTAGAGACCTAGGAACAGGCAAGGAATGATTAGCTCCTGGGGGTAGCAGGCAAAGAAGACTTAAAACCAAAGACACAAGGGAAAGATCAGTCTGAAGGACTAATGGACCACAAGTACCACGGCCTCCACCAGATTCAGTCCAGCACCACCCTTCAGCCAAAGGTGAAGGGTGAAGGGTAACACAGTACGTAATACTGGGGAAGCCAGCCCAACTTGTCCAAGGCAAGGTCATGGAAAATCCATAGACACATCCAAACTTCCTGAGGAACCAAATGATTGGACTACGGAGACCATGGTCTCAGGGAACATCTAGCTCAGTTGGCATAACAGTTTGTAAAGAATATATGCCAAGCAATGAACTGAGTGGTTTTCGTTTATCTTATTTAATCTTCACAATAACACTATAAATTGGCCACCATTGTTTGCTGTTATTTTGCAGATCAGGAAACTAAGCCACCTGGAAGTGAAGCCGCTTGACCTAAAAATCAAAAGCTAGCAAAGATTTGAACACAGGCAGATGGTCTCCAGGACCCTTCTGTTATACTGTCTCCTGCTGTCAGACCCTTTCGTGCACTCAGAGGTTTTCCCTTCAATCCAATTAACAACCTCCCCGTATTAACACTAAATGGAGCAGGGAACAGGGAGTGCTATTATTCCCGTAGCAGATAAATTTGGAATATACGACTGGAAGCATAATGGTTAATAGCTTTCAGAGTTACACGTAGTGAACTAAGATACCTGGAAACACAAAGTTCCTGGACTACTTAAGGATCATCTGAAGCACCACATCCCCAGGCTGCCTTAAGGAAAGGTCTCCCATACAGCATTTCTTAAGGGCTCAATTGGAGCCTTCTTCTAGGGGCCACCTGGACCCTCCACATGGCAGTGTGGCAGCTTGATTGAGGGCAAGTTGGTCTCTTAGAATACAAGTATTCACCCACATTGCCCACACTAGCTTAGGTTTGTAATTAGACCTTTTAAGCACACAATCATTGCAGTAGTTACTGTGGTCTCCAGAGAGCACATAGCTTCCAATGAATTCCTAAATGTCCTGACTTTGGATACAAAAACTCCTCCGTTATTGTTTTGCCAAATCTAGGAATAATTTCATTGAGAGCTTTGCTGACCTTGGATGTCTTTTCTATTCAGAAGGGGAAGGCTTCCACCCATCCCGTAAAGGTATCTACTTGAAACCTCCCGTAGCCGTTGGCATAACTGTTACAGTCCACTTGCCTGTCTTCTCCGGGTCTGGTCCAACAGGCTTGTACACCAGGCATAGGAGGTGGTGGGCCTGTTTTTGGATTGTTCACTACTTTCTGGATAGTCTTTTGTAGATTAGGCCCTTTAATCAGTTTGGCTAGCCAGTGAAACATAGCATCCTGACCTAATGCGTGAGCTGCCTTTATTATTGGGTGTGTCAGGTGTTCTGGTATTAACAGTTGTCCTGGGAAATTGTACAACTGCTGTCTTTTGCTGTTAGTAAGGTCAAAGGTCCATTCACAAGCTCTGTTTATATCACATTCAGTGCACTGGGGGTTTGCTGGTAGCTGAAGAGACTCTCCCTTCTGGTGCCCGGGGCAGTGTATAACTGCCACCTCTGGTGACCAGAGTACATTATTTTAAAAAGGCATGCCTAGTAGGCTTTCTTTTCTCCAGATGAAGTACTCTTTGCTGTCACAGGCCTTGCCAGGGTTTGGGACCAGGTAAGGATGGTAACCGTCTCACCAGGCCCTGAAGCTGTGTGCCACCTTTGCCTGTTTGGCACCTCTCCACACTGCCAATTAAGCCGGCCAAGCGCTGGGACTGCAGACTTGTCCCTGCCTGGAATGACTGGAGGGTCCCCTGTATGCCTGGGACAGCAGCAGAGGCCATGTTCTCCAGCTGTCTGGTCTGTTTTGTCAGTAAGTTGTCCTCCTACTATGTATGGGTTTCCAGCTCGGACTGGGTTGGCTGAGAGGGGCACTCTCAGCCTTCTTGTTTGCAGTAGGCACACTGTCTGGCACCTAGCTTTGGGGGATGTCTTAGTCATCTAGTGCTGCTATAACAGAAATACCACAAGTGGGATGGCTTCAACAAACAGAAATTTATTCTCTCACAGTCTAGTAAGCTACAAGTCCAAATTCAGGGCATCGGCTTCAGGAGAAAGGTCCTTGCATCATTCTTCCCCTGGTTGAGGAGCTTCTCAACACAGGGACCCTGGGTCCAAAGGACTCATGCTCCTGCTCTTCATTCTTGGTGGTATGAGGTCCCCTTGTCTCTCTGCTCGCTTCTCTCTCTTTTTTAATTGTACTTTAGATGAAGGTTTACAGAACAAATAGTTTCTAACTAAACAGTCATTACACATATTGTTTTATGGCATTGGTTAACAACCCCACAGTGCATCAACACTCTCCCTTCTCAACCTTGAAGGACCTTTTTTCTGGTGAAAATGTACATAGCCAAAGTTACACCATTTCAAAAGTTTCTACATGTACAATTCAGTGACATTGATTACATTCTTCCAGTTGTGCTGCTATTCTCACTATCCTTCTCCAAATTATTCCATCACCATTATCTTCCAACTCACTGCCCCCTAGGCTTCCCATCAAAGCTTTTGAATTGCTCTTGTCAATTTGATCTCACATAGATAATTTTTTTTTTTTTTTGGTACCTTAGATGAAGGTTTACAGACAAATACTTTCTCATTAAACAGTAAGTACACATACTGCCCTATCACAGTGGTTAACAACCCCACGACATGTCAACACTGTCTCTTCTCAACCTTGGGTTTCCTATCACCAACTTTCCTGTCCTATCCTGCCTACTAGTCCTTGTCCCTGGACTGCTGTGCCTCATTAGTCCCTCTTTGTTTTATGAGGCTGTCCAAAATCCCCAGCCAAATAGTGAACTTCGGGAGTGACTTCACCATTGAACTAAAAGGGTGTCCGGGGGCCATACTCTCAGGGTTTCTCCAGTGTGTCAGGCCAGTAAATCTGGTCTTTTTTTTGTGAGTTAGAATTTTGTTCTACATCTTTTTCCAGATCTGTCCTGGACCCTCTATTGTGATCCGAGTCAGAGCAGTCAGTGGTGGTAGCCAGGCACCATCTAGCTCTACTGGACTCCGTCTGGTGGAGGCCTTGGTAGCTGTGGTCCATTAGTCCTTTGGACTAATCTTTTCCTTGTATCTTGTTCTCTTCATTCTCCCTTGCTCCCAAAGGGGTGAGACCAGTGGAGTATCTTACAAGGCTGCTTACAGGCTTTTAAGACCCCAGATGCTACTCACCAGGGTAGAATGTAGGACATTGTCTTTATAAACTGTGTTATGCCATGTGAGCTAGATGTTCCCCAAGATCACGGTCCCCACAGCCCTCTGCCCAGCAATTCAGTCCCTCAGGGAGTTTGGAAGTGTCTATGGAACTTCCAGGACCTTTCCTTGTACAAGTTTTTCTGGCTTCCCCAGTACTGTGTACTGTCTTATCCTTCACCGAAGTTACCACTTATGTCTTGTCTATTTCATCCCCCCCCACCCCTCTCATCCCTCATAACCAACAAAGATTTCTTTTTGTGTGTAAACTTTTACATTAGTTTTTACAGTAGAGGTCTCATACAATATTTGTCCTATTGTGATTGACTTACTTCACTCAGCATAATGTCTTCCAGTTTCATCCATGTTATGAGATGCTTCATAGGTTCATCATTGTTATCTTTGCATAATACTCCACTGTGTGTATGTACATAGTTTGTTTATCCATTCATCTGTTGATGGTCATCTAGGTTGTTTCCATCTTTTTGCTATTGTGAACAGTGCTGCAATGAATATGGGTGTGCATATGTCTGTGTGATGGCTCTTATTTCTCTAAGATATATTCCTAGGAGTGGGATTGCGTTTTCTAGTGCTTTTTTTTTTTTTTTTTTTTTTGTGGTGCTGATGTTTTCTTTGTTCCTCTTACTCTCCTGTGCTGAGTTCTTTTGTTTGTGGATATTTTTCATTTCTTTTGTTTTTGTAGATTTTGTTTGTACTGAGACTTTATGTTTTAATTCTGTATTTTGTGAGTAGGTTTGTTAAATTCCTTTGTGGTTACCTTGAAATTTACCCTTATCTTCCTAGATTTGAACGAGTCTATTATTACTTGGTATCGCCTTGACTTCCTCTCCATTAGAACATTCTATACCTACACTGTTTGCTCCCTCTTTTATTGTTCTGATGCTGCTGTCATTCACCGATTAACCTCTCTGGTTTCCTGTTGTAATTCTTTTGGTTTTGGATAGTCCTTAAGAGTTCATTTCCTAGGTTGGTGTTTGGCTAGTACAATCCTGTGTCCTATATTTAGCCTGTGGTCTGATGTTGTTTGTTCTCAGATCAAAGGACTCCCTTTAATAAATCTTCTAAGTTTGGTTTGGTTTTTACATAGTCCCTTAATTTCTGTTTATCTGGAAATGACTTAATTTCACTGTCATATTTGAATGAGAGTTTTGCAGGATATATTATTCTTGACTAGCAATTTTTTTTCTTTCAAGGTTTTATATATGTCATCCCATTGCCTTCTTGCCTGCATGGTTTCTGCCTAATAGTCCAAGCTTAGTCTTATTGTTTCTCCTCTGTATGTGACTCTTTTTCTTGAGCTGCTCTCAGGATTCTTTCTCTTTGGTTATGGCAAGTGTGATTATGATATGCCTTGGTGATTTTCTTTTGGGGTCTATCCTAAAGGGGTTCGTTGAGCTTCCTGGGTGGTCAGTTTTTCATCTTTCATGATATTGGGGAAGTTTTCTGTCAGAAGTTCTTCAATGATCCTCTCTGTTTTCTGTTTTCTCCCCCATTCTGAAACTCCGATCATCGCAGATTTTTGCTTTTGATTGTATCGCACATAATTCTCAGGGTTTCTTCATTTTCCTTCATTCTTTTTTCTTATTTTTCCTTGAACAGAGTTGTATCCAAGTGTTTGTCTTCAATTTCGCTGATCCTATCTTCCATTGTTTCAAACATACTCCTCAGCCCTTCTATGACACTGTCCATTTCTGAAATCTTGTTGTTTATCTTTTGGATTTCTAATTGTTTTTGTATGATTTCTAGTTGTGAATTTATTTAATCATTTTTTTCCTGAATTATTTTCTTCAATTCTTCCTTATTTTTTTTTATTGTAATTCAGGTGAAGGCTTAGAGAACAAATAGTTTCTCATGAAACAGAAGGACACATGTTGTTTTATGACATTGGTTAACAGCCCAAAACATATCAACCCTCTAACTTCCCAACCTTTTTTGCTTTTTTTTTTGGTGAAAATACACATAGCCCAAGATACACCGTTTCAAAAATTTCTGCATGCACAGTTCAGTGACATTAACTACGCTCTTCGAATTGTGCTGTTATTCTCACTTAAGATTAAGGCTTACAGAACAAAATAGTTTCTCATTTAACAGTTACTACAAATGTTGCCCTATAACAATGGTTAACAATCTCACAACACATCAACAATATCCTTACTCAACCTTGGGTTCCTTATCACCAGCTTCCTTGTCCCCTTCTGCTTTCTGGCCCTTGTCACTGGACTCCTGTACCTCGTTAGTCTCATTTGGTTTTACGGGGCTGTCCACTGCCAGCTGAACAGTGAATCTCAGAGGTAACTTCACCACTGAGCTAAAAAGGTGTCTGGGGGCCATACTCTTGAGGTTTCTCCAGTCTCCTTTAGGCCAGTAAATCTGGTCTTCTTCTTGTGGGTTAGAATTATGCTCTACATCTTTCTCCAGCTCTGTCCAGAACCCTCTGTTGTGATCCTGGTCAGAGCAGTCAGTGGTGGTAGCCAGGCACCATCTAGCTGCACTGGAATCAGTCCAGTGGAGGGCATTGTAGCTGTGGACAATTAGTCCTTCGGACTAATCTTTTCCTTGTATCCTTTCTCTTCCTTCTCCCTTGCTCCCGAAGGGATGAGACCAGTGGAGTATCTTAGGTGGCCGCTCACAGGCTTTTAAGACACCAGACACTACTCACCAAGGTAGAACGTAGAGCATTGTCTTTATACACTGTGTTATGCCAGTTGAGATAGATGTTCCCCGAGACCACAGTCCTCAGAGCCCTCCACCCAGCAATTCAGTCCCTCAGGGAGTTTGGATGTGTCTATGGGGCTTCCATGACCTTTCCTTGTACAAGTTGTGTGCTAGTTTCTCCTGTATTGTGTACTGTCTCACCCTTCACCCAAGATACCACTTATCTATTGTCTATTTAGTATTTCTCACCCCACCCCTCCCATCCCTGGTAACCAACAAAGTTCATTACATTTTGTGTGTGAACTTTTTCATGGGTTTTTACAATAGAGGTCTCATACAATATTTGTCCTTTTGTGATTGACTTATTTCACTCAGCGTAATGTCCTCCAGTTTCATCCATGTTATGAGATGGTTCATTGTTGTTCTTTCTCGTTGCATAGTACTCCATTGTGTGTATGAACCATAGTTTGTTTATCCGTTAATCTGTTGATGGGCATCTAGGTTACTTCAATCGTTCTGCTATTGTGAACAATGCTGCCATGAACATAGCTGTGCATATGTCTATTCAAGTGACAACTCTTAATTCTCCAGGATATATTCCTAGGAGTGGGATTGCTGGATCAAATAGTATGTCTATTTCTAGCTTTCTGAGGAAGCACCATATCATTTTCCAAAATGGTTCTATCATTTTGCATTCCCACCAGCAGTGCATAAGTGTTCCGATCTCCCCGCAGCCTCTCCAACATTTGTTATTTCCAGTGTTTTTGATTCATGCCAGTAATGCCGGGGTGAGATGGTATCTCACTGTGGTTTTAAATTGCATTTCTCTAATAGCTAGTGATCACGAGCATTTCCTCATGTATCTGTTGGCCATTTGAATGTCTTCTTTGGTGAAGTGTTGTTCATTTCCTTTGCCTATTTTTTAATAGGATTATTTGTCTTTTTGTTGTAGAGGTGTTGGATTTTCTTGTAGATTATGGACATTAGACCTTTCTCTGACTTGTACTCTCCAATAATTTTTTCCTAGTCTGCAGGTTCTCTTTTTACTCTTTTGGTGAAGTCTTTTGTAGGGCATAGGTGTTTGATTTTCAGAAAATCCCAGTTAGCTAGCTTATCTTCTGGGGTCTGTGTGTTGATTGTTATGGTTTGTATCCTGTTAATGCCATGTATTAAGGCCCGAAGTGTTGGTCCTATTTTTTCTTCTATGAACTTTATAGTTTTAGGCTTTATATTCAGGCCTTTGATCCATTTTGAAGCAGTTTTTGTATATGGTGTGAGGTATGGGTCCTGTTTCATTTTTTTTGCAAATGGACATCCAGTTTTGCCAGCACCATTTCTTAAAAAGACTGTCTTTTCCCCATTTGATGGACTTTGGGCCCTTGTCAAAGATCAGGTGACCGTAGGTGGATGGATTTACATCTGGGTTCTCAATTCTGTTGTATTGGTCAATGTATCTGTCGTTGTACCAGTACCAGGCTGTTTTGACTACTGTAGCTGTATAGTAGGTTCTGAGGTCAGGTAGTGTGAGTCCTCCAACTTTATTCTTCTTCTTCAGTAGTGCTTTACTTATTCGGGGCTTCTTCCCTTTCCATATAAAGTTAATGATTAGTTTTTCCATCTCTTTGAAGAATGTTGTTGGTATTTGGATCGGGATTGTATTGCATTTGTAAATAGCTTTGAGTAGAATGGTCATTTTCACAATATCGAGTCTGCCTATCCATGCTCATGGTATGTTTTTCCATTTATGTAGATCCCTTTGGGTTTCTTGCATTAGTGTTTTGTAGTTTTCTTTGTATAGGTCTTTTAAATCGCTGGTCTGATTTATTCCTAAGTATTTTATCTTTTTAGGGGCTATTGAAAATGGTTGTTTTCCTGATTTCTTTTCATCGTTCTCCTTATTGTTGTATAGGAATCCAACTGTTTTTTGAATGTTTATCTTGTATCCTGCTACTCTGCTGAATCTATTAGCTCCAGTAGATTTCTCGTGGAGTCTTTAGGGTTTGCTGTGTATACTATCATATCATCTGCAAACAGGGACATGTTAACTCTTTCATTACCAATTTGGATGCCCTTTCTTTTTCTTGCCTTATTGCTCTAGCTAGAACTTCCAGCACAATGTTAAATAGGAGTGGTGATAAAGGGCATCCTTGTCTTGTTCCTGTTTTCAAGGGGAATGTTTTCAGCCTCTCTCCATTAAGAATGATGTTGGCCGTTGGTTTTGCATACATGCCCATTATTATGTTGAGAAATTTCCCTTCTGTACCTATTTTATTGAGAGTTTTTATCAGGAATGGGTGTTGGACTTTGTCAAATGCCTTTCCTGTGTCAATTGAGATGATCATGTGATTCTTTTCATTCCTTTTATTTATTTGGTGGATTACGTTGATTGATTTTCTAATGTTGAACCATCCTTGCATACCTGGTATGAATCCTACTTGGTCGTGGTGTATTATTTGTTTATGATGCTGAATTCTATTGGCTAGAACTTTGTTCAGAATTTTTGCATCTATATTCATGAGAGATATTGGTCTGTAATTTTTTTTTTTTTTTTTTTTTTGGTGACATATTTTCCTGGTTTTGGTATCAGCTTTATGCTGGCTTCATAGAATGAATTTGGAAGTGTTGCTTCCTCTTCTATGCTCTGAAATAGCTTGAGTAGTACTGGTACCAGCTCTTCTGTAAATGTTTTGTAGAATTCTCCAGTGAAGCCATCTGGGCCAGGGCTTTTTTTGGTTGGGAGTTTTTATTACCTTTTCAATGTCTTCTCTTGTTATGGGTCTGTTCAGATTTTCAACATCACTTTGTTGTAGTTTGGGTAGGCTGGGTGATACTAGAAATTTATCCTTTCCTCTAGGTTTTCAAATTTGTTGGAGTATAGTTTTTCATAATATTCTATTATAATCCTTTTTATTTCAGTTGGGTCTGTTGTAATGTCCCCCATTTCATTTCTTATTTGGGTTATTTGTGTCCTCTCCTGTTTTTCTTTTGTCAGTCTGGCCAGTGGTTTGTCGATTTTGTTGATTCTTTCAAAGAACCAACTTTTGGTTTTGTTGATTCTTTCTATTGTTTTTCTGTTCTCTATTTCATTTGTTTCTGCTCTGATCTTTACTATTTCCTTTTTTCCAGTGGTTGTGGGCTTTTTTGCTGTTCTCTTTTTGTTTGAGTTCTGTAGTTAATGTTTTGATTATGCCCCTTTCTTCTTTTTTGATATGTGCATCTATTGCTATAAGATGTCCTCTGAGAACTGCATTTGCTGTGTCCCAAAGGTTTTGGTATGACGTGTTTTCATGCTCATTTGATTCTAGGAATTTTTTGATTCCATCTCTGATTTCTTCTATTACCCACTGATGTGTAAGCAGGGTATTATTCAGTTTCCATGTAGTTGATTTTTTTTCCTTGCTCTTTCTAGTGTTAATTTGTACCTTGATGGCATTGTGGTCAGAGAAGATACTTTGAATTATCTCAACGTTCTGGATCTTGTTGAGGATTGCTCTGTGGCCTAAGATGTGGTCTATTCTGGAGAACGTTCTACGTGCATTGGAAAAGAATGTGTACTTTGCAGCTGTTGGATGGAGTGTTCTATATATGTCTATGAAGTCAACTTGGCTGATTGTGCCCTTTAGGTCTTCTGTATCTTTGCTGAGTTTCTTCTTAGTTGTTCTGTCCTTAATGAGAGTGGTGTGCTGAAGTCTCCTACTATTATTGTGGAACTGTCAATTTCTCTTTTCAGTGTTGTTAGAGTTTTTCTGTGTTTTGGAGCCCTGTCATTGGGTGGTTAGATGTTTATTATGGTTATGTCTTCATGATGGATCGTCCCCTTAATCATTATATAGTGTCCTTCTTTGTCTTTTATGGTAGATTTTGTTTTAAAGTCTATTTTATCTGAGATTAGAATTGCAACTCCTGCTCTTTTTTGGTAGTTGTTAGCTTGATATATTTTTTTCCAACCTTTGACTTTTAATAAATTCACATCTTTGTTTCTAAGGTGTGTCTCTTGTAGACTGCATATTGATGGATCCTGTTTTCTTATCCATTCTGTCACTCTCCGTCTCTTTATGGGTGCATTGAGTCCATTTACATTCAGTGTAATTATTGATAGATGTGAGTTTGTTGCTGTCATTTTGTAGTGCTTTTTTTTTTTTTGTGGTGCTGAATTTTTCTTTGTTCTTACTCTCTTGTGCTGAGTTACTCTCTTGTGCTGAGTCACTTTTGTTTGTGGATTTATTTTTCATTTCTTTTGTTTTTGTAGGTTTTGTTTTTGCTGAGACTTTATGTTTTTCGTCTTTATTTTTATGAGTATGTTTGTTAACTTTCTTTGTGGTTACCATTAATTTTACCCTTATCTTTCTAAGTCTGAAGCAGTCTACCATTATTTGGTATCACCTTGCCTTCCTCTCCATTAGAGTTTTCTATGCCTATGCCATTTATTCCCTCTTTGATTGTTTTGATGTTGTTGGCATTTACTGATTAACTGCTATGATTCCCTGTTGTATTTCTTTTGGCTTTGGATAGTCCTCGAGAGTTCTTTTGCTAGATTGGTATGTGGCTGGTACAATCCTGCGTCCTAGGTTCTCCCTGAGAGCTGAAGCTGTTTGTCCTCAGATCGAAGAACTCCATTTAATAATTCCTGTAAGTTTGGTTTGACTTTTACATATTCCCTAAATTTCTGTTTATCTGGAAATGATCTAATTTCACCATCAAATTTGAATGAGAGTTTTGCAGGATATATTATTCTTGGCTGGCAATTTTTTTTCTTTCAAGATTTTATATATGTCATCCCATTGCCTTCTTGGCTGCAAGGTTTCTGCCGAATAATCTGAGCTTAGTCTTATTGTTTCTCCCCTGTATGTCACTTCTTGTTTTTCACAAGCTGCTCTCAGGATTCTTTGTTTGTCTTTGGTTTTGGCGAGTATGAATATGATATGCCTTGGTGATTTTCTTTTGGGGTCTCTTCTATATGGGGTTCGTTGAGCTTCTTGGATGGCCAGATTTACATCTTTCATGATATTGGGGAAGTTTTCTGTCAACAGATCCTCAATGATCCTCTCTGTGTTTTCTGTTTTCTCCCCTTGTTCTGGAATTCCAATCACTCGAAGATTGTTGCTTTTGATTGTGTCCCACATAGCTCTCAGGGTGTCTTCATTTTTCTTTGTTCTTTTTTCTGAGATTTCCTCTAACAGAGTTGTATCCAAGTGTTTGTCTTCAATTCCACTGAACCTGTCTTCCACCGTTTCAAATCTGCTTCTCAGCCCTTCTATGACATCATCCATTTCTGAAATCTTGTTGTTTATCTTTTGGATTTCTAATTGTTGTCTTTGTAGAATTTCTAGTTGTGAATTTATTTTGGCATTTTGTTCCTGCATTATTTTCCTGAATTCTTCCAATTTTTTGTCCATATTTTCCATGAATTTGTCTATTTTTTCCTCATGTTTGTCTGCTTTCTGCCTCAGTTCTTGGAGAATTCTGAGTATTAAAGATTTGAATTCCCTATCAGGTAGTTCTAGTGCATTTTCTTCCAGAGGAGAGTCATCTGGTGTTTTTATTTTGGACACTTACTGGAACCATCCTGTCCTGTTTTCGTAAATGTTTTGTTATTGTCTGCTGTCTCCAGGAATTCGGTAGTTATTTTTTTCGTTTATTGATTTTAGATTTGTTTGTTTTGTCCTTTTTAAAAAAAAAATCTGACTATGTCTGAGCAGGCAGACTGTGTGTTCTTTGCTGTTTGCTTGTCTGTGGGCACAATACTTTTCACCTTCTTCTTCAACTGGCAGGGTCAGTCAGATATGGTATGGCAGGGCAGGTGTAGCTGAAGAGGAATTATTGGGCCGGGTTGTTTGTGGCACTTACTACAGCCACCAGAGCAGGTTGGTAATCAGTGCAGGGCAGGTTCCAGTAGGCCACGCCTGTGCTACTTGGTGGTGTGATGTCAAGCACATGGTGCAGGTAGGCAGGATGCAGTGGAGAGATTGTTATGTGTGGAGCTAAGATGGATATGGGAGTGAGGAGAGAGGAACAGGAGCCAAAAACATACAAACAAACAAAAAAGAATGCTAGGGGAGCTTTCCGTTGGAGTGGAGAGATGAGAGACTATGAAATGGAGAAAAACAGAAAGGGGAGGAGGAAGAAAAGAAAAGAATGATTAAATAAGAATCAGAAAGGTTAAAGAACTGCAAAGTTCCCAGGGATCCCACTGGTGCAGCTATGAGGTCTGGGGAAGTTGCTCTCAGGTGTTGCAGTACAGCCCAGCTAGAAGGCATAGAGGTATATGACGCCAGGTATTCGGGGAACAGAAAGAGAAGGAAGATATAGAGTGATGAGAAACTGAGCAATGAAGAAAGACAAAAAGGGAAAACAAAACAAATTAAAAAAAAAAACGAATGGCCCCCAAATAAACAAAAAAAAAAAAAAATCACCAACATAAAAAGAAATGTCCTCAGGGATCCCTCTGCACGTCGGTGGAAGCCGAAGGGGAGTCTCCCTGCCACGCAGCCCAGCCTGGCCAGAAAGGGCTCCCAACTCAAGAAAAGGAATAGAAAACAAACAAACGATTCAAAACAAACGAACAAAAGCCCCGGGATCCCACCAGCACGGCAGCCCAAACCGGGAAGCAGCTCCATACTCGAACGGAGCTCCACAGCCCCTCAGGAAGAAGCAAAGATGGCGCATGGAGCCAGGTACTTGAGCAAAGGGAGGAGGAGGTGGCGAGAGGCAGGTAAGAAATCAAAAGAAGCAGGAAAAAAAAAAAAACCACTAGCAGCCAACAAATGGCACTCAGAGAGCCAGCTAGTGCAGGCTGGTGTTTCTGGACAAGAGACTGTGTCCGTGGAAAGCAGAGGGGGCCAAGTGTGAGTGAAGAAGGGTAGAGAGTGGGAAAACGTATATCACAAATTACCGGAGCTCTGCAGCCCCTCAGGAAGAAGCAAAGATGGTGCACTAAGTGAGGTACTCGAGCGAAAGGAGGGGGAGGTGGGGAGAGGCAAGGAAGATAAGAAGTGGAAAAAAAGCAACACCAGCAGCCAACAAACGGCACTCAGAGAGCCATCCTTTGCATGTGTGGAATCCAAGGAGCCGCTGCTTCCCGGTCAAGAGACTGTGGCCACGGGAAGCAGAGGAGGCCAAGTCGGGGTGAAGAAGGGTGGGGGGTGGGAAAGCATATATCGCAAATTACCGGTTGTTTTGTCTCCTGCTGGAAGCTCCATGAGGCTGCTTTTTCATACCCCATTTGCTGGTCTTCGATAGGAGTCCAAGATGGTGGATCCGCACTGCATTAGTTGGTAGGGGACCTCTGCATGAATCTCTCCTCGCTCTCCGTTCTCTGTCAGTTTTCTCAGTCCATTTGGTGCTTGGCTGAGTTCTTTATCTCTTCATTTGATGTTTTAGGGTTTCAGGATTGTTGTATTCTCTGTTTGGCTTAGTTTTTTGGATCTTTGCTGTGGAGGCATGGTGCTTCTGCCTAGAGCGCCATTTTGCCCCAATGCTTCCATTTTTTTGTCTGTACTTTCCATGAATTTGTCTGCCTTTTCCATGAATTTGGCTATTTTTTCCTCATTTTTGTCTACTTTTTGCTTCAACTCTTGGATAAGTCTGAATATTAGAGATTTGAATTCCCTATCAGTTAGGTCTAGTGCCTTTTCTTCTACTGGAAGGTCATCTGGTGTTTTATTTTGGATGCCTACTAGAACCATCCTTTCCTGTTTTTATAAATGTTTTGATATTGTCTGCTGTCTTTGGGGAATTCAGTGGTTATTTTCCTAGTTTATTGATTGTAGATTTGTTTGTTTCAACCTGCTTTTTCATTTTATTTGGTTATGTCTGAGGAGGTAGGCTGTGCATTCTTTGTTATTTGCTTGTCTGTGAGCACGATACTTTTCACCTCCTTCTCCAATGGGCAGGGTCAGTCACTCAAGTATGGTATAGCAGGGAAGGTCCAGCTGAAGGGGAGTTGCTGGGATGGGTTGTTTGTGGCATGTACCAGGGCTGACAGTGTGAACCAGGGATCAGTGCAGGGTAGGTTCCAGTATGCCATGCCTGTGCTCCTTGGGAGTGTGATATTCAGTGCACGGTGCAGGTAGGCAGGAAGGAGGAGGTAGATCGTGATGTGTGGAGCTAAGATGGGTGTAGAAAAGACGAGAGAGAGGAGCAGGAACCAAAAACATACAAACAAAAAAGAGTGCTAAGGGAGCTTGCTGTTGGAGTGGAGAGATGAGAGACTGAGAAATGGGGAAAAACAAAAATGAAAAAAAAAAGAAAAAATTAATAAATGAGAAATTGGAAATGAAGAAAGACAAAAAGGGAATAAAATAGAGAAGAAAACAAAACAAAGAAACCAAAAAAAAAAAAAAAGGAATAAAAAAGAAATGCCCCCAGGGATGTCCCTGAGCGTCTGCGCAAAGTAAGGGAGTAGCTTCCAAGCCACAAGATACTGCCTGGCTAGTAGTGGCTCCCAAGCTGAGAAAAGAAAAAGAAAACAAATCAAAACAGAACAAATCAGAGCAAACAAACAAAAAAGCCCCAGGGGTCCCACCAGCTTGGTGGCACAGGCTGGGAGGCAGTTTCACAGTTGAGCAGTGTTTCGCAGCCTGTCAGGAAGAGGCAAAGATGGCGCACGGAGCCAGGTATTTGAGAGAATGGAGGAAGAGATGGTGAGAGGTAAGAAAGAAATCTAGAGAAGCAGAAAAAAAGAAACACTAGCAGCCAACAGTAGGCACTCAGGGAGCCAGCCAATGCTGGCAGGTGGAATCCAAGGGACACTGAGGTGAAGCTGTTGCTTTCCGGCCAAGAGACTGTGGCTGTAGGAAGCAGAGGAGGCTAAGTGGGAGTGAAGGGTGGGGTTGGGAAAGCGTATATCACTGGTTACCAGTTGTTCTGTCTCCTGCTGGAAGCTCCGTGAAGCTGCTTTCTCATGCCCCATTTGCTGATCTTCGATAGGATTCCAAGATGGCGGAACTGTGGTGCAGTAGCTGATAGGGGACCTCTGCATGTCTCTCTCCTCACTCCCTGTTCTCGGTCAGTTTCTTATTCCATTCAGTGCTTGGCTGAGTTCTTTATCTCTTAATTTGATGCTTAGGGTTTCAGGATTGATGTGTGACTCTGTTTGACTTAGTTTTTCTGATCTTTGCTGCAGAGGGACGGCATGGTGCTTCTGACTATAGCGCCATGTTGCCTGGATGTCTTACTTCTCTTTTTTATATCTCAAAGGAGATCGGCTTAAGACACTTAAGACACTTGTAGATCTCATCGATATAAGTGCCACTAATCCATCTCATTAAGAACATAGTGATAGGATTTACAACACATAGGGAAATCACATCAGATGACAAAATGGTAGACAATCATACAATTCTGGGAATCATGACCTAGCCAAGTTGACAGATATTTTGGAGGGATACAATTCATGACAGGGGGCCTTGGGTTGGCCACTGGCCCTTTTGGGCCCCATGAGAACTCACCCCACACGAGGTCTGTCTGGGTAGCTGGTTACCTCCTAGAGCTGCTGCCAGGAACACAGACTTTTTCCTTGTACCTTGTCCTGATTATTGAAAACCTTAAAGGCAATCTCAACAAGCTGTGAAGTATTCATTCCTAGACCTCTTCCTAACTTTTGAAGTTTCCTCCTGATGTTGGGGATGCTCTGGCTAATGAGGGTCATATTTATTAACCCGGCATTCTACGGGTCTTCAGGGTTTATGTCAGTAAACTGTTGGTATGCTTCGTACATCCTTTCTAGGAAGCTGGAGGGATTTTCCTTGCGGCCTTATTGTACATCCTGAACTTTCCCAAGACTCTTCTGTTTTGGGGTCCCTTGCTGCCAAACAGTTTTTATAATGTTCTAGCTGTCCTGCCCCCAGCTGATATCTATGGTAGGTACAGCCTGGGCTGCTGGGAGTCTAATACCGTTTTGAGGGTTTATCTTATGCAACCTGTCGGCCTCTTGGTGTGCCTTTTCTAAGACCATCTTCCGTTCCTTTAGAGTTAGAAGACTATTTAGGAGTGAGTGACAGTCGGCCCAATTAGGGTGATATATGGGAAATGCTGGTGGCATAGTGGTTAACAGCTGCAGCTACTGACCAACCAAAAGGTCAGCAGTTCAAATCTACCAGCTGTTCCTTGGAAACTCTATGGGGAAGCTCTACTCTGTCCTATAGGGTGGCTATGAGTCAGAACCGACTCGAAAGCAACGGGTTTGGTTTTTGGTTTTTGTGGCAAAGATGGACACAAAGAAAGCTTCTATGCATTCTGAGTCATCGCTATACGCTGGGAGATTGTTCTTCCAATTATACAGGTCAGAGGTGGAGAATGGTGTTATGGACCCAGATAAACCCTCTAGGCTGGCTGTTGTGATCCAGTCCAGCAGGTATTTGTCTCAGTGGAAATTGCCCTGAGGAGACTTGGGTGGATCCCTGGCCAAACTGCACCCCACTACAGGTATGGGGTGTGCACTGGGGAGACTATTGCTGGGGCAGGACTAGGAGTTTCTGACTCATAAGCGGCCAGCAAGCAATTCACCGGAGGGGAGATGGAGGGTTCCACTAAAGGTATAGCAGCTGCCAGGGGGCCGGGAACCAGGCCTACATCACCAGCTGGAAAGAGGTATGGATAAATGCAAATCTGGGTGAGGTTCAGGTTTTTTACCTAAGCCCCCACTCTGCAAACAAAAAGCTCCTGTTTCTCCTGGGCAAATCCTAGTTCCCCTTTTAGCATATCCAATTAAGTATTGGCTGAAGGTGAAGTTACATGCTACCTGTAGTACATTCAGATAAATGCATAATCCTAAACATACAACCCCTTTTAAAACATTCCATATTTGTCTTCTCTTCACACCCTATCTTCGCATTTATATGCATATGGTCTTGGGCCTCTGGTTGGGTGGAACCAGAAGACCCTGGCCCCCTATCAATCATCCTGTTTATCTGGTCTGGCTTTGCCACAGCCCTCTCCAGGTGGGGCGTTTCTCTCCTTTTTCACTGCACCATTAGCTGACACTGTTTTTGTAGGTTTTTAGTTTGCTAGAGAGACAAAAAGGTTTGTACATAGGGGATTTCATCCCATTTTCCCTCTCTTTTGTCATAGTTAAGCGACCCCAAACAGTAATTAGAATCCACATGAAAAAACAAAGAGCACTAATAAAGGTAAACTAGGTTGGTTTCCCATATTTCACTCACACACACTCACACACACAGAAACAGAAATAGAACTTAACCAAAGTCAACAACCATAAATTAGGCTGCCTGTTCTCTGCTGTAGGCTAGGGAAGAGGCGGGGCAAGATAACAAGGATGATCTTAGTAGGGCTTCAATCCCCCTGCAAACATGGATGTCTTAGTCCCACTTCAATCCTTCCGATACCTCCCCACCTCCAATCCCAAGCACTTACACTGAAGAAGAGAAATTCCTAGGAACTTACCTAGTGGACGTCCATACCAGAGTTAGTTTCTAATTCTCAAAGTAAAAGTGCCTCAGGACTCTCGCCGCCTTGGTGGAGGTTAGGAGATCCACTCCACCCTTCCGAACAAGAGACTCAGTGCGCACTGAGAGTCTGCCGAGTTTCCGCTCTCGGTGGAGGGGGTGCCAGGCTCCAGACAGAGTCCTTACATTGGACGCCAAAATTATTAGCAAACCCGGACAGGCGGATCCTTGTCCAGCACGCTCAGACTTGCCAATTATCTGGACACTGGTCTTTGAGAAAGTAACTTCATTGCAATGCGGAGAGCAAGGAGCCGGGAGGAAGTTCCACAGATCCAGATCCAGCTCCCCGTGATACAGGGAAGCAGGGCTTATGTGATTTGGGCAGCAAGATGGTGGCCACGCAGGCATACTGGGGAGGGGAAATTCTAGAAGGTGGCCATGAAACAGGAAGTGATGTGGTTCTTATCAGACCTTTGGCTTTGGAATAGGGTCCCAGTGCTGATTTCCTTCTGATTCATTCTACCTGTTGCTGCATCCGCTGTTGAAGTCAATTAGTGGTCACAGCTGGCCTTTCTGCGCATGGGATGTGGGCCAAATCTGGCTTGGACTAGTTTAAGGACTAATGGAAATTTACTGGCATTCATAGTGTCAGGATACAGAAGCTATGTTTTATGTTAATTTTTCATCCCTTCCTCCTTTTCTATTTCTACCTTATATGAAAATCAGTGGTGGTAACAAATGTAGATTTTAGGTGAGAGTGATGTGATTTGATACACCCATGATAATACAGTAGCCAATTCAATTTTGTTAATCCTTGAGTCCAAACCAAAGAAACCAAACCCATTGTCGTAGAGTCGATTCCAATTCATAGGTGACATGAATTTTTCACCTAAACAAAAACAAGAGTGGATGCAAAATGGTGAAGGAGTGAATAACTTTTGTTTGCTCTAACAGGTCCACCATCCACTTACTTCCACCCTGTCACGTCCAGGAGATTGACCTGTGTGGACTGCCTTCTGGCTGCAATTGCTAGGAGAAGATTGGAGAGAGAGAGGAGAGTGATTAGCAACTTATCTCCTTGGCTTCTCCTCTTCTGGGTTGCCATGGCTTAGCTAAACTCTTTTCTCAAAGGCTGCAGGTCTTGTCAGCAATCCCTCTCCACATAGCTACACTCTGTGTTCTGCTGCCTGCTGTCTCCCCTGAAGGCCCAGGAGTGTAACACGGCTCCCCACTGTTGCTATCCCCAGGGTCCTGCTATCTTTCCTCAGTTTCCTAAACCTTGCCCACATCTTCTATAATCCCTTTATTAAATTCTTAACTCCCCAGTTTGAATGTGCCATCTTTTTTTCTCCCAAGACCTAATCAATATGTATTCTAAGTTATGTTTTATGTAATTGCATAAATTTCAAACTTCACTGCATCATAAAAAAAATTTGTTCCATATCTCATGAGTGAGAGACACTTGACAGCTGAGAAACATCTTCATGGACTTCACCACTGTGGCAGACACTGGAGCAAACCCTAGGAATATAAAAATGAAGAAAGAAATTGCTTCTTCCCAAGAGGAGCTTACAGTCTGGTGAAGGAGACCCTCAAACCACTCCACTGTTAATTACTGCAGAGCAGAGTGTGTGTCAGCACAGAAATTGGCACAGAGTTGGTGGGAGTACGGTGAAAGGAGCATCCACTGCTGCTGGTGGGTGTGCAGAGCAGGCGAACGAGGAGAAGCATGGGAATGGTAGACTCTTCTCAGGCCCACAGAAGGTAGGTGAGGAAACAGGGGCTATTTAGCGTGACCTACACCACCCAGGTCCAGGTGAACATTGTTTTGCAGCACAAATTCTACCAGGTTTTTCTCTCAACCAACACAAAATGAAGATGTGTTAGATAAGTAACATCTTTTCCCAGATGTTGGGCATGGGAAAGGAATAGCCACAAATGTGCCTTTTAAGTTTCAACTTCTTGTATCTTTGAAGCCTTTGCAGCAAACTTTAATTCTTGTGGCTTTTCAAATGAACCCAAAATATGAGAAATTTTTCACTGCTGTCTTAAGGGCTCTAAGTGGTTCTCCCCTGTAGAGAGCAGTTTGTCACTACCTGGGAAGGTGGCCCAGGAATAGATCGGCAAGGCAATAATCTCCATGCAGCCTCACAAAGCCACCTCCATGGACACAGAGAGACAGAAGGATGATGTGCAAAAAATGTAGGATAATTCTCCATTATCACAGCATTCACGGATGGACAGCAAGAGCAAAGACTGGGAGATGTATGGAATGTCGATGATAGGCAGTGCTAATAAAGAGCAGCTGTGGCAGGTGGGGACACTGGGTTTTGATGGAGAGCCTGTGCAATCTCCCATCAGCACATGACCATATTTAAGCAGTTTTGATCTGGCTTCATTGCTCTGATTGAAATTGCTGACAAGGATGGAGAGTACTGCTCCAAAGAAAGAAGCGTGGCAGATGGTATAAATCCATTTACAAGGCAGGCTGACCAGGAGTGTGCATAACTGAGAGTTAATCCACATCTCCTTCCCAAGTGAGACTCTGACCTACATCAGGTTTATACAGTAAGTGAAGCACTTCTGCATATATCATGCCTGGTCTCCACGACACATGGAAAGTGCTACATGATTTATGAATATATGTTTTTGCTTAATGATTATGCCACCATGTCTATACTTCATAGTTTTGAGACACTTCCTCATACATTATTTTACTTTATCTTTACAAAAAAGAGGCAAGTGCAGGAGCCCCATTTGACTGATCAGGGAATAGAGGCTCAAAAAATGTAGCAATTCCCCCAAATTCAAGTATCACTTCCTCCTCCTCCTCCACTCTGAAATTTCTACAAATCTCCTCTGACTGTCCTCCAAAGTGGGACAATGAGAAGCTTATGCAATCTTGCTACTTCTCCTAAGTGTCCATGCAGGGCCCATGACATGGGCGTTGTACCCCTCAGTGCCTGTCGTCACAAATTGTTAACACATGGAGGGTGCCCAGTCACTGGAGGAGCCAGGAGAGGGGTCTTCTTAGTCCACTCTCAAATGGAGAGTCTGCTCCCTTTGGAATGTAAACTCTGATACCATCTCCTCATGTCTTGTCTGTTTTTTCACATCATCGCCCCTGAATTCATGGACTTAACACATTTCATATACTAACTAAACTAAGTATATGTTCTTACTCCAATGAAATAAATTGTCCTTCATTACACTACAGTCTAACAACAATCTAACAAGTATTAAGGGTGAGAGGGAATGCAAGGATGAAAATGAATTGGAAAACCAAGTAGCTTTTATCAGTCTTTGTCTTTTTATTAGTAGGATTATTATTTATGAGATATAGCCTATCTACAGTAAAGTGCATAAATCTTAAGTACACAGCTTGATGAATTTTTGCATATGCATATATATGTATATATGTATGTATGTATGTATGTATGTATGTATGCAGTATGTACTGTGTATATATGTATATCCAGATCAATATGAAACACTTCCAGTACCTCGGAAGACTCGTTTATTCCTTTCCCAGTTAATACCCTTCCACAGGGGTAATCACTATTCTGAATTCTATTTAAATATGGGGGAAGGGAAAAAAACACCTGCTGCCATCAAGTTGATTCTGATTCATAGCGATTCTACGTGTTACATAATGGAACTACTCCACTGCTACATAGGATTTTCTTGGCTATAATTGTTATGGAAGCAGTTGCCAGGCCCTTCTTCCACAGCACAACTGGGTGGGTTCAAAATGCCAACCTTTAGGTTATCATGGATTAAATTGTGTCCTCCCAAAATACCCTTCAACTTGGCAGGGCCATGATTCCCAGTATTGTGTGATTGTTCACTATTTTGTCATCTGATGTGATTTTCCTATGGGTTGTAAATCTTATCTCTATGATGTTGATGAGATGGGATTAGCAGCAGTTATGTTAATGCAGCAGGACTCAGTCCACAAGACCGGACTGTGTCTTGAGCCAATCTCTTCTGAGATACAAAAGAGAGAAGCAAGCAGAGAGACGGGGGAACTCATACCACCAGAAAAAAAGAGCCAGGAGAATAGTGCATCCTTTGGACCTGGGGTCCCTGTGCTGAGGAGCTCCTTGACCAGGGAAGATTGATGACAAGGACCTTCCTCTAGAGCTGACAGAGGGAGAAAGTGTTCCCCTGGAGTGGCACCCTGAATTTGGACTTCTGGCCTGCTAGACTGTGAAAGAATAAACTTCTATTTGTTGAAGCCATTCACTTGTGGTATTTCTGTTATGGCAGCACTAGATAACTAAGACAGTTAGGGTCTTAGGCTATGTTCTCTAGAGAAGCAAAACCAGTAAAGTGTATATATATATATACACATAGAGAGAGAGGGAGGAGGTAGAGACTTAAATAAAGGAAATGGCTCACACGGTTGTAGAGGCTAACAAGTCCCAAGTCCATGGGTCAGGCATCTGGCTGGAGGTTTCTCATGACTCATATACTGTAGGGGCTGATGAACTCAAGATCAGCAGGCAAGAGGAGAGGCTGCTGGCTCAAGTACCAAGAGCTGAAGATCATATGATAACGAGCCAAATGCAGGATCCAGAGCAGAGCAAAAGTCAGAGAGCTTTGCCAAAAAGTCCATATATATTGGATGCAGACCACATTCCCAAGGAAACTCCCTTTAAACTGATCAGCTGCTCATAGCAGATCTCAACATGGAGGTGATTATCTTATATAAGAGCTCATCACAGAGGTGATTACATCATTACATAACTGCCAAACTACATTATAACTACCAAACCACTGAGAGTTATGGCCCAGATAAGTTGACACACAACTTTAACCATCATAGTCCACCCCTTGTCAACTTGGCACCTGTACACATCCCCTTAAACAATGCATAATCTCTAAATAAAGACAATTATAAAGTCATACTTGTGCCTAACATGATACAACTAACATGCATACAACTGAAAATGCACTAGCCCTATTTAGAGCCTATATTTTGTAAATGAAGAAAAAAAATTCAATGCATGCATACAAGGAAGAAATACTCATAACAATTACAGTCCTCATTATTGCAACTGATCATGTGGTTACAGCTGGTATTTAGAACTACCATCTTATATCACCTATTCCATATTCCCTTTACCCTCAGCAAGCACTTCAGCTGGTTGTGGTTCTTTGCCTGGTGGGGTGACCCAAACCTTCATTCCTAAAGGGTCTAGGCCATTAGTAGTCATGTTGGAATTGGGTTGCTATAGTTTTTCATTGATTTTAATCACAGGGCATGGTGGTACTAAGAGACGCCATAAGGGATTTTCTACATTCCAGACATACTCTTCTTTACCTCCATTATATAGTATCAATCCGATTTTCTCTTGGTAATCAGGATCAGTCACACCAGCCAGTATGGTAACTCCCTTCTTTTCCTGTTGATCCAGAGGCATAAGGAGCCCAAAGAGGCTGGGTGGCATTCTTAACTTCCAGTTCAATGGAATCAGTGCTGTATCTCCAGGTGGGATCATTCCTACCTTTGGAACTAAGACCTCTAGACCCACACAACATAGGGTCGCAGCGACAGAAGGCAAAAATGTTATGAGTGGGTCACTAGGGTAACAGTGAGTGGTGTCACTCTCATTTCTACTCCTTGATTCCTGGACCCGTGAATCCTGGCTATGGGAGAAACAGCACTATATATATTGTTGTTGTTGTTGTTGTTAGGTGCCATTGAGTCGGTTCCGACTCATAGTGACTCTATGCACAACAGAGTGAAACACTGCCTGGTCCTGCACCATCCTCACAATCCTTGTTATGCTTGAGCCCATTGTTACAGCCACAGTGTCAATCCATCTCGTTGAAGGTCTTCCTCTTTTTCACCAACCCTCTAATTTACCAAGCATGATGTCCTTCTCCAGGGACTTATCCATCCTGATAACGTGTCCAAAGTATGTGAGATGTAGTCTCCCCATCCTTACTCCTAAAGAGCATTCTGGTTGTACTTATTCCAAGACAAATTTCTTCGTTCTTTTGGTAGTCCATGGTATATTCAATATTATTCACCAACACCACAATTCAAAGGTGTTAATTCTTCTTCAGTCTTCCTTATTTATTGTCCAGCTTTCACATGGCTATAAGGCGATTGAAAACACCATGGCCTGGGTGAGGCTCAAGGTGACGTCTTTGCCTTTTAACACTTTAAAGAGCTCTCTTGCAGCCGACTTGCCCAGTGCAATGCATTGTTTGATTTCTTGACTGCTGCTTCCAAGGGTGTTGATTGTGGATCCAAGTTAAATGAAATCCTTGACAATCTCAGTCTTTTCTCTGCTTATCATGATGTTGCTTATTGGTCCGGTGGTGAGGATTTTTGTTTTCCTTATGTTAAGGTGTAATCCATACTGAAGGCTGTGGTCTTTGATCTTCATCAGTAAGCGCTTCAAGACCTCTTCACCTTCAGTAAGCAAGATTATGTCATCCGCATAACCCAGGTTGTTAATGAGTCTTCCTCGAATCCTGATGCCTGTTCTTCTTCATATAGTCCAGGTTCTCAGATTATTTGCTCAGCATACAGATTGAATAGGTATGGTGAAAGGATACAACCCTGATGCACAGCTTTCCTGATTTTAAAACATGCGGTATTCCCTTGTTCTGCTTGCATGACTGCCTCATGATCCGTGTACAGATTCCTCATGAGCACAATTAAGTGTTCCGGAATTCCCATTCTCCACAACGTTATCCATAATTTGTTATGATCCACACAGTCAAACGCCTTAGCATAGTCAATAAAACACAGATAAATGTCTTTCTGGTATTCTCTTCTTTCAGCCAGGATCCATCTGACATCAGCAATGATATCCCTGGTTCCACATCCTCTTCTAAATCTGGCTTGAATTTCTGGCAGTTCCCTGTCAATATACTGCTGCAGCCGCTTTTGAATGATCTTCAGCAAAATTTTCCTTGCGTGGGATATTAATGATATTGTTCAATAATTTCTGCATTCGGTTGGATACCCTTTCTTGAGAGTAGGAATAAATATAGATCTCTTCCAGTCGGTTCGACAGGTAGCTGCCTTCCAAATTTCTTGGCATAAAGAAGTGAGCACTTCCAGCGCTTCATCCATTTGTTGAAACATCTCAGTTGGTATTCTGTCAATTCCCAGAGCCTCGTTTTTCACCAATGCCTTCAGTGCGGCTTGGACTTCTTCCTTCAGTACCATCAGTTCCTGATCATATGTTACCTACTGAAATAGACGTCGACCATTTCTTTTTGGTGTAGTGACTCTGGGTATTCCTTCCATCTTCTTTTGATGCTTCCTGTGTCGTTTAATATTTTACCTGTAGAAATCTTCAGTATTGCAACGCGAGGCTTGAATTTTTTCTTCAGTTCTTTCAGCTTGAGAAATGCTGAGAGTGTTCTTCCCTTTTGGTTTTCTGTCTCCAGGTCTTTGCATATATCATCATAATACTTTACTTTGGCTTCTCGACCTGCCCTTTGAAATCTTCTGTTCAGCTCTGTTACTTCATCATTTTTTCCTTTTGCTTTAGCTACTCGATGTTCAAGAGCAAGTTTCAGAGTCTCTTCTGACATCCATTTATGTCTTTTCTTTCTCCCCTGTCTCTTTAATGACCTCTTGCTTTCTTCATGTATGATGTCCTTGATGTCATTCCACAACTCATCTGGTCTTCAGTCACTAGTGTTCAACATGTCAAATCTATTCCTGAGATGGTCTCCAAATTCAGGCAGAATAAACTCAAGGTTGTACTTTGGCTCTCATGGACTTGTTCTAATTTTCTTCAGTTTCAGCTTGAAACTTGCATATGAGTAATTGATGGTCAGATCCGCATTTGGCCCCTGGCCTTGTTCTGACTGATGATATTGAGCTTTTCCATCATCTCTTTCATCAGATGTAGTCAATTTGATTCCTGTGTATTCCATCCGGTGAGGTCCATATATATAGTCGCAGTTTATGTTGGTGAAAAAAGATATTTGCAATGAAGAAGTCATTGGTCTTGTAAAATTCAATTATGTGATCTCTGGCATCATTTCTATCACCTACACCATATTTTCCAAACACCAATCCTTCTTATTTGTTTCCAACTTTTGCATTCCAATCACCAGTAACTATCAGTGCATCCTGATTGCCTGTTCAATCAATTTCAGACTGCAGAAGTTGTTAAAAGTCTTCAATTTCTTCATCTTTGGCGTTAGTGCTTGGTGTGTAAATTTGAGTAATAGTCGTATTAACTGGTCATCCTTGTAGGCGTATGGACAATATCCTATCACCGACAGGGTTGTACTTCAGGATAGATCTTGAAATGTTCTTTTTGATGATGAATGCAACATCATTCCTTTTCAAGTTGTCATTCCTGACATAGTAGACCATATGATTGTCTGATTCAAAATGACAAATACCAGTCCATTTCAGTTCACTAATGCCTAGGATATCAATCTTTATGTGTTCCATGTCATTTTTTACAGTTTCCAATTTTCCTAGATTCATACTTCGTACATTCCCTGTTCCGATTATTAATGGATGTTTGCAGCTGTTTCTTCTTATTTTGAGTAGTGCCACGTCAGCAAATGAAGGTCCTGAAAGCTTAACTCCATCCACGTCATTAAGGTCCAATCTACTTTGAGGAGGCAGCTCTTCCCCAGTCATATTTTGAGTGCCTTCCAACCTGAGGGGCTCATCTTCCAGCCCTATATCAGACAATGTTCCGCTGCTATTGATAAGGTTTTCACTGGCCAATTTTTTAAATTTTTTTATTGTACTTTCGATAAAGGTTTACAGAATAGTTTCTCATTAAACAGTCAGTACACATATTGTTTTATGACATTGGTTAACAACCCCACGACATGTCAACACTCTCCCTTCTCGACCTTGAGAACCTTTTTTTTTGGTGAAAATATACATAGCCAAAGTTACACCATTAAGAAAGTTTCTACATGTACAATTCAGTGACATCGATTACATTCTTCCAGTTGTGCTGCTATTCTCACTATCCTTTTCCAAATTATTCCATCACCATTATCTTCAACTCACTGTCCCCTAGGCTTCCCATCAAAATTTGGAATTGCTGTTGTCAATTTGATCTCACATAGATAATTCTTGGGTTCTTTGTTTTTTGTTTTTTGTTTTTTTATACTTTAGACGAAGGTTTACAGAGCAAATAGTTTCTCATTAAACAGTTAGTACATGTATTGCCCTATGACAATGGTTAACAACCCCATGACATGTCAACACTGTCCCTACTCAACCTTGGGTTCTCTATCACCAGCTTTCCTGTCCCCTTCTGCCTTCTATTTCTTGTCCCTGGACCACTGTGCCTCATTAGTCCTGTTTTGTTTTATGAGGCTGTCCAATCCACGTCTGAACGGTGAACTTCAGGAGGGGCTTCACCACTGAGTTAAAATGGTGTCTGGGGGCCATACTCTCGGGGTTTCTCCAGTTTCTTTCAGGTCAGTAAATCTGGTCTTTTTATGAGTTAGACTTCTGTTCTACATTCTTTTCCAGCTCTGTCCAGGACCCTTTATTGTGATGCGGGTCAGAGCTTTCGGTGGTGGTAGCCGGGCACCATCTAGCTGTACTGGACTCAGTCTGGTGGAGGCATTGGTAGCTGTGGTCCATTAGTCCTCTGGACTAATTTTTTCCTTGTATCTTGTTATCTTCAGTCTCCCTTGCTCCTGAAGGGGTGAGACCAGTGGAGTATCATAGATGGCTGCTCACAGGATTTTAAGACCCCAGACACTATTCACCAAGGTAGAATGTAGAACATTCTCTTTAAAAACTGTGTTGTGCCAATTGAACTAGATGTTCCCCAAGACCATGGTCCCCACAGTCCTCTGCCCAGCAATTCAGTCCCTCAGGGAATTTGGAAGTGTCTGTGGGGCTTCCATGACCTTTCCTTGTACTAGATGTGCTAGCTTCCCCAGTAATGTGTACTGTCTTACCCTTCACCAAAGTTACCATTTATCTATTTAGTTCCCCTCCACTCCTCCCATCCCTCATAACCAACAAAGATTGTTTCTTTTTGTGTGTAAACTTTTACATGAGTTATACAGTAGAGGCCTCATACGATATTTGTCCTTTTGTCATTGACTTATTTCACTCAGCATAATGTCCTCCAGTTTTGTTCCTCTTACGCTCCTGTGCTGAGTTCCTTTTGTTTGTGGATTTTTTTTTCATTTCTTTTGTTCTTGTAGGTTTTGTTTTTACTGAGGCTTTATATTTTTCTTCTTTATTTTGATGAGCAGGATTGTTAACTTTCTTTGTGGTTGCCTTGAAATTTACCCTTATCTTCCTAGATTTGAACCAGTCTATTGTTAGTTGATATCACTTGACTTCCCCTCCATTAGAAGGTTCTATATCTACACCGTTTATTCCCTCTTTTATTGTTCTGATGCTGTTTTCACTTACAGATTAACCTCTCTGGTTCCTTTTTTGTAGTTCTTTTGGTTTTGCATAGTCCTTAAGAGTTCATTTCCTAGGTTGGTATCTGGCTAGTACAATCCTATGTCCTATATTCAGCCTGTGATCTGATATTGTTTATTCTCAGATCAAAGGACTTCCTTTAATAAGACTCGTAAGTTTGGTTTGGTTTTTACATAGTCCTTTAATTTCTGTTTACCCGGAAATGACCTAATTTCACCATCGTATTTGAACAAGAGTTTTGCAAGATATATTATTCTTGGCTGCCATTTTTTTTTCTTTCAAGGTTTTATATATGTCATCCCATTGCCTTCTTGCCCGCGTGGTTTCTGACTAACAGTCCGAGCTTAGTCTTACTGTTTCTCCTCTGTATGTGACTTTTTGATTTTCTTGTACTGCTCTCAGGATTCTTTGTTTGTCTTTGGTTTTAGTGAATGTGATTATGATATGCCTTGGTGATTTTCTTTTGGGGTCTATACTATATGGGGTTCGTTGAGCTTCTTTGATGGTCAGCTTTTCATCTTTCATGATATTTGGGAAGTTTTCTGTCAGCATTTCTTCAATGATCCTCTCTGTGTTTTCTGTTTTTCCCCCTGTTCTGCAACTCTGATCACTTGCTGATTTTTGCTTTTGATTGTATCCCACATAATTCTCAGGGTTTCTTCATTTTTCTTTGTTCTTTTTTCTGAGTTTTCCTCAAACAGTTGTATCCAAGTGTTTGTCTTCAATTCTGTTGATCCTGTCGTCCACCATTTCAAATCTGCTCCTCAACCCTCCTATGACACTGTCCATTTCTGAAATCTTGTTGTTTATCTTTTGGATTTCTAATTGTTGTCTTTGTATAATTTCTAGTTGTGAATTTATTTTGGCATTTTGTTCCTGCATTATTTTCCTGAATTCTTCCATTTTTTTGTCTGTATTTTCCATGATTTTTTTCTGCATTTTCCATGAATTTGTCTATTTTTTCCTCATTTTTGTCAGCTTTTTGCTTCAACTCTTGGATAATTCTGAGTATTAGAGATTTGAATTCCCTATCAGGTAGTTCTAGTGCCTTTTCTTCCACTGAAATGTCATCTGGTGTTTTATTTTGGATGCCTACTGGAACCATCCTGTCCTGTTTTTGTAAATGTTTTGATATTGTCTGCTGTTTTCGGAGCACTCAGTAGTTATCTTTCTTGTTTATTGATTGTAGATTTGTTTGTTTCATCCTTTTTTTTTTTTAATTTGGCTATGTCTGAACAGGCAGGCTGTGTGTTCTTTGTTGTTTGCTCATCTGTGGGCACAATACTTTTTGCCTCTTTCTCCAATTGGCAGGGTCAGTCACTCAGATATGGTACAGCAGGGCAGTTCTAGCAGAAGAGGAGTTTCTGGGATGGGTTGTTTGTGGAACTTACTACAGCCACCAGGGTGGGTGAGTAATCAGTGCAGGGCAGGTTCCAGTAGGCAGTGCCTGCGCTGCTTGGCAGTATGATGTTAAGCACACAATGCATGTAGGCAGGATGGAGGAGGGAGATTGTGATGTGTAGAGCTAAATGGGTATGGGAGAGAGGAGGGAGGAACAGGGACAAAAAACATACAAACAAGCAAAATAGAGTGCTAAGGGAGCTTGCCTTTGGAGTGGAGAGATGAGAAACTGTGAAATAGAGAAAAACAAAGAAGGGAAGAAGAAGAAAAAAGAAAAGAATGAAAGAATAAAAATTGGAAAGAAAAAAAAACAGCAAAGCTCCCAGGGATACCACCGGTGTGTCTACAAGGTCTGGGGAAGTTGTTCCCAAGTGCTGAAGTACAGCCTGGCTAGGGGGCGTAGAGGTATTCAGTGCCAGGTATCCAGGGGACGGGAAGAGAAGGAAGGTATAGAGAGAAGAGAAACTGAGTAATGAAGAAAGACTAAAAGGGAAAAAGAGGGAAAAGAAAACAAAACAAATCAAAAGAAGAACCAGAAAAACCCCCCAAAAAATGAAAAAAGAAATGTCCTCAGGGATCTCTCTGCACGTCTGTGCAAGCTGACGTGGTAAGTCCTAAGCCGCACAGCACCGCCCAGCCAGAACAGGCTCCCAGCTCGAGAAAAGAAAAAGAAAACAAACAAACAATTCAAAACAAACAAACAAAAGACCCAAGTTCCCACCAGTGTGGCAGCACGGACCGGGAAGAAGTTCCACACTCAAATGAAGCTCCACAGCCCCTCAGGAAGAAGCAAAGGTATTTGAGCAAAAGGAGGGGGAGGTGGTGAGAGGTACGGAAGAAATCAAAAGAAGCAGAGAAAAGCAACACCAGCAGCCAACAAATGGCCCTCAGGGAGTCATCCAATGCAGGTGGGTGGAATCCAAGTAGCCAGTGCTTCTCAGCCAAGAGACTGTGGCCATGGGAAGCAAAGGAGGCCGAGTGAGGGTGAAGAAGGGTGAGGGGTGGGAAAGGGTATATCGCCAGTTACCGGTTGTTCTGTCTCCTGCTGGAAGCTCCATGAAGCTGCTTTCTCGTACCCCCTATTTGCTGGTCTCTGATAGGAGTCCAAGATGGCGGATCCATGCTGCATTAGCTGATAGGGGACCTCTCTGTGTATGTCTCCTCACTTTCCATTCTCTGTCAGTTTCTTATTCCATTTGGTGCTTGGCTGAGTTCTTTATATTTTCATTTGATATTTAGGGTTTCAGGATTGCTGTTTTTGCTGTTTAGCTTAGTTTTTTGGATTTTTGCTGTGGAGGGATGGCATGGTGCTTCTGCCTAGAGTACCATGTTGCCGTAAGTCCAGGCCAATTTTTTTAGAAGTAGATCATGAGGTCCTTCTTCTTAGCCTGTCTTAGTCTGGAAGCTCAGCTTAAACCTGTCTGCCATGGATACTTGCACTTGAGTTCCAGTGGCATAGCTTCCAGCATCACCATATATTGGACACTGGTTTAGAGCATATACACTATCCTGGAGATATTGCCCCAACCCTGCAAGGTATTGCCACCTAGCTTGTGTCTTAATTTTGTCTTTATAAGGTCATTCCATTGTTCTATCAATCCAGCTGCTTCAGGATGATAGGGAGCATGGTGATACCAGTGAATTACATGAACATGGGCCTACTGCTGCACTTCATTTACTGTGAAGTGAGATCTTTGATCTGAGGCAATGCTGTGTGGGATATCATGATGGAGGATAAGGCATTCTGTTAAGTTCACAAAAGGTAGTTTTGGCAGAAGATAAGGCAAATCCATATCCAGAGTGTTTATTCCAGAAAGAACAAAATTCTGCCCTTTCCATGACTGAAACAATCCAATGTAATCAACTTGCCACCAGATTGCTGGCTGATCACCTCAAGGAAATGTGACATATCGAGGACTCAGTGTTGGTCTCTGCTGCCTGCAGATTGAGCACTCTGCAGTGGCTGTAGCCAAGTCGGCCTTGGTAAGTGGAAGTCCATATTGTGAGTCAATACATAACCTCCATCCCTGCCACCATGGCCACTTTGTTCATGAGCCCATTGGGCAATGACTGGAGTGGCTGGGGAAAGAGAATGACTGGTTTCCACAGAATGCATTATCCTATCCACTTGATTGTTGAAGTCCTCTGCTGAGATCACCCTTTGGTGAACATTCACATGAGACACAAATATCTTCACTTCTTTGGCCCGTTCAGAGAGGTCTATCCATGTTTCTTTCCCCATACCTCCTTATCACCAATTTTTCAGTCATGTTCTTTCCAAGCCCCTGACCATCCAGCCAAACCATTGACTACAACACATGAATCACTATATAATCACACACCTGGCCATTTCTCCTTCCAAGGAAAGTGAATAACCAGGTGCACTGCTCAAAGTTCTGCCATTGGAAGGATTTACCTTCACCACTGTCCTTCAGGGAGGTCCCAGAAATGGGCTGTAGTGCTGCCCATCTGGTTACTTTCTATGTTTTTGGCTGCTATAAATACAACTGCTAGCTTTCTCATACATACCTTTGGTGGACATATTGAATTATTTCTTTTGGGTATATACCTAGGAGTAGAATTGCTGGTCATAGAATGAATGTATGTGAGGATTTAGTAAGTACTGCTAGTTTTTCATTGTTGTTGTTTCCACTAAAAATGTATACAAGTTCCAGTTTCCCCTCAACCTAGCCAACCCTTGGTATTATTGGTATTATTATCTTTAAATTTTAGCCATTATGGTGGGATATAGCAGTATCTCTTTGTGGCTTTAGGTTGCATTTTCCTGATGAGTAATGATAGTTAGTGCTTTTCCATATGCTTATTCACCATTTGGATACCCTCTTTTGTGAACTAGCTACTCAAGTCTATTGCCCATTTCTAACTGGATTGTCTTTATCTTATTGATTTCTAGTTCTTGACATATTCCAGATATAAGTCCTCTGTCATATATCTGTATTGTAATTTGCATGTCTGGTATTTGTCTTTTTACTATCTTAATAGTGTCTGTTAGACAACAGTCCTAAATAATAATTAAGTCCAATTTATCAATGCTGTATTTTATGACTACTGCTTTTTGTGTTATGTTTAAGACTATCTCTATCTCTAGGTCATGAAGATGTTCTCCTATGCTTTCATCTAAAAGTTTTATTAGTTTACCTTTCACAGATTTATGATGCATTTCAAATTAATTTTGAGTAGAGTATGAGAGAAGTCAAGATTCATTTTTTTCTATACAAATATCCAATTGATCCAGCACCCTTTATCAAAAAGACCATACCTTCACTAAATCTTAGGGGTGTACTGGTCATAAACCAGGTGCCTTGGAGAAACTTTCCATTGCAGCAGCCTCTAAGAGAAATAGCCTGCTGTCATGGATTGAATTATGTCCCCCAAAAAATGTGTGTATCAATTTGACCGGGCCATGATTCCTGGTATTCTGTGGTTTTCCTATAAGTTGTAAATCCTGCCTCTATGATGTTAATGAGGGAGGATGGGTGGCAGTTGTGTTAGTAAGGCAGGACCTGATCTACAAGACTGGATTGTGTCCTGAGGCAATCTCTTGAGATATAAAAGACAGAACTGAGCAGTGAGACAGGGGGACCTCATACCATCAAGAAAGCAGTGCCGGGAGCAGAGCGCGTCCTTTGGACCGGGGTCCCTGCGCCGAGAAGCTCCTAGTCTGGGGGAACACTGAAGAGAAGAAGGCCGACAGAGAAAAAGCCTTCCCCTGGAGCTGATACCCCGAATTTGGACTTTTAGCCTACTTTGATATGAGGAAATAAACTTCTCTTCATTAAAACCATCCACTTGTGGTATTTCTGTTATCGCAGCACTAGATGACTAAGACACCTGCCATGCAAACAAAGTTCATTTGTTTGGTTCTGTGGTGTCATCAGTTATTAGACATTGACACATAAACATGGTGAGAACCTCAAAGGGGTTCACAGGCTGCCAAGAGGCTCCCAACAAGTGCCGATACCCCTTCTTGGGGCCCCTGGATGCCCCGACATGACCCATCTGCACACATGCTGCCTTGTTTGGAGAGTGTCTTGAGCTGACCGTAGAAACCAGTTGTCTTAGTTATCTAGTGCTTCTATAACAGAAATACCACAAGTGGATGGCTTTAACAAAGAGAAGTTTATTCTGTCATAGTCTAGGAGGCTAGAAGTCTGAATTCAAGGTGCCAGCTCCAGGAGAGGGCTTTCTCTCTCTGTCAGCTCTGGTCTTTGTCATCAATCTTCCCCTGGTCTAGGAGCTTCTCAGTGCAGGGACTCCCGGTCCAAAGGACATGCTATTCTCCAGGCTCTTGTTCCTTGGTGGTATAAGGGCCCCTATCTCTCTGCTTGCCTCTCTATTTTACATCTCAAAAGAGATTGACTCAAGGCACAACCTAATCTTGTAGATTGAGTTCTACCTTATTAACATAACTGCCTCTAATCCTGCCTCATTAACATCACAGGGTCAGGATTTACAACACATAGGAAAATCACGTCAGATGACAAAATGGTGAACAATCACTCGATACTGGGAACCATGGCCTAGCCAGTTGACACACATTTAAGGAGAAAGACCCTCAACTAGATGGATTGACAGAGTGGCTGCAACAATGGGCTCAAGCATAACAACTATGGTGAGGATGGCACAGAACTAGGCAGTGTTTCGTTCTGTTGTACAGAGGGTCTCTATGAGTTGAAGCTGACTCAATGGCACCTAACAATAACAACAAATTCAATCCATGACATCAGTGCTTCTTCAATAGATGTTCTCCACTCCATCAACTCAATGGAATGAACAGCCAGGACTATGGTCCACCAGGGATGTTGTTTTCTCTCTGGGTGTGGAAATCAGGAGTGTCTTCAAGAGGTTTACCCAGTCCTTACTGCTGCTCCTTTGTTAACACCAGGGACCCACAAATGAGATGGACATAATCACCCTCAATGCCTTACTGAAAAAATGTGGACTAAAATCCAAATTCACAAAAAAGACAAGACTTACTGGACTGACAGAGACTAGAGGAACCCCTAAGACTATGGACCCTAGACACCCTTCTAATTCAGAACTGAAACCACTCCCAAAGTTCATTTGCAGCCAAATATTAGGCAGGTCTATAAAACAAACAATAACACCAGTGAGGAACGTGTTCCCTAGAACAATCAAGTATATGAGACCAAATGGGCAACACCTGCCCAAAAGCAAAATGAGAAGGCAGTAAGGGGCAGGAAAACCAGACGAATGGACAAGGGAAACTCCAGTGGAAAGTGCTGACACATTGCAGGGATTGCAATCAATGTCACAAAACAATTTGTCTATAAATTATTGAAGGTGAAACTAATTTGCTCTGTAAATTTTCACCTAAAGCATAATAAAATCTAAATACTGATAATAATAATAATGAGTGAGTTACTCTTCCCACCTCTGGACTGAACTCACGTGTGTCATACCCCTTAAGCCCCACTGCAATGAGGCAAGAATGATCCAAGCTATAGACTGTCTTATAGAAGAGATCCTTGCATGGATTTTCTTTTTTTTGGGGGGAGGGTGTGAAACAATTGAGGAAGGGACATATTTAGTAATATTTTATAGGAAGCCTCAGGGAATTGTGGAATAAATCTCTCCAAAAAACACTGATCGCACTTGATCACTTTCCTTATACCACTCTAGAAAAAGGACAGCAGCTCCTTCCCCAGAACCTGCTATTTTCCATTCCTTTGCACTTTCCTTCATTGCTGCTTCTGAGTTAAATGATGCCTTGGAGCTTTTTTGAAGGCTAGATTATTGCTTTAAAGTGTAATGCAAGGACAGATCAAATTTATGAAATGGCTTTTATGACAATATCCCAAAGGGCTCTGTGTAATAGCTATAAAAATTGTGAAACACACTGTGGTACAGATTTAATTTTTAAAGCAGCTGAAAATATATATTAATGATTTACCGTCATTATTCCCCATAAAAGGTCTTTAGGAATACTAATAAAATGAGTCTACCTAATATTATTTCCATCCAATCGTTTCTTCATGGAATTCAATCTGATCTTATAGCATGTAACTGGCCAATCAAAATAATGTTCCAGAGGAAAAAAAAACATAGACTTTTTTCAGTCAAAGGGCCATCCAATTTTATCATTAGTTTCCTCTTTGTTCCTTTAGCACCTGCTCAGCCTTCACCTGTTTCATTCAGCTTTGATTTGCTTACAATATGCACTGCCTGAAAAAAATTAGATAGAAAGTTGTCTACCCTTGGATTCTTGCTAGACAAGCAGGTGGAGCTAAGCCTACTGCATAATTTGCCATAACCAATTCCTATTTATTCTTTGAGACCCAGTTCAAGTCCCTGTCCTTATTTAGAGAAAATTATGATTGCCTCCCCAACTTGCATCTCACCTCTCCCCCATCATGTCACTGCATTTTTTGGTGCAACTGATGTCATGCCCTGCTCCAGTGAGGAGCCGTGATTGGTCTCCTGGTCAGGTGACTAATACCCCACTTGCCAGAATACTGGGTACATAATGCAGGTCTAGATTATCAGTACATCACATTTCTCTACCATAGTCATTGGTTCAGGTATGATCCAATCAGAGTGTAGGTCAAGACTTTTGTTTGATAAGTTTGGGAAGCTACACTCTTTCCTGCTGAATATGGCCCAAGAAGCATGTTACCCTAATTGCTACTGGCAGCAGCCCTCTTGTATCCATGAGGCAAACCAATTTGAGGACAGACTCTAACTTAGAGATGGGTAAGCTGAGACAATCACAGAGAAAGACATAAATCTGAGTGAACCACGCCTAAAATCCAATCTGCGTCTGGATTTATTTTTCCAGTTACATGGCTCCATAAAGACATTAAATTATTTAAATTATTTTGGGCTGAATTTGTAACCCAAAGAGTACTAATCACCCTTCATTGAATGCTGAAGTGCTAGGCATATGGGCAAATGAATAAAGGAGAAAGCTAGGATGGGTGGGGGTAATTATGTGATTGTAGGACTGATCTGCTCCCGCACACCACACAGGGTGAACAGCTGCCTATTGTCCAAAAGGAAGTGGCAAATTCAGGCCCAGTCAAGGTAAGTGTTGTGTCCAATGGTCCAATCTGATGAACAGGACACAAAGTCAAGCCATTTTAATTAGCTACAACATTTTCAGGTTAATCAGATGATCTTTAGTAAGATTTCAGATTGTCTGCATAGACTCCAGTTAACAGATCATCCTAGGCATATTAGATAGTGTACATAAGATAGTAAGAAAAATTCTAGCACGTATTTCTAGTGAATATGTAGTTCCTAGGATCCTGCTTGCTTTGGATAGTATTTGTTCAGCAGGAATAGGAGGCTGAACCTTCAGGGTGATGCATTTGTGTCCACAGCTGGTCAATACTGTAGATGGCAGGGGCCAAAACTTTGGAGAGTCCAATTCAACTCAACAAGCAATTAAGTAGCAACTATGTTATGTGGATGATACAGAAATGAGCAGGATAGAGGAGCAACTTAAAATGCTGCCTTAGATACACACTCCATAATGACTCCCGACAACAAGGACTACAGAAAGTAAGTTACACAGACACAAATAATGATCTCGGATCCCAGAACATCAATTGGAGAGCTGAAGAAACAGACTGAGCACTGATTGGAAGGAGAGACAGAACAAGGAAAACAGGAAAACAGAGATTCCTGGATTGACCAGCGTGGTGCAGCATGGCCATCTTGAGATGGCAATAAGCAATGATCCGGGGTGAGGAATCCAAGAAAGCAACTGAGGAGAACACAACTGGTAGCAGACTCAGCGCAAACAATGCCAGAAAGAAACAACAAGGTGGGCAGGACATGGCCAGGGACAGGGCACCCGGAGGGCAAAGCATAGGAGTGGAGTAGTTTTGAAGCCAGGGAACCACAGAGAAGTGATTTTAAAGTAAAGCGAAGCAGACTGAATCACTGGAACCTAAGCAAAGGAGACAGAATAAACAGGGAGTGCGCATTTGCATTGGAGCACAGGGGAGGAACAGAGAGGCAAGTGTGAGCTCCAGTCCCTCTGGCAAGTGCGAGAAGGGAATGAGCTAGGAATTAGTTCAAGGACTGCTTGTTGGTGGCAACACCTGGCCGCTTAGATGGGAAATGCCCAGTGAAAGGTCAACCCACAGAGTAACAAGTAGAAGCCCCCCAGAACTGGCCCTGTGCAACCAGTCATCCACTCCTGTCCCTGCAGGCTCCCCTTCACTCCCCTCCTTTCACAAATGTGCCTGCTGTTTGTGCTGACAAGCATAAGCCCCTCTCCACCTCACCCCCACCTGAGGCATAGGTGGCCCCTGCTAAAGAACACAAGCCTAATCCTGCCCTACACCCCTCCCTGAGATGCAAGAGGTCCACACTAACATGCACAAGACTAGCCCAGCCCCTGCCCTCCGTGAGGTGCAGACCATCTGTGCAAACGTGGACAGACTCTGATTTGCCCCTTAATCCATCTTGAACATGCAAGCGTCTGCCCCCCTCCCTCTCACTCACAAACTCCTGCATTCCCTGACTAGCAAAATACCTCCCACAACCAAGCAAAACTCCATGTCCTACCCTGGTGATCTGACCAACAGCCAGATGGGACTCCATGCCCTGCCCAGCCAGCACCACCCCCTGCAGCCCAGCAAGACTATGTGTCCTACCCAACCACCACTCTCAGCTGAGAGGGATTCCTTGCCCTGACCTACCAACCCCTCACAGATCATGCAGGCTTCCACGTCCTATTCAGCCTGCCCCTCCCTGTGCTCCATCCTGTGCTTCAGTGGTCACACTAACTGCTGATGGCAACACAGAGGAAATATATTATCCCTTAAGAGCTGTAAAGGACATTGACCACCTGACACCTGGTGCTGCACATCAGAGAAAGGATCTGTTGGTACAGTACCAAGCAATCCTCTAAGGTAAGTCATATGAGGCTAACGACATAAGACCACAGTGTGTGTGTGTACTATCCACCACAACCACCAGTGAGAAGAAAGTACACCCAACCAACTGACAGCACCAAACCAATACATAGAATACCCACCTGGCAGCATCATAGTCATACACAGACCAATACTACAAAATAACATCAATTAAAACAATACAAAGGAAGGCAGACAATATAAAGAGAAAGGGAAAAAGCTAAGCCCCAGATATATCAAAGCAAAACAATACAAAAAAGGCAGACAAACATAGAATCAATAAAGAAATAAGTAAATATGATAGAACCTGAATTCCTCAAAAATGCCAGTCAATTACAAATCATATGAAGAAACAGGATATGACGGCTCAGGAAAATGAGAAAAATAAATGGATGAAAAACCTTTCTGAGGAAGAACTGATCATAGAGCTACCTGACAAGGAATTCAAAACACTAATGTTTAGGTTCCTCAAAGAAATAAAGGAAAACACAGGAAAAACTCCAGAAGAATTCAGGAAAACAATACAAGAACAAAACGACAAACTCAATAGAGAAATAAAAACCATACAAAAACAACAATGAGAAATTCAGAGGCTTAACACTGTAATATCATAAATAAACAACTCAATGAAAGTACACAGAAGTAAAATTGAATCAATGGAAGAAAGAATCAGTGAAATAGAAGACAAATCTTTGATACTAAGTTGTTTGAGGAACAAGCAGAAAAAAAGATGGAAGAAAAATGAAGAAAGCCTAAGGATTATGCAGGATACTATTAAGAGAAATAATATATGCATATTAACAATCCCAGAAGTGGAAGAGAGAAAAAAAGAGTACGCAGAATTTTTGAAGACATACTGGCAGAAAACTCCCCAAACATCATGGAAGATGAGAAGATTTCCATCCAAGAAGCTCAACGAACTCCACACAGCATAGACCCCCAAAATAAATCACCAAGACATATCATAATCAAACTTTCCAGAACCAAAGACAAAGAATTTTAAGAGCAGCTGAAGAAAAGCAAAATATCACCTACAAAGGGGCCTCAATAAGACAAAGCAAAGATTTCTCATCAGAAACCATGGAGTCAAAAAGGCAATGAGATGACATATACAAAACTGTGAAAGAAAAGAACTGCCAATCAAAAATTATATATCCAGCAAAACTGTCTTTTAAAAATGAGGGCACAATTAGGACAGTCCCAGATAAGCAGAAATGAAGGGAATTTTTAACGACCACACCAGCTCTACAAAAAATATTAAAGGAAGTCCTTCAGATAGAAAACCAAAGATGTCAGACAATAACCTGTTATAAAGACATATGACAGCATCACTAAGATACCAAGTCAAGTAAGACTTTAAAAAAGTAAAACAAAGCTATGAATTGATTAAGGGAACCAGAGATATAAAGATGTAAATAACAACAACTTCAAAAGAAAGAGGTGAATGAATGGTGTAGTTATAGAACTTCCATATGGAGAGGAAGTCAAGGCAATCTCAAAATATAACAGACTGTTTTAAATTTAGGAATATAAATGTAAATTTCAGGGTAACCACAAAGAAAACTGATAAATATACTCACCAACACAACACAAAGAAGAAAATCAAAAAGACTCAGTAAACACAAAAACAGCAATGATGAATGAAAGGAATAGAAACCCATATACAGACAGAACTCATCACAGAAAGTAAAGAAAATAAAGAAACCATTAACGTCACAAAATAAGCTGTAACAAAATGGCAGCAGCAGATCCATACCTATTGATAATCCCACTGAATATAAATGAATTAAATTCACCAGTCAAGAGGCAGAAATTGGTAGCATGAATAATAAAACATGACCCATCAATATGTTGTCTACAAAAGACACACATGAGGAACAATGACATAAATAAGTTAGAAATCAAAGGATGGGAAAAAATATATACCAAGCAAACAGTAACCAAAGGAGAGGAGGAGTGGCAATATTAATATCTGATAAAATAGACTTCAGGTCAAAATCCATTATATGAGACAAATAAGGACATTATATAATGATTAAAGGGTCAATTCACCAAGAAGACATAACAATTATAAATATTTACGCACCCAATGCCAGAGCTCCAAAAGTAATAAAACAAACTAACAGAATTGAAGAAAGAAACATCTATAATAATAGCAGGAGATTTCAACATACCACTTTTGACAGTTAACAGAACAGCTAAAAAGAAAATCAACAAAGATACAGAATACCTAAACAACACTATTAATCAACTGGACCTCACAGACATATGTAGAATGCACCAACCAACAACAAAATTAAACATACTCTCATCCAATGCACATGGAACATTACCCAGAATAGACCATATTTTAGACCACAAAGCAAGCCTCAACAAATTGAAACTGACTGAAATTATACAAAGCACCTTCTTTAACCATAACAGTATGAAACTACAAATCAATAACAGGAGGAACGAGGAAAATAAGTTAAATACATGGAAACTAAATAACCCATTACAAAAAAACTACTGGGTAATAGAAAAAATTAAAAGTGAAATTAAAAAAATACTTAGAATTAAATGAGAATAAAAATACAACATAACAAAACCTTTGAGATGCAGCAAAATCAGTGCTCAGAGGGAAATTTATAGCAATAAATGCATACATTAAAAAAGAAGAAAGGTCCAAAATAAATAACATGACAACTCAAATAAATTGAGAAGAAAGAGAAAAGAAGACCAAAACAACCAGAAGAAAGGAAATAATAAAGATCTAAGCAGAAAAAAATGAAATAGAAAACAGAAAAACTATAGAAAGAATCAACAAGACAACATCTTGGCTCTTTGAAAGGGTAAATAAAATAGAAAAACCACCTGCCAAATTGACAAAGAAAAAAAAAAGATTCAAATAACCAAAATAAAAAATGGAATTGGAGACATTACAACAGACCCAACTGAGTGAGATAAAGAGGATCGTTAACAGAATACTATGAAAAACTATACTCCAACAATTTGAAAACCTAGAAGAAAAGGACAAATTTCTACCTACCTAATAGCACAGATAGTGTTAGAAAATTATAAACAGACTCATAACCTAAATAGCACAGATAGTGTTAGAAAATTATAAACAGACTCATAACAAAAGAAGAGACTGAACATGTCGTCAAAAAACTGCCAACAACAATAACAAATGGCTTCACTGGGAAATTTTATCAAACACTCACAGAAGAGTTAACACAAATTCTACTCAAACTCTTTCAAAACATAGAAAAGGAAGGAATACTCCCCAACTCATTCTTTGAAACCAGCATCACAAAGCAAGTAAAAGACACCACAAAAAAAGAAAATTACAGCTCAATATCCCTTATGAATATTGATGCAAAAATTCTAAACAACATTATGCTGAGTGAAATAAGTCAATCACAAAAGGACAAATATTGTATGAGACCTCTATTGTAAAAACCCATGAAATAGTTCACACACAAAATGTAACACTCTTTGTTGGTTACCAGGGATGGGAAGGGCTGGGGGGAAATACTAAATAGGCAATAGATAAGTGATATCTTGGGTGAAGGGTGAGACAGTACACAATACAGGGGAAACTAGCACAACCTGTACAAGGAAAGGTTATGGAAGCCCCATAGACACATCCAAACTCCCTGAGGGACTGAATTGCTGGGCAGAGGGCTGTGGGGACCATGGTCTCTGGGAACATCTAGTTCAATTGGCATGACACAGCTTATAAGAAAAATGCTCTACATTCTACCTTGGTGAGTACTCTCTGGGGTCTTAAAAGCCTGTGAGCGGCCATCTAAGATACTCTACTGGTCTCATCCCTTCGGGAGCAAGGGAGAATGAAGAGAAGAGGATACAAGGAAAAGATTAGTCCAAAGGACCAATTGTCCACAGCTACCAAGGCCTCCACCGGACTGAGTCCAGTATAGCTAGATGGTGCCTGGCTACCACTACTGACTGCTCTGACCAGGATCACAACAGAGGTTTCTGGACAGAGCTGGAGAAGGATGTAGAGCATAATTCTAACTCACAAAAAAAAGACCAGATTTACTGGCCTAAAGGAGACTGGAGAAACCCTGAAAGTATGGCCCCCAGACACCCTTTTAGCTCAGTGGTGAAGTCATTTCCAAGGTTCACCATTCAGCTGGGGAGTGGACAGCCCCATAAGACCAAATGAGACTAATGAGGCACAGCAGTCCAGGGACAAGGGCTAGAAGGCAGAAGGGGACAGGAAAGCTGGTGATAGGGAACCCAAGTTTGAGTAAGGATAGTGTGGATGTGTTGTGAGGTTGTTAACCATTGTCATACGGCAACATGTGTACTAACTGTTAAATGAGAAACTATTTTGTTCTGTAAGCCTTCATCTAAAGTGAGAATAGCAGCACAATTGGAAGAGTGTAGTCGATGTCACTGAACTGTGCATGTAGAAATTTTTGAAATGGTGTATCTTTGGCTATATATATTTTCACCAAAAAAAAAAAAAAAAAAGGTCAAGAAGTGAGAGGGTTGACACATTGTGGGGTTGTTAACCAATGTCATAAAACAATATGTGTACTACTGTTTCATGAGAAACTGTTCTGTAAGCCTTCACCTGAAGTACAATAAAAAAAAATAACAAAAACAAAATATAAAAAATAATTTTAAAAAAATTCTAACCAAAATTAAAGCCAGCAGAATTCAGCAATATATCAAAAAAATCATATATCATCAACAAGTGGGAGTCATATGAGGAATGTGAGGATGATTCAACATTGGAAAATCAATTAATGTAATTCATCACATAAATAAAACAAAGGAAAAAACCACGATTGTCTCAATTTTTGCAGAAAAGGGATTTGATAAAATCCACTACCCTCTCCTGATAAAAACTCTCAGCAAAATAGGAATAGAGGGGAAATTTCTCAACATAATTAAGGGCACATATATACAAGAGTCAGCATTATTCTCAATGGAGGCAGTCTGAAAGCATTCCCCTTGAGAACAGAAACCAGACAAGGATGCTCTTTATCACCACTCTTCTTCAATATTGTACTGGAAGTCCTAAACAGAGCAATAAGACAAGAAAGGGAAATAAAGGATATCTAAACTGAAAAAGAAAAGGTTAAACTATCTCTGTTCGCAAATGACACAATCTTGTAAACAGAAAATTCCAGAGATTCCACAAGAAAGCTACTGTATCTAATGGAAGGATTCAGCAAAGTGGCAGAGTATACGTTCAACACAAACACATGACTTGAGTTCCTTTACACTAACAAGGAAAACTCCAAAAACAAAATCAAGAGAACACTACCATTTACAATAGCCCCCAAAAGGCTAAAATACCTAGGAATAAAACAAACAAGGAGTACAAAAGACCTATACAAGGAAAACTATAAAACACTACTGCAAGAAACTAAGAGATCTTCATAAATGGAAAAATATTCCATGCTCATGGATTGGAAGACTTAACATTATGAAAATGTCAATACAACCCAAAGTGATCTACAGATATAACACAAATCAATCCAAATTCTAACATCCTTTAATTAAATGGAAAAACATATCACCAGCTTTATATGGAAAGGAAAGAGGCCCCGAATAGCCACAGTAATATTGAAGAAGAAGAACAAAGCAGGAGGCCTCACATTCTCTGATTTCAAAACATATCACAGATGCCACCTAGCCACATGTGACAGGGGTCCAAGAATAAGTAGTGCCTCCTCCCAGTCCTTACAGCCAACGGCTTTGGGTGCTCATAGTCCAGCTGCAAAACCCACCCACCTACATGCTCTAGGGAACAGGGACAGGCTTTCCTCCCAGACTTTCAGGGGCAGCTGTCAGCCCCCTGCCTTGCTCAGCACATGACCCCCTACTGCAGCCAGATACCTGTGCCTACTCCAGTCACCCCTGCCTGTCCAGGACTGTAGGTGAGAGCCTGCACCACACACTTCATGACTGACTACCTGGACACCTGAGCTGAATCCATACAAGAAAAGTAAACAGACTGCTGGGCTCACATACCAAGTAACAGATCTAACCACCTGGTAACAGGACATTAGAGCTTCAAAGGCACCAATAATCAAACTAGCTCATACAAGCAGCCTATGTAGACATATCAAAACAAGAAGATAGGACACAGTAAACAAACATAAAATAAATAAATATAATAACTTATTGATGGCTCAGAGATAACAGTCAATATCAAATCACATAAAGAGGCGACCATGATAGCTTCAGCAAGCTGCCAAAATAAAGAATCAAGAAATTTTCTGGGGGAGAGAATTTATTGGAATTACCAAAGGCAGAATACAAAAGGTTAATATACCGAAATCTTCAAGAGATCAGGAAGGATATCAGGCAAAATGCAGAAAAATCAAGAAATGCAGAGACGAAGCAATAGAGGAACTTAAGGACATTAGAGAACAGTATAATGACAAATTTAACAGGCTGCAAGAATCCATAGAGAGACAGCAAATAGAAACCCAGGAAATTAACAATAAAATTTCAGAATTAGACAAATCAATAGAAAGTCATAGAAGCAGAATTGAGGTTATGGTCGTCAGAATTAGTGAGACTGAAGATAAAGCACTTGACACCAACTTATTTGAGGAAAAATCAGATAAAAGAATTTTAAAAAATGAAGAAACCCTAAGAATTACGTGGGACTCTATCAAGAGGAATAACATACAAGTGATAAGAGTACCAGAACAGGGGAAGATAACAGAAAAAACACAGAGAATTGTTGAAGATTTGTTGGCAGAAAACTTCCCTGAGATCCTGAAAGATGAGAAGATATCTATCCAAGATGCTCATCGAACCCCACATAAGGTGTATCCCAAAATAAAGTCACCAAGACATATTATAATCAAACTTGACAAAACCAAAAATAGAGAATTTTAAGAGTGAGTAGGGATAAACAAAAAGTCATCTACAAGGGAGGAGTCAATAAGACCGAGCTTAGACTACTCAGCAGAAACCATGCAGGCAAGAAGGCAATGTGATAACATATATAAAGCCTTGAAGGGAAAAAATTGCCAGCCAAAAATTATATATCCAGCAAAACTGTCTCTCAAACATAATGGCGAAATTAGGGCATTTCCAGATAAACAGAAGTTTAGGGAATTTGCAAAACCTAAACCAAAATTACAAGAAATACTAAAGGGAGCACTCCAGTTAGAAAATCAATAGCATCAGATAATGACCCAAAAGTAGAACACAGGATAGAACAGCCAGATATCAACCCAGATAGGGAAGACAAAAAATAAATCAAAGCTAAAACACTGAAAATAGGAAAACAGAGACATCATTACGTGAAAGATGACAACATTAAAACAAAAAAGAGGGACTAAAAAATGTAGTCATAGATCTTTCGTATGAAAAGGAGGTCAAGGTGATATAAAGAAATAAAAGAGTGTTTTAAACTTAGAAAAACAGGGGTAAATATTAAGGTAACCACAAAGGAAACTAATAATCCTGCACATCAAAATAAAAAACAAGACAAACATAAAGACTCAGCAAATACAAAATCAACAACAATGAAAAAGATGAAAAGAAAATACATAAAGAAAAACGACTCAGCACAGAAAATTAAGTGGAACAAAGCAACTGTCAACAACACACATACACAAAAAAGACATCAAAATGACAGCACTAAACTCATACTTATCAACAATTACGCTGAATGTTAAAGGACTAAATGCACCAATAAAGAAATAGAGAGTGGCAGAATGGATTAAAAAACACGATCTGTCTATATGCTGCCTACAAGAGATACACCTTAGACTTAAAGACACAAACAAACTAAACTTCAAAGGATGAAAAAATATATTAAGCAAATAACACTCAAAAAAGAGCAGAAGTGGTGTCATGGATTGAGTTGTGTCCCCCAAAAATATCTGTCAGCTTGGCTGGGTCATGATTCCCAGTGTTGTATGATTGCGTAATCTGATGTGATTTCCTTATGTGTTGTAAATTCTATCACTGTGATGAGGTTGACAAGATTAGATAGTGTCTTAATGCAATCTCTTTTGAGATATAAAAGAGAGAAGCGAGCAGAGACACACAGGAACCTCATACCACCAAGAAAGCAGTGCTGGGAGCAGAGCACATCCTTTCGACCTGAGGTTCTGCGCAGAGAAGCTCCCAGACCAAAGGAAAATTGATGACATGGACCTTCCTCCAGAGCTGACAGAGAAAGCGTTCCCCTGGGGCTGATGCCCTGAGTTTGGACTTGTAGCCTACTGGACTATGAGAGAATAAACTTTGTTAAAGCCATCCACTTGTGATATTTCTGTTAGAGCAGCACTAGATGACTAGGACAAGTGGCAATATTAATCTCTGACAAAATAGACTTTAAAGTAAAATCCACCACAAGGAATAAAGAAGGACACTATATAATGATTAAAGGGTCAATACACCAGGAGGACATAACCATAATAAATATTTACATACCCAATGATAGGGCTCCAAAATACATAAAACTAACACTAACAGCATTGAAAAGAGACATAGACACCTGCACAATAATAGTAGGAGACTTCAACACACCACTTTCAGTGAAGTACAGAACATCCAGAAAGAAGCTGAATAAAGACATGGAAGATCTAAATGCCACAATCAACCAACTTGATCTCATAGATATACTGAACATTCCATCCAACAGCAGCCAAGTATACTTTCTTTTCCAATGCACATGGAACATTCTTCAGAATAAACCACATATGAGGCCATAAAGCAAGCCTTAACAGAATCCAAAGTATTGAAATACTAGAAAACATCTTATCTGACTATAAAGCCATAAAAATAGAAATCAATAACAGAAAAAGCAAGGAAAAAAAAGTAAAACACATGGAAACTGAACAACACCTTGCTCAAAAACTACTGGGTTATAGAAGAAATTAAGGATGGAATAAAGGAATTCACAGAATCAAATGAGAATTAAAACACATCCTACCAGAACCTTTGGGACACAGCAAAAGCAGTGCTCAAAGGTCAGTTTATAGCAATAAATGCACACATCGAAAAAGAAGAAAGGGCCAAAATCAAAATATTAACCCTACAACTCAAATAAATAGAGAGAGAGCAGCAAAAGAAACCATTGGGCACCAGAAGAAAGGAAATAAATAATAAGAATTAGAGCAAAATTAAACGAAATAGAGAATAGCAAAACAATTGAAAGAGTGAGCAAGACCAAAAGCTGGTTCTCTGAAAAGATCAACAAAATTGATAAACCATCGGCCAAACCAACAAAAGAAAAACAGGAAAGGAAGCAAATAACCTGAATAAGAAATAACATGGGCAATATCACAAAAAATCCAACTGAAATTAAAAGAATCATAACAGAATACTATGAAAAATTGTACTTTAACAAATTGGAAAACCTAGAGGAAATGGACAAATTTCTAGAAAACTCACTACCTACTCAAACTAACACAAACAGAGGTAGAACAACTAAATAAACCTATAACAAAAGAAGAGATTGAAAAGGTAATTAAAAAACTCTCAAGAAAAAAAAAAAAAAAAGCCTTGGCCAGGACAGTTTCACTGGAGAATTCTATCAAAGTTAACATGACTACTACTAAAGGTATTTCAGAGCATAGAAAAGGATGGATTGCTCCCAAACTCATTCTATGAAGCCAGCATAACCCTGACACCAAAACCAGGTAAAGACAGCACAAAAAAGAAAATTACAGACCATTATCCTTCATGAACACTGACGCAAAAATCCTCAACAAAATTCTAGCCAAAAGAACTCAACAACATATCAAAAAAATAATTCACCATGATCAATTGGGATTTATACCAGGTACGCAGGGATGGTTCAAAATTAGAAAAACAATCAATGTAATCCATCACATTAATAAAACAAAAGACAAGAACCACATGATCTTATCAATCGATGCAGAAAAGGCATTTGACAAAGTCCGACACCCATTCATGATAAACGCTCTCAGGAAAATAGGAATAGAAGGGAAATTCCTCAACATAATTAAGGACATTTATACAAAGCCAACAGCCAACATCATCCTAAGTGGAGAGAGTCTGAAATCATTCCCCTTGAGAATGGGAACCAGACAAGGATGCCCTTTATGCCACTCTTATTCAACATTGTGCTGGAGGTCCTAGCCAGAGCAGTTAGGCTAGAAAAAGAAATAACGGGCATCTAAATTGGTAAGGAAGAAGTAAAAGTATCTCTGTTTGCAGATGATATGATCTTATACACATAAAACCCCAAAGAATCCACAAGAAAACTACCAGAACTAGTAGAAGATTTCAGCAAATTTCAGGATACAAGATAAACATACAAAAATCAGTTGTATTCCTCTACACCAAAAAAGAGAACTTCAAGGAGGAAATCACTAAGCCAATATCATTTACAATAACCCCCAAGAAGATAAAATACTTAGAAATAAATCTAACCAGAGACATAAAAGACCTACAAAATGAAAACTACAAGACACTACTGCAAGAAACCAGAAGAGACCTGCATAAGTGGAAAAACACACCTTGCTCATGAATAGGAAGACTTGACATTGTGAAAATGACAATTCTACCCAAAGCGATCTACAGATACAATGCAATCCTGATCCAAATTACAATAACATTTTTGAATGAAGTGGAGAAACAAATCACCAACTTCATATGGAAAGGGAAGAGGCCCCGAATAAGTAAAGCATTACTGAAGAAGAAGAACAAAGTAGGAGGCCTCACACTACCTGATTTTAGAACTTATTATACTGCCACAGTAGTCAAAACTGCCTGGTACTGGTACAACAGCAGATACATAGACCAGTGGAACAGAATTGAGAATTCAGACATAAATTCATCCACCTATAAGCAGCTGATGTTTGACAAAGGCCCAAAGCCTGTTAATGGGGAAAACACAGTCTCTTTTACAAATGGTGCTGGCATAACTGGATATCTATGTGCAAGAAAATGAAATAAGGCCCATACCTCACACCATGCACAAAAACTAACTCAAAATGGATCAAAGACTTAAATATAAAATCAAAAAACAATAAAGATCATGGAAGGAAAAATAGGGACAATGCTAGGAGCCCTAATACACGCATAAACAGAATACAAAACATTAGTAACAATGCACAAACACCAGAAAAGAAACTAGATAACTGGAAGCTCCTAAAAATCAAACACTTTTGCTCATCAAAAGAGTTCACCAAACGCGTAAAAAGACAACCTACAGACTGGGAAACAATGTTTGTCCAAGACAAATTCGATCAGCTTTTAACCTCTAAAATCTACAAGATACTGCAAAACCCCAACAACAAAAAGACAAATAACCCAATTAAAAAATGGGTAAACGATACGAACAGACACTTCACCAAGGAAGAAATAAGGGCAGCTAACAGACATATGAGGAAATGCTTACTATCATTAACCATTAGAGAAATGCAAATCAAAACTACACTGAGAAACCATCTGACCCCAATAAGGCTAGCATTAATCCAAATAATAAATGTTGAAGAGGTTGTGGAAAGACTGGAACACTTATACACTGTTGGTGGAAATGTAAAATGGTACAACCACTTTTGAAATTGATTTGATGCTTTCTTAAGAATCTAGAAATAGAAGTACCATACAATCCAGCAATCCCGCTCCTTAGAATATATCCTAGAGAAATAAGAGCCGTCACACAAATAGATACATGCACACCCATGTTCTTTGCAGCACCGTTTATGGAAGAGGCTACATAGGTCTGGCTCATGATTTTTACTCTCCATTGCTAATCTCATGATCTTTTTTTTCTCCTCCCGTTCCAGTCTCTATGAAAAGTTTAAGATTAACCATTATTCCTCCTTGGACAGTGGAAAAACAAGTGATAATGATTTAGGAATGAAAAAACAAACAAAGCACCCGTCTTGTGACAAGAAACCAGGATGACACCAGATAAGCCTCATGGAATACCAGTAGAAGGTTAACTCATCTGAAACATGGCCAACATAACTACCTCAAGGAGGAACTAACATTCCACAAATTTCTAAAACTCATAATTCTGTCCCTACAAAATCTTCAGCCAGTCTCCAGTTCGAAGAGGTAGGTTTTGGAGGAATCTATTCCCCTCTGTCTTCTGTATATCGATTTATAACAAAACCTTGCTGCTCACCTCACCCCTGTCTCAGAATTGGCTACTGCGGCAGGCAGCTCTGATCCATGCAATTGTGGTAACATTCATGATAGCAAAAAGATGGAAACAACCTAGGTGCCCATCAATGGACAAATGGATAAACAAATTATGGTATATTCACACAATAGAATACTATGCAACAATGAAGAACAATAATGAATCTGTGAAACATCTTATAACATGGAGGAATCTGAAGGCATTATGCTGAGTGAACTTAGTCACAAAAGGACAAATATTGTATAAGACTACTATTATAAGAACTCAAGAGGAAGTTTAAACACAGAAGAAAACATCCTTTGATGGTTACCAGGGTGGGGAGGGAAGGAAAGGGGTATTCACTAACTAGATAGTAGACAAGAATTAGCTTAGGTGAAGGGAAGGATAATACACACTACAAGGGAAGTCAGCACAACTGGACTAAATCAAAAGCTAAGAAGTTTTCTGAATACAACCAAATGCTTCGAGGGACAGAGTAGCAGGGGCAGGTGGTCTGGGGACCATGGTTTCAGGGGACCATGGTTTCAGTGGACTTCCAGGTCAATTGGCATAACAAAGTTTATTAAGAAAATGTTCTGCATCCCACTTTGGTGAGTGACGTCTGGGGTCTTAAAAGCTACACAGCGGCTATCTAAGATGCATCAGTTGGTCCCAACCCACCTGCAGCAAAGGAGAATGAAGAACACCAAAAACACAAGGAGAATATTAGCTCAAGAGACAGAAAGGGCCACGTGAATCAGAAATTCCATCAGCCTGAGACCAGAAGAACTAAATAGTGCCCAGCTACCACCAATGATCGCCCTGACAGGAAACAAAACAGAGAGTCCTTGATGGAACAGGAGAAAAGTGGGGTGCATATCTCAAATTCTAGTCAAAAAGACCAGACTTAATGGTTTGATGAGACCAGAGGGACACCAGAAGACATGGCCCCTGGACTGTCTCTTGGGCCAGAGCTGAGACCATTCCTGAGGCCAACTCTTCAGACAAAGTTTAGACTGATCTATTGGACATACAGTGATCCTCATGAAAAGTGTGCTTCTTAGCTCGAGTAGATACATGAGACTAAATGGGCAACTCCTGTCCGGAGGCGAGATGAGAAGGCAGAGAGGGTCAGGGGCTAGCTGAATGGACACGGGAAATCAGGGGTGGATAGGAGGAGTGTGCTGTCACAGTATAGGGAGAGCAACTAGGTCACAAAGCAATGTGTGTATGAATTATTGCATGAGAAACTGACGTGAATTGTAAACTTTCACTTAAAGCCCAATTTAAAAAAAAAAAAAACATAGAGCCACAGTAATCAAAACAGCCTGGTACTTGTTAAATGACGGATACACAGTCTGGTGGAATAGAACTGAGAACCCAGAAGTAAATCCATCCATCTATGGACAGCTGATTTTCAACAAGGGGTCAAAGTCCATTCAGTGGGGAAGAATTAGTCTCTTTAACAAATGGTGCTGGCAAAACTGAATAGTCATTTGCAGAAAAATGAAACAAGATCCATACCTCACACCATGCACAAAAACTAACTCAAAATAGATCAAAGATCTAAATGTTAAATCTAAAACTATAAAGGTCCTCAAAGATAATATAGGGGCAAAATTATGGAACTTAATTCTTTTCAGTTATAGCTTACCAAACACAACTACAAAGAAATGAGCAACAGAAGACAAGTTAGATAACTGGTACCTCCTAAAAATTAAATATTTATGCGCACCAAAAAAGATCAAAAGAGTAAAAAGAGAACCTACAGCTGGAAAAATAATATTTGGGAATGATATATCTGATAACGGTCTAATCTCTATATAGAAAACTCAACAACAAAAAGACAATCCAATTTAAAAATGGGTAAAAGACATGAACAGACACTTCACCAAAAAGGACATTCAAGCAGCCAACAAACACATGAAAAGATGCTTGTGATCATTAGTCATCAGAGAGATGCAAATCAAAACTAAACTACAATAAGACACTATCTCACCCCTGCAAAAATGGCACTGATAAAATTAATTTAAAAAAATTATAGTGAGGTTGTGGAGAAATTGGAACTCTTATCTATTGCTGGTGGGAATGTAAAATTGTGCAAACACTATGAAAAATAGCATGGTGCTTCCTCAAAAAGCTAGAAATAGAAACATCCTATGACCTAGCAATTCCACTCCTAAATATATACCATAGAGTTCTAATAGCAGTGGCATAAATAGACATATGCATACCTATGTTCATTGCAACATTATTCACAATAAAACAAGACGGAAACAATCTAAACGCCCATCAATGGATGAATGGATAAATAAAATGTGGCATATACTTACAATAAATCATCACCAACTAGTCAATTCTGACTCATAGCTACCCTATAAGACAGAGTAGAACTGCCCCATGAGGTTTCCAAAGAGCCGCTAGCGGATTCAAACTGCTAACCTTTTGGTTAGCAGCCAAGCACTTAACCACTGTGCCACCAGGGATCCTTGAAGACTAAGGTGCACCTGACCCAAGTCATGGTGTTTTCAATCACCTCACATGCATGTGAAAGCTTGTCAATGAATAAGGAAGACCAAAGAAGAAGTGTCACCTTTGAATTATGGTGTTGGTGGAGAATATTGGATATACCATGGACTGCCAAAAGAACCAATAAATCTGTCTTGGAAGAAGTACAGCCAGAATGCTCCTTAGAAGCAAGGATGGTGAGACTATGTCTGACATACTTTGGACATGTTATCAGGAGGGATTCCAGACCCTGGAGAAGGACATCAGGCTCAGTAAAGTAGAGGGTCGGCAAAAAAGAGAAACACCCTCGATGAGATGGATTGACACAGTGGCTTCAACAATAGGTTCAAGCATAACAACGATTGTGAAGATGGCACTGGACCAGGCAGTGTTTCCTTCTGTTGTACATAGGGTCACTATGAGTTGGAATCAACTCAACAGCATCTAAACACAACAACATATATACCACGGGATACTACACAGCTATAAAGAATAATGATGAGTCTGAGAAACATCTTAAAACATGGCTGAATCTGGAAGACATTATGCTGAGTGAAATAAGTCAAACACAAAAGGACAAACATTGTATGTTCCTACTTCTATAAAAAGACAAAAATAGGTATACATATAGAAACCAGTGTTCTTTGGTGGTAACCAGGGATGGAAGGGGAAGGGAGTGGAATCGTTCTCTGGACAGTAGACACTTTTAGTTTTGGTGTTGGGAATGGCAACACCAAATGCTGGTGAAAAGGGCACAACTTAACTGAGGTAAATGATGACACTAAGAAATAGACAAGAATAAATGACATTGTTGGTAAATGCTATAACATATACAATTTGGTGACAATAGCAATAACAATAAAAAATTACATGAATGGTTACATAGGTATGTATGCATATATGTGTTTAGGAAGCTATACGTGTGTATATATGTGAGCCTATATAGGTGTATCTGTAGGCATATTTATGCACATGTTTCTGTGTGCTGCACATATATTCATATACATAGTAAAGCACGTAGGAGGCACAGTCACAGATACCTCCCAGACATAACCAAATATCTCACAGGATCGGTTTACTAGGTTTGAAGGCTTAGGACCATAGTCTCATGGAACATCTTGGTCAATTGGCACAACATAGCCTATAAAGTTCGTGTTTTACATCCTAGTTTGGTAAGCAACATCTGAGTCTTAAAGGCTTGTGAACAGCCATCTAAGATACAGCTATTGGTCTCTACTTATCTGGAGCAAAAGAGAAAGAAGGAAACCAAAGACTCAAAAAAGAATAGTACAGGACCAGTTGTCTACACAAACCACAGCCTTACCTAACCATAGACCAGAAGAACTAGATAGAGTCCAGCTACCACTACCAACTGTTCTGACCAGGGTCACAATAGATGGTCCTGGATAAAATGGGAAAAAATTGTAGAATAAACTTCAAAATCTTTTTTAAAAAGCCCAGACTTACTGGACTGGCAGAGACCTGGAGAACCTCCGAGACTCTTGCACTGAGATACCCCTTTAACTTTGAACTGAAACTACTCCTAGAGGTCACCTTTCAATTAAATAACTGGTTGGATCATAAAATAAACAATATCACCCATGTGTACTGTGCTCCTTTTATTTAAAAAAAGAAAATCATCTTTTTGAGACCAAATAGTCATTTACCCTAAAGCAAGGCAAGAATAATGGAAAGAGAATAAGAAGAACAGAAATAATAAGAATGTTGATGCAATGTGGAAAATGTAACCAATGTCACCGAACAATATATGTAGAAATTGTTCATTGGGAACCTAATTTGCTGTCTATGAGAAATAAGATCCCAGCCGGCTCATTGTCTGGGCAGCCCGCAGTGAATTCCTGGGTCATTTTGGACAGTCCTACTGGTTGCACCACAATCATATACATTCAAGAAACATGTTGAATAAGTAAGTGCCCAGCAAAAGCCAAACAAGCCCAAGTAGAGCTATCTGAGGAAGACTTTGGGCACTTATCTGAGGTCCAAGGCAGGAGACTACTAGGCAAATTAAAGGCACAGCACACACACAGGGCCAGACCAAAAGTTGTCAAGCTTGAGGACCGCACATAGCCCAGCAGAAGAGGGCCCTGGGTGTAACTAGTGACCACCCTTGTCTCCTGATGCAATCTAGGCAGGGCCTCCATTCTGCTAAGGGCTCTTTGGCCACCATACCCAGTCTGTGCACCTTCCATGTTCTCCTGTGTTGAGTCAGGGTCCTGGAATGTCATAGTCTCTCACTGCTCCCACTCTACCCCACACCTCCTCTACTCCCATTAGCTTCCCTCAGGCCCATCCCTGTGCCTGGCATCCTGCTGCCTGTTCACAGACATTCTAGATACCCACTAGCTGCAGGCCTGTAACTCCAAATAGTCCTTCTTCCTTCTTCCTATAGGACACCCCATTACTCCCTAGGTTCTCCTGTCCTACCCCTACCATAGATGGCCATGTACTCTGACTACTGTGTTTTTCCTGCCAGCTGGAATGCTCCCCATCTGCAGCTGGACCCACCCCCTCAACAGATGTGTTCAGGTTTATCTCCAGCAGCCAGAGTGAACCCTGCTTCAAAGCAGTCAGACAGGAGGTGTCTATTTAGGACAAGGCCTCTACATCTGTGATGTACAAGCAAGCAGAAATGGAAGGAAATAAGTGCCTGATCAAGAAACAAGCCCAAAACATATGACTTTTCCAAAACTCATAAGTACTCCAGGCTGCTTAACACACGTCATATTAGCTCCCTTCAATCATAGCAGAGCCCAGAGCCGAGGTATTGAGAAATCCCAGATGAGGAGCATGAGACCTATATTCTAGCCCTAGCTTTGACTCTGAATTGTTGAGTGATGTTTGCCAAGTCTCCCCAGCTCTCTGAGCCTCGACTGGATAAGAGAATGCCTTCCATTCCTTTCAGCTCTCAAATCCTTCAATTCCACAGTTCTATGCTCTTTAGATGAACGTGAAAGATGGACAATGAAAAAGGAAGACAGAAGAATTAATGCAGTCAAACTGTGTTGTTGTGAAGAATATTGAATATACTATGGACTGCCAGAAGAACGAACAAATAAGTCTTAGAAGAAATACAAATAGAATGCTCCTAAGAAGTTAGAACAGCAAAACTTTAGCTCACTTACTTTGGACACATCATTAGGAAAAACCAATGGTTAGAAAAGGACATCATGTTTGGCAAAGTAGAGGATTAGCGAAAATAAGAGAAACCCTCAATGAGATGGATTGACACAATAGCCACATCAAAGAACCCCACCATAGCAACCATCATGAAGATGGCACAGGACCAGGCAACATTTTGTTCTGTTATATGTAAGGTCACCATGAGTTCAAGCCGACTCCATGGCAACTACCAACAATAACAATGGTTTTTACAGGAAGGACACCCTGCTAGCCCAGCGAGGCCTCCTCTTCACACGGATTTTTGCTGTCCTGGCTCTGGATTCTCTGGTGGCCATAAATACAAAACACAGGATCAGCACTGCCTCGCGTATTGACCACCAAGTAACATTTTCTCTGTCATGTTTTCATATTGTCCTTTTCCCCTCTCTCGGTTTCACAATCTTGTAACTTTCCTTGGTACACCATTCCGTTGGTATTCTCTGGTACAACATCACACCTGCTTGCTACTCACAATCCGTGGATCTAGCTCTACGGAGACAGGACAGAGAACACAACCATAGGAAGTACTCAGCATGAGTGGGCACAGAGCTGGGGGAGGAACTTCCCACCCGTGTTACTTCCTACTCACCATCTAGTCCCTGTGTGGTTCAAGCTCCATTTCTAGGGGCAAGAGAGGGTTGCAAGAAATGCCACTTCAGGAGACAAGAGACGTGGATTCTGTTCGTCTCTGCTTGGAACTGCTCGTGTGACCTCAAGCAAGTCAGCCCACCTTTCTGACTCTCATAGCTATGAAGCAAGGTGTTGGACTCGGATTATTTCTAAAGGCTCTTCCAGCTTCTATATTCAATAATTTATAGGTTGCAAAGCCACAGAAGGCTTAATCATTTTTGACTGATCTCATTAATACAAATGAGAAAAGGAACCTGGTATTTTAAGAAAAACAGTCAAGAATCCAGTGTGCTACTGTACTCTGGTGATGAGTTTGGAGATACCAGGGAGGGAAAAGCTCCTTTATGCTTAATCTCTGTCTCCCCAACAAGTCAAACATAAAATCCTTTAATCAAATTTAATAAGCTCAGCGAAGCTTCAGAATGAGGCTAAGAAATAACTAATGTGTTTTCTGTCCATCCAAATTTATTCACATGGTTTCCTTTGTGAATGTACTCCCAGGCTACACCAGGAATAAACAGTGATGGAGACAAGCAAATAGGCATCATGAGAGGAATTCAAGGTGTGCTGACAGACTGTAGAAACCATTTGAGCAATGTTAGTAAAGGACCAGGGCTGATGATATTATGGATTAGAGGGCAGCACATGTGGCGAGTCCCATCCCAGGAGTGGCAGTGGACTACTCTCATACTCTAGGGTGTGTATATATATATATATATATACATATACATATATGTATTATGTATGAAGCCCTGGTGGTGCAGTGGTTAAGAGCTCAACTGCGAACCATAAGATCAGCAGTTCAAATCCACCAGTGGCTCTTTGGAAACCCTATGGGGCAGTTCTATTCTGTCCTATAGGGTCGCTATGAGTCAGAATCAACTCGATGGTAATGGGATGTATGTATATTAGGCAAATCTACTGCAAAAAACCTCTTTAAAGTGTTAAAAAGCAAAGACATCAGCTGGAAGACTAAGGTGCACCTGACCTAAGCCTTGGTGTTTTAAATTGTCTCGTGTGCATGCAAAAGCAGTTCAGTGACTAAGGAAGACTGAAGAATTGATGCCTTTGAATTATGGTGTTGGCAAAGAATACTGAATATACCATGGACTTCCAGAAGAACAAACAAATCTGTCTTGGAAGAAGTACAGCCAGAATGCTCCTTAGAGGCAAGAATGGCAAGACTTCACCTCACATACTTTGGACATGTTATCAGGAGGGATCAGTCCCTGGAGAAGGACATTATTCCTGGTTAAGTACAGGATCACAGAAAAAGAGGAAGACCTTCATCAAGATGGATTGACACAGGAGCTGCAATAATAGGCTCAAGCATAAGGGCCAACTAGTGAATTAAGTGAGAACTGAGAATATGATGGGTACCACTACCCCTGCATCCTTTAGGTCTTCAAAGGTTACACTAATTTCTAACATTCCCCCCACCCAGGGTTTGATATTGTTTTTGATGCTTTTATCTTGGTCATGGGAAGGCAGTTTCAGAGTTTTGACTTGGCTTTCCCCACAGTGATAGATCTTACTCCACAAGACAAGGTACCAACGTGGGGGTTTTGCCAATTACGTTATATGTATAGTCCAATTAGAAATTCAAGGACAAGAAGAATAACCACCAGGTGAATCCAAACACTCAGTGGAACCACTGTTAGCCAATCTGTGTGACCTCGAGCAAGTCGACTCTATTTTAAGATTACTTAACAACTTATTTGGGAACACAATTTGACCGTTTTGTTAAGGACTTCACTTATTAACTGGTCCTCAAGTCCTCCCACTCCAACAGGGGAAGGGGCGTATGATGATACTTTGGATCCACAGGTATCAATGTCAACTCAACCCCTATTTCCAAGAGTCCTCAAAATGTTTAGGTATTTCTCTTTCCCGAGTGTGTAGTTATATGAGTAAATGGTCATGCTTCCCTTTGGAGAAGAATCGGGGCAATCAGTACTGCAGACATTTGCTGTGGTATCTCATGGTCCTTCTTCCTGGCTCTGGTCTCACTTTCAGCCAGTATTTCTAAATCAGAAAACTGGTTCAGCCTCCTGACCAACCCTCCTTGATTTCTTCTGGCTGTATAAGTGCAAAGTGCCCTTGTCAGCTGTTATTTTGGGGGGATGAGATTAGTTCTGAGACTTGTCTTTTCATCTGTAAAATGGAGCTAACAATAGTAACCTACTTTATAAGTTTATTAGAAGGATTAATTTAGACAATGTACACAATAGAGCTGTTATGGATTGAATTGTGTCCCCTAAAAATGTGTGTCAATTGGCTAGTCCATGATTCTCAGTATTGTGTGATTGTCTACCATTTTGACATCTGATGTGATTTTCCTATGTGTTGTAAATCCTACATGTATGATGTGAATGAGGTGGGATTAGCAGCAGTTAATGTTAATCAGGCAGGACTCAATCTACAAGATTAGGTTGTGTCTTAAGTCAATTTCTTTTGAAATATAAAAGAGAGACGTGAGCAGAGAGAGGGGGGGACCTCATTACCACCAAGCAAACGAGCCAGGAGTGTGCGTTCTTTGGACCTGGGATCCATGCACTGAAGAGCTTCCAGACCAGGGGAAGATTGATGACAAGGACCCTCCCCCAAAACTGACATAGAGAGAAAGCCTTCCCATAGAGCTGGACTTCTTCCCTGAATTTGGACTTTTAGCCTCCTATGCTACAAGAGAATAAATTTTTCTTTGTTAAAGCCATCCATTTGTGATATTTCTGATATAGCAGCACTAGATAACTAAGACAGAATTTGTTACTGGGAGTGGAGTGCTGTTCTAACAGATACCTACACTGTGGAAGTGGTTTTGAAACTGTGAACGGATAGAGACTAGAAGAGTTTTAAAGCGCCTAATAGTAAAAGCCTAGATTGCCTTGAAGAGACTGTTGGTGGAATTACGGACATCTAAGACAATTCTGGTGAGGACTCAGAAGGAAGTAAGAAAAGCTGTTACAGTGGAGATGGTGCACATGGTGAGAAGCAGCAGCAGGGAAATGGCAGCAGTAGAGAAACGGCAACAGCAAGGAGACCAGCACAAGACAGCACTGGGGCCAACCCACAGAGTGAGAGAGCTGAGTGCCTTTGCACAGAAGGCTTCCTGGTGGAGTAGGGTGCCTCCAAGCACTTATTGGTGGAGCTAGGCTTGCTGACCCATGGAGGAAGAGAGCTGAGTGCCTTCTAGCCAAAGTTTACTGGCAGAGTAGGGTGCCTCCAGGCACTTATCGGTGGAGCTACAGAGTTTTGGAACACTTGCCCAGCAGGGCAGACACAGGCAGCTTGGCCTGAAGAGCCAAGAGGCCAAGAAACAAGGAAGCAGTAGCTGAAAAGACAAGGAGCACAGGAAGCAGAGCTGCCTCAGTCTCAAAGCACAGGGCCATGACATCTGGGGTCTCAAAGGGTAGAGTCACCACTCAGATGGACTAGGAGAATGAGGTCACGCAAATGCAAGAGAGCAGAGTTGCCATTCCAGTGGGCCTGGAAGGCTGAGCTGAAGCCCAGGGCTGACGGGCCTCCACCCAGAATCAGGAGAGTGTGGCCAATACCCAGAGTCTGGAGGGCAGGGCCATTGCCTAAATTGTCTCAGAGAACAGAAGATTATTTTCAAGCTTTGAGGGCTAATGTAATGTGTTCTGCTGACTTGCTTGGTACCTGTTAGCCCTTCTTTCCTTCCAATTTCTCCCATTTCTAATGGCAATGTCTAGCTTGTGCCCATTCCACCATTATACTTTGGAAGCAGATAACTTGTGTTCTAGATTTCACAGATGAACAGGAGTTTTTAGATTTTGGACTTTGAGTTGATTTAAGATGTTTGCTATGATATGATGGGGTGAATGTGTTTTACATGTGGCAAGGACATGAATTTTTGAATGCCAAAGGGTGGAATGTTATGGATTGAATTGTGTACCCCCAAAATGTGTGTCAGCTTGGCTAGTCCATGATTCCAAGTATTGAGTGATTGTCCACCATTCTGTCACCTGATGTGATTTTCCTATGTGTTGTAAAAATCCTACTTTTATGATGTTAAGGAAACCCTGGTGGCGTAGTGGTTAAGAGCTATAGCTGCTAACCAAAAGTCCAGCAGTTTGAATCCACCAGGTGCTCCTTGGAAACCATATGGGGCAGTTCCTCTCTGTCCTATAGGGTCACTATGAGTTGGAATCAACTCAACAGCAATGGGTATGGGTTTATGATGTCAATGAGGTGGGATTAGTGGCAGTTATGTTAATGAGGCAAGACTCAATCTACAAGATTAGGTTGTGTCTTAAATAAATCTCTTTTGAGATATAAAAGCGAAGTGAGCAAAGAGACAGGGGGATCTCAATACCACCAAGCTAAAGAGCCAGGAGTGTGTGGCCTTTGGACAGAGGGTCCCTGTGCTGAAAAGTTCCTAGACCAGGGAAGATTGATGACAAGGACCTTCCCCTAGAACCAACAGAGACAGAAAGCCTTCTCCTAGAACTGGCACCCTGAATTTGGACTTCTAGCCTCCTAAACCGTGACAGAATAAATTTATCTTTGTTAAAGCCATCCACTTGTGGTATTTCTGTTATAGCAGCACTAGATAACTAAGGCAAGAGCTTGAGAGAGTGCATGACACATAGTAAATACTAAAAATGTTCACTGTATTTTTATTATAAGACTAAGCATGGTCAAACGCAATTTGGGCGGAGGGGCTCCCATTCTGAGCAACCCCACAGAGAGTGTGTACTTATTCCAAAGAGGCTTAGGAAACAGGAGAGCATGAATCCTGCATCTTGTCCCAGTCTGTAGCCCCTGATGGCTCTTCCACTAAGATGACCACCTTCTAAAGCAGGGAGCTGAGGCAGTACTGAACAGGAAGAACCTGGGTTGATGGTCTGCCTTCTTGGTGCTTATATATTCAGAACTTTCTAATGAGGAAAGGCTAGTGAGGCCTCAGAACAGGAAGAAAAATCTTTTTGTCACTATGATGTCAACTTCTACATCACTTGGATGAAGTGTCCCAAAACTCAAATTTGCAGGGTTTTTTGTTTTTTTTTTTAAGATTGTTTAAGAACTTATTTGGGAACACAATTTGACTGTTTTGTTAGAGACAGCCGTTCCCCCACCCCACCCCCAAAATTTAAAAATTATCCTAAATACAGTCTATAAAATGGCTGCAAGCTTGATCTAGCTCTATATTTCTGTGTTTCTTTCCCCTCTCTAGAAATTCCTGTCTCATTCTCAATAATTCATTTCCTTTCCTGGAAATATTTTGTCCATCTCCTCAAAGCCTTTATATATCATGTAATAGAGGCCTCAGGCTCATGCTATTGATTTACCTTATACCAGAGCTCAAACACTTTTCATGAGAACCCCTTGGTATTTTAGTAACTAGAGTCTCCTATATGCAGATCAAGTTAGAGAATTTTCTGTTTCTGAATTTTACTCTGTAATGAAGGGTAATAGCCAAGGCTGAGTGTAATTGGGGGCCTCCAGGGTTGATACAAACATGGGCCTGTGTTCCCATTTGCATTTCAAGTCAGTGAAATGAAAGCTTACAAATTGCTTGGAAACCCTCTGATACTCTTATAGAACCCTTGGAGAGCTAATTTTGACCATAATTAATGTGCTCCCCAAAATGGGATGTTTTCACTCCTGCAACTGTCAATCAACCATTTGCCAAGGCCTCTGTGTGCAGGGCAATGTCAGGTGTAACTATTACAATCCTGGCTTCTTGATATGTTCCTGTGCTTTAAAATTCAGTCCACTCAGAGTTATTAGGGCATCATATTAATGACAGTCTCAACTTGTGGTCTGCTTTCTCTGTGTGCCACATGCTAGAACAGAGAAGTTAAGTGTTTGGCATTTTCCTTCTCCCGCTGAGATCACAGTCAGGACTGGAGATTCATGGCAGCCATTTTGGGCTCTTGTTGCATTATTTGTCATGAAAATGAGGTATTAGTATTCTAGCGCCTAATATGCTTTGTGAGTTATAGTGAGAAGTAGAGCTGCGCCTATGGTATTTCCAATAATATGTAGCTTTGTCAGAGGCTGATGGCAAACGATCAGTTCAAAAGTGCCTTGGAAAAAGCACACTCTTCTGTCAAAACGGCTTACATTGTGGAAAAAGTTACTATCAGTCAAATGGCACCTAAGGAGAAACTCACATACCAACAAGAAGATGTTTTAACCCTCAGAAATAGTTGTAAGGTGATCCATCTGAATAAGGAACAGAGAACCTCTGCCACAATCTGAGGCACAAGAGCCTGGTCTGTGACTCCCCTGACTGCAGATATCCCCTCGGTCCTGGAGAGCATTAGGCCTTGCCTTATATGTGGAGGGGAAGGCAGACGTCTTGACCCAGCTGTCTGAAAGATCCCACAAAGCATATCTGCCTGAAAGAATCTGCCCACCCTCCCAACATTGTGTTCAAAATGGTCACCATTCAATTTACTTTACCTTTTAATTGTATTAAAAATATATAACAAAACATTTGCCAATTCTATATTTTTACATGTACAATTTAGTGGCATTAATTACTTTCATCCTGTTGTGAACCATGACCACTATCAATTTCCAAATTTTTCATCATCCTTAATAGAAACTCAGTACCCTCTAAGGAATGACTCCCACTCCCCATTTCCATCCCTGGCAATCAGTAATAAACTTTGGTCTCTATATCTTTGTCTGATCTATTCTTACAAGTGGAATCATACATTGTTTGTCCTTTTGTGACTGACTTATTTTACTCATAATAATGCTTTCAAGTTTCATCCTTGTAGCATGTATCAGAACTTCATTTCTCTTTTTGGCTGAGTGATATTCCTTTATATGTATATATCATATTTTGTTTATCCATTCATCTGTTGATGGACATTTAGGTTGTTTCCACCATTTGGCTATTGTGAATATTGCTGCATTGTTGATTGGTATACAAGTATCTGAATGTGTTCCTGCTTTCTATTCTTTTGGGTATATACCTAGAAGTGGGAGAAAATTTTGGAGAACCATATATCAGACAAGGCTTTAATTTTCAGAATATATAAAGAACTCTTACAACTTGGCAACAAAAAGACAAACAACACAATTAAAAAATGAGCAAAGGACTCGAATAGATATTTCACCAAAGAAGAAATACAAATGATCTAGCACATGAAAAGATGCTCAATGACATTAGTCATTAGGGAAATGCAAATCAAAACTACAGTGAGATATCATTTCACTCCTACTAGAATGGCTGTGATCAGAAAAAACAGAAAGCAAAAAGTGTTGACAAAGTTGAGGAGAAATTGGAACCTTCAACAATTACTGGTGGGAATGTAAATGGTGCGGCCTCTGTAGAAAACAGTTTGGTGGTCCTCAAAGTTAAACATAGGATTACCATATGACCCAGCAATTCCATTCCTAGATTTACTTTTTAAGAGCCATCTAGAGATGCATTTAACTGAAATAAATGTCTACTCTTCCAGGGAAAAGTAATATATTCACCAGTTGGTGGGGCTTATGTACAGGGGAAAAACTAGGGCCAATTGTTGAAAGCTAAAGGGAGGAAGATTGTAATTCAACTAGAACTCAAAATGGTAAAGGCTGTCAAGAGCTCCTTGAAACCAGAAGTATTCTGGTAAAGGCTAGATGGTCCTCCTCCTACAATGGATGGAAAGTTAGACCAGCTTAGCATTAAGATTCCTTCTAACTCAGATATTCTGTGATTTTATTTTTCACTAAGAAAGGAAGAACTATGGGATTCTCCCTCTTTTGTAGAAAGTAACTGCATACTAATAATAAAATAATGTTAGTAGATTACTGAGCAGGGAAATCTAGGTTTTGATCCTGATTACATAGATTTCCACATAACTTCTCTAGAGTTTCTAAGGTTTGTTCTCAATCTCTAAGATCCCCTCACATTCTGGTATTCTATGATTATCTGAGCATGGGTACATCAGATAGAATCCTCTTTACACTAGAGTCACAAAATAATAATAATATAACATCAGGGTGACAAAGATGGATCAACTCTGTTATCAATTATCATTAATTGACGATAGCTGCTTAGAAAATTGTGTCAAAGGATTCTGAGGCCAAGTCCAGAGACAAGTGGGAAATACTTCCTTAAATAATTAGAGGCTGGAGTAGGAAAATGCTGACAACAAGCTACTTATTTACCATCCCTTCAGTAGAACCTTGAAAATTTAGTGTTTCCAGTTTCAAATATAATAGGCAATTGATGACCCATTTTTCTTGGAAGAGTCTGAGGCACAGAAGCAAGCCACTTAACCAATGAATAAGTGTGGCAAGAAGATGTAGTACGTGCTTAGGGGACGCCGAGCTTCTGTTAAGGGTGATGGGATAATTTAGACATGGGTAATGGTAAGGATTAAACAACATGGTAAACATAACTAAGGTCACTAAATTGTACACATGAAGAATGTTGAAAAGGCAAATGATTTGTTATACGTATATTTATTACAATAAAAAAACTATGCACTGAAAAATTAAAAATAGAAGAAGATGTAGTCTGACTAGCTGAGATGTGAAAAAAACTAAAGTGGAATCTCCCATTTCACATCTACTCAATATACTGATTTTCCATGAAGAAGTTGAGGCAACTTCCCCCATTACATAAAGAAGAGGGTAGTTTATAGAGACAGAGACATCATAAGAAGCACACTGGGCTCCAGCCAAGGGAAGAAGACAATGAAAGAAGTTGCAGTGCAGGTTTTTGTTGGTGAGTAATGCCAGAGACAGTGGCTGAAATGGGTTGCAGAGCTGACTGAGGGCCATTGATTCCAGGCAGGAAGATCTCCAAGGCCTTGCATCCTGGAAGCAAAGCTCCAATCTCAGTGCATGGGAACTCAGCTCTCCCTAACAATATAATTTGTCATTCTTTGCTTATCATGTCTGAAATTATTGTTCAAACATTTCAATTGCATTTTATTCCAGTTTATAGAGGAAGTGGCACACATTGATTTTGGAAACGTGAGAAGACTTCTGGAAAAAAAATCACTCTTAAATGTCAAGGATTCGATGTACAAAGCCTTCCCTACAGTACAGAAATGTTTAAAACATGAACTGAAATATGGCATATAAAAGTGCTTTAAGAGGTACAGCCCTATGCAACTATAATGCATCATTAGTATTATTGATAATAGCCTGTACCGCATCTCTTCAAAAATGATATCTAAACATATTGTGAAATACAAAACTTCATTCAAACAATTCACCTCCAGTTAAGATTGATAGAAAATTCACGTCTAAAGGAAGAGATGTGAACTGGATCAAATGAAAGAATAATGAATTCCTGGGAGGTATATCATACAACTTCTATTTGCCTTTTATCTCCTTTCTCTTTGTTCTAAATCTTTTTTTTTTTTTTCTCTAAATCTCTGAAATAATGCAAGGATTGAGAATAAAGAAACACGCTTGATGAAGAGATGACTATAAACAATTAAACCTTTCTTTGGAATATGTGGAGGTAGCCACTGTTGACAAAACCAGTTCTCAATAAACCCCACCAATGGAACTCAGTCAACAAGCCTCTCATGAGGCAAGAAGAGGAATGGGTTGGATTCCATAGTTGGAAAATGAGCTTTGGCAACTAGGGTCACTCTTTTCCCAAGGATAAGTCATATTTTAAACTCCTTTGATTTTGGCTAATATAATCACTCCTAGCCTGAATGTGAAGAGACGAGAAATTGACTCAAAATCTGCCTCCAAGAAGCAGTTGAGAATGCTTGTAACAGCACCAGTCTATGGCCTTGTAGGAAGATTATGTGGCATATTCGCCTAGGAAGGACATCACTTTGATTCCAGCTTCTGCCTTTCTGTGCAACCTTAGAAAAATCTGATCTCTGTTTCCTCTTCTACAAAATGGGAATGATAATACCTATTTCCCAGGCAAGGGATCCAAGTTTCCATGCATTTACAGTTGTAAGTAGGAAAGAATTTCAACAAAATAAAGATAATACTAGTGACCATTTAGCAAACAACTGCTATGTGCCAAGGCATTGCTGTAAGCACTTAACATGCATAATGTCATGTAGTGTTCACAACAGCCTATGAGGAAGATACTGCTACTTCCTTCTAACACATTAAAAAAAAAAAAAAAAACCTAAGGTTTATGAGTTTTCTCAAGGTTGCATAGCTAGTGTATGGGGTTGTCAATGGCCTTGACATATACTTCTAAGAAGAATCTGCATGTTTATAGAGACTTTCTGAACCTATACTGCTTCCAGTACAGCAGAAGGATTATTATTTTAAAGAATAGAATTTCAGGCACTATGACTCATGAGAGGCAGCAACTTAGTTAAGGGAAGCCTTGCAGTGCCCCCAAATTATACCCTGCCGAGATGATTCCTCTTCTGTGCACATATAGACACACTTACCTCTGGACACAGCCTCTGGCACAAAACATACATTTTCAACAAGGAGACAGCAATAGCTCTTGACAGGTAGAAAAGTATAATTTAATCTAAAAAAAATTACAGGCTCTAGTGATGGGGTTCCAGGGAGCATGGCACGGAGTGAAGATGGTTATAGTGCTCCATTTGCTTCCTGACTATATGGTTCTCAAATAATCACAGCTAAACCACTTAACGCTCATCATTGCATTTATAGCCCCTGTGGTCAGCAGAATAATGCCCTCCACCAAAGATGTCCATGTCCTAATCCCTGAAACCTGTAAATATGTTACCTTACAAGGAAAAAGGGACTTTTCAGACGTCATTAAGGTTTTTGTTGTGTGCCCTAGAGTTGATTCTGACTCATAGCAACATTTTAGGACAGAGTTGAATTGCCCCATAGGGTTTCCTAGGCTGTACTCTTTACAAGAGCAGATCTCCAGGTCTTTTCCCCAGTGGAGCCACTGGTGGGTTCAAACCACCAACCTTCAGGTTAGTCACTGAGCACTGAACTATTGTGCACTAGGCCTCTTTTCATTAAGGTTAAGGGCCTTAAAATAGAGAAATTATCCTGGACTACTTGGATGAGCCCAATCTCATCTCATGAGCCCTTAAAAGCAGAGAACTTTGTCTGGTTGGAGTCAGAGATGTGGTGAAAGAGGAAGCAAGAGAGATGCATCAGAAGGAGAAGTCAGAGAGATTCCAAGTATGAAAAGGCTTCAATGCACCATTTCTGACTCTGAGACATAGGGGCCCATTTACATGGACTGCAGAGAGGAGTCTAGGAACTGAGGGAGTCCTCAGCTGATGGTGTGCAAGACAACAGTCACTTTAGTCCAGCCATCTCAAAGAACTGTATTCAGCCAACAACCTGAATGAGCTTGGCAACAGGGTGTCCCCCAGAGCCTCCAGATAGAAAAGTAACCTGACAACACCTTGGTTTTAGCCCAGGGAGACTCATGTGGACTTTCGACCTACAAAGATTGTGAGATAATAAATTTGTGTTGTCTAAAGCTGTTTGTTGTTATTGTTGTTGTTAGGTGCTGTGAAGTCAGTTCCAACTCATAGTGACCCCATGTACTACAGAATGAAACACTTCCCAGCCCTGTGCCATCCTCACAATCATTGCTGTGTTTGAGCCCATTGTTGCAGCCACTGTGTCAATCTATCTCGTTGAGGATCTTCCTCTTCTTCACTGACCCTCTACCTTACCAAGCATAATGCCCTTCTCCAGGGATTGGTCTCTCCTGATAGCATGTCCAAAGTACATGAGACTAAGTCTTGCCATCCTCATTTCTAAGGAGCATTCTGGTTGTACTTCTTCCAAGACAGATTTGTTCATTCTTCTGGTGGTCCATGGTATATTCAATATTCTTCACCAACACCATAGTTCAAATGATGACTCCCATGAAGTGGAGGCCAGACAAGCCTCCTCTCTTTGCCATCTTTACTAACTCTGACACCAACCGTTCCTCCCACGGCACTCTCTACTTCTCTACTGGGTTCGATAATTCTTCGCAATGGCCACACAGAACTCACAGACCATACTCACTATTATGGGGTTTATTAGGGAAGTAACAGTTACAATTCAGGCTCAGGAACACTCAGGATAAACTTCTTCCATCAGGATAGCCTCTTCCCAAATGCTCACAGGCACGGCTCTCCCTGGCCCTAGGCCTCTCCCCAAAGGCACTCAGCTTTCTCTCTCCATGGGCTGGGAAGCCCATCATACTATATCCTGCTGCTGGGTCTCTGCTGCTGGGTCTCTCCTGCCACCACTTCTCACTGTCTTTATGGTTACAGCTTACTTTCTCTCTCTCTCTCTTGGTGCAGGGATCCAGGTCCAAAGGACATGCTTTCCACTCCTGGCTGTTCTTCCTTGGTGGAGGTAGGATCCTCCTCTCTGCTCTGGAATTAGCTCTCTTTTAAGGCAAAACCACAATTACCTTATCACATAGTCCTGCCCAATCACCTGGATGGGAGTTATAAGACCATGGCGAGAAAAGCCATATTATGTAATTTGTTACACTGCACACACCTTAGTCTTCAAAGTGATATCTTTCCTTTCTAACACTTTAAAGAGGTCTTTTACAGCAGATTTGCCCAACGCAATACGTTGTTTGATTCCTTGACTGCTGCTTCCACGGGCATTGATTGTGGATCCAATCACAGCTGCTAAGTTGTGGTAATCTGTTATGGCAGCAATAAGAAACTCATACAGTCCCATGGACACTGAGAAAGTAAAGCCCTACATAAGCCAGCAACTCAAAGGCTCAGCATCAAAATCAAGTTTCTAGCTGAGCTCTCTCTGACCTTTTGCTAGTTTCATTAAAGGGTTTTGTCTTGTTCCCAGCTTTAGTTCCCCTGAATGTAGTTCCCGGTTCCATCAGAGAGAGCATCCTGCTCTGCCATATGACAGCTTCAATGACTGGAGTCCTGTCCTGCATGCTTAGTTTCTCTGACCAGAAGCCTCTGTATTGCTAACTTCTTGGTCTGCTTCTGCTCCACCGCCTAAATCTTTCTCCTACCCAAGGTTTTGCCAACCTCAGTGAAGGCATCTCTCTGCCAACTAAGTTTGTGATGCTTTTAGTCACAGGAATCTTCTTGGAGGAGGTGATTTTTGATTTGGGAACCAAGCTAAGGAGCCAGAGAACAATATCTGCATGGGGAATGACATGGGCTACTGCACTGAAGCAAGACCAAGTGATGGCAGTCATTCTGCAGGAAGGAGACAGGCCTTAAGAGACTAAGAGGGCTCAGTGGTCAGATAAGTTTGAGGACACTCTATCTGGTATATGCAGAAAAGGGTAAGAAGTCTGGCTAGGGTGAAGGACTGTTTCCACTGTCACAAGGAGACAAAAACAAAGAATTGGAAGGGAAAGCGTTTGGCACATGAACGATCTCAGCTGTAACGCTGAGCAGACTGTATTTAACAGTACAGGAGATGAAAGAGAGCAGGGAGAAATGGATAAAAGGCAGACAAGTAGGAAGACATGATAAAACGAAAAGGGAAAATAACAGTACCCAAATGCTTACCCTACACTTGGCATTGTGCTTTGAATAAGTCTTTTTCACTGCAAGGTAGGTAGAATTTTCACTCTCTTACATATAAAGGAAAGGAGGCTCAAGGTCAAACATCTCAAAGAATCAGAGCCAGGACTCTGTGCTTGTTTTGTTTCACATAAAGCCAGGCTCTTCCCATTCTCTCCTTTCCAGCCACTCTGTCTCATAAAAGGACAGCGTTTGAATATGTGCAGAAACTCCAAGTGACTCTTGCTACAGAGAACAGCTGTTGCCATTCATCTGCCATCATTCTATTCACTTTCATCAAAAGAAAAGAACTTCTCTGAAGAAGAGCAGTAACAAAGGCAGACAAGGTCTTAGTTCCCGCAGGAGAGTTTCATCATGTGCTCAAACACAGGAAATGAAACAGACATTTCATTCCTGAAAATACCCAAGTCTAAGTTACCAGTAGGGCCATATCCCAGCCAAGTGCCAAAGATGGTGAAGCAAGCTCTCAACACCCCTCCATTCCCTTCTTTCTTACCTCTGCAGGGCTTTTTTCAGCTCTGCCCTTCTTTCCACCAAGAGTTAGATTGCTTGTGTGATAAAATATAGCTGTTAACATAATAGATTCTAAAGCCATGTTTTCTTGGTTCAAATCCCTGCTCTGTCACTCTTACTTTGTGACCTCAAGCACATAAACACACTTCCTTTTATTTTCTTAAAGTGTAAAATGGGGATAATGATTGACAAAAACTAACCTCACAGATTGTTTTAAATATTAAATGAATCAATATATGTAAGGCACTTATAATAGTGCCAGCATGTATGTAATGTGCTTGCTATTAATAGGCTGGGTGGCAGATTGGGGTGATTCAGAAGTGAGAAAGCAAAGCCATTGATCTCTTATTGTGTCCTCCAAACATAACCATTGTTTGTTGTGATCCTTGCTGCTCACTTTCCATTCACTGTTTGAATGAGTCTGTTAGAAATTATAGAAGAGTTATAGTACAAAGAATACAAGTCTAATGTCAGGATACTGCCATCAGATTTTAGGTTATTTTGTCAATGAGGAAACTGAGGTCCAGCAAGGCGAAGTGACTGGTCCAAATTCATACAACTCATACCTAGGGGTGGCATAATGTCTTAGAGCTCTTTCTTCCTGATTTCCAGTCTACTCCAGTCCTTTCCAGTGTGGTGTTGAGCCTCACACACTAAGTGAGAGCTGGAAAATGAAGAACAATGTTGGAATTGATGCGATTTAAAATCCTGAAGAATATGATGGGATAAACGGCTGGTTCCCAGTACTTCTGGTGACAGAATATTGCCCCAAGGGGGGTCCAATTAAATCTGAACAGAAGAAACTGCTTTTTATGGGCACCTGCTAGATGCTCTTGTTCTTTTGACTCTGATCCAGCACGAGAAGGAACCTACACAGAATCACTGTGAAAATCCTTAAAGACAACACAGGTGTTTACCTGAGTTGCTCTCTCCACCCCCAGTGCTGTGTGGCAGTGTGTGGCAATGAGAGTGAGTTATTGTCACACCATCATTCTCACATTTATCAAAGGCTTTCTCAGAACTTGCCAGAGGGATTCCCAAGAAACTGTGTGGTATTCTGCTCATGCTAGAGAAAGCTGGCCCTCATTACCTCCCTGCAGCAGCTTGAGGGCAAAGAGCACAGGTGAGATGCAACAGTGGGAAATGGTGCCACTGCCTACTCCATGTCACCTCTTGGCTTTACTCGCTTTACAAGTAATGGGATTACATGCTATGATGGTTAAGTTGTATGTGAGCTTGGCTGGGCCATGATTCCCAATTGGTTTGGCAGTTACGATGTAGTTTGGCAGCTATGTAATGATGTAATCACCTCCATAACGAGATCTGATATAATGTAATCACCTCCATGATGAGCAGCGAATCAGTTGAAAGGGAGTTTCCTCGGAGATGTGGGCTGCATCCAGTATAGGTGGACTTTCTGGCAAAGCTCGCTGGCTTTTGCTCACTCTAGATCCTGCAGCTGGCTCCTGTTCATCTGACCTCCGGTTCTTGGGACTTAAGCTAGCAGCTTACCTACCAATCTTGGGATTCATCAGCCTCTGCAGCCTGTGAGCCAGAGGCCTGCTGCCTGACCTGCTGATCTTGGGCTCACCAGCTCCTGCAGCTACATGAATCAGGAGAAGCCTCCAGCCTGACCCACAGACTTGGGACTTTCCAACCTCTAGAACTGCGTGAGCCATTTCCTTGATATAAAACTCTCTATATATATACTTATATGCTTCACTGTTTTTGCTTCTCTAGAGAACCCAGCCTAAGACACTTGTTCTCATAGAAGTTGCTCCAAAGGTCCCTCTTCGTGATCCATTCACTTCCTCACTATGCCACTGGAAGTTTTCATGCCAAAAATTACTCTCTCTCTCTCTGGGCTGCCATTATAGCAGAGTTCCCATCATTAAATTCACTGGTGACTAGGGGAGGCTGTCAGTTTGTTACACTGTGGTGACTTGCACATTGCTGTGACGCAAGAAGCTATGTCACCAGTATTTCAAATGCCAGTAGGGTCACCCATAGTGGACAGGTCTCAGCGGAGCTTTCAGACTAAGACAGAATAGGAAGAAGGACCTGGCAGTCTACTTCTGAAAAAATTGGCCAGTGAAAACCTTATGAACAGCAGTGGAACATTGTCTAACATAGTGCCAGAAGATGAGCCCCTCAGGTTGGAAGGATGAGATGGATTGACACGATCGCTGCAACAATGGGCTCAAGCATAGCAATCATTGTGAGGATGGCACAGGACCGAGCACTGTTTCGTTCTGTCGTACACAGGGTCGCTATGAGTTGGAACCAACTCAACAGAACTTAACAACAATTTAATGGAATCAAAATATAATATACTCAACTTCTGGCAACATGGCACTCTAGGCAGAAGCACCATGCTGTCCCTCCACAGCAAAGATCTGAAAAACTAAGCCAAACATTGAAAACAGCAATCCTGAAACCCTAAACATCAAATGAAGAGATAAAGAACTTGGCCAAGCACCAAATGGAATAAGGAACTGACAGAGAACAAAGAGCAAGGAGACATACATGGAGAGGTCCTGTATCAGCTAATGCAGCATGCATCCGCCATCTTGGACTTCTATCAGAGACCAGCAAATAAGGGGTACAAGAAAGCAGCTTCACAGAGTTTCCAGCAAGAGACAGAACAACCCGGCGATATACCCTTTCCCACCCCCAACCCTTCTTCACCCCCTCTCGGCCTCCTCTGCTTCCTGTGGCCACAGTCTCTTGGTCAGGAAGCACCAACTGCTTGGATTCCACCTGCCCGCACTGGCTGACTCCCTGAGTGCCATTTGTTGGCTGCTGATGTTGCTTTTTTCCACTTCTTTTGATTTCTTCCTTACTTCTCACCACCTCCCCCTCCTTTTGCTCAAATACCTGGCTCCGTGTGCCATCTTTGCTTCTTCCTGGGGGCTGTGGAGCTCCGCATGAGTAAGGAACTGCTTTTCGGTCCGTACTGTCTTGCTGGTGGAATCCCAGGGCTTTTTTTTGTTTGTTTGTTTGTTTTGAGCTGTTTGTTTTCTTTTTCTTTTCTCGAGTGGGGAGCCTGTTCTACCCAGGCAGTGCTGGGCAGCTTGTGGCCTATCCCCTCAGCTTGTGCAGACACACAGAGGGATCCCTGAGTGCATTTCTTTTTTCATCTTTTTTTTTTTTTTCCTGTTTCTTTTGGGGGGGGGGGTTTCTTGTTTGTTTGTTTTTTTAAATTTATTTTGTTTCCTTTTCTCTCCTTTTCCCTTTTTGTCTTTCTTCATTACTCAATTTCTTGTCTCTCTATACCTTCCTTCTCTTCCTGTCCCCTGAATACCTGGCACTGAGTGACACCTCTACACTTCCTAGCCAGGCTGTACTTCAACACCTGGGAACAGACCTCGTAGCTGCACTGGTGGGATCCCTGGGAGTGTTGCTGTTCTTTTTTCTTTCTAATTTTTATTTATTCATTCTTTTCTTTTTCTTCTTCTTCCCCATTTTGTTTTTCTCCATTTCATAGTCTCATCTCTCCACTCCAATGGCAAGCTCCCCTAGCACTCTTTTTTGTTTGTATGTTTTTGGCTCCTGTTCCTCTCTCCTCTCTCCCACACCCATCTTAGCTCCACATGTCACAATCTCCACCCTCCATCCTGCCTATCTACACCGTGTGCTTAACCTCACACCACCAAGGCCTACCAGAACCTACCCTGCACTGATTATCAACCCACCTTGGTGGCTGTAGTAAGTGCCACAAACAACTCATCCCAGCAATTCCTCTTCAGCTAGACCTGCCCTGCTGTAACATATCTGAGTGAGTGACCCTGCCAAGTGGAGAAGGAGGCAAAAAGTATCATGCCTACAGATGAGCAAACAACAAAGGACACACAGCCCGCCTGCTCAGACATAGCCAAATTGAAAGAAAAAAAAAAAGGATGAAACAAATAAATCTACAATCAATATATGAGAAAAATAACTACTGAATGCCCCGAAGACAGCAGACAATATCAAAACATTTACAAAAACAGGACAGGATGGTTCCAGTAGGCATCCAAAATAAAACACCAGATGACGTTTCAGTGGAAGAAAAGGCACTAGAACTACCTGATAGGGAATTCAAATCTCTAATACTCAGAACTACCTGATAGGGAATTCAAATCTCTAATACTCAGAATTATCCAAGAGTTGAAGCAAAAAGCAGACAAAAATGAGGAAATAATAGACAAATTCATGGAAAAGTCAGACAAATTCTTGGAAAATACAGAAAAAAAAATGGAAGAATTCAGGAAAATAATGCAGGAACAAAATGCCAAAATAAATTCACAACTAGAAATTATACAAAAACAACAATTAGAAATCCAAAAGATAAACAACAAGATTTCAGAAATGGAGGAGCAGATTTGAAACGGTGGAAGACAGGATCAGTGGAATTGAAGTCAAACACTTGGATACAACACTGTTTGAGGAAAACTCAGAAAAAAGAACAAAGAAAAATGAAGACACCCTGAGAATTGTGTGGATACAATCAAAAGCAAAAATTTTCGACTGATTGGAGTTCCAGAACAGAGGCAGAAAACAGAAAATACAGAGAGGATAGTTGAAGAACTGCTGACAGAAAACTTCCCCAGTTTCATGGAAGATGAAAATCTGGCCATCCAAGAAGCTCAACGAACCCCATATAGCATAGACCCCAAAAGAAAATCACCAAGGTATATCATAATCACACTCACCAAAACCAAAGACAAAGAATACTGAGAACAGCTCATGAAAAACAAGAAGTCACATACAGAGGAGAAAAAATAAGACTAAGCTCAGATTATTTGGCAGAAACCATGCAGGCAACAAAAGCTTGAAAGAAAAAAATTGACAGCCAAGTATAATATATCCTGCAAAACTCGTTCAAATATGGTGGTGAAATTAGGATATTTCCAGATAAACAGAAATTAAGGGTATATGTAAAAACCAAACCAAACTTACAAGAATAATTAAAGGAAGTCCTTTGATCTGAGAACAAACAACTTCAGCTCACAGGCTGAATCTAGGACGCAGGATTGGACCAGCCAGATACCAATCTAGGAAATGAACTCTCAAGGACTATCCAAAACCAAAAGAAATACAACAGGGAATCAGGGCAGTTAATCTGTAAATGACAACAACAGCAGAACAATAAAAGAGGGAATAAACAGTGTAGGTAAAGAACCTTCCAATGGAGAGGAAGGCAAGGCGATACCAAGTAATAATAGAATGCTTCAACAATCTTTGTTGGTTGCAAGGGATGGGAGGCGTGAGGGGGAAATACTAAATAGGCAATAGATAAGTGGTATCTTTGGTGAAGGGTGAGACAGTACACAATACTGGGTAAACCAGCACAACTTGTACAAGGAAAAGTCATGGAAGCTCCATAGACACGTCCAAACTCCCTGAGGGACTGAACTGCTGGGCAAAGGATTGTGGGGGCCATGGTCTCCGTGAACATCTAGCTCAGTTGGCATAATACAGTTTATAAAGACAATGTTCTACATTCTACCTTGGTGAGTAGCGTCTGGGGTCTTAAAAGCCTGTGAGCGGCCATCTGAGATATTCCACCGGTCTCACCCCTGCGGGAGCGAGGGACAGTGAAGAGAACAGGATACAAGGAAAAGATTAGTCCAAAGGACTAACAGACCACAGCTACCAAGGCCTCCACCAGACTGAGTCCAGTACAGCTAGATGGTGCCTGGCTACCACCACTGACTGCTCTAACTGGGATCACAACATAGGGTTCTGGACAGAGCTGGAGAAGGATGTAGAACAAAATTCTAACACACCCACAGAAGATCAGATTTACTGGCCTGAAAGAGACTGGAGAAACCCCGAGAATATGGCCCCCAGACACCCTTTTAGCTCCGTGGTGAAGTCACTTCCGAGGTTCACCATCAGCCGGGGACTGGACAGCCCCATAAAACAAAATGGGACTAATAAGGCACAGCAGTCCAGGGACAAGGACTAGAAGGCAGGAGGGGACAGGAAAGCTGGTGATAGGGAACCCAAAGTTGAGTAAGGACAGTGTTGACATGTAGTGGGGTTGTTAACATAGGGCAACATGTGTACTAACTGTTCAATGAGAAACAATTTTGTTCTGTAAACCTTCATCTAAAGTGAGGATAGCAGCACAACTGGAAGAACGTAATTGATGTCACTGAATTGTGCATGTAGAAATTTTTGAAATGGTGTATCTTTGGCTATGTACATTTTCACCAAATTAAAAAAAAAAGGTCAAGAAGGGAGAGGGTTGACATGTTGTGGGGTTGTTAACCAATGTCATAAAACAATATGTGTACTGACTGTTCAAAGAGAAACTATTTGTTCCATAAACCTTCACCTAAAGTACAATTGAAAAAAAAAAAAAACCTATTTAAAAAAAAAAAAAAACTGTAATATACCCTAGGAACAGTAACACAATGGCAACTAACAAAAAAAGCAAGGATTAATTAAGCTAATTAATTTTTTAATTTTCACTTCACAATCTTTTATATACAAAAAGAACACTATGTGTAAATTTAAAATCTGCTCCCCCCCCTCATCTCACTAGTCCCTCTCTCTCATCAGAAGTAATTGCAACAATAAATTCATGTGTATCTTTCTAGTTCATTTTTTATACTTTTATTGCGTATATTTCTTTGCATGTTTTTTAAACTTACATAAATTTTATCAACTGTACATGTCACTCTGCAATTTGATACATGTCCATCTAGTTTATTCCATTTCACTGATATCTAATAATTCACAATATGAATATTTTTAATAAATGAATTAAAATATTTTTCATTTATTGTGAGTATTGAATATTTGGACATGTTAATGCCATATTTACTTTTTGCCTCCTTTCCTGCCTTGAATTGATTAATTTTTCTTTTTGTTCCTCTACTAGTTTGGAAATTTAGAATTTTCACATTTCTACTTCTATTTTGTCAGTGATTCCCTTACATGTTTAATATTTATACTTAACAAAGTCTAAAGATAATTAATATAGCTAACTTCCTCCCCAAATATAAATTCCCTAGAGCTCATTATCATTAGTCTCTTGCTTACTATCTTCCATGGTTTTTGTTCAGTATTTTAATGATACCTTTTTCATTCCCAAATTAATTTTAAAAAAAAAATAAGTAGTTATAGTTTTACATGTTTATTTTTCTTCAAATTATTTTTGTGCATCCTACTCCTTCCTTGTGGATCAATTACTTCTTATTGATATACATCCTTTTGGAATTTTTTTTCAACAAGAATTTATGAAAGGCAAACTGTTGTCTACATGTAACAAAATGTCTTTATTCATCCTCACTCTTAAAAGAGTATAAAATTGTAATTGAAAGATTTTATCATTCATTATTTCAAAGGTATTATTCTATTTTTTTTTAACATCTATTGTTACTGATGAGAATTCGTACAACTAATTGTTCTTCTTTTGTAGAAGACCTTCAAAATTTTCTCTTTTCTTTGATAACCTACAATTTTACTATGATATATTTAGATGAGGATTGTTTCTTTGTTTTTGCCTCCTATCTGAACTCAAGTTGTTTTGTCAATCTAATAACTCAAGTATTTTTTCAATTCTAAAAAAATGCTCAGCAATTTTTTTTTAATATTTCTTCTCACCCACTCTTTTTATTCATGTCTAATAACTACTATTAGACAAATACTGGCGTTTTCATTGTATTCTCTAGAATTCATAGCTTCAGCTTTTTATCTCTCTGTGCTACATTATGGATGTCTTTCCCAGGTCTGTCTTCTAATTTATACGTTTTATCTTCAGCTGTCTATTAGTCACCGTTTAGTTTAGCTGTCTACTGTCCATAGAGCATTTTTAACGTTTTTTTTCTAGAATTTATTTTTGATTATTTTTAATATAAGCTGATTGTGTTTTATATTATCATGTTTTTGCTTTACAGTTTTATTCTTTATTTCTTCTAATATTTAAAGTATGCGTTATCAAGATTCTATTATTTCCAGTTCCTGGATTGCAAATTTTTGTGCCTGCTGATTCTTACGAAAAAAAAATGGTTCATTTCCTTATTTGTTTTTAACTGCTTATTTAAAAGCATATTCAGTATTGATTGTTCTCTGTGAGTGTCTTGAGTACACTGATATATGGAATTACCTGTACAGGGGAGTATATGATTGTCTCTGCCAAGAAATCAATAGGTTTTTCCATCCAGGAGCAGTTTTTATGTAACTTTCTCAGTTTAGGATCCCTGGCCTATGTAGGTTGTGTGACTCCAGCTCTGTACCTCTGTACACAGTGAAGTTTCTTTTCTACTCATGACCCCAAGTAAATGTAAAGTTTCCTTGAAGCTCATGGAGTCAGTAAGCAAGAAGTTTTATGCTACCATTTCACATACAGGGCATCTTTTTGTGACTCCTGGCTGTCTACCGGGAGCTGTTTTCCAGGTATCACACACTGGCCATGGCCTCATCTCCTTGTCTGTGCAGGTCAAAAATCTATCCCTCAGTAGTCAAAGCCACATTCGTATTTTGAGTTTCCTCTTCCTTTCCGGAACCTAAGGATGTCTTTCTTTGATGTCAAACTCAGCTCTCTGTAATTTTGATATTGTTGTTTAAAGCATCTACTATTTCTACCTGTTTGAAATGTAACAGGGCATTTCCTGTGTCAGCTCAGTCTGCCATATCGACCTGAAGTCACTCTAACTCTTCAGCATCCACTATCACCGATAGAGAACACAATCCTTGGGGATGGAACATATAAAAACAGTTAATTCCTTCTAGAGTAAAGGTATTATGAAAGGTCTGGAGCAATAACATCTAGTTAGTATTTTAGATTTAAACAATAAGTTTCGAAGCTTTACCTGATAGAGTTTTAAGCAGTTGGCTACCTTGCTAACATTATTTGCTGACATTTCTAACCAACTTGATTTGAAAAACATTCACTGAGATAATTTTGTGCAAGTTCTGTTGGGGCTCTAAAAATGAATAAGCTGAGGAGGTGCTTGCTACCTATGGGTGATAAGGTGGGCACACAAATAATTAAACTCTAAGATACAACGTATTAATTACTGAAAGCAAGAATCTAAATGTTTCATGAGTTCTGAGCAGGGAGGCAGTGTTTCTGGCTGAGGAGGCAGAGAAAGCTTCACAGAAGACAACAGGGCAATTAAGATTGGTTGGATTATAACTCCTAGAAATGCATGGAATAACAAATTAACAAACGTAAGATAAGATAAAAATAAAATAAAGCAAGAGCAAAGAAATAGAAGTGGGAAAGTGAATGATGTGTTCAGGGAACAGAGGGCAGGTAGTTTAATTGAAGCAAAGGGACTTCAATAGGAAGAAGATAGGCTATGAGCCTTGAAAGGCAGACTTCTTTTTTTTAATTTTATTTTCTTGTTGTTGTTGAAAATATACACAGCAGGACATGCACCAATTCAACTGTTTCTACGTGTACAATTCAGTAGCATTGATTATGTTCTTCGAGTTATGCAAACTTCTCACCTTCTTTTTCTGAGCTGTTCCTCACCCATTAACATAAACTCACCGCCCCCTAAGCTTCCTTTCTAATCTTTCAAGTTGCTGTCATCAACTTGATTCCGCATAGATAGTTCTTAAAAGAGCATAACGTTCATGGCAAACATTTTTTAGTAGTTAAGCTAAACTATTGTTTGGTTTAAGACGACTTCAGGGGATATTTTTGGTTTAAGGTTTAAAGATTATCTCAGGGAAATAGTTTCAGGAATCTATCTAGCCCAAAGGAATTTGAAATTCTGTTCTGCATTTTCCCTCTTTTGATTAGTATTTTTCTATAGAATATTTGATCAAAATGTTCAGTAATGGTAGCAGGGCACCATCCAGTTCTTCTGATCTCATGACAAAGAAAGCAGCTGTTCATGGAAGTAATTAGCCACATTCCATATCCTCCTCCTATTCCTGACTCTCCTTCCTCTGTTGCTCCAGGTGAGTAGAGACCAATTGTCATGCCTTGTATAGTCACTTGCAAGCTTTTAAGACCCCAGGAACTATGCAATGAACTAGGAAGTAGAACAGAAGTATAAACACGTTAGTAGGCCAATTAACTGGGATGCCCCATGAAACTATGGCCTTAAACCTTCAAACTAAGGAACCAAATCCCATGAGGTTTTTGGATGTACATAAGCAGACTCAGTAGCTACTCTTGTTTTTTTGTTGTTGTTGTTGTTTTTGTTGTAAATATATCTATCACACAGATTTGCCAGTTCAATTTTTTACAGGTATACAATTTATTGACAGCAATTACAGTAATTGGCTGAGCAATTCTACCCTTTTTCATTGCAAAAACAATTGTGCTTTTAGTTTCTATTGATTGAAAAAGTATATAATATACTACAGGTAGTCTTGACTTACGATATATGCCAGTTATGACAAACCTCACTTAATGACTGACTGTTGTTTTTGTTTTTTCATATGTTTTATTGTTAGTAATATGTACTACATACAATGTTGCAGCCTATAATTTGCTTATTTAATCATTCTCAGATGTTCACTCGCAGATGTTCAATTTTATGATTTATTGTTCAAAACACTGCCATATAGCAGGCTATGGCCTAGTCTACAATGAAGTCAGTGTTGGTGTTAGGAGTCATACGGGATAGAAAGTTGGGCAGTGTTTAACAGCATATGACAATTGAACTGCGCATGCACCCAACAGCCATTAAGACTCTGACTTCATTGCTACAACTCTGACTCTGATTTCACTGTAGACAAGGCCTATAGATCTTATTCAGTGTTTTGTACCGTAAGAAGCATCAGTTGTTAATTTTAAGATGAGTTGTTCAGGTTTCTCTAACTGTAACACCTTCACTGCTTATACCCCCAACAATATGTCTAGCAAAAGAAATCATGTCACTTAAAGTTCTAATCCAAAAAGGAAGGCGAGGAAAGCTCAAGACATGGATATAAAGATGAAGATCATTAAGGCCTATGAGAATGGAAAGAAAGTCGACGAAATAGCACATCAGGAAGGACTGTCTCATTTGACCTTTTCAACAATCATTAAGGATAAGAATAGGATTTTGGAGGCAGTTAAAGGAGTGATTGGCATAAAGTCAACAATTCTAACAAAGAAGAGGCAAGGGACAATCCATGAGATGGAGAAGCTGTCAATGATTTGGATAGAAGACCAAATCCAGAAGAAAATTCCTATGAGTTTACTGACAATTCAAATGAAAGCACACAACGGTTTTGAAAACCTGAAGGAACAGCAAGGAGAAGACTACCGTGAGTACTCTAATACCACCAAGGCCTGGTTTCATTGCTTCAAACACAAATGTGGCTTACAAAACCTGCACTAACTGAAGAATTAAGAAGCGCTGATGTTGAAGCTGCCGAAAAATTCAGTGATGAGCTGGACAATATAGTATGAAGAGTTATCTACCAGAGAAGATTTTCAACATGGATGAAACAGGTTTGTTTTGGAAAAGGATGCCAGAACGGACCCATGTTCAGAAAAAGGCAAAGGCAATGCCTGGTTTAAAGGCATTTGAAGAAAGACTCCCACTGGAGGAAATGATGCTGGATTTAAATTAAAACTTTTTCTTGTTTACCATTCTGAAAACCCCTAAACCAAACCAAACCCATTGCCATCGAGTTGATTCTGACTCACAGAGACCCTATAGGACAGGGTAGAACTGCCCCATAGTTTCCAAGGAGCACCCAGTGGATTCCAACTGCTGGCCTTTTGGTTAGCAGCCATAGCACTCACCCACTATCCCACCAGGGTTTCCTGAAAACCCCTAAGCATTCAAAAACATTGACAAAAATAAGCTGCCAGTCTGCTACAGGGGTAGCTCCAATGCCTGGATGATGATTGTGCTATTCGAAAACTGTTTTTTTAAATCGTTTCATCCCAGAAGTGCATGCCTACTGCCTTGAAAAGAGCATTCCTTTCAAGATTCTGCTGCTACTTGATAATGTCCCAGGACATCCTCCTCATATAGATCTAAATCAAGATGTGAAAGTGGTGTATCTACCTCCCAATACAACAGCTGTGATCCAGCCTATGGATCAAGGTGCAATCACCATCTTCAGGGCATACTACCTATGGACTACATTTGCTCAGGCAATAGCTGCAACAGAAGGAGGTACGGTAACATTACATAATTTCTGGAAGAATTATAATATTCTTCCATGTATCTGGAACATTGTGTCTTCCTGAGAGGAAGTTATGGAAAAATGCATGTAGGGGATATGGGAAAAAATTGCTGAGTTATGTGAACAAGTTCCAAGCATTTGATCAGGATAATATGTCAAAAATTTTACAGTAAAAGGATTAGCTGCAGTTTTTTCTAAAATAAATCAAGGGCTTCAGTTGCTTAAAAACATGGACCCAAACCCTGATTGCTTTGCTGAAGTCAATAGGCAGATTCAGGAAGCAGTGAGATGTTACCATGAAACATATGAAGAAAAAAAAAAAGACTGTACAGACAACTCTCACTAATTGTCTGACTAGACACACCATGCCCATTCCCAGGGATAATCCAGATGATCCAGAATCTTCCACAAGTGGAGTTATTACTGCAACTGACAAAATGCCAGCATTGCTCAACCCTTCTTTATCACTGGAGTGAATTTTTATTATTTGTGTATTTTTTAATGTATGTATATATCAAAATATATCTGTAAGTTTATATGTAATGTTTCCAACTCCCAAAGACAAATAAAGATCAATTTTGTAAAGATACTAATAATAAAAGGCAAGAATAATGAAAACTTAAAAAAAAATGAGGTATATGACTTACTTCAGAACTGACTTACAAAGGAGTTGTCGGAATGGAATCCAGTGGTAAGTTGGGACTACCTGTATATAATATATATAATATATACATATATAAATATAAAATATAGTATATAAATATGTATTATATAATGTATGTAATAACCAAGAACTATAGATTTAATAATATTTTAAATGTGTAGCTTACTGAGCACTGCTGCATCTTTGTGCATGTTTTTAAAGTTGGGTGAACACAGGAAAGATGGTTATTCAAAGAAGACAATGCTTGGACCCCTTGCAATAAGCCTTCGACCTGCAAGTTGGGAATACTGTTTTAGGATGCCCTATAATCAACCCTGAGGTTCCTATAGTCCTGTCTATTGCTGTCAGAAAAATTGGCCAGTTAAATCAGTGGCTAGAAGTTCAGGCAGCTGCACAGAGCAAATTTTTAGCAAGGAGTCTTCCTTTGATCATAACATGTGGCATGTACTGCCAGCATTTACAGCCCTCACATCACCCCCCTCCAGGTCAAGGGAGAGAATAAGGAAAAAAACAAAGAGAACAAGAAATTTCTTTGGGGATCCACAAGCGGGGTGGAGGCAGGTGGAAGGTGAGAGAAATACAGCAGCGTTGAGGCTGACTCCTTATAACAACACTTCCTACTGTGTCCTAATGTTAGACAGCAAAACTAAAGGCCACAACTCTCCTCTCCATTTATTCCCTGACTCACTACTTCTTCAATGACTCTTTCCTATCCTCTCTTCTCCCACCCACACACACCCACACACCCACACACACACACACGTACGCACACACACAGAAGCACTCCTACTGGATCCAGAAATGGTTGCGTAGGTTGTATAAAAGTAAAACAAATTGTAGTCATTTACAAGCTGCTTATCATTCATGTCTAATTACTGAGCAGCATAATATCCATGGTGCATATAATTAATTACAAGTTTGATTAGCCTTTTGTAAGCTTTATTTAAGATCAATACTGACCTTTATTCTGTGTGTACTCAGCCTTCATTTTCTAAAGTGTTGTGGTTACTAGAATGATAAGAAGAGTGAGAATATGGGCAAAGTCACATCCAAAGGAATGCCTGCCAGGAAACAAACCAGGCAAACTGAGTTTAACTGATAGAACCAAGGGGTTATGTGCAGTTCTGGAGATGGAAAAAAAAAGACAGACATTCAGAACACAGGTGGACAGAGGAACAAAGAGGACTGGAATACGGGCTGCAGTAGAATGTAGCTCACCAAGCCAGGGGTAGAGTATGAACAACTGAAAGTTGGAGGAGAGGCCTAAACTAAGCATAAATATGTTTAGGGGCAGCAGGTGTGTATTTAAGAAACTGAAGATAATACTGGATTAATGGGACAGAATTAGTACACTTGAAAGGGCATGCATAGAGCAGATGGACTCTTCAATGACCAAAACTAGAGAAGAGTTGGCATATAAAGCTGGGTTGGAGGGAGGATGGGGCTAACAAGAGGCAAAACAGTTTAAATGTCTGGCTTCAGTAAAGCAGCAGTTTAAGTTGAGAATAATAGCAGATATTTACTGGTAGAAGCTGAAGAGCCTGACAATTGAGAAAGATTAGGGAGGGCCAGGCAGGTGATCAATTATGCACCAGTGGATTATGTGTCTTCTCCTTATTCCTCCAAGTAAGTCTGATTTCATTTCTTCACCCATCCTCCTTTCTACATATCCTCTCAGTTTCAGTTGTGACCACTAGTCAATACAATAGAAGTCTCTGGGTGTCACAACAGTTAAGTGCTTGGCTACTAACCAGAAGGTTGGAGGTTCAAATCCACCCAGAGGCACATCACATAAAAGGGCTGGTGATCTACTTTCAAAAATCCAGGAACTGAAAACCTTATGGAGTGCAATACTACTCTCATACACATGGGGTCATCATGAGTTGGAGTTGACTCAAAGGCAACTGGTTTTTTTTTTTTTTTTTTAGTCAGTGCAATAAGGCACAATGATCTCACTCCAGACCATAAGGCCAGACTTCAGAGTCAGTTTATGAGGAAAGATAAATTTAGTGAGAACAGCACCAAATTGAACACAAGAAATAAATATGTTTGGATATTTATCTAAAGAAATACTCTTTAAAATTGTCTAACGTTTGTTATCTTGCTTTGGCTAAAAAATATTGTATTGTAATAAAAAGATGAATATAATGAATAATTAACGTTGTATTCTAGTACCTTTGTATCTATGATTCGGTTTGTCCCAGAAACTCCACAGGACAAGTTGTAGCCTGTAACTTGGAGGCAGAATGCAGCACCAGGTCTTGGGCCAAGCAGACACCACTCTCAGGTGTCCTCAGTGACAGTGGGGCCACACCATCATGCCAAGGCCCATATTTTCAGACCTGCTTATCGCTGATCCGTATGTCTTCTCTGTGTGGTTGGCAGCTGCTGTGAGTTTAAATGGCAAGAGGCAGGTATGATTAGTCGTCACAGTACACCTCTTGATCACATTTTAATAAAACCATAAATCAACACTTGACAGTGAGCTAAGTCCCAGGAAGTCACAGGCAGTGCCACAAAACCAGTGCCAAGCCAGATGGTGTGTCAGAGAAGTTATCTACAGGGGCTAGCAGATAAGTCTCCCTGCAAGAAGAGTGCCGGGAATCAATAATGATGTGACTCACAAAGGACAAAACTCATTCGTCTAACTGTATGTTTCTCTAAAGTGCTCAATCCTATATTTGGTATTAGGTGCCTAGCCATAGGGTTTATATTCAGCCAGTAATCACCTGTAAAGCCATACCTGTTGATAAAATACTGAAATATTTCTATACCAAATGACAAATATCCACTGACCCAGGCTCACAAGTGACCTTCCTACCCCCGCCACTCAACCGTGATGCTATAGATCTCACAATAATCCAGCAACTAAAAGGTTAACCCATGGCCCAGCTATGGCTGGCCTTCTTCCTGACATATGGGTGCCCCAGGTGTCTTGATAGTTAAATGTTTCTAATATTATCCTTTCTGCTCTCTTGTAAACTATATCACCCAAATAAGAACAGACTTGCCTAAAAAGATGCAGACTGGAGCAAAAAAGTTAATTCTGACATAGGAGTATACCGATAAAGAATTGTCCTTGCACCCTTAGAAAAGTCAGTTTACCAGGTCCAAAATCATACTCTTTGAAACAAGTGCACACATTTTTCTATATGTTTCTAGAATCATACTGGCTTAAGGGTTGTAATGTTTGTAGACAAGTTAGGTGATGATTTTCTGCTTGCCCTATGAAACTTGACATTCTCCAGGTTATATCTTCTTTCCTCATTATAAAAAATTCAAAGATAATAGATAATAATTGCATACATAATTCCAAAACACAATAAAAAATACTGCCTTACTGTGTTAAGGGTTATGTAAAAAGAAAATAATTTATAATAAAAAAAAGTGTTTCATGCTATCTTCAAAAATAAAGGTAAATCAGAGGTGGGACTAGATGGCAGAGTAAGTAGTAGCTCTCATTTATCCCCCAACAACTAACTTACTGAACAGTGAATGAAAACAAGCACAGACTGAGATTTCAGAACACCAGACAGCAGCTTAAGTGTTGGAGGGTCAAGGTTTGCCCAGAAACAGAGGAGAGGAACAGCAGGGGTGGCACAGAAGCTGGGAGATCCTAGCTGCTGGCACCTGGAGGACTTGACTCATCATGGCCATTTTGGGGAAGAGGACGGGCAACACCCCAAACAAAGGACATAGGATGGGAGGTAAACTGAGGAAGTTGTAGCCTGATTTTTAAGGTGGTGCAGACTGGCTGTGGAAGTTTGCAGGCCATGCACATGGGAGAGGGAGAAGGGAGACTGAGACACTGTGAGTGAGTGACAAAACCCAAGGCAACAGGCTCTACGACCTAGACATACTGAAAAGTCATGGGACCCAGTCTTCAGCCAGGCAAGAAAAATACTTCAGACAGGCAACACAGAGGAAAACAACTGACTCCCTGCCCACAGTAGGACATCATAGGAGATCCTGTACAGGGGCAACCATGAAGAAAGGGCATAAAGCCCTCCCCACCTTCACCTTAGGAAACCCAAGCCCCACCACTTATTTCTGCATCCACGGCCAGCAAAAAACCTCCATGCATGCACATTAAACTATAGAGGCTAAGCTGTCTCAAACTCCCCGCTAAGGGGTAAAGGAAACCAACCCATGGAAGACACTCAGTGCCACAGACAAAAGCTCAGAAGGCAGAGGAAGTCTAACACACTAGCAAAGTCAGTCACCTCAAGGAGAACCACAAGAATAAGCACCCAGAGACTTAAGCCCCAGATAAAACCTCAGATGGAACTGACGCAGCACTGAAAAAACCTAAGGACAAGAATGCCATCTAGTGGCTCTTAGAAGATAGCGGTGCTAAATCTGACAAATATAATTCCTTTGAAAATCAGAAAACATAGTATTTAAAATATATCAAAATGTCCCACATTCAACAATAATTATTAAAACACACCAAATCACAAGAAAAGAAGGAACAATCAAAAGGAAAACATGAAGAAGAGGAAATTTCTCTTATGGAGACAAGATTAATGGGAAAAATAAAACAGTCAGACAATGGTGTTAAATATGTTTAAAGAAAGCAAAAAGAACACAGAAACAAGTTAACAAAATGAGGAACAAATTGAAGAACAAAATGACAACACAATCTGGAAATTGAAAACATCAAAAAAAAAAAAAACCAGAATGACTGTCACTGAAGAATAAAACCCACTGAACTAGAAAATGAAGAGAAACACTCAAAAATAGAGTCAAACAGACAGAAGATAGAGTAAGTGAACTAGAAGACAGAGTAACTGAATTTATCATCTCAAGAGAAACAAGAGAAAAGAACAAAGATAAGTGAACAAAGCCAAATGTAAATATGAGATTGAATTTAGAAATCTAATATTAGAATTTATTGGAATTCCAGAGCACCAAGACAATAATAAAAGTATAGAAAGAATTTTCCAAGAGTTAATCATAGAGAATTTCCCAGACCTGCACAGAGAACCAAGCCTGCAAATACAGGAAGGTACACGAACTCTAATTAGAATACATACAAAAAGATCTACCTTGCATCACATTCTAATAAAATCCCTGAAAAACAAAGTCAAGGAGAGAATTCTGAAAGCACCAAGAGAAAAATATAACCTACCAAGCTTTCTTCATAGGAATCAGTGAAGATTTCTCACCAGAAACTCTAGAGGCCAGAAAACAATGGAGCAACGTATATAAAATATTGGGGAAAAAAAATGGCCAACAAAGAATTCTTTACCCAGCAAAGTGGTCATTCAAACAAGGTGCGGGGGTGGGGGGGATAAAGACATTCCCAAATAAACAGAAGCTGTGGGAATTTGCCACTACCAGACCAGCTCTTCAAGTATTACTCAAGGGAGTTCTCCAAATGGAAAGGCAAGAACATTAAACAAATACTCAAATTTTTACATGCGGAAGGGGAGAGAAAGAGACAGATCTCCAAAAAACTCAACAACATGGGCAATAATAAGGAAAAAGGATATGATATTTTTAGGGACTAAACTCAATAATTTAATCCTGCAAGCAATACAACATCAAGTTCATAAGAAATAGCTATAAAGTAAACTTATCAGATATAAGATGTACAATGACATTAATGCAGAGTCACCAACAGAAAATACGGAGAAAGGAGCAAATCAGGAATAGATTTAATATGCTAATGTTGTATGTTACCTGTTGTTCATACATTAAATGTTGTCACATTTGCAAGTTGTGTAATGTAACATGTAGTAACCAGTATGAAATCACCTAAAAAAAGAAAAGAAGGAAAAAAAAGTTTTAAAGCAGCCAAATACAAATAATAACAAAAAATGAGAATAGAAAGACAAAAAAAGATATGAAACACTCAAACAAACAGCAAAACGAATGAGGTAGACCCTTCATTTTCAGTAATAACCTTAAATGTAAATGGTGTAAACTCTCATGCAAAAGACAGAGAGTGGCAGAATGAATAAAAAACATGATCCACCCTTTTGCTGTCTACAAGAAACACACTTTAGACAGAAGGACGCAAATAGACTGAACATAAAAGGATGGAAAAAAATATTCCACAGAACCAATTAAAAAAAAAGAGCAGGGGTGGCCATACTGATATCAGATAAAATAGACTTTAAATCAAATTCTATTACAAGAAATAAAGAAGGACATTACATAATAATAAAAGGGTCAATTCAGCAAGAAAGCATAACAATTATAAATATATATGCACTTAAAAACAATGCACCAAAATACATGAAACAAATACCAATACCAAAGGAGAAATAGACAACTCTACAATAATAGTAAGGGGCTTCAACACACCACTTTCAATTCTAGACATAACATCTAAAAAGGAGCTGACTGAGGACAATGAGAACTTAAATAAAACCATAAGCCAATTGGACCTAATGGACATATATAGAACACTCCACCCATCATAAGAGCAATACACATTTTTCATAAGTGCACATGGATCATTTTCCAGAATAAACCATATGCAAAGACAGAAAACAAGTCTCAACAAATTTAAAAATATTGAAATCATATAAAGCATCTTCTGAGACCATAACTGTATGAAGCTAGAAATCAACAACAGGAAAAATAAAGAAAAATCTGAACACATTAAAACTAAATAATACACTACTAAAACACTATTGGATCATAAAAGAAATCAAAAGTGAAATTAAAAAAATTCTTAGAATCAAATTAAAATGAAAACACAACATATCAAAACCTTTGGGACACAGCAAAAATAATACTCAGAGGGAAATTCAAAGCAATAGATGCCTACATTAAAAAAGAAGAAAGATTAAGACCAAAGACACAAGGGAAAGATTAGTCCAAAGGACTAATGGACCACAACTACCACAATCTCCACCAGACTGAACCCAGAACAACTAGATGGTGCCCAGTTACCACCACCTACTGTCAGGGATCACAAAGAGGGTCCCGGACAGAGAGAGAAAAATGTAGAACAAAATTCAAACTCACAACAACAACAAAAGATTAGGCTTGCTGGTCTAACAGAGACTGGAGAAACCCCAAGAGTATGGCTCCTGGACACCCTCTTAACACAGGGCTTGTCATGGATTGTATTATTCCTCTCAAAAAATGTGTGTATCAATTTGGCTAGGCCATGATTCCCAGTATTGTGTGGTTATCCTCCATTTTGTGATTGTAATTTTATGTTAAAAAGGATTAGGGTAAGATTGTATAACACCCTTACTAAGATCACATCCCTGATCCAATGTAAAGGGGGTTTCCCTCGGGTGTGGCCTGCACTACCTTTTATCTTACAAAAGATGAAAAGAAAGAGAAGCAAGCAGAGAGTTGGGAACATCATACTACCAAGAAAGCAGTCCCGGGAGCAGAGATGCTCTCAGCCCAAAAGAAGATTGATGACAATGAGGACCTTCTTCCAGAGTGGACAGAGACAGAAAGCCCTCCCCTGGAGCAGAGGCCCTGAATTTGGACTTGTAGCCTATTAGACTGTGAGAAAATAAACTTATCTTTGTTAAAGCCATCCACTTGCGGTATTTCTGTTATAGTGGCACTAGATTACTAAGACAGTGCTGAAGTCACTCCTGAGGTTCACCCTTCAGTCAAAGATTAGACAAGTCTATAGGTCCAACAATAACACACATGAGGGTTGTGATTCATAGTTCGATCATGTATATGAAACTAATGGGCACACTAGCCCAAAAGCAAAGACAAAAAGGCAGGAAGGAACAGGAAAAGTGGATGAATGGAAACAAGAAACCTAGGGTGGAGAAAGGGAGAGGGTTGACACATTGTGGGGTTGGCAACCAATGTCACAAAACAATTTGTGTATTAACTATTTAATAAGGAACTAATTTGCTCTGTAAACTTTCACCTAAAGCACAATAAAAACAAGTATTGCAACAAAAAAAAGGAGATCCAAAATCAATAACTTAATGTGACAAATTGAACGAATTGGAAAAGAAAAACAAAAGAAGCCTAAGGTACCAGAAAAAAAGGAAATAGTAAAGACCAGGGCAGAAATAAAATAGAAAAACAACACAAAGGATCATCAAAACCAGAAGTTGGTTCTTCAAAAGGATCAATAAAACAGAAAAATCACTGGCTAGACTAACAAAAGAAAAAAACCAGAAGAGGTAAACAACCAAATTAAGAAATGAAACTAGAGACATTACAACAGATCCAACTGAGATAAAGAGGATCATAATAGATTACTATGAAAAATTGTACTCCAACAAATTTGAAAACCTAGATGAAACAGGCAAATTCCTAGAAACACACTACCTACCTAAACTAACACGAACAGAGGTAGAAAACTTAAACAGACCCATTATAATAGAAAAGATGGAAAATGTCATTAAAAAACTGCTGACCAAAAAAAAGCTGAGGACCAGGTGGTTATACTGGGGAATTCCACAAAACATTCAGAGAAGAGTTGACACCAATCCTATTGGTAGGACTGTAAAATGATACAACCACTATGAAAATGATATGACACTTCCTCAAAGAACTAGAAATAGAAGTACCTTATGATACAGCAATTTCTCTCCCAGGTATATACCCTAAAGACTGAAAAGTACTGACACAGACATAGGCATAACTATGCTCATTGCAGCATTATTGAAAAAACTGAAAACAACTAGAGTGCTCATCAGCAGATGAATGGATAAGCAAAATGTGGTACATATATACAATGGAATACTATGCAACCATAAAGAACAATAATGAGTCTGTGAAACATATTATAACATGATGGACCTGGAGGGCATAATGCTAAGTAAAATAAGTCAAGCACATAAGGACAAAAATTGTATGATCCCTCTTTTATAAGAAGACAAGAACATATACATATATAAAGAGACCAATGTTCATTGGAAGTTATCAGGGAGAGGTGGGGGGAGTGGGAAGCACACTTTAGATCATAGCTACTTGTTTGTTTTGGTGATGGGAAAAGTGGCACCGAATGTGGGTATAGTGAGCACAGAATGACCAAAGCAAATTATGTTGCTAAGAAGAGAAAAGGATGCCTGTACTAAAGAATTTGACATATGTAAGATGGCAAACAACTCCAACAAAGACCGAAAAATGAGTGTAAGATCCCATATGGATGAGTATAGACGTGTAAGTATAAGGTAAGTACAGCTGTATACATATGTGAGAACAGATGAAAGTATCTGTATGTACATATAAATACAGATATGTGTGGGCAGGCACATGTATACAATGAAGACACAACTATGGATATTCCTCAGACATGACCAAACACCTTCCAAGATTGGTTTTCTAGGTGTGAAAGCTTAGGACCATAGTTTCATGGGACAATTCAGTCAATTGGTATAATACAGGTCACAAAGTTCATGTTATGCATCATAGTAACATGAATAGTATCTGGGGTCTTAAAACCTTGTGAACAGTCATCTAGATACAGTTATTGGTCTCTGCTCATCAGGAGCAAAAGAGTAAGAAGGTAACCAAAATCTCAGAGAAGAAACAAGTCTGCAAGGCTAATTGCCTACACGAGCCATGGCCTCACCTACTCTGAGACTAAAAGAACTAGATGATACCTGGCTACCACCACTGACCAATCTGACCAGAGTCATGATAGATGGTCCCGGACTGAATGGGAGGAAAAGGTAGGACAAAACTCAAATTCTTAAAAAAAAAGTCCAGACTAACTGGACCAGTTGAGACCAGAGGACTCCCTGAGACTATCACCTGAGACACTCTTTAAAACCTGAACCAAAATTATACTGAGATCACATTTTGGCGAAATGGCAGAGTGAGACACAAAATAAAGGACAATACCTGCAAGAATGATGCTGTACTAAAAAACCATCTATATGAAACCAAAAGGTCAACATTTACACTAACGCAAAGATGAGAAGATAAAGGGGCAGGGAAGCTAGAGTACTGGAAATGGAAAAACCAGAACATAATTAAAGCGAATGCTGGCACATTGTGAAAAATGCAATTAATGTCACTGAACAATTTGTGTGGAAATTGTCAAATGGGAACCTAGCAAGTTGTCTAAGCTTACACCAAAAACACAATGAAATATTATTTAAAATAATGAAAAATTGACTTGGATGCAATGAGTAAGATTATATTAAAGAAAAATAAGATGAGAAGACATTCCATAGAAGTACAGAGAAACAAACAACAGAAAGGTATAGGGTACCTGCCAGCTCCTCCTGTGCCATTTTTTTTTCCCCTTTCTTCCTTTTCTTTCTCGCTCCCACCTAGCCCCATTTGCCACCCACATGCTTTCCCTATGGGTTACACTGCACTGCTCGGCTAGAGAGCTACCACCCCACTATCAGAGTGGGTCCACCCAGCCCCCACCCACCAGCCCCTGCCATGCCATTTTTTAATTTTTTTAACCTTACTTCCTTTTCTTTCCCCCTCCCCTTCCCCCCAGGCCACACCACCCCACTGTGGGTAGACAGCTACCAGCCTGCCACCGGCCTCGGTGCTCCCCACCCTCAACTACTGGCTCCCACCTCCCCATTTTTTTTCCTTTTCTCCTTTATTTTCTCCCTCTACACTTAGCCCCATATGCCATCTCTATCCCTTCCCACTGGGACACACTGCATCACTGGTGGAGAGCTACTGGCCAGCAGTCAGCCTGGGTCCCCTCCACCCCACCAGCTTGTTCCCACCATGCTATTTTTTTTGTTTCCCTTTTTTTCCTTTTCTTTCTCCCTCCCTCATAGCCCCTTTGACACCTCACCCCCCTTCCACTGGTCCCCAGGTCTGCTCCACCCACACCCACCAGTTACCCTTTTTTTCTCTCTTTTCTTTGTTCCCCCACCTAGCCCCATACACCACCTCCCTTCCTACTGGCCCTCATGGTGCCGCTACAGCTAGAACCTCCTCAGCTCAGCCCATCGCCACACTGGGCTCACACTGCCCCTCCCCTCCTGCCACTCTACCAGCTTCTGAATTGAGGGAAGTGAGCCTGCACCACTCCTGGTCTGACACTCCCAACTCTCCAGCAAGGGGCTATGAATGCTCCCACACCACTAAACCAACACCAGTAGGCAGACAGTACCCACCCATGACCCACCTCACCAAACCAGTGTACAATGAAGCAGGTTCCCCTTGCCTGTTGTTGTCCCACCCATCTGGACAAGGTGATGAGAGATATTGTGCCCACAGATGAGCAAGTAGCAAAACACACCCAGCCCACACTCCCTGACATATCAAAACAAAACAAAGAAGATGAAACAAAGGAACATATAATCAATAGATACAGAAAATAGTACCTTAATGTCTCAGAGACAGCAGACAATATCAAAACATATATAAATCAGGACAAAATGGCTCTAGCAAATCACCAAAATAAAGAAACAGATGACCTTCCAGCAGAAGAAAAGGCAGTGGAACTACTTGATATGGAATCCAAAGATTAATATTTAGGGATCTCCAAGAGATTAGGAGACAAAACCAAGGAAAAAAATAGACAAAATCAGGGAAAACACAGACAAAACCAATCAAAACATAGCCAAATCAAGAATAACACGGATAAAGCAATAGAAGAATTCAGGAAAATGATATGACAACAAAACGTCAAAATAAATAAACAATTAGCAATCACACAGAAAGAGGCACTATAAATCTAAAGATAACAAAATTTCAGAAATGGACAACTCAATAGAAGGTTTAGGAGCAAATTTGAAAAAAATGGAAGACAGAATCAGCAAGATTGAAGGCAAATTCACAGACACCAGTTTGTTTGGGGAAAAATCAGAGAAAAGAATTAAAAAACCTAAGAATTATGTGGCACAATCAAGAGCAAAAATTTGAGTGTCACTGAAGTCCCAGAACAGGGAAAAAATGGAAAACACAGAGAAGATTGTTGATTTGCTGGCAGAAAATGTCCCAAGTATCATGAAAGAAGAAAAGTTGACCATCCAAGAAGCTCAATGAACCCCATATAGGACAGACCTCAAAAGAAAGTCACCAAGACATATCATATTCACATTTGCCAAAACCAAAGACAAGGAAAGACTCTGAGAGCAGCTCGAGAAAAATGAAAAGTCACTTACTATGAAAAATTATACTTCAACAAATTTGAAAACCTACAGAAATTGACAAATATCTAGAAACACACTACCTACCTAAACTAACACAAACTAAGATTAAAAAATCTAAAAAAAAAACCCTTAACAAGAGAAGAGATTGAAGAGGTAATTAAAGAAAACTCCCAATAAAAAAAAAGCCCTGGCACAGATGGCTTCACTGGAGAATTCTACCAAACATTCAGAGAAGAGCTTATACCATTACTACTAAAACTATTTCAGAGAGTAGAAAAAGAAAGAATACTCCTGAATTCATTCTATGAAGCCAGCATAACCCTGATACTAAAGCCAGGCACAGACACCACAAGAAAAGAAAATTACAGACCAATATCTCTCATGAATATACATGCAAAAATTCTCAACAAAGTTCTAGCTAATAGAATTAAGCATCATATAGAAAAAATAATACACCACAACCAAGTAGGATTCATACCAGGTATGTAAGGATGGTTGAATATTAGAAAATCAATCAATGTAATCCACCACATAAATACAACAAAAGAAAGAATCACATAATCATCTCAGTTGACAAAGAAAAGGCATTTGATAAAGTCCAACACCTGTTCCTGATTTAAAAAAACTCTCAATAAAACAGAAATAGAAGGGAAATTCCACAACATAATAAAGGGCGTCTATACAAAACCAACAGCCAACATCATTCTCAACAAAGGAAGGCTGAAAGCATTCCCAAAGAGAACAGGAACAAGACAAGGATGCCCTTTATCACCACTCCTATTTAACATTGTGCTGGAAGTCCTAGCTAGAGCAATAAGGCAAGAAAAATAAATAAAGGGCATCCAGATTGGAAAGGAAGAAGTAAAACTATCCCTATTCTCAAATGATATGATACTATACATACAGAACCCCAAAGACTTCACAAGAAAACCACTCGAACTTATAGAAAGATTCAGCAGAGTAGCAGGACACAAGATAAACATACAAAAATCAGTTGGATTCCTATACATCAACAAAGAGAACTTCAAAAATGAAATCAGGAGAACAATACCATTTATAATCAAACCTAAAAAGATAAAATACTTAGGAATAAATCTAACCAAGGACATAAAAGACCTATATAAAGAAAACTACAAAATATTATTGCAAGAAAACAAAAGAGACTTACATAAATGGAAAAACTTACCATGATCATGGATAGGAAGATGCAACATTGTGAAAATGTCAATCTAATCCAAAGCAATCTACAGATATAGCACAACCCTAATAAAAACACCAGCAGCATTCTTTATTGAGATGGAAAAACTAATCACCAACTTTATGTGGAAAGGAAAGAGGCCCTAGTTAAGAAAAGCATTATTGAAGAAAAAGAACTAAGTAGGAGGCCTCACACTACCTGATCTCAGAACCTACTATACAGCCATGGTAGTCAAAACAGCCTGGTACTACTACAAAAGACACACAGACCAATGGAACAAAATCAAGAACCCAGATGTAAATCCATCTACCAATGGTCAGCGGATCTTTGCCAAAGGGCAAAAGTCCATTAAATTGGGAAAACACAGTCTGTTTAACAAAGGGTGCTGGCAAAACTGGATGTCCATCTGTAAAAAAATGAAACAGAACCCATGTCTTGCATCATATACAAAAACTAATTCAAAATGGATCAAAGATCTAAATATAAAATCTAAAATGATAAAGATCATGGAAGAAAAATTAGGGACAATGCTAGGGACCCTAATACCCGGCATAAATTCAATACAAACTATAACTAACAATGCACAAACACCAGAAAATAAACTAGATGACTGGGAGCTCCTGAAAATTAAACACTTATGCTCATCCAAAGACTTCACCAAAAGAGTAAAAAGAGAACCTACAGACTGTGGAAAAATTTTTGGCTATGACACATCTGACAATGGTCTAATCTCTAAACTCTATAGAACACTTCAACACCTCAATAACAAAAAAACAAATAATCCAATTAAAAAATAGGCAAATGATATGAATGGACACTACACCAAGAAGACATTCAGGGGGCTAACTTACACACGAGGTTATGCTCATGATCATTAGACATTACCCATTAACCCATTGCTATTGAGTCTATTCCAACTCATAGTGACCCATTAGACATTAGAGAAATGCAAATCAAAACTACAATGAGATACCATCTCAACCCAACATTAGTGGCACAAATCAAAAAAAAAAAAAAAAAACAGAAAGTAACAAATGTTGGAGAGGTTGCAGGGCCATTAGAACTCTTATGCACTGTTGGTGGGAATGTAAATGTACAACCACTGTGGAAAATGACATGATACCTCCTTAAAAAGCTAGAAATACAAATATCATATGATCCAGAAATTCCACTCCTAGGAATATATCCTAGAGAAATAAGAGCCATCACATGAATAGACATATGCAAACTCATGTTCATTGCAGCATTATTCACAACAGCAAAAACATGGAAACAACCTAAGTGCCCATCAACAGACAAATGGATAAACAAATTATGGTACATTCACACAGTGGAATACTATACAATGATAAAAAAAAAAACAATGATGAATCTGCAAAACATCTCACAACATGGATGAATCTGGAGAGCATTATGCTGAATGAAATAAGTCAATCACAAAAGGACGAATATGATATGAGACCACTATTATAAAAACTCAAGAAAAGGTTACACAGAGAAAAAAGCAATTTTTGATGGTTAGGAGGGAGAGGAAGCATGGGGATGGGAAATCACTAACAAGATAGTGGAAAAGTGTTAACTTTGGTGAAAGGAAAGACAACACACAATATAGGGAAAGCCAGCACAACTTGACCAAGGCAAAACCATAGAAGCTTCCTAGACACATCCAAACACCTCAAGGGACTGAGTTACTGGGGCTGAGAGCTAGGGACCATGGTCTTGGGGGACTGGCATAACATAGTTCATAAAGAAAATGTTCTACATTCTACTTTGGTGATTAGGGTCTGGGGTCTTAAAAGTTTGTGAGCATCCATCTAAAATACGTCTATTGATCCCATCATGTTTGGAGCAAAGAAGAATTAAGAAAACCAGAGATACAAGGAAAATAACAGTCCGAACGACTGATGGACTATGTTAACCAGTCTCCACCAGCCTGAGACCAGAAGAAATAGGTGGTGCCTGGCTACCACCACCTACCGCTCTGACAGGGATCACATAGAGGGTTCTGGACAGAGCACGATTAAAGTGTAGAACAAAATTCAAATTCACAAAAAAAGACTATACTTACTGGTCTGACAGAGACTGGAGGGACCCCCGAGACTATGGCCCTGGGACACCCTGCTAACTCAGAACTGAAGCTACTCCTGAAGCCAACCTTTCAGTCAACTATTAGATAGGCCTATAAAATAAACAATAACACACATGAGGAACGTGCTTAGCTCAATCAAGTATAGGAGAGCTAATGGGCAACACCATCCCAGAAGCAAAGATGAAAAGGCAGGAAGGGACAGAAAACCTGGACACGGGGAACTTGGGGCATAAAGGGGAAGAAGGACAGTGTTGACACATTGCAGGGATTACAACCAGTGTTACAAAACAATTTATGTATAAGTTTTTGAATGAGAAACTAATTTGTGCTGTAAACTTTCACCTAAAACGTAGTAAAAAAAAGAGAATATTTTAAAAAAAAAAAAAAAAAGGCAAAGAGGAAGATCAGAATAAAAACCAGTAGAGTCAGTATGTGTATTAAAACCCTGCAAAAATACTCTGTGTTTACATGTAAAATAGAGTTAGGGTCTAGACTTGGAAATTACAAACAAGTTTTGCACCTTCAGGAATGGAATTTGAAAGTCATGCTGAACAAGAACACTTCTTTCTTGTACAGTACTGTCCTGCACACAGAGGGAATCCCTAGTTTCATCCTCTAAATGCCTGTAGTGATTTGTTTGTTGTGGCAACCAGGAATGCACCCAGAAATTTCCAAAATATCTCTGTTGTTGTTAGTTGGTGTTGTACATGGCAATCCATGTACAACAGAATGAAACATTGACTGGTCCTGCACCATCTTCACAATCTTTGGTATGCTCGAATACATTGTTTTGGCCACTGTGTATTTTGAGTGGCTTCCAACCTCATGAGCTTATCTTCCAGCATTTCCAGCTCTCTTGTGATCCATAGGATTGTCATTGACTAACTTTTGGAAGTAGATCACCAAGCCTTTCTTCCTAGTGTGTCTTAGTCTGGAAGCTCCACTGAAACCTGTCCACCATGGGTAACCCTGCTGGCGTTTGAAATACTGGTGGTATATCTTCCAGTATCACAGCAACACACAAGCCACTACAGTACAACAAAATGGCAGATGGGTAGTGGAAAACACTCCTAAAGGATGGTATTAGCCCCACTGTGAATTTTGTTGTTGTTAGGTGCTGTAGAGTAGGTTTTGACTCATAGTGACCCTCTGTACAACAGAACAAAACACTGCCCCGTCCTGTGCCATCCTCAAAACCATTGCTATGTTTGAGCCCATTGTCACAGCAACTGTGTCAGTCCATCTCGTTGAGGGTCTCTCTCTTTTTCACTGACCCTCTATGTTACCAAGCATGATGTCCTTCTCCAGAGATTGGTCCCTCCTGATAACATGTCCAAAGTAAGTGAGATGAAGTTTTGCCATCTTCACTTCTAAGGAGCATTCTGGCTGTGCTTCTTCGAAGACAGATTTGTTTGTTCTTCTGGCCATGGTATATTCAATATTCTTCACCAACACCATAATTCAAAGGCATCAGTTCTTCTTCAGTCTTCCTTATTCATTGTCCAGCTTTCCCATGCATATGAGACGACTGAAAATACCATGGCTTGGGTCAGGCACACCTTGGTTTGATTTCTTGACTGTTGCTTCCATGGGCGTTGAGAATCCAAGTAAAATGAAATTCTTGATAATTTCAATCTTTTCTCCATTTATCATGCTGTTGCTAACTGATGTAGTTGTGAGGATTTCTGATTTTTTTATGTTGAGGTGTGTTCTTGCTGAAGGCTAAAGTCTTTGCTCTTCATCAGTAAGTGCTTCAAGTCTTCTTCCCTTTCAGCAAGCAAGGTTGTGTCATCTGCATATCACAGGTTGTTAATGAGTTCTCCTTCAGCCCAGATTCTGTGTTCTTCTTCATAGAGTCCACGTTCTCTGATTAGTTGCTCAGCATACAGATTGAATAAGTATGGTGAAAGGCCACAACTCTGACACACACCTTACCTGATTTTAAGCCACACAGTGTCCCCTTGTTCTGTTTGAATGGCTGCTTCTTGGTGTATGCATAGGTTCCTCATAAGCACAATTAAGTGGTCTGGAATTCTTAATGTTTGCAGTATTATCCATAATTTGTTATGATCCACACAATAAATGCCTTTGCATAGTCAATAAAACACAGGTAAACATCTTTCTGGTATTCTCTTCTTTCAGCCAAGATCCATCTGACATCAGCAATGATATCTCTCGTTCCACATCCTCTTCTGAATCTGGCTTGAATTTCTGGCAAGTCCCTGTTGATGCACTGAGGCAACCACTTTTGAATAATCTTCAGCAAAATTTTACTTGCATGTGTTTAATGATATTGTTTGATAATTTCTGCAATCTGTTGGATCACCTTTCTTTGCGGGGGTCACAAATATGGATCTCTTCCAGTCAGTTGGCCAGGTGTCTGTCTTCCAAATTTCTTGGCATAGACAAGTAAGAGCTTCCAGTGTTGCATCCATTTGTTGAAACATCTCAACTGGTATTCCACCAATTCCTGGAGCCTTGTTTTTCACCAATGCCTTCAGTACAGCTTGGACTTCTTCCTTCAGTACCATTGGTTCCTGATCATATGCTACCTCTTGAAATGATTGAACATCAACCAAATCCTTTTGGTACCGTAACATTGTGAACAACTAATCTAAACGGACACCAGAGAAACTGATACTTTACCCCCCTCCACCAACGACATGAGTGTGTCAGGTCTATCCAAAGGGCTTGGACAAAGACAGAATCCAGTCTTTTCTCCTGATTATGTACATTAAAAGAAAAGGAAAAGAAAGAGGGCCAAATTGAAGGTTGGTGTTAAACTTGAATGCCGTGCATAGCAGTTCAGCCAGTAACAGGCAAGAGCCAATTGCGCCATCTTGTCCAACTCCATGACAGCGACGTCACATTGTCAGCTTGAAATGGGCCATGGTGGGTATATTTACATCAAGGAATGTGGACTTTTTTTTTTTAATTTTGAAGAGCCAGTTATTAAGCATTTACCAGCATACCACTGGGTGCAGACACTAATATGAACAAGTAAGAGAGGAGAAAGAGAATGTTTCAGGATAAAATGGTGAATTTAGCCTTAGACATCTTGAGTTTGGGGATAACAATTTTAACGGCCTCATTAGTCTACAGTTCACTTAGGAAAGCTGAATTTCTAGCCATACAATCTCGTATCTTCTGTGCTAGGGAATGGAATAGCTGCCTTGGTCCAATGCTTGGAACATTGGCTGCTAGAGATCTACCCCTGCCCTGCCCTTTTTGCTACAAGAGGTCTCTAGGAAGCAGCTGAGTGGGAGAAGAAAGAAGGAGGAATGGTTTGTAGATTAAGCAAATCCGATCCTCATGTTAGTGGGAATGCCTGACATATCCCAAGCCCCCATATCCCTTTGGGATTCTTGTTTTGTGACTCTTAAATTTATTTTGCATAACTGAATGCCCTAGGTCCTTATGTTATCCAGAGTCCACCTGGAAAAGAAAGGACAGAGGGTGGAGCAGAGCACACTCTACTCCAACTCCCTCCATTCTCGCTTCTCTCAACCCCCGAGCTCCACCAGCCAAGCAGCAATCCTCCCCGACAAGTCACAGCAAGCCACGTTCCATATTGATGTGGAATCCTGCAAGCCACAAAACTCAGAGCAGCCCCCATTGAGAGCTGCTGCTTAATGAAGATTCCTCTGTAGTGCCCATTCATCAGCACCTCTGACTGTGGCTGAATATTAAGTTAACCAGGGAAGAATATTAAGTTAACAGGAACGCATTAAGTGCTGGTGTAAATTAAAAGCCAAATAATTATATAATCAAATAGTCATTATTCCAAAAGGAATTATTCACTGTGAACACTTTTATCAGTATTTATTGCTCTATTATATTATAATGGGCTATTTAATAATAAAAAAATACATTATATTGATTAGAATCTAGCATTTGATTCAGACAAAATTATACAGGTCCTGTGTATATTTTCATACATTCTGTAATTTATTCCTTGTTGCTCTGCTTTAGTTTGTCCTGATCTGCAGGAACAGTTAGGGGTACAGAGCTGTATCACTCCCTCTGCCAGGGAACAACACACGGGGACTCGCTGGACCAGGTATAAATTGGGCATTGTTCTCTGCTCCACTTAGAGAAATCTAGTATTACTACCTAAGTACACCTCTACATTCTGGGATTCTGCTCTTTACAAGTAAGGATGGCAAGACTTGAAAGACCAATCACTAGAAAAGGACATCATGTTTGGTAAAGTAGAGGGTCAGTGAAAAGGAGGGAAACCCTCAGTGAGATGGATTGACACAACAGCCACAACAATGGGCTCAAACATATCAACGACCGTGAAGATGGCACAGGTAAAGGCAATGTTTCTTTCTGTTATTCATAAGGTTGCTATGAGTCAAAACTGACATGATGGCAACTAACAACATATTATGATATAGGAAACATAAAACCTCCACCTATGGCACTGTAGGAAGCAATCAGAGTATTCAAGCCACTATAATTGTCACTAAGAGGGAAGGAACTCTGGGAAGCAGAGCTAGGAAAGGAGGTGAGGAGGCCAGGACTAAGAGGAGAGAGGGAACTGGGAAAGGAGAGAGGTGAAGAATGAAGGAGAAAACAAGGAGACAGAACAACAGATAGAAGAGGGGAGAGGAGAGAGGAAGTAAGGAAGAGGAGAAGGGAAGAGGAAAGGAGAGGCTGCTAAGTAAATACTGAGCTCTAGGTCTTGCAATGGTGTTGCAAAAGGGGTGTTACTCACCTCCCATATGATCTCTTCCCATATGGTCTCCATCAGCACTCCCTCCCCAACGCCACCCCTAAATAAACATACAAACTCAGCTAAAACAATAGACTTGGTAAGAAAACATCTTCAAAACAAGCTGCAGCCCCCTTTCCAATTGGATTGCTTCCCTTAGTTCCCGCAGTGAAAACATAACTCTTACATTGTTACAAACCTAATCCTCATACAGGTAGCTAGTGAGCTGGCATCAATGTTTTATTTAAGTTATTCCTATGAAAAAGTTGCAGAATGAGTTAGTTCAATAAGGATATGAAAAACTAGGATTTATACCATCAGAGTGGAAAGCAATGCTGAAAGAAGTTATATAAAAAGCTGGTTACTGTCCCGTAAGTCAATAAAACCATTACCTGTGAGGTTATCTTCTTTACTAGTCAGAAGAAAAAAAAAAATCAAGAGTCCTTATCAGTTTTCTACAAGTTAACCTCTAATTTTACAAGGTTGTAAAATAAATAAATAAACCCATTGCCATCGAGTCGACTCCGACTCATAACGACACTATAGGACAGAGTAGAGCTGCCTCACAGAGTTTCCAAGGAACGCCTGGTGGATTCGAACTGCTAACCTTTTTGTTAGAAGCCGTAGCATTTAACCACTACACCACCAGAGTTGCCAGGTTGCAAATATCTAGGTCTTAATCAATTGTTAGTCAAACACAATTACATTCTCCAAGAAAGTGAGAGGACCTTCAGGATGTCTTGTTAAACAGTACTTGGGCATCATATTCCAAGGTCATGAAACCATCTTTTTGCTTTATTCTCAAGTTTTAGATTATTTTTCCTGACACTCCTCCTATTTAAAAATTTAGTGCCTTCAGTGATTCCAATACAACAGTCAACTTCAACTAGAACTGCAGTCAACCTGGCCTCCCAAGTCCCAGTCCTCCGGCAGGACCTATCCTCTGCTTTACTGAACACTCTTTCCATCCCCAAGGAAGTATGCCCGCTTTATTAGTTATCTACTGCTGCATAAAATAAATTACCACAAACTTATTAGCTTAAGACAATGCACATTTACCATCTCACGTGTCTGTAGGTCAGGAGTCTAGATCCGGCTTAGTTGGCTCCTCTGCTTCAGGATCTTAAAAGAGGCTCCAGTCAAGGTGTCAACCAGGGTTGACATCTCATCTGAGGAGTGACTCTACTTCCAAACTTGTGGGTTCTCAGACTGAGGGCCTCAGCTCTTTGCTGGCTCTTGGCCAAAGGCCCCCTCAGCTCCTTGTCTTGTGGGCCTCTCCACATGGCAGCCTACTTTATCAAAGCCAGCAAGGGAGAGAGTCAATACAGTCTGATAGCAAGTCAGAAGCTACAATTTTTTTTTTTCTTTTGCCTGAGAGATTTTTATTCTCCATATATTTCTTCATTTTCCATATTATATGCAATGAATTTATATTACTTTTTTATTGTGGTGAGTATATATACAGACAGATAGATAAAATTTTCCATGTCAGCATTTTTTTACACGTACAATTCAGTGACATTAATTGCATTGATCATGTTGTTCAGCCATTACCATTATCCATTTTCCATTTTTTTCATTACACTTAACAGAATCTTAGTGCCCTCTAAGCAATAGTCCTCCTTTCCCCTTCCCTCCTGCCTGCCCCTGGTAACCACTAACAGACTTTTGTTGCTATACACTTGCTTATTCTAGATATTTCATATAAGTGAGATTATACAATATTTGTCTTTTTGTGACCTACTTGTTGTGGATTGAATTGTGCCCCCAAAAATATGTGTTGGACATCCTAACCTCTAGGCCTGTAGTTATAATCCCATTTGGGAATGAGTTTTCTGTTATGTTAATGAGGCAGGATTAGTGTAGGGTCTGTCTTGCATCAAACTCTTACAAGAGATAAAAGGAATAGATTAGGCAAGCAAAGATGTGGGAAGATAGATGCTATGCCACATGAAGATCACCAAGGAGCCAAGGAACAAGGACATTCCCCCAGAGCTGACAGAGAAAGAAAACTTTCCCCTAGAGCCAGCACCCTGAATTTGGACTTCCAGCTTCCTGAACTGTGAGGAAATAAATTTCCGTTTGGTAAAGCTATCCACTTGTGATATTTCTGTTATAGCTGTACTAGATAACTAGATAACAAATCTATCTCAGAAGAAGTACAGCCAGAATGTTCCTTAAATGCAAGGACGGCAAGACTTCACCTCACATAATTTAGACATGTTATCAGGAAAGTCCCTGATAACTAGTCAGTCCCTGGAGAAGGACATCATGCTTGCTAAATTAAAGGATCATTGAAAAAGAGAAAGATCTTCAATGACATGGAATGACACGGTGTCTGCAACAATGGGCTTAAACATAGCAACGATTGTGAGGATGGTGCAGTATCAGGCACTATTTTGTTCTGTTGTACAGAGGGTCACTATGAATTGGAACTGACTCAATGGCACCTAACAACAACAACAATAACAGATAACTAAGACAGAATTTGGTACTGGGAAGTGAGGCTGATGTTCTAACAGATTCCTAAAATGTGAAATTGGTTTTGGAATTGGGTAATGGGTAGAGGCTGGAAGAGTTTTACAGTGCCCAGTAGTAAAAGCCAGCAGGACTGTTGGTAAAATTATGGAAGTCAAAGAAAATTCTGATGAGGGCTCAGAAGGAAGTGAGGAGAGCTATAGAGAAACTCTCTATCATCTCAGAGAATACACATGATGCCAGCAACAGAATGTTGCTAGAAATGTGGCCATTAAATGTGCTTCTGATGAGGCTTTAAAAGAAAATGATGAGCATGTGATTTGACAATGGAGGAAAGGTGATGCTTTCTATGCAGTGGTAAAGAACTTGTCTGAATTATGTTTAAAGGTTTGGTGGAAGGTAGAACTTGTAAGTGATGAACTTGGATATCTGACTGATGGGATTTCTAAGCAAGATCTTAAAGCGGCCATGTGTTTTCTCCTTGCCACTTACAGTAAAATGTGACAGGAAAAGGATGGACTTAAAAATGAACTGTGTAAAATGAAAACAGAATTTAAAGATTTGGAAAATTCTGTTGTACAAGCTAAGGACACATGTCCTAGAATTTTCACCAAGGACGTGGCTATACAATCTTTTGTTAAAGAGATTAAACCTGTTACTGATGGATCTAACCAACTACCACACCAGAAAACCCATCAGCTTAGACTAAAGGGGACAGCGAAAGAACGAAAGGAAAGAACGCTGTCTGCCTTTAGGTATTCCACATGCAGGAAACAGGTCAAAGGAGCTACATCTGTTGTCCTACAAGAAAAGAAAAGGACCATCCCTGGAGCACCTCAGAAATCAGTAGAATTCTTGGAAGGACCATGGGAAGCAAGGCCTTCTCGGTTTCAAGGGGTGGGGCCATGGTCTCCTAGATCTCAAAGGGTGGGGCCAGAGCTTCTTAGTTTCAAAGAGCTGGATCTTCACCAACTCGGTCCTGGAGTGTAGGGCTGTCATTAAAGTGTGCCATGGGGACAGAGCCACAGCCCAAAGCTGAGGTGGTGGGGCTGCCATGCCCAAGAGGTAGAAAAACGGCACCTGCCGGGGCCAAGGGGATGGGGTTGCTACTCAGATGGACTAGGAGAATGGGGCTGCCCAAAGCCAAGGGAGCAGAGTTGCCATCCCAGTGTGCCTGGAAGGTGAAGGTGAAGCCCAGGGCCAAGGGGACTCCACTCAGAACGCAGAGAGCCTGGTCAACACCCAGAGTCTGGAGAGCGGGGCCATTGCCCAGATGATCCCAAAGAACAAAGGGTTATTTTCAAGACTTAAGAGCTAATGTAAATTGTTCTGCTGGGTTTTGGACTTGCTGGGTGCCTGTTATCCTTTCTTTCTCTCCAATTTCTCCCATTTGTAATGGAAATGTCTGCCTTGTGCCTGTTCCACCATTCTACTTTGGAAACAGATAACTTGCAGTCTAGATTTCACGGGTTACAGATGAAGACAAATTTTGCCTTAAGATGGAACTTACCTGAAGAGTCACCCATATTAGATTTAGATGATTTAGAAGATGAGATTTTGGACTTGAAGCTGATTTAAGTCTTTTGGGATGATGTGATGGGGTGAATGTGTTTTACATGTGGCAAGGACATGAATTTTTGGGAGACCAAAGGGTGGAATGCAATGGATTGAATTTTGTCCCCAAAACATATGTGTTGTAAATCCTAACCTCTATGCTTGGGGTTATAATCTCATTTGGGAGTAAATTTTCTGTTATGTTAATGAGGCAGGATTAGTATAGGGTGTGTCTTGAGTCAATCTGTTACAAGAGATAAAAAGAGTAGATTAGGCAAGCAGAGATAAGGGAAGATAGATGCCATGCCACATGTTCAAGGAGCCAAGGAACAAGGATATTCCCCCAGAGCTGACAGAGAGAGAAAGCCTTTGCCTAGAGCCGGCACCCTGAATTTGGACTTCCAGCCTCCTAAACTGTGAGAAAATAAATGTCAGTGAGAATCATCCACTTGTGGTATTTCTGTTATAGCAGCACTAAACAACTAAGACACTACTTTTGTAACATACTCACAGAAGTGACATCCCATCATTCTGCTGGTTAGAAACTGCACACAGGTCCTGCCCATATTCAAGAAGAGGGGATTACACAGACATGAGTACCAGCAAGTAGGAATAATTAGGACCATCTTAGAGTCTGACCACCACATCTTCCATCATAGGAACTTCAAGGGTTGTAAAGGTTTTACTTCTTTTAATTTGAACCACTGATGGCTCAGAAGAAAACCTTAGTCTGCAGAGTAAAAGTTTGTTCACTCAGTAGCATCCCACCCTACTTCTTCTCCTCCTTCCATGGTCCTTGGTTCAAGACCCTTAGATCTGAGAGGAGAACAGTCCTGATAACAAGGCTGGAGCCACAGCTGGGCCTCAATTGTAAGGGCTTATTCCGCTTTCGGTGCCAGGTCCTGATATAAGTGCTGAGAACATGAAGATAAATAAAACACAATATCCCACCCTAAAGGGGCCCAAATACAGACTTAGTGCCAAGAGACACACTGGTCTGTAGACACCAAGGAGTAACAAGTTTTGTTTTAGAAAGAGAATTTGGATGGCAATGTGTAGGATGGAGACTATAACATTTTCATGCTTTTGTGATTTTTGAGAATCTTATTCCTATAACCAAGCCAAAGTCCCTGAAGCCAGGAGGCCTGCCAGAAGCAGCTGGAAGGCTGAAAGTCTGAGTCTTCATCACCAAGTTCCCTTGGGAACCAGGAAGAGCAGACCTGAGCCCAAGCAGCAGGGCCTTATCCCTTTCTGGTGCCTTCTGTAGTGTCACTGCCCCATCAGCATGAATGCTGGAGAAAGCTGGTCTCCTACAGGCACAGAAACTCTCTGGAAAGACATAGTCAAGCCAGTAAGATTTGGGATCAGACCAGGTGCCAGGAGATATGAAATCTGCCCCTATCTCTGAAGATGACTTATAATAATGAAATTGTTGGAACTGGGTGGGAAAGGAGATCATTTCATCCAAACCCTTGTCATACAAATGAGAAATGGAGCCCAGGGAGGAGAAGTCATTTTCCCAAGGTTACCCAGCTTATTGCAGAGATTTATCTACAAGACAGTTCTCCAGGCTCCAAGACCAGATCACCTTCCACATTTTTATGGCTGTAGATGAGTCACTCACCCTTGCATCAGCCCTGAAGCTCCTATTATCTAGATTAATATCACAGTTTGCTGGACACCTCATATACACTTAGTTCTGCATATGGAACCATTAAGAAATAAAATATTGTGGTTATACTGCAAATTTATCCTTTGTAACATTCCCATCAGTGTCAACAGTGTAATCTGTTCACTCACTTTCAAAATGTGAACGACTATAATCACATCTTAGCTGCCTCCAGTCTCTCTTGTCTTCCAAATAATCCCACGCTTGTTCACCAAATGAATCTGCACCTGTTTCTTTTCTGTCAGTTTATTTTTCTCTCTTGATGTCTGTTTCTCCTCTCATTCTCTTTCATTTCCTGTTTTGTTTCTTCTTTCACGTCTGTTTCTCTCTATTAACTAGTCACAATACAGATGTGAAGACTGATTTTAATTATTTTTATATTTGCAATTTTTATTTTTGAAAACAGAAGCAAAATGGTTTGGATTTGCCTCCTTAAAAAATACTTTAAAGTTATTTTTATGTATAAAATAAGTCTGTAACAAATAATGTACTTTATTATTTATTCCATGATGTTTAATCATTCTCAGCAGGCTCCAAAAAGAAGGCTCCCCATCTAAGTCCTGGAATCAATGCAAAGTTGCTTACCACTGAATATGAAGACATTTATTAGATACTTTGCTGGAATCATTTACTTATTCAATCCACAAGCATGTATTAATTGCCTACTATTAAGGTCAAAAACTTATCAAGTAGACAAGTTTTATTTTCAGGAAACTGTCCACCTCTGTGACAACAAAGAAGAGTCTGGAAGTCCCCTCATGTCTCTAGGAAAGCCTAACTCATTCAGTGATAAATACAAAGTAATTTAATCAAGGAGCTCTGGTGGAGAAGTGGTTAAGAGCTTAGGCTGCTAACCAAATGTCAGCACTTCGAATACGTCAGCCAATCCTGGGAAACCCTGTAGGGCAGTTCTGCCCTGTCTGATAGGGTCACTATGAGTCACAATTGACTTGACAGCATGCAACAACAATTTAATCAAAGATATTGTACAAGAAGGGCAGGAAAAGAGTAGAAAATGCATTAACAGAAAAATAACACTAATCAAAAAAATGTTGCCAGGGAGCAGTTGAAGATAGAGGCCTAATATTTCACATTCTTTTTTTTTTTTTATCTTAAGAATTGCTTCTATGAGAGGAGAACGTCAATCAGAAATTCAATAACTCAGGGAAGATAAAGAGAGACATTGAGAAAAAGATGAAGCATTACTGGTAAAACTCAGGAAATAAGTTGAAGAAAAAATAAAAGTCACAGAAATTAAGGTGAAATGAGAATGAGACAGAGACAAATAAATAATGGTATAACCACTAAGCGATCTACCAAAACGAGAAACCAAACCCAATGCCATTAAGTCAATTCCAACTAACATCAACCCTATAAGACAGAGTTTCCAAAGGGTTTCCAAAGTTGTAAATCTTTACAGAAGCAGACTGCCACATCTTTCTCCCACAGGGCAGCTGGTGAGTTTGACCCTCCAACCTTTTGGTTAGAAGGTGAGCACTTAACCCCTGCACCACTAAGGCTCCTTAACTAATATATAGGATAAAATTTATATAAAAAACAAACTAGTTGCCAACAAGTTGACTCCACCTCATACCAACCCTATAGGACAGAGCAGAACTGCCCCATAGGGTTTCCAAGAAGTGGCTGGTAGATTCAAATTGCCAATGTTTTGGTTAGCACCCAAAAGCTTAACCACTGCGTCACCAGGGATCCAAAATTTATGTAAGTAAATAGAATGACAGCAAAGACTGAGTTTTAAAAGGCTAGTGAGACTATAATATATGTAGAAAACAGGTAAAATAGAGCCAACATATACATAATTGGATTCTCAAAAAAAATTCAAAGCAAAGGAACAAATTAAAAATATAGTTTAAGAACACTTTGATGAAATAAATAAAGATTTGTATATACATATTTAAAAGAAATCCAGTGTATCAGGGAAAATTAACCAGAAATATTGACCCTATGACATGTGCTATTAAAGTTATTGAATTTCAAGATAAAGAAAGAATCCTTTTGGCAGTCAGACAAAAAGATTAAGTCGCTTATCAGAGGGAGAAATCAGGCTTGTCTCAGCAAAATTCAAAGCCAGAAGATAACATAACAATATATACAAGGTATTCAAGTGAAGAGAGTGTAAATCAAGCTTCTTACATCCAGCCAAATGGCCCTTCATTTATAATGACTACAGACAAAAGTGTTTAACAAGAAAGAATTGAAATAATATTGTTCTTTATGAGCCTTCCTTGAGGAGACTGCTAGAGTACGAATTTCAGCTAACCATAAGATTGGTTAAGAAAACTAAAGCAAATAAACTAATGAAGAACCTTGCATATATTTAACAGTACAATAAAGTCTAAAACAAAGATGGAGATTACTGACAGAACAGAATATAAACATTATGTGTCCAATGACGTAGAAATGATACAATTAATAAAACAAATGGAAGAGGAAAAAGATAGATAGGTAGGAGACGGATACAGTATACTCTTCTCCTCATCTGTAATAACTGTGATTCAAAGAATAACATTTAAAGATAACAAATCAACTAACAAAGTAAAAAGATTAATACTAAGAAACATAATATAACTGCAATTTGGTAACAGAGGGGTAGAGGAGGATGAAAAAAACATAATTTCATATGGCTTTTGATAGGGAACAAGGAACTAAAAGACTAAGGTATTACATGAAGATACCATTATAAAGGCAACCACTAGAACAAATAAAAATATTTCTATCATAAAAATTTCACAAAACAGAATATAGATCACATAGTAAAAGACTTAAGAAAAAAAATTATTGAAATAAATGTCCATCTGCAGGAAAATGGATAAACAAACAAACGTATAGTCATACAATGGAATATTCTTAGTTATAAAATCGAACAAACTACTGATACAGCACTGACATGGATGAATCTCATAGACATTATGCTGAACAAAAGAAGCCAGACACAAGAGCATATACTCTGTGATTCTATTTATATGAAGTTTTAGAACAGACACAACTAATCTAAGGTGGAAAATATAATAACAGTAGTTTTCTTGTTGTGGGAGAAATAGGGATTGACTGTGAAAGGCCATAGGAGAGAAAGATTATTTACAGTGTGATAGGTGCGTGGGTTTCATGGATGTATACATTTGCAAAAATTTTAGACTTAAGAGTTGTCCGTTTCAATGTATGCAACTTTTACTTAATAAAAATAACCCTAAAAATCATGATTATTATTGAGTGGACAGGTGGGAGTGTGTTGAGGTACAAATGACACAAGAATGGCAGAATGTTGGCAATTGTTGAAGCCGGGTGCTAGACACATGGCAGTTCAGTAAAGCATTCTGTTTACTTTATAAATGTTTGAAATTTTCCATAATAAATTTTTTTTAAACCTACAGAAACAGAAAAGATAACAGGAAATATGACAGAAGAACTAAGATAAAATAAACTTGTGATGTCATTGTTAGGTGCCATTGAGTCAGTTCCAACTCATAGCAAATGAAATACTGCCCAATCCTGCACCATCCTCACAATCCTTGCTATGTTTGAGCCCATTATTGCAGCCACCGTGTCAATCCATCTCGTCCATGGTCTTCCTCTTTTTCACTGACCCTCTATTTACCAAGAATGATGTCCTTCTCCAGGGACTGCTCCTTCCTGATAACATGTTAAAAGTACATGAGACGAAGTCTCACCATCCTTGCTTCCAATGAGCATCCGGCTGTAGTTCTTCCAAGACAGACTTTATTTGTTCTTCTGGCAGTCCATGGTATATTCAATATTCTTTGCCAACACCATAATTCAAAGGCATCAATTCTTCTTGGGTCTTCCCAATACATGTTGTTGTTATTGTTACCACAAAAAAAAAAAAAAAAGCCTTCTACCCTTGAGAATAATTCTGCTGCTCCCCCATTTTGCTAATGTAAAATCTGCTGCAATCATTTCTGGGTTTTTTTTTTTTTAATAACATTTTTTCTTTCCTGTCACCTCACTCTTCCTTTAAAAGTTACTTCTGTAAGAAACCTTTATAATCTCACTTTCCATATCCTCTCTGAGGTAACAACTTCTCCTTTGCTATACCACCGTCTTCAAGCTTCTATTCTACACAACTCTGCAGGTAAATTTAGGGTACAAGAGGGTCAAATATTGTTTCACTGGCTCTACAGAACCTTAAACCAAAAAAACCTAATCCATCGATTCTGACTCATAGTGACCCTACAGTCTCTGAAAGCTGTCACCAGGAGTCTCCATGACATGTCTCACATATGCTTAAGAACACTTTCATCACAGCTACCATCTCCCTGTCATTGACCATTGGCTTCCCTTCCTGCTCTGGACAATCACAATGAGTTCTGCTCTTCAAGTATCTGTTCACACTAGGCTTCCATAAAGAGGAGAAGCTTGGTCCTACCTCTATCAGAAACACTGGTGCTGTCTTCTCCTACACCCCCTCCACTTCACTGTGTTGTTCTCTCCTGTTGCAGTGAAAGCTGATCATGGTCTGGAATCTACATGAGGCTTTCACCTTCCCTCACTCCCTTCTCTCACTAGAGCTCCACAGCATACCAACAGGGTGCATTGTTTCTTGTTGTGACTGTAGTGAGTTATCTTACTCGGCTTTTAATTGCAACCCCTCTCCCTAGGGTTCTGCTAGGAGTGAATAGGGGCTGACCAGAGATGATCCAAATACCTTTCCCCTCTGGACCAGAAGCCTTTGGATCAAGCTTGTGTTCCAACTCTCTCAACTCTCTCCCTTAGGATAAGTTTTTTCACAAGGACTTCTCAGTCTGTCTTGCCCTAGTCAAGGTACCTATGAATTCTCCAGGCCTAGCCAGACTTTCCTGAATCTTGGTGAACTCAATTTATAGTTTATATCTATGTTGGAATCCTTATACTCCTAATGCAACCCTCATTACATCACACTGCAGTGACTGACCTACTTGTGTATCTCCAGAACTAAATTTAATTATTGGGTAACCCATGATTGATACATGGTAGGTGTTTGAGAAGCATGAATTGATTAATTAATTAACATAGTTTCCTCAGACAAGATGCTAGGGGTAAATATAGCAAGCAATATAAACTCATTCTCATGTTGGCCATTGAAGAAAGACTCCACTCTGGAAAATGCAGATGACCTGACACTTAAAAGTGACTGCTTTAGGGCAAGGTATACAGTTTGATATTGGTCTCCTTCTAGAGGTTTATTTGCCAAGAGGGTGTCATTCTGACTTGAAGTGAACAGCAGAGGGTACTCTGAACAGAAATATGCTGTGCAATTGCCAGTCTCTTGGGCCTAAATATTCCTCAGTTTAAAGTCCCTTCCTATCCCAGCTAAGCAGTCAATAATATTATGGAATTATTGAGAACATATTTTTCATCAGCATCATTGCTGGATATATTATGGAGCTATGACCTCTTTCCCAACTACTGTAATTTTAGAAATTTTTAAAGGATATGTTACACATGGAGTTGATTTTTCTATTGAACCATGAATCATAATTAACATTTACAATGGCCATTAAAATGGCTCTAGCCAGTAAATCTACCACATGTATCAGAAATTTAATAAGCAGATTCTTTTGTATAATGTTTTCAATTATAAAAGTAATAACACATTCACATTACAGAAAATTTGAAAATCATAGTCAGTCCCAATAAAAGGAAATAAAATATCACTGGTAATATGTTATATGTAATCTTGAAAAACCTATAGGGCTCTCAAATCCTTGTCAAATGATTTATGGGAAAATATTGTGAAGGGCCTCTTAATGAATTATGGATACCCACCTAACTAGAAATGATGCCCATGTCACACTCTGTACTATTTGTTAGCACTACAGATAACTGCTATTTAATATCTTGCTGAATATCCTACTAGTTTCGTGTTTTTTTCCTATACTTTTTCATGGCTTAAGATAAAACAAGACATAGCTTTGCATTGTTACTTTTTCCACCTTATAACGCTTGAACACTTCTATATCATAGAAATTTTCATAATCATTGAGTAATAGTCCACTACATAATTGTACCAAGATGTGTTTAACCACTGAGAAATGTTCGTGATAGATAAGCAAAGAACTCTCACCATTATTGGGGCTGAATTCAGCATATTAGCCCTGGTCAGGTTGCAATATTGTATATCCACACCTGTTTAAAGGTTTCATGATGCAGCTGGCAAATGCTGGTCAAAGAAGGGCCAAATTAAAAGCCTTCTATCATGAATCCACAAGAACAAAGCCTAGAAATCCTGTCATCTGGCAATATGTGGTCTTGATTTTTCACTTAGCAGTAAAACTCAGAAGTTATAAATACTCAAAAGATCCAAAGCAAGATATCAACTTAAGAAATGTCAGTACTGAAGGTTCCAGCAAGATGGCACTCTAGGCAGAAGCACCACGCCATCCCTCCACAGCAAAGATCCAAAAAACTAAGCCAAACAGAGAATGCAACAATCCTGAAACCCTAGAACATCAAATGAAGAGATAAAGAACTCAGCCGAGCACCAAATGGAGTGAGAATACTGAAAGAGAACGGAGAGCGAGGAGAGATTCATGCAGAGGTCCCCTGCCAGCTAATGCAGCACGGATCCACCATCTTGGACTCCTATCAGAGACCAGCAAACGGGGGTAGGAGAAAGCAGCCTCACGGAGCACCCAGTGGGAGACAAAACAGCAGGTAATTTGTGGGGTGTGCTTTCCCACCCCCCACCCCTCTTCGCCCTGACTTGGGCTCCTCTGCTTCCTGCGGCCACAGTCTCTCGACCGGGAAGCGTCGGCTGCTTGGATTCCACACACCCAAGCGGGCTGCTCTCTGGGTGCCATTTGTTGGCTGCTGGTGTTGCTTTCTTTTTTTTTTTTTTTTCCTGCTTCTTTTGATTTCTTGCTTGCCTTTCGCTGCCCCCCCACCCCTTTTGCTCAAGTGCCTGGCTCCGAGCGCCATCTTTGCTTCTATGTGAGGGGCTCCCAAGCGCTGGCAATTTGTGATATACGCTTTCCCACTCTCCACCCTTCTTCACCCACACTCGGCCTCCTCTGCTTCTCACAGACACAGTCTCTTGTCCATAAACACCAGCCCGCACTGGCTGGCTCCCTGAGTGCCATTTGTTGGCTGCTGGTGTTGCTTTTTTTTTTTTTTCCTGCTTCTTTGGATTTCTTGCTTGCCTCTTGCTGCCTCCCCCTCCTTTCGCTCGAGTGCCTGGCTCCGAGCGCCATCTTTGCTTTTTACTGAGGGGCTGAGGAGCTCCATTCGAGTGTGGAGCTGCTTCCCGGTCTGGGCTACTGCGCTGGTGGGATCCCGTGGGTTTTCTTCATTTTGAATTGTTTGTCTGTTTTCCTTTCCATTTCTTGAGTTGGGAGCACTTTCTGGCCAGGCAGAGGATCCCTGAGGACATTTCTTTCTTCGTTGGGTTTTTTTTTTTTCCCTGTTTTTTTGGGGGGCCTTTCTTGTTCTTTTTTTTTTTTGTTTTGTTTTGTTTTCTTTTTCCTCTTTTTCCCTTTTGTCTTTCTTCATTGCTCAGTTTCTCATCTCTCTATATCTTCCTTCTCTTTCTGATCCCTGAAATACCAGGCACTGTATGCCTCTGCACCTTCTGGCCAGGCTGTGCTGCGACACCTCAGAGTGACTTCCCCAGACCTCATAGCTGCATTGGTGGGATCCCTGGGAACTTTGCGGTTCTTTAACCTTTCTGATTATTATTTGTTCATTCTTTTCTTTTCTTCCTCTTCCCCCATCTGTTTTTCTCCATTTCATAGTCTCTCATCTCTCCATTCCAAAGGCAAGCTCCCCTAGCATTCTTTTTTGTTTGTTTCTATGTTTTAGGCTCCTGTTCCTCTCTCCTCTCTCCCATATCCAGCTTAGCTCCACACGTAACCATCTCCCCACTGCATCCTGCTTACCTGCACCGTGCGCTTGACGTCGCATCACCAAGCAGTGCAGGCATAGCCTACTGGAACCTGCCCAGCACTGATTACCGACCCGACCTGGTGGCTGTAGTGAGTGCCACAAACAACCCATCCCAGTGGCTCCTCTTCAGCTGGACCTGCCCTGCTGAGTGACTGAACCTGCCAGTTGGAGAAGGAGGCAAAATGTATTGAGCGCACAGATGAGCAAACAACAAAGAGCACGCAGTCTGCCTGCTCAGACATACTCAAACCTTTTTTTCTTAAGAAAAGGGATGAAACAAACAAATCTACAACCAATAAATGAGAGAGATATCTACTAAATGCCCCAAAAACAGCAAACAATATCAAAACATTTACAAAAATAGGACAGGATGGTTCCAGTAGGCGTCCAAATTAAAACACCAGATGACTCTTCTATGGAAGAAAATGCACTAGAAGTACCTGATAGGGAATTCATATTTCTAATACCCAGAATTTTCCAAGAACTGAGGCAAAAAGCTGACAAACATGAGAAAAAAATAGACAAATTCATGGAAGATACAGACAAAAAATTAGAAGACTTCAGGAAGATGATGCAGGAACAAAATGCCAAAATAAATTCACAACTAGAAATTATATAAAAACAACAATTAGAAATCCAAAAGATAAACAACAAGATTTCAGAAATGGACGATGTCATAGAAGGGCTGAGAAGCAGATTTGAAACAGTGGAAGACAGGATCAGTGGAACTGAAGACAAACACCTGGATACAATTCTGTTTAAGGTAAACTAAGAAAAAAGAAAAAAGAAAAATGAAGAGACCCTGAGAGTTATGTGGGACACAATTAAAAGCAAAAATTTACAAGTGATTGGCATTCCAGAACAGGGGGAGAAAACGGAGAACACAGAGAGGATCATTGAGGAACTGCTGACAGAGAACTTCCCCAATATCATGAAAGATGAAAAGCTGGCCATCCAAGAAGCTCAACGAACCCCATATAGAAGAGACCCCAGAAGAAAATCACCAAGGCATATCATATTCACACTCGCCAAAACCAAAGACAAACAAAGAATCCTGAGAGCAGCACGTGAAAAACAAGAAGTCACATACAGAGGAGAAACAATAAGAGTAGGCTCAGATTATTCAGCAGAGACCATGCAGGCAAGAAGGCAATGGGATGACATATATAGAGTCTTCAAGGAAAAGAACTGTCAGCCAGGAAAAATATATCCTGCAAAACTCTCGTTCAAATTTGATGGTGAAATTAGGTCATTTCCAGATAAACAGAAATTAAGGGAATATGTAAAAGTCAAACCAAACTTACAAGAATTAATAAAGGGAGTTTTTAGATCTGAGGACAAACAGCTTCAGCCCTCAGGCAGGACCTAGGACGCACGATCGTATGAGCCAGATACCAATTTAGGAAATGAACTCTCGAGGACTATCCAAGACCAAAAGAAATACAATGGGGAATCAGAGCAGTCAATTGATGGATGACAACAACATCAAAACAATGAAAGAGGGAATAAACGGCATAGGTATAGAACCTTCTAATGGAGAGGAAGGCAAGGCGATACCAAGTAAGGGTAGACTGCTTCAAACTTAGAAAGATAAGGGTAAAATTCATGGTAACCACAAAGAGGGTTAACAAACCTACTCATAAAAATAGAGATGAAAAACATAAAGTCTCAGCAAAAACAAAACCTACAAAAACAAAAGAAAGGGAAAAAATCCACAAACAAAAGTAACTCAGTACAAGAGAGTAAGAAGAACAAAGAAAACGTCAGCACCACAAAAAAAAGCACTACAAAATGACAGCAACAAACTCACATCTATCAATAATTACACTGAATGTAAATGGACTCAATGCACCCATAAAGAGACGGAGAGTGACAGAATGGATAAGAAAACAGGATCCATCAATATGCAGTCTACAAGAGACACACCTTAGAAACAAAGATGTAAATTTATTAAAAGCCAAAGGTTGGAAAAAATATATCAAGCTAACAACTACCAAAAAAGAGCAGGAGTGGCAATTCTAATCTCTGATAAAATACACTTTATAACAAAATCTACCATAAAAGACAAAGAAGGACACTATATAATGATTAAGGGGATGATCCATCATGAAGACATAACCATAATAAACATCTATGCACCCAATGACAAGGCTCCAAAATACATAAAACAAACTCTTAACAACACTGAAAAGAGAAATTGACAGTTCCAAAATAATAGTAGGAGACTTCAACACACCACTGTCAGTAAAGGACAAAACAACTAAGAAAAAACTCAGCAAAGATACAGAAGACCTAAAGGCCACAATCACCCATCTTGACCTCATAGACATATATAGAACACTCCATCCAGCCGCTGCAAAGTACACATTCTTCTCCAATGCACATGGAACGTTCTCCAGAACAGACCACATCTTAGGCCACAGAGCAATCCTCAACAAGATCCAAAACGTTGAAATAATTCAATGTATCTTCTATGACCACAATGCCATCAACGTAGAAATTAACAATAGACAGAGCAAGGAAAAAAAATCAACTACATGGAAACTGAATAATACCCTGCTTACACATCAGTGGGTAATAGAAGAAATCAGAGATGGAATCAAAAAATTCCTAGAATCAAATGAGAATGAAAACACATCATACCAAAACCTTTGGGACACAGCAAAGGCAGTCCTCAGAGGACAATTTATAGCAATAGATGCACACACATCAAAAAAAGAAGAAAGGGACAAAATCAAGACATTAACTACAGAACTCAAACAAATAGAAAGAGAACAGCAAAAAAAGCCCACAACCACCGGGAGAAAGGAAATAGTAAAGATCAGAGCAGAAATCAATGAAATAGAGAACAGAAAAACTATAGAAAGAATCAACAAAACCAAAAGTTGGTTCTTTGAAAGAATCAACAAAATCAACAAACCACTGGCCAGACTGGCAAAAGAAAAACAGGAGAAGACACAAATAACCCAAATAAGAAATGAAATGGGGGACATTACAACAGACCCAACTGAAATAAAAAGGATTATAACAGTATACTATGAAAAACTATGCTCCAACAAATTTGAAAACCTAGAGGAAATCCATAAATTTCTAGAAACACACGGCTACCCAAACTACAACAAAGTGATGTTGAAAATCTGAACATACCCATAACAAGAGAAGAGATTAAAAAGGTAATTAAAAAAACTCCCAACCAAAAAAACACCTGGCCCAGATGGCTTCACTGGAGAATTCTACAAAACATTTACAGAAGAGCTTATACCAGTTCTACTCAAGCTATTTCAGAGCATAGAAGAGGAAGCAACACTTCCAAATTCATTCTATGAAGCCAGCATAACACTGATACGAAAACCAGGCAAAGACATCACAAAAAAACAAAATTACAGACCAATATCTCTCATGAATATAGATGCAAAAATTCTGAACAAAATTCTAGCCAATAGAATTCAGCATCATATCAAAAGAATAATACACCACAACCAAGTAGGATTCATACCAGGTATGCAAGGATGCTTCAACATTAGAAAATCAATCAATGTAATCCAACACATAAATAAAAGGAAAGAAAAGAATCACATGATCATCTCAGTTGATGCAGAAAAGGCATTTGACAAAGTCCAACACCCATTCCTGATAAAAACTCTCAATCAAATAGGTATAGAAGGGAAATTTCTCAACATAATAAAGGGCATCTATGCAAAACCAACGGCCAACATCATTCTTAATGGAGAGAGGCTGAAAACATTCCCCTTGAAAACAGGAACAAGACAAGGATGCCCTTTATCACCACTCCTATTGAACATTGTGCTGGAACTTCTAGCTAGACCAACAAAGCAAGAAAAAGAAATAAAGGGCATCCAAATTGATAATGAAGAAGTTAAACTGTCCCTGTTTGCAGATGACATGATACTATACATAGAAAACCCTAAAGACTCCACGACAAATCTGCTGGAACTAATAGAAAGATTCAGCAGAGTAGCAGGATACAAGATAAACATTCAAAAATCAGTTGGATTCCTATACACCAGTAAGGAGAATGATGAAAAGGAAATCAGGAAATCCATACCATGTTCAATAGCCCCTAACAAGATAAAATACTTAGGAATAAATCTGACCAGGGATGTAAAAGACCTATACAAAGAAAACTATAAAACACTACTGCATGAAACCCAAAGGGATCTACATAAATGGAAAAACATACCATGCTCATGGATAGGCAGACTCAACATTGTGAAAATGGCAATTTTACCCAAAGCAATTTACAAATACAATGCAATCCCGATACAAATACCAGCAACATTTCTTCAAAGAGATGGAAAAACTAATCATTAACTTTATATGGAAAGGGAAGAAGCCCCGAATAAGTAAAGCACTACTGAAGAAGAAGAATAAAGTTGGAGGACTCGCACTACCTGACTTCAGAACCTACTATACAGCTACAGTAGTCAAAACAGCCTGGTACTGGTACACCGACAGATACATTGACCAATGGAACAGAAGTGAGAACCCAGATGTAAATCCATCCACCTACGGTCACCTGATCTTCGACAAGGGCCCAAAGTCCATCAAATGGGGAAAAGACAGTCTTTTTAACAAATGGTGCTGGCAAAACTGGATATCCATCTGCAAAAAAATGAAACAGGACCCACACCTCACACCAGATACAAAAACTACTTCAAAATGGATCAAAGACCTGAATATAAAGCCTAAAGCTATAAAGTTCATAGAAGAAAAAATAGGACCAACAATTCAGGCCTTAATACATGGCATTAACAGGATACAAATCATAACCATCAATGCACAGACCCCAACAGATAAGCTAGATAACTGGGATCTTCTAAAAATCAAACACCTGTGCTCTTCAAAAGACTTCACCAAAAGAGTAAAAAGAGAACCTACAGACTGGGAAAAAATTTTTGGACAGTACAAGTCAGACAAAGTTCTGATCTCCATAATCTACAAGAAAATCCAACACCTCTGCAACAAAAAGAAAGATAATCCTATTAAAAAATGGGCAAAGGAAATGAACAGACACTTCACCAAAGAAGACATTCAAATGGCCAACAGACACATGAGGAAATGCTCGCGATCACTAGCCATTAGAGAAATGCAAATTAAAACTACAGTGAGATACAATCTCACCCCGGCACTACTGGCACGAATCAGAAACACTGGAAATAACAAATGTTGGAGGGGCTGCGGGGAGACGGGAACTCTTATGCACTGCTGGTGGGAATGCAAAATGATGCAACCATTTTGGAAAATGATATGGCGCTTCCTCAGAAAGCTAGAAATAGACCTACCATTCAATCCAGCAATCCCACTCCTAGGAATATATCCTAGAGAAATAAGAGTCGTCACTCGAATAGACATATGCACACCTATGTTCATGGCAGCATTGTTCACAATAGCAAAACGATGGAAACCACCTAGATGCCCATCAACAGATGAATGGATAAACAAACTATGGTACATACACACAATGGAGTACTATGCAATGAGAAAGAACAACAATGAATCTGTGAACCATCTCATAACATGGATGAAACTGGAGGACACTATGCTGAGTGAAATAAGTCAATCACAAAAGGACAAATACTGTATGAGACCTCTATTGTAAAAACCCATGAAAAAGTTCACACGCAAAATGTAACAATCTTTGTTGGTTACCAGGGATGGGAGGGGGGGAAATAAATAGGCAATAGATAAGTGATATCTTGGGTGGAGGGCGAGACAGTACACAATACAGGGGTAACTAGCACAACCTGTACAAGGAAAGGTCATGGAATCCCCATAGACACATCCAAACTCCCTGAGGGACTGAACTGCTGGGCCGAGGGCTGTGATGACCATAGTCTTGGGGAACATCTAGCTCAATTGGCATGACACAGCTTATAAAGACAATGCTCTACATTCTACCTTGGTGAGTAGTGTCTGGGGTCTTAAAAGCCTGTGAGCAGCCATCTAAGATACTCCACTGGTCTCATCCCTTTGGGAGCAAGGGAGAATGAAGAGAACAGGATACAAAGAAAAGATTAGTCCAAAGGACTAGTTGTCCACAGCTACCAAGGCCTCCACCGGACTGAGTCCAGTACAGCTAGATGGTGCCCAGCTACCACCACTGACTGCTCTCACCAGGATCACAACAGAGGGTTCCGGACAGAGCTGGAGAAGGATGTAGAGCATAATTCTAACTCACAGAAAAAAAAAAAAAAAAAAGACCAGATTTACTGGCCTAAAGGAGATTGGAGAAATCTCGAGCGTAGGGCCCCCAGACACCCTTTCAGCTCAGTGGTGAAGCTACCTCTGAGGTTCACTGTTCAGCCTGGCAGTGGACAGCCCCGTATAACCAAATGAGACTAATGAGGTACAGGAGTCCAGTGACAAGGGCCAGAAGGCAGAAGGGGGCAAGGAAGCTGGTGATAGGGAACCCAACGTTGAGTAAGGATATTGTTGATGTGTTGTGAGATTGTTAACCATTGTCATAGGGCAACATTTGTATTAACTGTTAAATGAGAAACTATTTTGTTCTGTAAACCTTCATCTTAAGTGAGAATAACAGCATAATTGGAAGAGCGTAGTCAATGTCACTGAACTATGTATGTAGAAATTTTTGAAACGGTGTATCTTTGGCTATGTGTATTTTCACCAAAAAAAAAGAAAAAAAAGTTTGAGAATTTAAAAGGTTGATAAGTTTTGGGGTTGTTAACCAATGTTATAAAACAATATGTGTACTACTGTTTCATGAGAAACTATTTGTTCTGTAAGCCTTCACCTCAAGTACAATAAAATATAAAAAAAGAAAAAGAAAAGAAATGTCAGTACTAATAAATGGCCATATGTGCAGAAAGACAGCAATTCTTATTAGGGCATTTCTATAATCCATAAAAGTACTGAAACCCAAATATCACCAGGGCCTCGCTTGGTCCAAATCTTTGGCTATTATTGTTGTTGCTGTTAGTTGTTGTCAAGTCAGATCCGACTCATGGAGATCCCATGTACAACAGAACAAAACATTGCCCAATCCCCCGCCATCTTCACGATCATTGGTGTGCTCAAGTCTGCTCTTGTGGCCACTGTGGATTTTGAGTGCCTTCCAGCCTAGGGAGCGTATCTTCTAGCACTATATCTGACAGTGTTCTGTTGTGATCCATAGGGTTTTCATTGGCTAATTTTTTTTCTAAATTGTAATTACTTTGTTATTCTTGAGAATATACACAGCAAAACATACACCAATGTAACAATTTCTACATGCACAATTTAGTGACATTGATTACATTCTTCAAGTTGGTGCAACCATTTTTACCTTCCTTTTCTGAATTGTTCCTCCCCCATTAACATAAACTCACTGCCCCCTAGGGTTTCCACACAATCTTTTGAGTTGCTGTTGTCAGTTTGATCCCACAAAGATACTTCTTAAAAGAGTGTAATTCTCAAGGCAGACAGTTTTTACAAGTTTAGTTAAACTATTATTTGGTTTTAAGAAGACTTCAGGGGATATTTTTGGTTTAAGATTTAAAAGATTATCTCAGGGCAATAGCTTCAGGGGTTTATTCAGGCTCCATGGCACAGTAAGTCTGGATTCCATGAGAATTTGAAGTTCTATTATGCATTTTTCTCCCTTTTGATCAGGATTCTTCTACAGAATCTTCAATCAAATGTTCAGTATGGAAGCCGGGCATCATCCAGTTCTTCTGGTCTCAAGGCAAAGGAGACAGTTGTTCATAGAGGCAATTAGCACACATTCCATATCCTCCTATTCTTGATTATCCTTCTGCCTCAGTTGCTCCAAGTGAATTGAGACCAATTATTGTGCCTTAGATGGCCACTTGCAAGCTTTAAAGACCCCAGGCACTATGCAAAAAACTAGGAGACAGAAAGAAATCATTAAACACATTATTAGATCGATTAACTGGGATAGCCCATGAAACCATGATCCTAAACCTCCAAACCAAGGAACTAAATACCATGAGGTGCTTGGTAGTACATAAGCAGACTCAGCAGCTACTTTTTTTTTGGTCATTATTGCAAATATATCTGTCACACAACTTTTATCATTGGCTAATTTTTGGAAGTAGATTTTCAGGTCTTTCTTCCTAGTCTGTCTGGGTCTGAAAGCTCTGTTGAAATCTGTCCACCACGGGTGCCCCTGCTGGTATTTGAAATACTGGTGGCATAGCTTCCAGCATCACAGCAAGATGCAAGCCACCACTGTATGACAAACTGACAGATAGCCCTGTTGCCGCATGGTATCAATTCATAGAAACACTAAGCAGGGACCAAAAGTGTTAAAAAAGGGAAGAGGAGTTTATAGTATTATTGACACCTCTTCAAGAACATTAAAAAGAGGGAAGTACATTCCTAATATGTAATAAAATATCTTAAAATTTCTCTTCTCACTATCATTCTCAAAATGTCAGTGCTACCCCAAATCTCTCACTCCATAAACTCATGTCCCTCCACACACACAGACTTCCACTTCCCCTCCTGTTTATCTCTTTCTTCCTTCCCAATATAAGTTCTAATTCCTCCTCATGCAAATCCTTTGTCCTCATTTGTCCGATTTTTTTCGTCTTCCTGTTGCTCTAATTCAGCATCACAAAAGCCCAGGAAATGAATTACATGCAGAATACTACTTAGATGATAAGGAGAGAGAAGAATAGCAACACACATTCAGTAATGTTTTTTGTCTGAGTCACTGTGTCTTGAACAATCTTTCCTCATAAATTCGTTTCCCAAGCTTGTTGAGAATATGGCTTGTTGTTGTTGTTGTTAGAGCACAAGGATCATGGGCTTAGGTTGCTAGAAGTTATGCATGTGCAGTATGGCCCCTTGTATTTGTCCTCACATCAACAGCTCAAAAGCCTAGACAATGAATGGTGACACTACCCTGAGAGTCAGTGGACGAGGCCTTTATACTATTAGAAATGTTGGACTTAAGGAGTGTCCTCAAGGCATTTTTGAAAGAACGTTTGTCAAATCACACTATATATAATGACAATGATAATAAGTATTATTATTATAATTATTGCTGACATTTATTGAGACTTACAATGTACCAAGCATTGTTCTAAGCATTTCACTTGGATTAATTCATTTGATCTTCAAAATGATCCTGAAGTATAGACATATTTATTAATCACTTCCTTTCACATATAACAGTGTACCTAGTGATTCAGTGAGACTCTGTGTAAACATAAGTTTGCCATGAATAATAAATGAGTAGTACTATACATGTCTCTACTGTGAATGGAGAGATTTGTACAACACCTACAGCCAGAATCTGGAAAAAATTAATTCTTCTTGTTCTTGCTGGTGGGAAAGTTCTTTTCAAAACTTCAACTCACTCAAACTTATCAAGAACTAATCAACAATGATGTTAGTTTGCCCACACAAGCCTCAATATTAAGTGGAGTTCTTGGGGCTGAGTAAAATGGTGAAGTGAGTGGACACTCCCATTTATTCTCCCAGCAACTAACTCACTGAACAATGATAAAAACAAGCACAGACTGAGATCTAAGAAATCCAGACAGCAGCTGAGGTGTTGGAAAGTCAGGGTGAGTCCAGAAGAAGAAGGGGAGAGGAGGAGGCAGGGATGCCACAGAAGCTGGGAGAATCTACTTACTAACATCTGGAGCCCTTGCTCTTCACAGCCATTTTGGGGTGGGGCTGGGCAACACCTCAAACAGGGAACATGGAAAGGAAGCTAATCTGAGGAAGCTGTAGTACAGTTTTTTCTAAAGTGGTACAAATTGGCCATGGGAGTTTGTGGACAGGGCAATTGGGAGGGAGCAAAGGGAGACAGTGGTGCTGCAAGAGAGTGCTGTTGAATCTCACTGAGACTTGACACTGATGGGCACTAGGACAGAGAGGAACTGCAAGGGAAGCAGGATGAGGGAAATACTTCAGACTGATGGGGTGACAAAAAGGGATGTGGGTGGCTCCCAGTCCATAGCAGAACACTATGGAGGAGACTGTGCAGGGGTGTTTATGAAGGAAAAACATAGCGAGCCTCAACCTTCATCACAGGAATGTTGAGCCCCACAGCCTATATCAGCGTCTATGGCCAGCTAAACCTCCTCTCCCACGCATGCATATTGAATTCCAGAAATCAAGCATCCAGAACTCCTGAATTAATACTGAAGAAAAGCTAAAGAGTTCCCTTTAGTGATTCTCAGGAGAAGTTACCAAGCCCAGTGCCACTGGGCTGATTCTGACAAATACTGATGCTGTGAGGCAGAGTGGAGATGCCCTGTGGGATTCCCAGGCCTGTGAAAGACAGGCTGCCACATCTTTTTACTGTGGAACGGCTGGTGGGTGTGAACCTCGGCCTTTCGGTTGGCAGGCAGATGCTTGACCACTGCTCCACTAGGGTGCCCAGTCAGAAAAGTTTCCCAAAAAACCAGAATACAAAATTTAAAGTAAAAAAAAAGGATAACAAAACAGCCCAAGTTCAACAAAAAAAAAAAAATAGTAAAACACAGAAAAATCACAAGAGAAGAAGGAAGGACCAGTCAAAAGCAAAACATGAAGAAGAGGAAATTTCTCCTCTGGAGCCCAAACTAATGCAAGGAATTGAAAATTTTCAGACTGTGGTGCTAACTATGTTCAAAGAGAGCAAAAAATATACAGAAAACAAACCAGCAGAGATCAGGAAACAAATGGAGGAACCAAATGAGAGACTCAACAGAGAAACTGAAAACATTAAAAAAAACAAACAAACAAAGACAGCTACTGGAATTGAAGAATAAAGCAAGTGAACTAAAAAAAGCAACAGAAACAACAATAGAGTCAAACAGACAGAGGATAGGATACATGAACTCAAAGACAAAATAATTGAACTTATCAAGTCTCAAGAGAAAAGAACAAAGCAAATAAACCCAAGGGGAAATATGAGATTCAATTAAGAAATAGAACATTAGAGTTATTGGAATCCCAGAGCAGGATGACAACAATAAGGGCATAGAAACAATATTCTAAGAGATAATCAGAGAGAATTTCCCAGAACTGAACAGAGAACCAAGCCTGCAAATACAGAAAGCTACGAGAACCCCTATCAGAGGAGACACAAAAAGATCAACTCTGTGCCATGTCCTAATAAATTCTTGAAAACCAAAGACAATGCAGAATTCTGAGAGTAGCAGAAGAGAAACACAATATAACATAGCAAGAGTCTTTCATAAGAATCAATGTGGATTTCTCCCCAGAAACTCTAGAGGCCAGTAAAAAATGGAGCAATGTACAAAAATACTGAATGTAAAAAATTGCCAACCAAGAATTCTTTACCCAGCAAAGATGTCTTTCAAAAACAAGGGAGAAATCAAGACATCCCCAAATAAACAGAAACTCTGGGAATTTGCCACTACCAGATCAGGTTTGGAAGTATTACTCAAGGGAGTACTCCAAATGGAAAGGTAAGAACACTAAATAAATGCTCATATCTATACAAGGGAAAAAATAAATAAGAAAGAGAGAGAGATCCCCCAAAAAGTAACAATATGGGCAATCGTCAGGACCAAGTACATGATATTTTCAGGGAATAAACTCAATAATTAAATCCCACAAACAATATAACAACAAGTTTGTAAGAATTAAGCACAAAGTAAACTTATCATATATAGGTTGTATATTGATGTTAGTGGAAATACACCAACAGAAATGGGGAAGGGAGAAGCATAACAGGAATAGATTAATTATGCTAAGGTTTTATGCTAACTGTTGTTCACGTGTTAAGCATTGTTGCAATCATAACTTGCGTAATGTAATATATGTGGTAACCACTAAGACATCACCAAGAAAAAATTCAGAAGAAAAGAAAACAGAAAGCAAAAAGGCTCATCACAAGAAAGGAGTCAAATACAAAAACAGAAAAATCAGGATAAAAAAAAGAAGATATGAAATACTCAAAAGACAAATAGCAAAATGAGTGAGGTAGACACTTAACTTTCAGTAATAACCTTAAAAGTAAATTGTCTAAATGCCCCATGCAAATGGCAGAGAGTGAAAGAATGGAATAAAAAACCATGATCCACCATTTAATTGTCTACAAGAAACACACCTTAGACATAAAGACACAAACAGAATGAAAATAAAAGACTGAAAAAGATTATTCCATGAAACCAATAAACAAAAAAGAGCAGGGGTGGTCATACTGATATCAGATAAAATAGACTTTAAATCAAAATCTATTACAAGAGATAAGAAGGACATTACATAATAATAAAAGGGTCAATTCAGCAAAAACACATAACAATTATAAATATATATGCACCTAACAACAATGCATCAAAATACATAAAACAAATACTGACTAATATGAAAGGAGAAACAGACAACTCCACAGTAAATGGTAAGGGACTTCAACACACCACTTACAATTCTAGACAGAACATCTAAAAAAAAAGATCACTAAGAACATTGAAAATTTAAATAAAACCATAAGCCAATTGGAAATAACAGACAAATATAGAACATTCTACCCAGCATCAGAACTATACACATCCTTCTCCAGTGCATTTGGATCATTTTCCAAAATAGACCATATGCAATGACAGAAAACAAGTCCTAAAAAATTTAAAAAGATTGAAATCATACAAAGCATTTTCTCTTACCGTAACTGTGGAAGCTAGAAATAAACAACAGGAAAATAAGGGAAAAAAATAAATTTATGGAAACTAAATAATACACTACTAAAAAACTATGGGGTCATAGAAGAAATCAAATGTGAAGTTAAAAAATTCTTAGAATCAAACAAAAATGAAAACACAATGTATCAAAACCTTTCAGACATAGCAAAAGCATGACTCAGGGAAATTCATAGCAATTAATGCCTACATTAAAAAAGAAGAAAGATTTTTAAAAAATCGTTAACTTAAACCAGCAACTTGAAATAAAAACCTGTTGCCATCAAGTCAGTTCTGACTCATAGCCACCCTATAGGACAGAGTAAAACTGCACCATAGGGTTTCCAAGGAGCAGCTGGTGGATTTGAACTCCCGACCTTTTGGTTAGCAGCTATACTCTTAATCACTACACCATCTGAAATAGAAAAGGAAGAGCAAAAGAAGCCAAAAGTTACTAGAAAAAAAAGAAAATAATAAACATCAGAATGGAAATAAATGGAATAGAAAAACAATAGAAAGAATCAACAAAATCTAATTTGGTTCTTTGAAAGGATCAATAAAATAGACAAACCACTGGCTAGACTGGCAAAAGAAAAAAACTAGAAGAGGCAAATGATCAAATTAAGAGATGAAATTGGTAACATTACAACTTATCCAACACAGATAAAGGAGATCATAACTGATTATTATGAAAACTTATACTCCAACAAATTTGAAAACCTAGATGAAATGGACAAATTCCTAGAAACACACTAACTACCCAAACTAACACAAACAAATGTAGAAAATTTAAACAGACTCATTACAAAAGAAGAGATTGGAGATGTTATCCAAAAAAACTGCCAACAAAAAAAAAACAAAATAGCCCAGGATCAGACAGCTACACTGGGGAATTCTACCAAACATTCAGAGAAGAGTTGACACAAATCCTACTCAATCTCTTCAAAAACATAAATGAGGAAAGAACATTCTAACTCTTTCTATGAAGCCAGCATAGAATTGATACTAAACCAGGCAAAGACATCACAAAAAAAGAAAATTACAGACCAATATCCCTTATGAACGCAGATGTAAAAAATTTCAATACAATTCTAACCAACAGACTTCAGCAACATATCAAAAAAATCATACACTATGTTCAATTTGGATTCATACCAGGATTACAAGGGTACTTCAACATTAGAAAATCAATCAGTGTAATCTACCACATAAAATAAACAAAGGAAAAGAGCCATATGATCATATCTATTGATGCACAAAAAGTATTTGATAAAGTTCAACACCCTTTCCTGATAAAAACTCTCAGCTAGACAGGAATAGAAGGGAACTTTCTCAACATAATTAAGGGCATATATGCAAAACCAACAGTCAGCTTTATACTCAATGGAGAAAAGCTGACAGCTTTTCCTTTCTGAACAGGAACGAGACAAGGATACCCATTATCACCACTCTTACTCAACATTGTATGGACATTCTAGCCAGAGCAATAAGACAAGAAAGAGAAATAAAAGGTATCCAAATTGGAAAGGAAGAAGTAAAACTATCTTTATTTGCAGATGACACTGTCCTACACATAGAATACCCTAAAGATTCCAAAAAAAAACCCTCCTAGAAATAATAGAAAAATTTAGCAATGTTGCAGGGTACAAGAATAACAAATAAAAATTAGTTGGGTTCCTCTATAGTGACAAACACTACTCCAAAGAAGAAATCAAGAAAACAATATCATTTACAATAGCCCCAAATCAATATGAAATATCTAGAAATTAACCTAACCGGTGACATAAAAGACTTATACAATGAAAACTGTAAAACACTACTTTATTGTTGTTAGGTGCCATTGAGTCGGTTCTGATTCACATCAATCCTATCTCTGTCACAACAGAACAAAACACTGCCTAGTCCTGTGCCATTCTCACAATCATTGTTATGTCTGAGCCCGTTGTTGCAGCCACTATGTCAATTCATTTCAGTGAGGGTCCTCCATTTTTTCGATGACCCTCTACGTTACCAAACATGATGTCCTCCTGCAGGGACTGGTCCCTTCTGATAACATGTCCAAAGTACATGAGACAAAGTCTCAACAACCTAGCTTCTAAGGAGCATTCTGGCTGTACTTCTTCCAAGACAGATTTGTTCATTCTTCTGGTAGTCCGTGGTATATTCAGTATTCTTCACCAACACCGTAATTCAAATGCATCAATTCTCCTCTGGTCTTCCTTATTCATCATCCAGTTTTCCCATGCATATGAGGCAAATGAAAATATCATAGCTTGGACTAGGCTCACCCTAGTCCTTAAAGTGACATCTTTGTTTTCTTTTTTTTTTTTTTTTAATTTTATTGTACTTCAGGTGAAGGCTTACAAAACAAATAGTTTCTCATGAAACAGTAGTACACATGTTGTTTTATGACATTGGTTAACAACCCCACAACATATTAACCCTCTAAATTCTCAACCTTTTTTTTTTTTTGGTGAAAATACACATAGCCAAAGACACACATTTCAAAAATTTCTACACGCACACTTCAGTGACATTGACTACGCTCCTCCAATTGTGTTGTTATTCTCACTTAAGATGAAGGCTTACGGAACAAAATAGTTTCTCATTTAACAGTTACTATAAATGTTGCCCTATGACAATGGTTAACAATCTCACAACACATCAACAATATCCTTACTCAACGTTGGGTTCCCTATCACCAGCTTCCTTGCCCCCTTCTGCCTTCTGGTCCTTGTCACTGGACTCCTGTACCTCATTAGTCTCATTTGGTTATACGGGGCTGTCCACTGCCAGGCTGAACAGTGAACCTCAGAGGTAGCTTCACCACTGAGCTGAAAGGGTGTCTGGGGGCCCTACGCTCGAGATTTCTCCAATCTCCTTTAGGCCAGTAAATCTGGTCTTTTTTTTTTTTTTTTCTGTGAGTTAGAATTATGCTCTACATCCTTCTCCAGCTCTGTTCGGAACCCTCTGTTGTGATCCTGGTGAGAGCAGTCAGTGGTGGTAGCCGGGCACCATCTAGCTGTACTGGACTCAGTCCGGTGGAGGCCTTGGTATCTATGGACCATTAGTCCTTCGGAATAATCTTTTCTGTGTATGCTGTTCTCTTCCTTCCCCCTTGCTCCCAAAGGGATGAGACCAGTGGAGTATCTTAGATGGCTGCTCACAGGCTATTAAGACCCCAGACACTACTCACCAAGGTAGAATGTAGAGCATTGTCTTTATAAGCTGTGTCATGCCAATTGAGCTAGATGTTCCCCAAGACTATGGTCATCACAGCCCTCGGCCCAGCAGTTCAGTCCCTCAGGGAGTTTGGATGTGTCTATGGGGATTCCATGACCTTTCCTTGTACAGGTTGTGCTAGTTACCCCTGTATTGTGTACTGTCTCGCCCTCCACCCAAGATATCACTTATCTATTGCCTATTTATTTCCCCCCCTCCCATCCCTGGTAACCAACAAAGATTGTTACATTTTGCGTGTGAACTTTTTCATGGGTTTTTACAATAGAGGTCTCATACAGTATTTGTCCTTTTGTGATTGACTTATTTCACTCAGCATAGTGTCCTCCAGTTTCATCCATGTTATGAGATGGTTCACAGATTCATTGTTGTTCTTTCTCATTGCATAGTACTCCATTGTGTGTATGTACCATAGTTTGTTTATCCATTCATCTGTTGATGGGCATCTAGGTGGTTTCCATCGTTTTGCTATTGTGAACAATGCTGCCATGAACATAGGTGTGCATATGTCTATTCGAGTGACGACTCTTATTTCTCTAGGATATATTCCTAGGAGTGGGATTGCTGGATTGAATGGTAGGTCTATTTCTAGCTTTCTGAGGAAGCGCCATATCATTTTCCAAAATGGTTGCATCATTTTGCATTCCCACCAGCAGTGCATAAGAGTTCCCGTCTCCCCGCAGCCCCTCCAACATTTGTTATTTCCAGTGTTTCTGATTCGTGCCAGTAGTGCCGGGGTGAGATTGTATCTCACTGTAGTTTTAATTTGCATTTCTCTAATGGCTAGTGATCGCGAGCATTTCCTCATGTGTCTGTTGGCCATTTGAATGTCTTCTTTGGTGAAGTGTCTGTTCATTTCCTTTGCCCATTTTTTAATAGGATTATCTTTCTTTTTGTTGCAGAGGTGTTGGATTTTCTTGTAGATTATGGAGATCAGAACTTTGTCTGACTTGTACTGTCCAAAAATTTTTTCCCAGTCTGTAGGTTCTCTTTTTACTCTTTTGGTGAAGTCTTTTGAAGAGCACAGGTGTTTGATTTTTAGAAGATCCCAGTTATCTAGCTTATCTGTTGGGGTCTGTGCATTGATGGTTATGATTTGTATCCTGTTAATGCCATGTATTAAGGCCTGAATTGTTGGTCCTATTTTTTCTTCTATGAACTTTATAGCTTTAGGCTTTATATTCAGGTCTTTGATCCATTTTGAAGTAGTTTTTGTATCTGGTGTGAGGTGTGGGTCCTGTTTCATTTTTTTGCAGATGGATATCCAGTTTTGCCAGCACCATTTGTTAAAAAGACTGTCTTTTCCCCATTTGATGGACTTTGGGCCCTTGTCGAAGATCAGGTGACCGTAGGTGGATGGATTTACATCTGGGTTCTCACTTCTGTTCCATTGGTCAATGTATCTGTCGGTGTACCAGTACCAGGCTGTTTTGACTACTGTAGCTGTATAGTAGGTTCTGAAGTCAGGTAGTGCGAGTCCTCCAACTTTATTCTTCTTCTTCAGTAGTGCTTTACTTATTCGGGGCTTCTTCCCTTTCCATATAAAGTTAATGATTAGTTTTTCCATCTCTTTGAAGAAATGTTGCTGGTATTTGTATCGGGATTGCATTGTATTTGTAAATTGCTTTGGGTAAAATTGCCATTTTCACAATGTTGAGTCTGCCTATCCATGAGCATGGTATGTTTTTCCATTTATGTAGATCCCTTTGGGTTTCATGCAGTAGTGTTTTATAGTTTTCTTTGTATAGGTCTTTTACATCCCTGGTCAGATTTATTCCTAAGTATTTTATCTTGTTAGGGGCTATTGAACATGGTATGGATTTCCTGATTTCCTTTTCATCATTCTCCTTACTGGTGTATAGGAATCCAACTGATTTTTGAATGTTTATCTTGTATCCTGCTACTCTGCTGAATCTTTCTATTAGTTCCAGCAGATTTGTCGTGGAGTCTTTAGGGTTTTCTATGTATAGTATCATGTCATCTGCAAACAGGGACAGTTTAACTTCTTCATTATCAATTTGGATGCCCTTTATTTCTTTTTCTTGCTTTGTTGGTCTAGCTAGAAGTTCCAGCACAATGTTCAATAGGAGTGGTGATAAAGGGCATCCTTGTCTTGTTCCTGTTTTCAAGGGGAATGTTTTCAGCCTCTCTCCATTAAGAATGATGTTGGCCGTTGGTTTTGCATAGATGCCCTTTATTATGTTGAGAAATTTCCCTTCTATACCTATTTGATTGAGAGTTTTTATCAGGAATGGGTGTTGGACTTTGTCAAATGCCTTTTCTGCATCAACTGAGATGATCATGTGATTCTTTTCTTTCCTTTTATTTATGTGTTGGATTACATTGATTGATTTTCTAATGTTGAAGCATCCTTGCATACCTGGTATGAATCCTACTTGGTTGTGGTGTATTATTCTTTTGATATGATGCTGAATTCTATTGGCTAGAATTTTGTTCAGAATTTTTGCATCTATATTCATGAGAGATATTGGTCTGTAATTTTGTTTTTTTGTGATGTCTTTGCCTGGTTTTCGTATCAGTGTTATGCTGGCTTCATAGAATGAATTTGGAAGTGTTGCTTCCTCTTCTATGCTCTGAAATAGCTTGAGTAGAACTGGTATAAGCTCTTCTGTAAATGTTTTGTAGAATTCTCCAGTGAAGCCATCTGGGCCAGGTGTTTTTTGGTTGGGAGTTTTTTTAATTACCTTTTTAATCTCTTCTCTTGTTATGGGTATGTTCAGATTTTCAACATCACTTTGTTGTAGTTTGGGTAGCCGTGTGTTTCTAGAAATTTATGGATTTCCTCTAGGTTTTCAATTTTTTTGGAGTATAGTTTTTCATAGTATACTGTTATAATCCTTTTTATTTCAGTTGGGTCTGTTGTAATGTCCCCCATTTCATTTCTTATTTGGGTTATTTGTGTCTTCTCCTGTTTTTCTTTTGTCAGTCTGGCCAGTGGTTTGTCGATTTTGTTGATTCTTTCAAAGAACCAACTTTTGGTTTGGTTGATTCTTTCTATAGTTTTTCTGTTCTCTATTTCATTTATTTCTGCTCTGATCTTTACAATTTCCTTTCTTCCAGTGGTTATGGGCTTTTTTTGCTGTTCTCTTTCTATTTGTTTGACTTCTGTAGTTAACGTTTTGATTTTGTCTCTTTCTTCTTTTTTGATGTGTGCATCTATTGCTACACATTGTCCTCTGAGGACTGTCCCAAAGGTTTTGGTATGATGTGTTTTCATTCTCATTTGATTCTAGGAATTTTTTGATTCCATCTCTGATTTCTTCTATTACCCACTGATGTGTAAGCAGGGTATTATTCAGTTTCCATGTAGTTGATTTTTTTCCCTTGTTCTGTCTATTGTTAATTTCTACCTTGATGGCATTGTGGTCAGAGAAGATACTTTGAATTATCTCAGCGTTTTGGATCTTGTTGAGGATTGCTCTGTGGCCTAAGATGTGGTCTATTCTGGAGAACGTTCCATGTGCATTGGAGAAGAATGTGTATTTTGCAGCGGTTGGATGGAGTGTTCTATATAAGTCTATGATGTCAAGTTGGCTGATTGTGCCCTTTAGGTCTTCTGTATCTTTGCTGAGTTTCTTCTTAGTTGTTCTGTCCTTTACTGACAGTGGTGTGTTGAAGTCTCCTACTATTATTGTCGAACTGTCAATTTCTCTTTTCAGTGTTGTTAGAGTTTGTTTTCTGTATTTTGGAGCCCTGTCATTGGGTGGGTAGATGTTTATTATGGTTATGTCTTCATGATGGATCGTCCCCTTAATCATTATATAGTGTCCTTTTTTGTCTTTTATGGTAGATTTTGTTTTAAAGTCTATTTTATCTGAGATTAGAATAGCCACTCCTGCTCTTTTTTGGTAGTTGTTAGCTTGATATATTTTTTCCAATCTTTGACTTTTAATAAATTTACATCTTTGTTTCTAAGGTGTGTCTCTTGTAGACTGCATATTGATGGATCCTGTTTCCTCATCCATTCTGTCACTCTCCATCTCTTTATGGTGCATTGAGTCCATTTACATTCAGTGTAATTATTGATAGATGTGAGTTTGTTGCTGTCATTTTGTAGTGCTTTTTTTTGTGGTGCTGAAGTTTTCTTTGTTCTTCTTACTCTCTTGTGCTGAGTTACTTTTGTCTGTGGATTTTTTTTTCATTTCTTTTGTTTTTGTAGGTTTTGTTTTTGCTGAGACTTTGTTTTTCGTCTTTATTTTTATGAGTATGTTTGTTAACTTTCTTTGTGGTTACCATGAATTTTACCCTTATCTTTCTAAGTTTGAAGCAGTATACCATTACTTGGTATTGCCTTGCCTTCCTCTCCTTTAGAAGGTTCTATTCCTATGCCGTTTATTCCCTCTTTTATTGTTTTGATGTTGTTGTCATTTATTGATTAACTGCTCTGATTCCCTGTTGTATTTCTTTTGGTTTTGGATAGTCCTCGAGAGTTCATTTCCTAGATTGGTATATGGCTCGTACGATCCTGCATCCTAGGTTCTGCCTGTGAGCTGAAGCTCTTTGTCCTCAGATCAAAGAACTCCCTTTAATAATTCTTGTAAGTTTGGTTTGACGTTTACATATTCCCTTAATTTCTGTTTATCTGCAAATGACCGAATTTCACCATCAAATTTGAATGAGAGTTTTGCAGGATATATTATTCTTGGCTGGCAATTTTTTTCTTTCAAGATTTTATGTATGTCATCCCATTGCTTTCTTGCCTGCATGGTTTCTGCCGAATAATCTGAGCTTAGTCTTATTGTTTCTCCTCTGTATGTACTTCTTGTTTTTCATGAGCTGCTCCTGGATTCTTTGTTTGTCTTTGGTTTTGGTGAGTGTGAATATGATATGCCTTGGTGATTTTCTTTTGGGGTCTCTTCTATATGGGGTTCATTGAGCTTCTTGGATGGCCAGCTTTTCATCTTTCATGATATTGGGGAAGTTTTCTGTCAGCAGTTCCTCAATGATCCTCTCTGTGTTTTCTGTTTTCTCCCCATTCTGGAATTCCAATCACTCGTAAATTTTTGCTTTTAATTGTGTCCCACAGAACTCTCAGGGTCTCTTCATTTTTCTTTGTTCTTTTTTCTGAGTTTTCCTGAAACAGAGTTGTATCCAAGTGTTTGTCTTCAATTCCACTGATCCTGTCTTCCACAGTTTCAAATCTGCTTCTCAGCCCTTCTATGACATCATCCGTTTCTGAAATCTTGTTGTTTATCTTTTGTATTTCTAACTGTTGTCTTTGTATAATTTCTAGTTGTGAGTTTATTTTGGCATTTTGTTCTTGCATCATCTTCCTGAATTCCTCCAATTGTTTGTCTGTATTTTCCATGAATTTGTCTATTTTTTCCTCATGTTTGTCAGCTTTTTGCCTCCGTTCTTGGAGAATTCCTAGTATTAGAGATTTGAATTCCCTATGAGATAGTTCTAGTGCCTTTTCTTCCACTGAAACGTCATCTGGTGTTTTATTTTGGATGCCTACTGGAACCATCCTGTCCTGTTTTTGTAAATGTTTTGATATTGTCTGCTGTTTTGGGGGCATTCAGTAGTTGTTTTTCTCATTTATTAATTGTAGATTTGTTTGTTTTGTCCCTTTTAAAAAAAAAAAATTTGACTATGAGCACGCAGACTGTGTGTTCTTTGTTGTTTGCTCGTCTGTGCGCTCAATACTTTTCGCCTCCTTCTCCAACTGGCAGGGTCAGTCACTCAGATATGGTACAGCAGGGCAGGTCTAGCTGAAGAGGAGTTACTGGAACGGGTTGTTTGTGGCACTTACTACAGCCACCAGAGCGGGTCAGTAATCAGTGCACAGCAGGTTCCAGTAGGCCGTGCCCATGCTGCTTGGTGGTGTGATGTCAAGTGCACGGTGCAGGTAGGCAGGATGCAGCAGGGAGATTGTTATGTGTGGAGCTAAGATGGATATGGGAGAGAGGAGAGAGGAACAGGAGCCTAAAACATAGAAACAAACAAAAAAGAACGCTGGGGGAGCTTGCCATTGGAATGGAGAGATGAGAGACTATGAAATGGAGAGAAACTGAAAGGCAAAGAGGAAGAAAAGAAAAGAATGAATAAATAAAAATCAGAAAGGTTAAAGAACCACAAAGTTCCCAGGGATCCCACCAATGCAGCTATGAGGTCTGGGGAAGTCGCTCTCAGGTGTTGCAATACAGCCTGGCTAGAAGGCATAGAGGTATACAACACCTGGTATTCAGGGATCAGAAAGAGAAGGAAGATATAGAGGGACGAGAAACTGAGCAATGAAGAAAGACAAAAAGGGAAAAAGAGGGAAAAGAAAACTAAACAAATTTAAAAAAAAAAGAACAAGAACGGCCCCCCAAAAAAACAGAAAAAAAAAACCTTTGAAAAAAGAAAAGCTCTCAGGGATCCCTCTGCACTTCTGTGGAAGCTGAAGGGGAATTCCTTGCCACGCAGCTCCGCCTGGCCAGAAAGGGCTCCCAACTCAAGAAAAGGAAAAGAAAACAAACAAACAATTCAAAACGAACAAACGAACAAAAGCCCCATGATCCCACCAGTGTAGTAGCCCAGACCAGGAAGCAGCTTCACACTAGAATGGAGCTCCACAGCCCCTCACGAAGAAGCAAAGATGGCACACGGAGCCAGGCACGCAATTGAAAGGAGGGGGAGGCGGTGAGAGGCAAGCAAGAAATCAAAAGAAGCAGGGGAAAAAGAAAAAAGCAACACCAACAGCCAACAAATGGCACTCAGAGAGCCAGCTAGTGCAGGCTGGTGTTTCTGGACAAGAGACTGTGTCCACAGGAAGCAGAGGAGGCCGAGTGTGGGTGAAGAAGGGTAGAGAGTGGGAGAGTGTATATCACAAATTGCTGGCACTCTGCAGCCCCTCAGGAAGAAGCAAAGGCAGTGCACGGAGACAGGCACTCAAGTGAAAGGAAGGGAGGTGTCGAGAGGCAAGTGAGAAATCAAAAGAAGCAGAAAAAAAAACACAACACTAGCGGCCAAGAGATGGCACTCCGAGAGCCAGCTAGTGCGGGCTGGTGTTTCTAGACAAGAGACTGTGTCCGCGGGAAGCAGAGGGGGCCGAATATGGGTGAAGAAGGGTAGAGAGTGGGAAAGCATATATCACAAATTGCCGGTGATCTGCAGCCCCTCAGGAAGAAGCAAAGATGGTGCACGGAGCGAGGCACTCGAGCGAAAGGAGGGGGAGATGGCAAGAGGCAAGGAAGAAATCAAAAGAAGCAGAAAAAAGCAACACCAGCAGCCAACAAATGGCACCCAGAGAGCCGCCCACTTGGGTGTGTGGAATCCAAGCAGCTGGCACTTCCCGGTCAAGAGACCGTGGCCCCAGGAAGCAGAGGAGGCCGAGCTTTGGTGAACATGGGTGGGGGTTGGGAAAACACACACCACAAATTACTGGTTGTTTTGTCTCCCACCGGATGCTCCGTGAGGCTGCTTTCTCGTACCCCCGTTTGCTGGTCTCCAATAGGAGTCCAAAATGGTGGATCCAAGCTGCGTTAGCTGGTAGGGGACCTCTGCATGAATCTCTCCTCAGTCTCCATTCTCTGTCAGTTTTCTAACTCCATTTGGTGCTTGGCTGAGCTCTTTATCTCTTCATTTGATGTTTTAGGGTTTCAGGATTGCTGTATTCTCTGTTCGGCTTAGTTTTTCAGATCTTTGCTGTGGAGGGACGGCGTGGTGCTTCTACCTAGAGCGCCATTTTGCTGGAACTCACATCTTTGTTTTTTAACACTGTAAAGAGGTCTTTTGCAGCAGATTTGTCCAATGCAGTACATTGTTTGATTTCTTGACTGCTGCTCCATGGGCATTGATTGTATCTGTAGGTATGTGTAAATACAAGCATGTGGGTGCAGGCACATATATTCATTAAAGACACAAATATGGATACTCCACAGACATAACCAAACACCTTCCAACATTAGTTTTCTAGGTTTGAAAGCTTAGGACCATTGTCTCATGGAACAACTCAGTCAATTGGTATAACATAGCTCACAAAAATCATAATCTGCATCCTAGTGAAGTGAGTAGCATCTGAGGTCTTAAAATATTATGAGTAGCTATGTAAGACACAACTATGGGTCTGTACTCACCAGGAGCAAAACAGTAAGAAGGTAACCAAAGCTCAGAGAAGGGACAAGTCTACAGGAGCCATAACTTCATCTACCCTGAGACGAGAAGAACTAGATGGAGCCCGGCTACCACCACTGACTGTACTGACTAGTGTCATAATAGAAGGTCCCAGATAGAATGGGAGAAAAATGTGTAGCAGAATTCAAATTCTTACTAAAAAAAAAAAAAAAGACAAACTCTAACAGTAAATAATAGAGGACTCCCTGTGACTATGACCCTGACACACTCTAAACCTAGAACAGAGCTTATCCTCAGAGATCACCTTTTAGCAAAATAGCAGAGAGACACACAAAATAAAGGATATTACCCAGAAGATCGTGCTCTACTTAAAAACCATCAGTATGAGACCAAAGGGTCAACAATTACTCAAAAGCAAAGATGAGGAGATAAAGGGGCAGGGAAACCAGGGTAATGAAACAAACAGAACACAAAGAGAATGTCAACACATTGTGATAAATGTAACTACTGTAACTTTAACAATTTGTGCAGAAATTGTCAAATGGGAACCTAACTTGCTGTGTAAACTTTCACCAAAAACTCAATAAAATGTTATTTGCAAAAAGAGGAATTCTGATCTAAGAAATTTAAACTTAGAAGTTTTCATGTTTTACAGGTATTTTGTTTCTGACTTAGGAATGATGCTTTCCCCAAAATCAGTCAGCAATAACAGGTACATAAGGGGAGGAAAAGAAGGGTCAGAAAACATGAGCCACTTCCATGTATTGGGCTGTTTCCAAAGAATAAGTAATTTTTTGGAGCTGGCCAGCAGCCCCAGTTGGTGTCTGCTACACCCTTCTCAAGGGCTCAGCTGAAGTCCCACCTTCTATTCAAAGCTGTTTTTTACTATTCAAACCCATATGGATATTTTCATACACAGAATTATCACTAAAGAGGAAAAAGCATGATCCTGGGTAATGGGGTGATCTATATGTATAGTGTGAGTCTGGTCCCACAAAAATAAATTCCCCTCTTTCTATAGACTGTTAGTCTTCTGGGAACCATTAAATACCCACCAACCTTAAAAGGTATCAAGATTTAATATGGCCAATTAGGACACAACCCCCTTCTCTGGGGTCATTTCTCTCCTCAGACTGATGAGGACTACCTGTTCGTGTCCTGACTGGTTTTGTCCAAATCTCAGAGCCCTGCTTGCTTCTCAGGTCTAACACCCTCACCACTGGAGTGCCAAGTACAACAGTCTCCAGCAGAGCAAGCCAACGCCATTTCTCAGTAGTTTTCTTATTCTGTAATAGCATTATTTCTGATAAGTCATAGAAAGCATTTGAAATATGTCTAAGGAAATATTGAGAAAGAGCTACTTTCTAAGTATGCATTAGTAAAAAGGAAAAAAATATAAAAATAACTTGCTTTGTATAGTATCATGTATCTTTCCAAGTGCTTTAGGTTGAATGTCTTATTTTTACCTTCAGCAGAAATATGGCAGGTAGATGAAAATAGAGATTATCATCACATTTATTACACAGAAGAGAAAACTGAAGGTCAGAGAGATGGAATGAAGTAAATTTCCCAAGGTGACAAAGCAAATTATTAGAAGAAATGGGACTGGAACTCTTATTCTGCCTCACAGTGCCACTGTCCTTCCTCTAGACCAGATGTCTCCATGTAATAGCTACAACTTGGCTCACTGAGAATGAATGAAGCAAGATCTTATTATATCACTCTCTTGATTTTGTAATGTTTCCTGAATACAGTGCTACTCAATACAAAATACCAAATTCATTGCCATCGAGTCGATTCCAACTCATAGTAACCCCATAGGACAGAGTAGAACTGCCCCCATAGAGTTTCCAAGGCTGTAATCTTTACGGAAACAGACTGCCACATCTTTCGCCTGTGGAATGGCTGGTGAGTTCTAACCGCCTATCTATTGGTTAGCAGGCAAGCGCTTGAACCACTGCACCACCAGGGCTCCTTCAATACAAAATAGATCCCTAAAATCTGAAGACCTATGTAGACATATATACAGATGCTGCATCTTCATCCACCTGATGTACCTAAGAAGAAATGCTGAACCAAACCAAGACAAATATGGTAAGAAATTGGAAAAGATTCTGGTTCATAGGGAGGAGAGATAACCTGGTCCATCAGCACTGATGGTGAGATTGAGAGAACAGAATAGAGTCCTCGGATAGTGCTCCTTACTTTGATTTCCCTATGATTAGCCCAGCTGCTTGACACATGGTAGGTTCTTAATAACTGTTTTAGAATGAAAAAAGGGGATGATTGGTATCCTGGCAAGAAACGAATAGAACACTCAAAAGATCAGTCAAAACTAAAGAAAGCCAACAACCTCCCTTGGCCTGTCAATAGAAGAAAGCCCTACCATCCGTAGTCCTAAAGGGGCAGAGGAAGGGAACAGCCACTGAATCCAAATTCTAATGGACAAATGTTTTCTCATAGAGAAATAAACCCACTCCTGCAGAGGAGGAGATGAGGGAATAAATAACCTGGCCATTATTTTCTCTCATCATCCAATATTCTGGCTATGCATCCCATTAACTGACCCACCTTGAAGTCATAGGATGTGATAGTTTTTTTGTTTTATTTTGTTTTTTTTAGCAAAAATGACCACAACTATTCCCCTCCTTGATTCCACACCTCTTGCAATGTGACTTTGCAGCTTTTATTTCTGAATCTGTCTGGACTTGTGATTTGCTTTGGCCAATTGAATTCAGCTGAAGTGATGGTTGGCCAGTTCTGAACTTAGATCTCAAGTGGCCTTTCACACTTCCTCTCTCAGAACACTTCCCAGCTGTCACATGAACAAGCTCAGGCTAGCTTTCTAAACAATGTTCTGTTGTTAACCATAGAGTTTTCGTCGGCTAATTTTTGGAATTAGATCATCAGTCCTTTTTTCCAAGTCTATCTTAGTCTACTGAAAGCTCTACTGAAACCTGTCCACCATGGTATTTGAAATACTGGTGGCAAAGCTTCCAGCAAGCATCAGAACAATGTGTAAGCAACCACAATATGGCAAACTGACAATACTGACAAACATTTTGTGCATGCAAAAGCTAGACAATAAAAAAGGAAGATAGAAAAAAATTAATGCATTTGAATGTGGTGTTGGTGAAGAATATTGAATATACTGTGGACTGTCAAAAAAACAAACAAATCAGTCTCAGAAGAAATACAACCAGAATGCTCCTTAGAAGTGAGGACAGTGAGATTTCGGCTCATTTACTTTGGATACATCACCAGGAAAGATCAATCCCTAGAAAAGAACATCATGTTTGGCAAAGTAGAGGGTCAGTAAAAATGAGGGAAAGCTTCGGTGAGATGAACTGACACAATAGCCACAACAATGGACTCAAATGTACCAGTGATTGCCGGACGCACGATGCGTCATGTTATAATCGTTCCCTCATGACCTGCCAAGCTGCTAATGGACATAATAGCTACTGATAGACAAAAAGTAAAGTATGTACTTTAGGGGAAGAAGATTGCCTTCCGAAGAAACCCAGAACTCTGTCTTAGTGGGGTAAAGAAGGAAGGGCTATTATCTGGTGCCAGTAAATCTAGAATAGCCTGAACATGGGCCATAAATGATGTCCATTGCCTACAGGGGGTCTTCCACTTTTATTACCCCTTTTTACCTTTTATTGCCCCCTTTCATTACCCTTTGCTGCTCTCTGTACTTGCTATTTGGCACACGGACACAGCTGTCCGATTAGTATTTAATCCCAGGAGAGAGGAATTTAGGTGTTCTTCTTCCAAGACATGAACTGAGGTGTGCGTGGATGCAATTAACCCTGTGGATGGGAGCCTAACTTCAGGGAACCCTAGGCTGATGATGATGTATGCTGCTCCACTCATCCCTGTCCTATTTATTCTGTGAGTAACAAATGCCTGATGATGACACCATTAGAGGTGTCTGCTCTGTGGTCTGCTCCAAACGGTCCTGCACTAAGAAACTACGAATATAGTGACATTGCAATGATCATGAAGATGGCACAGGACCAAGCAATGTTTTGTTCTGTTACACATAAAGTAACCGTGAGTTGGAGCCAACTCAATGGCAACTAACAACAGCCTTCTGAAGGATGAAAGACCACAGAATGGAGTCAGTCTAGTTTATCCAGCAGTGGCCTCAAAGATGTGAGATAACCCAGCCAAAAGCACCAAAGCTGCCAACCTGACCCAGAGCTGACTACAGAAGAATAAGTGAATCCAGCCAAAACTGGCTCAGATTATAAATACCACCAAGCTGACTCATAGACTTATAAGCAATTATAAATGCTGTTGTTTAAGCCACTAACAGACAAGGTGGTTTGTTATGCAGCAATTTCTAACTAATAGTTCCAGAAGTAGGGTGCTGCTGTAACAACAACAAAAATGTAGCATTGGCTTCAGATCATCCTGTGTACGTGTTTATTGAGTACCTTCAGTGCTATGGATTCTGTCTAGTGAACACTTAATAGGGATACAAAAATCTTCACACTTCATTCCCATTCTAAGAGGTCCATCAACCTAACACTGTCCTAGACCTCTTTGTTTCTAATTTTCCAGCATTTTTTCTAGATAACAATCAGCCAGTCAAGTTGTTATCCATGTCCCATGAATCAATGTAGATCTACACTTTAGGTCATCTCTTCTTCTCTGCAAATGATTCTAACATATAAATACTTCAAAGCTATGCCCATTTAAATAGCTATTTCTTCTCTCCTTATTGCCTTACCATTAGGAGGGTGACTGTGGGAGTGGGGTTGTAGCACAACTCTATCTACTGGTGTCTATATATTGGACAGACCCATTCAAAAAAATTGTGCTTTTCCTCTTCTGTCAACCGCACTCAATCTCATGTTACCAATAGTGATAATTTGAGAAATCATGATGTTACTGAATGCTATAGATTAATAATGCCCCATTTTATCACCACAAGGAAATTATTTGTGCATTCGTCAAAGATGTGAGCATACAATTCCAGTATTCCATCCTGAGATTCTACTTGCTAGGGGACTTATGGTACTAATTATTTTACCAGTCAGGATGCTGCTGGGGAACATCACACCCAAAAAAAGTAAATGAAGAGAGTTTAATGAAGGGATCTTCACAAAGTTGCTGGCAAGGCTAACAGAAATCAACAAAGAAATACGAACTAGCCCAGGACTGACACTATTAGGAAGCCATAAAACACTTCTCATCCTGAAGTGGAGAGGAGAGGGATTGGTTATCAGAACTAAGTAACAGCTGTAACTGTAAGAAAAGGCTGTGGCCTTAGGTAGAGAAATGTGAGCACTGCCAAACTGCAGCCCAGCAAACAATGTCCCAGGATATAAATAGCCTGACCTCTCCTCCCACCCTTCCATCTCCCATTTGTGCCTCCCGTTGGATGAATACAACCGGAAGCCAAGGACAAAAAAGTCTGGGTAATGCACCCCAAAGGAGTCAGTCTCCTGTGGCAGAGAGTAGACAGAAAAGTGTAAGGAATGGAGCTGGAGAGACAAACAGAGAATACCTGGCACAACAAGTAAACCCAAAATCCAGCTTATTTACTTTCTCCAAGTCATAATTTCTCTGGGCCTCTGTTTCTTCATCTAAATAGTGCTTGGCACATAGTAGGTACTCAACATGTTAGTCGAATGAATTGATAAAAGAATGAATGGAGTCCTTGACTACAGAGCTATGCTACACATCATCTCTCTGGCCTCTGACGTATTATGTAATGTGCAAATGCCAAGATATTTCTTATTTAATTTCTGTCCTAAGTAATTTGACAGCATATTCTTTAACTGGTTCAAAGGTCATGCTGAAAAGACAGATCAAAACTCAAAAAAATGCAATTTTGCTTCCTTTGTTCCCAATCCCCACTTTTCCACGCCATTTAAATTTTTTAAGCTGCTGATATGACTCATTAAGTTAATGTATTCAGAGTCCCAGTTTCCCCAGAACCTTGTTTGAATAGCATGAAAAACCTAGATTTCTTTTCACTTTAAAAATATTGTAGCCATATCTCTTCGGGTCAAACATTTAGACATGTTTACTTCCCATCCACACATAAAGAAAACAATGTGAAGAAGTTCGTACTTTTTCATTTGCATTTCTCTCTTACTTGGTAGTAGCAAAGTACTTAAAGAATTGATCTAGTTTGTAATCCTAAATCAATGTGAATTGGAGAGGTGTGGCATAGAATAAGGCCCGTTTTTACAGAGGTTAAATCCACCAAATGTCCCTAATTCTTATGAGCCTCAGGAGAATTGGTGATGGCAATGGGTTCCAGAGGTCATCTGCTAAATTATAAATATGTCCCTGGGAAGGATAAAATGCCCTCTGCCTCATAGTCTCTGATCAAAACCCACTCTCAGGAAAGGACCTGATAAAGTACCGACCCACCTTATCCGCATTTTCCATTTCTGTGCTTTCAGCTACCCTGAATCAACCGCGGTTCGAAAACGTTAAATGAGTAGTAGCCTCATGAAATCTCACGCTGTCCCCCTCCATCATTCACATGACTTTTATTACAGTATATCATTATAGTTGTTCTATTTTATTATTAGTTATTGTTGTTAATCTCTTACTGTGCCTAATTTATGAATTAAACTTTATCATAGGTATGTATGTATAGGACAAATCATAGTATACATAGGGTTCGGTACCATCTGAGGTTTCAGGCATCCACAGGAGGTCTTGGAACGTATCCCCCGCAAATAAGGGGGTGACTACTGTATTACCCATTCCCCTTCTCGAGGACATTTGCAAGTTATGATTTGTTTTTCATTAAGAAAGGAATAGATATTTCCCCTATTAAAGGATCTCATACATCAAGAAGCAAGTGAAGATAGTAATTCTGGTCAAGAATACCATTCCTCATGTTCCTGAAACCATGGACAGGTTGTTGGCCGTTTACTTTTTCTTTTTTTAAATAGACTATTTTTTAGATCAGCTTTAGGTTTTCAGAAAAATTGTACAGAAAGTACAAAGAGTGCCTGTTTACCCCTCAACCCTGCATACAATTTCTCCCATTATTGTCTTCTATTCGTGTGGTACATTTGCTACAATTGGTGAACCAATGTCGATACTTATTATTAACTAAAGTCCATGGTCTACATTAGGTTTCACTCGGTGTTGTACAGTCCTGTGGGCTTTGGTAGATGCATAATGTCATGAGTCCACCATTGCAGTAGCATGCAGCCATTTGCTTTTCACATAAAAAGCCATCTCTGAGCAATATCTTGGGCAGTGACTTCACCCTCTTCTGTAAACACAGAGCTTCCCAGTGTCTTTTGTCTCTTTAGAATCAGAGCCAAGTCCCATAGTTAGTAATGATTGAGTCAGGGCACCTTGGGGTTTGGGAAAAACAGAAGGAATAGAAAAGAGAGCATCTTGGAGCTCAGACACTAATTTGGTTCATCACATCACATAGTCTATCCTCCCTACCATGACTGACCTGGGGCAAAACCGTGAAACAGACATGCTTGGTCAATAGATTGCTCATTCCTTCTTTCGGTACTTCCAGCACAATTCCAAAACAGTGTCTTTCCCAGTGTGCCCATTGGGGGCCAAGCCCACAAGCCCCCCAGACTGTCTCAGGAATGTGCTGCTCCCTGCCCAAAACTCTAGCTCTTTTCTTCTTCTGCCTCCAGATGAAAACTTAGCTCTGTCTGATCACCTCACAGTCTAGTTCTATTAAGCAAATGGGTATTAACCTGTGTTCATGTACAAATGTATACAGTGGTTTTTAAACATTATGAACCACAGACTAATCCTGGGCCCTGCCCCCAGGATCCTGATTTAATTGGTTTGTGCAGAACTCAGGTGTCTGTGTTTTTAGGTTCCTCCAATGTCTCTAACACGTAGTAAATGTTGATAATCTCACTGCATCTTAACATGCAGACAATTCAAGAGAGGAATTATGACTTCCCATCCATGATACCAGAGCCTAGAGCCTAGCACAGTGCCTGTCTCAAAGTGATCATGCAATAGAAGTTTGCTAACCAGAAATTAACCTGTGAAATGGGTGGAGACTCACACGTCAAGGTTAAGGGTGTCCATAGGCACGCTTCACCATCTCTAAGCTGTGCCCCTAAGGAACTTGGCCACTCTCCATGGTGAGGCAGCTCCCCAGTCTGGGTCTCTGGAGCCCCGGCTCCTTCTGACACTAGAACTTTGCATTGGGATGTGCAACCCTCGGATCCCTGTGTCCTTGCACTCTTACCTTGTGGAAAGATACTGGTCGGCCAAATTTACAAGGCAAAGCTGAGGGAAAGGGAGGTATTTGTGCAGTAGCTACTGTAGCCCACATTGATTACAGCCACCTCAGCCCAGTCCAGCTTGCAGGACACCAATTCACAGTAGCAGATGAAAGAGACCTTTTAATTGTTATTTTGCTCCTCTGCGCCAGCCTGGCCTTCCGATTCCTTAATTCTCCCCTTGGGGTGTTTCAGAGCGGTTTAGAGCAAAGGTGATCTGCTTCCCAGATACCTGCTGCAAATGCCTGAAACTCCGTGTTTACAGTTTGAGTCCTGGACTTAGGGCTAGGAAAGCAAATAACTTTCCATTAAGCGCTTGCTTTCCATTAGAGCCTTAAAAAGTCTTTCCATAAATTCTCACTGCTTACATTTCTTTTTTGGCAGATTTGAGATGGACAAATTATCTGCAATGGCTTGCCCTATCTTCTTTTTCATCTGCACCTGTCTATCCCCTTGGCTGAAAATGCTCCCTTGGAAGCCACATGGCAAAGAGGCAGGGTAAAGATGGAAAGTACACTGCCGTGCTGTAGAGACGCAAAGTGTAATGTTAATGAGGAAAACTAAAGTGACCACTGTGCAGATTAGTAGCAAGAAGGAAGCTCCCACAAGGAAAAGGAATTTATCTTTCACTTTCAGATTGTTTCTGTTTTTATTTAATTTCTTGATGTATCCACTTGTAGAATTTCAGGGTTATTGTAATTTGTTTAAAGGGCAACAGGATAAATCAAGCAGAGGCTAGAATTTGTTCCAAAATGTAAATGGGACCATAGTAATTCTCATGAAATTTCCCTGATTTTCATGGGTTGGGCTGGAGACTCGTCACGTGACAGGGAAGGAAAGCCTGCTATGCTAATACACAGCAGCCCAATCATACCATAGGGAGTTTTGACTGAAACAAAACTTGAGCTGCGCAGGGTCTTCTGGAAAAATTACCTGAGCCAGGGTATGTGTACACAGTATATCCTTGGCAGCCACTGATTTGGCTTTCTGATTTCCAATGTTAAAAATAGGCCCCTAACAATTTATGGCAGAGTCATTTGTGTTTTTGCTGAAGCAGCAACTTGAATCTTGATCACTGCAAAGCTGGGTCAGAGCCAGGCACTCAGCTTGGGTGTGGCAGTTGGATCTTTATTTGTTGTCACAGCGCATTGTAGGAATCAAAAAGTCAAATAAGGGGAAAACCATTCAGAAGGAACATGGACCAGGGACCGTCAGAGTCTTAACTTGTTTATCTAGGTGCATTCCTCTCTCCTTAGGCAGAGAGGCCTGGAGTCCAAGAGCTACACCAGGATCAATCTTCTGGAAAGAAAGTCTGATAACATCTCATGTTGGGATTGGCCTGTGGAAGAGGCACCATGAACAAATTAATTAACTAGTTAATCAGAAGCAAAAAGTCTGGCTTTCTAATTTTAATAGGATACGGGGAAGAAGACAATAAAAAAACATCTTGAATGATTGGTAGTTTTTTTTGTTTTCCCAAATCAACTGATTTTATTCAATCAACTGAGAATATACTATGTACCAGGTGCTGCCCTAGGCCCTGGGAATTGAGCAAGGAAAAGAAAACTAACCCTGTCCTCCTGGAGCTTATATTCTCATGGAGCACAGATACAGAGCTATAGAACAATGTGTAAGAAGGATTGTTGATAGCTCAACGAGAAAATGCAAATTGGATCAGAGAGAAGGTTAGGAATTCATTATTATTTTGAAAACAAGGCAACAGATTATATTATTTAATCCTCTTCTCCTTATTTACTTTATAAACGAGTCCCTAAGAAAGGGGTAAGCCTAGATTTTCTGTTAATGGTGGTACAACAATTTAGAAATAGATAGCGGTGATGGTTGCACAACTTGATGAATATAACCAATGTCACTGAATTGTAGATGTAAAAAATTGTTGAATTGGCAAATGCTTTGTTTTATATATGTGTGTGTATATATACACATATATATATTTACCACAATAAAACAATTTTTTAAAAAGGACTAAGTCTATCAGTTCCCTCCCACCCACTCCTACACCTGCTGCCATCAAACTTTGGTTTACTTAAGAAAAGAAGCAATTAAGTAGCTCACACAATCTCCAGGCTCACAACCACTGAGTGAGGAACAAGGTCCAAACCACAGTGCAAGAGGCTGGCCTGGCAAGGCCACCACTGCTGCCTCCACCAGCACTGCATACAGCACCCACACTGTCCCCTCTGGCCCCAGCCACCACTGCTGCACTTGCTCTGTGGCCGCCACAGCCTCAGCACTGGATGCTGATGTAATCACCTCTGTGGTCAGAGAGTAAGTCTTCCTTAGCTCCCCCCTCCCTACCTACCTTCTCCCCAGCCACACACACACGCACACACATACACATGCACATGTACTCACACACACACACACCCATCTTCCCATTATGGCTAGTGTGTCTGACCAATGGAACTTCCTTTGCTTTCCTGCACCCTGATTGTGAGGGGGACTGGGAAAGCAAACGTCTAATGTTTTTAGCTTCTATAGGAGAGATAGGCTCTACTTTTCTCAAGACTGCTAAGAGGAATCTTAAGAGAATCCTAAGAAATCCTAAGAGAATTTCCCAAACTCAAGAAGGAGTTTCAGATGCTGAACAGCCAGGAAGAATGACTCTATAAGTAGGTATTGCTATATAATCCCCATTTTACAGTGGAAAAAACTGAGGCTCAAAGAAGTAAATGATTAGCCCCAAATCACAGTTACTGCTGACACCAGACAATATGCTTGGCCTGTACACCATGCCCCCTCTGCTCCAGCAACTGTGGCTGGCAGAGTCCAGGTACCTTGAGGAGTGCCCTCCCTACCCAGGCGAGGTTTCTAGGTCTCAGTCAGGTGGAGCCCTGTGATGGCTTTCCACTTGGAGGAACGCCACCATTTTTACAAAGGCCTATTAAACCACACAGGACCACCTCTCCCTTCATCCCTCTGGCTGCACTACCACTTCTCTACTTCTTTCTTTCCATCCAGCCTCCTAGCCTCCTTGCTATTCCAGGACCAGGCCAGGGCACTCCCACTTCCCAGCCTTTGTACTTGCTCTTCCCTTGGTAGGAAAGAGTTCTTCTTGCACAGCCACATGCTCACCCCTCATCCCTGTGGGTTCTACTCAAATGCTATCCTTTCAAGGGGCCATCTTTGATAACTCACCCTGGCATCCCTTAGCCCCCTTCCCTGCTTTACTTTTATCCATAACATATGTCACTAAATGCTATTAGTTACTTATTTATATACTTAAATTAATCATGTATACTTAATAATAATATTCATTAGTTAGTTGTCTGTCTCCTCCCAATAGAATGTGAGCTCCATGGCAGCAGGGACCTTTGCCAACTGTAGGTGCTCACCAGACACTGTTGACTTAATGTGTGGAAGCTGAGTCCCTGGGCAGTGGTCAGAAAGACCTCAATGAAAAAACAAAAGAGATGTAGGCAGTGACCTTAGAAAAGTAAAGCATAATTTGGGGATGGTGAAGAACTAAATTCTTTGAAGTCTGGAAGGAAACAAAATTTAAAAATCCAAAACCAACAGGTAATGAGTTCAGTGGGTTCCCAGCACCACAAAGACACAGAGGGTTGGTTGCCAAATATTTGGCAGCTGTCAGAGAGCTCATTCTTATGGCACCCAGGAACAGCTCAAAAAGTATTTACCAGATAAGGGAGTATGATTGTTAAGGTTATGTGTCAACTTGGCTGGGTCATGATTCTCAGTGGTTTGGCAGTTATGATGTAGTTTGGCAGTCATATAATGATGTAATCACCTCCATGATGAGCTCTGATATAATGTGATCACCTCCATGATGGTATCTGCTGTGAGTAGCCAATCACCAATCAGCTAAAAGGGAGTTTCCCTGGGGGTGTGGCCTGAATCCAATATAGGTGGAGTTTCTGGTAAGTCTCGTGGGCTTTTGCTCACTCTGGATCCTGCAGCCAGCTCCTGTTAGTCTGACCTCCAGTTCTTGGAATTTGAGATAGCAGCTTACCTGCCGTTTTGGCTGCTGATCTTGGGATTGTCAGTCTCTGCAGCCTGTGAGCCAGAGCCCTGCTGTCTGACTTGCTGATCTTCAGTTTGCCAGCTTCTGCAGCTATGTGAATCAGAAGAAGCCTCCAGCCTAACACAAGGACTTAGGACGTTCTAGCCTCTACAACTGCGTGAGCTGGTTCCTTGGTATAAATCTCTCTATATATATATATTTATATGCTTTACTGATTTTACCTCTCTGGAGAATGCAGCCTAAGATAGGAAGGAAGAGAGGGAATCCTTAGAAACATACATATAATATGTAAGAAATCCTGGAAGAGTGGCTAACCTAATAAGAGAGACAAACCAGATCACCCACCTTTCTAACTGTGCTGGTTAATGTTCAATAAATGCTTTTAATGATGATAAAAATATTACAAAGTTTTGAAACAATAGATATAAAACAACTTTAAGAGTTAAAAATATGGCAACCTTGTGTTGCCATGAATTTGACCACCATGTCCTAGCTGTGTGACTTCAGTCAAGGTCTTTGACCTCACCTCTCTCAAGGTTAATTTTCTCATCTTAAAAAAAAAAAAAAAAAAAAAAAAACTTAAGAAATAATGCCTCCTCTTCTATTTTTTAATTTCTTTTTTTTATTGTTATTGAAAATATACACGGCGAAACATATACCAATTCAAAATTTTCTTCATGTACAATTCAGTGACATTGATTACATTCTTCAAGTTGTGCAACCATTCTCACTCTCCTTTTATGAATTGCTCCTCCCCATTGACATAAATTCACTGCCCCCTAAACTTCCTATCCTTTCAAGTTGCTGTTGTCAACTTGCTCCCATATAGCTGGTTCTTTACAAGAGCATAATACACCCACTCCTCACTTAGCAACATGGTTAGGTTCCAAAGACCAGGTCATTACTTGAAAACCAGCATTGTGCAAAAATGGTGGGTGACCACATCAGATCACAAAATGGAAGATAACTACATCATTACATAAACTGCCAAATCACTGAAACTCATGGTCCAGCCAAGCTGACACATAATCTTAACTGTTACAGCCAGTGTTACTGTCACCTCACACTTTGGTATTCATTACTGCCAGATATATGTCATTAATGCGCAAAATAGTTGGATAGTAGATTTTTTATTATTGTCATAAAAGCAAAATGTCAGATAATGAAGTGAGGAGTAGATGTGCTCAAGGTAGACATTGTTTACTAATTAAGCTAAACTATAGTTTGGGTTTAAAGAAGACTGTAGGGGATATTTTGGGTTTAAGGTTTAAAGATTATCTCAGGGCAATGACTTTGGGGGTTCCTCGAGCCTCAGTGGTTCCAGAAAGTCTGGATTCCATAAGAATTTGAAATTCTGTTCTGTATTTTCTCCCTTTTGTTAAGGATACTTCTATAGAATCTTTGACAAAAACATTCAGTAATGGTAATCAATGCCTCCCCTTCTTACTGGGCAAAGCCATTTTGACGCTTTGATGACGTATGTGAAACTCCTTTGAAAACTTTCAAGCAATATGTGAGTATAGTTAATATTATTAAAGTCCATTGTATAGGTTTTGAAGCCCCAGGAGAAAGCCTAATGCAATAAGGGTCTGTCAATATTTCCACAGGGACCACCTCTCAGCTCTTTTTCAGTTCCTCATGACACCTACCACAATCATGTTAACATTATAAGTATTCAATTAATAATCACTGACATGTATTTTATTTAATCAAATTAAAGGTAATACAGTACTAGTAGGTGGATGCAATGGCGATTCAGTAGTAGAACTCATACTTTATACTTTCATACTTTCCATGCAGTTTCAACAAATGGATGCAGTATTGGAAGTCCTTACTCATCTATGCTAAGAAATTTGGAAGACAGCTACCTGGCCAACCAACTGGAAGAGATCCATATTTATGCCCATTCCCGAGAAAGATGATCCAGTGGAATGCATAAATTATTGAACAATATCATCAATACCACATGCAAGTAAAATTTTGCTGAAGATCATTCAAAAGTGGCTGCAGCAGTACATAGACAAGGAACTGCCAGAAATTCTAGCTGGATTCAGAAGAGGACTTGGAATGAGGGGTATCATAGCTGATGTCAGACGGATCATGGCTGAAAGCAGAGAATACCAGAAAGATGTTTACCTGTATTTTATTGACTATGCAAAGGCATATGACTGTGTGGATCATAACAAATTATGGATAACATTTCAAAGAATGGGAATTCCACAACACTTAATTGTGCTCATGAGGAACCTGTACATAGAACAAGACACATTCATTCAGACAGAACAAGGGAATACTCCATGGTTTAAAGTTAGGAAAGGTGTGTGTCAGGGTTGTATCCTTTCACCATACTTATTCGATCTGTATGCTGAGCAAATAATCCAAGAAGCTAGACTATATGAAGAACACAGCATCCGAGGACTGGAGGAAGACTCATTAACAACCTGCGATATGCAGATGACACAAGCTTGCTTGCTGCAAGTGAAGAAGACTTGAAGCACTTACTGATGAAGATCAAAGACCACAGCCTTCAATATGAATTACACATCAACATAAAGAAAACAAAGATCCTCACAACTGGACCAATAAGCAACATCATAATAAATGGAGAAAAGATTGAAGTTGTCAAGGATTTCATTTTACTTTGATCCACAATCAACACCCAATGGAAGTAGCAGTCAAGAAATCTAATGACGTACTTCATTGGGAAAATCTGATGCCAAAGACCTCTTTAAAATGTTAAAAAGCAAAGATGTCACCCTGAAGACTAAGGTGTGCCTGACCAAGCCATGGTGTTTTCAATCACCACATACGCACAGGAAAGCTGAACGATGAATAGGGAAGACCAAAGAATTGACACATTTGAATTGTGGTGTTAGCAAAGAATACTGAATATACCATGAACCACCAGAAGAATGAACAAATCTGTCATGGAAGAAGTACAAATAGAACACTCCTTAGAAGCAAGGACGGTGAGACTACGTCTCACATACTTTCGACATGTTATCAATAGGAACCAGTCTCTGGAGAAGGACATCATGCTTGGTAAAGTAAAGAGTCAGCAAAAAAGAGGAAGGCCCTCGGCGAGATGGATTGACACAGTGGCTGCAACAATGGGCTCAAGCATAGCAATGATTGTGAGGATGGTGCAGGACTGAGCAGTGTTTCAGTCTGTTATACATAGTGTCACTATGAGCCAGAACTGACTCGAAGTCACCTAACAACAACAAATTTTTAGCCATATTTTATCAAGTAAAATTCATCATTTACAATTGAGATTCAATTAGCAGTCATTTGTGTACACGTTAAGTGTGTGTGGATACATATATGGAGAAGAAGTTCAAGCTTCCTAATTTCAAACTCAGCATTAAGTTAAAAAACAGATGTCAGGTGAAGCATGGTCACTCTGCATGCAGACTTCTGCCCTGTTTTGTTTCTTCTTTAGATTGAGCAGGGCTTTGAACCAGTTCGTTCTCGTTCAACCTCTGCTGCAAATTTGCATTTCCACCCCAGATTTACTGAATCAGAATCTACATTTTAACAAATCCCCACGTGATTCTTATGTATAATTAATTTTGAGACCCATTGCCCTACTAGTGGTTCTCAGAATTGGTCCCTAACCAGCAGAAATGCAAATGTTAGAAATGCAAATTCTCAGCAGGGGTTCAAACCAGAACAAACCAGTTCAAAGGCCTGAGATTAAGTGAGGTCATGCCAAGGTCACTGTGCATGGTCACACCTTGCAGGCCCACTTTAGAATCTTTCCTGGGCACTCACAGCTGACTCACACGTGACCTCCACTGTGTCTTTCTTCCTCCCTTCTGCTCCAGACTCTTCCAAGCCTCACTACTGCATCAGCATTAAGCCCAGGCTCATGAGTGGGAAATTCAAAACCTTCCATGTTTCTATTTCTCCCATGCTATAGTCCACTTCCACTCAGATCATCCTTTCCTTTAGCCATGGCTACCTAATCATACTCCGAAGACGCCCTACGACCACCACCCTCTGCACTTTGCCAGATTGGTTGATTGACCTATTGATTGATTGGTCAGATTAGAATTGGAGACCCATGAGGAAGGCATTGATCCCTAAGAACACTCACTTGTCACTGTTTAAAGGCTGACAGAAAAATCGACTCAAATGTAATTTCCAAAAGCTTTCACTTTTGAAAATAAACAGCCTATAAAAGCAGATTTGTTTTTGGCAGTCACAATAATAGTTATTGTGCATCAGCAGTTCATCAGAGAGGGAGATGGTATTTTCTTGTGACCTTGTTCAAGACCCTGTTAAATTGGTGGCAAGTCCACAAATATTAAAACACAGGGCTTTACAACTGCCTTGATGACTCCCTCCAGGATGGTATTGTTTACTTCAAGGTCTCACCTCCTCAGTGACTATTACAGGGGAAGAATCCAAATCTAGATTCCCAACCATGGAGAAGGGAGCAGAGCCAGGGGCTAGCAGTGATACTCAGCCCTACCAACTTATCCTTGTCCCTAGGTCCCATGCCCTGTCCTTCCTGCACCCTGCTGCCAGATTTATCTTCTTCATCCTTTTTTCTAATAGCATAGCTTACTAATGGAATGTCTTCACTGGACCCTTATTCTGGCATCTGAAGGCCCCCACAACCTGGTCACCAAATGAATTCCTGGCCCTGTCTCTCATGACATAGGAAGCCTCTGCTTCAGTCAAACCAGCCTCATCCCTGTACATCCAACGTGTCTCGTGCTTTCCTTCACCTCCTGAAATCATGTATAAATAAGAGGACAAGGGATATTGCTTACTGATCCCCAGTACCACCCTCCCCTTCTAAAACATCTCTGTACCTCAGAGATTAAAAGACTGGGAACTACATTTCCCAGACTCTTTTGTCAGTAGGATTCCAATTTGATCCCTCCTATAAAGGACACTGATGGTACAGTGGTTAAGAGCTATGGCTGTTAGCCAAAAGGTCAGCAGTTCGAATCCCGTAACCACTCCTAGGAAGCCCTATGGGGCAGTTCTATTCTGACCTATAGGGTCACATGAATCGGAATCAACTTGATGGCAATGGGTTTATAAAGAACACGTGTGCAAAATTTGGGAGGCAGAATAAGTGGAGAAGCCATTATTTTCAGGTGCATCGGACCAACAGTAGTGGGGTTTTGAAATCATTTCTCATCAGTGCAACAACTGAAATCATCAGTAGCACCTCCAAGCCTCTTTGGGCATCCTCCCAAGAATCTCCCATGTTAGCACTACCAGTACCTGTACCAGTTGTTATTGAGTCAACCCCTACTCATGATGACTCCATGTATGTCAGAGTAGAACTGTGCTCCACATGGTTTTCAGTGGCTGATTTCTCAGAAATAGATCGCCAAGTCTTTCTTCTGAGGTGCCTCTGGGTGAACTCAAACCTCCAACCTTTCAGTTAGCAGCCTAGTGTGTTAACCATTGCACCACCCAGGGACTCCTTAAGCACTATAGGAACTGAGATTTCCTGTAATCTTCACACTTCCATATTTCCTGAAAATAACCTCCTTGATCTTCACTTCCTCAGGTTTCCAACAGTTGTGTAAGCCTATAATTTTCTAATTAAGTCTCTTCCTACTTTAAATATCAAAAATACATCTGTTTTCTGGCTGATCCTGGCTGATACGGTAGGGGCAATAAAAACATTTTTATTAACTGGCTCCAGAATTGCTCTTAGGAAAGCATTAGGAGTTGCAAAATCTTGTAAAGTGCTTAGTCAAAGTTGAGACCACCAGGATCAAATTTGTAGGCAGAATCATTTCTCTAGAGAGGCAGGGGTTGATGAGTGAGAAGAATGAGGGTGGATCCAAAGCTAGTATTACTTTCTCATAATCTTCAAATCTTCAGTAAACACAAGTTTAAGAATGGCATGCCAAGAATAAACTTCTCCTAGGAAGCAGTAAAGTGACCCTGGGCACAGGGTGACATTGGGGGAGGAATGGATTGATCAATTGAAGATGGAGCTGGAGAATCTGAGCCCTGGAATTTAGCAGGAATCCTGGAAATGAATGCTCAGGCCAACCTCCTCCTTCAAGTACCCTGCTGCTGTCCCAAGCTAGCCACCGCATGAACTACCTACCCAACAGGTTCCCATTCTCTTCCCCTGTAGGGACTATGCATGGCCTGGGACCCTGCCTGGTGCCTACCCTAATCCGATAAATTATTTCACGCAAGGTGATAGTGTCTGTCTCCTCCAAGAAGTCTTATGGAAGTGAAAGCTTAGCCCAAGCAGAGTACATTTGATGGAAGACAATTCAGGCCCAGCTTCAGGTAACAAGACAGATTTGGTGGCAGGAAACTCTTGGTGTCTATAAAGTCAAGTTGTATAGATGACTGTTAAGCATGAAGAATTATTACAATGTGAAAAAGAGACAGTATTAACTATGAAAACAACTGGCTAAAACACTAGGGGAGTCCAACAAACAATATATGCTCATTCAGCTGTTACCCACATAGACCTCCCCCACGTCCCCTGGCACCCACACTTACACAGGTCCAGAAGGCTCCATTTGGTCACTTTCTAGATGGTGACAAAATCCTTTCACCAAGAGAAGGGTTTTTCTTGCAGTTATTTGCCATATGGATTCTTTTCTGTCAGGAGGTCTGTTCTCCCCAAATTTTGTGAGAACTTGATGGAATCAGGGCATTTCTGACTTCCTAGAGTTCCTGCTGACTTACTGCAAAATGCAGACAGGAAATCTACATGTCTCCCAGGTTAGCTTTTTTCCCAAACTATGTTCTATAAGAAGTCCCTGGATGGTGCAAATGGTTAACACACTTGGCCGCTAACCAAAAGGTTGATTATTTGAGTCCACCCAGAGGCACCTTGGAAGAAAAGCCCAGTGATCTGCTTCTGAGAAATCAGCCATTGCAAACCTTATGGAGCACAGTTCTACTGTGATACACATGGGATCACCATAAATCAGGGTCAACTAGACAGCAACTGATTTTTTTGGTATGTCCTATGCAGGATTTGCTATGAAAAAAAGAGACTATAAGCTCAAATAAATTTGGGAAATGCCGCCTATTCTATCCTCCTTTTTCAGATTTACAATGTACTTCAGCAAAATAAACAGCATAGAATCCAGCAGCAAAGAGACAGTTTTAACTTCAATCTAATGATCTCCAAATTTTTCTGAGAAACAAATCCTTTCTCAAAATTTCCTGAAAACCCATGATCCAAAGGATGCCTGTTGGGAAATTGCTCCAGAGCAAGTATGGCCACAGTTATTAAAGTCTAGTGTCGCAAGTCATCTGCCACTCAAACATCTGAGAAATACTACTCCAGAAGAAGAGAAACAAATTTGCATATTTTAAAACTTATGTCTAATCTCTACAAACTTCATAAAGCTCCTCCAGCACTTCTAAACCAGTAATTTGCTTTTAAACTAGATGTTTCATATGTCCAAGACAGGATATCCACATAAACATGTCTTCCTCTCATCTCACAGAGAGGTTGAACTTCACCTTCAGACTGCCAAGAAACTGGTCAACAGTCCACAAGATATAGTGGTGGAATTAATGCTTGGACACACTGGTGGTGTAGTGGTTAAGAGTTCGGCTGCTAACCAAAAGGTCAGTAGTTCAAATCCACCAGGCACTCCTTGGAAACCCTGTGGGGAAGTTCTACTGTGTCCTATCAGGCCAGTATGAGTCAGAATCAACTTGATGGCAATGGGTTTGATTTGGTTTTTTATAGCACAAAGGTGCCAACCATCATTCTAAGCGCTTATATATTCATTTAATCCTCATATAAACCCTATAAGGTATATAATCTTATCTTCATTTTATGCTTTAACATTTGTTATGGATTGAATTTTGTCCCCCCATAATATGTATGCATCAACTTGGCTAGGCCACGATTTCCAGTATAGTGTGCTTGTCCTACATTTTGTGATCTAATGTAATTACCCTCCACTTTGTGATGTGTTGTAAACCCTAACCTCTATATGTTAATGAGGCAGAATTAGGATGAGGTGTATCTTGAGTCACTGCCTTACAAGCGGGTGTGACTCAAGTCATGCCCTTTCTCAAGTCACACCCTTACCCTTACTCACATCTTTACTTGAGTCACACCTTCTATCTTACAAGAGAAAAAAGGAGAAGCAAGCAGAGAGAGGGATCTTATCAACACCAAGAAAGAAGATCCAGGAGCGTAGTGCATCCTTTGGACCTGGGGTCCTCACGCTGTGAACTTCCTAGAACCAGGAGACAGAAAACTGTAACACCAGAGATGGCGCAAGATGGCAAAAAGTGGTGGTAAAGAACCGGAAGCAGCAGAACCAGGAGACCGGCAGGAGATGGTGCAGTGGGTGTGTCGACCCATGGGGTGAGAGAGCTTAGTGCCTTCAGACAGGAGGCTTGCTGACAGAGTGAGGGACCTCCAGGCACTTGTCGGTGGAACTAGGCTTGCCAACCCAAGGAGACAGAAAGCTAAGCACCTTTGGGCCAAGGCTTACTGCAGAGTAGGGTGCCTCTGGGCACTTAGTGGTAGAGCTGACAAGCTTTGTAACACTTGAGTAGGACAGAGGCCGGGACAGGCCAAGGGACTGAGGGCTGAGAGAGCGAGAGAGAGAGAAAGAGAGAGAGGCCTGCCTGAGGGCATGGTTGAGAAGCTGTCCTGACTGAAGAACTGTATCCTCAGTCATTTCCAATCATGAACTGTAACCTGTCATTCCAAGACACAAAGAGATCTCCAAGGAATACCAAGCCCACAGATACTGAAAAGAGACAAGGACCTTCCCCCAGAGCCAACAGACAGAGACAGCTTTCCCCTAAAGATGGCGGCCTGAATTCGAACTTCTAGCAGCCTAAAATGTGAGAGAATAAATTTCTGTTTGTTAAAGCCATCCACTTGTGGTATTTCTGTTACAGCAGCACTAGATAACTAAGACAACACTCTCATCTGCCAGTCACATGTTAGAAAGTGGCCAAGCTGGGGTTTGACCTCAGGCAGTCTGGCTCCAGTCTGGGCTCCTAACCACTAACCTGCCCTGCTCCTTTGACAGCCTCTGTTGATTTTCATGCATCAGTCAATAACCTTTTCTTCTGCAGCTTTATTGAGGTGTTATCTACATACCAGATAGTTCACCCATTTGAAGTGTTCATTTTTGGCAAATGTGTAGTCATATAACCAACACAACAATCAAGATATAGAACTCTTTCACTACCCAAAAATTTCCCTCATGCCCCTTTGCAGTCATTCTCTCCCCTGACTCCTGGATCAAGGCAACCGCTATGGTTTTCCTTGTTGTGGAATTTATCATCCATGAAATCTCATGGTACTTTCTGTGTTTGGCTTCTTTCATTTAACTTTTGAGCTTCATCTATGTTGTTGTGTGAATTGGTAGTGCATTCCTTTTTATTGCTGGGTAGCACTTGCCATTAGCAAGTGACTGCTTTCATCCAGACCAGGAAATACTCTACTTGTTCCATGAAGTCCTGAGATTTATGTAGGAGTCTGCAGAAAGGATGCTCTAGATACTAGTCTTCTTCATAGTCTTAAAAATAAAGGAGCTTTATAGGGTAGTAACTGCAGTTATATCCTTCCCAGCCTGAATAAGAAATCCAGAACCCCAAGAGTTAAATGGTGTAAATGGCATCCAGTCAATGAGATACCTTTGCAGTGTCAAGTGACCAATGGGGATGGTCTGTATTGTCTCCAAGATGTGCCAGTGATGAAATCATGCACAGGTGATGGGGCTGCTCCCCATCCCACAATTTGCAGCACCTATGCAATATTTCCTCCTGTTTTTGTGGCCTTTAGACTCCTGCTATCTACCGTGATGCCCATAAACCAGCTTCATCACCACCACCTGGGTACTATTAGAAACACAGACCAGTCTTACAAAAAATACTAATAGGAGTTCTGTAGATGGAAGGGAAAAGACACTAGAAAGTAGTTCAAAACAATACATAAAAAGAAATATTCCTAACAAAGAGAACTGCATGGACAAGTGTAAGGGCTAGTAATAAGGAATTCGTGCTTGATAATTCAAATTGTTTTGTCCTTTGTGTTTTTAATAGCAAATACATAAAAGAAGGATAACAATGTTATAGGGCACTGTCATGGATTGAGTTGTGTCCCCCAAAAATATCCATCAGATTGGCTTGGTCATGATTCCCAGTGTTGTATGATTGTGTAATCTGATGTGATTTCCTTATGTGTTGTAAACTCTATCACTATGGTGAGGTTATATGTGATCTCCTTATGTGTTGTAAATTCTGTCACTGTGATGAGGTTATTCTGATGAGGTTTAAAGATTAGATAGTGTCTTAATGCAATCTTTTTTGAGATATAAAAGAGAGAAGCAAGCAGAGACACATGGGAACCTCATACCACCAAGAAAGCAGTGCTGGGAGCAGAGCGCGTCCTGTGGACCTGAGGTTCCTGTGCAGAGAAGCTCCCAGACCAAGGAAAGACTGATGCATTACAAGGACCTTTCTCCAGAGCTAACAGAGAGAGAAAGCCTTCTCCTGGAGCTGATGCCATGAATTTGGACTTGTAGCCTACTGGACTGAGAGAATAAACTTCTCTTTGTTAAAGCCATCCACTTGTGGTGTTTCAGTTAGAGCAGCACTAGATGACTAAGATGGGCAATGAAATATAAAGACGTAATTAGTGATAATAACAACAAAGGTGAGGGAGGAATGGTATAGATACAGAATTTCTTGTATGTTACTGAAGTTAAGATGGTATCAACTAACCCTAGGATGTTATAAATACAAGCTGTTAAATGTAATATTCATGGTAACCAATAAGAAGATATCTAAAAAACATACACAAAATGAAAAGGAGATGGGAGCCAAAATGGCTCACTACAATAAACCAACAAAACACAAAAGCAAGTAGTAGTAAAGGACAAAGACAAGGCTTAAGACACACAAAAAAAGCAAATAAGAAAATGGTAGAAGTAAGTCACTTCTTATTGGTACTGCACTTTTATGCAAATAATACACTTGGGTTTTTTGGTTTTTGTTTTTGTTTTTTGCCAACTGGACCCACCCCAACAGGATTCTTTTAGAAGCACACCATGCTAATTTTTTTACCTGTTGCTGTTAAAAAATTAGCACAATGTGCTTAGGAAAATACCTCAAGGTCAAAGTGTATGGTTGGCAAAAAACATGAAATACGCACATTAATTGAGTAAAAATATGTTAATTACAGTGAATGCATATGGAATAAATACTCCAATCAAAAGGCAGAGAGTGGCAGAATGGATCTAAAAAAACATGATCCAACTACATATGTTTACAAGAGACAAACTTTAGACCCAAAGACACAAATACGTTGAAAGTCAAAAGACGGAAAAAAATATTCCACACAAATAATAATCAAAGAGAGCTGGAGTGGCAATCTTAATATCAGACAAAGTAGACTTTAAGGCAAAATCTGTTAGAATAGAAAAAACATGGACATTATATAGTGGTAAAGTGGTAATTAATCAAGAAGATTTAACAATCATAAGTATATATGCGCTCAACATCAGAGGACCTAAATATATAAAGTAAACAATGATAGAACTGAAGGGAGAAAAAGCACTACTATAATGGTGGGAGACTTCAGTACACCACTTTCAATATTGGACAGAAAATCTAGAAAGAAGATCAACAAGAAAACAGAGGACCTGAATGACACTATAAACCAACAGGACTTAACAGACATATATAGAACACTCCACCCAACAGCAGCACAATATACATCCTACTCCAGTGCACATGGATCATTCTCCAGGATAGACCACATTTTAGGTCACAAAGCCAGTCTTGATAAATTTAAAAAGATTAAAATCACACAAAATATTTTCTCTGACCACAATGGAATGAAGCTAGAAATCAATAATGGAAAAAAACTGGAAAACACACAAACATAAGGAAATTAAACAACATGCTACTAAACTACCAATGGGCCAAGGAAGAAATCACAAATTTCTTAAAGTCAAATGAAAATGAAAGCACAGCATACCAAAACTTACAGGATGCAGCGAAGGCAGTAATCAGAGGGAAACGTAACAATAAACTTGTACATGAAAAAAGATCTCAAATCCACAGCCTAACTTGATAACTCCAGGAACAAGAAAGAGCAAACTAAGCCTAAACCTACCAAAAGAAAGGAAATAACAAACATCAGAGCAGAAATAAATAAAATCAAAACAGAAAAACAATAGAGAGAATCAATAAAACCAGAAGTTAGTTCTTTGATAAGATCAATAAAATTGACAAACCTTTAGCTAGACTGACAAAGTTAAAAAAGAGAAAAGATGCAAATAAACAAAATGAGATACGAAAGAGGAGATACTACAACAGACAAGACAGAAATAAAGGGAAATATGACATAATATTATAAACAACTGTACAACGAACTGGATAACCTAGATGAAATGAAAAAATTCTTAGAAGCACACAACGTACCAAAACTGACTCAAGAGGAAATGTTGTTGTTGTTGTTATGTGCCATCATGTTGGTTCCCACTCAGTGTGAACCTGTGTACAATGAAATGAAACACCGCCTGGTCCTGCACCATCCTCACAATCACTGCAATGTTTGAGCCCATTGTTGCAGCCACTGTGTCAATCTGTCACATTGAGGGTCTTCCTCTTTTTCACTGGCCCTCTACCTTACCAAGCACGATGTCCTTCTCCAGGGATTGGTCCCTCCTGATAACATGTCCAAAGCATATGAGACAAAGTCTTGCCATCCTTGCTTCCAAGGAGCACTCTGGCTGAACTTCTTCCAAGACATACATGTTCGTTCTTCTGGAAGTCCATGGTATATTCAGTATTCTTCTTCAACACCATAATTCAAAAGTGTCAATTCTTCTTTGGTCTTCCTTATTCATTGTCCAGCTTTCGCATGCATAGAAGGCAATTGAAAATACCATGGCTTAAGTCATATGCACCTTAGTCCTCAAAGTGACGTCTTTGCTTTTTAACACTTTAAAGAGGTCCTTTGCAACAGATTTACCCAATGCAATAAATATGTCATTTGATCTCTTGGCTGCTGCTTCCATGGGCCTTGATTGTGGATCCAAGTAAAATGAAATCCTTGACAACCTCAATCTTTTCTCCGTTTATCATGATGTTGCTTACTGGTCCAGTTGTGAGGATTTTTGCTTTCTTTATGTTGAGGTATAAGCCATACTGAAGGCTGTGGTCTTTGATCTTGATCAGTAAATGCTTCTAATCCTCTTCAATTGCAGCAAGCAAGGTTGTGTCATCTGCATATCGTAAGTTATTAATGAGTCTTCCAGCAACCCTGATGCCACATTCTCCTATATATAGCCCAGCTTCTCAGATTATTTGCTCAGTATACAGATTAAGTATGGTAAAAGCATGCAGCCTGACACACACCTTTCCTGATTTCAAACCATGCAATATACCCTTGTTCTGTTTGAATGACTCCCTCTTGGTCTATGTACAGGTTCAGCATGAGCACAATTAAATGTTCTGGAATTCTCATTCTTCGCAATGTTATCCATAATTTGTTATGATTCACACAGTCAAATGTCTTTGCATAGTCAATAAAACACAGGTAAACATCTTTCTGGTATTCTCTGCTTTCAGCCAAGGTCCATCTGACATCAACAATGATATCTCTTATTCTATGTCCTCTTATGAATTCGGCTTGAATTTCTGGCAGTTCCCTATCGATGTACTGCTACAACTGTTTTTGAGTTATCTTCAGCAAAATGTTACCTGTGTGTGATATTAATGATATTGTTTGATAATTTTCGCATTCTGTTGGATCACCTTTCTTTGGAATGGGCACAAATATGGATCTCTTCCAGTTGTTAGGGCAGGTAGCTGTCTTCCAAATTTCTTGGCATAGACTAGTGAGCACCTCTAGCACTGCAACTGTTTGTTGAAACATCTCAGTTGGTATTCTGTCATTTCCTGGAGCCTTGTTTCTCACCAATGCCTTCAATGCAGCTTGGACTTCTTCCTTCAATGCCATCGATTCTTGGTCATACGCTACCCCCTGAAATGGTTGAACATTGACCAATTCTTGTTGGTACAGTGACTCTGTGTATTACTTCCATCTTCTTCTAATGCTTCCTGAGCATTTGCCCATTCAAAAAAGTCCATTGCCTTCAAATCAATTCCAACTCCTAGTGACCCCATAGGAAAGAGTAGAACTGCCCCACAGGGTTTCCAAGGAACAACTGGTGGATTTGAAATGCCAACCTTTCAGTTAGCAGCCGAATGCTTAACCACTGTGCCACCAGGGCCCCAGAACTGCCATATGATCCAGCAATTCCACTATTAGGTATATACCCAAAAGACTTGAAAGCAGAGAATCAAACTGAGACTTGTATACCAGTGATCATTGCAGCACTATTCACAATAGCCAAAAAGTGGAAACAGCCTAAATGTCCATCAACAGATGAATGGATAAACAAAATGTGGTACATACATACAATGGAATACTACTCAGCCCGTAGGAGAAATGAAGTCTGGATACATGCTACAGAATGGATGGAGCTTGAAGACATTATCCTGAGTAAAGGCAATCACAAAAGGCCAAATATCGTATGACCTCACTTATATAAAAAGACAAGAAAAGGCAAATGTGCAGAGACCAAGGATTATTATTAGTTACCAGAGGCAGGCAGGAGGGGAAAGAAGGGAGGTTAATGGTGATGGAAAAATCACATTCATTAAGGGTAGGATTGCACAGCCAAATATTGTAATTGTTGTCAATAAGTTATAAACCTGTAAAAAGTTGAATTGGTAAAGCTTGTTATCTAGTGCTGCTATAGGTGGCTTTAACAAACAGAAATTTGTTTTCTCACAGTTTAGAAGGCTAGAAGGCCAAAATGAGGGTGCCTGCTCCAGGAGAAGACTTTCTGTCTCTGTCGGCTCTGGAGGAAGGACCTTGTCTCCTTGAGCTTCTGCTCGTGGGCAATATTCTTGTGGTTTGCCATTTCTCTTCCCCCCATTTCTGCTTCTTTCACTTGCTTGTTCTGTCTCCCTTATAACTTAAAAGAGATTAACTTAAAACACACCCTACGATAATCCTGTCTTGTTAACATAAGAAATACAACCCATTCCTAAATGAGATTATAACCAGAGGCACAAAGGCTAGGATTTACAACACAAGTTTTTGGGGAACACATTTCAATCCATAGCAAATATATTTACAACAACAACACAAAAAAAAAGACTAGCTGCTGAGGCTGCTTATGTATAAGCAAAAACTTCACGGGATTTGGTTCTTTGGTTTGGAGGTCCAGGGTCATGGTTTCATAGGCCATCTCAGTTAATTGGCCTGATAACATTTTTGGTGCTTCTGTTTTACTTCCTAGTTCATTGTGCAGTGCCTGGGGTCTTAAAAGCTTGCAAGCAGCTATCCAAGCACAACAGTGGATCTCCATTTTCCTGGCGAAAAAGAGGAAGGAGAGTCAGGAATACAAGTAGGATATGGAATGTGTGGCTAATTGCCTCCATGAACAACTGCCACCTTTGCCATGAGACTAAAAGAACTGAATGGTGCCTGGCTACCATTACTGAACACTTTGATTCAGGATTATATAGAGGAATCCTGATCAAAAAGGGAAAAATCAGATAGAATTTCAAATTCTCATGGAATCCAGACTTTCTGGAGCCATAGAGGCTGGATGAGCCCCTGAAACTATTGCCCTGAGATAAACTTTAAACCTTAAACCAAAAATATCCCCTGAAGTCTTCTTAAAAACAAATAATAGTTTAGCTTAACTGGTAAAAAATGTCTACCTTGAGCATTACACTCTTTTAAGAACTACCTCTATGGGATCAAATTGACAACAGCAACTGAGAAGATTAGATAGGAACCTTAGGGGGCTGTGAGTTTATGTTAACTGAGGAGGAACAACTCAGAAAAGAGGGTGAAAATGGTTGCACAACTCAAAGAATGTAATCAATGTCACTGAATTGTACATGTAGAAACTGGTGAATTGGTGTATGTTTCACTGTATATATTCTCAACTACAACAACAAAATAAATCAAATTTAAAAAAAAGAAATGCAGAAACTCAGACCCTACTCCAAAAAAAAAAAAAAAACCCAAACCCACTGCCGTCAAGTTAATTCTGACTCACAGCATTCCTATAGGATTTCCAAGGCTGTAAATCTTTACAGAAGCAGACTGCCACATCTTTCTTCAGCTGAGCTGCTAATGGGTTCAAACCACTGACCTCTTGGTTAGCAGCAGACTGCTTTTAACCTCAGCACCACTAGGGCTCCACTCTAGACCTACTCATTCAGCCTCTAGCTATGCAGATGGGGCCCAGGAATCTGTGTTTTAACAAACTATTCAAATGTTTCAAGAAGGTGCCAAATTTCCAATCCTTAGATCTAATAACCAGAGTAACTAAAAGCCCAGTGTATTATTTTGCTAAGCTTAACAAATGTTGTTTTGATGAACTAGCTTCCCCTAAAAAATAAAGCAACCCACAGGAAAAAAAAAACCTAGCAGTGGTATCTCCATTTTTGCCTGAAGGAGTTAATAGCCAGCCTGGAATTTAGAGGAGCCATGCCTTTTTGTTTGTTTTGTGTTGTGTTTTATCCATAAGAACCCACCCAAGAAAATTTACTATCATCCAAATAGGAATTTTCTTGGGGACCCTGGATACCTACACCTTGGTAAAGGCAATTCTTTTTCTTTAATGCTCTCCGTCACCTTTAGTACATTAAGGGTATTACTTTCCAAGTGCTACAGGGAGATGTTCTTTATAGGCCCAGTAAATCACAGGATAAGAACTAATTGAAACTTGCTTGCTACACCTTTGTGGGCTGTGGTACAACAGGAAAGCAATTGGCCAGCAGCTAAAATGCTAATACAGGGCTTACCCCAGTTGGGTGCTCTTGCCAAGATGCAAGGGGCAGCTCCGGTGGAATGCATAATAGCCAGCTTGGCTGGACTTAATTTAGAAGCTATTGATTTACCAGAGCCACAACTAGCACTAGCAGAAATATTGTGTTGTTGGAAAATAACAACAACAATAATAATTGTTTGTTATGATGCAAGCCTAATTATTCTCAACGATCTTAGTCTAGTCAGCTCAGTTGTTTAGAACTTAGTGCTGTTAAAAAGAATCAAATCTCAACAAAATTTGAACATAAGGTTTATTCTGAGCAGTTATTCTATATGCATATAGGGAGAGCATTTTGAGTCCAGAAAAAGCAAATGGCTCCAAGAAGCTAGGTACAATGAGGCTTATAAAGAGAAAAAGAAGAGGAGGGAGAAATATAGAAGATCAAGTATTGGCTAATCTTAATATGATTGATTGAACCTTGCCCTCTTGCTTTTATAAGATCAAGGGATGTCAGTTCACGAGATAGTCTCTGCCCCTCCACTCAGCCGCATCTTTTGAGATTCAAATTTAGTAAATCTAGCTTCAAACAGGAAAGAAAGGATTTGCAACTTCCAGTGAAAGAAAAGCTGCTGGTGAATTAATTTTGCTCAGGGATTTCTTTAAAGTGAATATTTGGTTCCGTAGGTAAGAAAACTCCAAAATCAAAGCAAGATGTCTGCTATCAATTTCTCTCTTTGACAGTGCATATAAAACCAGGATCTTGGGTGCAGTTCCCTAAGGCTGAGGCCCAGCCTGTGGGCAAAGCTGCAGGTTCCTCATGCAGAGATTCAGGACATCAGAAATATGACAGAGACATATTAGATCGGGTTGAGTTCGTGGACTCTGGAGTTGAATTGACCTCAGTTCACATCCTGACTCTGCCACTTGCTGCCTCTTAATCTTTGGCAAATTCATTGCTATCTGCCTTGGTTTCAACAGTACCTGCCTCATAAAGTTATCGTGAGAGTTAAATATGATCACTTACAGCAGTTAACACAGTGCTGGCACGTGATGATTGTTTATATAATGAGTTATTATTAACTACCCTCACAGCTGCCTTACCTCCTAGCCTTGTGCCTGTCTGTTATTGGATTTTCTCCCCAGTGCCCTCCATTATTGCTTCATTCAGACTTTCAACTCCTCCTGCACCCCTGCTGTTAGTCTTTAGGGAGATCCCTCAGCACTAAGCTTCACAGCCCGGGGCCAAACCACCTGGCCCACACCCTGTGCTGTCTCCTGGAGCCTCAGCCAAGGCTGGTGCCCAAAGATGCCAGTTTTCTAGACCAGAAAGAAGTTCAACATGTTCCTGCCAAATTTCCCCCTACTGCGGGGAAATTGAGAGCAACAGATTTACATTAACTCCAGTTCATTTCAACAAAGAGAGTTCAGGGTCCATCATGGGTAAGGCACCATGCTGGCATGCTGGGCACTGCATTGCTGCTCTTAGGGAGTTCTCTACTCTGATGCACATGGTGCGGGAGTCAGAATCATGGACCCAAAGAGAGCCAGGTCCTGATCTCCAGAACCTGTGAGTATGTTACTTCGTATGGCAAAAGGGACTTTGCAGATGGGATTAATTTAAGGACATTGAGATGGGGAGATCATCTCAGATCATCTGAGTATGCTGAATATAATTGCAAGGATCAGAGGAGACAGGAGGTTCAGAGACAAGGAGAGAGATTTTAGGATAGTATTTTAAGATACTACACTGCTGCCTTTCAAGATGGAGGAAGGGGTCAAGAGACAAGGAACAACGCAGGCAGCCTCTAAGACTGGGAAAGGCAAGGAAACGGATTCTTCCTTAGAGCCTCCGGAAGGAACTAGCCCTGTGGACACCTTGGTTTTAGGACTTCTGACCTCCAGAGCTGTAAGAGAATTTGTGCTGTTTTAAGCCACTAACAAAAAATCAAACTTGTTGCCATCAAGTTGATTCCGACTCATAGTCAGACAGAGTAGAACTGCCTCCATAGTGTTTCCAAGGAGTGACTGCCAACATTTTGGTTAGCAGCCAAGCCCTTAACCACTGCACCACTAGGGCTCCTTAAGCCACTAAGTTTGTGGTAATTTATTGCAGCAGCAATAAAAAACTAATACTGATGGTGAGCTTCTTGAGGACAGGGATGCATTCTGTTGCTTTGCTATGCACTCTGCTATGCCTTTTCCCCAGGCAGAGGTTCAGGCCCTATATTCCTACCCCCAAAAGAGAGTTCTTAAGTCATCATCAAGTAATCACCTGCTTGATGCCTTCTAGCAAGTTGGAAGCTTTGAGACAGCCCTTTGAAGCATTTCATGTTCATATCTGGTTTTTCAAACAAAACCCCCTCTTTGTGTTTCTGTTTTAACTATCTTTTCTTGGGGGTGGGGGGCAGGGACCATGGAATCTTCCTTATCTCTAGGGGTCACAGGCCACCATTTATCACTGAACTAGCTCCGGCTACTTTAGCCAGAGATTTATGAGAGGGCCAGCATTTACCCCAGTCTTCTCTCTCCTCTTTAAACTGAGATCAGGGAGGCCTTCCCTAGGAGGCTCAACTCCACCTTGATCCTGAGCCCATCCCGGCCAGGCAGGGAAAAACAGTCACCTCTGTCCATCCAGCCAGTGGAGTCTGGTCTTTGTCTTCCTACACCAGATCCCAACTACATTTCTTGATCTCATTTAAAATACAATAATTAGAGAACTCATTGGCTGCCTTGCTAAAGTCTAGATATACTCTACATTTTCTGCATTTCTCCAGACAATTGGTCTAATAACTATATCCAATAAGAACTGTTGCTTAGTCATCCTATGCTGATTCTTAATAACCATCACTTTCTTTTTTAAGAGTTCACGAACAACCCTTTTTGCAATCCATTCTACCATCTTTCCCAGGATCAAAATTAATTTTTGCCAGACTAAACCACATTTTTATTCTTTTATTTTTCAAAATAGGTCCAAATAAAAAGTTTCAGCCCTTCAAAAGATGAGCTTCACTTATCTGGAAAATTACCTGCCAGATATACCCTGACTTATTGTTAAAACACGCTAACAGGATCTGTCACACCATTTGGATTTTTAGGGGTCCAGTGGTCAGGGCTGTGCCAGGATATTCCCTCTAAAAGCAAAAGGCAATTTGCTGTATCTTGAGTCACCTACCACAAAGAAGGAAGCATAATTCTTTCCTTCCTGGTAGGCTTCTTTGTGTTCTGGGGGCAACACCATCCACAACTAGAAATACTGCTATAGCCCGTATATTAAGAGACATGGAAGACTGACAACTGAGAGTGGGGCCTGGAGCAATAAAAGACTCTGCATCAAGTCCAGGTAGTCATATAAGCAGTCCTGCTACTTGGGTCCTATGCTCCACCAGGTCCTATGATGTTGGAGGTATCGGTGGTGAAGAAAGACAAGCAGGCATTTCTGACAATTCCTAGAGGGAGGCTCACAATAGAGACCCCTAGGGTTCTGAAGTAAGGCCCTACTATCTGCAGGAAGAAATTATTTGCTTTATGAGAAACAGCTTCTGGTGCATTATTGAGCTTTGATGAGACTGAACACTTGACCATACGGTACCAAGTGACCTTGCATCTAGAATTGCCCATCATGTTCAAGGTTCTGTTGACCCTCCAAGTCATAACGTCAGACAGGCCCAGCAGTAGCCCATAATAGGATAGAAATGGTTATGTCCGAGATTGGACTTGAGCAGGACCAGAGGCATGAGGATACCACATGACCCTCGTTTTACCCACTATACTTGCATCAGCCCCTCCCTCAGCTGGCACCTATGATCATATCAGAGGATCCCGTACAACCTGATGAAGGAAGAGGAAAAATGCCAAGCTTGGTTTAGAGTTAGGCCATCTCAGTATGTAGATGCAAGCCTAATATGGACAGCAGCTGCATTACAGCCACATTCAGGGTGTCCTTGAAAAGCAGTGGACTGGAAAAATCTTTGGGTGAAGCTGTGAGCAGTGCACCTGTCATCCGCTTTGTGTAGAAGGAGAAGTGGCCAAAGTAAGAACGTACAAAGATTCCTGGGCAATGGCCAACAGCCTGTCCAGATGGTTAGCGACCTAGCAGAAAAAGGACTTAAAGATCAGAAACAAGGAGACGTGTGGATCGACATATGGGAGTGGGCATACAGTATGAAGATTTTTGTATAATGTGTTAACATCCACCAGAATACATCAACTACAGAAGAGGCACTGAATACGCAAGTAGGCAAAATGGCTCAAGCAGGTTTCTGACTTGGCCAACTGGGTGTCTGGTGATACGATCTACTGGGAAAGGGACATAGGAGGAGGTACAGGTTTGTAGGGAAAAATGATGGGCTCAGTTCTGAACAAGCGAATTTCTGAAGCATTCAACATGCACACTTAGATTTTAGAAATAGGCTGAGGTTTAGAAACAGACTAGGTCTGGGAATATTTCTCTCTCTCCCTCTCGTACTCTCTCTCTCTGTGTGTATGTGTGTGTGTGTGTGTGTGTGTGTGTGTGTGTGTGTGTCTGGTCCCTGGATGGTGCAAATGGTTTGTGCTGAATACTAACTCACCCAGTGGCACCATGGAAGAAAGGCCTGCAATCTACTTCCATAAAGATTACAACCAAGAAAACTCTATGGAGCACAGTTCTATTCTATAATACATGGGGTTGCCATGAGTTGGAAGTAACTCTTGACAGCAACAAATTTGTTTTTGTTTCTGTTTTTTGTGTGTGTGTGTGTGTGTGTGTGTAGGTGGGTGGATGGGTGGATGGGTGCACATGCATGCACATGTGTATACCATCAACATATATATATTAGTTGAAACCATGAAAAAGGAGACAATCATGCAGGAAAAGAGAGGATCAGTAAGAAGAGAAAATGACTAGAGATATTTGCACTAAAGGAAAGGCATAGGATGAAGAATGAAGAAGCCTGAGAAGAAACAGGCGGAGAAGTTAGATGAGCTCTAACAAAGAGCGGCATCACAGGAACAGTATTCAAAAAATAAATAAAGTAGAAAGAGATTATACTCTCAGTGACAGAGAGTTAGGCAAATACAAAAAAATTTTTAGTCTTGATTTTTACTAAGTGCTTAATGAACGTTTGAATGAATGAATGAACCAGAGAGACATATTCAATTTCTCTATGGAGAACCTCACCAAAATGAAAGGATTTCTATCACATTAATTAGTTGAGGCTCAACTATCTGAAATATCATTAACAAAGCTAGAAATCGTTTTGCTATCCACTCAATCATAAAAGTGTAAAAAGAAGTACATTGGAATAAAACTGTAAAAAATGCCTTCAATCTTAAGGAAGTGAGCACATTCCTTACACGATCCTAGGCCTCCTGGACACATCTGTCTCCGTGAGAGTTTCTTTTATAACTAACTGCCACTTCCCTCCTCTAATGCTTGCAGTGTTTCATACGTGGAATATATTTCTCTACAAGTGTCTTTAATAACTTTAAATGAAACTATAAAAATTAGGGGGAAGGAAATCTCTGGAAATCATGAAAAATATGTGAACCAAATTTTAAGATTAATAACTTGGAAAAGTGAAAAGATATTGGAGACTGGAATGTCAAGGAAGAATTCGAGACGGAGGAGAAACTTGGTTTGGGCCTTGAGGAAAGACCCATCTCCAATCTCCAAAAGTCCTTCCCTTTAGAAGCTCTTTCTAGTCACCCGATACCAAGAGAATTCCTCAGTTTGGTGTGTAGTTACCTGGCCAGACTGGGGTAGGCCCTCTTCTGGGTACCCACTGTACCCTCTACACTCCTCTACTAGAAAATGGAACATGTTGAACTAAAACCATCTGCTGTTATGTCTGCCTCTGCCATTAATGGATAAGTGTTCCAAGAGCAGGACCTTATCTCTCCAATCCTCACCATTGCGCCAGATACATAGTACTGCTCTATAACTGCTTGAATAGGAAAAAGAGAATGAATACCAGAAGCACCTCCAATAAAAGCTGTATCTTTGCAATTTCTCCATTTTAGCTAGGGAAGCCCAGATGTTCAACTCACTGGCTAAATAGTATCCTATGATGCTATCTCTTCTAAACATTATATATTTCAGTGCTTACCAATAATTTATTTACATTCTGCAGGAGTCAGGAAAATTGAGGTCCAAAAACCCTTTGCCATCGAGTCGATTCCAATTCATAGTGACCCTATGCGACAGAGTAAAACTTCCCTATAGGGTTTCTAAGGCTGTAATCCTTATGGAAGTAGATTGCCACATCTTTTTCCTGGTTGGCAGTTGAGCACTTAACCACTGCACCACCAGGGCTCCTAATTGAGGTCCACGGTAGTTAAATACGTAGAGAAAAGCGGGGCAGACATCACCAGCAGACCTTAGCTGAACTGTTCTTAAGAGCTAAGCTAATAAACTCTACTTCCACCACAATTCCCACTTCTCTACTTCCAGAAGAGAACAGAGAAGTTAGTAATCCAACAAATAACCTCAGGCTAATTAAATCAATAGTCACTGCAAATTAGGTTTTTAAATGAAAGTGTTTTAAAGACCTTTAAAAAAAAATCTGATTCAATCCTATTGGGGATAACATTTGAGGATAAATTAGCAAGTGGGAGAGAGGAAAGGAAGGAAAGAGAATTGTCTTCAGTTGTCTAAAAAGTCAATTATCATCTGAAAATGCTAACCTAAATATAAAAACACTCTTTCCTATTCCAATGAACTTTTACATGCATAAATGCTTTGCAGATAGTTATCATTAACCATACAGGAATGAACATCAACATCGAGAGGAAGAGTATTTGTCTTCCTGTATTAAATACGTATGCACATGTTTCTGTTTCCCAAAAACTACTATGAAGAGCTTGCTGTAATACATTCCATCTCACAAAAAGAAAAAAAATCCAAGTGATTGCCCTACTGATCCTGGGCCAAAGGACAATATCCTTGAACATGTCTGACCTTGAGAAAATCATTTAGCTTTCTAAGCCTTAATTTATTCATAATATGGAAACTGATAATAGCTGCAGTAGGCAGCTTCCAGAGATGCCACACCTAGATTTAAAATTGTTCTATCTTATTGTTGTATTTAGTTGTCATCAAGTAGCTCCTACTCATGGCAACCTTATGTATAACAGAACAAAACATTGCCAGGTTCTGTGCCACCCTCACAATTATTGGTATACTGGAACCCATTGTTGCAGCTCTTGTGTTAATCCATCTCATGGAAGGTTTCCCTTGTTTTCATTGACCCTCTACTTTAGCAAGCATGATGTCCTTTTCTAGCAAGTAGTCTTTCCTGATGATGTGTCCCAAGTAAGTGAATCCAAGTCTCACTATCCTCACTTCTAAGGAGCATTCTGGGTGTACTTCCTCCAAAACTGATTTGTTCGTTCTTCTGGAAGTCCACAGTATATTTAATCTTATACAAAGGTAATAAATACCAGAAATTTCAAGAGGCATCTTTTTTTCATATCTTAACATCTCTGAAATCAGGATTTATTGAGTTGGTGTTATCTTACAAACACTGTTAGTGATTGACATTGCTGTGCATGTGTAAACCTAATCACAACTCTTCATCCTGTCATCACACCAATCAAGTTGTGCATGTTGTCCATACTATGTGTATTGAGTTTAATTGCTATCTAAAATGTCTTTAAAACTATGATATTATGATTCAGTGTTAAACAGAATGTTATTGGGCACACAGAAAGGCATGCAAACAGAGCAGGCAGGAGTAAATGTGATATTAGTGAAGCAAATATTCATCATCAGAGGAATGAACACCAGTGTCAAAACATGCACAGCAGAGGTGAGGGACTTGGAGAAAATGCCAGAGAAGATGATGAAGCACTCTGTGTTAGAATGCTTCTTCACCAGTGCCCTTTCTGCCACAGAGGACATTATTCTGTTGGACATTAAAGACAGAGACAAAAATTGGCTCAGAAGAGTCAGACAGTAAAAGAGAAGATATTTCAGCACAATCTCAATTTTACTTAGATTTTCTTTTTTTAATGCATGCACAGAGTGATATATGATAAAGGTTTGTCTAAATAAAGACAAAGTATCTTTTTAAATATAAGAAAAATTCTAAAGAAGAAACGTGTCATATTTAATTGGCAGATTGTTTTCTTTTGTAGTGAAACATAAAATAATAGGTTTCTTACAGTATATGATGACTTGGATTCAATGATATCATATACACGAACACACACAAACGAAACTCAATATTTTATTAGAGCCACACTTTAGGGTATATATCTGTTCATACACGTGAAGTAGTTTATCTTTACCCAAAAGAGTACTAGATATCTTCATACTCCACATATTCACTGGCCTTTGAAGACAACTTTGGGTTTTTTCCAAAAATCAGATTCTCCATTTGAATGTACCAACACTGGGGCTACCGAAAGGCTCTCAGGTGAAAAAAATCTCATTTCTAAGCAATGGTAATATCATCAGAGTTATTACACAATATCCCAAATTTTTACAATTGACAAGGACAAAATTTGTTTGGATGTATAAGTTTTGATGTATCTGTTAAAAACAAGTCAGTCTTCATACTTACCTCAGAATGGAAACCTGTCTTACATGAGAGCACATTATCTCTTCCAAATATTCCCTCCTCTTTTCCCATGGCTAAATTCAAACAACAGCTACTGACAAGGCTGAAATTGATATCTCCCCCACCCAAGGATATTTGCTTATTGGCTCCTGGACAAATCCTAACTAAAGAAAATAAACTGTGGAAATTTTTATTTATCATCAGTTATATAATAAACATATTTTGAAAGGAAGCTAGGCACACCTTAAAATTGTATCTACTGAGACATCAAAATAAGATAGAAGGAATACAAAGAGTCACTATACAGAAGGAATTGGTTAATGTGCATACATTTCAGGAGGTAGCACATGATCAGGAACTGATGGTATTGAAGGAAGAAGTCCAAGCTGCACTGAAGGCACTGGCCAAAAACAAGGCTCTGGGAATTGACCAAATACCAACTGAGATGTTTCAACAAACAGATGCAGCACTGGAAGTGCCCACTCGTCTATGCCAAGAAATTTGGAAGACAGCTACCTGGCCAACCATCCGGAAGAGATCAATATTTGTGACTATTCACAAGAAAGGTGATCCAATCAAAGGTGGAAATTATCAAACAATATCGTTAACATCACACACAAGTAAAATTTTGCTGAATATCATTCAAAAGTGGCTGTAGCAGTATATCCACAGAGAACTACCAGAAGTTCAAACCAGATTCAGAAGAGGACACAGAACCTGGAATATTATAGCTGATGTCAGATGGATCCTGGCTAAAAGCAGAGAATACCAGAAAGATGTTTACTTGTGTTTTATTGACTATACAAAGGCATTCGACTGTCTGGATCATAACAAATTATGGATAACATTGTGAAGAATAGGAATTCCAGAACACTTAGTTGTGCTCATGAGGATCCTGTACATAGATCAAGAGGCAGTGATTTGAACAGAACAAGGGGATACTGTGTGGTTTAAAATCAGGAAAGGTGTGCCTCAAGGTTGTATCTTTTCACCATAATTAACCAATCTGTATGCTGAGCAAATAATCCGAGAAGCTGGACTATGTGAAGAAGAATGGAGCAGTGGGATTGGAGGAAGACTCATTAACAACCAGCGATATGCAGATGACACAACCTTGCTTGCTTAAAGTGAAGAGGACTTGAAGCACTTACTGATGAAGATCAAAGACCACAGCCTTCAGTATGGATTATACCTCAACATAAAGAAAATAAAAATCCTCATAACTGGACCAATAAGCAACATCATGATAAACACAGAAAAGATTGAGGTTGTCAAGGATTTCATTTTACTTGGATCCAAAATCAACACCCATGGAAGCAGCAGTCAAGAAATCAAAAGACACGTTGCATTGGGCAAATCTACTGCAAAAGACCTCTTTAAAGTGTTAAAAGCAAAGATGACACCTTGAAGACTACGGTGTGCCTGACCCAAGGCACAGTGTTTTCAACTGCTTCATATGCATGGGAAAGCTGGACGATGAATAAGGAAGACTGAAGAAGAATTGATGCCTTTGAATTGCGGTGTTGGCAAAGAATATGGAATATACCATGGATTGCCAAAAGAATGAACAAACGTGTCATGGAAGAAGTACAAACAGAATTCTCCTTAGAAGCAAAGATGGGGAGACAACGTCTCACATACTTTGGACATGTTAACAGGAGGGATCAGTCCTGGAGAAGGACATCATGCTCAGTAAAGTAGAGGGTCAGCGAAAAAGAGGAAGACCCTCCATGAGATGGATTGACACAGTGATTGCAACAGTAGGCTCAAGTATAACAACTATTGTGAGGATGGTGCAGGACCAGACAGTGTGCCGTTCTGTTGTACATAGGGCTGCTTAAGTCAGAACCAACTCAACGGCATCTAACAACAACAAGAAGACATCTATTAAGTCTGTATTAGTTTCCTGTGGCTGCTGTTGCAAAGTACCAAAAACTTGATGAGTTAAAACTACACAGATTTATTCTCTTACAGTTCTGGAGGTCAGAAGTCCAAAATGGGTTTCACTGGACCAAAAACTAAGGTGTCAGCAGGGCAGTGCCTCCTTGGAAGGCTCTAGAGGAGAATACATTTCTTTACCTTTTCCAGCTTCCAGAGCTGCATTCGTTGCATTCATTGGCTGGTGGCCACATTGCTCAAATCTCTGCTTCCATTATTACATCACCTTCTCCTCTTCTGTAGTCAAATTCCCCTCTACTCCCTCATGATTATATTTAGAACCCACCTAGATAATCCAGGATAATTTCCTCATTGCAAGATCCTTAACTTAATCACATCTACAAAGTCCCTTTTGCCATGTAATGTAACAATCACAGATTCTGCGGATTAGGTCCTGGATATCTTTGGGGGCCACTACTCCCTTACCAGACTATGAACTCCTAATGGGCAAGAATAGCCTTCTAAACTCTGTATACGCAGTAACTGTGCAGTGTCTAGTAATGTCGACAGTGCACAACAAACTTTGTTAAATGAATGAATAACCTTGCCTACCCATACTTCTACAATCACTACCATTCCATGTGCAGTGCAATGAATGATTTTTATATGGACTTTCTAGCCATGGTCTTCTGTTGTTGTTGTTAGGAGCCATCCAGTCAGTTCCAACTCACAGCGACCCTATGTACAACAGAAGGAAGCAATGCCCAGCCCTGCGTCATTCTCATAATCTTTGATATGCTTGAGCCCAGTGTTGTAGCCACTGTGTCAATCCATCTTGCTGAGGGTCTTCCTCTTTTTTGCTGAGCCTCTACCAAGCATGATGGCTTTCTCCAGGGACTGGTCCTTCCAGATAACCTGTCAAAAGTACATGAGACAAAGTCTTGCCATCCTTGCTTCTAAGGAGCATTCTGGCTGTACTTCTTCCCAGAGAGATTTGTTCATTCCTCTGGCAGTCCATGGTATATTCAATATTCTTCTCCAACACCATAATTCAAACGCATCTATTTTTCTTCTGTCTTCCTTATTCATTGTATAGTTTCACATGCATATGAGGCGACTGAAAAACACCATGGCTTGGGTCAGGCACATCTTAGTCCTTAAAGTGACATCTTTGCTTTTCAACACTTTAAAGAGGTCTTTTGCAGCAGATTTGCCCAATGAAGTACATCGTTAGATTTCTTGACTGCTGCTTCCATTGGGTATTGATTGTGGATCCAAATAAAATGAAATCCTTGACAACTTCAATCTTTTCTCTGTTTATCATGATGTTGCTTATTGGTCCAGTTGTGAGGATTTTTGTTTTCTGTATGTTGAGGTGTTATCCATACTGAAGGCTGTAGTATTTGATCTTCATCAGTAAGCGCTTCAAGTTCTCTTCCCTTTCAGCAAGGAAGGTTGTGTCATCTGCATAACAAAGGTTGTTAATGAGTCTTCCTCCAATCCTGATGCTCCATTCTTCTTCACAGAGTCCAGTTTCTCGGATTATTTGCTCAGCGTACAGACTGATTAAGAAAGGTGAAAAGATACAACCCTGACACCCACCTTTCCTGATTTTAAACCATGCAGTATCTCCTTGTTCTGTTCAGATGACTGTCGTCTTGGTCTATGTACTGGATCCTCATGAGCGCAACTAAGTGTTCTGGAATTACTATTCTTCGCAATGTTATCCATGATTTGTTATGATCCACACAACCTCTTCCGAATACAGTTTGAGTTTCTGCCAGTTCCCTGTCAATGTACTGCTGCAACTGCTTTTGAACGATCTTCTGTAAAATTTTACTTGTGTGTGATGTTAATGAAATTGTGCGATAATTTCTGCCTTCTGTTGGATCATCTTTCTCTGGAATAGGCACAAATATGAATCTTTTCCAGTCTGTTGGCAGGTACTCGTCTTCCAGACTTCTTGGCATAGATTAGTGAGGACTACCAGAGCTGCATCCATTTGTTGAAACATCTCCACTGGTATTCCCTCAGTTCCTGGAGCTTTGTTTTTCACCAGCACCTTCAGTGCAGTTTGGACTGCTTCCTTCAATACCATCAGTTCTTGATCATATGCTACCTCCTAAAATGGTTGACTTCAACCAATTCTTTTTGGTACAGTGACTCTGTGTATTCCTTCCATCTTTTTTTGATGCTTCCTGCGTCATTTAATATTTTCCCTACAGAAATCTTCAGTATTGCATCTTGAGGCTTGAATTTTTTCTTCACTTCTTTCAGCTTGAGAAATGCTGAGTGTGTTCTTCCCTTTTGGTTTCCTAACTCCAGGTCTTTGCATATTTTGTTATAATACTTTACTTTGTCTTCTTGAGTTGCCCTTTGAAATCTTCTGTTCAGCTCCTTTACTTCATCATTTCTTCCATTTGCTTTAGCTACTCGACATTCAAGGGCAAGTTTCAGAGTCTCTTCTGACATCCATTTTGGTCTTTTGTTTCTTTCCTATCTTTTTAATGACTTTTGCTTTCTTCCGGTATGATGTGCTTGATGTCAGCCCACAACTGGTCTGGTCTTCAGTCATTAGTTTTCGATGCCTCAAATCTATTCTTACGATGGTCTGTAAATTTAGGTGGGGTATACTCAAGATTGTACTTTGGCTCTCATGGACTTGTTTTAATTTTCTTAAACTTTAATTTGAACTTGCATATGAGCAATTGATGGTCTGTTCTGAAGTCAGCCCCTGGCCTTGTTCTGACTGATGATACTGAGATTTTCCATTGTCTCTTTTCACAGATGTAGTTGATTTAATTCATGTGTATTCCATCTGGCAAGGTTCACATATATAGTTGCTGTTTATGTTGTTAAAAAAAAGATATTTGCAATGAATAAGTCGTTGGTCTTGCAAAATTTCTATTATGGGATCTTTTGCATCATTTGTATTACCTAGGCCATATTTTCCAACTACTGTTCCCTCTTCTTTGTTTCTAATTTTAGCATTCCAATCACCAGTAATTATCAATGCATCTTGATTGCATGTTTGATCACTTTTAGACTGCAGAAGTTAGTAAAAATCTTCAATTTCTTCATGTTGATGATATTGGCCTTAGTGGTTGGTGCATAAATTTAAACAATTATTAACTCGTCATCCTTGTAGGCATATGGATATTGTCTTATCACTGACAGCATTGTACTTTAGGTTATATCTTGAAATGTACTTTCTGATAAGGAACACAACACCATTCCTCTTCAAGTTATCATTCCTGGATAGTAGACCATATGATTGTCTGATTCAAAATGGCCAATACCAGTACATTTCAGCTCACTAATGCCTCGGATATCGATCTTTATGCTTTCCATTTCATTCTTGACGACTTAACAATTTTCCTAGATTCATACTTCATACACTCCACATTCCTATCATTAATGGATGTTTGTAGCTGTTTCTCCTTATTTTGAGTCATGCCACATCAGCAAAGGAAGGTCACAAAAGTTTTACTCCATCTATGTCATTAAAGTCAACTCTACTTTGAGGAGGCAGTTCTTCCCCTGTTGTATTTTGAGTGCCTTCCAACCTGAGGGATTCATCTTCCAGCACTACATCAGACAATGTTCCACTGCTATTCATAAGGTTTTCACTGGTTAATTTTTTTTTTTCAGAAATAGATCACCAGGCCCTTCTTCCTAGTCTTAGTCTGGAAGCTCCACTGAAACCTGTGTACCGTGGGTGACACTGCTGCCTTTTAAATACTGGTGGCATAGCTTCCAGCATTACAGCAACAAGCAAGTTACCACAGTACAACAAACTGACAGACAATGAAGCATGGTATTGTAACTCCCGCAGAATGATTCACTGGGCCACAATCTTGCAAAGGATTGATTGATTATTATGCAAACTGTGGCTTGAATAGGATTAAGCCTGTAGTCCAGCTAGTGGATTGGTTGATTTTGCCATCTTGCTAGGCTTATATGAGGGCCAGTCCCAAAGAGGTTCAAGGGGGACCTTACTACCATCAAGAAGGGTGTGGACAGGAATGTGTCCTTTGGATCTGGGGTCCCTGTGCTGAGAACCAATTAGACCCAGGAGAAATAGCTGTAACACTGAAGACAGAGAGAGACAGCGGTGGTGGACTTGCGGGGCTATGGAGAGATAGCTGAGTGCCTTCACGTAGGAGGCTTGCCAGTGGAGCTGGATGCCTCCGGCCACTTGCCAGCAGAGCTAACGGAGTTGTAACACCCATGCAAGGCAGAGGCCTGAGTGTGCTCCGCGTAAGGGTTGCACACACACACAACTTCCACCTTGGGCAGTGTAGGCAGGAGTCACGTGAGCCCTTGGACAACACAGGCTGGGGTAGCATGGCAGGAGCCAGCGTCAGAGGTCTGAAAAGGCCCAGCAGCAGAGGCCCAGGTGATCCCGTTCAGGGGTCTTCCTGTCAGCAAGGCAAGGCTCAGCAAAGCCCTTCTGCAGAGCAGAAGCCTCTGGCAACACAAGCCCAGGTAGCATGGGGACAGACAGATGCAGAGCTGATGTGAAGACAGCACTTGACCTGAACCACTGGGTGCACTGGCCCAGAGACATAAGTATGGACAGGGATAATTTGGGGAAGGGTATTTCCCCTACAAGAATATGTTGTTATTATTTACTCTTTGTCTTCTATAATGATAATGGCTTTCAGTTTGCCAACACTGTGTGTCTCCTGCGTCTGCTCAATCACAGATGAATGTAGCACCCATGGAATGGTTGCTACCAGTGGGTGTATGTGTCTCATTCCTAGCAGTCTGATGTTTGCCTGGAAGTTTGAGGCACAGCCTGTTTGCATATGCAGTGCAGATAGACAGATACCATGCCTAGTGCTTGATCATTTTTTATATAATATACTATTTGCTTTATACCATGTTTTAAGAACTTTAAAGAATGTTGGTGAGGCATTCATTTTTATAAGAGTTTCCTTCAAAGTCCCTGGCTTTCAGTGGTTTCAGAATAGGGATTGATTTTATTCCATTTCCATCAATCTTCTTTGTTTTTCCATTCATCCTACAAATTTTCTCAACACATCTGGCCCAGGGTCAACAGGTCATGGTGGAGAATCTCTGTCCCAGTCACATGGCTTTGTCCAAACAGGATTACCTGGTATCATATTTCAATTGTTAGCTATTTTAATCATCCCTTCTGTCAGGAAAGTTTGGCTTGTGGATAAATCAAAGCAGCTTTACAACAAAAGTCAAGGACAGACTAACTTTCTGGGAAGAAATTCACTTTGCAAATATATTGCTTTCTCAGCCATAAACAAGGTCACCAACAGTACCTTTCACCTTGAAGAGAAATTCAAAATTTCCAAAGGAAAAATTGCCCTACAGGCAGAAGAATCTTAGCTCACCTCAGTCCTTTTTTTAAACATAATTTCTCCATCGTAAATTGGTCCCAGTTAACCCAAGAAGACATGTGGTTTTTGATTTGTGTGACCAAACATCTTAAATCTCACCGCTAACTACAAGTCCCTAAATCTAACTCCTTTTGCTGACAAGAGAAGAAAATTTGGAAGCCCCAGATTTTACAAGCATTTTTTCTTGGCTTCGGCATTCCCCACCAGTGGCTGTCAGGTCAATGTTGCCACCTTTGATCACTTTGTTTGTTTGGACATTGAATAGAAAAAAGTACAACTTATGCTTCATCCATTCTGTGAGTCTAAGCTACGGTCAGCAATGCATGAAGGAAAGAGGGAGCAAGAGACAAGAGAGGCAAGATGAAGGGCGAGGTGCAGGTGAAGGGAATGATCTGGACCATAGATATATTTGTGGCAGGATGCATTTTCCAAAAACGACCACAACAGTATTTCCAGTCCTGCATGTTCTTCCAGAAACTTGCCACTCTCCATCACAAGGTGAAGTCTGTTTCATTTCACCTTAATCTGGGAGGGACTTTAAGATTGCTTCAATGACTAGAATCCAAGGGAAGTGATGCTGTGTAACTTCCAAGGCTAGGTCACAAAAGGCAAAAAGACCTTCTCTCTGTCTCTCTCTTTCTCTCTGTCTCTCTCTACCTCTCTTTTTGTCTCTCTCTCCCCATCCTTTCTTTTGAAGCCCAGCCACCATGTCATGAGGAAGCCCAGGCCAAATGGAGAAGCCATATGTGTAGGGTGTTTTATCTGAGTCCCAGCTAGGGTTTCAGCCAAAATTTAGTATCAACTTCCAGATATGTGAATAAGTGAGTCTTCAGAAGATTCCAACCCTGAGCCTTTAAGCCACCCCAGCTGATGCTAAATAGAGTAAACACAGGCTATCTCCACCCCATCTAGCTTCCCTGGGTAGTGCAAAAAGTAAATGTGCTCGGCTGCTAACCAAAACGTAAGAGGTTTGAATTCACTCAGAGGTGCCCTGGAAGGAAGGCATAGTAATCTACTTCTGAAAAATCAGCCATTCAAAACCATATGGAGCACAGTTCTATTCTGACACACATGGGGTTGCCATGAGTCAGAGTCAACTCGGTGACAAGTGGTATTCCCACTGTGTCCTACACAAGTTACAGATTTATAAGCAAAGTAAATACTCATTTTTAAGCCATAAAGTTTTGGGATAATTTGTTACACAGTCATAGTAAGTAGAACAATCTAAAAACCAATAGCTCAAAGTAAGTAAATGGGCAGGACCCTGGGATCATGCAGAACAAGCTGACAGGCAAAGCAGACACAATTTAGAAAGATCTTGGGACCTTAGAAGATCATGAGGCCAAGTATCCTCTTCTATTTCTCCAGCTATAGGAAAAATCTTCTTCATGCTGAAAACCTGTTTCATCATGAATCACTGCCTCTACTGTGGTTAAGAATGTTGTAAGTTTGGGGACTTCCGGGCAACATGGCACTATAGACAGAAGCACCACGCCATCCCCCCCCCAACAAAGATCCAAAAAACTAAGTCAAACAGAGACACACGTCATTCCTGAAACCTTAAACATCAAATGAAGAGATAAAGAATTCAGCCAAGCACTGAATGGAATAAGAAACTGACCAAGAGCAGAGAGTGAGGAGACATACATGCAGAGGTCCCCTATCAGCTAACGCAGCACGGATCTGCCATCTTGGACTCCTAACGGAGATCAGTGAACAGGGGATACGAGAAAGCAGTTTCACAGAGTTTCCAGCAGGAGATAGAAGAACCAGTAACCAGCGATATACACTTTACCACCCCCTACCCCTCTTTGCCCCCACATGGCCTCCTCTGCTTCCTGCAGCCACAGTCTCTTGACCAGGAAGCACAACTTCACCCCGGTGTTGCTTGAATTCCACCTGCCGGCACTGGCTGGCTCACTGAGTGCCATCGTTGGCAACTGGTGTTGCTTTTTTCTGCTTCTTTAGATTTCTTCCTTACCTCTCACCACTGCTCCCCACCCCCTCCAAATACCTGGCTCCATGTGCCATCTTTGCTTCTTCCTGAAAGGCTGCGAAACACAGCTCGACTGTGAAACTGCTTCCCGGGCCGTGCCTGCATGCTGGTGGGACCCCTGGGGTTTTTTTGTTAGTTTGTTTGGATTAGTTCTGTTTTGATTTGTTTGTTTGTTTGTTTGTTTTCATTCTCTTTCCTCTGCTTGGGAGCCCCTTCTGGCCAGGCAATACTGCGTGGCTTGGGAAAAACTCCCTTACTCTATACAGATGCATGGTGACATCCCTGGGGACATTTCTTTTTAATTGCTTTTTGTTTTTTGTTTTTTTTGTTTTGTTTTCTTCTCTCTCTTTTTCCCTTTTTGTCTTTCTTCATTTCCAGTTTCTTGTCTCTCTATACTTACCTTCTCTTCCTGTCTCTTGAATACTTGGTGCTGTGTGACACTGCTACCCTTCTAGCCAGGCTGTACTTCAGCCACACCAGTGGGATTCCTGGGGGATTTTCTTTCTTTGTTTATTTGCTCTTCTTTTTTTTCCTCTAATTTTTATTTATTCTTTTTTTCATTTACCCTTTTTCTTTTTTTATTTTTGTTTTTCTCCATTTCTCAGTTTCTCATCTCTCCACATGAACAGCAATCTCCCTTAACACTCTTTTTTGTTTATTTCTGTGTGTTTTTTCAGCCCCTGTTCCTCTCTCCTCTCTCTCCACTTTCCTATACCCATCTTAGCTCCACACGTCACAATCTCCCCCCTCCTTTTTGCCTACCTGCACTGTGCACTGAATATCACAACCTCAAGCAGCACAGGCACAGCCTACCAGAACCTGCCCTGCACTGATTCCCAGCCTGCCCTGTCAGCCCTAGTACATGCCACAAACAACCCATCCCAGGAACTCCCCTTCAGCTGGACTTGCCCTGCTGTACCATACCTGAGTGACTGACCCTGCCCATTGAAAAAGGCAGTGAAAAGTATCATGCCCACAGACGAGCAAACAACAAAGAACGTGCAGTCCGCCTGCTCAGATGTAACAAAATAAAACAAAAAAGCAGGACAAAACTAACAAATCTACAATAAAGAAGGAAAATAACTACTGAATGCCCCAAAGACACATACAATATCAAAACATATACAAAAACAGGACAGGATGGTTCCAGTAGGCATCCAAAATAAAACACCAGATGACCTTCCAGTAGAAGAAAAAGCACTAGAACTACCTGATAGGGAACTCAGATCTGTAATACTCAGAATTATCCAAGAGTTGAAACAAAAAGCAGACAAAAATGAGGAAAAAATAGACAAATTCATGGAAAAGGCAGGCAAATTCATGGAAAATACAGACAAAAAAATGGAAGAAATTAAACAATATGCGTATTACTGTTTCATGTGAAACTATTTGTTCTGTAAGCTTTCACCTGAAGTACAATTAAAAAAAAAAAAGTAATAATTTATTTAAGAATAAAAAAAAATGGAAGAATTCAAGAAAATAATACAGGAACAAAATGATAAAACAAATTCACAACTAGAAATCATAAAAAACAACAATTAGAAAACCAAAGGATAAATAACAAGATTTCAGAAATGGACAGTGTCATAGAAGGGCCGAGAAGCAGATTTGAAATGATGGAAGACAGGATCAGTGGAACTGAAGACAAACACTTGGATACAACTCTGTTTGAGGAAAAATCAGAAAAAAGAACAAAGAAAAATGAAGAAATCCTAAGAATTACATGGGATACAAACAAAAGCAAAAATCTACTAATGATCCAAGTTCCAGAACAGGGGAGAAAACAGAAAACACAGAGAGGGTCATCGAAGAATTGCTGACAGAAAACTTCCCCAATATCATGAAAGATGAAAAGCTGATCATCCAAGAAGCTCAATGAACGCCATATAGGATAGACCCCAAAAGAAAATCACCAAGGCATATCATAATCACACTCGCTAAAACCAAAGACAAACAAAGAATCCTGGGAGCTGCTCGAGAAAAACCAAAAGTCACACACACACGAGAAACAATAAGACTCAGCTCAGATTATTCAGCAGAAACCACGCAGGCAAGAAGGCAATGGAATGACATATATAAAACCTTGAAAGAAAAAAATTGCCAGTCAAGAATAATATATCCTGCAAAACTCTTGTTCAAATATGATGATGAAATTAGGTCATTTCCAGATAAACAGAAATTAAGGGACTGTGTAAAAACCAAACCAAACTTGTAAGAATTATTAAAGGGAGTCCTTTGATCTGAGAACAAACAACATCAGACCACAGGCTGATCTAGGACACAGGATTGTACCAGCCAGATACCAACCTAGGAAATGAATTCTCAAGGACTATCCAAAACCAAAAGAATACAACAGGGAACCAGAAGGATTAATCTGTAAATGACAACAGCAACAGAACAATGAAAGAGGGAATAAATGTGGTAGGTATAGAACCTTCCAATGGAGAGGAAGGCAAGGCAATACCAAGTAATAATAGACTGATTCAAACCTAGGAACATAAGGGTAAATTTCAAGGTAACCATGAAGAAAGTTAACAAACCTACTCATCAAAATAAAGAAGAAAAACAGGAACTCGGACAGACATGGCTGTGGCAGCGTGCTTGTTTGTTTTCCCATTCTCACCTATTCTGTGATATTCTTTGGACTCGGGCAGACATGGCTGTGGCAGCATGCTTGTCCGCTTCCCACTTCTGCCCTTTTGAATATATGCAGAAGAAAATTTCTTTTTGCTTCACTAAATTTTGTGATGTTTTTCTCCTACGACAGTTAATGGTGCTGTGAGTAGGATCTGAAGCTACGAATCCTGTCGACTTTGAAGAGACCTGGACTGCGGAGCAGAAGACAGCAAAGAAAAGTCCCATCTTCTGGATCCACATGTTCCCACTCCATGTCCCTTCGAGATTGACAGGGTGAGTGCTCTCAAAAAATGAAAATTTGCTTATTTTTTTGTTGTTCTCTTTCTCATGTTTTCTTAAGTTTTGTTTGGCATATTTGTTTGAAAAACCGGTTGTTTGATTAAGGAGAATCTGTCTTAGATTTTTGCCTCATCGTTTGGTTAAGAGAGACATTTAGTAACTCTTTAAGTGAACTGCAGTTTAGGCCTGGATTTGGGCGTTTGAAGAGGTAATTCTATTTTCAAAGAGCTTTGAGCCATTATAAGCTGCAAAAATTTGGGCACGGGTGGACCAGTAAAAGTCATTAGGGCAGTCACCGGCGCTCATCATGAGCATTAAAGTCTCCGTGACAGGATAAGGTGGTCACGAGACAAGCTAGAGCACTAGGAGGACTGCCACCCGCAATCTCGTGCAACGAAGGTACACATTGGTCTAAGCAAAACACTGTCCAAACCCCCTGGCATTCCTCACTAGGTTTCTTTTTTGTGGCTCAGAGAAAACCTGGAAAATAGTGCTCTGTTTTGCCAAATTCGCAGGGAGAGGTGGCAGCTCTTGCCTGTTTTGCCAAATTCTCAGGGGGAGGTGGCAGCTCCTGACCTGTGTTTTGATATTTAAGGGAGAAGTGGTAGTTCTGTACCTGTTTTTTCCATTGAATTGAGTCAATCTTACCAAAAATTGTTATATACACTTTTAGAAACTAGGATCCCCATATCCTTGTTTTGTGTGGTATTATCTGGTGAGTGTATGTGGTCTTTCTGTCTCCTTTTGTTCTAAGAGCTTGCTTCTGGTCTAGAGCATTGTGTCTAAGTTTGTCTTGTATTAGATTGGTGGCTATGGCTGAGAATTGCTGTTTTTTGTAAGGCTAGTCATGGAACCTCAGTTCCTTCTTCATCCAGAAAAAACAGCATCTTGTGTCTGTCTTATGATTTAGATTTTTAATAGCTACTTGGAGAAACTTTGATATAAATTGGTCTATTTGAAAAGTACACTAAGATCTTTATGTTCTATACTATGTCAGTCTTAAAAGTGAAACCTTTTTAAGTAACTTAAGCTAGATATTATATGAAATGTGTTTCATTTAAGGAAAAAGGATAGTTTTGTCTTAAAGTAGGAGTTCCAGAAGAGTAAAAAAGAAAGAAATTAGCTATCTTTTGTCTCTCAAAATGCCTCCATCAATTTAAACATATGTAAATATCTTCCAGGAGTCAAGAGAGTGAGGGCGGGGCACCATTAGGCCTCCCCAACTCCCAGTCTCCAAGGTCCTGTAGCTCCAGGGATGCTTTTGAAAGACCCCTTTCCAGCTAGGTGGAGACTATTCTAAGACAAAAGACAAGAAAAATGGCTGCTTTGCTATAGTTATCAGAAATTGGGTAGATCCTAATCATAGAACTGTAAACCAGTTCTCTCTATTATAGGGGAACTTTAAGAAGCAAAAAAAAAAGTAGAAATCACAATGAGACACACCTGAAGTGGCCTGGAGAAATGTTTCCAGCAGTAGCCAGACACCTAAGGTGATATCCATATCAATGAATTGGTCAAGTGAGCAGAGACTTTGTGATTTCCAAAGCCAGTTGATAAAATCGTTAAGGGCTAAAATTAGATAGGGGAAAATATGAGAAGTAGTAAAAGTTGAATGAAATCTTAGAATGTTTAAATAGACTCTTCTTTCAACAACAGTTGCATTTTATGATATATAGGCTTAAAATAAGTTTGACATTTTGGGTAACTTGTTGATGTTATTAAGTTAATAAATACTTGTCATAATTTAAGTTTATATACTTTTGCTTTTTATGCCACAAGAGAAAGGATAGACAGATATATATATTTAAGTCTGCTAATGAGTGTGTTCATTTTTGCCATTTAAAGGGATGCACTGTAAGAGATACAACAAAGGCAACCTTTAAGAGGTTTATTGAAAAAGAAATTTATTTGATCTGGTCAAGTTTTCATCTGTCTGACTAAAGGTTAATGGTTTAGTTTATGAGATTTTTAGGAGTTTTAATGTTAAGTAGCATATAAAACAAAGAATTGGGTTTCTCGCAGTTAAAATAACAAAATTTTCTTTAATTTCTGAGTTAAAGGGTTAATTTATTCTTTGTGTAATCTGCCTGGAAGACAAAGGTTTGTCTTCTCATTAGAATTAAGATTCCTGAGTCTGAATCCCACACCTCATGGCTTTTAGAAAAGAAAGCTAAGGGTTTTACTTTAAGATCTTTGGTTAAATAACTTCGGTATTGTTTCACAGTGACCTATATTATTATCTCTTTATTGCTAACTTGGTCACAACTTTATCTTTTTAAATCTAGCATTATCAAAGCCAATGGTTTGATTAGAGAATTCACATCATTTACCTATAAAGTTTTTTTTACTACTATTCAGGTATTCAGAGATTTGATAATCTTGGTATATTCTTAGTATATCCTGACTATATGGTATTTTGTCTCAAAATTATTCTGCATTATATCTGAAGCTCTTTGAATATGGTTAATGGCTATATTTAGAAATATTTTTATCTACAGTTTTTTCTAACTGATTTTATTTGGCCTTTACGTTACGCTTATAATTAATTTCTATCAGGTCTTTTGCTATTAAGAATATTATGCTTATGAATTAATCATGGCCATATTAAGTTTTGTTCTCTGCAGGTAAGTTTTTACTTTGCTGATTTGCTGAAAAAGTTTGACCAAAATAATCTCAACAAAAAGATGGACTATGTTGGACTTGCTCAAAGGACTGTGACTAGACTGAATAAAATTTCCAGAACCCCTATGCAGAAGCTGATGGGTTCACAGACTGCGGCTGATCCAGGATCACATGGAACAGAAATTAACTACATAAGACTGAGTAAACTAAAGGAAACTATGGGTTTTTCTTTTTTTTAATATTGCTGATGTTTTAAGGTCCTACTTTCTGGATATAAGGAACTGTTTTCCTTTCTCCTTAATTATCTAACTAATGGGTTTAGATACTGTAACTCTTGAATAAGAAGTTCTTGTTGGTAAACTTAGCAAAGTTGTAAGTGTCATAACCAGAGAAGTATTTGAAATTTGAGCTATGATTTTACAAAATAGAACAGCATTAGATTTCCCGTTCTCTTAAGAAACAGTTTTGTGCCTCAATAGATAAATGTTGCTATATTTATATTAATACTCGATCTGAGGTTTTGCAGAATGTAGTTGCTGTTGAGGCACATGAAAAGCATTTACTGATGCTGCTTGTGTAGAGACAAACACCTCATGAGATTTGTTTCCTTGGTTCAAAGACCTTAGGGTCATGGTTTCGTTGGTTATTTCAGACAATTGCCTAATATAATTGTTAGTGTTTCTGTTTCATTTCTTAGTTTTCTGTATGGTGCCTGGGATCTTAAAAACCAGATGATGTCCAATTACCATTTATTGAACATTTTTGATAAAAGATTCTATAGCGAGATCATGATCCAAAGGAAAGAATGATGAGAGAGTTGTATGCAATTCTCCTGGAATCCAGATTTCTGGCTTTCATGGAGGTTGAGGTAACCCAAAGGTATCCTTTTGAACCTCGCACTTTGAGAAAAAAGACTGGTTCCTGAAGCCACTTTGAGTCAAACAATGGTCCAGTTAAACTAATAAGACCATTTTGCTCTGGGCATTGAGCTTTTTTTTTTTAAGAATTCAGTCAGTTTTAGGAAACTAACTTCAAAGATCACACAGAGTTATGTTTAGAGTAAATTAGTAATTAGTTTAAGCAGTATTTAAGACAATGTTATATGAAATACCTGCCTAATGTTTGTAATCCAACTGTCACCCTCTTACGATGCAGAAAATTATGTATCTTAAAGAAACCAGATTCTCAGAAGAGATCGACCTCATGGCTCAGACTCTGTTTTGTCTTTGGTTCCATTTCTGCTTCTGAGAAAGTGACTCATGACTGTTAATAGGTAAACCAAGGAGGGGCAGCTTGCCCTTGAGAAGAACACTTAGTATGTTTTAAACAGACTAACTGAAGACCTCCTACAGGAAAGGTCCATCCTATATTATCTTGCTAATCATTAGTTCTCTAATGAAAACTTGTCACATGTAAATTTTTCTATACCTTCTGTTTCTTCTAGACAAACTTTGTGTGCTTCTTATGGATATATGTTTCTGTGCAGTAGATCCAACTATTCTAATTTAGATGATTCCTTTCCAACTGATAGTGAATTTACCTGGGCAATCTGTTTAGATTCCTGACGAATGTGTGGACAATGCACTTCAGAAACTTTAGGATTATCTTTAAGTATTCATAGTAACAATGCTAATAAATACTGGAAAGGTAATTTTAAATTCTTACACATTGTAAAATGAAAGTCAGAAGAAAACCCACTGGTCCAACATTCAGGGTATGGTTGGTAGCTTTAATTCCTACTTATGGTATATCTGAATTGGAGAAATCTTTAAGAAAAATTTGTCAGTCACTATGGGACAAATGACAGATGAGATAGAAGCATAACAGTGATCTCTGATCTCATAAGCCAAGGTGACATGAGATAACAAAATAACCTTAGATTTTTTTTTTATTAGTCCAAGACAGTGTAGTCTGTGCTATAGACAAGATATACATAGAATCAGACAGCAAGCTACTTGATTACACATTGTCACACCCTTACAAACACGAGATTTTTTGGTTGGTTATCATCAGGAATAAGTACATGGACTAGATCACTACTACAAGGGATAGTAATATTCTTAGTCTACATCCTGATAGTATTAGGCATAATAAAATTTATCCTCTATTGTCTTACACACCTAAAAGACAAAAGAAGGCCTCAGGCTAAAATGTTGATATATACTGAGTCTGCTCACTTTGGCAATGTGATTGATGGGAACATCTCTCTTACTTAATAACCTGGTGAAGAACCAGATGGTATCCGGTGGAAAACCAGCACCGTGAGTTTAAAGAGCCTGCATTGGCCGCCATCTAGGAGCTCGACTAAGTCCAGGTATTGATCATCAATGTGTTATCTCCAATCTCCAATCAAAAGGAGGGACTGATTTAGGAAATAATAGTGGAGTTATTATTCCCTCTCCTTGAGCATACAGGATGTGACCCAGCAGGAGCTGAGCCCTCACAGGCTCACAAAGACACATCAGCTGAGCCCTGAGATAAGACAACAGATGGGACAATCTCAGATATTATCTTAAGGAAGTTTTCACAAAAGGGCAATAAAACCTAACCCAAAGGACTTTTCACCTTTTGTCTTTTTCTATTAACATTTAGTGAATAGGAATTTGTTGGACCAATGAAGACCCTCCTGACTTTTGTAACTGAAACCCATACCATGACTGTTAAGAAAGATGATTCAGAATGTAAGATTACAATTTCTAGCCAATCGGTGAAAAAGTGATGCTTTCAGTGATTCTACCCATTTTGTGATGTTGATATATACTGACAATTCTGTAACCTTCCTTGAACTCAGACAGACATGGCTGTGGCAGCATGCTTCACCGTTTTCCCATTCTTTCCTATTCTGTAATATTCTTTGGACTCAGGCAGACATGGCTGTGGCAGCATGCTTGTCCGTTTTTTCCATTCTCACCTATTCTGTGATATTCTTTGGACTTGGGCAGACATGGCTTTGGCAGCATGCTTGTCCACTTCCCACTTCTGCCCTTTTGAATATATGCCAAATAAAACTTTCTTTTTGCTTTTTTTTTTTTAAAAAAAAAGAAAAACATAAAGTCTTAGTAAAACCAAAACCTACAAAAACAAAATAAATGGAAAAAAGATCCACAAACAAAAGGAATTCAGCACAGGGGAGTAAGAGGAACAAAGAAAACGTCAGCACCACAAAAAAAAGCACCACAAAATGACAGCAATAAACTCACATCTATCAATAATTACACTGAATGTAAGTGGCCTAAATGCACCCATAAAGAGATGGAGAGTAACAGAATAGATTAAAAAAGCAGGATCCATCAGTATGCTGTCTACAAGAGACACACCTTAGAAACAAAGATGTGAATTTATTAAAAATCAAAGGATGGAAAAAAATATATCAAGCAAACAGTTACCAAAAAAGAGCAGGAGTGGCAATACTAATCTCAGATAAAATTAACTTTGAAACAAAATCCACCATAAAAGACAAAGAAAGACACTATATAATGATTAAGGGGACGATCCATCATGAAGACATAACCACAATAAACATCTACCCACCCAACGACAGGGCTCCAAAATACATAAAACAAATTCTAACAACACTAAAAAGAGAAACTGAGAGTTCCACAATAATAGTAGGAGCTTTAACACACCACTCTCGGTAAAGGACAGAATATCTAGAAAGAAACTCAACAAAGATACAGAAGACCTAAAGGGCACAATCAGCCAACTTGGCCTCATAGACATATATAGAGCACTACACCCAACAGCTGCAAAGTGCACATTCTTTTCCAATGCACATGAAACGTTCTCTAGAATAGACCACAGCTTAGGCTACAGAGCCATCCTCATCAAGATCCAAAAGGTTGAGATAATTCAAAGTATCTTATCTGACAACAATGCCATCAAAGTAGAAATTAACAACAGGAAGAACAAGTAAAAAAAATCAATTACATGGAAACTGAATAACACCCTGCTTACACATCACTGGGTAATAGAAGAAATCAGAGATGGAATCAAAAAATTCCTAGAATCAAATGAGAATGAAAAACACACCATACTAAAACCTTTGGGACACAGCAAAGGCAGTCCTCAGAGGACAATTTATAGCAATAGATGCACACATCAAAAAAGAAGAAAGGGACAAAATCAAAACATTAACTACAGAACTCGAATAAATAGAAAAAGAACAGCAAAAAAAGCCCACAGCCACTAGAAGAAAGGAAATAATAAAGATCAGAGCAGAAATAAATGAAATAAAGAATAGAAAAACAATAGAAAGAATCAACAAAACCAAAAGTTGGTTCTTTCAAAGGATCAACAAAATCAACAAACCACTGGCCAGACTGACAAAAGAAAAACAGGAGAGGATGCAAATAACCCAAATAAGAAATGAAATGGGGGACATTACAACAGACCCAACTGAAATAAAAGGGATCATAATAAAGTATTATGAAAAATTATAGTCCAACAAATTTAAAAATCTAGAGGAAATGGATAAATTTCTAGAAACACATGACCTACCCAAACTACCACAAAGTAATGTTGAAAATGTGAACAGACCCATAACAAGAGAAGAGATTGAAAAGGTAATAAAAAAAACTCCCAACAAAAAAAAAGCCCTGGCCCAGATGGCTTCATTGGAGAATTCTAAGTTCAGAGAAGAACTTATACCAGTACTACTCAAACTATTTCAGAACATAGAAAAGGAAGGGATACTTCTGAATTCATTTTATGAAGCCAGCATAACCCTGATACTAAAACCAGGCAAAGACACCACAAAAAAGGAAAATTACAGACCAATATCTCTCATGAATATAGATGCAAAAATTCTCAGCAAAATTCTAGCCAATAGAATTTAGCATCATATCAAAAAAATAAAACACCACAACAAAGTAGGATCATACCAAGTACGCAAGTATGGTTCCACATTAGAAAATCAATCAATGTAATCCACCATATAAATAAAAGGAAAGAAAAGAATCACATGATCATCTCAGTTGATGCAGAAACTGCATTCGACAAAGTCCAACACCGATTCCTGATAAAAACTCTCAATATAATAGGTATAGAAGGGAAATTTCTCAGCATAATAAAGGACGTCTATGCAAAACCAACGGCCAACATCATTCTTAATGGAGACAGGCTGAAAATATTCCCCTTGAGAACAGGAACAAGACAAGGATACCCTTTATCTCCACTCCTATTTAATGTTGTGCTGGAGGTCCTAGCTAGAGAAAATAAGGCAAGAAAAAGAAATAAAGGGCATCCAAATTGGTAATGAAGAAGTTAAACTGTCCCTGTTTGCAGATGATACTATACATAGAAAACCTTACAGACTCCACGAGAAAACTACTGGAACTAATAGAAAGATTCAGCAGAGTAGCATGATACAAGATAAACATACAAAACTTAGTTGGATTCCTATATACCAACACAGAGAAAGATGAAAAAGAAATCAGGAAAACAATACCATTTATGTAATAGCTCCTCTGGACGCAGCTGGAGAAGGATGTAGAACAAAATTCTAACACAAAAAAAGAGACTAGAGTCACTGGCCTGATAGAGACTGGAGAAACCCCAAGAGTATGGCCCCCAACCACCCTTTTTGCTCAATGGTGAAGTCACCCCCAAGGTTCACCGTTCAGCCAGGGATTGGACAGCCCCATAAAACAAAACGGGACTAATGAGGCACAGCAGTCCAGAGACAAGGACCAGAAGGCAGGAGGGGACAGGAAAGCTGGGGATAGGAAACCCAAGGTTGAGAAGGGATAGTGTTGATATGTTGTGGGGTTGTTAACCATTGTCATAGTGCAATATGTGTACTAACTGTTTAATGAGAAAATACATGTTCTGTAAACCTTCGTCTAAAGTACAAAAAGAAAAAAGAATTATCTCTGTGAGATCAAATTGACAACAGAAACCCAAAAGGTTTGATGGGAAGCCTAGGGGACCGTGAGTTGAAGATAATGGTGATGGAATAATTTGGAAAAGGATAGTGAGAATAGCTGCACAACTGGAAGAATGTAATCCATGTCACTGAATGGTGCACATAGAAATTTTTGAAATGGTGTATATTTGGCGATGTATATTTTCACCAAAAAAAAAAAAGGTCCTCCAAGGTCAAGAAGGGAGAGTGTTGACATGTCATGGTGTTGTTAACCAATGTCATAAAACAATATGTGTACTGACTGTTTAATGAGAAACTATTTGTTCTGTAAACCTTCATCTAAAGACAATTAAAACAAACAAACAAAAAAGAATAACTAAGAATCAAGCAGATTTAAAGCAAGGCACAATTTATTACTAGCAGCAAGTAAGGAGACGGGGGATCAGTCCCAAAGCATTCTCTCCCTGAACAAAGGGCTAGAAAAAGTTTTGTACTACTTGGGAAAGGGGAAGTCATACATATTCATTAATTTCATACATATTCATAGAGGGGTCAAGCTAGGATTTGGCACGGAAGTGGCTGACACACATCTTGCTTCTGAAATGGTCTCAGTCACCGCTTGATGACATATGTCTGGTGATTTTAGTTCCTTGGCATGGGTCTTTTGGCTCCTAGCCAATACTTATTGTAGGTTGGGGCCATCTGGCGGTAAACCTGGTCTCTTACCGCGCATGCCCAGGATTCTAGTTTTAATTGGTTGATCTGAAAGACAGCTGCAAGCGAGCAGATTAGGAGGAAGCAGCTTAAACTTTAACCACGAGGGAGGTAAACAGTGTTTTGTGGTTGACACCATTCTTCTTCTAGAAAAATTTTTAACTGACAACTTGTTGTTTAAGGCCTTTTCTGTCCCTAGCTGGTCTCGGAAATAATGAGGTGGCACACTTGACTTTCACCCTTCACATCATGTATGTTGTTACCAAGCCTTCATTTGTAACACAGTGGTGTAATAGTTTCATGGAGAGAAACCATATTTAAAGTCATTAATTAATTTGTCATTTATCATTTTAGTACTAGAAAATTGTTACTTTCCTTTGTTGCTTAAAAACAATCTTTGAAGTTACTGGGTAGTTACATTTCTTCGCCACATCATCCTCTTTTATATTAAAACACAGCCATTATGTGTGTGGGGAAAAAAATGTTGTAAGTTTGCAATGTTAAGTTATTTTAAATTATTAAATAGCGAAGTTATTCCAAGGCTATGATTACATTACTAGTCCATCATTGCAGCCCAATTCTCTTTCAAAAACTCCAGATGACATCTCCATCTGCTTGACCCACAAAAAAAAAGAAAAAAAAACCCCACTGCTGTTGAGTTGATTCCAACTCATAGCAACCCTATAATAAAGAGTAGAACTGCCCCATAGGGTTTCCAAGGCTGTAGTCTTTACCGAAGCAGACTACCACATCTTTCTCCTGCAGAGTTGATGGTGGGTTTGAACTGCTGACCTTCCAGTTAACAGCCAAGTGCTTTAACCACTGCACCACCAGGGTTCTTGCCTGATCCACAGGTGCCTCAAATTTAACATCCAAGAACAAGCTCATCCTCTTACCTCTCCCCCAAAATGCTCCATTTTCTGAACTTCCTGTCCCAATGAATGGCACCACCATATATTCCATTTCTTAAGCCAAAGAACTAAATGATATCCTAACTTTCTCCCTCTCTTTCACCCAAATGTCATCAATCATCAGGTCCCAGAGACTCTACCCCTTTATATCTTCTCTTGCCTTTCCTCTCCATCCACACTTCTGGGACCCTGGTTTAATCATTCACTTTCACACAAGTTTTCACATCTTTCCTCATTTCCCTGTCTTTACTGTCTCCTTATTTCAACGTATCCTTCACACCAGAATGATCTTTCTGCCAGAAATTAGATCAGTTTTCTTCTTTTTAAAGGTCTTTACTGATTCCCTATCAGTGTCAGTGTAAGACCTAAGCTCTTTTATGGTATGCAAGACCTTTACAACTTGGGTTCTATCTACATCTCAAGTCTAATCTATCGCTTTTCCCAGCTCAGGCTGTACTCTCCAGGAATACTGAACTTGGCACACTTCTCCAAACTTTTTGTGTCCTCTCATGCCTCTGTTCAGACTGACACCTCTGCCTGAAATGCCCTCCCTTCATGTGTCTTCCAGAGAAACTCAGACTCACACTCCAACTCTCTTCCCAAATGCTCTCCCTTCACAAGCTCATCTTGACTACCTTAGGTGGACTTAAGTGAGTTTTTCTTTATATGACTCCACTATAATCTGAACATGCCTTGTTATAGTACTTAATATAGTTATACTGAAGTTGTTTGTTGGGATGCCTATCTTCCCACAAGACTGCCAGCTTCTTCAACTCAAGGACCGTGTATTTTTATCTGTATGACTCCAGTCCAGTCCCTATCATAGTTATAAAGAAAAAAGACCAGTTAGCATTGAGTTGATTTCAACTCATGGTGGCTGCATAATAGTACTAGGCAAAACATGATCTTTCAATGAATGAGAAAGTGAAAACATAAATGATTGAATGCAAGAGCTAATGAACAAATAAATGATAGTCAAGAAACTGATTCAAGTGCTAACTCTGCCGTTGAGTCACTTTATAATTTGGAAAATTTGTTTCCTTTCTCTAAGCTTCAAGTTCTTCATCTTAAAGTGAGAGAGTTGAGGTCGATTATTCCTAAACTCCCGTTCTACCTCTTGCATCTTATAAGCCAGTGAGAACTACCTCACATGGGACGGAGTGTTGCCTACAGAAGTGATTCCCAAACTTGGACAATCATCAGAATTACATGGGGAGATTTTAGGAATTGCAGAATCTGAATCTCTGGTGGTGGACCTGGGCATGCATATTTTACAAAATCTCCACAGATTATTCTGAAATCTGGTCAGATTTGAGAAGCATTGGACTAGTGAATACAGCAGTGCTCCTCAAACTTTATCATATGCAGACCCTGGAAAGTATATTGTTAAACACTGCACTAAAAGCTAAACCCTTCCTTGTAAAAGAGCAGATGAATCATTCAATGGGACAGAATAGAAAGTCTAGAAAAAGACCCACACTTATACAATCAACTAATTTACAACAACTGTGCCACTGGAATTCAGTGAGGAAATAATTGATCTTTGCCATGAAAAACTGTCCAATCAATTGAATACCTGCAGAGGACACAATGAATTTTGTTCTCTACCTCCCACCATACAAGGAAATATAAATCAAAGCCGCAATGAGATATTACATTAACCACACTAAGACAGCAATGATTTTTTTAAAAAATGGAAAACAATAGGTGTTAGTGAGGATGTAGAGAAACTGGAACCCTCATACATTGCTGGTGAAATTGCAAAATAGTACAGCCACTATGGAAAACAGTTTAGTGTTTCCTCAAAGAGTTAAACATAGAATTACCATACGATCCTGAAATTCCACTCCTAGGTATATGCCTAAAAGAATTGAAAGCAGGAACACAAACAAGTATGTGTAAATGCAATGTTCATTGTAGTACTATTCATAATAGCCGACAGACAGCAACAGCCTAAATGTCCATTAACAGATGAATGGATAAATTAAAGGTGATACATACATACAATGGAATATTACTCAGCCATAAAGAGAAATGCAGTTGTGATACATGCTACAACATGATGAACTTTGCAAACATTATGTTGAGTAAAATCAGCCAGTCACAAAATGACAAATACTGTATAAGAATAATAACTTTCCTTATATTGTTGTAAGGTAAATCATGCTTAGAATTTTGGAATCTATATGCTAAATTAAGTTGTTTAACTGATGACATCTTAAAGAAAATAAGTCAGAATTTGTAACTGTATTAACTGGTTCACAAGAAGATGATCCTATATTAGTATATCCTCCTAGACAACATGTATATATTGCAAGGAGAGTAATAAAAAGGGCTGAAACTGCAACCAATTCTCAGAGCAAAAGCTATTTTGTGGCTGAAAACTTGAAATATAATTGTAATGGGAGCTAAACTAAATGATTTCTTGACAACTTTTCCAGCCTATGAGCCTCTTTTCGGACTACAAAATACACCTCTAACACCATAGAAGTCTTTAGAGAGCAAGATTTTACTTGTCATCCATCTTTTAAAATGTTGCAAAACTTGTTGTTACCCTTATAAAAGTTTAAAAGACTTGCTCCTCATTGAGTTATGCTCCAAGTGTTCCCTTCTTTTGGTGATTCACTCTGGTGGAGGAGAGCCCTGGGCTTCATCACATGGGGGCTCTGTTGGAATCAATGAACATCGTTTATTAAAGAGGAAGAAAGTGGTAGGAAAGGGGAGCAGGGACTCTGGATGCAAAGGATAGTTGCTGATTTGTTAGTGTCCACTTGTCAAGTTAATTATGTCGAATCTGCTGAACCACTCCCTTTGCCACATTCCTCTAGACACACAGGAATAAATATCCTGGAAGCACATTCAAATCCATTGTCTTATTAGCTCACTTTGCCATCGAGCTGGGTGGGTTGCTCCAGACTCCAATCTGAAAAACTCATACATCAAGAGCTCCCAGACTTGAAGCAGGAGGAGGGAGTCGTTGTTTAGGAAGCGTTCAGCATCTGTTTATGGTGATGGGACACTTGGCAATGGATACTGGTGGTGGCTGCACAACATAATTAATGTTATTGGTGTCACTTAATTATACACGTACAGAATGTTGTGTTTTTATATATATATAAAACAACTCCCAGACTTTTTAAGCTTCATAGGGAAATCCTTTCAGCTGCATGATGGAGAAAAATGGATTAAACTCCAGTTTCTCTGTTTGCCCTCTCTGGTTTTTCACTTCTTTACCTGAGAAATTAGAATGATAGCACCTACCGTAACCTACCTTAGCCCCATGCACTGTCAACAATAGAAAAATGAGACATATTTTCAGAAGGAAGTCTCCTCAGCAAAATAATATAATCATCATTGTCATCTCTACTGGGAATGGAGTAGGTAAAATCAATTAATGCAAATTCAGCATCAGGAGTACACCTCTTTAAGAAACCAGATTTAAATATATAAATAGATAACTTGCCCCCAATAAATAATTATTTTATCAAAAGAAGGTATTTTAATTTTTAAAGAAGTGTTTTTTAATAATGAAGCCCCCATGCATTTTTAACAATTCAGTTTACAAAAATTGCATTTTCTCATATCTTATTGTCTAATGCTTCCCAGCGCAATGGACACAACACGTCCTCAGTCAGGAGTACTTTAATGTTATGATGCTAATGCCTAGAGCAGGGTAACCTGCCACTCCCTTGTTTCCCTAAATTAGGTTGTGTTCACAAAACTCTAAATCAAAGTCCAGCCTATAAGTCCAGGCTTCAAAAAGACTATAAATCAACTTGTCTTACAGCTAGTAATAGTCATTGTTATAAAGTTATAAAATCTACTGTTTCTGAATTAATACAGCCACACCAGTTCTTTTGTTTAGTGTTTTCATGGTTTATTTTACCATGCTTTTAACTTTTTATCTATCTTTTATGTTTAATGTGGTTTTCTTGCAGATAGTATGTACTTGGGACATGCTTTTTTATCCACTCTGACAATTGCTGTCTTTTAATTGATGTGTTTAGGCCATTTAAATTTAATATAGTTATCTAAACATTTGGATTAATGTCTACCATCTTAGTATTTGTTTTCTATTTGTTCCATATGTTCTTCTTTCTTTTTTTTTTTTTTTCCTTTTTTCTGCCTTATTTTGGATTGATATTGTTTTATGATTAGTTTTTCTTCACTATTGGCTTATACTTTATACTTCCCTTTGTATTTTTCTATGGTTCTCCTAAGATTTGCTATATATATATACCACCATTCATTTGTCAGTTTGTCATACGATGGTGGCTTGCATATTGCTGTAATGCTGGAAGCTGTGCCACCGGTATTTCAAACACCAGCAGGGCCACCCATAGTGGACAAGTTTCTGCAGAGCTTCCAGACAAAGGCAGACTAGGAAGAAGAACCTGGTGATCTACTTCAAAACAACTGGACAGTGTAAACCTTATGAATAACAGCAGAACATTGTCTGATAAAGTGCCAAAGATGAGCCACTTATGTTGGAAGGCACTTCAAATATGACTGGGGAAGAGCTCCCTCCTCAAAGTAGAGTCAACTTAAATGACTTAGATGGAGTAAAGCTTTCAAGACTTTCATTTGCTGATGTAGCACCACTCAAAATGAGAAGAAACAGCTTCAAACATCCATTAATAAGTGGAATGTGGAATGTACAAGGTATGAATCTAGGAAAAGTGGAAGTTGTCAAAAATGAAATAGATACCCTAGGCATTAGTGAGCTAAAAAGGACTGGTACTAGCATTTTGAATCAGACAATCATATGGTCTACTATGCCAAGAATGACAAATTGAAGGGAAATGGTATCCCATTCATTTTCAAAAAGAACATTTCAAGATCTATCCCAAAGAACAATGCTGTTAGTAATAGGATAATATCTATATGCCTACAAGGAAGACCAGTTAATATGACTATTATTCAAATTTACTCATTAACCACTAATGTCAAAAATGAAGAAATTGAAGATTTTTACCAACTTCTGCAGTCTGAAATTTATGAAACATGTAATCAAGATGCATTGATAATTACTGGTGATTGGAATGAGAATGTTGGAAACAAAGAAGAAGGATCAATATTTGGAAAATGTGACCTTAGTGATAGAAACAACACCAGAGATTGCATGATAGAATTATGCAAGACCAACGACTTATTCATTGCAAATACCTTTTTTCAACAACATAAACAGTAACTATACACATGGATCTCACCAGACGGAATATAAAGGAATCAAAGCAACTACATCTGTGGAAAGAGATGATGGAGAAGCTCAGTATCATCAGTCAGAAAAAGGTTAGGAGCCAACTGCAGAAAAGACCATCAATTGCTCATATGCAAGTTCAAGTTGAAGCTGAAGAAAATTAAAACAAGTCCACAAGAGACAAAGAACAACCTTGAGTATATCCTACCTGAATTTGGAGACCATCTCAAGAATAGATTTTACGCATAGAACACTAATGACTGAAGACCAGATGAGTTGTGAACCGACATCAAGGACATCATACATGAAGAAAGCAAAAGGTCATTAAAAAGACAGAAAAGAAATAAAAGACCAGAATGGATGTCAGAAGAGACTCTGAACTTGCTTTCGAATGTAGAGTAACTAAAGTAAAAGGAAGAAATGATGATGTAAAAGAGCTGAACAGAAGATTTCAAAGGGTGGCTCGAGAAGACAAAGTAAAGCCTTATAATGAAATGTGCAAAAACTTGGAGTTAGAAAACCAAAAGGGAAGAACACAATCAGCATTTCTCAAACTGAAAGAACTGAAGAAAAAATTCAAGCCTCAAGTTGCAATATTGAAGGCTTCTATTGGCAAAATATTAAATGACACAGGAAGCATCAGAAGAAGATGGAAAGAATACACAGAACCATTGTATCAAAAGAATTGATCGATATTCAACCATTTTGGGAGGTAGCGTATGATGAAAACCAATGGTATTGACAGAAGAAGTCCAAGCTATACTGGAGGCATTGGGAAAAAACAAAGCTCCAGGAAATGACGGAATACCACAAAAAGATCCAACATTGGAAGCACTTATGCATCTATTCTGAGAACTATAGAAGACAGTTACCTGGTCAACCAGTTGGAAGAGATCCGTATTTGTGCCCATTCCGAAGAAAGGTGATCCAACAGAATGCAGAAATTATTGAACAATATCATTAATATCACACATAAGTAAAATTTTGCTGAAGATAATTCAATAACAGTTGCAGCAGTACATTGGCAGGAAACTGTCAGAAAATCAACTTGGATTCATAAGAGGATGTAGAATGAGGGATATCATTGCTGATATCAGGTATATCCTGGCTAAAAGCAGATGTTTACCTGTGCTTTATTGACTATGCAAAGGCATTTGGCTGTGTGGATCATAACAAATTATGGATAACATTGAAAAGAATGGGAATTCCAGAAAACTGAATTGAGCTCATGGAGAAATTGTACATAGACCAAGAGGCAGGTGTTCAAACAGAACAAGGACATACTTCCTGGATTAAAGTCAGGAAAACTGTGCATCAAGGTTGTATTCTTTCACCATACTTATTCAATCTGTATGCTGAGCAAATAATTCGAGAAGGTGCACTATATGAAGAAGAATGCAGCATCAGGTTGGAGGAAAATCCATTAACAACCTATGATATGCAGATGACCCAATCTTGCTTGCTGAAAGGGAAGAGGACTTGAAGTACTTACTGATGACGATCAAAGACTATAGCCTTCAGTATGGATTACGCCTCAGCATAAAGAAAACAAAAATCCTCACAACTGGACCAATAAGCAACATCATGATAAACAAAGGAAGGGTCAAGGGTTTCATTGTACTTGGATCTACATTCAATGCCCATGGAAACAGCAGTCAAGAAATCAAACAACGTATTGCATTGGGCAAATCTGCTACAAAAGACCTCTTTAAAGAGTTAAAAAGAAAAAATGTTACTGTGAGTACTAAGGTGCACCTGACCCAAGCCATGGTATTTTCAATCACCTCATATGCATGAAGCCCTGGTGGCACAGTGATTAAATTGCTCACATGCTACTCGAAAGTTCAGTAGTTCAAACCTACCAGCCACTCCATGGGAGAAAGATGTGGCAGTCTGTTTCCATGAAGATTTACAGTCTTGGAAAACTTACGGGGAAGTTCAACTCTGTCTTTTAGGGTGCCTATGAGTTGAAATCAACTCAATAGCAGTGAGTTTTGCATATGCATGGGAAAGCTGAAAGATGAATAAGGAGGAGTAAAGAAGAACTTATGCATTTAAATCATGGTGTTGGCAAAAAATAGTGACTATACCATGGTCTGCCAGAAGAATGAAAAAATCTGTCTTGGAAGACGTAGAGTCATCAGAATGCTCCTTGTAAGAGAGGATGGTGAGACTTGTCTCATCTACTTTGGACGTGTTATCCAGATGGACCAGTCCCTGGAGAAGGACATCATGCTTGATAAATTAGAAGGTCAGCAAAAAAGAGGAAGACCCTCGATGAGATGGATTGACAGAGTGGCTACAACAATGGGCTCAAACAGTAATGATTGTGAGGATGGCACAGGACTGGGCAGTGTTTCATTCTGTTGTATATAGGGTCACTATGAGTTGGAACTGACTGGATGGCATCTAACAACAACAACACCTTTAATTAATCAGATTCTACTTTGAAATAATATTATACTACAACATGTGTAGCTTAAGAACCTTAAGAACACTCTCAATTCCTCTCTCCTGTCCCTGTGCTGCTGTTGTCACATATGCTATAAATACACAGTATATTGCTATTTTCTTTGCTTTAGTCAGTTATCTTTTAGAGCAGTTAAAAATACTTTTTTAAAAAGGAATTTATCTTCATTTATACCATTTCTAGAACTCCTTATTTCTTATTGTAAATCCTATTTTCTGTCTGAAATCATATTCCTTCTACTTAAAGAACTTCTTTTACCATTTATTGTAGTGCAGTTCTGCTGGAAATAAATTCTATCTATTTTTGTTTGAAGTAGTCTATTTCTTCTTCATTTTTGAAAAAAAATATTTCTGCAAGGTACAGAATTCTGGACTGACAGTTTTGACTTTTTTCATTCAGTACTATAAAGATGTCCCTCCATGGTCTTCCAGCTTGCATAGTTGCTGGCAAGAGGTCTGTTGTAATTCTTACATTGTACTTCTTATATTTTTATATTATGTATACAATGTGTCTTTTTTTTTCTCTGGCTGACTTCAAGATTTCTCTTTATCTTTCAATTTCTGCAGTTTGAATGTGCTATGTATAGGTATGGGAGTTTTGGGTACTTTCCTTCTTGGTTTTCTCTGAGTTTCTTGGATATGTGGTTTGGTGCCTGTCATTAATTTTGGAAAATTCTCAGTTATTATCTCTCCAAATCTCTTCTGCCTCTCTCTCTTCTCTTCTCACATTCCAGTTACTCATATTTTATGCCGCTGGTGTTTTTCCACAGTTCCTGAATGCCCTAGTCTGCTTTTTCATTTTTTTTTTCCTCTTTGTGTTTCTCTTGGGGTTATTTCTATTGACTTCTGTTTAAATCTAGTTACTCCTTCCTCAGCTGTGTCAAGTCTACTGATAAACTCATTAAGCATTTATTTCCATTTGATTTTTCTCTTATAGTTTCCATCTCTCTACTGAAATTACTTATCTCATCATATTGTCTACATTTTCTGCTAGATGCTTTAGCATGTTAATCATAGTTATTTTAAATAGCTGATAGTTCAAACTTCTGCATCATGTATGAGTGTTGTTCTGTTGATTGTTTTTTGATAGAGTGTTGACTTTACTTGCTTCTTGTATAACTTATAATTTTTGTTTAAAGACAGACATCTTGTGTAAAAGAGAAGAGACTGAGGTAAATAGATTTATGCCTGGGAATGGGCTCATGTCTTCTTTTGTTAGGTCTTCAGTGGGTGAGAGGACAGTAGGATTTCAATAAAACTAGTTAAAAGCTTAGCTGGGTTGGGGTTTTGTTATCACTATGGTTACTCTTGGAATACCACAGGCTTCAAATCCCTCAGTGCTACCTTGTGTTTAGGGTTAGGGCTGGTTTACCAGAGGAGTTTTCTTATCGTCTTCTCCACCCTCATCTGTAGGTCTTCTCTTTGCACCTGCACCTCAAAGAAGTTCTCGTATGTACTCTTTCCCATCTCCCAGCACTACTAGATGGATTTGTGTGTTACTCCATGATTGTTAGACTGGTAAGGGAGGGGGAGACAGAAGGGTACATTATCTGTGGTTCTGATTCAGCCTAAGTCTTAAGTCTGTGACCCTAGATCTTGGAGTGGGGACTGCTCAGTGATCCTTCCCTGCTCACAAGGACAGGGAATCTTTAATGGTCTAAGCCCAAGATATACTCTAGGTCTCTCTCTCCTTCAAGGGGAGAGGTTTCTTTCTTATTCCTTCCCCATAGGTGCAATGGTGAGATTTAAATTGATTTCTTCTAACTGGCTTGCAAGGCAACTCAAACTATCTGCTGAAAGTAAGCAAGTATTCACGTCCCATCTCTCCTTAGGGACTCCTGCCTTTCCTTGGGTTATAAATTAGTTGATTGCCCTGTGACCTCAACTTCTGATGGATTCAAGAAATGTTGTGAATTTGGAGATTGTTCAGCAATTAACTTTTTTGTTGTCATAAGGGTAGGACTGTTGTTCTTTCCTGTTTTCTACACCCTAAGTTATCTAGAATAGAAATATCACAAGTGGATGGCTTTAACAAAGAGAAATTTATTTTCTCACAGTCTTGGAGGCTAGAAGTCCAAATTCAGGGTGTCAGCTCCAGGGGAAGGCTTTCTCTCTCTGTCAGCTCTGGGGAAAGTTCCCTGTCATCAATCTTCCCTTGGTCAAGGAGCTTCTCAACACAGGGACCCTAGGTACAAAGGACGTGAGCTCCTGGCTCTTCCTGCTTCGTAGTAATGAGGTCCCCATGTCTCTCTGCTCAGTTCTCTCTTTCATATCTCAAAAGAGATTGACTTAAAACACAACCTAATCTTGTAGAATGAGTCCTGCCTCATTAACATAACTACCTCTAACCCTGCCTCATTAACATCATAGAGGTAGGATTTACAACACATAGGAAAATCACATCAGATGACAAAATGGTAGACAATCACATAATACTGGGAATCACAGCCTAGCCAAGTTGACACACATTTTTGAGAGACACAATTCAATAAAACACTAAGCAAAGGCAAGTGTCTTCATTGCAATTTATAATAGCAAAAGAAATAAATGACAAAAATGTAAGTGATTACCAAAAGGGAAAACATTAAATAAATTACAGTATATCTATATGCTGGAAAACTAAACCACAAAGAAAATATTGAGAAAGAGCTACATATACTGGCAGAGAAAGAAGAAGCTCTGCTATATAATTAAGTAAATAAAGTAAAATAAAGTCATATAGTGTGGTATAATCCTACTTATGGAAAAAAGAAGAATGCTTGTATATGCATGGGTCAATTTGTTATCTGTGCAGAAAAACATCTGTTAGAAAATACTCTGAAATATAAACACTACTGTCAACTCTGCTATATAACGCTTGCTTTAAAAATTTATATTTTTATAATGTGATTGATATATTGGGAAACAATGTGAGCATAATGAGAATCTAGCATTTTCTTATTTTGTGATTTTGTCCACAAAAACACTAAATGCACCCAGCTTACCCAAGCACAATAGGAATACATGAAACACACGCCACACTTCAAGAATCTACCAGCTACTGTGGTTCACCACATGTGTTATGTGCTCCACCCATCCACATCTGGTGTTACAGTTCTCCTTCTATTTCAGATAATCCTCCTTCCACCACTTCACAATAACTCACAAGCTGTAACCTTTCTGGAACACACTTCCACAAGCAAAATTCAGGACTTTTTCAAAGCAAAGTATATGTGTGCGTATATATATATATATATAGTAGTATTCATGTATTCCTTAACCATTTAATATGTATACAATGGAGTCACCATTTTAATTAGGTGTGATCTTTTTCTTTACATGTCACTGATGAAATTTTTGAGTGTTACTCCCCTAACCACACTTTTCACATGAGCCCTGTGGCTTTTTTGTGTGTGTCATGGATTGAATTGTGTCCCCCAAAAATATCTGTCAACTTGGCTGGGTCACGATTCCAAGAATTGTATGATTGTGTACCATTCCGTAATCTGATGTGATTTCCTTACGTGTTGTAAACTCAATCACTATGATGTAATAAGATGGATTAGTGGCATTTATACTGATGAGATTTACAAGATTGGATAGTGTCTTAGCCAATCTCTTTTGACATATAAAAGAGAAGAGAGCAGAGACACATGGGAACCTCATACCACCAAGAAAGCAATGCTGGGAGCAGAGCACATCCTTTGGACCTGAGGTTCCTGGGCAGAGAAGCTCCCAGACCAAGCGAAGATTGATGATATGGACCTTCTTGCAGCACTGACAGAGAAACGGTTCCCCTGGAGCTGACGCCCTGAATTTGGACTTGTAGCCTACTGGACGGTGAGGAAATAAACTTCTCTTTGTTAAAGCCATCCACTTGTGGTATTTCTGTTATAGCAGCACTAGATGACTAAGACATTGTGTGATTTTGCAAAGCATGGTAATTTTTAGGGACACATATGCCACCTTATAGATGAATTGACTGTATTTACCTCTGGGAATGGATTGGGGAAATTAGGTGAACAGGTCATTCACTTTTTATTATATAATTCCACGTTATATGAATAAAGTAAAAAAATAAGCAAAAAAAGGAGAATAAGAGACAAATAACAGAACCTCTGGGGATAACCACACAGGTGAGTCCCTGAATTGCTCTGGGAACACCTGTCACACAAACTACAATGTGACTAGTGGCCCCAGAAGAGTATCATGGCAGCCCTATGGTTTTGTGAAAATCCTTATGAGTTAGATAAAGGTGATTTTGGAAAAATCCCTATGAGTTTGGAGAAAAGGTGTGTATAATCCTCCTCTTAGAAACTAATAATCCCCACTATCATATTAAAAGCTTTATGAAGCTCTCTAGTAAAGAAATGTATTTAACCCAGAGTTTCTAAAACATATACGGCCATGAGTTTTTTTTTTTGTTGTTTGTTTTTTTGTTTTTTTTTGGTGTAGCATCCATTAATGTGTCATGGGATGAAACACAGTGCTCAATCAAAATCAACCCAGGAAGGAAAAATCTGCCCTGTTGTTATTGAAGGAATGAACCAATGACAGACTGAAATATAGGAAGAACAAACTAGGGTGAGATTGGGGAAAACAGGAAAGGAAAGGAAACCTAATGGGGATGCTCTCAAACTACAGACTTGGAGTCGCTATCTGTTTATTTTCCAGAATCACTATTTGGACCTGATGGCCACAGACTATCAGATAAAGGCAGTTTCTCCTATATGTGACTCAAGCTGGTGCCCAATCACTAGGAGCAACTCTTTCCAAATTCATGAATTAAGGTCACCTTTAAGCTCGTCAAATCAAAAAGCTCTTTCTCTGACCTGAGAACTCCTGAGTCACCTCTTGTGTTCATGAATTTGCATGAATTTTTTAGACAAATATCCTCTAGAAGCTCAGGCTTAGACACATTCACAAACCGATGGTCCAAATTCTTCCTAAAGCTTTATGAAATGATTAGTCTTAATAAGAAAACTCTACAGTAATGTTTTTGAGTGAAGTCTGTAGACTGATGGACATTAGACCTAGTGAAGTGTGAAATATGACTTATCATGGCCAGCCTTTACTCAGGGCAAAGGAGGTAACATTTCTCAAGGCAATTAGACAAATATTAGGGCAATACAGTGAGCCATTCCTGGCAGCTTCCTTCTCTCTCCCTGATGTATGAGCTAGCCAGAAGCTCTGGCATCTCAAGAAGCTGAAGATCTGCTTTAAAACCCATACCTGAAGTGTAAGGAAACATTTCTCTATGGTCTTAGCTTAAAGACTTAGGGGTCTAGAGTTAAACCTTCTCTTAGAGGGAAAGGTGCTCTTGTATGGAATATTTCCACATAAGTAACATCATGAACAAATCATTCCTAGAAGAAATACAACCATGATATTCCTTACAAGCAACGATGGAGAGACTTTGACTTTCTTACTTTGGACACATCGTCAGGAGAGACCAATTGCTAGAAAAGGACATCATGTTTGGTAGAGGGTCAGCAAAAACAAGGAAAATCCTCAGTGAGATGGATTGACACAATAGCCACAAACATACCAGCAACAGTCGTGAAGATGACACAAGACCGGGCAATGTTTTGTTCTGATACACTTAAGGCCGCCATTGGTCAGAGCTGACTTGACAGCAACTAGCAGCAACAATAACAACTTTATACAACCTTAATCATTCTGCTTTGGATAACATAACCCACCATGAGAATGCCCAGTTATAAACCTAAAAATTGAAAGGAAAGGAAATTTCATACTTGCTGAATGGGAAATAGGTTTGTTAGCTATGTTTAGTACAATCCTGGGGAAACTTGACTTAGGTTATGGTACTTCAGAAAGAAATGAACAAAATGCTTATTTCCCAAGTACATTAGTATCTGGCATCTATTGCAGATGTTTTTGCATGCAGTGGCAGGTCCCACTAACCAGCAGGTGCCAAAAGGTCAAACAAATCTCCTTCTTTGTGTATTCCTACAGTACCTAGCCTAGGACTTTACACTCAACAGGTATGGAATAAATGTTTACTGAATAAATGATCAAATGAATGCTACATAAATATGTCACCATTGTCTTTACAAATTGTACCATTTATTATTCCACTGAAAAATGTTGGTCCCATTTTTGTAATTTTCTTAATAAAACCAAATGAGACTAAAATAGGACAAAACTTGGAGAGAAAGTCAGATTAGAGTATTGATTTGGCAATAATTTTTAATTTCATTTCTAAATTTGACACTAGATCATTTTTTATTGACTGTCCAAAAGAGACAGTGAGTATGATTATTAACAGCAAATATGCTGATGTCATTCAAACTTAGATTTGATCCCAGTTCCGCTATTTATTATGCTTGTAACCTTGGGAAATTCCCTTAAATTTTTTAGTCTCAGTTTCTTCATCTATAAAGTGTGAGTAATAATAATAGCACCTACCTCACTGGGTTGCTGTGAGGATGAAATGGAGCAGTGCATGGGAAGTCTTAGTGAACTGCTTGGCACCTGGTACATTCTAAATGCTTGTCAGTTGTGATCATTCAGTGCCAAGGTTTTGAGAGAGGTAGCTGCTCTCTCAAATGCCTTCAACAATCAGAGTTTTTGCAAATGGAAATTAGACTCTTCCCCCAAGCAATTATACTATTTCCCAGAAAAGAAATAACATGTTTGAAATAATAATAATTATTATTATTATGTTTACAGTGTACCAGGACACTGTTTTAAGTGCTTTACAAACATTATGTTTACTCTTCTCAGCAACCATTATAAGTCTCATTTTTATCCGTACTTTATAGATGAGAGAAACTGAGAACAGAGAAATTAAATCATTTGCCAGAGGTCACACAGTTTATAAGTGGCAGAGACCAGAGACCCATCCCAGACAGTCTAGCTCCAGAGTCTGTGCTCTTAACCACAGTCTTTTCTACCTCTCCAGCAACTTTTGTTATTTACTCCAACTGATCTGACTCTTAAATTATCCCACACATAGCAGACATTTTAATTTTATTTTTATTACTCAAGAAAACTTAAAAATGGGATATTATTTCCAGACATCAGCCAGATTATTAGAAAACACTTCATCGGTCTATGCCTCAATCCAGTCACAAAATAACACAGAGAAATTCAACAAAAAAAACTTAGTATTTGATTGCCAATAATTCTACATGGCTTAAGAAAGCCTCCAGCTAAAAATAGTCATTGGATATAATCTTCAATTACAAAGGGATAAATTAATTCCTTCCAGACTGCAGCAAAAACTTAAAAAGTATCCCCACTTGTCCCCTTAGTTTTCAATCTGTTCAACTAAAAACAAAAGCCTACAAGAAAATAATTTCAAATGTCTTACTGTTGTGAAATCTAACTACATCACAAGGACAATGTCTCTTCCATCTAAACATTACAAAAAAAAAAAAAATTCTCTCCCTTAACCCTCTGCTATATCAGAGCAGGGGAAGGAGATACAGACAGCTGGTATCCAGGTCACACACCACACAGAGATGGATGGATGAGATTTCTGGAACAGAATTGCCAGGCCAGGCATTGGGCATTCTCAGAACTCGCATACAGAAACTCTCAAGATGAGTCCAGCCAGAAGAGCAACGTGGGGAGGTGAGGGGGCAAGAGGCATGGGGGCATACAGTACAAGAAGAGCAGGTGGAGGGGAAGGTCAGACAGGAATCAAGTGTCCTTAGCCCAAGCCCCAAATGCAGTGTCCAGGGATTCTATAAAAATCAGGTTCGAAACAGGTCGTTGTGATGGTTGCACAACACGGTGAACATAATTAATGCCAGTGAATTGTACACTTAAAATGGCTGAAATGGAAAATTCCATGTTATATATATATATTTTACCACAACAAAGAAATCTTTTTTAATCAGGTTTGAACACGTGAAAATTATAAATATAAAAAGTATACTTGTTTACATGCACTATGCTACAGGCATGGAGCTAAAAGATGGTTCAATCCACTAACCGATGGCAGAGATGAGGATAGAAAGTCAGTGAGGACCCAGAAATCCCAAAGACAATTGAAAACTCAGTCATCAAGAGAAATTGATTTCCCCAACAGTTTGTAGCACAAAGCAAAACTGGCAGTTCCTGGGACAGAGGTAGAGAGCCTTGGGCATATTCAATCATTACTCATTACAATTTATGGTCAAAGGACATTTTTAAAGTGTTAAAAAGCAAAGATGTCACCTTGAGGACTATGTGCGCCTGACCCAAGCCATGGTATTTTCAGTCACCTCATATGCATGCGAAAGCTGAACAATGAATAGGGAAGACGGAAGGAGAATTGACGTCTTTGAATTATGGTGTTGGAGAAGAATATTGAATATACCATGGATTGCCAGAAGAATGAACAGATCTGTCTTGGAAGAAGTACAGCCAGAATGCTCCTTAGAAATGAGGATGACAGGACTTCATCTCACATACTTTGGACATGCTATCAGGAGGGACTAGTCCCTGGTAAAGGACATCATGCTTGGTAAAGCAGAGGGTCAGCGAAAAAGAGAAAGACCCTCAACAAGATGGACTGACACAGTGGCTCTAACGATGGGCACAAACAGCAAAGATTGTGAGGATGGCGCAGAACCAGGCAGTGCATGGGGTCGCTATGAGTCAGAACCAACTTGATGGCACCTAACAACATAACCACAATGGTAGTTTTATTTTTAGTTTTTTGAGGAACCGCCACACTGTTTTCCACAACAGTTACACCATTTTGCAATCCAACCAGCAATGGATACGCATTCCAATTTCCCCACATCCTTGCCAACATTTGTTATTCTCTGTTCTTTGTTTGCTTGTTTGTTTTTGTTTTTTGTTGTTGGTTTTTTCATCTTAGCCATCTCAAAAACCAAAAATTCCAAACCTGTTGCCATCAAGTTGATTCTGACTCATACTGACCCTATAGGACAGAGTAGAACTGCCCCATAGGATTTCCAAGGAGCCACTGGTGGATTTGAACTGCCAGCCTTTTGGTTAGCAGCCATAGCTTTTAACCACTATGCCACCAGGGCTCCTAGCTATTTCTAATGGGAGTGAAATGATATCTCATTTTGGTTTTCATTCGCATCTCTCCAATGGCTAATGATGTTGAGCATCTTTTCATGTGTTTGGTGGACATTTGAATGTCCTCTTTGGTGAAATGTCTATTCAAGTCCTTTGCCTATTATATGATTGGGGTATTCGTCTTTTTGTTGTTAGGTTTTATTTGAGATTTAGATATATTTTGGCTCCTAGATTCTTATGTGGTGCAGTGGTTTAGAGTTTGGCTTCTAACCAAAAGGTTGGCAGTTCAAATCCACCAACAACTCTTTGGAAACTTTAAGGGACAGTTCTACTCTGTCCCATAAGGCCACTATGAGTCAGAATCGACAGTAATGGGTTTGTTCTGTTCAGGTTTTAGATTCTTATCAGACCTAGGTTTCCAAAGATATTATCCCAGTCAGTAGCTTATCTTTTCACTTTTTTAGTAAAGTCTTTTGATGAACGAAAGTTTTTAATTTTTATGAGGTCACATTTACTTATTTTGTCCTTTGCTGCTTGTGCTTTTGTTATTATATCAGGTAATCCATAGTTAAAGCTAGGCCTGTCAGCATTGCCCCCTGTGTTTTCTTCTAAGAACTTTATGGTTTTAGATTGCACATTTAGGTCTTTAATCCGTTATGAATTTGTTTTTGTGTGTGGTGTGAGGCATGGATCCTGTTTCATTTTTCTGCATATGGAAATCCAATTTTTCCAACACCATTTATTGAAGAGACTCTTCTTCCCCATCAAATGACTTAGGAACCTTATCAAAAATCAGTTGACCAAAAATGTGTTCGTTTATTTCTGGATTCTCAATTCTATTCCATTGGTTTATGTGTCTATTGTTATATCAGTACCAGGTTGTAGCATATAATATATTTTGATTACTGTAGCATATAATATATTTTAAAATCAGGAAGTGTGAATCTTCCTACTTTGTTCTTCTCTTTCAACATTGCTTTAGGTATTCGGGGCCTCTTGCCATAACATATAAAGTTGAGAATGGGTTTTTCCATTTCCGTAAAGAAGGCTGTTGGAATTTTGATCAGGATTGCCTTGAATCTATAGTTTTGGGTAGTATTGATATCTTAACAATATTTAAATCCTCCAGTCCATGAACATGGAACATCTTTCCATTTATTTAGGTCTTCTTTAATCTCTTTCAGCAGTATTTATAGTTTTCATTGTATAAGCCCTTCCCATGTCTGGTAAGATCTGTTCCTACGTATTTTATTCTCTTAGATGTTATTGTAAATGAAATTGTTTCCCTTTCAGATTTCTTGTTGCTGGTGTATAGAAACTCATCTGATTTTTGTTTGTTGACATTGTACCCTGCAGCTTTGCTAAATTCCTCTATTGGCTCTAGAAGTTTTCTCGAGGGCTCCTTGGGATTTTTTTATATATAGGATCATGTCATCTGCAAGTAGAGATAATTTTACTTCTTTTCCAATCTGGGTACTTTTTACTTCTTTGTCTTGTCTTTCTTGCTCTGGCTAGGACTTCTAGTACAATATTGAATGGAATTGATGAGAGTGGGAACCCTTGTCTTGTTCTCAATTTCAAGAAGAAAGCTCTCAGTCTTTCTCCATTAAGTATAATGGAGGCTGTTGGCTTTTCATGTATGCCTTATATCATATTTAGAAATTTCCCTTCTACTCCAATCTTCTTTAGGGCTTCCATCAATAAAGGGTGTTGGATTATATCAAATGCTTTTTCAGCATCCACAGAGATGATCATGTGGTTCTTTTCCTTTGTTCTATTGAAGTGGTGTATTACTTTGATTGATTTTCTAATGTTGAAACATCCTTGCATTCCTGGAATAAATCCCGCTTGGTCATGGTGTATAACTTTTGTAATATGCTGTTGGATTCTGTGTGCTAGTATTTTGTTGAGGATTTTTGCATCTATATTCTTCAGAGATATTAGCCTGTAGTTTTCTTTTATTGTGATGTCTTTGGTCTTGGTATCAGACTTATGTTTGCTTCATAGAATGAATTAGGGAGTAGTCCTTCCTTCTCTATCTTTTGGAAGAGTTTAAACAGCTTTGGTGTCAGTTCTTCTCTAAATGTTTGGTAGAACTCCCTAGTGAAGCCATCTGGTCCAGGACTTTTTTGTTGGGAGATTTTTGAACACTGACTCTATATCTTCACTTTTTATGGGTCTGTTGAGACTTTCTATTTCCTCTTGAGTAAGTTTGGGTAAGTTGTGTGCTTCTAAGAATTTGTTCATTTCATCTAGGTTATCCAGTTTGTTGCCATATTGTTGTTCATGATATTCTGCCATAATTCTCTTTATTTCTATCTGGTCAGTTGTAATGTCTCCTGTTTCATTTTTTATCTTGGTTATTTGCATCTTTTTTCTTTTTTCCTTTGTCAGTGTAGCTAAAGGTTTGTCAATTTTATTGATCTTTTCAAAGAACCAACTTCCAGTTTTATTGATTGTTTCTATTGCTTTTCTGGTTTTGTATTTTATTTATTTCTGCTCTTATATTTGTTATTTCCTTTGGTAGGTTTATACTTAGGTTGCTCTTCTCTTTCTAGTTCCTGAAATTATAGAGTTAGATTATAGAGTTGATTTGAGATCTTTCTTCTTTTTTCATTTAGGCATTAATTACTATGAGTTTCTCTCTGAGTACTGCCTTCGCTGTATCCCATAAGTTTTGGTGTGTTGTACCTTCATTTTCATTTGACTCTAAAGAATTTGTGATTTCTCTTTTGATTTCTTCCTTGACCCATTGGTAGTTTAATAGTTTTGTTTAATTTCCATATGTTTGTGTATTTTTCAGGGTTTTTTTTTTTTCTGTTATTGATTTCTGGCTTCACTCCATTGTGGTTAGAAAAAATACTTTGTGGTCTATGCTGGGGAATGATCCATGTGCACTGGAGTGGAATGTATATTGTGCTGTTGTTGGTGGAGTGTTCTATAGATGTCTGTTAAGTCTTGTTGGTTTATAGTGTCATTCAGGTCCCTGTTTCCTTATTAATCCTCTTTCTAGATTTTCTGTCCAATGTTGAAAGTGGTGTATTGAAGTCTCCAACTATTACTGTAGTGCTGTCTATTTCTCCCTTCAATTCTATCATTGTTTGCTTTATACATTTAGGTGTTCTGATGTTGGGTGCATATATATTTATGATTGTTAAATCTTTCTGGTGAATTGATGCCTTTATCACTATATAACGTCCATCTTTATCTCTTCTAACAGATTTTGCCTTAAAGTCTACTGTGTCTGATATTAAGATTGCCACCCACTCTCTTTTTATTATTGTTTACATGGAACATTTTTTTACATCCTTTCACCTTCAGTCTATTTGTGTCCTTGGATCTAAGGTGTGTCTCTTGTAACCAGTGTACAGCTGGGGCATTTTTTTTAATCCATTCTCCCACTCTCTGCCTTTTGATTGAAGCATTTAGTCCATTTACATTCACTGTAATTACTGGTAAGAATTGACTTAAAACTGCCATTTTGTTATCTGTTTATTTATTTGTGTGCTCCTTAAGCTTTCTTTGTCCTTTACTACTGCTTGCTTTTGTGTTTTTTTGGTTTATTGTAGTGAGTCATTCTGGTTCCTTTCTCCTTTCCTTTTTTATATGGTTTGTAGATAGTTTCTTAGTTGTTACTATGAATATTACATTTAACAGTTTGTATTTATAACATCCTAGGGTAAGTTGCAATTTAACCTCAATAACATATAAGAAATTCGATACCTATACTGTTCCTTCTCCTCTCCCAATTTGTTGTTGTTATCACTAATTATGCCTTTATATTTCATGTGCCCTGTGACATAATTTTAGCCCTGCTTTTTATACATTTGTCGTTGAAAAGCATGAAGGACAAAACAATTAGAATTATCAAGCATGAATACCTTATTACTAACCCTTATACTTGTCCATACAATTCCCTTTCTTTTTATATATGTCTTTGAATTTCTTTCTAATGTCTTTTCCCTTCCATCTACAGAACTACCACTAGTATTTTTTGTAGGGCCAGTTGGTTGGTAAGAACTCTGTCAGCTTCTGTTTTTCCTGGGGATGTTTTAATTTCACCCTCATTCTTGAAGGACAGTTTCCCTGGGTATAGTATTCTTGATTGACTGTTTGTTTTCTTTCAGCACATTAAATATTCATTCTGTTGCCTTCTGGCCGCCAATGTTTCTGTTTCTGAGGAGAAATTGGTACTTAATCTTATTGAGGATCCTTTATGTGTGGCTGTTGGCTTCTCTCTCACTGCTTTCTGGATTCTCTCTTTATCTTTACTTTTTGAAAGTCTAACTATGATGTGTCTTGATACAGATCTCTTTGGGTTTATACTGTTTGGTATTCTTTGTGTTTCTTGGATTTGTAGATTCACGTACTTCCTTAGATTGGGGAAATTTTCTGTCATTATTTCTTCAAATATTCTTCTGTCCCTTTCTCTCTCTCATCTTCTTCTGGAATTCCATGATGTGTATATTAGGTCTCTTCCATTGAACTGTGCTCAGCCTTCTTAAGCTTCCATTATTGTTGCTCTTCAGCCCCTGTAATTTTAAGTGTTTCATCCTGTAATTTGCTGATTCTTTCTTCTGCTTGATTAAATTTGTTGGTAAGTCCTGGAAAGAGCTGGAGAAAAATGTAGAACAAATTTCTAATTCACAAAAAAAGGCCAGAATTACTGGCCTGACAGAGATTGGAGAAACCCCAAGAGTATAGCCCTTAGACATCATTTTAGCTCAGTAATGAAGTCACTCCCAAGGTTCACTCTTCAGCCAAAGATTAGACAGACCCATAAAACAAAACGAGACTAAAGAGGCACACCAGCCCAGGTGCAAGGACTAAAAGGCAGGAGGGGACAGGAAAGCTGGTAATAGGGAACTCCAGGTCAAGAAGGGAGAGTGTTGACACATCAGGGGGTTGTTAACCAATGTCATAAAACAATATGTGTACTAACTGTTTAATGAGAAGCTAGTTTGTTCTGTAACCTTCATCTAAAGTACAATAAAAAAAAATTAGTGGTAAGTCCTTCTATTGTGTTTCTCATTTCAGTTATTGTCCCTTTCAGTTGCAATATCTCTTTTTTTTAGATCCTGGTTTTGTTCTTACATTGCTTTACTTATTTTTTGAGATCTTTGTCTATGTTTTCCCCTAAATTTTTAATTATGTCTAATCTTGTTGTATTATATTCTTCTATTTTTTTTTCATTATTCAGTATTTCCTAGATGTGCTTTCACTGCCTTCATCATGTTCATTTGGATGAGCCATCATTTCTCTGTTTGTGTGCATCTTGTGATTTTTTTGTTGGGGCAGTTCCTCTCAATTTTCTCCACTATTTGGTGTTTTTGCCTGCGCTACTTTCTGCAAAAAAACTCTTAGACAGGCAGAGACTTTGGCCTTTGCTTACTTTTTTCTCTCCCTCTCTGTGATAGCACCTTCTACTTCCCTAGCTTAATTAGAATTCAATAGTTCCAGATCTCAGTTTTCAACTTTCAATGTCTCACAAACATTCCAGAGAACACAGTGTGATCAATCTGTTTATCTGCAGGCACCTCTACTCAGGTGAGATATCATGCACTAATCAATCTGTCCACTAGGGGCACAGTCCTCTCTCTAGTTATTCCTTTAGTTATTGCCTAGTTATTTCCTAGTTTTTCTCTAGTTATTTCCTTTTCTGTTTCTGCAACCATGTTTTCAGCCAGAAAATCTCAGCAAGACTCTGCTGGGCTGGGTGTTGTCCTCCGGTTTTGCTTAGGGCTTCCTTCTCTGCTCTGTGGGGCTGTTTATATTTGAGCTGGCATTCAGGGGACGCACAGGCAGACTTTCTTCCATTTCAGGAGGCAGAGGGGCTGGCACTCCCCAGAAGAACCTCTGAGAGATCTGTCTTGTTGGTTTCAGAACCCCAGTGGCCCTATCATGGTTGGGAGGAGCATTCTCCACTTAGGTGACCCTCCTCCTGGCTCCAATGTAGGGACCCTTCTGTAGGAGTTCATATTAGTCCAACATCCAACAGTTAATGGTTGGGGGTGGGGTTGTCACACTCAGAATGGACCCCCAGGGAGGTCTGCATTGCTACCAGAGACTGCCCCATGGTATGTTGGCTGTGGGTGTAGCCTCCATTCAAGATGCCTGCTTCTTAGCACACAACAGTCTTAGTCAGCAGTCCTCAGCACTGACCAGAAGGGGGAGCAGACAGACCCAAACTGACCCCCAGGGATGTCTGTCCTATTGGTTTCAGAGGCTGGAACTATGGGATACAGAGGGAAGTAGGCAGAATGCTGACTATGGGAACAGATTCTGCTGCAGGGCTCTTCTGTAGCAGTTTGCAATGGCCTGGTAACCAATAGTTACCAGGGGAATGGTTTGTCATGCTCTGAACAGACCCCCAGGGAAGTCTTCCTTGTTGCTATCAGAGCCCTCCCTCCCCTGGTAGTATGTTGGCTGTGGGTGTAGCTTCCACTCAAGATGACTGTTTCCTAGCACACAGCAGCCTCAGTCAGCAGTTCTCCATACTGACTGGAAGCGGAAGCAGACAAATCTGAACTGCTTCACCAGGAGGTCTGTCCTGTTGGTTTCAGAGTCCTGAGCTATAGGATGCACAGGGAGGCTGGTAGAGTGTTGACTATGAGAGCAGACACCACTGCAAGGGCCTTCTGTAGCAATTCACAGTCGGCTTGCAGCCAATAGTGTCCAGATGGGGGAGGTGCTGGCACACTCCATACAGACCACCAGGGAGGTCTGCCTTGTTGATTTTAGGGCAGAAACTCAGGGTCCTGTCTCTTTGTACAGGAAGGGGGTGTGGTGGTTAATGAAGTTGACTCTTTTGCTAGGGTCACTTCCTCAGTTCACAGCAGCTAGCAGCCTGCGTGGCTGGGGAGGTGGGGAGGTGGGGGTGGGCAGGGACAGCGGGAAAAGCAATTTTCCTACTGTATGTGACTCATTGATTCATTGATTCTTGTCTGACTGCAGTTCCCCACTGCTTTCCTCTGTTCCCCAATTCATAGTTCTTCAAAGTCAAACACTGTTTCCTTGTATTTCTTGTTGTATTTGTGGGGGAAGATCGGAATGATGGTCTATTTATGCTGCCATCTTCCCAGAATCCCCTGGATTAAAAATATTTAATTTTATATTAATATTAAATACATATTTTGTATTTAATATAAATATATTTAATAGGAACAGTTTTGGTTCACGTGGCTGAATGGGACTTCCAGGACAGAGGAAATAATTCCAACAACCTCTCAGAGAGTCATTTTCCATGTTAACTGCCCAGTCCATAGAAAAAAGGCCACAAGAATACTGGAGGCATAGGGACTCACCCTCCATCTCCCCATTTCCCAAAATGAGGTGATCTTCGGTCTTCCCTCAGGAGTCGCTCTCACCCATTCATCCCTCCCACTTTACTATGCTCTCCCAGATATAAGAACTTGAGCCAGCCCTGTGTAGGAATGGGGGCTGGGCAGAAAGTGAGAACAAGCTCCATTGCATTGTGTCCGAATTAGTACCATCTCATGGCACCCTCAGAGGGTTTACTGTATTTACTTACTTTGTATATTCCACCAGAGCTAGTATAAGGCCTCTTTCCTCGTTGACTTTTCCTCTGAGGTTCTGACACTGTTTCCAGTTGGCTGGCTGGGGTGAGGCTACTCCCCTTGGAGGTGCCGCCCAACCATGGAGCTGTACATAGTACCTCAGGTCTGTACCCAAGAAGATATGAAACGTTCCTACCAAGTGGCATTCCAGTTGCAATCTCTACTGATACTTTTATTCTGCTTCTGAATTTGAGTAACGTGGTTTTTTTTCCTTTTCTCACCACTTTCCCATGAATATTTCTCTATATTTTTGCTTATTTTATGCAACCCCCCCCCCCCCCGCCCCCAGCTTATAACTAAAATGTGCTTCTCCTGTTTAAATTTACCTGATCTTCCAAGACTCATCTCAAGTTCCACCTTACTCTGGAAAGCTTTTAAGACCTTATCCATTCGTAGTCAGTTCTGGTCTCACACTCCATCTCTCCCCTTCCCAAAATGGGGTGATCTGCAAGAAAAAAAAAATGAAAGAGACAATATCATGAAAGGCAAGAGAGCAGATGAGAGCATCCAGGCAGACAGTGGAGATGATGTCAGGTGACACTATCAGATCACATCACCAGAGTACCATCAGATGAAAATGATAGCAGTAATAATAGCTTGCATTTAAACAATGTGTCAGACTGTGCTAAGCCTTGCACACCCACAGGTAAGAATTACCTTGTAATTCGCACACAGCTCTAGGAGTTAGGCTAGTCTCCCTCCAGAGCCACACTCTCAGATTTTGTCATTTCAGTGTTACTGTCAGACACCAAGCTTTGCTCCCTGAGGGGTAGATCCAAAAAGAGAGTACCGAGATCAAGTCAGAGGGGTATCAAAATGCACAGAAAACAGTGTGAGCCACTGTGATGGTTATGGTTGTTTTAACTTGGCTGGGCCATGATTATCAGTGGTTTGGTGATTGTGCTGTAGTTTGGTAGCTATGCAATGATGTAATCATCTCCATAATGAGATCTGACATAATGTAATCATCTTCATGATGAGATCTGGGATGAGCAGCCAATCAGTTGAAAGGGAGTTTCCTTGAGGTGTGGTCTGCATCCAGTATAGGTAGACTTTCTGGCAAAGCTCATTGCCTTTGCTTGTTCTGCATCCTTCAGCTGGCTCCTGTTCACCTGACCTCCGGTTCTTGGGACTTGAACTAGCAGCTTAACTCCTGATAATGGGATTCATCAGCCTCTGCAGCCTGTGAGACAGAAGCCTGATGTCTAACTTGTGGATCTTGGGATCACAAGCCCCTCCAGCTACATGAGTCAGGAGAAGCCTCCAGCCTGACCCACAGACTTGGGACTTTCCAGCCTCTACAATAGTGTGAGCTATTTTCTTGATATAAATCTCTCTACATATATATTTATACACATCACTGGCTTTGCTTTTCTAGAGAACCCAGCCTAAGACAGCTACAATAAACTATTATTAAAACAAAAAAGTCTGAGCATAGCATTTCTGAAGTGTGTGCACATGTATGTACCTGGGTGTGGCTGTGTGTTTACATGTTCATGTGTGTGCAAGTCATATGTGTGCATAGGTGTATTTTTATGAGTTTGTGTATGTATGTGTGGGTGTTGTGGGTATGTGTGTGCATGCCTTATTTGTGTATAGTTGAGTGTGCATGTGTGTGCATGGGAGGTGTGTGCAGGTGTGTTTGAGTATGGATGTGTGTACATGCATGTGTGTGTGCATGGATATGGTTACGTATGCATGAGTGTATATGTGTGCATGTCTGTGTGTGTGTGGACATGGTGGCAAGTATGCATGTGTATTACTGGGAAGGAAGAAGAGGTAAACATTGAGGAACACTTATTTTGACCAGAAAATAATTGTCTGAAAACAACTTGGCCAAAAGAAAACTGGCAACATGATCATATTTTTCAAAAATTAGTATCCCCAGTCTCAGGTTTCCCAAGGATCTTAGCCTGGGTTCCCTGAAATGCAGAGCCTGAAACAAAAACATGCATACAGTTTGTTTATTAAGATGTGATCTCAGGGTGCAGAAGTGAAGCATCCAGACGAAGGAAGGAAGGCCAAGGCTAAGTTGTGTTATAAGCTGACCAATGTTATGGCTGACTGTGCTCTGCCCTGCTGGAACCTTCTGAGGAGCAGTTCAGGATGCAACACAGAGTTGTCCACCTGCGAGGTGGAAGGGAGAAGCAAGTACTGATAGGCTCCCATTTTTCACTGGCTAAGAGTTTTCCATGGGCATTAACTCCAGCTCCCCCAGAAGCACAAACATGAGGGCTTCTTGTACCACCAAGGAACCCAGACCAGGGAGCAGGGACACAGCTGGCACTTAAGTCGAGGCACCATCGAATGAAGCAGGAAGAACCATTTGTCATAGCCATTTTCCATGCTGGAATTAGAGGTCAGGCCCAGGGGATGTGAGGTGGTGCACAAGGGTATCTGGTACAACAGGTACTGGTCATTTGTACAATCTTCACATGGTGGAGGAAGGGCAAAACAAAGTGCTACAGCTGGAGGTGAGCAAAGAAAATGGGAGGCAAAGAGAGGAGTGACAGGATAGAGAGACAATAACCCAGCAAGGCATGGGATGAAGATATCCTGAATCTTGTCCAGTGCAGAGTCCTACTAGTGCCAATCTGCCATGCACCCTTTTAGGAGTGATTTGGCCTGTTTCCACCATCCAGGGGCCAACCTTGACCGGGCAGGCTCTGAGGGCCTCACTGCCTTGTCTGTGTGGATAGGTAGTATGTTGGTAGAAGACAACGGACCATGTTAGGAAAATAGAAATTAAATTCACCTAATAGGTGGAATAGGTGAGGTGAGAAAGAGAAGCACACACACACACACACACACATACACACACACGACACTCACATACTCCACATAAGCTAAGATCTTTACACACTAGCTAACATATATGGAGCTTATGAGTAATAACTGTCTAAGAAACTGTATTAAATGTGAGAACACCGTTAATACAGTCCATCTGAGAGGTCACAATGCTTTGCAAGTCAGAATAACAATGGCCTCTCATCGCATGATTGGAGAAGAGGAAATTGCTATAATAAGGAATTTTTTCTGTTACTTCTACATGAAATAATTGATAACATGTCAAGCTTTTCCTTTATAACATTCATCTTATCCATGTGCTTAATAGTAAGATATTCTCAGCCTGCTCAACTGCAGCCCGCAGCAAAGCAATTATTTATTTTAACATTTGCATTTAAATCAAATGGTATTAAAATTCACCAAGGCATGATGACTAATATCACAAAACTGAGGGCAATGCAATCTCAGTCCAGCTCTTTGAAGCAATCTATCCTTCAGATAATGAGACAGACTATGGTCAACACAAATTATGGCTGACTTTATTGTATTTACCATTTAGATATGATTGTAACACCATTAATGGAAAAAATATTCAGCAATGGGCTTTCTATCAACAATGAAGACAACCTCAAGCAATATTGGACCAAGAAAATTCCCTTTGCTATAAGGACACTGTCCGTTTTTATTAGATCGAATGTGTGTTTTTTGGAATTCTAAATAACGCAGCAAAGTGCAACTTTGACAACATCACCTACAATATATGACAAGCAAGTGTTCTGTAGCTTCAGCTGCAAGATCCCCATTCTGTTCCAGCAAAGGCAACTGTTTCTTGAATTTGTCAGAGTCCAAGAGTTCTTGATATTCAAGAGAACACTCCCTGGGTGAACTTTTAATTGGTGGTGAAATATAATCCCAGATAAATCAAAGGGATGACAACTTATTCCTTAGGACTTGAATAAATACCCTGGGAGCTCCCGAAGAGACAGTAATTCCTATTTATTGTTTAATTGCTTCTATTTCATTTTAACCACAGAAGAGCCTTTCAGAGGCGAAAAGGAAGCCACAGCTCCGGCTGTTCAGAGGCAGCTTGGAAATAACTTGCCTGGGTGTGTTACTTTGTCAATTTTCTTCCCCACCCCTGCTTCTATGGGAGTCGCTAGGCCACAAGATGGATCATGTGGTGTCTGCCTGAAGAGTTAGCAACAGGCCCTAATTATTTCCTTTAAGCCACATTGCTTCAGCAACTTTTGTTTTACTTCCAGCACAATCCAACAGACAGGGCCAGATTAAGGCATGTGAAGGCCCTGAACACTGATAATCTGTGGTGTCCCCTCCTCTACTTACTCATGCATTCAAACACGGTATGTGAGTTATAAATATGTATGTGTGTGTGTCTGTGTCTTAGCTATCCATGATGTAACTTCTTTTTAAAAGTGACTATAATATGAGCAATTGAACACAAAAGTGACATATGCCATTTTAGTGGAATGAGATTAACTAGATTATGAAATTTTTAGAGGGTGAATGTAGCAAGAGTTAGACTTAACAGCTCGCCCCCACCTCTTGTTTATTAGAAAGAAATAGTATACTCCCGAGAGACCCGCTGAGATAAGGAGTTTCAATTACATGGGAGGGGACTTTAGGAGACAGATGTCAACAAAGTTGTTGAAGTGGTAGGGACCTCATAGCCTAAACAACCTTGTGCGTGGGTGCCCTGGTAACCCTATGTGAACATTATTTCCGGCCAGCACATTCTCACACACTACAGCTTGTATCAGTTTCACTTAGTGGCCTGCTGGTTCCCTTCCACTGCAGCACTGGGTTTTCCTTGTGTCCTGTCTGCTTGGCATCTATGGGTCTTTGCTTTGGACAACTGGTGCCCCTGTTTTGTTGATACCCTAAGCATGTGCTTACCTTGCTTATTGGGTAATCCATCCCTGCCAGCAGACCAGGGAGAACAAGATAAAGGTATTTCAATAAGAACACTAATGTTGTTTCTCCTGGGTAGGAGCAGTTACAATACCCAAAATGAGGCTATCCACTGAGATGAAACAATCCCCTGAGATCAGCCTTAAATTGGGCTTAAGCTATCTGCGAGCTCAAGTTGTTTGGGTCCTTGCTTCTGGAAGGCTCCTTTTGACCAATTGCCTTCTAATCTCATAGGCTTGGGGGAGAACGCCACTGCCATCACACCTGTGTAGGGTAGAAATGAGAAAGCCATCCAGTCAATGGCAGCAGGACCACAACTAGAGCCAAGTGCCCTGAATCCCAATCCTGGGCTCCTTTCCTAGAGCCAAAGTTGCAAAATTAAGCTTTGGTTTCTCAGAATCTGCTCATTCAGAGTTCGTGTCCATTAAGGCAAGGTGTGGGCTGCTAACATGCTAAAATTAATCATAAAATTAAATGTAAAACTTAACTCTGAGTTTTATGAAAGTTATAAGTCTAGTATAAATAAGTTTTGCTAAGAAATAATGTGAACAGGATTACAGGCTGTGTATTTAACCTAATTGAAGAGAACAACTTAGTTTTGAATGCTGAGAAGAACCTGTTAACAAACAATAAGCCAAAACCAAATACAAATCATTGTTCATCATCTATTCATTCATTAAAACAGAGCCTTGGAGTTTGCGTGACAAATAGATGGTAGTTTGCTAATCTAAATTTGAAGCTGATACAACTGTTTAAATGAATGCTATAACTCAGGCTTTGCACAGATTCTTTCTGGCCTGATCCCAGTTAGTCTGAATAATGAGTCTTATCCAAATTTGTATATGCATCTATCTATAATCACCCTCCTTAAAAAAGATGATGGCAGGGACCAACTGCTCAGGACCTTATACTTTAGATCAGGCATGCATATTGTTGTTGTTAGGTGCCATCAAGTCAACTCCAGCTCATAGAAACCCTACATACAACACAGTAAACACTGCCTGGTCCTGCACCATCCTCACATCATTGAGTCCCTTGTTGCAGCCACTGTGTCAGTCCATCTCCTTGAGGGTCTTCCTCTTTTTCACTGACCCTCTAGTTTACCAAGCATGATGTCCTTCTCCAGGGACTGGTCCCTCTTAATAGCATGCTCAAAGTACATGAGAAGAAGTCTTGTTATCCTCACTTCTAAGGAGCATTCTGGCTGTACTTCTTCCAAGACAGATTTGTTCATTCTTCTGGCAGTGCATGATATATTCAATATTCTTCAGCATACCATAATTCAAAGACATCGATTCTTCTTTGGTCTTCCTTATTCATTGTCCAGTTTTCCCATGCATATGAGGTGATTGAAAATACTATAGCTTGGTCGGGCACAACTTAGCCCTCAAGGTGACATCTTTGCTTTTTAACACTTCAGAGAGGTCTTTTGCAGCAGATTTACCCAATGCAATACGTCGTTTGATTTTTTGACTGCTGCTTCCATGGGTGTTGATTGTGGATCCAAGACAAATGAAATCCTTTACAACTTCAATCTTTCCTCCATTTATTATGATGTTGCTTATTCATACAGTTGTGTTGATTTTTGTCTTCTTTATGATGAGGTGTAATCCATACTGAAGGCTGCTGTAGTCTTTGTTCTTCGTCATTAAGTGCTTCAAGTCCACTTCCCTTTCAGCAAGCAAGGTTGTGTCATCGGTATATCATAGTCTGTTAATGAGTCTCTCTCCAATCCTGATGCATATTCTTCTTCATATAATCCAGATTCTTGGATTATTTGCTCATCCTACAGATTGAATAAGTATGGTGAAAGGATACAACCCTGACTGACACCTCTCCTGACTTTAAACCATGCAGTATCCCCTTGTTCTGTTTGAATGACTGCCTCTTGGTCTACGCACAGTTTCTGCAGAAGCAAAATATCATTAAAAAGACAGAAAAGACCAAAATGGATGTCAGAAGAGACTCTGAAACTTGCCCTTGAATACAGAGTAGCTAAAGGGGAAGGAAGAAATGATCACATAAAAGAGCTGAACGGAAGATTTCAAAGGGCAGCTTGAGAAGACAAAGTAATAATTATAATGAAATGTGTGAAGACCTGGAGTTAGAAAACCAAAAAGGAAGAACGTGCTCGGCAGTTCTCAAGCTGAAGGAATTAAAGAAAAAATTCAAGCCTTGAGTTGCAATATTGAAGGTTTCCATGAGCAAAATATTGAGTGACACAGGAAGCATCCAAAGAAGATGGAAAGAATACACAGAGTCACGTACTAAAATCATTGGTTGACATTCAACCATTTCAGGAGGTAGTATATGATCAAGAACTGATGGTATCGAAGAAAGAAGTCCAAGATGCACTGAGGGCATTGGCAAAATACAGCACTCCAGGAATTGACGGAATACCAACTGAGATGTTTCAGATGTTTCACACATCTATGCCAAGAAATTTGGAAGACAGCTACCTGGCCAACCAACTGAAAGAGATACATATCTGTGCCCATTCCAAAGAAAGGTGATCCAACAGAACGTGGAAATTATTGAACAATATTATTAATATCACACAAGCAAAATTTTGCGATATCCTTGATGTCATCCCACAGTTCGTCTGGTCTTTGGTCATTAGTGTTCAATGCATCAACTATATTCTTCAGATGGTCTCTAAATTCAGGTAGGATATACTCTAGGTCATACTTGGGCTCTTGTGGACTTGTGTTAATTTTCTTCAGCTTCAACTTGAACTTGCATTGGAGCAACTGATGGTGTGATCCACAATTGACCCCTGGCCTTGTTCCAATTGATGATGGTGATCTTCTCCATCATCTCTTTCTACAGATGTAGTCAATTTGATTCCTGTATTCCATTAGGCAAGGTCCACATGTATAGTCGTCATTTATGTTGTTGAAAAAAAAGTATTTCCAGCGAATGTGTCATTGGTCTTACAAAGTTCTATCATGTGATCTCCAGCATCATTTCTATCACCAAGGACATATTTTCCAACTACTGATTGTTCTTCTTTCTTTCCAACTTTCACATTCCAATCACTTGTAATTATCAGTGCATCTTGATTGCATATTTGATCAATTTCAGACTGCAAAAATTGATAAGTATCTTCAATTTCTTCATCTTTGGTATTAGTGGTTGGTGGGTCAATTTGAATAATAGTCATATTGACTTGTCTTTCTTGTAGGTATATGGATATTATCCTATCACTGACAGCACTTTACTTCAGGATAGATCTTGAAATATTCTTTTTCACAATGAATGCAATGCCATTCCTTTGCAATTTGTCATTCTCAGCATAGTAGACCATATGATTGATTGTCTGATTCAAAATGGCCAATACCAGTCCATTTCTGCTCACTAATGCCTCAGATATCTATGCTTATGCATTCCATTTCATTTCTGACAACTTCCAATTTTCCTACATTCATACTTGGTACATTCTATGTTCCGACTATTAACGGATGTTTACAGCTGTCTCTTCTCATTTTGAGTCATGCCACATCAGCAAATGAAGGTCCCAGAAGTTTGACTCCATCCATGTCATTAAGGTTGACTCTGCTTTGAGGAGATAGCCTTCCAATCTGAATGGCTCATCTTCTGGCACTATGTAAGACAATGTTCCCCTGCTATTCATAAGGTTTTCACTGGCCAATTTTTTTAGAAGTAGATCACAAGGTACTTCTTCCTAGTCTGTCTTAGTCTGGAAGCTCCACTGAAACCTGTCCACCATGGGTGATCCTTCTGGTATTTGAAATACTGGTGGCATAGCCTCTGGCATCACAGCAACATGCAAGCCACCACAGTACGACAAACTGACAGACGAGTGGTGGCAGGCATGCATAGACCTCGGAAAAGTTGAAAACCTTCTTAAAGGCTGTTATTAGTTTAAGAAAACCAAAGCTACCACAGAGTTCTAAGTGTCTGCGGGTCATATGAGCCGGTCAGACTGCAAGGACTTTGTGTTCTGAGGCAAGCCAGCCACTCCAGTCCACTACTGGAGGGAAAACCTTGACATAGGTGAAGAACTGAGAAAATGGGAGGACTTTCATAGCAGAGAAGATCAGGGAAAGCACCCCATCCAGGGGTAAAGGTAAAAAGGCATATTTGGGGGAAAGATAAATAGACCAATTTGGCAACATTAGAGGGTTAATGTAATAGTATCTATACCAAAAAAGGTTTGTAGTGCCCTCTAATAAAATACATGAATACTTCCAAATAATCATTAAAATAAGGGTAAAATGACAAATCCACTCAGTGAAGAAGAAAGAGTAAAATAATTATATCAGAAAATCTAGGCCTAGGAAATCTACTAAAATTAAATGCAAACCTGAGCTCTGAGTTTCCTGACACAATGCAAATATTACAAATATAAGTAATTAAAGCTGGGAAGGTGGTTGGACCCCCAGGCTAAGAATGAACTGGTCAGTTGTGGCTGTTGTTGTTAGCTGCTGTGGAGGGGGCCCCAGGCTCATGGCGGCTCCAGACTCAGGGTGACCCATGCACAATAGGATCAGACTGCTGTGATCCGTAGGCTTTTCATTGGCTGTTTTGCAGAAGCAGATTGCCAGGCCTTTCTTCCTAGTCCATCCTAGTCTAGAAGCTCTGCTGAAACCTGTTCAGTATCACAGCAACGTGCAAGCCTCCATTGACAGACGGGTGGTGGCTGTGCATGAGGCGCACTGGCTGCCTGTATGGAAGACAAAGATTCTGCCACTGAATCACCACTGCCCCCACTTAGTTGTGGTAACATTGCTTTCCTCCCTCAGCTCAACTTAAATGGAAGACCCACTGGGCCTACAGCCTTTGCCCCAAACTTTCCTATGCTTGAGACCAGCATCACAGTCTTATCCTCTCTTCCCCGTTGAGTGCCAGCCTGGCCAGGGTGCTTGTTGTAACTCATTGAGACATCACTCCTTGTTTACACAGCCAGATGAGGTGGCCAAATAGACTGTTCAGAAACTTCTCTCCAGAAGGCAGTGGGTAGTGAGGCTTCTGGCTGAAAAGACACCGGTCTACTGGGCCTTAAAATGTATGCATTTGTCATGACTATGGGAAAATCACCAATTATGGGGGCTGCTGGGGAGCATGGTGTTGGGGCAAAAGGAGGTACAAGAATTTTTTTTAAAAAAACGCAGCCCCATCCTTGAATTGAGAATTCAGTGGTAGAATTCCCGCCTTCCATGGAGAAGAGCTGGGTTTGATTTCCAACTGACGCACCTCTTACACATCCACCACCCATCTATCAGTGGAGGCTTGCGTCACTATAACGCTGAACAAGTTTCAGAGGAACATCCTAAAACAGACTAGAAAGAAAGGCCTGGTGATCTACTTCTGAAAAATCGGCCAGTGAAAGCCTTATGGATCACAACAGTCTGATCCACAACTGATCAAGGGAATGGGGGAAAACCGGGCAACATTTTGCTCCATTGTGTGTGGGGTCATCATGAGTTGGGGGCCACTCAGCAGCAGCTAACAACAACAATCCTTGAATTGCTTGCAATCTAGTTGGGGATCATAGGACAACTCAACTCTAGAAAACAAAACAAAAAAATGGTTTTCCCTCCCAACATGGAAGAGGTTGCTCTTTAAACTTGAACCTCTCAGAATAATAAACTGCTCTCTTACGGGTTCTCTACAGTGTGTGTGTGTTTTTTCCCCGGCTGCCTCTGAATCTTTGGCTGTGGGCAATAACTCCTCATAAAACTTCCTGTTCTGCTGAAATTACATTCATTCTTATATTTTATTTTTATTCCTCATCTATCAACTTGCTCTTATCTACCCTGCCTGCAGTTTACATCTCTAACACTGTGGCTCTACCAATTAATCTCGCCGATCACTTTGACCGTCCGAGGCATGCAAATTTCTTTCCTTGCTTGGCTCAAACATCTCCCTCCCTGCCTTGCCTCATAACACTTAGCAGGGCTTTTTCCAAGAGGGCTAGAAATCAAGGCAATGATTCAATATTTATTACGCTTCTATTGTATGTACATACAGCTAGAACTGGCCAACTTCATATCTAGACATGGCCCTCCTCACATCCACCCAGCCCTCTGTGGGATGGTCAGCGCCCTTACGATCTTCCTGACCGCCTTCCTCCTGCAAAATCTGCTCTTGGGAAAACACCTGATTCCGTTATGTTCTCCTTTGGAAGCAAAGCCGCTTCTCCCCTCTCCTGGGGTGCGTGTGCTGCCTCATCTCTCACAGCCCAGCCTCTTCCATCATCCCTCCCAGGCCCTGCCAGTTCCTATCCACTCATTCCTCCTCTTCCACAGAAGCTTACTCTCGTCTCACCACACTGACACCCAAACAAGTTTGCAGAGCCTTGATTACCTGCACAGAGGAGTGGAAAACAAAGTGATGAGGCACCTTTCACAGCAGTATCTACGTAATGGAGTCCCTGGGTGGTGCTTCGCCGCTGTCCGAAAAGTTGGAGGTTCAAGTTCACCCAAAAGTGCCTCAGAAGAAAGACCTGGCAATGGACTTCTGAAAAATCAGCCACTGAAAACCCTATGAAGCACAGCTCTACTCCGACACACGTGGCGTTGTTATGAGTCAGAGTCGGCTCAAGGGTAACTGGTTATTTACGTAATAGACAAAAGTGGGAGGGGAGAGGGAGGAAAACTGTCTCCCCTAAGTTCTATTTCCCTTACCCAGGATTATAGCCAAGGGAGAAGGTTCTGGCTCTTTCTTGTATGGAGTTATAAAGCAGAGGGGTGAAGCCCTTCTATAGGGAAGAGACTCAACTATCCCCAGGTTTAAACTCTCAGGTGCCCCTGGCATATGATGAGGCCCAGACTCCCATGGAGCAGCTGCTGCCTGCAAAGGGTTAGCTGAGGTCCTAACCCCTAAGCCGGGTGTTGGAGGTCACAAGAGTTACCACTTTGTTGATGCCACAAGCTATAACTATTTGTTACATGGCATTGCTTGAGAATTGTCACCATGTATATTTTGCTGGTGATGATCTTCAAAAACTCATCTAAGTTGTTTACCAATCAAAGTAATTTTCCCCGTGTGACTTGGTCTCATTTGTCAAGTGCAAAAGGCTTTCAGCTGTCTGGGATTTCTCCCACTTACATATATTTAAGATTTGGCAATTTTGTTCCTAAGGTGTGTTTTTCTCCTTCTGACTGCCTCTGAATCTTTAACTAGGCCTCAGATGAAAAGGAGTTAAAACTGCATAAATAGCCACACACATGCTCACACAGACTCACACACACACAGTCAGCCTCAACCAAGCACACTGTCCCTGCAGCGTGCAGCTGCTGGCGGGCCGGAGCCTCCTGAGAAATGGCTGGAACACAACATCCTGTGTGGCATTCGTGCATGAGTTGCTGTGATCGATTACCAACTCACATCACTCCACTCCCATCAGGAGCTCACAACCATTGATCAAAGGGCAGATGGCCAGACAGCAACAGGATCCAAACCATCACCCCCAGAATACCCACAACTGGGAATGGGTGGATGTTCGAAGTAACCTGGGCACTCAAGGTCACCATCATCAGTAATAACACATAGGACGTAGACATGGAAGGTCGTGAGACAGCTGAGTGAGTCTGCAAATGAGGAAGGTGAGGCCCAGGAAGGCTGAGTTCCTGCCAGCCAAGTGGAAGGGCTGGTCTCTGATTTGCTTTCTCTGTTGCCTTGTAGGTCTCCTGCATTCAATATCCACGAGCATGCAAGCGTGGCCCTACTTATCCATGAAATATAAGGACACTCCTGGCTGACATGATTTCAGAGAAACCAGAGACACATGATTTCAATGACATGATTCCATTTCATTCCTCCCCCCGAAGTGTTGGGTGTAAAGAACTTTCTGGCAAAACTCAAGCTGACCTCTGTCTCCACTCTATGTCAAAAGCTCACAGTGGTTTCTCCCATGCCCTCGCAGCACTAACTCACGGATTGCTGCTCTTCTCACGATTTACTGGCTCCAAATCTCTAAAGCCAGAATCCCTAATAGTGCCCAGTACAACACTTTCACTCAGCAACCTTCTCAGATGCCAGAAAACAACCATAAAACTTGGAGGTTAGCTTAGGGTTTGCTACCAGGTAATTTACGATCCAACTATGTGGAGGGAGGAGAAGGAGGCAGGTCTCTGCCTTGTGGGACATTGCTAGACATCATTGCCCTTTCTTTCACCTGCGGCCTCAGGAGTGCCACGCCTGGAGCAAGGGGAGCCCAAAGAAGACTACGACCTGGAACTTCAATTCACTGATCAATCATGGGAATTTTTTGCAAACCATCACCTCACCTCCATCTCCTCAATAAAATAAATCTGATTTACATTGATTCGCTTGTGGGTTCTTTGATGAATAAATATCTTTTCTCCCAGATAAATTGCAGAGGAGAGATGTCATCTGCAGATATAGAAAACGCATGGTCCACCACATGTGAGAAATGGCGCTGATTTGCACCCACTGGGTGGATGGGGTGAGATCTTGGCCAGGAAGCATTGCAGGAGGACTTTCACCTGCCACCTTTCCCTGTGACATTATTTGAAATTGCACGAAGTAGAGGGAGGAGCAGCGTTTTCCAAATGGTGTTTTCCAGACATTAGTTTTGCAGAATGTCATGCTAATAATGTGGGGAAAGGGGTTTCATGATCTGGGAAATGTTGGGTTAAATCAAATGAAGCAGGGTGATTGCTGTTGCTGCTGCTGCTGTTACTTTGAGTCTTCTTGGAGCTTTTTACATGCTAACGTGCGTTTTGAAGCTATTAAAAACCAAGAAAACCCAACCTGTTGCCATCGAGTTTATTCTGACTACTAACAACCCTGTAGGACAGAGTAGAACTGCCCCATAGTGTTTCCAAGGAGCAGCTGGTGGATTCGAACTGCCGACCTTTTGGCTAGCAGCCAGGCTCTTAATCGCTACACTGCCAGGGCTCCTAGAAGGGTGTTAAGCAGCAGCACCACTTCTCACCACCTCCTTGGCTACTGCTCAGATCTCAGCTGCCATCACCAGGACTGGCAGCAACGTTCTCGCCGCTGAAGCCCTTGCCTTCTCTTCTGCTCAGTCTACACACCGGCCAGAGTGATACCGTTAAACTGTAAGGGTAATGGTTTCACTCTTCTCTTCAAAACCTTCTAGTAATTTCCTAAACCACCTGAATATAGAGCTAAGACCCTACCTTGGCCGGAAGCACCCTACACACTGTGGCCCCCTTTTCTTCTCTGACTTCCTACCCTTCTGTCCCCCCATTCATTTAACTCCTTGCTGTTTCTCAAACACCCTAAGCCAGTTCCAACATCAGGTCCTTTGCAATGCCTGGTCCCACAACCTGGAAGGCTCTGCCCCATATTATCCATGTGGCTCACCCCTCACCTTCTCAGGTGTTTATTCAGGGCTTCCCTGAGACCTAACATCAACAAAAACGTGAATCAGAATCGACTCGATGGCAACAGGTATGGTTTTTGTTTTGTTTTGTTTTTGTACCACTAACTCAGCCTTTAAGTTTCTAATTTCAAATTCCAAAGAGTGGATTCTTTTGGCCGATCTTAGATCAGGTGCCTATCCGTTGACTACTCAACAATGGCCAAGAAGGGTCAGGTGGCATGGTCCAATCATAGAAGTCTAGGCACCCTTCTTTATTACACAGTGGATAGGGGATAAGCAACAAAACATGCCCAATACAAGATCAAAATGTTTCCCAATTATGTTTTTTCCTGAGCATTTCAGATATTTCTTCCTGTCTAATGGGATCATCAGTGCTTTACGAGCTGCCTTCTTCTTCCTGCTGGTTCACAAATAAAATCTGTCCTGCTGCCCCTTCTCTTAGAATTGTTTCCAACAAGCATATCAAGGGCCTGTGTGCCCTGGATATTCCCTAGTACTTGTCTGCCTCAGAAGGGGAGCACATGGATACGACATTCTTCTGTGGTCAGGAGGGTGAAGCATTGCAGAGCAGCTTTGCTTCCTTGTCACTCATTCTCAGCTTATATGAGATGCCATGGGACTTTATGAGTGCTAAATCAATTTTATTGGTCATATGATTTGATTGATCTTGTTAGACCTGACAAGAAATCAATTGGAAAAAAATATATGTTCCTTCCCGGAATCGGCTCTCTACGTTCAGGTAAAAGAACAATCTAACAAGCACAGAGGAAGATCCAAGAAGTAGCCTTGGTAAAATATTACTAAGCCCATGGCCCTGGGAAGAGGCCACCTCCTGACCTCCAAAATTCATCAAGAAATGAAGAGGGGGCAGATGGATGGGACTAAGTAAATTTGGGGACATCATCCATCTGTCAGTTTTTAATACTGTGGTAGCTTGTGTGTTGCTGTGATGCTGGAAGCTATGCCACTGGTATTTCAAATACCAGCAGGTCACCCATGGTGGACAGGTTTCAGTAGAGCTTCCAAACTAAGTAAAACTAGGAAGAAAGGCTTGGCAATATACTTAGAAAAATTAGTCAATGAAAACCCTAGGGATCACAACAGAATATTGTCTGATATACTGCTGGAAGATGGGCTCCCTAGGTTGGAAGGCATTCAAAATACACAGTGGCCACAATAATGGACTCAACATAGCAATGATTGTGGGGATGACACAGGACTCGGTCACCGTGAGTCGGAGCTGCTTGACAGCAGCGAACAGCAACAACCCTACAGATGACCCTCAGATCTTCAGAAAAGATGAGCTGTTGCCATGCCCGGATGCTCTCCAGGATCCTAACACCAACACTGCAGAGACAATAGCATAGCCAAGGGAGTCACAGAAGAAGAGTCATAATGAAGACTCAAGAAGATACCTGGGGAGCCAGCAACACCTGTGTCCTCCGCTGCCCAGTCTGATGTGAAGAAGAAGAGTGTCTCTGATCCAAACCATCCTGACTCTACCATTCTCTAGCTGTGTGACCTTGAACTAGTAACTTTCTTCTCTGAACTTCAGTGTGCTCATCTGTAAAAAAGAAGTACTACAGCCAGAATGCTCCTTAGAAGCAAGGATGAAAGACTTCCTCTTGCTTACTTTGGACACACCATCAGGAAAGACCAATCACTAGAAAAGGATGTTACGTTTGGTAAAGCAGAGAGTCAGCGAAAATGGGGGAAACCCTCAATGAAATGGAGTGACACAATAGACTTAAACATACCACTGAAAATGGTGCAGGTCCAGACAACATTTCATTCTGTTATACATAAGATCACCATGAGTCAGAGCCGACTTGACGGCAACTAACAACAACAGCGACCTACTGCAATAGACAGCCTTGGAGGACAGCATGAGATAATATCTGCAGAGCACCTGCAGAGCACGAGGCATGCAGGCACATGTTCCTTACTTCCTTCAACCACCAGTTATACACAGAGGCAGAAAGATTCCATGGAAAGAGCCTGGGATATGGAATCCAATAGATTAAGGTTCAAATACTGGTCCCGACAAAATAACTAGCTGTTACACCATACGCACAGTAGTTAAGAGCTACAGCTGCTAACCAAAAGGTCAGCAGTTTGAATCCACCAGCCAATCCTTGGAGACCCTATGGGGCAGCTCTACTCTGCACTATAGGGTCACTAGGAGTCAGAATCAACTCAATGGCACACAACAACAACAACACACCATAAGCACATTATTTAATCTTGGTTTCTTTGTCTATAATATGACCCTGCATCAGAATTATCTGTGGTACTTACTAAACCTACAAATTTCTGGGCCCCATGCTAGGCCTACTAAATTAAAGGCTGTGGGGGTGGGACCCAATAGTCTGAATTTTTAACAATTGACCTCCTCCCAGCCCCACTCCAATTTTGAGAACCGTGGGGCATGTAGGTAGCAGGCTGGGGCACCGCTGCATTCTCTCAGAGCAGTAGAGCACTTCATAAGAGGTACTGGGTTGTTGGAGGATCCCTTGTAAGCCTCCAATTTACTAACAACACACTCGTGCAGTGGCCGTAGCTGCCCTGCCCCTTTGTCCCCATTATAGGGGCTGTTGCCAGGGGAGCTGCTACAGGCTTGAAAATAAAGTAGGAAGGATATTTTGGAGACTGTAGTTTCAGAGAGGATAGATGAGGAGAAATACAAAAGCATAAATGGCGCATAAGGTTAACCCCAGGACAGCCAGAGGCATTGCCGGCCCATCTCGGTGGTAGGCACCCATTACCCCTACTATTTCTAGAACTCTACAGCCTTTACTCTGTTTTGTTTTGTTTTTTCTCACTTTTAATCTCTTGGGTCATATGAGGCTTCTGAAATTATCCTTTGGGTCCAATGGGATCATTTTACAGATGAGGAAATAGAAAGATTAAGAGATTGAGGATTTCTGTTTATAAATTAATTTGGGTCTTTAGCTGCAAAATTTGGGATTGAACAAATTAGAGACTGGGATTTTAAGAATGCAAATTTCTAGAAGATTCAGAGTTTATCAGTCAATCACACATTTTTGTGAATTGGGCACCTTCCTTTCCACACCCCTCGCTGCATATGAAATGATACATAGGAGTTGGGTAGGAGTAGTAGCTCTCTGGGAACACAGCCAGTCCAGGTGAGGGCCACAGAGTGGTAAGAGGGATACTTCAGAAATCCTGAGGGTCCTAGGATTGTGTGGAACAGCAGAAAAGGAGGCTGGGAAGTGGCCTAGGATACAGGAAGAGAGATTAAAGGATTAGGAAGAGAACATCATCTAGATTGAGGATGAAAGAAAATCATTCTTCATCCCCAAATCCTAGAACTCAGCCAGACCAGGATTATGCTTATTGTAGCTCTGCTGCAGCATAGAGCAGAAAGGCTGGCCAGAAAAATAAGCATCATTGATAACAACGGATATTTATGCAAAAACCTTGGGCTCCAAATAAGCAAATTTGAGCACATCTTCGAAAGAGAAACTTGGTTCACAAGTGGCCAACTTCAGAACATGACACAGACTTTGAAGACAATGTTATAATACGGTTTTCTACTAACATTAAGCATACATAGTGTTATGGTTTGAATCGTGTACCCCAAAAACCTGTGTTGTAAACCCCAACCTCTGTAGTGATTATAATCCCATTTGGGAATGGGTTTCTTTGTTATGTTAATGAGACAGTATTAGTGCAGGGTATGTCTAGATTCAATCTCTTTTGAGATATAAAAAGAGATTAAACAAGCAATGAAACCAGCAGACATGGGGGAAGATAGATGCCACGTCACATGAAGATCACCAAGGAGCCAAGGAATAGCAGCTGAAGAGACAAAAACCTTCTCCCAAATCTGAAAGAGGGAGAAAGTCTTCCCCAGAGAGGGTGCCCAGATTTCAGACTTCTAGCCTCCTTAACTGTGAGAAAATAAATTTCAGTTTGTTAAAACTATGCAATTTTGGTATTTGTTATAGTTGTTGTTGTTAGGTGCCGTCAAGTAGGTTCCAACTCATAGTGATCCTATGTACAACAGAATGAAACATTGCCCACTCCTGCACCATCCTCACTATAGTTGTTATGCTTCAGCCCATTGTTGCAGCCAATATGTCAATCCACCTCTTTGAGTGTCTTCCTCTTTTTCACTGACCCTCCACTTTACCAAGCATGATGTCCTTCTCCAGGGACTGATTCCTCCTGATAACATGTCCAAAGTACATGAGACAGGCTTACCATCCTTGCTTGTAAGGAACACTCTAGCTGTAATTCTTTCAAGACAGATTTGTTCACTCTTCTAATGGTCCACGGTACATCCAATATTCTTCACCAACACCATAATTCAAAGACATCAGTTCTTCTTTGGTCTTCCTTATTCGTTGTCCAGTTTTCCCACGCATATGAGGTGATCGAAAATACCATGGCTTGGGTCAGGGGCACCTTAGTCCTCTAAGTGACGTCCTTGCTTTTCAACACTTTAAAGAGGTCTTTTGCAGCAGATTTGCCCAATGTAATACATCGTCTAATTTCGTGACTGCTGCTTCTATGGGGGTTGATTGTGAATCCAACATGAAATCTTTGATAAGTTCAATATTTTCTCCATTTATCATGATGTTGTTTATTGGTCCCGTTGTGAGAATTTCTATTTTCTTTACTATGAGGTGCAATCCATACTGAAGGCTGTAGTCTTTAATCTTCTTCAGTAAGTACTTCAAGTCCTCTTCACTTTGAGCAAGCAAGGTTGTGTCATCTGCATATTGCAGGTTGTTAATGAGTCTTCCTTTAATCCTGATGCCCCATTCTTCTTCACATAGTCCAGCTTCTCAGATTATTTGCTCAGTGTACCAATTGATTAAGTATGGTGAAGTATGCTGAAAAGATACAACCCTGACATACACCTTTCCCCTTGTTCTGTTCAGACAACTGACTCTTGGTCTATGTACACGTTCCTCCTGAGCACAATTAAGTGTTTTGGAATTCCTATTCTTCACAATGTTATCCATAATTTGTTATGATCCATGCAGTCAAATGCTTTGCATAGTCAATAAAACACAGGTAAACATCTTTCTTGTATTCTCTGCTTTTAGCCAAGATCCATCTGACATCAGCTATGATAGCCCTCTTTCCAAATCCTCTTGTGAATCCTGCTTGAACTTCTGGCAGTTCCCCGTGGATATACTACTGCAAACACTTTTAAATGATCTTCAGCAAAATTTTACTTGTGTGTGATATTAATGATATTATTCGATATTTTCCGCATTCTGTTGGATCAACTTTCTTTGGAATGGGCACAGATATGGGTCTCTTCCAGTTCTGGGGCTGCATCCATTTGTGGAAACATCTCCATCAGTATTCCATCAATTCCTGGAGGGTTGTTTTTTGCCAGTGCCTTCAGTGCAGCTTGGAATTCTTCCTTCATTATCATCGGTCTTCTTGATCATATGCTACTTCCTGAAATGGTTGAACATCAACCAATTCTTTTTGATACAGTGACACTGTATATTCCTTCTATCTTCTTTTGATGTTTCCTGTGTCACTCAGTATTTGCCCATAGAATACTTCAATATTGCAACTCAAAGCTTGAATTTTTTCTTCAGTTCCTTCAGCTAGAGAAGTGCCGAGAGTGTTCTTCCCTTTTGGTTTTCTAACTCCAGGTCTTTGAACATTTCATTATAATACTTTACTTTGTCTTCTCAAGCCACCCTTTGAAATCTTCTGTTCAGCTCTTTTACTTCATCATTTCTTCTGTTTGCTTTAGCTACTAGATGTTCAAAAGAAAGTTTCAGAGTCTCTTCTGACATCCATTTTGTTTCTTTCTTTCTTTCCTGTCTTTTTAATGAGCTTCATATTTGATGTCCTTGATGTCATTCCACAACTCGTCTGGTCTTTTGTCACTAGCATTCGATGCATCAAATCTCTTCTTGAGATGGTCTCTAAATTCAGGTGAGATATACTCAAGGTCACATTTTGGTTCTCATGGACTTACTTTAGTTTCTTTCAGCTTCACCTCGAACTTGCACATGAGCAATTGATGGTCTGTTCCACAGTCGGCCCCGGCCTTGTTCTGACTGATGATATTGAGCTTCTCCATTGTCTCTTTCCACAGACGTAGTCGATTTAATTCCTATGTGTTCCATCTGGCAAGGTCCATGTGTATAGCCATCGTTTATGTTGTTGAAAAGGCATTTGCAATGAATAAGTCACTGGTCTTGCAAAATTCTCTCATGGGATCTCTGGCGTCATTTCTGTCACCAAGTCTATATTTTCCAACTACCGATCCTTCATCTTGGTTTCCAACTTTTGCGTTCTAATCACCAGTAATTATCAATGCACCTTGATTGCATCTTTGATCAATTTTGGGCTGCAGAGGTTGGTAAGAAGTTTCAATTTCCTCAACTCTGGCATTAGTGGTTGGTGCATAAATTGTCTTCCTTGTAGGTGTATGGATATTATCCTATCACTGAAAACACTGTAGTTCAGGATAGATCTTGAAGCGTTCTTTTTGACAATGAATATGACACCATTCCTCTTTAATATGTAATTCCTAGCATAGTAGACCATATGATTGTTCAATTCAAAATAGCCAATACCAGTCCATTTCAGTTCACTAATACCTAGGATATTGATCTTTATGCATTCCACTTAGTTTTTGACAATTTCTAATTTTCCTGGATTCATACTTTGTACATACCATGTTTTGATTAGTAGTGGATGTTTGCAGCTGTCTCTTCTCATTTTGAGTCATGCCACGTCAGCAAAGGAAGGACCAGAAAGCTTGAATCCATCCATGTCATTAAGGTCAACTCTACTTTGAGGAGGCAGCTGTTTCCCAGTCGTATTTTGAGTACCTTCCAACCTGAGAGGCTAATCTTCCAGCACTATACCAGACAATGTTCCACTGCTATTCATAAGGTTTTCACTGGCCAATTTTTCCAGAAGTAGACAGCCAGGTCCTTCTTCCTAGTCTGTGTTAAAGAAACCTGTCTACCATGGGTGACCCTGATGGTATTTGAAATACTGGTGGCATAGTTTCCAGCATCACAGCAACACGCAAGCCACCATCACAGTACTACAAACTGACAGACACATGTTTGTTATAGTAGCACTAGATAGCTAAGACACATAGATACCCCTAATACGGAACATTTATCCAAGAGAACTTGGTGCTCCACAAATAGTGGTGCCATGTGTAACCACAACCCTCTTGTGAACAGTTTCCTCGCCAGTAAAATCAAGGGGCTGGTCTGGCTGTGCTTTGCGGTTCTTCTCAGCTCTAGTCTCTGCTTCCGTGGTCTCTGTACTTCTTCACTTCTAGCCCAGGGTCAGTGCTCGACCTATGACTACAGTCCTGATGCAAGTCCCACCTGGTGTCTCCCTCTCTCTCTCTCTCTCTCTGTGTCTCTCTCTCTCACACACACACACACACACTACCACCACCATCACTCCACACACAAATAAGACCACATACACTAACCCCACATACACACACACCATCTCCCCTACACACAAACACAATTCATACGCACACCACCTTTCACACACACAACCACACACACATACTACCACTAACACTTCGCACGCAAAGCCACACAAACTAATACATACGCGCTCATCCATCTGAGAGTTAAACTTGGTTAAAGTGAACACCAAGAGGGGTCTGGAAGAAGAGAAAATCTTTCAGAAGTAATCTTAGGGAGGCACTGTATAAAGGCAGTTTTCCACCTCTCTCCACATCCCTCACAAGTGAAGTGTGGGGATTAGAAAAAAGGGGTAATACAGGATGAATTTACATACACAGTGAATCCTCCTGCCCCCTTTGCAGGCTGCCTCCCTGCCCTGTGGTCAGTAAGGGGAACCATACTCCCCACTGGAGAGTCTGAGCTGCCCTCATCCATCCTCCCTAGAGATGGGCCTGCAGGGAATTTTACTGAGCTTCCACTGGGCCATTATTGTTGACTGACTTACAAACTGAGGAGCCACCTTCACCTTATCACCTCCCAGAGTGTCAGTAGTCCCTGATGCCCCAGAGAGCCAGGCGGCACACAGCAACTTGCCTACTAGAGGCCACCTTGATTTGGGCTTAACGGGCTGCACAGTAGATTTAATTTCCAGGCAATATCATAGAGATGTTTTTCACCAGGTGACAACATATTTCAGTCATGGGATGGTCACCTATTTAGTATATTAGTGCTGTGGACCTAAATCAGTTGCAGCGTGTCTGTGTGAGGCAGTGAGATGTCAGACACAACTGGTACTATATCTGGTTCATTGGGTGATGTATTTGAGTCAGGTTGATGAATCAGGTTTAGTAGGTGATCTACTTCTATTTCCAGCCAGTAATTATGTTTTAATGTGTGATATATCCTTTTCTGTATGAAGTGTGTTAAATCCCTGATAACTGTGTATTTATTTCACCATGTTATGTATGCATACAGCCATTAATATACATTTTGACATTTAATGCATCCACTTTCCCTGCCATATATCCCTGACTCTTTATGAAGTTTAGAACTGAATGGCACCTCATAAAACACCACTTCATTGAGAATCAACACGAATAACCCAACCAGAAAAATTTTTTATTGATGAAGGTTGAACAGAAAAATATCAAGTTCACTTATCACTTCTTACAGGGGAATGAGACAATGAAATCCTTATTGGAAAATTCTGTATGTCAGTAATGCACTTAATCTTGTCATGGGCAGTACAGCCAGGAAAATATATAGCCTGATATGAATAATTACCACAGGAAGAAGCCCTCATCAAACATACCATGTCAGCAGTTTCCAGTGGCTTTGTGTCAAAATAGCCTTGACATTTTCATTTCTTAGTGGCTTCTTTTCTCATCTGAGTCTTACATTTCAGCCCTTCTTCAACCCCATGAGAGAACTGAGCCTCAGAGTACTTGACTCCCCTTTCACAGGCTTGGGTACTCCAGTAGCCCATGCTGAGATGGAGTAGAAGTGAGGGGTGCTGGGTAGGGGTGAACACCTGTGCATGGAAAGGAAGCAGCATGGTGCTGAGGTAGAAGTCTGACTGGGCTGCCACTTCACAGATCCTTGGCTACCGCACAGGCACCATGAAGAGTTGTCCGCTATGGGCCAAAATGACCAAGCCTTTACATCCCTGCTGCCATCAGTGGTCGAATATGGGCCACCCCAGGAAGGCAGTAGCTCTTTGCAACTGAGATGACTCTCTGTAACTGAGGCAATTCCTGAAGGAGCTGACGGGAGGAGCTCTCTGCTGAAGCTCTCTGACAACTGGTGCAGCAAGTCCTTCCTTGAAGTGGGACCCGGGTGACTCTTCTCCACAGCCTGCAACAAAATATGCACCATTCTCACTAGCTCTGATGAGGCTCTGGCCAGGAAGTTTTCTGGCATTCCTGCTTCGTTCGAGCTTCATAACTCACAAAAAGATCACCACACTCTGGTATTGAGGAGAACGTAGGCCAGGGTCAAGCAAATGAGTGCAGTCAATGAGGTAGATTTTAAGAACCCTATTTTCCTTCTCTGTGCTTTACCCTTACCCTCTCTGTGCTTTACCCTCTGCTCCCCAGGGAACTCACCATCTCAGGCTACTCCTGGTCCTGCTTGTTATCAAAGAAAGATGTGATGATTCACGTCTCAGAAGGAATGAAGAGATAGTGTCCATAGTGTCAAGCAGATGGCAGACCTCAGGTGGGTTGGGGCTGGCTGCACAAGTGGGGGTCACCTGAACTGTCATCTTTTTTGGAGTTCTCTCATTCAACTTCCCTAGGTCTTCTGATCCCTGAGTAGAAACACCCTGCTCCTCTTATGAAGCTGCAAGGCACGAAGAGAAAAAAACCTTTCTTCTTTTCCCTTAGGCCAAGGTTTCTCAACAGCAACACTATTGACATTTTGAGCAAGATAATTCTCTGTTATGGGGCTGTCCTGTGCACTGTAGGATGTCTAGCAGTTTCCTTGGCTTCTACCCACTAAATGTTAGGGACACACCCACCCCCCAGTCATGACCATTAAAATGTCTCCAGATGTCAAATGTCCCCTGTGGGGGCAAAATTGTCCCTGGTTGAGAACCATTACCTCAGGTTAATGTCTTCAGATCGAACATAACTAAAACTGATGAAAAACAAAAATAATGATTATAGAAAACATGAACAGCATAAAAATAATGAATCTGAATTCCAGGTTTACATTCTAGGAATCCCAGTCAAATCTCAAAGAACTTCATGATCTCCAAACACCCTTGTTCCGAGACAACTGCATTTAGCCCCTGGCCAGTGTAGACTCACCGGGCCTCCCCTACTCCCGGTGCCATTCAGCTCCGAACTTCTTCCGTCTCTTCAAAGGGGGCAGCCTTTTCCATGCTCATCTTGCCATGGCCATAGAGAAATACCCACTGTCCAGTTCTTTCAAAAGGAAACAGAAAGAGGAGAGGAAATTAGTATAACCATTTCAAATTTTTCTATGACAAAATTATTTTTATTTTTAGTAATTCTTAATTCCATCACCTTAAAACACAAGTATTATAATTTTCACACATTTCTATCCAGCTTGGGCCCCTATGCAAGCATATTTTTACATAATTACAAATCAATTGCTACATGCAATTTTGTAGCCTGATTTTTCATTTAACCTTGTAGTATAAGCTTTTTCCCATGGTGTTAAAACATTTTATAATTTATAATAGTTGAGTAATATTCAACGATGGCAAATCAACAGTTAGATTTTGCTGTGATAACAATAAATTCTAATATTGGTAGTTTATTGCAATAAGGTTTATTTTGTGCTCAATCAAAGCCCACTGTGGCTCTGGAGACTTTCCAGGGGAGCTATCCGCCACATGATGGCTCACTGATCCTTAATGCTTAGATCTTGAGGCATTTCCCTCGGAATGTGGGCTTTCGGGATCACTCTGGCAGGGAAAGATGATATGAAGAATCACACAGCAGCTTTTAACTGCTTCCACCCCAAAGTGACATATGTCACTTCTGCTCCCAGCCCATTGGCCAGAATTAGTCACTGCATGTGTCCAGGAAGGAGAGAGGACTGGAAATACTGAGAGTCCTAATCGTGTCTAGTATACATTGGCTTTACCAAAAATTAATTGTTCTTTTGAATATTGTTATTTTCAAAAGTCAGTCTTATGAATCAAACCTCCCAGTGCCTGTAGGGAATTCTCAATTGTTTAAATCATTGACCTCAAACATGTTGGTCATCAAAGTTACCTGGAGTGAAATTCTGAAGGTATGGGGCCGAGCCTATAAATTGGAATTCTAACAGGACCCAGGTAATTCTGTTAACCATCCAGGTTTAGGGATCATGACACAAATAATTTTCAGGCATTGGTAAATGACGCCCATTGATCTCCAGTGTGTGACCTATGGCTGTGGTTCCCAAGCTGTGGGCATTGGACCCTTGCTGGGAACCTTAAAAATAATTACAAAGAGTGTACAAATCTGTACTGAAAGCAAGCATTGATTGAATATTGAAAAAACAGTCTTGATTGTGCATACAATTTTGTAAATATATGTGATCCTATTGTGATTTATAAATATAAATTCATTTAAATTAATTCCTAAAGATATAGTATATTCTTTATTTTATGAATTTTTTCAATATAGACTATATCAGTAAGGGTCCCAAAGGGAAGTAAATGGCACATGGAAAGGGGGTGATTGAAGAGAGTGTAATGAAGGGACTATTCTTAAAGGTGTGGCAGGGTTAAGGGAAATCAGGGAAAGACGAGATGCTTCCCAGAGCTAGTATCAACGGAAGACCTCACCACTCCTAGATCAGAAGGGGTAAGGAGAGGACCCTACCGTTACCAGAGCCCATAGAGAGCATAGATAGGTCTAAGAGAGAACCTCCCAACAGGCGCTGTAGCCAGTCTGCAGCTCAACAGCAGGAAAAGCCAGAGGACCTCACTATTCTCCCACCTTCCCACCTTCCCAGTGGGAAGCCAGAGGGCCCAGGAAGCTGTTAATGAATTAATGCACATCACCCTCTCAGGGCTCAGGGCACATGAAGAAGGGTAGACAGTGCATCTGGAAGACCAAAAATATATATGTTCGGCACAGATACTAAACGTGTATCAGTTATGTGAGTGCTTACACACACTTTTATGTCAAAAAGGAGTTTCCACACCCAAACGTGTTGGGAAACACTGACAAACCAAGGTTATCAGCTTTACCAACCCCTGGGGAGTTCTATGGTGACTCAGGCAGAATAGTGCCCTCCCTCAACAGAGGCAAGAGGTTCTCCAAAACTCCATTCATCACAAATTGATAGTATCCACTTGTTTATCATAGCATACTTTTTTAGCCAAGTTTCCCTAGTAACAGAGCCTGAAGCAAAAGATTGTGTGCTAGGGATTGATGAGGGATGAAATCCTAAGCAAGCTAGAGTGACAGGAGAAAAGGGAATGAGGTGAGGAAGAAGGGGAAGCAAATAAAAGATGCTGCCTTCACCAAGCTGGCCACATCTTCAGCCATAAGGGGTCCTCACGTCATAAGCGGTATATGACAGGCATCTCTGGAGAGCTAACCAGAGGCAGAGTTCACACTCCATAGCAGGGCACTTTTGTTGGAGTCCTGAAGTGGTGGAAGAAACCAGAATCTCTGTGGATCTGCTGGTCTGCTCCAAACTCAGAGCATTACCTTCACCCCTGTGGCCACCATCACAGATCAGGTGGAGAGATCCCTGTAACCCACTGAAAGATGACCATCTGGAAAAATAGACTCAGCCCTCTCATTCATTTCTACCGCAGTATGGCTTTGGCGATAAAGCTGTTGCATCTACTGCAGAGTATTTTAACACTCCCAACCATTTTTGACACCCCAAAACACCATCATCCTGCCACACTCCAGGAAAAAAACATAGTGCTTCATTATTGCCTGTAGAATTCTAGTCTCCCCCAACCAACTGCAGTTTTTAAAATACTTGTGTGTGTGTTTGTGTGTGTTTGTGATATAACACATATACAGAAATGTGCACAAAACAAAAATGACTTGTGAGTAAATTACTGGAAGGCAAACACTTACAAAACTCTCTCCAGGCCAGAAAACAGAACATTGCCAGAATCTCAGAAGCCTCCTAATTCCTTCTCTTACTCACTACTACCTTCCTCCTCTCCAACAATAATCACTATGTGATTTTTAACATGATAGCTTAGAAGTGGAAGCATATGGTATTTATTTTTTTGTGTCTCTTTTTTCACTCAATATTCTGTTTGTGAGTTTTGATCGTATTGTTGTGTGTACCTGTAATTCATTCATTTTCCTTAGAGCAGGAATTCATTACATGACTATCAGAATATATTTATCCATTCTACTCTTGCTGGACATTTGGATTTTTTCAAATTCAGGACTATTACTAATAATGTTAATAATACTTGTTGTTAATATCACTTGGTGCCTACGTGCACTGATTACTGTTGAGTATGTATCTAGAAGCACAATTGTTGGGTCATAAGGTATACATATCTTCAATTTAGTACACACTGCAAAACAATTTTCCCCCAAAGTGATTATAAGAATTCATATCTTATTTGTAATGTATGACTGTTCTCACTGTTCCATATCACCCCTAACCTTTGGTATTATTAGTTGCTTTTCATTTTAGCCATTCTGATTGGTATGTGCTAATATCTTACTGTGGTTTTAATTTGTATGTCTCTACTAATTAATGACTTTGTTCTTGTTGCTATTGCTTTTATTTATAGGCCTTCTGGATATGGGCCTTACATCAGGGGTTGAAAATATTTCTTCATAGATTGTGAATTGTTTCTCCCCTTAATGATGTCTGTTGATGAACAGAATTTCTTACTTTTAATATAGTCCGATTTATCAGTCTTTTCTTTGTAGTTAGTACTTATTGTTCCTTAAGAAATCTTTGCCTACCCCAAGGTCATGAAATTACTCTTCTGTATCAGAGACTGGAAAATTATAACCTGCAGGACAAATCTGGCCCACCACCAGATTTTCTGTAAATAAAATTTTATTAACAGCCATGCTTATTAATTTGCATGTTGTCTATGGATGTTTTGGTGCTACAATACTACAATGGCAGAGAGGAATATTCGTGACAGAGACTTTATGGCTCACAAAGCCTAAAATATTTACTATCTGGCCCATTACAAAAAAAATTTTTTTGCTGAGTTCCACTCTATAGTATATTACAGAAGCCTTACGTTATGGCTTTTAATTTTAGATCTACAATCTACCAGAAATTTATTTCAGTATATGGTGTTAAATAAAAGTAAAGATTATTATTTCCATATGAATATCCAACTACCCAACACGATTGGAAAAAAGGAGCCCTGGTGGTGCAGTGGTTAAGTACTCAGCTGCTAACTGAAAGGTCAGCAGTTGGAATCCATCAGCCACTCTGCAGGAGAAAGATGTGGCAATCTGCTTCCGTAAAGATTACAGCCTTGGAAACTCTATGGGGCAGTTCTACTCTGTCCTATAGGGTTGCTATGAGTCATAACCAACTGGATGGCAACGGATGTGTTTTTTTGGGGGGCGGGAGGGGCGTTATTTATCAAAAACTATGTCTTTTCCCTATTGCTCTATAATGCCACTTTAGTCATAAATCAAGTTTCAATATATGCATACATCTATTTTGAGGCTCTCTATTGTGTTGCATTGAACTATTTTTCTATCATTATGGTGGTATCACAGTCTTAATTACAGTAGCTATATAATGAGTCTAAATATCCAATATGGCAAGTCCTCCCACTTTGTTCTTCAGACTTCCATATTTCCATGTAAATTTTAGACTAAGCTTGTCAATTTCCACACAAAAATAACTGATGGAATTTTTATAGATATTACATTGAATTTATAGATCAATTTGGGGAGAATTGACATATTAAAATATTAAATCCTCCAATCAATAAACATTTATATCCCTCTATTTATTTAGGTCTTCCTTAATTTATTTTAATAACGTTTTATAGATTACATTTAATTTAGATATATACCTAAGTATTTGATATTTTCCACTATGTCAAGAAATTTGGAAGACAGCTACTTCGCCAACCAACTGCAAGAGATCCATATTTGTGTCCATTCCAAAAAAAGGTGATCCAACAGAATGTGGAAATTATCGAATAATATCACTAGAATCACAGGCAAGTAAAATTTTGCTGAAGATAATTCAAAAACAGTTGCAGAAACTCAAACCAGATTCAGAAGAGGACGTGGAACAAGGGATATCATTGCTGATGTCAGTTGGATCTTGGCTGAAAGCAGAGAATACCAGAAAGATGTCTATTTGTGTTTTATTGACTATGCAAAGGTATTCCACTGTGTGGATCATAACAAATTATGGGTAACATTGTGGAGAATGGGAATTCTGGAACACTTAATTGTGCTTATGCAGAGCCTGTACATAGACCAAGAGGCAGACAAGGGGATACTGCATGGTTTAAAGTCAGGAAAGGTGTGTGTCAGAGTTGTATCCTTTCAACGTACTTATTCAGTCTGTATGCTGAGCAAATCATCTGAGAAGCTGGACTACATGAAGAAGAACACAGCATCAGGATTGGAAGAAGACTCACTAATAATATGCACATGATACAACCTTCCTTGCTGAAAGTGAAGAGGACTTGAAGCACTTACTGATGAAGATCAAAGACTACAGCTTTCAGTGTGGATTACACCTCAACATAAAGAAAACCAAAATTCTCACAACTGGACCAATAAGCAACATCATGCTAAAACAATGAAGTTGTCAAGGATTTCATATTACTTGGATTCACAATCAACGCCCATGGAAGCAGCAGTCAGGAAATCAAACAATGTATTGCATTGGGAAAATCTGCTGCAAAAGACTTCTTTAAAGTGTTGAAAAGCAAAGATGTCACTTTGAAGACTAAGGTGCACCTGATCCAAGCCATGGTATTTTCAATCACCTCATATGCATGGGAAAGTGGACAATGAATAGCAAAGACGAAAAAAGAATTGATGCCTTTGAATTATGGTGTTGGCCAAGAATATTGGATACACTATGGACTTTCAGAAGAACAAACAAGTTTGTCTTGGAAGAAACACAGCCAGAGTGCTCCTTGGAAGCAAGGATGGTGAGACTTTGTCTCATGTATTTTGGACATGTTATCAGGAGGGACTAATCCGTGGAGAAGGACATCATGCTTGGTAAAGTAGAGGGTCGGCAAAAAAGTGGAAGACACTGGATGAGATGGGCTGACACAGTGGCTGCAACAATGGGCTCAAGTACAGCAAAGATTGTGAGCATGGCACAGGACTGGGCAGTGTTTCGTTCTGTTGTACATAGGGTTGCTATGAGTCAGAACCAACTCGACGGTACCTAACAACAATAATATTTGATATTTTGTGCTCTTATAAATAGTAAGATAGTATTATGTGCTTTTATATGTATTTCAAATAGTATGGCTAGTATAAATAGCATTGCTAGTATTATAAATAGCTATTGTAGATGTCAGCTGTAGACATTTTGCAGATGTTCTTTACCAAGTGCAGTAATTTCCATTCTATTAATAGTTACTAGGAGTTTTTAATACAAAAACATTGGGTTTTGTCAAATGCTTTTTCTGTATTTATTGAGATGATCATGTTACTGCAATAACGCAGATTGGAGCCACTTGCCCCAAATGCCAATTCTGAGATGGGGTGAGGTGAGCAGCAAGAGGTTTATTATATATCGATATATAGGAGACAGAGAAAAATAGATTCCTCCAAAAAACTCATCTCCCCCACTGGAGAGCGGCTGAAGGCTTTTATAGGGACAGGATTATGGGTCTTAGAAGTTTGTGTTAGTTTCCCCTTAAGGTGGTGATGTCTCAGATGAGTTAATCTTGTACTGGTATTCTTGGGGGTTATCTGGTGATATCCTTGGGGATTATCTGGCAACATCCTGGTTTTTCTTGTCACAGATGGGTGCTTTGTTTGGTTTTCATCCTTAGATCATTATCGCTTGTTTTCTACCCTCCAAGGAGGAACATCGGTTAATCTTAAACCTTTTGTAGAGGCTGGAGAAACAAGATCATGAGACAATGTGGTGGTTAGCAATGGGGAGTAAATAATAGTGAGCCAGGCCTGTGCAGCCTCTTCCAATCATATGGATTTTCTTTTTTAATTTGTTAATATGGCCAACTGTTGATTGATTTTCTAATGTTAAACCAACCTCACATTCCTGGGATAAACCCTGCTTGGTCATGATGTATTATCTTTTTAATATGTTGTTGGATTTGAGTTGCAAAAAATTTATTAACTATGTTTGCATCTAAGCCCATGATGGATATTGGTCTATAGTTTTATTTTCTTGTAATGTCTTTTCCTGGTTTTTGGTATTAGGCTAATGCTGGATTTATAGAATGAATTTTAAAGTGTTTCTCTCCCTTCAATTTTCTGAAAGATTTTTATAGAATTGGTATTATTTCTTCCTTAAAATTTTGGCAGGATTCATCAGTGAGACCATCTAGGCATGTAGTTTTCTTTATGTAAAGGTTTTTAACTACAAATTCAATTTTTTTTAATAGATGCAGAGCTATTTAATGTATCTATTTCTTCTTGAGTGAGTCTTAATTGCTGATGTCTTTCAAGGAATTTGTCCATTTTATCTAAATTGTGGAATTTATTGGCATAAAGTTACCGTATTTTACGAAAATAACATGCACCTTCTGTGTTTCTTTGCCAACTGAGAAGAGGACGTGGAACTCTAGTTAAGTTCCTTGGAAACAGTTTAATCCTTTTGAAGCTTGCTCTTAAGCCTTATTAGTCAGGATCAGTCCTGAACAAGCCTTTAGCCTGGAGCTAATTTTTCCACTCCTACTAAGTCAGTGGAGTTCCTGGGTGGTGCAAAGGTTAACACGCTAAGCTGCTAACCAAAAGGTTGGAGGTTTGAATCAACCCAAAGGCACCTGGGAGAAAAGCCTGGTGAAAACCCTATGGAACACAGTTCTACTCTGATACACACGGGGTCACAGTGAGTCGGAAATGACTTGATGGCAACTGGTTGTTTTGGGGTTTTTTTGTGTGTTTTTTACTAAGGCAATAACTTTCTGAGTAATCTAGGTGATGACCTTTTGTTATGAGATTTTTCCACCCTGGCTAATGGTAACATGAACTGTTCTCAGCCTTGTCTGCACTCTGAGGATTGTTCCACATTGTCCATTTGGGTGGTTCCTCTCCCTGCCTCAAGTAGTTTCTTAGTACGCATGACTGATCAGTACTCCACTGAAAACCCAAGAAGAACGCTCTTAAAATACCTGAGCTCTTCTGTACAGGTTTCTTCTCTCCCATACTCTGCCCCACAAATTCCAGCTGCCTTGGGCTCCCTGAATTCTCAGCTCTGCCCCCTACACTCGGGAAACTGCCTGCTCAGCTCAGAGCCTCCCTCCTGCCCTTCAGCAGGGAATCTCTGAGGCAGTAAGTTAGAGCAGTCACAGGCTGACCTCACTTGTTCCCCTTCTCTCAGGGATCGCTGACCTGTTGTGCGTTGCCTGAAAACCATTGCTTCACATATTTTGTCAGTTTTCCAGTGTTGTTTTATTTCTTGTTTTTTTAAAGCAATAAGGCCTGCTACTCCATCTTGGCCATAAGTAGACGTCCAATCATTGACAATTTTAAGGATTGTCTCATGGTATCTAAAAAAATAAGTAGAAGAGTCAGATTATGGATCCAGATCCAACAGATTTCAAAGCCGCTGCTCTAACCATCTCCTTATGCTCTGACTGCTTCACCCTCCTTTTCTCTCCTATACAACTTCACCCCCAGGAAGTCCTCCTACACACCTGTCTGTCCTGTACCAGCTCTTCAGGGTGAGTTCACTGAGATAATGAAGATTAAGATCAATCCGTGCTTTCTCTGCATATTTTAAAGACACATTGGACAAACTGAGGGGCAGATTAAGCAGTAAACCAGGTATGCAGGGGCTCACAGTAAGCAAGGTATGCACGGGCTTAACCGTGTTTATTTAATAATCCATAGTGAACAATTTCACATGAGTTTTGCCACATCCTTGATGTGGTGAAAAACGGGTGAAATTGTACACTACAGATCAGTAAGTAAACACAAGTAGGCCCGTGCATACCTTGCTTATTGACTAATCTGTCCCAGGACAAACTACAAATAATTCTACATGCGCATATGCATGAAAAAACTTGCCTTCTGACTAATTGCATGCTAAAAACAACAGAGTTTATGGGAAAATGGAGCTTGGCAGGCCTCTAGAATTTATACAGATTTGTAACCTGAATCTTAACAAACAATAACGATCCTAGTGACCCTATAGGACAGAGTAGAACTTCCCCATAGGGTTTCCAAGGAGCAGCTGGTGGATTTGAACTGCTAACCTTTTGGTTAGCAGCTGAGCTCTTAACCACTGTGCTACCAGGGCTCCAATGAAAATATTGGCATAGTTAAATAGACATGTGAAATGTTTAGTGAAAAGTAAATGAGAGAGAGAGGCTGCCTACAGTAAACATAGGAGCTTAGCTTTTTATAAAATGGTGAAGGTAGCTTGACGGAAAATGGAGTAAGGAGGGGCCGAGGCTGCTGCGTGGTGGAGGCCAGGAGGCAGGGACACCTTCAGATGTTACACGTGGAGAAGCAGTTTCAGGCTTTGCATGAAACATAGTAACACCAGAGACAGATGGTGTCTTTGTTTCCCAGGGCTGCTATAACAAAATATCACAAAGTGGGTGGATTTAAAGGACAGAAATTTATTTTCTCACAGTTCTGGAGGCTAAAATTGCAAATCAGGATTATCAGCCAAGTGAGTTCCCTCTGAAGCTCAGAGAGAGGACTGCTCCATGCCTCTCCTAGCTGGCTGCTGACAATCCTAAATGTCCCTTTGCTGCTTGTAGATGTACCGTCCCATGGCGTCTTCCCTCTGTGTAAATCCTTCTCTGTGTCTGTGCTCCCTCTTTATATGCCACCGCTCAGAAGGGATTAGCATCAGGACCCAGCCTACTCTACTATGACCTTGGTAACTGATGACAAAAGAATATCTATTTCCAAACAAGGTCACATTCACAGATACAGGGGTTAAGACTCCAACACATCTTTGTGGGGGACACAATTCAATCCACAATTGCTAACTTTTGCATATTGCCTTATGTTTCTTTCCTTTGCACAAGAATCAACAAACACTTCAAAAAAAATAGGATGTGGCCAAATGGAACCAAGAGGAAGCGCATGGGGTGAGAGGCAGCCTGTATAGCACTGTATTGTCCACAGCTTGCTGCACTCTTACTGTACGTGCAAAACTATAACCTATGAAAATGTAACTTTGGAACTTTCTTCTATTTGCCACTTGCATGTGGTTAATTAATGTTATAGAAATAAATATAGCAGAAACAAATATACTCTCAGCTGAGGGGAACAAAGTTTTCTTTAGTATTAAATTTTACATACTCTACCTCTGACAATTATAATTGTGTACTCTGTGATATGTAAGGAGCCCTGCTGGCACAATGGTTAAAGTGCTGGACTGCTAACTGAAAGGTCGTCGGTTTGAAACCACCAGCAGCTCCAAGGGAGAAAGATGTGGCAGTCTGCTTCTGTACAGATTTACAGCCTTGGAAACCCAGTGGTGTCGCTATGAGTCAGAATTGACTTGAGTGCAATGGATCTGTGATATGCAGCCTTTATCTTCAGGGAATTTGTCCTCATTGCCTACCTATAACCTGAAATCTGTATTAAGTTCAAGGTTCTTTTTTTTTAATGTACTTTAGATGAAGGTTTACAGAACAAATAGTTTCTCATTAAACAGTAAGTACACATATTGTTGTATGACATTGGTCAACAACCCCACGACATGTCAACACTCTCCCTTCTTGACCTTGGAGGACCTTTATTTATTGATTTTTTTTTTTTTTTTTTGGTGAAAATATACATAGCCAAAGTTACATCACTTCAAAAATTTCTACATGTACAATTCAGTGACATCGATTACATTCTTCCAATTGTGCTGCTATCCTCACTATCCTTTTCCAAATTATTCCATTACCATTATCTTCAACTCACTGCCTCCTAGACTTCCCATCAAACCTTTTGAGTTGCTTTTGTCAATTTGATCTCACACAGATAATTCTCTTTTTTTGTACTTTAGATGAACGTTTACAGGATAGTTTCTCATTAAACAGTTAGTACACATATTGCCCTATGACAATGGTTAACACCCCCATGACATGTCAACACTGTCCCTTCTCAACCTTGGGTTCCCTATCACCAGCTTTCCTGTCCCCTCCTGCCTTCCAGTCCTTGTCCCTGGACGGCTGTGCCTCATTAGTCCCATTTTGTTTTATGGGACTGTCCAATCCCCGGCTGAATGGTGAACCTCGGGAGTGACTTCACCTCTGAGCAAAGAGGGTGTCTGGAAGCCACACTCTTGGGGTTTATCCAGTCTGTCAGGCCAGTAAATCTGGTCTTTATTTGTGAGTTAGAATTTTGTTCTACATCCTTCTCCAGCTCTGTCCAGGACCGTCTGTTGTGACCCCGGTCAGAGCAGTCAGTGGTGGCAGCCAGGCACCATCCAACTGTATTGGACTCAGTCTGGTGGAGGCCGTGGCAGCTGTGGTCCACTAGTCCTTTGGATCAAGGTTCTTTTAAATGTTTGTTATAGGAAATTGTATGTGTCAGAATAGGTTTGTTACAGAAAATCTTGTCTGTTCTCTTAGAGTGAACAATGTTTGCCATAGAAAATGGACTTTCCCTATCAAGTTTGTCATAATTAACCCAGTAATTTTGACCTAACCCATCTTGTTACAATATCAAAATTATCAGTATATAAACTGAATAATTTTTTTATTAGTTTAAAACACATCTCAGATTATGAGTCTAGATCTTTCTTCTTGCCAACTATACAAATAAAGTTAAAATGGAGGTTTTAGCATTTATTTCAGAAAGCAGTATGAAATCTCATACTTCCATAGTATGTACCTTGCAAATGCTGAACAGGTTTCAGTGGAGCATCCAGATGGACAGTCTAGGAAGAAAGGCCTGGCAGTCTACTTCTGAAAATCAGTCAATGAAAACCCTATGGATCACAATGGTTCATCTGTAACTGGTCATGGGGATGGTGCAGGATCAGGCAGTATTTCATTCCTTTGTGTATGGGGTCACATCACAGCATCACAGCAACAGCGGTGGCTGGGCTTGAAGTGCATTGGCCAGGAATTGAACCAGGGTCTCCCACAGTGAAGGTGAGAATTCTACCACTGAACCACCACTGTCCTCCTAGATTAGGAGAACACCCACCACAGGTTAGGATTCCAACACTTATTTTGGAAGGACACATTCAATCCATAAAAGTGTCTTTTCCTTCTTCGACCACCAATCATCACCCACCTTCCCCACAGCCATCTGTCTTTCCAGCAAGCTGCACAGGACTATATAACTAAACGATGCCGCACAGGTATGTCTTTATTGTCTTTCATTTCATAGGGAACACTTCAAACTAAAAATGATGCAGCATTTACAATGAGCTAGACACTTTTCAACATGCAAGCTCATTTAATTCTCACGTCAGCCTTGTAAAGTAGTTATTAATGTCTCCATCTTGCAGGTAAAGAAAGTGAGGGACAGAGAAGGTAAAGCAAGCTTCCAAAGATCTCCTGGTTGGTAAGAAACAGAGTTGGAGTTTGATCCCAGTCTGGCTCCAGAACCATAATAGCCCCTACACTGTGTTACATATTTTCACATTAATGTGTGTTACTGTTATGCATAAATGTTTAAAATATTATATTGATAAACCCAAAAACCAAACTCGTTGTCATCAAGTTTCCGACTCATAGCGACCTTATAGGACAGAGTAGAACAGGCCCATAGGGTTTCCAAGGATTGGCTGGTGGATTTGTACTGCCGACTTTTTGGTTAGCAGCCAAGCTCTTTTAACCACTGTGCCACCAGGGCTCCATTATATTGAAAGACAGAAGGAAAAAATAGAGGGACACATCTATGACTTCTTCATTTGCCATTCTTTTTCCTTGGAAAATTTGTTCTGACTTATGGGAATTGCCAGGAACATACCTGTGGTGTTCAGCAGGAACAGCCAGGATTGCTTGCTCAGTCCTGCATCAGCCTCTGGTGAGAATGATCCAGTGGCTTCGATGACCTGTTTTCTTGTTACAGTTTCAGGTCGAAGACAACATGGAGTATCAGAGGAACCACGTGTTCACGGACACAGCACAAGGCAATGGAGATAAAGAGTGACCACAGCCAGCCTCCAGATCAGGGCTGATTGACAAAGGCCATGTGTCCAGTTTCATGACACAAAGCTCAAAAGGCCAGTGCTGCCCATGTTTGTCAGGTCAGCTGATCACCCACAGAAGGCATATTGAGAGGAAGAAATGCCTGACAGGCAGGTGCTGGGGAAAAAACAATGTTGAGGAGAGGCGCCAGAAGGGACAATGCCCCAGGTGGAGCAGAGCAGCCCCAAGGGAAGTGCAGGGGCTGCCATAGTTTCCAGGAGGTCACCTGACATTTGGATTTTGGAATTGGCAGCCCCCACAATCAAGTGAGCCAACTCCTTAAAATCAATCAATAAATCCTGAGAACCCTGATTGATACAGGGGCCTAAACACACTTTGTGTAAATCATAATGGGCTGGAAACTCTTGTTCCAGGGTATGATTGCTACCCACAAAGGTGCTGATGTCCGTGGAATCTACTTTGGGGAGGGAGGCTGAGCCAGGGACTCTAGTGTCCAATAGGAACCACCAGGATTGCTTTCTCAGTCCTACAGCAGTCTCAGGTGAAAGTAAGCCAGTGGTCTCAGTGACCTCAGTGACCTCTAGGAATGCACTAGCACCTGGAGCTAAGTCCAGCACCCAGGGTGAGAGGCTCTGATTCACACCTCGCAGGTCCGGAGCTGAGAGGCCACAGGATGGTGCTGGTTGCACACGGGACTGGTTGCACACGGGACTGAGGGTTTGGCCACCACTTCCTTCCCCCTACCCCAAACTCCTAAGCCCCATCCTTCCTTTCCCTTTTCCTCCACCACTGACAAGTCCTCAAGGCCTATTTCACCCCTCAGGAGGGTAGAGAGGTGTAGTTGTGCCGGCAGCCTGGCCCAGCCTGTGGCCTCCTCTCCCCCTCAGCCATCTCTGGCACTTTCCCAGCTGCCTAAGAGCCTCACGCCTAGCCTATGGCAGACTCCCATGTCCACAATCAGCCAATACACACCTGCTCCACCCTCCTCGTCCCCACTTTCAAGCCCCATAGGACAGGGGGTCCCCCTTCTTCCCAGTCCCCCCTGCTTTCCAATCACATATCTGTGCCTCACTCTACACCCTACCCAAGAGGAGGAATGAATAGAGTGGTTGTGATTTAGGGATCTGGTGGCCATTTTAGGGACAAGAATAAAATGAGAAGCCCAGGAGAGGGGATGAAAAGAATACTGGGAGGTGACTGTGGGTGGTCTCAGAGCCACCTCTGAGCAGCGACAGGAACTTTAGCCAGGTGAATAGATACATCATGCTGAGAGAGGGACACACAGGCTGATGGGATGCCTTGGTCCTGAGACCTCCTCAGAGATCTCCAACAGAAAATTCTATAAGCGTATAATTCTAGGAGGGAGCTGCAAGTTGTCTGTTTGGGAGCTGGCCACACAGATTCCGGGTCTAGTCAGCGATTCAGTCGTGGTGAGCTACAGTGGCTGTGGAGGGTGCGGAGCCCCAATGCAGAGGCAGGATAGATGGGGTCAGAGCACAGTAAGCAGGTGGATGTCGTGCACGCGCCTGGCTGGGTTGGCTCCACGTTCCAGGGCTAGTTCTTCTAGATCCAGTTCTGAACAAATCACCCTGAGAAACAGCTTGAAACCAAAACACACTGCCTGCAGCACTCAGCTATGGAATTTGGAAAGGCGATTTAATTTTTTAAAACAATCTGGGCCACACTGCCAGATGGTTTCCAAACCTAAAAAAGAAAATTTACAAGCAAGTTTCTAAAGCCTCACTGTCCCTTTTCCATTCAAAAAAGAGTGCCAGTACCATGGGGCTTGCCCCGGAAGGTAGCACGTCCTCACTGAGTATCTGCTGTGTTCTACAAGAGATGGGCATCCAGAGGGGAGTCACGGCTTACTAGATCTCATTTAGTGCATGTTAGAACTGTAATATCAGATGCATTTTACTTGTCAAAAGCAGAAAGGAAGTTATTAACTCCAGGCTTGACTGAGAACATTTATTTATTTAGGAAAGGACACAAAAGGGCACCAAGTGGGTCTGCAGAGCACAGTGTTTCCAGCACCTGAGAGAAATTAGGGTCCAAGAAAGATACTCTGATATGAAGCAAACTCTCTGAAGGTGACAAGGTAAGGTGAGTATGTGTCTGTGGACAAAGAGGCCAGATCCACAAGTCACACAAAGTCAGCCTCATCATGGTAGCCCGGCCCACGTGCTGATCCTGTTTGGTTTTTCTCCATGCACATTGTGTCATATCACCCTGTGTCTCTCAGTGTGTCCTATTGTGGTGGCTTGCGTGTTGGTGTGATCCTGGAACATTTGCCACCAGTATTTCAAATACCAGCAGGGCCAACCATGGTGGACAGGTTTCAGCGGAGCTTCCAGACTAAGACTAGGAAGAAGGACTTGACAACCTACTTCTAAAAAAATCGGTCAGTGAAAAATTTATGAATAGCAGTGGAACATTGCCTGATATGGTGCTGGAAGATGATCCCCTCAGGTTGGAAGGCACTCAAAATACGATTGGAGAAGAGCTGTCTCCTCAAAGTAGAGTCAACCTTAATGACTTGGATGCACTCAAGTTTTCAGGATCTTCATTTGCTGATGTGGCACGACTCAAAATGAGAAGAAACAGCTGCAAATTTTCATTAACATGAAAAGTATGTAGTATAAATCTAGGAAAATTGGAAGTCCTCAAAAATGAAATGGAATGTATAAATATCGATACCCTAGGCATTAGTGAGCTGCAATGGACTGGTATTGGCCATTTTGAATCTGACAATCATATATATGGTCTACCTTGCTGGGAATGACAGATTGAAGAGGAATGGCATCATTCATAATCAAAAAGAACATTTCAAGATATAGCCTGAAGTACAACGCTGTCACTATAATATCCATATGTCTACAAGGAAGAACAGTTAATACGACTATTATTCAAATTTACACACCAACCACTAAGGCAAAAGATGAAGAAATTAAAGGTTTTTACCAACTTCTGCAGTCTAAAATTGATCAAACATGCAATCAAGATGCATTGATAATTACAAGTGATTGGAATGTGAGAGTTAGAAACAAAGAAGAAGGATTGTTGTTGTTGTTAGGTGCCGTCTAGTTGGTTCCAACTCATAGCGACCTTATGTACAACAGAATGAAACACTGCCCAGTCCTCCACCACCTTCACAATGTTTGTTATGCTTGAGCCCATTATTGCAGCCATTGTGTCAATCCATCTCATTGAGGGTCTTCCTCTTTTTTGCTGACTCTTTACCAAGCATGATGTCCTTCTCCAGGGACTGACCCCTCCGATAACATGTCCAAAGTATGTGAGACTTAGTCTCGCCATCCTTGCCTCTAAAGAGCATTCTGGCTATACTTCTTCCAAGACATATTTGTTTGATCTTTTGGTAGTCCATGTTATATTTAGTATTCTTCATCAACAGCACAATTCAAAGGTGTCAATTCTTCTTTGGTTTTCCTTATTCATCGTCCAGTTTTGCATGCGTATGAGGCAATTGAAAACACCATGGCTTTGGTCAGGCACACCTCAGTCCTCAAGGTGACATCTTTGCTTTTCAACTCGTTAAAGAGGTCTTTTGCAGCAGATTTGCCTAGTGCAATACATCGTTTGATTTCCTTACTGCTACTTCCCTGGGTGTTAATTGTGGATCCAAGTAAAATGAAATCCTTGACAACTTCAATCTTTTCTCTGTTTATCGTGATGTTGCTTATTGGTCCAGTTGTGAGGATTTTGTTTTCTTTATGTTGAGGTGTAGGCTGTGGTCTTTGATCTTCATTAGTAAGTGCTTCAAGTCCTCTTCACTTTCAGCAAGCAAGGTTGTGTCATCTGCATATCGCAGGTTGTTAATGAGTCTTCCTTCAATCCTGATGCCCTGTACTTGTTCATATAGTCCAGCTTCTCAGATTATTTGCTCAACATATGGATTGAATAGGTATGGTGAATGGATACAACCTTGATGCACATCTTTTCTGATTTTAAACCACGAAGTATCCCAGTGTTCTGTTCAAACAATTGCCTCTTGGTCTATGTACAAGTTCCTCATGAGCACAGTTAAGTATTCTGGAATTCCCATTCTTCACAGTGTTATCCATAATTTGTTAGGATCGACACAGTTGAATGCCTTTGCATAGTCAATAAAACACAGGTAAACATCTTCCTGGTATTCTCTGCTTTCAGCCAGGATCCATATGACATCAGCAATTATATCCCTGGTTCCGTGTTCTCTTCTGAATCTGGCTGGAATTTCTGGCAGTTCCTTGTCGATATACTACTGCAGCAGCTTGAATGATCTTCAGCAAAATTTTACTTGCGTGTGTTATTAATGAAACTGTGGGATAATTTCAACATTTGGTTGGATCACCTTTCTTGGGAATATACATAAATATGGATCTCTTCCAGTTGGTTGGCTAGGTAGCTGTCTTCCAAATTTCTTGGTATAGAGGAATGAGTGCTTCCAGTGTTGCATCCATTTGTTGAAACATCTCCATTGGTATTCCATCAATTCCTGAAGCCTTGCTTTTCACCAGAGCTTTCAGTGCAGTTTGGACCTATGCCTTCAGTACCATCAGTTCCTGATCATATGCTACCCTTAAAATGGTTGAACATCGACCAATTCGTTTTGGTACAGTGACTCTGTGTATTCTTTCCATCTTCTTTTGATGCTTCCTGCATCATCTAATATTTTCTCTGTAGAATCTTTCAATATTGCAACTCGAGGCTTGAGTTTTTTTTTTCAGGTCTTTGAGCTTGAGAAATGTTGAGCATGTTCTCCCTTCTGGTTTTCTATCTCCAGGTCTTTGCACATTTCGTTATAATATTTTACTTTGGCTTCTCAAGCCACCCTTTGAAATCTTCTGTTCAGCTCTTTTACTTCTTCATTTCTTTCTTTTGCTTTAACTACTCTACATTCGACAGCAACTTTCAGAGCTCTTCTGACATCCATTTTGATCTTTTCTTTCTATCTTGTCTGTTTAATGACCTCTTGCTTTCTTCATGTATAATGTCCTTGATGTCATTCCACAACTCATCTGGTCTTCAGTCATTAGTGTTCAACGTGTCAAACCTATTCTTGAGATGGTCTCTAAATTCAAGTGGGGTATACTCAAGGTCATACTTTGGCTCTCGTAAACTTGTTCTAATTTTCTTCAGTTTCAACTTGAACGTGAATATGAGCAATTGATGGTCTGTTCCACAGTCAGCCCCTGGCCTTGTTCTGACTGATAATATTGAGCCTCTCCATCGTCTCTTTCCACAGATGCAGTCGATTTGATTCCTGTGTATTCCATCTGGCAAGGTCCACGTGCATAGTCACCGTTTATATTGGTGAAAAAAGGTATTTGCAATGAAGAAGTCATTGGTCTTGCAAAATTCTATAATGCGATCTCCAGCATTGTTTCTATCATCAAGGCCATATTTTCCAACTACCGATCCTTTTTCTTTGTTTCCAACTTTTGCATTTCAATCACCAGTGATTATCAACGCATCCTGACTGCATATTTGATCAATTTCAAACTATAGAAGTTAGTGAAAATCTTCAATTTCTTCTTCTTTGGCCTTAGTGGTTGGTGCATAAATTTGAATAATAGTCATTAACTGGTCTTTCTTGTACACATACGGATATTATCCTATCACTGATAGCATAATACTTCAGGCTATATCTTGAAATGTTCTTTTTGACAATGAATGCAGTGCCATTCCTCTTCAAGTTGTCATTCCTGGCATATGATTGTCAGATTCAAAATGGCCAATACCAGTCCATTTCAGCTCACTAATGCCTGGGACATCGATGTTTATGAGTCCCATTTCATTTTTGATTATTTTCAGTTTTCCTAGATTCATGCTTCCTACGTTCCATGTTCCAATTATTAATGGATGTTTGCAGCTGTTTCTTCTCATTTTGAGTCATGGCACATCAGCAAATGAAGGTCACGGAAGCTTAACTCCATCCACATCATTAAGGTTGACTCTACTTTGAGGAGGCAGCTCTTCTCTAGTCATATTTTGAGTGCCTTCCAACCTGAGGGGCTCATCTTCTGGCACTACATCCAACAACGTTCCATTGCTAGTCATAGGTTTTCACTGGCTAATTCTTTTCAGAAGTAGACTGCCGGGTCCTTCTTCCTAATCTGTCTTAGCCTGGAAGCTCAGCTGAAAACTGTCCTCTATGGGTGACCCTGCTGGTATTTGAATACAGGTGGCATAGCTCCCAGCATCACAGCAACATGCAATCACCCACGGTATGATAAACTGACAGACGCGTGGGGGGAAGAAGGTTTAGTAGTTGAAAAATATGGCCTAGATGTTAGAAACGATGCTGGAGATCACATGATAGAATTTTGCAAGACCAAGTACTTCTTCACTGCAGATACCTTTATTCAACAACATAAATTGTGACTATACACGTGGACCTCTGCAGATAGAATACACAAGAATCAAACTGACTACATTTGTGCTCAATATTATCAGTCAGAACAATGCCAGGGACTGACTGCGGAACAGACCATCAATTGCTCATATGCAAGTTCAAGTTGAAGTCGAAGAAAATTAGAACAAGTCCACGAGAGCCAAGGTATGACCTTCAGTATAACCCACCTGAATTTAGAGATCATCTCAAGAATTGATTGGACTCATTGAACACTGATGACCAAAGACCAGAAGAGTTGTGGGATGACATCGAGGACATTATACATGAAGAAAGCAAGAGGTCATTAAACAGACAAGATAGAAAGAAAAGATCAAAATGGATGTCAGAAGAGCTCTGAAAGTTGCTGTTGAATATAGAGTAGCTAAAACAAAAGGAAGAAATGAAGAAGTAAAGGAGCTGAACATAAGATTTCAAAGGGTGGCTCCAAAAGCCAAAGTAAAATATTATAATGAAATGTGCAAAGACCTGGAGATAGAAAACCAAAGAGGAGAACACGCTCAACATTTCTCAAGCTGAAAGAACTGAAGAAAAAACTCAAGCCTCGAGTTGCAATATTGAAGGATTCTACAGGGAAAATATTAAATGATGCAGGAAGCATCAAAAGAAAATGGAAGGAATACACAGAGTCACAGTACCAAAACAAACTGGTCGACATTCAAACATTTCAGAAGATAGCATATGATGAAGAATTGATAGTACTGAAGGAAGAAATTCAAGCTACACTGAAGACATTGGCGAAAAACAAGGCTCCAGGAATTGATGGAATACAATGGAGATATTTAAACAAATGGATGCAGTGCTGAAAGCACTCACACATCTATGCACATAGATTTGGAAGACAGCTACCTGACCAACAGAGTGGAAGAGATCCATAGTTGCACCCATTCCAAAGAAAGGTGATCCAACAGAATGTGGAAATCATTGTCTTAGGCTGGGTTCTCTAGAGAAGCAAAATCAGTAAAACATATAAATATATGTAGACGGAGATTTATATCAAAGAAACAGATCATGCAATTATAGAGGCAGAACGTCCTAAGTCTGTGGGTTAGGGTAGAGACCTCTCCCAATTCACATAGACGCAGGGGCTGGCAAACCCAAGATTGGCAAGTGGGAGAGCAGGGCTCCACTCATGGGCTGTGAAGATCGACAAATCCCAAGACTAGTAGATAAGCTGATAGCTCAAGTCCCATGAACAAGAGGTCAGAAAAATGGGAGACAGTTGCAGGATCCAGATGGAGCAAAAAGCCAGAACATCTGCTTATATTTGGATGCAGGCCACACCCCTAAGGAAACTCCCTTTCAACTGATTAGCTATTCACAGCAGATCCCATCATGGTAGTGATCACATGTAAACACTGAGAATCATGGCCCAGCCAAGCTGACACACAATCGTAACCATCACAATCATTAATATCACACACAAGTAAAATTTTACTGAAGATCAATCAAAAGCAATTGCAGCAGTACATCAACAGGGAACTGCCAGAAATTCAAATCAGATTCAGTAGAGGATGTGGAACAAGGGATATCATTGCTGATGTCAGATGGATCATGGTTGAAAGCAGAGATACTAGAAAGATGTTTACCTGTGTTTTGTTAACTATGCAAAAGCATTCTTCGACTGTGGGGATTATAATGAATTATGGCAAATATTGCAAAGAATGGGAATTCCAGATCACTTAATTGTGCTTGTGAGGAACCTGTACATAGACCAAGAGGCAGTTTTTTGAGCAGAACAAGGGGATACTGAGTGGTTTAAAGTCATGAAAGGTGTGCATCAGGGTTGTATCCTTTCTCCATACTTATTCAATCTGTATGCTGAGCAAATAATCCTAGAAGATGGACTATATGTAGAAGAATGTGGCATCAGGATTGCAGGAAGACTCATTAACAACCCGCATTATGCAGATGACACAGCCTTGCTTGCTGAAAGTGAAGAAGACTTGAAGCACTTACTGATGAAGATCAAAGACCACAGCCTTCAGTATGGATTACACTTCAACATAAAGAAAACAAAAATCCTCACAACTGGATCAATAAGCAACATTATGATAAACGGAGAAAAGATTGAGTTAGTAAAGGAGTTCATTTTACTTGGATCCACAATCAACACCCATGGAAGCAACAGTCAAGAAATCAAACAATGTATTGCATTGGGCAAATCTGCTGCAAAAGATCTCTTTAAAGTGTTAAAAAGCAAAGATGTCACTTTGAGGACTACGGTGTGCCTGACCCAAGCCATGGTGTTTTCAATTATCTCAGATGCTTGTGAAACCTAGACAATGAATAAGGAAAACAGAAGAAGGATCGATGCCTTTGAATAATAGTGTTGGTGAAGAACATTGAATGTACCATGAACTGCCAGAAGAAAGAACAAATCTGTCTTGCAAGAAGTACTGCCAGAATGCTCATTAGAAGCAAGGATGGTGAGACTTTGTCTCACATACTTTGTTCATGTTATCAGGAGGGACCAGTCCCTGGAGAAGGACATCATGCTTGGTAAAGTACAGGGTTAGCGAAGCAGAGGAAGAACTTCAACGAGATGGACTAACACAGTGGCTGGAACAGTGGGCTCAAGTATAACAAAAATTGTGAAGATGGCACAGGATGAAGCAGTGTTTCATTCTGTTGTACACTGGGTTGCTATGAGTCAGAACCAACTGGAGGGTACCTAACAACAACAACAACAACGTTTCATAATGCTGATTTATTTATATTAATAAAATCCCACACCTCACTCACCTGGGTTCAGGTAGTATGTTATCACTTGTTGCAAATCATAGACATAGATGTACACGTACATGTCGACCTACACATATACACACACAGGAAGAATAGAAGGGAAAAGAACTTGCCAGTTCCAATCTACTTTACAGCTCCAGGCATTGCTGAGCCCTAGTCTCCTAGGACTGCCACAACAGAAATACTACAACTGGATTTAAAGAACAAAAATTTATTTTCTCACAGTTCAGGAGGCTAGAAGTCCAAATCAGGGTATGCACTGTAGGGGAGGTTCCCTCCTTGTTGGTAGCCCCAGCCATTCCCTGGTTTGTAAATGGTTCCTTTCATGGTCTCTTCCCCCACTGTGTGTATGTCTGTGTCTGTACTCCCTTTTATAGCTCCCCACTCAGAAGGAATTAAGTTTAGGACATACCCTACTTCCATATGACCTTGTTAACAAAATAAAAGAAAAACTGTATTTCCAAATAGGATCACATTCACAAGTATGGGTTAAGATTTCTATCTTATTGGGAGATACAATTTAATCTATAACAGGATGTCATATAATAGGACCTCAATAAATATTTGAAGCATAAAAAATATAATGAGAGCTACTTTGGAAAACCCCCATGGTACAATGGGTTTTCTTTTATGTGGCCTTTCTGGCTCTGGGTTTGTAATTCTCCCAAAACGACTGGTTGGGTCACAGTCTTGCAAGGGATCGGTCAGTTTACTCTCCACATAAGTGGCTTGAAGGGATTGGTGGGTTTACTATCTGCACAAGAGCCTGGCAAATCCACCCAATAGGATTAGTTGGTTTCCAATCCGCCTAAGGGATTGGTCAGTTTAGGAAAGCTACATCCTGAAATTGACAAGGAGTATTCCTATACAAGCAGCCAATCTCAGAGAGGTTTTGGGGTCTTCCTAATCAGTGAGAGCCAGGAGAGGAGCCATCCTTTGGACATGCAGCCCTACACTGAGAATCTCCTAGAAGAGCTATAATATAGGTCAAGGGCTGTATTATACTGGTAACACTCACTGAGCTGATAACACTGAAGATCTAGAGAAACAGTGACAGAGTAGGCAGCGGAGAGACCCAGAAGGGGCCCAGCAGCAGAGTGGGCAGCAGAGAGGCCCACAAAGGGTCTGGCAGCATAAAGAGTAGTCAGGGTCGTGGCAGTGGGCAGATTTGTCTCACAGAGAAGACAGCAGTGATGGACAGAGTCAGCCCACGGAGTGGAGCTGGGAGACTCTGAGCAAGAGGAATGGAGCAGTGGCTCGGGCATAAATCATATGGAGGTTGCCCGTAAACGTTTTGCCTTGAGAGCTGCCGTCATGCAGGCCTAAAGTTGGCACTGGCCCAGGGTTGATCCGATGCTGGTTGAGAGCTGGACCAGCAAGCACAGGGGCCCAGACCCAACCATGAAAAGCCACAGAGAGAGCACAAACAGAGCCACACCATACCTGACCTGAGCTGAAGACACACCTGCTAAGAGACACCTGCTGACACCTGGTCCATGGCATGCCTGTCCAGTAACACAGGAATGGACATGGGTAGTTTGGGAAGGTGAGCAAGTCCCCTTTTAGACATAAGTGAGTTCCCCTCCTATGATGTTAAGTGGGGAACTTGTAGGGGTGAGGGGACGGGCGCTCCTAAAATCTTTTCCTGTTGTTTACTGTTTGCTTTTTATAAGTAATCTGTTCTTGCTGTTTACAATTTCAATTGCCAACATTGTGTGTCTTGTGTGTATGACCCAATCTGATTGGGTTGCCAAATCTTTACCCAGCAGTCTTATCGCTGCTAGTAATTTTAGGGCAACTGGTGTGTGTTTGCAGCCCTGGTGGCACAGTGGTTAAGAACTCAGCTGCTAACCAAAAGGTCAGCAGTTCGAATCCGCCAGCCACTCCTTGGAAACTCTATTGGGCAGTTTTACTCTGTCCTATAAAGTCAATATGAGTCAGAATCAACTCAACAGCAATGGGTTTGGGGTTTTTTTGTGTGTGTATGTTTCTGCACACAACCCCAGAAAGGGATTGAAGCCCCTGGCACTGCTGGGTAATAATGTTTCTTTCTTCCAGGAGCAAGTGAGACTGACGGAGCTGACCGCTGCTCCTGAGCAAGGTCTGCCTCAAGTTGCCGAGCATTTTCCTGAAAGACAGGCCCCACGTTGCACTAAGGAAAAATAAGGGACATCTGGATCTCTCCTGATCACCATCCCTTTGGTAAGAAACCCTGCTTGCTTGTTGTTTTCGATATGTATAGATTAAAGAGAAGCTTGTCCCTTTGTATCCCCACAAAAGCTGAAACTGGATTTCTCCAAAGGTCTGCAATTTCTGCCCTGAGAAAAGCAATAGATAGGTTAGGGAGGGATGCACTCTTTATCCCAAATAAGGGAAAAGGAAGCTGTAACTGGGTTTCACCTCAAGTCTATAGTTGTTCGAAACTAAATCTAAGGGGAGAGAAGTGCATCCTGCATTGCTGGAAAGATGGCCCAGGCTTCCTCCACCCGCAGCCTGTGAGAAAGACACTCTGTTCTCTGCTCTATACCTGCTCTGCCCCTGAGCTTCACCACCTCCGGGGCAGACAACAGACTCCCTTTTTGAGGCAAGGTGAGAAGCAGACAAGTTAGAAGCTGTTTGAGCATTCCACTTGATGGAGAATTAAAGGTGTTCAAAACATGTTAACCAGTTTCTATATCTTGGTGTCTTATAATGTCTTTCTGATTGTCACTAAAAGAAACCAAAGTACAGTCCGGTCCGGAGAGCAGAGGCAGCCCCAATATGGCATACCCAGTAACTGTCCCTCCTTGTCTCTCCCCTCTCCTGTCCTTACCGCAGGCCATCTCCTACTCTCAGGCGACAATGAGGCATGCATCCTCTCCCTGGCCACAGTCCCTATGTCTTTGTCCTCCGCATACCAAGCCATCTGGGAGACTCCTACAGCCTTCAGTTCCTTACAACTGCAGCCTCCACGTTCCCTTCTGACCACAAGCCCTTTGTCAGGATGGGGCACCCGTAACAGACTCTGAGATGGAGGTTTGCCTGCAGGAGGCTTAACAGGGAAAGCCCCAGGTATCAGAACATGAGGCGGGGGCGGGGGGGGGGCGCAGAAGAGCGGAGGGAGAAGTCTGGGGCTTGCAGTCTCAATGGAGGCCTCAACCGACCCCGTGGGGGGCTGTGATGCAGGACAGCCCTTTAGAGATGTCCCAGGTTGGGCAAGAGGGTGGTACCTCCATACACCTCCACTCCTCCCCACCCCACTCCACCCCCGCCCCTGCTTCAAGTAGCCCTTAGAAGCCAGGGACAGGGAGGGAGGGAAAAGCGGCCCAGGAAAGGGTGAGGTCTTGGTGAGGTCTCTGCCACCCAGGCAACCCTGCAGGGACTGAGCACTGAGGGCTGTCTGCTGCAGGCCTCCCAACAGCAGAGGGGATCAGTCCTCCAATACCGGGGGCGGGGGGAAGGGTCCAGGTACAGGAACGGCAGCACCAGCCAGACCCCCTGGGGGTAGAGTCAAATCTTACTCATCTCTAAGTTCCCATTACTTAGAAATTTTTTTTAATGGCATCGAACAAATGTTTGTTTCCTGGAATTAGTTATCATGCAACTAAGAAATTCTTCTTCTCCCAACATCTTTAGGAAAATAGAACTTTCCTCTGCTATCTTGCGTGTCCCCTATGACCAATCTCTGTAGACATGGGATCTCCAAATGCTGAGCCAAAAAGGAAAATAGGACTGAATCTGTTGCCTGCGGCCTCTGGCTAGAGAGCCCCCTGGTAATGAAGAGTGCTCGGAAGTCTCCAGCTCTCCAGGAAAAGACTGCAAAGTCCAGGGTCATAGGTCAGGCAGTACTGCATGTATTTCAAAAGCCACAGCTCTATGCTGAAAATGTGCATACAACATAAAAGTAAAATACATATATCTCACCAGATGTTCTGGTTTGCATGTTTAGAACCTGATGCAGTCCATAAGCTCTTTTGAAAAGAACTTCAGTTCAATCTACCAGTTAATTTTAGACTCCTATGAAGGTGACGTGAAACAGATGTATCTGATGTCCAGTACATTGTCATCAGTAGACTACAAAGGGAAAATGTGAAGATCCTGAGCTTGCAGCTGTAGATAGAGCCCTGGTGAGTAACAGGGCAGGGCCAGGACCATTGGCATGCTGGGGCAGTCCAGGCTTGGGAAGGACCACGCCATTAGGATGCCTCTTGTCCTTGCATGATGCTGCGCTCCAGAACGCTGGCACCACTGGGCAAGCCCTACAGAGAAAGGAACTGGCCATATCTGGGGAGCCCTCATCCCTCTGCCATCGGGCCGCCGCTCTTACAGAACACATGTCTGTGGATGTACATGTGTGAACATTGGTGCACGCACATGTATATGCAACACCTGTCAGCTGCTCTCTGATAAGGAGGGCTGTGTGCCTTCTCAGCCCTCTCCTTGGATGAAAAGTGCCTGCTATACAGGAGGGGACAGGAAAGCTGGTAATAGGGAACCCAAGGTTGAGAAGGGACAGTGTTGACACGTCATGGGGTTGTTAACCATTGTCATAAAACAATATGTATACTAACTGTTTAATGAGAAGCTATTTGTTCTGTAAACCTTCATCTAAAGTACAACAAAAAAAATAGTAATAATCAAAAAAAAAAGTGCCTGCTATGAACAAATGCAGTTTCTCTATGTCATCACACTAGTGGGGCCAACACCACTCCTTCTACCATCCCTCCAGCCAAGAATAACGCCAGGGTTAGGGCCAGGACTCCCCTCCAGAAACATCTCCCCAGGATCCAAAGCCCAGCCAAATACCACCTTTCACCCTCATTCCCTCTCTGAAGTCCTGCAGCATCTATGATAGATCTAAGCTCTGCACTCGATGCCATACTTAGTTTTCTTGGTGTATGCTATTTCTTAAGAAGATCACAAAATCCTCAAAGGTAGAGAAGGTGCCTGATACTTCCCCTCAGTCTCTCCCGGTGTCTAGCACCGAGCTGGGCGCAGAGACCATCAACAACCAGCCGTCAGTTGTCGTGTGCTTTCAGTGGACTGAGAGGCAGATGACTCCAGCCAGTTAGCAGAGTGAAGAGTGCCTTGGCAAATGTCAGCAAAGGAAGGGTTTCTAGAAGCCCAGCTTTTACCTTATAATACAAAGCAAGTTATAGAAACAATGAAGTGAGTGGAGCAGCACTAACAGAGAAAGAAGAGGGAGGAGGGACTGTCTCCACAGGGTGAACCAGCAGAAAAGAAGGATTGGAATGGACACTAAGGGACAGGTAAGGCTGAGATACGCAGCGAGGGAGGGCAGGAAACTCACCACATGGACCTACAGGAGCTGCCGTGTGGGCAGCACAGCAAGGGAGGGTGACCACCAAGAAGAGACTGGAGTGGAAGGGTGCCCCGCTTCCCTCCCCTCACCCCCAGCCCTCACCTCCCCATCTTCTCACTGCCCTTCCCATCCCCACCACCCCCCACTCATTTCCTCATCTCCCCAGCCCCTCACCCTCTACCCCCAAATCCCCACGCCTCACCTCCCCACCCCCATTTCCCCAGTCTCCAACCTCTACCCCCACTCCCTCATCCTCCCATCCCTTCACAGCCTTAACCCTCACCTTTCTCCAGGTGTGAACTCCCCCCTCATTCTCCCACTGTACTGAGGTTGTCCATTAGCAGCAACACCATGGTCTAAATAGACTCCACACAACTGTTTCTGTTTTTGCTGTTGTTGTTTTAGAGAATCCACTCAGAGGCCTAGCCCAGGGCTATAGAAAGGAAAGAGAAATCCAGCCAAGAGAATTTAGCAATGAGAAAGGTCTAAGGGTTTAACATTCAATAGGAAATTATACCTCCTTATCAGACTCTTTAGGAGCCTTGGTGACACAGTGGTTAAGAGCTCAGCTGCTACCCAAAAGGTCAGCAGTTAGAACCCACCATCAACTCCACTGGAGAAAGGTGTAGCAGTCTGCTTCCATAAAGATTCATAGCCTTGGAAACCCTATGGAGCAGTTCTACTCTGTCCTATAGGGTTGCTATGAGTTAGAATCAACTTGATGGCAACAGGTCTCAGACTCTTTCCTCAACTGCTTGGATTAACAACTGTACCAAAACAGGCACACCAAAACTATTCGCCCCCAAGTGTTTCACCAAATGGGCAGGGCTTCCCAACAAGCAGCTCACAGGTGGTGCTGAGCTCTCTTTACCTTTCCAGTCCCTAAGCCTGCTGGCGCCTCCTCCCCTCCTCCGGGGGAATCTAAGAGCGTGAGAGGTGCTGACAATTGCACACTTTTATGATAGACATTATATGTGTCATAGGCCACCACTCTAACCTCCTCCACTTTCACCCAGTGCCCTTTCTCAGCCCTCATCTGCCACACTCATGTGGCCACTCTCACCAATAATCAGAAGGCATTGGAGAAATTAAAAAAAGCACTACCCTTCATGTAAAGCCTTCAAAGTCTGAAATGCCACCAGGCAGGAAAAGTCTTAACAAAAACCCTATTACAAATCAACACAGCAAGTTCTCATTTTTCAGGGCATCAACAATAAATAAGATGTTACCTTAAGTGAAATTTTTAGATGACTAAATTAGTTCCACTTAATCATTTACCAAAACTTTATTTTAACCACTTTCACTTAAAAGCTTTCTTAAATTTATTACACACTTTCATGCCTTCTTCAACAGTGAGTGCTGGTCGTATTTCTTCATCATTCAGTCATCACTGAGAATACTAATCATTGTACTGAGCTGTAATAAAGACCATTTTCTGATTTTGCCCTCATTATCAACAGTCATTTCTGTAGTTGGTGTGTGGCCACTTCCTTCCCACTTCTAACTTGCTGCTTCTAATGTGCCAAGGACAAGACATTGGAGGATTTGTCAGGAGTACGTGTAAGTAAGAGGTAACAGGCTGGGAGAGAAGACTGCCCTTGGAATTTACAGGCATGGATTAGTAAGCAGCTTGATGTCAGCCTTCTTGGTTCAGAAGCATTTGTGGTCCATTCTCAGCCACATTCCTAAAGCTAAAACTGCTGAATATATGTCACTGTGCCCAGGGTTTGTGCCTGGCTCTGAGGTCTTGTTTCCAATAAGCTGGAAGGGTTTCTTACAGGCATGTTCACTCAGAAGGTAAAGTCACAAAACTGTTTGCTTCTACCATCCAACTCCCATTTGGTTCCATCAAGTCGATTCCAACTCATGCTGTCCTATGTGTATCAGAGCAGAATAGTGCTCCATAGGGTTGATTGGAAGTAGATTGCCAGGCCTTTCTTCTGAGGTGTGTCTGGGTGAACATCAACCTCCAAACTTTCGGCTAGCAGCCAAGCCCACTAACTGTTTGCAACACCCAGGGACATTTGGCTCATTACTGATAGTTTAAGAAAACAAATCTGGACTTAGCAAGGAGGGACTTTATTCAAAAGGATTATTGCAAGGCAGTGGGGAGGGAGGGACTATTGCAATAGGGGTATGAGTCTATTGTAATAGGGAAGACATTAATAAGATGAGCAAGTATCAAGAGTAAGGCAAGAAGTTTTTTGTTTTTTTTTTTAATTGAAAAGGGTAGACAAGGCTAGAAAGAACGGGGTGTGGGGGAGTGGGATGAACAGGTGGTGTGATATCAGACGGTAGACCTGAGAATGTTTTACACTGAGGCCAGCCTATTCTCCAGGAAGGATCATTAAAGAGGGCTGTGTGCTAGCTCAGGCTAAGGGTGGGCCAAAGTTAGGGGTCTGGGGTGAGGAGACAGTCTTAACCAGAGTCGGGTTAGCAAGCATTTTGTTCCGATTGATCAATGGGAATGAGCAGTTCAGCTAGTCATTTATGAGTTCAGCTAGGAATTTGGAGGGTCTGGGTCTGTTCTAGTGACCCTGTAGGAAGAGTTGAACTGCCCCATAAGGTTTCCAAGGGGTGGCTGGTGGATTTGAACTGCCTACCTTTTTGGTTGGCAGCTGTAGCACGCCATGGCTCTTAACCACTGCACCACCAGGACCCGTTTGGTTTTTTTTTTTTTAATTTTCGTGGTGGGGGGCGGTCTGGCCTTGTCACAAGCAAACAAAGAAGCATTCATGAGTCTTCTCTAAGCATATGGGAAGGGTGAGTTTTTGCAGTAGGCCATTTTTGGAACACAAAGAGTAGTGAGTCTTCTTAACCATTGCTGTTTTCCAGGATCACAGGGCTCAGATAAAATTCCACATTGTCATACTCCATACAGTAATAAGATTTTTAAAGAATCTGAAATGGTTAATGCAGGTCATCTGTCCTCCTTCGTTCAGATTCCAACTTGAAAACTGACCTCTGCGAATTGATAATTCGTTCGGCGGGTTGGGGGTCACAAAGTGCCCTCTCCCTAAGCGGTCCGTCCTCAGCCAGTCCCAGAACGCAAGGCAGTGGACGATGCGGGGGCGCCCCCTGGCGTCCGCCTCTAGACAGGTGGGCCTGGAAACCCACTTTCCCAGGCAGAAGCTCGGCCGGGACAGTGGACTAGGGGAGTCACTCAGCATGCTGAATGTAACCAATCACTCCCCGGTCTGAACTCCCTACCGAGTCGGAGCGCAAAGCAGGAAGAGAGAGCAGAGGGCCAGGAAAGGGGAGGAAGGAAACATCGCTTGCAGCCTGGTACCCAGAGATGCCCTGTGCTCGGCACTTCTTCCACATACCTTACACCTTTCCCCTCACATCGATTTACAATTTCCATCTTGAAGGCCAGGAAACTGAGCTCAGAGAGGTTACGAAATATATTGAGGTTCACACAATTCGTAAATGACGGACCCAGGATTAGGATTCTCATCTCCAGAGTCTCAGGCCAGGGCTAGAAAACACTGCTGTTATTGTTGTTAGCTGCCCTGAAGTCCCCTTTGAATCGTGGCGAATAAACACTGATACAGACTAATGAATGGAGAAGGGGGGAGGGAAGGGATGAGCAGACTGAATCCGAAGAAAACTCAATGTTTAGCAGAGGGAGAAGGGAAAATGCATTTGGCTTTGCTGTGTGCTCACTGATAAAAGGAAGAGAAACACCACCCTTCAGGGGTATTGTGACCAGTGTGAAATGATACGCACATGAAAGGCATTCATACTTTTCTTATCACTAATAAAATATATGGTGTCTTAGGCTAGGGTGTCTAGAGAAGCAAAACCAGTAAAGCACATAAATATATAGAGAGAGAGATTTATATCAAGGAAATGGCTCACGCGGTGGTAGAGGCTAACTAAGACATATGGTTTTATTTTTAAGTTATAAATCAAAGATTAACCCACCCAATCAGTAATTCCTACAATTCCACGATACACACGCATATCGTTTTCCCCAAGAAATACTCAAAACCACTTGCAAGGTCTACCTTTACAAGTAGGGTTGCCAGATTTAACAAATAAAAACACAAGATACCCAGGTAAATTTGAATATATGATAAATAAATAATTTTTAGTATAAGTATGCCCCATGCAATAATTAGAATGTGCCATAAATATTAATGGGATATACGTCTACTAAAAAATTGTTTGCTGTTTATCAGAAATTCAAATTCAACTGGGTGTTCTGTATTTCTGATGAACAATGAGTAATTTGTGGCAACCCTGTTTGCTAGCAGACCGGGGCAGTCTTCAAGGCCAAGAGAGCAAGTTTAAAACGGTGAATCTGTGAGGAAGAGAGGAGGTGGGGGGTCCTAGAATGTGGGAGGCAGATGGAAACAGAAGTAAGAAGGAGCATAAACACCCAGGGGCCAGCTAGGTTCATGAAAAACAGCTAAACAGAGAAATGAAGTTCCTCCAGTAGACTAAGTAATGTAGTGTCCCTTCAAAGCAATCGTCTTTAAATATTTGACTAGTATATATTTAGCAGAAGTGGGAAGTAATGGATTTTCTATTAATAAAACATTTTATACCTCTTTATATTCAAAACCCACCACCCATCTGTCAGTTTGTTATACTGTGGTGGCTTGCATGTTGCTGTCATGCTGGAAGATAAGCTATCAGTATTTCAAATACCAGCAGGGACACCGTGGTGGACAGGTTTCGGCAAAGCTTCCAGACCAAGACAGACCAGAAAGAAAGGCCTGGTGATCTATTTCCAAATACTAGCCAATGAAAACCTTCTGGAGAAAAACAGAACACTGTCCAACTTGCTGGCTTTGGGAACATTATCAGGAGGAATCAGTCGCTGGAGGAGGACATCATGTTGGTGAAATAGAGAGCCAGCAAGGGTGAGGGAAACCCTCAGTGAGAAGAATTGACACAATAGCCCCAGCGATGGACTTGAACATGCCAGTGATCAAGAGGATGACACAGGACCTGACGATGTTTCATTCTGCTCTACATAAGGTCACCATGAGTCAGAGTCAACTCAACGGCATCTATCATTTATATTCAAAATACAACATGCATTAAATGCCCTGATCATAACAACATCTTATCCTACTTAAAATTCTTGGTGATGAATGTTTTTAAGGATCTACTCTGGCATGAGTAGGGCTGATAATTTACATTTTGTTCATTGTATAACAACATGGAGAAAGCTGAGTTAAACGTATTGTGTTTCTGAGTTATTCAAATATCATCTAAATACTGCAGACTGGGGCCCCAGGCAGCTTCCTGGTGAGCCCATCCCTTAATCCAGCTCTGAACCATCTCCCATGACACAGAGAGTAGCTTGTAACTTTGCTGTGGGAAGCTGTTAAAGAATATAAAGAATAAAGCAGGCTACTGGAGCTGGCTTTGCTGAGTTGTTAATTGATTTGTCTCCATCCGACTTTCTTTCCATCCTCATGGCCAATTGAAATAAATCAGACTTTTCAATTAATCAAAAAGCTAATCCAAGAGGGCTGGAAAAATCAGATCCTTTCAGGTTACAAGTAGATAGAGTTAACATTACTTATTAAGTATATGCAAAAGCAAAGGTGTCATTTTGATGACTAAGGTGTACCTGAACAAGGCATGGTCTTTTCAACTATTTCATATGCATGTGAAAGCTGGACAATGAAAGAGAAAGACAGAAGAATTGATGCATTCAAACTGTGTGTTGGCAAAGAATATTGAATATACCATGAACTGCCAGAAGAACAAACAAATCAGTCTTAGAAGAAATACAACTACAATAGTTTTTAGAAGCAAAGATGGTGAGACTTCGACTCATTTACTTTGGTCATCAGGAAAGACCAGTCACTAGAAAAGCAGAGGGTCAGAGAAAACAAGGGAACCACTCAATGAGATGGACTCAAACATACCAATGATTATGAAGATGGCACAGGACCAGACAATACTTCATCCTATTATACATAGTTGTTATTCGGTGCCATCGAGTCGGTTATGACTCATAGTGAAACAGAGTGAAAACACTGCCTGGCCCTGCACCATCCTCAAAATCATTGCTATGTTTGAGCCCATTGTTGCAGCCACTGTGTTAATCCATCTCGTTGAGGGTCTTTCTCTTTTTTGCTGACCCTCTACTTTACCAAGGATGATGTCCTTCAGGGACTGGTCCCCCCGATGACATGTCCAAAATACGTGAGATGAAGTCTCGCCATCCTCGCTTCTAAGGAGTATTCTGGCTGTACTTCTTCCAAGACGGATTTGTTCATTCTTCTGGCAGTCCATGGTATATTCAATATTCTTTGCCTACACCCATGGGTGGGCATGAGGACTGTAGGCCCACACCTCTGGGAAGGTGGCTGTGGTGGGCCTGGCCCACAGCAACCAGCACTAAGGGCCAGGTTGGCCTCTCTGCAGGGTTGGAGGAGCTGCACTCCTGCACTGAGGCAATGAACTGAGAAGAATCTAACTTCAAATACTGTTTCCCTAACACTGATTCTCAGCTCTGGAGCACGTGGGAGTCACTTGGGAAGTCTTTTTAAAGTATGGTGCCAAGGCCCCACCATTGTACCCCTATCCTGGCCCGATCTGCCAATATTTCAATGAAATAATCTGGGGGTGGAAGTCTAGGTGTCCTAATTTTTAAAAATTTCACAAGCGAATCGAATGTGCAGTGAGGGTTGAGAGCCACTGGGAAGGAGGATATAAGTATTTTACCGCCTCTTCTCAGCGTAGCTCAACTTTTTGCTGTTGTTGTTAGGTGCTTTCAAGTTGATGATGACTCATAGCAACCCTGTATACAACAAAAGGAAACACTGCCTGGTCCTACACCTTCCTCACAATTGTTGCTATGTTTGAGCTCATTGTTGCAGCCACTGTGTCAATACATCTCATTGAGAGTCTTCCTCTTTTTTGTTGACCCTCTACTTTACCAAGCATGATGTCCTTCTCCAGGGACTGGTCCCTCCTGATAACATGTCCAAAGTACATGAGACGAAGTCTTGCCATACTTGCTTCTAATGAGCATTCTGGCTGTACTTCTTCCAAGACAGATTTGTTTGTTCTTCTGGCAGTCCATAGTATTTTCAGTATTCTTCACCAACACCATAATTCAAAGGCATCAATTCTTCTTCAGTCTTGCTTATTCATTGTCTGGAAACCCTGGTGGCATAGTGGTTAAGAGCTAGATCTGCTAACCAAAAGGTCGGCGGTTCGAATCCACCAGGCACCCCTTGGAAACTCTATGGGGCAGTTCTACTCTGTTCTGTAGGGTCACTATGAGTCAGAATCAACTGGACGGCAACAGGTTTTTTTTGTTGTTGTTTTTGTTTTTTAATTCATTGTCCAGCTTTCACATGCATTTGAGGTGACTGAAAACACCATGGGTCGGGTCAGGTGCACCTTAGTCCTTAAAGTGACATCTCTGCTTTTTCATAAGATTTTCATTAGCCAATTTTTTCTGAAGTAGACTGCCAGATCCTTCTTCCTGGCTTAGTCTTGAAGCTCAGCTGAAACCTATCCACCAAGGGTGACCCTGCTGGTATTTGAAATACCTGTGGCAAAGCTTTCAGTATCACAGCAACACACAAGCCACCACAGCAGGACAAACTGACAGACATGTGGTGGTAGCTTAACCTAGGCCACATGATTTCAGGTAAAAACAGCTACCATGTGTGAGGTCCCAGGCAACAATCTATCAGTCAGATCCTGCTGCTCTCGGTAATAGCCATTACTACCGATTTGCAAGTCAATCAGCCCCTTCTCTCAACCAACAAGCGTTTCCTGAGCAGGTGCTAGGCAGCAGGCACTGAGCTCAGAGCAGGCCCATCACTGCGGATGAAGCAGAGTCCTCTGCAAGGGATTTGCAGCCCGGAGCCTTTCCGTTGGCCTCCAGCGACTAAAGAGTGTGTGGAGATTATGTGTGAAATTGCGGGAACCTGGACACAACACAAAGTTTATTGTTCTGACCCAAACACCTGAGACACCCTTTAACTCATGTCTTCTGCATTTATTTATTGAGCACTTTACCATATACTTGAGGCAGTACAGCAGCCTTAAGAGTGTAGACTCTTCATTGCAGCCAGCCAACGTCAGTTCAAATTCTGCTCAGCCCCTTCCATGCTGTGTGATCTTGAACAAGTCACTTAGCCTCTCTCTGCTTCAATTTTCTCATTTGTAAAATGACAGTGCTAGTCCCTACCTCTTGGGTTTGTGATTAAGATTAAATGGATTCATGTATGTATCTGGCTGTAAATGCTACAAAACACTACCTACTTATTTATTCACTTATTAACTGGCTATACATGCTATATAAATATTATCTATTTATTTACATTAGCTGGCTGAAAATGCTACAGAAATAGCACCTATTATTACTATCATTATTATTGGATTTTACAAAGCAGACTACAACACAATTGCAAGGACTTATAAGATCACTGGGAAGTCAAGCAGTGGACACATGAGAACGTAAATCAGTATTAGATCCTCAGATGGCACAGCAGACTATAGTGCAGTGTTCTAACAAGCACAGGCGTTCAGAAGCTGCAGGAGGATTTGAGCTGAGGTGCAGTGGTTAAGAGCTACAGCTGCTAACCAAAAGGTCGGCAGTTCGAATCCACCAGGTGCTCCTTGGAAACTCTATGGGGCAGTTCTACTCTGTCCTATAGGGTGGCTATGAGTCGGAATTGACTCGACGGCGATGGGTTGTTTTTGTTTTGTCTTATGGTTGACAAGAAAGGGATCTGAAGAACTCAGGAAACTAGACATCATGGTCAATTACCCAAGTTTAAATGAACACTTGGGCAAGTTGAGAATAAGTGGAAAATTCCATGGGTCTAGCCTTTAAGTCGAGTCCCTGTGTGGTACAAATGGTTAAGCCCTCAACTGCTAGCCAAAAGGTTGGTGGTTCAAACCCACGCATAGCCGCCTCAGAAGAAAGAGCTGGTGATTTGCTCCCAAAAGGCAACAACTTTGAAGACCCTGTGGAGCAGTTCTACTCTGCACACATCGAGTCCTGTGAGTCATAATCAACTGGATGCCAACTGGTTTGGTTTTTTTTTTTTTTTTAATGCCATTGTCTGCTTTTTCCAGTTGCAGGAACTGTACCTTTGTTTTTAGGGTTCCTAAGTCTTTTGCTCCCCATCAAAGTTTGTGCAGGACTCACTCATATTTACCCAGCCAGCCACTGGCCACAAGGTCAAGCACATTTGGCCCAGGAGCATCAGACTGATGCAGACCTAACAGCATGCCCCTGAGGCCCCAGCAGAAGCAGGCAGAGCAGGAAGGGTGGGTGGTTGTCGGAGCGGCAGAGGCGTGTAGCATTGTAGCAGCAGAGGTGGGTGGCGTTGGAGCGGCAGGGGTGTGTGGCTGTCAGAGCGGCAGGGGTGGGTAGCGTTGGAGCAGCAGAGGTGGGTGGTGTTGGAGCAGCAGGGATGGATGGCGTTGGAGCAGGAAGGGTGTGATCCAGCAGAGCGGAGCTCTCCTGGGCAGCAGGGCGCCAGATCACCGTGCACTGATTGCCCTTCCCTGCACATTCTCTACGATTCTTCAAAAATAACTACTTGGGTTCAAAAAGAGAGCAAGCCAATCGCCTTAATGCCAGAAGATGCATGTATCAGAGTCTGCTGATTTAGTTTTGCTTCAGACCTACCAGGAATTCCCTTATCTGCCTTTGGCAATGAGCTATTCTTGCAAGGTCTTCATTACTTCCTAATTGTTGAAATTTATTTGCTTCATTTTTCTTGTTAGGAAACATTTAAAAAATTAATCTTTAATCTTGGGCTGTTGTTAATTTAAAAGCTTCTCCTCATTTATTAATGGCATCATTTGTTACTTCAATGAGAACCTCCCCCCGCCCCCACCATCACACACACTGGCATATGGGAGAACACACACACACACACACACAAACTCACTGATTTCAAAGTCCTACCTTTGCTCTCTTGATTGCTTCATCCATGTCCACTGTCACTGTAATATCTGGTTGACCTGAAGAGATCACTACTGAACATTAGCATTAAAAAATGGCAAGTGGGGTGTCCTCTTTGCCAGAGACTTGGGTTACCCTGGTATCAAGTGCAGTGGCGTCACTAAGGTTGGTTTCACCCAGTGCGGTAACTCATGGTGTCACCATCCCCCTCGTGGGCTGAGCAGCACCCCCCGCGACCTCCCCCCACCCCTCAGGGCCGAGCGTGGTGCTGGTGGCCCAGCCCCTCCCAGCCACACTCCATGGCTCCCCGCAGCTCCTCCCCTCTCCCACCGGCCAAGATGGAGACCTCGCTCTCCACCCAGTGGTGGGTGCCATGGCCTGGCTGCCTGCACCCTGACCAGCGGGTAAGGGGCTGGAGGTGACAAGTTACTGTGCTGGGTGATAGGTAACACCAACCCTAGTAATGCCACTGACCGAGTTCACAGGTATCTGTATAATCCACTCCCAACTGCCCCATCAGGGACTGCCTGTCCTTGCCTCCTTCCTGTCTCTACAGTTTACCAGCTTCCAGTAAATGATTGAGGGTCCATGGGAAACTCCCTGCCTTCAGGCAGCTTCTCTTCTGACCCTGCTTTAGTGAGCTTATGTCAGTTCTGCTGGACGAAATGTGCAGCCCAGGTCTATACCTACTCTACATCTTACTTATCTTTATATCTCTTGTCATGCTAAACACTCTGAAAAATTAGATTGTATTTAATATGAGAAAAACAATGTGTTTTATTAGCCAACATCCGCAGAGAACATCCACCAGAAACAGGTTTTATTTTTTTACTTTTTTATTGTTCTTAAATGAAGGTTTACAGATCAAATTAGTTTCTCATTAAACAATACACATATTGTTTTGTGACACTGGCTGCCAACCCCACGACATGTCAACACTCTCCCCTTCTCGACCCTGTTACCAGCTTTCCTGAAACAGGTTTTCTTTTAAGTGCTGATCCTAAACAATTGCGGTCACTGTCTCTTCCTAATGATGCTGAGGCCACATGATGTCCGTTACCCAAGATCTGATGAGCCTGAGATAGAGTGTTGGTGCTTTCCTTCCCTGTCTTAGTGCTGCTTCCTCTAATCAGCCATAGCTTTGTGGAATCCTTAGAAAAGCGCTTACACCATCCAACAGGTCTCAACAATGCCACCCCTTAGCAGAAACCAAACCAAACCTATTGCTGTCAAGTCGGTTGCCACTCACAGCAACCCTATAGGACAGAGTAGAAGTTAACAGAAGATGGCATTAATGAAATTGATGCTTGATCACTAGAATTTGAAGGATCTAATTACATAAACAGAAAGGTTTTTTTTTGAGGGCCAGAGGAACTTCTAGTAAGCATCTGGTGTATTCCTTACTTCCTGGGAGGCCTTACATTTCCATTTTTAAAGTTAAGAGAGTCTCCTAAGAATTGAGAAAAGGAAAATGGGAGAGGTATTTAGAAATATATATATGTGGAAGTTAATATCCAATAAGCACTAATAGTTTAATAAGCTGAAATAAATTGATTTTCCATTAAAAGCCAAAAGGTAACAGTCAGACCGAATATGCCTTCTCTTGTTTAAGGCCTGTATATGTGATAATGTATAGATGTAACACGGGTTAATCGGTTTCAAAAAACTACAGAATCCAGTCACTACTACTAATTAGAATTTCTGAGAGCACTGTTATAAAAACAGATTACCCACTCCCTCTGTCATTTTCTAATCATCTTGACCAAATGTATGCACCCAGCTTGTCTAGTTAATCCCCTTCCATCAGAGCTGTGTAATTAGGTCAGCCATACAGTTAGTCCCAGAGTTTCAGCCCAGGCTAACTCAGTTGGGAGCCAGTGAGTAAGCATCTATGTTTGTTTAGCTTTTTTCTCCAACTCACTGAAGTTGCCTAAGTCTCATTTCCTCCATAAAGCCTTCCCCAACCACTAGATCCCACATGATCTGGTATTATTTTCAGTCTTGGAGCCCCTTAGTCAAAACATCATTGGGCACTTATATATTGCCTTATATTACTTAGCACGTCATCATGGATGTCTTGTCTCTGCATCAGAATTGCAAATTTTGAGAAGAGTAGCCATAGCTTATATCCTATCATTTTGGTCGAAAAATGTTCTGAGGATGACACTCTTTTATAGAGACATCTGTCAAATTTTTAAAATCATCAAAAACAATAGTAATTTTGCATATACCTTGACAAAGCACTTTTTCATATTATTGTCCTATTTGATTCTCCCAACATCCCTATTAAGATAAGTAACTAATCTGCTCATCTATCACCAAGAACTGAGTATGACAGCGTTGGTAGATTCTAGGTGCCCATACCCAGCTTGTTCTTTAGCTCTGAGCGTCAGAATCCAAACTCTGGCTCTATCACATGAGGCAGTGAAGAATCAGTTTCCTTCAAGCTCTGAATACATGTGCGGACAGCATAAAAACTCCCCAGCTAGCAGCTGTGGTTATATACTTTTAGAATTGAAAGTAGCCAGAGGTTAATTTCTTTTTCTGTCCCTTTCCCCACAAGGAATCAGGATGGCAGGATGGGAGGGCACTAGTGCTGAAAGGGACAGAGGAAAGGTGGAGAAAGGAGAGACTTAGGGAAACCAAGGCACAGGTCAAACCAGTGGAAGCACTTAGCTCTACCTCTCACCCAGCCCCGCTGCAGGTCAGCCCTCCTTCCCAACTCTCCACTGTGAGCATCTAAATCACTAGTTCAACATCTCTCGAGATTTAACCAGAGGTCAGATTTTGTTAGAATTCTTAGTGTTTTAGCATCAAGCCAATAGGCTTGTGGTTCTCCTTCCTGCTCCCTCTAGCCCTCTAGTCCCGTATTTCTCAAACTTTATTATGCACACAAATCACCTGGGAACTTGTTAAAATGTAGAGATTGCTTTAGTAGGTCTGGGGTGGGGCCCAAGATTCTAAATGTCTAACAAATTCCTAGGAGATGTCGATGTTGCTGGTCCATGGCACATGCGTTAAGCGCAAGGATCGGGTCTTCCATAGACAGACAACCATGAAGATGGTCAATACGTTTATTCTGGGACTCCTAACTAAGAGCTTTGGGGAAACTTGGTGGTGGTAGCTGCCGTCAAGTTGACCCTGACCCTATGCACCAAAAAAAAAAAAAAAAAAAAAACCAAACCCTTTGCTGTCCAGTGGATTCCAATTCATAGTGACCCTATAGGACAGAGTAGAACTGCCCCCACAGGGTTTCCAAGGAGTGGCTGGTGGATTCAAACTGCCGACCTTTTCGTTAGCAGCCAAGTTCTTAACCGCTGCACCACCAGGACCCCACCCTATGCACAACAGACCAAAGTGCTGCCGCCTCGTCCCCGTGACTGGTTGCAGACGGGACCATCGTGATCTTCCACTGGCTAATTTTCAGAAGTAGATCACCAGGCCTTTCTTCCTAGGTCATCTTTGAACTTAGGTCTCTGGCACAGAAAGAAAAACTCTCCCACTGAACCACCACTGACTGTCCTTGGGAAAACTTAGGTCTTCTCTCTGGTGTTCTCCTCATCTTCCCCTATACTAGTGAAGCCAGTCGAAAATGTAAAAGATAAAGCACATGCAGGAAGGCATTAAACTCCACAACCACCAGCACAACACAGATCCCAACCATCAGAGTAGACGCCATCATAAACCACTGGCTCAGCCTGACTGGTAAGCGACGCTGAACAGCAGCCACAAGCACAAACTTGTACATTTGTGCTTTGTTTTGTTTGTTTTAAATAGCCATCATAGTTAAAGAATGATAAGGAAGGAGACAGAAACTATGAAATTAAAGGATTCTCCCGATTATTTCTATCACTTCATTCCCACTCTCAATGGATTGAATAGGACAGAGCTGGCTGTAGTCACAGGGAATTAAAAGTCAGCACGAACATCATCTAGGAAAACACTTTCCTGAAGTTACAATCAGAGAAAAGAACGATAGAAGCCTGTCAGAGAGGCAGATGAATTTGCCCTTCAAGCCACCTAGACTGCCTCCTGTGGAATTGAGTTTAATGTGGATGCCTGTGTGTAGGGGCCGGAAGAGGACCCCAGCTCCACTGTAGACATATCCTTGAGATTGCTAGCCTGCACGTTTTAAAAAAGAAATCTGTGCAAAATTATCATTCCCCTCAACTGTGGCAGAGACTGCTTATTACTGCCCAATATCCACTCTCCTCTTCCTTAGCAATAAAACACTGTTTTGGTTTTTTGTTTTTTTTGTTTTTTTTAACCTAAGCCGTTGCCACTCAGCTAAATGACTACACTTACCATCACCCTTTGTGGTTAGTTTTTGCCATGGGACTAAATTCTAGGAAGTGTTGGATGGTGCTTCTTTAAAGTATCCTTTAAAGGACAGGAGCAAACATACCCTATTTTCTCACTTCCTTCATCCTGCTGGCTAGAAAACAGGCATGTTAGTTGGAACTTGGGCCACCATCTTGGGCTGTGAAGACTAAGGCCACAATCTAGGGGTGGTGGGAGGAGCTTGGGTCCCTGAAGTCTTCATAGGAATTGTAGTACCAGCCCTGGACAGCCCACCTACAAAAAAAAAATAAAACCTTATGTATTTGAGCTACTATTGATACAGGCTTTCTGTCATGTGCAGCCAAATCCTCACCAACATATCAGTCTATAGGACAAAACTTAGCATTCTTCCAAGGAAAATACTTAGGATATGCTGATAAAAGGGGAAAATTAACACGAAAATCTAAAAAAAAAAAAAATGGAAAGGAGAACATTCTAAATATTGAACAATCTCATAGCATGTATCCTGAGTAGTGGGATACCAGATATTTCCAGTCTGATGTGCTCTTACTAAGCTCCTAACCACTATGCCAACAAGGCTTCTCCCCACACTATCTGGGTTCAAATCCCAGCTCTATCACTTGCTCGTCCCATGACTTGGGAGACATTAACTCCCCTGAGCTTCAGTTCTCTCAGCTGTAAAATGGGACATGACAGTTATGAGAATGAGGTTATTTACACAAAGGGCTTTGTTGTCCCTGGCACACAATTGGCACTTAATAAATTGTGGCTATGATTACCTAGCCCAAGTTCTGAGCTCCCTGCCATTGTGCTAGTCTTCCAAGCAGGTATGGGAATATTTAGAGCCACAGTGAACAGATAAGCACGTGGACCCTGAAGCCAGATGGCCTTAACCTGTCTAGCCCTCAGTTTGCCCAATGTGAAATGCAAATAATAATAGTACTGTAGTAACTCTTATGAGTATTAAATAAGTTAATTGATAGATAGATGTGCAATTACATTTAAATTTCTTAGAATAGTGCCTTACATGGTGCAGTAGTGCAGTAAAAAAGTAATGCTATTATTTTTAGTTCTGGGCCCAGCTCTTCTGTGCCAGAAGCCTTAGAAATTTGGAGTTATAAGAAGTAGCTGAGAAACCAGGTGATGTTGTTAGTTGTTGTGGAGTTGGCCCCCTACTCATGACAACCCCAGGCAGAATGGAATGAAAGCTGCTCAATCCTGCACCATCCCCATGATTGATTGCAGATCAAACTATTGTGATCTATAAGAATTTCATTGGCTGATTTTTGGAAGTAGCTCACCAGGCCTTTCTTCCTAGTCCATCTTAGTTTGGAAGCTCTGCTGAAACCAGTTCATCATCATAGGAAAACTCAAGCCTCCACTGACAGATGGGCAGTGGCTGTGCATGAGGTTCCTTGAGCAGAAATCAAACCAAGGTCTCCCACATGAAAGGTAAGAATTCTACCACTGATCCACCAAGGACCTGGTAGGGTGGGGGTAAAAGAGACGGGTTTTCCACTCTAACTGAAAACATAGTTTAACATGTAAGAAACAGAGCAATATAAACTGTCAGAAAGCGAGGGTAAAAATTACAATCGGAATTTAAGAAAAGGACAAACAGTAGAAGTAGACAGTCAGAGAAAATTTCATGGATGGATTGGAATTCAAGGTAGGTAGAGAAGGATCTGGATGGGTAGTGAGGTGGAAGAAAGTGGGAGCAAGACTTAAAGAAAGGCATCAGCATGGCCAGTGTGGTGGGGGATTACATGCTGGGCTGATGAGAACAGAGGGTTCACAGCTAGTGGATTCCATTCCCTTCTCCCCTCCTCTCCCCACCCCCTTTCCTCTCATACCCCACATCTCACCCCTTACTCCTCATCCCTGCACTATCAGTTATGTGCAGTGGATGATAACTTCATCTTCCCCTCCTGAAGTGTAGGGTCAAAATGGATGGATGGATGGATGGATGGATGGATGGATGGATGATTGGATGATTGGATGGATAGACAGATAATTTTATTTGTAAGTAAAAACTTCACTCTTCCCTCAACCCAAAAACTAGAAGGGAAAAAATTAGACCTCCACACACAGTGTTTTTGACCAATTTCATCTACCCCTGGAAAGATAATTTATAGATAATTAGATGCATGAAATGAGAATATTTTCCTAGTTGCCTCACAGAAATCATTACTCACCCTGAGCTATTATAACAAGAGTGGTTTAAATTATTTTTTTGTTTTTTTACTGCTCTAATCCTTTGATACATCCTATGTTTCAATATAATAGTAAAATTGATGCCCTGTCTCAGTTAACCCAGGCAGTTTCAGCTCCTGGTTCTGAGTCATTGGCTCCACATTGTTTTGTCTACAATCTGCTAAGAGTAGGATAACACTTGACTGCTAAAATTACTACAAGAATTTGATTCTATTTAAAAAAATACACACAATTTAGCCAAATTTGGAACTAGGGTTTATATCTCCATGTATCTCCTTACAAAGGGGATAGGAGGGCCTAGCTAGTTCCTTCCTGTTATGAAGTGTGTCCCCCCAAAATGTGTATCAACTTGGCTAGTCTGTCTCAGTATTGTGTGATTGTCCACCATTTTGTTATCTGATGTGATTTTCCTATGTGTTGTAAATCCGACCTCTGTGATGTTAATGAGGCAGGATTAGAGGCAGTTATGTTAATGAGGCAGGACTCAATCTACAGGATTAGGTTGTATCTTGAGTCAATCTCTTTTGAGATATAAAAGAGAGAAGCAAGCAGAGAAGAGGGGGACCTCATACCACCAAGAAAGAAGAGCCAGGACTGAGCGCATCCTGTGGATCCAGGGTACCTGTGCTGAGAAGCTCCTAGACCAGGGGAATAGTGATGACAAGAACCTCCTACCAGAACCAACAGAGAGAGAAAGCCTTCCCCTGGAGCTGGTGACTTGGATTTGGACTTCTAGCCTCCTAGACTGTGAGAGAATAAACTTCCGTTAAAGTCATCTTCTTGTGATATTTCTATTACAGCAGCACTAGATAACTAAGACACTTCCCATACAATAATTTATCTCTCTTTCAGTTCTTTTGTCTCTTTACAAATTATTCAGACTACTCTTGATTTCATCCTCTTTGGCTACACATGCTACTCCCTAGTAGGAATGCAATTTGCCTTTAACTGCTGTAAAGACAGAGGACAGGTGCACCAAAAGAGGAAATAAAAGTAGTGTGATGGTTAATGGTATGTGTCAACTTGGCTAGGTTATGATTCTCAGTGGTTTCGCAGACATGGAACTGGTTGCTATTCCATAATGTAATGTAATGTAATCACTTTCCATGATGTGATCTGATGCAATCCATCAGTTGAAAGGGGATTTTCCTTGGGACTGTGGTCTGCCTCCAGAATATAAATGGATATTCTAGTAGAGCTCACTCTCTCCCTCGACTCTGCACTCATCTTGTCACCTGACCTCTGGGTCTTGGGCCATAGGTCTGCAGAAGTCTCCAGCCTGTCATCTGACCTGAAGATTTTGGATTTGCAGTCCCCACAATTGTATGAGCCATTTCCTTGAAGGAAATCTCTTTCTCTTTCTTTACTTGACCCACTGTCAATATATATAGATATACGTTTTGTTGCTAGGTGCTGTCGAGTCAGTTACAGCTTACAGTGATCCTATGTACAACAGAATGAAACACTGCCCAGTCCTGCACCATCCTCACAATCATTTCTATGTTTGAGCCTAATGGTGCAGCCACTGTGTCAATCCATCTTGTTGAGGGTTTTCCTCTTTTTCTCTGACCCCTTATTTACCAAGCATGATGTCCTTTTCCAGGGACTCATCTCTCCTGACAACATGTTCAAAGTATGTAAGACACAGTCACTTCTAAGGAGCATTCTGGCTGTACTTCTTCCAAGACAAATTTGTTTGTTCTTCTGACAGTCCACGGTATATTCAATATTCTTCGCCAACACCATAATTCAAGGACATCAATTCTTCTTCAGTCTTCCTTATTCATTGTCCAGCTTTTGCATGCATATGAGGCAACTGAAAATACCATGCTTGGGTCAGCTGCACCTTAGTCCTGAAAGTGACATCTTTGCTTTTTAACATTTTAAAGAAGTCTTCTGCACCAGATTTGCCCAATGCAATACGTCGTTTGATTTCTTGACTGTTATTTCCATGGGCATTGATTTGGATCCAAAAAAAATGAAATCCTTGACAACTTCAATCTTTTCTCACTTTACTATGTTGTTGCTTTGACAACTTCAATCTTTTCTCACTTTACTATGTTGTTGCTTATCAGTCTAGTTGTGAGGATTTTTATTTTCTTTATGTTGAGGTGTAATCCATACTGAAGGCTGAGTCTTTGATCTTCATCAGTGTTTCAAGTCCTCTTTGTTTTTAGCAAGTAAGGTTGTGTCATCTGCATAATTCAGGTTGTTAATGAGTCTTCCTCCAATCCTGATGCCTCCTTCTTCTTCATATAGTCCAGCTTCTGAGATTATTTGCTCAGCGTACAGATTGAATAATTATGGTGAAAGGATAGAACCCTGACACACAATTTTCCTGACTTTAAACCACACGGTATCCCCTTGTTCTGTTCAAACTGCTTCTTAGTCTAAGTACAGGTTCTTCATGAGCACAATTAAGTGTTGTGGAATTCTCATTCTTCACAATGTTATCCATAATTTGTTATGATCCACACAGTTGAATGCCTTTGCATAGTCAATAAAATACAGGTAAACATCTTTCTGGTATTCTCTGCTTTCAGCCAAGATCCATCTGACATCAGCAATAATGTCCCTCATTCCACGTCCTCTTCTGAATCCAGCTTGAATTTCTGGCAGTTCCCTGTTGATGTACTGCTGTAACTGCTTTTGAATGATCTTCAGCAAAATTTTACTTGCATGTAATATTAATGATATTGTTCAATAATTTCTGCATTCTGTTGGATCTCCTTTCTTTGGAATGGGTACAAATATGGATCTATTCCAGTTGGTTGGCCAGGTAGCTGTCTTCCAAATATCTTGGCATAGATGAGTGGGCGCTTCCTGCTCTGCATCAGTTCATTGAAACATCTCAGTTGGTATTCCAGCAATTCCTGGAGCTTTGTTTTTCACCAATACCTTCAGTGCAGCTTAAACCTCTTCCTTCAGTACCATCAGTTCTTGATCATATGCTACGTTCTGAATTGGTTGAACATTGGCCAATTTTTTTTGGTACAGTGACTCTGCATATTCGTTCAATCTTCTTTTGATGCTTCCTACATCATTTAATATTTTCCCTGTAGAATTCTTCAATATTGCAACTCGAGGCTAGAATTTTTTCTTCAGTTCTTTCAGCTTGAGAAGAGCCGAGAGTGTACTCCCCTTTGGTTTTCTAAGTCCAAGTCTTTGCACTTTTCATTATAATACTTCACTTTGTCTTCTCTAGCTGTCCTTTGAAATCTTCTATTCAGCTCTTTTACTTCATCATTTCTCCCTTTTGCTTTAGCTACTCGACATTCATGAGCAAGTTTCAGAGTCTCTTCTCACATCCACTTTGGTCTTTTGTGTCTTTTTAATGACCTCTTGCTTTCTCCATGTGTGATGTCCTTGATGTCATTCCACAATTCATCTGGTCTTCGGTCATTAGTGTTCAATATGTCAACTCTATTCTTAAGATGGTCTCTAGTTTTCTGTAGTTACTACAACAGCAGAGTCAGATGTACTGACATTATCGTCTTAACTCAAATCTTGACATTCCTGCCAGTATCTACCATTCATGTTAAGAAGCAGCTACCCACTTTGCTAGAACAAGTTTGAATGGAGGAGAGAATTCTTACTAAGAATTTGCCAAAATGCAAACAGAAATAACAAATACAGAGAGGATTTGCTGAAGTATTTCCTTGATTTTAGTGTTTGATGTAAGACTTGTAGCTCATCTGAAACAGGAAGCTTATTATTCCTCTGATTAGTCATTAGAGATTTAACAGGTGATGTAATTTGCATTTCTTCATAATCTTTTTTTTTTTTTTAATACTGTATTGACCATCTGCATTTGGTATAAAGTAAATTCTGCTATTCAAAAAAAAAAAGATGGTCTCTAAATTCAGGTAGGATATACTCAAGATCGTACTCTGGCTCTCATGGACTTGTCCTAATTTTCTTCAACTTGCATATGAGCAGTTGTTGGTCTGTTCCACAGTTGGTCCCTGGCCTTGTTCTGACTGACGATATTGAGATTTTCCATCATCTCCTTCCATAGATGTAGTCAATTTGATTCCTGTGTATTCCATCTGGCGAAGTCCACTTGTATAGTCGTTGTGTTGCTGAGAAAAGGTGTTTGCAATGAAGAAGTCATTGGTCTTGCAAAATTCTATCATGCTATCTCCAGCGTGGTTTCTATCACCAAGGCCGTATTTTCCAACAACCAATCCTTCTTGTTTTCAACCTTCACATTCCAATTGCCGGCAATTATCAGTGCATCCCGATTGCATCTTTGATCAATTTCAGACTGCAGAAGGTGGTAAAAATCTTCAATTTCTTCATCTTTGGCCTTAGTGGTTGGTACGTAAATTTGAATAATAGTCATATTAACTGATCTTCATTGTAGGTGTATGGATAGTATCCTATCACTCACAGCGTTGTACTTCAGCATAGATCTTGAAATGTTCTTTTTGACTTTTTGACAAGGAATGTGATGCTATTCCTCTTCAGTTTGTCATTCCTGGTATAGTAGGCCATGTGATTGTCTGTTTCAAAATGGCCAGTACCTATTTCAGCTCACTAATGCCTAGTGGCCACTGTGTCAATCTGTCGCATTGAGAATCTTCCTCTTTTTCACATACTGTCCTCCTCCAGGAATTAATCCCTCTGATAATGTGTCCAAAGTATGTGACATGAAGTCTCACCATCCTCGCTTCTGAGAAGGATTCTGGCTGTACTTCCTCCAAGACAGATTTATTCATTCTTCTGGCAGTCCATGTTATATTCAATATTGTTCACCAATACCATAATTGAAAGGAATCAATTCTTTTTCGGTCTTCCTTTTTCACTGTCCAGCTTTTGCATGTACTTGAGGTGACTGAAAATACCATGGTTTGGGACAGGTGCACCTTAATCATCAAAGTGATATCTTTGCTTTTTAAGATGTTAAAGAGGTCTTTTGCAGCAAACTTGCCCAATGCAAAACCTCGTTTGATTTCTTGGCCGCTGCTTCCATGAGCATTGATTGTGGATCCAAGATAAATGAAATCCTTAATAACTTCAATATTTTTTCTGTTTATCATGATATTGCTTATTGATCCAGTTGTGAGGACTTTTGTTTTCTTTACGTTGAGGTGTCATCCATACTGAAGGCTGTAGTCTTTAATCTTGATCAGTAAATGCTTCAAGCCTTCTTCACTTTCAGCAAGCAAGGTTTGTATCATCTGCATATTGCAGATTGTTAATGAGTCTTCCTCCAATCCTGATGCTGTATTCTTCTTCATATAATCCAGCTCCTCTGATTATTTGCTCAGCATACAGATTGAATAAGTATGGTGAAAGGATACAATTCTGCCACATACCTTTTCTCATTTTAAACCATGCAATATCCCCTTGTTCTGTTCAGTCAACTGCCTCTTGATTCATGTTGAGGTTCCACATTAACACAAGTGTTCTGGAATGCCCATTCTTCACAATGTTATCCATAATTTGTTATGATCCACACAGTTGAATGCTTTTGTATAGTCAATAAAACACGTCTCTCTGGTATTCTCTGCTTTCAGCCAAGATCCATCTGACATCAGCAATGATGTCCCTCATTCCACATCCTCTTCTGAATCTGGCTTGAATTTCTGGTAGTCCTCTGTCAATGTACAGCTGCAGCCATTTTTAAATTATCTTCAGCAAAATTTTGTTTGCATGTGGTATTAATGATATTGTTTGATAACTTCCATATTCCATTGCATCACCTTTCTTTGGAATGGGCAGTATATGGGTCTCTTTCAGTTGGTTAGACAAATAGTTGTTTTCCAAATTTCTTTGCATAGTCAATTGAGCACTTCTAGCATTGTATGTTTGTTGAATTGGTAGTTCATCTCACTTGGTAGTCCATCAATTCCCGGAGGCTTGTTTTTCACCAATGCCTTCAGTGCAGCTTGGACTTCTTCTATCAGTACCATCAGTTCTTGATCATATGTTGCCTCCTGAAATGGTTGAACATCGACTAATTCTTTTTCGAGCGGTGACTCTGTGTATTCCATCTTTTTTTTTTTTTTAATGTTTCCTGCATCATTCAATTTTTGCCCATAGAATCCTTCAATATTGCAACTTGAGGCTTAAATTTTTTCTTCAGTTCTTTCAGCTTGAGAAATGCTGACTGTGTTCTTCCCTTTTGGTTTTCTAACTCCAAGTCTCCAAGCTGGTTAGGTTCTGGTAAAATAGTTTCTTTTGAGGGTATTTCTTTCTTAAGGATAACAGAATGCTCTGGGTGTATTTCATGATGCTTATGTTTCCCCTACTCCTACCAAAAGCATAAAGGGATTTTTTTCCAAAATTTACTCTAAGAACTTGGTAGGGCCCCTGGAGATAAACTCACAAAATTCTAGAGTCTCCCTAAGACTGGGCCCCCCAGAGTTTCTAACTCTCAAGCTAGTCCACACTGAGCCTCCAGCAATTTGTCAATTACAGTTTAAATGTTCCTACCTGTACTGGCTCCAGGTATGGGCTTCTGATCCTGGCCTTCTGCTCCCCATAAGGTGGGTTCTCAGTATCTGTTTCTCTCTCTAGTTTTTGGGGTGGCAATTTGCCCTATGACCTCAATTTTCTGAGGAATCTAAGAAAAGTCATTGATATTCAGGTTGTTCAGTTTTTTTCTTGTTGTGAGGATGGGAATGACAACTTCCAAACACTTATATGTCAGACCAGACTTGAAATATTTCAATAATATTTTGAACAATATTTGTTTTGGGGAGACTATGGCTTTAGATGACAACCAGTCAGGGCTAGTTTCATAGGCGTACAACCTGTGCAGTCACAAAAGGCCCCACACTCAGGTTTAATGTTCTGATGTTACACTCTTGAAATTCTTGACTATTTCTTTAACAAGGGGTTTGCATTTTCATTTTTAACTGGGCCCTGCAAATTATGTAGCAGGTCCTGCAACTAGGCAACAAATGGTTACTGCAAGGCCTCTGCAGACAGGAACTGTGTTGAGTGTATAAAGAAGTGTAGGAAGTGTATGAAGAAGACTCTCAGCCCTCAAGGCACTGAACCATCCATTAGGGGAAACACAATGGCATGAAAAGGTAACACTACAGTAACTCAATGTGCTGAAAGAAATAGATGAATATTACAAAATGCTATTGACATTCGCCAGAAGTCTAGAAAGACTTTGTGGAGAAGGTGAGACCTGAACTTTACACATTTGTAAGCTTCGAAGACACTGAGGAGAGTGGACCAAGCAGTACAAAAAGATCAGCAGGAAAGGAGAAAGCATGAAGTTCATCCCTGAACCAAGACACTCAAATTCTTCAGTAAAAGAAATGCTCATTCCTACATGCGTATTCACACAGCCCTGCAAACTGGTGGGTTTCTGGTCAAGTTTCTAATAGCAAGTAATAGGAACTAGGTTTATTATGTTCTAGGAACTGTGCTAAATCCTTCATAAGATGTGTATCATTACCTTCATCTTAAAGAGAAGGAAACAGAGATTTAGAGAGATCTGATAATTTGCTCACAGTCACCTAGCTGAGGTTTTGAGTCTAAGCCAGGGACCACTTTAGGGTTTGCCAGTTCCAAGTGACCCAAAGACTTGTATGGTTCACAATAACAACTTGTATTTAAGGGTCCCTTCCACTGTTTTCATTTAACCATCACAATATTCTAAAAAGAGTAAGGGGAGGGTACCTCATTCCCATTTGACCCTAGATGAGATGGTTCACCCAGACCATAAACCATGTAGGGGCAGAGGCAGGATTAGAACTCAGGCATTATGCTTAACCTGAGGCTGTTTTTGCAGTCACAAAGGCCTTTTAAGGAAAACATGTGTTATATAGTAGAACTGCTTGCAAGGCTTTGTTTGAATAAAGTAGAATAAAGTGAAATCAGCATCACAGCATGCACTCAGGATGAGCACAGTCAACTGTTGCATTTTGGGCAATGGAAAAACATAGAATGGACTATTCACACATTATTCAAAATTTCTAACAAAGTTTGATTTTTCTATCCTACAAGTTATTTTTCCCAAAACTGAAGGAAAGCAATGTTAATCTTTAATTTTCCTCTACATTCTCCAGAAGAGTTGCTGTCAAGAAGAACAATAGCCAAAGGGAAGTCAACAAGACAATCAAAGTATCGCCTGGAAAATGGGAAGAATCTAAATAATTGAAACTTGACCACAACCTCCAAAGTTCTGATACAAGAAAAAGTCTAAAACTGGATGACATTTAGAAACTCTGTGTCCTAATCTTATGATGCCCACTAAAACTACTAAAGGAAACAGAAATTACTTTCCTCTTTTAGAAAATTCACAATTGTATACAATTCTGACTGGAGATCAAAACAAAGAAAACAGAGAGTTTCCACTCAAGAAGAAGAGATGATTCAATATAGCATCATTTCATTCCTATTTTTATCAGACTCATGAAAGGAGTTTGTTTTCCCTAAAAAAAAAATAGAAATCTGATGTCACAGTGATTACTACACTCTAAATACTCATCTAGCTAATAATACTGTAGTATTATTGTGCTTTAAGTGAAAGTTTACAGCTCAAGTCAGTTTCTCATACAAAAATTTATATACACATTGCTATGTCACTCTAGCTGCTCTCCATATAATGTGACAGCACACTCCTCCATTCCACCCCAGATTTCCTGTGTCCATTCAACCAGCTCCTGTCTCTTTTTGCCTTCTCATCTTCCCTCCAGACAGGCGCTGCCCATTTAGTCTCATGTATCTACTTGAGCTAAGAAGCACTGTCTTCTCAAGTATCATTTTATGTCCCATAGTCCAGTGTAATCTTTGTCTGAAGATTGGCTTTGGGAATGGTTTCAACTCTGTTATAGCCTTAAAATTTTTTAAAGGTTGCCTAAAATGCAGTCTGAAGACAGTAACAGATTGAACTTTTCCATTATCTTAGATGATGAGTATGAGCATAAGAAAGATATTTTAAAAATTACATAAAGAAAAGCCAAATAGTCCATTTTGTTAATTATAATCATTCTGCAAAGTAGCAAAATAGCCTCTGTAACTTAAACTTTCCTTAATTATTTATCACCAATAACCTTATAAAGCACAATATAATTTCTCTTCAGTTCACAGTAGAATAAAAATATTACAATGTAAAAAAAAAAAAAAATCAAATTCATACTCTATGTTCCTGCTCAAAGGTCATCATGTATCTCACCATAGTAAAAGCTCCCATAAACACTGAGGAAAAAAAATGTGCTTCATTTTGTTAGCCCAGTGTTCCCTAAATTTATTTGACCTTGGAACTTGTCTTTCATATCTTTGCTGTACCAAGCACATACAGAAGCAAACAGTATTAAGCCACAGTTTACTTGTGGACAGGATGGAGTAGTTTTAGTTGGTCTTCCCCTGAGGGTCACTCGTTTGACTCCTGTGTGAGCCAGTTAGCCTGTCAGTTTCCCACAGACATACACTAGCCATTTCTCAACTCCTGCTGCCAAGAGGACCTGGTAAAATGGGGAGGGGGGAGGTGACCTTGTTGGTCTAAAAGTTTGTACCTTTGTCCTCCCCCAATTCCATCACTAAACATCACTAATATTGGGGAAAGAACCTAAGGTCCACTACTTTTCTAGTCAAGATGGCTGTGACCATCACCTTGGTGTACAGAATGAATAGGTGTAATTCTAGTGATTCCACAGCAATTCATTGTAATGCTAGAGTCTGAGTTTTTTTTTAAAAAAACCATATATGTTCAAGAATGTCTGTCTTGGAATCAACAGAACAGCTCTCCCTGAGGGTCAGTAGGAATCTACCCACCCCGCCTTCCAGTCAGTGCTAAGAACTGCTGACTGAGGCTGTTGTGTGCTAAGAAGAAAATGCCTTGAGTGGAGCCTGCATCCACTGCCAACATACTACCAGGAGGCTCTGATAGCAACAAGGCAGACCTCCCTGGGGGACTGTGTGGAGCATGCCAGTCCCTTTCCCATCCAGTTTAACTACTGGTTGCTGGACTGATATGAACTCCTGCAAAAGGTCCCCTGTGGTTGCTCTAGGAGGCAGGTCACTTAAGTGAAAACTGCTCCCTCAACCACCACAGGGCCACCAAGATGCTGAATACAGTAAGATCGATGTCTCAGAGGTCTATCTGGAGAGTGCTAGCCCCTCTTCCTCTTAATACAGAGAAAAGTCTGCCTGTGGCTTTCCCTGAATGCTAGCTTAGATATAAGTGGCCCCCACAGAGGAGAAAAAGAAGCCTCAGGCAAAACCTGAGGGCAACACTCAGCCCTGCAGGGGGCTCAGTGGGTATGGGCTTTCCAACTGAAAATGCAGTTACAGAAACAGAATGGGAGAGAGTGATAACCAGAGAGAGAGGACTGTGCCTCTGGTAGACAGATCAATCACTGCATGTCCTCTGGTGTGTTTAGGAAACTTGGAGAGTTGAAGGCTGAGATCTGGAACTTTTGAATCCTAATTAAATCATGGAGGGAAAAGGAACTATCACAGAGAGGGAGAGGAAGCAGTAAGCTAAGGTCGAAGGCTCTACCTGCCTAAAAGTTTTTTGCAGAAAGTAGTGCAGGCAAAAACACCAAATACTGGGAGGGCTTGAGAAAGCTAACACCCTCAAAAATTCCAATGCCTCAACAAAAATTCACAAGACACACAAAGATAAGAGAAATGATGACCTACCCAAATAAACATTATGAAGGGAGTGAAATTGCATCTATGAAAGCCCAGGTAATGAACAGAATGAAAGAATATAATACAACAACATTAAAAATAATCAAAGAACTAAGGGAAAACACAGACAAAGATCTAAAAGAAATAAGGAAAACAATGCATGAGCAAAAGAAGAATTTAAAAAATGATATAGACACTCTAAAAGGAAACCAAACAGAAATACTGCAACTAAACAAGACAACAACTGAAATGAGAAACAAAATGGAAGGATTTAACAATATATTTAATCAGGCAGAAAAAGAATCAGTGAACTAAGAGGATAAGATAGTCAAAATTATAGCGGCTGAAGGGCAACAATAACAGAGACCCAAGACGGCTGAGAACAGTTTTAAAGAATTATGAGACAACATCAAGTGACCTAATATACACACCATGGGAATTCCAGAACGATATGAGAAAGAGAAAGGGACTGAAAGAATATTTAAAGAAATGACAGAAAATTTCCCAAATCTGAAAATATACATGAATCGACAAACCCAAGAAGCTCAAAGAATTCCAAGCTGGATAAACCCAAAGAGATCTACACTGAAACACATCATAATCAGGCTCTCAAAAAGTAAGGATAAGGGAAGAATCTGGAAAGCAGTGAGACAGAAGCAAATAGTCACATACAAAGGATCTTCAATAAGATTAAGTACCGACTTCCCCTCAGAAACACTGGAGGCCAGAAGGTAAAGCAATGATATATTTAAAGTGCTGAGAGAAGAACAAAAACAAAAAACTGTCAACCAAGAGTCCTTCAAGAATGAGGGTGAAATTAAAATATTCCCAGACAAACAGAAGCTGAGAGAGTTCATATCCACCAGACTGGCCTTACTAAAAATACTAATGGAAGTCCTGTAGATGGAAGAGAAAAGACACTAGAAAGTAATTTAAAGTTATACATAAAAAAAGAAAGATCTCTAATAAAAGTCATTGCATGGGCAAGTATAAGGATTAGTAATAATGTATTCATGCTTGATAATTCTAATTGTTTTCTCCTTCATGCTCTCTAATGACAAATGTATAAAAAGCAAGGATAAAATTAAGTTACAGGACACATGAAATATAAAGATGTAAACAGTGATAACAATAACAAAATGAGGGAGGAGGAAGGAATCATAAAGATATTGAATTTCTTGCATGTTACTGAAGTTAAGTTGGTATCAATTTACCCTAGTGTGTCAGCAATGCAAGATGTCAGATGTAATATAGTAACCACTAAGAAAATATCTAAAAAGCATACACAAAAGGAAAGGAGAAGGGAACGAAAATGGCTCATTACAATAAGCCAACAAAACACAAAAGCAGGCAGTATTAAAAGAAAAAGACAAAGAAGGCTTAAGACACACAAAAAATGAATAACAAAATGGCAGAAGTAAGTCCTTTCTTATAGGTAATTACAGTGAATGTAAATGGACTAATGCTCCAATCAAAAGGCAGACAGTGCCAGAAAGGATTTTTTTAAAAAAACAAAGCCTTATCTAACTATATGCTGTTTACAAGAAACACACCTTAGAGCCAAGGACACAAATAGATTGAAAGTGAACAAATGGAAAAAAAATATTCCATGCAAATAATATCCAAAAGACATCTGGTAGTGGCAATCTTAATATCAGACAAAGTAGACTTTAAGACAAAATTTGTTAGAAGAGGTAAAGATGAACATTATATAGTGATAAAAGGATCAGTTCATCAAGAAGATTTAACAATCATAAATATATATACACCCAACATTGGAGTGCCTAAATATATAAAGCAAACATTGACAGAACTGAAGGGAGAAAGAGCACTACAGTAATAGTTGGAGACTTTAATACACCACTTTCAGTATTGGACAGAACATCTAGAAAGAAGATCAACAAGGAAAAAGAAGACCTGAATGACACTATAAACAAACTAGACTTAACAGACATTCATAGAACATTTCACACAACAGCAGCACAATATAAATTCTACTCCAGTGCACATGGATTATTCTCCAGTGAAGACCTCATGTTAGGTCACAAAGCAAGTCTCAATAAATTAAAAAGACTGAAATCATACAAAGTATTTTCTCTAACCATAATGGAATGAAACTCAAAATCAGTAATGGGGAAAAAAACCTGGGTAATACACAAACGCTTGGAAATTAAACAACACACTATTAAACTACCAACAGGTCAAGAAAGAAATAAAGAGAAAACACAAATTGCTTACAGTCAAATGAAAATGAAAGCACAACATACCAAAAGCTATGGGATAGAGCGAAGGCAGTCATCATATAGAAATTCATAGCAATAAATGCCTAAATGAAACAAGAAGATCTCAAATCAACAGCCTAACTCCACAACTGGAGGAACTAGAAAGAGAAGAGCAAACTAAGCCTAAACCTACCAGGACAGAGGAAATTACAAAGATCAGAGCAGAAACAAATTAAATATAAAACAAAAACAAGTTCTTTGAATAAAAATCAATAAAATTGACAAACCATTAGCTAGACTGACAAAGAAAAAATGAGAAAAGATGCAAATCATGAAAGTGGAGACAGTACAACTGACTTGACAGAAATAAAAAGAATTATGACAGAATATGATGACCAACTTTAAGGGAACACAGTGGATAAGCTAGATGAAATTTACAAATTCTTAAAAGCACACAACCTACCCAAACAGACTCAAAAGGAAATATAAAATCTCAATAGACCCATAACAAGTGAAAAGATTTAATCAATGATCAAAAGCCTCCCAACAACAACAAAAAAGTCTTGAGCCAGAGAAGAACTGATGCCAATTCTGTTTAAACTCTTCCAAAAGATAGAGATTCAGTCCACGAAGTAAACATAACCCTGATACCAAAACAAGATAAAGACACCACAAGAAGACTACAGGGCAATATCCCTTATGAATATAAATGCAAAAATTCTCAACAAAATACTAGCAGAGTCCTACACCATGACCAAGTGGGATTTATTCCAGGAATGCAAGGATGGTTCAACATTAAAAAACCAATCAATGTAATACAGCACATCAATAGAACAAAGCAAAATAACAACATGATCATCTCTATTAATGGAGAAAGGGCATTTGATAAGATCTAACACCCTTGCTTGATTAAAAACCTCAACAAGATTGTAAAAGAAAGGAAGTTACTCAATATGATTAAGGGGATATGTGAAAAATCAACAACCTACATTATACTTAATGGAGAAAGACTGAGAGCTTTCCCCTTGAAACAGGGAATAAGACAATGGTACCCATTCTCATCACTCCTATTCAATATTGTATTAGAAGTCCTAGTCAGAGCAATAAGACAAGTAAAAGATACCCAAATCAAAAAAGAAAATATTATCTCTATTCACAATGATATAATTCTATATATAGAAAATCTCTAGGAATCCACAAGAAATTTTCTAGAGCTAATAGTGGAATTTAGCAAAGTTGCATGGTACAAGGTCAATGAACAAAAATTAGTTGGGTTTCTATACACCAACAATGAGAAATCTGAAAGGGAATTAGGGAAATGGTTTCATTTACAATATCATCTAAGAGAATAAAATACCTATGAATAAATTTAACCAGGATGTGAATGACTTATAAAATGAAAATTATGAAACACTGCTGAAAGAGATTAAAGACGACAAATAAATAGAAAGATGTTCGTGGACTGGAAGACTTAATACTGCTAAGATGACAATACTAAATGAAACAATCAGAACAGAAATAATGAGAATGTTCATGCATTGTGAAGAATGTAACCAATGTTACAGAACAACTTGTGTAGCAACTGATGAATGGAATCTAAACTGCTGTCCAAACCTTCACCAAAAACACAACAAAATATTTAAAAAAAAAAAAAAAAGATGTCAATACTACCCAAAGTGATCTATAGATTCAACACAATCCTGATCAAAATTTCAACAGTCTTCTTTACAAAAATGGAAAAACCAATCCTCCGCTTTATATGAACTAGCAAGAGGCCTGGAACAGATAAAGTAATTTTGAAGGATAAGAACAAACTACAATGACTCACACGTACCGTTTTCAAGACATATTATATAGCTACATTAGTCAAAACAGCCTGGTACTGGTATAATAATAGACACATAGAACAGTGGAATAGAAATTAGAGTCCATAAATAAATCCACTGATTTTTGACAAGGGTGTTAAATCCATTCAATGAGGAAAGAAGAGTCTCTTCAATAAATGGTGCTGGGAAATCCGATTTCCACATGCAGGAAAATGAAACAGAATCTATGCTCACACCATACACAAGAACAAATTCAAAATGGATTAAGGACCTAAATGTGAAAACTAAACCCATAAAATTCTTAGAAGAAAATGCAAGGGTAAGGCTATCAGGCCTAGCTTTTAACAATGGATTATCTGGTATAATAACAAAGGCATGAATAGCAAGTGACAAAATAAATAAATGGGACCTCTTAAAAATTAAATACGTTTGTTCATCAAAAGACTTTACAAAAAAAAGTGACAAGACAAGCTACCAACTGTGACAATATCTTCAGAAACTACATATCTGAAAAGAATCTAATAACCAAAATATATATAAAACTTCAGCAACTTAAGAACAAAAAAACAAATCACACAATTGAAAAATGGGCAAAACACTTGAATAGACATTTCACCAAAAAGGATATTCAAATAGCAGCCAAACACATGAAAAGATGCTTAGTGTCTTAGCCATCAGAGAGATGCAAATCAAAACCACAATGAGATACCGTTTCACTCCCACTAGGAGGGCTAAGATTTTTAAAAATTGGAAAATAACAAACATTGGCAAGGATGGGGTGAAATTAGAACCCTTATCCATTGCTGGTGGGAATGTGAAATGGTACAGCCATTTTGAAAAACAGTGTGGAAGTTTCTCAAAAAACTAAAAGTAGAATTACCGTATGACCCAGCAATTCCACTGCTAGGAATATACCCAAGGGACTTGAAAGCAGCAACAGGAACAGACATATACACCAATGTTCAGTGTAGCATTTTTCACAATAGCCAAAAGGTAAACAACCTGATTGCCTATCAACAGATGAATGGATAACCAAAATGTGGTACATACATTCAAAGGACTACTACTCAGTCAGAAAGAGAAATGAAGTTGTGATACATACTACAACAAGGATCGAGCTTGAAGACATTATGCTGAGTGAAATAAGTCAATCACAAAAGGACGAATATTGTATGATCTCACTTACATAAAAAGACGAGAGCAGGCAAACGTATAGAGACCAAAGTTTATTAGTGGTTACCAAGAGCGGGAGAAAGGGGGAAAGAGGGAGTCATTGCTTATGGAGCACAGAGTTTCTGTTTACACTGATGGAAAATTTGCATTAAGTGTAAGGGTTGCACAGCCAATTAATGTAATCGATGTCAATAAGTTGTACTGGCAAATATATATATATATATATTTACAACAACAAAAAAAGGAGGAGGGGCAGCTGCAGAGGCTGCTTATGTATAACCAAACACCTCATGGGATTTGCTTTCTAGGTTTGGAGGTATAAGGTCATTGTTTCATGGGACATCCCGGGTATTGGCCTAATGATGTGTTTAGTGCTTCTGTTCTACCTCCCAGTTTGTTGTATAGTGTTTGCAGTCTTAAAAACTTGCAAGAGGACATTCAAGGTACAATAATTGGGTCTCTATTCACCTGGAGAAACAGAGAAAGAATCAGGAATAGGAGGAGGAAATGGAACATGTGTCTAATTACCTCCATGAACAAGTGCCCCCTTTGCCGTGAGACCAGAAGAATTGGATGGTGCCTGTCTACCATTACTGAACATTTTGATCAAAGATTCTATAGAAGAATCTGGATCAAAAGGGGGAAACTGCAGAACAAAATTTGAAATCCTCATAGAAACCAGATTTTATGGAGCCAGTGAGGCTGGATGAATCTCCAAAATGATTGTCCTGAGATAATCTTTAAACCTTAAACCAAAAATATCCCTTGAAATCTTCTTTAAACCAAACAACTGTTTAACTTAATTAGTAAAGAATGTCTGCCTTGAGCATTGTGCTCTTTTTAAGAACTATCTGTCTGGGATCAAATTGATAACAGCATCTTGAAAGGTTAGATAGGAAGCTTAGGGGGCAGTGAGGAACAATTCAGAAAAGGGGATGAGAATGGTTGCACAACTTGAAGAATGCAATCACTGTCACTGAATTGTACATGTACAAATTGTAGAATCGGTGTATGTTCTGCTGTGTATATTTTCAACAAAAAAAAAATAAAATAAATTATTTTTAAAAAGAAGAAGAATGTATATCTTGGAAACATAGTGGTAATGGCTGCACACATCATTAGTGTGAAAATGGTTGAAGTGGAAAATTTTATGTTGTGTATATTTTACTACAATAAACAAAAAACTATGTATATCCCTTTGTTTGAGTTATATCAGTAATTTTTAAAGCCAAAAAAAAAAAAAATCTGAGAAACTGTCCTGGGGTGGTTACTTGCTGTTATTTCATTTCTATGCAGCTAATTTCCCAAAGTATCAATGTGAAATCAGGCCCCTACTTCACTGTCGTGAATGTAATGACTTTCAGAGCACTGTCACCACAAACTGATTATGCACATTATTAAGAGTGGTAGCGGGATTCCTACTATATTACAAAGGACACTCACCCCTGGAACAAGGCTGTTCATAAAGTCTACACTAGTGCTGTCAGCCCTTTAAAAGTGACTGACTATAAAGCCACTGGACATGAACTGCACATTACCCCAAAGTTTATAATGCTATTAATCTTTGCCATTAGGGGGCATTTAAATTACATGTACTAATACATATTCTTAAACTTTAATTCAGAGAACTGTAATTATATCATGCAATAATGTTTTGATTGCCTACAATGTTTAATTTATCATGGAATAAGACCTAATGAATAAATATGTTAAAACATGCTAATTCAACTAAAGAAAATGACTGCATAATCAAAAATGCACGTTCAGTATACTACCCTAATTAAGACATGCGAGTGAAAAATATCAGTCATTTGTACCTTGATAGCTTATTTCTATAACTGTTATTTACATGTCTTGCACCTTCCCTCCACTGTGCTTTATCGTAAGTTCTTCTTTACTAACTCTCAAGTATCACTGATTATGGACAAATTATAGTAGCTTTTTTCTACAGAAGAAATAAAGCACAATGCTAAATGAATAAATAAATACACTCTACTTCTAAATTCAGCAAAAGAAATTATCTCATTGGTAATTCCAATTTTAAAAATGAAAACTAATTGCATCTATTAGCTATATATTTTATTGTACTAAACTTCAAAAAGTCCACTCCCTACCTACACCCAAAGATAACAGTATCTGGCTACTCTGATTTCTGACCCCCCTCTCACACCCCTTGTTAACTTTGCTCATTGTTTCATGGAGTAAGACACAAAGATTTTTTCCTTGGCTCTACCTACCAAATTATGTCTGATTTCATATGTATTTATAACATTTTTCTGGAACCACTCATTAGAAAACCCAAGGGAAACAGTCAAATGGAGCTGATTTCACCTCTCTTCTTCTCAATGTTTCTTTTTGCTATAGATAATGTTGCCATGAGCCGGCAACTAACAGCAACTAACAGCAACTTTCAGGTCTGCTCAGTGATTCTCAAGAAGAGCTACATCTCTTGGTAGCAACTTCTGGTCATGTCTGCTTTTGATGTAACACAAATCTGATCAACCACTCTTCTGTTTGAAATCTTTTCATATATCTCAGGACTTTGTTGTTAGAATAAACACAAAAATTCTTAACCCAGCCTCATCTCCTTGGATGACCTTAGCTCTTCTAGACTTGAACGCCCAGCCACCCAGCCCTCTCATTTCTTAAATAACCGTGCTTCCTTCCAGTCCAGGTATTTGTCTATCAGTGAATTATTTGAAGTCACTGGTATTTTACTATTTTGACCACAAAATGGCAATCTCCACCTAGGATATGTTTCTTCTTCTCTCCGGACTGCTTCTTGCCTCCACACCCCTCCACCTGGCTATCTTCCATTCACTCTCTGATTGAAACAAACATCTCTTCCTCAGGGAAGCCTCCCGTCGCCACCCCTTCCACACACTCACACACTCATTGGGGCCCCTGTTACATGTCTCCACTGCACCCTGTCCTTATTTCCTTCATGATCCTATACAGTGTGGCTATTTGATTAATGTCCATCTCTTCCACCTCCATGTCTGTCCCCTGCTGCACCCACAGACTCACACAACACTTAGTAAAGACGTGCCCAAAACAGAGTAAGCATTCAATAAATGGTAACTTTTCTTGATTTAAAAAAAAAACTTGCAGCGAGAGGATCAATTGCACAAATCCAGAGGGTGCCATTTCCGCAGACCACAATCTAAAAATTTCATTTTACTTGGATCAACAATCAACGCCCATGGAAGCAGCAGTCAAGATATCTAACAATGTATTGCATTGGGCAAATCTGCTGCAAAAGACCTGTTTAATATCTTAAAAAACAAAGATGTCACTTTGAGGACTAAGGTGTGCCTGACTCAAGCCATAGTATTTTCAATTGCCTCATATGTATGTGAAAGTTGGACAATGAAAGAGGATGACCAAAGAAGAATTGATTCATTTGAATGACGGTGCTGGCGAAGAATACTGAATATACCATGGACTGCCAAAAGAATCAACAAATAGTCTTAGAGGAAGTGCAGCCAGAATGCTCCTTAAAAGCAAGGATGGTGAGACTCTGTCTCACTTACTTTTGATACATTATCAGGAGGGACCAATCCCTGGAGAAGTACATCATCTTGGTAAAGTAGAGGGTCAGCCAAAAAGAGGAAGACCCTCAATGAGAGAGACTGACACAGTGGCTGTAACAATGGGCTCAAATATATCTACTATTGTGAGGATGGTGCAGGATTAGGCAACATTTCGCTCTGCTGTATGTAAGGTTGCTATGTGTCGAAGCCAACTCGAGAGCACCTAACAACAACAACAACACAATCTTCAGGGCTCCTGCTTGAGCTGGGCATCCATGGCAGTACTATATTCCTCATGTCTGATTTTATTCACAACATACTTTCCTTACAGCTATTGCTCATATTTTATCTTTCTACCAAACTCTCATTTTCTGATTTATTCAATAATGTAGGATCCTAAGAACATTAACTCCTTTGGTGCATATTATCATTATCTCACTAGGTAAAGAGAGGAATACAGAGATCAAAATCAACTGATCTTAACAAGGAACAACAGCAAATCAATGGCAATATCACAGTTTAAACTGAGGACTCTCGATGTCCTGTTCGCTGTTTAATCGCCCAAATTCTGCTACACTATGACTAAGTGACCCAAAGAGACCGCATCAAAAACTTTGTCATATGGGCACCATTGACAGTCACAAACCAGAAGCATGAGGAAAGATTTCTCAGGGCCAAAATACGTCAGATGGAAACTATTCAGATTTTATCTGCAGGAAGTGCTAATGCAGCCAGGAGTGAATTAAATGGAACTCTGATCAATTATTACATCTGGTCTGACCCCTAAATATGGAAAATATAGCCGTCATATCATTTAATTTTATTTGACATCATAAACCCTTAAGTTTTGAATTATTAATAAATTAAAGCTATATTTTGAAAGAAATCTCCCTCTTATCAACTAAAAATTTTTGAAATCCTTAGTAGCAAATAATAATGTAATAAAAAAGTATGATATATATATTAATGTACCAAAAATATTAAGAATCATATATTAGTAGCAAAAGTATATAACATAGCAAAATAATATTAACGATATATACAGCGGTTAAGAGCTGGACTGCAAACCAAAAGGTCGGCAGTTTGAATCCATCAGCAGCTCTTCGGAAATGCTATGGGGCAGTTCCACTCTGTCCTATAGGGTTGCTATGAGTCAGAATTGCCTCGGTGGCAGTAGATTTTTTTGTTTGGTTTTATACACATACATAATCAGAATAATCAATAGTACCCCAAGCTAAAAACCAAAGAGTAAAACCCAATGACTCAACCTGTAGGGAATAAACAGCAGCCTGCTTTTGAGAAACAATACAGGACAAAAACAGCTAATATTTTAATGTTAGAAAAATCCTTTCATAATGATACCAATATCAAGCTATAGTTTCTTTTTCCCCTTTTAAAAAGATTTATTTCCCTCTGACCAAGTGCAATTGATGTAATTGCCAATTAAAGCCCCACGCAATTATTTTGCCTGTCAATTTACATCTCTATTTAATAAGGCTGACAAGTTACTTTTAAAAGAAACATCATGAAATATTCTTCAATTAAGTAAAGAATTATTTAACAGATAAATATTCTTAATGGGGCTCTCTTGTGGTTTTAAATAAGCTGTGCACTTGATTAACCTCACATGCTTGTTTGGCACAATAGTAATTTTTACAAATGAGAGAATGGAGGGATCATAAAGAATAAATTAATCACAAAACATTCTGTTCTTGACTCACACAAGAGCTTCATTATTCATATTAATAAAAATGTAGAATGAACCATTACAACCATAAAATGTACTTATGTCTTCAAGATTTCTGCAGCGTAATGTCTTCTCTTGGTCTCTCTTGTTGATCACACTGTATACAGTAACCCACTCACATAGGATGCGCTTCAGCATTACATAGGAATGATGGATCTACTCTTCAGGTATACAAAACACCTACTGAAGTCAAAATTTAAGAGCTAGATTTTATGATGCCATTAAAGTTCTTAAGGTAATAATAATTAACATCTCAGATATTCAAAAACTAGCTTTCATCTTAGGTCATCCAAAGAAATAATGCTTCTCACTATTAGAGCGTACACAACCTAAAAAAAATCACTGATGGAGTCTTCTTCTTGAATAAGAATTTAATTCAGTAAATATTTATTGTACACCTACCATGTGCCAGGCATTGTAGAGGTCTTGGGGGGTACAAAGACAAGCAACCTATGGCTCCTATTTCCAAGGATCTCAGTCCGGTGAGGGACACAAGGCATAACTGTTGTGCAGTTAAAGGAGAAGTTGCCTCTACAGGGGGAGGCCAAAAGCTTCAAGTGGAGGTAATGCTGGAAATGAGGGTGAGCTTACAGACAGGTAAGAGCACCCCAAGTGAAGAAATTACTTTTAGGGGATAATCACTCAAGGATGCATTCCACCATACTGCCAACTAAATAACACAGTGATATCAAAATAGTAATTTTTAAATCTTAGTGTGTGCAACCTAAAGCATGTCTATACCCATTGACGTCGAATCAATTCCAACTCATAGCAACCCTACAGGACAGAGTAGAAATGCCCCATAGGGTTTCCAAGGCTGTAACCTTTATGGAAGCAGACTGACACCTTTCTCCTGCAGAGCGGCTGATGGGTTCGAACTACTGACCGTTCAGTTAGCAGCCAAGCGCTTAACTACTGTGCCACTAGGGCATAACAAAAAATGAAGACATCTTCACCATTGATTATAAAAGGATTCACAGCATGGAGATAGCTGGGGGGAGACAGCTGCTGTGCAGGCAACAAAGAAGCTCTGGATGGCTTTGTTCATTATATGGATTGTTATGGTTTGAACTGTGTCCCCCAAAAATATATGTTGTAAATCCTAACCTCTATACCTGCGGTTGGGGTCCTGGTGGCACAGTGGCTAAGAGTTCAGCTGCTAACCAAAAGGTCAGCAGTTCAAATCCACCAGCTACTCCTTGGAAATCCTATGAGGCAGTTCAACCCTGTCCTATAGGGTTGCTATGAGTCGGAATTGACTCAGCCACAGGTTTGGTTTTCTGGTTTTTATACTTGTGGTTATAATCTCATTTGGGAATGGGTTTTCTTTCTTATGTTAATGAACAGCATTAGTATAGGGTGTGCCTTAAAGTCATTCTCTTTTGAGCTATAAAAGATTAAACAAGCAAGCAAGCAGAGATGGGGGAAGACAGATGCCATGCCACATGAAGGAAACCAAAGAGCCAAGGAACTGACGCTGAAGAGACAAAGACCTTTCCCCAGAGCCTACAAAGAAAAAGCGTTCCCCTAGAGCCAGCACCCTAAATTCAGACTTCTGGCCTCCTAACTGTGAGAAAATAATTTTCTGTTTGTTAAAGCCATCCACTGGTGGTACTTCTGTTATAGCAGCACTAGGTAACTGAGACAGGCTGACAAAAGTAATTGGATTATGTTAGCTCTGTAGTGATAAGAAAAGGTTCAGTGATGTTTAGGTTCTACAACTATATACGAACATCTTTTCTTTAATCCCTTTTTATTGGAATTCCTAAAGGCAATATGGCTCATGAACCTATAATTCTCTTTTTGCCTACTGATACTATTATTTTTGTAATGAAATTTTTTTCTTTCTTTTTTTAAAATTTTCCCTGAGGAAGTAGATCGCCAAGGTCTTTCTTCCAAAGTGCCTTTGGGTAGACTCAAACCACCAACCTTTTAGTTAGCAGCAAACACATTAGCTGTTTGTACTACCCAGAGACTCTGTACATACTTCAGAGCCAATCCAATAATGACTTCCCATTTCCTAGCTATGTGATCCTAAGCATTTTATTTACTTCAGTCATAGTTTCCTATCTGGAAAATGGGGATAACAATAATACCAACTTTTAGGGTTGCTGTTTAGATGGAATAAGATCACGTATACTCAGTATTTGGCAAAGTACAGCACACAGTCAATGCTCAACTTCTGGCCACTGCCCATACTGATGTAGAACTTTGGCAAATGAATCAGTCTTTCTCTCATCTCCAATCCTCATACCCACCTGAACAATCTATCCATTGCCCTTATGTCAACATTCCCTAAATTGTTCACCTTCCAATGAATTTAACCTCTATACAATGACTATCAATGACCCTGTTATACCATAAATACTAATATCCTTTCCATGATCACAATCTCCTATCCTTGAAGTTCAAGACCTCCAGGCCTCAGACTCCTCCATGCTTCCCAGTCTCTCATTTCTCTTTAATCCCCATCCTGCCTGGACTCCCTCATCCATTACTTCAACTAGTCCTTATCTCAGAGCACCTACAAGACACCTGCTTTTCATCACACTGGCCTGGCAAAGCCCCAACCCTAAGAAGAACAACTCTGCCTTCTCCCCTCTTTCATCTGGGCTTACAAGTAAGCTCAACTGGAGAGAGCCCTAACCTCATGAATTTGTGCCACTCTAACCACCTGGGAGCTTTCTGGGTTTGTCCTTCCTTCTTCCTCCACCTATTCACAGCACCTCTCACCTCCTCAAAGACCCTGAGTTATCTACTCCTCTCCCTTGCATATCTTCAATTTCTCTCACTTCTATTTTCCCCCACCCTCAGCACATGTAGAAACAAAATTATAAGCTTCTTGTTATTTAATTCAGCCATCATCAGAAAATTAATAAAAGCAGAAACCAAAAGCTTCTAACGAAGATCTGTTAAAAAAAAAAAGGGGGGGGGGGAATGACTCTTCCCACAGGTGCTTTATAAAAATCAACTGTGAGATAGCTATCACATCTTGTCAGGATAAAGCTGGCAAATAGTTACGTATCATGTACCAAAATTTAAATTAAAATAAGTTAAAGCTATTCCTATAATATTCTTATCATCATAAAATTGAGTTTATGTTGAAATCTGTTAAATAGGGCAAGGAGAATTTCTGTACTATTAAAAGGTTTGTTTTATAGTTCTAAGGACTGTTGACTTGTAATTTAAGAATGTTCGTAATAGAATGCATTTGTTGAAATGTTTTTCGTAGAAAATTGTCCACTTAGAGTTGTAAGGCATGTTTGTCATAGGTTTCTTTTACCCATCAACTTTAGTAACACTTAACTCATTACTATGTTATGAGCTAGTGCTAATTAATCCAACCAGTACACAAGGTATGTGCAGAATTTCTTAAAATTAGTAGCACTAACTATAAATGTTTTTCTTCCTTATAAAATAATCACTGCACATTGCAGAATCATAGTCCATTTCTTCATACAGTATCTGGAATGTTTTATTGAATAAATAAAATCAATAATAACTCCAATCTATTAACATTCTACTATGATTCAACAACGTAGGCATTACAATTCTCAGTAGCTAAGGAAACAGAGAATATGTCATTTGCCTAAGGAACAGCCAGGGTTCATATTCTGATTCAAAAGCCCTTCTTTCTGCTCACAGGATTTTCAGGCCTGGCTAGACACTGAAATTACCTAAGGAGCTTGAGGAGTCCCTGGGAGGGACAAACGTTTAATGCACTCAGTAGCTGCTAACTGCAAGGCTGGAGGTTCAAGTCCATAAAACAGGCCCTTCAGAAGAAAGGCCTGGCAATCTACTTCCAAAAAATCAGCCATTAAAAAGCCTATGGAGCACAGCTGTACTCTGACACACGTGGGGTCACCATGAGTCAGGACTGACTTGACGGCAACTGGTTTTTAAGGAGTTTAAAAAAGAAAGAACAATAACCTTGATGTCCACCACTTCCCCTCAGATTCTAATTCTCCTGATCTGGGCTGGGCCTCAGCCAGGTTGAGAACCACCGCACTATAGCAGTCACTGTCCTATCACACTGGGACTCAGATTTTATGTTAACAAAATGCTCTGATCAGGACCCTTATGAGTTGGCAAACGTAGGGACACTCTCAAAGATAATCTTGTCCCAAACAAGGAAAGTGCAAGTTTCAGATGTTCTGTGGTCTAAGGCAGGTTGTGTTAGTTCTAGCTCGGCCCGTATGACACACTGTTGTTTGAGGAGCTGCCCAAACAAGGTGTGAACGCAATGCCTCTCAAGTCAGCTACCAGCACTGACAGATGTACATGCCTTGTCATCACACTGGCCTGCCTAAGCCCATCTAAGCAGCCATCTAAGATACTTGGCCAGAGCAAAAGAGAAAGAAGGGAACCAAAGATTCAAAGAAGCTCGTCTACAGGAAAAATAGCCTACACAAACCACGGCACATGTAGGAGTTAGGGGGAAAGGCAGCAAAGCACCTGTCGACATAGCACCTGACCAATTAAAAAAAAAAAAAAAAAAAGGTGGGGGGGGGCAGCACAAAACACAGAGGTTGAAACAAAACATGGTCACTAGGATAAAGGCAAGCAAAGGGCTCAAGTGGGAAGGTGGGAACTAACACTGGTAAGCGTGGGTGACAGTACCAGGCAGACACCATAGTTCCTGAGTAGCACAGAAATAAGACACAAGTAGCATATGCAGAAATTATTTTTGCTACATGGAATAAGACGACAGAGTGTGACTGAGGCAGATAGCCCACCACAAGCTTGTTGCAATACAATAACTGGAAGATCATGAGAGACTGAAATGGCCTAATGACCCGGAGAAGGAGCAAACCCTGGAGGCAACGCAGAGAAGTCATGTTTGAGTAAAGAACGAACCACATGGTATCAGACTGTTTGGTAGGGAGGCTGAGGGACAGGAGAAAAGTGGCAGGGACAGCCACCAAAGGCTTGTTAAACTCAGACTTTAGCATACTGGGGTTAGAATTGTTTTTAATTATTATTCTCATTCCTAAACTTAATTGTTTAAATAATAAAACCAAATGTTTCTTTCTGAAGGCAAATTTTCAGAGAATAAATATACCTCACGATTTAGAAGAAATATCATAACAGTTTGAAAATTAACATAATTATAATGTGAAGAATTAAATAAACCTAAATTCATTAACTTAGCATATTATCTTTCAAGCCAGCAATCTACTCAGCAAACATCGAAGTACTTATTGAAAGATTAAAACCATGAATCCTACATTCCTTACAAGATACACTGGAAATCATTACAAAACCAGCCTCCTCGTCTCTGTCCAAAAAAAAATCTCTAACAGATGGTCATCTGAACCACTTCCAGTGATGAACTGTCCACTGCAGACCACATCACTTCACGAAATTCCCTTCCACAGACTTGGTATTTTATCATCAAATTTTCCACTGATGGGGGGGAAAGAAAACTCAATATTCTTTGAAAGAAGTATGGGTAAAGGGAGAAAACCAAAAGACCACCACACTACAGCAGGAAATATTTGTAAAGGTTCTAACAGCTTTTATTACAATGGTGCAAGGTAGTATTTCATCCAACACTCACCAATAACAAACCATCATCTTCTATAAAACAATTCCAGCAAGAACAAACAAGAAAACTAAAAGATACATTACTGTAGTATTTCTCACACAATACTGTTTAGTGTTTAAACTTCATGTCACTCCAAATAAAGTGTAATCATATTCTAGCAAACACATGGCAAAAAAAGTTTGCTGTTTACTTTGCCTATAAACAAGAGAACATGCCTCACAATTAACAACTTCTTGTTACAGCACTCCATGACACCGGGATCTATTCGTGCTTAGAATCAGCCAATTGTACCAAATATCATAAAATACAAAATGATATGAAATATAAACATCGATTTGTATTTCAAGTTTATAACATTTTATTTACAAAAATAGTCTGGGAGGAAAAGGACTTACATATTATACCCCATATTCTTTCCTGGGAAGGAGTTACTTCGTGCCATTTTCTAGCATTTCTTTTCCTAACAATTTTAAGGTGACATCTGAATTCCTTCAGAAGGATATGTGTCAGCTAGAAGCTCAGGTTGAGAGGGGAGAAAATGGGAGACTAAGAAGGGAGCATGAGGGATGAGGAACAGGCATGAAAGAGTCGGACAGAAATGGCTCTCACTGACGACCTGGAGTGCCTCATGCAGTGCGAGGTGCGAGCACGCTCCTTGGACACGACACCAAATGCCAGTATGGACAGGACCATGGTCTTCACTGGTTCTGAAGGCCGCTTTCACCAACATGACGTCACTGGAAGGACTCTCTCAAGGCAAACACTACGACATAACTCCGAAGACAGGGTTGTGACGGCAAATGCTAGGGCCATATTCCTCATAGTCTTTCTTGGTGTGACAAACCTGAAAGAACTCCGGCTAAGAAAAAAGCAGAAATTAGAAGGAATACATAAATATTGTAGAAAGGAAATCAAAGTAAATCATCTACTAAGCAAATGAGAAATTCTGCTTATTGAAAACCTTCATTCTCTTTCTTCAGACCCCTGTTGTAGATTTTGACCTCTTCAATGGACTGAACTACTAAGCAGAGTTTTATTTTTTTAAATAACACTTTATTGTGCTTTCGGTGAAGGTTTACACGGCAGTTTATGCTCCCATTTGACAATTTCTACACAAGTTGTTCAGTGACATTGGTTACGTTCTTCATTATGTGTGAACCTTCTCGTTATTTCTGTTCTGGTTTTTCTATTAATCTAGTTTCCCTGCCCTCTTACATTCTTATCTTTGTTTTAAAGTAATTATTGACCATTAGTTCTCATATGGATTTTTTTAAAGGAGCACAGTACTTACGGGTGAGTCATTATTTTTGAGCCAATTTTTAATTTAGCTACAAGGTGACCTCAGGGTTTAGTTTCGGTGCAAGGTTTGAGGAGTATCTCGGGGAAATAGCCTCAAAGAGACCTCCAGTCTCAACCAGTCCACCAGGTCTGTTTTTTGTTTGTTTGTTTGTTTTGTTTTTTAATTAGGAATTTGAGTTTCTGTTCCACATTTTAACTCCATTCTATCAGGGTCCATTTATTGTGGCCCTGATTAGAATGGTCAGTAGTGGTAGCCAGGCACCATCTAGCTCTGATTTCAGGGAGATGAGGCCATGGTTCTTGTAGATAATTTGTCCTGTACACTAGTTTCTTCTTTGAGTCTTTGGCTTCCTTCTTTCTCTTTTGCTCCAGATGAGTATCTTAGATGGCCACTCACAAGCTATGAAGACCCTAGACACTACTTACCAAACCATGATGCAGAACATAACTTTATGAACTATATTATGCCAACTGACTGAGATGTCCCACGAGACTATGGTCCTAATCTTTCAAGCCCAGAAATCCAGTCCTGCAAGGTATTTGGTTATGTCTAAGAGTATCCATAACTGTGCCCCTATGTGCTTTATATGTGAATATACGTGCATACAGTCACATAGATGCATACACATATACATGTGCATATACCTATATATATACCCAAAACCCATTGGTATCGAGTCGATTCCAACTCATAGCGACGTTATAGGACAGAGTAGAACTGCCCCATAGAGTTTCCAAGGAGCGTCTGGTGGATTCGAACTGCCTACCCTTTGGTTAGCAGCCATAGCACTTAACCACTACGCCACCAGGGTTTCCAAAAATAACCCAAAAAATGTATGTGCTGGTATATATGTACGTATATAGGCATATATGTATATAGGTGTATGCGTACGTGTATGCGTATATATACACACACACCTATATACATATATGCCTACACACATACCGGCACATCTATTTTTTTGGTTGCTTTTGCTGTTATTTCAAAACTATATATGCCATAGCAATTACCAACAGGTCCTTTTTTCTTGTGTACTTTCTAATGACATCGTTTACCCTCATCAAGCTGTGTACACTTCACCCTTCTTCAGTGTTGCCTTTCCCATCACCAAAAATAACAAGTGTCCACTATCTAGAGAGTGAATCCCCCTGCCCCCCGCCCCCGCCATCCCCGGTAACCACTAATGAACATTAGTTTCTGTACATTTACTTGTTCATGTTATTTCATAAAAGTTAGAACATACAATATTTGTTTTGTCGTGACTGACGTATTTCGCTCAACATAATGGCCTCCAGGTTCATCCACGTTCCAAGCGGTTTTTAGGAACCATTTTTCCTTATCACTGAGTAGCATTCTATTGTATGTATATTTCTTTCTTTTTTAAAAAAATTTATTCATTCTCTACTTAAGGCTAACTATATGCTGGGAAAAGGAGCCCTGGTGGCACAGTGGTTAAGGGCTCAGGCTGCTAACCAAAAGGTAAGCAGTTCTGATCCATCAGCCACTCCTTGGAAACCTTATAGGGCAGTTCCACTCCGTCCTATAGGGTCTCTGTGAGTCAAAATCCACTCGATGGCAATGGTTTATTTTGATACACTGGGAACAATTTGTTAGCTATCAACAAATCTGAAGGAAAAAAATAATTACTTAGAAAAGGCACTGCAATGAATGATCAGTGTAATAATTTTTAGATTATCTTTGGATTTCACTTATCCATTCTATCTGTAATCCTTAATTATAACTAGCAAGAAGACTTATGAATTAGCTGTGCAAATTAAAAGATTGGTAAGATATTTTTTGTATTTCACAGAATTAAACGTGGGACAGTTTAGAGCATACACAATTAAAACGCACATGGTTTAACCTTCATGAGACAATATTTATTTAAACTCAACAGAAAATACAGAAATGAAAATATAGAACCACCTAGAAAAAGACTTACAGTTGAGGCAAGCATTGAGCCTCCAAACCACACAGCATAGCGCTGCATATGATGTGTTATCACCTGAACCTCCACAGGCTTAGGCTGGAAAACAAAGCAATTTATGTTTAGTTCAAGCAGTCAAATTTTTTATTTTAAAAATCTTTCAGCTGACATGAGGATGATTTCATTCTAAGTACAGAAAACACGGGGGTGCTCCTCCCATCTTACTGGCATAACATCCTTCCCAACTACATTCATGTCCTCCTAGAACATCGCTCATTATACAGCTGCCTCCTAAAGCAATGCTTCTCCGCCTCTCCTGCTGCAGCACCCTCCCCTTAGTCCCTGATCCTGGGCAGGTTCAGAGAAATAAAGCTTGCAAGTCAGGTAAAGTTTATCTTTCCACAACACTAAAAGCACCAAAAAATGTAAAAAAAAAAAATCCAATCAATAGACCTGATTTTTTTTTAACCAAACAAACCAGATGTTTCAACACTGTAGAGATAATGTTAAATAATACTGACTGTTCCAAAAATACTAAAAGAAACTACATCTTAGAAACAGATTCTATTTCAGCAGCCTCTCTTTCCAGGTGAGGGCTGCACACGTTTTCTCCCACCTACTTTATCAAAAACCAACCCTGGTTAGAAGCCCAAACAAAATCAACAGCTAGTTAAGAATTATATCTTAGAGAAGCACATTATAACTCCCTGCTAATATATCAGTGGTTTTAGTTTAATGAAAACATCTCTAAAGGACCTTAAAGATCTTCACTATAAATCAATCCCACCTCCTGGCACACTGGCCATTACATGGCATGACGATCTCTTACAATACAAAAGAAAACTGCTGGCAGACGTGGCTCAGTGAGAGCATGCAGTGGTTGTTGCTGCATCACTAGGCATATCAGTCTTAACTACATGCTTGGAATGGATTCAGGCAACAAACCCCTGAATGTAATTTCACAGTGTGGTTAAGAAAGCGGTTCACATGTGTTTTTATTTCCTGCCGCCAAGGCAACCTCCTTCGACAGGGCGTCAGGGAGCTCCAAGCAGACCCCAGCACAGGGCGTCAGGGAGCCCCGAGCGGACCCCAGCACAGGGCGTCAGGGAGCCCCAAGTGGACCCCAGCATAGGGCGTCAGGGAGCGTCCAGTGGACTCCAGTGCAGCAGCTCCCTTCATGAACACGTCCCTGTTCCGGTCTCCTACCTTTATTCTGCCACCGCTGAGCTCTTCACTAAGTTTTAACCTGGCATCCACCACTCTTTTTAAATCTCTCTGTAGTCGACGCCCAAAATCCCTGAACATCGTCGAACCTCCTGAAAGAACGACATTCTAAAAGACACAAAGCAGAGGGTTTCCTGTGGATGAAATACTCCACCCACATTTTTCCTGTAAACTGCCCCACAATAAAATCTCCATATGTCCAATCACTTATGTGAATAACACACTTCAACCTAAATGAAAAGACAGAATCAAAACTAATGCCATCAAAAAAGTTTATACTGTATTTTTTCTGTACCAAAAACGTGTCACAAATTCTTCCTCCCAGTACTTCTCCTCAATTAAAGCCAAATGAAGACATAAAACAATTCTGCTTCCATGTGCTCCCTCTGGAACATGAAGAACTTTACACGGATCAGGAAACCGAAACAAATTGTATCAACTGACAAACTGACTTTCATAGTTATTTTAATCTAAGGTCAAATTAACGCTGGATCTTTAGCTGTTTTGCCTTACATAATCACTGTGGGAAAAGTCTTCCAATTAATACCTGAACCTTTTAGAAGGGTGATATTGGGGGAAAAGGGAGTGTACTGGGCTGGAGTGTGTCCTCCAAGAATTCATGTCCACCTGGAACTTCAGAATGTGACCTTATTTGGAAATAGGGTCTTTGCCAAGGTAATTAGTTAAGGTGAGGTTACACTGGAGCACGGTGTGCCCTAAACCAGTAAGACTGATGTCCTGATAAGCAGCACAGGCATGGCCTACTGGAACCTGCCCTGCACTGATTCCCAGTCCGCACTGTCAGCCCTGGTAGGTGCCACAAACAACCTATCCCAGCAACTCCCCTTCAGCTGGACCTGCCCTACTGTACCATATCTGAGTGACTGACCCTGCCCATTGTAGGAGGTGAAAAGTATCATGCCTACAGACGAGCAAACAACAAAGAACACACAGCCCGCCTGCTCAGACGTAACCAAACAAAACAAAAAACCAGGATGAAACAAACAAATCTACAATCAATAAATGAGGAAAATAACCACTGAATGCCCCAAAGACAGCAAACAATATCAAAACATTTACAAAAACAGGACAGAATGGTTCCAGTAGGCATCTAAAATAAAACACCAGATGACCTTCCAGTAGAAGAAAAGGCACTAGAACTAACTGATAGGGAATTCAAATACCTAATATTCAGAATGATCCAAGAGTTGAAGCAAAAAGTAGACAAAAATGAGGAAAAAATAGACAAATTCGTGGAAAAGGCAGACAAATTCATGGAAAATACAGACCAAAAAAAAGGACAAAGTCAAGAAAATAATAAAAGAACAAAATGCTAAAATAAATTCACAACTAGAAATCATACAAAAATAACAATTAGAAATCCAAAAGATAAACAACAAGATTTCAGAAATGGACAGTGTCATAGAAGGGCCGAGGAGCAGGTTTGAAATGATGGAAGATAGGATCAGCAAAATTGAAGACAAACACTTGGATACAACTCTGAAGAAAAATTAGAATAAAGAATAAAGAAAAATGAAGAAACCCTGAGAATTATGTGGGATACAATCAAAAGCAAAAATCTGCAAGTGATCAGAGTTCCAGAACAGGGGGAGAAAACAGAAAACACAGAGAGGATCACCGAAGAACTGCTGACAGAAAACTTCCCCAATATCATGAAAGATGAAAAGCTGGCCATCCAAGAAGCTCAATGAATGCCATATAGGATAGACCCCAAAAGAAAATCACCAAAGCATATCATAATCACACTCGCTAAAACCAAAGACAAAGAATCCTGAGAGCAGCTCGAGAAACACAAAAAGTCACATACAGAGAAGAAACAATAAGACTAAGCTCGGATTATTCAGCAGAAACCATGTAGGCAAGAAGGCAATGGGATGACATATACAAAACCTTGAAAGAAAAAAATTGCTAGCCAAGAATAATATATCCTGCAAAACTCATGTTCAAATACAATGGTGAAATTAGGTCATTCCCAGATAAACAGAAATTAAGGGACTATGTAAAAACCAAACTAAACTTACAAGAATGATTAAAAAGAGTCCTTTAATCTGAGAACAAACAACATCAGACCACAGGCTGAATCTAGGACACAGGATGGTACTAACCAGATACCAACATAGGAAATGAACTCTTAAGGATTATGCAAAACAAAAAGAATTACAACATGGAACCAGAAAGGTTAATCTGTAAATGACAACAGCATCAGAACAATAAAAGAGGAAATAAACATTATAGGTATAGAACCTTCTAATGGAGAGAAAAGCAAGGCGATACCAAGTAATAATAGTCTAGTTCAAATCTAGGAAGATAAGGGTAAATTTCAAGGTAATCACAGAGAAAGTTAACAAACCTACTCATCAAAATAAAGAAGAAAAACATAAAGTCTCAGTAAAAACAAAACCTACAAAAACAGAAGAAATGAAAAAAAAAAAAAAATCCACAAGCAAAAGGAACTCAGCACAGGAGAGTAAGAGGAACAAAGAAAATGTCAGCACCACAAAAAAAAGCACTACAAAATGCAGTCCCACTCCTAGGAATATATCCTAGAGAAATAAGAGCCATCACACGAATAGACATATGCACACCCATATTCATTGCAGCACTGTTCACAATAGCAAGAATATGGAAACAACCTAGATGCCCATCAACAGATGAATGGATAAACTATGGTACATACACACAATGGAGTATTATGCAAAGATAAAGAACAATGATGAATCTGTGAAGCATCTCATAACATGGATAAAACTGGAGGACATTATGCTGAGTGAAATAAGTCAATCACAAAAGGACAAATACTGTATGAGACCTCTACTGTAAAAACTCATGTAAAAGTTTACACACAAAAAGAAACAATCTTTGTTGGTTACGAGGGATGGGAGGTGTGGAGGGGGGAACTAAATAGACAATAGATAAGTGGTAACTTTGGTGAAGGGTAAGACAGTACACAATACTGGGGCAGCCAGCACCACTTGTACAAGGAAAGGTCATGGAAGCTCCATAGACACTTCCAAACTCCCTGAGGGACTGAATTGCTGGGCGGAGGGCTGTGGGGACCATGGTCTTGGGGAACATCTAGCTCAACTGGTATAATACAGTTTATTAAGTCAGTGTTCTACATTCTACCTTGGTGAGTAGCATCTGGGGTCTTAAAAGCTTGTGAGCAGCCATCTAAGATACTCCACTGGTCTCAACCCTTCAGGAGCAAGGGAGAATGAAGAGAACAAGATACAAGGAAAAGATTAGTCCAAAGGACTAATGGACCACAGCTACCATGGCCTCCACCAGACTGAGTCCAGTACAGCTAGATGGTGCCCGGCTACCATCAGTGACTGCTCTGACTGGGATCACAATAGACAGTCCTGGACAGAGCTAGAAAAGGATGTAGAGCAAAATTCTAACTCACCAAAAAAAAAAAAAAAAAAAAAAAAGACCATATTTACTGGCCTGACTGAAGAAACCCTGAGTATGGCCCCCAGACACCCTTTTAGCTCAGTGGTGAAGTCACTCCCGAAGTTCACCGTTCAGCCGAGGACTGGACAGCCTCATAAAACAAAATGGGACTAATGAGGCACAGCAGTCCAGGGACAAGGAATAGAAGGCAGGAGGGGACAGGAAAGCTGGTGATAGGGAACCCAAGGTTGAGAAGGGACAGTGTTGACACGTCGTGGGGTTGTTAACCATTGTCATAGGGCAATATGTGTGCTGTTTAATGAGAAACTGTTCTGCAAACCTTCATCTAAGGTACAAAATAAAGAAAAGAATTATCTATGTGAGGTCAAACTGACAACGGCAACTCAAAAAGTTTGATGGGAAGCCTAGGGGGCAGGGAGTGGAAGATAATGGTGATGGAATAATTTGGAAAAGGACAGTGAGAATAGTAGCACAACTGGAAGAATGTAATCGATGTCACTGAATTATACATGTAGAAACTTTTGAAATGGTGTAACTTTGCCTATGTATATTTTCACCAAAAAAAAGACCCTCCAAGGTCGAGAAGGGAGAGTGTTGACATGTCATGAGGTTGTTAACCAATGTCATAAAACAATAGGTGTACTGACTGTTTAATGAGAAATTATTCGTTCTGTAAACATTCATCTAAAGTACAATAAAAAAATTTTTTTAGAAGAAAGACATCAAAAAAAAGGAAGAAAGCAATTCCACTTACAACAGCACCTGAAAGAACAAAATACCCAGGAGTAAACCTAACCAGGGAAGTAAAGGGTGTATACAAAGAAATTATAAAACACTGCTGGAAGAGACTAAAACAGACCTAAATAAATGGAAAGGTATTCCATGATCATGGATTGGAAGATTTTATACTGGGAAAATGTCAACACTACCCAAAGAGATCTATAGATGCAATGCAATCCCGATCAAAAATCTAACAGCATTTTCTACAGAATGGAAAAAAGAATTCCTCAATTATATGGAAAGGGAAGAGGCCCCAAACAGTCAAAGCAATTCTGAAGAACAAAGTAAGAGGCCTCACATTTCCCAATTGCAAAACATACTATAGAGCTACACTAATCAAATTTACCTGGTACTGGATGAATGAGAGACACACAGGCCAATGAGATACAACTGAGAGCCAAGAAATAAATTCATATATCTACGGTCAACTGATTTTCTACAAGGGTGCTAAGTCCATTCAGTGGGGGAAGCAACAGTCAACAAATGCTGCTGGGGAAACTGGATTTCCACAAGCAGAAAAATGAAGCAAGATCTGTACCTCACACCACACACAAAAACTAATTCAAAATGGATCAAGGACTTAAACCCAAAATCATGAATTTCTTGGAAGAAAGTATAGTGACAAAGCTATGGGACTTAGTTTTTTTTTATGATAGACTATCAAATACAACAACAAATGCATAAGCTACAGAATATAAAACAGGTAATTGGGACCTCATAAAAATTACTTATGTTCATCAAAGCACGTTATCAAAAGAGTAAAAAGAACCCACAGACTGGGAAAAAATCTTTGAAAATTACATATCTGATAAGGGTCTAATATCCAAAATATTCATAAAACCACAACGTAACAACAAAAAGACAAATAGCTCAATCAAAAAATGGGCAAAGGAATAAACAGACACTTCACCAAACAGGATATATAAGAGGTCAACAACCACATGAAAATATGCTCATCATCACTAGCCATTAGAGAGATGCAAATCAAACGTACAGTGAGATACCACCTCATCCCTACTAGAATGTCAATAATAATAACAGAAAATAACAAATGTCGGAGAAATGTGGGGAAGTCAGAACCCTTACCCATTCTTGGTGGGAAAATGATACAACTATTGTGGAAAACAGTACGGTGATTCCTCAAAAGAATTAAAAATAGAACTACCATATGATCCAGCAATTTCACTCCTAGGTATATACCCTAGGGACCTAAAAGTAGCAACTCGAACAGATACATGCACACCTATATTCACTGTCACACTATTCACAATAGGGAAAAGATGGAAACAGTCTAAATGCCCATCAACAGATGAATGGATGAACAAAATGTAGTACATACGTACAATGGTATGTGTCTTAGTTATCTAGTGCTGCTTTAACAGAAATACCACAGTGGCTGGCTTTAACAACAAAAATTTATTTTCTCATAGTTTAGGAGGCTAGAAGTCCAAATTTAGGGTGCCAGCTCTGGAGGAAGGCTATCTTTGTTGGCTCTGGAGGAAGGTCCCTGTCTCTTTTGAGCTTCTGCTCCTGGATGATCTTCATGGGGCTTAGCATCTCTCTTCCCCCATCTCTGCTTGCTTGCTTATTTAATCTCTTTTATATCTCAAAAGAGATTGACTTAAAACACACCCTACACTAATACTGCCTCACTCTCATAACAAAGAAAACCCATTCCCAAATGGGATTATAACCACAGGTATACCCAAAACCAAACCCATTGCCATCAAGTCGAATTCTGACTCATAGTGACCCTACAGGACAGAGTTGAACTGCCCCATAGGGCTTCCAAGGCTGTAAATCTTTGTGGAAACAGACTGCCGCATCTTTCTCCCACAGAGTGGCTAGTGGGTTCAAACTGCCGATCTTTTGGTTAGCAGGCAAGCACTTAACCACTGTGCCACCAGGGCTCCTTAACTATAGATATAGAGGTTAGGATTTACAACACATATTTTGGGGGTCACAGTTCAATCCACAACAGAATACTACTCAGTTATAAAGTGAAATGAAGTCCTGATACATTCTACAACATGGACGGGCCTCAAAGACGTGGTTGTTGTTGTTAGGTGCCGCCGAGTTGGTTCCAACTCATAGCGACCCTATAGAATAGAGTAGGACTGTTCCATAGGGTTGCCAAGGAGCAGCTGGTGGATTTGAACTGCTGACCTTTTGGTTAGCAGCCTAGCTCTTAACCACCACGCCTCCAGGGCTCCTCAAAGACATTATGCTCAGTGAAATAAATCGATCACAAAAGAATAAATACTGTATGACTTCACTTATTTGAAAAGACAAGAATAAGTAAAGAAGAGAGAGAATCATTCTCTGGGAAGTAGTGAGTTTATGGTGATGGGAAATTGGCATTAAGGGTAATGGTTGTACAACTTGGCAAATGTAACTGATACCACTAAGTTGTACACCAGAAAAAGGGTGAAGTGGCAAATATTGTGTTATATGTAATTTTACATCAACAGCAAAAAAAACAGAGACTAAAGTTGCTGATACTACGTAGATACATTCAAAATCCTCACGGGATTAGTCCTGTTGGTTCAAAGGTACAGGGTCATGGCTTCCTGGGATTGTCCAGTCAAATAGCCTAGTACCGTTTTTAGTTACTGTTCTACTTCCTAGTTTGGTGAGTAGTGCCTGGATCTTAAAAGCTTCCAAGCAGTTATCCAAGATACTACAATTGGTCGCCATTTGCCTAGAGCAGCAAAGGAAGAGATCCAGGAATTGGAAAAGGAACTGGACTGCAGGTCTAACTGCCTCCATGAATTACTGCCTCCCTTGCCATGAGACCAGAACTGGATGGTGCCCGGCTACCATTACTGAACATTTTGATCAAGGAATCAATAGATGAATCCTGATCAAAAGGGAGAAAATGTGGAATAGAATTCAAATTCTTACAGAGCCTGCCTTACTAGACCTACTGAGATTGGAGGAACCCCTGAATCTATTGCTCTGAGAAAATTTTCAAACCATAAATCGAAACAATCACCTGAAGTCATCTTTAAACAGTTTAGCTAAATTAGTAAAGACTGTTTGCCATGAGCCTTGTGTTCTTTTAAAGAATTATTTATGTGAGATCAAACTGACTAAAGAACCAAAGCCAAACCCATTGCTGTTGAGTAGATTCAGACCCAGAGCAATCCTACAAGACAGTGTAGAACTACCCCATGGAGTTTCTAAGGAAGAGCTGATGGATTTGAACCTTTTGGTTATTAGCTGTAGCTCTTAACCACTGTGCCACCAGGGCTCCTGACTAAAGAAAGTTTAGTCCTAATTTAGTCCTTCAGTCACTCATTCATTGAACACCACACCTGAAAATCCTAGCTTTTCCTGCTATCAGCAGTAAACAAACTATTCCATTCAACAAGTGCTTACTTCTGCGAACAAGACCCTGAACTACAAATGTAATAACAAAATAGTCCTGACAGCACCACAGAGCAGAAATCTGCAATGCGTGGAGGCTTCACTGACCAGCTTTGAGAACACGCCTCAATCTCCTGAATCCAGACATTCTCAAAGGGGTCTTCAACCCCTAAAAAGATATAACTGTAAAAATGAAACTTTAAACACAAGCTATCACTCTAAAGATGTGCACTTTAAAAAGTTAACATTTTTTAATCTTCTAAAAGCATTTTAAAGTTGTTCATTTCAGATTTTTCTCTAAAAAGAAACTGTTTCCTACATTTACTTAAAAATCCACAACTAGATACTTTTACTTAGAGTGTATGAAAAAAGTTGCAAATGCCCAGGAAGATAACTGTAAGTGAAAGTTACAATTACACTGAACTATTAGTGATTTGGCTTAGAAGTGCGGCCTTGCAGAGTTGGCGGAAGCCTCCCCTACCTTGGAGGAGAATGTTGGAGGTGCTACACCCCTGGACCCCACCCAGCAGGCCCTTACGTAACCAAGGTTTCAGCAGCAGGCATCACCTCAAGAGCATCTACAAAGCAAATTCACAGCCCAGCAAGAGGGGAGCGGACAGTCCTCATTACATTGCTTGGTTTATGGTCAGGGATTATTATTTCCTCATGAGCTCCTGAGGAAATATGAGCTCAGAACATCCTGCTCCTTACAGACCACAGGGAGCTCCACATAGTTATTACACTCTGTCTTCATCAGCACCATTAACGTCATGGAAGACGGTGAACTTTAAAACTGTGAAGCATGATTAAAACAGAAAAAATACTAGCAGGAATACTGGCAGAATTCAGGATAGCCCTAGTCACTGAGAAGATTCTGGAGAAGCTAGAAATTTTAGACAGTAATGTCATGAGCTCTGAAAGTCCTCAGCAAATGATAAGAATATGAAACTGGGGAGATGGTGAAAGAGTAGAAATGAAAAGGCTAATTTAGGGGTGATCTGAACTCAGGCTGCAATGACATTTACTTATTGTGCATATATACAGAATATGTTGTATGTAAATGGATACTTAAACCTCTAGAAATGACTAGAGATAAAGAGAAACAAAAGCCCCAGAAATGAGTCAATTAAGACTCTCAAAGTGAAAAGTTATAAAAATATGGTCAAGGCAAAAACCACAAAGTTTTAAAATAAACATGTATTACCTCTATAGATTTAAAAACCATTTTAAAGGTAAATCTTAAAAATTAAAAGTCACCTTTAAATATGTCATAAAAACAAATCATGGAGAAAAAAAAAGGGACAGCCATTCACTGTTATACTTAAAATGCAACTTTTTAAAAAAGAAAAATATTTAAAAACCAAACCCATTGCCGTCGAGTTGATTCCAACTCATAGTGATCCTATAGGACAGAGTAGAACTGCCACATAGAGTTTCCAAGGAGCACCTGGTGGATTTGAACTGCTGACCTTTTGGTTAGCAGTCATAGCTCTTAACCACTATGCCACCAGGGCTTCCAAATAATATTTAGGAATATAAATTTTTTTTAACTTTCTTTTTATAAACTTAAATTCATAAGGAAAAGTCTTTTTTTAAAGTAATATTTCACTGTGTATTTGGTGAAAGCTTACACAGAAAGCTAGGTTCCCATTTGATAATTTTCACACAAATTGATCAATGACTTGAGTTACATTTTTCACAGTGTGTCAACATTCTCTTTAATTGTGTTCTTGGTTGTTTCATTTCTAGTACTCTAGTTTCCCTGTGCCCTTATCTTCTCATCTTTGCTTTATATTATAAATGTTGACCTTCTGGACTCATACAGATAGTTCTGTAGAACAGCACCAATCTAACGGGAAATATCTTTTATTATGTGTGTCATTCTGCTTTTCTGCTAAAAGGTGATCTCAGAGGATAATTTCGGTTCAAGGTTTAAAGAATGTCTCAGGGCAATAGACTCAGAGAGGCCTCTGCTCTCAGGTTTGTCCAGTTAGTCTGGCCTTTTTTTAAGGATTTGAGTTTTGTTCTACATTTTTCTCCCATTCTGTGTGGGTTCATCTATTGAGACCCCAGTTAGATGGGTCAGTGGTGGTAGCTGGGCACCATCTAGTTCTTCTGGTCTCATGGTAGTTAAGGTCGTGGCTCATGCAGGCTATCAGCTTATAGACTTCTGTCTTCTCTGAGATTTCAATTACCTTCTTACCCTTTTGCTCCTGGTGAATAAAGACCAATAGCTGTATCTTTGTTGGCCACTCGCAACCTTTAAAGACCCCAGATGCTACTCACTTCACTAGGATGCAGAACATGAACTCTGTGGACTATATTATGCCAATTGACTGAGTTGTCCCATGAGACTATGATCCTAACCTTTCAAACCTAGAAAACCAATTTCAGAAGGTGTCTGGTTATGTCTGACGACTATCTGTAGTTGTGTCTTCAGTGAATGTATGTGCCTGCTCACACATACCTGTATTTACATACATACAGATACTTCTATCTGTTCTCACATATGTATACACCTGTACCTACCAGTATACCTATATGCCTATACCTATCCATATGTGATCCTAGACTCCTTTTTTGGTCTATGTTGGAGTTGTTGCCATCTTACATATGTCAAACTCTTTAGTACAGGCATCCTTTTCTCATGAGTGCTTCTCAGCAACATCATTTATTTTCATCATGTGCTCACTATACCCACATTCAATGCCACTTTTCCCATCACCAAAATAACAAGTCTTTTTTTTTCTATTAATGAAAACCATCTAATTTAGAAAAACAGACTTTAGAAAGTAAAGTTAGTAGTATATTACTAATATCAGAAAATTTCTCAGGTTACTTAATACACAGACATCACACAATACTTTTTAAAATGCCTTCTCACATGTAATTCATGCAGCCTGAGTAGGTATGAAGAGGTGGGGATGGAAAAGCAACGGGCACCACTTGACCGTTGTTAATAAAACAAGATGGCTCTCATTTATGAGGTCAACTAAGCACTGCTTTATGAGAGCTATCTGGCTGCACTGGTTTTCCCAGAATATTTTCTCATTACTGTCCTAGAAATAGGTAAAGTGTATCTGGTGGCATAACAGGCTGCTTCTGTTGACTTTGTTGTGGCAGAAAATAAATCAAGTACAAAACAGACCTTAGTAAAACACAATTAAGTTCATGTTAAATCCTTGGAAAGACGCTTTGACTTCACATTAATTCCATCCTCTTGACTACGACATAGACAAGGGTTCTTGTGTATTATCCTCTGTAATAATTTTAAACCACTCATATCAATCAAACTAGGTATCCAGAAAGATACTGGAAGGAGATAAAATTTATCATCAGAAAATGTCTCATAGACCAGTTTATTCAGGGCTGGATTTCAGAGACAAAGACAGAATTTGCAACAGAAGATGTCATCACAAAACATCAAAAAAATTGATCGCTTACATCTAGAATGGCCACTCATTTTTCAAGAAAACTTCTATTTATATTCCTATAAAGCATAAACACAGTAACCTAGTGTTACAAATTGAATCGTGTCCCCCAAAAATATATGTTATAAATTCTAATCTCTATGCCTGTGGTTGCAATTCCATTTGGGAAAGGGTTGTCTTTTTTATCTTAATAAGGCAGGATTAGGGTTTATTTTAAGTTAATCTCTTTTGAGGTATAAAAGAGATTAAACACAAGCTAGGAAGCAGAGATGGTGTAAGACAGATGCCAAGATACATGGAGCCCTCCAAGGAGCTAGGAAACAGAAGCTGAAGAGACGAAGATCTTCCTCCAGAGCTGACAGAGGAAGCCTTCCCCTAGAGCTGGCACTCTGAATTCAAACTTCTAGCCTCCTAACCCATGAGAAAATAAATTTCTGTTTGCTGAAGCCATCCACTTGTGGTATTTGTGTTATAGCAGCATTAGACAACTAAGACATCGAGCTTTAAAAAAAAAAAATCACATTCATGACCATTTTGATACATTTAAATTCTACTTTTAAGGAAAAAGCAAATATTATGCCAACAAGTTGATGTCATGGATTTTTAAAACATTTTATTTAGAAACATTTCCAAAATTAGCAAGTTATACACTCTTTATTTAGATTTACCGATTAACATTTTAACACATTTGCTTTATCATTTGCATTCATGTTTCTCCTCTTCCCTTCCCCACACACAATTTTTATGAAACCACTGGGAACAAATTATATACATCATAGCCCTTTATTCCTAAATACTTTAGTGTGTATTTTCTAAAAATAGAAACATTCTCTTACGTTTCCATAGTACAACTGTCAACTTCATAAACTTACATTATTATAAAACTTTTATCTAATAACTGTCCATATTCCAATTTTTTCACTTTATTAATATTCTTTATAGCATTTTTCCCCTTTAGTCCAGGATCCTGTCTAGGGTCAAGAATTGCAATCAGTTGTCACGTCTCCTTAATAGATTTTTTTAATTATAAAATAATTCACCAGGGTATGATAAAAAACGTTCATTCTGATGCTTCAGAAGTGAAGTGAAATCTTTAGTTGCCTTCAAAGGTATGCTATATAAAATTCATTCTTTTCATTCATTCACCCAATAATAAAAACAGGGCTATGCATATGCGGTCAAAAGATTTTAGATAAAGTTGCCAAGGTACTTCAATAGGAAAAGAATAGTCTTTCTTTATCAAATGATGCTTGAATTACTGACATTCACAGGGATGAAAAAAATGAACCTTTACCACTACCTCACTTCATATACACAAATTACCTCAAAATGTATCATAGACTTAAATGTAAGGGCGAAAACAATAGAACTTCTAGAAGAAAATCTTCATGATTTTTGGGTAGACAAAGATATCTTAGATAGGACATAAAAAGCATAAACCATAAAAGAAAAAAAACTGATAAACTGGATTTCATAAAATAAAAAACTTCTGCTCATCAAAATATAACATTAAGAAAGTAAAAAGGCAAGCCACATATGGGGGGAGGGAGGTAAACTATAATACATGTATCTGACAAAGGATTTGTATCCAGAATATATAAAGAACTCTTATAACTCAATAATAAGATAAACAAATAAAAATGGGCAAAAGATTCAGACATTTCATGAAAGAAGATATACAAATTACCAATACAAACATGAAAAGAGAGTCAACAACATTTGTAATCAGACTTATGCAAATTAAATTCACTACATACCAAGTGTTGGTTAAGACTGGAACAACTAGAACTCAAGTATACTGTTTGTGGGAATGTAAAATGGTGCAATCCCTTCAGTAAAAGTTTGTTAATTCTTACAGAGTTAAACATACAGTTACCATATGACTAAGAAATTGTACTTCTAGGTATTTACTCAAGGGAAATAAAATGTACGTCCACACAGACTTGTACTCAAATTGTTCATAGCAGCTTTTCTGTAATAGCCAAAAACTGGAAATATCCCAAATTCCTTCAGTGGGGGAATGGGTAAACAAGTTGTAGTATATCCAAACAACAGAATGCTACTCACCAACCAAAAGGAACAAGCTATGAACATGGATGAATCTCAAAAGCATTCTGATTAAAAGAAGCCAGAACAGAGAGAGCATACTGTATAATTCCCTTTATATGAAACTCTAGAAAATAAAACCCAGTCATAGTGATAGAAGGCAGATCAGTGCTTTCCTAAGGCTAGGGTTGGGGGATAGGGATTGATTGGGAAGAAGTCCACGGGAACTTTGCAAGTGATGGTCATATTCTGTATCTTAACTGTAATAGTGATTACATAGGTACAAAAATTTGTCAAATCTCTTTGAACTCTGCACTTAAAATAGGTTTTTATTGTATGTAAATTATACCTCAAAGTTGACTTTTAAAAAACAGGACTTTTAAAAAGGAAGGGCTACTTTGAAATGAGACCTCACTGAAGTGGTGACAATAGAACTGAGACTTAAGTGACAAGAAAGAGCCAGTCATATAAAAATATGGAAGCATGGAGTTGTAGGCAGAAAGCAGAATAAGCAGAAAGCCCTGAAGCAGGAATAAGAAAGAACAGAAAGAGACAACACAGGAGGTATCTAAACAGTACATTCTTAGTAACTCCCTGTTGAAATCTGAGTTACAGAAATACACAAAGGCTAGATCAAGTGGGGCCTCCTGACCATGATGTTTGGATTTTATTCTAAGGGTAGTTAGTAAATAATCCTTGAAGGATTTTTAGCAGGGAAGTGATATGACCTGATTAATATTTTAACATAATCATTCTGCTCAGTAAAGAATGAATTATTAGGGACAAAGAATAATTGGCCCTACCCAGTATCTATTCTCCCCTTCCTTCTTACTAGTGAAACTCTTTTTCTCTTTGGGAAAACAATATAGTGAGTTAAAAATATTCACCTCTTAGAGGGGGCCAAGTGTCAGTCCGGCCAATGAGGTGCAGGTAGAAATCCCTGGGGAGGGTATCTTTGGACCTCGTCACATGGCTGCTTGGGCTTCCCCACAGTATGGTAACTGAGTTCCAAGAAGGAAAGCTCCCAGAGGAATAAATCGGAAGCTACCAATTCTCTTAAGGTTTGGGCTTAGAAGTCCCAGAATGTCATTTCTGCTCATTTCTATTGGTCACAAAAGTCACAGGAGAGGGAAAGAAACTCCACCTCTTCATGGGGGTGTGCCATGCTTATATGAGGAGGAAAGGAACCAATGACAATCTTCAGAAACAATCTACCATACCAACTGATAGAGAAAGCTTTAGTTCAGATAAGAGTTGGTACTGGCTCTGAATCAGAGAAGAAAAGTGAATAGATTTTACATGTTTTGAAGGTAGAACCAACAAGACTTGGTGACCGACTGAAAGTGAAAGGTGAGGGAAAGGGAGAAATAAAGGATGCCTCCTTATTTTGTGGCACAGGCAATTGAGTGGTGCTAATTATAGAAATGGAATTAATTCCAGGCAGAAAGAATTTGGTAGAAGGGCAAAGTGAGAAAATCGAGGGTTTCCTTTTGGCCATATTAAGTTTGGTATGTCTACCATAAATCCTTGAAAGCCCAATGGAACATTTTCTACTCTACACACATGGGGTTGCCATGAGTCGGAGTCAACTCAACAGCAACTAACACAACAATCATAAATCAGGTAGAGATGTCAAGTAGGCAGGTGGATATTTGAGTCTGGAGCTCATGGAAAGATTAGTGTTGAAGATACAAACCCGGGAGTCACTCGCATATAGAGGTACTTGAAGCCCCTGGACTAGAAATGTCACCTAGGGAGAGAGTGTAAATTAGGAAGAAAAAAAAATCAGAGACTCTAGACCAAGCGTTAAGGTTGAGCAGAGGAGCAGTGAGAAAGAGGACTGTAGAGGCATAGTCCATGTGGAGAAAAATAAACAGAATGTAGCGTCATGGAGGAATCTCTAGGTAGTGCAAACAGTTAATCGCTACTAACCAAAAGGTTGGAAGTTTGACTCCACCTAGAGATGCCTCAGAAGACAGGCCTGGCAATGAACTTCTAAAAAAATCACAGCCACTGTAAACCCTATGGGGCGCAGTTCTACTCTGACCCACATGGGATCACCATGAGTTGGATGCAGTCGACTCAACGGCAACTGGTTGTTTTTTGTTTGTTTGTTTGTTTGTTTAGTGTCATCGAGGCCAAGAGAAGAGAGTGTTTCTAGAAGATAGGAGTGGCTGACTATACCAACCACTGCTGAGAAGTCAGTAAGATAGACAGAAAAGAGACTTTTAGATTGGTCAATATGAGTATGACTAGTTGGTGGAAGTCCTGGAGTGAGTTGAGAAACTAACAGGATGTGAGGAGGTAAAGATTATAGATAATTCTTTTGAGAATTTTAGTGACAAGAGGGGCAAAGAAATGGGACAGTAGCTAGAGGGAGATGTGAGGTCAAGAGACAGATTTTAAAAGCTGGGAGATACCAAGTCATCCTTAATTGCTCATGTGAATGATCCAGTAGAAAGCAAGAAGTTGATGATGTGGGAAAGAAGAGTTCATTGGAGGAGTGAAATATTTCAGTACTTTATTTTACTGTAATTCTTTTGAAAAATGATAATCTACATATGGCACAAATAGTAACTCTTGAGCAGAAAACTACTAACTATATAAAACATTTTTTATCTTAGGGTATTTCAGCAATTTCCCTTAACTAACAAATAAATAACACAGTCCTCCTCTCAGCTTTTACTGCTAAGAGTATTTTTCTTCGTACTGCCACACTAGAGTTTCTTTAATTTCACTTGGAGTCTCCCAAAGAGAGTATATACATTTGGGCAGTAGTACATAGTCTTTAACCTTTTTTCTCAATGTCCTGTACCTGTATGAAGGAGTGCATTAGTTTCCTAAGGCTGCCATAACAAGCCACCACAAACTGGATGGTGGCTTGTAACAACACAGAATTATTCTCTCACAGTTCAGGAGACCAGTAGTCCAAAAACACAGTGTCAGCAAGGTTGGTTCCTTCAGAGGCTCTGAGGAAGAAACAACCCCATACTGCTGTCTTAGCCTCTGGTGCTACCAGCAATCAGTAGTGTTTCCTGGCTTGTGGACACATCACTCCAATCTCTATCTCCATCTTCACACAGCACTCTCCTCTTTGTTGTCTGTGTTCTCTCTTCTTCTTTGGGCCCACCTTAAACCCCAGGTGATTTCATCTCCATATCCTTAACTAATTACATCCACAAAGATCCTATTTCCAAATATTCTGAGGTTCCAGGTGGACATGAATTTCTGAGAGATACTATTCAACCCACTACAGGAGGTGAGATTAGAGTGAAATAGCCCAAATTCATTTTAACATTTTTAACCTTTAATCCCCAAGAGTTGCTACGGGTAGCAGAAAAATAATATGCAGTATGCATCCAGGCCTTTCCTACAGGCACATCCAGATCTCACCTTAGTTCCAAACCTTGCTTTGAGTTCGGAAATCCTAACATAAACCAGTAAACTCAATAGACTCTTTGGACTTTAAGAAGGAACACCACAGATCTCACCTCACTCATCCACAAAGGACCCACCACAAAGGGCCCACCCCAGTCCCTTTTGCCCTCTGAATATATACCTACCATGGTCTACCTCAGTTCCACTTCCTCCTCACAGGCACACATTAGAGGAAACCTCAGACTAGATAGTAGGTCTGGATCTCCTAACGTTTCTCTCCTGCTTGGACTTCTGCACACTGTTAGCGGTAAATGTACCCGTATATCCACTGCCCACACAGATGTAACAAATCAGAGGTTCAGGGAGCGGGTACCACTACAGAGCTGATTTTGTCTCCTGCATGTCCAGCCAAAACGGCATCCTTTAGCCCTGCTTAGACATGGCTTCTAATTAGTGCTCCCAAAATAGTCTCCGTTTCATCACATTAAGATTTAGCCTAGAATTACTGACCTTTTTTTTTTTTAACCTCAGTTTTAACCTCTATTTACTGTGTGGACATGTCCTAAAGGTGTCCTTTCCCATAAGAAGAGCTGGGTAGGTAGAGTAGAGCGAGGTACCTAGTCTGGAGCTTCTCACTGATAAATTGAAAGTTGCCGATTCACTGCACTTGAATGACCTACTGGCTAACGCCTGTCTGCACTGCACTCTCTCCCCATGCTAACTCCCCAACTGAACTCCTTCCCTAGATCCTCACTGCCCACAGCAGATTCTTAGGGTGACAGGGCACCAACCAGAATGGTAACTGAGGATGGGACACAGTTTTAAAGGGAAATCTTTACTGTCTCATAATAAAAAAACTGCAGAAAGCCAGGCTCTATGGTATCTTTTTGGTTGATGGGAATATGAGATAAGAGCAAGAAAACAACAGAAGACATGCTTTTAAATAGAGTTCAGAAACACTGACCTAAAATCCTATTTTCCTGACAAGACCTTCAAAGCTCTTTACAATCTGAACCCCAACGTCCACCCCATTCTGCGAAAGCCAAGGGTTAAAGTCCAAATTTGGCTCCAACTTCACCTCAGCCACTCATTAGTTTTGAGAACTTAAGCTAGTAACATGTCATTTTAACCTCTCTGAACTTCAATTACCTTATCTGTGAGATAACACTGCCACGTAGCTCACAGGGTTGCTAAGGAAATTCAAGGTAATATGTGGGCACACGACAGGCACTCCACACTGCTGAGCCAGCACCCACCCGCTGAGTACTCTGTGCGCCAGCCCTGAGAGGCTCTTGGTGCACACCTTATTCAGTTCTCCCAGTAACTCTACCGGGGAGCAACCATCATCTCCATGCCACGTGTGAGGGAGGGACAGCTACCTATTCCCCCGAGTCCCCATCACTAAGCACAGTGTGATAAGCAGTGGTCTGCCAGAAATGTTGTACCCGATAGGGAAGGATGTCTGATTCACTCTACTCTGGAATAAAGTGGAAAAAGCACAGTAGAAAAGACTCCAGCAAGTAATTCAGGAACCATAAACAGGAATAACTGGTAATTTTTAATGAGTTCATGAAGTTCTCAGCTGGGAGAGATTTCTGTCCCCTGGTGGGCATTTGGTCACGTCTGGAGACAATTTTGGTTGTCACAACTGAGGGGGGAAGAGGGATAGTTTGCTACCGGCACCCAGTGGGTAGAGGCCAGAGATGTTGCTCGACATCCTACGATACACAGGACAGCGCCCACAGCAGAGAATCATCCAGCCCTAAATGTCAATAGTGCTGAGGTTGAGACATCCTGCCCTAGCGTTAAGCAATAAAACCAAAAGGGCTGATGGAGCAACCAAGAGAGGGGTGATGGGGAAGTGATGTGCTACTCTGCAGCCAATCCTAACACACAAGAATCCCAAAAGGCAGTGGCTGCTGCAAAAAATCAAAGAAAACCAGGCAAAATCCCTTGGATCTTAAAAAATAGAAAAGTCAGTCAGCTGGAGACCACTGTGGGAGCTGAAGAACCTGCTGGCCTGGCCATGGTTGCAGAATGCCACTCTAAGGCATGGCTGAAAGTCACCTAATCAAGTAAGTGCTTACTCTTTGTCTGACACTGTTATACTTATTTCCATGTATTAACTCATTTTATCTTGCCAACAACCATATGAAGTAGGTACTGTTATTATCCCCATTTTATAGGTTAGGATATTAAGGCACAGTAAGATTAAATAACTTGCCCAAGTCACACGACCAAACCCGTGTAGAGCAGGATTCAAATCCTGACAGTCACCACTCTAAGCACCAGCCTACGCTGCCTCCTGTGACAGAGAATTCAGACCTCACATTGTTGGACAGCCCCAATTTGTAGACAGCTCTTCATTACACTGAGCTGAAAACTGGTCCTGGTTTTGCCCCTCTGCACTACTACTCCCCTCTTCCAACTAAATGCCCTTCAAATATTCAAAGACAGCTATAAACTCCCTAATACATCTTTTCTTCTCATGTCAAACAATGCTATTTCTTTCAGTAATTCCTTAAAGGGCAAATTTTCAAAACTTCTCACTATTCTGGTAACCCTCCTGTGAATATACTTCTAAGTTGACAACAGACCTCTTGTAATGTGAAGTGTCTCCCAGCAACAACAGAACACACAGTCCCATCAACACAACACATTGTCTCAGCAGTATACAATATAAATAAACTCTAAAGTGGTGAAATACAATCCTGCCCTTGGGAACCAATCAGAGTAAAACAATTTATTATCCTAATACTCATGGAAAAAATTATCTGTAGTTATAAAATCCACTATACCCACAGCAACGAGAATTACAGGAAGTACTACTGTTTTTAAAGTCCCTTTGGAGGAAAGGGAATGAACAAATTCTTACAATCACCAACCATGCTGTACATGACAAACAGGAAATCAGAAGTTAAATGCTGTAATACCTGAAATCGAGCAGAAACTTCCTCAACACTCAACTACAAAAATGTACCTTTCCCTCTCCCCAGTCAAAATTTAAATGGAGAAGTTATTTTATACGAAGAAAAGAAGAGACCTGGACCCTGGCTGCACAGTTCTCTTAGCCCCCTACAATGACAGTATCCTAGTCCAGGTACTTGAAAATACAAGAAATAAATTGTATGGCTAACCAAAACAAAGTCAGCTATAGGCCCTTTAGCCATGCCTACTACAAACAATTCTTCAGTATGATAGGTATTGTTATTACCAACATACAGTGCAGTTTTCTCTGAGAAAGTGACATGGTTGAGAGTCTGCCTTTCATTCCTAAAATTTATTCAGCTGGATTCTTGATGAGAAGATTAAACACTAGGAGATGCCCCAGAAGAAACTGAAGGGGCGGGACAGAGAGAGAGAACATACTTTGCCTAGTCATTTTTTCAGTATTCTTCTCCAACTTTAACTGGCTTGCTTGCCTGAAAACAAGATTGGTTTCCTAACTAGTCTTTTATAGGGCATTAAAACGTTAACTGAACTTATTATTATTTTTTCAACTCAAGTGATTGTATAACAAGTTATTCTGACAGTTTAAATTTTGCCTGTAGGCATCATTTGCTTTGGTTTATTACCTATGCTATGTTGCCTTCAGAGCAGGAAAAAAAGACAGAAATAAGTGAAATCACCAATAAATCTATTTTTTCTATCTCATTTCAAAGTAACAGTGCTTATTTTAATGACTCTATACTTCAAAAATATGAACTTTTAGCCTCACAGTATTCTTAATCAATTTCCACATACAAGAGAAAAAGTAAATATTTTTCTAAACAAGTCTTTAAACAAGATATCACAAATAATAAAATGTTAATATTCTAAGCCACCCCCACACTCACACACCAGCTGTCAGTTTGTCATACTGTGTAGGCTTTCATGTTGCTATGATGCTAGAAGCTATGCCACCAGTATTTCCAATACCGGCAGGGTCACCGATGGTAAACAGGTTCCAGTGGAGCTTCCAAACTAAGACAAACTAGGAAGAAGGGCCTGGAGAGCTATTTCTGAAAAACAGTCAATGAAAACCCCCATGGATCACAACAGATCAGTGTCCAATGTAAGGCTGGAAGATGAGCCCCCTAGATTGGAAGGCACTCACAGTATGCAGTGGCCACAACAATGGACTTAACCATGCCAACAATGGTAAAGATGGTGCAGGACCAGGCAACATTTTATTCTGTTGAATATGGGGTCGCCATGAGTTGGAGCCAACTCGACAACCGCTAACAACAACACTAGTCTAAGACCAAACCCCTTATTTACAGAAAAGAAGCAGACTCATGAGGAAGATTATCACAATATAAGTCTATAGGTAAACCTCTCAGCAGAGAACGTAGCACAGAGAAAGCATTTTAAAATGTTCTGTTTATCAAATATCATTGTTTTCAAAGTAATGAACAAATAGTGCATACCACTACTTTATTTCACTTTGTATAAAGCACAGGTCAACATGACATCTTGTAATAAAATTTTGAACTCAATGTTTGTTTATTTTAGCAGCTTAACAACTACTTACTGAGCCTATCTTGTGAAATATTTGAATCACTAAGATTCTAGTCTTGGTCTGTGTATCTGAAGCCCACATTCGTTAGGTTGGTACACTAGGCCCTCATAATCTCCCATCAGTCTGCGTTCCCACCTCCTCCCTGACCATGGACTCCTGGCCCTCCAAACCATCCATGTGTGTATTTCCTCATGATGCTACCTGCGATGGAAAAGCCCTTAATGATCATTACTCCAGATCTAGCAACACCTCCTTCCAGACTTCCGACTTCTAACAACACTTCCTTTCTGTATAAGCAGTAAGGGTACCTGCTTCTGAGCTCACACAGCACTCTGTACTTCCATTTATTCCTCCAACAGTATTTACTGAGTACCCACCACCTGCCAGGGGCTGTTCTGCGCTCTTCGTCAGCACTGAACCTAACATACCAAAATGGCTGCCTCTCAAGACTGACTTCTAATAGACAAACAAGTAAAATATACAACACATTAACAGATGACAAGAACTGTGAAGAAAAAAACAAAGCAAGGAAGGGAGACATGGAACGGAAGCAGTGGGGGTCGAGATGCAATTTTAAAAGGGTAGTCAGGAAGGCCTCATTAGAAGAGGGCATTAGAACAAAAACTTGAAGATTGCAAAAAAGTGGGTCATACAGACGTGTGGAAGAATTTTCCAGACAGAAGAAACAGCAGGTTACAAAGGCCCTGTACCAGAAGTATGCGTGGTATGTCTGAGAAACAACAAGGTGTGAAATGAGGGAGGCTGGAGAGACATGAAAGCAGACAGGAGTAGCAGGAGATGCATTCAGAGAAGCAATGGGGCCAGACCCCAGAGGGCCTTGTGGGCCAGCATAAGGCCTCTGGTTCTAACTCTGAGCAGGCTGTGAAGGCGCTGGAAGGTTTTCACCAGAAACGTGACACAATCTGACTTAACAGGATCATTCTGCCTACTATGTTGAGAATAAACTGAAAGTAGAAATAGGGAGACCAGTTAGGAGGCTATTTCAGGAATACTTTCAAGAAATGATAGTGGCTTGAACCAGAAAAACAGCAGACTAGGTAGTGAGAAACGGTTAGCTTCTAGATGTTTTGAGAATGGAGCCAACAGAATTTGCTGACAGCCAACAGAAGAAGGAGAGTCAAGAGAGGGGCAAGATGGCGCTCTAGGCAGAAACACCACGCCGTCCCTCCACAGCAAAGATCCGAAAAACTAAGCCTAACAGAGAATCAACAATCCTGAAACCCTAGAACACCAAATGAAGAGATAAAGAACTCAGCCAAACACCAAACGGAGTGAGAATACTAAAAGAGAACGGAGAGCGAGGAGAGACTCAGGCAGAGATTCCTTACCAGCTAACGCAGCGCGGATCCACCATCTTGGATTCCTATCGGAGACCAGCAAACGGGAGAGCAGCCTTGCAGAGCATCTGGTCGGAGACAGAACGACCGGTAAACTGCGGCGATGTATGCCTCTGTACCTTCTGGCCAGGCTGAGCTGTGAAAATTGAGACCGACTCCCCCAGACCTCATAGCTGCATCGGTGCGATCCCTGGGAACTTTGCAGTTTTTTAACTTTTCTGATTTTCATTTGGTCATTCTTTCCTTTTCTTTCTCTTCCCCCTTCTGGTTTCCTCCATCCCATAGTCTCTCATCTGTACATTCCAACGACAAACTCCCCTAGCATTCTTTTATGTTTGTACGCTTTTTGCTCCTCCTCCTCTCTCCTCTCTCCCATATCCAGCTTAGCTTCACACATAACCATCTTCCCGCTGCACCCTACCTACCTGCACCGTGCACTAGACATCACATCACCAAGCGGTGCAGGCACGCCCTATTGGAACCTGCCCAGCACTGACTACCGACCGTCCTGGTGGCTGCGGTGAGTGCCACAAGCAACCCATCCCAGTGGCTCCTCCTCAACTAGATCTGCCCAGCTGTACCACAAGAACCAAAAAAAAAAAAAATCTACAATCAATAAACGAGAGAAATATCTACTGAATGCCCCGAAAACAGCAAACAATATCAAAACATTTACAAAAACAAGACAAGATGGCTCCAATAGGCGTCCAAATTAAAACACCAGATAACTCTCCTGTGGAAGAAAATGCACTAGAAGTACCTGATACGGAACTCAAATCACTAATACTCGGAATTTTCCAAGAACTGAGGCAAAAAGCTGACAAACATGAGGAAAAAATAGACAAATTTATGGAAAATACAGACAAAAAATTGGAAGAATTCAGGAAAATGATGCAAGAACAAAATGCCAAAATAAATTCACAACTCAAAATTATACAAAAACAACAATTAGAAATCCAAAAGATAAACAACAAGATTTCAGAAATGGACGGTGTCATAGAAGGGCTGAGAAGTAGATTTGAAACCATGGAAGACAGGATCAGTGGAACTGAAGACAAACACTTGGATACAACTCTGTTTCAGGAAAACTCAGAAAAAAGAACAAAGAAAAATGAAGAGACCCTGAGAGTTATGTGGGACACAATTAAAAGCAAAAACTTACGAGTGATTGGCATACCAGAACAGGGGAAGAAAACAGAAAACACAGAGAGGATCATTGAGGAACTGCTGACAGAAAACTTTCCCAATATCATGAAAGATGAAAAGCTGGTCATCCAAGAAGCTCAACGAACCCCATATAGAATAGACCCCAAAAGAAAATCACCAAGACATATCATATTCACACTCGCTAAAACTAAAGACAAACAAAGAATCCTGAGAGCAGCTCGGGAAAAACAAGAAGTCACATACAGAGGAGAAACAATAAGACTAAGCTCAGATTATTCAGCAGAAACCATGCAGGCAAGAAGGCAATGGGATGACATATATAAAATCTTGAAAGAAAAAAATTGTCAGCCAAGAATAATATATCCTGCAAAACTCTCATTCAGATTTGATGGTGAAATTAGGTCATTTCCAGATAAACAGAAACTAAAGGAATATGCAAAAGTCAAACCAAACTTACAAGAATTATTAAAGGGAGTTCTTCGATCTGAGGACAAACAGCTTAAGCCCTCAGGCAGGACCTAGGACCTAGGATGCAGGTTAACATGAACCAGATACCATTCTAGGAACTGAACTACAGACGACTTTCCAAAAACAAAAGATATACAACAGGGAATCAGAGAAATCAATCAAAGGATGACAACAACATCAAAACAATGAAAGAGGGAACAAACGGCATAGGTATAGAACCTTCTAAAGGAGAAGAAGGCAAGGCGATACCAAGTAACGGTAGACTGCTTCAAAATTATAAAGATAAGGGTAAAATTCATGGTAACCACAAAAAAAGTTAACAAACCAACTCATAAAAATAAAGACGAAAAACATAAAGTCTCAACAAAAACAAAACCTACAAAAACAAAAGAAATGAACACAAAATCCACAAACAAAAGGAACTCAGCACAAGAGAGTAAGAAGAACAAAGAAAACTTCAGCATCACAAAAAAAAGCACTACAAAATGACAGCAACAAATTCACATCTATCAATAATTACACTGAACGTAAATGGACTCAATGCACCCATAAAGCGACGGAGAGTGGCAGAATGGATAAGAAAACAGGATCCATCTATTTGCTGTCTACAAGAGACACATCTTAGAAACAAAGATGTGAATTTATTAAAAATCAAAGGTTGGAAAAAAATATATCAAGCTAACAACTATCAAAAAAGAGCAGGAGTGGCAATTCTAATCTCAGATAAAATAGACTTTAAAACAAAATCTACCATAAAAGACAAAGAAGGACACTATATAATGATTAAGGGGATGATCCATCATGAAGACATAACCATAATAAATATCTATGCACCCAATGACAGGGCTCCAAAATACATAAAAAAAACTCTAACAGCACTGAAAAGAGAAATTGACAGTTCCACAATAATAGTAGGAGACTTCAACACACCACTCTCAGTAAAGGACAGAACAACTAAAAAGAAACTTAGCAAAGATACAGAAGACCTAAAGGACACAATCAGCCAACTGGACCTCATAGACATATATAGAACACTCCATCCAACCGCTGCAAAGTACACATTCTTTTCCAATGCACATGGAACGTTCTCCAGAATAGACCACATCTTAGGCCACAGAGCAATCCTCAACAAGATCCAAAATGCTGAGATAATTCACAGTATCTTCTCTGACCACAATGCCATCAAGGTAGAAATTAACACTAGAAAGAGCAAGGAAAAAAAATCAAACACATGGAAACTGAATAATACTCTGCTTACACATCAATGGGTAATAGAAGAAATCAGAGATGGAATTAAAAAATTCCTAGAATCAAATGAAAATGAAAACACATCATACCAAAACCTTTGGGACACAGCAAAGGCAGTCCTCAGAGGACAATTTATAGCAATAGAAGCACATATCAAAAAAGAAGAAAGGGACAAAATCAAAACATTAACTACAGAACTCAAACAAATAGAAAGAGAACAACAAAAAAAGCCTACAACCACCGGAAGAAAGGAAATAGTAAAGATCAGAGCAGAAATCAATGAAATAGAGAACAGAAAAACAATAGAAAGAATCAACAAAACCAAAAGTTGGTTCTTTGAAAGAATCAACAAAATCGACAAACCACTGGCCAGACTGACAAAAGAAAAACAGCAGAGGGCACAAATAACCCAAATAAGAAATGAAATGGGGGACATTACAACAGACCCAACTGAAATAAAAAGGATTATAACAGAATATTATGAAAAACTATATTCCAACAAATTTGAAAACCTAGAGGAAATGGATAAATTTCTAGAAACATACGGCCTACCCAAACTACAACAAAGTGATATTGAAAATCTGAACAGACCCATAACAAGAGAAGAGATTGAAAAGGTAATAAAAAAACTCCCAACCAAAAAAAGCCCTGGCCCAGATGGCTTCACTGGAGAATTCTACAAAACATTTACAGAAGAGCTCGTACCAGTTCTACTCAAGTTATTTCAGAGCATAGAAGAGGAAGCAACACTTCCAAATTCATTCTATGAAGCCAGCATAACGCTGATACCAAAACCAGGCAAAGACATCACAAAAAAAGAAAATTACAGACCAATATCTCTCATGAATATAGATGCAAAAATTCTGAACAAAATTTTAGCCAATAGAATTCAGTATCATATCAAAAAAATAATACACCACGACCAAGTAGGATTCATACCAGGTATGCAAGGATGGTTTAACATTAGAAAATCCATCAACGTAATCCACCACATAAATAAAAGGAAAGAAAAAAATCACATGATTATCTCAATTGATGCAGAAAAGGCATTTGACAAAGTCCAACACCCATTCCTGATAAAAGCTCTCAATAAAATAGGTATAGAAGGGAAATTTCTCAACATCATAAAGGGCATCTATGCAAAACCAACAGCCAACATCATTCTTAATGGAGAAAGGCTGAAAACATTCCCCCTGAGAACAGGAACAAGACAAGGATGCCCTTTATCACCACTCCTATTTAACATTGTGCTGGAAGTTCTCGCTAGAGCAGTAAGGCAAGAGAAAGAAATAAAGGGCATCCAAATTGGTAATGAAGAAGTTAAACTCTCCCTGTTTGCAGATGATATGATACTATACATAGAAAACCCTAAAGACTCCACAAGAAATTTACTGGAACTAATAGAAAGATTCAGCAGAGTAGCAGGATACAAGATAAACATTCAAAAATCAGTTGGATTCCTATACACCAGTAAAGAGAACGATGAAAAGGAGATCAGGAAATCAATACCATTTTCAATAGCCCCTAAAAAGATAAAATACTTAGGAATAAATCTGACCAGGAATATAAAAGACCTATACAAAGAAAACTACAAAACACTGCTGCATGAAACCCAAAGGGATCTACATAAATGGAAAAACATACCATGCTCATGGATAGGCAGACTCAACATTGTGAAAATGGCAATTCTACCTAAAGCAATTTACAAATACAATGCAATCCCGATACAAATACCAACAACATTCTTCAAAGAGATGGAAAAACTAATTATTAACTTTATATGGAAAGGGAAAAAACCCCGAATAAGTAAAGCACTACTGAAGAAGAAGAATAAAGTTGGAGGACTCACACTACCTGACTTGAGAACCTACTATACAGCTACAGTACTCAAAACAGCCTGGTACTGGTACAACAACAGAGACATTGACCAATGGAACAGAATTGAGAACTCAGATGTAAATCCATCCACCTACGGTCACCTGATTTTTGACAAGGGCCCAAAATACATCAAATGGGGAAAAGACAGTCTTTTTAACAAATGGTGCTGGCAAAACTGGATATCCATTTGTAGAAAAATGAAACAGGACCCATACCTCACACCATATACAAAAACTACTTCAAAATGGATCAAAGACCTGAATATAAAGCCTCAAACTATAAAATTCATAGAAGAAAAAATAGGACCAACACTTCAGACCTTAATACATGGCATTAACAGGATACAAACCATAAACATCAACACAAAAAACCCAACAGATAAACTAGATAATTGGGATCTTCTAAAAATCAAACATCTATGCTCTTCAAAAGATTTCACCAAAAGAGTTAAAAGAGAACCTACAGACTGGGAAAAAATTTTTGGACAGTACAAGTCAGACAAAGGTCTAATCTCCATAATCTACAAGAAAATCCAACACCTCTACAACAAAAAGACAACCAATCCTATCAAAAAATGGGCAAAGGAAATGAACAGACACTTCACCAAGGAAGACATTCAAATGGCCAACAGACACATGAGGAAATGCTCGCGATCACTAGCCATTAGAGAAATGCAAATTAAAACCACAATGAGATACCATCTCACCCCGGCATTACTGGCACGAATCAAAGACACTGGAAATAACAAATGTTGGAGGGGCTGCGGGGAGACGGGAACTCTTATACACTGCTGGTGGGAATGCAAAATGATACAGCCATTTTGGAAAATGATATGGCGTTTCCTCAGAAAGCTAGAAATAGACGTACCATTCGATCCAGCAATCCCACTCCTAGGAATATATCCTAGAGAAATAAGAGTCATCACTCGAATAGACATATGCACACCTATGTTCATGGCAGCATTATTCACAATAGCAAAACGATGGAAACAACCTCGATGTCCATCAACAGACGAATGGATACACAAACTATGGTACATACACACAATGGAGTACTATGCAACGAGAAAGAACAATGAATCGGTGAACCATCTCATAACATGGATGAAACTGGAGGACATCATGCTGAGTGAAATAAGTCAATCACAAAAGGACAAATATTGTATGAGACCTCTATTGTAAAAACCGATGAAAAAATTCACATGCAAAATGTAACAATCCTTGTTGGTTACCAGGGATGGGAGGGGGGGGGAATACTAAATAGGTAATAGGTAAGTGGTAACTTGGGTGAGAGATGAGATAGTACATAGTACAGGGGAAACTAACACAACCTGCACAAGGAAAGGTCATGGAGGCCCTATAGACACATCCAAACCCCCCGAGGGACTGAGTTGTTGGACGGAGGGCTCTGGGGACCATGATCTCGGGGAACATCTAGCTCAATTGGCATGACACTACTTATAAAGATAATGCTCTACATTCTACCTTGGTGAGTAGTGTCTGGGGTCTTAAAAGCCTATGAGCGGCCATCTAAGATACTCCACTGATCTCATCCCTTCGGGAACAAGGGAGAACGAAGAGAACAGGATACAAGGAAAAGATTAGTCCAAAGGACTAATGGTCCACAGCTACCAAGGCCTCCACGGGACTGAGCCCAGTACAGCTGGATGGTGCCCGGCTACCACCAATGACTCCTCTGACCAGGATCACAACAGAGGGTTCTGGGCAGAGCTGGAGTAGGATGTAGAGTATAATTTTAACTCCCAAAAACAAAAAAAAAAAAAAGAAGACCAGATATACTGGGCTAAAGAATACTAGAGAAACCTCGAGAGTGTGGCCCCCAGACACCCTTTCAGCTCAGAGGGGAAGTTACCTTCAAGGTTCGATGTTAAGCCTGGGAATGGACACCCCAGTAAAACTAAATGGGACTAACGATGTACAGGAGTCCGGTGACAAGGGCCAGAAGGCAGAGGGAGAGTAGGAAACTGATGATAAGGAACACAAATTGAATAAGGACACTGTCGATGTATTGTGAGATTGTTGACCACTGCTATAGGGCAACATTTGTAGTAACTATTAAATGGGAGGCTGTTTTGTCCTGTAAGCCTTCATCTTGGGCGAGAATGGCAGCACAATTGGAAGAGCATAGTCAATATCACTTAAATGTGTAAGTAAAAAGTTTTGAAATGGTGTTTAAATAAAATAAAAATAAATAAATAAATAAATAAATAAATAAATAAACAAATGAGACTAAAGAGGTACAATAGTCCACTGACAAGGTCCAGAAGACAGAAGGGGACAAGGAAGCCCCCTGGTGATAGGGAACACAAGGTGGAGTAAGGATATTCTTGATGTGCTGTGAGATTGTTAACCATTGTCATAGGGCAACATGTGTAGTAACTGTTAAATGAAAAACTATTTTTTCTGTAAGCCTTCATCTTAAGTGAGAATAACAGCACAGTTGGAAGAGCGTAGTCAATGTCACTGAACTGTGAATGTAGAAATTTTTGAAACGGTGTATCTTTGGCCATCTGTAATTTTCATCAAAAAAAAAAAGGTTGAGAATTTAGAGGCTTAATACGTTGTGGGGTTGTTAACCAATGTCAAAAAACAACATGTGTACTACTATTTCATGAGAAACTATTTGCTCTGTAAGCTTTCACCTGAAGTACAATAAAATATATATTAAAAAAAAAAAAAAAAGAAAAAGAAGAAGGAGAGTCAAGAATAGGAGGAGGATATGGAATGTGTGGCTAATTGTTTCCATGAAAAACTGCCTCTTTTGTCATGAGACCAGAAGAACTAGATGGTACCCAGCTACCATTACTGAACATTTTGATCAAAGATTCTATAGAAGAATCCTGATCAAATGGGAGAAAGTGCAGAACAGAATTTTAAATTCTCATGGACTACAGACTTTCTGGAGCCATGGGGGCTGGACGAACCCCTGAAACTACTGCCCTGAGATAATCTTTAAAACTTAAACCAAAAATATCCCCTGAGGTCTTCTTAAAACCAAACAATAGTTTAGTTTAACTAGTAAAAATGTTTGCCTTGAGCATTATGCTCTTTTAAGAACTACCTATATGGGATCAAAGTGACAACAGGAACTCAAAGATCACATAGGAACTTCAAGGGGCAGTGAGTTTATATTAATGGGGGAGTGTCTTAAGCTGAGTTCTCTACAGAAGCAAAACCAGTAAAGCGTGTAAATACAAAGAGAGAGAGATTTACATCAAGGAAATGGCTCACACGGTTGTAGAGGCTGGAACATCCCCAGTCCACGGGTCAGGCTGGAGGCTTCTGATTCACGTAGCCACAGGGGCCAATGAACCCAAGATCGGCAGGTCAGAGAGCAGGGCTTTTGCTCATAGGCTGCAAAGACCGACAAATCCCAAGAACGGCAGGCAAGATGGCAGGTAAGCTGCTAGCTCAACTCCCAAGAGCCAGAGGTCAGATGAATAGGAGCCAGCTGCAAGATCCAGAGTGAGCAAAAGCCCATGAGCCTTGCCAGAAAGTCCACTTATATTCCACGCAGGCCACACTGCCAAGGAAACTCCCTTTCAACTGATTGGCTACTCACAGCAGATTCCATCATGGAGGTGATCACATTACATCAAATCTCGTCACAGAAGTGATCACACCATTATATGGCTGCCAGACTACATCGTAATTACCAAACTACTGAGAATCATGGCCCAGCCAAGTTGACACACAATCTTAATCATCACAGGAAGGAATAACTCAGAAAAGGAGAGTGAGAATGGTTGTACAACTCCAAGAATATAATCAATGTCACTGAATTGCACATATAGAAACAAATGGTTGAACTGGTATATGTTTTGCTGTATATATTCTCAACAACAACATAAAATTAAAAAATAATAGTAATAATTTGCTGACAGGGTTGATGTGTAATATGAGAGAAAATAGGAGCCAAGAAGAAAATTCCCAAAATTTTTGGCCTAAATAACTAACTGAAAGGATGGAGCTGCCATTAACCATAGGTGCAACAGGTTTGGAGGGGGCGATCAAGAATTCAGGGATGGGTATCTTAAGTTTGAGAGTCTATTACACATCCAGTGGAGATGTAAGAAGACTGTTGGATACATGAGTCTGGAGTTTGGGCCAGAGATATAAATTACAGTTATCAGAAAATAGAAAGTATTTAACAAGACTGAATGATACCGAGGCAGGGAATGGATGTAGATATAGAAGAAGAGGGAATCCATGGACTGAGTCCTGTGCATTCAACATCAAGAGGTTAAGGAGATGGGGAGGAACAAGCGCGTGATATTGAGAAACAGGGTGTAGCAAGGAAAATGAAGTGTCTTCTCAGCCACATAGAAAATGTATTTCATGGAGGAGGGAGTGACCAACTATGTCAAATGTTGCCCACAGGTCAAGTTAAGGTGAGGCCTAAGAACTGACCACTGGATTGGCCATGAGGAGGTCACGGGTATCCAGATAAGAGCAATTTCGGTAAAGTCATAAGGATGGAATAATGTCTGCAATATGTCGAAAAGAGAATATAAGGAAAGGAGTTGGAGACAAGGAATATAGAACATCTTCTGAGGGATCTTGCTGTAAAGAACAGAGAAAGCGGGGTCAAGAGAGGACATATAAGATGGGAGAAATAATGGCTTGTTTCGGAATGATTAGAAAGATCAAGCAGGGAGGGGGAAAGTGAACATGCAGCAGAGAGAAGGAAGAATTGCTGGACTGATGTCCTCAGAGGTGAGAGGGGAGTACCTGTAGCTCAAGGGGAAGGAGCACTGAGGGCTATCAACAGCAGGAGTTCTTAACCTTTTGTGTGCCACAGACTTTGCTGACAGTGGGGAAGCCTGTGGCGCTCTTTTCAGAAGTGTTTTGAAATGCATAAAATAAAACATATGATACAAAGGAAACCAATTATATTGAAATACAATTATCAAAAATTTTAAATATCTAAAAATATTTTCTAATTTGTGATAGCCATTTATGTGCTTCACATTAAGTAACAAAATCTAGCAGCAGGTCTAACATCTTCTGTGGTTTTGAACAAGTGATACGACACGAAATGACCTGGGCCTTCTAATTAGTGACAACGTCACAGATACCGCTAACACAACTCCAGGTTGTTGCCCACATCTAGTGGATCCTTCTAGTTGCTGGAAGACATACTTACTCTTCTCTTTCTCACGTCCATCTACTCCTTCAGAAAATCCTGTTGGCTCTATCTGCAAGCTATATCCCAGATCTGACCATTTCTCACACCTCCATTATTATCTCTTGTCTAGACTAGTGAAATAACCTCCTAACTGATTCCATACTTCTGTCTTGGCCCCTACAATCTACTTTCAACACAGTACCTGTGACTATCATGCTAAAACATGTCGTATCATGTCACTCCTGTGCGCAGCCCCCTCCAATGGCTTCTCATCTCACTCAGAGCATAAGCCACATGTTCTCCCACCAGCTCAGGAGTCCTGGGCCGCTGTGAAGGCCGTGTACTGCACAACTCCAGAGTTTTACTCATCTAGATGACAGCTGACAAACCAGAGGCCAAATCAAGACCTACGGGCTGAGAATGGCTTCTACGTTTTTAAAAGGTTGGAAAAATCAACAGAAGAATAATATTCCACGATACACGAAAATTATATAAAATTCGAATCTCAGAGTCTATAAATAAAGCTTTATTTGAAGGCAGCCCTGCTCATCTGTTTATGTACCATCTATGCAGCTTTCATGCCATAAGGGCAGAGTTGAATAGTTGGGACAGAGACCATATGGCCTGAAAACCCTAAGGTATTTACTACCTGGTCCCTCACAGAAAAGGTTTGCTGGCCCCTTAGCAGACTACTACGATATGAGGTTGGAGGCTCTTACGAAGCCCTCTCTAAGCCTCCTCCCAAACTCATCCTCTTCCCATCCCCACCTCAGTCGCTCTATTCTATTCACGTGGCCTCCTTGCACTTTCTAGGACTCGAAAGGCCTGCCCCTGCCGCAGGCCTTTGCACCTGCAGAGGCTTCCACCTAGAATACGGTCTGGAATGCTCTTCTCCCAGATACCTGGGTGGCTTCGCCCTCACCTCCCTCAAGTCTTAGTTCAAATGTCACCCACTCAGAGAGGACTTCCCTTACTACCTACATAAATCTAAACTCTCCCCCACACCCTCAAACCTTGCCTTCCCTCTCTCCTTCCCCGCTTCATTTTCCCCCTAGCACTTACACTATGTACATAACACACTCTCCCTCCCCTCAAGAGTGTAATCTCCACAATGGCAGGGTTTTTTCTTGTTTTGGTCACAGCTGATCTGCAGCTCCTAGAACAAGAAGGAGCACATGGCAGGCTGTAGTAACTACTGTTCAATGAATAAATGAATCGACTCATCTTGCAGTGCCCACACAGACACCAAGCTCTCGCCCGCCTAGTTGCCTCAGCTCACGGCTCCCCTGCCTCCTCAACGACCCTTTCTCCACTAAGCTAAAGCCTCTACCTCTGACCTGGGCCCTCAACAAATGAACTTTTGGGTGTGGGGGGAGGAAGGTCTCTTCCCTTCATTGTCAGAGTGCACAGTCTTTGTTAGGGTCTTGAATAAGAAGTAAAAATGCAAAATACACAATCTGCTGAAAGACAGCTCACAAAACAAAACTCCCTTCCCTCTCAAATTAATCATTCAAATAAGAAAAACATATATTTCATGCAACCACTTTATGGGAATGAAATTAAACCGTAGCATTTTCTCTGAACTAAACCTAAACTAAACTGATACTACGTCATTTCAAATTCCTGGTCTGTTCCATGCACTGCCTTGCATTATTCACTAGATATTTTATCGCTATATGCTTTGTTTTTATTTTAATTTGTAAGGGCTCATTAACCACTTAGTTTATTTTTAGTATTAATAGTAATAACAACAATAACATGCTTAGTAACAGTAACTTAGCATGTGCCAGTTACTATGCTGTAATACTCATTATCCCATTTAAACCTCACAACAATATTATGAAGTAGGTATCATTACTTCATTTTACGGGTTAAAGTACTAACGTTCAGAAGCTAAATAACTAGCCTGAAATCAAGCAGCTAGTCAGTTGCAGATCTCACCAGACGTGCAGATCGAAAGCCTGTGCTCTTGGCCATGGGGACTAATAGGATACAAGATAATAATAATTATACCTACTTGGGACTTCATACTTACTAAGCACTGTGCTTTAAACTTTATAAGGATTATCTAATTAAATCCTCACAAGAACTTTACGAGATAGTTACATTCACGCGGAAACTGAGGCTCATGGAAGTTAAATAATTTTTGTCAGTGTGTGGCTCATCCGATCTGAAAACCCAGGCAGCTCAGCTCTGGAGCCTCAACTCTCAACTTTTATGATATAAAAATAATCCTTCTCCAGAAACTTTTAAAAAGTCAAAAATCAATGTGATGTAGTCTAAAGACAGTTTAACTTAGAAAATAGACAACGTCATTCCTTCTCACATAAAACGTGAGCAATCAGTAAATTACGCAGGTTATACCTCTAGTAGTCAGCAATCTTCTGGAAAGACATTTTGACGAAACGCAATGTTATTCCCTCCCACAGATCCACTTAAAATTTTGATTGGAAATAAAAAAGCATTCAAAGACCTGTTTAGCCAGTCGAGCATTTTAGCCAGAAAGCATCTGTTTTACTCAGGTCAGCAAATTCTTAAGTCAGAATTATCTAATTCAAAACACATCGTTCGTTATCAACCCCCACGTATGTCATATTACACTAAAAGAACATACAGGCTCTGGTAAGGAAATAAACCTTGACCTAAGCTGGAAAAATATCCAAAACCTAAATGCAGGAAAAGAGATATGGAAACAGTCACAGAATGGAACACTAGGCCACCATTAAAAATAAGGCTTTTGGAGAATTTTAATTACTTAAGAAGTGATCACAACATAATGCTAAGTTAATATGCAGAACACAAAATACAAATACAGCAAAACATATCTACCTGCTTATATTTCAAGAAAATAAAAGGGAAAAACAATCAAAAGTAATAACTCCAAAGAAAGAATAACTTTGACTACAGAGAACTGACTTCTGGGTTCTTCATTAAAGTTTGTAGGCCTTTAAACTTTCTCCATATGTATTTTAAGTTGGCAGTAATAACCTTTGCTTGTCTGTAGAGCCTAAACCTTCCACACGGAAATGCACATTTACAGTACATTCTCTCACTGCTCTCCTCCACCTAAATGGCTACAAGGCCTGTTTGTACAGGCACCTTTCACTTGGCACGAATGGATCTTGTGTTTTTTAAGTCCACTAGGTCAATTTGACTTTTCAATGATTAAAATAGTACCTTAATTCGCTGCACGAGGAGCGCTGGTGGCGCAGTGGTTAAGAGCTACAGCAAGCTATGGCTGCCAACCAAGAGGTCAGCAGTTCAAATCCACCAGCTACTCCCTGAAACCCTAGGGGGCAGTTCTGCTCTGTCCTATAGGGTCGCTATGAGTTGGAATCGACTCGACAGCAATGGGTTGCTGCACAAATATTTATTTCATGATGTCAAATCAAAGTCTCAGTTGATTAAATACCCTAGGAAACTAAAGTCTTACTCCAAGAAAACAGGTTAATTATCTCTGCAAAGGAGAAGGTTCTGCTCTGCCTTTCCGCTGGTAAAGAATGGCATAGCACAAACCATTACAACACTACACACAATCTCTTAGTCTCCTGAAATTTAAGTCACAAAGATTTAAAATAAAATCTATATTCACCATCATTAGGCAAGTTCATTTCATTAATACTAAAAATAACAAAAACTCCCATTCCTGAAATGCTAAGTCTATGTGGTGCTAGAGGCTGGGGTCTGGTTCCTAATTCAGTTTGACAAGACACATAGCGCCATCTAGCTACCAGTCTGTATACCTTCCACCAGGTCACTCAGTTAACTGCAAGCAGTGTCAAAACACTCAGAAAAGCCTCTTGCTCCTCTCTTGCTCACAGGTTAAGATGACACCTGTTAGATGCTCCTAATAACTATTCCTGTATTATATTCCTAGAAAGGTTTTCCTTCTTTGGAGACTAGAGATTTTCACTCTTGAAATGAGCCCGAAGACTGCAATCGCAGAGAAGTCTGAACACACCGATTTCTAAATGTGGGCTGTGTGATACCCAAGAGTGTCTTCAGGAGCTCCAGCCACACCCCCAAGGCTGGCTCCAAACAGCTGCTTGATCATAGATGTGACAACTAATGACAAGCTCCTTACAAGAGTTATCTACACGCGTTCTCTCTGCAACTTGACACCCTCTTTTCCCTTCCACTGCTGTAATGTGGCTCTGCCCCACCACTCCCTGAAACTCCTGCCACAGGCTGCCCTCTTCCTCACTGCTAATCCAGTGGCCACCTCTGCATCCTCATCTTATCTGACCTCTCTGCAAATTCCTTGGCCTCCTGGATTCTTTTTTTTTTTTAAGACTGCTCCTTCTTGGTCTCTCTGATCCCCTTTCTCTGCCCATCCCTTAAAAACTAACCTTCCTGTGGGGTCTGTCTAGGTCTGGTCCCCTCAGTCTACACACTCTCCTTTGGTGAGTATCTTCTCTTTCTGGTAGCACACTGATGGTCCTCGAATCTCTAAGTCCAGCCCTGCTCTTTGTCCTAAGCTTCCGACCCACATATCCACCTCCAGCAAACTGGAACTCATTTTCCAACTCCGCAAATGGGCAGCTTCTTTTCTGTTTGCTCCCTTAGTGCTTGACTTCACATCCACCTAGATATTCAAGCTAGAAACCTGGACTTTCTTCTCCTGCTCTATCAAAACCTCACCAAGTACCGTAGGGCCTCCCTCCTCACACTCTCCAAGCACCCATTTTCCTCCCTACCTACTGCCACTTCCCTCCGATGGTCCAGCCCGGCCCTGCCTGCAGCCCCATAACAACCTTGCAACTGGTCCTCTTGGCTCCCATCTTCCTCCCTCCGATCCACTTCCCCTGGCACAGCCCAGGTACCTGTCCGAAAACCTAAGTCAGATCATGTCACTTCCTTGCATAAAAACTTCCATGCCCTCAGGGTCAAATCTCAAATCCATGCAAGGCGTTCAAGCTGACATGCCACGTTTGTCCTTAGCCCCACACAGTGAACCAGCTAGCACCACCCCCCAGCTTCCTCCACCCTGCAGGCCCTGCATAACTGTCCCCTGCACACATTCCAAGCCTCTCACCACAGCTCCCATTGCCGGATATTATGCCAGGGATGCCGTATGCCTTTCAGGCCCAGGGAGACACTCAGCTCTCGCTCACCCCCAGCCAGAAAACAGGTGACTTCTGCTGACCGGAACCCCTCCACCCTCCACGAGCTGCATTCCCTGCTTCAGACCAGGCAGTCACTCCACACTTCAGGACTCAGACCCAGTCTGCACTGTCCCCATGTAGTAGTCATTAGCCACATATAGCTATTTAAATTTAATTAAAATTACACAAAATTTTAAATGTGGTTTCCCAGTCACACTAGCGACTAGTGGCCTAGTGGCTATCACAATGGATGACACAGATATAGAACATTTCCACCATCACAGAAAGCTGCTGTAAGGCAGAGCCCTAGACTAGGCGTCACCCCCCACCCCCCCGCCGAGCATTCTTTCTCACACCTGAGCCTGGGCACACGCACACGCCCTGGGCACCACACACTGTACTTAGCCTGGCGGGGCATATAACGCACTTCAAGTGTCTGTCTTGCAGTTTGCACCCTTGGGGCCGAGTGTGAGGCCTGGTGCTCAGCGGGTGCTCAGCAAATACGCTGCAATGCCGCTACCATGATGGAGGTTACCCTCCACGCCTTCACCACACTCTCACTACAACAAGACTCTTCAATTTCTTCTCACTTGGCAAGTTAGCCTGGGGTTGCTATAGGACCATTCTTTCCTTCCCAGTAACCAAAAAAAAATCTTGCCACTTTTTGATATACCAGCAAGAAGTATCAATTAAAAGTTATAGGGGAATATCAGTGTAGGGGGGGCTGGAAGAGCAGAGCTCTGGAACCTTCTCTGTCCACAACCCTACCCAAACCAGGACAGCTATCTTTATGTGTGTTCACATATTAGACATCAGCCCAGGATTTCATCTGAATAAAAGGCCTGTTTTGAAAAGGATTGAAAAATCAGTGATATCTTAAAATACTTTTCTCTGATTTTCTCTCTCAAATATTAAAAGGTATTTGAGCTTATCCAACATCAAGAATTAAAAGTAATATATTAATATATATACAATTTACTTTGTAACATGCGTCTCTGATTTAAAGGCATTAATATACATTACAGAAAAATCAATCCTTGAACCATATCATGATGTATTCACATCTGACTGACAAACATAATGAATAACAATTTATAACAATCCCCAGTCAACTGTGAAAGCAGGTTTAAAAATATTTTTAAAGCTGGCCCCAGCCTTCCTTTCTAGATTTGTTTCCCAGCACCTTCTATGTACCCCAGCCAAAACATAATTCACTGCTATTCCTTAAATATTTTCCTTGCTCTCCCACGTTAATCTGTGCTTATATGTTCCCTCCACCTGGAATCTCGCCCCCACCCCCTCTGCATGCCAAGCCTCAGACTCAGCTCAAATGCCAACTTCTCAGAGCCTTCCTTGATCCCCTCTAATTAAATACAATCTGTCCCTCTCTCAATTACCATAACTGCATGATTCACTTTAATGACATTTAGCTTGTAATGGTTCCCATTACAGTTATTTCGGTGTTACTTTTAGCTTTTTTTTTTTTTTTAGTAAACTCTTGAAGACAAGAACCATATCACATACATACTTAAATCCCCTAATTTAACAACAACAGTGTCTTGTACTTGGTAAGCACTGGGATATTTGATGAATAGATTTGAGAAACAGACACCCAGTTGTATTACAAAGTTGTATTACAAAGCAACTCAAAATTGGCTTTGCCCCCAACTAAAGCATGCAAATTACTTAACACCTACTAATGCAGGTGTGAACTAGTAGCTAATTGAAAGAAAACCAAACCTGTTGCCATCAAGTCAATTCCGAGTAGGGTTTCCAAGGCTGTATTCTTTACGGAAGCAGACTGCCACATCTTTCTCCCATGGAGCCGCTGGTGGGTCTGCTGGATTCGAACCTCTGACCTTTTGGTTAGCAGCCAAGTGGTTAGCCACTGTGCCAACAGGGCTCCCTTAGTCTGCACCAGTGGTTCTCAATTTAGCTGCACATTAGAATCATCTGCGCAGGTTTTAAAATCCAGATGCCCAGGCCCCACTCCAGACCAATTACATCAGAATCTCTGGGGGTGGGGCCCAGACATTTGTATATCTGAAGCTCCTGGGGTTACTCCAGCGCACAGCCAAGGCTAAGGACGTCTTTATTTCAAACAGCACCTAGTTCCTTGTAATTACAGTGGCCTGTGGTGGAAGTCACAGACCTACTGAGACATGGCCTCACACATCTGTCCTCCCTGTCACATTTACAGGCTGAACAGAAGTCATGTAAGCACACTTCTTCCCATCTACAAGCCAGATTAAAATAAAAAGTAGACATATTATTGACTTGGCCTAAATTTTTTTTTTTTTTTTTTTTGGCTCTTTTAGAGACGAATTTCCTTACATGACAAAACCACCTTTTGCTCTCATTCTCCCACTGTCTCCATTCTTTCTGTCTCAGCCTGCTTAAGGTTTCATGACCAGGAAAGGTCTTAATCATCTTCAGCAGAGCCTAAAGTAAGCCATCTCCTCTCTGCTTCATCATATAAACTCCACTGTTGGCTATGGTGACTCTAAGTCTGGAAAAACAGAATACGCCCTGACCTACGAGTCTCACCTCTATGAGAAGGCTTTTGTGGGACAAAGAACCGGGGTTGGCTTTGTCGCCAGTTTCTGGAAATTTCTTGGAATTACTCAAGCAATCAAGGTGTCCTTGTTTTTCTAAAATAGCCAGGCAACACTTAAACGTGGGCAAATGAGCTGAGAGCCCCAACTCATCACTGGGCAACAAACCTCAGGAACAGAGGGCTGCATGATGCAGTCAATCACGCATATTCATTGGGTCATGCATGTGCATTGCAGTCCCAATGATTAAGGGACCCTGGACCTTGGAGCTTCCTCTTTTGTGGCTTCCTGGAGTATGACGAGAACATCCATGCACAGGAGAGGATGGTACATCTCTGGGGGCTGGAGGCCTTGCCTCAGGACCTCTCCCTGTCTGTGCCGGATGCGTCTTTGCTTGTATCCTTTCTAGTTAGTAAATGGGTAAGTACAGGTGGTCTCTGTGAGTTCTGAGTCATTCTACTCAATGACTGAACCCACCAGGGGCAGTGAGAGCCAGAAGAGAGGCTGGCATTTGCCTATTTGGCAGGACTAGAAGGACAGAGTCCTAACTTGTGGAGACCCAGCTCTGGGTGGTTAGGGTCAGAGAGAGAAAATGGCTGGCGTCAGGATAATGGAGAAATGGGAAAGGGGGGATATGAGTTATCTTCGCATTTTGGGAATTGGCCTTATGTTGATTATTATTAGCATAGCTTGGCAGAAGAGGGACAGACAACCTCCTTTGAAGCTAAGTAACAGATCTTCAGAACACCAAGTATATGACTCAAAAACTCTTCCTGGTTGGGTCTATGCAGTTCTACTCTGGTGAACATGGCAACCTCAGCTGTGGGGACTGAAAAATTAGCAGCATGGGTGGCAGATGTGTCAGGAATCCAGCAAGGGACAGACCTTCCCAGCACCTACCTTTCTAGAGGAAAGGGCATCTCACCTGTGCTGGAAACCCATCAGTGCTCAACAGCTGTGTGACTTCCCCTTTTTAACTGTGACCTTCCTTGTCACAGGAAATGTGTTCTACTTCTTTATTGGTCTACTGAGCACTTGTTAAGCCTACAGTAGGTGCCTGGGCCCAGCAGGTAGGAAGAAACATCAGTTAACAGAGAAGGGAATGATAAAGTAATAATATGACTAGAAAGGAATCATGTGCTATCTAAAGACATTTAAAGGCTCAGCTACTCAGAGAAAGATGTTTGTGTTCTGTGGAAGGAGTTGTAATATGTGTCTCCTGACTGTAAGAATGTTTTGGAATTATGAAAAAGGAAAAAAGCCCACAAACCCATATATCTGTTCATTTCACTAACACCGAAGTTGAGATAGCAGGATTCTTTTTCATGGTAAGTTCTCTTCCAGACTAAGGAGTGGGAGTTAGAAAGGGAGGAGAGAGGGAGAAGAACAGGGAATATACTAAGCAAGTGAGAACTCGAACAAGGAAGCTTTGCTGCTGCCCAAGACCCTTGCTCCAGAAGGGGCCTTATTCCCAAGAGGGAGCAGCGCAAATGGGCCCAGGAAATGGACTCAGCAGTCTCCAGAAACTGGATGGGCAGAAGCCCTGCCTGAAGTTTGCTCTGCCATGGGCTGTAGCGGCAGGAGCCATAAGCCCCTGAAGTGAAAAAAGTCCAAAAATAAAGCTTTTATAAAGTCTTTTATCAAAAGCAACAGTGAACTGCCGCTAAACTGACCGGGACACACGTTTACAAACACAGCTTGAATGAGAGTCAGCAAGTAACTATCACAGATCACATCTGGAAAATATTAAAATTAGGCTTTCATAAATAATTGCTCAAGTGTCTAAAACAGGTTTGTCTGGCTGTTTTTATAAATCAAGTTATAGAGGAGCACAGTCACTCCTAGTCGTGTACATACTGTCTATGGCTGCTTCAGCGCAAGTGAGAAGATGCAAAACAGACCACATGGCCTACAAAGCTGAAAATATTTACTGTTGGGACCTTTATAGGAAAAGTTGGCTAACCTATGGGGGGAAAAAAACATTTTTAGGCCCTCACTTTATATTAAACTCCAATTCATTCACCAATCCCCTTGTTGGAAAAAAGGCCCCATACTGGTGGCCATTAGCAGAGGCTGTGGCACCCATCAAACATTCCTTTGCACACTCCCCCATCCCCCAGCCCATAGCCACAGCCCTGGGATGAGAGTGGGAGGGACACCCACTGCCTCCACCTCTGCAGTGGGGACCAAAGACGTCATGTGCCAACACCATAATTCAAAGGCATCAATTCTTCAGTCTTCCTTAATCATTGTCCAGCTTTCACTTACGGTAGGCTGGAGCATACTGTGGAAAAATCAACCATGAAATCTCTGTGGCTTAATAGTAAAGGATTATTTCTTTGCTCTTGGCACACATCCAATAAGGAATGCCATGGATGCTGTCACTGTCTTGTGGCTGTACTGTCTAGAGCACATGACTTCTTTGGTTAATTGTAGAATCAAACTGGTGGATTCACTGTACAATTCCTTCAACCTTTTTTGTATGTTTAAAAATTTTAATAATGAAATGCTTGAAAAAAAATCAACCCCTCCAAAAAAATAATACATTTAGAAGTTTAAACATTTTCTTCTACTTTCTAAGTAGGATTGATAGAAAGCTAAGATTTTTAAAATGCAAGTAATTGAATTAAATGTCCACATATTTGTCAAGTAAGGACCTTTACTGATCTTCATCCAAACCCAATACCTTCTAAGAAGATATTTTCACTTTGGCTCCTTCATCCCATTATCCCTGACCTTTTCTACACTGGGTTCCGTTCTCACCTCCTTTAGCTAAGTAATCCACAACCGCCAACTCACACATCTTTCATTGTCCAATATAATTATTTTAAATCCAGGGACAGCAGATGACCAGTGCCCCTTACCGACTCTTTATTGCACATCCACTGTAAGAATGACTCTGATGAGATCATTTTCACTACTAGTACTCCATGTCATCTAATGACACTGGGTAACACCATAAGTATCATTAGTATCTGACCACTTTGCAGCTGTTTTTGACATATCCCAACATTTCTAGTCCAGTCGCTCCTTGGAAACTCTATGGGGCAGTTCTCCTCTGTCCTATAAGGTCGCTGTGAGCTGGGATCGACTCTGGAGACTGGGAGAAGAGTGCTAAAATTAGTAGCCACACAGCAGTTAAAAAAACAGAAACAAAAACAAATCCACTGCCATCAAGTCGATTCCGACTCACAGCAACCCTATTTTATGTACATATTTCTTTTCAGGTGACGCCAGGATAGTCAGCTAGAAATGCACAGAAAGTAGATGGAAATCTAAGGCTAGATCTCCAGAGTGGTGAGGGGCCAAAGTCACCTTACTCAGCATCCTCTGCAGAAGATATTCTCATTCCTAGCACCCAAAACCTACACTTTTCTCCTCTTCTTTATAAACCCTATTCCCTCCCCACTTTTAATCCTTCTTCTCTCTAATGACTCTTTCCAGGTTTAGATATCAAACACAATATACAACCACTGCCTCATTTGCTTTACATTGGATACAGTGATTTATATGTTAGTGCACGTCCCCACTGTATGCCATATGTTCTTCTGCATAGCTTGCCTTGTCTCATTAATTTAGAAGCTTCCTTGAGTTCAGGGTTAGTACATACTGTCTTGTTTTGTTTTAGCATTTAGCATGGTATTATTTAACAACTTAATAATTTCATGACTAAAAATGTCATCACAGTGAAATTACTAGTTAGACAAGAAGGCGCAGATCCCCTACCTAGGGCAAGAGGACAGACAAGGATTCTTTCAGATGACCTTGGACAAGTGGCATAATAAAAGTAAAGATAGAGTCTTGTCTTCTCTAGAACAATGCAGTCATTGTGTTAGCTTACCCAATCCTACCTTTTCAAATCAGTGAGGTTAAGGAACTTGTCCTAAGACAAAGATAAAGCTGGACCAAAACAAGTCTAAGATCAATTTTGCTTCATTTCACCCAGGGGCCTCTACTTTTTACCATCTTTTCCCATCTCTGGCGCTCAGTGTCATTGTCTACTTAAACAGAAGGCTCAACCTACGTGCTCTCCAAGTCCATCTCTACCTCAAGAATTCTATAAACTCCACTGAGATACGTGAACCAAACTGTCAAATGAGAAAAATCTCACCTCATCATGGGCAATCTGTAACTGTTAGCAGACGTTTCATTTCCTTACTTTCCTTGCCAAGAAGACACAGCTAATATAAAGTGGGATTTTAAAAGTGTGAACTACAAGCCAGGACATTTTATTTAACTTTCATACTCCAGTCTCTTTTTAGTGTCCCTTTCTTAGTATTTTTTATTTGGGGGGGGGGGGGTTAGTGTTTCATTAAGGATACACAACAAATAAAAACAGAATTATAATTTGTTTTCACCAATAAAAATTATCTATATAGGGACATTTTTTCTAATTATAAGAGTCACATCTGTTAACTATTTCAAACCATTTTAAAACATAAAACGGAAAACAAGTCATCTATCATCCTGCCCCCAACGATATTTCATTTAAGACTTTAGTATATATCATTCAAAACCTTTTCTTACACATATGCAAACCATATTTTTGTAAAAAATACTGTAAAATTTTTAACCTGCTCTTTTCATGTAACTATATACTATGACATCTTTTCATCTGAATTTGCATTGATTTACTTCATTCTTTTTAAAGGCTACATAGTAGTCCATGGTATAGATGTAACAAAATTTATTGAGTCCCCATGTCAAGCCTGATTTTCTCCTCTTTAAAATTAAGCTACCCGGGTTTGAATAAGGTAAGATGAAGTCACGGGTGCTGATAACATGACTCATGCAAGCAAAAGTTAACTAAAGTTGAAGGAAACTAGCTGACCACCACCTTCTGCCCTCAATATTTAGTGATCAGCAGTATTTCATTTTATTTAATAACTACATGGACTAGATTCTTCTCATTTAAAGTTTTCACAATTCTACACAATCAAAGAATTTCTTTAAAAATACATGACAGGGGAATTTTCTATTTGACTGTTCCATTTCTGCCTCTACCTTCTATTTGGCAATGCCACACTTGGCACTGAACCTAAATACGCACTGAAACTAGACCAATGGAATCCATGGAAAGCATGAGGGAAAACATCCCTTTATCACTCAATCAACATGTAAGTATGGCTAAAATTGTTCAGTTTAAAAGACAGCTTGCCAGACAAGAATAAAGGATATTACAATGCTTAAATTAAATACCTCTAGTTAATGGAGTCATATGACCAAACATTTAAGCCATCTATCCTCCAAATAAAATCTTTTAAAATTATACTGGCCTTTAACAATTCCTATAAAACAAAAGGTGAAATAATAACATTTGCAGATTGACATTAATAGCCTACTCTAGGAATCATGGGCCTTTAATTTTGGAATGAAGTCAAAGTACCTTACCCAAGCAGTTTATACCTTATACAGCGGACGCCGTACATCAATAGGGCAGTTTTGTATTACTTCATCAACCACATCCGAAATGGATTCCATAAAGTCGGGGTTGGCAAACTAAATTTTATATAAATATAAAATAAACATTACACATTTCTCTCAAATAGGACAAAACAAAAATTCTTTTTAAAGAGGAACTTTAACAAACAGAGAATTTACTATAACTTTAAAAAAAAAATACACAAACTTCATACTGGAATGGAATTAATCCCATCTGACTACGCATGCATAGAGTAATGGTACATATGTCCCCTCAAGACATGAAATGTATGGGTTTAGTGAAGGAAGAATATCTAATAGTAACAGAGACAGGCCAGTCCTGTGTTATGAATACAGGGTGAATCACTCCATTAAGAGCTTATAAAAAGCATGTGTATGATGCACGTGAGATGGAATGACAAACATACCAGTATCACTAATGAAGCATTAATATTATAACAAAAAGTAGCCAGGATAAAAGAATTTTAAAACTTGCTCAGTAAAAGGTTAATGTAAACCTGGGCTAACAGGCAGGGAAAGAGGAGCGTTTTGTTTGATGTTGGCTTGAAAATGAAACAATCAGCATAACAAGCATGTCACTAAGTAAAAAGCTTTAGATTCAATTCTGTAAGTGAAATAAACTAAAGTATAAATAATTCAATTACATGACATTTGAAATATGTTTTAAAAATCAAGGAAAGCTTTAATGTACAACAGTCTTGGGGGAAGAAGAATTTAACACCCAGTGTTCACCAGCTGTTCACGGGACATCTGTCAGCTTTATGACGATTTTAACTCAATAACATCAAAAGCATGAGTGAGTGAGTAGGATTATTACTAGACTACTAGTAAGGCATACAATTTGAGTTATTTCCCTGTGTAAAATAGTCATATACACCTCTAAAAATAAGCAGCAGTTTGTAACCTACTACTGAATACAAACTGGATTAGGCAGGAAAATAATCCCAAAATGCAAATACAATGCATTGTATTTAAACTTTAAAATGCTGCCTCTTAACTACTGCTTTCTGCAAAGGTAATAATTCTTTGTGACTACTAGTTAAAGTCATGAAGTCTGTAATTCTTGAGACCCTCTAAATCATGGAGTCCAGCCTTCAGATCTAAACTTTACCTAACTTGTAGCAGGAAACACAAGCAGGACAGCTGTCCTGGGTTAAAAATCAGGATTAGAAAGGCCAATCACAAAAGATGGAAACGTTATAAGCTATCCTACTGTTATGCAGAGGCAACTTTCTTCCAACAGTCCTTGAAATTTGTCCTATTAGCATGTGCTTCCCCTTTCACCACCCCGGTATAATCAATATAATCAATCCATACTACTACTTAAGCAAATAATCAGGTTTATGGAGAGATGAACCAAATCAAACAATCACAGCACACAGGGGTGAGGGGAGTGTCTGTAAAAGTTTGCAGCGATTCAAATGAGCAGACAAGTAGCCTTACTGAAAGATAACAGCCAACTTTCTGATTTTACCTTTATTGAAAACTGCTCTTTATTCACACTAGGTGGCAGTATTGCTCCACAGGCACCACACTTTAACACCCTCCCCCCCACCTCCCCATCCCCCCTCAAAAAGAACAGCTTACCTCTGGATGAAAGAAAATTTCAGGTCCAAGAAATCTTTCATAACCGACATCTATAATGAACTTCTTCTGGTTGACTGCATTGATACCTGTGTATTGTTTGATCCATTTCTGGGGATCCACATCATACTTGGCAAATTCCCTCACTATATCAGGGCATATGTAACAGTATTTCTCCTGCATATACACACACAAACAGGTCACCAGGCATTAGCAACTACCCACAGTCTCCTCCCTCTGACAAACACACAGTACCCACATGCATTAGACACACTCTGAAGCCATGCCCTGCCCCCACCCCATAACTCCAGTGTGTGGGTGGCCTATCAAGCCTCACATTTTATCAGTCTTTCGTATCAGACATGACTATGCTTTGATTTGGGACATTGAAGTCTGCTTTCTTTGTAACTTGACTATTTCAGCCTTAGTCTATCTAATTTTGTTGCCATGTTATCTGAAATAGTGTTTTAAAGTGTCTATATTCTGTCTCTATTTAGTTTTTCAAAATTCCTCTTAGGCTCCCCAGGCCCCTCCCTGTCATCACTTTCTGGCCCAGTGTAGACCTATGCTGTGATGTGGTACACGTGGTAGCCCTTCCTGCTGCTGGCTTCTCTGGGTATCAGCATCTGAGAGCTGAAGATGTTTTCTGGACACTGAGGGAGTGCTCACCATCAATCTGCCCTCCCCTAGGGTGGAGTCTGACACAGCACGGTCACTCTCCTCCAGTGGTCTGCCTAGACACTGTACACCTTGTTGATCAGTGTTCTAAGTCATTCAATCAACAAATGCTTACTGAATACCGCAGCACTTGGAATATACAAGTGAGCCAAACAGACCCAGATCCCTGCCCCGGGACTACCCTGCAGAGCTCACACTCTGTGCTATAGGATGGTAAGTACCATGGAAAAAAGAAAAAGGGGAGTGAGGCAGGAGGACAGGAGTCGCCAGTATACTGCAGCTACAAGAGAACCGGCCAGTAGGTTTGACCTTGGCACCAACAGCCAGCCTCCAAAGTGTCAAGTGTTTCCTGAGTACGTGATGATACCAGAGGTTTTAGATGATCTTTGGGTTTATCATCTGTCCTCAGAGCTAACTTCAGGAAAGCAGCCTGAGTTAGCTGGCTTCTGAATGCAAACTTCCTGTGAGCAAGAGCTACGTGGGTTTGTTCAGTGCCCAGCCCGGTGTCTGGCACACAACTGGAGCCCAGTACAAACTTGGAATTAATGCCTCCCTCAAAGACCTTTGAAAAGTGTTTTTGTATTAAGTTTAAAGTTTCTTAGAGGCCTGAAGCATATTCTAACACTATCTTCTGGCTATGTTTGACATACTCTAGTAGAATTATAAAATTGATGGACTAGAATTGTTGCATGACCCTGAATTCCCTGGTAACAGAGAGAGAGAATGGGTCAATCAATACAACTTTAAATCTAACAGAATTGGAGACAAAAACAGAAAGCTGTCCTTAGAGGTCTGGTCGATTTCTCAACTCACTGAACTGATGGCATGAAATGCCTTAACAAAAGCTGGATGCAGTGTAGCAGTGTTAATCTGAAAGCTCTGAAGTTACGCTGCTGTATTAAGATACATGCAACCTAATGCCTCCTCGTGACCACAAGAGACAACCCATTAGAAACACAATGCAGGGGTAACTCTAAACCACTCTGTCCAGGGTCTCCTCCTTACAGACAGAAGGGAGGTAAGAAACAAATAGCAGGGCTAACTCAGGCAACAGGCTCAGGGCAGTCCATTTGGAGAGTATAAAAGTCTATTTTACTCGCAAACCTTACAGCTGGAAACAGATGATGTCATACCCTGAACACCCCAAATAACATGTCAGGGACAGGACTAGAACCCAGATACCAGTGAAGAACGTAAATAAATACCCAACTTGCAGATCAGAAAATTAACCTTATTAGTAAGGATATTCAGGGATCATTGCTGAAAAAAAGAAGATTCACCAGATTTACCCCTCAAAGGCAGTAAGGAAAGATTTAATTCTGATCTGCATTTGTAATAAGAGTTTCAGGTGGCAAAGGAGCTTGGGTCAAATATCAAAATTCTTCTCTCACTGAAAGAAGGCAAGGAAAGGAGGAAGAGAAGCCTTGAGTAATATTTTAGTGTACAACAAAAACCCTTACGATACTTCTGGAAGCTTCCCCCAAAGTGGAAGGACTTGCAGCTTGCACAGTGGCCAACTCTTTCCAATTTGCCTGAGACTCTCAATTTCAGCACTGAAAGTCCCATATACCTGGAACCCCTAGTCTCAGATCAACCAGGACAGGTGGCCACCCTACCTACAGGAGACCCTACCTTCACCAACGCACCCTGTCCTAAAAAGTCCCTTTCATCAAGGGTGTCATGCAAAATTTGGAAATCATCTTTGATGCTTTCCTTTATCTGCAACTTCCAATCCATCAGCAAGTTCTGCCCATGAGTTCTTCCTACAAAATATTTCTTAAAGCCACCTACTTCTCTCCACCATCACACCTAGTCCTAGCCACCATCACTTCCTGTGTGGCTCATTTCCACACCTAGTTCCTCCCCTCTCCCCTGATCTGTTTTCCACTACACACTGAGAGGGATCTTTTTAAACCTTATCAGATGGTGTCACTTCCCTGCTTCAAATTCTTCAGTGGCATCCCACTGCACTTAGAAGGAAATCCAGACTTCTCACCATGCCCCACACAAGACCACTGATCTCTCTCCAGCCTCATCTGTGCCTTCACCCTCTTAGCATGGACTCCAGCCGCTGGCCGCATACTGCTCCTTGAACACATGAGCTTCGTTCCTGCCCAGGCCCTTGCACTTGCTACTCCCTCTGCCTAGAATGCTCTTGGCTGGCTCCTTCTCAACCTTGATGTCTGCTGAGAGGCCTCCCTTCACCATCACCCCCTCCACCCTCCTCTGTTCCATCATCCACTTATCTTTGCTTTTTTATCATCTGCTCTTTATCTCCTCTAACTAGCATGTAAGATCTTCAGTGGTGTAACCTTGTCTGTCTTAGTTATTACTTTGAACCTGGCACACAGCAGGCACTTAATACTCACTGAATAAAATAAATGAATACAGATTCCATACTTTTTACTCATTGTCTACCTTGCTGAAATGGAGCAAGGTAGCTGCACAGAAAAGACAAGAAGCAATGTCCACCTCCCATGCACCTACTCACATACTCTCAGCAATTCTTTTGGATTAATAAATTCTATTTGGCCATCCAAATACTCCAGGACAGGACAGTGTTAACCCACTGACTATACCCACCTCAAGGTTAACCACCACTTGGCTAAGATCAGCCTCAGTTACTAGGTGTTTAGATGGGAAGAAAGTAGTGAGGAAAAGAGGGAGGTTGGACAAGTATCCCTTATACTCCTGTACATCTCAGAAACTACATGTTCTACGAAAAAGGAGAAGCTCAATGTCACGTGTTACATTCCTACACTTAAATTCTTCTCCAAATCCAAAATCCTTCCCTCTTCATCTACATAACTATCATCCTTGGATTAGTAGTATTTTAATAAAAAAATAATTTGTCCAGATTTTGCAAGCTGAATAGGAAAATTCCTTTAGAAGGGTCTGTGAACCGCCATGTACAGTGTAATAATAAAAGCTAAACTGTCAGATCAGGTCAAGTGGATTATTTTAAGAACCGATCAGCCATTTTATTTCTAATCTTATTAAATTCTAAAACTTCTGTAAGTTCTCCAGCATAGTAACTAAAGTCTAGAAAATACAAGTTGATTTTGTTTAATGATTCTGGATCCTGGAATGGCATGATTCTGAACGGTAATTGTCAGGGCACGGAACCACACTTGAATACTGGCTGATTTCACGAGACTCCTGACAGTCACTGCTGCTGCTTGTCTCCTTCTTCTAAGCATGGAGGCAGAGGTGGAGGAAACTTTCAGTTAATTGAAGGTTCTAGCTAATTAGGCTCTAATTAAATGATGCTGTCCCATATACACTTGTACTCAATGCTGGTTATCAAGCTGTTCTCATTTACAGTTAAATACTAACTTTGGAACCTCAGCAGAGTGTTTATGCTTATGTTTAGGAGCATAAGCTTTAAGAAGAGTTAAGTTTTAAGTCTCTCATCCAACTTAACTCAAATGGTAAATCAAGATACACATTCATGGGAAGGAAGGTGGGAGAAGGGATAATGGCCTACCAGGGAAGTGTCCCAAACACCACTCAGAGCTTGCCCCAAACCAGCCAGTTTGAAGTCTGTTTTTACCTTGATGGCTTTCGCAGTCTCCAGCGATTGCTCAGGAGGAATTCCCACCTCCCTGTCCCTTAGCAGCTGTTGAATGAAATATGTAATATCTCTACCTGCAATTGGGATGTGTTTGATGCAGCTTCCAATTACATAACCTTCTGCCTAGGGGAGAAGAGGAGTCAGAACAACCCGTATGAGTAACCCCAGTTCAAACCAACATCGACTCACAAGGCTTCCTGCCCCACCCTCCCACCCTGCCCCACCTGCTTCATCAACAAATCAACAAGCAGGCACTGCGTCCCCACTCCATGCAGACTCAGCACTGCGGATCTTTTAAAACTGCTGCCTATGCAACTCCGTTCATATTTAAAATTCAAAATTATTCCAATAACCTGAGACTATGTAAGCTACCAAAATGACGTTTTCATTAGGAATGTGAAAAGAAAACTACATAGGATAGTCCCTTTCCAAAAAGTTAAGGCGTCTGTGTTAGAACAGTGAATCCAATAGTTGTTTTGTTTTTTTCCCTGCTAACAAAAAGGAAAAAATCTGCAAATTGCTAAACTAACTACAAATCTACTTAAATTTAAAAATCAACAATTTGGTTAAGCACCCATGCCTTAGATTCTAGAGACCTGGATTCAAACGCTGGCTCCACGTGTGTCAGCTGAGTGACCGCTGATGTGTCTGTTGACATGCCACAGCTTCAGTACTCTCATTGGAAATGTGGGGGCTTATCATACAGACTAAACGAAAGATTGTGTGTCAGGCACTTACCACAGTTTTCTGGCATATGCTAAGTACTCAATCAGTGGCACCATTTATTGGAGTAAGATTTGTATTTTAAGGATTAATTGTTTTAAGTTAGCCTAACCATTCTGCTATTTGAAGAAAAGCACTGGTCAGTATTCACAGAGCAAATCTCTCCTGTGAGCAGATCCTCTTACTCTGCCTGCCTCCTTGAGCTGGTAGAGACCACATCTGTGCAGGGCCAGGAAAGGAGCTGGGGCAAACACCTCAGCCAGCCATCTGTAGCTGACCCATAGCACTGACTGCAGTCAAGCCCAGAATGCACCAAGAGCTCATACAACCACAGCAGCGCTGGGTGAGAAGCTACGGATGCAGCATTGCGTCTGAGGCTCCCTCATCAGCCTTAACGTGGGTACACGCTGGACACGGAAGCCACAGTCCTCACACATATTCAGCTTGCTCCACTCTGCAGGGGCGGGGCGCTCATGGTCAGAAGTGGAGAGCTGCCTACCTACCACAACCTCATCAGACAGGAGGTGAGTCACACACCCAGGTTTCATATGATAGCTCGGGCTTCCGTGCCACAACATCCAAATGAGGCAGACGAGAATGGAAGTGAAACGCTAACTTCAGTTTTATAAATGTATTAATTCTAATAATTACATGCTACACATTTAGTTATCAGTTGAGTTGTGACGACAAGTTAATAAATACCTTTCTTATTTTTTTCTAATGTACCTAATTTCTAGAAGCAAAACAAGCTTTGGCCTTTCTGCAGAGTCCAAGTTCTTTGTAAAATACTTTAAAATGAAGATAAAAGATAAATACAGTAAAGATCAACTTAAATCCATAAAAATACATAAATTAGTCACAAATATTATATTCTATGTATTACATATAACATTTTCTAAAGTTAATTCAATCAGTGTTAAATAAGCATCAGCTTCATCACAGCATTAAAAACACTGAAACAACCTAAATGTCCCAATAGGAAAATGAACAAGTAAATTGCAATATATACATATGACAGGCTATTATGTAATTACTAAATTTTTTCCCCAGAATATTTAACCATACAAGAAAAAAATTAGGGTTAAATTAATATGCAAAATATAACTTTAGGACTATTGGAAATAATTAGTATATAAAACCAGATATAAAACACACCAATTTTGCTTAAAATGTATGTGTGTGTGTGTGTTTAAAAGAAAAGGCTTGGATAATTATACAACTAAAATTATAATGTGGTTCTCTGGGTGATTTCTGGGTAATTTTATTTTCTTCTTACTTCTCTATTTTACCCACATTTTTTATAACAAATGTAACTTATAAAATCAGGGGAAATAAGCTAAGACATAGTTTAAAAACAAATGGATTTTCTCTTTGGGCCTGTTCCTCCTATGAAACGTTTTCTTTTGACCCCCTAAACCAAGCAATGGCACAGGCAAAGAAATCTTCAAAGGTGAAGCAGCACGGGGGCCCACAGAAGCTTATCTTGGTCTCTTTGCTTTGCTTCTTGAGGATGCCTCAGAGAGAAAGTCAGGGCCTGAATTTTTCAGTATTACGTATCAGTTGGCATTAACACTTCTCAATGATCCTGAAGAGGACTGAATGATTTGAGACTGGACTGAAGGGAGCTTAAAGCATAGAAAACACTTCTCCGGAAATCATTCACTCCTTTGCTGCCTTCTCCTTATCCCAGTACAAAGGACAAGCTGGCAAAGCATAAGGATTGGCTGGGTGAGCTGGGTAGTAGATTGGCTATTTTTCTTCCTGACTATAGGTATACATTTCTATTGCAATGATTCCTGACCTTTAAGGAATTAAAACATTAGTATATTAGTACATACTTCCTTCAACTTTTAAAATGAAACGGTGACTATTTTTCCAATTAAAGTAAACGAGTAATTTTTAAAAACCTTAATTTGCATTTTAGAAAGGAGGTACAAACACACGTACTTGTATGTTCAGAAAACATATCTGTAATACACATAAAATAACTAGTAGCAGTAGTTGTCCCTATGAAGGGAGTCTGGAGAGATGAGGATCAGAAATGAGAGCAAGTCTGAATGCCTACTGTATACTTCTCAGTAGAGTTTCAATTAATTTTCAAAAAAAAACAAATTTTAAATAATTCATGAGACAAAAAGAAAAATATAGAGGGCTCTCTAAGCCTGATTTAGGAATTACTTCTCTGGTATTTTCAAAATTAAAACCAAAAGCTGGTATTGCAGAGCCTTCTACAAGTCAAAATGTACACTCTCTCCTTCTTGGCTCTTAAACTAAAAAAACAAGAAGCAATTTCTCTAAAGCATAAGATGGTTAAAGCCATTCACATCTTTTCACAGAACACAGAAATAATCCCTCAAGTGGTCATGCACTGTACCTATAAATCTGATATCCAAAATGATGTCTATCTCCCAACAGCTCAGAATTATAGGCAAAAAACATGTTCTTGATGGTGTCACACCCATGGGAATCAGCTAGAGCCCTGGAGATGCCAAATGACTGTTGATACCCTGGATGGGGAAACCTACTGCCATGAGATTAAAATTGCCAAAGCCATGGATGCTGGCCATCTCTCTCTCTCCATTACATACCCAAAACCCACTGCCGGCAAGTCGATTCCAACTCACAGCAACCCTACGGGACAGAGTACAACTGTCCCACAGGATTTCCAAGAAGCAGCTGGTGGACTCAAACTGCCGACCTTTTGGTTGGCAGCTGTGGCTTTTAACCACTGCACCACCAGCTAGACTTAAAAAAATCTTGCTACCTTTTTCAAGTGCAACTATTACTTAAACAGTAGTATTTTAATTATAGAAAGGTGTTTTTAAAACTCTTTCCTTGTCTCAAACCAGGTATTAAGTACTGAGTATTGTACTTACTACTGGGATGATGTGGGTGACTCCGTCACCGCTGTCAATGACTGTCCCTGTTAGTGTGCGCTCTCCAACCTGTCGGGACGTCCACGAAGCCGCCAAGGCCAGCACTGCCTGCAGTACAGACATCGATGCCATCAGCACACAGGGAAATGTTTAAGGGGGATTTTACCAGTTTGTTCTCAGGTTCAATCATAAACTCTTTCTCGTCTAATAACAAGTCTGAGACCCTATTTCCCTTCCCTATCCTCCATCTTTGCCCCAAAATTTCAATCCCATCTTGGACAACTGACACACAAATGTAATGCACCTAAACTCCCAGAGTCAAACTTTCAATAAAGAAATCTAAAGTTCTAAAACTAAAAACCAGTGAGTGATACCTTCTTCTCATTTTATTATCAGAAGATTTTAATAATATCTAACCTATTGGTTCCCAAACTGTATCCACAAAATGGTTGCAATAAAATGAATCACTTGTGGAGTTTATAGAAATACAGATTACTCGGCCTCACACCCAGAAACTCTAACCTGGTAGGTCTAGGGAAGCGGCACTGGACTAGGGGCAACATTGCCCTCAGGGGACATTTGGCAACATCTGGAGACATTTTTAACTGCCACGCGTGGAAGAAGTGCTAAGCATCCCACAATGCACAGGACAGCCTCCTACAACAAAGAACTATCCAGCCCAAGGTACTGGGGTTGAAAACCCTAATCTAGAATAAAGCCTGAGAATTTGTATTTTTAAAAAGCACTATGCAGGTAAAGTTGATGCACAGACTACTTTGAGAACCACTAGTCCAGATTCTTCTAAAGTATCTCCCAATTCCATGGAATGCAGATAACTCGGGGGTGGGGTTTGTGTTTAAGTAAATATTAAAGTGCTGGAATAAACAGATTTCTTTAATGCAGGAATACTCAGTCTTTACTACACTAATATGCACCAAGAGGAGGCTATCATATGCAGCATCTCCCAAATTAACTTTTCTAAGGAACTCTTCCTCCTTTGTCTCACAAGGGACTAGCATTATGCAAAAAAATATTTTAGAAAATACCCATCTCATTCGTTCCCAGAAATTTCAATCAATTCCCTTATATAAGCTGGCAGACATATAACAACAATCAAAATCAATTAAAAAAAAAAAAATCCTACACTTTAAAAGAAGTTCTGCAGACTCATGGACCCACAGAGTTTCTCAGAAGCAAGAAAGCACACGGGAACTTACAGGAGCCCCAAATCAACAAGGCAGGAAACCCTCTAAAGGTATTTATTTTGTTCTTCCACAGATTCTATAGTATCTTTTATTTTTTTTTCTCATCAGAAGTAAGTGAAAGGAACCAAAAAGAGAATCACATCTACATCTCTATCTTGTCACCCAGAAAAAACATATTATACTTTAATGTATGTAAAACGACAGAGTCAAACACATTCTATACCAATACTATAAACATAAAAATACAAATCATGGAACACGAGCTCTACAGCATTTTAGTTAAAACATAAACAGTACACGTGTGGAAGGAGGAGTGTCTGTGTGGGGAGGGGGTAGGGTGTGTACCTGTGTGTGCAGTGTGATGTGGTGTTGTATAGTCTGTGTGTGAGAGAGAGAGTGAGTGGGGTAGGGAGTGTGGGTGGCCGTGTTGAGGGTGTGATGGGGGGTATGATGTGAGGGTATGTGTATGCATATATGTGTGGTATGGATTATGGGGGTGGGCAGTGTGGTGTGTGTGGAGGTATGATGTGGGTTGAGTGGATGGTGTATGGCGTAGGTAGGGGTGTGTGTGTGTGTGGTGTATGGGGGTAGGGTATGTGGGAGGCATGGTGGCATATGTGGGGGATGTGGTATACTGTGTGATGTGTGTGTGTGGTGTGATTCGGGGTGTGTATGAGGGGTTATGTGCATGGCATAAGGTGTGGGGTGTGTGCAAATAATGTGGGATGTGGGGGTGTGTGTGTGTGCATGCACATGTGCATATGTGTGTTGAGGAATTGGAAAAAGGCGTTGAAAAACCCACTGCACAATCTTAAAACAGAGAAACTTTGGAATTACTACTTCTTCCATTACTAGATAGCTAAGATTCTTTGGGAATCATAAAAATAACTTTGTTTTTACCTGAACTGCAATGTAGAGTCCTGGTACATTAAATGATTCAAACATGATTTCCGCAAGATATTCTCTATTTTCTGGTGTATTCAATGGAGGTTCCGTCTGTAAGAAAACATTCATTATATTCCGTGTAATTAAATCAGAACCATGAAAAGTTTAATCTAAAAGCATGTTAGCTGGCCTATTACACAACTCTCTCATTCTGCAGATAGAGTATGCCCAAAATGATTAAAGACATCTGGCTGTGGGTCATAAAGTTTTAAGATGGCAAAGTAAAGACGTTTCTGAACCCTTCTGTTCTTATTAACTACCCCAAAACAAAAAAGAGAACAAGTTCCTGAAAAGGAAACTCTATCTCCAATAACATAACAAAACAGCTAAACACCCTGAAACTCAATATACCTGAAGCAAGTTGCCAAAGATAGTGAAAATTCAACCAAGGTGAACGAGGACACCGAAAGAGAAAACCCATGGCTTTGATCTCATGCAGATTATACAGTTCTCAGAGCGAAGTAAGTAAACTCTTGTCAGGCTGGCTGCAGGGGCCTCCTAGCTTCATCTGACAGCGGAGGTGGATCAGACACAGCATCTTCGCAGCCGAGGTGCCAGGCAGAAGGCCCCACGGCAGAAACAAGAGTTTCACAAAACTTTACCTGAATCATACAGGTGGTGAAAGAAAAATTCACCTCATCCAAAGATGAGCAAAGAAACCAGCTCAAAGATCATATAAAAACAGAAAAAGAAAAAGAGGAGAAGGGTAACAGGAAAAAACAGATGCCAGACAAAGAAAACAACATATACCCAGAAAGATGTAAAAGCAAAGTAGATGAAAATCATGACCAAAGACATCTCTAAGAATTCAAATATCTATTTGAAAGTAACTATCAAACAGGAAGAAATCACAGGATAAAAGAAAGAATAAAACGAATAAATAAAAATTATCTGGGCCTATAGGCCAAAAGGCCACATCACCCTTATGGGGGGAAAATGCAGCTCGCCTCCCACAGCTCCATTAACACTGGATCACTTGGGCAGTGCTCAGTCTGCAGACCAGGAAGGTATGACCCAGGGATTTTACACCTGGCCACACTGTCAATCAGGTATGCTGCAAAAACAAAATATTTATAAACCCAGAAGAACTTGGAGAATTTTGCTCCACGAGCCGTTCGTGAATTAACTACAAGAGAAAAATGTTAGTCAAACAAGAAGACTGCAGGAAGTACAGCAAAAAGACAGTGAGCAATAAAACGATTTAATAAGATGCAGGGCTAAAATTTTTCTTTTGTAGCAATCATAGTTATAGAAAAGAATGTAGAAGTTAAGAATTATAACAGCAGAAATCAGATGAAGCTGGGAGGTGTAGGTGGAAAGAAGGAGTGGGTGTAAAGGCTGACATCCTCTTATGGAAGCAAAGGATATTGTTTAAAGCCGATAAAGTATCAGAGGCATTAGTACACACAAAGTTGTGAATGTTAATATTAAAATAACTAGGTTTATTAGCATAATTAATTAAAGGCAGGTGGTGGAGGGAAGGATGGGAAGGTAAGAAAATGTGGAAGTTTACCAACTTGGCCAGTGATCACAGTGGGAAGTAGTTACTTACCCCTCAACAAATACAGGGCTAACTATGTTACAGAAAATTATAGTCACACGAAGTAGAAACAAATGACAAGCCTTTCAAATTATTAGCAAGAACACACACCCAACACAAAGGAAAAAGATTGTCGTTAGAAAGATTAATACATAAATAAAATGCATTAAAAACACAAAATATAAAACAGCTGAATTAAGATCAAACATACATCATACAGCAGCATACTGTACCAGAAAATTTTAAAAATAAAGACTTCTGGAATCAGACTGACTGGGGTCAAATCCCAGCCTGCCTTCCATTTCACAAGGTCAGGGGGTTATTTCATCTCCTTACACCTGTTCATCAGTGAGACGGTGGCAACTAGTACCTACCTCACAAGTCACAAAGGTTAAATGAGGAATACGTAAAGTGCTTAGGGCAGTACCTGGCACTCTGTATATACCCAATAAAAATGAGTTATTACTATGAAAATTATCAACAAATATAAATGAGAAACTCACTTATAAAAATTAAACATCTCTCAGTTAAAACCGTAAAACAAAATCAAATTAAATCTATAAGCAAGAGACCCATTTAAAACATCGTAAGTAGCAGATGATCAGAAACAACCTAAAGGCCCACCTAATGAACTGATTAAATAAATACTACATCCACAAAGTACAATATTTTGCAGCAAAGTATTAAAAAGGACGAGGCAGCTCTATACGTGCTACTATGAAACAATCTCCATGATATACTGTTAAATGAAAAAGAGGAAAGTGTCTCTATACAATATTGTTGTTGGGTGCCATCGAGTCATTTTCAACTCATGGCTAACCCATGTGACAGAGCAGAACTGCCCGGTAACATTTTCTTGACTGTAATCTTTACAGAAGCTGATCACCAGGTCTTTCTTACGGAGCCACTGGGTAGGTTCGAACCCCAACCTTCTGGTTAGCAGCCAAGGGCTTAACTGTTTGTGCCACCAGGGCTCCTTCTATACTATATACATTTTTTAAAAAATATTCTTTTGTATCAATTTTTGATGAAAACCATTTTAAAAAAGTGTACAACAGTACGTACAGTTTGTTGCCATCTGTGTAAAAGTTTATTTATAAGCTATAGACCTGCATACCATTATCTCTGGAAAGATAAACAATTAACTGGTAACAGTGTTGCCTCTAGAAGGGGGACCTGGAAGGCAGAGAACAGGTGGGAAGGAGGCCTCTTTCATTAGAGATCCTTTTGTACCTCTCTACTTCTGTGCCAGATGCATGCAAACAAACAAAAAACTCTAGCTACCAACGAGCCTGTATTTTACTTCAGACTCCTCTGCAGGAACTGGTGCAAAGCTCAACTATACAGCTCAAGTAAATTTCAGTCATTCTGATTAGAATCAATATATTCCCTGGTTAGGAGAGAAAGTCAATCTCAAAACTTGGGAGAAGAAAAAATGACATCAGACTCAAAAGCATATTGTAAATAAGGGATCTAACAGTTAATCAACAGTACATTATTTTACTGTGCCTGCCTCAAGGGGTGGAGAGGATTAAATTTGTTAGTACCTGTGACATGCCCAGCACAGAGCACTATAAAAATTAGCAATTATTATTTTAGATTCCTTCCATTTAAAGCTCATGAGTAACAGCTGCAGATCCCAACAATACTGGTTTCAATACATCTCTTAAAGTGTACTCTATCAAGCTGAACGATGGGCCTAAGAACACTACTATAGCCCTCAGAGGGCTGCTGGTGGGAATCCCCTACATGAGTAAATACATATAAACACTCAGAACAGGTCCGCACACGTGCAAAGTTCTCAACAAACGTCAGTTGTAGCTACTATCAATAATGTGTTTCACACCAGAAGAAATAACCTAAACAGACCTGCAAAGCTTTTCTCACCTTGAACAGGAAGACAAGCACCATAATAATAAGTTAACTTAATAAACAAGACACTTAAACTGAGTAAAGGAGGAGAAAAACGTATCCAGAGAGGAAGTTTAAAAGGTATGAAAAGCTATGAGTACATACATTCAGGGACTGTTTCCTGCCTGCCAGTTGAGAGCTCCCTACTGGTGTGTGAATTTACAAAGTAGAATAAAAACCTGAATCTAAAGGGTAAAGCAAAAAGGGAGCCTGTAGTCACAGCACCCACAAGAATCCAACAAACCCCTGCTCTCTGGATGCTCTCTGGGTTTAAGTTCAGTGTCAAATTATATTACAAATAAATCTCAGATGCGTATGGATTAAATATAAGCACCAAAGGGAAATAGATTTTACTACATAAAAGTTACAGATATTCAAAAAATGGCCAAAAAAATCAACTGAGAAAAAAAATATTTAGTACAAGGATGACAAATAAATGCCTCTTCCTATCTTAATTATATTAAAGAGTTCATATAAAAAGTTCCTAGGAATCACAGCAATAAGTAAAACAATAAACACTGGTATGTAAAAGAGAACAGGGCATGAACAAATAATTCACAAAAAAAGGAAATACAACTAATATGCGAAAAAATGGTTAGGGTCAAAAAGTTATCAAAAATGCCAATTAAAAACATAAGTTGAAATTTCTAATCTATTAAATAATCAAAGTGATGATAATGAATGCTGACAAGGGTTCAACTAAAGTGGCTCTCTTGTACATTGCTGATGGCAGTGTGAAGGGCATAAATTATTAATACTTCTGAATCCCGTAGTTACATGTCGGTAGTTCGTTTTAATAAAAAATGTTCTACATACAAGGGGGAATACTGGTCCTGCAAAAATTACTTTACGTTGTCTCTTACAAACCCATGAAATCAGAAGCAAAATTAAATGTCTAAAAACAGTGGTTCTTGAATGTCTAAAAATAATGGTTCTTGAATGTCTAAAAATAGTGGAAATGCTAAAAAGATAAAAATTAGAGTTATGAAATCTGTGAAAGAAAATGGGGGGGATACAAAATTGAGTATAAAATCATGTAAAAACATAGGTGACAAGATTAAATAAGAATATACTCAATGTTAACGTAAAACCAGCGTGAGGGAGGTATCTGACTTCCTCCAACCTCACAAGAGGGAAAGGGAACCAACACCAACAGCCCAGGGCTGATTCCTATGAGGTGGAGGTCAGACATGCCTCCTCTCTCGGGATCTCTACCAATTCTGACACCAACTGTCCCTCCCATAGCACTCTCTACTGGGTTCAATAATTCATTGCAATGGCCACACAGAATTCACAGACCATACTCATAATTATGGTGTCTCTTAGGGAAGTAACAGTTACAATTTAGGCTCAAGAACACTCAGGATACAGTTCTTTCATCAGGATAGCCTCTCCTCTGCTGTGCTGACAGGCACGTCTCTCCCTGGCCCTCAGTCTCCGCCCTAAGGCACTCAGCTTCCTCTCTCCGTGGGCCGGGAAGCCTACCACGCCATCTCCTGCTGCCGACTCTCTCTTTCCTTGGTGATGGTGGGCTCCTCCCTTGAGCTCTGGAATTGGCTCTCTTTTAAGGCAAAACTGACCAATCCCCTTGGTGGGTCACAATTACCCTATCACACAGTCCCACTCAATCACCTGGGTGGGAGTTACAAGACCATAGCTAGAAAGGCCACACAAATGTAATCAATCACACCACAATTAATAATAACTACGTTAATGTGATAGGATTATGGAAAGTCCCATCAGTATCTTTAAATTTTCTATAGCATACTTACAGTACTACTATGATGAAAAAAAAAAATCTCATGTGAGGCATTAAATTCTGCAACACTTCACTGGGTTACAGCCTATAGAAAGACCACACAAACTCCTAACGTAACTTCCTTATTTATTTATTCACAGACAGAGAGAAACTTAACAGAAGCAAGACGGCAAGAGAGCAGGAGATGCAGCACACCCTGACATAGCTTTCCCCTGGCCCTCTGAGTACCTAACGCAGATGACAACTCTCCACGTGGGTAGAATCGTCAGACTTGTGAAAGCAGTCAAACTCTTGTTTTGCCACTGTCATCATACCGGTGAGTTACATCGTTATGGAACTGAGAATTACCCATACAATATCCATTCTCCCCTTCTTCCTTACTGACAGACCCCTGATCTATTACAGGAGGAGGCAGCAGGCCCAGACAAAAAGGATTTCCCAGACTTCCTTGTGGACAAGAGCGGGTATGTGAATAAGTTCCAGTCAATAAGATGTAAACACAAAGTGATGTATACATCTTCGAGGAAAGCTCCTTACAAGGTTGAGGGTAGACTCAAGTAATAGACTTCCTCCTGCACTTACCATCTTCTTCCTTCCTGGAAGGTAGAGATGATGACTGGAGCTGCAGTAGCCAACTTGCACTCATGAGGCATCCTTAGAATGGAAACCATTTACTAATGATACAAGAGTAAAAAGATCCCTAATGACACCAGGGAGCTGTCATACCAACGCCAGACTCCTTTGCTACGATTTTTTTTTTTATATAAGAAAATAAAATACCAATTTGTTTAACCTATTGTTTTTCAGATCTCTATTACTTGTTGCCAAAAACAATTCACCATCTTTGAAGAATTTACATTAAAACCTATATACTTCAATGCCGTGGGCAGAGGGTTATTCCTGTGACCAGCCTGGCTGTTGGAGGAACTGTCAGTCACCACCTTACTCAGGCCCATTCGCGCCTGTCCTGTAGGCCATGTCCCACGTGGTGGTGGCCACACTGTGGCCCCAATGCAGGCCTTGGTGCTCACCATGTCGGAGCCACATGGGCTGGACCTGAAGCGGCCCCTCCTATGCTGGGAGTCACTGAGTGAGCAGGCCGTGGGCTGGCCTTTGGTCACCTCTGTGGGCCACAACGTCCCTGCTTCTGTTCGTTATTCCCATATAGACATCAAAGTGTCTGACTTCACTGACTAACGTTGTGCCAAAGTGTTAGATAGTAGACAGTCTTCAAAACAGCAGTGAGGCTAGAAAAGGCTTCTCCTGTTAGGTCACTACCATGACCACTGCGGGTGTTGCAAAGGCTGCAGAGAATGTCGCTTCCCGGTTTGTTTCCAGCATGAGTGCGTCAGTGGATGGGCTGGCCGTGTCAAAAACCGAAATCAAGTTATCCAATACTCCAGAAGGCAAAAACACAGCCTTCGGAGGAAGAGGCAAACCCCTGTTTGTGCATCATAGAACCAAGAAAGAAATTGAGCAGGCAGCTGCAGTCAAAGTGTCCCAGTTGAGGGACCCATAGCATGTCTTAGAACAAGTAAAGAAACCTGAATGAATTGTCCTGACTGGTGTCTGCACTCATCTTGGTTACGGTACCCATCACAAATGCAGGAGATATCAGTGGTTATTACTGCCCTTGCCATGGGTCACATTATAATGCATCTGGCAAGATCAGGAAGGGGCCTGCAGCACTCAACCCAGAAGTTCCCTCATGTGAGTTCATCAGTGATGACATGGTTGTGGTTAGTTAGAGACTTGGACTCAATACATAGGCTTCTTTCAATCTTCATGTCACCTTAGAAGAGTTCTCTGAGAGCAAGCCTTCTATACTTCAAGTTGGTTGATTTGAAATACTTAAGAATTGCTAATAATGAGATACACAGACCAATGGAACAGAATTGAGAATCGAGACATAAATTCATCCACCTACGAGCGGCTGATATTTGACAAAGGCCCAAAGTTCGTTAATCGGGGAAAAGACAGTCTCTTTAACAAATGGTGCCGGCATAACTGGATATCCATCTGCAAAAAAAAGAAACAAGACCTATGCCTCACATCATGCACAAAAACGAATTCAAAATGAATCAAAGACCTAAATATAAAATCTAAAACGATAAAGATCATGGAAGAAAAAACAGGGACAACACTAGGAGTCCTAATATATGGCATAAACAGAATACGAACCATAAGTAACAATGCACAAACACCAGAAGAGAAACTAGATAACCAGGAGCTCCTAAAAATTAAACACTTATGCTCATCAAAAAACTTCACCAATAGAGTCAAAAGATAATCTACAGACTGGGAAAAAAATTTTGCCTATGACTAATCCAGTCAGCATCTAATCTCTAAAATCTACAAGATACTGCAAAACCTCAACAACAAAAAGACAAATAACCCAATTAAAAAATGGGCAAAGGATATGAACAGGCACTGCACCAAAGAAGACATTCAGGCGGCTAACAGACACATGAAGAAATTGCTCATGATCATTAGCCATTAGAGAAATGCAAATCAAAACTATAATGAGACACCATCTCACCCCAACAAGGCTAGCATTAATCCAAAAAACACAAAATAATAAATGTAGGAGAGGTTGTGGAGAGACTGGAACATTTATACACTGCTGGTGGGAATGTAAAATGGTACAACCACTTACGAAATCGATTTGGCGCTTCCTTAAAAAGCTAGAAATAGAAGTACCATAGGATCCAGCAATCCCGCTCCTTGGAATATATGCTAGAGAAATAAAAGCCATCACACGAATAGATACATGTACACCCATGTTCACCACAGCACTGTTCACAACAGCAAAAAGATGGAAACAACCTAGATGCCCATCAACGGATGAATAGATAAACAAATTATGGTACATTCACACAATAGAATACTACACAACAATAAAGAACAATGAAGAATCCGTGAAACATCTTATAACATGGAGGAATCTGGAGGGCATTATGCTGAGTCAATTTAGTCAGTCACAGAAGGATAAATATTGTTTAAGACCACTATTATAAGAACTCAAGAAAAGGTTTAAACACAGGAGAAAACATTCTTTGATGGTTACGAGGGTGGGGAGGGAGGGTGAGGGTTATTCACTAACTTCATAGTAGACAAGAATTATCTTAGGTGAAGGGAAGGACAGCGCACACTAAAGGGGAAGTCAGCACAACTGGACTAAACCAAAGCTAAGAAGTTTCCTGAACACAATCAAACACTTGAAAGGACAGAATAGCAAGGGCAGGGGTCTCGGGACCATGTTTTCATGGGACATCTAGGTCAACTGGCGTAACAAAGTTTATTAAGAAAATGTTCTGCATCCTACTTTGGTGAGTGGCAGCTGGGGTCTTAAAAGCTAGCGAGCAGCCATCTAAGATGCACCAATTGATCCCAACCACCTGGAGTAAAGAAGAATGAAGAACACCAAAGACACAAGGAAAGCATTAGCCCAAGAGACAGAAACGGCCACATAAACCAGAGACTGCATCAGCCTGAGACCAGAAGAACTAGATGGTACCCGGCTACCACCAATGACCGCCCTGACAGGGAACACAACAGAAAGTCCCTGATGGAGCAGGAGAAAAGTGGGGTGCAGAACTCAAATTGTAGTAAAAAGACCAGACTTAATGGTCTGACTGAGAGTGGAGGAACCCCAGAAAGCATGGCCCCTGGACTTTCTGTCAACCCAGAACTAAAACAATTCCCGAGGCCAACTCTTCAGACAAAGATTAGACTGAACTATGGGATATAAAATGATATTCGTGAAGAGTGTGCTTCTTAGTTCAAGTAGATACATGAGACTAAATGGGCAGCTTCTGTCTGGAGGTGAGATGAGAAAGCAGAGAGGGTTAGGAGCTGGTTGAATGGACATGGGAAATCAGGGGTGGAAAGGAGGAGTGTGTCACAGTATAGGGAGAGCAATTAAGGTCACATAAAAATGTATGTATAAATTTTTGTATGAGAGACTAACTGCAAACTTTCACATAAACTACAACAATAAAAAAAGAATTGCTAATAATGTATTTGCAAACATTGTGAAGTAAACTGAATTTAATGTTGAATACTTTTAAGCATTCACCTAATAAAACCACTGTTAAACACTGTTAAGCTCAGTCAAAGACTTGAAAGCTGCCGTGTCTTTGATAGTTAATTCTAATTAAAAATTAAAGACCAGTGTACAAAAAAATCAATTAATTAAATTAAATCTACTTCCAGTTCACAGAATGTTCACAATATTAATAGAGTTCTGGTTCTTGAGTCAAATTCGCCTTTAAGGCCACATCCTCATGAGCTCTGAGAACCGTGACACTAAACCCATTTCTTCTTCAATCCTTCATTTCTTCTATGTCTGTCACCAGTAATCATTCCTTCAGGAGACCAATTTAAATAAAACTTCCAAACCATTATTTACAACAAGATCTAAATTGGGGATATCAAGTTTTTCTTTTTTTTTTTTTTTAAACTAAAGCATATGATCAGAATATCACATGACTGCAAGCTACATAAACATTTTTATTCATAACAACGATAAAATATCACCATGAAAATCAATTCCATATTTCTGGATAAAGATAAAAAACTGAACATATGTACCTAATTTTGCTCCATTCCTGAACCCCTCTATAACTCCAATAAAGAAACCTTTTAAAAAATATAAATGCTCAAAGACAGGAAGAATGGGAGAAGAGATGCCAGTATTTTGGAAGCTGGAAAGCACATGGGCCAGTAGTAACCGATTTAACAAACCCAACGAAGTCCAACTCTATACTGGCTCACGGCTACTACATCGGCCAGGGCAGGATCAGAAAGGGAACTATTTATAGTAAGTCAAGACAGACTGTAATTCTGATTCAGATTTATATCACTTTTAGTAAGTGACTACAAATTTTCAATTTCACCAGGAAGGTTTGTGAAAAAGTTCTTTCACAGAGCTGGAACCTGAACTTTACCTAGAGATTTCAAGATAACCATAGATTCATACATTCATCTCTAAAATACCAAGAATGGTATATTTTGGGTAATCAGAGTGAAATTTCACTCCATGTTCAACAAGTAAGTGCCACTGACTCCTAAAATCACTACCTGCAGCTCAGAGCCTGCACCTAGATGATAAATAAGCCTTTACAGCCTACCCGACTTCTTCACCGGTACAGTCCACAGGTACCCTTAGACTTCAGCATGTGCAAAACCAAACTCTCCTTCTTCATTCTCCTTCAAAGTGTGAGTTTCTTCTCATGTTTCCCATCTCAATCAATCATATCACCATCTACACATTGCCTAGTCCAAAAATCTGAGTCATCTGAGATTCCTCTCCTTTAACTGCCACCAATTTTAATCTCTGGGGCCTGTCAATCCTACCTCCTGTCAATCTCTGCTACATACATGTAACTTATTCTAACCAATGATAGGTGCATCAAGAAATGAGAGCACATACAAGTTTGTGAGGGTATAGGCCAGGAGGAGGAAGTCAGGTCCAAGAGCAAGAGAAATGACTGCTCCTATTCTGCCTAATGAATATCTGCTCTATGAATCTGATTCCCCTTAGGTGGGCTCAACTTCTTTCTCCATACTCACAAAGTGTGAGTGTATTGCTGAACTGAGGGCAATTCTGGTAAAAGGTACATGTTTCTCATAGTACGGCACCCCTAAACACATGTCAACTACCTCAGCTAGTGCAGAAGAAAGTTCCTCCATGCTAAAGAAAGTTAGTTTTCTTATAGTCATTGAGAGATGTTATGTTGGTCTCTTGCATGGACCCTTTCTGAGAGATTTTCATGAGTAATTTTGACTATAAATAAGTTTCAGCTTACACAGTCTTAAGAACTCAACCCCTGCATAAGATGTAACTCCCCTACACCCATTTCTCTCCATTACCATTGCCATGATATTAATTCAGGCACTCATCATCTCTCATTTGGATCATCATGAGTAATCTTTGATAGTAGTTTTGCCCTCCTCCCATCCATTCTTTCTAAAACACAATCTGAACATGCCACTCTATGGCCTATGGCCTATGACCATGCGTTGGCTGTCCGACACTTCCTTTCCCTGTCACTCCCCACTTCCACTAGGCCCTCTAGTCATACTAAACTAATCCACTCTCATCATCACCAGACTCTCTCATTGTGATTATCTGCACATGCTGCTTGCTCTTTCTTGCACAAGTCATAGTTTGAAAATCTCTTCTGAAAGCATCACTTAATTTCTACTCAATAGCACTGGAATTCTTTGAAATATATGATTCTGTTTTGAGCTCTGGGAAATTCAGTATTGGACAAAAGAGCACTACTTCCATCTGCCACCTGCTCAAGCCACATGCCTAGCATGAGTCTGCATATCTTTGCCTCCTTGAAAAGTCTCAGCAGTAATTAACTCATGTTCACCCTGTACTTCGAAGCCCTGTATGTTCAGATGACTGGTTGTAGCAGTCAGAGAGGGCAGTTTTGAGAGCCACTGAGGGACGCCTAATTTGGATCTCTCAGACTCTTTTATGCCAAAAAGCCTTTACCTGATGTAGCAGGTCAGTAAATGTTTTCATTAATTTCTATGACTTGACCACGTATCTCCATATTCTACCTTGTTCCCCTTTTACTATTCTATCAGTTGAGGATTGACAGCACAAGCATGAAGGAAATGCACCATTTTCATCACTTCCTCAATCATACCATGCAATGAACCTGACCTGCAGTGTTCACAGCACAATCATACAATATTTGCTTCTCCTTTGACTTAATAAAGTTGATTATTTTTGAACTTTCATTGCAGGTACCCATTTTTGGCAAATGAAGTTTAGCTTTTCCATGTTCAGAATAAATATCTCCAATTCCTTCCCAGCAAATGGTTATATCATACTAGCTTATACATGCCAGCTAAATCAAAAAAAAAATTCATTTAGTAAAAATTTCCCGTGGGCTGTGTCCTTGTGTCTGCATTTGTCCCCAGGCCTAAGATCAATGGCCTTCTAAGCGGAAAGTGAGGTAGAACCCCTGGCAAGGCAAGCTGGGGCAGACAGAACGAAGCGGCTGGGAAGAGCACTTCATCCTGAAATTCTATCCAACAGGTAGTTATGTACGTGCTAGAGAAGGAAAAATGCCAAATCTGACAGGCAGGAGTCTGTGATTTGTTTTGGCTATAAAGGCAGAGCCACTCACACACTGTCAGTTTCCTGGCTTCGTTTAGTTTAGATGAACCACCGTAGATGCACAGGATGGAAAAATACAGAGTGGCCTGCAAAACACAGTGCTCATACTTGGCAATTTCTAGCTGTAAAGATATAATAGCTAAAAAAAATCTGCACACTTTCAAAGACTACCTTTAATAAATGTTAACTATGTATACAGATTCGATTAACCACTGTAATAGCCTTGTAGTTAACATATTTTAAACTAGAAAATTCTAACAAACACTTCATATTCTAACATTAGAAAGAATTATATAAATGGATCTTGAACCATTTGACAATGTACTTGTATAGAAAAAATTCAAAACTAAACTATGTAGGCTTTAATACTCAATTTATGTTACATGAAATTGCTCTCTATAAAACAAGAATTTTGTACATGCAACTAATTTTAACTTCAAAGGAGCATTCCCTAGAATGAAATATGTTACTGTGAGTAGAACAATTACAACCTAGAAGATATTTCTTCATTTCTCTGTAATGTTTGGTTTGAATAAGATCAATTAAATCCCTAATCAAGGACCATAACTTGGCTCAGATTTATTTTACAATAAGATTTAAACTCTGAAAAAAATGAAGTTTGACTCAGTTTCTTCTGCTATAATAAATGGATAATAACCATAGTTATCTGGCTACTTCACAAGGATATTAAAGTACACAGTTGGTTCATCCAAATCCATTCCTCCTGCCATCTTCCTTGCTGTTAGAGCCCTGGTTTTGTTTGGATACCTAAATCCTCCCAGGCCTCGATGAGCAGAGATGGATCCCCCTCCTCAGCCCCAGGCAGAGAATCTTGATTAATCTAAACCAGTCAAGATAATACTATCCCTCTTGCTAGTGAACAGGTTACGCATGGGCAGATGAGGCAAGTCTGCTGGGAAGGTTTCTGGGAAAAGGTTTCTCAATTCTTAAAAAGTGATGTGCAAGGAAAAACATCCCTTCTTCTGTCTCTGAATGCAGGTACATGAAGAGGCAAGGAACTCCGGCAGCTATCCTGGCACCTGAGAGGAACCAACATAAGAGGCCAGACTAACACAGTAAGTACTGCAGAGCAAAAGATGGAAAAACTTGGATTCTTCGTGACATCTCTGAGCTGCTGAAATAACCCACCCTGCAACCACCCAACTCTGGCCCTCTCATTTTGGCAGATAATAAACCCCTTGTGGTTTAGGCCATTTTTGTTGAGCCTTCTGTTATATGCAACAAAAGAACCTGATTCACACAAATATCTTTAGAAAGAATGAAAAACTTCCACAAGAAGAATATCTTCAATTGAAAATCTCAACAACTGGGAATTATGCAGTTCTTCTTAGTTAATATATTCCTCTTAGTTCCAGTTACTCACCATTAAAAAATAATGATCCTCAGGTTCTGCTCGAAGATATTTAAAAATCACTTGTTCTATGAACCTTTCCATAAGATCCCAGTCTTCAATTATACCATGTCTTATTGGCCACTAAAACAAGAGAAAGCCAACAGGTCAAGCTTCAGTCCACCATAGCAGACTTAACAGGATGGGCACAGAAGAAAGAATGTGCTTTTGGAAAATAAAATTCTTCTTTTCATGAAGTTAATGTTAATTTATGTAAAAAACAACCAAACCAAACCCACTGCTATCAATCTGATCCCAACTCACAGAAACTCTACAGGACAGAGCGTAACTGCCCCATAGGGTTTCCAAGGCTGTGGGAGCAGACTGCCACATCTTTCTCCCACGGAGCAGCTGGCGGGTTCAAACTGCCCACCTTTTAGTTAACAGCCGAGTGCTTTAACCACTGTGCCACCAGGGCTCCTTGTAAAAAATAACAGGCACTTCAAAAAAGATTAAATTGTATTATTATTTATATTCTACTCCACCATATTATCTAAGTACAAAGAATCACCTTAACAATGGAGTGACCGATTTAAAAAGCGCAGATAATCTACCATATGATTCACTTAGAGGAGCAGATGGGCATAGGAAAAAGGGCCAGTTCGTGAATGAATAATAATATGCTTTAACACCCTGGCAGTGAAAATAAATCAAGAAGGAGCTGTTAAGAGTATAGAATTTGGAGCCAGATTGCCTGGGTTTGAATCCCAGTTCTGCCACTTACTAGCTGTGTGATCTTGGGCAGATTACTTAATCTCCCTGTGGCTCAGTTTCATCATCTGTAAAATGGAGATCGTTATAATAATTAATGAATTAACATGCTCATAACTTAAAATAGTACTAGTACCTAAGCACTTAATAAATGTCTTTGTAAAAGCAGTGCTCAAATGTTAGTAAGACAAAAATAATGGGTACAATGAAAAATATAATGAGACACTGAGAGACAACAGACAATGAAATGAGGTTCTAGCAAAGGAAAGAAGTTACTCAAAAGAGAACTGAATAGATATTTTAACAATGTACAAAACAGCCTCCATTTGCTTTAAATATCATTAAATTCTTTCTTCCATTCTTTCCTACCCCCGTGCTATAGGTATTAGTAACTAAATAATGGGAAGACACTGAAACATTTTAATTGGGGGGGGAAGGACATAAACAAATTTGCTTTTTAGCTTCTATTTTCCTTGGTTCTTACACAAATTCCATTTTGCAGAAGAAATGCACACGCAGGCGTGCACACACACCCAAGTTTGGTAACATTCAAACAGTCCAAATGCATAAATTTGTATCTGGATTCATTCATTCAATAGCATTATATGTCAGATGCTATACAAGGCAGGGAGACACTAAAATGGGTTAAGATTCCTGAACTCAAGGGACTTAGGGTCTGTATGAGGAGACTAACTTACAAGCAAAAATACCTAAAGCAAGTACAGGGCATACTGAAGACACAAAGAAAGGAGCAGTGAACTCTACTTCCAGCAAAAGAAATGGAATTGAGGAAAGGCTTCAAAAAGGAGATAGCTCTCTTGAATTAAGTTTTTAAAAATGGGAAGACATTTGCCAGGAGAAAACTGCAAGCCTGGGGCAGAGCAAAGTATGTAATCAGAGAGAGCAGAGGGGGCGGAGGTTTCTACTCCTAGTAGTCAATAACCCTTGCCAAGGTTGGTACTGAAGCCCACGTACGTTAAACACGATTAAAAAGGAATTATCCAAGATGAGCTTAAACACCAGTCACATACAATTTGACAACAGAATTTTTCTGGTGAAACCATCAAAAAGTCTCTAGTGGTAAAATTCAATGTGGAGGATACACTTGCTCACACAAGTTTAATTCTAACTGGGTTTCTTTTTTAAGAACAAATATCTAGTTAAAAACTGTAATATTTCTTTTTAATTAATCGATCTGAAATTTTCCATATATGACAGGTTAATTGGTCAACCTGCAATATTCCATAGTAGCAGGCCTTGCTCTCATATACAATCAAGCGCTCCCTGAATCAGTTCTACATTCTGGGGCTTGGTTAATTCACATCCCCACATCAGAAATAGCTCCTCTCAAAAGCAACAACAAAACCCTTTACTCAAACATCAGAATAAAAATTCATCTCACAATTCATAAATACAATTTCTAGATAATCTAACATTTTTGCATTATTCACTCTACTGCTCTATCCTTAATATACACTTAAAAAGAAGGAGTAAATTCCAAGCAGAACATTACCTTTGTAGCATATGTAGGTTTATCTATGGCTTCATCCCCTATGAAAAAGTCAAGGTCGTCTACTCCCCTCAACACTCTCCTTTGGGCTTGGTCAACTACGTTTGCCGACTCTCTGATGGCAATACCTTTATAAAAAACACAAAGAGTTACATCGTTATCCACACTTACATGAATAATCAAGAAAGACTAGTATAATCCCTATATATTACAAGTAAATTTTCAATGTTAGGATTTTATCTGGGATAGGAGGGTGGTCACAGAAAAGATATTATTAATGCATACATAAAATAATAGAGAAACAAGTTATATTCCAATATTATTTTCAGTATGGTACAAAGGAACTTAGCTGGTCTGCTTTTAATGTTGGACAGAAGCTACATTTCTAAATTGCTGTTTCATCTGGAAAATTCCCTCAAGATAGAAAATGAAATGTCAATATATCAGTAGGTTTCAAAATTTAAAATACATTCTAAAAGGGAACAAAATTAAAGATTCAATATAGAAGGGGATAGTAAATTGAAAAGTAATGCCTTATGCTCTTAATCCTTTAAATAAAACTGCATCAGAGAAATTTAAAATGTATATGTTCTCTCGTTATGGAAAAAACACGCACACAAACTTGTGACTTCCCACTGAAAGGAAAAATTAGGAAGTTGTTGGCTAATATCTGTTGCGAAGAGAAAAATACAATAATCAAACATCTGTATTATACAAATATTTCAAATATCAATGGCTTTATGATACATTATTTTAATAAGATCCTAACCTTGAATATTTGAGAATACACTTAAAGAACAGGTAGTAAATAATCATATAAAAGTTCACTCCAGAATTTAACATCGAATAAAATGCTGAAAGCTTCAATTTAAACTCCTAACCCCTGACCACATAAACGTACTAGTCATCCTTCATCCACTCTCACACCATCTCCTGCCTTGAAATCTTCCTTGACAACCTGGCAGATATGGACATGTTTTTTATGCTTCCATGGCCCTTATGTACTACCATTAAAGCATTTTCCACACTAAATTATAATTGGTTACAATCAGTCTACCAACTAGACTGTAGACTCCTTGTGACCCAATAATATTCTTTTACACTGTTTCTCTAGTGCCAGGAATGTAACATCAATAAGTAATAATAAACAACTGAAGTGCCCATCAACGGATGCATGGATAAACAAAATGTAATACATACATACAATGGAATATTACTCAGCCATAAAGAAAACTGAGTTCCAGAATCATTTTGCAACATGGATGAACCTGGAGGGCATTATGCTGAGAGAAATAAGTCAATCATAAAAGAACAAATATTGTATGATCTCACTTTTATGAAATGACAAGAACAGGTGAATATACAGAGACCAACATTCATTAGTTATGGGGGGGATCATTCTCTAGGTAGTAATCACTTTTTGTTTATGGCGATGGGAAAGGTGGCACTGAACGTCGGTGAAGTTTGCACAGTTGACTAGTATAACTGATGCCACTAAGTTGTACGTAAGAAAGGGATGAACTGGAAAATGCTATGTTATACATAATTCTGTAACAATAACAACAATCAAAAAATATATATATAACAAAATAGGGGCTACAGATGCTGACATTTCTTAGCCATAACCAATCACCTCACAGGATTCGTTTTCTTGGTTTGAAGACTTAGCGTCATGGTCTCATGGGACAATTCAGTCAATTGGCATGATAAAGTTCAAAAAGTTTACGCTGTACATCCTAGTTTGACGAGTAGTGTCTGGGGTCTTAAAAAGCTTACAAGTGGCCATTTAAGATACAGCTATGGGTCTCTATCGTCTGGAACTAAAGAAAAAGAAGGAAATCCAAGTATTAGGGAATCAGACTACAGGACTAATTATCTCCATGAACCACTACTTCCTCTACCTTGAGATTAAAAGAACTAGACGGTGCCTGGCCACCACTACCAAACGTTCTGACCAGGGACACAACAGATGGATCCTGATAGAAGGGGAGAAAAAGTGGAACAGATGTCAAATTCTTAAAGAATGCAGACTTACTGTACCCACTGAGACTGGAGGAATCCCCGAGACTATTACCCTGAGATAGTCTTTAAACCTTGAAGCAAAACTATCCCCTGAAGTCACCTTTTACCTAAACAGCAGATTAGCTCAAAAAGTAAAGAATGTCACCCTTGAGTACTGTGCCCTTCTAAAAAAATTATCTATATGTGACCAAATGGACAAAAGTTACTCTAAAACATAGATGAGAAGTTTGGGGGGCAGTGAAACTAAGTTAATGGAGAGAAATAACTAGAAATTACTGACACAATGTGAAGAATATAACCAATATTATTGAACATTATATATAAAAATTGTTGAATAGGAGCAGGTTTTGCTGTGTATTTTCACCAAAAATTCAATATACAATATTTTTAACAATCAGTAATAACAATAATGTCATTATTGTGAGTTGCCGTTGAATTGGCTCCGACTCATGGTGACCTCATGTATTACAGAATGAAACGCTGCCCAACCCTGCGCCATCTTCATGATCATTGGTATGCTTGAGTTCACTGTTTCGGCTATTGTGCCAATCCATCCCATTGAGAGTTTCCCTCATTTTTGATGACCCTCTACGTTACCAAACAGTAATAATAGTTAATATTTATCAAGCACTCTGCTGTGTGCTTTCTTTTGTAAACTATTTCATTTAATCCTCACAATAGCTTATGAGGTAGGTCTATTATCTCCATTTAACAGAAATATAAACAGAGAGAAGCTTACGAAACTATCAGTCACACAGCTTCCAAGAGACACAGCCAGGATTGCACCAAAGCAGGCTATCAGAGTAGGTATTAGGGAAATATTCCATAAATATATTAATGCAATATACTAATGGAATATCACTACCTTTACATATACATTATGATGAATTATAGCTCCTTTGCACCGAAGAAATATAAGTGCCAGACAAAATTTCTCAGAATTAAAGTATCAAAATTCCTCGTGAATAAATTTCAGGGGAGACAAATAAGTCTTCTGATATGAATTAATTCCTTCAAAATAGTCCAATAAACGCTATTTTCCTACATTGCTGTTTCTTGGAGTGGAAAGAGCATAGACCTTGAAGTTATACACACCTAGGTTTGAATCCTGGATCAAGCACTTACTAGTTAGCTGATCCAAGAAAAGTTACTACTCAACTTCAGTATTCGCACCTCTGAAATGTGAATGCCACCACCTACTTTTGCAAGGACATGAGGATTACATGAGATAATGTTTCCAAAATGCTTAGCAGAGAACCTGCCACAGAGTACTACTCAATAAATACCATAATCTGTTCCAAACTGGAGACCAAAAATGTGACTGGTTGAACACTTAAAAGCTACCTAGATCAAATCATTCTGGAGAGCAACTGGGAACTATGTACCATATATCATAAAGATGCATTTATCCAGCAATTCTACTTCTAAAAATTCATCCAAAAGAAATAATCAGAGTAAATAAAAGTATGTGCAAGCACATACGCACACATACACACAAATACAAGGATACTTTTTGTAGAATTAACTGTGACAGAAAATAATGGAGGCAAAAGTTAATGGACCTAAAATACGGGATTAGTTAAATAAATTATATCCAACTCATAGAAAGAGCTAGTAAGTAGCCTTTCAGAATAATATGCACAGTATGACTCCACTTTGGTAAATTTGAAGAGTGATATGTGTGTAATTAATGTATATTCTGAGAAATAAAATGATTAATCAAAGATTAACACTGGTTATTCCTGGGAGGTAGAATTACTGGTGATTTTTGCTATCTTTTACTAAGATATTAGTTTTTCTACTATGAAAAAAAACCATGGAAACAAAATAAAATTAAATGCTGTACTTTTTTGTGACCTCAAGTATTCACCATTACCACTCAGGGTCATTTACCCTTACAGCATCATTTCCAAATGAAAAGCTGTCAAAGTAAGCCAAGCTGCAGAATTTTTCTCAAACAGAAAGGTATTAAGTTTGCTGTAAATTAACTTGAAAATTATTCCAAAACAAATTAGTAAACATATACAATTATTTTTAAAGTAGATTTTCTGAAATCCCAATTTATTATAAATGAATAATAACAGTAAGTGTGAATTTGAAGTCTTTTACTCAGAGAGGCATCTTGAAGTAATGGCCTGAAGAAGTGTAAAGAAAAAGATACAGGACAAAAATCACTCTGCTCACTTTTTCTCTGTCCAACTCCTACCATGTTTAAAATCCTGGAACTTTCAAGTTATAAAAGGTGGCATAAGTCTAAAGGGTTGGATTTCTGCAGGACTGAAAAAACCAAGAGTAAAGTAGTACCTGGGGACTGAGCCTAAAGAAAGTCTAGACTAAGAAGTGCAGAGTAGCCTGGAACTACAGAGCTTGGAACAGGCTAGAAAAGTCTGATGGGTGGTAAGGGACTAAGGCAACTGCAGAAACAAATAAAACCTACCTCTAAAAACTGACCATCCCATTCAACAGTGCACTGACAGACACAATACAGAATTCTGATGCTCAAGTTAGGTATTCCCAAGGGCCACTGGCAAGATGGCCTGCAGCAGACCTCAGAAACCCTAACACAATGTGACAGTGCAAATGACAGATGGTATCCTCCTCTGGGCAAGATCAAACTTAATTATGCATGAATTCAGAATTAAACTGCCAAGTCAGAATAAAAGACTATGAAGAGAAAAAGGCAAAAAGATTCTGCAATTCATGCCATCACTCAAGTATACCAAGAATTTACAGCAATACACTTAATCAAGTGTATGGATTGAATTGTGTCCCCCCAGAATGTGTGTCAACTTGGCTAGGCCATGATTCCCATTATTGTGTGGTTGTCCACCATGTTGTGATCTGATGTAACTATCCTGTGTTATAAATCCTAATCTCTATGATGTTAATGAGGCAGATTAGAAGCAGTTATGTTAATGAGACAGGACTCATCAGGATTCATTTGTATCTTGAGTCAATCTCCTTTGAGATATAAAAGAGAGAAGTGAGCAGAGAGGAGAGGGACCTCCTACCACCAAGCAAGAAGAGCTGGGAGTGAAGCATGTCCTTTGGACCCGGGGCACCTGTGCTGAGAAACTCCTAGACCCAAGGGAAGACTGATGACAAGCACTTTCCCCCAGAGCTGACAGAGAGAGAAAGCCTTAACCTGGAGCTGGCACCCTGAATTTGGACTTCCCGCCTCCTAAACTGTGAGAATAAATTTCCATTTGTTAAAGTCATCTACTTGTGGTATTTCTGTTATAGCAGCACTATATAACCAAGACACTGTCATGGATTGAATTGTGTCCTCCAAAAATATGTGTCAACTTGGCTAGGACATGATTCCCAGTATTGTGTCACTGTCCCCCAGTTTGTCATCCGATGTGATTTTCCTAAGTGTTATAAATCTTACCTCTATGATGTTAATGAGGCAAGACTCAATCTGCAGGATTAGGCTGTGTTTTAAGTCAATGTCTTTTGAGATATAAAAGAGAGAAACAAGCAGAGAGATGGAGACATCGTTTATTACCAAGAAGCAAAAGCCAGGAGAATAGTGTGTCCTTTGAACCTGGGGACCCGGCGCTGAGAAGCTCTTCAACAAGGGAAGACTGATGACAAGGACCTTCCCCCAGAGCCAACAGAGACAGAAAGACTTCTCCTAGAACTGGCACCCTGAATTCTGACTTCTAGCCTCGTAGACTGTGAAAGAATAAATTATTCTTTGTTAAAGCCATCCATTTGTGGTATTTCTGTTATAGCAGCACTAAACAACTAAAACAGAATTTGGTACCGAGAAAGTAGGGTGCTGCTCTAACAGATACCTACCATGTGGAAGCGGTTTTGAAACTGTGATTGGGTAGAGGCTGCAAGAGTTTTGAAGTGCCTAGTGGTGAAGGCCTAGATTGCCTTGAAGAGACTGTTGGTGAAATTATGGACGTCAAAGAATTCTTTTGAGGACTCAGAAGAAAGTGAGGAGAGCTGTTACACTGGCAACAGCACAGACAGCAAGAAGCTGCAACGAGAAATGGCAGCAGAAGCAGGAGAACAGCATGAGACAGCGCTGGAGCTGACCCATGGAGTGAGACAGCTGAGTGCCTTTACACAAGAGGCTTCCTGGAGGAGTGGGGTGCCTCTGGGAACTTATCAGTGAAGCTAGGCTTGCCAACACCCAGAGCAAGAGAGCTGAGTGCCTTCTGGCTAAAGTTTACTGGTGGAGTGGGGTGCCTCCAGGCACTTATTGGTGGAGCTAAAGAGCTTTGGAACACTTGTCCCAGCAGGGCAGACTCAGGTGACAAGGCCCAAGGGGCTGAGAGGCCAAGGAACCAGGAAGTAGAAGCTGAAGAGATAAGGAACACAGGAAGCAGAACTGCTTCAGTCTCAGAGGATATGGCCACGATTTCTGGGGTCTCAAAGGGTGGAGATGTCACTCAGATGGACTAGGAGAATGGGACCACCCAAAGCCAAAGGAGCAGAGTTGCCATTCCAGTGGGCCTGGAATGCAGAGCTGAAGCCCAGGGCTGATTTGCTTAGTGCCTGTTATCCCTTCTTTCCCTCCAATTTCTACAATTTGTAGTGGAAATGTCTAGCCTGTGCCTGTTCCACCATTGTATTTTGGAAGCAGATAACCTGTATTCCAGATTTCACAGATGAAAAGGAACTTCTGGATTTTGAACTTGGAGATAATTTAAGGCTTTTACTATGATGTGATGGGGTGAATATGTTTTACATGTGGCAAGGACATGAATTTTGGGGGGCCAAAGGGTGGAATGCCATGGATTGAATTGTGTCCCCCAAAAATGTTTGTCAACTTGGCAAGGCCATGATTCCCAGTGTCGTGTGATTGTCCACCATTTCGTCATCTGATGTCATTTTCCTATGTGTCGTAAATCCTACTTCTATGATGTTAATGAGGCAGGACTCAATCTACAAAATTAGGTTGTGTCTTAATTCAATCTCTTTGAGACATAAAAGAGAGAAGTGAACAGAGAGAGAGGGGGACCTTATACCACCAAGAAGCAAGATCCAGGAGAACAGCATGTCCTTTGGACCTGGGGGCCCTAGGCTGAGAAGCTACTCAACCAGGGAAAATTGATGACAAGGACCTGCACCCAGAGCTGACAGAGAGACTTCCCCTGGAGCTGGCACCCTGAATTTGGATTTGTAGCCTCCTAGACTGTGAGAGAATAAATTTTTCTTTGTTAAAGCCATCCACTTGTGGTACTTCTGTTATAACAGCACTAGATAACTAAAACAGACACCAAGATAACAAAAAAGAAATAGAAAAACTACCACCTTAAAAAAAAGTGATAAACTTAGTAAAACTATCACACTCAAATTCAAATAACAATGGAGTTATTTTTATCCCGAAGAAAGGTAAATCAAAGCACTCTGACCCTATACTATAGTACATATACTTTTTGTTTGCTCTTCAAGACAATAAAATATATAAAGTACACTTCTTTAACTATTACACAGAAAGATACTGAATCCATGAAAGAAAGTAAAGGTGTATAGAGCTTATAATGAAAATCTTTTTTATATACCTTCAGAAATCATGATTTGGGCCCAAACAAGCCTTATGAATATGAAAGACATATGTGTTCAGGGGAGTAGCTATCAATATACAATGATCTCTGTCACTCCAGAAATTATCTCCAGGATACCACAGAACCCTGACATAGATGTAAACAGAGAAAACATAAAATGCACAGTGGACATTAAGATGGAAAGGAAAATAAACACATTGGATAATAGAATCAATATGTAAACATTTCAACTAGTTGCATATATTATAGCATGTTCATACAACGAAATATCATGAATATTAAAAAGAATTAAGTAGTTCTTCAAATATTAACGTAGAAGGATGGCTAAGATAGAATATTGAGTGAAAAAAGCAAGATGCAAAACAGTGTTTATGGTATGCCACCACTTAGATAAAAATAGATGCCTGTGCACATTTCGTAGGATATGTAGAAAGTATCTCTGAAAGGATATGTAGACTTCAGAAGAAAGAAAATTACCAGGGATATAAAGAGAGACATTACATCATGAAAAAAGGACTGATCGGTCAATAAGACTTAGCAATGCCAAATGTGTATGCATCAAACAAAAGAGATGTAAATTACATGAAGCAACAACTGATAGGAGAAATAGACAAATCCATAACTACAATTGGAGGCTTCAACATTCCTCTCTCAACAACTGATAGAACTAGACAGAAAATCAGCAAAAATATAGAAGAATTCAACAATACCAAGACCCAATCAACTTTTATAGAACACCGAACAACAGACTACATATTTTCTAAGCACTCACAGAACTCATACCAAGATAAACCATATCCTGGACCATAAAACGAACATCTACAAATACGTGTTCTCTGAGCATAATGGACTCAACCTAAAAATCAGTAACAGAACTCCAAGAGGAAAATTTCCTCAAACTTGGAAACTAAACAATAGACTTCTAAATAACCTATAGATCAAAGAGAAAATCTCAAATAAATTAAAAAATGCATTAAACTGAATGAAAATGAAAATAGAGGGAGGTGGAGCAAACATGGCACTATAAACAGAATCACCACACTGTCCCTCCACAGCAAAGACCCAAAAAATAAGTAAAACAGAGACAAACATCAATCCTGGAACCTTAAACGTCAAATGAAGGAATAAAGAACTCAAATAAGCACCGAATGGAATAAGAAACTGACAGAGAACAGAGAATGAGGAGAGCTATGGACTGGAGGTCCCCCATCTGTTAACATGGCACAGATTCGCCATCTTGGACCCATCAGCCACCAAGAACAGTGGACAGGGAATACGGGAAGGCAGCTTCATGGAGCACCCAGCAGGAGACAGAGCACCCAGTAACCAGGGATACACACTTTCCCACCCCAAACCTTTCTTCCCTCTGCTTGGCCTCTGCCACTTTCCAGCAACCACGGTCCCTCAGCCAGGGAGACGCTGGCTCCTTGCCACTTGGATTTGCTTCACCCCCACCAGCCAGCTCCTTAAGTGCCATTTTTTTGTTGCTGTTCTTGCTTTCTTAGCTTCTTTCCGTTTCTTCTCTCTCTCACCTGTTTCCTTTCTTTTCTCCAAAACATCTGGCACCGTGTGCCATCTCTGGTCCTTCCTGATGGGCTATACAGTACTGCCCAGCTGGGGAGCCCTTTCCCTGATCCATGCCGCCACAATGGTGGCCTCCCTTGAGGCATTTCTTTTGTTTTTCTTTTCTCGGTTTCTTGTCTCTATCTACCTTCCTTCCTTTTCTTTCTCCCCAAATACCCAGTGGTATGAGCCATCTCTGCTCCTTCTTGATGGGCAGTGCAGCACCGATTGGCTGGGGAGTCACTTCCCTGATCCACGATGCCATACCAGTGGGCTCCCTCAGGGAATTTTTTTTTTTCTCTTTTCTTGGTTTCTTGCCTCTCTCTACTTTTCTTCCTTATCTTTCTCCCGAATACCTGGTGCCGTGTGCCATCTCTGCTCCTTCTTGATGGGCTGTGCAGTGCCACTCGGCTGAGGAACCACGTTCAGTGGGCTCCCAAGGACCCTTTATTTATTTTTTTTTTTTCTCAGTTTCTTATCTTTCTACCTTCCTTCCTTTCCTTCCTCCTGACCACCTGGCTGCTTGTGCCTTTCTTTTTTCCTTTTTTTTGACATTCTTATCTTTCTCTTTCTTCCTTTCCTTTTGCTCATCCACCTTAACCACATATGCTGACTCTGCCCTTTCTTGACAGGCTGTGCCACATTGCCTGACCAGAAAGCCACCAATACACGACTTCCCTGGGTCTGTGCCACTCCAATGGCAGGCTCCCTCAGCACTTTTTTTTTTAGCTTACTTTTTTCCTTCTTTCTCTTCTTTCCTATACCCACTTAGCGCCATACATCACATCCTCCCCCCTTCCCTCCTGCTTATCTGCACCACACACTGAGCACCACACCCCCAAGCGGCACAGGCATGGACCACTGGATTCTGCTCTGCACTGCCCCTAGCCCCATTGGCAAGGTAGTGAGAAGTACTGCGCCTACAAATGAGCAAACAACAAAGAACGCCCAGCCTACCTGCCCAGACATAACCAAATAAAACAAAAAAGCAGGACAAAACAAGCAAGTCTACAATCGGTAAATGAAGAAATTACCGAATGGTCCAAAGACAGCAGACAATATCAAAACATATTTTAAAAAAACAGGACAAGGGGTCGGGGGCAAGATGGCGCTCTAGGCAGAAACACCACGCCGTCCCTCCACAGCAAAGATCCGAAAAACTAAGCCTAACAGAGAATCAACAATCCTGAAACCCTAGAACACCAAATGAAGAGATAAAGAACTCAGCCAAACACCAAACGGAGTGAGAATACTAAAAGAGAACGGAGAGCGAGGAGAGACTCAGGCAGAGATTCCTTACCAGCTAACGCAGCGCGGATCCACCATCTTGGATTCCTATCGGAGACCAGCAAACGGGAGAGCAGCCTTGCAGAGCATCTGGTCGGAGACAGAACGACCGCTTAGCTTCACACATAACCATCTTCCCGCTGCACCCTACCTACCTGCACCGTGCACTAGACATCACATCACCAAGTGGTGCAGGCACGCCCTATTGGAACCTGCCCAGCACTGACTACCGACCGTCCTGGTGGCTGCGGTGAGTGCCACAAGCAACCCATCCCAGTGGCTCCTCCTCAACTAGATCTGCCCAGCTGTACCACAAGAACGAAAAAAAAAAAAATCTACAATCAATAAACGAGAGAAATATCTACTGAATGCCCCGAAAACAGCAAACAATATCAAAACATTTACAAAAACAAGACAAGATGGCTCCAATAGGCGTCCAAATTAAAACACCAGATAACTCTCCTGTGGAAGAAAATGCACTAGAAGTACCTGATACGGAACTCAAATCACTAATACTCGGAATTTTCCAAGAACTGAGGCAAAAAGCTGACAAACATGAGGAAAAAATAGACAAATTTATGGAAAATACAGACAAAAAATTGGAAGAATTCAGGAAGATGATGCAAGAACAAAATGCCAAAATACATTCACAACTCGAAATTATACAAAAACAACAATTAGAAATCCAAAAGATAAACAACAAGATTTCAGAAATGGACGGTGTCATAGAAGGGCTGAGAAGTAGATTTGAAACCATGGAAGACAGGATCAGTGGAACTGAAGACAAACACTTGGATACAACTCTGTTTCAGGAAAACTCAGAAAAAAGAACAAAGAAAAATGAAGAGACCCTGAGAGTTATGTGGGACACAATTAAAAGCAAAAACTTACGAGTGATTGGCATACCAGAACAGGGGGAGAAAACAGAAAACACAGAGAGGATCATTGAGGAACTGCTGACAGAAAACTTTCCCAATATCATGAAAGATGAAAAGCTGGTCATCGAAGAAGCTCAACGAACCCCATATAGAAGAGACCCCAAAAGAAAATCACCAAGACATATCATATTCACACTCACTAAAACTAAAGACAAACAAAGAATCCTGAGAGCAGCTCGTGAAAAACAAGAAGTCACATACAGAGGAGAAACAATAAGACTAAGCTCAGATTATTCAGCAGAAACCATGCAGGCAAGAAGGCAATGGGATGACATATATAAAATCTTGAAAGAAAAAAATTGTCAGCCAAGAATAATATATCCTGCAAAACTCTCATTCAGATTTGATGGTGAAATTAGGTCATTTCCAGATAAACAGAAACTAAAGGAATATGCAAAAGTCAAACCAAACTTACAAGAATTATTAAAGGGAGTTCTTCGATCTGAGGACAAACAGCTTAAGCCCTCAGGCAGGACCTAGGACCTAGGACGCAGGTTAACATGAACCAGATACCATTCTAGGAACTGAACTACAGACGACTTTCCAAAAACAAAAGATATACAACAGGGAATCAGAGAAATCAATCAAAGGATGACAACAACATCAAAACAATGAAAGAGGGAACAAACGGCATAGGTATAGAACCTTCTAAAGGAGAAGAAGGCAAGGCGATACCAAGTAACGGTAGACTGCTTCAAAATTATAAAGATAAGGGTAAAATTCATGGTAACCACAAAAAAAGTTAACAAACCAACTCATAAAAATAAAGACGAAAAACATAAAGTCTCAACAAAACCAAAACCTACAAAAACAAAAGAAATGAACACAAAATCCACAAACAAAAGGAACTCAGCACAAGAGAGTAAGAAGAACAAAGAAAACTTCAGCATCACAAAAAAAAGCACTACAAAATGACAGCAACAAATTCACATCTATCAATAATTACACTGAACGTAAATGGACTCAATGCACCCATAAAGCGACAGAGAGTGGCAGAATGGATAAGAAAACAGGATCCATCTATTTGCTGTCTACAAGAGACACATCTTAGAAACAAAGATGTGAATTTATTAAAAATCAAAGGTTGGAAAAAAATATATCAAGCTAACAACTACCAAAAAAGAGCAGGAGTGGCAATTCTAATCTCAGATAAAATAGACTTTAAAACAAAATCTACCATAAAAGACAAAGAAGGACACTATATAATGATTAAGGGGATGATCCATCATGAAGACATAACCATAATAAATATCTATGCACCCAATGACAGGGCTCCAAAATACATAAAAAAAACTCTAACAGCACTGAAAAGAGAAATTGACAGTTCCACAATAATAGTAGGAGACTTCAACACACCACTCTCAGTAAAGGACAGAACAACTAAAAAGAAACTCAGCAAAGATACAGAAGACCTAAAGGACACAATCAGCCAACTGGACCTCATAGACATATATAGAACAATCCATCCAACCGCTGAAAAGTACACATTCTTTTCCAATGCACATGGAACGTTCTCCAGAATAGACCACATCTTAGGCCACAGAGCAATCCTCAACAAGATCCAAAATGCTGAGATAATTCACAGTATCTTCTCTGACCACAATGCCATCAAGGTAGAAATTAACACTAGAAAGAGCAAGGAAAAAAAATCAAACACATGGAAACTGAATAATAATCTGCTTACACATCAATGGGTAATAGAAGAAATCAGAGATGGAATTAAAAAATTCCTAGAATCAAATGAGAATGAAAACACATCATACCAAAACCTTTGGGACACAGCAAAGGCAGTCCTCAGAGGACAATTTATAGCAATAGATGCACATATCAAAAAAGAAGAAAGGGACAAAATCAAAACATTAACTACAGAACTCAAACAAATAGAAAGAGAACAACAAAAAAAGCCTACAACCACCGGAAGAAAGGAAATAGTAAAGATCAGAGCAGAAATCAATGAAATAGAGAACAGAAAAACAATAGAAAGAATCAACAAAACCAAAAGTTGGTTCTTTGAAAGAATCAACAAAATCGACAAACCACTGGCCAGACTGACAAAAGAAAAACAGCAGAGGGCACAAATAACCCAAATAAGAAATGAAATGGGGGACATTACAACAGACCCAACTGAAATAAAAAGGATTATAACAGAATATTATGAAAAACTATATTCCAACAAATTTGAAAACCTAGAGGAAATGGATAAATTTCTAGAAACATACGGCCTACCCAAACTACAACAAAGTGATATTGAAAATCTGAACAGACCCATAACAAGAGAAGAGATTGAAAAGGTAATAAAAAAACTCCCAACCAAAAAAAGCCCTGGCCCAGATGGCCTCACTGGAGAATTCTACAAAACATTTACAGAAGAGCTCGTACCAGTTCTACTCAAGTTATTTCAGAGCATAGAAGAGGAAGCAACACTTCCAAATTCATTCTATGAAGCCAGCATAACGCTGATACCAAAACCAGGCAAAGACATCACAAAAAAAGAAAATTACAGACCAATATCTCTCATGAATATAGATGCAAAAATTCTGAACAAAATTCTAGCCAATAGAATTCAGTACCATATCAAAAAAATAATACACCACGACCAAGTAGGATTCATACCAGGTATGCAAGGATGGTTTAACATTAGAAAATCCATCAACGTAATCCACCACATAAATAAAAGGAAAGAAAAAAATCACATGATTATCTCAATTGATGCAGAAAAGGCATTTGACAAAGTCCAACACCCATTCCTGATAAAAGCTCTCAATAAAATAGGTATAGAAGGGAAATTTCTCAACATAATAAAGGGCATCTATGCAAAACCAACAGCCAACATCATTCTTAATGGAGAAAGGCTGAAAACATTCCCCCTGAAAACAGGAACAAGACAAGGATGCCCTTTATCACCACTCCTATTTAACATTGTGCTGGAAGTTCTAGCTAGAGCAGTAAGGCAAGAGAAAGAAATAAAGGGCATCCAAATTGGTAATGAAGAAGTTAAACTCTCCCTGTTTGCAGATGATATGATACTATACATAGAAAATCCTAAAGACTCCACGAGAAATTTACTGGAAGTAATAGAAAGATTCAGCAGAGTAGCAGGATATAAGATAAACATTCAAAAATCAGTTGGATTCCTATACACCGGTAAAGAGAACGATGAAAAGGAGATCAGGAAATCAATACCATTTTCAATAGCCCCTAAAACGATAAAATCCTTAGGAATAAATCTGACCAGGAATATAAAAGACCTATACAAAGAAAACTACAAAACACTGCTGCATGAAACCCAAAGGGATCTACATAAACGGAAAAACATACCATGCTCATGGATAGGCAGACTCAACATTGTGAAAATGGCAATTCTACCTAAAGCAATCTACAAATACAATGCAATTCTGATACAAATACCAACAACATTCTTCAAAGAGATGGAAAAACTAATTATTAACTTTATATGAAAAGGGAAGAAACCTCGAATAAGTAAACCACTACTGAAGAAGAAGAATAAAGTTGGAGGACTCACACTACCTGACTTGAGAACCTACTATACAGCTACAGTAGTCAAAACAGCCTGGTACTGGTACAACAACAGAGACATTGACCAATGGAACAGAATTGAGAACTCAGATGTAAATCCATCCACCTACGGTCACCTGATTTTTGACAAGGGCCCAAAATACATCCAATGGGGAAAAGACAGTCTTTTTAACAAATGGTGCTGGCAAAACTGGATATCCATTTGTAGAAAAATGAAACAGGACCCATACCTCACACCATATACAAAAACTACTTCAAAATGGATCAAAGACCTGAATATAAAGCCTCAAACTATAAAATTCATAGAAGAAAAAATAGGACCAACACTTCAGGCCTTAATACATGGCATTAACAGGATACAAACCATAAACATCAACACAAAAAACCCAACAGATAAACTAGATAATTGGGATCTTCTAAAAATCAAACATCTATGCTCTTCAAAAGATTTCACCAAAAGAGTTAAAAGAGAACCTACAGACTGGGAAAAAATTTTTGGACAGTACAAGTCAGACAAAGGTCTAATCTCCATAATCTACAAGAAAATCCAACACCTCTACAACAAAAAGACAACCAATCCTATCAAAAAATGGGCAAAGGAAATGAACAGACACTTCACCAAGGAAGACATTCAAATGGCCAACAGACACATGAGGAAATGCTCACGATCACTAGCCATTAGAGAAATGCAAATTAAAACCACAATGAGATACCATCTCACCCCGGCATTACTGGCACGAATCAAAAACACTGGAAATAACAAATGTTGGAGGGGCTGCGGGGAGACGGGAACTCTTATACACTGCTGGTGGGAATGCAAAATGATACAGCCATTTTGGAAAATGATATGGCGTTTCCTCAGAAAGCTAGAAATAGACGTACCATTCGATCCAGCAATCCCACTCCTAGGAATATATCCTAGAGAAATAAGAGTCATCACTCGAATAGACATATGCACACCTATGTTCATGGCAGCATTATTCACAATAGCAAAACGATGGAAACAACCTCGATGCCCATCAACAGACGAATGGATACACAAACTATGGTACATACACACAATGGAGTACTATGCAATGAGAAAGAACAATGAATCGGTGAACCATCTCATAACATGGATGAAACTGGAGAACATCATGCTGAGTGAAATAAGTCAATCACAAAAGGACAAATATTGTATGAGACCTCTTTGTAAAAACCCATGAAAAAATTCACATGCAAAATGTAACAATCCTTGTTGGTTACCAGGGATGGGAGGGGGGGGGGGATACTAAATAGGTAATAGGTAAGTGGTAACTTGGGTGAGACATGAGATAGTACATAGTACAGCGGAAACTAACACAACCTGCACAAGGAAAGGTCATGAAGGCCCTATAGACACATCCAAACCCCCCGAGGGACTGAGTTGTTGGACGGAGGGCTCTGGGGACCATGATCTCGGGGAACATCTAGCTCAATTGGCATGACACTACTTATAAAGATAATGCTCTACATTCTACCTTGGTGAGTAGTGTCTGGGGTCTTAAAAGCCTATGAGCGGCCATCTAAGATACTCCACTGATCTCATCCCTTCGGGAACAAGGGAGAATGAAGAGAACAGGATACAAGGAAAAGATTAGTCCGAAGGACTAATGGTCCACAGCTACCAAGGCCTCCACGGGACTGAGCCCAGTACAGCTGGATGGTGCCCGGCTACCACCAATGACTCCTTTGACCAGGATCACAACAGAGGGTTCTGGGCAGAGCTGGAGTAGGATGTAGAGCATAATTTTAACTCCCAAAAAAAAAAAAAAAAAAGAAGACCAGATATACTGGCCTAAAGAATACTAGAGAAACCTCGAGAGTGTGGCCCCCAGACACCCTTTCAGCTCAGAGGGGAAGTTACCTTCAAGGTTCGATGTTAAGCCTGGGAATGGACACCCCAGTAAAACTAAATGGGACTAACGATGTACAGGAGTCCGGTGACAAGGGCCAGAAGGCAGAGGGAGAGTAGGAAACTGATGATAAGGAACACAAATTGAATAAGGACACTGTCGATGTATTGTGAGATTGTTGACCACTGCTATGGGGCAACATTTGTAGTAACTATTAAATGGGAGGCTGTTTTGTCCTGTAAGCCTTCATCTTGGGCGAGAATGGCAGCACAATTGGAAGAGCATAGTCAATATCACTTAAATGTGTAAGTAAAAAGTTTTGAAATGGTGTTTAAATAAAATAAAAATAAATAAATAAATAAACAAACAAAGGAGACTAAAGAGGTACAATAGTCCACTGACAAGGTCCAGAAGACAGAAGGGGACAAGGAAGCCCCCTGGTGATAGGGAACACAAGGTGGAGTAAGGATATTCTTGATGTGCTGTGAGATTGTTAACCATTGTCATATGGCAACATGTGTAGTAACTGTTAAATGAAAAACTATTTTGTTCTGTAAGCCTTCATCTTAAGTGAGAATAACAGCACAGTTGGAAGAGCGTAGTCAATGTCACTGAACTGTGAATGTAGAAAATTTTGAAACGGTGTATCTTTGGCCATCTGTAATTTTCATCAAAAAAAAAGGTTGAGAATTTAGAGGCTTAATACGTTGTGGGGTTGTTAACCAATGTCAAAAAAAACAACATGTGTACTACTATTTCATGAGAAACTATTTGCTCTGTAAGCTTTCACCTGAAGTACAATAAAATATATATAAAAAAATAAATAAATAAATAAAATAAAAAAAAAAAAAAAAAAAAAAACAGGACAAGATGGCTCCAGTAGGCATCCAAAATAAAACACCAGATGATCTCCCAATAGAAGAAAAGGCACTGAAACTACCTGATTGGCAATTTAAAACTCTAATACTCAGGGCTATCCAAGAGATGAAGGAAAAAGCAGACAAAAAAAGACAAGGAAAAAATAGACAAAATCATAGAAAATACAGACAAAATCGTGGAAAAGACAGACAAAACAATGGAAGAGTTCAGGAAAATAATACAGGAACAAAATGTTAAAATAAACACACAACTAGAAATCATACAAAAACAACAATTAGAAATTCAAAAGGTGAACAAGATTTCAGAAACGGACAGTGTCATAGAAGATCTGAGGAACAAGTGTGAAATAATGGAAGACAGGATCAGCGAAACTGAAGACAAATCCTTGGATGTCACTTTGAGGAAAAATCACAAAAAAGAACAAAGAAAAATGAAGAAACCCTGAGAACGACATAGGATACAGTCAAAAGTAAAAATCTGTGAGTCATCAGAGTTTCAAAACAGGTGGAGAAAATGGAAAACACAGAGAGGATCATTGAAGAATTGAAGGTAGAAAACTTCCATAATAAAATGAAACATGTAAAGTTGACCATCAAAGAAACTCAACAAACCTCACATAGGATAGACCCCAAAACAAAATCACCAAGACATCATAACTGTCCTCCAGAAAGAATCCTGAGAGCAGCTCAAGAAAAACGAAAAGTCATAAAAAGAGGGGAAACAATACGACTAAGTTCGGATTACTCAGCAGAAACCATGCAGGCAAGAAGGCAATGGGATGACACACATAAAACCTTGAAAGAAAAAAATTGCCAATCAAGAATAATATATCCTGCAAAACTCTCGCTCAAATATGATGGTGAAATTAGGACACAGCCAAATAAACAGAAATTAAGGGAATATGTAAAAGACAAATGAAACGTACAAGAAATATTAAAAGGAGTCTTTTGGTTACAGATTCAACATCAGACAACAGCCTGAATCTAGGACACAAGACCACATCAGCCAAATACCAACCAAGGAAATGAACTCTCAAGGATAAAACAAAACTAAGAGATTTACAACAGGGAACCATAAAGGTTAATCTGTAAATGACAACAACATCAGAACAATAAAAGAGGGAATAAATGGCGTAGGTACAGGACCTTCAAATGGAGAGGAAGTCAAAGCGATACCAAGTAATAAAAGACTGATTCAAACTTAGAAAGATAGGGGAAAATTTCAAAGTAACCACAAACTTAACAAATCTATTCATCAAAATAAAGAAAAACAAAGTCTGAGTAAAAACAAAATTTACAAAAATGAAAGAAACGAAAAAAATACACAATAAAAGTAATTCAGCACAGAAGAGTAACAGCAACAAAGAAAACGTCAGCACTACAAAATGACAGCAATAAACTCACATCTATCAATAATCACTCTGAACGTAAATGGCTTATATGTACCAAGACAGAGAATGATAGAATGGATTAAAAAAAGAACCTATCAAAATGCTGTCTACAAGAGACACACATTAGAAACAAAGACATAAACTTATTAAAAATCAAAGGATGGAAAAAAATGTCAAGCAAACAGCTACCAAAAAAGAGCAGGAGTGGCAATACTAATTTCAGAAAAAATAGACTTTAAAACAAAATCCACCATAAAACACAAAGAAGAGCATTATACAATGATTAAAGGGACAATTCATCATGAAGATATAAACATAATAAATATGTATGTACACAATGACAGGGCTCAAAAATATATAAAACGAACTCTAACAGCACTGTAAACAGAAGCTGACAGTTCACAATAATAGTAGGAGGCTTCAACACACCACTCTCGGTAAAGGACAGAACATCTAGAAAGAAATTCAACAAAGATACAGAAGATGTAAAGGCTACAATCAGCCAACCTGACCTAAGAGACATATATAGAACATTCCACCCAAGAGCCGCAAAGTACACGTTCTTTTCCAACACACATGGAACGTGTTCTCCAGAACAAACCACATCTTAGGCCACAAAGCAATCCTCAACGAAATCCAAAACACTGAAATAATACAAAGTAGCTTCCTGATCACAACACCATGAAAGTGGAAATTAATAACACAAAGAGCAAGAAAAAAAGCCAAGTACATGGAAACTGAATAACACCCTGCTTAAAAACCACTGAGTAATAGAAGAAATCAAAGATGGAATAAAAAAAAATTTCTAGAATCAAACGAGAATCAAAACACATCATACCAAAACCTTTGGAACAAAGCAAAGACAATCCTCAGAGGTCAAATTATACCAATAGATGCACACATCAAAAAAGAAGGAACAAAATCAAAACATTAGCTACACAACTTGAATAAACAGAAAGAGAACAGCAAAAGACACTCACAGTCACCAGAAGAAAGGAAATAATAAAGATCAGAGCAGAAATAAATGAAATAGAGAAGAAAGAACCAATAGAAAGTTGGTCCTTTGAAAGGCTCAACAAAACTGACAAACCATTGGCCAAACTGACAAAATAAAAACAGGAAAGGACATAAATAATCCAAATAAGTAATGAAATGGAGGACATTACAACAGACCCAACTGAAATAAAAAGGATCATAACAAAGTATTATGTATACTCCAACAAATTTGAAAACCTAGAGAAAATGGACAAATTTCTAGAAACACACTACCTACACAAACTAACACCAACTGAAATTGAAAATCAAAATAGACCTATAACAAGAGAAGAGATTGAAAAGGTAAAGAAAAAAACTTCCAAAAAAAAAAGCCCTGGCCCAGATGACCTCACTGGAGAATTCAACCAAACATTCAGAGAAGAGCTTACACCAATACTACTCAAACTATTTCAGAACACAGAAAAAGAAGGTATACTTCCAAATTCTTTCTATGAAGCCAGCATAACCCTGATACCAAAACCAGGCAAAGACACCACAAAAGAAGAAAATTACAGACCAATATCTATCATGAATATAGATGCAAAAATTCTCAACAAAATTCTAGCCAAAAGAATTCAGCATCATATCAAAAAAGTAATACACCACACCCAAGTGGGATTCATACCAGCTATGCAAGGATGGTTCAACATTAATCAATCAACATAATCTACTACATAAATAAAATAATACAATCACATGATCATCTCAAATGACGCAGAAAAGGCATTCGACAAAGTCCAATACCTGTTCCTGATAAAAACTCTCAGTAAAATAGGTATAGAAGGGAAATTCCTTAACATAATAAATGGCATCTATACAAAACCAACAGCCAAAATCATTCTTAATGGGAGAGGCTGAAAACATTCCCCTTGAGAACAGGAACAAGACAAGGACGCCCTTTTCCATCACTGCTATTTAACACTTTAATGGAATCCTAGCCAGAGAAATAAGGCAAGAAAAAGAAATAAAGGGCATCCAAATTGGTAGTGAAGAAGTAAAACTTCCCCTATTTGCAGATGATATGATACTATACATAGAAAACCCTAAAGACTCCACAAGAAAACTATTGGAACTAATAGGAAGATTCAGCAGAGTGGCAGGATACTAGATAAACATACAAAAATCAGTTGGATTTCTACACAGAAATAAAGAGAACAACAAAAAGAAAATCAGGAAAACAATATCATTTATAATAGCTCCTAAAAAAATAAAATACTTAGGAATAAATCTAACCAGGAATGTAAAAGATTTATACAAAATACTACTGCAAGAAACCAAAAGAGATCTACATAAATGGAAAAACATACCATGCTCATGGATAGATAGACTTAACATCGTGAAAATGTCAATTCTACCCAAAGCAATCTACAAATACAATGCAATCCCCATCCAGATACCAAAAGCATTTTTTAAAGAGATGGAAAAACTAATTATTAACTTTATATGGAAAGGGAAGAAGCTCTGGATTTGTAAAGCATTACTGAAGAAGAATAAAGTAGGAGGACACGTACTACCTGACCTCAGAAACTACTATACAGCTACAGTAGTCAAAACAGCCTGGTACTGATACGATGACAGATACACTGACCAATAGAACAGAATTGAAAATCCAGATGTAAATTCATCTACCTACAGTCATCTGATCTTTGACAAAAGCCCAAAGTCTATCAAATGGGGAAAAGATAGTCTTTTTTACAAATGGTGCTGGCAAAACCGGATGTCCATCTGTAAAAAAACAATGACACAGGACCCATACACAAAAACTAATTCAAACTGGATCAAAGATCTAAATATAAAACCCAAAACTATAAAGATCATAGAAGAAAAAATAGAGTCAACACTAGAGGCCCTAGTACATGGCATTAACAGGATACCAACCAGAACTAACAATACACAAACACCAGAAGACAAGCTAGATAACTGAGATCTTCTAAAAATTAAACACTTATGCTCACCAAATGAGCAAAAAGAGAACCTACAGACTGGGATAAAAATTTTGGCTACAACAATTCCAACAAGGGTCTAATCTCTAAAATCTACAGAAAAATTCAACACCTCTACAACAAAAAGACAAATAATCCAATTAAAAAATGGGCAAAGGATATGAACAGACAATTCAGCAAAGAAGACATTCAAGTGGCTAACAGACATATGAGGAAATGCTCACGATCACTACCCATTAGAGAAATGCAAATCAAAACCACAAAGAGACACCATTTCACCCCAACATTACTGCTACAAATCAAAAAAACAGAAAATAACAAATGCTAGAGAGGCTGCGGGGAGATTGGAACTCTTATGCACTGCTGGTAGGAAGGCAAAATGGTACAACCATTTTGGAAAACAATACAGCGCTTCCTTAAAAAACTAGGAATAGAAATACCATATAATCCAGCAATTCCACTCCTAGAAATATATCCGAGAGAAAAGAGCTGTCACACAAATAGACGCATACACACCCATGTTCATTGCAGCATTATTCATGATAGCAAAAAGATGGAAACAACCTAGATGCCTATCAATAAATGAATGGATAAACAAACTATGGTACGTACCCACAGTAGAATACTATGCAACAATAAAGATCAGTGATGAATCTGTGACACATCTCACAACACGGATGAATCTGGAGGGCATGCTGAGTGAAATAAGTCAACCACAAAAGGACAAATATAGTACGAGACCATTATGATAAAAAACTCATGAAAAGATATACACACAAAAAGAAACAATCTTTGATGGTTATGAGGGAGGGGAGAGTTGGGGAGGGAAAAATACTAAATAGAAAATAGATAAGTGCTAACTTTGGTGAAGGGTAAGACAATATACAATACTGCGGAAGCCAGTACAACTTGTACAAGGAAAGGTCATGAAAGCTCCACAGACACATCCAAACTCCCTGATGGACTGAATTACTGGGCTGAGGGCTGTAGGGACCACGGTCTTGGGGAACATCTAGCTCAACTGGCATAACACAGTTTATAAAGAAAATGTTCCACATTCTACTTTGGTGGGTGGCATCTGGGGTCTTAAAAGCTTGTGAGCTGCCATCTAAGAAATTCTACTGGTCTCACCCCATCTGGAGCAAGGGAGAATGAAAACCAAACACATAAGGGGAAGATTAGTCCAAAGGACTATTGGACCACAACTATCACAGCTTCCATCAGAATGAGTCCACCACAACTAGATGGTGCCTGGCTGCCAGCACCAACAGTACTGACAGGGATCACAATAGAGGGTCCTGGAAAGGGCCCATAAATGTAGAACAAAATTCTAACTCACAGAAAAAGTCTAGACTTAGAAACCCCAAGGGTATGGCCCCAAGACACCCTTTTAGCTCAGTAATGAAGTCACTCCTGAGGTTCACTCTTCAGCCAAAGGTTATACAGGCCCATAAAACAAAACGACACTAAATGGGCACATAAGCCCAGGGGCAAGGATGAGAACGCAGAAGAGGGCAGGAAACCTGGTAATAGGGAACCCAAGGTTGAGAAGGGGAAAGTGTTGACATGTCACATGGTTGGCAACCAATGTCACAAAACAATATGTGTATTAATTTTCTAATGAGAAGCTAGTTTGCTCTGTAAACCTTCATCTGAATTACAATTTAAAAAATCTATAGACCAAAGAAAGGAAATGAAAATAGAACATATCAAAGTTCTTATACAGTCAATGTAAGCATTAATCCTTACATTAGAAAAGAGGAGGAGGCAAAGCCAAGATAGTGGAGTAGTCAGACACTTCCTGTGGTCCCTTTTACAACAAAGACCCGAAAAAACAAGTGAATAGATTATATATGACAATCTAGGAGCCCTGAACATCAAAGGCAAAGTTCAGGAATTGCACTGTGTGGCAGGAGGAGGGAGTGATGGTAGCCGGCACCCTTCAGGCCGGATCGGCTCGCATTCGTGGTGAGGCAAGCAGTGGTACTCGGGAGGTGTTTTCCACACTGGAAGAGACCCAGTGGCAGAGAGTTTACTCAGGCATCCAGAACCAGTGAAAATCAGTGCTCAATCAGCAGAAGGTAAGTACTTGCATCTGGCCTACCATGAGGATTAAAAAAAAAACTCTATAGGAACATCTAGCTCCACTGGCATAACACAGTTTATAAAGACAGTGTTCTACATTCTACCTTGGTGGGTAGCGTCTGGGGTCTTAAAAGCCCATGAGCAGCCATCTAAGATACTCCACTGGTCTCACCCCTTCGGGAGCAAGGGAGAATAAAGAGAAGAGGATACAAGAAAAAGATTAGCCCAAAGGACTAACAGACCACAGCTACCAAGGCCTCCACAAGACTGAGTCCAGTACAGCTAGATGGTGTCCAGCTACCACCACTGACTGCTCTGACCAGGATCACAACAGAGAGTTCTGGACAGAGCTGGAGAAGGATGTATAACAAAATTCTAACTCACGAAAAGAGAACAGATTTACTGGCCTGAGACAGACTAGAGAAACCCCAAGAGTATGGCCCCCAGACACCCTCTTAGGTCAATGGTGAAGTCACTCCCGAGGTTCACTGTTCAGCCAGGGATTGGACAGCCCCATAAAACAAAATGGGACTAATGAAGCACAAGGACTAGAAGACAGAAGGGGACAGGAAAGCTGGTGATAGGGAACCCAAGGTTGAGTAAGGACAGTGTTGACATGTAGTGGCGTTTTTAACCATTATCATAAGGCAATATGTGTACTACCTGTTTAACGAGAAACTATTTTGTTCTGTAAACCTTCATCTAAAGTGAGAATAGCAGCACAACTGGGATAATGTAACCTATGTCACTGAACTGTACATGTAGAAATTTTTGAAATGATGTATCTTTGGCTTGTATATTTTCACCAAAAAAAAAAAAAAAAAAGTCCTCCAAGATCAAGAAGGGAGAGTGTTGACATGCTGTGAGATTGTTAACCAATGTCATAAAATAATATGTGTACTGACTGTTTAATGAGAAACTATTTGTTCTGTAAACCTTCACCTAAAGTACAATTTAGAAAAAAATTTTTTTAAAGAAAAAAAAGAACCCATGGGAAAAATTCTCTCCCATTTACCTGTTCCCTCCCTGCTCTGCACCAGATCCCGGGCTGGCTTCATCGACTGCTGAGTCCCCTGGGCAGGAAGTAGGACCTGTCAGATGCCCTGAGCCATTCCCCAGCTTTGGAGAAGGAACAAATAAACAAAGAGGGAAAAAATAATAAGCCAGAAACTCAAGGTAGGCACAACTCCTTTGCTTTGGCACAGGCACAAGGGGTCCACGGACTCTGAATTCCTCTCACCCCGACACAGACTTGTGTGGTCTCATTTCAACAGCATAGACCCTCATTACCACAGTACAACGGGGTATATACCTGAAGTCCATGTTTCAGCTATATGGTGAAGTGGCAGATTCGTGACATTTAACACTGCTGTGCCCATTAAGCAGGGTCCTCACCTACCTACATCAGGAGCCTGAGGACCAGTGGCTCTACCCACACCACCTAGCCACCCGTGACAGGGGTCTAAGAATAAGTGGTGCCTCTCAGTCCTTACAACCAAAAGCACCGGGTTCTCAGATTCCAGCTGCAAAATCCACCCACCTACATGCTCTAGGGAACAGGGACATGCTTTCCTCCCAGACACTTAGGGGCATCCATCAGCCCCCTGCCTTGCTCAGCGCATGACCGCTACTGCAGCCAGATACCTGTGCCTACTCCAATCACACACACCTGTCTAGGACTGTAGGTGACAGCCTGTACCACACACTCGGTGACCAACTACCTGCACACCTGAGCTGAATTCATACAACAAAAGTAATCAGACTCCTGGGCTCACATATCTAGTAACAGCTCTAACCACCTGGTGACAGGACATTACAGCTTCAAAGGCACCACTAATCACACTACCTCACGTGAGCAACCTATTTGGGCATATCAAAACAAAACAAAATAAGAAGCTAGGACACAGTCAGCAAACATAAAGCAAATATAATAAATTATTAATGGCTCAGAGACAACAGTCAGTATCAAATCACATAAAGAGACAGACCATGAAGGCTTCAGCAAGCTCCCAAAATACAGAATCAATAAATTTTCCAGAGGAAGAGAATTTCTTAGAATTACCGGAGGCAGAAAACAAAAGATTAATATACAGAACTCTTCAAGAGATCAGGAAGGAGATTATGCAAAATGCAAAGTAAGCTAAGAAACACACAGACAAAGCAATAGAGGATCTTAAGAAGGTTATTCAAGAGCATAATGACAAAATTAATAGGCTGCAAGAATCCACAGAGAGACAGCAATCAGAAATCCAGAAGATTATCAATAAAATGTCAGAAGTAGACAATTCAACAGAAAGTCATAGGAGCAGAAATGAGGTAACAGGAGTTAGAATTAGTGAGACTGAAGATAAAGCACTTGACACCAACTTATTTGAAAAAAAACTCAGATGAAAGAATTTTAAAAAATGAAGAAACTCTAAGAATTATGTGGGATTCTATCAAGATGAACAACCTACGAGTGACTGAAGTACCAGAACAGGGGGGATAATAGAAAATACAGAGAGAATTGTTGAAGATTTGTTGGCAGAAAACTTCCCTGATATCATGAAAGATGAGAAGATACCTAACCAACTTGCTCATCGAACCCCACATAAGGTAGATCCCAAAAGAAAGTCACCAAGACATATCATAATTAAACTTGCCAAAACCAAAGCTAAACAGAGAATTTTAAGAGTGGCTAGGGAAAAACGAAAGTCATTTACAAAGGAGTCAGTAGGACTAAGGCATTATGCTGAGTGAATTTTGTCAGTTGCAAAAGGAAAATATTGTATAAGACCACTATTATAAGAACTCAAGAAAAGGTTTAAACAAAGAAGAAAACATTCTTTGATGGTTACAAGGGTAGGGAGGGAGGGAGGGAGAAGGGTAATCACTAACTAGATAGTAAACAAGAATTATCTTAAGTGAAGGGAAGGACAACACACAATATCGGAGAAGTCAGCACAACTGGACTAAACCAAAGCTAAGAAGTTTCCTGAATACAACCAAATACTTTGAGGGACAGTGTAGCAGGGATGGGAGTCTGGGAACCATGGTTTCAGGGGATATCTAGGTCAACTGGCATAACAAAGTTTATTAACTTTGGTGAGTGGCATCTGGGGTCTTAAAAGCTAGTGAGCGGCCATCTAAAATGTGTCAATTGGTCCCAACCCACCTGGAGTAAAGAATGAAGAATACCAAAGACACAAGGAAAGTATTAGCCCAAGAGACAGAAAGGGCCGCATAAACCAGAGACTGCATCAGCCTGAGACCAGAAAAACTAGATGGTACCCAGCTACCACCAATGACAGCCCTGACAAGGAATACAACAGAGAGTCCCAGATGGAGCAGGAAAAAGGTAGGGTGCAGAATTCAAATTCTAGTAAAAAGACCAGACTTAATGGTTTGATTGAGACTGGACGGACCCTGGAAGACATGGCCCCTGGACTCTCTGTTAGCTCAAAACTAAAACCATTCCCGAGGACAACTCTTCAGACAAAGACTAGACTGGACTATGGGACATAAAATGATACTCATGAAGAGTGTGCTTCTTAGTTCAAGTAGATATTATGAGACTAAATGGGAAGCTCCTCTCCGGAGGAGAGATGAGAAGGCAGAGAAGGTCAGGAGCTGGTTGAATGGACACGGGAAATCTGGGGTGGAAGGGAGGAGTGTGCTGTCACAGCATAGGGAGAGAAAGTAGGGTCACATAACAACGTATGTATAAATTTTTATATGAAAGACTAGCCATTATTGTAAACTTTCACTTAAAGCACAACAAAAAAAAAAAAGAGGAAAAGTCTCAAATCAATAATCTAAACTCCTACCTCAGAAACCCAGAGAAAGAAAAGCAAAAATAAACCCAAACTAAGAAGAAAGAAAATAACACAAACAGAAACCAATGAAATTGAAAATAGAGAAAAATGATTAAACAAAAAGATAACTCTTTGTATAGGTCATAAAATTGATAAATCTCTAACAAAACTGACTAGGAGAAAAAGAGAGACAACAGAAATGACTAATATCAGGAATAAAACAGGGACTATCACTACAGACCCTGCAGATATCAGAAGGATAATAAGGCAATATTTGAACAACTCCATGTACATAAATTTGACAATGTAAATGAAACAGGTCAATTCAAAAAGCAAAAACTACCAGAACTCACCCAACAGACAGCAGATAATTTGACTAGCCCTGTGACTATAAAGGAAACTAGACTTGTGATTTTAAAAGTCCAAAAAAGAAATCTCCAAGACCAAATGATTTCACTGGAGAATTCTATCAAACATTTAAAGAAGAATTAACACCAGTTGAACACAACCTATTCCCCTATCCTAGAAATAAAAAAAATTTTAGATACAAAAGCCAGACAAATACCAAGAAAATCAGACCAACAGCCCTCATCAATACAGATAAGAAATTCTTAACAACTTATTAGCAAAAAGAATTCAGCAAAGTATAAAAAGGATTATATATCATAATCAAGTGGGGTATATTCCAGGGATGTAAGGTTGGTTCACTATTCGAAAATCAAACAATGTAATCCACCATATTAATAGGCTAAAGAAAAAAAATCATACGATCATATAAACTGTTGGAAAAAAAGCCTTTGACAAAATTCAATACCCATTCATAATAAAAACTCTCAGAAAACTAGGTATAGAAGAGAACCTCAAGTTGACAAGGAAAATCTGTAAAAAACCTACAACTAATATCATACTTATTAGTGAAAGACCGAATGTTTTTCCCCTAAAATCAGGAACAATGCAAGAATGTCTGCTATCACCACTGCTATTCAGTATAGCTGAGTTCTATCCAAAGCAATAAGGCAAAAAAAAAGAAAGAAAAGGCACAGAGATAGAATAAAACTGTCCCTCTTTCATATGACTTGATGGTTGTCTTAGTCATCTAGTGCTGCTACAACAGAAATACCACAAGTGGATGGCTTTAACAAAGAGAAATTTATTTCTTCAAAGTAGGCTAGAAGTCCAAATTCAGGGCATCAGCTCCAGAGGAAGGCTCGCTCTCTGTCTGCCTTCTTCTCCGTGCAGGGACCCCAGGTCCAAAGGATGCACTCTGCTCCTGGCACTGCTTTCTTGGTGGTATGAGGTTCCCCTGTCTCTCTGCTCACTTCTCTCTTTTGGATCTCAAGAGATTGCCTCAGGACACAATCCAATCTTGTAGACTGAGTCCTGCTTTACTAACACAACTGCCACTCATCCTCCCTCATTAACATCACAGAGGCAGAATTTACAACATATAGGAAAATCACACAATACCAGGAATCAGCCCAGCCAAACTGATACACACATTTTTTGGGGGGACATAATTCAATCCATGACAATGGTCTACACAGAAAATCCCATGGACTCTACACGAAAACTCCTAGAATAAGTGGGTTTAGAAAGGTCACAGTATATAAAATCAACATTCAAAAATCAATTGTATTTCTGTATACTAGCAATAAACAGGTGGAAACAAAAATTAAAACTATAATACCATTTACAACTGCTCAAAACAAAATGAAATACTTAGGTGTAAATCTAACAAAACATGAAAGACTTGTATGCTGAATACTACAAAACACCAATCAGAGAAAGCAAGTAAGAGCTCATCAAATGGAGAGACATAACTACGCTCATAGATTAGAAAGCTCAACGTAGTAAATATGTCAGTTCTCCTCAAATTGATATACAGGTTTAATGCAATGAAAATCAAAATCTTAGCAAGACTTTCTGTAAATATAGACAAGATTATTCTAAAATCAGCACGGACAGAAACTAAAATAGCTGAAAATGTTTTGAAAGAAAATAATAAAGTACGAAGCATCACTCTACCCAATTTCAAAACTTATACAGCTGTACTAATAAAGACCGCGTGGTATTAGTGACTGACAGACACACAGATCAACTAAACAGATGAGAAAACCCAGAAATACTTCCGTAAAAGTACAGCCAACTGATTTTTAACAAAGGTGCAAAAGCAATTCAATGAAGGGTTGACAGTCTTTTCAACAGTGCTGGACCAACTGGATATCTGTAAGTAAAAGCTGAACCTAAACCTCACACCTTATAACTCAAAATGGATCATAAATTTAAATGTAAAAAGTAAAACTATAAAACTTTCAGATGATAACATAGAAGAAAAATCTTTGGGAACCAGGGATCAGTAAAAAGTTCTTTTAAAAAAAAAGCCACTGCTGTCAAGTCGATTCCGACTCATAGTGATCCTATACGACACAGCAGAACTGCCCCCATAGGGTTTCCAAGGCTGTAAATCTTTATGGAAGCAGACTGCCACATCTTTCACTCATGGAGCTGCTGGTGGGTTCGCACCATTGGCCTTTTGGTTAACAGCTGAGCACTTAACCACTGTGACACCAGAACTCCTAAAAAAAAATGTTCTTAGAACACCAAATATATATGACATAAAATTAAAAAAAAAAATGGATTTCATCAAAATTAAAAGCTTTTGCAAACCACATATACAGCAAAGAACTCATATCCAGAATACATAAAAAACTCAAAAATCAACAATAAAAACAATCCAATTAGACAATAGGAAAAAACATGAAAACACATTTCATTGAAGAGGATATAGAAATGTCAGATAAGCACATGAAAAGATGTTCAACCTCACTAGTCATTAGGGAAATGCAAATCAAGACCATGATGAGCTGGCACCATACACCTATTAGAACTGCTGAAATAAAGAACAGTGAAAATACCAAACGCTGGCAAGAATGTGGTTAAATATGATCTCTAATTTATAGCTGGTAGGAATGGAAAATGGTATAGACACTCTGGAAAATAGTCTGGCGGTTTCTTAAAAAACTAAATATAAGCTTACCATTAAAATAAAAAAATAAATAAAAAGTTGCCATCTGGTCAGTTCTGATTCATGGTGACCCCAAGTGTGCAAAGCAGAACTGCACTCGATAGGGTTTTCAAGGCTGTGACCTTTCAGAAGCAGATCTTCCAAGGAGCCTCTGTGTGGGTTCAAACTTCCAACCTTTTGGTTAGTAGTCAAACACTTAACTGTTTGTACCACCTAGGGACTCCTAAACTTATCATGCAACCCAACCATTGAACTAAACTTGCTGCCATTGAGTCCATTCTGAATCATAGCAACCCTATAGGATAGAATAATACTGCCCCATAGGGTTTCCAACGCTATGAAGTCTGCAGAAGCAGACTGCCACATCTTTCTCCCACAAAGCAGCTGGTGGGTTCAAACTGCCAACCTTTCAGTTAGCAGCCTAGTGCTTGACCACTGTGCCATTGGGTATTTATCCCGGAGGAATGAAAACATACATCCACACAAAAACCTGTACTCGATTATTCATAGCAACTTTACCTATATACAATTGTTCACAGAAGTTTCATTTATAATAGCCAAGAACTGGAAACAACCAAACTGTCCCTCAATAGATGAATGTTTAAATGCATTGCTTTATGTCCATACCATGCAATACTACTCATCAATAAAAAGGAAAAATCTATTGATAAGCTCCAAAACTTAAATGGATTTGAGGAGCATTAAGCTGAGTAAAAAGTTATCTGAAAAAGTCATATACTGTATGATTCCATGGTTACTTAATATTTTGGAAATGAGAAAATTATAGAGATGGAAAACAGATTAATGGCTGCCAGAGGTTAGGAATTGGGGACGGTGAGTTTGACTACAAAGGAACAGCACAGAAGAGATCTTTATGGTGATGGAATAGGTCTGTATCTTGATTGCAGTCGTGGTTACAGGAAACTACACATGGGACAGAATAACACAGAACTACACACATGCACTGTACCAATGTTAATTTCCTGGTTTTGATATTGTACTATAATTGCATGAGATATAACCTTTGGGGGAAACTGGATGAAAGGCATACGGGACCTCTCTGTACTATTTTTTATAACTTCCTGTGAATTCATAAATATTTTAAAGATAAAGTAAATTGTAAATAAACTAAAACATAGAATAAAACACCTCAGTAACTGTAATGACGACCCAAAAAAACAAACCAAAAAAAAAAAACCCATTGCTATCAAGTTAATTTCGACTCATAGCGACCCTATAGGACAGAGTAGAACTGCCCCATAGTGTTTCCAAGGAGTGCCTGGTGTATTCAAACTGCCAACCTTTTGATTAACAGCCGTAGCTCTTAACCTCTATGCCACCAGGGTTTCCCAATGATGACCCAAAAACTAACAAATTAAAAGTTAATAAAGAACAATGTAAAGCTCTGCAGTTTAAAAAAAAAAAAAAAAATGCATTGGTATACCCAGAAGACACAGGGTATTTTCCAACTGCTAAAAAGTCATCTGAGGCCAACCTAAGGAAAATGATCAGGGCCAACCTGAGGAAGAGTGTATCTAAAGATTTAGATATTAATCCTGTATCTTAAAAACATTTCCTATTTCAGTTAACAGACACAACAATATTAATTTTTAAAATAAAAACATTCAGTATATTTCTCAGAACAATGTTATATATTTTACTAAGCCTTCAAGTAATAAACAACCCCTGTCTTATACAAGGAGTCCTGGTGGCACAGTGGTTAAGAGATCAGCTGCTAAGCAAAAGGTCAGCAGTTCAAATCCATCAGCTGCTCCGTGGAAACCCTTCATGGCAGTTCCACTCTGTCTTATAGGGTTGCTATGAGTCAGAATCAACTCAACGGCAATGGGTTTGGTTTGGTTTTTTGATCTTATACAAGTTGTTATAGAGGACACAAAAGGAAAGAAAGCTAACAAATTTGTTTTATGAAGCCAGTGTAATCCTGATACACAAACCAGACATAATCAGTACAAAAAACTAAAAGTATAGACCAATCTGGCATTTGAACATCGATGCAAAAATCTCAGATAAAATATTTGGAAATACAATTCAGCATGTACTTGATATTTCATGACCAAGCAGGGTTTATCCCAAGAGTGAAATAAATAATTGTTCAGTATTTGAAAATGTACTAATATAATCCAGCATATTAACAGATCAAATTCCAAAACGATATTACATATCAGTAAATACAGAAAAGTCTTAAATAAATGTCAACACTTATTCATGATTTTTTAAAACTCTTATTAAATTAGTGTGATGGTTAAGATTGTATGTCAGGGGGGCGGGGCAAGATGGCGCTCTAGGCAGAAGCACCACGCGGTCCCTCCACAACAAAAGATCCGAAAAACTAAGCCTACCAGAGAATCAACAATCCTGAACCCCTAGAACACCAAATGAAGAGATAAAGAACTCAGCCAAACACCAAACGGAGTGAGAATACTAAAAGAGAACGGAGAGCGAGGAGACACTCATGCAGAGATTCCTTACCAGCTAACGCAGCGCGGATCCACCATCTTGGATTCCTATCGGAGACCAGCGAACGGGAGAGCAGCCTCTCAGAGTGTCCAGTGGGAGACAGAACGACCGCTAAACTGCGGTGCATGCTTTCCCACCTCCCACCCCTCTCCGCCTCGGCTGGGGCTCCCCTGCTTTCCGTGGCCAGGGTCCCTGGGCTGGGGGGCGCCGGTGCTTGGATTCCGCGCGCCCAGGCTGGCGGCTTTCTGAGAGCCGTTTGTTGGCTGCTGGCGAAGCTTTTTCTGCCGCCTCCCCCTCCTTTTGCCTGGGTGCCTGGTTCCGAGCGCCATCTTTGCTCTCTCCTGCGGGGCTGTGGGGCTGCATTCGGGCGTGTGGCTGCTTCCAGGTCTGGGCTGCTGCGCTGGTGATATCCCGGGGCCTTTGTTCGTTCGCCCATCTACTTCCCGTGGCCACGGTCTCTTAACCCCGAGACTGCCGGCTGCTTGGAATTCGCGCCCCTGAGTGGGGGCTCTCTGGGTCCCATTTGTTGGCTGTTGGTGTGGCATTCTCTGCTTCTTCTGGTTTCTCGCTTGCCTCTCGCTGCCTCCCCCTCCTTTTACTCGGGTGCCTGGTTCCAAGCACCGTCTTTGGTCTCTCTTGCGGGGCTGTGGGACTGCGTTCGGGCGTGTGGCGGCTTCCAGGTCTGGGCTGCCATGCTGGCGAGATCCCGGGGCCCTTGTTCGTTCGCCCCTCTGCTTCCCGTGGCCACGGTCTCTTAACCCCAAGACTGCCGGCTGCTCGGAATTCGCGCCCCTGAGTGGGGGCTCTCTGGGTCCCATTTCTTGGCACTGACTGCTGGTGTTGCTTTTTTTTTTTTTTTTTTAATTTTATTTTTCTTCTTTTTTGATTAGTTTTGTCATCTTTTCCCTCTTTTTCCCTTTTGTCTTTCTTCATTGCTTAATTTTTCGTCTCTCTATCTCTTCCTTCTCTTTCTGATCCCTGAATATGCCTCTGTACCTTCTGGCCAGGCTGTGCTGTGAAAACTGAGACCGACTCCCCCAGACCTCATAGCTGCTGCATTGGTGGGATCCATGGGAACTTTGCAGTTCTTTAACTTTTCTGATTTTTATTTGTTCATTCTTTCCTTTTCTTTCTCTTCCCGCTTCTGGTTTCCTCCATCCCATAGTCTCTCATCTGTACATTCCAACGATAAGCTCCCCTAGCATTCATTTATGTTTGTATGCTTTCTGCTCCTGCTCCTCTCTCCCATATCCAGCTTAGCTTCACACATAACCATCTCCCCGCTGCACCCTACCTACCTGCACCGTGCACTTGACATCACACCACCAAGCTGTGCAGGCACGCCCTATTGGAACCTGCCCAGCACTGACTACCGACCGTCCTGGTGGCTGCGGTGAGTGCCACAAACAACCCGTCCCAGTGGCTCCTCTTCAGCTAGATCTGCCCAGCTGTACCACAAGGATGAAACAAACAAAAAAAAATCTACAATCAATAAACGAGGGAAATATCTACTGAATGCCCTGAAAACAGCAAACAATATCAAAACATTTACAAAAACAAGACAAGATGGCTCCAATAGGCATCCAAATTAAAATACCAGATAACTCTCCTGTGGAAGAAAATGCACTAGAAGTACCTGATAGGGAACTCAAATCACTAATACTCGGAATTTTCCAAGAACTGAGGCAAAAAGCTGACAAACATGAGGAAAAAATAGACAAATTTATGGAAAATACAGACAAAAAATTGGAAGAATTCAGGAAGATGATGCAGGAACAAAATGCCAAAATAAATCCACAACTCGAAATTATACAAAAACAACAATTAGAAATCCAAAAGATAAACAACAAGATTTCAGAAATGGACGGTGTCATAGAAGGGCTGAGAAGTAGATTTGAAACCATGGAAGACAGGATCAGTGGAACTGAAAACAAACACTTGGATACAACTCTGTTTCAGGAAAACTCAGAAAAAAGAACAAAGAAAAATGAAGAGACCCTGAGAGTTATGTGGGACACAATTAAAAGCAAAAACTTACAAATGATTGGCATACCAGAACAGGGGGAGCAAACAGAAAACACAGAGAGGATCATTGACGAACTGCTGACAGAAAACTTTCCCAATATCATGAAAAATGAAAAGCTGGCCATCCAAGAATCTCAATGAACCCCATATAGAAGAGACCCCAAAAGAAAATCACCAACACATATCATATTCACACTCGCTAAAACTAAAGACAAACAAAGAATCCTGAGAGCAGCTCGTGAAAAACAACAAGTCACATACAGAGAAGAAACAATAAGACTAAGCTCAGATTATTCAGCAGAAACCATGCAGGCAAAAAGGCAATGGGATGACATATATAAAATCTTGAAAGAAAAAAATTGTCAGCCAAGAATAATATATCCTGCAAAACTCTCATTCAGATTTGATGGTGAAATTAGGTCATTTCCAGATACACAGAAACTAAAGGAATATGCAAAAGTCAAACCAAACTTACAAGAATTATTAAAGGGAGTTCTTCGATCTGAGGACAAACAGCTTCAGCCCTCAGGCAGGACCTAGGACCTAGGACGCAGGTTCATATGAACCAGACACAATTCTAGGAACTGAACTACAGAGGACTTTCCAAAAACAAAAGAAATACAACAGGGAATCAGAGAAATCAATCAAAGGATGACAACAACATCAAAACAATGAAAGAGGGAACAAACGGCATAGGTATAGAACATTCTAAAGGAGAGGAAGGCAAGGCGATACCAAGTAAAGGTAGACTGCTTCAAACTTAGAAAGATAAGGGTAAAATTCATGGTAACCACAAAGAAAGTTAACAAACATACTCATAAAAATAAAAACGAAAAACATAAAATCTCAACAAAAACAAAACCTACAAAAACAAAAGAAATGAACACAAAATCCATAAACAAAAGTAACTCAGCACAAGAGAGTAAGAAGAACAAAGAAAACTTCAGCACCACAAAAAAAAGCACTACAAAATGACAGCAACAAACTTCCATCTATCAATAATTACACTGAACGTAAATGGACTCAATGCACCCATAAAGAGATGGAGAGTGGCAGAATGGATAAAAAAACAGGATCCATCAATTTGCTGTCTACAAGACACACACCTTAGAAACAAAGATGTGAATTTATTAAAAATCAAAGGTTGGAAAAAAATATATCAAGCTAACAACTATCAAAAAAGAGCAGGAGTGGCAATTCTAATCTCAGATAAAATAGACTTTAAAACAAAATCTACCATAAAAGACAAAGAAGAACACTATATAATGATTAAGGGGATGATCCATCATGAAGACATAACCATAATAAATATCTATGCACCCAATGACAGGGCTCCAAAATACATAAAAAAAAAACTCTAACAGCACTGAAAAGAGAAATTGACAGTTCCACAATAATAGTAGGAGACTTCAACACACCACTCTCAGTAAAGGACAGAACAACTAAAAAGAAACTCAGCAAAGATACAGAAGACCTAAAGGACACAATCAGCCAACTGGACCTCATAGACATATATAGAACAATCCATCCAACCGCTGCAAAGTACACATTCTTTTCCAACGCACATGGAACGTTCTCCAGAATAGACCACATCTTAGGCCACAGAGCAATCCTCAACAAGATCCAAAATGCTGAGATAATTCACAGTATTTTCTCTGACCACAATGCCATCAAGGTAGAAATTAACACTAGAAAGAGCAAGGAAGAAAAATCAAACACATGGAAACTGAATAATAATCTGCTTGCACATCAATGGGTAATAGAAGAAATCAGAGATGGAATTAAAAAATTCCTAGACTCAAATGAAAATGAAAACACATCATACCAAAACCTTTGGGACACAGCAAAGGCAGTCCTCAGAGGACAACTTATAGCAATAGATGCACATATCAAAAAAGAGGAAAGGGACAAAATCAAAACATTAACTACAGAACTCAAACAAATAGAAAGAGAACAACAAAAAAAGCCTACAACCACCGGAAGAAAGGAAACAGTAAAGATCAGAGCAGAAATAAATGAAATAGAGAACAGAAAAACAATAGAAAGAATCAACCAAACCAAAAGTTGGTTCTTTGAAAGAATCAACAAAATCGACAAACCACTGGCCAGACTGACAAAAGAAAAACAGCAGAGGGCACAAATAACCCAAATAAGAAATGAAATGGGGGACATTACAACAGACCCAACCGAAATAAAAAAGATTATAACAGAATATTATGAAAAACTATATTCCAACAAATTTGAAAACCTAGAGGAAATGGATAAATTTCTAGAAACATACAGCCTACCCAAACTACAACAAAGTGATATTGAAAATCTGAACAGACCCATAACAGGAAGAAGAGATTGAAAAGGTAATAAAAAAACTCCCAACCAAAAAAAGCCCTGGCCCTGATGGCTTCACTGAAGAATTCTACAAAACATTTACAGAAGAGCTTGTACAAGTTCTACTCAAGCTATTTCAGAGCATAGAAGAGGAAGCAACACTTCCAAATTCATTCTATGAAGCCAGCATAACACTGATACTAAAACCAGGCAAAGACATCACAAAAAAAGAAAATTACACACCAATATCTCTCATGAATATAGATGCAAAAATTCTGAACAAAATTCTAGCCAACAGAATTCAGTATCGTATCAAAAAAATAATACACCACGACCAAGTAGGATTCATACCAGGTATGCAAGGATGGTTTAACATTAGAAAATCCATCAACGTAATCCACCACATAAATAAAAGGAAAGAAAAAAATCACATGATCATCTCAATTGACGCAGAAAAGGCATTTGACAAAGTCCAACACCATTCCTGATAAAAGCTCTCAATCAAATAGGTACAGAAGGGAAATTTCTCAACATAATAAAGGGCATCTATGCAAAACCAACAGCCAACATCATTCTTAATGGAGAGAGGCTGAAAACATTCCCCTTGAAAACAGGAACAAGACAAGGATGCCCTTTATCACCACTCTTATTTAACATTGTGCTGGAAGTTCTAGCTAGAGCAATAAGGCAAGAGAAAGAAATAAAGGGCATCCAAATTGGTAATGAAGAAGTTAAACTCTCCCTGTTTGCAGATGATATGATACTATACATAGAAAACCCTAAAGACTCCACGAGCAATCTACTGGAACTAATAGAAAGATTTAGCAGAGTAGCATGATACAAGATAAACATTCAAAAATCAGTTGGATTTCTATACACCAGTAAAGAGAACGATGAAAAGGAGATCAGGAAATCAATACCATTTTCAATAGCCCCTAAGAAGATAAAATACTTAGGTATAAATCTGACCAGGAATGTAAAAGACCTATATAAAGAAAACTACAAAACACTGCTGCATGAAACCCAAAGGGATCTACATAAATGGAAAAACATACCATGCTCACGGATAGGCAGACTCAACATTGTGAAAATGGCAATTCTACCTAAAGCAATTTACAAATACAATGCAATCCCGATACAAATACCAACAACATTCTTCAAAGAGATGGAAAAACTAATTATTAACTTTATATGGAAAGGGAAGACACCCCGAATAAGTAAAGCACTACTGAAGAAGAAGAATAAAGTTGGAGGACTCACACTACCTGACTTGAGAACCTACTATACAGCTATAGTACTCAAAACAGCCTGGTACTGGTACAACAACAGAGACATTGACAAATGGAACAGAATTGAGAACCCAGATGTAAACCCATCCAGCTACAGTCACCTGATTCTGGACAAGGGCCCAAAGTCCATCAAATGGGGAAAAGACAGTCTTTTTAACAAATGGTGCTGGCAAAACTGGATATCCATTTGTAGAAAAATGAAACAGGATCCATACCTCACACCATATACAAAAACTACTTCAAAATGGATCAAAGACCTGAATATAAAGCCTCAAACTATAAAATTCATAGAAGAAAAAATAGGACCAACACTTCAGGCCTTAATACATGGCATTAACAGGATATAAACCATAAACATCAAGACAAAAAACCCAACAGATAAACTAGATAATTGGGATCTTCTAAAAATCAAACATCTGTGCTCTTCAAAAGACTTCACCAAAACAGTCAAAAGAGAACCTACAGACTGGGAAAAAATTTTTGGACAGTACAAGTCAGACAAAGGTCTAATCTCCATAATCTACAAGAAAATCCAACACCTCTACAACAAAAAGACAAACCATCCTATCAAAAAATGGGCAAAGGAAATGAACAGACACTTCACCAAGGAAGACATTCAAATGGCCAACAGACACATGAGGAAATGCTCACGATCACTAGCCATTAGAGAAATGCAAATTAAAACCACAATGAGATACCATCTCACCCCGGCATTACTGGCACGAATCAAAAATACTGGAAATAACAAATGCTGGAAGGGCTGTGGGAAGATGGGAACTCTTATACACTGCTGGTGGGAATGCAAAATGATACAACCATTTTGGAAAATGATACGGCGCTTCCTCAGAAAGCTAGAAATAGACATACCATTCGATCCAGCAATCCCACTCCTAGGAATATATCCTAGAGAAATAAGAGTCATCACTCGAATAGACATATGCACACCTATGTTCATGGCAGCATTGTTCACAATAGCAAAACGATGGAAACAACCTCGATGTCCATCAACAGATGAATGGATACACATACTATGGTACATACACACAATGGAGTACTATGCAACGAGAAAGAACAACAATGAATCTGTGAACCATCTCATAACATGGATGAAACTGGAGGACATTATGCTGAGTGAAATAAGTCAATCACAAAAGGACAAATATTGTATGAGACCTCTATTGTAAAAACCCATGAAAAAATTCACATGCAAAATTAACAATCCTTGTTGGTTACCAGGGATGGGGGGGGGGGGGGGGGGGACACTGAATAGGCAATAGATAAGTGGTACCTTGGGTGAGAGGTGAGATAGTACACAGTACAGGGGAAACTAACACAACCTGCACGAGGAAAGGTAATGGAGGCCCTATAGACACATCCAAACCCCCCGAGGGACTGAGTTGTTGGACGGAGGGCTCTGGGGACCATGGTCTCAGGGAACATCTAGCTCAATTGGCATGACACTACTTATAAAGATAATGCTCTACATTCTACCTTGGTGAGTAGTGTCTGGGGTCTTAAAAGCCTATGAGCGGCCATCTAAGATACTCCACTGGTCTCATCCCTTCGGGAGCAAGGGAGAATGAAGAGAACAGGATACAACGAAAAGATTAGTCCAAAGGACTAATTGTCCACAGCTACCAAGGCCTCCACTGGACTGAGTCCAGTACAGCTAGATGGTGCCCGGCTACCACCACTGACTGCTCTGACCAGGATCACAACAGAGAGTTCTGGACAGAGCTAGAGAAGGATGTGGAGCATAATTTTAACTCCCAAAAAAAAAAAAAAAAAAGACCAGATTTACTGGCCTAAAGAATACTGGAGAAACCCCAAGAGTGTGGCCCCCAGACACCCTTTCAGCTCAGAGGTGAAGTTACCTCGAGGTTCGATGTTAAGCCTGGGAGTGGACAGCCCAGTAAAAGTAAATGGGACTAACGAGGTACAGGAGTCCGGTGACAAAGCCCAGAAGGCAGAGGGGGAGTAGGAAACTGATGATAAGGGACACAAGTTGAGTAAGGACACTGTCGATGTGTTGTGAGATTGTTGACCACTGTTATAGGGCAACATTTGTAGTAACTACTAAATGGGAGGCTGTTTTGTCCTGTAAGCCTTCATCTTGGGCGAGAATGGCAGCACAATTGGAAGAGCATAGTCAATATCACTTAAATGTGTAAGTAAAAAGTTTTGAAATGGTGTTTAAAAAAAAAAAAAAAAAACCAAATGAGACTAATGAGGTACAGTAGTCCAGTGACAAGGGCCAAAAGACAGAAGGGGACAAGGAAGTCCCCTGGTGACAGGGAACACAAGGTGGAGTAAGGATAGTCTTGATGTGTTGTGAGATTGTTAACCATTGTCATAGGGCAACATGTGTAGTAACTGTTAAATGAGAAACTATTTTGTTCTGTAAGCCTTCATCTTAAGTGAGAATAACAGCACAGTTGGAAGAGCATAGTCAGTGTCACTGAACTGTGTATGTAGAAATTTTTGAAACAGTGTATCTTTGGCTATCTGTATTTTCATCAAAAAAAAAAAAGGTTGAGAAGTTAGAGGCTTAATATGTTGTGGGGTTGTTAACCAATGTCATAAAACAACATGTGCACTACTGTTTCATGAGAAACTATTTGTTCTGTAAGCCTTCACCTGAAGTACAATAAAATATAAAAATAAAAAAAAAAGATTGTATGTCAACTTGGCTAGGCCATTATTCTCAGTGTTTAGCAGTTGTATAATGTGATCACCCCCAGGATGGAATCTGCTGAGTGGTACTGGCAGAGGCGGGGCCTGCGGCAGCTCACCGTCCCCTCAGTTTCATCTCTCTGCCTTCCACTGGTTACTTTCTGCCTGCTCACCTTGCCAAGGTTTTTGGCTTGTTCCAGACTCAGCAGCTGCCTCTTGTTGTCTCACCTCCGGTTCTTGGGACATGAGCTAGCGGCTTAGCTGTTGATCTTGGAATTCGTCGAACTTCTCAGCCTGTGAGCAAGACTCTGGTTCCCCGACCTGCTGACCTTGGGTTTGCCAGCCCCTGCAACTACATGAATCAGGAGAAACCTTGCAGGCTTGTCTACTGATCTTGGAATTCATTGACCTTCACAGCCTGTGAGCGGGAGACCCTCTCTGACCTGCCAACCTTGGGTTCACCAGCTTCTGCGGCGCCATGAATTGGGAGAGACCTCTACCCTGATCCGTGGACTTGGGACGTTTTAGCCTCTGCAGTTGCATGAGCTATCTCCGTGATATAAATCTATCTATACATATATCTATACACTTTACTGGTTTTGCTTCTCTAGGGAGCCCAGCCTAAGACAATTAGGAATGAAAGAAACTTTATTAACCTGAGAAAGCATTTTCAACAAAAGTCTACAATAAGCACTAGGAAAACACTAAAATCATTCCCTTTAAAGTCAGAAAGACAAAGTACCTCCTATCTCCAGTTCTAGCCACTATTGTAGTAGAAGTTCCAAGACAGTGCAACAAGACAAGAAAAAAGGATGAAGTATAAATATTGGAAGAGACAAAATAACCATTATTTGCAGGTACCATGATAGTCTGCAGAGAAAACTTAAAATAATCTGCAGGCTACCAGAGCTAATAAGAGAGGTCAGCAAGGTTGCTGGACTCAAAAACAACCTTAAAAACCCAGAAGCATTCCTATGCTAGCAATAACTAATAGGAAAATGTAATTTTGAAAAACACAAAAACAGCAACAAGAACATAAAGGTGCCTAGAACTAAATCTAACTAAAAGTGTATGAGTTTTTGGAAGAATACTACAAAACATTACCAAAGAACATAAGATACTTGAATAAATACATATGCCATATTCATGGATAAGAATACTCAATTCATAAAGATATCAAAGTTTTCCCAAATTAATCTATAAATTTAATGTTTCTCTAGTAAAAATCTCTTCATAATTTTTCATGGAACTTAAACAGATTATAAAACTAATAGTGAAGAGTGAGGGCCTAAGAATGGCCAAGCCTATTCTGAGAAAGAAAAATAAAGAGGTACTAGATACCAGCTGCCAAGATATATTATAGAGTAACAGTGTTTAAAGCAGTCCAAATTTGAAACAGAGATAGACAAATACATCAATGAAACAGAAGAAAGATACCAGAAATAGACCGATGCTGTCTTAGGCTGGGTTCTCTAGAGAAGCAAAATCAGTGAAGTGTCTACATATTATATGTAAAGAGAGAGAGATTTATATTAAAGAAATGGCTCACATGGTTGTATAAGCTGGAAAGTCCCAAATCCGTGGATCAAGCTGGAGGCTTCTCTTGACTCACATAGCTGCAGGGGCTGGTGAACCCAAGATCAGCAGGTCAGACAGCAGGCCTCTGGCTCACAGGCTGTAGAGGCCAACAAATTCTGAGACCAGCAGGTAAGCTGGCAGACTGCTGGCTCACAGACTGCGGAGGCTGACGAATCTCAAGATTGGCAGGCAAGATGGCAGGTAAGGTGCTAACTCAAGTTCCAAGAACCAGAGGTCAGATGAACAGGAGCCAGCTGCAGGATCCAGAGTGAGCAAAAGCCCATAAGCCTTGCCAGAAAGTCCATCTATATTGCATGCAGACCACACCCCCAAGGAAACTCCCTTTCAACTGACTGGCTACCCTGCACAGATCCCATCATGGAAGTGATCACATTATATCAGATCTCATCATGAAGTGATTACATCATTATACGACTGTCAAACTACATCAGAACTGTCAAACTACTGAGAATCACGGCCCAGCCAAGGTGACACACAACATTAACCATCACACCTGCATATGTATGATGAACGTATGACAACTCAATATGATAGAAGAGGCATGTCAAATCAGTGCAATTAAGAATGTACTCATGAATAAATGGTCCTGGAACAACAGCCTTTCCAATTGGAAAACACATAAAATTAATATATCCCTCACACCACATTCAAAAAAGAAACGCTAACATTATTAGAAGAAAATATGGGAGAATTTCATTATGATTTTAGGGTAGGAAAGCATTTTTTATAAAAGAAAAGGGCTGAAAATTTTGACTATATCAAAATTTAAAATTTCTATACAATAAAAATATCATTAAAAAAAGATGTCATACATTAGGGTAACATGTTTGCAACAAATTAGTATCCAGGATCTACAAAGAATTCCTATAAATCTATTTTTAAAAGACAAAAAAAGAAAAAGAAAAATGGGCAAAAATATGAACAGGCATGAAGAGTGTTCAACTTTACTAGTAATCAGAGAAATAAATTTTTTTTTAAATGAGACATCATTTTATATTCATCAGACTGGCAAAAAAAATTAAGACTGATAATACTAAGTGTTGTCAAGGATGTGAGAAACAAACTCTCATACACTGCTAATGGAGGATAAATCAGTACAACCACTTCAAAGAGTAATTTGGCAGTATCTAATAAGGTTGAAAGGAGCCCTGATGGCACAGTGGTTAAAGCATTCAACTGCTAACCAAAAAGTTGGTGATACAAAACCACCAGCAGGTCCGTGGGAGAAAGATGTGGCAGTCTGCTTCCATAAAGACTGACAGCCTAGGAAACCCTATGGGGTCATTATGAGTTGGAACTGACTCGAGGGCAGTGGGCAATAATAAGGTGAAGATGTGCACACCCCACGATGAAACAATTACATTTCTGACTATTTTCTGTGAGGAAACTAGCATATGTGCATAATGAGATATTCATTGTACCATTCTGTATAATAGAGAAAACTGAAAAATGCTCAAATTAAAAAAATTAATTATTGTATATTCACTTGTTGGAGTTCTGATCTAGAGCTATATATATTGACAGAGAAAAATCTTAAAAACATAATATTGGGTGTTTTTTAAAAAGAATAATACAGAAAGTTATTTACAGTATGATATCATTTCATGGATTTTTAAACTCATAAAACAATACTGTATATTATTAATGCATGCTGGTATATATAATGTAAGGATAAAAATATGGGCTGGATACCTACCAAAAAATATTCACCAGAGAAGGGAGAGAGCAAGAGAAAAGGGGAAAGGACTGGGGAGGAGAAAAGAGGAGCCTAGTATTCAATCTGTAATGTAAGTTAGTTACTCTGACATAACTATGGCACAATGTTAACATTTGCTCATTCTGGGTAGTGGGTACATGGGTACTTGTTATACAGCTTCTCCTCAATTATCAACTACCTCATTATCTGACATTTCACTTTTACAACAACAGTAAAAAATTTACTACCTGACTATTTTGTGCATTAATGAGGTATGTCTGGCAGTAATGAATGCTGAGGTGCAAGGTGAGAGTAACGGTAGCTGTGATGGTTAAGGTATGGGCCAACTTGGCTGGGCCACAATTCTCAGTGGTTTGGCAATTATGTAATGATATAATTTGGTAGATATGCAATGATGTTTAACTTGGCAGTTATTTAATGATGTAACTTGGCAATTATGTAATGATGTCATTGTCCTCCATTTTATGATCTGATATGGTCATCCTCCATTTTCACATAACACTGATTTCACATAATGACCTGGTCTTTGGAAGTTAACCATTTGTTTTGCATCTTTCTCCAAAATAAAATTTTAAGGAACTCTATTTTGTTGTTAGGTGCCATCAAATCCATTTCAATTCATACAGCCTGGTCCTGCACCATCCTCACAATCGTTACACTTGAGCCCACTGTTTCAGCCACTCTCAATTCAGATCTTATTAAGGGTCTTCCTCTTTTTCACTGACCCTCTACTTTACCAAGCATGATGTCCTTCTCTAGGGACTGGTCCTTGAATATAAGTAATTTTATTTCAATACCTTTCTTTGTAAGAAAGGAAATGAGCATTATTAAGTTTAAGGCCCCTGAAGTTTAAGGCCATATTTTCCAGCTACCAACTCTTCTTCTTTGTTTCCAACTTTTGCATTCCAGTCAACAGTAATTATCAATGCATCTTGACTGCATCTTTGATCAATTTCAGACTGCAGAAGTTGATAAAAATCTTCAGTTTCCTCATCTTTGGCATTAGTGGTTGGTGTGTAAATTTGAATAAGACTGGTCTTCCTTGTAGGCATATGGACATTATCCTATCACTGACAGCATGGTACTTCAGGACTGATTTTGAAATGTTCTTGATGAGCACAATGCCATTCCTTTTCAATTTGTCATTCCCAGCATAGTAGACCATATGATTGTCCGACTCAAAATGACCAGTAACAATTCATTCTAGCTCACTAATGCCTAGGATATCGATCTCCAAGTGTTCCATTTCATTTTTGACAACTTCAAATTTTCCTAGAGTCATACTTCATACATTCCAGATTCCGATTAGTAATGGATGTTTGCAGCTGTTTCTCTTCATTTTGAGTCGTGCCACACAAGTAAATGAAGGTCCTGAAAGCTTTACTCCATCTATGTCATTAAGGTCCACTCTACTTTGAGGAGGCAGCTCTTCTCCTGTCATATTTTGAGTGCCTTCCAACCTGAGGGGCTCATGTTCTGGCACTATATCAGACAATGTTCTGCTGCTATTCATAAGGTTTTTACTGGCTGATTTTTTTCAGAAGTAGACTGCCAGGTCCTTCTTCCTAGTCTTAGTCTGGAAGCTCAGCTGAAATCTGCCCATCATGGGGGACCCTGCTGGTATTTGAAATACCAGTGGCATAGCTTCCAGCATCACAACAACACACAATCCACCACAGGACAAGAAACTGACAGATGTGTGGAGCAAGAACTCTATTTAGTAGAAAACAAAATTATCTTAGGACTCAATTTCTATTTCCAGTCTAGACCTTTCCCTTGAGCACTGAAACCTACATCCAATTGTCTGTTGGTTCTTTACACCTAAAATCTTCAACCACTAAAAATCTAAAGTGTATGGACTTTTTCCTTACCCCTCCCTGCTCCTCACTTCTGCTGATGTGATCCTCTGCTTGAACTTTTCAAAGACTCTCAATGTCCTCTGACAACTTAAAAAAAAATGGGCAGGGAAAAACTTTCTTCAAACAATCAAGCCAATTGTACACAGAAGCTCAAACAAACACAAATAAAATGAGGGATGCCCTTGTAGAAGAAAAACCAGTCCCAGAGCCCCCTAATCTAGCAGGCTATGTTCCTGAGTGAACCCCTCAGGAACAGTTTAAAAATTTCTGTTACATAAAATAAAATTATATTCCTTCAGATGACAATTCAAAGTCCTTTAGCAGCTGCCTCTTCTCCTCATTTCCAACCACATCCCCTGCCACTCTCTGCTTGGAACTGCAATTTCCAACATCATCATATACTCATACTTCTTTGCACACACCAAATGTCTCATCACTACGCTTTTAGCTAATGCTGTACCCATCAGGATCAGAAGTCTTGTTCCAGGACTTACCACACACATATATAGCTTCACCTTTTCTCTTCCTAATGCCCACTTTAACACCTACATCTGGAACTTCACCTTGTGAGTGGGCCTCTGTAACCAGAAAAATGGTTCAGCCCGCAGAACTAAGACAAGGAGTAAGTAGGCCAATTGTCAAAGATAACCACGGCCCTCTATTTATCTTAACACATTCACTTCTGCCCAATCATCTTGTAAATCTGCCTCCTGGTGCCTGTCTCTTGCAACAAATTTAGCCAGCAATATAGCTGTTCTTTTACTCCCACCTCTGACATTTTTATTCTCTTTCTAGCTTCTGCCACTGCTAAGATTCTGACAGCACCAATCTGAGAGTTCTCTTGCCTTTTGACAGTGAATGAAATCCTACTAATAACTGACTTCAATTCCCTCTCTATTAATGATGACAGGTTAAATGGGCCTGCCACCTGAATGCTGCTGACAGATTTAAATGGCAGTACATTAAAGCAAAAGGTGCCAGGTCAGCCTTTTAAAGATGTTGCACTTAATAAGGTTAAAATTCAATCTTCTGCTTTGAAAAGCCAGGAAGTCTAATTTATAAGTTCAGCATGGAATGATGCAGTTCTGGGTTACTCACAATAATAAAATCCACAAAAGATTCATCTGACAGAATGCCAACTTATTAATTTAAGTATACACCAGACCAATCATTCCTATTAAGCAGTTCACCCCATTCCTGGTATGAAAGTGTTCACATCTAGAAAACAATCAAATTCATGGTCAGTTATCCAGCAAGCGAGGAACTGGAAAGAGGTGAATTAAATGTGCACAAGGAATTGAATACACTTTTCCGTTGATTTGACAATCGGTTTTCTATTGACTTACTAAGCGATTGACTTTAGTCTTCCTTTGAAGACACATTAATCAAGCTTTTTCCCTCTGGCTTCCCTATACTGTCTATATTCTGTACTGGTCACTGGATCCTTTCACTGCAATAGCATTTACCCATAACAACTTATAATTTCTAGGATCACAGCGTATCCTACAAGAGTTACATTTATGGTGGCAGAGTTTAACCTCACTCTTGATGGATATACCTTACTCTTTGTTGAACTCTTTATAAATAACAACCCAGAATTTAGATAACTTCAGATAATTCTTCCCCATGAACAACTGATCCCACCCATATTGAGTTGACTTCTATGGAAATAAAGAGTAGGGTAGAATGAACTCTTGCCAGAATGTAAGGGTATTTTTATTTTAAGCCTCTCTCTCCACTGACTAAAAATTAAACAACAGAACATTTCTCAACACAATAAAACAGTTATCAGGTCTTTTGACTATTGAAACAAAAATCTTTCCGTACTGTGAAGAGTACCATACAATGAATATCCAGCCCACAGAAGTTGCTAAGCTAATAGCATTATACTTACTTAAAATTACAAACTAACCTTAAAGAACAAGAAATACTTTTTCTAGGTAGCTCAGACATCTAGGATTGAATGAATGGACCTTGCCAAGAACCGTTAAGGTTGACAGTTGAACAGCATGATGACCATAATTAATGTTCATGTGAAAAATGCTGAAATGGCAAATGTTTTATTACCTACATAATCACCACAATTAAAAAATAAGAATGTTTAAAGAAAAAGAAAGAAAGGCCGTTGCCAATCAACCAAGTGAAACCTCAAAGACAGTGACGAAGGGCTGCATCAGAAGGATCAAAGAACTACAAAGTTGCTTTTCTTACATCACAGCAACATTCTATAGCAATATTCAAGAATTATGTGTCCAAAATAAATAACCCTTCCCAGTAACCAGAATAATCTTCTAAAAAAAGATGCAAGTAAATTAATATACCTTGAAAAGCAGAATAAAATGCTTAAAACAATCTTGAGAAACAAGCTTTACTTACATGAAGGTATAATGAACTGTGGTTCAGTGTTGCCTGCGTAGCCAAGTTTGGTATACCTAAAAGCACAAAGTCATCAACACACGTTTAGATAGTAATACTCTTCTCTATATTCCATTAATATTTTCTATTACAAACTCTCTAAGTCCTAAAATATAAAGTCTCAGAATATAAAGTTTCTGGAAATAATTAAAACTTGTGATCACTGAGATTCAGATAAGAAAGCAACTGCAAAAATTTTAAATAGCAAGCTTGTTTCTACTGGAAAAATTCTTGCAACACATATGCCACATATTATGCCATATATATTAACTGTGTATCCTTAATAATCTTAAAAGTGCTTTCACACTCTTTTCTTCTTTACAAAAACACTGTGAGGAAAGTAGCAGATACATATCCTTATTTTGCAGATGAGGAAACTGAGGCACTGAGAAGTTAATTAAGCCACCCAAGACCAAACAGCTAGTAAATGACTGAGTAAGAACCCAAATCTAATATGCAGGCTCCAATTCCAGTGCTGGCTCTCACCGAAGTGTGCTTACTTCCGAACTTTCTGAACTTTCTTTGGGGTTAGAAAACGATTATATTTTTCTTAAAATGTCATGGCATATGTCTAGAAACAGCTATTGCCATCTTCTGAGAAGCAGCTGACAGAAGCATCTCTTTATCATCTCATTTCAGAATGAGCCCATTTTCTGTCAAGATACTCTGTATAATAGATTCCAAAAGTCTTAACTAAAAGAAATGCCAAAATACTATCTGCTCCAAATACATTTGCTAATCTCCTAAATTAAAAAAAAAAAAAAAAAAAAAAAAACCACCGCTCAGAACCATCTGCTAGAAATGAAAGGCTGAAAAGCAAGAAAGGAATTGAAAAGACTCGTCAGCTCTTGCTTTCTTATCAGGACTACTGTAATTAATAGTAATGCTGAAAGTCACTGTTATTAACTCTATTTTACAAATTATCTCAAGATGTGTGACACTGGCATTTTTTTGATATAGTAAAATAATCAAAATTCTAAGAAATTAGTGACTTAAAAAAATTTTTTTTTCCAATTGTCCTAAATCAGTTCCGACTCATGGCGACCCCATGTGTGTCAGAGCAGAACTGTGCTCCATACAGTTTTCAATGGCTCATTTTTCAGAAGCAGATCACCAGGCCTTTCTTCCAAGGCACCTCTGGGTGGACTTGAACTACTAACCTTTTGGTTAGCAGCAGAGCACATTAACTGTTTGCACCACCTAGAAACTCCAAAATGCATTTTACCACATTCTGATTTTACTGTTTTTGAACACACAGTGAATGAACGAGGTCCGGGGAGCCCAAAAATGAAGTCGGCTCCCCTTATACTACGCCTACTACATGGTCTGCACAGGGCGAGGTTTTTGCACCACAGGAGCCAGGGTAAGGCCCTGAAAGCCACCGGACCCTTCAAGGAGTTTCTGAAAGACAAGATCCATCTGAAACCCTCCCAAGTCCCACACATTACTAGAGCTGGTGACAGAGCACACAGACCAGGCGAACTCATTACTGACCCAAGGCTAAAGTGGTCTACAGAATCCAACAGGCAGGTCAGAAATGACTAAAATCATCAGATCTTAAGTTTGTGCTTTTAACTGGCCGTATCACCTACCTCCAAAGCGACTTTGCATCTTGCACTTAAATAAATCCACCTTCTCATGTTGCTAGATATAATACTAGAACAGGGTCCTTTTTGTGGTTGTATCTCCACCACCTGGCAGAGTTCCAGGCATTTGGTAGACACTCTATAAATGTCTTACCAGATGTTAGAAAGGTAATCATTGTCACACAGCTGGAGAAAGGGCCGGTGTTTGAAAGGACGATGCTAGCAGACAGAAGAACAACTTGACAGAACTACAAAAGACTACAGACATAGTCCAATACAATGTTCTCCCCATTTACAAAAGAGAAGCAACTTGTCTATGCGTAACTTTTCTCTATAAATAAACAACTGAAACAAGTATTGTAAAATATTAACATTTATTAAAATTCGGTGCTAGGTATTATTCCAGTCTGTTCTATTATTGTTTGTATCGCTGAAAGGCAACAAACGGTGTAATGTATTGGTTAAGATCGTGCACTTTGACACCAGATTGCCTGGGTTCAAATGTCCAGCTTTGGGTAAGTTCCTTTACCTATGTTTATCTCAGTTTTTCCATCTGTAAAATGAGAATACAAATTAAATTTAAATGCTAGGGTTATTGTGATAATTAAATCAGTATAAAAATGAGCACTCAGAAAAGTGCTCTGTAAGTTTTAGCTATTATTTTTTACTATGATTTTTCTATATATTCAAAATACTTCATAATTTAAAATTTTGAAAAGTTAAAAACAGTATGTTCTGTGTTCCACATCATACTGTTCATTCTCTCTGCTATACACCATACTATCTCTCTACAGAGACTAAACAGTCTAATGTTTGTAATGGCGGGAATAAAATACACAAACTAATGGTGAATCTAGTAGATACTGTATATCCTTCAACAATAGTATCTCAATTACATCCCAACGTTGTCTACCTTGAAATCATCCACCATGGCCCACAGCAGCAAAAGGTCAGACTTCAGAAATGGATTTGAGCACTTTCAGACCTACACTTGGAAAATTCAGCTAACTGATGGTGCCAGTACAACATGCCACTCAGCAACAGCCGCTGGAACATTCAGATTCTGAAACCACAGCGTTCTTTTACCCAGCAAAGCCTTCCAAGTCATCCTCCGTCACAGAGTCACACAGGTACCTTAAGCATCAATAAAAATTAAGCAAATAATGAAGCAAACTAGTATTAAGATATATTAATATTTTTATAGAGTCCCTGGCTGATGCAAACGGTTAAAGTGCTCAGCTGCTAATCAAAAGGCTGGAGGTTCAAGGCCACCCAGAGGCACCTTAGAAGAAAGGCCTGGTGATTTACTTCTGAAAAATGAGCCACTGAAAACCCTATGGAGCACAGCTCTACTCTGACACACACAGGGTCACCAGGAGTCAGAACTGACTCTATTGCAACTGGTTAGATGGTTTAATATTCTTATGTATTAACAACTTACTATGAGATCTTCCTTACCCTCCTAGAGTAACTGTAAGCATTAAAAACACTGGCAAAAGCACAGACTACTTAATTTTATGATAACTTAGTATCTTTAAATTTTCCTGTGCTATTACATAGTACCAAATAAATACATCTGAGGTTTTGCTACTTTGAATAATCACAATGTAACGAACATCTGGAGTCCCTGGGTAGCATAAATGCTTAGGTGCTAGAGTACTAACGGAAAGGTTGGTGGTTCAAACCCACCCCAATGGTCCTCAGAAGGCCTGGTGATCTGCTTTTGAAAAATGTCACATCCTTGAAAACCTTATGGAGCAGTTCTACTCTGCACACAAGGGGTGGCCATCAATTGAAATCAACTCAATGGCAAATAACAGTAGCAACAATGAACATCTAATAAGATCTTTCATAAAGAGACATTCAAATTTAAACATTTTAATAAAATCTGCATCAACCAAACTTCAATAAGAACCTATTAAATATAACACTATAAATGTAGCCTAACAAGTACTCATCCTCTAATTCTTTCCTAGGAGGAAAACCCAGTGTTAGACTGGCATGCCCCAGTAGAGATGATCTTACAGCAGCTCAACTACATAAAGAGTAAAACCAAAAAATCAACAAACCAAATGCAATTCTTAAATATGGAAAGTGTTCAAGATACCATTTCTGAAAACAAAAGATTCCTTTTTTTAACCTGAATTAACTATCTAGAAACTATATAGCAGTCACTGGAGATACTGAGAAAGAAAAGGAAGGAAGAAGGGAGGGAGGAAGGGAAGGAGAAAGGGAGGGACGGAAGGAAGAAAAAAAAACCAGGGCCCTGGTACTCAAACCTATTAGAAACATAGTTTCAAATCAACTCCTCAGTTCTAACAAGGTAATGTCCCACTCTATCTAGGAGGCAAGATTAAGATCATCTAGGTAGACTTCCAGAAAGAAACTATCAAACCTGGCTGATCAGATGGCCTGGGAAGCTTCTTAAAATACAGATGCCCTTGAGTCTCTCCCAGAATCACTAGAATTGGAATCTCTAGGGAGGAAGCCTGGGAGATTGTTTTTAACATCTCCTGTCCACCTCTTCCTCCCCTCCCCACCCCCATGGTTCAGACCAATCAGCTTGAGAATCCCTGACATAAACTACCTCATATGTAATCATCTTTAAAAATTTTATATAATGCAAGCTCTCGAACCTCATTTTCACATTCTAACAAAACCACCTGCCACCAACCACGTTTACCAAATGAAACGTATCTATAATGTGGAAGTTTAAAACTAGTCAGAAGTTCAAAAGACTCAAATGTATCAATTTTATCTAATCATTGACAAACTGTGTTTAGGCATCTATGCGAAAAAAATATGTAGGAAATGCTTTTTAATTCAAAATACAGTGACATCTGTGAGAGCTGGAATTCGATGAGACTGTCTTGTTTTTTCAGGTCTCACAACTTTTCTATTGCTATTAGTGGAAAATATCTGAGTTTTCCTTCTCTCACAGGTTTCCGCCTTATGCAACTTCCAGATTTCACAGTTTTTACTGTATTTACATAATCAAGATGGTGAAAAAAATCTAAACTCAATCTAGCAGTGAAAAAAAAAATCTAGACTCGAAAGAGAAACATTTAATCCTTAAGAAGAGATGGCAGACTTAAAGTTACTATCATGTACAGGTGTACAATGTAGTTAGAAATAACTGTAAAACAGTATGTTTATGATGAGAGGCAGCTGAATGGGGTCACAATGGGTTCATACCCCAACACCAGCTCGCACACAGTTTCTTTTAAGACGCTGTAGACATCTTTATTCGTGAATAGGACAAATATTCACAAATAGACAATTGAACAGATACAGATTCAGAAATATATCATTATCTTTGTGGGCACTTGACTTATGACAAAGGTGGCACTGCAGAGCAGTGGAAAAGAGTTAAGTTTCTTCAATAAATATTGAAACAACTGAATATTCAGTGGAAAAAATATGAATTTTGACACCTACATCACATCATAAAAATAAATCAATTTTAAGTGAATTATGAACTTAAATTTTAAGGCATTTTACTAAAATCTTCCAGAATATTATATAGGAGAATACCTTTATGTCTTCAGTTTTGAAAAAAGAGGTCTTAAACTTGATTCCAAAGTATTCAAGCATAAAGAAAAGGTTGATAAAATTGTACAATATTAAAAATAGGAAATTCTGGTAATAAAATGACACAAGGAGAATGAAAAGATTAGCCACAAAGTGAGAGAAGATGTTTGCAACATATAATCAACAAAAGGCTGTATCCAGAATATACGTAGGATTCCTACAAACCAGTATGAGAAAGAAACATAACTCAGAAGTAAAATGAGCAAAAGACTTGAACAAAAGAGAAACTACAAATAATAAATGTATAAAAATGTCATTAACGTTGCTGGTAATCAGGGAACTGGAAATTATAACCATAGTAAAATAACAATAAACACTCAACAGATTTCAATATTAAAAATATTAATAATACGCATTGGCAAGCATCCGGAGCCACAGGATCTCTTATAATCTGCTGGTGGAAATGTAAATGGGCGTGCAAAATTCACTAATGTTGAAGTATGTGTACTTCTTTCCTTTTTAATTTTTTTGTACTTTACGTGAAAGTTTACAATTCAGGTTAGTCCCTCATACAAAAATTTATATACATTATGTGACTCTAATCATTCTCCCTATACTGTGACAGCACACTCCTCCTTTCCACCCCTAATTTCCCGTGTCCATTCAACCAGCTCCTGACCCTCTCTGCCTTCTCATCTCACCTCTGGACAGAAGCTGCCCATTTAGTGTCATGTATCTACGTGAGCTAAGCAGCACACTCTTCACAAGTATCAATTTATGTCCCACAGTCCAGTCTAATCTTCATCTGAAGAGTTGGCCTTGGGAATGGTTTTAGTTCTGGGTTGACAGAAAGTCCAGGGGCCATGCTTTCTGGGGTTCCTCCACTCTCAGTCAGACCATTAAGTCTGGTCTTTTTACTACAATTTGAGTTCTGCACCCCACTTTTCTCCTGCTCCATCAGGGACTCTCTGTTGTATATTCCCCATCAGGGCAGTCATTGGTTGCACACACTTTCCTAGATGTGTGACTTCAGGCAGGTAAATTAATCCCGTCTTACTTCACCTTCTTCATCTTTTAAATGGGGATAATAATAATACCTAACTCAATGCTGAATATTACTTTTGTTGCCTTTTCTTTTTTTGGAAAATATTTCCTAATCCAAGAAGTAAATATAGGATTTCATTGTTTAATAATTTTCATTTAATTATTTAGTGACCATTTGATGTGTAAGGAGCCCTGGTGGTGCACTGGTTAAGCACTCTTAAGTGCTTGGTTAAGGCTGCTAACTGAAAGGTCAGTGGTTCAAACCCACCAACCACTCCGTGACAGAAAGATGTGGCAGTCTGCTTCCGTAAAGATTACAGCCTAGGGAACCCTATGGGGCAGATCTACTCTGTCACATAGGGTTGCTATGACTTGGAATTGACTCGACGGCAATGAGTTTTGGTTTAATGATCTGTATTTCTTCCACAAATTGTCCCTAAACCATTTTTCTACTGGAGTTTTAGTGCCTTTGTACTAATCTGTGTAAACTCTATTATACTGAGGATATTAATGTTTGCTCATATATAATGTTAATTTTCTCTATTTGTTGTTTGCCTTTCGTTACACATTTTCTGTAACTGCTTACTTAAGCAGTTTAGGTGATAAAATCTTTGATTTTCCTGAGTAATTTCCTTCATTATGTTTCTACTTTGAAAGTCCCTCTCTACACTAAAATTTAATATTGTTTCTCTTTCAGTTTTATGTACATTATATATTTTATCCCAAATGGGAAGAACCACATCAATCAAATTTTACCATACTGAATACATAAGCAATCAAAATCATTAACTTTTATGTCAAAAATCCTTAGTTTTTTGCTTGTTTTGTTTTGTTTTAATACTACCTTCCACAATGATACCCAGCATGATGGCGGCAAGCCATCACTCTGAAAATACATAAACTGTGCTTACAAGTTACCAGCCCACAATCTCAAATTCGAAGGCACCTTCCATGCATCCTCTGGCCTCAGACCTTTTCTTACAGGAGAGTCAGGAAAGACATGAGTAAGCTATGGAAACAGAGTCAACAGCAGCATAAAGTAACACCAATAGTTAAACCTCTGCTTTTAAACAAATAATACGTTCTCAAAGTTCAGAAGGCAAAACACTATAAAAAGGTATCTATTAAGAAGTCTCACTCTCCCCACTGTATCCATCCACCCACCCTCATGTCTCGACTTCTGCTCACCTCCTATTCTTGCTTATCTTTCCAGTGTTTCCTTCTGTAATACAATACATTCCCCTAGCATTTTAAACAGTTCTTGTGTGAAACCTCTTTTACTCTTCTTGTTAAATGCCACCATCTTTCAATAGCAGTAACACCTAGACTTCGCAATTCTGCAAAGTCAGGAGAATTAATCTACCATCAACTAAACATATTTATATATAATTGCAATTCCTCCTACAACCATGTGTCTTAAGCAGAAGATGACAATGTAAGCTTGATTAATTTATGCTCAAAAGTAGAAATGTTATATCTGAGAACAGTGTTTATCAAACTATACCCTGCAGGGAGGGTCTTTTGAGACACCTTTTAAGCCCAGTCTCCAACCCCACCCTTCATCCACAGCAGCTCTATTCCCTCCTAAGACTGGTTTTTAAAAAATGTGACTAACTACATTCAAATACAGTTTTGGTTTTAAAGTAAAATTGTTACCAGATCTTACTGATAAGAACTTTTAAGTAATAAGCACTCCCCAACTGTTCATTATAATATACAATCACTTTTTTAAAATGTTCTGTGGGTTGCTGTATAGAAAAGGTTAGTCTCTGTTTATGGAACAAAGTTCAGTATATAAGTTCAGTATTGTTAAGTATCTTATCCAGATTCAAATCCTTTTTTGTCGATTTGATCTACCCATAAATTTTACATTACCTAGTATATATGTCCATTTCTCCTTCAATTTGCAGCATTTTTGCTCTATGTATTTCAATATCCTGTTATTTGATAAATACAAGATGATGAGTTATGGACTCTGTGGATTTTGATCATTCTAAGGTGAATTGTGACGTCCAGGTGAGGACAGGGAAAAAAGAATAAAATTTTGGCAGGTGAAAGCTAAGAATCGGTGATTGACACAGGACATGTAAGAAATCCAGTAGCAGCAAAAGCTGAGAACCAACTCAATACACATCACAAGATCCTTAAAGGCTCAGGAACCAGTAGTCACACAGGTACCTGTGGACCTGGGACTGAAGGGCCAAGGAGTAAGTGTGGAGGGCCTAAAGTAGGGAGACGTAGGTGACAACCATTGAGAAGCACTTAGATCTCTAGCTCCCCTTCCCCACCCCATACTACTGGGTGACTGCTCTTCCCAAATCCTTGCACTTCTCTGGAGGTTCACTCTCTGCAGGAAGTGTGAAAAGGAGTCTTGGAGCTGCCATGATTCAAAATCAACTCAACAGCAACTGCTACTGGGTTTGGATTCAAAGTCAACTGGCATAGGTGTGTGTCTCGGTACTAGTCTGGGTAGTTTCTGAAAATAAAGGGACCAAGTGCCTGAATGCACATAAAATGCTACGACATTCTTTCCCATGCCCCACTCTCTTCCCCAGTCAGCTCTCATAACACTAAAAGTTGAAAGTAGCTACTTCTGAGCAAGGACAGGGAAAATTATGGGGAACAGCACCCTAAGTGTTTTGTTATAAGCCTTTTAGCACCATGTGACTTTTAAAATTATCGTGTATTATTCCAATAAAATTTAGAAATTTTTAATGACCAAAAAAATAAATAGAATAAACCATCTGTTTCATTTAAAGTTTTTTGCCTTGCACTGAAATACTCCTGTTTTCTTTTTGTTTGCATTTGTTTGGCATATTTTTGCCCATTCTTTTACTTTCCGAATGATTGTGGCTTATATACAAACAACATAGTTTTAGTTTAGCAAAAAATATGAATTTAGTTTTAAACCCAATACCAGATGAGTCCATCCACATGCAACAGACATAGATCTGACTCTTGTCTTAACTCCTAGTCTCTCCCTTGTTAATGTCTTTGTTTTCTATCTTTTACTCAAGGGTCTATTTTCTTATTTAGTTGCTTTTCTTCCTTCTAACTTGTGTATCTCAAAGGTATGCAGTCTCTTTTGAGTATGAGAGTCTTCTCAATGTATCAAATTCATGAAAAGAAACAGTATCTTAACTACATCTTATGAAAGACGAGGCAATTAGCACAGTCTTATTTCTCCACCACCAGCCACTTAATACACTGACCTTTCAAGAAATTTCTGTTATGATCTATTATCACTGCGTTCATGTTATTTCAATTTGAGTCAGCATTTATTCAGTTATTACAGCTTATATTTTGATACTTCAACCTCTTCATTCGTGGAATTCATCTTTCAGCAGGCTGGATTATTACTTGGCTGCAAGTAGCTTTCTCAGTGAGGTTCGTGAATGCTGTAATTCCTGAGCTTTTGAACATTTCAAACTATCATTACTTTAATGACATCCCAATCCAATTGCATTGACCCCCCCACCACCACACACACACACACACACACACACACACACACACACACACACACACACACACACACACACACACACACACACACACACACACACACACACACACACACACACACACACGCATTCTTAGAAATAGCTCCCTTACCTTCTGGCAAATTATACTGCTGAAAAGTTTGCAACTGAGCTCATTTTGGTTTTTCCATTAGAAAAAAAATTTGGTTTTAAGAAAACAAATTCTTTTTTCCTGCTTAAGATCCTATCCTTTATCGTTCAGGTTTAGTAAATTCACCAAGGTATGACTCCATTCTAACGACTCTATTAACTTTCCTCCAGTTTACGCTGAGCCTGTATATATAATCACATGGTCCTTTGTTTCCAGAAAAATTTTTCTTATATTTCTGAATCTTTCTTCTTTTTCATTTATTCTATTCTCTTCTTCTAAAACACCCACTTTGACTACAGCGGATCTCTTTTGATTCACAGATTCCACTTGTCTCTAATTACCAGCCATTATTATCCTTTATTCTCTCCCACGTTGTCTGTAATTCCATCAAATTATACTCTATGTACTGTCTGAGATGTTAGCTTCCAACATGGTTTTTGTTTCTGAAATGACTATTTTTTCCTTCTATTTGCTGATACCTCACCTGCTGTTATCTTCCCTTTAATCATTTTGAATCACTTTTTTGCTCATTTTACTGAGCCCATGTTTTCCTTAAATTTTTTGAAAGATGTTTTTTGTCTAAAATTCTACTGATTTCTGAAGTAACTTTTCTTCCAAAGGACATTTTTCATCTACTTTTGCTTGTCATGTCCCTTTCCTTATTTTCTATGCATAGGCCCTTTCTGCTCATTATTCAGTTTTGAATGGGGAAATTCTTTCTGGACCTGCTGTTTGCTCAAAAACAAATGACTCTTCTCCTTGCTTACATAGGCATGGAACTTCTATGGTTTGTAATCTCTGTGCAGTACTTTAGCTGTTTAAAGGAAGAAAAATGAAAGAATTATCTGGAACAATAGGAAGCCAAAAGTCTCAATTTGGGTATATTATACTTTCCCATTAATTCAAGTAAATCTTTTGTTCTGGGGACACATCCAGTTCCAAAGCTTGTGGGAAACAAGGTTCAAAGAGGAGATGGCCCATCTCAGATACCAGCAACTTCCCCTCAGGTCATTCTCACTGGTTCTTCCCTTTAGGAAGCTAATTCAAAGAAAATAAAGACAGTACACCAACACCAAACCCATTGCTGTCAAGTCGAATTCCAACTAACAGCGACCTTATAGGACAGAATAGCTGGTCGTATAGGGTTTCCAAGTCTGTAAATCTTTACAGAAACAGACTGCCACATCTTTCTCCCACAGAGTGGCTGGTGGGTTCGAACGGTCGACCTTTCAGTTAGCAGCCGAGCACTTAACCACTGCACCACCAGGACTTCTTTCAAAGACAGTATAATCACTAGAAAATAAAGACAGTATAACTACATGGTCCCTCTTTCAGCTCAGCATCCCCTGCAATACTGTATCATGGATATGAGCTACTGCCAGAGTTATGTCTTCTTTGCCAATGGCTATTCATCCCTCAGTTCCCAACTCTCTAGTCAGCACTATGAGTGGTGCCTTTCAGGGACTTCTCATTTAAGCTCAGACACCTGCAACCAGTCAGAGATTTGCAGAAGTGTCAGATCTCACTATCCTCCCACAACGGGTCCATGCTTCACTGTAAGCCTCATAAAATGTGGTGTAAGTTGTAGCTGTTCTCTATTTCTGGTTAGTTTTGTTAATTTTGGGATGCTCAAGGAAGGAGTGTTAAATGAATGTAAATTTATACCACCATATGTCTAACAAAGTTTTGAAGAACCTTTTAATATGAAAGGGAAACACGATACATGGAAGAATCAATACTATTAATACTTTGGAGTAATTTTCATAAGTGAAATTCTATGGTGATTATGAGGGAGAAAATGTAGTAATTAATGCCTCTATACTCTGACAATGTAGGTACAATACAACCACCAAAAAGTGGGGATAGAGGAAAATAGGCAGCATACATAAATAAAATAAGCTTGCTGATTACCTAATTAGAAGTAAAAGGACTTTTTTTTCCTCCAAATTAGATGCTGGGTAAGAAAAATTGGAGGGGAAGAGGAAATTACAGGCTAATTTCAATATGCTCTAGAGAGAACCAAAAGAAAATAGCCACAAATAAAAGGACTATACATAAAGGTAACCATTAGAACAAAAATACAATCCTTCGTAAAATCCACCAAAAACAAAAAAAAGATTAATCAAATAAAATTGACTACACGGTGAAGATATATTTATATTAAAATATATAATATAATCAACAGATGAGTGGAAAACAAAATGTGGTACGTACATACAATAGAATACTACTCACCCAGGAGGAGAAATGAAGTAGCAATACACGTTAAAATACACAGAGCTGGAAGACATTATGCTGAGAAAAATAAGTCAATCACAAAAAGACAAATATTTCATGACCTCACTTATATAAAAAGACAAGAAAAGGCAAATGTATAGAAATCAAAGTTTATTAGTAGATAGGGTCGCTGTGAATCAGAATCGGCTTGATGGCAATGGGTTTGGTTTTTTGGTTTACTAGGGGTGGGAGAAGGGGTAGGGGGTATTAACGGTGATGGAAAAATTGCACTGATTAACAGTAGGGTTGCACAGCCAAATACTGTAATTGCTGTCATAGGTAGTACACCTGTAAAAAGTTGAATTGGCAAAAGCTGTGTGATATGCTGAGTAAAATTACTGAGTCACAAAAGGACAAATATTGTATGAAACTACTATTATAAGAACTCAAGAAAAGGTTTAAACACAGAAAAAAACATTCTTTGATGGTTATGAGGGTGGGGAGGGAGAGAGAGGTATATGCACTAACTAGATAAGAACAATCTTAGGTGAAGGGAAGGACAACACACAATCCAGGGGAAGTCAGCACAACTGGACTAAACCAAAAGCTAAGAAGTTTCCTGAATACAACTAGCCACTTAGAGGGACAGAGTAGCAGGGACAGAGGTCTAAGGACCATGGTTTCAGGGGACATCTAGGTCAACTGTCACAACAAAGTTTATTAAGCAAATGTTCTGCATCTCATTTTGGTGAGTGGCATCTGGGGTCTTAAAAGCTAGCGAGCGGCCATCTAAGATACATCAATTGGTCCCAACCCACCCGGAGCAAAGGAGAATGAAGAACACAAAAGACACAAGGAAAATATTAGCCCAAGAGACAGAAAGGGCCACATAAACCAGAGACTCCATCAGCCTGAGACCAGACGAACTAGATGGTGCCCAGCTACCACCAATGACTGCCCTGACAGGAAGCACAACAGAGAGTCCCTGACGGAGCAGGAGAAAAGTAGGGTTCAGAACTCAAATTCTAGTAAAAAGACTAGACTTAATGGCCTGATACTGGAAGGACCCCAGCATACATGGCCCCCGGACTCTGTTAGCCCAGAACTGAAATCATTCCTGAAGCCAACTCTTCAGATAAAGATTAGAGTGGATTACATGACATAAAATGATACTTGTGAAGAGAGTGCTTCTTAGCTCAAGTAGATACATGAGACCAAATGGGCAGTTCCAGTCGGGAAGCAAGATGAGAAGGCAAAAAGGGACAGGAGCTGGTTGAACGGACACAGGAAATCCGGGATGGAAAGGAGGAGTGTGCTGTCACAGTATAGGGAGAGCAACTAGGGTCACATAAGAATGTCTGTATAAATTTTTGTACGAGAAACTTAAACTTTAAACTTTCACTTAAAGCACAATAAAAAAAAAAAAAAACCTGTGTGACAGATATATTTACAACAATGACAGAGAGAGAGAGTAGCTGCTGAAGCTGCTTACGTACAAACAAAAACTTCATGGGATTTGGTTCCTTGGTTTGGAGGTTAAGGGTCATGGTTTCATGAGACATCTGTTACTTGGCCTAATAAGGTTTAGTGCTTCTATTCTATCTCCTAGTTCACTGGGTAGCGCCTGGGGTCTTAAAAGCTTGCAAGCAGCCATATGAGGCACAACAATTGGTCTCTATTTGCCTGCAGCAACAGAGGAAGAAGGAGAGTCAGATATAGGAGAAGAAAATGAAATGTGTGGCTGGTACCTGTCTACTATTTCTCAACATTTTGATCAAGGATTCTGTAGAGAAATTCCTGACTATATAACAGAAGAAAATGCAGAAGAGAATTTCCAATTCTCAAGGACTCCAGACTTTCTGGAGTCATGGAAGCTGGATAAACCCCTGAAATTATTGCCTTGAGATAATCTTTAAACCTTAAACCAAAAATACCCCCTGAAGTCTTCTTTAAACCAAATGATAATCTAGCTTAACTAATAAAAAATATCTGCCTTGAGCATTATGCTCTTTTAAGATCTACTCTATTTTTACACAAATAACGTGTACCTTCTATGTTTGTTTGCCAACCACTCCCTCCTCCTGTGAAGTATTTTTGTACACCATGATGTACAAAATTTTTTTTACAGCAACATGTAAAGAAAAATGGCACAGTGGTGCTTACAAAAATACTTTGTGGGGCAAGGGAGTGGTTAGCAAACAAACACGGAAGGCACGCATTATTTGCATAAAAATATGGTAGAAGGGATCAAACTGACAACAGCAACTCAAAGATTAGATAGGAACCTTAAGGGGCAGTGAGTTTATGTTAATGGGGGAGGAACAACTCAGAAAAGGAGGGTGAGAATGGTTGCACAACTCAATGTCATCAATGTCAATCAATTGTACATGCTGAAACCGTGGAACTGGTGTATGTTTTCCTGTGTACAATCTCAACAAGAATAAAATCAATAAAATTTAAAATATATATAAATTAATACAGTAAACCTTAGGCCAAATATATTGATGATACCAATAAATGTAAATGGGCTTTGCTCACCTATTAAAAAATTTTTTTATATGGCTAACAAAGCGAAATCCAACACTATGCTGAATACAAGAGATAGAGCTAAAAAAAACAATTCAGAAAAGATAGTAATAAAAGGATGGGCAAATATATACCAGGAAAACACAAAGGAAGAAATCAGGGATTACAGGTCTTGATATCTAACAAGGTAGAATTCAGACCAAAAAGCACTTAAATAAAAAGAATGCTTCATAATGCTTAAGCAACAATTCATATACAGAAACAAGTTATTAATATAGAGGTGCCCAATAATGCAGCAAAAACTTTCAGAAAGCAGAAACCACAAAAGATATAAGGGAAAACACACTAAAAATAGGAGACCTTTACAAACCATTCTCACTACAAAATAGCTCAAGTGAATAAAAAAACTGGTAAGACTATAATCACCAAAACCAAACCCACTGCCTATTACAGGACAGAGTAGAACTGTCCTATAGGGTTCCCAAGGCTATAATCTTTATGGAAGCAGACTGCCACATCTTTCTCCCATTGAGCAGCTGGTGGATTCGAACTTCCAACCTTTCAGTTAGCAGCCAACCACTTAACCACTGTGCCACCAGGGCTCCAGTAAGACTACAGAAGACCTAAATTACATAATTAACAAGATAGTTCATATCAAAATATAGTGAATGCTGAACTCACCAATACAGAATATATCTTCTTTGCAAGTTTATACAAAACATTCACAAAACTGATCATATCTTAAGACCACAAATAAAACTCAATGAAGTCCAAAGAATAGAAAGAATACAAATAGCACTCGCTGGCCATAGGGTAAAAAAACTAGAAATTAATTTAAAAAAAAAAAAAAAAAAAAGGGCGCTCCACTTAAAAATTTAAAACATGCTAGTATAGAAATATTGAGTCAAGAGGTAAATTCAAAACAAAAATACAGAAATTTCTTGAAAACAATGATAATGAAAAAATATATCCTAATCTAAGGGATATAGACAACTGAAAACATTGGCAAACCGTTCATAGTATTTTATAGAAAAAATAAAAATAAATTTAACATCTACTCAAAAACAAAAAAGCAAACCAAATGAAAGCAGGAAGAAGAAATAAAAATAAAAGCAAAAATACATAAGTGAAAAAACAGAAAAATAATAGAACTGATAAACTCTAAAGGTGATATTTTAAAACGATCAACAAAACAGACAAGGCACTAGCTAAACCAATCAAGAAAAAAGGGAGAAAACAAAAATACACAAGAGGAGAAATAACCACCAAAAAAGCTATTTTTTTAAAAAAATCATGAGACTACTATATAAATACATTTGAAAATCCAGATGAAATGTATGTTTTTTTACACAGTACAACCTATCAAAACTGACCCCGAGAGAAAATCTAAACAAACATGAGAGAAATAGGAAGAGTAGCAAAAGAACTCTGCCACAAAAAAAGCATTAAACTCAAAGACAGTGTCACAGGGAAATTCTGCCAAGACTTTAAAACCCAGACAATCCAAATACTACTTAATAACTACCCAATAACACTATTCCAGGGCATAGAAAAAGAAGGAAAACTTCTTGATTTGTTTTACAAAGAGAGTGTAACTGACCCCAAAATCTGAAAAAGATTCTACAAAAAAAAAAACTACACATCATTCAGTCTTATGATTCTTCTGTTAATATTTTAAGTCTTTTGCTGCTAAAATGTTAAAATATTAACAAAAGAATCACAACTACACATTAAAAAATAAGACATTATGCCTAAAAAAACCTGTTGCTGTCCAGCAGATTCCAACTCATAGCGACCCTATAGGACAGAACAGAACTGCCCCACAGGGTTTCCAAGGAGCATCTGGTAGATTCAAACTGCTGACCTTCTGATCAGAAGCCATAGCTCACCATAGCTCTTAACCACTGCGCCACCAGGGCATCATGCCTGAGTGGGGTTTATTCGAGAATATAAGTGGTACAATATAAGGAAATCCATTAATATAATCCATCATATTACAAAGCTAAGAAAGAAAACTACATGTTCTACTTATGATAAAGATACCTGAAAACATCCAACACATCCAACATACATTCATGTTGTAAATATTCAAAAAAATACGAACTGATGGATACTTTCTTAACATGATATACATGCATATGTATATATACATATATTTGTGAGCATATGTATGTGTGTATGTGTGTGTGTGTATACATGCCTGTGTGTGTGTGTATGTGTGTGTGTGTGTATATAACTCCATCCAAAAGCCGGCACCTTACTTATTCAGGAAACACCAGAAAGTAAGGCGCAAAAGACTAATGCCCACAACTCTACCACTAAACATTGTTTTGGAGTTATCAGCCAATGTAGTGCATCAAGAAAAAACAATTAGAGTCCCAAGAAATGGAAAGGAAGAAGTAAAGCAATCTCTATTTGCCAATGATAAGATTATGTATCTGGAAAATCCAAAAGATCGACAACAAGTGTGACAACAGGGAAGCGCCTTTGAGACTCAGTTGCTGGGGGAATTAAGAACTCCACTGGGAGAGGACTCCTGGAAGCTTGTACCTGGTTTCCTACAGACTTCTCCCCATGGACCTTTTGCCTTTGCTGATTTTGCTTTATATCCCTTCCCTGTAATAAATCTTAACCGTAAGTACCAGGATATGTAGAGTTCTGTGAGTCTTCCTAACAAATCATCCCAAACAGAGGTAATCTGGGGGCTCCAGACATATCCAAATATATGAAGAGCTTCTAAAAATAAAGAAGACCAAAAACCCATAGGAAAAAAGGCAAGGGAAATGAAGAGACAGGGGAGAAAAAAAGCACAAAGCTCTTAACCACAGGAAAAGATGCTCATCTTTCCACATAACAATATAAAAAATTAAAATTACAGTGAGATAACATTTCTTACCTCTTAGATTGGTAAAAATCAAATGTTAGTAGTTGGTGGATCTGCATGAAAAGTACACAGTAAGGGTTTTTTGTTTTGTTTTGTTTGTACTCTTCTTCCAACTTTTCAGTAGACTTAAAATTATTTCAAGATTAAGACTACTAAAAAATATCAAGAAAGTCTGGTTAAGTAAGACTGGTATTTGTGAACTATTCTTTGAAAACCATGCAGCCTAGTTACTCCTTTAAATAAATGAGATTTATATAGGGTCACTAGGGTTGGAATCGACTTGACAGCAGCAATGGGTTTGGTTTGGGGTTTTTATCTTTCAGTCAAGTAAGTTACCGTTGGTCCATATTATCCCGACTCCCAGCACGCTGTGCTCCAAGTTGGCTCTTAGGGTTTATTGGAGAATGCTAGGCTAGCAGGGTGAAATTTACTTGCTATAAAAAGACACTGTTTAAGACACTGACTTCAAAATCATCAGTGCCCACTATGTATAGTTCAAAGTAAATTTTTCTTTTTAGAATTTAGTACTAGAAAAAGCTTTATCCTGCAAAACTCTCGTTCGAATATGATGGTGAAATTAGGTCATTTCCAGATAAACAGAAATTAAGGGAATATGCAAAAACCAAACCAAACTTACAAGAATTATTAAAGGGAGTTCTTTGATCTGAGAACAAACAACTTCAGCTCACAGGCAGAACCTATGACACAGGATCGTACCAGCCAGATACAAAACTAGGAAACGAACTCTCAAGGACTATCCAAAACCAAAAGAAATACAACAGGGAATCAGAACAGTTAATCAGTAAATGACAACAACATCAAAACAATAAAAGAGGGGATAAATGGCATAGGTATAGAACCTTCTAATGAAGAGGAAGGCAAAGGGATACCAAGTAACAGTAGACTATTTCAAACTTAGAAAAATAAGGGTGAAATTCATGGTAACCACAAAGAAAGTTAACAAACATACTCATAAAAATAAAGAGGAAAGACATAAAGTCTCAGCAAAAACAAAATCTACAAAAACAAAAGAAATGAAAAAAAAATTCACAAACAAAAGTACCTTAGCACAGGAGAGTAAAAAGAACAAAGAAAACATCAGCACCACAAAAAAAAAGCACTACAAAATGACAGCAACAAACTCACATCTATCAATGATTACATTGAATGTAAATGGACTCAACGCACCCATAAAGAGACAGACAGTGACAGAATGGATAAGAAAACAGGATCCATCAATATTCTGTCTACAAGAGACACGTCTTAGAAACAAAGATGTGAATTTTATTAAAAGTCAAAGGTTGGAAAAAAATATATCAAACTAACAACTACCAAAAAAGAGCAGGAGTGGCAATACTAATCTCAGATAAAACAGACTTTAAAACAAAATCCACCATAAAAGACAAAGAAGTACACTATATAATGATAAAGAGAACAATCCATCATGAAGACATAACCATAATAAACATCTATGCACCCAATGACAGGGTTCCAAAATACATGAAACGAACTCTAACAACACTGAAAAGAAAAACTGACAGTTCCACAATAATAGTAGGAGACTTCAATACACCACTCTCAGTAAAGGACGGAACAACTAAGAAGAAACTCAGCAAGAGACCAAAGGGGCGGCTTCTGTCCAGAAGTTAGAGGGGAAGACAGAGAGACTTAGGAGCTGGTCGAATGTTCATGGGGAATCAGGGGCGGAGGGGAGGAGTGTGCTGTTGCAGAATGGGGTGAGCAGTTGGGGTCTCGTAAAAATGTATGTTAAAAAAAAAAAAATTCTGTATGGGAGACTAACTTGAAATGTAAACTTCATTTAACTACATCATTTAAAAAAAAAAAAAGAAGTAACAACCGAAAAAAAAAAAAAAAGAAGAAGAAACTCAGCAAAGATACAGCAGACCTAAAGGGCACAATCAGCCAACTTGACCTCATAGACATATATAGAACACTCCATCCAACAGCTGCAAAGTACACATTCTTTTCCAATGCACATGGAACGTTCTCCAGAATAGACCACATCTTAGGCCACAGAGCAATCCTCAACAAGATCCAAAACGTTGAGATAATTCACAGTATCTTCTCTGAACACAATGCCATCAAGGTAGAAATGAACACTAGGAAGAGCAAGGGAAAAAAATCAACTACATGGAAAGTGAATAATACTCTGCTTACACATCAATGGGTAATAGAAGAAATCAGAGATGGAATTTAAAAATTCCTAGAATCAAATGAAAATGAAAACACATCATACCAAAACCTCTGGGACACAGCAAAGGCAGTCCTCAGAGGACAATTTATAGCAATAGATGCACATATCAAAAACGAAGAAAGGGACAAAATCAAAACATTAACTACAGAACTCAAACAAATAGAAAGAGAACAGCAAAAAAAGCCTACAACCACCAGAAGAAAGGAGATAGTAAAGATCAGAGCAGAAATAAATGAAATAGAGAACAGAAAAACAATAGAAAGAATCAACCAAAAGTTGGTTCTTTGAAAGAATCAACAAAATCGACAAACTACTGGCCAGACTGACAAAAGAAAAACAGCAGAGGACACAAATAACCCAAATAAGAAATGAAATGGGGGACATTACAACAGACCCAACCGAAATAAAAAGGATTATAACAGAATATTATGAAAAACTATACTCCAACAAATTTGAAAACCTAGAGGAAATGGACAAATTTCTAGAAACACACTACCTACCCAAACTACAACAAAGTGATGCTGAAAATCTGAACAGACCCATAAGAGAAGAGATTGAAAAGGTACTAAAAAAACTCCCAACCAAAAACACCCCTGGCCCAGATGGCTTCACTGGAGAATTCTACAAAACATTTACAGAAGAGCTTGTACCAGTACTACTCAAGCTATTTCAGAGCACAGAAGAGGAAGAAACACTTCCAAATTCATTCTATGAAGTCAGCATAAAGCTGATACCAAAACCAGGCAAAGATGTCACCGAAACAGAAAATTACAGACCAGTATCTCTCATGAATATATGTGCAAAAATTCTTAACAAAATTCTAGCCAATAAAATTCAGCATCGTATCAAAAAAATAATACACCACGACCAAGGAGGATTCATACTAGGTATGCAAGGATGGTTCAACATTAGCAAATCAATCAACGTAATCCACCACATAAATAAAAGGAAAGAAAAGAATCACATGATCATCTCAATTGATGCAGAAAGGGCATTTGACAAAGTCCAACACCCATTCCTGATAAAAACTCTCAATCAAATAGGTATAGAAGGGAAATTTCTCAACATAATAAAGGGCATCTATGCAAAACCAACGGCCAACATCATTCTTAATGGAGAGAGGCTGAAAACATTCCCCTTGAAAACAGGAACAAGATAAGGATGCCCTTTATCACCACTCCTATTGAACATTGTGCTGGAAGTTCTAGCTAGAGCAATAAGGCAAGAAAAAGAAATAAAGGGCATCCAAATTGGTAATGAAGAAGTTAAACTGTCCCTGTTTGCAGATGATATGGTACTACACATAGAAAACCCTAAAGACTCCAAGAGAAATCTACTGGAACTAATAGAAGGATTCAGCAGAGTAGCAGGATAAACACACAAAAATCAGGTGGCCTCCTGTACACCAATAAGGAGAACAATGAAAAGGAAATTAGGAAAACAATACCATTTATAATAGCCCCTAAAAAGATAAAATACTTAGGAATAAATCTAACCAGGGATGTAAAAGACCTACACAAAGAAAACTACAAAACACTACTGCAAGAAACCCAAAGGGATCTACATAAATGGAAAAACATACCATGCTCATGGATAGGCAGACTCAAAATTGTGAAAATGTCAACTCTACCCAAAGCAATTTACAAATACAGTGCAATCCCGATCCAAATACCAACAACATTCTTCAAAGAGATGGAAAAACTAATCATTAACTTTATATGGAAAGGGAAGAAGCCCCGAATAAGTAAAGCACTACTGAAGAAGAATAAAGTTGGAGGACTCACACTACCTGACTTCAGAACCTACTATACAGCTACAGTAGTCAAAACAGCCTGGTACTGGTACAACAACAGATACATTGACCAATGGAACAGAAGTGAGAACCCAGATGTAAATCCATCCACCTAAGGTCACCTGATCTTCGACAAGGGCCCAAAGTCCATCAAATGGGGAAAAGACAGTCTTTTTAACAAATGGTGCCGGCAAAACTGGATATCCATCTGCAAAAAAATGAAACAGGACCCATACCTCACACCGTATACAAAAACTACTTCAAAATGGATCAAAGACCTGAATATAAAGCCTCAAACTATAAAGTTCACAGAAGAAAAAACAGGACCAACATTGCAGGCCTTAATACATGGCATTAACAGGATACAAACCATAACCATCAACGCACAAACCCCAAAAGATAAGCTAGATAACTGGGATCTTCTAAAAATCAAACACCCATGCTCTTCAAAAGACTTCACCAAAAGACTAAAAAGAGAACCTACAGACTGGGAAAAAATTTTTGGACAGTACAAGTCAGACAAAGGTCTAATCTCCATAATCTACAAGAAAATCCAACACCTCTACAACAAAAAGACAAATAATCCTATTAAAAAATGGACAAAGGAAATGAACAGACCCTTCACCAAAGAAGACATTCAAATGGCCAACAAACACATGAGGAAATGCTCGTGATCACTAGCCATTAGAGAAATGCAAATTAAAACCGCAATCAGATACCGTCTCACCCCAGCATTACTGGCACGAATCAAAAACACTGGAAATAACAAATGTTGGAGGGGCTGCAGGGAGATCAGAACTTTTACGCACTGCTGGTGGGAATGCAAAATGGTACAACCATTTTGGAAAATGATATGGCGCTTCCTCAGAAAGCTAGAAATAGACATACCATTCGATCCAGCAATCCCACTCCTAGGAATATATCCTAGAGAAGTTAAGAGTCATCACTCGAATAGACATATGCACACCTATGTTCATGGCAGCATTGTTCACAATAGAAAAACGATGGAAACAACCTAGATGCCCAACAACAGACGAATGGATAAACAAACTATGGTACATACACACAATGGAGTACTATGTAACAAGAAAGAACAACAATGAATCTGTGAACCATCTCATAACATGGATGAAACTGGAGGACACTATGCTGAGTGAAATAAGTCAATCACAAAAAGACAAATATTCTATGAGACCTCTATTGTAAAAACCCATGAAAAAGTTCACACACAAAATATTAACAATCTTTGTTGGTTACCAGGGATGGGAGGGATGGGGGGGAAATACTAAACAGGCAATAGATAAGTGGTATCTTGAGTGAAGGGTGAGACAGTACACAATACATGGGAAACCAGCACAACTTGTACAAGGAAAGGTCATGGAAGCCCCATAGACACATCCAAACTCTCTGAGGGACTGAATTGCTGGGCGGAGGGCTCTGGGGACCATGGTCTCAGGGAACATCTAGCTCAATTGGCATGACACAGCTTATAAAGACAATGCTCTACATTCTACCTTGGTGAGTAGTGTCTGCGGTCTTAAAAGCCTGTGAGCAGCCATCTAAGATACTCCACTGGTCTCATCCCTTCGGGAACAAGGGAGAATGAAGAGAACAGGATACAAGGAAAAGATCAGTCCGAAGGACTAATGAACCACAGCTACCAAGGCCTCCACCAGACTGAGTCCAGTACAGCTAGATGGTGTCCGGCTACCACCACTGACTGCTCTGACCAGGATCACAACAGAGGATTCTGGACAGAACTGGAGAAGGATGTAGAACAAAATTCTAACTCACAGAAAAAAAAGGCCAGATTTTCTGGCCTAAAGGAGACTGGAGAAACCCCGAGAGTATGGCCCCCAGACACCCTTTTAGCTCCGTGGTGAAGTCATTTCCGAGGTTCACCGTTCAGCTGGGGAGTGGACAGCGCCATAAAACCAAGTGGGACTGATGAGGCACAGCAGTCCAGGGATAAGGGCCAGAAGGCAGAAGGGGACGGGAAAGCTGGTGATAGGGAACCCAAGGTTGAATAAGGATAGTGTTGATGTGTTGTGAGGTTGTTAACCATTGTCATAGGGCAACATGTGTACTAACTGTTAAATGAGAAACTATTTCGTTCTGCAAGCCTTCATCTAAAGTGAGAATAGCAGCACAACTGGAAGAACGTAGTCGATGTCACTGAACTGCACGTGTAGAAATTTTTGAAATGGTGTATCTTTGGCTATGTATATTTTCACCAAAAAAAAAAAAAAAGGGTCGAGAAGGGAGAGAGTTGACATGTTGTGGGATTGTTAACCAATGTCATAAAACCATACGTGTACTACTGTTTCAGGAGAAACTATTTGTTCTGCAAGCCTTCACCTGAAGTACAATAAAAATAATAATAATTTAAAAAAAAAAAGCTTTATCACGTGAAAAAGTTATTTCTCTTTCTTCCTGATGGCAGGAATTACGTAACTGACAATGTCTCATAACTTTGTCAAACAGGAAGACTAAGGTCACATGTGAGGCCCAATGACAAGAACCACTGGCCTTAAGTTAGGGGTGACATCCCAGGCCCATTCTTTTCCTTGGTCCCAGCTATCTTTATCTACATTTTATCACTTTGTATTCCGTTTTGAGGTAAAAGTCAATCCAGAAAACAGTATTAGCTCTCTGGGAAATACAAGGACTACTAGCATGATATTCTGAAGTTACATCTCAGAGTGAGAAAAATGACATTTATCATTTACCTCAAAAGGTCAGAAATGAGCACTACATTTTAGGTATTTATAACAAAAATGACGAGTAAGGTCCCCAGCTCACAAATCTTAAAGGTATGACAAACCCTGTGGGTATTACTGCATTGCTACTACCAAGAAATGCTTTATATTTCAATCAATTTTACAAAACTAAAAATAGAGAAACAAAATTCTTCCATGCAAATGTGGGAATAAAAAACACTTTTACCTGCTGTCTCCACTCCTGACACAACCAGATTGGGGTCAGCGGGGTGTGGAGGCGGGGAGATACTTAACTGAGCTTACAGAGCCAGGATGGAAATGAGTAAGAGAGCTAACAGAGGTTAACAGAGATTTAATTCTCAATATTAATTTCTGCCTTGTGTTTTGGGCAGCAGACTTAACTTCCAAAATAGCGAGCCACAAAATTTCTGGTAAAATATGTATTTCAAGAAGAATTAGCACAAGCAAAGAGGCAGTTCTTTCCAGCTTGTAACCACTACTGGTAGCTTCAGCAGCAAAATGAAAGAACCATCAGAATGAGATGGACTGTAGCAAATTGAAGAAGACACCCCCACAAGGTTGTCAAGGAAACCAAAGCCAAGTGGATTTTTCTACAGAAAAGATTGAAGGCTAAGGTGAACGTGCCATGGAATATTCTGTGGCAAAGATGATTAAAATCCCTTCTTGAAAAATCTTTAAGAGGCTAAATTTAATTCCAGGCTATTAGTAAGTACTTCATCCACAAGGCAGGCAGACAATCTTGAATTTCCAAACTACCAGCACGGTGGATTCACCCTTCTAAGATCAGCCACTGAAAATACAAAAAATTTCCTCAGGTCTCTTTTGCAGACCTTAAACAACATTAGGAGAAGCAATCACATCTCAAAAAGTTTTTTTAAAAAACCTATCCCACGAACAAGCTTTCCCAAATTTAGACTTTCTGTTTTTCAAAATGGAATCTTTTTAACCAAATCTTTTTTAAGCTAAAAAGCTAATCTATGTAAACTAAAGCAAGAGTTTAGCAAGAATTCATCTAAACGGAGCCATTTAATAGTGGAGAAGAGCAGCGTGAACAGTAAAAGAATCTCAAGTTGGCAGGTCCATATAAATATCTCCATAAGTTTAAGTGTGCAAAGAGCAATAAAGTGCACCTGAAGGCATATTGTGAGAGTCAATTAAGAGTGGGAGAGACAGCAGTAATGTGAAAAGAATCTGCAGTCGTTTAAAGCTAAATGAACTGGTACTCAGGCAAAGGCGCGACGCTAGCGATGCAGGGGCTGAGCGCGGCTGGGCGTCCAAGGTATCCACCTCGACCCAGCGCACCGAGGAAGGTGTGGGAGGCTGTGAGAATTAGGGCAGATTCGTGTGGGGCGCGATATCACTCCCTCGAATCTTTTCCTTTACTCAAGGTGAGTGACCTTTTCGCGTGGCCCTGGAAATACTCCTTATTTAAAGGCAGAATATTTGAGGGAAGAGGAAGGAGCTGTGCAGAGTGGGAGTTATGACCCCTCCTGTCCCAGCCCAAGTAGCTGAAGGGCGTGAGACCCGGGGTCGAGGTGAGGAGGCGGGATGCCCCAGGCGGCGGGGATGCCAGGAGCTCTGGGGCGCAGTGACCACCGGGGGGCAAGGACGGGGTGCCGGCGGCCGGAGGGGATGCGGACTGCGCGGGCTCTTACCCGGTGCCACAGTCCACCACGCAGGGAGGCAAGGAGCACGCCATGCTTGGGAGCCGCGGGCGCGCCCCGCTCGGCCCTACCGGCGGGCGGCCCGGACCGACCCACCTCGCCGCTCCGCCTCACCCGCCCGCCCGCTGGGACGCCGCTCCGCTGCTCGGCTACCCACCCGCAGCGCAGCGCCAGGGGCCCGGACGCTCCGCGCGTATCACGTGACCCCCCCCTCCGCCCCGGCCGAGCGCGGCGCAAGGACGCACCGCCGCCTCCCAGCGCCATCTTTAGTGCTGGCAGCAAGGTTTGTTTGCCCGAACATTAGGGGCGGCCGGGGTGAGCCTTGGGGCTGAAGAGGTTGATGTTTATTTTTAGCTGACTTACAGCGAAGATGACCGCGTTTTCGAGACCTGGCTTCTCTCATCCTTTAAGTCTCAGCTCAAATGTCCCCTTCTCAGAGTTGTCCTTGATCCCTCTGACTAGGTTCCCTCCTCACACTTCATCGTCTGGCTCTGCAGTCTGTTGCTTTCATTCAAAGCACTTAGGACGGACCTTTTATATTTATTGATTTAGTCGGCTGTCTCCCTCACTGTACTATAGGCTCCGATAGGGCAGGACCAGTGTATCTTTTATTCGCCATTGACTACCTGGGGCTTAGCACAGTATTTGGTGCATACATAGGAAGCACCCAAATGTTTGTTGAATGAATAACTTTCACAGTAAACAAAAAAAAATTTACTATTAGAATTATTATACCTAGCAGAACACTGGACAATTTCTTCCATAGAAGAAAAATCTTTAAAGCATATGCATGTCAAACCTTAGGAAACTAATGACTTAGGTTAACACCACACCACCTAGCCAAGATCATTACCAGAATATGTCTTCAAGTTAGCAAGATAAGATTATCAACCAACAGTTCTAACCGAAACCAGGGACCAAAGTAGACAAACATCAACCCTCTATGTCATGAGGGTACTGAAAGTCCACCTTGCTTTCGGCTCCCTGCCCTATCATAACTTCTTGACATTAATTTTATAGGAACTTACTGGAGACATGTAGTTTCATGTAGTTTTATCTAACATTTAAAGTCTTATGTTTGTTTCCTGGGGTCACTCCCATTATTATTGCTTTTTTTTTTTTTTACCTAAAATAATCAAATAGTACCCAGACCTAGAACATTTTCAGGGGAACTGAAGAGAGAAGTGGAAGATGAGAGAAAAATGAAAGATCAGATGTGTGGAACAACACTAGTATATGACTGTAAAAACAGCTTAGGGTAGGTGTCTGACCTCCTCCTGGGGAAGGACAATCAAAATCAACAGCCCAAGGCTGATTTCTATGAGGTGGAGATCAGACGTGCCTCCTCTCTCCTCTGTAGTCTTTGCCAACTCTAACACGAACTGTCCCTCCCATAGCACTCTCTACTTCTCTGCTGGGTTCAATCATTCATTGTAACGGCCACACAGAATTCACAGACCCCACTCACGATTATGGGGTTTATCAGGGAAGCAACAGTTACAATTCAGGCCCAGGAACGCTCAAGATACAGCTCTTCATCAGGATAGCCTCTTCCCAGCCGTGCTCACAGGCACACCTCTCCCTGGCCCTCAGTCTCTGCCCAAAGGCACTCAGCTTTCTCTCTCTGTTGGCCAGGAAGCCCACCATGCCATCTCCTGCTGCCAGGTCTCTACTGCTGGTCTTTCCTTCCTTGGCAGTGGGCTCCTCCTCTTTCCTCTGGAATTGGCTCTCTTTTAAGGCAAAACTGACCAATCTCTTTGGTAGGCCACAAGACCATGGCGAGAAAGGCCACACACAAAGTAATTAATCCACTGCAAGGAGCCAAGGCAGCAGACAGAAGATTGACTTGCCTACTTTGTGGTTTGCCAAGGCTTTACCCAGCTCCCACTTTTTCATGGCAATGGCCAGAACATGGTAGATAAACGCTAGGATTGCAGACTGTTGGCTTGACACTACCGTGTCTTTCATTTTCATGCAGCCATTCAGTACATACTTACAAGTGCCTACTATGAGTCAGGCACTGTATTAGATACTGAACATGCAATAGTAAGCAGGATGCTCACAGTTTCAGCCCTCAAAACCTTGGCATCTAGTGGGAAGACAGTGACAGTGAACAGGCAATTACAATACAGTGTGGTAAGTGCTAAGTTAGGGCAAGTCTGGGGTGCCTGGAAGCCATTAAGCCATTAGAAGGGCAGTAACCCTGACTTGACAGTCAGTGAAAGCCTCTCAGAGCGATGGTATCTAAATTGAAACCCAGAGGGAGAACAGAGAGTAGCTGGGTGGAAGAGAATGCGGGATGTGAAAGTGTTTCTGGATGAGAAACAGTATGTACAAAAGTCAGAAAGCCCTCGAGGCTCATCCATGGCCCAGTCCACTTCATCAGGGAGAAACCTTTGCAGGAATTTGGTGCTGGCTAGTAAGAAACAGAGTGCCTTTGTGGTGAGTGTCCCCTTTGCATAGGACTTACTGGAAATGTTGGCCACAGTCGGCAGCCGTCAGAAATACAAGGTCAAGCGCTCTGGTTTCAATTATTTCCTCTAGACACCAATAACCATTGATCTATCATTTGTTTTTTGGGTTTTTTTTTTTCCGTGTACGTAACATAAAACCTAACCAAAAGTGGCATAAGCAGTGAGGACATTTTATTATCTCTTGTAATAGGAAATCCAATAATTCCAGGACAACTTAACAACTCAGTGACAGCATCATGGACCTGTACATTCTGTCCTACCAGTCTTAGCAGGCTGGCCTTTGTCCTCAAGCTCATCCTCTTGCAGTTAGGAGATGGCGAGGCAGCTCCGTGTATCACAACCAAAATTTGTCAAAGGCAGGAAAAAGAAATGCCCTGTTTTGATTACCCTTCCAAGAGGGAAGGGAAGGCTTTTCTGGAAGTCCCTCAGCAGCTTCCCCTCTTATTTCACCATCCAGCCTTTGCCAAAAGCAGTCACTAGATAGGGAAACTGATGTCCTGTGATTGTCTTAGACTGTTGAAGACAGCCCTCTCAGGCTGGAGAGGGGCCCTGTGTCCTCTGAAGGATATGGCTGCTCATACCTGACTGAGAATGGTTTTGAGCAGTAAGAAGGGGAATGGCCATTGGTAGGCAGCAAATAGTTCCTGCTTCACTCATAATTTTCGTTAACTAAGCAAAATGTCTAACGCCTCTATGCCTTCTTACATGCTCGCTGCTTGGAATTGTCACTTAAACAACTCATCCTTGTTGGCTTAGCTTGAGCTTTGGTGCCTCTGAGAAGCTTTCCCTTAACTTCATGTGTAGATTACTCCCTGTCTCCTCTGTGCGCACAGGGAGCCTTGTCCATCCTTCCAATTCAGCACTTATTTGATCACAAATAAGTTGGTTACAGGCCCATAATCCCCAGTAGACAGGCTCCCCCTGAGGGTAGGACTATGTCTTATATATTTTTATATCTCTGTTTCATGGGACACTACCTGGCACCTTGTAGCCACTCAGTGAGTAGCTATTGAATAAATGAAAGTCATTCAGCAGTTTTTAAACCTCCAGATTACTCATAACATTTGCTTTTATTTTTTTGTTGTTATCATCAAAAGCAAATTAAAATGAATGTTATGTATAATCTCTCATTTTCTTTATTTTTTTAATGCTTTTTTCTGTGAATTCTCAACATATTTTTCTGTTATACTTCTTAGATTGTAAACTCCTGTGGATCAGAAACTGAGTACATACTTTCTACATCTACAGAGAAATAACCCTCACATTCTGTAAGAAGTATTTCAAGTACAGTCTTTATTAATTATATTGCTAAGGACGTTTGCTCCCTTCACTAAACAAGCTGTGAAATGCCTGCTACTAAATGCACGTTAACCTAGGATTTTTCCCTCTGAGTCTGCCTGATCTGCATCCAGTGTTCTACTTACAAGAGGAAGGTTTTAATCAGCTTCTTTAGCAGGAAGAAGCATCTCTTTATTGCGCTTCTACCAGAAATGACCTCCTCCTCCACCCCTGTCCCAACAGGCAGGAACCTAGATACATAACACTTCCTGTCCTCAAGTTAGCCTCTCTTCAGCGTCAGATGGTGTGACTGTTTCATAACTGCTATCCTGAGTACCACATCATTCCAGCACCTCACTTGAATGAGCATTTAACAAGTACTTTTTGGTTCTGGTAATGATGTGTATTTGTGCATATGAAGACCACTTAAAAAACAAAAATTGAGGCTTAGAAATTGTCTGTCTATTGGGATTTAGTCAATGAGAACTCAGATAATGTGATCTCAATTTCCTGCATATGACTGGTTGTACTGGGCCAAGAAGAAAAAAGAACACAAAAACTAAAGGCTGTCTCCAAAACCTCCCACCCAGCAGCTCTGTGGATCTTGAATCTCAGAGCTGGGAGCAGGAGCGATCTGTGTATTCTCTGTTGCCATGAGGATGCAAGCAGAGAAAAGAGAACCAGAAAAATTAGTACCCCGTTCATTTCCAAGGAGCTGGCATTCCCCTTGAAGAGGAAGGTCCTGTCATGGCACTCAGTGGACCTCCCTGATGTCTTGGCAATAGTGGGAAAAAAGGCTCCAGACTAGAGGTGATTGGCTGGAGTGTGCTTAGTGTACCAGAAAGTTGATAACAGACCAAAAAGCACAAAATAAACTGTTATGGAAGTCACCTAAAGCACTGAAGGTATTCAGATAAACTCGGCTGTGTTTCTGTCTCCATTAACAGCAATTAGGCAGACTAGAAACTTCATCCTAGACGACTCTTTCTCGCTCCCCTCCCATACCAGTCGGCAGCCAGATCCTGTTCTTTGGATCCTACCACATCCCTTGTGTCTACACCTCTGCTTTTCATTCCCACTGTTGCTCTTGCTGAACTATTCAAGAGCCACCCACTTGCCACCCAGTCTCCAGGCCTTTGCCTCTCCAATACATCCTTTGGGCAAATTACGCTTCTGTGCGAGGCATCGTTACAAAATACAAGTTTTTTTTAATATTATGTCATTCTCCTTTGGCAACACCTTCAATGATTCCCTATTACTCATGGAATTTGGTCCAAACTTGTATTATGGAACTCTTCATGGTCCTCTATGACCTGCTCCCAAGTCACCTTTCTAATCTCATCTCACATTTCATCCTTTGACACGTCTGGGCAAACCAGATCACACAATGTCCTTCAAACCCTCTGTATCATCAGCCTTAATGCAGCCGCCTCCACCTGGAGCATCCTCTTCACCCTGCAAGGCTCCATTCAGAGCTCACTCATCCTTCCAATGTCAATTCAATCCACTTCATTTATTAATTTAACGGAATAGGCTGAGTGCACCTCATAGCTCTACAATCACTAATTCTGTGTCTACATGTCAGAATCTAGAGATGGAACCTGGGGGGGAGGGGGTCTGCCTTTTAATAAGTTCCCCTATTCTACCAAACAGTGTTAAGGTTTCATGTGTAGCAATTTCCTATCCAGTTAATATGGAGAACTGAATGGCAATAATATCTTATCTTACCAAGTATTTTCAGTACATCATCACATGTAATCTTCATAACAATCCCGTGAGGTTGATATTATAGTGCCTCTATTAATAAAATCATAAAACTGAGACTTATACTTTTAAAATTAGAATAGATTAAAATTTAATTTTGTTTTGAGCACCTTCTTTAGGTCCTCTTGAGAAAATAGGAAAATGCTAGAGTGTTAACAAAACCAGCATTTGGAAGCACAGATACAAAGTGTGTTAGAGGCAGAAGGAGCCTTGGCAACCAGTGCTTCAGACCAATCCAATCCTTTTACAATTTCCAATACACTTTTCTACTTTTGAACCCTTTACCTTGAATGTTGTCTATTTCCAGTAACAAATGCCCATGAACTCACATCAGGCAATCAATATATGTTCTAGAGACTGAGGAGTATCCAATAAAAACCAAATTCTTTTGCCAATGAAGAACGAAACTGCTGAGTGGTGTAATTGGACTCCGAGCAATCTGGACAGAGCGCGCTGCCAAAAGCTAGGTTCAAACGTGTCTTGCCATTGTGCCATCTCACAAGCAACAGGTTTCGAAGGATTTGGCATCCCCGGGGCCTCTCCTCTCCTTATCGATGTTCATCCTCAAACATTTTTAGAAACAGCACAGCAGAAACTCTCATGTAATTATAATAGAATGAACGAAGCAAAATTGTGCCATTTCAAAATATCTCCTCCAGATATTGGTTTGGTCCTTTCTGGCAGAGAAATTGTGCTTGGAAACTCAAAGGAAGTGATGGTGGATAGGATGGAGCAACCGAGCAGTGACAGGTAGGGAGGCAGTAAGTGGGTACCCGGGCCTGCTGAATTTGGGTCTTTTCATCCAGTTGAAACTGTGGTTGCAGCAATACCTGTCTGAAAGCTGCGGGCTAAACTATACTGCTTCCATGTCTTATGTTACTATTTCTTATGCTTGCATTACTTATCAAGGTGCAAGGTGAATTGTAAGGAAGACTAACCAGTTGGCGACCTCATGTGTGTCAGAGTAGAAGTGTGCTCCATAGGATTTCTAATGACTGTGAACTTTCAGAAGTAGATCACTAGGCCTTTCTTCTGAGGCATCTCTGGGAAGAGTCAAACCACCATCTTTGGATTACTAGCTAAAGAGTTAATCGTATGTGCCACCCAGGGACTCCAAACCAGTTGCCGTCAAGTTGATTCCAACTCGTAGCAACCCCATGTGTTTCAGAGCAGAACTGTGTTCCACAGGGTTTTCAATGGCTGTGATCTTTCTGAAGTAGATCACTAGGCCTTTCTTCCAAGGCATCTCTGGGTAGATTCGAACTGCGAACTGTTTCCTGTGTGTGTGTGTGTGTGTGTGTGTGTGTGTGTGTGTGTGTGCGCGTGCTTTAGGTGGAAGTTTACAGCTCAACTTCATTTCTCATACAAAAATCCATACACATCCTGTTTTGTGACATTTGTTGCAATTCACGCAATGTGACAGCACACTCCCCCTTTCCATCCCGGGTTCCCTGTGTGCATTCAACCAGTTCCTGTCCCTTCCTGTCTTCTCATCCTGCTTTTGGACAGGAGTTGCCCATTTGGTTTCATATAGCTGATTGAACTAAGAAGTGCATTCCTCATGTATATTATTTTTTGTTTTATAGTCCTATCTAATTTTTGTCTGAAGAATGGGCTTTGGGAATGGTTTCAGTTCTGGGTTAACAGTGAGTCCGGAGGCCATAGTTTCGGGGGTACCTCCAGTCTCTGTCAGACCATTAAGTCTTGTCTTTTTATGTGAATTTGAGTTCGGTTCTACATTTTTCTCCTGCTCTATCCAGGACTTCCTGCTGTGTTCCCTGTCAGGGTGGTCATTGGTGGTATCTGGGTACCATCTAGTTCTGGTCTCATTGAACTGCGAACTTTTTGATTAGTAGCTGAGCACTTAACCATTTAAGCTACCAAGGGGCTAAGCAAGAGTAGTATGCAGAAACACATATAATCCGTCACTATATGCCAAGGTAAGAAACAAATAACTATCAGTTAAGGTGAAAACCATAATGTTTTCTTAATCCAAACATTTTAATTGTATTATTCTATATCAAGAAAAAACATATAAAGTTAATTTTACTTCTTTCTGAGAGTATGGAAAGAGCCCGAGTTTTAGAATCTTTAAGACCTATGTTCAAATCCCGTCTCAGAAACTTGTGTATGTTTCTGTATAAGTTATTTAATATCTCTGAATTTTTAATTTCCTTGTCTATACGGAAGGGTTTTTCTGAGATTTAAAGTTAGTGTATAAAAATACCAGGCACTAGAACATGGGAAGTGTTTAATATCGTTACTGCCTTGTTTTCTGAGCTGATGCTTTCTTCTGATTAATAATTCTCTTGATCTTTGTATGGCCAAAACCACACAGCACTATTCTGGCTACTTTGATTATAACCAAGGTATAAAAGAGGGATGAAATAGACCTGCCCTCAGTATTAAGATTTGAGACCTTCTTCCGTTAGTGGAGCTGTTCTATGTCAAATCATTTATGTACTCCTAGCAGCCCTCTCTTGTGGCCAATGACACTGTCATGCGGTTAAAGTGACAGAACAGCACTTTCATAATTCAGAGCTAATCTCTGTATTAGTAAAATGTGCTGGCTGTGAAACCAAACTCCCTGGCCTTGAATTTCAGCTCTAATTTTCGTGTATGTGACCTTGGGCAAGTGACTTAACCTTTCTGTGCCTCAGTTTCCTTCTTGCTAAAATGCAGGTACTAATAATAGTACCTAGAAGCCCCAGTGGCACAGTGGTTAAAGCAATCAACTGCTAACCAAAAGGTCAGTGGTTTGAGACCACCAGCAGCTCCGCAGGAGAGAGATGTGGCAGTTAGCTTCTGTGGAGATTTACAAAGTTGGAAACCCTATGGGGTCACTCTGAGTCAGAATTGACTCAATGGCAGTGGGTTTGGTTTTTTTGGTTAATAATAGTACCTACTTCACACAGCTAGTGTGAAGAATAAATAGGTGATTTATGTAAAGCCCTCACGACAGTCCCTGGCACATAACAAGTACTCAGTAAATGATAACTGTTATTGTTGCTGTAGCTGTTGTTTTTTTAATCATTATTATACAGAATCAAATATCCAGCTTGTCCTCATTAGTACTTCATTTTTAACCCAGCAAGCTATAGAAAATCTACCACTGAAAATTTTTCCAGTTTTTCCAGGCTGACTACCTCATTATTGCCTTAAAAATAAACAAATAAGCTCAATTTAAAAATAACTAGTAGCAGAGAAACCCTGAGAGTATGGCCCCCAGACACCCTTTTAGCTCAGTGGTGAAGTCACTTCCAAATTTCACCATTCAGCCAGGGATTGGACAGCCCCATAAAACCAAACGGGACTAATGAGGCACAGCAGTCCAGGGACAAGAACTAGAAGGCAGAAGGGAACAGGAAAGCTGGCAATAGGGAACCCAAGGTTGAGAAGGGACAGTGTTGACATGCAGTGGGGTTGTTAACCATTGTCATAGGGCAACATGTGTACTATTTAATGAGAAACCATTTTGTTCTGTAAACCTTCATCTAAAGTGAGAATAGCAGCACAACTGGAAGAACGTAATCAATGTCACTGAATTGTGCATGTAGAAATTTTTGAAATGGTGTATCTTTGGCTATGTATATTTTCACCAAAAAAAAAAAAGGTTGAGAAGGGAGAGTGTTGACATGTCGTGGGGTTGTTAACCAATGTCATAAAACAATATGTGTACTGACTGTTTAATGAGAAACTATTTGTTCTGTAAACCTTCACCTAAAGTACAATTAAAAAAAAACTAACAATAAATAAATAGTATCCATATAAGCTGTGTGTTGCTTATAATTGCAACATACAAAAAACTGTGGGCTCACTTGAACTTACCTTGAAGCTAATCTCATTCAAAAAAGCCCTGGTCAATCACAACAGAGGGTTCTGGACAGAGCTGGAGAAGGAGGTAGAGCATAATTCTAACTCATGAAAAAAAAAGACCAGATTTACTGGCCTAAAGGAGACTGGAGAAACCTCGAGAGTATGGCCCCCAGACACCCTTTTAGCTCAGTGGTGAAGTTGCCTCCGGGGTTCACTGTTCAGCCTGGGAGTGGACAGCCCCATAAAACCAAATGAGACTAACAAGGTACAGGAGTCCAGTGACAAGGGCCAGAAGGCAGAAGGGGACAAGGAAGCTGGTGATAGGGAACCCAAGGCTGAGTAAGGATATAGTTGATGTGTTGTGAGATTGTTAACCATTGTCATAAGGCAACATTTGTAGTAACTGTTAAATGAGAAACTATTTTGTTCTGTAAGCCTTCATCTTAAGTGAGAATAATAGCACAATTGGAAGAGCGTAGTCAATGTCACTGAACTGTGTATGTAGAAATTTTTGAAACGGTGTATCTTTGGCTATGTATATTTTCACCAAAAAAAAAAGGTTGAGAATTTAGAGGGTTAATATGTTGTGGAGTTGTTAACCAATGTCATAAAACATGTGTACTACTGTTTCATGAGAAACTATTTGTTCTGTAAGCCTTCACCTGAAGTACAATAAAATATTTAAAAAAAAAAAAAAGCCCTGGTCAGGCATTTGAAATACTTCAATGGACTCTAAGTCATTGCCACAATCTTTCAGGAAAACAAGGGAGGGATGGGGACAAGTTGCTTATACTGGTCATGCCCAGCAGACCATCTCAACATCCCCTTTCTCTGTCTCTTTGTCAGCCTGCCCAAAACTCAGATTCAGCCCACTCAGATGCCCCTCTCCTTTAAGCATCTACTATTTTTCTCTCATCCATAACCCTCTGCCCTTTCAAAACATATCCACCTCGAACTTGAGTTTCTCCTTTTCTGCCCATCTCCCAGTTCTGATGTGCTAGTCCTGTTCCTAAGAAGGAAGTGGAGATTTATAGCAATAAATGAAACACCATTTCAGCTGAAATGCTTCCCAAACTCTCCTTAGTGGGCAAGGAAGAGATTGCCAATATGTTTTCCTATCCCATAATAACCAGTTGCCATTGAGTCAACTCCAACTCATAGCAACCCCATATGTGTAAGAGTAGAACTGTGAGTTTTCAATGGCTGATTTTCTGAAAGTAAATTGCCAGGCCTTTCTTCCAAATTGCCTCTGGGTAGACTTGAACCTCCAACCTTTTGGTTAGCAGCCAAGTGCATAAGCCATTTGCAATCATACATAGATATAAATATATGTGCCATCATGATACAGATTTCTCTACCACTCAGGAGTTAACATAACTAGTTTCACACTTCTGAATTGGCTGAATCTTCAGTGACACAGAGATAGACTGGTTCCCATGGACCCACCCACTGCAGAAGGTTGAATTCCCAGGAACCCTCTTGCTTATTCAAGGAGATCTGGTGGCACAATGGTTAAGAGCTCAGCTGCTAACACAAAGGTTGGCAGTTTGAGCCCACTAGTTGTTGCCACAGGAGAAAAGACCTGTTGATCTGCTCCCTTCAAGATTACAGCCTCAGGTGGCCGTCTAAGATACTCCACCCCATCTGGAGCAAGGGAGAATGAAGAAACCAAAGATACAAGGGAAAGAGTAGTCCAAAGGACTAAGGGACCACAACTACCACAGCCTCCACCAAACTGAATCTGGCACAATTAGCTGGTGCCTGGCTACCACCACTGACTGCTCTGACAGGGATCACAATAGGGAGTCCCAGATAGAGCTGGAGAAAAAGGTAGAACAAAATTCTAACTCACAAAAAAGACCAGACTTACTGGCCTGACAGAGACTGGAGAAACCCCAAGGTTACGGCCCCCAGACACCCTTTCAGCTCAATAATGAAGTCACTCCTGAGGTTCACCCTTCAGCCAAAGATTAGACAGCCCCATAAAACAAAATGACACTAAAGGGGCACACCAGCCCAAGGGCAAGGACTGGAAGGCAGGAGGGGACAGGAAAGCTGGTAATAGGGAACCCAAGGTCAAGAAGGGGAGAGTGTTGACATGTCATGGGGTTGGGAATCAATGTCACAAAACAATATGGGTAATAATTGTTTAATGAGAAGCTAGTTTGTTCTCTAAACCACCATCTAAAGTACAATAAAAAAAAAAAAATTACAGCCTAGGAAACCCTATGGAAAAAGTTCTACTTTGTCACATAGGATCACTATGAGTCAGAATCAACTCAACAACACATAACAATTCTTGCTTAGGCAGAGACATCCACCACCACATTCCAATATACAACTCCATTCAGAATCCACTTATCTAATAGAATTGTTGCCAAACAAATTACTGCTTGCCAGTTTTGGAAAATGTAACCATTAGTAAAGTGTCAGCAGAGCAGAACTTCCTTCCCTCTTCTCATAGGCCTCGCTACAGGCTTTTCCTTCCCCCCGTTCTCCCCACTCAGCTCTGGTATATGTTGCTGTTAGGTGCCGTTGAGTCGGTTCCAACTCATAGCAACCCTATGTACAACAGAACGAAACACTGCCCGGTCCTGCACCATCCTCTTGATTGTTGTTATGCTTGAGTTCATTGTTGCAGCCATTGTGTCAATCCATCTCATTGAGGGTCTTCCTCTTTTTCGCTGACCTTCTACTTTACCAAGCGTGATGTCCTTCTCCAGAGACTGATCCCTCCCGATAACATGTCCAAAGTGTGTGAGACAAAGTCTCCCCATCTTTGCTTCTAAGGAGCATTCTGGCTGTATTTCTTTCAAGACAGATTTGTTCATTCTTTTGGCATTCCATGGTGTATTCAATATTCTTCGCCAACAACGTAATTCAAAGACATCAATCCTTCTTCAGTCTTCCTTATTCATTGTCCAGCTTTCCCATGCATATGAGGCGATTGAAAACACCACAGGCTTGGGTCAGGTGCACCTTAGTCCTTAAAGTGACATCTTTGCTTTTTAACACTTTAAAGAGGCCTTTTGCCATAGATTTGCCAAATGCAATACATCATTTGATTTCTTGACTGCTGCTTTCACGGGTGTTAATTGTGGATCCAAGTAAAACGAAATCCTTGACAACTTCAGTCTTTTCTCTGTTTATCATGATATTGCTTATTGGTCCAGTTGTGAGGATTTTTGTTTTCTTTATGTTGAGATGTAATTCACACTGAAGGCTGTGGTCTTTAATCCTCATCATTAAATGCTTCAAGTCGTCTTCACCTTCAGCAAGCAAGGTTGTGGACACCAGAAATTATTATCCTCCCTAAACAAAGTGATAAAAACCTGGAAGAACAACAGCAGGTCCTAAAAAGTGATTCTGATAATAATGAAGGGATCAAAATACATACTGCATAAAAACAGAGTAAAAATAGATTCTTTTAGAGTGAAAATAATGGACCTATTATGGGTGATGCCTGTGAATGTAAGCTTCAGATAGTATCACCACCAGCTATCTCCTTTTCCCTCCCCTCTCTCTTGCCTCACCCACCTCCCTCTGCCCCCAAGTCACTGGGCAGGGACACAGTGCCCAGTAGGGCGGCTTCAGGACATGGGACTTATGCAGTCACACAGGGCCCTGGGTTTAGAAGGGCCCTGTGCTTAGTAGAATGCTCTGCTGTCACCATCTTGCTATTTTTGGTAATTTTTTAACAGGGGGTTCCATATTTTCATTTTGCACTAGGATCACAAATCCCGTAGTTGGTTCTAGTGCCTGATCTTACAGCGGTGAAAGTCAATGTCAATCACCCTGATTTACATTCCTAGCCATCATGTGAGAAATGAAGGCTAGTCTGTTGGGCACAAGGGCAGGGATCTTTGTCTTTCAGTCAGTCCCCAGCACCCAGCATGGGAACTGGCACATGGTTATAATTCTGTAAATTTTTGTGGGATGGAGTGGAATGGGATGGGATGGGATGGAATGGGATGATTTGGGATGAGATGGGATGGGATGGGATGGGATGGGATGATTTGGGATGGGACGGGATGGGATGGGATGGGATGGGACAGGACGGGAGGAGAGGCAATGAAGGTGTGCAGTACTAACTCAGGCGCTATTTCAGCTGAACACCCCCCAAAACAAAATAACTGCCCTTTCCTCTCAGTCTCCTTTGTTTTCCAAAATAAGGAAGGGATATGTGTCTTCTCCTAGAGACCAGCAATCCAATCTAATCTGACAACATAGATATTTGAAATCAGGTCACTTCCTTACTGGCATAGAGTGAATTCAACCTTAATACCTTCATTTGCATGGCCAGGATTCAGGTCATTGTAGCTACAAGTCTGGAGGCAGCCACACACATAGACTCACCCTACCCACCTCTCCCTCTATACATCATCCTGACAGATCCCATCTTGCTGGCAGGACCTATTGTTTCATACTGTGTAATGCATGCTGTGTCCTCTACTTCAAATAGTCCTCCCCCATGTCCTCCTTCAAGACTCACTTCCAAAGTGGTGTCCTCCCAGAAGCTTCCCTGACCATTCACTCTTCTTACCCATACCCACCCCAGCCCTTGCTGAGTTCTATGCTCTGCTTTCCTCAGCCTCCTTGTTATGGATTGAATTGTGTCCCCAAAAAATATCTGTCAACTTGGCTAGGCCATGATTCCCAGTATTGTGTGATTGTCTACCATTTGTTATCTGATGTGATTTTCCTATGTGTTGTAAATCCTACCTCTATGATGCTAATGAGGCAGGATTGGAGGCAGTTATGTTAATAAGGCAGGATTTTTTACAAGATTAGGTTGTGTCTTAAGCCAATCTCTTTTGAGATATAAAACAGAGAAGTGAGCAGAGAGACATGGGGACCTCATTCCACCAAGAAACAAAAGTCAGGAGAATAGCACGTCCTTTGGACCCAGTGGCCCTGTGCTGAGAAGCTCCTTGACCAGGGAAGATTGATGATAAGGACCTTCCCCCAGAGCTGACAGAGAGAGAAAACCTTCCCCTGGAGCTGACACCTGAATTTGGACTTCTAGCCTCCTAGACTGTGAGAGAATAAATTTCTCTTTGTTAAAGTCATCCACTTGTGGTATTTCTGTTATAGCAGCACTAGATAATGAACTCACTCCTAAACTTACTGCTTACCCAATTGAACAGTTAATGGTTTACTTGCCTGTGATCTCCTTAGGACCACAACTACTAACTACTAACCAGTTGCCATCAAGTCAACTTCGACTCATGGCAACCCCACGTGTGTCACGGTAAAACTATACCCCATAGGATTTTCAATGGCTGATTTTTTGGAAGTAGATAGCCAGGCCTTTCTTCCCAGGTGCCACTGGGTGAACTCAAACCTCCAATCTTTTGGTTAGTAGCTAAGCACTGTAACGATTTGTACCACCCAGGCACTTCTCTTGAGGACCATAACCATGTCTTATTCATCTCTTACCCTGCACCCACCCTGCTCTCTCCTCCCCCATATCTAAAATGTCTTGTTCTCTAACCTAACCATAGTGCTTAACATTTCACCATTCTTTTAGGTTAATAAATTAGTTTTTAAAACATCTGCTATTAAAATGCAATTACCTTGAGATAGATGGCACATTAATCTATTATCCACTATAATAATTGAGTAGGAATTAGCCTGAATGGAATTAGTTTTTAAAGTAAACAGACACAACCCAGAGGCATGAGAATAGAGTGAAATAGAGAAGCTGAAAGAGTGGGCTCCACCACACGGAGTTTGGAGCAGACAGGGAGTTGCTGACAAGGGCACAGGAAAGGGACATGTGAACACAGTGGAGTACCAGCTCCTGAGGCAAGAGTTGAGGTATATGAAAAGTCACAGAAGACATTTGCCTACCTGACTGGAGGTGTGAAGGAATATGTCCCCCAAGATGCAGTTACCCTCTGCCAAAATGTTTTCAACACATTCTATAGACATTTATTAAGTACTCTTTAGGGGCTAAGCAGTGGCGTAGGTGACTGGGGTCTAAAGATAAATACACCTCCAAGAAAGTGGAAAGGAGCAGGTACATACACACTCACCATAATACAGGTCAGTCTACAAGCATGTGAGAATAGGGTGGGGCATCTTGGGGAGCACTGAGAAGAGAACAATTCATTTTGATTACGAGAACTGGGAAAAGCTCCACAGAGGAAGAAATATTTTTAAAATAAAATAATACATGTCATGGGGTTGTTAACCATTGTCATAGGGCAATATGTGTACTAACTGTTTAATGAGAAAATATTTGTTCTGTAAACTTCCATCTAAAGTACAAAAAAAAGAAAAGAATTATCTATGTGATATCAAATTGACAACAGCAACTCGAAAGGTTTGATGGGAAGCATAAGGGACAGTGAGTTGAAGATGATGGTGATGGAATAATTTGGAAAAGGATAGTGAGAATAGCAGCACAACTGGAAGAATGTAATCGATGTCACTGAATTGTACATGTAGAAATTTTTGAAATGGTGTATCTTTGGCTATGTGTATTTTCACCAAAAAAAAAAAAAAAGGGAGTCCAGTGACAAGGGCCAGAAAGCAGAAGCGGACAAGGAAGCTGGTGATAGGGAACCCAAGGCTGAGTAAGGATATTGTTGATGTGTTGTGAGATTGTTAACCATTGTCATAGGGCAACATTTGTAGTAACTGTTAAATGAGAAACTATTTTGTTCTGTAAGCCTTCATCTTAAGTGAGAATAACAGCACAATTGGAAGAGCGTAGTCAATGTTACTGAACTGTGTATGTAGAAATTTTTGAAACGGTGTATCTTTGGCTATGTATATTTTCACCAAAAAAAAAAAGGCTGAGAATTTGGAGGGTTGATATGTTGTGGGGTTGTTAACCAATGTCATAAAACAACATGTGTACTACTGTTTCATGAGAAACTATTTGTTCTGTAAGCCTTCACCTGAAGTACAATAAAATATAAAAAATAAATAATTTTTAAAAAAAAGTCCTCCAAGGTCGAGAAGGGAGAATGTTAACATGTCGTGGGACTGTTAACAAATGTCATCAAACAATGTGTGTATTGTTTACTGAGAAACTATTTCTTCTGTCAACCTTCATCTAAAGTACAATAAAAAAATAATATAATAATAAAAAGTAGAAAAGAGTGAACAGCATTTGCAAAGGCACAGAGGCTTATTTCAGGAAGGGGCTGGTAGTCCAGTCTAGTCAGATGTAGGATACATGGGTTAGGAGGAGGTTAGAAAGAAAGGTTTGAGATCAAATCAGGGAAAACCTTCAAGGCTATGATATGACATTTGTACTTTATTTAGATAATAAATATTAAAAGATTTTTCAAGAGGGAAATAACGTGTGTGTGTGTGTGTGTGTGTGTGTGTGTGTGTGTGTTTCTGGGTGAAGAGAGTGGGGTTGGTGAGACAGGATGCAAGGAAATTAATCAGGGAACCACTGGGGTAGTTCAAACAGAATATTATGATGGCAATAGGAATAGAAAAAACACTTCAGAGGTAGAAATTAAAAGTCTCAGGGACCAGTTGGATTTTTTTTTTAAAGTGAGGAAGAGGAAGAAAAAATAATTGATATTTCTAGTTTGGCTGCCTATGTGGATGGTGAAGCCATTAACTGAGATGAAAGAAGGATCAGACCACTCAGTTTGAGGTTCTTCTACGACATCCATGTAGAGATGCTCAAAAAGCAGTTGGAAACTTTGTTTAGGAGCTTAGCGGAGAGGGCAGGTACTGTTCATTGCTACTGCACATGAAAAAGAGCTAACTAATTCTTATGTTTAGAAGGGACATGGTGAGTTGTGGGGATATTAATCTTTATCTTTGCCTATGAAACAGGGATATAGAAATGTCAAAACTCTCCCTGCTGCACCACAGGTCTCCTTGTACCAGTTACCTGTCCTGCTCTTTCAGTTGTGATGTGTTTGGCGTACATCCCAGTTTTGATTATTCAGTCCCATTGTCTCTCTAAATTTATTTGTACTTGTCAGACTATTCATCCCAGTTTTTGGCTTGGACAACAAGCACCTTAGTCATCAGTTAACTATAAAACACAAATTCTACCACTGGTTTAAATATACGTTTAGTGTCACATAAACACTGTTATGGATTGAATTGTGTCCCCCAAAGAGATATGTTGAAGTCGTAACCCCTGGTACCTGTGAACATGACCTTGTTTGGAAATAGGGTCTTTGAAGATGTTACCAGTTAAGTTCACATGGGGTCATGCTGGAGTAGGGTGTGTCCTAAACCAACATGAGTGCTGTCCTTATAAAAGAGGAGAAGAGATACAGAGAGACACACAGAGAGAATATAGTCATGTGAAGATGAAGTCAGAGATTGGGATAATTTACAAGCCAAGGAATGCCAAGGATTGCTGGGAACCACCAGAAGCTGGGAGCGAGGCATGGGATGGTCTCTCCCTCAGAGCCCTCAGAAGGAATTAACACCCTAATTTTGGAGTCTTAACCTCTAGAATTGTGAGACAATAAATTTCTGTTCTTATCAGTCACGCAGTTTGTGGTACTTTGTTACAGCAGCCCTACAAAAGTCATATAAACATAGAGACAATCCCTGACTTAGTCACTGAACAAGAACATACCCCATTAGATGACCCCATTTACTCTAAATTTTTATCACAGTGCTTCTACTTTACAACTATCTTGGAAAAAAATCCAGGGGCTCTTAGGAAAACTGGTTTAAGAAATGGAAGAAGGGAAGAAGTAATAAAGAAAAAGAGACCATCTTAAGAGAGATGATCCCCAGTCGAACTTCCAGGTATAGCTGGTCTGCCTCGAAGTACCTTCTGCGGTAAAGGTTATATAAGAAAATAGACGAGGGACAATTAATCCTGTCATTATAAGAAAGGCATTATTAATATCCTGGTGCTACAGATTCTGGAATTGCACTTTTTGTCCTTGCCTGAAATTCTAGATTCCATTATTTTAAAAGTGAATAACTCTGGGAGGGTTAAGGGATACAGATCGTTCACATATAATTGATGTTTGCTTTCCTCAGCCAGTTCCTCTAAGGATATGGGAGTTTTGGTACAGGGTGCAAAGGATAAGGGGACAGAGAGAAAAGGGTTTTTTTTTTTTTCTTATGATGTTTTGAACTGTGAGAGGCACCGAAGAAATAATTATTACTGCAGGAAGAGGATAAATTTTTTATTGTGGTGAGTACATATATATATATATATATATACAGAGAGAGAGAGAGTCCTGGTGATACAACGGTGAAGCGCTTGGCTGCTAACTAAAAGGTTGGCAGTTCAAACTCACCCAGTGGCTCCACGGGAAAAAGACCTGACAATCTGCTCCTGTAAAGATGACAGCCTAAAAAACCCTAAGAGGCAGTTCTACTCTGTCCTGTAGGGTTGCTATGAATCGGAATTGATTCAAAGCATACAACAGCATATGTAGATATATTTATATATGTTTAACATATATACAACATAAACAAATGTTTTGTTATATATACACATATATGAAAACAAAAAAAAAGCCAGTTCAGCATTTTTATATATACAATTCAGTGACATTAATCACGTTCATAGTGTTGTACAACCATCACCACTATCTGTTTTCAAATTTTTCCATCACCCTTAACAGAAGCTCAGTCCTTCTTAAGCAATGAGTCCCTCTTTCCCCCTCTCTCCCACCCCTGGTAACCACGAATAGACTTTTATTTCTATATACTTGCTTGTTCTCAATATTCCATATAAGTGGGTTTACACAATATTTGTCCTTTTGTGACTGACTTATTTCACTCAGCATAACATTTTCAAGGTATATGCATGTAGTGGCATGGATCAGGACTTCATTTCTCTTTATGACTGATTAATATTCCATTGTATATGTATGTACGACATTTTGTTTTTCTATTGTCCGTCTGTTGATGGACATTTCGGTTGTTTCCACCTTTTGGCTATTGTGAAGATCGCTGCAATGAACGTTGGTGCGCAGGTTTCTGTTTGCATTCCTGCCTTCACTGCTTTTGGGTATAGACCTAGAAGTGAAATTGCTGGGTCTCATGTTCAACTCTTTAAAGAGCCGCCGAACTGTCTTCCACAGTGGCTATACCATTTTATATTCCCACCAGTAATGGATGACGGTTCCAATTTCAGCAAGAGGATAATTTTGAAGCAGAAAACCTGCTGTAGAACATGGGGCTTTGGCAGCATGCGGGCTTTTTGACTCTGAGCTCCAAGAAGAACAGTCCTGGGATGTAGTTGATTGTTCTCCTGTCCATCCCCCAGTGCCCCACTTTCTAGGATACAGATCCAGGCCAGTACTGTCAGCTATATCATAACAGTATTTCTGGGAAGTTAAGATATAATATGATTTATAGGGATAAATTTGTTCTGAGTTCTAACGAACCAAATGTAAAATGAACTCTTGGAACTCAATCCTTGTTTAAACTGGAAAATGTCTAATGATAAAATAGCTAACATTTTAAAACACTAATCACAGTGCTAAATGCTTTATGTGGGTAATTCACTGAGCCCTTACAGTGGCTCTGTGAGGGTGGCACTGCTACTATGCTCATCTTACATATAGGGACACTGAGGTTTGGAAACTAAATGGTAGGTCTAGGATTCAGACACAGCAATCAGACTCCAAAATAACATGCTCCTAAGGTCAGTGGAGGAGCCCTGGTGGCACAGTGGTTAAGAGTTCGGCTGCTAACCAAAAGGTCATCAGTTTGAATCTACCAGCTTCTCCTTGAAAACCCTATGGGACAGTTCTACTTTTGTCCTATAGGGTCACTATGAGTCGGAATCAACTTGACAGCAATGGATTTGTGCTTTGGGTAAGGTCCATGGAACAGATCAGTTGTTCTCACTCAAGAAGAAGAAAAGATTACCAAACTACAAGGCAATCCTGCATACTGTCTTCAGCAGTGATTGAGAGCAGGGCCTTGAGTCAAATAGACATGGTTTTGAGGTTCTGATTCTGCCATTTGTTAGAGTTACTTTGAGTAACTTCCTTATCCTTTCGGAAATATAATTTTTGTTGTTGTTGTTGTTGTTGTGTGCCGTTGAGTCTATTTGATTCCAAGTCACATCTAAAAAATTGGGGAAAATGATGCCTACCTTATGGAAATGGTCTGAAAGTTAATAATATAGACATAAAGTGTGCCTGGCACTTCATAAGCATAATGATAATGCAATAATGACATTATATAATGCTTCCTGATATTCCTGCTTTGTTGGCAAGAGTATGAGCACTATACTGGTATGATGACTTGGAATTATACAAGATATTGTTAAGGGTAGCACCAAAACAGCAGAATCAAATAATACTTCCTATGTCATCTCTTGATTCTTAGGAACTTTATTATGAAATATTAAATAGAATTTTCCCCAAGCAATACTACAGGCAGGCATATCATCAAAAGCATTTTTACACAGCCTACAGCAGTAGCAAATCTCATGGCAATTCAGTTATATTTATAGCCCTCTGTGTGATTACCTACATTTGACGAAAGAGAAAACAGATGCAAGTTCTCAAGATAAATCAGTTAGTTGGGTGGGATCACTCGGGGGGAAACAACCACCTCTTTTATTTGGCTTTACTGTATTGTCTATGAGATACAAGGTACTGGAATGTAAGAGGAAAAACACAAAAGGCTTTAAAATATTTTAGAGACTGATTTTAACTCTTAGGGAGGGGGGACTATTCTAAACCTTTCTACAGATTGGTGTAGTACCTGTATTTTTAGTCTTTAATATGTCAGTTCCCAAGTCCTGTTCTGTCACTGACAAGCTCTATTGCCTTGGAGAAGTTATTTAACCTCTGGCTTCAGCTTCCTCACCTGTAACATTGGAATATAAAAATGCCCTCTTTACAGAGTTGGAAGAGTTAAATGTCATACACCGATTTCATAGCTCCCTCATCTGTGTTCCCATGTAGCCTGTGCTGTGCTCCAGTGAAGCAATGGTGAACAAAAATAGTTAATACTCACTGTCATGAATTGAATTGTGTCCCCCAAAACTATCTGTCAATGGATAAAAAAAAATACTATCTGGAGGGTTCTGGACAGAGCTGGAGAAGGATGTAGAGCATAATTCTAACTCACAAAAAAAAGACCAGATTTACTGGCCTAAAAGAGACTGGAGAAACCCCAAGAGTGTGGCCCCCAGACACCCTTTTAAGCTCAGTGGTGAAGTTACCCCTGAGGTTCACTGTTCAGCCTGGGAGTGGACAGCCCCATAAAACCAAATGAGACTAACGAGGTATAGGAGTCCAGTGACAAGGGCCAGAAGGCAGAAGGGGAGAAGGGAGCTGGTGATAGGGAACCCAAGGTTGAGTAAGGATATTGTTGATGTGTTGTGAGATTGTTAACCATTGTCATAGGGCAACATTTGTAGTAACTGTTAAATGAGAAACTATTTTGTTCTTTAAGCCTTCATCTTAAGTGAGAATAACAGTGCAATTGGAAGAGCGTAGTCAATGTCACTGAACTGTGTATGTAGAAATTTTTGAAATGGTGTATCTTTGGCTATGTGTATTTTCACCAAAAAAAAAAGGTTGAGAAGTTAGAGGGTTGATATGTTGTGGGGTTGTTAACCAATGTCATAAAACAACATATGTACTACTGTTTCATGAGAAACTATTTGTTCCGTAAGCCTTCACCAGAAGTACAATAAAAAAAAAAAAAAGAAAAAAAAATACTATCTGTCTATATGCTGCCTACAAGAAACACAGCTTAGACTTAAAGACACAAACAAACTGAAAGTCAAAGGATGGAAAAAAATATGTCAAGCAAGCAACAATCAAAAAAGAGCAGGAGTGGCAATATTAATCTCTGACAACATAGACTTTAAAGTAAAATCCACCACAAAGGATAAGGAAGGACACTATATAATGATTAAAGGGTCAGTACACCAGGAGGACATAACCATAATAAATATTTATGCACCAAAAACAGGGCTCCAAAATACATAAAACAAACTCCAACAGTATTGAAAAGAGAGATAGACAATAGCGCCACAATAATAGTAGGAGACTTCAACACACCACTTTTGGTGAAGGACATAAGATCCAGAAAGAAGCTCAATAAAGACACGGAAGATCTAAATGCCAGGATCAACCAACTTGATCTCATAGACATATACCAGACACTCCACCCAACAGCAGCCAAATATACTTTCTTTTCCAACACATTATGGAACATTCTTCCGAATAGACCACATATTAGGCCATAAATACAGGCTTAACAGAATCCAAAGCATTGAAATATTACAAAGCATCTTTTCTGACCATAAAGCCATGAAAGTAGAAATCAATAACAGAAAAAGCAAGGGAAAAAAAATCAAGCACATGGAACCTGAACAACACCTTGCTCAAAAACTACTCAGTTATAAAAGACATTAAGGATGGAATAAAAAACTTCACAGAATCAAAGGAGAATGAAAACACATCCTATCAGAACCTTTGGGATACAGCAAAAGCAGTGCTCAGAGGTCAATTTATAGCTGTAAATGCACACATCCAAAAAAGAAGAAAGGGCCATAATCAAAACATTAACCGTACAACTCAAACAAATACAAACAGCAGCAAAAGAATCCCTCAGGCACCAGAAGAAAGGAAATAATTAAAATTAGATCAGAATAAAATGAAATAGAAAATAGAAAAATAATTGAAAGAGTTAACAACACCAACAGCTAGTTCTTTGAAAAGTTCAACAAAACCGATAAATCACTGGCCAAACAAACAAAAGAAAAAACAGGAGAGGAAGTAAATAACCTGAATAAAAAATGAGATGGGCAATATTACAACAGACCCAAATGAAATTAAAAGAATCATAACAGAATACTATGAAAAATTATACTCTAACAAATTTGAAAACCTAGAGGAAAAGGACAAATTTCTAGAAATACACTACCTACCTAAATTAACACAAACAGAGGTAGAACAAATAAATAAACCTATAACAAAAGAAGAGATTGAAAAGGTAATTTAAAAACTCTCCCCCCCAAAAAGCCCCAGCCGTGACAGTTTCCCTGGAGAATTCTACCAAACTTTCAGAGAAGAGTTAACACCACTACTGCTAAAGATATTTCAGAGCATAGATAAGGATGGAATAGTCCCAAACTCATTCTATGAAGCCAGCATAAACCTGATACCAAAACAAGGTAAAGACACCACAAAAAAAGAAAATTACAGACTAATATCCCTCATGAACATAGACGCAAAAATCCCCAACAAAATTCTAGCCAATAGAATTCAACAACATATCAAAGAAATAATTCACCACGACCAAGTGGGATTCGTATCAGGTATGCAGGGGTGGTTCAACATTAGAAACACAATCAGTGTAATCCATCACATAAATAAAATAAAAGACAAGAGTCATATGATCTCATCTATTGATGCAGAAAAGGCATTTGACAAAGTCCAACACTCATTCATGATAAAAACTCTCAGCAAAATAGAAATAGAAGGGAAATTCCTCAGTATAATTAAGGGCATTTATGCAAAGCCAACAGCCAACATCATCCTAAATGGAGAGAGTCTGAAAGCATTCCTGTTGAGAACGGGAACCAGACAAGGATGCCCTTGATCACCACTCTTATTCAACATTGTGCTGGAAGTCCTAGACAGAGCAATTAGGCTAGAAAAAGAAATAAAGGACATCCAAGCTGTTAAGGAAGATGTCAAAGTATCTCTATTTGCAGATGATATGATCTTATATACAGAAAACCCCAAAGAATCCACAAGAAAACTGCTGGAACTAATAGAAGATTTCAGCAAAGTATCCGGATACAAGATAAACATACAAAAATCAGTTGTATTCCTCCACACCAACAAAGAGAACTTCGAAGAGAAAATCACCAAATCAATTCTATTTACAATAGCCCTCAAGAAGATAAAATACTTAGGAATAAATGGAACCAAAGACATGAAAGACCTATACAAAGAAAACTACAAAACGTTACTGCAAGAAACCAGAAGAGACCTACGTAAGTGGAAAAACATACCTTGCTCATGGATAGGAAGATTCAACATTGTGAAAATGTCTATCCTACCCAAAGCGATCTACAGATACAGTGCAGTACTGATCCACATTCCAATGGCATTTTTTAATGAAATGGAGGAACAAATCACCAACTTCATATGGAAAGGGAAGAGGCCCCAAATAAGTAAAGCATTACTCAAGAAGAACAAAGTGGGAGGCCTCACACTACCTGGTTTTAGAACCTATTATACTGCCACATTAGTCAAAACATCCTGGTACAGGTACAACAGATACATAGACCAATGGAACAGAATTGAGAATCCAGACATAAATTCATCCACCTATGAGCAGCTGATATTTGACAAAGGCCCAAAGTCCATTAACCGTGGAAAAGACAGTCTCTTTAACAAATGGTGCTGGCATAACTGGATATCCATCTGCAAAAACTGAGACAAGACCCGTACCTCACACCATGCACAAAAACTAACTCAAAATGGATCAGAGACCTAAATATAAAACCTAAAATGATAAAGATCATGGAAGAAAAAATAGGGACTCTAGGAGCCCTAATACATGGCATAAACAGAATACAAAACATTGCTAACAATGCACAAACACCAGAAGAGAAACTAGATAACTGGGAGCTCCTAAAAATCGAACACTTATGCTCATCAAAAGACTTCACCAAAAGAGTAAAAAGACAACCTACAGTATGGGAAAAAAATTTTGGCAACGACAAATCCAATCAGCGTCTAAGCTCTAAAATCTACAAGATACTGCAAAACCTCAACAACAAAAAGACAAATAACCCAATTAAAAAATAGGCAAAGGATATGAACAGACACTTCACCAAAGAAGACATTTAGGGAGCTAACAGATACATGAGGAAATGCTCACGATCATTAGCCATTAGAGAAATGCAAATCAAAACTATAATGAGATACCATCTCATCTCAGCAAGGCTAGCATTAATTCAAAAAACATAAGATAATAAAAGTTGGAGAGGTTGTGGAGAGACTGGAACACTTATATACTGCTAACGGGAATGTAAAATGGTACAACTACTTTGGAAATTGATTTGGCACTTCCTTAAAAAGCTAGAAATAGAAGTACCGTAAGATCCAGCAATCCCACTCCTTGGAATATATCCTAGAGAAATAAGAGCCATCACATGAAGAGATATATGCACACCCATGTTCATTGCAGCACTGTTTACGATAGCAAAAAGATACGGAAACAACCTAGGTGCCCATCAACGGATGAATGGATGAACAAATTATGGTATATTCACACAATGGAATATTATGCAATGATAAAGAACAATGATGAATCCATGAAATGTCTCATAACATGGATGAATCTGGAAGGCATTACACTGAGTGAAATCACTCATAAAAAGACAAGTATTGTATGAGACCACTATTATAAGAACTCAAGGAAAGGTTTAAACACAGAAGAAAACATTCTTTGATGGTTAAGAGGGTGGGGAGGGAGTCAGTTGCCAGCGAGGGAGCAGGGGCTCTTCGGCTGCAGGAGCGGAGCAATGCCTAAATCAAAGGAACGTGTTTCTTCAAGCTCATCTGGCAGTGATTCTGATGGTGAAGTCGACAAAAAGTTAAAGAGGAAAAAGCAAGTTGCTCCAGAAAAACCTGTAAAGAAGCAAAAGACTGGTGAAACTCCAAGAGCCCTGTCATCCTCCAAGCAGAGCAGCAGCAGCAGAGATGATAACATGTTTCAGACTGAGAAAATGAGGTACGTCAGTGTTCGGGACTTTAAAGGCAAAGTTCTAATTGATATTAGAGAATATTGGATGGATCCGGAAGGTGAAATGAAACCAGGAAGAAAAGGTATTTCTTTAAATCCTGAGCAGTGGAGCCAGCTGAAGGAACAGATTTCTGACATCGATGATGCAGTAAGAAAACTGTAAAATCAGAGCCATATAAAACCTGTACTGGTCTAGTTGTTTTCAATCTGTCTTTTTACATTGGCTTTTATTTTCTGTTGTTTTTCAAGCTATTGTATATTTGGATTGCAGAACAATTTGTAAGACGAATACTTTTTTTTAATGTGCATTATTCAAAATGTTCCAAGTGAAGCTAATTGTCAACTTTATTAAGGAGGATTGCTTTGTGCCCACCACCTAGTGTAAAATAAAATCATGTAATACAATCTTAACTGTTGTGGCCTTTTTTGATCAGAAGAGTTGGTACTGTTTAAGGCCTAAGTCACAGTTTGTAAACCTTTTAGTTTCAACTCAACTTTTCAATGAAGAAGGATTTGTATTATATTAAACTTATAAAATCTTGATTTGGGAAATCATCTGTTTTCTTCCAACCAAATGCCTAGACTTGTTTGACCTTTTCACTCCAATATTTCATTCCCTCCCCCACCCCTTTTTTACTTCATTTTCCTTTACTAACTTACCTTTCCATGTTTAGTTTTTACTCTTCCTTGAATATATTATGCTAGTTTGCAAATGTCAGTGAAACTGTCAAAATGTTAGTTATCTCAGTAAGGCACTTGTAATTAAAATATGGGAACTGCAATCACTAATGCTGATCTACTAAATATTAGGAAATGTAGTTTGATAAACAACATGGCTTGTATGAAAACTGAGCAAATGTATGTCATTACTGATAGTGTTCTGTGTAGGTGTTATCTTATTTTTCAGTCTGCAGAAAATAATGACTAAATGTCTGATTTTCTTTTTCTTATTAAACATGTTCACCATGGGATGGTGTCCATAAGATGAGATATTGTTAAATTAGACTAGGATTTAATAAACATTGTGAAAGCTTCCTCACCTAACATTTTGTTTTATAACATTAAGTATGGATTATATATAGTCAGATGTCATTGAGCTTTACTATCATAGTAGGTAATGTGGTCTTTTTTTTTTTTTTTTTTTTTGGTGGGTTGGGGGAAGAGCATATACTTGTAGTTTTTGACCTTTGCTTCAGTAGACTTGGTTATTTTGCAGTTAATCTACTGGACGATGGTATTCTAGACTTGATATTATGAAGTTTTAGCAGACACACTTAAGTTATTTTCATTTAACAATAATGATGAAACAGGCACAGAGCGATGTGGCACAGATTTCAGGGGCTTTGCAGCAATAAATAGGCCACGGGTGCCTTAGGAAAAGAATATTTGTGAAGGGAACTATAAAATTAGAGAAGGTGGCAGTGAAGAGGAAAGAATTCTCTTCAAACTTAAATGATATACACAAAGTGATACTTTCATAAATATTTTGAAATTTTGATCACATTGGGAGGACACAGTTCTAGATAGAATAGTAAAAGTTTAAATATGTAAAAAAATTATTGTTGACACATTATTTTTGGTAGCAAATCTCAAATGGTTACTGCCAGTAAGGGCTGCCATATCAGAGAGTTGCACTATTCTGCTACCAAGTTTGATTCCTACATCTAAAACACTTTGTAGTAGAATTATCAGGGACTTGAGTTCAAAACCATCTGTCAGGCCACGTGTAGTTAGCAATTTTCTTTCTAGCAGCTGTTCTGTTTAGATATGATGTTTTATATTTTCTATATGACTTTTTAAGTATTTAGCGGCAATCCTAATAGGTACATAATTGGGCAAATAAATCCTCTGTCCTAATATATTAGCCTTCATCAAATAATAGTACCAAAGTGTTCAAAATGTATATTTTAGACAAATCATGCTTGGTTGATAACTAACTTTCACTTATTTGGGAACACGTATGTGTCCTATTAACTTAATTGGGTAGATTTGTAAAGAATTTTTTATTTTTGGCATACCGGAAGGGTAGTTAAAACACAAGTTTGATTTTGGTACAGGTGAAGAGGAAATAATGGGTAAATTTCCTAGGTTTATGTGCATTTAGGGATGTATGCATTTTAAAATAACTTGCTTATATAGAGATGGTGCTGAAATCTATTATCAAAGTATTTTCTAGCCATTTAGCTTTATGTTAATAAAACCTTTATGTAAGGAGTGTTTCTTTGGCAGAATTGATAAATTGACTGCTAAATTCATTTAAATACATTACTGGATATACAATATATGGAAAACGTTTTGTGTGTGTGTATGGATATAGGAAAAGATGAGAACTGGGTTAAAAAAGAAATTGTACTGAAAAGAAAAGATGAAGTACTTTTGTTTTCTGTTTAAACGTTTATCTTCTTGGTAAAACTTCTCCCAAGAAGAAAGCTTGGCATTTTGAAGTATAAGTATTAATCTTGTAACACCAGAATGAATTGAACTGGTGCCAGTACTCTGATTTTGTCCGTTAATATGCTCAGTAGTGGGGCTTTTCCTCTTTGTCTTTTAAAGTATGGGCAGCATTTGGCCGATTTCTAATGCTCTTGGCATTTTATTGAAAGAAAAACCGCTAAAAAAGAACAGCTTTTTATAATTTTATTATTCTTTTTTGCTTCATAAAAGCCTAAGAACTTCTTCTGAAGAATACCTCCTACCTCATTAGCTAGTCAAGATGCTATGATGATCAGCCTATTTGACCTAATGTGTTTAGAAAAAAGACTTAGGAAAAATACTGAAAGAAAGTACATCCTGGTTTGGCTATTGAGGGGAAAAGAGAAAGAATTGTATGTTATGTAAGTGTTCTGACAGAGGTATGGTGTTAGAAGAGTACTATGTAAGTTGGACATTATTAAAATGTGCTAATATTTAGGTACCTCTCCTCAAATTCTTTGAAGTTCATTTTCTATGGAAATCAATCCAGTGAAACACTCAATTTTTTTTTTTTAAAGTGGTGTTTTTCCAGATAAATTCTAGGGACAAACATTCACATAGTCACGAGTATGTAATTCTGTAATTGTAGAATGCCTGCCTGTATGCTTTGTTTGGTACATTTTCCATGGAGATGTCAATGAATATAATACTCCACCTGTGAATGTTTTAAATGTTGAAATAAAAATAAATGTGCTCTGAAAAAAAAAAAGAGGGTGGGGAGGGAGGGAGAAGGGAATTCACTAACTAGATAGTAGACAAGAATTATCTTAGGGAAGGACAAGACACAATACATGGGAAGTCAGCGTAATTGGACTAAACTAAAAACTAAGAAGTTTCCTGAATACAACCAAATACTTTGAATGACAGAGTAGCAGGGGTGAGGATCTGGGAACCATGGTTTCAGGGGACATCTGGGTCAATTGGCATAACAAAGTTTATTAAGAAAATGTTCTGCATCTCATTTTGGTGAGGTGACATCTGGGGTCTTAAAAGCTAGCAAGCAGCCATCTAAGATGCATCAACTGGTCCCAACCCACCTGGAGCAAAGGAGAATGAAGAATACCAAAGACACAAGGAAAATATTAGTCCAAAAGACAGAAAGGGCCACATAAACCAGAGACTCCATCAGCCTGAGACCAGAAGAACTAGATGGTGCCCAGCTACCACCAATGACCATCCTGACAGGGAAGAAAACAGACAGTCCCTGACAGAGCAGGAGAAAAGCAGGGTGCAGAATTCAAATTCTAGTAAAAAAGACCAGACTTAATGGTCTGACTGAGACTAGAGGGACCCCGGACAACACGGCCCCCGGACTCTCTGTTAGCCTAGGACTGAAACGATTCCTGAGCCAACTCTTCAGACATAGATTAGACTGGGATATATGACATAAAACGATACTTGTGAAGAGAGTGCTTCTTAGCTCAAGTAGATACATGATACTAAACGGGCAGCTCCTGTCTGGAGGTGAGACGAGAAGGCAAAAAGGGACAGGAGCTGGTTGAATGGGCATGGGAAATCCGGGGGGGAAAGGAGGAGTGTGCTGTCACATTATAAGGAGAGCAATTAGGGACACATAACTATGTGTGTATAAATTTTTGTATGAGAAACTAACTTGAACTGTAAACTTTCACTTAAAGCACAATAAATAAATAAATAAATAACAACAAAAAACTTGCCACACACCACATGTATACATGTACACTATACGTACACACACACATGTGTTAAGTATATATAGTGTTGTTGATGTTGTGTGCTGGCAAGTCAATTCCTCACAGGACAGAGTAGAACTGCCCCATAGGCTATAATCTTCATGGGAGCTGATCACCAGGTCTTTTCTCCCTTGGAGCCACCGGACGGGTTTGAACTGCCAACCTTTCAGTTAGCAACCAAGTACTTAACCATTGCACCATCAGGGTTCCTTAAGTATATATGGTTATTGTTGTTATGTGCCCTCAAGTTGATTGTGACTCATAATGACCCTGTAGAATAGGGTAGAACCGGTCCATAGGGTTTCCAAGAAGCGGCTGGTGGATTCAAACTGCTGACCTTCTGTTTAGTAGCTGAGCTCTTAAACACTGTGCCACCAGGACTCGATAAGTATATATACTACTGCGCTAATATTCCAAAACATATGCAAGAAATAATGTAAAAAATAAAATAAATAATATTTTAAAATAATTCTTTATTCTATTCCATGTATTAATGGAACAACAAAAAAAAAAAAAACCCTAAATCACTTAGATTTGGTTGTGCTTCATTATTTCATCAGATCTTTATTTAACACTTGTGATACAGTTATTCCAAGTCTGATATTAAATTCTGTTTACTTCTGTACTTGGTTTCAATGCTGACACTCCTTTGTCATTGCTGAAAAAGAGACTTCACAAAAATAGGTCAATGAATAATTCATCTTTAAACTTGAAAATTCTTTGAGGTACCTTGTAATGAAATAACCAATGAACTATCTATCCAAAAACAAAAACCCAAACCAGTTGCAGTGGAGTCAATTCCAACTCATAGCGACCCTATAGGATGGAGTAGAACCGCCCCATGGGGTTTCCAAGGCTGTAATCTTGACGAAGCAGATTGCCACATCTTTCTTCCATGGAGCAGCTGGTGGCTTCCAACCGCCAACCTTTTAGGATTAGCAGCCAAGCGCTTAACCACTGCGCCATCAGGGCTCCTTAAATTACCTATAAGTAGTACAAAAGATTTTCATGGTCATCCCCCATCTTGTTACACACCTTTGTAAAGATCAAACAGTTTAAGATAACACAATACATAAAGGCACCTAACAGCACACCATGCTGATAACAGGAGAGTTAAGAAGATGCTGCCGTCAGCCCCTGCCCACCTCCGGTGCCCATTCTTCTTTCCCATCAGGGAGACAGAACCTGCTAACACACCAACCAAGGGCGGGGGGGAGGCACCAGGGTCCATCAGGATATTAGATATTAGCAAGGTTTCCATTTTTACTGTTTATATATAAAAAAAAAAGATAAACAACCAGAATTCTTTATGTTTTTGCCGCAGCCTCAGTGGATTGTCTTACATATACTCCACTCTGGAGACATATGCTCTCCGGAAAGAGCTCTAGACAGTGCCAGACTGCTTGTAAAGACCCAGACAAAGAATTGGGCATTTAACAGACCAAAATACTTGGTGTCATGCTGAGAAGGGTGCCGCTCAGCAGGCATGCCAAAACCCAAGCCCTGACTGCAGGTGCACCAGATCCCAGGCTTGGGTGCAACAGAACTAATTCCTCACCCATCCACTGGTGACAAGGGAATCCTAATAGTAGTTGTTTTTCATTAACTCACGGGTTAGGACTAAACTTAAAGGCACAGATATTCAGTTCTGCAGTTGGACAGCGCTGTTAAAGGCAGGGACTTGCAATAATAAGCCACTGATATTGCTGGAAGTTTTCCTCCTTTATCAGTTTTAGAATATGGGACTGTGATGGTTAATTTTACATGTCAATTTGGCTAGGCTATGGTGCCCAGTTGTTTGGCCAAACACTAGTGTAGACTCTATTATGGAGTTGTTACATGTGGTCAAAATCAGTTGGCCTTAAGTAAAGCAGATTATCCTCCATAATGTGGGTGGGCCTCAACCAATCAGTTGAGGGTTTTAAGAGCAAAAAAGGGTGTGTTCTGCTTCCTGACTCTAAGCAGATATTTTGGCAGAACTGTCACCTAACTCTTCCCATCACCTGACCTACATGGATCTTGGGATGCAGGCCTACAGGAGTCTCCAGCCTGCCACCTGACCTATGGGTTTTGGACCTGCCATCCCTAGCAATTGTGTGAGTCAATCCCTAGAAGCAGATCTCTGTCTATAGATATAGATATCTATCTAGATAGAGGGACAGAGAGACACTGGCTCTGTTTCTCTAGACAACCCTAAGACTGGGACCTTAAGCAAGCTACATAACCTCCCTAGGTCATCACTATCTCATTAGAAAATGAAAAGGTTGGACTGGGTGATCCTATTCAAAAAATCTTTAATTCTATGAAAGAAAACAATGATTGATGCTAACTACCTCTGGAAATTGAATAAGATTCATAAATTTTATTTGTACCTTCTTAATCCTTTATGAAAAAGCAGAGAACATATTTAATACTTTTCTACAATCCTTTATCCATACCTTTGGTTCTAGCTTTTGCACAGTTCAGAATTGCTTGGATTTTCGAAAGGAAATACAGAGCAGAGACAGACCATTATGTAACTTCAGCAAGGTCTGGAGTAGCACCCTGTAATCAATCACGTTAATATTCCAGCAGTGAAACCATGAGTTTTCACACTAAGTAGGACGAAAACTAAAAATAGTTTCACATCAGTTCAAGTCAAGTTTTGCAGCCAAAAAGTTTGCCCCTTACTTAACAAAAATTTTGTTTTATAGCTTTTATAGACTTCAGAATTGCTGCAAGGGAGTGTAGACCCATGGTATGTCCTCATACATGCCCCCTGGTTAATCAATTTTTATGGTGTATATCAACCTCTTATTAATAAGTTCCAAATATTTCACAACTGACCACAAGTTTAGAGGCAAAACTTCACTAAAATAGAAACATCATATACCTGTTCCAAGCCTGTCTAGTAATTTATCACTCTACTGTAGAATAAAATCAGGATTGGTCTGATAAAGTATGTTCTTTGCAAAACTGACAATTGAGATTTTTGAAGTTGGCTTTCTGAATATTTTCAGAATTGAAATTAGATGGACTGGACCGTAATCTATAGTTACACCCTTTCTCTCTAGCTACATGCTTTCTCCCCATTTGCAAAGCTAGGCAGTGCATTTATCCATTTGCACTAGCTCTACCCCTTTGAGGTCCTAATAACTAGTGTCCCTCAACATCTTAGGTTCTACATGTTCCCAGTATAGTGGTTAATGCAGAGCTGGCTCCAGAAATACAAGAAGTACAGGTGTCTTACTGTGACTAAGAACAAAACAACCTGGAGGAAATTTGCACCAAGATCTTCAAGAAGTATCTCATTTATGCCCTTCTCCTTAAAGAAACCTTCCCAAAGTTTCTGGTGTCATTACTGCCTGTAAATGCGCAAACGTTTCCTTTTACCAGGAATATGTTCTCGTGTGTGTAACCTTACTGCTCACTATTGATTATCAACATGGAATGAGGGGAGAAATATTTATGGTAACTGACCGTTTCTTATAACGATCTGTTCTCAGAAATATTAAAAAGCAGCAAGATCAACCAGGTTAATTTTTAATTACTTTTATTGTATTTTCTCAGCTTACCTTCAAGTGGAAATCCTAATGATTTTAAAATGCCATTCCACTGGCTGTTAAGAGGAAGAGAAATGAGATGCCTGAGTAATCCTCAAAATCAAGGCGTGTAACTATCAAGGGACTATTTACTCGTCTTACTTTATGATGCCGTATGCAGCAGCGTTTAATAGTTTTTAAATTAATAGTTACTGCTGAGTGTGTTATTCAAAACATGAAACTTAGTTGCTCAATTAAAATAAAAATATTGCATTATTTTACTTTACTACATCTAGCAATCAAAATAATCACTCCACTGGAGAAGAAAATTAGAAAGGACTGACGAGATTTGTTCTCATAATTGTGCTTTCTAATTGATTGATTGATTGATTGCTGTCACTCTAATGTTGGCCAGTGTCTTAAATGGATAATCAGAAAATTAGATTTGATTAGCTAATATGAATCCTTAGGAAGTAAATGAAATTCAACTAAAATAGTGCATTTCCTCAATTATACGGTGCACCATCAATTTACAACAGCTTTTTGAAGAAAAAAATTGTTTAAAATAAAGAGGTTTTTAAAAATGTAGAGTATATATGGTTATACCTTATAATTGAAGAAAATTTTATAGTTTATATTCCTGTCAAAAGTTTATGATAGTGTCTCATATTCAAGTGTCATCAATAGTAAAGAGTGTCTCAAAGTGCATTCCCCTGGAGAATCCTTGGCTGGGCTTTGCCCCCTTTATGGCATTGTAAGAATGTGCTGCCCACCTTTTGACCTTATTTCCAAGTTTTGGATAACTTTTAAAATAGTCTTCCCCTGTAATAGATTGAACTGTGCCCCTCAAAAGATATCTTCACGTGCTAATTCCTGGAACCCATGAGTGTGAACTTATTTGGAAAAAGGGTCCTTCCAAATGTAATTAGATGAAAGATTTTGAGATGAGATCCTGGATTCGGATGGGCTCTAAATTCAACGACAAGCGTCCTTATAAGAGAAGGGAAGGGAAGAAGACACATTAGAGGAGAAGGCTGTGTGACAACAGAGGCAGAGACTGGAGTGATGGGGTTGCAAGCCAAGGACCGCCAAGGATTGCCTTCAGCCATCAGAAGCTAGAGAAGCACGGGGTGGATTCTCCCTTAGAGCTTCCAGAAGGCACTGGTGTTGCCAACACCTCAATTTCAGACTTCTGGCCTCCAGAACGGTGAGAGAATAAACTTCTGTTGCTTTAAGCCACCCAGTTTGTAGTAATCTGTTACGGCAGCCACAGGAAACCAATACAGCTGCCTTTGTGAGCATAAATATCTGAAGCTTCTTGATCACAAACCAAGGCTGGTCTTCTTATGTTTGGTCTAATCATTATACAGGTGCAGCAAGAGTGTCATATTAATTTGTCAAGTATAACTCCCAATGTATCTGTAGATGGAAAGTAATTACTATGATGTTTAATTTGATTTAACAATTACTTGGAAGACTATCTCCATATATGATGCTTAAAGAAATCACTCCATCTTTAAAATGGAAAAAATGTCCAATTAGCAATAGTTTTTTCCCACCTGTGTATGTGTGTGTTTCTATGTATGCACAATATCCTGAGGCGAGTACTGTAAGATCTTTGCTAATAATGCTCGATTGCTTATTTAGACCCCCTAAGTGTCCTAAATTACTGTAGCCACACTCCCTAAGCTCTTTCCTATCTCCATTAGGAGGTTAATAGATAGTTGCTGCTGGATGTCCCAAGGGCATCTCAACCTCAGGGACATATGTCTTAGTCTGGATTCTCTAGAGAAGCAAAACCAGTTGAAGCACATATAAACATATACTGAGAGAAATTTTCTTCAAGGAAATGGCTCATGTTATTGTGAGGAAATGGCTCACACAATTGTGGGGACTGGCTAGTCCATAATCAGTGGGTTAGACAACAGGCTGAAGACCTCTGCTGGCTCACATGGTTGTGGGGGCTGACGAACCCAAACTCTGCAGGTCAGGTGGCAGGCCAGAAACTTCTGCAAGCTTCTGTCCCAAAAAACCAGAGGTCAGGTGACAAAAAGAATGCAGAGTCAAGAAAAAGAGCCCACCTTGTCTTTAGCGATTAAGTGCGGCCACTTCGCCCCTGCCACCCCAGAATCCAATTACCCCTATTGTAGTTAAGTGTCTTAATTCAGTTAGGACAGTTCCCACTGTGATACCTGACCTATACAGGAGAGCAATTGCAGCAGTCTTTAGGACGCTGAGGGTCTCTTCACAAATTTATTCCTCACAGTTGTGGTAGAAGGTATGTCCTCTGGACACTCCATGGGTGGGTCTGTAGGTCCAACATAATAAATCCACTCTAACATTCCAGTTTCCCTAAGCCTTGGACACCTTCTTCTCCAGTATACCAAGGCAGTTCTGGCATTTCAGCTTCATTTAGTGTAGGCCATTCTTTGGTCCATGTTTCAGTCAACCAACCAAATAAACTATTAGATCCTTTTCTAACCTCTCAAACTGAATGAAATACTGATGAAGAATCTGTGCTTAGTGGGCCCATATCAATAAATTCACGCTTATCCAACTTTATGTTCCTTGCACCATTATCCCACATCCTTGATAGTCATTCACACACATATTCCCCAGGTTTCTGTTTGTATATATTAGAAAAATCAAGTAGTTCTTTTGGAGTGTAGCATTATCTCCTCGTGGGTCACACATTGTACTTCATCTCTTGGGGCTTGCTGGAACTTAAGTCTAGTTATAGGTCTAGAAATAAAAATGGGTGTTGGTAGTGGGTCCTGGGGACATTCAGCATATCTTGCAAGGCATCTGCTTCAAGCAATGCCCCAGGCAACTCTCCAGGCACTGCCTCAGGTGATACCTCATACAAGGACTCTTCAGAGACAACTAGGTTAATCTTATCAGATGGAGGTGGAAGGGATGCTTTTTACTGGGGAAGGTGGCTTAGCAGACAAAGCTGGCGTAATCTCTTCAGGTGGGAGTGAGAGGGCTGGTTCTGTTGGCAGGGGTGATTCGACAGAATTTAGGGGACTAATAGCCCCACCTTCAAGATTATCTGCCCACATGCCCCCATCCCAAGTTTCAGGATCCCATTTCTTCCCAATCAATGCCCTCGCTTTAACTTCAGACACCATTTGAAGTTGGGAATTCAATTGGCATTGTAATTCAGTGACTTTTAGGAAAAGATTCTGGGTTTGGTTTTTGTCAGTATCAGCTCTGTTACAAGAAATAAGACTTTATTTCAGGGCACAAATAGCAAATTTCAGATCTTTTATGTGGCACTTGAGCTAGGACTCTGAAGTCCTGAGCTCATCCTTTTCTTCCCCCACTTTGTCTAGTGAAAGTAGGACCAACTAGCTAGCTTCATTATATTTCTGACTTTGACAAAAATGTTGAAAAATATCAAATGCACGGTTACCCAGAGCTTTGTCTCTCACAAATATTTAATCCAATGGTGGTGATATTTTATGAATTTCTACTGCTACATCATGCCATGGATACACAGTGCACTCTTTACTACTGGAAATAGAGTCATTAGTGCCTTAAGTCTAGCCAGACATGAACAAATTCAGAAAACTCATCCTTAAGATTTTGTTCCTCTAGAATCACTCTCGGTACCAAATATCTTAGTCTGGGTTCTCTAGAGGAGCAAAACCAGTGAAGCATATATAAATATATAGAGAGAAATTTACTTCAAGGAAATGGCTCATGCAATTGTAGTGGCTGGTAAGCCCCAAATCCATGGGTCAGGAGACAGGCTGAAGACTTCTGCTGGCTCATGTTGTTGCAGGGGCTGATGAACCCAAAATCTGCAGATCAGGTGGCAGGTTGGAGGCCTTTGCTGGCTCATAGGGTTGTGGGAGTTGGCAAATCCAAAATCTGCAGGTCAGGCGACAGGCCACAGATTTCTTTAGGCTAATGTCCCAAGAACCAGAGGTCAGGCAACAAAAGAGCAAGCTTTGTCAGACATCCATTTATGTACTGGAGGCAGGCCTCACTCCCAAGGAAACTTCCCTTTCAGTTGATTGGCTGCTCACATCAGATTACAAAATGGGAGTTGATACACAGTGTCTGCAAAACCACTGACAATCAAAGGCTAGCCAAACTGACACACAACATTAGCCATTAGAATATACAAAGAGCTAAGTTATTATCTTTGCCCATAAGGCAGATCCTCTTTCTGCGGCTCCTCTCTGTGGGAAGTCATCATTTCCACATTGTCACCAAAGCCAGATACCTAGTCATTCAAATACTCTACTAAAGTATAATTTTCAAAAAGGTAAGACCATTATTCTATGCAAATATAAAGTGAACACTTGTCAACGATTTTTTTCAACTCAGTAGTTAATGAGGTAAGATGTTAAGGCTAATTCAAAGAACAAATGAGGAGCTAAGGATTTATAGGTAAATTAATAAAGAAATTTTAGGATAAGATTAATGGCTTAGATTAAAAACTGCTTAATATCCTACAGATAATAGGCCATAAACTTTGGGGTTATCTTTGCCACTGAACAGAAATCATTTGCATCTCTACCAGACAAAATCTATAAGTTAACAAGCAATTCTCTGACTTTAATCAATAGTTGAACAAAATGCATTCCCTAGCTAATCCTTGGGTGGGCCTGTGTCTGTCTATGTCATTGAAAGCTGCCTAACTTTTTACTTTATTTCAAAGTTTGGGATAATTTTTCTTAACATCTCCTCATTCTTCCCTAACCTCTATGTTCAATTCCTGTTAGTTTTCCCTCTATATTATTCCCTGTATATATCCCCTCCATACATAATGCCACAGCCTTAGTTCATACCCTCATTATCTCTTACCTTGCCTCTTACATCTGTTTTTCCTAAATATTCTCCCAAATTTCATGCTGTTGCCAGGGATAAACTTAAATTTCATCATGTTAGTCGTGTGTTAAGTCACTTCAAAGGTTCCCTGTTATTTATGAGATTGCATGTAAGGCCCTCCATGATCTGCCTACATCTTTTCTACCCTCACATCATAACAAAACTGGATTCTCCTTGCAATTCACCACTACACAACGTTGTTTTATACCTCTGCTCACCCATCTTAGAATCCTCTCCTTGCTGACATCACTCCCTTCTCTGTTCCAACCCAGATTCCCTGACTGATGAACACCTACTTATTTCAAAACTCAGTTCAACAATAATCTTCTATGAAAAGATGCTCAACATCGTTAGTCATTAGGGAAGTGCAAATCAAAACCACAAAATTTGCCACTTCATACTCACCGCAGTACCTGAGTGGATCAAATGGTTAACGCATTTGGCTGCTAATCAAAAGGCTTGTGGCTCAACTCCACTTGGAGGTGCATTAAAAGAAAGCCCTAGTGATCTACTTCTGAAAAAATCAGCCATTAAAAAACCCTATGGAACCAAAGTTTCAGGGTACAAGGTCAACAAACAAAAATCAGTTGGGTTTCTACACACGCCATGAGAAATCTGAAAGGGAAATTAGGGAAACACTGCCATTTACAATAGCATCTGTGATGGTTAAGGTTATGTGTCAACTTGGATAGGCCATGATTCTCAGTGATTTGTCAGGTTTTATGTAATCATCCCCCATTTTGTGATCTGATGTGAGCAGCCAATCAGTTGAAAGGGGAGTTTCCTTGGGGGTATGGCCTATATTCACTATATATGAACGTTCTGCAGAGCTCACCCTCTCTCAATCCTGCATCTGTCTCATCATCATGTGACCAGCAGCTTGCCCTCTGACCCGCCAATTTTCACTCTGTCAGCCCCTGCAACCATGTGAGTCAAGAGAAGCCTCCAGCCTGATGCCTGACCCATGGATTTGGGACTTGCCAGCCTCCACAATTATGTGAGCAATTTCCTTGAAATAAATCTCTATTTTTATATATACATGTCACTGGTTTTGCTCCTTTAGCAAGCCCAGCCTAAGACTTGGTACTGAGAGTGGTTCTAGGGGAACAAAATTGTAAGGATGAGTTTTCTGAATTCTTCTCAAGTCTGGCTAGTTTTAAAGGCGCTGATGACACTGCCTCCAGTATTAGAGAGGCATAAGGTGGCAACAGAAGTAAGCAAAATATCACTACCAATAGACCAAGTATTGCTGAGAGGCGAGGTTCTGGGTAATTGCATGTTTGGTACTTTTCTACAATTGTGAGAATGAGAAGTATAAGGAAGCTGGTTGGTTGGTCTTACTGTTGCTAGACAAATTGGTGAAAGAAAGAGATGAGCTCAAGGCTTCAGAATCACAGATCAAGTGCCACATAAATAACCTCAAAGTTGCTACTTGTGCCATGAAAGAAAACCATATTTCTTGTAGTAACAGAGCTGATACTTCTGAAAACCAAACCCAGAGTCTTATCGTAAGAGTGTCTGAATTATGCCATTTAAATTCCCAGCTTCGAATGGTGTCTGAAGGTAAAGTGAAGGCATTGATTGGGGAAAAAAAAGGAATCCTGAAACTTGGGATTGAGACATATGGGCAGATAATCAGGAGGGCCTCTTTGTGCCCATTCCAAAGAAAGGTGATCCAACAGAATGAGGAAATTATCAAACAATATCATTAACATCACACGAAAGTAACATTTTGCTGAAGAAAATTTTAAAATGGCTGCAGCAGTAAATCAACAGGGAACTGCTGGAAATTCAAGCCAGAATCAGAAGAGGACGTGGAACAAGGGATATCCTTGCTGATGTCAGATGGAAATTGGATATTGGCTGAGGACAAAGAATACCAGAAGGGTGTTTACCTGTGTTCTATTGACTACGTAAAAGCATTTGACTGTGTAGATCATAAAAAATTACAGACAACACTGCAAAGAATGTGAATTCCAGACACTTAATTGTACTCATGCGGAAACTATGCATAGACCAAGAGGCAGTTGTTCAAACAAAACAAGGGGACACTGCGTGATTTAAAAATCAGGAAAGGTGTGTGTCAGGGTTGTATCGTTTCAACATATTTATTCAGTCTGTATGCTGAGCGAATAATCTGAGAAGCTGGACTATATGAAGAAGAACATGGCATCAGGATTGCAGGAAGACTGTTTAACAACCTGCGATGTGCAGATAACACAACCTTGCTTTGCTGGGCAAATCTGCTGCAAAAGACCTCTTTAAAGTGTTAAGAAGCAAAAATGTCACTTTGAGGGCTAAGGTGCCCCTGACCCAAGCCATAGTGTTTTCAATCACATCATACGCATGTAAAAATTGGACAACAAATAAGGAAGACCGAAGAAGAATTGATCCCTTTGAATTATAGTACTGGTGAAGAATATTGAATACACCAAGGACTGTCAGAAGAGCGAACAAATCTGTGTTGGAAGAAGTACAGCCAGAATGCTACTTAGAAGCTAAGATGGTGAGACTTCATCTCATATACTTTGGACATTTTATCAGGAGGGACCAGTCCCTGGAGAAGGACATCATCCTTGGTAAAGCAGAGGATCAGTAAAAATGAGGAAGACCTTCAATGAGATGGATTGACACAGTGGCTGCAACAATGGGCTCAAACATAGCAATGATTGTGAGAATGGCGCAGGACCGGGCACTGTTTTGTTTTGTTAGACATGGGGTCCCTATGAGTTGGAACAGACTCGATAGCACCTAACAACAACAATAATCAGGAAGCTGGGGACATTAAGCCCCTAAATTCTGCAGAATCACTCCTGCCAATAGAACCAGCCCTCTTACTCCCATCAAAAGAGATTACTCCAGCTTTGTCTGCTAAGCCACCCTCCCTGTAAAACCATTATCCCCTCAACTCCCACTGATGAGATTAATCCAGCTGTGCCTGGAGTCGTTATCTGAGATATCAGCCTAGGGTTGCTCCTGGGGCATTGTTTGGGGCATTGCCTGAGGCAGATGGCTTATAAGACCTTGGTGAATGTCCCCAGGACCCTCCACCAACACCCATTTTTGCTTCTAGACCTATAACTAGACTTAAGTCCCGACAATCCCCAAGAGGTGAAGTACAAAATGTGCCACAGGAGGAAGTATGCTACAAAAGAACTGCTTGATTTCTTTCTATATGCAAACAGAAATCTGGGGAATAAGTGGAAATGGCTATTAAGGGTGTGGGATAACAGTTCAAGGGATATAAATTTTGATCAGTCTGAGTTTACTTATATGGGCCCATTAAGCACATATTCTTCATTCAATGTTTCAGCTCGAGAGGTTAGAAAAGTATCTCATAGTTTATTTGGTTTGTTCACTGATGCATGGATTAAGCAGTGGCCTGCACTAAATCAAGTTGAAATGCCAGACCTGCCTTGGTGTACTGTAGAAAAAGGTCTCCAAAGACTTAGGGAAATTGGAATTTTAAAGTGGATTTATCAGGTTGGACACACAGACTCATCCATGGAGGACACACCTTTTATCACAATGGTGAGAAACAAATTTGTGAAGGGAGCCACAGCATCCTTGAAGACTGCTGTGACAGATATTTTATGTAAGTAAGATTTGACAATGGGAACTGCCCTAACTGAATTAAGACACCTAACTGCAAAGGGGCTGATTGGACCCCACAGTGGTAGGGGCCAAGTGGCAGCACTTAATTGACAAAGACAGGATGGACATGGTTACTGTAATGGACAGCAGAGTAAAAGCAGTAATCAGAATAGTCTGACTCATATGGATTTACAGTGTTGGCTACTTAGTCATGGTGTCCATAGGAGTGAAATAGATGGAAAATCTACTAAAAATTTACTTGATCTGTACAAGCGGAAGAATTCTAGGTCAAGTGAACAGCAGTCTAACTTGAATTGCCAGAATAAAGTCACAGCCCCTCAATCAATTTCCAGACTTGAGTGAGTTTACAGATCCACAACACCTTGAGTAAAGGGGAGGCCAGGGCCCCTTGAGGAAGGATCCCACTACACCGTCAAAAATGTATACTGTTAATCTTTCTCCAAGCCTTCCCCAAAGGGATCTATGGCCTTTTACGTGAGTGACTGTTCACTGAGGAAAAGGAAATAACCAGACATTTTGGGGTTTACTGGATACTGACTCTGAACTGACAGTCATTCCAGGAGATCCAAAATGGCACTGTTGCCCACCAGTTAGAGTAAGGTCATATGGAGGTTGGGTTATTAATGGAGTCTTAGCTCAGATCAGTGTCATAGTGGGTCCTGTGGGTCCCTGAACCCATCCTGTAGTGATTTCCCCAGTTCCAGAATTCATAACTGGTGTAGGCATACTCAGCAACTGGCAGAACACCCACACTGGATCCCTGACATGTGGAGTTAGGGCTATTATGGTAGAAAAAGTCAAGTGGTAGCCATTAAAACTGCTGCTATCTAGGAAAATAGTAATCAAAAAGCAATACCACATTCCTGGAGAGACTGCAGAGATTAGTACCACCATCGAGGACTTGAAAGATGTAGGGGTGGTGATTCCCACCACATCTGCATTCAACTCACCTAACTGGCCTGTGCAAAAAACAGATGGTTCTTGGAGAATGCCAGTGGATTATCATAAACTTAACTAGGTGGTGACTCCAATTGCAGCTGTGGTTCCAGATGTGGTTTCATTGCTTGAGTAAGTTAATGCATCTCCTGGTATTTTGTATGTAGTTGTTTGATCTAGCCAATGCCTTTTTCTTGATTCTGGTTTTGAAGGAACACCAAAAGCAGTTTGCCTTCAGCTGGCAAGGCCAGCAATACACCTTCACTGTCCTACCTCAGAGGTATTTCAACTCTCCACCTCAATGTCATAATTTAGTCTGCAGGGACCTTGGTTGTCTTTTCCTTCCATAAGACATCACACTGGTCCATTACATTGATGACACTATGCTGATTGAACCTAGTAAGGAGGAAGGATCAATGACTCTAGTCTTATTGGTAAGACATTTGCACGCTAGAGGGTAGGAAATTAATCCAATTTCTAGGAGTTCACTGGTGTGGGGCATGTCAAGATATTCCTTCCAAAGTGAAGGATAAGTTGTTGTGGTTGGCCCCTCTTAGCTGAAAAGGAGGCACAATAACTAGTGGGCCTCTTTGGATTTGGGAAGCAACATATCCCTCATTTGGGTGTGCTACTTCAGCCTATTTATCATGTGACTCTAAAAGTTGCTAGTTTTGAGTTGGCTCTAGAAAAGGAGAAGTCTCTGCACCAGGTTCAGGGTGCCATGCAAGCCACTTTGCCATTTTGGCCATATGATCCAGCTGATCCAATGGTGCTTGAAATGTCAGTGGCAGATAGACATGCTGTTTGGAGTGTTTGGCAGGCCCCTATTGGTGAATCACAGCACAGATCCTTAGGATTTTGGAATAAAGCTCTACTGTCTTCTGCAGATAACTCTTCTCCTTTTGAGAAACAGCTTTTGGCTTGTTATTGAGCCTTAGTGGAGACTGAACACTTAACCATGGGCCACCAAGTCACTATGTGACTTAAGCTGCCCATCAAGAACTGGGCACTGTCTGACCCACAGAGCCCTAAAGTTGGACATGCACAGCAGCACTCCATCGTCAAATGGAAGTGGTATATATGACATTGGGCCCAAGTAGGACCTTAAGGCACAAGTAAGTTACATGAGGAAGGTGACAAAAATGCTCATCGTCCCCACTCCTCTCACATTATCTTCCCTCTCTCAGTCTGCACTTATGGCCTTTGGGGCATTCCTTACAATCAGTTGACTGAGAAAGAGAAAGCGCATGCCTAGTTTACAGATGGTTCTTCACAATATGCAGGCACCATGCAGAAGTGGACAGCAGCAGCACTGCAGCCCCTATCTGGGGCCTCCCTGAAGGACAATGGTGAAGGGAAATCCTTCCAGTGGGCAGAACTTTGAGCAGCACACCTGGTTGTTCATTTTGCTTAGAAGGAAAAATGTCCAGATGTGTGATAGTATACTGATTCATGGACTGTGGCCAGTGATTTGGCTGGGTGGTCAGAGACTTGGAAGGAACAATACTGGAAAACTAGTGATAAGGAGATATGGGGAAGAGGCATGTGGATAGACCTCTTTAAATGGGCCAAAGAAATGGTACATGTAGAAATGTTTGAATTAGTGTATATTTCACTGTGTATATTCTCAACAACAACAACAAAATACATAAAGTTTTTTTAAAATTTACTCAACAGCAACAAGTAAAGGATGGCTATTACCAGAAAAACAGAAAATAATTACTATCAGTGAGAATGTGGAGAAATTGAAACACTCATGCATTGCTGGTGGGAATGTAAAGTGATGCAACGGCTGTGGAAAACAGTTTTTGGGTTCCTCAAAAAGTTAAAAATAGAATTACAAAATGACCCAACAATTCCACTCCTAGGTATATGCCCAAAAGACTGAAACAGACACTTGTACATCAGTGTTCATTGCAGCATTATTCACAATAGTCAAATGGTGGAAACAACCCAAGTGTCTAGCAGATTAAAGAATAAACAAAATGTGGTATATCTATACAATGGAATATTATCCAGTTGCTGGATGCACAGGTGTGCTATATTATAATTGCCCCCTCACTGTCTCCCTAGCTGCTAAGGGACGTAACAGCTACTAATGGACATAAAGTAAAGTATGCGCTTTAGGAGGAGATTATTTTCCTCTGAAGAAACTTAGAACTCTATTAAGCTATCTCAGTGGGATAAAGGAGGAAGCACTGTTCTCCAGTGCCAGTAAATCTATCCCATGCTGAACTGGGGCAGTAAATGATGTCCATTGCCTGCAAGGGGCTTTTCACTTTTATTACCACATTTTACCTATTATTACCCATTGCTGTCAAGTCAGTTCCAACTCACAATGACCCTATAGGACAGAGTAGAACTGCCTCACAGGATTCCCAAAGCTGTAAATCTTTACAGAAGCAGACTGCCACATCTTTCTCCCACCAAGTGTCTGGTAGGTTCAAACTGCCCACCTTTTGGTTAGCAGTCAAGCACTTAAGCACTGCCCCATCAGGGCTCCTTTACATTTTGTTACCCCCTTTTATTGCCCTTTCCCTTCCTAGTTTCTATACCTGCTATTTGGCATGTAGGCATGGCTGTATGGTTAGTATTTAATCCTGGGAGAAAGGAATTTAGGCCTTCTCCTCCCAAGATGTGAACTGGAGCATACTTGGATGTGATCTAACCCTGTGGATGGGAGCCTAACTTCAGGGAGCCTAGGCTGATGATGATGTATCCTGTTCTACCCATCCCTGTCCTGTTTATTTTGTAAGTAGTAAATGCCCGTTGATCATGCCATTACAAGTGTCTGGTCTGTGCTCTGCTCCAGACGGTCTTTCACCAAGAACTTGTGAGTATAGTGATGTTGCACCAGTCATAAAAAGGAATGGAGTTCTGATACATGTTACAACATGAATGAATGCTGAAAAGAGTATGCTTAGTGAAATAAGTCAGACACAAATATGGCATGATCCCACTGATATGAAATATCTAGAGTAGGCAAAAAGCACAGAGACAAAAGTGGTTACCAGGGGCTGATGGGAGGGAGAAATGTGGAGCTGTTGCTGAAGGTGTACTAAGTTTCTGTTTGGGGTGATGAAAAAGTTTTAGAAATAAGACAGTGGTAATGACTGTACAACATGGTGAATGGAATTATTGTGATGTCACTGAACTGTACACTTAAAAATGGTTAAAATGGCAAATTTTATATTATATATATTTTACTACAATAAAATTGTTAATTTAAAAAATTATCTCCTATCACTTACTCCTACCCCAGTAGAATGGACTACACCCTCCTTTGTAACCCCTCATACATCTTCATACATTTATTATACCTCTTGGAACCCTTTTTATGCGCTTATTTGTTTACCTTTTCATCTCGTTTTACATCTAGTTTGAACTCGTCTAGATGCAGTTCCAGAAACAAGTATCTAAAGTCTAGTAATTTATTTCAGAAGTGTAGGAAACGTGTAGGGAAGTGAAAAAGTAGAATAGGGAAGGGAAAGCTGCACATAAGACTACATAATCCAGCCAGCTACCTCTGTGTGCAATTGATGTTGAATCTCATGGGGAAATTCGAAAGTTATCCCACTTGAGGGGCAAGACAGCTGGGTATTAATAATACCAAGTTATGTCAGTCATTGATTAAAGATTGCTCAGAAGTTCTGGACTTCCAAATCTTTGGACCAAATGGCCTTCTGTTGTTTTGGAAAGAGCCCTGTGACGTTAATGTTATGTGTCAACTTGACTAGGCTATGATTCTCAGTGGTTTGGCAGACATTGGACTGATTGCTCTTCCATAATGTAATATAATGTAATCACCTCCATGATGAGATCTGATATGAGCAGCCAATCATTTGAAAGAGAAGTTTCCTTGGGGGTATGGTCTGCATCCAGTGTATAAATGGATGTTCCAACAAGGCTCACTCTCACTCTAGATCCTGTATCTGATTTGCCATCATCTGACCTCCAGTTCTTGGGATGTGAGCCAGCAGCCTACCACCTGACCTGCAGATTTTGGGTTAGTCAGCCCCTGCAGCCACATGAGTCAGGAAAAGACTCCAGCATCCATATATGTTGGATTTATGTCATACCCTCAAGGAAACTCCCCTTACACCAGATACTTGAGTAAGGCAGCGATTTGAGTGAAGGTGTGACTTGAATAAGTCTGTGACTTGAGTCATGCCCTTTAGTAAGGGTGTGACTCAAGATACACCCCACAATAATCTTGCCTCATTAACATATAGAAGTTTAGGATTTACAACACATAAAATGGAGGATAAATACACAACACCATAAAATGGAGAATAATTACATCAGATCACAAAATGGAGGATGATTACAGAATACTTGGAATCATGGCCTAGCCAAGTTGACACGTAACTTTAACCCTCACAGTTGAACAACATAATGAACATAATTAATATCACTGAAATGTACGTGTACAAAATGTTGAAATGGCAAATTTTTTGTTATATGTATATATATGTGTATGTGTATGTGTATATATTTGTTTCTCAAAATAAGAAAATCATATGACATAAAAGAAAAAGAAATTAGATGATGATCAAACTTTCAACAGTAACAATTCATACCAGAAAAAACATATCTAACATCCTTGTGAGCCAAGGATTTTCTATTTGGAACAAAACTGACCCTCAAGTACAAATGGCACAAATAATCTGTAATCAGAAGTATTGTTCTTATTAGCCCTTTCTAAGCAAACTACAAGAGAACAAGCTTCAAACACCAACATGACTAGAGCAATGCGGACATAGGAGTGAGTAGTGAGTAATAAGTATATAGTTACTTGTGAACTAAGAATTCGTGAGAGTTAAAAGGAAGAAAATATGAGGGAGATTGGAATAGTATATGCAAAAAATATTTTTACTGCTTTTTATTAATCATGACTGGTGGTAGTTGGATTAGTATTGCTATTTTGAGAGTATTGCACGTAGTTATGGTATGTTTTAATTCCATGAGTCAGTATGGGATATTCTAATTCCATCACCCCTGAGAACCAAAATCTTGCTGTAAAAGAAAGAAGATACAGATGTATTATAGAAGAGGTTGAAAAACCCTGTAGTCCTGAATTTGAACTGGAAATATCAATATGAACTCATGAAGTATTTTATCTTTAAATATATATTTCTTAGCTCTGTCCATTGTAGAAATCCAGGAACAATGAACAACCCACTCACAATGAGCAAGGGTCTCAGATCGTAGTCTTTAAAAATTATCTCCCATGAAAAGAAATCAGAGCTTGTTGAAAAAATGACTGATTCCAGGTCTGGGACAGGAAATGTACCAGATGAGCCTGGAACACCTTGATACACTAGAAAACAAGAAAACTATTAAAGACTACTATAGTTGTGTCAAAATGACTTAAGAGCCAACCCAAGAGGCCCCACTGGCCAGAGATGGAAAATTTGAGTTTCAGTAAAGATAAGAATTGCTTAAATCCGTGAGTTCATCAGCATATTTTTAAAAACAAATTGGTTATCTTCTAAGGATGACAGAGAACCAGTTCATTATTTGAAAATTTAGTAAAGAAAGGAAATCCGCATTTTTGAAAAAGGAAGTAAGGATTTACCTGACATTCTATGTGGATTTTACTAATGGGTTAATGTGTCCGTCGGTTTGTCGAACTGTGGTGGCTTGAGTGCTGCTGTGATGCTGGAAGCTATGCCACTGGTTTTTCAAATACTAGGAGGGTCACCCGTGGTGGACAGGTTTCAGTGGAGCTTCCAGATGAAGACAGACTAGGAAGAAAGACCTAGCCATCTACTGCAGAAAAAAAGGGCCACTGAAAACCTTATGAATAGCAACATTGTCTGATGTAGTCTCAGAAAATGAGCCCCTCAGGTTGGTTGGCACTCGAGATAGGACTGGGGAAGAGCTGCCTCCTCAAAGTAGAGTCAACCTTAATAATGTTAGTGGAGTCAAGCTTTTGGAACCTTCATTTGCTGATGTGGCACAACTCAAAGAAGAAGAAACAGCTGCAAACATCCATTAATAATCTGAACGTGAAATGTATGAAGTATGAATTTAGGAAAATGGGAAGTCATCAAACATGAAATGGAACACATAAAGATGGAAATCGTAGGCATTAGTGAGCTGAAGTGGACTGGTTTTGGCCATTTTGAATTAGACAATCATATGATCTACTATGCTGGGAATGACATATTGAAGAGGAATTGGGTCATGTTCATCATCAAAAAGAACATTTCAAGATCTATCCTGAAGTACAATGCTGTCAGTGATAGGACAACATCCATACGACTACAACGAAGATCAGTTAATAAGACTATTATTCAAATTTACATACCAAACACTAAGGCCAAAGATGAAGAAATTGAAGATTTTTACCAACTTCTGCAGTCTGAAATTGATCAAACATGCAATCAAGATGCATTGATAATTACTGGTGATTGGAATGCAAAAATTGGAAGCAAAGAAAAAGGATTGGTAGTTGGAAAATATGGCCTTGATGATAGAAATGACATCAGAGATCAACATGATAACATTTTGCAAGACAAATGACTTATTCATTGCAAATGCCTTTTAAAAAAAAAAAAAAACAACATAAATGGTGACTATACATGTGGATGTCACCAGATGAAAACAAAGGAAACAAACTGACTACATCTGCGGAAAGAGATGATGATAAAGCTCAATATCATCAGTCAGAATAAGGCGAGGGTGAGAATGCAGAACAGACCATCAGTTGCTCCTATGCAAGTTCAAGTTGAAGCTGATGAAAATTAAAACAAGTCCACGAGAGCCAAACTACGACCTTGAGTATATCCCACCTAAATCTGGAGACCATCTAAGGAATAGAATTGACTTATTGAACACTAATGACCAAAGACCAGATGAGTTGTAGGATGACATCAAGGACATCATACATGAAGAAAGCAAAAGATCATTAAAAAGACAGGAAAGGAAGAAAAGACCAAAATGGATGTCAGAAGAGACTCTGAAATTTGCTTTTGAATGTAGAGCAGCTAAAGTGAATGGAAGAAATGATGAAGTAAAAGAGCTGAACAGAAAATTTCAAAGAATGGCTCAAGAAGACAAGGTCAAGTATTATAATGAAATGTTGAAAGACCCGGAGCTAGAAAACCAAAAGGGAAGAACACCCTCAGCATTTCTCAAGCTGAATGAACTGAACTAAAAATTCAGGCCTCAAGTTGCAATTTTGAAGGATTCTTAATGGGGATGCTGGTGGTGCAAGTGGCTAAGCGTTTGGCTGCTAACCAAAAGGATGGTAGTTCGAATCCACCAGCCCCTCCTTGGAAACCCTGTGGGGCAGTTCTACTCTGTCCTATAGGGTCATTAGGAGTCAGAATCAACTTGATGGCAACAGGTTTGGTTTTTTGGTTTATGGACAATGTATTGAATGACACAGGAAGCATCAAATGAAGATGGAAGGAATACACAGAGTCACTGTATCAAAAATAATTGGTCAACGGTCAACCATTTCAGGATATTATGAAGAACCGACGGTACTGAAGGAAGAAGACCAAGCTGCACTGAAGGCACTGGCAAAAAACAAGGCTCCATGAATTGATGAAATACCAATTGAGATGTTTTAACAAATGGAAGCAGCACTGGAGGTGCTCTCTCATCTATGCCAAGAAATTTGGAAGACAGCTTCGAGTCCAACCAACTGTAAGACATCCATATTTGTGCCATTCCAAAGAAAGATGATCCAACAGAATGTGGAAATTATCAAACAATATCATTAATATCACACTCAAGTAAAATTTTGCTGAAGATAATTCAAAAACAGTTGCAGCAGTACGTCAACAGGGAACTGCCAGAAATTCAAGCCAGGTTCAGAAGAGGACATGGAACAAGGGATATCATTGCTGAAGTCAGATGGATCTTGGCTGAAAACAGAGAATACCACTAACTAGACAATAAATAAATGGTAACTTCAGTGAAGAGTGAGACAGTACACAATATTGCGAAGTCAGCACAACTTGACCAAGGCAAAGTCATAGAAGCTTCATAGACACATCAAGACTCTCTGAGGGACTGAATTACAGGGCTGAGGGCTGGGGACCATCTAGCTCAATTGGCATAACATAGTTTATAAAGAAAATGTTCTACAACCTACTTTGGTGAGTAGCCTCTGGGTCTTAAAAGGTTATGAGAGGCCATCTAAGATATTCCACTGGTCTCACCCTGTCTGGAGCAAGGGAGAATAAAGAAAACCAAAGACACAAGGGAAAGATTAGTCCAAAGGACTAATGGATCACAGCTACCACAGCCTCCACCAGACTGAGTCCAGCACAACTAGATGGTGCCCAGCTACCATCACCAACTGCTCTGACAAGGATCACAGTAGAGGGTCCCAGACAGAGCTGGAGAAAAATGTAGAACAAAATTCAAACTCACAGAAAAAGACCAGACTTACTGGTCTAGGATTGGAGAACTCCTGAGAGTATGGCCCCTGGATACCCTTTTAACTTAACACTGAAGTCACTCCTGAGGTTCACCCTTCAGCCAAAGATTAGACAGACAGACCCATAAAACAAACAATAATACATGTAGCTCAAACATGTATACGAGACTAAATGGGCACACCAGCCCAAGGGCAAGAATGAGAGGACAGGAGGGGACAGGAAAGCTGGACAAATGGAAACAGGGAACCCAAGGTCGAGAAGCGGAGAATGTTGACACATTGCGGGGTTGGCAAACAATGTCACAAAACAATATGTGTATTAATCGTTTAAAGAGAAACTAATTTGCTCTGTAAACCTTCATCTAAAGCACGATTTAAAATATGTATATACTGTCTGTTTCCATTTATATGATGATTAAGAATAGGCAAAACTAATAGATGGTTATAAAATTCTGAATTGTTCTTAGCCCTGGGCAGAGGAGAGTGGGTAGTGATGGGGAAAGGATGTAGAACATTCCCAGTGCCAGGAATATTTTACATCTTGATCTGGGTAATGATTCATTGAGCTGTATTTATTGAATGTATGTTACATACCTCAACAAAAATTTTTAAAAAGCAATAAAATTCAACATAAGCTCCCACAATCTCCAATTCTTAGTTACTATGTTGATATAGTCTTACTCATTTCTTAATTAACATTTTCTATATACCCTGAAAATTTGTCGACAGATTATGTTAAACTTCTGTTACAGTTTGTCTTACCTTTCACACTGACTGAAACTCTTATCAAGGGCCTGCAAGTATAAATATTCCATGATTAACAAACTTTAAAACAAAACAAAAACTCCAACTTTTTCTAGGCAAAGAACCCAGGCAATGGAAGTCAATAAAAATGATTATAGGTCATGAATTAGCAAAAAGAGGCTTGAAGACAGTGCCTTTACGTTTGCATACCTCTCTTTCTTCATATACCAAAAGGAGAAAAGAATACCTACACTGTCAACCTATCTATGAGGTTAAGTGGGAAAACAAATATGAATACACTTTAGAAACCAGTGATGCACTCATCAAATGTGAGCTTTTATTATTGGTGCCTGTTATAATGTGTGAGCCCTGGTGGCACAGTGGTTAAAAGCTCAACTGCTAACCAAAAGGTTGGCAGTTCAAATCCACCAGCCCCTCCTTGGAAACCCTATGGGGTAGTTCTACTCTCTCCTGTATGGTCACTATGAGTCAGGATTGACTTGATGGCAACAGGTTTGGGTTTTTTGGTATTATAATGTATGGAGTCCCTGCGTGGCAGCAATGTTTAAGCACTCAACCACTAACCAAAAGGTGGGCAGTTCAAATCCACTCAGAAGAAAGGCCTGGTGATCTACTTCTGAAAGATCGCAGTCATTGAAAAACCTATGGAGTACAGTTCTTCTCTGACACACATGAGGTCACCATGAATCCAAATAGCTCAATGACAATTGGTTTTTATTACAGTGTAGAACACAAAACAAATGCTCAATAAACCTGATTAATTGATTATTACTGGCTGGCCAGCCAGGCTGATTCAGGAAACCCTATAGGGAAACACATTCAGAACAGATTACTTTTAAATATTTTCACTGTCAACACAAGTACCAAATTCTCCATCTTGTTACGTTTCCAAATCAACCTCAGAATGAGTTTTTAAATGAGAGTCAAATACATAATCCATGTATTTGACTGGGTTAATGGGTCAGGATGGGCATGATTAAGTCAGACAGAATAAGCCTGCAGCTGGAGGGTGGGTAGAGGCTATTCTCACTATTGGGCAGCGGGTTAATACCAGCAGAGAAGGAGAGACAACAGCAGCAGCTAGGGCTATTGTAAGCCCTATGAGAGAGGAGAACTTAGAGAGCAGAGGAATCTTTGTCCCTGAAGGTCAGTTTGACCCTGGATGTTGAGCAGACATTTCCTTTTCCCATTGTGTGTTTGTATCTCTTTAATTTCACAGTTCTTAACTTTAAAAATATCTCCACCATTTAAATTCTAGCTGTTCTCTGTGGGAGTATAAAAAAAGTCCAGACGTTTTCCATAAAAAGAGAAACTTCTATGAAGAGAAGGCTGTATATTTGAAACTACTGACATCCATTAATTTTGTAAAACTAGCTATTTCTCTTCAGTTTGGAATATTGAGATATGCCTGTGAATAGAAATTTTTCTCCTTCTTCTTTTCTTTGCTCTTATTCCCTCATTCCTCCTCTTCCTATCTCCTAGTTCCTGGGATCACCAGTCAACTTTTAAAAAACTTAAGGTAAGATTTCTTGGTATCAACTCCTTGTCTGAGTAAACTGGAGTTCTACTTCTGCCACTTATGTAGCTACTTGACCCCGATCAACTCACTTATCCTTGCTGTCAGCAACGGAAGATAGTACTGCCTTCCCTATCTACCGCAAAGGATTACTGGAATGCCAAATTAGATAACAAACGTGAAAGTGCTCTAATGAAATAAGAAGAGCGATACAAATGTCAGCTGTCATTATCAATAATTCATGAACTGAGATGCTGACTAATATTCTCTGTTGTTGTTGTTAGCTGCCAGAGTCTGCCCCTGACTGCCGCTGATTCATGGTGACCCCACGCACAACAGAATGAAACTGTGTCCAGTCCTGTGCCATCTCTATGATTGGCTGGGGATCGGGCTATTGTGATCATAGGGTTTTCACTGGCTAGTTTTCAGAAGTATATTGCCAGGCCGTTCTTCCTAGTCTGTCTTAGTCTGGTAGCTCTGCTGAAACCTGTTCAGCATCATAGCAACACCAAGTCCCCACTAACAGACTGGTGCTGGCTTCTCATGAGGTGCATTGGTTGAGAATTGAAGCCAGGTCTCCCACAGGCAAGGTGAGAATTCTACCACTGAGCCACTAATGCCTCCAGAGTAAATTGGTTTTTAGATCTAAATTTTTTATTTCATTTAGTGGAAGATGGTTTTATTAAAAACTGAAAATGAAGGGGTGGCTCATTCTCAACAAGATGTTTGAATGCAAGACACTTAAAATTAGAGACTCAACATATGTCAACAGAGACTTAATTAATTCTACGCTAAAGCCTATCGTACAACATCCAAAAAGAAAAACGAACAAAAGGCTTTTAAGATCTTCTCTGTTGAAGCTTTTGGGAAGGTGCTGATTGCCATGGGGAATCAACAGTCATTTAACAGGATTGATGACATCAGTCTGAGTCATGCTAGCATGCAAAACTAGTATGAGGTCATTTTAAGCTAATCAGATGGGTGGCTGGAGAAAGGTGCCATTCACTATTTATTAACTCAACAAGCAACAAAAGGACTGGACTTAGTTAATGGAAACCAAGTGCTTAATGAATCAGGCTAAATAAGGAGGGTGTTGGTAATTGTGTCATTAAGGCCCTAATACGAGAATCTGTCTAGTTCTTATATTGGCCCTAAGGCAACTTTCCAAAGGTGATTCTATGGTCATTTAAAAAAGCTTTCTGCTTTTAAGTGTAGGGCTTTTCTTATTACAGTCACTGAAAAGTGGTTTTGGGGTTACTGGGAATTTGTTCTGGGTCATTGGGAATGTTCATTATTGGTCTGAAAAACTGTTGGTAATGCCCCTCAAATTCTGTTCCAATGGCAGATGTCTAATCAGTTGATGTGACTATATTAAAAAAATGAAGCTGATTATGTTGATTGGCTTCTGGAAACCAGTCTCGTTTTCTTACTGTGACATCACATCAGACAAGCACATAAAAACCACATAATGATTATAATTCAAGGAAGGTGCTACAAAAGAAGTATAAATGGTTGTAGGAGAGGGGAAGACCAAAGGACTGAAATTTTTTATATCTGAATGTTGGGCTGTTTAGAAAGATGACTCTTAAAGCCATTTGTAAGATAAATTGAAATAGAGACATTAGGTAGACAGGTTAGAAGGCTAGAAGTAATGAGGATCTGAAGAAAGGTGTAGTATTAGGGCTAGAAGGGCAAGGATGAATGAAGGAGATATTTTTAACAATATATATGGGGTAGCAAAAGAAAAAAGAATTAACGAGAACTGTTTTTCAGCTTGGGTAAGTGGGAGAGAAGAAAACAATTAACAAAAATTGAGGAGTCAAGCAAGCACAAACAGGGGAAGATAGATGCCAGCTGAAGATCACTAAGGAACTCAGGGACACTGGGGGTACACAAGGGAAGAGACAAGGATCTTCTCCCAGAGATGACAGAGAGAGAGAGAGAGCCTTCTCCTACGGCCAGTGCCCTGAATTCAGCTTCCAGACCCCTAAACTACTGGGAGCTGTGGACCTCATTGGAAACCTAAACGAGAACAACTTGCAATGGAGTCCTTACCTCTTGAATTACCAGCTGACACAGTACAACCCATTGCGTCTCAACTCAGGTGTCACCCCACAGATAAGGGCATCACTCTCCACATTGATGAGGAATATAAGCTGAGGCACTTCGGGGAGTATTTTTACATCCCCCAAATGCAGGATCTGCCTCCAATTGATTTATCTTTAGTGAATAAGGATGAAAATGCCATCTATTTCTTAGGAAATTCTCCTAGCCTTCAACCAAAAATGGTTAAAACATATCTGGAAGAACTAGATAAGGGGGCCAAAATGGGAGCCTACAGTCATGAGGTAAGGAAATGTCCTTGGATTATAGGAGATGAGAGTATTACAGGTCTTATGATTGACATCATAGGAGCCAATGAGAAAGAAATAGCTCTAATGAGTGGTTTAACTGTTAATTTACATCTTCTACTGTTACCACTTTTCAAGCCTACACCAAACTGGTATAAAATTATTTTAGAAGCCAAAGACTTACCTTCAGATTATTATGCTATTGAGTCACAGCTTCAACTTCATGGACTTAATATTGAGAAGAGTATGTGGATTATAAAGCCAAGAGAGGGGGCGGAAACCTTGAGAATGGAGGATGTCCTTGAAGTAACTGAGAAAAAAGGAGACTCGATTGCAGTGATCCTTTTCAGTGGGGTGCATTTTTATCCTGGCCAGCTCTTTAATATACCTGCCATCACAAAAGGTGGACAAGCAAAGGGTTGTTTTGTTGGCCTTGATCTAGCACATGCAGTTGGAAACGTTGAACTCCACTTACATGACTGGGGAGTTGATCTTGCCTGCTGGTGTTCCTACAAGTATGTAAATTCAGGAGCAGGAGATCTTGTGGGTGTCTTTGTCTATGAGAAGCATGCCCATACAATAAAACTTGCATTAGTGGAATGGTTTGGCCATGAACTCAACACCAGACTTAAAATGGATAACAAACTCCAGTCAATCCCCAGGGGCCAATGGATTCAAATGGATTCAGTGGATTCAAATCCTCCCATTTGTTGGTCTGGTCCTCACATGCTTAGTTTAGAGATCTTCAAACAACCAACTATGAAGCATTGAGGAGAAAATCTGTTTTGCTAACTGGTTATCTGGAGTACATGATCAAGTATTGCTATAACAAAGATAAAGCAGAAAGCAAGAAACCACTTGTGAACATAATTACTCCATCTCATATAGAAGATCAGGGCTGCCAGTTAACACTATTGTTTTTTGTTCCAATGAAATATGTTTTCCAAGAACTAGAAAAAAGAGCAGTGGTTTATGACAAGCAGGAATCAAATGGCATTCGAGTGGCTTCAGTTCCTGTCTACAATTCTTTCCATGACACTTATAAATTTGTCAGTCTGCCCATTTCTGTACTTGACTCTGCAGAAACCAAAAAGTCATAGTGTTTTCTAGAACAACTTAACCAAATCACACTGGAAGCTGCTGTCGTTTTTATTATTATCATTGTTATTATCCAACTTTTAATAATGGAAGTACTTGAAAATTGATTGCACCTAACTGGGGATGAATTGCATAGTTTACAGAAATTCCTAACATAATTTTTCTGAGTCTGTGACCCTTAGGAATCCTTATGGCTGTCCAATTTCCCCACCCACGCTTGGGTCCTAATCCACACTTTTTGAGGATGTTCCCTTATTTAATGTTATCATATTCTTGTTGTTTTTATTTGTTTTTTTAAGGGGCTTTCTCTAATGCAAGAGTTTAAATATTACTATCTCCAGAGCAGTGAAATAAATCACCCCAAGTTACTTGTGATTAAGGATTTAAGGATTAGGAAATAAGAGCCTCATCTCTCTGACTTCTTTATTAGGAATCTACAGACCTTTCTGATTCACTATGACAACTAAAGTTAAACTCAGCTCTGTTGGACTTCTTTGTTCTCAGTTGTTGATGCCACAACCAGTATTACTGAATTGGCAAAATATTCATATTTGTATAGATAAGCAGCAAGAGTGAATATGACATAATTATTGCTCCTAACTAAATAAATTTGAGTGAAACAAACTGACTTAGACAACCAGATTTGATGGTAGAGATAAAAAGATAAGAAACTCCAACACGAAAACCTAGCAAACCAGCAACTACTGACATTTATCAAGTACTTACCATGTACCCTTGTGGCACCTGTTAAGAGCTCAGCTACCGACCAAAGGTTGGCAGCTTGGTGCTCCTTGGAAACCCTATGAGGCAGTTCTACTCTGTCCTATAGGGTTACTAGGAGTTAGAATCGACCTGATGGCAACGGGTCTGGTTTTTTTGGTACATGTACCAGGTACTGTGCTAAACTGTTTATGTTATCTTGTTTAATTGAGTGGTCATAAGATTGCTTTAGCAAAGCTTCCCACTCCAATTTTTTGTAACACTCATCTTCACAAATGGAAGCATGCTCAAAACCTTAAAACAGGACCATTCTTGATTTTAGACAGAAGGAATCATTTTTGAACAAATGATGGTGAACAAAACAGACATAGATTCAGCTCTCATAGAACATGCAGCTTAGTGGAAGAACAAATATTAAACAAGTAAACACTCAAGTAAATATATTATTATAAATAATAACTTCTGTGGAAGACAAATAGATAATACTATGAGAAAAAGATTTGAGGGGTATTAATTATATGGTTAGGTAAGAGAAAATGCATAGGTTTATTTTCTAAAATATTTCATACTAATCACATTAAAAGTATATGAAATTATAAGTACAAATCATTCAAGGAATAATCAGCACTCATGTACTCACCAGTTAGGTTAGGCAATAAAGCATTTAAAAACTACCTTTGGACATTCCTAGAGCCCTGGTAGCGCAGTGGTTAAAGAGCTTGATTGCTAACCAAAAGGTCAGCAGTTCAAATCTACCAGCCATTCCTTGGAAACCCTATGGGGCAGTTCCACTCTGTCCTGTAGGGTCACTATGAGTCAGAATCAACTCGACAGCAACAGATTTGGACATTCCCAGATCACACCCTCCTCCCTCCGCAAATCCAGAGATAACCACTGAACTATATTTTGTGTTAATCATTTCCTTACTTTCTTTAAAGTTTTACAGTTACATATGAATCCATAAAAATATTTAATTTTGCCTGTGTATGAACTTCATAGAAATGGAATCATCATACTAATTTTTCTTCAGCTTCTTTTGTTCAACATCTTGTTTTTTTGTGATTCATCCGTTTGTTATATGCAGCTGTTCATTACTTTCATTGTTGCACAACATTCTATTATATAATTGGAGTTATTGATTTACTCTGCTACTGTAGAACATTTGAGCTGTTCCAAATATTTTACGATTGCAACAGTGTTGTGATGAACATTCTGGGCGCACATGTTCAAGTTTGTCTAGGACGTATATCTGTGAAAATACTGGGTCACAGGGAACACACATGTCCAAGTTTACTATGTAATCTCAAACTGTTTTCTAAAGTGGTTGTAGCAGTTTCCACCTCAACCAGTAAATGAGAGTTCCCTTGCTCCAGATCCTTGCCAATAGTAGCTATTGATTTTTATTTTTTTTAAATTGTGGAAAACTAGCAGGTATAAAATGGTATCTCATTGTAGATATAATTTTTATTTCCTTAATTAGTAAAAAAATTAAAGAGTCAGGGGAAGGCACATGTTTGGAGTAAGGAAAAGATTATTTTGGTTTGGGATATACTATACTAAAGAGGCATGTAGGATAACCAAGTAGAGAGAAGACCAAAAGGCAGGGACCCAGACCCAGTGTCCAAACTGCCCTCTGCAAAGGGCATGTCCCGATGGAGCATGAATAAACTAAGGGACCATGTAAGGGCTAATTCCAGGATGCAGAGAGATGGGAGGACAGACAGAAATGGATGCATCAGAATCACCTGGTTGCTTTTGTTGACTGCCATCGAGTCAATTCTGACTTACAGCTACCCCATGCAGTTTCCAAGGCTGTAGTCTTTATGGAAGCAGATCACCAGGTCTTTCTCCCACAGAGCCGCTGGGTGGGTTCCCACCACCAAAGGAGCACTGGTGACACGATGGTTAAGTGCTCGGCTGCTAAAGAAAGGTTGGAATCACCTGGAGGGCTTGTTAAAACAGAATGCTAAGCCCCACTCCTGGGTCTGTGATTCAGTAGATCTGAAACAGAGCCCAAGAATTTGCATTTCTAACAAGTTCCCAGTTGCTGGTCTGGAGACCACATTTTGAGAACCACTCATATAAAGGAAAAGTTTTGGGCTTTGGATTCAGAAGAATCTGAGATCAAATTCTAGCTCAATTAAGTTACATAATCTCTCCAAGTTTCAGTTTTCTCAAGTGGAAAATGAAGAAATAACACTGACCTTGTAGTTTGTTGTTGTTTGTGTTGTTTGGTGCTGTCGAGTCGGTTCCCACTCATAACGACCCTATGTACTACACAACAAAACACTACCCAGTCCTGTGCCATGCTCACAATTGTTGTTATGCTTCAGCCCATTGTTGCAGCCACTGTGTCAATCCATCTCATTGAAGGTCTTCCTCTTTTTCGATGACCCTGTACCCTCCTGACAACATGTCCAAAGTATGTAAGATGTAGTCTCGCCATCCTTGCTTCTAAGGAGCATTCTGTTTGTACTTCTTCCAAGACAGATGCGTTAATTCTTTCAGCAGTCCATGGTATATTCAATATTCAATAGCATGTATGTATAGAACTTTTTAATAGTGCCAGCACACGGTTGGTGTAACTTGTGATCTGATAGGCAGATAGGTAGGTAGATATGTAGGATGGTAGGTAGGTAGGTAGGATAACAGGTAGGAAGGTGAGTAGGTAGGTAGGATGGGAGGCAGGCAGGATGGTAAGAAGGTAGTTAGGCAAGTAGGTAGATAGTCATGTAGGAAAACAGAAACCTGACAGAATGGGCAGGGAAAGATGATATTAGGGATTTGATGAGGAAGGCAAGGAAAATCATGGTCAAAAGGAGATAGGTCAAAATAGTTCCCTGAGCCAAAGAGAAGTCAGCCCTAGGTGCTTGTGTTCTTGGACTGACTGTTTAAAGATACATCTGGGAAGCAAGAATGAGCATGGTAACTAGATCCAACAAGTGATTATAAACAAGCCATAACAACATGTGGGCATCACTGTCCCAACTGACCCCATGCAGTGCCCTTCAAAAGAGGATACACATGCCTAGTCTTAGATGCTGGGTTGGAAGGTCCTGACTATCACTGCCAATACTCTCCTCTTTTCTGGGCAAAATTTAGGGCAATAGCCTGACACCAAAAGGCATGGAGTAGGGGCAGGATATAGGCAGAAAAGAGGCAAAGGTAGAAAATTCTGTTACAAGAAGGACCGACTACATAGTTCACAGAATCCAGGGCAAAATTAAAATGTAGGATCCCTTGTTCAAAGATTGTTAAGAATTTCAAGGTGTCGACAGCACTTTTGAACCAAGTGTGGAAATATTCGAAGTATGGGGTCTTGTTTAATGGTACACATCCACAAAGCCAGCCCTGGTAACAAGACCACGGTGTCTCACCTATGGTACTGTGAGTATTCACTAGGAAAAGCAAGTAGCCTGCATTCTGCAAACTCTGTAGCATAGTTTACTAGCATTGGCAACCTCTTAGAATAAAAAAAGAAACTCCAAGAGAAAGAAAACCTCTTTTCTCCCATTTTAAAACCTTTAAGTGCAAACTGGTGACTTAGAACCTGATGTAGTCCTCAGGAGTGCTTTCAGGCTCACACAACATTTTAAAATTTGACAAAAGTAAATGCCTTTGTAAAGGGCATTCTCACCCCTGCCTGCCAGGTACATGAAGGCATATGAGTCTGTAAACCAACTAGTTGAAGTTGAGGTGACTCCAACTTGTGGTGACTCCATGTGTGTCAGAATAGAACTGCTCGAGAGGGTTTCCAATGGCTGATTTTTCATATGTAGATCACCAGGTCTTTCTTCCAAGGCATCTGTGGGTGCATTTAACCTCTAACCTTTCTTTCAGTTAGTAGACCTGGTTTAAGTTCTGGTCATAAAAAGTCATAAGTTCCTTGTTGGGATCCATTTTTCAATTTAAGTTTTAAACCTATAAAACTTAATGCTGGTCAATACATTCACACATACTCCAAATCTCACGCTTGGCATTCAGACATGTTGGGTAGTGTCTATAACAGACACTAGGAGGCAGTGTTGTCTAGTGGTCTGTTTCAAGCCGATATGTCAAGGATTTTTTTTTCCCCCATCTCAATTCCACTTGCTAATGGACTTTGAGCCCTCACTGTAAAAAGGTGAAGGGATATTCTTAATTGCCCATTTCATAGTAATTAAAAAATATTTCTTTATGGGGGGCACTGCAAAAAAAAAAAAAAAAAAAAGGAAGGACTTTTGGCTGCCAAGTGCCATTATTAATTACATAAGTGATTCAACCTAAAACCACAGGATCAAATTCTGATCTCAAGATAGGCCGAAACAGATTATAGTGAGTGACTGTCCTGGAACTGAGTCAGCTCGTATTCTTTTTTTCCAGGTAAACTTGCAGTGCAATGAAGCCCAAAGCGCTGTCTTTGACTAGATGAGAGGAAAGTTTATACTTGATTCCTGTGGCCTGAGGCTTAACTGCTTTCCTTTGTTGGCAAAACAAAGTAGAAGTGAAATGTAAAAGAAGCAAGTAATAGTCCACCTTCTACAGGGGTTAACATCCCTCAGATTCCCATTTCTGGAAAAATCCAGCAATCCATTCATGTCTTCTGGGAATACTTGTTGTGTTCCTAGATGGGTAGAGAAAGAGCTATGTATTGGTGTCTATCTTCCTATAGGCAGTTCTACTCTGTCCTATATAGGGTCACTATGAGTCAGAATCCACTGGACGGCAACAGGTTTGGTTTTCTTGGTTTACAGGATATTAAAAGAGATGATGCATGTACACTATATGTCGGAGGAAATGGGAACAGAAGTACAAAAGCACAACTTGGGTTGAGATTTATCTAGAAAGATGAGTTGGAGCACGTTGTAAAACGCCTTGAATGCCATGTTAGCAAATGTGGTGCTCTACACAGGCAAACTGAGAATCAGGTAAGATTTTTAGAAAAGAATGAGCCAAGAAGTATCTTGTAAGATCTGTCTACGTTTAGTAGAGTAGACTGAAGGAAATACAAGCAAGGAAGCACTTACTTTTTTTTTTTATCCCAAAAAAATACAGCTTAGAAGTAAGAACCTGAGCACTGGGGTCAGGCTGTTGGCATGTGAATTCGAACGCCCTCACTTTGGGCTGTGTGACACTGGGCAAGTTAGTCAACGTCTCTGAGCCTGTTCCTCATCTCTAAAACTGGAGTAAGAGCATGAACCTCATAGGATTGATGTGTGGATTACATACATAACCTATGCAAGGCATTCACATATACTAAATGCTCAATAAATATGAGCCGTTAAAGATGATGATGATGACATTTTGAGGAAACTGAGGTTCAAGCAGATGAAAAACTAGCAAGAGGTAAATATGGGACACAAACCTAAATCTTCCAACTCAAGTGCAGTGTTTTTTCTTCTTACATATACATTTTAAGAATTTGGAAAAGTCTTCCCATCTTAAGACATGTCCTGCAATCCTGTTTTGATCTTTATGTCAAAGCACAAATTCTTTCACAAAGAGAGATCCTGTAGTAGTTTCATTCACATTACTTTGAGGGGGTTGTTGTTGTTAGGGGCAGCGGAGTCAATTGCAAATCATAAGGACCCCATGTGACAAAGCAGAACTGCCCCACAGAATTTTCTAGGCTGTAATCTTATTATTATTATTATTATTTTTGAACATTTTATTGTGGTTTGGGTGAAAGTTTACAGAGCAAATTAGTTTCCCACTCAACAATTTATACACATTTTGTTTCATGACATTAGCTGCAATCCCCTCAAAGTGACAACACTCTACCGCCTTCCTGCCTGAGTTCCTCATTTCCATTTGCCTATCTTTCCTGCCCCTTCCTGCCTTCTGAACTTTGTTTTTGGGCAAATGCTGCCCTTTTGGTCTCATATGATTGATTGTTCTGTGGAGTGTCTTTCTTTGCTTTGATCATGTTGTACTGACCTCCCCCTTATTATGTATTGCCTTTCCCTTCACGCAGGTTAATATGTATCTACTATCTAGTTAGTGATTTTCCCTTCCTGCCCCTCCCATCTCTGGTAACCACCAAAGAATATTCCATTCTGTGTATAAACTTTTGTTGACTTTTTATAATAGTGGTCTCATACAATATTTGTCCTTCTGTGGTTGACTTATTTCACTAAGCAATGTCCTCCAGGTTCAACCATGTTGTGAGATGTTTAGCTGATTCATCATTATTCTTTAACATTGTGTTTATCTTCTTCCATTGTGTGTATGTACCATAGTTTGTTTATCCATTCATCTGTTAATGGGCACATAGGTTGTTTCCATCTTTTTGCTAATGTTAATAATGCTGTGATGAACACGGATGTGCATGTATCTGTTCATGTGATGGCTCTTGTTTTTCTAGGATGTATACCTAGCAGTGGGATTGTTGTATCATAAGCTATCTCTATTTCTAACTTTTTAAGGAAGTGCCCTACCATTTTCCACAGTGATTGTACCAGATTACAATCCACCAGTAGTGTATGAGAGTTGCAATCTCCCCAAGCCCTCACCAGCATTTGTTGTTTTCTGTTTTTTGGATCATCGCCATTTTTGCCAGCATGAGGTGATATCTCATTGATGTTTTGATTTGCATCTCTCTAATAGCTAATGATCGCGGGCATCTCTTCATGTATTTGTTGGCCGCCTGAACGTCTTCTTTGGTAAAGTGTCTGTTCATGTCCTTTGCTCAACTTTTAGTTGGATTGTTTGGTTTGTCATTTTGTTGTTGAGGTGTTGAGACTTTCTATAAATTTTAGAGCTTAGTCCCTTGTCAGATATGTTGTTCCCAAAAATTTTTTCCCGTCTATAGGTTCTTTTTTTACTCTTTTGGAGAAGTCTTCCGATGCACATAATTGTTTAATTTTAGGAGGCCCTAGTTGTCTAGTTTATCTTCTGCTATTTACGTATTTTAAGTTACGTTTAATAGTCTATTTATGCCTCTAGGTTTGCCCCTATTTTCTTTTCCATGATCTTTACAGTTTTAGGTTTTACATTTAAGTCTTTGGTCCATCTTGAGTTAGTTTTTGTACATGGTGTGAGGTATGTATCCTGTTTCATTTTTCTGCAAATGGGTATCCAACTGTGGTAGCACAATTTGTTAAGGAGACTCTCTCTTCCCATTTAATGGATTTCGACCCTTTGTTGAAGATCAGCTGTCCATAGGTGAATGGATTTATTTCTGGGTTCTAAATTCTGTTCCATTGGTCTGTTGTTGTCTGTTGTTGTACCAGTACTAGGCTGTTTTGACTACCATGGCTGCATAGTAGATTCTGAGATTGGGAAGTGTCAGATCTCCTACTTTGTTCTTCTTCTTCAGTAGTGCTTTGCTTATCCGGGATCTCTTTCCTTTTCATATAAAGGTTGGTGATTAGTTTTTTCATCTTTTCAAAGAATGTTGATGGCACCTGGATTGGAATTGCATTACGTCTATAGATCACTTTGGGTAGTATTGACATTTTTGCAATGTTAAGTCTTCCTATCCATGAGTATGGTATGTTCTTCCACTTATGTACTTCTCTTTTGGTTTCTTGTGGTAGCATTTTGTAGTTTTCTTTGTATAAGTATTTCACATTCCTGGTTAGGTTTATTCATAAGTATTTTCTCTTTTGGGAACCTATTGTAAATGGTATTGTTTTCCTGATTTCCTTTTCGGAGTTCTGTTAGTGCAGAGGAATCCAACAGATTTTTGTACGTTGATCTTGTACCCTGCCACTTTGCTGAATTCTTCTATTAGATACAGTAGCTTTCTTATAGAATCTCTGAGATTTTCTATGTATAGGATCATATCATCTGCAAATAGGGGTAGTTTTACTTTTTCCTTTCCAATTTGGATGTCTTCTATTTCCCTTTCTTGCCTTATTGCTCTGGCTATGACTTCCAGTACAATATTGAATAAGAGTGGTGCTAAAAGCCATCCTTGTCTGGTTCCTATTCTCAAAGGGAATGCTTTAAGTCTCTCTCCACTGAGAATAATGTGGCCATTTGGCTTTGTATATGTGCCTTTAATTATGTTGAGGAATTTCCCTTCTATTCCTATTTTGCTGAGAGTTTTTCTCAGGAATGTGTGTTGGATTTTATCAAATGCCTTTTCTACATCTATTGATAAGATCATGTGGTTCTTTTATTTTATTTATATGATAAGTTACATTCATTGATTTTCTAATGTTGAACTTGCATAACTGATATGAATCCCACTTGGTTATGATATATTATTTGGGCTCTAATTTTATGGGAGCAGATTGTCAGGTCTTTCTCCCAAGGAGCAAGTGGGTGGGCTCAACTTTTTGGCTGGTAGCTGAGTGCCTAACAATTGCACTACCGGGGCTCTTTCTTTGAGGGGAAAAACCTAATAATTGGTTATTCTATTAACATACTGCCAGTTAATAGAGATTTTATATAGCTGGGGTTTTAACATTTTTTTCCAATTAAATCCATTTATTTTCTTTTCAATAAGTAAATTTGATAGGATTCTATAAATATGCTATCCAATAAAGTGTATTTAAACTTCTTTTACCCATTTTTTAAAAAGTATTCTTGGTTTTTAAAGTTTACTTTTCCACCTGCAAAAAATTCACAAGTATCTTTCAAAAATTTATTTATACAAGTGAAATTCAGATCATTCAGATACAGAAAGTCTTCAGAAGGCAACCGGTTAACCAGTCTATAATGCAAAATTGAATACTTCTGTCAAAAGAAACTTAGTAAATAACAAAATTAATCTATTGGATGAGGTTTATTTGGGCAGAAGATTCATGAATCAAGTAGCACCAAACTACATGTGGAAAAGCACTCCACCAAGTATCAGCAGTGACTGGCTTTTTATTGTCAAAATGGGGAAGCAAAGATGCTTATTTCTGACTGGATTACACAATTTACTATGGAAGCACTATTAAGATTTTAGTGGCCTGTGAGGGTGGAAATGTTGTCAGGATCTCATTGGTAAATGAAGGTAACCTAATTTATAGGAAAGCTAGGCTTAAGTTTCAGTATAGACAAGTCTTAGGGGCATTGTCCACTCAATCACTGATGCCATTTTTCAACCACATGACTCCATTTTTATTTCAGTTAACAATTCCCTCTTTTGATCAAGACATTCAAAGATGGTCTTTGATCAAGTTAGTGGCCTCTGATTTTTCCTCCCCCTGGGCCTTCTTCTGCATTGGGCTTCCACTGACTGCTGTCCAAAGACAGCCTCTTATTTTTGGGTCTTCACCATGCCATAAAGGAGCCCTGGTTACGGAGTGGTTAAGCACTTGACTGCTAATCAAAATGTTGGCAGTTCAAACCAACCAACCACTCCACAGGAGAAAGTTGTGGCAGTCTGCTTCCATAAAGACTTACTGTCCTTGGAAACCCTGTAGGGGCATTTCTACTCTGTCCTGTAGGATTGCTATGACTTGGAATGAACTCGATGGCCACAGGATTGGTTTTTGGTACCAGGCTATAGCTAAGGCTCCAGGCAGTGTTAACCAGAGGCAGATGGGGTGGTTGATTGACTAATGGAGTAACAGTGTGTTTGGAAAATGTTGTCATCTGGGTTGAGTGGGCAAAAGCTTCATAGCCTGATTATTTTTATTGTGAGAGGCAAAAACAGTCTCTTCTAGAAGCATTATTCTGTGGAGGGAATGAATATTGGTAGATTAGTTACGAATACCTTGAAAACAATTTGTAATACATTTGATCATTCCACAAAAAACAACAGTCATAATTAAAATTATAATTCTTGTTTGGATTAAAGAATGTATCTAAGACCCTACATTAGTAGGGAGGAAGCTAAACAGATCAAACTCACAGTTGGGATGAGATTCTGCTTAGTGTAACCAGTGTGCTTGTTGTTCAATTTTGGTTACAGCTTGTTCAACTTGTCCAATGGAATTTATCTATGTGCAACAAGAAGTTTAGCTATTGCACAGATGCCTCCTTGTTGAGTCAGAAGGAAGTCTAAAGCAATTATATTATCTAGCACCACCCTAACTAAGAAACCCTAAAAAAAATAAAATAAAAAAAGAAGCCCTGGTGGCACAGCGGTTAAGAGCTATGACTGCTAACCAAAAGGCTGACAGTTCAAATCCACCAGCCACTCCTTGCACATGCTATGGGATCGTTCTACCCTGTCCTATAGGATCATTATGAGTCGGAATTGACTCAATGGCAATGGGTTTGGTTTTTGTTTGTTTGTTGTTTTTTACCCTAACTAAAGAGCTCTGAGACTTCTGTTGAGCTTGTATAGCCTCAGCTATCGAATCAGCTATTACTGCCATGGTTTGAGACAGGTTACAGATCATGGCTTCATTTACAGTGACTCCCAGCCAGGGAAGTAAAGACCTAATAAAGGAAGTGAAGGCTGTAGGGTTAACACTTGCTGTCAAGACATCTCATTTGTTTCTAATTCTTTTACAAATTCCCTTAACTTTTGTTTATCTGGAAATGCTCTAATTTCACCTTCATATCTGACAGACAGTTTTGCTGGATATATAATTCTTGGCTGGCAACTTTTTTCCTTCAAGGCTTTATATGTCATCCCATTTCCTTCTGGCCTGCATGGTTTCTGCTGAGTAGTCCGAGCTTAGTCTTACTGACTCTCCTTTGTAGGTGACTTTTCGTTTATCCCTAGCTGCTCTTAAACTTTTCTCTTTATCTTTGGTTTTGGCTAGTTTGATTATAATATGTCTTGGTGACTTTCTTTTGGAATCTACCCTGTGTGGGATTCAAATGAGCTTCTTGGATAGATATCTTCTCATTTTTCATGATATCAGGGAAGTTTTCTGCCAGCAAATCTTCAACAATTCTCTCTGTATTTTCTGTTGTTATTCCCCCCTCCCCCCCCCCCATTCTGGTACTCCAGTCACTCATAGGTTATTCCTCTTGATAGAGTCCCACATAATTCTTAGAATTTCTTCATTTTTTTAAAAAATGCTTTTATCTGATTTTTCCTCAGATAAGTTGGTGTCAACTGTTTTATCTTCAGTCTCACTAATTCTGCCTTCCATTGCCTCAAATCTGCTCCTATGACTTTCTGCTGAGTTGTCTAATTCTGAAATTTTATTGTTAATCTTTTGGATTTCAATTTGCTGTCTTTCTGTGGATTCTTGCAGCCTGTTAAATTTGTCATTCTGCTCTTATATAGCTTTCCTAAATTCCTCTATTGCTTTGTCTGTATGTTCCTTGGCTTTGTCTGAGTTTTACATGATCACCTTCCTGACTCTTGAAGAGCTCTTTATATAAATCTTTTTTAATTCTACCTCTGGTAATTCCAAGACCTTCTCTTCCTCTGGGAGGTTTCCTGGTGTTTTGTTTTGGAGCCATCATGGTCTGCCTCATTATGTGATTTGATATTGACTGTTGGCCCCCCACCAACAATAAGTTATTATATTTATTTATTGTATGTTTGTTTACTGTGTCCTAGCTTCTTGTTTTGTTTTGTTTTGATATGCCCAAATAGGCTGGTCATGTGAGCTACTTTGATTATTGGCATCTTTGAAGCTCTCACAACCTGTTATCAGGTGGTTAGAGCTGCTACTAGGTGTAGCAGCCCAGGAGTCTATTTACTTTTCTTGTGTGGATTCAGCTCAGGTGTCCAGGTCATTGGTCACCGAGTGTGTGGTGCAATCACTCACCTACAGTCCTAGATGAGGAGGGCTACATAGAGGTGATTGGAGCAGGCACAGTATCTGGCTACAGTAGGGGGTTATGTGCTGAGCAAGATAGGAGGCTGACAGCTGCCCCTGAGTGTCTAGGTGGAGGGTGTGTGCCTGTCCCCTGGAGCACGTAGGTGGGTGAGTTTTGCAGCCAGACTTCAAGCACCCAATGCTGTGGGCTATAAGGACTGGGAGGCACCACTTATTCTCAGATCCCTGTTGTGGGTGGCTAGGCAGATAGGGTGAAGCCACCAGTCCTCAGGCCCCTGATGTGGGTGGATGAGGACCCTGCTTAATGGGTAGAGTGTGTCAAATATCATGAATCTGCCATTCCCCTTAACTGTTGCAGTTGAAAATAGTCTTCGAGTATATACCCTGTTGTAGTATGCTAATGATGGCCTTCACTGTTGAACGGTCCCACACAGGTCTAGGCAAGGGTGAAAGGCATTCAAAGTTGACGGACCCCTTATGCCTGTGCCTAGGCAAAGGGACAGTGCCTGCCCTGAGTTCCCAGCTTAGGAGGTGTGGCAATTTTTTTAAAGCCTCAAGACTGGTTTGGGCATGGTTAGTCCTGAGCTCCTAGCTTAGGGGAGCTGGCAGTTTCTTTTTTTCATTTGTTCATTTGTTTCTTTGTTCCCTCCTCAGAGCCAGGAGACTGGCTTGGGCCCAACAGGTCCCACTTGCAGCCTAGAGGGCATGGCAACTGCTGAACACTGTCAGACTGGCACCAGAACAGAGCGAGGAGGAGGCAAGTGAGGGGAAGAGAGACAATTCTCCATCTCAGAAGTCCTATAGGGGAAAGGGTTATTTTGATCCCATGCAGCAGGTTAGACACTTGCACTTAACTTTCACAGATCCAGCACCTCTTCCCCTTGGCTCCAGAGGCTTGTGCAGGTTCTCTGCAGTTGGTTTCTCCCGAGGTGGTAAAAAGTGTCCTGAGTGCTACTGCTTGCCTCAGCCCACGTGCGCCAAATGATCCAGCCTGAAGGCTGCTGATTAGGTCAGGTCTGGCACTTCTTCACTGCTTCTAACTGTCTCTCCCTCCCCCTGCCACTCAGTCCAACTCCTCAACTTTGTCTTTGATGTTCGAGGCTCCTAGATTGTCGTATGTAATTGATTCACTTGTTTTTTTGAGTCTTTGTAGTAAGACGGACCAGAGGAAGCATCTGATTATTCCTATATCTTGGCCCTGCCTGTGTTTCTAATTCTTTCAAAAACTTATAAGGTGCTAATCCAATGTATACTTTCACTGTATGAGTGGAGTTCTAATGGGACCACAAGGGTTCCAAGAATGCATCCACCTGACATTCTCCAGCCTCAAGGTATTGGAGGGCCCAGGCCTCATCTGAGTTCTTGATCCTCCACAAAGAAAAACATAGCCTTTGGGTGCATAGAGGACACCCACTCCAGTGACATTATTAACAGATTCATTACAGGGAATGGTATTATTTGCCCAAATTAACCTATTTTCAGAAAGAGAATGATTGCAGACAGACAGTCTTCCCCAATCACAGGGATTGAGGAACTCCTGACAGACTAAAATATCTCTTCTATAATGCTTAAAATTTTTCACTGAAGAAGGACAGTTTTCACCTAGGAAATAAAGTTCCTGGTTCTGTAGGGATGGAACCCAAATCTGGCAAAGCTAAATGGTTGAGGGATAGATTAGAATGCTAACATTCCAATGAGGCCCAGTCTTTATACAGGTAGTCCTCACCTTATGACGTATCCAAGTTATGACAAATCACACTTACAACTGTTTGTTTTCATTTTGGCTTTTGTACATCTTGTCGTTAGTAATATGTACTACATACAATGTTGCAGCGTGTAATTTGTTGATGTTATCATTCTCAGATGCTCACTCGCAGATGTTCAATTTTCTGATTTACTATTCAAAACACTTCTGTATAGATTTAGATTTCTAAACTAGATCAGGGGCTTAAAAACATTGACCCAAATGCTGATCACTTTGCTAAAGTCAATAGGCAGATTTGGGAAGAAGTGAAATGTTACTGCAGAACATATGAAGAAAAAAAGAAAAGGATTATGCAGACAGCTCACTAATTTTCTGACTAGAAATGCCATCCCCATTCTCAGGAATAATCCAGATGATCCAGAACCTTCCACAAATGGAGTTATTACTGTAACGGACAAAATGCCAATGTTATCCAACTATTCTTCATCATTGGAGTAAATTTTTATGACTGCATTTTTTTATGTATGTATGTGTTAAGATATATCTGTAAGTTTACAGGCAGTCCCTGGGTTACAAATGAGATCCATTCCTAAGTCTGTCTTCAAGTTGAATTTGTAGGTAAGTCAGAACAGGTACATATGGTTCTTATTTAGCTTCAGTCAAATGTTTGTTAGTATATAGTATGTATTTTACCTTTCTATGCGTATAAAAGGAGCCCTGGTGGCACAGTGGTTAAGTGCGATGGTGAGCTACGGCTGCTAACCAAGAGGTTGGCAGTTTGAATCCACCAGCCGCTCCTTGGAAACCTATGGGGAAGTTCTCTGTCCTATAAGGTAGCTATGGGTCAGAATAGAGGTGACGGCAACAGGTTGGGTTTTGGTTTTCATGCATAAAAACACTTTAACACTTCATGAGTGTCACAAAGTAGTGTGTGCATTCATTGTTATGAACCATTGTATTTAACTCAAATTTTCAAAACAATAGGCTTTATGGCAGTCCGTTCTTAAGTATGAGTTGTCAGTAAATCGGACGTTCTTAACCCAGGGACTTACTGTTTATGTAATATTTCCAACCCCCAAAGACAAATAAAGAAGGGATTTATAAAGATCTTGATAATAAAAAGCAATAATAATGAATACTGAAAAAAAAAGAAGTATTCGACTTATGTCAGAACCAACTTACGATGGTGTCATCAGAACGGAACCCTGTCGTAAGTTGGGGACTACCTGTAATTGATCCATATTGCACCAATTGTTCCATTTGAGTCTAAGTTTTCTGAACAATTAGTGATTATGTTTTTTCATTTCAGTAAGATTAAAGCAAGGAGTAGTTAAATCATATTGGACATTTGGAGGATGCCAGAGTCTAACTCAAATTCCACAAGTTACTCAGATGGTTGAGTTGACAGTGGTGTTCGAGATTCCAGCGTAGTTGAGGACGTGGTTTCTATGAGTTAGAATTAACTCAACAGCAATGGGTTTAAAGCTAAAAGGTCTGAATTAGAATGTACTCAGTGGGAAGAAAGGTGGCAAATCTGATAATCTGTCAAATTTCCTGCTGAAGCTACTGCCTGTACTAATCTAACAAAAACATTGTCTTTCCATGTTTCGGATTTAAATACAAGCAGGGTTAAGTAAACAAACCCAATCAATTTACTTATTATCAAAAGAACGATTAAAAAGTCTATTGGGTTACTTGTTCAATTGGTCTTGGGGAAGCTGTCTACATCTATCTGCTTCTGGATGACCTTGAGAGTTTTATCTTGAGGTCACTTGTCAGTGTTGTATTCTAGGTGGATGGAGAGGCTCATGTGAATTGTGAGATGTGAACCCAAAGTTTAACTCCCTTCTGTTTAGCTGAGAAGTGGGTGGTCAACAATACTTGGTAATTTCTGATAGTCTGTTTTTGTTGAAATACTCTTGTCAAGTGCTTTCAGGGAGTCAGCAAAGTAAAAACTATCTGCAGACAACAAAACTTAAAAATGGCCATGGTTAAATTATTACTAATAATATAAAACTTGATGAGAATTCATTACAAAATAATGCAAAGCAAAATAAAGTCAATTAAAAAAACCTTAGACAAAGTATCTCTAAATATAATGATTAACTCTATTTTCAAAGAACTTCAGATATAATATATAATAATCCTGAGACATAATAGCATACCAAGAATTTACCAGGATTATCAAGTCTCTAAACATCTGAATATTAATAAAACTCCATAGGTAAACTACGTGAATTCCCAGTTAAAGCCGTGAACAGTTAACAATTTAAAGATCTTGCTGTCTTATATCAGGCAAAACATCATAGGAGACATTCATACAGAGTTTTAACTCAAAGAAAATTAGGCATTTTTCTTAATTTGACAACATGTTTTGTGCAAATCATAGCATATTAAATAAACCTTATTATTTTCAGCACTTTTCTCCTACAAAATGGGAGCAAATCTTTTGAGGATTTTCATGAAGTTGTCAGGAGTTTTTTACAGGTCACTGAGAAACAATACTTAGAGAGCTATTTAACCAAAGTCACAATAAAACATTTTAAAAGTAAGAACCTTAGCTTTTTCAAGTCATGAGTCTTGATTTTCTCAGTCACAGACATAAAAATCAGCATGAACTCATTTTACTCTAATGAGACACAGAAACTTTGCCTTCCAGGCAGATTATACAGAAGATAAAATTAATTCTTCAATTCAGAAATTAAAGAAAATTTTGTCATTTTAACAGTAAGAAATCCAATTTTTTGCTTTTTTAAATTTTATTTTGTTGTTGTTGAGAATATACACAGCAAAGCATACACCAATTTAACTCTTTCTACATGTACAATTCAGTGACATTGATTACATTCTTTGAATTGTGCAACCATTTTCAGCCTCCTTTTATGAGTTCTACCTCCCTCATTAACATAAACCCACTGCCCCCTAAGTTTCCTATCTAATCTTTTGAGTCGCTCTTGTCAATTTGATCCCAGATAGATAGTTTCTAAAATAGCATAATGTTCAAGGCAGATATCTTCTACTAGTCGAGCTAAACTATTGTTTTATTTTAAGATGACTTCAGGGGATATTTTTGGTTTAAGTTTTAAAGATAATCTCAGGGCAATTGTTTCAGGGGATCATCCAGCTCCCATGCATCCAGAAAGTTGACTCCAGAAAGTCTGGAGTCCATGAGAACTGGAAATTCTTTTCTGCATTTTCTCCCTTTTTGATCAGAATTCTTTTATAAAATCTTTGATCAAAATGTTCAGTTATGGTAGCAAGGCACCATCCAGTTCTTCTGGTCTCATGGAAACCCTATTTTATATGTACTCTTTGATACTAAAGTTCTTAAAAATCTCATAAATTAATCCATTAAACTTTAGCCACAACAGATAAAACTTTGACCACATCAAATAAAATTCTCTTTTTCAAACCTTTAAACACTCTGTCTTTGTCACATATCTCTTATAAGACAACCTTTTAAAGTGGCAAAAAAATGAACACATTCATTAGCAAACCGTAATATATGTATACTTTCTGTGGCTTGTAAAGCAAAAATACATAAACTTAAATTTATATAAATGAATATTCATTAACTCAATTTAATATGATCTTGGAAATTACTTTTAAGACTATATACCACAAAATATAATTACTATTGAAATAAGATTTGTTTAAATATTCTAAATTTTTATCCAAACTTTTACCATTTCCCATTTTTTCCCCCAATCTAACCTTAGCCTTTTAAAGATTTTATCAACTGATTTTAGAGTAAAAAAAAAAGTCTCTGCTCCACCTGACCATTTTATTCGTTGATATGCATATGACCTTAGGTCTCTTGCTAGGGTGAAAAAGAGGACCTGCCCCTTGTTAATCTATTATCTCCCTGGGCAATTTCAAGAGTGCTCTCGTTGTTACTTTCATGTTTGGCTTTTAAAAAATTCTCTCTACTATAAAGAGGACTTGTTTATTGTTCTTTCATGTTGAGTGTCCACCCAATTTCTGATAACTGTATTAAGACAGTATTTGCCCTGTCTTAACCCATCAATGTCCACCTTATTTATCCCACTTTTTAGTATCTTTAAAAGATCTCCACCTTCTTAAGACGGGTCCCCTGACTCTCTCTTTACTATTCTATCACCAATCATTTTAGTCTTCCTTCTTTAGCATAACTTTTTCTTTAACAATCTTGTTGATAAACCCATCAGATCTTAGCTAACTTTTCTAACCATTTTTTAAAACTTTTATTTCCATCTAGATTTGTTCTGTGTGTCCCTTTTTCTTATTCTGGAACAACCAGTCTTTTTACCTTAGGACAGAATTACTGTCTTTTCCTTTAACAGAACACATCTTGGATACCAAATCTAGCATAAGTTACCAAAAAAGATCTTGGAAATTGCTTTTTAGTCAACATACTCTAGACCATAAAAACTTCTGTCAGAGCAAATTCACTTTTATCAATTCTTGGGAATATTAGGGCTATTCAATTTATATAAGTGCTTATTTATCACAAACCAAATTAAAATAAAGTTCTTTGAAGGCATATTATAATCTAATTTGATAATATCATCTGGAAGTAAGAAAATACTATATTTTCATAAACCTATCTTCTGGGTGCTTTAAAGAATCTTTTACAGAAGCAATTTAGAATAATTTTTGTCTTTTTGAGGCCTTGTTTTACCAACCAAAATAAACAATCTATCCTTTCTCCAGTGAGCTTTTCAAATGAACCAATTTATATCAAAAAGTATTTCAAAGTAGCTGCTGAAATTCCAAATTTACCTCTAATATGTTCAGTTCATTTTTTTTCGAAAACAAACAACTGTGCAGAAGTAAACTTGCTGTGCTGCTTGAGAGCAATCACCCCACCAATATTTGGCCATAGTCTGAATCATTTTATCTAGTCTATGGTGGGCAAAGTGATGTAAAGTTTTCAACACTGGAAATTTTAGGGCCTCTGGTAAATCCAAGTGGCCGTCCTGACCCTTCCAGAGTCCAGGTTTTAGGCTTAAATGAAAATCCTGCAATTTCCAAGAATCTTGCTCTAAGGTGGGAACCTGTTCTTGTCTTTAAAGAGTAGTGTTCTGCCATGGGTCCTAGCTGGGCCTGAATGGATTCGGACTTTTGGACTTCCTGAATCTTTTTAGATATTCCCACAATTTGTAATTTGTGTTGACTCTGGGGAAAAGGCTGCTTTAATAAAGTGGGATTTAATGCTGACATGGTGCCTCCAGTGTCCATCAAAAACCAACAGGTGTCCCCATTAACCCTGAGATCTGTTTCCCCATTTTAGTTTAGCTGGAGCAATGCCTGCAGCCTGCAAAGATTTTCCCTGGAGCCCCATCAGTTTTGAGTGGTTGAGGGCATGTAAGTACTTGGAGGGCAGCCTCTTTCATAATTGGGGTTTCCCGTTTGTACCTATTTTTCTGGTTCCCTGATTGCTTCCAATTAGAATCCTAAATTCCTCAGTAGGTTTTTTGAGGGTCCAAAGAGCTTTATTCTTACTGGATTAGTGATAAATAAGCACTTAAATAAATTAAATAGACCTAATATTCCCAAGGACTAATTATAGTAAATTCATTCTGACAAAAGTTTCTATGGTTTGTAGTATGCCATCTTAAAAGCAGTTTCCAATTTCCATTCTTTTGGGAAATTCCTTTACAATAGTTCATAATTTTGCTCTTGACCAGGGGTTATAAATATCTGGTCTGGTTTCCACCTCCCATCAGGAGTGGTCAAAAGCTGGTTTAACCTTGAAAGGCATCTGTCAAGAGGAGTTGAGGTCAGAGGAAGAGGGCGCTTCAGAGATGGAGGGGAAAGGAAGTTCAGCCAGAAGAGAATTGGAATCAGGTGAGCAAGGCAAATAGTAAGTGGGTAAGGTAGACTAATGAGGTGGAGGGGCAGTCAGTGTCACACCTGTCAGGTCTACTAGGCATTTTTTTGAGAGGCAACTGGTCAGTCCCCTGAGCATTTGGAGCTTCCAAATACTAATCAAAGAATGCCACATTTTTTTTAAAGGGCTCCTCTAAAATGCTTTAGCTTATCTATTTAAAACTTTCCCATATTGGCCAATATAATTCTAAGTTGTTTTTAGTCAATTTAATCCATTTTAATCATAACATTTGCTGACGTTCCTTGGATCCCCAAGATCCCACATCTTACCTGCAAGTAGCAGAAAGTCCCAAACAAACTTAGTTCCTGAAGAGGGACAGACCCAGTCTGCTCTAGATCCAAATAAAGGTCAGAGAACGCATGTGTAAAAAGAGCAGAGTTCAGATCTGAGAGGAAACTTACCAGACAACTTCCACAAACAGAAGACTCAGAGGCATAACTAAGGTATGGCAAGCAGGGCTCATGCCCTGGCTGCCACTTGAGGAGGGACGCTAATGAGCAGTTCCTATTGGCCATCATAGTTTCCATTACCAGCCGTGAGAGATCATTTAACAATTTAAAACTAATTGTCATAGGTGCTATTTTCCGTAGATAGGCCCCTGGGAGACAGAAACCCCAAATGGCTTTGTGGGTACCAGCACCTGCTTCCACGGAGTCTTCAGGGGTCACCAGGGTCTCCTTCAGAATCCCCCTTCCAATGCCAAAACTGCCAGAAGAAACTGAATCAATAATAAATCTATTGGATGAGGTTTATTCGGGCAGAAGATTCACAACTGGGTAGCACAAACCAAAAGTGAAAAGGTACTCCACCTAGTATCAGCAGGGACTGGCTTTTTATTGACAAAATGGGGAGCAAAGAAGCTTATTTCTGATTGGCTTATATAATTTACTGTTGAAGTGCTGTCAGGATCGCATTGGTTGATGAGGGTGAAAGCACTGTCAGGATCTCTTTGGTTAATGAGGGTGGCCCGATTTATAGGAAAGCTAGGCTTAAGTTCCAGTAAAGACAAGTCTTAGGGGCATTATTCACTCGACCTCTGAAGCCATTTTGTCAACCATGCAACTCCATTTTGATTTCATTTAACACTTCTGATGCTATAATAGCAAAAAAAAATAACTTTCACCAAAGTGATTAAGATGTTTTATTTAGTCAAAGCAATGTTACTAATCTGAATGTTTTCCTTTGGCAAGAAATATGTATAATTATTTTAATCCTACAATGTCACAGGAGAAAAAAAAATTGAAAAGGAGAAAAACTAGAAATATTTTGGCCAGAAAAGAGTCCTGTGATAAAGGGATGGGTGGTAGGAGAAGGAAGAGGGATAGTGAGAGTGAGTAGTAGTTGTCTTTAAATTCTTGTAGGACCATCATTGCATAGGCAAATTTCAACTCATTCTGTAAAGTTCTAGAAGCCAAAACAAGGACTTCTTGTTCGTTGCGATTGAGTCAATTCTGACTTGTGGTGACCCCCCGTGTGTCAGAGTAGAACTACTCCTTAGGGTTCTCAAGGCTGTGACCTTTTGGAAGTAGATCACCAGATCTGTCTTCTGAGGCACCTCTGGGTGGGTTTCAATGCCAACTTTGTGGCTAGTAGTAAAGTGCTTAACTTTTGTGCTACCCAGGGACTCAAAACAAGGACTAGCCTTTGGATATCCACACAGATTCCAGCTCAATTCAGGTAAAACGTTTTGTCAGGAAGAGTACTCAGAAATGAAATTTAATATATAATTATGTTGTCATTTGTGTTAAAAAAAAATACATGTGTGGTTCTTGTATATGTGTACAAAACACTTCCGTAAAAATATGTAGAAACTTCACAGAGAGAGAACTGAAGTGGGGTAGAGAATTGCCCTGCTCAGCATCTTCTTTGCTTTGCATATATTCTAATATATAATAAAATGAAATAAAAGAAATGCCCCAACCACTTTTCTGACAGTGATATACTTAAGCAGAGCCTTGGTGACCAGTTGACAAGAATGCTATGAAAGGAAAGCTTGCTTTGGGTAAGGACTGGTTTGTGAAATGATCATTAATTCCCTTTTAATTTAAAGATACTATTATTAGGCGGGAAACATTGGTGGCATAGTGGTTAAGAGCTACAGCTACTAACCAAAAGGTCGGCAGTTCAAACCCACCAGGCGCTCCTTGGAAACTGTATGGGGCAGTCCTACTCTGTCCTGTAGGGTCGCTGTGAGTCAGAATCAACTTGACGGCAATGGGTTTTTTTGTTTGTTTGTTACTAGGTGACCCTGTGGAGGTAGATGGGGCAGGACAGCCAGAGAAAGTGGTGAGGCCTTGTTCTGCCCCATTTCCTCACAGGTTGCAGAAGAGAAGGGAGCTTAGCTGCTCAGATGGACAGCAGTGCAGAATTAGTAGTGGTTAATCAGAGGCAGGAAGGAGTCCTGGTGACACAGTGGTTAAGCACTTGACTGCTAACTGAAAGGTCAGCAGTTGGAACCCACCAGCTGCTCCTTGGGGAAAGATGTGTCAGTCTGCTTCCATAAAGATTTACAGCCTTGGAGATCCTATGGGGCAGTTCTACTCTGTCCTATAGGGTCACTATGAGTTGAAATTGACTTGACAGCAACCGATTTTTTGGTATCAGAGACAGGAGAGAGGCCTGCAACCCCACATTAATTTTTTCCTTATGCTTTTCTGCTTGTGTATTTGATTCCGCTTTTAGTTTTAAATCAGCACAATGGCAGATACTATCAATAAACCTTAATCCTGTCCCAAAGTAGTTCTCTACCCAGAGAGAAAAATAGGATCAACTCTGGGGAAATACAGCACAGGTTTGCTTTGGAGGCTGTAATTGCCTTTGTTGGGAGGATATATAATTCTGCTTCCCTCTCTGTCCACAGAAGCCAGTGTGAGATTCCCTTCCCCTGCATTCCTCTGGGCTGGCCCCTTCAGAACAAGGCTGCCTCTGGACAAGAAGAAAATTAAAGCAGACTGCCCCGGTTACAATACCTCACCTGATCCTTCGAGCTGTCATTGCACTAGCTATCCAGGTTGGCTCAACTTTTTCTGATTACTGCTGCCTCACTGACCTCCAAGGCCATCCTGCCTTGTGTCTACTTGGACTGAATTGCCCTGGCTCTAGCTTAGACTGATTTCTTCAGTATTGATCCTAGATTTGGCAATTATCCTTCTTATAAGGTTACCTACCTTGATTGCACTATCAACCTGGTGCTGCCTACACCCCTGCTGTGACATATGGTCTGTACAACCTGCGGTCATATAGGAAGTAAAAACAAGTTCTGTCCTCCTTGATGAAATATCTGATTACTTTATGCTTTACATAAAGAGAAATTTGCTTCAGGAGCAAATAAAACATAAATGCTAAAAATGGGATTGCCCTTTAAAAAGGAGAAAGCTTGTTCAACCTAATTTAGGGAATGTTTCTTTTATCTCCATTGTTCACAGTTTGTGAATTAACCAGATCTTTTTCTTTACCTTCTTTTGCCATCTGCCTTACATCCCAGTTATTTAGAACATGCTCTAATAGCATCTTCACCAATGAATAAAGAAACAAAAATGAGATTAAAATAAATAGTGTATTTTGTTTACTATTAGCATACAGTAAACATCTGGTGAGAAAAAAATTTTTATAAAGATTAAGTTAGACATCTTCTGGAAGTAGCAAACTAAATAACAGAGAACAACCCTTCCACTGAGAACAATTAGAAAAGCTGTACAAAATATAAGAATAATTTGTTTGAAGCATTGGAGAACTAACAACACAGTGAAGAATTACAGGACTGAGATCCAGAGAAGAAGTAAAGCCAAGGAGATAAGTCGAGGTGAGGGCTACTGTACTCCTGGGACATCTGCCAATTCCTAAAGAAGTAACTGAAAGGTTGAGAAGCTGAGCAGATATTTTGACAGCCCTGTGAGGGTGCCTTGCCAAGGAGGAGGAGCCATGGAAAATAATCCATGCTTTGAGCTGAGTAACTCAAAGGCTAGGAGTAAGGTGAATTGAAACCCAGTTTCCAATCGTCTCAAGGCGTATATTGGAATAACATGATCTAGAATTCCAGTTATCACACCTGCCAAATAATAACTGTAGATCCTCTCTAGTGAATGATAACCTTATATTAGATTCAAATTATTTCTGCAATAACTCATATATGATGTCTTGTACAAAATAAAAGAAATAAATAGGCTCACAAGGAATCAAGTTGGTGGAAACCCAGGGAAACAGCAGGAATAGACTCATGAAGGGAAAAAATGAAGAAGTTCTTGCTGAAAAAAATGTTAAAATAACTAAACTGAATATGTTCCAAGACATTAAAAACAAGCTTGAGAACTCAGCAGAGAATTGGAAACTTTAAAATAGAACTAAATGAAAATTATAAGACTTAAAATATAATAACCAAAATTCAGAACCCAATATGTAGGTTTAACCTCATATTAAATACAACTGAAGAGAAAATTAATAAATCAAAAGATAGGTCAGGAAAAAATATCTAATATGAAGCACTGAGAGACAAAAGGAAGGAAACTACAGAAGAAGAGGTAAGAGGCAGAAGGAGAAGGACTAAAATACATGTAATTGGAGTACTTAAAAGAGAGGAAAGAGAGAATGGGGACTTGTTCTAATATTCTTCAGTTTCGACTTGAACATGAATATGAGCAATTGATGGTCTGTTTCCCAGTTGGCCCCTAGACTTGTTCTGACTGATGATATTGAAGTTTTCCATCGTTATCGTCTCTTTCCACAGACGTAGTCGGTTTGATTCCTGTGTTTTCCATCTGGTGAGGTCCACGCGTATAGTCGCTGTTTATGTTGTTGAAAAAACGTATGTGTAATGAAGAAGTCATTGGTCTTGCAAAATTCTATCATGCAATCCCTGGCATGGTTTCTATCACCAAGGCCATATTTTCCAACTACTGATCCTTCTTAGTTTCCAATTTTAGCATTCCAATCACTAGTAATTTTCAATGCATCTTGATTGTATGTTTGATCAATTTCAGACTTCAGAAGTTGGTAAAAATATTCAATTTCCTCATCTTTGGCATTGGTGATTGGTGCATAAATTTGAATAATAGTTGTATTAGCTGGTCTTCCTTGTAGGCATATGGATATTATCCTTGCTGATTAAAACACAGTGTTTATTATTTAATATTCTTTGGGAGACAGAATAATAAAAAGCATGATCTCTGAATTCAGACTGCGTAACCTCAGTGAAGTTACTTAGCCTCTCTATGACTCATAGAATTGCTGTGAAGATTAAATAAATGTATAGTAAACATTTAGCACAGTTCTTGGCTTATTAAGTAGCTGCTTATAAATATTTGATTATAAGTGCCAGGAATCAACTTTAGCTAAATTAAGCAGCTCCCCCTGCCCACCGCCCGCCCAAAAAAAAAGCGGGATTTTTATGCTGCCATGGGCATATATTAAGGAACTCAGGGATAATAATGTATCTATTCTAGGCCAAAAGAAATAAAAGACCAAAATGGATATCGGAAGATACTCTGAAACTTACTCTTGAACGTAGAGTAGCTAAAGCAAACGGGAGAAATGATGAAGTAAAAGAATTAAACAGAAGATTTCAAAGGGCAGCTCAAAAAGACAAAGCATTATAATGAAATGTGCAAAGGCCTGGAATTAGAAAGCCAAAAGGGAAGAACACACTCAGCATTTCTCAAGCTGAAAGAACTGAAGAAAAAAATCCAAGCCTCAGTTTGCGATACTGAAGGTTTCTATGAGCAAACTATTGAATGACACAGGAAGCATCAAAAGAAGATGGAAGGAATACACAGAGTCACTGTATCAAAAAGAATTGGTCGATGTTCAACCAGTTCAGGAGATAGCATATGATCAAGAACCCATGGTACTGAAGGAGGAAGTCCAAGCTGCACTGAGGGCATTGGTGAAAAACAAGGAATTGATGGAATACCAATTAAGACGTTTCAACAAACAGATGCAGGGCTGGAAGCACTCACTCATCTATACCAAGAAATTTGGAAGACAGCCACCTGGCCAACCAACTGGAAGAGATGCATATTTGTGCCCACTCCAAAGAAAGACGATCCAACAGAATGCGGAATTTATCGAACAATATCATTAATGACATATGCAAGTAAACTTTTGCCGAAGATCATTCAAAAGGGGTTACAGCAGTGCATCGACAGGGAACTGCCAGAAATTTAAGCCAGATTCAGAAGAGGACGTGGAACGAGGGATATCACTGCTGGTGTCAGACGGATCATGACTGAAAGTAAAAAATACCAGAAAGATGTTTACCTGTGTTTTATTGACTATGCAAAGGCATTCGACTGTGTGGATCATAACAAATTACGGATAACATTGTGAAGAATAGAAATTCCAGAACACTTAATTGTGCTCATGAGGAAACTGTACGTAGACGAAGAGGCATTTGTTTGAACAGAAGAAGGAAATATTGCATGGTTTAAAGTCAGGAAAGGTGTGCATCAGGATTGTATCCTTTCACCATACTTATTCAATTTGTATGCTGAGCAAATAATCTGAGAAGCTGGACTATATAAAGAAGAACACAGCATCAGGATTGGAGGAAAACTCATTAACAACCTGCAATATGCAGATAACACAACCTTGCTTACTGAAAGCAAAGCAGACTTGAAGTACTTACTAATGAATATCAAAGACTACAACTTTCAGTATGGGTTACACCTCAACATAAAGAAAACAAAAATCCTCACAACTGGACCAATAAGCAACATCATGATAAACGGAGAAAAGATTGAAGTTGTCAAGGATTTCCTCTTACTTGGATGCACAATCAACACCCATGGAAGCAGCAGTCAAGAAATCAAATGACGTAGTTCATTTGGCAAATCTGCTGCAAAAGATCTCTTTAAAGTGTTAAAAAAAAAACAGAGACGTCACTTTGAGGACTAAGGTGTACCTGACCCAAGCCATGGTATTTTCAATCACCTCATACGCATGTGAAAGCTGGACAACGAATAAGGAAGACCGAAGAAGAATTGATGCCTTTGAATTATGGCATTGGCAAAGAATATCGAGTATACCAGGGACTGCCAGAAGAACAAACAAGTTTATCTTGGGAGAAGTATAACCAGAATGCTCCTTAGAAGCAAGGATGGCGAGACTTTGTCTCACATATTTTGGGCATGTTATCAGGAGGGACCAGTCCCTAGAGAAGGACATCATGGTTGGTAAAGTAGAGGATCAGCAAAAAAGAGGAAGACCCTCAGTGAGATGGCTGCAGCAATAGGCTCAAATATGGCAACGATTGTGAAAATGGTGCAGGACTGAGCAGTTGTCTATTCTGTTGTACATAGGGTTGCTGTGAGTCAGAACCAACTCTATGTCACCCAACAACAACAACATTCTAAACCACAGAAAGGGATCAAAACAGAATCAAGAAAATTGTTAGAAACTCACCAACTATTGTCTTTCCCTTTTTTCTCTACAGTCCTGGTTCTTTTTTCTTTCCCTCTGGAGACTGCGTTTCTCCCTTCCAGTCACAAGGCATCTCCTAGCTCTTGAAGTTGTGGATTATGGCTCAGTCATCCACAGGGATTGAGTGAGCCGTTCAGATGGCAATTGTAAAATTTCTGCTTGGGTCAGACATTCATTCTTGGTCTAACGTGTTTGGGTCAAAGAGTGAGGTCGCATAATGCAAGCATGATTGCTAGAAAATCAACCCGATGAATTTGGGGGGCAGTTTTCAAAGAATGGAATATGACCCAATAGCTGAGCATTCATTCACTACAAGTGAGAATAGTGTTATATATGATAGACATAAACTAAGGATGCTATGGGTAGACTGTGGAAGGCTTGTTTTGCAGCTATTCCAAAGCATGGCCTTTCTTATAGCCTTTAATATAGGGAGATATCACAATTATTCTTCCCACTTACATCACCCCATATATTCTCTAAGATTCTCAACGATAAGAATAACATTATAGTCCTCCATATTCCTCTCTGCCTTGGATGAAGTTCTGCATATGGTAGGCTAAGTACGTACTTATTGATTGATTAATGTGTGGGTCAGTGATATGAGTTTTAGTAGTCTCCCTTCCTCCACCATGACTAGAAAGTAAGGTTTTGTTTTAGGTGTAGTGCATTCTCTTTCCCAAAAGCTAATATAAGGTAAATAGGTTAGTAGTATACTATTTAGTTAAGTTTTCTTGAAACTGTTGCTCCTTTTTACTACATGGGGCCTAGCTAAGCTCTAACTGGAATTCAGAGTATGGGGATGGCCATCTGGGGATTGCTTCAGATGCCCTCTTTACATGACTTGGTATGAACAGAAGCTTTGGTCTGTGGGGCTGATAGAAACTTAAGGGATGAAGTACACAAATGCCTGGAGAGAAAAGGCCATGTATATGTCCCCCAGCCCCTATTGACTGAGGGATTAGACCTCAGAGTGAAAGAGATGTGTCCCCAAAGACATTGTGAAACTCTGGCTGAGTGCTGTGTGGCTCTGAGGGCCGGCTGATAGATTACAACACAAAATTGTGTTGGGCTCTGTGTGGCCGCCTTCAGGGGACAGTAGCGTACTCAAGGAGGGCATGAGTAGTAGGGGCCAAGCAAGATCCCTCAACAAGGAAGCTGAGCAGAAGACCATGAGTGGACTCATTTCTGAGGACATGCGTGACACAGCCCTGATGTATCTCAGAAATGTCTGGGGGTGGGGGAGGACTTGTAAAAGAGGCGGAGTTATGGTTTGACCATGTTAGAGATTAAGGCATTCATGGTGTCACTTCAGTTACACCGCTGGGCTCTTCGGCAATGAATAAAAAAATAATAAGTTTCCAGAAAGAGATTGCTCTTTTATAAATGTGTAGAAATACAAGTTTTAAAGATTACACTTTTTCTTCTATTCCTTTTGAGGTATCTACTCTCAACCAGTTGAAATTAGAAGGGAAGATTCTCCTCTCAGAGAGGTTGTAGTCTTGTCAGATAGACATTTAAGGAACTTTTCTTTTTTTAAATATAGCAAGATAGACTGACCAGTTAACTAGCAGTGAATCTGACAACTGCTATTCCTCTTGTTGCATTTCACATTTTATAATTCTAATTCATAATGTCACTTCACTTCCCAATTTCCAATTGGCACCCTTTGATGTACATTTTGGGTAGATGCCTAAGGACATTTAAAAACAATTTAGTGCTGAACATAAGCTGAACATATTCCCAGAATTCCTATGCTAATCAATTATTTACCCCTTACAAATGCTAAGATCAGAAATGAAAAAATTATGTATTTCAACTTGACAGGAGGTCTTAGGAGACTAGCAGGACCAAAAACTTTCCAGTCTAAAATGAGTAAAATGGGCAAAAATGAAGTTCACAAGTTAGTAATACTTCATATAAACAAAGAAAACAATATTCCTTTACCAGCAGTAGTTAAAAATAAATTTATAGTAGTTAAATTATTGACTTGTATACTTAAATATGGTTAAAATGCAAACTTTTTGCCATATGTATTTATCACTTCAGTGCAATGGATTGCTTTCAGATGGCCTTTCTTGCCATGGTCTTGTAACTCTCACCTAATGATTGGGTGGTACTATGCAAAAAAGGTGCTTGTGGCCCACCAAGGGGATTGGACAGCTTGCTGATAATGCAAATAAGGTGAATGGCACCCTTGTGCTGGTGGGGAGGCATCAAATAAGGTGTATGGAAGCCTAACGAGGGGGTTGGTCAGTTTTGCCATCCTGCTAGGCTTGAAAGAGAGCCAATCCCAAAGCAGAGGAGGACATGACTACAACCCAGAAGAAGAGATGGGAGAGGAATTTGTCCTTTGGACTCAAGATCCCTGCACTGAGACCCTCCGAGACCCAGGACAGAGAGAGCTATAACATGAGAGATGGCCAGACACCAAGAAGCAGCAGCAGAGAAATGGCAGCAGCAGAGGCAGCAGAACCAGGAGATCAGCAGGAGATGGCATGGTAGGCTTCCCTGCCCATGGAGCAAGAGAGCTGAGCGTCTTCGGGCCAAGGCTTACTGGCAGAGTAGGATGCCTCCAGGCATGTAGCAGAGCTAGGCTTGCCGAACCATGGAGTAAGAGAGCTGAGCACCTTCAGGCTAAGGCTTGCTTGCAGAGTTGGATGCCTCCAGCACTTACTGGCAGAGATAAGGAGCTTTGTAACACTTTCCTGAGCAGCACAGAGGCTGGGCTAAGGGGCCAAGGGCCAACGAGAGGCTTGACTATGGGCACAGCTGACAAGGAGTTGTCCTGATTGAAGAACTGTATACTGAACTGTAACTTGTTACTTCCCTAATAAACCCCATAACTGTGAGTATGGTCTATGAGTTCTGTGTAGCCATTGCAATGAATCATAGAACTCAGCAGAGAAGTGGTGCCATGGGAAGGAAGGCTGGTGTCAGAATTGGTGAAAAGGTTGAAGGGTGGAGGTATGTTTGACCTCTGCCTCATAGGAATCAGCCTTGAGCAGTTGACTTTGATTCTCCTTCACCCTTGTGAAGTTAGGGGAAGTCAAATGTCTCTGCCACATCGTTTTTACAGTTGGTGTCAGGAGTGGGATTCGTTGGAATGGCTTCAGACTCATGGAAGCATGGAACTTAGTAAGAGAAAGAACAAACAGGTATAGGAAATGAAACTTTTGATTCTAGATGGTTACTTTGTTATTTTTCTAAGCATAGTTTTTATTAAAGTATAACAAACACACAGAAAAGTGCATAAATCGCAAGTGTACTGCCTAATGAATTTTCACAAACTAAATACACCTACATAGCTCCCCCCCAGATCAAGAAATAGAATATTACCAGTATCCCTGAAGCTTCCCCACCCCCCAATAGAAACTTTTGATGTTAAATTCTTTCTGAAGACCTAGTCTCCAAAGTGATCATAATCCCAAAACAAGGTCTTGAGGTGAGGAAGAAGAATTCTAGTCAAAACTATGGGTAAAATCACAATCATATTAATCTGTGATCAGCAAGTTAAGAAGGAATAAGAAAGATACTAAATTAGTAGCTTTATTGCTTTTAAACCTTCTCTAAACTTTAAAAATGTTTATCTTTTATGTTCATCACTTTTTTATTATACTTTAGATGAAGGTTTACAGAACAAACTAGCTTTTCGTTAAACAGTACACATATTGTTTTTATGACATTGGTTAACAGCCCCATGACATGTCAACACTCTCCTTTTTTGACCTTGGGTTCCCTATTATCAGCTTTCCTGTCCCCTACTGCCTTCTAGTCCTTGCCCCTGAGCTGGTATGCCCCTTTAGTCTCATTTTGTCCTATGAGCCTGTCTAATCTCTGGCTAAAAGGTGAATCTCCAGAGTGAGTTCATTGCTGAGCTAAAAGAGTGCCTGGGGGGCCATACTCTCGAGGTTTCTCCAGTCTCTGTCAGGCCAGTAAGTCTGGTCTTTTTTTGAATTAGAATTTTGTTCTACATTTTTCTCTAGCTCTATCCAGGACCCTCTATTGTGATCCCTGTGAGAGCAGTCAGTGGTGGTAGCCAGGCACCATCTAGTTGTACTGGACTCCTCGGTCTGGTGGAGGCCATAGTAACTGTGATCTATTAGTCTTTGGCTTAATCTTTCCCTTGTGTCTTTAGTTTTCTTCATTTCCCTTGATCCTGAAGGGGTTAGACCAGCGGAGTGTCTTAGATGGCCACTCACAGGTTTTTAAGATCCCAGACGCTACTCACCAAAGTAGAACGTAGAACATTTTCTTTATAAACTGTGTTATGCTAATTGATCTAGATGTTCCGTGAGACCATGATCCCCACAGGCCTCAGCCAAGTAATTCAGTCCCTAAGGAAGTTTGGATTTGTCCATGGAGCTTCCATGACCTTATCCTGAACAAGTTGTGCTGGCTTCCCCAGTATTGTGTACTGTCTTACCCTTTACCAAAGTTACCATTTATCTATTGTCTACTTAGTGTTTTTCCACTCCTACCCCTCCAGTCCCTTGTAACCATCAAGGATTGTTTTTTTGTTTGTAAATCTTTTCATGAGTTTTTATAGTAGCAATCTCATACAATATTTGCTCTTTTGTGACCGACTTATTTCACTCACCGTAATGCCCTCCAGATTCATCCATCTTGTGAGATGCTTCGTAGATTCATCATTGTTCTTTATCGTTGTGTACTACTCCATTGTGTATGTACCATAGTTTGTTTATCCATTCATCGGCTGATGCACGTGTAGGTTGTTTCCAACTTTTTGCTATTGTGAATAATGCTGCAATGAACATGGGTGTGCCTATGTCTATTCGTGTGACAGCTCTTATTTCTCTAGGATATATTCCTAGGAGTGGGATTGCTGCATCATACGGTATTTCTATTTCTAGCCTTCTAAGGAAGTGCCATATCATTTTCCAAAATGGTTGTAACATTTTGCATTCCCACCAGCACTGCATAAGAGTTCCGATCTCCCTGCAGCCTCTCCAACATTTATTATTTTCTGTTTTTTTTTTTTTTATTTGTGCCAGTAATACCAGGTTAAAATGGTATCTCATTGTGGTTTTGATTTGCATTCCTCTAATGGCTAATGATCTCAAGCATTTCCTCATGTCCTGTTAGTTGCTTAAATGTCTTTTTTGCTGAAGTGTCTGTTCGTTTCCCTTGCCCATTTTTTAATTGTATTATTTGTCTTTTTATTGTAAAGGTGTTAGATTTTCCTGTAGATTTTAGACATTAGACCTTTGTTGGAGTTGTAATAGCCAAAATTTTTTCCCAGTCTGTAGATTCTCTTTTTACTCTTTTTGTGAAGTCTTTTGATGAGCATAAATGTTTAATTTTTAGAAGATCCCAGTTGTCTAGCTTATCTTCTGGAGTTTGTATGTTGTTAGTTATGGTTTACATCCTTTTAATGCTCTCTATTAGGGTCTCTAGCATTGATCCTATTTTTTCTTCTATAATCTTTATAATTTTTGGTTTTATATTTAGGTGTTTGATCCATTTTGAATTAGTTTTTGTGTATGGTGTGAGGTATCGGTCCTGTTCATTTTTTTACAGAGGGACACCCAGTTTTGCCAGCACCATTTGTTAAGAAGACTGTCTTTTCCCCCATTTGATGGACTTTGGGCTCTTGTCGAAGATCAGGTGACCATAGGTGGATGTATTTACATCTGGGTTCTCGATTCTATTCCTTTGGTCAGTGTGTCTGTTGTTGTACCAGTACGAGGCTGTTTTGACTACCGTAGCTGTATAGTAGGTTCTGGGGTCAGGTAGTGCAAGTCCTCCTACTTTATTCTTCTTCAATAACGCTTTACTTATCCGGGGCTTCTTCCCTTTCCATATAAAGTTAATGATTAGTTTTTCCATCTCTTTAAAGAAAGTTATTGGTATCTGGATCGGGATTGCATTGTATTTGTAGATTGCTTTGGGTAGAATGGTCATTTTCACAATGTTGAGTCTACCTATCCATGAGCATGGTATGTTTTTCCATTTATGTGGCTCTCTTTTGTTTACTTGCAGTAGTATTTTGTAGTTTTCTTTGTACAGGTCTTTTACATCCCTGGTTAGATTTATTCTTAATTATTTAATTTTTTTAGAAGCTATTGTAAATGGTGCTGTTTTCTTGATTTCCTTTTCGTCATTCTCTTTATTGGTATATAGGAATCCAACTGATTTTTGTATGTTGATCTTATATCCTGCTACTCTGCTGAATCTTTCTATTAGTTTCAGTAGTTTTATCATGGAATCTTTAGGGTTTTCTATGTATAGTATCATATCATCCACATACAAGGACAGTTTTACTTTTTCCTTACCAATTTGGATGCGCTTTATTTCTTTTTTCTTGCCTCATTGCTCTAGCTAGGACTTCCAGCACAATGTTAAATAGGAGTAATGAAAAAGGGCATCCTTGTCTTGTTCCTGTTCGCAAGGGTAATGTTTTCAGCCTCTCTCCAGTAAGAATGATGTTGGCTGTTGGTTTTGTATAGATGCCTTTTTTTATGCTGAGGAATTTCCCTTCTATACCTATTTATTGAGAGTTTTTATCAGGAATGGATGTTGGACTTTGTCAAATGCCTTTTCTGCGTTGATTGAGATGATCATGTGACTCTTTTCATTTATTTATGTGGTGGATTAAGTTGATTGATTTTCTAATGTTGAACCATCCTTGCATACCTGGTATGAATCCTACTTGATCACGGTGTATTGTTTTTTTGATATGATGCTAAATTCTATTGGCTAGAATTTTGTTGAGAATTTTTGCATCTATATTCATGAGGGATATTGGTGTGCATTTTTGTTTTTTTGTGGTGTCTTTGCCTGGTTTTGGTATCAGGGTTATGCTGGATTCATAGAATGAATTTGGAAATATCCCTTCTGTTTCTATGTTCTGAAATAGTTTTGGTAGTACAGGTATAAGCTCTTCTCTGAATGTTTGGTAGAAATCTCCAGGGAAGCCATCTGGGCTAGGGCTTTTTTTTGTTGGGAGTTTTTTTTTTTATTACATTTTCAATCTCTTGCCTTGTTATGGGTCTGTTCAGATTTTCAACATCAATTAGTGATGGTTTGAGTAGGTAGTGTGTTTCTAGAAATTTGTTCATTTCCTCTAGATTTTCAAATTTGTTGGAGCATAGTTTTTCGTAATACTCTGTTATGATCCTTTTTATTTCAGTTGAGTCTTTTGTAATGTCCCCTATTTCATTTCTTATCTGGGTTATTTGCATCCTTTCCTGTTTTTCTTTTGTCAGCTTGGCTAGTGGTTTGTCGATTTTGTTGATCCTTTCAAAGAACCAATTTTTGGTTTTGTTGATTCTTTCTATTGTTTTTCTATTCTCTATTTCATTTATTTCTGCTCTGATCTTTATTATTTCATTTCTTCTTGTGGCTGTGGGCTTCTTTTGCTGTTCTCTTTCTATTTCTTCAAGATGTTCAGCTAATGTTTTGATTTTGTCCCTTTCTTCTTTTTTGATATGTGCATCTATTGTTATAAATTGACCTGTGAGTACTGCCTTTGCTGTGTCCCAAAGGTTTTAGTATGATGTGTTTTCATTCTCATTTGACTTCAGGAATTTTTTTATTCCATCTCTGATTTCTTCTATCACCCAGTGGTTTTTAAGAGGGTATTATTTAGTTTCTGTGTAACTGATTTTTTTCCCTTGCTCTTCCTGTTGTTAATTTCTACTTTGATGGCGTTGTGATCAGAGAAGATACTTTGTATTATCTCAGTGTTTTAGATTTTGTTCAGAGTTCCTTTGTGGCCTAAGATGTGGTCTATTCTGGAGAAGGTTCCATGTGTGTTGGAAAAGAATGTGTACTTTGCTGTTGTTGAGTGGAGTGTTCTATATATGTCTGAGTTCAAGTTGGCTGATGGTGGCCTTTATATCTTCTGTATCTTTGTTGAGTTTCTTTCTAAACGTTCTGTACTTTACCAAGAGTGGTGTGTTGAAGTCTCCTACTATTATAGCGGAATTGTCAATTCCTCTTTTCAGTGCTGTTAAAGTTTGTTTTATGTATTTTGGAGCCCTGTCATTGGGTGCATAGATGTTTATTATGGTTATGTCTTCATAATGGATTGCCCCTTTAATCATGAAATAGTGCCCTTCTTTGTCTTTTACAGTAGATTTTGTTTTAAAGTCTATTTTGTCTGAGGTTAGTATTGCCACTTCCGCTCTTTTTTGGTAGCTGTTTGCTTGATACGTTTTTTTCCATCCTTTGATTTTTAATAAATATACGTCTTTTTTTTTTTATATTGTGTCTCCTGTAGACAGCATATTGACAGATCCTGTTTTACTATCAATCTGTCACTCTCTGTCTCTTTATGGGTGTATTTAGGCCATTTACATTCAGTGTAATTATTGATAGGTGTGAGTTTATTGTTGTCATTTTGCAGAGTTTTTTTGCAGTGCTGACTATGTCTTTGTTCCTCTTATTCTCCTGTGCTGAGTTCCTTTTGTTTGTGGATTTTTGTAATTTCTTTTGTTTTAGTAGATTTTGTTTTTACTGAGACTTTATGTTTTTCTTCTTTATTTTGATGAGTAGGTTTGTTAACTTTCTTTGTGGTTACATTGAAATTTACCCTTATCTTCCTAGGTTTGAACCAGTCTATTATTACTTTGGTATTGCCTTGCCTTCCTCTCCATTAGAAAGTTCTATACCTACACTGTTTATTCCCTCTTTTTTTGTTCTGGTTCCCTGTCGTAAATCTTTAGGTTTTGACTAGTCCTTGAGAGTTCATTTTCTAAGTTGGTATCTGGCTGGTGCAATCTTGCATCCTAGATTCAGGCTGTGGTCTGATGTTGTTTGTTCTCAAACTGAAGGACTCCCTTTAATAATTCTTGTAAATTTGGCTTCATTTTTACCTAGTCCATTAATTTCTGTTTATCTGGAAATGATCTAATTTCACCACCATATTTGAACAAGAGTTCTGTAGGCTATATTATTCTTGGTTGGCAATTTTTTTCTCTCTGGGTTTTATATGTGTCATCCCATGGCCTTCTCGCCTGCATGGTTTCTGCAGAGTAACCAGAGCTTAGTCTTATTGTTTCCACTCTGTATGTGACTTTTTGTTTTTTTCGAGTTTTTGTCTAAATGTACTACGGATATTGAATGTTTCTCCTACTTAGTGTTGTAAAACAGACCTAAAATGTGTGATGGAAATGAATATTGGGTATTACAGATTACAGAGAACGTGTAAGCGTACCTTCAGCCAGTATTTGATTGGATATGCTAAAATGGAACTAGAATTTTCCCAAAAGAAACACAGGCTATCAGTTTGAATGCATTAGCCCTCTATATAGAGTATTGGGGGCTTAGGTCAAAAACCTGAGTTCCACTCAGGAAATTTACATTTTAAAGGACATGCAGACCTACCCAGAACTGCTTAGAGAACAGGAGATTTGCATTTGGGGGAAGGACCTGCAGAAAAAAAATCACTGTTTTGCCTTTTGAATTTTGAACAAGCTGTTTGCCTTTGGGTGCATCGAGACAGGAAAAGTCAGTGCCCATCAGAAGAACCCCCTTCCAGAACTGATAGCCCACAAGTAGACGGCCTGATATGCTTACTTGAAGTAACCACCTGGGGCCACCAGATGAGTGGAAATGGGGAAGGTGCAGCAGTGAAGAGATAGGCTGAGTCTGGACATGTTTCAAAGGTACCCATTGACCTAGCCCATGGTGGCTAGGGATCAGAATGAGAGAGAGAGAGAAAGGGCTGGCTGGTCTGAAGTGCAGAAAGGTGTGCAAATAGTACCCATTGACCTAGCTTGAATGGCTGGGGATAAGCTGACCAGAACTTGACCAGAATGAAGAGAAAGATGTTTGACACTATGAGCTGGTATAAATTGCTGCAGTTTGATGGCTTGCTCTGGACTGGACTTTGCTTATGGATGCAGATGATTGAAGTTCCAACCAGAACAGAAGATCTTCAGATCAAGGAACTTTCTTGTCTCCTCAGAGTACTGGTTTGATAGGGATAGGAAATTTAAACATTGGCTATCTAAAACGATGGAGATAAAGGCATGCAGTGGCTGGCTTACAAGTTTTCGTTGGTTTGCTTACACTCAAAATGAGGGGGACAAGGCAAGATGCCCACTGAATAGTTTCCTCTTTTCCTGATGGGTCTGGGAAAGAGAGGGTGGAGGAAGATGCTCATAGGATTATATGATTTGGTTGTGAGCATTGATTGTTAACAGTGTTAATTGTGATTGTAAAAACTGTAATTGTAGAATCTGTAAGTATGAAAAGGTAGACTGGGGGGGGGGGCACCGCTAAACTGGAGTCCAATGGATGAACCAAAAGTCCCTTAAAGTTTCTTCTATGCCGATACTTCGTGAGGCTCAGAGCAAGGGAATAATCTTCTCTTAGTTGAATTTTATCAGACACCAGAAAGTGTGAAGATGGGATACCTGCAGCAGACCTGAATGGCTGGTACCTGAGTAACCTCACCGTGAGGAGTCTTTGCCCTACTGAGAGACTAATTATTAATGACTGTTTTGAAGTAGTAAAATGATTGAAAGTGGAAAGTTATCCTCCAAGTATGAGAGAACTGTGACTAGAAAAGCCAGTGGGTGGCCTGCAGTGCAATGAGACATTTTTGCCATGGCCTTTCTCGCCAAGGTCTTATAACTCCCACCAAATGATTGGATGGAACTATACAAATAAGGCACTTGCGGCCAACCAAGGGGATTTGACAGCTTGCTAATAATACAAACAAGGTGCATAGTACCCTTGTGGTAGTGGGGTCATGCAAATAAAGTGTATGGAACCCTACATCTTATTTGGATTGGTTAGTTTTGCCATCCCACTAGACTTAAAAGAGAGCCAATCCCAGAGCAGAGGGGGTCCTGACTACCACCAAGAAGAAGAGACAGGAATGGAGTGCATCCTTTCAACCTAGGAGCCCTGTACTGAGACCCACCTAGACCCAGGAGACAGAGAGAGCTGTAACACCAGAGAAGGCCAGACAGCAAGAAGCAGTGGCAGAGAAATGGCAGCAACAGAGGCAGCAGAGGCAGCAGAACCAGGAGACCAGCAAGAGATGGCATGGTAGGCTTCCCAGCCCAAGGAGCAAGACAACTGAGTAGCTTCAGGCAGGAGGCTTACTGGCAGAGTGAGGTGCCTCTCACACATGGTGGAGCTAGGCTTACCTACCCACAGAGAAAGAGAGCTGAGTGCGTTCAGGCACGAAGTTTATTGGCAGAGTGGGATGCCTCCAGCCATGTAGCAGAGCTAGGCTCACTGGCTCACAGAGAGGGAGCTGAGTGCCTTCAGGCAGGAGGCTTTCTGGTGGAGAGGGGTACCTCCAGGCACTTGCTGGCGAAGCTAGGCTTGCCAACCCACAGAGCGTGAGAGTTGAGCGTCTCTGGGCCAAGGTTTACTGGCTGAGTGGGGTGCCCCCAGGCATTTATTGGTGGAGCTAAAGAGCTTTGTAACAGTTTCCCAAGCAGGGCAGAGGCCAGGCTGAGGGGCTGAGGGCCAGAGTGAGGCTTGCCTGCAGGCATGCTGAAAAGAAGCTGTCCTGATTGAAGAACTGTATCCTGAATTGTAAACTGTTACTTCCCTAATAAATCCCATAACTGTGAGTATGATCTGTGAATTCTGTAGGGCCATTGCAATGAATTATCAAACCCAGCAGAGAAGTAGAGAGTGCTGTGGGAGGGACATCTCGTGTCAGAATTGGTGAAAATGTTGGAGGATGGGTGTATGTTTGACCTCCACCTCATAGGAATCAGCCTTGGGCAGTTGATCTTGATTCTCCTTCCCCCTTGTGAAGTTAGAGGAGGTCAAATACCTCTGACATGTCATTTCTACAACCAAAATAAAATTAAAATAAATAAATTTATAAATTGTAAAGAATTTATCATTTATATATAATGTCTCAATCTTTTAGTATGAGAATCATTGTGATGTTGGTCACACTATTTCATTTCTGTTTTAATTCAAAACCCAAAACCAAAGTCACTGCCAATGAGTCAATTCCAACTCACAGCGACCCTATAGGACAGAATAGACCTTTCCCATAGGGTTTCCAAGGCTGTAAATCTTTACAAAAGCAGACTATAACATAGCTCTTCCGTGTAGCAGCTGGTGGGTTCAAACCGCTGACCTTTAAGTTAGCAGCTGAGGGTTTTAACCACTGTAACACTAGGGCTCCTTTAATTCAAAAGGTGATATGAATATACAAAATTACCCCTTTAAATAAACATTTTTTTTAGTCCATAAACTTCTCATCTTTGTACTCATGCATTTTTTAATAGGCTTTATTATATAGAACAGTTGTACATTTACAGGAAAATTGAGACGAGAGTAGAGTTTCCCATATCCAGTTTCTTCTGTTATTAACATCTTAAATTAGTGTGTTACATTTAATAAACCAATATTAACACATTATTCTTCACTGAAGTCCATACTTCATTCAGATTTTAGTTTTTACATGTCCCTTTTCTGTTCCAGAATCCCATCCATTACATTTAGTCATCGTGTGTCCTTAGTCTTGACTGTGATAGTTTCTCAGACTCTCCTTGTTTTGATGACCTTGACAGTTATAAGGACTGGTCAAGTATTTTGTAGGATGCCCTTCTATTAGAATTTGTCTGATGTTTTCCTCATGATTAGATCAGAATTATGGGTTATTGGGAGGAAGAACACAGAGGTAAGATGACATTTTCATCAAAAGAGTACATACTATCAACATGATTTATGACTGTTGATATTGACCTTGGTCACCTGGGTGAGGTAGTATTTGTCAGGTTTCTCCATTGTAAAGCTACTCTTCTCCCCGCCTACCCATATTGTACTTGTTGGAAGGAAGTCACTATGTGCAGCCCACACTTAAGAAGTGGGGAGTAATGAGAATGGTTGCCTAACTCAAAGAATATAATCAATGTCACTGAATTGTTACATGTAGAAATTGTTGAATTGATGTGTGTTCTGCTGTGTATATTTTCAATGACAACAAAAATAAAATAAATTATATAAAAAAATAAGTGGGGAATTATGCCCCATTAATTATTAATTTTCCTCCACTTATTAATTTATTTAATTGCTTATTTATGTCAGTATGAGCACATGGATATTTATTTTATACTTTGGGTTATAATCCAGTACTACTTAGTTTATTGTTCAAATTGTTTCTTTGGCCATTGTGAGCTCTTTCGGTTGGCTCCTGTGCACCTTTAACATGCTCCATCATTGTAGATTTTTGTGTGTGAGTGTGTCTTTTGTTTGTTTGGCTGGTTGGTTTTTTAAGACTTCCTTACTTTCTGACACTACAAGATGCTCCAGGATCATCTTGTATATTTACTGCCCTATTCCTAGAATCACCCATTTCTCCAAGGAGTCCTGATTCATTTTTATTGTAGAATGGTATTAGAAACCAAAACCTGGGTGCAATGTGTGCACACACTACCACTGGGATATTTCTTTTAGGACTTCTCAGCTGACAGAGCAAAGAAATACAGTTAGTTTACACATATCTATAAATATTTCTATATATAACTGTATCTATATTAAGTTAAGCATGAGTTCTTATTGATGTCTCTGACTCTAATCTGTTATCACATGGGTCATCCTCCCCCTCCTCCCCTTGCTTATCTGTAAATTCCCACCCCAACATGTGAGAAATCTGGCTCCCACTATCTGTCGTCCACTTATTTAATTATTCAATAGCAGTATCATAACTGTTAATCTGTACCCCCGGGGAAACAACTTTATAAGCTAGAGTACAATACTGTGTGTAATTCCTTTTACCTTTAGTCTTATAGACGCCACTCATTTCTAAGTTACTTAAGTCAGCACTTTTTCCCCCCATCCTCGTCAGTGAGGTTGTTTCACGTATTTTTTACCCAGGTAAATTCTCCTGTCACAGGCTGCATTTGTTTCTAGGATCCCCTAACCTCCTAAATGATTTTTTTAATTTGCATATATTAAGATTTACTCTTTGTGCTATAAAAGTCTATGGATTTTGACAAGCACACAATATTATCTATCCACCATTATAGCGCTATGAGTTGGAATTGACTTGATGGCAATGAGTTTGGGGTTTGTTTGTTGTTGTTTTTTTTTGTATTATAGCATCATGCACAATAATTCCACTGCCCTAAAAATCACCTGTGCTTCACTTGTTCAACCAAGATGCCCTTTAATAGGTGAATGGATAAACATACTGACACATTCATACAGTGAATATTATTTAGCGATAAAAATAAATGACCTATCAAGCCATAAAAAAGACATAGATGAACCTTAGATACATATTTCTAAGTGAAAGAAGTCAATCTGAAAGGGCTATATATTATATTTTAGAAACAGTAAAAAGACCCATGGGGTTCAGAGGGAAGTTGAAAATGTCATTCTTCCAAATTTATTCTTTTTTGTCAGTATTGTGTTGGCAATCTACTCTGGGTCTTTTGACCTTCTATGTGAACATTAGAATCAGTTTGTAGATAACCACAAAACAGATTGCTGAGATTTTTGTGGGAATTATGTTGAATCTATAGACTGAATTGAGAATAATCGATATTTTAATAATATTGAGTCTTCCAGTCCATGAATATGGACTGTTTTTCTATTTGTTTAGAGATCTTTTATTTCTTTCATCAGAGTTTTGTAGTCTTCTGCATGTATACCCTGCACAAATTTTGTTCAATTTATACCCATGTGTTTCTTTCTGGTTTTTGTGTGTGTGCTATTGTAAATGGTATTGTGTTTATAATTTCAAATTCCAATGGTTTGTTGCTGGTATATAGGAAAGTAATTGATTTTTGTATTTTAACTCTGCATCTTGCAACCTTGTTATAATCGATTATTAGTTCCGGTAGTTGTTTGCTTGTTCTTTGGGATTTTCTACATAGACAATTATGTCACCTGTGAACAAAGATAATTTTATTTTTTCTTTATATATATATAAGTATATATATATATATATATATACACATATTATATATATACATATATATATGCCTTTTATTTCTGTTTGTTGTATTATTGCACTAGCAAGGACATCCTGTATGATCTTGAACAGAAGTGGTGAGAAGGGACATCCTTGCCTTTTTCCCAGTTTAAGGAGGGGAAAGCATCCAGTTTCTCACCATCACGTATGATGTTAGTTGTAGATTTTATTTTTGTAAATACTCTTTATCTAGTTAAGGAAGTTTCCCTCTGTTCCTAGTTTGCTGAGACTTTTTATAATGAATAGGTGTTGGATTTTGCCAAATGCTTTTTGTGCATCAATTGATAGGATCTTATGATTTTTCTTCTGTAGCCTGTTGATGTGATGAATTTTATCAATTTTCTAATGATAAACCATCCTTGAATGCCTGGAATAAATCTCACTTGGTTCTGGCACATAATTTTTTTTTTACCCTTTGTTAAATTAAATTTGCTAATATTCTGTTGAGGATGTTTGTATCTCTGCCCATGAAAGATATTGGGCTGTAATTTTTCTTTCTTCTAATGTCTTTCTCTGATGTTAGGGTAACATTAGCCTTAAAGAATGAGTTAGGAAGTGTTCTCTCTGCTTCTATTTTGTGGAAACGATTGTAGAAAATTGGCATCATTTATTCCTTAAATATTTGGTAGAAATCACCAGTGAAACCATCTGGACCTTTCCTTTCTGGAAAGTTATTAATTATTGATTTAATTTCTTTAATAAATATAGGCCCAGGCAGAGTCTCTATTTCTCTTTGTGAGTTTTGGTAATGTCTTTCAAGGAATTGGTCCATTTCATATAAGTTATCACATTTGTAGGCATAGAGTTGTTCATAATATTCCTTTATTATCTTTTTAATGTTCGTGGGAACAGTAACAATGACCCCGCCTTCATTTCTGGTATTAGTAATTTGTGTCTTCTTTCTTTGTACTTGGTTAGCCTAGCTAACTTTTCAAAGAACAAGCTTTTGGGTTCATTAATTTTGACTATCATTTTGTTTTCAATGTTATTGATTTCTGCTCTAATTTTTATTTTTATTTTTTCTTCTGCTTGCTTTAGGCTTAACCTGCTCTTCTCTCTCTAGCTTCCTAAGGTGGAAGTTTAGATTGTTGATTTTGGATTAGTTTTGGCCTCATGTATTTTGATGCTCTGTTATTAGATGCATATATATTAAAGATTATGTCTTCTTGAAGAATTGACTACTTTGTCATTATGTAATGACTTCTTTTTCCCTAATAATTGCCCTTGTTATAAAGTCTGCTTTGTCTGAAAATAATACAGCTACTCTATTCCAGCTTTCTTTTGATTACTATTAACGTGCTATTTCTTTGTTCATCCTTTACTTTTAACCTATCTGTCTTCGTGTTTAAAGTGGGTTTCTTATAGACCACATACAGTTGGGTCTTGATTTTTATCCATTTTGACAGTCTCTATCTTTTAATGGATATATTTAGATCATTCACATTTAAAATGATTCTTGATATAGTAGGATTAATATCTATCATGTTTGCAACTGTTTTCTATTAATTTCACTCGCTCTTCATTTTTTTCTCTCCCAATTTTTTTTTTTTTTTGCCTCCTCTGGTTTTGTGTGTGTGTATGTGTACATTAGATGAAAGTTTACAAAGAAATTAGTCTCTCATTCCATAATTTATACACAAATTGTTTTGTGATGTTGTTTACAATGACCATGATGTGTCAACACTCTCCCCTTCTCAATCCCGGGTTCCCCATTTCCATTCATCCCATTTTCCTGCCCCTTCCTGTCATTTTGTCTTTGCCTTTGGGCAGGTGTTGCCCATTTGGTCTCATTTGCATCGTTGAACTAAGAAGCGCATTCCTCACGTGTGTTATTGTTTTATAGAGTTGTGTAATCTTTGGTTGAAGGTTGAACTTCAGGAGTGACTTCAGTTCTGAGTTAAACGGGTGTCTGGGGACCATAGTCTCAGAGTTCCTCCAGTTTCTGTCAGACCAGTAAGTCTGGTCTTTTTTTGTGAATTTGAATTTTGTTCTACATTTTTCTCCAGCTCTGTCTGGGAGCCTTTATTGTGACTCTGTCAGAGCAGTCAGTGGTGGTAGCCAGGCACCATCTAGTTGTTCTGTGCTCAGGCTGGTGGAGGCTGTGGTACTTGTGGTCCTTTAGTCCTTTAGACTAACATTTCCCTTGTGTCTTTGGTTTTCTTCTTTCTCCTTTGCTCCAGATGGGATAGGACCAGTAAATGGCTGCTCACAAGCTTTTAAGACACCAGATAGTACTCATGAAAGTCAGATGTAGGACATTTTTTCATGAACTATGTTATGCCAGTTGACCTAAACACGCCTTGAGACTGTGGTCCCCAGCCCTCAGCCCACCAACTTGGTCCCTCAGGGTGTTTGGATGTGTCTATGAAGCTTCTATGACTTGGCCTTTGTCACATTATGTTGACTACCCCTATAAAGTGTACTGTATTTCTCTTCACCAAAGTTACCACTAAGTTGCCATCTAGTTAGTGATTTCTCCTTCCTGCCCCTCCCCTCCCTCATAACTATCAAAGATTGTTTCTTTCTGTGTGTAAACCTTTTCTTCAGTTTTTATAATAGTGGTCTCATATAGTATCTGTCCTTTTGTGATTGACTTATTTCACTCAGAATAATGCCCTCCAAAACAATAATACACAGAACTCGAACATGTATATGAGACTAAATGGGCACACCAGCCCAAGGGCAGGAGGGGGCAGGAAACTGAACGAATGAAATGAGGAGCCCAAGGTCAAGAAGGGGGAGTGTTGACACATCACAAGGTTGGCAACCAATGTCACAAAACAATACGTGTATTAGTTGTTTAATGAGAAACTAATTTGCTCTGTAAACCTTCATCTAAAGGACAAAAAAAAAAAAAAAAAAAGGAAGAATGCCCTCCAGACTCATCCATGTTGTGATATGCTTCACAGATTCATCATTGTTCTTTATCGTTGGGCAGTATTCCATTGTGTGTATGTACCATAATATGTTTATTCGTTCATCTATTGATGGGCACTTAGATTTTTTCCATCTTTTTGCTATTGTGAATAATGCTGCAAAGAACATGGGTGTGCATATGTCTATTCATATGATGGCTCTTATTTCTCTAGGATATATTCCTGGGAGTGGGATTGCTGGATCATATGGTATTTCTATTTCTAGCTGTTTAAGGAAGCACCATATTGTTTTCCATAGTGGTTGTATCATTTTACGTTCCCACCAGCAGTGCATAAGCATTCCAATCTCCTCACAACCTCTCCAACATTTGTTATTTTCTTTCTTTCTTTTTTTTTTCAGTGCCTGTAATATCAGGGTAAGATGGTATCTTATTGTAGTTTTGATTTGCATTTCTCTAATGGCTAGTGAATGAATAAATCTGTCTTGAAAGAAGTACAGCCAGAATGCCCCTTAGAAGCAAGGATGATGAGACTATGTCTCACATACTTTGGACAGGTTATCAGGCGAGACCAGTCCCTGGAGAAGGACATCATGCTAGGTAAAGCAGAGGGTCAGTGAAAAAGAGGAAGACCCTCAACGAGATGGATTGACATGGTGGCTGCAACAATGGGCTCAAGCATAACAACGATTGTGAGGATGGTGCAGGACTGGGCAATGTTTCATTGTGTTGTACATAGGTTTGCTATGAGTTGGAATCGACTTGATGGCACCTAACAGCAACAACAACAATGGCTAGTGATTACAAGCATTTCCTCATGTGTCTGTTAGCTGCCTGAATGTCTTCTTTGGTAAAGTGTCTGTTCATATCTTTTGCCCATTTTTTAATTGGATTATTTGTCTTTTTGTTGCAGAGATGTTGGATTTTTTACAGATTTTAGAGATTAGAGCTTTGTCAGATTTGTCATACCCCTCAATTTTTTCCTAGTCTGTAGGTTATCTTTTTACTCTTTTGATGAAGTCTTTTGATGAGCGTAGTGTTTATTTTTAGATCTCACTTATCTAGTTTATCTTCTGATATTTGTGCATCATGATGATTTGTTTCTTATTTATGCCACGTATTAGTGACCCTAGCATTGTCCCTATTTTTCCCTCAAAGATCTTTATAGTTTTAATTTTTTGTTTAGTTCTTTGAGAGATTTTGAGTTAGTTTTTGTGTGCAGTGTGAGGTATAGGTCCTGCTTCCTTTTTTAACAAATGAATATCCAGTTTTGCCAGCACCATTTGTTATAGAGATTGTCTTTTCCCCCATTTAATGGACATTGGCCCTTTGTCAAAGATCAGCTGGCTGTAGGTGGATGGATTTATGTCTGGATTCTCAATTCTTTTCCATTGGTCTGTGTGTCTCTCATTGTACCAGTACCAGGCTTTTTTGACTACCATGTATAGTAGGTTCTGAGATCAGGTAATGTGAAGCCTCCTATTGTTCTTCCTCAATAATGCTTTACTTACTGGAGGCCTCTTTCTTTTCCGTGTGAAGTTAATGATTAGTTTTTCCATCTCATTAAAGAATGCTGTCGGTATTTGGATCAAGATTGCATTTTATCTGTAGATCGCTTTGATTAAAATTGACATTTTTACAATGTTGAGTCTTCCTATCTACAAGCATGGTATATTTTTCCAGGTCTCTTTTGGTTTCTTGCAGTAGTGTTTGGTAGTTTTCTTTGTATAGGTCTTTTATGCTCCTGGTTAGATTTATTCCTAAGTATTTTATTTTATTAGGGCTATTATAAATGGTATTATCTTCCTGATTTCCTTTTTGAAGTTCTCTTTGCTGGAGTATAGGAATCCAACTGATATTTGTATGTTGATCTTATATCCTGCTACTCTGCTGAATCTTTCTATTAATTTCAGTAGTTTCTAGTGGAATCTTTACGGTTCTCTATGTATAGTGTCATATCATTTGCGAATAGGGATAGTTTTACTTCTTCCTTACCAGTCTGGATGCACTTCATTTCTTTCTCTTGCCTTATTGTTCTAGCTAGGACTTCCAGCACAATGTTAAATAGGAGTGATGATAAGGGCATCCTTGTCTTGTTCCCATTCTCAGGGGGAATACTTTTGGCCTCTCTCCATTGATAATGTTGTTGGTGGTTGGTTTTGTATAGATGCTTTTATTATGTTGAGGAATTTCCCTTCTATTCCTATTTTAGTGAGAGTTTTTATCAGGAATGCGTGTTGACTTCATCAAATGCCTTTTTGGCATCAATTGAGATGATCATGTCATTCTTTTCTTTTGTTCTGTTTATGTGGTGGATTACGTTGACTGATTTTCTAATTTCGAACCGTCCTTACATACCTGATATGAATCTCCCTTGGTCATAATGTATTTTTTTTTTTATATAATGCTGAATTCCTTGGTTAGAATTTTATTGAGAGAATTTTTGCTTCTATAGTCATGAGAGATATTGGTCTGTAACTTTTTTTTTTTTTTTTTTGTATCTTTGCATAGCTTTGATATCAGGGTTATGTTGACTTCGTAGAATGAGTTCAGGAGTATCCCTTCCTTTTCTGTGGTTTGAGATAGTTTGAGTAGTACTCGTGAGCTCTTCTGTGAATGTTTGGTAGAATTTTCCAGTGAAGCCATCTGGGCCAGGCTTTTTCTTTTGTTGGGAGTTTTATTATTATTATTATTATTACCTTTTCAATCTTCTCTTGTTACTGGTCTGTTCAGATTTTCTACCTTAGTTTGTGTTAGTTTAGGTAGGTAGTGTTTGTCTAGAAACTTTTCCATTTCTTATAGGTTTTCAAATCTGTAGAGTACACTTTTTCATAGTACTCTTTTATTGTCCTTTTTATTTCAGTTGGATCTGTTGTAATGTCTCCCATCTCATTTCTTATTTGGGTTATAAGATTCCTCTCCTGTTTTTCTTTTGTCAGTTTGTCAATTTGGTCAAAGGTTTGTGGATTTTGTTGATCTTTTCAAAGAACCAACTTATGGTCTTGATTCTTTTTTTTCTTTTTCCTGTTCCCTATTTCATTTATTTCCTCCTCTGATCTTCATTATTTCCTTTATTCTGGTGACTGTGGACTTCTTTTGCTGTTCTCTTTGTATTTGTTTGAGTTGTAGTGCTAATGTTTTGATTTTTGCCCTTTTTCTTTTTCTTTTTTTTGAAAACAATGTTTATATTTGACTTACAAAGCATTTTATCATTTATACAAATATCTTTTTAAACCTCACAACAACTCTGTGAGGTAGGAAGGAAGGTATTTTATACCCATTTTACAGGTGAGAAGACTTAGGTTCAGAAAGATTAAGTTATTTACCCAAAGTTATGTGGCTAGAAACAGGCATAACAAGGAACAGAGCCCAGTTATTTCCTGACACACTTAGTTAAAAAGACTAAAACAAAACAAGCCCAGTGAGTGTACATATATTTTTATACATATATATACATATGCCTCCCCTGATAGAAATTATGTTCCTGAAAATGGGAATAAAAATAGAGTCTTACTTTCCTAGTCAGTTAATTAGTTTCAGAGCCTCCTCTTTTTAGTTTCGATTACTCTTCAATAGAGAAGAATCCCAACCTTAGTTTTCTGCTTCTCTTCCATTATTCAACACACATGTAACATTTTATAAACCAAAACTTAAAACAGGAGATTCTGTAGTTCATTTTTCTGAACAGTAAGCAATCTACAGATAATTCTAATGAACAGTCTCTCCTTCATACATGTTATAAGCTTTGAATTCACATGTGTTTCTTTTTTCTACAAGGATAACCTCTTCGGTTAAATCTCAACTACTCAAACCAAAAGAATACACCTTTGATGGTAATTCAGAACTATAGATACCCTGCTGCAGTCTTTTTTGCAACTGCAAGTTTTAATATAAAAGTTAGCACACTTGTTCTTGACCTTTTTCCTGCTCCATGACATCTCTGGGATGCGAAGTGCTCTCCTCAGCAGCAATGGCTAATCAGAGGGACAGGAGAGAATGTGGGAGCGGCGATGCAGAGCAGACTAAAGAAGTCCTGAGATGCTCCCCGTGCCCTCACGGCATTAGTCCTCTCTTCTGTGAGAACCACTGATTTAGAGAGCAGGTCCTTTTTCTTTTCTGATATGTCCATTTATTGCTATAAAGTGACCTCTGAGCGCTGCCTTTGCTGTGTCCCAAAGGTTTTGGTATGATGTGCTTTAATTCTCATTTGATTCTAGGAATTTTTTTTATTCCATCTTTGATTTCTTCTATTATCCAATGTTTTTAAGCAATGTGTTATTCAGGTTCCATGCTCCTCCCCGCCGCCATCTTCCTGTTATTAATTTCTACTCTTATGGCATTGTTGTCAGGGAAGATGTAATCAAGGAAAATTATGTCAATGTTTTGGATTTTATTGAGGGTTGCTTTGTGGCCTAAAATGTGGTATATTCTGGAGAATGTTCCATGTGCATTGGAAAAGAAAGCATATTTTGCTGCTGTTGGGTGGAGTGTCTATGAGGTAAAGTTGGTTGATTGTAGCCTTCAGATCTTCTGTATCTTTGTTGAGTTTCTTTCTAGAATTTCTCTCCTTTACCAAGAGTGGTAAGTTGAAGTCTTCTACTATTATTGTGGAGTTATCTATTTCTCTTTTCAGTGCTGTTAGAGTTTATTTTATATATTTTGGAGCTCTGTTTTTGGGTGCATAGATATTTATTAAGGTTATGTCTTCTTGGTGGATTGTCCTTTTGATCATTATATAATGTCCTTTCTTGTCGTTGATGGTGGATTTTGCCTTAAAGTCTATTTTATCTGAGATTAGTGTTGCCATTCCTATTCTTTCATGGTTGCTGTTTGCTTGATACATTTTTTCCATCCTTTGATTTTTAATATATTTATGTCTTTGTGTCTAAACTGTGTCTCTTGTAGACAGCATATTGAAGGGTCACATTTTTTCTAATCCATTCTGTCACTCTCTATCTCTTTACAGGTGTGTTTAATCTGAATTCAGTGTGATTATCAATAGCAATGGGTTTATTGCTGTCATTTTGTTGTGCTTTTTTTTTTTTTTTGGTGCTGACCTTTTCTTTGTTCCTCTTACTTTCTTATGCTGAGTTCTTTTTGTTTGTGGAATTTCTTATTTCTTTTGTCATTATAGAATTTGTGCTTATTGAGGGTTTATATTTTTCTTCTTTTTTATTTTTACTAGTTTGTTTGTTAACTATCTTTATGGTTACCTTGAGATTTACACTTATCTTCCTTAGTTTAAATCAGTCATTTATTACTTGATATCACCTTGATTTCCTCTCCATTTGAAACTTTTATACATACACCATTTGTTCCTCCTTTTACTGTTTTGACATTGTCATTGTTTACAGATTGATGTCTCTGGTTCCCTGTTTTAAATCTTTTAGTTTTGTTTTATTATTGAGAGTTATTTACTTAGGTTGGTATATTGCTGATGCTGTCCTTTGTCCTTGCCTCAGGTTGTGGTCTCATGTTGTTGGCTATCTAACCAAAGGACTCCCTTTAATGTTTCTTGTAAGTTTCATTTGGTTTTTACAAATTTCCTTAATTCCTGTTTATCTGGAAATGTCTTAATTTCTCCATTGTTATCTGAGACAGAGTTTTGTAGGATATATTATTCTTGGTTGGCAGTTTTTCTCTTTCAAAGTTTTATATATGTCATCCCATTGCCTTCTTGCCTGCATAGTTTTTGCTGAGTAATCAGAGCTTAGTTTTTTTTTTTTTTTTGGTTTGCCCTTTTTAAATGACTTCATTTTTCTCAAGCTGCTCTCAGGATTTTCTTTGTCTTTGGTTTTTGTAAGTGTGGTTATGATATGTCTTATTGATTTTCTTTTGGGGTCTATTCTATATGGGGTTCTTTAATCTTCTTGAATGGTCACCTTTTCGTCTTTCATGATATTAGGAAATTTTTCTGCCAGGAAATCTTCAATAATCCTTTCTGTGTTTTTCATTTCCCCCCGTTCTGGAATCCCAATCACACATAAATTTTTTCCTCTTGATTGTGTCCCACATAATTCTTAGGTTTTCTTCATTCTTTTCTCTGATTTTTCCCTCAAAGTGACACCCATGGATTTGTCTTCAATCTCACTGATTCTGTCTTCCATTGTTTTGAATTTGATCCTAAATCTTTCAATTGAGTTATCCATTTCTAAAATTTCTTATCTTTTGGATTTCTACTTGCTGTTTTGTATGATTTCTAATTGTTTATTTTGATGTTTTGTTCTTGTATTGTTTTGCTGTATTTTTCTACTGCTTTTCCTGTATTTTCCTTGATTTCTTTCCTATCCTCCTGGAGAACCCTAAATATTAATATTTTGATTTCATATTAGATAGTTCCACTGACTTTTCTTCTACCAGAAAGTTATCTGATTCTTTGTTTTCGTTACTTACAGAAGCCATCTTGTCCTGCTTTTTTATGTGTTTTGATATAGTATGCTATCTCTGAATGTTCAGTGTTATTCTCTTTAGTAATTGATTTTATGTTTGTTTCATCCTGCTTTTTTGTTTGTTTTTATATGTCTGGGTGGGCAAATTGGGCATCCTTTGTTGCTTGCTCATCTGTGGGCAAGATAGCTTCTACCACCTTATCAAGGTGGGCGTGGCAGGTCGCTGAGCTGTGATGCAGCAGAGCTGGGCCATCTGGTAGGGACAGGCACAGGGATGGGACACTCAGCTTTGAGGCAGCTGTACTGGGCCAGCAGGAAGTGAGAGACACGAGGCTGGGTTGCTCAGCTGTGGCATAGCCAGACACAGCTGCTGGGGAGTGAGAAGCATGGGGTTGAGACTCTCAGCTGCAGTGCCACAGGGCACAGCCAGCGTGGGGGAGGTGCAGATTCAGGTCACTTAGCTGCAGCACAGCTGGGCAAAGGTGGTGCGGAGGGAGGGGTGTGGGCTGGGTAGCCTGGCTGTGGCACAACAGGATGGGTCTGTGGGAGACTGGGGTGTGAGGCTGGGTTGCTCAGCTGTGGCACAGTGGGACGTGGCCGACAGGGAGGGAGGGGATGTGAGGCTGGGTCACTACGATGCAGCAGAGCTGGATGGGGGGGCATGGGCTGGGAATCTCAGCTGCTGTGCAGTGGGGCAGAGCCTGCAGGGAGGGAGGGGTGTAGGGCCAGGTCTCTCAGCTGTGAGACAGCAGGGCAGGAAGGGCACAGGTCCTGGTTACCCAGCTGTGGTGCAGCAGGGTGGGGCCAGTGGGGAGGGAGGGGGTGTGGGTCGTCATCTCCTGGCTTCCATGCAGTGGGGTGTGGCTGGCAGGAAGGGAAAGGCAGTAGTGAGGGCAAGAACAGGGGAAAAGGGGCTAGATGGGGTGGGGGAAATAAGAGGGGATTTGTACTCTGGTCCCCAGCATTCGGGGCTCCTAGGATGGGGCGGTTCAAGCCACTACTTGCCAGAAGATTGAGGGTTGTAGGAGTGTGCTTACTTTGCTCTGGGTGTGTCCATGCTATTCCTCTATCTTCTGTTGAGAATTCTGTGAAGGTGCCTTTCTGTGCTCCTCGTGTGGGATTTTTGGCTCTATCTCAAGATGGCTATACTGTACCATGCGAGTTGGCAGGGAACCTCCGCTCCAGATCTCTACTCATTTGCTGTTTTCGATTATTTTTTTCTTCTCTGTGGCTTCCGATCTAATACTTTATCCCTTCATTTAAAGTTCAGCGTTCCTGGATTGATGTCTGCGTCTGTTCTACTTGGTTTTTTGGGTCTTTGTTGCAGAGGGATGGTTTGGTGCATCTGCCATCTTGGCTCTGCCTCTCCTCTGGTTTTAAATGAGAATTTTATATGATTCCATTTTCTCTGCACTTTTAGCATATCAATTATAATTTTTTTAAAAATTTAGTGGTTGTCCTAGAATTTTCAATATACTTTTATAACTAATCTAAGTCCACTTTCAAATAACAAATAATACGCCACTTCAAGGGTAGTGCTACCTTATAACAGCATTAGAGTTCAAAATGTTACCTTATAATAGCATTACTGACATTCATCTTGCTTGTCCATATGCTATAATAACCCAACTCATTATTATTATTGTGGTTTTGAACAAATGGTTATTAAATAAATTCAGAATAAGAAAAGATTTTATTTTTTCCTTCGCTCATTTCTTCTCTGATGTTCTTCCTTTCCTTAAGTAGATCCAAGTCCCTGACCTATATCATTTCACTTCTCCCTGAAGAACTTCTGTTAATGTTTCTTACAGGGCAGGTCTGCTGGCAATGAATTCTCTCAGTTGTTGTTTGTCTGAGAAAGTCTTTATTTCTCTGTCACTTTTGAAGGAAAATTTTGCTGAATATAGAATTTTGGGTTTGTGAGTGTTTTCTTTCATCAGTTTAAACACTGTTATACTGGACTGCTGTAATGTGGTGGTAAAATGTGCAGTAGGGTAAGTTTTCTCTAATCTTATGATTAAATTTTAGTGTTTGAGTGCACCTATGTCCCTGGGCTGTGACTTTCAGAAGTGCCTATTAGCTTCTGTCCCCTGACTTAGGTAAGACAGTAAGGCTAGAGGGAGCAGAAGTTGGATAATTGCCTTTCCTCAAGGTCAGATAAGGCTCTGTTATGTTTTTATCCCCTGTGTAGGGTTTTGTTATGGAAGATGCTTTGGGTGTGTTTTAAAATGATTACCTTTCCCCCTCTCCTTGCCAAAAACATGAGAGGATTATTCTTAGCTATTCACCAAACAAACCAGTGGAGTTCCTGGATGTAAAATGCATGAAAGTGTGGGGACTTCCCTAAACTATGGCCCCTAGGAGTTTCTCATTCTCATGCAAATACATACTCAACCTCCAGCAATTCATCAAAATTATCATATAAGTGTTTCTACCAGTTTATGACTCCAGCTGTTTCTTCTCCAGCTAAGCTGATCTCTACTGTGATTCTCTGTATTTTCCTGTGTTGCCAGGATCTAGGGTGGTGATTCATCCTGTAACCTCAATTATCTGATAAGTCTAAGAAAAGTCATAGATTTTCAGTTTTTTCAGCATTTTTCTTGTTGTGAGAATGGGAGTGATGACTTCCAAGCTCCTGTACATGTCAGAGCCCAAACCAGAAGTTACACATGCAACTTTAAGCTTACGTTGCCACAATTTTCCTGGAATATCTCCAAGCAATAAAGAGTACTGTATAATGGACTAAGGGTTAGAATATTAGAATTCAAATTCCTAGACATGGCACTTGTCTGTGTATGAGTTTCAGAGAAAGCTGTCCCTAAGGCCTACCATTATGTAGCTACACATAAAATTAAGACACTTGAAGCAACTGGAGGACTCATATCTCATAACTTTTTCTCTACCTTCAGGCCATACAACACTAAAACATCTGAACCAAATAAAAAGGACAACATAGTGTGTATTCGTATATGTATTTGTGTGTGTGTCTGTTAAGATTTGTTGGGGGTGGGGGCCGATGTCTTGCTAGTAAAAGAAAAACAAACCGAAACGGACTTGGCTTATGTAACTGAGAAGTCCAGAGATAGATCCAGCTTCAGGTGAGCTTAAATCAGTGGTTCAAAAAATGTCATCCAGGACCCACTTTATCTCCTTCTCTCTGAATGCCCTCAGTGGTGTTGGTTTCTGCTTTAGGATCACATGATGCTGCCCTCCCATTAACTCCCTTTAGGTGTTCCCCTGTGGTCATAGCTGCTGTGGTTAGAGATTTTGCATCCTCTTAACAGTACCAGGCAAAGTATGAAAGAGTAAAAACTGCGTACTCTTAAAGCAAAAGCAAAGAGGTTTATTAAACGCAAGACGCAGTTTAAACTGGGGAAATGTTAGATCTCACAGAGTGAAATTAAACCCTCCCAGCAGTTACAGGCATCCATGCAATATTTATGTTGTTAAGCCAAGAACTAGCAGCATAATATTCTAGTTGGTGCTTGGTAAGGTAAGATAGTCAAGGGCGGGATATCTGGAAATGGGAATCTGTGATTTGTTCAAAGGCCAAATGTGGGTTCTGTTTTGAGAAAAGGTAATAAGGATTAACTTGCTGAAGGGAAAGTTTTTGAGAACATTTTACATGATGAGTTTTGTTAGCTCCCACCCCCTGGAGTCACATGATGTACTTTTGACATTGGCAGCCTAGTCACTGCTTATAAACGATCAATATGTGCTTAAATGTTACAAAGAATAGAAAAATAGAAATCTTGCCAAGACAATCACAAGATTAGTGAGCCGTGAGTGTAAGACCTCTGGAATCTTAGAAACAGAATGTGTTCATTAGTCTTTTATTGTTTTCTGAAGGAACAAGTTTCAGGTGTTTCAGTGAGCCTGATCACCTAAACATAATTATGTGAAAACTAGCCAAGCTGCTTCTAAAATTTAATGGAAAACAAAAAGAAGCAAACTGTAGTCATAAGAGACACAAGAGGGGATGGGCTTAAACCTGAGACAGCCCTCCACCCCTCCCACCCACCCCCAGAAGTCCTAGGCACCCTAGTTTTAAAATCCCTTGCACAAAAGGAAGAGAGAGTCTTTTCCAAAACTTATGAAGGAAAAAAGAGGAAGCTTCTCCTTCCCAAAAGTCCTTGTAAATATCTTAATCTTATTGAATTGAATTATTTGTACTGAATCATTCACTTATCTCTGAACCAATTGGTGTAAGAAGCAGAATGTGATACAATAAGTAGTGTAGCCCGGGTCGTATATTCTGCCCCTGAGCCTAGGGATAAAGCAACTTCATGGGAAATAAGTGGTATAAAAAATGGAGGTGCGGTCTCCCCAAAGCAAAATTCAGGCATTGTTACCTCCATGAAAAAGAGGACTGGATGCCAGATGGCAAAATAACAATTGTCCATTCACCATACATTTCTGCTTTTTAATTTTTATTTTAAAGAATATTTACTATTTTTGATTATAGAAGTTTTAATAAATGCTGTGCAATTGCATCTCAAACTTCTCCCTCTATCCAATCTTGTTTCCCTCATTCCCTTACAGGTCTTGTTCCCAGGAGCACTTTCCAATAAACCTCCTGCATGTAAATCTCCACATCAGAGTTTGTTTTCTGGGGAAGCTGACCTAAGACAGTAGTACCAAAAGTGGCTCAAGGAAACATACTCTCTAGGATAGGATTTTGGAACTGGATTACCTGCCAGCTAGTTAGCAATGAGAGTGGTAGTAGGTAGAGTATAGATAGCCCTCGGCATGCTATTAAGGTGCAGTTGTGAGAATTTTCACCAGTGGTAAACTGGGTTGGGATACCAGTAGAGCAAAATGCACTGGCAGGTGCAATATCTCAAGTGTTTGCAGATGCAAGAGTAGAAGTGGAATTGGATGTCTATTGCTGGAATATAATCAATGCGTAGGAGAAAGACAATATATAAAGCAAAGTGAGTGCAAAAGCTAGAAAGCCTCTTTGGAAACATATGGGACTTAATTACAAAGTGGCAGAGCTCCAGAGAACTTAGTGTACTCAGCCCCAAAGTCTGCTACACTGTCAGGACCCTAATTGGGAAGGAGTGGTACCCTGAGACTTGAGATGCGAACATCTGGGTCAATGCACTTAAAAACATTGAATAGCTAGGTATGCCTCAATCTTCTGGGCTGCACAAGTGGCACGTTCCTCCCGTTAGAGGTAAATGCTCCCTCTTTGCTTGAAGACAATGCAGAGGCCTCTGCTTTGCAAGACAACACGCGCTTCCCCTCACAATTTAACCCCCTGTTCTTCCTGGCCAATAACAGGTTAATTCATCACAAAATCCAGCAGAGGAAATGCTACATCTGTTAGGAGGCTTAAGACTATCCACTTGAAGGAGCTGCAAGACTTAGCCTGTATGTACTAGGCAGAAGCCAGGAAAATGTGTATGGGACTTGATTCCTAGTGTCATGGATTGAACTGTGTCCCCCAAAATATCTGCCAACTTGGCTAGGCCATGATTCCCAGTATTGTATGATTGTCTACCATTTTATCATGTGATGTGATTTCCCTATGTGTTGTAAATTCAATCACTATGATGTAATAAGATGGATTAGTGACAGTTATACTGATGAGGTCTACAAGATTAGATAGTGTCTTAAGCCAGTCTCTTTTGAGATATAAAAGAGAGAAGTGAGCAGAGACACATGGGAAACTCATACCACCAGGAAAGCAGTGCCGGGAGCAGAGTGCGTCTTTTGGACCTGAGGTTCCTGTGCAGAGGAGCTCCCAGACCAGGGGAAGATTGATGACATGGACCTTCCTCCAGAGCCAACAGAGAACGCCTTCCCCTGGAGCTGATGCCCTGAATTTGGACCTGTAGCCCACTGGATTGTGAGAGAATAAACTTCTCTTTGTTAAAGCCATCAACTTGTGGTATTTCTATTATAGCAGCACTAAATGACAAAGACACCTAGTAAAAGAGACTAACCAGGACCCTAGAGGAGAAGTAATGCATTCCTTTAAAAAATTAAAGCAATACAACAACTCATAAAATAAAAAATGAAAGTCTCAAGGGATAATCTCTGTTAAAAATTCAGTACATTCTTCCAGGCCTTTTTTCATGCATACATAAATATGTATGGTGAAAGGATACAACCCTGACGCACGCCTTTCCTGATTTAAAACCATGAAATGTCTCCTTATTCTATTCAAAAGACTGCTTCTTAGTCTATGTACAGATTCTACATGAGCACAATTAAGTGTTCTGCAATTCCCATTCTTTGTAATGTTATTCATAATTTGTTATGATCCACAAAGTCAAATACTTTGCATAGTCAATAAAACATAGGTAAACGTCTTTCTGGTATTCTATGCATTCAGCCAAGATTCAGCTAACATCAGCAGTGATATCCCTCATTCCACACTTCTTCTGAATCCAGTTTGAATTTCTGGCAGTTCCCTGTTGATGTACTGCTACAACTGTTTTTGAATTATCTTCAGCAAAATTATACTTGAGTGTGATATTAATGATATTGCTCAATAATTTCTGCATTCTGTTGGATCAACTTTCTTTGGAATGGGCACAAATATGGATCTCTTCCAGTCAATTGGCCAGGTAGCTATCTTCCAAATTCCTTGGCATAGATGAGTGAGCGCCTTCAGTGCTGCAGCCATTGGCTGAAACATCTCAATTAGTTTTCTGTCAATTCCTGGAGCCTTGTTTTTCACCAATGCTTTCAGTGCAAGTTGGAATTTGTGATAGTTAAGATTGTGTGTCAACTTGGCTGGGCCATGATTCTCAGTGGTTTGGCAGTTATGATGTAGTTTGGCAGTCATATGATGATGTGATCACTTCCACAATGAGACTCGATATAATGTGATCACCTCCCTGATGAGATCTGCTATGAATAGCCAATCAGTTGAAAGGGAGTTTCCTTCACGGTGTGGCCTGCATGGAATATAGGTGGACTTTCTGGCAAGTCTTGTGACCTTTTGCTTGCTCTGGATCCTGCAGTTGGCTCCTGTTCGTCTGTCCTCCAGTTCTTGGGACTTAGGCTAACAGCTTGCATATGGTCTTGCCTGCTGATCTTGGGATCTATCAGTCTTCACAGCCTGTGAGCAAGAACCCTGCTGTCTGACCTGCCAGTCTTGGGTTTGCCAGCCCCTGCATCTACGTGAAACAAGAGAGGCCTCTATCCTGACCCACAGACTTGGGACATTGCAGCCTCTACAATCACGTGTGCTATTTCCTTGATATGCCCATTCTTCTTCATATAGTCCAGCTTCTCAGATTATTTGCACAGCATACAGATTGAATAAGTATGGTGAAAGGATATAACCCTGATGCACACCTTTCCTAACTTTAAACTACATGGTATATTTTGCCCATAGACTCCCTCAGTATTGCAACTTGAGTCTTGAATTTTTTCTTCAATTCTTTCAACTTGAGAAGTGCCAAGCGTGTTCTTCTCTTTTGGTTTTCTAATTCCAGGTCTTTACACACTTCATTGTAATACCTTCCTTTGTCTTCTCAAACCACCATTTCAAATGTTTTGTTCAACTCTCTTACTTCATCCTTTCTTCCATTTGCTTTAGCTACTCTATGTTCAACAGCAAGTTTCAGAGTCTCTTCTGAAATCCATTTTGATCTTTTCTTTCTTTCCTGTCTTTTTAATAACCATTTGCTTGCTTCATGTGTAATGTCCTTGATATCGTCCCACAACTCATCTGGCCTTCAGTCATCAGTGTTCAGTGTGTCAAATCTATTCTTGAAATGGTCTCTAAATTCAGTTGGGATATACTCAAGCTCGTACTTTGGCTCTTGTGGTATTGTTTTAATTTTCTTCAGCTTCAGCTTAAACTTGCATGTGAGCAACTGATGATTTGCTCCACAGTTGACCTCTGGTCTTGTTCTGAATGATGATATTGAGCTTCTCAGTTGTCTCTTTCTACAAATGTAGTCTATTTGATTCCTGTGTATCCCATCTGGTGAGGTCCACATGTATTGTTGCTGTTTATGTTGTTGAGAAAAGTTATTTCCAATAAACAGGTCATTGGTTTTGTAAAATTCTATTATGGGATCTCCAATGTCATTTCTGTCACCCAGGCCACATTTTCCAACTACTGATCCTTCTTTGTTTCCAACTTTTGCATTCCAATCACCAGTAATTATCAATGAATCTTGATTGCATGTTTGATCAATTTCAAACTGCAGAAATTGGTAAAAATCTTCAATTTCTTCATCTTTGGCATTAGTGATTGGTGTGTAAATTTGATTAATAGTTGTATTAAGTAATATTCCTTGTAGGCATGTGGATGTTATCCTATCACTGACAGCATTGTACTTCAGGATAGATCTTGAAATGTTCTTTTTGACAATAAATGAGATGCCATTCCTCTTCAATTTGTCATTCCTGGCATGGTAGAGCATATGGTTATGAGATTCAAAATGGTAGATACCAGCCCATTTCAGCTCATTAATGCCTAGGATATTGATCTCCAAGCATTCAATTTCATTTCTGACAACTTCCAGTTTTTCTAAATTCATGCACTCCACATTCTGATTATTAGTGGATGTTTGTAGCTGTTTCTTCTGATTTTGAATCATGCCATATCAGCAAATAAAGGTCCTGAAAGCTTTACTCCAGCCACACCATTAGGTTCAACTCTACTTTGAGGAGGCAGCTATTCTCCAGTCATGTTTTGAGTAACTTCCAACCTGAGGGGTTCGTCTTCTGGCACTATATCAAACAATATTCTGCTGCTGTTCATAAGGTTTTCGCTGGCCAATTTCTTTAGTAGCTTGCCAGGTCCTTCTAGCTAGTCTATCTGAGTCTAGAAGTTCCACTGAAACCTATCCACCATGGGTGACCCTGCTGGTTTTTGAAATACCGGTGATGTAGCTTCCAACATCACAGCAACATGCAAGCCACCACAGTATGATAAACTGACAGACAAGCGGCAGTTTAAAATCAGGTAAGGTGTACATCAGGGTTGTATCATTTCACCATACTTATTCAATCTATATGCTGAGCAAATAATCTGAGAATCCGGACCATATGAAAAAGAATGTGGCATCAGGATTGGGGGAAGACTCATTAACAGCCTGCAGTATACAGATGACACAATCTTGCTTGCAGAAAATGAAGAGGACTTGACGCACTTACTGAGGAAGATCAAAGACTGCAGCCTTCAGTATGGATTATACCTCAACATAAAGAAAACAAAAGCCCTCACAACTGGACCAATAAGCAACATTATGATAAACAGAGAAGTATTGAAGTTGTCAAGGATTTCATTTTACTCAGATCCACAATCAACGCCCATGGAAACAGCAGTCAAGAAATCAGTGACGTATTGCATTGGACAAATTTGCTGCAAAAGACCTCTTTCAAGTGTTAAAAAGCAAAGATGTCACTTTGAGGCCTAGGGTGTGCCTGGCCCAAGCCATGATATTTCTAATTTCTTCATATGCATGTGAAAGCTGGACAATGAATAAGGAAGACAGAGGAAGCACTGATGCCTTTGAATTATGGTGTTTGCAAAGAATATTTAATATACCACGGACTGCTAGAAGAACAAAAAATCTGTCTTGGAAGAAGTACAGCAGAGTGCTCCTTACAAGCAAAGATGGCGAGACTTCATCTCAAGTACTTCAGACATATTATCAGGAGGGACCTGTCCCTGGAGAAGGACATCATGCTTGGTAGAGAGTCAGTGAAAAAAAGGAAGAACCTCAATGAGATATATTGACACAATGGCTGCAATAATGAGCTCAAACTTAGCAATGATTGTGAGAATGGTGCAGGACCGGCAATGTTTCCTTCTATTGTGCATGGGATCACTATAGCACCTAATCACAACAACATAAATATGTATATGTACATCATACATGTTAAGAGTACATATGTATTGATACAGCACATATTGTAGATTATATATGTTAAGCTTATATACACATACATTTGTATGTGTGCATATGTATAATATATATCATACATATTCTGTATTTACTACTCTGCCTCTTTATTTTTTACTGAACAATGTTGTATGAATATATTTTCACATCCATATGTAGATCTACCTTCTACTTCTGAGTGCTGTATAATATTTCATTACATGGAATCACCATAATTTATTGAACCAGTCATTTATTTATAGACTGAATGGTGAAAATGTTTAAGCACTCGACTGCTAATCAAAAGGTTGATGGTTCAAATTCACCCAGAGGTGACTCAGAAGAAAGGCCTGCTGATATGCTTCTGAAAGGTTATAGCCTTGAAAACCCTAAGAAGCAGAGTTCTACCCTGCAACACATGGGGTCACCATGAGTCAGAACTGACTTGATGGCAACTGGTTTGGTGTTACTTTACTTCCTTTCTATTACAAACAATACTCAATAAATATCCTTGGATGTATTTGTTTTTGTATGTGTGGTAGTATTTTCCAAGGGATGAGTTCTTAGAGGGGAATCAATGGGTCTAATGGGGTATTCTTTTGAGCCTTCTAGAAGTAAAAATTTGGAAGTAGTGAGTCTATATTATTAGCTCTTATTTCTTCATCTTATTCACAAACTATTAAATGCTTGGTTTTATCAAAATATATCATGTCTAGGACAATTCAATGAATAAGGGACTTACTCCTTTTTAGAGTCTTATCTTCCTTTAGCCTTCTTCTCTTTTAAACTATCTAACCACAGGATTATAGCTTCTTTTTTTTTTTCCTTCTCTGAAATTCTGCTATTCTTGGGTCCAGGGTACATATCTGACTATTTGCATACTTCCTCTAAGATAGCATGGTCATTTTTCACTTTCACCACTCCACTTGGTCAGAATTAAGTTCTATGTAGTAGTTCTTCTCATTTAGCATCCTTTTGAACAGTTTAATATCTGACAAATGAGAAAAGGATGTATCTGATGCTCTGCTTTGAACAGAATGAGACTTCCATCAGATGGACTGTTACATTCTCTTAATTTTTCCTCTGCTGATTTTGCATCTCATCTTGGAAAACATGACTCATTTTCTCCATGTGGTTGGGCAGTCTGTGGTCTACTCTCACAACAGTACGCCTCCTGCACCCCCTCCCCCTTGTTTGCCTTCCCAAATGCTTCCCACTGTTTCTATACCAGCTTGTATATTTCCATAATAGGTATACATGTTTTTGACAGAAAGTACCAGTTCATCTCTTTCTTTTAATATATGTTTCTTTGGATATATTTCCTTATTCATACTATGAATTCCATATCCATCTCTATTTTTCAGTGACTTTTATAAGATGACCATTGCCATCAAGTCAATTTCGACTTACAGCACTTCACCTTGGAGTCCTGGTGGCATAGTAGTTAAGAGCTTGGCTGCTAACAAAAAGGTTGACAGTTCAAATCCACCAGCCATTCCTTGGAAACCCTATGGGGCAGTTCTACTTTCTCCCATAGGGTCCCTATGAGTTGTAACTGAATTCATGGCAACAGGTTTTATAATTTTTCATATCCATGCATTCAAAGTTCACTTTGCTTAGTGTTCATGCTCTGTACTTGGTCATGCCAACTGTTTCAGCCATGTGGATTATTTTAAACCCTTTTGTATATTGTTCCAAGAATTACTGGAGGCAGTGCTGCCACTGCTTTTGCTTCTGTATTACTAATATCTGAACTGACCTCTTTCTTGCTGTACTTTTAGGTTCCCACCCAAGGCTTCAGAACCTTTGGTAGCACATTCTGTTTTTCTTCTGGACTTCTTAGTAATTCTGATTGGCAAAAAGTATACATAAACGTTAGTATAAGTGCAACTTGGAGTCATCAACTGTAAAATCATCAGATTGCAAGGGTTTTTTTTTTTTTCCTTCCTGTTAGTCACCCTCCTCTGTATTACAATGGTTACCATGTTTTCACACAGCAAAAGCTATATTAGGCTATATTACTTAATTTTTTGTACACATAGATAGACATCTATACACATATTTTGAAATGTAATTATTAAATAATATTATTAAATAATGATTCTATTAAAATAAAATGTCATTTTAGTTAATGCTAAACCAGTGGTTCTCAAAGGGTGATCTGTAGACCTCTAGGGATCCCCAAGACCTTTCTAGAGGTCCATGAGATTGACACTATTTTTATAAAAATACTAAAATGTCACATTCCTTTCTCATTGTGTGAACATTTGCGCTGCGTTGATATCACAACAGACTGAATTCAGAAGCAGATACGAGATTCTTGCTGTCACTCAGTTAAACCAACCGTTAAAGGAATTTGGGGAACACAAAACAATGTTACTCTTCTCTACACCCTCACCAATACTTGTTATTTTCTGTATTTTTATTATAGTTATCCTAGTGGGTATGAAGTGGTATCTTGTTGTGGTTTTGATTTGTCGTAGTCTTTTTCTTGGGTAATTAATGCTGTCAACTGGCAAATCTAGTGCATCAGGCTTTGAATGCCAGACTCCTCAAAACCTTCTTTCCAACATAAATGCTAACTTTAATCTTTTCACTTCCTAAATCAGCTAAATTAAGTTTAAGGCAATTTTATTTCTGCAGGCCTTTCAGCTGAACCTGTTATCTGTCACCATGATCTAGAGACTTCAGAAAGCCCACCTGAAGTTTCACATTTGCCACCCTTGGTTTTCTCTTCTCAAAAGTGGAGTACATGGTGTAGCCCTGTGTGAAACCAAGAACACAGGCTTTGGAATAATAATCTCTAACTCTTCCTAGCTATGTGACCTTCATTGTGTAATTTCTTTAACCTCTCTAGTCTCAGTTTCCTCATCTATAAAACAGGGACATCACCATCTATCAAAAAGCAGTGTAGTATAATGGTCAGGGACACAAGCTCTGGAATGGACCACCTGGATTCATATTCCAGCTCTGCAACTCCTCAGTTATGTAATCTTGGACAAGTTCTTAACTCTATCTTAGTTTCCTAGGACTGCCATAACGAAGAACCACAAACTTGGTGGCTTAAAACAACAGAAATTCATTCTCTAACAATTCTGGAGGATTGAAGTCTGAATTCAGGGTGTTGGCAGGGCCATACTCCCTCCAAAGCCTCCAGGGGAGAATCCTTCCTTGTCTCTTCCAGCTTCTGGCAGCCCTGGGCGTTTCTTGACTTGTGGCAGCATAACTCCAATCTCTGCTACTGTCTTCACATGGCTGTCTTTCCTCTGTGTCTATGTCCAAATTTCCCTCTTCTTATCAGAACAATTCCCCCCATGTACTTGTTTCTTTATATTAAGGAATCACACAGACTAGAGTTATAAAAGATTTTACACCCTTTGGATCATCTGGAATCAAATTAATGTATCAACAGGACCCCAGGCTTTGGAGTCAGGCAGACCTGGATTCTTACTAGTTGTATGACTGTGCAATGGCTAAACCTCTCTGAACCTCAAGGCCCTCACCTATAAATGCTGGTATAATAAATACCTTGCAGGAAAGTATTGGGAATTATACACATAGAACACTGAGCATAACACAGTTGACTTTCAAAATCGGCAGCTAACCTATAGTCCAAATCCCTCGCACCACAGAGAAAGAAATGGAGGGTGCCCTTTCACAGAAGGGAAAGACCATGCCAAGGATCATGCAGGTAGTCTAGGGTTGGTTCTGAATTTTAAATCTCTTGACTCTCTTTCCATGGTTGATCCACCCCATCACACTGTCACTCTTATCCATCTATTTGTTCCTGGGCTTTAAAGACAGAAAAAACTAAAGATGAATGACTCTTTAGGCATAGCTTTATAGACTGACTTCTGATTTGTTTCTGGTGAATTCAAGTAGTTCATGCTACTTGAATTTGAAATTAATTCATACTAATACAAGCATCTTAATATTTTAAAAAAAACTCCAAAGACTTCAGTGTATATTTCCTTGAAACAAGGACATTCTCTCATACCACTACAGTATAATTATCAAAATTATTAACATTGACCAAATATTATCTAATTTACATACCCTATTTATATTTTTGCAAGGAGTCTTGGTGATGCACTGGTTAAGTGCTCAGCTGCTAACAGAAATGTCGGCAGTTCAAACCCACCAGCTGCTCTGTGGGAGAAAGATGTGGCAGTCTGCTTCCATAAAGATTACTGTCTTAGAAACCCTATAAGGCAGTTCTACTCTGTCCTATAGGTTCACTATAGGGTTGCTCTGAGTTGGAATCAACTTGATGGCAATGGGTTTTCTCTGATAGTGGAGCCCCTGAATAGTGAAACAGTTAAACACTCGACTACTAACCAAAAGATTGTCAGTTTGAATCCACCCAGAGGCACCTTGAAAGAAAGTCCTGGTGACCTACTTCCAAAAGATCACAGCCATGGAAAATCCAATGGTGCACATTTCTACTCTGAAACACATGGGGTTGCCATGAGTTGGAATAGACTTGATCTCAACTGGGTTCTCTCTGATAGTGAGAAACTCAGCTGTTATTATCCACAATATGTTTACTTATTTACTCAATTTTAGAATACAAATAAAGCAGTTACAGAATTGCTGACACTTACACTATAAAAAATAAATCTACCTACTAGAGGACAATGAATCGACTTGACGGCAGTGGGTTTGGTTTTTGGTTTTAGAGGACAATATTCTTTATAGCTCTTTTTGTCTTTAGCCTTGAAGAAAATTACTGTGTTCTGAGGTTACTTAGGTAGTCCCCTCACTACCCTTTCAGGTTATGCTAGACTCATTTGCTTCTGTTTGTAGTCTTCTCCCATCTTTACTAATTTGTTTGTTTATTTAGTAGTAGTAGTAGTATGTGAAACGTTAATATAGTTCTCAAAGCCAGGATTACAGAAAGAAATAAAAAAGTACACTCAAAGAAGTGTAACTCACCCAATCCCTTTTACCTTATTTTCATCTCCCATCTTTTCCACCCTATTCTCACCCATCTCCTGTAGATAAATGTCTTAGAATGGGTTCCATAGAGGAGCAAAACTAGTGAATATTTAGTAGGTTTCTCATCTATTTCACTTCTAGGGACATCATGACTAAGTAGCCAACGGCAAAAGTCCACACGAGTCAGACTGTTCTGATTACTGCTTTGACTCTGCTGTTCATTATGGTAACCATGTTCACCTTGTCTTTGGCAATTAAGTGCTACCACTTGGCCCCTGCCACCCTGAGATCCAATCACCTCCATTGTACTTAGATGTCTTACTTCCGTTAGGGCAGTTCCCACTGTAAAATCTGACCTACACAGAAGAGGAATCACAGCAGTCTTCAAGGTTGCTGAGGCTCCTTTCACAAATTTATTCCTCACATTTGTGGTAAAAGATGTGTCCTCTGGGCACTCCATGGGTGCATCTGTAGGTCCAACATGATAAATCCACTCTAACATTCCAATTTCCCTAAGCCTTTGGATACCTTTTTCTACAGCATACCAAGGCAGTTCTGGCAGTTCAACTTCATTTAGTGTAGCCCACCCATTAGTCTACTTTTTAGTCAACCAACCAAATAAACTATTAAATCCTTTTCTAACCTCTCAAGCTGAAACGTTGATGAAGAATCTTGGCTTACTGGCCCATATCAATAAACTCAGACTGATCCAACATTATATTCCTTGCACCATTATCCCACACCCTTAATTGTCATTCCCACACATATTCCCCAGGTTTCTGTTTGTATATATCAGAAAACTCAAGTAGTTCGTTTGGAGTGTAGCATACCTCCTCATGGATCACACATTGTACTTCACCTCTTGGGGCTCACTGGGACTTAAGTCTAATTATAGGTCTAGAAGCAAAAATGGGTGGTTGTAGTCAGTCCTGGGAACATTCAGGAATGGCTTGCAAGGCATCTGCCTCAGGAGATGCCCCAGACGCTCCCCCAGGTGATGTCTCAGGCAAGGACTCTTCAGACACAGCTGGGTTAATCTCATCAGATGGGGCTGGAAGGGATGGTTTTACTAGGGAAGGTGGCTTAGCAGACAAAGCTGGAGTAATCTCTTCAGATGGGAGTAAGAGGGCTGGTTCTGTTGGCAAGGGTGATTCAACAGAATTTAAGGGCCCAATGTCCCCAACTTCAAGATTATTTGCCCATATGTCCCCATCCCAAGTTTCAGGATCCCATTTCTTCCCAAGCAATGCCCTCACTTTAACTTTAGACACCATTTGAGTCTGAGAGTTCAATAGGTGGTGTAATTCAGCCACTCTTAGGATAAGACTCTGAGTTTGGTTTTCAGCAATATCAGCTCTGTTTTAAGAAATAAGACTTTATTTCAGGGCACCAATAGCAACTTTCATGTCTTTTATGTGGCACTTGAGCTGGGACTCTGAAGCCCTGAGATCATCCTTTTCTTTTTCTACTTCGTCTAGCAAAAGTAGGACTAACCAGCCAGCTTTGTTATACTTTTCAGTTTGACAAAAATGTTGAAAAGTATCAAATACACAATCACTCAGAGCCGTGTCTCTCACAAATATTTGATCCAATGGTGGTGATACTTTGCATATTTTTTTTACCACATGACACCATGGATTATCAGTGCCCTCTTTACTACTGGAAATAGAGTCATTAGTGCCTTTAAGTCTTGCCAGACTTGAGAACCAATTCAGAAAACTCATCCTAAAGATTTTGTTCCTCTAGAACCACCTTTGGTACCAAATGTCTTAGTTTGGGTTCTCTAGAAGAGCAAAACCAATGAAGCACATGTACATATATACACAGAGAGATTTACTTCAAGGAAATGGCTCACGCAATTGTGGAGGCTGGCAAGTCCCAAATTCATGAGTCAGGCAGCAGGCTGGAGGCCTCTGCTGGCTCACAGGGTTGCCAGGGTTGGTGAAGGGATCAGCTTCTTTGTATGTCCATCTACAGCAGAGACAGACACAAGTTCCATTTGTCCTTGCTCTTGTTTACATCTGGCTCTCCTTCCTGACAGCCAGCTTAGCTGACCCACAACAACCTCAGATAAGAGACATCAACATTTTATAGACTGCTCCCCCAGCTTCCATAAATGCATATGGTCTAATCCTTATAATAATTATCTTATTCTCTAATTAAGCCCTCATTGATAAAATCTCTTTAAAAAAAAAAAGTAAAACCTATGCCTTAGTTTGGGTTTCCCAGGAAGCAGACTTGAATACAGAGGTTAGTATATAGGAAATTTTATTAAGGAGTGTTCTTGGAATCAACATCTGTGGAAAGGGACAGAGGAGGAGAGGAAGTAAAACAACGGCTGGGCAGAGGAGAAGTTGGGCTACAATGCAGTCCCCAAAAGGGCCTCAGCCATTCCTGCGTGGTGGCCCTTCAGAGTTATCCAGAGTTTGGAGCAACGAGACTGGGCTTCAGTATATCCAAATTGATCAGTCATTGCATGCAGGATGCTGCTGGAATGAGGCATGACCTTGTGTGAGGTAGTTTTCCTCAATTGAAATAAACACCAAAGAGGGCTGACCACTGAGGGCCATGTTCTGGAAGAATTCCCACTAGCTGAGGGGCAAGTCTTTGTTTCCTAAAGAGGTTTCTAAGCAGCTATTCCAAAGTACATAATACTCATTACTTTTTTATAAACAGAATAACAGCATTCACATATAAAAGCAAGTACTATTAGAAAATGAAAGAAAAAATGATAAACATAAGAGTAATGAGAGACTTTAATATAATTTTCATAGTCCTTGATGGATCAAATATAAAAATAAGGCTATATACAGTCTGAATAATGTAATCTATAAGTTTGACTTGTTAAAGAAAATGGCCCCCTCCTTTTTAAACTTAACGCTTAACTCTACACAGAAACTAAAAACTTATGATAAAGACAGTTCTGGGAAAAGTTTAAATAATTAGATAAGCCATAAGTATCCTGTGGAATACAGACACACAAACATAATAAACCAATCTAAGCCACCTCCTGCCAATTATGTGGATGACAGCCAATCATGTTAAATTTCCCTTTTGGGAAAGCCACTAACAGTTTGTACTGTAAATAAGTTGATCAAAAATATAATGTGATGAGCTCATCTCACTCAATAAAAACTTTAACTCTAATTGACTTATTGATCAGATTTTTTTCTTTCAATACTTCTAGTGTCAGAAGTGTAATTCAGAGAAGACCCCCCTACCACCCTTGTGGCTGGTGAGTGAAAAAGTGTCAGAACCCACAGAGTTTACTATTTCCCTCACCAATCTCATGGAGTCTGAGGGACCAGTCTCTCCTGAATTTGAGTTCCACTCTCTTTGAGTTTTGAGCTCCTGGTTTTGGGGCACGACTTAGGCTAGGCCCAACTCAGGTTTGGAGTCCTAACATCATCTTGGAAAGTAACTCTTTTATTCTTTCTATCCGGCGTAAGGTGCATAAATCCCTGTGCCTTTAGCAGCCATTTAATGGGGACCTCAGTTTAGATACAATCATTTTAGGGATTCTAAGCATAGGTTCCTTCTGTTCTCACTCCAGACTTGCATGTTTCTTGGAAGTGGGTTGACTATACCAAGAATGATTTGAATTTTGAGTGGCCACTTTGGGGAACTGGGTTCCCATTTGCTTTGTTTTGTGTTTTGCTGTATTGTACTGTCTAAAATTGTTGATTATCATAATAAAGGAAAATCATAGAGTAGAAACAGGCATGTGGGCTGTATAAGCCTGGTTGTTTGAGCCAGCTTCACAGACTGGTAGGTTTGTGGTTCTCCTTTCTGTCTCATTTTTTAACTTGATCTAGAGAGAATGTTCTGAGTTTTTGTTTTTTTTTTAACCTGTCACTAGGTACCATGGCTAAGGCTGAATTTGCCGGCTTTTCATGGGTTAGTTTTCAGTCTCAATTCTTTTCTCTTCCAAGAAAAACTGCTTCTTGTGCCTCTCTTATGATTTGAGCATTCAGTAGCTACCTTGAAAAATTCTTTGATATAAATTGATTCATTTGAAAAGTACACTGAAAAAGGATGAAATGTTTATTTTGATTGGTTTCACAAGCCCTCAAAAAGACAAACATTATTCTAAATTTCTTCTCTAAAAGATTCTTTAAATTTCTTAAAGAAGAAGATAGGGTTATGAAAATAAAATATTTTCCTACCTCTGGATGGTATTATCAAATTAGATTATAATATTCCTTCAAAGAACTTTGTTCTGATTGATTTAGAGATAAATAGGCACTTATAAAAATTGAATAATTCTCTTCCAGGCAACACGGTGCTATAGGTAGAAGCACCATGCCGTCCCTCCACAGCAAAGATCCAAAAAACTAAGCCAAACAGAGAAAATGGCAATCCTGAAACCCTAAGCACCAAATGAAGAGATAAAGAACTCAGCCAAGCACCAAATGGAAAAAGAAACTGACAGAGAACAGACAGCAAGGAGAGATGCATGCAGAGGTCCCCTATCAGCTAAAGCAGCATGGATCCTCCATCTTGGACCCCTATCAGAGACCAGTGAACAGGGAGTATGAGAAAGCAGCTTCATGGAGCTTCCAGCAGGAGACAGAGCAATCGCTAACCAGCAATATATGCTTTCCACCCCCCACCCTTCTTCACCCCCACTCAGTCTCCTCTGCTTTCTGCAGCCGCAGTCCCTTGGCTGTGAACCACCGACTTCACCCCAGTGTTGCTTAGGTTCCACCCGTCCGCATTGGCCAGCTCCCTAAGTGCCATTTGTGGGCTGCCGGTGTTGCTTTTTTCCGCTCTTTAGATTTCTTCCTTACCTCTCACCACCTCCCCCTCCTTTCTTTCAAATACCTGGCTCCATGTACCATCTTTGCTTCTTCCTGAAAGGCTGTGATACGCTACTTGAATGTAAGACTGCTCTCTGGCCCATGCTGCCATGCTGATGGGATCCCAGGGCTTTTTGTGTGTGTTTCAAATTGTTTGTTTGTTTGCTTTCTTGTTCTTTTCTTGAATTGGGAGCCTGTTCTAGCCAGGCAGTACTGCGCAGCTTGGGACCTACCCCCTCAGTTTGGGCAGACGTACAGAGGGATCCCTAACGGCATTCCTTTTTTCTTGTTTTTTTTTTTGGGGGGGTGGGGTGGGGTATTCTTGTTCTTTTTTTAAATTTGTTTTCTTTTCCCTTTTTGTCTTTTTTCATTACTCAGTTTCTCGTCTTTCTATACTTTCCTTCTCTTCCCGTCCCTTGAATACCTGGTGCTGAGTGACACCTCTATGCCTTCTAGCCAGGCTGTACTTCAAAGCCTGGGAACAACTTCCCTAGACCTTGTAGCCACACCAGTGGGATCCCTGGGAGCTTTGTTTTTCTTTCTAATTTTTATTTATTCATTTTTTTCTTCTTCTTCTCCATTTTGTTTTTCTCTATTTCATAGTCTCTCATCTCTCCACTCCAATGTCAAGCTCCACTAGCACTCTTTTTTGTTTCAATGATGTTTTTGGCTCCTGTTCCTCTCTCCTGTCTCCCATACCCATCTTAGCTCCACACATCATAATCACCCCCCTCCATCCTGCCTACCTGCACTGTGCATTGAACATCACACCACCAAGCATCCCAGGAACAGCCTACCGGAATCTGCCCTGCATCGATTAGCAGCCCACACTGGTGGCCATAGTAAGTGCCACAGACATCCATCCCAGCAACTCCTTTTCAGCTAGACCAGCCCTGCTGTACCATATCTGAGTGACTGACCTTGCCAATTGGAGGAGGAGGTGAAAAACATCCTGCCCACAGACAAGCAAACAACAAAGAACACACACAGCCTGCCTGCTCATACATAGCCAAATAAAACAAACAAACAAAAAAAAGGATGAAACAAACAAATCTGCGATCAATAAATTTGAAAAATAACTACCAAATGCCCTGAAGCAGCAGACAATATCAAAACATTTACAAAAACAGGACATGATAGTTCCAGTAGGCATCCAAAATAAAACACCAGATGACTTTCCAGTAGAAGAAAAGACACTAGAACTACCTGATAGGGAATGCAAATCTCTAATATTCAGAGCTATCCAAGAGTTGAAGCAAAAAGCAGACAAAAATGAGGAAAAAATAGAAAAATTCATAGAAAAAGCAGACAAATTCATGGAAACTACAGACAAAAAAATGGAAGAATTCAGGAAAATAATGCAGAAACAAAATGCCAAAATAAATTCACAACTAGAAATCATACAAAAACAACAATTAGAAAGCCAACAGATAAGCAACAAGATTTCAGAAATGGACAGTGTCATAGAAAGGCTGAGGAGCAGGTTTGAAATGCTGGAAGACAGGATCAGAGAAATTGAAGACAAACACTTGGATACAACTGTGTTTGAGGAAAAAACAGAAAAAAGAACAAAGAAAAATGACCAAACCCTGAGAATTATGTGGGATACAATCAAAAGCAAAAATTTGCAAGTGATCGGAGTTCCAGAAGAGGGGGAGAAAACTGAAAACACAGAGAGGATCATTGAAGAACTGTTGACAGAAAACTTCCCCAATATCATGAAAGATGAAAATCTGGCCATCCAAGAAGCTCAACAAACCCCATATAGTATAGAACCCAAAATAAAATCACCAAGGTATATCATAATCACACTTGTCAAAACTAAAGACAAACACAGAATCCAGAAAGCAGCTCGAAAAAAACAAAAAGTCACATAGAGAGGAGAAACACTAAGTTCAGATTATTCGGCAGAAACCAAGCAGGCAAGAAAGCAATGGGATGACATATATAAAATCTTGAAAGAAAAAAATTGCCAGCTAAGAATAATATATCCTGCAAAACTCTCATATAAATATGATGGTGAAATTAGGACATTTCCAGATAAACAGAAATTTACAGAATATGTAAAAACCAAACCAAACTTACAAGAATTATTAAAGGGAGTCCTATGATCTGAGAACAAACACCATCAGCTCACAGGCTGAATCTAGGATGCAGGATCATGCCAGCCAGATACCAACCTAGGAAATGAACTCTCAAGTACTATCCAAAACCAAAAGAAATACAACAGGGAATCAGAGCAGTTAATCTGTATATGACAACAACGTCAGAACAACAAAAGAGGGAATAAACAGTGTAGGTATAGAACCTTCTAATGGAGAGGAAAGCAAGGTGATACCAAGTAATAATAGATAAATGGTAACTTTGGTGAAAGGTAAGACAGTACACAATACTGGGGAATCCAGCACAACTTGTACAAGGAAAGGTCGTGGAAGCTCCATAGACACATCCAAACTCCTTGAGGGACTGAATTGCTGGGTGGAGGGCTGTGGGGACCCTGGTCTCAGGGGACATCTGGCTCAATTGGCATAACACAGTTTATAAAGACAATGTTCTACGTTCTACCTTGGTGAGTAGTGTCTGGGGTCTTAAAAGCCTGTGAGCAGCCATCTAAGATACTCCACTGGTCTCATCCCTTCAGGAGCAAGGGAAAGTGAAGAGACCAGGATACAAGGAAAAGATTAGTCTGAACGACTAAGGGACCACAGTTACCAAGGCCTCCACCAGACTGAGTCCAGTACAGCTAGATGGTGCCTGACTACCACCACTGACTGCTCTGACCAGGATCACGACAGAAGGTTCTGGACAGAGCTGGAGAAGAATGTAGAACAAAATTCTAACTCACAAAAAAAGACCAGATTTACTGGCCTAAAGGAGACTGGAGAAACCCCGAGAGTATGGCCCCTAGACACCCTTTTAGCTCAGTGGTGAAGTCACTTCAGCCGGGGAGTGGACAGCCCCATAAAACCAAATGGGACTAATGAGGCACAGCAGTCCAGGGACAAGGACTAGAAGGCAGAAGGGGACAGAAAAGCTGGTGATAGGGAACCCAAGGTTGAGTAATGATAGTGTTGAAGTGTTGTGAGTTTGTTAACCATTGTCATAGGGCAACATGTGTACTAACTGTTTAATGAGAAACTATTTTGATCTGTAAACCTTCATCTAAAGTGAGAATAGCAGCACAATTGGAAGAGCATAGTCAATGTCACTGAGCTGTGTATGTAGAAATTTTTGAAATGGTGTATCATTGGCTATGTATATTTTCACACACAAAAAAAAAAAAGTTCAAGAAGGGAGAGGGTTGACATGGCGTGGGGTTGTTAACAAATGTCGTAAAACAATGTGTGTACTTCTGTTTCATGAGAAAGTATTTGTTCTGTAAACCTTCACCTGAAGTAGAATTAAAAAAAAAAAAAATCAAGACTTCATCTAAAGAGAGAATAGCAGTACAACTGGAAGAACATAATTGAAGTCACAGAATTGTACATGTAGAAGATTTTGAAATGATGTATCTTTGGCTGTGTATATGTTTACCAAAAAAGAAATAAAAGGTCCTCCAAGGTCGAGAAGGGAGAGTGTTGACATGTCGTGGGGTTGTTAACCAATGTCACAAAACAATATGTGTACTGTTAAATGAGAAGCCATTTGTTCTGTAAACCTTCACCTAAAGTACAATAAAAAAAAATTTTTTTTTAATTGAATAGTTCTAATATTCTCAGGAATTAATGAAAGTGAATTCGTTCCAACAAAGGTTTTTATGTTTTGTACTATGTTGGCCAAAAGGCATTTCCAGGATCCTTTTGGTAACTTAGGCTAAATCGAGTATGTGGAATATGTTTAGCTAAGGGAAAAAAAGGTAATTTTCTCCTAAGATAAAGGGACTGGTTTTTCCAGTATGAGAAAAAGAGAAGCATAGGACAAAACTTAGATGGAAAAAAAAGTTTAAAAAGTTAGGTAGGTAGCTAAGATTTGATGGGTTTATCTACAAAATTGTTAAAGAAAAGGTTATGCTAAAATTGAAGGAAAGCTAAACTAATTACCAAGAGTATATTAAAGAAAGAGTCGAGGGACACTTCTCAACAGAGTGGAGATCTTTTGAAGATATTTAAAAATAGGATGAACAAGATGGACAGGACATTAATGGGATTAGAACACAACAAATACTGTCTTAATACAGTTATCAGAAATTGGGTGGATCTCCAACATTAAAGAACTATAAACAAGTCCTCTCTATTGTAGCGGAATTTTTAAAAGCCAAAAGATAAATATTACAATTAAACACACCCAAAATTACCTGGGGAAATATTTCCACCCCTAGCTAGAGACCTACAGTCATATCCATATCAATGAATGAATTGGTTGAGTGGGGAAGAGACTTTGTGTTTCCAAAACCAGTTGATAACAATCTTAAAAGGGCTAAGGTTAGATTGAAATAAAAAATTTGAGCAATGATTGATAAGATAAATATAAAAGTTCAGGTAAAAATTTAGAATATTTAAACAAATTTTAATTCAATGGTAATTGTGTTTTAGGGTATTTAAGCTTGAAGATAATTTCTAAGATCTTTAGGTAACTTACTGATACTAAATTGAGTTAATGACTGTTCATTATAATTTAAGTTTATGTACTTTTGTCTTTTATTTTTTATATGCCATAAAGAGGATATATATTTGGGTCTGCTAATGAATGTGTTTGTTTTTGGTACTTCAGAAGGTTGTACTATAAGGAATATATAATAAAGACAAAAGCTTAAAAGGTTTATAAAATGGAAATTTTGTTTAATGTGGTCAAAGTTTTTATCTGTTGTGGCTAAAGTTTGATGGGTTAATTGTCTAGATTTTTAAGAACTTTAGTATAAAAGAATATATAAAAAATTGGGTTTCTAGCAATTTAAATGACAACATTTTCTTTAATTACTGGATTGAAGGTTATCTTTATCTTTTATGTAATCTGCCTAGAAGGAAAAGATTCTGGGTCTCATTAGAATAAGCTTCTGAGTTCATGTTTGCTTTTATGTTCTTGACTAAGAAAACTAAGCCTCATGGCTTTTAAAAGAGCTAAGATTTTTACTTTTAAAATATATTATTGTCACTTTTGTTAATAGCTATCCAGTATTTTTTCTCAATGACCTATGATAAACTCCTGATAATGTTGAAAAAATGCTACAAATAATAAGGTTTATTTAATGAGTCGTGAGTTGCCTGAAATGTGTTGTCAAATCAGAAATGTCTAATTTTCTTTGGGTTAAAAATTTGTGAGTGTCAGTGTCTCTTATGTTTTGCCTGATTTTAGAAAATAAGATTTTTAAATTGCTAACTTGGACACAGCTTTACTTCTTTAATTTGAATCTAGCATCACTGAAGCGAATAGTTGCAGGGCAATGGGTTTCTCTATATATGGTTTTTCTGGCCCTGGGTTTGCAGTTCTGCTAAGATGATTTTCTAGGCCACAATCTTGCAAAGGCATTGGTTAGTCTACAAATAAGGTGTGTGTAAAACCCTTGCAGGGATTGGTCAATTACTATGCAAATAAGGTGCCTGTGGCCTAAGAAGGGGGTTGGTCAGTTTGTAGTCTTGGTGGGAGGAGTACGATTATAAAAGAGCCAATCCCACAGAAGTTGGAGGGGAACCTCACTACCAGCACGAAGAAGAGCCGGGAGTGGAGCAGGTCCTTTGGACCTGGGTTCCCTGCGCTGAGAACCTCCTACACCTAGGAGGCAGAGAGAGATGTAACACAGGAGATGACATGAGACAGCACAAGACAGCACATGACAGTGCGGTGGCACTGAAGGCAGTGGAGCAAGATGGCTGCGGTGAGTTTCTCAACTCATAGAGCAAGAAAGCCATGCACCTTCGGGCATCAGGTTTACTGGTGGAGCATGATGACTCCCCAGCAGTTGGCAGAGCTAGGCTGGCCAACTCACAGAGCAAGAGAGCTAAGCGCCTTCAGGCAGGTCTCCGGGCACTTGACAACGGAGCCAAAAGAGTTGTAACACTTCCCTAAGTGGAGGCCAGAGGCAGAGGCTGAAAGTGAGGCCTACCTTCAGGCATAGCCAACAAGAAGCTGAGAGTCATCCTGGTTGGAAGCTGTCCTGACTGATAAACTGTATCCTGTATCCTGTTACTTCCAAGTTGATCCTGATCCTGAATTGTAGCCTGTTACTTCCCTAATAAATCACATAATCATATATATTGTCTGTGAGTTCTGTGTGAGCGTTGCAATGAATTATCATATCCACCAGAGAGGTAGAGAGTGCCGAGGGGAGGACAACTGGTGTCAGAAAGGGTGAAAAAGATTGGAGAGTGCAGTTATGCCTGACCTCCATCTCACAGGAATCTGCCTTGGGCTGATGCTGATACTCATTATCCCCCTAAAGTCAGAGGACTTCTGCTGCTACCACATTACAATAGTTTTAACTGGGAATTCATATAGTTTACCTATAGATTTTTATTAATATTCAGATGTTTAGAGACCTGATAATCTTGGTATATTCTTGGTATATATTATGTCTCAGGATTTTTATGTATTATATAGGAAATTATTTGAAAATAGGATTAATCATTATGTTTAGACATATTTCACCTAAAGTTTTTTTATTTGGCTTTATTTTACTTTGCATTATTTTGTAATAAATTCTCCTCAGGTTTTTTATTATTAGTAATAAGTTAACCATGGCCATTCTTAAGTTTTGTTGTCTGCAGATAATTTTTACTTTGCCGACTCTCGGAAAGCACTTGACCAGAGTATTTCAATGAAAATGGCTGTATTAAAGATTCATGGAAAGGAATATGACAGATATTTTGAACATGGACTTCTAATGTTATCACTGGACTGAATCAAGATTTCCAGAACTCTTGGTGTTCACAGACTGCTGATCCAAGATCAAGTGGAACAGAAATGAATTACATAGGACTAGTGGACTAAATGCTTATTATGGGTTTTATGTGGGGAATATTGCTGATGTTTTGATGTTCTGTTTTCTATAGACTACGTTCTGTAGACTGTGTTTTGCAAATAAAAAATGACATATTTATCTTTTCTCTCTCCCTGGTCCCTCTGAAATTGGAAAATTCTTAGTGAGTATTCTTATTCTATGGCAATATAATTATTTTCATAAGTTCAATAAGAATTTGTCCTCTTCATTAACAGGACTGTCATTAACAGTCCATCATTAACAGAATGTAATTGGAAACCTCAGTTATGTAACCAAGATTTGACTGGAACATCATATTTAAAATGATGCTTAGAGAATCAAGTATGACCAGACACTTTTAAGGAACTAAGATTGATTTTATGAAGCCAATGCTTTCAAAACCCTCCCAGGAAAACTGGACAGGTACCTGATTGTGGATAAAGCCCATTTTACAGGTGAGTTAGGTATTACATTGGACAAATCTGCTGCAAAAGACCTGTTTAAAGTGTTAAAAAAACAAAGATGTTACTTGGAGGACTAAGGTGCATCTGACTCAAGCAATGGTATTTTCAATCACCTCATATGCACGTGAAGGTGAACAATGAATAAGGAAGACTGAAGAAGAAGTGATGCCTTTAATTATGGTGTTGGTGAAGTATATTGAATATACTATGGACTGCCAAAAGAATGAATAAATCTGTCTTGGAAGAAGTACAGCCAGAAAGCTCCTTAGAAGTGAGGATGGCAACTACTTTGGTGAGTGGTGTCTGGGGTCTTAATAGCTAGCAAGTGGCTGTCTAAGATGCATCAATTTGTCCCAACCACCTGGAGTAAAGGAGAATGAAGAACACCAAAGACACAAGGAAAGTATTAGCCCAAGAGACAGAAAGGGCCACATAAACCAGAGACTGCATCAGCCTGAGACCGGAAGAACTAGACGGTACCTGGCTACCACCAATGACTTCCCTGACAGAGAACACAACAGAGAGTCCCTGATGGAGCAGGAGAAAAGTGGGGTGCAGAACTCACATTCTAGTAAAAAGACCAGCCTTAACGGTCTGACTGAGACTGGAGGAAGCCAGAAAGCATGGCCCCCAGACTCTCTGTCAACCCAGAACTAAAAATCATTCCTGAGGCCAACTCTTCAGACAAAGATTAGACTGGACTATGGGACATAAAGTGATACTCGTGAAGAGTGTGGTTCTTAGCTCAAGTAGGTACATGAGACTAAATGGGCAGCTCCTGTCCGGAAGTGAGATGAGAAGGAAGAGAGGATCAAGAGTCGGTTGAATGAACACAGGAAATCTAGGGTGGAAAGAAGGAGTTTGCTGTCACAATATAGGGAGAGCAATTAGGGTCATAAAACAATGTATGCATAATTTTTTGTATGAGAGACTAACTTGAATTGTAAACTTTCACTTAAACTACAACAATAAAATTTAAAAAAAAAGAAGTGAGATGGTGAGACTTGGTTTCACATACTTTGGACATGGTATCAGGAGAGACCAGTCCCTGGAGAAGGACATCATGCTTGGTAAAGTAGAGGGTCAGCAAAAAGAGATCTTCTAACTGTAAATTCATTTCAGCATTCCTGATTATCTATATATAATGTGTGTTCTTTGACTTCTGCCTGGAATGGTTTTAACACCTAACTGGTTCCATCATTAATTACTGGGTTAAATAAAATTTTTGACATGTGTTCATTTTATCTTTGTATGAGAATCAGGATTGTATATTTTAGAATTATCTTTAACAGTTATCTCATTTTTATCTTCAGAAGAACTTTATGAAATAGTATTATGCATTGAATTGTGTCTTCCTAAAATATGTTTTGGAATCCTAATCCCTATACTTTTGAAGGTAATCCATTTGGGAATAGTACTTTCTTTGTTATGTTAATATGGCCATGTCAGTGCAGGGTGTGCCCTAAACCTAATCACTTCTGAGTGATAAGGAGGAGCACAGATACAGAGACAAGCAATCACAAACTGGGGGAAGATAGTTGCCACACAAATATCACCTAGGAACTCTGGGGCTACAGAAACTGAAAGAGATAAGCATCTCTCCCACAGAGCCCACACAGAGAGACTTCTCCTAGAGCTAGTGCCTGAATTTGGACTTCTAGCCTCCTGAATTGTGAGATAATATATTTCTGTTCTTTAAAGCCACACACTTGTGGTATTTCTGTTACAGCAGTGCTAAGAAACTAAGACAAATAGATTATATAATTATTTGTATTTTTGCATGTGGAGAAAATGAACCCAAGGCCATTGATATTTTTATATGAATTATTTTGTCTTCCTAATATCAGCAGAAAGATAATGTTTATCTAAAATCCTGCATGGTGCAGAGATGAGAAAAATTACTTTCAACAGGCAGGCCCTTTGAAGGGAGCCTTGAAGAAATCATTTATTTGGAGGTGGCATGCATAAACTTCCCAAGGATAAGGAGTATGTTCCTATGTAGAGAAAACCATTTGACTGAATAAGAGGACTTATTTAGTGGTAATATAGAAAGGTAAATTTGGTCATAACATGCTATAATAGAAATCCCACAAGTGCATGGCCTTAAGAAGCAGGAATTTATTTTCTCAGAGTTTAGGAGGCTAGAAGTCTGAATTCAGGGTACTGACTCTAGGGGAAGGCTCTCTCTCTCTCTGTGATGGTTAAGATTGTATGTCAACTTGGCTAGACCATTACTCTCCGTGTTTTAGCAGTTGTATAATGTAATCACCGCCATGATGGAATCTGCTGAGTGGTACTGGTGGAGGCGGGGCCTGTGGCAGCTCACCGCCCTCTCAGTTTCATCTCTCTGACTTCTGCCGGTTACCTTCGGCCTGCTCCCCTTGCCAAGGTTTTTGGCTTTTTCCAGACTCAGCAACTGCCTCTTGTTGTCTCACCTCCGGTTCGTGGGACTTGAGCTAGCAGCTTACCTGTTGATCTCAGAATTCGTTGAACTTCTCAGCCTGCAAGCAAGCCTCTGGTTCCCCAAACTGCTGACCTTGGGTTCGCCAGCCCCTGCAGCTACATGAATCAGGAGAAACCTGATTGTCTTGTCTGCTGATCTTGGAATTCACTGACCTTCACAGCCTGTGAGCGGGAGCCCCTCTCCAACCTGCTGACCTTGGGTTCACCAGCTTCTGTGGCTATGTGAACTGGGAGAGGCTTCTACCCTGATCTGTGGACTTGGGACGTTTTAGCCTCTACAATTGCGTGAGCTATTTCCTTGATGTAAATCTCTCTCTATATATATTTATACACTTTACTGGTTTTGCTTCTCTAGAGAACCCAGACTAAGACACTCTCTGTGTTGGCTCTGGGTTAAAGTCCTTGTTCCTTGGTTCCTTGGTGATCTTCATGTGACACAGCTTCTATCTTCTCAAATCTCTGCTTCCTTAATCTGCTCCTTCCATAGTTACTTAGAGATTGATTCCAGACACACCCTACACTAATCCTGCCTCATTAATATAACAAAGACAATCTATTCCCAAATGGGATTGTAACCACAGGCATTAAAAAAAAAAAAAAAAAAAAACCAGTTGCCAATTCCAACTCATAGGGACCCTATAGGACAGACTAGAACTGCCCCATAGAGTTTCCAAGGAGCACCTGGTGGATTTGAATTGCCGACTTTTTGGTTAGCAGCCTTAGCACTTAACCACTATGCCACCAGGATTTCCAACTTCAGGCATAGAGGTTAGAATTTGCAACACATATTTTTGGGAGACACAATTAAACCCATAACACATGCTGAGCTTTGATTGTCAGGTTCAGAAACTTGGTGTTTATTTAATAAGCAATGGGGAAACATAAATGCTAAGAAAGAGAGAGAGAGGGAAGGTGGGAGAGAGAGAGAAAGTTATTTGAATTGTGCACTGTCAGGAGGAGTTTCAACTAGTATAAAGGAAGATTTGACTGTTATGCATCAGTGTGTGAAATGTACCTATAAATTACACCAGCTCTATTTTTGTGTGTGTGCCTGTGTGTTAACATATGGGGTTACCAACAGTCAGAATTGACTCCACAGCAGTGGGTTTGGTTTTTTCCATTTGTTGATACACACATACACAAACAGACACACACAAACATACATAGAAAAAGGCCTGGAAAAACTGAACACAAATCTTTTAAGAGTGGTTACTCCTGGCGCAGTGCAACAGATTTCTCTTTATAGGTGGCCTTTCTGAACTTGGGTTTGTAGTTCTGACAAGGTGATTTGCTAGGCCACAATCTTGCAAAGGGATTGGGCAGTTTACTATGCAAATAAGGTAACTGTAGCCTACCAAGAGGATTGGTCAATTCATGGTCTTGGTGGGAAGAGTAGGCTTATAAAAGAACTAATTCCACAGAGGTTGAGGAGGACCTCATTAGCATCAAGAAGAACCTGGAGTGGAGTGCATCCTTTGGACATGGGGTCCCTGCACTGAGAACCTCCTAGACCCAGGAAAGAGAGAGGTGTAACGTGAGAGACAGCACAGCAGCAGCTCAAGCAGCAGTGGCTTGAGATGGTGATAACTAGGAGGCCATGCAAGATGGCTGCAGTGGGCTTCCCGACCCACAAGCAAGGTGGCTGCAGAGCTAGGCTTGCTGACCCATAGAGCAAGAGAGGCTTGCTGGTGAGAGGCTTGCTGGTGGAGTGGGCTACCTCCAGGCATATGCTGGCAGAGCTATAGAGCTGTAACACTTGCTCGAGCAGGGCAGCAGCCAGGCCAAGCAGGGCTCAGTGGCAGAGGCCCCCGTGTGGACTGCTGACTAGCACATCTGAGAAGTAGCTGAGAGCCATCCTGGTTGGAAGCTGTTCTGACTGACAAACTGTATCCTGAGTTATATCCTGTTACCTCCAAGTTGATACTGATCCTGAGTTGTAGCCTGTTACTTCCTAATAAACCACATAATTGTGAGTATGGTCTGTGAGTTCTGTGTGCCCATTGCAATGGGTTATTGAACCCAGCAGAGAAGTAAAGAGTGCCATGTGGAGGACATCAGCTGGTGTCAGAAACAGTGAAAAATGTTGGAGAGTAGAGGTATGTCTGACCTCTACATCATAGGAACCATCATTTGGGCTGATCTTGATTCTCACCCTTTTCTAGAAGTTAGACGAGGTCTGACATCACTAGATATACTTGGGCAGTGAAATTGCCAGGGAGTTAGAAGATGCAGAATTAGGTGGCACTTACATGTTTTTACTTTATAAATCTGTGCATTACTTGAATCTTAACAATAAATGCATATTTCCTCTATAATTAAAAAGATAGACCGATTTCCTTTTTATAAGATAGGAAATCCAGACCTTCATTCAAAAAGGGTTGTAGTCCAAGTCATTATCATCATCATACTATCAGAGTTGAATTGAGATTTGTGGATTTACTTGGGTGAGAAAATAATTAGGCACCCCTTCAAATGATATATTTAAAATATCTGTATATTTTTAGAGATTCAGAATCCAGCTTCTGTGTGTGTGAGTGGGGAGAAGGCAGAGTAGGAGAATGTTGGTGGTGGTTGCTTGTTCACTAACCTGGTATCACAAGAGCCATGCGAGCCACTAAACCTGCATGTGATATAGAGACACCTGTGGTTATTCAAGCATGTTTTTTGTGGTATCTCTCTTTCACCCCCTTTCCAAGTGCCTTATCTTCCCAAACACATACAGTACTATAATTGGAAAGAGTTACAATAAAAATAATTTTTGTCCGTCTCATATTACTGTGATATTTTAGTGCCCAGAGAAGTTTCAGTACCCTTTATGGTGTGCTACCCTAGACAACTGCCCAACAGGCTTATTCTTTTATCTGCTTCTAATCACTGCCGTTGTGATGAACAATAGATATATACTGAGAATTTATTGTGTCATCAGCACAGTGTTAAGTGATGATCTAAGAAAGATAGGGAGGTAGGAAGGAAATCAATATTTTGTGCCAAGTGCTGTGCTAGCTGTTTTAAATACATTATTTCATTTAATCCTCATAACACTACTGTGATGGTTAAGATTGTGTGTCAGCTTGGCTGGGTCATCAGTCCTTGTGTTTTGGCAGTCGTATAATGTTGTGATCACTTCCCTGTTGGGATTTGATATGTGATCACCCCCATGATGGGATCTGCTGTGAGTAACCAATCAGTTGAAAGGGAGTTTGCTTGGGAGTGGGGCCTGCATCTAAATATAAGCAGACGTTCTGGCAAGGCTTGGGGGCTTTTCTTTGTTCTGGACCCTGCAGTTGGTTCCTGTTCATCTGACCTCCAGTTCTTGGGAATTGAGCTATCATTTACCTGCAGTCTTGCCTGCAGATCTTGGGATTCATCAATCTTCACAGCCTGTGAGCAAGAGCTCTGCTCTCTGACCTGCCAAACTTGGGTTTGCTGGCCTTGTGGCTACATGAATCAGGAGAAGCCTCTATCCTGATCCACGGACTTGGGGCTTTTCAGCCTCTACAACTGCATGAGCCGTTTTCTTGATATCAGTCTCTCTATGCATATATATTTATGTGCTTTACTGGTTTTGCTTCTCTAGAGAACACAGCCTAAGACAACTATGATAACTAAGATACAGGGAGGTTAAGTGACCTGTAACATGGTAATAAATGACAGAACTAGGTTTAAAATTTCAGGTGTATCTGACATCAAAATTCATAAGCTCAGAAAACTTGTCTTGGAATTCAATAAAATTTCAACTCACAAGGAAAATCTCTGTGCAATGAAAAAATAGTACTAATATATGCTGAGTACACCCATCTGTCAGTTTGTCATACTGTGGTTGCTTAAGTGGTGCTGTGATGCTGGAAGCATCAATGACAATTGATGTTTCAAATATCAGCATGGTCACCCATGGTGGATAGGTTTCAGTGGAGATTTTAGACTAGGAAGAAAAGCCTGGTGATCTACTTCCAAAAATTGACCAATGAAAACCCTATGGATTGCAACAGAATATTGTCTGATATAATGCTGGAAAATGAGCCTCCTAGGTTGGAAGGCACTCAGAATACACATGGCCTCAACAATGGACTCAAACATACCAACAATCATAAAGATGACATAGAACTGGGCAAAGTGCCATTGTTATACATAAAATCATCATGAGTCAGAGACAATGACAACTAACAACACATGTAATTATAAACAATAAGTGCTACAGGAAAACTTTCCTAATTAAAATAATTACTGCCATTCTCTATATTAGCATAGTACTTTAGTTCCTCTTTGCCCACTCCTCTGTGTACCAGTGACAAAGAGCACGCTAAATTCAAGGCTGTTGACAATGGCTGAGGCTTTTTACTGAATTTTAGCTCCTGACTCCATTTTAACAGCTTGATTATTTCTCAGAAATTGCCCTTGCTTTTTAACTCTCAGAAAGCTTGCTATCCAGGTCAAAGGTTGCTAACTAGATCAAGATTGTAATAACAATCATTTCACTTGCACAGATGTTAAGCATGTGTCTTAAGAAGATATCCCCCAGTACCCCTCAAAAAATGTTGTTCTGACCCCTTTATAATGTTCATACTTTTCCACAGCCTTGTTCTCAGATGTACTCCTTTATTGTGGTCAGCCAGCTGCCAGTTCTGAAAGTGTCCACCAATCCAACACTGTCACCTTGCTACCAACTCCTTTGCAGGTTTTGTCTTTATAAGCCTCTGTAAACCAACAGCTCACTGGAACACTCTGCAAAATTCCTTTTTGCTGTGTGTATCCCCAACTCTGGTTGTGAACTTTATCTTTCTCTCAGTAAACCTCTCCTGTTTAATCTTCAACAGAGTCAAGAATTTATTTTTAAGAAACATAGAGAGTTTTCTCCCTATGACATATATATCTGTGGCAGTGGTGGGATCCAAAGGTGTATTGCCTGCAGCCAACCTCCGGGGTGCCGAGGACTTGGACATCATTCCAGCTGGCTCGTTTGGACCATCCGTTTCCACAGAATTCTTGGGAGTTGCCTCCAGGTAAAGACACTTTCAGATTCAAGTACCCACCTTGACTGCATTGAAGCTCTCTGTGGTTTATTGTTTCTTTCACTTTCTTTCCTTTCAATGTTCTCTGATCCTTTCTGAATTTGTGAGCTCTGTGCTCTCTCTGCCAGAAGCAGCTAGAGGATGCTGCTCTGATATTCTAAGGTGGTAAGAGCAACTTCAAAACTGACTTAATTAATTCTGGTCAAAATGGGTAATGCTAGTTCCAAAGGCAACTCAGATTTTTTGTCTGGGCTGCCTGCCCAATTTATGTGTAAGCATTTTGGTCCTCAAACTTGTGCTTACCTGCCTGGTTCACATCACCTTACTAGGAACAGTCTGGATAATATGTGGTCACTTTGGGGATCTTTTGAACTTTGTAAATTAACATTCTGTGCAGTAAATTAGAGAATAAGGGTACCTTCAATGGGACACCTTCTTTGATTGATACTTATAAGATTTAAAAGGCACCACAACATTAGAATTTCTTCTTTGCAAGATTCTGTCTCCAAATTAACTAAACAGAACAAAGAGTTAAAATGTTAGATTCTAGCAGTGGCACCCTCAGCTCCATTGTAGGAATCTGTATCTATTTACCCTCCTCTTCCTTCTTATTGGAAACCCTGGTGGTGTAGTGGTTAAGTGCTACGGCTGCTAACCAAAGGGTTGGCAGTTTGAATCCATCAGGTGCTCTTTGGAAACTCTATAGGGCAGTTCTACTCTGTCCTGTAGGGTGGCTACCCCTGTCCTATATGCTCACAATGAGTTGGAAACGACTCAGTGACAACCAGCTTAGTTTTCATTCTTTGGCCTTCTTACTCCTTCCAAGATATGTTATCTGAACTTCCCTTTTATCCTGGGAAAGAAGAAAAGGAAACTCCTTCCTTATCAGAGATGTCTTTTAAGGTTAAATCCCCTAGGGTACCCAGATGACTTCCTCAGGTTTCCTTCACCCACTGGTACAAAGCTGAACTTTGCACCATAGCAAAAGAATTTCCCAAATGTATGAAAACCCCTTTAAATTTACAGAGGAAGTTAGAATTTTGTCTGCAACCTAACAAGCTGGGTTGCCTGATCTCTATAAATTAATTCATATGTTAATGAGACCAGAGGAAGCCCAATTATGGATGAAAGAGGCAGATGGAATAGTCCTATATGCTCTCTAAGTATTTTTAAAAATATTCAACAGACGATTTTACTTTAGCTCCTTTTCATAAAGTATGCACATGAAATGAGATTGTGTACAATAGATCAAAGGCTACCTAGAGATCATTGGAATGATATAAAAATAATTTAATGCAAGCTTTATTAACTTATTTTAAACAAGGCAAGTGAAATGAGAGCTCACAATTAAACAAGATTTTTAGGTAACTCCTGGTAGTTGTGTAGTGGGAAACTATGAATATCAAATTTTTGACTGTTACTGTGCAAAACTGAAAGCAAATGCTTTTCAGCTTGCAGTAAAGCAAACTACAGTAATACAATATCATTAAATTTACAAAGTCTCTGACAAGTTATTGGGTGGCATGCAAATCCTACAATATTTTCCCTGAACATTCTGAGACCATTTTTCTGTAATTGGAAAAATACTGAAATTCCAAGAAAGATTTGCTACTTCAATTTTTCTTATTGTACTTTATTAAGATGAAGGTTTACAGAACAAATAGTTTCTCATTAAACAGTACACATATTGTTTTATGACAATGGTTAACAACCCCACAACATGTCAACATTGTCCCTTCTCAACCTTGGATTCTCTATTACCAGCTTTCCTGTCCCCTCTTGCCTTCTAGTCCTTGTCCCTGGACTATTGTGCCCCATTAGTCTCATTTTGTTTTATGGGGCTGTCTAATCTTTGGCTGAAGGGTGAACCTCAGGAGTGAATTCATTACTGAGCTCAAAGGGTGTCTGGGGGCCATAATATCAGGGTTTCTCCAGTCTCTGTAAGGCCAGTAAGTCTGGTCTTTTTTTGTGAGTTAGAATTTTGTTCTACATTTTTCTCCAGCTCTGTCCAGGAACCTCTGCTGTGATCCCTGTCAGAGCAGTTAGTGGTGGTAGCCGGGCACCATCTACTTGTACTGGACTCAGTCTGGTGGAGGCTGTGGTAATTGTGGTCCATTAGTCCTTTGGACTAACCTTTCCCTTGTGTCTGGTTTTCTTCATTCTCCCTTGCTCCCGAAGGGGTGAGACCAGTGGAGTATCTTATCTTAGATGGCTACTCACAGGCTTTTAAGACCCCAGACGCTACTCACCAAGGTAGAATGTAGAACATTGTCTTTATAAACTGCGTTATGCCAGTTGAGCTAGATGTTCTTCGAGACCAGGGTCCCCACAGTCCTCAGCTCAGTAATTCAGTCCCTCAGGGAGTTTGAGTGTGTCTATGGAGCTTCCATGACCTTTCCTTGTATAAGTTGTTCTGGCTGCCCCAGTATTGTGTACTGTCTTACCCTTCACCAAAGTTACTACTTACCTATTGTCTATTTAGTATTTCCCCCAGCCCACCCCTCCCATCCCTGGTAACCAACAAAGATTGTTTCTTTTTATGTGTAAATTTTTTCATGAGTTTTTACAGTAGTGATCTCATACAATGTTTGTCCTTTTGTGATTGACTTATTTCACTCAGCATAATGTCCTCCAGTTTCATCCATGTTATGAGATGCTTCACAGATTCACCATTGTTCTTTATCATTGCATAATACTCCACTAAGTATATGTACCATAGTTTTTTTTTAATCCATTCATCTGTTGATGGGCATCTTTTTGCTATTGTGGACAATGGTGCAATGAACATGGGTGTGCATATGTCTATTCGTGTGATGGCTCTTATTTCTCTAGGATATATTCCTAGGAGTAGGATTGCTGCATCGTATGGTATTTCTATTTCTAGCTTCCTAAGGAAGCACCATATCATTTTCCAAAATGGTTGTATCATTTTGCATTCCCACCAGCAGTGCATAAGAGTTCCAATCTCCCCATAGCCTCTCCAGCAATTGTTATTTCCAGTGTTTTTGACTCGTGCCAGTAATGCCGGCGTGAGATGGTATCTCATTGTGGTTTTGATTTGCATTTCTCTAATAGCTAGTGATTTCCAGCATTTCCTCATATGTCTGTTGGCCACTTGAATGTCTTCTTTGGTGAAGTGTCTGTTCATTTCCTTTGCCCATTTTTTAATTGGATTATTTGTCTTTTTGTTGTAGAAGTGTTGGATTTTCTTGTAGACTTTAGAGATTAGACTTTGTCTGACTTGTAATGTCCAAATTTTTTTTCCCAGTCTGCAGGTTCTCTTTTTACTCTTTTGCTGAAGACTTTGATGAGCATAAGTGTTTAATTTTTAGAAGATCCCAGTTATCTAGCTTATCTGCTGGGGTTTGTGTGTTGTTGGTTATGGTTTGTATCCTATTAATGCTGTGTATTAGGGCCCCTAGCATTGATCCTATTTTTTCTTCTATGAAATTTATAGTTTTTGGCTTTATATTTGTATCTTTGATCCATTTTGAAATAGTTTTTGTATATGGTGTGAGGTCTGGGTCCTGTTCCATTTTTTTGCAGATGGACATCCAGTTTTGCCAGCACCACTTGTTAAAAAAACTGTCTATTCCCCATTTGATGGACTTTAGGCCCTTGTCTATGATCAGGTGACCATAGGTGGATGGATTTACATCTAGATTCTCAATTCTGTTGCCTTGATCAATGTATCTGTCGTACCAGTACCAGGCTGTTTTGACTACAATAGCTGTATAGTAGGTTCTGAGGTCAGGTAGTGTGAGGCCTCCTACTTTATTCTTCTTCAATAGTGCTTTACTTATCCAGGGCTTCTTCCCTTTCCTTATAAAGTTAAGGATTAGTTTTTCCATCTCTTTAAAGAATGTTGTTGGTATTTGGATCAGGATTGCATTGTATTTGTAAATTGCTTTGGGTAGAATTGTCATTTTCACAATGTTGAGTCTACTTATCTGTGAACATGGTATGTTTTTGCATTTATGTAGATCCCTTTGGGTTTCTTGCAGTAGTGTCTTGTAGTTTTCTTTGCATAGGTCTTTTACATCCCTGGTCATATTTATTCCTGAGTATTTTATCTTTTTAGGGGCTATTATAAATGGTATTGTTTTCCTGATTTCCTTTTCATCGTTCTCCTTATTGGTGTATAGGAATCCAACTGATTTTTGTATCTTTATCTTGTATCCTGCTTCTCTGCTGAATGTTTCTATTAGTTCCAGTAGATTTCTTGTGGAGTCTTTAGGGTTTTCTACGTATAGTAGCAGATCATCTGCAAACAGGGGCAGTTTAACTTCTTCATTACCAGTTTGGATGCCCTTGATTTCTTTTCTTGCCTCATTGCTCTAGCTAGGACTTCCAGCACAATGGTAAATAGGAGTGGTGGTAAAGGACATCCTTGTCCTGTTCCTGTTCTCAAGGGAATGTTTCAGCCTCTCTCCATTAAGAATGATGTTGGACATTGGTTTTACATAGATGCCGTTTATTATGTTGAGAAATTTCCCTTCTATACCTATTTTATTGAGAGTTTTTATTAGGAATGGATGTTGGACTTTGTCAAATGCCTTTTCTGTGTCAGTTGAGATGATCATGTGATTCTTTTCTTTTCTTTTATTTACATGGTGGATTACGTTGATTGATTTTCTAATGTTGAACCATCGTTGCATACCTGGTATGAACTCTACTTGGTCGCAGTGTATTATTTTTTTGATTTGATGCTGAATTCTATTGGCTAGAATTTTGTTGAGAATTTTTGCATCTACATTCATGAAAGATATTGGTCTCTAATTTTATTTTATTTTATTTTTACATCTTTGCCTGGTGTTGGTATCAGGGATATGCTGGATTCACAGAATGAATTTGGAACTGTTGCTTCCTTTTCTCTGTTTTGAAATAGTTTGAGTAGTACTGGCATGAGCTCTTCTCTGAATGTTTGGTAGAATTCTTCAGTGAAGCCATCTGGGCCAGGGTTTTTTGTTGGGGTTTTTTTTTTTTTTTTTTTTTAGTTACCTTTCCAATCTCTTGTTATGGGTTTGTTCAGATATTCAGCATCACTTTGTGTTACCTTGGGTAGTCAGCGTGTTTCTAGAAATTTATCCATTTCCTGGAGGTTTTCAAGTTTTTTGGAGTATTGTTTTTCATAATAGTCTGTCATGATCCTTTTTATTTCAGTTGCATCTATTGTAACGTCCCCCATTTCATTTCATATTTGGGTTATTGGCACCTTTCCTGTTTTTCTTTTGGCAGTCTGTCCAGTGGTTTGTCAATTTTGTTGATCCTTTCAAAGAACCAACTTTTGGTTTTGTTGATTCTTTCTATTGTTTTTCTATTCTCTATTTCATTTATTTCTGCTCTGATCTTATTATTTCCTTTCTTCTGGTGGCTGTGGCCTTTTTTTGCTGTTCTCTTTCTATTTGTTTGAGTTGTGTAGTTAATATTTGAATTTTTCCCCTTTTTTCTTTTTTGGTACATGCACGTATTGTTATAAATTGTCCTCTGAGGACTGCCTTTGTTGTGTCCCAAAAGTTTTGGTATGATGGGTTTTCATTCTCGTTTGATTATAGGAGTTTTTTTTTATTCCACCTCTGATTTCTTCTATTACCCAGTGGTTTGTAAGCAGGGTGTTATTCAGTTTCCATGTAACTGATTTTTTTTTTCCCTTCTCTTCCTGGTGTTAATTTCTACCTTGATGGCGTTGTGGTCAGAGAAGATACTTGGTATTATCTCAACATTTTGGATCTTGTTGAGGGTTGCTCTGCAGCCTAAGATATGGTCTATTCTGGAAAACATTCCATGGGCATTGGAAAAGAATGTGTATTTTGCAGCTGTTGGGTGGAGTGTTCTGTATATGTCTATGAGTTCAAGTTGGCTGATTGCGCCCTTTAGGTTTTCCATTTCTTTGATGAGTTTCTTTTTAGATGTTCTGTCCTTTGCCGAGAGTGCTGTGTTAAAGTCTCCTACTACTATTGTGGAACTGTCAATTTCTCTTTTCAGTGCTATTAGAGTTTGTTTTATGTATTTGGGAGCCCTGTCATAGGGTGCGTAGATGTTTATTATGGTTATGACTTCATGATGGATCTTCCCCTTAATCATTATATAGTGTCCTTCTTTGTCTTTATGGTGGATTTTGTTTTAAAGTCTATTTTATCTGAGATTAGTATTGCCACTCCTGCTCTTTTTTGGTAGATGTTTGCTTGGTATTTTTTTTCCATCCTTTGATTTTTAATAAATTTATGTCTTTGTTTGTAAGGTGTGTCTCTTGTAGACAGCATATTGATAGATCCTGTTTTTTTAATCCATTCTGTCCCTCTCTGTCTCTTTATGGGTGCATTCAGGCCATTTACATTCAGTGTAATTATTGATAGATGTGAGTTTGTTGCTGTCATTTTGTAGTGCTTTTTTTGGTGGTGCTGATGTTTTGTTTGTTTCTCTTACTCTTCTGTGCTGAATTCCTTTTGTTTGTGGATTTTTTTATTTCCTTTGTTTTTGTAGATTTTGTTTTTACTGAGACTTTATGTGTTTCTTTTTTATTTTGATGAGTAGGTTTGTTAACTTTCTTTGTGGTTACTTTGAAATATGCCCTTATCTTCCTAGGTTTGAACCAGTCTGTTATTACTTGATATCGCCTTGCCTTCCTCTCCATTAGAAGGTTCTATACCTATACTGTTTATTACCTCTTTTATTGTTCTGATGTTGTTGTCATTTTAAGATTAACCTCTCTGGTTCCTTGCTGTAATTCTTTTGGTTTTGGATATTCATTGAGAGTTCATGTCCTAGATTGGTATCTGGCTGGTGTGATCCTGCATCCTAGATTCAGCCTGTGGTTTGATGTTGTTTGTTCTCAGATAGAAGAACTCTTTTTAATACTTCTTGTAAGTTTGGTTTGGTTTTTACACAGTCCCTTAATTTCTGTCTCTCTGGAAATGTCCTAATTTCACCATCATATTTGAACAAGAGTTTTGTAGGGTATATTATTCTTGGCTGTCAGTTTTTTTTCTTTCAACGTTTTATATATGTCATCCAATTGCCTTCGTACCTGCATGGTTTCTGGTGAATAATCCGAGCTTAGTCTTATTGTTTCTCCTCTGTATGTGACTTTTTGTTTTTCTCGAGCTGTTCTCAGGATTCTCTGCTTGTCTTTGGTTTTAGCGAGTGTGATTATGATATGCCTTGGTGATATGCTTTTGGACTCTATCCTATATGGGGTTTGTTGACCCTCTTGGATGGTCAGCTATCCCGTTTTCTTGGATGTCCTGTTTTTTTAATATGTTTTGACATTGCTCTCTTTGGGACATTCAGTAGTTATTTTCCTCGTTTGCTGATTGTAGATTTGTTTGTTTCATCCTGCTTTTTTGTTTTATTTGGTTTCATCTGAGGTGGGCTGTGTGTTCTTTGTTGTTGCTCATCTGTGGGAATGATACTTTTCTCCTCCTTCTCCAATGGGCAGGGTCAGTCTCTCCGGTATGGTACAGCAGGGCAGGTCCAGTTGAAGAGGAGCTGCTGGGATGGGTTGTTTGTGGCACATACTAGAGGTGACAGGATGGGTTGGGAATCAGTGTAGGGCAGGTTCTGGTAGGCCTTGCCTGTGCTGCTTGGTGGTGTAATGTTCAGTGCACGGTGCAGTAGGAAGGAGGGGAAGATTGTGATTTGTGGAGCTAAGATGGGTGTGGGAATGAGGAGAGAGAGAGGAGAGAGTAACAGGATACAGAAACATACAAACAAAAGAGTGCTAAGGGAGCATGCCATTGGAATGGAGAGATGAGACACTGAGAAATGGAGAAAAACAAAAAGAAAAAAAAGAAAGAAAAAGGGTAGAAGAAAAAAATGAATAAATAAAAATTAGGAAAAAAAAAAAAGAAAGAAAAGCAAAGCCCTCAGGGATCCCGCTGGTGTGACTGCAAGGACTGGGGAATTTGCTCCCAGGCCGTGAGGTACATCCTGGTTTGAAGGGGTAGAGGTGTCACACAGTGCCAGGTATTCAGGAGACAGGAAGAGAAGGTAAGCACAGAGAGACGAAACTGAAAAATGAAGAAAGCGAAAAAGGGAAAAAGAAAGAAAAGAAAAGAAAACAAACAAGAAAAAAGAAATACCTCCAGGGGTCCCGTTGCACATCTGCACAGACTGAGGGAGTAGCTCCCAAGCAACCACGCAGTACTGCCTGGCTAGAGGGGGCTCCCAAGCTGACAAAAGTAAAAGAAAACAAACAAACAAATCAAAACAGAACAAATAAAATCAAACAAACAAAAAGCCCCGAGATCCCACCAGCATGGCTGCACAGGCCGGGAAGAAGTTCCACAGTTGAGTGGCGTTTCACAGCCTTTCAGGAAGAAGCAAAGATGGCATACAGGGCCAGGTATTTGAAAGAAAGGAGGCGGAGGTGGTGAGAGGTATGGAAGAAACCAAAAGAAGTGGAAAAAAGCAACACCAGCAACCAACAAATGGCAATCAGGGAGCAGGCCAGTGTGAGCCAGTGGAATCCAAGTGACACAAAGGTGAAGTCAGTTCTTCCTGGCCAACAGACTGTGGCCGCAGGAAGCAGAGGAAGCTAAGTGGGGGTGAAAAAGGGTGAATGGTGGGAAAGCGTAGATCATTGGTCAGTTGTTCTGTCTCCTGCTGGAAGCCCCATGAAGCTGTTTTCCCACACTCCCTGTTTTCCACTCTCTGACAGGAGTCCAAGATGACGAATCCGTGCTGCATTAGCTGATAGGGGACCTCTGCATGTGCCTCTCCTTGCTCTCTGTTCTCTGTCAGTTTCTTATTCCATTTGGTGCTCAGCTGAATTATGTCTTAATTTGATGTCTAGGGTTTCAGGATAGACATTTGTCTCTCCTTGCTTAGTTTTTCCAATCTTTGCTGTGGAGGGATTGCATGGTGCTTCTATCCATCGTGCCATGTTACCCGGAAGCTGCTACTTCAATTTTAAGAGGTCAAAATAATAAAACAATGTATTTTTCTAGGTTAATGTAATTCAAGTACAGTGGAACTGAGAAGAAAGGATAATTTTAATGAAACAAAATCTATTTCAGAAAAGGTAAGACTTAAGTTTAAAATAATGTACAAAACTACTATTAGAATCAGTTGCATAAATTTAGCATAAGAATACTTATTTATAAATTTTCCCTGGAAAAAATCTTAAAGTCCTTTCTATTCTGGAGCTTAAGCAGTGGATGATGTTCTAGTACTCAAGAATGAACCATGTTTCTATAAAGATTTCCTTAATTGTATACTTGTCAATGTGTTCATGGGCTATAATAAGTCTTTGAATGTGTGTAGTACCTTCATAAATCTGATAGAGCTTCATTATTTATTCTATAAGACACTCAGTATTAAATCCATTACCTCTAAAAATCTGCACAGCATGTACACTGATGTAGCCAACTGAATTGCAATATCTCCAGCCAATGCCTTTGCAATAGAGGCATATTATTTCATCAGCAGATGTTACTATTGACCCCGAAAGAAAAGAGGCAATTTTGGCCTATCACAGTCTTACTACCAAAAAAGCAGCTAAAAGGATTTCTTGGATTGCAGGACTTGGATTCATAATTTTTCCTTGCTTGTCCAACCTCTGTACCACTATCTAAAGGCTTCGGAACCTGACCCATTTCAACTAGAAGAAGAGGGAAAAGAGGCCAGGATGAAACTAAAAGAATCTTTGATAAACATAGCAGCTTTAGGATTCCCAAATTATGATTAGACTTTTCCTTATTTGTACACAAGTTTTCAGGAAATGCTTTAGGTGTTCTTACCCCAAAACATGGGGATTACCAAAGGCCTATTGGATACTACAGTTTGCAACTTGACCCTGTGGCCAGAAGTTAAATTTTAGGGCAGTGGCTGCTGCTGCTAAATTAGTGGAAAACACAGCAGACATTGTTTTAGGAAACTTTCTTGATGTTTATGTTCCCCATGTTGTGTCAGCCATACTTAACTCTACATCTTTATGGTAGTAGGCTTACTTCATATGAAATCCTACTTTTGGCTGCTTCTAACGTTCGGTAGGAGCCCTGGGGGCACAGTGGAATTTTCGGTAATATACAGTAACTACCTTAAACCCAACCACTTTGTTCTGTGACCAAAAAGAGGATAATTACTTACTCCATGATTATTTAGACTTAACAGACCAACTTTTGTCTTCTAGACGAAACTCAAAGGAGACTCCTTTACCTGATCCCAACTTAGTCTCGTTTATTGATGGGACTTATTTAAAGCCTAATTCAGAACACAAAGCTGGATATGCCATTACTACATACACTAGGGTTCTTGAGAACTGAGCCCTCCCTGAAGCTATGTATGTCCTGTAGGCTGAATTGACAGGCCTTACAAGCTGAATTGGAGCCCTGGTGGCACAGTGGTTAAGAGTTCGGCTCCTAACCAAAAGGTTGGTAGTTCGAATCCACCAGCTGCTCCTTGGAAACCCTATGGGGCAGTTCTGCTCTGTTCTATAGGGTCCCTATGAGTGGCAATTGACTCTACGGCAACAGATTTGCCAGATGTTAGGAAAATCTGGTGCTATTTTCTCAGAATCTAGATATGTGATTGGAGTGGTTCATGATTTTGAAATGTTGTGGAAGCCAAGAGGTTTCTTAATATCCTCCGGGTCCACTATTGAAAATGGCAAATTAATAACTGACCTAACCTTCTAGAGGCCTTGTTACTTCCTTCTGAAATTGAAGCGATCAAAATACAAGCTCATCAACCTAAAAAGTCTCCTTAAACTGAAGAAATTGAAGGCAACAACTTAGCAGACCAAGCTACTAAACAGCCTGCTTCTATTATCATTCAGGCCCCTGTTGTTGTTAAAAGGAATTGTCACATTTGTGAAAGTAATTCAGATTCGACACCTAACCACTTATTAGTTGAGGATTGTACCTTCAGTGAAATTATTTGGCATAGCCTTGAGAACCATCAAGTAATGATCTAGATGCAGAAAGAGAGGCTTGGAAAAAAGTAGGGCTGTCAAACAAACAAGGATACTCACGTCTAGGAAGGATCAGCCTGTCCTCCCAAGATCCTTGCATGTTCCTTTAGCTCAGACATTACACTTGAACAGCCATCTGGGCAGAGATAAAATAATTGACTTACTAAGGAAATATTGGTGGGGAAACTTTTATGAAGCTATGTGTCTTAGTTATTTAGTGCTGCTATAACAGAAATACCACAAGTGGATGACTTTAACGAACAGAAATTTATTCTCTCACAGTTTAGGAGCCTAGAAGTCTGAATTCAGGGCATCATCTCTAGGGAGAGGCTTTCTCTCTCTGTCAGCTCTGGGGGAACGTCCTTGTCTCCTTTTAATATTAGTGGGCCTGGCATTCCTTAGAGATCTCCATGTATCTTGGTATCAATCTTCCCTTGGGTGTAGGATGTTCTCAGCATGGGAACCCCAGGTTCAAAAAACATGCTCCACCCCCAGATGTTATTTCTTGGTGGTACTGAGGTCCTTCCACTCTGCTCACTTCTCTCTCCTTTTATCTCTTGTAAGATAAAAGGTGATGCAAGCCATACATCAGAGAAATTCCCCTTACATCAGATGAGGGCTGTGATCTGTGCCTCTTTCCCTAATCCTGCCTCATTAATATAAGAAACATAACCTAATCCTCTTTAACATAACCTAATCTTACCTCATTAGCCACAAACAGAGATTAGGATTTACAACACATAGGACAATTACATCAGATCACAAAATGGAGCACAACTACATAATACTGCGAATCATGGTCCTGACAAGTTGACACATATTTTTGGGGGAATACAATTCAATCCTTGACACTGTGGAAAATGTTACATCCACATGTTACCATTGTCCTTTGTACAAACCCAGTAAACATTTAAAACCTCCACCAGGACAAATCCCGTTACCCTCAGGCTAGGGTGGCAACTTGATTTTATTCCATCACCTGGCTCCAATGGGTACAAATATGCTTTAGTTATGATTTGTTTGTTCTCTCAGTGGGTAGAAGTTTTTCCCTGCTGAAATGCCACTGCCACCTTTGAGGCTAAAATATTTTTCAAGAACATTATCCTACGTGGGGCACTCCAAAAACTCTTTGTAGTGACCAAGGAACTCACTTCATTGGCCAAGTAATCCAAGAAGTTTTTAAAAATCTTCTCAATCTTTTCAGTTTACATTGCCCTTAAAAAAACAAACAGAGGCCACTGAGTCAATTTTGACTCACAGCAACCTTACAGGACAGAGTAGAACTGCCTCATAGGGTTTCCAGGGAGCGGCTGGTGGATTTGAACTGCCGACCTTTTGGTTAGCAGCCGTAGCTCTTAACCACTGTGCCATTGCCTTTACTATCCTTAATATTCAGGGCTAGTGGAAAGAACTAGTGGAATAATTAAGACCCAACTTGCTAAATTATGCAAGTCTTTTGATTTACCTTGGCCTAAAGTATTATCTTTAGTTCTTTTAAATTTAAGATCCATGCCATTTGGACCTCACAAGTTTTCAACTCATAATTACTGGTAAACCCATGCACTTGCCATATTTTTCCTATGAAGATTATAACCTAGTACAATCAGATATTTTTAAATATCGTCAATCCCTAATGCATTATTCTAAAGCTTAATCTTCTTGAGATCAGGAGGCCTTCAAGGAGGTCACTCCCGAGTCCTCGTCCTCATCCAAAATTTTTCCAGGTGATTTTGTATATTGGGAGAGACACTACCTGAAACATTCCCTCAAACTTTGCTGGACAGGACCTTACCAGGTACTCCTCACAAATCCCTGTGTTGCCAAGCTTGAAGTGATATGACCCTGGATTCATCTACCCAAGTTGTTAAAGAAAGCCAAAAAGCCGACTTAGACCTGCAAACATACTGGGGACCTTGAGGTTACCTTTAAGCATGCCCAAGAGAAGAAGCAGATGATTGTGGGTACAGCCAACTATGCCAAGATCATGGAATAAGACGTCAAGTTACACTTTTTTATTCCTTTCTCCTTTAGACAAAAGGTACTTATATTGACATCGTCTTTTTTGTTCATTTTTACAGCTGTTTTTGAAATTAGTTGCTCTGCTGCCTTATAGTCATGAGTCCTTGCTTTCCTATACAAATAATAATAGTTTTAATAGTTGTTCTCTAATTTCATTTTAACAATTTATAATAATCCCTTTTATCATTTAGGACTGGTAAGAATAACAACTGATATCTTTGCAAATTGCTTCATGCTTATAACCATTCTCTTCCTAATTACCTTTTTGGCATTATTGTAATATAATCCCTTACTTTGAAACTTTTAGTTTTTTTTACTATTTTCTATTTGAAGTCACTTTGTTTTATATACTTAATAGCAATTACTTAAACATTTTACTCTTGTATCATACTTCCCTATAAATTCACATAGACATGAAAGCCAATATTGCTGCTATATGTATAATTTTAATAGCAACACCTTTAACTGCCTGGAGACATAATGCCTTTGTCAGAATCTACCAGACAAATGCCCAGTCAAGCAATTTAACTAACTGCTGCATCGCTCATCCTTCCCCTTGCTCTATACATGATAATTCAGATCCATTAGCTTCTCCAGTATCTAATTACAGCCTTGTATTCAAGGCCACCATCAACTTTAATCTGACCTCTAAATGAGTATACGTGTCAAATTATGGTATCCCCCGGATTAAAGACTCTATTCCATGTGCCATGTTTCAATCTGACCACAGTTAACCTAACGAGGTAGGCTGCTCCAGCGTATACTCCCTTCCCACTCCTAGGTTTGTCAAAATGTTTGAGAACTGGTGTAAAGAATGGGACAGTCATCCAATCCAAAATATAACACCCTCTGGATACAACAAGGATTTGTCAGATACATCCCAGAAATTATTAGATTGTAAAAATAATTACATGGCATGTCCTTTCTGTAACAAACTTTTATACTCAATAAGGTTTGGACTGTTGCCAATCTGTAATAATTCCTTGACAACTGCAATATTTTCTCTGTTTATCATAATGTTGCTCATTGGTCCAGTTGTGAGGATTTTTGTTTTCTTTATGTTGAGGTGTAATCCATACTGAAGGCTGTAGTCTTTGCTCTTCATTGGTAAGTGCTTCAAGTCCTCTTCGCTTTCAGCAAGCAAGGTTGTGTTATCAGCATATCACAGGTTGTTAGTGAGTCTTCCTCCAATCCTGATGCCCTGTTCTTCATAAAGTCCAGTTTCTTGGATTATTTGCTCAGCATACAGACTAAATAAATACGGTGAAAGGATACAACCCTGACACACACCCTTCCTGATTTAAAACCACGCAGTGTTCCCTGTTCTGTTCGAATGACTGCCTCTTGGTCTATGTACCGGTTCCACCTGAGCACAATTAAGCGTTCTGGAATTCCCACTGTTCGCAATGTTATCCATAATTTGTTATGATCCATACAGTCCAAAGCCTTTGCATAGTCAATAAAACATAGGTAAACATCTTTTGGGTATTCTCTGCTTTCAGGTAAGATCCATTTGACATCAGCAATGATATCCCTCGTTCCATGTCCTCTCCTGAATCTGGCTTGAATATCTGGCAGTTCCTTGTCGATGTACTGCTGCAACAGTTTTTGAATTATATTCAGCAATATTTTACATGCATGTAATATTAATGACATTGTTCAATAATTTCCACATTCTGTTGGCTCACTTTTCTTTAGAATGGGCACAAATGTGGATCTCTTCCAGTCAGTTGGCCGGATAGCTGTCTTCCAAATTTCTTGGCATAGACGAGTGAGCACTGTCAGCACTGCATTCGTTTGTTGAAACATCTTAATTGGTAGTCCATCAATTCCTGAAGCCTTATTTTCTGCCAATGCCTTCACCGCAGCTTGGACTTCTTCCTTCACTGCCATTGGTTCTTGACCATACGCTACCTCCTGAAATGGTTGAATGTCAACCAAATCTTTTTCGTAGAGTCACTGTGTATTCCTTCCATCTTCTTTTGATGCTTCCTGTTTCGTTTTTTAATGAATGGACGCTTGAGAGCCAATATAGTAGAGTTCTTCTATACCTACAGAACTTAGAAAATCTGGTGGCTCAGTGTATTTTTAAAATTCTTTTAAACTTGGTATGGTTTTTCTTTTCTTAAGGATTAACTGTTAATCACAGGTGCAGCCATCCAGGGGCTTCTGACAATAGAATGGACAAAAAAATGTGGTAAATTCTTTTCGTCTTTACATTTTAAAAATCGTGGTAAAATATATATAACATTAGTCACTTTAACCATTTTTAACTGTACAGTTCAATATTAATTATATTCACAATGTTGTGCAACCATCACCACTATTTCCGAAACTTTTTCAGCATTCCAAACAGGCCTGTAATTTTGTGAGTTAAAAAAAAAAAAAAGTATATGGTTCTAGTTTTATCACATAAAAACTAACTGAAGTTTTTGACAGAAAATAAAATAAAACCACTAGCTGTCTCCTGGTCTCCAAGGAGACGGAAAAGCGTTTACCGAGAGACTTGAAACCCCTAAATCAGCAGAAGCTGGGAAGACCCGCAGCTCCGCTCACCCTCTACTGCGACCAAGCACTGGCCCACGCACCCTATTGCTCATGCTCTCTGTCTCGGGCCCAGACTTGGACGTCGTACGCATGCTCGTTCCCGAGCGCCCTGGGCCGAGGGTGTGTGTCGTGCGCATGCTTGCTCTTCAGAGCTTCCCCGGCAGAGGGTGAGTGTCGTGAGCAAGCTTACTGCGGAGCGCCCGGGACCTGAGGGTGGGTGTCTTGCGCATGCTCGTTCACCGGAACGCACCGGGCCGAGGCGTGTTGTGCGCATGCTTGCTGTACGTCAGGTCTGACTGGCTGTGGGGCAGTGAAGTCGATAAATGGCTCTGGTAGCGGGAAAGTTAAGGGTTCGGGGGGATGTGTAGTGACTTTCACAGGGCTGAGTCTGGAACGGAGGTGAGAGCCGCTGGGGGAAAGGGAGAAGGAACACTCGCGGCCCGGAGGGTGGAGTGTGGGAGATGAAGACAAGGTCTGGTGGTGGGCTGGAGGGACCCGGGGAACTGGAGAGGCCGGGTGCGACTGCAGCCCCTGGTCGGCCCTGTCCCGGATCAGCCGTCACGGGGCTGGGGCGCAGCCGCAGGGTGTTCCCGGGCGGGGCGAGCGCGGCGTGGCGTCTTTGGCAATGACGCGCCCTCCCTTCCGCGGCTTCCCTCAGGCTCGGCTTTGTGCCAGGGCCGTCCCCGAGGACGCTGGTGTTCCGCCATTGCGCATGCTGGGAGGAGAGGGCTGGGAGGAGGTCGTTCCTCAGATTCCCATCAGCATTATCTAAGGAGTGATCGGTGTAAAATACGAGATCTAGCAAGGATTACGGTCTAAAACCTGTCAGAAGTCAACTACAGTCAAAGATGGCACGATATGCAAGATAGGAAAAGAAGGAATCGCCCTCAGTTGGAGCGTTTATAGAAGCTTTTCTAGAACAGTGGTATTTGAGTAGGTTGCTTCACCTTCTCCGTCTAATCTGCACGTCTCTGTTTATGGCATTAACCCCTTGCTATCCCACATTTACATTACCAGCCCAAGTATCTCCACAGCCACAACAAGCCATTTGATGTCCTGCAAGAATTTATTCAGGAATTGAACCAGCAAGCATCTAGCACTTAACTGTTGTCAACATGGTAGACACGTTTCATTGGAGCTTCCAGACTAAGACTAGAAAGATTATTGTGATTATTGTGAGGATTAAGTTAAGGTGCTTGTGAAGTGCCCACAACAGTGTCTGGCATAAAAGCACTCAATTATTAGTTGATTAATTAATAAGACAAACTAGAAAGAAAGGCCTGGTGATCTACTTCCAAAAATTAGCCAATGAAAACCTTATGGATCACAACAGAATATTGTCCAATATAGTGCTAGAAGGTAAGCCCCTAGGTAGGAGGGCACTCGAAATACACAGTGGCCACAACATGGACTGGCATGCACCAACGATCCTGAGTATGGCACAGGACCGGGCGACATGTTGCTCTGTTGTACATGGGATTGTCATGAGTAGGAGCCGACTCGACAGCAACTAACAACATTGAGCCCTTGTTATTTTTCTGGGCCTAATGCGAGATTTTTAGGAACAGTACTGGTTTGTGGTAAGAGCACAGGTTCCAAAGACTACTTTCAAATACCAGCTTTTCTATTTTTTAGCTGTCTGACCTTGAGAAAGGCACTTACCCTCTTGTATTTCATTCATTACATACTGTTTGAGCACTTACTGTGTGTCTGGCATTGTGCAGTGTGCTGTGGGTACAATAGTGGGGTAAGTATAGTCTAGTGGATGAGACAATCAAATCACAGAGATCAAAGTAAATTTTAAATTTTTAAATAATGTTAGATTTCACCTATGGTGTCACGTTATAATAGAGGGTATTGACTTTGTCAGGGAAAGGTTCCCTAAGATCTTAAGTGACATTTGAACTGAGATCTGAAGGAGCAGGCAGAAGCTTGGCACAGGGAGAAGATTCTAAGTGGAACATTTTATAAGGATGTGAAAAGACTAGTGGTTTGAGGGAGTGAATGTTACAGGAGTGGATAGGGTTGAGGGAAGCTGGTGTGAGATGAAGCTAGAGAGGTAGGAGGGGTTCAAATCTTAACTACAACCAAACCTGTTGCCATCAAGTCGATTTTAACTCATGGTAACTCCATGTGTTACTGAGTAGAACTCCTCTATAGGGTTTTCTTGAACTAGATCAACAGGCCTTTCTTCCATGGTGGGTTCAAACTGCCAACTTTAGGTTAGTAGTTGAGTGCAAACTGTTTGTGCCACCCAGGGACCTTGTTCAAATCTTACAGGACCTTACATTAAGGAGTTTTGTCTTTAGTGAAATGTGAAGCTGTGGAAAGATTTTAAGCTTGAAAAGATCTGCATTTTCAAAAGATCATTGTGACTTTAGTGTGTTTAAGTGAATTTGAGAGGGCTCAGAATGGAGGCCAAAGGTTTTTGCTTTTATTCAGGTAAAAAGTTACGGTATCTTAGACTAAGATGACGGTCATAGAAGAAATGTATAGATGCATGAAATACTTAGACAAGACTTAGTGATGGCTTGGATGTGGGAGATGACAAACAAAGTGATACCTGAGATAATACCCTGGTTTCTGGCTTATATGGTTGATAGTGTCATCAAGTTGTGGAACACTGTAATAGGACCAGGTGAGTTTTCTTAGAAGGAGTTGATTTTGAATGTATTCTGTATAAAGTGTCTTTGAGACATTCATCCTGAGGAGATAATCAAGTAAGCAGTTAGATATTAGAAATAATGAGTCAGCTGGAAGGCGTTATTGAAGTCTTAATTGTCAAGAGACCACCTAGGAAGAAATTTATAATGAAAAAGGAGAGGATTGGGGCAGAGTCTTCAGGAACCTCTCTAAACTTCAGGTTCATCATTTGAGCGTGATTATTATGAGGATTAAATTAAGTTGCTTGTGAAGTACCTACCACAGTATCTGGCATAAAAACACTCAAGAAATGTTACTTATTGTTATTAGTATCTTGGCTATTAAAGTGAATATAGCATGGATCCGTTCCTACTCTTGAGAAGTGCTTCTATAATTAAGGAGATGAGTGTGTTTAATAGACTGTTTTTCAGGGCAGTTTTTGATTTACAAAGAAATTGTGAAGGAAGTACAGAAAAGTATACCCCCACACACACTCTTTCTCCTGTTATTAACATTTTGCATTCATGTGGTTCATTTGTTAAAATTGATGAGCCTGTATTGATACTATTATAAACTAAAGTCCATAGTTTACAATGAGGACATTGGTGGTTCAGTGGTAGAATTCTTGCCTTCCATGCAGGAGCCACCTTGATTCCATTGGATTGAGTTCCATTGGCTTGATTCCTGGCCAATGCACTGCATGCACAGCCGCCACCTGCCTGTCATCAGTGGCTTGCGTGTTGCTATGATACTGAACAGGTTTCAGCAGAGCTTCCAGACTAAGACAGATTAGGAAGAAAGGCCTGGCAATCTCTTTCCAAAAATCAGCTAGAGAAAACCCTATGGATCACAATAGTCCTCTGCGACTGGTCATGGGGATGGCGCAGGACTGGGCAGCATTTTGTTCCAGTGTGCCTAGGGTTGTCAGGAGTCAGACGCTGACTCAAAGGTAGTTAATAACATAGTTTACATTAGAGTTCACTCTCTTTGTGTTATACAGTTTTATGACTTTTGACAAATGGATAATGTCATGTGTTCACCATTACAGTATCGTACAGAATAGTTTCACTGCCATAGAAATGCCTTGTGCTGCACTTGTTCATCCTCCTTCTCTCTCCTTGAACCCCTGGCAACCACTGATCTTTTTACTGTCTCTGTAGTTTTGCCTTTTCCAGAATGTCATATAGTTGGAATCAAGAGACAGGTGTGTTTTTAAACAACTATAGTAGTGTACAAAGTTTTACACATTTACAGAGGAAGATGCTTCTATTCTTTTTTTTTTTATTTTTTCCCATACAAAAGTTTATACATACATTGTTATATGACTCTAACTTCTCTCCCCATACTGTGACAGCACACTCCTCCTTTCAACCCCTGATTCCCCATGTCCATTCAACCAGCTCTTAACCCTCTCTGCCTTCCCATCTCACCTCTGGACAGAAGCTGCCCATTTAGTCTCTTGTATCGACTTGAACTAAGAGGCACAGTCCTCATTACTATCACTTTATGTCACACAGTCCAGTCCAATCCCTGTCTGAAGAGTTGGCCTCAGAAATTGTTTTAGTTCTGGGCTGGTAGAGAATCCAGGGGCCATGCTTTCTGGGGTTCCTCCAGTCCCAGTCAGACCATTAAGTCTGGTCTTACTAGAATTTGAGTTCTGCACCCCACCTTTTCTCCTGGCCCATCTGGGACTCTATGTTGTGTTCCCTGTCAGGGCGATCACTAGTTCTGGGCACCATCTAGTTCTGGTCTCAGGCTGATGGAGTCTCTGATTTATGTGGCCCTTTCTGTCTCTTGGGCTAATACTTTCCTTGTGTCTTTGGTGTTCTTCATTTTCCTTTACTCCAGGTGGTTGGGACCAATTGATGCATCTTAGATGGCGGAATGCAAGCTTTTAAGACCCCGACACCACTCACTGAAGTAGGATGCAGAACATTTTCCTAATAAGCTTTGTTATGCCGATTAACCTAGATGTTCCCTGAAAGCGTGGTCCCCAGACCCCTACCCCTGCTACTCTGTCCCTCAGAGTGTTTGATTGTATTCAGGAAAGTTCTTAGCTTTGGTTTAGTCCAATTGTGCTGACCTCCCCTGTAGTGTGTGCTGTCCTTCCCTTCACCTAAGATAATTCTTATCTACTGTCTAGTTAGTAAATAACCCTCACCCTCCTTCCCCACCCTCATAACCATCAAAGAATGTTTTCCTCAGTGTTTAAACCTTTTCTTGAGTTCTTGCAACAGTGGTCTTATACATATTTGTCCTTCTGTGACTGACTAAATTCACTCAGTGTAATGACCTCCAGCTTCCTCCATGTTCTGTTTCATGGCTTCATCATTGTTCTTTATCTTTGCATAGTATTCCATTGTGTGACTGTACCTTAATTTCTTTATCCATTCATCTGTTGATGGGCACCTAGGTTGTTTCCATCTTTTTGCTATTGTGAACAGTGCTGCAGTGAACACGGGTGTGCATATATCTCTTCCTGTGATGGCTCTTATTTCTCTAGGATATATTCCAAGGAGCAGGATTGCTGGATCGTATGGTACTTCTATTTCCAGCTTTTTGAGGAAGCGCCAAATCGATTTCCAAAGTGGTTGTACCATTTTACATTCCCACCAACAGTGTATAAGTGTTCCAGTCTCTCCACCACCTCTCCAGCATTTATTAGTTTGTGTTTTTTCGATTAATGCTAGCCTTGTTGGGATGAGATGATGTCTCATTGTAGTTTTGATTGGCATTTTTCTCTAATGGCTAATGATCGTGAGCATTTCTTCATGTGTCTGTTAGCCACCTGAATATCTTCTTTGGCAAAGCGCCTGTTCTTATCCTTTGCCCATATTTTAATTGGGTTATTTGTCTGTTTGTTGTTGAGGTTTTGCAGTATCTTGTAGATTTTAGAGATTACACGCTGATCGGATTTGTCGTAGCCAAAAATTTTTTCCCAGTCTGTAGGTTGTCTTTTGACGCTTTTGGTGAGGTCTTTTGAGGAGCGTAAGTGTTTGATTTTTTAGGAGCTCCCAGTTATCTAGTCTCTCTTCCTGGTGCCTGTGCATTGTTACTTATGGTTCGTATTGTGTTTATGCCGTGTATTATGGCTCCAAGCGTTGTCCCTATTTTTTCTTCCATGATCTTTATCCTTTTCGATTTTATATTTAAGTCTTTGATCCATTTTGGGTTAGTTTTTGTGCATGGTGTGAGGTATGGGTCTTGTTTCAGTTTTTTGCAGATGGATATCTAGTTATGCCAGCACCATTTGTTAAAGAGACTGCCTTTTCCCCAATTAATGGACTTTGCTCCTTTGTCAAATACCAGCTGCTCGTTGGTGGTTGAATTTATGTCTGGATTCTCAACTCCGTTCCATTGGTCTATGTATCTGTTGTTGTACCAGTACCAGGCTGTTTTGACTACCATAGCAGTATAATAGGTTCTAAAATGAGGTAGTGTGAGGCCTCCCACTTTGTTCTTCTTGAGTAATGCTTTACTTATTTGGGGCCTCTTCCCTTTCCATATGAATTTGATGATTTGTTTCTCCATCTCATTAAAAAGTGCCGGTGGAATTTGGATCAGGGTTGCATGGTATCTACAGATTGCTTTTGGTAGAACTGACATTTTCACAATGTTGAGTCTACCTATCCATGAGCAAGGTATGTTTTTCCACTTATGCAGGTCTCTTGGTTTCTTGTAGCAATGTCTTGTAGTTTTCGTTGTATAGGTCTTTTACTTCTCTGGTTAGATTTATTCCTAAGTATTTTATCTTCTTGGGGGCTATTGTAAATGGTATTGATTTGGTGATTCCCTCTTTGAGGTTCTCTTTGTTGGTATAAAGGAATGCAATACCTTCTCACTCCCACTGGGATAGCTTAAAGATTCCAACAAGATTCCGACCCATAGCAACCCTATAGGACAGAGTAGAACTGCCCCATAGGGTTTCCAGGGAGCAGGTGGTGGATTCAAACTGTCAACCTTTTGGTTAGCAGCCGAGCTATTAATCACTGTGCCACCAGGGCTCCCAGACAATGTATAATAAGTCTAAAATATGCTTCATAGTCTCTTCCACACTTGTCCTAGAGTTTTCTTTGTTGTGGTGGTGGTGGGTTTTTATTAGAGAAAAAATGGCATAATGGTTTAACATTTTAGAAATGTGTAATTTTTTTTTAAAGAAAACACTTCATTGTTGTTGCACATTTTGTGTATATCTTAAAAAACTGTGCTAAATCTCATTAAAAATTAAAGGTGCCTCTCAGAAGCACAGATTAGAATTGAACGTCCCTCTTATGCCTCACAGTGCCCCATGTGTACTTCTGTTATACCACCTATAATACTTTAGTATACTTTTTTTAACCTTCTGACTCTTCCCATTAAATTCTCTGAGGATAGGGACTCTGTCTGTTACAACCGAATATCCCCAGCATCTAGCTCCATCCCTGGAACATACTTGATTGAGTATTATCCCTTTTGCAGACTATATGATTGCTCCAGTAATGGTGATAATGCAGAAAACATTTGGGGCTCTTTCCTGGCATTGGAAGGAGTACTAATAGAGGTGTTTGAAAGAGCGCAGATAATTGCCTAGACAGGACCTAAGATTAGTTTGATTCTCAGATTAATAGGTTCAAAAATTCAATTTAGCCTCTGTACTCAGATTTTATCAGACTCTGACTCTGAGGTTGCACAGCATAGTAGAGAAATTCTAGGCTGTTAAGAGTCAAGGAAATCTTGGTTCTGACATTTACTAGTTTTCTCATCTGAAAAATAGAATAATGACAAATAATGTTAATTTTAAAAAAGATAATATATGTAAAGTATGTATTGCTAATACCACAGTAAACTCTCAGTAAATAGAAGCTATTATTTCATAGTTGTTATGAATGCAAAATCTAGCAGACACTGATTTACAAACCAAATGCCAAATCTATTCACTTACAATGGTGGTTGAAACTGCCAAATAGACTAAAATCCTTGTGTCCACTCTGTATTCTTTCCCAGTAGGAAAGTCTGCCTCAGGAACCAAATTATAATCAGAAAGTTGCTTAGAGAACCAAGAGAAATAGTTAAATTATTTTAATGGCTCCTGTCACCAAGCCTTGATTGCCTGATGTGTTAATCTTCCCTGAAAGGATTTAACTGTCAATGTCAAGCAGAACTTAATTTGGGTTCCTTTTACCCCAAGGAGCCCTGGTGTCATAGTGGTTAAGTGTTCAGCTGCTAGCCAAAAGGTCAGCAGTTCAAATCCACCAGCCGCTCCTTGGAAACCCTCTGGGGCAGTTCCACTGTCCTGTAGGGTCGCTATGAGTCAGAATCGACTCAATGGCAATGGTTTTTTTTTTAGTTTTACCCCAAACACTTAGCAAAGTCTTCTTTGTCCTTCTGGAACTTCAAGTTGACTATCTCTTCTTTTGACTCATTCTTCAAATCTAGCCAACATCGTTAATTATAATTTTCTATTATAGTCGATCTAGTCTGTGTCGTATTTTTAGGGTGTGTTCTGCATACATTTGGAAGATATGGTATCCCATAAAGTGACTTCTAGAAATTGTTAATATTATTCTTTATTTGTAAGTTTATAGCTAAGAGTAAATCTATTTCCAAGTATAATGTGGAAGTACTTTCGCCTTCTCTCTACTCAGTACAGGAGCTCTGGTAGCGCAGTGGTTAAGAGCATGGCTGCTAACCAAAAGGTCGGCAGTTCAAATCCACCAGCTGCTCCTTGGAAACCCTATGGTGCAGTTCTACTCTGTTCTGTAGGGTCACTGTGAGTCAGAATTGACTGAACAGCAACGGGTTTGGTTTTTGTTTTTTTGGTATTCAATACACTCTGCTTTTGGAACACTATTTTGAATATTCTAAATGGTGAAAATTTCTCATCCTTTGAAAATCAGTTTGATTTTTTAATAATAATGGAAAATCAGATCCAAACTGGCTGAGTAAGGTGGATAACTAAGAGGAATAGGTAGTACCAATGCTTGTTCAAAAAAGTTATGTCAATAAAATTACAGTACTTTGTTAAATACTGTTTTATAAGGAATTTTCAGAGGGGAGGATTCTAAAATGGTTTGAGTAATGGCGGTAAGAGTAAACAATTAGAGTAAATAACTTCCCAAGTTAGCCATTCTGATGAAGAGGTTATTCATGTGCATAGATGTTTTAAAATGTCTTCTAGCCATTTCGTATATTCCATCTTATTCATGAAAACATCACTGTCTTCAGTCTAAGTTCTTTTAATCTTCTGATTCAGTGGTTCTCATACTTTTTGTTTTAGAATTCTATTACACATTTAAAAATTGTTGAAGATTCCAAAGAGCTTTTGATTATCTGGGTTATATCTATCAATGGAAGCCCTGGTGGCATAGTGTTTAAGAGCTCAGGCTGCTAACCAAAAGGTCGGCAGTTTGAATCCACCAGGCACTCCTTGGAAACCCTATGGGCCAGCTCTACTCTGTCCTTTAGGGTCGCTAAGAGTCGGAATTGACTAGACGGTGATGGGGTTTTTTTGGTTTTATCTAACAATGAAACTGAGAAATTTAAAATTTTAAAATATTTGCATTCATGTACAATAATAATAATAATAAATACATTGACTCTTACCATAAATAATATGTATTTTTACAAAAAGTAACTATTTTCCTAAACTAAAAAAAATTAGAAGGGTGACATTGTTTTACATATTTGCCGCTCAAGAATGGGTCAATCAAAGTTAGCTGGATTCTCATCTTTTCTGCCATATTTTTATGCTGCAGTGTAGTGAATTTCTTTAATATGGTCCTTTTAGCCCTGGTCTTGTGACTTCCACAAAATGATTGTGTGGGATAATGCAAATGAGTACTTGAGGCCGTCCAAGGAGATTGGACAGACTGCTAATAATGCAAATAAGGTACATGGTAGCCTCCGTGGGTGGGACCGTGCTAATAAGGTGTATTGAAGCCTAATAAAGGAATTAGCCAGTTTTGCCATTCTGCTAGACTTAATGGGAGCCAATCCAAGAAGCGGAGAAGGGGATCTCCCTATCATCTAGAAGAAGAGCCAGGGGTGAATCACATCTTTTGGACCAGGGTCCCTGTGCTGAGACCCTCCTAGACCCTGCAGACAGAGCTGTAACACTGGAGAAGGCGCAAAATGGCGAGTAGCAGCAGCAGAGAAATGGTGGTAACAGAACCAGGAGACCAGAGTGAGCCAGTTTGGTGGGCTTTTTAGCCCACGGAGCAAGGTGGCTACAGTGGACGTGCTGACCAGCAGCGTGAGACAGTTGAACGCCTTCAGGCAGGAGGCTTGTTGGTGGAGTGAGGTACCTCCAGGCACTTATTGGCAGAGCTAAAGAGCTTTGTAACACTTGCTGGATTAGGGCAGATGCCAGGCCCAAGGGGCAGAGGGCCTAGGGGCTGACAGAGAGGGCTGCCTGCGGGCATGGCCCAGTAGAAGCTGTCCTGATCAAAGAACTGTATCCTAAGTCATTTCTAATCCTGAATTGTAACCTGTTAACTTCCATAATAAACCCCATAACTGAGTGTGGTCTGTGAGTTCTGTGTGGCCGTTGTAACAAATTATAGAACCCAGCAGAGAAGCAGGGAGTGCCATGGAAGGGACAGCTGGTACCAGAATTGGTAAAAAGGTTGGAGGGTGGAGGTATGTTTGACCTCCACCTCATAGGAATCAGCCTTGGGCTGATGTTGATGTTGATTCTCCTCCCCTTCGTGAAGTTAGACGGGGAGGTCTCATACCACACTGCAATTTTTACATATACAAATAACACATGTTAATGTTTTTTGCAAACTGCATCCTTCTCCCCAGGTATTTTCGTAAGCATGCTATGCTAACTTTTTTTTACCCGACCTACCCGTTGCCGTCGAGTCAATTCCGACTCATAACAACCCTATAGGACAGAGTAGAACTGCCCCATGGGGTTTCCGAGGAGCGGCTGGTGGATTTGTTTGTTTTTTTAATTTAATTTAATTTTTTTATTGTACCTTAGGGAAGTTTACAGCTCAAGTTAATCTCATAAAGAATTTTATACACATATTGTCATGTGATACTAGTTGCAGTCCCTACAATGTGACAGCACACTCCCCCTTTCCACCCCAGGTTTTCCATGTCCATCCAACCAGCTCCTACCCCTTCCTGCCTTCTCATCCTCCCTCCAGACAGGAGCCACCCATTTGGTCTCGTGTATTTGCTTTAACTCTCTTGAGTATTATTTTATGTCTTATAGTCCAGTCTTATCTTTGTCTGAAGAGTAGTCTTTGGGAATGGTTTTAGTTCTGGGTTAACATAGCATCTGAGGGCCATGGTTTCAGGGGTTCCTCCAGTCTCAGTCAGACCATTAAGTCTGGTCTTTTTATGTGAATTTGAGTTCCGTTCCACACTTTTCTCCTGCTCCATCAGGGACTGTTGTGTTCCCTGTCAGGGTAGTCATTGGTGGTAGCTGGTCACCATCTAGTTCTTCTGGTCTCAGGCTGATAGAGTCTCTGGTTTATGTGACCCTTTTGTCTCTTGAGCTAATATTTTCCTTGTGTCTTCGGTGTTCTTTATACTCCTTTGCTCCAAGTGGGTTGGGACCAATTGACGCATCTTAGATGGCTGCTCGCAAGCTTTTAAGACCCCAGACGCCACTCACCAAAGTAGGATGCAGAACATTTTCTTAATAAACTTTGTTATGCCACTTGACCTAGATGTCCCCCAAAACCATAGTCCCCAGACCCCGTGGCTGGTGTATTTAAACCACTAACCTTTTGGTTAGGAGCCATAGTTCTTAACCACTGCACCACCACAAGGCTGACCTCAGTCTCCAGCCCCTCCAGGGTCCCACATGACCCAAAGCCCCCACTATAAATCACATTGTTAGACTATTGGGTGTGGCTCAAGGCTTTCAGGTAAACAAAGACACTTTTATCAGGCAGGACATTCCAGGGGTTTACAGATTACCTTCCATGAGCTGAGGGCAAAGGCCAGATCTCTCTGTGGCAAAGTTACTATGCTGTGTCATCACATGGACTCTTAAGAAGATGTGTACTCAAGAATTACAGTTTAATAAAACTAGAAATTTGTACTGCTTCATCAAAGAGATTCTTATGTGGAACTGGAAATTTTTATTATGTAACTGTAAGTGCATGGTGGTGAAGAACACAATGTGTACTAGTACGTTTTAATGCCACTGCCTTGATTGTGCCAAGTGCTAGCAGTTCTACTCACCATAGCTTTTGCATCATCAGTGCAAATGTCAACGCAGTGTTTTGACAAATCATGTTTTAGTATTTTTATGAAAATAATTTTGACCATATGTACCCCTTTGGAATCTCTGCTTTCTCAAAGCACTCCATCTGTATCTTTCTCATGGTATTAGCCAGTGATTACCTTGTTTTGTAATATAATATCTCCTGGAGGACTAAGACTTCAGGTTCTTTGAGGTTAAGCCAGTTGTCTTTACAGTCTCCGTTACCTAGCACAGTGCTTTGCACATAATAGGAAGTCAGTAAATACTTGCTGAATTGATGTGTAGAACCTTTTTCATTACTTTAGGTATGTTTCAAAATACTTAAATCAGTTTAAAAAAATGCAAATAATGGGTAACTGCTTTTCTTCCCATTTGTGATGTGCTTTGTTTTTGTTTTTTCTTTTGTTGTATAGAAGGGTTGTCAAATCAAGGCTGATTTCTTAAAAACTTGAGGTTCAGCTTTGTTTACATTTACCAAGTTCTGCTTCCTTTCATCTACCTATCTCTGCCCCGGTTTAGGCACTCCCCCTGCAGATTAGTGTGATAGATTTCAACCTTCTCTCTGCAGTCTGACTCTTAGCGGATCTATCCCCACTCTTTACCATAGTGAGCTGTTTGAATGCAGATAATAATAGCTAATACTTATGTAGGGCTTCCTCTGTGCCAAGCACTCTTTTAACATATTTAATCCTCAACAACCTTGTGAAGGAGGTACTCCCTTGGGAGGGAGGTCCAGAGAAGTGACCTAGGGAGCCTGGTTCTGTAGTTCCAAGTGTCTGCTCATAGCAACTATGCTAGACTGTCTCACTGCTTAGCATAAAACCCCTTGGTGTCTTGTTTTTGTCTGCAGGCTAAAGGTCAAGCTCCTAAACATGCCATTTAAGACCTTCCATGATCCAATTTCTGCTCTTTTAGGACCTCATGATCTCCTACCTTTTTCATGCTGCAAGCTCTGGCAATTCCAGTCTGCTCCTACCTTACCTGCACAGTGCTATATAAAACCTCTGTGCCTTAGCTGATGCTGTCCCATCTGCCTGTGCCCCGTTCATCTAACGAATTCCTATTTTTGAGATTCATCTCAGGTGGTAGCTCTGAAGTTTTCCTTGACCTTTCTCCTTTGCTCTTCTCCCCACTAGGTAAGGAGCTGACAATATGATGGGGGAGACACATGACTGTATTACAGGTGTGTTAAGTACCATAAGAAAGGTAACTTTATAACAAAGACAAATATTTTGCAGTTTGCAGCTTGGTCTTTTAGCCCAGAGTAGACTATTAGGGTAGGACTCATTTTGTACCATTAGTATTTGGTACATAAACAAAAAGTGAAATGTTTTCTGAATAAATGAACACTTCTCCTAAATTGTATTTCCTATTTCATAATTGCCTCCAAGACCTCAAAATCATGAAAAGTCTTTGGACTTTTGGAAAAGTATAAATATGGATTTCTCGGATTTGATATGTTTAGGTAATGAATTTTTCTTCTCTCTTTTTTTCTTTCGCAAGCTTCTTGCCCGACTTGAAGGTAGAAGTTCCTTGAAAGAAATAGAGCCATACCTGTTTGCTGATGAAGAATCACCTGTACATGGTAAAAACAAAACTTCAAACCAAAATATAGTGTCATAACTTAAGTTTTACCAAACAAGTTTTTTCCCCAACCTATGTTCATATATATCCACATACTCCTAGCAAAAAGTTATGTAGTTAAATTGTAAAATTAAACCTGAGAAGCAGACCATGACAGAAAAATTTTTAGCCAGATATCTCCAACCCTTCCTTTATTTGTGTCAGATGTGATGAATTTTGGCATGTCTGGGGTAAATCTTTAGAATAAACATCAACCTCCGTCTTTTGTTCCAACATATAATGTGAGAGTTTTTAAAATTGTGGTTTGTTTACATTCTTAAGAAGTTTGTACAATCACAGGAAAAATCCTTAGGTACCCACTTGTTGTATTAGTAATTCTATGCTGGGGAAAACAGGTACTCTCTAGTTCGTTAGCACTTCTCTGCTAGGGAAAATATATAAAGAAGGTAACATGCTTTGTTTTTTGCTTTTTTTTAATTTAATAGTTTTATTAACATGTAATTCACACACCATACAGTTGACCCATTTAAAGTGTACAGTTCAGTGGTTTTTAGTGTATTCACAATGTTTTGCAGCCATCATCACAATATTTTCATCACCCCAAAAAGAAACCCTGTACCTATTAGTTGTCACTCCCCATGTCCTCTCAACCCCCTCAGCCCTAGGGAACCGACTTTCTGACTGTATAGATTTGCCTGTTGTGGAATCATACAATAATGTCGTCTTCTTTGACTGGCTTCTTTCGCTTACACAGTGAAACCTGTGAGAGCCAGAACTTGATGGGACTGCCTTGTTTTTTGGGGTCTCGTGATTTTTCTGCTTTTGACAGGGTGCAGTCTTACCATTTTTCTTTCACTCGTTTTAGTGAAAAATATTTTAGTTTTCGTTCTTTGACAGATATCCACCTTACACAGGTTCTGGCTTTTGCAAGTTTTATTGTGTAATGTTTTCAAGCTTCATCCATATTGTAGCATGAATCAATACTTCACTCCTTTTTTATTGCAGAATAATATTTCATTGTGGATATGCCACACTGTTTATCCATTCATCTGTTGATGGACATGTTTGGTTGTTATGAATAATGCTGTTATGATTGTTCTTGTACAAGTTTTTGTGTGGACATATGTTTTCAGTCCCCTTGGGTATGTACCTATGAGTGGGATTGCTAGGTCAGTTGGTAACTCTGTGTTTAACTTTTTGAGAAACTGCCAAACTGTTTTCCAAAGCAGCTGCACATTTTACATTGCCACCAGTACTTTGTGAGGGTTCCAGTTTTTCCACATCCTCACCAACATTTGTTAAGTAGCAGAACAAAGATCTTATTTATATATACTTAAAGGGTCCAGCTGAGTGAATATGGGCACACGTAGCCCTGCATGCAAGTCACTTTGCAAACCTAGACACAAGTGTGTATGTATCCATGTGTCTGTGTCCCATAGGTACCTAGGTCTGCACCCATGCCAGTCTGTCTGCAAGCAGACACATAGAAAGGAATTAAGAAGAATATATACTAAATTGTTGGCAGTGGTGACCTACTAAGGATTGGAGCATGAATGGAAAAGTAGTTTATATTTTGCATTTTACTCCTTACATACTTCTGCATCACTTTAATTTTGTTTAATGATAGCATATAAATATTACTGTATAAAAGGGGGATTTGTCTTAGTTACCTCGTGCTGCCGTAACAGAAATACCACATGTAGGTGGCTTTAAAGAACAGAAATATACTTTCTCACAGTTCGGAGGCTAAATGTCTAAATTGGAATCCCAGCTTGTCAGTTCTTTCTGTGAGCCTCTCCTAGTTTCTGGTGTTCGCCAGCAATTCTTGGTGTTCCTTTGCTTGTAGACGAGTCCTCATATGGCATCTGGTTTCCCCTGGTGTGTGTGTCTCTTCTGCTCTTTTTATAACTCTGAAGTGATTAGGTTTAGGACACACCCTACTCATGACCTCATTAGCATAAAAAAAGAAAAGCTTCTGTTTCCAAACAGGATCACATCCAGAGGTATAGAGGCCAGGACTTCAATACATATTTTGAGGGGACACAGTTCAGTCCATAACAGGGTTCTTATGAATAACTGCCGTTGATAAAATACAATATTCAATTTTTAGCATATAAATGAACATGGTTCTTTCAATAAAAAATGCTTATGGTATTTTATATAACTTAGCACCTGTCACTAACCTGTAGCAGTATATGATGGTTTCAATTTCTCCATTTCCTGCAAACAATTGTTATTGTCTACTTGATTATAGCCATCCTAGTGAGTATGTAGTGGTATCCCGCTGTGGTCTTGATTTGCATTTCCCTGATGGCTAATGATGTTGAGCATTTTCACATGTGCTTATCGGAAACCCTGGTGGCGTAGTGGATAAGAGCTATGGTTGCTAACCAAAAGGTCAGCAGTTCGAATCCACCAGGCACCCCTTGGAAACCATATGGGGTAGTTCTACTCTGTCCTTTAGGGTCGCTATGAGTTGGAATTGACTCAATGGCAGCGGGTTTTTTTGTTATTTTTGGTAGTGGCCATTTGTGTATCTTCTTTGGAGAAGTGTTTATTCATATCCTTAGCCTATTTTCAAAACTGGACTGTTCTTTTTTTCATTATTGATATGTAAGGATCTTTTCTGTATTCTAGATAGCAAAACAAAGGTCTTATTTATATATACTTTTTTTTTTTTTTTTTTTTTTAAGGGTCCAGCTGAATGAGTATGGGCACGTGCGGCCCTGCATGCAAATAACTTTTATATATGATTTGCAAACATTTTTCCCACGCTGTGGGTTGTCTTTTCACTTTTTGATGGTGTCCTTTGAAGCAGAAAAATTAATTTTGATGAAATCCAGTTTATCAATTTTTTTTCTTTTGTCATTCATGCTTTTGGTGCCATATCTAAGAAACCATTGCTTAACTCAAGATCATGACGATTTATGGCTCTGTTTTTTTCTAAGAGTCTTATAGTTTTAGCTCTTACATTGAGGTTTATGTTTCATTTTGAGTTAATTTTTATATATAGAATGAAATAGGGGTCTAATCTCATTATTTTGCATGCAACTCAACTATCCAGTTGTCCAGGTACCAATTCTTGAAAGACCATTCTTTCCCCATTGAATTATCTTGGCACTCTTGTCAAAAACCAATTTACCATAAATGAATGGGTTTTATTTGTCAATTCTGTTCCATTCGTCTGTGTGTCTACCTTTATGCTAGTACCGCACTGTTTTGATTCCTATAGCTTTGTAGTAAGTTTTGAGATAGGAAATGGTTGTTCTCCAGTTTTGTTTTTTTTCAAGATTGTTTTGTCCATTCTAGGCCCTTTGAGTTTCCATGTGAAGTTTAGGATCAGCTTGTGAATTTCTATAAAACAGGAAGCTGGGATTTTGATCGGTGTAGTGTTGAATGTGGCCATCAATTTCGGGACTATTGCTATTTTAAATATAGTCATGCGTTCATTAACGTCCACAATATATTCTGTGAAATAGGGCGTTACGTGATATAGATGTTGTGTGAACATCATATTGTATACTTATACTTAGCAAAACTATACGGGATACCTTTTGTTTCACTTCCAAATTGATACTTCTTCTTTGCCTCTTGCAGCTGCTATCACTTGCACTAGTTTTGCTGCATTTGGGAGCCATGATGCACTTCACAGTAATATTTTCTAAATAAAATTAAACATACGATGCTACAACACCCAAGAGATGTACGATAACACAAGATTGGATGCTGCTACCTACAAGTCGAAGCAAACACTGTCGTACAGTAAACTTTTTATTTGTAAGTAAGGAAAGTTCACATTAAAATAATGATAGAAAGTATTGTAAAGTACATACAGAGGCCAGTAACATAGGCATTTATTATGACTATCAAGACATATGTGTTATAGGTTATGTATGTACTGTACCATTATACGCCTGGCAGTGCAATCACTTTGTATACAAGAGACATGAAATACATGTGTTGCATGCAGGAAGCTGTTGTGTTTTCTACATCTGCTTATGTCTGCTACGTCTCATTCTCTGATTGGGATTTCTGAACTGTGTTATAACCTTATGGGACCATGGATTTATATGTGGTCAGACGTTGTCCGAATGGACATTTTGCAGCACATAACTGTATTGAGTCTTCTAATCCATGAACACAGCACGTCTTCCCATTTATTAAGTCCGCTTCAACTGTTTTCAACAGTGTTTTGTAGTTTTCAGAATGTAAGTTTTACACATCTTTTGTTAAATTAATCCTAAGTATTTTATTCTTTTTGATGCTATTCTAAATGGAATTGTTTTCTTAATTTCATTTTCAAATGGTAGCACAGTGGTTGAGAGCTCAGGCTGCTAACCAAAAGGTTGGCAGTTCAAATCCACCAGGCACTTTTTGGAAACCCTATGGGGCAGTTCTCTCTGTACTGTAGGGTAGCTATGAGTCAGAATCAACTCAATGGCAATGGGTTTGTTTTTGGTTTAGTGTATAGAAATAGAATTGATTGTTGTATATTGCTCTTGTATCCTGCGGCCTCTGAACTTGTTTTTCAAGTTATGTGTGTGTGGATTCTTAGGGTTTTTTATATACAAGATCATGTGATCTGCTAATAAAGATAGCTTTACTTTTTCCTTTCCAATCTGAATGCCTTTTATTTCATTTTCTTGCTAAATCTCTGGCTAAAACCTCCAGTGCAATCTTGAATTGAAGTGTTAGAGTGGCCATTCTTTTCTTGTTCCTGACCTTAGGGGAAAAGAGTCAGTCTTTCCCCCATTAAGTATGATGTTAGCTATGGGTTTTTCATAGATACCCTTTATCGGGTTGAGGAAGTTCCTTTCTAGTCCTAGTTTTTTTACTGATTTTATCATGAAAGGATGTTAGATATTGTCAAATTGTTTTTTACATATATTGAGATAATCGTGGTTCTTTTCATTTATTATGTTAACAGAATGTGCTACATTAATTTAATTTTTTGGATGTTAAACTGATCTTGCATTCATGGGAGAAATCCTGCATGGTCATAGTGTATAATCCTCTTTTACTTTGCTGGATTTGGTGTGCTGATATTTTGTTGAGGATTTTTGCATCTATATTTGTATTGATAGTGGTCTCTAGTTTCCTTATGATGTCTTTGTCCAATTTTGGTATCAGGGTAATATACAAGCCTCATAGAATGAGTTTAAGTGTTCTCCTATTTTTGAAGGCTGAAGAGTTGACGTTAATTCTTCTTTAAATGTTAGCTAGAATTCACTAATTAAACCATCTTGTTCTGAGCTTGCTTTGTACAATGTTTTTTGATTACTAGTTCAGTCTCTTTCCTTGTTATATGTTTATTCATATTTTCTATTTCTTCTTGAGTCAGCTTTGTAAGTTTGTGTCTTTCTAGGAATTTGTCCATTTCATCTAGGTTGTCTAATTTATTGGCATATAGCATTCCCTTGTAATTGTTTTTATTTTAGCACTGCTGTTAGTATTATCTCCTCTTTCAAGCCTGATTTTATTAATTTGCATCTTCACTTTTTTTTTCTTGGGCAGTCTGTTTTATTGATCTTTATCCGTTTTATTGATCTTTACAAAGAGCCCACTTTTGATTTTGTTAATGTTCTCTATTGTTTTTCTATTCTCTATTTCATTAATTTCCACTTCAATTTGTATTATTTCATTTCTTCTACTTGCTTTGGGTTCAGTTTACCCTTCTTTTTCTGGTTTCTAAAGATGGAAGGTTAAGTTATTGATTTGATATTTTCTTTTTAGTTTAGGCTTTTACAGCTCTAAATTTCTTCTAAGCACTGTATTAACTGCATCCCATAGACTTTGTTATGTTTTCATTTTCATTCATCTCAAAGTATTTTTAAATTTCCTTTGTAATTTCTCCTTTGACCCAGTGGTTATTTTAGAGTGTATCTTTTAATTACCACATATTGCAAATATCTCAAATTTCCTTTTTTAAATTAATTTCTGTTTTCATTTTTCTCTGATTGAAGAACATACTTCTATTATTTTAATCCTTTTAAATTTATTGAGACTTGTTTTATGGTTTAACATGCTCTATCCTGGAGAATGTTCCATATGCACTAGAGAAGAATGTGTATTCTGCTGTGGTTGTGTCTAGTGTCTATAGTTCTACTTGGTTTATAAAGTTATTCAAGTCTATTTTCTTGTTGTTCTTCAGTCTAGTTGTTCTACACATTATCAACAAAGGAGTATTGAAGTCTCCAGCTATTACTGTTGAATTATCTATTTCTCCCTTCAGTTCTGTCCATTTTTGCTTCATGTATTTTGGGATGCTGTTTGCTGCATGTAAGTTTATTATTATATCTTCTTGCTGGATTGACTCTTTTATTATAAAATACCCTTCTTTGTCTTTAGTAACAATTTTTGTCTTAAAGTCTTTTTTGTCTGATAATAGTATAGCCACTTCAGCTGCCTTTTTTTTTTTACTGTTTGCAAGGTATAGCTTTTTCCACCATTTTACCTTCAGTCTCTTGTGTCTTTGGATCTAAAGTGTGTCCATTGTAGTCAGCCTAAAGTTGGATCGTGATTTTTTTTTTTTAATTTCTTTCTGCCAATCTCTGCCTTTTGATTGGAGTATTTAGTATATTTACAGTTACTGTAATTACTAGTAAGATAGGATTTATGTCTGCCATTTTGCTATTTGTTTTTTATATGTGTTATATCTTTTTCTCTAGTCCTCCTTTACTGCCTTCTTTTGTATCAAATAGACATTTTTGTAGTGTACCATTTTACTTTCCTTCTCACTACTTTTACTGCATATTATAAATTATTTTCTTAGTGATTGCCCTGGTAATTACAATTAACATCTTAATTAATAATCTAATTTGAATTAATACCAACTTAATTTCAATAGTTTGTAAAAACTTTGCTCCATTCCTTCACCTTCCTTTGTGCTGTTATTTCATAGAAATTGCATCTTTATACAGTATACATCCATAAACACAGAGTTATAATTATTACTTAATGCAGAGAGATGAAAAGAGCTACAAACAAAAAACACATTTATATTGTCTTTTATATTTACCTATGTAGTTACTTTTGCCTTTGCTCTTTCTTTCTTCATGTGGATCCAAATTATTCTCTAGCATCCTTTAATTTCAGCCTGAAGGACTCCCTTTAGTATTTCTTGTAGGGTATGTCTGCTAGCAAAAAATTCTCTTAGACTTTCTTAAAATCCGAGAATGTCTTAATTATGCCTCGTTTTTGAAAGATAGTTTTGCTGGATTTAGAATTCTTGGTTGATGCTTTTTTTCTTTAACATTTTGTAGATGTCATCTGATTACCTTCTGACTTTTGTGATTTCTAATGAGGTCAGCTGTTGAATGTTTTTCACTAAGTTTGGAAAGTTTCTGGTCATTATTTCTTCAGATATTTGTTCAGCTCCTCTCTCTTTCTCTTTTCCTTCTGGGGCTTCCACAATGTATATGTTGGTACACTTAATGGTGTCGCCCAGGTCTGTGAGGCCATTTCTTTTTCTTAAAATTTATTTTCTGTTTTTTAACAGAAATAATCTGTAGCTCATATCTGGTTTGGATCCTGTCTAGTAAGTCTTTCATTTCAGTTATTGTACTTTTCTACCCCAGAATTTCTATTTGTTTCTGTTTTATAATTTCTGTCTTTATTGATACGTTCTCTGTTTGGTAAAAAATCATTTTCATACTTTCATAAGTTTCAACTTAATAATATCACTTCCTATAGAGAGAACAGAAAGATAGTTCAGTTTTTTTGTCTAATGGTTGAACAAAATTTGTCTATTATTGGTAGTTCAGAAAAATTTTTTCTAACTTTTTACTTTATTATTGGTAAAGTATAAATTTTTAGAACTGTTGCCAAATTTGGACAATGTCTTTCATATATGAGTTGTTACATTATACTTACTGTTTGTTACAGGTTAGTGCCTTTACAAACACAGGAATGCTGATAAATTCTATTTCACATGATTTCTACCCCCCTCAAAAAAAGGTGGTGTGTTTATCAGTGTATACCCTGCATTATTTCCATTTTGATTATTTATCTATAAGAACCATGTTCTCTACTTTAAAATGTTATATGTCTGATGATTGAAGGATTTTTACAGACTTGTTTCTAGCTCTGTATATTACAAACCTTGTTTTTCCATCATTAACACATATTTCCAGTACTGAGCACTACAGAACACATTCATATTTGTATATAACTTTGGCCCTTCACCATGAGTCAAGCCAGCTATCAGTTAGTTATGTATGGAAGTGACTGTACAGTATAAATACATCCCAAATTAAATGTATCTCCAATAAACTTCTCTTTATCCAGGAACCAGAAATGTATGGGGTGCTCCCTGTTTGCAAAACAGTATTTTTCCACCCAATAAAACTTTTTAACTCTTAAAAATTTAAATAAATAAGGGGAAGCATGTGGAGGAGAAATTGGAGTAGAGAAAGACAATGATCCTAATTGATTGTGATTAAAATATCTTGCTTTTGCAAATTTTACAAAATATGTATGACCATGTAAACAAATTGGTGGGATCCTTCTTAGAGCAAACTTGGGGTGAAGCAGTTGCTGGGCTCTGGAGCTTACACTGTATTAATACTGTAGTGAATTTATCTGCATTCCTTCCATTTTGTGCTCTGCCATCTTCAGATGAAACTTCTACCTTTTGATCTAGAATGTGTGCTGTCACTTCTACTACTACGTCTTCATGTGCACCAGCAGAAAGGGTATAGGGAAGAACATAAGCCAGGATTTGCATACATCATTTCCACTCATACCTCATTGGCGTCAACCTAGTGACGTGGCCACACATGGCTGCAGTAGAGGCTGAAGAAGTGGGATGTTTAGCTGCATGACCATGTCACAGCTAAAAACTTCTGTTACTACGTATGAACCTTTATTGGGGGTGAGGGGATCATAGTATCTGCCACAGTCTACCCTTTTGACCACTAAAATATGTGTGCACTCACTGCCTTTTCGTGGGATTCAGTTTTACCATCCCATTACTGAATGAGCTCAAATTCTAGTATTTCTGATTGCACAGAATGCTTTCTTTCCATCAGATCTGGATGTGGCTCCTCAAGATCCAGCAGTCTATAATTAAAAGATAAATCATGTGCCTGTGCACCTCTCTCATGCTCAGATTACACACAATATCCAGTGATGGATGGGAACAGAATAACCACAATAAAAAGTCCCATTCAGAAAGGAGGAGGATGAGAAACATAGCAGTGGTCCCTAGCAATGACTAAATCCCACAGGGCAGGAATTGTGAAAATTCCATGTCCTGGCAGTGAGGTAAGTTTCTTGGTTAGCCCATCTTGCAGTCCCCAGCTTTGCCTTCTGGGAACTGCTCGTTATTCTTCACGGTCACATGTGAAGTGGGTAGTGGCAAATATGCCTTTGTAGGGACTGTATAGTTTTTGCAGACTGCTTTCTGCGCCCAGGGTTTGCATTCAGAGCTAAGCAACATAAGTTTTTGCAGGCCAAGACCAGAGTTATAGTTTCTTTAGAAGTAGTGTTTCCTAAAAGTCTTTAGAAGGGTTTTGGTTTATTTGCTTTCAGCCAATTCCTTTTGCAAGTTACTAATGGCTAAGTTCTTACCTAGACATGTTTCTTAAGTAGGAAGACTTTATTTCCTTGCCTCTTAGCTCTGCCCAGTCTTCTCTGGAGGCTTGGGTGGAAGGTGGCCACACCCTTAATCTGTTCTTTGCTGCTGGCCTAGCCCCAAATGTCTGATGCAGAACTGTTGAGAGCTGCTTGGAAAAGACTTGGAACTACAGTCTTATCTTCTGCTTAGACTACTTTTTAAAAGCCAATTCTCTTGCCTCCCATTTCTGCTTGCAAATCGGCTAAATTGAACCCTAGTTCAAGAGGCCAGAGCAACCAACACCTACCAGTATTCTGACTTTTCTCAATCTCTTCTTCTAGAGCCACAGGCTAGGCCTGTAGTCTATCTTTTTAGATACGTAGACAACAGCTTTACCCTGGGCTAACAAGTGATCCCAGCTCTTATCTTCTAATGTCTGTTCTCACTACCTGCTACATCAATGTCACAATTTTTAGATTTGGGTACAGCAGCTCTCCATTTCGAGATGCCAAATTCTTCATCAATTATACTCTATCCCATTACTCTTTTATATATTGTAATAGCACTTATTACTGTCAGAAATCATATATGTGTCTTTGTTTTCCTGTTTGTTGTTGTTCTCTGCCCACTGGACTTTAAGTTAGTACTATTTCAGTATTTTAGCATGTTCAACAATTCTGTAAAGATTAGCATAAAGAGATATAATCTGTTATAAAAATTAGTCTGTATCACGACTTCTACATTAGAATGTTACATTTATAGAAATTTGAAAAACGCTATCATGTTTAGTCACTAACAAAGTTAACTTAAAACTACCATAGATCCTATAACTGCTAGTTTAGATATGTACTCCATTGGAGCAATAGGAGTTAAAAGACTGGGGTCATAAGGATTATTTATCAACAATAGTAGTTTATCCGAAATTGTTATAGGGTAGCTGAAGTTGAAGCAGTAGGAGATTTAAGAGTTATAAGAGTCCCTAATGCTGTGGTTAAGAGCTAGGGCTGCTAACCGAAAGGTCAGCAGTTTGAATCCACCAGCTGCTCCTTGGAAACCCTATAGGGCGGTTCTATTCTGTCCTGTAGGGTCTCTATGAGTCAGAATCGACTCGTCGGCAAAGAGTTTGGCTTTTTGTTTGTTTGTTTGTTTTAATGCTGTTGTAAACATACTTTTAATGCTTTTTTTCGATAGTAGTTATTTAATGTCATGTACCAACTCATTACCTCTTCAGTATTGTAATGATTATAATTTGCAAATTCAACAAATTTGTTACACAATTAGGTTGATATCAAGATGATATATTTTTTGGCTTTTCTTTCTTTTCCCTGTTTGATGGATCTTTAGATGCATAAACTCACTCTGACAATCTGTTACCCAAACTCCTTACAGCATTCTATTTATGAGAGTAACTATCAAGGCCAAACCATGCTGATTTTCTGAGTTACTTTAGTTTGTCAAGTGCCAAGCTATAGGGTTTTTTTTTTCCTTACTGTGAGTTGTTATATTTAATACTTTTGCTAGACAACGGCGCTATTTTTTCTAACAGCTCATAGAAACATATGGGATAGGGATGTCAAGTAAAGTTAAGAGGACTGTGTCCCCTCTATAGAACATGTTTGATCTTAAAATTAAACAGTAAATGTTTATTAAATCAGTAAAACTGATTTCAATTCAGCATTAAACGTATTTATAGAGAACCTAATTCAAAGACCTTAATGATAATATTCATGAGTAATTTGCAAGTTTGTGGATTTGATTTTCCCAGTTGTTATAAATGACCTCTTTGTATTAGTTTCTTAGGACCCCTGTAATAAAGTACCATAAAGTAGGTAGTTTTAAGCAACAGAAATTGATTCTCTCACAGTTCTGGAGGCTAAAAGTCTGAATACAGGGTATTGACAGGGTCTCTGAAGTCTCTAGAGGAAGATCCTTCCTTATTTCTCCAGGCTTCTGCTCACCCCAGATGATCCTTGGCTCACAGCTATAGCATAACTGTCATCAATCACATGGTCATCTTCCCTCTGTCTCTCTGTGTCTCTTTTCCTTTTTTTAAGGGCGTCACTCATATTGGGTCAGAACCCACCCTACTCCAATATGACCTCATGTTAACTGATAACATCTTCAAAGAACCTATTTCCAAACAAGGTCACATTCACAGGTACTGAAGGGTTAGGACGTCTGTGTATCTTTTTGTGGGACGCAATTCAATCTATAACACCTGCTTTACTAATAATCTGGAAAGGAGAAGAGTTTTTATCCACCTAATAATCTCTTAACCAAGGACTTAACCTTAATGTTATTTTCCTCAGTTTCATTCATGCCAAACCAAGGACTTAAGGAATCTATATATAGGTAGTCCCCTACTTACAACAGGGTTCCATTCTGACACTCTGTGGTAAATCGGTTCTGACGTAAGTCGAATACCTCCTTTTTTTTTTTTAGTTTTCATCATTATGGCCTTTTATTATCAGTATCTTTATAAATCCAATCTTTATTTGTCTTTGGGGTTGGAAATATTACATATAAACATACATAATAGTACATATAAACTTATTTTAACATATACATACATAAAATATACAAATCATAAAAGTTTACTTTGATGATGAAGAAGAGTTGGATTGCATTGGCATTTTGTCAGCTGTGGTAATAACTCCACTTGTGGAAGGTTCTGGTTCATCTGAATTATCCCAGGGAGTGGGGATGACATTTCTACTCAAAATCAGAGTTGTCTGTATGATCCTTTTTTCTTTATATACCTGGCAGTAATGTCTCACTCTTCTCGAATCTGCCTGTTGATTTTATTAAAGTGATCAGCGTTTGGATCTATGTTTTCAAGCAACTGAAGCCCCTGATTTAGTTTAGAAGAAACTTCAGCTAATCTTTTCACTGTAAAATTGCTTGACAACTTCTCTCCTCCCTCTTCCTCATTATTTCTTTCTCTTCAGCATTTCTTTTTTCTTCAAAATCCATTAAGTCCTGATCTGTCAGTTCTCCTTCTTTGTGATCTATGAGCTGTTCCACATTGACAACATCAAATTATGCACTGCAACACTGTATGTAATACATATTACTATTGATAAGATATATACAAAAAAAACCCACAGGTGTTCGTAAGTATAGTTTGTCCTAACTCAAATACGTCATAAATTGAGGACTACCCATACTTACCCTATGCTTGCTTAGTTAATATAGGAATTAGTAAATCCTTGTTAAAACATGTAGGTAAGTGCTTTCAAGTACTTAGTCTTTTGAGTTTTGCTGAAAGATGTTTATTAGCAATACCCCTCTCCAAGAAAATACTTTGCAAAATTTTCATTAGTTCCCTATTCTGGAAAGTCCAGAAATATCCAGAGATATTTTACAATTACCCTCTGACCAGTAAGCATGTATTTCTATCTCTCTGTGGCATCCCTCTCCTTTTTTTCTAATTACTCATGTACTCCCTAACTTTATACAGTCCGATTTCTATCCTTGTTTTACTCTAAAAATAGTGAATGCTTCTATAGTGCTTTTTTACTATCTTCTGAGTATCTCAGTTTTTAAAAATTGACTCACAAAATAATACTTACATTAAACGTGGTTTTGTGAACTACATATTACTGCACTAATGTCACTAGCTTGGACCAATTCAGTGATCTTTCCCCTGTCTGTCCCCTGCCATTTGTTCATTTTTATGACTTTTCTGCGGCTTTTAGTACTATTTAACATGATTTCATTTTCTTGAACTCCTCTTCTGTGCTATGTGTTGTTCTTTCTCCTGAGGAAACTTATTGGCATTTAGGGCCTGACAGCCATGGCTCTTAACATCCTAGCCTGTGAAAAACTGCAGTGAAGAATTGTTCCATATTTACATGCCAGTAACACTGAGGAACATTGAATTACGGGTTGCTTTCAACTGCATGAAACAGAAGTCCAGCCTAGTGGTTTAACCAAATTGAGGCTTATTTCCTCACATAACAAGCAGTATAGAGGCAGGCTGTGCTTACCTGGTGCAGAGCCCCACATCGTTATGAGAGTCCTGGCACCTTCTGTCTTCCTGTTCAACTTCCTTAGTGTGTATATGCCTCTCATCATTTTTTCAAGATGGCTGCTTCACCTCCAGAGAAGGTGCAGCAGGGCAGAACAGTGACACCAGTTTCAGGGAAGCAAAACTTAGGGATCGCCCACAGACATCAACGTGTACCTCATTGGCTACAACTAGGATATATGGCCCCTCTTTGCAAGGGAAGGCTAAGAAAAATGATTTTTAAGCTGGGTGCATTGTCTTTTCAAACAAAATTGGGGTTTTATACTTAAGGAAAAAGGAGACAATGGATATTGGGTGATCAGTTACCACAGATGGTGTGTGCTGTGGTAGTTAGTAGACTGTTGAAAGGCCGTAGACCTGTAGCCCTTTATTCTTATCACTCTACTAGCACCAAGTTAAGTTCGAATGCATATGGACTCATCCTCTGCCTAAGTCCCTTTCAGACTTGTCGTTCAGGTTCTTTCGTTGTTGTTCTTTCTTTTTTAAATTTAATTTTTTTTATTGTACTTTAAGTGAAACTTTATAGAGCAAATTAGTTTCTCATTAAACAGTTAATACACAAATTGTTTTGTGACATTGGTAGCCAACCCAGCAATGTGTCAACACTCTCCCCTTCTCCACCTCAGTTTTCCTGTCCCTTTCTGCCTTCTCATCTTTGCGTTTGGGCTGGTGGGCCCATTAGGCTTATATACCTGATTGAACTATGAAGCACGTTCCTCACGTGTGTTATTGTCAGCCCTATAGACCTGTCTGATCTTTGACTGAAAGTGAACCTCAGGAGTGACTTCAGTACTGAGTTAAAAGGGTGCCCGGGGGCCATACTCTTGGGGTTTCTCCATTCTCTGTCAGACCAGCAAGCCTGGTCTTTTTTTTTTTTTTTTTTTTTTTTTTTTTGTCAATTTGATTTTTTGTTCTATATTTCTCTCCTGCTGTCTGGGAGCCTCTATGGTGATCCCTGCCAGAGCAGTCCGTGGTGGTAACTGGGTACCATCTAGTTGTTCTGGGCTCAGTCTGGTGGAGGTTGTGGTAGTTGTGGCCCATTAGTCCTTTGGAGTAATCTTTCTCTTGTGTCTTTTGTTGTCTTCATTCTTCTTTGCTCCAGCTGAGATGGGACCAATAGATGTGTCTTAGATGGCCACTTGCAGGCTTTTGAGACCCCAGACACTACTCACCACAGTCAAATGTAGAACATTTTCTTTATAGACTATGTTATGCCAATTGAGCTAGATATTCCCTGAAACCATGGTCTCTAGTCCTCAGCACAGTAGCTCTGTCCCTCAGGGTGTTTGGATGTGTCTTTGAACTTCTATCAGGAGCTGTGGTGGTGCAGTGGTTAAGTGCTGGGCTGCTAACCAAAAGTTGGTAGGTTCAATCCACCAGCCTCTCCTTGGAAACCCTATGGGGCAGTTCTGCTCTGTCGTATAGGGTCACTATGAACTGGAATCGACTCGACGACAGTGGGTTTGGTTTTTTTGGTTTGGTGAAGCTTCTGTGACTTTGCCCTGGTCAAGTTGTGCTGACTTCCCCAGTATTCTGTACTGTTTTACCTTTCACCAAAGTTTCTGCTTATCTACTACCTAGTTAATAACCATCAAAGGTTACTCAAGAAACATTTTCATGAGTTTTTATAATAGTGGTCTCATACAGTATTTGTCCTTTTGGGATTGACTTATTTCACTTAGCATAACGCCTTCCAGATTCATTCACATAACAAGATGTTTTGCAGATTCATCATTGTTCTTTATTGTTTGGTAGTATTCCATTGTGTGTATGTACCACAGTTTGTTTATCCAGTCATCTGTTGATGGGCACTTAGGTTGTTTCCATCTTTTTGCTATTGTGAATAATGCTTCATGAACATGGGTGTGCATATGTCTGTTCATGTGATGACTCTTACTTCTCTAGGATATAGTCCTAGGAGTGGGATTGCTGAATCATATAGTATTTCTATTTCTAGCTTTTTAATGAAACGCCATATCATTTTCCAAAATGGTTATACCATTTTGCATTCCCACCAGCAGTGCTTAAGAGTTCCCCACAGTGCTTAAGAATCTCCGCGCAGCCTCTCCAACATTTGTCATTTTCTGTTTTTTGTTTTTTTTTGATTCATGCCAGTGATGTTGGGAGTGAGATGGTATCTCATTGTGGTTTTGATCTGCATTTCTCTAATGGCTAGTGATCCAGGAGCATTTCCTCATGTGTCTTGTTTGTTGCCAGAATGTCTTGGTAAAGTGTCTGTTCATATCCTTTGTCCATTTTTTAATTGGATTATTTGTCTTTTTATCATAGAGGTGTTGGATTTTCCTATAGATTTTAGAAATTAGACATTTGTCAGATAGATCATAGCCAAAAATTTTTACCCAATTCTCTTTTTACTCTGTTGGTGAGGTCTTTTGATGAGCATAAGTGTTTAATTTCTAAGAGATCCCACTAACACAGATTTTCTTCTGCTATTTCTAAGAGATCCCACTAACACAGATTTTCTTCTGATATTTGTTTATTGTTAATTATGGTTTGTATCCAGTTCATGCATATATTAGGGTCCCTAATGTTGAACCTATTTTTTTCTTCCATGGTCTTTATAGTTTTTGGTTTTATATTTAGGTGTTTGATCCATTTTGAATTAGTTTTTGTGTATGGTGTGAGATATGGGTCATGTTGTCTTTTTTTTACACGTGGACATCTAGTTTTGCCAGCACCATTTGTTAAAAAGACTGTCTTTTCCCCATTTAAGGAACTTTGGGCCTTTGTCAAAGATCAAGTGGCTGTAGGTAGATGGATTTACTTCTGGGTTCTCAATTCTGTTCCATTGGTAAATGTGTCTGTCATCGTACCAGTACCAGGCTGTTCTGACTACCGTAGCTGTATAGTAGGTTCTGAGGTCACGTAGTGCGAGGTCTCCTACTTTCTTCTTCTTCAGTAATGCTTTACTTATCTGGGGCCTCTTCCCTTTCCATATAAAGTTAATGATTAGTTTTTCCATCTCGTTAAAGAATGCTGTTGGTATTTGGATTGGGATTGCATTGTATTTGTAGATTGCTTTGGGTGAAATCGACATTTTAATGAGCATGAGCATGGTATGTTTTTCCACTTATGTAGGTCTCTTTTGGTTTCTTGCAGTAGTATTTTGTAGTTTTCTTTGTATAGGTCTTTTACATCCCTGGTTAGATTTATTCCTAAGGATTTTATTATTTTAGGGGCTGTTATAAATGGTATTGCTTTCTTGATTTCCTTTTCATCGTTCTCTTTAAGGATGTATAGGAATCCAACTGATTTTTGTATGTTGATCTTGTATCCTGCCACTCTGCTGAATCTTTTTATTAGTTCCAGTAGTTTTCTTGTGGAGTCTTTAGGGTTCTCTACATATAGTATCATATCATCCGTGAATAGGGATAGTTTTACTTTTTCTTTCCAATTTTGATGCTCTTTATTTCTTTTTCTTGCCTTATTGCTCTAGCTAGGACTTCCAGTGCACTGTTAAATAGGAGTGGTGATAAACATCATCTTAGTCTTGTTCCCGTTCTCAGGGGGAATGTTCTCCATTGAGAATGATGTTGGCCATTGGTTTTGTATAGATGCCCTTTATTTTGTTGAGGAATTTCCCTTCTAATCCTATCTTATTGAGAGTTTTTATCAGGAATGGGTATTGGACTTTATCAGATCCGTTTTCTGTGTCGATAGAGATGATCATATGATTCTTTTCTTTTGTTCTATTTATGTGGTAGGTTGCACTGACTGATTTTCTAATGTTCAACCATCTTTGCATACCTAATATAAATTCCTCTTGGTTTTAGAGTATTATTTTTTTAAATCTGGTACTGAATTCTGTTGGCTAGAATTCTGTTAAGAATTCATGAAATATTGGTCTGTAATTTTCTTTTTTCTTTTTTTGTGGTGTCTTTGCCTGGTTTTGGTATCAGGGTTATGCTGGCTTCATCGAATGAATTTGGAAGTATCCCTTCCGTTTCTGTGTTCTGAAATAGTTTGAGTAGTATTGGTGTGAGCTCTTCTATAAATGTTTGGTAGAATTCTCTAGTGAAGCCATCTGGGCCATCTGGGAGTTTTTTTATTTTATTTTTTTTTTAAACCTTTTCAATCTCTTTTTGTTACGGATCTGTTCACGTTTTCTAACTCAGTTTGTGTTAGTTTAAGTAGGTAGTGTGTTTCTAGAAATTTGTCGATTTCCTCTAGGTTTTCAATTTTGTTGGAGTACTTTTTTTTACATAGTACTGTGTTATGATCCTTTTTATTTCAGTTGGGTCTGTTGCAGTGTCCCCCATTTCATTTCTTATTTGGGTTGTTTGCTTCCTCTCCTGTTTTTCTTTTGTCAGTTTGGCTAGTCATTTGTTGATTTTGTTGATCCTTTCAAAGAAACAACTTTTGGTTTTGTTGATTCTTTCTATTGTTTTTCTTTTCTCTATTTCATTTAATTTCTGCTCTGATCTTTATTATTTCCTGTCCTCTGGTGGCTGTGGGCTTCTTTTGCTGTTCTCTTTATATTTATTTGAGTTTTAGAGCTAACGTTTTGAATTTGTCCCTTTCTTCTTTTTTGACACGTGAGCCTAATGGTGTAAATTGACCTCTGAGCATTGCATTTGCTGTGTTCCAAAGGTTTTGGCATGATATGTTTTCATTCTAGAAATTTTTTTATTTCATCTTTGATTTCTTCTATTACCCAGTGGTTTTTAAGCAAGGTGTTATTCAGTTTCTATGTATTTGATTTTTTTTTTCCTTGCTCTTGCTGTTATTAATTTCTACTTTTATGGTGTTGTGATCAGAGAAGGCGCTTCACATTATCTGAGTGTTTTGGATTTTGTTGAGGGTTTCTTTGTGGCCTAAGATGTGGTCTATTCTGGAGAATGTTCCATGTGTGTTGGAAAAGAATGTATACTTCGCCACTGTTGAGTGGAATGTTCTATATGTCTGTGAGGTCAAGATGGTTGCTTGTGGCCTTTAGATTTTCTGTATCTGCTGAGTTTCTTTTTAAATGTTCTGTCTTTTATCAAGAGTGTTGTGTTGAAGTCTTCTACTGTTATTGTGGAACTGTCAGTCTCTATTCAGCGCTGTTAGAGTTTGTTTAGTGTATCTTGGAGCCCTGTCTTTGGGTGCGTAGATATTTATTAAGGTTACATCCTCATGGTGGATTGTCCCTTTAATCATTATAGAATGTCCTTCCTTGTATTTTATGGTAGATTTTGTTTTAAAATCTATTTTATCTGAGATTCGTATTGTCACTCCTGCTCTTTTTTGTTTGCTGTTTGCTTGATATATTTTTTTCCATCCTTTGATTTTTTAATATATTTATGTTTTTGTGTCTGAGGTGTGTCTCTTATAGACAACATATTAATACGTCATTTTTTAAATCCATTCTGTCACTTTCTGTGTCTTTACGGGTGCATTTAAGCCATTTACATTCTGTATGATTATCGATGAGTGTGAGTTTATTGCTGTCATTTTGTAGTGCTTTTTTTGTGGTGCTGATGTTTTCTTTGTTCCTCTTACTGTCTTGTGGTGAGTTCCTTTTGTTTGTGAAATTTCTTTTCATTTTTTTCATTATTGTTGATTTCGTATTTACTGAAACTTTGTTTTTCTTCTTTTTTTTGATGACTAGGTTTGTTAACTTTTTTTGTGGTTACGTTGTAATTTACCCTTATCTTCCTAAGTTTGAACCAGTCTTTTATTACTTGAAATTGCCTTGACTTCCTCTCCATTTGAAAGTTCTATACCTACACTGTGTATTTGCTCATTTATTGTTTTGATGTTGTCATTTACAGATTGACATCTTGAGTTCCCTGTTTTGAATCTTAGTTTGGTTTTTGTTTTATCCTTGAGAGTTCATTTCCTAGGTTGGTATTTGGCTGATACTGACCTGTGTTCTTGATTCAGATTTTTGTCTTATATCATTGGTTCTCTACTTGAATGACTCCCTTTAATAATTCTTGTAAGCTTGGTTTGGTTTTTACAAATTCCTTTAATTTCTGTTTATCTGGAAATGTCCTAATTTTGCCATCCTATTTGAGAGAGAGTTTTGCAGTAAGTATTATTCTTGGCTGGCAATTTTTTTCTTTGCAGGTTTTATACGTATCATCCCATTGCCTTCTTGCCTCCATCGTTTCTGCCATGTAATCAGTGCTCAGTCTTATTGTTTCCCCTTTGTATGCGACTTTTCGTTTTTCTCGAGGTGGTCTCAGGATTCTGTCTTTGTCTTCGGTCTTGGTGAGTGTGATTATGACATGTCTTGGTAACTTTCTTTCGGAGTCTGTCCTATATGGGGTTCGTTGAGCTTCTTGGATAGCCATCTTTCATGGTATTAGGGACGTTTTCTGTCAACAAATCTTCAGTGATCTTCTCTGTATTTTTCATTTTCTTTCCCTGTTCTGAAACTCCAGTTACACACAAATTTTTTATAATGATTGTATCCCACATAGTTCATATGTTTTCTTTTTCCTTCATTCTTTTCTCTACTTTTTTTCAAACAAAGTGGCATCCATGGATTCATCTTCAATTTTACTGATCCTGGCTTCCATTGTTTCAACTTTGCTCCTAAAACTTTCCATTGCTTTGTCCATTTCTGAAACTTTGTTGTTTATCTCTTGGATTTCTAATTGCTGTTTTTGTATGATTTCTAATTATTTACTTTGACATTTTTTCTTTTGTTTTCCTGAGTTTTTCTTTTGCTTTCCCTGTGTTTTCCTTGATATTGACTGTGTTTTGGTTGGTTTTGTCTGTGTTTTCCATGATTTTGTCTGCATTTTTTTTTTTTTTTTTATCTCTTTCCTAGTCTCTTGAAGAGCTTTTAATGTTAGACTTTTGAATTCCTTATCAGGTTGTTTCAGTGCCTTTTCTTCTGCTGGAAGGTCAACTGGTGCTTTATTCTGGTCACTTGTCGGAGCCATCTTGTAGTTTTTTTTAATGTTTTAATATTGTCTGCTATCTCTGAGACATTCAGATTTTATATTCTTTATTTATTGATTAGAGGTTTGTTTCATTCTGCTTTTTTTGTTTGGTTTGGTTATGTCTGGGTGGGTGGGCTAGGCATGCTTTGTTGCTTGCTCATCTGTGGGCACGATAGTTCTCACCATCTCGTTTGGGTGTGCAGAGCCAGTCACTCAGCTATAGTGCAGCAAGGCAGGTCCAGCGTGGTCAGGGGGAGGGATGGAGATAGGTTGTTTGTAGTGTGAATTGGGCTGGAGGCTAGAGCAGGTTGCGGCAGTTGGGGGGGGCGGTTCCCGAGCCAGCGTGGTGGGGCCTAGGATCCAGGCTGGGTCCCCTTGGGGTCGCAGCCAGTGAAGCAGAGGAGAGAAGTGGGGGGGAGGCAGGAGTAGAGGGGCCTAGATAGAGGAGGACAGTAAGATGAGTTGATACTGCGCTTCATGGCAGTCAGGTTTGCTAGGATGGGGCAGAAATACTCACTCTTCACCAGAGGGTTGGGGATTGTAGGAGCGTGCTCCTGTGATTACCAGGCAAGAGAGTCTGGGCTCCTCCTTGAGCTGCAGCCAGCACATGGTCTTACTTAGTCTTGGCTGTGCCCATGCTGTACCTCTATCTCTTATTGGGAATACCATGGAGGTGCCTTTTTGTGTGTGGGGTTGTTGGTTTTATTCCAAGACAGCCATGCTGAGTCATGCCATTTGGTCAGGAACCTCCACTCTGTATCTCTGTTCTTTCCCTGTTTTCTGTCAGTTTCTTCTTCTCCTCAGTGACTTTTGACCTAATACTTTATCCCTTCATTTAAAGTTCAGAGGTCCAGGATTGACGTCTGTATCTGTTTTACTTGGTTTTTCGGGTCTTTGTTGCAGCAGGATGGCTTAGTGCATCTGACTAGTCCACATCTTAACTCCGCTGCTTTTCTAAAAATTTTATTTTGTTGTTATTGTTGAGAATATACACAGCAAAAGATACACCAGTTCAACCATGTCTACATGTACAATTCAGTGACATTGATTACATTCTTCAAGTTGTGTAAGAATTCTCACCCTTCTTTTCCGAGTTGTTCCTCCCCCATTAACATAAATTCACTATCCCTTAAGGTCCCTATTGAATCTTTCAAGTTGCTATTGTCAATTTGATCCCATATAGATAGTTCTTAAAAAAAGCATAATGCTCAAGACAGACATTCTTCACTAATTAAGCTAACCTGTTGTTTGGCTTTAAGATTTCAGAGCATATTTTTGGTTTAAGGTTTAAAGATTATCTCAGGGAATAGCTTCAAGGATTCATCCATCCTCCGTGGCTCTCAAAAGTTTAGAGTCCATGACAGTTTGTAACTTTGTTCTACATTTTCCCCCTTTTGATCAGGATTCTTCTATAAAATCTTTGATAAAAATGTTCAGTAATGGTTAGCTGAGTACCATCCAGTTCTTTTGGTCTCATGTCAAAGGAGGCAGTTGTTCATGGAGGCAGTTAAACACACATTCCATTTCCTTCTCCTATTCCTGACTCTCCTTCTTCCTCTGTTGCTCCAGGTGAATAGGGACCAATTGTTGTGCTTTGGATGGCCTCTTAGAAGCTTTTAAGAGCCCAGGAACTACGCAACAAACTAGAAGGTAGAGCAGAAGCACTAAACCCATTATTAGGGCAGTAACTGGGATGTCCCATGAAACCATGACCCTAAACCTCCAAACCAGGGAACCAAATCCCATGAGGTATTTGGTCATACATAAACAGCCTCAGGAGTTACTCTTCTTTGTTGTGTTGTTGTAAATATCATACAGCTTCTGCCAGTTCAACTTTTTACAGGTGTACAACTTATTGACAGCACTTACAGTAATCAGCTATGTATCCCTACCCTTTAATGAGTGAGATTTTTCCATCACCGTAAACCAAAATTCAGTATTCTGTAAGCAGTAATCCCCCATTTTCCCCTTCTCTCCTGCCCCTCATAACCACTAATAAACTTTGGCCTCTGTACGTTTGCTTTTTCTTGTCTTTTTATATAAGTGAGGTCATTACAATATTTGTCCTTTTGTGATTGACTTATTTCCTTGAGCAAAATGTCTTCAAGCTCCATGTATATTGTAGGATGTATGAAGACTTCATCTCTCTTACTGGTTGAGTAGTATTCCATTGTATATATGAGAGTAAGTCAAAAAGTATTGCTACAGAATTGCTACATAGAAATCTTTATTAACCAAAAATATCAAAATGTGAAGTTATAGTTTCTCAACATACCCTTTCCCACAGAATTCTGAGCTCTTTGATTTACACCACGTCAAAACGGCAGTTTTGGTAACCTCAGGGGACTCAAATTGTGTTCCTTTTAAATATTCTTTGTGTTTTGGGAACAAAAAGAAGTCTGAAGGGGCAAGAACAGGGCTGTAGCATGGATGGGGTAAGTTTTCCCGATGAAACTCTCTTAGGACAGCCCTAGCTACCCTTGAAAACTGAGCAGGTACAGTGTCATGATGGATAAAAATTCTTTGGCGCAACGTTCCTGGCCTTTTTCTCACCAGTGCAGTTTTCAGTTTTCTTAAAACTTCTTCATAATAAGCCCCTGTGATCGTCTTGTGTTCTTTGAGAAAATCTATCAAGATTACCGCTGTGAAATCCAAAAAAACAGTCTCCATAACCTATGGAGCAGTCTTCCCTCTCTTGGCTTATCTTTAAAGTCTTCCCAACCTTCTTTAAAACACTTGATCCATCTAAAACCTGTTGTTTTATGTGGGGCAGCATTCCCATAAACTTGTTGCAAAGCTTCAGTGATTTGGGAGGGTGTCCGTTTGAGTTTTGTTAAAAATTTGATACTAGCCCTGACTTCAAAACCGTTTTTTCCTGTGGCACAGAAAGTATCCCTGTTTTTTTTAAAGGCACCCTAACGAGACTAAGACAAGTGTATTACTGAGAGAACTTGTCTGCAGCCATCCACTGATCACAGAGACATGTTTAAACACGTTTTGTTTGAAATAAACCCATGCATGTGGGAACTGGAACCTTAGTAGCAATATTTTCTGACTTACCCTCGTATGTTCCGCGTTTTGTTTACTCATTCATCCGTTGATGGGCATTTAGGTTGTTTACACCTTTTGGCTATTGGGAATAGTGCTGCAGTGAACATTGGTGTATAAGTCTCTGAGTCTCAGCTTTCAAATCTTTTGGATATATATCTAGGAGCGGAATTGCTGGGTCATATGGTAGTTCTGTTTTTAGTTTTTTGAAGAATTGCCACGCAGTTTTCCACAACAGCTCTACCATTTTGCATTCCCACCAGCAATGGATAAGGGCTCCAGTTCCCTCACATCCTTGCTAACATTTGTTATTTTCCGTTTTTTGTTTGTTTGTTTGTTTTTATCTTAGCCGTCCTAAAACCAAGAACCAAACCTGTTGCTGTCAAGTCGATTCTAACTCATAGCGACACTATAGGACAGAGTAGAACTGCCCCCATAGGGTTTCCAAGGAGCAACTGGTGAATTCACGCTGCTGACCTTTTAGTTAGCAACCGTAGCTCTTAAGCGCTGTGCCACCAGGGTTCCATCCTAGTGAAGTGAAAGGATATTTCATTGTGGTTTTGATTTGCATCTCCGTAATGAAGTTGAGCATCTTTTCATGTGTTTGGTGGCCGTTTGAATATCCTCTTTGGTGAAATGTCTATTCAAGTCCTTTGCCCACTTTATGATTGGGTTATTTGTCTTTTTGTTGTTAAGTTGCTGAAGTTCTGTATTTATTTTGATTATTAGATTCTTACCAGGTCTGTGATTTCCAAAGATATTCTCCCAGTAGGTAACTTGTCTTTTCACTTTTTTGGTAAAGTCTTTTTTTTTCCCTTGATGCTAATTGATAAACGGTTCCTTCTCAGAGGTGAAAGTTAATGATTTACTTATTTAAAATTTTTTTTTTAGTTTTATTGTTATGAAATACATATAACGTAAAATTTGCCATTTTATCCATTTATTGATTTCCTTTTTATTTGTATTTGTTTATACAGTTCCATTTTAGCAAATGGATTTAGATTTTCTTTTACTTTACAGTAAATGTATTTTAAAACATTTTTGTAGACTTTTCATTTTATAACCTACTATTATTGTGCTGCTGCATTTTGACTGGCATTTTAAAATTTTACACAGGTGATATTCTTGAATTTCATGGTCCAGAAGGAACAGGAAAAACAGAAATGCTTTATCATTTAACAGCACGGTGTATACTTCCAAAGTCAGAAGGTGGACTGGAAATAGAAGTCTTATTTATTGACACAGATCACCACTTTGATATGCTTCGGCTTGTTACAATCCTTGAGCATAGACTGTCCCAAAGCTCTGAAGAGATAATAAAATCTTGCCTTGGAAGATTCTTTTTGGTGTACTGCAGTAGTAGCTCCCAGTTACTTCTCACCCTTTACTCACTAGAAAGTATGTTTTGTAGCCACCCCTCTCTCTGCCTTTTGATCTTAGATAGCTTGTCAGCTTTTTACTGGATAGACCGTGCCAATGGAGGAGAAAGTGTTAACTTACAGGAGTCTACTCTGAAGAAATGTTCTCAGTTCTTAGAGAGACTTGTGAATGTGTACCGCTTGGTTCTTTTTGCATCAACACAAAGCATCATGCAGAAACCCTCAAACTCTACAGAAGGACCTTCTTCTGCCTTTAGGCATCCAAGTAATGAGGACATAGACTATAGACCCTATCTCTGTAAGGCATGGCAACAAATGGTAAAGCATAGAATATTTTTTTCCAGACAAGATGATTCTGAAAAGAACAACAAGTTTTCCTTAGTTTTGCGTCACTTAAAAAGTAACAATTTAAAAAAGCATTTTTTTATTATTGGAGAAAGTGGGGTCGAGTTTTGCTGATATGTATCATAAATTAGTCTTTTGCGGAATATTATGCAATTTATTAAAAGCCTTTTATAGGCTAAGGTGTTTTGATTCTAAAGTTTTAAACTCTAGGGGAATTAACATTTCTATATAAAATGGATTTCTTAAACTCATACAGTAAGACTTCAGACTATTCTGTTTCTAGGTTATTGAAGATTAATCAAAATATTAACAAACTTCGTATTAAACTTGTTTGAAAACTAAATAAATGGTATATACATTTCAACCTAAATAAAATGGACTTTTATAACTTTGTGTCACTTTTTTTTTAATTCAGTTAAGTACTGTTTATTTAGAAAAGTTCAAATGCATTTCTAATCTCTCATGTAATTCCTTTAGCAAATTATGACTTCAGAAAATTTTATATAGAACTTTTATTTCTGCAGAAGAAATGAATCAAGGCTACTTACTCATCTGCCTCTCACTAACATCACTTTGTGTGGGTGACTAGGTTATGGAATCTCAGAGCACTTTAATCAGACTTACACTACATTCCAAAATGAAGTTGCATTATGGTTGGGCTTTAGTATGATTTTTGAAGCACAGGGAAATAAGATACCCATTCAAGGAACTCTGTGAAGTTATATTTTAAAATCCTTACCTTCTCACTGTTAATGATAGATGAATACTAAAACTACATTAGAACTATATATTACTAATATTTTCTTATCCATTTAGAATAGTCCAGACATACCCTGAACTCAATTGAATCATTTCCAACCAAAAGCAGGAGAAGGTTCAATATACTGTGCCAGTGAGAGCCAAAATGGGGAGCATGCATCTCAAGGGATACACAAGATAGTATATTGCAGTGAAGTAAGAAAATTTTAGAACTTCTCTTGATACAATTTAGTCTAAGAAAAAATTAAATCATATCAATATTTGGTGTTCAGATTGACTCTGGTGCTCTCATTCAGCCCGTATGTCAGATTGTCATATGTCACATAAATACCTGAGGTGAAAATGGAAGGGATTGACGGTCGTGTTCTCATAGGTTTGTTCATTTGTATGTTATCTGTCTCATTAAAATTATGTAACTGTAAATTGACAGTTGTAAATCTTCTAACAAAAGATTCTTTAAGGCTTAAAAAGAATCCTGCAGAGAAACCAAGATTGAAAATAGTAATCTTAATGATGCAGGTTTAGCAGATGTAGCATATGTTGTCTTTCCCCACCCACGTACCCTGTACCAACTCGGCTCGTGTAGTTTCCAAATAGTTAGGGCTTCTGAGACACTGAGATATTTCTGCCTGGTCCCAGTAGGATTTATTCCCAGCTTACAGCGATAATTTCTTCATTAACACGCTGTTTATTGGCCTTCCTCATTTCCCCACTCTCTCATGGTACTTCCTGAGATCACCTCCCAATTGAACTACAAGTCCTTGTCTAGGAACTGCTGTTGCTGAGGAGCAAGGGAGCACCAAACTGTCTGCAGATAATAATTCTTCAAACAGTCCACTATTTGCTCTTCAGCCACATTATGAAATTAAAAATGACAATGGCAGTGTAATTTTGTATCTATCTATAGTTCATCCTTTTTCACATAAGTAATTTACACATTTTTATATATTTATATTATTTATATTATATTTTATAATTTATACATATATTTGTATGTTGGGTGAATATACTGATCTTTCCCCCTTAATAAGAGTGTGGAATCAATGAAATTGAAGATCTGCTGCTCCACTCTTGAGTATGTCTCCTTTCAGCTGTTAAGAAAAGATATGAAAATTCAGTTACCTTACCTATCAAAGTTCAGTAGTCTCGTGAAGTGTGTGTGTGTGTTGTGTATGTGTGTTATTCGTGTATGTATATGAAAAACTTAGCAACTCTTACCAAAATTCTAGCCTTGAACTTTCTCCTTTATATAAATGAAGTTTTAATTTAATGGACTATTATTCACAGATTTATAACTTATTCTGCAGGAACATGATTAAAAAATAATGAACTTTTTATATTAGCTTAAATTATCAATTATATAGCAATGTGTCAGAGCTAGCAAAGACTCAGTTATCTTAAAAAAGATTTTTTTATCTGACATGTTGGAAGGAATTAAGAATACTAGTTAATCAGAAATTCTTTTAAACTAAAAGTAATATTAATGGGACATTGTGAACACTGTAGAAATTTTAATACTTGTGAAAAGAATAGGTTTAAAGAGACAGAGATGGCAAACCTTAAGTTTTGTAGATAGCAGATGCCAGAGATGCCAAAACAATAATCGGAATGACAAATCTTAAAATATTTTTCCTATTTACCCGTAAAAAATGAGGATCATAAACTATGTTTCTTACTAGCAAACCCCTCAGCATCATGTGAGAATCTAGTGGAAGAAATGCATGTGAGAGATGCTTCAGGCATTTATTTGATAAATGCTATACAAAAATAATACTTACCTTATCACTTCTTTGAATGTGTAAGGCTTTCAACTTTCAACTACAAAATGCTATATTAGTAATATCCTTTAAAAATATTTGATGCAAACTACTCTGCTGTATGGATTAGCTAAAAATGAGGGTGAAATAAAGACATTTTCAGATGAGAAACAGCTGAAAATTTACCACCAAAATTGCCTCAATAAAGGAATTTCTAAAAGATATACTTCAAGGAGAAGGAAACTTATTCCAGAAAGAAAGTCTAAAATGTAAGATATAGTGTTGAGTAAAGAAAATAAGCCCTTGAGTAAATCTAAAGAAATACTGATAGTATGACAGTGAAAATGTCTAAATTTGTGGGATGAAAAAACAATATAGGGTGAAAATCCTAGGTAACTTATTGTATGTAGGTCTGTTTCATGTAAACCTAGTACATGTATGATAGGTAATCAGAATTATAACTCCAAAGATTGTGCATTATTCTGAAGGAGAGTGAAGATACGGACCAACTTTAGACTTGATTAAGTATGAATTTGAAAATTTGAAGGGCTACATATAAAAAAAGCAAAGTATGTTCAAGTAGTATATGGTAAAGGCAAAAATGGAATGAGTAAAACAAAAACAATAAATGCACAGGGGGAAAGTGGGTAGGACAAATAAGCACTAAATAATATGGTAGAAGGAAATCCCATTGTAAATGGATAAAGAAATGCATCTAAAATAACAGAAATATTGACAGCAAAAAGATGAAAAAACATATGCCAGAGAAATTCCAGAAGGCTCCTGCAGTTATATAAGATTAGACTTTAACTATAGTGATATTTTCTGTTTTAACAAAGATCACTGCAGAATGATGGAAGGTTTGATGCATCTTGTAATTTGTGTACACTCAATAAGATAACTTCAAAAAATATAAAGCAAAAATTTAGAAAACTATAAGGAGAAATTGACATGGTCACCTTCACAGTATACCTCTTCCAGTAACTGAGAGATCAAGCAGTTAAAAAGAATCAGAATAGAGAAAATTAGAACAAAATTAAACTTGATCTAATGAACGTATGTAGGACTCTGCATACAAAATAAGAATGCATATTCTTTTAAACACAGAAGGAAAACATATGAAAACTTATCACATGTTGTTGTTAGTTGCCATCAAGTCAATTTTCAACTCAGCAAACCCATATGACATAGTAAAAAACTGCCCCATAGTGTTCCCTTAGCTGTCATCTTTGTGAAAGCACATCATCAGGTCTTTGTTCTGCAGAGTTGGTGGGTAGGTTCGAACCACCAAACTTTGGGTTAGCAGCCCAGTACTTAACCATTTGGGCCACCAGGGCTCCTTGATCACATACTAGGCTATAAAAAAAAAAAGTATCAAATTTCAAGGAGAGTCAGTAATAGGGGGAGAAAATGGAACATGTGGCTAATTGCCTTCATGAACAACTACCTCCTGTGCCATGAGACCAGAAGTACTGGATGGTGCCCAGCTACCATTACTGAAACATTTTGATCATAGATTCTATAGAAGAATCTATGATCAAAAGCAGTGGGAGATGAAGGACAAAATTTCAAAATCTCATGGACTCCAAACTTTCTGGAGCCATGGAGGCTGGATGAACTCCTGAAACTATTGCCCTGAAATAATCTTTAAACCTTAAACCAAAAATATCCTCTGAAGTCTTCTTTAAAGCCAAACAACAGTTTAGCTTAACTAGTAAAGAATGTCTGCCTTGAGCACTGTCCTTTAAGATCTATCTGTATGGGATCAAATTGACAATAGCAGCTCTAAAGATTAGCTAGGAACCTAAGGGGACAGTGAGTTTATGTTAATGGGGAGGAACAACCCAGAAAGGAGGGTGAGAATGGTTGCACAGCTTGAAGAATGTAATCAGTGTCACTGAATTGTGTGTGTAAAAATTATCGAATTAGAGTATGTTTGGAGCCCTGTCGGCGCAGTGATTAAGAGCTTGGCTACACAACCAAAAGGTCAGCAGTTTGATCTACTAGCCACTCCTTGGAAACCCTATGGGGCAGTTCTGCTCTGTCCTATAGGGTCACTATGAATTGGAATAGACTCGATGGCACATAACAACAACAATAAAAATAATTTTAAAAAATCAAATTTCAAAGAATATCACGAAGACCATCTTTTTTGATCACAATGTCAGAAGTCAACACAAAGGATAACTAGAAAGGTTGCAAATAACTAATAGGTCAAATAAGAAACCATATTCAAAATCAGAAAATACTACATACAACTTAGAAAAAGAAAAACAAATTCAAAGGACAGAAGGAGGGAATAGAGTAGAAATTAATAAAATAGAAAACAAAATAGGAATAACAAAACCAACAGTTCATTCTATTCAAGATTGATCAAGAAGAGAAAAAGCACAAGTGAACAGTTTGTAGGAATGAATAAACATATAGAGCAGAGATTTTTAGAATATTAACTTTATACCTGTAAGTTTAAAAACTCAGACAAAATGGACATTTTACCAAAAGTTTCCATAGAAAAGCTGAAAAATATTATAATTATTTTAAAAAATTACCATTGAGTGGATTCCAACTCATAGTGACCCTATACGACAAAGTAGAATTGCCCCATAGGGTTTCCAAGGCTGTTATCTTTACCGAAAGGGACTGCCACATCTTTCTCCCGCAGAGCAGCTGATAAGTTCAAACCGACAACCTTTCGGTTAGCAACCACTGTGCCACCAAGGCTCCCTATAATCATTACAGGGCTTGAATCAGTATTTTGAGATCTCCCCATGATTGTTTAGTGGGACTTCCAGTAGTTGTAGAATATGTAATTCAGACAACCTCTCCCGCTAAAACTATCTTTAAGAAACTGGATAAAATACAGACCACTTACATTTGAAGCATCAAAGAGATAGCCAGGTAGTGAGGAATTAACCAGGTCAAGATCCAGGAGAGGGTGCAAACTCCAGATGTCACTTGAAGCAGCTGAGAGTGAACTATGCCTTTGATGGTGTCACTCCGCTGAGGAACCTCCGTAAACCACACTTCAGGCTAAAACCCTGAATGATGGTACCCAAGGATTAAGGGTGAAATTGAAGTAAACCACTCCTTGCACAGACAGCAGCTCAGCCTCTCACCACTGGGTAGCTCAAAAAATCACAACCCTTAACGATTTTTTAAAATATATTTTTAGAAATTTTAAATGGAGAAATAGATGAAACAAGAATGGCAAAATGTTGATCTTTGTTAAATCTGGGTTATTATGCTGATCTTACTATCTGTGTATGTTTGAAAATTCTCATAATAAAATTAAAAAAAAAAAACTCAAGCTTTAATTATTAAGGCAATCTCAGACTTTTAGTAAAATAAAAACCAAAATAAAACAAAAAATCCTCCCTGGAAGATAATATCGTCCTAGGCCTGAAATTGTTTCTAAAAAAGAATTTTCAAATGCAATATCCAAAATACAATCTAAGATAACATGACACACAAAAAGACAAGTCTCTGTAAGTGAGAAACTGCAGAAACATGATCCTCCTCCCCTATAATACACACACATGCACACACTCGGCACAATTAAAATACATTAAAAGAATAAGTTAAGAAGGGGGAGTAAATGAAATTAGTGTTCAAAGGCCTTGCATTGTCTGGGAGAAGGGAAACCATATTAACCACTCAAGAGTAGAAAAAGAGGGTAAACTTTAAACCAAATAGAAGAAAAATAATGGAATGATCTTTTTAAATAATTTTAAAAAGAGAAAAGGAATATAATATGGGCAGGCAGGACAAATTGAAGAACATAAGATAGTATATCTAAAACCCATATATTAGTAATTATATGTAAATGGACTAAGTACTTCAGTTAAAAGGACAATTTAATACTGGATTTTAAAATACTTAATAACTACTTTTAAAGAAACATCTAAACATAAGACTACAGAAAAATTAGCATTATTAAAGGGATGGAAAAAATACTGAATGAAACAAATCAAAAGGATACTTGTATACCTACAGTAATATCAGGCAAACGAGATCTTAAGAAATATTACTAGTGTAAAGATAAAATTGATAAAACTTTTAATTCACCAGAATAATAAAGCATTTACAGATCTATAAGGGGAATAGAGAAATTTAGAATCTGGGTTGGAGATTTTAACACCTCTGTAGTTTGTAGAAGTGAACGAACAAATCAGTAAGGATACTAAAGATTGAACAACATGGTTAACAAACACTACACCACCTATGAAGTGCAGAATACATTATTTTCAAAGATACTGGGGACATTTTTTTAAAATGACCATAGACTGGACCATAAAACCATGTCAACAAAATTCAAAAGACTGAAATCACAGAGTACTCCAATGACAAAACAAGCTAGAAATTAATAACAGATAATTAGAAAATCCTCATATATTTCAAAACTAAGGAATAAACTAAGACATGGATTAAAGAAGATATCACAATGGAGATTGCAAAATATTTTGAGCTCACTAATGAAAATCATAAAATTTGAGGGATTATAGTTAAAATGATACTATAGGGAAATTTATAGTTTTAAACAGATAAGAAAGACTAATGTGTTAAATAAACATCCAAGAAGGACATGATCAGTAAATTAAACCCCCCCAAAGAGAAGAAATGTAGTAATAAAAGCAGAAATTAATGCAATAGAAACTAAATTTAAAAGATGAACAACAAAACCAATTGTTGGTTCTTTGAAATGGCTAATAAAATTGATAACCCCTGGCTAGATCAATCAAGACAAAAGAAAAAAAAAAAAAAAAGGCAAAACTAATATTAGAATTGAAAAGGGACACCATACAGATTCTACTGATATTGAAAAGGTATCATGGGATTAGGAATAACTTTATGGCTCAAAATTTTTGAAAAATGTGCAATGGACAAATTCATGGAGAAATACAGTGTATTAAAACTAGCACAAGTAGGTATTTTAAAAGCCTGAATAGCCTATAACAAAGAAATTGAATCCAAAACATATGACCTAGAAAAACTTCAGGTTGTGACTACTTCACCAGTGAGTTCTACCAACACATTTATGGAAGAATAGTACCAATTTTACATGAACTAGAGAACAGAAAGAGAGGGTCAGATTCCAATCTATTAGGCTACCAAAACTTTGATACCAAAACTGGATACACATGGTATGAGACAGGAAAATTAAAAACCAATTTTACTCATGAGCACAGATGGAAAAAATCCTAAACAAAATATTTGCAAGCTGAATTCAACAAAACAAATAGAATACCACACTATGGCCAAGTTAGATTCATCCCAGGAACACAAAGTTTGTTTAACATTAGAAAGTCAATCGGTGTAATTTGACACATAAACAAGAGTAAAAGGAAAAAAGCTATCTTGAGATAATATCAACCAGTGCAGGAAAACTATTTCATAGAATTCATTATCTTCATGACATAAATCAATGTAACTTGCACACAAACAGATTAAAGTAGTAAATAATATGATTATATCAGTACTTGCAGAAAAGCTTTTAATAAAATTCAACATATTTTTATGATAACTCTTATCATGCAACTGAAGATAATTTATTTGAACTGATAAAGTGTATCTACAAAAAGTCAGCAGTGAACATTACTCAATAGTGAAAGAAACATTCCTTTTAAAATCAAGAATAAGACAAAGATGTCTGCTGTTCACTTGTGTTCAAAGCTCCACTGAAAATGTCAGCACAACAGAGCAAGGAAAATGAATAAAAGGCATAAGAATTGGAATGGAAGAAACAAATTTGTCGAAGAGTAGATGATTGTGTATATGGAAATCCAAAATCATCTATAAACGTCAGAATTCAGATTTTAGCACATTTCCTAGTTAAAAGATCAACATTTTAAAAATGTCTACATATCAGCGATTAGAAAATGTGGCATTTTAAAAATATACAAGTTTCAATCACAACTAAAAAATAAGGTTCCTAGAAATAACAAAAAAGTAAGACTTTTTTTTGGAGAAAATTACAAAACTATATTGAAAAAAGCTTTAAAGAAACCTAACAAATTGAGAGAGAGCATTTTCATAGATTGAGAGACTCTGTATTATAAAGCTGTCAGTTCTGCAAATGAGCAACCAATCCCATGCAATTCCTGTCAAAACTCCAACAAACTTTGTTGTTTCCCTTTGTTTTAGAATTTCACTATCTGATTCTTTAACTTATATAGTAGAACAAGGAACCAAGAATAGCCAAGCCCCTTGTGTCAGTTCAGGTCCTCCAGCAAGCAAATGCCAAAACTTGGTTAGAAACACAAGATAGGAAAGAAGAAGAGGGAGCAGGATTAGGCAGAGAACACCTTCAGACTGTGATGCAGGTCTGACTCCTGGGGAAAGAAGAACCTCAGCCTGGCAGTGCAGCTGTGAGAAAGTGTTGTCCAGCCTAACAGGGAGCTTCCATGCAAGGGAGTCCCGTATGGGGAGAAATGGCCAGGCCTTAGTACCCCTGCCTTGCTTGGGCATTGGTTAGTTGCCTGGGAAGAACATAACCTCAGCTCAAATGCTGCAGCAGATCCAGAAGGTGCTTTGTCTGGAGCTGGTCTTCTCCATCCATTGTGGCAGATTCTCTCTCTAAGGGAGATTTCACAAAGAGAATGCCCTTCTGGCTGCTATATAATGTTAAAGGAGACTGAAGGAGGAGGACTTATCCTACTAGATATACAGAATAACTAAAGTAATTAAGACAGTATGATATTGGTACAAGGATATACAAATAGAACAAAGCATAGAGCTCCAGAACAAACCCACACATGTATGGAACTTAATAAATATCAGAAGTAGCCAATTATTGTGGAAACAGTAGGCTATTCAGATCATTACAGCAAAGATAGACTATACATATGGAAAAAGTGAAACTGAATCTTTACATAAAACCATGTTTTTAAAAAATAATAATCCATCCCAAATGACTAAAGACATGAACGTAAAAGCAAAACATTAAAAACTACAGAAAATTATATAGAACATACTTGTAATCTTGGGATAGGGAAGTACTTGAACCACACACAAAAAGCAATAAATCATAATACAAACGAATAAATTTGACTACAATAAAGCTTAGAATTTTTATTCATCAAAAGATACTATGAACAAAGTGAAGAAATAAACTGCAAATTGAAAAAGTATATTTGCAACTCATATGAACAACAAAAGATTGGTATCCAAACAAAATACACCTACTCCTCACTTATCGACTATCTCATTATCTGACATTTTGCATTTACAACAATAGTAAAAAATCTGACTATTTTGTGCATTAATGACATATGTCTGGCAGTAATGAACACAAAGGTGCAAGGTGAGAGTAACACTGGGTGTGATGGTTAAGTTATGTGTCAGCTTGACTGGGTCATGAGTCTCAGTGGTTTGGCAGTTATATAATGATGTAATTTGGCAGTTATGTAATGATGTAGTCATCCTCCATTTTTGCACAACACCAATTTTTGCATAACGACCTGGTCTTTGGAACCTAACCATGTCAATAAGTGAGGAGTGTATATACATATAGTAAAACCTGTGAAAGCCCGAACCTGTGTAAGGTGGAAACCTGTCAGAGAAGGAAAATGCAAATATTTTCCACTAATAGAGAACAATAGAAAAGTGGTAAGACTGCACTCCGTCAAAGGCAGAATACTTGCAAGACCTGGAAAAACAAGGCAGTCCTGTCAAGTTCCAGCTCTCACGGGTTTCACTGTATATGTGTGTGTGTGTGCATATACACACGAATCAATAGGGAAAAGTTAATAGAAAAGTGGGCAAAAGATATCTGAAGGCATTTCACAGAAGAAATATGAGGAACGTGAAATGAGGTTCACTCTCATTGGTAATTGGAAATACAAATTAACATCTCAATAAGATGCCATTTCATACACACTTGGATGACAAAAAAAGGCTAAAGATAGCCAAGTACAGAATAAGATGCACAGCAAATTCAGTGCTGGTGGAAATGTAGAACATAATGGTCCAAGCAGTTGGAAAACAAACTTGGCATTATTTTACAGAGTGAAACATACATATAACCTTTAACCTAGTATGCATCTTTGAGAATTCTTGCTCATATGCATCAGGAAAGATGTATAAATATGTTAGCATCATTTGTAACAGCAAAAACCAGAATCAACTAAAATATCCATTCACAATAGAATGGATAAATAAATGGTAGTATATTCATACAATGAAGCACTCTACAGAATTAAAAATGAATGTACTACTGCAAGATGCATAAACATCAGATAAATCTTAGAAAGAATTTTGATATTGCAGAATATATTCAACAGAATACTATTTTTGACAGCTTTATTGAGATATAATTCACATAAAATTCACCAATTGAAAGTATACAATTCAGTGGTTTTTAGTATATTTAAAGTTTTGCAACTATCTAATTTTAAAACATTCTCATCACCCCAAAAGAAACCCTGTACTTATTAGCAGTCACTCCCAACCCAGCCCTGGCAACCACTTTCTATCTCATGGATTTGCCTATTGTGGATATTTCATACAAATGGAATCATACAGTATATGGTCTTTTGTGACAGACTTCTTTCACTTAGCATAATGTTTTCAAGGTTCGTCTATGTCATAGCATGTATCAGTAGTTTATTCCTTTTTATGGCATATAGTATTCTATTGTATGGATATACATGGGTTTGTTCTGTTTTATTGATCCATCAGTTGATGGACACTCAGGACATTTTTTTTTTTTTTTAAAAATAAGGTTAAAAACAAAACTGAACAAAATATGCAAAATCAGAAAGGAAAGCAAAAGGGCAGCAGAATAAGATTTAGGAATAATCAAATCAGTTCCTTAAGGTTGATTTTTATGCCTCATAACTCACATATTATAGTGATCATAATATGTACACACACAAATACATATGAATAGAGTATACTAAACTCAATCTCAACATTTTTAAATAACTTGGTATGAGAAGGAAACCAGCCTTTAAAATCCACAAGTTTCTTAAATGGCTTCTTAGGAGAATCTAGGAGTCTAATCATTTCTTCCACCACCCATCTATCAGTTTGTTGTACTATGCTGGCTTGCATGTTGCTATGATGCTGGAAGTTATGCCACCAGTATTTCAAATACCAGTAGGGTCACCCATGATGGATGGGCTTCAGAAGAGCTTCCAGACTAAGACAAAACTAGGAAAAGGGTAGGGTTGCACAGACAATTAATGTAATTGCTGTCAATAAGTTGCACACCTGTAAAAAGTTGAATTGGCAAAAGTGTGTGGTGGATTTTTTTTTTATAGCAATGACCAAAAAAGGAGTAGCTTCTGAGGCTCCTTATGTACAACTACCTCATGGGTTTGTTTCCTTGATTTGGAGTTTTAGGGTCATTATTTCATGGGATATCCCAGGTAATTGAGATGTTCTACCTCCTAGTTCATTGCATAGTGCCTGAAGACTATTCCTGAAGACCTTAAAAGCTTTCAAGCAGCCATCCAAGGTACAACAATTTGTCTCTGTCTGCCTGGAACAACAGACGAAGAAGGAGTAAGAGGAGGAAATGGAAAGTGAGACTAATTGCTTCCATGAACAACTGTCTCCTTCCCATGAGACCAGAACTGGATGGTGCCTGGCTACCATTAGTGAACGTTTTGATCAAAGATTTTATAGCAGAATCCTCATGGAAAGGGGGACAATACAGAACAGAATTTCCAATTTTCATGGACTCCAGACTTTCTGGAGCCATGGAGGCTGGATGAACCTCTGAAACTATTGCCCTGAGATAACCTTTAAACTTAAACCAAAAGTATCTCCTGAGGTCTTCTTCAAACCAAACAATAGTTTAGCTTAACTAGTGAAGAAAGTCTGCCTTAAGCATTGTGCTCTTTTAAGTTCTGTCTTTATGGGGTCAAATTGACAGCAATAACTTGAAAGATTAGATAGGAAACTTAGGGGGCAGTGAGCAGATGTAGAAATTGTTAAATTGGTGTATGTTTTGCCGTGTATAGTCTCAACAACAACAATAAAAATAAATTATTTTTTAAAAGACAGATTAGGAAGAGAGGCCTGACAATCTGCTTCCAAAAATTAGCCAATGAAAACCCTATGGATCACAACAGCATATTGTCTGATACAGTGCTGGAACATAAGCCCCCTAGGTTGGAAGGCACTCAAAATACACAATAGCTGCAACAATGAACTCTTATCATACTAATGATTGTAAAGATTGCACAGGACCAGACAACATTTGGTTCCATTGTGCATGGCGTCACCGTGAGTCAGAGCCAACTCGATGGCAACTAACCACAACAAATCATTTCTTATACAGACTTTCGTCCAATCTCTTCATTTTCATCCCTACCTGCACTCCTACTTTCCAAAATCTGTATTTGTCCGAATTCTCCAGAGAAACAGAATCAATAGGGTGTGTATGCTGTTGAGTCGATTCCAACTCTTAGCGACGCTATAGGACAGAGTAGAACTGCCCCATAGGGTTTCCAGGGAGTGGCTGATGGATTCAAACTGCCGACCTTTTGGTTAGCAGTCATAGCTCTTAACCGCTGCACCACGAGGGCTCCATATATATATATTAAAGCAAATCAATCTCTATCTCTCTTTATATATATTTATATATATACATACATATATATATACAAGTCTTTATATAAATAAATTCTATAATTATTTATGTATCTAAGAGAGAGATTGATTGATTTTAAGGAATTGGCTTATGCGATTGTGGGGCTGGTTAGTGTGAAATCTGAAGGGCATCTTGGCAGGCTGGAAACTTGGGCGGGATTTCCATGTTCCAGTCTCAAGGTAGAATCCAAATGTGTCCAGTTCTTGAGCAGTTTGAGTTCTGATGAACAAATTGGCTTGTTTGTGGGCTGCCTGATTAGGTTTCCACACCATCTGTTCTACTAGGTTTACAGACCTACCCCTGTCGGCTTTCTGGCTTCAAAAGTTTTATTGCTATATTCTGCTCTCCCTTTGTCTTTCTGAGTTTATGCTTTTTCCCCTTTTTCTGTCATTCTAGTAAAGTTTCAGGAAGAATTAGGAATAAATGGCTATATTCAAGTGCTGTGGTTATCCTGAAAATTTATAATTTAAGTCAGGGTTTTCTATTACCTGCAGCCAAAAGCATCCTGATCTGACAGGATAGCAAAAGTATTTTGCCATTCCAATTCCCACTGTTATTTTTTTTAATAGAATTACAGAAGTAGGTTTGCTGTAACTTTTTCATGTTATCGAACATTTCTCAAGAAAGTTTATACTGCTACACTCCTATTCTCAATAGAGTATCAATATCTTCGCACCCACAACAGCAGGCAGTACTCTCTCACGTATACTTTTAACTTTCTAATTATATTCATTTGAATATATTCATTTGAAAAGATTCAGAAAAATAAGTCAGCCATAATTCTCCATCCAGTGATTGCTACCATTAACATTTTCGACTATATCATTCTAGACTATTCTAGAATTGTTATACACCAACTATTCTCTGTACATTGTTGTTGAGATAATATTTTGGCCATTGTTTTGTTTTGTTTTTCCTTACTGAACATACTGTTTTATATTTTCTTTGTTTACTTAACAATGCATTGTGGACATCTTTCCACACATCAATAAATATTTAGCTATCTCATCATTTTTAATGATGTACACTGTAGTCTATTTAACCCACCCTTGTTAATGGACATTTAGATTGTTTATATTTTTTTCCTAAATTCTTATACATATAGCTTTGTAATAATCCAGTTATTTAGTTTGGTTAAAGAGACATTGCTGGGTTAATGGATGTTTACTTTTTAAATTTTCAGTACCTTAAGATATACTACTGAAAGTTGTAGAAATAAGCAGAGCCAGTGAGAAAGGTAGGATTTTGGCAGTATCATTTGATTGCTTGCATAATTCAACTCAATTCCTAGACTTTTAAATTGCATGAACTAATGAATTCACATTTTGACTGATGTGGCAAAATTTGTAATTTCTCAATCTTGTTAACCTGAGAGAGAGGCACTTTACCATGCCTAAATTAGTATTTCAGTAACATAAAGTTCAAACTTCAGCTATGATGGGAGCTTCAAAAATTGTATGGTTCATGTGAGTTCTGCTATCATTCAAAATTCAGGGAATTTGCATCTGTTTTATGTAACTAGGTCTTAAGTTAAGAATATGGGTTAGTATTTAGAGAATTCTTGGCCTGATGTATTATATTACATTGCATAAGTCTTGAATTGACATGAATTAACCTATACATCTTTAAATATTTACAAAATTATATTTTATGTGAGCCTGTAATGAATGACCATATTACAATTCAGAAGCTAAAAAGCATAGTGAGAGTTACCGTGGAAACCTTAATATGATATGCATTTGCTTTCATTTAAATTTCCTTTTTTAATATTGCATTAACATTTTTGCATTTAATGGATAGATATTTGAATTAATAGTGTTCTTTATAATATAAATAAAATATAAGAAATGAAAATGTGATTTTTCTTCCAATGAACTTATAATCCAAGATTTTATAGAAATAACAGCACTTGAGTTTTAAATTATTAGATTCCATTCATTTATTTTGAAGTTTCTTATAGGATCCCTTTTAAAACATTAAGAAATATTTATGGATGGTCACATAATTCATGTCTTTAACATTTCAAATATGGTTCATAATTTCTGGAAGGCTATTTGGGTAATTTATTTTACTGTGCCTTGGTTTCTTCTGTACTTTTCTGGTCTAGATGATCTCTAAGGCCTCTTCTACCCTGCAAGTACATATTAATGTACAGTGTGATACACTTAATCTTATTTAAAATTAAATACTAACAATATTACTAAATACAGGTTTGCCAATTTAAATCCATTATATAAATATCTAACTTATGCCAAAGGTAAATTATAGAGTACTACTTGTTACAAAGGATTCTTGACTATACTAAGTATTCACAGGTAAGGTTATACATGAATAGTGCATTTAAAATTGAAATATATGTATAAAATTTATAGACAACAGAATCTGTGACTGGAAGGAGCTCTTAGGTGTCAGGAGTCTTAGATTCTTGTTGGTGCAGTACAATCAACTAGGTCTGTGACCTTATGCAAATCACTGAATCTCTTATCTATAAAATAAAGAAACTGAATTAGGATCAGTGGGCTTCTTTTCTACTCACATCTTCCCTATAAGAAATTTGGAAGATTATGTATCCCCTTATACCTTTTGAGTTGAAATGAAATTCAAAATTTTCATTCACAAGTTTAAATACTGGCAAATGATATAATTTCTGGTATATTAACATTTTAAAATAAAATATACGATTTACTAAATATATCCAATGAACTCTATATATCAGCAATTTGATACACACCCTCATCTTTAAAAATGCAAAAGAAAAGCTGATACATAATAGAATTTTTGCATTATTCCTGGTTTGCTGGATTTATATTCACATTGCCCTTCCCCTATGGAATTTTATTCTATTATAATATACATTTTATATGTGGAAGTCCTTTATTGGCTTTGTTGACTCTCACATGTCTGTGCAACAAAAATACGCATATAAATTTAAAATTAGAAACATTTTTTTCCTGTGACCTTAAGGTTCCAAGTACTAAGTATTTTATCTAGTGTGACCCATGAGGAGGTATGCTACACTCCAAAAGAACTGATTGACTTTTCTAATATGTTCAAACAGAAACCTGGGAGATATGTATGGGAATGGCTATTAAGGGTATGAGATAAGGGTATAAGGAACATAAAGTTGGATCAGTCTGAGTTTCTTGATATGGGCCCAGTAAGCACATATCCTTCTTTCAGTGTTTCAACTTGAGTGGTTAGGAAAGGATCTAATAGTTTATTTGTCGGGTCTCTGAAGTATGGATTACGCAGTGGCCTACACTAAATCAAGCTGAAGTACCAAACCTGCCTTGGTATACTGTAGAAGAAGGTATCTAAAGGCTTAGGAAATGCATGCTAGAGTGGATTTATCAGATTAGGCCCACAGATGCACACATGGAGTGCCCAGAGAACACAACTGTGAGGAACAAATTTGTGAAGGGAGCCCCAGCAACCTTGAAGACTACTGTGATTGCTATTTTATGTAAGTAAGATTTGACAGTAGGAACTGCCCTAGCTGAATTAAGACACCTAAATACAATGGGGCTTATTGGACGCTGTGGTAGTAGGGGCCAAGTGGCTGCACTCAATCTACAAAGACAAGATGGGCGTGGTTACAGTAATGGACAGCTGAGTCAAAGCAGTAATCAGAATAGTCTGATTTGTATGGACTTATGGCATTGGCTACTTAGTCACGATGTCCCTGGGAGTGAAATAGATAGGAAATCTACTAAATATTTACTTGATCTGTACAAGCGGATGAATTTTAGGTCAAATGAACAGCACTCTAACTCAAATAGCCAGAATAGAGAGTCACGGTCACTCAATCAATTCCTACACTTGAGTGAGTTTAAAGACCCACAACTGCTTGACTGAGGCGAAGCCGGGTCCCCTTTAGGAAGGACTCCAATACACTGCCCAAAACTTATACTGTTAATCTTTTTGCCAGCGTTCCCCAAAGGAATCTATGGCCTTTTACAAGAGTGAGTGTTCACTGGGGAAAAGGAAATAATCAGACTTTTCAGGGATTGCTGGATACTGTCTCTGAACCGACACTAATTCCAGGAAACCCAAAACATCACTGTGGCCCACCAGTCAGAGTGGGGGCATATGGAGGTCAGGTTATTAATGGAATCTTAGCTGTCCTTCTCACAGTAGGTTCACTGGGTCCCTGAACCCATCCTGTAGTGATTTCCCCAGTTCCAGAATGCATAATTGCAAAAGATATGCTCAGCAACTGGCAGAACCCTTACAGTGGATCCCTGAAAAATGGAGTAAGGGCTATTATGGTAGGAAAAGCCAAGTGGAAGCCATTAGAACTGCCCCTACCTAGGAAAATAGTAAAAAGCAATACCACATTCCAGGAGGGACTGCAGGGATTACTGCCACCATAAAGGACTTGAAGGATGCAGGGGTGGTGATTCCCACCACATCCCCATTCAACTCACCTATTTGGCCTGTGCAAAAAACAGATAGATCTTGGAGAATGACAGTGGATTATCGAAAACTTAACCAGGTGGTGACTCCAGTTGCAGCTTCTGTTCCAGATGTAGTTTCATTTCTTGAGTAAATTAATACATTTCTTGGTACCTGGTATGTAGTGGTTGATCTGGCTAATGCCTTTTTCTCCATACCTGTTTTGAAGGACCACCAGAAGCAATTTGCCTTCAGCTGGCAAGGCCAGCAATACACCGCCAGTTGCCCACCTCAGGGCTACATCAACTCTCCAGCCCTATGTCATAATTTAGTTCACAGGGACCTTGATCACCTTTCCCTTCCACAACACTCACACTGGCCCATTACATTGATGAGATTATGCTTATTGGACCTAGTAAGGAAGAAGTGTCGATGACTCTGGTTTATTTGGTAAAATGTTTGCATGCTAGAGAGTGGGAAATTAATCTGACAAAATTCAGGCTCCTTCTACCTTGATGAAATTTCTAGGGGTCCAGTGGTATGGGGCATGTTGAGATAGTCCTTCTAAAGTGAAGAATAAGTTATTGCATCTGGCTCCTCCCACAACTAAGAAGGAGACACAATGCCTAGTGGGCCTCTTGGGATTTTGGAGCAACATATGCCTCATTTGGGTGTGCTACTCCAGCCTATTTATCAAGTGACTCAAAAAGCTGATAGTTTTGAGTGGGGTCCAGAACAAGAGAAGGCTCTGGAACAGGTTCAGGCTACAGTGCAAGCCGCTCTGACACTTGGGCCATATCATCCAGCTGATCCAATGGTGCTTGAAGTGTCAGTGGCAGATACAGATACTGTTTGGAATCTTGGCAGCCTCTATTGGTGAATCACAGCACAGACCCTTAGAATTTGGGAACAAAGCCCTGCCATCCTCTGCAGATAACTACTCTCCTTTTGAGAAACAGCTTTTGGCTTGTTACTGGGCCTTAGTAGAGACTGAATGCTTAACCATGGGACACAAAATCGCCATGCAGCCTGAGTGGACCATCATGACCTGGGTATTGTCTGAACCACAGACTCATAAAGTTGGACATGCACAGCAGTACTCCATCATCAAATAGAAGGAATATATAGGAGATAGGTCCTGAACAGGACCTAAAGCACAAGTAAGTTGCATGAGGAAATGGCCCAAATGCCCATGGTCTCCACTCCTGTCACTTTACCTTGCATCTTCCACTGTGCACCTATAGTCTCATGGGGAGGTCCTTATGATCAGTTGACTGAAGAAGAGAAAACTCATGCCTGGTTTACAGATGGTTCTGTGCGATATGCAGGCACCATTCTGAAGAGGACAGTGGCAGTATTACAACCTTTCTGGGACTCCACTGAAGGGGAGTTGTGAAAGGAAATTCTCCCAATGGGCAGAACTTGGAGCAATGCAGCTGGTTGTTCACTTTCCTTGGAAGGAGAAATGGCCAGATGTGTGATTGTATACTGATTCGTGGGCTGTGGCCAGTGGTTTGGCTGGATGGTCAGGGACTTGGAAGGAACATGATTGGAAAATTGGAGACATGGATTTATGGGAAAGAGGTATGTGAATAGACCTCTCTGAATGAGCCAAGAAATGACAATAGATGTGTCTCATGTGAATGCTCGCCAAAGAGTGACCTTAGAAGAGGAGTATTTTAACAAGTGGATAGAATGATGCATTCTGTGGAAACCAATCTTTCTCTTTCCCCAGCTACTCCCGTCATTGACCAATGGGCTCATGAACAAAGTGGCCATGGTGATACGGATGGAGGTTGTGCATGGGCTCAGCAACATGGACTTCCAGTCACCAAGGCTGACTTGGCTACAGCCACAGCTATGTGCCCAATCTGCCAGCAGCAGAGACCAACATTGAGTCCCCGATATGGCACCATCTCTCGAGGTGATCAGCCAGCAACCTGGTGGCAAGTTGATTATATTGGACCACTTCCATCATGGAAAGGGCAGCATTTTGTTCTCACAGGAATAGACACTTGCTCTGGGTATAGATATGCCTTCCCTGCATGCAATGCTTCTGCCAAAACTACCATCCGTGGACTTACAGAATACTTTATTCACTGTCATGATATCCCACACAGCATTGCCTCAGATTAAAGGACTCACTTCACAGCAAATGAAGTGTGGCAATGGGCCCATGCTCATGGAATTCACTGCTCTTACCGTGTTCCCCATCATCCTGCAGCAGCTGGCTTGATAGAAAGATGGAATGGCCTGCTAAAGACACAATTACAGCACCAGCTAGGTGGCAGTACCTTGCAGGGTTGGGGCAGTGTTCCCTAGGAGGCTGTATATGCTCTAAACCAGCATCCAGTATATGGTGCTTTTTCTCTCATAGCCAGGATTCATGAGTCCAGGAATCAAGGGGTGGAAATGGGAGTGGCATCACTCACTATTACTCCCAGTGACCCACTCACAAAATTTTTGCTTTCTGTCCCTGCAACATTATACTTTTCAGGTCTAGAGGTCTTAGTCTCAAAAGGAGGAATGCTCCCACCTAAAGACACATCACTGATTCCATTAAAAAGGACACTAAGAATGCTACCTGGCAACTTTGGGCTCCTTATGCCTCTGGATCAACAGGCAAAAAAAGAAGTTACCATACTGGCTGTTGTGATGGATTCTGATTACCAAGAGGAAATCAGATTGGTATTCCATAATGAAAGTAAAGAAGAGTATGTCTGGAATGCAGGAGATCCCTTAGGGCATCTCTTAGTACTACCATGCCCTGTGGTTAAAGTCAATGGAAAACTACAGCAACCCAGTTCCGACATGACTACTAATGGTCCATACCCTTCAGGAGTGAAGGTTTGGGTCACTCCGCCTGTCAAAGAACCACAACCATCTGAGGTGCTTGCTGAGGACAAAGGGAATACGGAATTGGTGGTGGAGAAGGTAGTTTTAAATACCAGTTACAGCCATGTGACAAGTTGCAGAAACGAGGACTGTAATTGTTATCAGTATTTCTGATTTGTATGTGTATTCATTGTATCATCTTAGGTGCAAGTATGACTTTATAATTGTCTTTATTCACAGATTATATGGTTTAAGGAGATGTGTACAGGTGACAAGTTGACAAGGGGTGGACTGCGATGGCTAAGATTTTGTATCAGCTTGGCTGGGCCATGATTCTCAGTATTTTGGCAGTTGTATAATATTGTGATAACTTCCCTGTTGAGATCTGATATGTGATCACCCCCATGATGGGATCTGCTGTGAGTAGCCAATCATTTCAAAGGGAGTTTCCTTGGGCGTGTGTACTGCATTCAGTATAAGCAGACATTCTGGCAAGGCTCAGGGACTTTTTGCTCACGCTGGATCCGGCAGCTGGTTTCTGTTCATCTGACCTCCAGTTCTTGGGACTTGAGCTAGCAGCTTACCTGCGGTCTTGCCTGCCAATCTTGGGATTCATCAATCTTCGCAGCCTATGAGCAAGAGCCCTGCTCTCCGACCTACTAATCTTGGGTTCACCAACCCCTGTGGCTACGAGAATCAGGAGAAGCCTATACCCTAACCCATGGACATTGGACATTCCAGCCTCTACAACCACTTGAGCCATTTCCTTGATATAAATCTCTCTATATATATTTATACAATTTACTCGTTTTCCTTCTCTAGAGAACCCAGCCTAAGAAACTGGGCCATAGTAGAGACTAAACACTTATCCATGGGCCACCAAGTCACCATATGGCCTGAGCTCCCAATCATGAACTGGGTGTTCTCTTACCCACAGATATGCACAGCAGCATTCCATCATTAAACGGAAGTGTTATATACGAGATTGGGCCCAAGAAGGACCAGAGGACACAAGTTGCATTAGGAAGTGGCCCAATAGTTATGGCCTCTACTCTTACCACATTACCTTCCCTCTCCCAGTCTGCACCTGTGGCCTCATTGGGAGTTCCTTATGATTACTTGACTGAGGAAGAGAAAACTGCCTGGTTACAGATGGTTCTGTGTAATATACAGGCACAACTCAAAAGTGCATAACGTCAACACCACAGTCCCTTTCTGGGACCTCCCTGATGGTCAATGGTGAAGGGAAATCCTCCCAATGTGCAGAACTTCGAGCACTTCACCTAGTTGTTCGCTTTGCCTGGAAAGAGAAATGGCCAGATGTGCAGTTTTTTTTACTGATTCATGGACTATGGCCAATGGTTTGGCTGGATGGTCAAGGACTAGGGAAGAACATGATTGGAAAATTGGAGACAAGCAGTTATAGGGACGAGATATGTGGATAGACCTCTCTGAATGGGTCAAAGAAGTGAAGATATTTGTGTTTCATGTGAATTGTCACCAAGGGGTGACATAGGCAGAGGAGGATTTTAACAATCAAGTGCATAGGATGAAGCATTCTATGGAAACCAGTCATCCTCTTTCCCCAGCCAGTCCGTCATTTCCCAATGGGCTCATGAACAAAGTGGCAGGGATGGAGGTTATGCATGGGCTCAGCAACATGGACTTCCTCTCACCAAGGCTGACTTGGCTATGGCCACTGCTGCATGCCCAATCTGCCAGCAGCAGAGATCAATCCAGAGTTCTCTATATGGCAACATTTCTCAAGGTAATCAGCCAGCAACCTGGTGGCAGGTTGATTGCACTGGAGTGCTTCCATCATGGAAAGGAGAGCGTTTTGTTCTTACTAGAATAGACACTTACTCTGGATGTGGATTTGCCTTCCCTGCACTCAATGCTTCTGCCAAAACTACCATCTGTGGACTTAGAGAATGCCTTATCCACCGTCATGGTATCCCACACAACATCACCTCGGATCATGGGACTCACTTCACAGCAAATGAAGTGCGGCAATGGGCCTGTGCTTGTGGAATTAATTGGTCTTACCACGTTTTCCATCATCCTGAAGCAGCTGGCTTGATAGAACAATGGAATGGCCTTCTAAAGACACAGTTACAGTGCCAGCTAGGTAGCAATACAGGAGATCCCTTAGGACGTTTTAGTACTACCATGCCCTGTGATTAAAGTCAATGAAAAACTCCAGCAACCTAATTCAGACATGACTACTAATGGCCCAGACCCCTCAGGAATGAAAAGTTTGGGTCACCCTACCAGGCAAAGAATCACAACTAGCTGAGGTGCTTGCTGAGGGCAAAGGGAGTATAGAATGAGTGGTGGAAGAGGGTAGTCCTAAATACTAGTTACTACCACATGAGCAGTTGCAGAAACAAAGACTTCTAATAATTATCAGTATTTCTTCCTTGTATGTATGCTTCGAATATTTTTGTTTTCTTCACTTATATAAGATGTAAACAAGGCTAGTGTGTTTTCGGTTGTATGCATGTAAGTTGCATTATGTTATGCACAAGCATGATTTGTAATTGTCTTTATTTAGAAATTGTTTATGGTTTAAGGAGGTGTGTACAGATGCCAGGTTGACAAGGGGTTAACTCTAATGGTTAAGGTTGTGTGTCAACTTCACTGGGCCATGATTCTCAGTGGTTTGGCAGTTATATAATGATTTAGTTTTACAGTTTTGTGTTGTTGTTGTTGTTAGGTGCCATTGAGTGAGTTCCAACTCATAGTGACCCTATGTATAACAGAACAGAGCACTGCGTGGTCCTGCGCCATCCTCACAATCATTGTTATGCTTGAGCCCATTGTTGCAGCCACTGTGTCCATCCGTCTCATTGAGGGTCTTCCTCTTTTTTGCTGACCCTGTATTTTACCAACCATGATGTCCTTCTCCAGGGACTGATCCCTCCTGATAACATGTCCAAAGTATGAGAGATGTAGTCTCGCAATTTTTGCTTCTAAGGAGCGTTCTGGTTTTATTTCTTACCAGACGATTTGTTCATTCTTTTGGCAGTCCATGTTATATTCAATATTCTTCACCAACACCACAATTCAAAGGCATCAGTTCTTCAGTCTTCCTTATTCATCATCCAGCTTTCGCATGCATATGAGGCAATTGAAAACACCATGGCTTGGGTCAGGCGCACCTTAGTCTTCAAGGTGACATCTTTGTTTTCCAACACTTTAAAGAGGTCTTTTGCAATGCCCAATGCAATGCATCTTTTGATTTCTTTTTGTGGCTTCCCTATCTGGGTTTATATCTGGTTGCTCTGTCCAGTGTTCTAGTCTTGGGTTGTTATCTGATGTTAATCTTTTGATTTCTTGACTGCTGCTTCCATGGGTGTTGATTGTGGATCCAAGTAAAATGAAATCCTTGACAGCTTCAGTCTTTTCTCTCTTTATCATGATATTGCTTATTGGTCCAGTTGTGAGGATTTTTGTTTTATGTTGAAGTGTAATCCATACTGAAGGCTGTAGTCTTTGATCTTCATCCGTAACTGCTTCAAGTCCTCTTCACTTTCAGCTAGCTAGGTTGTTTCATCTGCATAACACAGATTGTTAATGAGTCTTCCTCCAGTCCTGATTCCCCTTTCTTTGTAATGATATAATTTGGTATTTATGTAATCATGTAATTATCCTCCATTTTTTCATATAACGTGATCACCTCCGTGATGTGATCTGATGTGATGACCCAATCAGTTGTAAGGGGATTTTCCTTGGGTGTGTAACTTGCGTCCAATATAGATGGATGTTCTGGCATATCTTGCTGGCTTTTGCTCGCCCTGGATTCTGCATCCAACTCATCATCATCTGACCTCTGGTTCTTGGGTCTGAGCCAGGGCTTGCCATCTTACCTGCCAATCTTGGATTTGTCAGCCTTCGCAGCCCTTGAGCCAGCAGCCTGCTGTCTGACCTGCCAATCTTGAGTTCATCAGGTCCTGCAGCTACGTGATTCAGGAGAAGCCTCCAGCCTGACACCTGACCCATGGACTTGGGACTTGCCAGCCTCTACAACCAAGTGATCCATTTCCTTGAGATATATCTCTCTATATCTATATCTCTCTATCCATAAATATATATATATCTATATATATAGAGAGAGAGAGAAGCATTGGTTTTGCTTCTCTAGAGAACCCAGCCTAAGACAAATTGTATATTTTATATTCTGATTTTTCATTTTGCTTAATACTTTATATTAATTTGTCACTTGTCTTTGTATCATGTATATTTTTCCACATAATTGGGATCTTTTTTTTTTAATTGTACTTTAGATGGTTTACAGAACAAACAGTTTCTCATTAAACAGTCAGTACACATATTGTTTTATGACATTGGTTAACAACCCACTACATGTCAACACTCTCCCTTCTCGACCTTGGAGGACCTTTTTTTTTTTTTTTGGTGAAAATATACATAGCCAAAGTTACACCATTTCAAAAGTTTCTACATGTACGATTCAGTGACATTGAATACATTTTCCAGTTGTGCTCCTATTCTCACTATCCTTTTCCAAATTATTCCATCACCATTATCTTCACTGCTCCCTAGGCTTCCTATCAAACATTTTGAATTGCTGTTGTCTATTTGATCTCACATAGATAATTTTTTTTTTTTTTGGTACCTTAGATGAAGGTTTGCAGAACAAATAGTTTCTCATTGAACAGTTAGTACACATATTGACCTATGACAATGGTTAACAATCCCACGACACATCAACACTGTCCCTTCTCAACCTTGGGTTCCCTAAGTGGAATCATTTTGAAAAAATATATTACAGAAACCCTTCATTTATTCACAGTCATTCCTTTTGAAGAAATTTCCAGTCAAATTAGCATATTAATCCTTCTAGTCTCAACTCTGGGAGCCCTGGTGGCTTAGTGGTTAAGGACTTGGCTGCTAACCTAAAAGTCAGTGGCTCTTACCCACCAGCCGCTCCACAGGAGGAAGATGTGGGAGTCCTTTTCTATAAAGATTACAGCCTTGGAAACTGTATGAGGCAATTCTACTCTATCCCACAGGGTTGCTATGAGTCGGAATCGACTCAACGGCAACAGGTTTTTTAGTCCCAACTCAAATGTTCCTTTCTGCATGAAGTCTTCCCTGACTTTCTCTGACTCAGGTCTGAGTTAATTGCCCTTTCTTCTGAGCTTTCCCAAGGGCATTTAGCACTTCATTCAGACTTCCTTATATTAAATTTGTTTGCAAATATCTTTGAAAGCAGAAATGATGTCTTATTCCCATTCGTACAACTCTGGGCTCAGTAAGATATCCTGCACATACTGTATATTCAATACAAGGGGTTGAATTGATTGGCTAGCTTTTTAAATACCAAAGCTTTTAAATTTTAAAATATATTTATAGAATTATTTCTGACTATGCGTCGTAATCAATTCTACAGCAGTGGGTTTGGTTTGTATTTTATACTTTTTTAAGCAGAGTTTATTGAAAAACAGTTTAGGTTTTTTAATGACTAACACATATAAAGATGTCTACTATAAGACACTGATGCCTTCAGAAGTTTATAGGGCTATAAGCTCCTTTCCCTTTACACCCTGGGTTCCCCATGTCCATTTGTCCAGGTTTCCTGTCCCTTCCTGCCTCCCCATCTTTGCTTTTGGGCAGGTGTTTCCCATTTAGTCTCGTATAGTTGATTGAATTAAGGAGCATGTTCCTCATATATGTTATTGCTTGTTTTTTAAGCCTGTCTAATCTTTGGCTGAAAGGTGGGCTTTGGGAGGGGCTTCAATTCTGAGTTAGCAGGGTGTCCAGGGGCCCTAGTCTTGGTGGTTCCTCCAGTCTCTGTCAGACCAGTAAGTCTGGTCTTTTTTTGTGAATTTGAATATTGTTCCGCATTTTCCTCCCACTCTGTCTGGGATCCTTTATTGTGATCCCTGTCAGAGCAGGCAACAGTGGTAGCTGGGCATCATCTAGTTCTTCCAGGGTTAGGCTGGTAGAGGCTGTGGTTCATGTGGTCTATTAGTCCTTTGGACTAATATTTTCTTGTGTCTTTGGTTTTCTTCATTTTCTTTGCTCCAGACAGGATGGGACCAATAGATGTATCTTATAAGACCCCAGATGCTACTCACCAAAGTAGAATATAGAGCATTTTCTTTATGAACTATGTTATACCAATTGACCTAGATGTCCCCCAAGACCATAGTCCCCAGCCCTCAGCCTCAGTAACTCCATCCCTCAAAGTGTCTAGGAAGCTTCTATGACTTTTCCTTGGTCATGTTGTGCTGACTTCCTCTATATTGTTTGTTGTCTTTCCTTTCATCAAAGTTAACACTTGTCTATTATCTATTTAGTAATTTCCCCTACTTACCCCTTCCCTTTCTCATAACCATCAAAGATTGTTTTTTTCCTGTGCGTAAACCTTTTCTTGGGTTTTTACAATGGTGTTCTTGTACAATATTTGTTCTTTTGTGATTGACATATTTCACTCAGCATAATGCCCTCCAAATTCATCCATGTTGTGAGATTTTTTGAAGATTAATCATTGTTCTTTATTGTTGTTTAGTATTCCATTGTGTGTATCTATCATAATTTGTTTATCCATTTGTATTTTTGTTTTTTTAATCATTGCCATTCTAATCGAGTGAGATGGTATCTCATTGTGGTTTTGATTTGTGTCTCCCTACTGGCTAATAGCATTGCGTATTTTTTCTTGTGCTATTAGAATATCATCTTTGGTGAAATGTCTGTTCCAGTCCTTTGCTCGTTTTTTGATTGAGTTGTCATTTTGTTGTTAAATTGCAGAAGTTTTTTTAAAATATATTTTGGATATTAGACCTTTATCAGATATATAGTTTCCAAAAATTTTCTCTCAATCTATAGGTTTTCTTTATACTTTTTTGATAAATTTTTTTGATGAACAGAAGTATTTAATTTTTATGAGGTCCCATTTATCTATTTTGTCTTCTGCTACAGGTGCTTTTGTCATATCTGATAACCTATCATTAGAAAGTAGGCCCTGCAGCCACACCCCTGTGTTTTCTTCTAAGCATTTTATGGTTTTAATTTTCACATTTAGGTCCTTGATCCATTTTGAATTGGTTTTTGTGTATGTTGTGAGGCATGGATCCTGATCCATTCTTCTGCATGTGGCAATCCAGTTTTCAAAGTATCATTTATTAAAGAGGCTCTTCCTTCCCCATTGAATGGACTTAGCACCCTCGTTGAAAATCAGTTGACCATAAATGTATGGGCCATTACCTTTTCAGAGTCTCATTCGAGTGTCAGAAAAATTATTCAAACCTTGGAAATAGACAGAAGAGATTACTGGGTTCTTTTAGTGCACTGCTGGGTTTGCACTTTTGATTGACTTTCTCTGACAGGGTTATTAGTAGAGGTTAGCTTGTAGATTCTTGTCCAGTTAGAGATGCAAATAATTTCTGTCCAGCAGAAAAGATAACCACAGAGGTTGTGGTTTGTGGCCCTATAGAACATTAACTAGGTTGTATCTAACCTAGTAATCTTTTCCTAACATTCCTTTATTAAATTGTTATAAATACCTAGCTTTTCAAATTTATATTGAAACTCAGTATTTTATCATTTTTCTCATTAAATAATGAGCTAAATAAAATCTTTGACCACCTGTTCATTTTATATTTGTATGAGAGTCAAGGCTTTTAACCTTTTGAAAATTATTCTTTGGCATAATATTAGAGACCTTTTATTTTTACTTTAGCCTCCAAGTAGGTTAGATTGATTTTGTATGTATATATAAAACCAACCACTATAAAATAAGCCAACCAGTAATCAAATCCCAGCCTTCTTTTTTTCTTCTTCTCCTTTCACCCTATGGTACTTTGTTTATAATCTAGAAAAGATGGGCTAGAAGCTTTGCCAGAATAGCTCTATTAGTTAATCCACCTGCCAACAACATTTGTTAAGCCCCGTGTGTGGAGAGCACTGCCCTGGAGTGCACAAGGAAATACATGATAAAAGGGGAGATGTTGTTGCATGGCATCCTGCTACTGTTTTCAACTAGAACTCTGCTTGACCAAATTTGGAGGAAAGAAAAATCCACGAGGATAAGGAAATTAAGTTGATACATTAGCATTTTGCCAGGTAAACAAGGCTCCATGTAATCTCCTAAAATGATCATTTTTCTTATAGGATGGTTAATACCCTAGTAAGGCAGAGCAGATTTGGATCTCAGAATCAGATCTCGGGTACATTAGAGTCACAAGAAAATATTTCTTTTAAGAAAAGCACATTGAGAACTATGACTAAGGGACAATATTTTACTCAAGACAACTACTGATTCTATCATTTTGTTAAACTTATGATTTAGCATCAAGGCCCAGCTTAAATCCTACATTTCTGTGAATATTTCCTGATCATCCTAGGCCAAAGGTAACTTCTGCACCAAAGTTAACTTCTGCACACTTATTCTTATCCTTCATTCAAGACTTATCGTGTACTATCTTGACTATTATTTCTAAATGCATCTACTTTTCTCCTGGTCTAGACTATAAATTCCTGGTGGACAAGTTTTACATCCTACACCTTTATGTCTTTCACCAAGACAAAATCAAACTGGTTGCCTGACTCCATGACTGACTCTGTGTCAGAATAGAACTGCACTCCATAGCGTATTCAGTGGCTGATTTTTAGGAAGTGGATTGGCAGGCCTTTCTTTCGATGCACCTGTGGGTAGACTTGAACTGCCAACCTTATATAGTTAATTGATTCACGGAAGAATAAATTACTCCTAGCCAATATAAGTAGGTAAGTAACTATGGCCCAACTTCTTTTTTTATGTCATTAATCAAATTCATTGGCATACGATAAAATTTACCATATCTTATGCCAATAATGCAAGCCTTCTAGTTTTTTTGCCGACCACACCCTCTCCACTCAAAGTATTTTTGTTAAGTGCAGCTGTGCCAGTTTTTTTTTACGTTATGTTGCTGTACTTCTCTGGGCGATCTTGAAGTATTGAGCGCAATCCTCTGTACAGCATTTTTCAGCCATCCACACCCATCATTGTTGTTTTCTTTAAACAATACTGTGCTTAAAATTGAAGTTGCAAACATTTAGCAGGGAGCTGCTAAAACTACTCTTAAATTTTGAATGTAGTATTTAATTTGATTCATCTCATGAAGAACAGGGTATGCACAGGGAAGGAAAATACAAATCTAATTCCATGTTATAACATGCATTTAACGTTTGGTTGAATAAAACATTAAAACAGCACGCCTTATTTCTCATAACAGCTAGTCGTGTTAGAGTCTGAAAGGGTCTTCCATAGGCTGGTATCTGGATTACTTCCTATTTTAAGGATAGCCTATCTCTCATCACAGAAATTAAGATTTCTTTAAATATGTATCCTCTATAACATGTCATAGTACCTCACTCACAGGCGTTTGTTAAATATTCCTTCACTAGGTCATTAGGGTGAGCTGTGATCTAACACAGGGAAAGCATAAGGGGCCACCTTATCCTGTGTGAGCATGAACCCTGTTCCAAGAACTCTCTAAGTCCAAGTACATTTTACCCAGTTGCCATCAAGTTGACTCCAACTAATGGCAAACCAATGTGTGTCAGAGTAGAGCTGTGCTCCACAGGGTTTTCAATGACTGTTTTTTTGAAAATGTATCTCCAGGCCTTTTTTTCAAGCTGCTTCTGGGTGGACTTGAACTTGCAAACCTTTCAGTTAGCAGCGCATTAACTGTTTGCATCAGCCAGGGATTCCAAGTATATTTTAGGGTGACTCTATTTGATGAGTCCTAAACAAGGCAATACCAGTAGGGTACAAAAGAATAAAATTCTCAGTACTTCTCAAGATTTAATGTGCATACATAAAACTGAGGATCTTGATAAAATGCAGATTTTGATTCAGAAGTCTGGGGTGGCACCTGAGGTTCTGCATTTCTGACAAGTCCTCTGGTGATGCTGATGCTGGTCTTGATTGCACTTTGAGAATCATCGCCATAGAGAATCTTGGACCTCTCGGTGCTGCCCTATACCTGAGGCTCCTTTTTTTTTTTTTCCTCCTTCATATTTAGCCCGTAGGGCTATTGTGCCTTCTCCATACCAATTATCCATTTACTTCACAAAATGGGACTCCACTCCCATCTTTTCCAATAATAAGCCATTTCTGGTGGAACAAGATTAGGAAGTAAGAAATTAGGTACTCCCCAGACATGAATTCACTGCATTTGAGATTATTCAAACAAAAGTTAGATCTTTTATGTTATAAGCAAGGATTTATATTTTGACCCACAGTGATATTTAACAGAAGTTACAAAGGTGAAATAGCAAGCTGAAATTCTATCTCAGAATACAGTTTTATTCATATGGAAAATTGGAATCCTTGGAGAATAGTAACCAGAGGACTATTTATCTGCTGATTTTTCATTTGGAAAATAACTCCTAACCATACTACAAAAACATACAAATGGAAAACCTCCTTGTTGCCCTTTTCTGGCTCCAAACATAAATTTTAAATAATGTTTCAAATGTGAGATACTGAAGAAAAACAAAAAGAAATAGACTAAATCACCTTCAGCTAAATAAATAATTTTCTAGCATACCAGAGGGCTTTGGTCATTCAGTGGTAGAATTCTTGCCTTCCATTCAGGAGACGTGGGTTCAATTCCCAAACAATGCACCTCATGCTCAGCCACCACCATCTGTCTGTCAGTGGTGGTTGCATGTGGCTATGATGCTGAACAATGAGCCCTGGTGGCACAATAGTTCAGTACTTGGCTGCCAACCAAAAGGTCAGCGGTTTGAGCCCACCAGCCACTCAGCGGGAGTAAAATGTAGCAGTCTACTTCCATAAAGATCTCAGCCTTGGAAACCTTATGGGGCAGCTCTACTCTGTCCTATGGGGTTGCTATGGATCAGAGTCAACCTGACAGTAATGGGTTTGGTTGTTTTTTTTAATTTATGGTGCCAAACAAGGATCCATGGTGGCAAAACGGTTAAGTGCTCAGCTGCTAACCAAAAGGTTAGCGGTTTGAACCCACTCAGCAGCTCCTAGGAAGAAAGACCTGGCGATCTGCTTCCATAAAGATTTTACAGCCTAGAAAACCCTATGGGGCAGTTCTACTCTGTCACACAGGGTCACTATGAGTCGAAATTGATTCCACTGCACCTAACTACTACTACTAACTATGATGCTGAACAGGTTTCAGTGGAGCTTCCAGACTAAGATGGACTAGGAAGAAAGGCCTGGCAATCTGCTTGCAAAAATCAGCCAGTGAAAACCCTGCGAATCACAGTGATCCATTCTGCAACTGATCATGGGGATGGAGTAGGACCCAGCAGAGTTTCTTTCCACTGTGCATGGGTTGGGGGCTGACTTGATGGCAGCTAACTACAAAGCATATATACAGGAAACTTCTGGTTTAATTTCATGCCTCCTATGAGCTCCTCTAGGTACCTAAGACCTAGAAAGCTTTGTGAGTAGTTTGCACTGTGATCCTTCTTTTTTCTTTATTAAGAACAAAACTTAAAAGTTAACAGCCCTTGTGAAAATGGTGTAATGGCATCAGAACTCCTCGTCTGACTTAACAAGGGGAAGGACAGTGAATCAAGATCAAGATCGGCCCAAGGCTGACTCCTATGAGGTGGAGATCAGACACACCTCCTCTCTCCAAACTTTTTACCAGTTCTGACACCAGCAGTTCCTCCCATGGCACTCTCTACTTCTCTGCTGTGCTTGATAATTCGTCTCGATGGCTACACAGAACTCACAGAGCATACTCACAGTTATGAGGTTTATTAGGGAAGTAACAGGTTACAATTCAGGATCAGGAATAACAGTTCTTCAATCAGGACAGCTTCTTCTCTGATCATGCCAGCAGGCAGGCCTCAGTCACCTGGCCCTGCTTGGGCCTGGGCCCTCGCACTTAGCCTCCAGAGGATAGGCTCCTCTTGGCCCCCTTAGGACAGGCCTTCTCTCTCAGCCCTTGGCCCTCAGCCTGGCCTCTGTCCTGCTTGGGCAAGTGTTACAAAGCTCTTTTAGCTCTGCCGATAAGTGCCCAGAGTCACCCCACACAGCCAGGAAGCCTCCTGCTCGAAGACACTGAGCTGTCTCGCTCCATGGGTCAGCTGGCCCGCTGTAGCTGCCTCACTCTGTGGGCTGGGAGGCCTACCACACTGTCTTCTGCTAGTCTCCTGGTTCTGCTGCCTTTTCTTTGTCACACTTGCCATCACTTCTCGTCGTCTCACGCCATCTCTGGTGTTAGTTACAGCTCCATCTGTCTCCTGGGCCTAGGAGGTTCTCAGTGCAGAGACCCTAGGTCTAAAGGATGTACCCACTCTCAGCTCCTCCTTCTTAAAGGTAATGAGGTCCCCCCTTTGCTTTTGGGATTGGCTGTCTTTAAGACTAGAAGGATGGCAAAACTGACCAATCTCCTTGTTAGGGTTCTATACTCCTCATTTGCATTGTTAAGCTGTCCAATCCCCTTGGTGGGCCACAAGCACCTTATCTGCATAGTCCCACCCAATCACTGTGTGACAGTCATAAGACCATGCGTGACTAAAAGGGCCATATTAAGTGATTCACTGTACCAAAGCTCTCCTGCTCTAATATAGGGAATAATGCACCTGAATATGAGTTGGAAACTTTCCCTAGAAAACGTCTTTCATCTGGTGTCATATTTCTTTGGTTTTCACTGGTACTGTGGAATTTTCTGGGTTAATATTGCTGTATCGAACAGAGTTGTTGTTAGGTGCCATCGAGTTGTTCCAACTCATAGTGATGCTGTGTACAACGGAGCAAAACACTGCCTTATCCTACTCCATCCTTACAATTGTTGCTATGTTTGAGCCCATTGTTGCAGCCACTGTGACAGTCCATCTCATTGAGGATTTTCCTCTTCTTCGCTGACCCTCTACCTTACCAAGCATGATGTTCTTCTCCAGGGACTGGCCCCTGAAAATATTAGTGGGTATGATGAAATCTCTCTACTTTTGCCACTTCGAAATACAGTGACAATCTAGGAAATAGAACTTGGTCTTTACAAGACTGAGATTGAGCATGGTTGTGACTGTGGCAATGGCAAAACCTGTGCCTCCTTTATCTAGTTCATTAAAACTGTTCATTTTTAAATGGATAAAATTGTGACACTCATATAAATATAAATGAACACATGTCAATGATCTTATTAAACTCACTGATGAGGGAAACAGTAGGATGCTATAACTGGTTTTCAAATGAGAATTCAGACACACAGATATACAGACAATCAGGAATGCAGAAGTGAATTTGCTAATAGATGCAAAAGTGGTCAGTATCATACAGGGTAATAATCAATTGCATCTCCTCTGGAAGAATTCGTTTGCATTTCAATGGAAAAGAAACATTTACATTTCTATCCTTTTTCTACAACTTAAACCAAAAAAAAAAAAAAAAAACCCATTGCTGTCAAGTCAATTCCAACTCATGATGACCCTGTGTGTTACAGAGTAGAATTGCTCCATAGGGTTTTCTTAGCTGTAATCTTAATGGAAGCAGATCACCAGGCCTTTCTTCACAGTGCCACTGGGTGGGTTCAAACTGCCAACCTTTATATTAGTAGTCAAATGCAAAGTGTTTGTGCCACCTAGGGACATTTCTACAACTTACAGAGTTGTAAAATAGCTCAAATGCATTGAAAAGTTGAGATAACCTGGAAGGATGTGCTAGACATCTATTTAGAAGATTTTTACTTTTTTTTTTCAGACAGTCTGGTTGAGATAAAAATCTTCCTACCTTTACCACTGTTGAGTATTCCTCCCTTTCAAAGTACAGTGGCAATCTAGGAAATAATCTTGGTCTTACCTTAAACTAGGTTAGTTGTGGAACTGCCACAGGTAGGGAACAGACAACTTCAATATCTTTCTACTCCTGGGCTTGTAACCAGTTTCTGTCAAGTTGATTCCAACTCACGGTGACCTCACGTATGTCAGAGTAGAACTGTGCTCGATAGGGTTTTCAATGGCTGGTTTTTTGGAAGTATATCACCAGGCCTTTCTTTCAAGGCATCTCTGATTATACTCGAACCTCCAAACTTTCATTTAGCACCCAAGCACAGCAACTGTTTACATCACCCAGGGAACACCCCTAGGCCTTGACAAAGCTGGAATTGAGCAGGTTATGCATTCAGCAGTTGCAAATCCTGTGCCTCCTTCATCCAATGTCTCCACCTCCCCTACCTCTCACAGTTGCAGCCACTCATATTCTCTTCTCCCTATCAAATACATATTGTCCAAGCTAAAGCTTCTCTTAGTTTAATATCCATCTTCCTCTACTGTGTTCTCTTTCTCTCCAGTTACCACTATACCTGCTTAAAGAAGATGTGTGATGAACACTTGCAACATACTTTATATGCATTATTTTATTTAATGCCTCCCCCAAACAACCTTCTGTGAACAGTATCCTCCTTTAATACATGAGGATCTGAGATTCAGAGATTAAGTAATTTGCTTAAGATCAACAACTAAAAAATTGAGTTAAGTTCATATATTAAAAAATCAAAACCAAACCTGTTGCCGTCAAGTTAATTCTGGCTCATGGCGACCCTGAAGGACACAGTAGAACTATCCCCCATAGGGTTTCCAAGGAGCACCTTGTGGATTTGAACTGCCAAGCTTTTGGTTAGAAGCCGTAGCTCTTAACCACTATGCCACCAGAGCTTCCAAGGTCAAATATAGATCCATTTAAGTATAAGCCCTACCAGAATACCTTGGCAGTCCATTTCTGATAGGATACAAACACCTGGGATAGACACAGCAATTTTTTTTTTCCAACACAGTGCCTGTGCTAGCCATACCCAAGACACTGCTCTCAATTCTGTTACCAAGACAGTTTCTAGAATCACACCCCCAAAGAAGATACATTCATCGTACTTCTAATTGTGTCAAGGTAGGATGGACACCAGAGACAGATTCTGTTCTCTTGGTTCCTCTCAGCCTCATCTCACACCTGTATCCCAAGTAAGGGAGAGCCAGATTTCATTTATCCAGGACTTGAGCCTGCATGAAGTGAAATGTGTTGGGAAGCAGAGCTCCCCAAATCCCAACTATGAAGTTTACATTCACTGTCTCTTCTATTTTACTTTTTGCAGTTTGATTTTTTTTTTTAATTTTGGGTTTCTTCAATTTAAACAAATTTAATTTTGGAAGGCACTGATCTAACTATCTACTCATTTATATTAATCTATCTATCCATCTATTTACTTCCTACCCATCTGTACTAAAAATAAGAGTCTCAGTGGACACTGAATTGTTCAGATCACATTTAAATTTTTGCATTTCCTTTAAGGCCAATTTTAAGATAGCTATACAAAGAAATGCCGAGGGTGTTCTTCCCTATTGGTTTTCTATCTCCAGGTCTTTGCACATGTGGTTATAATACTTCATGGTCTTTGCTTGGCATTTCTCAAGCTGAAAGAACTGAAGAAAAAATTCAAGCCTCAAGTTGCAATATTGAAGCATTCTACAGGGAAAATATTAAACAATGCAGGAAGCATCAAAAGAAGATGGAAGGAATACACAGAGTCACTATATCAAAAAGAATTGGTCAACGTTCAACCATTTCAGGAGGTAGCATATGATCAGGAACTGATGGTACTGAAGGAAGAGGTCCAAGCTGCACTGAAGGCATTGGCAAAAAACAAGGCTCCATAAATTGAGGGAATACCAATGGAGATGTTTCAACAAACAGACGCAGTGCTGGAAGTGCCCACTCGTCTATGCCAAGAAGTTTGGAAAACAGCTATCTGGCCAACAAACTGGAAGATATCCATATTTATGCCTATTCCCAAGAAAGGCAATTTGACCAAATGCAGACATTATTGAATAATATCATTAATATCACATGCAAGTAAAATTTTGCTGAAGATCATTCAAAAGCGGCTGCAGCAGTACATCAACAGGGAACTGCCAGAAATTTAAGCCGAGTTCAGAAGAGAACGGGGAACCAGGGATATCATAGCTGATGTCAGATGGATCCTTGCTAAAAGCAGAGATACCAGAAAGATGTTTATCTGTGTTTTATTGACTATGCAAAGGCATTCGACTGTGTGGATCATAACACATTATGTATAACATTGTGAAGAATGGAAATTCCAGAACACTGAATTGTGCTCATGAAGCTCCTGTACATAGATCAAGAGGCAGTCATTCAAACAGAACAAGGGGATACTACATGGTTTAAAGTTAGGAAGGGTGTGCGTCAGGGTTGTATCCTTTCACCATACCTATTCAATCAGTATGCTGAGCAAATAGTCTGAGAAGCTGGACAATATGAAGAAGAATAGGGCATCAGGATGGGAGGAAGACTCATTAACAACCTGTGATATGCAAATGACATAATCTTGCTTGCCTAAAGTGAAAAGGACTTGAAGCATTTACTGATGAAGATCAAAGACCACAGCCTTCAGTATGGATTACGCCTCAACATAAAGAAAACAAAAATCCTCACAACTGGACCAATAAGCAACATCATGATAAGCGGAGAAAAGATTGAAGTTGTCAAGGATTTCATTTTACTTGGATCCACAATCAAAGCCCACAGAAGCAGCAGTCAAGAAATCAAAAGACGCATTGCAGTGGGCAAATCTGCTGCAAAAGACGTCTTTAAAGTGTTGAAAAGCAAAGGTGTCACATTGAAGACTAAGATGTGCCTGACCCAAGCCACGGTATTTTCAATTGCTTCATATGCATGCAAAAGCTGGACAATGAATAAGGAAGACCAAAGAATTGATGCCTTTGAAATATGGTGTTGGCGAAGAATATTGAATACACCCTGGACTGCCAAAAGAATGAACACATCTGTCTCGGAAGAAGTACAACCAGAATGCTCCTTAGAAGCAAGGATGGTGAAACTACGTCTCACATACTTTGGACTTGTTATCAGGAGGGACCAGTCTCTGGAGGACATCATGCTTGGTAAAATAGAGGGTCAGCAAAAAAGAGAAAGACCCTCAACGAGATGGATTGACACAGTGACTGCAACAATGGGCTCAAGCATAACAATTGTGAGGATTGCACAGTACTGGTCAGTGTTTTGTTCTGTTATACCTAGGGTCACTATGAGTTGGAACTGACTCAATGGCACCTAACAACAACAACATACAAAGAAAAGTGACTGGAATGTTTAGAAGTTCAGAAACTTCCTCTTTGAAGAATAAGATAGAGATTATGCAATCTGAAGAACAGAGAGAAAAATGATTGAAGGAAAATAAAGAGCATCAGAGGAATGTGGGTCACTATTAAGTGCACTGCGAGTACCAGAAGGAAAGAGGAGTGAGAAAAGAGAAAGAAAAAAGAAAAGGAAAAGAAATAATTAGCGAAAATGTCCCAAATTTGACAAAAACCATTAGTCTACACATCCCAAGAAGTTCAGTGAACTCCAAGAACGGTAAAGGCAAATAAATCCACACTCAGACATACCATAATAAAAATATTAAAAGACAAAGAGAAAATCTTGAAAGCAGCAAGAGAAAAAAGACTCATTATGTACATGGAAACCCAAATAAGATTAAAAGATGACTTGTCATCAGAAACAGTGGAGTCTAGGAAGCAGTGAGATGAATATTCAAAGTACTGAGAGGAAAAAAAAAAAAGCTCAACAAAGAATCATGTCTTTCACAAATGAAGGCAAAATAAAGGCATTTCAAGATAAAAACTCAGAGAATTTGTTGCTTGCACAATTGCCATATGAGAAATGCTAAAGGAGGTTCTTCAGGCTGAGAGAAAGTGATCCCAGGCAGTAAGTTGAATCCACATGAAAAAATAAAAGAGCATAAATAAGGGTAATTAATGTAATTATAATAGACAGTATAAGTGTGTATTTCTTCTTCTCTTAACTGATTTAAAAAGCAGATGTATATAACAATGTGTATGCAACTGTATTTTTGAACTCATATTGAAATGCAATATATTTGACAATAACAGCAGAAAGCGGGTGGGTGAGAAGCAAACCTGTACTGCAGTAAGGAAATGAAACCAGATGGTAACTTGATCCCACAGGAAGAAATGAAGATGATCAGAAATAACAAGTAAGATTAATAGAACAAATTATGTAAATATATACTTGCTCTCCTTTGAGCTTTTTCGAAAGACATAATATAAACTAATAATTATAACAATTTATTGTTGTGTTTGATGTGTGTGTGGGAGGGGGAATAGTGCTATGTAAGAGTAATATTTCTATATTTCACTGGAAACTAAATTAGTATAAATCTGAAGTAGATTTTTGTAAAACGTATATGGTAATCCCTAGAGCAGCCACCAAGAAATAACTGGAAACAAACAGTGAAAATATTATTAAAGGAATTAAAATGTTATAATAGAAAATGCTCACTTAATGCAAAGGAAAGCAGTACAGGAACAAAAGATACACGAGTCATTCAGAAAACAAAAAGTAAGACGGCAGGCATAAATCCATGTATATCAATAATAGCATTAGATGTGAATGGATTTAACAATCAAATCAAAAGACAGAGATTATTGACTGGGTTTTAAAACAAGATCCAATAATATGCTGTCTACAGGAGACACATTTTAGATTCTAAGACACAAAAGAGTTGCAAGGAAAAAGATGGAAAAAGATATATCATGTTAGCATAGAGTAGTATTCCATTTTTACTTCATGAGGTCAGTAGTGATATTACTTCGTTCGTTCCTGATTTTAATAATTTAAGCATTCTCTCTCTTTCTCTTTTTGATCAGTCTATCTAAAGGTTTGTAAATTTTGTTAATCTTTCCAAAGAACAAACTTTGGTTTTATTGACTTTCTCTATTGCACTGAATCCCAAGATCCATGGGCAAGACCACAGGTATGCTGCTAGCTCAAGTCCCAAGAACCAGAGGTCAGATGAATAGGAGCCAGCTGCAGGATCCAGCTACAAAAGCAATCAAAAGCCCACGAGCCTTGCCGGAATGTCCACTGATATTCGATACAGGCCACACACTCAAGGAAACTCGCTTTCAGTTGATTGGCTACTCACAGCAGATCCCATCCCATCATGGGGGTGATTGATCACATTATATCAAATCTTAGTATGGAAGTGATCACAACATCATGACTGCCAAACCACTGAGAATCATGGCTCAGCCAAGTTGACACACAATCTTAACCATCCTAAGTATAGATGCATAAATCCTCAACAAAATACTACCAAAACAAATCCAGCAACACATAGAAAGGATTATACACCTTAATCAAGTGAGATTTGTCCCAGGAATGCAAAACTGGTTTAACATTCAAAAAAACAATTAATACATTACACCATATCAGTAGAATAAAGAAATAAACACATAATCATCTCAAAAGACACAGCAAAAGCATTTGACAAAATCCAACAGCCTGTCATGATAAAAACACTTAAAAAAAAACAAAAAACTAGGAATAGAAGGTAACTTCCTCAACATGAATAAAAGGTATCTAGGAAATCCCATACCTAACATCATATTTAATGGTGAAAGACTGAATGCTTTCCCCTAAGATCAGGAACAAGAAAAGGATGTCTGCTTTAACCACTTCTTTTCAGCGTTTTATTGGTGGCTCTAGCCAGTAGAATTAGGGAAAAAATAAAATAAAAGGCACTCAGATTGGAAAGGAAGAAATAAAACTATTAGCAGATGACATGAACTTGTATATAGAAAATCATAAGAAACCCACTAAAAAACCTTAAAACTAAAAAAATGAGTTTAGCAAGTTTGCAGACGACAAAAGCAGCACACAAAAATCAACTGTACTTCTGTACACTAGCAATGAACAATTCAAAATGAAATTAAAAAAAGATTCCATTGGATACTTAGGAATCAATTAAACAAAACAACTACAACACATGTTGTTTAAAGAATTCTAAAGGGAACCCTTCAGGTTGAAATAAAAGGACACTAGACAGGAACTTGAAGCCATAAGAAGAAATAAAGACTATTGGTAAAGGTAACTACCTGGGTAAATATAAATGCCATAGTTGTTGAAAGAAATAAAGAAGACTTAATAAAATGGAGAAAACCCTGGTGGTGTAATGGTTAAGTGCTACAGCTGCTAACCAAAGGGTTGGTAGTTCAAATCCACCAGGCACTCCTTTGAAACTCTATGGGGCAATTCTGCTCTGTCCTGTAGGGTCATTATGAGTGGGAATTGACTCAATGGCAGTGGTTTTTTTTTTCTTTTTTTTTGGTAATTAAATGGAAAGACATCCCATGTTCACGAATCAGAACACTTAATATGAAGATGACAATACTCCCCAAGTTGATCTACATGCTCAACACAATCTCTATCAAAATTTCAGCTGCCATTTTTTTTTTAAATTGAAAAACACATCTTAAAATTCATTTGGAATTCCAATGACCCAAAATATCAAAAACAATCTTGAAAAAAAAAGAATAATGTCAGAGGACTCACACTGTCCAATATCAAAACTTATGGCAAAACTACAGTAAGACAGTAATAAAGGCTTACGGACAGACATATAGATCAGTGGAATGGAATTGAGACTCCAGGAATAAATCCAATTAATTAATCTAGAATAATTCAATTGAGAAAGTATAATCTTTCAACAAATGGTGCTGGAATTACTGAATATACACATGCAAGAGAATGAAGTTGGAACCCTACCTCAGTCCATATTCAAAAATTTAAAAAATTAATTCAAAATGGATCATAGACCTAAATATAAGAGCTAAAACTTTAAAATTTAGACAAAAACATAGCTGTGAATCTTTGTGACCTTGAATTAGGCAATAGTTTCTTAGATATGATTGACAAAAGCATTGGCAACAAAATAAAAATAGATAAATTGGACTTCATCAAATTACAACTTTTTATGCTTCAAAGGATATCATCAAGAAGTGAAAGACAACCCACAGATTAAGAAATATATTTGAAAATCATATATCTGATAAAGGATTGTATCTAGAATATATAAAGAAACCTTATAACTCAATAATAAAAAACGATAAATAACCCAGTTAAGAAATGGGCCAAGGATCTGAATAGGCATTTCTCCAAAGAAGGTATACAAATGAAAAGATGCTCAACAACATTAGCCATCAGGAAAATGCAAATCAAAACCTCAATGAGATACCACTTTACATTCTGTCAAAAATGTAACAACATGTGTTGTGGAACATGTGGAGAAATTGGACTTCTCATAAATTGCTGATAGCAATGTAAATGGTGCAGCTACTTTGGAAAACAGTTTGGCATTTCCTCAAAAAGTTAAAACATATTGTTACCATGATGTAGTTGTTGTTAGTTGTGTTCAAGTCACCTCTGTCTCCTGATGACCTTATATATAACAGAAGAAAATGTTACCCAGTCCTGTGCGATCTTCATGATTATTGTTAGATGCCGTCGAGTCAGTTCTAACTTGTAGTGACCCTATGTACAACACAACAAAACACTGCCCAGTCCTGCGCCATCCTCACAATCATTGCTATGCTTGAGCCCATCGTTGCAGCCACTGTCAGTCCGTCTTGTTAAGGGTCTTCCTGTCTTTCACTGACCCTCTACTTTACCAAATATGATGTCCTTTTCTAGCAATTGTTCTTTCCTGATGACTTGTCCAAAGTAAGCAAGCTGAAGTCTCACCATCCTTGCTTCTTAGAGCATTCTGTTTGTATTTCATCTAAGACTGATTTGATTGTTACCAAATGACCCAGCAATTCCACTACTAAGTATCTACCCAAAAGAAATGAAAACATATGTCTACACAAAAGACTTGTATGCAAATGTTCGTGGCAGCATTATTCTTAATAATCGTCAAGAAGTGGAAACAACCTACATCCCATCAACTGATGAAGGAGTAAATTATATGAGATATATCCCTATAAGGAGCCCTGGTGGTGCTGTAGTTAAGAGTTTGGTGGCTAACCTGGAGATCGGTGGTTCAAATCCACCAGCTGCTCCTTGGAAACCAGATGGGGCAGTTCTACTTTGTCCTATAGGGCCATTATGAGTCAGAATCAACTCAGTGGCAACAGGGTGGGAGATATCCATAACATGTAATATTATTTGGCAATTAAAATGAATGAACTACTGATACTTGCTACAACATGGACGAACCTTGAAAACATTATTCTAAGTGAAAAAAGTCATTTACAAAAGACCACATATATGATTCCATCCGTGTGAAATATCCAAAATAGGCAAAGCCATGGAGATAGGAAGTAGATTAGTGATTGACTAGGGTTGGGGAGTTGGAGGGGAATAGGGAGTGACTGCTAATGGGTACAGGTACCTTTTTGGGATGGTGAAAATTTTGTGAAGTTGATTGTGGTGATGGTTACACAATTGTGTGAATGCATCAAAACCCATTGAATTGTATACCTTAAATGGATGAATTATATCTCTAGGAAGATGTTAAAAATAATAAAATAGATACATCACGTGACAATGCTTTAATCAAATGTGAAACAGGTATTTTGCCAGGATTTTAGATTTTCCAGTCATAAAGTTGTACTTGTTAGGACGGAGTTAAGTCCTCTTTGTATTCATTTGTGAGCACTCAGGACTTTTCCCAAGTTCTCTGCTTTGCTACTTTAGCCAGCTTCTTTTAAGCCCCACCACCACCACACACACAAACACACACACACACACACACACACACACACACATTAACTCTTGAGTTTATTCCTGTCACTTCACCTTATACAATGTGTTGAATATTTTAAAATCTAGAGTCCTATTCACTGTGAGATGAAACCTTTGCTTTAAGGAAACTTTTGGGCTTCTTACACAGAATGTAGAGTTCAAATAAGGACAATGGAATTCAAAACAGAACAATAAATACACAATTTAGTCAGCAAGCCAGGCTCTACTAAGGAAGATGAAGTACTGGGCCTAAGAATGAGAGTGATTTAAATATCACTGTAATTTCAGAGCTCACCACTTTAAACTAACTTTGATTGCCAGTCCCTGAAATATGAGGACTTCTATTTAAAGTTATATAACAATCAACTGTGTAAGTTTAAGATCTTTTAGGATCTGTATTTTTATTTTAGAGTTCTTCCTTGTTAACTGCATAAAATTTAAATGTATGATCAAATATACTGAGTTTGAATGGTATTTTAGTTTGCAAATAGTGAATTTGTCCTTTGATTTTAAGGTAGAAAAATCTCTAATTCATGATACCTTTGTTGATAACTTTGTCGAGAACTCCTCGCACCCAGATTTCCAAGTTGCAAAAGGAGCTAAACTACTCCTTGTCGTTATTGTGTGTTGCCGAGTCAATTCCGACTCATAGTGACCCTGTGTGACAGAGCAGACCTCCTCATAGGGTTTCCTAGATATAATCTTTACAGAAGCAGACTGCCACATTTTTTCTCCCACAGAGCGGCTGGTGGGTTCAAACCACCAGCCTTTTAGCATCGGTCGTGGTTTGAATTATGTCCCCCCCAAAAAATGTGTGTATCAATTTGACTGGGCTATGATTCCCAGTATTGTGTGGTTGTCCTCCATTTTGTGACTGTAATTTTATGTTAAAGGATTAGGGTATGATCCTATAACACCCTTACTAAAGTCACATCCCTGATCCAATGTAAAGGGAGTTTCCCTAGGGTGTGGCCTGCACCACCTTTTATCTTACAAGAGATAAAAGGAAATGGAAGCAAGCAGAGAATTGGGGACCTCATACCACCAAGAAAGCAGCACCGGGAGCAGAGTGTGCTTTGGACCCGGAGTCCCTGTGCCTGAGAAGCTGCTCTACCAGGGGAAGATTGATGACAAGGACCTTCCTCCAGAGCTGACAGAGAGAGAAAGCCTTCCCCTGGAGCTGACACCCTGAATTTGGACCTTTAGCCTACTTTACCGTGAGGGAATAAATTTCTCTTTGTTAAAGCCATCCACTTGTGGTATTTCCATTACAGCATCACTAGATGACTAAGACAGTTACATCTAGAGGTTGCACTTATCCACTGCACCACTAGGGCTCCTTTTCAACTACACCTAGATTATTGGAAATTTCATAATTAAGAAGAAATGAAGAATGGGCAACTTCTGCCCAAAAGCAAGATGAGAAAGCGGGAAAGGACAGGAACTGGACAAATGGACACTGGGAACCTGGGGTGAAAAGGGGGAGAGTACTGTCACATTCTGGGGATTGCAACCAATGCCACAAAATACTATGTGTGTTAATTTTTGAATGAGGAACCAACGTGAGCTGTAAACTTACACCTAAAGCACAATACAATATTTTTTAAAAAAATAAAAGTTATAGTGTGCCAAAAAAAAAAAAAAAAGAAAGGAAAGAAACCAAACCTATTGCCACTGAGTCGATTCTGATGCACAGCGACCCTATAGGGCAGAGTAGGCCCCATAAGGTTTCCAAGCTGTAAATCTTTACGGAAGCAGACTGCTACATCTTTATCCCACAGAGAGCATGGTGGGTTCAAACCACCGACCTTTTGGTTAGCAGCCAAGCACTTTATTCACTGAGCCACCAAGAGTCCTTGAGGGAGAGTGACTTGAGGAAAATGGCAGAGTAGGCAACTCCAAACACCCATCCCTCTGTGAAACATTGAAAAACAACCAGAAACTGTCAGAATCAACTTTGTCAGAACTATGGAAAATGGTCAATGGTTATAGCAACCAAGCAAACACTGAATCCAGAAAAAAAGGCACATACTATACAGCTATAGTAATGAAAATAGTCTACTACTGGTATAACAATAGACACATAGACCAATGGAATAGAATTAAGAGTCCAGAAATAAACCCACATATGAAGGTCAACTGATTTTTGACAAGGGTGCTAAGTCCGAAAGAAGAGTCTCTTCAATAAATGGTGCTGAGAAAATTGCATTTCCACATGCAGAAAGATGAAATAGAATCCATGCCTCACACCATACACACAGAAAAATTCAAAATAGATTAAGGACCTAAATGTGCAAATTAAACCATAAAATTCTTAAAAGAACAAGCAGGGGCAACAGTGTCAGGCATAGCTTTTAACAATGGATTATCTAATATAATAACAAAACACAAATAAATGGGACCTCATAAAAATTAAAAACTTTTGTTTATCAGTAGACATTACCAAAAAAGTGAAAAGACAAGCTACCAACTGGGAGAATATCTTTGGAAACCACACAATGAAAAGAATCTCATAACCAAAATATATATATAAAACTTGGACAGCATAACAACAAAAAGACAAATAACTCATTCATAAAATGGGCATAGGACTTGAATAGACATTTCACCAAAGAAGACATTCAAATGGCTACCAAACACATGAAAAGATGCTCAGCATCATTAGCCATCAGAGAGATGCAAATCAAAAGCACAATGAGATATCATTTTACTCCTACTAAGATGGTTAGGAAACCCTGGTGGCGTAGTGGTTAAGAGCTAAGGCTGCTAACCAAAAGGTCAGCAGTTTGAATCCACCAGGCACTCCTTGGAAACCTTATGGGGTAGTTCTACTCTGTCATTGTTGGAGTAGACTCCACGGCAACGGGTTGGGTTTTGGAAACCCTGGTGGTGTGGTGGTTAAGAGCTACGGCTGCTAACCAAAACATTGGCAGTTCGAATCCACCAGGTGCTCCTTAGAAATCCTGTGGGGCAGTTCTACTCTGTCCTATAGCATCACTATGAGTCAGAATCAACTCAGTGGCAATGGGTTTGGTTTTTTGGTTTTTTAAAATGGCTAAGATAAACAAACAGAAAATAACAAATGTTGTCAAGGATGTGGGGAAATTGGAACCTTTATCCATTGCTGGTGGGAACACAAAATGGTACAGCTGTTGTGGAAATGGTGTAGTGGTTCCTCAAAAAACTAAAACTAGAACTACCATACGACCCAACAATTCCACTTCTAGGTAAGCAGGGACTCAAAAAGAGGCTTGTACACCAATGTTCATTACAGTACTATTCACAATAGCCAAAAGGTGGAAACAACCTAAATGCCCATCAGCAGATGAATGGATAAACAAAATGTGGTACATACATACAATGGAATACTACTCAACCAGGAGAAATGAAGTCTTGATATATGCTACAGTATGGATGGGGCTTGAAGACATTATGCTGAACGAAATAAGCCAATTACAAAATGAAAAATATTGTGTGACCTAACTTACATAAAAAGATGAGAAAAGGCAAATGTATAGAGACCAAACTTTTTTAGTGGTTACCAGGGATGGGAGGAAGGGGAAAAAGGAGGGTTAACGGTGATGGAAAAATCACACTGATTAAGGGTAGGGTTGCACAGCCAGTTATTATAATTGCTATTAATAAGTTGTACACCTGTAAAAAGTTGAATTGGCAAAAGTTGTGTGATGGATATATTTACAAGAGAAAAAAAAGAGTAGCTGCTGAGGCTGCTTATGTACAACCAAACGCCTCATGGGATTTGATTCCTTGGTTTGGAGGTTTAGGTTCTTGGTTTCTTGGGACATCCCAGTTAATTGGCCTAATAACGTGTTCAGTGCTTCTGTTCTACTTCCTACATTGTTGCACAGGGCCTGGGGTCTTAAAAGCTTGCAAGCAGCCATCCAGTGCTCAACAATTGATCTCTATTCACCTGGAGCAGTAGAGGAAGAAGGAGAGTCAGGAATAGGAAGAGGAAATGGAATGTGTGGCTAATTGCCTCCATGAACAACTTCCTTCTTTGCCATGAGATCAGAAGAACTGGATGGTAACCGGCTGCCATTACTGAACATTTTGATCTGAGATTCCATAGAAAAATCCTGATCAAAAGGGGGAAAATGTAGAACAGAACTTAAAATTCTCATAGACTGTAGACTTTCTGGAGCCATGGAGGCTGGATGAACTCCTAAAACTACTGCCTTGAGATAATCTTTAAACCTTAAACCAAAAATATCCCCTTAGGTTATCTTAAAGCCAAACAGTAGTTTAGCTTAACTAGTGAAAAAAAGATCTGCCTTGAGCATTATGCTCTTTTAAGAACTACCTATATGGGATAAAACTGACAACAGCAATTGGAAAACTTAGATAGGAGCCTTAGGGGCTTTAAGTTTATGTTAATGATGGAGGAACAACTCAGAAAAAGGAGGATGAGAATAGATGTACAACTCGAAGAATGTAATCAATGTCACTAAATGGTACATACAGAAATTGTTGAATTGGTGTATGTTTTGTGGTGTATATTCTCAATAGCAACAACAAACTAAATAAAATTTAGAAAACAACAATAACAAAAAGGCAACTTAAAAATGGTAGGAAAACTTGGTGGCACTTTTTTTCACCAGACCTTGCTCCACCCCTCCCTGGCTCACTGGCAGTCTTAACAATGACTTGTCAGCATTCCCATAACTTGAAAGAAAAAAATTACCAACTAGAATTCTCTATCCCACAAAACTGTTCTTCAAGAATGAAAGATAAATTAAGAAATTCCCAGATAAACAAAAGCTAAGAAAGTTCATTTCTAGTAGACCTGCCCTACAAAGCATTCTATAAAGGGAGTCCTTCAGGCTGACTAAAAGGATACTACACTTGAAGCTGTATGAAGAAATAAAAAAAACACTGGTAAAGGTAACTACACAGGCAAACATAAAATCCAGTTTGCTGTACTTTTTGTTTGTAACTGGTTTTTTAAATATGATTTAAAAGGTAAATACATAAAACTGTAATTATAAATCAATGTGAATGGGCACACAATGTATAAAGATGTAATAATCTATGACATAACAACATAAAGGGGGGAGACAGATGTATAGGAGCAGAGTATATATAAAACTGAGTTGGTATTATTCAAACTGGGTTGTTATAAATTTAAGATATTAATTGTAATCCCTGAGATAACCACTAAGAAAGTAACTAAAAAATATATAGAAAAAGGAAGAAGGGAATCAAAATTGTACACTAACAACAACAACAAAAATGCTAAATTTTAAAAAATGAGAAGAAAAATTGGAAGAAAACAAAAGCATCCAAATGAGAAAAAAATAAATAGGGAATGAAAGAAAGGAAACCAAGAATAAAGAGACCACCTGAGGAAAAATAAAGCAAGTCAAAGGAATAGTGATGGATGAGCACTGGATTAAAAGTGCCCATGTTGGGTTTGCCAGCCCCTGCGACTATGTGAATCAGGAGAATCCTCCAAACTGACCCACAAATTTAGGACATTCCAGCTTCTACAACCACGCGGGCCATTCTCTTTATATAAATCTCTCTATATATATTTATATGTGTTACTGGTTTTGCTTTTCTAGAAAACTCAGCCTAAGACATTTGGCACCAGGAGTGCTTCTTGAGAAACAAAATTTTAAGGATGAGTCTTCTAAATTAGTTTTCAAGTCTTGTTAGTCTTAAAGATGTTGATGACTCTGCTTCCAGTAGTAAAGACAGCATTGCTAATCCATGGCATGAGGTTGCAATAGAAATACTCAAAATATCACCACGAATAGATCAGGTATTGGTGAAAGAGGAGGCTCTGGATGATCGCATGTTTGATACCTTTCTACAATGTTGTCATAATGGAGTCTTATCTCATGTCTATCTCACAGTAGGTCCAGTGGGTCCCCAAAGCAACCCTATAGTGATTTCCCTAGTTCCAGAATGCATAATTGGAATAGATATACTCAGCAGCTGGCAGAACCCCCACATTGGATCCCTGACAAATGGAGTAATGGCTATTATGGTAGGAAAAGCCAAGTGGAAGTCATTAGAACTGCTCTAGGAAAATAGTAAACCAAAAATAATACCACATTCCTGGAGGGATTGCAGAGATAAAGGACTTGATAAAGGCCACCATGAAGGACTTGAAGGATGCAGGAGTGGTTATCTCTACCACATACCCATTCACTTCGCCTGTTTGCCCTGTACAAAAAACAGCTGGATCTTGGAGAATGACAGTAGATTACCAAAAACTTAACTAGGTGGTGACTCCAATTGCAGCTGCTGTTCCGGATGTAGTTTCATTGCTTGAGTAAATTAATACATCTCCTGGTACCTGGTATGCAGCAGTTGATTTGACTAATGGCTTTTTCTCCATACCTGTTTCGAAGGACCACCAGAAGGAGTTTGCCTTCAACTGCCAAGGCCAATAATACACATTCAGTGTCCTAACTTAGGGCTATATCAAGTCTCCAGCCCTATGTAATAATTTAGTCCACAGGGATCTTGATCACCTTTCCCTTCCACAAGATGCAGCATTGATCCATTACATGGATGATAATATGCTGATTGAACTTGGTAAAAAGGAAGTGTCAATGACTGTGGACTTACTGGTAAAACATTTGTGTGCTAGAGGATGGGAAATTGATCCCACAAAAATTCAGGTACCTTCCAACCTCAATGAAATTTTTAGGGGTTCAGTGGTGTACGACATGTCAAGATATTCCTTCTAAAATGAGGGATAAGTTACTGCATCTGGCCCCTCCCACAACTAAAAAAGGAACACAATGCCTAGTGGGCAGGCCTCTTTGGATTTTTGAGGCAACATATCTCTCATTTGGGTGTGCTACTCCAGCCTATTTATCAAGTGACTCGAAAAGCTGCTAGTTTTGAGTGGGGCCCAGACCAAGAGAAGACCCTGCAACAGGTTTAGGATGCCGTGCAAGCAGCTCTTCCACTTGGGCCATATGATCTGGCTGATCCAATGGTGCTTGAAGTGGCAGTGGCAGATAGAGATGCTGTTTGGAGTCTTTGGCAGACCCCTATTGGGGAATCACAGACCCTTAGAATTTTAGAGCAAAGCCCTGCCATCTCTGCAGATAACTACTCTCCTTTTGAGAAACAATTTTTGGCTTGTTACTGGGCCTTAGTAGAGAGTGAACGCTTAACCATGAGCCACCAAGTCACCATGCGGACTGAGCTGCCCATCATGATCTGGGTGTTCTCTGACCCACAGAGTCATAAAGTTGGATGTGCACAGCAACACTCCCTCATTAAATGGAAGTGGGATATACAAGATTGGGCCCAAGCAGGACCTGAAGGCATAAGTAAGTTGCGTGAGGAAGTAGCCCAAATGCCTATGGTCTCCAATCCTGTCACATTACCTTGTATCTCCCACTCTGCACCTATGGCCTCTTGGGGAGTTCCTTATGATCAGTTGACTCAGGAAGAGAAAACTCATGCCTGATTTACAGATGGTTCTGGGCTATATGCAGCCACCACTCAGAAGTGGACAGCGGCAGCACTACAGCCCCTTTCTGGAACCTCCCTGAAGTACAGTGGTGAAGGGGAATCCTCCCAATGGGCAGAACTTTGAACAGTGCAGCTGGTTGTTCACTTTGCCTGGAAGGAGAAATGGCGAGATGTGCAATTGTATACTGATTCATGGGCTGTGGCCAATGGTTTGGCTGGATGGTCACGGACTTAGAAGGAACATGATTGGAAAATGGGGGACAAGGAAGTATGGAGAAGAGGTATGTTGATAGACTTCTCTGAATGAGCCAAAGAAGTGAAGTGAAGATATTTGTGTCTCCTGTGAATGCTCACCAAAGGGTGACCTCAGCAGAGGAGGATTTCACAATCAAATGGATAGGATGACACATTTTGTGTAAACCAGTCATTCTCTTTCTCCAGGTACTCCCATCATTGCCTAGTGGGCTCATGAGCAAAGTGGCAATGGTAGCAGGGATGGAGGTTATGCATGGGCTCTGCAACATGGACTTCCACTCACCAAGGCCAACTTCGCTACAGCCACTGCTGAGTACCCAGTCTGCCGGCAGCAGAGACCAACACTGAGTCCCCAGTATGCCACCATTCCTTGAGGTGATCAGCCAGCAACCTGGTGGCAGGTTGATTACATTGGACCACTTCCATCATGGAAAGGACAGTGTTTTGTTCTTACTGGAATAGACACTTACTCTGGATATGGATTGCCTTCTCTGCATGCAATGCTTCTGCCAATGCTACTATCTGTGGACTTATAGAATGCGCTCTCCACCATCATGGTATCCCACACAGCATCACCTCAGATCAAGGAACTCCACAGCAAATGAAGTGTGGCAATGGGCCCATGCTCATGGAATTCACCGGTCTTACCAGGTTCTCCATTGTCCTGAAGCAGCTGGTTTGATAGAATGATGGAATGGCCTTCTAAAACCACAATTACACTGCCAGGTAGGTGGCAATACCTTGCAGGGTTGGGCAATGTTCTCCAGGAGGCTGTATATGCTCTAAACCAGTGTCCAATATATGGTGCAATTTCTTCCATAGCCAGGATTCATAGGCCCAGGAATCAAGGAGTGGAAATGAGAGTGGCGCCACTCACTATTACCCCTAGTTACCCACTCGAAAAATTTTTGCTTCCTGTTCCTGCAACCCTATGCTCTGCAGAGAGCATAGTTCCAAAGGGATGAATGCTGCCACCTGGAGTTGCATCACTGATTCCATTGAATTGGATATTGAGAATGCCACCTGGCCACTTTGGGCTCTGTATGCCTCTGGATCATTGGCTGGTGTGATTGATCCTCATTACCAAGAAGAAATCAGATTAATATTACATAATGGAGATAAAGAAGAGTATGTCTGGAATGCAGAAGATCACTTAGGGCATCTCTTAGTACTACTACGCCCTTTGATTAAAGTCAATGGAAAACTACAGCAGCCCAATTCCAACATGACTACTAATGGCCCCGGCCCTTCAGGAATGAAAGTTGGGGTCAGCCCACCAGGTAAAGAACCACAACCAGCTGAGGTACTTGCTGAGGGCAATGGAATACAGAATGGGTAGTGGAAGAAGGTAGTTCTAAATACCAGTTATGACCATGTGACCAGTTGCAGAAATGACGGCTGTAATTGTCATCAGTATTTCTTCCTTGTATGTGCGCATCAACTATTTTTGTTTTCTTCACTTATAAAATATAAGATGTAAACAGGGCTAGTGCGTTTTGGTTGTATATGTGTTCATTGTATCATGTTAGGTGCAAGTAAGACTTTATCTTTATTCAGAGATTATTTTTTGTTTAAGGAGTTGTATATAGGTGCCAAGTTTACAAGGGGTGGACTGTGATCATTAAGGTTGTGTGTCAGTTTGGCTGGGCCATGATTCTCAGTAGTTTGACAGTAATGATGTAGTTTGGCAGTTGTATAATGATGTGATCACCTCCAAGATGGGATCTGCTGTGAGTAGCCAATCAGTTGAAAGAAAGTTTCCTTGGGGGTTTGGCCTACATCCAGTATAATTGGACTTTCTGACAAGGCTTGTGGGCTTTTGCTTACACTGGATCCTACAGCTGGCTTCTGTTCATCTGATCTCTGGTTCTTGGGACTTTAGCTAGCAGCTTACCTGTCATCTTTCCTGCTGATCTTGGGACTCATCGATCTTCGCAGCCTGTGAGTCACAGCCCTGCAGTCTGACTTGCCGATCTTGAGTTCACCAGCCCCTGCAGCAACATGAATCAGGAGAAGCCTCTATGCTGACCCACGGAATTGGGACATTCCAGCCTCTACAATCATGTGAGCTATTTCCTTAATATAAATCTCTCAATATACATACTTATACACTTTACTGGTTTTGCTTCTCTAGAGAACCCAACCTAAGACAGTAGCTATGAGTCAGAATCGCCTAGACGGCAACGGGTTTGGTAATGTCCTCTTTGCTTTTTGAACTCTTACAGACTATGTGATTCCTTTACAGCAAGGACAGGATCTTACTCATCTTTGTATTCACAGAACCTAGCATATTGTTGGGTGAGATGGTTCCCATGAAAACTTCACTCCTGTCTGATGTCCAGTCACAAATTTCTAACTGGCAAGGATGTGAAGTAAGTTTTTTCGGTGGCTGCCGGTGAGTCTCTGAACTGAGTCTACTTCATACAGAATAACTGTCTAAACTCGAAGGCTCATCTAAAATCCTGCATCTGCAAGAAGCATTTCCAGATCTTCAAGTTAGCATTAATCTTGCCCTCTGGCAAACTCCTATAACACTTTGTATCTCTAAGAAACAATTGTCATAATGTCAGTCTTGGCAGAAACAAGCTTTTTTTCAATTATAGACCAAAATCAGAAGGAAAAGGTTTCTCTCTTTTAGGGTCAAAAAGAAACCAAAAGATTGTTTCCCAGTGTGGTTTTCCAGTAACACTGGTGGGGTGGGGTGAATTTGGAGCACTAAGCCCTGCAGGGTAACCAGTTCCTATGCCTGCACACCCATGTGTCTGCACACTCACCAGTAGGCAGTCCCTCACTACCCAGCATTTTCCTAATAGATTTCCATTTCTACTAGGGACTTAGATGCTGGCTAGCAATTAGTCCTAATCAGGCAGCAGGAGTTTCCTAAGGGGACTGCCATCTAGCCTAATTGCTGACAGCTGTGGGGCTCTGACTGCCAGGGACAGGCTGTTAACCCTCAGTGTCCCAGTCTCCACAAAGTCTCTTTTGACCTAGCAGAATTCTTCCTTTTATGTGGTCTGAGTAGGAGTAAGTGGCTTTTCTTTATTTTGGAAAACTGCAGAGTCTTGGGCTGCTTTATCTACAAAGATGCTTGGAGATAGAGAGTGAAGTGCATAACCCTGTTCTGGAGCAGGGAATTCTTCACAGAGGAAAAACGAGAGCTAGATTAAAAAAAAAAAAAAAACTATTATGGAAATTCTCAAAAGTCACAAAAGTAGAGAGAGTAGTAAAATAAGCCCCAATATAATCATCATCCAGTTCTCTGCTTTCTGCTATTCTTTTTTATCTATCCTCCATTGGTACTTCCCCCCACTTACAGGAGAATTTTAAAGCAAATCCCAGACATATTATTTCACTTATAATTACTTTAGTGTGTAATTCTAATATACTCAAAGACATTTTTTTTAAATTACCACAGCACCATTGTTATTATACTCAACAAAATTAATAATAATTCCCTAATCACACTCAACATCTAGACATTTTCACATTTCCACAATGCCTCAAAAATGTCTTTTTGGTTTGTTTGTGTCAGGACTAATCAAGGTGCACACACTGTGTTTAGTTATGACTAAATGACTAGGTGGCCATTTGTTCTATAGAATTTTACATTCTAAACTTAGTAGATTATATCCTCATGGTGTCCTTTTATGTGTTCCTCTAATCCCCATATTTTCTGTTAACTGGTAGTAAAATTCCACCAGCCGCTCCTTGGAAACCCTATTGGGGCAGTTCTACTCTGTCCTATAGAGTCACCATGAGTCGGAATCGACTCGATGGCAATGGGTTAGGTAGTAGAATTTAGAAGCTTGATGAGAATTAGGCTTGTTTTCTAAGAATAAGTTACAGGTGGTGCTGTGAACTTTCTTTTGCTTCAAATCAAGAGATGTATCTAATGTCTAACTGTCCAGTTTTAGTGATGTTAAAATTGATCAGTGAGTTCAGATGGTGTCAGCCTGATTCATCCATTATAAAATTCCCCTTCATCATCTCACCAAATACTTTTAGCAGACATTGATGATCATTGCCTAGAATGATTGTTTCATTAGTGGTTACTAAATGGTGATTGTTATGGACTGAATTGTGTTCTCTCAAAATATGTGTTGAAATCCTAGCCCCTGTACTTGTAAAAAAAAAAAAAAAAAAATGGAGCCCTGATGGCACAGTGGTTAAGCACTCAGTTGCTAACTGAAAGGTTAGCAGTTTGAGCTGCTCTGCAGGAGAAAGATGTGGCAGTCTGCTTCTGCAAAGATTTACAGCCTTGGAAACCCTAGGGGCAGTTTTACTCTGTCCTATATGGTCTCTATGAGTTGGAATCTACTCGATGGCAACAGGTACTTGTAAATATGACCCAGTTTGAAAATAGAGATTTTCTTTTCTTATATTAATGAGGTCATACCAGAGTAAGGTGGATCCTAAACCTAATCACTCCTGAGTTATAAAAAGAGCAGAATAGACACTGGAGTACACAGAAGAGGAAGATAGACACCAAAGAACTCCAAGGAACTCACAGGGCTACAGACAAGGAAGGACCTTCCCTTAGAGCCATGCCCTGAATTTGCATTTCTAGCCTCCTGAACTGTGAAAAAATAAATTTCTGTTCTTTAAAGTCACCCACTTGTGATATTTCTGTTATGGGAGCACTAGGTAACTAAGACAGAATTTGGCACCAGAGAGTAGGGATGCTGCTCTAACAAATATCTAAAATGTTAAAGGGACCTGGAATTTGGTAATGGATAGATGTAGAGGAATTTAGATACACTTGACAGTAACAGCCTAGATTGCATTGAAGAGATTGTTGGTAAAATTATGGACATTAAGGACAACTGCGATGAGGGCTCAGAAAGAAATGAGGAATTCCATAGAGAAACATAATGAACAGAATATTGCTAGAAATGTAGACATTAAATGGGCTTCTGGTGAGGCTTTAAAAGGAAATGATGAACATGTGATTGGACAGTGTGTCCTGGAACTGACACCAAGGGTGTGGCTACATAAGCTTTTGCTAAAGAGATTAGGCCTGTGACTGATGGATCTAATCAACAACCTCAGCAGAAACCCTGTCAGCTTAGACTGAAAGAGACAGAAACAGGACAAAATGAAGGAAAGCTGGTCTGCCTCTGTAGTGAACTCGTCTAACTTTAAGAGGAGGGATAAGAATCAGGATCAGCATAAAGCTGGTTCCTATGAGGTAGAGGTCAGACATACCTCCACTCTTCAAATTTTTCACCATTTCTGACACCAGCCATTTGCCCTCCCCCCATCCTTGCCCCATGGCACTCTTCACTTGTCTGCTGAATTTGATAGTTTATTGCAATGGCCACACAGAACTCACAGGCCATACTTAAAATTATGTGGTTTATTAGAAAAGTAGCAGGCTACAATTCGGGATCAGGATCAATTTGCAAGTAACAGGATACAACTGAGGAGACAGGATACAGTTTGTCAATCAGGACAGCTTCCAACCAAAGCAGCTCTCAGTTTCTCCTAGGCCATGCCTGCAGGCAATCCCTTTTTTCAGCCAGGCCAGCTGACAGCCTCTGCCCGCTGGCCCCTTTTGGCCTCTTTCCTGCTCAGGCAAGTGTTAGAGCTCTTTAGGTCTGCCGGCAAGCCTCCTGTCTGAAGGCGCTAAGCTCTCTCTCTGTGAGGGCCAGAAAGCCCACCGTGCCATCTCAAGCCAGTCTACTGGTTCCTGCCGCTGGTACTGCTGCTACTGTTTCTCTGCTATTGGGCTTTACTGTGCTGCTGTTTCTCACCATTTTGTACCATCTTCAGTTTATAGCTCTTTCTTCTGGGTCTAGGAGGTTCTCAGCATAGGGACCCCAGGTCAAAAGGACACACTCCGCTCTAGGCTCCTCTTGATGCTAATGAGGTCCCCCTCAACCTCTGTGGAATTGACCCTTATATTCAGTTTCAAAGCATGGCCCTCCCAGCCAGGCCACAAACCGACTAATCCCCACAAGGTCACCTAATCCTTATTAGGTGGTTTTATGCACTGTGTCTGCATAATAAACTGACCAATCCCTGAAAGGTGCCTAAAATAGAGCAATCACAGGCAGGCTGCAGCCCAATCAGTTATTTTTGGCAGAATTATAAACCCAAGGCCAGAAAGGCCATATATAATAGACACCCATTGTGCTGCAACCTCCTACAATTCTATAGCAGTGAATGGGCCATTGGAAATACTTGATTGTGAACATCTGTTATCCACCAAGAAAAGAAAGGGACCATTTTGGGAACAGTTCAGAGATCAGCAGAACTGTTAAAAGGAGGACGGGAAGGCAAGGCCGCAACTACCTTGTTTTCAAAGGGTGAGGCTACTGCCTGGGCTTCAAAGAGTGGGGTCACTCTTATTCCAACTCAGCTCCAGAAGGTGGAACTGCTGTTTAGGTGAGCCAAGAGAATGGGGCTGCCACCTAAAGCAGAGGGAGTGGGGCTACTCTGGCACTGGGCCAGGAGAATGGGGCTGACACCAGGGCCGAGGAACCTCCATCCAGAGGGTATGACCAATGCCCAGATATGCCTGGAAAACAGGATTATTTTCAACCCTTGAGAGCTAATGTCTTTGCTCTGATGAGTTTGGACTTGCGTGGTACCCCTCTTTCCCTCCAACTTCTCCCATTTGGAATGGCAATGTCTACGTTATGCCTGATTTGCCGTTGTACTTTGGGAGCAGATAACATTTATTCTAGGTTTCACAGGTCTACAGAGGGAAAGGAATTTTTCCCTAGGATGGAACACACCCAGACTCTCACCTACACTTGATTTAGAGGAGTCAGACGATAAGACTTTGGATTTAGTGTTGATGCTGGAATGAATCAAGACTTTTGGGGATGATGTCGTAGGCTGAATATGGGAAGGACATGAATTTGGGGGGGGGGGGGGCAAAGGGTGAACTATGATGGATTAAATTGTGTCCCTGTAAAATATATGTTGCAATCCTAACCCTTCTACCTGTAAATATTACCCTGTTTGGAAATAGGGATTTTCTTTCATCATGTTAATGAGGTCATACCAGAGTAGGGTAGATTCTAAACCTAACCATTTCTGAGTTATAAAAAAAGCAGAATAGTCACAGAGATACACAGAGGGGGAACATAGATGCCAACCAGGGAACACCAAAGAGCACCAAGGAACTCCTCGTGGGGCTACCAACTAGGAAGGACTTCCACCAAGAGCCATGCCCTGAATTCAGACTTCTAGCCTCCTAAACTATAAGAGAATAAATCTCTGTTCTTTAGAACCACCCAGTTGGGGTACTTTTGTTTGGCAGCATTATATAGCTAAGACAGTGACATTCTAATGTTGTCCTTCCTTTGGCATGTATTAGCTGTGATTCTTTTCTCTCTATATCACATTAATGAGTTAATTCCCTAGCAACCTCTAAATGTAACTGTCTTGGTCATCTAGTGCTGCTATAACAGAAATACCACAAGTGGATGGCTTTAACAAAGAGAATTTTATTTCCTCACAGTAAAGTAGGCTAAAAGTCCAAATTCAGGGCATCAGCTCCAGGGGAAGGCTTTCTCTCTCTTTTGGCCTTCTTCTCATCAATGTTCCCCCGAACTAGCAGCTTCTCCACACAGGGACCCCAGGTCCAAAGGATGCGCTCTGCTCCTGGCACTGCTTTCTTGGTGGTATGAGGTCCCCCTGTCTCTCTGTTCACTTCTCTCTTTTATATCTCAAGAGATTGCCTCAGGACACAATCCAATCTTGTGGATTGAGTCCTGCTTTACTAACACAACTGCCACCCATCCTCCCTCATTAACATCATAGAGGCAGGATTTACAACATATAGGAAAATCACATAATACCAGGAATCGTGGCCAAGCCAAATTGATACACACATTTTTGGGGGGACATAATTCAATCCATGACAGTAACTATTAAAAAAACAGGCGTATCATCATGAACTCTGGAATTTTTCTGTATTTGATGTGTTTCAATCAATTGAGTCCCATTTTTTTTAGGCTAAAATTATCCCAAGTTTAACCAGTGGGAGCCTTTTCAAACTTGTCCTATACCATTTTGTCCTGTCCCAAGTACTCTGAAAATGTTCTGCCCCCACCTGGAACAGCAGTTTTCTAAGGAACCTTTGTTCCATTTAGTGAGATTGGGCATTATGGGTTGTGTTGCACACACATGCTGCTTCAAAGGTAGTCCTAAGATCCCAAGTAGCCACAAGACTAGGATGAGGACCCCAACCAGTAGTAGTATTCCCTCCATAGGTGCTATGTCCATCTGGTCCAACTGAGTTGCACACATAAGACACTTACCCAGTGTTGGCAATTGTGAAAGCCATTTATTATTTACAGAAAGCAGCTTACTTTCATTATAGATAAGGTTGACTAAAGTAACCATCCAGAAATCAAAGACCAAATTAACCATACAGAATCCTTCACCTGTTTATTTTTTCTCCTCTAAAACTCTATGCTTCCCTGATTCAGGAGTTGTTGCATTGGATCCCACTTAACTGATACCATTTGCACTACCAAACCAGTCCAGGGAAGTATCAGCACCCCTTTCCTCATCAGTCCAGACCACAGCTGCTCTACACAGCCCTTTCTCTCACCCAGGGCTAGGTCAGCAGGGACCAGCCACAAGCTAGCAAGTCCACACAACTCTTCCCACTTTAGTCAAACCAGCCCACTACTCCCTTAGATCTGATAATTTGTTGCAATGACTTACTAACTCCTGGAAAAGGGCCATCTTTAATTCAGCAGCTTACTTTCATTACAGGATAAAAACACAAAAAGGACGAGGTCCTGGAGGAGTCTCCACAAAGAGCTTTATGTCCCCAGGGACATGTGGTTCTCCTATATGCATCATCAACCCCAAAGCTCCCAGGAAGCTGCAAGGTCTAGAACCAAACCAAACCTGTTGCCATTGCATCAACTGTGATTCATAACGACCCTATACAACAGAGTAGAACTGCCACATAGGATTTCCAAGGAGTGGCTGGTGGATTCGAACTGCTGACCTTTTGGTTAGCAGCCAAACACTTAACCACTGTGCCACCAGGGCTCCCCAAGGTCTAGGGTCCTTTATAACAGTCATTGGGGCCTCAGTGCATAGTCGTGATTGATGCTTCATTGCATATGCATGATCAATCAAATCAATGAATATGAATGATTGATTGCATCATGCCCTCTCCCTTCCTTGAAGTTATTTGCCAGATGTGGTCTTTGGGGCTCCCACTAAATTTGCATATGTTCAAGCATTGCCTGGCTATTTTACATAGTAGAAGCACATCAATTACTAGCAAATTTCAAGAGTTATTCTCAGGAAAACAGAGAAAAAAGCCAAACTAAGTTCTTTGTCCCACAGGGATATATATACATCTGTAACCATCTTTAACTTCCTCTCACCTGTCCTAAAGGAAACAAGTGTCCAAAATATGCTTTTGATATCTTCACTTCCAAACTAAACTCCATCAATTATCTCCTCGCTCTCCGTTTATCTTCAGCTTGACCCTCTCTTATCAATTGACCTGAAAACTGAGATCAAGTGCATGGACAATCATGCATACATAATGGATCCCCAATAAAAACTCTGACCACCAGGGCTCAGATGAGCTTCCCTGATGGGCAATACTTTGTGCGTATTTTCACTTATCGGTTCTGGGAAAGTAACATTTCCTGACTCTGGGGAGAGAATAATGGAAGCTCCACATTTGTACTTCTCCTGGACTCAGCCCTATTGCACTGCTTCCCTTCACTAGGGCTACCATAACAAAATGCTATACAGTGGGTGGCTTTAAATAACAAATTTATTTTCTCACAGTTCTGGAAGCTAGAAGTCTGAATTCAGCGCTCTGGCAGGGCTATGCTCTCTCTTTCTGTTAGCTGTAGGAAAAGATCCTTCCTTATCTCTCAGTTTCTGGTAATCCTGGGCATTTTTTGGCATTCTTTGGTTTGTAGATGGGTCCTCTCGTGCTGTCTTCCCCCTGCGTGTGCCTATGATTAAACACTACTCAGAAGGGAATAGGATTAGGATCCACCCTACTCCTATATAGGACCCCTGGTGGCACAGTGGTTAAAGCACTCAGCTGCTAACTGAAAGGTCAGCAGTTTGAGCCCACCAGCTGTTCCACGGAAGAAAGATGTGGCAGTCTGCTTCTGTAAAGATGTACAGCCTTGGAAACCCTATGGGGCAGTTCTACTCTGTCCTATAGGGTTGTTATGAGTCGGAATCAACTCGATGACAGTGGGTTTAGGTTTAGGTTTAGGTTTAGGTTTACTGGTGTATGATCTCGTTTAACTTGTAGTTGTTGTTGTTGTTAGGTGCTATCTAGCCAGTTCCGACTCCCAGTGACCATATGTACAACAGAATGAAACACTGCCTAGTCCCACAACATCCTCACAATCATTGCTATGTTTGAGCCCATTGTTTAACTTAACCCATAACAAAAGAAAAACCCTATTTCCAAAGAAGGTCACATTAACAGGTGCATTACAGGTATCCTTTGCCTGTAATAAACCACTGAATGAGTTCTGTGAGTCTTTCTAGCAAATTATCGAACCTAAGAGTATTTTTGGAACCCCTCGAACTTGCAGTTGGTGTCAGAAGTAAAGGAAGTCTTGGGAACCGTTCCATCTAACTTTGTAGTTGGCCTAAATGGCAACCATTACTGCTCCCTGTGCATACCCCCTTTAAGAATATGAGTCCCAACCCACTTCCTGCTAAAAGCGTGAGCCAGGAAGCCAACTACACACTAAATGGCCTGACTTCAATCGGCTTGAAAATGAACATCTGAGTCAGAGATAACAGTCTATAGGATGGGTTGAGCCTGTTAGATTTTCTCACAAGAATTTGGAATTAAGAAGCAAAAAAAAAAAAAAATTGTAGACAGTTCCCAAGAGGCCCAGGTGGAATTCATACAGCTGAGTTCCTCCCACTGGAATTTCTCAGTAAGCCACCTCTTTGCTTCAGCTCTCTGGAATAGTTTTCTATTTCTTGTCACCAATCTCTGACTGAAACAATTGGTTGCTTCTCAACCTAAAAACAAGCTCAAGGCTTTCCCATCCTAAAAAAGAAACAAATCTCTTCTGTCCCGTCTAACTACTGTCCACTCACCTACACAGCCAAGCTACTCAAAAGAATAGTCTGTATTTGCCTCCTTTATTTCTTCTCCTAACATTCTCTGCTAAAAATAACTGTATTCTGACTTATGCTTCCATCACGCCACTGAAATTACTTTGCCAACATCATTGCTGGCCTTCTAATTTCCCAATACAGTGAACACTAGTCTTTTACGTGTTTCCTCAGTAGCACATCATACTGTTGATTACCCCTTCTTTCTTGGTACGACCTGTCCTCTTAGCTTCCAAAATTCCATGTCTCTTGATGCTCCTATTGTGCCTCTGGCCACACTTTGAGAATATCCTTTGCTGGTTTCTTATTCTCTGCCAGAACTTAAATGTCAGGGTATCATTGGGCACCTTCATTAGGTTCTTGCCCTCAAGGATCTAAATTTTAGTGGAAAAGACAAATCAAGAAAAACATATGAGATAATGACAGATTTTGATAAGTTCCAGAAAAGCGACAAACAGGATGATACAATGAAAGGTGCTGGGAGAGGGGGTGATAAATGATGAGAAAGGAGGGACCCCAAGGAGATGACATTTGAGCTGAGACCTGAAGGATGAGGAATTGACCACTAGGGGCCCTATCTGGATATTCCATACATTTGTGCAGGTTGTGCATTGCACCAGGGCACCCCTTGGAGGGGGCAGATGGGGAGAAAACTCCAGCCCCTGATCCACAAAGCTATGTGTTCTGTCAAAAATTCCATTGACCAGGAGGAAGAATACTCCTTAATTCAAAGGCACCTTATGCTTGCTAAGTCATGCACCTATGGGCTGTGTGAATCCAGAAGAGGCATTTATTTCTAGTTTGTACAGACTCTTGATAGGGTGGACACATTGAAATGTCAGGCTAAACATCTCTGAGACCAGTTTCCTCATATGTAAAAGAGGATGTTGTCAGACAGGTTAGCATACCTTGTGATGCTGTTGGAGGATTAGCAATACTGTATGTATGTCTGGCACATAGTAGAGGGTCCATATTGGTAGTTGTTATTATTCTGAGGACAATGTCTTATTCACTAACCACTGTTTTTTAAGTCCCACATCTTCCAGGAAGCCTTCTCCTATTATGCAAGTCACCATTGATGTCTCTTACCTGAATGTTTAATCGTACTTCTTGACCTTTATAGTTTCCCTGCTCACTTCATATCTATCTACTCATCTTTCTGTCTATCTCCCAGATTAGATTGAAAGCTTTTTGAGAACGTGAATAATGGTTTCTATTCATTTTAAATCCCCCACAATGCTGAGCACAGAATAGGTCCTCAATAAACACTTACACTGAATTTTCACAAGCCCCTATCTGTGTCACATACTCGGTGGGTACATTTTTCTCTGCTATACATCCAGAGACTTTTTTTTCAACACAAAAGAAGCATCATCCCACACCTGATTTGTAGAGATGTATAAAATAAAACTCTGTAATTGGTTCTGCGCATGAAGAAAGAAAAATCGTGCCTCTCAGAACTGTCGGCTTCATTACCTCTGTGGCAAGCCATGTGGGAGGGCGGTTGGAGATTTACGAGAAGGAGCTGGTTAATGACCAACCCCCCACACACTTGAGCCCCTACACCTACATGGTGCTCACAGAAGCCAAGCGATGGGAGAAGTCTTTTCTCAGTTCGTTCCTATTTCAGAAACAGTATGCCATTAATGATTTCTCATCTTTTCTAACTGCTTATTTAGGGAAGATTATTTCTGAGAACCATATAAGAGGTCAATCTAATAAAGTAGAAGCAATCTCAAGTGAAAGACTGCACACCCAGGTAGTCTAGTGGCTGAGCAGTAACTTTCGATGTCCTGGGTGATTCTTAGCAGCAGGGACACCTCCGGAGGGGTCCTCTACCACAGAGAGGTGTTGACGCCCCCAAATGGGAGTTACAGGATTAACCCTCATTTGTTTTACTTCACTGAGTTTCTAGTCACATGTTTTGTCCATTTTACCATTGATTTGCTTGCTGTTTTGTTTTGTTTTTGTTTTTCTCATTTAGGAGGAGGAATTTTTATATACTGTGGATATCACATTAGTCTAATCAGGATATTTGGGATTGCACGGATCCGATAGCCCATCTAAACTACCTTAAGAACAGAGGGACCCCATCGGCTTACATAATTGGAAATCCAAAAGTAGATCTGAACTCAGGCACAACTGAATCCAGGGACCCAAACAATAGCTTCGAAACGGTTTCTCTGTTTAATCTCTACTTATCTCTGTTTGCCCTTATTTCATCCTTTTGGAGTTAGACTTCTTTATGAAGCCAGAGACAGTGATGGCCACAGGAAGCCACAAATTCACATCCTCTCAGCTTCCTAAACACATAGATAAGATCCATTCTCCTCTAGCTTCAAATCAAAAAATGCTGCAGAAAAACGAATTGGCTGGCTTGGTTCACATGTCCAGGAAATGATGGGATCTGGAAATGGGAGTGCTGAACAACCAAAAACAATAAATGCCCACTATAGAGACTAACGCTTTTAATATATCTGTGACCTTTCTAAGCATCACTTTCACCATCTATAAAATGGAGTAATGATAATGACAACAATAATAATACCATCAAAAGTAATTAGATAATTCATCTAAAATGTTTAGCACAGTCCTGGCACATAATAAACCCTATACTAATGTTGGCACTTGTTAATATTTTTATCATCATATGCTTCCAGATGGTCATCTTTTTATTGATGGTGTTGTCCATTGAACAGAAGCTTAAATTTTTTTCAGGAAGCAAATCTAAAAATCTTTTCTTTATGGCTGCTAGGTGATATCTTGCACAGGGGAGTTCTCCACCCCAAAATTACCAAAATATCCTCCTCTCATATTTCCTTCTGGTATTTTTGTGGTTTTATTTATTTATTTATTTATTTTAATGTTTAGATCTTTACTTCACCTGCATTTCCCTGCTAATTTGAAATTTAATATTTACCCAATGCTAAATTCCTATCATGAACTGACTAGTTTCTAGATTTATTCTATTTCATTCTTTCTTTATTCCTATGCCAGTTTTAATTATTATAGATTTATTGTAAATTTTAATATTTCCAAGGGCAAATTCTCCCTTGTCATCATCCACACATTACTCTTTCAAAAAAACTTTGGAATCAATCATAAAAATACGAATGAGCATCTATTAGGATTTCATTTTAAATGTATTAAATTTATAGGTCAATTTGGAAAGAATTAGCATCTTCATTAATAATGAGTCTTCCTGTCAAGGAACTAATGTAAATCTCCATTTATTCAGGTATTCTTCATGTTCTTAAGTATGTTTTAGAAAGTTTCTTTATAGGAAACATAAACATAATACATTTATTGTTATGTTTATTCCAAGGTATTTTAATATTTTTGTATTTGTGCTATTAAATAGAATTAATTTTTCCATTAAAATTTCTAATTTGTTATTGTTATCGTCATTGCTATTAATTTTTGTTTTACTTGTAACTGGCTATCCCATTGCATTTTTTTTATCTGAAAACTTTTCAATTGATTCTCATAGATATTATAGAATCCAATCATATCATCTGTAAATTATCACATTGGCTAGGGCCTACAGTAAAATATTGGCTAGGATAGTAATACCCAGTGTTATGGGTTGAGTTGTGTCTCCAAAAAAGTTATATTCAAGTCCTAACCTCTGGAACCTGTGAATGTGGCCTTATTTGGAAATAGGATCTTTGCAGATTTAATTAGTTACCATGAGGTCATACTGGAGTAGGGTGGGTCTTAATCCAACATGACTGGTACTTACAAGAAGCAAAGAAACACAGAGACAGACACAGAGAGAAAACGGCCATGTAAAGATGGAGGCCAAGGTTGGAGTTATGCTGCCATACGGCAAGGAACTCCTGAAACGACCAGAAGCTAGAAGAGACAAAAAAGGATCTTCCCCTAGAGACTTTGGAGACAGCATGATCCTGCTAATACCCTGAATTCAGAGTTGTATTCTCCAGAACTACGATGAGAATAAATTTCTGTTGTTTTAAGCCACCTGATTTGTGATAATTTGTTGCAGCAGCCTTAGGAAACTAATATACTCAGCATCCTCGTCTTACTCCTGACTTTAAGAGAAATAGCCCTGGTCTTTCACCTTTAAGTATGATATTTGCTGTTCATTTCTTGATAAAGTTGAGGAACTTGAATTCTTTCTTAGTTGTGGTTGTGGTGTGCCATCGAGTCAATTCCTACTCATAGCAACCCTATAGCAACCCTGTATGATAGAGTAGAATTGTCCCATAGGGTTTCCAAGGAAGCAGACCGCAACATCTTTCTTCTGCAGAGTCGTTTGCGTTTCAAACCGCCAACCCTTCGATTAGCAGCCAAGCAATTTACCACTGTGCCACAAGGGCTCCTTTTTTCTTAGGTTACTAGAAAAAATGGATGTCAGAAGAGACTCTGAAACTTGCTCTTGAATGTAAAGTAGCTAAAGTGAATAGAAGAAATGATGAAGTAAAAGAACTGAACAGAAGATTTCAAAAGATGGCTCGAGAAGACAAAGTAAATTATTATAATGACATGTGCAAAGACCTGGAGTTAGAAAATCAAAAGGGAAGAACATGCTCAGCATTTCTCAAGCTGAAAGAACTAAAGAAAAAATTCAAGCCTCGCGTCGCAATTTTGAAGGACTCTATGGGCAAAATATTGAACAACACAGGAAGCAGCAGAAGAAGATGGAAGGAATACACAGTCACGGTACCAAAAAGAATTGGCTGACATTCAACCATTTCAAACTCACAAAAAAAGACCAGACTTACTGGTCTGACAGAGAATGGAGAAACCCAGAGAGTATGGCCCCCAGACACCCTTTCAACTCAGCACTGAAGTCACTCCTGAGGTTCACCCTTTAGCCAAAGATTAGACAGGCCCATAAAAGAAAATGAGACTAAAGTGGTCACACTGGCCCAGGGGCAAGGACAAGAAGGCAGGAGGGGACAGGAAAGCTGGTAATGGGGAACCCAAAGCCAAGAACCGGAGAGTGTAGACATGTCATAAGCTTGGCAACCAATGTCACAAAACAATATGTGTATTAATTGTTTAATGAGAAACTAATTTGCTCTGTAAACCTTCATCTAAAGTACAATTTAAAAAAATCATGTCTATATTCTCAAATGTACTGATACAAAGTTGCAATAGATTTCTTTTATGTATTTCTTTTTTACTTGATCTTTTAATTTTTTAATGAGCTTACTATCCCTCACTACCATATTTTTACACAAATAGCACATGCCTTCTATGTTTGTTTGCCAACTGCTCCCCCTCCTGCAAGATATTTTCATAAGCTTGCTCTGCTAACTTTTTTGTTTGTTTTTTTATTATTGTGCTTTAAGTGAAAGTTTCCAATTCAAGTTAGTCTCTCATACAAAAATTTATACATACATTGTTATGTGACCCTAGTTGTTCTTCCCATACTGTGACAGCACACTCTTCCTTTCCACCCCAGATTTCCCGTGTCCATTCAACCAGCTCCTGACCCTCTCTGCATTCTCATCTTGCCTCTGGACAGGAACTACCCATTTAGTCTCATGTATCTACTTGAGCTAAGAGGCACACGCTTTACGAGTATCATTTTATGTCCCATGGTCCAGTCTAATCTTTGTCTGAAGAGTTGGCCTCGGGAATGGTTTTAGTTTTGGGCTAACAGAGAGTCCAGGGGCCATGTCTTCCGGGGTCCCTCCAGTCTCAGTCAAACCATTAAGTCTGGTCTTTTTACTAGAATTTGAGTTCTGCACCCTACTTTTCTCCTGCTCCGTCAGGGACTCTCTGTTGTGTTACCTGTCAGGGCGGTCATTGTGGTATATGCTAACTTTTTTTTACAGCAACATGTAAAAAGAAATTACCCTAGTAGTGCTTATGAAAAACATCAAGGGGGTACTGCAAGGTTGGCAAACAAATGTGGAAGGTGGGCAATATTTGTGTAAAAATACAGTAATTGTCATTGGCTTGGCACATTCTCCTAGATGTTGAAAAAGATCTCCCAGTTTTTGCTTTATGATTTTAAAGCTATGTTGCTCAATGCGTAAGGAATCATTACTGTTATATCTTCTTAATGAATTATATGTTTCATTAATATAAATTTTATCTATTTTAGTCCCATTTGGAGCCCTGGTGGCTCAGTGGTGAATAGTTACAGCTGCTAACTAGAAGGTTGACCGTTTGAATCCACGAGCCACTCCTTGGAAACCCTATGGGGCAGCTCTACCCTGTCTTATAGGGTCACTATGAGTTGGAATCAACTCAACAGCAACAGGTTTGGTTTTGGTTAGTCCCATTCATGTTTTTTGCCTTGACTGTTGCAAGTTCTGGTTTCTTTATCAGTATTTTTCCCGTTTTTTGTCCATTCCCATATTTTCAATTGTCCTGTGAATTTTTTTAGATGTGCTTCTTATAAACAGCATATAACTTATTTAAACGCAATTTGATATTTATATTTTAAAAATATTTAAATGTATAATGATCCTTGATATGGCTGTTTTAATTTTTACTATCATATTTACTATTTATCTTGCTTTTTGTAGTTTTGCTTTTTTTCCTCTCTGCCTTTTGCTAGATTGATCTCATTTATTTATTTCTTTCCTCCCTCAATTTAGTAGTTCTACTTCATTTTGCTATTCTGAACCTGTACATAGATCAAAAGGCAGTTGTTCAGACAGAACAAGGGGATACTGCATGGTTTAAAGTCAGGAAAGATGTGCATCAGTGTTGTTTCCTTTCACCATATTCATTAAGTTTGTATACGGAGCAAATAATCCAAGAAGCTGGACTATATGAAGAAGTATGGGGCATCAGGATTGGAGGAAGACCCATTAACAACCTGCTTTATGCAGACGACACAACCTTGCTTGCTGAAAGAGAAGAGGACTTGAAGCACTTACTGATGAAGATCAAAGACTACATCCCTCAGTATGGATTACACCTCAACATAAAGAAAACAAAAACCCTCATTACTGGACCAATAAGCAATATTAAGATAAATGGAGAAAAGATTAAAGTGGTCAAGGATTTCATTTTACTTGGATCCACAATCAACACCCATGGAAGCAGCAGTCAAAAAATCAAAAGACGCATTGCACTGAGCAAATCTGCTGCAAAAAAACCTCTTTAAATTTTTAAAAAGCAAAGATGCCACTTTAAGGACTAAGGTACCGCTGACCGAAGCCATGGTATTTTCAATCGCCTCATATGCATGCAAAAGCTGGACAATGAATAAGGAAGACCAAAGAAGAATTGATACCTTTGAGTTGTGGTCTTGGTGAAGAATATTGAATATACCATTGACTGCCAAAAGAACGAACAAATCTGCTTGAAAGAAGTACAGCCACAATCCTCCTTAGAAGCAGGGATGATGAGACATCATCTCATTTACTTTGGACAGGTTATCAGGAGAGACCAATCCCTGGACAAGGACATCATGCTTGGTAAAGTGGAGGGTCGGTGAAAAAGAGGAAGATGCTTAATGAGATGGATTGACACAGTGGCTGCAATAATGGGCTCAAGCATAACGGGGCAGCATTTCTTTCTGTTGTACATAGGGTCGCCATGAGTCGGAACCAACTCGACGGCACCTAATAACAACAGCAACTAATCATATTGGTTTAACTTGCTTTTTGTAGCTCTCCAGAAAAGCATTGTCTACCAAAAGCATAGTATAACAAATCCTGTTGATAAGGATGACTACAATAGCAACCACATCAACAAAATGATCCAAGTCTTTTAAACCTGCTTCACTTCTCTGGCTTCATCCTTAGGTGCATGTGAAAACAGCAAGGTGGTGGCATCTGACCTCCTCTAATTTCACAAGGGGTAGGCAGAACCACCATCACCATTAACAGCCAAAGGCTGATTGCTATAAGGCAAAGGTCAGATATACCTCCTCTCCCCAACCTTTTCACTAATTCTGACACTAGCCATCCCTCCCGCAGCACTCTCTACTCCTCTGCTAGATACAATAATTCTGTGTGCAGTGGCCACACAGAACTCACAGACCATACTAACAGTTATGGGGTTTATTAGGGAAGTAACAGGTTATAATTCAGGATACAGTTCTTTATCTCCATTGTTTTAGATAGCCAATGTTAAATCTCCCATCCCTATCAAACCAGTATTCTGAGGAGACAAGCATTGTCCTTGATTTGAAGAATCTTTTGTTCTGGTTGGAACTTTGAGCATCTGCATCTATAAGCAAAGTCCAGTCCAGAGCAAGCTACCAAATTGCAGCAATCTACACCAGCTTATGATGTCAAACATCTTTCTCTTCAGTCAGTTTCTGGTCAGCTCATCCCTAGCCATCCAAGCTAGGTCAACAGGTACCACCTGTAGGCTCAGGAGTCCACACAACTCCCTGCACTTCAGGCTAGCCAGTCCCTTCTCTCTGTCTCTCTCATCCCTTGCCGCCAAAGGCAAGGTCAATGTGTGCCAATGGAACATATCCAAACTCAGCCCATCTATTCATTGCTGCACTTCCCCAACAATCGTGGAAGGGGGTTCCATCTGATGGACACTGACTTTTACTGCCTCAGTGCATCTAACAGCAAGCCACTTGCTTGAAATTCAAAAAGCAAAACAGTCACTTTTTTTCCTGCAGTTTTTTTCTGCAAATACAAATCTCCTGTTCTCTCAGCAGTTCTAGGTGGTTCTACATGTCTTTACAAATGCAAATTTCCTGACTCCTGAAGGGTTCCTGTGGGTCTCAGGTATACACAGGGCTACTACATTCAAACAGCCTGTTTCTTCCGGCAAATTCTATTTCCCCTTTTAGCATATCCAATCAAGTATTGGCTGAAGGCAGAGTTACACGCTATTATCTGTAATACCCGATATTCATTTCCATCATACATTTAGGTCTGTTTTGCAACACTAGATAGGAGAAACATTCCATGTGCATAGTACATTCACAGAAACACATAACCCTTTTTAAAACACTCCAGTTTCATTTTCTCTTCCCCATGCCTTGACTATCTTCCCATTCATGTGGCCTTGGGCCTCTGGCTGGGTGAAACAAAAAGACCCTTGTCCTCTATCAATCATCATGTTTAACCCACCTTTTTTCCCAAGCCACTCCAGATGCAGCTCTCTCTCCTCAGCTGCAGCATAACATCTCTTACTTTCCCTTCTGCCATTACAGGTAACAACAACCAAAGTAACCATCTAAGAATCAAAAGAGTCACTTCCCACACCCCTTCATTCTTTCTCTTACAAAGTCACATGCTTCCATGAGCCTGGAGCCATTGCAAGGAACCCCGCTTCTGACACCAACTGTAAAAATGGCATGGTGGCAGCATCTCACTTCTATCTTCACAAGGGGGAAAGAGAATCACCATCAACAGCCCAAGGCTGATTGCTATGAGACAGAGGTCAGACATACCTACTCTCTCTAACCTTTTTAGCAATTCTGACATCAGCTGTCCCTCCCACAGCACTCTCCTCTGCTAGGTTCCATAACTGGTTGCAGTGACCACAGAGTTCTCACAGACGATACTCACAGTCATGGGGTTTATTAGGGAAGTAACAGGTTACAATTCAGGATACAGTTCTTTGATCAGGACAGCCTCTTCTCAGCCATGCCTGCTAGCAGGGTCTCCCTGGCCCTCGGTCTCTTGGCCATCGGCCCCTTGGGCAGGCCCAGCCTCTGCCCTGCTTTGGCAAGTGTTACAAAGCTCGTTAGCTTCACCGGTAAGTGCCCAGAGGCACCCTACTCCACCAGTAAGCCTCAGCCAGAAGGCACTCAGCTCTCTAGTTCCATGGGTCACCAAGCCTACCTCCACAAACTAATGCCCAGAGGCACTTCTCTCTGCCAGCAAGCCTCCTGTCAGAAGATGCTCAGCTCTCTCACTCTGTGGTTTGGTAAGCCTAGCTCAGCCAAGTGCCCAGAAGGCACTCCACTCCACCAGCAAACTCCTGCCCAAAGGGACTCAGCCTTCTCACTCCATGGGCCAGAAAGCCAACCAGGCCATCTTCTGTTTTGTTGCCTCTGCGGCTGCCATTTCTCTGCTGCTGCTTCTCACTGTCTCTGGTGTTACATCTCTCTCTCTCTCTGTCCCCTGAGTCTAGGAGATTCTCAGCACAGGAATCCCCCATCCAAAGGATGCACTCCACCCCTAGCTCTTCTTTCTTGGTGGTGGTGAAGGCCTCCCCATCTGCCTCCGGGATGGCTCATTTTAAGCCTTGTGGGATGGCAAAACTGACGCTTGTTATGGTTACGTACACCTTATTTCCATGGTCCCACCCCTACAAGGGTGCCATGTACCTTATTTGCATTATTATCAAGAAATTCAATCCCCTGGGTGGGCCACTAGCACCTCACTTGCGTAGTCCCACCCAGTCGTTTGGTGGGAGTTACAAGCGTATGGTGAGAAAGTTCATATAAAAGCAATCCATTGGACCACAGTGCCTGTAGAATTAAAAACTGAGTTCATTATTTTAAGATCCATTCTCCAAACTGACTTTCCCCTCTCACTGCCCACTCACTTGAACTCTGCTGTCTCACTTGATCCCCTCTTTCCACACACTGCCCATGTGATTCTATATTTTGATGCTGTTCTTTAAAATGAAATTCTTTTATCATCCATTTTATCATCTAGATCACACCATTGCTAACACAATCTCTATTCACTCAGATTTCAAAGTTGAAAGCATAAAATAGTTTCAATAATGTATTCATTGGACTGATACTTCCAGGTCCTGTTCTAGGTTGTAGGTAGTGGAGTATAACAGTGAACACAATAAGGAGGCATCTAGAGAATAACAAATAAATAAACAGGTAAGTATATAAGGCAATGTCAGATGGTGACAGGTGCTATGAGAATTACTATTCTAGGTAAGGTGGTAAGGGGAGGCATTACTGCAGAGGGGGCACTGGAACAGAGCTCTGAATGCAAGGAGGAAGATGCAAATATCTGGGGAAGGACTTTCTAAGGAGAGGAAGCCAGGAGTGTGAAGGCCCTTGAGTGGGAGGTGTCTGGCTTGTTCCAAGCATAGCAGGAACCCAGTGGAGCTGAGCCCAGCCAGTAAAAGTGGTGGGAAGTGAGCTCATTAAGGGCTCAGGGACTAGGTCAGGTCAGACAGCAGAGGCCATTGTTTTTGGACCTTAAAAGTGATCAGAAGTCATTGAAGAGTTTTGTCCTGGGCTGTGACACTATCTGACTCACATTTTAGAAGGATACTTCTGGCTGCTGCATAGAGAACAGGTTGACAGAGGCTTGAGTGGAAACCACTTAGGAAGCAATTCTTGTAGAAAAGATGAGTGGTTGTGGTGGCTTTGACAGGTGGTAGCGATGGAGAAGATGAGAAGTATATGATACTGCCTGCATTTTTAATGTTTTGCTGATGTTTTCAATGTAGACTGTAAAAAAGAAAGAGACATCAGTCAAGGATGACCCCAACGTTTTTGACCTGAGCAAAGTGATAATGGCATTTCTGCCATCCCTGGGGGAGATACAAGTTTGAGGATACTGTGAATCAGTTCCATTTGGCCTATGTTATCATAAAAATACCTACTAAATGTAAAAACTAAGAATATCTGAATAAAGTATGGGATAAAACATTAGTTAATGAATCACTATTGGTATGTTATTATTAATTGTGACAAATGCAGCATACTAAAGTAAGGTTTAATAATAGGAGAAGCTAGGTGTGGGATATATGGAAACTCACTGGACTATTTTTGCAATTTTTCTGTAAATCTAAAACTATTCTAATCAGAAGTTTATTTTAAAAATACCTACTAAATAACTAGAGATGTCATATAGATGATTAGATATGGAGTCTGGAATTCAAGGGAAAGATAGAGGTTAGAGATAAAAAATTGGTAATCATCAGCAAACAGGTGGTATTTAAAACCATGAGACTGCATAAGATCACTTGAAGAGTGAGTGTGACATTGAAGAGAGAGGTCCAAGGATCAAGTCACCCAGATTTTAGAGGTCAGGGAAAGGAGGAGGGTCCAGCAACAGAGATAGAGAGGAACTGGCCAGTGATGTTAGAAGGAAAAGTAAAGGAAGAAAGTGTTTCAAGAAGGGAGTTATCAGTTAGGTCAACCTGAGAGGTGGATCCAGATCCTCATCTAGACATTCTTCATTGGATTTGGCAAATGCAGAACACTGGTGACCTTGATGAGAATGAGAGGAGAGGAAGTGATAGCCAACACAGCCTTAAGTGACAGCTATTAGGTGTGGCTGAACTGGGAGCTGCTCAGGCCAAGAGGAACCTGCCCCTTCTGTCCACTGTCCTCAGAGTGCTGGGTGTGACTCAAGCCAGTCAAACCCAGTTTACTAGCCTACATTGCAAAGAAAAAAATACAAAAAAAATGCATGCCATGATAACCTATGTAGTCCATAATGTTTGTATGTACTTTCTTGTGAGAGACCTTACAAAAGGCTCTCCTCCCTTTGTTCAGGGAGCTTGATTTGAGGTATACACCTCCTTGCTCCTTGCCTGCACGCTTGCAATAAATGCTCTTCCTTCCTCCTCACCTCGGTGTGTCTTTATTGACAAGAAGCCACACTGAGCAGGACCTACTTTGAGTAACAGAAGGAGACATAGCAAATATAGATTACTTTTTAGTAGGGGCATGGAAGGATAAATCAATACTATGTTTACCTTCAAATACCTTATTCTTTTTCCTCAAAGAAATTCCTTTATGAGCAAAGAACTTTTCAGAGGGATGAATGTTAAATTATGGCACTTCTTGGGCTCTCACTAGATTTACCCCTTATCTGGACATCGATTATGTCCATGTTACATACGTTACAGTTTTGGCACTGTTTATTGGGCTGTTATATAATATTCATACTATGAATTTCTCATAGTATATAGTATTTCTTATATTGTTTACTAACATCCACAAAACTGGTGAAAACTTAAGAGTGGCACATTTCAACACAAAAATTTTGTATCACACATAGCACCTCACAGTGTGCCTTATGTACGTATACAATATAACCGAAAATCTGTGCTATTGAGTAGATTCCAACTCACAGCAATCCTAGAGGACAGTGTCCATAGGGTGCCGCAGTGGTTAAGCACTACGGCTGCTAACCAAAAGGTTGGCCGTTCAAATCCACCAGCTGCTGCTTAGAAACCCTATGGGTCAGTTCTACTCTGTCCTACAGGGTCACTATGAGTTGGAGTTAACTCAACGGCAATGGGTTTTTTGGGTTTTTGGGGGGATGGGAGTTGGAACATTTACAGAAGCAGACTGCCACATCTTTCTCCCGCAGAAAGGCTGGTGGGTTTAAACCACCAACTTTCTGGTTAGCAGCTACGCAGCATCCAGCATGCCAAAGCTGGACAATGAATAAGGAAATAAATGCATTTGAATTATGGTATTGGCACAGAATATTGAATATACCTGGACTGCCAGAATAACAAATAAATCTGTCTTGGAGGAAGTACAGCCAGAATGCTCCTCAGAAGCAAGGATGGCAAGACTATATCTCACATACTTTGGACATGTTATCAGGAGGGAGCAGTCCCTGGAGAAGGATATCATGCTTGGTAAAGTAGAGGGTCAGTGAAAAAGAGGAGGACCCTCAATGAGATGGCTGCAACAATGGGCTCAAATGTAGCAGCAATTGTGAGGATGGCACAGGACCAGGCAACGTTTTGTTCTGTTATACACAGGGTCGCTATGAGTCACAACTGATTCTATGGCACCCAACAACAGTATACAATATATATATATTTAATTCAGTAGCAAATATTTATTGAACACTTGTTTGTTGAGCACTGTACTAAATGATCCAGAAAGAGGTAAAAGATTATCCATGCCTTGTAGGAACTTTCAATGTAGTTAGAAAAACAGTACATATATACATAAATGTAAATAACATAAACAGCATGTACAACATTATATGACAAGAGTGTTATGTGCTGGGGGTTTTCTTTAAAAAGACACCTAAGTGGAAGTTGGGTGACTTTCCTCTGGGTACCCAGCCTAAGGAGTACAGGTCTGAAGTCAACATTCCTTGACCTTTCCAATAGTTTTCATTCTCTTTTTTCTTAGTCTCTTCTTATGATTTAGGAATAGTAGGAGCTAGAATCACTGAGATTTAGCAGCACTGTCTTTTATTTAGGTCTCAGGAATATGGTATCAATGGTGCCAAGCTGTTGGGAGTACTTAAATTTATCTGGGAACTTTTCCAGTCTGTTGGGTGGATGTTTTATATTATAAGGTCACAGTATGCCAAAAGCAGAAAAGATGAAGACCACTAGATCAACCCTTAATGACAGACCACTACAAACTGGGTGCAAAGTTCTTATTTGCAGGTTCCTTCCTCCAGTCTCTCTTGCTAATGCTTGTTATAGGATGTGGCTTATCATGCTGATAGAACAAGGGATGAGGGTGGGGGTTGAGGTGCTGAGTTCCCATAAACCATTTGAACTGAATTTCAGATGTCTTCTAATTCTTTGTTTTCAGGATTCATGAGTAGGTCAATAAAAGTTCCTTACAGTCTAATTGCCAGATTAGTCTCTCCTACCCAAGGAAAGCTCTGCTACTGAAAAGACCCCAGTAGCTCACATAGGAAGTCTTTTAAAAATATAGATGTCCAACCAGATATTCAAATTCAGGAGGTCTGAAGTCGGACCCAGAAATAAATATTTTGAAAAATCTCTCCAGGTGATGCTAATGTGTTTCTCTGCTATAGAACTCATCTATAGCTTTTCAAATTTTTCTAACTTAATACTGTATTTTTACACAAATAAGGCTCAGCTTCTATGTTTGCCAACCACACCCTCCCCCCAGGAGGTATTTTTGTAAGCACACTATGCTAATTTTTTTAAAGCAACATGTAAAAAAAATTGGCATAGCAGCACTTATGAAAATACCTCAAGGGAGGAGGACGTAGTTGGCAAACAAATGTAGAAGGCATGCATTATATACGTAAAAATACGGTATACCATTATGTTCTAGCTTAAAGTAGGATGGTAAATCCTGGATCAGAACTAATCAAGTAGCTGTTATGAAACATTAAAAATGATTCCCATGGTGAGGGAGAGAAGTGTTACAAATCTGCTCAAAAAAGCTTCTCTTTGTGCAGGATGAAAAAGGTGCTTTTTTCTTTCCTGAATCTAATCCTTTTTTCCCAGGGGATATGTGCCAGGAAATGGAGATTTAAAAATGAGTTGGTGATGAGTGTAAAATATATGACAACAGTAGCATAAAGGTCAGGGTATAGAAGTAGATGGAATTATACTATTGTAAGATTCTTATATTTGTAATAAGTTAAAGATGCAGATTGTAATCCCTAAAGTAATCACTAAAAGAATAAAGAGAAATAACTGAAAAGCCAATAGAAAAAATACAATAGATTATTAAAAAGTATTTTATTAACCCAAAAGATGGTGGGAAGTGAGGAAAAGAGGGACAAAAAAACAGCATGAATAGAAAACAAATAAGATGGTAGACTTAAGTCGAATCATATCAATAATTGCATTAAATGTAAATGGACTAAAACTAAACAAGTTGCTGAGGAGTTGTTTCCAACTCAAGACAACCCCATGTGTTTCAGAGTAGAACTACACTCCATTGGGTTTTCAATGGCTATGATCTTCAGGAAGTAGATCACCAGGCCTTTCTTCTGAGGTGCCTCTGGGTAGACTCAAATTTCCAACCTTTCAGTTAATAGCCAAGCACTTAACTCTGCCAGCTAGGAACTCCTAAATGGACTAGATATCCCAATTAGAAAGCAGATATTGTCAGGATGGATAAAAAAGCAAAACCTAACTATATGCTATTTACAGAAGATATACTTTAATATAAAAATACAAATAGGCAGAAGTAAAAGGATGAAGATACATATATCACGAAAACAGTAAACATAAGAAAGCTTGTGTCACTATGTTGATATCAAACAAAGTAGGCTTTAAGTCAAAGAGTATTAGCAGTGATAAAGACGGATGTTTAATAATGACAAAAGAGTAAACCGATCAAGAAGACATAACAATTTTTAAAATGAATGCACCAAATAACAGAGGCTCAAAATAAATGAAGCAAAAACTGACAGCACTAAGGGTAAAAATAGGCAAATTCACAGTTACGTTGACATTTTAATGTCCCTCTCTCATTAATTAATAAGCAAAGTAGATAAAAATACAGTAAGATACAAAAAATATAAACAAAACTATTAGCCAACTTGACCTTACTGACATAAATAGGACCCTATACCCAATATCTGCATGATGCACATTCTTTTCAAGTGTGAAAAGAACCTTCACCAAAATAGACCACATTATAGGTTATTAAAAAGTCTCAATAAATTTCAAAAGGTTAAAATTTTGCACAGTATGGTCTGTAACTATAAGGGAATTAAATTAAAACTATAACAATAAGTTGTCGAGAAAAATCTCCATATATTTGAAAATTAAACAACACACTTTATTTTAAACAACCACTTTCCTCTGATGCCAGCAACTATCATTCTGAATCTGACCACACAGTCTGTTTTATAAATTGATGTTTAAGGTAATTCAGCAAAAAGTACCACCCTGTTCTGCTCTTACATCCTGGAATGCTGAGGCCATAGAGAGCTGAAATAGATGTTGCTATTGAAGTTTTAAAAAGCTTTATATCTGCCTCAAACACATGGGATGACTTTTTTCCTTCAATTCTAGAAGGAAGAAGGAAGGAAGGAAGGAGGGAGGGAAGGGAGAAGAAATGAAGGAAGAAAAACAATCTATTAATAATTCAAACCAATATAAACAGGAAATACTACCTTCATAGTTTTGCCAAGAACATGATCTGCCTTCCAAACCCTCTTTGGGCCTCAGTCTTTTCACCTGCAAAATGGACACAGCAACACCCACCTCTTAAGATTGGGTAAAGGCTAAATGACGAAAGAAAAGTAGATGTCTTAGTTATCTAGTGCTGCTATAACAAATACCACGAATGGGTGGCTTTAACAAACAAACTTATTTTCTCACAGTTTAGGAGGCTAGAAGTTCAAATTCAGGGTTCTGGATCTAGAGGAAGGCTTTCTGTCTCTGTCAGTTCTGGAGGAAGGTCCTTCTCTCTTTGAGCTTCTGCGCCTAGATGATCTTCATGTGACTTGGCTTCTCTCTTCCCTTATTTCTGCTTCCTCACTTGCTTGTTTAATCTCTTTTATATCTCAGAAGAGATTGACTTAAGACACACCCTACACTAATCCTGCCTCATTAATTTAACAAAGAAAATCCATTCCCAAATGGGATTATAACCACAGGTATTTAAAAAAAAACCAAACTCATTGCCCTGGAGTCGATTCAGACTCATAGTGACCATATAGGACAGAGTAGAACTGCCCCCATAGGGTTTCCAAGGAGTGGCTGGTGGATTTGAACTGCTGACCTTTTGGTTAGCAGCCAAGCTCTTAACCACTGCACCACTGGGGTTCCAATCAGAGGTAAAGGGGTTAAGATTTATAACACGTATTTTTGGGGACACAATTCAATCCATAACAGTAGATATCAACAAAAAGCATCAACATTTTAATTAAACAAGCAGACATCTGAAATTTAGAATAGTTAAAACAACAGACATTTTCTAAGGTCCTCTCTTAACTGCATAAATCATAACTATAGTTATGTCAGAATAAATATTGTTATTGTCAGGAGAAAAAGTGATTAGAAGAAAGAAATTGGCTTCATGAAAGCCAAGTTCTTATTATTATAGTATGCATCTGCCCAAAGAGAGTGATAAAAGTAAAAATCAGAAAAGGAGGACAGGAAGAATTTTGCATCTTCTGTAAAGTGCACAGCTAGCAAAAGCAAATTCACTCAAGGAGAAAACTAGAGAATCTGCCCTCAACTAGCTTTCAGTAGTTCCTGACTGCTACCCAGTAAAATGAGGCATCAGCACTCAAGTCTAATGGTCACTTTTGAAGATCAGTTTCAGATCCTTTAAATCATTGCTTAAACACCACCACATTATTTTGTCTGTTTTGGAAATCACCTCTTAGTAATAAGGATTTTTCACAGAGGTCAGAATTTCGCTTCGTAATTGACACATGCTATCCCAGGCCTTGGGGCCCTGGTGGTGGAGTGGTTAAGCATTTGGCTGCTAACCAAAAGGTCAGCAGTTTGAATCCACATTGGAAACACTATAGGGCACTTCTACTCTGTCCTATAGGGTCTCTATTGAGTCAGAATCAACTCGATGGCGATGGGTATGGATCCCACGTCTTGGAGTGCCTATAAGACACCTAGATCTCCTACCATTTATGTAGAAGGGCCACAACTTACAAGTCCAAGCTCTGACTTGCCCTACTTTTTGGTGGTTTATCGCAAATCAACATCCCCAAAATATCCTGTTGATGTCAAATCTAAGAAAATTATAGATATAGTAGCTTTGGGAATCTTTCATTTTCCAAAGACAATAAATCACTTACAATTCCATTGTCTAAATTAAATGGATTTTTTTACATCACTGCATAAAAATAAATTTCTGTTATTGATTCTTTCAAGTTTAATATGTCAAACCATGCAAGCAGAGCCCATATTAAATGAATTGTGATTTGAGTCATCCATAATATTTGAAAAGCACATTCTTGTTGCACACTATCTTTGCATAAGGTTTTGTATGGATGAAATATAAGGTCTTTACTTTTGGATTAGCAGGAGAGCTGTTTGGCATAAGGCAGCGCGGTCACTTATTGAGACTGAACAAATGGTTTCCAAAGACTGATAGGGTGGTTTGACAGTGTGGAGTAGCACCAGTCATCATTAAGAGTTTATATAAATTAGTAGGAAAAACACTAACACTCAGTAGAAAAATGGGACCAGTATGTACGCAGATCATTCCCAGAAAGTATACAAATAACTTTAAAAAAATCAATATAAACGGTCAGTCTAACTAGCCTAATCAGAAATGTAAATTAAAACAATATGAAACACCACTTTTGGCCTTTGAATGAAAGATAATCAATGTCGAGGCGAGTGTAATTAAATTTTCATGCACTGTGGTAGAAGGTAAATCAGTGCAAACCTTGTGAAAAGCACTTCAGAAATAATGTATCAAGAGCCGTAAAATCCATACTCTTTAATACGGAAAGTCCTCTTCTAGGACTCTATCTCAAGGAAAGTTTAAAAATTATAGAAATATTTTATAAAAAGGTGATCATTGGATTATTATTTACAATAGCAAATATAATTGAAAACTACTTAGAAATAGGAAATTGGATAAATAAGTTGCAACACAGCCATATAATCAAATATTATACAGCCATTTAAAATGACATCCTTAAGCCATTTTGCTTTTAATTGTTCCCCAAGTTTCTGACATCTGCTTCACATGTTGATTCCCCTCCCCCAGATGTACCTCAATAAATTTAGCCTATCTCCTATTGAGAGCACTTAGGTTATCTCCAAGCTTTTCCCAGTTTAAAAAAGCACTTAAGCAAGAAAGATATGGCAGTTTGCTTCCATAAAGATTACAGCCTTGGAAACCCTATGGGGCAGCTTTACTCTGCCCTATAGGGTCGCTATGAGTCGGAATCAACTGGACAGCAATGGTAAGCAAGAATTTATGTAGATATTCAGATGCACACTAAAGACCGAGAAACATCTTGAAAGATAGCTTCAGAAGCAGTTCCTAATCTTGGGTTCTCATGCAGAGCTACTGGGTCTCTGAGCCAGTCCCGGATGCTTGGTGAAAACCACAGCCTCCATCTCTTCTTCTAGAACTGGAAGAAATGCTGATAGTCCCTCTGGCTATCACAGCTCCCAGGGCTTCATATTTGTCTCAAAATTTTCATTGATATCTTCCCTAAAGTCTCTACAAACAGATCCAGAAACTACTCAGGACAAACTCATTTGCTCGGGGGAAGGTAATTCCCTCTTCAGTGTTAGCCGACAGTCTTGCCACAGGAGACAAGGGGCAAACACAGAAATTTCACCTAGGAAGTAAATGATTTCACAGATAGTTGAAGATGCATAGGAAAATAGGCAGGCAAACTTGGTTTCTATCGTAGTTTGCTAGTGCTGCTGTAACAAAAATATCACAAGTGAGTGACTCTAAAGAACAGAAATTTATTTTCTCACAGTTCTGGAGGCTAAAAGTCCAAATCAGGGTCTTAGCTGTGTAGATTCCTTCCTTGTCAGTAGCCCGGAGTGCTCCTTGGTTCCTTGGCTTGTAGACAATCTTCACATGGTCTTTCTTCCCCAGTGTGTGCCTGTCTCTGTGTCTAATCTGCTCTTTCGATAACTCAGAAGTGATTAGGTTTAGGACACAACCTACACTAATATGGCTTCATTATCATAGCAAAAAAAAACCCCTATTTCCAAACAGGATCTCATCCATAGGTATAGGGGTTAAATTCCAACATATATTTTGGGGAAACACAATTCAATCCATAACAGTTACCTAAGACGGACCCTAGACAAGATACCGTATTAATAACCTTGTGCCTTTTTAGTTGGTTGATTTCTTGTTATAGCTAATTATTCTGCCGCACCCTCCCTCCACCACTGTTGCTAATCCAAAATAGGAAGACCAAGGAAAGGAGGCAGGGTAAAGCTGTGAGGTAGCAGAGTTTGGGTTGGTTTTGCCAACAGAACCAAAGTTACAGCAAGAGCTTGAAGCTGGTGACTAGATTGGTTGGGACTCTGGCCGCAAATTATAAAAATCAACTCAAGTAAAATTAGAGACGTGCTAGAATCTGGATCGACTTAATGGATGCTAGAAAGGAGAAGCACTAAATTCCTTTTGCATATAACTGTCTCTTGTGAGTATAGAACAGTAGTACAAAGTTTCTTGTACTACTGAGGTCTCCCTCAGGCATGGGTGGAGGGAGATGCTTCTGCTGGTAAAGGGTTCTTAGGATGCTTGGAAGCCTCAACACACTCTGGGGAATCCAGATCTTCCCACATGGCCCCATTCCAGTCCTGGGATCCTACTCTTTCCTGACCAGTGTCCCAACACTCACATCATACCAGTGCTTTGCACCTTATCAGGAGGGAGCAATAGAATTTGAGCAAGGCTGCAAAGACCTAGCAGCCCTGAGGTGCAGTTGTGTGAGGCTCACATCTTTGGAAGAGTCAGAAATTCCCTGGTTCTTCAACAATGCCTTAAGCCAAAATTTAAGACTTTGAGTCCATAACCCCTTTCTTTATTGTCTCCAGTGTATTTAAAAGCAACCACACGGTACCATAGGGTTTGGCTTTCTCATTACTATTCTGTTGTCCATAGCATGACCATTCAGTGGACATGTCAGCCATGGGATGCCAGCGCCTGTCCATCAGCAGCATGTGCGTTCTCACTGCTGCAGACCACTCAGACCAGAGAGCAAGTCTTAGATCCCATTTCTCCAGGGGCCGCTGCCTGCTACTAGTCTTGGTACCAATTCTGTGAGGATCAGCGTTTTTAATTACCAAAAAAAGAAGAAGAAAATTCCATCAAGGCTAATTTAAGGTGAAAAAGACATAAGCAGAAAAGGATTTAGGTAACTCACAGAATTACTGAGAATCCAGAGCAGATTTGAGGCTCAGCTTCCTGAAGCAACTCTCAAAGCTCCACTACAGGTCTGGCTACAGTGCTGCCACCACCTCTACTGAGAACAGAACACTGGGAGCTCACTGTCACTGCAAGCAAACCTGCATCCCATGCGGACACCAACTGTGCACAGGAAGTCACTCCCTACCACTGCCGCCCCAGCATCATCAAAGTGGACCCTTCCAAGTCAAAGCCTCACACAGGTGCACCTGACTGGGGCAAGCCAGGAAATACATCCTGATTTCCTTAAAGAGAGGCTAGGAGTTTGAGTTCTCACTTCGTGGTAGGGGAGGCAGACTTCATAATGTGGAAATTTATCCAACTCTATAAGCCACTCAAAGAGTGGTGGGGGGCCACACATGGCAAATGTCCACTACCATAGGAACTAAAATAGCCCAGTTAGTACCCCAGAGTGCCAGTTATGTCCAGGTGTTGCTGTGCTGTACTGGGGAGTAACTGGACATCAAGAGACATGGGCCCTGCCTAAAGCTCTAATTCTCATCCGCAGCACCCTGTAAGGGCATCGCTAACCTTTCTGCATTTGAGTGATTGCATCTGGACAATGAGAAATCATAATTAGATCACCTCCAAAGTTCCTTCTGGCTCTAACAGTGTCTGTCTCTCTTCATGTAAACCCATGATACCGTAACTGTGAACAGAGGAAACATCAAGCCACTCTTTGCACCTGTCACCGTTCATGGAGCTGTGTGACTTGTACAAAGTAGACAAGGACCTTTCCCACTAGAAGTACATGTCCAATGATCAACAATAGTTGCTAGGAAGTAATACTTAGGAAATACATGGTGCAAAGACTTAAAGCAAATGAGCCAGTTCATCACTTAGTGTAACAGAACGCTTAGTTATGGGAGTTGCATGTTGAGGGGAAATAAGTATCTCCCCCGCCCCCACCCCTTAATAGAGTATCACAGGTCATTTTAATGATGGGAGGAACAGCCTGGAACATTGAGTGGGACAGTTTTCCCAAAGATGTCACAGCTAGGATTCAAATGTTGGTATGTGAGAAATGGATCAAGATAGCACTAAATTTTCAGGGGAGCATGGAAGGGATGAGGGCGATGGATATGAGGACACATGGAGAGAAGGGAGTGAAATGGCCCAGACAGTGTGGTGAGACCCTCTGATACCAGTGCCATTGTCAGGCCACTGAGGAATCTTCCTTAAACTTGGTGAAAACTAAACTTCCAAATTCCAGTCAAAGCAACCATACCCTAAAGTTGCCCACGGCTATTTCAGTACACTTACAGATTACCAATGACATGAATGTTAATATTTTATGGCTCTGACTTGCACTTCTAAAAGTTCTAATTAATCTTACTAGATAAAACCTGGCAGGCAAGCTGGTACAAATGAGAATCACAGCCTTCTTGCAATGTCTGAGTGCCAACTCATCTTGGAGCCCACAATGCTTTGCCCTGCCACAGCTCTACAAAAAGGCCAATAATTAGCATCTGGAAGATAAGCCACACTTCCCCACTGGATGCCATTCGCCTAGTGCTAGTTAATTAATTAACCAACGAGCAGCTCTTCTAGCACTAGCTAGTAAAGACCTTCAGGTGCTCTCGCTCTCCAACATCCCCTAGCAGAAGTCAGATTTTCATTACCTCCTTGAAAGCAGGGCCACACCCTAGATAATTTCTTTCTGTCTTTTTTTTTTTTTTTTTTTTTTGGTAACTTGCATAGTGCCGTGCACACAGAAAATACTCAGGGTAAATGGATGAATGGATAGATGGAAAGATATGACCGAAAGCCTAGTTCCTGCTGAGTTGACTCCAACTCATGGCCACCTCGTGTGTGTCACAATAGAACTGTGTTCCATAGCATTTTCAATGGCTGATTTTTCAGAAGCAGACCACCAGGTGTTAGGGACTGAATTGTGTCCTCCAAAAATATGTGTTGTAAATCCTAACCCGTATAGTGGTTATAATCCCATTTGGGAGTGGGTTTTCTTTGTTAAGGTAATGAGGCAGTATTAATATAAGATGTGTCTTAAATCAATCTCTTTTGAAATATAAGAGCAGATTAAGCAAGGAAGGAAGCAGAGATGGGGATGACAGATGCTATGCCACATGAAGATCACCAAGGAACCAAGGAATACAAGCTGAAAAGAGACAGGGATGTTTCATCAAAATGGACAGAGAAAGAGAGTCTTGCCCTAGAGACAGTGCCCAGAATTCAGACTTCTAGGATCCTAAACTGTGAGAAAATAAATTTCTGTTCATTAAAGCCATCTACTTACGCAATGATAAAGAACAATGATGAATCCATGAAACATAACATAGAGAAATCTGGAAGGCATTATGCTGAGTGAATTTAGTCAGTTGTAAAAGGACAAATATTGTATAAGACTACTATTGTAAGAACTCAAGAAAAGGTTTAAACACAGAAGAAAACATTCTTTGATGGTTAGGAGGGTAGATGGTTTTTCACTAACTAGATAGTAGACAAGAATTGTCTTAGGTGAAGGGAAGGACAGCACACACTACAGGGGAAGTCAGCACAACTGGGCTAAACCAAAGCTAAGAAGTTTCCTGAATACAACCAAACACTTCGAGGGACAGAGTAGCAGGGGCAGGGGTCTGGGAACCATAGTTTCAGGGGACATCTAGGTCAACTGGCATAACAAAGTTTATTAAAAAAATGTTCTGCATCCCACTTTGATGAGTGGCACCTGAGGTCTTATAAGCTGGCGAGCAGCCATCTAAGATGCATCAATGGGTCCCAACCCACCTGGAGCCAAGGAGACTGAAGAACACCAAGGACACAAGGAAAAGTATTAACCCAGAGACAGAAATGGCTACATAAACAAGGGACTTCATCAGCCTGAGACTAGAAGAACTGGATGATGCCCAGCTACCACCAATGACCTCCCTGACAGGGAACACAACAGAGAGTCCCAGATGGACCAGGAGAAATTAATTAACCAATGAGCAGCTCTTCTAGCACTGGCTAGAACTCAAATTCTGGTAAAAAGACCAGACTTAATGGTTTGACTGAGACTGGAGGGACCCCAGAAGACATGGCCCCCAGACTCTCTGTTAACCCAAAAGTAAAACCATTCCTGAGGCCAACTCTTCAGACAAAGATTAGATAGACTGGACTATGGAACATAAAATGATACTCATGAAGAATGTGCTTCTTAGCACAAGTAGATACATGACACTAAAGGGGCAGCTCCTGTTCAGAGGCGAGATGAGAAGGCAGAGAGGGTCAGGAGCTGGCTGAATGGACACAGGAAATCAAGGGTGGAAAGGAGGCGTGTGCTGTCACAGTATAGGGAGAGCAACTAGGGTCACATGTATGTATAGATTTTTGTATGAGAGACTAACTTGAATTGTAAACTTTCACTTAAAGCACAACAATTAAAAAAAAAAAGCCACCTACTTGTGGTATTTCTGTTATAGTAGCACTAGACAAGTAAAACATCAGGCCTTTCTTCCTAGGCTCCGCTGGGTGGATTCAAACCACCAACCTTTCGGTTAGTAGCTGAGCATGTTAACATTTTGCACCACCCAGGGACTCCTAGGTAGATAGTAGGCACATGAAAACATATGATCTACTTCCTATTTTTATCAGATGTCATAAAAAGCAAAATAACTTTAGATTAGAAGGGAACTTAAATATCACCAATCTCATTTCATTGTAAGGATAAGGAAACAGGCCCCCAAAGATTAAGGGAACATATACACGATCTCAGTTATAAGAACATAAACTAGAACATAAATTCAGTCTTTTTTCACTAGAGAAAAGTGAACAGTCTACCTAAGTAAACTCAGATATCCACACCCATTGGCCCTCTGAACAGTCTTCAAATCTTACCATTCGTTGGTGGTTGGATGACTGGCCAGACCAGGGACCCCAGATTCACGATTATTGAACAGTACCAACAATCAAGGTCACATCTTACAATCCAAATGTGGTTTCCCGCTGAGGCCCTTGGGCCTTTGCACAGCACTGTGTAGATCCTGTCCCTTACCCAGGCTGGGTAGACCAGCACTCCTACAACAGGTCATTGGAGAATGAAACAGAGTAAGGAAGTGGTTGTGGGAGTGTGGGGAGGTCAGTCTGCTGAAGTACCCTGGCCCATGGCAGCACTAAAAAAAATAATGACCCCATGTGTGTCAGAGTACAACTGTGATCCATAGGGTTTCCAATGGCTAATTTTTCAGAAGTAGTTTGTCAGACATTTCTTCCAAGGAACATCTGGATAGATTCCAACAGCCAACCTTTCAGTTGAATGCGCCACCCAGGGATTCCTATGACAGACAACACAGGCCCTGAGGAAGTGTGAAACTTGTAACTTCTTTAAAAACTCTATAAGCCTCTCCAAGTTAATTACAAAGTAGAAATGAGAATGGTCCTCTATCAACACGCTACTCTCCCGTGTCTGATAGCAAGCCCAGAGGCACTTCATCTATTTCAGAGTCTCCAGTTTTAGAATTTAATATCATTCTAGATCATTTTAAAATCTATGATGAAATTAATTTAAGGATAATTACTCTTTAATGAAGAAAAAAAGGTAAAATTGAGATCAGCTCTATTACCTAGATTACAAAGTTTCAACTATTGGCCAAAATGAAGGAATGAGGCTGTTGTCATTGTTAGATGCTGTCTAGTTGGTTCTGACTCATAGCAACCCTATGCACAACAGAATGAAACACTGCCCAGCCCTGTGCCATCCTCACAATTGTTGCTATGTTTGAGCCCATTGTTGCAGACACTGTGCCAATCAATCTTGATGAGGGTCTTCCTCTTTTTTGCTGACCCTCTACTTTACCAAGCATGACGTCCTTCTCCAGGGACTGGTCCCCCCTGATAATATGTCCGAAGTTCATGAGATGTAGTCTCACCATCCTCACTTTTAAGGAGCATTCTGGCTGTACTTCTACCAAGAAAGTCTTGTTATTCTTCTGGCAGTCCATGGTATATTCAATAATCTTCGCCAACACCATAATTCAGTCTGCTTTATTCACTGTCCGGCTTTTGCATGCATATGAAGTGATTGACAATATCATGGCTTGGGTCAAGTGCACCTTAGTCCTCAAGGTGACATCTTTACTTAAAGAAGTCTTTTGTAGCAGATTTGCCTAATGCAACACATTGTTTGATTTCTTGACTGCTGCCTCCATGGACGTTGATATGGATCCAAGTACAGGCAGTCCCCAGGTTACAAACATCAGACTTACAGACAACTCATACTTAAGAACAGACTGCCCTGAAGCCTATTATATGAAAAATTTGAGTTAAATACATACAATGGTTCCTAATAACGAATGCATGCACTACTTTGTGACGCTCATGAAAACATTGTGCGGTTTGACATTGTTTCTTAAGTGTTTTGCATACATCCACCACCACCCACCCGTTGCCGTCCCGTCTATTCCAACTCATAGCAACCCTATAGGACAGAGCAGAATTGCCCCCATCGGGTTTCCAAGGAGCACCTGGTGTATTCGAACTGCCAGCCTTTTTGTTAGCAGTTGAACTCTTAATTTATATACATAGAAAGGTAAAATATATACTATATATTATATATAGATATACAATATATATACATTTGGTATAGGAAGGTAAAATATATACTATATATTATATACATATATATACATACATTTGTCTGTTGTTGTTAGGTGCCGTTGAGTTAGTTCCAACTCATAGCAACCCTACGTACAACAGAACGAAACCCTGCTGGGTCCTGCGCCTGACACTAAGTAAGAACCATATGCACCTGTTCCAACTTACCTACAAATTCAACATAAAGACAGGCTTAGGAATGGATTCATTCATAACCTGGGGACTGCCTATAAAATGAAATCCTTGACAACTTCAGTGTTTTCTCTGTTTATCATGATGATGCTTATTGGTCCAGTAATAAGGTTTTTTGTTTTTCTTTATGTTGAGGTGCAATCCACACTGAAAGCTGTAGTCTTTGATCTACATCAGTAAGTGCTTCAAGTCCTCTTCACTTTCAGCAAGCAAGGTTGTATCATCTGCATATTGCAGGTTAATGAGCCTTCCTCCAATCCTGATGTCATGTTCTTCTTCATATAGTCCGGCTTCTTGGATTATTTGCTCAACATACAGATTGAATAAGTATGGTGAAAGGATATAACCCTGATGCACGCCTTTTCTGATTTTAAAGCACGCAGCATCCCCTTGTCCTATTTGAACAACTGCCTCTTGGTCTCTGGACCGGTTCCGCATGAGCACAATTAAGTGTTCTGTAATTCCTTTTCTTCACAATGTTATTGATAATTTGTTATGATCCACATAGTCGAATGCCTTTGCACAGTCAATAAAACACAGGTAAATATATTTCTGCTATTCTCTGCTTTCAGCCAAGCTCTATCTGACATCAGCAATGATAGCCCTCATTCTATGTCCTCTTCTGAATCTGGCTTGAATTTCTGGCAGTTCCTTGTCGTACTGCTGCAACTGCTTTTGAATTATCTTCAGCATAATTTAGTTGCATGCAATATTAATAATATTAATGATATTAAACATCAGACTATTAATGGACATATGCAGCTATGTCTTCTCATTTTGAATCGTGCCACATCAGCAAACGAAGGTCCTGAAAGCTTTACTCCATCTAAGTCATTAAGGTCAACTCTACTTTGAAGAGGCAGCTCTTCCCCAGTTGTCTTCTGGGTACCTTCCAACCTGAGGGGCTCATCTTCCAGCATTATACTGGACAATGTTCTGCTGCTGTCCCTAACGTTTTCACTTGCCAATGTTTTTCAGAAGTAGACCACCAGGTCCTTCTTCCCAGTCAGTCTGAAAGCTGTATCCACCATAGGTGACCCTGCTGGTATTTGAAATACCGACACAGCTTCCAGCATCACAGCAACACGCAAGCCACGACAGTATGACAGACTGATAGACAAGCAGTGGGAATGAGGCTTAGGAACACTCATTTATCTTTGCTTTCTAAGAGGCAAAGATAATAACCCTTCAGATTTATATTCACTTCCAATATTTCAAATCTATTATCTTATTTGATTATCTGAGATAGGTACAGAAAAGGTCACTATGCCAGTTAACAGATTATGAAATTGAACTCTGGAAATTGAAATAAGTTAATCATGAAATCACAGAATCAGGGGTAGATGGTTAGAATGGGAAAGGATCTTAGAAACCATCTATTCCAATAGCTCTTTTTAGAAATGAGAAAATAAATTCCAATCCTCTCTTTTGTTTTAAAATAGCTTTTCTCTAGAGTTCATCATCTTTACCATTTACTGTAAATGGCCTGTGTATTATTAGCAACTAACCTGATGATATTTGCGTTACACATGGCCTTTGCCATGATTCTGATCATTTCCGTGCTAAAGGATAATTTTTTTAAATTATAAAATCATGATTCTCATGCAAATATAAAATAAGCACGTCAGAGATTTTATTTAACTCATTAATTAATGGAGGAACCAATAAGATGTTACAAATGATTCAAAAGATAATTCAAATAATATGCAATGATGTATAATGATTTTACAAATAGATGCAAAGCAGGTCTATCCACAAGGCCATAATAAATTACATTCCACAAGACACAATTAATGTGCACTTCTATGGACAAGAATCATTTGCATTATTATAAGTTTTCTACAACTCACAGAGTTGTAAAACAGTTCAAATACAAAGAAAGGCTGAGATAGCCTTGGGGTATGAACTAGACAGATATACCCAGAATCATTTTGATTCAATTTAAAGTCTTTCACAAGTTTTCCCTACACTTGTAAGAATTTACTGTTGAATTCATTCATTCAGATAGATGTTCATTCAAACATTGAAGGAAAAAATAATAGCAATTTGACACTAACTCTTCCAGGGAATCAAAGAGGGAGGAATACTTCCCAACTAATTCTGTGATGTCAGTGTAACAGGACTGTTTCAGGTCCGCTCCGTGCGGCCACAGAGACACCAAACAGATAAAAGCAAAAGAAGCAGCTTTATTTGGTTGGCCAAGCAAAGAAGCATACCAGGACTTACATTGCCAGGGTGACTCCATGAACAATGGCCAGAACAGTATTTATTAGGGTGAGGATCCTGGGGAAAAGAACAACGTCGTTGAGTGGTCTGGCCGGAAAAAGATGTTCCCGAGGCAGTTCCGTTATCTGAGCTTGCTCAGTCCAGAAAGGGGCCAGGGGGGTCGGGGCGGTCTCTCAAACCGGATGTTAGGCTCAGACACCCTAGCTTCTGAAAGTCTTCCCTCAGTCTTGTGCCACTAAAGTTTGGTTCCGTCCGGTGGGAGAAAAGTTCTGGGATCACCCGGAGGACAGGTTTGATGGTTCTGCGCATGTCAGGTAGGCCAAATTTGGTCTTCGCTGGTTCTGTGGTCTGCACACCCTAGCCTCTTGTTTTTCTTATTTCGGGCAAGAAGTTGGCCGATTGCCTAAAAAACATCTGGAGAAACCAGTTAGCAGGGGAGGTGGCTCATGCTACTCTACTTACAAGTTGGGGGTTGGTAATGGTGCCCAAAGGCTGGGGTCTCATCAGCGTTCCTCTGCTACCAAAGTCAGGCAAAGACATTGCAAGACAGAAAACTTCATGACCAATATTCTTCGTGAATGTAGATGGAAAAAAAAAAAACCTTAATAAAATATTAGCAAATTGAATACACCAATATATAAAAAAGATAATACATCATGACCAAGTGGGGTTTATCCCATGAATGCAAGATTTGTTTCAAAAACCAATATGATTCACTGTTATTAACAGAAGAAAGAAACAAAAATCTCAGTTGATGAAGAAAAAGCATTTAACAAAATCCAACATCCATTCCTTATAAAAATTCTCAGCAAACTAGGAATGAAAGGTTACTTTCCTGAAAAAGGGTATCTATGAAAAAACATACAACTAACATCATACTTAATGGTGAAAGACTAAATGGTTTTCCACCTAAGGTCAGGAATAAGGCAAAGATGTTCACTGTCACCACTTCTGTTCAACAGCGTACTGGATGTTCTTGCCTTTTTTCCAAGGCAGGAAGTAGGAAGGAAGGAAAGGAAAGAAAGTGAAAGGGAGGAAAGAAAAGAAATGGAAGCAGTAAAGGAAAGGAAAAAGTAAAACTATGTTTGTAGATGACATAATTAATCATCTACGTAGAAAATCCAATGAAATCTACAAAAAATGCTAATAAAACTGGTAAGTGAATTTAGCAATATTGTAGGATACAAAATTAATATATAAAAATCAGTTGTATTTCTGTATTTAAGCAATGAACACAGGAATTTAAAAATTAATAACATTTACAATAGCATTAAAACATATGAAACAAGGATAAATCTGATAAAAGACGTGGAAGACCTCTACACTCAAACTACAAAACATGGCTGAGAAAAATCAAAGAACTAAATAAATGGAAAGATATATTTATTCATGAATTGGAATAGTCAATATGGTTAGATTCAACAAGTTAAATAAAATGGCCCCCTTGTTTAAACTTAACTCTTACCAAGAAATTGAAAACTTCTGATAAAGGCAGCTATTTGACCATAGGCTTAACCCTTCCCAGAAACTCTGATAAAGAATTAACTCTTTCCAGAAACTAGTTCTGGGAAAAATTACTCTATGAATTTTAAAATTTCAAAGTTAGAAAAGTACTCAACTGCAAATAATTAGATGAGCCAGCATCCCTAGCCTACAGAATGCAAACACACAAACTTAATAAACCAACCCATACTAAAACCTTGCTTTTATATAGCCCGTCTTCTGCTGATTAAGTGAATGACAACCAACGATTTTAAATTTCCCCTTTGGGAAATCCCAAACAGTTTGTACTGTGTATAACCTGGTCAAAATTGTAATATGAGGCGCTCATCTCTTTAGAGATGAGTCTACCTGTGTGCCAACAGTTTAATCACTCAATATAACTAAATGACCCATTGATCAAATTTTTTTTTCTTCCAACAAATACAATCCTAATTAAAATTCCATTGGACTTTTTCGTGGAAATTGAAAAACTGGTTTTAAAATTCATGTGGGAACACAAAGGACCTAGAATATCCAAAACAAATTCGAAGACGAAAAACAAGTTGGAGAAATTACATTACCTGACTTCAAGACTTATTATAAACCTATAGTAATCATGACAATGTGATATTGTGTAAAAATAGACACACATACCAAAAAAAAAAAAAAACCAGAAGAGTCCAGAAATAGCCTCAAGCACCTATGGTCAATTTTTAACAAATATGCAAAGGCAATTTAGTGGAGAAAGCATAGTCTTTGTAACAAATGGTGCTGGAACAATTGGATATAAAAGGACTTAAAAGATTAATTTAAACCCTTACCTCACACCATACACAAAAATTAACTGTATGTAAAACTGAAAACTATAGACCTTCTGGAAGAAAATCTATTGATCTTGACTTAGTAAATGATTTCTTGGATATAACATTAAGAACACAATCCATAAAAGAAAAGAATTTATAAATTGGACTTCATCAAAATTAATGAATTTTGCCCTTCAAAGGACAAAGGAAGAAAACAAAAAGAATGATTGAACAACATGCTGAACATAATTAATATCACTGAACCATCATGTGAAGATTATTGAAATGTCAAATGTTTTGTTACATGTATATTTACAACCAAATAAATAAATAAACAGCTAAGCAAAACAGAAAAAGAGAGGGAGAACAAAAAGAGAAAGCACACCTGGGGAGAAAACATTTGCAAATCACATATCTGAAAAAAAGACTTCTATCTTGTATCTTTTTTTTTTCTATCTTACATCTTAAGGGCAGGGAGGCCATAAGAATTTTAAGCAAGTAAGAATTTTGTTTTAACCTTATCACTCTGTCAGCTGTGTAAGGAGTGCAGGGGACTTGGTGGCAGCTGCTTCCCATGGTAGGGTAATTAGGTGCAGAAGGGCGGGGATGGAGAGTTTAGATGTTACTTAGATTTGTGGGTGTCTAGGTCGAAATCGACTTAACTGCAATGGGTTTTTTTGGGTTTGGGTGACCAAGGTGGGACTCACAGGTGTCTTCCCGACCTGCGCTGGCAGCAGCCCACTTATACATGGTCTCTGTCTGCTCTGCCGGCTCATTTCATCACAGGTTCCCATGGGGAGGCCCCCCAACAGCACAGGAGGCATATGGTAAACACTCAGAAAGGCTCTTGTATAGTTCAGTGAGTGGAATAATTAATTGATTAATCACTCTGCTGAGTAAATTGCAGCTGAGCAGAAGTACATTTCTTTCTTTTTATTTTCCTTTTTGCCAGAGGGGAGCAGTGGAGGGAGAAGATGAGAGTCCTTCACGTTATTGTGGCTGAAATTAAACATTTATGGGCTCCCTGTAGTTGCAGAAAGAGGTTTATCCTGGGCTTGTGAGGAGGCGGGTGGGCGGGATTTATTCTCCCACTGTAGGGAGGAGCCAGCCTCGAATGTGCAGCCCCTGGGGCCAGGGAGCCTGGAAGGGAGCCCTCCAGCCAGGCTTGGGAGGGGAGGGCCCTGGAGGTGAAGGGCAGTGCTGAGTTATTCAACTCAGACTAGTTTAAAGGTTCCCTTTTTTTCTTTAATTCCAATTTTGCCTCAGGTGATATTGCCTCATTGAATTCTAGATCATTTGATAATCTGACCCTCTACTTTTTTTACAGATGCAATAAATGAGGCCCAGAGAGGTTGACATGCCCCAGGTCACAAAGCTAGTTAGTGAGGGAACAAAGCCGGACTTCAGGGTCTGCATTACAAAGATTTTCACAACCCACAAAAAAAGCTAGATGGTAAGGAGAAAGCTGCTCTGAGTAGCAAGAAACAATAGGAGGAGCCTTGTGCACTGTATTCTGTGAAAGCCCTGCAAAGCCCACCCACCACACCCCACAGTTATAGAGATGGGACAAAGCCACGGTTTGAGTGACTGCACAGCTGTGCCTTGGGTACAGTGCCTCAATACTCATGTTAATACTATTTGAACAGAGTTTTCTGTTTGCACTGTATATACCCTAGGCAATCTGGAAACACATAAAAAAGAATACCTAGTAGAAAAAACAAAACTGCTCACCCCCAGAGATGACAATAGTCAACATTTTGGTGTATCCCCATTTAGTATTGTTCTGTTCCCATATACTTTTAGATTTATAGTAGACCTCAGAGATACTCTAGACGAGCACCCTCATTTTACAGATGACAAAACTGAGGCCTAAGTAAGTTAGCGACGCAGCCGTGGTCACTTTTGCCTGTAGCGGCTGGTAAGGACCACAGTCAGAGAACCTTGCAGTTAGAAGGAAGACTAAAGATCCTATCCCCTCACTGATGCAGGAAGACTCCTTTCCTTGTGCTGGCTTGGGACGGTATCTGCCTAGGCCAGCTATGGGGAAGCCACAGAGAAGGGTGGTGGGGGCTGTGGTCAGGGTCCCTTTTCCAAGCAAAGCATATCATGGTCTCTTCCCTTCACTTTAAACCCAGGCAGAATTTAAAAATTTATAAGGTAACCTGCCCAAAGAAAAAACCCTGAAACATGCCCCAGCATTTATTCTCAACATAACTTTTCATAGCTTCATAAAAATGCTTTTTAGTAAACATTGGGGCTAACCAACAGATTACTGGGAAGAGAGTTTAGTAATGGAGAAAACTGGTTGAACCATAATGTAGCAAATTAAAAAGTATGGACTTACTTCCTCATACTTTCTGTTCAACATGAATATTTACAGCAAGTGGTCAAAAATTGTGAGGCTCTCCTGAGTAATTTAAGGACTGTACATCTTACAATCTAAACAGTTAACAAGTGAATAGAAAATCAGATAGGAAAAAAGTTTAGTATACATATTTGGGGTATGTGTGTGTGTTTGTTTTTTGTTTTTCAAGCATCTCATTAAAATTTTCCTGAAAAGAAATTACTAAAGTTTTTAACAAGCAACAGATGGTAATAAGAATCTAATTGTACATCAGTCATTGTTAGTAATTTAAGACGTGGAAAATGTCATTGATATTCTCCTTAGTATCTCTTTAAAATGCTTCCTTTAATGCATTATTTTAATGAAGGTAGAAAATATTCATAAGGTTTGATATAGGTTCATTCAAAGTTGTCATCCTCCTCTCCTTAATTGTTTTTATGAGGTCTTCTATTCCTCAATGCAGGAAACTATCAGAGTTGCAGAAGGATATTCTACATTCAACACAGGGACAGATAACAGACAGTCTCATAAACTAGGAGTCTGAGCATTACCCTGCTCCCATAAGCAACTGGGAATGTTTTGAATAGGTAGTGAAAGGATTAAAGCAGTATTTCAGGAAAATTTAATATAGCCTGGCGTGTCGAGTGGTTTAAATGGGATGGCGAAAAAATGGAACCAGGGAGATCAATCTGGTTGTTGTTGTTAGTTGCCATCAGGTTGATTCTGACTCATGGTGAACCCATGTGTGTAGAGTAGAACTGCTCCATAAGGTTTTCAAGGCTGTGACCTTTCAGAAGCAGATGGCCAGGCCTTTGTTGCAAGTTGCCTCTGGGTAGGGTTGAACCACCAATCTTCTGATAAGTGGTCCTGGTGCTTAACTATTTGTGTGCTAAATGTGAATGAAGCCCGTTTCTACAATCAAGAAAAGTACCTCATAGGAGGGGGAGAACAGACTCTGAAACCAAATAGAGCTGAGTTCAACTTCTGCTAATCAGGTGACCTTGAATAAATTACTTATCTACTGCTTTGGTTTCCTCATTCATATGGATAATAAAACTTAAAAACTATTTCATGGCGTTATTGTGAAAATAAGAATATATGTTAAGAATCTTAGCCTACTACTTGGCACAAGATATACCCTCAAACAAACTGGAGCTTTTCATTATCACTATTTTATCATTTTGTGATACTATTTAAAACCTTAGAAAAGTCTCTTAATAAATGTTAGCAACAATAGCAAAAAGGTTCCCCAAGTGTACCCACCTATGACATTTCTTTTTTCCTCCACATAAGCTCCCTGTCAGAGAGAGGCAAGCACAGGAGAGCCACACTCATTTGTGTTGTTCCTGTCCAGGTTATTACTAACTACAGTGGCCACAGAGGTATAAAACTGAAAGAGCCAGGCCTCAAATTCAGCACAGGCCCTTCTACCATCCGTAGCCAATCCTCACAGACTACATCAATTCAGCCTGGAGAGGACCTGACAGGGCATCAGAGAAGCTCTCTGAAAGTCAGTAGTCCCTGACTGCAGGGCCCCACAGCAAAGGTCTGGCCTGGGACACCATCTGCCACCCCAGGGCCTCCCAGCAGCAGAGGAACATTGTTCAGTCATGCTGATTGGGAAAGACCAAACGGGGGAGAAGGATGGAATGACTGGTTTCATGAACATGTCCCTTCTCTTCCTAAATCCCAGAACCATGGATGGATATACCAGAGTCAGCTATATTGAGCACACTTCAGATATTTACATTAGCAGCTCAGTGACTGTTTCCAAAGTTGAAAAACATAACTCTATCTCTAATTCCAAGCACAGGACTGATTTATGTAGCACCAGGCCTTTAGACAAAAACGGGGAAAAAAACAAGTATCCAAATATTATTAAGTCATTTAAACTTAGATATCAAGGCATTTGTAACCTAACCCCCAAAGTACAATAAAGTTTATTGGGTAAATAATCACTCAAAAGTTATATGAGGGGCAGAGCCAACATGACACCATAGACAAACACACCATGCTGACCCTGTGAAGCAAAGACCCAAAAAACTAAGCCAGACAGATACAGATGTCAATCCTGGAACCCTAAGCATCAAAAGAAGAGATAAAGAACTAGATCAAACACCAAATGCAAGAAGAAGATGACAGAAAATGGAAAACGATGAGAGATACAGAGTGGAGGTCCCCTGCCAACTAACAGGGCACAGTGTCCCCATCTTTGAACACAGCCAGCAACAACCTAAGACAGGAGTACAGAAAGGCAACTTCACGGAGCTCCCAACAGGAGACAGAGCACTCGGTAACCAGAAAAACATGCTTTCCCACCCCTCACCTTTCTGCCCCATATGCCATCTCCACCCCTTTGCACCAGGTCATGCCACACTGCCTCAGCAAGAGAGCCACCGGTCTGCTGTTTCCCCGGTCTGCCCAGCCCCACTCACTGGCTCTTCCTGCACCATCTTTTTTTTTCCTCTTTCTCTTTCTTCCTTTACTATCTCCCTCCTACCTAGCCCCAAATGCCACCTCCCCAACTTCCCACCAGGCCTTTAAAACAAACAATAACACATGTGAGGAAAGTGCTTCTTCGGTTCAATCAAGTATATGAAACTAAGTGGGCAACAACTGCCCAAAAGCAAAGATGGGAAGGCAGGAAGGGATAGGAAACCTGGATGAATGGTCACCAGGAACCGCAGGTGTAAAGGGAAATGGGGAAGTGCTGATACATTGCAGGGATTGAAACTAATGTCACAAAATAATTCGTGTATAAATTTTTGTATGAGAAATTTAGTTGCACTGTAAACTTTCATTTAAATCACAATAAAATTAAAAAAAAAAAAGCAAAGATGTCACTTTGAGGACTAAGGTGTGCCTGACCCAAGCCATGACATTTTTAATTGCCTCTTATGCATGGGAAAGCTGGACAATGAATAAGGAAGACCAAAGAATTGATGTCTTTGAATTATGGTGTTGGTGAAAAATATTGACTATATCATGGACTGCCAGAAGAACAAATCTATCCTGGAAGAAATATAGCCAGAATGCTCCTTAGAAGCAAAGATGCAAAACTTCATCTCATGTACTTTGGACAGGTTATCAGGAAAGTCCAGTCCCTGGAGAATGACATTATGCTTGGTAGGGTAGAGGGTCAGCAAAAAAGAGGAAGAATCTCAATGAGATGGATTGCCATGGTGGCTGCAACAAGACTGTGAGGATGGGTGGCACAGAACCAGGCAGTGTTTCATTCTGTTGTACGTAGGGTCGCTATGACTCAGAACTGACTGGAAGGCACATAACAACAACAACAACAACACTGATATGGGGGGATTTAGGTCTGCCATTTTATTATTTGCTTTCCATTTTTGCCCTTTACTTTTTGCTCCTTTGTTCCTCCTTTCCTGTCCTCTTTTGGATTATTTGACTATTTATTAGCATTCCATTTTAATTTACCTACTGGCTTTTTAGCTATAGCTGTTTGTATTTTTGTTGTTGTTAGTGGTTACTATAATCCATTGCCGTCAAGTCAATTCTACCTCATAGTGACCCTGTAGGACAGAGTAGAACAGCCCCATAGGGTTTCAAAGGAGCAGCTGGAGGATTCAAACTGCTGACCTTTTGGTTAGCAGCTGAGCTCTTAACCACTGCACCACCAGGGCTCCTGTGGTTACATTAGGAATTACTATATACATATTTAACCTTCCCCAGTCTACTCAGTTATTACTTTACCACTTCAATTAAAATATAGAAGACTTACAACCAAATTTTTTTTAAAAAGTGATATGAACTTTATTTTGTATGTTCCTTTTTTTTTTTTTTTTTAGTTGATTAGAAAACATCAGAAATGCCTGAAGAATAAATGAAGGAGCTATCAGGCCCGTGGACAATAGGAGATTATTTCTCCAGGTAAAACACTTGGACCTGGTAGCCTCAGAGTTTGTTTCTGTCATTTGGGCTGAGCTATCCATGGCAGTCACTCCACACCAGCCCAAATCAGACAGAATCCAGAGGTCGGCACAGGGCATCCTCTGTAGAGAGAATATTCTGGCTTTCTGGGTGGAGAAAGTCATGCATCAACTGAGCTTGGAGAATAGAATCAAATATTCGTTCACTGGACAACACTTATTTAGTAGAAATGATCTGGGGAAAGGCTCTGAGATGCAGGAATAAACAATACAATCTGCGCCCCTTCCCGGGGCCCACTCTATGACTGAAGATAAATGACCCTAGCAGAAGGTTAAGAGACACCGGAGGCTCCTGGGCTGGTAAAAAAAGCTCTTGTTTCTGTTCCATATAGACCTAGGAATCCAGGTTCCTCTTTGGCGGAAAAAAAAAAACAGTTCATCTCAATTTCCCCATCTTGGAAAATGGTGATGAAATACTTAATTTTCTGAGTTTCAGTAAGTCCTGAAACATTCTATGATTCCCTCAATCAATGGTGATAGTTATCTGTCATAATAGTGACGATTATAATAATACAGAGGTGGATGATGTCCTGTAGAGGAAAGGGTGCTTTCCTCTGCCAAGCAGGAGCTTGAAAGACTCTGAAGAGAAGGTGACATTTTAGCTGAATTGGAAGAATACTTTTAATCTGGGTCCGTAGGCCTCTATGGCACTCATGTAATGGGCTGCAGAGTGTGAAGCCTCTGAAGTTTTATTCCAAACTTTATGTGTGTGTGCATGCATATTTTTGAGGGGTAGAGGATCCATAGGTCAACATATTCTTTTTTTAAAATATGATTTATTTTATTTTTATTGTTGTTGAGAATATACACAGCAGGACATGCACCAATTTAACAATTTTTACAAGTACAATTCAATGACATTGATAACATTCTTCAAATTGTGCAATCATTCTCACACTCCTTTTCCAAATTGTTCCTCCCACATTAACATAAACTCACTGCCCCCTAAGTTTCCTATCTAATCTTTCAAGTTGCTGTTGTCGGTTTGATCCCATATAGATAGAGCTTAAAAGAGCACAATGGTCAAGGCAAACATTCTTTACTAGTTAAGCTAAACTATTGTTTGGTTTTAAGATGACTTCAGGGGATATTTTTGGTTTAATGTTTAAAGATTGTCTCAGGGCAATAGTTTCAGGGGTTCGTCCAGCCTCCATGGCTCCAGAAAGTCTGGAGTCCATGATATTTTTAAATTCTGTTCTGTATTTTCCCCCTTTTGATCAGGATTCTTTTTTAGGATCTTTGATCAAAATGTTCAGTAATGGTAGCCAGGCACCATTTAGTTCTTCTGGTCTCATGGCAAAGGGAGCAGTTGTTCATGGAGGTAATTAGCCACATATTCCATTTCCTCCCCTATTTCTGACACCCCTTCTTCCTCTGTTGCTCCAGGCAAATAGAGACCAATTTTTGTACCTTGAATGGCTGCTTACAAGCCTTTAAGATTCCTAGGCACTACGCAATGAACTAGAAGGTAAAACAGAGGCACAGAACATGCTATTAGGACAATTAACTGGAATGTTCCATGAAAGCATGACCCTTAACCTCCAAACCAAGGAACAAAATCCCATGAGGTGTTTGGCTTTATATAAGCAGCCTCAGCAGCTACTGTTATTTTTTTTTTTTTTTTGTCATTGTTGTAAATATATCTATCACATAACTTTTGCCAATTCAAATTTTTACAGGTGTACAAATTATTGACAAAAATTACATTAATTGACTATACAACCCTACCTTTAATCAATGCAATTTTTCCATCACTATAAACTGAAACTCAGTACTCCATAAGCAATAACTGCCCCCTGTAAATCTAATAAACTTTAATCTCTATACTTTTGCCTGTTCTTGTCTTTTTATGTAAGTGAGGTCATACAATATTTATCCTTTTGTGATTGACTTACTTGACTCAGCATAATGCCTTCAAGCTCCATCCATATTGTAGCATATATCAAGATTTCGTTTCTCGTACTGGCTGAGTAGTATTCCATTGTATATATGTACCACATTTTGGTTACTCATTCATCCATTGATGGGCATTTAGGCTGTTTCCACCTTTTGGCCATTGTGAATACTACCGCAATGAACATTGGTGTACAAGTCTCTGTTTCAGTCTCTGCTTTATGGTAGTTCTATTTTTAGTTTTTTGAAGGACCGCCACACTGTTTTCTGTACCATTTTGCGTTTCCACCCGCAATGGATAAGGATTCCAATTTCTCTACATCCTCTCCAACATTTGTTATTTTCCTTTTTTTATCTTAGCCATCCCAGTGGGAGTGAAATGGTATCTCATTGTGGTTTTGATTTGCATCTCTCTGATGGCTAATGATATAGAACATTTTTTTATGTGTTTGGTGGCCATTTGAAAGTCTTCTTTGGTGAAATGTCTATTCAAGTCCTTTGCACGTTTTATGATTGGGTTATTTGTCTTTTTGTTAAGTTGTCCAAGTTTTATATGTATTTTGGTTATTTGAGTCTTATCAGATCTATGGTTTCTGAAGATATTCTTCCAGTTGATAGCTTGTCTTGTCACTTTTTTGGCAAAGTCTTTTGATAAACAAAAGCTTTTAATTTTTATGAGATCCCATTTATTTATTTTGTCTTTTGTTATTTGTGCTTTTCTTATTATATTACATAATCCATTAGATAATGTGACAGCATTGCCCCTGTGTTTTCTTCTGGTCAACATATTCTTAAAAGGTTAAGAGCATCACACTGGTCCAGAAGTATAACTAGAAGTTTACCAAGTGGTCAAGTTAGGAAAGGTCATTTCAAGCAGCGCAAACAGTTCATGTAAAACACAAACGAGGAAGATGCAAAGCTGGCTTCATGGGCCTGTGACCTGAGGAATCACTCAGGGCCCTGCCCTGGGTCTAATGTTCTGCTGTCACTGCCTTGAAATTGTTGCGTTTTTTTAACAAGAGACCCTGCATTTTCATTTTGCACTGTAGGGCAAGTAGGTGCAGGCATAGATGCTTGGAGGGGAATTACATTGGAGTCAATTTGACAGTAACTGGTGGTGGAGGTGGTGGAAATTGAAAAGGCTAAGAAGGGCCAGATGAAGGGTCTAATATTTTGTCTAAAACCTTTAGAAATTGCTCTATAGGTGTGGCAACATGGAAGAATTTTAAAAGTGAAATGTCATGTCATTTACTGTTAAGAAGATTACTCTGATTACTTATAAAGAATGAATTGGAGGAGTTAAGGATTGTAGTCAGTGACTACCATGGTAATCCAGGTAAGGAAGTAAATAGGGAGGCTTGAGGAAAACAGTAACCTTGGGAAAGAGGAGGAAGAGACAGATAAAGAAGTAGAAGCAATAGGACCCTGCAGCTCATTGGATGTGGGGATTAGGGGAGGAGGCCAGCATGATTAGGGCTCTGGCTGGTGCCAGTGACCAACAACTGGGGCAGGACCACATTTTGAAAGAAAGACAGTGAATTGACTTTGAGATCATGTCGGGCTATCTTTGGGTGTTCTAGGTTGAGAAGTCTGCTGGACAGTAGGTTCTTAAGAGAGAGAGAACTGAGATGGAGAGAGAGGTGCAGAGTTTTGAGTCCTCATCACTAGTGGTGGCTGAAACCACTATTGTGGAGAACATTACTCACAGAGACCCTTCAGAGGAAGTGAAGCAGAGAACCCAGCCCAGAACCCTGGGAACAACAGTAAACACGACCGGAGCAGAGAACGTGCAGGGCATCTGACTGAAGTGTTAGGAAAATCAGAGGTGCACAGTGCCACAGCAGTAAGAGAGAAGCAATTTTCAAAAAGGAGAGCGTGGCTAACTGCTCAGATTCTACAGAGAAATGAAATAAGACAAGAGCAACAAAAAAAGACCTATGGGGATAATTATTAGATGATTACTGGTGGTCACTAGCAAGAATGGTTTCAGAGAATGATGGGGCAAAAGGTAACTAAAGAATGACTGAAAGGTGAAAGCAGTGAAGACAGTGAGACTAGATAACTCTTCCAAAAAATTTAGCTATGATGGAAAAGAGGGAAGCCACTAGACAGGGACAAAGTCCCAGGGAGTGGTTGTTGGGTTGTTGATTTGGGAGAGACGTGAGTAAGTTCATAAGACGAGAGGAAGGAGCCAGAAGAGTTGGGGGAATGGGGAATACAGAGAGAAGATGTAGGGATGAGGCAAGGGCTCTGAGGACACTTATCAGGGTGGGGTCAGGAGTGAGGGAGAAGAGATGAGCCTCCCAGGGGCCTCTTCTGAGCCTGAAAATGTGGTATAAAGGTCCACAGAGTGGATAACTTGTGGGGCGAGAAGCAAATGGGATCATGTAGGGTGATTCCCATTCTCTCTACAGTAACTGCAAGGTAACCGCTGCAGGGTAAAAGGAAGAAGCAGGATAGAAGGCCTCAGGGAGATGTGCTGAGAGTGTCCTGAGCAGGAACATGAGAAACGGTGCTGGTGTTGACTGAGAGTTGAGATTGGCAACAACCCCGTGATTTTCTTTACAAGTGCTCCACAACCTTTTTGTATTATATATCTCAAATCAGATACTCCTCACCTTCTCCAAGGCTAACATTAGCCCAAACTGCCACGGTCTTTCCTTTAGACTACTGAGCCCATCTCTCCCCTCTTTAGTCCACTCCCTACACTCACACAAGGTGATTTTTCTAAAATATAAGTCAGATCATATTGCTCCCCTCCTTAAAATGATTCAATAGCTTCCATTACACTTAAAATTAGAATGCAAAGGCCTGTCTGACCTGGGCCCTCCCTCCTGCTCAGGACTCATCTCCCTGCACCCTCTCCCCCACTGACTATGCTCACCACATGGGCTTTCTTTCCATGGCTCAGCTACCTCATTCCTGTCCGGAATTGTGTGGTCGTTTTTTCTCCTGCTGAGAACACTCCTCCCCCAGATCTCCACCTGCCTCCTTTCTTCTCCCTGGTCAAATCTTCCTCCTAGTAGTTGTTGATACATAGAATTATTTTGCATATCTATTTGTTTGTTGACATGTTTATTGATTGTCTTCTCCCAATGGAATGTAAGTTCCTTGAGGGCAGAGACTCTATCTCTGTTCATTACCTGAAATTGTTCGGTACATGGTCCTTGTTAGTTGCAGAGGAGTTGGCTTTGAATCATGACTACTCCACTCACAACACAACAAAATGCTGTCTGGTCGTCTCCCATCCCCAAGATCAGTTGCCAAAACCATAGGGTTTTCACTGGCTGATTATGGGAAGTAGATCTCCAGGCTTTCTTCCTAGCCCATCTTAGTCTGGAAGCTCTGCTGAAACCCGTCCAGCGTTGTAGCAACACCTAAAGCCTCCACTGACAGATGGTGGTGGCTGCCCATGAGGTGTATTGGCCAGAAATCAAACCCAGATCTCCTGCATGGAAACTGAGAATACTATCACTGCACCATCACTGCCTCAGGGGGTTAGTTTCTGGGTTAATGGAGATGATTAATATCTTAATGGGGTTGTTGGATTCCATGGGGGGATGCAAAGTTTTAAAAAATCATCAACTCATTCAGTTAAGATAGGTATTTCAATGTCATATGAATTAAAAATAAAAACAATAAGAAAGATAGAAAGAAGGATGACCACTGGAAAGTCATGGAGACAAGCACATTTGATTAGCAGGATCCACCATGACCATCTCCCGAATGACCTGTTCAGGCTGCCAGTTGCTGGTAGGTTCAGTGCAGAATGCCAGGGGCTCTCTGCAGAGTGTTGTGGCTGGAGGTCGGCGGTGACTGGGCGGAGCCCCATGTGGCTGCAGTGTCATGGAGGGGCTGTGCGCCTCTGTGGAGCTGGGCTTTTGGCTGGTCCTGGGGTGGCTGCGCATGGTGGTGATGGCGCTGCTGCCTGATGACCTGAGTTCGCCCCTCATGTCTCATGACTTCCAGTGGAGGAGAGTGCTGTGTCTTCCTGTCTTCAGATTTCTGGTGGGCCTCTTATTTCTGTTCAGACTGGTGCACTACATTAGGAGTTGTGTTCATAATAGGATGGGAAAAGCAGCTTGCAGACACCCTGGCTGCAGTGACTCAGGAGAAATGCCAACTTCTTGACAAGCTCAGCCATGCTCAGAAGGAGGATGCAGAGACTGAGTCAGCTCTGGAGAACGGCCAGCTGGAGAGAGAGTCTTTGGACGTACGGAGCCTTGTGGACATCTACCGAGAGGAGAAGAGAATGAGAGCAGTGCTGAGGGAACTGGTTCAAGAACTGAAGGAGGAGAGAACCAAAGCCTCCCAGCAAGAAGAGGTGATGGCAGAGATAATGAAAACCCTGGAGTCCCTGGAGGAGGTACTGAGAGCCACCACAGCACTGGAAGCATTTCCTCAGCCAGCAAAGCTTGTGTCCCCCCCACCCAACCCCCATCTGGGGTCAGTGAGGCCAGTGGACACAGGGAAGCCCCATGGCTGGGGCTCCTCCACCTTCACTCCTGGACCCAGAGCTCCTCTGCAGTCCCCTCCTCCTCAGATCAGCAGATGGCCAGAGGTCACGAACCCACTCAGGAGTGAGGGACCTTCCTTCTCTCCTCGGAAAGGTAGAGTCCTCACTGTCACTCATCAGCAGCTATACTTTAACTCACATGGAATGATCGACCTATATTTCTAAGACAGTGTTTATCTATTAATTAAATAAGAATTGTTTATATATAAGGTGAATTTTTTCTATTTTATTATTCTATATATTTTGTAAGGTATTATAATTTGAAAATATATGCAATTTTACAATAAGACTTTTAAAAGTAAACTGCAATCTTCATTTGCCAAAGTCATAGGTCATAAGTACCAGTAACTTCTTACCTAAGTATTAGTTGAAAAAAAATAAATGAAACAAAAGACTAGATGTCTTTTGGAATGAAGTTATACAGTACATGTACAGAGAAATTTATAACATTTAACATTATATATTAAAATGATAAAAGCTAAAAAGATCAGTTCACATGCATAGAAACCTCACTGACACCAAGACTCAGAGGTGCTGGTTCAGGGCAGAGAGTGAGGCTGCTCGCCCAGACCTGCCAACCAGCCCGAGAACCAAGAGGGTGATGCTTTCTGAGAGCCCCCTCAGTTCCTGCATTTCTTCCTTGACCCCTGATCGTGGGAGCTGAGTTGCTCTTCCAGGAGCAGGTACACACACCAGTGCAGATCAATGGGCTGCAGGGCATCTTGCCGGGGGCCACTGACGCTCAGGGTCAGTGGCGTCACTAGGGTTGGTGTCACCCAGGATGGTAGCTTATGGTGTCACTACCATGCTAATTACCACAATATTGTAGCTAAAACCCCAGAAAATTTGACAAAATCAGAGACTATTGAAAACCCTGGCAACAATGAAAACAACAGTGGGTGTCACTAGAAGAGTCATTGTAATGGGATAATAATGACAGCTCTGAGCGAAGCACATTAGAAGGTTCAAAAAGTAAATTAACGTAGAGCTTTAGCCTTATAAGTATATTGGTACATGTAAGCTGGGCTTATGAAATTTTTTGTTGTTGTTATAACTACAGAGATGTTTTTATAAAAAATAATAAATTTCTGCTGAAACACTGCACAAAAATTTTATAGACTGTCATTTTGGTGTCACCCCCTCTGGCAGTGTCACCCAGTGTGTCTGTATCCCCCCACCCCCACCCCAGTGACGCCACTGCTCAGGGTTCCTGTCCGCCGTGTTATCCGCTGCTGCTCGGTGGGGCTGTAGGTGCGGGCGGCTGTTTTACTGGGACCCAGGACAGCAGCCTCAGTGCGAGCGCCTCACTGTGGAGTGTGATCTTAGGGACGCGTGAAGGCCGGTGAGGAGGACCCATGAATGAGCCACACAGGAGCTGTCAGCGGCCACCAGAGGGGCCCCTAGGTGCCCACCACCCCCAGGACAGCCCAAGAGGCTGTGTGGGACAGCCTCAGAATCAACTCTTTGGGGAGAAAGTATGGAACTTTTGTCCCCGCTCCTGCGCCCATTACAGGGTGTCTGATGTCGCCACCTGTCCAGGACTGTGTTCCTGTGATGTCATTACTAGGGCGAGAAAAGATATGCTGAGGGTGGGAGGTGAGAGGTGAGGTGTTGGGGGAGCGGTGCCTGCCAGGTTGCACCTCAGGAAGCCGGCGCCGCAGTGGTGGCTGGTAAGGGACAGGTGGACCATGAAGGTCCCTGTGGTGGGTAAAGGTTCACAATCCTGGGATTCACGGGAAAGCACACAGCGGGAGAAGTCCCTAGGAAGAGGCTGCCTTCTCTTCCCCACAAGTCTGGCCGGGAGGGGTCTCAGGAGAAGCTTCTGGGCTGCCTCTCCTCACACTGGTCCTGATGAGTCAAAGGAGGAAATCGTGCTCTGAACGCTGGCCATGTTGGAACCAGGCTCATTGTTTTAAAAACTAAATACAAATGCTGCCTATATGAGACTATTATTTATAGATTTCACTGGTGAGTGGTTTTCTCTTTGGACTTTCCACATATAAACTCGTTGCCATGGAGCTGATTCCAACTCATAGCGACCCTATAGGACAGCGTAGAACTGCCCCATAGGGTTTCCAAGGAGCGGGTGATGGGTTCAAACTGCCAACCTTCCACATATACCCAGGGTTTTATTTAGTCTTATTTCTAGGCTTAAGCTCTGGTAGATACACATTAGGTTTAATGTCAACCCAAAGCAATGAATTGACTGTTGTCATTACTTGTTTTTGTTGCTTGGACAGACTATGAGGCACGTCGAGGTTGGGGTGTCTTTTTTGTCAAATGAAAATTATAATCACCTGCTGGGCTTCTTTCTGGAGTCATTCATTCATTCATCTATTTAAAAATATGTGGTCTCTAGAACTGTGAGAAAATAAATTTCTGTTCTTTAAATATACATCATGTGGCACATGATAGTCATTTGATAAACATTTTTTGACTGACTGGTGGTTGTGTAGGAACTGAGAGGACAGATGGTTGGATTAATATATGAATGTGATTTGAAACTAGTAGTGGAACTGTGAAAAATTCTTACAAGAGGGTATCCACAGGTAATTAAGAATGGATAAATAAATAGGAGTGGCAGTAGGAAACCAGGAAATATTGCAGCCAAAATATGGTGAGTTTTAGAGTTAGAAAGAACCTTAAAGATCATCAAGTCAGAATGGTCTCAAAAGATAGATTAGAAATCATGGAATCCTTTCCAGAAAGATAAGTGGCACGCCCCATTCACACTGGCAGTTGATGGCAAAGCTAGGTCTGATCTTCTCGTCTTGCCTCGCTTTTGAGCTTTGTTGGAAACTCAATATTGTTTTAGAAATTAGTTGGGGTATTCAAGATTTCACTCTACCCTTTCTAAAAGATCTCTAAAGAGTGATATCTTCCTGGGAAGCCCCGGGTGCAGTTTGCCCTCCCCTTGTTGCTGTGATTCAAAATCAACTTGATGGCAAATTTTGTTTATTTGCTTGTTTTGTCCCTCTTCATCCAACATTAGAAAATGTGATTAAATGTCTTTTTATTTTGTATCTTGCTTCGAAAAGCTCCTTTCCATCTGAATAAATAGTGTTTAAATGCATCCTGGCTTGTTGTTACTAGGATGCTGAACAGGTTTTAGCCAAGTTTCCAGACTAAGACAGACTAGAAAGATAGGCCTTGTGATGTGCTTCTAAAAATCAGCCAACGAACACCTGTGCATCGCTACAGTTCAGTCCTGTTGTGCATAAGATCACCATGAGTTGGAGGCCTACTAGATGGCGGCTAACAACAACTCTAAACCAAAAAACCAGTTGCTGTGGCATCGACTCCAACCCATGGCAACCCCAGTAGAACTGCTCCATAGGGTTTTTAATGGCTGTGACCTTTCAGAAGCAGATCGCCAAGCCTTTCTTCCCAGGCACCTCTGGGTGGGTTTACACTGCCAGCATTTAGTTAGTAGCCGATCACTTAACCATTTGTGGCACCCAGAAACTCCAAACAACACCTCAAGTTTCCAGGTAATGATTTCTTTGTTAAGGCTCAAGTTCGGACTATCAGAGGTCATCAGGTGAGGAGATCTTGCTGCATAGACCTTTATTTTAACTCATTAATTTTTTTTTAATGAGAGAAGTGAGACTTGCCCATGGGGTGCTCTATTTGTGTTTTAAAGATTCTAGAACTGATCTGGAGTAAGCAAAAGAGTGTCCCATCTGGCACCCGGTAAACCGGAAGCATACACTCCCAGCCACACAGCTATCCACTCTACCTCCCTCACCAAGCAGCAAACTGTTCAGAGGGTTCTTGGCTACCGGCCTCGGGGCACAGCTGCCGGACAGGAGTCATCTTTCCCAGAAGTCCTTGGAAGGAGCACAATCCAAACTTGTCTTCAGGATAGTCTGGTAGCAAAATCCCCCCTGTCTGCCTGTGTCCAATCTCATGGTGATAGTACTTCAGTGGGTTCACGGAGGAGGTGGTAAATCTCACCCTATGAAAATGCTAATATTCAGGAAAGGCCACGTGCTGACTGCACCACTCATCAGTTCATTTATTCTTGCAGCAAGCAATTATTAAACACTTGTTTTGTATCAAGCCCTGTACTGGAACAAATGTCTACAAAACATGTGGTTAAAAACTTTGGCTCTGAGTGAGGGAGTTACTTTTCTTCTCTAAACCCTAGTTTCCTTTTAATTCCAGATTATAATTTAAAACCTCAAAACAATTCACATAGATGGTGCCCAGCTACCACTACCGACTGTTCTGACCAGGGACACAATAGAAGGGAGAAAATGTAGCACAAAACTCAAATTCCTAAAAAAGGCCAGGCCTACTGGACTGATAGAGACTGGAGGAACTCCCAAGACTATCACCTTAAAATACCCTTTGAACCTGAAATTGAAGCTATTTCTGCAGGCCACTTTTCAGCCAAATAACAGATGGCTTATAAAATAAACAACATTACCCATGAGTAATGTGCTCCGTTAAACAATTAACTATATGAGACCAAACAGTTAACAGTTACTCAAAAGCAAAGATGAGACAGCAAGGAGGGGAAGGGAAGCTAGATGAACGGAAACAGAGCAAACAGAATAGAAATAATGAGAATGCTGACACATTGTAAAAATGGAAAATTATTAAAAGTAATTTATTTTTGAAAATTAAAAAAATTCACAATCAGTTCTTACATAGACAGAAATGACTTGGACCAATTTCTTTGCACACATTGGTTTTTTGTAGCCCATTATCCTGTCCAGGATTCATTTCTCCTCTTATTGGAGAATGTCCTCTATCCATTCTTTCAGAATGGGTTTGTAGGCAGTAAATCTTCTTAGCCTGCAGGTCTAAATATGTCTTTAGTTTACTCCTAACACTGAATAGTAGATAGACTGAGAATGAAGTTTGAAGATTAAAGATATTTTCCACAGCACTTTGATGATATCATCTTTGGGCAATGTGGCTGATGTCAGTCTGATTCTCATTCCTTTGTAGGTAACCTGCCTTTTTCTCTCTGAGAATTTTTAGAATTTTTGTCTTTTTTTGTTAACTACCACATGTCTGGAGCCCTGGTGGCACAGTGGTTAAGAGCTTGGCTGCTAACCAAAGGTCAGCAGTTCAAATCCACCAGCCCTCCTTGGAAACACAATGAGACAGTTCTACTCTGTCCTATAGCAATCTATGAAGTGGAATCGACTCAACAGCAGTGGGTTTGGTTTGGCTTGCTACATGTCTAGATGTGGAGTTTTTTGTTTGTTTTTATTTTTCTCAAGAATAAAATAAAATTCCCATGCCTGTATTCTCTCCTTGTAGTATTCCTATTAAAGAAGTGTTTTTCCTGCTACTGTCCAGTCAATTCCAACTCATAGCAACCCTATAGGACACAGTAGAACTGCTCCATACGGTTTCCAAGGAGCAGCTGGTGGATTCAAACAGCCAGCCTTTTGGTTAGCAGACAAGCTCTTAACCACTGCGCCACCAGGGCTTCACAGGAACGTTAGACCTGTATCTTTCCTCCATAATTCTTATCTTCCATGTAATGTTGTTCATCTACTTTTTCTTTATGCTGTAGTCTAAGAGAATACTTCAATAACATCTTCTAAGGCACTAATTCACTATTCTGTCATATTCAAGCTTTTATTTAGCCTATGTATCGACTTTTTAGTCCCTGAGTGGCACAAACAGTTAACGTGCTCAGCTGCTAACTAAAAGGTTGTCAGTTCGAGTCCATTCAGAGGCACCTCAGAAGAAAGGCCTGGTGATCTACTTCTGAAAGATGACATCCATTGAATACTCCATGGAGCACAGTTCTACTCTGACACACATGGGGTAACCATGAGTCAGAGTCAACTCGACAGCAACAGTTTTTTTTACTGCCTTTTTAATTTTAAATTTCTATTTTTCATTTCAAAGATTTTTAACTAGTTTTCTTTTTAATAACTATTTTATTCTATAACTTATTGTTTTTGTTCCTTGGGTGTGGTTCCAACCATTCACGTTCTAAGGATATTAAATATACTTGTCCTGAAGTCCTCTTCCTATTGCATTAACTGCATTTCCTTGGGTTCAGGGTCTTCTATTTGTTATGTTTGTTGCTTCTTTTTAATAGTGTTGGTTTTCCTCAAAAGCTTAGTGATTTTTTTTTTTTTTTTAACTGTGGGCTTATCTTCTGCAGCAGAAGCCCCTTCCATCCCTACCCCCACCTCGGCTTGTCATGGATGGTGACTTCTTGCTGCAACCTCAGCAGCTTCTCTCTGTGGTCTTGAGTGTTTCCTGCTACCAGGTCAGCCTACTACTATGACTTCCTGTCTTGCTTTTGCCCCCTTAGGGATTGTCATAGGTTCACACACACACACACACACACACACACACACATACCTTATTCCCATTCTTTTCAAGAGTGACCACATACTTACCAATTTTTCTATCTTTTTCATAATTTCTATGTATGTGAAGCAAAAAGGAGAGATTTCAGTATGTGCTCAGTCCATCTTCTTGAAACAGAAAGTCCATCATAGAGTTGGTTTGTTTTCATCATCATAGAGTTTTAAGCTGAGGAGGGAATGAGCAGATTTGTGGCTTTGAAAAATCATTCAGTAGATGTTGATGATGGACTCCAGACCAGCATAAAGACCTAAAGTAGGAAACTGTGGCAATAGCCTAGATGAAAAATAATGATGATCTGATCTAAGGCAGTGACAATGGGAATGGGGAGAAGGGAGCAGACTCAAAGAAAGCAGAAATGCCAGCCACAGGCAGCTGGTTTGGGAAGATAGGGTGAGGAGAAGTGTGTGATATATGTCAGGTTCTAGACTTGACCAAATAGATAAATGGTGATGCCATCCTCTGAGAAAAACATAGAAGAAAAAGCAAGTTTGGGGACAGATGAGTTCAGTATTCGACTCACCAAATTTGAGTTTGAAGTATCTGTAGGATATCCATCTGTAAATGTCTTTTTGGCAGTTGCAAATAAGGATCTGCAACTCTAAAGGGAAGCCTGAGCCAGAGATTGAGATTTGGGAATCACTGGTGCACAGATAAGAATTGAAGTTCTCAACATGGAGTCAATCAACCAGGAAGAATGTGTACAGTGACAAAAGTGGAGGACACAGGAGAGAAACTTGGGTAACACCAACATTCAGTGGGAGATTCAGGAAGAGAAAGCATAAAAGCATGGCTGGAGGACCAGGAAAGTGATACTGAAGAATTCAGTGAAGGAGGAAGTTCCAAAGAGAGAATGCCCAGCAGTGTCAAAGACACTTAGGAAACAAGTTAGATATGGACTGGAAATCTGCATTACATTTGGCAACAAGAAGGCTTAACAAGAGCAATTGTGGTGTATTTTGGGGGAATGAAGCGAAATCTCAGGGGATTTAGTAGGAAATGGAAAGTGAAAGTGGAGAAAAAAGTGAGGAATACACTTTCAGAATTTTGGCAATGAAGAGAAGAAAAAGCTATGATGAGACTAAAGGGAGAAGACAAGGCCAGAAGAAGATTTAATTTTTAAGTAAGGAGGAATTTTAATGTATTTACAGACTTTATTTTGAAGAATACTTATAGGAATATTTTAAAAATATAGGAGATAATAGAAATAATGGAGCAAGGTCACTGAGGAGGTTGTATGGAGTGAGACTAAGAACAAAGTGTAGGAATTAGCCTGCGGAAGAGGGAGGAACACCTTACTGACTGAGAGGAGGTAAAAAGAATTAATGATGGTAACAATGCAGACGAGTTGCTTGTGGAAGGAGTCAGAGTTCACCCCCAATTACCTCACTTTTCTCAGTGAAGGAGGGATAGGTGCCCTCCTTGCATCCCATAACCTCTTCTAACCGTTCCTTCTGCTTCCTTCAAAAACCACAGCTCGTCTGAAATTCATTCATTCCTCCTGTTATATGGAAGAACCATCCCTGCTCCTCCCAAAGGTCAACTCCTCCATTTATATGTGGCTTCCTACCCACAGGTCTATGCAAGAACTGTGTGCCTGGAATAATCTTCCCTCTCTCCTGTATTCTCAGATTCTCCCTCTCGCCGAACACTGCCACCCGCATGCTCTCATAGCCCCTTTCTTAACATCCCCTAGTTACTACCCTCTTTATAACAAAAAATTATTTAGAGATGTCTGTAGTTGCTGTCTCCTGTTTCTCACCTTACAGCCTCCCCTCAACACACTTCATACAGCTTCCATTCACACCACTGCTCGGAGGCTTCTTTTGTCAAGGTGATCAATGGCTTCCATGTCATGTCCCTATTCTTGTCCTACTTGAGCTCCCAGTAGCTCTGAGGGCAATTGACTATTTCTTTTTTCTTTCTTTCTTTTCTTTTTTTTTTTGGTAATATCTTTCTCTTGCTCTGTTCTTAGGGCCTCTGTGAAGCCACACTCCCCAGTTTTCCTTCTACCTCACTGGTCACCCTTCCCAGACTTTGCTGGTTTTCTCTACTCTGCTCGAGTAAATGTTAGGTTGCCCCAGGGCTCAGTCCTTTACCCCTTTCTCTATCTGCATTGTCTTCCTAAGTGATTGCCTCCATTGCATGACTGTCTAGTAAATAATTCAAACATAACATAGGCAAAAAGAATTATTGATTTCCCACCGCCCTAACAGCCTGTTCTTCCCCTGGTTATCCCTTATTCCTAACTTTATCTCTTTCCCACATTCAATCCATCTATAAGTCCTATTAGTGCAACTTTTGAAGCATATTCTAAATCAATCTACTTCTCTCCATCTCTTCTAACATCTACCTGGCCCAAGCCACCATCTCTTGCCCAGATGATTGTAATGGTTATCCTCACTCCTCTCCCTCCATCCATTCTTACTTTTCTACCATGCATTGTCCACATAGAAGCAAGTTATCTTTCTAAAGTATGAATCAAAATTGATCACAGCCCCACATAAAATATTCCAATGACTTCCAGCCCCACTTGGAATAAAGTCTAAACTTCATACCCTGGATTGAAAGCCCAACATGATCTGGCACCTGCCTTCCTTTTCAAACTTAATTCTTGCTACTTTCCCCCTCACCCATCTGCCTGAATTGCTCTTCCCCTGAACTTTTAAGAGCTGGAGCTTTTGTTCATTCAGAGCTCAGATTAAATGTGACCTCCTCCTAGAGGCCTTTTAACACCACCTAAAGTACTACATCTCATCTGTCAGTTTGTCATACTCTGGTGGCGTGTGTGTTGCTGTGATTCTGGAAGCTGTGCAATTGGTATTTCAAATACCAACAGGGTCACCTATGTGGACAGGTTTCAGCAGAGCTTCCAGACCAAGACAGACTAGAAAGAAAGGCCTGGCAATCTACCTCCAAAAATCAGCCAATGAAAACCCTGTGGATCACAACAGAATGTTGTCCAATGAACTCCAACATGCCAACAATCATGAAGATGGTGCAGGACCAGGCAACATTTCATTTTGCTGTACATGGGGTCACAATGAATTGGAGCTGACTAGATTGTTGTTGTTAGGTGCCATCGGGTCGGTTCAACTCATAGCGACCCTATGAACAACAAAAGGAAACACTGCCCAGTCCTGCGCCACACTCACAATCGTTGTTATGCTTGAGCCCAATGTTGCAGCCCCTGTGTCAATCCATCTCATTGAGGGTCTTCCTCTTTTTTGCTGACCTTGTACTTTACCAAGCGTGATGTCCTTCTCCAGGGACTGATCTCTCCTGACAACATGTCCAAAGTACGTAAGACATAGTCTCGCCATCCTTGCTTTTAAGGAGCATTCTTATTGTACTTCTCCCAAGGCAGACCTGTTTGTTCTTTTGACAGTCCATGGCGTATTCAATATTCTTCACCAACACCACAATTTAAAGGCGTCAATTCTTCTTCGGTCTTCCTTATTAATTGTCCAGCTTTCGCAGGCATATGAGGCAATTGAAAACACCATGGCTTGGGTCAACCGCATCTTAGTCTTCAAGGTGACCTCTTTGGTTTTTAACACTTTAAAGAGGTCTTTTGCGACAGATTTGCCCAGTGTAATGCGTCCCTTGATTTCTTGATTGCTGCTTCCATGGGTGTTGATTGTGGATCCAAGTAAAATGAAATCCTTGACAACTTCAATCTTTTCTCCATTTATCATGATGTTGCTTATTGGTCCAGTTGTGTGGACTTTTGTTATGTTAAGGAGTAATCCATACTGAGGGCTGTGATCTTTGATCTTCATCAGTAAGTGCTCCAAGTCCTCTTCACTTTCAGCAAGCAAGGTTGTGTCATCTGCGTAACGCAGGTTGTTAATGAGTCTTCCTCCAATCCTGATGCCACATTCTTCTTCACATAGTCCAGCTTCTTGGATTATTTGCTCAGCATACAGATTGAATAGGTACGGTGAAAGGATACAACCCTGACGCACATCTTTACTGACTTTAAACCACACAGTATCTCCTTGTTCTGTCTAAACAACTGCCTCTTGATCTATGTACAGGTTCTTCATGAGAACAATTAAGTGTTCTGGAATTCCCATTCTTCACAATGTTACCCATAATTTGTTATGATCCACACAGTCGAATGCCTTACAATAGTCAATAAACACAGGTAAGCATCTTTCTGGTATTCTCTGCTTTCAGCCAGGATCCATCTGACATCAGCAATGATATCCCTGGTTCCACGTCCTCTTCTGAATCCAACCTGAGTTTCTGACAGTTCCTTGTTTGATATTGATATACTGCTGTAGCCACTTTTGAATGGTCTTCAGCAAAATTTTACTTGCATGTGATATTAATAATATTGTTCAATAATTTATGCATTTGGTCAGATCATCTTGGGAATAGACATAAATATGGATCTCTTCCATTCAGTTGGCCAGGTAGCTGTCTTCCAAATTTCTTGGCATAGTTGAGTGAGCACTTTCAGTGCTGCATCCGTTTGTTGAAACATCTCAATTGACATTCCTTCAATTCCTGGAGCCTTGTTTTTCACCAATGCCTTCACTGCAGCTTGGACTTCTCCCTTCAGTATTATTGGTTCCTGATCATATGCTACCTCTTGAAATGGCTGAACATTGACCAATTCTTTTTGGTATAATGACTCTGCATATTTCTACCATCTTCTTCTGATGCTTCCTGCGTCATTTAATATTTTTCCCATTGAATCCTTCACTATTGCAACTCGAGGCTTGAATTTTTCTTCAGTTCTTTCAGCTTGAGAAATGCCGAGCTTGTTCTTTCCTTTTGGTTTTCTGTCTCCAACTCTTTGCACATGCCATTATAACATTTTACTTTGTCTTCTCAAGCTGCCCTTTGAAATATTCTGTAAAGTTCTTTTACTTCATCATTTCTTCCTTTTGTTTTAGCTACTCAACAATCAAGAGCAAGTTTCAGAGTCTCTTCTGACGTCCATTTTGGTCTTTTCTTTCTTTTTTGTCCTTTTAATGACCTCTTGCATTCTTCATGTGTGATGTCCTTGATGTCATTCCACAACTTGTCTGGTCTTCGGTCATTAGTGTTCAACTCCTCAAATCTATTCTTAACATGGTCTCTAAATTCAGGTAGGATATACTAAAGATGATACTTTGGCTCTCTTGGACTTGTTCTAATTTTCTTCAGTTTCAACTTGAACTTGCATATGAGCAATTGATGGTCTGTTCCACAGTCAGCCTTGTTATGACTGATAATATTGAGCTTTTCCATTATCTCTTTCCACAGATGTAGTTCATCTGATTCCTGTGTATTCCATCTGGCAAGGTCCATGTGTATAGTCATGACTTATGTTGTTGAAAAAAGGTATTTTCAGTGAAGAAGTCGTTGGTCTTGCAAAATTCTATCATGCAATCTCCTGCTTCGTATTCTATCACCAAGGCCATATTTTCCAACTACTGATCCTTCTTCCTTGTTTCCAACTTTCACATTCCAATCACCAGTGATTATCAATGCATCCTGATTGCATGTTTAATCAATTTCAGACTGCAGAAGCTAGTAAAAACTTCAATTTCTTCATCTTTGGCCTTAGTTGTTGGTGCATAAATTTGAATAATAATCGTATTAACTCTCCTTCCTTGTAGGCATATGGATATTATCCTATCACTGATAGTGTTGTACTTTAGGATATATCTTGAAATGTTCTTTTTGACTATGAATGCAACGCCATTCCTCTTCAAGTTGTTATTCCCAGCATAGTCAACCATATGATTGTCTGATTGAAAATGGCCAATACCAGTCCATTTCAGCTCACTAATACCTAGGGTAAGGATGTTTATGTGTTCCATTTCATTTCTGGTGATTTCCTATTCTCCTAGATTCATACTTCATACATTCCATCTTCCAGTTATTAATGGATGTTTGCAGCTGTCTCTTCTCATTTTGAGTCGTGTCACATCAGCAAATGAAGGTCCCAAAAGCTTGACTCCATCCATGTCATTAAGGTCGACTCTACTTTGGGGAGGCAGCTCTTCCCCAGTTGCATTTTAAGTGCCTCCCAACCAGGGGGGCTCATCTTCCGGCACTATATCAGACAATGTTCTCTGCTATTCATAAGGTTTTCACTGGCTAATTCTTTTCAGAAGTAGACTGCCGATTCCTTCTTCATGGTCTGTCTTAGTCTGGAAGCTCAGCTGAAACCTGTCTGTCATGGGTGACCCTGCTAGTATCTGAATAGCAGTGGCATAGCTTCCAGCATTGCAGCAACACGCAAGCCCCCACAGTACAACAAACTGACAGACATGTGGGGGAGCTAACTAGATAGGAACCAACAAATTTAAAGTAGCCACCCCATCACTCTATCATATCACTTTTTTAAATTATCTTTCACTATCAACATTTTGGAGCCCTGGTGACACAGTGGTTAAGAGCTCAGCTGCTAACCAAAAGATCGGTAGTTCAAATCCATCAACTGCTCCTTGCAAACCTTACGGATCAGTTCTACTCTGTCCTATAGGGTCGCTGTGAGGAATCGACTTGACATCAATGGGTTTGGTTTTGGTTTTATCAACATTTTAAAATTTATTTGTTTGCCTGTTTATTTGTTATCTGGGTTCACTCTGCCCCTCACGACAAGAATAAAAGCTTCATAAGATCAGCAACCTTGGCTAGATGCACTCTTATAACACTGCATCTAGAACCGTATCTGGGACATATTAGTTGCCATCAAATAGACTCTGACTCACGGTGACCCCATGTGAGTCAGAGTAGACCTGTCCTCCATAGGGTTTTCAATGGCTGATTTTTCAGAAGTAGATGGCCAAGGCTTGCTTCTGAGGCATCTCTAGTGGACTCAAATCCCCAGCATTTCAGTTAGCAGCCAAGCACATTAACCCATTTACACCACCCAGAGACTCCATTTGGGACACTTAATAAATACTTGATGAATGAAGACAAGAACAGCTATTAAGAGCAAGTTTGAGAAGAAAAGGAGCATGAAAAAGTTTAGATAGCATTTGAAGGGAAACAGGGTAGGGGCTGGTGCACAAAGGAAAGATGAAATAATGCTAGATCACCCTGTCGGGCTGAGGGCCCAACTGAAGTTGGAGACTTCGCTTGGCAGTGATATCCATCTGCTCTGCTGAGTTAGTTCTCTCCCACAGGGCCCAAGAGTCCTGGAATAAGAATGAAAAAAGCAGATGTCCTCTATTTCTTCCCTTGTAAATTGAGTTTAAAGTCTCTCCAGCATTAAAAATCTGTAATACCTCAAATATACTTAGGAAGCTAGGTTTATTTTTTTAGAATCTTTAGTTAAATGAATAATTAATAAATCCTTGTCTAGTCTATTGAAGTTCAGAATTTTACACATTCGATTTCCTTGGTAGACTACTCCTTTATACTTGATGGTATACTTTTAAAATGTTTTCACATGCATTCTAAGCATAATTTATCTTTCTCATATCTACATATTTTCACTTCAATTTAGTATGGATATGCCTTTTTCCCCCATATATGTAAATTTCTGAAGGGCATATTCTGTGTTTAAATGGTCTTCATCAAACTTCCCTCATTTTCACAAGAACAGTGTCACTCAATTGATAAAAAGAGGTTGATTATGTCAGACTCCATTAGTAGGAGAAATGATACAAGGCCCAGGGGTCCAAGGGGACTCTGCTATTCAAATGGAAGGTATTCTTAAGCCAGAAGCTTTGGCACAAGAGAAGTTTAAGGCTGCAGATTAAGAGACAATCTTTAATGGGGCTGCTGGACAGCAGCCTGAACTACACTCTTGAGTCAGAGGGAACAAAAACACCACACAAACGTTGGTTATGCATTTCTGCAGAGCTTTTCTCTTTTCACTGTTACTGTATAAATATATGTGTGTACATAAAATATTCTGATATCTTTCATCAATTCATTCAGTAAACATTTATTGAAAGCTATAATGTGTGAGACATTGTGGTAAGGGCTAAAGAGAACACAAAGGTGAATGAAATCCAGATTCTGCATTCACAAGGTAAAACCAATAGGAAGAAGGAAGATGTAGACCAATAACCAGAATACATATAAGGATGTGCTGTGTTTGGGAAGTTCAAATGAAGGAGAGTTCGCTTTTGGTTAGAGGAAGGACATCAAGAGCTACTTCACAGAGGAAGAGGCATTTGGCCTGACCCTTGAAGGGTGGCTAAGATTTTTAAAGGCATAAATAGAGAGGTGAGAAAGCTATTATAGGATATCAGAGAATGGAACACTATCAGGTAGAAGAGGGCTTAGACTTCTTGAGGGTGTCATTATTGAGGGTAATATTAGGACTAATGATGGAAAATTTCAAATATCAGTTCAACATCAAAACTTTTTGACAAATGGATAGTGAGTGTCCTGTGTATCAGAAGCTTTTCTGCAGTGGACAGAATCTTGGACTAGATCAGTGTTTCTCAAACTGATCGATCTATGGATCCATTTTAAAGGGGAAAAAATTCTCACAAATCACCAATATAAACGTGTTATTTCATCATAATATTACTTCAAAACCAATACACATAAACCTAGGTATAAACTCTTATGACTAAATCTTATACTACAATAAAGCAAAAATAGCTTGTAAATAATATACAAACATAGTAGAAAGCAAATAAAAGTCAAATTAACAACTTTAATTGAATGTAACAGTCGATGTTTTTGTGATAAGTCAGTGTCATGGATTGAATTGTGTCCTCCAAAAATACGTGTCAACTTGCCTAGGCCATGATTCCCAGTACTGTGTGGTTGTCCTCCATTTTGTGATCTGATATAATTACCCCATGTGTTCTAACCTGTACGATGTTAATGAGGCAGCACACAATCTACAGGATTAGATTGTATCTTAAATCAATCTCTTTTGAGATATAAAAGAGAAAAGTGAGCAGAGAGGAGAAAGACTTCATCGCCATCAAGCAATATGAGCCAGGAACAGAGTGCATCCTTTGGACCCAGGGTCCCTGCACTGAGAAGCTCCTAGTCCAGGGGAAGATTGATGACAAGAACCTTTATCCAGAACCAACAATGAGAGAAAGTTTTCCCCTGGAGTTGGCGCCCTGAATTTGGATTTCTAGCCTCTAAACTGTGAGAGAATAAATTTTGGTTTGTTAAGACCATCGACTTGTGGTATTTCTGTTATAGCAGCACTAGATAACTAAGACAGAATTTGGTACCAAATTTTAATGAGATGGAGAAACAAAGCACCACTTCATATGGAAAGGAAAGAGGTCCCAGATAAGTAGAGCATTATTTAAGAAGAAGAACAAAGTGGGAGGCCTTAGACTACCTGATTTTAGAACCTATTATACCTCCATGGTAGTCAAAACAGCCTGGTACTGGTACAACAACAGATACATATACCAATGGAACAGAACTGAGAATCCAGACATCAATTCATCCACCTATGAGCAGCTGATATTTGACAAAGGCCCAAAGTCTGTTAATTGGGGAAAAGACAGTCTATTCTACAAATCGTGCTGGCATAACTGGATATCCATCTCCAAAAAACTGAGACAAGACCCATACCTCACACTATGCACGGAAACTAACTCAAAATGGATCAAAGACTTAGATAGAAAATCAAAAACAATAAAGATCATGGAAAGAAAAATAGGGACAATGCTAGGAGCTCTAATACATGGCATAGACACAATACGAACCATAAGTAACAATGCACAAGCACTAGAAAAGAGACTAAACAACTAGGAGCTCCTAAAAATCAAACACTTATGCTCATCAAAATACTTCACCAAAAGAGTCAAAAGACAACCTACAGACTGGGAAAAAATTTTTGGCTACGACAAATCCGATCAGCATCTAATCTCTAAAATCTACAAGATACTGCAAAACCTCAACCGCAAAAAGACAAATAACCCAATTAAAAATGGGCAAAGGATATGAACAAGCACTTCACCCAAGCAGATATTCAGGCAGCTAACAGACACATGAAGAAATGCTCACAATCATCAGCCATTAGAGAAATGCAGATCAAAACTACAATGAGATATCATGTCACCCCAACAAGGCTAGCATTAATCCAAAAAACACAAAATAATAAATGCTGGAGAGGTTGTGGAGAGACTGGAACACTTATACACTGTTGGTGAGAATGTAAAATGGCACAACCACTTTCAAAATCGATTTGCGCTTCCTTAAAAAGCTAGAAATAGAAGTACTATACGATCCAGCTATCCTGCTCCTTGGTATATATCCTAGAGAAATAAGAGTAGTCACACGAATCAATATATACACACTCGTGTTCATTGCAGCACTCTTCACAATAGCAAAAAGATGGAAACAACCTAGGTGCCCATCAACGGACGAATGGATAAACAAATTATGGTATATCCGTAAAATGGAATACTACGCAACAATAAAGTACAACGATGAAGCCGTGAAGCATCTTATAAGATGGAGGAATCTGGAGGTCATTATGCAGAGTGAATTTATTCAGTCACAGAAGGACAAATATTGTGTAAGACCACTATTATAAGAACTCAAGAAAAGGTTTAAACTCAGAAGAAAACATTCTTTGATGGTTATGAGGGTGGGGAGGGAAGGTGAGGGTTATTTACTAACTAGATAGTAGATAAGAATTATCTTAGATGAAAGGAAGGACAGCACACACTACAGGGGATGTCAGCACAACTGGACTAAACCAAAGCTAAGAAGTTTCCTGAATACAGTCAAACACTCTGAGGGACAGAATAGCAGGGGTAGGGGTCTGGGGACCATGCTTTCAGGGGACATCTAGGTCAATTGGCACAACAAAGCTTATTAAGAAAATTATTCTGCATCCTACTTTGGTGAGTGGCAACTGAGGCCTTAAAAGCTTGCAAGCGGCCATCTAAAATGCATCAATTGGTCCCAACCACCTGGAGTAAAGGAGAATGAAGAACACCAAAGACATAAAGAAAGTATTAACCCAAGAGACAGAAAGGGCCACGTAAACCAGAGATTTCCTCAGCCTGAGACCAGAAGAACTAGATGGGGCCTGGCTACCACCAATGACCTCCCTGACAGGGAACACAACAGAGAGTCCTGGATGGAGCTGGAGAAAGGTGGGGTGCAGAATTCAAATTCTAGTAAGAAGACCAGACTTAATGATCTGACTGAGACTGGAGGAACCCTGGAAAAGCATGGCCCCTGGACTCTCTATCAGCCCAGGACTAAAACAATTTCTGAGGCCAACTCTTCAGACAGGGATTGGACTGGACTGTGGGACATAAAGTGATACTCATGAGGCATGTACCTCTTAGCTCAAGTAGATAAAAGAGACTAAACGGGTAGCTTCTGTCCGGACATGAGATGGGAAGGCAGAGAGTGCTAGGAGCTGGTTGAATGGACATTGCGAATCAGGGGTGGAAAGGAGGAGTGTGCTGTCACAGTATGGGGAGAGCAATTAGGGTCACATAACAATGTATGTATAAATTTTTGTATGGGAGACTAACTTGAAATGTAAACTTCACTTAACTACAACAATACACAACAACAACAAAAAAACCCTATGGATCACAGTTCTACTCTGGCACACATGGGATCTCCATGAGTTGACTTGATGGCAGCTGGTCTTTGGTTTTATTTACAAAGAGACTATTTAAAGGTATGAGCAGGCTGTATGAAAATCACAGAAGTGGCACAGTAACCAGGGACTGTAACAGCAGAGTAGCTGCTAGGCTCAAGGGATGAGGGACAACAGAGTATTATTAGGACAGAAGGGGAGGCAAGTAGAGAAGCCACCATGAGAGGGGATATGACTGCTAGTCTAGGGGGCAGACGGCCAGAGACAGCCTTGCAAGGAGAGAGCCAAGGGATAACCTGACCCTCTCTTCCCTCTCCTCTCCTGCCAGGGCCCCCGTTAGCCAAATCAAACCAGACACCAAAAGGCAAGGGGGCCTGTTTATATAGGCCACACAGGTCGGCCTCTTGAGGCCAAGGGCAGGTGGAGAGTGGATATGGGGGCAGGGGACTAGTGGAAGATGTCTAGTGCAGTGACACATATAATAGCCCTAATATTGTGTGGCAATGCTCAGTTACAAGGTGACCATCAGCTGATTTAGAAAATGTAACATAGCTTTTCAAAACAAAATCTCAAAATTATAAAATTGTCATAGAGCTCCTCCAAATTTTAAGAACACATCCATATTCTCCCAGGAGTCCAAAGTCTGAGCTTGATGCTTTCCAACTTGTGAGATCCTGGAAGTTGCCTAGAATGTGAGCTCAAGGGAGGATGAGTCAATGTCCATTTTGTTCCCCACTGTATATCCACTAGATCCCATTACCTTTCAGACAAAACCCAAGCCCTTTGATTGTCTCAAAGCCTTGATGACCTGGCCCTCCTTATCTCTCTTCCCTCACATAAAGACCCTCCCCACTCTGCCCCCACTTACCCACAACACTCCATGCACACATCTGCTTTCGTTTCCCCCAAAAAACTAAGCCATTGCCTTTTCTCTTGAAAGACCCCATTCCCTCTACAGGGAACAGTTTTCCCTGCCTCCACCCATTCCCCCACCCCTCCCCGCCCCAGCCAACCCAGGTCTTCCCATAGTGGAACCCTCCTCATACTTTGGAGCTTGGCTTAACTGTCACCTCTTCATCAAGGTCGTTCTCGACCAACCACCCTGAGAAGATCCTACTAGGTAGATCCTCTACTGTTTTTCTCTATCATTGACCCCTAAATGCTTTATTCACTGCATATATCAAAAAGTATTTGAGATAGAGTGAGAGGGATAATTGATGGAGCAAAGCACTGAAGAAGATGGGAAACAGGATCAAAAGCACAGGTAAAAGAGTTGCTTTGGGAATCAGCACCAATAGTATATCTTCAGATCAGAAGCAACCCAGATCACTTTCCTGAAGGTCAGTCCTCAATAGTTACCGAAAGAGAAAAAAGTAAAATACAATTTATTCCCTCTCTGATTAAGTAAGATGGGCCGCTGAAGAGCACATGATTCTGAATTCTGAGAGGCGAGATTTTAGAAATGCCGTCACTCAGTTCCTCCACGGACTCCACAACCTTGGGCATATAGCTTTACTCCCTTCCCCCGTTCCTCAATCTTATCATCCATAAAAGGTGAGGAGTAGTACCACAAATTAGGGAGGTGGGGGAGATGAATTGAGGCAACTGAGAATTATCGTAATTTAGAGGAGGATAACTGAGATAACTCAATCAATTTTTCCTGGCCACTAATCACAGCTACAGAGGCAGCGTTTCAGCATACAAGTGCATACCCTGAGTACTAGGGATCTGTCCTATTTTCTCTGGGGTATGTTCTGGGTTTTTGCTGTTTGGGGTTTTGGTAAAACATTTTCTGGTTTTACAAAATGGATTTGGCTACCAGGTTGCAGAAATGTGTCTGCAGTAGGTGATAGAAAAACCAAGCTAAATTAAACTGCAAGGAAAGCAGAGTGTAGTCCCAGCATGATCAGTAAAGAAAAATAAGGCTTTAAAAACAAAAGATATACTAAAAGTAAGTTATAGGCAAAAGACTGAATCAGTTTTCAACACATAAATGTTCTAACTGGCCAAACCTGCTTCTAAACTCCTAATTTCTCCTCTCTGCCACCCAGTGGTGTAGTCCCCCTACCTCTGACCCCGTCAAAGTACCCATCTGTTCTTATACCTCTTACCAACCTCCCTATTCCAAATCTTCTCCTTAGGTAGGTTAATAACTCATTCACAGGAAGATATAGATGGATTATATGCCTGGTATCCCTTTTGCGCTTGGGGAATAGAGATAAAAAAAAAAAAATAAGTAGCCTCCATAAAACAATTCTAATAGCATTAAATGGGATAGTATATGTAGTTTGAAATGAATGGTAAGTTTTGAAGATCAAAGAAAGGGGAGATGCATGGGCTGGAGTACATCAACAGGAAACTGCTGAAATTCAAGCCAGATTCAGAAGAGGACATGGATCTTGCCTGAAAACAGAGCATCGCAGAAAGATGTTTACCTGTGTTTTATTGACTACACAAAGGCATTCGACTGTAGTGGATCATAGCAAATTACGGACAACATTGCAAAGAATGGGAATTCCAGAACACTTCATTGTGCTCATGCAGAACCTGTACATAAACCAAGAGGCAGTCATTCAACCAGAACTGGTGGGTACTGCATGGTTTAAAATCAGGAAAGGTGTGCATCAGGGTTGTATCCTTTCACCATATCTATTCAATCTGTATGCTGAGCAAATAATCTGAGAACCTGGACTATATGAAGAAGAATGCAGCATCAGGATTAGAGGAAGACTCATTAACAACCTGTGATATGCAGATGACACAATCTTGTTTGCTCAAAGTGAAAAGAATTTGAAGCACTTACTGAAGAAGATCAAATCCTTTAGTATGGATTACAGCTCAACATAAAGAAAACAAAAATCCTCATAACTGAACTAGTAAGCAACATCATGATAAATGGAGAAAAAATCGAAGTTGTCAAGAATTTCACTTTGGATCCACAATCAACACCCGTGGAAGCAGCAGTCAAGAAATCAAACGATGCATTGCATTAGGCAAATCTGCTGCAAAAGACCTGTTTAAAGTGTTAAAAAGCAAAGATGTCACTTTGAGGACTAAGGTGCACCTGACCCAAGCCATGGTATTTTAAATCACCTCATATGCATGCAAAAGCTGGGCAATGAATAAGGAAGACCAAAGAAGAACTGATGCCTTTGAATTATGATGTTGGTGAAGAATATTGAATATACCGTGGACTGCCAGAAGAATGAACAAGTCTGTCTTGGAAGAAGTACAGCCACAGTGCTCCTTGGAAGCGAAGATGGCGAGGCTTCGTCTCACATACTTTGGACATGTTATCAGGAGGGACCAGTCCCTGGAGAAGGCCATCATGGTAGGTAGAGGGTCAGCAAAGGTAGAGGGTCAGCAAAAAAGAGGAAGACACTCTACAGGATGGACTGGCATGGTGGCTGCAACAATGGGCTTAAACATAGCAACGATTCTGAGGATGGTTATAGGACCAGGCAGTGTTTCATTCTTTGGTACATGGGGCCACTATGAGTCAGAACTGACTCAATGGCACCTAACAACAACAACATGGACTGGAGTATCCAGGAAGACTTCAAGGGGAATCTGAACTGAAATGTGAAGTACTAGTAGGATTTAAACAGACAGAAAGGAAGGAAAGAAAGCATTTCCAGCATTGAGGGCACGGTGAGAGAAGGTGGAGAGGTTAGGCTGCATGTGGCCTGTGTTGAAAATGACAAGGTGATGAGACTGGAGATTAGGAGAATTAGTTGGAGAATAACAAGATATGTGTTTGACCTGTAGACTGTGGAAGTACTGAGGTCTGTATGTTAGTGTTAATATATTTAATATCAAGATGTGCATTAGACTATTTAGGTGCTAGCCATTGAAGAGTGCCCTGCTTTACAACCAGCCACGCTTCTTCGTACCTGACTGCAAAGATTAGGGGAGGGGCGGGTATGTTCAGGAGCTCCTCAGTCACTCAGCAGTATTTACAGAGCATCTTCTATGTGCTGGCAATTCCAGACTCTGCTGCACATAAGGGACAGGTCTCTGCCCTCCAAGAGCTCATATCCTTGCTGGGGAGACAACAATAAACCAACAAAGAAACAAATCAGACAGTATTAGGTGATGGTAAGTGCCTTGCAGAGAAATAAAGCAGGGGAATGGACGGGCAGCCATTCAGACAGAGGGGTCATGGAGAACTTCTCTGAGGAGTGGGCAAGACAGGAAGGTACAGCCAGGCTGAGTTCAGGGGGAAGAGTGTTTCTGGCAGAGGAAATGGTTAAGTGCAAAGACTGCCTTTGGAGGCATCTGATTTATGTTCGAACAACCATAAGCCCCTAGCTGATGTTTACTCTTCATCACCCTTGCCTTCTCCTTCCTCCTACCACGTGCTGTCTCTCATCTCTGCACTTTTAACTTCTTCCAATAAATCTCATCTAGCAATTCCAAATGGAGTTCATTGGTTTTCTCTGGAGCCCTTGGCACCAAGGCCTCTACTCTTCCACCACCTTGAATTCTGCCATCGCCTGCCTCTTCCACTCCTGCCTCCATGCAGGTGCTAAGCCACTGGGAACTTCAGAACACTGAATTGTGCTCATGAGGAACCTGTACATAGGTCCAGAACAATGGGATACTGCATGATTTAAAGTCAGGAAAGGTGTGCGTCAGGGTTGTATCTTTTCACCATACTTATTCAATCTGTATGCTGAGCAAATAATCTGAGAAGCTGACTAGATGAAGAAGAATGGGGCATCAGGATTGGAGGAAGACTCATTAACAGCCTGCATTATGCAGATGACACAACCTTGCTTGCTGAAAGTGAAGAGGACTTGAAGCACTTACTGATGAAGATCAAAGACTACAGCCTTCAGTATGGGTTATACTTCAACATAAAGAAAACAAAAATTCTCACAACTGGACCAATAAGCACCTAACAACACTCAACAACAACAACAGGTGGAGGCCTAATCTAAGAAGCATTTCTACCAGCATTTCTAAAGTGCCACAACACTTAGGTTGACATTTGCATTTTTGTCAGCCTGGGGGAAAAGTCTCTTTAGGGGACTAGTCTCTCCAGGCAAGTTCTTCATTTATCAGAGGCCCCTTAAACTGGTCAAAGTCTGTTTAGTTGTAAAGTGAGCTAATGTTTGAGGCTAGGCCCCAAGGGTAAAAGGTGAGTGGCTTTTAGTGACACTGTTAGGATCAGTGTGTTCCTTGGCAGGGGCCGCTCAGCCCAGAGGCCCGCCCCTCACACAGAGGGGCCTACAGGGTCTGTGCTGGTGCCACTGTCCCTGCTGACAACATTGTCCTACTGGTAGAAGGGCTCTTTCTTCAGCTCTTTTTCCAGTTTCCCTGGGGACAGGAAGGGTGCCTAAAAAACTCCAGTACCCTTTCCCCATTGCTCAAAACCACCATGGAGGGGTGAGAACTGGAACTCAACTCTTCTCTTTGTCTAGGAACCTTCCCATTTTCCCTCTCTGCATCTTAGGAGGATGGGATATGGCATTAAAACTGCTTGTGTTTTGTCGTTGTTGTTAAGTGCCATGGAGTCGGTTGCAACTCACAGCAACCCTATGTACAACAGAACAAAATGCCACCTGGTCCTGCACCATCCTCACAATCGTTATGCTTGAAATCATTGTTGCAGCCACTGTTTCAGTCCATCTCCTTGAGGGTCTCTTTTTCCTTTGCTGACCCTTTACTTTACCAGGCATGATGTCCTTCTCCAGGGACTGGTCCCTCCTGATAACATGTCCAAAGTGTGTGAGACGAAGTCTCGTCATCCTTGCTTCTAAGGAGCACTCTGGCTGTACTTCTTCCAAGACAGATTTGTTCATTCTTCTGGAAGTCCATGGTATATTCAATATTCTTCACCAACACCGTAATTCTTTGGTCTTCCTTATTCATTGTCCAGTTTTCCCACGCACATGAGGCAACTGAAAGTATCATGGCTTGGGTCAGGTGCACCTTGGTCCTCAAAGTGACACCTTTGTTTTTCAACACTTTAAAGAGATGTATTTTGCAGCAGATTCGCCCAACACAACACGTCTTTTGATTTCCTGAAAGCTATTCCATGGGTGTAGATTGTAGATCCAAGTAAAATGAAATCCTTGACAACTTAAATATTTTCTCTATTTATCATGATGTTGCTTACTGGTCCAGTTGTAAGGATTTTTTGTAAGCCAAACACAGCCTTATTCTTCTTGAGAGATTCCATATGCAGGTAGAAAACTTCCATAGATGAATTTAAGGAGAATGTAAAATGATGATTCCCTCACCAACAACCTTCTTCTTTACAAGAAAATTGCTGAGTTCTGGTGGGATTTTCATTTTAATGGTAAGACAACACTTTGATAATCCTTTTTCAGAGAGCCTCTGTGGACCTCCACAACAAGGTGCCAGGGGACATAGTCTATTTTTCTGTCTCAGAGTAGAGTCCCAATAGATTGTTTATTTTGGAATTTTCTGGTTCTTCTTGCCTTCTTATTTTTAATTAAAAATAACTTTTATTTTCTTATTACTAAATTTTTATTTTATGTGCTGAATTTAGAAAGAAATTTGTATACAGGCAGACAAAAAGAAGAAAATTAAAATCACCATTACCTCATTATCAAGAAGTAATGTGCTGAATTTAGAAAGAAATTTGTATACAGGCAGACAAAAAGAAGAAAATTAAAATCACCATTACCTCATTATCAAGAAGTAATCTTAAAATTTGGTATATATTTTTACAATTTTTTTCTCAGTGTATATATAAACAATTGTTTTACTTACAAAAATGAGAACATACTGGGTTTTTTTTTGTATTGAAACCTGTAGTTTTCAACTTACACCATAAGCATGTTGCCATGTATTAAAAATTCTTCTACACATTTTCTGTTGCCTGTCTACTACCTCACTCTAAGAAAGTACCGCACTTCATTGAGCCAGTCTCCTACTGTTGAAAAATTGTATTTTTTCTAACCAGTCTGTCTCATAATAACTATCATATCTGAATTTCTTTGTAACTAAGTCTACGTGCACTCTTATTTATTTCCTTAGGACAAGTTCTTATAAATAGCACTTTTGGGACCAAAGGTGCACACATTTCTTTATGCCTGATGCTAAACTGCCCTCCAGAAAGGCTGCAAGCCACCTTTTTCCCACCAGCAGCCCAGAAAAGTGCCTGTTTCTTTGCTACTTCTCAAATACTACAGTTTTCTGCTTAAAGGTTCAATGATGGTGTCTCAGTGCCTCAACTCGGAGTGCCCCTAACCATTGGTGAAACTCATCTTTTTCTCTTGTTAGCTTAGTTTCCTTTGCTCTGTCACTGTTCAGAGAGACACTGTAAGGAGGGGTCAAGGGCACAGGTAGAGGATGGGGCTGGACTGCCTGGGTCTACTTCTTCTCACGTTTCACCTGCCTGATCTTGAGCAAGTAACTACACCTCGGTTTCCTGCCTGAGTGAGGCAAGCGGTTTGTACGTGGTTGCTAACCCAAAGGTCAGCAGTTCGAACCCACACAGCACCTCCACATAAGAAAGGCCTGAACATCTGTTTCCATAAAGATTACAGCCAAGAAAACCATACGGAGCAGTTCTACTCTGTAACACACAGGGTTGGCATGAATAGGAATCGATTCAACAGCAGCTAGTATCAACAACAAAATGGCGATAATATGTAACTCAGAGAGTAATTGTAAGGATTAAATGAGTTTATATAGGTAAAGCACTTAGATTGGTCCCTGACTCACGGGAAGCACTTAATGAGTGTTAGCTAATATTTGCCAGAATGCTACTTAGAAGCAAGGATGGCGAGACTTCATCTCACGTACTTTGGACATGTTATCAGGAGGGACTAGCTCCTGGGGAAGGACACCATGTTTGGTAAAATAGAAGGCCAGCAAAAAAGAGGAAGACCCTCCATTACATGGATTGACACAGTGGCTGCAACAATAGGCTCGAGCATAACAAGGATTGTGAGGATGGCGCAGGACCGGGCAGTGTTTGGTTCTGTTGTATATCGGGTTGCTATAAGTCGGAACTGACTCAGCAGCACCTAGCAACAACAACATTATTTGCCCATTAAAAAAATAGATTTATAAGAGCACTTTATTAAGGACATTATATCTTTATTTTGCAAGTATTTTTCCCTTGTCTTTCTTTTTCAGAATTTTTCATAGAAAAATCTTTACTTGAAATGTTTGACAAGGTGAGAGAAGAAACAATATTTTCTCCAAACATACCTTTATTCTTCTTGAGAGATTCCATACTCAGGTTTAATGTTTGTTTCTTATAAAGGATTTGGTCAGGAAAGCTATCCCGAGACTCAGAGGCTAGAATGCCTTTCCTTTTAGGGTGGGGAGGGAATGGTCCTAACCCTAAGCGTGCTGACTCAGTATAGTAATGATTATTTTCTCCCTGATTACTCTCCCTTCATCTAAGAAGAGAGTATTTATAGGGACTAGTGACTGTCTTCAAGTATTAGAAAGGCAACAGTGTAGAAGGAAAAAGAAATATAGTTGCTCTTATTATTCCAGAGGTAAAAGTTACCAGGAAGTAAATTCAGGGCTAATCTACAAAGAAACTTTATAACCACCAAATGAGCTACCTGGATCCGCTGTGATTACATATGGGGAGGTGCATGCAAGCAAGGCTTAACTATGGGGCGGAATCACTGCAGGGGGAAAAATTGGATTAGATGAGGGTCGTGACTCTCATAGTTTAAGACTGTTATTTTCCTCTAAATTCAACCTATACTCTTGAATATTCCTGGCTCTTCAATTGCCTGATCAGAAGTTCTCTTAGTGCTATATTACTCTCCCTCTTCTTTCCACCAGGCTAACAGACTGCCCTGGTACTCCTATGGCAGCTGGGTTTCCAAGACCAGAAAAGGTTGTGCTTTAGCCATCTGTATCTGTCTGCATTGTTCCTGAGCTATTGTCTCCTTAAGGTCAATGTTTTCAGCATGCTGTTCCAAAGAGCTGCCATTGTTGAAACTCAAAGATTTCAGCATTTGACTAAGAAAAATGGCCACAAATTAACAAACCTAGTGATTCATTTGCAGAAATATTGGAAAGATTAGTCGGAGTGAACAATCTATGTAAATGTGGATGGTAAATCCCAGACCCCAGATAGTATTCTGCACTTATCTTGAGGTAAGATAACCTGGGAGTATGTTGCTAACACCTCACTATTGTGACTTCTAGGTGTGGTCTTTTTTGCCATAAGCCAGCTGTCTTGAAGGGCTTACACTGTGATAGCTATAGATTGTTATTTCTTATACTATTTAGAACTCCTGAAAATGGCTACCATCTCAAGGAATGGATTACCTGAGTCAACTCTCTGGGAAGAACATTTGACAGATCCCCACTGTGTAAGACATGGGGCGATTGCATCTGAACCCACAAGTGAGGCAGTTGATGAGGCAGTTGAGTGTAAACCTGGAAAGGAGCTGAGGAGGGAGATATTTTGTTGTTGTTAGGTGAGTCATAGTGAACCCATGTGACAGAATGGAACTGCCCCATAGGGTTTTCTATGCTGTAATCTTTATGGGAACAGATCTATTCTCCTATGGAACCACTGGGTGGGTTCGAATGGCAGCGGAGCACTTAACTTTGTGCCACCAGGGTTCCTGAGGAGGGAGGAGAGGGTTAAAAATAATCAGCCCTAACCTCTTTCCCACCCATAGTCACTCCCTCCCTTTCACATTCTTATTGTCAAGGCCCTTCTGAGAGCTTTCAGTTCCTTCATTTTAATCTGATCATATAACATTAAAATGTAGTTAGGAAAGGAGGAAACAAACAGCACTCCCCCCAGGGACCCAGTCCTCCAGGGAGTGCCTTACAAATGTAAATTTTCATCATCTTAACCACTGTTATTACTGGGCCCAGAACCCAGAAGCACCCCAGGGCAAGCCTGCATCTGGTAAACAAGAGGTTGCAAACCCAAAAGCATTTCTCCACTAATCAGAAACACTCCCAGAAAACAATCTCTTGGAAAAGTACAATGCAGTGCCCCTGGCATCCCAGCCTGGCCTTGGCCCTCCAGCCCTTACTCTGCAAGTCTGTCTTTCTGTCCTGCACACACCCAGGTGGCCACACTGGCTGCCGATTGAGAATAATCAGTCTTAATTAGCATTGGTTGCATTTTCATCAGCTCCATTTTCAAATTTCTGTAATTTCTACTTTGTGCAATTAGTTTATTTTGGCTCACTGTCTTCTAACCCACCCAGAAATAATAGGCTTATTTCTAATAAATCGGCTGATACTGCTGGTCAGGGTATGGAACTCTAGCCCAATTTTTCCAAGGCCTTAATAATTAAACTTCAGCCAATCTAATGTTCTCATTCTTTCCTGAAATGGATGCTATCTCAGGGAAGAGATTACCTTAAATCAAGATTCTGGGAAGAACGTTTGATAGATCTATAATATTCTAATTTTAACTAAGATGTTGAATGATACATGAATGAATAGCTTTCCATGTTATTTCCCATCCCCACAAAGTGTTAATATTCTAAGAAGGGCTTTCAGGGCTTTAATCCAAGTATGTACTGCAGGACACTGGCCCTGCAAGCTTTTCCTCCAAAATGAGGTCTCTACTGTGAGACGTTCTGATGGGCATAAGTCATATAACATATTAATGAGTGTAAGAAGTCTCCGCTTTGCTTAATCAATACTAAATACAAAGAAAGGTCTGTGTGCATGCCAGTCCTACTTTAGTGTGTGGTTTGGTGCCATGATTGGCCCCAACTCCTGGTGATCCCACACACAAGAGAATGAAACACTACTCGATTAATCGGTTGGGGATTGAAATGCTGTGATCCATGGAGTTTTCACTGGCTTTTGCCAAGTCTTTCTTCCTAGTCTATCTTAGTGTGGAAGCTCCACTGAAACCTGGTCAGTGCTATAACAACACACAAGCCTCCACTGACAGATGGGCAGTGGCAGTGCATCAGGTGCAGTGGCCGGGAATCAACACAGTTTACCACACAGAACGCAAGGATTCTACCACTGAACCACCATTTCTCTCTCCTTCAATTCCACTAGACTGTAAACCCCTTGAAGGAAGAGATTCTTATTTATCTTTACTTCTCTATTCCTAGGGTAGAGCAGCATGTCTGGTGGCTAGTAGGCACTAGAAATAAATAAATGTTTAGAACAATTAATAATTCAATGAATTAATGCTTCATAGCTGCAAAAATGAACGAATAAATATGGCTTAGTATTAGAGATTCTCCCAGCTAGAAAAAATTTTTGGAAATCATCCATTCTAACCCTTATTCTCTGATTGGGGGAACTGAGACCATAGGAAATTGTGTGGTTTGCCTAGGCTAAACACTGAATTCGTCACAAACGGAGGCTTATAACTATTCTTTCTAAGATAATGCCTAATGTCATGGCACTAACCCAACCAGCTTGGGTTGTTTTCAACTGCATGCAGAGACTATACTATTTATTCACTATAAAGGAACTTTTTTAAGAAGGCCAACACTGCATGCCTATATCATAGTAAACTGTACTTTGTATACTAACAATTACATGAAAAATCTATGTTTGATGTTACTAGCTCTAAGAACAGAAATGTTAAAATGTCTGAGGGACTTCTAACTTTGGTACATTCACTTTAACAATCATACTCTCCAGGGATTTTTCCTTCAGAATTTCTTACATTTTCTGGAGGCATTTTCCCCCTCCCATTAAATACTTTAAAAACTCAGAAGAACACACATCTGTTCCCTCCTGAAATTGACTTATTCTCAAGAGAGTGGAAGGAGGTTTGTTTTGCAAGTGGAAGGATGAATGATCCTTCTTGACAAACTTGTGGCCTTTTCTTGGTAAAAACTGAAGAGGGATAATTAGTCTAATCATCGGAGTATTGAATTGATCTACAGATGACCTGAGGGATTCTGCCTAACCTATCCATTCCAATTTCTTCCCTTCAAAATTGCCAAAAACAAAGAAATAAGATCAAGTGATATAATTTTGGGAGCAACAAATCGGCCCTTACGTCCAAAAATGTTTTCCCTGCTTGTTTTCCTCAGTTACAAAACTTATAATAAGATTTTAATAATCTGAGTTATTTAAAGTTGTGACTATGCCTTCCAGTTCAGAAAATACCATAGTCTGTAGAAGTTGGGAGTTTAGAGTAGTAGAGAAGAGCATAAGCTTTCAGCCAGACAGATGAGTTTGAATTCTAGCTTTGCTGTTTATTAGATGTTTAACTACAGGCATATTGTGTCATCCTTTATTTCCTAACCTGCAAAATTGAAACAATGTAGCATCTATCCCATAGAAATGTGGTGATGATTACAAACACAACAAAGCATATGAATGCTTAATTCAGTGTCTGGCTCAATAAATAGTGTTACTGTAATCTCAGTGATCATCTTTTTCCGTCATCTGATCTTGCCAAGTTAAGAAGCATTCAAAACCCAATCCCATGCAGGACACATTACAGACCAGTGTCTTGAACGTTCTTCCACACTTAAAGTTGAATCCATTTGTAGTATATTTTCCAACTTGGAGGACAAGACCTTTTGAGAAGTGACTGAAATGTAAGAGGGCCTGTAGGGGTGTCTGATTAGTGACAGGCCCATCAAAGTGGAAGCAGGAAGCAGTCAAGGCACTTTCAAAAGGCAAAGATAAATGCCATGAACACTGCAATTTTGCCGAGGATCAGCTCAGGCTGTATCGACTTATAACTATTTTCTAATTGTTTGAGCCAATCCAGAATTAGTTAAACCAATCAATTAGCCATTATTAAAGCAAAAAATCAAAAGGTATGTGGCTTTGAGTTCATGCCTATAGAAAGAGCTTATCTTTCAGATTAGTTCAATTATTATTTATTGAGTAGGACCAGAGTGCAGATAGGCACTGCACTGTCTTCTGGGGAGACCAAGATGAACATAACATGAATCCTGCTCTCACAGAGCTCATACCAAGAGGTGAAATAGGCAGGTAAGCAAATAATCACTATGTAATATGACAAGCATAGTAAAGGAGATATGAACAAAGGAGCCCTGTGAAAATGAAAAGGAGAAGTCCTAACATATCTTGACATCTTCCAGGAGACAGAAGACTCTTGGGTGTGTCTTGATGAATCAGAAGCTCTTTCAAATTAAGAGAAGAAAGTCGTTCCTGGAAGAGAGAGAAGGGAAACTATCGGAATAGGTGGCGTAGTGGCGGTTAAGACCAGGCTCTGGAGCCAGATTGTCCTAGTTGCGACACTAAGTAACCAGGTGATCTTAGGCACATTACTTGATACCTTCTTGCCTAAGTTTCTTCGTCTACAAAATAGTAATAATAATAGTATATCTTCCTAGGGTTATTGTGAGACAAAAAATGTTTAAAATATTGCCCAGCTATGAAAAACATTGATAAATGTAGATCATTGTTATTATTACCAAATAAATATACAGTATAATCTGAGTTCAATGTATTTCCGCTTGAGTAAACAAGTAGAAGTAGCAGATAAAACAAGTAAAAACAACAACAAAGAAACATTTACATATCTAAGTGGTTTGTATGTCTTACCTAACCAGCACCCAGTAATATTCAAGTCATTTGTACTTATGCTAAAAGTCTATTATTAATATCCTGTTTTGTAGAGTTACCCAAAAACACAATCATTAATCTAGAAGAAGGAGTGAAGTAAATGACCGTAGGCAAGTCTGTTTGACTTCTCTTGGTCAATTTCTTCATCTATAAAATGAGAAAGTTGTATTATTTTATCTTGAATGTTTTTTCAACTCTAACTTTCTATGCTTTTATTATTACTGGCTATATCCATGACTATAGAGATAAAGTAAAACCCAAATTTATGGATTAGAGAAATTAAATACAAATTCCAAGAGAAAAGGCAGAAGAATAAAAGAAAAAATAAAATCCAAAATGGTTAAGTTACCCTTTGTCATGGTTTGAATTATGTCCCCCCAAAAATGTGTGTATCAATTTGGCTGGGCCATGATTCCCAGAATTGTGTAGTTGGCCTCTGTTTTGTGGTTGTAATTTTATGTTAAAGAGGATTAGGGTGGGATTGTAACACCACCCTTACCTCAGGTCACATCCCTGATCCAATGGAAAGGGAGTTTTCCTAGGGTGTGGCCTGCCCTACCTTTTACCTTACAAGAGATAAAAGGAAAGGGAAGCAAGCAGAGAATGGGGGACCTCATACCATCAAGAAAGCAGTGCCTGGAGCAGAGTGCGTCCTTTGGACCAGGGTCCCTGCTCAGAGAAGCTCCTAGTCCAGGGGAACATTGATGAGAAGGCCGAGAGAGAGAGAAAGGCTTCCCCTGGAGCTGATGCCCTGAATTTGGACTTTTAGCCTACTTTACTGTGAAGAAGTAAATTTCTCTTTGTTAAAGCCATCCACTCGTGGTATTTCTGTTGTAACAGCACTAGATGGCTAAGACACCCTTTCAGGCTTTACACAAATTACTTTGTGACTAACTGTCCAGCAATTGAAAATGGTATTTATTACATTTACTTTTTTTTTTTTTTAACCTTTGTTATGGTAAAATATATATAACAAAACATTTGCCATTTTAATGGGGTAGTTCTGCTCTGTCCTATAGGGTCACTACGAGTCGGAATCGCCTCGACAGCAAAGAAAAAATAAAATAAACTATTTTTTAAAATGAACATTTTTTTGCCATTTTAACTATTTTAAGTGTACAATTCAGTGACATTAATTATATTCACCAAGTTGTGCTACCATCTCCACTATCCATTTCCAAATTTTTCAGCACCCTAAACAAATACCCTTTAACAGTAATTCCCCCTTTTTCCCTTCCCCAGCTCCTATAACCACTAAAACTTTTGTCTCTATGCCTTTACCTACTCTAAATATTTCATATAAGTGGGATCATACAATTTTTATTCTTTTGTGTCTGACTTATTTCACTCATAATGTTTTCAAGGTTTCATAATATTTTCACACATAACGTTTTCAAAGTTCATCCATGTCATAGCATGTATCAGAACTTCATTTGTTTTCATGGCTGCATAACATTTCAGTGTATGGCCATACCACATTTTACTTATCCATTCATCTGTTAATGAACACTTTGATTGTTTCCACCTTTTGGCTATTGTGAACAAGCTGCAAGTTTGAGTCCTTGCTCTCAAGTCCTTTGGGTGTATATCTAGGAGTGGAATTGCAGGATATATGGTAATATTTATCTTTAACTTTTTGAGGAGTTTCCAAACTGTTTTTCACAGCAGCTGCACCATTTGACATTCCTACCAGCAATGAATGAGGGTTCCAATTTCTCCACATCCCCAGCAATGCTTGTTATTTTCTGTTTGATAATAGCCATCCTAGTGAATGTGAAGTAGTATCTCATAATGGTTTTGATTTGCATTTCCATAATGACTAATGATGCTGAGTATCCTTTTATGTGCTTATTAATCATTTGTATAACCACTTTGGAGAAATGTCTATTACATTGACTTTTAACAAGTTGGTGCTGATGAATGGATTTATTTAGAGTTGTCAGCGCTACTGTGGATCACAAACACGGGCAAGAAACCAAGATGAGCCAACAGGAAGGCTAAGTGTGTCTTAGGAAGGACATTATAGGAGTGAATCAAACCTAGGTGACACCCAGGAGGATACGAACAAAAGAGAGTCAAGGTTGAAGTTAGGCTTGATGCAGTGAAGGCTCAAAATCTAAAAAGTCATCAGGAACAAGATGGCAGATACAGATGGACAAGTTGCCGTGTCCAGCCTCCACCTAAAAAAACAAATTAAGCCATCATCAAACCCCAATACAGTAGGCTAACATGGGAAACAAAGGAGAAACATTAATTCCAAAAAACCTTGATTCTGAAGCACATCCCAGGCCCATCTAGATTCTTCTTATATTCTTCCTGCCATGTCAGAACCAATCTAAAGACTTGGCCAGACTTAGGACTATGATCAAAGGCAACAACACAATTGCATCAAGATATAGAAAGTATATGGATTGAAAAATAAGAGCAGACCATTAATGTTTTGCAGACTAGGAGTAAGACAGCTGGTGAAACCACTTGGAATGGGCAGACAACAGCAAAGAGGACCTAGAGATTGACACTTAGGTATAGCAGTAAACACAGTAGGCCCAGGGAATTCAAAGTGAAAAAGAGTCAAGAGTCTAGAAATAGGTTAGAAGGTTATAGATAAAAATTGAAAATGGAAAGCTAAAACTTAGGAGCATTCAGTTATTATTTGTGCATTAAATGTTTACCAAGCACCTTCTATGTATGAGGCATAATTAATCCAATGGGAAACAAAACATATATTGCTCATGTCCTCACAGGGCTTTGAAGATCTTAAGATTTCATTTAACATTGAAAGAGTCATACAAAAAATATAGGAAATAATTTCAAAGGTGAGGGACGCACATTCTAAGAACACCTAATGAAAGTAAAAGGAAGAAAACAATGTAAAAGCGTATATTAATGAAATGAAAACAAACATAAAATACAAAAAAGCAACAAACCCCAAAATTGGTTCTTTGAAAAGATTTATTAAATTGATAAATCTCTAATGAGACTGCTCAAGAAAAAAAAAGAAAGGAGGAATGAAAAAAATATATTTGGAATGAAAAAAGAGACATCCTCACAGATCTTACAGATCTTATTCAAAAGATAATAAGAATATGTTATAAATAACTTTATACACAAGGTTTGGAAAGTTTGATGAAAAACAAAACTGACATGAAAGAAATTAAAAAACTAAATAGTCCTATAAGTATAAAAGATGTTGAATCTGTAACTTAAAACCTTCTCCCAAAGAAAACTCCAGGCCCAGCTTTTCCTGTGAATTCCGTCAACATGTAAGGAAGAAATAATACCAATCTTAAACAAAGTCTCCTAGAAAACTGAAAAAGAGAGTACATTTGCCAACTCCTTATACGAGGCTGTCATAGTTTTGTATCAAAATCTGTCAAGAATATTACATGAAAAATAATTTTAAATTACAGCCAATATAATTCAAAAACACAGATGCAAAAAATGCCAAATAAAATACAGCAAACTGATTCTGCAAATGTATATGACCAAGCTGAAATTATCCAAAGAATGTAAAATTGGTTTACTAAAAAACCAGTGTCAGCACATAAACAAAATAAAGGAGAAAAATTATATTACCATTTTAATAGATGCATTTAAATGTTTGACAGAATTAACCTATGGAAATGTACTTAATAGAGAAATGTTGAAAGTTTTTCCTCTGAAATAAGGGATGAGACAAGGATGCCCACTGTCTTAGGCTGGGTTCTCTAGAGAAGAAAAACCAGTGAAGTACATGTATATATATACAGAGAGAGAGAGATTTATTTCAAGGAAATGTCTCACACAGTTGTAGAGGCTAGCAAGTCCCAAGCCCATGGGTCAGGCATCAGGCATCAGCTGTCAGGCTTCTCCTGACTCATGGAGCTGCAGGGGCTGACAAACCCAAGATTGGCAGGTCAGAGAGAAGGCTGCTGGCTCACAGGCTGCAGAGGCTGACAAATCCCAAGATCAGCAGGCAATACAGCAGCCCACTGGCTCAAATCCCAAGAACTGGAAGTCAGATGATGATGAGCAGGATGTAAGATCCAGAGCAAGCAAGCAAGCTTTGCCAGAACATCCATATATATATTGGATGCAGGCCACAACCCTGAGGAAAGTCCCCTTACAACTGATTGGCTGATCACATCATGCAGATGACTACAACATTGCATAATTGCCAAATTATATAACTACAAAACTGCCAAACCACATTATTACATAACTGCTGAACTACATCATTACATAACTGGCAAACCACTGAGAATCTTGGCCCAGCCAAGCTGACACACAACTTTAACCATCACAGCCACTATCACCACTTCTATTCAGCATTGTACTAGAGATACTGGTGGTGGTGGTCTGAAGGAACTGGAAAGATTACAGGTTGGGGCTTGAGAGTAGTATTTCTGGTAAGGATCAGCAGTTCCAGGAATGGCAAGCTTTAGGTGTGGCCATAGGAACAGGTGGCTGAAAAAGAAAGGAAATGAAGACTATGGGAGTTAGAGGTAAAGGAATCTTGAGGCTGGAATTTTATATGGATTATTCAAATGGGCATTGAAGTCACTCAGGATGAAAGGGTACATGGAATAGAATGGAAGATTGACCCTGTGCCAAGGCCTTCAATGAATATGGAAAAGTGACCAACATTTGAGTAGATGACATCAAGGAGGAGTGGGAAAAGTAATACAACTTGATGGCAACCCTCATAGAGTGTGAGGAATTTTATATGGGGGTAGAAGTGTAATAATTTAGAAAAGGTGGTCGGTAACTAAGAACCAAGAGAATGCTGATCCTGTATAAATAAACTACCCCATCCAACAAAGCTGTAGGGGAACATTTCATTAAAGCAAGGAAGTAAGGGATTTTACATTAGATCCTGTATATAAAGCACCAACATAGTGCCTGGCATATTATAGATGTTTGATAAGTGTTAGCTAAAAGACACTATGGAGAGGGAAATAATGATGCAAAAAATGTGTCAAGGGAAGGAAGCACACACCAGTAGGGACAATGAGAATATAGTCAAGGGGACAAATAACCAAAGAGGTTTGCATTTTGGGTGGTAGCAAGGATGACAGGAATGTGAAGCATAGTGGAATTATCTGTCCTAATATCAGGTTCTTAACAGGTTCAAGCTCTTTTAGGATCATGTCTGGAAGAGTGATGTTGGGGTCAGATTCTGTCTCTCTGAGGTGCTTGTGAAGGCCTATATGTTCAGTCATTTGAGGGTTATCTAGTGTCTCTTCTATCCCTTCTTTTTCCATTAACATCACCCTCATTCAGGCCCCCATGATTTCTGTCCTGCACTACAGAGTCTCTCAACTTTTTTTCCTGCCTCCACATCATTATTATATACAACTTTAAAATTAATCTTCCATAATTTCCCTGCTCCAAAATCTTCAGCAAATCCCAACTAAATAAATTGCCTCACTTAATGTTCAAGGGTTTCTACAATGTGCTGATAATATTCTTATCTTCATCTCCTACCACGTCTCTGGTTCCCACTCACTGTTTCCCAGATCAGTTTCTCATTTTTTTTTCTCTTATGCTTTTGTTCATGCTGTTTCTTTTCCCTGAAATGCCCTCTAACTGATTTCTACTTGTCAAAGTATCATTCTTCTTATCAGGCTCATTTCACAGGGCAACAAGCTTAGGAAGCCCCTTTTCCCTCACAAACACCTAGAGGTGATATTGAACATAATTAACCACTGCTACACCATAGGTGGAGCCCTGGTGGCATAGTGGTTAAGAGCTTGGCTGCAAACCAAAAGGTCAGCAGTTCAAATCCACCAGCTGCTCGTTGGAAACCCTATGGGGCGGTTCTACTCTGTCCTATAGGTTTGCTATGAGACTCAAGGGCACCTAACAACAACACACCAGAGATCCCATCCAATAAGAACAAACACTGACTGAAGATAGAGCAAGGTCCCTGCAGTGATAGGCATTAACCCTTTACTTGCTGGATTTGAGGAGGTCTGTGGGTTCCAGAAAGTTCCTGAGTGGCACAAACAGTTTAACTATTAACCTAAAAGTTGACGGTTCGAACCTACCCAGCAGTTGCTTCCATAAAGATTACAGCCAAGAAAACCCCATGGAGCAGATCTACTCTGTAAAACATGGGGTCATCATGAGTTGTAATCAACTCCACAGCAACAGGTTTGGGTTTGTGGTTTACAGGGGAGGGAGTCAAGACAGCAGGAGGAAGCAGGGGGCAGTAAGGGACTCAGGGCAGAAGTATTTATTTTAATATTTTAACAGTGAGCACAGTTGTACACACCAGCTAAGTATCTGCTTCTCATACACCCTCATGTAATTAACCTCTTTTGATACCTCCTGAATAGTGTTTTTGGACTTCTCCTGCTGCACACAATCATTCTGCTTTGTACATAAATGGTGAACTTTTCCATCTCTTTCATCCCCTCGGCAATAAGACTATAAATCCCTTCAAAGACCATTTTACTCATCTTTGCTTTCCTTCACTACATCTTGCACATTGAAGACATTCAATAAATGTTTGTTTATTTGCACTGAAGAAAGAAAAATTGTTCTACACCCACTCCTCACTTATCGACACGGTTAGGTTCCAAAGAGCAAGTCGTTATGTGAAAATGATCATTATGCAAAAATGGGGGATGACCACATCAGATCACAAAATGGAGGATAACACATCTTTATATAACTGCCAAATCACATCATTACATAACTGCCAAATTGCATCATTACCTAACAGCCAAACCACTGAGAATCATGGCCCAGCCAAGCTGACACATAACCTTCACCATCACAGCCAGCGTTACTCTTGCCTCGCACCTCAGCATTCATTACTACCAGACATACATCATGAATGGGCAAAATAGTAGACTTTTTATTGTTGTCATAAAACGCGAAATGTCAGATAACGAGATAGTTGATAAGTGAGGAGTAGGTGTACTTTCAAATGTCAGCAAAGAAGGAAAGATAATTAACCTTTAATGAATGCCTGCTCTCTAAATGCGACTTCATTTCATTCTCACAATATACCAGAGAGGGTGGTTTTCTTATCCCCATTTTACAAATGAGTAAATCAAGGCTTAGGCTTGAGGGTCACCAGCTAGAGGAGCAGAGGTGAGAGTCCCACCTAATTTGTCTCACTCCAAATTCATTGTAGCCTTTTAAAAGCTTGTATGTGTCTTCTGATGGGTTCAAATCAGAGATTACATGGAATATACCTTGTTAATCTCGTGGCTCTTCTTTTCAAAACATGCTGACCTCGGGTGTGTATTTCTCCTCTTGAAGAAAAGTGAGTAAGAACATGTCTCATACTGACTTGATGAGAAGTGATGATGACAGAGTGGAAAGACACCTTCCAGTCCCATTTTCGTTTTCACCAACTCAGTTCCATTTCATAGGATTCTTCTGAAGGAGATCTCTTTCTGGATCTTTGCAAAAGGAATAATTTCAGCACAACCAAAAAGTATAACTGGAGAGCATTTTAATTTTTTAATTCATGTCGTTATTAGCTCTCCTTGCGTCAGCTTCTTCTAATTATGCATCAGGACATACATCTGACAGACTGCCTGACCTGCCTCATGCCTTACTAATGAGATCATATTTTTCATTACAATTCCAAAACCCCATCAATCTTTTCTTAATTATTTTTAAGTGAATTTGCTGGTGTAGAAAGGAAAGGGCGTATGTGGCCCTCGCAGGAACTAGGAAAGTTTCATGCAATTTCAATTTCAGCAGCTTTGTTGGCAAGATGGCCTATGGCTATTGCCAGTGTTGTTAAATCAAATCTCCATGTCTAGGAATGGGTTTCATGCCATGGACCCCCCAAGTACCAGAACTCACTCTCAGAGTCAATGAATCAGACTTTCAAGCATTGCCACAGAAAAGCTCCTTTCAAATCTGTCTGCTGACACATAGTGTAGCCATCGGTATAGCCAGGGGTAACATTCAAAATGCTTAACAACAGATACCAGGTGTATCACTGAAACACAGTCCTGGAGACCCCAGCTGTGCTTGACGTACCTCTTTAGAAACTGGATTTTAAGAAGTTCTGGAGGTCCCTGGGGAGGACCCGAAGCAGACAGATTGTTGGGGGTGGAGTGGAAGCTGTAGCAGCATCTGTATAATGACTGGTAAAGCTGTATTTCAGTATTTTAATATACAGTACGGTGCTGGTGCTTACCAGTATCCCCCCTGCCGGCAACACCCAGGCGTCCTAGCAATGGCCATCTCCTAAACCCCGTTTAGTTCCACCTTTCTAAACATACAGGGGGTTGTTTTGGTTAATGGCCAACTTCCTGGATGAGTCTTCATGAACAGTATCTTGGCTGAAAATTTGCTTCTAGTTACCCTGCACCCCTTTTACATTTTATCAGAGTTGGTCATCTATGTTCCATTTTATATAGTTGGTCATCTATGCCTAGTCCTCATGCAATATACCCTGCAAATATCACTTGTCAGGGGTTTATATAAATGAGGGAAAAAGCAAGGTGACTAGCAAACTTCTGCTCTGACTGACCTTTCTCCTCCATATTAGCTTTTGTATTTTCCCTGTGAAATCTAGACCCTCAAAAATAAACCTCCAATTATCTGATTACAAACATAAAGGGTTTCTTTCTTTTTTTTTTTTTTTTTAAGGCAGATGTTTAATGTAAATGTCATGGATGGAAGTTCTTGGAAGCTTCCTGGTAACCCCTTGAAAACGTGGCGGAGGAGCAGGAAGGGGGCTTACTCCTGGCTGTGGGACTTCTAGACGAGGCTTGCGGGGGTGGGCTGGCAGTACCACCAGCCTCACTGGCGATGCCGTCACCTTTGAGCCTGGGCTGCCCACACAGGAAGAGCCCCATGGGGCCCTGATCTTGGCGGCTTTTTCATCCACTCCAAAAGTAGCCCTGCTTTTAACCGGAGCAGTTTTCAAGTGTCTCAATCTTACTATACTTTGTGCCTAGGCTGGAGCTGAGAAGTGACGGCCTCTCTCACCCCGTCAGCGAGGCTCTATACTGTTTTTATAAATGTCCGGGGCGGGGGCCAGAATCCCGACAGGGACCCCGGCCAGCTGTCAGAGACTGGCCCTGCCCTCAGGAGGGGGACGGTGGCCCCCTGCGATGTCGTGGCGGCTGCCGGCCACACTCGCAGCGTCCTGCTTGGCCTGTCCGTGTGCTGTCAGAACGCAGTCAGCTGGACAAACAGCACCAAGACAAGACTAGGGAAACCCGAGTGCAGGCAGCTGGGGCCGGGAAAGGGAGCCCACTGCGAGGCATAAAGGCGCATTGTGCGGCGCCAGGCTCCCCAGGGGAGAACTGCAGATCCCCGCGGAATAGAGAGCAGTTTGGGGCGGGGAGGGCAGGCAGAGCCAAGGGGACAGTCAAGTTCCAGAGAGAGGCTGGCACCGCGTCGGGACTGCAGGGAAGGTCAGAGCCAAGCCCCGCATCCGTCTTTCCTTGCTCACTGTCACCCAGAATAACCCGGCCATCAGTGCTCATTTTGACAGCTGTCACACAGGAAGAGCAGTTTATCAAAGGACAATCGCCGAGTGTTAAAAGCAGTTCTTGCGGGAAGGGGAACAGAAAAGAAACTTAGAATTCATTGCAGGAATGTCCAAATTATGAGGCCGAGATGTCAAGGCTTTGCCCTTCCTGGTATAAGATTGAGTAAGGAACTGGGAGGAGCACAGAAGCAAGGGAATATGTCCAACGTTGATTACGTATACATAATATAAATGTGAATAACAGCAACTTCTCAACATCTTGCTTCAGTTACCTGCTCCCTGTCTTCTTCTCACAGATTTCTGGGAAGGACAGAAGAAAGCCAGAACTAGCTTCTGAAAGCAACAATACTTGTTCAGGATGAGATTTTCTGAGGAAGACCTGGGAGGCTCAGAGTCAGTCAGCCTTTTACTCTGAGCTCCCCTGGCTTGTAATTTCCGCCCTCACCTCTCCTCAGTCCCTCACCTCAGGACAGTCCCTGTTGCTGCCTTTTCTGCCCTTGCCAGGGAAAATCCAATTCATTCTAGACTAATGTTTGTCCCAAGAAGAAGTTGGGGGTGGGGGAGACAGGAACTAGCCAAAAAAAAAAAGTGTGTGAAGAGAGAAAAGGGCTGGCACTGCTAAATGGAGAAAGGTTCCAATTCCAGCAGTTCAGTCCATCTCAAACAGAATCATTAATCAGGTGCAAAACTCCTGAAAGGAGCAAAACCCCGACCACCCTCATCCAAGAGGCAGCCTGCCAGTTTCCCCCACTTGCATTTTCTTTTCCAGATCCTTTGGTGTCTTTGTATCAGGGCTGGTCCAGGCCAGCCTAGTCAGGAGCCACCTGTTCGACTCCCCTCCCCACCTCTCTGACCTCGGAAGTGAGAGGAGAAATGATGGGAAACCCAGACAGCTGCTGTGGCCCACCCCTCCCCCTTCCCACCCACAGAACAAGCGGCCTGACTCTAGGAATGGGGCCAGATCCTGGCAGATGAGTTACTCTCTGCGTGAAATGCTTCTGTAAGCACATTAACTGTTTCCTTCACTGAATAACTCTCTCACATAATATAAGATAAAGTTAGAGCTCATAGATTACACCCAGCCCAGAGAGGTCAGGTGAGCTGCCAAGGTCACAGTTTTCTAGAAGAGTCATGGTAGCCAGCATCCAAGATGGCCCCAGTGATGCTCACCTCCTAGTATTCATGCCCACAATGAATAGGACTGGCCTGTGTGACCAACAGGATATTGCAGAAATAACTGTGTGTGACCTCCGAGGCTAGGTCGTAAAAGACATGGCAGCTTCCTCCTTGCTCTCTCTTCACTCTGGGGGAAGCCAACTGCCATGTCACAAGGACATTCAAGTGTCCTATGGAAAGGACCACATGGTGGAAACTGAGGCCTTCTGCCAACATACAGCATCAACTTGTCAGCCATATGGCCAACCAATACTATCAGAATAATAGTCTACACTAGGGTGGCCATCTTTTCCTCAAAATTCAACTCTAGGCCCCTTTGTAGATACTTGTTTTTATAAACTTTTTAAAACCCATGAACATCCTGAAACATCCATATTCAAGATAACTGACGGTGGTTACTGGGCAGCTTGGGAAAGCAGAACCTTCAACAAGACTCAGCACGAGTATTCCTTGCTCATAGAAGGCCCCTCTACCCTCTTGGAGCAGAATTAAGTATGTGCTCCTCTGAGCTTCCAAAGCACCTTATTCATCCCTCCTTTTATCATGTGGCTGGAATTACTTGCTTACCTGCCGTCTCCATTGTAGGCTGACCGTCGGGATGACAGTGACCCTGTTGTTCATCCCTGTGGCCCTGGTGCCCAGAATAGTGGCTTGCAAAGAGTAAGTCCTTAAAAATGAGTGTAGGATAAGTGAGTGAATGAAGTAACAACAACAAAAGGCATAGGCAGACAGCCAGTTACCCTTGAAATAAATAGGTAGCTTCAAGAACAGTCCACACGTTATCAGAATGATGGTCTAAAAATCAGGTCTAACAGCCCCATAAAACTAAATGAGACTAATGGGGCACAACAGCCGAGGGACAGGGACTAGAAGGCAGGAGGGGACAGGAAAGCTGGTAATAGGGAACCCAAGGTCAAGAAGGGAGAGTGTTGACATGTCGTGGGGTTGTTAACCAGTGTCATAAAACAATATGTGTACCAACTGTTTAATGAGAAAATATTTGTTCTGTAAACCTTCATCTAAAGTATAACTAAAAAAAAAAAAAGAAGGAAAAATAAATAAAAATCAGGTCTAAGACCATTCTTTAGAATTTGGACTGTATTTCTCCCAAGAAACAATGTAGTGAAACTGTGAAAAGCTCGACAGCCAACCCACAGATTCTGTTCATTCAGGATGCACTATTTCAACAACACATAATCACCTCCTGTGACAACTCTTAGTCCAGGCTCCAAACAGCAGACTTATACATAAACCTCATTTATTTGTTAATTAATTTAACAAAAAAAGAGTATCAATTATTAACTGGAAATGAGTGCTGTTTGCCAGAGACTCCTGCTAGATGGTGGGGACTCGGATGAAAAGCATAGTGTTTGCCCCAAGGGGCCCCCAATCTCCTAGAGAGAAAACAAAGAGGGATTTATGTGGGGTGGGGGGGAGTGTTCATGGGTGCCAGAAGAGCATGGATTTATGTAGGGGGAGGGGTGCATGGGTGCCACCTAAGTCAAGTGCAGGGAAGCTTTCTTGGAGAAGACACTTGAATTGAATCTTAGAGAAGAAAAGCAGGCAGAGGAAACACATTTTAAAAGTCACAAATATAAGCCAGACCCAAAGGGACAAATATTGCATTGTATGATCCCACTTATAAGAACTACCTAGAACAGGCAAATGCACAGAGACCAAAGTTCATTAGTGGTTACTAGGTGCTGGAGAGAGGAGCAGAAGGTAGGAGCTACTGCTTAAGTGGTACTGAGTTTCTGTCTGGGGTGATGAGAAACTTTTGGAAATAGAGGTGATGATAGCACAACATGGTGTATGTAATTAATGTCACTGAATAGTACACTTAAATATGGTTAAAATGGCAAATTTTGCTATATGTATTTTACCACTATAGTTTTTTTTCAAAAAGGTAAAAGAGAGTTCAATGACTTAGAAAACAAGAGTAGAGTCAGACAGACCTGGGTTCAAATAATGCAACTACCGCTTTCAGGTTGTGCTGGCTGTGGGACCCCGGACGCCTTACTTATGTGTCTAAAACTCATTTGTCCGTCTGTAAAATGGCTAATACCAACCTCATGGAGGTGTCATGAGGATTAAATGAGATAAGACGTGGAAAATGCTTACTACAGTACCTGGCACATAATCAGTGCTTGGCAAACATCGGGGTAAGAAGAGCACATGGACAAAACCTCTGGGACAATAATTACCACCAGAGACAAGAATCAGGGTAGGTGTGGACCAGGGAGAAGGGTAAGTGGGGTAGACAGAGTGAGGAGCAAAGAGAAGACGCCAAGTGGTTAGGCAGCAGCTAGAAAAAGGAGCAGTGGAAGTAGAGGGCCAAGGAATATTACACTGTGAAAATAGGTAGACACCGAAGGGCCTCGAAGAGGGAAGATGCAAACTTAGAGGAAGGGTTATGAATTTTAGTTCAAAGCCTGAGCGGGAGAAACCAAGAAACCATGATTCTAACTGCTTCTAACTTCAACTTTCTTGTACCTTGATTTTAAGTGTAAATTACCCAAGCGAGAAATTTTTCTCACAGCAATAACAAGGTGCCAGAAGTGGAAGAGTTAAAACTCAAAGACAAAAGATTTAATTATTTTTTTTATATCTCCAAAATGAGTCCTTAAAAGTGAAATGGCTCAAAAATACATTTACATCCAAGTCAGATTCCAAAAGTAATTTAATTATTGGAGGTAATAGAGGATACATTGTATCTGAGGCTCACTGTTTGGAGTTGAGCTTAGCCTCAAAAACAGTAAGTTCTGTATTTGCTGTTTTCTCAAAAATAAAATGTCCCATTTCATTGTGAAAAAAATGATTCACACACATATGTATATGTAAAATTCATGTTGACATCACCAAATCATCATAGTTTCTCTTGTGTGAGATGGGTATACTAATGGTGCCTACTACGTAAAGTTGTTGTGAAGATTAAAAACTTGCCTAGCATATAATAAACACTGTATATATTAGCAATAACAGCAATACTATAACTAAGGTCTGTCAGTTTTGCCCCCTAAATGTCTCCTTAATCCAGCAGTTCTCAAAGAGTTGTCTGGGTCCTTTGGGGAGTTCCTGAGACCTTTAAGGGAATTGGCAAGGTCAACAGTATTTTCATAGAGTTCCCAAGATGTTGTGAGCCTTCTTCACCCTCATTTTCTCCCAAATGTACAGTGGAAATTTCCAGAGGCTCCATGGTGTGTGATATCGAAACAGATTAAGTGCAGAAGCAGAAATAAGAATCTGGCTTTATATAATTCAAATGTGATTAGATTTAGGATCCTACTTACTCTGGTATAACCTCATGAACATAACAAAAGAAAGCCCTTAGAGGTAGTCCCCAACTTACTGTTCATTCTGTCAGCTCCATCATAAATCAGTTCTGACATAAGTCGAATACTTTTTTTGTTTCGTTCTCATTATTATTGCTTTCCATTATCAGTATCTTTATTTGTCACTGAGGGTTAGAAACACTACATAAAAACTTACAGATATATTTTAATACCTACCTACATACATAAAAAATACACAAATCATAAAAAAAAGTCATAAGTACAGTTTGTTGTAACTCAAATACCCCATAAGTGGAGGACTACCTGTATTTCCAAACAGGGTTATATTTACAGGTACACGGATTAGGACTTCAACACATATATGTGGGGGACACAATAGTAATGAGCTCAAGTAGAGCTTGAGGCAAGGACTCAGGTGCCCATGGTCTGTTGAGGGAGTGCTCTTCGGAAAGAACCTGTGAGGGCGGAGTAAAGCAGGGTGAGGAAAGAGAAGGAGCCAAGCAAGGGTGTGTCCTCTGGTGAAGCCTGGTCATAGGGGTTAAGCTCTGTAGCGTAAATTCGACCACAGAGTTATCCCTCCTTGAGCAAAGGGGGCGGTCTTTTTTCTTTTCTTTTAATTAAAAAAAAAAATTATTGTGATAAAATATATATAACTAAAAATCTGCCATTTTAACCACTTTAAATGTACAATTCAATGACATTAATTACATTCACAGTGTTGTGCAGCCATTACCACTATCCATTTCCAAAAGTTTTACATCACTCCAAACAGACACTGAGTACCCATTAAGCAATAACTCCCATTCCTCCCCACTCCCAGCCCTGGAAATCACTATGGGCAAGCCTTGTACACCGCTGCATCCATCACTAGTCATTGGCTATGGGCTATACCCTTGGGTATGGGGTGCATGACGGCAAAATCCCAGGCGACCTGGCTCCGTCAGCCACAGACATGTTCCAGAGAAGTGTGCTCTTCAAAGTCCACTCTCACAGCAAGGGCAGGGTGCGCTGGACCATATAGGGAACTAGTTGGTCATCACAGCTTCCAGATCACTGACTAAAAGAATAAACAGCCCCTGAAAGAAGACTGGAAAATTCTACAAGGAGAGAGTGAGTATAAGCAGTAGAATCTAAAGAGATGTAAACAAAGAAGATTGTGTATGTCCAGAAGAATCTAAACCCTTTGCCTAATCTGAGACTGACCCAAATCCTGAGGTCCCTTTAGGGGTAACAGATTATGATGATACCCATCCCCCCAAAATCCTTTCCCCTACCAGCCCTTGTTGCCTCAGAGCTGACACAAGACTCTCTCAGAGGCAGGCCGCGTGGCCTCAGTCCCACGCACGATCTCGCACAGCTAACGAGCTAAAGTGAACCGGTCTTGACCTCTTTTCTCAGCCTCGGGTTTCCCTCATTATTGTCCGCATGTTGCTATTTTTATAGCCCTGTGCAGGTCTGGACCTCTGAGAGCCAATGCCAGGATGGAATTAGAAGTCTGAGGGGTCTGTGAGGGGAAAGTCTATGAAAGAGGAGGAGGAGAAGGAGCAGGAGCAGGTGGGGAGAGCCCTCAGAGCAGGCTGCCTCTCTGACCCCTGAAGAAGGAGGGAGGGAAGGAAGAGGACTGGGAGAAAGGGTCTCTGTCAGCACAGTTCTGACCATCTCACCAGGCCTACGGGAGCCCACAGCCAAGCTTTTGTCAACATCATTTCCTTTGGTCCTTTGCACAACCCAATGACACAGGTGTAGTTTTCCCCCATATTAAAGCTGAGACAACTGAGGCTCTCAGAGAGGCTAAGTACTCTATTCAAGAACACACAGCTAAGCTACAGCTGACGAATGATCCAAAATTCAAGCAATCACCTAAATACTTGTCTCTGTTTTGTTCATCTATGGATGGCTTCCTATTACCGTAATCTATAAATTCCTTGAGTTTGGGATCTGACTTTGACTTCCTTTGTAATTACAATTAAAAAGAAAAAAACCCATTGCCACTGAGTCGATTCCAACTTATACTGACCGATAAAGTGAAGAAGATTCAAACAAAACGCAAACCTACCAGACAAAATATGACCCCCTGCCACTTCCGCCCTTTGCCCTGACCTCACACCAGAGGTAATCTCATTCCTCTCCTGCAGTTCACTTTCTGTGTTCTTATATGCATGTAACTTTACCTTTTTCTGTAGATAAAACTATTTATACACTGTTTTTTCAACTTGCTTTTTTCACTTAACATGTTATACACAGCCTTCCATATCAGCACATACATACTGCAGTTTTTAACTATAATTGCTTTATTCATAGACCTTTGTTTCCAGTTTTTGCCATTGCAAACAATGCTGCAATAAACATCCTTGTGCACATAGATTTGCATCATGTGTTATATTTTATTTATTTATACACTGCTCATTACTAAAAAGGATTTAAAATAGCTAAAAATTATTTTATAGGATTGAATCCAAATCTAAGAGATGTGGTTTTCGATACCAAAAGAGGGAAAATCAAGCTAATGTCAGAAATTCATAAGTAAGTTAAGCAAAAATGCTAATTTTGAGAGGGTAGAACAGATGGGGCTTTGAGATATGTGATCCAAAGGTTTCTGGAGACACTTATGTTTGAATTAGAAGATATAGCATGAGCTCTCTTGGCAGCAGAAATTGAAAGCAAAGTGATGTTAAATTGATTTCTTTTCCAAACAATTACTCCCACCAAATCATCCTTTTATCGTTCTGTTTTTAAGAATATTGTACACATTTAAAACAAATGAGTGTTATTGAATGTTTTTATTCATGTACATTTTCCTTTTTTTTAATATTTTCATACTTTATCTTCTCATTTCTATTGTTAACATTCTTCTTGATATTAAAAGTTTTATGAAAACTTTGCCCAGTCTTCCACACCAGCCAGTTTAGAAAAGAAGAAATGAGTCTACTATATGAGGTCATTTACCACATAGAGATATTGCCCATGAAAAGTCTATCCAAAGGCATGGAGAACAGATTCAGTCAAATGCATACCTTCTACCGACTCCCAAACTATGTAAAGAACTTTTTTCAAAAGTCAGTAAGGATGAAAATTCTAAAGAAATCTAGCTAACAGTCAGATGGGATTTTAATACAAAGGAGGAATAACCGGATTCTTTCACTATCATGGATACTTCTCCTACAACTAAACTCAATCTCTTAAATCTCTCAATTTTTTTTCATCATCTCCCTCATAGCTACTCCCCTAAGCATGCCCAGAGGTCCCTACCTAGGCTATCTCTCTGCATTGGGAATTTCTCAGCACCCTTCAAATGACACTTAGGTATCCAGTCACCATTGCCTCTTGTTCTCAAGGTCTTTCTTTCCTAAAAGTTGTGGCTGTCTAGAGTGGCAAAGACCTTGGGTGGTATAAGTTGTTAAGTGCTCAGCTACTAACCAAAAGGAAGAAAGGCCTGGTAATCGACTTCTGAAATATCAGCCATTGAAAACCCTATGGAGCATAGTTCTACTCTGACACACATGAGGTTGCCATGAGTTGTAATCAACTCGAAGGCAACTGGTTTGGTTTTGGGTTTTTTTAGGGTGACAAACCTCAGCCATCACAAGCCAAGCTCACATCTCATGACTGTGTGTTGCAATCTTAGTTGGCTCACCTGTAAAATAAACATTACTGTGTTAAAGCTCCTTTCCCTTCTTCTAACTTGTCTCCAAATCCCTTTGACAACTGGAACATCCACGTAAAGCATTTTGAGACACTTGAAAGAAGGGCAGTGTTCAGAGGTGTGCTGGAGGAGAGCTTGGCTTTTACTAGCTTCTCCAGGAGCCAATTGTTAAAATTCCAGGCATTTTGCAACCCGGCTGACATCGCACTGGTAGCCAAAGTTAGTTGTGGTGGAGTATTTACACCACGAAAATCACCAAATGCTACAAATCAGGGCTTTTGGAAAAAAATATATTTCAGAGAGTTGATTGCTAAACAATTACAGCACACCACTGGTTATGTCTAAATAACTGAGGCTATTTTATAACTGCTTCTCCCTAAGAACTACAGTGAGAGCAGAAATGTTGGGATGGAGAAGGGAAGTTGGTCAGTGCTTTGAGGCTATGCTTTTGAAGATCCTGCCCACTTTAAGTGAAGTCAACTAGAAAAGAGCTAGGAAGTGTGGGCACTAAAGAGAACTACAGTAAAGCTCTCAAAAGTTACTTCGAGTCCTGGCTGACACCCAGCACCTGTCCGTGAAGTCCTTCCTTAATACAACTGACCAGGACCTGCACATTGTGTCAGGCCATAAAAGCCTGCAGTGGGGACTGCGTGTGCTCCACCAGCTAATTGTGGAAGGCAATGGGAGAAGGTCGCTCCAAACCAGCTCTACCAGTTTCATTTCCATAGGTGTGACAGTGGCATTTGGTCCCTGGGGACATCTCCTGAACTGATACCTCACATCAATTTACTGTTCCTCTTTCTTCTGCTTAGAGGATGTCTTAGTTTCTTAGTGCTGCTATAACAGAAATACCACAAATCGGTGGCTTTAACAAACAAAAATTTATTTTCTCAGAGTTTAAGAGGCTAGAAGTTCGAATTCAGGGTGCCAGCTCTAGGGAAAGGCTTTCTCTCTGTCGGCTCTGGAGGAAGGTCCTTGTCTGAGCTTCTGCTCCTGGGCGATCTTCATGGGGCTTAACATCTCTCTTCCTCCATCTCTCCTTGCTTGATTGCTCGTTTAATCTCTTCTATATTTCAAATGAGATTGACTTAAAACACACCTACACTAATACTGCCTCATTAACTTAACAAAGAATCCATTGCCAAATGGGATTTTAACCACAAGTATTAAAAACAAAAAACATTGCCATCCGGTCAATTCCAACTCATAGCAACCCTATAGGACAGAGTAGAACTGCCCCATAGAGTTTGCAAGGAGCAGCTGGTAGATTCACACTGCCGACCACAGGTATAGAAGTTAGGATTTATGGCACATATTTTGGCGTACACAATTCAAACCATAACAGGGGAGGATCAGCAAAACAGTCTTAGAGAAAAAGAAACTACTGTGAGGACAGAGCCTTGATGCCAGCTGGACTTGAATGAGCCATCAATATTGTGCTGTCTATTCTTAATTTACATCTGTCTGCACATATTCTTCTGAGAGAGGTATGAGGAGTAATGTTAAGAATGTGAGCTCTGGGGTCAGACTGCCTGGGCTGCAATCCCAGCTCTACTTACTCAACCGGCTGAGTCATCTTCTGAAGCTTACTTAATCCCTTTATACCTCAGTTTTCTTATCTATAAAATGGAGATAATAATATCTACCTTTATAGGCTTGTTGTGAAGATTAAGTAAGGGTGGCACAAAGAGTTAAGCTCTGGGCTAACCGAAAGGTTGGTGGTTCGAACCGACCCACCCATAGACACCTTGGAAGAAAAGCCTGGTGATCTACTTCCAAAAAATTAGCCATTGAAAACCCTATGAAGCATAGCTCTACTCTGACACACATTGGGGTTGTCATGAGTCAGAATGGACTACATGGGGGTCACTGGATTTTTGGTTTATAAAAGTCTTAAACCAGAGCTGGCTTCAAGGATTCAAGCAGTGCGGTGACAGAGGGCACCGTGCTCAGAAGGGTCCTGTGCTTTGCAGTAGCTGTCTTCAAATTCTTAATAATTTTACCTTTGAATTTCTGTTTTTTAAGTGAAGTCTGATGGGACAATGGAGCACTGCCAGGGTGGTCCTGCCACCCACTGCCTCCCCACCTACTGGGACAGGCTCTGGGCTGTCGCCTCGAACCCCAGGTCCATGTGGCCTCCTTCACTCCTGGCAGGGCCTTGGCGTGGGTGCAGGTGCAGGAAGAGTTAGGGTTGGGCATGTGTCTTGGCGCAGGACATGGCAGCGGCCTCCGCCCTTAGCTGGCAGTGCCACAGCATGTCTGATAGGCACGGGGTGAGGATGAGCCTCTTGCCCATCCCTGATCCTGGTACCTACTGTATCCTGGTACGGAGGCTGCAATGCCCTTGGTGGGTGGGTCCCTGTCTGCCATGGGCTGGGTGGCAGGCCTGTGGAAAGGGGATGTGTTGGGTCCCCCAGCCAAGACACAGCATACTGGTTGGGTGGCTGGCAGAAGGGGGAACTCAGCAACTGGTTGGCTGTGAGGGCACACTGAATCACAGACAGAGTCCTGAGGCACCTGTGAGGGTCTGCATTTGCCCCACCAGTACCCCCTGTGCCTGAGGGAGCGTGACGTTAAATAGAAAATAAAAATCTCCAGGAAGGTCGAGAGACAGATGGCTGAGAGAAAGGAAAATTATATGTTAGTACCTTTAACAGCACTTTTTTCCAACTTTTTGAACAAGGGCCTCACTATTGCATTTTGCACTGGAACCTGCAAATTATGTGCCCAGTCCTGCTGAGAACAGTACCTGGTACATCCTAAATGCTGAATAAAGCTAGTTATATTAGTATTAAGGAGCCCTGGTGGCACAGTGGTTAAGTGCTGCTAACCGAAGAGTTGGCAGTTCGAACCCAGCAGCCACTCTGTGAAAGAAAACTGTGGCAGTCTGCTTCCATAAAAATATACAGCCTTGGTGTCTGGGGTCTTAAAAGCTTGCAAGCAGCCATCTAAGATGCATCAGTTGGTCCCGACCACTTGGAGTAAAGGAGAACGAAGAACACCAAAGACACAAGGAAAGTATTAGCCCAAGAGACAGAATGGGCCACATAAACCAGAGACTTCATCAGCCTGAGACCAGAAGAACTAGATGGTGCCGGCTATCACCAATGACCGTGTTGACAGGGAACACAACAGAGGGTCCCTGATGGAGCAATAGAAGGATGGGGTGCAGAACTCAAATTCTAGTAAGAAGACCAGACTTAATGGTCTGACTGAGACTGGAAGTACCCTGGAAAGCATGGCCCTGGACTCTCTATCACCCCAGAACTAAAACAATTTCTGAGGCCAACTCTTCAAACAGGGATTGGACTGAACTATGGGACATAAAGTGATACTTCTGAAAGGTGTGCCTCTTAGTCAAGTAGATACAAGAGACCAAAGAGGCAGCTTCTGTCCAGAGGTAAGATGGGAAGGCAGAGAGGGTTAGGAGCTGGTTGAATGGTCATGGGGAATCAGGGGCGGAAAGGAGGAGTGTGCTGTCACAGAATGGGGTGAGCAATTAGGGTCTCATAACAATGTATGTATAAAAATTTTGTGTGGGAGACTAACTGAAATGCAAACTTCATTTAACTACAACTATACATATATATATATATATATATATATACAGCCTTGGAAACTCTGTGGGGCAGTTCTGCTCTGTCCTATCAGGTCGCTATGAGTCAGAATTTACTCGGCAGCAACTGGTTTGGTTTTTGGTTTTTATTACTAGTATTATTACTATTCTTATACATATGTTCCACATGAGAGCATCTGTCTGACATGCGTGTCTTGTTCTGTAAAGGTGGAGGGCCACATCTGCTCAGCGCCATACAGGGCTTGGTACAGCACTGTCACACTCATGTAGACACCACAGCAACAGGGAAGACAGAAATGACTTTCAAAATGGCTTTTATCACTTGATTCTGAAAGGTTAAATCATCATTTTCATTCAAATAATCAAGTATTAAATGTTTATTGAGTATCTACCTTGGGGAGTAGTGCCTCTACCTGAATCAAGAGAAAACCACCACATAGGGACCCTCTCGAGGGGAATCAGCTCCAGCTGATATGCTACCCCCCATAAATGGAATAGGAGTCCACACAAGAAAGAAATCCACATGGACTTAGAGCAGGGACAATCACACCTGAGCGCAGACAAGACTCGCCTGGAGGCTCAGGCCACAAAGGACAAAAACACTCCTGAAGTTAAAATATTGGTCCCTCGGGGTACTTCTGCATTTTCTGTTTGTTGGTTTTTCATTCCATTTATGTCACTATTCCAATGTAAATATTCCCTTTAAAAGTCCAAAGTCTTTAGGTGTTCTAAATATTTATCTGAGAGCTTCAGTTAAAGCTCTTAGTGGCTAGTGATATTCTGATTTAGTATCCTTTGCAAATTCTTTAATAATACAGCTGCCATTTTTCTGAACATTCATGGTAAAACTAGTAATTTACTGAAAATAACTAGGGTGTTACAGAAAGACAGAACTAGTTTCAAACTCAAGCTTCCCATGTATTAGGAACTTGCTTATGTCTCTGGAAAACAGAGATAATGACAACTACTTATATTAGTGAAACTTAGGTTCAGCTATCAGTGATAGAAAATGCTCCCAAACAGTGGCCTAAGCAGATAGCAGTTTCTTTCTTTATTCAGTAAAATTCCAGGTAGGTGGCTCAAGGCAAGTACCAGGCATGATAGTATTTGGGACCCTGACTCCTACTAGGCTTCCTTTGTACATGACCTGTTTTACCAAGTGGGCCTCAGTAGTCCAGGCTGGCTGCTTCAGCTCTTGCCTTCTCTGCATTTTGGCCAGGAAAAAGAAGAAAAAAAAAACACACCCTGCCCCATAAGGGTAATTCCCAGACATTGCACACACTAGCTGTACGTGGGGCTGAGCATTGTGATTTTTACAGCCATGTGCCCTGCCAAAAGTCAGAGATCCTGTTACTAGAAAAGAAAAGGAGCACAGATATTGGGAGAATGCAATTAGATAACGTCTGTAAAATACCTGCTACAGTGCTATGCAAAGACATTCGCAGAACACTAGTTATCATCACTTTAATGTTTTTCTGTTGCCTTTAAAAGGATAATTTTCTTAAATTTTTCATTTCCATAAGAGAGAATTTTATTAAATGATTTTCAGAAAATATCATTTTTCATCCTCTGCAATAGAAACTAAGAAGGTAAAATGAAATAAAATGTGTTCTACATAATTTGGCATAGATAAGTAAAATGCTATTCATCATTTAAGATGCTTTCTGCTCTTAGAAAGCTCAGTTAAACACAAAACACATTTAAGCACAACCCATTGTCTCATATAACAAAACTTTGACAAGAAGCTGTCGTTCTTATTTCTGTTCCTGTGAACATAGTGTATCATTTTCTCTGGCTGCTTTTAAGATTTTTCTCTTCATCACTAGTTTTAAATAATTTGATTATGATATGCCTTAGTGTGAACCATCAGAAATAAAACTTTCATTTCTTTTGCTTAGGGTCCACTGAGTTTGAATTTGTGGCTTACAGTTTTCATCAAATTTGGAAAAAGTTGGGCCATTATTACTTCAAAATTTTTTTCTGTTCCTTCCTGTCTGGGTTCTCTAGAGGAGTAAAACCAGTGAGACGTATATATGTATACAGTAAAACTGTGTATATATAGAGACGTGTGTATATATATACACATATATAGTAAAACTTGCGAAAGTTGGAACCTGTGTAAGGCGGAAACCTGTCAGAGAAGGAAAACTCAAAACTAAAACGAGGTAGGATTCTTAATAGAGAAGGACAGTCAGCACCCTGTCAAAGGTGGAAAACTTGCAAGACCAAGAAAAACAAGGCAGTCTCACTGAGTTCCGACTCTCACAGTTTTCACTGTACATACATATATATACAGAGAGAGAGAGAGAGATTAACTTCAAGGAAATGGCTCACATAATTGTAGGGTCTGGCAATTCCCAAATCCATAGGTCAGGCAGCAGACTGGAGACCTCTGCTGGCTCACGGGATTGCAGGGGCTAGTGAATCCAAAATCTGCAGGTCAGGAGGCAGGCCAGAGACTTCTGCAGGCTTACATCCCCGGAACCGGAAGTCAGGTGACAAGAAGAGTACAGGGTTGAGAGAGAGTGAGCTCTGCCAGAACAACCATTTATATTCTGAAGACAGGCCACATCACAAGAAAACCCTCCTTTAACTGATTGGCTGATAACATCAGATCACATGATGGAAAATGATTACATTGTATTAAATTATGGAAGAGCAACCAGTTTAGTGTCTTCCAAACCACTGGAATCACAGCCCAGCCAAGTTGACATACATCATTAACCATCACATGTCCCCTCTTCCCAGGGGCTCCAATTTCAAGTACGTTAGCACAGCTGAAGGGGTCCCACAGCTTATTGGTGCTCTGTTCCTTTTTTTCACTGTTTCATTTTGGGTAGTTTCTATCGCTATGTCTTCAAGTTCACTAGTATTTTCTTCTGCAGTACCTAATCTGCTATTTATCTCATCCATTGTATTTTTCATCTCAAACATTATCATTTTCATCTCTCTATATTCAACTTGAGTGTTGTATATGTCTCTTATGTCTTTCCTTAACATGCTTTTGTTTTCCTCTACCTTCATGAATATATATTGTTACAATGACAGTTTTAATGTGCTTGTCTACTAAGTCTGTCATCTGTGTCACTATTATTTGTAATGTTTCTTCATTATTGATCATCTTTTGCTGCTTCTTTGCATGCCTGATAATTTTTTGTGTGTGATAAATATATACAGATAGTCCCCTATTTATGATGTATTTATGACAAACCATACTTACAACCATCTTTTTTTTTGTACATCTTGTTATTAACAATATGTACTACATATAGTGTCACAGCATGTAATTTGCTGATGTTATCATTCTCAGATGTTCACTTGCAGATGTTCAATGTCACAATTTACTTTTCAAAACACTACCTATGGATCAAGGTGCAATCGCCACTTTCAAGACATACCTCCTACAGACTATGTTTGCTCGGGCAGTAGTTGCAAGAGGTGGAGGTATGGTTAACATTACATTATTTCTGGAAGAATTATATTCTTCAGTGTATCTAGAACATTGCATCTTCCTGGGAGGAAGTTATAGGAAAATGCATGCAGGGGATTTGGAAAGAATTGCTGAGTTATGCGAACACAATTCAAGCATTTGATCAGGGTAATAAGATGAAAGAGATCGGTGGAAAAATTGTCCACGTGGCAAGAATGCTGAATTTAGAACTTGATATCACTGATGTGGAACAGCTCACAGATCACAAAGAAGAGAAATTAAAAGATCAGGACTGAATGGATTTTTAACTGGAAAGACATGCTGAAGAAAAAAGAAATAATAAGGAAGAGGAAGGAGAGAATTGTCAAAAAATTTTACAGTGAAAAGATTAGCTGAAGTTTTTTCTAACCTATATCAGAGGCTTCAGTTGCTTGAAAACATGGACCTAAATGCTGATCTCTTTGCTAAAGTTGATAGACAGATTCAGGAAGCAGTGAGATGTTACCATGAAATATATGAAGAAAAAAGAAAAGGACCATACTGAAAAAAATGGAACAGGGGAGGCGTCTGACTTCCTCTAACTTCACGAGGGGGAGAGAGAATCAAGATCAACAGCCCAAGGCTGATTCCTATGAAGCAGAGATCAGACATGCCTCCTCCATTGTCTTTAACAATTCTGACACCAATCTTCTCTCCCACGGCACTCTCTACTTCTCTGCTGGGTTCAGTAATTTTTTGCAATGGCCACACAGAACTCACAGACAATACTCACAATTATAGGGTTTATTAGGGAAGTAACAAGTTACAATTCAGGTTGAGGAACACTCAGGATACAGTTCTTCCATCAGGACAGCCTCTTCTCAGCCTTGCTTGTAGGCACGCCTCTCTGTGGCCCCTCAGCCTCTGCCCTCCTCAGGAAAGTGTTACAAAGCTCTTTTAGCTCTGCTGATAAGTGCCCAGGGGCACCCTACTCTGCCAGTAAGCCTCGGCCCTGAGGCACTCATCTGTAGCTCCGTGGTTCAGCAAACCTAGCTCCACCAAGTGCCTAGAGGCACCCTACTCATCCAGCAAGCCTCCTACCCAAAGACAGGCAGCTTTCTCACTCCATTGGCTGGGAAGCCCATTGTGCCATCTCCTGCCAGTCTTTCCTCCCGGTCTCTCCTGCTGCTGTTTCTCTGCCACAGCTTCTCATTGTCTTCACTGTTACAGCTCTCTGTCTCTGGGTCTCCTGGTTCAAGAGCTTCCAGGGGAAGGATCCCAGGTTCAAAGGACGCACTCCACTTTTGGCCTTTCTTCCTTGGTGGTGGCGAGATTCTCTCTTTTCCACCTCTGGGATGGCTCATTTCAAGCCCAGAGGGATGGCAACACTGACTAATCCCCTTTAAAAAAAAAAAAAAAAAAAAGATACTATTGCCGTTTAGTCGATTCTGACTCTTATCAACCCTATAGGACAGAGTAGAAGTGCCCCATAGGGTTTCCAAGGAGTGCCTGGTGGATTTGAATTGCCAATCTTTTGGTTAGCAGCCATAGCTCTTAACCACTACACCATCAAGGTTTCCACAACTAATCCCCTTTGTGGACCACAATTACCCTATTTGCGCAGTCCCACCCAAATGATTGGGTGAGAGTTACAAGAGTATGGAGAGAAAGGTCACACAAAAGCGATCCATCGCAGTGCACATACGGACAACTCTCACTAGTTTTCTGACTAGAAATGTTATCCCCATCCCCAAGGATAATCCAGATGCTCCAAAACCTTCCAAAAATGGAGTTATTACTGCAAATGACAAAACACCAACATTGTCCAACTCTTTTTCCTTCATTGTCAGAGTAAATTTTTATGATTTGTGTGTTTTTTATGTATGTATGTATTAAAATATATCTGTAAGTTTATATGCAATGTTTCCAACCTTCAAAGACAAAGAATAGATTTACAAAGATATGGATAATAAAAGCCAATAATAATGAAAACTGGAAGAAAAAAAAGAGGTATTCAACTTATGTCAGAACTAACTTGCAAAAGAGTCATCAGAACGGAGAACCTATACGTAACAAAACATTTGTCATTTCAACATTTTCACATGTTCAATTCAGTTACATTAATCACATTCACTTTGTTGTTTGACCATCACCACTATGTTTCCAAATTTTTCCATCACCCTTAACAAAATTCAGTGTCCCCTAAGCAATGACTCCCCTTTTCCCTCCCCATCTCACCCACCCTCGCTAACCACTAATAAACTTACGTCTCTATACGCTTGACTATTCTAGATATTTCAATATTTTTCCTTTTGTGACTGACTTATTTCACTCAGCATGATGTTTTCAAGTTTCACCCACATTGTATCAGGACTTCATTTCTTTTTATGACTAATACCTGGTAATTTTTTATTAGATGCCATACATTGTGAATTTTACCTTCTTGGGTATTGAATATTCTTTTTAAATATTCTTGAGTTTTGCTCTGGGACACAGTTAAGTAGCTTGGAAAGTTTGATCCTTTTGAGGTTTTCTTTTAAGCTTTGTCAGATAAGACTGGAGCAGCCTTTAGCCTTGGGCTGATTTCTCTCCACTACGGAGGCAGTACCTTTTGGAATACTCCACCCAATGCCCTTATATTAGGGTGTCTTCTTACCAGCTGGGTGATGGGAATACCAACCATTCCAGGTCCTGTGTGAGTTTGGAATGATTCCACCTGCTTCTTGCAGGTAGCTCTTTCCCGAGCCTTGAGTAGTTGCTTGCACTGATCAGTACTCACCTGAGAACTCTAGGCGGACCCTCTGCAGATCTGTGGAGTTCTTGCTCTGTGTAGCTTTCTCCTCTCCAGTACCCTGCCTTGTAAATTCTGGCTGTCTTGTTCTCTCTGAACTTCCAACTCCATCTCCTCAATGTAGAGAGACCTCTGAACTCTGCCTGAGCTCCCCATCCCGTGTTACGGCCTGAAAACCCTCTCCAGGAAGAGAGCTTGAGAAATCATAGTGCTTGCCTCATTTTCCTTCTCTCAGGGATCGTTGTCCTATGCTGTCTGCTATCCAATATATGAAAACTCTTGTTGCCTAATTTTTTTCCAGTTTCTTGTGTTTAAGGTAAAGAGGGTAAATCTAGCCCCAATAACTCTCTTGGCTGAAAGCAGAAATCTTTGTGAGTAGTGTATTTCATTTTCTACTACATTTTTAGCTGGTTGTTGCTGATGTAGTGGGATGCTCTGCTAGTTATAAATTTATTGCCTCAGCTCCACATTCATCCTTCGTTGCCTGTTCTATAAAAATTGATCTGGACCCTTTGAATAGTTTTCCTTTTGCCAGCTGACCTGGTGTTAAGCCTTGCCATTAGAGAGTACTGGAGAGGCATCGCAGGAGGAAGGGATCTAACTTCCTGGTCTGGGTGGTTCCTTTGCTAGGCTTCCAGAGAGGACACTTTGTTCTCCCTTGCTTGGTGCTCCAATGTTATGTGCCAGCAGAGTGCAGCTTTCTCCAGAGTTTGGTCACTGTGTATTTCTCTAGCTTTTGACTCAAGCAATGGTAGCATAGCTGGGAGCCTCAGACAACATGCGTCTCTGCCTCAGTCCAGATTGTTCATTTTGCACCCTCTCCTCAACCCCATGCACATACATGCTGGGGGTTGGCCATCTAGTGAGTTGGTCACATAACTTTGATCCCACTCAGTGGCCTGGAGCCTTCCCAGACCAAGCTGTACACAAAAGTGTGCTAAATTCCTGCAGAAGGAAGCCTTTCTGGCTCTCAGTTCCAGTAGTGCTCATAGTTCAGCCCCAATCCCTCTGAGTGTCTGGTTCCATCTGCATTTCTGCCTACTAGACTCAGTTTACCTGCATCCTGGGGGAGGCTTGTTTCACATAGTCCTCCTGATACGAACACTGTGCCCTCCTGGCTTTGTACTTACACCAGCACCCTGACTCCCCCTGTGTGTCCACCTCCCTTCAGTCCCACCTGTCATGGATTGAATTACGTCCGCCCAAAATATGTATCAATTTGGCTAGGCAATAATTCCCAGTACTGTGTAATTGTCCTCCATTTTGTGATCTGATATAATTGTCCACCATTTTGTGGTATTGTATAATTATTAGTGTGGGGTATATCTTGAGTCACACATTTACTAAAGGGTGTGACTCAAGTCACCACCTTACTCAAGATACACCCTTACTTAAGTCACACCCTTACTCAAGTCACACCTCTTACAAGAGATAAAAGGAGAGAGAAGCAAGCAGAGAGGGGAGTGACCTCACTACAACCAAGAAAGAAGAGCCGGGAGCTGACCACATCCTTTGGACCTGGGGTTCCTATGTTGAGAACCTTGTAGACCCAGGAGACGCTTGATGCCAAGACATATGAAGATCTCCAAGGAATGCTGGGCCCACAGATGTTGAAAGGAGACAAGGATCTTCCCTCAGAGCCAACAGAGAGAGAAAGACTTCTTGTGGAGTTGACACCCTAAATTCAGACTTCTAGCCTCCTAAACTGTGCGAGAATAAATTTCTGTTTGTTAAAGCCATCCCTTTGTGGTATTTCTGCTATAGCAGCATCAGATAACCAAGACACCACCTGTGCACTCATCCACCTGCCTCGGCTCACCTGTGACCAGACGGCTGCTTCAGCTTGTGGCAATTATGACCCACTTTGGCCCAGGCAACCCAGTGAACTTCTCTACCATCCAGTAAACTACAACCACACCTTCTCCAATGAGGTCTGAACCCCTCTTCCAAGCTTATTCTCTAGGGTACTCTTTAGAGCTCTCTTTCCATCTTCACAGTTACTCTTCTAACATAGCTTAATATTCTCTATATTAAACTTTCCCTGCTGAAGTTACTGTGTGGTTTCTGTCTCCTGGTTGGACCAGATTGATAACAGATGCTAATGACTTTCATAAATTGACCTGGAATCTAGCATCATTGCTCAGTCTCTAATTAGTTCGAATAACTTGTTGATTTTGTTGGCTTTTTAATAGTGACAGTTTTGATACTTCCCTTTGTATTCTGTTTCTTATATCTAACTCTTCTCTTGGTACATTGGCCAGGGCCTCCAATACTGTCTTATTTTCCTAGTGCTGCTGTAAAAGAAATGAGTGGCTTTAAAGAACAGAAATTTATTTTCTCACAGTTCTGGAGGCTAAAAGTCCAAATCAGGGTCTTGGCTATGTTGATTCTTTCCTTGTTGATAGCCCCAAGTGTTCCTTGGTTCCTTGTTTTGCATATGATCCTCACATGGCATCAGTTTTCCCCGTGTGCATGTATCTCTGTCTTTAATCTTCTATTTTTATAACTCAGAAATGATTAAAGACACACCCTATATTGATATGGCCTCATTAACATAACAAAGAAAATCCTATTTCCAAACAAGGTCACATCCACTTGTATAGGGGTTAAGATTCCAACACATATTTTGAGGGACACAATTTAATCCATAAAAAATACTATGTCAGGGGTACCTCATATCACCAAGAAAGCAGTGCTGGGCGCAGAGCATGTGCTTTGGACATGAGGTTCCTGCGCTGAGATGCTCCTAGACCAAGGGAAGACTGATGACAAGGACCTTCCTTCAGAGCTGACAGAGAGAGAAAGCCTTCCCCTGGAGCTGGTGCCGTGAATTTGAACTTCTAGCCTACTAGACTGTGACAGAATAAACTTCTCTTTATTAAAGCCATCCACTTGTAGTATTTCTGTTATAGCAGCACTAGATGACTAACGCAGAATTCGGTACAGAGAGAGTGGGGTGCTGCTCTAACAGATACCTAAAATGTGGAAGTGGTTTTGAAACTGTGAATGGATAGAGGAGTGGCAGCAGCAGAGAACCTGCAACAGCAGAGAAGTTGCAGTGGCAGAGAACTGGCAGCAGCAGAACCAGGAGACCAGCACCAGACGGTGCTGGAGCTGACCCACAGAGCAAGAGAGCTGAGTGCCTTCCCATCAAAGTTTACTGGTGGAGTGGGGTGCCTCCAGGCACTTAACAGTGGAGCTACAGGGCTTTGGAGCACTTGCCCCAGCAGGGCAGATGCGTGAGGCCTGAGGGCCAAGAGGCCAAGAAACGAGGAAGCAGAAACTGAAGAGACAAGGAACACAGGAAGCCGAGCTGCCTCCGTCTCAAAAGGTATGGCCTCAATCTCTGGGGTTTCAAAGGGTGGAACCATGGCCTCTGGTATTTCTAAGGGTGGAGTCACCACTCACTTGGACTAGGAAAATGGTGCCTCTAAAGCTGAGGGAGCAGAGTTGCTGTTCCAGTGGGCCTGGAAGGCAGAGCTGAAGCCCAGAGTGGAGGGGTCTCCACTCAGAATCTGGAGAGTGTGGCCAATACCTAGAGTCTGGAGGGTAGGGCTATTGTGTGAATGGTCTCAGAGAACAGAGAATTATTTTCAAGCCTTAAGGGCTAATGTAATGTGTTCTGCTAATTTGCTTGGTGCCTGTTATTCCTTCTTTCCCTGAAATTTCTCCCATTTGTAATGGAAATTCTAGCTTGTGCCTGTTCTGCCATTGTACCTTTGGAAGCAGATAATCTAGGAATTTTTGGATTTTGGACTTGGAGTTAAGACTTTTGCTATGATATAATGGGATGAATATGTTTTGCATGTTGCAAAGATGTGATTTTGGGGGGGCCAAAGGGTAAAATGTCATGGATTGAATTATAGCCCCCCAAAAATGTGTGTATCAATTTGACTGGGCCATGATTCCCAGTATTGTGTGATTGTCCTCCATTTTGTGATTGTAATTTTATGTTGAAGAGGATTAGGGTGGGATTGTAACACCCTTACTAAAGTCACATCCCTGATCCAATGTAAAGGGAGTTTCCCTGGGGTGTGGCATGCACACCTTTTATCTTACAAGAAATAAAAGGAAAGGGAAGCAAGCAGAGAGTTGGGGACCTCACACCACCAAGAAAGCAGTGCTGGGAGCAGAGCGCATCCTTTTGACCTGAGGTTCCTGTGCTGAGATGCTCCCAGAGGAAGGCAAGACTAATGACAAGGACCTTCCTTCAGAGCCGACAGAGAGAGGGAAGCTTCTCCTGGAGCTGATGCCCTGAATTTGGACTTCTAGCTTGCTGGACTGTGAAGAAATGAATTTCTCTTTGTTAAAGAAAGAGAAAAAAAATACTATGTCAACTGTTGGAAAGAGACCAACAGCAAGAACTCTTGCCATCCTCCCTAACTTAAAGGGATGCATCTAAAACTTCTCTATCACATATGGTATCTGCTGTAGATTTTTGGTACCAGGATGAGAAATTTTCTTCTTATTTCCAATTGTCCCGTTATTTTTTAACACAAATGGGTGTTTAACTTCATCACATGCTTTTTTCTGAAGACTTTGAGATAATCTTGAGGTTTTTCTCCTTTAGACTACTGCAAATTTATTGATAGATATTCCCCTAATGGGGGAAGGACATGGAGTACAATAAAATGTGAACAAGATTCCAGTTAATATTTTAAAATATCATCCTGCCACAAATTCATGGCTGTAGAATTCAGAAAGTGTTAACCTATCCCAAGAAGAAAAAAGCCTGTGCTTCCTTTAGAATCCCCACCTGTTTTAAGATTCTGATTCTTAATTGTAAAATAGCAGCTGGGAATAGTTTTTATTTCAGAAAAGTCTCTATTATAACAATATGGCATGGTGGCTAACACTTTGCAGATTATTTTTTCCAGGTATTGCACAATGGGGAAATTTTTATTTTTTTAATTAAAATGTATTAATTATAAAGGTAACACATGCTTATTGTATAAAAACTAAATAAATTTTCAATGTACAAAGTAAAAACCAGAAAGTCTCTAACCCCCTCTTTCATTCCCTATTCCTCTTCCTCTTATGGAGGGGTGGTTTGTAACCTACAACTTGGGAAAACTTTTTTGAATATCCCAATTGGACTATATTACTCATCAATTTTCTGAAAACTCAATAGATATTATAGTTGATATATTATTTATATATATATATATATTTGAGGAAAGTTCTACATAGTAATCCTTTTTAAAAAATTTAAGGTACTGTCATCTGTCTTAGTCTGGATTCTCTAGAGGAGCAAAACCAGTGAAATATATATATGTAAATATATAGAGAGAGATTTACTTCAAGGAAATGGCTCATGAAACTGTGGGGCGAGCAAGTCTCAAATCCATGGGTCCAGCAGCAGGCTAGAGACCTCAGCTGGTTTACGGGGTTACAGGAGTTGGTGAACCCAAAATCTGTAGGTCAAGTCTCAGGCTGGAGACTTCTGAAGGCTTATGTCCCCAAGAACAGGAGGTCAAGCAACAAGAAGAGTGCAGGATTGAGAGAGAGACAGAGAAAGGGGGAGGGAGAGGGAGAGGGAGGGAAAATGGGAGATGGGAATGGGGGGGAGGGGGAGAGAGGGAGAGCTTTGCCAGAACATCCATTTATATACTGAAAGCAGGCCACACCCCCAAGGAAACTCCCTGGTCAACTGATTGGCTGATCACATCATATCACATCATGGAAGATGATTACATTATGTTACATTATGGAAGAGCACACAGTCCAGTGTCTACCAAACCACTGAGAATCAGCCTTGCCAAGCTGACACATAACATTAACAATCACATCAGCTCAGTAGAATTCTTATTTTATATTATAGCTGTACCCCAGAGGAAGACAGAAATGAGAGAAGTTTGAGATTTCCTCCTCTTAAAAAAATTCTTAATTACCTTCTTCAGTCAAAGGGACACCTGAAAGAAAGTAATTTTAGTGTGAGAGAAATCAACTGGTACCTTGCATGGGGCTGAGAAGGACATCTTTGCCCAGCATGGCTAGGACACAGGGGAAAGGGAGCAAAGGGTTAAATGCGAGAAATGTGACAGTACCTGTCCTATGGAAGTACCCTACAGCATCAGTCAGTTACATCCTTGGAAGTATTATGATGCCCCTAAACTTTAGAATTGACTCAACAACAACTGGTACTCGTTTTTAAACTTTAGAAAAATCCAAAATTTTGTGTAATTACAAGCCAACTACAAATAACTGTAAATAATCTGACACTTTGGATTTGCCCATGTTGCCGTAAGCATCTCAATAAAATAGACACCAAGATTTGTCAGTGAATGTTCTGAATAATACCAAGCCCATTTTAAATCCTCAAATAAATGTTACACAATAGCAGCAGCAACAAAAAACAACCCAAAAGCCTTTGCTCCATGTTGTTGTTGTTGGGTGCTGTCAAGTTGATTTTCAACTCATAATGACCCCATGTGACAGAGTAGAATTGCCCCATAGGGTAATCTTTATGGGATCCCTGGTGGCACAGTGTTAAGAGTTCAGCTGCTAACCAAAAGGTGGTAATTTGTTATGCTTCAATACATAACCAGAACAGGTAGCTGTGGAGGAGGGATGTGCACATTTTCAAGAAACATTAAAAATCCTTAAAACTTGGTAATGAATTGGATGTGGGACTGTAGCAGACACTACAGATTTTCTACTCAGGAGCCATCCTTCTCTCTTGTTAATAGAACTTCATGAATTCAGGTATTCATTCTCTCCTTTTGCTAAGTGTTTCACTAACTGCTGGTCCCATGCCCCTTCCCCGAAACTAAATACTAATCAGCCTAAGCAAACCATGATAATTCCATTCCTATTTTCAGGGGTTGGATTAAAAATGGGAATGTGACTCAATGCTATGAAATATGAGGGATAAGTTAGCAGAGATTGCTTCTGGGAAAAGTTTCTTTTGTCTTAAAAGAGACAAAAAGAAAAGATAAAACTTTCTCTTTCTCTGGATGTTGGTGTATGAGGATGTGATGTACCTGGAGAAGAGCTAGCAATACACTGAGGATGACTGAGAACAGTGATGGAAAGTTCCCAGGATCTCGGAGACTTTGTTGTTGTTAGGTGCCTTCAAGCCGGTTCCAACTTATAGAGACCTTATGTGCAACAGAACTAAACACTGCCCAGTCTTGTGCCATCTTCACATTCATTGCTATGATTGAGTTCGTTGTTGCAACCATTGTGTTAATGCATCTCATCAAGGGTCTTCTTTCGCTGACCCTCTGCTTTACTAAGCATGATGACCTTCTCCAGGAATTGGTCCCTTCAGACAACATGTCCAACGTATATGAGATGAAGTCTTGCCATCATCACTTCTAAGAAGCATTCTGGCTGTACTTCTTCCAAGACAGTCTTGTTCATTCTTCTGGCAGTTCATGGTATATTCAATACTCTTTTCCAACACCATAATTCTTCGGTCTTCCTTATTCATTGTCCAGCTTTAGCATGCATATGAAGCGATGGAAAATACCTTGGCTTAGGTCAGACACACCTTAGTCCTCAAAGTGACATCTTTGTTTTCTAACACTTTAAAAAGGTCTTTTACAGCAGATTTGCCCAATGCAATGCGTCCTTTGATTTCTTGACTGCTGCTTCTACGGGCATTGACTGTGGATCTAAGAAAAATGAAATCCTTTTCTCCATTTATCATGATGTTGCTTATTGGTCCAGTTGTGGGGATTTTTTTCTTTATGTTGAGGTGTAATCCATACTGAAGGCTGTGGTCTTTGATCTTCATTAGTAAGTGCTTCAAGTCCTCTTCACTTTCAGCAAAGCAAGGTTGTGTCATCTGCATATCATAGGTTTGTTACTGAGTCTTCCTCCAATCCTGATGCCATGTTCTTCTTCATATAGTCCAGCTTCTTGGATTGTCTGCTTAGCATACAGATTAAGTATGGTGAAAGAATATAACATTGACACACAACTTTCCTATTTTTAAATCATCCGGTATCCCCTTGTTCTGTTTGAACAACTGCCTCTTGGTCTATATACAGGTTTCACATGAGCATAATTAAGTGTTCTGAAATTCCCATTCTTCACAATGTTATCCATAATTTGTTATGATCCACACAGTCGAATGTCTTTGCACAATCAATAAAACACAGGTAAACACGTTTCTGGTATTCTCTGCTTTCAGCCAAGATCCATCTGACATCAGCAATGATATCCTTTGTCCCACATCCTCTTCTGAATCTAGCCTGAATTTCTGGCAGCTCCCTGTCTATGTACTGCTGCAACTACTTTTGAATTATCTCCAGCAAAATTTTACTTGCGTGTGATACTAATGATATTGTTAGATAATTTTCACATTTTGTTGGATCACCTTTCTTTGGAATGAGCATAAATATGGATCTCTTTCTGTTGGTTGACCAGGTAGCTGTCTTCCAAATTTCTTGGCATAGATGAGTGAGTGTTTCCAGCATTGTATCCATATGTTAAAACATCTCAATTGGTATTCCATCAATTCCTGGAGCCTTGTTTTTTGTCAGTGCTTTCAGTGCAACTTGGATTTCCTCCTTCAGTACCATTGGTTCTTGATCATATGCTACATCCTGAAATGGTTGAATGTTGACCAATTCTTCCTTCCATCTTCTTTTGATGCTGCCTGCATCGTTCAATATTTTGCCCATGGAATCATTCAAAATTGTAACTGGAGGCTTGAATTTTTTCTTCAGTTCTTTCAGCTTGAGAAACACTGAGCGTGTTCTTCCCTTTTAGTTTTCTAACTCCAGGTCTTTGCACATTTCATTATAATACTTTACTTTGTCTCCTCAAGCCGTCCCTTTGAATCTTCTGTTTGGCTCTTTTACTTCATCATTTCTTCCATTTACTTTAACTACTCTACCTTCAAGAGCAAGTTTCAGAGTCTCTTCTGACATCCATTTTTGTCTTTTCTCTTTCTTTCCTGTCTTTTTAATGACCTTTTGCTTTCTTCACATATGAAGTCCTTGATGTCATCCTACAGCTTGTCTGGTCTTTGGTCATTAGTGTTCGATGTGTCAAATATATTCCTGAGACGGTCTCTAAATTCAGGTGGGATATATGCAAGGTCGCACTTTGGCTCTCATGGACTTGTTTTAATTTTCTTCAACTTCATCTTGAACTTACATATGAGCAATTGAGTGTCTGGTCCATAGTCGGCCCCTGGCCTTGTTCTGACTGATGATATTGAGCTTTTCCATCGTCTCTTTCCGCAGATGTAGTCGATTTGATTCCTGTGTATTCCATCTGGCAAGGTTCACGTTGCTGTTTCTTTTGTTGAAAAAAGCTATTTGCAATGATTAAGTTTTTGGTCTTGCAAATTCTATCATGTGATCTCCAGGTCGTTTCTAACACCAAGGCCTTGTTTTCCAACTACCAATCCTTCTTTGTTTCCAACCACTAGTAATTATCAATGCATCTTGATTGCATGTTTGATCAACTTCAGATTGCAGAAGTCGGTAAAAATCTTCAATTTCTTCATCTTTGGCATTAGTAGTTGGTGCATAAGTTTGAATAATAGTTGTATTAACTGGTCTTCCTTGTAGGCATATGGATATTATCCAACACTGACAGTGTTGTGCTTCAGGATAGATCTTGAAATGTTCTTTTTGATGATGAGTGCAATGCCATTCCTCTGCAATTTGTCATTCCTGACATGGTAGACTACATGATTGTCTGATTCGAAATGGCTAATACCAGCCCATTTCAGTTCACTAATGCTCAGCTCTGGAATTCTAGTTATATGAGATTTTAAATCTCATTATTGGTTTAGCTCATTTCAGTTGAGTTGTCCATTACTTACAGTGTACAGTTGTCAGTCAAATAGGTAGTTGACTTAACAGGAGCTGAGATGAAAAGAGAAAACTGGGATGGAAATAGAAGTCTCCTAGTCATTTGAATACTAACGAATATGGGTGCTTGTCATGGATTGAATTGTGTCCCCCAAAAATATGTGTCAACTTGTTTAGGCCATGATTCCCAATATTGTGTGATTATCCACCATTTTGTCATCTGATGTGATTTTCTTATGTGTTGTAAACCCTACCTCTATAATGTTAATGAGGTGGGATTATCGACAGTTATATTAATGAGGCAGGACTCAATCTACAAGATTGGATTGTGTCTTCAGCCAATCTCTTTTGAGATACAAAAGAAAGAAGTGAGCAGAGAGACAGGGGAACCTCATACCACCAAGAAAGTAGTGCTGGAACAGAGTGCATCCTTTGGACCCAGGGTTTCTGCCTGGAGAAGTTCCTAGTCCAGGGGAAGATTGATGGCAAGGACCTTCCTCCAGAGATGACAGACAAAGCCTTCCCCTGGAGCTGATGCCCTGAATTTGGACTTCTAGCCTACTAGACTGTGAGATAATAAACTTCTGTTTGTTAAAGCCATCCACTTGTGGTATTTCTGTTACAGCATCACTAGATGACTAAGACAGGGCTTATAGGTAAATCAATAGGGAAAAAGCAAACTTCGATAGAGAACAGACAGAGGATACATATGGGAAGTTTCTATTCATTTACTCAACAAATATTTACCCAGTGCCTACGAGTATGTGCTAGACTCTTGTCTAGGGAAAAAATGCAAATGGTCAATAAAACTATAAAATACTTAACAGTTCAAACAAAATGACATACTTACATTCACTTTCCAGCTTGACAAAAATTTAAGACCATGGCAATATCCAGCATTGACAATAGTGTGATGAAACAGGCATTCTCATACACAGTTGGTGGGAAAATAACTTTGCAAAATTTACTAAAGAACAATTGGACAATAGTTATAAAAATTCCACTAGGATGTTCATTGTAATAGTAAAACCCTGAACACAAGCAAAGTATCCACCAATATGGTACTGGTTAAATAATTTTTTGTATGGTGCACTATACAATGAAGTAGATCTGTATAAGCTAATTTAGAAAATTCTTAAAGATATATTATTAAATGAATAGCACAAAATGCAAAACCGTGTTTTAGCATGATCCATTTTGTACGAAATCTTAAAAAGATTATTATATACATTCTGTGGTGCAGTGAATCACTTAATACAGCCCTTCTAGCTATCTTTGTGACTCCCATACAATAATTGGGTGAACTATGCAAAGAAGGTGCTCGTGTCCCACAAAGGGGATTGGACATCTTGCTGCTAATGCAAATAAGGTGTATGGAAACTGTGATGGTTAAGGTTATGTGTAAACTTGACTCAGCCATGATTTTCAGTGGTTTGGTAGTTATGTAATGATGTAATCTGGCAGTTATATAATGATGTAGTCATCCTCCATTTTGTGCTCTGTTGTAATTTTCCTCCATTTTGTGATCTGATGTGATTATCCTCCATTTTGTAATGTGTTATAAATCCTAGCCTCTATGCCTGTGGCTATGGTCCCATTTGGGTGTGAGTTGTCCATTATGTTAATGAGGCAGGATTAGGGTGGGAAGTATCTTGAGTCACCACCTTACTAGAGAGTATAACTCAAGTCACCACCCTTACCACTCTCATTCAAGTCATACTTTTGCACTGCCTTGCTCAAGAAAAGTAAGTTTCCTTGAGGGTATGGTCTGCATCCAATATATAATGAATGCTCTGGCAAAGCTGTCCCTCTTGCTCTGGATCCTGCATCTGGCTCATCATCATCTAACCTCTGGTTCTTGGAACTTGAGCTAGCGGTCTATCATCTGACCTGATTCACCAGCTTCCACAGCCTTGTGAGCCAGCAGCCTGTTGTCTGACCTGCCAATTTGGTTTTGTCAGCCTCTGCAACTATGTGAATCAGGAGAAGCCACCAGAGTGATGCCTGACCCACGGATTTCAGACTTGCCAGCCTGCACAACTCAATGAGCCATTTCCTTGACAGTTCATGAGTTCTGTGAGACGTTGCAGTGATTTATGGAACCCAAAGAAGGGAGGGAGAGTACCGAGGGGAGGAGGAGGAGTTGATGTCAGAGATGATGAAGTGGCACAGCACATTGGAAAAGTTGGATATTTGAGACATCTTTAACTTCCACCTCATAGGAACCAGCTTTGTGCTGATCCTTCTAAAAGCAATTATTCATTTACATTCATATATGATAATATGTGCCTTAAAGTTGTTTTGCTTTGTTTTTCCAAATTTGTTTTGTTTTTGTTTTCACAAAACCAAACAAACAAAAAAACAGGTGCTGTCAAGTTCATTCTGACCCATGGCATCCCCATATGTTTCAGAGTAGAACTGCACTCCATAGGGTTTTCAGGGCTGTGATCTTTTGGAAGCAGATCACCAGTCCTTTCTTCTGAGGCATCTCTGGGTGGGTTCCAGCTGCCAATCTTTCAGTTAGTAGTCAAGCACTTAACCATGTGCACCACCCAGGGATGAAGAAATCACAAGAGAATGTTATTAGTGTTTACCCTTTAGGGAGAGGCGATGGTGGGAGAGGCTTTTACTGATAAACATCTCTTTTATTTTGTTTTTTAATTGTAGCAGACACTGTGGCGAGGTGGGAGAGCAGCAATGCTCATCTCCTTAGATTCTCTAGTAGCTATACTGGCATAATTATGCAGACCTTCTGGCCAATGACAGTAAGGAAGAGTCTCTGGAAAAGCGTTCTAAAGGGACTCTCTTGACCCTGCTGCCAGCACCTCCCTGCCTGCTCTGTGAGCACAAGGCTGAAAGAGGCCTCGGTCTTCGTTGTTTTCATTATGACTTTGCCCACACTGGTGATGGATTATAACAACATAAAACCTCTGGACAAGAGTACAGAGGCAATGGGATTCTTTCTTGCTGTGGAGTCTACCACTCCTAGCTTTGATAAATCAGCCACAAAGGCCACAGTTAAATTTTACATCATTTGAGCAGAAAACATTGGAGAAAAAAATAACTCAATTGAAGTTATTACAGTTTATTTGAAAGAGCCAATGACCAGCGCACCAGAGGAAGCCAGTATCTCTAAGGGAAGCCATCACAGACCATCCCTGAAATGAAGCAATTGTTTTACTAGCTGTGGCCACTACCTTGTTACCCACTAGTTTCCAAGAAGATTATGAACTTCAGAACAACCCTACGTCTCAGAGTATTGTTTTCAGAAAATTAATGGCATATTAAAGGATAAAGGAAGTCTCTTGGTGGTGGTGCAAACAATTAACTAACCAAAAGGTTGGAGGTTTGAGTCCACCCAGAGGTGCTTCAGAAGAAAGGCTTGATAATATACTTTCAAAAACTCAGCCATTGGAAACCTTATGGAGTGCAGTTCTACTCTGACACATACAGGCTTGCCATGAGTTGGCATCAACTCGACGGCAACGAAGGTTTAAAGGATGGGGTTTCAGGTTGAGGGGACACGTTTTTCAACTAGGTGTCTATCCTGGAGGGAATGGAAAGTAAATGACTTCATGGGCGATTAACCAGTAAGCAAGGTATGCACGGGTTTACATTAAGCAATGTACACACAGGCTTACTTGTGCTTACTTACTAAATTGTAGTGCACAATTTCACATGGGTTTCACTGCATCTTTGATATGGTGAAACCCACGTCAAATCGTGCACTAAAGATTAGTAAATAAACACAGGTAAGCCTGTGCATACCTTGTTTATTGGATCATCCATCCCTGGAGCTGACCTTGTCAAATTCTTAGGTGGGAGGGATATTTCTGGACTATGTTGCATAAGTATGGGTGCAATAAATGTCTATTTGAATAGAAAGGAGAGATACTTGCCTGCCCCTGCAGGCTTCATCGTCAGCTCTCTATTGCTCACCCATATTTCTGCCTTGAACAAGGACACAAAACCTCAAGGTCCAGCACCAGGTTACGATCCTTAAAGACAAAAGCCAAATGCTAAGGATGGTAGAGCAGGGAGATAAGAGCAGCTTGGAACTTGGTAACATCCTGGACAACCTGCACCAGGCCTGGACTGCTCACCTCCGGAAGCTTTTTTTACGTGAAAAAAATAAACCTCTATCTGTTTAATTAAGACATTTTTGGTCTGGTTTTCTGTTGTTCACAGCCAAACATACCCTAACTATACTAGTTATTTTTTATTTGCTCTCCAGACCTACGTTCCGTTCTTCTCTTCTGCTCTGGGCCCCAAGAAGCAGATTTGTGTGGACTGTGTCAATGGCAGTGGGCTCATGTGCTCTCTGGCTCTGGTTGGGTTTAGCCAACAGGAAGAGATATATACTTTGACTTAGAAATTCCATGGCTCCGAATTTACACTCTACTATGCTTGCAAAAGTATACTAAGATACATCTGCAAGGATGTTCAGCGCAGTATTGTTTGAAACAGCAGAATATTGGAAACAACTCAAATGTTTCACTTTGTATTTTAATTGTAGCTAACACTGTGGAAAGGCGGGAAAGCACACAAAGTTGCTTTAAATTAAATAAATATGATGTGGCATATACACTGCAACACTTTGCAGAAATTAAAAAAGGGGAGCTTTGCATGTGCTGTTATGGAAAGTTCTCCAAGATATGTTTTAAATTTTTTTTTAAAAGTATAGTATGATCCAATGTATATAAATAAATTGGAGCATATAGAGCTATATGTATATATATATATATATATATATATATATATATTTTTTTTTTTTTTTTTTTTTCCAGTAAGGATGAATGAGAAACTGTGGCTACCTTTTGAAAAAATTTATTTAGGGGAAAGTCATATAAAATTAACCATTTTAAAGAGAGCAATTCAGTGACATTTAGTATATTCACAATGTTGTGCAACCACCTCCTCAGTCTAGTTCTAAAATCTTCCATCATTCCAAATTAAAACCCATACAATGGTCTCCCTATATGCATATGGAAGAACTGGTCAGAATAAACCTTATGTTAAAAAAAAAAAAAAACCATTGCAATGTTTAACGTTGTGTGTCAACTTGGCTGAGCCATGATTCTCACAGGTTTGGCAGTTATGTAATGATGTAATCATCTACATAATGACATCTGACATAATGTAATCACTTCCATGATGAGATCTGCTATGAGCAGACAATCAGTTGAAAGGGAGTTTCCTTGGGGGTGTGGCCTGCATCCAATATATGGACTTTCTGGCAAAGCTTGCTGGCTTTTGCTTGCTCTGGATCCTGTATCTAGCTCATCATCTTCTGACCTCCTGTTCTTGGGACTTGAGGTAGCAGCTTACCTGATGATCTTGGGATTCATCAGCCTCTGTAGCCTGTGAGCCAGGGGCCTGCCATCTGACGTACCAAGAGCTAGGCCAAGAGCTACAGGCTTAGGAGGTGGAGGAGGGTCAAATATCACAGATCTGCAGTTCCCACTTGGCTGATGCCAGTAAAAATGGGCTTCAACTGGGAACACTCCCTACCTCATACCAATGTGAGGGTGCTGTGCTGAATAGGACAGCAAGGGACTGGTGTTGGTGGTCGGAGGGGGTAGAGGCTGCTGCAGGCCCATGGACACCCTGTGCCTGCGGATGGATGAAGGGCAGGTTCCTCCGGACCAGGATCTTGAGTACCCGGTTTAGGAGGCATAGCAGCATTGAATGCTGCCGGACTGGTGTTGGAGGAGGGAGGGGATGGATGAGGGGAAGGGATTGCTCCTCAGCCTATGGAGCTGTGATGGGGATAGGGCTCTGGTACATGTCGTAGGTTGGGAGTGTGCACTTAACTTTCAGAGGTCTGTTGTTGCTACTGTTTGGTTCTGGAGGTGCATGCAGAGTTGCTCCTGCTTAGCTGCACCAGATGGGGTGGGTTTGGCTTGGGATGCTGCTGCTTGCCTCAATATGGCTGCACTGTGCAGATTCAGCTAGCAGGACTCCAGTGATCCAATGATCTGTAATACCCCATTTTCACTGTTTTTGAATGGTCTCTCCTTCCACCTGTAGCTCAGTCCTATTTTTCAGCTTTGTCTTTGATGCTTAGGGTTCCTAGATTGTCATAGATACTCAATTCACTTCTTTTTCGGGTCTTTGTTGTGAGAGGGAAGACACGAAGCATCTGACCTGCCATCTTGACTCCACTACAGAGGCATTTTGATGAGGTAAAATACAATATTCTGATTGGAAGTTCAAGATTAGGCAAGCAGGAGGTGGGACAACTCAAAGTAGGGGCTTTATAGTGATTGATTAACAGAGTACATGTCTGTTAAAGGGATTGGGTACACACATAATTGTGGAAGTACATGTTTGCAAAGGGGTCACAAGATAATTGATAGGGGGTCAGGGTCTGCTCATTCTGCCCAGCCAGAGGCCTAAGGTCATATGCATATGAATGGGAAGAAGTCAGTCTGCTGGTTCCACCTGGTCAGAAGCCCAGGGCCATATGCATATGAAGAAGTCAAGGTTACATTCTCACGAATGCATAAGCAGAAGTTACAAAATGGAGTCTGGTCTACACCTGAGCAAGCCACTCTAGGCATGCCAGGCACATCAGTTTTGGAACCCTTGCATATTTCCTCCTTCTGATCAAGAATTTTGAGAGAAATTCTTTGATCATTTTATTGACCATTAATAAAAAAAAGTCTTCTTCTATGTGGGCTTCAGGTGGTTGTTTTGGATGGCTGCTTGCTGAACAAGTCTTTAAGACCCAGACACTACAGATGTGAAAAGGAGCCAGGCACCACCTGATGTGTTCACTATGCTATAATTGTAGCTTCTTGCTTCTTGTAGTACAGTCACTAAGGTCTGTGTGGGGCTTGACCACAATGGAGGAATAACCTGGCATCTAAGGGCTCTGTTTCAGAGGATAAACTTGAGTCCATTTGGAACATGAACACTTTTGATGTACTTTATTCCTTTCATAGGCATTAAAATGGTGTTCTGAGTAATAGCATTAGTCATACATTTCATACGACATTTGATTAGTCCAATAACAATTATTACAAGAGGTATTAGCAGACTATTAAATAATATGGATTGAATCCATGATCCAGCCCCTTTAGGTAACCAGATAAAGATTTCAAGAAAGGGTAAATCAGACATAGAGGGTCACATGAAGCCAGATTTCCTTTTGGCATACCTGCTTAAAGTCTTGTTCTACTTCTCCTGAAGTATTTATACAAGTGCAACAAGATTGGTCTTTTATGTTATAACGTTAGTTGTGCATTTAACAATTGTGGGAGGCACAGAGCTATAATTCAGCACAAGAAAAGTTAGGGGATCTGAGTTTTCATGCACCATTTGTGGGAAAGGATGGCAGATCCAACTGTCAGTTAAATTAGGAGTGTTAGCTACAGATTAAGCTAATCTAATGAAAGCATTTTCTTCCCAAGCCTTGGTGAAAAAAAGGCAGTAAAAAAAAGCTTAAAAGCATGAAAAATTTCATATTGATTAATTTACCAGTTAATATGTCCAAGTTGGTAGAATAAGCCTATTTCAAAGGCAGTGTGATGGTTAAGGTTGTGTGTCAACTTTGCTGGGCCATGATTCTCAGTGGTTTGGCAGTTATGATGTAGTTTGGCAGCTATGTAATGATATAATCACCTCCATAATGAGATCTGATATAATGTAATCACCTCCATGATGATATCTACTATGAGAAGCCAGTCAGTTGAAAGGGATTTTCCTTGGGGATGTGGCCTACATCCAATGTATGTGGACTTTTTGGCAAAGCTTGCTGTCTTTTGCTTGCTCTGAATCCTGCAAAAAACTCCTGTTCTTGGGACTTGAGCTAGCAGCTTACCTGCCAATCTTGGGATTCATCAGCCTCTGCAGCCTGTGAGCCAGCAGCTGGCGTCTTATCTTCGATCTTGGGTTCATCAGCCCTGCAGCTACCTGAGTAGCTGACCCATGGACTTGGGACTTTCTAGCCCCTACAACTGCATGAGCCATTTCCTTGATATAAATCTCTCTTTCACTCCCTACACATATATATGAGATACATATGTGAAATATATATATATATATATATTTATGGAAAAATATATATATATATATGCTTCACTGGTTTTGCTTCTCTAAAGAATCCAGGCTAAGACAGGCAGTAAGTATAAACTTCAACAACTGGCGTTAGTAAACAGAAGTAAAATAGATTTCCTCGATTACTTGTATGGGAAAAATAAAATGTTAAAGCAGAGGATTATACCATAATAATGCAATGAAGTGATCAACAAAAGAACAGCAAAACTATAAAGTCCAAAGATTTTAAGAACTTGCATGGGGTCTTGCTCTGTGATCTTGGGATTAGCTGTCCACTTCCGAGGTCGTCTGCTTCTGGTCACTGGGTGTTTCAGCTTCAATTTTAAGTCTCCAGATGATTAGCAAGTCCAAATAAGTGCTTTAGTTCCTTTAAGCTGTAACAAACATATCTAAGGTTTAACAACTTCCAGTTCAGCTGCATATGGATTGGTGAGGGCAAGGTTTTGTCCATTCCAGTGGGATTCTAATAAGTGCTTTAACTGGTGTCTCCTCTACTATACATAATCTCCTGGGGTGAAATCAAGCAGGCCCAGATAAGCTAGTTTTTATTCATCAAAGGTCTATCTCACCTGTGAAAAGTATCCTTTAGAATATTGGATTAAGGATTGACAATACTTAATTGGTGCAGTAGTAAGGATGTCGAGGGCTATTCAGTTTTGAAGAACCACTTCTCTCATCATAGTATTTCAGCATTCATTTCTTGGAATCCATGGGCAGAATCATTTAAAACACTCCAAATATAGCCATAACATCTTCTAATCCTATTTGAGGTACAAAAATAGAAGCCAAATTGTTATACTACTGAAATACAGATCTGGCTTAAAAATGAGGCCATCAGCTGCAAGAGGTAAATCAGTTGATATTTGACCAACGTTCCAGTTCAATCCTATAGTATATCTGTTAATCTAAAGCTAAGGAGCCAGCATAGTGTTGTTAGTTACTGTCATGGATTGAATTGTGTCCCCAAAGAATAATCTGTCAACTTGGGGCTAGAGCATGATTCCCAGTACTGTATGATTGTCCACCATTTTGTCATCTGATGTGGTTTCCCTATGTATTGTAAATCCCATCACTATGATGTTAATGAGATGGATTAGCAGAAATTATGTTAATGAGATCTACAAAATTAGATTGAGTCTTAACCAAATCACTTTTGAGATATAAAAGAGAGAAGTGAGCAGAGAGAGAGAGGGAGACCTCATACCACCAAGAAAGCAATGTCAGGAGCAGACTGCATCCTTTGGACCTGAGGTTCTTGCACATAGAAGCTCCTAGACCATGGGAAGATTGATAACAAGGAACTTCCTACAGAGCTGACAGAGAGAAAACCTTCCCCTGGAGCTGGCATCCTGAATTTGGACTTCTAGCCTACTAGACTGTGAGAGAATAAACTTTTGTTTGTTGAAGTCATACACTTGTGGTATTTCTGTTATAGCAGCACTAGATAACCAAGACGGTTACTAAAATACCTGATCCTTACATTAAAAAAGGAAATAAATAAATGATTTCTTATATCTAGACAATAGAACATCAGCAATACTCTCATATAAACCTTATAACAATTCTTTTAGTTTGCTCAGTCCTATGTAGTTAATTTTGGTTCCATGCAATTCTGGATCAGCAGCAGTCTGAAAACCCCATCAGAGTTCAATGGTATTCACATCTGAAATATTATAGTTCTTTTCATAAGGTCTGATATAGTCCATTTTTGTTGAAATATTTTGGTCAAGCATTTTCAGTGAATCAGTAAGGTAAACTCACCAGCAAATGACAACTTAAAAAATCCATGGTTAACATATAATAATAATTCTTAAAAGTGAAAGACCTGATGGGAGTTGATTACAAAAGTAAATGCAAATCAAATAGAGTCAACTAAAAAAAAAACAAAAAACAAAAAAACTTTACACAAAAATATTTCTAAACATAATGATTAACCTTATTTTCAAAGAACTTCAGATATAACACATAATAATCTTGAGACATAATACCATGTAGTCAGGATATATCAAGAATATACCAAGATTATCAATTCTCTAAACATCTGAATAGTAACATAAAACTCCATGGTAAATTATGTGAATTCTCCCATTAAACCATTGGGTTTGATGACACTAGATTCAAAAGAAAGTTGCAACCAAGTTAGTAATTTAAAGAATAATAAAATTATGATATAATTGTATGCACTTGTCTAATATCAGCCAAAACATAAGGGGAAACACTAACACATAAATTTTAACCTAAAGAAAATTAGGCACTTTTCTTGATTTGACAAAATATTTTCTGTAACTCATAACACATTAAATAAATCTTTTCCTTTTGGCACTTTTTCCTTTATAAAGCAGGTGGAGGAATCTTCTGTGGCTTTCCACAAGGTTTCACAGTTGTCAAGAGTTTATCATAAGTCACTGAGAAACAATGCTTAAGTTATTTAGCCAAAGATCTTAAAGGTAAAAACTCTATCTTCTTCCAAAGCCATGCAGCTTGTTCTTTGACTCAGAAATTTATTCTAATGAAACGTCAAATATTTACTTATGAGGCTGTTACACAAAGAATAGATTAACTCTTCAACCCAGTAATTAAATGTATTTTGTTACTTTAACAGCAAGAAACCCAGCTCTTTGCTATTTGACATTAAATCTTTTGAGAAATTCTCATAAATTAACCCATCAAACTTTCAGCCAGAAAGACAAAAACTTTGACTATTATCAAATAAATTCCATTTTTAATAAACATTTTTAAACTTTATCTTTGTTTTATATCTTTTATAGTACAACCCTTTAAGTGGCAATAACAAACATACTCATTAGCAGACTTAAACATATATATCCTTTCTTTGTGGCATAAAAAGTATATAAACTTAAATTATAACAAATATTAACTCAGTTTAATACTAGTAAGTTACCTAAAAATCTTGGAAATTATTTTAGGCCTCTATACTACAAAACATAATTATTGTTGAAACAAAGTTTGTTTAAATAGTCTATATTTTTATTCAATCCTTTTCCATTCCCCATGTTTTCTCCAATCTAACTTTAGCCCTTTAAGATTTTATCAACTGGTTTTGGAAACCACACAGTCTCTGCTCAGCTGATGAATTCATTGATATGGGTATAACCTTAAGTCTCTGACTAGGGGTGGAAAAATTTTCCCAGGCCATTTCAGGTGTGTCTCATTGTGATTTCTATCTTTTGGCTTCTTGGAATTCCTCTACAATAGAGAGGACTTGTTTACAGTTTTTTTTTTTTCCCCATGGGTATCCATCCAATTTCTGAATAGTAAGACAGCATTTTTCCTGTTTTCTTTTGTCTTAGAAAGGTCCTTATCTAGTTGGGAGGGGTCCTCAAAAGCTTCCCTGGAACTGTATGGCCTCAGAGGCTGGGGACAGGGAAGCCTGATCCCATCCTGCCCTCCCTATCCTTTGGCTCATGATCAAAGACCAGAATTAGTCATCCCAATTCATTTACATATGTTTAAGTTGGCCCAGGTATTTTGAAAGACAAAAGATAACTAAATTCTTTCCCTTTTACTATTCTTTACTATTCTCTTGGTAAGTAGTTTTTTGCCTTCTCTTTATCATAACCTTTTATCTACTCAGTAAATACCAAGGCTCTTTAGCAAAAATGAATCCATCAATTATTGGAAATTACCCCTTTTCCTTAAATAAAACACATTTCATATAATATCTACCCTAAGTTACTTAGAAAGGTTTTGCTTTTAAGATTAACATAAAAATCTTTGTCAGAACAAATTCACTTTTTTTAATTCCTGGAAATAGTCAGACTATTAAATTATATAAGTGCTTATTTATCATTAAACCAATCAGAGTAATTTCTTTGTAGAAATATTATAATCTATTAATAATACCATCCAGAGGTAGGAGATTATTATTTTTTGTAACCTTATCTTTTGCATGCTTTATGGGATCCTTTTAGAGAAGAAATTTAGAATAATTTGTCCCATTTTAAAGCTTTGCTGTACCAATCAAAATAAACAATCCATCCTATTAGTGTCCTTGTCCAATAGACCAATTTATATCAGTTTTTCAGAGTAACTACTAAAAGCCCAGATCATAAGACTGGCACAAGAAGCAGTTTTTCTTAGAAGAGAAAAGAACTGAGATTTTAAGACAGCCTCATGAAAAACAATAACTTGCAGCTATTGCCTGCAACCTGATACAAGATAGAAATTCAGACACTACTCTAGACCAGGAGCAAACTCTCAGAACAAAATGAGACAGAAAACCACATAAATTCACCTGTCTGTGAGGCACATAACATAAACAACCCAGTTTTCTTAAAATGTATACAGCAATTCTTTAGTAAGATTGACCCAATTTAACAGAAAAACAGGTTCTAGACAAAAGTTCCCCGAAGAAGAAAGAAAAGACAACACAAATGAGAGCTCATTTTCCCAAAGTGGAGGGAAAAAAGAGAGCCGATAGGAAGTCATTTTCCCAAAATGATCACTGAAATTCCAAATTACTTATAAAATATTCAGTTTATAGTTTTTTGAACATGAACCCCAATCCAGCTTCCTGGTAGAGGGAAATCTAGGCTTATTGATCAAGGATGTTAAGAATAGTCAAAACTTTGGTCTCCCAGAATCAAATAAAGTTCCTAGCAGGGTTGGGAATTGCTTCCCTGTTCAGTCTGTGGCATTTGATTAATTCAAATAATTCAGGGTGAAGTCCAGTTAGGCTCAAGTGTTCCATATAATAACTTCAGGAGGTTTCTGAGGCTTGTCAGGGTACTTGATCTTAAAGGGCATCTCAGAAACTGCCTTACTGTCTTCCAGAGTCCTTAGGATAGTAAGGGAGCTCAGATAAAGTATTTTAGAGATGAGTAAAGGGAAGAAACCACCGGAGGAGCAGACAGTTGGCGAAAGAGTTGATAGAGTTCTGGCTTTGTAACTCCTTAGTTTGTTTAGCCTGTTTAGAAAGTTTCTTGTAATGATGCAAATGTACTATCTTGGTGTCTTTTGGAGGTCTCTAGATACCAATTAAAATAAGAGTCCCACTGAACTTGTTTTACTCTGGCCCTTTATTTTCTGGAACCCTGATGGCACGGTGGTTAAGAGCTACAGCGAGCTACAGATGCTGACAAAAAAGTTGGCGGATTGAATCCACCAGCTGCTCCTTGGAAACCCTATGGGGCAGTTCTACTCTGTCCTAGGGTCACTTGAGTCAGAATCAACTTGATGGCAATGGGTTTGGGTTTTTTTTGTTGTTTGTTTGTTTTATTTTCTAAATTGATGTGCAGAAAAGTGAGTTTGCCTAGGTCAAATGAACCCCACAATGGCCGTTGATTCTGTATTTCTCGCTTAGTCAGTGCATGCCACTGATTAACGTACAAAATAGTACTGAGGTCATAATGTTTAACCATATAAGCCATAGGAATCCTGAAGGGGGCCCTGCTTGATCTTTTGACATGACATTCCCCATCTTACTAAGTAACCTGTGTGCGCAAACTTTAAGGAAATATAAAAGCCTTAGGTGTCCCTAGAGAAACCAAAAATGAGTTCAGTTCTCTCATGATCAGACAATGTCTTATCCTAGGTTTTGCACTTGATGTCAGCTTTTTCAAACTTACATCAACAGCAGATTCAACAAAACATTCAGATCACAAACAGAAAAAGAAACTAAAAACAGAAAGCAAACAATAAATCTCTCAAAGAGAGGTCTTCGCAACAGAGTGGAGGCTTGATTTAACAGGGCTTACCTCAAGCGATCCCTGAGAATCAGTGGAAACATATGAGCACAAAGGGCTTGAGCTGGCACTGGGTTCCAGTCCTCGACTTCTTGGGATTTGTTGAAGATAAGATGACTTCAAATCCTGCTAGCTATACCAAAGAAGTGCCATTGAGTGACAACATGTGCTCTGTTGAAAATGAAAGTAAAGAGATTTATTGAGTGCAAAGGCAGCTTGAGCCAGGGACATGTTGGATCTCATAAGGTGAAAGCTAGCGGTTCAACATGGCGGAATTACAGAGGCATTTTTATGAAGTAAAATACCACTTTCTGATTGGAAGATTAGGTTAACAGGAGGTGGGACAACTTGAAATGGGGGCTTTATAGTGATTGGTTAACAGAGCATATGTGGGTTAAGGGGATTGGGTGCCCTCACATAATTGTGGAAGTATATGCTTGCAAGGGGGTCACAAGATGATTGATAGTGGACCAGGGTCGGCTAGGTCCACCCAGCCCAGGAATATACGCATATGAAGAAGTCAAGGTTACATTCTCAGGAATGCAGAAACAGAAGTCACAAAATGGAGTTTGACCTACTCCTGAGCCAGCTACCCTAGACACGCTAGGCACCTCAGTTTTGGAAACTTTGCACAAAGGGTTAGGATTTACAGAACATTTTTTGGAGGGACACAATTCAACCCGTAACAGTGTAAGGAGCTGGAACAAGAGGCAAATGATGTCAGAAGGATCTCAATAGTGTAAAAGACCTGTTTGATACATGAGTCCTCTTTAATTTTCTCCTTCATATGGTTTTGTATTTTAAAAATTAATCAATATTATTTTTAAATTGAAATGAAAAGAATGCTACTGAAACACCAATCTTCCAAGAGCAAGTTTTTGTTGCATATGAGGGTAATTTCATTGCATCACCAGTCACCCCACTGGGCAGCTTTGATCCCTGTGTCTGGACAGAAAGTTCTTCCTCCTCCTACTATTCCATTTATGACTGCCATTGTCGAAGATCTATGAAAAGGTCTAGTCTCCTATTGAAACAACCATAAAATTGTGGTTTCCTTCTAGTTTTTCAGACAAAAACTAGTTTACTTAATGAAGTTGGTAAATTTGGTTGAAAAAAATACTAGAAGTAGTAACCTGGTTCTCAAGGTGTGGTCTCCAGACCAGCATCATCATCAGCACCTGGGAATGTGTTAGAAATGCAGATTATCAGGCCCCACCCAGACCTTCTAATCAGAAACTTTGGGAGTAGGCCCAGCAATCTGTGTTAGCACCAGGGCTTCCAACCGGTTCCTTCTAGTTCAAACCAATGTTGAGAATTTGCATTTCTAACAACTTTCCAGGAAGTTATACATAAGAATCACATGGACATCTTGTTAAAATGTAGATTTTGATTCCCTATATCTGGGGTGGAAATGCAAATTCTCAGAAGGGAATTTCTTAGAAATGCAAATCCTCAACAGAGGTTCCAACCCGAACCAACCAGTTCAAAGCCCTGGTTAGCACAACCCCCTCCCCCCAGGGGATTCTGATGCTTGCTCAAGTTTGAGAACCACTGACTTAGATCAACTATATACTATACCAGAATTGTTGTTGTTACTTGCCTCAAGTCAATAGAATGGTGCTTAAGGCCAGAGCAGAACTCTTCATTTTACTACAATTTTGACTTCTTTTAATCCAGTTTGGAAAACACTTGCAATGTGGTGTACATTTCTGCTAGAATATCAGTTCTCAAACTTTCTGTTTTCAGTTTACTTTTACACTCTTAAAAATTAAGAAAGCCCAATGAGATTTGCTTATGAGGGTTATATTTGCTGATATTTGTCATCTTGGAAATTAAAATTGAGAACATTTTAACACGTTTGCTTATTAATTCATTTTAAAGAATGATAATAAACCCATTACATGTTAATTTAATAACAAGTTTTTATTAAAAATACATTTTCCAGGTGACTAACAGACACATGAGGAAATTCTCACAATCACTAGCTATTAGAGAAATGTAAATCAAAACCACAATGAGATACCATCTCACCCCAACATTACTGGCATGAATCAAAAAAACAGAAAATAGCAAATATTGGAGAGGCTGCAGGGAGACTAGAACTCTTATGCTCTGCTGGTGGGAATGTAAAATGGTACAAACATTTTGGAAAACAATATGGTGCTTCCTTTAAAAGCTAGAAATAGAAATACCATATGATTCAGCAATCCCACTCCTAGAAATCTATCCTAGAGAAATAAGAGCCATCATACAGATAGACATATGCACACCCATGTTCATTGCAGCAGTATGCACAGTAGCGAAAAGATGCAAACAATCTAAGTGCCTGTTATGGATTGATTTGTGTTCCCCCAAAATGTGCGTCAACTTGGCTAGTTCATGATTCCCAGTACTGTGTGATTGTCCACCATTTTGTCATCTGATGTAATTTTCCTATGTGTTGTAAATCCTACCTCTATGATGTTAATGCGGTAGGATTAGCAGCACTTATGTTAATGAGGCAGGACTCAATCTACAAGGTTAGGTTGTGTCTTAAGTCAATCTCTTTTGAGATATAAAAGAGAGACGTGAGCAGAGAGACATGAGGACTCCAAACCACCAAAAAAGCAATGCTGGGAGCAGAGCGTGTCCTTTGAATCTGGGGTCCCTGCACATGAGTAGCTCCTAGACCAGGGGAAGACTGATGACAAGCATCTTTCCCCAGAACCAACAGAGAGAGAAAGGCTTCCTCTAGAGTTGGCACCCTGAATTGAGACCTCCAGGCTTCTAAACTGTGAGAGGATAAATTTCTCTTTGTTAAAGCCATCTACTTGTGGTATTTCTGTTACAGTAGCACTAGATAACTAAGATAGTCCCTATCAACAGATGAATGGATAAACAAATTGTGGTACGCAATTCCATGATGAATCTGCGAAACATCTCACAACATGGGTGAATCTGGAGGGCATTATGCTTAGTGAAATAAGTCAATCTCAAAAGGACAAATACGGTATGAGACTACTATTACAAAAACTCATGAAAAGGTTTACACACAGAAAGAAACCATCTTTGATAGTTACGAGGGAGGGGAGGGATGGGGCGGAAAAATACTAACTAGACAATGGATAAGTGGTAACTTTGGTGAAGGGTAAGAAGCACAAAATACTGGAGAAATCAGCACAACTTGCCCAAGGCAAAGTCATAGAAGATTCATAGACACATCCAAACTCCCTGAGGGACCAAGTTACTGGGTTGAGGTCTGGGCACCATGGTCTCGGGAGACATCTAGCTCAATTGACGTAACATAGTTTATAAGGAAAATAATCTATATTCTACTTCAGTGAGTAGCATCTCGGGTCTTAAAAACTTGTGAGGGGCCATCTAAGATATATCTACTGGTCTTATCAGGTCTGGAGCAAGGGAGAATGAAGAAAACCAAAGACACAAGGGAAAGATTAGTCCAAAGGACTAATGGACCACAAGTACCACAGCCTGCACAAGATTGAGTCCAGCACAAGTAGATGGTACCCGGCTACCACCACTGACTGCTCTGACAGGGATCACAATAGATGGTCCTGGACTGAGCCAGAGAAAAATGTAGAAAAAAATTCAAACTCATCAAAAAAAGACCAGACTTATTGGTCTGACAGAGACTAGCCCTGAAAAGTATGGCCCCCAGACACTCTTTTAAACCAGAACTGAAGTCACTCCTGAGGTTCACCCTTTAGCCAAAGACAGGCCTATAAAAAAACAATAGCACATGTAGTTCAACCATGTATATGAGACTAAGTGGGCACACCAGCCCAGGGGCAAGGACGAGAAGGCAGGAGGGGACAGAAAAGCTGGATAAATGGAAATGGGGAACCCCAGGTTAATAAGGGGAGAGTGTTGACATGTAGTGGGGTTGGCAACCAATGTTGCAAAACAATATGTTTATTAATTGTTTAATGGGAAACTAATTTGCTCTGTAAACTTTCACCTAAAGCATAATAAAAAAAAAAGTTCACCTAAAATATATATATATGTATGTATTTTTTTCCCCACAAAACAAGAAACTGTTATTGAGGAGAGTGGTATTGTTTTACAGCTTTGTAAATCTCTTTACTATCTGGCTTAATAGAAGACAGCTGGATTCTCGTATCTGCAGTCAATCTATTGCAGTATGTCGTTCTGCCTGAATTATATGAAGAAAATCTGGCCTCACACAGATATGTAGTTGGGAAGGGGAGTGCCTCACAGACCCCCTGCAAGGGCCTCCAGGATCCCAGGAGTCCAAAGACCACACTCAGAGAACTGCTATGCTGGAGCCCAGTACATCTTACTAAAGATGAGGACCTTTTTTTTGAGAAAATGCTCTGAGAACTTTGTATTAATGTGGAATAATTGTTCACAATTCAGTCATTTTCATGGTACTACAGTTGGAGGCTGGGAAATTCTGTACTTCTATTCGTCCCCAATTCCAGTACAGCATAAGTGTATAATTTATGTATCTTAATAAGATGAGGAAAAAAGGCTAAATTTATAATTTAAAACACAGTTGTTGATATTTAATGGAGAAACTGTATCGATCACCCATCTCTTTGAGTATTAAAAATATAAATGTATATTTTTAATCTGTAAATTGGTAGGCACATTCAGACATAAAAGCTGTGATTCACAGTTCAAGTTTTTATTTTTAAATACGTTAATTTAATCATAAACTAATTAAATTGTAGACCTGAACAGAATCTTAACGATCAAATAGGGCACCTCCTTTAGCAGATAAGTAAACTACCTCCACAAGGTTCAAATCCTTCACCAATTTAAGCTACAAGTTGGTTGAAACTCAGCTTATTTAAAAACAGTTGACTTAATAAAAATAATTTCATTGCATAAAGGCTGAGTTAGATAGAGCCAAAGGGGAAAATTTTAAGTGAGAGAGCTTTATGAGGTTAGTTTTGAGCTCAGTAACAGCAATAGCTAATTTTAGCAGTGCCAGGAATTTTACAGGTAGTCCCTGACAGGGTTCTGCTCCGATGGCTTCATTGTAAGTTGGTCCTGATGTAAACTGAATATCTCTCTCTCTCTTTTTTTTCTTCTTTAGTTTTCATTGTTATTGCCTTTATTATCAGTATCTTTATAAATCCAATCTTTATTTGTCTTTGGGGGTTTGAAACATTATATATAAACATCTGTGAGTGAACATTTGAGAACAATAACATCAGCAAATAACGTGCTGCAACATTGTATGTATACATATTACTAACAATAAGATGTACAAAAAACAAAACTGACAGTCATAAGTGTGCTTTGTTGTAACTCGAATATGTCGTAAGCCGGGGGCTACCTGTAGATATATTGATCCCATTTTACTGATCAGAAAAGTAAGTTGAAATAAATTTAAGCAACTTCCCCACAGTCACGCAGCCAGGAAGGGAAGAAGCCAGTTCTCTGATTTCAAAGTTCATATTCTTTGTTCAACACTGCACTGCTTCTCAACCAAAGTGTTAGTTAGGTTTCATATTCTTAAAATGATGTAACTCACTTAATCTTTCTGGACCTGGGTTTTCACTCTGTAAATTAAGAGGGTAGACCATTGCCAAAAAATTAATGGTTTTATGAAATCCTAAAATGAGCTTGTCCCTTCATTTTCGTGAATTGCATTTGTCAATTTGTAGATGAGATGATGTTACATAGTATTTCTGCAACGAAGAAAAAAAATCATTTCTATTTATACTTCAGTTATGGAAGCTAATTGTTGGTTTAAGTCAGGGTTGCAAATTGGAGGTCTGTGGACTGTATCAGACCTCACAGTGTTTTAAGAACTTTAAGTTACTGTTTAATAATCTGGAGATGTCACATAAAAATCAGGATTTCCAGCTTTCTGGGAAAATAGAAAGATCTGGCAATGCTGGCTCCACATTCTAAAGCGGAAGTAACTCCCCAGAGGTGAATAGCAGAGACCCTCGTTAGTTCATGACAGCTTTGCCACTTCCTACGCTCCCCAACACTGAGGCCAGCTTTGGTCTGACACTTGGCCTGCTTCACTCATCAACTCAACCTGCCTAGTCCTTTGAGTCACTTGCGTTTCAGTCCTGGGTGAAAGAAGATCTTTATGCCACTTGCAGAAATGTTAACAATATGCTAGTGTTGGCTGCACTTGGATTTGTATTATAACATTCCAACGAGTCAATGTATTCACGGATCCAACAAACATGAAATTAAGAACCTCCTAGCTCAATGTTTCTAAAAGCATGATCCACAGGAACACCATCTGAAAAACATTTGCAACTTGGTGTATATTTCTGCTACCACATCAGTTCTCAAAGTTTGAGAATCCCTGTAAATAGGCCTAGGAATATGCATTTTAAACAAGTGCCTCCCCACCTCCATGATTCTCCTAACTGGAAAGTTCAGAGAAGGCTGTCACGGGAGCCAGTAGCATTTGAGCTGGCCCTTGATGAATACATAGGATTTAGAGATGTGCAGAATGGGAGGAAGGGTGTATGAACAAAGGCACAGAGCAGGAAGCTTAGGAGCTTGTATAGGGAAGGAAGCAGTTTAATTTGGTTGTCATGAAGATGTCATTAAAGGGAGTAGTGGATACTAAGCCTGGCAGAGGCTGAAGCCATATCCTGGGCAGACATGACTACCTGACTAAGGCTGGATGGTTTTGAAATGGGGGTTAACATGATCACAACAATATACTAGGGAGATTTGTCTGGATGAGTAGAAGTAGAGAAATCAAGAGGCCAACAGCTGTGTGAACGATGATGCTTAAACTAAAGGATAATACTGGGAATAGAAAGAAGATAGATTCCTGAGATACTTTAGAGGTAAAAGTAATAGACCTGCAATTGATTGGTTGCAAATAGCAACGGAGAGAAGGGCAGAATCAGAGCTGGCCCCTGCTTAGAGTAAGTAGTTCTCAACTTTGGCTGCATGTTTGAATCACCTGGGGAGCTTTAAAAAAAATGCTGACATTTCACCAAAAAGGATATACAAATGGCAAGCAAGCACATGAAAAGACATTTAACACCATTAGTCATTGGGGAGATGCAAATCAAAACCACAAGGAGTTACCACTTTACCTTCACTAGAATGGCTATGATCCAAAAAACAAAAAATAACAGACGTTGGTGAGGATATGGAGAAACTCGAACCCTCACCCACTGCTGGTGGGAATGCAAAATGATATACCTGCTGTGGAAAACACTTTTAACAGCCCTCAAAAAGTTAAACATAAAATTACCATATGACCCAGCAATTCTACTCCTAGGTAAGTGCTCAAGAGACTTGAAAACAAGGACTCAAATAGACACATGTACACCAATGTTCACTGCAGTACTATTCACAACAGCCAAATGATGGAAATAACCCAAGTGCCCATCAGCAGATGAATGGTTAAACAAAATGTGGTATATCCACACAATGAAAAGTTACTTAGTCATAAAGAGAAATGAAGTCCAATACATGCTATAACATGAATGAACCTTAAAAACTTTATGCTGGGTGAAGTAAGTCAGTCATAAAAGGACAAAGACTGTATGATTCCCCATATATGAAAAAGACTAATGACTAGAGATCAAAGGTTATTGGTTACTGGAGTGGAGGGGTGGGGGGAAAGGACGAGTCATTGCTTGGGGGCACCGAGTTTCCATCAAGGTGGTGATGGCCGCACAACATGATGAACATGACCTATGTTACTGAATTATACCTGTAAAAAATGTTGAGCTGGCAAATGTTTTGTCATATATATTTTTACCACAATATAACAATTTTTGAACAAATATTGATATCTGTTCTCACCCTTAAGATTCCATTTAATTAGTCTAGGGTAAGGCCCTACATCCAGATTTTTGTAAGATTTCCCTCCTTGCCATTCTAGTGTGCAGCCAAGTTAAGATCCACATACCTAGATCCTGATGACCAAGAGTGTCGGAAGTCCAGTCATGAACAGAAAGAGGGAGCACAGGAGACATTGGTTTGAGAGGAAACAGAAAGTCATCTGGGCCCAGTGTGTCCCAGGTACTGTCCACCCATCCAGGTGGAGATGTTCAGTGTATGCTGGGAATGCAGATTAAGAGGTACTGAGAAGGTTAAATTGTTGTTGTTGTTAGGTGCCAACAAGTCTGTTCTGACTAATGGCAACCCCATGTACAACAGAACAAAACACTGCCCAGCCCTATGCCATCTTCACAATCCTTGTTATGCTTGAGCCCATCTTTGCAGCCAGTGTGTCAGTTCATCTCTTTGAGGGTCCTCCTCTTTTGTGCTGACCCTCTAATTTACCAAGCATGATGTCCTTCTCCAGGATGTCCCTCCTGATAACATGTCCAAAGTACGTGAGACAAAGTCTCGCCATCTTCATTTCCAAGGAGCATTCTGCCTATACTTCTTCCAAGACAGATTTGTTTGTTCTTCTGGCCAAAAAACCAAACTCATTGCCATAGAGTCAATTCCGACTCCATGGTATATTCAATATTCTTTGCCAACACCATAATTCAAAGTCATAAATTATTCTTCTGTCTTCCTTATTTATTGTTCAGTTTTAGCATGCATATGAGGTGATTGAAAATACCATGGCTTGGGTCAGGTGCACCTTAGGCCTCAAAATGACATCTTTGCTTTTTAACACTTTAAAGAGGTCTTTTGCAGCAGATTTGCCCAGTGCAATATGTCTTTTGATTTCTTGACTGCTGCTTCCATGGACGTTGATTGTGGATCCAAGTAAAATGAAATCCTTGACAACTTCAATCTTTTCTCCATTTATCATGATGTTGTTTACTGGTCCAGTTGGGAGGATTTTTGTTTTCTTTATGTTGAGGTGCAATCCATACTGAAGGCTGTAGTCTTTGATCTTCATCAGTAAGTGCTTCAAGTCCTCTTCACTTTCTGTAAGTAAGATTGTGTCATCCGCATATCACAGGTTGTTAATGAGTCTTCCTCCAATCCTGTTGCCCAATTCTTCTTCATATAGTCCAGCTTCTCAGGTTATTTGCTCAACATACAGACTGAATAAGTATGGTGAAAGGATACAACCTTGAAACACAACTTTCCTGACTTGTGTGTGATATTAATGATATCGTTCGATAATTTCCGTATTCTGTTGGATCACCTTTCTTTGGAATGGGCACAAATATCGATCTCTTCCAGTTGTTTGGCCAGGCAACTGTCCTCCAAATTTCTTGGCGTAGATGAGGGAGCACCTCTAGGGTTGCATCCTTTCTTTGAAACATCTCAATTGGTATTCCTTCAATTCCTAGAGCCTTATTTTTCGCCAATGCCTTCAGTGCAGTTTGGACTTCTTCCTTCAATACCATTGGTTCTTGATCATATGCTACCTCCTGAAATAGCTGAACGTCGACCAATTCTTTTTGACACACTGACTCTGTGTATTTCCTCCATCTCCTTTTGAGGCTTCCTGCGTCGTTCAATATTTTCTTTGTAGAATCCTTCAGTATTACAACCTGAGCCTTGAATTTTTTCTTCAGTTCTTTCAGCTTGAGAAATGCCGAGCGTGTTCTACATTTTTGGTTTTCTAACTCCAGGTCTTTGCACATTTCATCATAATACGTTACTTTGTCTTCTCGAGCCACCCTTTGAAATCTTCCTTTCAGCTCTTTTACATCATCATTTCTTCCATTTGCTTTAGCTACTCTACATTCAAGAGCAAGTTTCAGAGTCTCTTGTGACATCCATTTTGGTCTTTTCTTTCTTGCTTGCCTTCTTCAGGTATGATGTCCTTGGTATCATTCCATAGCTTGTCTCATCTTCGGTCATTAGTGTTCAGTGAGTCAAACCTGTTCCTGAGAAACATCTCTAAATTCTGGTGGAATATACTCAAAGTCATATTTTGGCTCTCATGGACTTGCTCTAATTTTCTTCAGCTTCATCTTGAATTTGTATATGAGCAATTGATGGTCTGTTATGCAGTTGGCCCCTGGCCTTGTACTGACTGATAATATTGAGCTTCTCCACTGCTTCTTTCCACAGATGTAGTCTATTTGATTCCTGTGTATTCCATCTGTTGAGGTCCGCATATATAGTCACTGTTTATGTTGTGGAAAAAGGTATTTGCAATGAAGAAGTCATTGGTCTTGCAAAATTCTGTCATGCGATCTCCAGCGTCATTTCTATCACCAAGGCTGTATTTTCCAACTACTGATCCTTCTTCTTTGTTTCCAACTTTTGCATTCCAATCACCAGTAATTACCAATGCATCTTAATTGCATGTTTGATCAACTTCAGACTGCAGAAGCTGGTAAAAATCTTCAGTTTCTTCTTCTTTGGCCTTAGTGGTTGGTGCATAAATTTGAGTAATAGTCGTATTAACTGGTCTTCCTTGTAGGCATATAGATATTATCCTATCACTGACAGCGTTGTACTTCAGGATAGATCTTGAAATGTTCTTTTTGATGATGAATGTGACGTCAATTCCTCTTCAATTTGTCATTCCCAGCATAGTAGACCATATGATTGTCCAATTCAAAATGGCCAATACCAGTCCATTTTCAGCTCATTAATGCCTAGAATATTGATCTTTATGCATTCCATTTCATTTTTGATGACTTCCAATTTTCCTAGATTCATACTTTGTACATTCCACGTTTCGATTATTAATGGATGTTTGCAGCTGTTTCTTCTCATTTTGAGTCATGCCATATTAGCAAATGAAGGTCCCAAAAGCTTGACTCCATCCATGTCATTAAGGTCAACTCTACTTTGAGGAGGCAGCTCTTCACCATTTATATTTTGAGTGCCTTCCAACTGGGGCTTATTTTTCAGCTCTATATCAGACAGTGTTCTGCTGCTATTCATAAGATTTTCACTGGCCAATTTTTTCGGAAGTAGACTGCCAGGTCCTTCTTCCTAGTCTTAGTCTGGAAGCTCCACTGAAACCTGTCCACCAAGGGTAACCCTGCTATATTTGAAATATCAGTGGCAAAGCTCCCAGTATCACAGCAACACACAAGCAACCAGAGTAGGACAAACTGACAGACACATGGTGCAAGGTTAAATTAGGGATGACAATTCAAGAGCTCACTGTGTAGAGGTGATGACTGAAAACAGCTGCTCCAAATAAGTGTTTGAAAGTAGGTTGGGTATTTGGCAAACATTAACTAAGTTACAAAATTGTCATAGGAGAAACAGACATACAGAAAGAGACAGAAATGGGCCCATGTTAGAAACTGAGGAATAGCTACAAGTTGGGACTCGAGAAAGTCAACAATGGTAACGTTCGTTTTAACACTAGAGTTCCTCTTCCTTCTCTCCCTTCCTTCCTACCCACCTGCCCGCCTTTCTTCTCTTCTTCCTTCTGTCCCCTCTCCCTCCCTTCCTTAATTTACTTCTTTCTTTCTCATTTTGAACATTTGTATTTGTATGATGAGAAAGGTAGAAAGTGGCTAGTTACACCCTTATGTAATTAAATTTCCAACTTGGACCAGTTTGGCCTCTATCCCAGGCTTGCCTTCCCAAAACATTACACCATCACTTAAAAAAGTGTGCCATAGGTGTGGAATTAACTGTGGAGACTGCCAGGTACATGGGCTAGGAAAGTCTAGGACTCAGCTGGAACTGATTAACCTCTCAGAGGACCAGTAGAAAGAAATCCAACAAGTTCTTGGGCTTGATTGTGGGGATGGAAATTCACTTCTCTTTGAGAAAGCTTTGCCTGTAAGTCACCTGTTAGCTATATGGTCAGTTCTCTAAACCCTAATTTAAAAGAGCCCCTCCCTTCCTCTTCTCTGCTAATCTTTCCCATTACAGGGTTGGAGGATGTAACCAGGCCTGGCCTCATACTCATGCTGTCCTTACTTTTATTATGTGATTTCTTCATGGGCAAATGCCTTTACTACTTCTCTGGTAGGGGAGGTTCTGGAGGGAGCAAGTTCTGAAGGGAATATGGCATCTTGGGCCAAGAAGGAGGATGTCTACTTGGCATCAGTTCACCCTCCAAGGAGATAAAAAACCCATTGCTGCCAAGTCGATGCCAACTCATAGTGACCCTGTAGGACAGAGTAGAACTCCCTCCATATGTTTTCCAAGCCTGGAAATCTTTATGGAAGCAGGCTGCCACATCTTTCTTCCATGGAGCCACTGGTGGATTCGAACTGCCAACCTTTTGGTTAGCAGCTGAGCACTTAACCACTGTGCCACTTAACCACCGTGCTACCCCAAGGGGGTAAGGGAGCACCTTTGGCTACTTGGGGTAGAAACAGCCAATTCTGCCTGTGCAGTGACAGTGAGTGGAGTCTGCACAGCTGAGGGTAAAGAAGATAAATAAGTCGGTTTTGCCTAAGGCTGAACCTGGGTGCAGGTGTGAAAAGCACTGTGGGGGATGGCAGGATCTGATCCATTTCTTTCTGTAATTGAGAGGGACATTCTGTGACTTTTCTCTGGAATCCAGAAAACAATATTAAAATTTTAGTAGTGGCTCATAGAGACATGGGCTATTAACCCATCTGGAAGATATATTGAGCATCCCACCCCTCTGGGAGGTGCAGGGGCAGGCTCTTGTGTAGTCTCATCTTCCAGGAGAAAAACTGAGTATTGAAAGTAGAGGCGATTAGCCCAGGGTCCCACAAGGAGCTATAGCAAAATCCAAATGGGATTTTTCCTGGACCTGACTGAATCCTTTTCACAGTGAACGGTTGGTAAAGTGGCACACTCTGCCTGTTCACATCCTCATCTAGTAACAAGTGGAGCCTATGACTGGACTTTAAGCAAATTCTCTTTTCTACCCAGTCTGAGCCTGTTGTGAATGGAATAGAGAACCAACTCAAAATAGCATCAACTTATTGAATTAATGGGTTTATTGCCTAACTTAGCAATAATATTTGCTACTGGCCCTACTTAATAAATGTTTTTCATTGTGACAGAACAACTAGAAAGGTCCTCAGGCCCCTCTGCTCACTAAAATGGGCATAAAACCCAAAAACCAAACCCATTGCCATTGAGTCGATTTTGACTCATAGTGACTCTATAGGACTGAGTAGAACTTCCCCACAGGGGAGCGGCTGGTAGATTTGAATTGCCAATTTTTTGGTTAGCAGCTGAACACTTAACCACTGCACCACCAGGGTTCTGAAATGGTTCTAAAAACAGACATCTGCCCTACGACTCCCTCCTGCAGCGTTTACCTGGACTACCTTCCAGGTGCCAGGCCTCCTGCTTTGCGCTGGGGATACAACAGAGAGCAAGAGAGGGGAGTCCCTGCCTCACGAATCGTTCATTTTAGTGCACGTGAAAATCAACAGGTAACGTATAGATAGACTCAATGCAGACCAGGACAAATGCTTTTTAAAAAGTGCTCTGACAGAGAATGAGATGGACACACATTAGCCAGGGTGGACTCTGCAATTTCATCAGAAAAGGGCATAATGAAGAGGGAACTGAGCTGAAAGCCTGAAGGATGAAGAGAAGACAGGTCTTGGATGGGCCATTTCAGCTTTCATTGCCTTAAGGCATCCCTCAAACATAATTCCCCTGAGAGCCCAAATAGAAGGAAGTACAGTAGAAGACAAACTCAAAGTTGAGTCAATGTCGTCTGCTTATCCTGATTGATTTCCTTTGGGTTTATGCTAACTCATAAGGATGCCAAGCAGTTTTTTTTTTTTTTTTTAAAGGTCTGCTTTAGTCCAACTAAACAATTTAATATTGAAACAAGGAAGAGATTGTTGCTTGCAGTTGCAGTTTTTTTCTGCTGAGGTAAAATATGGTGATGTTATTTATTCATTAGATGTACCCTCACCTTTTCCAAAAGGGACGTGAGACACTACAGAATAAAATGGAGAATTCTTTGGCTCAAATTCAAAATTCTTTTATTGCAGAAAGAGTCAAAGCAGGTTGAAAATTTTCTTCTTCTTGTTTGTTATGGTTATATTTATCTTCATTTTTCACTTTACCTTCCCAAGACTGTACTTCATTTTTCAATATACAATGCAAGACATTTCCTAGGAGGCATAGTTTTTCTTTGCATTCAGGCACATAGCCGTTAGCTCTTTAAATGCAGTTATTGGCTGCTGGTATAAAGTACTAACTAGTAGAGGCCACAGGTGGCATGACGTAAGCCATATACTGTAGTCCCCCCTTATCCACGGGGGTAAGTGCCAAGACCTGGTGAATGCCTGAAACCGAGGATAGTACCAAACCCTATATATACTATGATTTGTTCTATACATACATACCTATGATAAAGTTTAATTTATAAATTAGGTACAGTAAGAGATTAACAACAATAACTAATAATAAAATAAAACAATTCTAATAATATACTGTAATAAAAGTTATGTGAATAACGGAGCGGGACAGCGAGAGATTTCATCATGCTACGTACTCATTTAACATTTTCGAACTTGGTTGACCACGGGTAACTGAAACCACGGAAACTGAAATCACGGTTAAGGGTGGCTACTGTATCTAAAACAAAAGGATGTAGAAAAAGGTCATGTAGGATATTCCACAGAGCTGCAGTTACCTTTCCTGACTCAGTTCTAATAACCTTTAGGTAAATTCTCATAACACTGTTGGAAAGTCCTACCCAGAGCTAGACCTTAAAAAAAAAAATTTCTTTTTTTTTAAGTTAACCAAAACAAAACCCAAACCCGTTGCCATCCAGTCAATTCCGACTCATAGTGACCCTGTAGGACAGAGTAGAACTGCCCCGTAGGGTTTTCAAGAAGCAGCTGGTGGATTCGAATGGCAGCCTGAGCTCTTAACCACTGAGCCACCAGGGCTCCTTTTTAAACTTACAAAATTTAAATAGTGCCACTGGCCAAACGTTTCCAGAAACCCAGCAACCTACAGCCTTGGTAGTTCTACCCTAACCAAACTTTCCTTCCTTCCTTTTGAAACCTGTTCACTTCCTAGTCATACCCTACTCTCACTGACACCCCAGCAAACGAGTATCCATCCTTCAGACTCAGAGATAACGACCCACTTGTCTTGATAAGTGCTGCCACATTCAAAGAGCCACCTTCTCCAGCCAGCCCCTGACCATCTTAGATGCCTTTAAGGAAAGGGAGGAGGGGGCTGCTGGGCTTACGAGCCACAGGAGAGAGGGTACTAGGTGCTATCCTGCTCTTCCCAAAGCTGATCTCACAGATGTGGCATCAGTAAGAGATGTTCTTTGAGTAACTTTCCCAGCATTGGGAGTAGGTGATGCTCAGCTATCCGTCCTCTCTTGCCCAGTCCCCTTGAGATAGTTGGAAAACATTTTTGAAATCTGGAGATGGTAACATCTGTAGCCATGATATAATTTTTTAGTTTCTTTTATACAATAAAACTCAAGAAGTACATTCACAAACTGATTTTAATTAAAGTACATTCACAGCTTGATTTTATTTAAATTATTCTTTTGATTACATCCTTAGAGAAATTTTGGGAAATCCAGGAAAGTATCCCACTACTCAGAAATAACCACTATTACCATTTTGTCATATATTTATCCAGCCTTTTTTTAATACAGCATGTAATATTTTAATTACTTAAAAAAACTAAAATTATCTTATAACTTCTAAATATGTGCTTATTATATATAATTTTATTTCTTGCTTTTTCTTCACCTGACATTATGGTATTAAGCCTTTACATAAACATCCTATTATACAGATGTACACATTTTACTTAAACTTTCCCCCATTGATGCATCTGGACCCTAACTGTAAATCAACTTTGCAGAGTTGATTTATTCCCCAAACGCCTAACAACTGTCAAAACAGACAAGCCATCTGGACACAAACTTAGAACTTTTTCTAGCATGCTGTTTACATTGGGTCTTGCTCTGCTGTTGTTGAGGATGTCGATGGGGTAGGGTAGGGGCAGTGGCTGGTGCCGTGTCTGTTTGCATTTACCTGTCCTGAATGCTGTCTGTCTGCTCCTTTTTTCTCTTTCCTCTCTCCTGTCCCTTCAAGCACATCTGTTGCCTTAGTATTGGCTAATTCTCTCTCACCTATGCTCTAAACCAGAAAAATCAATCCCACTGCCATCAAGTCGATTCTGACTCATGGCAATCCCACGTGTTATAGAGTAGAACTGCTCCATAGAGTTTAATTCATTCTTTGTTGTCGTTGCTGAGAATACACATAGCAGAACATACACCAGTTCAATGGTTTCTTCATGTACCATTCAGTGACACTGATTACATTCTTCAAGTTGTGCAACCATCCTCACCCTCCTTTTCTGAGTTGTTCCTCCCCTTTTAACGTAAACTCACTACACCCTAAGGTTTCTAACTAATCTTTTGAGTTGCTGTTGTCAACTTGATCCCATGCAGATAGATCTTAAAAGAGTACAATGCTCAAGGCAGACATTCTTTAGTAGTTAAGCTAAACTATTGTTTGGTTTTAAGAAGACGTCAGGGGATATTTTTAGTTTAAGGTTTAAAGATCATCCCAAGGCAATAACTTCAGGGGTTCATCCAGCTTCCACGGCTCCAGAAAGTCTGAAGTCCATTAGAATTTTAAATTCTGTTTTGCATTTCCCCCTTTTAATCAGGATTCTTCTATGGGACTATAATCCTTTTACAGAAGCAGACTGCCAGGCCTTTCTTCTGCAGTGCTTCTGGGTAGGTCCAAACCTCAGACCTTTATGTTAGCAGCAAACTGTTTGTGCCATCTAGGGACCTACCTGCATTTCAGAGAGGAAAATTACTTGCTGAGGTGAGAAGTCTGAAGCTAGTAGAAAAAGACCTGCTGACCATAACAGGAGAGGCCCAAGAGAAGACAAGCTTGGGGTAGGGTCAAGGAAAGGCAGGGAAGACAGCACTTTTTAGAACCCTCAACAAGATGGATTGTCACAGTGGCTACAACAATGGGCTCAAACATAGCAACAATTACGAGGATGGCACAGGACTGGGCACTGTTTCATCCTGTTGTACATAGGGTTGCTATGAGTCTGAACTGACTCAACGGCACCTAACAACAAAAGAGGACCAAAGGTTATGAGGCATTGGTGGTTCAGTGGTAGAATTCTCACCTTCCATGAGGGTCAGTTCCTGGTAAATGTACCTCATGAGCAGCCACCACCCCTCTGTGTGGAGACTTGTGTGTTACTGTGATGCTGAACAGGTTTCAGTGGAGCTTCCAGACTAAGACTTGGAAGAAAGGTCTATGATCTACTTCTGAAAATTAGCCAGTGAAAACCCTATGGATCACAACAGTCTGATCTGCAACCAATCATGGGGGTGGCACAGGACCAGGCAGCATTTTATTCCACTGTGCATGGGGCTGGAGCAGGGGTCAGGAGCAGGGGGCCAACTCAAAGGTAGCTAACAACAACAAGGGTCAAAGGTTTGTGTCATCCGTAAGGTAGAGCAGATTAGAGCACTCACCTCATGCTTGGGTTTCAGAAGGTCCAAGGCAGTACAAGAGGAAGAAAAGAAGTTGAGGTAGCGAATAGAAAACTAAACTATGATATTGTGACATAGTTCATATAAAGCATTTAGAACAGTGGCCAGCACATAGTTAGTGCTCAGTAATGTTAAGACACAGCTATCATCATCATCCTTACTGTTATTTCTGAAGCCCCTCAAGGAATCCCCTTTTTTTGTACAATCTTTCACTGTTGACTGTTATTCATAGGTTCTGTTAGCCAAGACTTCAAGTGATGTTCATTTGAATCAGGGCGAGGGCTTTCTAAGTGGCAGATATAGTCTAAAAACATTATTTCCATTTTTTATTAAAATTCTCACTTTGGCACAATCTGACCTTTGCCTGTGCCTGAAGGACCGGTAAGGGAAATAATGGGATGCATCCAATTGCCATATATAGTTCTCATAACATCCCATTTCTGAGGTCAGGTTTAGCTGGAACAAAACCTAAGATCATCTCTTCTCCCTAACGTCTCTCTGTGACAAAGTCTTTTACAATTTTAGATAACCTAGCCTGGGTATTCTAAACAGATCCCTACAGTGGGCAGGTGGCCAAAGTGAATGACTGCAGTGAGCTGAACTATGGAGAGTATGCCCTGTCTAATGGGGGCAACAGTTGGTCAACTATAGCAGAATGTTACCACACAAGAAATATGAGTCAGATCTTTCCAATTTTCAAGAGAAGCCAGAATTCTGTATTGTTTTTATCTGGTCTCCCATTTTTTTAATTTTGGAAACTTATTTAAAAAATTTCTAAATATTGTGAGAGACAGACAAAACACATCTGCAGACCTCTGGTTTGGAACCTCAAACTCAAGGCATATTTCTTTCCCATTCACAGATATCTTCTACCCTTTGGTCCAAACTGAATTTCCAACCACATGGCACAGGTTGCCATCAGGATACCTCGACCCTGGGGTAACTGTCACCCCCACAAGAAATAAAGAGGTTGTTTGCTCTTTCCTCCTACTCCAGAAAATGCACTACCAACTAAGAAACAAAACTGTGCCAAGACATTTTGGAAGGTATTTATAAAAATCCTTACAGAAGGGAATTATACATGAAGTAGTTAGGCAAAAACAGTAACTCCATTTATAAAGGTAATTAATTCCCCTAGTCTATTCTAAAAGAATTTGCTAGCAAGGGATACAACAGAAGAAATAATGGAGATAGACTGTTTCCAATTTTCGTATTTGAGGAGGGAGTGGAAGGAGTTAGCTTTCTTATAAAATTAGAAGTTAAAAAAAGAGATGTGACATATCATATCAAAACACTCAATTTAAGAAACGTTATGTTTTTCTACCCTTTGTTAAAGGAGTGAAAATATATGAAAAAGTAACATGATTTTTTAGTATGGCATTTTTTTTAAGTGAAAAAATTCTTTAGTTTTACTTACCAATGTAATATATCTAATGGCTAAATTCCAGTATGCAATTCTTGTACAAGAATATGCAATTCATTCTCAACTTTTGACAGTGTTGACTTTGTTATTGGCAATCCCATGGTTTGTTGAAGAAAAACACTTGTGGTTTTATTGTCTTCTTAGTGAGTATTAATATTAAAAGGATGACTACCCCCCTCAAAAAAAAAAAAAACTTGCAGTGGGAATAGATAACAAAACCTTTGACATAAGAAAAAAATATTATTTTTCATATCCCTATGAGGGCTAAGGGTTTCTAACACTGTTGGGTTGCCAAATGGGCAGAACAGAAGGAAACTACTCCCTTTGGATAATTAGCTGGCCATAAGAAATTAGCTGTAATGAAAAGATGATATGCATATATGAAAGGTCTTTTGTTGTTTTGTTAGATTTAATTTTTTATAGCAGAGAGTGGACGTCTATTCCAAACTTTTATTGATAATACTGTGGTATAAAATAATAAATATGGTAGTTCTTCAAGTATAATAATCAGGGGCAGATTATTCAATAGGTAAGGTAAACTCAGTGCTTATGTTGCTTACTAGATCATCTGTAGTGAACTACAGATTAGTAAGTAAGCACAAGTAAACCCATTCTTACCTTGCTTACTGGGTAATCCACCCCTGTCAGGGACTGTAAATTTGAAAAGAGGCTTTGACTATGTAGGAAGGTGCTATGGGATTGGGAGAGAGACAGATGCCAGCCATACCTAGAAGCAGAATTTTTGAGGTGGTGAAAAAATGTGCAATTGTTCACTACACATTAGTAAGCAAGCACAAGTAAACCCATGCTTACCTTACTTCTTGGATAATCTCCCCCTGGATGTGGTGAGAAAACTGTGAAATTGTTCACTACAGATGATCTGGTAGGCAAGGTAAGCATTGTGCTTAGCCTGCCTATTGGAAAATAGTCCCTGGTAATAATAACACTGCTAATTAATTAGTAAGCTCATTTTTACGTTAAATTTTAAAAACGCTTGTTTTACTTTATCCATAGTTCCCTTTCTTGATGATGACGTCTATCTTAAAATTTACATCTGCACATTCCGTACACAGATAATATTAACTATTTTCTATTTTCCCCAGTGCAGTAACTAAATGCATTAAAATAAAGGTTGGACTTTAAAATAAAATTATTTTATTTATGAAATGTGTATTTGTAAGTAATAAAAAGGTTTTGGGCACAATGCTTTGTATATACACATTCAATAAATATTGAATAAAGGAATGTTACTTGAATAAAAACAAAATGTTTTTATTTGTTCCATTTCACTGTAATATTGTAAAGAAACGTTTCAAATAATTTGTCAAAAATTAAAAATTTTAGCCTTTTAATCAAAATTTACCTAGATTTATACAGTTGGGGAGAAGTGTAGAGGAGTCGGTCATTGCTACTTAAAACAATGCATTACCTTGTTCTGGAGGAAAATTAACATAATTTAAACGGCCAAGTAGTGAACATTAAACAAAGCATTACATTTACTGTCCATCCAATGGGAAAGTCCTAAGCAAACTTGCGTCCAGAAATAACGATGAATAAAATTAATACATTAACAGAAATTATTACTTGATTAGGGATTCATTTTGAAGACGTTAAAAAGACGGACACAGCTGTAACTAGAGACCATACTGAAGAGAAATGGACGTACGGTGTAAGCACAGAAATTACGAGGGCGTAAATACCACATGGTGATGTTTGCTTGCGCGAATTTAAAATCCTTGGGATTTAGATTAATGTTGACTTGTGACTGAGACTTTATTTCATTTGCCTGGATCCAATTAGAGGTCTGCTTGCTCGGTGCTCAAGGGAGGGGAGTAAGTGGATGACGGGAAGAGACGGCGTCCCTCGAACCAACCCGTTACACAAAGAAGCGCCCCTCGGACTCGCAGGCGGCGCGCACCCTCGCCCGCGGGCTGAGTCCCGCTCCCCGGCGGCCGCAGGTGACCCACGGGCGACAGCGGCGGAACCCCGTACGTTCTCAAGCCGCGTGTACCCGGATCCTTCCGCGCAAAGTAGTGCACCATCACCTGCTTCCGCCCCAAGCTCGCGCCAGAACCCAGATCCCTTTAAGGCTGCGTGGCTTGGAAACCTCCGAGAGGCGTGGGGGTTCCTAAACTTCGGAGGGGTGCCGGGGGTGGGCCGCATTTTCTCCTGCGAAGCTGGTCGGGTCCCGGCTGTCAGGACTGCCGCGGCAACCCTGGGCCTGAGTTGGCACAGGCCGGCGCCGGTGCGCTTCGGCGGCCGCAGCCTACGGAGCCCAGGGACAGGGGCGAGCGGCTGCGGCATGACTGATTGCGGATCGGGGCGGCGCGCTCAGGCCGGACCGGCGCCCCACAGCGTCGGGGGGAGGGAGACAGGCAGGTGTTCTGGATGGTCCCCCGCCCCCACCGCCGCGGGGGCGCCCTGGCGCGGGGAGCGCGTGACCTAGTTTGTCCTGAAGTGGATTTGACAGGTTGTCAACTCGACTCCCCACCCCCACCCCTTCCGGGTACCTCTCCCCAAGCGCCCCGCCTTTGCTCAGCCTTGCGCGCCGCCGCGCTCCGCCCCACCTTCAGTTCGCCTTCGTATTGGTCCGCGCGGCTCGGTGCCCCTCCAGGGCCCGCCCCCGCCCCGGCTCGCCCTCCCATTGGCGCTCGCCCCGGTCCTCCCGGCTCCACTCCGGGAGCAGAGTTCCAGCCGCCACTCCCCGCGGCTTTGGCTTGCGGCCCTAAGTCCCTGGCTTTCTGGTCTCCGCCGTACCTTCTTTGCTCCCTCCCCCGAGCCATGCTGCTCTCCTGGTTCTTGTCTTTAACTTCCACGCTTTATTCTCTACTAAGTCTTCTCTCCGTCCTCTGGCTTTCCGCCCCTCTCCTTTCTGCTCTCCACTATCCCGGCTCCGGGAACCTGAGCCCCGCACTTCTGCGCTGCGCCCTCTCCGGCCCTCGCTTACCCCCCTTGCCTCAGGGCCCCAAGGTCCCGACTTGAGTCGCTCTCCACCTACCTCAGTACTTCCTTTTCCACCCTCGCCTCTGGTTCTCTCCTTCCCTCCCTTTCTCCTCCTTTCTGTCCCGTTCGTTTTTCTTTTCTTTACTTCTCATGTTTCTTTCTTCCCTTTTCTTTACTATTCATGTTTCTTTCTTCCCTGAGATAAGAGATAATTAAATCCCTTCTCCAAGTTTTCTCCCCGCGTTAGGTCTAAGGCTCTTTAATATTCTCCCGATCTCCACCCCGCTAGTCATTTTCTCTCTCCTCCTTCACTCTCTCTCCTTCCCCACCCTCTCACCTCCTCCCAGCCTGTCTTTCCTAAACTCAGCCAAGTGGAACAGCTCTCCCAGCATAACAAGGGAGAGGGCGAGGATAAAAATGATAAGTATCAATATTGAGGTTTTTATTGCTTTTGGTTTTTTAAACGGAAAATGAACTGGAATGTCTAGATAAACCCAGACCTAGGATCAAGACTGAGTTCTTAAAGTACCAAATGAGACTGTAATGAGAAAAGTTGATTATCCCAGCAATACAGTCAGCTTTTCCTAGGGAAATTACTTTTATTTTTATTGTTTATGCAGTGTTGTTCTATTAACAATCTAAAATATATTTTTTAAAAGTTGGTGCTAGTTCTGTAAATGGCTGCTTTTGAATGTAAGGAGAAATTGATAAGGTTTAGGTCTGGAGCTAATCCCCACACAAATCGTTTGGCTTCAAACACAAGAAGGTGTTGATTATTGAGTTGAGGAAACTCAGGTAACTTCTCTGGGTCATTAAAAATGGAGATTTCAAACTTGAACTGAGGTCAGACTCCAGAGGTCCATCAGGAGAAACCATCATGGTTCATTAATACATCTGGAAGAACTACAGAACTGATCATTTCCAGCTGAATTCCCATGGGGAATCTTTACAATCACAGGGGTTGTTACAAAGCTCCCCACCAAGATGCCCCCCACCCCGGCCTTATAGGGCACTGGGTACCTCTCCAGCTCAGTACATGCTAAGCACACTAGAGCCTTTCTCCCAAGTTCTTGATTGCCACAGGGCCTTTGCACTTGCTGTTTCCTGGCCTATGTAGAACAACTTTCCTGACTTCTGTGGCTCAGCTCACAAGGCCTTGCTGGGAGGCATTTCTGACACACTATCTAAACTGGGTTCCCCCACCAGTTCCTTCTATACTATCACCCTGCTGTTCCCTTCAGAGCACTTAGCACAATCTGCAATCATCTTGTTTATTTACTTGTTTATGGTCTGTTGCCATTCCCTCCTCCTCCACCACTAAGATGTGAGCTCCTGTAGGAAAGGTCTTTTGTTGTTTTCCCTCAGAGCTGTATCTCCAGGACACAAGGTAGGTACTCAATAAATACCTGATGAATAAGTGAATGGAGATATTTGCCATAATCAAATGGACTAACTAAATTTGCCTTCGTGGTTGATTCTGATACTTAGAGACACATCTATAAGTAACAGAGTTGGAAAAATGGCTATTCTCTGTGACTTTTTTGTGTTTCTTTTATTTGTAGACTTTATTTCTGGCTATTCTTTGATGAAGAGTGAGAGACAAGGCCTGTTGCTCCAAGGTCACCCTCTTGCCACCTTGTTTCCAGCTGTTCACAGAATATAGTCACTGGCCTTGCCCCTACCCTGACCCAGGTGCAGTCTGCAGTGGGTAGATACTTGGCAGTGCCGTCTTCCTGCATGGCAGTCTCAGAGGTTCTGTGCTTGGCAGAAGGTGAGGTGGGGGAGGGAAGGGGCCCAGTTCTGTGTTACCTCCCTCACAGCTCAGGGAAGGCCCTGAATGTGTTTAGGTGTTAGCCCCTTGGCCCCATCCTCTGTTCCTAGCTTAGGCAGGAAAGCAGAACAGAAGGAGGCTCCTCCTCCCTCTCCTCTTCCATCATACTTCTGGGGTTCTGTTCAGCAGTTAGGCCTCTGTGTGATCTTTCTCAGGAGCATACACATGGGGCATGCTGAGGCCAAGAGAACCTTGGGTCAATAGCCAGAGAGCTGAAATATAGTCCTACCTGCCACAGACAGGCAGTGTGAGCTTGGCCAAGTCTCCTAACCTCTCTGGTCTCAATCATCATCTATAAAATGAGAGAATGAATGACGTAGTGTTTAGGAGACTGTCTTTGCCTATATTGTGTGTTCATGGTTTTAGGACATAGGAATTTCATAGATTTTAGCTGTTAAAAACTATTAGCCCAAAACAAGTATCCTGACAGGTAGCAGAAGGTGGCAGGGAGAGACGGTCCAGATTACTTTTTAAACGTTCCCGTTAGTTTTCAGAGCATCTGTCTGAGCTGTCTGCAGCCAGTAGGCATGCCAGAAACAGCTGGCAGAGTAGCTGAATGGTAACATGAGTTACTCCTCTCACCTTCCTCCTTGATAATAAGAGTTTATCATGATTACAGGGTAGTGGTCATAAGCGCTCTAGACCAGCGCTGCTATCCAGTAGAACTTTCTGATGATAGAACTCTCCAACATTCTGCACTGTCCAGTATGGTAGCCATGTGTGACTGTTGAGCACTTGAAATGTGGCTAGTGTGACTGAGGAGCTAACTTTTACTGTATTTAATTTAAAATAATTTAAATAGCCATATGTGGTCAGTGGCAACAGCAGAAAGGTTCTAGAGTTGACCCACCTTCTAGCCAGGTGAAATTGCATAACTTATCCATGCCTCCGTTTTCTCACCTGTAAAATGGAAAAAAAGGTAATACCTATGTCATTAGGTATAATTAAATGATATAATCCATGTAGAGCTATATTGCTGGTATAGGCAAATCAAACCCCCAAAAATTTGGGGATTTCTCGACTACCACTAACCACTAGCTCTGTGGCCTTGGACAAATTATGGGAATCATAGTTTTAGAAGTGTAAGAAGACTAAGAGGTCACAGTTCAGTCCTTCATTGGACCAACTTAGAACCTAACACTGAGAGAGTCTGAGTCTCAGTTTCTTTTTTTGTTGTTGTTTTTTAATTGTACTTCAGGTGAAGGTTTACAGAACAAATAGTTTCTCATGAAACGGTAGTACACATATTGTTTTATGACATTCATTAACAACCCCACAACATGTCAACCCTCTCCCTTCTCGACCTTTTTTTTTTTTTTTTTTGGTGAAAATATACATAGCCAAAGATACACCATTTCAAAAATTTCTACATGCACAGTTCAGTGACATCGACTACGCTCTTCCAGTTGTGCTGCTATTCTCACTTTAGATGAAGGTTTACAGAACAAAATGGTTTCTCATTAAACAGTTAGTACACATGTTGCCCTGTGACAATGGTTAACAATCTCACAACACATCAACACTATCCTTACTCAGCGTTGGGTTCCCTATTAACAGCTTTCCTGTCCCCTTCTGCCATCTAGTCCTTGTCCCTGGACTGCTGTGCCTCATTAGTCCCGTTTGGTTTTACGGGGCTGTCCACTCCCCGGCTGAACGGTGAACCTTGGAACTGACTTCACCACTGAGATAAAGGGTGTCTGGGGGCCATATTCTCGGGGTTTCTCCAGTCTCCTTTAGGCCAGTAAATCTGGTCTTTTTTTTGTGAGTTAGAATTTTGTTCTACATCCTTCTCCAGCTCTGTCCAGAGCCCTCTGTTGTGATCCCGGTCAGAGCAGTCAGTGGTGGTAGCTGGGCACCATCTAGCTGTACTGGACTCAGTCTGGTGGAGGCCTTGGTAGCTGTGGTCGTTAGTCTCAGTTTCTTCATCTTTAAGGTGGGGGTAATAATATTGGTCCTATCTACCACTCAAGGTTAGTATGAGGATCAAATAAGGTAATGTTTATAAGTACTTGGGGAAATAACAAAAAAATGTCCTTCATATGCAAGGCATTTTATTTTTATTATTAACATAGTAGTAATACCTCATTTTCAATCACCTCATATGCATGCGAAAGCTGGACAATGAATAAGGAAGCCCAAAGAATTGATGCATTTGAATTATCGTGTTGGCAAAGAATATTGAATATACCATGGACTGCCAGAAGAACAAATCTGTCTTGGAAGAAGTACAGCCAGGTTTCTCCTTAGAAGCAAGGATGGCGAAACATACTTTGGACATGTTGTCAGGAGGGACCAGTCCCTGGAGAAGAAAATCATGCTTGGTAAAGCAGAGTGTCAGGGAAAAAGAGGAAGACCTTCAACAAGGTGGATTGACACAGTGGCTGCAACAATAGGCTCAAACACAGCAACAATTGTGAGGATGATGCAGGACTGGGCAGCATTATGTTCTGTTGTACATAGAGTTGCTATGAGTCGGAATGGCACCTAACAACAACAACAGTACCTCGTTTTGAGGAGAAAGGGAGAGAATAAGCTTACCTGGCCTCTAGAAATGAATAATAGCACTTGAGAAAGACCACAGTGTGTGTGTGTGTGTGTGTGTGTGTGTGTGTGTGTGTGTGTGTGTCCCCTTGTCAAGGTGAGGTGGAGAAGGTGTGTCAGTGTAATTAAGGTGTGGCCCTTGGTGTACCAGGAGGGAGTGGCACAGGGAGTGGCTCTTTGAGTGGAGAGGTTGGGTGTGGCAGTTGGTGATAGTTGACATTTGAGAAGAGAGTCACTCACCTGGAAGGACAGTTGCTGTGCGTTGGTGTGAGGAGGAGTCGACCACTTACACAACGTTCTTAAATTTATGTGCTGTGTCCTGCGCTAGTTCACATCCTGTGAAAAGTAGAGCCAAGTCAGGATTCTTCTGCAAGAGACTAATGAGAGGAGGTGAGACGTCTGATCCCAGGAAGGAGAAGAGAAAAGGAGGAGAGTGGGTAGGACGAGTCAGACTGCAGTGCAGCTCTGAGGTAGATTTGGCCAGGCTGACAGGAGAACTCAAGCCCAAGTCACCGTCAGAGGACCCCTTCTGGCAAGAACTGTCCCGCCTTGTCCCCTGGGAGGTGTGGCCTTGGTTTGAGCGTGGTGGCAGTGGAGGTGGATTCCGAGGACAGCAGCTGAGGCTGTCAGTCACAGTCCTGTAGCAGGAGATCACAGTGGGGTGTTTTCATAGTCACCACACCATCCCACGAGGTTCAGAATTGCTCCTTTCATCCATTCTACATGCTGATCGTCTGCTCTGTGTCAGTTGCTGTGGCAAACGGAAGCAAGGGGCCCTTGTCTCTTCCAGTCGTCTCCGTCTTATTTCTTACGGTATTTCTAAATGGTGAGTTTGCCTAAGTGGCCATGTTGAACAAGTTGAATTCTGGTTTCTGAGTAATTTTTAACACTGGGTTGGTACTTAATATATGTTTAAATTGCAATAATAAACCCAACTCTGCCCCCACTATGACTTGAAATATAAATAGTTACATTTACTTCTAGAACTCTCCACTCTTTATTATGCAGCATGAGGCGATTTTAACTACCAACACTCCTAGAAACCCATCATTTGGAAAAACCCAAAGTAAGGGCTGGCTGAAAAGATCAGTGCCCATTGCCATCGAGTCGATATGGTCTCATAGTGACCCTATAAGATGGAGTAGCACTACCCTACAGGGTTTTCGAAGCTGTAAATCTTTACGGAAGCAGACTGCCACATCTTTCTCCTGTGGAGTGACTGGTGGGTTCAAACCACCGACCTTTCAGTTAGCAGCTGATCACTTAACCACTGCGACACCAGAGCTTCTTGAAGAGATCAGTAGAGATTGAAAATAATAAAATAATGAACAAAGAGGGTTTTATTTTACGAGTAGGAATTCCAGATCTTGTGGAGAATATAGGGAATTGTCATCCTGAGACAGCCAGAAAAAATAAACTTATTCAGGATGGAAGAGAATAAGGTTGAGCAAATATTTCAAGAAGCCATAAGATTAAATAAAAGACAAATAAGATTAATCACTCATTGTAATGAGGACCAATAGAAATTGATAGCGAAGTAGAGGCCATGGGCAAAGAAATAAGGAAACGGGCGAGAAAGATATGATTAAGAGTTTGAAATGTATCTGTGAAAAAACAATGACTAATACACAGAAAATAAAATATGGGAGGGGGAGAAAGAGCAATTGCACCTGATGAATTTGTCAGATAATATGAAAACTAAAAAACCAAACCCGTTGCCATGGAGTCGATTCCAACTCATAGTGGCCTTGTAGGACAGAGTAGAACTGCCCCATAGGGTTTCCAAGGAGCATCTGGTAGATTCGAACTGCTGACCTTTTGGTTAGCGGCCATAGCTCTTAACCACTATGCCACCAGAGTTCCCAAAGATAATATGAAGAGAAGGAAAATGTGAAAAAATACAAATAGGGATGTTTTCTCTGAATAAATACTTATTGCATTAATGTTTCCATATTTTAATAGTTCTAAATTTCTGTTATTAATAATATCAGTTTTATACTTCATGGTGCCTATCAGGGCAAAATAAAAATTCACACAAAAATAGGAAAGCTTAGCTTCTAACTGTGGCTTTAGCACACCAGACCTCATTGATTGTATCTGTGGTATGATGCTGAACATTGGAACAAAAACTAAATTTCAGTAACATCTGGGTATATTTTGAAATCTTTTCTACGTTACTCCAGGAATTAAGGCACATGAAGATTCTTTCCAAGGAGGCTTGGTGGTGCAACAGTTAAGCGCTCAGCTGCTAACTGAAAGGTGGGCAGTTCAAATTTACCCAGTGGCTCTGAGAGTGAAGGCCTGGCAATATGCTCCCTTAAAGATTACAGCCTAGAAGACTCTACGGGGCCATTGTACTCTATCACACAGGGCCTCTATGAGTAGGAATCCACTCGATGGCACACAACAACAGACTCTTTCCAAATTACAGCCTAATGCAAAAAACATTGCAAGTAGTTTGGGGAACAATTTTTCAGACAAAACAGTATTGTGACCTTGGTTCATGGATTCTTATACCTTTTGTAAACAAATTATGTTAATAAAATTGGAATAGGAGGAAGTTTTTGAGGTTCACAATGAATGCAGGAATGAAATATGAAGTGTGTGACATTTTGCATATACTCAGAGAGGACTGAGATTGGCCTAAGAGATCTCCTTCTCTTCTGGAGGGAAAATGCTGATCCAGAGCATAGGACACCTCCACAGACGGGAAACTTAGTTAAGCACCCACAGGCGGGGCTTCTGAAGTGCTAGGGTTCTGGAGTCAGTGGGCACAGGAGACAACACACAGATGTAAAATGCACGTTTAGATGTGAATATTAATAACAGTAATGTAGATCTGGAGATGAAAAGAAGATCTTTCATTTTGAGTTCACTGAAGCCTGGAGAGATGTTGTTAGCTGCCATCGAGTTAGCCTTCAACTCAAGGTGACCACACCCACACTGGGATCACCACCGGGATCCATAGGGTTTCCGTTGGGATCTAGATGGTTTTCATTGGCTCATTTTAAGAGGTTGATCACCAGGCCTTTCTTCCTAGTCTGTCTTAGTCTGGAAGTTCTGCTGAAATCTGTTCAGCGTCATAGCAACCCACATGCTTCCACTGATGGGTGGCGGCCAGTGATGACGGGGGAGTGGTGATGAGTTACTGCACTGGGTGATGGGTGACACCAACACCAGTGACACCCTGCCTTGGTGGCCCCTCCCCTGGCAACGCTGCCTGCCTCCTGCCACCACAGACCCTGGGGTCACTTTGGTGTCACTGTCTCTGACAGTGTGAGGGTGTGCAGTTTGCACCCCCTTCCCCTGTGCCCCCTTAGTGACACCACCAGTGGTGGCTCACATGGGGTGTATTGGCTGTGAATTAAACCTGTTCTCCCATGTGGAAGCCGACAGTTCTACCACTGAACCACCACTGCCCCCATCTAGAGGGACTTGGTTTCCCAAGACTCACTGGGGTCCACTTTCCTTCCTGATGCATTTAGTGGGTTAGAAGAAAACTTCTAGAGACTCATTATTTTTCTTAACCTGTGTAATGTGCGGTGTTGCATCTCAAATATGTGCTGCATTACAAAAATATTACCATTGTTCTGCTCACCAGCATCTAGTCTCTCTCAGCACTACAGTTAACTAATGTCAAGTTCTCTTTGTGTTACATGGAGGACAGTGTCTGAATTCTTTATTCAATATTTACCTTCACAGAGTATGATTTTCAAGCCCTGTGAGAAGTATGTGTGACTGTCTTTCTATTACTAAGTAATCTCAATATTTCTTTTTCTTTTTTGGCTGCTTCATTTTCTTTTCTTTTTTTTTATTGTTGTGCTTTAAGTGAAAGTTTATAATTCAAGTTAGTCTCTCATACAAAAATTTATACATACATTGTTTTGTGACCCTAGTTGCTCTCCCTATACTGTGACAGCACACTCCTCCTTTCCATCCCAGATTTTCCATATCCATTCAACTAGCTCCTGACCCTCTCTGCCTTCTCATCTCACCTCTGGACAGGAGCTGCCCCTTTAGTCTCATGTATCTGCTTGAGCTAAGAAACATACTCTTCACGAGTATCATTTTATGTCCCATAGTCCAGTCTAACCTTTGTCTGAAGAGTTGGCCTCAGGAATGGTTTTAGTTTTGTCAAGCCCCCTTTCAGATAGTTGAATACTTAATCTAATCAACTGCAGGTAAATTTAGTCCCTTTGTGGTTTTTCTTGATCAGTCCAGCCCTTAACTAAGTCAGCTCTTGATTTCTTTCTTCCCTTCCTCCTCTCATTCACCCCAGATTGGTCCAAATTCCATAGGCTTTTGCATCATCTTGGTGTCCTGTGAAAGGCATCTGTCTGAACCCACTTTCTGTCTTTCTCTGGACTCTGCTAAAGTTTACAATCCTATCTGGCCTGTTCAATCCTATCTCTTGCTATGACTTGGAATCCCCTTAAGGTTCAGGGTCCGTACCCTCAAATACATGACACATGCTGTTCAGGGGCAAAGAGATGCCTGGCTGCTTTCGGATGCCACACGGGCCCCACAAACCATCCTGTCAGGCACCTCTGCCCTTTCTTACCCACCACACCCCCACACACAGCCACTTCTGTATAGCTCCGATGTTTCTGAGGCTCCAGGGTTCCAGACTGGAAGCAGAGAATGCTCCTCTGTTTTCAAGTCCTCAAACTTCCCTGGGGATTGTATCATCCTTTACCCCCATCTCACCCCTTAGAACCCACCAGGAGGAGTGCAAAACCCCTCTCGGGGACCCTATTGTATCTCATTCTCACCCTAACCTTCTTCCTCTTTCTCCCTAGTTAGGAAGTAAGATCTTTGTGTGTGTGTGTGTGTATTAGGAGGAGTGATGTTTTAGGGGAAAAGTTGGTTCAGCAAGTAGTCTTCCAGGATGTCTATTTCTTACATGTCTACTGCAGATATTGGCATTTTACTGCTACACTAACAACCTTTCTTTGGGGCAGTGGCAGCTTCTTAACTAGATGACTGGGTACTAGGGGAAATTGTCAATAAACCATAGAGGAGAAGCACATTTAGAACAGAACTATGTAGCTAACCCAGTGCGCCTTTGGAAAACTTGAGATCCTACATTCTAGGAGACCTCTGATCCTATTAATTTGGAAGCAGGTCCTGGACCCAGTAAAATTAAGGTCAACTGCTGATCAACTTGTCCATAGTCAGTAGGAAAAACAAAACAATTTGATGTCTGAGTTGTATGTTTTGGCACTTGGAATTCTGGCCATAATCAAGATTTAGTGATTGAGATCGTCACTTAGATCCGTGCTTCTCAAATGTTCACATGAACACCTGTCAACTCAGGATCTTATTGAAGTGCAAATGCTGGCATAGGAGGTCTGGGACAGGGGAACTCAGAAGTCTGCAATTCTAACATGCACCTAAATAATATTGATGCTGCTGGTTCATGGACCACATTTTGAATAGCAAATGCTTAGAAGACAGGCTGTGAGAAAGCAGATGACCCTCACCTGATGTTGAAAGAACCCCAATACTCCACACACTTTCAGCTTATATAGTCATTAAGTCTTCCCTAAGCCCATTACTCTAGCTGCCCGTGGTAATCACCTTCATTGTTGTGTGACATTTTCTTCCCTTCTAGATCACTTAATGTTCTTTAGGTTACAAGATGGGGAAACTAACTCTGGCTAACTCAAGGAGATTTGTCTAATGGTTACTTCCAACCAGTCTTGGGAAGGATGGGAACCAGGGTGGCTCAGGGGATCTCAGTAGCAGGTGGCCTTGGACTTCCCCCAGGATGTGGCCATAAAATGCCTTAATTTCTCTGTCCCGCATCAAGTTTGAGTCAGGTGTTTCTATTTTTAAAGCTCTCAGCATAAGCCAGTTAACTCTGTGTCTGCTACAGCTTTTTTTGGTCCCTTGTAAAGCCACCCTTGATGTTAATTTTAACTTGCTTTTACATGTGTGTGTTTATGTGCACACATGCACATGTCTGTCTGTCTGGGGGAAGGGAGACGGTAATGAAATGTCATATGTGATTTCCCCCAAAATAAATTATTGAAAAGTCCCTTGTGTATCAAAGTTAGGACATTTTAAATATACTATGTGCGTTGTTTGGCCTACTTATGTCTTGAATCCATAACTAGAATGTTCTATGTGAGCAGGAGCCATCTTTTTTTCTTTACAAAAATAAATGTGGCTTTTTGTCTGATTAAAAAAACACTAATTGTAAAATTCCAAACATCTGCAATAGGGGGATTTATGGTTGGTGTAATAAAACCTAGTGGATAAGAAAGCAAGTTTCCCCGTTCCATTTACTATGTAAGTTTGGACAGTAAACTTTCTGAAGTTCACTTGTGTCTCCTACAGCTAGGAGATAATCAGGTTTCTTACATATTTGTTTTGAGGATTAAATAAAATTTATGTAAAGTGCTTTTGAACTGCTTTAAAAAGTTAACTATTTATATCATCGCTTTGTTGTTGGTAGGTGCCATCGAGTTGGTTCCGACTCATAGTGACCCCACGTACAACAGAACGAAACGCTGCTCGGTCCTGTGCCATCCTCACAATTGTTGCTATGTGTGAGCCTGTTGTTGGCAGCCACTGTGTCAGTCCATCTCATTGAGGGTCTTTCTCCTTTTCACTGACCCTGTACCAAGCATGATATCCTTCTCCAGCAACTGGTCCCTCCTGATAACATGTCCAAAGTACGTGAGATGAAGTCTTGTCATCCTTGTGTCTAAAGAGGATTCTGGCTGTACTTCTCTAAAACAGATTTGTTTGTTCTGCTGGCTATCCATGGTATATTCAATATTCTTCACCAATACCGTACTTCAAATACGTCAATTCTTCTTTGGTCTTCTTTATTCATTGTCCAGCTTCTGCAGGCATGTATCATCACTACTATTATGGAATTTAAGATTTTATGAGAATAAAAGGGAAATTGAGGGCAGGAGAGAAATATGAAAGCACTTAGTTATGTTCCAGCAAGATGCACTGGTGGTTCAGTGATAGAATTCTCTCCTTCCATGTGCAAGACCCGAGTTGGATTCCTGGCAAACTCACCTCATGCACAAGCCATCACCTGTCTTTCATTGGAGGCTTCTGTGTTGCTGTGATGCTGAACAGGTTTCAACAGAGCTTCCTGACTAAGATGCACTAGGAAGAAAGGCCTGGTGATCTACTTCCAAAATACCAGCTGATGAAAACCTTGTGGATGACAACAGTCTGATCCTCAACAATCATGCAGATGGCACAGGACCAGGGAGTATTCCTTGAACATAGCTGTTGTTGTTAGATGCCTGTCGAGTTGGTCCCCAGGAGCCAGGAGGCCAACTTCACAGGCATCTAACAACAACAGTTATGTTCACTAAACATATAAAGATGAAGACATGTAAAAACATGAAAATGATGTTTTATAAATTAGTAATAATGAGGATAGTTTGATACATTTAAATGTATCATCCTTTGTTCATTAAATTTTTCAGGATTTCATTTCCCCCCAGTTTCAGCAGAACACTTGCAAGTTTGTTTGGCTTTGTTGCCAGTAATATGCCCGTTATAGGACATTTGTTTCATGTGTCTGCTGTCCAAATATTCAAAGCGGTTTTATTTTTATGATTCTAAGAAATTTCAGCTTCCACCTCGTAGATTCTCCTCCTAGATTCTGCTCTTTTCCCAAGAGGCAGAGTCACTTGGAGTGAAAGAGCTTTGGGCAGTATTGCTGAACCTATTCAGTTCTGCTTAAATCCCCTCTTTAATGCCCAGGGGTATCCAGCTGTAACCCTGATATCCTTGTGCCAGGTGTTCCCTAGCCCTCTCCACACCTACACGCAGTTCCAAGGTGTGTGTTCATTCTTCCTTATCTTCAGTTATTTATCCCAAGGATACTTAAAAAACAAAACAAAACCTTGTATTTCTGGTTGCTGGCTCCGTTCCTTTTCCTTTCTTCTTCTCCTTTTCCTCTTCATCTTTTTTTATGTTTGGACTTAAAATGATATTCCTTTCTTTTTTCAAATAATCACAACCGGAATGACTGGCACTTCTGGAATCTGGAACTAATATTCTCAGGTTACTAAAATGAGATCTAGACATAGATTCACATATATTAGAAAATCATGCAGGGATGTTCCTGGGATGGTTGGGAAAGGATTACTTCCTTTGCATCCCCAAAGCCCAAGTGCTCAATTAAAAAATCTTTAATAAATCAAGCTCTTACCTTAAGAAAGCAATAGAATCTGATGGGGAGAGATAAGAAAAGGCAAGAATCTGAAAAGAAGAAAGTAAATCAGTGAAAAGGACTTTTATAGTCTTTAGGTTGTATTTTTCCTAATGAAACTGACTGTAAAAGCACCAAATATGAAGGGAATAAATCAGGCAAACGTTCTTTTTGGGAGCGAGGGATTGTCCCCTCCTTGGCAATCCCCACTTTATTGAGGCGGTTGCTATTTATATTTTCCAAATATATTTTTTCTCACAAGCGATGGGCATTTCTTTGCCTTTTTAGAATCAGAATTCAAGTCCTGCTGTTGTGGGGGACTTTTCTTGGCCACTACAACTTCATCTACAGTCACAAGCTGTAGCACTACGTCAGCTACCACGCGAAGTCCTTGGGCTTTGGCCATGAGGGTGTCCCACACCTGCTCCTGGGCCACATTTATTAACCCTTCTTCTCCTACTCCTACAAGGAAGTTCCCAGCTTGGTGAGCTCCATACATGTCTGCCATCACGTTGGCAACAGCTAAGCCTGCGTTCTCTGCCAAGGCTTCAGGAAGAGACCTCAGAGCTTGGGCAAAGGCTAGGAATGCAGGACCATCAGGCCCTTCCAGTTTTCTTCCTTTTTCTGAGAGGATTTTAGCCAGAGCCATCTCTGTGGCCCCGGCTCCTGGAAGCAGTCTGGGATCCTGACACAGCTGGGAATAGGCATCAATTCCATGGTAGGCAGCCTGCTCTGCACCCCGCAGCCCCTCAGTCGTGGCCCCCCTGAGGGCCAAAGTGAGGGCAGGTGAGCTTGGACAATCCCATTCAAATACCACAGCCAAACCTTCTCCCAGCTCCTGTCCATAAACCCTCTGGCACTTCCCTGGCACCAGGGGAGGAAGCAGATGAGGCAGCAACGGTGTGTCCAGCACCTCACTCAGGTACACCATCTCCCTCTGCGACTTGGCTTGAATCACCATGATGCCAGACCTATCGGCTTGTGATAGGGTCTTCTCATCGATTTCCCCCAACACCACCGCCACGTTAATACTCATAGCTGCCAGCTGGGATACCTGCTTTTCTATCAGTTGCTCGCTTCCTTTCCTAAATTTATTTAGGTCATCAGGACTGGAGAGACTGGCAGTTGCTGGTGTGTTTGGAGTGGCTGGGCCAAAGGGGCAGGCAAACAGAGCGACCCTGGCACCCCTTAACACCATGGTTACTTGTCCACAGGGTTTCCCGGCCACTGCCAGCCCTGGGAGCAGGCACGAGTCCTCCATTGTGGCTCCGCGCAATGTGCACACGCCGATGCGCTCTGGATTGAAGCTTCCATCTAGCTCCCTGGTAGCCCAGCATGCCTGGGCCACTAGCTTGGTCAAGAAACCTGTCTGGGACAGAGTGTGGGTATTCATCACAGAATAGAGGGCCCAAAAAGGGTCTTCCAAAGGACCCAGGGATCGGACTACCAAGGAGGGCAGTGTGGCCAGGACCTCGGTGGCTGCTGCTGCATAGGCCTCCCGGAGCTGTGCGCGCGGTAGACCGGCCCTCAGCAGGAGCTCGGCCTGCTCAAGCAGGGCTCCTGCCAGGAGGACCACAAAGGCCGTGCCGTCGCCCCTGCTCTCAGCTTGAGTCTGGGATGCCTCCCGAAGAAGCCAGGCCGCTGGGTGCTCCAGCTCTAAGGCCCTGAGAATGGCCGTGGTGTAGCCAGTGCAGACGGTCTCTCCCATAGCAGTCACCAGCAGCTTTTGGCGTCCATGGGGGCCGTAGCAAGGCCGAATGACGGTGGCTAAGGCCTGGGCTGCCGTGGTGCTGCTCAGCATGTTCTTCTCTCCCGCTCCGGGAGCCTGGGTGCACCGCCGAGGGCTCTGGCCCAGCAGCTGAGGCAGCTCGGGGGCCGACGAGCCTTTGGTGTCCATTGCCTGTGGGGAGAAGAGAAACTACCATGAGCTCCAGGGATGCTGTAGAAACAGCAGCTGGGGCACTCTGGACGTTGGTCTCTGAAGCTGCTCAAGAGTTCAGTGGAAACATGGAGCCCAAAGCCTATGAGCGGTGATCTGAACGTTAAGATGGACCTAGGCTCAGGTTCAAGGGAAGGCAGTAAAAGGCTTTGCTTCTTATCCCATGAGGGCTCAGCCCTAAATCACCCCCAGATTGGATTCTGTAAAGGAACCAGGCTCCTGGGCCCTCGGAATCTTGGGAGCTGAAACAAGATTGCTCATGGATGACATCACAAAGTGGCAAACGGAACCAGGGTCAGGGAATGAGGTCACAAAAGGATGGTTAGAATCAGCGTGGCCCTCCGTACAACTGAGGTTGGGCCTATTTGTCCAGCAGTTCAGATACATACACTCCTGTGCCAGGCTCAAGAGTTTCTTTTAACAGCTTGAGATAATAATGAGGAAATCAGGTGAAAATGCATACCCACTTCAATTCCTGATGAAGCTGTGGCTGCTGTTTTGTGTGTGTGTGTGTGTGTGTGTGTGTGTGTGTGTGTGTGTGTGTGTTTTGGAGGGAAACTGAGGGATGAAATCACTCCCCTCCCCCCCACCCCCACCCCTTTGTCTTGCAGAACTAAGTAGCAGGAGCCATGTCTTTGTCATCTGTCTCCCTTTGTGTTTTGGCAATCCTATCAGTTTTGGCCTATTTATCAGGTTTCTTATAGTATCTGTTGGTCTATTTGTCTTTCAGGCTCCAGGTGTGTGAGGCTGCCATCAATGCAACAGCTCCTCCAAATGACATCGACCTTGCTGCACTGGCAAAGACAGGCCAAGACAGGGAGGGAAAGATGCCAACAGCCTACAGATGCACAAATGGAAATCGACCCAGAGAAACAAAGTGACTGGCTTCTCAATGATCACTGAAGAAAGTGAAGGGCACAGGAGGTAGAAAATCAAAGTAAATAGTTGGTGCCCTGATCCCTAGATGCTTGTCTTAGGCTGAGTTCTCTAGAGAAGTAAAACTAGTAAACCATATAAATATATATACATACCAAACCCAAACCAAACCTGTTGTCATCAAGTCAATTCCGACTCATAGTGACCCTATAAGGCAGAGTAGAACTGCTCCATAGGGTTTCCAGGGAGCAGCTAGTAGATCTGAACAGCTGACCTTTTTGTTAGCAGCCATAGCACATTATACCTCTCAACCACTGCATCACCAGGACCCCAAATATATATATATAGATTTATAAAAAGGAAATGGCTCATATGATGGAAGAGGCTCGTATGTTCCAAGTCCATGGGTCAGGCTGCAGACCTGTCCTGATGGACATAGCCACAAGAGCTGGTGAACCCAAGATCAGTAGATCAGACAGCAGGGCTCTGGCTCAAGGCTGCAAAGACTGATGACTCCTAACATTGGCAGGCAAGATGGCAGGTAAGCTGCTAGCTCAAGTCCCGAGAACCAGAGATCAGATGAACAGGAGCCAGCTGCAGGAGTGAGCAAAAGTCCGTAAGCCTTGCCACAGAGTCCACCTATATTGGATGCAGGCCACAGTCCCAAGGAAACGCCCTTTCAACTGATTAGCTACTCACAGCAGATCCCATCATGGAGGTGATCAGATTATATCAGATCTCATTATGGAAGCAATTACATCATTGTATGACTGCCAAACTACATCATAACTGCCAGACCACAAAGTCATGGCCCATCCAAATTGACACACAGCCTTAATGATCACAGTCCACCCCTTGTTAACTTGGCACCTGTACACATCTCCTTAAACCATACATGATCTCTGAATAAAGACAATTATAAAGTCATACTTGCACCTATCATGATGACAACTAACACACGTACAACCGAGAATGCACTAGCCCTGTTTATATCTTATATTTTATAAGTAAAGAAAACAAAAATACAACAATTATAGGCCTTGTTTCTGCAACTGGTCACGTGGTCATAACTGGTATTTAGAACTACCTTCTGCCACCACCCATTCAGTATTCCCTTTGCCCTCAGCAAGCACCTCACTGGTTGTGATGTGTCTCCAGGTGGGAGCATTCCTGCCTTTGGAACTAAGACCTCTAGACCTGCAGAACATAGAGTCATGGAGACAGGAAGCAAAAATTTTGCAAGTGGATCACTAGGGGTAATAGTGAGTGGTGCCACTCCCATTTCCACTTCTTGGTTCCTGGAATTCTGGCTATGGGAGAAACAGCACCATATATTGGACTCTGGTTTAGAGCATATATGGGCTCCTGGAGAACGTTGCCCAACCCTGCAAGATATTGCCACCTAGCTGGCACAGTCATTGTGTCTTTAGAGAGCCATTCCATCATTCTGTCAAGCCAACTGCTTCAAGATGATGGGGAACATGGTAAGACCAGTGAATTCCATGAGCATTGGCCTATTGCCACACTTCATTTTCGTGAAGTGAGTGCCTTTATCTGAGGCAATGTTGGGGCTCCCTTCACAAATTTGTTCCTCACCATATGGCACTCTGTGTGGGTCTGTGGGTCTAACCTGATAAATCCACTCTAACATGCCAATTTCCCTAAGCCTTTGGATACCTTTTTCTACAGCATACCAAGGCAAGTCTGGTTCTTCAACTTGTTTAGTGTTGGCCACTGCATAATCCATACTTCAGTGACCCAACCAAATAAACTATTAGACCCTTTCCTAACCTCTTGAGCTGAAACACTGAATGAAGAATTTGTGTTTAGTGGGCCATATCAATAAACTCAGACTGATCGATCTTTATGTTCCTTGCACCATTATCCCACACCCTTAATAACCATTTCCACACATATTCCCCAGGTTTCTGTTTGCACATATTAGAAAAGTCAAGCAATGCTTTTGGAATGTAGCGTACCTCCTCCTGGGTCACGCTTTGTACTTCACCTTTTGGGGCTGGCTGAGACTTAAGTCTAGTTATAGGTCTAGAAGCAAAAATGGGTGGTAGGGATGTATTTTGAGAACATTCAGTATTGTCTTGTAAGGCATCTGCCTCTGGTAAAGCCCCAGTGACTCAGACAAAGCCTCCATCAGACATAGCTGGGTTAATCTCAACAGATGGGAGTGGAGTGGCTAATGGTTTTACTGGGGAGGGTGGCTTAGCAGACAAAGCTGGAGTAATCTCTTCAGATGGGAGTGAGAGGGCTGGTTCTTTGGCAGGAGTGATTCAAAAGAATTTAGGGGCTCAGTGTCCCCTCTTCCTGATTATCTGCCCATATGTCCCCATCCCAAGTTTCAGCATCCTATTTCTTCCCAATCAATGCCCTCACTTTAACTTCAGACATTATTGGAGGTTGGGGATTCAGTTGGCATTGTAATTCAGCCACTCTTAGGATAAGACTCTGCTTTTGATTTTCAGCAATATTAGGTCTGCTACTACAAGGAATAAGGCTTTCTTTCAAGGCACAAGTGGAAACTTTGTGTTAATTTATGTGGTGCTTGAGCTTTGATACTGAAGCCCTGAGCTCATCTCTTTCTTTCACCACTTTGTCTAGTGAAAGTAGGACCAACCAGCCAGCTTCCTTATACTTCTCATTATGACAAAATTGTAGAAAGATATCAAACATGCAATCACCCAGAGCCTCACCTTTCACCAATACCTGATCTATTGTGATATTTTGCATATTTCTAGTGCCACCTCACGCCATGGATTAGCAATGTCCTCTTTACTACTGGAAGCAGAGTCACCAACATCTTTAAGACTAACCAGACTTGAGAACTGTCATGGGTTGAATTGTGTCCCCCCAAAATATGTGTATCAGTTTGGCTTGGCCATGATTCCCAGTATTGTGAGATTCTCCACCATTTTGTCATCTGATGTGATTCTCCTATGTGTTGTAATTTCTACGTCTATGGTGTTAATGAGATGTGATTAGTGGAAGTTATGTTAATGAGGCAGGACTCAATCTACAAGATTACATTGTGTCTTAAACCAATCTCTTACGAGATATAAAAGAAAGAAATGAGCAGAGAGACATGGGAACCTCATACCACCAAGAAACAAGAGCCAGCAGAATAGTGTGTCCTTTGGACCTGGGGTCCCTGCACTGAGAAGCTCCTTGTCCAGGGGAAGACTGATGGCAAGGACATTCCTCCATAGCCAACAGAGAGAGAAAGCCCTCCCCTGGAGCTGGTGCCCTAAATTTGGACTTGTAGCCTACTAGACTGTGAGAGAATAAATTTCTCTTTGTTAAAGCCATCCACCTGTGGTATTTCTGTTATAGCAGCACTAGATGACTAAGACAATTTAGAAAACTCATCCTGATAATTTTGTTGGTGTAGAACCACTCTCAGTACTGAATTCTCTAGAGAAGCAATACCAGTAAAGTGCATAAATATCTATATAGAGAGATGTATATCAAGGAAATGGCTCACACGGTTGCAGAGGCTGGAACGTCCCAAGTTCATGAATCAGGCTAGAGGCTTCTTCCGATTCACGTAGCTGCAGGGGTTGGTGAACCCAAGACTGTGAAGACCAACGAATCCCAAGATCAGCAGGCAAGATGACAGGTAAGGTGCTAGGTCAAGTCCCAAGAACCAGAGGTCAGACAAACATGAGCCAGCTGCAGGATTCAGAGCAAGCAAAAGCCCTAGAGCCTTGCCAGAGAGTCCATCTATATTGGATGCAGGCCACATCCCCAAGGAAACTCTTTCAACTGATTAGCTACTCACAGCAGATCCCATCATGGAGTTGATCACATTATATCAAATCTCATTATGGAAGTGATCACATCATCACATGACTGCCAAACTACATCATAACTGCCAAACCACTGAGAACCATGGTTTAAATCAATGAGAATCACACTACCTTAATGATCACAATGCTAGTCTCCCTCCTACCTTTACCCCCAACCTTAGAATTTACCTTCCTTATTTCCATCCTCTCTCCTTCCTTCCCTAACTTGCTCCTTCTTTTCTCCTTTCCTCATATAGGACTTGTCATGGATTGAATTGTGTCCCCCCAAAATATCTGTCAACTTGGCTAGGTCAGGATTCTCAGTATAGTATGATTGTCTACCATTTTGTAATCTGATATAATTTCCCTATGTGTTGTATATCCTATCACTATGATGTAATAAGATGGATTAGTGGCAGTTATATTGATAAAATCTATAAGATTAAATAGTGTCTTAAGCCAATCTCTTTTGAGATACAAGACAAGAAGCAAGCAGAGAGACATGGGGACCTCACACCACCAAGAAAGCAGTGCCAGGAACAGAGCACATCCTTTGGACCTGAGGTTCCTGCACTGAGATGCTCCCAGACCAAGGGAAGACTGATGACAAGGACCTTCCTCCAGAGCTGACAAAGACAGAAAGCCTTCTCCTGGAGCTGTTGCCTTGAACTTGGACTTGTAGCCTACTAGACTGTGAGAGAATAAATTTCTCTTTGTTGAATCCATCCACTTGTGGTATTTCTGTTATAGCAGCACTAGATAACCAAGACAGGACCTATTGGGGTAATGATTGTTTCTGTGTTAGTTTAACAAGTGTTTGTTGAGCACCACTATGTTCAATGTAATGCGGAATACAAACATGATAGGAAGTAAGAGACTAATGAGGGAAACAGATTTGTACCAAATGACCCAATGTCTGATAAGTGGTAGGTAGGGCACCAGGTGGAAATGATGCATACATCTATTAAGGTTAGGAGGCAGACAGAGCAATACCATTAATTTTCATTTGGAAAAAACCCTGTTTACTTTAATGGCAGATGTTGCAAATAAGAAATAGGATTCTGAAACCAACCACAGCAGTGAGGAGTTATGATAGTATGGTGGGCATTGTTTTAATATTTTCAGACAAGAGGATATAGAGAAAGAAAAGGAAAAAAATCACAGTCACAGAGAAATGTTTCTAAGGAGATACTTTGTCTGAAGACCACGGACAACTATTTTGCCTCTTTTGATTTTGAAGACTTCATCAGAGACAGGCATGTATAGATGTCCAGGCTCTCAAATCCTGTAACGCTGAGAAGAGTTCCATGGAACAAGTGTTTGTTACAAGTGGCGAAGATGACTTGCCTGTATCACTTTCAAAGAAATGTAAAACGTAACCACCAACACAAAATGTAGCATAGCATGCACATATACATTACCTATAAAGATAGTTACTTTTAAAAAATAGACACCTCTGTAAAGTACCATCTTAGCTCCTTTTCGAATACCTACCATGCATTTTTCGCATTTATTTCACGTCTTCCAGAACTATTCATGGAATGTGCCTGGCATATTGCTGGATGATAGGGATAAAGAGTGAATAAGGCAGTGATCTGACGCTGTCTCCACTGGGCTTAGGGTGGTATACAGACAGCAAATTGGACAATTTAATTACAGGCAATGAGAGATGTGACTGGGAAGCACAAGATGCTATGGAAGTACCCAGGGGGACACATAAGGCATTGTGATGGTTAATGTTATATGTCAACTTGACTAGGGTATGATTCTCAGTGGTTTTGCAGACACTATGTAATAAACTTCCATTTTGTGATCTGATATGAGCAGCCAATCAGTCGAAAGGGGAGTTTCCTTCAGGGTGTGGCCTGCCTCCAGCATATAAATGGATATTCTGGCAAAGCTCTCTCTTTTTCTCGACCCTGCACTCTTCTTGTTGCCTTCTCGGGAAGTAAGCCTGCAGAAGTCTCTGGTCTGCCACCTGCCACCAGATTTTGGATTTGCCAGCCCTTGCAACCCCTTGAGCCATCAGAGGACTCCAGCCACCTGACCTGCAGATTTTGGGTTTGTCAACCTGCAACCAGCAGAGGTCTTCAACCTATTGTCTGACCTGTGGATTTGGGACTTGCCAGCCTCCACAACTGCATGAGCCATTTTCTCATAATTGCATGAGCCATTTCCTTGAAGTAAATTTCTCTCTATATATTTATCTAAATATGCTTCACTGGTTTTGCTCCTCTAGAGAACCCAGACTAAGACATTTGGTACCAAGACTGGTTCTAGGGGAACAGAATATTAAGGATGAGTTTTCTGAATTGGTGCTCAAGTGTGGCTAGACTTAAAGGCACTAATGACTCTATTTCCAGCAGTAAAGACGGCCTGTTAATCCATGGTGTGATGTGACAATAGAAATACATAAAACGTCACCACTATTGGATCAAATATTTGTGAGAGACAAAGCTCTGGGTAATCATGTATTTGATACCTTCCAACATTTTTATCAAACTGAGAGGTATAATGAAGCTGGCTTGTTGCTCCTACTTTTGTTAGACAAAGTGGAGAAAGAAAAGGATGAGCTCAGGGCTTCAGAGTCTCAGCTCAAGCGCCACATAAAAGATCTGAAAGTTGCTATCGGTGCCCTGAAAGGAAGCCTTATTTCTTGTAGCAACAGACCTAATATTGCTGAAAACCAAACCCAGAGTCTTATCCTAAGAGTGGTTCAATTTTAATGCCAATTGAATTCCCAAACTTGAATGATGTGTGAAGTTAAAGTGAGGGCATTGATTGGGAACAAATGGGATCCTGAAACTTGGGATGGGAACATGTAGGCAGATAATCAGGAAGCTGGGGACACTGCGCACCTAAATTCTGTTGAATCACCCCTGCTAACAGAACCAGCCCTCTCACTCCCATCTGAAGAGATTACTCCAGCTTTCTTGGCTACCTCACCTTCCCCAATAAAACCATCCCTTCTGCCCCTATCTGATGACACTAACCCAGTTGTATCTGAAGAACCCTTGTCTGAGGCATCGCCTGAGGGGGTGCCTGGGGACTTGCCTGAGGCAGATGCCTTGGGAGGCATTGCTGAATATCCCCAGGACCTATCTCCATTACCCATTTTTGTTTCTAGACCTATAACTAGACTTAAGTCCCAGAGAGCCACAAAAGGTGAAGCACAAAGTGTGACCCAGAAGGAGGTACTCTACACACCAAAAGAACTACTTGAGTTTTCTAATATACACAGATAGAAACCTGGGGAATATGTGTGGGAATGGCTATTAAGGGTGTGGAATAATGGTGCAAGGAACATAAAGTTAGATCAATCTGAGTATATTGATATGGGCCCACAGAGCAGAGACTCTTCATTCAATATTTTAGCTCGAGAGGTTAGAAGAGGATTTAATAGTTTATTTGGTTGCTTGACTGAAACGTGGACCAAAAGGAGGCCTACACTAAATAAAACTGGAATGGCAGAGCTACCTTGGTATACTGTGGAAGAATGTATCCAAAGGCTTAGAGAAATTAGAGTGTTAGAATGGATTTATCATATCAACTCACAGACTCACCCAGGGAGTGCCCATAGGGCACACTTTTCACCACAACTGTGAGGAATAAATTTGTGAAGGGAACCCCAGCGTCCTTGAAGACTGCTGTGATTGCTTTTCTGTGTAGGTCAGATTTTACATTGGGAACTGGCCTAACTGAATTAAGACAACTAATTACAATGGAGATGACTGGATCCCAGAGTGGCAGGGGCCAAGTGGCGGCGCTTAATCGCCAAAGAAAAAGAGGGTATGGTTACCATAATGGACAGCAAAGTCAAAGCAGTAATTAGAATAGCCTAACTTGAATGGACTTACGGCATTGGCTACTTAGTCATAGTGTTACCTGGGAATGAAATCGATGGTGTTATGAATTGAATTGTGTCTTCCAAAAATAAGTATTGTAAATCCTAGCCTCTATTAAAAAAAAAAAAAAAAGTCAGAATCCATTGCCTTCAAGTTAATTCCGACTCATAGTAACCCTATAGGACAGAGTAGAACAGCCCCATAAGGTTTCAAAGGCTGTAATCTTTACAGAAGTAGACTGCCACATCTTTCTCCTGCACAGTGGCTGGTGGGTTTGAAATACTGACCTTTTGGTTAACAGCCAAGCACTTTAACCACTGTGCCATCAGATCTCCAGCCTCCATTCCATTTAGGAATGGGTTGTTGTTATTATGTTAATGAGTTAGAATTAGTGTCTGGTGTGTCTTGAGTCAATCTTTTTTGAGATATAAAAGAGATTAAACAAGCGAGCAAGAGAAGCAGACATGAGGGAAGAGAGATGACAAGTCACATGATGATTGCCCAGGAGCAGAAGCTCAGAAGAGACATGGACATTCCTCCAGAGCCGACAGAGACAGAAAACTTTCTCATAGAGCCGGCACCCTGGTTTTGGATGTTTAGCCTCCTAAATGGTGAGAAAATAAGTTTCTGTTTGTTAAGCCATCCACTTGCGATATTTCTTTTATAGCAGCACTAGATAATTAAGACAGATGGGAAACCTACTAAATATTTATCTGTACAAGCAGAAAAATTCTAGGTAAAGTGAATGGCAGTCTAACTTGAATCACCAAAATAGAGTTATGGACCCTCAATCAATTTCCAGACTTGAGCCAATTTAAAGACCCACAACCTGTTTAATGAAGGGGAAGCCTGGTGCCCTTGAGGAAGGGCCCCACTAAATTGCCAAAAATTTATACTGTTAATCTTTCTCCTAGCCTTCCCCAAAGAGATCTACAACCTTTTACCAGTGTGACTGTTCCTTGGGGAAAAGGAAATAATCATGCTTTTCAGGGATTACTGGACACTGGCTCTGAATTTACAGTAAATTCAGAAGACCCAAAATGTCACAGCAGCCCACCAGTCAGAGTGGAGGCATATGGCGGTCAGATTATTAATTAAGTCTTAGGTCTAGTCCAGCTGACAGTCGGTCCAGTGGGTCCCTGAACCCATCCTGTAGTGATTTTCCCAGTTCCAGAATGCATACTTGGAATAGGTATACTCAGCAACTGGCAGAACCCTCACACTGGATCCCTGACTGTAGAGTAAGGGCTATTATGGTAGGAAAGGCCAAGTGGAAGCCATTAGAACTGCCCTAGGAAAATAGTAAACCAAAAGTAATACCACATTCTTGGAGGGATTTCAGAGATTAGTGCCACCATCAAGTAGTTGAAAGATGCAGGAGTGGTGATTCCCACCACATTCCCATTCAACCTGCCTCTTTGGCCTATACAGAAAACACATGGATCTTGGAGAATGACAGTGGATTATTGTAAACTTAACCAGGTGATGACTCCAATTGCAGGTGTTGTTCCAAATATGGTTTCATTGCTTGACCAAATTAATACATCTCCTGGTACCTAGTATGCAGCTATTAAACCGGTCAATGCATTTTTCTCAATTCCTATTTCTAAAGACCATCAGAAGAAGTTTGCCTTCAGCTGGTAAGGCCAGAAATACACCCTCACTGTCTTGCCTTATGATATTTCAGCTCTTCAGACCTATGTCATAATTTAGTCTGCAAGGACCTTAATCACCTTTCCCTTCCACAAGATGTCACACTGCATCGATCACATTAGTGACATTGTGCTGACTGGACCTAGTACGGAAGAAGTATCAATAACTCTAAGTCATTTGTGTTCTAGAGGGTGGAAAATTAACCCAACAAAAATGAAGGCACCTTCCATCTCAGTGAAATTCCTAGGGATCCAGTGGTGTGGGCCATGTTGAGATATTCCTTCTAAAGTGAAGGATAAGTTGTTGCATCTGGCCGCTCCTACAACCAAAAAGGAGGCACAATGCTTGGTGGGCCACTTTGGATTTTGGAAGCAACATATCCTTCATTTGCATGTGCTACTCTGGCCTATTTATCAAGTGACTCAAAAAGCTACTAGTTTTTAGTGGGGCCCAGAACAAAAGAAGGCTCTGCAACAGGTTCAGGCTGCTGTACTTCTTCCAAGACAGACTTTTTTCTTTCTTCTGGCAGACCATGGTATATTCAATATTCTTCGCCAACACCACGATTCAAAGTTGTCAATTCTTCTTCAGTCTTTCTATTCATTGTCCAGCTTTCACATGCATATGAGGCGATTGAAAATACCATGGCTTGAGTCAGGTGCACCTTAGTCCTTAAAGTGACGCCTTTGCTTTTTAACACTTTAAAGAGGTCTTTTGCAGCAGATTTGCCCTCTGCAATGTGTTATTTGATTTCTTGACTGCTGCTTCCATGGACATTGATTGTGGATCCAAGTAAAATGAAATCTTTGACAACTTCAATCTTTTCTCTATTTATCCTGATGTTGCTTACTGGTCCACTGTGAGGATTTTATTTCTTTATGTTGAAGTGTAATCCATACTGAAGGCTGTATAGTCTTTGATCTTCATCAGTAAGTGCTTCAAGACCTCTTCACTTTCAGCAAGCAAGGTTGCATCATCTGCATGTCACAGGTTGTTAATGAATCTTCCTCCAATCCTGATGCTGTGTTCTTCTTCATATAGTCCAGCTTCTTGGATTATTTGCTCAGCATATAGATTGAATAAGTATGGTGAAAGGATACAATCCTCACACACACCTTTCCTGACTTTAAACCATGCAGTATTCCCTTGTTTTGTTCTAACACCTGTCTCTTGTTCTAAGCACAGGTTTCTCATGAGCACAATTAAGTGTTCTGGAATTCCAATTCTTCACAATATTATCCATAACTTGTTATGATTCACACAGTCAAATGCCTTCACATAGTCAATAAAACACAGGTAAGCATCTTTCTGGTAGCCTCTGCTTTCAGCCAGGATCCATCTGACTCCAGCAATGATATCCCTTGTGCCCCGTTCTTTTCTGATTCCACCTTGAATTTCTGGCAGTTCCCTGTCAATGTACTGCTACAACAGCTTCTGAATAATCTTCAGCAAAATTTTACTCGCATGTGATGTTAATGATATTGTTTGATAATTTCCACATTCTGCTGGATTACCTTTCTTTGGAATGGGTACAAATATGGATTTTTTCCAGTCAGTTTGCCAGGTAGCTATCTTCCAAATTTCTTGGCATAGATTGAGTGAACATGTCCAGCGTTGCATCCATTTGTTGAAACATCTCAATTGGTATTCTGTCAATTCCTAGAGACTTGTTTTTCGCCAATGCTTTCAATGCAGCTTGGACCTCTTCCTTCAGTACCATTGGTTCTTTATCGTATGCTACCTCCTGAAATGGTTGAATGCCGACCAATTGTTTTTGGTACAGTGACTCTGTGTATTCCTTCTATCTTCTTTTGATGCTTCCTGCATCGTTAAGTATTTTCCCCATAGAATCCTTCAGTGTTGCAACTCGAGGCTTCAATTTTTTCTTCAGTTCTTTCCGCTTGAGAAATGCCAAGCATGTTCTTCCCTTTGCATTTTCTATCTCCAGGTCTTTGCACATTTCATTTTAATACTTTGTCTTCTCAAGCCACCCTTTGAAATCTTCTGTTCAGCTCTTTTACTTCATCAATTTTTCTTTCCACTTTAGCTACTCTATGTTCAAGAGCAAGTTTCAGAGTCTCTTCTGGCATCCATTTTTGTCTTTTCTTTCTTTCCTGTCTTTTTAATGACCTCTTGCTTTCTTCATATGATGTCGTTCCACAATTCCTCTGATCTTCAGTCATTAGTGTTCAATGTGTCAAATCTATTTCTGAGATGGTCTGTAAATTCGGGTGGGATATACTTAAGGTAGTACTTTGACTCTCCCGGACTTGTTCTAATTTTCTTTAACTTCAGCTTGAACGTCCACATGAGCAATTGATGGTCCGTTCCACAGGCAGCCCTTTGCCTTGTTGTGATTGATGATATTGAGCTTTTCCATCTTCTCTTTCCACAGACATGGTCGATTTGATTCCTGTGTATTCTACCTGGTGAGGTCCACGTGTGTAGTCGCTGTTTATGTTGTTGAAAAAAGGTATTTGCAATGAAGAAGTTGTTGGTCTTGCGAAATTCTATCATGCGATCTCCGGCATCATTTCTATCATCAAGGCCATATTTTCCAACTACCAGTCCTTCTTCTTTGTTTCCAACTTTCGCATTCCAATCGCCAGTAATTATCAAAGCATCTTAATTCCACGTTTGATCAATTTCAGATTGCAGAATGTGGTATCAAGAGGAAATTGGATTGATAATACATGATGGAGGTAATGAAGAGTATGCCCGGAATACAGGAGATCCCTTAAGGCGTCTCTTAGTACTACCATGCCCTGTTATTAATATCAATGGAAAACTACAGCAACCAAATTTCAACATGACTACTAATGGCCCAGATACTTCAGGAATGTAAGTTTCCATCACTCCATGTTATGGATTGAATTATGTCTCCCTAAAATATGCATTGTAAATCCTAACTGCTACGCCTATGGTTATAATCCCATTTGCGAATGGGTTGTTTCGGTTATGTTAATGAGGCAAGATTAGTGTAGGGTGTGTTTTGAGTCAATTTCTGTTGATATATAAAAGAGATTAAAACAAGCAAGCAAGAGAAGAAGAGATGAGGGAAGAGAGATGCCGAGCCACATGAAGATTGACCAGGAGCAGAAGCTCAGAAGAGACAAGGACCTTCCTCCAGAGCTGACACAGACAGAAAGCCTTCCCCTAGACCTAGAAACTAGAATTTGGACTTTGAGTCTCCTAATCTGTGAGAAAATAAATTTCTGTTTTTTAAAGCCTCCCATTTGTGGTATTTCTGTTATAGCAGCACTAGATAACTAAAATACTCCACAGGCAAAGAACCATGACCAGCTGAGTTGCTTGTTGAGGTCAAAGGGAATACAGAATGGGTGGTGGAAGAAGGTAGTTCTAAATACCAGCTATGACCACATGGCCAGTTGCAGAAACAAGGACTATAATTATGAATATTTCTTCCTTGTTTTGTTGTATGTGTATGAGTGTGTGTGTATCTATCTAATTATATAGCAAATACCTTTGTTTTTTCCCTCCCATATTCCATTGTTGTTATTATGTGCTGTTGAGTTGATTCTGACTTATAGTGACCCTATAGGACAGAGCAGAACTGCCCCATAGGGTTTCCAAGGAAGAGGTGGTGGATTTGAACTGCCAACGTTTTGGTGAGCACCTTGAGCTCTTAACCATTTAGCCACTGGGCTCCACTCAATTCAAGATGTAAACAGGGCGAGTGTATTTTTGGTTGTATGCATGTTAGTTGTAATATGTTAGGCCCAAGTATGACTTTATAATTGTCTTTATTTAGAGCTTATTATGGTTTAAGGAGATGTGTATAGGTGCCAAGTTGACAAGGGGTGGGCTATGATGGTTAATGTTATGTGATGGTTAATGTTAGGCTATGATTCTCAGTGGTTTGACAGACACTATGTAATAAACTTTCATTTTGTGATTTGATACGAGCAGTCAGTCAGTTGAAAGGAGAGTTTCCTTGGGAGTGGCCTGCCTCCAGTATATGAATGGATGTTCTGGAAAAGCTCTCTCTTTTTTCTTGACCCTGCACTCTTCTCATCGTCTGACCCGGAGTTCTTGGGATGTGAAGCCTGCAGAAGTCTCTGGTCTCCTGCCTGACCTGTAGATTTTGGGATTCGTCAACGCTTGCAACCCATAATCCAGCAGAAGTCTCCATCCTGCTATCTGACCTGCAGATTTTGGATTATTCAGCCCTTGCAATCATGTGAGCCAGCAGAGGTCTTCAGCCCGTTGTCTGACCTACAGATTTGGGTCTTGTCAGTCCCCATGATTGTGTGAGCCATCTCCTTGAAGTAAATTTCTCTCTCTATATATATAGATACTGTTCACTGGTTTGCTTCTGTAGAGAACCCAGACTAAGACAGGCATCCTTATGGGGTGAGGGTGGAGTAGTCAGGAACCTAGGTGTACTCTAAAGTGAGAGCTAAAAACAGAAATAAGCTTTGGCAAAGTAGAAGGAAAGCAGGATTGGGACAGCACAGTGAAAGTTTATAGTCCACCTAAGAGCATCCTGAAGGCTAGAGCTTACTATGAGGAGGAGAGGAAGAAGGGAGATGAGCATTTTTGACTTAAGGGTGGCAGGGGATCTCCAGGGCCTAATAAGCCCTGTGAAGGAATTTAGACTTCAACCTGAATGGTGAGGGATGGGGAGGTTAAGTTCCCTTTGTGATACAAAAGTACGTAACTGTATGTTGTAAAACCCTTGCCTGTCTGGCTACATAGCACAGATGAAAGTGAAGATCTGATGATTTTCTGGTTACTTTGACCCTTAAAGAGAGCCAGTCTCATATAAGAGGCCCCAAGCAGCATATCTTGGACTGAAATTTCTGAATCTGCCTCTACACAGGTCAAACTAACCAAGGAACCACCAAATCTCAACTTTCCTTTTTTACTTTGTAGACTTTGTCATTGTTAAATTCACTTTGAAAGGTTTTATTTGTCCTTCAGACAAATTGATTAGATGCAAAGTAAATGTAATTTGTTGTGTGTGTGCCAAGAAGAGTTTGCCTGTAGTTAGCTCATTATATATATTTTCTAACACTATACATTTTCACCTGCTAAGATGGGTAGGCATCAATATGGGCTGTTTGGTAGTCTTGTATCTATGAAGGAGATGAATGAAAGAAAGTGCTTGTGTGTGGGTGACCTTTTTCACAATGGTCATAATCACCCCTTGTCACTTGAGAATTTCTAAGAGTTTATGACACTTGGTGGCAGAATGTTTTCCATCTCACCTCCTTCTGAATAGACTCCTGACCTGTGACTCCTCCCATCTGGCCCTCTGCCAACATCCTACAGATGCATTTCTTTTGAAACTATGGTCTTGTTTACAATGGATGTAAATATTTAATCTTCCTATTTGTATGTTTTTTCGTGTTTATTTTTTAGTTGCCTGCTTGTCCTTTTTGTGTTTATCTTCGTTAAGAACCACTGGCAGGACTAAAGTATTATCCCACAGAGCCCAAGATTCCCATCTATGTAAAATGTGCTGCAAAATACGTAGGTATGACACACTCTTGTATCCACAAATTATTTTTAAAGATGATTGTTTTGTTTATTTCTTCTCAGTTTCTTCCTATACTTTTTTCATCACACATATACATGGTATAAATTACTGAAATACCTTACATAAAGCAATATGAATTTCTAAAGGTAAAAATACACTATGGACTAATTATGAACTAAATATACTTTCAAGTGATTGGAATTCTTTTAAAAACATTTTTATCTATAGAAAAATAAAGGACAATAAATGATACCCTATGAATGCAACCTTTTTTAGTGCAATTTAATAGTAAATATTGAACACAAAAATTTTAAGACCTAGAATTTAAGTTTTCTATGGTCTCTCCACAACTGGGAAAGTTTGGTTCCTAAAAATTCCTGAGGCATTTAACACTTTATGGGAAAATGGAAAGAGAGGGACAATGTTTAGTATTGCACCTATGAAAGAGTCACACAGATATCTTTACATTCACTAAAATAAAGCAATAAGGACTATGCCAGTGATGTTTCATAGGCATTCAATTATTAAGAGTAGGTACTATATTATGTATTTTTAATCACTGTCACTTGTTTGCTAGAATCTCCGTTGCTTGGAGCTTCTTTGCTGCAGATAACAACTGTATGCTCTGTCTGCATTGCACAGGCAGACAGTCGGTGTCTCAAACTTTCGGGCAGCCATAAGACAGGTAGGAATGAGACACATACACACTGGCATCGACCATTCCATGGCTGCTACGTTCATCTGTAATTGAGTCGGACACATGAGACACTTATTCAGTGTTGGTAAAGTGAAAGCCATTATTATTATTTATAGAAAGCAAACAGTAAACAGTAACAGATTCGGAGAAGGGGAAGTACTTACCTTTCCCCAAATTATCCATGGCCGTTCTCACGTTGCTGGGCAGGCACGCAGTGGCTCAGGTCAGATATCAGGTGCTGTATTCATATCACTGCTCCTCTGGCTACCACCACAATGCTCTGGTAGCCTGCACAGCTCCGGAGGCTTCTGCTCTCCGCTGGTCCTCACTGGCCTCTGCCCACCAAGCTAACCCGGTGCTGCAGGGCTCTCTTGCCCATGCTACTCAGGCCCCACTGTCCAGGGAGGGAGGCATGCAACCCCTGCACTGGGCACACTCAGGCCTCTGCCCTGCACGGACAAGTGTTACATCTTTTAGCTCCGCTGGCAAGCCTCCTGCCTGAGGCGCTCATCTCTCGCTCTGTGAGTAGGCAAGCCCACTGCGGCTGCCTATTGCTGCCTTGAGCACCCGCCCGTCTTCAGTGTTCACTCTTTCTTCTGGGTCTAGGAGGCTCTTAGTGTAGGGATGCAGGTCCTTGGTACAAAGTTGTAATCTCTGCTCAAGACTCTTCTTGATGGTAGCAAGACCCCCTACAACTCTGTGGGATTGGCCTTTATATACAATTTCAAGGCATGGCCCGCCCACCAGGAGGAGAAACTGACCAATCTGCTTGGTGGACTGTAAGTCAATTTGCATAGTAAACTGACCAATCCCTTGGAAGATTGTGGCCCAGCCAATCATTTTGTGGGAGTTACAAGAGCATGGCTAGAAAGGCCATATAAAAGCAATTCATTGTGCTTCAACAACCTTCCCTCCTACCCCTTTGGCATTTTAATATACATATGTTTTCCAATTATAAGGGTACTATATGGGCTCTGAAAGTTTCAAGTATTATATAAAAACATAATATAGAATGTCCCTTGTAATCTGACCCTTCAGAAATGATCACTATTAACAGTTTGGTGCATGTGTACTATATTTTAAAAAATGCATGTTTAACATGTGTACCTATTAAAAAGTAGATGTTTTAATTTCTTTCTTCTTTTTTGTTTTTTTGGTGTTTGGTCCTTCTTCCAGGTGCTCACTGCTCTTCTGATTTTTATAATTTAGAGGAACCTCAGCCACCTGCCTCCTAGGCTTTTGCCCGTGTGGTCTCAGAGCAGTGCAATTTGGATGACTGAGCTGGAAAAACCTTTGGGAAACCTTTATTTATGTACTCCTCAAATCCTTCCTCAGATCCTGGGTTATATTTTCTTTGCTCTGCTCATGATAACTTCATGCCGAAGAGCCTGCTGTCAGTCCTTTTAAAACAGGATTGGGATCTGTAGCCAAAGAAATGGAGATTTAAGGCCAGGTTTACTCACCTTCGTCATGTTTTATCTTTCCAGAAGCATCGCTGTAAAAACGTCTATTTCTACCCTGCCGTTTACTCTACCCATTTTTCTCTTCTCAGTCGCTTGCTGCTTCCTTTTAAAAATTGTCTCCAGTAGGAATGACTTGCAACTTGCATATCTGACACTTACATTCTCCAAAGTGCTGAAGTATACTGAAGTAAATTATCCTGATGTATGATTTTGTGAAACTCACAAAATGTGAGACTCACAGTTGGAAATGACTCTTCTAGTTTTCAGTACTGGACACAGATAAATATATGGATCGAGAGTCTGGTTTTTGAATGTGTATTTTATTTAAAGTGCAATGTGCAGAAAAAATGAAAAAGGGTGAGTTTTAATAGTTGTACTTACTAAATTTTAAATATATCACTTCATAAATTTATTATCAGTCATTCATGTATATGTTGGCTTTGTATAATACACAGGTGATTTTAATTTATAGTTTGCATTCACCAAGTCAGCTTCTCCCAAAACTCCAATAGCCCTTGGTTGTAAATTTAGAAAACTTAAAAAAGTCAACAGGGATTAAACTCTGAAAACTTCTAATGGTTATTTTACAATATTCCTCATTTTAGCCATTTTAAAGCTATGCTTTTTGCCACAAAAGGCTTTGGAAATCAAAGTGTGTGTATTTTGCCCAACTGGAAAGCCACATTCAATATATAACCTGGCTATTGGGATTAAGGGAAGGCGAATAACATCACTAGAAAAACGAGCATATTATTTTACCTTATACTATAACTGTGTTGTTCTGAAGACTGAAAGAAAACATGATCAGGAAGCGCCTAGCCATGCCAGGCCCAAGTACATGCTAATTAAATGATGCTTTACAACAATCATTTCTCAAGTGGTTCATTGGTCTTAATATTTCCCCCAACTCAAATCTATAATTTTTTCACTACCGTGTATTATCAATAGTGGATGGAAAGGAAAACACAGAATGAAACCTTGCCCAAGTGTTACCTCTGGATTAGAATAAATACAGAAATATGTAACTGTTATACCTGAGAAAGTGTATATTTCACTTTCTAATTCTAGCCCCAATTTTCTTTTACCATTTTTACCTATTCAGATAAGAGGTAGCTTAGAAATGCTTCGAATTTTGCCTCTTCATCGCAACACACTGAATGTTAAAATCAAGTTGTTGGATATTTATTGGTTTATTCCATCTTTAAACATTTTATTCCTCAAAATATCATTGCTTTGTCTGTCTTGCAGCTTTACAAGCCCTTTCTGGGTTAAAAAAAATGACTTTATAATACGAAACTATAACTGGAATTAGATAATAACGAAGTTGCACTCCATTTCTTTTTCTCCATAGACATACATTAAAACGAAAAAAAAAATGTGAACATAGTAACTTCGCCTTCAGGCTATGTAATCTCTACACTCATTGTGTCTGTGGGGTAGATACAGAAGGGAAACAAACGCAGCGAAGGTCTGTGTGCGGGAGGTAGAAAGCGCTTCACACCGCGACAGGCTTGCTGTATATGACTGTGTATGTTTTGGAGTGTTTACACAGCTCTCCTTTCTCTCTCCCCAGTATTTTCTGGATCCAGATCCCGGATATTCGCATCCGCAACTTGGCTCTCTCCCGAGCCGGAGCCGGAGCCGGAGCCACCGCTGTGGCCTCCGCTGCCGCGTCAGAGGAGGGAGGAAGACCTGGGGGAGGGAGAAAGGGGTGGGGAAGACGGAGGGGGAGGGGAGTGCGGGGGAGGGGCGGTGAGGTCAAGGCGCGGCGGTGCATCCGCGGGGGACCGGAGAGCGCAGGCGCGAAGCGAGCTCTGTGAGTGGCCGCGGCGGCGCGCGGGGGGTGCGAAGGGAAAGGCCCTGGAAGGGGAAGGGGGAGCGGGGACGTTGAGGCAGGGATGTGTGGGCGAGACGGCGGCGAGTTTGAGAGGTTTGTGGTGCGTGTCGCCCGGGGGAGAGACAACGGTGCAGCTCCCGTGTACCGCCACGGTGGTGTGCGTGTGTGGTACACGCGAGCAACACAACTTCCTCCTGCCCGCTTCGGGGGGCGAGAGAGCGTGTGTGTGTGTGTGTGTGGGAGCGAGTGTGGAGTGTGTGTGAGAAAGAGCGAGTGAGTGTGAGCGAGTGTGAGAGTGAGCGTGAGTGTGAGAGAGCGAGTGTATGAGAGCTAGGCGTCCGCCCTGAGGGAGAAACCCCGGCGCCCACAACAACTGGAGCAGCTGTCAAAACTTCGCCGCCTCGCACCGCTGCCGCCGCCCCCCAGGGCCCGCGGCGGGGAGGGGCCGTGGCGGGGAGGGGGCAGACCCGGTGGCTGCGCCCCAGCTCCAGCTGGCCCCGAGCCAGCGCTCCCCACTTGGGCCCCGGCCGCCTCCCCGCCGCGGGCGGTGCCTAGGGGAAGGCCGCGGGCGGAGTCCCGGGGGTCGAGCGGGCGCCCGCGCCCCCGCCCCCGCCCGGCTCCCTCCTCCCCCGCCCCCGGCCCCGCCCGCGCGCGCCCGCAGACCCTCCCCGGCGGCCCCTCCCCGCGTGCCCGCCCCCCGCCCCGCCCGCCAGCCCGCCCGCCCGCGGCCCGCGGCCCCTCGCCCGGCCCCCGCCGGCCCCTGCGCGCCGAGTGCGCGCGCCCGCGTGTGGATGTGTGTGAGTGCGCGTCCTGCTCGCTCCATGTTGCCTCCTCTCCCGGTACCTGCGGCTGCTCCCGGGGCTGCGGGAGATGCGAGAGGCTGAGCCGGGGAGGAGGAACCAGAGCAGCGGCGGCAGCGGCGCCGGCGGCGGGAGGAGCCCCCGGGAGGAGGGCCGGGATCCATGTGTCTTTCCTGGTGACTAGGATGTCGTCTGAGGAGGACCGGAGTGCGGAGCAGCCGCAGCCGCCGCCACCACCCCCCGAGGAGCCCGGAGCCCCGGCCCCGAGCCCCGCAGCCGCAGACAAAAGACCTCGGGGCCGGCCTCGCAAAGATGGCGCTTCCCCTTTCCAGAGAGCCAGAAAGAAGTAAGTTGAGTGTGAGGGAGCGCGGCCGGGAGCCAGCCCCGGCGCCGGAGCGGAGCTGTCACCGCACCCGGCCGCCGCCCGCGCCCCCAGCCCGTCGCCCGCGCCCCCCGCCCGCCCGGGTGGGGGTGGGGAGCGGCCGGGCGCTGTCTGCACCCTCTCGCTCCTGCCCGGCGGCCCCCACGCCTCGGCCCGCTCCCCACCCTCCTGCGCCCCTTTCAGCCGACTGCGCGCCCCCAGCCTCGCCCGGGAGCACCCGGCACCTCACTCTGCCAAATAAGGCTCCGCTCGGGCTCGCTCGGCGCCGCGACACTTTACTTTTTAGTTTGGCCTTTTCGGTGTGTTTGCTTCGTGCTGCTTTTAGGGGAAATTTCTCGTAGATTTATCTTGACCGAAGTGGATCCTCCAAAAAAACAAACACATCACTGAGGCCTATCCAGGTAGTGCCCTCGGCGAGTCGATCCCGAACTACAAAGCCGCCGGCTCTCGGGAAACTCGTAGCTGTCAAAATGCCTCGGCCAGGTGGGCTTGGGCCCCCGTTTAGTGGGCGAGAAGAAAACGGAGAACTGGCGCTGCTTGCCTTTGTCAACCGGTTGTTCTTCAACTTTTCGTGATCGCAAACCTGTATTTTTACCCTTTAATGTTAATTTAGGAAGTCAGTTGACTTCTCCGCCCCCCCCCCCCCCCAAGTCCGCGCTGCTCAATACCCAAAAGCCCAACTCTGTGTGGCTACACAGCTTAAGGTAAAGCAGTGCCTTAAGTTTTGGAAACGTCGCCAGGCTTCCCACACCAGGGTGAATATGAAGAGCACATTGATTCAGATAGAATACAGATGTAAACGTTGCCGAACTTATATTTAAGTAGTAACTTAAAAAGATTACTGGTTTAGGAATAGGTTTTGTTTCTGAAAGTAGATTAGGAATGTATACCCCAGTTTTTTTTTTAGCTCACGAGAAATTAGAAATGTCTTTTTAAAAATGGTTACACGGCCACTTTGCCTGTAAAGGAGGAAGCCCGTTTTAGTGCCAGCTATTTAGTGCTCAGCTATTGTGGCTTTTTAGTGTGCTCTGGAAGAGCTGTGAACGTCCTACAAAGTTGTGGAATGGCATGTACAGGATACTCATTTCATTCTTTGGTATTCTTATTGAGCTGTTGTCGTGGAAGGGCCACTGGGAAGTGGAGGAAAGCAGTTTCTTCAGTTTGGGTGCGTTCGTTTAGTGATAGTATGGTTATATTTGGTGATAACTAGTAAAAACAGTAGAATTTATTGAGGCATAACAGGGCAGAGTTGTGGGAACCCCTTGAAGCCTTTGACGGTATGTGCTGTTCGTTTTTTTATCCTTTGATTGTGAAAATGATTCAGGGCTTCAGCTTGCCTCCGTGTTTTACTGCCAGCTCTTACCTAGCTATGACAAATCATGAGGGAAACAAGAAGTACAGGATGCATACATTATTACATTAGCTTCTTTGTGATACAAAGTTAGGGTTTATTTGTTATGCCACTCCCATTATAATATAATGTCTGGTATGAAATACTATTGTTATTATTACTGTATTAACTGAAATTTGAAGAAGGAAAGAGTTTTAAGTAACTTTAAAACTTGGCTACATTTTGTATCTTTCAAAGCAGCACCCGTCAAGCCATAGCAGGGTTTTAAATTGATGGCTTTCCATTTTCACTGTTTGAAAAGCATCTATCTCTTGGTGTCTTTTTGAACATTAATTTGAGATTATTATATGTTTTAGGTTTGCATTTAAATTCTTATTGTTTTTAGAGTGGACCTATCCATGTTGTCATGCCCCTCACCCCATAGGCACGCTTACATGTGCACGCACACACACTTACCCTGCAGTTGGAATGAGCTCATTTGTATTACCACAACTTCAGGATGCGCCGGAGAAAAGGTTCATTTAGGGGTATTACCGTTCACGTTTAAAATTGTGAATTTTTATCTCTCATGAATGAAGGAAAAGGTGGCCCTTTGAGAAGTTAAAAAATTTCTACAGAATGACGAACCCAACAGTATAAAATATCAAAACTTTGGGAAATGTTTAGAAAAATTCTAAGTCTTAGGAGAGTTTTTTCTTTTAGATTTGAAACCTAGTATAGTATTCCTCATAAGAAAGCAAAGTCTAGCAGTAACTTTGATGGTTCCAAACTTCTTAGTGAGTTCTTTAAAATTAGATGTGTCTTTTGAAGGGAATGGAGTCTCCAATTGTTTTAAAAACATGCAAATAGAAACTAATATGTGAAATGGAAACCCAAGAGAAGATTTTTCAACTGTGTATTTCTACATGGTGTTAGGATTCATGCAGAAAAGACCCTGTAGTTAGTTGGGTATTGACCCTGAAAGTGAAACTGGTGCATAATGTGACTTCTTATAAGGAATAAGTAATGTAAATTAGGTTTTTAATGGCTGAAATTATGTGAAATTGCAAATAATTCACCTAAGAAATGAAAATTAATATTCTTTTTGAAATGTAATGGAGATATTTAAAATTGTCAGTGATATTAGGTGATCACTAATTTAGTGGGTTGTATTAAGCCAATGAAGATGCCTTATGACACTGTTTTTTGAAAGTGGTCTTTGTGTATTTGTCTTTGGTGTAAAAAAAAAAAAACAGTAGTCATTCACTGTCAATTATCCTTTTCTTGAGTTTGAATTCTTAATAATTAGGTAGACAAATCAGGCATTTTCTTGTTTTATAGTATTAGATAATTTTTAATTTTTGTCCCATTTTAAAAGTTTGGGCTATGTAGTTATTGGTTTTACATAAATGATGATTACTTTAAAATTATGTTTACCACCTAAAATCAAGAATTTTGAACTGATGCTATTAACCTTAACGGCAGAGTTTGAAAAGTAGGTATATATAGGGATTTCCTGTTGTTCAAACATCAAGTGGAACAGTAAGATTTACATTTGTCTGAAAGCTCTCCTAACAGTTAAAACTAATTATTTGGTTATTTGGAGTACTTAGAATCTTTACCAGAGGCACAGGTCTTTAACCATTGGCAAAAATGCTCCTGCTGCAGAGTAAGCACAGTGGGATTTCACTAGAGGTTAATTATATTTCTATTAATGTTAGGAAAACTTTTTCTGAAACTTTTTTTTCTTCCTTACAGTATAAACTTACATTACTAATTTGGGAAGCAAAGGAAGCATCCTACCGTATTTCTTACCAAGTCAACAAAGTTGATATTAGAGATTGGGTGGGTGTGGGGGTGCAGAAGCAGCAGGTGGTGGGGATAGGATTTCTGAGGAAGTTTCCTTGGCCCTTTTTGAATAAACTCTTTATACCCTGAACCACTTTCTTTTCAGAGGGCAATTACTATTATTAGAAAGCCACATTGAGCATTATTGTACAAAAATTAGGCATAACCAGTGATGTCATACAAGGAATCAGCAAAAAATAGCTATGCAGTAGGTGAATATTGCTACTCTGTACTTGTAAGATCCTCCCACAGCACAATTTCTCATTTGCTGAGCTTCGAATATGAAATAGTGACAGAAGCTGTGTGCTGCATTACAATGCAACAGTTTATAGTCAAGTGATAGCGCTATTACTATTTATGCTTTTTGAGATAATGCAAATCTGTACTTTTTATGATAGTAATTCTTAATTTTTCCAGAAATTAGATAAATGGAAATTTTCATTAATTACTGGTCTTTGGCACTTAATAGGCACTGATACGTTTTAATTTAATTGAAAAACAAGTCCAGAAATGTCAGCCTCTTTTATCTTAGTAGATTCTTTTTTAACCTGACCCCACTGTACTTTGTTGTTGTGCTGTTGGTCTTATTCATGGGAATTTCCAGTGTTAGAAAATATGATGTTTTAATTTAATATACAGTTTTATATTAAATATATTGGTTATTAATATGTAAAGTTTATAAACATGGTATTCCATTTAATTTTAAAAGTAACACAAAAGTTTATTTTCCCATTCTGAAAATTGTGAGTCAGTAGTTTTCCTATTATCTCAGTTAATTCCATGATGCCAGATTTGTAGTCAGTTTGCAGGGGTGACAAGAGACACTGCTCTATACCTTCCCCCCATTCCCATTTTTTTTTCTTTGCAGAACTGTATCTACCTTATTCCCCAGGCCACAATCATTGCTTCTGGCCAAATAGTTGTTGTCTAGCCCTTTATCCCTAGGCCGCTTATGGTTATGACTGAGGAGCTTCCATGATACTTTATTGCCTTCCAAAATGAAAATGGTCAGTTCTTTTTTTTTTACTTATTATTTTTTTTATTGTTGTAGTTTAAGTGAAAGTTTACAATTCAGGTTAGTCTCTCATACAAAAATTTATACATACATTGTTGTGACCTTAATTGCTCCCCCTATACTGTGACAGCGCACTCCTCCTTTCTGGCCCTGATTTCCCATGTCCATTTCAGCCAGCTCATGACCCTCTCTGCCTTCTCATCTCACCTCCGGACAGGAACTACCCATTTAGTCTCTTGTATCTACTTGAGCTAAGAGTAAGAAGCACGCTCTTCACGAGTATCATTTTATGTCCCATAGTCCAGTCCAATCTTTGTCTGAAGAGTTGGCCTTGGGAATTGTTTTAGTTCTGGGTTGACAGAGAGTCTGGGGACCATGCTTTCTGGGGTTCCTCCAGTCTCAGTCAGACCATTAAGTCTGGTCTTTTTACTAGAATTTGAGTTCTGTCTGCCACCCTTACCGCGCTCTGTCGGGGACTTTCTGTTGTGCTCCCTGTCAGGGCAGTCATTGGTGGTAGCCAGGCACCATCCAGTTCTTCTGGTTTCAGGGTGATGAAGTTGAAAATGGTCAGTTCTTAAAGAACATTAAATGATCTCTCTACTCTTGGCATAGAGTGCATGTGAGACCTTGTTATGATACCTTGATGTGATATAGTTTTTAATCTGTGAGATACTGGACTGAGCATAATTTTTGGCTGACATGGAATAAACTCTCAAACAGTCTTTTTCTGTGCTTCTGTTTCTCTTTAATTTTTTTCTGAATTGTTTTGGCCTATCTTTATCTTTTAATTTCAACAAGCTGATTAGTCCCTTCCTCCTCTCTTAAAATTTTCTTTATCATGTTTTTGCTGCAGTGGCTATTTTCAGAACTTCTTGACAGCATGAATTGCGAAAGTTATGGAGTGAAATAGGGATGGTTTTCTTTCTTTTTTTCTTGTCATGGTCTGCATATAAATGTATGCTGGTGGTTAGTGTGAAAAATATAGTAGAAACACCAATCTTGAATTTGGAATTGGAAGTGTATTTATTTTCAGAATTTGAAGGATTTAAGAGCACAAATTAAGCAGGAATGACACAGCTCTTTTTGCACTTTCTTTGTAATCCAGAAAAATCCTCATGTAAACGTTAGGAAAATTGCCTTACTTTGCTTTTGCTGTTAATTTTGTGATGATAGTAACTATGTATGATGCACAAGTGCTGAAATTGTTCTAAGAAGTCTTAATGCTTTTCATACTCTTATGTAACTTTTTAGATCTTTCATTTGGGATGTTACTTAAAGAGTATGTAGGTACTGAATGTATCAACTCTGTGGAAGAGAGGTTCCCTGTGGCCCACAGGGGTCCACAAAGACTTGGAGGAAGTAGTACTTGAATTAGACCCTGAGGAATTGATGAGATTTAACTAGGTAGAGTGAGAAGAGAGAGAGAGTGTGTGTTTTGGGGGAGCAATAGGAATAAAATTATTGTAAAAAGTCTGCAAAGTGTTTTCCTGGTGGAGTGTGACTAGAGCAGAGGCTTAATGTAGGAGTTGGGGCCAAACTGTGATGGTTCTTGAATGCCCAGCTAATGAGCTTGGGTTTTATCCTCTAGTCCAGGGGTTATAGACTATTTACGGGGCCAGGTAGATAACTTAAGTGAGTTAGTTGCAGGCTGCTTGTAAGATCATAAAGACAGCTGATACCTAAGGCCTTGGGTTGGAGAGAAAATGAACAGCCTAGAGAGTCACAGGGGACGGTTGCTTTGTGAGAATGTGAACATTTGTTTCTAGATACTCTGATTTTTCAAGAGAGATTGGAAATACAAATTTTTATGTGAAATCTCTCCATTTCCAACTAATTAAAATTTAAAGCATTTGGGCCTACACCTGCAGTCCAAGTTTGATCTGTGGGGCCACCCGTGGGCTACAGGTCTTTAACCTCTTCTTTATGCCCTTGTCATTTTACTTTATCTTTTAAATTAAGATTTTAAATGTAAATATTTGCAATCTTCCTGAGGGTGGGAACCTTATTAAGTTACTTTGTATTCTGTGTAGCGTTTTATGCAGTTGAGTGTAGATGCTCAAATACTTGGTGGTTTGATGATAGCCTATTCTAGGAAGTGGAAACCGTGGTGGCATAGTGGTTAAGAGTTACGGCTGTTAACCAAAAGGTCAGCAGTTTGAATCTACCAGGTGCTCCTTGGAAACCCTATGGGGCAGTTCTGCTCCGTGCTTTAGGGTTGCTATGAGTCAGAATCTACTCAACGGCAACGGTTTTTTTTTTTCTTTTTCTTTTCTAGGAAATAAACCAAACCCATTGCCATCAAGTCAGTATTGACTCATAGCAACCCTATAGGACAGAGTAGAACTGCCCCATAGGGTTTCTAAGGCTGTAATCTTTATGGAAGCAGACTGCCACATCTTTCTCCCACAGATCCGCTCTGGTAATAATATGAAGAGTGAAGTTACCTGGAGGCAGAGATAATAGGCTGTTGCAGTAGTCAAGGTGTGAGGTGATCAAGGCAGAGGGTAGATTGTTGGGAGTGACGATGAAAAGGAAGAGAGGGTCAGTCACTGCAAAGGAGGAATTTTGAAGTTCCTGGCTTAGATGTCTAGAAGATAGAAATGTTTGGAAGCACTTGGACATACAGAATTGGGGCTCAGGAGCTACAACAGGATAGGTGATTAAAGAGGTGGGTTACCTGAAATCGTTGTGAATATGGAGAGACTGTGGGAAATAGTAAAAGGATTAGGATGCTTATCACCCTTGCCATTATGAGATGAGGGGGAAGAAGAGACAAAGAATATCCAGAAAAATGAGAAAGGAAATCAGAATATATTCTTGGCACAAATGGACAAATATACATGTATAAAGATGTTTATAGCAGCAGCGTTACTAACAGAGAAAAAGTGGCAACAACACAGTGTCCATCAGTGGACTATCTTGCAGTTTTTATCAAGATAGAGAGGTATATCTGTGGGTACCAAAGTGGGAAAGTGTCGATGATACACTGTTGAATTGAGAAAATGTTTCCCAGAAGTTGTGCAGCAGTAAGTTTAGTATTAACCCTATTTTGTAAAAAGCACAAAAACCCAAACTATGTACATGTTTTGGGCATACAAAAAGATTTGGAAGGGTACATAATAAATATACTTCTGGGAAGAATATCCTTTTGTATATACATCTGTGAATTTTTTTAAAGCCAGTGATTAAAAACTATAATCTTGTTTTCCAAATGAGAAATCCAAGGTTAGGGGACATCACAAATTCTGGAGCCAGGACTACCTGGATTCAAACCCAAGTTTCTCTTCTTATTAACTGATAGACCTTGGGCAAATTATGTACCTTTTTTTTGTGCCTTGGTTGCCTCATCTGGAAAGTGGGAATAGTAGTACACCTAATTTAAGATTGTTATGAGGATTAATTGAATTTATGTATATGTAGAATTTAGAACAGTGTCTGGCACAAACTAAGTGCTATTATAAGGATTTACTATTATTGTTATCATCATTGTCATGCCAGTCTTATCAGTTGTTATCAATCAAGCTGTTGCCTGAGATTATAGAGCCAGTTAGTGACAGACAGTTAGTGATGATGAGATACCAGACTCTCTCTAAAAATGCCATGACATAAAATAATATGGTGATTATTGGGGGGGAAATAAAGATTTCCTTTCCATACAGATGTTCCTAAAGAAGAGGAAAAGAAGAACAGTATAAAAAAGTTAGGTCAGTAGGAATCTGTATAGAATGTTTTTCATTATGTGTAACACATGAACAACCAAAGCAATTCCTCAGAAGATGTATACATAGTGAAGTTATTACAAAATCACTTAAAAACATTTCATTACTCAAATCTGTTAAGGGTCATAGTGGGTCTTTTTATATTACACCTCTGCTGACCTGGCTTTTATTAGTAGGTCTCCCTAAATGAGACTGATTATTAGGTGGTTTTAAAATGATTTCTTACGAGTTTTTTACTGGCTAACTTTTAATCTTTACACTTCACTGTAATCCATTTGCATGAGAAGCAACATAGTTGATGGTTCATGGTGAAGTCTGTGTGGTTTTGTTTTTAACTCTTTTTAGCAAAAATACTTTCCTTGATTTCCTGATTGTTGGTATTCTAAGAGCATGCACTACATGTTTGGTGTAAGCACCCAATTGATTATAAAATAAAAAAATGAAATGTAACTGTATTCTTCACCTTAAAGCTCTCATCAGTGGATGTGACCAGGTTTTTCCTCTTATCAGACTTATATACTTGTAGAGTTATAGAATATTAAAAGTAGAGTTATAATTCTATTATATATTCTATTATTTTATATGTTTTGAACTCTACTTTTATATATTTTATAAATTCAAAGAATATTTAGTTCAAAACCTTATTTTACGGATAGGCGGGAGAGTTTATAGCATGCTAGAGGTCAAATTCAAAGTGTTACCTGTACAGTAAATAGAGAGGATAGTAGACTGTTGTATTGATGACCTCCCATGAACCACACCTGATGGCATTCATGCTGTTGCATAGTTGCCTCCCTTGATATCTTGGCTAGCCCTGTGACATAGGCAGTAGAATGCGGCAGAAATGACATTGTGCAAGTTTTGGCCTAAGCATTAAGAAGGCCTGGCAGCTCCCACTTTTGCATTCTTGGGAGGCCTGAGTTGCCATGTTATAAGTCCCCTTACCCTGCTGGAGAGACCATTTGGAGAAGGAGGGACACGGAGACTACCTGGAGAGAGACCCAGCCCTCCTAGCGTCGCTGAGCGCAGCTCCTAGTCAACTTACCTGTTGAATGTAGCCACCGAAAGTGACCCACCAGCTGAACCCAGCCCAGATTGCAGAATCATGTAAATAAGATGATGGTGGTTTTAATCCGTTAGGCTTTTGTGATGGTTTGTTATGTAACAGGAACAGATGATTTTCTGAATTAAGGGGCTCTAAGGACAAAAATATTTGAGATAGAAAGTGCAAAAATCACTTGTTTTACAACTTCTTTTACTAAGATTGCTAAATGAGGCTTCCCTCCTACCTTCCACCCTCATTTCCTTCAGGTATTTGACGTAGATACCAATTTTTTTTTGTTATTGAGGACTTTGAATAGTATTTACAAATGCAGTTGCTATAATGTAGTTAAATAAAGTATAATAGAAAGACAATATATATCAACCCTAAAAAAGGTATGATTTTATTCTTTTGACTTCTACAAAGCTCTGGTATATATTTGGAACATTGTGGACTCTGTATCAGAAGAGATGGATTGTATTCCTGGGCTCACCACTAACTAACTGTGTGGTCCTGGGTGTATCAGTTAGGATTAGGTTTGTCTTTAGGTGCTAGAAAATCTCACAATAATAGTGACATAAATAGGACTGTTTATTTCTCTTTCACATAAGTCTGGAGGGAGGGCACTGGGGTTCTTACGGTGCCTCTGCACTGTGAGGTCATCAGAGACTGGGCTCCTTTTATCTCACTGTTCAAGCCTCTCTAGGGCATCGCCTTTTCCCTCAGATTCTCTGATGGCTGCTAGAGACCCAGTCATTACGTCCACGTTTCATGAAGCAGAATGGAGTGCAAGGAGACAAAGGGCAGAATCCCTTCCCTTAAAACACCCTTCCAAGAAGTACCGTAAGTTTCAGCATATGTGTGAATAACTAGAACTTAGTCACATGGCCAAGTGTAACTGCAGCAGAGGCTGGGAATAGAGTCCTTTTACTGAGTACAGGTAGTCCCTGACATACCAGTTCTGTTTCAACGACTCTGTCGTAAGTTGGTTCTGACATAAGTCACGTACCTCTTTTATTTTTTTTTTTTTTAGTTTTTATTATTACTCTCTTTTATTATCAGTTATCTTTATAAATCTGATCTTACTTTGCCTTTGGGGCTTGGAAACATTACATGTAAACTTACAGATAGATTTTAACATTGTATATAGCACAGTTGTCTCTCAGTATGGGGGGGAGGATTGGTTCCAGGACCCCCTGAGGATAACAAAATCCAAGGTACTCAAGTCCCTTATTTGCATATAGCCTCCTGTATACTTTAAATCATCTCTAGATTACTTATAATACCTAACACAATGTGAATGCTGTGTAAATAGTTGTGAGGTGTTATGTAAATAGCACTTTATGCCTTTGAAGGAATTGCTTTGACCACTTAATTGCTTTTTAGGAGCAATTTTTTTCACAGAAACAAAGGTGCCCACCACACATGTAGTGAAGGAACAAGAGGGGAGGAGAACAATGCTTAAACAGTGAGTGCTGGAGAGAGACCAAGGATCTGTGCAGTGGCAGGAGACTACAGCAGGGGATGTCTACACATCATTTCATTAGCATGGAGTGGAGCAAATTCAAATTTTGCTTTTCAGAACTCTTTTTTTGGATATTTTCCATCCACAGTTGGTTGAATGCACAGTTAGTTGAATCATGGTTGTGGAACCCGCGGATACAGAGGGCCGACTGTACATATTACTAACGATAAGATGTAAAAAACAAACAAACAGCAACAACAGACGGTTGTAAGTGTGGCTCATCATAACTTGAACATGTTGTAAGTCAGGGACTACCTGTACTCTGCTGCTTGGAATAAATTTTGGGTCCTGTTCCTAAGGGTGAGAATAGATACTGTATAAGCAACCAGCAGTCTCCATCATTTTGAATGTTTGGTTTATCTCCATAGCCCTAGGTTTCATCATGTGTGAGAATGATGATATTCAACCACTTGGAGTGATAGATAGATGTCATATTGTGGGCCAACTCCAGTTGATTGGTAGTGGCTGCTTGCAGTGCTCTGTTGAAGAATACTGAGCCCAGTTTTGGCCTCTGCAGGGCAAGAAAGTACTACCTACCTACCAGTTGCCATTGAGTTGATTGCAACTCACAGTGATCCCATGTGTGTCAGAGCAGAACTGAGCTCCATAGGGTTTTCAGTGGCTGATTTTTTGGAAGTAGATTGCCAGGCCTTATGCCTCTGATTGTATTTGAACCTCTGGCCTTTCAGTTAGCAGCTGAGTGTGTTAACTGCACCATCCAGGGACTTCCGAGGAAGTAGTAGAAGTATTTATTTTGGATAAAGAGGTGAGTGGTAATATCCCTGTGCTTCTTAGTCTTTTTTTATGTGCAGTTATTTCAGTTTTAGTAATCTTTCCATTGAAAATATTAGATTGTTTTGTTAACTTTTGGACTATTATTTTTTTGCTTTTTGAAAAAACCCTAAAATTCATTCCATATGTAAAAAGTTTGTAATAAACTTGAGTTCCTACTTCGTGCAGAATATTCTTAAAACTGGAAATGAAAGTAATGTCAAGAGATACTTAACTGCTTTATATGTATATGTCAGGATATCTAGAATATGCTGTGCTAACAATTAAACAAGGTTTGTTTCTTGTTCATGCTACATGGTCATCATGGGTTGGCTTGGGAGCTGTACTCTACAACATCTACACCCAGGCTGAGGGAGGCTCCATTTCTGTCCCTCCACAATTGCCAAGGCAGGAGAAAGAAGAGAACATGGTAGATTGTGGTCTTGTTCTTAAAGACACCATCCCAAAGTGGCACGTGTCACCTCTGTTTAAATTTCATTGGCTAAGGAAAGTCACATGGCAGCACCTAACTTCAAGGGGCAGGGAAGTGAAATCCTATCAAGTTTCTGGAAGGAGAATTGGAAATGTTCGGTGAACACTAATGAATACCATAGAGGGTAACATTATTTTGGTCCAGAAATTCATATTTGACTTTGGAGTATGTTTTATTACCTATAGTGTAATTTGACTGTCTGGTAGACCATTGTACTAGAACATGTTACTTAAGGGGATGTATTTAATAATACTGTTAAATATAAAGAACATTTTCCAGAAGTAGAAATAATGTCGGAAGCATATGGCTTGGGGTCTTGATTGTTTATCTAATTCATATGGAAGAGGGAAGGAATCAAATTTTAAAATTGCTATGTAATGTTCATCAGATTATAGGTGACTTACAATCTTTTTTTTTTTTTTAAATGAGTTATTAAAACATGTTTTATTCTTAGTCAGATTTACTTTGCTTGTTTTCTGTTACTCACCTAAGGGAAGACATTAGGCAAAAATTACTTACTAAGCATCTGCTATATATTGTACACTGGAAAAATCAAAATAAGACAAGATCTCTACCCTCAATTTCTCATAATTCAGTGCAGAGTATAATGCAAAATGACAAATCCTACAATAGAAGATTGCACAAAGAATTGAGGAAGTTTAGAGAAGGAAGAACTTAAGGCAGAGGAATTGCAGAAAGAAAACACCTGAGTTGAGTCTTCAAGAGTGGAAAAAACACAGAACAAAACTTAAGAGAATGGGGGAGTGAAGAACTAGTGCATGGCCATTATGTCTTAGGCATTTCTTTCTAGTGCTTAACAGAAGTTACCTCATTTACTACTAACAATCCCATGAGGTAGCATCATTAGTTCCAGTTTACAGATGAAGAAGCTGCGTTTCAGGAAGGTCAGAATTTGAATCCAAATGTGTCTGCTTCTGGTCTTTGCTCTTTAAGGAACTCCATTTCAGTATGGGAGGAACTGAGGAAGAGAAAATAAATTGGGATTTTCAATTTTTACTGTAGGCAGTAGGGAGCCACTGAAGATTTAAAACAGAGGAGTAACATCTGTGTGAGAAAAATAACCCTGGCAGCAACTGGGAAGGTGGTATGGAGGGTGTGTATGTGTGTGTATAGATATACGTACTCTTTTGTCATGTTGAGAGGGTCCAGAATGGGAGCCTCAAACTGTTTGCTATATTCATCAAGAAATAATACTTGCCTAGCTTTCATCTTCAAACAGGTGCAGCGCTGGAGGTGCTCACTAGTCTATGCCAAGAAATTTGGAAGACAGCTACTTGGTCAACAGACTGGAAGAGATCCATGTTTGTGCCCATTCCAAAGAAAGCTGATCCAGCAGAATGCAGAAATTATCGAACAAAGTCATTAATATCACACGCCAGTTAAATTTTGATGAAGATCATTCAAAAACAGGTGCACCAGTACATCAACAGGGAACTGCCAGAAATTCAAGCTGGAGTCAGAAGAGGACATGCAGCGAGGGATATCACTGCTAATGCCAGATGGATCTTGGCTAAAAGCAGAGAATACCAGAAAGATGTTTACCTGTTTTTTATTGACTATGCAAAGACATTCAACTGTGTGGGTCAAAACCAATTATGGATAATATTGCAAAGAATGAGAATGCCAGAACACTTCCTTGTGCTTATGTAGGACCTGTACATAGACCAAGAGGCAGTCTGGAACAGAACAAGGGGATACTGCATGGTTTAAAATCAAGAAAGGTGTGTGTCAGGATTGTATCCTTTCACCACCCTTATTCAATCTGTACGCTGAGCAGATAATCCAAGAAGCTGGACTGTATGAAGAAGAATGGGGCATCAGGATTGGTGGAAGACTCATTAACAACCTGCGATACGCAGATGATACAACTTTGCTTGCTGAAAGCGAAGAGGACTTGAAGCACTTCCTGTTGAAGATCAAAGATTACAGCTGTCAGTATGAATTACACCTCAACATAAAGAAAACAAAAATCCTCATGGGTTGACCAATAAGAACATGATAAATGGAGAAAATATTGAAGTTGTCAAGCATTTCATTTTACTTGGATCCACGATCAACACCCATGAAAGTAGCAGTCAGGAACTCAAACGATGTATTGCATTGGGCGCATTTGCTGCAGAAGACCTCTAAAATGTTAAAAAGCAAAGATGTCACTTTGAGGGCTAAGATGCTCCTGACCCAAGCCATGATATTTTCAGTTGCCTCATACGCATGTGAAAGCTGGACAACAAATAAGAGGTTGGATAATTTGAAAATGAAAGCTTGTTGTTGGTCTTATCTGGGTAGATAAGACCAAAGAAGAATTGATGCCTTTGAATTATGGTGTTGAAGAATATTGAATATACCACGAACTGCCAGAAGAACGAACAAGTCTGTCTTGGAAGAAATAAAGCAGAGTGCTCCTTGGAAATGAGGATGGCAAGACTTTGTCTCGATGTACTTTGGACATGTTATCAGGAGGGTGAAGAAGGACATTATGCTTGGTAAAGTAGAGGGTCAGCGAAAAAGAGGAAGACCCTCAAGGAGATGGATTGATACGGGCTGCATCAGTGGGCTCAAACATGACGATTGTGAGGATGTCACAGGACCGGACAGTGTTTACTTCTGTTGTACATAGGGTCAGTATGTGTCAGAGCTGATTCTACGACACCTAACAACAACAACAAGCTTTCATTTTCAAATTATCCAACCTCTGAACTGGAAATGAACTTCAAGATCATCTGTTTCAATGTCTTTAATTTATGGATTAGGAAATTAAATGCTGATAGGCAAGTTTGAATACACTTAGGATCAGAATATGATGATCTTTTTTTTTTTTTAATATATATTTTATTGTACTTCAGGTGAAAGCTTACATAGCAAATAGTTTCTCATGAAATAGTAGTACACATGTTGTTCTATGACATTGGTTAACAACCCCACAACATATTAAGCCTCTAAATTCTCAACCTCTTTTTTTTTTTTTTTTTTAATGAAAATACAGATAGCCAAAGATACACCGTTTCAAAAATTTCTACATTCACAGTTCAGTGACATTGACTACGCTCTTCCAACTGTGCTGTTATTCTAACTTAAGATGAAGGCTTACAGAACAAAATAGTTTTTCATTTAACAGTTACTACACATGTTGCCCTATGACAATGGTTAACAATCTCACAGCACATCTAGAATATCCTTACTCCACCTTGTGTTCCCTATCACCAGGGGGCTTCCTTGTCACTGGACTACTGTACCTCTTTAGTCTCATTTGGTTTTCTTTTTTTTTAAATTTTTATTTTATTTTATTTTAACACCATTTCAAAACTTTTTACTTACACATTTAAGTGATATTGACTATGCTCTTCCAATTGTGCTGCCATTCTCGCCCAAGATGAAGGCTTACAGGATAAAACAGCCTCCCATTTAATAGTTACTACAAATGTTGCCCTATAGCAGTGGTCAACAATCTCACAATACATGGACAGCGTCCTTATTCAATTTGTGTTCCTTATCATCAGTTTCCTACTCCCCCTCTGCCTTCTGGCCTTGTCACCGGACTCTTGTACCTCGTTAGTCCCTTTTAGTTTTACTGGGCTGTCCACTCCCAGGCTTAACATCGAACCTCGAAGGTAACTTCACCTCTGAGCTGAAAAGGTGTCTGGGGGCCACATTCTTGAGGTTTCTCCAGTATTCTTTAGGCCAGTAAATCTGGTCTTTTTTTTTTTTTTTTTGGGAGTTAAAATTATGCTCTACATCCTTCTCCAGCTCTGTCCAGAACCCTCTGTTGTGATCCTGGTCAGAGCAGTCAGTGGTGGTAGCCGGGCACCATCTAGCTGTACTGGACTCAGTCCGGTGGAGGCCTTGGTAGCTGTGGACAATTAGTCCTTTGGACTAATCTTTTCGTTGAATCCTGTTCTCCTCATTCTCCCTTGCTCCCGAAGGGATGAGACCAGTGGAGTATCTTAGATGGCCACTCACAGGCTTTTAAGACCCCAGACACTACTCACCAAGGTAGAATGTAGAGCACTGTCCCCGTAAGTAGTGTCATGCCAATTGAGCTAGATGTTCCCCGAGACCATGGTCCCCAGAGCCCTCCATCCAACAACTCAGTAGAATATGATGATCTTTTTGCCAATAACTGGTCCTTATCTGAGGTTCCATTAGCTCACAACCAAATGTATATCCATGCCTAGAATAATGCCTTTGAAATCCATCCATGTTGTTGCACATATCAACAATTTGTTCCTTTATATTGCTGAATAATGTTCCATTGTATGGATATATCATAATTTGTTTATCCATTCATCAGTTGATAGGCTATTATAAATAATGCCGCTATAAACATTCATTTATATATCTTGGTGTGGACAAATGTTTTCATTTCTCTGGGTGGATATCTAAGAGTAGAATTGCTGGATTGTATGGTTAGTGTGGCACATAGGGTCACCATGAGTCAGAATTGACTATGGCAAGAGTTTTGTTTTGTTTATGATTAATGTACGTTTCACTTTTTGAGAAACTGCCAAACTTTACCAAAGTGTAAAATGGTGAAGTGGTTGTACCATTTTACATTCTTACTGGCATTATATGAAGGTTCACATCCCTTGCCAGCGCTTGGAATTTTTAAGTCTTTTTGATTTTAGCAGCTCTAGTGGGTGTGTAGTGGTGTCTTAAGGGGGTTTTAATGTGCAGTTCCTTAATGATTAAAGATATTGAGCATCTTTTCAAATACTTATTTACCATTTCTTTATCTTCTTTGGTAAAGTCTACTCAAATCTTTTCCCCATTTTTCATTGTGTTTTTGTGTCTTTGAGTTGTAAGAGTTCTTTATGTATTTTGGATACATGTTTCATGAGTTACAGGATTTGCAGGTATTTTTTATAGCCTGTGGTGTCTTTTGAAAAGCAAAGATTACAATTTTGTTGAAGTCCAGTTTATCAATTTTTTTTCCTTTATGGATCATGCTTTTGGTGTCATATCTGATACTTGTTTCCCTAACCCAAGGTCACAAAGATCTCTCTTGTGTTTTCTTCTAGTATTAGGTTTTATATTAAAGTCTATGATCCATTTTCAGTTAATTTTTGTGTGTGTGGTGAGGTAAGGTCTGAGTTAATTATTTTACATATGTATATACAATTGTTCTAGCACTATTTGTTGAAAAGACTGTCCTTTCCTTATTGAATTAATTGCCTTGGCACATTTGTTGAAAATCAATTGATCATAAATGTATGGGTTTATTTCTGGATTTTCTCTTTTTCACTGATCTGTATGTCTGTCCTTAAGCCGATACTACACTCTCTTGGTTATTTACTATAGCTTTAGTGTAAGTTTTGAAATCAGATAGTGTAGGTCTTCCAACTTTGTTCTTCTTTTTCAAAATTGTTTTGTCTATTATAGGTCCTTTGCACATCCATGTGAATTTTTGGGGTCAGCTTGTTTGTTTCTACAAAAAACCTACTGGGATTTTGATAAAATTACATTGAATCTATAGATAAATTTGGAGACAATTAGTGTCTTAATTTGAGTCTTCCAGTCCATGAACATGTATCTTTTCTAGTTAGGTCTTCTTTAACTTCTGTCAGCAGTATTTTATAGTTTTGAGTGTATAGGTCTTCTGCTTTTTTTTTGGTCTGTTAAATTTATTCCTGAGTATTTAATTCTCTTTGATGCTCTTATAAATGGAGTTGTTTTCTTAATTAATTTTGTTTGTTGCTATTATATAGAATAAATACATTTGATTTTTATTTATTGGTCTGGTATTCTGTGATCTGGCTAAACTTATTCTAGTAGTTTTTTGTAGTTTCTTTAGTATTTTCTACATATAGGGGCATGCCATCTGAATAGATAACTTTCGACTGATCAGGTATTTAACTTAAAATTTTCAAGCTAAGTTTCATAATTTTTATCATTATCCTGGGAAAAAAGTCTTTCACCCCTTGAATTGAGCTGTATGTGAGATGAGTCTGACAACAAAAGAGTCTATTTTCTGACTTGTGTGAGGACTTCAACAGAGAGACACATTAGCTGAGAGAGAAGTAAGAAATGTACACACAAGCAAATAGCCATATTTCCTTTTGAGAAGTTTTACTTCATCCTTCAGACAGACAGCTGTGTGACCTTTGGCAAGTGACTTCACGTCTCTCTGCATAAGATGCTTAGTCTCTGGGATGGGATAATAATAGTGCCTATTCATAGGGTTGTTGCGAGAATTAAATAATTATGTGTAAAGTGCTTAGAATGGTGTGTGACGTGTAGTAAGCACTTTACCTGTTTGTGAATTTTATTAGCATTAAGTAGTCAGAAATTGAGCAGCAGGGTCAGAGAGGAAAACTGACTCTAACTGATCTGAATCAGATCATCATAGTGTGGGTTTAGTTAACAAATCTTGGGTGGTTCTTGATCTTTTTGGATTTACAGATCCGTTTGGATATATCCTCTATTCCTATGGAAGAATGCATGCATGAATACAGATAATACAATTTTTATATAAGGGTGAGAGTTCAGTGATCACCTGAAGCTTATCCAAAGATTGTAGGGGTTCAGTGTTCCCAGAATAAGAACCTTTCATCTAAAAATAAAGTGCCTTGTGAAGGAAACTGTCTTGCGTGCAGAAGGGGATGTAGGTGTCTTTCTCTTCAAAGCTGGGTCCTTGAACGGAACAGTTCAGGAAGTTTAGACAGTATCAGTGCTTTTCTTTTAGGAAAACAATTGACAGATGATGTTTGGGGGAAGGTATGCTCTTACAGGTATTATCAGATTTTGAAAGGCAGTAGGTAATATGCATTTCAGGAGTCTGTATTATGGCCTATGAGATCCAAGAAACCTGTAGAAGTGCGAGTAGGGGTGTGTCAACCCATTTCCTTGAGGATCTCCCTCTTTTTTGCCGAACCTTTACTTTACCAAGCATGATGTCCTTCTCCAGGGACTGGTACCTCATAATACAACATCCAAAGTATATGAGCCAAAGTCTCGCCATCCTTGCTTCTAGAGAGCATTCTGGCTGCACTTCTTTGAAGACAGATTGATTGTTCTGGCAGTCCATGGTATATTCAGTATTCTTCGCCAACACTATACCTCAAAGGCATCATTTCTTCTTTGGTCTTCTTTATTCATTGACCAGCTTTCTCATGCATGTGAGGCAATGGAACATACCATGGGTTATTATCACCAAAGTGATATCTTTGCTTTTTAAAACTTTAAAGAGGTCTTTTGCAGCAGATTTGCACAACGCAATATGTCGTTCGCTTTCTTGACTGCTGCTTCCGTGGGTGTTAATTATGGATCAAAATAAAATGAAATCCTTGACAACTTCAATCTTTTCTCCATTTGTCATGATGTTGCTTATTGGTCCAGTTATGAGGACTTTTGTTTTCTTTATGTTGAGGTGTAATCCACACTGAAGGCTGTAGTCTTTGATCTTCATCAGTAAGTGCTTCAAGTCCTCTTTGCTTTCAGCAAGCAAGGTTGTGTCATCTGCATATTGCAGGTTGTTAGTGAGTCTTCTTCCAATTCTAATGTCCCGTTCTTCTTCATATAGTCCAGTTTCTCAGATTATTTGCTCAGCATATGGATTGAATAATTATGGTGAAAGGATACAATGCTGACGTACACCTTTCTTGATTTTAAACCATGCAGTATCCTCTTGTTCTGTTTGAATGACTGCCTGTTGCTCTATGTACAGGTTCCACATGAGCACGATTAAGTGTTCTGGAATTCCTATTCTTGTAATGTTTTCCATAATTTATTGTGATCCACCCAGACAGGTAAGCATCTTTCTGGTATTCTCTGCTTTCAGCCAAGATCCATCTGACATAGCAGTGATATCCCTTGTTCCACTTCCTGTTCTGAATGCGACTTGAATTTCTGGCAGTTCCCTGTCGATGTACTGCTGCAACTGTTTTTGAATGATCTTCAGCAAAATTTAACTGGCATGTGATATTAATGATACTGTTTGATAATTTCCACATTCTGCTGGTCATCTTTCTTTGGAATAGGAACAAATACAAATCTCTTCCAGTCCGTTGACCAGGTAGGTGTCTTCCAAATTTCTTGGCATAGATGAGTGAGCACTTCTGTTGCATCCATTTGTTGAGACATCTCAGTTGGTATTCCGACAATTCCTGAAGCCCTCGTTTTTCGCCGGTGCTTTCAGTGCAGCTTGCACTTCTTCAGTACCATTAGGTTCTTGATCTTATGCTACCTCCTGAAATGTTGGAATGTCGACATTGTCAGCTGCTATTTGTAAGGCTTTCACTGGCCAGTGTTTTTTAGAAGTAGATCACCAGGTCCTCCTTCCTAGTCTGTCTTTTCTGGTAACTCCACTGAAACCTGTCCACCACGGGTGACCCTGCTGGTGGCATAGCTTCCAGCATCACAGCAACACGCAAACCACCACAATGTGACAAACTGACAGATGAGTGGTGGAGGGATAAGCTTAAGCTTTTCTGATTTATTTTAAAGTAAATTTTTACTAACTTCAGTACTTCAGAATTAATTAATAATAAAGTTCTTGTGACACATGTTACGTTGCAGTATCAAGGCTGAGAAGTGCTACTCTAAGGCTTAGGAGTTTTTTAGGTAAGTTAGGACACAGCTGGGTTGATAATGAGCTTCTTGAATATTGTCTGACTATGGCTTTTCAGCATTATAACCCCAGTAACTAGACAGGACAAAGCTTTTGATAACCTTAGGCTTATGTTTTTGTTGGATTTGATTTTTTTAAGGGTGATAGAGGTTGGGGATGAACCAATGTGTAGTTTTTTTCCCCTTGAAATAAGTAGCTTACACCAGGAATTATTCTGTTCTATTGCTGGCCTCATTTCACTCTTATTTTTCCTTTGTCTTTTCCATAAAAACCAAACCAATTGCTGTGGAGTCGATTCTGACTCATGGTGACCCCCCATGTGTGTCAGAATTGAACTGTGGTCTGTAGGGTTTTCAGTGGCAGATTTTTCAGAAGTAAGATGCTAGGCCTTTCTTCCAAGGTCCCTCTGGGTAGACTCAAACCTCCAACTTTCAGTTAGCAGCTCAACACGTTAAGCAACTGCACCACTCATACATCCCACTTATTAGCCTCTTTAGTGACCCGTTAGTCCCCCAGTTAACCTTGCTTTGTATTGAGGCTCTTTTATCTTTTGGTGCATGCTCCTTGGTGCAGGGCTGTGCAGCAGCCGGGCTGTGGAAGCATTGCAGTGGCAATAGTGTTGGTGACAAATACCCTGGGATTCTTGTTACCTGCCGAGTTCTGCCACTGGAAACTGATGCTGATAAAGAACTTAATGATCATTTTGAGTTTTAAAATACTGTTTCAGGGCTCTCCTTATTACCAGAAATCCATCTCAGGATACTACTCAGTCCTAGTATTTTCTAACCCTAATCCAGTTCATGTTAACTTTTATCTACCTGTGGTATTAAGGGGTTGCTAATAAATTTAGACCTTTTCTCTCAAAGTTTTGGAGATGATAGTGGTGATAGGTTGGCATTAATTAGAGTTTAGGTTAAAATAGAATTTTAAGTTTAGGTTAAAATTAGCATGATTGGGATTATATTATAATTTTTTGGAAAAACTTCAAAATATAAACTAGGTTATCCTGTTTTATTAAAACGTGTTGAAATATTGTCTTTTTCAATTTGAGCCTCAGTTTCTTCTGCTATCGTCATATATCCTGTGAATTTCTAGTTGTGGAAATCTGTTAATTTAGTCACTTGAATTTTATTTAACATTATATTTTTATTACAGAAAACCTGGAATATGGAGAAAAGGAAGTAAAAATTCACCCATTTTCCCACCACTGTAACATAAGACACTTATTTTGATATTTCCTTTCCAACTTTTTTCATATACATATACATGGTGTTAATCATGGTATACATGGAATTTCGTAGCCTGCTTTTCCTCTTAACATATGAAAGAAAATTGCCATGTTGTTAATCTTCATAATATTTTTGAAGGGTGCTTAGTTTTCCATTGAGTAAACTGAGTAACCATACCATTGTTTATGCAACCATCTCCCCATGGCTCCTATTCCTGTACTTCCCTTATTTTTTTTTGCTACTGTATATAATGCTCTGGTTGGAAATTTTGTAGATAAAGCCCTTTTCATGTGTTAGAGTATTTCCATAGGATAGATTGCCATAAGCAGTGTCACTAGGTTAAAAGAAAGAAACATTTTAGGACTATTATCATATTGAAGGAGCCCTGGTGGTGCAGTAGTTAAAGTGCTCAGCTGCGTACCCAAAGATTGATGGTTTGAACCCATCAGCTGCTCTACAGGAGAAAGATGTGGCAGTCTGCTTCCCTAAAGATTTCAGGCTTGGAAACTTTATTGTGCAGTTCTTCTCTGTCCTATAGAGTCACTGAGTTGGTATCAACTAGATGGCAGTGGGGTTTTGGGTTGTACATATTGAGAGAGTCCTTGGATGGCGTAAATTGTTAATGTTCTCGGCTGCTAACTGAAAGGTCTACCCAGAGGTGCCTCAAAAGAAAGGCCTAGAGATCTGTTTCTGAAAAATGAGCCATTGAGAACCCAACGGAGCACTGTTCAACTCTGACACAGATGGGGTCGCAATGAGTTGAAGTCGAAGGCAACTGCTTGTGGTAGTATACATATTAAGAGGCAAGTGTGCTCTAGTGTCCAGTTGCTTGCTCTTGAATTCTGGCTCCATCACTTTCTACTTGTGTGAGTGTGTAAGTTAATCTCTCTGGGTCTGTTTACTCACCTATAAAATGAGGATGGTAGTAGAATCCCTGTCATAGGGTTACTGGGAGAATTAAATAGTCTGTACATGTTAAGCATTTAAACAGTGCCTGCTTTTCGGTAAATTCTTACTAAACATAAACTCTTATTTTTATTAAAATTGTGAAATGCTTCCCCAAAGTGCTGTATTATAATGTCAACAGCAATGAACCTTGTCATGCATGGTGTATTAAACTCTTTGTTTTACTACTTAATTTAGTAATAGAAAAATAATACTTTAAAATTTCTACTTGATTAATAGGGCTAGTGAACGTTTTTGAATTTTGCTACTGTACTTGTGACTTGCCCAGTCATGTTTTGCCCATAGTTTATTTGGGGGTGGGGATTCTTAAAAAAGTTTTTCATATTATTAAGTTAAGCTTTTTATGTAACATATATTTTAAGAAACTTACTCTAAGTATTTTGCCTCATTTGGTTATATAGAAGACTATTTTTGTGTGTGGTTAGATGCCCTTATTTCTTGTGTGCATCTAAGGTTTTATTCACTTAGTAGAATGAAGGCATTAAGAAAAATATTTGTAGATTAGGATAACAAAGTATTAGGAGTTTTGACTTTTGGAAACTCAAAACATTTGATTTAATGACCTCTGTCCTGTTTTGTTCATTCCCATTTTCTATCTCATTAGTACAACACAGTACAGGGAAGAGAAACTCCTTTAAGTTTAAATTTTGGGATTGTTCTTTATTTTTAAATAACCTAGCACTAGTAACTAATCTTCTCTTTCATCAGTGAAAATATTGAGAAGTTAACTTATTTCACAGCCTTAGTGAAAAATGGTTCAGCATTTTGAGAGTCACAGATAAACATGTCACATAAATGCAGAGTGGTTTTATTTCTTTACTTACTGTCACCCATGTGTTCTATTTTTCCTTAACTCTCATTACTTTTTTCTCTTAATATTTACATTGGCAGCTGCTAAACAAGAGCAGCCCCACGCTTCTACATAGTGCTTGACTGCACTGTGCTTGCTAATGTGTGCAGTTTGTAGGTGATATTTAGAATTTTAGGGGAAGTTGTGGGGGAAGGGGAAGCATGGAGTGGGCGAGGGGAAGTGATGAGTTCAGTAAAGCCAGTAAACAAAAAACAAAACAAAACAAAACAAAAAACGGTTGCCATCAATAAAGCCAATAACCCACTGCCATCAAGTAGTTCGACTCATAGCGACCCCATAGGGTTTCCAAGGCTGTAAATCTCTATGGAAGCAGACTGCCACATCTTTCTCCTGTGGAGCCACGGGTGGTCCAGCTGCCCACCTTTCGGTTAGCAGTCCACTGCTTTCACAGCTGTGCCACCAGGACTCCTTCAATAAAGCCAATAGTACTGATTAATCTTAATGCTGACAAGATTCTCGAATACAGAATAAGGCATTGTGCAGCATCTTAATTTGTACTCCAGTTGCTGTCTTTTTGTCCATTCTGACTTCAATAGCAGGGCACATAAAACCAAAAATGATTGAGTGAAGGAATGTCTTAATTGATGATACTAGAAACAGTTTCCCCAAATGCAGTGTTTTTATTAAATCGCATTGAGTGTTTTCCACTATAGGCAAATCTTTTTGCTTTATATACATTTTCTACTGCACAAGGACTTTAAAAAAAATTTCTTTTGTAAGTTTAATTAGGACAAAAACCTAAAATTGAAACTTCTGTAGAATTTTATTTATATTTGAAAATAATTACATTATAGTGGAAATAAAAACTAGAAACCATTTTGTATTGCATCTTCTAAAACCATTTGAAATAATTCCACAGTTCAGTATAGATGGATAATTGGAATTACATTGTTAACTTCATTATACTAAAAGAATAGGCTGTTCTAATTTCCAGGGTTTTTTTTTTTTTGTTTTTTTTTTTTACCAAAAAGCCTGGGTTTACGCCAAGTTTGTCATTTGCACACAGTTAATCATGTATATAATTGGAACATTCAAGAAGGGCTACTTTCTTGGTTGTCTTAAATCTTAACTACTCTTGATTTTATTCTGAATTTTAGTGGGATCACGCCAACATACTAGATTTGGAGAAAATTTTACAGGATACTAGATGTGGGGGGAAAAAAAAAAGTAGGTTTTTGACCTGGCCTCTATGGAAACAAAATCAGAACTTGACCTCTGTTTACCCTAGTCTTTTTTTCCCCACTCCCCAACCAGTATTAAAACATTTATTTAAAAATAGGAATTCTTTGGTAACCAGGACCACTGTTAAATAATCATTTAAGCTAGCATATTCATTTATTACGACAACAGAAGTAGACTTCAGTTACATAATGTTTCTTTTATTTTTGTTCCCTGCCAGGAGTAGAAAACACTTGGCCAGCTACATAGAGGATTAGAAGTTTGAGAAGGAGAAGTAATATTGTTTATTTATCTGGCAGGAGGGTAGTTGTCCGTTTTTTAAGATGCTTTTTGTGAAGTTTGGAAAAGGAAGTTAAAGAACATCTTGAAATTTTTAAAAACATGATAGACATCTGTAAGGAGGAAGAAAAAATTGGAAATACTCGTTGCAGCATTATAAGTTGACTTGTTTAAATGAAACAATTTCTTTGTTAAGTGCGAAAAAAATGCTCTGGTTTGGGAGAGTAAGGCCCAAGTGGACATTTTTTGTATACTTGAAGTGGTTAATATGTCAGTTTTGACGTTGTGGTGCAAAATGATGAAAAATGTGTTTGTTGCCCTTTGTTTTATGTTCTCGTCTCCCAACCAAATTTCTTTAAATAATATGAAATAAGGAAATCGATTTGTTGGGTTATTTGAAATAAAGCAGTATGGGGAAAGTACCTGTATATGGTGGGGAAAGTTCTTGTATATAGTTAGCAAAGAGTTAACCTCGGAGGCCGTCTCCGCTGGCAGCCTGTAGCAAGGTTCCGGATCTGGGCTTGCAGAAATCCACCCCACCTTTTCCCAGGCGCTTACTGTGTAAGTCGTCGGATCTACTTTCTCTAGTCCTGCTTTTTCCTCCACCTATCTTCCCCCTCCTCTTTCTCGTAGACTCCCGGGAGTGCCTCTGTGTGTGTTTTGGTGGTGGGAGTGTGTGGTAGGAGATTCTCAGAGCCGTAGGAGAGTTGCTAGAAAGAACCCTAATGGTCGTTTGTTTCTTCCAGAGTGCGTGCCGCAGTGGATTTGGGTTGGCAGGACTTGATTGAGAGCCCCAGAGCCTGCCGTGTATAATAGAGTTGTGGAGGGTGGGTGGATGAAGCCGCAAGTGTTCTTATCAAGTGGTGTTGAATCTGGCAGGGTAATATGGCCGATAGGAGCTGTGGTAGCAGTTTTTATTAGACTGTTTTGGGTTAAAAAATGTAAAATGACAAAAAAAGAACTCAAAATGCCCGAAAGGTGAAAAGTTCTTGTTTCTTTTCAGAGGACCACATTTTTTGTATCTGGTTCTAGAGCGTGACTTGGCTTGGATTGTACTGTTAAAAATAAACAAAGAAAAACTAAAAGAACTATTGTATATAAGTATTATGCATTTAGCTGTGTTAAAGCATTAATATAATGCCACTATATTTGGAGATGTATATTGCCATTGTAGAATCAAATCTAAGTTTGGCAACAAGGAAAGAACAAAATCATTCTCTGGATTTGAAAGTTGATTGATATGTTATGAGTAGTAAGAATAAAATAGTATCTTTTTCTTATCTTTGGTTAAGATTTTCACTTAGTTTTGTAAACAGTTTTATTAGCTATTGTAGAATAATTCAGCATTTTGATTCCTATTCTGTATGACACTGTGTGTACATAAGAGCGGATATACACTGCTAGAATATTTAAATAGTAATAAGAATTTAATGCATTTTGTAGTATGTATATAATTTGAAAGCTCTCTTGGAAAAAAAGAAACCTTTGACTCAGGTATTTCGTTACAGGTTTGAGGATTTTCAGTATATTTCTTCATGTGTGTTTAATTCCTAGTTTTATTTAAAAAACCTTTTTTTTTAATTTAGAAAAAGGGAACTTTTGGTAGCTTAACCAGCTTTTTAACATATCTCCTGGTAATTTAATTGCCAGAATTAGAAGAAATAAATCCAAACCCAAAATTATTACTAACCGGTATATTTTAGAGAACTTGTTACAAGTTGAAAGGAAACCAGTTTGATGAATTAAATACATACTCTCTTTTTGATAAGTGTTTAAGAGGAGCCCTGGTGGGTGATAGGCTGCTAATCAAAAAGATGGCGGTTTAAACCCACCCAGCTACTCCCACAGCTGTTCCTTGGGAGAAAGACCTGGCAATCTGCTGCACTGAAGATACAAAAAAAAACCCCAAACCTATCTTGTTGCTATTGAGTTGATTCTGACTAATAGCCACTCTAGGACAGAGTAGAACTGCCCTGTGAGGTTTCCAAGGGGGTAACTCTTTACTGAAGCATACTGCCATGTCATTCTCCCAAGGACCAGGGTTCGAACTGTGACCTTTTGGTTTACAGTCAAGTGCTTAACCACTGTGCCACCAGGGCTCCTTTTCATCTAAAGAGTATGCCCTAGAAAACTCTATGCAGTTCAACCCTGTCACATGGGGTGGCTGTGAGTCAGAATCGACTCTATGGCACCTGACAGCAACACAGGGTTAACTTTATTATGTTCGCAAACTCCTATTTAGACTGTTACCTACTCTGAGGTATTTAATATTGATCTCAGGTGGCATTACCAAAACCAGACCCCTTGCCGTTGAGTTGATTCCGACTCGTAGCGACCCTATAGGACAGAGTAGAATTGCCTCATAGGGTTTCCAAGGCTATAAATCTTAACAGAAGCCGACTGCCACATCTTTCTCCCTCGGAGTGGCTGCTGGATTCCAACTGCTAACCTTTTGGTTAGCAATCGAGTGCTTAACCACTGCACCACCATGGTTCCTTAAAGTTAAATAATAGTGAAGTATGTACTTATAAAGACTGTTGGTTTAGAAACAACGTATTCTAACAAGATAAATTTCAAGTGTACCTATTTGATAGTATATATTTTTGAATGAAGAGTTGTTGTTTCCAGTGTAAAGTGTCATATTTGTTTCAAAATTGTTATTGATCTGGTTGTGTAGTAGTTGCTTTGTACAAACATGTTTTCAAATATACTTGAAAACTGTTTTCAAAATGTAAAATAAATAGGAATAATATGCTGTAGTTGTATCCTTTCTAAACCACCTATTGCCTTATTAAAGAACAATGACACTTTTTTATTTGCTTCATTTTAATGATAGCAAAAATGTAATTTCTCTTAAGTGTCAAATTATGCAATTTTACTATCTTTTGGTTAGGGGAGAGTTCGTTAAATTATTTTTTAATGTTTTTTAGCTTTTTGTTACATTTCTTGGATAATGGAAAAATAACTATTTTGATTGAAATATGATATATGATCTGTACATTTGGGTGGCTATCATAGGCTCTTGGCTCCTGATGTTGCAGAGGAATCTAAACTGTACTTTCTGTGAACAACTGCACTAATTTAGGTTATTTAACTGGTGTTGATGACATTTCAAAATGAAAAAGAAAAATACTGTAATCATATGAAAGCTTCCACCTTGTAATTTGTAGTTAGGGGAAGGAAATCCCAGTTTGTTTTTTAAAAGTTTTATTTAAAAAAAATAGCCTTCTGTTTCTAGAGTAGAATATTGTTAAACAGAATGGTTAACAGCCATAAGCCATGATGCTGTAGCAGCCCCTCAGTCATCTTTTCCCTGCAGATGAGAAACAACTACCACTACCTCTAACAACAGGAACAAAGCAAACAAAACTCAAACAAACAAAATCTCTTTTTATCTGGGAAAACTGATGGTGTATTTAAGATTTTTTAATAACTTTTTAATATTTTTGTTGAATCTACCATTATAGCTTAAAATCAGAATCCTAGAATTTGGTCATATCTATATATTTGGTCCTGCTACCAATGCATTGCTCTGTAATTTTACATAAATATTTTTTATTTTAACTAAACTCTCTTTTTAATTGTAATATGTGATAACTTGTTCCTCTTTGTATCTTGTGTTTTATATAAATTTTAAGAAATGTATTTGGGTTCTGACATGTTAAAGAATAGTGAACTTATTGTTACCTAAAAGTTTCTTGTAGAAAGTGCAGATAAAGAGGTCAAATGTATCATGCACACCAATAAAACCTAAAGCAATCTAGAAAAAAAGTGTTCAGGATACATTTCCATGTTTATGGTAAAATGAGTATTAAAATTCAGAAACCAGGGATGAGTATAGATGTATTGACTTGATTGAAGTACTGTGAGTTAAATTTATGGTTACATTTTACTTTGAAATGGGATAATGGCCAAATAATTTTGATGATAGTAATATATACATCCTATAACTTGACTTATTTTTAAATTTATTTTGTTGTTGTTGAGAGTGTACACAGCAAAATGTACACCAATTCAAAAATCTCTGCATGTACAGTTCAGTGACATTTTTTACATTCTTCTAGTTGTTCAGTATTCTCATCCTCCTCTTCTCAGTTATTTCTCCTGTATTAACATAAAATCACAGCCCCCTAAGGTTCCTGTCTAATCTTTGGGGTTACTGTTGTCAAGTGGATCCCATATAGATAGTCCTTCAAAGACCATAATGCTAAAGGCAGACATGTTTTACTAGTTAAGCTAAATTATTGCTTGACTTTAAGAAGACTTCAGGGGTTATTTTTGGTTTAAGGTTTAAAGATTATCCCAGGGCAGTAGTTTTAGGGATTCATCCAGCTGCCATGGCACCAGAAAGTCTGGAGTCCATGAGATTTTAAAATTCTGTTTGCATTTCCCACCTTATGATTAGTATTCTTCTATAGAATCTTTGATCAAAATGTTCAGTACTGGTAGCTGGGCACCATCCAGTTCTTCTGGTCTCATGGGAAAGGGCAGATTGTTCATGGAGGCAATTAGCCACACATTCTATTTCCTCCTATTTCTGACTCTCCTTCTTTGTCTGTTGTTTTAGGCAAATAGAGACCAATTTTTGTACCTTGGATAGCCACTTGAAAGCTTTTAAGACACCAGGCACTATGCAGTGAATTAGGAGGTAGAACAGAAGCATTAAACATGTTATTAGGCCAGTTAACTGATGTTCCATGAAATCATGACCCTAAACTTCCAAACCAAGGAACCAAATCCCATGAGGTGTTTGTGCATAAGTAGCCTCAGCAGCCACTCTTTTTTTTTTTTGTCATTGTTTTAAATATATCATAGAACTTTTGCCACTTCAACTTTTCACAGGTGTACAACTTACTGACAGCAATTACATTAATCAGCTGTACAACTCTACCCTTAATCAGTGGGATTTTCCCATCGTTATAAACCGAAACTCAGTACTCTATAAGCAATGACTCCCCCTTCTCCCCTCCATCCCACCTCTGATAGCCACTAAAAAACTTTAGTCTCTATACATTTGCCTTTTCTTGTCTTTCTATATGTTAGGTCAAAAACAGGCCTTTTGTGATTGACTTATTTCATTCAACATAATGTTTTCAGGCTCCATCCATATTGTAGCATGTGTCAAGACTTCATTTCTCCTACTGGCTGAGTAGTATTCCATGGCATGTATGTACCACATTTTGTTTACCCATTCATCTGTTGATGGGCATTTAGGTTGTTTTCCACCTTTTGACTATTGTGAATAGTGCTGTAGTGAACATTGGTGTACAAGGTTCTGTTTGAGTCTCTTCTTTCAAGTCTTTTGGGTATATACCTAGGAGTGGAATTGTTGGGTCATACAGTAGTTCTATTTTAGTTTTTTGAGGAAATACCACAGTGTTTTCCACAACGGCTGTACCATTTTGCATTCCTATTAGCAATGGGTAAAGATTCCAGTTTATCCCCATCATTGCCAACACTTATTTTCCTTTTTTTGTTTTAATATATATCTTAGCCATCCTAGTGGGAGTGAAATGTTATGTCATTGTGCTTTTGATTTGCATCTCTGATGGTTGATGATGTAGAGCATCTTTTCATGTGTTTGGTGGCCATTTGAATGTCCTCCATAGTGAAATGTCTGTCGAGTCCTTTGCCCATTTTATGATTGGGTTATTGTCTTTTTGTTAAGTTGTCCAAGTTTTATATATATTTTGAGTATTAGATTCTTATCGGATATACGCTTTCTGAAGATGTTCTCCCAGTTGGTAGCTTTTCTGGTAAACTCTTCTGGTGAACAGTTTTTGAAAATTTTTATGATGTTCCGTTTATGTGTCTTTTGCTGTTTGTGCTTTTGTTATTATATTAGCTAGTCCATTGTTAAAGGCTGGGCCCAACAACTTTGCCCCTGCATTTTCTTCTAAGAATTTTAAGATTTTAGTTTGCACATTTAGGTCCTTAATCCATTTTGAATTTGTTTTTGTGTATGGTGTGAGGCCTGGATCCTGTTTTCGTTTTTCTGTATGTGTAAATCCAATTTTCCCAATACTGTTTATTGAAGAGACTCTTCTTTCCCTATCAAATGGACTTAGCACTGTTGTCAAAACTCAGTTGGTCATAGATGTGTGGGTTTATTTCTGGACTCTAAGTTCTATTCCATTGGTCTGTATGCCTGTATTTAATACCAGTACAAGACTGTTTTGATATAGCTGTATAGTGTCTTGAAATCAGGAAGTGTGAATCCTCCTACTTTGTTCTTCTCTTTCAGCATTGTCTTAGCTATTCATGGTTTCTTGCCATGCCATATAAAATTGAGGACTGGTTTTTCCATTTCTGTAGGCTGTTGGAATTTTCATCAGGATTGCGTTGAATCTGTAGATGCTTTGGGCAGTATTGATGTCTTAACAATATTGTCTTCCTGTCCATAAACATGGAACATCTTTCTGTTTAAGTCTTTAATCTGTTTCAGCAGTGTTTTATAATTATCATTGTATATGTCCTTCACATCCCTGGTTAGATTTATTCCTAAGTATTTTATTCTCTTAGATGCTATTGTAAATGGAATTGTTTCTCTCTAATTTCCTTTTAAGTTTTTTCATTGCTGGTATGTAGAAACCCAACTGATTTTTGTTTGTTGACCTTGTACCCTGCAACTTTGCTGAATTCCTCTATTAGCTCTAGAAGTTTTCCTGTGGACTCTTTGGGATTTTTCTGTATTTAGGATCATATAACTTGACTTATTTAGTTGTCTGCCTATACCTGTAAAGATAGTTGACAGCCTTGGAAATTATGGGGAAAAATTTAGGCATACAAAAATTTAGTTATACATTGTTTTTTATGAGATCAGTATTCCTTAAGGTGTTTTCTTAAATGTGTTAAAATTTTACAAAGTAATATATGCAAATGATTGAAAAAATAAAATATTACAGAGTAGTTATAATTAAGATCACTAACCCTTACTCCTTGGTGCCACTCTCCAAAGGAAACTTTTAAATTGTTTGTTCATGTGGTATTGTTGTGATTAAAGCATATGTTTATTTCATGAATTATCAATTTTAGATTTATTTTCACTCTGATAAATGAGTGTTTGGCTCATTTGCATCCAGTTCCCCAAAAGGTACATCACTTTTTGTTTATGTTAGTTATTTCTGAAATGCTCATGTAATATACTCAGATATTTTCTTTATGTTTATACAGATTGTCTATCTTGATTTCCCAAGTAGTAAAATTGAGGATATTGGTGCCTCAGTTTTTCTCTTTACCTTTCCTGCCTGCTCTGTACTCTTACATCTGTCATTTCTGCTTTGACATTGTCAAGGTTGAGGACATTTATACTCTGTACTGTACTCCTTTGTACTTTGTGATTTGATTTTGAAAGTTGAAAATCAATGTTACTGTGATTATATAAATACTGTTCACAGCAAAGACAAGGAGAATATTACTTTTCTTGTGTGTGTGTGTGGGTTTTCTTGTCATATTTGTCACCTTTCTTTCTTCCATTTTTTTCAGTCTTTCCATGTAGTTAGTTTTTATTATTATTACCTTGTATATATTGAGTACTTTTTGTCCTCTGTAGAAAGACTGCCCTCAGCCTTCTGTCTTCAGTTTGGACCAGATGCTATCTAGATCTGCTGTGTAGCTCTTGTGCTAGACTTTACTTCACTGCTTTTGTACTTTGGTTCTACTGTTATTGATTGGATCTTTATGTTTTCTTGAGCTGTTTCCTTGTTTTAATATAGTACATACCTTACATAAATTTCTAGGAAAGATTATGTGGGAGATCAATTTTTGAGCCATTGCATGTCTGGAAAGGTCTTCATCAGTCCCTATAGTTGACAGATATTATTTTATTCAAGCTAAACTAAGTTGAAAATTATTTCCCTGCAGATATTTGATGGCATTACTCTAAGTTCTTCTACTATTCATTGTTGATGAGAAGTCTGATATTGCGTGATTCTTGTTCCTTTGTGAGTGATGGTTTTTTTCTTTTCCTCCATGAAAGCTCTTTAGAGTCTTCTTTTTATTCTTGTTACGAACAGAAATTTTTTATTGATGTGAAGTTCTTTTTCATTACTATTAAACTAAAGACTCACATTCTTCAGTTCTTGGAAGTTCTCTTAAGCAAACCAACAGAGAACCAAACCCATTGCTGTCTAGTTGATTCCGACTCATAGTGACCCTATAGGAGAGAGCAGAACTGCCCCATAGGGTTTCCAAGGCTATAAATCTTTACAGAAGCAGACTGCCACATGGCATCTTTCTCCCAAGGAGCAGCTGGTAGGTTCAAACCTCTGACCTTTCGGTTAGCAGCCAAGTGCCTAACCATTGTGCTATCAGGACCTGTTGGAAATTCTCTTATTATTACTTTAATCATCTCTTTGTTCACTCTATAACTCCTGTTAGTTGGACCTCCTAAACTAATCCTCCCCTCATCTTTTTGTCTTATTATTCTGTTGAGCATTCCTTCTACTTTATTCTTAAACCCTTTAATTTTATTTTGGTAGTCATATTTTAATTTCTTGAGAATTCTCCCACCTCTCTCCCGAGCACCCTGTTTTTATTTTATGGATTCATAATCTTTAATTTCTCTGAAAATGTTATGAGTTTTCTTTAATGTAATCTTCCTCCCCGTTATCTCTTTGCTCTAGGGTAATTTTTGCTGCTTGTATTTATCTTGGTCTCAGTTATATTGTAGGCTTTTTATCAAATATCTACTGATTCTTAGTTATTATTCAGATTTAAAAATTAGGCAGCAGAAGAGCTCCCAGTGAACTCTTGATGGGAATTAATGACAGGCAGGCTGTACTTTAGGGTGAAGCTGGTAATTTTTCTTTTGTGCCGTGACATTTAGGAGTCCCTTGTTTTATCCTGAAGTGCCACCTCCCACATTAGCTTCAATAGTTCCCTCTCCCCATCCTATATTTTTTCTTTAGAAGAGAAGTATCCATCTTATTTTATTTTTTAAATAAGAATTTTTCTTTTTCTTTATTTTTTGAACTACCGTTTAAATGGTCTTTTATGGAAAAGAGATAAATGTATTTGTTCTACTGTTTGGCCACAAACTAATAAACATTCAGATATTTACTTATACAATGTTTCAGAAAATATAGTAGGTTGTAGAAATACAAAAGGAGCTTTAAGTTGTGTTCTGGATGTTTAGAAAAGCGAGTGCCAGCTGTGTGTGTTGGAACCTTTTTATAGCAGGTGGAGGATTAGGGAAGGCATCACAAAAAAATTATGAACATAATACATGCTAGTAAAAATATTGAAATAGCTCAGGAGAGCATTACTTAAAAGGTGAAGAGCCCTCCCCTGCCTCTTCCGTAGCACCACATTTGAGAGATAATTACTGTTAACTGTTCATTGTGTATCCTCCTTGATTTCTGCTATGCTTATACTTTTTCAGTTTGTATGTATACATGTGTACTTAATTTTACACAGATGGGATTGTTTTGTATATATTGCTTTGTGATTTGCTTTTTTTACATAACTGTCTATCTTGGACATCTTTCTATTTTATTGTATACAGATCTACTTCATTCTTTTCAAACCTGCATAATTTTCATTCATCTAATTGATATTTATCGAGTATTTACTTATGCCATGGATTGTTCTAGATGCTGAGGATTCAGTGGTGAATAAGAGAGACCAAGCCCCTGCTCTTAAGGAACAACATTTCAATGGGAAGAGACACAAAAATACATTCTTACTATTTTCAGATAGTGAAAAGATCTATCAAGAAAATAAAATATGGTACAATGGTATTGTGAGTGGGAATGGTTCTGAGAGAGACAGCAGTGCATGTGGCTAGCGTGGTCAGGAATGTCTCTCTGAAGTGGTAACATTGAAGCTGAGACCTGAATGATGAGGCAGTTACGAGAAAGTTTAGGAGAACACGGTTCATTGTGAAGGCTCCAGAACAAGAATGAGCCTGCCATACTTAAGGGACCCCCAAAAATGAAATAAAATAAAAGATGAAAGGCTGATGTTAGTGGGTAAATAGGAGAGGTTAGGAGATGCTGTCTGAATGGTGAGCAGGAGGCTGATCATATAGTCCCTTGTACTAGGGTAGGGAGTTGGGATTTGGTTCTCAGTTTAGTCGAAGCCATTGGAGGATTTAAAGTAGGGGGAATCCATAAGGCTATTGAAGTGAATTTGGCAGATGTGATACGGCATTGACGAGGGTGGTAGCAGAGGAGAAAGGTGATCTGGTTTCACATGTGTTTTGAAAGCTAAAATGGTAAGATCTGCTAAAGGACTTGATGAGTGATATGAGAGAGAAGAATGAAGTTGTCTCCTAGATTTTTGTTTCAGCAGCAGGGTGGACAGGAGTGTCATTTCCTGAGATTAGAGAGCCTCGTGGAGAAACAGGTTGCAAACTAGGTTAGATGTACCCTAGTTTACTTAATCATTCCTCTACTGATGGTCATTTAGTTATTTTCCAGTTTTCATTGTTATCTTTGTAGGGAACATCCTTGTAAACCAGTTGCCATCAAGTTGATTCCAATGTGTGTCAGAGTAGAACTGTGTTCCATTGGGTTTTCCATGGCTGGTTTTTTAGAAGTAAATCGCCAAGCCTTTTGTCCTTGTAGATTTATCCTTGTGGGCATATTCTAGAAAATAAGTTTTTTGATGTAGCATTCTCTCACCAAAGAATTCATGTATTTCAAGTGTTGATGGATACCAACCAGTTGCCCTTCAAAAATGATGTGTTACTTAGACTCTTACAGCACTGTGTGTCCCTTTCCCGGCAAGCATCCTCACCACCAGCATGTGCTTGTGGAAGAGGAAGGGGGCAGGGCTTATGTTTCTGAAAATAAGAGTGGAGGTTTTAATGTAATTTTTTTCTTTACTGGGTCACTTCAGGAATCTGTTCCCAGAATTAAAATCAGCTGTTCTTTTCTTTTCAGTATTCTTGAAGCCATAACCTGCCTCTGACCATAGTTTCCTCTAGCTACCAGTCCCACAGCTCTTGGCCAGTCCTTCTAGGCTTCAGTGATGTTTATGAAGCATTTCATAGTAATTATGACAAAAAATAACAACTGTTGATTATTTAATATATGTCAAGCACTATCCTAAGTGCTTTACATGTACTGTATTAACTTATTTAACCCTCACAACAATTTATGAAGTAAATACTATTATTATCTCCATTTTTTTTAGTTGAGAAAACCGAACTGAAGGACTCCCACCAGTCCTTAATTGTGTTTTCACTTTTATCTCTTATGTCAAAATGTTTCTTTCTGGTAAGTTTGGCACTATCACTTATATACTTTTTTTCAGTTGTTATGGGGCAAAACCCAAATCCAAAATAAATGGCACAAAAAGGCACTGGTGGTGTAAATAACATGTTGCAGAGCACATCTAGTTTGGGAGAATGTTTTGTTTATTTACTGATAGTGTTTGTATAATATTATGTTGGGATCTAATAGTGAAAGCTGCCTAGATTCAAATCTTAGCCTTGCCACTTAGTATCTGTTTGATTTGGGGCTGATTGTTGATTTTTTTGTAGCTCAATTTTCTTGATTTTAAAATGGGGTAATAATAGTGTCTGTTTAGTAGGGTTATTGTCAGCAATAAATGGGATAATGCATGTAAAAGTGCTTAGCATGGTGCCAGGCATAGAGGAAGCACTTCATCAAAGGCAACTTTTTCATTTTTTCCTTCTTAATTGTTGGCCAAGAGTAAACAGTCCTGTCTGGCACTCAAAACGTGGGGAAAAATTCAGGTAATCTTATTCTGTTATGTGTGTTTATGTATAAAATTAAAAATATTCTAAATGCCACAAGTGTTTAGTGAGTCATGTTAAGTGGAATATACGTTAAGTGGAATATACGTTTATTAATAAGTTTTTAAGTTTTTTTGGGTAACGTTATTTCTTGGTAGTTTTAATTTGCATGTCTTATAATTGAGTTAAATTGAGTTATATTTTCATCTTTTTTTTGCTACTAGTATTTCTTTTTTTGGAAACCGCCTACGTATGTCCTGTATCAGGTTCCTTTTGGCTCCAAATAATAGAAATGTTCATTAAAAATATCTTATCCAATGAGTAAAATTTTACCTCACATGACCAGAATTTCAGAGTTGGAGAGATTCCAGCTGTAATTCAGTAGCTGAATAAAATTATCAAAGAACTAGATGGTTTTCATTTTTCTGCTTTTATTTTCAGCTTTTTGTTGATGGTTGGTAGATTAACTTACCTGTACATAATTATTAAGCTCCTGCAACGTGCTAGGCAGTATTCTACAAGCATGGAAGATACAGCAGTGAGCAAAACAGACAAAATTTACTGCCCTCATAGAGCTTACATTTAGTAGGCGGAAGACTGTACGTGAGCAGGTAGTCTGTCAAAAGATGTTAAGTGTTACGGAGAAAAATAAAGCAATAAAAGGGCATGGGGAGGGCTGAGCTGAAGTATTTTAAATGGGAGTGTTGAGGGAAGACCTCAAGGAGGTGGTGACATTTGAGTAGGCTTAAATGCATTTCACACAGAGGGAATAGCGGTGCAGAGGCCCCACTTATTGCATGTACAAAGAACTGAAAAAACCAGTGTGGTAGGAGCTGCATAATACAGGGAGAGAGTTGGTAGGAAGTAGCAAGAGTCAGATCATGCAGGACCTTGTAGAACATTGTGAGAACATTCAGCTTTACTCTGGGTGACCTTACCTGACTTAGACTCCAAAAGGCACAGTCTGGCTGCTGTGTTGAACTAGAATGAAGGGAGTAAAGGTAGAAGCAGGAATGCTAGTACTAGTAAAGAGAATATTGTAAGATGTGAGATAATTTGTAATAAGGTAGGAGTACGATGATGAGAAGTGATTCTGTGTGTGTTGTGAAGGTAGAACTGAAAGGATTAGTTCAGAGATTGGATGTGGGACATGAGGAGAGAGGAGGAGTCTTCATTCACTCCAGCTCCAATGACCACAGCCAGTGAAGATGAAGGATACTTATTTGTTCATGTACATCTCCTCTTTTTGAAAAGAAAACCTTTCTTGGAAGCCTGTCAGCAGATTTTTGCTCAGATCCTATTGACCAGGATTGATCATGTACCCAAGTCCTAGGTACAAATGAGGCTGGGAAGGCAAAAATCTGCTACATTTTTAGCCTTATTGATGGGAGGTGAACTCTGACGCAAGGAACAGGTTGTGAGGGCAGGTGACTAATAATAACTTCTGTGTGTCATTGCCCTTTTTTCTGTTGAGTTGTTTGGTGTTTATAGCTATTTGTAAATAATCCTTGTGTGTTAAAAAAAAACAGCACTTTTAATATAAGGTTCTAAACATTTGCAATCCATATATTTTAATGAGGTTTATTTTTCTGAGACGAGTTTTCTTGTTTTTGAAATAAATGAAATCTTCTTTCAAAGTTACAAGTAGGGGCAGATGACTGCAGAGTCCCATGCATAATTTATAGTTTTTCCTACTCTGAGTACAAGTATCGTTTTAACCTGAATGCTGGTTAGTCATTCTTTATAAAACTGTCACTGTGCATCTTGTAGGGGCAGTAGTGGGGTGGGTGGGAGAAAACAAAAAACACCCTACTTCTGCTATACCCCTTAGATCTCTGTTTTTACCAGCTTGCACTGCAGATGCACTCTTTCAGCTGAGGCAATTCTTTAGTAATGCTTTCTTTTTATATTTCCCTCTTGCCTCTTCAGCAGTCATTAACGACTGACTTTCTTTCTCTTACCGTCCTCTGCCCTTTCCCCTCCTTTACCAACAAGGTTGATAACTGGGTTATGATATAACGGGATTTTTGTTTTATCGAATGATTTGTTGTTCACCCTCCATTGCAGTGATGGGAGAAGTAGCTTTGAGGTTTCAAGTGCGGTCTTTCACAGCACACATACCAGAGGTTTTTAGCCTCAACCCCACTGCTTATGGACTGTGTGATCCTGACCACTTCATTGCACAGCTCCATTCCTGTTGTGCTGGGGATGACTTTACATAAAATACAATGCAAATGGCTCTTTGTAGAGTTGTATAGTTTGGTGGCTCTGATGTGACTTTAGGCTGAGCTGTAAATGAGGATGTATGCTGAATGATAATAAGCCCAGTGCCTTTCAGACACTTAAGGGGGAAGTGATAAGCAATTCCATAGCACTTGTTTTTTACCTTTGACCTAGGATTGATTACTAATAACCAACTACCAAAACCAAACCAATTGCCACTGAATCAGTTATGACTCATGACAACCCATGCATGTCAGAGTAGGACTGCGCTTTCAAGGCTGTGATCTTAGGAAGCAGATTACCAGACCTTTCTTCCAAGGCACCTCTGGGTATATTTGAGCCACCAACCTTTCAGTTAGTGGCCAAGCGCTTAACCATTTGCACCAGCCAGAAACTCAATAACTAACTAGGTGAGTTATAGATGCGGAAGTAGGGGCACTGTGAAGTAGCTGGGAGTTATGCTAGAAGGCATATAAAAAAACGCTGTATTTTTTCCCCCTAAAACCACATAAGAGCTATGTTCAACTCATAGTGAAGGCAAAAATTAAGAGTAAGAGTTAAAATTAGGACCTAATGCATTTTATGAGTGATTCACAATATGTAAATGCACTTTCATTAATTTTCTTGGTATTCTTTTTTGTGGTTTTAGAAGAAGAGGTCCTTCAGATGAATAATTTTGTCATTGTTAAAGGAAGGTTGTAAGTATATGAGTTTGGATCATGCCTACAGTTATGTAGGTACTCAGGGGCCTTTTAGATTCTCCATCATGTAGATATAGAGAGGGGGTTGCCGGGAGACTGGCAAGATACGTTTATATTTTTTGCCTGGTAACTTACAAAGGCATAGCCAAGAGAGAATTCATTAGAGGCAAGTGAAATATATATTGAGTTTTTTTTTTTTTTCTTAAAGTGTTCACTTTAATATACTTTTGGTAAGATGTTAAAGTAATTTTTCAGTTCCAAGTTCTGTTCTTAAAAACAGGAGATTCCCTAAGGAAGTAACCCAGTTTAGTAATGCGAGTGGAGTTACAACTGTTAAGGAAGCTGTTGGTTGGCTCTTGGGCTCAAAATAAATACACATTACTTTTATGTCCTTTTTATGTGGAATGATTTTATTGGAAGGTTTAAGTGTAGATTTACAATGAAAATCAGTTTAGTATACTTTATATACAGTGTATTCCTTCTGTTCAAAATTTGTCTGTAGTAATATTTTTCCAGGAGGTGGGGGAAGTATAATGATAAATAGGTCATTTTTATTCCTTTTTTTTTGAAAAAATATTTTATTGTGTTTTCAGTAGAGTCTTACACAGTAATTTAGGTTCCCATTCAACAATTTCTACACAGGTTGTTCAGCGGCACTGGTTACATTCTTTACGATGTGTGAACCTTCTCATTATTATTTTCATTTTGGTTGTTCCATTTCCATTTATCTGGTTTCTCTGTCCCCTTACATTCTCATCTTTGTTTTAAAGTAATTGTTGACTGGTCTGTTTTTTTTTTTTTTTTTTAAGTTGTACTTCAGGTGAAGGCTTACAGAACAAATAGTTTCTCATGAAACAGAAGTACACATGTTGTTTTATGACATTGGTTAGCAACCCTCTATGACTGGTCTGTTTTAAAGTAATTGTTGACTGTTTTGGTTTCATACAGGTGATTTTTTTAAAGGAGCACAGTACTTACAGGTAATACTCATTATTTCTTGAGCCAGTTTGTTATGTAGTTACAAGGTGACCTCAGGGGTTAGTTTTGGTTCAGGATTTGAAGAGTATCTCCAGGCAGTAGTCTCATTCTCAACCAGTTCAGTAGGTAAGTTTTATTTATTTATTTTTTTAAGGAATTTGAGGTTCTGTTCACATTTTTCTCCTGTTCTATCAGGGTCCATCTATTGTGGCCTTGATTAGAATGATTGATAGTTGTAGCCGGGCACCATCTAGTTCTTGTGGACTCAGGGTAGATGGGCCTTGGTTTGTGTAGACTCTTTGTCCTGTAGACTAATTTCTTCTTTCAGTCTTTGGTTTAATTTTTCTTTTTTGCTCTGGATGAGAGATTATTTTTATTCTTAATGAAGTTATTATGCCTTAGAGCAGGAGATAAGTACTTAAAATTTTCCTTATGTATTACAATTTGACTTTTAAACTAACAGCTATAGATTCATGGGGATAGTTATGAGTACATCTCAGTAGGCAGATCTGGAAAGACTACATGGTAAGATAAATGGATGTTTGCAATGAAGGGTAGTAGTTGTACGTTAGTGGGTAGTCCAGTCAGAAGAGCAACGTGAAGAATTGGTGGCACAGAGATGCGAAGTTGCTGGGCTTATTTGTAAAGTGTTTAGTATTAATAAAAGTGCAGTATATGTCATAGTTCCCACATGTCATTTAACCATGACTAATGATATAGTTGTGGCTCTAAAGCAATTGCCCCCAAACTTTGTAAAAAAAATTATGTCTCCCATTAGTAAAAACTTGAATCCGTGGCCTCAGCATATGTATCTTTTTCCTTTTTGAAATAAATTGCATATATTTATCATCATCAAGCCATATATTAAGGACTAGGAAAGCTAAATTTTAAATTCCTTATTGTTACTAATCTTAAGTTCTAATATTTCAGGCCAATGATTAGGAAATTTAAATATCTTATGGTGTGCACTCTGCTATGGAGATCACTGTTCTAAAAACCATGTTATCAAAGGGCTTCATAATGTTAATTTTCCTGCTTTGATTACTAGGTAGTGTGTAATGTAGAAGAATGGAATAGTGATGAGTGGAATCTTTGAATCCTGAAGAGACCATCAGAACAATCGGGGGCATTGATGAAATAAAAAGTTCGAGTTCTGGCTCACCTTTACTCTGGGAAGAATGTAAATAAACATTTATGTTCCATTAGCATTTTTATTGGTCTCCACTGTGTGTCACACACTTCCAAGCACTTTCGTATGCATTACTTAATCTGCAACTCTTTTGACTGATGGGAAGCTAAGGAGTTAAGTAAATGGTAAAGCCTGAATTTTTCTCAGGTCTCTGACTTAAAGCTCTCTTTTCTCCTTTATATCACAGCTGTTTTGAGGAGCTTTAAAATCTAGTTATGGAGACAGGAGAAACATATATGCCACAGAATGTTGAAGAGGGGACTCTGAGTTCCTTGAGAATAGTGCTTATGCATCTCGGGTCATAGCTGTGTCTCAGACATCTAGCATAGTGCATGTAGCAAGTGCTTAATAAATGTTAAACACTCATGGGCCCTTAGTATCAAACAGCATTGGATTTTAAGACATACGGGGTCTGAGTCTCAGCACTTCCACTTCTTAGCTGTATGACCTCGGTCTGAGTTTCCTTATCTGAAAAATGGGAGATCGTAATACCTACTGTATTTGGTGGTTATAAGAATTAAACAGTAATAGATATAAGATGCCTAACTCACAGGACCCATATGTGGTGAGTAGTTGCTATAATGTTAGCTTTTAGCTCAATACGAGAAGAATTGATGCATCACACTGTTCTGTACTTTGTGACTGTTAGCTGTGTAACCTCAAGGAAGGAGTTGTTTAACAAAGTGCTTTTCTCAAGCTTCTACCTCAGTTAGTTTCTTTGTGGAATTGGTAAAAGATTAAATATCTTATTTTAATTTAGTGTATAATTTCATTTCAAATGATAAGTAGTAAGATAAAATGTGTTTTTTTTTTTTGTAGCCCAGGTGTGGTAAACTCTGATGGCTAGGATTTTTAATTACACCGTTTTATTTAATAATATATTTTTTAGGTTTTTAAATACAGATTAATATAAAGAAGAAGATGAAAATGCCCATCATTCTACTGTTCACATAAGTCCTGCCAGCTTAAAAAAACTTCCATATATTTGATTAGGAAGTTTAAACGCTATAAAATAAAAACTGTCTCTACCCCTATAACCCCTATTAACTATTTATTTTATTTATTTCCAGAAAAATTTTAGTCCATGTATCTGGGGGCATATGAATTTATATAAATTTATATAGTATTTATTAATATGATGAGGAATAATTAAATTTCTTTGAACTCACTGATAAATAGTATATACATCAGCAGAAAATTACTGTAGGATTGTATCAGGTTGGGGAAATGAACGTGATGTATTTATATGTATGCAACCAAACATTTATATACATGTGCATATAGTGTGTATACATACATATGCATATAAATATCAATATTCAGTGTAAGATTGACTAGTTTTATATTTGTCTTAAATCTTTGATGGTCTGAAGTTTGTGTGTGTGTGTGTGTCTATTTGTGAATTTGATTTATTCATTCAGTGTTTATTGAGCATCTACTTCTGTGTCTGTACTCTGCAAGGCATTAGAAATATATAGAATAATAAGATGAGATCATTGCCCATAAATCCTAAAGGTGGGTGAGGGGGCAGGGGTGGAGAGCCAAATGAAGATATATATACACTTCTGGGTACTAAAAAGAAGGGGGAGCTTATTGTCCCCTGAGGTTCAGTTACAGGTTTCCTGGAAGAGGTGACACTTAAGCTGAGCTTGTAAGGACTGTCCAAAAGGCATTTGGGCGCAGGGAATAACACTTGTAAAGGCAAAGAATATTGAAGGTAATAATAAATGGTTAAATACGATCCAAGTTTAACATGAGGAGTGGCAGCAGATGAGGCTAAACTGGTTGGCATAAGTTGCATCATGAAGGGTCTTACATGCTTCATTGAGGAGTTTATGTTTCTGTCTTTAAGGCTCTGGAGTGTGTAACCATTGAAGGGTGAAAGAAGGGCAGTGACATCAGCTGTGCCTTTTCAGAATCTCTCTGGCCTCAGTATGAAGGATGAATGGAGGGAGTTTGGAAGTAGTTGGGTGTTGGCAGGTGAGAGTTTGCGTGTCTGAAATAAGACAGTTTTAGGGGGCAATGAAAAGAGGATTAGGAGGTAGGAATAGTAGGAGTTATTGAGGAAGAGGAGGAAACTGAATGATTGAAGCTTCTAGGTGAGTATAATAAATTTAGGAGAGAATCAGTGTAAAGGTGGAATTTAGGGGAAGGAGAACACGCCAAGCAAAAAAAAGAGATTGAAACTATATTCCAGGGATTATCAGTATTTTAACAGGTAAAGAAGGCTGAAAGGAATAAACAGAGAAGCCAGGAGACACAGAGATTTCTAGTGAGCACTTGTGGGATGTCCAGTGTCAGTTGTTCTAGAAATAGCTGTGGAGGAAGGTAAAGACTGTTTTTAGAGTGTCTGATAGATACTGTATTTCATACCAGTGCAATAGTGGTTTTGGTAACCAGATTGCAGAAGGTTTGGTGGTGAATTGGGGATAAGAGAAAGTGTAATAGACTTTCTAAAGAAGCTTGGCTCTGAAAGTAAAGTGTATAGTACCTAGAGAGGGAGGAAGTAGGGTTCAGGAATTACGGATGTTTATAAGTAGGTGAGGTTGTGGCTTATTTATAGATTCATGGGAGGAGGACAGTGGTGGGAATGGTGAGGATGGGAGAGGTTAAGGATAAGGAAGGGAGTTTTGTAGTAGGGATCCAGAGCGTAGGTTAGTAAGAGCAACAAGCTGTTGGTAAAGATACAAGCACATGTTAAAGGTGGATACCACCATATTGTAGTTTTTTAATTTAAAAATGATGCTACTGTGAATATTTTGGTGAGCTTTTATTATATATATATTTTTCCTTCTGTGCTTCATGTTTTTTTTACATAATCTCTTGAGTTTGAGTTGGAAGATGTCTTATTCATCTAGTGCTGCTGTAACAGAAATACTACAAGTAGATGGCTTTAACAAAGATAAGTGTATTCTCCCAGTCTAATAGGTCACAAGTCCAAATTCAGGGTGTCAGCTCCAGGGGAAGGCTTTCTCTCTCTGGTGCCTCTGGAGGAAGGTCCTTCTCGTCAATCTTCCCCTGGACTAGGAGCTTCTCCACGCAGGAACCCTGGGCCCGAAGGACGTACTCTGCTCCCAGTGCTTCTTTCTTGGTGGTATGGGGTTCCCTACTCTCTGCTTAGTTTCCTTTCCTTTTTCTCTCTTGAGAGAGAAAAGGTGGTACAGGCCACACCTAGGGAAACTCCCTTTACTTTGGATCAGGGATGTGACCTGAGCAAGGGTGTTACAATCCCACCCTAATCCTCTTTAACTTAAAATTACAGTCACAAAATGGAGGACAACCACACAATACTGGGAATCATGGCCTAACCAAGTTGACATACATTTTTTGGGGACACAGTTCAGTCCATGACAGAAGATATTCCTGGGGACAAACATACAGTAAAATATGCAAAAACCAGAACTGTGTAAGGTGGAAACCTGTTAGAGAAGTAAAGCTCAAATATTTTCCCCTAATAGAAAAGTGGTAAGACATACACCCCGTCAAAGGCAAAAAACCTGTGAGACCTGGAAAAACAAGGCAGTCTCATCAAGTTCCGGCTCTCACACGTTTCACTGTATATTCTGGTATCAGGAACTAAGTCTGGAGTTGTATCTTCAGTTACACTTATATAGGAAAGGCCAAATGAGAGAACCTGTTACTTTTCTAGTGCTAGGGAAAGGGACCTAGCACTCTGTCGGCCTGTTCCAGCAGGGAAGAAGGTAGTTTTAGAAGGTGAGTAAATTTCATGGATCAACTAAAGTTGTATACAAAGTTTTATTAACAAAATTGTTAAAGCAGACTCATTAAAATTGTTTTAACTAGTCAGGACTTAAATCTCTGTGATTAAAATTTTTTAGAAATTTATTGTTTTATTTTTTGTGAAAATATAGACAGCAAAACATGTACCCATTCAAAACAAGAAACTGTTTTAATTCTCCTGGAATCCAGATTTCTGGGTCCATGGAGTTGGGGTGACCCACCTAGGCCATTTGCCCTCAGGTGTCCTTTTGAACCTTGAGCCTTTAAGGAACTAATTTTCCTGGAGTCACCTTCAGGTCAAACAGGAGCCTGGTAAGCAGCTTAGTGGAGACCGGTTTGCCTTAGACTTTGGGTTCTTTTGGAACATTATCTTTGTGCAGTCAGTTTCCAGAAGCAGGAACTCCAGGATCTGACTGAAAGCTGTGTTTTAGGATATATGGCATGTTGTTAATCATTGTTTTTACAACTGACTGATCCTGAAACCCTGCAAGTGCTCTGACTCCTGAGAAACCAACAAGAAAGGAATTTACAGTGACCGTCAGAAGACTATCCCGCCCAGACCCTGCCTGTTTTCACTATCACCTTTTTGGAGTGTCTTCCCGATACTTTTGGTTTGACGTTGCCTGATTTAAATTGTACCTCCTCATGGTAAATATATTCTGTTACACTAATTTCTGGTGTTTCTCTGTGCATTTAGGTTTTTAACAATTTCTGCATATACAATTCAGTGACATTGGTTACCTTCTTCCCCAGGTGTCACAGTTCTCACTGTCTCTTCCCAAATTATTTCACCAACATTAACTTGGACCCCCTCTCCCTAAACTTCTCATCTGTGCTTTGGAGTTACTGTTGTCAATTTAATCTCATATAATATAGATAATTTTTTAAAAGAGCACAGTACTCCACAAATATTCTTTACTAATTGAGCTAAACTGTTGTTTGGTTTAAAGATGACTTCAGGGCGTAGTTTCGGTTCAAGGCTTAAAAAAGTTTATCTAGGACAATAAGTCTGGGGATTCCTCCAGTCTTAGTGGATCCAAGAAGTCTAGATTCCATAAAAATTTGAAATCCTGTTCCACATTTTCATCCCTTTTGATCATGAGCCAGCTATTGAATTGTTGATCAGAACATTCAGTAATGGTAGCCAGACACCATCCAGTTTTTCTGATCTCATGGCAAAGGAGGCAGTAATTAATGGAGGCAGTTAGACCTGCAGTCCAGTTCCTTCTCTGATTCCTAGGTTGTCATCTTCTGCTGCTGCTCCAGGCAAAGAGAGTCCAATTTTTGTATCTTGGATGGCTGCTTGAAAGCTTTTAAGACCTCAGGCACTACTAAGTGAGCTAGGAGGTAGAACAGAAACTCTAAAAACAATATCAGACTAATTGACTGGACTGTCCCATGAAACCATGCACCTAAACCTTTGAACCAAAAAAAACTAATCCCATGAGGTGTTTAGTTGTATGTAAGTAGTATCAGCAGTTGCTCTGTCACCCTTTATTGTTGCAAAATTGTATATACAATGTTTGTCAATTCGACCTTTTTCTGGTACACGGCTTAATTATATCAGTTATATAAGTCAGGTTGTGTAACCATTACCCTTAATGAATGCCAATTTTCCCATCACTGTCGATGAAAAATCACTGATTTCCAAAGAATGGTCCCCACTCCCCTTTGCGCCTGGTAACTACTAATAAACTTTGGTCTCTATGTATTTACCTATTCTTGTCATTTCATTTAAGTGAGATCATAACAATATTTGTCCTTTTATGATTGACTTATTTCGCTCAGCATAATATCTTTGAGGTTCATCCATGCTATAGCATGTCATGGCTAAGTAGTACTCCATTGTGTGTATATACCATATTTCGTTTATCCATTCATCTGTTGATGGGCACTTGGGTTGTTTCCACCTTTTTGCTATTGTAAATAGTGCTGCAGTGAACATATGTCATTATATGTCTTTGTGTCATTGATTTTAGGTCCCTACGATATATACCTAGGAGTGGAATTGCTGGGTCATACGTAGTTCTATTTTTATTTTTTTGAGGAATTGCCATAGTGTTCCCCACAACGGTTGTAGTGTCTCACAGGCAATGGATAAGGGTTCCAGTCTTCCAGCATACTTGCCAGCATTTGTTTTCAGATTTTTTTTTTTTTTTAATCAATGCCATTTTAGTGGGGTGAGGTGATATAGTATCGCTGTGAGTTGGAATTGACTTGATGGCAACAGTTCTGGTTTTGGAGGTGGTAGCTCATTGTAGTTTTGATTTGCATCTCTCTGCTGGCTAATGACATTGAGCATCTTTTCATGTGCTTGTTGGCCCTTTGAATATCCTCTTTGGTGAAATGTCTGTTCAAGTCCTTTGCCCATTTTTTCATTGTGTTGTTTGTCTTTTGGTTGGTAAGTTATGGAAGTTTTATATATATTTTCAATATTAGACCCTTATCAGATATGTGGGTCCCAAAGATTTTTTTCCTAGTCTGTAGGTTGTCTTTTTACTCTTTTGATGTACAAAATTATTTAATTTTTATGAGGTCCCAATGATCTGTTCCGTCTTGTGCTGCTCACACATGTTACATTTGATAATCTGTCGTTAAAAAAAGTAGATTCCACAGCTTTACCCCCCTATATTTCCTTCCAAGAATTTTATGATTTTAGATTTCACATTAAGATCTGTGATCCATTTTCAATTAGTTTTTGTGTATAGTGTGAGGTATGGATCCTGATTACTTTTCTGCATGTGGAAATCCAATCTTCCCAGCACCATTCGTTGAAGAAATTGTTCCTTCCCGGTTGAATAGACTTAGACCCCTTGTTGAAAATCAGTTGTCCATAGGTGTATGGACTTATTTCTGGACTCAGTTCTATCCATTGGTCTATGTCTATCACTAAACCAGTACCAGGCTGTTTTGATTACTGTAGTTATATAGTATGTTTGGAAATCAGGAATTTTGAGACCTCCTACTCGTTGTTGTTCTTCATGGCTGTCCGGGGCCCTCTATTCTTTCCATGTAAAGTTGAGGTTTAGTTTTTCCATTTGTGTAAAAAATGCTATTGGAATTTTGATTGGGATTACATGGAATCTGTAGATCACTTTGAGTAGCATTTACATTTCACAGTATTACATTTTCCAATCCCTGAGCTTGGAATGTCTTTTATTTAGGTCCGCTTAGGGTCAATATGAGTCAGAAGCAACTCGACAGCAACGGGCTTGGTTTGGTTTTACTCTTAAAATTAAAAAACTGTAAACCTATTCAGATGAAATCCTGTCTAGATTGATAAATCTGAATTACAAATTAAAACTTCCCCAATTTTATTATTTTTAAGCACAAGTATTGTTATCAAGGAGAGCTCATTGAGGACAAATCTTTTCTGAACAGACAAGAAATGTCATCACTTGTTTTTAAGTAGGTGGCTGTAAAATGCTTACTGTTGCGCCTCCCTCATCCCCCACCAGATTGGTTTGTTAAATAATAAACCTTTTAATTCTAAATAGAGTAGTAAAAAGCAACTTTTTTTTCTTTAGTTTCTTTGTGTATAATTTCTGCTTTCTGTTGTATTTTCAGTTCATAGGGATGGTGGAGGAGTAGATTTTCCTCATTGTCTTGTCGTCTTTGAAAATTTATGTCATCCAGGTTTCTCTGCCATGTTCTAGATCAGTGCTATAGAATAGAACTTTCTGCAGTGTTGGAAATGTTCTATATCTGTACTGTCCAGTGCTGTGGCCTCTGGAAATGTGGCTAATGGGACTGAGGACTAGATTTTTAGTAGTATTTAATTTAAATTTAAATAGCCAAATGTGACTAGTTGCTGCGGTATTTCCCAGCAGTCCTACACTTCTCCTCCCTTTCCCGCTCTAATCCTGACTCCCTTTTCTCTCAGGTAGTCATTGCTATTAGTTTGGTGTATATCTGGCCATATTTGTTTCTGTTCATATGTAAGATATAGATACATGTGTTTGCATCTGTACTGTTTTAAAAAATGTAACTATATATACATATGTGCATATGTATCTCTTTATTATAGTAAGATATATAAACCATAAATTTTGCCGTTTTAAAATATATAATTCAGTGGCATTAATTATATTCATAATGTTGTGCATTCATCACCATTATTTGTTTCTAAGACTTTAATTACCCTAAACAGAAAGTCTGTACCCATTAAGCATAAACTCTCCGTTCTCTTCTCCCCGCAGCCCTTGGTAATCACAAATCTACTTTCTGCCTCTATGTATTTGACTATTCTAGATATTTCATATAAGTGGGATCATACAGTGTTTGTCCTTTTGTATCTGACTTATTTCACTCAGCATAATGATTTCAAGGGTCATCCATGTTGTAGCATGTATTAGAACTTCAGTCTTTTTTATAGCTGAATAATATTGTTTTGTTTGGATATACCATATTTTGTTTATCCATTCGTCTGTTGATGAACACTTGGGTTGTTTCCTCCCTTTGGCTATTGTGAATAATGCTGCGGTAAACATTGGGGTACACGGTTTAAGTCCCTGTATTCAAGTCTTCTGGATATATACCTAGGAGTAGAGTTGCTGGGTCATATGGCAATTCTGTGTTTAACTTTTTGAGGAACCACCATACTGTTCCCACAGTGGCTACACCATTTTACATTCCCATCAGCAGTAGATGAGGATTCCAGTTTCTCCACATCCTCATCGGCACTTGATCAACACTTGTTATTTTGTTTATTTATTTTTTTTAAATTTTATAACAGCCATCCTAACCAGTTACTTTTAATCTGTTCTCACTCATGACCACCACATGTGTGTTAGAGTAGAACTGTGTTCCATAGGATTTTCACTGGCTGATGTTTTGGAAGTAGATCACCAGACCTTTCCGCCAAAGAGCTGCTGGATGGACTTGAACCTCCAATGTTTCAGTTAGCAGCTGAATGTGTTAATAGTTTGCACTACCCAGGGGCTCCAGTAGCCATTGTGGTGGAGGTGAAATGGTTTTCGTTTGCATTTCCCTGATTTACTAATGATCTCGAGCATCTTTTCGTGTGCTTATTGTCCATTTGTATATCTTCGGTGGAGAAACATCTATTCAGGTCCTTCACCCGTTAGTTAGTTAGTTAGTTAGTTAGTTAGCTAGTTATTTATTTATTTATTTATTCATTCATTCATTCACTCATTCATTCATTCATTCTTTGCCTGTTTTTAAATTGGATTGTCTTTTTGTTGCTGAGTTGTTGAAGTTCTTGATATATTCTGGGTATTACTGTATTTTTACACAAATAATGCCGCATTATTTATGTATATATGTGTATATTTACACATATATACACATACATATTTTGTCAGCCACCACCCCCAGCCCACCCTGTGAGGTATTTTCATAAGCATGCTGTGCAAATTGTTTTACATGTTGCTGTAAAAAAAGGTTGGCGTATTGTGCTCTTGAAAATACCTTGTAGAGGGAGGGCAAGAACTTTATGATTTTAGCTCCGATGTTTAGGTCACTGATATATTTTGAGTTAATTTTTGTATGTGGTGTAAAGTATGGGCCCAAATTCATTTTTTTCCATGTGGAAATCCAGTTGTCTCAGCACTATTTGTTGAAAAGACTATTCCTTCCCCATTGAATATACTTGACGCTCTTGTCAAAAGCCAGTGGCCGTAGAGATATGTGGGTTTATTTACACACATACTGTTTTTAAAACAAAAACGTGATCATATATGTTCGTTAATCTGCAGCCTGCTTTTCTCACTTTGATCTGTTCTGAATACCCTTCCAACGCCTATGGAACTTTGTCACCCTTTTTAGTGGGGCTGTTCAGTATTGTGGTCTGTGGGTGGTTTTCTCAGCATTTTATTAGATACAGCTTTTCATCTGTCTCAGTGTATGATGTGTATTGACTCTGATCAGGTATGAACAATCATTAATTCCAGTTATAATCTGATAATGAAAGCAGAAATTACTCTTTTTAAGATGGGAGCCTCTTTATTAGGTAGATAGCTGCTGTCTAGTCAACTCTGACTCATGGTGTCCTTATGTACAACAGAACGAAATGTTGCTTGTCCTGCATCATCCTCACAATTGCTGGCATGTTTGAGTCTATTTTTGTGGCTATTGTGCCAGCCCATCTCATTGACCATGTCCCTTGCCAGCCCTCTGCTTCAGCAAACATGATGCCCTCCTCTAGCAGTCGAGCCCTGCTGATGACATGTCCAAAGCATACAAGTTGGACAGTATTTTATTGTGACCCATAAAGTATTCATTGGCTAATTTTCAAAAGTAGATCACCAGCCCTTTCTTCCTGGTCTTAGCTGGAAGCTCTGCTGAAACCTGTCCATTTTTGGTGACCCTATTGGTGTTTGAAATAGTGGTGGCGTATCTTCTAGCATCACAGCAACACACAAGCCACTACTGTACAACAGACTGACAAATGGGTGGTGGACCTCTTTGTTAGACTTATTTAAATATATCAGGACTTGTTGCTGTGTGCTGTCGAGTTGATTCTGACTATGACCCCATGTAACAGAGTAGAACTGCCGCATTGGGTTTCCTTGGTTGTAATCTTTATGGGAACTGATCGCCAGGTCTTTTTTCCCAAGGAGCGGCTGTTGAATTTGAACCGCTGACCTTTCGATTAGCAGCTAAGCACTTAACCATTGTGCCACTGAGGCTCCTTTTATCAGGAGTAGTCTTCCCTATTTTTTTCTTATGTTTGGACCTAGTTTTGCTCCCTCATGTTTTTTATTTCCTTGTCTTTGTTGTTTATCTATTTTTCTCGCATTAAAACTCCTATCAGGGCTTACTTCTTTTTAGTGACTCTTAGTTTTGAATCGTGACACTCAGTTCTAATAACCAGGCAGATAACTTTTTCTACTGACTTGTAATAAAGCTGTTTCTTAAACAAAGTTTCAAAGCTATTAATCCTAGGTTAACTATGTTTTTTTTGAAGGGTGGGATGGGGTGGAAAGGTAGCATGTAAAATTTTTTTTTTTTCCTTCCCTCCCTTCTTTCCTTCTTTCCCTCCTTCCTTTTGTTTCAGTAATTACTAGAATCAGGGGGACTGGGATATACTAATGCCCTAAATTCATATTAGGTTGACCCATATGAAAATACATTTTTTTAAAGGATAAAAATGGTCAAATATTGGCAATTTCATGAGATCCAAGCTAAATTATTTACTGTTTACTATTAACATACGAAGCCTTAACTCCTCATCTAACTCAAAGAAGGTGGCCCAGGCAAATTGATTTCATGTAGGAAAGCTTAGTTGAAGGTAGTAAGTACATCAGTTCAAGGTTCAGTTACTGGAGCAGAGACCAGAATGGGGTCTGTATTATGATTAGTACCATTTCCCAAATCATGTTTTGTTTTGTTTTTTTTAATAGTGTGGCTTTTATATTGACATATTTTGATCTTGAATTTCCAAACCATCAGAAAGTTTCTCATATTTCAAGAAATGGGTTAAAAAATTTAAAGTCAAATACAATTTATTTATTTTTTGCCTAATTAATTACTTTCAATTTTATTAGGATAATATAATATGTATATATATATAAGGAGCCCTGGTGAACTGCAAACTGAAAGGTTGGTGGTTTGAACCCGCCCAGCAGCTCTGTGGGAGAAAAGAGCTGGCGATCTGCTTCTGTAAAAATCTTAGCCTAGTAATCCCTATGAGGCAGTTCTCCTGTCTTACAGAGTTGCTATGAGTCAGAATCAACTCAGTGGCATACAACAACAACAACAAAAAATATATAACAAAAACATATGTCATTTAAACCATTTTTACGTGTACAATTCTGTGACATTAGTTACGTTCATCATGATGTGCAGCCATCACAACTGTCATTCTCAAATGTTCTTTATCACCCTCCACAGAAACTCTGTACCCCTTAAGCAATAACTCCTCATTTTCCCTTTCTCCTAGCCCCTGGTAACCACTAATAAACTTTTGTCTCTATGCATTTGCCTATTCTAAATATATCAAACGTAAGTGGTATCATACAATATTTATCCTTTTGTGTTTAACTTATTCCACTCAGTGTAATATTTTCAAGGTTCGTCCATATCATAGTATGTATCAGAATTTCATTTATCGTTATAGCTAAATAATACTACATTTTATGGATATATCACATTTTAGTCATTCATCTGTTGATGGACACTTGGGTTATTTCCACCTTTTGGCTATTATGAATAATACTGTAGTGAACATAGGTGTACAAATAACCTGCTTGAGCCCCTGCTTTCAATTCTTTTGGGTATATACCTAGGAGTGGAATTGCTGGGTCATACGGTAATTCGTTGTTTCAAATACAATTTATTTTGGATGCCTGCTATTTTGGATTATCTTTACCTTAATTTTCCTCCATCTTTATTAACATGGATAATAAAAAATTGTTTTCCTGTCTCATTATCATACCCAAAACAAAAAAAACAACAAAAAACCCCAAGCCTGTTGCTGTTGAGTCGATTCCGACTCAACAACCCTAGGTTAAGAAATATTTAATCTTAATATACTTTAATTACAATAATAGCTAACTCTGGGCTCTTGACAAATGCCATTTTGATGAAAGAGCTTATAATCTTATGTTAATGAATCAAGTAGTGCTTAGCCTACAGTGTAGGTCCGTAAAAGATGTTACTTGATTTTGTTCAGGGTCTGAAACCTTTGAAGAGAGCCTAAAGACTAAAGTAGTCCCTAAAAGATAAAATTTGAACCCAGAATGAGAGCTGTTTTAAAATTCTAATATATTACTTTTCCTAATATAATCAAAGATATTCTTCAGGAAAGAATCATGAAAAGGGATGTGCTTGGTTAAGTGCTATCAAAATCCCCTGAGTAGGATATACTTGTTTTTTAGGGTGTGTATATTTATATATGTATGTATATGTGTATTTAATTGCTTTTAAATAGATTTACTTATAGATGTAACTAAGTAATATTCATATATATGAATCAAATTGATCAAATGATACATTTATTATAAATAGTTTACCCCCCCAAGCTAAATGCTTTACTACGTATGTTAATATGGGAATTTGGGAGTTTCATAAGTTTACATTGCTATAAATCATAGCTGTATTTTTATTTTAAAGCATTTTTATTCTGAAAGTATATGTGCTCATCATAAATTCAAACTTTTAACAAAAGACATAAATCACAAGCTCAGTTTTACTCCTCAGAGGTAATCACAGTAAACTTCCTTGCATTTTTTCCGGATGTTTTTGTTTGTAACTAAGAGCTATATGTGCATAGAAAAATATATGTGTATATTTGTGTGTGTATAGTTTTTTTTAAAACAAACACAATTGTATTATTGTAAATACTGTTTTCTAACTTTTTTTTTGCTTAACAGAACGTCTTGTATATCTGTTCTTAGGTACATCTTGATTAATAATATAATGCAGTTCAGTGATGATTTAAATAAAATGATTTTTTCCACTTACTGAATTCTAATTTTTAAAATTTACTGATATTATAAAATCAGATTATATAATTAGCAGTAAGTAGGAATGAGTCTGGTAAAATCAAACAGGAAAAGTTGTATTAACAAAAATAAAATTTGTACCACACAGTTGTTTGTGAGGAGGTTAAGGAAGTGTGATCTCTTTAACATATGTAGTAGTTAAAAATGTATTGTTCTGATGTGTGTCTTGCCTATTACAAAATCCTACTCAAAACTTTTGGGGACTTGTTCTGTCTTTCTCCTTTAAGGTAATCCACTATAGTTATTCATGTGGGAGATTAATGTAATGTAAGAGTAATGTAAAATAGGAATAATTAACAGAATTCTATATTCAGTTTGTCCAGTCTAAGTTAAATATGCAGATGACACAACCTTGCATCCAGGAAGTGAAGAGGACTTGAAGCACTTTCTGATGAAGATTGAAGACTGCAGCCTTCGGTATGGATTACACCACAACATCATGATAAATGTAGAAAAGATTGAAGGTGTCAAAGATTTCATTTTGCTTGGATCCACAATCAACACTCTTGGAAGCAGCAATCAAGAAATCTGTGTTGAGCAGATTTGCTGCAAAAGACCTCTTTAAAGTGTTGAAAAGCAAAGATGTCACTTTGAGGTCTAAGGTGCGCCTGACTCAAGCCATGGTATTTTCAGTCGCCTCATATGCGTGCAAAAGCTGGACAATGAATAAGGAGCACCGAAAAAGAATTGATTCATTTGAATTATGGTGTTGGTGAAGAATATTGAATATACCATGGACTGCCAGAAGAATGAACAAATCTGTCTTGGAAGAAGTACAGCCAGGATGCTCCTTAGAACTGAGGATGGCGAGACATCGTCTCAAGAACTTTGAACATGTTACCCGGAGGTACTAGTCCTTGGAGAAGGACATCATGCTTGGTAAAGTAGAGGGTCAGCGAAAAAGAGGAAGACCCTCAAGGAAATGGATTGACACAGTGGCTACAACAGTGGGCTCAAACATGGCAACAATTGTGAGGATGATGCAGGACCGGGCAGTGTTTTGTTCTGCTGTACATAGGGTCGCTATGAGTCGGAACTGACTCAGTGATGCGTAACAACATCAACAACAATAAGTTAGAAATCTTAGTTCCTCTTGCTGGTCTTATGATCTTGGAAGATAATTAAGGGCATGAACTTTGTATTAAGCTATTGCTGGTTTAAATCCTGGATCCACCACTTAATGTGTGATCTTGACCTCCAAGCTTTGTTTTCCCTATCTGTAAAATGAGGAGTAATGATTGTTGTGATGAGTTCATAAAAAGTACTATGTTACTGAAGTTATGCCAGCTGCTGAACAGATAAATTCTGAAATCTCCAAGGCTTAACACAATCAGAGTTTATTTCTTGCTCACATAAAGTGCATTTGTTGAGATGTTGGGGGGATTGTTTGTGGCTCCTATGCTTGATGAAGTCATTCTGGGACTCAGACTAATGTGGTCTCTGGTGTCTTCAACACATGACTTCCAAGGTTGCCCTGGGTATTGATACCCACCTGGCAGATGGGGGAGATGAGGAAGAGGATTGCATAGGAGGTTTTGGGGCTGGGTGTGCAAGTAGTAAAGAGGCGTATGGCACTTTTCCCTACATTTCATTGTCTAGAACTTAGGCCTGTGGAAGTCAATTTGGGAAATGTAATCTAGATCGTGTCCAGGAGGAAAGGGAAATGGGTTTGGGAATAACCAGCTAATCTTTGCTGTAACACTCAGCATAATGCCTGGAAGATTGTTTCTATTTCTGTCAAGCACTGTTTTAGGAAGGAGCCCTGGTGGTGCAGTGGTTAAGCACTTGGCTGCTAACCAAAAGGTTAGTGAGTCAAATGCAACAGCCTCTCCATGGGAGAAAGATATGGCAGTCTACTTCCATAAAGATCATAGCCTTGAAAACACTATGGGGCAGTTCTCTGTCCTATTGGGTCACTGTGAGTTGGAATCAACTTGATAGCAATGGGTTTTTTTGGTACTGTTTTAGGAGAACTGTATATTTTAACTGTATTACCTCATTTAAATTTCCACAAAAGTCCTCAGAAGTGAGGACTATTACCCTTTTTAAAAAAAAAAAATCTGAGGGAACTAAAGCACAGAGAACTAGTGAGTCATAGAGCCAGGATTTGAACCTAAGCAGTCTTCACTGCAGAACCTAGGCTTTTACAGTTTGCTGAAAGCACTATTTTAAATGCTTCTTTGCTTAACTCCTTTCACTCCCCGGTATCCCCAAATTTTCTTCTGTTGGTATCTTCTTTGTCTAAAGTAATTTTTCAAGTTGCTGCCACTTCCATCTGTGATCTTTATTTCTACCCTCCATTTGGCCTTGTATTCAGTAGACTTACAGTCACTCCTGTTCCCTTTCCACCTGTTTTTTCTGTTTTTCAAACCTACCTTTTGTACAAAATTTGTCCATACACAAATGTCTACACAGTAGTATAATGAACCCCTAAGTATTCATCAGTTTGTGGCACAAATGGTTTGCGCTCAACTGCTAACCTGAAGGTAGTTTGAACCCACCCAGTGGTGCCATGGAAGAAAGGCCTAGCAATCTGCTTCTGCAAAGATTACAGCCAGGAAAACCCTGTGGAGCAGTTCTACTCTGTAACATGTGGGGTTGCTGTGAGTCGGAATTGTAAATACCCATCACCTAGCTTAAACAATTATCAATACATGACCCATCTTGTTTCATTTCATTTCATTTATACTCTTACTTCGTGTTATTTTGAAACAAATTGAGACAATATCATTTCATTTTTAAATATTTGAGAATGTATCTCTAAAAGATTGAAGACTCTTTAAAAAAGAAAAACCTAATACCATCATCATATCTAAAAATATTTAACAATTAAGTCCATAGGTTTACAGCACAAACTAGTTTTTCATTCAAAAATTTTATACACAAATTATTTTATGACATTAGTTGCAATACCCCCATGTATCAGCACTTTCCTCCTTTCCGTTTCCACCCTGGGTTCTCAGTGTCCATTCATCCAGTTTTCCTGTCCCTTCTGGCCTTCTCATCTTCGTTTTTGGGCAGGTGTTGCCCGTTTGGTCTTGTATACTTGATTGAACTAAGAAGCATGTTTCTCACGTGTGTTGTTGTTTATTTTATAGGCCTGTCTAATCTTTGGCTGAAAGGTGGACTTGGAGAGTGACCTCAGTTCTGAGTTAGCAGGGTGTCCAGGGGCCATAGTCTTGGGGGTTCCTCTAGTCACTGTCAGACCAGTAAGTCTGGTCTTTTTTTTTGAATTTGAATTTTGTTCTGCATTTTTGTCCCACTCTGCCCAGGACACTCTACTGTGATCCCTGTCAGCGCAGTTGGTGGTCTTTTCCTGCCTTTAGTGTAAAGAGTTCACTAGCATTTTGCAGCTGTGACTGTGATATTTCTTATCTATCAAGCACTGTGCAGGGAAGTATTTGGAGATAGTACACAGATAAAGACAAGATCCCTTCAAGGAGTTCTGTGGCTAGTGGTGGAACAGTGCAGTGTGGGAGTGATAGTTTTATGGACATAGTGGGGAGCACATAGTAGAGCACAGATTAAGAGGCACTTAGCTTCAAGGTCAGGAAAGGGGTGTGGGGTTGAGTGATTTTGAAGGTTGAACAGCAGTTTGCTACTGGAGGAGGTAGAGATTTGCAGGTGGAAGAGCAGCATGTGCAAAGGTCTTGAGAAGTGAGTGAGTTTGTAACTGAAGACATTCAGTGTGGCTAAAATTTTGTTCGGTGTGCTTGGTGGAGGAAAAATCAAGAGATAAGGCTACACAGGTGGTATGAGTTTTAAGTCAGTCTCAGGAATAGTTTTAATTCTGAAGGCCATGGTGAGACATTGAAAGATTTTATCCAGGCAAATGACAAAGAAACGCATTTTATGAAGATTGCTGTGGGAGCATTGAGAAGTTGAACTGCTTATCCAGATTTCATTTTCCTCCCCCTCCAAAACTGACTCACTACTACCCCCCTACTACCCTCCTCACCCCACCACCACCCCATCTGCCTCAGACGGCCTCCTCCTAGAGTTCTAGCTCTTGTTCTTTTCAGAGTTTGCAAAACTGGGAAGGCTGGAAAGGAGGCTGTCTAAAAAAGTGATTGATGGTTGAGAAATTGTTGCTGTTGTCATAGCAGCATTAAAAAAAGAAAAACCAAACCAAACCCTTTGCCATCGAGTCAATTAGGACTTGTAGCGACCCTATAGGACAGAGTAGAACTGTCCCATAGGGTTTCCAAGGAGCGACTGATGGATTCGAACTGCCAACGTATTGGTTAGCAGCCAAGCTCTTAACCACTGTGCCATCAGGGCTGTCATAGCTCTACATATTATAGTAATAGGAATGACAGTGATGATCATTGTAGATGACTGATGACCGCTTAACAACAGTGCCAGGCACTAATCTCAGCAGGCTTTAACGTGACAACCCTGTGGGGTAGGCTCTATTGTCCCCATTATACAGGTAAGGCATATGCACCAAGAAGTTAAGTGATAGACTCAAGGGTATGCTTCTAGTAAGAGGCAGAGGTGGGATAGAACCTAAGCAGTCTGCCTCTAGAGCTCATGTTTATAACATTCTGTTATATTACCCTTCTGGTTTTATGACACCTTCTCATTCAAGTCTATGCTTTGCAGTCAGCACATGCAAACCAGTCTCCATAGCAGGTCTCCTGTCTTTCCCCTTAGTCTTATATCATCAGAGTCTTTCCTAGGGTTTCTGGTCCAGTAGCTGCCTAGCCTATGTCAGAGTAAGGATTCCTACTGTGGCTGAGTATACTATTTGATGGAATGTATGTAGGAAGATGTTCTAGCATTCCTACTAAAAATGTGTTTCTAGTATAAACGTTAAACCAGCATTACTTAGATCTTGTAAGACTGCCATCGAACCGTAGTTAAATAGGCCTTAAGAAACATTTACTATATATCAGAAAAAATTTAATAAAGCTAAATTATATTTATCAATAAAATAAAAACATTTTGTCCCACCATCTTAAGATTATAAACACATAGTGATATATTTCATTTATACATACATAAGCTATGTATATGCATATATGTATGTATGACATATATAGAAAAATGGAAATATTATATGAAAAATATAAAATAAGGTATATGAGATCATATTGTTTGTATTTTTCCACGTAAGAAGGATAGTCATAAAAAGGTTTCCGTGTCAGTAACCATGGTACTATTGAATTTTAGTGGCTGCAAAGTAATACATTGCTTAAATGTAATTCATTTAAATGTAATTCATCTGAATAGTCTCATCTTGTTGGACAAGAAGCCCTGCCAACCCTAATCTTTGAGCGTTAAAAGCAGTGCTCAGATGCATATACTTATAGCTAAATCTTTTATTAATTATTTATTCATGGTAAATTCCTAAGTGGAATTCCTGGGCCGAAGGGTATACAGGTTTTAAAGATTCCTGATATTGACAGATATCACCGTAGAATAATTGTACCGGTTTATACTCTTACCGGCAATATAGGAATGTGCCTGTTTACCTGTTCCCTTGCCAGTTGTGGAAATTGTGTTAATAAAAATAAAAACTCTTAAAAAAGGCATTGAAAAATGGTCTGGGAATATAAATGTACCCCTCTTCCTTGTTCACCTTCCAAGTAAATTGATCATTTATTTAGCTGTCTGCATATAAAAGAAAACTAGTAAAATGAAGTGGCACATTCATTGCCAAATAACTAAAATGGCCTGAGAGCCACAGGGATTTGGTGGAATTGGGATGGGGTGGGGTGGTGGAGGTACTGGTGGTGGAGGTACTGGTGGTAGATAACTCTGTGCTAGGGTTTTCTGAGAAATGTTTGGAAAGGTGGCACACTTGAAGGTAAGATGAGTTCAGAGAGGTGTAAAGGAGAATAGAGATGTTCTAAATAAGGACAGTGACATTTGGCAAGGGAATTACCTCTCGTATTTAAAGAACTCTGGGTAGATCATGTTTCCCTATAAGTTGAACCCCTATTGCTATTCTGAGGTGAAAGCATGTCTTTTGATTTCTCTGATCTGGAAAGATTGTTTGTGTCCCCCAGAATAAATTATTTTGGTGAAAAAGGATATTCCTGAGGGGAGCAATAGGGAAAAGAGGTAGAAAATTAGATTGTGGGCAGTTGTTGAAAAAAGGCCTTGAATGCCAGGCGGCAGGCATTGAGTATTACTGATGCAGAGGTAATAACAACAATCCTTATGGATTTTTGAGCAGGTGAAAAATGTGGTATGAGTGAGTAGGATAGCATGGAAGTGAGACAAAGACACACAGAGAGCTCCAGAGAAACTGGCTGGTAAAATGTTTCATATAATGGCACTGGGAATAGAAAGGGAACATTGAAATGCTAGACATTTACATAGAAAGAGTTGACAAAATATAGTGATTCATCGTGTGTAGGGGACCAAAGGAAAAGGAATGATCAAAGATTACTCAAAGCTGGTAGCTTGACTTTTGAGAACAATTGACGCCAGGAGGGGGAGGGGAAGACAGTTTTGTTTCTAAACGTTATTATAAAATAAATGTAGTTTATAAAAAATACTTGACCAAATCTCAAGATTTATGGTATGTTTAGTTCCACTTGAAAAATTATTAAAATGGCGTTAAGCATTTCTTAAGGTATTTTTTTTGCCTCTGTTGTAGAATAGAGGAGTCCTGGAGATGCAGGGGTTAAGCGTTCAGTTAGCGGTTTGAACCCACCAGCCACTCTGTGGGAGAAAGATGTGGCAGTCTGCTCCCATAAAGATGTGCAGCCTTGGAAACACTATAGGTAGTTCTACTCTGTCCTAACGGTTGCTATGAGTTGGAATTTACTCGATGGCAGTGGGTTTGGTTTGGGTTTTATTACAGGATAGAAATAGAAAGTGGAAGTAACATATCAAACAGTTACTGTGGAATGGTGTTGCTCTAGAGCAGGGTCTGTTAACCTCCGCACAGTTGACACTTTGGGCCAGATTCTTCGTTGTGGAGGTTGTCCTGTGCATTATAGGATGTTTAGTAGCATTCCTGACTTCAATCCAGTAGATGCCAGTAGCACACGTCCCTACTTTGTGATGATCAAAAATGTCTGTAGACATTGCCTAGTGTCTTCCTGGGGGACAAAAATTGCCCCCCAGTTGACAACCACTACTGTAGAGTACAGAACCGGGACCACTAAATTAAAAGTTACTGTCATGCCAGGAACTGTTTCTAGGACATAGCTGGCACTGAGATATTTATTGAATATGTGAATAGTCAGATACTAAAAAATATTTTTTGTTGAGAATGTACACTGCAGAACATACAGTATACATTCAGCAATGTCTGTATGTACGGTTCAGTGACATTAATTACATTCTTCATTGTACAAATATTCTCACCTTTCTTTTCTGAAATTTTCCTCCACCATTAACATAAACTCACTGCCCCCTAAGGGTCCTATCTAATCTTTTTAGTTGCTGTTGTCAGTTTGATCCCATGTAGACAGTTCTTTTTCCTTTTTTTAAATTGTGCTTTAGGTGAAAGTTTACAGAGCAAATTAGTTTCTCATTAAACAGTTAATACACGTATTGTTTTGTGACTTTGGTTGCCATCCCTGCAACATGTCAACACTCTCCCCTTTTAGACCTTGGATTCCCTATTTCCATTCGTCCAGCTTTCCTGTGCCCTCCTGCCTTCTAGTCCTTGCCCCTAGGCTGGTATGCCCATTTAGTTTCGTGTACATGGTTGAACTATATGTGTTACTGTTTGTTTTATGGGCCTGTCTAATCTTTGGCTGAAGGGTGAACCTCAGGAGTAACTTCAGTACTGAGTTAAAAGAGCATCCAGGGGCCATACTCTCGGGATTTCTCCAATCTCTGGCAGACCAGTGAATCTGGCCTTTTTTTTTTGTGAGTTAGGATTTTGTTCTACATTTTTCTCCCGCTCTGTCCAGGAACTGCTATTGTGATCCGTGTCAGAGCAGTCAGTGGTGGTAGCCGGGCACCATCTAGTTGTGCTGGACTCAGTCTGATGGAGGCTGTGGTAGTTGTGGTTCATTAGTCCTTTGGACTAATCTTTCCCTTGTGTCTTTGGTTTTCTTCATTCTCCCTTGCTTCAAAGGGGGCAGACCAGTAGATGTATCTTAGATGGCCACTCACAAGCTTTAAGACCCTAAACGCTACTCACCAATTTTCTTTATAAACTGTGTTATACCGATTAGACAGTTCTTAAAAAGAGCACAGTGTTCAAGGCAGATATTCTTTACTAGTTAAGCTAAACTATTGTTTGATTTTAAGAAGACTTCAGGGGGTATTTTTGGTTTAAGGTTTAAAGTTTCAAGATTATCTCAGAGCAGTCATTTCAGGGGTTCATCCAGCCTCCATAGCCCCAGAAAGTCTGGATTCCATGGGAATTTGAAATTCTGTTCTGCATTGTCTCCCTTTTGATTAGGATTCTTCTACAGACTCTTTGATCAAGTGGTTGAACAGTTAAGATTTTGACTTTAAGTTGAAAACAGAACAAACCTAGTGACAGACTATTCAAGTTCTTTACAATGGAATGGGATGCCCATTGAGCTGCTCTTTCATGTCTCATTTCCTAACCTGGATTATTAAACTGATGGCATTATTTTTTCCAGTGTATAACGGATTCTAATAAATTTTTTGCTGTAAAGCTTTCAGAGCCTTTTCTGCTGAATTGTGTTCAGACTTCTTAGCCTGATATTTGAGTCTTTTCCATATTCTGAGACCGTCTTACATTCAACACCTTACTTGCTCTCTTCTGAACATGGCTGAGTTTTACCTTCACCTCTAACTGCTTGAACCGTCCTACTGCTTGAATTACTTGTCCGTCCTCTCTTTCCCCTTTCCTCCTCTTCTGTGTTTTCCAGTCTGAAATTTTACTCATCCTTCATTGTGAAATCATTACCAATCATTAAGTCGTTTCTCTTTTCTCAACTATCCTATTTGTTTTTTTCCTTTTACGGTACTTGAGACATTGTTCTGTATTTTTCCCCCCATGTACATATTCTTTAAGTTTGATAAATGTCTCTGATTCATACTCTTATTCATAATTTCCATTCAGGGATTATTGTAATACATTGTATATTGATTGAGAAAATGGGTGAAGTAGAGGCCGGATGTCTGGTCTGGGATGTTGTAAGAGAAATTCATGCATTGAGTAACAAGTTGAACCAAAGTCGTTCTTATATCAAGATTTTATGTTACTACTATAGATACACTTTACTCATAATGTCTCTTGAATTATTTCTTATTCTCTGTCCCCATTGCAGCTGTCCTGTTGGGATTATTTCTAGAATTTCTAGTCGCTCCCTATCCCTAGTTCCTCTATTGGTCTACAGGTTTCTAAATAAACTGGTCTTTTTATTTTTTTAAAATTTCTTATACCTCATGTCTTCTTACTTTCCCCCTCACTCAGTCTGCTGCAGCCACTGGGTATCCTTGCTGTCCTTTCAACACACTCATCTCAAGAATTTGGCATTTTGCTGTTCCTTCTACTAAATGCTCTTCTCCCAGATTATCTGCATGATTTGTTGTCTGTTCTACTTCAGATCTCCTCTGAGTGTCTCCTTACTCATGAGACTTTATTTTATACATTTTTATCTTATAAATATTATTTTATTAATTTCTTATTTAAAATGGTAGCTGGCCCCCATTCTTTGCTTTATTTTTTTCTTTAGGACTTTACTTGATATTATATGTGTTTTACTTGTTTACTGTTGTCTATTTCTTCTCATTACAATGTAGTTTTGTGAAGTTATTTTTGTTTTGTTTCCTGCTGTATCCCAAGTGTTTGAGCAGAGCCCGACACTAGGAGAATTGATGGAGTGATTGATGGTGCTTGTTAAATGTGTTGTCTAAGTACTTGCTAAAAACACTTCCATCTATCATGCTATTAGTTTCTGAGAATGGGTGCTTAAATATTTATTATAGTTATATCCTCCTGGTGTACTGACCCTTTAATCATTATATAGTGTCCTTCCTTATCCTTTGTGGTGGATTTTACTTTAAAGTCTATTTTGTCAGAGATTAATATTGCCACTCCTGCTCTTTTTTAAGTGTTGTTTGCTTTATATATTTTTTTCCATCCTTTGAATTTTAGTTTGTTTGTGTCTTTAAGTTTAAGATATGTCTCTTGTCAGCAGCATAAAGACAGATCGTGTCTTTTTATCCAGTCTGCCACTCTCTGTCTCTTTATTGGTGCATTTAGTCCATTTACATTCAGCGTAATTATTGATAGGTGTGAGTTTAGTGCTGTCATTTTGATGTCTTTTTTTGTGTGTTGCTGGCAGTTTCTTTGTTCCACTTAATTTTCTGTGCTGAGTCATTTTTCTTTATGTATTTTCTTTTCATCTTTTTCATTGTTGATTTTGTATTTGCTGACTCTTTATATTTTTCTTGTTTTGATGTGTAGGATTGTTAGTTTCGTTTGTGGTTACCTTAATATTTACCCCTATTTTTCTAAGTTTATACCAGTCTTTTATTTCTTTATATCACCTTGACTTCCTCTCCATTTGAAAAATCTATGTCTACATTTTTTAGTCCTTCTGTTTTGTTTTAATGTTGTCATCTTTTACGTATTGATATCTCTGTTTCCCTATTTTCAGTGTTTTAGCTTTGATTTATTTTTGTGACTTCCCTATCTGGGTTGATACCTGGTTGCTGTGTCCTGTGTTCTAGTCTTGGATTGTTATTGTTACTGATTTCCTAACTGGAAGACTCCCTTCAGTATTTCTTGTAATTTTGGTTTGGTTTTTGCAGATTCCCTAAACTTCTGTTTATCTGGAAATGCCCTAATTTCTCCATCATATTTGAGAGACGGTTTTGCTGGATATATAATTCTTGGCTCACAATTTTTTTCCTTCAAGGCTTTGTATATGTCATCTCATTGCCTTCTTGCCTGCATGGTGTCTGCTGAGTAGTCCGAGCTTATTCTTATTGACTTTCCTTTGCAGATGACTTTTTGTTTATCTCTAGCCATTCTTAAAATTCTCTCTTTATCTTTGGCTTTGGCAGGTTTGATTGTAATATGTCTTGGTGACTTTCTTTTGGGATCTGCCTTGTGTGGGGTTCGATGAGCATCTTTGATAGATATCTTCTCATCTTTCACAATATCAGCGAAGTTTTCTGCTAACAAATCTTCAACAGTTCTCTCTGTATTTTCTGTTATCCCCCCTTGTTCTGGTAGTCCAGTCACTCGTAGGTTATTCCTCTTGATAGAATCCCATATAATTCTTAGGGTTTCTTCATTTTTTTTTTTTAAATCCTTTTATCTGATTTTTCCTCACATAAGTTGGTGTCAAGTGCCTTATCTTCAATCTCACTAATTCTGACCTCCATTGCCTCAGTTCTGCTCCTATGACTTTCTATTGAGTTGTCTAATTCTGAAATTTTATTGTTAATCTTCTGGATTTCTGATTGCTGTCTCTTATGGATTCTTGCAGCCTGTTACATTTGTCATTATGCTCTTCTCTAATCTTTTTAAATTCCTCTATTGTGTGTTCTGCGTTTTGCCTAATTTCATTCCTGATGTCTTGAAGAGTTCTATATATTAATCTTTTGTATTCTGCCTCCAGTAATTGCAAGATATTTTCTTCCTCCAGAAAATTTCTAGATTCTTTATTTTGGGAGCTTACTGAAGCCATCATAATCTGCCTCTTTATGTAATTTAATTTTGACTGTTGTCACCAAGACATTAATAAGTTATTATGTTTATTTATTTTATGTTTAGTTACTGTGTCCTAGCTTCTTGTTTTGTTTTGACATGCCCAAATAGGCTGCTTGTGTGAGCTAGCTTGGTCACCAGTGTCCCTGAAGCTCCAAAGACCTGCCATCAGGTGGCCAGACCTGCCACAAAGTATGTGAGCCCAGAAGTCTGCCCCCTCCTCCTGTGTGGGTTCAGCTCCAGTGTCCAGGTAGTTGGCCACCAAGTGTGTGGTGCAGGCTCTCACCTGCGGTCCTAGACAAGCATGGGTGATTGGTGTAGGCACAGGTATCCGGCTGCAGTAGTGGGACACACGCCGAGTAAGGCAGGAGGCTGATGGCCGCCTCCGAGTGTCCAGGAGGAGAGCGTGTCCTTGTTTCCTATAGCATGTAGGTGGGTTGGGTTTGCAGCTGGACCGTGAGCACCCATGCTGTTGGCTGTAAGGACTGGGGAGACCTCTTATTCTTGGGCCCCTGTTGCAGGTGGCTAGGTGGTGTGGGTGGAGCCACCAGTCTTCAGGCCCCTGATGGGGATAGGTGAAGACCCTGTTTAATTTGCAGAGCAGTGTCACATGTCATGATCTTGCCACTTCACAGCTGAAACAGTTGAAGCTAGACTTCAGGTATATACCCTATTCTACTGCGGTAATGAGGGCCTACGCTGTTGAGATGAGTCCACACAAGTCTGTGCAGGGGGAAAGGCACTCAAAGTCTGTGGATCCCTTATTCCTGTGCCTAGGCAAAAGGAGCTGTGTCTACCCTGAGTTCCTGGCTTAGGGGAGCCGGCAGATTATTTTTTCCTCCAGTTTGTTAATTTGTTCCCTCTCCAAGGCTGGGAGAATGGCTCAGGGAGCATGACGGTTCCTACTTCCAGCCCAGGGGACTCGGCAGTCCCTGAAACTGTCCTGAACTCAGTGCAGATCAGGGAGCAGGGAGGTAAATGGGAGAGAGGTTTTTCCCTAAGGGAGGTGTTTTTGATCCACGCAGTAGGCCAGATGCAAATACTTATCTTTCGCCGATTGAGGGCTGCTTCTCACTGGTTCTGGATGGCCGAGTAGACTCTGTGCTGCTGCGTCTCTCCCGGTGCAGAAAATGCCTCCTGAGCCCTGCCACTTGCCTGCCTCACTGCTCATTCCCTAGCAGATCCGGGCTGAAGCGCTCTGGCTCCCATCAATTCAAGTCCAACAACTCCTTGCTGCTTCTGAACCGTCTCTCCCTTCCCCTGCCACTCAGTCTGGTTTCTCAACTTTGCCTTTGATGTTCACGGCTCCTAGATTGTCATGTATAATCGATTCACTTGTGTTTTTGGGTCTTTGTTGTAAGAGGGACCACCGGAAGTGTCTGACTACTCCGCCATCTTGGCCCCACCTCCTAGTTTCTGAGAATGGAATGTTAAAACTTCCCATAATGATTGTGGAACTGTCAAGTTCTCTTTTTTGTTCTGTAAATCTTTGCTTTATATAAATTTTAAGTTCTGTTATGTTTTCCTGTTCAGTTAATCTTTTTATCATTAAATAATCTACATGCATTTTTTTCCCTTTTCTGTCTGCTGTTGGATTGATCAAAATTTCTTCTTTCTTTCCTCTTTTGATTGTTTTAAAGATTTTTTTTCAAATTTAAACGTAACTACTTGACTAAATAAATTTTAGAGATAATCATTCTTTCCCTTTTTCCATGAATAGTAGAATCAACCTTAGAATGCTGTAGCCTTGATCACCCTTAGTTCTGCCTGTTTCTCTTACCTCCTCACCCAATGAAGTTTGAAATGATGCTGTTTTGGCTGTTTGACCTGTTATATTATTTTAACAAATTTCTGTTGTTAAGTCATCTTTACTTCATGATTATATATATTAGTATTTTATTTAGATTTCTTTTTTCAACCATAGTTTTTGGCTATATATGTTAAAATTTTGATTTAGATGTTTCTTTTAATGTGATGGGAATGATTTTTTTTTTTTGAAAGCTTGCAATAATTCACTTATTAAACCATTTGTACTTTGATTATTTTAACCTTTAAATTTTCTCATATCTCCTTTATTGGTTTAGGTTGGTTAGTTTTCTTTTTAAAATAAGATTTATAGGAAGATTTCCTATTGTTCCAAAAATAGTTCTTTGCTTATTCTTTTTTTAATCTTTTATTTTTCATTCTTTTAATGTTTTCGTTTAAATACTGACTTAATTTGTATCTTTTCTTTTTAAATAATGAAACAATTTAAAGCTCTGAAATGCTATGAATACTGCTTTCTCAACTTCTAAGTTTTAAAATATGTAATGTCTTTCTTATTTTATGTGTGTTTTTACTTTTTTGACTTATTTCGGAAAGTTCAAAAAAATTTAAAAGCATTAGGTTTTTTTCTTTTTCTTTTATAGGTATCTTGTTTTATCGCGTTGGGTAAGAGACTCTCACCTCGCCACAACTTTTATTGTTAGTTTACTTTCCTGAAGTGTTTATAAATTTAGTTACAGTGAACTTTACAGTGACATTGGTTAGATCATACTTAATTTTTAGAGTTTTATTTGAATACTGTGCAGGGATGTGCATTACAGTCACTTGTGTGAGTTTTTTCAAAATGCATATGTGTATCCTTCCTCAGTTTCATTAGATGTAGAGTATACCCAGGCATATGAACTTTGAAAAGAGCTTACTAGGTACTTAAGAACCACTTCTGTAGTCATAGGGAGCCATCTGAAGATCAGCTGAAGGAGGAACAGAAATAAAAATGAGGAGTACCTAAATATGTGAGTTATGATGACACAAATATATTAATCTGGGCCTGGGCCTGGCCTCACATTTAGGTATAGGAAGGGCTAGATTTGAGGGAGAAAATGACCTTGAAGTCTCATATTTACTATTTGATATGGTAAATGTTAGAAAAAGTGCCTAAATTATTTTTATTTTGTATTCTTTCAACTTGTGCTTTATGTTGAGTATAATTTTAAGCCTCAAAGTGCAACTGCATATATTTATTTCTTTGTAGGCCTCGAAGTAGAGGAAAAACTACAGTGGAGGATGAAGATAGCATGGATGGACTGGAGACAACAGAAACAGAAAATACTGTGGAAACAGGTATCAAAATTTAATGTGAATTTTTAGGAAATACACATAACAATATACACATTTAGCTTTTGTTTATATACTTAGTTCTAAAATTGTTATCTGCCTAAACAGTTTTATAACTGCTGTGAACTCTACTGAAAAAACCAAGTTCTCCCTATCTCTTTTTGTTTTTCCTTAAGCCCTGATTTAGTACAGATTATTTAATATCTGTGGATAAAAGGTTTTATCAGAGAAAAGTTAAAAGTGAAACAGTCAGTTGTTCCAGTCCTTTAGTATGGTAGCTCACAGTGTATTTCTGGTTTATAAACCATATAGTGTTTGTTTAAAGCTTATTGTGTTAATACGTGTGTTGAGAAAAAAATGTGTTCCATTACCAATAATACTGTGAAATGCTGGGCTAAGCCGGACCAAATAGTTTTCTTTTCTCCTGGAGTTTTTGATGACTTTAATAAGCTAATGTGTATTGTGAATCTGTAAACAGTAGTTAGAGTAGGTTGCTCAGAGTAATTTATAAAATTTATACATGGTTGTTGTTGTTGGATGCTGTTGAGTTGATTCTGACTCATAGTAATCCCAGGTAAAACAGTAGAGCTGCCCCATGGGGTTTTCTAGGCTGTAATCTTTTTTTTCAATTGTACTTTAGGTGAAGGTTTTCAGAACAAATAGTTTCTCATTAAACAGTCAGTACACATATTATTTTATGACATTGGTTCACAACCCCATGACATGTCAACACTATCCCTTTTCGACCTTGGAGGACCTTTTGTTTTTGTTTTTGTTTTTTGGCCCGGATGGCTTCACTGGAGAATTCTAGGCTGTAATCTTTATGGGAGCAGTTTTCCAGGTCTTTCTCCCATGGAGCTGCTGGGTGAGTTTGAACTGCCAGTCTTTCGGTCAGCAGCCTAGTGCATAACTTACATTGCGCCACCAGGGCTCCTTCTGTATTTCAGAGACTAGGATTCATACTGTATTTGGAGTATATTTATGTGAGATGGTCTGTCATGGGTGGTGATTTTCATGAGTTGCTGACATTTTAGACATAGTAATAGGCTTTCTTTGTGAAGTTAAATGTCACCACTTTGACCCTTGCAGAATGTCACATAGTTTTTAGGGGACTAGAAATTGCTATATCTTTTAAAATAGAATTTTCCAGAAAATGCTGTGGTTGTCAAGTGTGTAGCGGTTATGCAGTTACATTTCTTGGAAAGCCTTCAAACATTTTGCAGTCCCCAGCTCCTTTTCTAAAAGGGACCAGTTAGTTAGAGCGATAAGAGTGAAGCTTGGGAATTCAGAATTCTCCGTTTCCTCTTCGGTGTACATTCACTACCACCGTACTTTAAACTTGACTTAACGTAAGTTCCATTAATTCTCTTTTATATGGTTTTTCTTTATTTCTTTCTGTTCTGTATACTTTTACTTATTTTCTAGTAAAACATCTTTTTGAATTGACATTTTTCAACATAATGATTATTTATAAATTCCTTTAAAACAATGCTATCAAACTGTACCACGTTGTTCCTTTATGTCATATCCTTTCCGGTCACCCTCCCACATTCACTGAAGTTTTAGCACCTGCCTTTCTGTTTTACTCCCCACTGCTTCTCCCATAGTCATTTTTGATAATCTCATGTCCTGGCCTCTCAGTTCCTTGATTCCCGGAAAAAAATCCTGTTGTTTAACCTATCTCTGCTACTCATTCTTATGGCCATACTTTAGCCTTTGTCATTTTACCAGTCACTAGGACAATTGCTGTTTCACTCTAAAATCTCAATTTCAAGCATCCTATGCTCTGATGATCACCTTTTCTTTTTCCAACTTGCTGTCTCCTAATAACCACACCATAGCAATACTCCATATTGAATCCTCCAATCCAGTGATCTTACCATTGAGGTACTGTTTCTCACCCTCCTTTTCTAGCTCAGATTCAGTGATCCATTAGTCTAGTCATTCTCTTATACATCCTGAAGTCCTTTGCATTCTCCCACTGTCTTGTTTTGATGACACAACTCAGAAATCTTCATTCAAGCAGCCAAACATGGCTGGAGAAAAACATATGATTTTGCTGACTGGTTTCATAGATTTCTAGCACTCCCTCTTTTCATTCTTCAGCTGATGATCTTTCCTATCTCAACAAAAACCAGAGAAGAATTCCACATTCACTCACCATCAAATCTACTTTCCCGCTTGCATCTCTAACGATACACTGTACCTTCTCTTCTGATAAAATGGGATGATGGAGCTCTGTGACCATCTAAGGCCAGCCCCTCAACTTGTGTCCTGGATCCTATCCCCTTTCCCCTGTTACAGACTTGACACCTGCAATTCTCCTTGCTTTTCTGCATCAAGAATTTTTCCTTTTTAGGGAATCATTTCTATTAGCATATAAACGTGCTACAACATCACCCCTCTTCAACACAAATATCCTCTCTTGATCATACATCTCCTTTCAGCCCTTCATCTTTATAGCAAAAATCTTGAAAGGGTCCTTTATAGTTAATGGTTCCTACTTATATTTTCACCATTTACTTATGACCCACCACTCCTATCAGACTTTCTTCCTGGCATTCTACTAAATTGTTCTTGTCAGTGTCACCGGTGATTTCCGTATTGACGAAACCGGCTTTTAGTCTTTGTCCTACTTAACCATTGTGTTATCATTTCACGCAGTCAACCACTCTCTCCTTGAAACTCTTTTTCTTCACTTGACTTTCAGGACACCACACTCTTTTGGTTACTGGCCTCTCCTCATTCTCCTTTGCTCATTCCTTTCCCCTTCCTGATCTCCAAATGTTGGCTTAGTCCTCAGATATGTTCTCCATGTTCTCACTCATTAGGTGATCTCATTTGATTTAGTCACTTTAAATGTTATCTGTGTGCAGGTGGAGCCATAGTGGTGCACTGGTTAAGCGTTCAGCTGCTAATCAAAAGGGTGACAGTTCAAATCCACCAGCCACTCCTTGGAAACCCTATGGGGCAGTTTTACTCTGTCCTGTAGGGTCGCTATGAGTTGGAATCCATTCAACGGCAATGGGTTTTTTTTTTATGTGCTGGTGACTCTAAAAACTATATTATCTGCTCTTTCTTTGCTTGTAGCACAACCTATATCTCTCAACATCTTATTAGATATCTAAAAAGCATCTCAAACTTAAAAATGTCTGCTACAGAACTTTTTATTGTTATTCTGAAGCTTTCTCCTTTTCCAGTGTCCCTACCTCGATAAATGACACCATGTAATTGTTCAGGCCAGAAACAAGGTGTTCTTGACTTCTCTTGTTTAAAATTCAGCCTATTGGAAAATCCTTTTGGCTCTACCTTTACGATACGTCCTGAATCCAGCCATGACTCATCTCCTCCACTGTCACTCCAGATCTTACCACCACTCCTTGTCTGGACTGTTGCAGTAGCTTCCTAACTGGTCTCACAGCTTTCGTTTTTGTCCTGTTATGATCTTGTTGTCCACCTAATAGTCAGAGCGATCCTTTTAAAGCCCAAAGTAAGAGCCTTTGGGTCTTACTGTTGTCAACCTTCCAAAGCTAATGGGGACAGGTAGAATAAAATCTGAAGTCTGTACCATAATCTTTAAGATCTAATAATCTGAACTTGGCTACCTCTCAAACCACATCTTCTCCTTCTCTTCCCCTAACTCGCTGGGCTCAAGCCATACTGGCCTGCTTGCTATTCCTGGAGTACTCTTAACCCATTCTTTCCTCAGACATTGCGCGTCCTCTCATATTTGCTTGGAACACTTTTCTCTCAGGTATTTATGTGACTTCCTCTTTACTTCAGTCAAGTCTCTACTCAGGTGCTATCTCCTCAGAGAGGCCTCCCCTGACCCAGTCTAAAAAGAATGCCTGCCACTTTTATCCTCTTCTTCATTTTTCTTCCTAGTATTTAACAGATATGACAATTTATTACATGTTTGTTTACTGTGTGCCTTCAACACTAGGGTGTCACCTTAATGAGATCAGGGGATTTGTCTTGTTTACTGATTTATCCCAGTGCCTAGAGTACTTCTAGACACATACTAGGCATAAAATTCAGTAATTGAAGTAGTGTAACATTTTTCTTTATTTTCTAAGCTACCTACTGTTCTTGATGTATCACCACAAAATTCTGACATTAAAATTTTTTCTTACCTTGTACGTGGACTGTCTTCTCACACTATCCCCTATGGGAAGTCAAGGCAAATAAGGTTTCAAGAAACATTTTAACAGGAGCAGAATGATATTTCTGGCCTTTTATGCTAAAGTTAAAATGATGCCCACTGTTTTGTTAGTTCTTGCTGTGCTTTGCTCTTGGAAAGGCCTTTGTCACTTCTTTCAGCGGACACATGGGGCAAGGAGAATAGTAAAGGCAAGTGTACAGATATCAACAACTGTCGAAACTACCAACCTACAAATTACACTGAAACAAAGAGAGGAGTTCCATAAATTTCTAGTGAGTTTAAAAGTAAACTCGAGCCTGCCACAAGGCTAAAACTGCTCTATATATATTGCAAGGCTCAAGGGTTTATTGGGAGGTCCTCTTATTTCTGTAAATTCTGTCTTGACAAAATTTTTTAATGATTTGTAATAATATGAGAGTATTATGTAATAGGAGTGTGTCCTAGAAATGTTTGGCCATTAGGAAAGTAGCATGAAGGCTCAGGGACCAGTTTGTATTGTATCTTGTGGGAACAAAATCATAGCTTTCTTTTTGAGGTGGTGCTGTTACAAGTCTCTGTTTTCCTATATTAATAAAATCACCTGAAGAGACATTCTGTTTGTTTGAGAATCATGAGTTAATCAGTGCTCTGCAAACTTACCTTGTTTTAGTTAATCTTACATTTTTCTATTCAGTGTTTAAATTGTCATATTTTGGCTAGTGGGAGCCTCTTTCAACTGGCTTCTGAGTTCTTTTAATATCATCTCAAAACTTTTCAAAGCTCATTGCTCTTTGGCAAGAAAAAAGTATGTTTCAGACCCATCTTTAGTTCTCTCTGCCCCAACATGTGAAATCAGCTACTCTCTAAGGACTACTAGTCTTTTAGTGGAAAATAATATTGAGATAAATATCTAGGCTTTAGGGATGCATATCACATAGTTCCTACTGAGAATTAGTTATGGTAGTCCATTTTAGTGATAGGCTCCAAACTACATGTATGTGAATGAGTTCACATTGATAATACCACTTTACCTTTAGCACAGTTTTTAATGTGCCTACATGCATAAACTACAGTTATGGTGCTTTTCTTTTATAATTTGAAGAGCCAGTTATTTATAATTAATGGTCAACAAAATCAAAATTAATATCTGTCCATCAATAAATATTTAAATACTATTAATGTTAACAAAATAGAACTATTGGACTTAATGTCAAGATTACTGTTTGTGATTAACCTTTGATTGATTTCTACTTACGATGTCTAGTTATATTACCTTGAGTTATGTGTAAAAATTTTAGAAGACCTTGTGCTCCAGTTATTTGTTATTTTTGAATAAGAACTATTACTCTCCTAGAAGGAGCCCTGATGGCGCAGTGGGTAAGTGCTTGGCTGCAAACCGCAAGGTCATTGGTTCAAACCCACAGCAACTGCTCCATGGGAGAAACATGTGGCAGTATGCTTCTTAAAGATTTACAGTTTTGGAAACCCTATGGGGCAGTTCTGCTCTGCCCTAAAGGGTCGCTGTGAGTCCGAATTGACTCAGCAGCAATGGGTTGTGTTTTTATTACTCTCCTAATGAGTATTGGTTCTTATTCAGTGGTGGCTTTTAACTGCTAGTGTTTACTTGACCTCTATAACATAGGGGTCTTCTGCTCTGTGAGTTTCAAAGTCATGTAAATTTAATTCAGTTCCTTTTCTGTCCAATGATTTAATGAATGGTTATGTGAATAATGTTTAAATATACACATTTATGTAAAACCATATATGCCTTTGCTTACAAGAATAGAAATTTTAGTGATACTATCTTAAAATTGATCACCCCAAATTGCTTATACATACTGAGTACAGCTGCTAAATGATACTAGGTTGTGGTGTCATTTGGGAGAAAACTTGGATTCTCATATCACATTGCTTAGCTGTATCAATTTAGTTTTGCCTGTGCTCTCTTACTTTGCCCTGATATGAAAATTTGTAACTGACTCTCTCTTTTTAAAACTTTATCGTGGTAAAATATATATTACATCAAATTTGCCAATTTAACAAACAAAGTGTGGTATATACATACAGTGGAATAATACTCAGCCACTAGAAGAAATGAAGTCTTGATACATGCTACAGTATGGACAGCGCTTGAAGACATTATGCTGAGTCATATAAGTCAGTCACAAAAGGACAAATATCATATGACTTAACTTACATAAAAAGATAAGAAAAAGCAGTTGTATAGACACCAAAGTTTATTAGTGGTTACCAGGGGCAGGAAGGAAGGGGGGTGAAGGAAGGGTTACCAGTGATGGAAAAACTGCATTGATTAAGGATAGGGTTGTCGCAGCTGATTATTGTAATTGCTGTCAATAAGTCGTACACCTGTATAAAGTTGGATGGGCAAAAGTTCTGTGATGTATTTATAACAACGACAACAACAAAAAGAGCAGCTGCTGAAGCTGCTTATGTACAACCAGACACCTCTTGAGATTTGGTTTCTTGGTTTGGAAGTTTAGGGTCATGGTTTCGTGGGACATCCCAGTTAATTAGCCTAATAACATGTTTAGTGCTTCTATTCTACCTCCTAGTTCCTTTTCTAGTGCCTGGGGTCTTAAAAGCCTGCAAATGGCCATCCAAGGCACGACAGTTGGTCTCTCTTCACCTGGAGTAACAGAGAAAGAAGGAGAGTCAGGAGTAGGAGGATATAGAACGTGTGGCTAATTGCCTTCATGTGAATAACTGCCTCCTTTGCCATGAGACCGGAAGAACTAGATGGTATGCGGCTACTGTCACTGAACATTGTGATCAAAGATTCCATAGAAGAATCCTGATCAAAAGAGGAAAAATGCAGAACAGAATTTCAGATTCTCACAAACTCTAGACTTAATGGAGCCATGGAGTCTGGATGAACCGCTGAAACTATTGCCCTGAGATTAGGGGCGGGATTATCCCATAGGCAAGGTTAACGCAGTGCTTTGCTTGCTTACTAGATCATCTGTAGTGAACAGTTTTACATTTTTTCACTGTATCAGACTCTCTAGGTGTGGCTGACATCTTTCTGTCTCCCAGTCCCTCAGCACTTTCCTACAGAGTCAAAGCCTCTTTTCAAACTTAGAATCCCTGACCAGGGCGGATGACCCAGTAAGCAAGATAAACATGAGCTTACTTGTGCTTACTTACTAGTCTGGAAGTGGTGGTGTGGTGAAACCCATGTGAAATTGTTAACTGCAGATGATCTGCTAAGCAAGATAAGCAACTGTGCTTATTAAGTTGCCTATTGGATAGTCTGTCCCTGCCTGAGATAATTTTTAAACCTTAAACCAAAAATATCGCCTCAAGTCTTCTTAAAACCAAAAATTAGTTTAACTATTAAAAAAAGTCTACCTTCAGCATTATGCTCTTTTAAGAACTATCTGTATGGAATCAAAGTGAGAACAGCAAATTGAAAGATTAAATAGGAACCTTAGGGGGCAGTGAGTTTATGTTAATGTGGGAGGAACAACTCAGAAAAAGAGGGTGAGAATGGTTGCACTTCTGGAAGACTGTAATCAGTGTCACTGAACTGTACAAGTAAAAACTGTTGAATTGGTGTATGTTTTGCTGTGTATATTAACAACAACAATAAAATAAAATTGAAAACAAACAAAAATCCAAAAAATTGCCAATTTAATAATTTTAATGTACAATTCAATGACATTATTAATTACATTCACAATTTTATGTAACTGTCACCACTATCCATTTCAAAAATGTTTTCCTTACTCCCAACAAATTCGGTAACTCCCCTTCTCCCTCTCCCCTTACTCCCTGGTAACAGCCAATTTACTTTGGTATCTATGCATTTGCCTGTTCTGAATATTTTATGTAAGTGGGATCTTAAACTATTTGTCCTTTTGTGTCTGACTTTTTTCACTCAGTATAGTGTTTTTAAGGTTCACCTATGTCATAGCATGTATTAGAATTTCAATTCTCCTTATGGCTGAATAATACTCCATTGTATGAATATACCACTTTTTGTTTATCCATTCATCTGTTGATGGTCACTTTGGTTGTTTTCACCTTTTGGCTATTGTGCATAGTGCTGTAGTGAACACTGGTGTACATTTATCTGTTTGAGTTCTTTCTTTCAGGTCTTTTGGGTGTATACTTAAGATTGCTGGATCATATGATAATTCTATGCTTGACTTTTGGAGGAAACATCAATCTGTTTTCCACAGCAGCTGTACTGTTTTAAGACAAGGGCTCCAATTTTTCCACATCCTCGCCAACACTTGTTATTTTCTGTTTTTTTTTTTTTTTTTTTTTAAAAAAAAAACAGCCATCCTAACTCATTCTCGTTGCCGTCGAGTGATTCCGACTCATAGTGACCCTATCGGACATAGTAGATCTGCCCCATAGAGTTTCCACGGAGCGCCTGGTGGATTCGAACTGCCGACTTTTTGGTTAACAGCTGTAGCACTTAAGCACTCCACCACCAGGGTTTCCATAGATGTCCTAGTGGGTATGAAGTCGGGTTTACACTTTTTTAATGACTAATGATGTTGAACATCTTTTCATGTACTCATTTGTACATTTTGTCTCTTCTCTTTTTGAGCTATCATTTTTTTCCTTTTTGTAGTTTTTTTTTTTTTTAATGTACCTTACCATTTTAAAATTATGTATAGTTCTGGTAGATGTTAGGGTTGTTTGAGAAATAGTTCTGGTGCTCTGCCTTTTGGAAACATGGTGGAATTACAGTTCTTGATACCCTTGAGGGGCCATATGATAGTTGTGTCCGGTGAGTTGTAGGTGGAAGCCATGTGGGCTACTTCTGGACTGAAGCAAAACCCTCTAGAGCTTTTTTTTTTTAGTCTTGTATAGCTACTGTCAACGTTTTAGATGGTGACTGCTTTGACAGTTTGGGTTCTAGAGTGAGGAAATGTGGAGCAGAGACCCATTTATACCTATTTAGTCTGTGACTAGCCAAAACGCATAGTTTTTCAAACAGGAGTTAAAAAGGAATTGTTAGTTATTTATTGCTGCATAACAAATTACCCAAAAACATAGTGACTAAAAGCAAACATTTTATTATATCTCATGGTTTTGTGGTTCAGGAATTCAGGTAGCTCTTGGATGCAACTGCTCTGTTGGCATTGACTAGGGTCACTTAATGCTGTTCACTTGGCAGCTGGTCTGCTCTAGAGTATCTGAGACAGTTTCAGCACCATGCCTGGTGCATTGATGGAGGAGGAACGGAAGGCTGGGCTCAGCTGAGCCCCACACCCATTCTGTGTAGTCTCACGGCCTCTTCACATAATCTCTTGAGCAAGGTGGTAAGACTTACATGGTGGCTCAGGACTCCAAGACACCAAGGTAGGAAGCTGTGAGTCCGCATGGAGGCTAGGCCCAAAACTGGCATAGTGTCATCTTTGGCATTTTTCTATTAGTCAGAACATTCACAGACCAGCCCACATATAGGAGTTGGGTGAGCTGGGAGGAGTAGACTCCACCTCTAGGTGGGAAGGGCATTAACATTTTTGCCACTTTTTTAAACTATTTTTTCTTGTTGTCGTTGAGCATATACACCATTTCTCAACATTTCTACACGTACAATTCAGTAACATTGATTACACTTTTCAAGATACACAACCATTCTCACCCTCCTTTTCTGAGTTGTTCCTCCTACATTAACATAAACTCACTGCTCCCTAAGATTCCTATTGTTGTTGTCAATTTGATCCCATGTATATAGATCTTAAAAGAACGTAATGCTTAATGTGGACGTTCTTTATTAGTTAAGCTAAACTAATGTTTGGTTTTAGGAGACTTCAGGGGATATTTTTGGTTTAACGTTTAATGATTATCTCAGGGCAGTAGTTTCGGGGGTTCATCCAGCCTCCACGGTTCCAGAAAATCTGGATTCCATGAGAATTTGTTTCTAGTCATTTTTAATCTCCGCTGAAGTTTTATGATGTTTCCTACACTTTTACCAGCTAACTTTTTTGTGCTTATAAATTAAATATTTTGAATTGGTTGCACTTTAACTGTCATTTGACCTCACATATTTTGAATTGCCCACCCTCATGACTTTCCATTCTTGGGGAAATAAACTGTTGGGCAAACTTTGCATTCTTGATTAGAACTTTGGCTTGGTAGTTTTCTAGGCTACAGGTTTTTTAGTCTTCCCTGGAGGTAACCTTCCCCAAATTAGCTCTGGTACATCAGTTCCATTCTCACAAATCTACAGCCTTTATGTGCTGAGATTAATTTGCTGAATCTTTATTGGGCATTTGCTTGAATCTTTTCCATATTATAATGAATGCAAGATTAAACAACACCTTCAGACAGCATTGCCAGCAGTTTTACCCTGAAAACTTTACTCATTTCATACTAGACTTGGGGCTTGCCTAGGGAACCTCATTTCTCACCAAGAAAGAACACACTCAAACTGAATGCGTTTTTGCATCTTGGCTTTCACTTTGTAAAGACCAAACTCTCTATTTCCCTAGTCTATTTCTAAGGACCACATATTCTTTTCTCCTTCTCTCTGTTCATTCCTGCCACATGCCCTTTTCAGAAATTCTGCCTCTGGTATTTGACCTCACTGAGCCTATTTCTCTGGAGTTTTTGAGTGGGTGTAATTTACTTTTGAGAAAACATTTTTAATGGATGTTACATTTTTTACCTGTAAGCCCAGACAGGATATTTAAGTATCTCTTATCTCTGAATGAGTCTAGTTGATCTGAAAGAAATGCTTCTTATTAAATGCCCCAAGATATTTTTGTTTGTTTTACTTTTCCCATTACACCCCAAATTCCTTTGTGCTATCCCATTAAAATCATATCTTCCTCCTCCCTAACTTCTAGCAACCTCTGATTTTTTTTTTCCTTCTTCTTCTTCCTTAACCCCCCACCAAGCTCTGATTCTCTCTTCCTCTTCCCTAATTCCTGGCAACCACTAATTTTTTGTTTTTTCCTCCATCACTATAGTTTTGTCTCTCAGAATGTCATGTAAATAAAATCATACAGCATGTAACCTGATACTGGCTTCTTTCTTTCAGTTTAATGCCTTTGAGATTCGTCCAAGTTGTTACATCAGTATAGTCTGTTCTTTTTTATTACTGAGAAGCGTTACTTTGTATGGGTGTACCACAATTTGTTAGTCATTCATTTGTTGAATAACATTTGAGTTGTTTCTAGTTTTTTGCTATTACAAATAAAGCTGTGGACATTAGCGTACAGATTTTTGTATAGATTTAATAAGTTTTCATAAGTGTTAGTCTACCAGCTTATTCTTTGAGAATTATTTTAGCTGTTTTTATTCCTTTGCCCTTATATATAAATTTTAGAATCAGCTTTTGCCTATATAAAATATCATGCTGGGATTTTCTTTGAAATTGTGTTAAACCTATAGATCAATTTGGGGAGAATTGACATCTTTACTATGTTGAGTTGTCTAATCCATGAATACAGTGTGTCTCTCCACTGGGTCTTTTTGGATTTCTTTAATTGACATTTTGCAATTTTCATTATAGAGATCCTGTTAGAGTTACACCTTGTCATTTAATTTTTGGGGGTGCTATTGTAAATTTAAGGAGCTCAGGTGGTACAGTGGTTAGGAGCTTGGCTGCTAACCGGAAGGTCAGCGGTTCGCATCTACCAGCGCTCCTTGAAAACCCTGTAGGGCAGTTCTACTCTGTCTTGTGGGGTCACCGTGTATATAAAACCAAACCAAACCCATCGCTGTCAAGTTGATGCTGACTCATAGTGACCCTATAGGACAGACTAGAACTGCCTCATAGGGTTTCCAAGGAGTGGCTGGTGGATTTGAACTGCTGAGCTTTTGGTTAACAGCTGTAGCTTTAACCACTGTGCCACCAGGGCTCGCTTTCTCTCTCTCATTCACTCACTATATATCCGCACATATATATAAATTTTGATTTCTAATCACATTGCTAGTATATAAAAATATGATTGATTTTTGCGTGTTTACTTTGTACTCTGCATCCTTGCTAAACTCATTTATTTGTATGATGATAGCTGTAGAATTTTTTTTAATAGATGCGTTTTAACAGTTTGAAAAAGTTCCTTTTTATTTCTAATTGGCTGATAGTTTTTATTACGAATATCCATTTGACATTTGACACTTCTCAAATGCTTTTTCTGTTTCAGTTGGCTCAATCTTGTAGTTCTCCTTCATTAGATATTGATATGGTAGATTTTATTATTTGACTTTTTTTTTTTTTTAATATTGAACCAGCCTTGCATTCCATGGATAACCAACACTTGGTCCTGGTGTATTTTTCTTTTTATATATTGTTGGATTTGATCTGTTAATATTTTGCTGGGGATTTTTTATATATGTGTTTATGAAGGATGTTAGTCTGTAGTTTTCTTTTACTGTCTTTGTCTGGTTTGGGTATCAGGGTGACAACTGGCATTATAAAATGACTTAGGAAGTATTCCTTCCTCTTCAGTTTTTTGGAAGAGTTTGTATGGAATTAGAATCATTATCTACCTTAAATGTTTGGTATAAATTGTCAGTGAAGTCAGCTGGGCCTGGAGTTCTTATTGTTGGAATGTTTTAAACTACAAGTTCAATTTATTTAGTAGATATAGGACTATTCAAATTATCTGTTTCTTCTTGAATGAGCTTTGGCATTTTGTGTCTTTGAAGGAATTTGTTTCCTCTGTGTTGCTGAATGTGTTGGCATAAAGCTGTCTGTAATACTCCTTTATTATTCTTTTAATGTCCCTAGGGTTTGTAGTGATATCCCCTTTTTCTTTCATGATATTTATAATTTGTTTCTTCTTTCATTTCTTTTTAGTCAGTCTAGCTATTTTTTTATTGTGATGAAAATATATATAACAAAACATTTTCCAATTTAACATTATTTTACATATACAACTCAGTGATGTTGGTTACGTTCATCACGTTGTACAACCATCATCACTATCCATTTCCAGATTATTTTACCACCGTTAACAGAAGCTCAGTACCCGCTAAGCAAAATCTCCCTCTTTTCTCCTCTATGCATTGCTTTAGCTGTGTCCCGTAAAACGTGATATGTTGATTTTCTTTCAGTTAAAAATATTTTCTAATCTCCCCTGTGACCTCCTCTTTGAATTATGTATACTTTCTAAGTGTTTGGAATTATTTCCTTGCATATTTCTCGTTCTTCTTATAGTTTAATTCAGTTATTATCACAGAACATACTTTTTTTATTGTTTGAATTGTTTTAAATTTAAATATTCTTTTATGACCCAACATATGGTTTACTTTGGTGAATGTTGCATGTGGCTATATAAAGAATGTGTATTGGGTCTTTGGATAGACTTCTATAAATGTCAGTTGGGTCTAGTTGTTGTTGGTGTTTAGTTCTTCCATGTCATTGCTGATTTTCTGTATCTGTTCTTTCAGTTGTTACTGAGAGAGGAGTGTTGAAGTTTCCAAATATGATTGCAGATTTGTATACTTTGCCTTTCAGTTTTGTCAATATTTGTTTAATGTATTTTGAAGCTCTCTTGTTAGGTCCATACCCATTTAGGGTTTTTATGTTTTCTTATTTATTATTGTACTTTAGATGATGGTTTACAGAGTAAATCAGTTTCTCATTAAACACTTAATACACCTATTGTTTTGTGACATTGGTTGCCAACCCCATGACATGTCAATACTCTCCCCTTCTTGACGTTGGGTTCCCGATTACTAGCTTTCCTGTCCCTCCTGCCTTCTCGTCCTTGCCCGTGGGCTGGTGTGCCCGTTTAGTCTCGTTTTGTTTTATGGGCTTGTCTAATCTTTGACTGAAGGGTGGGCTTCAGGAGTGACTTCAGCACTGAGTTAAAAGGGTAGCCGGGGGCCATACTTTCCGGGTTTCTCCAGTCTCTGTAAGACCAGTAAGTCTGATCTTTTTTTGTGAGTTACAGTTTTGTTCTACATATTTCTCCAGCTCTGTTCAGGGGATTTTTATGTTTTTTTGATGAATTGACCCTTTTTTAAACTTTGTAATGTTCCTCTTTATTCCTGGTAATTTTCTTTGCTCTCAAATCTATTTGGTCTGATACTAATACTGCTACTTCAGCATCATTTTGACTGATGTTTGCATGGTATGTTTTTTTCAGTCCTTTTAATCTACCTATAACATATTTGAAGTTTCTTATAGATAGCATATGGTTTAGTCATTTTTTTGATGCTATAACTCATCTTTTTATTATGGTAAAATATGTCACATAAAAATTGGAATTTCAAGCGTTTTTATGTGTACAATTCAGTAACATTAATTATATTCACCATTGTGTGTAACAATTACCACTATCCATCTCCAAAATTTTTTTATTACGCTAAATAGAATCTTTGTACCCCTTAAACAGTAACTCACCATTTCACCTCCCACTCACCCGTAGTAACTACTAATAAACTTAGGTCTTTATGCATTTGCCTATTCTAGGTATTTCATGTAAATGGGATCATACAATATTTGTCCTTTTGTGTTTGACTCATTTTACTCAAAGAGGAGGTCACAGGTCAAGGTTCATTTGTATCATGGCATGTATCAGAACGTCATTTTTCTTTATGGCTGAATAATATTCCATTGTATAGATATAGCACATGTTGTCTGCTTACAAGTTGGTGGACACTTGGGTTGTTTTCACCTTTTGACTATTGTGACTAATACTCCAGTGAACATTGGTGTATGCTTGAGTTGTTCCCACCTTTCAGCTACTGTGAATAGCACGGCAATGAACATTGGTATACAAGTATCTGTTTGAGTCCCTGCTTTCAAGTCTCTTGGACATATACCTAGGAGTGGAATTACTGGGTCATATAATAATTCTTTGTTTAACTTTTTGAGGAACTGCCAAACTGTTTTTCACAATGATTGTATCATTTTACAGTTCCACCAGTAATGAATGAGGGTTCCAAAATCTCAAGGTCATCACCAACACCTGTTTGTTTTCTGTTTTTTAATCATAAGCCATCTTAGTGTATAAGGAAGGATATCTCACTGTAGTTTTGATTTGTATCTCCCTAGTCTGTCTTTTGAATAGGCCATCATTTCCAGTTTCCTTGTATACCTTGAGAATTTTTGTTGAAACCAGGACATTAGAATCTTAGAATGTGTTAGCTCTGATATGTGTGTGGCTTTCTCAATTCCCCTGTATACATGGTGTTTTGGAAAGCACTAATTTCTGTAAGAAACTCTTTCTCTGGGTTCTCTTTCATGTTTTAGGAATTAATTGTCTGCTTCATTTGCAGCAGTTAGTCCCAGGAAATTGACAGGCACAGCACTTGTCACTCCCTCCCCTGCCCTGTGAGAGCTCTCAGGTCAAACCGAGGCTTCAGTCCTTCATGTAGCCCCCAGACAGATCACAACAGACACACTGAACAGTCTGCCAGCCAGGTCTGCCCGGATTACTCCAGAGCCAGAGATTTTCCCCCCACCACCCCAAGACTGTGTACCGTGGTCCTTCTCTGCCGTGCTGTGGCCATGGCTGCCACTGAGCCAGGAAAGAGAGGGATGGTAGCGGGGGTGGGAGGGTGGGGGTGGGGACAAAACAAAAAACGACTTTCCTGCTGTTCAGAAGTTCCCTTTTTCTTGTTTTAGGTATGGTTCATTTCTGTAACTTTCTTCTTGCTTTCAGAGTTCTTATAGAATTGAATTTATAGATTTCTGATTGCTTTTCTTGTTCGTTTTTGTGTTTGTGTTTGCGATTGTGAAACTGCTCATGCTGCTGTCTTCCTGCGGTCCTTTCTGCCAGAGAGCTGGCTCTTTAGTGCAGTGCCACGTACTTCTGTTATTGTGTCAGGGGCCAAGTTGTAGGAGGACAAAAAAAAAAAAGGTAAACTCACCACCATTTTGGTGGACTCCAATGTCTCATATTCTTTCCCAATCTGTACTGTTTAATTTTTAGATTCTTCAGCTATGTGTTTTATGGGTTCTGTCCAGGTTGTTATAGCTGCATTCAGTGGAAGAGATATGAGTATACTTATGACATCTTCCCTGGTACTGATATCCTAAAAGGGGTTTTGAAAGAACTCTAACCTGTAGGTTTGGCATTAGAAGATTTACTCATGTGGTGTCTGTCCCAGAGTTTTTATGTAGCCAGGTTTATTCATTCCACCAGTATTTTAGGTGGAAGAAGGTAGGTTTAACTTTGTAGGTGTGCTTAAGATGCTTTAATTTATTACTAGCTAGCATGTCAACAGTTGTTGAACAGTTCACCCATAAAATCAATTTTTATAGAAAATAAAATTGTATCTTTCTTTAGTTATACAATGAACTACATTAAAACCAAACCCGGTACCGGTAGTTGATTTCAACTCATAGTGTGACTCCTGGTGTTTCAGAGTAGAACTGTGCTCCATAGGGTTTTAATGGCTGCAATCTTATGATAGTAGATCACCAGGACTTTTTTCTGATGTACCGCTGGATAGATTAAAACCACCAACCTTTTGGTTAGTAGTCAAGTGCCAACTGTTTGTACCACCCAGAGACCTACATGACATATTAGTACGGTTTTATTAAGGATCAGTTTTTTTAAATTTTATTTTAACTTTTTGTATTGAAACAAAAAGTTGCAAGACTAGTGTAAAGGACTTCCAAATATTCTTTACCCAGATACACTTTTTATTTCTCTTTTTCCAAAACACACACACACGTTATTTTTTTCTGCATCAGTTTTAAATAAATTACATACGTCAACTCTCTTTACCTGTAAATACTTAAAGTGTGTATTTCCCATGCCATTCTTTTATGTAATGACAGAACAATTATAAAATCTGGAAATTTAACATTGATACATTGCTATTATCTATTCTACAGTGCTTCCTCAAATTTTTCAATTTTCTGTAACCTAGGATCCATTCTAGGATTACATAACTGTCTTTAATTGTCTTGTGTCTTTAGTTTTCTTCTTCTAGAAGAATTCTTCAGCCTTTGTACACATAGAGATTTTTGAAGCATGTTGGTCTATTGTTTTGTACAGTGTTCCTCAAGGTGTATCTGTGTTTGCTTATAATCAGCTTTAGAGTGTATTTTTCACAGGAATTCTCTAAATGTGACATATCCTCACTGCATCACATTAGAAGGCACATATTTTGGCTTGTCCCAGTATTTAACTTTGATTACTTACAGTGGTATTCATCAGGTTTTTCCACAGTAAGTACTATTAATAATTTGTGGGGAGATACTTTGAGACTATGTAAACATTCTATTCCCTATCAGACTTTTTTGCATGAATCAATTATTACTACCATGATTGCAAAGTGATAATTTTTCTAAATCATTCCTTCTGCATTTATTAATTGTTGGCATTCTGTTTGGTGTATGTATGTATTAATTTATCAGCATGGTCTCATGTATTTTTTTATTATTTGTGTTTAAATCAATTACTGTATGATATGTTTTCTTTTTAAAACTTCTTTACATTTTCCCAAAGGAGACTTGTATTTGCTTGTCATAAGTGTTTTGGCCAAGTAGCTATATTTTTTAGAAAGCTTCTACACTTCTTTGAAACCCTCCCCTCCTTTTCCAACAGGTGTATAAGTTTCCTTGTATCCGTGGATTTTGAACAAGCCTAATTCCATAGATTATTTCTTGGATAGGTAAATAAGTTAAGTAATTTGATCATAACAAAGCCTTTTTGTCACTGACACGTCCGACAAGTATTCTACAAAGTGCATTTTGGAACGTGTTGTGTAATCATAAGATTTTTATTGTTTTTTTTTGGTGCACTTTTCATACCAACCAAACCAAACCTGTTGTCGTCGAGTTGATTCCGACTCATAGCGACCCTATAGGACAGAGTAGAACTTACCCCATAGAGGTTCCAAAGAGTGGCTGGTGGATTCGAACTGCTGACCTTTTGATTAGCAGCCAAGCTCTTAACCACTGCACCACCAGAGTTCCTCCGTAAAAATTACAACCTTGGAAATCCTATGCGGTAGTTTTACGCTGTCCTAAAGGGTCGTTATGAGTCGGAATTTACTTGATGGCAGTGGTTTTTACAGTTTCTTAAGCCATATTTCTTATGTTTGTTTCCAGTTTTTTAGCTGCTCTTTGTCATGCTTGGTGATCACTTCTGCACTTTTTTTGTTTGTTGAATTATTACCTTAGCATTAATTATAATATTAGAATTTTAGAGTCATTGGCTAATTTATCTTTAGTGTCTTGTTATGGTTTACAAAGTGGCCTTTCTGAAGTTTTAACCCGTTTACAGAGTTGGTAATAATTAATATGTCAATTTATAAATCTTATTTGAATTGAATTGTCATTATTTATTAGGTGTAAAATATTACTCGATCTTCCTTTTGACTTCTATTTAGAAGGGCCATTCTTTATGTGTTTATTATTTCTGTTTCTACATTTTAAAGGATTGTCAATTAATATTCTTTTCCCATTTCTGCAATGTAGAGTCTTGTCTTTGTTTTTCTTATAAATTTGACTATTTATATAGTTTAGATATCTAAACAGTTAGTGACCTGTTTGATGGATTTCTCTTCCCCTATCTGTTTTGCCCCACCTTGTTATTTTTCATCATATCTTTTTAACATTATGATCTGCAGTCTTTCCTTCCTTTGTGATTTCTTCAGTTTTGAGATAATTAAAAATTCTAAGAAAACAAAAGAATTGTTCTCATTTAGATTAAATGAAACATTTAATTATTTTTCATAATATAAGGTTTTTTAAAGGCACAATATTTGAGTATTTTTATCAATCTGTCAGCTTATTCTTTCATTAGTCATAATATTTTATTTATTGTAAATTTATAGTGTATATCCTTGTCACATAATACTTTTTTCTCATTGCTTTTTTTTATTTCCATAAACACATGTTTGATACTAATTTTTGTTTGTCATACCAAATAATAAGATTTTTGAAAATGCCTATTTGCTATGACCAGTATTTTTAAAAAGGGTGAATATTTTAACAAAAAAGCTAGCGGGTATATATAAAAATATAGATCAGCTGTTGAAGTTGCATTAACAGTTTTGGGAAAAAGTCATTACATAGTTATTTTCACGTTTTTTTGGCCTCAGAACTATAAAAACAATCACCAGTATGCATTGTATTTGTGAGTCCACGTGCGCGCGCGCGCGCGCACACACACACACACACACACACACACACTATGGTACTTTTAAAAAATGACCTTTAAATGTAGTTCAGAGCAGTGCCTGACACGTAGAAAATATTCAGTAAATATGGGCTGTTATGCTGTTGTGTGATTTTCTTCACTTAATCAAGTATATCAGAACATTTTTCATGATGTAGTACAGATCTTTGATATTTTTGTTGAAATGTAATACCTATATTTTATTACCTTTTATGGCTGTTTCATAATTTTATCCAGTCTTCTATTTATAGACATTTGATATTTTCTAGTTGTCATAATTTATGAGTATGGCTCCAACAAACACTCATATATATATGTTTCTGCACATTTGAAGAATAATTTTCTCTAGACTAAATCCTAAAGGTGGAATTGATGTGTCAACGTAGTTGTTTAAAATATTGATGGTTATGTGTTAAATCATCCTTTAACGTTGGAGTAATTTATATGCTCACCAAAACTGAATGGGAGTGACTGTATTCCTAAAATTTCACCAGCAACTGAGTATTATCAGTATTTTAAACCTTTTCTCATTAACTAAGCAAAAAAGGAACATCTTGCTTTTTAACTTTTCTCACAGTCCTTTCATTGTTAGTGAGATGAACTCTTTTTGGCTATTGAAATAGGCTATGCTTCTTATACTTTTTTTGTTTTATTTTTTTTACTGTTTTTAAAAATTGATTTATAATAGTGTTTTGTTCATTAGCAGCATGATACCTTTTCCATTTTTTATGTTAAATCTTAGTTTTGCCTTTTGATTTTTAATTTTATGATTTAAATTTGCCATACCTTACCTTTCTGGCTCCTGGGTTTTATGTTTTACAAGGCTTTCTCTACCTCAGCATTATAAAATTATTCATCTGTTTTCTTTTGTTGTTGTTAGGTGCCGTCGAGTTGATTCTGACTCATAGCGACCCTATGTACAAACACAAAACGCTGCCCGCTCCTGTGCCATCCTGACAGTTGTTATGTTGGAGCCCGTTGTTACAGCCACTGTGTCAGTTGATCTCATTGAGGGTCTTCTTCATTTTTGCTGACCCTCTGCTTTACCAAGCATGTTTCCTTTTAGCACTTCTTTATGTTTATTGTAACAAGTAAACATTTACTCCATCTGGATTTTCTCCTCCCCAGAGGGATGTAAGAAATGAAGTAGGATGCAAGTTTTACTTGTTCTGAAATGGCTAGCCATATTTTCCGGTATAGCATACGGTTTGGATTATGTGCTCTGGGGTTAGAGTTATTGGCTATGATTTTGATCCTGCTGTTCACTTAATCCAAGAAACTGGACTATATGAAGAGAATGTGACATCAGGATGGGAGGAAGACTCATTAACAGCCTGCACTATGCAGATGACACAAGCTTGCTTGCTGAAAGTGAAGAGGACTTGAAGCACTTACTGATGAAGGTCAAAGACCACAGCCTTCAGTATGGATTACATCTCAACATAAAGAAAACGGAAATCCTCACAACAACTAATAAGCAACATCATGATAAACGGAGAAAAGATTGAAGTTGTAAAGGATTTCATTTTACTTGGATTCACAGTCAGTGCCCATGGAAGCAGCAGCCAAGAAATCGAACAGGCAGATCTGCTGCACAAGACTTCTTTAAAGTGTTAAAAAGCAAAGATGTCACTGTAAGGACGGAGGTGTGCCAGACCCAAGCCTTGGTGTTTTCAGTCGCCTCCTGTGCATGTGAAAGTTGGGCAATGAATAAGGAAGACTGAAGAACAATTGATGCATTTGAATTATGGTGTTGGTGAAGAATATCTTATACCATGGACTGCCAGAAGAATAAACAAATCTGTCTTGGAAGAAGTATAGCCATGTATGCTCATTAGAAGCAAAGATGGTGAGACTTCATCTCATATTCTTCGGACATGTTATCAGGAGGTACCAGTCCCTGGAGAAGGACATTATGCTTGATAATGTAGAGGGTCAGTGAAAAAGAGGAAGGCCCTCAACGAGACGGATTGACACAGTGGCAGCAACAGTGGGCTCAGGCATAACAACGATTGTGAGGATGGCGCAGGACGGGGCAGTGTTTTATTCTGTTGTACATAGGCATAGAGTTGCTACGAGTAGGAGCAGATTCAACAGCACCTAACAACAAATTCACTTAGGTGTGGGATTTAGGACAGATTATATGCCATCCCTGCCTTCATTTCCTTATGTATAAAATGGCGATAGTTATGGTACCTATATTGTAAAGTTGTTGCAAAGATTAAATGAAATAATATATAGTGCTTTTTATTAGTACTTTGCACCTGGTAGTAGATGTTACCTACTGTTAATGTTGTTATCCATCTTTTACCTGCTAACTTGTAATACCATCATTATACTAAATTCCTATATAAATTATTGCCACTTTTAGAAGTGATAATGGCATTGTGATTATGTAAGAAAATGTCCATATTTTTGAGCTGCAAATTAGGAATGAAATGACGTGGTGTCTGGGATTTGATTTTAAAATATTTTAGTGAAAGACAGTGTGGCAAAATCTTGATAATTATTATTTCTGAGAGATGGTTGTACTTCAGTTTCATACTACTCTTTCTACTTTGTGTTGTTTGACATTTTTTATAGTATAAGGTTTTTGTTTTTAAAACAAGCCCTATATTTGAGCATTTTCAATCTATTTTGTTTTCTTCCCATAATCTGCCAGTTTATATTTTTCACTGTAACTATATTTTATTATAAATTTATAGTATATTCTATATTCCAGTGTCACATAGTACTCTTCTCTCATTACTTTTTCATTTAAAAATTTTGCTTGCTTTTCTTGCATCTATTCTTTTAAATAAACTTTAGAAGCATTTTAAATTAAAAATAAAAAGAGGGATTTTGATTGCAGTTACATTGAATTTGTAGGTTACTTAGGAAATACACCTGAATTTACAGTGTATTAAATTTTTGATCCCTTAGATTTTTATAAAAATTTCTTCTTATAGTTCCTGTAAATTTCTTAATTATGAATTTTAAGATATTCATGAAGAGGGTTTTTTTCATGTTATTTTCTAAGTGATTATTGTTTCTGTATGGGTTAGCTATTAATTTTTGATATTAGCTTTATAACTGGCCATGTTTCTGATTTATCTATGGTATCTAATACTTCTTCCTTTGTGTTTGCTAAGTATTCAATTTGTTTCTTTTTATTTCTTCTATTTTATTAGGATTTTAAAAAATAGTAATGAATGATAGATTTTTATCAAAAGTATCCATTGTCAATTACTGAAGAAATGTTCATTGAGCTCTTTTTCTGTACTATTGTGGTAGCTACTGTGGATAAAATTGGAAAGAGCAGACATGGTTTCTGTTCTAGTGAAATTTATGTTGGGGAAGAAAACCAAAACCAAATAAACAGATAGTCATGTGAGCTTTCTCCCTATGAATATGACAAACTTTATTAGTATGATAAAGTGGTTTCCTCATATTGAGTTTGTTCTTTTATTTTTAAAGTTAATCATTCTGAGGGATAACAGTCTACTTCATTCTATTTTGTAATATTATACCTACTCTATTTATAATAGTATTTTAAAGTTGAATGGCCTTTGTTTTTCTTGAACAACATTTGACACAATTTATAATAGGTATTATGTTGCTTAAACAGTTAACAGAATTTTGAAGATTTCCTTGTCTTTTTAGTGTCAGTAGTTCTTAAATTTTAATATGCATCAGAATCACCTGGGACCAGTGTAAATCCTGGGACTTTATTTCCAAGGGATTCTCATTCTGTAGATCTGTGGTAGGCCCAAGGAATATGTAAGCTTAATAAATATTCCATTTATTTTTGAGACAGGTGGTCCTTGGACTACACTATACCCTTTAACAACATTAAATAGCATTAGAATTATCTCTTCTTTGAGAGTTCAGAGTAGTTTATCTGTGACACTATCTAGAGTTCGTAAAGCTTATGAAAGTTAGCTCTGAGAAAATTTTCTCATTTTCTTTATTACTGGCTAGATATTTTTTGTCCTGAGTCATGTTTTATAATTTGGATTTTCATGGAGAAAATCATCCACTTTATATAGGTTTCAAATTTATTTGTGCAGCTCGATGCTAAGGGCTCTTTTATTCTTCCTTTATTTTATATGTGATTATTTCTTTTTTCTCATCCCCCCCCCCCATTGTTTTGATTAAGTTATATTGTGGTTCATATTTGTTTTTTAAAATTTTGTTTTAAACCAGTCTTTGTATTCATATACTAATTTTATTCCCTTTTGTTTTTTCTTCTTTAATTTCTAGTATCTGCTAGGAGGTTTGCTTTTTCTGCCTTACAAAGTAAATGTTTAATTCATTAATTTTCATGTATTGCTAAACAAAACTGTTGAAGTTAGTGTGTCCTTTCTCTCAACATGATTTCAAACGTTTTCTGTAAGTTTAGTTGTAAATTATTTTTATTATCTTTATTTTTTAAATAGTATTCAGCTGTAGTTTTCATCTCTTCTTTGTCTTGTGAGGTGTTTGAGAGAATTTTCAAAATTTCCAGGTAATTCAGTGGATTTCCCCCTTTTTTTTTTTTGTTATTAACTTCTCATTATATTGTGGAATTTTGGAATTTGAAGTTTCTTGATGTATTCATTAGTTTTGGAAAATTCTCACCCATTACATGCTGAAAAATTGCTGTTGCCTCATTCTTTTTTCTCCTCTCTAATGTTTATTAAACTATCTCACTGTATTTGCTACCATGTACCCTCTCTTTTGTATTTTTAGCCTTTTGTCACTCTTTGCTTTATTGTAGACAGATCAGTCTAGATAGAGCTTCCAGTGCACTTTACCCATTTTAACTTTGTCTCTTCTGCTGTTAAACCTATCCATTGAGTTCATAATCTTAATTATTGTATTTTAAAAATTTCTATATTGTTCTTTTTCACATTTGCAACCTCCTTTTTTATAGTTTTTAGTTCCATCCTGAAAAATTTGAAGCTAGTTTTTATTGCCTTGAACATAGTAAATATAGTTGTTCTGAAGTTTTTTTGTTTGATTATTTCAATATGTGGCTTCCTATGCATCTGTTCGTTGCTTTTGCTCATTCATTGTTGTCTTTTTTCCTCATGTAACTGACTATCTGTGCTTGTGTGCTGGACAGTATATTTGACAATTTATTTGTAGAAATAAGCTGAGGCGTAGGATGATGTATTTTTTCCCCTCCAAAGTTAGCTTTTTTTTTTTTATTTTTAATTTTATTATTCCAGATCACCTCAGTTCTGTTTCATGGCTATATTTTACTATTCTCAAAACTGTTCCTTGCAAGGGGTGGATTATTTCTGGTTCATCTTTAACCTTAATGTTTCAGCCCTTTGGATTCTGTGTTAGGCTGTGTTCTCTAGAAAAGCAAAGCGAGAGAAGTGTATGTGTATGCATACATACATACATACATGCAGGCATGCATGCACGCATACATACGTATACAGAGAGAGAGAGAGAGATTTATCTCAAGAAAATGGCTCACACTGTTGTAGAGGTGGCAAGTCCCAAGTACATGGGTCTGTCATCAGGCTGGAGGCTTTTCCTTACTCACTAAGCTGCAAGGTAAAAAGGTACTAAAAAGGAAGCATGAGAAATAGAAGTATTGCTATTCTGTGAGGGTAAAGGAAGTCAGGAGATAGGAATAACTTTTCTACTTAATATTTGATTAAAGCATAACCCACTCCTGTCGAGTCGATTTGAACTCATAGTGACCTTGTAGGGTTTCCAAGGCTATAAATTTCTGTGAAAGCAGACTGCCGCATCTACTGTCCTGCGGAGCAGCTCGTGGTGCATGCATATTTTTGGATATTTAGTTAAAAATGAATTGCATTGTTGACTAACACAATTAGTAAATTCTAGCCCATTTTTTATAAATTTGTATTTTCCCTTCCCCGGGCTTTTTGTAATTATTTATGTGTATATAATAAAATTTATGTACTTGCTTTATATTACATAATATACAACTATCTAAACAATTGTTGAACATCATACAGATGGGCTCTAGTTTATAAAACAGATATAGTGTCTACTTTCATTCAGCATATACTGTAGTGGGGTGTAGTTTCCTGTGAATGGTAGGTATAGAGCCAACTCAAAGCAAACCTGTTGTTGTCGGGTCGATTCCAGCTCATAGCCATTTGATAGGACAGGGTAGAACTGCCCTATAGGGTTTCCAAGGAGTGGCTGGTGGATTCAAACTACTGACCTTTTGGTTAGCAGCCGAACACTTAACCACTGTGCCACCTGGGCTTCAGGCATAGAACAGGAGTTCTTAACCTTTGACAATCTGAGGAAGTCTGTGGGCTCTGTTTTCCAAATAACATTTTTAAATGAATAATATACATTGGATTACAATGAAATATTTTTTAGAATTCTAAATTTCAATTAGTCGTTAGTAAAATTAAAGTTAAAAAAATCTCTCAAATATTCTAGAACACCTGAATAAATACATTTAAAAAATGCATTAAAAAAAAAAAAAGATGCTTTGAAAGTTATGTGTTGTGTTTTGGTAACGCGAACCAAACCAGACCCACTGCTGTGGAGCCATGTTGACTCATAGCGACCCTGTAGGACAGAGTAGAACTGTCCCATTGGGTTTCCAAGTCTGTTAATCTTACGGAAGCCGACTGCCACATCTTTCTCCTGCAGAGTGGTTGGTGGGATCGAACTGCCAACATTTCGGTTAGCTTAACCATTGTGCCAGCAGGGCTCCTGTATTTTGGTACTGGAGGCCATAATTGAAATTCTGGAATCCTTTTGAAGTTTTTTGATGTCTTATAGTCTATTTTGTGGTCATGATCGTGAGTTTACTGAGTACGTTTGTAGGATACATAAACTCAGTCCTTTCAAAGAATTCTTTAAACATCAATGGAAATAATTTCATAATTGTCCAAAATAAAAATGTTTTATTTTTCTAAACTTGGCCGTAAGGTTAATGTTCTGTTTCCTTAGTCACTATTATTAAAAAAAAAAAAAAGAAAACTCTGTATTTTTAGATTTCATCTCATATTCTTTACATTCTATAAATGATTTCTCACAGTACCATGACTGTGGTAAAACTGAGAGCATTTCTCTTTAACATTAATTTACTCATAAAATTTGGGTGCTACAGTCAGATTGTGTACACACAGATACAGGGTGTAGTAGTAGAAAGAGCACGCACACAAGCTTTGGAGTTATACTGACCTCGTTTTGGATCCCAGCGTTGCTTGCTATGGTGTGGTGGTTTAGGTCAGCAGTTCCAATCTACCAGCCACTCTTTGGAACCCCATGAGACAGTTCTACTCTGTCCTGTAGGGTCACTATGAGTCAGAATTGACTTGATGGCAACAGGGTTTTTTTTTTTGTTGTTGTTGTTGCTTCCTATTAGCTCTGTCATCTTGGGCTTTCAGACTTCAGTTTCCTTATCTTTTAAATGAGCATTATATGTCAGATGTTACTATTCTTTTCTGTAAGAGAATTCAGTGACAGAAATATTTTTCTTTTTTTTTTAAATTGTACTTTAGGTGAAGGTTTATGGAACAAATAGTTTCTCATTACACAGTCAGTACACATATTGTTTTAGGACATTCGTTAACAAACCCACAATATGTCAACACTCTCCCTTCTTGACCTTGAAGGACGTTTTTTCTTTCTTGGTGACAATATACATAGCCAGAGATACACCATTTCAAAAATTTCTCAATGTACAATTCAGTGACATCGATTATGTTCTTCCAGTTGTGCTGCTATTCTCCCTATCATTTCCCAAATTATTCCATCACCATTGTCTTCAACTCACTGCCCGCTAGGCTTCCCATCAAACCTTTTCAGTTGCTGTTGTCAATTTGATCTCACAAAGATAATTCATTTTTTTGTACTTTAGATGAAGGTTTACAGAACAGAATAGTTTCTCATTAAACGGTTAGTATACATATTGCCCTATGAGAATGGTTGAGAACCCCAAGGCATGTCAACACTGTCCTTTCTCAATCTTGGGTTCCCTATCACAAGCTTTCCTGTCCCCTCCTGCCTTCTAGTCCTTATCCCTGGACTGCCATGCCTCATTAGTCCTGTTTTGTTTCATGGGGCTGTCCAATCCCTGGCTAAACAGTGAACCTCGGCAGTGAATTTACCACTGAGCTAAAACGGTGTCTGGGGGCCAGACTCTTGCGGTTTCTCCAGTCTCTTTCAGGTCAGTAAATCTGGTCTTTTTTTTTTGTGTTAGAATTTTGTTCTACATCCTTCTCCAGCTCTGTCCAGGACCCTTTGTTGTGATCCCGGTGAGAGCAGTCAGTGGTGGTAGCCAGGCACCATCTAGCTGTACTGGACTCAGTCTGGTGGATGCCTTGGTAGCTGTGGTCCATTAGTCCTTCAGACTAATCTTTTCCTTGTATCCTGTTCTCTTCTTTCTCCCTTGCTCATGAAGGGTGAGACGTGTGGAGTATCTTAGATGGCTGCTCACAGGCTTTTAAGACCCCAGGCACTACTCACCGAGGTAGAATGTAGAACGTTGTCTTTATAAACTGTGTTATGCTGATTGAGCTAGGTATTCCCTGAGACCATGGTCCCCACAGCCCTCCACCCAGCAGTTCAGTCTCTTAGGGAGTTTGGATGTGTCTACGGAGCTTCCGTGACCTTTCCTTGTGCAACTTGTACTGGCTTCCCCAGTATTGTGTAATGTCTTACCCTTCACCAAAGTTAGCACTTACCTATTGTCTATTTAGTTCCCCTCCACCCCGCCCATCCCTCATAACCAACAAAGATTGTTTCTTTTTGTGTGTAAACTTTTTCATGAATTTTAAAGTAGAGGTCTCATACAATATTTGTCCTTTTGTGATTGACTTATTTCAGTCAGCATAAGGTCCTCCGGTTTCATCCATGTTATGAGATGCTTCACAGATTCATCATTGTACTTTCTTGTTGCATAGTACTCCATTGTGTGTATGTACCATAGTTTGTTTATCCATTCATCTGTTGATGGGCATTTAGGTTGTTTCCATCTTTTTGCTATTGTGAACAATGCTGCAATGAACATGGGTGTGCATATGTCTATTCATGCAATGGCTCTTATTTCTCTAGGATATATTCCTAGGAGTGGGATTGCTAGATCGTATGATATGTCTATATACCTTTCTAAGGAAGCGCCATATCATTTTCCAAAATGGTTGTGTCATTATGCATTCCCATCAACAGTGCATAACAGTTCCGATCTCCCCGGAGCCTCTCCAACATATGTTATTTCCAGTGTTTTTTTTTTTTTTTTTTTAATTGTACTTCAGGTGAAGGCTTACGGAACAAATAGTTTCTCAGGAAACGGTAGGACACATATTGTTTTATGTCATTCATTAACAACCCCACAACATGTTAACCCTCTCCCTTCTTGACCTTTTTTTGGGGGGGGGGGGAATATACATATCCAAAGATAAACCATTTCAAGAATTTCTACATGCACAATTCAGTGACATCAACTACGCTCTTCCAGTTGTGCTGCTATTCTCACTTTAGATGAAGGCTTACAGAACAAAATACTTTCTCATTTAACAGTTAGTACACATGTTGCCCTATGACAATGGTTAACAACCTCACAATACATCAACACTATCCTTACTCAACCTTGGGTTCCCTATCACAAGCTTTACTGTCTTCTTATGCCTTCTGGCCCTTGTCCCTGGACTGCTGTGCCTCATTAGTCCCAGTTGGTTTTATGGGGCTGTCCGCTCCCCGGCTGAACGGTGAACCTCGGAAATGACTTCACCACTGAGCTAAAAGGGTGTCTGGGGGCCATACTCTCGGGGTTTCTCCAGTCTCCTTTAGGCAGGTAAATCTGGTCTTTTTGTTGTGAGTTAGAATTTTGTTCTACATTCTTCTCCAGCTCTGTCTAGAACCCTCTGTTGTGATCCCGGTGAGAGCAGTCAGTGGTGGTAGCCAGGCACCATCTAGCTGTACTGGACTCAGTCTGGTGGATGCCTTGGTAGCTGTGGTCCATTAGTCCTTCGGACTAATCTTTTCCTTGTATCCTGTTCTCTTCATTCTCCTTTGCTCCCGAAGGGATGAGACCAGTGGAGTATCTTAGATGGCCACTCACAAGCTTTTAAGACCCCAGGCGCTACTCCCCAAGATAGGCTGTAGAACATTGCCTTTATAAACTGTGTTATGCCAGTTGAGCTACATGTTCCCCAAGCACATGGTCCCCACAGCCCTCCACCCAGCAGTTCAGTCTCTTAGGGAGTTTGGATGTGTCTGTGGAGCTTCCGTGACCTTTCCTTGTACAAGTTGTGCTGGTTTCCCCTGTGTTGTGTACTGTGTCACCTTTCACCGAAGATACCACTTATCTATTGCCTATTTAGTATTACCCCCCCACCCCTCCCATCCTGGCTAACCAGCAAAGATTATTGCATTTTGTGTGTGAAATTTTTCATGGGTTTTTACAGTAGAGGTCTCGTACAATATTTGTCCTTTTGTGATTGACTTATTTCACTCAGTCCTCCAGTTTCATCCATGTTATGAGATGCTTCACAGATTCATCATTGTTCTTTCTCGTTGCATAGTACTCCATTGTGTGTATGTACCATAGTTTGTTTATCCATTCATCTGTTGATGGGCATCTAGGTTGTTTCCATCGTTTTTCTATTGTGAACAATGCTGCCATGAACATAGGTGTGCATATGTCTATTCGAGTGATGACTCTTATTTCTCTAGGATATATTCCTGGGAGTGGGATTGCTGGATCGAATGGTATGTCTATTTCTAGCTTTCTGAGGAAGCACCATATCATTTTCCAAAATGGTTGTATCATTTTGCATTCCCACCAGCAGTGCATAAGAGTTCTGATCTCCCCGCAGCCCCTCAAAGATTTGTTATTTCCAGTGTTTTTGATTCGTGCCAGTAATGCCGGGTTGATATGGTATCTCATTGTGGTTTTAATTTGTATTTCTCTAATGGCTAGTGATCACGAGCATTTCCTCATGCTTCTGTTGGCCATTTGAATGTCTTCTTTGGTGAAGGGTCTGTTCATTTCCTTTACCCATTTTTTAATAGGATTATTTGTCTTTTTGTTGTAGAGTTGTTGGATTTTCTTGTAGATTATGGAGATTAGACCTTTGTCTGACTTGTACTGTCCAAAAATTTTTTCCCAGTCTGTAGGTTCTCTTTTTACTCTTTTGGTGAAGTCTTTTGAAGAGCATAGGTGTTTGATTTTTTAGAAGATCCCAGTCATCTAACTTATCTTTTGGGGTTTGTGAGTTGATGGTTATGGTTTGTATCCTGTTAATGCTGTGTATTAAGGCCTGTAGTGTTGGTCCTATTTTTTCTTCTATGAACTTGATAGTTTTAGGCTTTATATTCAGGTCTTTGATCCATTTTGAAGTAGTTTTTGTATTCGGCGTCAAGTATGGTTTCTGTTTCTTTTTTTTTGCAGATGGATATCCAGTTTTGCGAGCACCATTTGTTAAAAAGACTGTCTTTTCCCCATTTGATGGACTTTGGGCCCTTGACGAAGATCAGGTTACCATAGGTGGATGGATTTACAGCTGGGTTCTCAGTTCTGTTCCATTGGTCAATGTATCTGTCATTGTACCAGTATCAGGCTGTTTTGACTATTGTAGCTGTATATTAGGTTCTGAAGTCAGGTAGTGTGAGTCCTCCAACTTTATTATTCTTCTTCAGTAGTGCTTTACTTATTCGGGGCTTCTTCCCTTTCCATATAAAGTTAATGATTAGTTTTTACATCTCTTTGAAGAATGTTGTTGGTGTTTGGATCGGGATTGCGTTGTATTTGTAAATAGCTTTGGGTAGAATTGTCATTTTCACGATGTTGAGTCTACTTATCCATGAGCATGGTATGTTTTTCCATTTATGTAGATCCCTCTGGGTTTTTTGCAGTAGTGTTTTGTAGTGTTCTTTGTATAGGTCTTTTACATTCCTGGTTAGATTTATTCCTAAGTATTTTATCTTTTTAGGGGCTATGGTAAATGGTATTGTTTTCCTGATTTCCTTTTCATCATTCTCCTTATTGGTGTATAGGAAGCCACCTGATTTTTGTGTGTTTATCTTGTATCCTGCTACTCTGCTGAATCTTTCTGTTAGTTCCAGTAGATTTCTCATGGAGTCTTTAGGGTTTTCTAGGTATAGTATCATATCATCTGCAAACAGGGACAGTTTAACATCTTCATTACCAATTCGGATGCCCTTTCTTTCTTTCTTTTTTTTTTTTTGCCTTATTGCTCTAGCTAGAACTTCCAGCACAATGCAAAATAGGAGTGGTGATAAAGGGCATCCTTGTCTTGTTCCTGTTTTCAAGGGGAATGTTTTCAGCCTCTTTCCATTAAGAATGATGTTGGCCGTTGGTTTTGCATAGATGCATTTATTATGTTGAGAAATTTCCCTTCTATACCTATTTGATTGAGAGTTTTTATCAGGAATGGGTGTTGGACTTTTTCACATGCCTTTTCTGCATCAATTGAGATGATCATGTGATTCTTTTCTTTCCTTTGATTTATGTGGTAGATTACGTTGATTGATTTTCTAATTTTGAACCATTCTTGCATACCTGGTATGAGTCCTACTTGGTTGTGGTATGTTATTTTTTTGATATGATGCTGAATTCTGTTGGCTAGAATTTTGTTAAGAATTTTTGCACATATATTCATGAGAGATATTGGTCTGTAATTTTCTTTTTTTGTGATGTCCTTGCCTGGTTTTGGTATCAGCGTTATGCTGGCTTCATAGAATGAATTTGGAAGTATTGCTTTCTTTTCTATGCTCTGAAATAGCTTGAGAAGTACTGTTACAAGCTCTTCTGTAAATGTTTTACAGAATTCTCCAGTGAAGCCATCTGGGCCAGGGCTTTGTTTGGTTGGGAGTTTTTTTTTTATTACCTTTTCAGTCTCTGATCTTGTTATGGATCTGTTCAGATTTTCAACATCACTTTGTTGTAGTTTGGGTAGGTAGTGTGTTTCTAGAAATTTTTCCATTTCCTCTAGGTTTTCAAATTTGTTGGAGTATAGTTTTTCATAATATTCTGTTATAATGCTTTTTGTTTCAGTTTGGGTCTGTTATAATGTCCCCCATTTCATTTCTTATTTGGGTTATTTGCATCCTCTCCTGTTTTGCTTTTGTCAGTCTGGCCAGTGGTTTGTGGATTTTGTTGATTCTTTCAAAGAACCAACTTTTGGTTTTGTTGATTCTTTCTGTTGTTTTTCTGTTCTCTATTTCATGTATTTTTGCTCTGATCTTTACTACTTCCTTTCTTCTGGTTGCTATGGGCTTTTTTTGCTGTTCTCTTTCTATTGTTTGAGTTGTGTAGTTAATGTTTTGATTTTGTCCCTTCTTTTTTGATGTGTGCATCTATTGGTATAAATAGTCCTCTGAGGACTGCCTTTGCTGTGTCCCAGAGGTTTTGGTATGGTGTGTTTTCATTCTCATTTGATTCTAGGAATTTTTTTATTCCATCTCTGATTTCTTCTATTACCCAGTGATGTGTAAGCAGGGTATTATTCAGTTTCCATGTGGTTGTTTTTTTTTTTTTCCTTGCTCTTTCTATTGTTAATTTCTACCTTGATGGCAGTGTGGTCAGAGAAGATACTTTGAATTATCTCAACATTTTGGATCTTGTTGAGGATTGCTCTGTGGCCTACGATGTGGTCTATTCTAGAGAATGTTCCATGTGCATTGGTAAAGAATGTGTACTTTGCAGTGGTTGGATGGAGTGTTCTATATATGTCTACGAGGTCAAGTTGGCTGATTGTGCCCTTTAGGTCTTCTGTATCTTTGCTGAGTTTCTTCTTAGTTGTTCTGTCCTTTTCTGAGGGTGGTGTGTTGAAGTCTTCTACTATTATTGTGGAACTTTCAGTTTCTCTTTTCAGTGTTGTTCGAGTTTGTTTTATGTATTTTGGAGCCCTGTCATTGGGTGCATAGATGTTTATTATGGTTATGTGTTCATGATGGATCATCCCCTTTATCTTGTATAGTGTCCTTCTTTGTCTTTTATGGTGGATTTTGTTTTAAAGTCTGTTTTATCTGAGATTAGTATTGCCACTGCTGCTCTTTTTTGGTAGTTGTTAGCTTGATATTTTTTTTTCCAACCTTTGACTTTTAATAAATTCACATCTTTGTTTCTAAGGTGTGTCTCTTGTAGACAGCATATTGATGGATCCTGTTTTCTTATCCATTCTGTCACTCTCCATCTCTTTATGGGTGCATTGAGTCCATTTACATTCAGTGTAATTATTGGTAGATGTGAGTTTGTTGCTGTCATTTTGTAGTGCTTTTTTTTTGTGGTGCTGAAGTTTTCTTTGTTTTTCTTACTGTCTTGTGCTGAGTTACTTTTGTTTGTGGATTTTTTTTCATTTCCTTGATTTGTAGGTTTTGTTTTTGCTGAGACTTTATGTTTTTGTATTTATTTTTATGAGTTGGTTTGTTAACTTATTTGTGGTTACCATGAATTTTACCCTTATTTTTCTAAGTTTGAAGCAGTCTACCATTACTTGGTGTCGCCTTGCCTTCCTCTCCAATGGAAGGTTCTATACCTATGCCGTTTATTCCCTTTTTTATTCTTTTGGTGGTGTTGTCATTTACTGACTAACTGCTCTGATTCCCTGTTGTATTTCTTTTGGTTTTGGATAGTCCTTGAGAGTTCATTTTCTAGATTGGTGTCTGGCTGGTGCAATCCTGCGCCCTAGATTTTGCGTGTGTGCTGAAGTTGTTTGTTCTCAGATCGAAGAACTACCTTTAATAATTTTTGTAAGATTGGTTTGGCTTTTATATATTCCCTTAATTTCTGTTTATCTGGAAATGACCTAATTTCACCATCATATTTGAACAAGAGAGTTTTGCAGGATATATTATTCTTGGCTGGCAATCTGTGTCTTTCAAGATTTTATATATGTCATCCCATTGCTTTCCTGCCTGCATGGTGTCTGCCGAATAATCTTAGCTTAGTCTTACTGTTTCTTCGTTGTATATGACTTCTTGTTTTTCACGAGCTGCTCTCAGGATTCTTTGTTTGTCTTTGTTTTTGGCGAGTGTGATCATGATATGCCTCGGTGTTTTTCTCTTGGGGTCTATCCTGTATGGGGTTCGTGGAGCTTCTTGGATGGCCAGCTTTTCATCTTTCATTATATTGGGTAAGTTTTCTGTTAGCAGTACTTCAGTGATCCTCTGTGTGTTTTCTGTTTTCTCCCCCTGTTCTGGAACTCCGGTCACTCGAAAATTTTTGCTTTTGATTGTATCGCACATAACTCTTAGGGTCTGTTCATTTTTATTTGTTCTTTTTTCTGAGTTTTCCTCAAACAGAGTTATATCCCAGTTTTTGTCTTCAATTCCACTGATCCTGTCTTCCACCATTTCAAATCTGGTTCTCAGCCCTTCTGACACTGTCCATTTCTGAAATCTTGTTGTTTATCTTTGGATTTCTAATTGTTGTTTTTGTATAATTTCTAGTTGTGAATTCATTTTGGCATTTTGCTCCTGCATTATTTTGCTGAATTATTCCAGTTTTTTGTCTGTATTTTCCATGAATTTGCCTATTTTTTCCTCATTTTTGTCTCCTTTTTGCTTCAGCTCTTGGAGAATTCTGAGTATTAGATATTTGAATTCCCTATCAGGTAGTTCTAGTGCCTTTTTTTTCAGTTCAAAGTCATGTGGTGTTTTAGTTTGGACGCCTACTGGAACCATCCTGTCCTGTTTTTATAAATGTTTTGATATTGTCTGCTGTCTTTGGGGGCATTTAATAGTTATTTTTCTCTTTTATTGATTGTAGATTAGTTTATTTTGTTCCCCCCCAACCCCCCTGTTTTTTTTTTAAATTTGGCTATGTCTGAGTAAGCGGACTGTGTGTTCTTTGTTGTTTTCTCTTCTGTGGGCAGAATAGTGTTCGCCTCTTTCTCCAGTTGGCAGGGTCAGTCACTCAGATATGGCACGGCAGTGCAGGTCTAGCGGAAGGGGAGTTACTGGGAATGGTTGTTTGTGGCACTTACTACAGCCAGCAAGGTGGGTTGGTAATCAGTTCAGGGCAGGTTCCAGTAGTCCGTGCCTGTGCTGCTTGGTGGTGTGATGTCAAGTACACAGTGCAGGTAGGCAGGCTGTAGCAGGGAGATTGTTATGTGTGGAGCTAAGATGGATATGGGAGAGAGGAGAGAGGAACAGGAACCAAAGACATACAAACAAAGAAAAAAGAATGCTAGGGGAGCTTGCTGTTAGAGTGGCGAGTTGAGAGACTACGAAATGGACAAAAAAAAAAAAAAAAAGGAGAAGAGGAATAAAAGAAAAGAAAAAGATGAATAAATAAAAATTGGAAAGGGAGAAGAACAGCAGTTCCCAGGGATCCCACTGGTTCAGTTATGAGGTCTGGGGAAGTTGTTCTCCGGTGTTGTAGTACAGCCTGGCTAGAAGGCGTATAGGTATACAATGCCATGTATTCAGGGAACAGAAGGAAAAAGAAGATATATAGAGAGACGTGAAACTGAGCAATGAATAAAGACCAAAAGGGAAAAAGAGGGAAAAGAAAACAAAACAAATTAAAAAAAAAAAAAGAACAAGAAAAGCTCCCCCAAAAAAAGGGAGGGGAAAAAAAAACAAAACAAAACGAAAAAAGAAATGCTCTCAGGGATCCCTCTGCATGTCTGTGCATGCCGAGGGTGTAGGTTCCAAGCCACACAGCACCGCAAGGCCAGAATGAGCTCCCAACTCAAGAAAAGGAAAAGAAAACAAACAATTCAAAACAAACAGAAGAACAAAAGCCCTGGGATCCCACCAGTGCGGCAGCCCAGACTAGGAAGGAGCTCCACACTCGAACGGAGCTCCATAGTCCTTCAGGAAGATGCAGAGATGGCGCACGGAGCCAGGAATTTGGGCAAAAGGAGGGGGAGGTGGTGAGAGGTAAGGAAGAAATCAAAAGAAGAACAAAAAAAGCAACACCAACAGCCAACAAATGGCACTCAGAGAGCCAGCTAGTGCAGGCTGGTGGAATCCAAGCAACCGGTGCTTCACGGACAAGAGACTGTGTCCGCGGGAAGTAGAGGCGGCCGGGTGTGGGTGAAGAAGGTTGGGGGTTGGAAAGCGTATATCACAAATTACCGGAGCTCTGCAGCCCCTCAGGAAGAAGCAAAGATGGTGCATGGAGGCAAGTATTTGAACAAAAGGATGGGGAGGTGGTGAGAGGTAAGGAAGAAATCAAAAGAAGCAGAAAAAAGCAACACCAGCAGCCAACAAATGGCACTCAGAGAGCCAGCCCATTTGGGTGGGTGGAATCCAAGCAGCCGGTGCTTCCTGGACAAGAGATTGTGGCCGCGGGAAGCTGAGGAGGCCGAGTCGGGGTGAAGAAGGGTGGGAGTTGGGAAAGCGTATATCATAAATTACCGGTTGTTTTGTCTCCCGCTGGAAGCTTTGTGAAACTGCTTTCTCGTACCCCCTGTTTGCTGGTCTCCGAAAGGAGTCCAAGATGCTGGATCCGCGCTGTGTTACCTGATGGGGACCTCTGCATGAATCTCTCCTTGCTCTCCGTTCTCTGTCAGTTTTCTCACTCCATTTGGTGCTTGGCTGAGTTCTTTATCTCTTCATTTGATGTTTTAGGGTTTCAGGATTGTTGTTTTATCCGTTAGGCTTAGTTTTTCAGATCTTTGCTGTGGAGGGATGGTGTGGTGCGGTGCTTCTGCCTAGAGCGCCATTTTGCCAGAAGTCTCAGTGACAGAACTACTAAGGTACTCTTCTGTTTATCCTTTTAGCTTTAACTCGGCTTGTAATGCCTAGCTGAAGCCTTTCTAAGCTATACCCCTACTTCTTCCCTAACTACTCATCATACATATTGCCTGCCTCCATCATGATAATTACTTTATTGTATTGTTATCATTTGCTATCTCCCAACTAAATCCACTAAGGATAGAGATCTTAACTATTTTTGTACTGACTGCCATTTGAATACAATGGATGATGGTACATAGTAGTTATTCAGAATTTTATTTGGTAAATAATCATGTTCAATCATGGAATATTAACTCCCTAGAGCCAGGAGTTACTAAATAAGTATTGTCTTTATTTACATTACTTCCCACAATAGATATTGATTGTTTGTGGTCTGACATCTACAGTTGGTTATCTAGTAGGTGAGATGAGCAAGTGAAAACATAGATAAAACACAGTCTTTCAATGTAGATAGAGATAATCAAAATAGAAGCACTTATCCTTAAGGCATTGAGCTAAGTGGTTAAACATATTATCATTATCTTTTAAATGATGAGGAAAGTGAAATTGAGATGAGGTTAAATAACTTGCGAATGTGGTATAGCTAGCTAATGCCTGAGCTAGGATGCAGATTCTGGACTGTTTGATTCCAAGTCTTTGTTTTTAACTAATACAGCCTTTGCTGTTAATTTAAATGGTCTCATGTCATAGAACTAACTACTTAGGTTTAGGTAAGACTTATGTGGGGAGGAAAAGGAAAGGTTTTAAAAAGGATATGTGTAGGCAGTATTTAAGAGGAGAGGTCAGATCAAATGTATCTTTGTATTCGAAAAAAATATCTAGCATATTTGCAATGCAGTTTAAGGAACTGCAGTCTCTATAGGTTCTCTCAGGAACTTCCTTACACTTAGGTTTTTTAGTACAATTACCACTGCAGGTCTGCCACCTAGTGGTAAGAATTTAACCACTGTGAAACGAGGGATATCGTTGCTGATGTCAGGTGATCTTGGCTGAAAGCAGAGGATACCAGAAAGCTGTTTACCTGTGTTTTATTGACTGTGCAAAGACATTCGACTGTGTGAATCAAATTATGGATAATATTGCAAAGAATGGGAATTCCAGAACAGTTAATTGTGCTCATGTGGAAACTACATAGACCAGGAGGCAGTTATTTGAACAGAATAAGGGGATACTATGTGGTTTAAAGTCAAGAAAGGTGTGTGTATCCTTTTACCATACTTATTCAATCTGTATGCTGAGCAAATAATCTGAGAAGCTGGCCTATATGAAGAACGGGGTGTCAGGATTGGAGGAAGACTCATTAACAGTCTGTGGTTTCCAGATGACACAACCTTGCTTGCCAAAAGCGAAGAGGACTTGAAGCAAGACTATATAGCCTTCAGTATGGGTTACACTTCAACATAAAACAGAAATCCTCACAAGTGAATCAGTAAACACCATCATGATAAATGGAGAAAATACTAAAGTTGTCAAGGATTTTGTTTTACTTGGATCCAAAATCAATGCCAACAGAAGGAGCAGTCAGGAACTCAAATGACACATTGCATTAGGCAAATCTGTTGCAAAAGACCTCTTTAAAGTATTAAAAAGCAAGGGTGTTGCTTTGAGGACTAAGATGCGCCTGACCTAAGCCATGGTATTTTCAGTTGCCTCACATGCATGAGAAAGCTGGACAATGAATAACAAAGAATGAAGAAGAATTGATGCCTTTAAATTATGTTGTTGGTTAAGAATATTGGATAAAACATGGACTGCTAGAAGAATGAACAACTCTGTCTTGGATGAAATTCAGCCAAAGTGCTCTTCAGAAGTGAGGATGGTAAGACTTCATCTCACGAGCTCTGGAGATGTTATCAGGAGGGGCTAGTCCCTGGAGAAGGACATCATGCTTGGTAAAGTAGAGGGTCAGCGAAAAGGAGGAAGACCCTCAATGAGATGGATTGACACGTAACTGCAGCAGTCGGCTGAAACATAGCAATAATTGTGAGGATGGCGCAGGACTGGGCAGTGCTTTGTTCTGTTGTATATAGGATCACTGTGAGTTGGAACCGACCTGACAGTGCCTGACAACTACAAAAAAAGTGACTATAGATAAAATCACTCTTTCGTCTCTTCTTCCCCACCTGTCTGGCTTTAGGGCGTTTTATGACCAGCTGGCAATTGTGCCTGTGTTTTAGGTTAGGTTTAAAGTAAAGAGATAGTTACAATGAAGAAAAATATCACACTGTAGCTTTTAATTAAAAAAAAAAAAAAAAACCTCCAATTTCCATAGTTTTGGACTGCAGCATTTTGAATGAGTAGTACCCAGTAAAGGCAGAAACTCTACAAAACAGCAGAGTAGCTGAACTCGGAGTATTTTATTGGTTGAATGGCTACCTTCTTGCTTCAGGTACAAGCATAGGATGATATTCAACGGTGCATTTTTAGTAGCAGACAGTAGTAAACTGGAGATAGCCAAGTACTGGCACAGGTCTGTCGCCCACACTTAATCACTGAGTACATAGTCTTCCACATGGAATCCTCATTTTCAACCAGAGCGGTCTCTTTCACTCACAGTCTACTGCCAGACCATGACAGTCTTATGAAGACTTGGGATGGGAGAAGAGACAGGCATAAACATTAGTTTAACTGTCTTGACTTCACTTTGTCAGATAGCAAGATCTAAGTTATTCTACTACATGAAGAGTAACAGTTGAAGATAGATTGCATTATTACTTATAGTATCATGTATTTAGAGATACCTTTTTCTATTTCTGGAGTCCTTGATTGGTGCAGATGGTTAATGCATGCGTGACAGCTAACCAAAAGGTTGGAGGTTTGAGTCTATTCAGGGGCACCTGGAAAGGAAAGTGTGGCAATCTACTTCTGAAATATCAGCCATTGAAAACCCTATGGAGCATAGTTCTACTCTGACATACATGGTTTTGTTTATTTCTGTTTTTTGGCTGTAGCTGCTTACTAAGAAGTCCACCAACTACTTACTCATCGATATGGTTAGGTTCCAAAGACCAGTTTATGTGAAAATTGGTGTTATGTAAAACTGGAGGATGACATCAGATCACAAAATGGAGGATGACTACATCATTACATAAATGACAGATTACATCATTACATAACTGCCAAACCACTGAGAATCATAGCTCAGATCAGTTGACACATAACCATAACCATCACAGCCAGTGTTACTCTTTCCTTGCACCTCAGTGTTCATTACTGTCTGACAAACATCGCTAATGTGCAGAATTGTCAGTAGATTTTTTACTATTGCATAAATGCAAAATGTCGGATGACAAGATAGTTGTTAACTGAAGAATAGGTGTAGTCATAAGATTCCTCCTTCTCTCTTAAAGAACAAAAGACCAAAACATCAAAATCCAAACCAAAAATAAAACCAAAACCCACTTTGTTGTTGTTAGGTGCCGTTGAGTCGGTTGTGACTCATAGTGCCCCTATATGTATAACAGGATGAAATGTTGCTTGGTCCTGTGCCACCCTCACAATCGTTGCTGTGTTTGAGTCCATTGTTGTATGCAGTCATAATCATTGGTGGTTGCAATGTGAAAGTTGGAAACAAAGAAGGAGGATCAGTAGTTGGAAAAGATGGCCTTGGTGATAGAAACGACACCAGAGATCACGTATAGAATTTTGCAAGACCAACCACTGATTCGCTGGAAGTACCTTTTTTCAACAACATAAATGACTGCTATACACATGGACCTTGCTGGATGGAATACACAGGAATCAAATCGACTACATCTGTGGAAAGAGGTGATGGAGAAGCCCAATATCATCATTCAGAAAAAGGCCAGGGGCCAGCTGCAGAACTGACCGTCAGTTGCTCATATGCAAATTTAAGCTGAAGAAAATTAAAACAAGTCTATGAGAGCCAAAGTATGACCTTGAGTATATGTCACCTGAATTAAGAGACTATCTCAAGGAAAGAGTTGACCCATTGAACACTAATGACTGAAGACCAGATGAGTTGTGGGATGACATCAAGGACATCATACATGAAGAAAGCAAAAGGTCATTAAAAAGACAGGAGAGAAAGCAAAGACCAAAATGGATGTCAGAACAGACTCTGAGACTTGCTCCTGAACATAGAATAGCTAAAGCAAACAGAAGAAATGATAAAAGATCTGAACAGATGATTTCAAAGGGCAACTCGAAAATACAAAGTATTTTGATGAAATGTGCAAAGACCTGGAGTAAGAAAACCAAAAGGGAAGAACACGCTTTCTATTTCTCAAGCTGAAAGAACTGAAGAAAAAATTCATGCCTTTAGTTGCAATATTGAAGGGCTTTATGGGCAAAAAAATTGAACAGCCCAGGAAGCATCAAAAGAAAATGGAAGGAATACACAGAGTCACTGTACAAAAAAGAACTGATCGATGTGCAGCCATTTCAGGATGTAGCATAGGATCAAGAACTGCTAGTGTTGAAGGAAGAAGTGCAGGCTGCACTGAAGTCATTGACAAAAAACAAGGCCACAGGAATTGATAAAATCTCAATAGAGATGCTTCAGCAAACTGACGCGGTGCTGGTAGTGCTCACTTGTTTATGCCAAGAAATTTGGAAGATAGCTACCTGGCCAACCAGCAGGAAGATATCTATATTTGTTCACATTCCAAAGAAAGGTGATCCAACAGAACGTGGAAATTATCAAACAGTATTGTTAATATCACATGCAAGTAAAATTTTGCTGAAGATAATTCAAAAACGATTGCAGCAGTATAGCAACAGGGAACTGCGAGAAATTCAAGCTGGATTCAGAAGAGGATGTGGAATGAGGGATTATCATTGCTGATGTCAGATGGATCTTGGCTGAAAGTAGAGAATACCGGAAAGCTGTTTACTTGTGTTTTTTGAGTATGCAAAGGCCTGGAACTGTCTGAATCATAAGAAATTATGGATAGCATTATGAAGAATGGGCATTCCAAAACACTTAGTAATTGTGCTCATGTGGAATCTGTACACAGACCAAGAGTCAAGTCATTCAGAACAGAACAAGGAGATACTGCGTGGTTTAAAATCAGGAAAAGCGTGTGTCAGGGTTGTATCCTTTCACCATACTTACTCAATCTGTACGCTGAGCAATACTCCAAGAAACTGGACTATATGAAGAGGAGTGTGACATCAGGATTGGAGGAAGACTCCTTATTAACTTTCAATATGCAGATGACACAACCTTGCTTGCAGAAAGAAAAGAGGATTTGAAGCACTTACTGATGAAGATCAAGGACTTCAGCCTTCAGTATGGATTACACCTCAACATAAAGAAAATACAGTAGTCTGTACTCTTTCTTTGGCAGATCTGGATTAGGATCATGGGCAGAGCCAGTAGTAGTAATAGGTAGAGGAGATGAAAGAATAATAATCTTACTCTCTTTGTGTATGTCCAAGTAATGCTATCTTAATGTTATCCTCTTTCTGGATCAGGCCTGTTCCTGATCTCATTTCTAAAAAGTAAGTTCCATTAGCTTGATTCTGATTTTTTACCCTTGAAATTCAGGGAACCTAATTTTAGTGACCTACCAGTAACATTTATATTTAACTTTGCCATTTCCTTCTGGTAGACCCAGGAAAGGGAGAGGGGCAGGGAGAAGGGAGGAAGATAGAAAACTCTTGTTTCCCTTATTTTGAAGCAATAAAAACCCTCTAAAAATCTTGAAAGGGTTATGTGGTTTCTTTTTAAAAAAATAATTGTAACATACATGACAGAAATTTGCTGTTTCAACCATTTAAAAAATTTTATTGTTGTGTTGTGAAATACATGTATATTTCATGGGCAGTGGTACCCCACCCCCCAGCTACCCTAGGGCTGGGGCAGACAGGGGATCCTGAGAGCTAGTGAGAGACAGATAGGATCTCTGTACCTAGCAGAGTATGTCCACTATATCCTGTTCTCCGATCTGGATTTCTGAACTCTATGATAACCTTATGGGACCATGGACATATATGCGGTCGTGCATTTCCCAAATGGACATTAAGTTACACATATTTGTATTTGTATATAGCAGAAGGTTTGCCATTTTAACCATTTACGAGCGTACAATTAAGTGGCGTTAATAGTTACATGCACCGTGTTGTGTAAGTATCACCGCTATTTCCAAAAGTTTTTCTTGACTCCAAAAAGCAATTCAATCCCAAATAAGCAATAATTCCCTTTTCTCTCCTCCCCTGGTCCCTGATAACCGCTAAGAAGCTTCTGTCTCTATGCATCTGCCTACCCTAGATATATCATGTAATTGGGATCATACACAGTGGTGTCATAAGAGTTGGTGTCACCCAGTGTGGTTACTCATGTTGTCACCTTGCTATGCTAATTACCACAATATGGTGGCTAAAACAACAGAAAATATGACAAAATCAATGACTGTATAAATATTGGCAGCAGTGAAAACTACAGCGTGTGCTTGTAGCGCTTGCAGATGAAAGCGTGTGATTTGAAACGTCACTGTAATTGGGTAATAATGACAGCTCTGACTGGAACGTTTTAGAACGTTCAAAAATTAAATTAGAATGGAGTTCTTAGCCTTGTAGTTAATATTGGTACATGTAAGCTGGGCTTACGAAAAATGTTTTTGTTGTTATAACTAACTACAGGGATATTTTTATAAAAAATAATAAATTCTGCTGAAGCACTGCACAGAAATTTTATAGACAATCTTTTTGGTGTCACCCCCTCTGACAGTGTCACCCAGTGTAGTTCACACCCACTGTACCCCCCAGTGAAGCCACTGATCATGTAATATTTGTCGTTTTGTGTCTGACTTATTTCACTCAGCATAGAATTTCAAGATTCATCCATGCTTGTATGTATCAAAACTTCATTTCTCTTTATGGCTGAATAATATTCCATTGTATATATATGCCACATTTTGTTATTAGTTCATGTGTTTCCGCTTTTTAAATGTTCTGAATAATTGAATAATGGTGCAGTGAAAATTGGTTTACAAATTATGTTTGCATCCCCACTCTCAAGTCTTTTGGATATATAAGTAGGAGTGGAATTACTGGATCATATGATAGTTCTCCTTTTAACTTTTTGAGGAACCTCTTAACTGTTTACCATAGCAGCTCTACCATTTTACATTTCCACCAACAGTGGATATTGGATTCCAGTTTCTCCATATCCTCGCTTGTTATTTTCCATTTTCTGATGGTGAGAGGGGCAGTGGTGGTTCAGTGGTACAATTCTCATCTTCCATTCAGGAGAACTGGATTTGACTCCTGGAAAATGCACCTCATGTGCAGTCACTACTCATTTGTCACTGGAGGCTTGCGTGTTGCTATGGTACTGAACAGGTTTCAGTGGGGCTTCCAGACTAAGATGGACTAGGAAGAAAGACCTGGTGGTTTACTTCTGAAAATCAGCCAGTGAAAACCCTATGGATCACGTGGTCCAGACCTGATCATGGAGATGTGACAGGACCAGGCAGTGTTTTCTTGTGTTGTGCATAGGGTCACTACGAGTTCAGCAGATTTAAGGACAACTAACAACAATAGTTGGTGAGAAGAGGTATCTCATTGTGGGTTTTTTTTCCCCTAAATTTTATTGTTTTTGAGAACATACACAGCAAAACATAACACCAATTCAACAGTTTATAAATGTACAGTTTAATGACATTGATTACATTCTTTGAGTTGTGCAGCCATTCTCACCTTCCTTTTCTGAGTTGTTTTTCCCTCATTAACATAAACTCACTGCCCGCTAAGGTTCCTGTTTAGTCTTTCAAGATGCTCTTGTCAGTTTGATCCCCTGTAGATAGTTCTCAAAAGAGCATAATGCTCAAGGCAGACATTTTTTTACTAGATAAGCTGAACTATTGTTTGGCTTTACGATGACTTGGTGGATATGTTTAAAGTTTAAAGATGATCTCAGGAGTCCAGGAGAATTGGCATTTCTTTTCTGCATTTTCCTCCTTTTCATCAGGATTCTTCTATGGAATCTTTGATCAAGATGTTCAGTAATGGTTGCCAGGCACCATCTAGTTCTTATCTCATGGCAAAGGAGACAGTTGTTCATGGAGGCAATTAGCTACACATTCTATATCCTCCCCCTATTTCTGACTCTCCTTCCTTTATTGCTCCAGGTGAATAGAGACCAATTGTTGTGCCTTGAATGGCCGCTTGCAGGCTGTTAAGACCCCAGGCACTACGCAGTGAGGTAGGAGGCGGAACAGAAGCACTAAACATGTTATTAGGCCAATTAACTGGAATGTCCCATGAAACTATGACTCTAAACCTCCAAACCAAGTAATCAAATCCCAGGAGGTGTTTGATTGTACATAAGCAGCCTCAGCAGCTACTCTTTTTTTTTTTTTTTAATCGTTGTTGTAAATATATTTATCACACAGTTTTTGCTGGTTCAGCTTTTTTACAGGTGCACAACTTATTGACAGCAATTATAATAATCGCCTGCGCAACTCCACCGTTAATCAATGTGATTTTTTTCATTACTGTTAATCCCCGCCCGTTTCCCCTCTTTCTCACCTCTGGTAACCACTAATAAAGTTTGGTCTCTATACATTTACTTTTTCTTGCCTCTTTGTGTAAGTGAGGTCATACAATATTTGTCCTTTTGTGATTGGCTTGTTTCGTCAGCATAATGTCGTCAAGCTCCATCCATACTGTAGCATGTATCAAGACTTCGTTTTTCCTACTGGCTGAGTAGAATTCCATTGTATGTGTGTACCACGTTTTGTTTATCCATTCGTTTGCTGAGGGACATCTAGGTTGTTTCCACCTTTGGCTATTGTGATTAGTGCTGCAGTGAACATTGGTGTACAAATCTCTTTTATAGACTCTCTGCTTTCAGATTTTTTGGTTATATACCTAGGAGTGGAATTGTTGGGTCGTATGGTAGTTCTATTTTTATTTTTTTTTAGGAACTGCCTCACTGTTTTCCATAACAGCTATACCATTTTGTGTTCTCGTCAGCAATGGATAAAGGTTCCAGTTTTCCCACATCCTTGCCAACATTTCTTATTTTCTTTTTAATCTTAGCCGTCCTAGGAGTGCAATGGTATCTCGTTGTTTTGATTTGTATCTTTCTGATGGCTAATGATGCCGAGCATCTTTTCATGTGTTTGGTGGCCATTTGAATGCCCTCTTTGGTGAAATGTCTAAAGTCCTTTGCCCATTTTATGATTAGGTTATTGTCTTTTTGTTAAGTTGTCCAAGTTTTATATATATTTTGATTATTAGATTCTTGTCAGAGACATAGTTTCCAGAGATACTCTCTAGTCTGTAGCTTGTATTTTACTCTTTTGATAACCAAATTTTTTAATTTTTATGAATTCCCATTTATTTATTTTGTCTTTTACTGTTTGTGCTTTTGTCATTGTATTAGAGAATTCATGGTTGAAAGCTAGGCCTGACAGTGTTGCCCTAGCTTGTTCTTCTAAGAATTTTATAGTTTTACTTTGTGCATTTAGGTCCTTAATCCATTTTGAATTTGTTCTTGTATATGGTGTGAGGCATAGATCCTGTTTATTCTTCTGTGTGTGGAAATCCAATTTTCCCAGCACCATTTGTTGAAGAAACTCTTCTTTCCTCATCGAATGGACTCAGACTCTTGTAAAAAATCAGTTGACCATAAATGTGTGGGTTTATTTCTGGACTCTCAATTCTGTTCCATTGGTTTGTGTATATGTTGTTTTACCGGTACCAGGCTATTTTGATTACTCTAGCTGTATGTTGTTGTTTTTAGGTGTCATCAAGTCGGTTCCGACTCATAGTGAACCTGTGTACAACCGAATGAAACTTTGCCTGGTCCTGCGCCATCCTCACAGTCATTGCTCTGTTTGAGTCCATTGTTGCAGACACTGTGTCAGCCCATCTAATTGAGGGTCTTCCTTTTTTTCACTGCCCCTCTGCTTTAACAAGCATGATGTCCTTCTCCAGGGACTGGTCCCTCCTGATAACATGTACTGAGTACGTGAGATGAAATCTTGCCATTCTTGCTTCTAAGGAACATTGTGGGTGTACTTCTTCCAGAACAGATTTGTTTGTTTTTCTGGAGGTCCATGGTATATTCAATATTCTTTGCCAACACTGCAATTCAGATTTATCAGTTCTTCTTCAGTCTTCTTTGTTCATTTTGTAACTTTTGCGTGCATATGAGGCAATTGAAAATGCCATGGTGTGAGTCAGGCTCACCTTAGTCCTCAAAGTGGCGTCTTTGCTTTTTAACACTTTAAAGAGGTTTTTTGCTGCAGATCTGCCCAGCTCAATGTGTCGTTTGGTTTCTTGACTGCTGCTTCCATGGGTGTTGATTGTGAATCCAAGTAAAATGAAATCCTTGATAACTCCAGTATTTTCTCTGTTTATCATGATGTTGCTTATTGATCTAGTTGTGAGAATTTTTGTTGTCTTTATGTTGAGGTGTAATTATTACTAAAGGGTGTAGCCTTTCTTCTTCATCAGTAAGTGCTTCAAGACCTCTTCTCTGTATAGTAGTTTTTAAAATCAAGAAGTGTGTATCCTCCTACTTTGTTCTTCATTTTCAACATTGTTTTAGCTATTTGAGGCCTCTTGCCATTCCATGTATAGTTGAATATTAGTTTTTCTATTTCTGTAAAGAAGGCTGTTGGTATTTTAATCAGGACTGCTTTGAAACTATAGATCGCTTTGGGTAGTATTAACATCTTAACAAAATTAAATCTTCTTATCCATGAACATTAGAGCCCTGGTGGCAGAGTGGTTAAGAGCTACAGCTGCTAACCAGAAAGTTAGCAGTTCGAATTTATCAGTGGCTTCTTGGAAACCCTATGGGGCAGTTCTACTCTGTCCTATAGGGTCACTATGAGTTGGAATTCGACTTGATGGCAATAGGTATAGTATAGGTATCCATGAACATGGAACATCTTTCCATTTATTTAAGTCTTCTTTAATCTCTTTAGTGTTTTATAGTTTTCATTGTATATGTCCTTCATGTCCTAGGTTAGATTTATTGCTAGATATTTTATTCTCTTAGATGTTGTTGTAAACAGAATTGTTTCTCTAATTTCCCTTTCAGATTTCTCATTGCTGGTGTGTATAGAAACACAGCTGATTTTTGTTTGCTGACCTTGTACCCAGCAACTTTGCTAAATTCCTCTATAAGCTCTAAAAATTTTCTTGTGGACTTTTTCTGTAAATAGGATCATATCATCCATGAATACAGATAGTTTTATTTCTTTTTTCCAGTCTGGATACTTTCTTTTGTTTTTTGGTCTTAGTGCTGTTGCTAGGACTTCTAATACAATATTGAATAGAAGTGGTGAGAGCGGCACCCTTGTCTTGTTCCTGATTTCAAAGGGAAAACTCTCAGTCTTTCTCAATTAAGTATAATGTTGGCTGTTGGCTCTTCATATATGCCCTAAATCATATTGAAGAATCTCCCTTCTATTCTAGTCTTCTATAGGGTCTCATTGTGGTTTTGAGTTGCATTTCCCTGATGACTAATGAAGGAGCCCTGGTGGCGCAATAATGATGCACTTGGCTGCTAACTGAAAGGTTGGCGATTCAAACCCATCAGCTGCTCTACAGGATAAAATACCTGGCTATCTGCTCCAGTAAAGATTACAACCTAGGAAACCCTAAGGAGCAGTTCTGCTCCGTCCTTTAGTGTTGCTGTGATTTGGAATCTACTTGATGGCATACAACAACAATAACTAATGAAAACCCTATGGATCACAGCAGAACATTGTCTGTCTTGCTTGCTTTGGACACATCATCATGAGCAATTAAACAGTTGCTGGAGGAGGACATCATGTTTGGTGAAGTAGAGGGCCAATAAGGAGTGGGAGACCCTTGATCAGATGGATTGACACAATACTGGCAACAGTGGGCTTAACCATGGTGGTGATTGTGAGGATGACGAGGGCAGGGCAGTGTTTCACTCTGTTGTACATAAGGTCACCATAAGTTGGAGTTGACTGAATAGCAGCTAACTGTTATCTAATGATATTTAAAGGAGCTCTTGTGGCACAAAAGATTAAGCACTTGGCTGCTAATAAAAGGTTAGTGGTTCAGAGCCAACCTGTAGCTCCACAGGAGAAAGATCTGGCAATCTGCTTCCATAAAGATTACCACCAAGAAAAAACTATGGGACAGTTCTGCTTTGTCACATGAGGAGGCCATGAGCCAAAATTGAATTCTATGGCATCTAACAACAGTGATATTTAACATCTTTTCATATGCATATTGGCCATTTGTATATTTTCTTTGTGAAATGTCTATTCATGTCCTTTGCTCATTTTTTAATTGAGTTGTTCCACTTTTTGTAGTTGTAGGAGTTCTTTATATATTCTGGATATTAAACTCTTATAAGATACGTGGTCCCCAAATATTTTCTCCCATTCTCTAGGTTGTCTCTTTACTTTCTTGATAAAGTCCTTTGATGAGGAAAAGTTTTAAATTTTGATGAAGTCTGATTTATCTGTTTTTTTTTTTGGCTCTTGCATTTGGTATCATATGTAAGAATCCATTGTAAAAAACAATGACTTCGATTTTTACCCCTACGTTTTCTTCTAACTGTTTAATTTAGGTTATTGACCCAGTTTTAGTTAATTTTTATATATATTATATGAAGTATGCGTCCATGTTCATTCTTTTGCATGTGGGGATCCAGTGTCCCAGTACATAACTATCTCTCTGTATATCATATTTTATCATGGTGTGTGTACCACGATAAATAAATCATTTGCCATTTCAACGTTTAAAAATGTACAATTCAGTAACATTAATTATATTCACAATGAATGTTGTGCAGACATCACTAATACCTGTTTTCAAAATTTCTCCATCACCCTTAGCAGAAACCCAGCGACCCCTAAGCTTCCACTCTTCCACTCTCTCCTGCCCCTAGTACCACTAATAAACTTTGAGCTCTATACATTTGCCTATTGTAGATATTTTATATAAGCATTATCATACAAAATTTCTCCTGTTGTGTCTAACTTATTTCATTCAGCATAATGGTTTCAGGTTCATCCATGTAACATGTATCAGAACTTCATTTCTCTTTATGACAGAATAATATGCCATTGTATGGATATACCATATTTTATTTATCCATTCAGCTGTTGATGGACAGTTGGGTTATTTCTGCCTTTTGACTATTGTGAATAATAATGCAAGGAACACTGGTGTAGAAAGTGTCTGTTTGAGTCTCTGCTTTCAGTATTTCAGGTATATACCTAGGAATGAAATTAACAGGGGTTAATGGTATATCTATGTTTAATATTTTGAGGAACTATAGTTGCACCATTTTACACTCCCACCAGCAGTGGATGAGGGATCCAGTTTCTCTACATCCTCACTAACACCTGTTGTTTCTTGTTATTTTTGTTTTGTTTTGATCATAGCTATCCTAGTGGGAGTGAAGTGCTAACTCATGGTAGTGATTTGCATTTCCCTAGTGACTAATGATGTTGAACATCCTTTCATTTGCTTATCGGTCATTTATATCTTCTTCGATGAAATGTCTATTCAAGTCCTTTGCCAATTTTTGATTGGGTTGTTAGTCTTTGTTATTAAGTTGTAGAACTTCTTTATATAGTCTAGATATTAAACCCTTATCCGAAATATGATTCCCAATTTTTCCCCCAATCTGTAGGTTGTCTCTTCATTTTGTTGATAAAGTTCTCTGATGCAGAAGCGTTTTTGAAGTTTTGATGATGTCCAGTTTATCTATTTTGTCTTCTGTTGTTGATACTTTTGGTGTTATATATATGAATCTATTATAGAACACTAGATCCCAAAGCATTACCTTTATGTTTTCTTCTAAGATTTTTATAGTTTTAGTTCTTACAGATAGGCCTTTGACCCATTTTGAGTTAATTTTTGTATATCCCAGCACCATTTATTGAAAATACTAATTTTACCCCATCAACTGGACTTGGCAACCTTGTTGAAAATCAGTTTACCATAGACGAATGAGTTTATTTCTGTACTCTCTATTCCGTTTTGCCCAGGGCCACACAGCTGTTTGTGGCAGAGGGACATTTGAATCTCCATTCAGCCGATGCGTGACCACATCTTCTGAAGACAAGTGACAAGTGCTGCTAACGAAGACTTGGCCAGTCCATGCCCTACTCTTTTGAGGCACATGGCTAGGTGGTTTGAGGCAGGCCACTATTACTGCTGGCCCCATTCCTCCGGGCACGGTCTCCTCTGCCCCTGGACTCTTAATTCTGTTCCGTTTGTGTATTTGTGTATTGTATACAAATACTACACTATTTTGATTATTGTAGCTTTGTAACATGTTTTGCCACCACTAGTCTGTCAGTTTTTCATACTGTGGTGGCTGGCATGTTGCTGTGATACTGGAAGCTTTGTCACTGGTATTTCAAATACCAGCAGGGTCACCCTTGGTGGACAGGTTTCAGTGGAGCTTCCAGACTAAGACAAGCTACGAAGAAGGACCTGGTGGTCTGCTTCTGAAAAAATGGCCCGTGAAAACCTTATGAATAACCACGGAACATTGTGTGAAAGATGAGCCCCTCAGCTTGGAAGACGTTCAAAATACAACTAGGGAAGAGCTACCTCCTCAAAGTAGAGTAGACCTTAATGATGTGGATGGAGTCAAGCTTTCAGGACCTTCATTTGCTAGTATGACATGACTCAAAATGAGAAGAAACAGCTGCAAACATCCATTAATAATCAGAATGTGGAACGTATGAAGTATGAATTTAGGAAAATTGAAAGTCAAAAATGAAATGGAATGCAAAAAGATCAATATCCTAGGCATTAGTGAATTGAAATGGACTGGTATTGTCCATTTTGAATCAGACAATCATGGTCTACTATGCTAGGAATGACAAATTGAACAGGAATGGTGTCGAGTTCATCATCAAAAAGAACATTTCAAGATCTGTCGTGAAGTGCAGTGCTGTCAGTGATAGGATAATATCTATACACCTACAAGGAAAGCCAGCTAATATGACTGTTATTCAAATTTATGCACCAACCACTAATGCAAAAGTGAGGAAATTGAAGGTTTTTACTAACTTCTGCAGTTTGAAACTGATCAAACTTGCAATCAAAGTGCATTGATAATTACTGGTGATTGGAATGCAAAAGTTGGAAACAAAGAAGGATTGGTAGTTGGAAAATATGGCCTTGGATATAGAAACGCTGGAGATTGCATGATAGAATTTTGGAAGACCAACAACTTATTCATTGCACATATCCTTTTTCAGCAACATAAACAGTGACTATACATGTACCTCACCAGATGGAATGCACAGGAATCAAATCTACTACATATGTAGAAAGAGATGATGGAAAAGCTCAGTATCATCATTCATAACAAGGCCAGGGGCCCACTGTGGAACAGACCATCAGTTGCTTATATGCAAGTTTAAGTTGAAGCTGAAGAAAATTAAAACAAGTCCATGAGAACCAAAATATGAACTTGAGTATATCTCACTTGAATTTGGAGACCGTTTCAAAAATACATTTGACATATTGAACACTAATGACCGAAGACCAAATGAGTTGTAGGAAGCTATCAAGGACATCATATGTGAAGAAAGCAAGAGGTCATTAAAAAGACAGGAAGGAAAAAAAGATCAAAATGGATGTCAGAAAAGACTCTGAAACTTGCCCTTGAATGTAGAGTAGCTAAAGCGAATGGAAGAAACAATGAAGTAAAAGAACTGAACAGAAGATTTCAAAGGGAAGCTTGAGAAGAGAAAAGTAAAATATAATAAAATGTGCAAAGATCTGGAGTTAGAAAACCAAAAGGAAAGCACATGCTCGATGTTTCCTAAGCTGAAAGAACTGAAGAAAAGATTCGAGTCTTGAGTTGCAATTTTGAGGCATTCTATGGGTAAAATGTTGTGAAAGACACAGGAAGCATCAAAAGAAGATGGAAAGAATACAGTCACTGTACCAAAAAAAATTGGTCAATATTCAACTATTTCAGGAGGGAGCATATGATCAAGAACTGATGCTATTGAAGGAAGAAGTGCAAGCTGCACCGAAGGCACTGGCAAAAAATAAGACTCCGGGAATTGACGGAATACCAATTGAGATGTTTCAGCTAATGGATGCAGTGCTGGAAGACCTCACTCGTCTATGCCAAGAAATTGGGAAGACAACTACCTGGTCAACTGACTAGAAAAGTTCCATATTCGTTCCCATTCCAAAGAAAGGTGATCCAACAGAATTTGGAAGTTATCAAACAGTATCATTAATATCACATGCAAGCAAAGTTTTGCTGAAAGTTGTTCAAAAACAGTTGCAGCAGTTCATTGACAGGGAACTACCAGAAATTCAAGCCAGCTTCAGAAGAGGACGTGGAACGAGGGATATCATTGCTGATGTCAGGTGAATCTTGGCTGAAAGCAGAGAATACCACAAAGATGTTTACCTGTGTTTTATTGACCATGCAAAGGCATTAAACTGTGTGGATCATAACAAATTATGGATAACATTGCAAAGAATGGGAATTCCAGAACACTTGATTGTGCTCATGTGGAACCTGTACATAGAACAAGAGGCAATTGTTTGAACAGAGCAAGGGGATACTGCATGGTTTAAAATCAAGAAAGGTTTGTGTCATGGTTGTATCCTTTGATCATGCTTATTCAGTCTGTATACTGAGCAAATAAACCAAGAAGTTGGACTTTATGAGGAAGAATGCGGCTTCAGGATTGGTGGAAGACTCATTAACAACCTGTGATGTGCAGATGGCACAACCTGGCTTGCTGACAATGAAGAGGACTTGAAGCACTTACTGATGAAGATCAAAGACTGTAGCCTTCAATATAAATCACACCTCAATATAAAGAAAACGAAAATCCTCACAACTGGACCAATAAGCAATATCATGGTCAATGGAGAAAAAATTGACATTGCCAGGAATTTCATTTTTTTTGGATCCACAATCAATGCCCATGGAAACAGCGGTTAGGAAATGAAATGATGTATTGCATTGGACAAATATGCTGCAAAAGACCCCTTTAAAGTGTTAAAGAGCAAAGATGTCACTTTGACAACTAAGGTGCACCTGACCCAAGCCATGATACTTTCAGTCACCTCATAGTCTCTGGAGAAGGACATCATGTTTGGTAGAGGGTCAGCAAAAAAGTGGAAGACCCTTGATGGGATAGATTGTCACAGTGGCCGCAGCAACGGGCTTAAGCATGACAATGATTGTGAGGATGGCACAGAACTGGATCCTGTTTTGTTCTCTTGTACATACGGTTGCTATGAGTCGGAGCTGACTCAGTGACACCTACCAACAACAATAAACACCATGTGTTTTGAAATCAGGAAGTATGAGTTCTCCTACTTTGTTCTTTTTTCAAGATTGTTTTGACTTTTTTGGGCCCTTGCAATTCCATATGAATTTGAGAATCTGCTTTTCCATTCCTGCAAAAAAGGCTGTTGGAATCTTTATAGAAATTGCACTGATTTTATAGACAAATTTGGGTAGTATTGACATCTCAGTACTATTGTATCTTTCAATCCATGAACATGGGGTGACTATCCATTTATTTAGGTCTTCTCTTATTTCTATCAGCAGTGTTTTGTAGTTTTAAGTGTACAAGTCTTTCACCTCCCTAGTTAAATTTATTCCTAGGTATTTTATTCCCTTAGATGCTATTTTAAATGGAATTTTTAAAAAAAATTATATATTTTTTTCCCATACAAAAATTTATACGTACATTGTTACGTGACCCTCATTGCTCTCCCCATACTGTCACAGCACACTCCTATCCACCCATGATTCCCCAGGTCCTTTCAACCAGCTCCTAACCCTCTCTGCCTTACCATCTCACCTCTGGACAGAAGCTGCCCGTTTAGTCTCTTGTATCTATTTGAGCTAAGACGCACACTCCTCACGAGTATCACTTTACGTCCCACAGTCCAGTCCAATCCCTGTCTGAAGAGTTGGCTTTGGAAATTGTTTTAGTTCTGAGCTGATAGAGACTCCAGGGGCCATGCTTTCTCGGATTCCTTCAGTCTTAGTCAGACCATTAAGTCTGGTCTTCTTACTAGAATTTGAGTTCTATACCCCACCTTGCTCCTGCTCCATCTGGGACTCTGTTGTGTTCCCTGTCAGGGTGGTCATTGGTGGTAGCCAGGCACCGTCTAGTTTTTCTGGTCTCAGGCTGATGGAGTCTCTGGTTTATGTGGCCCTTTCTATCTCTTGGGCTAATACTTTCCTTGTGTCTTTGGTGTTCTTCATTTTCCTTTACTGCAGGTGGTTGAAACAAATTGATGCATGTTAGATGGCCACTTGCAAGCTTTTAAGACCCCAGACGCCACTCACCCAAGTAGGACGCAGAACATTTTCTTAATGAGCTTTGTTATTTCAAATGACCTAGATGTCCCCTGAAAGCATGGTCCTCAGGCCCCTACCCCTGCTACTCTGTCCCACAAAGTGTTTGATTATATTCAGGAAACTTCTTAGCTTTGGTTTAGTCCAGTTGTGCTGACTTCCCCTGTAGTGTGTGCTGTCCTTCCCTTCACCTAAGATAATTTTTATCTGCTGTCTAGTTAGTAAATAACCCTCATCCTCCCTCCCTACCCTCGTAACCATCAAAGAATGTTTTCTTCTGTGTTTAAACCTTTTCTTGAATTCTTTTAGTAGTGATCTTACACAATGTTTGTCCTTCTGTGATTGACTAAATTCACTCAGCATAATGACCTCTAGATTCCTCCATGTTATAAGATGTTTCATGGCTTCATCGTTGTTCTTTATTGTTGCAGAGTATTCCATTCTATGGATATACCATAATTTGTTTATCCATGCATCCATTGATGAGCACCTAGGTTGTTTCCATCTTTTTGCTATCGTGAACAGTGCTGCAGTGAACATGGGTGTGCATATATCTATTCATGTGATGGCTCTCGTTTCTCTGGGATATATTCCAAGGAGCGGGATAGCTGGATCATATGGTACTTCTATTTCTAGCTTTTTAAGGAAGCGCCAAATTGATTTCCAAAATGGTTGTACCATTTTACATTCCCACCAACAGTGTGTAAGTGTTTCAGTCTCTCCTCAACCTCTCCAGCATTTATTACTTTGTGTCTTTTGGATTAATGCTAGCCTTGTTGGGTGAGATGATATATCATTGTAGTTTTGATCTGCATTTCTCTAATGGCTAATGATCGTGAGCATTTCTTCCTGTGTCTGTTAACTGCCTGAATGTCTTCATTGGCAAAATGCCTGTCCATATCCTTTGCCCATTTTTTAATTGGGTTGTCTTTTTGTTGTTGAGGTTTGCAGTAACTTGTAGATTTTAGAGATTAGACACTGATCGGATTTGTCGTAGCCAAAAATTATTTCCCAGTGTATAGGTTGTCTTTTGACTCGTTAGGTGAAGTCTTTTGATAAGCGTAAGTGTTTGAGTTTTAGGAGTTCCCAGTTATCTAATTTCTCTTCTGGTGCTTGTGCATTGTTGTTTACGGTTCGTATTGTGTTTATGCCATGTGTTAGGGCTCCTAGCGTTGTCTCTGTTTTTTCTTCCATGATCTGTATTGTTTTAGATTTTGTATTTAAGTCTTTGATCCATTTTGAGTTAGTTTTTGTGTGTGGTGTGAGGTATGGGTCTTGTTTCAGTTTTTTGCAGGTGGATATCCAGTTATGCCAGCACCATTTGTTAAAGAGACTATCTTTTCCCCAATTAACGGACTTTGGGCCTTTGTCAAATATCAGCTGCTCATAGGTGTATGAATTTATGTCCGGATTCTCAGTTCTGTTCCATTGGTCTATGTATCTGTTGCTGTACCAGTACCAGGCTGTTTTGAGTACCGTGGCAGTATAATAGGTTCTAAAATCAGTTAGTGTGAGGCCTTCTACTTTGTTCTCCTTCTTCTTATCCGGGGCCTCTTCCCTTTCCATGTGAAGTTGGTGATTTGTTTCTCCATCTCATTAAAAATGCCATTGGAATTTGGATCAGGATTGCTTCGTATCTGTAGATTGCTTTGGGTAGAATTGACATTTCCAGAATGTTGAGTCTACCTATCCATTAGCAAGGTATGTTTTTCCACTTATTCAAGACTCTTTTGGTTTCTTGCAGTAGTGTCTTGTAGTTTTCATTGTACAGTTCGGTCTTTTACGTTTCTGGTTAGATTTATTCCTAAGTATTTTATCTTCTTGGGGGCTATTGTAAATGGTCTTGATTTGGTGATTTCCTCTTCGAGGTTTTCTTTGTTGGTGTAAAGGAATCCAATTGATTTTTGTATGTTTATCTTATATCCTGAAACTTTGCTGAAATCTGCTATTAATTCCAGTAGTTTTCTTGTGTATTCTTTGGGGTTTTCTGTGTATAAGGACATATCATCTGCAAATAGAGATACTTCGACTTCTTCCCTACCAATCTGTATGCCCTTTATTTCTTTTTCTAGCTTAATTGCTCTGGCTCGGACCTCCAGCACAATGTTGAATAAGACTGGTGATAAAGGGCATCCTTGTGTGGTTCCCGTTCTCAAGGGGAATGCTTTCAAATTCTCTCCATTTAGGATGATGTTGGCTGTTGGCTTTGTATAAATGCCCTTAATTATATTGAGGAATTTCCCTTCTATTTCTAAGAGTTTTTATCTTGCATGGGTGTTGAACTTTGTCAAATGCCTTTTCTGCATTGATTGGTAAGATCATGTGGTTCTTGTCTTTTGTTTTATTTATGTGTTGGATTACATTGATTGTTTTTCTAATGTTGAACTATTCCTGCATACCTGGTATAAATCCCACTTGATTATGGTGAATTATTTTTTTGATATGTTGCTGAATTCTATTGGCTAGAATTTTGTTGAGGATTTTTACGTCAATGTTCATGAGGGATATTGGTCTGTAATTTTCTTTTTTTATGATTATTTTACCTGGTTTTGGTATTAGGGTTATGCTGGCTTCGTAGAGTGAGTTTGGGAGTATTCCATCCTTTTTGTATTCTCTGAAATACCTTTAGTAGTAGTGGTGTTAACTGTTCTCTGAATGTTTGGTAGAATTCTTCAGTGAAGCGATCCAGGCCAGGTCTTTTTTTTTTGTTCGGAGTTTTTAAGTTACCTTTTCAATCTCTTCTTTTTTATGGGTATATTTAGTTGTTCTATTTCTGTTTGTGTTAGCTTTAGGTAGGTAATGAATTTCTAGAAATTTGTCCATTTTGTCTAGCTTTTCAAATTTGTTAGAGTACAATTTTTCATAGTATTCCGTTATGATTCTCTTAAGTTCAGTTGGGTCTGTTGTGATATTACCCGTCTCATTTCTTATATGAGTTATTTGCTTCCCCTCCTGTTTTTCTTTTGTCAGTTTGGCCAGTGGTTTATCAGTTTTGTTGATCCTTTCAAAGAAGCAGCTTTTGGTCTTGTTAACTCTTTCAATTGTTTTTCTATTCTCTATTTCATTTATTTCTGCTCTAATTCTTATGAATTATTTTCTTCTGGCGCCTGAGGGCCTCTTTTGTTACTCTCTTTCTACTTGTTCCAGTTGTAGGATCAGTGTTTTGATTATGGACCTTCATTTTGGATGTGTCCATTTATTGCTATAAACTGACCTCTCTGAGCACTGCTTTTGCTGTGTCCTAAAGGTTCTGGTAGGATGTGTTTTCATTCTCATTTGATTCTACGAATTTCTGTATTCCATCCTTAGTTTCTTCTGTAACACAGTAGTTTTTGAGCAAGGGTGGTGTTCAGTTTCCACGTGTTTGATTTTTTTTTTCCTTGCTTTTTGTGTTCTTGATTTCTACTTTTATGGTCAGTTTCCACGTGTTTGATTTTTTTTTTTCCTTGCTTTTTGTGTTCTTGATTTCTACTTTTATGGCTTTATGGTCAGAAAAGATGCTTTGTAATATTTCAATACTTTGGATTTTACTAAGGCTCTCTTTATGGCCTAATATGTGGTCTATTCTGGAGAATGTTCCCGGTGTGTTGGAAAAGAAAGTATAGTTGGCTGCTTTTGGGTGAAGTGTTTGGTATATGTCTGTGAGATCAAGTTGGTTGATTGTAGCATTTAGCTCTTCTGTGTCTTTGTTGAGCTTCTTTCTGGATGTTCTGTCCTTCACCGAAAGTGGTGTGTTGATGTCTCCTACTACTATCATGGAGTTGTCTCTCTCTCTTTTCAGTGCTATTAGAGTTTGTTTTATGTATTTTGGAACCCTGTCGTTGGGTGCGTGAATATTTTTTATAGTTATGTCCTCTTGGTGTATTGACCCCTTCATTATTATCTAGTGTTTTTCCTTATCCTTTGTGGTGGATTTTACTTTAAAGTCTATTTTGTCAGAGATTAGTATTGCCACTCTTGCTCTTTTTTGAGTGTTGTTTGCTTGATATATTTTTTTGCATCCTCTGAGTTTTAGTTTGTGTCTTTAAGTCTAAGGTGTGTTCTTGTAGGCAGCATATAGACGGATTGTGTTTTTTATCCAATCTGCCACTCTCTATCTCTTTATTGGTACATTTAGTCCATTTACATTCAGTGTAATTATTGATAGGTATGAGTTTAGTGCTGTCATTTTGATGTCTTTTTTTGTGTGTTGTTAACAGTTTCCTTGTTGCACTTAATTTGCGTGCTGAGTCTTTTTTCTTTATGTATTTTCTTTTCATCTTTTTCATTGTTGTTGATTTTGTGTTTGCTGAGTCTTTATATTTTTCTAATTTTCTATTTTGACTTGTAGGATTGTTAGTTTCATTTGTGGTTACCTTAATATTTACCCCTATTTTTCTATGTTTATACCAGTCTTTTATTTGTTTATATCGGCTTGACTTCTTCTCCACCTGAAAAATCTATGTCTACATTTTTTACATCCCTCTTTTTTGTTTTCATGTTGTCATCTTTTACATACCAACATCTGTTTCCCTGTTTCCAGTGTTTTAGCTTTGATTTACTTTTGTGACTTCCCTATCTGGGTTGATATCTGGTTGCTCTGTCCTGTGTTCTAGTCTTGGGTTGTTATCTGATGTTACTGATTTTCTAACCAGAGGACTCCCTTTAGTGTTTCTTGCAATTTTGGTTTGGTTTTTGCAAATTCCCTAAACTTCTGTTTATGTGGAAATGCCCTAATTTCACCATCATGTTTGGGAGACATGGATATATAATTCTTGGCTGGCACTTTTTTTCCTTCAAGGGTTTATATATGACATCCCATTGCCCTCTTGCCTTCATGGTTTCTGCTGAGTTATCTGAGCTTATTCTTATTAACTCTCCTTTGTAGATGACTTTTTGTTTATCCCTAGCCACTCTTAAATTTCTCTCTTTATCTTTGGTTTTGGCAAGTTTGATTATAATATGTCTTGGTGACTTTCTTTTGATATCTACTTTATGTGGGATTCTATGAGCATCTTCGATAGATATTTTATCATCTTTCACGATATCAGAGAAATTTTCTGCCAACAAATCTTCTACAATTCTCTCTGTGTTTTCTTTTATCCTCCCCTTTCTGGTACTCCAATCACTCGTAGGTTAGTCCTCTTGATAGATAGAGTCCCACATAATTCTTAGGGTTTCTTCATTTTTTTAAATCCTTTTATCTGATTTTTCCTCAAATAAGTTGGTGTCAAGTGCCTTATCTTCAGTCTCACTAATTCTGAGTTCCATTGCCTCATTTCTGCTCCTATGACTTTCTATTGAGTTGTCTAATTCTGAAATTTTATTGTTAATCTTCTGGATTTCTGATTGCTGTCTCTCTATGGATTCTTGCAGCCTGTTAAATTTGTTATTATGCTCTTCTGTAATCTTTTTAATTTCCTCTATTGTGTGTTCTGCATTTTGCTTAATTTCCTTCCTAATTTCTTGAAGAGTTCTGTAGATTAATGTTTTGTATTCTGCCTCCAGTAATTCCAAGAAATTTTCCTCCTCTGGAAAATTTCTAGAGTCTTTATTTTGGGAGCTTGCTGAAACCATCATGGATTGCCTCTTTATGTGATCTGATACTGACTATTGTCTCCGAGCCATCAATAAGTTATTATATTTATTTATTTTATGTTTGCTTACTGTTTCCTAGCTTCTTGTTTTGTTTTGATATGCCAGAATAGGCTGCTCATATGAGCTAGTTGGATTATTGGCACCTTTGAAACTGTAATGTCCTGTCTCGAGGTGATTACATCTGTTACTAGGTATTTGAGCTCAGGAGTCCACCCATTCCTGTATGGAATCAGCTAAGGTGCTCAGATAGATAGCCACCAAATTTGTGGTGCAGGCTCTCACTTACAGTCCTAGACAGGCATGGCTGATTGGTGTAGGCACAGTCATCTGGGTGTAGCAGGGGGGCACACTCTGAGCAAGGCAGAGGGCTGATGGCCGCCCCCTGCTCATCCAGGAGGAAGGCGTGTCCCTGTTCCCTAGAGCGCATAAGTGGGTAGGTTTTGCAGCCGGACTGTGAGCAGCTAATGCTGTTGGCTCTATGGACTAGTGGCACCTCTCATTCATGGGCCCCTATCCTAGTTGGCTAGTTGGCGTGGGTGGAGGCACCAGTCCTCAGGCTCCTGATGTGGGTAGGTGAAGACCCTGCTTAAGTTGCAGAGGACTGTCAAATGGTTCGGACCTGCCACTTCACAGCTGAAACGGTTCAAGTAGACTTCCGGTATATACCCTGTTGTACTGTGATAATGAGGGCCTATGCTGTTGAGATGGCCCAACACAAGTCTTTGCAGGGGGAAGGACACTCAGTCTGTGCATCCCTTATGCCTGTGCCTAGGCAAAGGAGCTGTGTCTACCCTGGGTTCCTGGCTTACGGGAGCTAGCAGAATATTTTTTCCCGATTGTTAATTTTTTCACTCCTGAAGTTAGGGATAGTTGCTTAGGGCATGTGATGGATCCTCCTTCCAGCCCAGGCAACTCGGGAATTGCTGAAGCCAGTCAAGGACCCAGTGTAGAGCAGGGAGGTAAATGGGAGAGAGGTTTTTCCCTAAGGTGGCTGTTTGTGATCTGCGCGGTAGGCCATTCCCAAGTAGTTATCTTTAGTAGATACAGGGCTGTTTTTCACTCATTCTGGGTGGCAGTGGCTGGGTCTCTCCCTGTGCGAAAACGCGCCTCCTGACCTTGGCTGCTTGCCTGCCTCACTGCTCACCCCCGAGCTGATCAGGCCTGAAGGGCTTAGGTTCTCTCCAAGTCAAGTCTGGCAACTCCTTGCTGCTTCTGAATCGTCTCTCCCTCCCCCTGCCACTCAGTCCAGTTCCTCCATTCTGCCTTTGATGTTCAGGGCTCCCAGACTGCCATATATAATTGATTGAGTTGTTGTTTTGGGACTTTGTTGTAAGAGGGTCCACCAGAAGTGTCTGAGTACTCTGCCATGTTGGCTCTGCCCCTGGAATTATTCTTTTAATGTTCTTTTCAGTTTGTTCACTGATGGTGTATAGAAACACAGTTTATTTATTTATTTTTTGCATTGATCTTGTACCCTACAAATTTGATGAATTCGTTTAATAGCTCCGGTAGCTTTCTTGTGGGTTCTTTGGGATTTTCTATATATAGAATGATATCATCTGTGTAAAGGGATAGTCTTACGTCTTTCCGATTTGGATGACTTTTTTTTTTCTTTCCCTCTTGCCTGAGTGCTCTGGGTATAACGTCAGTCCAATTTTGAATACCCTTTGCTATCAAGTCGATTCCAACTTATACCAGCTCTGCAGGACAGAGTAAAACTGCCTCATAGAGTTTCCAGGAAGCTGCTGGTGGATCTGAAGTGCTGACCTTTTCATTAGCAGCCAAGCTCTTAAATTGCAGTGGTGAAAGTGGACATCCTTATCTTGTTCTTGATCTTAGTGGGAAAACTTTCACTCTTTTCCCATTGAATATGATATTAACTGTGGGTTTTTTATAAATGCCTTTTGGCTGGTTGGTTCAGATGGTTAAGTGCTTGACTACTAGCGAAAACTTTGATGGCTCGAACCCACCCATATGCACCTGGGAAGACAGACCTGGTGGTGTGTTTCCAAAAGGTCACAGTCTTGGAAACTCTATGGAGCAATTCCTTTTTTTTTCTTTATAAGTCATATCACTTTTCCAGAATCCACTATGTGTCAGGTACTCCTGCATGCCTATGGCATTATCCTTTTTTTGTTAATTTTAATTTTTATTGTATTTTAGGTGAAAGTTTACAGCTCAAGTTAATTTCTCACTCAGAAATTTATATACATATTAGATAACATTAGTTGCAATCTAGATAATGGGACAGCACTTTCCCTGTTTCTACCCTGGGTTTTTGTGTCCATTCAACCAGTTCCTGTCCCTTCCTGCCTTCTCAGCCCGCCTCTGAACATGAGCTGCCCATTTAGTCTTCTGTATCTGATTGAACTAAGAAGCACATTCTTCACGAGTATTATTTTATGTTTCATAGTGTGGTCTTATCTTTGTCTGAAGAGTGGGCTTCGGGAATGATTTCAGTTCAGAGTTACCAGAGTGGAGCAATTCTACTCTTACTCATGGTGTTGTCATAAGTTAGAATTTATTCCAGGCAACTAACAACACCACCATCATGTGGAGGAATTTCCCTTTTATTCCTAGGTTTCTGAATGTTTTTATCATGAAAGGGTGTGTTAAATGCTTCTTGTACCTCAATTGAAATGATGTAGTTATTTTACCTTATTCCAGTAATGTGGTGTTTTACATTGATTTATTTTCTTCCATTCCTTTTAATATGCTGTTGGGTTCAGTTTGCTACTATTTTGTTGAGGATTTTGCATCTATGTTCATAAGAGATACTAGATCTAAAGTTTTGTTTTCTTCTGCTGTCTTTATCAAGATAATGCTGGCCTCATAGAATGAGTTAGGAAGTGTCTCCTCCTAGTCTAGTTTTTGGAAGAGTTTGAACAAGATTGGTGTTAGTTCTTCCTTTTAAATGTTTGGTTGAATCACCTAGTGAAACCGTCTGGTCCTGGACTTGTCATTGTTGGGAGTTTTTTTAATTACTAATTCAGTCTCTTCACTTCTTAGGGGTTGTTTGAGATTTTCTATTTCATCTTGAGTCAATTTTGGTAGTATGTGTGTTTCTAGTAATTTGTCTGCTTTATCTAGGTTATCTAATTTGTTGACATAAATTGTTCATAGTAGTCTCTTATAATCCCTTTTATGTCTATAGGGTTGATAGTTATATCCCCACCTTCATTTCTGATTTTAGTTATTTGTGTCCTCTCTCTTTTTTTTTTTTCCTTCTTGTCAGTCTATCTAAAGGTTTGATGATTTCATTGATATGTTCCAAGAACAAACTTTTGTTTTTGTTGATTCTCTGTTGTTTGCCTATTCTCTATTTCATTTGTCTCCACTCTGATATTTATTATTTCCTTTCTTCTGGTACCTTTCGGCTTAGTTTGCTCTTTTTTTCCTAGTTCCTCAAGGTGTAAAGTTAAGTTACTGATTTGAGATCTTCTTTTTGAATGTAGACATTCAAAGCCATGTTTCCTCTGAGCACTGCCATTCTTGCATTTCATATATATTTTCTTTTTGAGGGGGGAGAGAACAAGGGAAAGATAGACTGTTCTACAGTTTTCCAGGAGGAGAAGAATTTTGGTTAGAAACTATAAGTGGTATAGATAGCAGCATAAAAGAGAACAGACAGGCCATGTCCTATTGGCGGGAACCTCGTTTGGGGATGGGTAGGGGAGTGGATAAATGGAGGAATTTAGGAAGCCCTGGCTGTAAAAGGATAGTGTTCCCAGGGGAATGTAATGGCAGGTAACTCTTGTCCATTCAGTTCATTATCTGGAAGCTTCTGAGGAGCTATCCTTACTCATCCTCTAAATTTCTCATCTCTTTCTTGACTCTTGCCCTTTCTTGTTTCCTAGTATTGGGAATAGTAGAAAAAGCACTTGTCCCACATATGCTGCACACATCTCAGGGTAGAAATGAAATATTTTCCATAAAGGTATTTTTACGTGTGATCATTTTATAGGATTTTCAGTATAATAAGTAGAAAGTCTCTTTAGCAGAACTGTATTCTTCTTTATCTTTGGTCCTAGAAGCAGTAGGGAGCAGACCACACAGGATAACCTCTGGCCCTTTTCAGCTGCTGCTTCTAGAGCTACAGGCTCTGCAGGCACACCGTCAGCTTTCCACATTTTTGCAGGTGACAGTTATACCAACTATGTTGATGCATCATAAAAAGGTTCAGCCAATTTCCAGACTCATAAAAAAAAGTTTCTTCAAAATTTGTAAATGAAATTATCATTAATTTAAAACAATCATTATGTCCTCCAATTATTAGCCATTTAGAAGCTAAATGTTTGAAAAGAACAAACCTAAACTGACCCTCTTGCCTTTTTCCATGATTCCAACCCCAAACACCTTATACATACTGAGTACATATTTTCTCAGGATGCATCCTAAATGTTGAGAGGTTTTTCAAACACCGTCACCCCTAACATCATTCCTCTTTTTAAATAAAAATGATATATGCACCCTGTCTTTCATACTGTATTACTAGACAAGAAGGTGCATTACCCCTCCACTAGTGCTCCTGGTACACTTCCATGCTACTTCCTTTGTAACCCCATATTAATTATACTCTCACTAGCAGTTGCAATTGTTTTCTCTTGACTGTATCCTTCTTTTCTCACTCAAAATTTATTTAGATCTTTTCTGCAAGACTCCCTTACCCCCAACCAAAAAATAATTCTTAAAGTCCTTGTAACCCCTCCTCTCTGTCCTTTCCTTTAACCACTGGACTTCATGAAAGGGCCCTTGGAGTGACTTAAGTCCTTTACCTTCAGCCTTAGTTAACGTTAACCCTTTGTAATATGCATTCATCCTTCTACTGTAACAGTTTTCCCCCACCCCACCAAAGGCTGCAGAACTAACAATCTAGGGGCCATTTCCAAGCCTTCAAACTTTTGATACCAAGGGCTAGCTTAATAAAATGCCCTTCTACTTTTGTTAGCACGGAGGTGTAATGAATGAATGAAGGCTTTGGAGTCATAAAGACCTGGTCCCAAGTACCACTTCTACCATCTACTACCCATATAACCTTATGCAAAAGTCATCTCCTATAGTCTTAATTTACTCACCTATAAAATTAGAATACTACCGTATAGCTCATGAGCTTGTTAATGAAGATTAAATGGTTTACCCTTTTAGCTGGTTTCTTATAGACTCCTAAAAATTGGTACAGCCCTTAGTATATCATTTGTATGTTCTTCTTGAAGAACTTATTTATTATCCAAGGTTCAGCAATCTCCTCTGGACTTAATGATTTTTGAAATCATCTCTAGCCCTAATTCCTCTTCTGAGTTCCAGACCCATATTTTAACTGCATACTAGACACATTTAGCAGCTTGAACACTAAATTTAACACCACACTTGAGTTCTTGTCTTGCAGGTCAACACTTCAGCCTGACTTCCCTATTTCAGTCTTCTAGATTCAAAATTGAGTTTCAGGGACTTATTTTGACAAATGAGCAAATTTGAGATCTGTTAATTGCATAATGTAGAAAAGCTATGAATAATTGTAAACCCTATCAAAACCATCAAGTTAATGATGAAATGAGGCATCAAAAAGATGGTTTTGGTTCTTATATTTAAAATAACATGTTTCTTTTCTCCCTTTTAAATTAAAATAGAAAAGTTGACAATAAATTAAGGGCTTGTGGGCTATCAGTCATGGTATCCTGTCTTCCCTATTGCCCCCAAATTGATTTAGAGTACCTAGAATCAGATCTACAAATATGTAAGACATTTTATCAAAAGAGGATTATAAAAAGATTTTCAGATTCTACTACATTAAAATAAAAAAAAATTATTGTCATAAAACATGTAAAAAAAACATTTGCCATTTTAACTATTTTTAGGTGTACAGTTCAATAACATTAATTATATTCACCATGTTGAACAACCATCACCACTATTCATTTCCAAATGTTTTTTCTTCACCCTAAATAGAAACTCAGTACCTCTTTAAGCAATAACTTCCCATTTCTCCCTCCATTCAACACCTGGTGGCCTTGAATAAACTTTGTCTGTCTGTACTTGTCAATTCTAGATATTTCATATAAGTGGGATCATACAGTATTTGTTCTTTTGTGACTGACTTATTTCACTCAGCATGATGGTTTCAATATTCCTCTGTGTGATAGAATGTATCATAACTATTTCTCTTTATGGCGAAGTAATACTTGATTGTATGTATATACCACATTTTGTTTATCCATTCATCTATTGATGAACATTTAGGTTGTTTCTATATTTTAGCTCTTGTGAATAATGCTGCAGTGAACATTAGTGTACAAGTATCGTCTGAGTTCTTGCTTTAAATTCTTATGGGTATATGTCTAGGAGTGGAATACATTAAAATTTAAAATTACTGTATGACAAACATGAACAAAGTAGAAAAAGTACATTACAGTTTTAGAGAAAATATGTACAATTCATATCACCAAAAAGTTATTCAAATCCAAAATAGATAAAGAACCCCACAAATCAACACAAATAACCCTGTAGAAAAATGAGCAAAGGACAAAATCTATGTTCTTCTTCCATGCCATTCGAGTTTCAGTAGGACACAAAGCTGCTGAGCTAGAAAGTTTGTCACTTTCTTTGCAGCCAAGCATGACAAGTTCTTACGAACAGAATTTGAGCACTAGCGACTGCAACTTATGAAATCATTTTCTCTGGACTAAATTCTTTTCTGTTTTTGGTCTGAAACCTGGACATGACAGCAACTCAAGTTCAGGGATGCAGATCAGGGCAACACTCCAGGGAATGGAGAGGAACAAGATGGAAGGAACCTGGGTTCATAAACTACCATGAGAAGCAAAGTTGCCCCACCAGCCTTGACCTCTTACCCTCAGAAATAGTACACAACAGGAAAATTAATTTTTTTATTTAAACCATGACTCTGTTTTAGAATCTCTGTTACAGCAGTTTAACCTATGCCCTAATTAATATATAAACTGGTACCAGGACTGGGGAACTGCCATAAAAATTTAAAATATGTGACGTGATAATCAGGCCCCGAGAGACCGATACTGGAGTTAAATATATTTGTTTACAGATGAATTACTGTAATCTTAAAAATAAGATTCTTAGCTGTTATTGGAAACCCTGGTGGCATAGTGGTTAAGCGTTTGGCTGCTAACCAAAAGGTCAGCAGTCAAATCTACCAGGTGCTTCTTGGAAACCTTATGGGGCAGTTCTACTCTGTCCTGTAGGGTTGCTATGAGTCGGAATCGACTTGACGGCAACAGGTTTGGTTTTTGGTTTAGCTGTTAATTAGTTGAAACTTCTCTGTGTCAGTTGTAATTTGGGCACGAGGAAAAGTATGCCGTGTTTTATATTAGTATGATTTTCGGTAGAAAATAAATACAAACAATGCTATTTATTATGTACCTAAACTTTCTTGTGAAGAAAAATCATTGGTTTGATTCTTTTCCACTACAGTGTATGCTTTATAGATAAATTAATGATATACACAAAATGATTCTTTATATCCTCTTGTTTACTGTTAAGCAGAAATCAAAGAACAATCTGCAGAAGAGGATGCTGAAGCAGAAGTGGACAACAAACAGCCAGTTCCACCTCTTCAGAGTTCTGTGTCTGAGGAGTCTGCCAGCTCCATGGTCTCTGTTGGTGTGGAAGCCAAAATCAGGTTAGAGCATGACTGCAGTGGATTGGATGTTAGTACCAGGAAGAATGATAATGAGTTGGGCATGGAGAAAACTTGAGAAGCACAAGTTTAGGAGTAAATTTGGGTGGAATTTTATTATTTAGTAGCTTTAAATTTGAGGATGATAGCTCTCTTTGTCATTGAAGGAGAGTACATCTGTGTGTTTCGGCTATTTAGAGCAGAGCATTAGGTTAGGGTGTTATTCCAGTCCCCTCAGACTAGTACCACTCATACCAGTGCCCTATTTCTTGCAGAAGAAGTATCCATGCTTTAAGCATAAAGATCAATTTTTTTGTGTTTACCTATAAAATTAAGTGTAATTCGGTTTGAAGTCTTATGTTTTTTAGCATTTATTTGAAAGACATGAATAAAACTATGAAATTGTCTATTGGTTGATTACTCCCATCTTCTTGAAATTTTTTTTCACTTTTGCTTTTGGCGTACCTTACTCCTCTCGTATGTTTTTCTGGCTTCTGCTAGACTCTCTACCTTTATAATGTTGGAGTCCTGAGGGCTAAGTCCTTAGATATCTTGTCTGTGTGCTCATGAACCCACATTTATATTTCTAGGGTTCCCCTTTTCCTCAACTCCAGACTTTCATACCCATCTGTCTACTTGACATCTCCAGTTGGAAGCATACTAGACACGTCACCCTTGACATTGTCTAAAACCACTGTAGAATTAGGAATTCAGAATTAGAATTAATCTAAAATTGTACTGCTACTGCAGTTCGATTGAAACTAGTATAAGCTTTTCTTTTTACTCATTTATTAATAGAAATTGGAATTGGTAAATGCTTCTTAGAATTAAGAAGTACAGAATGTAACATATTTTCTAGTTTATAGTTGAAATCTGAGAGCCTTCTGAGGGCATTCTGTATATCCTCTAGGTTAGCTTCTGGAACCCTTTGTAGCCTCTTGCTTGATTCTTCTGCAGATCTTAAGGACTAATGATGCCTGACTTCCTTATCTTACCTTTATGTGCCTGTATGCCTTGTACAGTGCCTAATATTTAATTGGTTCTCATCAAATACATGTTGAAAGAATGGAAATTAAAAGCTATTTATGAATCTATGAAAATTTAATTTGTAATGATCATGACTTTTCAAACTAGTAGAAAATAATAGATCATTCAGTAATGACTACTTAGGAAAAAAATAGATCATACAATAAATGACATTGAGATCGTTGGCTAACCATGTAAAAAATAAAGTTAGATTGATGCTCACACCATACAGAAGAATAAATTTGAGAGGGATTAATGAATAATGCTAATGCTATTTATTTCTTATGGACTACACCACTATCATCACAGTCATCTTCATCAGGCAGGAAAGATAGAATATACACTCTGCAGATATGTAGCATATTGTAGATGAAGACTTGGCTTTTAGTCCAGGCTCTGCCCCTTTTTTATTTTTATTAAATTTTCTTCAGATAAAATCAGTAGGTTGAATTTACTGAATTTTAATGATTCAGTGCATAAAATGTCTAAAGAATCTACAGGTAATTTATTATAATTAATAAGATTTCAGCAAGATTGCTAGATAGGAAATCAGAATACAAAAATCACTTGTATTTCTGTATGCCAGAGACAGATGTAAATGATATTTCTTAGAATATTATTTTCTTATATTCTCAAATAATATCACATCACTAGACAAGTGTGCAAAAACATAAGTAAGTCCTTTATAGGGAAAATTATAAAACTTTATGGAAAGGTAATAAAGGACACCAAAATATAGAAATATTATATTCATGTTTTGGGAGACTTAATATTCTAAAAATATTAGTTATTTCCTGTTTGATCTATAGAGTCAAGAAAATCCTAATCACAATTTCTACAGTTATTCTTAAACTTGACAGGCTGATTTAAAAAATTTATTTGAATATGCAAAAAACAGTATAAGCCAAGATACTCATATGGAAGAAGAGGGAGAGTTGCTTTATCAGGTACTGAGATTTCATAATGTACTAGTAATGAAGTCAGTGTTGTATCATCACAGGGATAAACAAATAGATCATTGGAACGGAATAGGTAACGCGGAAACAGATAAATAAGTAATATGGATTGATTATTTATGACAAAGTGGCACCACAAATCAGTGGAGATATCTTTTTCAATAATTGTACTGGGACAATTAGATATCCACACCAAAAAAAAAGAAAGTGAACTTTTATTCATGTCAGTTTAAATTAGATTATAGACTTAAATGTGAAAGGCAGACCAATAAAGGTTTTAGGAGTTAATGTTGGAGAAATTTTTTTATTACTCTGGAGTAAGGAAAAGCTTTTTGAAAACAAATAAAAAGAACTTTTAAGTAAAGCGATAAATACCACTAAAATTAAAAACTTCTTTTCATAAAAGATACCAAAACAACAGTGAAAATATAAATGACAGAAAGGGAGAAATATTTTTGAGGTATATATATGATGAAGGACTTGTACCTATGATGTATTAAAAAAAAAAAACTCCTATAAACGAATTGATAAAAGACAGTAAAAGGCAAAAACCTTGCAGTAAGCACTACTTGATTTTAAATATTTTAAAATACATGATTGACTTTTAGTTACCTAATATTTTGTTCACATAGAGAAGCTATACAAATATGTGTAATTTTTGTATTTGCTTTTGTTGTATTGTCCTAGTTTTGGAAACAAAATTATACTAGCTGTGAGCCCTGCATCTTTCAGTTTTCTTATATTGTATTTGTTAAACAAACTAGTTTAAGATAGAAATTTACTTCTTGAAAGTTTGGAAAAACTGACATGAAATTATCTGGGTGTCATGGATTGAATTGTGTCCCCCCAAAATATGTGTCAGTTTGGTTAAGCCACGATTCCCAGTATTGTGTGGTTATCCTCCATTTTGTGATTGTAATTTTATGTTAAAGAGGATTAGGGTGGGATTGTAACACCCTTACTAAGGTCACATCCCTGATCCAATGTAAAGGGAGTTTCCCTATGGTGTGGCCTGCACCACCTTTTATCTTACCAAGACATGAAAGGGAAGGGAGCAGAATGAGGGGACCTCATACCACCAAGAAAGCAGTGCCAGAAGCAGAGCATGTCCTTTGGACCCTGAGTCTCTGCCGGGAGAAGGTCCTAGTCCGGGGGAACATTGATGAGAGGGCTGATAGAGAGAAAGCCTTCCCCTAGAGCTGATGCCTTGAATTTGGACTTTCAGCCCACTTTACTGTGAGGAAATAAACTTCTCTTTGTTAAAGCCATCCACTTGTGGTATTTCTGTTAATAGCAGCACTAGATGACTAAGACACTAGGTGTCTCAGGTCATTTTGTAAGAGAAACTCTTACTACCAGTTCAGTTAAAAAAACTTTTTTTTTTCCTGTTCTGTTATCTATTTCATCTGGATTTTCAGATATATTAATATGTGATTCATGATACATTTATTACATTTTTGTTCTGTGTTGCATGTATAGTTATTTTCTCTTCTTTGTTCTGTATTTTCTTGGCATTTTTGGCTGCTTTTTTCAAAACCCAGGTATCTGTTTTATTATTTTTCAAAGAGTTAGATTTTGGTTTTGTTGTTCTACTATATTGTTTTCAGTTGTCTATTTTCATTGATTTCTGCTCTTTTCCTTATTTTTTCTCCTTTTGGTGTCCTCAGTTACTTTCTTCACAACTTCTTGAGTTAAAAGCTTAGTTCATTTACTTTTGATCTGTACTATTTACTGATAATTTTTGTAAATCTGTAAGCTCCCCTTCAATTCATGCTTTAACTGCATCCCATAAATTTTCACATTCAGTGTTTTCATTATCATTCAGTTCTGAATATTGAGATTTTCATTTTAATTCAAAGGTTATTTAGCATATGTTTTCTAGTTCCCAAATATTTGGAAACTTTTGTTAGTGATTTGTTATACATTTTGAATTTTATTGCATTATTGTCAGAGAATATTGTCTATGTGACATGATCTTTTGTAATATGTTGAATCTTCCTTTGTGGTCCAATGTTTAGTCTACTTTTGGAATTTTTTAGATATGCTTGAAAAGAATGCGAACTCTTAGTTGTATATAGAATTCTATCTAGTTTCTCAAAAGTGTTAATTATACTCACATAATTAATAAATAGCAATAGATAATGAGTAAAAAGATGCTCAGTATCTCTGCTTAATTTTTATCTGTTTCATATAGTATTTTCTGAGAAAACCATTAAAATCTTGTACTGTTGCTAATTTAGTTTTTTCTCTTTCTGGGTCCCATAGTTGTTGTTTGATTTACTCTGAGGCCTATTTTTATGATGGATATATCTTCTAGTACTATTGATCACTTTGTTAGTACATAACAGCTTTTATTTTCTCAGATGTATTTTTTTTTGTCTTAAATTCCATTTTGTCCAATAATGTCTTTGTTATCCAAACTTTTGGTTCAAATTTGCCTAGTATTGTTTTACCTCATCCTCCCATCAACATTTCTGTGTCTTTTGTCTTTTTATTTACAACCTTTTTTGTCTAGTTGTTTAATCCAATTTCAGAAATTGTCTTTTAATTGGTGAATTTTATGCATTTACATTTATTGTAATTATTACTGTATTAAGATTTAGTTCTACCATATTTTCAAATGTTTTTATTTGCTGTACACATATTTATTTTTATTTTTTCTGCTTTTAATTGGATTGATAGTTTTTTGTGTTGATTTTTACATTCCATTTTGTTTTTGAAGTCCCTTAATAGTCAAGCCTAATATTTTTTACCTTTTTGATTTTGTATTTTGAATTTCAAATTTACAGTTTCTATTGATTTCTTAATCTTAGCAATATAAATACATTATCATGTTTTCCTATCTCTTTGTCACCCCCTCATTATACTATTATCTAGAATTTCATCTTTTAGTTATTATAGCTATATGCTTTTTCTTTTTATTTATTTTTTGAATTATGGTATAACTTATATACACTAACATTCACCCATTTAGTGTACAGTTGTGAGTTTTGACAGTCGTATACAGTCATGTAACCACTACCACAACAATCTAGAAGACAGTTCTATCACACTAAAAAATTCCCTGATTCTTTTTGTTGTCAATTCTGACGTCAGCTCCCACCCTGGCAACCACTGATCCATTTCTATCCCTATAGTTTTGTCTGTGCAATAACATCATATAAATGGAATCATAGAGTATATAACCTTTTGAATCTGACTTTTTTTACTTAGCATAATGCATTTGAGATTCATTCATGTTTTTATGCATATCAGTAGTTTGTTTTGTTTTTTCAGTTGCTGAGTAGGATTCTATATACCACAGTTTGTTTATCCCTATCCCAAATAAAGGGACATTTGGGTAGTTTACAGTTTTTTGGCAATTAAGGATGAAGTTGCTATAAATATTCAACTCCTAGGTTTTGGTGTGAATATAGATTTTCATTTTATTTGGATAAATACCTAGGAGAGAGAGAAACTTTAAAGGAAACTACCAAACTGCTTTCTAGCATGGATGTATTGTTTTGTATTACCACCAGCAGTGTATCAGAGTTCCAGTTACTCTACAGTCCTCACCAGCACTTAGTATTGTCAGTTTTTTTTTTAAGTCATTCTGACTAGTGCATATTAGTATCTCGTTGTGGTTTTAATTTGCATTTCCTTAAGGATGTTGAGCTTCTCCTTGTGGTTATTTGCATCTGAGTATCTTCTTTTGTGAAGTGTCTGTTCAAATCTTACTGTTATTTATTTTTTTCTTATTACTGAGTTTTTAGAGTTCTTTCTGTATTGTGGATACAAATATATCAGATAAGTCATTTACAAATTTTTTTCCCCCACTTTGTGGCCTGTACATTTTTTTTAATATTAATTTGTGGCTTTTTAAAAAAAAATTATCTTAATAGTGTCTTTTGAAGGACAAATGTTCTTAATTTCGATAAAGTCTAATTTACTAATGGAGCTCTGGTGGCGCAGTGGTTAAGAACTCAGCTGCTAACCAAAAGGTTGGCAGTTGAATCCGCCACCTGCTGCATGGAAACCCTATAGGGCAGCTCTGCTCTGTCCTGTAGGGTTGCTATGAGTCGGAATTGAGTCAATAGAAATGGTTTTTTTTTTTTTTTTTTTTTTTTTTTTGGTAATTTATTAATTATTTATTTTATGGATTGTGATTTTGCTGCCTTATTAAGAACTCTTTGCCTAACCAAAGGTCACAAAGATTTTCTTCTAGAAGTTTTATAATTTTAGGTTTTACTTCCTTTTGAGTTAACTTTTCATAGGGTATAAGGTTTGAATAGTGGTCCTTCCTTCTTCCTTCCTCCCTTTCTGTCTCCCTCCCTCCCTCCCTGTCTACCTCTTTCCCTGTCTACCTCCCTACCTTCTTATGAAATTGTTCTTTACCATTTGTTGAAACAGATAATGTTTTCCCCTTTGAACTGCCTGTTCACTTTCTTGATTGCTAGTGACTCTTCTGGATGCTTTGTCTTTCCACATAAATTTTAGAAACAGCTTTGTGATATCTGCAAAATATTCCACAGGAATTTTGATCAGGATTGTGTTGAATCTATAGATCGATTTTAGGGGAATTGACATTTTAACAGTGTTGAGTCTTGCAATTCATGGTATGTCTCCATTTTTAAAGGTATTCTTTGATGTCTTTCATTGATGTTTTATACCTTCCAACATAGAGATCTTACATACATTTTGTAAGATTTACACTTGCTTTTTATGGGTTTTTTTTGGTGCTACTGTATCAGAATGAAGAAATTCCCTTTTATTTTTAAGTTACTGAGAGTCATGAATGTGTGTTGAATTTTGTCAAAATCTTTTTTTCTGCATCTATTGAGGTAATCATATGGTTTTTCTTTAGTTTTTTGATATGGTGAATTACACTGATTTTTGAATGCTAAACCAGCCTTGCATAGCATGGATGAGCTTTACCTGCTCATGATTTTTTATATGGTTTGATATGCTAATATTTCATAGAGAATTTTTGTATCTATGTTCACGAGTGATATTGGTTTATAGTTTACTTTTCTTATAATGTCTTTATCTGGTTTTATTAGGATAATACTGGCATCATAAAATGAGTCAGAAGTATTTCTTCTTCTTTAGTTTCTTGGAGACTTTGTAGAGAATTTGCGTTGTGTCTACCATCAGTGTTTGATATATACTGCCAGTGTAGCCAGCTGATTCTGGGCTTCTTATTGCTGGAAGAGTTTTAAATAAAAGTTCAGTATATTCACTAGATGTAATACTGAAGTTCAGTATATTCACTAGATATAATACTGTTCAGATTACCTATTTCTTTCTGAGTGAGCTTTGGCAGTTTGTGCCATTCAAGGAAGTTGTGTGCTTTTTCTAACTTGTTGAACTTAATAAAGTTGTCTAATATTTCCTTGTTATCTTTTTGATATTTATAGGGATTGTAGTGATGTCCTCTCTTTCATGATACTTGTAATTTTGTCATCTTTTTTTCTCCCTCAGATTAGCTAAATATTTATTAATTGCATTGATTCCCCACCTTTACCACCTTTTCTTTACATTGACTTTTTTTCCTCTCTTTTTTCTGTTCTCGGTATCATTGATTTCTTCTCTTTATTATTTCCTTCCTCTTGCTTGTTTTTTGGTTTAATTTGCCATTTCTTTTCTTCTTTCTTCATATCGTGGAAGTATTGACCATTGGTTTGAGGCCTTTCTTCTTAAATAAGCATTTAATGCTATAAATTTCCATCTAAGCACTGCTGTAGCTGCATCCTGCAAATTTCATTTTTACTTCATATTCATTTAATTCAAATTATTCTCTAATTTTCCTTGTGATTTCCTCATTGACTCTTGGGCTATTTAGAAATCAGTGAAACCTGTGGGAGCTGAAACTCTATGGGACTGCCTTGTTTTTCCAGGTTTTCTGCCTTTGATAGGGTGCAGTCTTAAACCACTTTTTTGTCATTTGTTTTAGTGGAAAATATTTGAGTTTTCCTTCTCTGACAGGTTTCTGTTTTACATAGCTTTCAGGTTTTGTAGGTTTTACCGTGCATTATTTAATTTCCAAATATTTGGCAACTTTCCAGATATCATTCTGCATGCCCCATAATTTTTTTGCTGAAAGCTGTAATCTTGTGTAGAACAGTACATACTGGGGTAGACAGATTTTAAGCCTTGGAATGGGCATGCTTTGTTTTTTCTATGCCTTTAGCTTAGGGGATTGAGTCTGACTAGTTAGGAGTTGAGCTGTATTTGGGTTTTGTTGTTACAGTGGTTGCCCTCAGTGTGTCATAGTCTTCGAATGCATCTTGTGTTTAGAATCAGGCTGGCTTAGCAGAGGATTTTTCTCAGTGTCTGCTCCACCTTCAGCTTTAGATCTTCCTTTTGCACCTGCACCTCCAGAGAGTATCTCTTTTCACTCTCCTGGCCATTTCCCAACTTGTTACTTAAGCTTGAGGTTTGGGAAGGTTGATTGGCAGGACATTTCTTGTTCTGATTCAACTTTAGTCTTAGGTAGGCACTGTGTCCCTGGGTCTTCTGGTTGGGTGTTCTCAGTGATCCTGCCATTGCCCCAGCTGTAGGAGACCTATAACTGTCTGAGCCCAGGTTAGAGCCTCGCCTTTGTTCCTCCTCCACAGTTAAAAAGTTTTTCTTTTCTTTTCTCCGCTGTTCTATTCCTCCATCTGCAGTAGGTCTTTACCATTGCAGGGTGGCAGTTTTTGGTGTCCTGCCCCCACCAGCCTAAGAATTTTTGTTCTTTAAGGAAAATGCGGGAAGAAATATCTGGATGGGACTTTGTGTCTTTCCCACGTTGCTGCTGGTACCCTCTCCAGACTTGCAGCATGACCAAAGCTTTCTCAGGAGTCTTCACCATGCCCACAGTCTCACTTGTGAGCATCTGATGAGGTCCATGGAGCGTAGCCTGTGAGTGGGTTAGAATTCCCTGCATGTCTGAGGATCCCAGATGTTCTGTGTTCTCATACTGTCTTAAACTCGGCCACTAGCAATTAGTTTAAAATTTTAGCTGAATTCTTCTTATCCTGCTTTGTGATGTCCGGTGGTGGTAGAAGTATGTGACTCAGTACCAGTTGACAACACAGTTTATCATGATGTTGAAATAGGTACTTCACTGGAAAAAACTTAAACAGGCAGCTTTCATAAGCAGAAGATAATTAGTTGAGAGAGGCCAAAATGAACTTAACTTCGGAAGTTAAGAGAACTATAATATCACCACAGAAGACCACAACTACACCTGTTAATGATAAGATATTATGTAGAGTTCATGGGGTAGATACTATAGAGGTATTAATGGAGACTTTACTGCCTGAGATGAAAGATTTAGGTATGTGGAAGAGAAAATGTATCCAAGAACAGAGATTCTTCTAATTTTATTCTTTCTAAGATTCCACATTAAGTGTAAATTCCATAAATGTATACAACTTCTTGTCCTTTAACTTTTTAAGTAGCTTCTTCTCTTTTTAAAATTAATAGACTATCTTTAGAACAGTTCTTGGTTTATAGAAAAATTGAGAAAATAGTACGGAGTTCCCATATATACCCCTTCTCCCCCACATACAATTTCCTCTATTAATATGTTACATTAGTCTGGTATATTTGTTATAACTGAAGAACCAATATTGATTATTAACTAGAGTTCATAATTTATATTAGTGTTTACTTTGTGTTCTACAGTTCTAAAGATTTTGGCAAATGGATATTGTCATGTGTCCACCATTATTGTATCATACAGAATAGTTCCACCACCCTAAAAACTCCCTTTACCTCACCTATTCTTACCCTCTGCCCTTGAGCCCCTGGTAACCACTTACATTTGTATTCTTAACATCTCTGTGTGTGTGTGTGTGTGTGTGAGAGAGAGAGAGAGAGAGAGAGAGATGTATTACCGTTCATAAAGAACTTTCCATCCACTGGTTAAATTAAACTTTGTTCCAGCATGTTTTACAGAGCTGGCATGGAATTGGGTGGTCATTAAACCCTACGTTCTCCCCCCACTCCCCACTTTAGTGTTACTTTTTAATAATACTTAGAATTTTCTTTAGTTAGATATAAAAGAAAATTGTTTTCCTAAGTACAAAAGACAGCAGTTCTAACCCACCAGCTGCCCTGTGGGAGAAAGATTTGGCAGTCTTCTTCCATAAAGATTTTACAGCCTTGGAAACCTTGTGGGGCAGTTCTACTCTGTCCTGTAGAGTCGCTACGAGTTGGCATCAACTCCCATGGCAGTGGGTTTGGTGTTTTGGTAAGCACAAACTAAAATTTTTTGATTTGGTATATTTACTTATTAAAAGAAAAATCATACTATGGAAAATCAGAATTGCAAATTGTAATTTTTATTAAACTTAATTATTCTTATGATACAATCAGTAAATAGACTATAGAAAATATACTGAAAAGTTTAGCTTGCACTAAAGACATAACACTTAATTTTATACCTGAATGTTTTTAAAGCACAATTATCTGTAGTTGTCTGTCACTTAAAGTAGTTGAGTAAAGCTACTTTTCTTCTTCTCTGTCTTGCTCACTTCATTTTTACCAGTGAACGGCTCTGCGCTTTTTGTTACTGTGGTGAAAAAAGTTCCTTAGGACAAGGAGACTTAAAACAATTCAGAGTAACGCCTGGATTTATCTTGCCGTGGAAAAACCAACCTTCTAACAAGAAGGACATTGATGACAACAGCAATGGAACCTGTGAGAAAATACAAAACACAGCACCACGAAAACAAAGAGGACAGAGAAAGTAAGCAATTTTGAATTTAAATTGCTGGATGGAAATAAGGCTGTATATAGTTTATTTTCATTATATTGTTTATAAGGATATAACTGGTGTGACTGTTAGTTTCTCATGTTTTCAACATGCATAGGATATGTTATGAGCCAACATTAACCTAATAAACCTTCCTTTCCTCAAAATTTCTTTTATTAAAAAAAAGTTTATCTTAATTGTATATTAACAAAATCAGTGTGTTTAACTTTTGGAAGAAAAATTGAAAGAACATAGCATAAACCGAGAAGGAGTTCATGGAATTTATCCATAAGTGGAAAGAAGATAAAATAGATTAATGAAGTCCTTCTTTCCTTCCACTAAATAAGTTTTTAATTGCTTGTACTCGTAGCAAAACTAGAACTGTTTTCTTTAGCACTCATGTTCTTCGTGTGTCATTTTTAATGGTTCAGAGAATATTGATCAGTCCTATAAAATCTCATCATGATATGGTGTCAACTTTCTTTTTTTTTTTTTTTTTTTATGTTGTTATATACTGAGAATGCCCTTTTTAAAGCTAAAGATGCTTTTTTTTTTAGATGAATAAACTAAGATTTTTGTATAACTACATATGTGTTATATGTGTGTGTATATTCATGGGAACCATTATAGTCACCTAAAACTCTTGTCTAATGTATTTGCTTTCTGAACTTAATCTTTTTTTTTAATATGTTTACAGTTTTGTTTTAGGGTCATCTGAATACGTGGACTTCACTGTGCTGGCTGTTGGAGTAGAAGTTTCTGTAGTTGATGAGAAAGTGTAAAAATTAGTTTAGCTTGGAAGCTAACCATCTTTGCCCCTTGAGGGTGATGATGTAATCATCCAAGTGCTTATCTGGCTTATATCCAAATTTAAGTTCTAAAGCATTGTTGTGTTGTATTCATTTGATTGGCTCCTTGTTTTGGACTACTGCCAATGCCTGGAAGACCCAAAGTAGGAAAGGAAACAATAACAAGACAGAGAATGTTTGAAAAGAATTTAAGGTGGAACATTTTAAGGAGGCCTAAAAATACAGTATTTAGAGATAATTGATATTTTGGAGGCTATAGCTAGATCATATAAGAGGTTTACCTTTTTGCTATCAATTGAGTGCTCCCAACTTAATAAAATATATCAAAAGTCAGCAGGCTTATAATGTCCCTCAGCAATTAACAGATTTAATGGACTTCATGTTCTGCCTTGATTAATGACAATTATATTATAAACTTGTTTTGGGAAATACAGTTGGGCTTTATTTACTTTCTTATTTTATAAGCTAAGTTAGTTTTTAGTGAAAACTTCTATAGGCTAAGATAATTACATAAAAATAGCCTTGGTTCAATGAAACTCTTTATATACACTTTGTGTTTACCAAGTTATTAAGTAATGATAACAAGCCTTAGGAATGAAGTACATTTACAAAATTTTGGAACTCATTTAGGCATAGACAATTAATTTACGTTGGTAGCGATTATAAAATATGTTACTAATCAATCATAAACCAGATAAAGTCAATTTTTTTTCAAATTTGAAAAGGTTTTAAAAATAATTTTTTCCTCTCAGTTGTAATAAATATAAGAATATACAATCAGTTTTTTCCTTACCATTTATTTTATGACTTAAAATTTGGGAGGTATATATTTCAGCTAAACTGGGTTACTGTCATCGTTAGGATTCACACTGACATCTTAATGATATGGTGCGTACAAACAAACGAGTCTGAAGGTTGAATTTGGTCATACTATGAATAATAACCAGTTCCTGATTTGGAACTGGTTAGTAATAGACTGGTTAGTCATTCCATTGATATTTACACCTTTAATCTCATCAAATACTGGGGCAGAGAAAATATGTTAAAAAATACATTAAAGATGAAATGTTAGTCATTTTTTTCCCCTCCTCCCAGTAAAATAACAAAGCTTAGTAATGAAGTTTATATTTGTAGGAATGGAGGTTATATTATAGGAAAGCATTTTTTCTCATTTTAGGGTGGGCATTTATAAAATCGAGAATTAAAAATTAGCATAGCACACTAAACCTTTTTAAAAAGTGGAAGTTTTTGCATTTCTAATGCTGAACATAAAAATAATTGCTGATTACTTTTATATGGTTTGATATTTGAACGTACTTATTGAAATATGTTAATATTTCTTTTCTTTCAATGATTCCAGATATAAAAAAGTTTAGTACCCTGCTCATGGTGCTCTTAGTAGGAATCATGATAAATATCCAGCATACAGAAGTGCAGTGAGTTATGATCTATATTCAATAGTGATTTAATCCAGAATTTTGATGAGGTTAAATACTGTAATATCTGGAGAAGATTGAAGTTTTAGTGGCAGTCATCTGATTTCCCATATTTCATGTTAAACACAATAGTAATCTTTGTTTACTTAATGATCTTAAATAATACCTGAAGTTTTAGGGCCTTGAAAGTGTGAAATCTCTCATTTGTTCTACACCTTATTTCAACATTTATTTTTACTATAGTTTTTGCTGTTAGCTATCTTATTCCCTATGCCATTAGTAGCTTTTTTTTTTTTTTTTTTTTTTTTTTGGATTTTACTTAATTGAGAGTACTTGCAATGTCATGCCACAGACCACTGTCGAGATTTGTCGAGGGGACCGTAAGAAAGCCATAGCCAACATGTTCTACTTCCTCTGCCTCTCTTCACATTTTGTAGTGGGTTTTCATTTCCCCTAGGAAGTAATTTCTTTACATAAAATTAACTTTCAGCTCCATTGTTGCTGTCCTGTTTAAGATAAAGTAAATTAAAAATTTCTGATTTGATCAAGTTATGTTTTGTAAGCATTTAACTAAAGCCAAAGGGAATATTCATTTTATGTGATACAAATGGTTCCTGACTCGAATATGAGGGTGTCAGTTTTTTTTTTTGATTTGTATTATAGAATTTCAAAATAAATTTACAGTTGTGACTTTTAACATTTCCTTATGGACTTGAAGACTTAATTTTTTTCTAGTTGTTGCTTACTGATATAATTCAGCAACTCAGTTTTATATTATACTATGAATAATAACAGATGAATTCTGAAAGTTGTTTTATGTTAACTTACGCCTAATGAATTAAAATTGCAGTATATTGTGCCTACCTTTTTATAATAAAAGACAATTTTCTAGTTGCTATCATTTTCACACCTATTTTCTTTCTTTGTGTTTTTTCAGAGAACGATCTCCTCAGCGGAGTATAATATCATGTGTAAATGTAAGCACCCAAACTGCTTCAGATGATCAGGCTGGTAAATTATGGGATGAACTCAGTCTGGTTGGCCTTCCAGATGCCATCGATGTCCACGCCTTATTTGATTCTACAGGTAGGATTATTAAGTAGGTCTTCAATAATAATTACCTCTTGATTCTGCAAGCATTTTATAATTTTAGTGAATTATCAACTTGATAGTAAATACCTTTTATTTAGAAATAATTATGATCACATTGTAAAAAATGTCGTTGTTAGATTAAGTATACCTGGTTTGGCCATGAGTCAGAATCAACTTGAGGACAACTAACAACAACAACACTTTATTTAGCATGTGGACAGTGGCAACATTGGGCTGGATGCTTTTGTAAATATTTCCATTTACTCTTGTGTAGACAGTAGTACCATGGTCTGACAATTAAGGAAAGAGAAAATCTTAAAGGGATTGAGAACTGGGAAGAAGAACATGGCAGTCTGGGTCTATTTAATGTAGAGGTATAGGACAGATCTTAGCCATGTAAGCATCTGTCTTAGGCTGGGTTCTCTAGGGGAGCAAAACCAGTGAAGCTATATCAATATATATGCTATATCTATATATACACACGTATATAGAAATAGAGATTTATTTCAGGGAAATGGCTCACACAGTTGTGGAGGCTGGCAAGTCCCAAACCCGTGAAAGACATCAGGCTGGAGGCTTCTCCTGACTCACGTTGTTGCAGGAGCTTATGAACCCAAAACCAGCCAGTCATATGGCAGTCTGCTGGCTCATGGGGCTGAGAGAGCTGGCAAATCCCCAAATCTGCAATCAGAGGGTAAGCTGCTGGCTCGTGTCTGAAGAACCAGAGGTCAGAGAATGATGAGTTGATGCAGGATCCAGAGAGAGTGAGCTTTGCCAGAATGTGCATATGTATTGGATGCAGGCCACACCCCAAAGGAAACTCCCTTTTCAAGTGATTGGCTGTTCACATAAGATTACAGAATGGAGGATGATTACACATATCTGCCAAACCCCTGAGAATCATAGCTTAGTCAAGTTGACACATAACCTTAACCATCATAGTTCACCCCTTGTCAACTTGGCACCTGTACACATTTCCTTAAGCCATACATAATGTCTAAATAAAGGCAATTACAGAGTCATACTTGCGTCTAACATTATACAACTAACATGCGTAAAATCAAAAACACACCAGCCCTGTTTGCGTCTTATATTTCATAATAAGTAGTAGAATAAGGGAGAGGAAGAAAACTATATGTGTGTGTGTATGTATATGTGTATATATGTGTGTGTGTATATATATATACACACACACACACATCCACATACGTATATATTTTTAAATATATACACATGCACACACAAACTCATACACGTATAACAAAACAAGGAAGAAATACTGAAAACAATTACAGTCCTTGTTTCTGCAACTTGTCACATGGTTGTAGCTATTATTTAGAACTACCTTCTTCTACCACACATTCCATATTCCCTTTGCCCTAAGCAAGCCCCTCAGCTGTTCATGGTTCTTTGCCTGGTGGGGTTCCCCAAATCTTCATATCTGAAGATTCTGGGCCATTAGTAGTCATGTCAGAATTAAGTGCTATAGTTTTCCTTTGATTTTACTCACAGGGCATGGTAGTACTAAGAGACATCTTAAGGGGTCTCGTATATTCCAGACATACTCTTCTTTACTTCCATTATGTAATATCAGAAATCAAGATCAGTCAGACTAAGCAGTATGGTATCTCCCTTTTTTACCTATTGATCCAGAGGCATGGGGAGCCCAAGTGGCCAGGTGGCATTATTAACTTCCAGTTCAGTGGAATCTGTGTTGTGTCTCCTGGTGGGAGCAGTCCTCCCTTTGGAACTAAGATCTCTAGACCCACAGAGTATAGGGTCACGGGGACAGGAAGTAAACATTTTATGAGTAGGTCACTAGGGGTAATAGTGAGTGGCACCACTCCCATTTCTGCCGCTTGATTCTAGGACCCATGAATCCTGGCTATGAGAGAAACAGAATCATACATTAGACACTGGTTTAGAGCATATACAGCCCCCTGGAGAACTTTACCCCATCCCTGCAATGTATTGCCACCTAGGTGGCACCATAATTGTGTCTTTAGTAGGCCATTCCATTGTTATATCAGGCCAGCTGCTTCAGGATGATGGGCAACATGGTAAGACAGGTGAATTCCATGAGCCCGGGCCCATTGCCACACTTCATTTGCCATGAATTGAGTTACTTGATCCGAGGCAGTGCTATGTTGGGTACCATGAAAAACATTAAGGCAATTTGTAAGTGCACAGATGGTAATTTTGGCAGAAGCATTGCATGGAGGGAAGGTAAATCTGTATCCAGCGTATGTGTCTATCCCAGTAAGAACAAAATGCTGCCCTTTCCATGATGGAAGGGTCCGATGTAATCAGCCTGCCACTAGGTGGAGTGCTGATCGCTCCTAGGAATGGTGTCACATCAGGGACTCGTTGGTCTCTGCTGCTGGCAGATTGGGCATTCAGCAGTGGCTGTAGCCACACTGGCCTTTGTATGTGGAAGTCCATGTTGCTGAACCCATGCATAACCTCCATCTCTGCCACCATGGCACTTTGTTCATGAGCCCATTGGGCAATGACAGGAGTGGCTGGGGAAACACACTGACTGATATGTACAGAATGCGTCATCCTGTCCACTTGATTGTTAACATCTTTCTCTGCCAAGATCATACTTTGGTGAGCATTCAGATGAGAAACAAATGTATTTACTTCTTTAGCCCATTCAGAGAGGTCTATCCACATACCTCTTTCCCATACCTCCTTGTCACCAATTTTCCAGTCATGTTCCTTCCAAGTCCATGACCATCCAGCCAAATCATTGACCACAGCCTGTGAATCAGTACACAGTAACACATCTAGTTATTTCTCCTTTTCAGCAAAAATAACCAAGTGTACTGCTCAAAGTTCTGCCCATTGGGAGGGTATTGCTTCACCACTGTCCTTTAGGGAGATCCCACAGAGGGGCCGCCGCCATCCACTTCCAAGTGGTGCCTGCATATAGAACCATTTGCAAACCGGGCACAAATTTTCTCTTCCTCAGTCAACTGATCATAAGGAACTCCCCATGAGGCCATAGTTTCAGACTGGGAGAAGGAAGGTAATGTGACAGGAGTGGGGACTACTTCATATCATTTACATCAGGTCCCACTGGACCCCAATCTTGTATATACCACTTCCATTTAATAATGGAGGGCTGCTGTGCACGTTCTACTTCATGACTCTGTGAGTCAGACAAAGCTTAGTTCATGATGGGTAGTTCAGGCCACAAGTGACTTGGTGGCCCATGGTTAGGCATTCAGTCTCTACTAAGGCCCAGTAACAAGCCAAAAGCCGTTCTCAAAAGGAGAGTAGTTATCTGCAGAAGATGACAGAGCTTTGATCCCAAACCCTAAGGGTCTGCACTGTGATTCACCATTAGAAGCCTGCCATAGACTCCAAACAGCATCTCTGTCTACATCTGACACTTCAAGAACACTTTCAAGAATTGGATCAGCTGGATCACATGCAAGAGGCAGAACAGCTTGCATGGCAGCCTGAATCTGTTGCAGGCCTTCTCTTCTTCTGGGCCCCAGTCAAAACTAGCAGCTTTTCGAGGCACTTGATAAATAGTCCAGAGGAGCACATCCAAATGAGGGATATATTGCCTCCAAAATTGAAAGAGGCCCACCAAGTCCTGGACAGAGCAGGAGAAAAATTTAGAACAGAGTTCAAATTCACGAAAAAAGACCAGACTTACTGGTGTGACAGAGACTGGAAGAACACCTGAAACTGTGGCCCCTGGACACTGCTAACGCAGAACTGAAACCATTCCTGAAGCCCACTTTTCAAAGATTAGACAGGTGTATAAAACAAAAAATAGCACACATGAGGAACATGCTTCTTAGTTTAATCAAATATACGAGACCAAATGGGAAACTCCTGCCCAAAAGCAGGAGAAGTCAGGAAAGGACAGGAACTGGACGAATGGATACAAGGAACCCAGGGTGGAAAAGGGGAGTGTGCTGTCCCATTGTGGGGATTGCAACCAATGTCACAAACCAGTATCTGTATAAAATTTGAGTGAGCAATTAACTTGAGCTGTAAACTTTTACCTAAAGCACAATAAAAAAACAAAGAAAGAGGCCCACCAGGCATTGTGCCTTTTTTTTTTGGTGGCAGAAGGTGCCAGACATAACAATTTATCCCTCATTTTAGAAGGAATTCTTGACATGCTCTACATCACTGGACCTGTAGAGATGTCACTGAGGTGGAAGGCACCTGAATTTTTGTCAGATTGATTTCCCATCTCTAACATGCAAATGTCCTACCAAAAAGTCTAGAGTTGCTGATACTTCTTCCTTAATAGGTCCAGTCTATATTATGTTGTCAGTGTAATGGACCAGTCTGACTTCTTGTGGAAAGGAAAGGTGATCAGGATCCTAGCAGACCAAATTATGACACAGGGCTGGAGAGTTGATATACCTCTGAGGTAGGACAGTGAGTGTGTATTGCTCAGGTTGCCAGCTGAAGGCAAACTGCTTCTGGTGTTCCTTTGAAACCAGAATCAAGGAAAAGGCATAAGTCAGATCAGTAGCTGCATACCAGGTACCGGGAGATGTATTAAGTTACTCAAGCAGTGAAACCACATCTGGAACAGCAGCTACAATTGGAGTCACCAAGTTAAGTTTTCGATAATCCACTGTCATTCTCCAAGATCCATCTGTTTTTTGCACAGGCCGAATGTGCAAGTTGAATGGGATGTGGTGGGAATCTCCACACGTTCAAGTCCTTGATGGTGGCACTAATCTCTGCAGTCCCTCCAGGAAGGTGTTACTGCTTTTGGTTTACTATTTTCCTAGGTAGAGGCAGTTCTAATGGCTTCCACTTCACTTTTCCTACCATAATAGCCCTTACTCCACATGTCAGGGTTCCAGTGTGGTGGTTCTGCCAGCTGCTGAGTGTGTCTATCCCAATTAGCATTCTGGAACTGGATAAATCACTAGCAGATGGGTTTGGGGACCCACTGGACCCACTGTACGACTAACCTGAGCTAAGAAAGACTCCATTAGTAACTGACCCTGCATATAACTCCACTCTGACTGGTGGGTCACAGTGATGTTTTGGGTCTCCTGAAATTAGTGTCAGTTCACAGCCACTGTCCAGTAGTCCCTGGAAAGTATGATTATTTTCTTTTCCCCAATGAAAAGTCACTCTCATAAAAGGCTGTAGATCACTTTGGGGAAGACTGGGAGAAAGATTTACAGTATCAATTTTTGGCAGGATAGTGAGGGTCCTTCCTCAAGGGGACCCAGCCTCCCCTTCATTCAAGGTGTTATGGGTCTGTAAAGTGGCTCAAGTCTCAGAATTGATTGAACGGCCATGACTCTATTCTGACAATTTGAGTTAGACTGCTGTTCACTTTACCTAGCATTTTTCTGCTTGTACAGATCAAGTAAATAATCAAGTAGATTTCCAATCTGTTTCACTCCTAGGGACACCGTGACTAAGTAGCCAGTGGCATAAGTCCATATGAGTCAGACTATTCTGATTACTGCTTTGACTCTGCTGTCCCTTATGGTAACCACGCCCACCATTTCTTTGTTAAGTTCCACCAGTTAGCCACTTAACCACCATGGGGTCCAATCAGCCCCCTTGTAGTTAGGTGTCTTAATTCAGTTAGGGCAGTTCCAACTGTCAAATCTGACTTACATAAAATAACAATCATAGCAGTCTTCAAGGATACTGGGGCTCCACAAGTTTTTTTCCTCACCAGTATGGTAAAAGGTGTGTCCTCTGTGCTCTCCATGTATTTGGTCTGTGGATCCAACCTGATAAATCCACTCTACTGTGCCAGTTTCCTTAAGCCTTTGGATACCTTCTTTATATCATTCCCACACATATTCCCCAGATTGGTTTGTATATATTAGAAAAGTCAAGCTTTTATTTTGGAGCGTAGCGTATTGCCTCCTGGGTCACACGTTATACTTCACCTCTGGGGACTCACTGGGACTTAAGTCTAATTATAGGTCTAGAAGCAAAAATGGGTGGTGGAGATGGGTCCTGGGGACCTTCAGCAATGTCTTGTAAGGCATCCGCCTCGGGTGATACCCCAGGCAATGCCCGAGGCAACATCTCAGACAAAGACTCTTTAGGGACAGTTGGGTGAATCTTATGGCGGTGGAAGGAATAGTGGTTTTACTGGGGAGGGGGAGACTTAACGGACAAAGATGATATAATTTCTTCAGGTGGGAGTAAGAGGGCTGGTTCTGTTGGCAGGAGTGACTCAATGAAAGTTAGAGGCTTAGTGTCCCCAGCATCCTGATTATCGGCTCATATGTCCCCATCCCAATTTTCAGTATCCCTTTTCTTTCCAATCAGTGCCCTCACTGTAACTTCAGACATCGTCTGAAGTTTGAATTCAATTGCCATTGTAATTTAGCCGCTCTTAAACAATAAGATTTTGGGTTTGGCTTTTGACAGTATCAGATCTGTTACTACAAGAAATAAGGCTTTCTTTCAGGGCACAAGTAGTAACTTTCAGATCTTTTATGCTGTGCTTGAGCTCTGACTCTGAAACCCTGAGCTCATCTCTTTCTTTTACCACTTTGTCTAGCAAATGCAGGACCAACTGACCAGCCTCTGTATACTTCTTAATTCTGACAGAATGGTAGAAAAGTATCAAATATGCAATCACCAAGAGCCTTGTCTCTCAGAAATATTTGATATTTTGCATATTTCGATTGCCATCTCATGCCGTGAATTAGCAGTGCCTCCTTTAGTACTGGAGGCAGAGGCATCAGCTTCTTTAAGACTAGCCAGACTTGAGAACCAGTTCAGAAAACTCATCCTTATGATTTTGTTCCTGTAGAACCACTCAGTACCAAATGTCTTAGGCTGAGTTCTATAGAGGAGCAGAGCCAGTGAAGTATATATATATATATATATATATATATATATAGAGAGAGAGAGAGAGAGAGAGAGAGAGAGAGATTTATTTCAAGGAAGAGACTCAAGCAGTTGTGGAGGCTAACAAGTCCCAAATGTGTGGGTCGTTTGTTAGCCTGGAGGCTTCTTCTGACTGACATGGTTGCCACGGCTGACAAACCCAAAATCAGCACGTCAGACAGCAGGCTGCTCGGTACACGTCCCAAGAAGCAGAGGTCAGAGGATGACAAGTTGGATTCAGAATCCAGTGAGAATGAGCTTTGTCATAGCATCCAGATATATCGGATGCAGGCCACACCTCCAAGGAAACTCCACTTTCAAGTAATTGCTTACATCTGATCACAGAATGGAGGATGATTACATACTATCTGCCAAACCACTGAGAATCATGGCCTAGCCAAGATGACCCATAACCTTAACCATCACAGTATCCTATTATAACAGTATAGTAACTCACACTTGTGACATGGTGCTGTTGGGGTTTTAAGGAAATTTTGTTCTACAGTTGAGCTGCAGATTGATTGATAGTGGTTCAAGTCCTATGTGATGGAGAATTTAAAGACTGAACTGTTATTAATTACGGATTTGTGTCATAGCTGTGGGATAGATGGGAATGTAGGAGTATGTATGATGTGTTTACCATACATTTCCTTTGTCATCCTCAAAGTATTAAGTAATTTCCTGTATGTTTTACATAAAGATACCAAATATATCTTATAGTAATATTAAAGTAAAAATGAGTATAAACTAATTTTGTTTTTTGATGAAATAAGATTTGGATCTGGAAGTTTTGCCTTTACATAATGCCTTATTTTCTAATTCAGTGATTCTTAAGATTTTGCTTGCATCAGAATTACCTGTAAGAGTTGTTCAAGCTTAGATTGTTGGGCCCCACTGCAGGAGTTTTTGATTTTGTAGGTTTCAGTTGGGACCTGAGATTTTTCTAGTAAGTTCCCAAATGGTATTGATGCTGCCCATTTTGAGAACTGGGGATTTAATGTATCATAAATACAGGTAGTCCCAGACTGAACGACATGCTAAAATTGCAACGAACCACACTTATGACCTTTTTTTTTTTTGGTGCATGTTATTGTTAGTAATATGTACTGCCGACAATGTTGTAGCCTGTAATTTGCTGATATTACCATTCTAGAGGTTCACTCACAAATGTTCAGTGTTATGATTTACTGTTCAGAACACTCGTATAGCAGGCTATGGCCTTGTCTGCAGTGCAGTTGGTGTTGACATTGGGAGTTATAACGGAGAGAAAGTTGGGCAGTGTTCAACTCTAACGATATACGACAGTTGAACTGTGTACCTGCTCGACAGCCATTTTGACTCTGACTTCATTGTTGTGCCACTGACTCTGATTTTGTTGTAGACCAGGCCTGTAGCATGATCGTATTCAGAGTTTTGTACCATCTGAAGCATCAGTTGTTAATTTGAAGCTGAGTTGTTCAAGTTTCTCACACGGTAACACCTGCACTACTTATACCTCCATTAATATGTCTAGCAAAGAAATCGTGCCACTGTAAGTTCTAATCCAAGAGAGAAGGTGAGGTAGCCTCTAGACATGGATATAATGATGAAGATCACTAAAGCATATGATAATGGCAAGAAAGTTAGTGAATTAGCACATGAGGAAGGACTGTCTCAGTCGACCTTTTCATCAATGATTAAGGGTAATAATAGGATTTTGGAGGCAGTTAAAGGAATGATTGGCATAAAATCGACACTTTTTCACCAAGGAAGAGGCAAGGACCAATCCACGAGATGGAGAAGTAAGCTGTTGCTGATTTGGATAGAAGACCAAATCCAGAAGAGGATTCCTATGATTTTACTGACGATTCAAATGAAAGCACATGGCCTTTTTGAAAACCTGAAGGAACAACAAGGAGAAGACTATGGCGAGCACTTTAATACCATCAAGGGGTGGTTTCATCACTTCAAACGCAGATTTGACTTACATAATGTACAGATAACTGGAGAAGCAGGAAGCATCCATATTGAAGCTGCCGAAAAATTTAATGATAGGCTGGACAAGATAAGGGAAGATGAAGAATATGTACCAGAGCAGATTATATAATGTTTCCAACCCCCAAAGGCAAATAAAATAAAGATCAAATTTGTAAAGATACTGATAATAATGAATACTTTAAAAAAAAAGTGTTCAGCTGATGTCAGAACCAACTTACAGCGGATTGTTGGAACGGAACCGTATACCGCATTGTAAGTCTGCGACTACCTGTATAGGATGCCATTGTGTATTTAAGGAGCCCTGGTGACTCAGTGGTTAAGCACTCAGCTGCTAACTGAAAGGTCGGCGTATCGACCAGCTGCTCTATAGGAGAAAGATGTGGCAATCTGCTTCTGTAAGGATTTACAGCCTTGGAAACCCTATGGAGGAGTTCTACTCTGTCCTATACAGTTGCTGTGAGTCGGAATCAATGCAACAGCAATGGGATGGGCAGATGGGATGGTTGCACAGTGGTTAAGCGCTGGTCTGCTCACCAAAAGGTCGGCTATTTGAACCCACCAGCCCTTATGTGGGAGAAAAGACCTGGTAATTTGCTCCCATAAACATTGTTGTTATTGTGTACTGTTGACTTGATTCCAGTTTATATGTAGTGATCCTATAGGACTGAGTAGAATTGTGTAGGGTTTTCAAGGCTGCAATCTTTACGGAAGGAGATTGTCACATCTTTTTCCGACAGAGCTGCTGGTGGGTTTGAACTGCCCGCTTTTCTGTTAGCAGCTGAGCACTTAACCATTTTGCCACCAGCACTCGGTTTGTAAAGATTACTGCCTAGGAAACCCTATGAGGCAGTTTTTCTCTGTCCTATTGGGTTGCTGTGAGTGGGAATCGACTCAACGGCACACAACAATTACATATTTACACACTAGAGCTGATTTTGGGCCTTTATGTCTTTATGTATTAGCTCTGATGTCTTTTAATGCTTATTCATTTACTCCTTTTCACTTTTACCATTTTAGGCACTTGCTGGGCTCATCACCGTTGTGTGGAGTGGTCACTGGGAGTATGCCAGATGGAAGAACCATTATTGGTGAATGTGGACAAAGCTGTTGTCTCAGGGAGCACAGAAGTAAGTGGAAAGAAGAAGTGTTTAAACCAGAGATTTATAACATTTACTCTGTTGTGTGCTGTTGAGTTGCTTTTGACTCACAGTGACCCTTTAGGACAGAATAGAACTGCTCCATAGGGTTTCCAAGGCTGTAATCTTTATGGAAGCAGATTGCGATATCTGTTGCCGAGGAGTGGCTGATGTGTTTGAAGCAGCGACCTTTCAGTTAGTAGCTGAGCACTTAACCACTGTGATACCAGGCCTCCTTAAGCATTTACTGTAGTCACCAGAAAAGCTCACTTGCAAGAATTAATTATTAAATGATTACTATAGAAATGTATTGTTGTTGTGGTTGTTAGGTGCTGTCGAGTTGGTTCTGACTCATAGCAACCCTGTGTACAACAGATCAAAATACTGCCCAGTCCTGTGCCATCCTCATGATTGTTGTTATGCTTGAGCCCATTGTTGTAGCCACTGTGTCAGCCCATCTCATTGAGGATCTTCCTCTTTTTCACTGACCCTCTACTTTATGAAGTGTGATGTCCTTCTCCAGGGACTGGTCCCTCCAGATAACATGTCCAAAGTACGTGAGACGATGTCTCGCCGTCCTCGCTTTTAAGGAGCATTCTGGCTGTACTTCTTCCAAGACAGATTTGTTTGTTGTTCTGGGAGCCCATGATATATTTACTATTCTTCACCAACACTATAATTCAAAGCCATCAATTCTTCTTCAGTCTTCCTTATTCATTGTCCAGCTTTCACATGTATATGAGGTGATTGAAAACACCATGGCTTGGGTCAGGCGCACCTTAGCCCTTAAAGTGACATCTTTGCTTTTTAAAACTTTAAAGGGGCCTTTTGCAGTAGATTTGCCAAATGCAGTGTGTCATTTGATTTCTTGACTGCTGTTTCCATGGGCATTGATTTTGAATCCAAGCAAAATGAAATCCTTGACAGCTTCAATATTTTCTCCATTTATTGTGATGGTGCTTATTGGTCCAGTTGTGAGGATTGTTTTTTCTTTATGTTGAGGTTTAATCCATACTGAAGGCTGTTGTCTTTGGTCTTCATCAACTAAGTCCTCTTCACTTTCAACAAGTAAGGTTGTGTCATTTGCATATCACAAGTTACTAAGGAGTCTTCCTTCAATCCTGATGTCCCATTCTCCTTCGTATAGTCCAGCTTCTCGGATTATTTGCTCAGCATACAGATTGAATAATTATGATGAAAGGATACACACACCTTTGCTGACTTTAAACCATGCAGTCTGCCCTGGTTCTATTCAAACGACTGCATCGTGATCTAAGTACAGGTTCCTCATGAGCAAATTAAGTGTTCTGGAATTCCCATTCTTCGCAGTGTTATCCATAATTTGTTATGATCCACACAATTGAATACTTTTGCATAGTCAATAAAACACAGGTAAACACCTTTCTGGTATTGTTTGCTTTCAGTCATGATCCATCTGGCATCAGCAGAGATATCCCTTGTTCCATGTCCTCTTCTGAATCTGGCTTGAATTTCTGGCAGTTCCCTGTCGATGTACTGCTGCAACCACTTTTGAATGATCTTCAGCAAAATTTTACTTGTGTGTGATATTAATGATATTGTTTGATAATTTCCACATTCTTTTGGATCACTTCCTTTGGAATGGGTACAAATATGGATCTCTTCCAGTCAGTTTGCCAGGTAGCTGTCTTCCAAATTTCTTGGCATAGACGAGTGAGCACTTCCAGCACTGCATCCTTTTGTTGAAACATCTCACTTGGTATTCTGTCAGTTTCTGGAGCCTTGTTTTTCACCAGTGCCTTCACTGCATCTTGCACCTCTTCCTTCAGTACCAGCAGTTGTCGATCATATGCTACCTCCTGAAATGTTTGAACGTTGACCAGTTCTTTTTGGTACAGTGACACTGTATATTCCTTCCATCTTATTTTGATGCTTCCTGCATTGTGTAATATTTTCCTTGTAGACTTCTTCAGTATTGCAATTCAAGGCTTAAATATTTTCTTCAATTCTTTCAGTTTGAAAAATGCTGAGTGTATTCTTCCCTTTTGGGTTTCTATCTCCAGGTCTTGCACATTTCATTATAATACTTTACTTTGTGTTCTCTAGCCGCCCTTTGAAATCTTCTGTTCAGCTTTTTTACTTCATCATTTCTTCCTTTTGCTTTAGCTACTCTACATTCAACAGCAAGCTTCAGAGTTTCTTCTGATATCCATTTTGGTCTTTTCTTTCTTGTTTTTTTAATGACCTCTTGCTTTCTTCATGTATGATGTCCTTGATGTCATTCCAGAACTTTTCTGATCTTCGGTCATTAGTGTTCAGTGTGTCAAATCTATTGTTGAGATTGTCTCTAAATTTAGGTGGGATATAGTCAAAGCCATACTTTGGCTCTCCTGGACTTGTTCTAATTTTCTTCAGCTTCAACTTGCATATGAGCAATTGATGGTCTGTTCCGCTGTTTGCCCCTGACCTTGTTCAGTTTTTTCAGTAGTAGTTTGCCAAGTCCTTCTTCCTAGTCTGTCTTAGTCTGGAAGCACCACTGAAACCTATCCATCAAGGATGACCCTGCTGGTATTTGACTGCCGATGGCAAAGCTTCCAGTATCACAGCAGCACACAAGCCACCACAGTGTGACAAACTGACAGACATTTGATGATCTCACAGGGGTATCATTTACCAATTCTGAAACTAGTTTATATGTATACTAAATCCGCTGCCATCGAGTCGATCCTGACTCATAGAACTGAACAAATAAGTAAATATGTTGTAGATAATATGAGTCGGGTTTCTCAGTGCTGGAGAAAGGGGATGGGGAAAGGCTAAAATGAACTTTGTGGTGTTTGATTGGAATCAGAGGTATCAATATAAACTTAGAATTTTTATATTTATTCAGGCAGATGCAGAACATAGATGTGTGTATACACATGAGATAGTATGTATATTTCTTAGCTCTGTCAGCCGAGAAGGTCCAGAAGCAACAACATCCTAGTAGCAGTGAGCTAACCTAGCACCCAGATCTTGGTTTCTAACCATTGTCCTCCAATAAAAGGAATCATGGCTCCTTAAGAAATTCTTCATTACAGGGCTGGTGCAGGAATAGTACAAGATGAGCCTGGATCATCATCTGGTACTAGTAAGTAAGGAAGTGCTTGAAAAGATAAGGGCTTGTTCAAAGAGCATAGGAGCCAAGCTGAGGGAGCTAGAGCTGAAGCTAGACCAATTTGAGCAGCGACAACAGCCACAAAATGATAGTATTGGATTTTAATGCACAGGGAAAAAAAATTCATGATATAAATAAATTGGTAGATAGCATAAGTTGTCACATCACAGCTCTACATAATACTCCGTAGGACTTCCCATCTCATTCAGAGAAAAAAGACAGAGTCCTTACTATGACCTACAAGGCTCTACATGATCTTCACCATCTCCACCAGGACTTTGCACACATCATTTCCTGCAACTCTTCCCCTCATTACTCCCTTCAGTCTCACTGGTCTCTTTGCTCTTCCTCGCATATACCAGACGTACATCCTCTTCAGGGCCTTTGCAGTTGCTATTCCCTTTCTGTTGAATACCTTCTTAGATATCTTGCTCCCTCATTTCCTTTATTATTTATTTAAGTCACTTGAGCAGTGAAGCCCATGCTGGGCTTCATATCTAAGATCTAAAGTACCCCTCCTGCCATAATATTCCTGCTTTGTTTGTTCTCCTCTGCACTTATTACCATTGAACATAGTATATATTTACATAATAGTCGTGTTTATTTTTTATCTACCCTCACTAGAATATTAATGCCATTAGTATAAGGATTTACTTTTCCCTGTTTTGGCATTCTTCAATAAATATTTGTAGACTTAGGCAAATAGCACTGAAGATCATGGAATCATTCATAAACAATAAAGAAGTCCAAAAGTGTTACTGGAGATCATCAGTTGGTTAATTTGATATAAATTTATTTAAAAAAAAGAAACTCTCTAAAATAGAGTAAATTTTTACAAATTCTACATAGGTGATGAGGGAAGTGACAATTAAAATCTTTGATATCACAAAAGATTACGTAGGGGCAAAGTATGTAAAAGTTCTGTTCAACTCATTTTTATTTCACCAAAGGACAGATGTTCTAAATTTGCTGACTTTTATTATGATGACATGTATTATGATACTTAGCTCTATTTTCAAAGAAAATAAACATTTAATCTGTCTTTTCAAGATAAAGGTGTCATTTCAACAATAAGAATGTAACAGCTTTGTAAGAGAAACGTGCTGGGGGTCTAGCATTTTGAAAACAAAAGTTTGGAACTATTTTTGTTTATATTTTATTGCTAGAAACAGTGACAGTGTGTCAAAAACTCTTACATCTGTCCCTTAGAAATCTTGGACATGAAATTTCCTGATGTGTTTAAAGTATTCTAAAGAGTTTTGTTATGTTTTGGACCCATTTGTTAAAATTATAAAAGTTCAGTATCTTCTGATTAGGGAAGGTAAAAATTTACTAGATAGGTTTTGATAATTTTGATTGGGATTAGAAAATGTTTATGATACTGATCTGGTAAGCACAGCCAATGATATACTACTTCTATGTAGTTGTCCCTTTTTTCATGTGGAGCACTGGTGGTGAAGTGGTTAGGAGCTCAGGCTGCTAGCCAAAAAGGTCAGCAGTTGGAATCTACCAGGCGCTCCTTGGAAACCCTATGGGGCGGTTCTACTCTGTCCTGTAGGGTCGCTGTCAGTTGGAATCAAACTGATGGCATACAGCAACAGCAACAAATTTTTGTGTGGATTTTTTTTTAACTTAGGATACTCATTAAAAGCAGATACTAAAATAAACTGAAGTTACAATCAAGTGTTTCAATCATCTTTTATTTTTTTAAATTAAAACTATGTTTTAAATATGTTTAAAAGATAAGAGGAAGAGATAGAAAATATAAGCAGATTTCTAAACAGCGGGGAGAGGAGATAAAGTACAAAGGGAGGGTAGCAGTACTCAGAGCTTGTTGGTTGTGTACTTCTTTTAATAAATGCTTGAGCACACGTTCTTATTATACATCCTCATTGGAATATGTATCTCTTCTTTATGTCACTTACCAACATTTGTAAACTTTGTTTGGGTGAGTCTTTTATTAATCTCTGTCTCTCTTACTAAGGCTGTAAGCACTGTGAGGGCATGGACAGTGTTTGACTTGGTTTATCATTTTACCTCTAGTGCCTAACCAAGGACCTGGCACACAAAACCAAAGTCAAACCCATTGCTGTTGAATCAATTCCGACTCTTAGTGAACTGCTAGGACAGAGTAGAACTGCCCCATAGGGTTTCCAAGGCTGTAATCTTTATGGAAGCAGACTGTCATATCTTTCCTTATCCTTTCTCTGGCATTGTTAACTAATGTCAAGTAACATCTTGACCAAGTCACGCTGCGTTTCTAAAGTATTTCTTCACCTATATAATCAGAAGTTATATTATCTTTTCACTCTAAAATGCAGAGATACAAGGAAGACATTAAAGATGAATAATGAATTACTTCATCAGAATGCTAAATGCAAGGTTTGAATACAGCAATATAATCTCAGATAAGGTTATTTGACCTTGGAATGCTATCAGTTATGCCCATACCTAGAAATTAATGTGTTTATTTCCTGTCACCTTGCCAACTTGGCCCTTAAATTTTGATGTTAGAAAAAAGTTAGGTGGAAGCTAAGAGGAAACTAGAAATTTCTGTTTCAGAGAATTAAGAATTGATACTCCTATGTGGTGAAGCATGGAGCTCTGGTGGCACAGTGATTAGGAGCTTGGCTGCTAACCAAAAGGTCAGCAGTTTGAATTTACCACCTGCTCCTTGGAAACCCTGTGGGGCAGTTCTCCACTGTCCTGTAGGGTCGCTATAAGTAGGAATTGATTCGATGGCAACAGGTTTATGTGGTAAAACAGTTAAATTTGGTAGGTCCATTCAATGAAGATGTCTTGGCCATAGTGTTTTTTCAGAAAAGTCATAAATTATTTTAAATTTTTCTTATTTTTAAATAAATTTTATTTAAAGAAATGAACTTATCCTTGGGATGAGGTTAATGATATTCTTTAATATTATAAGGAATCTTTTTTTGATGTAAGGTAGGGGGACAGAATAGCACAAACATATGCATAAAATATATTTTGAAGGTTACGTAAGACACTGGTAAAATTCTTTGGCTCTAGGAAATTTACCTTGTGTGGCTCTACACAAGGTGACTGACTATTCAGTGTGTACCAGACTTTAGGAATGATTGAGTTTTGAGCCATGATAATGTATTTATTTTAAAAATTACAAATTTTAAACATTTCTAAACCACTTCCTCAAAGTATGTCTTATGGATACATAGGCTAAAGTTTATTTCTGTAGTTTTGCCCTAACATTTAGGTATTTAATTAATTTGAAATTAACTTTTATATATTTTGTGATACAGGTTTTCAATTTTATTTTTTCCTTTATGGAAAATCATTTGTTGCTACATCATTTATTGAAGTTTCTGTCATATAGCAAATGTTCAGTATATTTGTGGATTGTTTCTAGGGTCTCTATTTTAGTCCATTGGTGTACTTACTCTGAAAATCCCACTCTGTCGTGGTTACTATGACTGTATAGTAACTCTTGAAATCTAGTAGGGCAAATGTTGCTTCCATCTCTGCCTATAGCAGACTTACCCACTGAGAACAATTACAAAAGCTGTATTAGACATACCTTTATTATTGTTTGTATTAGACACACCTTCCCACTGAGAACAATTAGAAAAGCTGGATAAAATATTTTTTAAAAAAAATCTTTGAAGGTATCAGAGAGTTAGCAAAGTGGTGAGGCCTCGAGGGACTGCAATCCCAGAGGAAAGGATTGTGCATAGTAGTGGGCCTGACACTAGTTTTGCATTTCTCCTTGAGGCATTTATTTAGTTCATAAGATACCAGCTGAGAAGTTGAGGAACTGAGAAGAGTTTCTGACAGTCTGCAGAGCTGGTAAGACAAAAATAGAATTTAGAAGTCATTAAATACTATAGACTTTCACTTGGGATCCCTGAAAGCTACACCAGGGGTTAGCAAATGATGACCTGTGTGTCAAATCCAGTCTGCCACATTTGTTTATATGGCTATAAGCTAAGAATGGTTTTTACAATTTTTAAATAGTTGAAAAAAAATTCAAATGAGGAATAATATTTTATGACCCATGGAAATTATAAGAAATTCAAATTTTAGTATCCATAAATAATGTATTATTGGAACCCTGCCACATGCATTCATTGGAATATTGTCTATGGCTTCTTTTGCACTGCAGTGGCAACATTGGGTTTTTGCTGCAGAGTCCTCACGTGGCACTCTCATTGCTTTGCATTGCTGCTTGGCATGCTACAAATGAAAGTGATGGAGTTATAACTCAACAGTCCCGTGTGTATTGCCCAACATTTATTTTTTTTTACTACCAGTGCAGACCTGTAATGTTAAAACAAGTACAGAAAAGAAAAGTGGACTTCAGATGTGCATTTTTGAGGCATAGTGGACTGGATTCTCTTGTTATCAAATTAGATCGCAGAATGTTACATTTATTATTTCGTGATGTGATCGCTGTGTTAAAATAATACAAATATGTCAGTATTACTAGACTGAGCTATCATTACAGTATTCCCAACTCACAGAAAAGTATTGGTCAGAAAAAATGAAATATTTCATCACAGAGTTTCCTCACAAAAATAAAAAATGAAAATGAGGCTGTAATCAAAGTAAGTTCCTAAGTGGCTCATTTTTAGTCAAGCAAGAAAATCCTGATAGTGAGTTAATTAAATCATGTTTGATTATAGCAACTGAGGAATTATGCCCACAAAAGACTATTGTCTTACTGATTTAAAAAAAAAAAAAAAAGTTAACAAATGTTGACGAGAACGTGGGGAGATTGGAACCTTATCCGTTGTTGGTGGAACTGTAAAATGGTATAGCCACTATGGAAAATGACATGGCATTTCCTCAAAAAATTAGAGCTTGGCTGCTAACCAGAAGGTCAGAAGTTCAAATCCACCAGACGTTCCTTGGAAACCCTGTGGGGCAGTTCTACTCTGTCATGTAGGGTTGCTATGAGTCAGGATTGACTCAACGGCAACACGTTTGGTTTTTTGGGTTTTTTATCCAGCAATCTCACGCCTAGGTATACACTCTAGAGACCTAAAGGTAGTGATTGCCCGAACAGACATATGCACATCTATGTTCAGTGCAGCTTTATTCACAGTAACAAAAAAATGGAAACAACCTAAGTGCCTACCAACAGATGAATGTGTAAGCAAAATGTAGTACATACATACAGTGGAATACTACACAACCATAAAGAGCAATGGATCCCCTAAACGTTATAGCATGGATGGACCTGTAGGGCATAACACTAAGTGAAGTAAGTCAAGCATGTGAAGACACATATTGTATGATTCCTCTTTTATAAGAAGACATGAAAAGATAAACATAAAGCAATGTTCGTTGGTGGTTACCAGGGAGGGGGCTGGAGCACGCTTTAGATTGTAGATACTTGTTATTTTTGATGATGGGAAAAGTGGCACCGAATGTGGGCATAGTGAGCACAGCATTATCAGAGTAAATGATATTGCTGAGAAGCACTCAAGAGAAGAGAGTGTCTGAACTAAAGGATTTGACATATATAAGGTGGCAGCAACTCCAACAAAGACCTAAAAACGAGTATATGATCACATATGGATAGGTATAGCTATAAAGGTTATACGAGTAGGTAGAGGCATATACATATGCGAGAACAGATAGAGGTATCTGTGTGTACATGTAGATACAGATACCTGTGTACAGGCATATATATTCGTTGAAGACACAACTACAGATTCTTTTCAGACATAACCAGACACCTCCAGAGATTGGTTCTCTAGGTTTGAAAGCTTAGGACCATAGTCTCATGGGAAAACTCAGTCAGTTGGCGTAATATAGTTCACAGAGTTCATGTTTTACATTCTAGTGACGTGAGTAGCGTCTGGGGTCTTAAAAGGTTGTGAGCAGCCATCTAAGATACAGCTATTGGTCTCTACTCGTTAGGAGCAAAAGAGTAAGAAGGTAACCAAAATCTCAGAGAAGAATCAAGTCTACAAAGCTGATAGACTACGTAAGCCACAGCCCTGTCTACCCTGAAACCAGAAATACCAGATGGTGGCTGGCTACTACCACTGACCAGTCTGAGCAGGGTTACAGTAAATAGTTATGGATAGAATTGGAGAAAAATGTAGAACAAAACTCAAATTTTTAAGAAAGGCTAGACTAACTAGACCAGTTAAGACCAGAGGACTTCCTTTGACTGTTGCCCTGAGACATTCTTTAAACCTTGAACTGAAACTATCCCTTGAAATCACTTTGTAACAAAATAGCAGAGTGACATATAAAATAAAAGATACTACCTGTAAGAACGGTGCTTTACTGAAAAACCATCTGTTTGAGACCAAAAGGTCAACATTTACTCTAAACCAAATATGAGAAGATAAGGGAGCAGGGAAACTAGAGTACTGGAAATGGAACAGCCAGAACACAATTAAAGAGAATGTTTATACACTGTGAAAAATGAGAGGAAAAAAAAAAAAAGACTGTCAGCCTTTCAGAGACAATAGTTGCTCAAAAAGTAGAGGACATTGGGAGCAAAATCTATAGCCAATTGAAAAAACAAGACACTGATTTCTAATGGTTTTCCTAGGTTCTTGCTGAGTCAGTATATGTTAAATACTGCTCAGTAGTGGTATGCTGACTTTGAAGTGACTGAAGAATTATTAGTCTTTTTATATAGTTTGTGTGGAACAACTACAGGCGAGAATATTTTTAAAGAATTAAGAAAACACTAGTTCAATACAATCTGAAGTGGAATCTGCTAAGATGTGTTATAGCTGATAGAGGTAAGGATATGTGAAGAGTAGAAAAAGGCTTACTTGGACAGATTTTCAAAGCTTGATAAAATGCAGAAAAAGGTTTATGTTGACAAATTTACAGAGCTTAAAATGTTAAGATGTTTGAAGTTATTCATTATATTAATCATCAGTAGGTACTTTTTGGAAAATATTATCTGTCATGTGCAGTTGAACCAATAATGTTATTGGTGAACTTCATTTGCTCTTGTGGATGTAACTCAGTTCTGTGAATTTCTGTCAGAAACAGAAGCTGGATGGATATCCTGATTTGCTCCACCACACAACAGTTTGATAACTTAGCATTGATAAAGTTGTACCGCCTTTTTTTTTCTTTTTTTGAGATTAGAGCCCAGATTAAAAATTTTCTGAATCAGAATTGCCCTCAGCCACTAAATTTAATAGTTAATGCCTTTGTAAGTTAGTTTTTGTTGAAGATTTGACAGAATTTCTTTTTTTTAAATTAATTAATTTTTTTATTGTACTTCAGGTGAAGGCTTACAGAACAAATAGTTTCTCATGAAACAAAAGTACACATATTGTTTTATGACATTGGTTAACAACCCCACAACATATCAACCCTTTAACTTCTCAATCTTTTTTTTTTTTTTTGGTGAAAATACACATAGCCAAAGATACGCCATTTCAAAAATTTCTACATGCACAGTTCAGTGACATTGACTATGCTCTTCGAATTGTGCTGTTACTCTTGCTTAAGATGAAGGCTTACAGAACAAAATAGTTTCTCATTTAACAGTTACTACAAATGTTGCCCTATGACAATGAAAAATATGGAACGCTTCACGAATTTGTGTGTCATCCTTGCGCAGGGGCCATGCTAATCTTCTCTGTATTGTTCCAATTTTAGTATATGTGCTGCCGAAGCAAGCACTTGACAAAATTTCTGAATGAATTCAACCTAAAAATACAAGGCAGGCAGCACTTACATGTAAAAATTACACTGTGGTAATTTCTACAACTAATGTTCGAATCCCAAGTAATGTCAAGCTGTTTTATACATTTTTCATGCCGTCAGGAGTTAAAACAAAAAACAAGCTCTCGATTAACACATAAATTTACTGCAAAAAATATTTTTTGAGCCCAAACTACAGATCCAGCATTTTTTAGACCTTGAAGCTGATACAAAGGTACTTTTCATATTGAGCTTCAACCTATGCTTTAATTGAAAGTGATTATTCTGCAGTGTAATGACATGCTAAAAGGCAAAGATCAAGAGAAGACTTTAATAGAATTCCCTAAATGCCTTCCAACAATGAATATGCTCAACTAAAATTATGTACTTGTGGATCAATATCAGTATTTGGCAGTACCTCTGTGTTAAAAAGCATTTTCAAAGATGGATATGTAGAATCCCAGTACAGATCAGAATGAACAGTTGAACACATGCAATCAGTTTTGATGATAGGGAACAATAACTGTGATCGTCAGTTAAGTGAAATGTTACCTCCCCTTCAAATTCTATTATTTTCATAGTAGACTTGTATTATAAAAGATCATGTTCCGTTATTATCATATTTTTGTATTTATAATTATCAATAAATTTGTGGAAATTTATTTCCTCTTTTGTTAGATAAATACCTTCTTAAGATCCTTGATTTTATGTCCTGTTTCATAAAACCTAAAATATTTACTATCTGACCCTTTTCAGAAAAAGTTTGCTACCCTTTGGGCTACACCCTCAGAATAATAGAAAACTGGGGTCGGGGACTCTTGATAAAGACTGAAGCCCAGCTTTCAATCAGCCCATGTCCATGTTGAATTAAAATGATCTTCTCTATCCCAAGTGCCTCTTTGAAGAAAAAATACATCCTCTCTGCTGGAAAATGTCATCTAGTGCCTTAAAATAGCTCTATAATTTTTCATAAACAAAGTCCAGCAATAAGTCAAAAATCACCAGGCATACCAGAAGATAAGACCAAATGAATTTAAATTTAAAGAGAAACAACAAACAATAGGAAAAAGTCTTTGGGTTCCTTTGTATTTCCACATGAAAAAAATTTAAAAGATAATAAAGAAGAAAATATTTGTGATGGATTTCTTAAGGTGCAGAAAGCTCAGACTGTAAAGAAAAACATTGACGAATTCAGCTACATTAAAAAAAAAAAAATTCTTTTTATAAAAGCTACCGTAAGAGTGAAAACACATACATTAGAAGGGAAGAAGATAATGGCAGTAGGTTTGGCCAACAAAGGGACTAGTTTGTAGAGTATACAAAACAACTGCAAATCATACAGAAAACTAAGACAGCCTAGTAGAGAAATAGATAGAAAACTTAAATAGGTTTTTGACAAAAGCAATAATCCAGACATATAGGAAGCATATGAAAAGGTGTATCATCTTATTAGTAATCATGAAATGCAAGTTGAAACTGCAGTGAGATAGTATTACATACCTTTCAGATCAGCAAAACTAAGTCTGAATGCAGTAAGCGTTGGCCTGGATTTGGATCAGCGGAAATTTTACACTCTGCTGGTGAGAGTGACGATTAGAACAAACTCTTTGGAGAACATTGTCATTACCTAGTAAAGCTGAAAATGTGCTTATCTTATGACCCAACAGTTTTACTCCTAGTTATATAACTTAACAATATGTTGTCAAACTTTTTGGTCTTAGAACCCTTATACTCTTATTTTGAAACATTAATAACTGACTTGATAAAAGACAGCTGATTCTCATATCTGCTTCTGCATTCCGTGTGTTGAAACATGTTGAACATTCAGTTGAAATATGTTGTTTTGGTTAAATTTTGTGAAGAAAATTCAACCTCACAAAAATACATACTAGGAAAAAGAAAAAGTATTTTAATAGCCTTTTCAGATAATTATGAGTATTTCTGTTTGATAATACTCCAAAACTTGACAAGTGGTAGTTTTTTAAAGGTTTGGTCCAATGTGGAATCTGAAACCATACGATGAACTTTTTGTGTTCTTTAACTTTATAATTCATTAGACTGTCTTGCAAGTTCAGTGGATCTTTTACCTGTGTTTGATATTATAATATTATTCATTGATCATTTTGAAAATACTGGTTCACTGAGTAATGCAGATATTTCAAATACTGATATATTTTAATAAATAACAGAAATGCACATTTTAAAACATAACCACTGATCTCATTAGAAAAGTCTTTAAATATTGGGAAGCAGTCAAGCTCACAGTGACTGATATAAGTTTTTCAAATTTTGTCATTGGCCACAAATACACTCAATTCTTTTCCTTGAAGTGACAGGCTCACTTTGTTCATTTTTGAGGAAACTTCTGCCAGATACCCAAGTTTGAATAATCATAGTTTGTCAGTTGTTATTCTCTCCCATTTTGTTGCACAAATATTAAAATGATAAGTACTTATGGATTGAAAGTTAATAAGATTAATAATTTTTACTGATTAATCAATTAATATTCTTAAATGAAACCAATATTATTTTTACTGCAATTGTTGTGGCAGTAAAAATTATAACTTCTAGAACAGCCCTTTGTAAATGCGCTAGCAGTTTCACCCACCATTGCTTTTATACTATGTGCAAGTATTAACACAATGAAAATAGCAAATAATGTCTTTGATTATGAAAATCGTTTTGGCCTCATGGGCCCCTGAAAGGGTCTCAGGGGTCTGCAGACCACACTTTGAGAACTGCTCTTCAGAAAAATGGTTGCAGACTTGTGAGGATATGTGTATAATAATGTACATGGCAGCAACTTTTTATGATAGCTCCAAACTGGAAGCAACCCAAATGTCTAGATAATTAAATTGTGATACATTTGTTCAAAGAAATACTATATAGCAATGAACAATGAATGAGCTACAGCTACAGAAATCAAATGGTTGAATCTCACAAACGTGTTGAGTGAAAGAAGCAAAACCACAAAAGATCCCTATGGTGTGTTTCTTCTCAAAATACACTTCAAAACAGGCAACACTGAATTATATTATTTAAGGATATACCTGTAGCTAGTAAGAGCTATACAGAAAAGCAAGAGCTTAATTACCACAAAATTCATGATAGCAGTTATCTATGGGGACATGGTAGTTATTTGATCAGGAATAGTCACACAAAGGGCTTTTAAGGTACTGGTAAGATTCCTTGTCTTATCCCTTGTGTTGGTACGCAGATGTTATCTTAATAATCATTTTGTTTGTAAATATGTTTCATACAGTCTTCTCTATATGTGATGTAGTTCATAATAAAAGAAGGAAACGAAACTGAAGAAAGCATATCATGGTTCTTGGATAGAAAGATGGTGATGTCCTCTAGTTTAATCTATAATCTTAGTACAATTTTCGGAAGATTTTTAGACAAGATGATTCTAAATTTCATTAGGAAAAAAATCGCTGGAAAAAGTATCCAAATGAGGAAAAATGAAGGGAATAGCCCTACCAGACGTTAAAAGCATATTGGAAAATTGCAGTTACAATGGTGGCATTGGTTCACAAGTAGATTTATTACTGAAACAGAAAATCTCGATATAGACTCAGATGCATAATGAGAAGGTATTTTATGGTAATGATGTCATTTCAAATCACTGAGGCAGATTATTCAGTAAATGGGTTGTGTAATTGGGTAGCCATCTGGGAAAAAATAATTTGTATAGATACAATTTAAATATAAATTAAAATCATAAAAATGTTAGAATATACCGTAGGTATTTACATTAGTCTTTGAGTGGGGAAGCCATTCTAAATGTAACACAAAACTCAGAAACCTTTAAAAAATATGAATTTGACTACCCACACTAATTTTTTATATGATGAAACCTACCATAAGGAAACAAATACCAAATTGGGGAAAAACAGTTTATATGACAAAGAGCTCCTATTAGTCATTAAGAATAAAACAGTCCAGTAGAGAAAAAAAAATTAGGTAAAAAAATATGAACAGATAATTTACAGGAAAGTATAAATGAACTGAAATCAAATGAAAGATCCTTAAATCTCACTTATGGAGAAATGCTTATAGTGAATACAGTTTTTCATCTGTCAGGTTGGCAAAATAAAATAACACTATGTTAGAAAGGCTCTGGTGAGTATAAGTTGCACTGTCTTTGTAAAGGGACTTTTGGCAGCATTGTTTCTAACAGCAAGAGACTGGAAGTAGCTTAAAAGATTGGGAACTTGTCATATATATTATAGTTTATCTATTCAAGGGAATACTGTGATACCATAAAAAGGATAAGGAAATACTTCGTATACAGATACCTAATGATCTCTGAAAAATACAGAACAGGGTTTATAGCATGTTTTCGTTGTATACGAGAAATGAGGAAACAAATATAAATGCACCTTTTTGCTTCTGTGTGCATAAAATGTCTCTAGAAGGCCAAATTAAAAACTAGTAACATTGGTTGTCTCTAGGGAGATTGGTGAGATCTCTGTGGCTGGCGGATAGGAATGAGAGTTACATTTTCTTTGTATATTTTTGTGACTCTTTTTAATTTTGTAATATATGGTATATTATCTATTAAAAATAAGAAATTAAAAATACAGTATGGAAACTAAAGTACCTTTGTGGTGAGGCAGTGATAAAGTTGGTAATTTGAAATTGAAAAGAATCCTTTGTTAGTATCAGTAGAAAGAATCACAGAATTGTATAACAGCTTATTCCATTTTCTTCATTTTCTTTATTTGCGTGTACTTAAAATGTTATATTTTAAAAGAATCTTGAAGATCAGCTAGGAGGATGACAACTTTATTTTTACCTTTAAGTGGGATCTGAAATTCAGAATAATTGTGTGACTTGATTGAGGTATAATGATTAGCTGGAATTGCTAAAGGTGTAATGATTAGCAGTGATTACACCTTTAGGATTCATGTTTCATTTTCTTGTCCATTGTTTGTGTTACTGTATCACACTCTGATTTGCCTAAATGTTTTGTGTAAGTTTAAACCTTCTGTTTGTGCACAGTACAGTTCTCCTGTTCCTCTCTGATACCAGATTGTTTCAAATAAGGTAGATCTTATTTTCATACATCTTGTGTGTGAGTCACACTGCCTTTCCACTTTTCTGTGCCTTTTTCATTCTATTCCTTATACCTGAAATGCTGCCTTTTCTTTCCATACCTGTCTTCAAGACCTAACTTAAACTCTACCTTCTCGACTGAAACCTTTTGATTTTCCCAGTTGGGAATTACTTGTGTGTCTCTGAATGATAGTCTATCATTTATTTTCTGTCATTCACAGAAGAGATAGTTTCTTATCACAGTCTAGATTATATTATAATCGTCTGTTTTATCTCTTATTAGCTCTTTGAAGAGATGATACATGTCTGACTTACAGTTGTATCCTCTTATAGCTAGTATAGGGCCTGGTACATAGTAGACTCAGTAAATGATAGCTCATATCACTATTATCATTCCCATTCATGCTACTTGAGATAGTCTTTATCTACATTTTCTATTAAAATGTTCAGTTTACATTTTATATTATTTACATAGACAAACAGATGAGTAAATCTAGAACAACATGAATAGATAATATGTTGATGTTATATAAGTATGTTGGTGTTACGTAGGTATGTTATGTGTGTGTAGATATAGATCTTCAGTCTTAGTTTTGATTCTGTGTCCATTAAAGTTTCTCTACTTTTTTATTAAAGAGAAGAGGCATTGCAAGCTAAACTTGATAGTTGAAATCTTTTAAGGAAACTCTCCTTATACTAACAATTTAATTACAGGGAAACTCTAAATTCAATGGCATGGGGTTCTATTAGTGAAACTCCTGAAATCACTCTATTATAACATTTATAGGAAAACTGTTCATTAATTTTATATAGTTCTTATATAAAGCAATGGATAACTGTCTTCTGGTTGGGGCTGGGGATACCCTTGTACAACGAGGGCTTAAATCTAACCCTTGTTTCCATTTCAGGACTGTGTCTTCCCTGAGGAATGGGCATCATTTTCTTTGTACAACTTTGCACTTCACTAAACAAGCCTTACCTCTGGTCAGGGGGCTGACCTTTTCTGATTTATCCACCCAGGAGAGTATCTTTTCCAGTTTGCTTAAAGGTTCCATGGGTAGGTGGCTCTGGATAAGGGTGATACATATTTTTTGCACTTCAGTAATATGGGGACCTTTTGAGGTTTTTGAACACAACTTTCATTTCACAAAAGTTAATGACAGTTATTTGAGAAAGCACTGAGGAATTTCTAGAAAACAGGAGATGTAGAATGTGAATGACAAAGGGGAAGAGCTGCAAAAGAAATTGGCTAAATGTGCTTTTTATAATCTTTAAAACGCTTATTTGTGCAAGGTGAGAGAGAGCTGAATCAAGGAAAATTTCCATTTCTAGTCTAGAAAACCGAGTAGATAACGTAAGAAGCAGGTGGTACGACAAGTGTGTAGGGGAGGAAAAGTGAAACAGTGTGATATGTTAACAAGGAATGAACTACTGATACACACAACAGCCAGAATAACTAACTAATATAAACATATTAAAGTGATCAACTGCTAACTGAAAGGTCAGCAGTTCGAAACCACCAATGGCCCTGTGGAAGATGTAGGAGTCTGCTTCTGTAGAGATTTACAACCTCGGAAAACCTATAGGGTCGCTATGAGTTGGAATCAACTCCATGGCAGTGGGTTTATAAACATATTTCTGTTGGTGACAGAGTCACAGGTACTGCTTCATAGTTAAAGAAAAAACTAAATTTCAGTTAAGATGTAGTTTTTTTTTTTTTTTCTTATCTAAGTTCACAGACTCTGAATTCCATCAGAAGAATGCAGGTTAAAAATCATGCTCTAGGTCACACACCAAAAAGAAACATAATCCCTCTGGGTGTGCTCCCCACTCTACTGCCCTATTGTCTTTGTCATCTAGTGCTGCTATAACAGAAATACTACAATTGGATGGCTTTAACAAACAAGTTTATTCTGTCACACTTTTGGAGGCTAGAAGTCCAAATTCATGGTACCAGCTCTAGGGGAAGGCTTTCTCTCTCTGTCAGCTCTGGGGAAAGGTTCTTGTTTTCAATCTTCCCCTGGTCTAAGAGCTTCTCAACACAGGGACCCTGAGTCCAAAGGACACGCTCCCCCTCCTGGTTCTTCATTCTTGGTGGCATGAAGTTCCCCTGTCTCTCTGCTCACTTCTCTCTTTTTATGTCTCAAAAGAGATTGACTCAAGATACAGCCTAATCTTATAGTTTGAGCCCTGCCTGATTAACATAACTGCTTCTAATACTGCCTCTTTAACATCATGTTGTTGTTAGGTGCCATTGGGTCGATTCCAACTCATAGCAACCCTGTGTACAACAGAACGAAACACTGCCTGGTCCTGCGCTATCCTCACAGTCGTTGTTATGATTCATCCCGTTGTTACAGCCACTGTGTCAGTCTATCTCACTGAGGGTCTTCCTCTTTTTTGCTGACCCTCTACTGTACCAAGCATGATGTCCTCCTCCAGGGATGACTGGTACCTCCTGATAACATGTCTAAAGTATGTGAGACATAGTCTCGCCAGCCTTGCCTCTAAGGAGCACTCTGGTTGTACCTCTTCCAAGATAGATTAGTTTGTTCTTTGGGCAGTCCATGGTATATTCAATATTCTTCACCAATACCACGATTCAAAGGCATCAGTTCTTCTGTCTTCCTTATTCATCATCCAGCTTTTGCATGCATATGAGGTGATTGAAAACACTGTATCTTGGGTCAGGTACACCTTTGTCCTCAAGGTGACATCTTTTCAACACTTTGAAAGGTATTTAAATACCAGCAGGGTCACCCATGGTGGATAGGTTTCAGCTGAGCTTCCAGACTAAGACAGACTAGGAAGAAGGACCTGCTGGTCTACTTCTGAAAAGAATTAGCCGGTGAAAACCTTATGAATAGCAGCGGAACATTGTCTGATATAGTGGCAGATGATGAGCCCCTCAGATTGAAAGGCACTCAAAAGATGACTGGGGGAGAGCTGCCTCCTCAAAGTAGAGTCAGTCTTCATAATGTGGTTGGAATTGAGCTTTCAGGACCTTCATTTGCTGATGTGGCATGACTCAAAATGAGAAGAAACAGCTGCAGACATCCGTTAATATTTGGAACATGGAATGTACCAAGTATAAATCTAGGAAAATTAACATCATAGAGGTAGGATTTATAACACATAGAAAAATCACGTCAGGTGACAAAATGGTGGACAACCACACAGCACTGGGAATCATGGCCAAGCCAAGTTGGCACACATTTTTGGGGACACAATTCAATCCATAACACCTTTCAAACTTTTTTTTGTTTGTTTTTTCTGCTAAGGGTCTATGACAGTTAATAATCAAAGCAGCAACAGTAACAAAAATCCCAAAAATCTATCAATAATTGAAGAGATAAGTAAGTTGCTGTTGTTGTTGTTGTTAGGTGCCGTCTAGTCGATTCTGAGTCATAGTGACCCTGTGTACAACAGATTGAAACACTGCCCAGTCCTGTGCCATCCTCACAATCGTAGGTATGTTTGAATCCATTGTTACAGCTACTGTGACAGTCCATCTCGTTGAGGGTCTTCTTCTTTTTCACCAAACCTTTACTTTACCAAACATGATGCCCTTCTCTAGGGATTGGTGCCTCTAAGGATGTCCAAAGTAAGTAAGACGAAGTCTCGCCATCCTTGTTTCTAATGAGCATTCTGGCTGTACTTCTTCCAAGACAGATTTGTTCATTTTTCTGGCAGTTCATGGTATATTCAGTATTGTTTGTCAACACCATAATTCAAAGGCATCAATTCTTCTGTGGTCTTCCTTATTCATTATCCAGCTTTTACATCCATAGGAGGCAATTGAAAACACCATGGCTTGGGTCAGGCACACCTTAGTCCTTAAAGTGACTTCTTTGCTTTTTTAACAGTTTAAAGAAATCTCTTGCAGCAGATTTTCCCAGTGCAGTGCATCCTCTGATTTCTTGACTGATGCCTCCATGGGCATGTTCGTGGAGCCAAGGAAAATGAAATCCTTGACAACTACAATCTTTTCTCCGTTTATCATGATGTTGCTTATTGGTCCAGTTGTGAGGATTTTTGTTTTCTTTATGTTGAGGTGTAATCCATACTGAAGGCTATGGTATTTGATCTTCATCAATAAGCTCGTAAGTCCTCTTCACTTTCAGCAAGCAAGGTTGTATCATCTGCATAACACAGGTTATTAATGAGTTTTCCTCCAGTCCTCATGCTGTGTTCTTCATATAGTCCAGCTTCTTGGATTATTTGCTCAGCATACAGATTGAATAAGTATGTTGAAAGGATACAACCCTGATGCACACCTTTCTTGAATTTAAACCACCCAGTATCCCCTTGTTCTGTTCAAACGACTGCCTCTTGGTCTAAGTACAGTTTCCTCATGAGCACAATTAAGTGTTCTGGAATTCCCGTTATTCACAATGTTATCCATAATTTGTTATGATCCACACAGTTGAATGGCTTTGTGTAGTCAGTTAAACACAGGTAAACATCTTTCTGGTATTCTCTCCTTTCAGCCATGATCATCTGACACTAGCAATGATACCTTTGTTCCACGACTTCTTCTGAATCCAATTTGAATTTCTGACAGTTCCCTGTGGATGTATTGTTGAAACCACTTTTGAATGATCTTCAGCAAAATTTTACTTGTGTGTAATATTAACGATATTGTTTGATAATTTTCACATTCTGTTGTATCACCTTTCTTTGGAATGGGTACAAATATGGATCTTTTCCAGTCAGTTAGGCAGGTAGATGTCTTCTAAATTTCTTGGCATAGACAAGTGAGCACTTGCAGCACTGCATCCATTTGTTGAAACATCTCAGTTGGTAATCTGTCAGTTCCTGGAGCCTTGTTTTTCGCCAGTGTCTTCAGTGCAGCTTGTACTTTTTCTTTCAGTACCATCGGTTCTTGGTCATATGCTTCCTCCTGAAATGGTTGAATATCAACCAGTTCTTTTTGGTACAGTGACTGTGTATTCCTTCCATCTTCTTTCGATGCTTCCAGCGGTGTTTAATTTTTCCCTGTAGAATCCTTCAGTATTGTAACTTGATGCTTGAATTTTTCCTTCAGTTCTTTCAGCTTGAGAAATGCCAAGTGTGTTCTTCCCTTTTGGTTTTCTAACTGCAGGTGTTTGCACATGTCATTATAGTACTTTACTTTGCATTCTCTAGCCGCCCTTTGAAATCTTTTGTTCTGTTCTTTTACTTCATCATTTCTTCCTTTTCCTTTAGCTACTCTACATTCAAGAGCAACTTTCAGAGTCTCTCCTGAAATCCATTTTGGTCTTTTATTTCTTTCTGAAAAAATTGTGGTATCTTCATATAATGGAAGACTCCTTTCTCACCAGTTTGTTGTGGTTTAAGAGTTAGAGTTCTCTGAAAGCTTCTGGCTTCTTATAACCACCTCTCAGTTTTTAACAAACCTAGTATAAGTTTAACTAGCACACATTAAGCTAAATGATTTTTGAGAAAAAGAATTTCACATTCTCCTTTATGGTGCATATCCAGCATATTTCACTTTAAGTTTAGTTTATAAAAAAGTTCCATAAATTTTATTTTTTCTGTTTTTTACCTGGTTGGAGCCCTGGTGGCATAGTGTTTAAGAGGTCGGCTGCTAACCAAAAGGCCGGCAGTTCAAACCCACCAGGCACTCCTTGGAAACCCTGTGGGGCAGTTCTACTCTGTGCTGTAGGGTCACTGTGAGTCGGAATTGACTCCACAACCACGGCTTTGGTTTTTTTGTTCGTTTTACTGTGTCATTTTAAATTTTATTTCCCGCTCAATTCTTTGTTGACACCCATCATTCTGAGTTTGATCACTATATTTTTCTCTTTTCTTGCATTTCATATAAATGACAGTATGTACTCTGTGTACAACTCTTTCAACTCAATACTGTGTTTTGAGACTTCATCCACGTTGCTACAGGTACCAGTAGTTCATTCCTTTTTATGGCTGAGTAGTATTCCATTGTCGAAATATATCACTGATGCACACCTTTTCTGACTTTAAACCACCCAGTATCCCCTCCTGATGATGGAAACTTGGGTTGTTTCCACTTTTGGCCTATTGGGAATAAACCTGGTATAAACGTTTTGGTATAAGTTTTGTTTTATTGAGCATATGTTTTTATTTCTCTTGGACAAGTACCTATAAATAAGAAGTAAAAACTTCTGGGTCATAGAGAAGGTGTATTTTGTATTTTTTAGGAAAAGTGCTTGTGCCATTTTTACATTCCAATCATTTATTTTAATTTTAGCTACTGCAAGGGGGATTATGGTGATATGTGTGTTTTTAAAATAATTTTATTGTGGTAAAATATATGTATAACAAAAAATTTGCCAAATTAACCACTTTTACCTGTACAATTTAGGGATATTAATTACATTCACCATCTTGTGCAACCAACAGCACTGTCTGTTTCTGAAACTTTTTCATTACCCTAAACAGAAACTCAGTACTTCTTAAGCGATAAGTCCCTATTTCCCCATCCCCTCTGCCCCTAGTAACCACTAATAAACTTCTGTCTCTATGCACTTGGCCTATTCTAGATATTTTATATAACTGTCAACATACAATATTTGTCCTTTTGTGTCTGACTTACTTCACTTAGCCTAATGTTTTCAAGGTTCATCTATGTAGTAACATGTAACAGACATTCATTTCTCCTTTAGGCTGGCTACTATTCCAAGTATGGATATTACCACATTTTATTTATCCATTCATCTGTTGATGGACACTTGAGTTGATTTCACCTTTTCGCTATTGTGAATAATGCTCATAATCATTGGTGTATAAATGTCTGTTTGAGTCCCTGTTTTCAGTTCTTCAGGGTATATCTAGGAGAAGAATTGCTGGGTCATATGGTAATACTGTGTTTAACTTTTTGAAGAACTGCCAAACTTTTTTTTTTTTTTTTTACAGCAGCTGCACCATTTTACATTCCCACTAGGAATGGATGAGTGTTCCACCTTCTCTGCATCCTCTCTAACACCTGTTTTCTGTTTTTGTTTTTTATCATAGCCATCCTAGTGGGTTGGAAGTGGTATCTCATTGTGGTATTGATTTGCGTTTCTCAACGAGATGGATTGACGCAGTGGCTGCAACAGCGGGCTTAAGCATAATGATTCTGAGGGTGCGCAGGACCAGGCAATGTTTCGTTCTTTTGTACATGGTGTCGCTGAGTTGGAACTGACTCAATGGCACCTAACAACAACAACAAGAATGACTAATGACATTGAATGTTTTTTCATGTGCTTATTGGCTATTTGTATATCATGTTTGGAGAAATGTCTATGTATAATTATTTTTTAATTAGGTTGTTTGTCTTTTTGTTGTTGAGTCGTAGGAGTTCTTTATACATTTTGAATATTAAATGTTTATCAGATGTATGGTTCCCAAGTATTTTCTCCCATTCTGTTGGTTTGTCTTTTCATTTTCCTGATACTGTCTTTTGGTGCACAAAATGTTTTAATTTAGATGAAGGAAGGGCAATTTATTTTGTCTTTTGTTACTTGTGCTTTTGGTGTCACATTTAAGAATCCACTGTCAAAAACAAGGTCTTGAAGCTTTACTTCTATGTTTTCTTATAAGTGTTTTATGGTTTTTAGCTCTTATATTTAGGACATTGATACATTTTAAGTTAATTTTTGCATGTGGTGTGAGGTATGGGTCCATTTTCATTCTGCACATGGAGATTCAGTTATCCAAGCACCATTTGTTAAAAAGACTGTTCTTTCCCATTGAATGGACTTAGCACCCTTATTGATTCTATTCTATTGGTCTACATATTATTTCATATATATATATATATTTGTCATTATACCAGCACCACGATTTTGATTAATAGATGTGAAGACATCTATTTTTCTGATATCATAGCTACTCTTAACTTACCAATCCTTACTGTTTGCATGGTATTTCATTTTCTGTCCTTTTGCTTTTACTTCATCTGTGTCTTCATATTTAAAATGTCTTCATCGTTTATAAATGTCATGTGATTGGGTCTTACTTTTTATCTGCTCTAGTAGTCTGTGCTTTTTTTTAAATGTTTTTGAGTTTCTTGTGTAAGTTTACACAGTATTTAGTTTTACATTTGTGAATTTCCACACAAATTGTTCAGTGACATTAGTTACATTTATCACAATCTGTGAACATGCTCTCTCTCTTTTTAACAGTTTCTACATGTACAATTTAGTGACATTGATTACTTTCTTCAAGTTTTACAGCCACTCTCACCCCCTTTTTTAAGTTGTTCCTCCATCATTAACATAACCTCACTGTCCCTAAGGTTCCTATCTAATCTTTCAAGTTGCTGTTGTCAATTTGATTCTGTATAGATATTTTTTAAAAGAGCATAGTGTTCAGGGCAGACTTTTTTACTAGTTAAGCTAAGCTGTTGTTTGGTTTTAACAAGACTACAGGGGATATTTTTGGTTTAAGGTTTAAAGATTATCTCAGACAATAGTTTCAGGGGTTCATCCTCCCTCTATGGCTCCAGGAAGTCTGGAGTCCATGAGAATTTGAATTTCTGTTCTGCATTTCTCTCTGTGATCAAGGTTCGTCTATGGAATCTTTGATCAAAGTGTTCAGTAATGGTAGGCAGTCACCCTGCAGTTCTAGTCTTATGGCAAAGGAGGAGGCAGTTGTTCATTGAGGCATTTAGCTACACATTCTCTATCCTGTTCATATTTCTGACTCTCCTTCTTCCTCTGTTGGCTCCAAGTGAATAGAGACCAATTGTTATGCCTTGGATGGCTGCTTGCAAGCTTTTAAGATCCCAGGTACTACACAACGAATTAGGAGGTAGAAGAGAAGCACTAAACATGTTACTAGGCCAATTAACTGAGATGTCCCATGAAACCATGACCCTAAACCTCCAAACTAAGGAACCAAATCCCATGAAGTGTTTGGTTGTACATAAGTAGCCTCAGCAGCTATTCTTTTTTTTTTTAAATTGTTGTTGTAAATATATCTGTCACACAACTTTTGCCACTTCACCTTTTTACAGATGTTCATTTTATTTACAGCAATTACAGTAATTGACTGTGCAATCCTACCCTTAATAAATGCAATTTTTCCGTCAACATTAACCCGTTTCCCCTTCCCTCATACGTGTAGTAACCACTAATAAACTTTGGTCTCTCTACATTTGCCTTTTCTTGTCTTTATATATGAGGTCATAAAATATTTGTCCTTTTTGTGATTGGCTTATTTTACTCAGCATAATGTTTTCAGACTCCATCCATGCTATAACATTTCTCCTACTAGCTGAGTAGTATTCCATCGTATATAAGTACCATGTTTTGTTTATCCGTTCATCTGTTGATGGGCACTTAGGTTGTTTCCACCTTTTGGCTATTGTGAATAGTGCTGCAGTGGACATTGATGTACAGGTCTTTATAAGTCTCTGCTTTCAAGTCATATGGTAATTCTATTTTTAGTTTTTTGATGAACTGCCATACTGTTTTCCACAAAGGCTGTGCTGTTTTACATTCCAACCAGCAACAGATAAGGGTTCCATTTTCCCCACATCCTTGGCAACATTTGTTATTTTCTGTTCTTTTTCTCTTAGCCATCCCAGAGGGAGTGAAATGATATCTTATTGTGGTTTTGATTTGTATCTCTCTAATGGCTAATGATGCTGAGCATCTTCTCATGTGTTGGTGGCTATTTGAATATCCTTTTTGGTGAAATGTCTATTTAGTTCCTTTGCCCATTTTATGATTAGGTTATTTGTCTTTTTATTGTTAGGTTGTTGAGGTTCTGTATATATTTTGATTATTAGATTCTTATCGGATATATGGTTTCCGAAGAAATTTTAGCAGTTGATGGTTTGTCTTTTCACTTTTTTGGGGAAGTCTTTTGATGAACAGAAGTTTTTAATTTTTATGAGATCCCATTTATTTTGTTTTTGCTGTTTGTGTTTTTGTTATTATATTAAATAACCCATTGTTGAAAGCTAGGCTTGACAACATTGCCCCTCCTTATTCTTCCAATAATTTTATAGTTTTAGTTTGCACATTTAGGTCCTTAATCCATTTTGAATTTGTTTTTGCATATGGTGTGAGGCATGGATTGTTTCATTTTTCTGCATATGGAAATACAATTTTCCTAGCACCATTTATTGAAGAGACTCTTCTTTCCCCATTGAGTAGACTTAGTACCGTTGTCAAAAATCAGTTGACCGTAGATGTGTCGTTTTGTTTTTGGACTCTCAATTCCATTCCATTGGTCTTTGTGTGTGTTGTTATACCAGTACCAGTACTAGTACACTGTAGCTGTATGATATTTTTTAAATCAGAAGTGTGAGTCCTACATTTCTCTCTTTCAACATTGTTTTTGCTGTTGTTGCCCTTCTGCTTACAAAGTTGAGAATTTGTTTTTCTATTTTTGTGAAGAAGGCTGTTGGAATTTTGATCGGGACTGCATTGAATCTGTAGATCATTTTGGGTATTATTAACATCTTAGATATATTAAATTTACCAATCCATGGATATGGAACATCTTTCCATTTATTTAAATCTTCTTTAAGCTCTATCAGCAATGTTCTATAGTTCTCATTGTATAAGTCCTTCACACCCCTGGTTAGATTTATTCCTAGGTATTTCATTCCCTTAGATGCTATTGTAAATGGAATTATTTCCCTAATTTATCTTTTAGATTTCTCATTGCTGGTGTATGGAAACCCAAATGATTTTTGTTTGTTGACCTTGTTCCGTGCAGCTTTGCTAAATTCCTCTGTTAGCTCTACAAGTTTTCTTGTGAACTCGTTGGGATCTTCCATATATAGAATCATATCATCTGTGAATAGAGATAATTTTACCTCTTCTTTTCTAACCTAGATTCCTTTGTTTCTTTTTTCTTGTCATAGTACTGTGGCTAGGACTTCTAATACAGTATTGAATAGAAGTGGTGAGAGCAGGCACCTTTGTGTTGTTTTCAGTGTCAAGGGGATAGCTTTTAATCTTTCTCTGTTAAGTGTAAAGATGGTTGTTGTCTTTTCATATATGCCCTAAATCATATTGTGGAATTTCCCTTCTATTCCAGTCTTCTTTATGGTTTTCATCAAGAAAGGATGTTGGATTTTATCCAGTGCTTTTGCTGCATCCATATTTTCATGCAGTTCTTTTCCTTTGTTCTAAGGATTTGATGTATTATGTTGATTCATTTTCTAATGTTGAACCATCCCTGCATTCCTGGAATAAATACCACTTAGTCGTGGTGTATGACCCTTTTAATATACTGTTGGACTCTTTTTGCTAGTATTTTGTTGAGAGTTTTTGCATCTATATTCATAAGAGATACTGAACTGTAGCTTTCTTGTGGTGTGTCTGTCTGGTCTGAGTATCAGGCTTATGCTTGATTCATAGAATGAATTTTGGAGTATTACTTCCTTCTCTATCTTTTGGAGGAATTTAAATAGTACTGGTGTCAATTTTTCTCTAAATGTTTGGTAAAATTACCCAGTGAAGCTGTCTGGTCCAAGGCTTTTTTTGTTGGAAGGTTTTTGATCACTGATTTGATCTCTAGTTGTTATGGGCCTGTTGAGACTTCTTTCCATTTCCTCTTGAGTCAGTTTGGGTAGGTTGTATGCTTCTAAGAATTTGTCCATTTCATGTAGGTTATCTTGTTTGTTGCCATACAGTTGTTCACAATATTCTGTCATAATTATCTTTATTTCTCTTGGGTCGTGTCCCCTCTTTAATTTTTTAGTTTGGTTATTTGTATCTTTCTCTTTTGTTTGTCAGTCTAGCTAAAGGTTTGTGAATTTTATTGATCTTTTCAAAGAACCAACTTCTGGTTTTATTGATTCTATTTTTCTGTTTTCAATTTCATTTATTTCTACTCTGATCTTTGTTATTTCCTTTCTTCTGGTAGGTTTAGGCTTAGTTTGCTCTTCTGTTTCTGGTTCCTGGAGTTGTCAAGTTAGGCTGTTAATTTGAGATCTTTTTTCTTTTTTATCTAGGTAATTATTGCTATAAGTTTCCCTGTGAGTACTGCTTTTGTTGCATGCCATATGTTTTGGTATGATGTACTTTCATTTTCATTTGACTCTAAGAAATTTTTTGATTTCTTTCTTGAGCCGTTGATAGTTTAATAGTATATTGTTTGATTTCCATATGTATGTGTATTTTCCAGTTTTTTTTTTCTGTTATTGATTTCTAGCTTCACTCTATTGTATTCACAGAAAATACTTTGTATGATTTAAATCTTTTTAAATTCATCAGGACTTGCTTTGTGACCTAAAATGCAGTCTGTCCTGGAGAATGATCCATGTGTACTGGAGTAGATTGTATATTGTGCAGTTTTTGGATGGAATATTCTATATATGTCTGTAAGTCCAGTTGGTTTATAGTATCATTCAGGCCCTCAGTTTCCTTGTTGATCTTCTTTCTAGATGTTCTGCCCAATATTGAAAGTGGTGTATTGAAGTCTCCAACTATTATTGTAGTACTATCAATTTCTCCTTTTAATTCTATCAGTGTTTGCTTTATATAATTAGGTTCCCTGACGTTGGATGCATATCAAAAGATGCAACAATCTATGTATATGATTGTTACATCTTCTTGATTAATTGATCCTGTTATCACTATGTAATGTCCATCTTTATCTCTTCTGACTGATATCTTCTTAAAGTCTACTTTGTCTTATATTAAGATTGCCACCTCAGCTCTCATTTGGTTATTATTTACATGGAATATTTTTTTCCATCCTTTCACTTTCAGTCTATTTGTGTCCTTGGGTTTAAGATGTGTCTTTTGTAAATAGTGCCTAGTTGGATTATATGTTTTTATCCATTGTACCACTGTCTGCCATTTGATTGGAGCAGTTAGTTTATTTATATTCACTGTAATTACTGATAAGAAGTGACTTACTTCTGCCATTTTTTAATTTGTTATTTTTTTGTGAATCTTACACCTTCTTTGTATTTGTCCTTTAGTACTACTTGCCATTGTGTTTTGTTGGTTTATTGTACTGAGCCTTTTTGGTTCCCTTCCCCTTTCCTTTCGTGTATGTTGTGTGTGTGTGTGGTTATCATGGATATTACATTTAAGAGCTTGTATTTATAACATTCTAGAGTAAGTTGTTACCAGGTTAACTTCAGTAGCATACAGGAAATTCTGTGTCTATACCATTCCTCTCCTCTCCTCTTTTGTTGTTGTTATCACTAATTACGTCTTTGTATTTCATGTGTCCTGTACCATAATTTTATCCTTTTCTTTGACATATTTATTAAAAAACATGAATGACAAAACATTTAGAATTACCAAGCATGAATTTCTTATTACTAGCCCTTATTCTTGTCCATGCATTTCCTTTTATTAGGAATGTTTCTCTTTACGGATAGCTTTGAATTACTTTCTAGTATGTTTTCCCTTCCATATACAGAACTTTCATTAGTATTTTTTGTAGGGCCGATCGGTGGATATAAACTCTCTCAGTTTCTGTTTGTCTTGGAATGTTTTAATTTCACCTTCATTCTTGAAGAATAGTTTCACTGGGTATAGTATTCTTGGCTGACAGGTTTTTTTTCCTTCAGCATTTTAAATATATTAGTTCATTGCCTTGTGGCCTCCAATGTTTCTGAGGAGAAATCCGCTCTTAATCACATTGGGGATCATTTATATGTTACTAATTCCTTCTCTCTTACTGCTTTCAGAATTTCTCTCTTTAATTTTTGAGAGCCTAACTGTGAGTGCTTGTTTTAGATCTCTTTGAGTTTATCCTGCTTGGGGTTCTTTGAGCTTCTTGGATTTGTAGATTCATGTTCTTTGTTAGATTAGAGAAGTTTTCTGTCATTACTTCTTCAAATCTTCTTTCTGTCCCTTTCTCTCTCTCATCTCCTTCTGGAATTCCCATGATGCATATGTTAGGTCCCTTGTTATTGTCCCATAATTCCATTAAACTGTGCTCTGCCTTCTTGAGCCTCTGTTGTTGCTTTTCAGCGTCTTTATTTTAAATGTCGTTTCTTCTGATTTGCTGTTTCTTCTGCTTGATTAAATCTGTTCGTGAGTCCTTGTATTGTGTTTCTCATTTCAGTTATTGTCCCTTTCAGTTTCAATCTCTTTTTTAGATCCTCATTTTCTTCTTGCGTTGTTTTCCTTATTTCTTTTAGTTTTTTGTATGTTTTCCCTTAGTTCTTTATGTTTAATGTTGTTGTATTATATCCTTCGATTTTTTTCATTATTTGTTTATCCCCAGATGCAGTTTCACTCCCTTTGTCGTATTCATTTGAATGGGCCAGTGTTTCTCTGTTCTTGGTGTATCTTGTGATTTTTTTATTGGGACATTGGAATTTCAAGGGTGTTAACTTTCTCAGTTTTCCCCAGTGTTTGGCATTTTTGCCCACACTGCTTTTTGTAAGAACCTGTTAGGTGGGCAGAGGCTTTGACCTTTGCTTACCATTTCCTCTCCCTCTTTGTGATAGCTCCTTTATCCCTTCCTGGTTTAATTGGAATTTGGGAGTTTCAGATCTCGTTTTTCAACTTTCGCTCTCTCACAAACACACCAGAGAATACACTGTGTTCAGTCTGCCCACCAGCAGGTACCACCACTCAGGTGAGATATTGCGTACTAATCAATCTGTCCAGTTAGGAGGTGCAGTCCCCTCTCTGGTTATTACTCCCTTCCCTTCTCTGTTTCTGTAATCATGTTTTTAGTCAGAAAACCCACACCCAGCCAGCCCCCTCTAGGGCCGGGTGTTGCCCTCTGGTTTTACCTGAAGTTTCCTTCCCTGTTCTGTGAGGGCTGCTTATTATCTGAGTTGGCATTCAGGGGAAGTACAGGTAGACTTCCCTCCATTTCAGGAGGAGGAGGGCCTGGCACTCCCCAGAAGGACCTCCAAGAGGTCTGTCTTGTTGGTTTCAGAGCCCCAGTCTCCCTGTGGTGGTTGAGGGAGCCGTCTCTGCTTAGGTCACCCACCTTCTGACTCCACTGTAGGAAATCCTCTGTAGGAGTTTGTATTGGTCCAGCAGTTGACATTCCGAATGGACCCCCAGGAAGGTCTGCCTTTTTGCTATCAGAACTCACCCCGCAGTATGATGGTTGTGAGTGTAGCCTCTACTCAAGATGCCTGCTTCCTATCACACAGTAGCGTTAGTTAGCAGGCCTCAGCACCAACTGGAAGGGGATGCAGACATACCCAAGTTGATAGGGAGGTCTGTCCTGTTGGTTTCAGAGGCCTGAACCATGGGGTTCACAGGGAGGCAGGTGGAGTGCTGACCGTGTGAACAGACTCCACTCCAGGAGTTTTCTGTAGCAGTTTTCAACATCCTGGCAAAACAGTTACTGGGTGGGGGAGAGGGTCCCATGCTCTGGTCAGATCCCCACAGAGGTCTGCCTTGTTGCTGTCAGTACACCCTCCGGTAGATTGTTTGTTGTGAATGTAGCCTCCATTCAAGATGCCTGCTTCCTAGCACACAGCAGCCTTAGATAGCAGTCCTTAGTGCCAGTTGGAAGTAGGGGCAGACTAACCCAAATGGACCCCCAGGGAGGTTTGTCCTGTTGGTTTCAGAGGCCTGAGCTATCGGGTGCACAGGGAGGCAGGTAAGAATGCTGACTATGTGAGTAGAACTCCACTCCAGGGGCCTTGTGTAGCAGTTTGCAGCACTCTGGCAACCAACAGTTACCAGGTGGGGGAGAGGGTGTCATGCTCTAGTCAGATCCCCATGGAGGTCTGCCTTGTTGCCATCAGTACACCCTCCAGTAGACTGTTCGTTGTGAACGCAGCCTCCGCTCAGGATGCCTGTTTTCTAGCTCATAGCAGCAGTAGACAGCAGTCCTTAGCACCAATTGGAAGTGGTGGCAGACTAACCCAAATTGACCCCTAGGGTGGTTGGTTCTGTTGATTTCAGAGTTCTGAGCTATAGGGTGCCGAGAGAGACAGGTAGAGTGCTGACTATGAGAGCAGACTCTATTCTGGGACCTTCTGTAGCAATTCACTGCAGGCCTGTAAGTGACAGTGTCTGGGTGGGGGAGGGGTTGTCATGTTCCAAACGAACCCCAGGGAGGTCTGTCTTATTGCTATCAGAGCTCTCCTGTAGTATGTTGACCGTGGGTGAAGCCTCCACTCAAGATGCCCACTTCTAGTACACAGCAGCCTCAGCCAGCAGTTTTCAGTGCCAACCATAAGGGGCAGCAGGCAGACCCAAGTTGACTCCCTCGTGGGTCTGTTCTGTCGAATTCAAAGGCCAGAGCTATGGGCTGTGCAGAGAGGCAGATAGTGTATTGATGATAAGAGCCAACTCCACTGCAGGGGCCCTTATGTAGCAATTCACAGTAGGCTTGCAGCCAATAGTGTTAGAGTGGGGGAGGTGCTGGGACACTCCTGACAGACCCCCAGGAAGGTCTGCCTTCTTGATTTTAGAGCAGAAGTTTGGGATCCTGTCTGTTTGTACAGGCAGGGGCTGTGGCAGTTAGGGAAACAGGCTCTTTTTCTGGGGCACTTCCCGTGGTCACAGCAATCAGTGGCCTTTGTGGCTGCATGGGGGAGTGGCAGGGACAGTGGAAGAAATGTTTTTCCTACTGTAGGGGTCTCACTGTTGATTTGTTGAGTATTGCCTGTCTGCAGTTCCCTGCTGCTTCCCTCTGCTCCTTGATTCATAGTCCCTCAAAGCCCAGTGCAGTTTCCTTGTATTTGTAGGACAGAGTAGGAATGATGGTCTGTTTACACCACCATCTTCCCAGCTAATCTGTGCTTTTTAATTAAACGTTGGTCCATTTACATTAAATGTAATTGGTGTTACATTTCAAAGAAAGGCTACCATGTTGCTGTTTATTTTCTATTTTTGGCATGTCTTTTGTTCCTTTCTTTTTTTTTAATGCTTTCTTTTTGTTAAACAAAATATTTTAAGAATTTCTCAATTGGCTTTTTAGCTATATACCTCCTTTTAAAAATTTAGTGGTTGCTGTCTTAAAGAACTTTAATTATAATTTCTTGTAGTCCAGTTCACTGGGAACAAATTTTCTCTGTTTTTAATCTGACAATTTATTTTGCTTTCACTTTTTTGTTGTTTAACTTATTATTTTGAATGGCCATTAGCAGTCAGTCTTCATTCTCACCCTTTCCTCCCCACTTCTTCAGCCCTAAGCAACCACTACTCTACTTTTTGTCTCTATGGATTGCCTGTTCTGGGCATTTCATATAATGGAATCATACAATGTGCAGTCTTTTGTGACTGAGTTCCTTCACTTAGTATAATATTTTCTGGGGTCATCCATGTTGCAGCATGCATCGGTACTTTGTTCCTTTTTATAACTGAATAACATGCTGTTGCATGGGTATACCACCTTTTGTTTGTTTGTTCATCAGTTAATGCACATTTGTATGTGTACACTTTTTGGCTATTATGAATAATGCTCCTATAAACATTTGTGTAGAAATATTTATGTGAACATATGTTTTCATTCCTCTTGAGTATATACCTAGGAGTGGAATTGCTAGGTCATATAACAACTGTATGCTTAATCATTTGAGGAACTGCCAAATTGTTTTTCAAGGTAGCTCAGATTTCATACTCCCACCAGCAATGTTTCTGTTCCAAATGTTTCACATCTTTGTCAACACTTATTGCTTTCTGTCTTTTTTATTATAGCCATGCTAGTGGGTGTGCAGTGGTATCTAATTATGGTTTCAAGTTAATTTCCCTAATGAATAATGATGTACAGTATTAAAAAAAAGAGACAAAAGTAGGCAACCTTACCTTGTTCTTGATCTTAGTGGGGAAAGCATTGAGTCTTTAACCATTAAGTATAATGTAGTTATTTTTGGTAGACGCTCTTTATCAGGGTAAGGAAGTTTCCTTCTATTTCTAGTTGATTGAGCATTTTTATCATGACAAGGTGGTATATTTTATATGATGTGTTTTCTACATCTATCAATTAATATGGTATATTACATTTAATTTTGATGTTAAACCAACCTTGCATTTCTGGGATAAATCCCACTTGGTCATAGTGTATAATCCTTTTATATCTTTCTAGATTTTCTTTAAGGAGCCCTGGTGACACAGTGGTTAAAGTGCTTAGCTGCTAACCAAAAAGTCAGTGGTTCAAACCCACTAGCTGCTGTGTGGCAGAAAGATGTGGCAGTCTACTTCCATTAAAATTTACAGCTTTGGAAACCCTGTGGGGCAGTTCTCCTCTGTCCTGTAGCGTCAGTGTGAGTTGGAATTGACTTGATTTCAGTGGGTTTTAGATTTGGTTTGCTAATATTTTGTTAAGGGTTTTTGAACTCTGTAAATTTATTTCGGGCAGACAGGTTAATGGTACGGATTGTAGTTGAAATGCTACAGACTCTTGCTGTTCTTTCAATAGACCTTTTTGAATGAATGTTTCTCTTTTTGCTGTATGCCCTTAGGATAGTTTCCTGAGACTTTGAATATGTATAATTTTCACTGGTTAAATTGATGTTTTGCTCTGGAGAGAGTTCACTGAGTTATCTTTCTGGACAGGGTACCCTGAAGTAGTGTTTTTACATGTATCTCTTCGTGTAGATTTTTTTTTAAGTGGTTACTCTAGCTATTACATTATACACACACAACTTATCATCCTCTATTGGTGGCTACATTTTAACAATTCAAGTAAAGTGTAGAAACTTTACCTTTTATGTTCCTTTGCCACTCCACATTTATAATATAGTTTTAAGTATTTCATTTATTTATATAAATATATAGAGAGAAGGAGAATGAGAACGAGAACTTCATCAGGAAACATAATAATTTTTGCTTCAGTCATTAAACATTATTCAGAAAACTCAAGAGAAAAAGTAAAGCCTATTGTATTTATATTTTTACCATTTCCTTTGTTCTTTCTTCCATACTAATGTTTCAGGATTTCTTCTATCTTTTCCTTTTTGGTCAAGAAATTTTCTAACCATTCTTTTAGGGTAGTTGTGCTGGCAGCTTAATCTTAGAATTTCTTGAGTTTCCTTTCATTCCAAAAGCATATTTTTGCTGAATATAGAATTCTGGGTTGACAGTTCTTTCTGTACTTGAAATATATGCCAATTTCTTCTGGCCTCTGTGACTTCTGATGAGAAATCTGCTGTCATTTAAATTGTTTTTCCCCTATGGCTTATGTCTTGTTTCTCTCTTCTCTGAAGATTTTTTTCTTTATCTTTAACTTTCAGAAGTTTGAATATGATATATCAGTGTGGCTCTCTTTGGGTTTATCCTTCTTGGGGTTTATTCAGCTTCTTCAATCTGTAGGTTTGTGTTTTTTGCCAGATTGGGGGATTTTCAGCCATTATTTCTTCAAAAAAAAATTTCAGCCCATCGTCTTTCTTTCATCTTTCTGATACTCTAATGATAGAATGCTACATCTTTTGTTATTCCCTCACAAGTCCCTGAGGCTCTATTTATTTATTTATGTCCATTTTCTCTCTATTACTCAGATTACATAATTTCTTTATTCGGTTTTTGAGCCTATCATTTTTTTACTTCTAAACTATCTGCTTGTTTCTTGATATCATCTCTCTTTTTCTTTTTATTGCTGTACTTTAAGTGAAAATTTACAGTTCAAATTAGTCTCTTATACAAAACTTTATACATACATTGTTTTGTGACCCTCCTTGTTTGCCCTATATTGTGACAGCACATTTTTCCTTTCCTCCCCGGATTTCCTGTGTCCATTCAATCAGCTCCTGACCCTCTCTGCTTTCTTATCTTGCCTCTGGACAGGAGTTGCCCATTTAGTTTCATGTATCCACTTGAGCTAAGAAGCACACTCTTTATGAGTATCATTTTATGTCCCATAGTCCAGTCTAATCTTTGTCTGAAGAGTTGGCATTGGGAATGGTTTTAGTTTTGGGCTAACAGACAGTCTGGGGGCCGTGTCTTTGAGGGTCCCTCCAGTCTCAGTCAAACCATTAAGTCTACTCTTTTTACTAGAATTTGAGTTCTGCACCCCACTTTTCTCCTGCTCCATCAGGGACTCTCTGTTGTGTTCCCTGTCAGGGAGGTCATTGTAGTAGCTGGGCACCATCTAGTTCTTCTGGTCTCAGGCTGATGAAGTCTCTGGTTTATGTGGCCCTTTCTGTGTCTTGGGCTAATACTTTACTTCTGTTCATGGTGTTCTTCATTCTCCTTTACTCCAGGGGGGTGGGGACCAATTGATGCATCTTAGATGGCTGCTCACTAGCCTTTAAGACCCCAGTCGCCACTCAGCAAAGTGGGATACAGAGCATTTTCTTAAAATGCTAGTTGACATAGATGTCCCCTGAAACCATGATCCCCAGACCCCCGCCCCTGCTACTCTGTCCCTTGAAGTGTTTGGTTGTATTCAGGAAACTTCTTAGCTTTTGGTTTAGTCCAGTTGTGCTGACTTCCCTTGTAGTGTGTGCTCTCCTTCCCTTCACCTAAGATAATTCTTGTCTACTTTCTAGTTAGCGAATACCCCCCTCCCTCACTCCCCACCCTCATAACCATCAAAGAATGTTTTCTTCTGTGTTTAAACCTTTTCTTGAGTTCTTATAATAGTGGTCTTATACAATGTTTGTCCTTTTGTGACTGGCTAAGTTTGCTCAGCATAATACCTTCCAGATTCATCCATGTTATGTTTCATGGATTCGTCGTCGTTCTTTATCATTGCGTAGTATTCCATTGTGTAGATATACCATAATTTGTTTATCCATTTGTCCGTTGATGAGCGCCTAGGTTGTTTCCATCTTTTTGCTATCGTGAACAGTGCTGCAGTGATCGTGGGTTTGCATATATCTATTCGTGTGACGGCTCTTAATTCTCTAGGATATATTCCAAGGAGTGGGATTGCTGGATCATATGGTGCTTCTATTTCCAGCTTTTTAAGGAAGCGCCAAATCAATTTCCAAAGTGGTTGTACCATTTTACATTCCTACCAACAGTGTATAAGTGTTTGCCAGCTTTGTAATTATTACTTAGTTTATAATTTGATTTCTGGTATGTAGTAGATGATAGTGATAGAGAAGTTCCCTGTGGAAATTTATTCTTTGATATTTTCTACAGTTTTACAGATGCTTTTTATTTGGTTCAAAAGATACATACCAAACTGTATATAAAGTATACATTTTCTTTCAATGCCAAATGCCTTTCATTAATGGTATGTAATGGTAAAAAATGGATTTGAAGGGTTCACTTAAATGCAGTTATTGTTTTATTTCCCTTCCTTTATTCCCTGATATCTGTATATGATATTGTAAATTAGTGTGTTGGATAGTAGTATAGCTAATGTCATGTAGTTTTTTCCATTGCAAATATGATGAAAAGAACATATCAATGTTTCTAAAATGACATGTTGTTGTTAGGTGCTGTTGAGTCAGTTCCAACTCATAGTGACCCTGTAGGACAGATTACAACTGCCCCATATGCTTTCCAATGAGTGGCTGGTAGATTTGAAATGCCAGCCTTTTGGTTAGCAGCCGAGCTCTTTACCACTATGCCACTAGGGCTTCATAAAATGACATAGACATTGGGAAAAGGATCATTTAAAATTATTTCATTTTATTGGTATGCACTTAAATAAAAGTTGCATATTTTTTTTTGCCAAAATTATAAATTAAAAGACTGCTGCACAACTTGCCATATGCTATCAAAATACGGAACTCCTAGATTTTAACAATTTAGGAGAGATTATTTTATGTTAGAGTTTTTTTTTTTTTTAATTAATTAATTAATTGATTTTTAAAATTGTACTTTAGATGAAGGTTTACAGAACAAATAGTTTCTCATTAAACAGTACACGTATTGTTTTATAACATTGGTTAACAACCCTACAACATGTCAACACTCTCCCTTTTCAACCTTGGTTTCCCTATTACCAGCTTTCCTGTCCCCTCATCTCTTCTAGTCCTTGTTCCTAGGCTGTTGTGCCCCTTTAGTCTCATTTTGTTTTAAGGGCCTGTCTAATCTTTGGCTGAAGGGTGAGCCTTGGGAGTGACTTCATTACTGAGCTAAAAGGGTGTCCGGGGGCCATACTCTTGGGGTTTCTCCAGTCTCTGTCAGGCCAGTAAGTCTAGTCTTCTTTTGTGAGTTAGAATTTTGTTCTACATTTTTTTCCAGCTCTGTCCAAGACCCTCTGTTGTGATCCTTGTCAGAGCAGTCAGTGGTGGTAGCCGGGCACCATCTAGTTGTATTGGACTCAGTCTGGTGGAGGCCATGGTAGTTTTGGTCCATTAGTCCTGTGGACTGATCTTTCCTTTGTATCTTGTTTTCTTCATTCTCCCTTGTTCCCTCAGCCCAGCAATTCGGTCCTTCATGGACTTTGGATGTGTCTGTGGAGCTTCCGTGATGTTGCCTTGTACAAGCTGTGCTAGCTTCCCCAGTATTGTGTACTGTCTTACCCTTCACCAAAGTTACCACTTTATATTAGAGTTATTATAAAAATTTTCAGCATATTGATATGACATATAAATACATTTTCTTCCCTCTATATTTTCTTGGCCTTTCCAGTATGAAACTAGGATATTCAGACTACCCAGATGCTACACATTTTATTAATTATGGGATCTTTTAATAATACTTAACATACCTTAGATACCTTATGAGGATATAATATAAAAATATATTCCCTTTTGAAAAACATACCTTTTATTTAAAATCATTACTCTTTATTAATGAAGAGAAGTGATGCTTTATTTCTTTTCTTTGTCTTTTTAAGGCATCCTAGTGTTACAGTGGTTAAAGCACTCACCTGCTAGCTGAAAGGTTGGTGGTTCACACTCACCATCCGTTCCATGGGAGAAAGATGTGGCAGTCTGCTTCTGTAAAGATTACAGCCTTGGAAACCCTATAGGGCAGTTCTACTTTGTCCTATAGGGTCGCTATGAGTCAGAATAGACTCGGAGGCAATGGGTTTTTGTTTTTTTGTTTTTCTGTCTTTTTAATGCTGTAACTCCCTTAGCTGAATTTTTTTTTAGTCTTTGGACTTATGGATATTATGCAAAAGTACTGTTATAAACATAATTAATGTCTGTGAGTTACTTAGTGGTCTTGTGTGCACTCAAAGATACGTAAGAGTAAGCTCTCTTATATTGGTTCGATGCAGTGAACTGATGGTAATGAGGAAAAGTTTGATGATACGTGATATGTCAATGTATACATACAGAGTTGAAAGTAACTCTGATAGCACAATATAGAATCAAGTGTATTAGCATTTGAAGATATTCAGAGTTATGTTAGCGGAGTCCAACTCTCTATATTACATTTGAATTTGTTTTACCATACATGTCTCTTGTGGCTTCAGTTGTTTCAGCTATGGTATTTATAAGCCCCACTTACAAACAAGATTATCAGAAGTGTCAGTTTAATATATATAAATACAAACTCCTATTTATTGGGGCCTGTCTATGTCAAGCAGGATTTGTGGTGGTAGGGATACAAAAATTGTACATTCTTGTGCCTCTATTCACAATCTCAGACTAGGATGAATGGAAGACAAATAAATAATTACCATGCAGTGGCATAAATGCTAAAGTAGAAGTTTATGCAATATATACGCTTAGGTAGCTCCTACAGAAATAGAGATTTAGTACTGTCTAGTGGAGGGTTGTTCAGTAAGGTCTTCACAAAGGAAAAAAGTATACCCCCAAGTAGGTTAGAAGGATGAGAAAGAGGGAAAGTAGAGTAAATACACCTACTCCTCATTTATCGACTGTCTCGTTACCTGACATTCTGCATTTATGACAATATTAAAAAAAAAATCTACTATCCACCTATTTTGTGCATTAATGAGGCGACAGGCGTGGTGGCCATGGTTGAGGAGTGCCCCCTCCCTCAAGGAGGGTCTCCTCCGGGCAGCCTCTGGGAAACCGGGCCGTGTTGCCCCGTGCTCTCTGTTCCCACCTGCCGGCATGGGCACCATCGCCAGCCTCCTCTGTGGCCACGGCCTCAGGATGGACTCACAAGCAGCACTGAGCCAAGTAGGTGCCTATTCTGGGTTCCCAGCTCTTACGTGGCCTGAGGCCCTGCAGCTCACAATTGCTGTGGGGTGGGGAGGAAAGAAAGAGGCATTGGAGAGGGTGTTTGGAAGAAATGTGTGTGAGTTTAATGACATCCCCAGGTGAGCCAAACTGGGCCTGAAGCCTCTGCCTTGGTGGAGCTGGATGCCTGGCCAGGCTCCCAGTGCCCTCGCAGGAAGCCCAAGTCTGGATCCTCAGTGATTTGCCAGGCCTGGAGGGCAGAGCAGGCTCTGGAATTGTGAACCCTGGGCGTGTGGGGGCAGCAGTGAAGCCCTAGAGGCAGCTCCTCAAGGGACACTGAAGTGGTTAAGCCCTGGACCCTCCAGTCACACAGCCTGGCTTTATCCAGCTTTGTCTCCTCCAAGCCTCCTCCATAGAGAAAAAATCCATAACAGTACTTGTTACAGTGCTAAGCACATTAGTAAGTCTTAGCTGTTATTATTTCAGTGATCATATTTTCTAAATACAAAAAGTCGGACAAATGGATGGTCTTAAAACAAAAAAAGAGACTCTGTTTTCGCATACGGCTGATTTTCCCATAATGACCTGGTCTTTGGATCCTAGCCATCTCGAAAAGTGAGGAGTCAGTATATAGTGGTTTAGACAATTCATTCTGACTTATAACACATTCACTTGCCCTAGATGTCTCCTGTTGTTGGTTTGGGACTCATTTGACTTGCAGCAGCAGGCTGAAATTTAAAAAAAGAGATACTCAGATGATTTAGTTTTTCTTCATATTGTCAGCTTTTATAAAGAAATTTGAAACTAATAGCTACAAGGAAGTTGTACATTTGTGTGTGTGCCTTTAACCATATGGCTATCCCTCATTAATATATTCTGTGATTGAGTAGGTTACTTCATATTGATTTTTAGTCAGTCACACATAGTAATAGATCTTATAAATAGTATATATTGGTTTGATGTATTTATTGGTAGAATTTTAAAGCTGTTAAACTCTCAGAAACCTTCCCCTTAAGGTTTAATATTTGTGTTTTTAAAAATCTTTAGTTGCAGGTTTTTTACAGTCAGTATTAAAAAAAAGTGAATACGTTAATGTTTTAAATCTGAATAGAAAGATGAGTCTGCAGTATCCCAAGCACTAGACTAAGTACCTTAGCTTTTGTTATTTTTAATTGATCATCTGTTTAGTATTTTGAAAGTTCAAATTGTTGTAATATATGTAGACTTTCTACCTTTCTAATTGTACACTGAAATGTTTCTCTTCAAGGTTTCTAAAAGGGATTCTTTCCCCTTTCCTCCCTTCCAGCGATGTGCATTTTGTAAGCACCTTGGAGCCACTATCAAATGCTGTGAAGAGAAATGTACCCAGATGTACCATTACCCTTGTGCTGCTGGAGCTGGCACCTTTCAGGACTTCAGTCACTTCTTCCTTCTTTGTCCAGAACACATTGACCAAGCTCCTGAAAGATGTAAGTTTACTAGAGATTTATTTTAAAACATTTATCACTGTATTTACTTAAACTAGCAAATTGTATAAATTCATGTTACTGTACTTGCATTAAAAGGTAATGTTATATAATGCTGATAAGTCTGAAGGCTCTTTCCCAGAAGTCTTTGAGAGGAATCTGTTTTTGATACTTTCATTGAAGTTAAATATGAAAAATTAATTTTTCAAAAATTTGAAGATAGTTTGTGTTTTTTATTCTTACCTTGAAAAAATTTTAAATCACCGCAGAAAGATTGAAATACTAGGTATGTATGTCTAGTATGTATCATAAATTAAGTCATAAAAGAAGCTAAACAATATTAAATGTCTTTTACAGTAAAAAAAATCACCTAGTTGGAGAATTAGAAGATGATTCACTTAGGTGTTATTTCAGGACACACATTAATAGGATGGCCAAACATTTTGAAATTCTTGGAAATTGTATAACCCTAATACTCATGATAAAAATCTCTGCTAGTGCTCCTTCTTGATTCATGTCTCTTGGTTATTTGTAATCCTCAGTTGTACTTTTTTTTTTCTTTTCCAAACAGTATTTAAAACTCAATGAAAATGTTAAAATATTTAAAGTTTATGTTATACAGAAAATTAAAATTCTTCCCATCTTTATCATTAAGCAGAGAGGTTCCCTGTTACCTACTTTGTGGGTTTCCAACAAGCATGTATATGAAATCTCCATTATGCTTTATTCAGTCTTTTTTTATGTCACTCTTAGTTACTAGTTGTTTGCGTTTATCTGTGTATTAACAATGTTGATAAAGACTTTTTTCTACCTTTAGCAGCTTGGTGAAACATAAATATAGCTAACTCAAGCATAAATTAATCTCAAATACAATTAGACTACATGTTCTTTTTTTTTTTTTTTAAATCTTCTGTTCAGTACCATAATTTTATCTACACTTAAAATTATTTTGTGTCTGTATCTGTAATCATTTTTCCCTTAGACAATATACATGAATAAATTATATGTAAGGCAAATGAAACTTCAAATTATATTTAGGCTAAGAAATAAGGGATTTAAAGTTTAAAAAATATTCTAGAGTACACATTATTAAATCTGGGAGAAAAAATATTCTTGACACAACAACTGTTAAATTGTTATTTATTAGAAGACCTAATGTAGTGAATTACTTCAGTAAGTGTATAAACTAAGAAGATGCTGTGAGTCATCAGAGTGGATTTTATTCTAGGTGCTGTACGAGTCTACATTTTATTCAAACTTTCGTATTCAATCATACTTCAGACCTCAATAAATAATGTGTACACTTTCATATGAATAAGTGTCTAACGTTAAGAGATTTTATAACTTAATGGCACTGCTACTTTCTCTTGAAGACTATGCCCTGGTGGTGTCTACCCTAAGTTATATGGTAGAGGTCATAAATCATTTTATAAATTAATGAAGTGTAAGAAGTGATGTGAGATGATTGGCCATTTTTTATCACACACACAGTGAAAGATTCATGCTGGCAGCATAAAGCTAAAAGATGGAATGAAATTACTTATACTGCAGCTTGTTCCTGGATAGACTGATGGAGACTTATAAAAATACATGAACAATAGGAGAATAAAATTTTAAGTAAGGAAATTTGGTCATGGAAAGATAAGGAAAGGATAAATACGAAGGCAATGGTGAGACTGATCTGCAAAATAAATCATGCTTCTAGAGATAAACCGCAAATTTAGCGATAGAGCTGTCCAGCAGTCAACACAAAGGGAAATACGAACACTGGCTGGATTCACAATATATATAATATAACAAGAGTTCACTTGATACTGAGATTAGAGGGTAAGTTAAGAGGACACTATATACTGTAGTGAACAGTTGTCTTAAAATAGCTGCCTTGCAGTATGAGAAACAAATTCCCTAGAGCTACTTCTTATAACATCCTTCAAAATAAGCCCAACGGAGTAAATTCAATTCCCTGGGGATCTTAAATAATGCAGTCTAAATACTCAGTTTTCTGACCATCTGTCTTACTTAATCTAATAATACAATTTAGAGTATATTGCAGATAAAATGAACTGAACAGTCTGCGTAAAATATTTCATAAATATTTTTATTTATACTGATTAGAGCTATGTGTCATGACACAAGGTACTTACGTTTTTAAAATGGGGATATCTTAAGTCATAGTGTTATGAGGGTTAAATGACAATAGCTGGTAGAAATCACAGCATTGTGCCTTGTATATATTAATTGCTTTAAAAAAAGGTAGCAATTTTAGCTAAGGCTCAATTGTGAGAATAATAATATGTATATATGTTGTTGTTAGGTGCTGTTGAGTCGCTTCCGACTCATAAGGACCCTCTGTACAACAGGACAAAACACTGCCCAATCCTGCACCATACTCATAATCGTTGTTAAGCTTGAGCCCATTGTTACAGTCACTGTGTCAGTTGGTCTCATTGGGGGTCTTCCTCTTTTTTGCTGACCCTCTACTTTACCAAACATGACGTCCTTCTCCAAAGACTGGTCTTTCCTGATAATATGTCCAAAGTATGTGAGACAAAGTCTCGTCATCCATATATTATGCTGCTGGCTAAGTGAAGAATAATATGCTTTGATAGCTGAGTTAGGAGTAAGACTGACATCTTTTTATGAAAGTTACAAATCTAATAAAAATATGGGCCTATTGAGAAGGAAATCCCATGAAAGAGAGTTATTTGTGAGCAAGGCCAGGATTTTCATTAGAAGATAATTTTAGGTGTGTTTTAAACAAACAAAAAAACCAAGCCCATTGCCCTCGAGTCATTTCTGACTCATAGCAACCCTATGACCCTGTGTGACGTGTGCTCTATCATAGGTAAATTGCTGGCTGTGGTCCCAAAGTTATTTTCGCGATGATGCAAGGACACACTAACTTTGTCTGCAATTTTTGCACTAAATATCCATCTAGGAGATATAACCAGATATACATCCTGAATTGTAGTCTGCCTGTCAGGGAAAGCTGAGTGACCAGCCATTCAAGATCAGAGGAAAGAACATTTCAGGTAGAGTAATAACTACTGCATAGGCCTTAACGAATAAGGTTAGCATGATTAAGGCACAGACAGCTAGTTGTTGTGCCTGGAACATGGTAGTAGAGTTGGATGGTAGAGACACATTCAAAGTGAACAAAGGCTAGATCTTGCAGGCGTTACAAGCGAGGGTAAGGATTTGGATTTTATTACATCTGCAATGAAGTCTTTGCAGGGTTTAAATACGGGAATATTGTATCTCTTAATACACACACACACAGACAAATCCCTGTCCCCAAACATATTTACTTTTCATCATTGAGCTTTTATTTCTTCTACTTCGTTTAAGTTTTTAACTCCAACCAGATTTCCTTGTTTGTCTTAGGGTCTCTTGACACCAAGTCCTGCTAGTTTTCTACCAACCTAAATTTTGTTGGGTCCTTGACTTTTCCTACCTGCCTACCAACTATACAGGCTAGCATCTCTGGACTACATCCATGATTTACCTTTTCTTTCTGGAGGCTCCATTTGATAGGTGCATCGCCCAGCACAGTGTCCTGCCAATAACAGAAACATAGATGATATGTATTGTAATGTTGGTATAAGTTATGAAGCTGTGCTGATTTGGCCCTTTATAAATCGATGCTGTCTGACAACAGTGTGACTTTTTCTGTTCTTCTCAGTGCTTTTATTCTTACCTACTTTCTAGACTTTCTCAGACAGTAGTCTCACCTTCCTATTTGACTAACTTTTAGGGCCTATGATAAGCTTCCTTTCAGTTTAAGCTCAATATTTTTTTCTATTTTTCCATCTCTTCAGAGGTGTCACTTAGGAAGTGACCTTCTCCAAACTTTATCCTTTTGCTTCTCCCACTCCTTTGTCCTGCCACTAGAACCTTGCTCCCCCTGCCTCATTTAGCTTCTTCGTTCTCTGCCTCTGCTGGCATTTTCCGTTCTGGTTTCTTGCCTACTAAGGTATTCTTTAACTTCTCTGCCTTTCTAGTGGGAGGCAATATTGATCACTAGTAAAGAGCATGACCTTTGAGTCAAATAGACCCAGATTTAACTCTTGTCCTCTCTTAAATTTTTGTCTTTAGCTTTAGCCTTTCACTTAGTCTCTTGTGCTTTTCTAACTGCTAAAGAAAATTAGCACTTAGTTGTTTGATTATTGGTTCAAACTTAATGTGTCTGTGGCTTATGTATATATGTATATATACATATACTTACTTCTCACATGATACCAAAGCTATTCAGTAATATCATCTTCTCATACATAATCTCCAAAAGGCTGCTTTAGTATTTCCATATATATCTTCTCCCCAATGGGAGAGAAGACTGCAATCAATCTCTCATTTCTTTGTGTAGTATTTTTTCTATTGTTGTTTTTTACATGTTGTTGTTGGGTGCCGTGGAATCAATTCTCACTCTTAGTGACCCTATGCATAGTAAATGTTTTTGGATTAAACTGTATCTCATGGATTTTTTTAAGGCTAATTAATTACCAGTGATACATACTTGTCAGACATCATGACAGTATTGTCATTAAGGAATTATTGGAAACTGTCATAGAATAAAAAATGATCTCTGCCACAGTAATATACATAAGTTGTTGCAGAGTGGGCTTTACTGTATAGGACAGTGTTGTGCAATAGAAATATAATGTAAGCCATATAAATAATTTTAATTTTTCTAGTAAAGTTAAAAAAAAAGCATTTGAAATTAATTTTAATATTATATTTTATTCAACCCAGTATACCCCAAATATGCATATTTCAATATGTAATAAATATAAAAATTATTGAGATATTTAACTTTTTTTGAACTAAATCTTTATAATCCCATGTGTATTTTGTATGCACAGCACATCTCAGGTCAGACTAAATACACTTCATGTGCTCAATAGTCACATATAAGTAGCCACATGTGGCTATCATGGCAAGTTGAAGTGTCAGAGTTGCAAACTCTGGGAAGTTTCACAGAAGGATTTTAGGTAGTATGCTTGGCAAATTACAATAGAAAGATGGACCGAGTATCTGATAATCAGAGTTGAATATTTGCCAGTTTCTATAAGTTTTGAAGGTAGGAAAAATCAAACATTAGTTTTTCAATGTACATAGCTTGAAAGGATCAATACTGGCATTCTCTCTATTAGTATTCAGACAAATAATTCACCCTAATATGTTATTTCCATCAAAGATGAACTAATTTATAACACATTTTTAAAGAAATGATTTGTCAGAATGCTTATCACTTAAAGACCCATTTAAAAGTGATTTGGAAACAAATCCTTCATTTTAAGTATATTTAATAAGACTTGATTTATGCTATACAGGTGGACTACATATAAAGTTGAAAAAGACAAGCTCCCTGTCCTTAAATATTTCACAGAATTTTGTTGTAATCAATTATATAACAGAGTATCTTCTAAGCATGTAGGGAAAAGGAATATTCAACAATTAAGTGGGTATTTAGGTGTGGTAGCACTAGGTGCTAGGGAATATGTTTGAGCAGAATTTTGAAGGCCTCTTTAGAATGGGCTGGGAACACATTGAAGGGACAGAATTTCAGACAGAAGGGACCAAGTACATAAGAGTGCTCAGGCATTGAATGAACAGCAGGTTGTGCTATGGGCATGCAGACTACCTGATAGGATCAGGAAACAGTGGTTCTATGATTTAATTGGAAAGGGGAGTGTCTTAGTTTCTTAGTGCTGCTATAACAAGTATTACAAGTGGGTGAATTTAATGAACAGAAATTTATTTTCTCACAGTCTGGGAGGCTACAATTCCTAATTCAGGGTGCCAGCTCTAGGGGAAGGCTTTCTCTGTCTGCTCTGGGGGAAGTTCCTAGTTTCTTCTCCGTTTCTGTTCCTCGGTTCCTTGGCGGTCTTCATGTGGCGTGTATCTTCCCCTACATTTGTGCTTGCTTTTCTGTGCCTGTTCCTGTACTTTTTGTATCTCAAAGGTGATTGCCTTAAAACATACCCTACACTGATACGGCATCATTAAAATAACAAAGAAAATCCTGTTCCCAAATAGGATTACATCCACAGGTACAGGGGTTTAGGATTTACAACACATATTTTTGGGGGGCATAATTTGATCTCATAACAGGAGGTAAGGGCCTTTTTTTTGCTTCATACTAGAACATTTTGATTTTTTTCCTTTTGGGTGAAAGGGAACTATTGATGGATTTTAATTTAAGCAGTGATTAACAATTAGATTACATATTTGAGAGCTTGCTTTGGATGCATGGAAGATGATTTAGAGGAGGTCAGAACTGTAAGTAGGGATTCCATTAAATAGATACTGCAGTCAGATCAGGGCAAAATAGGATAGACTGAACTGTACCAGTGGAAGGAAGAAGTACAATGTATAGAAAGTTTAGTAAGAATTGGTGTTCAGTTGGATGTGTTGGTCAGGGAGGAGTTGAGAGTCAATGATGATACTAGGACTTCTGCCCTTACCCAGGCAGTGGAGAAAAAAGGGAGAAGTGCTAGCTGAGTTTCATTTTAGAGGCACCAGGTTTGAGTATCTTTATAACTTCTGGCTATTGACATCCAGTTAGACTAGAAAATAAAGGTTTGGGGTTTAGGAAAGAAGTCTGGGGCTGGTGATACAGAATTGTGAATCGTGGTGGTATTTTATGACGTGGGAGTTGATGTGATCACAAAAGTAGAATTAATAAAGAAGGAACAGGATGAAATCCTAAGGGACTTTCAGCATTTAGAGGGATTGTAGAGGTACAAAAGCCACCAGAGGAGGATGAGATGGAGGTGTCAGAAACCTAAGGGGGAAATCAGGAGAGAGTTGCCTTCTAATAGCCTTTTGCCGTAGAAGCCAAGGAAAGGGAAGTCTTAATGGAGGAGTGGTTAGTAATGTAAATGCTGCAAAGTGCAAATAAGGCAAGACTTAATAAATACCATTGGATTTAGCAACTATATGGTCACTGATAGCCACACCAAAGTGGCTTTTGATGAATGTTAAGTACAGAGGCCAGTTTCTGAAGTGTAAATCAAGGGTCCACAAACTACAGCTTGCAGTCCCAGTACATCCCATGGCCTGTTTGTGTATGGCCTCCAAGCTAAGAATGGTTTTTACATTTAAAAAATGCTTTAAAGCATAAAAGAATATATGACAGAGAACCCTATGGCCCACAAAGCCTAAAATATTTACTGTCTGACTTTTTACAGAACACATTTATTGACTCCTGGTGTAAATGAAAGGAATAGATTATTACTCTGTTTCAAGATGCTTGACTGGGAAAGAAAGAAGATAGCAAGGACTTGTAGCTAGAGAGGAATAGATAGGACTGACCAAACCTTCAAAAAACAAAACAGGGAGAAAAAAAAATTCATATTTATAATTTAAAATAGTCCTAGGATAAGCAGCTAATCAAACACTTTCATCGAGACTGTATGTGTCAGATTTAGGCATATTTATATACGTCAGCTAAAATTTTTAGGATTTTAGAATACATTATTTCCTTCTTATATTGTAATATGCATGAGTTTTACTGTGTATTTGGCAAGGCACATTTGTTTTCTGTTTTACATGGTAAAAGAACTGTTGCTAAAAAGTGCCATTTCTTTTAGTCCACCACATTTAGGGATAGATGGTATCCATAATGATATGGATTTTAATGCAACTAACAATTGATATAGATGAATATACAATTAGTATATGATGTCTTATATTTGTATTTGATTATATAGCTTCCAGAGCCCTGGTGGCATAGTGGTTAAGCGTTAAGGCTGCTAACCAAAGGGTCGGCAGTTCAAATCCTCCAGCTGTTCCTTGGAAACCTTATGGGGCAGGTTTACTCTGTCCTATAAGGTTGCTGTGAGTTGGAATGGACTCGATGGCAATGGGTTTTTTTGGTTTGTTTTTTGCAGCTTTCATCTATAGTGTTCTCCCTCATAAGACATTTTCTAGTATTAAAAAAACCCTTATTTGATTTGAGTAAAATTTAAGAGTCTGTGTATTTTGTTGGTACTTAAAAAGTATCTTAATCTAAATGCTATTAACATTAAACTTTGTCCCTTATCTCATTTTGTTAATTTCAAGGTATATTTAATTCCAGATAAAATGTTCACTTTCATACTGCAAAGCTTCTGTCAGTTGATATTTTCCTTCTTACGTTCTTTTCAGCAAGCATACATTGAGCATTGACTAGGTGCCCTGCATTATCATTGATATTAGAGATACAAAATTAAATAAGAACTGTTTATTGTCTCAAGTAGATGTTCGCAAAAATAATCTCAAAACTGTATGAATTTCATGTGATTAAATTTAGATTAAACACACTACATTGTTTTTATTGAAATCTTTATTCTGATTGGATGTCAGTTCAGTGTGGATAATTTCAAGTGTCTGAAAGATTTACCATGCAGATTCCCTTCAAGTGATTTTTAAACTGTAAAGTCAGAAAAATATTACATTTTTATACAACAAATTCATTGTTTTACTGTTAAATTGTAGCAAAGGAAGATGCAAACTGTGCAGTGTGCGACAGCCCGGGAGACCTCTTAGATCAGTTCTTTTGTACCACTTGTGGTCAGCACTATCATGGAATGTGCCTGGATATAGCGGTTACTCCATTAAAGCGTGCAGGTTGGCAATGTCCTGAGTGCAAAGTGTGCCAGAACTGCAAGTAAGTTTTAATTTCAGCTCAAAAGTCTATATTGAGTCTAAGAGAGGTGCTCAAGGTGTATGTAATATGATAAAGGTTGTTAATATTGCAGCTATATTCATTCAAACTGACTTTATAATGTCTTAAGTTAAAAAAAAATTGCTAGAATACTTACTAACATTTATATCATTTTGAAACAAGCCTAAACAAAACTAATTTTAGTAATTTAAATTCCTCTGGTTGTCTAAAAAGCTAATTTAAATTTGGCAAAAAAAAAACACTTCTAAATGAATGATATTAACAATTTAAAATAAATAAGCATGTGAAAAATAAGGCAACTTTTTCTGATGGGAACTGGAGAGAAGATTTAATAGGAAACAAACTTCTAACTATAGAGATTAGTTATTAGAGTTGACCCAAAGAGTCAGTGATATATCTGAATTTCCATTCCAGGAAGAACAATTTATATTGCAACTATTGTTTAAACACACACACAAACTTATCTGAAAGACAGTTACTTTGATAGAGCCTAGTCACCATAATTCTAAAACAAACCATTATGTAGCATCTAGATGTTTTTAATGGAAATATCTTTTCCTATTTGTTGTATTTCATCCCTTGGTCATTTCTCCAATCTTTCTATTTTTTTTTTTTTTCCTCATGCTTCTAAGTAGCATGATAGTTTGGGGATATTACTAGCATCTTTAGCAGTCTTCAAATTGTTTACAAGCTGAGAGTTTTTATAACCAAGAAAATTATACACAGCACTGCTATGATCAGTCTTTTATTACTTATTGAATTTGATAATAATAAGCATCAATATCTTGGAGTTATAGGAAATACATAGGACTATATGCTGCATTCATATATTAGTAAAAATTAAACTGTTTTATACCTTGTATCTGTGCTCAGTTTCTTGAGAAGAAGAAAATTGAAGAAAGAATATTTGTTCTCTAAGATCTTTGTGTAGCTGAAGAGATAAAATATTCAGTTTTATATGTAGAATTTGTTGAACTGAATAAGAAATAACTAGACACCTAGTAACCCATCTTCCTTTTTACTTCTGATTATCCCTAAGTTTTATGCAGAAGCTTCTCTCTCAACTCATCTTCTTACATTCCCAGTTTTTTTTTCTTTTTCCCTTCTCTTGAATTAAATTCTTAGTATCTGGAAGTGATTATGATCAATAGCCAAGAATAAGGCAGAGATCATGTTGTAGGGCAGGGACGCAATCTTTGGGGCAGATGAGTGTTTAGGAAAAGGTTTTAGGTTTTTTACTACAATTCATAATAATGACAAGATTATTATTCTTAATAAATATTTATTTAGAACTTATTATTTAATGGATAATATAAGCTCTTGAACCAGCATTATATTTAATTCTAAGTTGCCCAGAGTTACACAGCTAGGAAACAGCAGGCTGAATGCAAACACAGGCCTCGTACCCAATCTGATCTTCTTTCCATCATATTACAATGTCTTTTCAATCCACAATACCAAGATTTGTTCCTTTCATGCAGCATCACTTAGCAGTTATAGCTCCTTCCCCAAGAAAGGATGGGTATCAGATGTCTTAAAGAGAAATGATCAGAGGTTGTACATCTTGTCTTAAGCCCTCCTCCTTTGCAGGAATCCTAAAGTGACTAAAGCAAGTTAACCATAGGTGCACTATAAGCATATGCCCTTAGGGACCTTAGGAAGATACTTGCCTCATCCTCTTGGGGGGGGGGGGGGTGTTACGTCTATCATTATCTGTACAGAGACAAAATATACACTGAGGTGTTTATGAACTGTGCAGTTCCCAGGATTGATTCCTTTCATGGTTACTTATGTTATAAAACATAAGTTTAAAGATAAGTAATCATTAATGCTATCTTATTTTTTAGACAATCGGGAGAAGATAGCAAGATGCTAGTGTGTGATACGTGTGACAAAGGGTATCATACTTTTTGTCTTCAACCAGTTATGAAATCCGTACCAACCAATGGCTGGAAATGCAAAGTAAGTTCTTTATTTTTTAAGAAAAATATCATTTATATGTTTTATAGAGAGAGCAGACAAATCTAATACCTATTCAAATCTATACATTATCACAAACTTCTTAAAAAACAACTTTATTGAGGTGTAATTGATATTCAGTAAACTGCACATATTTAAAGTCTGTAATTTGCCACATGCATATACCCATGAAACCATCATCACCATCAAGAAAATGAACATATCTTTCACCCTCAGAAGTTTTCTGGTGCCCCCTGGTAATCCTTCCTTTCTAACTGTCTACCTCCCATGCCCTGCTTTCCCAGGCAATCTGTTTTCTGTCACTATAGATTAGTTTGCATTTTCTAGAATTTTATGTAAATGACATCATAGAGTATATATTCTTCTTTTGGTGTGGCTTCTTTAACTCAGCGTAATTATTTTGAGATTCATCCATGTTGTGTATATCAGTAGTGATTTTTATTGCTGAATAGTCGAGTTATCACAATTTGTTTATTGAATCATGTGTTGATGAACATTTGGGCTGTTTACGTTTTTGGGCTATTATAAATAATGCTGCTATGAACTTATTAACTAACATTTGTATGGTGCTTCATGGCTTAGAAATAGTTTTTGAATGATTTATCTTTAATCTTCCCAGTAACCCTCTGAAAGAGGTGGTATCCCCATGAGGGAGCTGGGAGATTTTTAAAAGTCCACTAATTTATAATCCATAGATAAAATGTAGTAGCATTTTGATTGTTGGGACACTTTTCAAGATCTATTTGCAGACCTAATTTTTTCCATGATTCTTTTAGTCAGTGATTTGCCCTTCTTCCATTTAGTTTTGTATCTGCATCATTGTGACCCTGAGCTATTCCTTGCTGATCTCTGTGCTATCTGAGGAATCTACCAAGGCTCTGTTAGGCTCTGTAAACTCTACAGGTTGGTTGACAATTCTACTTAATGGGGCAAGGTTTGTATCATGCCAGGTAAGCAACAATAAAGGAGCCTTGGTGGTGCAGCGGTTAAGCATTTGGCTGCTTAGGTGAAAGATTGGCAATTTAAACCCACCCAGTGGCTTCTCAGGAGGAGGACCTGGCAATGTGCTTCCATGAAGATGATAGCCAAAAAAATCCTATGGGCACGGATTGGAAGACTTAATATTGTTAAGATGTCAATACTGCACAAAAATGATCTGTGGATTCCATGTAATCCTGATCAAAATTCCAACAGTCTTCTTTACAGAAATAGAAAAACCAATCCTCAACTTCATTTGGAATGGCAAGAGGCCCCAAATAGCTAAAACAGTCTTGAAAGAGAAGAACAAAGTTCTTCACACTTCCTGATTTTAAAACATACTATACAGCTACAGTAATCAGAACAGCCTGGTACTAATATAACAATAGACGCATAACCCCCACAAAAAACCAAACCTATTGCCGTCGAGTCAATTCCGACTCATAGTGACCCTATAGGACATAGTAGAACTGCCCCATAGGGTTTCTAAGGAGCACCTTGTGGATTCAAACTGCTGACCTTTTGGTTAGCAGCTGTAGCACTTAACCAGTACGCCACCAGGGTTTCCAACAGACATGTAGACAAATGGAATAGAATTCAGAGTCTAGAAATAAACCCACACATCCACGATCAACTGATTTTTGACAAGAGTGCTAAGTCCATTTGATGGAGAAAGAAGAGTCTCTTCAATAAATGGTGCTGAGAAAACTGAATTTCCACATGCAGAAAAATGAAACAGGATCCATGCCTCACACCATACACAAAAGCAAATTCCAAATGGATTAAGGACCTAAATGTACAAATTAAAACTATAAAATTCTTGGAAGAACAAGTAGGGGCAACGTTACCAGGCCTAGCCAACAATAGATTATCTAATATAATAACAACAGCACAAACAGCAAAAGACAAAATAAATAAATGGAACCTCATAAAAATTTAAAAAAACGTTCGTTCATCAAAATACTTGGCCAAAAACTGAAAAGACAAGCTCCCAGCCAGGACAATATCTTCAGAAATCATACATCCAACAAGAATCTAATAACCTGTATATAAAACTTGGACAACTTAACAGAAAGACAAACAACCTAATCATAAATTGGGCAAAGGACTTGAATAGACATTTCACCAAAGAGGATATTCAAATGGTCACCAAACACATGAAAAGAAGCTCAGTGTCATTAGCCATCAGAGAGATGCAAATCAAAACCACAGTGAGATACTTTTCATTCCTAGTAGGTTGGCTAAGATGAAGGGAAAAACAAAAACAAATGTTGGTGAGGATGTGGGAAAATTGGAACCCTTATCCATTGCTGGTAGGAATGCAAAGTGGTCCAGCTATTATGGAAGACAGTGTGGCAGTTCCTCAAAAAAACTAAAAATAGAAGTAACATGTGACCCAGCAATTCCATGCCTAGGTATATACCCAAAAAACTTGAAAGCAGAGACTCAAAAAGAGTCTTTTGTATCAATATTCATTGCAGCAGTATTCACAATATCCAAAAGGTGGAAACAACCTAAATGCTGATCAACAGATGAACGGGTAAACAAAATGTAGTACTTACATACAATAGATTACTACTCAGCCAGTAGGAGAAATGAAGTCTTGATACATGCTACAGTCTGGATGGAGCTTGAAGACATTATGCTGAGTGAAATAAGCCAATCACAAAAGGACAAATATTGTATGACCTCACTTATATAAAAAAGCAAATGTATAGAGACTAAAGTCTGTTAATGGTTACTAGGGGTGAGAGTGAGCAAGGTAAGGGAAATTAACAGTGATGGAAAGATCACATTGACTAAGGGTAGGGTTGCACAGTCGATTACTATAATTGCTGTCAGTAAGTTGTACACCTGTGAAAAGTTGAATTGGCGAAAGTTGTGTGATATATTTACAATGACAAAAAAAAAAAAGAAAAAAGAGTAGCTGCTGAGGCTGCTTATGTACAACCAAACACCTCATGGGATTTGGTTCCTTGGTTTGGAGGTTTAGGGTCATGGTTTCATGGGACATACCAGTTAATTGACGTAATAATTTGTTTACTGCGTCTGTTCTACCTCCTACTTCTTTGTATACTGCCTCGGGTCTTAAAAGCTTGTAAGCTGCTGTCCAAGGCACAACAGTTGGTCTCTGTTCACCTGGAGCAACAGAGGAAGAAGAGGAGTCAGGAATAGGAAGAGGATATGGAATGTGTGGCTAATTGCTTCCATGAACAACTGCCTTCTTTGCTATGAGACCAAGAACTGGATGGTGCCCGGCTACTGTTACTGAAATTTCGATCTAAGATTCCATAGAAGAATCCTGATCAAAAGGGGGGAAATGCAGGACCGAATTTCAAATTCTCATGGATTCTCACTTTCTAGAGCCGTGGAGGGTAGATGAATCCCTGAAATTATTGCTCTGAAGTAGTCTTTAAACCTTAAACCAGAAATATCCCCTGAAGTCATCTTAAAACCGAACAGTAGTTTAGTTTGTAAAAAAGGCCCACCTTGAGCATTCTGCTCTTTTAAGAACCATCTATGTGAGATCCAGAGCCTTGGTGGCACAGTGGTTAAGAGCTCCGCTGCTAACCAAAAGGTCGGCATTTCAAACCCACCAGCCGCTCCTTGGAAGCCCTATGGGGGCAGTTCTACTCTGTCCTGTAGGGTTGCTGTGAGTTAGAATTAAGTTGACTGCAACAGGTTTTTGGTTTTATCTGAGATCCAATTGACAACAGCAACTGGAAAGATTGATAGAAACCTTAGTGGTCAGTGAGTTTATGTTAATGAAGGAGGAACAACTTAGAAAAGGAGGGTGAGAATGGTTATACAACTCGAACATAATCTAAATTGTGTATGTAGAAGCTGTTGAATTGGTATATGTTTCGCTGTGTATATTCTCAACAACAATAAAATAAATAAAATTTAAGGGAAAAAAGTATTATAAAATGAGAACAACAGTTCTGCTCTGTCACATGGGGTCACTGTGAGTCGGAAATCGACTGGACAGTCCCAAACAACAAGCAACAATACATTTTAGAGTTATTTGTATACAGAAGAAGTCAAAAGTAAAATAACTAAAGTTTACCTTTAATTCTCAACTGACTCAATAAATTTTTTTCTGTTTGGAAAATATTCACAAATAGTATTTACTGTCACCTTTCTTTGAATGTTTTCTAAAAGGACTAATCTATCTTAAAAGTAGTGCCGTGCTTCCTTTGACATCTACACTTTACAAGTACACTAATAAATTCTCAACTGAGAGTTCATGAGAGGCCTAGTGGTTAATTGTGCAAGTTTACTTATTTCTACAAGCAGATAGGACTAAAACTCAGGTTTCCTGTCCCATAATATTCCGATATGCTGTCTCCCAGTGCCCTCATACTATACTAACTTGAGTAACAAGGGCTTATTCTCCCTGTAGTAATTAAGAAATATTTTTTTGTCTGTTTTTCACTTTGTTAGGATATAGATCCTAAGAAACTAAGGACTCTAGATTAAAAGGCCTGATACAGAGACTGCTTTTTGTATAAGTATTGGTATAAAAATAGTATTGATGATGCCAGAACCTTGTTTACTAGTTTAGGATGAAAAAAGTGCCTGCAAGCAATCTGTGAACAGTGGATTTAATGAAGTGTCACTCAATAAGCTTTTAAATCTTTTTTCACAGGTTCACCATTGTGGCACAGATCTGTAATAAATGGGTTGTCAACCCAGTTATTTCTAAAATACAGAACTTCCTCATTAAAATTTTCTGGTCGGCTGTCTGCAGTTTAACTGTTGCAAGTTAATACCTACAAAGAGTTCTCTGCTTGCTTTATGAATTTATCTGCTTCTGCTGTGAGTTACGACACTAGCTGCTGCAGTGCATACTCCTGTGCCATTTAAAGACCTAGTTCCTTTTACTTCGCTTCTCTTACTCTTTGGCGCCCTGGTGGTGCAGTGGTTAAGAGATTGGCTGCTAACCAGAAGGTCGAATGTTGGAATCCACCAGCATCCTTAAGGGCAGTTCTTCTCTGTCCTACAGGATTGCTATGTATGAGTTGGAATCCACTGGACAGCAGGGGGTTTAGTTTTCTGTTTGTTTCTTGCTGCCTTGGTCTCATTTTCCCTTTCTATTTACTGGCTTCTTGAAGGGTGAGGTGTTAAAAGGGGGTTGGGTGGAGTGGGGTTGTGGAGAGGGTCTCTGGATAGCCTCCAGGCCTAGGCTCCTGGGGCTGCTGGAGTCGTGAGGTTGAGAGGCCCTCTCTGAGCCTCTGTGGCCTCCAGTAAGTTTTCTAGGGAGCTGGAAAGGGTGTGGTGGCCTGGAGGGAGGGGAAGGCTGCTGCGCTGGCCTGAGGGGAGCCTCCATACTGTTCACAGACCAGAGGCGGTGCAGGGTCCTCGAAAGCTGGGTGGTCTTATCAGGAGCCTCAGGCACCTGGGGATGGTGTGCAGCGGCGTGGGAGGAGGCGTGGGAGGAGGCGCTACAGGAACCTGGAGCCCTGGACTGATGTCCTGCCCATTCCCCCACCCCCAGCACCTGAACTAGAAGCTTCCCAACAAGATTCTAGGCTGATCAGTCAGTCAGCACGTTCTATTCCGCAGCTGGCTTTGAGGTGGGGCCTTGAAGGGGGTGGCTTTTCTACCTGCCAAACAAAGAGCCTTCGGGTAACCGTGCTCACGGGTGGGGCGGACTGGGAGGAGGGGCAGGAGGGCCTGAAGAGCCGTGATGGCCTTGCGCCTGCTCTTTCGGGTAGTTCCGGTTCGTTCGCTGTCCGGATAAGGAGGTGGTTTTGTTCGTGGTCTTTCTCTCTCTCGATTTTTGGGATAAGAAAAAAAAATTATGAATGTGTTTTATAATTCTGCTGTTTGATAAATGTATATATTTTTACTTCTGCCTCCACTTCCAATAGAGCCTTTCTCTCTCTTCTGGAATCAGAAAAGTCGTAATTCGTTTTCTTTCGTAAGGAAAAGGGTATTTTAAGACTATCAATCTATCTTTGCTTATAGCTTTGGCTGCGTTCAAACTTGTATTTGTAACTTTATACCTGAATTCTAATAGCTGTTTATCCTTTTTTTCCAGGTTATGTTTAAGCATGTTAATTTTTGGTTTAATTGTATTTAAACAGAGAATTGAATCCGGGTGGCTTTCATTTTTTTCAGCAAATGTTTTATTATGCTTGAAATACACTGACTTTAAATATGTGTGTGTATATATTTATATATATACATGCACACAGTCCACTGCCATCCAGTCATTTCCGACTCATAGCGACCCTGTAGACGGAGTTTCCAAGGTTGTAATCTTTCCGGAAGCCGACGGCCACGTTTTTCTACTGCAGAGTGGCTGGTGGGTTCCAACTAATGACCTTTCAGTTAGCAGTTGAGTGCTTAACTGCTGTGCCACCAGGGCTCCTTATATATACATACAGTTTATTTTTTAGAGCAGTTTTAGTTTACTGAAGAATTTCACAGAAAGTACAGAGAATTCCCGTATACTTCTCCCCCCTGCACAGTGACTTCTTTTTTAAGGGGTAACATTTGTGCTTATTTAGTTAAAGACAGTTTTCTTTAATTTTTTGACTAGTTGATTCAATAAATTGATAAAAAAATTTTTAAATGGTCATTTAGGGTTTTAGTTCACCAGTTGAATGTTATCTTTTCACATCTTTTGGTTTTTGATGGTTCTGTGTTATTTCAAATATCTCCTTTGAAAGGTTTACTAGAGTAAACTATTTACTTTGATGGTTGTAATTGAAATGCTTGGTTCTTGTAAGGCAAAATTTTTCTTTTGATTTCCTTTCTATTTTTCTGCCCCTTTTATTTCCTGCAGTGATTTGCAGTTCAGAATCTTATTTCATTAATAGTTATCATAAATGTTGAAAATATAAATTTAGCACTCCCTCTTCTCTTCCTACCTGCACTGAAAATGTAGAAATGTGAATTTTTGCTTTTTTTTTTTTTTTTTATTTTTAAAGTCCTTTTTGTCATGATTGGGAGCCCTGGTATCCCAGTGGTTAAGAGCTACCGCTGCTAACCAAAAGGCTGGCAGTTCAGATCTACCATCCACTCCTTGGAAACTCTGTAGGGCAGTTCTGCTTTGCCCTATAGGATCGCTATGAGTCAGAATTGACTCCATGGCAGCGAGTTTACCATAATTAAATTAACTCCAGGCTTTAAACCTTGTCACTTTTTCTTTGCAAAAAAATATATTTCCTCAATAAATTCCAACTTATTCCAATCTTGTATCACCCCTAGTCTTTTGCAGCCTTGGCTATGATCCTATAAAAGACAGCTGTAAATTTTCTGAGATCCTACGTATCTGTAAGTAACTGTGGCCTTCAGACTGCCACAAGAATTTGGTTTAGTATAATGTTTTATGTTACAATTTTTTCTTTGTACTCTGGAAACATTTCTCTAGAGTTTTTTGAGCTTATGTTATCTCAGAAGACAAATCTTCCTTTTTTTTTTTTTTTTTAAAGTTTATTTGATTACAATCCTTTTTCTGCTTGAAAGCTTTGGAATCTTATTTTTCTTAATTGTTTGGATTTGTTCCCAGGATATATCTTTATTATTGTTCTGTGTTAATTAATTTTGCCTTGAACATGTTAACCACTGCTATTCTCCAATTAAGTCCCTTTAAAGGTCTAGAGAAGTTTTGTTTTGTTTTTCCATTTGTTTATATGTATATGAGGCCGTGGTTATGCAGTGGTTAAGCGTTTGGCTGCTAACCAATAGGTCAGCAGTTTGAATCCACCAGCCATTCCTTGGAAACCCCATGGGGGCAGTAGTACTACTATGTCCTAAGGGGTCGCTATGAGTCGGAATCGACTTAATGGCAATGGGTTTGGTTTTTGTTTTGTTTTATATATATATATATATAAAACCCAAAAACCTGTTGCCGTCGAGTCTGTTCTATGTGTGCTTTAGGTGAAAGTGGAGCCCGGGTGGTACAGTAGTTAAGAGCTATGACTGCAAACCAAAAGGTTGGCAGTTCAAATCCACCAGCCGCTCCTTGGAAACTCTTTAGGATAGTTCTCCTCTGCCCTATGGGGTTGCTGTCGAGTTGGAATCAACTCTACAGCAGTGGGTTACGAGTTTAGGTGAAAGTTTACAGAGCAGATTAATTTCTCATTAAACGATTAGTACATATACTGTTTTGTGACATTGGTGGTGAACCCCACACTATGTCAACACTCTACCATTCTCGCCCTGTTTCCCCATTTCCATTCGTCCAGCTTTCCTGTCCCTTCCTGCCTTCTCATCTTCGTTTTTGGGCTGGTATGCTCATTTAGTCTTGTACACGTGGTTGAACTACGTGTATTATTGTTTGTTTTGTAGGCCTGTCTCATGTTTGGCTGAAGGGTGAACTTCAGGAGTGACTTCAGTACGAGTTAAAAGGGTATCCAGGGGCCATACTTGTCCCCCTTTATTTATTTGCCTCTCCCCCCGGTATTTATAATCGTTATAATCTTTAGTAAGAACTAGATGTTTGTCTTCTGCTCTTAATTGATTGTCTTCTTTGTTATGTTTTTTCATTATCTTCAAAAATTTCCTCAGATTTCTGAGAGTGTTACTTGAGGTTCTGTGCCTTCTCTTTGGTCTGTTCTTGTCCTAATTTGCTGTCTACAATGGTCTGCTGTTCTCTTTCAGGGTGACAACATTATTCATAATACTTCTGAGGGTACTGTTGGATAGTTAATTTGGTTTTTTCTCTTTTATGGAGGTAGTATAATGTGGTGGTTTAAAGCTTAGGCTCTGGAGTCAAATTTTAGCCCTTCCAATTATTAAATGTATGTATGATCTTTGGCAAGTTATTTGACATCCCTAAGCCAGTTTCCTATCGTGTACAATGTTAATAGTACTTACCTCACGGGGATGTTGGATTTAATGCAGTGATACATATTAAGTGCCTTAAGATAGTGCCCAACACAAAGTACCCAAATAATCAGTCACGGAGTTTTTCCATAGGAAAGCTTATCTTCTGAGCACTTTGAAGAATGATCTTTTTTCTGCTGTTAAATTCTTTCGTAATTGTAGTTTTTGGTCATAATTTGTTCATTCATTTAGCTAACATTTGAGAGTTTACTTTGGGTCAAACACTGTGGTGGATAGAGATGCAGGACCAAATATGTATACCCTCAAGGAAGTGTCAGTCTAGTCTTTTTTTTTTCCCCCTGAATCATTTGAGGGTAAGTTACATACGCCATGCTCCCATCTTGTACCAAAATATTTCAGGTTGTATGTCCTATAAATAGGAATAGTCTTACATAATCACAGTACCATTGTCAGCTTAATAAATTTACATCAATACAGTACTTTAATCTACTTTACCATTCATATTACAAATTTGTCAATTGATCTAATTTTTTGTATAGCGGTCCCCCCCTCCCCTTCCAATATAACTTCCAGGATCTAGCCTGGGGTCAGGTATTCCATTTAGTTGATTTATCTCTTGCCTCCTTTAATCTGGAAATTTTTCCCAGCTCTTCTTTTTCTCGTCTTTGATAAATATAGTTCTTCCCTTCACACTTTTTTTTGTTTGTTTAATAGACTGTTCCTTAACTTTGTGTTTGTCTGATGTTCTCTTGTGATTAGATTTAAGAGTTATGTGTTCTTGGCCAGAATACTACATAAATGATAATGTGCCTTTCTCAGGGTATCACATCTGAATACCCACAATGCACATACCTCATAGGTGATGTAAATTCTGTTTGCCTAGTCAAGCTGTTGCCAAATTTCTCCACTGTTTGTTTGGTTCCCCCCCCCCCCCCTTGTATCTAATAAATTATTATCTGGAGATACTTTAGGACCATGCAAATATCTTATTCCTCATCAGAATTTCCTCCTAGATTTTAGGAACCATTGCTTGATTGAATTTTTACATGTTGGTTGCAAAATGATTTCCTAACTCCAACACTCCCTCCAGATTCTCCTGTGTTAACGTAGAGCTCTCCCTTCTTCCACATGTTAAAGTTATTCATTTATTATTTTTGTTGTTATTAGCTTGACTCATGAATTCCTATTATTTCAATAATTTATAATTCATTACTGTACCTATTTTTGTGTTCAAATTGTCCCATATTTGGCCAGTGGTAGCCCCTTCAAAGGAGCCCTGGTGGTGCAACGGTTAAGCGCGCGGCTGCTAATTGAAAGATTGGCAGTTTGAATCCACCCAGCGGCTCCAGGAAGAAAGACTTGGCGATCTGCCTCTGTAAAGATTACAGCCAACAAAACCCTATGGGGCAGTTCTACTCTGTCACATGGGGTTGCTATGAATTGGAATGGACTTGATGGCATGAAGCAACAGCTACTACAGTCACTTCACACTGTCTGACATGCCCTGGCTGTTTTTTTTCTTTTTTACCACTTCATTGCTTTTAGCGTAACAGGATAGTCCAAGCTTATCTTTTACCTCCCCTCTCCAGCCCTGGAATCATTCTGTTTTCAGTAAGTAACCCAGGCTTCTTTACTGGGAGAATGGATGCTAAGTGTGCTCATTGCCACTGGGGAGTGTTTGCTGCTCTGCCTTTTCAGCACACTGGACTAGCAAATACATGCATGTATATACACTTATACACACACATATATACAAGTACATATACCTACATCCATAGTATTGTAGTTAGGTGCCATTGAGTCAGTTCCAATTCATAGCAACCCTATGTACAACAGAACAAAACACTGCCCAGTCCTGCTTCATCCTCTCAGTCGTTGCTGTGTTTGAGCCCATTATTGCAGCCGCTGTGTCAGTCTATCTCATTGAGGGTCTTCCTCTTTTTTGCTAACCCTCTATCTTACCAATCATGATGTCCTCCAGGGACTGTTCCCTCCTGATACCATGTCCAAAGTATGTGAGACAGAGTTTCACCATTCTTGCCTCTAAGGAGCACTCTGGCTGTACTTCTTCCAAGACAGACTTGTTCATTCTTCTGGCAGTCCGCGGTATATTCAGTATTCTTTGCCAACATCATAATACAAAGTCATCAATTCTTCGGTCTTCCTTATTCATTGTCCAGCACCTTGGTCCTCAAAGTGACATCTTTGCTTTTTTAACACTTGAATAAAAAAAGCAAGTATGCACATATAAAAACCCACTGCCAGCAAGTTGATTCCAACTCATAGCAACCCTATAGGACAGAGGCGAACAGCCCCATAAGGTTTCCAAGGCTATAAATCTTTACAAAAGCAGACTTCCACATCTTTCTCCCTCGGAGCAGCTGGTCAGTTTGAACCATGACCTTTTGGTTAGCACCCAAGTGCTTAACCACTTCACCACCAGGGCTCTTCTTGCATATATACAGAAATCATGAGACTACATCAATACTTTGCTTCCACTGCCTCCCTACTGAGTTCTCTGCTGTCTCCCATTCTTGCATGTCCATTCTATAGTTAGAAACCTAGGTTCCAACAACTTCAACACATGTATTCATTTGCTCAGTCCAACAAACAAACCTATTTCAGTTTGCTCTCATTATTAGTTTGCTTCCCTCTCTTCTTATTGATTTAATTTTCAAAAAATATGTAGGATATTAACGTAACACACTTTTCAAAATCAAAGCTATATGATAAACTCTGCTCATAGAAGTGTCCCTCCCTCCTGTATCACTTCTAGCCATTTTCCCTTACCTCTTATAGGTAACTAACTTCATTATTTTCTGGTTTATCCTCCCTATAATTTTTTTTAATGATAAACATATATTTATGTTTTCTTATTGATCCCCATGTATGGTAGGAGGTATCTTTTATCCAATTGCCTATGCAGTTGTCTGAAAACCATTCATTAAAAAGACCATCTTTGTTATTGCTTTGACATTTCACCTTTATCATATACTGAAGTTTTCTTTTAGTGGGCTCATTTCTGGAATTTCTGTTCCATTGTTTGGTCTGTCCTATTCATGCACCAGTATCACACTGTTACAGAGGCTTTGCAGTATCTGGTAGTGTTGGTCCTCCCCACTGAGAACTTTTTCTTTTCATATTTTTCCTAGTTGTTCTTGTGTGTTTATTTTTCCATATGAACTTTAAGATCAATTTATCTAGCTCCGTGAAAACCTCACTGGGGTTGAGATTACAATAAATTTTTAAATTAAATAAGGGAGAATTGATGTCTTGATGGTAGGACATCCTAACCAAGAAAAAGGAAAATCTTTCCATTTGTTCAAGTCTAGTTTTGTGTCTTTCAGGAATGTTTTGTAATTTCCTTGTATAGGCTTTGAACATTTCTTGTTTATTCTTGTTTTATCTGTAGTGCTACTCTTGTGAGGTTTTTCTCCTTCATTATATATTTTAACCAGTTATAATTTGTGTATATGAATTCTGTTGATTTTTGCATGCTAAGTTCATATCCTGCTATTTTACTGAATTATTTTATTGTATCAATTTTATGATTAATTATCTAGGGTTTTCGTATTTTTGTGCCTCTGATTGTTTTCTCAATTCTATTTACATTGGCTCCAGAATCATGTTAAATAGTAGTGAAGATAGTAGACATCCTTGATTTGTTCCTGACCTTAGTGGTAATATCTCTAGGGTTCCTCCACTAATTCCGTAAATAAGATACTGGCTTTAGGATGAAGATTTATGTATTTTATCAAACTAAAGAAATACTCATCCATTTCTATTTTTTTCAAGAGTTTTTAGTAGGAATGTGTTTTTCAAAGGCTTTTTCAGCGTCTATTGAAATAATGAGTGCATTTTTTGTGAATAATGTGTCCATGTGAATAATGCACTCACACACGTAGAACACATAGAGCACAATGCGTGAGGGGTGCACGGTTGGCAAAAAACGTATAATGTGTGCATTATTTGCGTAAAAATATGGTATTTTTTCTTCTCAGACTAGTAGTATGCTAGATTTTATTAGTAGATTTTCTAATATTTAACCATCCTTGCATTTCTGGCACAAACCCCACTTGGTCATGGTTTATTTTGTTAATGTGATATTGTAGTCTGTTTGCTAATATTTCATTCGGGACTTTTACATCAATACTTACAAGTGCATGAGTTTTAAATCTATAAGACTTTAGCAAATCTATGGTGTTCATGCTTATTTCTGTTTTTGGGTGAGCACCTCATTCATATCAACCTGGCAGCTCAAAAAGATGAAATTACTTTTATTGGTGTTTTATATTGGGAAGTTGTGGTGAATAATGAGAGCCCTACAATTTATCAGCCTTGCACTTAAGATTTTAAGGCTGGCTAGTGCACAGGCACCAAAAAGTATTTAGCCAACATCTGGCAAGCCATGCACTTCATAAACAGTTCCACTTTGGTGAGGATAGCCCACTCTTCATTCTGAAAATATAGAGAGTCATCATTGGATTTGGGTGTGGAGTGCTTACTTTCACAACTTCAAATGCCAAGTCGTTTGGAGTGGGTGATGCTGTTTCTTTTGCACAAGTTTTTGTTTTTAGTTCCTAGGCTACCCAGAAGCTGACGGAATATCTTAGCAGCCCAGTTTTGCTTTCTACAGTAGTGATTTAAGTAGACTTATTTTGCAAAAGTTACTCCTGATTTCTGAATATGCTTTTTTTTTTGAAGTTTGGGTTGCTGTGTTCTTGGTTTTCTTCCTTTCCCTTTTATGTGTTCTGGATGCCCCCATACCTATTCATGTTTTCCTGGAGGTTTTAGTGCAGATTGTTTAAGGTCACATCAGACATTTCAAAACAAGTTGCTTTTTCAGAAACATACACCCTAAATTAGTATAGTAAAAATTAGAGCTTAATATGTAATCCATGAATGTCTCATTTACTTTAAAAAGGTTTACATCAGAATTGCAATAGCAGACTATTTTATCCATAACAAACCTCTTTTTCTCCCCCCTGGTGTTTAGAATTGCAGAATATGTGTAGAATGTGGCACACGATCTAGTTCTCAGTGGCACCACAATTGCCTAGTTTGTGACAGTTGTTACCAACAGCAGGATAATTTATGTCCTTTTTGTGGGAAGTGCTACCATCCAGAATATCAGGAAGACATGCTTCATTGTAATATGTGTAAAAGGTGAGAGATACAGTTATTCCATTAAATCATTTTGTAGATTGTTTTATCCATGTAATCACTTGCCCTACCATATACCTTTGAGCTCCAAGCTTTTACCACACCAGTAATCCCTTTAGTACTGACTGTTGGTATAGATGGAATTAAATTGTGTTTTTATGGGTCTGAGAGGCAAAAGAAAAGACAAGAATAGAAATGAGTATGAAGAGGACAAAGTAAAGAGGAAATACTTTAAAAATGTGGAAGTAAAAAATGCCAAGTCCTTTTTTAGAACCTTTGCCATTTACCATCCCCTATAAGCTTTCTCTCGTCATCCTTTACCCCTCTCCCATTTCAACAATTGCCCTCCCCTCCCCTAGAAATTAAATTGACTTTAAATTAAATATTTTTATTTAAATATATTTGTCATAATAGGTGGGTTCACTTAGAATGTGACAAACCAACGGATCATGAACTAGATTCTCAACTGAAAGAAGAGTATATCTGCATGTATTGTAAACACTTAACAGTCGCGATGGATTCGATACAGCCAGGTGATGAAATGGAGGTGGCTGAACTCAGGACAGGTAAACCTGAGATTTTTGCTTTTTTCAGGAAGCTGTCCTAATCAGTCACCAGTATACTACTTTAGTAATAATGGTAGAGTCCTGTGTATCAGATCCCATCTTATTCTCAATTTCTCAACCTTGAAATATGCGTATTATCTTGGTTATCTCTGACTCTGTTGACTAAAATCTTATCTAACTGCTTTAAGACAGTTCTCATATTTGAATTCCAGTTGTGTTCTTTAGCCCAATGGTGAAAGTTCTTCAGCCTTTGGGCATATGACCTAGTTTGCTCTTCATAATCCAGGTTATCTTGCTCTAAACAAGTTTTAGTTTCATAACTTCTTAAATGTGAATTCTTGCTTCTTGAGCCCAAAATTTTGTTCAAGTATGGAATATTTATAATAGTACCCTGTTGGTTATGAGCGTAATAACAAACTTCTTAAAGGGTAAGACCTGCTTACCAGTTTATTTTTCATTTTCATCAGTATGAATGGCAACTTTTAGAATAGTCCTGTTTTATCATCTACAAGAGATTTAAGTAGAATTATCTTAATTAATTACTAACATTTCATTTACAGGATGCTATCAGTATACACTCGTGGAATATCCTTTTTTAAAGAATAAAGTGCCAACTATCTTTTAATACATTGTACTTTTCATGTTTTTTTAAAATTTAAATATCTGGTTAGAACAGAAATATCTAAAGTTATACTTATGACATTTTTGGTGATACTATTGTTGACTGAGTTAACAACAACAGAAAAACGCATTCTGATCTAGAGAATATATACATTATTTTCTGTTAAGATTATAACAATGAAATGGAAGTTGAAGGACCTGAAGACCCTATGGTATTTCTGGAGCAAGCAGTTAGTAAAGATGTCAAAGGTCAAGAGTTCATACCTGGAATTGTTCCAGATGGTAAGAATGCTTGTGATAATGGTTGTGCTCTATTTTGTGAAGAAAATGTATGTATATAGTGAGTAATATATGTGCATCTACTAAAACTTCAGATCTCTATATAAAAATTAGCACAGATACAGTCACTCAGGAAATTGTTTAGAAAGGAGCTTTTTAGTAAAACTAATAACCTTAGGAAGAAAATAATAGGAGAAAGGGCACTTACAGATTGTAGTTCTGCTCTAATCTAGACTTAATCATAACTGCATACTTTGTTTAGTGATCAAATGATTTTCATTAAAAAACAATTTGGTATTTTTCTCTTCCTGTAGTTAGACTTCTAACTACTAACTAGAGCTGTTGCTGAATGGGAGGTGTTTCATACTGAGTTAATGAAAAATCATTATTTTAGGTAATCTCAGTAGTTCTGTTGAGGGTTATTTCAGTTATTTCAATGATATTTCAATTAAGCTTTTGACAGTACTGATAATAGCATTATTGTACATGAGAATCTAGAATTAACAAGAGACTAGGTTGGGAAAAACTACTTAACTGAATTTAATTATGGTTTCATATGAAAGTCTGTGGGATTTTATGGGAAATTTTATATTATATAAATTGAGTATATACATAAAAAGCCTGAGATTTTTTTGAAATTTGTTAAGTTTACATTTAACAACTCACTGAAAGCGTGCTTCATGCAGATGTAAAGGGAAGAAAAATAAAGCTATCTGTAATAATAAATTCTATCATAGTGCATAATAAGATTCCTAATTTTGTCTTCTTATCCTACTTACTGATAGTGATAATGTGTTTTGTGCTTGTATTGGAAATTGGCATTTGGTAGCGAAATAAACTCCTACTCAAATGATTGTTGAAGGAGTAGTGTTAGAGGAATTTTGACTCCTTGCTATAGATTCCATAATGTGTTATTCTCAGCAGTTGAAGTCCATGCTGAAGAGCAACAGAAAGCACCAGAAAGTCTTGACACAGATTGTCTTCTCATTTCTGGTAAGCAGTCTGCTCATATTGTCTGATTTGATCAGTTTACAAGATATAATACTTTTATGGTTCTATGCAGATTTGAGCCACTATCCATTAACTTTTCAAATATTCCAATGGATAGTTACAATATTTTGCAATTGCTATATACACAGTACAGTAACTAAACCTTTTAGTCACATGATGCCTTCCTCGAAAAGTAGTGACAATGGATTCTAAGTGAGTTCAGAGTCTCTATAAAGAGTTGGTGTATCAAATATTTGTTACATTCTGAAGCAAGTTAAAATCATTATATAAGAACCTAGTAGCAGAAAGTAATTGAACTGCTTGGAATGTAGAGCATGTTTACATTTTTATCCAAAAACTTCCTGCCTAAAATAGAACAGGGAGAATATGCTGGTTGTGGTTTATGTGTGGAATGCACGTTTCTCTTTGCCAGTGAGACTTTTAAGTTGTTGTCTTCTGTTAGCACGTAATTTAGGCTTCATGCAGCATCGTGAGAAGTATGTTTCACTTGAGTCACTCAAATGATGGTCCTTTGGTTTTAAACCCTTAAGAATTCATTCATCATTGTATGTATTTAGTTTAAAGTCCATTTTTTATCATTCACTTTCTTCCGTTAAGTATTTTTGAAACGTTTAAGCATTTAAAAAATATTTAGTACTGCCAGATATATTATTTGATGTTTTTCCTTTATCCTCAGTTGTAGTCTTTCAGTGTATCAAGAATGAGTAGGGAGATTTCATTTTGTATCAGAAGGTAGATATGTAGTTACTGGCTGGTAAATAGTAGATGAAGAAACTAGAGTTTCTATAGTATAATTTAAAAATTGCCCTCACAGCGTTGGGAGAATAAGCGCTTTTTATCTTCAGTGTTCCTACTTTATAGAGCCTCTTACGGTGCATGTCATTTAGACCTGCAACTTTTCTCTTAAGTAAGGTTGGGTTAAAGGTTTAGCACAGTAGTACACTGATATAAAATTTACCAGTCAGTGATTATATTTCTGATAGCTAATTAAGTTTAATGGCTTGCTAAGATTAGCCTCTTTAGAATATAGACGATCAGGAAGAACAAGAGTTATATCCAAAAAAATGTGTTGAGTACATTGGTGGGTACAGTTAAGCAAAATAATTTTTCTAGTTAGTAAATCTTTTCTGTCTTTGCTTGTTACTCGTTTGAATCTACAGAATCTTTATTACATTTGGGTGTCTGCTGTTGCAAAATATCTGTGTGTTCTTTTCTAGTTTTCGCTTTTTTAGTATGAACACTTCACATGACATCACTGAACCTCATTTTCCTACCTGTAAAATGAGGATGATAACTTTGCCTACATAATTTTCAATCCTTTTGTAATTGTTCAAGCTATAAAACATTATGTGTAATAGGATTGTATCAGTGATTAATTTTATCTTAATATATTCTTTTTAGAAATTACCATAAACCCGGGGATCCATTTAGGGCCATGTTTTTGTAAGGTTTTCTGGTCTGGGACTGATTCGAATCCATAAACTGTTAAGTATGGTGATTTTTATTAACTTAATAGCTATTCTTTTTTTTATTTTATTGTATTTCAGGTGAAGGCTTACAGAACAAATAGTTTCTCATGAAACAGTAGTACACATGTTGTTTTATGACATTGGTTAACAACCCCACAACATATTAAGCCTCTAAATTCTCAACCTTTTTTTTTTTTTTTTTTTTTTTTGATGAAAATACAGATAGCCAAAGATACACCGTTTTAAAAATTTCTACATACACAGTTCAGTGACATTGACTATGCTCTTCCAACTGTGCTGTTATTCTCACTTAAGATGAAGGCTTACAGAACAAAATAGTTTCTTAATAGCTATTCTTAATGAATACTTTCTAAGTCATGGTTTAACCAAAAAGATGTCTTTAAACTCCTGTCCCCCCTTTTCTGCCAAAGCCTGTTATTAATATATTAACAATATATTATTAATGTCTTATATTTAGTCACAGTTAGAAATTTTGAAATGTATATGTACATTAATATGATGAATATTCCAAATTTTATAGAATCATCTGAAAATAAAATGCATCTTGAATTGGAAAGTCAGATTTCTTGTGAAGTTAATAGTGAAAAACTGGAAGTGTCTTCTAAAGTAATGCATATTTGTCATGAAGATCAAAATGAAAACAAAATGGAAGTGACAGAAAACATTGAAGTCATTGCACACCAGAACATTGTACAGCAAGAGGAACTACACTCTTCAGAAGAACCTAAAATGGTGGTATCCCCAGAAGAATCAAGGCCTTCAAAATCAACCATTGAATCTGTCTCTGTTCCACCAGAAACCTTAAAGTCCCCATCTGAGGAAAGTACTTCTGTATGTTCTAAAGAACAGTTGCCTACAGAAAGGTTACAAGCAGAAATGGAACAGAAAGAAAATTCTGAATCTTCCACTGGGTTTATGGAATTTGAAATGACTCCTGCAATTGAGGGTTATGTAAAAGATAGTTCATGCCAAGGAGACACATCTTTAAAATTACCATCTGAGACAGAATCATCATTTTCATCAGTAGCAGACATAAGCAAGGCAAATGTGTCTTCCCCTCCAACTCTTTCTTCAGACTTGCCTTCACATGACATGCTGCATTGTTACCCTTCAGCTCTCAATTCTTCTGCTGGAAACATCATGCCAACAACTTACATCTCAGTCACTCCAAAAATTGGCATGGGTAAACCAGCTATTACCAAAAGAAAATTTTCTCCCGGTAGACCTCGGTCCAAACAGGTAGGATGATTTTAATGATGTTGATAGAAGAGATGTTGGAGCACTTATATCAGATAAAGTGTGTTGTGTAGCTTGGTTTGAAGGCCAACTTTTACTGTCCTCAGGTAGAACTTACATATGTTGTAATGTTGATTTATAATGTGTTTAGGTTATTTCTTTAATGCTGTTAATGAAGAATGTATTTTATTATACTTGAAGGAATTTGTAATTGCAACTTAATTAGAACATAAAATGCGACCTATTTGATTATAGCTTCTAATAGAAACGCTCTTTAAAACTTTTAGTTCTGTGTCAAACTAACAACAGATCCTTAAAAAACAGTATACTGTTGAGTATACAGTAACATTTATTTTTCCCCTCTAACATTTATTGACATCGGTCATTGCATGTTTTTAACCTCATAAGCATCAAAATTTACCAAGGGAGTTCTTCATGCTGGGAAATATCTGATTTTGATTTTTCTACTAATGGCTAACTTTTGTGGGATTTTTTTTCAAGTTAGCATTTATTTCAGTAGTTTTATGGAGAAATCTCAGTATTGTATTGTTGATGTTTAGGAAGTGAAGTGAACGCTTCCCATGCTTGTTTTAACTAGCGTGGCTTCTGCCCTTTAAGGCTGAGTCCCAGTGCTTTTAAAGTGGGCTTTAAGTGAAACTACTTGGCAAAATGAAGATACTATAGCTGAGAATTATTTTTTATTCTACAAAATTGTTACTTTCTAAAATGTTTTATAAAATGGCAAGATATCAAACAGTGCAGAATTGTTTAGTCATAATCGTAATTGGGAGTTTTAAGGCTCATAATTCAAATTACTTCTAGTGATTAAAGTTTAATTTTTTAAAAAAGGAATAATATCTTGACTTTAATCATCTAATTTTGGAATTATAAAGTCATTTAGAGAAAATCTGACTTGATTTTAATGTAAAAATTAGTCTCCTCAGAAAAAAAAATCCAGATATATTTCATTCTCTAGAATTTAGGATTAGATTTCGGATTTAGCTATTTCTCTATGACAAAAATAAATGCAGGGACTAAAACACTTTATATACGCCTTTCTCTAATTTTAAATAGTTTCCTTACTGTTTACTTTCTATTTCCCCAAGTGAGATTTTCCTTCTCAAACCAGTTGTCCTCCACCTCTTCAGTAAGTTTAAGTAGAATTTTACTAGGGTATTTTTTCTTGTTTTATAATAGTTATATGATGACTTAGTTCTGACTCTGAAAAGACTTTAGCAATGGAAATTTGAATCTCAAATTTACTTTTGGTTCAGATATTTACATTGTTTAAATATTTAAATATTCTGTTAAATCTTCTACTGCTCTATTTGAAGACTGTTTCAGTTAACTGAGAAACTAAATTCTATTTATTAGCACCATTTTTCTGTTGACTTTTGTTCCAAAATTATATATATGTGTGTGTTTCTATATATTTTTTTCTTCCAGACTCATCACTTTGTATTTGCTTCTGCTTCTGCTATATTCTCTTTCAGTTCACGGTTCTGGTAATATTTTACTTTCTGGTTAGTTGCCACTCTTTCATTGCTGTTTTATCATTTGCTGCTACTGTCGCTGCTAAATAGACCTTCATGAATGCAGTCAGAAAAGAATATACCCAAAGATACTAATCTCATAAGCTAATTGTAGGTCATGTGTTACCTCCCTGTTGGCTTTTTAGTCTTCCAAGCTTGGTTTTAGTTGTGTAGGAAGCACCCTTCTTTTGATAATTCATGGCCTGCTACTATACTTCTGTTACCATGGAGAGTATTAGTTGGATAGCGGAAGATAGCTCTTCCATTTTTTATCAGTGTTCAGGCACTAGGGCCATAACTTCCTGGGAATAGTCTGTACCTAAACAGGAGTATTGATACTTTATATTGGAAATCCTAAAGTCCAGAATTCTATTACATGAATTTCTGTGATTCCTCTGTTACATTTCTGGTTTTATTGTTTCTTTTTGCAGATTCTTAGCAGTTGGGGGTAGCTATTAAATGAGATGGAGTTTCATGACACAGGTTGTAATGTAAGCAAGTTTCTTTGGTTTCGAATTATTGGTTGAGTGTCAGCCTCACTACTTCCATGTTTTCCTTAATGTCATCAGTTCTTTGGTCTTTACCAGTTCAACGAAACCACCCTAACCAAAGAACTGCAGACTTAGTTGGTTTGAATTCCGTTTCTGTTTCTGTTTCATAGTACTCAGGTCCTTATATTTGTCCAAACAATTTTCTGGTACTACATGAGTTTTTCTAAGAACTCACTTAAAGATTAAAGGAATGCTTTTACTTTTCAGATTTTCTTTGTTTCTCATTAAATTGTGATGTGATAGTACCTGGATTATCCAGTGGTCTCTAGAGATATGTTAGCCAGCAGAAGGCTAAGCCAGTGCTGTCCAATAGAAATATAATGCAAGCTACATATATGTAATTTTAAATTTTTTAATAGTCATATTTATTATTATATATTAACCCAATATATTAAAAATATTATTTCAGCATTTAATCAATACACAAATTATTAATGAGATATCTTACATTCTTTTCTCATGTACATGACATCTAGTTTATATTTTACAGTTAGATCTCAATTAGCACTAGCTACATTTCAGGTGTTCCATAGCCATACATGGCTAGTGACTACCACATTGGACAGTGTAAGGCTAAGCATTTTCAAAAATATGAAAATTTTAGTTCCAGAGTTGTTAATGACATTAAAAGAAATGCCAAATGAATTGAAGATTGATAAGTATGTTGCTATGATTTCACTGTTTTCAAGGACTGATGTAGAAATATTCTACTTTCTTTAAAACAGGTAGCACAAACTAACTCCACATATTTTCAGTGTATATGAGATTATGTGTGTGTGTGTGTGTGTGTGTGTGTGTGTGTGTGTGTGTGTGTTTCCCTCCCAATATACTGGATGGTCTGAATCTGAGACATGATGACACAGGAAAATATAATCTGTATCTTGGGTATCGGGAGTCTGTTGTCAAATGGTAAACCAATTGTATTATTTTTCCTTTATAGGAGAGTTTATTGTTTTATATTGTACCTTTTGCATTGAAGATTTTAGGTGTTAGCGAGAATTATGTAATGCTTACTTTTTTTCTTCATGGGATGTTTCAGATCTATCTCAAATGTCTGCTTCAGCTCTGGAAATAGTAACATAAGTTTTTTTGATGATTATGAATACAAAATGATTCTTGTGTTTTTATTTTGTCCACTTCAGACACATGATTTCACAAAGACAAAGAGGACAAATTTAGATACGATAGGTAGTAGGAGATGGAAAAGGAGCCCTGGTGGTGCAGTTAAGCGCTTGACTGGTAATCAAAAGGTCAGTGATTCGAACACACCAGCCGCTCTGCAGGAGAAAGATGTGGCAATCTGCTTCTGTAAAGACTTATAGCCTTGGAACCCAGTGGGGCAGCTCTCCTCTGTCCTTTAGGGTCTCTGTGAGCTGGAATCGACTTGACTTGAATCAGTTGTTTTTTCCCTATCTTTTATTGAAGTTATGCATTTGTGATATGTTTTAGTGTTTATTTCTTAGAGTTTTCAAAGGTACCTCTGTATATCTGCATGAAGAGTTGGGTTTAAAAAGTGGTTATTGGACATGCCACATAATTGTAATCAACTGTAGAGCTCATAAAAAGCAGCAATGAAGTGGCCCTCCCCTAGACTAATTTAAACACAGTCTCTGACGATGCTTGTTTCATCTTAACCCTAGAAGTGGAGTTCTGAATTAGAGAAATGTGGTGTTACTCATTGTTTTACTATTTTATTATGCATTAAACATAATGCCCCAGAAATGCTCTTAAAAAGTAGTAGTAAATGGGATGGAAGAAAAAACTTAATTTATCATATCAAATCATGTAATTTTTTTTATTTCAGTCTCTGTTCCATTTATCTCTGCAAAGTGGTAAGGGTAGTGGTAATAGCATTGTCAGAACCTGTCTAACTTCAGGAGGGGATAATGTGAATCAAGGTCCGCCTAGGGATCAAGGCTGATCCCTGTGAGGTAGAGTCAGACATACCACTACTTTCCAACCTTTTTACCAATTCTGACGCCAGCTGTCCATCCTGTGGCACTCACTACTTCTCTTCTGGGTTTGATAATTCATTGCAATGGCCGCATTGAACTCTCAGACCATACTTAACGTCAGGTGGTTTATTAAGGAAATAACAGGGTCAGGAAGCCTTTAGGCAAAGTCTCCCTTCTTCAGTGCAGGACAGCCCTTTCAGCTCCTCTTGGCAATGCAGGCCTCCTCTCAGCCACCTCAAGACAGGCTCCTCTCTGCCCTGCCATCTGTCACCAGGGCCCCTTCCTGGCCTATTGCCTCCAGCTCTGCTGCTGGGCCCATTCCATGCCTGTCACTGTCTCTAGTGTTACAGCCCTTTTAGGAGATTCCTTGCCGCCTTTCTCTCTACCTCCCTCTTCTCTTTTGTCTTTTCTCCTTTATGCTTCTTCAGGCTTCTGTCTTTATGCTACTTTCTTTCTGAAAACCTTTGTGGGGTTGGCTGCATATATACACACAACTCCTTGTCAATTTCAAGGGATGGCCTGGGGGCAGCGGGGCACAAGCTGACCAATCCCCTTTTGGTAGACCACAGACATTTCATTTGCATTGTAGGCTACAACTTGCCTCATTTGCATAGTCCATTGACAAATCCCTGCAAGGTGCATACCAATCACAGGGCAGGCTGCAGCCCAGGACCAGACAAGAGTTATCAAACCACAAATTGTTTACAGCCTACCCAGGAAATACCAGTCAACCTGAAGAAAAGTAATAATCCCTGTGGGGTAGAAAACCTAGGACAAAGGTAACTCCCCAGAGTTTAGTGGAAAAATCTTTCAAGCTGTTTTTCCAAAGAACTAAGGCAAAGGGCCTCATAAAGGAGCTCATTTCATCACACTCTCATTCCATAGTTGTGTTCATCCATTCTAATTCGGAAATTGTGAGATGTAGTCATTTTAGCTCATGGTATAGTGGTTACCCTATTTCTTTCATTTTTGTTTTATGGGAAGATATTTAATGTAACTACGTGACTATGATTACTTCAGACATTGTCAGATACTAATTACTTTCATGGTTATATTGAAATAGTTATTAAACATTCTATCAAATTTATTTTCTTTTTACAGTAAATATTTCAAGAAAATTTTATAAAAGGAAACATAGGTACTCAACTATATTTTGGATTTTTAGAAAATCCTAAGAATTTTTTTCTTCAATTGTTTTTAAACTGTAAACTGATATTTTATTAGAAACTTATTTTTTAATGGTTATAGTGGGCTGATGTTATTTATGGTACCTTGATTAAAACAATGGTTGAATTATCTGTTTCTTTCCTCCCCCCACCATTTTTTAAAATTTCATTTATTTTGTTGTTGTTGAGAATATACATAGCAAAACATACACCAGTTCAACAGTTTTTTCTTCATTTTTGATTTTTACTTTTCCACAATTTCTTATCGCTAACATCAGATATATGGAAAGCTTAGGAATTTGTTAAGTTCTTTGACTAATATCTATTGAGAAGTTCTCATAGAGAAAGTGAAATTTCTTTAATATAATGGGTTTCCAGAGGTATTTACTTCATTAGATCATAACCACTTTCCCATTATTTTGAAACTGGATTTTTTATTTTTCATGAATTCAAATAATTTTATTATGAAGCATAGAATTTTATAGCGTACTTGTATACTCTTAACAGCATTTTAAATGAAGTGTTCCAAATTAACATATGAATTTCATAATCTATTCCTGTGAGACAATAGGCCTCCAGAGTGTTGAGCTGTAGAGGACTGTAGTTTTGTTAAGCATCATCCATTAATTATAAGCAAGCTTATTTCCTTTTTTTTTTTTTTTCTGGTTTTGCAAATGCCAATCCCTTAGGAAGAAGCGGGGGGGGGGGGGGGGGGAGGCTTTGTTTTTAAATTTAAAAAAAAAACAAACAGAAAACTAGATGTGTAAATTATATTGTCCTAATAAGGAAAGATTCAGTCCTTTATAAATCATTTCATATCCAGCTTTTAATTCAGACAAGTTTGAACTTTGAAACATTGCTTTGTTTAAAGTATATACAAGGATATTCATTAAATTGAAACATTGCTTTGTTTAAAGTATATACAAGGATGTTCATTAAAGGAAAAGAAAACTACCCTGGTGAGTTGTAACTGTTAATTCTTGGATACCTAAAAGACAGAATCTATATATCTGGTACTTTGTCTTAGAACGTTTTGAAGAAGGTTTAATTAGTAAATAGATGTATATTCCTATTCTTTTATAGTGAATAAAAAATGCAAGGTAGTATGTCAGCAATGATTATCTACGTGTTTTCTAGTTTAGAAACTACACTGCCTTTTAAGAAAGATTTTATAGGAATATTTTTATATTGTTTGTACTTTTTTTTTTTTTTTTTTTTTAACCGTAGTTGTAAAAACAGCTTGGGGGAGGTGTCTGACCTCCGCCAACCACACAAGGGGGAAGCAGAACCAAGATCAACAGATCAAGGCTGATTCCTGTGAGGCGAGGTCAGACACGCCTCCTCTCTTCGCCATCTTTACCAATTCTGATACCGACTGTCCCTCCCACAGCACTCTCTATTGAGTTCAATAATCCATTGCAGTGGCCCCACAGAACTCAAATATATGGGGTTTACTAGGGAAGTAACAGTTACAGTTCAGGCTCAGGAACACTTAGGATACAGTTCTTCCATTAGGATAGCCTCTCCCTAGCTGCGCTCGCAGGCATGCCTCTTCCTGGCCCTCAGTCTCTGCCCAAAGGCACTCAGCTTTCTCTCTCCATGGGCTGGGACGCCCACCGCACTGTCTCCTGCTGCTAGGTCCCTCCCGCTGGTCCCTCCTTCCTTGATGGTGGTGGGCTCCTCCTTTCTGTGCTGGAATTGGCTCTCTTTTAAGGCAAAACTGACCAATCCCCTAGGTAGGCCACAATTACCCTATCACACGATCACCTGGGTGGGGGTTACAAGACCATGGCTAGAAAGGCCACACACAAAAGTAATTAATCCACCACAGTAGTTTATTGATGTTTAAAAAGATTGATTAATATAAATTCAGCATGAAAATTTTCATAGTGCAATTGCTTGAATTCAAACCCTTATTCTGTTATTGTTTGTGTGATCGTGAGCAAGTTACCTTACTTTTTTCATCTATAAAATTGTATCATATGGTGGTTGTTTAGAATTTAATAATAATGCATATAAAGCATCTGGCACATCTGCCATTGCTTACTTTCTTGAATTACTGATTAATGCAGATTTTAGAAGGGTATAATAATCCTGTATTAAGTGTAGCTCTGGTATGGTGGTCCTAAAACCAAGTAGATTGATTGTTTGCACTGAAGTGTACCAATGAAAATAACTACAGACCTTGACCATATGAAATACTGGCCACAGTAAACACAATATTTAGTACGTTTCCCAAATTCAAAACCACAAAACAATTGCACAAGGTGAGGCTGGCAAGTATCGCCAAATTCATTGGTAGGAAGAGGGTTAGATTTCTGGCAGATAACTAGTGTACATTTTTAAGACTATTGAAACCGTAGGTTTTTTTTTTTTTTTTTAAATAAAAACTGTGCACTTAAGTGTCTGTCACAGTTCTGGATCATGTAGATCCCATGCTCCCAGCAATCATTGACCTTCCAGACTAGTTTAGGATATAAACAGGTAAACAGCTTACTAAATATAGTATGTGATATATACTGCAGTAGAGGAAACCACAAGAGATAATATGGCAAAGCAAGAGGAGCCTAGAGAGAGAACTCAGCTCAGACTTCAGGCTTATGCATGTTTTCTAGAAGAACTGAAGACTAAATCGTTAGTACTCGGAATGTATAGGCTGTAGACTGGGAATATCAACATCACCTGGGAGTGTGTTAGGCAGAATCTCAGGCCTCATCTTATACTTCAATCCAAATGTGTATTTTAAGAAGATCCCAAGGGGGTCTCTATGCACCTTGAAGTCAGAGAAGCCCTGCTGTAAACCACCATGAGACATAGTTTTAAACAGAAACATGTCCAACCCTTAGGCCTGCCCAACCTAAAAAACATATGTAAGATTAGAAGTGCCAGCCTTTCCTCTTAAGTTTGTTTGTGCCAGTAGTGATATTTCTGAAGACATTTCCAAAAGCATTGCTAGCACCAGCCAAATTTCTATTCTGGAATTATTGAGGGGTGAAACTGCTAACAGCTATTTCTATATTTTGAAGAAAGTATTTTATCAAATCTTGATCCAGGACTAGTGTCTTGTTCTGTTTAATGTTGAACTTAGTTTACTACATGAGACTTCTTTATGCAAAAAGAATTCTTTAAGTCATAAAAATGAGTTGTTGCCTGCTGTAGCTCCAGTATACACATGATTGCATGTATGTACCAAAAGGACAGATTACCAGGGACAGATTATCCAATAGGCAAGGTAAGCACAGTGCTTACCTTGCTTACCAGATCACTTGTAGTGAACATTTCACAGTTTTTCACCACATCAAAGATTCTGCTTCTTGGTATGGTTAGCATCTGTCTCTCCCAACCCCACAGCAGCTTCCTACAGAATAAAGCCTCTTTTCAAATTTACACTCCCTGACAGGGGCAGATGACCCAGTAAGCAGGGTAAGCACGGGCTTACTTGTGCTTATTTACTAATAGGGAGTGAACAGTTTCACTAGAGATGATCTGGTAAGCAAGGTAAGTACTGTGCTTTCCTTGCCTATTGGATAATCTACCCCTGCAAATTATAAACTTTGTTTCCTTTTCCCTTACTAGTTGTCTTCCTTTCTGCTCTCTCTTCAGTGTTTTCACTTTCTCTAAGTGAGACTCATCATTTAATAGCAACCTTGATTTTGCATAGTATGTTGGGAGAGGGTAGATCCAAGGTTGACTTCGGACTTGGAGGCGCGATGTTTGCCAGTGAGGCACCAAACTTCGCTGGCTGCTCTTAAAACTGAAAATGGGTTAGTCTGTGATCGTATTTAACACCAGCAGTAGAATTTCTCTTCTAATAAGTTTTTGCCCAGAGTAGCCTCTCCTCTCTTGGCCTTTCCTATTGACCATTTTCCTACTCCATAGTCCTTGTAATAGCTGTATTATCTCACTAGTGTGATAAATTTACCTGAGAAATTAGCATTAAAGCAGAAAGGAGCTTAATATCAACCTAAAACAATTGTTAGGGGGTTAAATAATTATTCTTGAAATCTAATTTTGTCTCTGCCAGCCCTGGTTGCACAGTGGTTAAGCGCTTGGCTGCTAACTGAAAGGTTGGCAGTTGGAACCCACTCTCTACTCTGCGAAAGATGTGGCATTCTGCTTCCGTAAAGATCAAAGCCTTGGAACCCTGTGGGGCAGTTCTGCTCTGTCCTGTAGGATCTCTGTGAGTTAAAATCAGCTCACTGGCAACGGGTTTGATTTTGGTTTTGTAGGATTTGATAGCAGTTGGTTCTGTTTTGCCTTTTTTTTTTTTTTTTAAATACCTTAATTAGCTTTCTTTACAACTTACAGTCTCCTGGTGGCTATGGTTTGAACGCTTTTGCCTTTAATTCAGATAGTTTAAGAATATCAGTGTATTGAATAGATTGATAATTTTTTAATAGGTGAGGAAATCCAGGGCTATGGGTATAGCTGGTTGAGGGGTTAGTATATTTTGCAGTATAGTACAGTGTTTATTGATGCATTCATGCATGTCCCTGCCCCCCAAAAAATAAATAAAAGATGCTCAATAGAAAAAGGAAAGATAGTAGAGGCTCAGTAAGTGTTATGGGTATTGAATGGTTCCCAAAAAAATATGTGTCAGCTTGACTAGGCTATGATTCCCAGTATTTTGTTCTAGTCCTCCATTTTATGTTGTAAATCCTAACCTCTATGATTTTAATGAGACAGGGTTAGAGGCAGTTATGTTAATGAGGCAGGACACAATCTACAGGATTAGGTTGTATCTTGAGTCAATCTCTTTTAAGATACAAAAGAAAGCAGAGAGGTGGGGGACCTTACTACCACCAAGCAAAAAGAGCCAGGAGCTGAAAGTGTCCTTTGAACTTGAGGTCCCTGTGCTGAGAAGCTCCTAGACCAGGGGAAGATTGATGACAAGGACCTTCCCCCAGAGTCTACAGAGAAAGAAAGCCTTCCTCTGGAGCTGGTGCCCTGAATTCAGATGTCTAGCCTCCTAGACTGTAAGAGAATACATTTCTGTTTGTTAAAGCTGTCCACTTGGGGTATTTCTGTTATAGCAGCACTAGATGACTAAGACAGTAAGTGTTGAACATAATGCTTCCTGTAACAGTGGACACAGCAGTCTCCTCCTCCTCAAAGTTACAGTCCAGTATCACAGATAATTACAAGGTAGGTTTTGTCTTCTAATAAAAAGCTGCAGTAGGATAGCACATATATTACAGGGAGACTAACCTCCTCTGAGTGGTCTGGATAAGTTCTTTTTGATCAAAGCAGAGAGCCGAAGGATAATTAATAACTAAACATTGTTAATTATGATGTTGGTGTTAAACCCCATTGCCGCTGAGTCGATTCCAACTTGTAGTTACCCTATAGGCAGAGCAGACATGCCCCGCAGGGTTTCCAAGGAGCAGCTGGTGGATTTGAACTGCTGACCTTCTGGTGAGCAGCCAGGCTCTTAACCACTGCTCCACTGGGGCTCCGTTGTTGTTAGGTGCTATCAAGTTGATTTTCAACTGTAGCAACCTGATGTAACAGACATGAACTGCCCCATGGGGTTTTCTAGGCTGTAATCTTTATGGGAGCGCATAGCCAGGTCTTTTCTCCCCTGGAGCATATGGTGGGTTCAAACGGCCAGCCTTTCCACTAGCAGCCGAGTGCTTAACCATTGTGCCACCAGGGCTGCTTTGGTAATTACAGCTATATTTTTGTCTTAGGGTCTGAAGAATATACTAGGTAATGTATTGCTTGTCAAAATATGTAAGTATAATCATAATTTTTCTTCAGTTCCTATAAAATTGCATATCATCTGTCTTCCAATGTCTTATATTTATTAAAATTCACAGTGTAACTATCCAAGTTTTTATTATGTAAGTTTTTCATAGCAGTTGAGTAGTTTTCTAATTATCCCTGAAATGGCATCCAAACATTTCTGATCAATAAAGTCCTTCATTTGGTTCATCCATGTTATATGAAATGTAAGTCCTTTCTGAAATGTGAGGTACAATTTTGGCATCAAAGCTAACTTTTAAATTATGATGAATAGGACACGATCACCATTAAAAAATCTTATTTCTGAAATATTTTATCTTAGAGTACAACTTTTATGGTATGTTTTTAGAACTATCTACTGACATAGCATTAAATATCAACCAAAAGGAATTTAAGAGATACACTAGTCAAATATCCTCAGAAAAACCAATGGAAATACCGAGAGAACTAAATATCTTTTGTTACCACTCCCTACCACTAAATAAAATTATAAACAATAAAACATGCATGATCACAAATTGTGATGCAATGAGAAGATACTAAAGATATGGTAAGGGAGACGGTGGTTCACTTGGGGAGCTAAGGAAAGGCATCTCTGGTGAGGAAATATGTCAGGCCATACCTGAAGGATCGTAAGAAACCAACCATTTTAAAAAGGGTTGGAAACTTGGAGAAGTGGAGAAATGTTCTGGGTTAGTAAGGGTCAGTAGGGCCTTGATTGCTGAAGAGCTTGGTATAGCTTGAAGGATAGCACGGAAGCCAGAGTACATAGGGCATGCTGGCAGAGGGAGAATCCCATAAGATGCAGTTGAAGAGAGGTAGTGGTGGTGGTGGTGGTGGTGGTGGTGGTGGTGCTAGGTGCTGTCAGGTCATTTCTGACTCATAGCGACCCTTTGTACAACAGAATGAAACAATTTCTGGTCCTGTGCCATCCTTACAATCGCTGGTATGTTTGATCCCATTGTTGCGTGCAGTATTATTCCATCTCATTGTGGATCTTCCTCTGTTCCACTGACCCTCTACTTTACCAAGTGTGGCATCCTCTTCTAGGGACTGGTCCCTGCTGATAACATGTCTAAGTATGTGAGAGAAAGTGTTGCCATCCTCACTTATAAGGAGCATTTTGGCTGTAGAGGTGGTGGTAAAGGTTTGTATTTTAAGTGCACTGAGAAATAATTGAAGGGTTTAAAATAAGGGAGTGTCTTCCTTAGACAGATTTGTATATTTGAAAAGTCCCTCTGGCTGCTGTTTGGAGAAAGACTGGAAAAGATGCAGGCTCTTGTAGCAGGCTCAGTGAGAGGTGGTGGTATCCAGGGCTGGGCTGTTGGCCGTGAAGATGCAAAGAAGTAGAATAATTGGGGGCAAAATTTGAAGATAAAAATTATTGAATTTACTGGTGGTTTTGATTGAAGAGGTGGCAGGGATGAAGATGGAAGTGGTTGGGGTAAGAGTGATAGTCAAAGATGACTGTTTTCCAGTTTTCTGACCTGAAGACTGGATGCCATTTAGACATGGTAAATCTGAGAAGTTTTGGGTGACAAAATGGAAATATTAAGAAGGAAGTTGAAAATCACACCAATTTAGAGATCTCAGAAGAGGTTAAAACTAGACGTGAATTTGGAACTCAACGGCATCCACGATGGTGTTTAAAGCCCTCATAATAGATAATAACATTTAGGATGAGAATATGTGAAGAAGAGAGTTGTCCAGGTTTCAGACTAGGAAACACTATTTGGTTTAGAGGTCATATGGAGGAAGAGCTTGCATAGGAGACTGAGAAATGGCAGCTGAAACATCAGCATGTTGCTACCACAGAATCTAATGTAACTGTGTTAGATGTTGCAAGTTTGAGTAAAATGAAAATAGAGAAATAACTTTTGGCAACATAGAAGTCACCAAAGACTTGGACATAGAAAAAAGGCATAGGCACGGATGCAAGAAGATTTGATGCGGGGGAAATGAGGTAATTCACTTGCAGTGGTTAGTGTTCTCAGTAATATGAGCATAACCATTAGCTGAGCCTCGGAAAAGGTAGATTAGGGATTTGGTGGGTCAGGGAGAAGCATAAAAATAATCCTGGAGGATAAAAAAGTATTGCTATAGAGAATCTGTGGGATTGCTAAATTTAAAATGTTTGAGGTTTGAGCTCAGAAATTAAAAGTGAAACCAGTCTGTCATTCACTGTGTGGTTTTTCTTAAAATGCTGTTACTCATTAACCATTTCCCCTCCATCAAAGGATATTCAAGCTCTTATTTCCAGTTTATCGTTTTAATTCCTCACAGTATTTTTATGTGGTTAATAGGATATTCCTTGTTTAATAATATTCTAGAGACCTGGTAAGTGCTATGTACTTGTCTTAAATTTTGGTTATTTAATTGATAAAATTATGCATTGTTGTATTACTGAATTTAAAATAGGTTCTTTATTGCTTGACATTTGTATTTTTCTTTAAAATGTTATCTTTGTGGAGTAAACATTTTTCTTTGTGCTGTTTAGCATCTTCATCAGATTAGTTCAGATTTTTGCTGAATGCGATTATTTGGGAATGAAATGCCTTAATTTTAACTATTTTAATAAGATACTATTTCCAGTATAATTTATTAGCTACTTTTAGGCATTTTAATTTGCAAATTTAGGACAATTTGCTTTAACATTTCTTCACTTTCCGAATTAGTCCTTTAGTTGTAATCTTAGTATAATATTCATTTCCCTAAATCAAAATCAAAACTGACAATTTAGAGTCGCTGACACAAGTGTAAATAAATGCTAAGATTATAGTGGAATTTGCATCTTAAGGTTAAAGACTAACTTTCCACAATTTAAAGTTTATGTATATGTTGCTTGCTCAAGGTTCTTGTTAACCTTTCTTTTTTTTTTTTTTTTTTTTTTTGCCAACTGGTTTGGTTGATCAACAGCAATAGATACACCTTCCATTCTTTACAATTATCTGTTTCTTTTCAGTGGAGTGATAGTTGTTAGAAAAAGATAGTCCCTGTATAATTTCTTCTAGTGTTAATTCTTAGAGTTTGATTGACTTTTATTTACGTTTCAGTTCTACAGTATTGCAGTACATGAGTCAATGTTGATGTCATATAAATCTTAATTTTTAATGTGTTTCAGTGTACTGATGTTTCAACCAGAATAAAAATGTAAATGGTAGCTGCAAACATTTAAGTGTTAAGTCACTGTAAGTGATACATTTGTTTTCCCTACCTTGAAGCAATTTGTCCTAAATTTCTATATATCTGCATTTGTTTTTGCTGTTTAAACTTCTTTAGTTGCTGGCTTTGACCTTTTATGTTGCTGAGTTTTATACATCTGTTTTCTCACCTGCCATATCCTAGGGGGCTTGGAGTACCCATAATACAGTGAGCCTACCTTCCTGGTCCTCAGACATTTCAGAAGGTCGGGAAATTTTTAAACCCAGGCAGCTCTCTGGCAGTGCCATTTGGAGCATCAAAGTGGTAAATAAAATTGCATTTATATTCATGTGTCATTTCTTTCTGGTTGTGTTGTCCTAGTAGAAGTTAAGAATAAACCTTTCTGTTATAGGTAAATAGTTCAGCTTTCACAGCCTCTTTTTTTAATCTAAAAATCTTAATGCAAACATGTTTGCATTTTAAAATCTGGACTAGGCGGATATTAAATCATAATTTTGTGATTGATTTCAAGTGTAAATTTTTAATATCTCTTTTTGTGTGTCACTTCTTATGTTGTAATGATGTGTATTTCTCTGAGGAGGAATATCCTTATCACTTAAGCCATAAGGTGTAATTAAGGACTTGGCTTGTTCATGCTATCATAAAATTTGGTTGCTAAGAAAAGAACGAAAGAACAGCTACATTAATCTATTATATACTAATGGAGAAGAAATACCAGAATTGCAGTTTAGGATTGAAGAGGCCTCTTCTTCATGCCAGCTTGTGGAAGTTTTACCCTGCTAGTCCTTTGAAGTAAATTAAGTACTATGACGCATTTTGAAGAAAAAATATTAGTTTGAAAAAGTGTTAATCATTGCAAAAGCTAAAATTCTTTATTGACTAGAGAACATAATTTTTCTTCATGTTCTATATTTCATATAGTGCTGAAATAAGGCTGTTTATTTAGACTAATGAAAGATTCCAAAGAGTTCCAGTATCCACTTTCTTTTTTCTATCACCTTTGGAAGAACTACTGTCCAACTCACCCTGTTATCATCCAGACTGTTTAAATATAAGCATTTGTTTTAATAGTATGTAAGATTACTTGTTTCACAATTTTGGAGAAAGTACCAATTTTTATTTATGTGTTCTTGCCTGTGCCATTTGTTGTTGGAGAAAAACAAGTTGAGAGATTACTGTAGTCTTGATTTAATCATTGGCTTAAGTTTTAAAAAAATCTTTTGTACCTATTTTTTGAAAAATAGTCTCTATCCACTCCTCCCTAACCCACCCTTGTTCAAAGAAGCTGATGGATCCCTCGAGGGATCTAAAGGAGAGCAGTTTAGAGAAGACAAGGAGAAGCAGTGTAAAAACTGGAAGTTGGCTGTATTTATTAAAACTGGGGGAAAAGATAACCCTCTTCTCTCTTGTTCATGTGTATCTATTTTGTGCTTAATGATATATTATTGTACAATAAATTACTACTTAGAAATCATTCTGCTAAATAGGTAGTGAGTTCAGCATTTCATACTGAGATATATAACATCAAATGAAGATATGACATTATTTAACTTGTCAGAGTAAAAAAAAAGATTAAAGAGAATTTTCCTGAGTATTTAAATAAGTTTAAATATGCATAATACATTTACTTGTAGAGAGTCCAGGTTTTTTTAGGTAGTAATACACAAGTCTGAGTATAACAACAACACAAAACACAAAAAGCAACAACAACAAAAAATACTGGTATTTCTTAAGAGATCAGGGAATTTAATATGTTTTCCTATAGAATTTTTTCTTGTACTGGATAAAAATTCAGATAATTATTTCTGTTTGAAGTAGTCATTATCTAGATGATTTGAAACACGGCTTTTACCCTTTTATCAACTGTACTATAATCTTTAAATAAAGTTTCCTTTAAATACTGTGACAGAATGAGGTAGACATATTCCGTTCATACAGACCGCTACCGAATAATAAAGAAAGTTGACTTAATTTTAATGACAGAAGAGAAAAAATAATTTTACATCAACAGAAATTAACTTTTATACTATTTACCAGTACAAAATAGTGGTTCAGAATATAGACACTGGAGCCAGACTTGGTTGCTCTGTAACTTTGAACAAGTTGCTTAACCTTTTATACCTCAGTGTGGTTATCTCTAAAATGGGGATAGTAAAATACTACCTTACAAAATTGTTGAGAGTAAAAAGTACTTAGATCCATACAGAGTAAGTAACCAGTAAATGTCAGCTAATTCTATAATTACTGAGAGTAATTAGCAGGAATCCTTCCTTATACTTATTCTTTATCGAATACAATGTGTTTACAATTAAGTTTCAGAATACATATTTAAAGATACAGATAATAAGCCTGTCTCTTAGTATTTATCTTGTCATCAAAATAAAAGAGAGAAACAAGTAGTTTTGGTAACAGTTTTCCTGAAGTTATTAGCATAAATTCTCAGGATTTAATTCTTTGTTTTCATTGGCTGATGAAGTAGCTGTACTCTAAATTTAGTGAAATGTTTTGTATCACTGACATTTGAACTTGAAAATTCTTCTTGGCTTTTAAAAAATGTTTACTCTTTACTTATATATTGTGTAGGGGCGTGGGTCAGGATTTCCAGGAAAGCGGAGACCTCGTGGTGCAGGACTGTCAGGACGAGGTGGCAGAGGCAGGTCAAAATTGAAAAGTGGAATTGGAGCTGTTGTACTACCTGGGGTGAGGCTGGCTTCATTTCTTTTCTAATCTTGAACATGTTAATGAATGATAAGAGTCATTTGCAGCTAATCATTTGGACTTTAATAGTCACATGAGTAGGCTAAAATTTTTACTTCGTTTTGCTCTTACCTCTACTTTGTTTTTTTTTTAATCTCTAATCAAGTTTTATTTTATATTTTTCAGTTTCTCATTCATTTTCTCTTTTCTTACCTTCCTGTTTGACTCTTATTTTATCTTCTTGCACCTTCCCCCAAAATACAGTATGTAGCATATCTCTTTTATTTAAAAAAACAAACTCCTGTTATATTCTTGGATTTATTTTAAAAAATTAATTAGATTGCGGTTTTAAGGTTTTGATTGCAGTTGCTTTCATTTTTGTACTGTGCCTTACAGAAGAAATGACAAATGTTGCAGATTAGTATGTACTCTGACAGCGTTGAAGGTTCTGTAACTATCTTTGACGTATTTTAATATAAAATTGATAAATATTGCTCATTGTTCATGAGACAAGTGGAATTGTTCAGTTTTACTAATAAACAAGGAGTAAGGAGACTTGCATGCTTGTTCTTTTTTTTTTTTTTAAGCAAATCCAAGTGGGGATAAATAATAGGCTTTTGAGGTATAGTTGATACAAAATAAACTATAAATATTTGAAGTATACGGTTTGAAAAGTTGTGACATATGTATCCAAAAAAACCAAACCCATTGCCATCGAGTTCATTCCGACTCATAGCGACCGTGTAGGACAGAGTAGAACTGCCCCATAGGGTTTCCAAGGAATGGCTGCTGGATTAGAACTGCCAACCTTTTGGTTAGCAGCCGAGCTCTTAACCACTATGCCACCAGGGCTCTGACATAAGTATACACCTTTAAAAACCACACCAGTCAAGATGGTGAACATAGTTTTTACCCCAAAAAGTTCATGCCCCTTTGTAATTCCTCTCTCCTCCCTCCCAGTCACTACCCCTCATCCCCAGGCAATAAGTGATTTGATTTCCATCACTATAGATTAGTTTGTATTTTCTAGAGTTGTATATAAGTGGGACCATACAGAATATACTTTTTGGGGGCTGGTTTTTTAAATCAGCATAATTATTTGGAGATTCATCCATACTGTGGCGTATGTTAATAGTTCTTTCCTTTTGTTGCTGAGTAGTATCCCATAGTTGGATGTGCCACAGTTATATTCATTCACCTATTGAAGGACATTTTGATTGCTTCCAGTTTTTGGCTTTTAGAAATAAAGGCTGCTATCACCTTTTTTTGTATAAGCCTTTGTATGAACATATGCTTTCTTTTCTCTTGGGTAAATATCTAGGAGTGAAATGACTGGATTGTATGGTTGATGTGTATTTACTTTTTTTAGAAAAGGCAACTTTTTGTCACGTTGGTTGTATCACTTTACATTCCCACCCAGAGTGTATGAGTTCCCATTTCCTCCATTTCTAACCTATACTTGGTATGGTCAGTCTTTTTAATTTTAGCCATTCTAATAAGTATGTCATACTGTCTCATTTGCATTTCTCTAATGACTAATGATGCTGACCAGCTGTTTAGGTGCTTATTGGCCATCTGTATATTTTTGATAAAGTGACTTTTCAAATCTTTTGCCCATATTTTAATAGGTAGTTTTTTTAAAAACTTAATTATTGAGTTCTTTATATATTCTGGACACAAATTCTTCATCAGATCTATGATTTGCAAATATTTTCTTGCATTCTGTGGTCTGTCTTTTCTTTGTCTTGACAGTGTCTTTTGAAGAGCAGAAGTTTTAAGTTTTGATGAAGTCCGATTTATCACTTTTTTCTTTTATGGATTGTGCTTTTGGCTGTCAAAGAAATTTTGCATAACCCAAGCTCACAGACACATTCTGTGTTTTCTTCTATAAGTTTTAAGGCTTTATGTTTTGAACTTAGGTCTATAATGGAAGCTAACATTTAAATAATGGTAAGAATGTGGGTCAAAGTTCATTTTTTTGCATATTGAATATCCGTTTGTTTTAGCACCATTTCTCTGAATTGCCTTTGTATCTGTGTTGAAAATCTTTGTTATTGTTAGTTGCCATCGAGCTGATTCTGACTCGTAGTGACCCCATGTGTGCAGAGCAGAACTGCCTGATAGGGTTTTCAAGGCTCTGACCTTTCAGAAACAGATTGCCAGGCCTGTCTTCTGAATAGGTTTAACCTGCCAACTTTTTGGTAGTCGAGCACTTAACCATTTGTGCCACCCAGTTGTTGAAAAGTAGTTATCCATATATGTGTGTGTGTCTATTTTTGGAATTGCTCTCCTGCTCTGTTGACTTATTACTCTGTCTTTAGGCCAGTACTACACTATCTTGATTAGTTCCATTTTATAATAAATCTTGAAATTAGATAGTGTTAATCTTCCAATCTTCTGTTTTTTTCAAAGTTGTTTTGGCTGTTCTACCTATTGCGGTCGAGTCGATTCTGACTCATAATGACCTTATAGGACAGAGTAGAACTGCCTCATAGAGTTTCCAAGGAGCGCCTGGTGGATTCGAACTGCCAACGTTTTGGTTAGCAGCTGTAGCACTTAACCACTACACCACTAGGGTTTCTTTGGCTATTCTAGGTCCCTTATATTTCTGTATCATTTTTAGAATTAGCTTGTTAATTTCTGCTAATAACCTGCTAGAATCTTGATTGGATTTGTGTTTAATCTATAAGTAAATTTGAGGAAAGTTGACATTTTAAGCATATTGAGTCTTTCAACTCACGGACATTGTGTATCTCTCCTTTTCTTATAGGTCTTCCTTAATTTCTGTCAGTAATGTTCTGTAGTTTTCAACGTATAAGTCTTTCACACCTTTTGTCAGATTTATCCCTAAGTTTTTTTATATTTTTTGATCTTGTTGTAAATGCTTTTCATGTCTTAATTTCAAATTCTGATTGTTACTTGCTATTATGTAGAAATACTATTTTTTAAATTGATCTTGTAACCTACAGCCTAACTAAACTCATCTATTATCTTTGTTTTTTTGTAGAATCCATTGATTGGATTTTCTGCATACATGACCGTGTTGTCTCACAGTTTTTTATTTTTCTTTCCAATCTGGAGGCTTGTTTACAATTTTCCCTTGTAGTCTTTATACTTTTTATGACTGTAAATTGCTCTTATTGTTGGCACTATAATAAAACAGTAGTACTGATTGTTGAAATTGCTATCTAAAGTTCGTTACTTTGAAAAATGTTACATATGGTATTTTTACACAGATAACACGCACCTTCTACGTTTGTCAGCCGCTCCCCCTGCCACAGTGTATTTTCGTAAGTACCACTATGCCAAATTTTATTTTATTTTTTTTGCTGTATAAAAATTCAGCACAGCGGCACTTGTGAAAATATTTTGTGGGAGATGGGAGCGGTTGGCAGACAAATGTAGAAGGTATGCGTTCTTTGCATAAAAATGTGGTAATAGCCCTTTTGTTGAGTTATTCTCTTAATCATCCCTCAAGGAAAGTAATTACTAATACTTTATATTTTGACCTTAACCTATTATGTTTTACCTTTGTACTTCCAAGATAGATTGTAAGCATTTTAAAGGAAGAGGAGGGGGTCATATTTTATGATTTTGGCATTGGCCCCCACTGTTCTTTACCACATCTAATTCAGACCTTTTTAAAAATTGCGTTCTGGAAATAATTATCAACAAGTTAATAGGTACTTAGTTGATTTGGTCAAATATAACCAAGTCCGGAAATGAACATTTCTGGTTGATCATCCTTTTGCTAATACAGAAATTTTGATAATTTTTTCACAGTAATAATATTCTAAAGAGTACTATCTAATAGAAATATAATGTGAGCCACATATGTAATCTGAAACTTTCTAGTAGCCATGTTGATTGCCTGGGCTGGCACAAATGGTTAAGCACTTGGCTAACCAAAAGGTTAGCGGTTCAAGTTCACCCTGAGTTAGGTACCTCAGAAGAAAGGCTTGGCAATCTACTTCTGAAAAGTCAGTAATTGAAAACCCTGTGGAGCACAGTTGTACTCTGACACGCATGAGATTGTCATGAGTCAGAACTGACTCAAAGGCAACTGGTTTGGTTTGGAGTAGCCATGTTTAAAAAGAAGAGAAACAGGTGCAATTAATTTTAATACATGTCATTTAATCCAATATATCGAAAACATTATTGTTTCAACATGTAATATGTAAAAAATTATTGATGAGATATTTTACATTCTTTTTTTTTCCCCTTGTACTAAGTCTTCAAAATCTAATGTGTGTTTTACACTTAACAGTACATTTCAGGTTGGACTAGCCATATTGCACGTCTCAGTAGCCACCTCTCTACCATATTGGATAGCCACAGTTCTAAAGTATCACTGAAATAATGTTTTATATACATACATGTGCGTGGGCGCACACACACGGTATAAAAAAATTATAATTTTATAGTTTTTTTATTAGAATTTCTAGATAATGAAGTCTTACTAAAGGAAGGTTTATGTTTTTTACATTACTTCTGATCTGTGGGACTTGTAACTCTGAAGAGACCATTAGGTGAATAAAAAATATTTTGACTTAAAGTTTTATGGTAGTATCTTGGCAGTAATTAATTAGGAATTGTTAGTATAGATCTTGGCAAAAATTCTATTTTGAGTACGAATTTTGTCAAGCTTTCTAGTTTAAATATAGTACAAGTGAAAAATATAACAATGTTTTGTGTATTTCACTTTTTATAGGTGTCTACTGCAGATATTTCATCAAATAAGGATGAAGAAGAAAACTCTATGCACAATACAGTTGTGTTGTTTTCTAGTAGTGACAAGTTCACTTTGCATCAGGTTTGAACTTAATTACTGTTTTCCACCTTTGAATTCCTCCTTGCCTGTTTCTGCTGTCTCAAATATACAGAAATCATCTATTACTTAACTACAGAGATACATTAACTAAGAAGATAGTTTTAAAATAAAATTTGTATACTCTTAGTTTAGTCTCAGATTAAAATATGTTCATGTGTTTTTAATTTCAGGATATGTGTGTAGTTTGTGGGAGTTTTGGCCAGGGAGCAGAGGGAAGATTGCTTGCCTGTTCTCAGTGTGGTCAGTGTTACCATCCGTACTGTGTCAGTATTAAGGTAAATACCTTTAAATGAGTTCGTAAAAATTTATTGAATTTTGATTTGAGTAGTAACATGCTGCTTTCAGTTTTTAATAATTAGGCAAGTAATATTTGTTGTGATTATTATACATATATTGTTAAATACTTTAAATATTAAAATCTAAGGTGTTTGTTACCTCAAAAAATTGACTCCTGTAATTTTCTGGTCTTAAATTATACTAATTATCCTACTGCTGTCTTGAAAAAGTAAAGCATAAAATTTAAAAGACAGTTTATACTATTATTTGTTATGGCATGAGGTTTAGTTGATTTATTTTGCCTATTGATTATAAAAGTTGAGAACAATTAGAGTCCTTAGTAAAAATCCCTTAGCCTGTCCTGGTACCCTTTTACTCTTCTCACTCTCACCCATAATACAAAAGGACATTTTCTCCTTTTTAGCTGAAAAAAAGATTCATATTTAATGCAATTCAGTACACATAGAGCTAGCAGTTCTCAATTTCATGTATTTCCAGTTAGAAACTTACTGAGGAACCTTATAAAGAGTAAACTTGTGCTTTTTTGAAATGCTGTTTAGATATGAACATGTCCCAAGAGCTCAGTCTGTCACTTTAATAAAACTTGTGTATTTGAACAAAATAACAAAGTAAGCATAGAGGTACAGCTGTACATCAAGGGTCCTGCTGTATACTCCACAACCAAGTCCTACCATATGATGTGCAGAAATACTAACTTGATTTGCTTATACGGTCGTGAATCATCCTCAACTTACAAATGGTTTCTATCATTTTCTATCCTGCCCCTCACACATCCCTATATTTATTATCATTGATTTACCTAAGATGTTGGCATAGATGTCCTCTTGGGGATTCTTTGTTGATCATTGTACTAATGTTTCTTTTCTAGGTTGTGTAGCTCATTGTGGTTTTCAGAATTAAAGTGAAAAATTGTAATTTATCCAAAATGGAATAATAGTCAGTCTATAAATTTATGTAGTCTTTTTAAGTTAGCTTCCCACAGTATATTAAGGGAAAAAAAGACACAAATTATGTAAAATAAGTTTAAAAAATAGAATTATATATGCATAGTAAATGATTAGCTGTTCTTTTGTGCCTTTATATGCTAAATTTTCTTTAATTTTTGTTATTTTTAAAATTAGAATTTATTTTTAGAACACTTAGTGATCTGAGGAAATTGAAAAAGTTCATTGGAAGACAGAAATATAAGCTTCATGGGCCAAACTGATAAGTTAATATGACATTCTTCCTTTCCTAAAAATTGGAAGGGGCTTTAGGAGGGAAATTAAGATTTGAGAGTTTATGCTGAGAACATTTGTATAGTTCTTTTAATCCCAGTCTCTTAAATCCCATTTTACAGATGAGGTCAGTGAAGCCTAGGTAAGTTAAGATCAACTAGTACAATATCAAATAGCTAGTAACTGGCTGAGCAGGAATTTAAATACCAATTTTTCTGACTACGTTTGGTTCTGATTATACCACTAATAGCATTTGGTACAGAATACTGCAACTTATTACTAAATTTTTAAAACAATGCAATTTATTGATCTCATCTGTGAAAAGTAATATGGTAAATTCTGTAAGCAATATAAAACAACTTTCCTGGATCTGATATTCTAAGTTGACTGTGCCCCCCCCCCCCCCAAAGATGTCATTCTGTTATCTTCTGGCTTCCATTGTTTCTGATGAAGTCAGTAAGCATTCTTATCTTTGTTTTTCTAAATGCAATGTGACTTTTTCTTTAGCTGCCTCTAAGATTTTCTCTTTAACATTGGTTTTTAGCAGTTTAAAAAAAAAATCAAACTCACTGTGTGGTCAAGTCACTTCTGACTTGTAGTGAGCCCTGGTGGCACAGTGGTTAAGAGTTTGGCTGCTTACCAAAAGGTCAGCAGTTTGAATCCACCAGCCACTCCTTGGAAACCCTATGGAGCAATTCTGCACTGTCCTGTAGGGTCACTCGGAGTCGAAATCAACTCAACGGCAACAGCTGTGGTTTTTTGGTTTTGGTCAGAATCAACTTGACAGCAACGGGTGTGGTTTGGTTTGGTTCAGCAGTTTGTTTATAATATGCCCTGGTGAGGTTTTCTTTGTGTTTATTCTGATTTCTTAGGTTTCTTGGATCAGTAGGTTGGTATTATTTTTATTTAATTTTTGGGTAATTTTTGGTCATTATTTCTTCAATTTTTTTTTCTGTTCCCTAGCCCCCCGCCTTCTGGAATCGAGAGAGAGAGAGAGAGAGAGAGAGTGTGTGTGTGTGTGTGTGTGTGTGTGTGTTTGTGTGTGTAATTGCATGATATTGTCCCACAGGTCACTGATGTTTGCTGTTGTTGGGTTTTTTGTTTTTGTTTTTGTTTCTGTGCTTTAGTTTGAATAGTTTCTATTGCAGTTCCCAAGTTCACATTTCTTATGCAGTATCTAATCTATTTTTAAACACATCTAGTGAATTTTGCATTCAGATACTGTATTGTTCATCTTGGCTTTATTTTGTTCTTTTTCTAATTGTAATATTTTTCCTTACGTTCTTGTTTTCCTTTAAATTTTTTAATATATTTACAATAGCTGTTTTAAAACTTCGCTAATTTCATCGTCTCTGTCATTTCTCATTGTATTAATTAATTTTCTGCATTAAGTTATACTTTCTTGTTTCTTTGTATGTCTAGTGATTTTCAGTTGGATGGTGGACATTGTAACAGTATATTTTTGAGTGTCTGAACTTTGTTTCTTTAAAGAGTTTTTGCTGTGGCAGTTGGTTAAATTATTTGTGGATAGTTTGATCCTTTTCAAATTTCTTTTTAAGATTTCTAAAGAATCTTTATTCTAAAATAGCTATTTTCAATCTTTTTTTCTCTTTTTTTTATTGTTGTTTAAGTGAAAGTTTATGATTCAGGTTAGTCTCTCATACAAAAATTTATACGTACATTGTTTTGTGACCCTCCTTTCCACCTGATTTCCCATGTCCATTCAGCCGGTTCCTGACCTCTCTGCCTTCTCATCTCGCCTCCAGACTGGAGCTGCCCATTTAGTCTCAAGTATCTACTTGAGCTGAGAAGCACACTTCTTCACGAGTATTCATTTTACGTCCCATAGTCCAGTCTAATCTTTGTCTGAAGAGTTGACCTCGGGAATGGTTTTAGTTGTGGATTAACAGAGAGTCCGGGGGCCATGTCTTTGATGGTCCCTCCAGTCTCAACCTGGTCTTTTTACTAGAATTTGAGTTCTGCACCCCACTTTTCTCCTCCATTAGGGACTCTCTGTTGTGTTCCCTGTCAGGGCAGTCTTGGTGGTAGCCAGGTACCATCTAGTTCTTCTGGTTTCAGGCTGATGAAGTCTCTGGTTTATGTGGCCCCTTATTCTCAATCTTTTTGGTCATGAAACCTTCTAACACTCAAAAATTATTGCAGACATGAAGAGTTTTTGTTTATGAGGATTATAACTATTGATGTTTATCATTTTAGAAATGGAAACTGACAAAATTTTGAAATACAAGCACAATTTGTATTATGTCAAAGTAACGATGTTATTATGCATCATATAGCCTCTGGAAAACACCACTGTAGAGTCCTGAGTGAATGACAGTGAAAACAACAAATAATGTATTAGTATTTGTATAAAAATAGTTTTGCTCTTTCAGACCCACTGGGATTTCCCAGACCACACTTTGACAGCTGCTGTTTTAGCTAGCTTAACAGCCTGTATCTAAGGACTGGCCTTTCTGGGGTCTCTACCAAATACCCTCCTCCTGTTCAGCAGTCTTTTGACTGTATGTGAGCTTCAGTGATTGTTAATCTTACAATTTCCCAATAACAGTTCTCACCTCTAGCTGTAGCCCCTTGTTTGGGTTAGTAGATACACAGCCAAAGACTCAAGGAGAACCCTGTGTAGACTTCTGGAGCCTTTACTCTGCATTGCTTCTTCCTTTCCAGTACTCTGTCCTGCAAATTCTAGCTGCCTCACCTTTCCTGAACTCCATCATGTCCTCTAAACTCAATGAGACTGCTGGGGTTCTACCTGTTTGTGCAGCAATCTGGAAAACGTCCCTCCTCACAGAGATCACAGTCTGTACCGCCTGTTGTCCAGTGTCTAAAAACAGTTGTTTTATATATCTTGCTCAGTTTTCTAGTTTTTTTTATGATTGGAGAAAGATCTGTTCCAGTTAGTTGTAACCGTATGCATTATAGATTGTAAAACACATCTGTCACAACTTTGACATGGTACTGTGAATGGAAGTCTAGATAATACCTTACTTGAAAGAGCGCTTGAAAATTAAGACTAAATCAGTGCAGTAGGAGAAAATCAGTTGAGAATGGTGCTTTAATATATAGGGGAAGAGGAACTTTCAATGGGGGAAACAGTGTTTCAGAGTTGAAGTACTGCAGAGAGGTCAAGTAAGACAAAAACTAAAGTGTCAGTAAGATTTGGGAGCTAGAAGGCCTTGATTGACCTACTTGAGCAGTTTCAATGGAGATGAACATAGAGACCAGATCGTAGTGTGTTGAAGAGTAATTGTGAACTGAGTAACTTGAGGGTTTGGCTAGAATAGACTGCAGGGTAGTTGTCTAAAATAAGAAAACGACTTAGCAGGAATGAAGATACATTTTTTTAAAAACACTAGTAAATTCTTTGATCTGTTTCATACTTTATCTTCAGATCATCTTACCTTTTCCTCTAAGCTGGAGGTTGACAAATGATGGGCTGCAGGCCAAATCTGGTCTGCGCACCTGTTTTTACAAATACAATTTTATTGGAACACATTCTCCCAATATAGTTGCATTACTACATTTAGTCAGGTAAAGTGTTGGTTATGACTCAGTAAATGTTCACTGTAGATCTAAATACTGTACTATGACTTTCTTTTATTTTTCATTGGAGGTTTAATAGCAAGAAGAAAGTAATCTTTAAGGATCTTCACTGGTTTTTGTTGTTTGTTTTCACTACCATACCAGATGGAAGTGGCACCATGTCAGATTACCTTGTTAAGCCCTTCTTTTCTGGGAATAAACTTACTCTTTCCTAGGCTCCTCATATTCTTGTTCTTGTTTGTGACAGTGGCTTCTAGGTCTGTTGCTCTACTCTCATCCTTAAACTTCCCTGGACTGATGCCTTTGTTGAATCCATTGTTTTCTGGATCCTGTGTCTTCCTTTTTGGTATAAACCCTCATTTTGTTCTACATATCTCTACATAACTTTCATTAGAAGGAATTTGTGAGAGTTGAATTCTGAGTCTTTGTATGTCTAAAAATATATTCTGCCTTCACACTTCATTGCTTGTTTAGCCAAGAATTGTACTTTGAGAAGAGTATTTTCCTGTAGAATTTGGAAGCTATTACTCTGTTGTTTTCTAGAATCCATAATTGGGAAGTTTGATGCTGTTCTGATAGTTGATCTTTTGTATTTAACTTTTTAATTTTCCTCTTCAGGTAGACTTTAGGCTCTCTTATTCTTCACGATCTGAATTAATGAAAATTCAGATTTTTATCTGTATCTTGATTACTTCCTATTTCATTATAATGCGGGCACTGTGATCCTTTTTATCTATAGACTCTAGTTTTTTGAGCTCTTTAAGAGGTTGGTTCTAAATTTTTAATATTACATGATGTGGCTGCCTTTGAGGGACTTATTGGGCAGTATAGAGATTCTCAACTTTTCTACTAACTTAGACCCTTGAGGTTGAGGAAAGTAAACAGAGGAGTGAGTGTGAATTTCAGAAGTCCTACCTTCATAGTTCAGAATCCTCCGAGGTCGTAAAATGTTCTTGAGAACTCATGTTTTACCTTCATTTTTTTTTTTTCTTTTTACATTTTTTCTATTATTGTTCATGTTGATTTTAATATAAAAGTCTTTATGCCATGTACACAAATTTCAGGAAAGTGGAATTCATGGAAATGTAGATAGAGACCATACTGATATATTTTCAAATCCTACGTCAGCAGTAGGGGGGCATTTTACTTGGTTAAACTTCAGTCACCTTATCTCTAATCTGGACATAAAATCCCTAGCATAAGGTACTAATGTGGAGTTAAAAAAAAAAAAAAAAAAAAGCATTAAAACATGTGCCACTTCCTATTATTCTCCTCAGTAGGTAGGTTCTTAAAAGTACATGAAAGTGCCCCTCCCAGCATCAGGCCCATTGTAGGTGCTCAGTAAATGTTAGTTGTTTGTTTTTTTCTGCTTTAGGTACATAAGCACCATATTCATTTATATAGTATAATTAATTATGCAAACTGAGGCATAGGTTAATGTATAAATCACATGGATTGGTTGTTTCTTTTACAGATCACTAAAGTTGTTCTTAGCAAAGGTTGGAGGTGTCTTGAATGCACTGTATGTGAGGCCTGTGGGAAGGCTACTGACCCAGGAAGACTCCTTCTTTGTGATGATTGTGACATAAGTTATCACACCTACTGCCTAGATCCTCCATTGCAGACAGTTCCCAAAGGAGGCTGGAAGTGCAAATGGTACTCTAGGATTTACATTTCCGTTGTTAGTCTTTCAAGTTCAGAACTTTCCCACATCAGTTCAGTTTAAAAAAAAAATTAGCTACATCTGTTTAATTGCATAATACATGTTTACTGTGGTGGATATCACTAATGAGAAAATCAAGTATGCATCAAATAATTTTCCCCTATTCTGTTCATATGTAGCTTTTTAAATTGTAGGAACTAAATAAGTAAATAAAATTGAGACTTTTGTGGGGTGTTTGAATTTCAGGTGTGTTTGGTGCAGACACTGTGGAGCAACGTCTTCAGGTCTAAGATGTGAATGGCAAAACAATTACACACAGTGTGCTCCCTGTGCAAGCTTATCTTCATGCCCGGTCTGCTGTCGACACTATAGAGAAGAAGATCTTATTCTGCAGTGCAGACAATGTGATAGGTATTGTGCTGTTTTTTGTTTGTTTTCATTTTTTGCAAGCTTTTATCTTTCTAATGTAGCAAAAGGAAAACGGAAAATAACTTTCTAGGTCACAAATTTAAGAAACAAAATTTTTTTCTTTTCAGGTTTTTAGCTGGCTAGATACTTACAGAAGTGATCTCTTCTTTTTTAATTCTCAATCGCAGACCAACTGGGATCTTTTTGAAAGTTTATGAATCCTTCAAAATTATATGCAGAATTATTGCTTATATATATGCATTTTTCTGTGGAGGGTTTCTGAGTCTTTTATTAGATTCTAAAAGGGATCTCACACATTCTATTTTCCTTAAATCATTTTTTCTTCCCTCCCTAATTAGTATGTGTGCAGCTTCAAAATAAGTATTGTTTTCTTTGGGTTCAGTGGTATACTACTGTGCTTTGTCACACTTAAGCAGTGTGCATATGATATTATTAGCAATACTATTTCACTGTAGCTTAGGATTTTCAGGAGTTTGCCTAACAGTTCTTTTTCCCAGGCAAGACAACGGCTTAGCTTTATTTCCCAGGTACCATTCAACATCACTTAAATGAGTTATAGCTACATGAAGTCGATGTAGTATATAGACTACATGTGTACTATGCCCCATTTGTAGTTATCTGGCTTTCTTTCTAATTGCCCTAACTAGCTTACTTGCTGTCTTTGACATATTCAGCGTATGATCATAAAACAGTTAGCCTTCTTATGTAATGTGCTTTTGCTCCCTACCGAGTACTTGTTCTCATTTTCTTTCCCAGCTTCTTGAAAATTTTGTGTGGGTCATTGGGGAAATGGGTTAGGAGAAAAGGTTAAGATGAACTAGATTTGGGGAGCGTGTGAGGCTTAAGAGCTTTAAGTTTAAAGATTTTCAACTCCTATTATAATTTTTAAAAGGAAACAGATTTCAGTGTATTCTGCTTTTTTAATATACAAATGTGGTCTTTTTAGATGGATGCATGCAGTTTGTCAAAGCTTAAATACCGAGGAGGAAGTGGAAAATGTAGCAGACATTGGTTTTGATTGTAGCATGTGCAGACCCTATATGCCTGCATCAAATGGTAAGAGAATAATTAAGCAGTATCCATACTGGCACCTTGCCAGGAGTGTTCTTACTCTAATTCTTTTTCCTTTTTGTGAAATTATTATTTTGACAAGTATTTTATAAAAAAAATAAGGTATTGTTTTATATAAATGAATTCTTCTTATCCCAAGTTAATATGTTAAAACCATTTACTTAAATAAATGAAGCATGCGTTTTAGATATGAAATATAATTTTGCTTTCAAGGCACATGATCTTGTAGTTATTAGCAGTGTTTTCTGTATCACAGTCTGCTGTATAACCCAGTGCACTGATCTTTGCTGATTTTTCCTCCAGTTGCTGGTTTTCCTCTTCACCTCTCCTTGTTGTAAACACAGCTTTTAGCCATATTTAGTATTCAGACATTTATTTTAATGAAACAGGATACAAAAATAGAAATTTTACTCATATGTTAATCTTTAAATATGCTTTACCTTTTCTGGAAAAAAAAAACTGCTTAACTTTTTTTTTATTTCAGTGCCTTCCTCAGACTGCTGTGAATCGTCACTTGTAGCACAAATTGTCACAAAAGTAAAAGAGCTAGGTAAAATCTGAAATGCTTTCCTTGACTACTCTTTACAAAAATTTTATAAATGGTAATTTTTATATAACTGACTTGCTATACATTATATGAAACCTGACTTCATTGTATAGGTCTTCAATCCAAATCAAATGTTAGTCTTGTCCAGCTTTAGTGGGACAGTATTCCTATAAATTTCAGGAAATTGGCAATAAAAATAATAACTGTAAAATAACCATTAATGCCATACTTGCTTTGTTGTCAGTTAGCAAAAAATAAGACCTAGTTAGCAAGCATGCAGATATTTTTAGAATTAATTCAATCTGTTACTATTATTTTGTAATAGATCAGCCCGGGATCGTAATTAAATATGATACTTTTATTAATCAGTTATTCTTTTACCTACTTGTATCTGATACCATTTGATGGAAAAACATTTGGATAGTACAGAAATTATTCTAATGAACAGTATCTTTATACATTCAAAAGTTAAATCAGCAGGATTTCTACTTATTTACCACCTCTGTCTGTAAGTGATTATATTGATACTTTGTTTTTCAGATTGGTTTCTGGAGTATTTTAGCTTCAGTGCTTTTCTTCTAAATCCTTATATTGATACATGAAAATAGAAATGCCAGGAAGACTTCTTTTAAAACACTCAGTATTATTGCCTGTAATCCGAGAAAGTTTGGCCATTTAGATTTATTCGTGGTTTTAATTGGGCACCATCCAGTTAATTATTCACAAATGATTGTTCACAAATAATTAACTGATTGAATAATTAACTCTTCAGTGCCCAGTTTGGGCCCTGGTAGTGTAGTGGTTAAGCATTTGGCTGCAAACCAAAAGGTCAACAGTTTGAATCCACCAGCCGTTTCTTAGAAACTCTATGAAGCAGTTCTGCTGTGTTCTGTAGGGTCACTATGAGTCAGAATCAACTCGACAGCAATGGGTTTATGGTGCCCGATTAAGGATAACTGCTTTATAAAAGTCACATTCCCTTGACATGGGTATTTTGGAATGGTAATATATCAGTCACAATTTAAAATGGGAGTTTTCATTTGTATTCTTGGGATTCTGTGATTTCTAGATCCACCCAAAACCTACACCCAGGATGGTGTTTGTTTGACCGAATCAGGGATGAGTCAATTACAGAGCCTCACAGTTACAGTTCCAAGAAGAAAACGGTCAAAACCAAAGTTGAAATTGAAGATTATAAATCAGAATAGTGTGGCTGTCCTTCAGACCCCTCCAGACATCCAGTCAGAGCATTCAAGGGATGGTGAAATGGATGACAGTAGAGGTAATACTAATTTATTTTCTATGGACTGTGCTTGCAGGAATTAAAGTATGTAAAATAGCTTTCAAAATATGTGTGATTTATGTAAGGGTAAATCATACTGACCTGGATAATCCTCGATGTAATAATTGTCCTTTCTAAGTGAATGGTCTTCTTGGACCTTGCCTTTTCAGGTTTCTTTCCTTTCATGTACCCTCTTAGAACAGACCTACCTTACAGAAGTCTCCAGGAGTACCATATCTTTAAGGATCATGGGTAGGAAAATTCAGAGGTCTTGACTGTAGTATGCTAGATAGCAGCATAAACCTTCTCACATACTGTGATTTTGGATGCCATATTTATTCAGAAATTAAAAGTTCTAACACTAGGGTACAACAAAACAGGCTTCAAAATTCCTTTTACTGTTAAAGATTAAAGGGGTTTTACTAGATTAAGGGATTATGAATTTCATATAAATCTCATTATATTCTTCACATAAAGAGTAGTAAGAGTTAAATTAGTATTGACTGCAAGAGGCAGTGAAAACTATTTTACTTAAGTAATAACTCAATTTGGTTTGGAAATAAACCTAAATAAGTTAAAGTAGGATTCTAGAAATGGAAAAACTGTTGTTAATCTTCAAGTATAAATTTATAGTCCAAGAAGGTTAATCATAAACTGTTTATAAATAACTTCTTGATCAGAGGAAATATCAAAAAATTTTCCTAGCTGAATTCTTAAGATGAAAAAATCAGCTCCAATATGAGTTACATTTTTGCTTATCACTGGAGAAGATCCCTGTAGGCTTGTTTAGTTTTAGAGTGGTTATTTCTTTTCAAGTGATTCAGAAATAATTTTTTTTTTTTTTTTCCTATTAAGGAGCCCTGGTGGCACAGTGGTCAAGCACTTAACTGCTAAACCAAAAGGTCAGCAATTGGAACCCACCCAGCAGCTCCATGGGAGAAAAGACCTGGTAGTCTGCTCCTGTAAAGACTAAAGCCTAGAAAACCCTGTGGGGCAGTTCTGCTCTGTCACATGGAGTTGCTGAGTTGGAATGGCCTCGCTGGCACCCGACGACAGCTAGTATTTATTGAATGCCTACCACGTGCCAGGCAGCCCTGGTGGCACAATGGTTAAGAGCTACAGCTGCTAACCAAAAAATCAGCAGTTCGAATCCACCAGCCATACCTTGGAAACCTTATGGGGCACCTCTGCTCTCTTCTGTAGGTTTGCTATGAGTCAGAATCGACTCGATGGCACACAACAACAAACTACATACCAGGTTTTGGGAGTCATATCAATGAACAAAATACATAAAATTCTCTGCTCATGGAGCTTACATTTTAATGTTAGAAAGCAAGAGTATAAAAATAACACAATAACATAATAAATAATTATGTTTTCCAAGTGCTGTGGAAAAAAATAGTAGCGTAAGGGGAGCCTATGGTGCAGATGGTGGTCAGAGATCAAATGAAATGGGGTGGTAGGACAAGCTTCACTGAGAAGGCAATATTTGAGCACATATTTTAAAGAGTCAAGCAACTTGATTATCTGAGGAGGAGCATTCCAGGCAGTGAGTAAATCAGTGTGAAGATTCTGGGTGGGGGTGTACCTATCATCTTGAATGTCCAGTAGAGTGAGCAAAGGTGAGAATTAGTAGATGATGAGATCAGAGACATGAGGAGGGAGGCAGCTCAATAGAACTTGCAAGACCATAAGACACTACCCTAGGAGTTTGAACTTAACTCAGGGTGTAATGGAAGCTCACTGGGGATTTCTGAAGAGAAGGGTGGCATGATGTTATATTTTTAAAGGAATACTCTGCTGTGACTACACGGTATGTGGTCAAGGTGGCAAGTAGATTGAGTAGGAATTGCAGTAGTCCGGGTGAAGAGAGTCATGGCTTGGAAAGAAAATATGTCTTTTGTATGTGCCTGATAATTTATCATTTAATCTTTACATTTATTTTGTAGTAATATTTTTGGGTCTTTGTGGTTGGGAGAAAAGCTTTCAGATGCTTATATATAACCAGTGTTCAAATAACTGTTGATAGAGACTTTGCTTTTGAAATTTTAAGTGGTTTGGGACTTGTGAAGAAATAATGTGTATACTCTGGAAGAATCTGTATCAGTATCACTGAGAGTGTGCTGAAGAATTCTAGTTTCTGAGGATTCTAGAAGATGCCTAAAAAAATGGTTTCATAGTCACCTACATTTGGGAAATGCCACATTACACAAAATTTGAAAGGTTGCTTGATGGTACACATTATTTCCCAAATTATGAGATCATAGAACTTTTTTTTTGTGGGGATGGGTAACAAAATACACAGCAAAACATACACCCATTCAGCAGTGTTTGCATGCACAGTTCACTGATGATGGCTGTACACTTCACATTGTATCACCGTTCTCACTATCCCTGCTTCTGGTATTTCACCACCGTTAACTTGTTCTCTCTTCCCCTTAATGTTCTCATCTGTGCTTTAGAGTTCCTGTGGTCATCTCTATCTCTATAGGTAATTCTTCAATAGGGCACATGCTTAAGGCAGACATTTTTTATTTATTGAGCTGAATTGTTTAGTTTAAAGACAACTTCATGAGATCGTTTCAGCTCAAGGTTCAAAAGTTGTTTCCAGACAGTAGGTTTGGAGGTTTCCTCCTCCCCCCATCTCAATTTGTCCAGTAAGTCTGGTTTGAAGTTCCTTTCCACAGTTTTCCTCCTTTTGATAAAGATCCGTCTGTTGGGTCCCTGAAGCTCTGATAAAGTCTTTTTCCCTTGGAGAGTAGGCTTCTTTTATTATGGAGAACACTCTGGGAGTATTTAAAATAGTTACTTTTCCCCTCCCTCTGCCAGAGCCTTCCTTTCTTAGATCTTCACAGTGAGAACCTGAGAGGTCGTAGAACTTTTTAAAAACAAAACTACACAACAACAGAACCTAGGAAGTTCCCCTGTGACTAGTGCCCTGTGCAGCGACAGCACGCTGAGAAGTGGTGTGTGCTTCATTTTATGTTCTCATGTTGGTACTTGTCAGGGTATAAGAAAACGCGATGAACGAGTCATTGCACTTGCTAGCTTTCCGTTTGCATGGTACAATAGTCCACCTTGAATTGCTTTAGTGAATCTCCTCATTTTTAGAGTGCCTCCTATGAATACGAAAAAAGCTGTTTGTTGTTTAGCGTATTGGCTGTTTTTGTTGTTGTTTTTTTTTTTTATCAGAGATTACTACAACTTTGTTCTCTTGAGACTCTATAGATCCATATGTTTAAAATCAGTTTTATGTTATTTAAATATGCCTGTTCAGGAAAAAAATACAGGAAAAGATCCTAAGAGTATGATCCTTGTTATGTTATACTAAGATTTCTAACAAAACCCTCATCTTTGAAAGTGCCTATTTTTCTGCTACTTTGTATAAAACCTAAAATTTGCCAGTTTTCACACTGTTGCAGTGACATGTTTTAATCACATCTCAACACTTTGGAAACCATTATTAAACAATGACCAGTGTTGAAGCCTACCTTGAATATTTTTAAGCAAGTTGTTTAACTTCTCTGATACTTAGTCTTTTCATTTATAAAATATATTAAGTAGAACCATCCTCTTAGAGTAGTTGTGCTGAAGATGTGAGAAAATGCACATCAGAGACATGCAGAATAATAGCTGTTACAGTATGAGTGCTAAATAAATGCTTCACAAATAACTCCAACGATGAAGAAGAGTTGGATGACATTGGCATTTTGTCAGTTGCAGTATGACTCCACTGTGGAAGGTTCTGGATCATCTGAATTATACCTGGGAATGGGGATGGCATTTCTAGTGTGAAAATCAGTGAGAGTTGTTTGTATGGTTCTTTTCTTTTTTTTCTTAATATATTGTGTGGTAACATATTGCTGCTTCCCAAATCTGTTTGTTGACCTTAGCAAAGCAGTCAGTGTTAGGGCCTGTGTTTTCAAGCAACTAAAGCCCTTGATTTAGTTTAGAAAAAAAACTCCAGCTAATCCTTTCACCATAAATTTTTTTGACAACTTCTCTCCTTCCGCTTCCTCGTTATTTCTTCTTCAGCATTTCTTTCCTCTTCAAAATCCGATAAGTCCTGATCTGTCAGTTCCCCTTCTTCATGACCTGTGAGCTCTTCTACATCAGTGATACCAAGTTCTAAATTCAGCATTCTTGCCATATGGACAGTTTTTCTCCCAATCTCTTCCATTATAGTATCCTGATCAAATGGTCGGAGTGACATAACTCAGCAGTTTTTCTATATCCCCTGCATACATTCTCCTGTAACTTTCTCCCAGGAAGTTGTACTAACTATAAAATGTATTTAAAAACAAAAAAAAACCAGATGGTCATAAGTGCGGTTTGTCGTACCTCTCATGAGTCCTGTCGGGGGCTACCTTTGTTTTCTATGTCTTACACAACTAAAACAAAATCCCGAACTATTATTTTTATATGTGATGTAAGTTCTTTTAGCATTAGTAAAAGAAAGGAATTACACCTATGCTTGTTTCTTTGAATACTTACGGTGGAGGAGTGTCTGCCTGAGTTCTTCTCTGTACTGAATGTGTCCATATATTTTTCTTCATTTCGGAAGCTATGGAAAAATTATAATGAAAGCATGTGTAACTATTTTCTTCTGTATTATTAAGTCATACCTGACAGACTACTTTATTAAAAAGTATAGTACATAAGGATGAAACTAGATGATTTTAGAATTGAATTTTGGAAAGCATTATTAGGTAAAAGTGATCTTCAGATGTGCATTTTCAGACTTGAGGCTGTCTGAATATGTGTCCCCATAGAAGTAATTTTACCCTGGTCTAAACAGGAGTCTGCAAGGTCCAAATTAACTTGTGATGCTCCTGGAATATTGTAACAATACTTCTGATTTTTTTGTTGATTTTTAACACTTTTGTTAAGTGTTTAAGAAAGCAAGTCATAAGTGGTCACCTTAGTATAGCAAAAGCAAGTCTCTTATGGAATAAAATCAGGCTTCTAATTCACCTTGTGGAATGTAGAAACCTGTTAGTACAAAAAATCCCAAACCTAAGAAAACAAAAACTCTCTGTGTGTCTTAAGAGTGAGGACACAGTCCCTTCCCTCTGAATTGCCAGGCCCCAACATAGACCAGCACAGTGTAAGGGAATGCTCGGCAGGTGCTGGAGAAGATTGCACCTAGGCACTAGCAGGGAGGGGACAGGGGTAGGTAGAGTGGAGTAGGAAGTGGTATTAAGTAGCTGTAGGAGAGAGGGAAGAGGGAAATAACCTGTCCACCTGGTTAGGGTGGCTGCTTCCTCATGACTTACTCCTCTGGTAATGTTGGTGTTAATTCCCTTGACTTTTTAGTTTTGATTTTGGACAGGTTATATATTCACTTGGTTCCAAATTGAAAAACAGTGAAAGAGTAAACAGTGAAAACTCTTCTCTGCCCTGTACTCATGCCCCCAATTCATTTTACCAAAGGCTACTGTTTCTTGTGTATCTTTTCAGAGGTATTTTTTTGCACATATGAGCAGCTGCGTATATGTTATACTGTTCATTTTTCATGGCTGCAAATACTTCTTTGTTTTGATTTAAGTAACTTATCAGTCCCCTCCCCTATTAGTAGACCTTTGGAGTTTTTTCTAGTTTTTTACTGTTAATGGTACAGTAAATAACCTGGTACATTTATCATTTTATACAATTGTGGGTCTGAAAGATGAATTCCTTGCTGAACCAAAGGGTATGTGCATTTGTAACTATTTTTGATAAGTAGGTTTTGTTTTTGAAGAGATAATATGTGTTCATGATTTTTAAAAAGTGCAAACAGTTCACAAAGTTGCCATCCAGTTCCTGTCCAATGAGAGAACCACTGTAATCATGTAAACTTGCAGAGATTGTATAGCCATACACAGATAACATATTGATGGGATAATTTTTCATACTTGGGCAGTATAGTGTGTTTTTCTTCATTGCAGTCTGTGGGAATCAGAAAGCCCTTATTAGATGTTGGTTAAAAGAAACCTTAGCCTTCGGTGACAGTGGTCATGTTGGAGCCACTTTATATACCATTTTTTACTATTTGAGGCACCTTGGTGGCACAGTGGTTAAGCGCTCAGCTGCTAATCGAAAGGTTGGTGGTTTGAACCTACCAGATTTTTCACGCAAGAAAGATGCGGCAGTCTGCTTCCATAAAGATTTACAGCTGTGGAAACACTGTGGGGCAGTTCTACTCTGTCCTGTAGGATCGCTATGAGTCAGAATCGACTCAGTGGCAACAGGTTCTCTAAGAAAGTGATGATTAGAATAAATCTTGAAAGATGAGTAGGTTGAAGGCAGAGGTTGGGGAAGTAGTGGAAGAAAGCTTCATGCATTAAGGAACTGTAAATAGTTACTGTGGTTGGAGCAAGATGAAACTGGAGAGTTTACAAGAGACTACTGTAGTGGGCCTTAAAATGTGAACTTTATTTTGAGGGCACTGGGAGGACACTAAAGAATTTTAAGCAGAAAGTCGATACATATTTATAAAAACATTTAGACTGCAATTTAAAGAACTGATTGGAGAGGGGGTATGCCTGGAGGTAGGGAAATCAGATAGGAGGGTATTGCAGTAAGCCATCTGGAAGACTGGACTAGGATGGTGGTGGTATTAGGTGCCGTTGAGTAGATTCCGAGTCATAGCGACACTGTACAACAGCGAAACACGGCCCAGTCGTGCGCCGTCCTCACAAGGCTATATCTGAACCCGTTGTTGCAGCCTGCTGTGTCATTTCATCTTGTTGAGGGTCTTGCTCTTTTTCATTGGTCCTGTACTTTACCAAGCATGATGTCCTTCTCCAGGGACTGATCCCTCCTAATAGCATGTCCGAAGTACATGAGGTGAAGTTTCTCCATCATTGCTTTTAAGGAGCATTCTGTCTGTACTTCTTCCAAGACAGATTGGTTGGTTCTTCTGCCGGTCCGTGGTATATTTGATATTCTTTGCCAAAATCATTTTATTTCTCTCTACCACCATCCTTTTGGAAAGAAAAGTGATCCAGAGGATGGTAGTAGAGAGAAGTAAAATGATTGTGAGAACTATCCAGGAAGTAGAATGTATAGGCATCTTGATTGTGGGGGAAAAGGAATTAGGAATTGTCAGGGCTCTCACCCAGGTGTCTGGGCTTCTTCAGACTAGGTTTCAATGCCTTTAATGTTGATAGGTAGGTAGCACCTGGAAAAGGGAAGCAGGTTTATCTTCAATTAGGAATTCAATTTTGGATATAAAGATTTTAGTACGTTGGTGATAACAAATTACAGCTGTTGTTGGAGCTCAGAAGAGAGTTCTAAGCTAGAGATAGAGACTGCTTTAGGGTCCTGAGCCTAAAGACATGATTAAAAACAAGGTGAAGATTTTTTAAGTGCAAATTGATTTATAATGGTCTTTTTGAGCTGTGTTTGTGTGTTTTCCCCTTCCCTGATTCTTAATATTTCCTTTCCTGAGATCACTGTATTCAGCAGCATGATTTCTAAAACCATTTGAGGCTTTTAAAATCTCTTTCTGTACGTTCCCTATCAACTGGGATGCAGGATTAGAATAGCTCAGCAACCACTTTGCTTTTTATTTCTTATTACTAGAAATTATGCATTTGTTTTCCAATCTTATCTGTACATTTACTTTTTTCCAGAAGGAGAACTTATGGATTGTGATGGAAAGTCAGAATCCAGTCCTGAGCGGGAAGCTGTGGATGATGAACCTAAGGGAGCAGAAGGAGCAGAGGGCGCCAAAAAAAGAAAAAGGAAGCCATACAGACCAGGTATGGTGCCTGAGCTAGAGATTGCAGTATAAACAAACTTAGTTAATGTAAGAAAAATGTTAACATTGAGGACTTCAATTAAAATTAAATAATCAGAATTAAATATACCACCTTAACTTTTGAACTAAAGCTTGTGTGTATAAATTAAAGAACTAAACTGATTGAATATGCTTTTTAGCTGATGCATTCCTTAGGCTGAGTAAATGAAAACTTCACAATAAGTCATTATTTAATGCCTTAACCCAGATGTTAACTATTTTATTACATGCTTTACTAGATTGGTTTTATTTGTATTTAGATTTTTTAAACCATTTATGTATTTCCCTTTGTATACTTTTATAATTCTTTTAATTTTCAGTATTTCTAATATCTGAATGTTTAAAAATTTGAGTGTTTATACAGGAGTGACAGTAAGTATACAATATGAAGATGAGCAAGACAGAGTTCTTATGCATCTAGAATTAACAATCCAGTTAATACTATGACTTCTTAAACACTCACTGCCTTAGAGGTAGAGAGAAAGGCTGCCCTGCTGGTCCTATTTTGTTTGCCATGTTGGAAAAAAATTATTGGAATTGTCATAACATGGAACTTGTAGGCTTTCTTTAAGCAGTTTGTCTGATAATTTGTTTTGAAATTATTTGATAATTTGTTTTGAAAATACTGAGTTTGTTGCTTTATACAATTAGCATAAGGAAAAGTGATGAAAATAGGTCAGTAACGAAGTATTGGTTATTAGTGCCCTTTAGATTGATGAAAACAGACATTTAGGAAATCAATGTATATTTCTGTATTTTACTGAGCCAAGTATTCCAAACAGCCAATTTATTCATCAGTGTAGTATTAAATTGAATCAGTGTAATCCTTATTCCTCCGGTTGCTTATATTTTATTGGTAAGAGTACTGTAAATCCTTTTTGATTTGTAAGGAAGACCTTTCTAACTCCATTTCATTTGTATTCTGCAAGAGCTTAAGAGGTAACCTTCCCTCCAGATGGGCCACATCTCTAATAAGGATGTAAGATTAGTTTCATTCAAAACATTTTATGTAAACAATTCCACTTCTTTTTAGTTATAAGCTTATTAGTGCTCTTACCGTTTTTAAGACACTGTCCAAATTGTGAATTCCTTCTAGGAACTTATATTTAGTGTTTTTTTTCCTCTGTATGGAAGTCATCCTCTAGTTGAGGGGTCCATTAGATCACGAAGTATTTTCTTAGACAACTGTATCATAATAGCAGAAACTTCTAGTGTTCACTGTGTGTCAGACACTGGTCTAAGCATTTACACATATTAATTCATAACATGTATGAGGAGGTGTTGTATATTATCCCTTTTCCATTGAGAGAACTAAGGCACTGAGAAGTTAAGAGTCTTGCCCAGAGTCAGTCAGTAACCAGAACTTGAACCTAAGGAGTCTGGCTCCAGATTTCATGCTCAGCCAAAGAACTCTATGTGTCTCAGGCCCAGAGGCCTTGATAATGTGGAAAAAATAGACACAGTCACAGAATTTTTGGATCATCTAGTTTACTTTGTAATTATCTTTTCTTTTCCATACAAAAATTTATATGTACATTGTTATGTGACTCTAATTTCTCTCCCCATACTGTGACAACACACTTCCCCTTTCCGCCCCCATTTCCCCATGTCCATTTAACCAGCTCCTGACACTCTCTGCCTTCCCGTCACACGTCCAGACAGAAGCTGCCCATTTAGTCTCTTGTATCTACTTGTGCTAAGAGGCACACTCCTCACGAATATCACTTTATGTCCCACAGTCCAGTGCAATCCCTGTCTGAAGAGTTGGCCTCGGAAATTGTTTTCATTCTGGGTTGATAGAGAATCCAGGGGCCACACTTTCTGGGGTTCCTCAAGTCCCAGTCAGACCATTAAGTCTGGTCTTCTTACTAGAATTTGAGTTCTGCACCCCAACTTTCTCCTGCTCCATTCGGGACTCTCTATTGTGTTCCCTGTCAGGGCGGTCATTGGTGGTAGCCGGGCACCATCTATCTGGTCTCAGGCTGATGGAGTCTCTGGTTTATGTGGTCCTTTCTGTCTCTTGGGCTAATTCGTTCCTTGTGTCTTTGGTGTTCTTCATTCTCCTTTACTCCAGGTGGTTGAGACCAGTTGATGCATCTTAGATGTCTGCTTGCAAGCTTTTAAGACCTCAGCTGCCACTCACCAAAGTAGGATGCAGAACATTTTCTTAATAAGCTTTGTTATGCCGATTAACCTAGATGTCCCCTGAAAGCATGGTCCCCAGACCCCTACCTCTGCTACTCTGTCCCTCAACGTGTTTGATTGTATTCAGGAAACTTCTTAGCTTTGCTTTAGTCCAGTTGTGCTGACTTACCCTGTAGTGTGTGCTGTCCTTCCCTTCACCTAAGATAATTTTTATCTGCTGTCTAGTTAGTAAATAATCCTCACCCTCCCTCTCCACCCTAATAACCATCAAAGAATGTTTTCTTCTGTGTTTAAAGCTTTTCTTGAGTTCTTACAATTTATACAGTATTTGTCCTTCTGTGACTGACTAAATTCACTCAGCATAATGACCTCCAGCTTCCTCCCATGTTATGTTTCACAGCTTCATTGTTGTTCTTTATCGTTGGGTAGTATTCCATTGTATGGATATACCATTTCTCTGAATGTTTGGTAGAATTCTCCAGTGAAGCCATCTGGGCCAGGGCTTTTTTTATTGGGAGTTTTTAAATTACCTTTTCAATCTCTTCTTGTGTTATGGGTTTATTTAGTTGTTCTACCTCTGTTTGTATTAGTTTGGGTAAGTAGTGAGTTTCTAGAAATTTGTCCATTTCCTCTAGGTTGTCAAATTTGTCAGAGTACAGTTTTTCATAGTGTTGTGTAATGATTCTTTTAATTTCAGTTGGGTGTGTTTTGATATCACCCATCTCATTTCTTATTCAGGTTATCTGCTTCCTCTGCTGTTTTTCTTTTGTCAGTTTGGCCAATGGTTTATCAATTTTGTTGACCTTTTCAAAGAACCAGCTTTTGGACTTGTTAACTCTTTCAATTGTTTTTCTCTTTTCTATTTCATTTAATTCTCCTCTAATTCTTATGATTTCCTTTCTTCTGGCACCTGGGGGCTTCTTTTGCTGCTCTCTTTCTACTTGTTCCAGTGGTGGGGTTACTGTTTTGATTATGGCCCTTTCTTCTTTTTGGATGTGTGCATTTATTGATATAAGCTGACATCTGAGCACTGCTTTTTCTGTGTCCCAAAGATTCTGGTAGGATATTTTCATTCTCGTTTGATGCTGTGAATTTCTTTATTCCATCCTTAATTTCTTCTATAACCCAGTAGTTTTTGAGCAAGGTGTTGTTCAATTTCCATGTGTTTGATTTTTTTCCCTTGCTTTTCTGTTGTGGATTTCTGCTTTTATGACTTTATGGTCAGAAAAGATGCTTCGTAATATTTTGATGCTTTGGATTTTGTTAAGGCTCGATTTATGGCCTAATATGTGGTCTATTTTGGAGAATATTCGTGTGCGTTGGAAAAGAAAGTATACTTGGCTGCTCTTTGGTATATGTCTATGAGATCAAGTTGGTTGCTTGTAGCATTTAGCTCTTCCGTGTCTTTGTTGAGCTTCTTTCTGGATGTTCTGTCCTTCACCGAAAGTGACATGTTGAAGTCTCCTACTACTATTGTGGAACTGTCTTATCTGTGTTTTCACTGCTGTTGTTTGTTTTATGTATTTTGGAGACCTGTCATTGGGTGTGTAAATATTTATTATAATTATGTCCTCCTGGTGTAGTGACCCTTTAATCATTGTATAGTGTCCTTCCTTATCCTTTGTGGTGTCCTTCGTTATCCTTTGGGTGGATTTTACTTTAAAGTCTATTTTGTCAGAGATTAGTATTGCCACTCCTGCTCTTTTTTGAGTATTGTTTGCTTGATGTATTTTTTTCCATCCTTTGAGTTTTAGTTTGTTTGTGTCTTTAAGTCCAAGGTGTGTCTCTTGTATGCGGCATATAGACAGATTGTGTTTTTTTATCCAATCTGCCACTCTCTGTCTCTTTATTGGCACATTTAGTCCGTTTACATTCAGCGTAATTATTGGTAGGTATGAGTTTAGTGCTGTCATTTTGATGTCTCCTTGTATGTGTTGTTCACAGTTTCTTTGTTCTGCTTAATTTTCTGTGCTGAGTCATTTTTCTTTATGTGTTTTCATCGTTGTTGATTTTGTTTTTGGTGAGTCTTTATATTTTTTTGGTTTTTTATTTTGACTTGTAGGATTGTTTCCTTTGTGGTTACCTTAATATTTACCCCTGAGTTTATACCAGTCTTTTATTTCTTTATATCACCTTGACCTCCTCTCCATATGAAAAATCTATTCCTATATTTTTTAAGTCCCTCTTTTTTGTTTTAATGTTGTCATCTTTTACATATTGACATCTGTTTCCCTATTTTCAATGTTTTAGCTTTGGTTTACTTTTGTGACTTCCCTATTTGGCTTGAGGTCTGGTTGTTCTGTCCTGTGTTCTAGTCTTGGGTTGTTAGCTGATGTTACTGATTTTCTAACTGGAGGACTCCCTTTAGTATTTCTTGTAATTTTGGTTTGACTTTTGCAGATTCCCTAAACTTCTGTTTATCTGGAAATGCCCTAATTTCTCCATCATATTTGAGAGACAGTTTTGCTGGATATGTAATTCTTGGCTGGCAGTTTTTTTCATTCAAGGCTTTATATATGTTATTCTATTGCCTTCTTTCCTGCATAGTTTCTGCTGAGTAGTCCGAGCTTACTCTTATTGACTCTTGTTTTTAGGTGACTTTTTGTTTATCCCTAGCCACTCTTAAAATTCTCTGTTTAGCTTTGGTTTTGGCTAGTTTGATTATAATACGTCTTGGTGACTTTCTTTTGGGATCTACCTTATGTGGGTTTCGATGAGCATCTTGGATAGAGATCTTGTCATCTTTCACGATATCACAAAAGTTTTCTGCCAACAAATCCTCAACAATTCTCTCTGTAATTTCTGTTATCCCTCCCGTTCTGGTACTCTAATCACTCATACATTATTCCTCTTCATAGAGTCCCACACATTTTTTTAGGGTTTCTTCATTGTTTTAAGTCCTTTTATCTGATTTTTCCTCAAATAAGTTGGTGTCAAGTGCATTATCTTTAGTCTCACTAATTCTGAGGTCCATTGCCTCATTTCTGCTCCTGTGATTTTCTACTGAGTTGTCTAATTCTGAAATTTTATTGTTAATCTTCTGGATTTCTGATTGCTGTCTCTCTGTGGATTCTTGCAGCCTGTTAAATTTGTCATTATGCTCTTCTGCAATCTTTTTAATTTCCTCTATTGTGTGTTCTGCATTTTGCTTAATTTCCTTCCTAATTTCTTGAAGAGTTCTGTAGATTAATGTTTTGTATTCTGCCTCCAGTAATTCTAAGAAATTTTCCTCCTCTGGAAAATTTCTAGAGTCTTTATTTTGGGAGCTTGCTGAAACCATCATGGATTGCCTCTTTATGTGATTTGATACTATTGTCTCCAAGCCATCAATAAGATATTTATTTATTTTATGTTTGCTTACTGTTTCCTAGCTTCTTGTTTTGTTTTGATATGCCAAAATAGGCTGCTCATATGAGCTAGTTGGATTATTGGCGCCTTTGAAACTCCAATGTCCTGTCACGAGGTGATTAGATCTGTTACTAGGTATTTGAGCTCAGGAGTCCACCCATTCCTGTATGGAATCAGCTAAGGTGCTCAGATAGATAGCCACCAAATTTGTGGTGCAGGCTCTCACAGTCCTAGACAGGCATGGCTGATTGGTGTAGGCACAGTCATCTGGGTGTAGCAGGGGGGCGCACTCTGAGCAAGGCAGGGGGCTGATGGCCGCCCCTGCTCATCCAGGAGGAAGGCGTGTCCCTGTTCCCTAGAGCGCATAAGTGGGTAGGTTTTGCAGCCGGACTGTGAGCAGCTAATGCTGTTGGATGTACGGACTGGCGGGCACCTCTTATTCGTGGTCCTCTATTGCAGGTGGCTATGTGGTGTGGGTGGACCCACCAGTCCTCAGGCCCCTGATGTGGGTAGGTGAAGACCCTGCTTAATTGCAGATCAGTGTCAAATGTCAAGAACCTGCCACTTCACAGCTGAAACAGTTGAGGTTAGAGTTCCGGTATATACCCTGTTGTACTTCTGTAATGAGGGTCTATGCTGTTGAGATGGACCCACACAAGTCTATGCAGCGGGAAAGGCACTGAAAGTCTGTGGATCCCTTATGCCTATGCCTGGGCAAAGGAGCTGTGCCTACCCTGGGTTCCTGGCTTAGGGGAGCCAGCAGTTTATTTTTTTCCCGTTTGTTAATTTGTTCACTCTCCAAGGCAGGGAGAATGACTCCTGGCATTTGACGGATCCTACTTCTGGCCTAGGGGATTCAGCAATTGCTGAAGCTGGTCTGGGACCCAGTGCAGAACAGGGAGCCAGGGAGGTAAATGGGAGAGAGGTTTTTCCCTAAGTGGGGTGTGTTTGGTCTGCACTATAAGCTGTATGCAAGTACGTACCTTTCGTTGAGGGCTGCTTCTCAGTGGTTCTGCGTGGCCAAGTATATTGTCAGTGTCTGGGTCTCTCCCGATGTGGAAAACGCGCCTCCCGAGCACGGCTGCTTGCCTGCCTCGTTGCTTGCCCCCGAGCTGATCAGGCCTAAAGGACTCAGGCTCTTGCTGGGTCAGGTCTGGCAGCTCCTCGCTGCTTCTGAACCATCTCTCCCTCCCCCTGCCATTCAGTCTGGTTCCTCAACTCTGGCTTTGATGTTCAGGGCTCCCAGATTGCCACATATAATCGAATCACTTATTTTTTGGGGTCTTTATTGTAAAGGGTCCACCCAGAAGCATCTGACTACTCTGCCATCTTTGCCCCACCTCCTGTAATTATCTTCTATCTTTTCTTTCTCAGTTAGTATACAAATAATGTGAATGATGTTATATGAGTTAGTAATATTTGTTAAATAGATAAATAAACATAATTTACTGTTTGTTGTTATTCCAACATTATCTAGAAGAGAAGATACGTGCAGTCAGTCAGTCTGTACACTAATGAATTTTAATTCCTATTTGGTTAGTGATAGCAATGGCTTTGACTTTTTTTATTTGCTTATTGCCAGACTTTTGTATTTTGCAGGAAAATGTGAGATTTCTGATTTAAATTAGTCCAGATTGAATTTTGGAAAATGCCTCATTATATGGTGAAGATATAGGGAGATATTAGTTATTTACAAGTTTACCCAATTTCTTTTTTCGATAGGTATTGGTGGATTTATGGTACGGCAAAGAAGTCGAACAGGACAAGGAAAAACCAAAAGATCTATGATCAGAAAAGATTCCTCAGGCTCTATTTCTGAGCAGTTACCTAGCAGAGATGATGGTATGATACTGATTTGTCATGATATATGTAATTGGAAAAAGATGTCCTAAATAATGTTGCAATCACAACGTTATTGCCTCTTCTTGACCTACTTTCTGGTTATCTCCCTAAAGGCCTTTCTTCCCCCGTCTTAGCTACTTTGCATAAAATTTGAAATTTTTAGATTGTATAGTTGAGAATGACAAATTACTCCAATAATCTTTAACAAAATTGTATAATGCTTTAAAAATGCATCTTCCAGTTAATATTGTCACTCTCACTTAAAGCTTAAAAGAAAGTTAAATCTATGCCAAAGCCGTATCTTTCTATCAATTAAGAATATACTGTTTTCTTTTCAGCCAATTTGAGAAATGGTTCTAATGAAGATTTTGTAATCTCTTGGTCATAATCTATATGGTTCATGTATTTTGAAATGTTTTAATATAGTATATGAAGAGAAATGAGGTATGTTCAGCATATGCTGTGAACAGAATTTCTTCGTTTACTATGGAATGGAGCTTTGAGCTCAGGTGAATTCATAAAAATCAGAAATTTGTTGGACAGTTTAAAAAGGAAACAACATAATGGTTTTCAAGAAGTTTCTAATATGACAATTTGGTTATAATTAGCCATAATTAAGAAACTGATATGTTCAGTGAAACTATTTTTCATCTTTCTCTTTATTCTGTCCTCTAAGTAATTTCTTTATATTTATCTTTTAGTTTAGTATTTTTGCCTTCATCTCATTCATTGAGTTTGTTTATTTCATATACAATTTTTTCTTTTTTTAAGCTGCCTTTTTTATACTTTTAACACTTTTTTAGTTTCTTTATACCATATTCCTTACTTTTATTTTCATGAGTCTAATTGATAGAGTATGAAGTATCTGAAGCCTCAGCACATCTGATTCTACTTTTTGTATCTGCTGGCTCTGTCCTAGTGCCTCATTTCATTGTGTGTATTGTGAGATATATAGATGTGTGTGGGTGCATATATATATATTTTTTTTTTTTTTTTTTTAAACCATGAGCTCACTTTCTTTGGAAAACTGTTTGAATTTTTTGGGGACTAAATTGAAAGTAGATACTTTCAGAGAAGGTTTTTATTTGTTACTGCCATGAGGCTGAGTTATGCTCCTAGCCCAGGACTACTTTAAACTAAATTCTTATCTTGAAGTTTTTTGGTCCCGTCAAGTTATATGAATTCAGGATTCTCACCCACATTAGAGTTATGCTGAATTTGAATTCTAGGGCAAGATTTTCATTTTCATCTTTCTACCCAGCACCAAATTCATGACATGACAAGCAGTTTTCTTTGTTTATGGGGGTGGGGGTGTGGCGGTGATGTGACGGATAGAAGGCGTAGGGCAGGGGGGCATATTTCTTGTTAATGGAAGCCCCCCCACCCCCCACTAGTCTGTCCACCTTGGGAAAGCCTTAAGCTATGTCCTTTGATCTCCATATCTCATAAGGCTCTGAAAACTGGTATTCAAGATCACCAGATTTCAGCAAATTTCAGAGAGCTTTAGTTGTTTGCTTATTTCTTTGGTTGCTGCTTTACCTTAAGTTTTGGTCTCTGGGGATTCTTTACTTTCTGGCTAGATTACTGATGCATTTAAACAGATTTTTAAAAAATATTTATCTAGTATTTTTACTTGTTTTCAGAGGAAGAATGAGTCCACCTGTGTAGTTTGGCAACCGAAATGCCCCCTTTGATTTTTGGAAAAGATGTGCCATTTACCCTACCATTAAGAAGCATATTAGCGTGTCAATTTGATTGCTCATGTATCTGCTTTAAGTAGTATACTTGTTTCTTTGCTGATTTCCTAGCCCAAAATTTTGTTTTATTTCCATTTCTGATTGATTTTAAGATCAAACATTTTTCGTATCCATAGTCCTTTATTTTCACAATGCACGTATAGTACAAATACCTCATTTGCAGTAAATTCCTGGACTAGGAATTGCTGAATTGAAGGAATAGTTTAAGACTTTGCTTAGATATTCACAATATCCCCTACAAAATTTTGTAATCACTAAATTCCCTTTAGTAGCGTATGAGTAGCCATTTTCTCTACTCATGAGCATTATCTATTTTCATAATCTTTAACAAATTATTTAGTTTAAATAATTCTGTTTTGCAAGGAAATACTGATTATTAGGAGAAAACACAGTAGGAAACATCTGCTAATACTAAATAGACATGAAATGAATTTTTTATGATACTTTTAAAACTTACTAATAAACTTTGAAATCTTTTGGAAAAGCTTGCTTATTTTTATGGAGTTGTGTATATGTTGTTCAACTATGAAATTACCTTGAGTGAATTCGTCTGAAAATTTTAAATGCCACATATTTATAAATGTGACTTTTCTTTTAGGTTGGAGTGAGCAATTACCAGATACTGTAGTTGATGGATCTGTTTCTGTTACTGAAAGTACTGAAAAAATAAAGAAGAGATACCGAAAAAGGAAAAATAAGCTTGAGGAAACCTTCCCTGCCTATTTACAAGTAATATTTTGCTTTACATTATATTTTGTAGTTAGTTAAGGAAGTGTAATACATTGAGTTGTGAAAAAATAGATTTGTTTTTCTTAACGTTTTACTTGCTTTTGTTGTTTTTATTTAGTTATCATAAAAATGTCATTTTTACCTTCCAGAAGGTCAGAAAAGTTAACATTTACCTTTCTTGTGGTTTGATGCTTTTCAGCAAGTTCTTTCTATCCCATTTGTTCATTTCTAAGTATTTATACAACATAACAAGAAGTCTTTTAGTTTTATTTGAGGATACTTTGGAGTTGGAAAGCTTGTTCTTCCAAACCAGTCCCACCTGTGTACTTGCCAACCCAAGTCTTCTTTAAATTCTCTTGTCAGTACAAGCTACAGTAGTTATGTTCATTAAATAAAGATGTCTTTTTAGCAGCCACAGTTATAGTCTTAATAAATGTTTACTGCTTTTGTAGACCCAATTAGCCAAAGATTCAAGCCAAATTTTTTTTCCAAAATTTATGTTAGAAAAATATTTCTCAATATAAAGAGGTTATGTCTGATAGAGGTCAGCTACATGAAAATAGAATTCTTTCTAGTTCATCTTGTAAACATTGTATCACAGAAGAGTTCAAAGTCATGTGATATATTGGAAGAACCTATTATTAGAAATAGGATTGGCATTGAATATCTGGCTCAGCAACTAGCCAACTGAGGTTCCTAAGCAAGTTGTCCATCTTTCCTGGGCCTCTGTTTATTCTTGGGTAGGGGTTGAATTGGAGCAGAGTATCACTGAGTGGCCATCTTAATTTCAGTGTCTATTGCTGTTCCTCTGATCTGTCCTTCAATAGAACTACGTATGTTGCTTTAGTTGTATTTTTTTTCCTTTACCTTCCAGTTAACTATTACTAGGTTAATTGGTTTTAAAATACATTTTCCTTTCAATTAACACACAACTTCCACAATTTCTTCTTTTAGTAATTAACCCGTTGCCATCAAGTTGATTCTGACTCATAGTGACCATATAGGACAGAGTACGACTGCCCTATAGGGTTTCCAAGGCACAGCTGGTGGATTCAAACTGCTGACCTCTTGGTTAGCAGCCAGGCTCTTAACTACTGCACCACCAGGGCTCGTTTTCAGTTATTAGGAGTATAAAACTCAAGCACTCATTTGAGTAAAAAGTCTGCCGTATTTAATAAACGAGACTTTTAAGCATAGTAACTTAAGTATATGGTAATATTTATGTAAATTTTATTATATTGTTGTCGTTGTTTTGTGCCGTCAAGTCAATTCCGACTCATAGTGACCCTGTAGGACATTAGAACTGCCACATAGGGTTTCCAGGGGAGCAGCTGGTGGATTCAAACTGCCGACCTGTTGGTTAGCAGCCAAGCTCTTAACCACTGTGCCACCGGGGTTCCTTTATTAGACTACTAACATTAAGGGTAGAGTCCTAAGACTTTAAAGTCAGAGAGCCATGGATTTGAATACCAGTGTCCCACCAGTTAGCCATGGAGTCCCTGGGTGGCACAAACAGTTAAGTGGTCAACTACCAGCTGAAAGGTTGGCAGTTGGAACCCACCCAGAGACTCCGGAAGACAAGCCTGGCTATCTGCTTCTGAAAGGTCACAGCCTTGAAAACTGTATGGAACAGTTCTACTCTAAATATATGAGTCACCAGGATCAGCAACTAACAACAGTATGTACGTATGCCCCTGGGTGGCACAAATAGTTACGTGCTCAACTGCTGAAAGGTTGGCAGTTTGAATCCACCCATAGGTGCCTCAAAACTATATCGAATTGTTGAGAAATTAAATTAAAAATATGTATGTATGCCTAACTCTGTGCATTCCATATTACATCGCCTTAATAGATGTTTTTATTTTCCCCACATTCCCTTGAAATACCTATTCATCTTAGCTTTGTACCTTTTTTTTCCCCCCTTCAGTGACTTTATATGTCAAAAATGGTTCTGTTTATTGTTTGGATTATCTTTAATTGCATCTTTATTTTTTGTTATCTCCTATTCCCTTTACCTCACTTCCTAATAATCCTTTTAGGGAGTATTGCAGACGGCCTGCCGCTACTTCTTTTGATCTACCTGTAAAGTGTAACCATATGTTTAGGAAGCTTTCTATAGCTGTTTGTATAAAAGTACGAAAACTGACTATTTCATAATTGGGTAAAGGAGCCTTTAAAAGTATTGGATCTGATTTCTTGATTACTGCTATGATCTTAGTCTGTGAGCTGGATTATTTCCTCGGTGTACAGCAGTAATACCTAACTTTTTTTTTTTCCAACGTAAGGGAAGCCTTTGTGATGTTACGAATTCTTGGGCATCTCTAGATAGCATCTGTACTTCTTTCCATTGATTGGGGAAATACATTGTGACAGAAACCAGCTAGGAATTCAGTAACACTTTTTCCAAATTTTCTGTTAATCATAACATTGTCAAGGTAAACTTTAAGTAATTGTATAATCTACCCACTCAAAGTATCTGTACAGTCTTTGAATAGCTAGGGCTACACATGTGGATTTATGAACCCCTTGTAGTGGTCTCTGCAAGTAATCTGTAAATATTAATAATAATTTTGAAGTTTTAGTTTTGCTTATAATAGGAATTAATGTTGTGAATCTAACAATTTTAAATTGTAGCTTATTCTATTGAAGTTCTTGAATTATTGTATTGCAGTTGCTAGAAACACAGTTGACATAATTGTGTGGCTTTATTTGCATAATTTTATTTGTCACTAGTAAAGCTACAAAAAATCTTCTAAAATGAGACAAATCAATATAAAAGAATTGACAGGATCTTTCTATATTTATTAGTAATCATTATTGTAAATACAAAGCTTTTTTGGTATTTCTGCTTCCCTGTCAAAAATGATGACAGAACAATGTTGTCTTTTTAGAATTTTATAATTAATAATTTTCATATGTGCTTATCTTTGTTTAGGAAGCTTTCTTCGGAAAAGATCTTCTAGATACAAGTAGACAATACAAGCTGAGTTTAGATAATCTGTCAGAAGATGCAGCTCAACTTTCATGTAAAACAAACATGAACACAAATTTCTTGGATCCTTCGTTAGAGCCACTACTTACTTCATCCTCAACTCCAGCAAAACCTGCAACTCACGGTATTTGGAATAATTCACAAATGCTTTGTTTATCTGAGGAAATCCATCTTCCTTTAAACTAAACCTTTGAAATGCTTTAGTTTGTCCTCATTTGCTATTTTATGTTCAACTTCAGAGAAGTATAAATTTTAAGTAGATAGTTTTTTAAGGTTTGACAAGTTAATTACTTTGTTACTACCACTAAAACAAGGAGGTGTGAAGGAAAATGTGCAGGTTATCCTTTTTTGCGGGGCAATGTACAGGGGTATAATTTAGCCATAGTTGATGAGTCATCAATAATCTGTGACTGAAGTAATATAGAGTTTTATTTATTACATAGCCCAAAGAAATTCAGGATAGAGGAAAACAGAATACTGTGATTGGAAACCGGCTAACAGACTGTCGATACATTGTATTAGATCATGTTTTCTTAGCCTTGACACTCTTGATGTTTGGGCTGGATAATTCTTTGTTGTAGGAGGAAGTCTGTCCTGTGCATCTCTGACCTTATGACGTCATGATGATCAAAAATGTCTCCAGACATTGCTAAATGTTCTTGGATAAAATCCCCCCCCGTTGAGAACTGCTGCCCTAGACACAGTGAATATGGGTGCTATTTAGAATTAGGGATGTGAAAGCTTAGGTATGTTTATAAAATAATAGTAATGCAAACAGAACTCTAGGAGTTTAACTAGATGGAGATGGAAGAATTGTGATCACAGTGTTTTTTCCCCCGCTTCTTAGGTTTTATGCGTTAATAATGTTCTTTTGACAGTCTCCCCTTTTACCACTGATTCTGTTTATTACTTAAAAGTTAGTTTTAAAACCTATTTTTAGAAGACACAATTTTAAGGCAACCTTCCATGGAAAATTTTACTTTTAATATATTAAGTAGTTACAGCTTCATTAACTTGGCATTATATGGAGTTGAAAGGGAGACTTTTCTTTTAGATTTTGGTCACTCAAAGTGCTTAGAAGTCACCTTATCCCCTCACACACACATGCACATCCAGTCTCCCTCACTGTTGGTTGAAAAGAAATTAAAACACTCAGCTAACAGCTTCGTGTTGTTTGTTCAATCTTCAGCAAATCATTTTACTTTAATTCTGTTGTTTTAGGCACTTACTTGCTCTTCTCCATGTCAGTGTGTTGTTAAAATAACATACAATGAAAGATCTCTGGTCCCTTTGAGAGATCTTATAAAAATCATGACTCATCATTTATAAAAGCTATTTGCACTTGAGTTTTTGTAAGGAAGAGAGCTGAAACTGGACGGAAACATACTGTGATTTTTTTTTTTTTTTTTTAAAGGCATTGTTATAAGTTACTTTTGATCACTTTTCCTTTGTTTGAAGTCATTTTTTCCACAGAACTGCTGAAGAGAATGGTTTATCTATAAAGCAAAACTTGAGGACTAGAATAATACCCATTTCAAAACCCAAATTAAATGTAATGCTCTTTGCAGTTGGACTACTCATTTGCCTTTATAAGGGGAAATAAACAAGTAAAGATTTTTTTTTTTAATAACCATTTCATTGGATATTGTCATTAACATCAGTTTTAATGATTTGTTGATAAGATATAAAATGCCTTTCTTCAGGTAGGTCAAACGTTTTAGACATAGTCTTTTTTTTTTAAATTTTATAATGTGTGCAGTATAATTCCCTTGGTTTCAAAATATGCACATGATGATCCCTGAAGGAAATACCTAGATTTTTTTCCTTTCAAATGGACTACATTAGAGAATACATTATTGAAATAATTTTATTTCTCTAAAAAATTTCTATTTGGGCACGTAAGCTTACATTAGGTTTCAATTTGAAAAACCATGATGTTCTTATGTATGAATTCTATTTGAGCAATAAACTTTTAATAGAACAAGACTGTGTTTCACAGAGATATTTAATCTAGGATTAAGCTTATGACTTTTTTTTTTTAAATAAAAATATACTTGAGATGGATTAAAAATTTCAGATGTTTCTCAACTGAATGACTACTATATTTCCTAAAGCCAGCCTAAATAAGAGTTCCCATCTTTTCCTACTTGATTAGGCCAGGAAACCTTGGAGTCCTCCATGAGTTTTCATTCTCTTATATTCCAAATATAATCCATCCACAAATTTGTTTCTACCTTCAAAATATATCCCGAAGCCAGCCGCTTCTTACCTCCCCTTTCCCTACCACCGTGTACAAGTGGTCATCCCCACTCCCTTAGACCACAGCAGCAGCAGCCTTCTCAGTGGTCTCCAGGACTGCAGTCATGCCCACTCTCCCCACCCCTGCTGTCAGGTTTGTTCCCTCTAAAATGTCAGTCATACCATCCCCTAGTGCTCAACCCCTCAGTGGCTTCCCATTACACTTTATAGAGTAAAGCCCATGGCTTTACCATGACCTGTAAAAACTTACATAACCTTGCTCTCGCTGCCTCTTTTATTTCCTGCCACTCTCCTCCTTTGTTACTGTAACCACACTGGCCTCCTGTGTTGGCAAAACCCTTCCTGCCCTAGGGACTTTACACCCGCTGTTCCCTTTCCCTGGGATGGAATGTTCTCTCCATCTCTATGCATCTTACTCCCTCATTTCATTCAGAGTTATGCTTTGTTGTATTCTTGAAAAGGCCTTCCCTGATGATCTTATCTGTAATATAGCATCCCCATAACTTATTCTTAATCCTTTTTTCTTATTTTATATTTTTTATAATACTTACACTGATGTCATTTACATGCTGTCTAACTTCTCTGAAAGAGTAACCTTTGTGAGGGCAAACACTTGATTTTATTCATTTCTGTATTCCCAGTGGCTGGAACAGTGCCTGATACATAAACTTTGGACATAGCTCTGTGGGTGCTCAAATTTTTTAAATAAATAAGTGAATGAATAATTAGTATGAAGAGCAACACTGGAATGATACCTGGCTTATACTTGATAATGAATTTCTAAATAACGGGGCTGTCATTCATATTTTATTTACCTTCTCCTCCTGTGTGTGTGCATGGTTTTTTGTTCCCCTAGTTGTCATTTGTAGAGATGCTACTTTCTTAATGTTTTTGTTTTGTTTCTTACAGTATTCTGTCTTACTTGTATTGTTCACAAGTCTTTATTTTAAATTTTATTGTCAACATACATTAGCCACAAAACAGAAATTATCTTAATTGTTAATAAGCTTTTGTATTCAAAAGATTGGAGTGCCTTTGCTATGGAAAATTCCTGGTTTTAGAATTAATAATCTGAGTTTTTATGACTCTAGCACTTACCCTCAGTGTCTTTTATACTATAGGTATTTAGTAAATGGTTGAATGAGTGAGGATCTTTTGGAACTTAATATCTAAGAAAATATTATAATTTAAAAAATATACTTACTGTATATAGGTACTGCTGATGACCCATTAGCTGATCTTTCAGAAGTATTAAACACAGACGATGACATCCTTGGAATAATTTCAGATGACTTAGCAAAATCAGTTGATCATTCAGGTATGTATGAGTGCTATTTGCCTGATGTTTTATGATGTGAGTGAGAGATGTATGGAACAAATTTAGTTTTTTGCCTCTTTCCCAGTTACTGAAGCATTTTTTGGCTTTCTCAGAAAACTCCTCAACATTTTATTTGATACTCCTTGATTTTCCTGCTTTAGAAGGGGGAAATAGCAAGTCAGTTAATTTCTGTTGTCTTTCTGATTGCGTCGTATTTAAGGCATATGGCCTTATATTCTTGCTGTATCTTGATTCTTCTTTTGTTTGCATTTCCCCTCACTTCCCGCCCCTGTGGTAATCATCCATTTTATTTGGTTTGGGTCTTGTAGGTCTTGATTTATGCACTTTCCAGGTTGAGAGCTCACCTTTTCCATTTGGTAAGAAACTGAGCAATGGATGGCCACTGACTAGGAGTAGTCTTCTTTTCTGTAGTGGTTCAGCTGAAACAGCCTATAGGTGCATGCATATGTGTTAGTAGCGCTACTTTGTCACTAATCCATACTTTGTTTTTCCCATGTTGTGTGTGGCTAAAGCATAGTACAGCTCTACTGTGCTTTGGATCACTTTCTCCATAGTTTTATTTATTTATATGTTTATTTTTAATGAATAGTTCTATTCTTGCTAATGTGTGATTTATAATACTACCCAAATGTTATATATAGCGTTTGTTCCTAATGCGAGATCGAATAAGAGCGGGCTGAATTTTTACTTTTTTAATAGTAATAATATTTAGAAAGCATGAAAAAAGTGAGCAGTAAGCCACTTTTACTAAACATGACTCTTGCCTAAAATACCAATTTATATGAGATAAAGCATATTATAATGTTATATACATAACCTTGTTTTCTGCCTACAGCATATTTTAAAAATACAGTCTGTAATTGAAATTGTTCACAAAGGATAATGGTTATTATAATAAGGAGTTTTAGAGCTTTTCATTAATTTATGTGACACATCCCACCTGTTTCACATATTGTGTATGATAGTTGAACTGTACATTTTATATCACTATTTTCCAAGTTGAAGCAAATATTTCTATATTGGCTTTTTAGGAATCTAAATAATATAGTGCGTTTTTTTGTGGAAATTAGCAGTAATTTAAAATCAGATGTGTTCTTGTGTTACTCAGGAAATATTTACTTTGATTAAAATACATCTTTTAAGTAGCACCTATGTTTACAGCTACATTGTACCAAATTTTTATTGATTGGCTATACAGTCTGATGTAATCCCGATTGAGAAGTACAGACTTTCTATTGCTCTTTTTAACCGTATTGTTGTATATTAATTAATGCTGGTAAACAGTTTTATGGTTTTTGCTTAACTGTTCTGAGTTTACTTTTTAATCTCTTTACCTCACTCCTTTAGCTGGAATAGATATTGGTCACGTCGCTGATGATCCTTCCTCTCTGCCTCAGCCAAGTGTCAATCAGAGTTCACGACCATTAAGTGAAGAGCAACTAGATGGAATCCTCAGTCCTGAACTAGACAAAATGGTCACAGATGGTAAAATATTTGCCCTACATCTAGGCTTTCTAAAACACATGAGTAAATATGATTTTCAGAGATTTCTGCATGCTTATTTATAATTTATCTTCTAATAATTTCTGTATCAGTTAAATGCTATTTTATATGTTATATTTAAATGGTAGTTGTTAATATTTCTATTTCTTTATTTTAATCCTAGGAGCAATTCTTGGGAAGTTATATAAAATTCCAGGTATGCCTATTCTGAATTTTTAGCTAATGAAAATGGTATTCCCTATACTGTGGCCTCAGTAGTCTTTTAATCTTATTACTACTATTATTTTGTCTCACAGAGCTTGGAGGAAAGGATGTTGAGGACTTGTTTACTGCTGTGCTTAGTCCTGCGACCACTCAGCCAATTCCATTACCACAGCCCCCACCTCCATCCCACCTGTTGCCAGTACACAATCAGGGTATGTTATGACTAGAAAAAGTTTTATAAATGTGGTTTCACATATTTTCATATACATATATATGTATGTGTGTGTATATGTATATATATGTCTATATGTATATAGTTTCAGATATATGTATATGGAGCCCTGGTGGTGCAGTGGTTAAGAGCTAGGGCTGCTAACCAAAAGGTTGGCAGTTTGAATCCGCCAGCTGCTCCTTGGAAACCCTATGGGGCTGTTCTACTCTGTCTTATAGGGTCGCTATGAGTCAGAATCAACTCAGTGGCAATGGGTTTGGTGTATATATGCATGTAGGAGTCCCTGGGTGGCACCAGTGGTTAAGCACCCGAACGCTAGCCAAAAAGTTGGTGGTTCAAACCCACCCAGAGGCTCCTCAGAAGACAGACCTGGCCATCTGCTTCTGAAAGATCACAGCCCTGAAAACCCTATGGAGCAGTTCTACTCTGCATACAGGGGTCACCATGAGTCAAAGTCAACTTGACAGCAACTGACAGCAGCAATATGTACGTAAGTACGTCTCTGGATGGCACAAATAGTTAAGTACTCAACTGCTAACTGAAAAGTTGACAGTTTAAATCCACCCAGATGTGCCTCAAAAAAAAGGCCTGGCAATCTACTTCCAAATCATGAGCCATTGAAAAACCTTATGGACTATAAATAAAAATTGTTAAGTGTAATATTTTTGGTAACCATTAAGAAAATATCTAAAAAACACGCACAGAGGGAGAGGAGAAGGGAACCAAAATGGCTTACTACAATAGATCAACAAAACAAAGCAAGCGGTAGTAAAGGAAAAAGACAAAAAAGGCTTAAAACACAAAAAACAACAAAATAGCAGAAGTGAGTCACTTCTTATCAATAATTACAGTGAACGTAAATGGACTAAACCCTCCAATCAAAAGGGAGAAAGTGGCAGAATAGATTTCAAAAATAAAACAAAACATGGTCTAATTGTATCCTGTTTACAAGAGACACACCTTAGAACAAAGGACACAAATAGGTTGAAAGTGAAAGGCTGAGAAAAAAATGACACTATAAACCAACTAGACTTAACAGACATATATATAAACACTCCACCCAGCAACGGCACAGCTTACGTTCTACTCCAGTGCATATGGATCATTCTCCACGATAGACCACATGTTAGGTCACAAAGCAAGTCTCGATACATTTAAAAAGATTAAATTATCAAAGAGTAATACTGCATACTTGGTTTAAGCAAAAGCAAAGAGTTTTATTGAAGGCAAGATACAGTTTAAACTGGGGAAATGCATAGTCCACAGAGTGAAACCACAGCACTCTGAGATGGTGCAGTTACAAAAGCATATTTATATGGTAAAATCAAGAACTGACAGTACAGAATTTCTTATAGGTGCTTGGTGATTCAAGGAAGTGAGAGGCGAGATATCTGAAGTGGCGATCTTAACGTGATTGATTTAAAGAGTCTTTGTTGATTAGTTACTGCTTGGTGATATGTGTGCTTTGTTGATTAGTTACTACCTGGTTAACTATAGGGGTTTTATGTGGTGAGAGGAGTTACAAAATAATTGGAAAACATTCCTTTCTGGGAACATAGAGGTGAGATACACTGCTTGTATCAAGGTTCCTTGGGAAGAAGCTGACAACATTCTTTCTTAGCTCAGTTACAAAGAAAACATTGCTTTAATTACAAGATTAAGTCTATATAAAGCATACAAGTTAAGAGAAACAGTAAGTTATTGATCCTAAGTCTGGGCTAGCAGTCCTCACCATCAAGCACCCCAAAATTTAGGACAAAACATACAACGTATTTTCTCTGACCACAACTGAGTGAAGTTAGAAATCAATAAAAGTAAAAAAACCTGGAAAATACACAAACATATAGAAATTAAACAACACATTGTCAAACCACCAGTGAGTCAAGGAAGATAACTAAAGAGAAATCACAGATGTCTTAGAGTCAAATGAAAATGAAAGCACAGCATACCAAAACTTATGGAATGCAGCAAAGGCAGTACTCAGAGAGAAACTGATAGCAATAAATGCCTGCAGGAAAAAAGAAGAAATATCTCAAATCAGCAGTATAAGCTGAGAACTCCAGGAACTTGAAAGAAAAGAGCAAACTAAGCCTAAACCTACCAGAAGAAAGGAAATAACAAAGATCAGAGCAGAAATAAATAAAATCAAAAACAGAAAAACAGTCGAATCAACAAATCAAGAAGTTGGTTCTTTGAAAAGATCAACAACATTGACAAACCTTTAGCTAGACTGACCGAAAAAAGAGAAATTCTGATGCAAATAACTAAAATAAGAAATGAAAGAGGAGATATTACAACTGACCTGATGGAAATAAGGAGAATTATAACAGTATTACAGACAACTGTATGGTAACAAACTGGATAAGCTAAATGAAATGTACATAGAAGCACACAACCTACCCAAACTGAACTAAAGAGAAAATAGAAAGTCTCCACAGACCCATAACAAGTGAAGAGACTGAGTGAGTGATCAGAAACCTTCCAACAACAAAAGTCCTGGACCAGATGACTTCATTGGGGAATTCTACCAGACACTGAAAGAAAAATTCACGCCAGTCCTCTTTAAAGATAGAGAAGGAAGGAATATTCCCTAATTCATTCTTTGAAGCAAACATAACCCTGATACCAAAACCAGATGAAGACGCAAGAAAAAGAAACTACAAGCTAATCCCTTATGAAAATAGATGCAAAAATCCTCAACAAAAACTAGAAAACAGAATCCAAAAGCATTTTAAAAGAGTCATACGCCATGACCAACTGGATTTATTCCAGGAAAGCAGGAATGATACAACATTAGAAAACCAATCAAAGTAGTATACCGCATCAGTAGAACAAAGGAGAAGAACCACATGATCATCTCTATGGATATAGAAAAAGCGTTTGATAAAATCCAACACCCTTTGTTGATGAAAACACTCCGGAAGGTTGGAATAGACAGGAAGTTTATCAGTATGATTCAGGGCATGTTTGAAAAGCCAACAGCCAACATTATACTTAATGGAGAAAGATTGAGAGCTTTCCCCTTGAAACTGGAAATAAGACAATGTTACTGCTCTCTTGCCCTGGTAGTACAGTGGTTAAGAGTTTGGCTGCCAGCCAAGAGGTCAGCAGTTCGAATCCACCAGCTGCTCCTTGGAAACCCTACGGGGCAGTTCTCCTCTGTCTTAGGGGGTTGCTATGGGTCAGAATCGACTCAATGGCAGTAGGTTTTGGCTTTGAACCTCATCTCACCATTTATTCAATATTGTATTAGAAGTCCTTGCAAGAGCAATAAGACAAGAAAAAAATAAAGATACCTATCTTAGGCTGGGTTCTCTAGAGAAGCAAAACCAATGAAGCGTATTCTTGAGACTTGAACCAGCAGTCTGCTGTCTTACCTGCCAATCTTAGATTGGTCAGCCTTTGTAGCCTGTGAACTGCAACATGCCATCTGACCTGTAGATCTTGGGTTCATCAGTCCCTACAGTTGTGTGAGTCAGGAGAGGCCTCCAGCCTGACACCTGACCCACAGACTTAGGACTTGCCAGCCTCTATAACTACATGAGCCATTTCCTTGAGATAAATGTGTGCGTGTGTGTGTGTGTGTGTGTGTGTGTGTGTGTGTGTGTGTGTGTGTGTGTGTGTGTGTGTGTGTGTGTGTGTGTGTGTGTGTGTGTGTGTGTGTGTGTGTGTGTGTGTGTGTGTGTGTGTGTGTGTGTGTGTAAAATCCCGAAGAGTCCACAAGAAAACTTCTAGAGCTAAAAAAGAACTTCAGCAAAAGTTGAAGGTTACAGGGTTACCAACAAGAGTCAGTTAGATTTCTATACACCAGCAATGAGAAATCTGAAAGGGAAATTAGGGAAACAATTCCATTTACAATAGCATCTAAGAGGATAAAATACCTAGGAGTAAATCTAACCAGGGATGTGAAAGACTTATACAATGAAAATTATAAAACACTGATGAAAGAGATTAAAGAAGACTTAAATAAATGGAAAGCTGTTCCATGTTCATGTATTGGAAGACTTAATATTGCTAAGATGTCAGTGTTACCCAAAATGATCTATAGATTGAACACAATGCTGATCAAAATTCCAACAGTTACCTTTACAGAAATGGAAAAACCAGTCCTCAACTTTATATGGCCTGTCCGGAGGCCCTGAATAGCTAAAGTAATGCTGAAAGAGAAGAACACTTCCTGATTTTAAAACCTATTATAGCTACAGTAATCAAAACAGCCTGGTACTAGTATAACAATAGTTTCATAGGCCAATGATAGAATTGAGCTTCCAGTAGTAAACCCACAATCTGTGGTCAACTGATTTTTGACAAGGGTACTAAGTCCATTCAATAGGAAAACAGGAGTCTCTTCCATAAATTATGTTGGGAAAATTGGATTTCCACACACAGAAAAATGAAACGGGATCCATACCTCACACCATATACAAAAACCAATTCAAAATGGATTAAGGACCTAAATCTGCAATCAATCATCATAAAATTCTTAGAAGAAAATGCAGTTGGCAATGGTACCAGGCCTCTCTCTTAACAATGGATTATTTAATATAATAACAAAACCACAAACAGATAATAAGAACATAAATAGGAATCTCATAAAAATTAAAAACTTCTATTCATCAAAAGACTTTACCAAAACAGTGAAAAGACAAGCTACCAACTAGGAACATATCTTTGGAAGCCATAGAGCAAATAAAAATCTAATAACCAAAATATATCTAAACTACAAAAACTTAACAACAAAAAGATAAATAACCCAATCATAAAATAGACAAAGTACTTGAATAGACATTTCACCAAAGAGGACATTCACAAGGCTGCCAGTCACATGAAAAGATGCTCAGTGTCTTTAACTATCAGGGAGTTGCAAATCAGAACCACAGTGAGATACTTTTTTACTCCCACTAGGATAGCTTAAGAGATTCCAACAAGATTCCAACTCATAGCGACCCTATAGGACAGAGCAGAACTGCCCCACAGGATTTCCTAGGAGCGGTTTGTGGATTCTAACTGCCGACCTTTTGGTTAGCAGCCAAACACTTAACCACTGTGCCACCAGGGCTCCACTAGGATAGCTGAGATTTAAAAAAAAAAACAAAAACCAGAATTACAGATGTTGGCGAGGTTGTGGGGAAATTGGAACCCTAACTCATTCCTACTGGGAATGCAAAATGGTACCGCCGTTGTGGAAAAAAGTGTGGTGGTTCCTCCAAAAACTGAAAAATAAAGCTACCATATGACCCTGCAATTCCACTCGTATGTGTATACCCAAAAGAGTTGAAAGCAGAGACTCAGAGTTGCAATGTTCTTTGCAGCACTATTCACAATAGCCAAAAGGTGGAAACAGCCTAAATGCCCATCAAATGAATAAGTAAACAAAATGTGGTACATACACACAATGGTATACTACTCAGCAAATAAGAGAAATGAAGTCTTGATACGTGCAACAATATGGGTGGAGCTTAAAGACATTCTGTTGAGTGAAATAAGTCAATCACAAAAGGACAACTATTGTGTGACCTCACTTATATAAAAAGATAAGAACAGGCAAATGTATGGAGAACAAAGTTTGTTAGTGGTTACCAGGGGTGGGAAGGAGGGGGAACAGGCAAGTTATTGCTTATGGAGTACTGAGTTTCAGATTATGGTGATGAAAAAATCTCATTGACCAAGGTAGAGTTGTATAGCTGATAAGGAGTCCTGGTAGTGCAGCAGTTAAAGTGCTCACCTGTTAACTGTAAGGTCAGCAGTTCAAACCCATGAGCTGCTCCACAGGATAAAGATGTGGTGGTCTGGTTCTGTGAAGATTACAGCCTTTTTAAAAAAAAAAAAAAAAGATTACAGCCTTGAAAATCCTATGGGGTAGTTCTGCTCTGTCCTGTAGGTTGCTGTGAATCAGAATCAACTTGAGGGCAACATGTTTGGGTATAGCTGATTAATGTAACTGCTGTAAGTTGTATACCTGTAAAAAGTTGAATTGCCGCAAGATTTTTTTTGTCGTTTTTACAGCAAAGACCAAAAAAAAAAGGAGCTATTGAGGCTGCTTATGTACAGCCAAACACTTCATAGGATTTGGTTCCTTGGTTTGAAGGTTTAGGGTCATGGTTATTGGCCTAATACCATGTTTAGTGCCTCTGTTCTACCTCCTAGTTCGTTGCATACTGCTTGGGTCTTAAAAGCTTGCAAGCAGCCATCCAGGGTACAACAGCTGCTCTCTATTCACCTGGAACAACAAAGAAAGAACAAGAGTCAGGCTAGGAGGAGGAAACAGAATGTGTGGCTAATTGCCTCCATGAGTAACTGCCGCCTCCACCGTGAAACCAGAACTACTTGGTGTCCAGTACCATTGGTGAACATTTTGCTTAAAAATTCTATAGAAGAATTCTGATCAAAAGGGGGAAAACATAGAACAAAATTTCAAATGCTCATGCACTAGAGACTTTCTGGAGCTATTGAGACTGGATGAGTCCCCAAAATTATTGCTCTGAGATAATCTTTAAACCATAAGCCAAAAATACCCTTGAAGTCTTCTTAAAACCAAACAGTAGTTTAGCTTAACTAGTAAAGAATGTCTGTGTTGGGCATTATGTTCTTTTAGGATCTTTCTGTATGGGATCAAATTGAAATAGCAACTTGAAAGATTAGACAGGAACCTTAGGATGCCATGAATTTATGTTAATAGGGGAGGAGCATCTTGGAAAAGGAGAGTGAAAATGATCGCACAACTCAAAAAATGTGATCAGTGTCACTGAATTGTACATGTGGAAATTGTTGAATTGGTGGTGGTCTACTGTGCATATTCACACCAATAAAAAAAAAATTGTTCTTAAAAAAAAAAACTCTGTGGAACACAATTCTACTCTGACACACATGGGGTAGCCATTAGTTGGAATTGACTCAACAGCAACTAGTTGGATTTGGTTTGATTTAGCCCTATTCCTTAGTAGTCACATACACAGACTAATAGGAGAATCCCTCTTTTGTGATCATAGAAAATTACTAATCTCTGAAGTATGTCAGTCACATACCTTCCTCCCTGAAATGCTCTGGAAATCTGTAATCTAGTTTACAACCAGAATTCTTTTGCTCGTTTATTGGCAGTGGGGAAGACATAACAGTGGCTGCCCTTTCCCCTTACAATTTCTATCCCAGCTCACTTTCTCTATAGTCCTTCCCACATAGTGATTTCTCCTTCTGAAGATTACTCTCGGTCCTTACCAGACTGCCTTGTATTCATTGATCCAGTTTCAATTTCAGTGTCATTTCGTTAGAGATTAGCCAGTTGACCACACACACACCCACTCCTGTGCTTTTTGTTTTTGTAGTATGTGGCACAAATACAGCTACTTGTTTTGGTAATTATGTTCTTCCTTTTAGATCATGAGCATTACAAAGAGTAGGACTGTATCTGTCTTGTTCATCACTTTATACACTGGCACATCATATGTGCTCAGTAAATATTTTCAAACTAAGTCGGTGACCTTTCTACCCCTGTTGACTCTTGAAATTTCGTGATTTTGTAGAAATTTGCTTATTTTGTTCGGTCAACTTTATTACCTGTAACTAGTTGCAAGATAAACTTTCATTTCTGTTTCTTTTTGGAGAGTCTGCTGAAATATGATGGCCTAGAATTAAAATATGTCAGAGTAGATAGGGGAATTTCCTATAGAAAGGAGTTTGGAGTCTGGTGGCATATAGTTCTGATAATTGGAACGAGCATAGGATCATTTTTCTATATCCTGTTGTCATTGCTTCATGATTATATACTGAATTAAATAACTTAATGATACTTTTATAACCTCTCACCCTGTTTTTGCGTAAGTGCTGAAGTGTACAAATAATTTAATGTTTACTACCAATTTCGTGTGTATATGGAAAATTCCTTAATGTACATAATTAAAATATTTGAGTTTCTACCCATTTAGTCTCTAAACTTAAATTTCCCTTGATTTTTGCTAGACTAAACATGTGGCTTACGTTTGGATAAAACAGACTCATCATAACTGCCTCTTGCCTTAATCATTCCCATGTGTTTTCTGTAAGATAGCATAATGACTGACACCAAATGTAGTATAGCGCATTGAACTGTTTAAATTCATGAGGGATAAGAATCAGGATCAGCATAAAGCTGGTTCCTGTGAGGCAGAGGTTAAGTATATATCTCCACCTTCCTACTTCTTTATTATTTTTGACATCAATGGCTTCCCTCACGGCACTCTCTCCTTTTCTTTAGGGGTCAATAATTCATTGCAACAGCCACATAAAACTCACAGACCATACTCACAGTTATTTGGTTTATTAGGGAAGTAACAGGCTACAACTTGGGATCAGGATCAACTTGGAAGTAACAGGAACAGCTCAGGATCAGTGTTAGGATGCTCAGAGGCAAGGTCTGGAACGGTCCCTGAAGTGGAGAGCACATCTCTCCCTTCTTCAGTCAAGTCATCTTCCAGCCAGGACAGCTCTCAGAGCAAAAAGGCTCATGGAGCCCATAAACTCTGTTGGCGCAGCTCTCAGAATGTTCTCAGCTGGCACCTCTGCCTTCTGCCAGCAGTCAGCAGGCACAGCTTCTCTGCTAGGGGGCTTCCTTCTCTACGAGGTGTACCCCAACTCAGTTTCTGCCATCAGCCTGTCTGCCGCTAGCTGGTCAAGCTTGTAGCCACTGAGGCAGCTTGCTGAGCTCTCTGCCATCGGGCCTCTCTTCTGTAGGACGCTTTACCTTCAGGCTCTCTGCCGTTGGCCTCTGCACTACTATATGGCCCACCTTATAGCCCCTGTAGCAGCTCTCAGCTCTCTCAGCTGCTGCTCTGTTAGGAGTGGCTGTCCACTACTGGGACTCCTTGCCATCAGCTGTTCACCACTGGTTTCTCCGCTGCTAACTAGCCTAGCTCATAGCTAGCAGCTCTCACAGCTGTGGCATTTTTGTTTTTGTTTTTTACCAGGCCCAGGGGGGTTTAAACACAGGGATTCCATGTCCCAGAGAACACCCTCCCCTCCTGGCTGCTGTCAACTCTAGGAGGCCTTTCAGTTGTTTATATGTCACAGGCATCATTAGCTGCACTATGGAGCCTCTCTTACCAGACCACAGCTCAGCTGTTCCTCGGCTACCCAGGAGATGTCCATCAACTCATGTCTTGCACAAAAGTAAGGTTCTCTGCTGGCAGTGACTGCTCTTCCCCTGGGCAAAAGTAATGAATCCTCTGGATTAGAGAGCACCCTGGGAGGTCCCCCAAGTTGCTTCTCCAAAGAATTAGGACAAAGGTAACAACTCCTAAGGGCTTAGAGGAAAAATATCCTCAACTGTTTTTCCAAAGAACCAAGGCAAAAGGCCACATAAAGGAACTCATCAAACTATACTTTCTTAATAATTAAGAATTCTTCAATATTTCTCTTCTTCTCAGCATATAAAAAATGATCTATCGCCATGTTTTCTGCAACTGAAAGTACATGTTTAAGAAATATCAGTTACAGATGTATTGCTTTATAAAAGGCTTTATAATCATTGTGAAAATCATTCCAGTGGGCAGTCTAATTTTTAAAAGGTTTTCCAGAGGTGACTTTTTTTTTTTGGCTAGGTGCTTATGTGTCATACAAAGATGAGTAAGGCTTCCTACCCTCAGGAGTTTATAGTCTTAGGATTGTAGTCTTACAACTAATTTATATTATAGTAGAATATTATTAAGTAGAGCCTTAAGAGTCAACGTTCATGTTTGAAAGAATAATAGTTCTAATTTAAGGATAAAGGATAATCAGCTGACATAAAGGATGACACATAGATGTTCAAGAATGGCAGCTTTCCCGTTTTCCACAGCAGATGAGGAGCTAGGTTGCAGAGGCCTATAAAAATAAGCAGCAGCAGGTGGCCTTTTCTGTCCAGGCTTCAGAGAGCAGATGAAGATGTCACACCATGGAATGGCCTGGTTAATTACATGACTTGAAAAGGTAGCTGTGGTGTCAGTGTCAGAAGTGAATTTGAGACAAAAAGAATAGTACTAATGAGTTTATTGCAGTATAGACTAAGTGAAAATTTGAGGTTCTTGATAAAGATACCTGCAATGCTAATCAAAAAGAAGGAATGCTTCGGAGAAGTGGTAAAGTTAGAGTAAGTTGTGTTATGCTACGGAATGGATGTTAGGTGTCAGTAAAAGGGGGAGATAAAATGAATTAGACTGTAAGCCAGGCTGACCTGGAAGATAATCATACTGTTAATTGGAAACATGGAACAAAGGAAGACTTAATGCTAGTGTCTATGTGTTGTAGTGGAGGTGTAATGAATTTTGTTGTAAAACCAAACCAAACCCACTGCCATTGAGTCGATTTTGACTTATAGTGACCCTATAAGACACAGTAGAACTGCCCCCATAGAGTTTCCAAGGCTGCAAATCTTTATGGAAGCAGATTGCCACATCATTCTCCTGCAGAGCGGCTGGTGGGTTCAAACTGCCAACCTTTTGGTCAGCAGCTGAGTGCTTAACCACTGCGCCACCAGGGCTCCTGGAATTTTGTTCTAGACAGTTGAAATTGTTCAAAACTATAGATGAGGATTGCAGAATTACCTGTCTAGTGGTGCTAATTGAAATTATGGGAAGGATGAGATTTCTTAAGATACTATAAAATCTTGAGGAACTCTCCTTTTTAATTAAATGTAATGAGGTATATGCTTACCTCATTTAGTTTATATTAGGTGTGCAATTACATGTTCCTTTTATTTCCCCTTTTAAGGGTAGGTGAAAAAGATGATCATTAGAGACAGTATAAAGTTAAATAGGATGAGAACTTGGAAGACATGGTTTCATTGGATCATGAGAACATCGTTGGTCATTTTCAGCAGGAGTGATAAGAAAGGATGGCAGATTGTAATGTGTTGACAGTAATATAGAAGGTCAGAAAGCAGAGAAGGGAAATTTCAAGAAAACTGAAAAATAATAACTTTAAAAGAGAAATTTGAGCAAAGTAACTTTGCAACTCTTAACATGATTCATGCCTTGAAAAAGGTTACGTTTATTAGCTAATATGACCAGATTGGCCAGATGTGGAAGACTTGAGGAAAAAAAGACCACATCTTTATTAAAATAATAAGGAAAAAATGGTTTGCATTTGGTTATGTGTCCTTGAACGAGTTAGCCAATTTCTCTGGGTCTTTTTGGCCATGAGACTCTCGTAATAACCTATGTCATATGGCTGTTTTGAGGACACAGTGAGTTAATACCCATAAAGCTTTTAGAACAGTGTTTGGCGCTTAGTAAGTGCTTACTAAGTGCTACCTGTTTTTATGAGAGATTTTAATTTGGTCATAATAGGGTTACAATAGATCGGGCTGATAGATGGCTACAGGATGGATCGCATCCTCATTACCAATAACACAGCGTTTGTTTATCCTTATTACATGAAGAGACTTGATATTTTTCAATAAAATCTTAGCTGCTTTAATGGAGCCTACTTTTCACTGTAGTTGAAAATTGATATAGCGTCCTACCTTGATCTTTGAAGTAAGCTTAATTATCCTAAGACCATTTGTCATTGTGGAGCCCTGCTGCAGTGGGCCCAGCTCTGCTGTTTAGTAGGCAAAGCCCTAACCTGAAAGTCAAATAGCTCTAGTAGTCCTTGAGACAAAATCTTGAAAATTTGTCAGTGATCAGCCTTAGTTTTCTCACATATACATTGGAGCTAATTATGCCCTTAGTGTTGTAACATTCAGATGATCTGGTTTAGGTGAAGGAACATTATACAATGTAAAGCATTATGTATATAAAACATTGGTGTTGGTTTTGCTTTTTATCCAATGGCATGGCAGAGTGATCAGGTTATGAGCTCTCTATCATCATGCCACATGTCCCAAGTGGTGTTGTTAGGGGCCATCAAATCGGTTCCAACTTATAGTGACCCCATGTATAACAGAATGAAACACTGCCAGGTCATGCACCATCCTCACAATTGTTGCTGTATTTGAGTCCATTGTTGCAGCCACTGTGTCAATCCATCTCATTGAGGGTCTTCCTCTCTTTCATTGACCCTCTGCTTCACCAAGCATGATGTCCTTCTCCAGGGACTGATTCCTGCTGATAACATGGCCAAAGTACATGAAACAAAGTCTTGCCATCCTCGCTTCTAAGGAGCATTCTGGCTGTACTTCTTAAAAGACAGATTTGTTTGTTCTTCTGGCAGTCCATGGTATATTAAATATTCTTCACCAACACCATAATTGAAAGACATCAATTTTTCGGTCTTCCTTATTCATTGTCCAGCTTTCGTATGCGTATGTGGTGATTGAAAATACTATGGCTTGGGTCAGAAGTATTAGCCAATTCTAAAGCTACAAATCTGTTTATATAATAAACTGGTGATGTGGTGTGGCGCCCTGTAATAGTATTGTTCTGAGTGTTAACAACAATTAACAGAAGTCGTGTATTTTTTCACTTTAGAATATGTCACTACAAATCATCATGTTTAATTGGGAGGGCTTTTTGAAGGTACATGAAGAAAAATATTTTTGCTGGAAAACTTCTCCGATAAAGACAGTTGACTTGTTTCCAAATAGTTGAGAAGAGTAGAAGATCACAATGAGGATTAAAATCATAGACTTTGGAAGAATTATGGGGAAACAACAAGGTGGCCTTATGCTTTGCCTGATGTCTATTTGGGAAGTAATGATAGGCTCTTGAAGCATGCGAATAAGCTGGAATGAGAGTTGAAATGCATTTGAGGGTTGACATTGCAAGTAGTGAAAAATAAGGCTGTAATCTAGTACTACTAGCATCAGAAGCCATCTAAATTCAAGAGGAAGAATGAAGAATCAAAATTAGCAGAAAGCTGATTCCTATGAGGTGGAGATCAGACATACCTCCACTCTCCAACTTTTTCACCATTTCTGACACCAGCAGTCCTCCCCACAGCACTCTCTACTTCTTTGCTGGGTTTGATGATTCATTGCAGTGTCCACACAGAACTCACAGACCATACTCACAATTATGTGGCTTATTAGGCTATGTGTAACAGGCTACATCTTGGGATCAGGATCAACTTGGAAGTAACAGGATACACCTCAGGAGACAGGGTACAGTTTGTCAATCAGGACAGCTCTCAGCTTCTTCTCAGTTGTGCCCACAGGCAGGCAAGCCTTCTCTCAGCCTGGCCTCTGCCCTGGTAGCAGTGTTACAGCTCTTTTGGCTTCACCAACAAGTGCCCAGAGGCACCCTGCTCTGTCAGCAAGCCTTCTCCCTGAAGTCAGCTTTCTCCCCTCATGGGTTGACAAGCGCATTGCAGCTGCCTAGCTCCGTGGTCCAGGAAGTCCACTGCAGCCATTTCTCGCCAGTCTCCTGCTTTCTGCCACTCGTGCTTCTGCACCCATTTCACGCTGTCTCTCGCCATCTCCAGTGTTACAGCTTTATCTACTGGGTCTAGGAGGTTCTCAGCACAAGGAACCCAGGTCCAAAGGAAGTACTCTTCTCCAGGCTCCTCCTCTTGATGGTAGTGAGGTCCCTCTAAACCTTTGTGGGATTGGCCCTTTTAAGCCACACTCACCTCATTTGCATAGTAATTGACCAATCCCTGCAGGGGTTTTATGCACCTTATTTGCATAGTATACTGACCAGTCCCTGCAAGGTGGGTAAAATAGACCATTCACAGGGCAAGCTTTGGACTTATCAGTTATCAGTGGCAGACTATAAACCCAAGGCAGGAAAGGCCATGTATAAAGAGAAACACATTGCACCACATGGGCCAAAATCAGAATGTATGTATTTTTTATAATAATCGTCTAATTGATAATGGTAGATATAATATTGCTCTTTCTAAACCATTTTAGAGAAAGTGCTGATTTAATCATAACTGTTTTTTTGTATTAACAGAAATAGAAATAAAGTATAAGAAGCATCTGTAAATTTTAAATGGAAAAGAAAATATTTGATAGACTTACTTCCATTTGCTATGATTCATTCTTTTTGTAGAGCTAATATATATTGAGTAGTTACTGTATGCCAGCTGTCTATGCTGTGAGCTGTATATACATTATCTCAATCCATATAACAGAATATCTTCATTTTCAGAAATAGAAATTCTGCTTCAGATTCCAAAACGCATGCTATTTCCAGTACACCATGATGAAGTAAACACGGTGATAAACCCATTGCTGTTGAGTCGATTCCGACTCATAGCGACCTGGTAGGACAGAGTAGACTCTACCCCATAGGATTTCCAAGAATGTAATGTTACAGAAGCAGACTGCCACATCTTTCTCCTGCGGAGCAGCTGGTGGGTTCAAACCACTGACCTTTGGTTTAACAGCCGAGTGCTTAACCACTGCTCCACCAGGGCTCCTTAAACACAATGATAGAGGTCATATTTCTGCATTTTATAACCAAAAGTCACTCTTTAAGTAATATTTTACAATATAATTTTGAAAAAATTCTACTTTTAAGTTGCGTTAGAAGTTTTTATTTAGAAATATGTCAGCTGCTTTTTCTTTTTATGAATAGTATTCATCCATTTTACCCAAATTCTGTTTTTTTCTTTTCTTAAGATGTTTTTTCACGGATACCACTCATGAATGGCCTTATTGGACCCAGTCCGCATCTCCCACATAATTCATTGCCTCCTGGAAGTGGATTGGGAACTTTCTCTGCTATAGCACAACCCCCTTACACTGATGCCAGGTACTTAAAAGCCTTCACCTTCTATGGAAACTTTTAAATTACAACAATTTTTGTTATATGTCTAAATAAATTAGTCTGTTTAAATTATTGTGCACAATATTAGTGTTTGTTATATTTATTCAGACTTTTGCAAAAAATCATCAAACATGTTACTTTTTAGCTCTTTGGGTTTAATGAAAGTTGTATCTGACCATAGTTTTAAAAAGTTATTTTATGGTTATGAAGCTAAGTTCTTTATTATTTGCCAGGGATAAAAATCCAGCATTTAATCCAATGGTGAATGATCCTAATAGCTCTTGGACATCATCAGCTCCCACTGTGGAAGGAGAAAATGATACAATGTCAAATACCCAGAGAAGTACACTTAAGTGGGAGAAAGAAGAGGCTTTGGGTGAGATGGCAACAGTGGCACCAGTTCTCTACACAAACATTAATTTTCCTAACTTAAAGGAAGATTTCCCAGGTATGTTGTGGGTGTTTTATTGCTATTTTATCAACTTTCTCTCATGTATGTATAATGACTTGTTTTTAAACTGTAACAGAAAGCCTTCTCATCACTAATTTTCATCTAGTGTGACTATGCCCAGTGTGACGATTCCCTGTCTAGAAACGTCTTGCATTTTCTTAGCCCTAGACCCTGTATCCATTTGTATATTTTTCCAAACTAATTTCAATTAGTGAAATGATGAGTTTTCCAGCTCCTAGTAATGCTTATAAATATATGGAAGTCAGTGTTGTGTTATGGGTATAATTCTACAAAAAAATTCCTGAAACATAAAGTATCAGTTAATCAAAAGTATTAAGTTAGGCTAAATCTGAGTCCGTTCTGAGTAGTGTTGTTGACATTGAAATTAACTCGTTGCTATCTTCCCTTCTTTTCTCCTTACCTTTCTCCTACTCACCATCCATTACCATTACCTGTTTGAAAAAGCAGATGGATGTATCTGAAAATTCTGATTAACCAGAGGATGAAACATTTGGATTTTGAAATGTCAGTTATAAATCTTTGCAAGCCAATGCTGTTTTTTTATTTTGAGTTCAAGTTGCAAGACAAACCAGGATTAAAAAGGTCATTCAAACTGTCTTACAGTAGTTTCCCAGCTGCCTGTCAGCACAGAAGCTCTGTTAAATTACTAGTAAGGTAGCCAGAAGTGGATTTTTTTATGTATGACCTTGTCTTTTAGGTATGTTTTTTGTATGGTCTCCTTGTGGTACTTGATTTCATATGTATGGAAATAGATGATTCCTTATCTAACAGTAGGAATCAGTGGTTGGTGCAGGAATATCTGTCGAAGCAGTATTCACATTCTTTGACTACTTTTGTGCCAGTCACTTTTTATTTGCTGTTTATAGATGAGCATATTTGGTTATCTTAAAGTCACTTTGTGTCAGTGTACATTGTTCTTACAGCAGAGCTACGATTTTTTTTTTTTTTTATGTGATTTAATTTTACAGTGCGATTCTAGAACCTCATGAAATATTGTGTTAAAGCTGTTGGTCTGTCAGCTAATTTTTGTTTTCACTGGCCTTTTTTTTTTTCTGTATGGAATAAATCTCTTCTACATTTATCCTTAACTGTTAATCTCAACTAAACTTTGTTTTGTATACTGTTTCGACACTGAATTTCATGGAAATTGCTTGAAATCTTGACTTTTCCATGTGCTTGTTGTACACACAAGATGCTTATTCATAATTATCATTACTTCCTTTTGGTCACATTGATAGAACTCTGTTAGTTTAGACATTTATAAAACTTCTAGCTTTGGTTCTGGTAATGTCATATAGGACCTGGGTAATTTATTATACTTGGCTTTGATTTACTTTGACACCTCTTGGAATTAAAAATTTCTCAACTCTACAAGCCAGATTATTAATAAGGCAGTACTTCATTCAGAAAATAGTTTTTTGGCCGTACTGTATGCCAGAAACTTTGTACTGTGCCAAGAACATCATATAGAGCTACTCATTTATGAAAATACAGCCTGAATAAGGTAACTGTGCACAATTCATCCACAGTTTTTTTCTGATTACACATCATTGCTGGGTTCTGTAAGTGTATACTGTGTTCTTTGTTGTAGACTGGACTACCAGAGTGAAGCAGATTGCTAAATTGTGGAGAAAAGCAAGCTCACAGGAAAGAGCACCATATGTGGTATTTAAAAAACTCTTATGTATCTGTATCTTTAAACACAATATCTGAACCTTATTTTTATTGTCTTAGGCCAATAAAAAGATTCTGTATTGCAGAAAGTACATGTTAATATTTGGACAACTAACAAACAGCTTGGCTTTCATAATTATTTCCTAAGTAATTACATCTTACTATAGAGCATGACATTTTTTAAGTGAGTTAACAGAATGAGGATGTTGAGGATTGAAAATCAGCTATTTTAGTTGCATGTTTAATTTATTTCCCTTTATAATTGTTTATCTTCCCAAAAGAACACTAAACTTGGAGACTGAATTAGTGTGCCTTAATTTCTTTCATAATCTCTTTTCTTCTTAGATTCAATAATCTTTATGCATCAAGAAAAGACATACCTAGACACTTTTAAGGAGATTTTAAAACATGACCTTTGCTAGAAATTATTAGGGAATTTTATAAGATTCACAGTTCAGATGGTGAATTGTTTTCTCCCAAAGAGCCAAATTAAGATTGTCAATTGGAGTCAAACCTTGCTTTCGGGTTAAAGCACATTAAATCTTCACTATTGTTTTGAAAAATATATGCAGTTATTTTCCAACTTTATTTTCAGCGCACATATCTTCAGTGATAAAGATTGCTTGAATATAGCATCATTTTTTTTTAAGATGTTGATATGCTTTATATTGTTCTGCCTTGACTTTAGTAAGGTAATGACAGGCTATTTTCAATGTTTCTAAACAATTTTGTTTAGCGGTAAGGTTTACATTTCCAGATTTTAGATTTGGAAAATGGGTTTGTTATTTTCCTTTTCTCCAAATTGAAGGAGTTATTAATTCTTCCATTTTATAAGTGTCTTTTCAGAAAATTAGGGTAAAAATACTAGGTTATACCTGGGATCTCTCATCCTGGTTCAGATACATAGATGGAAACGTGCCCTCTACTGATAGGTAACATGCTCTGTGAAAAAGATGGGTTAGTGTCCAGATGGAGTTCTGGTGGCACAGTGGTTAAAGAGCTCGGCTGTTAACCTCAAGGTCAGTAGTTCGAATCCATCAGCTGCTCCTTGGAAACCCTATGCGGCAGTTCTCCTCTGTCCTATAGGGTAGCTATGAGTCAGAATCAACTCAACAGTAATGGGTTTTTTAGTGTCCAGATGCCTTTCACAGAAAAGGCTTTAAGATCTAAGGATAATATCTCAACTGTTTAACACAACTTTTTCTTGCTTTTGTGTGATAAAATTTACCAGAAATTTTTTGTGTCTTAAAACATATTATTGCCTACTGGAGGGTAATTTCTTTTCTCTTTTTTTCCAAAGCAAAAAGCCAGAGATAACCGAGCTGCTTTACGCATTAATAAAGTACAGATGTCAAGTGATTCCATGAAAAGGCAACAACAGCAAGATAACATCGATCCCAGCTCTCGTATTGATTCAGATCTTTTTAAAGATCCATTAAAGCAAAGAGAATCGGAACATGAACAGGAATGGAAATTTAGACAGGTGTGAGGTTTTTTGGATAATTTGCTTTTTTTAGTTGCATATTTGCTTTTTTAGAAGAGAACTATCATGTCATTAAGAATATGGTTCTTGTACAGCAAGAAAATATGATTAAACATAGATTTGTTGCTTTTCTCAGTAAAATATTTTAAGTAGATTCAGAAGTTTATTGAAATACCATGAACAATATAATGCCCTAGGCATAATGGTGCCTACTATGATGAATAATAGTCTCTCTTTTTTGGGAATATGTAGTCTAATAAGAGAGCAATCTGGTAGCTGCTAACATCAAACTAATTATTTTTCTCTTGCTTTTTTTTTCTTTTTTCATGTTGATTATTTTCTTCCTTAATTATATGATCTCTTTTTCTTTCTTATTTCAACAGCAAATGCGTCAGAAAAGTAAGCAGCAAGCTAAAATTGAAGCCACACAGAAACTTGAGCAGGTGAAGAACGAACAGCAGCAACAGCAACAGCAGCAACAGCAGTTTGGTTCTCAGCATCTTCTGACGCAGTCTGGTTCAGATACACCAAGCAGTGGGATTCAGAGTCCCTTGACACCTCAGCCTGGCAATGGAAATATGTCTCCTGCACAGTCATTCCATAAAGACCTGTTTACAAAACAACTACCTAGTACCCCTACTTCTTCATCGTCAGATGATGTGTTTCTAAAACCACAAGCTCCACCTCCTCCTCCAACTCCATCCCGGATTCCCATTCAGGAGAATGTTTCTCAGTCTCAGAATTCTCAACCACCTTCACCACAGATGTTTTCACCTGGATCTTCTAACTCTCGACCACCATCTCCAGTGGATCCTTACGCCAAAATGGTTGGTACCCCTAGACCACCTCCAGGGGGCCATAGTTTTTCCAGAAGAAATTCTGTTACACCGGTGGAAAACTGCACACCGTTATCATCGGTACCGAGGCCCATTCAAATAAGTGAAACAACAGCAAATAGGCCATCACCAGTCAGAGATTTGTGTTCTTCCTCCACGACAAATAGTGACCCCTATGCAAAGCCTCCAGACACGCCTAGACCTGTGATGACAGATCAATTTCCCAAACCCGTGGGCCTACCTAGATCTCCTGTAGTTTCAGAACAAACTGCAAAAGGTCCTCTAACGTCTGGAGCCAATGATCCCTTTACTAAACCATCTCCTAGGGCAGATGTGTTTCAGCGACCGCGAATCTCTGACCCATATGCACGACCTTTATTGACATCTGCCCCTCTCGAAAGTGGTCCTGGACCCTTTAAGACTCCAATGCAGCCCCCTCCATCCTCCCAGGATCCTTATGGAGCAGTGTCACAGGCACCAAGACGAATGTCTGTTGACCCTTATGAACGGCCCGCTTTGACACCAAGACCTATAGATAATTTTTCCCATAGTCAACCCAGTGATCCATATAGCCAGCCTCCCCTCACTCCACATCCGGCAATGAATGAATCTTTTGCTCATCCTTCAAGGGCTTTCTCTCAGTCTGGAACCATATCAAGACAAATATCTCAGGACCCATATTCCCAACCCCCAGGAACACCACGACCTGTTGTAGAGTCTTATTCCCAACCCTCAGGAACAGCTCGATCCAATCCAGACCCATATTCTCAACCTCCTGGAACTCCCCGGCCCACCACTGTTGATCCATATAGTCAGCAGCCACAAACCCCAAGGCCATCTACGCAAACAGACTTGTTTGCTACATCTGCAACTACTCAGAGGCATTCTGATCCATATGCTCATCCTCCTGGGACACCAAGACCTGGAATTTCTGCTGCTTACTCTCAGCCACCAGCAACACCAAGGCCAAGGATTTCAGAGGGTTTTACTAGGTCCTCAATGACAAGACCAGTCCTCATGCCAAATCAGGATATTTTCCTGCAGGCAGCACAAAATCGAGGACCAGCTTTGTCTGGCCCTTTGGTAAGGCCACCTGATATATGTTCCCAAACACCCAGGCCACCTGGACCTGGTCTTTCAGACACATTTAGCCGTGTTTCCCCATCTGCTGCCCGTGATCCCTATGATCAGTCTCCAATGACTCCAAGATCTCAGTCAGACTCTTACGGAACAAGTCAGGTTGCTCATGATGTCACTGACCATCCAAGGCCTGGTTCAGAGGGGAACTTTAGTGCATCTTCAAACTCTCCACTGAATTCCCAAGGTCAGCCATTTTCCAGTGTCTCCCAAATTCCTGGACCTGTACCAACTTCAGGAGTAACTGATACGCAGAATACCATCAATATGTCTCAAGCAGACGCAGAGAAATTGAGACAGGTAAACACGTATGTTCTCAGATGCTTTAAGTGTGTTATACAATTAAAGCTACTCATTTCATCAAACTTCGGTAATTTCTACAGAGGTGATAAAGTTTCTTTTCTTTTTATTCTGTAGAATTTCATCATACTGCAAGAAGAAAATTGACATTGGTAAAATTAACACCAATTGAATTAGATTTATTCTGTTTCTAATTTCAATTTTAATAAATGCATAGGGAAATCCTTACACTGAAAGCTTTCGATTTTGTTGTCGGGAAAGAAAAAAGACCCAAACCATCAATTTATTTTTGATTATCTATTGAATAGTTAACTGTAACTAGTGTTTTATCAGGCTTTGAAACATTTAGATATTTTGAGCATCACATAGTGAAGGCATTGTTGTGGAGTACTGCCAAGTTGATTCCAACTCATAACGACCCCATGTGACAGAGCAGAACTGCGTCAGTAAGGTTTTCTTGACTGTAATCTTTATTGAAGCAGATTGCCACATCTTTCTCCTGGGGAGCTGATGGGTAGGTTCAAACCACCAACCTCTAGGTTAGCAGCTGAGTGCTTAACTGTTGCACCACCAGAGCTCCTAGCAAAAGTATTATGATCTAAAAAGCCATTGACCATTAAAAAACCATTTTCGGAAATCTCAGTGATTTTTTTTTTTTTTCTTCCCATTCAGCGACAAAAGTTACGTGAGATCATTCTCCAGCAGCAGCAGCAGAAGAAGATTGCTGGTCGGCAGGAGAAGGGGTCACGGGATTCACCAGTAGTGCCTCATCCAGGGCCACTTCAGCACTGGCAACCAGAGAATATCAATCAGGCTTTCACCAGACCTCCTCCTCCCTATCCTGGGAACATTAGATCTCCTGTTATACCTCCTCTACGGCCTAGATACGCTGTTTTCCCAAAAGATCAGCGTGGGCCCTGTCCTCCTGATGTCGCTAGTATGGGGATGCGACCTCATGGATTTAGGTAATGCTTTTAATTTCCAGCCAGATTTAAATTCTTATTATAAGAAGAGCACAGCTAAAGAAAATCACTGTTAGTCAAGAAGTTGTAACAAATTAACTCTGTTTCTACCTCTTAGTAACTTTTGAGATAAAATCAACTTTATTTTCCACTAATGGGAGGTCACAGTTTTTTTTCTCTCTAAAAACTCTAAAAGCATTTCCTTCATTATTAATTAACTATATTAACAAATTACAGCCATAAAAACATAGTTTATCATAGTAGTCAAATTACATCCCTAAAATGCAACTACCACATACAGTTAAAGCCTCTCAGGACAGGGTGGCAGTCGGGATAATTGTTCTTTCCCCTAATATTAATGTTATAAATTTCCACTCTTTTAATTTACGGTATAATTATTTGAAGAGATTTTCAGATTTAAAGGATGTCTTACTTAGGTACTTTCCATGATGAGATATGATTATAAAATTATTGATGATAGATTATGACCATATTTCCTTTTTTGTAGTGGCTAGTAGAAATGTTAAAGCCAAACTTAAACCCTAACTCTAGTAAGTAGATGAGTCTTCAAAATAGATCTTTTTTAGTCTTATACCTACCTCCATGTTCTACTCTTACTTGGTCTTCCTCCTTTTTATACCTGTTGCTGTGTTTTGTATTTTTTTTGTGAGTTTCCTTTAATCATTTCTAGAATGAGATACACTATAAATAATAAAACAATCCAATAATTTATTCATTTACTAAATCTTTGCAGATGATGCCTATGCTTTATCTCTTACTACCTTCTGTCCTTCTCATTCTTTTCAGGCCAGTAGGTTTAGTAAGTCTACTCAGTCATTGCACCTATGCTTTTGTCTTCTCATGTACTGAGGCCTGTAAGTCTAGTAGTCTGACTTGGTGGTAGTCCTGCCATCATGCAAACATCCCCACAAGTCACCTTCCTCCGTAGAGCCTCCCTAAACATAGAAAAAAAGAAATGGACTCTTAATCACAAACTTCTGTAGCATTGTGCTTATTTTTGAACAGTTGATTCCATCTGCTTGGTGACTGTTCATTTGTCTTTGTTTCTGTTATCTATTAGATTGTAAGCTTTTGGAGCTCAAATAAGTGTACTTATAGGGTACTTAGCACAGATCTACTTGTACATGGGTACTTTGTAAGGATGATATTTCATTTTTGCCTAGTCATTGTATTTGACAACAGTAATTTTGTGCCTACAGTTTAATCTAAAGCTTGTTTTCCTTTCTTCAACTTAAGTCTAAATTCAGCATAATACTTTAAATTAAAATTAACTGTTTGAATTTTTTTTAGATTTGGATTTTCAGGAGGTAATCATGGTGCCATGTCAAGTCAAGAGCGCTTCCTTGTGTCTCCTCAACAAATACAAGGATCTGGAGTTCCTCCACAACTCAGAAGATCAGTATCTGTAGATATGCCTAGGCCTTTAAATAACTCACAAATGACTAATCCAGTTGGACTTGCTCAGCATTTTTCACCACAGAGTCTGCCAGTTCAGCAGCATAACATACTGGGCCAAGCATTTATTGAATTGAGGCATAGGGCCCCTGATGGAAGGCCACGACTACCCTTTAGTGCTCCTGCTAGCAGTGTTATAGAGGCACCTTCTCATCCAAGACATGGAAGCTTCATTCCCCGGCCAGACTTTCCAGGCCCTAGACACACAGACCCCATGAGACGACCTCCCCAAGGTCTACCTAATCAGCTGCCTGTGCATCCAAATTTGGAACAAGCACCACCGTCACAGCAAGAGCAAGGTCACCCTGCCCATTCATCTTCTATGGACATGAGGTCCCTGAGTCATCCCTTAGGCGGTGAATTTTCAGAGACTTCTTTGCCAACATCTACACCAGCTGAAACAACATCTGATAATTTACAGATAACCAACCAGTCTTCTGATGGTCTTGAAGAAAAACTTGATCCTATTGACCCATCTGTAAAAGAACTAGATGTCAAAGACCTCGATGGAGTTGAAGTCAAAGACTTAGATGATGAGGATCTTGAAAATTTAAATCTAGATACAGAGGATGGCAAGGGAGATGAATTGGATACTTTAGATAATTTGGAAACTAATGACCCCAACTTGGATGACCTCTTGAGATCAGGAGAATTTGATATAATTGCATATACAGATCCAGAACTTGACTTAGGAGATAAGAAAAGCATGTTTAATGAAGAACTAGACCTTAATGTTCCAATTGATGATAATCATTGTATGTCTATTGAACCAAAAAAAAAGGAGCCAGAAGACAAAACTTTGGTTCTTTCTGGTAAACATTCCCCACAGAAAAAATCCACTTTTTCCAGTGAGATAAAAACAGAAGTACTATCTCCAAATTCTAAAGAGGAAACCAAATACGATCTTGAGAAAAGTGAGGGTAAAGGTGCTGTTGACATCCCTTGCTCACAGGCTTCGACTAACACAGGCCTTAATGATGGGGAAAAGGCCTCTTTGCAGCCTTGTAATCCAGATCTGCCTGAGAAAAGTACTATTCAGGAAACTACTGACTCCAGCACAAGTGTTCAAGGATCCACTCAACTGCCTGCTGAAGATGTAATTAGCTCTTGTGGCATGACTGGACCAACTCCTGTTCTCTCAAGTTTACTTGCTAATGAAAAGTCAGATAATTCAGACATTAGGCCATTGGGATCTCCACCACCAAGTTTGCCAGCCTCACCATCCAATCACGTGTCAAGTTTGCCTCCTACTTTAATGACACCGCCTGGTCATGTTTTGGATAATACAGTGAATTCAAATGTGGCAGTAGTCTCTAGGGTCAACCATACTTTTTCTCAGGGTGTGCAAGTAAATCCAGGATTTGTTCAGGGTCAGTCAGCAAGTCACAGTTTTGGAACAGGAAAATCTACAAATCAGACTGTGCCTCTGACAAGTCAGTCTAGTACCAGCGGCATGTCTGGACCTCAGCAGTTAATGATTCCTCAGACATTAGCCCAGCAGAATAGAGAGAGGCCCCTCCTTCTAGAGGAACAGCCTCTACTTCTACAGGATCTTTTGGATCAAGAGAGGCAAGAACAGCAGCAGCAAAGAAAAATGCAAGCCATGATCCGTCAGCGGTCAGAACCATTCTTCCCTAATATTGGTAGGACTTTGCTTGAGTCTCAGTAGCTGTGAATAGGGGTATTAGGCTGGCCTTCAGTATGCTTATAAGATTACAGTGTTAAAATTACATTTGGAATAGTGTACTAATGAGATTTATATTTATGTTCCTCCTTCAGCTTTAAAATGGAAGTGATTAATAATTTTAGATTCCTCCCAGGTAAACCAAATGATTCAAAACTGAGTTGTAGACCTTATTCAATTCCATTATTAATGGTACCATTGTTTCTATTAAACAGTATTGTTTCTTCTAAACAATAACATTGGCATGCTGTTTTATATACATTACCAATTTTATCAAATTGGTTCATTTGTTTTTCAGTTATATACAAAGAGGTCTTTTCTCAGTAGGCTGTCCGTATCGTGAGAATATCACCTCAAGAAATTGATGCATCTTTCTTTTTAAGGGTGATAACTAATATTATTATGTCGTTATTTCCCTAGTATTGGAAATAACTACAAATTCTCAGCCATTATGTTACATTACTAAAGAAGTAGTTCTGATTGACATTATGAAGGTTTACATGAAAGGGAATTGTTTTACTTTAGATTATTGCCATAATCTTCCTTAAATTTGACAGACTTCTTGTTCTAATTTTTGCAGGGGTAAGGTATTAGAGTATATTTCAGTTATGGATTACTGAGTTGGGATTAAATTCATGAGGAAATTCTTAACACCTCATAATTCATTACCTATTATTAAAACTTAGTAATCATTAGATTATTAATAAGGAGTAAGAGTTTATAAATTACGTAATATTTGTGATAGTTACATTACCTCTTTGTATACCTTGAACCAAGTACTATGAAATAAGTAACTTTAAAATATATTTCTTCTTTAGATTTTGATGCAATTACAGATCCTATAATGAAAGCCAAAATGGTGGCCCTTAAAGGCATAAATAAAGTAATGGCACAAAACAATATGGGCATGCCACCAATGGTTATGAACAGGTAGGTGAAGATGTTTCTCATTCTTACGGTGCATCAAGAAGTGCTTGAAATTGTTCCTAGTTCCTAGAAAGAGCACATAGAAACTCAAAGCCTACGTTCTACAAATGAACAGTAAATATTTATTGGTTGTAGTATCTGAGGGATATGATTGGTTGTAAAATGCTATATAATTATAAGTAGTTTATTTTCATTAGTTTCATGGTGAACATAATAGAGTTTAATAGAAAGGTTTAGAAGATTGACTTGATCAGGAAATCAAAAGTATTTAAGTGTGAGCTCTTCTAAATACCTTTAGAATTGATAATGCTAACTGAGAGATCCTTGGGACAAAGATCTTTCATCCTAAATAGATTAAGATAAAAAGATAAGCAGAAAATAGAAATTAAACTGTTTTGTATTGAGAAAAGAAAGATTATTTGAATCTGTGAATTTAAGGTTTTTTCCCCCATGAAAAAGAACAGCATGAAGGGAAAAAAAAAAAAAAAAATAGAACATTGTGGTAAAGATGCCAGGTGATTAAGGTAAATGTGAATTCAGCTCTAAAATAAAATGTCCCCAAACTGTATTTGAATCCGAAAGAAAAAAGCAATGAGGAGTAGATAAGAGAACATTTGGAAGTTAGGAATTGGAGAGTTTGTAAACCTTTCCACTGTTAGCAGAAAAATGGAAATTATGCATTAAGAAGGACTGTATGACTTGTTTGAGTATCTGGATTTCTGAAATTAGAGTGTTTATTCATTTGAGGGGTGTTAAATACTACAGGGCAGTGTCTCTCAAATTTTGATCATGGAACACCATCAGAATTATGTGGTGGTTTGTTAAAAATGCAGGTTCCTTTGCTCTACTGCAGACCTTCTGAATATCTGGAGATGGTGTCTGTGCGTATGTATTTTTGGTGAGCACCGTGAATAATTCTTACATCTATTGCTATTGGAGAACCTCTGTCAGTGAAGCAAACGCAAAGCATCAATTTAATATCTGGGTGAAAACCTGAAGAAAAAAAAGAGGAATATAGGCTATTATGAAATGTAATACAAAATCTACATCAATTTAAAATAAACATAATGCATCAAAGAAACTTGAAGTCCATAAGGGTATAGTTATTTTTTTGGTTTTCTATTGTTGAGATACTTCAGAAATGGTTAAGAAGCATTGTTGACATCAAAGTGGTTTCTGATGATTTTCATTATTGAGCAGCATTTATTAACAGCTTATAATACAGACCTTGGAATTAGAACCCTGCTCTTTCGGCATTACATCTCTACCAATCAGATATATACTGATAAATTAGTCGTGTGTAAGGTGTACTGTTTACTCTTTTGTTGAGTGCTTTGAAGAAGTGGAAGTGATTTAAAAAAAAAAAAAAAAGTTACCATCGAGTCGATTCCGACTCGTACCAACCCTATAGGACAGAGTAGAACTGTTTCCAAGGAGCGGCTGGTGAATTCAAATTGCTGAGCTTTTGGTTAACAGCTGAGCTGTAGGCAGTGGGTGGTATTTAGATTAAGAGATATTCCAGACCAGGGCTGTAGCAGGGCAGAGGATGGAAGTACATATTCTGAGTTCTAATAGTACTTCAATACTAATGTACAATACTTGGAATATATTTTGAAAATTGTGTCACGTGTATGTCTTGATATATTTAAGCATTTGGAAGCCCAAGAGCAAATGTTGCTATATAAGCAGTGATGTTTCTATGAAGTTTTTATAACTTTAATTAGAATAAATAACATTTTACCAAATATTTTTAATCATACAGACTTTTTCTTGGTCAGTCACTGGTTGTTCTGTTTGCTTTAACATTCGCTCTATAGCCTACAAAAATAGAGGAAGCTGCTTAACTGAGAAAAATTCTTTATTTTAAAATACAAAATATCTAAGAACAAGAAATAATTTTCTTAGAATTTATGTAATAAACATAAGTTTTCATTATATTTTTATCCTAAAGTTTCGAATTAATTTTATTTCGAGCTACAATGAAGCATATGACAGAGGAAAACCTCTGGAGTCAAATCAGTTGCCTTTTTCTCTCAGCCTCACTAGTCCTTGTGGGGAAAGTTACTTAATCTCTCTAAATCTTCCTCTAGTCATAAATGAAATGAGAGTACTAAGAAGACACACTTCAGAGAGGTACAGTGATGATTAAATGTTCTTGCTACACAAAAAACGAGCTTTAGTCAATGTTTTTGATGAAGGAATCCATTGTCTTTAGTCTCGTCTTTCCTGGAACACTAAACTGATAAGCACTTAAAATAATTTCTAAATGCTCCTCACTTGATACTTTGTGCCTCCTTTTTGCAGGTTCTCCTTTATGGGTCAGTCAGTGGCTGGAGCACAAAACAGTGAAGGCCAGAGTCTCATACCACAGGCGATGACTCAGGTAATTCTGCTTGTAACTGGTCACTCTAGAATGCTCTGAGGTTCTCACCAAATTTGAGTGTATAGTGAAGCCCCACTTCTAGAAAGTGGTGGTAGGCTTAGAGCACTGCCAAATAGATTATTGACTCAACAGAAGTGGATGTTTTATTTTATTTATTTTAAGGAAAACAAGAGTTTTAAAAAATTGAAAAGAACCTCTGAAAGGACCTATATACTTAAAAAATAACTGGGAGGGAAACTAATTGCTTAGGGTGTTTTGGGTTTTTGTTTTTAAACTTCAGGAAGACATTTTCATGTCCTGAATTCTGGAATTTATTCATGAAGTTTAAAACATAAAGTGCTATAAACAGAAAATAATGATTATAATCATTTTCTTCAGACATAGATAGTCCTGTTCTACTATTTATTCTTTGGAATAATTTAGCTTTTTGAATATTCATCATTTATAATAATCCGGTTTAAGTGTAAATATTTAAATAAACTGTGTTCTTAGTGTCAAGCAATGTCCAGGGAATTGCTCATTTCATATAGTATTTTCTTCAGTGATTTTTTTTTTTTTTCCCAGTATCTGTCTAGAAAAAAACAGAAAGCTACCTACTGTATGTCTCTGTGGAATTTCCTTTTTTGCCCTGTCAGTTATACTTCAGATTTACTATGCTGATAATTACATTCTTTTCATTATTAAAAGAAAAGAGATACCATCTGATAATCAAGTTTTTTAAAAAAATCCCAGTTCTGCTATTCATTTAATGTGTGATGTTGGCCAAGTTCTTTAACCTCTGTTTTTTGCTCTGTCAAATAGTACACCACCTGTTTTGCAGTATTATAAGGATTGCACATAGTGCATTCTGGCTGCTGTTACCATTTTTAATCATTACGTATAGACAGCTCATGTCTAACAGAACTCGTAACAACTGGGTAAACTTACCAGACTATTGCCAGGGAATTGTGAGATTAATAACTATTCAAATTACCCTGGAATAAACAAGACATTTAATTAGAAAATAAGACTCATATTTGTAATATGTGTATTTTTCTTATATAATTTGTGTGTGCAAGAGAAATTGATTCTTGTTATAAATAACTTTGGGCTGTAGAGTGGAATTTTATAAGATCTAAAACCTGTATTTAAACGAGTCTAATGCAGGAGAAACAGACTTCATCAAAAAGTAGAGACATGGATCTTTAACTTAATATTGGCAATAATTAATTTTCCCTGGAATTATATTTCCAATGAATAATTATGTAAATATAATTGTTATTGATTTGAAACCTAGAAAATGTAATAGTTCAGACATAGTTACAAACTTTCAAAAAATTAGGTTGTTACTCCGATTCACTCTACATTTTAATGAAAATCCAAGCTTTAAAGATTAGTTGTAGGAAATTAAAGTTTGTTTGGTTTTTTCCCCTCCCATTTCTTTTTCCTTCTTTCTTTTTTTCATTATTTTTTTTTTTTTAGTTATCTTTCCCCTTTAACTGAAATCTGGAATAAACATATTTATAAATTTTACTTATTTTAGGATGGCAGTATAACACATCAGATTTCTAGGCCTAATCCTCCAAATTTTGGTCCAGGCTTTGTCAGTAAGTATAAATCTAATAAGTTCTATGATTTCTGGGGTTGCTTGTTTTTATTATATTTGTATTCTTCTGAAAACTTGGGGTCAGTTTAGGTGTGTTATTTTAGGCCTATGTGCCCTCATCTTTATCAAACATCACTGCCCTGTTAGGCTGTCTTTTCGTCAAGACACGTATTTTCATTGTGTTTTTTGCTGTGCATGAAGAACTATAGTTAGGAATGAGTATTTTAATATAGAAAATTCATCTTCCCAATTCTCTTCAATATTGTTGTTGCTGTTGTTTTTGAATATAGATTGGGCACTTTACAGTCTATAGAATTGGGCCACTTCTTCCTCTAAAGACTGTCTTCCTAGAGTGTCAAGGACCCTAAATGGGAAAAGCAAAGGAAATATGCTTAGAAATAAGTTGGGTTTAGCAGCATGGTGTGAAGGTCAAGTATGCAATGCGCCGTTGAGTCCTTTTCTAGTTATCTTCAGGGGTCCCAAGGTGGTTCAGGATAGTATTTAAAGTTCTCCCCAGACTAAACCTTTCTGAAATCTTCAGACTGTTTAGCTAACTTCTTTTTCACCATTATTTTTCATTTTGCTCACCTCTGCTCTCCTGGTTCCAGAAACCAGAAAGGCTTTCCTTGCGGTAGGTCTCATTCTACCAGAAGCAGAACTTCTGAAATCTTGTGAAAAAGCCTGTTCTTGAAAAATGCCCTTCAAATTTAGTAGACTAGATTTCAAGTTCATACATATACTGGAACTTCTGGGTTTAGGAACAAACCCAAAGTCTGACCTTTTCAAATCCCCCTGTATTAATTGATTATAATTTGAACATACATATTTGCTTTAAAAACAAGGAAACTACTGTAACCAACTGGCTTTTTCTGGCTTTATTGTGCCCATTGGCTTTGGTTGGATTCTTAATGTATGACAATAGTCTGTTATCATTGATGTTGTTTTTCAGCTAATGTCCTTCTTAGAATTGTATTCATTCATTTAACTGTCTTTAGTGAGTCAGAAAGGTATATTCAGAATTTCACTACCATAAGGTGACTTTTTTTTTGTTTTTTTTGGAGTTGGTATCAGTGCAATAAAGTGCCCTTACAGAATAAAGAATATGTTACAAGATGAAGTGAGATAACTATCTGTGGAGATATTAATGACAGTCATAAAAGTAAAAAAGATTTTACTTGATAAATTATTACCTTTCTTTGCTTGTTTATAGAACTATAAATTATAAAATTGATAAAAATTACGAATGTTGTCAAAAACGAATTTCCTCTAAATGTAGAATTAGCATTAATCCTTTCTAAAACATTTTGGGTTGTCTTCTTTCTGTTTAGAACCTTTCTTCACTATAAAGAAGTAGGGAAACCTTATAAACTAAGGAAAATTAACATGGGAAATGATTACTTAATCCATGCTCTGGGCCTTAATAGGATATGTCTCACTTTTGTTGAGAAAATTGTCTCTTCAAAATCTGTTAAGTTGAATTAATAAAATGATGATATAACTTAATAAATAGTTTGGGTTATGGGTTAGAATGTTTGATAGTTCATTAGATAAAAACATTTCAGTAGATAAAAGTCTTCTGCTTTTCTAAGATTGGATTATAGTATTTATAAAAAGTGTCCTAAGAATATGCATTCTTTGGCTTTCAAAATTACTTTTTTAAAGTCTACTACTTTCTAGTTACATATTGGTCTAATATTTAATACAGTATCTTTAAATTATCTATTCAGAGGTTATAGTGCAACTGCATTTCCTTAAAAAATGAATTTGTGTTAACTTTTATAATGTTGGATGGAACCTTTAGAAAATTAACATAGATGAATTTTAAATTTTTTCTTTAGATGACTCACAACGTAAACAGTATGAAGAATGGCTTCAGGAGACCCAACAGCTTCTTCAGATGCAGCAGAAATATCTTGAAGAACAAATTGGTGCACACAGAAAATCTAAGAAGGCCCTTTCAGCTAAGCAACGTACTGCCAAGAAAGCTGGGCGTGAGTTTCCAGAGGAGGATGCAGAACAACTCAAGCATGTTACTGAGCAGCAAAGCATGGTTCAAAAACAGCTGGAACAGGTAATAAGTGTGCAAAATAGAAACCATCAATAATTAATGAGTAGAATTTTTTTTGAGTGTCATTCATTAATGATATAGAATTGATGATTAGTGTTAAACAGCATACAAAAAGTACACTGCCAAAAAGGGACAAGTCTGAGACCTATTATTAACTGAAGGAATAACAGCCCCAGTCCTTTCCTAGAATAGTAGTCACACAGCATGTACTTAATGAATGCCATTGAAGACATTAACTCTCATAATTCTGATTTAGAAGAATGATTTTCATACTGTTTAGCAACCCTGGTATAGTTAAGAATATTCAGTTATTTCCCCTGCACCAAGAAATCACTGTGGAGTGACCATGTTACTACATCATTTGAGAGTCTTTAACTTCCCTGAGGACAGAGCTCAAGGTGAAATCCTGGGTTTAGGTGGAAACAAGAATCAGGACCTCAAGAAGTATCTTCTCACTTGTAGTTGACCTTTTCTTTACCACGTCCTTTTTCTGCCTAGTTTCTAGTGGCCATTCTGGTTCTTTTTCATGGAATGCTTTTTTACCCCTCCCTTCTAAATGTTTTGATCTTAAAAAACATTGGTATATCTTATGTAAAGGACTTCCTCCTGAAAAATGAAACCATTTTGTTGTTATCTTCCATTATAAAGTGGTTGTTTCTAAAAATTTTGAAACTGAAATTAACAGTTACACTTAAAAAGAAGTAACATTTATAATTTTTGTTTAAAATAAAATAGCCTTCAAAATGGGTTCATTGCCCACACCCCGGTATTTACCCAAGTGAATTAAAAACTTTGTGTGCTGGTTAAGGTTGTGTGTCAACTTGGCTGGGGCATAATTCTCAGTGGTTTGGCATTTATATGATGATATAGTTATTCTCCATTTTGTGATGTAATCACTTCCCTGATACGTACGATCTGATGTGATCAACTAGTCAGTAGTAAGGGGAGTTTCCTCAGGGATATGGCCTGCATTCAGTATATATATGGATGTTCTGGCAAAGCTCACTCACTTTCTCTGGATCCTGCATCCGGCTCATCATCATCTGACCTCCATTTCTTGAAACTTGAGCCAGCTGCTGTATTACCTGCTGATCTTGGGTTTGTCAGCCCCTGCAGCTACGTGAATCAAGAGAAGCCCCCATCCTGACGCCTGACCCACACACTTGCCAGTGTCTACAACCACATGAGCCATTTCCTTGAGATAAATCTCTCTCTATGTATATACATAAATACACTTCACTGGTTTTGCTTCTCTAGAGAATCCAGCCTAAGACACTTAGGTTCACACAAAAATCTGTGCATGAATGTTTATAGCAGCTCTATTCATAGTCACCCAAAACTGGAAACAACCCAGATGTCCTTCACTGGTAAATGTTGGTGGATTGGATGTACCACCAACAAACTGTTAACATCCATACAATGGAATACTACTTAGCAGCAGAAAAGAACATGCTATTGATACATGCAACAACCTGGATGGATCTCAAGAGCATTGTGCTGAGTAAAAGAAGCCAATCCCAAATGGTTATATTCTGTATGATTCTGTTTTCATAACATACTTAAAGTGACAAAATTATAGAGATGGAGAGTAGGTTAGTGGTTGTCAAGGGTTAGAGATGAGGGGATAAGAGGCAGCATTAGGGAGTTTTCTGAGGTGAAAGAACTCTTCTGTATCCTGATTTTGGTGATGGCTACTCAAAACTTTATATGTGTACAATTCATAGAATTTGTACACCAAAAAAAAGTCAATTTTGCTGTATTTTAATTTTAAAAATAAAATTTAAAAAAATGTTAATACTAGAAAGAGTGGGATTCAGAGTAGATTGACTCAATATAATTTGAGTGCTTTCTATGTATAGAACACTTTAGTAAGCACCTTCACATACATTATCTTATTTCATCTTCTCTACAAGCTTCTGAAGTAGTTGGTATTACCACCATCTTTCAAATGAAGAAACTGGTAAGTCATTTTAGAGGGTAGGTGACATGTTCACTCATAGCTAATAATTGGACTCAGATGTCTTATCTTTGGGCCACTACAATAACATACCAACAGTAAGGTGATTATCATGTAATTCCTATTGTTTAAAACTAGGACTATTCCAGAATGAGAGGTTTATTTTCTCTTTAAATTCATTCTCTGGGCCCATGTTTGTCACAGGTAAATATTCTTTTAAAAATATTTTTATCATTTAATTGCTCTACCAATCAAATGGTGATTCCTCAATTCTGGGCAGTAAACTACCAGAGAGGAGTCCAAACACCATTATTTACAGAGAATATTGCTAGTCTGCCTGGGAAACCCAAGAAAATAAATTGAAAAACTATTAGAACCACTGAGTTCAGTATAATATAATAATTGTCCAAAAATTAAATGGTTTTGAAAGATTTGTCTATCATAGTGTATCACTTCCTACCCTACCTCCCTAAGTAAGTTAATGAGTTCCTCAAGGGCATGGATTGCATTTTTATTGTTATTTGGTATGTAGTAGCTGGCACATATTAGGGGCTCAAAGGTTTTTTAAATGAATGAATTAACCAACACAAGTCAGTCATTATTTTAGGAGCCTAGGCGCAATGGTTAAGAACTCAGCTGCTAACCAAAAGGCTGGCAGTTCGACTCCACCAGCCGCTCCTTGGAAACCCTATGAGGCAGTTCTGTTCTGTCCTGTAGGATTGCTATGAGTCAGACTTGACTCAACAGCAATGGATTTGGTTTTTATCTAGAACTATTCTAAATATATTACCTCAGAGTTTATGTAGATTTCAGAAATTATAACTTGAGTATGTTACTCATTAAATTCAAAGAGTTTTACAAATCTGGTCTTTTTAACCTAGGGGAGGAGTGGGTATATGTGCTAATGAAGTAGCTATTTATTTACCTTATTTTGAAATATTAGGTGCAATTTTGAATATTTAAAAAATGAAATCTTAACATATTTAGGTGCTTAAGGGAGTTAAATATCACAGTTGTTCTAATCTTATGTATTAATGTCACTTCTAAGGCATCACAATTAATTGCTTCCTGTGTAGTTTTTGTTTATTGTTTCATCCTACTTTTGGGCGTGTAGTTTAAATAGTGTGTGACTTCAGCAGTAAGATGTTCTTAATTTTTTTTACTCCAGAAGAATGGTTTTGGAATTTATGTTTTTGGTGTTTCACTTATAAAGAAGTCTTACAGATGCCTTTAGAAAAATCCTATTGTTAAAAAATATAGAGGACGAAATATTTAGCTAAGATCTATCAGTCCATTTTTTTGTGATTTTGCTATTGCCTACACAAAATATTTTCCTTCTAGAGTTTAATTGCCTTCTATATATAACCTTTTGCATTATCATCAGCCAGTATTTTAGTTTGATACCTGTAGCATATGTAAATAAGTAATGATTAATTTTATTATTCCAGATTCGTAAACAACAGAAAGAGCATGCGGAGCTGATTGAAGATTATCGTATCAAACAGCAGCAGCAGCAGTGTGCCATGGCCCCACCTACCATTATGCCCGGTGTCCAGCCCCAGCCACCTCTTGTTCCAGGAACCACTCCAGCCTCCATTAGTCAGCCCAGCTTCCCCATGGTGCCACAGCAGCTACAGCACCAGCAACACACAGCAGTCATTCCTGGCCATAGCAGCCCTGCCAGAATGCCCAGTTTGCCTGGATGGCAGCCTGCCAATGCTCCTGCTCACCTCCCTCTCAATCCGCCTAGGATTCCAGCCCCAATTGCCCAGTTACCAATAAAAGCTTGCACACCAGCCCCAGGGACAGTGTCAAATGCAAATCCACAGAGTGGACCACCACCACGGGTAGAATTTGATGACAATAACCCCTTTAGTGAAAGCTTTCAAGAACGGGAACGTAAGGAACGTTTACGAGAACAGCAGGAAAGACAGCGAATCCAACTCATGCAGGAAGTAGACAGACAGAGAGCTTTGCAGCAGAGGATGGAAATGGAACAACATGGCATGATGGGCTCAGAGCTTAGTAGTAGGGCATCTGTGTCCCAGATTCCATTCTATAGTTCTGACTTACCTTGTGATTTTATGCAACCTCCAAGACCCCTTCAGCAGTCTCCACAACACCAACAGCAAATGGGGCAGGTTTTACAGCAGCAGAATATACAACAAGGATCTGTGAATTCTCCTCCTACTCATACTTTCATGCAAACAAATGAGCGAAGACAGGTAGGGCCTCCCGCATTTGTTCCTGATTCACCATCAATTCCTGGTGGAAGTCCGAATTTCCCTTCTGTTAAGCAGATGCATGGAAGTCTTTCTGGCACCAGCTTCCAGCAGTCCCAGTTGAGGCCTCCTTTTACACCTGCATTACCAGCAGCACCTCCAGTAGCTAATAGTGGTCTTCCATGTGGCCAAGAAGCTGCTGTAACCCATGGACAGAGTTACCCGGCGTCAAACCAGTCTCTCATTCAGTTGTATTCTGACATAATCCCAGAAGAAAAAGGGAAAAAGAAAAGAACAAGAAAAAAGAAAAAAGATGATGATGCAGAATCTACCAAGGCACCATCAACTCCCCATTCAGATGTAACTGCTCCACCAACTCCAGGCATCTCAGAAACTACCTCTATTCCTGCAGTGAACACACCCAGTGAGCTTCCTCAGCAAGTAGAGCAAGAGTCAGTGGAACCAGTAGGTCCAACAACCCCTAATGCAGCAGCCAGCCAGCTGTGCACAGAATCAGAAAACAAACCGCCCATTAGTGATTGTTCACAAGGAACTCTGAATCAACAGACTCATGCAAATCCAGAGATGGATAAGCTGTCTGTGGAAACCCCTGCCAAAATTGAAGAGGTAAAACTAGATCAGGCTGAAACAGAGCAGTGCCCTGGCCAAGACGAGCCTAAGTTGGAGGAGGAAACCAGTAATAAGGTGGAAGAAAAAACCGTAGCCCATCCTGTCTCCTCAGCACAGAGCCCTCCTCGTCCTGTTGGGGGCCCTGCTGCCAAAGGAGATGCAGGGAATGAACTTCTGAAACACTTGTTGAAAAATAAAAAGTCATCTTCCCTTATAAATCAGAAACCTGAAGGCAGTTTTTGTTCAGAAGGCGACTGTGCAAAGGATAACAAACTAGTTGAGAAGCAGAACCCACCTGAAGGATTGGTAAGTTTGAATCGTGAAAACAACTTTTTTGTTTTGTTTTATTTTAAATTATAGTTACAGCAGATTAAATGCCAACACCTATATTAATTTTAATACTATTTTGTAATCTTTTTACTCTAAATGACCATTTTTTATGTTGTTTCTGCCTCCATGGACCCCATGTTTTGAGTTATAATCATAAACTATATTAAGTAATAATCTGTTCACTATATACACATTTTTAAACTAAGAACATGTAATGCATTCTATATGTAGCATGTGCCTATCAACTGGTTACTACTCCCCCTGAGTTGATCTAACCAAAGCAGAGAAAGTGAATGATAAGTCTGTGTATCTTTATTATAAATAAGAGTAATTTGCAATAAGCTCTTTGAAATACAGAAAATAGCTCATGTATCCCCGTTAATACCCTTAGAGAGCCTCAGAGATAACCTATATTGAGAATCCCTTGTGTTATAATATATTAATTCTGAATGTTATACATTTGTAATCTTATATGTGGATACTATTTTGTCCTTGTAGCTTTCCATGTATCAGTATTCTATCTGTAAAATTTTTATAGCTATAGAATATGTCATCATAATATTACCATAGTTTGCTTAATCTTTAAGATAGGAAACACAGGGTTTGCTTTTACTTTTTCCTATGTATGAAAAAGGTTAATTATAAATACATTTTTACAAGATTCCTCCACACACACACCCGCTTCAGTTAAACTTCCTTGAGTTATTTCCTAAACTGGGGTTTCTAAAGGTCATAGGAATTGGTCTGCTTGTTAGCTCTTGTGGCATATTGCCTCCTTATCTTTCAAAAACCACAGTGCTTCTCAGATTAGATTTTACCATTTTCATTTTTTAATTGAATAGGGGTAGAGTGGTATTTAGTTGTCCAAATAAGATCTGTTCCTTTTTGTTTTCTCTTACTTGTGTCTTTAACCATACACCAGAGAGTGAGTGTTTTGACCAGACGGATTTTTGTAATTTTTGTAAGTTTTAGTGGTTAAGCTTTTTCAATCATATTTGTCACCAGGAAATATGCCTGAGTGTCCAGCTCAGTCTCTAGCCTCTCTCTCCATTGCATCCTGTGCCCCTAGGAATGCTGAACTACTTGCAGTTCCCTGAATATCTTCTGAGATGACCATCTCTGCCTGCCTTGCTCTCCTTCCTTTTATACATCTGGCCAGCATCTTTTTGTTTTTAAAACTCAGTTCTGGAATTATCTTCTCCAAGATACTTTTCTCACCTCAGCCAGTCTTAACTATATGATTTTTGTGTGTTTATTTTGTATCCTGCTACTCTGCTGAATCTTTCTGTTAGTTCCAGTAGTTTTCTTGTGGAGTCTTTCGGGTTCTCTATGTATAGTATCATATCATCTGCAAATAGGGACAGTTTTACTTCTTCTTTACAAATTTGGATGCCCTGTATTTCTTTTTCTTGCCTTATTGCTCTAGCTAAGACTTCCAGCACTATGTTAATTAGGAGTGGTGAGAAAGGGCATTCTTACCTTGTTCTTGTTTTCAGGGGAAATGTTTTCAGCTTCTCTCTGTTAACAATGATGTTGGCTGTTGGTTTGGTATAGATGCCCTTTATTATGTTGAGGAATTTCCCTTGTATACTTATTTTATTGAGAGTTTTTATCAGGAATGGGTGTTAGACTTTATTGAATGCCTTTTTTGCGTCAGTTGAGATGATCATGTGATTCTTTTGTTGTGTTTATGTGGTGGATTACATTGATTGATTTTTCTAATGTTGAACCATCCTTGCATACTTGGTTTGAATCCTACTTGGTCGTGGTGTATTATTTTTTGATACGATGCTGAATTCTATTGACTAGAATTTTGTTGAGAATTTTTGCATCTATATTCATGAGAGATATTGGTCTGTAGTTTTCCTTTTTTCTTCTTTTTGTGATATCTATGCCTGGTTTTAGTATCAGGATTATGTTGTCTTCATGGAATGAATTTGGAAGTATCCCTTCCTTTTCTGTGTTCTGAAATAGTTTGAGTAGTACTGGTGCAAGCTTTTCTCTGAATGTTAGGTAGAATTCTCCAGTGAAGCCATCTGGGCCAGGGCTTTTTTTGTTGTTGTTAGGAGTTTTTTAAATTACCTTTTCAATCTCTTCTCTTGTTATGAGTCTAATCAGATTTTCAACCTCAGTTTGTGTTAGTTTAGGTAGGTAGTGTCTTTCTAGAAATTTGTCCATTTCCTCTAGGTTTTTAAATTTGTTGAAGTATAGTTTTTTATAGTACTCTATTATGATCCTGTTTAATGTCCCCCATTTCACTTCTTATTTGGGTTATTTTCATCCTCTCCTGTTTTCTTTTGTCAGTTTGGCCAGTGTTTTGCCAATTTTGTTGATCCTTTCAAAGAACCATCTTCTGGTTTTGTTGATTCTTTCTCTTGTTTTTCTATTCTGTATTTCATTTATTTCTCCTCTGTTTTGATTTTGTCCCTTTCTTCTTTTTTGATATGTGGATCTACTGCTATAAATTGACCTCTGAGCACTGCCTTTGCTGTATCCCAAAGGTTTTGGTATGATATGTTTTCATTCTCATTTGATTCTAGGAGTTTTTTTATTCCATCTTTGATTTATTCTGTTACCCAGTGGTTTTTAAGCAAGGTATTATTCAGTTTCTGTGTGTTTGATTTTTTTTTTTTTCCTTGCTCTTCCTGTTATTGGTTTCTACTTTCATGGCATGATCAGAGAGGATGCTTTGTATTATCTCGATGTTTTGTATTGCTTTGTGGCCTAAGATGTGGTATATTGTGGAGAATGTTCCATATGCATTGGAAAAGAATGTGTATTTTGCTATTGTTGGGTGGGTGGAGTGTTCTGTATATGTCTAGGAGGTCGAGTTGGCTGATTGTGCCCTTTAGGTCTTCTGTATCTTTGTTGAGTTTCTTCCTAGATGTTCTGTCCTTTACCAAGAGTGTTGTGTTGAAGTCTCCTACTATTATTGTGGAACTGTCAGTTTCTCTTTTCATTGCTGTTAGAGTTTGTTTTATGTATTTCGGAGCCTTGTCACTGGGTGTATAGATATTTATTATGATTGTGTCCTGATGGTGGATTGTCCCTTTAATCATTATGTAATGTCCTTCCTTGTCTGTTATGGTGGATTTTGTTTTAAAGTCTATTTTATCTGAGATTCGTATGGCCACTGCAGCTCTTTTTTGGTAGCTGTTTGCTTGATATATTTTTTTCCATCCTTTGATTTTTAATATGTTTATGTCTTTGTTTCTAAGGTGTGTCTCTTGTAGACAGCATATTGACGGTTCTTGTTTTTTTTATCCATTCTGTCAATCTGTCTCTTTATGGGTGCATTTAAGCCATTTAAGTTCAGTGTGATTATTGATAGGTGTGAGTTTGTTGCTGTCATTTTGTAGTGCTTTTTTGTGTGGTGTTGATGTTTTCTTTGTTCCTCTTACTCTCCTGTGCTAAATTCCTTTTGTTTGTAGATTTTTTTTTCATTTCTTTCATTTTTGTAAATGTTGTGTTTACTGAGACTTTCTTTCTTTTTTTTTTTTTTTTGACAAGTACGTTTGTTAACTTTCTTTGTGGTTACCTTGAAATTTACCCCTATTTTCCTGAGTTTAAACCAGTCTTTTATTATTTGATATCAGCTTCACTTCGTCTCCATTTGAAAGTTCTGTACCTATACTATTTATTACTTCTTTTCTTGTTCTGACGTTCTTGTCATTTGCAGATTGACCTCTCTGGTTCCTATTGTAAATCTTTTAGTTTTGTTTTAACCTTGAGAGTTTATTACCTAGGTTGGTCTCTGGCTAATGCCATCCTGTGTCCTGGATTCAGGTTGTTGTCTGATATTGTTGGTTCTCTAGCCAAAGGATTCCTTGTAATAATTTTTGTAAGCTAGGTTTAGTTTTTACATATTTTCTTAATTTCTGTTTGTCTGGAAATGTCCTAATTTTGCCATCATATTTGAGTGAGAGTTTTGCAGGATATATGATTCTTGGTTGGCAATTTTTTTCTTTCATGGTTTTATATGTGTCATCCCATTGCCTTCTTGCCTGCATGGTTCCTGCTTAGTAATCGGAGCTTAGTCTTATTGTTTCCCCTTTGTGACTTTTCATTTTTCTCAAGCTGCTCTCAGTATTCTTTCTTTGTCTTTGGTTTTAGCGAGTGTGATTTTGATATGTCTTGGTGATTTTCTTTTGTGATCTATCTTATATGGGGTTCTTTGAGCTTCTTGGATGGTCAGCTCTTCATCTTTCCTGATATTAGGAAAGTTTTCTGTCAGCAAATCTTCAGTGATCCTCTCTGTGTTTTCTGTTTTCTCCCTGTTCTAGAACTCCAATCACATGCAGATTTTTGCTTTTGATTGTGTCCCACATTGTTCTCAGGGTTTCTTCATATTTCATCATTCTTTTCTCTGATTTTCCTTGAATAAAGTGGTATCCAAGGATTTGTCTTCAGTTTCACTGATCTTGTCTTCCATTGTTTCTAATTTGCTCCTAAAACCTTGTTTTGCACTGTCTGTTTCTGAAATCTTGTTTATCTTTTGGATTTCTAATGGCTGTTTTTATATGATTTCTAATTGTTTAATTTTAATATTTTTTTTCTGTATTATTTTCCTGAATTCTTCATTGCTTTGTCTGTGTTTTCCCTGATTTTGTCTGTATTTTGCATGATTTTGTCTATTTTTTTTTCCTTATTTTTGTCTGTGTTTTCCTTCATCTCTTGGAGACCCCTGAATATTATGACTTTTGACTTCTTATCAGGTAGTTCAGTGCCTTGGAGACTTCTGAGTATTATGAGTTTTGAGTTCCTTATAAGGTAGTTCAGTGCCTTTTCTTCAACTGGAAGGTCATCTGGTGTTTTGTTTTAGTTGCTTTCTGTAGCCGTCCTGACCTATTTTTTAAATATGTTTTGATATTATCTGCTATGTTTGAGACATTTCAGGAATTATTTTATTTATTGATTGATTGTAGATTGTTTGTTTCATCCTGCTTCTTTGTCTTATTTACTTATGTCTGGATAGGCAGGCTGGGTATGCTTTGTTGCTTTCTCATCTGTGGGCATGATACTTGTCACCACTTTGTCCAGGTGGCAAGGCCAGTCGCTTAGCTGTGGTGCAGCAGGGCAGGTCTGACAGGGGGGTTGGGGGTGGGATGGGTCGTTTGCATCACGTTCTGGGGCCGAGGCAGTGGGGCCAGGAGGCAGTGCAGGACGGGGTCTGGTGATCCGTGCCAGTGCTGCTTGGGGGCACAGTGCTCAGTGCACAGTGCAGATTGGCAGGAGGGAAGGGACAAAATGTGATTTGTGGAGCTAAGTGCACGAGAGAAAGAAGAGAGGGAAACAAGCAAAAAAATGAAGGAAAAAGGCAATAAAGAAAAAAGCAAAAAAAATGACGTGGTAGGATTTGGCAGGTGGGGGCAGGGCAGATTGGGTGAGGCTGTGTGCCGATGGCTCTCTAGCTGAGCTGTGTGGATCAGCCTGTCCAAGAAGGGGCATGGGTGGTGCACAGGGCTAGGTGGGCAGGAGAAGGGAAAGAGAGAGAAGAAACAACAACAACAAAATATGGTTCTGTGGGAGCCAGCTGGTGGGGAGGGGTAGAGTTGGGGTGTTGGTAAGCTGGTGTCTCTCCAGCCAAGTTACTGGCCTGTTGCAAAGCGGCAGAGGCCTCATACAGGGAAGAAGGGTGGGGGGTGTGAAAGTGTGTATCCCTAGTTACCAGATGCCCTGTCTCCTGTTGTGAGCTCTGTGAAGTTGCCTTCCCATATTCCCTGTCCGCCATTCTCGGTGGCTGAGGTCCAAGATGGCAAATCTGTGCTGTGTTAGCTAGTAGGGGACCTCCATTCCATAGCTCTGCTCGTTCTCTGTTCTCTGTCAGTTTCTTACTCCATTCAGTGCTTGATTGAGCTCTGCATCCTTTCGTTTAATGTCTAGTTCCAGGGTTGATGTTTGTTTTACTTAGTTTTTCTGGTCTTGCTGCAGAGGGTCGGCATGGTGCTTCTGTCTGTAGTGCCATGTTAACTCCGCCTCCTCAAGTCTGGCATTTTTTTGTGAGTTAGAATTTTGTTCTACATTTTTATCCAGCTCTGTCCAGGATCCTCTGTTGTGATCCCTGTCAGGGCAGTCGGTGGTGGTAGCCGGGCACCATCTATTTATGCAGGGTGCTTGTATTTTTATAGAAGGTACATATTTTTGACCCTTATATTGCAACTACACACTAGCAGTCTGTCCTAAGGAATGTCAGATTCTAATATGCACAAAGATGTAACTGCAAGAATAGCTCATATCCTGTCTCTACCAGTAGAGAAAAAAAATGAGAGAAGGAAACAAGCTGAATCCACTATGGTAGTTATTGGTTAAATGTGTGTATGATGGGACACTTTGTAACCATTAAAATTATGCTGTATGAGAATGTTTACTGGCCTGGGGAAAAAACACATGTCAAGTTTTAAAAGCAGCCACCAAAATAAAAGAATTCAAAGAGTGATCCAGTGTGTGTTTTTAAAAAAATATAAACTTGAAAACATAAATTTAAACGCTGTTTTCATCTCAGGCAGATTCACAGGTGACTTATTAATCTTCTATGCTTTTTTTATTTTAAAGTATTCTTTGAAATGTAGTAATGTCTGCTTTCTAGGGTAATTGTGAAGATTAGAGAGAATGTCTATAAAGCACTGAACAAAATGCCTGTCCCATACTTAATCAGTGGTTGCATTATTGGTCTCCTGTAAGCCAGTAAGAAAGCCCTAGTCCTCAAAATGCAGTCCCTGGTGGCCAACAGTGTTGACATCACCAGGAGCTTTTCAAATGTGCATAATCCCATGCCCCACCATACACTGACTGAATCAGAACGTGTGCTTCAACAAGATCCCCAGGTGTGTGTGTTAAAGTCAGAGAAGCACTGCTCTAAGCCTGAGGTTCTCAACACTGTAATGCATCAGAATCACCTGGACGTGATTGCTGGGCTCACCCCCAGAGGTTCAGATTCAGTAGGTCTGTGATGGGGCCAGTGAATTTGCATTTCTAACAAGTCCCCTGGCTTCTCTGCTGCTGCTCCAGAGACCACACTTTGACAACTACTGATCTAGCCCAGGAATCTTCAGCAGTCTGAGCCTGTTTCCACCTCCCCTACTTCTTTGTATGAGCGAATAATGGTTTTCAAACTTTTAAATGGTTGGGGAAAAAAATCTGAAGAAGAATAATATTTTGTGATGTGAAAATTAATATGAAATTCAGATTTCAGTGTCAATGAATAAAAAGCTTTTATTGGAACACAACCATGCCATTTAATTAAGAGTTGTCTATGGCTGCTTTCAACAGCACAGGACAGCTTTGAGTAGTTGCAACAGAAGCTGCATGGTCAACACAGACTAAAATATTTATCATCTGGCCCTTTACAGAAGGAGATAACTAGAAACTGGAATTTTCAAAACCTTCCAAGATTTGATGCATTGCAATAAGTTCAGCAACTGCAATTATCTATACCAAAGTCTTGCTGTAAAGTTTAGAAATAATGGAGCCTGAAAAATAGTCACATTTTTTTAGGTATTGAGCTTAAAAAATCTCTTAAAGGACTAGCTTCTTTTTGCTTCTTGACCATAAAGTAAAAACAAAATTAAAGGTTTATTTGCTGTCGTCTAGATCACCTCCAACTGACTAAATATACCAGATACCAATTGCTGTGGAGTCGATTATACCTCGTGGCGACCCCATATGTGCAGAGTAGAACTGTACTCCATAGGGTTTTCAAGGCTGTGACCTTTCAGAAGCAGATCGCCAGGCCTTTTCTTGGCACCTCTGGGTGGGTTCGAACTGCCAACCTTTCAGTTAGTAGCCAAGTGGGACTTTATACTTTTAAGTATGGCCATTATTTTTCTGTCAGATGTATGATTTTGAGCCTATTTGAATCATCAGTGTTGTTTCTTTTTTATTGGTCTCTGGGAATAGCTGTTCCTGTCAAATAAGATGTATAGGTTTTGAAGCTTTTTTGGAACCTGTAAATTGTCTCAGCAGACCTTGTATTTCATCAGTTCCTGAGGGGAACCAAAAATAACAAAACCACTACGCAGAGGCCACCACAGCCATTTGGCTGGGAGCCCCATCCTCCAGAGCTGCCAGTGTGCAGGAATAAGGTGCTGGTCCTCAGCACTGGCACCAGTGCTGTCAGGCTCCGGAGTAATGCTGCATCTGAGAGGAATAATAGCCTTCCTTAGGAGTTCTCCTTCCTCAAGCTTGCATCCCACTGATTTCAGCACTTGAGAATAATGTTCCTAAAAATGGGATGATACTTTCAGGAAGAAATTAGTTTATTTGATGCTGTCTGTCTTCTCTCTCCTTCACTGTCAGTGCCCATGTTAGGAGTATGGGTTCTAGGGTGAACTGGAATAGCATGAACTAAAAATCAAACATGTGAATAGTTCACTTATTTCTTAACCTTTCCAATTACATTAGCAAACTTTGGGGGCTCAAATGCAAGGTGGTTTTGGATGTGGCAACAACCAGTTGCCAAAAATAGATGGAGGAAGTGAAACCAAGAAACAGCGAAGCAAACGGGCTCAGAAGACTGGAGAGAAAGCAGCACCTCGCTCAAAGAAAAGGAAAAAGGATGAAGAGGAGAAACAAACTATGTACCCAAACACTGATGCGTTCACCCACTTGAAACAGGTGAGTCATTTGTTAACAGCACCTTTCTAAACTCATGGGAGTGAAAGATCAGATTGTTTTTTCAACTCTATTAAACCGAACTTTTTATTGTGATCATTTCCTAATTAAAGTAGAAAGTTACAGGGGTAAAAGACATCGCAAAAGGAACCTAGTAGATTTACTGTTTCCACCTTATCCTATGGCGCCCGAAAATTACAGTAACAGATGGATTGGTCAAAATTTACTTACGTTCAAAAGAAGCAGCATCCACACCAAGAAGCAGTCTATTCCCATTACGTGTGACTCTGGAACCAAAGAAATGTAGTCACTTGACTCTCCCCTGTTGTAAACTCTATTCTCAATGCCTTTGTAGTTGTTACAAGAAGGTGGGAGACAGCTATTAATAGTCATGATCGTACCTAACTAAATTTCTGCCCCAATTCTTGAAGAGCAAAGATAGGGAATGTGCTTCTCTTATTAGATGTCTGCCCACATCCTTTTAGGACAGATAAGAACATATCCTACTTTTAAGTGATCCTCAAAAATTCTTAAGTCTCTATCACTCATTCTAGCATTTTGATAGTTGGCATTTTTTAAAGTCTCATTTTTCTCAAGACTTTCTGACTTTAAGTTGCCTTGGGTCTTAGAAAAGTTGAGAAAAACAGCTTTGTTTGTTTATTGTGTACATTACTCTTAAATGTGTTTTTTAATAGCAGCTCTCTCTGCTCCCCCTAATGGAACCAATCATTGGAGTGAACTTTGCACACTTTCTTCCTTATGGCAGTGGCCAATTTAATAGTGGGAATCGACTTCTAGGATCTTTTGGCAGTGCTACCCTTGAAGGGGTTTCGGATTACTATTCTCAGTTGATATACAAGGTATGTTTCTTTGCCAAGATGTTACCTTACTTTATCTTTGGATACCATATCAGAATTGGTAGAGCTTATCTTGGTTTTGCATCTAGTTTACAGCTAATCTTCTAAGTTTTGTTAGGAACATTTCACCCAATGAAATGTTAACCTTTTGTTGAACTTAAGTTCTAACATGAACATTTGAAATTTTTGTATAATAAGAATTGTGAAAAACATCCACTGTGTATTTCCATTGTAGAAGAAATACTCATTTCCTTATTATAAACCTTTAAATGAATCCAAATTTATAATAAATGGTAGAAATAAAAAATTTGGTTAGGATTTTACCTTGGAAAATAAAATTTTTAATTTAAAAATTGTATTTTATCTAACAATTTAGTCCTAATTACAACTATGTACTAATTCTTAGCTATTAAAATAATACCAAACTAAGTCAAATTTTATCTTTTGGTATTATTTTTCTAACAAAGTTGTATGATAGCATCATGTGACATTCTGTATTTTACACCTGACTTACATAAAAAAATAATCTTTGGAAAAATATTTGAGGGTATCATCAGTTTCCCTGAGGGCTTCTCTTCTTTAATATTAAATCATTCTCTTTTGATGCTCCGTTCGTTATTCTTGGTGTCTTTTCTCTTCAGTGAGAACCTGCCCTGACTCGTACAGTGCTTTTTCTTGTGATGCTAGTTGTTCTGCAACATCACTTCATTGTCTTCATAAAATTTTATATCTTTGCAAGATTTGTAATTTCACCCTGCACTTTATTTGCATGATATTGGTAGATTCCGGCAGTTCCTGAGAGACCAATCAGTAAATGATAAATTGGTTGTAAATGTTAAGCAAGGGGAGATGCTTGAAGGGGAAGTACATTTTTTAATGATTAGGTCATTTTGCCTACTACTTTTGCTTTTTTTGAAATCTTGGATGACCCTTTCATGACCAAAAATTATTTTCTCCTTTGAATTTTTTTGTTGATACTATGTGTTTCCACTAATGAAGGCATGCTAATGATTAAAGGACCAACTTTGAATTATTGTTATGAGTTACGGATTTTGATACCCATTATCTGGGATCACATACCTCCCAGCAGCCTCTGTACAACATAAATCCTGCTGATATGAATCAATGATAAAATTTGTTTTTTTTATTTTTTTTAAATTTACTTTTTGAAAATTTGCAAAACATGCAGCAAAACACAAAGGCACCTGGCAATGACGGCACATACATTATTTATTCTAGTCTCCTTCTTAGCGCTTGTATTATTTTCAAGAAACTTTCCAAAACATGGTACAATGCATTCTTCCTTACTGCAGATGCAATAATTATAGCCCAAATAAATAAATAAAGCCAAGGGATTGTTTTTATATTAGGAAAATTACCACTGCAATGCCATTCTTCATTACTGCAAAGCAGTACTTAAGAGGCAAATTAAGTAAAACTAAGGGAGTTTGAATCTCAGGAAAATTACCACTACTATGTATTCTTCATTATAACAACAGTAGTACTACCAGCAAAGAAGCAGAAACAGCTGCCCTGGAATACTGCAGAACTGCTCACAGCAGTGCATTCCACCTGCTACACGTGGAAGCAATGATTGGGCCCTAAGTTTGAATACAGGGTTAAGAATAACCTATAGGAGTTCCAAGCTCTTGAAAAGTACCGCTGCAATGCATTATTCCTTCTTGGAAAAGCGTTATTTACTGTTCAGAAGCTAGAAAAACAGGGAGCCAGTAACACCTGGAAACAATGAATGGCATCAAGGAGAAAATGGCCACTGTGACTGAATGAAGACTGGCGATAGCTAATTCTCACCCTAAGTACCTTCTCCCAAGAACATAGTAAAAGGGAAACATAGTGAGGAGGTTTATCTCACAGAAATAAAGGCAAACCTGTCAGAATTTTAGAAAATTCACACATCTGCGAGGCATCACCTAAGACGGTGTTCAATCTACACAAAAATGAGGCTCCCACTCAGGACTTTTGAGTTTCACGCACTTCAGAATGCTTCCACCTTGAGGCTAAATATGTTAAAATTGGGCTGGGTGGGATACCGTATATCCCACGGGTCTTGAAAGGGATCATCCAGATTCCAGTATCTGTGATGTGAGTTGCAACTCATAGGTTTTGGGCCACAAACTCTCAATTTTTTTTTTTTTTTTTTTAAGTAAAACAGCATCTTCATGAGAATTTAATAAAATAATTTTTCAGAACTTTTTATAATTGATGGGTTGAATTTCAGCATTCTCTTCTCACTGGTTATAACAGTGAAACTTGTAAACAGTTACAGAAGATAGAATCAGACAATAGAAATTTGCTCCTTGATTTCAAAGTTAAATACTCAAGCTGAGGAAGTACGTAAGCAGATACCATGTATATATTATGTCCATAAAATCATGAGTATTTGTTCCAATAAAAAGCTTCCTGGCCTTGTATGCATATTTTTCTTCTTGGGTGCATTTAGGAATGAAGATGCATCTTGATTACATTTCTGTAGCCTTACCTCCATGTGCTAAAAATTCACAGAACTAAGTTTTAGCAAGATCTTTGCACACATTTGTTCAGTAGCATATAATTTAAAATCTTTTGGTCTCCTGCAGCAGAATAACTTAAGTAATCCTCCAACACCCCCTGCCTCTCTTCCTCCTACACCACCTCCTTTGGCTTGTCAGAAGATGGCAAATGGTTTTGCAACGGCTGAGGAGCTTGCTGGAAAAGCTGGAGTGTTGGTGAGCCATGAAGGTATGACTGTAGCCTCCAAAATTTACCACTGTGAGGAGTGTACCTTAGCCAGCTATGCATGGTGAACTGCAATAGAATTGTAATGTGCCACCCATATATCAGTGTTGAATAAATGTGCATGTGGTTTTGTATTTTTGCTTTTCCAGTTACCAAACCTCTAGGACCTAAACCATTTCAGCTGCCATTCAGACCACAGGACGACTTGTTAGCCGGAGCTATTGCTCAGGGCCCAAAGACAGTTGATGTTCCAGCTTCACTTCCAACACCACCTCATAATAATCAAGAAGAATTAAGGTGAGAGTTTCTTCTTTCTCAAATATTTATTATTTTATTATAGACATGTATTTATCATGTTTGTGGGAATAGCATATAAAAAATTTGAGGAGTAAAATGTGAATAATATTTTTTAGAATTTAAAGTTTATAAAAGAGTCTTACTATAAATAGTTTGTACATTTTTTGATCTTGTATGAGATAGGAAGTTCAGCAAATAATAATAATCAAAGAAACATTAAGGCAATGTAAAATCTCCCCACAGAATATTTCAAAGATCACTGTCCTTTATAAGCTATTAATATGTTGTATTGGGTTTCTTGAGTTTGTAAATGTCTAAAATAAAGGAGCAGAAGTCACAGATACCAGGGAATGCTACTGTAGAAGAGAATTTAAGGAGTGTCCTGTTCAATGCTTTGTAACCTCTTTGTACCAAATCTTTTCCCAAGATTCTGATCTGCGAGAATCAGGTTCCCTTACTAAATAATCTCTACCCAACTAGTTATATCTAGAGGGTTATTACCTACTTCATCTAATTATTATCTCTTACTTGGAAAATCTTCCGTCTTTTATTTGATGAGACATGAATTTAGTCTAAGTCCTTTATTTAATTAATTTGAGAACTGTCGACCAAAGAGAAGTAACTTGTCCAGGTTTAGAATCCAGGTCTCCCTTCCTTCCTGTATACCTCACACTAGAAATTCCCAAATATATAAAGAGGCAGCAGTGCTCCCTTTCAGCAGCTCTGGGGGGCAGCCTCCTAGCTCTGCATGTTTGCTGACCTGGGGCAGGTACCTGGTCTGCCCCCGAATTGCCCAGGGCTCTGTCTGTAGGACTCGCTTGGGTTTCCTAACAATGCGGCTTCTCCCACATTTTCTTTCCTCATGGCAGCATGTAGTCTGGTGGAGGCATGGGAGACAACAGAGGCATGGGGCTCTTCCACAGATTTTGGCCCAGGACTACTCTTGCCTTCAAATCACAACTGCCTTGGTAAACCCTGCCCTCCTGGACTAGACAGGAAGGACCCGTCTCTTCTTTTTTTTTTCACCTTACCTTACCAGTTAAGAAAAATCAAGGCCCAATAAAGCAATAGTGACCAATCTTTCCTCCTGTCTTATAAAAGCATTAACAGGATAGCTGTGCTTTCAGCTACTGCTGCCTGTTAGCATAATAAGCTCTATGCATGTACAACTCTTAGGTGTGTGCTTGGACTACTTTTTCCTTTTTCATGCTACAGGAGTGTTCCCATAGTCCTAGTGATCTGGAATTTTGCAAAGGTAGGCTTTCTATGTTGTGTTACAATCTGGACAGGCAGGTCTTTAAACTTTGATGTTGAAGCTTTGGTCAGAAGGAAACATACTATTTAAATTACATTATAGCTAAACATATTTCTTCTGTTTTATTTCTAAAAGACTCTCCATTTGACCCTGAACAGACTCACATAATACTGAATGTCACTGCCATTGCCTAAAGTAATGTTATAGCAACACTTGGGGGTACTGTTGGACGGGTGCGAGAAGCCTCCGGTGGTGGATATGCACGCGTTGATGTGTTTGTGCTTATTCTTCTTACAGGATACAGGATCACTGTGGTGATCGGGACACTCCTGACAGTTTTGTTCCCTCATCCTCTCCTGAAAGTGTGGTTGGCACGGCAGTGAGCAGATACCCAGATTTGTCATTAGTCAAAGAGGAACCTCCAGAACCTGTGCCCTCCCCGATCATTCCAATTCTTCCTAGCAATACTGGGAAAAGTAAGGAAAATACTTAGCCTTATTAATTTTCCTTACAATATGCTGATTTAGTTACTAACGTAAATATTTTTATTTTGAAAAGCCATTAACACTCAGTCTTTTTTTGTTTCTTCCTTTCTTTTCTTGCTCTTTTTTTTTTCCCTTAAGGTTCAGAATCTAGGAGGAATGACATCAAAACTGAGCCAGGCACTTTATTTTTCACATCACCTTTTGGTACATCCCCAAATGGTCCCAGATCGAGCCTTATATCTGTAGCAATTACCCTGCATCCTACAGCTGCTGAGGTAAAAGATGAAGTGACTTTTTTTTTTTTTTTTTTAACATTGTAGCTTATGTTCCTGTTTTTAAAGATGTATCAGGTGGCTTACAATGAAACATACAGTAGGATCATGAGGATAAAAGATCAAAGTTAGGGTAGAATTAATATTCACTTCAGACATCTAGGCTACTTTCGAGTACTCAGAAAGGACAAAACGAGTTAGCATTCTCATTTTTTAATAAAAGGAAATATATTTTGGAGAGCCCTTCAGAGAGAAACTTTTTCATGACTCTGAACCTTGTAGAAAGTTAAAGGATCTTTATCAACAATAAAAGTTTTACAGAAGCAAGAGAAATGTTCTTAAGGTAGCAGTTGCACCTGATAGTTGTTGAGGGTGTTTGTTTTTGTTTTTAAACTCTTAATTCTGTAAAAGATGTTTTGTTGGAGAGCCAGACTAATAGTTCCCTGAAGTGACCTTTCGGCCATCTACGTAGCACAGCAACAGCACTGAGCAGTAGCACAGTACTTGAGCGTTTGTGAACTGTTTCAGACCTTTGCCTGAAGCTGAACAGAAGCCACCTGAAACAATCTTCCTGACCAACTGTAAAAATTAACAGGGCTTCGTACATTCCTTACAGTTATGTCCTTTACACCTGTCAGATAACAGAATATCTAAAATATTTTAATGCTCATAAATATTTAGTGTTAGTTGGAATCCCTTTATGAGGATTTCTGTTTCTGAAAGCTTTATTTGACTGTTGGTCCATTAAAACAAATACTTTTCCTGAGGCCCTTTTAAGTCTAAATAATAGTTGTTGGGTTTTCTTGCAGTGTATGTATCATGCAGATGGCATTTACCCTAAGTATTTCTTCTTTTGAATTGTTCACTGTTGATTTCTGGGTGGGTTACACAGTACTTTTCACTTTGTTTTAGAACATTAGCAGTGTTGTGGCTGCATTTTCCGATCTTCTTCATGTCCGAATTCCTAACAGCTATGAGGTTAGTAACGCTCCAGATATTCCATCCGTGGGTTTGGTCAATAGCCACAGAATAAACCCAGGTTTGGAGTATCGGCAGCACTTACTTCTTCGTGGGCCTCCACCAGCGTCTACAAACCCTCCCAGATTAGCAAGCTCCTACCAGCTAAAGCAGCCTAATGCACCATTTCCTCCAACAAACAACGGTGAGCTAGTTTACTTTTTGTTAAATGCATTCTTCATCCAAAAACTAAGCTTTTTTATTTAAATCTCAATTTAATTTTTAACAAGAACAGGTAGCATGCTGGTGCATGACCCTTGGTAAATTAACCCTTTGTGGGCGTTCTGTTTTCTGTGGTGTGGTTAGTTCTTTGGGACATATATACATTATATATAATAGATATCATGCTGTTAACCAGTAAGTCCTGATTGCCAGCGATCTGCACAACACTGTTAGAACTTTCTTACCCTTAAGCATCTTTTGTTCTTCCATGTTCCCCCAAACCTCCCATCCCACTTTCTGCTTGCTTCACGTTGTGCAAGTGAGGCTGGCAACTTTACTTGCGTTCTTTATTCCTTATCTCCTGCATCCTCTCTTCTATCATCACTTACTACTCTTTTATATCTGTACCATCTCCACAGGGCCCTTCTCTTCCCACTAGATGTGCTCGTGCCTTCCCCATCCCTGAGAACGAGGAATACTTGCTCAGACTGGCCATGACCCAGCTTTCCTTCCTGTCTCCCTGGAAATCTCAGCAGAGTGGTCTTAGGCATGCCCTTGCAGCCCCACCGTCTCCTCACTTGCCAGTGTCCTTGTCATCTTGTTTCCATCCTTACCCTTCTGCTAGGATCTAGCAGCTTACCCGTTCTCATCTTTGAACTTTCTTTGAAAGTTGCCTGTCTTGCATTTTTGAACTCTTAGCCTCTGCTTCTGTTGTTCTCATTTTCTTCCTGCTTCTCTTTTCTGCCTTTACACACCCTACGTCAGTCGCAAAGCACAATGAATCATGCTCAGTTCTCTGAGCACGTCCCACACTATAATCTCTCAGTCTTTATTTACGTTTACATCTTGCTTTGGATGTAAATTCTTCTTTGACTGTCCAAGTCACACTTTTTTAAGACTCCCGTACACATACCTCTTCATCCTTTATAAAACTCTTCTGTATCATCTTAACCGTCAAGCAGAAATCATACCTTCACCTCCCCACCCCCCAACAGATCTAGCACTTAGACTGAATACTAATATATCTTGGTAATTTGGTTTTGTTAGGTACTTTTTACATGCTAGCACTAGTGTTCTCATGTTCAAGAATAGATGTGTTTTATTTATACCCTAGTGTCATGCATGTGATCGATGCCTTATAATCATAGCTTAGAAGATAAATAAAGGCTGATACAATGTAACTTATAATGTACCATACTGTAATAAGTTGCACAGCATAACCTCACACTCTGCACCTTCTTGTTTCATTGCTCAGTTGTAATTATTAACAAAAGCTGTCACCCTTAGGTGTCACTGGATACGAGGACTCTAATCACGGTGCTGTAGAAGGCTCGGCACTCAGACCACAGTGGTGCTGTCACTGTAAAGTGGTCGTTCTGGGTAGTGGTGTACGGAAATCTTCCAAAGATCTAGCCTTCGTGAGCAAGGTACTATAATCTTCCTTCTGTAACTCCATCCCCTACCTCCAAAAAGAGTCTTTATTGGACTTTACTCCTACATCATAGAGTCCATTTATCCTAGAGTAGTATGATACATGGAAACCCTGGTGGTGTAGGGGTTAAGAGCTACAGCCGCTAACCAAAAGGTCGGCAGTTTGAATCCGCCACGCGCTTCTTGGAAACCCTATAGGGTAGTTCTACTCTGTCCTAGAGGGTCACTAGGAGTCGGAATTGACTGGACAGCAACGGGGTTTTTTTTTAACACGACACATATTCTGGTAGTTACATCAGCATACGTTATACTCGTGTGGGCTTAAAACCAAATAGCCACAACAGATTGTGCACATGGATATTGTAAGGGCCACACATTTTAAAATAGAGTTAAATATGGCCATAAAGTTTGTTTTTGTAACTTTATTTCTCTTTAACTAAATTATTATATGCTAAATATTGGGACATAGTTAACTTTTTACTTTGAAAATAAATAAATGCTTTCACTTTGAATATAACTTAAAAATCAGGAGTGTATAGATTCTGTGTTTATTACATTTTGGCTTGTTGAGCTCCTCACACATTTCTCTTTGATTTTTAGGATTCCCGAGAAAGTTTCAGTAGAGTGGAGAAGGACATTGTCTTTTGTAGTAATAACTGCTTTATTCTTTATTCATCAACTGCACAAGCAAAAAACTCAGAAAGCAAGGTAAAATGAGGATATTCTGAATTCAATCAATAATATATAATGTGTGGTTTCTGTGTTGGGCATACATTAGCGAATGTTGTTGCTGTATGTTGTCAAGTCAGTACTGTACAATCCTATGTATGACAGAGTAGAACTGTCGCATAGGCTTTCCCAGGCTTTAATCTTTATGGGGCAGATTGGCAGCTGTTTTCTGCCACAGACCGCTGGTGGATTCAAACTGCTGACCTTTCGGTTAGCAGCCAATTGCTTAGCCATTTCGCCACCAGAGCTCCTTCACAGGGTTCCCTGTGTAGGAAGTCCTAAGCAAATGCTAATCAAATTGAGAAAGAGAGGTTATAAATATCCTTGATCATGCTGCTATTTCAAATAAAATAAATTTAACTTATTTGACAACAGTGGACAGATTTCAATTATATTTTAAAAGCTCAGAATTGAAAAGAACACTAATGTTAAAATCTTTAATTTTGCTAATTAAAGTTTGAATATCTTAAATTAATTACAATTATAAAAAATTGATCTTATCCTAATAGGAAAACCTATTCAAAAGAAAAATTTAAGTCTATTTATGTATTTTAAGAGACAGTATTTTGCTCAAACCATAGTGGAAAAGATCTCGTTTACATGATTTTGTGTAAGTGTATCAGAATGTGTGGTTGATACAAAAAATATATTTTTTAATCATGTTTTGAAGTGATTTTTTTGCTGTACAGTAATGCCATCAGCCAGTCCTGTGTCCGGGCTATTGGTCTACCATCTCTTTCTCAGAAAAAAGTGCTGGAGACTCTTATTTTTTAACAGGAAGTAGTCCCTGATATAATGAAATCTAAGCTATATGCCACTTTAAAGTTTTGAAAAAAACAAAAAGTTGTTTATGTGTTTTCACCAGATAGTTTTCTTAAGTGGGTGTGTGATTCCTGCCACTCCTGGTCTTTATGTGAGATTTGTCTTTTTTCAGATGCCTTGTGGGATGGGGGTGTATGAGAAGGAGGGGGCAGACCTGCAGGCTTAGTGTTCATTAGTTTAGGTTACTCTGTTGCTAAAGAGAAACAGCTGGAACTTCTCTCTTGGCACAACTCTTTCAGCAGCTGGATCAGAACTGAGGAACCTTAAATATGATTTGTTTGCAGACAGAGGACTCCTCCTTTCTTCACATTTATGACGATTGAGCCAAGATTAACACACAGGAATTTCAGAGAGTGGGGATAAGCCTGTAGGAGTTTTTGTTCTGAAATTCTTAATTTGGTTTAACAAAAGAACAGTTCCATTGTACAAATTCATATACAGGCACACCTCATTTTATTGCATTTTGCAGATATTACATTTTTTACAAATTGAAGGTTTGTGGCAACCTTCCGTCAAGCAAGTCTGTCAGCACCATTTTTCTAACAGCATGTGCTCACTTCGTGTCTCTGTGTCACATTTTGGTAATTCTCGCAATATTTTAAGATTTTTTATTATTATTATATCTGTTACAGTGGTTTGTGATCAGTGATCTTTGATGTTACTATTATAATTGTTTTGGGGCACCACGAACCATACCCGTATAAGACGGCGAACTTAATCGATAAATGTTGTGTGTGTTCTAACTACTCCACTGACGAGCTGTTCTCCTGTCTCTCTCCCTCTCCTCGGACCTCCCTATTCCCTGAGACAGAACAATATTGAAATTAGGCCAATTGATAACTCTGCAATGGCCTGTAAGTGTTCGAGTGAAAGGAATAGTAGCACGTCTCACTTGAAATCAAAAACTAAAAGTGATTAAGCTTGGTGAGGAGGGCATGTCAAAGTCCGGGATAGGCCGAAAGCTAGGCTTCTTGCTCCACCCAAGTTGGTCAGCCAAGGTGTGAATACGAAGGAAAAGTTCTTGAAGGAAACTGAAAGTGCCCCTCCAGTGAGCACACGAATGATAAGAAAGGGAAACAGCCTTATTGCTGATACGGAGAAAGTTTGAGTGGTCTGGAGAGAAGATCACACCAGCCACAACACTCCCTGAAGCCAAAGCCTAATCCAGAGCAAGACCCTAATTCTCTTCAATTGTATGAAGGCCGAGAGAGGTGAGGAATCTGCAGAAGAAAAGTTTGAAGCTCGCAGAGGTTGGCTCATGAGGTTTAAGGAAAGACACCATCTCCAAAACATAAAGAGCAAGGAGAAGTAGCAGGTGCCGATGTAGAAGCTGTAACAAGTTATCCAGAAGATATAGATAAGGTAATTGATGAAGGTGGCTACAGTAAAGAACAGATTTTCAGTGTAGACAGAACAGGCTTGTATTGGAAGAAGATATCATCTAGGACTTTTATAGCTAGAGAGGAGAAGTCAGTGCCTGGCTTCAAAGCTTCAAAGGATGGGCTGACTCTCCTGTTAGGGGCTAATGCAGCTGGTGACTTTTAAGTTGAAGCCAGTGCTTATTTACCATTCTGAAAATCCCAGGACCCTTAAGAATTATGCTAAATCTACTCTGCCTGTGCTCTGTAAACGGATCAACAAAGCCTAGATGACAGCACATCTGTTTATAACATGGTTTGCTGAATATTTTAAGCGCACTGTTGAGACCTACTGCTTAGGAAAAAAAGATTCTTTTCAAGGTATTCCTGCTCACTGACAATGCACCTGGTCACTCACGAGTTCTGATGGAGATGTTCAAGGAGATTCATGTTGTTTTCATGCCTGCTAACACAGCATCCATTCTGCAGCCTGTGGATCAAACAGTCATTTCAACTTTCAAGTCTTATTATTTAAGGAATACATTTTGATGATTCCCATAGATGATGCCATAGATGATGTTTTCTCTGATGGATCGGGCAAAGTAAATTGAAAACCTTCTGGAAAGGATTCAACATTCTAGATGCCATTAAGAACATTTGTGATTCCTGGGAGGAGGTCAAACTACCAACATTAAAAGGAGTTCGGAAGAAGTTGGTTACAACCCTCATGGATGACTTTGAGGGATTTAAGACTGTAGTGGAGGAAGAAACTGCAGATGTGGTGGAAATAGCAAGAGGACTAGAGTTAGAAGTGGAGCCTGAAGATGTGACTGAATTGCTGCAATCTCATGATAGAACTTTAACAGATGAGGAGTTGCTTCTTAGGGATGAGCAAAGAAAGTGGTTTCTTGAGATAGAATCTGCTCCTGGTGAAGATGCTGTGAACATTGTTGAAATGACAACAGAGGATTTAGAATATTACATAAGTTTAGTTGATAAAGCAGCAGCAGGGTTTGAGAGGATTGACTCCAGTTTTGAAAGAAGTTCTCCTATGGGTAAAATGCTATCAAAGAGTATCACATGCTACAGAGAAATCTCTTGTGAAAGAAAGTCAATCAATGCAGCAAACTTCACTGTTGTCTTATTTTAAGAAATTGCCCCAGCCACCCCAACCTTCAGCAACCACCACCCTGAACAGTCAGCAGCCGTCAACATCAAGGCAAGACCCTGTAACAGCAAAAAGATTACAACTCGCTGAAGGCTCAGATGATGGTTAACATTTTCTAGAATAAAGTATTTTTTTAATTAAGATATTTACTTTTTTTTTTTTTAGACATAATGCTATTGCACACTTAATAAACTACAGTGTGGTATAAACATAACTTTTATATGCGCTGGGAAACCAAAAAATTCCTGTGATGTGCTTTATTGTGATATTTGCTTTATTGCAGTGGTCTGGAACTGCAACTGTGTTATCTTGGAGGTTTGCCTGTAGCTAGCTCCTCTGACAGCATTGATTTTTCTGACTTTATTAGATAGGGGGTGTCCAGGAAGGTTTAAGAGCAGAATATTCTCTAGGGTTTTAGCTTTGTAGAAAAGGCTTGGGAAAGGTCTACCTACAGTTATCCTACTGTGGCCAGGGCTGTCTCTCAACACCTAAACATCTGCAATATTAGCACTGACTTCTGCTGGTTATGAAACCTCACCACTCAGTTATTGACCTTTTCCCCTAAGTTACTCTCCCTATTAAATCTTTAGGATTGCTTGACTTCTTGCTTTAACAAAAAATTGCTTTTAAAGCTTATGAATTACTCTTTTTTTGTGTGTTTTTTTTTTTTTTTTTTTTTTTTTTTTATTGCCCAGGAATCTGTTCCTTCGTTGTCACAGTCACCGGTAAAAGAAGTGTCTTCCAAAGCATTCCATCAGTATAGTAACAACATCTCTACTTTAGATGTGCACTGTCTCCCGCAGCTTCAGGAAAGAGTGTCTCCCCCTGCATCACCTCCCATCACTTTCCCTCCTGCTTTTGAAGCAGCCAAAGTAGAGGCAAAGCCAGATGAACTTAAGGTAACAGTCAAGTTAAAGCCCCGGCTAAGAACTATACATAGCGGGTTTGACGACTGTAGGCCTTTAACTAAAAAGTGGAGAGGAATGAAGTGGAAGAAGTGGAGCATTCACATTGTCATCCCCAAGGGAACATTCAAACCACCTTGTGAGGATGAAATTGATGAATTCCTAAACAAATTGGGCACTTCCCTTAAACCTGATCCTGTGCCCAAAGACTATAGGAAGTGTTGCTTTTGTCATGAAGAAGGTGATGGATTGACAGATGGGCCAGCAAGGCTGCTCAACCTTGACTTAGATCTGTGGGTCCACTTGAATTGTGCTCTGTGGTCCACAGAGGTCTATGAGACCCAAGCTGGTGCCTTAATCAATGTCGAGCTAGCACTGAGGAGAGGCCTGCAAATGAAATGTGTCTTCTGTCATAAAATGGGTGCCACCAGCGGGTGTCACAGATTTCGGTGCACCAACATTTACCACTTTACTTGTGCCATTAAAGCACAATGCATGTTTTTTAAGGACAAAACGATGCTTTGTCCCATGCACAAACCAAAGGGAATTCATGAGCAAGAATTAAGTTACTTTGCAGTCTTCAGGCGGGTCTATGTTCAACGTGATGAAGTACGGCAGATTGCTAGCATTGTGCAGCGAGGAGAGCGCGACCACACCTTTCGTGTTGGAAGCCTCATCTTCCACACCATCGGCCAGCTGCTCCCACAGCAGATGCAAGCGTTCCATTCTCCTAAAGCACTGTACCCTGTGGGTTATGAAGCCAGCCGGTTGTACTGGAGTACACGCTATGCCAACCGGCGCTGTCGCTATCTCTGCTCCATTGAGGAGAAAGACGGGCATCCAGTGTTCGTGATCAGGATTGTGGAGCAAGGCCATGAAGACATGATCTTAAGTGATACCTCACCCAAAGGTAAGAACAGCCATTCTCTGCTCTACAGAGCTGGTCACACTGACATTAAGCTAATGTTCTGTGTCTGTATTCCCATGTTTTTTCTCATGTTTATTTCATTTGCATTTATAAATGCAAATCTGAACTTTGAATTATTGCACCTTGCTTTTCTTTGCTGTGTAGTTTTTTAAACATTTGTCTAGATTTGTTCTAATTCAGTCATGTCAATATATATTCAAAGATGGAATTTGTAAAATAAATGAGAATGATTTGTAGATAAAGCTCACCCATTATATACCATGAAGCCCCTCTTAATGTCAGTTTCTAGAAGGCAGAAACCACATGTTTTGTATGTTACACTTAATTTTTACCTCCAGATTTATGCCTCGGTAGCCATTTTTATTAATGCAGCAAAGGTAGAAAGTACTGAGAAACTGTTTATTTAAAGTTTAGCAGTTCTTTAAAAGAAAAAAAATATAAAAGTGCCCTAAAGATCATTCCGAAGGAAATACAAATTTCACGTTTTAATTTAAATCTGGGGGAAAAGGGACATCTCTGTAAATACTACTAATTGGAATAATCATTTTTAAATCTAACATTATATAGCCCGTATAAACTGTGAACGTACAACTTCAAACAACTTGTACTTAAGAACAGACTGCCATAAAGCCTATTATATTAAAAATTTGAGTTAAATACAATGGTTCATAATAACAAATGCATGCGGTACTTTGTATGACACTCCTGAAAATATTGTGCAGTTCGGAAGTGTTTCCTTAAGTGTTTTATATGCATAGAAAGGTAAAATATATATTGTATACTAAGGTAGGCATTTGACTAACCGACGCTAAATAAGAACCGTGTGTACCTGTTCCGACTTACCTACAAACTTGCCTTAAAGAGACTTAGGAAAGAATCTTGTTCATAACCTGGGGACTACCTGTACTTGCATGGATTTTCAGTTATACTGTACTAAACTTTCTCCTGTACTTTTGCTGTTCAATTTCTTAATGTAACATATTCTTTTCCCAAAATGTTTAGTCTTTAAATTGCTGCCATTTAATAAGCAGACATTACCAGGTTTGTTTGATTACTGCCTAAAAACTTTGATTTGAAAACTGGTAAGTCTGTGAGTGATTCTTCATTTTTCTCTTATTTTGTACTGCATACTGGTTTTCTCTCCACTTAGCTAAGAGCAGGAAGGCATAAAAATTATTTTTTGTCCATACGTAGGTGTGTGGGATAAAATATTGGAGCCTGTGGCATGTGTGAGAAAAAAGTCTGAAATGCTGCAGCTTTTCCCAGCGTATTTAAAAGGAGAGGATCTGTTCGGATTAACGGTCTCTGCAGTGGCACGCATAGCTGAATCAGTAAGTGTTGGGTCAAAAAGAAATTGAATTGCTTTTCTTGTTACACAAATACTTTTTTCTCCTGTGGCCACTTTAACACATTTTGATACATTTTGTAATATTCATGATACTTTTCAGGTAATGAGTTTGCTTATGGAGTAAGTGCTGTCTCTGAAAGAAAGCAAAGAATTCATGATTAGTTAGGAGACTTCAATAAATGTTAATGTTCACTTGATGAGGTAGTTAACAAGTTTCAGGTTCTCTTCAAGATTGATGGCAAGCAAGGGTGAATGACACCAGCATTATTTTGTCTCCTTGATATGCTGGACTGGTGAGGGTATTCTTTCTCCCTCTTTGCTTTCTGATGTTCTCAGGCACTTCAGAAGGTTGGTGTGCCCATTCCCTAATGCCTGGGTCGTTATGGCCACTCTCCTGGCTTCTTCCCAGGCCTAGTAGTCACTGGAGTGCAGTTGCAGTGCAGGAGCACATCTCTTTGCCTAAACAATGACAAGCATGTTTGACAGTGATTCTAACTGAACTGTGTCTACACAATGCTTTCAGAAAATTGCATGATTATAAGGCAGTGTTGTCAAGAATAAAAAATTACTGCTGTGTTTTCTTTGGAGAAGCAAAGAATACCCCAAAGCCACTGAGTAATATGCCTAATTGCTTCCTTTGGTATAACCTTGCCTAAGTGAGAAGTATTTTTTATGTTTATAGAGAATACATTTTATAAGAAATATATTCTGGAAAACTAAAACGAAACCCATTGCCATTGAGTCAATTCTGACTCATAAAAGTCCTTTAAAATAAAAATTATTTTACAAGTAAACCTTAAGCTGCCACCTATACCCCCAGAACATTGAGAGTGACAGCGTCATCACATCATAGTCAAATTGAAAGACGTGAGAAATGATCAAGAAAGTAAACCGTATAAATGATTTTTAACTGTACTTAATATTAAAGTTTTCAATAAAGATACAAAAGTTGGCATTAAGCTAGATGAAAGAACTAAGTTATGAGTTACTACACTCGCCATGTTTGTGAATGTTGAAGTGATCAGATCTGGAAATCACACAGCTGTGTGCGTTCATAGGCATGTGCCTGTTCTGTGAGTTAATCTTTTTCTCCAAGAAACATTGGCCAGAGTTTACTAAGTTCTATTTTGAAACTGAATTTGCATATTCAAATAGATCTGAGTGCAAGCTGATTACATTAACATAGGTAGAAATTAAAGGCACTGTTTTATTACCAGGGAAGATGGTAAAAGTTTGAGTTCGGCCATCCTTTGGCCAGCTCAGGGTTGTCAGTAGTCTTGGTGAAATGAGTTAACTTTTTGTCCGTTTGTCTTTTCAGCTACCTGGGGTTGAGGCATGTGAAAACTATACCTTCCGATACGGCCGAAATCCTCTCATGGAACTTCCTCTTGCCGTTAACCCCACAGGTTGTGCCCGTTCTGAACCTAAAATGAGTACCCATGTCAAGAGGTTTGTGTTAAGGTATTTTGTTTTAACTTCACATAGTACAGCCCAGGGTTTCTAGGCTTCTAGTGTTTTTTTTGTGCTTGATTTGTCTGCTGCTTACAAACCCTGTTGTCTCTGGCTGTGTATGTGCACGACTAAGTCAGAGAAATCGCTGTGTTGTCGCTGCTAGGTAGCTTTCAATGTACGTTTCTGTCAATAATAATTGAATCAGTATGGCTTTGGGCATTATTCAGAGATATCTTCAGTTTTCCTTTTTTTTCCCTCTTGATCTGTGGTTGTCTGCAGGCCTCACACCTTGAATAGCACCAGCACCTCAAAGTCCTTCCAGAGCACAGTCACTGGAGAACTGAACGCGCCTTACAGTAAGCAGTTTGTCCATTCCAAGTCATCTCAGTACCGGAAAATGAAGACTGAATGGAAGTCCAATGTGTACCTAGCCCGGTCTCGGATTCAGGTGAGAACATACTTCATCTGGGAAGAGAAGAGGCAGGGTAGAACCTAGAAATCTTGAATTACTACTGAGTTCGTAGAAACTATTTCATGGCTGCTGGAATGGAACTACATTCTTTAAACCATACATTTCTGTATCAAGTCTTATCAGTTGATAACTCCTGAATGATTCAGTATCTAGTCTTGGTGTGTGGTGCTCTGCTTCCCCAGGTGAAAAGCAGACCTTAGGTACCAACATCACTGAGTAAGGACAAGAGCTCGTGGGTTGCAGGGAGCACTGTAGTTTGTACACACTGGGCTTGTGGAGGGGCCACTAGAGCTGTCTCAAGGACTTAGGCAAGTGAAAGATGAAAATATTTTCACTGCATAGTTCCAGAAGGTGTTCCAGTTTTGGAAGTTACCTTTTGAATACCTTCTTGTCGTGAAATCATGGTAGATGGACTGCGGAATATGTTACAGGTAAAGCCATCTACAGACTAAGCATGGATAATTGCACTGTGGCCCATACTTACTGAGCTGCAGACCTGAATATCCAAATACCTGTTCAGCATCCCCCCTTGGATGTCCCAGATGGAATTATGAAGCTCTCACTTTACCAAGCTTCTTCAGTCCCTAAGCCTGATCGTCTTCCAGGCCCCTCGTAGCATACCTAGTTGTGGAAGTTAGCTTCAGTGTGCCCAGATCTAAAGCATTATCAAGTTCTTTTTTTTTCCTTTTAAAAATTTCCTCAAATCTACTATCAGGCTCTACCACCCCTGTTTCAATCTACCGTCTTCACTGCACTACAAGTGCCTTCTGACGATGTCTTCCCGTTCAGCCCCTACACAGAAGCCAGTATAATCTCTTTAAAAGATAAATCTGATGAAATTCCATTGTCTACAGCTCATTCAGATTCTTGTTCTTTTCTTGCAAACTTTTCTCGCCCTCCCTGAAAGTTTTTAGGATCTTTATCATTGATATTTAGACATTTCACAAAAATGTGCCTGGGTGAGGCTCTGTTTTACTTATTGCTTTTCTCACTTGATGAGCTCTTTTCATCTGGAGCAGTGTGACTTTCAGTCCGAGGAATGCTTTTTGTATTAATTCTTTGGCAAACGCCTCCCCTCTGTGCTGTCCGTGTTTGGACCTCTAGACAAATACTGGTACTCTAAGATTGAGGTCCTCGAAGTGTGCCCCCCAGTCACCTGGGACCTCATAAAAGAAATACAGATTTGGGGATCTGGTCCAGACTTACTAAATCCAACTCTGGAGGCAGGCCCCTTCCCCATACCCCGCCACCCCACACCCCCCCCACACCCCGCCCTACGCCCACCCCCCCAACCCCCTGATGATTCTGATGCACCCAAGGAAGAATTTCTGTCTTAGATCTGTCCTTTTATTTCCCTTCCTACTTTTGGCTTCCTTGTCTCTTTGTTCTTTGTAAAACAACCTCTACTTCATCTGTTAATCTTTCTTAAAATCAGCTAAAAGCCCTTTCTTCTCAATTTTTTATTTGCTGTCTTGTTTTCACTTTATGAATACAATATCTTTCTTTTCTCTCGAATACTGTTGCCTCAAGAGTCAAGTCTCTCTCACACAATCTCTAGGGCAGAATAGTGCCCCGTCCCTCAGCTTTCTCTTCCTGCTGTCAATTACTTTTCCATTTAAAGTGTTTTCAAGTAGTTACCCGTTCCTGTCCTTGGGTATTGTTTTTATTCCTTCACTGTGATTTCTAGTGGAGTTTTAACTACCTGTGTTCAATCTTCTCTTTGAACTGAAGCATTTTTTATTTTCTCATCTCTATTTCCGTTCGTCCTATAAGCCTCCCTTCCATCCACCACCAGGTAATAATGTTAATGATGTAGGTATCCTTCTGTAATTTTTCCATGCTAATATCTTAAAAATATATATGCACATTTTATGTTCACATATAAAAGTGGAATCACATTGTATAGACTTTTCTGCATCTTCCTTTTCTCAAAAATACTCAGATTCCTCTTGTAATGTGGTGTAGTGTGAGACCTCCACATTACAAGTGGAGAGGAGAATCAAGATCAGCCCAAGGCTGGTTCCTATGAGGTGGAGGTCAGACACACTTCTAATCTCCAACCATTTTACCAGTTCTGACACCAACTGTCCTCCCCACGTTACTCTCTACTTCTCTGCTAGGTTCGATAATTCATTGCACTGGCCACACGGAACTCAAAGACCATACTCACGATGATGGGGTTTATTAGAGAAGTAACAGGTTACAGGAGCTCTGGTGGTGTAGTGGTTAAGAGCTCAGCTGCTAACCAAAAGGTCGGCAGTTCAAATCCACCAGCCACTCCTTGGAAACCCTGTGGCGCGGTTCTACTCTGTCCTGTAGGGTCGCTGTGAGTCAGAACTGACTCGACGGCACCTACCAACAACAGGCTACAACTCAGGATCAGGATTAACTTGGAAGTAACAGGAACAACTCACGATACAGGATACAGTTCTTCAATCAGGACAGCTTCTTCTCAAGGCATACCGGTAGGCAGGCCTTGCTCTCGACCTCTGCCACCAGGCCCTGCTCGGGTCTACTGCTGCCAGGCCTGCTTGGGCCTAGCTTCTGCCCTGCTCAGGTTAGTGTTACAGCTCTTAGCTCTGCCGATGATAAGTGCCAGAGGCACCTTACTCTGCCAGGAAGCCTCCTGCCCAAAGGCATTCAGCTTTGTCACTTCATGGGTCAGCGGGCCCACTGCGGCTGTCTGCCAGTCCCCTACCGCTGCCATCTTGTGCTGCCTCCAGTGTTACAGTTCTCTCTGTCACCTGTGTCTAGGAGGTTCTCAGTATGGGAAACCTGAGTCCAAAGGATGTGCTCCTAACTCTTGATGATAGTGAAGTCCTCCTCAACCTTTGTGGGATTGCCTCTTTTGAGCCTAGTGGGATGGCAGAACCAACCAATCCCCTTAGTAGGCCACACACACCTTATTTTCAGAGTCACTGTCCAATCCTTGCAAGAGTTTTCCACACTTTATTTGCATAGTCCCAGCCAATCATTTTGTGGAGGTTAAGACACCATAGCTAGAAAGGCCATATAAAAGCAATTCACTGCACTGCATCTCTAGATCAGTTGCTCTATTGCATTTTCTTCAAAAGCTATGTGATATTCCATGATTCTAATGAACTGTAATTAATTAAACCATTCTCCTATTATGAGTATATATTTTGTTTACAATTTTTCCCACAACAGTGTTGCCATCAGTATCTTCTTTAACTATCCTGTGTATTTGTCGTACTGTGGTGGCTTACGTGTTGCTGTGATACTGTAAGCTTTGTCACCAGTATTTCAAATACCAACAGAATCACCCTTGGTGGACAGGTTTCAGCTGAGCTTCCAGACTAAGACAGACTAGGAAGAAGGACCTGGCAGTCTACTTCTGAAAAAATCAGCCAGTGAAAACCTTACAAATAGCAGTGAAACATTGTCTGATACAATGCCGGAAGATGAGTCCCTCAGGTTGGAAGGCAGTCAAAAGATGACTGGGGAGGACCTGCTTCTTCAAAGTAGAGTCAACCTTAATGACGTGAATAGAGTCAAGCTTTCAGGACCTTCATTTGCTGATGTGGAACAATTCCAAATAAGAAACAGCTGCAAATATCCATTAATAATCAGAACAGGGATGTATGAAGTATGAATCTAGGCAAATTGGAAGTCATCAAAAATGAAATGGAATGTGTAAACATTGATATCCTAGGCATTAGTAAGCTAAAATGGACTGGTATTGCCATTTTGAATTGGACAGTCATATGCATTTATGGTCTACTATGCTGGGAATGACAGATTGAAGAGGAATGGCATCACGATCATTGTTAAAAAGAACATTTCAAGATCTGTCCTGACGTACAACGCTGTCAGTGATAGGATAATATCCATATGCCTACAAGGAAGACCGGTTAATGTGATTATTATTCACATTTACGCACCAACCACTAATGCCAAAGATGAAGAAATCGAAGATTTTTACCAACTTCTGCAGTCTGAAATTGATCAAACATGCAATCCACATGGCATTGGTGATTCCTGGTGATTGGAATGTGAAAGTTGGAAACAAAGAAGGATTGGTAATTGCAAAATATTATCTTTGTGATAGAAATGACTCCAGAGATCACATGACAGAATTTTGCAAGACCAACAACTTCTTCATTGGAAATACCTTTTTTCAACAACATAAATGGTGACTATACACATGGACCTCACCAGATGTAATACACAGGAATCAAATTGACTACATCTGTGGGAAGAGACAATGGAAAAAGCTCAATATCATCAGTCAGAACAAGGCCAGGGGCTGATTATGGAACAGACTGTCAATTGCTCATATGCAAGTTCAAGCTGAAGTTGAAGAAAATTAGAACAAGTCGATGAGAGCCAAAGTACAACCTTGAGTATATTACACCTGAATTTAGAGACCATCTCAAGAATAGATTTGATGCATTGAAGACTAATGACTGAAGACCAGATGAGTTGTGGAATGACATCAAGGACATCGGACATGAAGAAAGCAAAAGGTCATTAAAAAGGCAGGAAAGAAAGACCAGAATGGATGTCAGAAGAGACTCTGAAGCTTGCTCTTGAATGTCAGGTAGCTAAAGCAAAAGGAAGAAATGATGGAGTAAAAGAGCTGAACAGAAGATTTCAAAGGGTGACTTGAGAAGAGAAAGTATTATAATGAAATGTGCAAAGAGATGGAGATTAAAACCCAAAAGGGAAGAACACACTTGGCGTTTCTCAAGCTGAATGAACTGAAGAAAAAATTCAGGCCTCAAGGTGCAATATTGAAGGATTCTGTGGGGAAGGTATTAAACAACGCAGGAAGTATCAAAAGAAGATAGAAGAAATACACAGAACACTGTACCAAAAAGAATTGGAAGACATTTCAACCATTTCACGAGGCAGGATATGATCAAGAACCAATGGTACTGATGGAAGAGGTTCAAGCTGCACTGAAGGCACTGGCGAAAAACAAGTTTCCAGGAACTGACTGAATACCAGCTGAGATGTTTCGACGAACGAATGTAGCACTGTAAGCGCTCACCGGTCTGTTCCAAGAAATTTGGAAGAAGCTCCCTGGCCAATCAACTGGAAGAGATCTGTATGTGTACCCATTCCAAAGAAAGGTGATCCAACAGAATGCAGAAATTATTTAACAATATCATTGCTATTACAAGTAAGTAAAATTTTGCTAAAGATCATTTAAAAGTGGTTGCAGCAGTACATAGAAAGGGAACTGCCAGAAATTCAGGCTAGATTCAGAAGAGGGCTGGAACAAGGTGGGTATCTTTGCTGATGCCAAATGGATCATGGCTGAAAGCAGGAAATACCAGAAAGGTGTTTACCTGTGTTCTATTGGCTATGCAAAGGCATTCGATTGTGTGGATCATGAAAAATTATGGATAACATTGTGAAGAATGGAAATTCCAGAACACTTAATTATGCCCACGAGGAACCTGTACTTAGACCAAGAGGCAGTCATTCAGATAGAACAAGGGGATACTGCGTTATTTAAAATCAAGAAAGGTGTGCATTGTGGTTGTATCCTTTCACCATACTTATTCAGTCTGTCTACTGAGTAAATAATCGAAAAAGCTGGACTATATGAAAAAGAATGCAGCATCAGGATTGGAGGAAGACTCATTAACAACCTGTGATATGCAAATGACAAAACTTTGCTTGCTGAAAGTGAACAGGACTTGAAGCGCTTACTGTTGAAGATCAAAGACCACAGCCTTCAGCATGGATTACGCCTTAACATAAAGAAAACAAAAACCTTTGCAACTCGACCAGTAAACAACCTCATGATAAACAGAGAAAATATTGAAGTTGTGAAGGATTTCATTTTACTTGGATCCACAATCAGTGCCTATGGAAACAGGAGTCAGGAAATCAAAAGATGCATTGTATTGGACAAATCTGCTGCAAAAGATTTCTTTTAAAGTGTTGAAAAGCAGAGATATCACTTTGAGAACTAAGGTGCGCTTGACCCAAGCTGTGGTGTTTTCATTCACCTCATGTGCATGGGAAAGCTGGACAATGAATAAGGAAGACCGAAGAGGAATTGATGCTTTTGAATTAACATGTTGGCAGAGAACATTTACTGTACCATGGACTGCGAGAAGAATGAACAAATCTGTCTTGGAAGAAGTACAGCCAGAATGCACATTAGAAGCAGGGATTGTGAGACTTCCTCTCACATACTTTGGACGTGTTATCAGGAGGTACAAGTCCCTGGAGAAGGACATGCTTGGTAGAGAGTCAGTGAAAAAGAGGAAGACCCTCAAAGAGATGGATTGACATGGTGGTTGCAACAGTGGCCTTAAGCATAATATAATGATTGTAAGGATGGTACAGGACGAGACAGTGTTTTGTTCTGTTGTTCATAAGCCAGAAACAACTCAGCAGCACCTAACAACAGCATGTGTTCATATTTTCACTACTATGAGATATATTCCACAAAGTAAGATTTCTGTGTCAAAGTGTATGTACTTCTCGTTTTAGTAGATACTGCCAGTCTTCTGTAAAGGCTGTGATTGCACGTTACTTCCACAGTGTACGAGGGTGTTTTTCTTCTTTTCCCACTTATAACAGTTGTTACCATCTTTGTAAGTTTCTGCCAATCTGAAAAATGTAGACTGATATTGTTACCTTAATTACAGTTTCTAGCTGATTAATGAGCAATTCCTGTTTGCCATTTGGATTTTCTCTTCTGTGAACTGTATATTCATGTATTTTGTCTGTTTTACAATTTATAAGAACTTGTATGACTAAATATTTTCTCGTAAAAGCATCATTTGCCTATATGACTTTGTGTAATACTTTTTTTTTTAAACAGAAGTTTTTATTTTTATGTGGGTAAACATACATACTTTTTTATAGCTTCTAGTCTTGGTTAAGAAGGTTCACCACCACCATAAATTGTATATGTAGTCTTTTAGATATTTTTTCCTAAGATTAGATTATTTTACGTTTAAGACAGGAGTCCTGGTGCCACAGTGGTTAGGTACTTAGCTGCTAACCAAAAAGTCAGTGGCTTGAACCCACCAGCGGCTCCATGGGAGAAAAGATCTGGCAGTCTATTCCCCATAAAGATTTTTTAAAACAAACCCAAACTCGTTGCCATGGAGTCGATTTCAATTCATAGCAACCGTGTAGAACAGACTAGAACTGCCACATAGGGTTTCTAAGGCTGTAAATCTTTACAGAAGCAGTCTGCCACATCTTTAGAACAGCTGGTGGGTTCAAACTGCTGACCTTTCCGTTAGCAGCTGAATGCTTATCCACTGCGCCACCAGGGCTCCTTCCATAAAGATCACAGCCTGGGAAACCCTGTGGGGCAGTTCTACTCTGTCGTATGTAGGGTCACTATGAATTGGAATCAGCGTGATGGCACACAACAAGTTTAAGACAATTTTATTTTCTTCTATGTTATAAGCAGTTGTTGAAGCACCATTTAATAATTAATCCATCCATGTATCACTGAATTTTAATACCACCAACTACTATACATTAAATTTTTATATATATAGGTATCTATTTGGATTCTTTATTCTTTTCCACCAGTCTCCTTGCTTGTTTTTATACCATGTAGCGGCTTTATCATATTCTTTTTTTGTATGTGCTTTTCCTGCCTGTTCCTAGGGGTTTAGTCTTATATATAAGCTTAATGGTCACATTATGTAACTGAAAAATTAAAAACCTGTCAGGATTCTAAGTTTTTGAGAATTTATATTTTTATATTACTTTGTAGCTCCTAGATTAAGCCTGCCCATCAAAACACATCATAAGTCTTTCCATTCAGGTCCTACTTTATGTCCTTCAATAAGGCATTCTAGTTTTCTTCAAATAGGTGCTATGCTTTCTGGTTATCTTAGGATAATTTATACTTTATATTATACCAAACAGATGTATTCTACCTTTCAAAACACATGTCTTTCCATGCAGGTCTTATTTCATGCCTTTTAATAAGATTTCATGATTTTCTTCAAATAGATGCTGTGCCTTATGGTTAAATACGTTACTGATTATTTTTCTATTTTTTCTCCCTGGTTTGAGACAATTTTTTTTTTCCATTTCCGGCTTCTATATACTTACTGCTATAATTGCGAAAAGCGCTTCCCAATACTTACTTGTGTATACCTATCTTACTAAAATCTCTAGTAGCTTTATCCTAGAGTTTCTGAGCTTTCTACACAGACCACCGTATCAGCAAAAGACAGTCCCTCTAAATAGCCTTCATGTTATGTGTGTGTGTGTATTTCTTTATTTCATCTAAAACTTAGCAGCCATTTCTAACAGACTTTTTAATATGCCTTTGTAGCACCCATTAACGATGACGTGCTTTTTTCTGCACTGTAACTGGTTGATGTAATGAATTATATTAAAATCAGCCTTGCACTTCTGAAATAAACCATACATGAGCATATTGTATTCTTTTGATAAATTTCTGGATCCTACTTCATTTATAAAATGGGTATATATATTCTAAATGAGATTTTTTTTTTTCTGATGCCCTTTGTTGGGTATTTGGTCTGTGCTGGCTTTGTAGAATGAATCAGAGAGCTTTTCTTCTTTTTCCACTTTTAATCAGAAAGCTTTCCATCTTTTTCCATCTTTCTGAATAATTTAAATAACATTGGAATCATTTGTTCTTCAGAGGAATAAAAATTTCAGCTGTACCTTTGTCTGGTACTGCTCCATTTTAGTAGCTCTCTCCGAGTGACCTTTCTTGGATAATTCCAGTTTTCTACTGCTCAGGTCAAGATTTGAGATTAATATTTCTGAATTTCATGCCATGTGATTCTTTTATTCTCATCTCCAATTATGGTATTTCTCAGTGTTATATTTATTTATTTTGACTTTTTTCCCCTAAGGTTTACAAGAGGTTTGTTTCCTTTATTGGATTTTTCAGAGAACCAGCTTTTGGATATTTTTATCTTTTCTACTTTTTTTTTCCCTAGTTTATTACTTTTAAGTTTTATCTTTATTAACTTAGTTGTCCTTTCCATTAGTTCCAGTTTTATTGAATTATGATTCAGAGTTATAACCTATAAAACCAGGCTATACTTCTTAAAAGTTGTCAAGGATTTCTTTATGGTCAAGTACATCATTGATTTTTCTAGTGTTCCATGAACATGTACCTGTTAAATAAAGTTTTATATAACATATATGTATATGTGCACGCACACACACTGTTCAAATCTTTTATCTTCTCTGCTTTTGTCCTCTAGTTCTGACCAGTTCTGAGAGACAGATTAAAATCTCTGACAAATTATCTTATTTGTACTAGATTTTACTTTATGAACGTGGTTGTTAAGGTATCTGGTGCAAACAGATGTGACTATTTTTATAAACTGCCTTTTATCGGTACATAACATCTTTATTCTTTCTCCTCTAACAATAATTTTGTCTTTGTCTTGATTTTTGTTCTCATTTACTTGATCTGTTCTTTTTCCTTTTTTTTAATGAAAATTTTCACATGCACACAGATATAAAGAGACTAGTGAAGTAAATGTCCATCTATAACAGTTCCCCAGCCTGGCCAGATATTGCCTGATTTTTTTCATTTTAATCTCTCATATGAGAGGGTATGTTTCCCCCATAGACTCTCCAATACGAAGTATGTTAAATTTTAGGATTGGTGGCAGGGGGGCGGGGGTGGGGGGCAGCAGTATTTCAGAGTAGTTTTACTTTGAATTTTCTTGTTATAATCAATTTTCCTTAGGAATAATGCTGAGCTGCTTCTCGTATACTGTATTTTTACACAAATAATGCACATCTCCTATGTTTGTTTGCCAACTGCTTCCTTCTTCTCGCAAAACGCCCGCCCCCCCGCCGTGAGGTATTTTTTGGTAGGGCCACTATACCAGTTTTTTTTTCTTTTTTTTTTTTTTAACATGTTGCTGTAAAAAAAAATTTTTTTAAATTAGTATACCACACTTAAGAAATACCTGGGCAGGGGAGAGGGGTGGCAGGGAGTGGTTGACAAATGTAGGGAGCACACATTATTTGTGTAAAAATACAGTAGTCAATATCCAGTTGCTTTTCTTTTTCTAGAAACAGTTTATTGCTTTCTGTAGCCTATCTATCAGGTTGGTCTTTCCCTTTATTTTTAGACTTTTAAATATTAAGAATATTAACTGTTTGTGTTAAGTGATAAGTTGCAAATACTTTACCCTGTTTGCCATTTCTCTTTAATTTGCTTTTGTTGTTTTCCACAGATAAAAGTTCTTTTTTATTATTTTTAGGTTTTTTTTATTGTACTTTAGATGAAGGTTTACAGAACAAATAGTTTCTCATTAAACAATCAATACACATTGTTTTATGACATTGGTTAACAACCCCATGACATGTCAACACCCTCCCTTCTTGACCTTGGAGGACCTTTTTTTTGGTGAAAATATACATAGCCAGAGTTACACCATTTCATAAGTTTCTACATGTACAATTCAGTGACATCGATTACATTCTTCCAGTTGTGCTGTTATTTTCACTATCCTTTTCCAAATTATTCCATCACCATTATCTTCAACTCACTGCCCCCTAGGGTTCCCATCAAACCTATTGAGTTGGTGTTGTCAGTTTAATCTCACATAGGTAATTCTTTTATTTTTTTTTTGTACCTTAGATAAAGTTTTGTAGAACAAATAGTTTCTCATTAAACAGTTAGTATACATATTGCCCTATGACAATGGTTTATTTTATGGTGCTGTCCAATCCCTGGCTGAATGGTGAACTTCGAGAGTGACTTCACCACTGAGCTAAACGAGTGTCCAGGGGCCATACTCTCGGGGTTTCTCCAGTCTGTCAGGCCAGTAAATCTGGTCTTTTTTTGTGAGTTAGAATTTTGTTCTACATTCTTTTCTAGCTCTGTCCAGGACCATCTATTATGATCCTGGTCAGAGCAGTCAGTGGTGGTAGCTGGACACCATCGAGCTGTACTGGACTCAGTCTGGTGGAGGCCTTGGTAGCTGTGGTCCATTAGTCCTTTGGACTAATCTTTTCCTTGTATCTTGTTCTCTTCACTCTCCCTTGCTTCCGAAGGGATGAGACCAGTGGAGTATCCTAGATGGCTGCTCACAGGCTTTTAAGACCCCGAACGCTACTCACCAAGGTAGAATGTAGAACATTGTCTTTATAAACTGTGTTATGCCAGTTCAGCTAGATGTTCCCCAAGACCATGGTCCCCACAGCCCTCCACCCAGCAATTCAGTCCCTCAGGGAGTTTGGAAGTGTCTTTGGAGCTTCCATGACCTTGCCTTGGACGAGTTGTGCCGGCTTCCCCAGTATTGTGTACTGTCTTACCCTTCACCAGAGTTACCACTTATTTATTGTCTATTTAGTTTCCTCTCCCACCCCTCCCATCCCTTATAACCAACAAATATTGTTTCTGTTTGTGTGTAAACCTTTACATGAGTTTTTACAGGAGAGATCTCATACAATATTTGTCCTTTTGTGATTGACTTATTTCACTCAGCATAATGTCTTCCAGATTCATCCATGTTATGAGATGCTTCACAGATTCATCATTGTTCTTTGTCTTTGCATAATACTCCATTGTATGTATGTACCATAGTTTGTTTATCCATTCATCTGTTGATGGGCATCTAGGTTGTTTCCATCTTTTTACTATTGTGAACAGTGTTGCAGTGAATATGGGTATGCATATGTGTATTCCTGTGACGGCTCTTATTTTTCTAGGCTATATTCCTAGGAGTAGGATTGCATTTTGTAGTGCTTTTCTTTGTGGTGCTGACGTTTTCTTTGTTCCTCCTGCTCTCCTGTGCTGAGTTCCTTTTGTTTTTTTTTTTCATTTCTTTTGTTTTTACTGAGACTTTGCTTTTTTCTTTATTTTGATGAGTAGATTTGTTAACTTTTTTTGTGGTTACCTTGAAATTTACCCATATCTTCCTAGAGTTGAACCAGTCTGTTATTATTTGGTATCGCCTTGCTTTCCTCTCCATTAGACGGTTCTATACCTACACCATTTATTCCCTCTTTTATTGTTCTGATGCTGTTGTCATTTACAGATTAACCTCTCTGCTTCCCTGTTGTAATTCTTTTGGTTTTGCGTAGTCCTTAAGAGTTCATTTCCTAGGTTGGTATCTGGCTAGTACAATACTGTGTCCTGTATTCAGCCTGTGGTCTGATGTTGTTTGTTCTCAGATTGAAAGACTCCCTTTAATAAGTCTTGTAAGTTTGGTGTGGTTTTGACATAGTCCCTTATTTTCTGTTTATCTGGAAATGACCTAATTTCACCATCATATTTGAACGAGAGTTTTGTAGGATATATTATTCTTGGCTGGCAATTTTTTTCTTTCAAGGTTTTATATATGTCATCCCATTGCCTTCTTGCCTGCATGGTTTCTGCAAAATAATCCAAGCTTAGTCTTATTGTTTCTCCTCTATATGTGACTTTTTGTTTTTCTCGAGCTGCTCTCAGGATTCTTTGTCTTTGGTTTTAACGAGTGTGATTATGATATGCCTTGGTGATTTTCTTTTGGGGTCTATCCTATATGGAGTTTGTTGAGCTTCTTGGATGATCAGCCTTCATCTTTCATGATATTGGGGAAGTTTTCTGTCAGCAATTCTTCAATGATCCTCTGTGTTTTCTGTTTTCTCCCCCTGTTCTGGAACTCCAATCACTCGCAGATTTTTGCTTTTGATTGTGTCCCACATAATTCTCAGGGTTTCTTCATTTTTCTTTGTTCTTTTTTTCTGATTTTTCCTCAGAGTTGTAGCCAAGTGTTTGTCTTCAATTTTGCTGATCCTGTCTTTCCATCGATTCAAACCTGCTGTTCAGCCCTTCTATGACACTGTTCATTTTTGAAATCTTGTTGTTTATCTTTTGGATTTCTATTGTTTTTGTATGATTTCTAGTTGTGAATTTATTTTAGCATTTTATTATTTTCTTGAATTCTTCCATTGTTTTGTCTGTATTTTTCATGGATTTGTCTGCCTTTTCCATGAATTTTTCTATTTTTTCCTCATTTTCGTCTGCTTTTTGCTTCAACTCTTGGATAATTCTGAATATTAGAGATTTGAATTCCCTCTCAGTTAGGTCTAGTGCCTTTTCTTCTACTGGAACGTCATCTGGTATTTTATTTTGGACACCTACTGGATCCATCTTGTCCTGTTTTTATAAATGTTTCGATATTGTCTGCTGTCTTCAGGGTATTCAGTGGTTATTTTTCTCATTTATTGATTGTAGACTTGTTTGTTTTATCCTGCTTTTTTTAATATGGTTATCTCTGAGTGGGTGTGTTGTGAGTTTCTTTGTTGTTTGCTCATATGTGGGCACGATACTCTTCACTTCTTTCTCCAGTGGGCAGGGTCAGTCACTCAGATATGATACAGCAGGGCAGGTCCAGCTGAAGGGGAGTTGCTGGGATGGGTTGTTTGTGGCATGTACCAGGACTGACAGTGCGGACCAGGAGTCAGTGCAGAGCAGGTTCCGGTAGGCCGTGCCTGTGCTGCTTGTGAGTATGATGTTCAGCACATGGTGCAGGTAGGCAGGAAGGAAGGGATAGATTGTGATGTGTGGATCTAAGATGGGTATGGGAAAGAGGAGAGAGAGGAGAGAGGAACAGGAGCCAAAAATATACACACAAACAAAAAAGAGTACTAAGGTAGCTTGCTATTGGAGTGGAGAGATGAGAGACTGAGAAATGGGAAAAAAATAAAAAATGAAAAAAAGAAAAAAGTTGAAAGAAAAAAATGAATAAATCAAGAAACTAGAAATGATAAGAAAAAAGGGAATAAGAGAGAAAAGGAAAAAAAACTAGGAACAAGAAAAAAGAAGTTCCCCCAGGGATGTCCCTGTGTGTCTGCACAGAGTAAGGGAGTAGCTTTCAAGCTGCGTGGTACTGCCCAGCTAGAAGGGGCTCCCAAGCCAAGAAAAGAAAAAGAAAACAAACAAACCAAATCAAAACAGAACAAATCAGAGCAAACAAACAAATAAAAAAGCCCTGGCGGTCCCACCAGCATGGTGGCACGGGCCAGGAAGCAGTTTCACAGTTGAGCGGTGTTTTGCAGCATTTCGGGAAGAAGGAAAGATGGCGCTCGGAGCCAGATATTTGAGAGAAAGGAGGGGGAGGTGGTGAGAGGTAAGGAAGAAATCTAAAAAAGCAGAAAAAAGTAACATCAAAAGCCAACAAAAGGCAGTCAGGGAGCTGGCCAGTGCGGGTGGGTAGAGTCCAAGCGACACTGGGGTGAAGCTGGTGCTTCCCAGCCAAGAGACTGGCTCCAGGAAGCAGTGAAGGCTAAGTGGGGGTGAAGAAGGGTAGGGGGTAGGAAAGCCTATATCACAGGTTACTGGTTGTTCTGTCTCCTGCTGGAAGCTCCGTGAAGCTTCTTTCTCAGACCCTCTGTTCACTGATCTCTGATAAAAGTCCAAGATGGCAGATCCATGCTGCAGTAGCTGATAGGGGACCTCTGCCTGTATCTCTCCTTGCTCTCTGTTCTTGGTCAGTTTCTTATTCCATTCGGTGCTTGGCTGAGTTCTTTATGTCTTCATTTGATGCTTAGGGTTTCAGGATTAATGTGTGACTCTGTTTGACTTAGTTTTTCTGATCTTTGCTGTGGAGGGTCAGCGTGGTACTTCTGACTATAGCGCCATGTTGCCCGGAAGTATCAGATAAAAGTTTTTTTAGTTTTGCCTTTTAATTTTGTTTTAATTAGATTTGCCAGTTTTTTTTATCTTGTTGCTTCTGGATTTTGAGTCACAGTTAAAAAAATTTCTCCATTCCCAGTTTATAAAGAAACTCAACCTTGCTTTTGTTTTTTTGTTTTTTTTTTTTAATTACTTGGATTTTTTTATTTTATTTTCACTTTTAGTCCTCCAATCCATTTGAAATTTTCCCAGTGTACAGTACAACAAATTGATCCAATTTCTAAAAGCGCTAAGGCTTGCTATTCTTGTTTAATTAGTTTTTCATGTAAACTTTATAATCAGTTTATCTGGCTCCAAAAATCCTGAAGGTAAGATTGTTGTAATCATGTTACATTTTTAAATAAACTTAGAATGGTGATATTGAATCAAACCTCATCCAAAATCATAGCATATTCTTCTATGTGTTCAAACGTACTTTTGTGTCTTCTGGGAGTATTTTCTAGTTTTCCTTACATAGATTTTCCACGTTGTTAAGTTTATGTCTAGGTATTTTATTCCTTGCTATGGACTCTTGCACCATTTTTCTAAATGGCAATTGTTTGTAGGAAGGCTGTTGATTTTTGTATGAATATTTTGTCTCTTGCTACTTTATTAATTTTAATTTTCAATTTTTTTTTTTCTGGGATACTTGTTTAGATACAGAGTTGTCATCCGCAATTAGAGATGGTTTTACCACCTTTTCTCAAATTCCTATGCCTCTCATTTCTTTCTGTTGTCTATTTTCATTGGCTGCTACCTCCAGCACAGTGATAAATAGTGGAGTAACTTATGTTTGTGATTTTAGCAGAAAACCTTAAGTCTTTCTCCATTAAATAAATAAATGTTGGCTTTACATTTATCCATTTTTATTTTCAGTGGGTTTTTTCTCTGTTTTAAGTGTGAACCACGTGTGGATGGGCCTTGTTTTCAGCCTTCCAGCCTGTCCTTTGGTGGGCACACTGTCCCACGCTTGCCTGCTGCAAGGACTGGCAGCTCCATTTCCTCCCATCTCCCCTTGATGAGCGTGGTGTGCTCATGTTCTTTCTCCCTTTTCCTTTTCCTTGATTTTGCTATTTTGATCAGGTTGCTGTTCTTGCATCTTTTTTCTCTTGTTAATTCCCCTTGATATGTCCTTTCTATTTCAAAAGCCATGTACAGCAGGAGTTTAGAGTAGATGGAAAGAGAGCAGGGTCTGGGTTGCTGCCAGGCAGTTTTCATTAAGCTATAATTCTCTTTCAAAGAGCTTGAAAAAGAAAAGTAACCAAGTGCTACAAACACTGTGAGAAATACTGTGTTCCGACAGGGGAGATTATCACTTGCGAGACTGAGTGATGTCACACAGACCCTGAGTTACTGTCCTTCCAGAGCAGGGCCAGTTTGTTTCTCCTGCACTCACAAGGCACAGCCAGTGTGGTTCAGAGCCATACTGGAAGCATTTAACCCTCCCTTGCCTTTGCCACCTTTCCAAGCATAGTCCTGCTGAGAAGAGCCCTGTGCAAGAATAAAGTGTTATGTATATATCTATCAGAAGATGCTCAAATACCAAAATGTGCAGTGTCAGGTGTTCTTTCACTGCAGAGTCATATCTGGGACTGAACAGACCAACTGCCTAAGTAGTATTTTGAGAAGGCAATTCAGGTCATTTCCTAAAGTCTCTCGCATTGGCCGTCCCTACTGTATGCTCTAAGCTGGTGCTTGATGAGGAGTGCATTTGGGATAATCCCCCAGGTAGCACATGGTGTGTTCATCCTAACTTCTCCCCAACTGCCTTCGGGTCAGTTTCAGTTGAGAATGCAGAAACAAACTGGGATAAGAAAATACAAATACTCTCTCATGGAAACTGTCCTTATTTTTTTCAGTATGTTACTTTTCCATAATTTGTATTACTAAAAATTTAAAACAGTGCCTATAGCACATGATTTACCAGGATATAAGCTAAACAGTACATGTTGCCAAATAAGAGGGACAGCCTATTCAAGTCCCTATCCATGTCCTTGGCAGCCTTAGAATTGTGTATTAGGAAAAAAATTTACCTTCCCCAAGAACTTTGTTTCCAGCTTTGCAGATAACTAGAGCAAAATAACTTACCCTGTTTCTGTTTTTTTTTTGCCCTGGCTTCCAGCTCATAGCCAAATGTGAAACCTGTTCATAGTATTTTAATAATCCCTTCTGGTTAGCCCTGTTTCTATTTTATTAAGTTTATTGTCATGTCAAGTTTTTTTCTAATAGTAGTGGGATGAAGTAATTGTAAGAGGCCATTAGCGTATTTAGTTGATGGGAGCTCAGCATGGGATTACCTAGAAGATGCGATGGCCTGATAAAAATGTGGACGACCAGTCACATTATTACTTTGCCTCATGTTCATGCATGTCATAGAGAGTCTGATAGGTATCCATAAGAGACTGTAAAAAAAGACATTGAAAAAAAGATAATGATGACATAGTTATAAGTGGTAAGATTGTCTCATTCTTAACTGTCAGAGGATAGTATATTCAATAAAAAAAATCACTTGAGTTCCTGTGAAACCTTAAGTATGGCTTTAATAAGACCCAAGGTGTCACCCAAGGTAATAGCTTTGTATGAGGGAGAGAATGCAGATTTGTTCTCAGCTAAATTGAAGTACTGTACAAGAGGATATATACACACACACATGTATATATACATACACACACTGCTTTTTTTTTTCTTTTTGGCAGGGACTGGGCCTATATGCTGCTAGAGACATTGAGAAGCACACCATGGTCATTGAATATATTGGGACTATCATTCGAAATGAAGTAGCAAACAGAAAAGAGAAACTTTATGAGTCTCAGGTAAGTTATCTGGTACATATGATTCTATAGTCTTGCCACATTCATCCTCTCTCTGTCTCGTGCCATCTAAACATTGTGAAAAGGCAGGGCCAAATTTGCCTCTCATGTTTTTGAACAAAAGCTTTGTCTGGATATTCTCGTATTTTTCTCGTCTCTTTCCATCTGTTTTTCAGTTGGTGCTGTTATTTGCTCAGCTAGAGCTGTAGCCTGTACTTTGGTGGGTGCACTTGTCCCCTACACATTCACTGTAGGGCCTGGGTGCTGCATTTTACTCCCATCTCCCCTTGAGTTGCTCTACGGTGTGGCTCACGTTGGCTAATGAGCCTGGCTTCAGAAACCAACGATTCACTGCACTAAACTCATGCCGTGGCATGGTCACCTCCGACAGTGGTTAATAGAATACCCACAGCGATTGTGAACGGGTGCATTTCACTTCTTACTTAGTCCTCCTCAGGTGAATATGAGCACAAAGAGTGGTTCCTCATCTACACTGATAACTGAATTTTTAATGAGAAGTAGAAAAAAGTGCTTTCTCTTCCAGAACCGCGGCGTGTACATGTTCCGCATGGATAATGACCATGTTATCGACGCCACACTTACAGGAGGGCCTGCAAGGTGAGAGCAGAAAGGAATCTCATCAACCTAGGCTTTGCTTGGCGGGCTCTGTGGTAATGGAGAGAGATCAAAGCAGGGGAAAAATGCCCACTGTAGCCTTTCAGTGATTAAAATTCAGGGCAAATAAGTTGTTTTGAAAACAATTTTTACTTGAAATTGTGTACTTCCATTTATTCCATTAATGGGCAAATAGAAATATAATTAGGAAAAAGTTTTTCCTGTTAATTGAAGGCTTTTAAAGCTTTTTCCAGTTGTTTTATAACAGTTTGCAACATGATGGTTTGCAGATATATCAACCATTCATGTGCACCCAATTGTGTGGCTGAAGTGGTGACTTTTGAAAGAGGACATAAAATTATCATCAGCTCCAACCGGAGAATCCAGAAAGGAGAAGAGGTAAGAGAGGGATAGTGTCTGCCAGGTTCATACCCTGGTATGTGGTAGTTCACTCCTCGGCTCTTTCACTCTTCCTTATTGCTAGAAGCTTGCTCGTCTTAGGTCATATTTTGCCACTCTTTCATGTTTCATCTGAGGCATTCAAGTTACCACCTCTTCCATGCGACAGCTTTGAAAGTACTTAATCTCCACTCTCCCCATTTTCTTATTTTTCTGTTCCGCAAATTAACACCCCCAGATCACTCATTAGATGACATCATTTTCATATGTCTTACAATCTTTCATACTTCCTTAACCTGAACACAATTTGGCAGTATCCTTCTCTCTAATTATTATGCTTCTAATCAAACTGATGTTTGAAGACTATAATGGAATTGTCGCTGTGGTCTCCAGGAACACTGAGACCATGTGAGATCACACTAAGGCTGTCTGGCAGTAAATTTGTGGCTGCCAGATTGTTGCAGCTTGCTCGTATTCACACTATGATCAGTACAGTCTGATCCATTTCTCACTTTGATTTTCAAAGAGTTTGGGTATTTTGGGTTTTTTTAAATGCTGAATGCTGGACTTGAGGTTTGTCCCTTCAGTTTTTCACAAGATGACCTCAGCCAAGCATCTCAGCTGTTAAGATTATTGTTGGTCTTGGTTGTCCCATCCCATTTCTCAGCGTTGTCTTCCACAAATGTGATCAGCATATCTTGATCCAGGTGCCCTCATCTGGAATTGGCATTTAGGATGGTGCACACAAGACAGCAGTGTTGGTTTCTGTAGGGAATGTCCTGCACTCCACAGCTGCCCTTGTTCTTGGAAAGTGAGGAGCCTGATTGTCTTTCCTTTTTGGGAGCCCCCAGCCCTTCTTGACTGTAGCTGTGAGATTATGCCTGTATTTTTTGGGTCATCTTTTTGGAATCTCATTTTTTAAACAAGCATATGGATCTGACTAGACATGGAGCCCATTGCAACTCTACGAGTCACGTGAAGATGGGGGACGAAAGTCTGAGATCCCCGAGCAGTGGTGGCCATGGGCCCAGCCGGCCGAGCACACTCGCCTCTGCTCCTCCTCTACCCCAGTGTCCTTGAGACAGTCTTTGAGCCCTCATCCTCATTTGACTTTCTGTAAAGTGGGAAAAATTATTTCCTAACAGAGCTCCTCTAAGAACCCAGCAAATACCTAATCAAAGTCAGTATTACCATTACTACAAGTAGCTATTTAATAAATACTGGTTTATTTCCTTTCTCTAGAAAGGAAGTGTTTCCAAATACTGTCCTAGAACACTGGAATTAGAAAAGACTGAGAGATGATCAGGCCTCCCCTCATTTTGCAGTGTACAATTTACCGGGGTGGGGGTGCAGGGAAAGCTGGCCAGGGGTCCGAGGGGTGAGGCATGTGCCATAGGAATCATGTAGACTGCCACCTACCTTGGGAACTGGGTTGGTCTGAGAGGTTAATAATAATTTGGTAACCCTTAAATAAATAGACAACCTTTAAATATGCTTTTAAGGAGGAAGTCAATTGTTAGTTTCCAAAGGTAGTTATCTCTCCCCAACTTGCATACCCCACTCAGGAAACCATAGGCGGGGGAGGGCAGGAGGGTGGCCCATCTAGCCTGGTGTGTGGCTGGTTCCTCCCTCCGCCGTGGACAGTGCTGGGAGAAGCTGGAGAACAGCACAGATCTGGTTTGGCTTAAGCACATTGCCTCTCTGTCTCCTCAGCCCCTGTGGGATCCCTAGGTGAAGAGTAGCTATGTTAGTTTCTTTACCTAGTTTTGAGGGTACCACCTGGGGTCCCATGGCACCTGAACGAACTAGGTCTCCCTTTGACTTATGCCGTTCTGTTTGCTGGTTCTGAACTGGGGAGATGTAGGCAGGAGACCCCTCCCTCCCCTGTCCTCACCCGCCTTTCTCACACTGACTGTTTGCTGTGGCAGCTTTGCTATGACTACAAGTTTGACTTTGAAGATGACCAGCACAAGATTGCGTGTCACTGTGGAGCTGTGAACTGCCGGAAGTGGATGAACTGAGAGCATCCCTCGCCCGAGCGCGGCGACTTGTCCCTAGGAAGAAGTGATTCAACACGCTGTTTGAATTTTCAGACAGAAAGATACTTTTGTTTTCTGTTTTATGACATTTTGAAAAATAGCTTCTGGGAATTCTGATTTCCTTAGTACTTTCGGTTAAAGCGGCCCCAGGAGAAAGCTGACAAAAGCGACTTCCTGAAGTTCTGAGGCTAACAGAACCGCAGAATGGTCAAGCACTTTTGCTTTTTTTTTTTTTTTTCTTTTTCCTTTTTCTCTTGATTTTCTTTCTTTTTCTTTTTTTTTTTTTGGCGGGTGGGTTTTGTTTAGCTTTTTTTTTTTTTTAATCTCACTAAGGAGAAACTTTTACTGGGGCAAAGAGCCGATGGCTGCCCTGCCCCATGGCAGGGGCCTCCTATGAATGTAAGACTGAAATCACCAGCGAAAGGGAGATGTCCAAAGTGCTGGCCACGGCCTTATTTGAAAAGGGGCAGGCCCTCTAATTTAAAAATTTTTAAATAAAGTAGACACCACTGAACAAGGAATGTACTGAAATGACTTCCTTAGGGATAGAGCTAAGGGATAATAACTTGCACTAAAATACATTTAAATACTTGATTCCATGAGTCAGTTTATTGTAGTTTTTGATTTCTGTAAAATAAGAGAAACTTTTTGTATTTATTATTGAATAAGTGAATGAAGCTATTTTTAAATAAAAGTTAGAAGAAAGCCAAGCTGCTGCTGTGACCTGCAGAACTAACAAACTGTTACTTTGTACAAATATGTAAATATTTTGAGAAGAAAATACAGTATAAAAATAGTTATTGACCAAATGCTACCAGGCTCTGCAGCAGCTCGGGTGCTTATAAAATGTTCCTAGGGATGTTACAATATAATTTTATGTTATTAAATCTGCCATTATAATTAAGTAATAACCAAAATTTCAACCTACAGTGTTTGGGATTTTTTGGAAACTGTGGTCTGTTAGTACTTAATTGTTTTATACAGCTTACTTCTGATAGAACGGAGTGTATGCTATGACTACAACTTTTATAGCTGTTTTGGTAATTTAAACTAATTTTTTCATATTATATTGTTGCATCCCTACTTCTTCAGTCAGGTTTTTTGTGCTTACAATTTGTGATAACTGTGAATAACTGCTTAAAAATACACCCAAATGGAGGCTGAATTTTTCTTCAGCAAAGTAGTTTTGATTAGAACTTTGTTTCAGGCTGCAAAGAATCATGTAAACATAATAGGATAATGTAGCAGGAACCTAAGTCTAACTCCTTAGCCTTCTATTTAACACAAAAAAATGGGAAAAAAGAAAAAAAGGAGAGATGTGATTATGCTTGCAGCTGCAGGACTCCGGCAATAGGGTTTTGAAAGATGTAATTTTAAAATGTGTTTGTATGAACTGTTTGTTTACATTTCTTTAATAAAAACAAAAAAAAAAATACAAACAAAAAAAACACCATTTTGTGTTTGCTTATAGAAACTTAATCAGCATTTTGAAACAGGTTAGCTTTTTATTTTGTACTTAAAATTCTGGTACTGACACTTCACAGGCTAAATGTAAAATGAAGTTTTTTTGTGTGCACAATAAAGTGGACTGTAAGCTGTGGGTATATCAGTGATACAGTTCTCAACTTGTATATGGCATGATGTATTTTTATCTTACAGAATAAATCAAGTGTATATATTTTTCTCTTGATAAATAGCTGTATGAAATTTGTTTCTTGAATATTTTTCTTCTCTCGTACAATATTCTGACATCCTACCAGTATTTGTCCTACCAGGTTTTTGTTTTGTTTTGTTTTCTGTTCTGTAAAATAGTATCTAATGTTGGCAAAAATTGAATTTTTTGAAGTATACAGAGTGTTATGGGTTTTGGAATTTGTGGACACAGATTTAGAAGATCACCATTTACAAATAAAAATATTTTACATCTATAAAGGCTGCCTTCTCGAGTTTCTCTGCGCCAGTCTCCTGCTCTCGTTGGTGCTCGTGAAGTCATGTTGCTTGGAAATCACTGACAGCCTCATTTGCGTTTCAGAATTACTGCAGTGGTGATATAATCGACTCGATTTTCTTTCTTTTCAAGTGAAATTTTTAGATACAAGCTTGTAACTCATTCCAACTAGAGAGTCTCTCTTCCCTGCAGTTCAGTACAGAAGGAGAATGTCTGTCTCTTTTTAGATGTTTACCACGGTCAGATTTTAAACTATTCTTTGTTCCTCGTTCCATTGTTTAAAGCCTGTTTTTGTTTGTTAACTTCAGTCTTCTGACTTTTTTTGAGGAAGCTCTTTGTAGCTTATTCTGACTAACGGGGATTGTTGCTGTCATGTTTAATGGACTTATCGTATTTAATTTAAGGAGGTTGCCAGGAATAAAAACTACCCAGAGACCCCCTCACAGCTTCTGAAACAGATTTCTAACCTGTGCTCTATGAACACCTCAAAATAGCAAGCTATTGGGTTGCGTTGTTTAAGCAAAATCCTCAGAGCATCCATAACCTGGGAAAAAAATACAAATACTATTCCAAAACATGTCCTGTTTGTGAGGCTGTCAGTGTGGACAGGACTGGGCGATGTTGACCAGCTTGCCCATGCTCTCTAAGCTGTTGCTTGGTGCAGCCGTCTCCTCTGCTGTCTTGATCTCTCAAGAGCAGACACGTAAGGAAGAAAACATCTTTGAATCATTGCAGAGTCTTGGATCTGCTCTCTGCTGGTGTGGATGCCAACTCCTCAGTGCCATATCCAGGCCACAAAAGGCAAGAAACGTAATCCAGCCTTCAGGTTTACTAGCCTAAATGCAGTCACCTAAGGAGTGGGGCATGGGAAGGGCAGAAGGGTCTCTTCTCGTGGCCATTTGATGCCTCAAACTTTGAAAGAGTCCTCTTGCAAAGAAGTAGAAGCGAGGCTTCATCTCCCCATGGAAGACACTACTAACTGATCAGTTGTAATGGTTACCTTTAGTTCTTTGGCCATGCTCTCAACCCATACTGCATACCTAAAAAGGCACTGGGGACACCACATTGCATGAGGCAGCCCTGGACTGTGACATCACAGAGCTTACGTTCCAGTTTGGGGTGGGGGAGAGAGGGAAGACAAAAACAGGTAAGCTTGGTATCGTATGAAGTAGCCGAGGGTCTGGAGAAGCATTCCTTAACCCAAGACCTAAAGAATGAAGAGAGATCACCATGGGAGAGATGAAGGCAAAGGCCTTCATGGAAGAAGCAACAGCAGCATGTGCAAGAGCCCAAAAAAGTGTGGCTGGAACAGAGTGGCCAGGTAAGATCACAGAGAAAAGCAAGGGCCAGATCCCACAGGGAGACTTCAGGGGTTTGGATTGTCTAAGTGCAGTGGGAAGCCGCTGAAGGATTTTAAGCAAGGGACTGCTGTGGTCCAGTTTATGTACAGGGGAGAGGTGATTGTATGGAGCTAAGAGGGAAGCAGAAGGGCTACACAGATTGTGCAGTAGTCCAAGCTCTGGGGACCTGGATTGGGCAGGTTGCAATGAAAATGGAGACAATTAGAAGCGACCAAGCTAGTGTGGTTGAGGATGTAAAAGGTGGGAATTCTGGATCACTCCTGGGTTTTTTTATTATTTTGTTGTTGACAATTACACAGCAAACACAGCCACTAATTCAGGTTTCTACATGTGCGTTTCATTGACATTGATCACATATTTCTAGTTCTGCAACCATTCTCACCCTCCTTTTCTGAGTTGTTCCTCCCCCCTTAACAAACTCACTGCTCCCTAAGGATCCTATATAATCTTTCCAGTTGCTGTTGTCCATTTGATCCCAGATAGAAAGATCCTAAAAGAGCACAATGCCTAATGCAGACATTCTTTACTAGTTAACCTAAACTGTTGTTTGCTTTTAAAGAGACTTCACGGGATACTTTCATTTAAAGTTTAAAGACTATCTTAGGGCAATGGAGTAGTTCCCCCTTATCCACAGGGGATATGTTCCAAACCCCCGTGGATGCCTGAAACCACAGATAGTACTGAACACTATACTATGTTTTGACTTACACATACATACCTATGATAATGTTTATAAATTAGGCACAGTAAGAGAGTAACAATAATAATAGAATAATTAGTATACTGAAATAAAAGTTATGTGATTGTTGTCCTCAAGCGGGAAGACACAAGATTCCATCACGCTACTTAATCATTTAACATTTTCAGAGCTCGGTTGACCATGGGTAACTGAAACCACAGAAAGTGAAATCGAGGATGGGGGGGTTGCTACTGTAGTTTTGGAGGTTCGTACAGCATCGATGGATCCAGAAAGTCTGCAGTCCATGAGAATTTGAAATTCTGTTCTGCATTTTCCTCCTTTTGATCAGAATTCTTCTATAGAATCTTTGATCAAAATGTTCAGTAATGGTAGCTGGGCACCATTCTGTTCTGGTCTCGTGGCAAAGGAGGCAGTTGTTCATGGAGGCAATTAGCCACACATTCCTTATCCTCCTATTCCTCACTCTCCTTCCTCTGTTGCTCTAGGTGAATAGACTAGTTGTGCCTTGAATGGCTGTTTGCAAACTTTTAAGACACCAGGCACTACACAATGAACTAGGAGATGGAACAGAAGCACTAAACATGTTATTAGGCCAATTGAACTGGGATGTTCCATGAAGCCATGACCCTAAACCTCCAAACCAAGGAACTAGATCCCATGAGGTGTTTGTGCACAAGCAGCCTCAGCAGCTCCTTTTTGTTTGTTTGGTTGGGTTTTTTTTGGTCATAAATATGTCTATCACACAACTTTTACCAGTTCAACTTTTTAACAAGTATAGAACTTACTGGCAGCAATTACAATAATCAGCTGTGCAACACTACCCTTAATGTGATTTTTCCATCACCGTAGTCCAAAACTCAATACTCCATAAGCAATAAACCCACCTTTCCTCCTCCCTCCCACCCCTGGTAACCCACTTATAAACTTTTGTCTCTACACATTTGCCTATTCTTTTCTTTTTGTATAAATGAGGTCATATGTATGATATTTGTTCTTTTGTGATTGACTTATTTCACTCTACAATGTCTTCGAGCTCTATATTGTAGCATGTATCAAGACTTCATTTCTCTTACTGATTGAGTAGTATTCCATTGTAGGTATGTTTCACATTTTGTTAATCCATTCATCTGTTCATGGGCATTTACATTGTTTCCACATTTCGGCTATTGTGAATAGTATTGCAGTGAACACTGGTGTACAAGGATCTGTTTGAGTCTCTGCTTTCAAGTCTTTTGAGTATATATCTAGGAGTGGAATTGCTGGGTCATATGGTAGTTCTATTTTTAGTTTTTGGAGTAGCCACCACACTATTTTCCACAGTGGCTGTACCATTTTGCATTCACACCAGCAATGGATGAGGGTTCCAGTTTCCCCACATCCTTGCCAACATTTGCTATTTTCTGTACTGTTTTGTTTATCTTAGCCTTCTTACCTGTTGCCATCAAGTCGATTCGGACTCATAGCAACCCTGTAGGACAGAGCTGAACTACCCCACAGAGTTTCCAAGGAGCACATGGTAGATTCGAACTGCTGACCTTTTGGTTAGCAGCCGTAGCTCTTAACCATTATGCCACGACGGTTTCCTTAGCCTTCTTAGTGGGAGTGAAATGATATCTCACTGATTTTAATTTGCATCTGTCTGATGGCTGATGATGCTGAGCATCTTTTCATGTGTTTGTTGCCCATTTGAATGTCCTCTTTGATGAAATGTCTATTCAAGACTTTTGCCCATTTTTTGATTGGACTATTTGTCTTTTTGTTAAGTTGTTGAAGTTATATATATTTTGGTTATTAGATTCTTATCTGATCTATAGTTTTCAAAGATATTCTCCCAGTTGTTAGATTGTCTTTTCACTTTTTTTGGTAGACTTGTCATGAACAGAAGTTTTTCATTTTCATGAGATCCCATTTATCTATTTTGTCTTTTGCTGTTTGTGCATTTGTTATGATATCAGATAATCCATAGTTAAAAACTAGGCCTGACAGTGTAGCCTCTGCATTTTCTTCTAAGAATTTTATGGGTTTCAGAAGTGCCGGGCTACCACCAATGACCACCCTGACAGGGAACACAACAGAGAGTCCCTGATGAAGCAGGAGAAAGGTGGGGTGCAGAACTCAAATTCTAGTAAAAAGACCAGACTTAATTGTCTGACTGAGACTGGAGGAACCCTGGAAAGCATGGCCCCCGGATTCTCTATCAGCCCAGAACGAAAACAATTTCTGAGGCCAACTCTTCAGACAAAGATTGGACTGGGACATAAAATGATACTTGTGAAGAGTGTGCTTCTTAGCTCAAGTAGATACGTGAGACTAAACGGGCAGCTTCTGTCCGGAGGTGAGATAAGAAGGCAGACAGGGTTAGGAGCTGGTTCAATGGACATGGGAAGTCAGGTGTGGAAAGGAAGAGTGTGCTGTCACAGTATATGGAGAGCAATTAGGGTCACATAACAATGTATGTGTAAATTTTTGTGTAAGAGACTTAACTTGAAATGTAAACTTTCACTTAAACTACGACAATTAAAAAAAAAAAGAATTTTATAGGTTTAGTTTTCACATTTGGGTCCTTAATCCATTTTGAATTTGTTTTTGTGTATGCTAAGGCATGGATCCTGCTTCATTTTTCTGAATGTGGAAATACAATTTTCCCAACACCATTTATTGAAGCGATTCTTCTTTCCTCCACTGAATGGACTTAGCACCTTTGTCAAATTCAGTTTACCATAGATGGGTGGTTTTATTTCTGGATTCTCAATTCTATTCCATTGGTTTATGTATCTATTGTTATGCCAATACCAGGCTGTTATGATTACTGTAGCTGTATAATATGTTTTAAAATCAGGAAATGTGAGTCCTCCCACTTTGTTTTTGTCTTTCAACATTACTTTAGCTATTGGAGGCCTCTTGGCATGCCATATAAAGTTGAGGACTGGTTTTTCCATTTCTGTAAAGAAGGCTGTTGGAATTTTTACAAGGATTGCATTGAATCTATGGATCGCTTTGGGTAGTATTGACATCTTAACAATATTAAGTCTTCCAATCCATGAACTTGGAAGATCTTTTCATTTATTTAAGACTTCTTTAATCTCTTTGAGCCGTGTTTTATAATTTTCATTGTATAAGTCCTTCACATCCCTAGTTAGATTTATTTCTAGTTATTTTATTTTCTTAGATGTTATTGTGAATGGAATCATTTCCCTAATTTTCCTTTCAGATGTGTCATTTCTGGTATATAGAAACCCAACTGATTTTTGTTTGTTGACCTTGTACCCTGCAACTTTGCTAAATTCCTCTATTAGCTCTAAAAGTTTTCTTGCTGACTGTTTGGAATTTTCTATATTTAGGATCTTGTCCTCTGTGAATAGAGATAATTTTACTTCTTTTTTCCAATCTGGAGACTCCTGGGTTTCTGGAAAGAGTTTTGGTGGGTGAAGAGGGCAAACTTGAAAGTCTGCTTTGGTATGTTAGATGTGAGGTTTGCAAGGCCTCCAGGAGGGCAAAGGCATATAGACAGCCAGACCTACCCGTCTGGTGCTCAGAGGCAAAGCCAGGTGGAAGGTACTCCCTGGGGAGTCATTGGTGTTTAGAGACCATTTAAAGTCACAGGAATGGATTAGATCAGAGGCAATATATCAAGAGGGCAAAGGGCCCTGGCTTGTGCTTGAGACACCCCAGTATTTACGGGTTTTGCAAATGAAGCCAGCAGAGGACACTAAAGAGGAATGGCCAATCAGACTGGAGAAAAGCAAGAGAAGCCAAGTATTTCACGAAGGAGGGAATGTTAAAATTTGGGAGAATACTGATAGATTTGTCACTGAGTGGTTGCTGGTCACCCTGATAAGCAGTGTCACTGCAGTGCTGGGGAGCAGAGCTGAGGCAGTACCTGGGGGAAGTGGGTCATGAGGAGGTCGGGTTTTGTTTGTTTTGATTTTAGATGGTATATTCTAGAGCATGTTTGGTAACGATCCAGTAGAGGGGGAGAAATCGATGATGCAGTGAGAAGAAAAACTAGCATGAGGTCCTTGGGAAGGTGAGAGAGGGTGGGTTCCAAAGAATCGTTTGGGGAGATGGGGACTGGCCTATGCAGAGAGGGACAGTTATAGCAGGAGCGGAGCTGACAAGCATAAATGGCAGGTAAGTTCATGGGTTGTAGGAGCGAAGATAAGGGGGTTCCTATATGATTGCTCCTGTATTTTCGAGTGTGCATGATCAGTAAGGGTGGGTGGGTGGGTGCAGTGCTGAGGAGGAGATCGCCATGGGCACAAGTATTTCAGATTCTAAAATAGTTTCTAGATCAATATTAATTTTTTTACTGCAGCAAGGAGTGAAAACCAAACCCATTGCCATCAAGTTGATTTGGACTCATAGTGACCCTACAGCAACGAGTACTGGAACAAATTCTGTTATACTCGTTACCGCTTTTAGTAATTTCAGCAGTGGCAGTACAACGATTTGCACCCATTAAGCTCCTGTGTTCAACGGAAGAACTCTCTTCTGATTCATTACATTTTAAAAAGGAAGTTAATTTTGGAATTGTCTTTAGGGATTCACAAATCCTTTTCCTTTCCTGTGAGCTTTTGTTTTTGTGCTCCACTTAGTTGCTGCTGTTTCATTTTAGTTGGGTATAAAATTATGTCATTTTTTAAATTTGGTTCTGCCGTAGCAAATAAATTTGAATAACTGAAAATAAAATTTATAAAACAAGTAAAATTTATAAACTAAAAATTACATTTGAATTGGATGTTAACACAAAAATTTATATTTGAAAATTAGTAAGTAAAAAAATTGATTTGGAACATGTAATTTTGTTCTCTGGGTCTGAGATAGTAAAAAGTACTTACAAGGCAATTGGAAATAATTTCATTTGTTTATCATAAGATGTTTGTTGGGGGGCCCTTCCCAGATTTCCATGAGTGTTTTTTGTCTTAATACTTAAAAAACTTGCACATTCACTTTCCATCCTTTGATGCTGCATCTTCACAGTTCATTGGATGACTGCTGATACCCGATGGGGGCGAGAGTGATCACAAAGATCGTGGTAGAAATACAAGGGTATGCTCCATCTGAAGATGCATGTTGGTTACTCTTTGCACAGGACTAGATACGTCACGAGTCACATGATTATGGTGCTGCTAGTGCGTTCTTATGTGGTGGACGAGAGAGAACTGAATGGGAGGTTAAATAAAATGTAATTGTTATCGTGTACAAAATTTATAAAATGTACATTTTATTTGAGAATTTTTCAACTCCCATATTTGGAGATACATACATAATTGATGTAACAATAGCACAACTTCTCGATGAGCAAGTTTGTTTTGCAAGTCATAACAAGATCAGTTTCTTAAAGTCAGTCTGAAGGCAAATGGAAAATAAAATACATTTATATAATTTTTATTATTTAAATATTCATTTATTTCCTTGAGAAATTGTTCTATTTACTTACATGGAGATATGTAAATATTATGATAAAATATAAATGTAATGTTCTGATAAACACCCTTTGTTGCTTTCTTGGAAGATGAATTTAGAAACACTCATTGTTACAAAACAAATGTATTTTGCATGATAAATAAATACTGAATTTTATGTCCTATTAACATGCATAATATCTCATTTATTAGTATATATAGACTAATACCAAGCCCTGTGTCCCTTGCAACAGACAGTAAAAAATGAAACTCACTTGATACATAAATTAAAATTTTTCGTGTTAGATACATATTAATATTTTCAGTATTGGATGTTTGCTATGTTAGTATTAAATTATTACCCATGTGTCTTAGGCTGGGTTCTCTAGAGAAGCAAAACCAGTAAAGCATATCAATAAATAAAGAGAGAGAGATTTATATCAAGGAAACAGCTCACGGGATTATAGAGGCTAGACTATCCCAAGTCCATGGATCAGGGTAGAGGCCTCTCCCAAGTCATGCAGCCAGAGAAGCTGGTGAGCCCAAGATCCGCAGATCAGAGAGCAGGGCTCCCGCTCACAGGCTGTGAAGTTTGGTGAAATCTAAGATCAGCAGGCAAGACTACAAGGTTTCTCCTGATTCATGTAGCTCCAAGGGCTGGCAAACCCCAAGATCAGCAGGTTAGAGAGCAGGGCTCTGCTCACGGGCTGTGAACATCGACGAATCCCAAGTTCGGCAGATAATCTGACAGCTCAAGTCCCAAGAACTGGAGATGAGATGACAGGAGGAAGCCACAGGACCCAGAGTAAGCAAAAAGCCAGAACATCTGCTTATATTCAGATGCAGGCCACACCCCCAAGGAAACTCCCTTTCATCTGATTGGCTACTCACAGTATATTCAATCATGAGAGTGATCACATTTAAACACTGAATCATCACCCAGCCAAGCTGACACACAATCTTAACCATCACACCATGCCAGTATTGTATACCAGATTGTGTCTGTGTGTATGCTAAGCATATTTTAAAGTTATAAATATTATTGTTTACAAAACTTAGGACATAACTCTGTATGTAAATGCTATACAATTAAAAAGTAACTTGCTTGAATTCTTTGCAATGGTCGACTTATTTGAGTTCCTTTGCTTTTGCGAGTCATCTGGGACTGGAGTTCCCACTGGTTGTTTACCAGGATGTGCTCAAGAGCATACCCTTGTGTTTGTATCATGGCAAAGAGCATTGTTGACCCTCCTGGCAGAGTTGCTGGATCAGCAGACATGGATGTACAAGATGGTTCTCTCAAAATGGATCAGAAACCTGCTATCTATTAATATAACCCATCCTTGCCCAGTAACCGCTCATGCTGAATTCAGTTGCATATTGAGTGAATGTAGCAAGAGTTAGACTTCACAGCCCACCCCCACCTCTTGTTTGTTAGAAAGAATTAGTGTACTCCCAAGAGGTTCACCAAGATAACGAGTTTCAATTACGCAGGAGGGGACCACAGGACAGATGTCAGCAAAGGTGTTGAAGTGGCTTCATAGCTTAAACAGCCTTGCTTGTGGGCACCCTCACGACTCTGCGTGAACTTCATTTGCGGCCGGCACATTCCACACCCAGGAGCTGATATCTATCTCATTTAGTGCCCTGCCGGTTCCCTTCCACTGTGGCGCTCGCTTTTCCTTGTGTCCCATCTGCTTGGCATCCATGGGACTTTGCTTTGGACAACTGGTGCCCCTGTTTTGTTGATACCCTAAACACGTGCTTACCCTGCTTATTTGGAAATTCGTCCCTGCCTACCAAAGTCCTGTGGTCAGGGGAGCACATCACCCTCTTTGCCACACTTCCGGCAAGTAGTTCTCCTAGGACCGGAAACAATCTCCTTGACCTCAAATATGCCCATGTGAAGAGGCTGGCAGACTTAAAATCACTTGTCTCCACCTGCAGCACTACCTCTCAGGAGAGACCAGATAACCACCTCCTCCTGTCCTACCTGAATCCTGATCACTGCAGTGGGAGGTGTGGCACCACCCACGTGCTTGGCTGCTCACCTGGGTTGCCTGCCATCGCTGCTGCTCTGGCCTTGGCCTTTCAGCTCCTTCCAAGGGGTGCCTTCCTCCACTGCCTCTTCCTCTCACGCTTGGAAAACCAACACCCATCCACCAGCCACCTCTTTGTACACAAGTGCCCCGGCACTGTCCCTCCTCCTGCTTGCAGCCAGGCCCACCTTCCCTGCAGCCCCCACACCAATGCTGCCAGGCTTTGGTGGCTCATGGAGGCCGTGGCGGCTCAAAGAACAGGATGGCAGAGTGGAGGGGGGTGGAGGGCCTGTCTGAACCCCAGCTGAGGGTGTCATGTTCATCTGTATTAATTTTCCCCTAGTGCGCACACATGGTGTTTTGGATGGGAGACAGATTTCTTATAAAATGCTGCACAGGAAACAGCAAAAGTATCGGCACCTCTGAGCCCTAGGGCCATGTGTGGAGAGTCAGGCCATTGTCCTACAAGGGACACCAGGGCACTGGTCCCACAGCCTAGGGAGACCCCTTCACAGACAATATTAGATGCCAGGCCCCACTGGCCCCACCTCCACAGTGCTGAGGAACTTGTCCCAAATCCATACTTTCTTACTCTCCTACACAGATTATTCCCGCTCTCTTTCCAACTCCAAAGTTAACACCTCCTCCTTCCCTGGCCCTCCAGGCCCCTCTGCCTCACAAGTCCCCTGATCCAGCTGTTGGCTGCCCCTCTTCTGGTTGCTTAGTCTGGTCACCAGCACTGTGAAATGCCACAGATGTCTCTCTGGCTACTGGAGGTTTTCGTACAGGTGACAGTTTGACCACCTGCCCCTTGGGGTATGGACATCCTCCTTCCCTGCTTTTGTTCCCATCTCTCTGGTTTAATCTTTTTCCTAAAAGCACTTTTTTTGTGTGTGTATTTAAAAAGGTATGTATTAACAATCAGAAAAATGATTTCTAAAAGATCAACCCTTCCAGAAAGCACCGCTAAGCAATGAGGATTTTATCCTGTTAGGACATCTATCAGGCTCAGAGATAAACAGCCTGCAAAGAATCACCATGTTCAACTTCAGAGGCCCAGGAAGAAGGCAGACACCTTCCTCAGAATGGCCATTTACTTCACACCCCATGCAAAGGAAGAGCAGGGTTACGGATAGCGAGAGGAGCCCTTGGCCCTGGGAAGAGGGGCATCTTGCCACGTTATAGAAGCATCATGTCCAAGGTTAGCATCACCAGCATCCAAACACTCCATGAACCAGGCAGTGAAACTTCACAGGCTGTTTCTTTTTGGTCCATGATCACATACACTGACAGTAGTTTTAAAACAAGAAGATCTACATTTCTTTTACTTTTGTTTAAGTAAATAGAAAACAAACTTCAGCATACACTAACAATTTTGAAGTACAGTATTATAAGAAGGACACTGTCATGGATTGAAGTGTGTCCCCCAAAAATATCTGTCAACTTGGCTGGGTCATGATTCCCAGTATTGTATAATTGTGTACCATTTTGTAATCTGATGTGATTTCCTTATGTGTTATAAATTCAATCACTATGATGTAGTAAGATGGATTAGCGGCAGTTATACTGATGAGGTATATACAAGATTGGATAGTATCTTAAGCCAATCTTTTTTGAGATATAAGAGAAGTGAGCAGAGACACATGGGAATCTCATACCACCAAGAAAGCAGTGCCGGGAGCAGAGCGCTTTCTTTGGACCTGAGGTTCCTGTGCAGAGAAACTCCTAGACCAAGGGAAGACTGATGACACCGACCTTCCTCGAGAGCCAACAGAGAAAGCCTTCCCCTGGAGCTGACGCCCTGAATTTGGACTTGTAGCCTACTGGACTGTGAGGAAATAAACTTCTCTTTGTTAAAGCCATCCACTTGTGGTATTTCTGGTATAGCAGCACTAGATGACTAAGACAGTCACCAAGAACAAAAATGTGTTTAAAGGACTCTAACAGTGGTACCAGCGTGTTCACACAGTGCTCCATTGGTGCTGGATAGGAGCCACCCCATAATCTAGCAGAGCTTGAGGATTCTTTGCCAAATAGGTACGAAAACTGGGTAAATATTTAGGTCTCTCCTATTAGAAGATTGCTTCCTGGGGTCCCAGAAATTTTTTTAACTCACCCAGTTCTTTTTCCCCCAGCCTCTTAAATGTAAAAGTGTTTCACTTCTTTTTCCTTATGGCAGTCTTCACATGCTTTGCTCCATAAAGAACAGCTGGTGTACGCACAGCACTTGCTTGCCGTCTGGGAATGGGGGCATCGGCCCCTGTATAAATGGTCTGCACCCACTTCCTCCTCCACCACTCCACACCTGCATCCACCCAGCCCTTGGTTTCTCACCAATGTCCGCCCCGTGTGTGCAGCTCTATGTCCTGTGCCTTTTTATTTTTTTATTGTTGTAATTAAATGGACTTTACATTTCAAGTTAGTCTCCCATACAAAATTTTTTTTACATACATTGTTGTGTCACCCTAATTGCTCACCCCGTTCTGTGACAGCACACTCCTCCTTTCCGCCCCTGATTCCCCATGTCCATTCAACCAGCTCCTAACTCTCTCTGCCTTCCCATCTCACCTCCGGACAGAAGCTGCCCCTTTGGTCTCTTGTATCTACTTGACTAAGTGGCACACTGTCCTCATGAGTATCCCTTTATGTCCCACAGTCTAATCCAATCCCTGTCTGAAGAGTTGGCCTCGAAAATTGTTTTAGTTCTGGGCTGATAGAGTCCAGGGGCCATGCTTTCCGGGTCGCCTCCAGTCTGAGTCAGACCATTAAGTCTAGTCTTCTTACTAGAATTTGAGTTCAGCACCCCATCCTTCTACTGCTCCATCAGGGACCCTCTGTTGCGTTCCCTGTCAGGACGTTCATTGGTGGTAGCCGGGCACCACGTCCTGTGCCTTTTAAAGGTTGGCTCCTCCAGCTTCAATCCGCACCTCGCTTCTTTTCTTATCCTCTGCTGTCTCCAGGCTGATCTCAACGCTCACAGCTGATCTAATGGCGAGGACTTCCTGAACAGGTGTCCCCGTAGCTGCAAACCCAGCTCCTCACGCCACTGGCTTGCTCACTGCCGCCTCGAAAGCTGCCGCTTTCTCTCCCGGAGCTGCGCCCCCTGTGTTCGCTAGCTCTGGAAACGGCAGGCCTGACACCCAGGGGTCCAGCCCAGAAACACCGAGCGTCCTGGAACGTTGGCTCCCTCCCGCAGCCTCGTTGGGCCGCCTCGTCCACCCTCACCGGCCGCTGCTTCCCGGCGCGCGGCTCCCCAGCCTCCGCGCCGGCGCCCCCCAACCCCAGCCTCCGCGCCGGCGCCCCACGCCCAGCGAGTCCTCCCAGCCATTCCCGGGGGAGCCACTCCTCTCCGCCGCGTTTCCTTGGCACAGGCGTCTGTCAGAGCACGTTTCTCATACATTTTAATCTTTGTTTCGCTTGATTGTCCCTCCAAGATTACCATTTAAGGGCCGGGAGTCTACTTTTCAGCACAAAACGGAGAGGGGAAGAGAGGGAAGGAAGTGTGCCGGTTACTTCCCGCCACTGCCCCTACACCCTTCTCTGGCGGCTCCGGGTCCAGAAGGCTGACCTGCCCGCGCGCCTGCGCCCCCGACTTCTGGGGGCGGGTCAGCCAACCGGAGGCACTGGCAGGTGCCTGGAGGCGAGGAGGACAGAAAAATCAAAGCGTTTCTTCTCTTGCTGTCTGGGTTTAGAGTGACTCTCTCTCTCTTAACTTTTTTCTTTTCATTATTGTGGTAAAATACATGTAATATCAAGTTTACCGTTTTAACCATTTAACCATTTAACCATTCAGTGGCATTAATTACTTTCACGATGTCAGGCAACCATCACCATTATCGATTTTCATCACCCTAAAGAAGCTCTGAACCCATTAAGCAATAACTCCCTGTCCCTCCCTGTTCTCAGCCCCTGGTACCACTAATCTACTTTTTGTCTCGACACATTTACCTGTTCTAGATATTTCATATAAGTGAAATCATAAAGTATTTGTCCTTTTGTCTCTCACTTCAGTATAATGTTTTCAAGGTTCATCCAAGTCATGGCATGTATCAGGACTTCATTTCTCTTTATAGCTGAATAATATTCCATTCTGTGTATGTTTCACAACTTGTTCCAAGGAAACTATTACTAAAACCTGTGGTCTCTTAGAAGGTATCAACCAATCAGAAACATGTTAACTCATTGTGGTTTCTTTGCTTAAACTACTTAACATGTTTTAGTATACTCATAGCTTTTACTGTAATTCCTATCAATATACATAGCTTTTACTGTAACTGTTTACCATAACCAATCAAGGTGTGATTATTATAGTATTCATTAATTTTCCCGTAACTGTTTAGAATACACTGTTAGTTTCTCCTTTGTGCTGAAACCCTTTGCTAATCACCTTTCATTGGATGGCTTGGCTCCATTTCAGTGGACCATGCTGCTCCACTTTCGACCCTGGATAGAATTCTCACAACCCATTGATAAATCTCTTGACTTTGAATTCCAGACCAGTGTCTGAGAGCTTTTGCTCGTTCACACTACCAACAACATATAAGGGCGCCAGTTACTCCACAACCTCTCCAACACCTGTTATTTTCTTTTTTTTTAATAATAGGCATTTTGGTGAGTGTGAAGAGGTATCTCATTACGGTTTTCATTTGCATTTCCCTAATGACTAATGATTTTGTGCATCTTTTGATGTGTTTATTGGTCATTTCTGTATCTTCTTTGGAGAGATGTCTATTCAGTTACTGTTTTAAAAATTGAGTTGTTTGTTGTCTTAGTTATCTAATGCTGCCATAACAGAAATAGCACGAGTGGGTGGCTTTAACAAACAGAAATTTATCTTCTCAGGAAGTGAGGGTGCTGGCTCTAGGGGAAGGTCCTCATTCCATGGTTCCTTGGTGATCTTCATGTGGTATGGCATCTATCTTCCCCAATCTCTGCTTGCTGCTTGTCCTAATCTGCTCTTTTTATATCTCAAAGTTGATTGGCTTTAAAACACACCCTATACTCATAGGGCCTCTTAACATAACAAAGAAAACCCATTCCCAAATAGGATTACACCCTCTCTTCACTTCTTTACATGGTTAGGTTCCAAAGACCAGGTCATTATGCAAAATCAGCAATACGCAAAAAGGGAGGATGACCACATCACGAAATGGAGGATGACTATGTCATAACTGCCAAATTACATCATTACATAGCTGCCAAACCACTGAGAATCATGGCTCAGCCAAGCTGACACATAACCTTAACCATCACAGCTAGGGTTGCTTTCGCCACGCACCTCGGCATTCATTACTGCCAGAAGTACATCATTAATGCGTAAAATAGTCAGTAGATTTTTTTTACTATTATCTTAAATGCGAAATATCAGAGAACAAGATAGTCGATACATGAGGAGTAGGTGTATAACCACGGGTATAGGGGTTAGGATTTACAATACATATTTTTGGGGACTCAAGTAAATCCATAACAGCTGTCTTTTTGTTGTTGAGTTATGAGTTCTTTATATATTCTGGATACTAGATCCTTATCAGATATATTATCTGGAAATATTTTCTCTAATTTTGTGAGTTGTCTTTTCACTTTCTTGATGTAAAGTTTTAGATTTTGATTAAGTCCAATTTTTTTGTTGTTATTGCTTGTGCTTTTGGTGTCATATGTAAGAAAATATTTCCAAATTGAAGGTCCTGAGGGTTTATCCGTATGTTTTCTTTTAAGGGTTTTATGGTTCTAGCTCTTATAATTAGATGGTTGGTCCGTTTTTGGTTAATCTTCATATATGGTGTAATGTATGAGGTCTAACTTCATTCTTTTGCATGTGAAGATTCAGTTGTCTACTATTTTTTGAAGAGACTATTCTTTCCCCATTGAATGGTCTTGACACCCTTGTCAAAATCAATTGGCAATAGATGCAGGGGTTTATTTCTGGATTCTCAGTTGTATTCCATTATACCAGTACCAGTACCACATGGTTTTGATTATGGTAGCTTTTGTAGTACATTTTGAAGCTGAAAAGTGTGGGTCTTTCTTACTTCTTTTTCAAGACTGTTTTGGCTATCTGGGGCCCCTTGCGATTTCATATGAACTTGAGGATTGGTTTTTCTATTTCTGCATAAAAGGCTGTTGGAATTTTGATAGGGAATACATTGAATCTGTAGATTTCTTTGGGTAGTATTGACATCTTCATAATATTAAGTCTTCCAATCCATGAACAAAAAAGATGTCTTTTTATTTTATTTAGGTCTTCTTTAATTGCTTTCAGCAATGTTGTATAGTTTTCAGTGCACATCTTCCACCTCCTTGGTTAAATTTATTCCTGGGTATTTTATTCTTTTAGATGCTATTGCAAATGACATGACTTTCTTAATTTCCTTTTCTGATTATTCATTGCTGATGGATAGAAACACAACTGCTTTTTGTGTTTTGCTTTTGTATCCTGCAACTTCACTGATTTGCTTATTAGCTGTAGTAGCTTTCCTGTGGATTCTCTGGGATTTTCTCTAAACAGGATCATGTCATTGGCAAATGGAGATAATTTTATTTCTTCCTTTCCAATTTGGATGCCTTTTATTTATTTTTTTCTTGCCTAATTGCTCTGGCTAGCACTTCCAATACAGTGTTGAATAGCAGTGGTGAAAGCAGGCATCCTTGTTTTGTTCCTGATCTTAGGGGAAAAAGCATTCAGTCTTTCACAATTTAGTATGATGTCAGCTCTGAGTTTTCATAAATGCTCTGTATCAGGTTCAGGAAATTCCCATCTAGTCAATAGTTCTCTAAGTGCATTTATTTATATCATGAAAAGGAACTAGATTTTGTCAAATGCCTTTTCTGCATCAATCGAGATGACTATGTGGTTGTTTTTCTTTTCTTTCCCCTTCGTTCTATTGATGTGATGTATTGCATTGATTTTCTTAGGTTGAACCACCCTTGCATTCCTGGGTGTGATGGTTAGTGTTATTTGTCGGCTTGGCTAGGCTGTGATTCTCAGTGGTTTGGCAGACACTATGTAATTACCTTCCATTTTGTCAGCTGATGTGAGCAGCCAATCAGCTGAAAGGGGAGTTTCCTTGGAGATGTGTCCTGCCTCCAGTAATAAACGGATGTTCTGGCTAAGATCAGTCTCTTTTTTTTCACCCTGCACTCTTCCCGTCACCTGACTCTGGTTCTTGGGATGTGTAAGCCTACAGAAGTTTCTAGCCTGCCACCTGACCTGCAAATTTTGGATTCACCCAGCTCCACAACCCTATAAGCCAGCAGAGGCCTCCAGCCTGCTGCCTGACCTGCAGATTTTGGGTTCGTCAGCCCCTGCAACCATGTGAGCCAGCAGAGGTCTTCAGTCTATTGCCTGATCCACAGATTTGGGACTGCCAGTCCTCGCAATTGTGTGAGCCATTTCCTTGAAGTACATTTCTCTATACATTTATATACGCTTCACTGGTTTTGCTTCTCTAGAGAACCCAGACTAAGACACTGGGGTAAACCCTGATTAGTCATGGTCTATAGTCCTGTTACTATGGTGTTCTATTCAGTTTGCTGGTATTTTGTTGAGGATTTTGTATTTATATTCATAAGGTAGGTTGGTCAATTGTTTTCTTTTGTAGTATCTTTATTTAGATTTGGTATCAGGGTAATGTTAGCCTCATAGTTACATTTATTTTTTTAACAACTTTATTGAGACATAATTCACATACCATATAATTCACTCATTTAAAGTATACAATTCAATGATTTTTAGTATATCCATGGATGTGTGCAACTATCAACAGTCAATTTTAGAAATTTTCATCACCTCAAAAAATAACCCCACACCCCATTTCTCTATCTCCCCAAACTCCCCACCCTAGCCCTAAGCAAACAATAATATATTTTGTCTCTTTCCTAGTTAGAATTACATATGAATGGAATCATCGAAGTGGTCTTTTGTGACTTGCTTCTTTCACTTAGCATGTTTTCAAGGCTCATCATTATTGAACATATATCAATACTTTGTTCCTTTTTATGGCTGAATAATATTCCATTCTATGGTCACACCAGGTTCTGTTTACCCATTTGTCCACCTTTTAGCTATTATGAATAAACAACCATGTACAAGTTTTTGTGTGGATAGAGAATTTCATTTCTCTTAGATATATACCTAGGAGTGGAAGTGCTGGGTCATATGGTAATTCTGTGTTTAATTGTTTGTGGAACTGCCAGGATGTGATCCAAAGCAACTGCACCATTTTGTTCCTACCAGCAGTGTATGAGGGTTCAGATTTCTCCACATCGTCATCAATATTTGTTATTATCTGACCTTTTGATTCTAATCATCCTATTGGGTATGAAGTGGAATCTCATTGTGTGTTTATACCCCAACTTGTATCTATAATGTCCAATATGGTAGCCACCAGGCACATGTGGCTTTTGAACATCTGAAGCGTGGCTAGTGTAACTGAGGAACTATTTTTATTTAACTTTAATTTTAAATTAAATAGCCACATGAGGTTAGTTGGTACTACACTACACAATGCAGAAAATATTTTAACTTTCCATTCTCCCTACCCCCAACCCCTGGTAACTATTAACCTTCTTTTGTCTCAATGGAAATATTCTATGTAAGTGGTAATATACAGTATTTGCGCCTTTGTGTTTGACTTATTTCACTGAGCATGTTTTCAAGGTTCATCCATGTGGTCGCATGCATCAGAACTTCATTTCTCTTTATGTATATGCATTACATTTTGTTTTCCATTCATCTGTTAATGAGCACTTGGGTTGTTTCCACCTTTTGGCTATTGTAAATATTAATGCTGCAATAAACACTGTTGTACAAGTTTCTATTTGAGTCCTTGCTTTCAATTTTTTTGGGTATATACTGGAATTACTGGGTCATATGGTAATTCCAGGAGCCCTGGTGGCACAGTGGTTAAGAGCTCAGGCTGCTAACCAAAAGGTTGGCGGTTCAAATCCACCAGCTGCTCCTTGGAAATCCTATGGGGTGGTTCTACTCTGTTCTATAGAGTCACTATGAGTCAAAAAACTCAACAGCAACAGGTATGGTAATTCTATGGTTAGCTTTTTTTTTTTTTTTAATTTTATTGTGCTTTAGGTGAAAGTTTACAGCTCAAGTTAATTTCTCATTCAAAAATTTATACACATATTGTTTTGTGACATTGGTTGCAATCCCACAATGTGACAGCATGCTCCTCTTTTCCACCCTGGGTTCCCTGTGTCAGTTCATCCAGTTCATGTCCTTTCCTGCCTTCTTGGCTTGCTTTTGGGCAGGAGTTGCCCATTTGGCCTCGTGTATTTGCACTAAGAAACACATTCCTTGAATGTGTTATTGTTTTATAGGTGTGTCTAATCTTTGAAAAGTGGGCTTCGGGAGTGGTTTCAGTTCTAGTTTAGCAGAGTGTCCAGAGGCCGTAGTCTCGGGGTTTCCTCCAGTCTCTTTCAGACCAGTAAGTCTGGTCATTTTTCGTGAATTTGAATTTTCTTTTTCTTTACATTTTTCTCCTACTCTGTCTGGGACTCTATGTTTAGCTTTTTGAAAACTGCCCCACTGTTTTCCATAGTGGCTGCACCATTTTACATTCCCACCAGCAATGTATGAGGTTTCCAGTTTCTCCACATCCTCACCAACACTTATTTTGTTTTTTATACATCCTAGTGGGTGTGAAGTGGTATCTCATTTTGGTTTTGATTTGCTTTTTCCTGACGACTACTAATGATGAGCATCTTTCCATGTGCTTACTGGTCATTTGTTTGTACATATCCTTTAGAGAAATGTCTATATAGATAGTTTGCCCGTTTTTAAACTGGGATATTTATATTCCTGTTGTTGAGTTATGAGTTCCTCAAATAATTCAGATACAAGTCCCTTAACTATGATTTGCAAATATTTTCTCTCATTCTGTGTTATTTCACTTTCCTGATGGTGTCTTTGAAACATGAGTTTTTATTTTTGATGAAGTCCCAATTTATCAATACTTTTTGTTGTTGTTTGCTTTTGGTGTCATATGTAAGAAGCCATTCCCAAATCCAGTGTCATAAAGATTCACCCGTTTTCTTCTAAAAAGCTTAAGCTTTTACATTTAGGTTTTGATCCATTTTGAGTTAATTTTTGTATGTGGTATGAGGTAAGGGTCCAACTTTAGTCTTGCAAGTCGCTATCTTAGCCATCATTTGCTAAAAAAAACCTACTTTTTTCATTGAATGGTTTTGACACTCTTGTAAAAAAATCAGTTGACTGCAGCAGTATGAGTTTATTTCTGGACTCTCAATTTTCTTCTATTTATCTGTTTGTCCCTGTGTCAGTACCACACTATCTTATCATTGCTTTGTAGTAAGTTCTGAAACCAGAAAGTTTGTCCTTCTTTGTCAGGAGTTAAATGTTTATTGAGACTTGTTTAGTATTCCAGAATATAATTTTTCTTGGTAAATGTTCATGTTTACTCTTAAGAATGTGCTTTCTATTGTTGAGTGAGTGGAGTGTCCAGACATAAATGTCAATTAGGTAAAGCTGGCTATCGTATTAAGTTTTCTATATCCCACTGACTTTCAGGAAACCCTTGTGGCAAAGTGGCTAAGAGCTATGGCTGCTAACCAAAAGGTCGGCCATTCAAATTCACCAGGTGCTCCTTCTACTCTGTCCTCAACGGCAACAGGTTTTCTTTTTTTTAATTCAACTTGTTCTAGCAACTAGTGAGATGGGTGTTGAAATCTCTTACTATAACTGTAGATTTATCTATTTCTCTTTGCTGTTGAGTTTTCGCTTCATGTATTTTGAAGTTTTGTTGTTAGGTGTGTAAGAGTTTAAGGCTATTTCCTCTTGATGAATTGGCCTCTTCATCACCGTGAAATGACTCTCTTTATCCCTGGTAATATTCTTTGTTCTGAAATCTACTTTAATATCAATATAGCTTCTGCAGATGCTTTTAGTGTTTAAGAATGCATGTATTTTTCTGTCCTTTTATTCTTAACCTATTTGTGTCTTCATATTTAAAGTGAGTTTCTTACAGGGAGCACATCCAATCTGACAGTCTCTCCCTTCTTATTGGGGTTTTCAGACCTATTCACACTTAATGTGATCAGTGGTATTTTGGGGATTAAATCTACCATCTTGCTGTTTGTTTTCTATATGTACTATCTATTCTTTGTTCCAAGGAGCCCGGGTGGTGCAATAGTTAAGTGCTTGGCTGCAAACCAAAAAACCGGCAGTTCAAACCCTTCCAGTGGCTCTGGGGGAGAAAGATCTAGTAATCTACTTCTGTAAAGATTACAGCCTAGAAAATCAGCTCAATGGCACCTAACGATGACAATTCTTTATTCCCTTTTCCTCTTTTTCTGCCTTCTTTTGGATTATGTTTTATGATTCCATTTTATCTCCTTTGTTGATTAACTATAACTTTGACTTCCATGTTTTGTCACTGAAAAATTAATGTAATATAACATTTAAGTCTACAACATAAATAACCTAAAAACAGATTAAGCAGAATTTACCGATCACCAAGTTCTGCTTTAAAAAGTTTTTTTACAAAATAAATTTTAAAGAAAAAAATATGAGTATTACTTCTATAAGAGATCTAGCTTAAGAATTCTTGGCTTACGAATTCTTGAGAAAATCAGTTGTTCCCATTCTCAAGAAATACATTTTCCCCAGATTTTAAGAATTTCATTTCTACATATTAAAAACAAAAAATCTCCAAAATATGCAGTCTTTACTTTCTATCAAAACAGTTTTTAAGAAGGAAACATTTTAGTGATGAAATTCACCACAGGTGAAAATACACATCTATGTGGACTCGAATTAACTGCCTTCTAAATTGTTTTCTTTGTTAAAAAAAAAAATCACCTTATATTTGGGCACTTACACTGTATGCAGACAATTCCAAATTTATATCTCTTAATTCAGACATATTTTCCGATATCCTGACCTGTACATCCAACTGCCTTTTTAATTATACTACCTGGAAATTTCACAGGCAACTTTAAAGTATCAAAATTCATGTAACTTCAGGTTCAAATTCACATAGCTCAAGTCAAGAAGCTATGAAGCTTTCCCTAAAAGTTAGGGATTGCTACCTAGCTTACTGGTTCATCACCTAAGCTGAAATGAGTATTTCTTTTCTTACTTACCACACACATAGAACAACTCAGACCAAAGGACTCAACAGAGACAAAGAATAGAAGAGACAAAAATTCTAGGTATATAATCAAAAGGATTCTTTATTTTAAATGTAGATAGTATCATCATTCATCAAAATAATTTATAATAGTTAATTTCCTCTTAAATACTGTCTTATAAATGATGCCTCTGAAGTTAAAAGTAATGTAAATTCAGTTTTAAAAATTATTTAGAACATACTAAACTGATAATAACAGAAGCAAAATACAATAAAACAGTTATCTCCTATGAAGGCTCCTAAGAAACAAAATCATGACAAGTTCCTGATGAGCTAAAAAACATTCCATCACTAAAAGGGATTAAAAAGGGGCATAAATGAATTTGAACAGAAATGTCAATTTCCTGGGTTTTGTTCTTTTGTACAAAACCAAGTCTTTTGAGTTAAAATTACATTCTGGCTTCCCTCTCTAAGCAAGAAATTCCTTAATGGCAGCTCAGAAACAGCCATCAGCGTCTTGGGGAGGATACTTCTTCATCTGCTGGTGTCACACGGTGCTCCGATCTCGTTCATCTGCCACCTCATCTCTGCTCGTCTTCTCAGATGTCTCCACAGAGGACAAGAAAATGCTCATCCTCTCCCAGGTGCTTCTGCTCAATCAGGAAGTCAGCTGAGAGTCTTCCCTGTACCAGCACCATTCTTTCTAAAACATCATCACATTTTTCAGAGGCGGCAAAGCCCAATGAATCCACCATTTATTCCAGTCAGAGGCCTCCACCCTAACCTTCCAACTGCCACTGTTGTGAGGAGGAGCCATCACAGATTGCCATAGCAACATAGCCTTTCTGACTCAGCGGATCAACCACTTTCAGGCACTGTCCAACTGACACCTGGTACAGCCGACTATTCTTCTGAAGGAAAAAAAAGAGGTAACAAGACAGAAATACCACCGATTATTTGCTTTTACTTAAAAATCATACGCCAGAACATGGTGAAGATACAGAAATCCAAGAGAGATGTGGAGCATTTAAGAATATTCCTTCCAAATCAGAAGTACCTCTACAAGGCAGACTACAGCTCCTCCGTGGAGGTGAAGCCGAGCTCAGGAACACCGCTGCCCTGATCAGCCTTGTTTATCCCTCACACCTCCCAACACCACTACACACACTTCTCACCCCAAAGGTCCACTGCTGGGATCCTCCTGACCCATGGCACTTCATGAGTCGTGGTGGGTCTGATGAGCGAGTTTCTGACATATCCAGGCAAAGGAGATTATTTAGAACCAATTCGTGCTCTTCATTATAAACCCAAACCTAGAGAAAAATAGATCAAAAACCCAAGTTTTGCCTTAGATATAGAAATAGAAACTCAGGCCTGTATAACACTTCACATATTTATGGAAAACAAATCAATTTGTTCTGTATGGTTTCATAAAACAGAAACAAACCAAGGGCAAGTTACCTGTAGGCAGATTTCAACTTAGCAACCTGAAAATGGAGCGCACTAACCCAGGGCAGAGGCCCTAGTCAGAGAAGAAACCTGAGCAGTGGTTGGATTTTGTAATTAAATTTAACCTAATTGGCTGAACTTAATCGATCAAATGATTGTACATCTTTTCTAATTCTAGGATTCCACAATTAGATAAATCTCTTAATTCCTATGCTGAGTAAGAATTAGAGGTGCCCAACTAGGCTGCTGGTTTGCCGCCTTCAGACAGAAAACATACAAGGCTATTACTTTCATTTTTCCCTCATCTGTTGGGGCAGGGTGGTGGTGGGGGATTGTGTTTCTAGGCCGTTACATCACATTATCCTGCAGAATATGATACTCTAACCCCAGATCATAACAGCATTTGGAATGAGATGGAAGACTTAATCTTGACTGCCCAGGATGCAGGATTTTCCTTAGTTGTGCAAATGATCTTCCAGGAGAATCCTCTTAATAACCTGAGAATTTTGAGAAGCAAAGGCTTTCTCTCGATGAAGTGTACAACATCTACCACCACTAAATCTAAAAGGAACATGTTTTCTTCTGTTCCATGAGTTACATTACTCATTGATGCTTCTACCTAAGGCCCGGGATGGATGTGTGCTGTCTCCAATGAATATAAAGAGAAGATTCTCTATCAGTGCTGTGTAACAGAAATTTCTGAGACAATGGAAATGTTTTATGTCTGCGCTGTCCAATATGGTAGTCATTAGCCACCTATGGTGACGGAGCACTTTAATGTGGGCAGTGTGACCGAGGACATGAATTTTTAATTTTACTTAGTTTAAATTTAAATAACTGCATGTGGACTAGTGGCTATAGTACTAGTCAACTCTATCTGGTCACAATAGTACAGCTAGGATAGTATAACTCTATCACTCAAACTTATATTTTCTAGAACAATTCCACTTTCAGATATCTCAACCCATTGTGATCTATACCATTGAAATGTCACCAAAATTCTAATACTTCAGCGTCTACAACACTGATACCTCTTCTAACAGCCCTCAGACCCAGAAATGGCACAAAAATCCTTTTTAAACCATATTCTCCAATATGTGTATCACCTTAGTGTACATGAACTCTTCTAGAAATAAAACGTTATATGAAATTTCAAAGTATGCACTCTTTCCACCAAATATCCAAGTGTTTCTTTCGTAAGTTAGACCAGCCCACCAAGGTGGACATGAGAACTCCTTACTTAGGACGCGCTCTGGGCATTGTAGTCTTGACGCACTGCAACTGAGATTAGATCACTGGGAGGTTTACTGTTTATGAGATACAAATCCAACTGAAACTACAGTTCCATATTGAGATAAGTTTTTTGCTTATTTTTAAGGTGACTTCAAATATTTGTATCACTGAAAAGACACATACAAACTGAGATTAAATTATATGAACAACATGAACCAAAATTCTGTTGTGGTCTCCTTTGATTGACCACTAAAAATCAGCTAGGAAGGTTTGATTTTAGAGAAAACTACAGAAGACACTCTGACTCCTTGACTGTAGACTGAGTGAGTGTACCCCCAGGAGGAAGGGCACTTCCCTTTGCCGTTTCTAACAGATCCTCACAGTCTGGAAGTCCCAGCGTGCCGTTGCTTGTGTGACATCGGAATGTGCACATAATGCTCTAGAGAACAGAAACGCTGCGTGGACAATGCACAGAGGTTAGGACACCTCTACAAAGGACACAGGAGAGTTGTACTAGTTGATCTCTAGGGCCGTTCCAAACTTAACATTTATAATTTTAGAAAAGTCAGGGTATCAAACATCTTGATCCCAGCTCCTTAGCCCCTGAGCTCACAGCTAGCACGCACCTGGTTCGGGTCACCGTAGTCACATGCCTTCAGCACCACCAGGCCTCCTTTCTGACTTGGGCGGCCCTGGGCCACCAGGCATTTGTTGGTCTGGAGGTGATACAGCTGTGAGAGGAGAGAGAGCTCTTGACAATTTGGAACGCAGAGAAATACCAATGTCAGAAGAAGCTTCAGAATGCTTGAAGAGGAGGGTCTGGATGAAATGTGACAATATTAATCTGTAGGAATGAATGCCAAGGGCCAGAAAAAGATAAGCATTTTAATTCCGACGTTCTGGCCTCAGCACGTGGGAAGATCCCAGTAGGTACTACAAGGTTATGGGCATTTTTACACCGTATGTGTGTAGGGAGCAGAGTCACGTGGAAACTCTACCTAAAGATACATGTTCACCAGCCTACAGTGGGGGTGAAGGAAATGAAAACATCATCCCTGTCCTAATGGCCCTTAAAATGAAATCGATGAGTGAGGACAGAAGGTATAAACAAGAGCAAACAAAACAAGAAAATTAAATGTAAATACATGCTAAATCAGGGATATATGCAGACTATAAACACCATGGGGATTCACAAGGGAGACAGATAAAAAACAGCACACATCAGCATTCAGTGTATTATAAAATACACACTAGTATTAACTACATTATCAAATACGTATTAGAAATCTCCACACTCTTTAAAAAGTGAGTCGGATGCTATGGCTTTCTGCCTCCTCCCCCACCCAGGCAAACCCCCTTCAATGCTTCCCACTGCTCTGTGAAACAAAGCACACCACCTCACCCTGTGGCCCCCGGGACTCTGCTGCCTCCCACACACCGCTCCCCACTGCGCACCTCCCCGCCCATGGGCCTGGGACTGGGCAGACAACAGAGGAGCCTCCCCCTGGAGAGAGCACGGGCTCTGTGTGCACCCCCACCCCCCACTGACAGGCTCCCCCTCCTCTTACACAGCTGGGTCAAGGACCACCCTCAGGAAAGCCTCCCTACCCAGGGCAAATCCCCTCAACCGTGGACAGTGTAACTCCCTCACCCCCAAGCTGCTTCTGTTTTTCAAATGTACAGCCCTGTACTCCTCTCTAAAGAAACTCCTCTACTTGTCACAACTGTAATTTTTCTTGGCTTATTTAATTAACTCGCTACCCCCTTAAGTCAGGGAAAGTCCATTTTTAATCACCACTGCATCCCTAGCACACAGAGTGAGCGCCTGGTTTGTAGCAAGCACTCAATAAAAACTTGTTGGATAAATAAAGGAATGAGTGTCAATACCGGTAATAATCACATAAACTAGTGACAGCAGGGACGGTGACAAAAGAAGAAAAGTAACTTGAGCCAAGCAGCACAACAGAGATGTGGTGACAAAATTTCAAGAGGTAAAGTTCAAAAGGAGAAAATCAGGTAGCTGAGGAAAAATACTATAAAACAAAAGAGAGGGGCAGGGCAAAGAACAAGGGAAGCAAAGCTGACGTAACACAGGTATAAAAGGATTAGTTAAGGTGCTAAGTGAGATTAGATATGCAAGGGAAGAAATAAGGGATTTCAACTACTTGGACATACACTGGTATTATTTTCACTTAAGGAGAAAATAATAATAAATATCCTGATGAATTTCTTTACCTTACAAGGTAGAGAGACCAGGAAGGGGAAAGTCTAGGCTTACTTCTACCTTCCTTTGTCCCAGGGTGGAAGGACCCCGGGAGAAGTGCCTTCTTTGTTGCCTGAGAGAAGGGAAAACTGGGCAGCAATGATATTTACCCTTCACTTTCTGAAAGCAAGTTCTAAAAATCTCAGGAAAAAGATGATTTCATGGCTAGAAGCCCTAACATTTAAGTGTCATTATACAACTGTGAACACATTTTATTAGAAACAAAAGAAACCCATGTGGTCAGTCAGCGTACCTCCTGACCAGCTCCCAGGGTGGCCTGGATTGGGGATGTCCAGGCTAAATTTATGTCTTCACTTCAACACGGGCCCGCTCTCATCTCCCCTCTTTGGGCCGGGCCTCTGAGCCATGAACAGTGTATAGACACTCTATTTCTCCCCCTTTTCTAGACTTGCCTCTGCCAAATGAATTCTATACTTCTTTTATATTTGCTTTATTGATGTATATAGTCACATATATATTCACTCTCTTGGAAGCTGTCATAATAACTTATCTTTACAGAAGTTATGCTTCTTTTAACCCAGGGAACTACAGGGTCTTAATATTAACAGCAAACATGCTAAAATTTCTAAGGTCTTACACCTGAGTAGAGGAAGTTCCCATAAAAAGATATAATGTAGGGTACGCTATAGTCTATCATTAAATACTTTAGTAAGTCTAAAATGTCATTTATTATAGCTTATGGGCAACACAAAGCATTTCATATCCCACAACGTTGAAGAAACATTTGATAAGATTACTTTCTTACCCTTCCCCGTTGGAGGACTTTGGGACGTTTGGGCCCTCTATTAATAAAAATGGGTTGCTGTGGTTTGGCATTGGGCCCAGATATCTGCATCTCTGGGTAAATATTGTCCAAATACCATTTAAACGATTTACAACCCAACCTCTTCCTCAATTCAACACGCTCGCTAATATTCCCATAGCTTCTGGTCTTCAGGTCAGGTCTTAAGGAAAAATACTGCTCCTGAGTTAAAAAAAAGAGAATGATTATTTTGTTAAAAATGAATATCAAGCAATTATATGTTAGGTTGAAAGAATAGCTGAAAACAATGGATTATGAACAAAAATATTTTTCATGCCCGTGTTTTCTTGATGTTACCAGAAAATGTCAATGAAAACTTTTCACACAATTCAGTCTGTGACTAACCGCCGATGACAAGCCATCCCCACCTGTGAGACACACTCCAGTTTCAAAAACGTCAAAACGCGCACCTTAGACCCAACGGAAACAGGCTATATATGAAACCGCTGTCTCAAACTGCTTGTTCTTGGGATTCTATATTCTTAAAATTTACTGAAGACCTCACAGAGGTTTTGTTTGTAAGTTGTATCTATCGGTACTTACCATATTAGATATGAAAACTAAGAAATTAAAAAATGTTTTAATTCATTAAAAATAACAATTATACACTCATTACATGTTAACATAAATATCATGCTTTGAGTAAAAAGGACTATATTTTCCAGACAAAACATTTAGAGAGACAGTGGCATTGTTTTATTTTTATAAATCTGTTTAAATGTCTGGTTTAATAGACGCCAGTTAAATTTTAGTATCTGCATTCAACCTGTTTGCTATATGTTGTTTTGGTGAAGTATATTTAAAAAAACACGACCTCACACAAATAAGTAGTTGAAAAGGGAAGGAATATTTTAATAGCTGCTCCAGATAATCATGGCTGTTCTTCTTTATACAATACCAAAACATGACAAGGTAAAGGTTAGTTACAAAGTGGAATATGAACTTCTCATACTGTGTTACAATAAAACCAGAAGGTCTCTCTTGTTCTTTGAATGGATCTTTTTACCCATGCAAGACTTTACAATGTAGCACATTCATCACCTGGAAAGCATTGATCCACTGAGTTGTGCAGACCTTACAAAGGTTGACAAAGTTCTTTATACCTATCAAAAAATTTACATTCACAAATACCACCACTGATCTCATTAGAAACGTTTCTTAGTACTAGGAATCATCCGAGCTCATGGTGGTGGATATAAATTCTCCAAAGTTCTAATTTTCACTTGAAAGCTTGGATATTTTATCATTTGCCACAAATACTGTCTGTTGTTTTCTTTAACGTGAAAGGCTCACTTGGTTCATTTTTGAGAAAATGTTGCCAAAAACCCAAATGTGAATAACCCTAGTGTGCGAGTCAGTCATTCTTCTATGTCAAAAGGGTGTTCCTAGAGGCTGGATGAACCCCGGAAACTATTGCCCTGAGACAATCTTTAAACCTGAAACCAAAAATATCCCTTGAAGTTTTCTTAAAACCAAACAATAGTTTACCCTGATTAGTAAAGAATGTCTGCCTTGAGCATTGTGCTCTTTAAAGATCTATATCAGAAGTTGACAACAGAAACTGGAAAGGTTAGATGGGGAGCTTAGGGGACAGAATACAATCAGTATCACTGAATTGTGCATGTAGAAATTGCTGAATTGGTGTATGCTGTGCTGTGTACCAACAACAAAAAATAAAATACATTATTAAAAAAAAGTGTTCCTTCAGAAAAGTGATTAGTTCAGCTCGTAACTCAAACAGCCCCACAAGCCTTCTTCCTTGAAGCAACCATTGTATTTCACTATGCAGCAAAAATGCTTCTGCACACTTAACCAATCTGTCACACATAATATTAAAAACGCAGGTACTCGAGGGTTGAGATTTAATAAAATTAATTATTTTTACTATTTCATCAATGATATTCTTGAATGAAATTGGGTTTTTCTACCCCATAACTCCTGTGTGCACGGCAGTGAAGAATACAATGACCACTAGTACAGTTTGCTGCTACTGCCTTGATTTACACTATGGCACCAGCCATTTTATTCTATTGTTTTGCACCATCAGTGCAATGCTAACACAGTGAAAAAGGTAAATAATATATTAATCTAACTGTAGAAAATAACTCTGACCTTGCAGACCTCCTCCAAGGGTCACTGGGACCCTGTTATGGGTTGAGTTGTGGCCCCCCAAAATATGTGTTGGAGTCTAATCCTACTTGGAAACAGGATTTCTTTGTTATGTTAATGAGGCCCTAACCACTGCTGAGATACAAGGAGCAGAACGGACACAGAGGTGAGCCAGCACACAGGCGAAGGCAGATGCTGTCTAAAGACAACAGAAGGAAACAAGTCTACAAGCCCAGGAACTCCAAGGACTGCCAGCTACTAGAAGCTGCAATGGACAAGAAAGGACCTTCCCCTAGAGGCACACACTGAATTCAGACTTCCAGCCTTCTGAACTGTGAGAAAAATAAATTTCTGTTTCTGAAAGCCACCCACTTATGGCACTTCTATTACAGGAGCACCTGGTAACAGACAGACTCCATGGGTCTGTGGATGCACCGACTGCTGTTAGACAGTGATATTCAAGATGGTCAGCATGGAGATGGACCTCAAGGAGCTCACATCTAGCACAGGGGAGAAGGGAGAAGATAAACAACCCAGTAGTGCTATAAGGAATCTCTGCTTTTACTCCCCAGCACAGCTGGTTCCTTCATTCTCATCTTCCCACAGCACACAGCTTATACTTCCATTTACATTTATCTCACAGTGTTACAGTTAATAGTGCATTCCCTTATTCCTCTTTGTGTCCCCGAAAACCTAACACAGAGCCTGGCATACAGCAGGTGCTCAATAAATGTTTGCTTAAAAAGTAGTTGTATAGGAATGTTCCCAGCAGTATTATTCACAACAGTCCAAAAGTGGAAATAGCTCAAGTGTCCATTAACTGATAAGTGGATAAACAATGCACAGTGTATCCGTACAATGGAATATTATTCTGCAATAAAAAGACATGAAATACTGATACATGTTATGACGTGGATTTAACTCAGAAACACTGTGCTAAGTGAAAGAAGCTAGACACAAAAGACCACTTATTATATGATTCATTCCAATTATGCATAAGGTGTGAACAGGCAAATGTATGGTCGGAAGGTAGATTAGTGGTTGTCTAGGGCTGGGGGAGACAGCGGACTGGAGGGTGACATGGAGTTCCTTTCCGGGTGATAGAAGTGTTCTAAAATGATTTATAAATTATATCTTATAAAGCAGTTATCAAAATAACACCATTAGAAGTTGCCTATGGCAGAAGAGAAAGAAGGAAGGCGTACTAAATGCGCAGAGTCTAACAGGTGAAGTGATGGGATTGGGCCACAGTGAGGCTCGATGCGCAAACCAAAGAAGCCAAGCCGTGTGGGAGCCACAGGAGAGGAGCCTGAAGGAAGACAGACACTGGAGAGAAAGGACTTCTGATGCTGGCCGCGTCTCCTGGTAGTGATCACTTGGAAAACGAAACGAAGAATCAGATTACAACTAAAAACAAGGAAAGTATTTGGTGAAGAGGAGAGAGAGAAAAGAAACTTAGAAATAGATGGCCCTAAAGAAAAGGTCACCCAAACAGAAATACACAAAACTGAAAAGGAAAGCAACGAAAGCCATCCCAGGGTGGTGGCTGGCCTGCCATCTGCCCTCTATACTGGAGACTCCACCTCACCTTGTACTCATCCAGCCAGACGTGGGCCAGCCGCAGGGAGTTGTGGGTCATGGTGTCCTGCCCTTCAGGAGACCCATATGGGCGCCTTTTCCGGAAGATGTGTCCTACTCTAGAGCAAGGGATGATGAAGAGCTTACCTCCACACATCCAGATCTGGTCAGAAGCAAAACAGGAATTAACAGTTGCCTCACGTTACTGAGAAATCATGTATGAATTTTCATGAAGTTAATATTTATTACAGGGGTGTTTATGAAATGTTACAAGATGTTTTATCTTACTACATATAAATATTCAAAGAAAAGAAAGTCAGAGGGTACCTTTTTAAAAAAATCATGTCTTTATGAATAAAAATAAACTAGATTCTATAACAGTGTAATATTCATTTACCACGTGTCTAAAATCACACCTACCATACTTCGGTACTTTAACAGACTAAGGTCACATCAAACGCTTGCTAACTGTCCTCTAAGTTCAGTTTTGCAGGTATTTTCTTTTAAAATGTTTATACTTATTTTAGAAAACAATTTTTTAAAAAAATACAGAAAAAGTCTGGATTATGATTTAGAAGATCTTAGTTCTTGTCTAATTTTTGCCCTGGACTATCATGAGTTACTTTCCATAAGTTATTTTAACTTTCGTGGGACTCAAGCTATATTTTCTAGAAAATGTGAACAGTGAACTAATGACTTCTGCTTTTCAACTTTAAAATTCTAAAGATTATATAGGAAAAACTGCTTTTAAGAACACGGTGGTCAAAATATTTTCAAAAATACAACACAACATACACACACAGCCTTGTGTAGCATCTGAATGAGGACCCTCCTGTCTCGACCAGGAGGCAGAAGGGTGGAAACTGGGGCACCTGCTCAGAGGGAGAGGTCTGAGTTCCTTCCCTTGCCTTCTTTCAGCCTTTTCCAAAACTGTCTTACCACCACAGCCCCCTGTGCCACAAACCCCGGTCCTATTTCTACCTTCAGGAATTGGGAGGAGAGATTATGAAAGCTGAATTTCCCTCTCAGGTTGGAGGCACCTGTATATATAGCAGATTCAGTAAGTCATACATGGAGTGACTGACACTTTATCATCTACACTGGGATAGTTCTGAGAGTGAAATGGGAGCTAAGAATAATTTTTCCAGGAGAACAGCTGTGAACCAGGACTGTCTCAGGCCAACAGGGAAATCTGATCACCCTGGCTGTATATATCTCATGGTATCAAGAAAATTAATAAACTGACAGGGAAAGAGCAAAACTCTAGATTAAACTCACATTAAGATTTTCTGAATGACACTCAAACATTCATTACAATCATACCTTGTCAATTCTTATAAAGTAAAATAGAGCTTTTTGTATGCTTTTGATATACTGAATAGGTATTATCCATATTATAGACTATGTAAAGTAGGTACTCATTAAGGACAAATTGTCAATAAAGACAATCAAGGAGAATTTACTGAAAACATGGATGGAAATTATATCCCACTGCTCACAAAGTTAATAATTAAGCAACCAAAAAGATAAAAATTACCCTAAATGATATTTCCAAATTTTCTCCTCCCCAGATATCCATGCCACTGTCGTACTGCCCTAGGTCATTGAAATAGCGTCTGTTCATGGCAAACAATCCTCCAGCCATTGTCGGTGACCTAGGAAAGGAAAATAATTACTGTGCTCATTCTGTCATCACTTATTTTACCTACTGTTTTCATTTTAAAAACTCAGTGCAGCTCTGGAACATTGTAAATAAGAACTACATTAAGTGTTATGAAAACATATCTGATAATATCAGCTGAGCCACATAACTCAATTTTCTAGATTGTCAATGATATATATGCTAGACACCTGGCATAGGAAGGATACTTTTCTAATAAACTAATTTTATTATAACCATTTTTGATAGAAACTGCCTCAAATAAATTACATAATTCCTTTGGACAGTCTCATAGAGCCACTGGGATAAAAAATGAACTCTAGGGTCTGCCGAGGGGAGACTTGACAAAACCACACGCTTTGAGCTGGACTCAAACATGTGTTAGACTGGTGCTTCTCAACTAGTGGTGATTTCTCCCCCAGGAGACACCCAGTAATGTCCAGAGACATCCTTAGTTACCACCACTGGGTTAAGGCCAGGAGAGCCGCTAAATATTCTAAAGTGCACAAGACAGGCCCCTACAACAAAGAAGTATCTGGCCCCAAACATCAATAATGCCGAGGCTGAGAAACCCTGTGTAGAGCTAGGGGAATGTGAAGCAGACTGGCCTTCACAGAGACTCAAGCCAACTTCCAGTCACTCAGTTCCTGAAACCAGATTAAGGTCGTCATAGATTCTAGTGTCCTCAGCTGCACACAGAATGCAGCAAAATTCTCTCTGCAGGAAGAAAAGCTCATTCGAGGCGTCGATACATTTCTGTAATTTTTCATATATAATGCCTGGCACTCAGTAAAAATCAATAATTAAATAACGAGGCAACCAGAAGGTAAAACCAGATGCAAGAGAAACAACCTACAACAGAAAAAGACGTACTGGGTTTCAGAGAGCGGAGTTATCAGGCAGAGACTTTAAAATAACTGCTCAATATGTTCAAGGAGATAAAAGACAGGATTGAGAATTTGGCAGAGAATTAGATACTATCAAAAAAGAAAGCACATTTATACATATCTGAAGAACATTTCTGAAAAATAAAGACAGAAGTAAATTTTTTAAAGAAGAGAGATTACTTCTAAAGGAAACAAAAATAAGACTGACACTGACTTCTCATCAGAAACAGTGGAAGCCACGCCCCTGAATGATACCTTTAAAGTCCTGAAAGCAACATCTGCCAACCTAGAATGGGATATCAAGTAACAATATTCTTCAAAATAACAATGAAACCAAGACATCTTGGGGGGAAAAGAAAGAGAGAGAAGTAATCACTAGAAAGTCCACAGTAAAAGAAATACTAATAGGTGTTCTTTAGCCAGAATAAAAGTAATCCCAGCTGGAAGCCTGCAGACACAGAAAGCATAAAGGGTAACATAAAAAGGGAAATATGTGCGTAAATCTAAATGAATACTGGTTATATAAAAAATACTTTTGCAGGGATATACATAAGTACACACACACACACACACACACACTTCAACAACAGCATATAACTTTGAAGAGGGATAACTAGAGCATGAACATTCAGAGATCTCTGCATTGTTTTGGAAAGTTCCTGGGAAAAGTACCAATTTATATTATATTATTAATATATACATTATATTAATATATAATATTAATTGTATTATGCTTTGATAAGTCAAGGATGTATGTTATATTCTCTAGGATAACTACTGCAAGAATGTACACCTTCTAATAATGAGGTGGTGGTTGGGATGAAGAAAAATAAATCCACACACAGTCCAAAAGAAGGCAAGAGGAGAAAAAGGCATACAGAACAGACAGGATAAATAGAAAGCAAATAGTACTACTGTGGACTTAAACACAAAATATTAAGTAATATTACTGAATGTAATGAATTAAATACCTAATTAAAAGACAAAGCTTTCACACTGGTTTAAAAACTAAACGTCATAGAACAAAAACAACTGTATAAGGGACACAAACTTACAAAGGATACATCTAAAATATAAGAACACAGGAAGACTGAAAGTAAAATGAAATACTAATAAAGTTGGAATAGCCATATTAATATCAGACTATAAAGCAAAAGTCTTACTATTCTAAAAGTCTAGAATAAAAGAGGGACAAATCATAATGATAAATGGTTTCATTCACTAAGAAAATCTAACAATTCTAAACTTCCATGCATCTATTAACAAAGCCTCAAAATCCATAAAACAAAAAGTAACAGAAATGCAAGCACAAATACCCAATTGTAGTGGGAAACTTGAATACAGCACTTTCAATAACTGATAGAACATGCAAATTAAAAACTAATAAAAACAGAATATTTGAATAACAGAATACTAAATCAAACTGACACACAGAATTCCATTTTTAATAACTGTAGAAAACATACTTTTTTTTAGGCACACAAGGAATACTCACAAAAATTAACCATATGCCGGACCATGTAAAGTAAAACTGAAAAATTTTCATAGGACTAAAATCTCTGACCATGGTGTAATTAAGCTAGGAATAAGAAACAAAAGATAACCATCAGATCTCCATGTGTCTGGAAAATAAGTAATGTACTTCTAAATGGCCTCTGGGTCAGAGATGACATCACAATGTAAGTATTTTAAATGAAATGATCCTACAGCACAACTTGTGGGATGCAGCTAACATCATGCTTAGAAGAAAATTCATAGCCTTAAAATGCATGTGTCAGAAAAGAAAAATCTAAATTAAATTAAAAATCTAAACATTCAACTCAAAAAGTTAGCAACCTCATTATCATAAAACAGCTCACAGAAGGAGAGAAAAAGTAGAAGAAAGAGTAAACCAAAAAACCCCAAACCCATTGCCCTGAAGTGGATTCCAACTCATAGTGACGTCAAATGTGACAGAGTAGAATTACTCCACAGGGTTTTCTTGGCTGTAATCTTTACGGAAGCAGATCGCCAGGTCTTTCTTTCATGGTGCTGCTGGGTGGGTTCAAACTGCCAACCTTAAGAGGCACTGATACCCTCACTGTACAAGGAGGAGTGTTAAATGGTACTGTCAAAAGTTGACAGAACAAGAGATTTATTTAAAGTAACAAAAGCAACCAATAAATAATTAAAAAGACTAGTAATAAAACACTAGGAGATAAAGAGTACCAGGCGAGTGATGCAAGTAAGCTTCATTTTCACACAGACAAGGTCTAAAGTTGATGAGAGGGATACGCTTATCATCTAGAGTTAATGAAGTAACAGACAGAAGACCAAAAATAGAAACAGCTAAGAGTTTGCCTCTGGGGGATGGGAACAAGAAAGGGAAGGAGGGGTGAGAGACAGCTGGTTCTCACCCTATCTTCTCCTGTCCTATTTGAGTGTTACTGCAGCATTGCTGTCTTACACGCTGTGCTCACCACCCATGTCCCATCTGCAGAACCAAGGAAGGGAGGGTGGACGGTGACTCCCAGGCAAGGCAGCCTGGAAATGGTGCTGCAAGCATGTGAAGACAGGAACCACTGGAAGCTGTGTGTGCCTCTCTCATGGACTTCACTAGCACAAGAAGAACTGCATCAGAGCTTCCAGCATAGAGCCTGACAAGCGGAAGACAACTCAGCCTGTGCGCTGGGTCACAGCAGGCACCTGGGACTGGGCCTCAGCCTCCAGGTACCAGCTTCTCCAGGTCTAATGCAGATGGAAGGAAGCTACAAGTACCAAACAGCCAGCTGAGGAGCCAAAGGCCTTCCAGTCACCTTATCTGCTGGGAAACACCGATGGCAGTATCTACAGATGTTGAAGAGAGGCATGCCTTGTGACCCAGCAATCTTACCCCTGAAACCAGACCCATGAATAAGAGTGTCTGCAACAGTACTGCACATGGAAAAGCTAGAAACAAGCCAACGTCCTACCAACCACAAAGGATGTCCGTTACAGCATCTTCACATAACAGAATATTATACAGCAATGAAAACGAATCAACTATAGCTACCAATGAATGAATGATAAATTTTTAAAACAATGTTGAGTAAAACAAGCACAGCTTCTATATAGTAGAAAGTCAGGCAAAATTAAACTACATTGTTCAGAGGTGCGTACACAGGCAGTAAAATCATAAAGGAAAGCAGAGAAAGGAGTGGTCATGGCCAGGTTGATGGACACCTCTGGGGACGAGGGCAGGGGATGGAATCAAGGAGGGCTGTCCAGGGGTACTTCTGGGTGCTGCTTCCTGATCTGCGTGGTAGCTACACATGTGCTCACGTTACAGCTGTTCATTAGACTACGTATCTATGTATATTATGCACTGTTTATGGAGGCTACTTTCACAATACAAAAGTTCAAACAAAACAAACTAGGTCCAAGAACTTTAATAAGCAGAAATACAAACAAACCTCTCTGAAATCTACAAAAAAAGAAAAAAAAAAAAAAAAAAAACAAGAAAGGAGAAGTAACTTACAAGAGCAGATTTATAAATTAGAGAACATGGAACATGGATGAGAGCTGAAAAAAATTCATATACTATGACTTAGAAACTGTACTAGCAGGACCCATCTTTAAAAATCCTAAATATAGAAAAAGCTTTCATCTTATGTTAAATGTTCTTCACAGCGTTATTCACACTAACAAAGAACTGAGGATTAATTAATCATCAAATCAGTAAACCATGGGATTTGCCATAAAAAACACAGCGTATGGGAAACTCCCACAGTATTCTACGCAACAATTACTACAGGATATTGTTTACTTTATTTGTCATTCTCACTAAGCTATAAATCCTTGAGTGCAGGGACAATTTCTTATTCATAAATCTTTCTTTTCCTTAGGACTTGGCAGAGGCAAGTAAGTGCCCCAGAATTTTTAATGGACAAACAAATTAAGCCAAGATTTTTGCTCCTTACAAAGAAAAAGGAATTACCTTTAAAATATTTTTTTTTTCTCTTCAGGGAGGAATTTTTCCAGCACAAAGGAGAAGCCTTACTTTATTGGTGCAGTAGCTCCTTCAGGTCCTCCTAGCTCATCAAGGGGAACGAGATCCCACTTGAAGTGCAGCCCCCAGTTGAAGCCTCCTCGCACCACAGGAGACGAGCTGTACACGAGCGTGTCGGCGCTGATGATGTCGATCACGGGGCAAACCACGGTGTGAGTGTCCTCGCGGACAGCAGCCAGCAAGGGCTGCAGCCACATCTTATTCACCTCACAGTGGCTATCGAGGAAGACCAGAACTTCTCCTGAAGAGACACAATAACAGGTCCACAAGAGATCAGTAACACTCAACTCAGATACTGCTACTCATCCCGACAATGCATTTACATGGCATAAAACATGGCTTCTACCCTTATCACCCCAGACAATATTAAACCAGGGCTTTACTGCCGATCGTAAACAAGGGAAGCTCTTTAGCCAAGAATTTTGCCTGAGGTGTACCGATATAACCGAAGCACATACACAAATAATATACACAACCCTTGAAAAAAATCTAGAGACAATTCAGATTCTCTGCAGTAAAAAGACTCAGAGCCTCACAGTAACAATTCAGTTCTTTGGGATGGCCAGGTATTGAGTCATTCAAGACGTTTTTGTACTATCACAATGACTACCTGTGTGTAGATTTTTTTTTTTTTTTTTTTACAATTACTTTAACTAAGTTATTCCTAAATTTGGTATACATTCAGAATAATCTCCCTCCCTTAGTAAACAGAGTATAGTGAACATAACACATTTTTATTGTTGACTCAGAAACATCATTACAATGATCAGCTATTGCTACGAGATGCCAATTCTCTCAAAAGTGAGGGAAGATTACGTGCCTCTGGTCTGTACCCTGATATCATGTATGATGCCGATGATGTAGCCTCTGCTCCCCTGGACTCACCACTATCTCCTGACACCACCCCTACTCCTCACTCCCATTTACTCTCCTGTCTCATTCTCTCAACCTTCCTGGGCCTAGTGGCTCACATTAGTCAATGGCGTACTGCATTTTTACACAAATAACGTGTGCCTTCTACATTTGTTTGCCAACTGTGCCCTCTCCCCTCAAGGTATTTTCATAAGTGCCACTGTGCCAATTTTTTTTTTTTACATGTTGCTGTAAAAAATCAGCAGTGTGCTTACGAAACTACCTTGGCGAGGGGGTGCAGCTGGCAAATAAACATAGATGGCGCATGTTATTTGTGTAAAAATACGGTATACTTTCTTTCTAGTTAGCAAAACAAAAATAATAAAAATTGTAGCCTGCATTTTTAACTCCTCTTAAAAATGCTGAGGAGGAAGGAGAATTTCTCTGATAACTGCAGGGTTATTCTCAGCAGCTGAGAAACTCAGAACCTGACCATCAGACAACATTATTATTCTTCCAGAAGTTTATCCTGAAATGTATCTACATAGACTTTACATGAGTTAGTTAAAGCACCAGATGCCTCCTATTTCAATTAATGATAGCACAGAAAAAGAAAGCTTTCAACGATGACTGTGAATTAGTCATGCAGCTAAACGTTTGTAAACGGCCTCAAGCTGGATTTTAAACAGCACACGGCCCACCAGCTGTTGTTTAATGGAGAAAAGCAAAATGTTCAGCATGAACATTATTCACTGTGAAATGAGATCAACTCAATCCAGGTTCCTCTGGGGAGGAAATACATTCATAGCTTTTCTTAATTCTAGAAGTGTTAACTTTTTCCAATTAAAGCCAATTCAACTAAATAGGTAAGACTACACCTTGTTACAATGAACCTGCTTGGTTCCAAGAGAATCTAAACTATAATATTTGAAAAGGACCAACAAACAATAAAGAAAAAGTAAATAACTATTGTTAGCTGAAAAAAAAAAAAAAACCTCACAGTAACTACACATTGTAAGAATACAAGGTTTCAAGTGGCATAAGCTTGAAAACACCCTACAGCTTTGATGGTTGTTATTTTGTTGCCTTCAGTAATTCAACAGGCCAATTGAGTAAACCTGTACTTGACTAGAAGTTATAGAAAAGAAAATATCATAAGCCTTGAATTCAACTGGTATACATTCCACTCTGCTGCACAAAGGGTCGCTGTGGGTTGCAACCAACTTGACGGCACCTAACGATAACACATTTAAGGCAAAGAAGGGAGGAAGAAAGGTTCTGAAAGTGAAGTCCTAATTTTAATGGAACTTGTTATAAAGGAGAAGTGGTGGCGGCAAGCAGGGCAGACTACCTCAAGCCCTGGGTGATGCAGCAGAAAGGGGTTCAGGGGAACAGGGCAGACGCTGTCACTACTGGGCCTGCACTCGCCACATCTCGTGATTCTCAAATTACCTTCATAACTTTTTCTGCCACTACCTGCAGTACTACTTACCTAACATGTTTAAACTGATTCATTTGTTTCAACTTAAATAAATTTAAGAGGATTTATTTTTTTTTTTGGTCAAAATTGTAAATAAAAATCAGGATCACCAATCTTAGGTAGAAACCACCACCATCGAGTCAATTCTGACTCATAGCAACCCTGTAGGGCACAGTATAACTGCCCCATAGGGTTTCCAAGGCTGTAAATCTTCATGGAAGCACGACCACCGCATCCTTCTCCTCTGGAGAAGCTGGTAGATTCAAACCACCGACCTTCTGGTTGGCAGCTGAGTGCTTTAACCACTGCACCAACAGAACCCCTTCCTTACACAGAAGGTAACTATAAAAACAAATGCCGTGGAATCAATATAATGTCACTGAAGACTAACCAGGTATATTTTGTGCAGAAGACCTGTTCTTTATTTTTTGAAAAGGAGATAAGTATAGGATGGAAAGGTTTTAAAGCTGTATCAGTTAAAAAAAAAAAAAAAAAAAAAGGAGACTTTTTCTTGATGGAATCAAAAGTACTGAGAGACAATTAAGAAAAAAAAAAAGCCTTTATAGTTATGTAATTCAGTTTTAATGTTATGTCCGCTTACCAAGTAAAATCATGATACCTATCACTAGAAGCATGCCTTCCACACTTTAAGAAGCAGTGGCATAATTCAAGTCAAACAGTATGGGCACTAATATCTCAAACTTCGTATTGAAAACACAGAAAAGTTTGTTTACATTTTGGTTCTGAATTTTCTGCTTATATAAGTGAATAAGACATAAAGCTCACTGAGGGGCAGTAACTGATAATAAGGGCCACTATGAAAACAGGCCAGTAAGGACTGTATCATTCCAACTCCTTGTGATCTTGCAACGGGTTTGGAGTTACGAAAAGGCCCTTTCCCAAACTAAAGAAGGCTCACCTCTGCCAGCTGGCATGCCCGTTCCCAAACACCACTCTTCACGTGCCTCTGCAGCACCAGAGCTCCCTGAGGATAGAGCCCCCACCACCCAGCCCTGCAGAGGAAAGCCAACCACAGTCCTACCTGTCGCGTGGGCCGCTCCAATCATTCTTCCTCGAATCAATCCCTCACGCTTCTTATTCCTTATTACTTTAGTTTTTCCAGGAAGGTATTTTTGGACATACTCATCTAGCTCTCCTTTCAAATCATCTGAAAATAGAGTCCCACAATTACTCAAACCATATGTGAGATACACAAAGACATTTTAGAGCTACTGTAAAGGGGTGTTTCCTACTTGCTAAAATCCACAACTAATAATGAGTAACTATTATAAAACTTCCTGCTTTATTTTAAAAGAATATTGTAGCTTATCCTGCCAGAAAGAAAACAGAAAGAAATGAAGGGTATGAGTTGGAATACTAGCCAAGAAGAACAGTTATTTTAAAAGAATATGAAATATTGAGTAGTTGAGGAGTTGCTATTTCAATAGCAACTTAAAACAATGCTTTGCAAAGGGAGCAGTTGAAATTAAAATATCTTGAGTGAACGATGGTCAGCTGACTGCATTTAAGTCACATTTAAAACAAAGTGAAATATAAATGTCTTTTGTTTCAAAGTAATTTATTGTCTTAACTCCATTTCAGAATAGTTAAGAAATAACCTCTATCATCCCTACAAAGAATTGTATAATAGCAGCAGTATGTCCTTTTATTCATTTAGTACCTTTCTTCCAAGAGTGCTAAATACTTTTTTTTAATAAATTCTAGCTCATTCATTTTTAAATTTCATAGCTTTTAAAGATCACATTAAGAAAATGAGGCATTTTTTTTCCACAGTGAATATTCGAACCACTGTTATCATCATGAATTTTCTCTTTAAGATAAAAGAGTCACAAAGCTAAAAAACAAAATACAGGTTGATTAAAGAAAAAAAAATTAGAAATTCTAGAATTTGTATTTAACTAATCTTCTACTTGGTCCAAACTCAGATTTACTTTTTTTTGTCATTCAGTTTTGAAATTGTTTTTTGTCATTCCTATTTTTTTTTTCTTCAATTTTCTTGTGGAGGACATACACTGCAAAACATACCAATTCAACAGTTTCTACATGGACATTTCAGTGACACTGACTACATTCTCTGAGTTGTGCAACTATCCTCAACCCTTCTCTTCTGAGTTGTTCCTCTCCCGTTAACATAAACTCTCGGCCCCCTAAGGTTCCTATCTGTCACTTGGATCCCATATAGTTCTTAAAAGAGCATAATGCTGAAGACAGACATTCTTTACTAGTTAAGCTAAACTACTGTTTGGTTTTAAGATGACTTCAGGGGCTATTTTTGCTTTAAGGGTTTAAAGATTATCTCAGGGCAATAGCTTCAGGAGTCACCCAGCCTCCATGGTTCCAGAAAGTCTACAGTTCATGAGAATTTGAAATTCTGTGCTGAAGGTTTTGATTTTCATTAATCTTCCCTAGTTTTCCCCGTGAGGTATCAATATCCACCAGGGTCTGAGACCTCTGCTGTCCTCAGGCTCCAGGCACATTCCCCACCACTTCGCACAGTTAAGTTCTCGGGCATTCTGATTCTGGTATTGACAGACGAGGTATTTAACCAATGTCTGAGTGCATGAATGAAGTGTCTAACTGGCCCATGACTTACTGTTCCACCTCTGCAGCCTGCTGCAATGGAAAGGGCAGAACAGGGTAGCCATGTGGGCCAGGCTCTAACTTCACCTCAACACAGAACACCTATGGGATCTTCAGCAAATGACCTAACTTTCACATTTTCTTCTTTGTAAAATGGGGATATGACCAGCCTTGCAAGGTTGTTGAGAGCTGACTGAGTAGTGTAAAGAAAAACACACAACATTCTGCTGTGTGTCTACGTAACAGTTCTTAGGAAGAGTCCACGCTGAATTCAAAACAGGTGTATAAAAATGTACTGAATTACAAAATACCGGCATTCATTTCTGACACTGACTTCAAAGGGAATTCAGAAATCATGTAAGTCAAACCTTTCAATTTACATATAAGGAAGTTGAAGACAGATGGTAGCTGTTATATTACTATTACTACCAAAACTGGCACATCCACAATGTTTAAATATTGGCTGTTTAAAAGGTGGAGCCCTGGTGGTGCAGTAGTTAAGAGCTGGGCTGCTAACCAACAGGTCGTCAGTTCGAATCCACTGCCGCTCCTTGGAAACCCTATGGGGTAGTTCTCTATCCTATAGCTCACTATGAGTTGGATCAAATTTTGTAAATTACAAAACACTAGGTCACTGAAAACAGTAAATAGTAAGACTTAAAAAAGGGTTTTAAAAAAACTTACAAAATATTTTCCATGCTTTTTTTCAAATATGAAGATAATTAACTCTACTTGTTCTTCTAAATAATAAATTAATCTGTAGAGAAATGAATTTAAAAATATTACTAAAAATATTTACCATAGAAAAATTAAAGTGATTATATCTGTATTAGGACAATCACTAAAGCAATTCCATTTAGAAAATCTAGAAAACAGTAATTACGGAATAGCCTAGTTCTTTATCAGTCACCTGGATACAGAGTTAAACAGAATAAATACTTTATTAGGCCGTTGTTGTTCCTTGCCCCCTTCACTGTAAAATTTAATTAAATCATCTTCTAATTCATTCAAGAATATTCACTGGAAACTTACTAGGTGCACGGCTCTATTTGGGTTGCATAGAAAATACAGAGTTCTGTGGTATATATCCTCACTCTCTGGCAATTTATAATCTAGTAAGGAAGTTAAATCATAACATATAAACACGGCATATTAACGAAGCACAGGATGTGTACTGGAAGAATTCAGAGGGGGAGGCGCCTTCAGTCTGAGGTATTCAAAGACTATGTGAACGAAACGAGGACGGAAGGGTGGCTAATACTTCCACAGGCAGAAGTTGAGGGAGGGCCCTTCGTGTGGCATGAAGAAAGTCAGAAAAACCAAAAAAACAAACCGGTTCATGTCGAGTTGATTCCAACTCATAGTGACCCTAAAGGACAGAGCAGAACTACCGCATAGGGTTGCCAAGGAGAATGGCTGGTGGATTCAGCTGAGCTCTTAACCACTGCGCCACCAGGGCTCCAAAGAAAAGTACACACACAAAAAAAAGGTATAGAGGTGGGCAAATACCACACCCCCATTATGGATTTAATTGTGTCCCCCAAAAGTATGCACTGGAATCCTAACCCCTATACTTGTGGTTGTAATTCCATTTGGAAATAGAATTTTCTTTGTTGTCTTAATGAGGCCGTATCAGTGTTGGGTGTGTTTCAAGCCAATCACCTTTGAGGCATAAACAGAACAGATTAGGCACAGAAGGAAGCAAGCACAAATGGGGGAAAGACAGATGCCACGTGTAGACCACCAAGGAAGTCGGAGAAGAACGTTGGAGAAGGTGGGGCAGGGATTTTCCCCCAGAGCAGACAGTCTTCCCTTAGAGCCAGTGCCCTGAATTCAGACGTCTAGCCTCCTAAACTGTGTGAAAATAAATTTGTTCCTTAAAGCCACCCACTTATGTTAATACTGTTACAGCTACACCCCCCAATCATTATTTTACAGAGACTAATTTGATGGTTCCGCTTATTTACCGTGACCCTAATACTCCCCAGCATGTTTTCTCCTTTTCAAGATGGGTGACTGAGAGCTTGACATAGCTAACACCATGATGAACCTGTATGTTTTTTTTCTTTTTTCTTTGCCTTCTCCTTGTCGTATACCTTTGTTAATGACTTTGTTTTGCTCTGTCCAGCCACCTGTGGCTTATGACCCACCACGGGAAGATTAGAGCCCAGATGTCTGACATGTATATCTTTAGCCTGATAAGGAAATGTCCGCTATGTGTGTCTTAGTATGATAGCCTCTTGTAATTACCTTGTAATGAATAAGAACACTTCTAACCTTTGTAAAAATCATATATAAGCTCTAACGTAAAAATGCCTTTTGGGACTCCATAGAGACGGCCTGCGTTGCTGTTGGATCCCCACTGGTGGACAACTCCTAAAATATAACTTTCTCACTCTTTCTGACTTGGAGCACGTTTCATTGGCTCCACTGCTCCAGGGCATGGACCCTATTCCGGTAACATTCACCCTATAAAAAAAGTTATTCTAGCAGCTCACAAGTAAAACAACAATGGTCTGAACAAGGGCATCAACGAACAGAAGAGACATGAACAGAAGAGACAGCATCAAAGGAAGAACAAATGGATGTATCAGATGACTACCTGGGAGAAGGAGAACGAAGGGCTGGTAAAGAAGGAAGAAATGGAAAGATATTTCTTGGGTTTTAGACAAGGGTGAGTGAGAGACTTCTAGAATCAAGGTGAAGTTATTTTTGGTGAGAAAGATGATGGGCTGAGTTTTAGATATACAGATTTTTAATCGACAGAGGAACATATCTTGATAGATAGCAGAAATGCAGAACTGGAACACAAATAAGGAGCCAGAGATAGAAATAATACATTTTGGCCTTATCAACACAGATATCTTAGCTGAAAATAATAGAGTGGATGAGGTAGTAGATAGTGGGTAAAGAAGAGAACCTTGGGAAAAGGGGCTAAGAGAAGATGCTCAGCCAAGCCAATCCGGAAAGCCACGCTGCTTCAGAACAGAGAAGTCACAAAACCTTTGTGAGAAATTACACTGAAAATACTTGGTCCCACAAATTTCATTGTGGGACGTTTTTATACATGAGTTAGGAATTCAGGGATAATTCAGTTCACATAATCCATCCTTACTATATATCAGCTGACTTTTGACAAAAGCACAAAGGCAATTCAACTGAGGAAAAACAGCCTTTCCAACAAATTGCTGGAGCAACTGGATATTCATAGGCAAAATAATGAACCTCAATCTAAACATCACACCTCATAAAACATTAAAACAAAATGGATCATGGACTTAGGCGTAAAACATGTAACTATAAAACTTTTAGGAAGCAACATAAAAGAAAATCTTTGGGACCTAGGATTAGGCAAAAAGGTCTCCGACTTGACACCAAGACATGTGGATGTCGGCTAAGTAAGAACTTTTGCTCTAGGAAACAGCCTTAAAACAGGATAAAAAGACAAGCTACAGACTGGGAGAAAATGTTTACAAACCACATATCCAATGAAGGAACAGTATCTAGAAAGTATTTTAAAAAACAAAACCCAAACTCTAAAACAGTAAAAACAATCCAATTAGAAGATGAGCAAAAGAATGAAGAGACAGTTTACCCAAGAGGATACACAGATGGCAAACAAGCATATAAAAAGATGCTCCACACAATTAGCCATTGTTGTTAGATACCACTGAGTCAATTCCAACTCACAGCAACTGTGACACCCTCGTGTCAGAGAAGAACTACCCCATAGGGTTTTCTTGGCTATAATCGTTATGGCAGCAGAGTGCCAGGTTTTTCTCCTTTGGAGCCGCTGGGTGGGTTTGACCTTCCAACTGTTCGGTTAGCAGCGAGTGCTTAATCATTTGCTCCTTCATTAGCCATTAAGGAAATACAAATTAAAATGAGATTTAAATAAGATATCACCCTCATCCCTTCATTCCCCTCCCCAAGTCCTGTTGTTGTGTGCAGTCAAGTGAATTCCGACTCTTAGTGACCCTATATGACAGAGTAAGACTGACCCGTAGGGTTTCCTAGGCTGCAATCCTTATGGGAGCAGATGGTCAGATCTTTTCTCCCACGGAGCTGGTGGTGGGCTCGAACTACTGACCTTTTAGTTAGCAGCCAAGCACTTAACCACTGTGCAACCAGGGCTCCTATTCCAAGCCCTAAGCAACAGCTAATCTGCTTTCTGTTGCTATAGATTTCTCTGTTGTGGACTTTGGTATGAATCAACCGTGAAAGGAGCAGGCCAAGCACAGACTGCCGTCTTTCCCTGTGATCCACAGACGAACCTCATTGTTAGGACCAGGTGTGTTAGCCTGGCTTCTTGGACAGGATGAGAATGTAGGCTGACTCCCCTTTCCAGGGCATCTTGACCCAAAACACATCCCACAGCAGCTAGTGCCCTATCAACATAACCCTTCCCTCTTGCGCGGAGCACACATCAACATTCCCAGGAATGTTCTCTCTGCTCTGAGCATGTCTGCGTTACAGAGCACCTGGCCAGCCCCATTCCTATTTTTGTTCCTGGTAGGGGGGGAACAGTGTCTCTCAACTGCAGCACAAGAGGGTTAAATGCAGACCATCAACCTTGTACTGGCCGTGGGGAATGTCTCTCTGGCCTTGGGGGACAGCACCCACAGCTGACGCCGATCTTGCTCTCTCTCTTCTCTATGTAAGGCATAGTTCCACTGCCTGTGTAACTTGTGCTTTTTGTTGGTGACTCCGGACCCTGGCTCAAAACTTACCCTTGATTTAAAAGTAAATGACTCAAAACGTTTACCTACCTTACAACCCAGCCACTCCACTACAAATACGGATGAATCTCAAATTATGCTCAGTGAAAGGAGACAAAAAAAAAAAAAAAAAAAGAGGACATACTGTATGCTTCCATTTATATAAAATTCTAGAAAATACAAATTATTCTATAGTGACAGAAAGTCAATTAGGATTTCCCAAACGGGGGGATGGGAAGTACAGGAGGGAGGGATTACATGAAGGAGGAGCCTCAGGAAACTTGGGGCTGATGGCTATGTCCTTTATCTTGATTGCGCAATGGTTTCATGGGTATATTAACGTGTCAAAACTTATCCAATTATACACTTTAAACCTCTGTAATTTACCATATGTCAATTGTACCTCAATAAAGCTGTTTTAAAAAAGTACATCATAAACCAATTTAACCATTTCTACATATACATTTCAGTGATGCAGATGACATTCTTTGAGTTGTGCAACCATCCTCATCTTTCTTTTCTGAGTCGTTCCTCCCTGCTTAACATAAACTCACTGTACCCTAAGGTTCCTATCTAATCTTTTGAGTTGCTGTTGTCATGCTGATCCCATACAGACGGTTCTTAAAAGAGTAAAACGCTCAAGGCAGACTTTTTTTACTAGTTAAGCTAAACTATGTTGGTTTAAAGAAGACTTTAGGGAATATTTTTAGTTTAAGTTTTAAAAATTATCTCAGGGCAATAGTTTCAGGGGTTCATCCAGCCCCCATGGTCCCAGAAAGTCTGGAGTCAATGAGAATTTAAAATTCGGTTCTGCATTTTCCCCCGTTTGGTTTGTTGTATATATCTGCAAAAACAACAACAAAATCAATTAAAAACAAAAAAAATAAATTAAAAAAAAATAATAATAAAGCACTAGGGAAACAGCTGAACAGAGTGGATAAAGCCTGGTCCTAGAGCCAGAGCTCTAGATATGAATTCTGGTTCCATCCCTTAGAAGGTATGTGACCCCAAGTACCTAACTTATCCTCTCCACATCTCAGTTTCCTTTGCTTGAACTGTTTATGCATGGGCAGCACTTGGACAGTACCTGGTACGTATGAGTACCACATATATAAGCAAGTGGAAGTGTTGAGCACTTGCCAGGCACTTAACACACATGAGTTCTTTTCTCCTTTTTCTCCCATAGGGCTCCCTCAGTTCTGTGCATGCATCTAGCTCAACCCTGTAGCAACTCAAGATTAGTCTTGAGAAACCAAGTCCTCCCTTTTCTCTGTTGATCCAATGACAAGTAAACCTTCTCTTGGTCACTGAAGTCACTACATGTCGACTCCCTCTGGACCCCCATACCGAGCCTGCCCACCCCCACCCCCATGCTTCACACCTCCAGGACAGTAGAGAGAGCCAGTGGAGGGAAAAACCTCATTAGAGAGCTCTGTCTATTGTTTTTAAGGGATAGCATCTGAAGCAATCAGTAACAGAGGAACGGTTTTATAAATTATGGTATGTCCCTAGCATGCTACTATAAATTATTTATAAGTTCTCTCAGCAACACGGAAAAATACTTACGATACGATGCAAGTGAGAAAAAATCAGGAAAAAAACAAAATTTTTCAATTATAAAAAAAGAAAGATCCATGGAAAAGATGTACTCCAAAATGCTAATGGTAATTGTGTGTGATCTCTATTTTCTGTATGTTCTATAAAGTGACCATTCATATTACTTTTCTTATGAAAAAATACACAATGCTTCACAAGGATCTAGATAACTAAGTGTTTAGAAGTTATTTCAAAATCTCCAAAACAGATTTCCCCTAAGTACCAGCATTCACAATATATAAGATCATTTCTTACTCAATTTTACTATTCCTCTGCTTTGTTGAGTAACTGATACAATTTTGGTTTCTACTGTTTTATTTTAATTGAACGATATTTTAGTAAATTATAAATTGTAAAAAATTCCCTTAACTACCATTTAAAATAGTGTTTCTATGGGTAAAAGCAGCAGTTCTGGTGGCGCAGCAGTTAAGCGCTCGGCTAACCCAAAGGTCGGAGGTTCAGACTGACCGGCTGCTCCTCAGGAGAAAGATGCGGCAGTCTGCTCTCATAGATTACAGCCTTAGAAGCCCCGTGGGGGCAGTTCTACCCTGTCCTATAGGGTCACTGTGAGTCAGAATCGGCTCCACGGCAGTGGGCTTTTCTAGGTAAGAGAATGTGCACAATGTTTCAAATAAAAACTATCAGATTACAATTCACTTGTGATCAGGGCACTCAGTTTAACAGCCCTCTCAGATAAATGGAAGCCGAAGCATTATGTTGCGTGAAAAAAGCCAATCTCATGTGGTCACGTAACTTTCTTGAAGTGACCAAATTACCGAGATGGGGAACAGATTAGTGGCTACTAGGGGTCAGGGACAATGGGGTGAGGGGTGGCTGTGACTATAAAGGGGCAGCAGAAGGAAGTTCGCTGTGGTGACGGAACAGCTCTGCATCTTCACTGCTGTGGTGCCTACATGAAGCTACATGCAGAATAAACGGGCAAAGAACCACACTCAAAGTGAACCAACGCCAAACTCCTGGTTTTGATACTGTACTATAATTATGTAAGAAGTAACCAATGGGGGAACTGAGCAAAGGGAATGCAGAACCTCCTGGCAACTTAACTGTGAATCTATAATTACTTCAAAATAGATTTTTTTTTTTTTTTTAAACAAGGAAAGCCAAGGGAAAATTTCCAGGGCTAAATGTGGGTAGCAGAGTTTGTAAACCGATCACAAAGACAATGCAGTTTCTTCAGAATTATCTTCTAGTCAATGGATAAGCACTTACTGGTAGTTGCATGCCTGAGAGTCGGCTTTACTATGAATGGTCAGCTTTGTGAATGTCTATAATACTATAGTGAAAGGTAGCCTAGATCCAGCATTGCCAGTTACAACACTCCTTACCCAGATCACTATCGTCATCCACTAGGATGATCTCATGAAGCAGGTGTGCTGGGGTCCGATCCACGACACTATGCACTGTCCGGAGCAGGGCAGAAAACGCTTCATTGTAGAAACAGATGACAACGCTAGCCACTGGAAGATCAGCTGGGTAAGACTTTTCTTTACATCTGCAAAGATAAACAGGAGAAAATGTTGATATTTTAAAAGGTGCAAATGTTTCATATTCAGCCTCTTTCTTACATTATCATAAAGATTTTTTTAAAGCTTTTAAGAAAACAATGTGGTTTCTTATTCAGTAATTTTACAATTTGCTAACAATTTCCTCCTTATAATACCTGCCATCCTGCTTATTTTTAAACTTGGTTTTTCTTTTTTGTGCAGAGGTTACATAAAAATGTTATTTTTACTGAAATGACTACAAGTTTTTAATGCAGCACTTGTAAGCCGATGTCCCCAATGATGTGTCAAAAGGAAATACCAGAAATATAAGTTTGTATTTGAAAATTTTATTTTTTGCCCACTACTAGAAAAAGATTTAAGTAAACTATGACATAACAAGGTAAGGGAAGAACTGCCATGTATGCAACTCTTTGATAAAAAGGCTTAGGTGGCTTTAAACAACAATAAAACCATGAACTTAAAAGATAAAATCCTCCAATATCTGTGCCCTACCTTCCTCCTGGCCTCTGGCCATTCTCCCACCAGAGCCAAAGTGAACTACATTTCAGTCCCTTAAACAGACCACATGCTTCTACGCCTCAATGCTTTTCATACACTGTTCTCTGTACATGGAAAAACCTTCCTTGAATCACAGCTCTTCTGTGACACCTTCCCTGACCACTCTGTTTTTTGTGCTACCATCTGACCAATTCCTATTACACTGTGATTCCGGTGATACCACAATTACCTGCTGACTTACGTGCCTCCCTGCTAGACTTAGCCTTGTGAGCCCAGGGACTGTGTCTTACTGTTTCCTTGCAGTGCCTAAGGCAATGTTTAGCAAACACAAGGTGCTCGACAAATGTCTGTCTGTGGAATGACTCACTCACCATACTAAAAGCCTTAGAAGGGAATAAAAAAATACTGGGGGTTGGGGTGGAAGAATATATATATATACACACACAATGAAAATAGGATGGTGAGATTATGGGAATATTCTTTACTGACTTTCATAACTTTTTGCTATGAATCCAATAAAAAAATAATTAAAACAAACTTAGGTCAGAAGATTATATAATTAGATGTAATGAGGACCTCCCTCCTCTTTCCCACATGATTTGAAATTTTAAAATAGACACAGCAAGCTCTACAACTTTGTCAGTACAATCTCAGGCCATGTGGCTTCCAGTATAATGAGACGGAAATCGGTCTTAGGGTTTCTAGTATGCTGGAGAATGAAGCCTCACTGCAAACATTAACACCACCCTCAGGACTCGGAATGACAGGCACTAAAGGCGGAGTGCTGTTAGGAAGTATTAACAGAAGCTAGTAAGGAACATACGCTGCGTTCCTGGTATCTGGCACATCTCTATGGTAGCCCAGGCGGTTACTAATAAGCATATTAAAGGCATGTTTCTGATAGCCCAAGTCTCTCAGCTCCTGATCACGTTCATTAAAAATCATACCTGCAAAGGAAAGACGTTACCGTCAGTACATTAAATCTGGAAAAGATTACAATTACTGTTACGATACTATGATCTTAAGAAAATCCTGACTTTATCCTGTTATAACCAGATAGCAGCCATGTTTCTCAAATCCAGGTAGTCTCCAGTTTCAAGAAAGTAAACTGAGGTTAGGGTCAAATTCTTACCAGCCTAGCTCAAACCACATGTACACTAACCATAAATGAAATGTGCTTACTAGCCATAATCTTAAGAACATTTATTGTATTCAAGAAAAAAATTTACCTGTGGGTAAGAAAGAAAGAAATTTAATGATGATTTTTCTGTAAAAGCAATAGACTACAGAATCAATTACAGGGTCCTCCCCTAACAAAGACTACTCATAACCTTTCTATAACAAAGGCTTCCAAACCTCCCTGGTTCGAGACTTTAATCACCTCATAGTCAAGAAGTTCCCCTATAGATCTGATCAAAACCACTCTAACTGAACGTCCTGGCTCTAATAGTCTGTCAGAAATCTTACCCTTACACGGGGTCAGTCTTCTGCTGCTGCTCTTTCCCACATCAGACCTTTAGCCTTTCCTCACAGAGCCACTCCTGTAACAGCATGTCCCAAAGTCTGTTCATAGAAAACTAATTCCACTGGCTATTAATAGACGTTAAGAGGAAAGAAATGGATTTCATGGTCAAATATATTAGGGAACTACTGGATTTGAAAAAGTCAAATAAGTTTTTTAATGGCAGGAAAACTCTGATCCTTTAGTATGTTAAATGCTTTGTGGAAATCCAGGTGTGAGGGTCTAGATATAGATAGAATGCAGTGTTTCCCCAATTTATCTGACCACAGAACACGTGACTAGCACTCCCAGATCCACTTTGGGAAACACCACCTCTTAATTATGCCTTCTCTCTACAAGTTTTTAAGCTGGAGCACATCCTTTTTTAAATACTAAAAAAGCTCTGTGCAGCATTTTATACAGGATGAAAACCCTGTGGGAGCAAAGACTTTAGTTATGATCAAAACATCCAAGAAAAAAACAAAAAGTGCTTGATATCCAGTACCTAGAATAGTGTCTTGCTCAAAGAAGATTCTCAGTAAATATCCATTGATTGAACAAACATCAAAGGACTACCTGATACTGAAAGAATTATTATCTAACATAGACCTCTTAGGAGCCCGGGTGGTGCAGTGGTTAAAGCACTTGGCTGCTAACCAGAAGGTTGGCAGTTCAAAGCCATCAGCTGCTCTGCAGGAGAAAGCTGTGGCAGTCTGCTTCCAAAACGATCTACAGCCTTGGAAACCCCATGGGGCAGTGCTACTCTGCTATGAGTCGGAAAAGACTCAACGGTGGTGAGTTTGGTTTTTTTGGATATAGACCTCTTGATGAAAAATTATTCCATATTAAAACATCCCTTTAGAAATGGAACGTGTGGCCAATTGCCTCCATGAACAACTACCTCCTTCGCCATAAGAACTGAACCGGATGATGCCTAGCTACCATTATTGAATGTCTGGATTCTAGAAAAGAATCTTGATCAAAAAGGGGAAAATGAAGAACAGAATCTCAAGTTCTCATGGAATTCAGATTTTCTGGAGCCACTGAGGCTGGATAAATCCATGAAACTACTGCCCTGAGATAATCTTTAAACCTTAAACCAAAAATATTCTCTTAAGTCCTTTTTAAGCCAAACAATAGTTTAGCTTAACTAGTAAAGAATGTCTGCCTTCAGCATTGTGCTCTTTTAAGATCTTTCTATATGGGATTAAACTGTCAACAGCAATTCAAAAGATCAGATATAAACTTAGGGGGCAGTGAGTTTATGTTATTGGGGAGGAACAATTTGGAAAAGGAGGGTGAGAATGGTTACACTACTTAAAGAACTATACATGTAGAAATTGCTGAACTGGTGTATGTCCTGCTGTGTATATTCTCAATAACAAAAAATAAATTTTTAAAAAAAGCATCCCTTTAGGAAACAACACAGGTGTCCATCAACAGGTGAATGGATAAAGAAAATATAGTCTATTCACACAATGGAGTATTACTCAGCCTCAAAAAGAAATAAAGTCCTGATACATGGTACAACATGGATGAACCCTGAAAACATTATGTTGAGTGAAATTAGACACAAAAGAATAGGAATTTCATATGATCCTAGTTATATGAAATATCCAGAAGAGGCAAATGCACAGTGGTTGCCACCGATAAGTTGTGAGTTACTGCTTAATGGGTACTGGGTTTCTGTTAAGAGGGATGAAAAAATAAGGAAATGGATGTTACGGTTGCACAACATGATGAATGTAATTTAATGTCACTGAATTGTACATATAAAAAGAGCTGAAATATCAAATGTTTTTACATATATTATCATTAAAAACACAAAAAACAAAAACAACAAAATCACTCAACCTACCTTTCTCCCTCTCCTGCTCAAATAAAATTACCATCAAACCTCAATTGCTTAACATGCCAGAACAGCTATTTCAATTAATTTTTTAATTCACTGCAGATTAAATCAGAAAATCTATTTTCCAAAATATACTTTTCCACTGGTTCTTCTCCTTGATTCTTTAATGATAACGTCCTATCCAGAAATCAGCATATTTTTAAGTAAATTCCTTCTAAATTAAGTTTCCTTTGTATGAGGAATTTAGTTTTTTGCACATACATAAAAATTTACCATTAGTGACATTTAGTACACCCACAGTGTTGTACAACTGTCACCACTACCTAGTTCCAGAATATTTCCACCAGCCCAAAAGGAAACCATGTATCCGTAAGCAGTCACTTGTGACTACTCCCTCCCCAAGTCTTGGCAACCACTAATCTGCTTTCTTTCTTAATGAATGCCTATTTTGGACATGTCACATAAATGGAATCATACAACATGTAACCTTTTGTGTCTGGCTTCTTTCACTTAGCATAATATTTTCAAGATTCATCCATACTGAATGACGAATCTTGACAACATTACGCAATCAGCATGAATCAAACTTCATTTTTTTACTGCTGAATAATATTCCATTGTATGTACATGTTCCATTATGTTTACCCATCATCTGTTGAGGGACACTTGGGTTGTTTAGCTGTTGTGATTAGCGCTGCTATGAATATTCATATACAAGTTTTATATGAACATCTGTTTTCAGTTTTTTGGGGTATATACCCAGGAGTAGAACTGCTAGGTTACATGGTAATTCTATGTTTAACTACTTGAGGAACCACCAAACTCTTCCACAGCAGCTACATCATTTTACAGTCCCACCAGGGTTCCAATTTCTCAACATCTTCACCAACACTGTTATCTTCCTTTTTTTTTTTTTTTTTAAACTGTTGTCATATTCATTGTAGTGGGTGCGGAGTGATAACTTGTGGTTTTGATTTGACTAATGATGTTGAGCATCTTTTCACATGCTTGTTGGCCATTTGTATGTCTTCTTTGGAGAATGTTTATTCAATTCTTTTGACAATTTTAAATTTGGCTGTTTGTTGTTGAGTTTTAAGAGGTTATATATTCTGGATACTAGACTTATCAGATATATTATTTGGAAATACACTTTCCCATTCTGTCAGTTGTCTTTTCACTTTTTTTAATTTAATTTTTTATTGTAGTTTAAGTGAAAGTTTACAATTCAAGTTAGTCCCTCATACAAAAATTTTTACATACATTGTTATGCGACCCTAATTGTTCTCCCTATACTGTTACAGCACACTACCCCTTTCCACCCAATTTCTCATGTCCATTCAACCAGCTCCTGACCCTCTCTGCCTTCTCATCCCACCTCTGGACAGAAGTTGCCCATTTAGTCTCATGTATCTACTTGAGCTAAGAAGCACACTCTTCACAAGTATCATTTTGTGTCCCACAGTCCAGCCTAAACTTTGTCTGAAGAGTTGGTTTCAGGAATGGTTTTAGTTCTGGGTTGACAGAGAGTCCAGGGGCCATGCCGTCTGGGGTTTCTCCAGTCTCAGTCAGACCATTAAGTCTGGTCTTTTTACTACAATTTGAGTTCTGCACTCCATCTTTCTCCTGCTCCATCAGGGACTCTCTGTTGTGTTCCTTGTCAGGGCGGTCACTGGTGGTAGCCAGGCACACTCTCGTTCTTCTGGCCACAGAATGATGCAGTCTCTGGTTTGTGTGGCCCCTTCTGTCTCTTGGGCTAATGCTTTCCTTGTGTCTTTGGTGTTCTTCATTCTCCTTTACTCCAGGTGGGTTGAAACCAATTGATGCATCTTAGATGGCTGCTCGCTAGCTTTTAAGACCCCTGCCGCCACTCACCAAACTAGGATGCAGAACATTTTCTTAATAAGCTTTGTTATGCCAATTGACCTAGATGTCCCCTGAAAGCATGGTCCCCAGACCCCTGCCCCTGCTACTCTGTCCCTCGAAGTGTTTGATTGTATTCAGGAAACTTCCTAGCTTTGGTTTAGTCCAGTTGTGTCTTTTCACTTTCTTGACAGTATTCTTTGATGTCTAAAAGGTTTTAATTTTGGTGAAATCCAATTTATTTTTCCTTTTGTTGCTTATGCTTTTCGTGTCATATCTAAGAACTACTGTTAAATCCAAGGTCCTGAAGATTATCCCTGTGTTTTCTTCTAGGAGTATTATTACAGTTTCAGCTCTTACATTTAGGTGTTTGATCCAGGTTGGGTTAATTTTTGTATACGGCTGTGGGTGTTGCTTTTTTCCACTTCTTTTGATTTCTTCCTTGCCTTGGGTCCAACTTCATTTTTTTGCATGTGGAGATCTGGTTTCAACATTTGTTGAAAAGACTATTCGTTCCCCATAAAATGGTCTTGGCACCCTTATCAAAAATCAGTTACTCACAGATATTTGGGTTTATTTCTGGACTCTCAATTCTATTTCATTGATCTTTATGACTATCCTTACATAATATCACACTGCCTTGAAAAGTATTGAAATTGGGAAGTGTAAGCCCTCCAACTTTGTTCTTGTTAAAGACTGTTTTAGCTATTCAGGGTCCCTTATAATTCCATATGAATTTTAGTTTTTTTATTTTTGCAAAAAAGGCTATTGATTTTGATAGACTGCACTGAATCTGTAGATCACTTTGGGTAGTACTAACATCTTTGTATTAAGTTTTCCAATCCATGAACCAAGGATGTCTTTCCATTTACTTAAGTCTTCTTTAATTTCTTTCAATAATGTTTTATAGTTTTCAGTGTACAAGTCTTGCACCTTCTTGGTTAAACTTATTCCTAAGTATTTTATTCTTTTGATGCTACTGTAAATGGAACTGTGTTCTTAATTTCATTTTCAGATTGTTCATTTCTAGTGATAGAACTATAACTGAGAGAAGTTCCAGCAAAATGGTGCTCTAGGCAGAAGCACCACGCCATCCCTCCACAGCAAAGATCTGAAAAACTAAGCTGAACAGAGAATACAACAATCCTGAAACCCTAAAACATCAAATGAAGAGATAAAGAACTCAGCCAAGCACCAAATGGAGTGAGAAAACTGACAGAAAACGGAGAGCGAGGAAAGATTCATGCAGAGGTCCCCTACCAGCTAACTCAGCGTGGATCCACCATCTTGGACTCCTATCAGAGACCAGCAAACGGGGGTACGAGAAAGTAGCCTCACGGAGCATCCAGCGGGAGACAAAACAACCAGTAATTTGCGGTGTGCACTTTCCCACTCCCCACCCCTCTTCGCCCCGGCTCAGCCTCCTCTGCTTCCCGCAGCCACGGTCTCTTGACCGGGAAGCGCCAGCTGCTTGGATTCCACACACACAAGCGGGTGGCTCTCTGGGTGCCATTTGTTGGCTGTTGGTGTTGCTTTTTTCCACTTCTTTTGATTTCTTCCTTGCCTCTCGCCATCTCCCCCTCCTTTTGCTCGAGTGCCTCAATCTGTGAGCCATCTTTGCTTCTTCCTGAGGGGCTGTAGAGCGCTGGCAATTTGTGATATACGCGTTCCCACTCTCTACACTTCTTCACCCATACTCGGCCCCCTCCGCTTCCCGTGGACACAGTCTCTTGTCTAGAAACACCAGCCCGCATTAGCTGGCTCTCTGAGTGCCATTTGTTGGCTGCTGCTAGTGTTGCTTTTTTTTTTTTTTCCTGCTTCTTTTGATTTCTCACTTGCTTCTCGCCACCTCCCCCTCCTTTCACTCGAGTGCCTAGCTCTGTGCGCCATCTTGGCTTCTCCCTGAGGGGCCGCAGAGCGCCAGCAATTTGTGATATTATACGCTTTCCCACTCTCTACCCTTCCTCACCCAGACTCAGCCTCCTCTGCTTCCCGCGGACACAGTCTCTTGTCCAGAAACACCAGCCCGCACTGGCTGGCTCTCTGAGTGCCATTTGTTGGCTGCTGGTGTTGCTTTTTTTTTTTTTTTTTTGCTTCTTTTGATTTCTTGCTTGCCTCTTGCCGCCTCCCCCTCCTTTTACTCGAGTGCCTGGCTCCGTGCGCCATCTTTACTTCTTCTGGAGGGGCTGCGGAGCTCCATTCGAGTGTGGAGCTGCTTCCCGGTCTGGGCTACCATGCTGGTGGGATCCTGGGGCTTTTGTTTGATCGTTTTGAATTGTTTGTTTGTTTTCTTTTCCTTTTCTTGAGTTGGGAGCCCTTTCTGGCCAGGCGGAGCTGCATGACAAGGAACTCCCCTTTAGCTTCCACAGACGTGCAGAGGGATGCCTGAGAGCATTTCTTTTTTTCGAAGGTTTTTTTTTTTTTCTGTTTTTTTGGGGGACTTTCTTGTTCTTTTTTTTTTTTTTTAATGTTTTGTTTTCTTTTCCCTCTTTTACCCTTTTTGTCTTTCTTCATTGCTCAGTTTCTCGTCCCTCTATATCTTCCTTCTCTTTCTGATCCCTGAATACCAGGCATTGTATACCTCTACGCCTTCTAGACAGGCTATATTGCAACACCTGAGAGAGACTTACCCAGATCTCATAGCTGCACCAATAGGATCCCTGGGAACTTTGTGGTTCTTTAACCTTTCTGATTTTTATTTATTCATTCCTTTCTTTTCTTTCTCTTCCCCTTTCTGTTTCTCTCCATTTCATAGTCTCTCCTCTCTCCATTCCAATGGCAGGCTCCCCTAGCATTCTTTTTTGTTTGTTTGTATGTTTTTGGCTCCTGTTCCTCTCTCCTCTCTCCCATATCCAACTTAGCTCCACACATAACAATCTCCCTGCTGCATCCTGCCTACCTGCACCGTGCGCTTGACATCACACCACCAAGCAGCACGGGCACAGCCTACTGGAACCTGCCCTGCACTGATTACCGGCCCACTCTGGTATCTGTAGTAAGTGCCACAAAAAACCCGTCCCAGTAACTCCTCTTCAGCTAGACCTGCCCTGCTGTACCATATCTGAGTGACTGACCCTGCCAGTTGGAGAAGGAGGTGAAAAGTATTGAGCGCACAGATGAGCAAACAACAAAGAACACACAGTCCGCCTGCTCAGACATAGTCAATTTTTTTTTTTAAAAGGGATGAAACAAACAAACCTATAATCAATAAATGCAGAAAAATAACTACTGAATACCCCGAAAACAGCAGACAATATCAAAACATTTACAAAAACAGGACAGGATGGTTGCAGTAAGCGTCCAAAATAAAACACCAGATGACTCTCTTGTGGAAGAAAATGCACTAGAATTATCTGATAGGGAATTCAAATCTCTAATACTCAGAATTCTCCAAGAGCTCAGGCAAAAAGCTGACAAACATGAGGAAAAAATAGGCAAATTCATGGAAAACACAGACAAAAAATTAGAAGAATTCAGGAAGATGATGCATGAACAAATGCCAAAATAAATTCACAACTAGAAATTACACAAAGACAACAATTAGAAATCCAAAAGATAAACAACAAGATTTCAGAAATGGATGATGTCATAGAAGGGCTGAGAAGCAGATTTGAAACGGTGGAAGACAGGATCAGTGGAATTGAAGACAAACACTTGGATACAACTCTGTTTCAGGAAAACTCAGAAAAAAGAACAAAGAAAAATGAAGAGACCCTGAGAGTTATGTGGGACACAATTAAAAGCAAAAATTTACGAGTGATTGGAATTCCAGAATAGGCGGAGAAAACAGAAAACACAGAGAGGATCATTGAGGAACTGCTGACAGAAAACTTCCCCAATATCATGAAAGATGAAAAGCTGGCCATCCAAGAAGCTCAACGAACCCCATATAGAAGAGATCCCAAAAGAAAATCACCAAGGCATATCATATTCACACTTGCCAAAACCAAAGACAAGCAAGGAATCCTGAGAGCAGCTCGTGAAAAACAAGAAGTCACATACAGAGGAGAAACAATAAGACTAAGTTCAGATTATTCGGAAGAAACCATGCAGGCAAGAAGGCAATGGGATGACATATATGAAATCTTCAAAGAAACAAATGGTCAGCCAAGAATAATATATCCTGCAAAACTCTCGTTCAGATTTGATGGTGAAATTAGGTCATTTCCAGATAAACAGAAATTAAGGGAATATGTAAAAATCAAACAAACTTACAAGAATTATTAAAGGGAGTTCTTCGATCTGAGGACAAACAGCTTCAGCTCACAGGGAGAACCTAGGATGCAGGATCGTACGAGCCAGACACCAATCTAGGAAATGAACTCTCGAGGACTATCCAAAACCAAAAGAAATACAACAGGGAATCAGAGCAGTTAATCAATAAATGACAACAACATTAAAACAATAAAAGAGGGAAAACGACATAGGTATAGAACCTTCTAATGAAGAGGAAGGCCAGGCGATACCAAGTAATGGTAGACTGCTTCAAACTTAGAAAGATAAGGGTAAAATTCATGGTAACCACAAAGAAAGTCAACAAACCAACTCATAAAAACAAAGACAAAAATCATAAAGTCTCGGCAAAAACAAAACCTACAAATCAAAAGAAATGAAAAAAATCCACAAACAAAAGTAACTCAGCACAAGACAGTAAGAAGAACAAACAAAACTTCAGCACCACAAACAAAAAGCACTACAAAATGACAGCAACTCACATCTATCAATAATTACACTGAATGTAAATGGATTCAATGCACCCATAAAGAGACGGAGAGTGACAGAATGGATAAGAAAACAGGATCCATCAATATGCTGTCTACAAGAGACACACCTTAGAAACAAAGATGTGAATTTATTAAAAGTCAAAGGTTGGAAAAAAATATATCAAGCTAACAACTACCAAAAAAGAGCAGGAGTGGCAATTCTAATCTCAGATAAAATAGACTTTAAAACAAAATCTACCACAAAATACAAAGAAGGACACTATATAATGATTAAGGGGATGATCCATCATGAAGACATAACGATTATAAACATCTACGCACCCAATGACAGGGCTCCAAAATACATAAAACAAACTCTAACAACACCGAAAAGAGAAATAGACAGTTCCACAATAATAGTAGGAGACTTCAACACACCACTCTCAGTAAAGGACAGAACAGCTAAGAAGAAACTCAGCAAAGATACAGAAGACCTAAAGGGCACAATCAGCCAACTGGACCTCATAGACATATATAGAACACTCCATCCAACCACTGCAAAGTACACATTCTTTTCCAGTGCACATGGAACGCTCTCCAGAACAGACCACATCTTAGGCCACAGAGCAATCCTCAACAAGATCCAAAACGTTGAGATAATTCACAGTATCTTCTCTGACCACAATGCCATCAAGGTAGAAATTAACAATAGAAAGAGCAAGGAAAAAAAAAAAAACAACCACATGGAAACTGAATAATACCCTGCTTACACATCACTGGGTAATAGAAGAAATCAGAGATGGAATAAAAAAATTCCTAGAATCAAATGAGAATGAAAACACATCATACCAAAACCTTTGGGACACTGCAAAGGCAGTCCTCAGAGGACAATTTATAGCAATAGATGCACATATCAAAAAAGAAGAAAGGGACAAAATCAAAACATTAACTACAGAACTCAAACAAATAGAAAGAGAACAGCAAAAAAAGGCCACAACCACAGGAAGAAAGGAAATAGTAAAGATCAGAGCAGAAATAAATGAAATAGAGAACAGAAAAACAATAGAAAGAATCAACCAAACCAAAAGTTGGTTCTTTGAAAGAATCAACAAAATCGACAAACCACTGGCCAGACTGACAAAAGAAAAACAGCAGAGGGCACAAATAACCCAAATAAGAAATGAAATGGGGGACATTACAAAAGACCCAACTGAAATAAAAAATATTATAACAGAATATTATGAAAAACTATACTCCAACAAATTTGAAAACTTAGAGGAAATGGATAAATTTATAGAAACACACGGCCTACCCAAACAACAAAGTGATGTTGAAAATCTGAACAGACCCATAACAAGAGAAGAGATTGAAAAGGTAATAAAAAAACTCCCAACCAAAAAAAGCCCTGGCCCAGATGGCTTCACTGGAGAATTCTACAAAACATTTACAGAAGAGCTTGTACCAGTACTACTCAAGCTATTTCAGAGCATAGAAGAGGAGGCAACACTTCCAAATTCATTCTATGAAGCCACCATAACGCTGATACCAAAACCAGGTAAAGACGTCACAAAAAAAGAAAATTACAGACCAATATCTCTCATGAATATAGATGCAAAAATTCTGAAAAAAATTCTAGTCAACAGACTTCAGCATCATACCAAAAAAATAATACACCATGAGCAAGTAGGATTCATACCAGGTATGCAAGGATGGTTCAACATTAGAAAATCAATCAACGTAATCCACCACATAAATAAAAGGAAAGAAAAGAATCACATGGTCATCTCAATTGACGCAGAAAAGGCATTTGACAAAGTCCAACACCCATTCCTGACAAAAACTCTCAATAAAATAGGTATAGAAGGGAAATTTCTCAACATAATAAAGGGCATCTATGCAAAACCAACGGCCAACATCATTCTTAATGGAGAGAGGCTGAAAACATTCCCCTTGAAAACAGGAACAAGACAAGGATGCCCTTTATCACCACTCCTATTTAACATTGTGCTGGAAGTTCTAGCTAGAGCAATAAGGCAAGAAAAAGAAATAAAGTGCATCCAAATTGGTAATGAAGAAGTTAAACTCTCCCTGTTTGCAGATGATATGATACTATACATAGAAAACCCTAAAGACTCCACGAGAAATCTATGGAACGAATAGAAAGATTCAGCAGAGTAGCAGGATACAAGATAAACATTCAAAAATCAGTTGGATTCCTATACACCAGTAAAGAGAATGATGAAAAGGAAATCAGGAAAACAATATCATTTTCAATAGCCCCTAAAAAGATAAAATACTTAGGAATAAATCTGACCAGGGATGTAAAAGACCTATACAAAGAAAACTACAAAACACTACTGCAAGAAACCCAAAGGGATCTACCTAAATGGAAAAACATACCATGCTCATGGATAGGCAGACTCAAAATTGTGAAAATGTCAACTCTACCCAAAGCAATTTACAAATACAGTGCAATCCCGATCCAAATACCAACAACATTCTTCAAAGAGATGGAAAAACTAATCATTAACTTTATATGGAAAGGGAAGAAGCCCCGAATAAGTAAAGCACTACTGAAGAAGAATAAAGTTGGAGGACTCACACTACCTGACTTCAGAACCTACTATACAGCTACAGTAGTCAAAACAGCCTGGTACTGGTACAACAACAGATACATTGACCAATGGAACAGAATTGAGAACCCAGATGTAAATCCATCCACCTACAGTCACCTGATCTTCGACAAGGGCCCAAAGTCCATCAAATGGGGAAAAGACAGTCTTTTTAACAAATGGTGATCGCAAAACTGGATATCCATCTGCAAAAAAATGAAACAGGACCCATACCTCACGCTGTATACAAAAACTACATCAAAATGGATCAAAGACCTGAATATAAAGCCTAAAACTATGAAGTTCATAGAAGAAAAAACAGGACTAACACTGCAGGCCTTAATACATGGCATGAACAGGATAGAAGCCATAACCATCAACGCACAAACCCCAACAGATAAGCTAGATAACTGGGATCTTCTAAAAATCAAAGACCTATGCTCTTCAAAAGACTTCACCAAAAGAGTAAAAAGAGAACCTACAGACTGGGAAAAAATTTTTGGACAGTACAAGTCAGACAAAGGTCTAATCTCCATAATCTACAAGAAAATTCAACACCTCTACAACAAAAAGACAAATAATCCTATTAAAAAATGGGTAAAGGAAATGAACAGACACTTCACCAAAGAAGACATTCAAATGGCCAACAGACACGAGGAAATGCTTGCGATCACTAGCCATTAGAGAAATGCAAATTAAAACCACAATGAGACACCATCTTACCCCGGCACTACTGGCACGAATCAAAAACACTGGAAATAACAAATGTTGGAGGGGCTGTGGAGAGATGGGAACTCTTATGCATTGCTGGTGGGAATGCAAAATGATACAACCATTTTGGAAAATGATACGGCGCTTCCTCAGAAAGCTAGAAATAGACATACCATTCGATCCAGCAATCCCACTCCTAGGAATATATCCTAGAGAAATAACTGTCATCACTCGAATAGACATATGCACAGCTATGTTCATGGCAGCATTGTTCACAATAGCAAAATGATGGAAGCAGCCTAGATACCCATCAATAGATGAATGGATAAACAAACTATGGTACATACACACAATGGAGTACTATGCAACAAGAAAGAACAACAATGAATCTGTGAAGCATAACATGGATGAAACTGGAGGACATTATGCTGAGTGAAATAAGTCAATCACAAAAGAACAAATATTGTATGAGACCTCTATTGTAAAAACACATGAAAAAGTTCACACACAAAATGTAACAATCTTTGTTGGTTACCAGGGATGGGAGGGGTGGTGGGGAAATACTAAATAGGCAATAGATAAGTGGTATCTTGGGTGAACAGTGAGACAGTACACAATACAGGGGAAACTAGCACAACTTGTACAAGGGAAGGTCATGGAAGCCCCATAGACACATCCAAACTCCCTAAGAGACTGAGCTGCTGGGTGGAGGGCTGTGGGGACCATGGTCTCGGGGAACATCTAACTCAATTGGCATGACAGAGCTTATAAAGACAATGCTCTACATTCTACCTTGGTGAGTAATGTCTGGGGTCTTAAAAGCCTGTGAGCAGCCATCTAAGATACTCCACTGGTCTCATCCCTTCGGGAGCAAGGGAGACTGAAGAGAACAGGATACAAGGAAAAGATTAGTCCGAAGGACTAACTGTCCACAGCTACCAAGGCCTCCACCGGACTGAGTCCAGTACAGCTAGATGGTGCCCGGCTACCACCACTGACTGCTCTCACCAGGATCACAACAGAGGGTTCTGGGCAGAGCTGGAGAAGGATGTAGAGCATAATTTTAACTCACAAAAAAAGACCAGATTTACTGGCCTAAAGGAGACTGAAGAAACCTCGAGAGTATGGCCCCCAGACACCCTTTTAGCTCAGTGGTGAAGCTACCTCCGAGGTTCACTGTTCCGCCTGGGAGTGGACAGCCCCGTAAAACCAAATGAGACTAACGAGGTACAGGAGTCCAGTGACAAGGGCCAGAAGGCAGAAGGGGACAAGGAAGCTGGTGATAGGGAACCCAAGGTTGAGTAAGGATATTGTTGATGTGTTGTGAGATTGCTAACCATTGTCATAGGGCAATATTTGTAGTAACTGTTAAATGAGAAACTATTTTGTTCTGTAAGCTTTCATCTTAAGTGAGAATAACAGCACAACTGGAAGAGCGTAGTCAATGTCACTGAACTGTGCATGTAGAAATTTTTGAAATGGTGTATCTTTGGCTATGTGTATTTTCACCAAAAAAAAAAAAAAAAAAAAGTTTGAGAAGTTAGAGTGTTAATGTTGTGGGGTTGTTAACCAATGTCATAAAACAACATGTGTACTACTGTTAAAAAAAAACTATAACTGATTTGTGCATACTGATCTTGTATTCTGCAGCTCTGGTGAATTCATTTATTTGTTCTAATATTTTTTAATGGACTCTTTAAGATTTTCTATAAGGAATTTAGGTTTTCAGTTAGTCAATTTAGGTTTGTCACTTCAAATACCTACAATTCTCTCACTACTTCTTTCAAAGGCAAACATAAAATCCATTAAAATGGTAAACCCAAAATACTTCTTTTAGAAAGCTTTACCAAAATAACTATAAATAAATAAAAGTGCTAGAAACTTTCCCATTAAAGCTTTTAAAATGTCTACATAGTCATTTGAAAAAGATAAGGTATATTTTCTCAAAACTGAAGAAGGTATTGGCTTCTGTTTCCTCATCTAATTTTTAAATACTTTCAGCTTCATGTATTAGAAAGTCATTACGGATCTCTCAAAATCTCTATGTGTTTTTACTCCAAGATTACTCATTATCGGATGCTTAGATGACAAGATCAAAGTTCTACTTTTATATTTTAAATATAACCAAAATGGCTCATTCATCCCTTAAAATAAAATCTGCTAAATTTTATTACAGGTCTCTAGAACTGCAGTACTCAAAGACATATACCGTAGATTATGGCTTCCAAATTGGATAGAATATAAGTTTGAAGGAAAAAAAAGGTTTTCAATTTTATGATCACATTAAATAAGCTCCTATATTTTTTATATATATATATAGTCCAGTGCTATCGTAATTCTTATTAGTGGAAATCTTATTAGATATAAGTAATCCCAGATTATTTCTAAACCTAATGCCTTATGTCTGTTTTTATTAAATCTGCCTTTCAAAATAAGTTAAACACACTCAAGTCACCTTTCAATCATTTATTTTCCTCATTAAATAATCCTAGCAATCAAAATCTTCCCTTTTTCCATTTTACTTCCAGCCCTTTAATTTTTCATTTCCCCCCTTCTCGAGACCTTGTTTGTTTCTTCCAAGTCCTCACGAAATATCAAAGTCAGAAATGGACAAATTAGAATGTAACTTCCCATCGAGGTCTGCTGAAATCATAGAACCTCAGACAGTTCATGACCAAAATAAATCAGCGGGGGGGGGGGGGGGGGGGGGAATGACACATTTCTAATTCCCTGAGCAACATGTGATTGAAAGTATAATTAAACTTAACCTCCCAATAATTAAATACTTAGAAATGACTGCTAGTAAAAGTCAAACCTACTTACCCAACTCAGGAGAGAATTCCACGTTGCCTTTTTCTGGATCTTCAATGTGATTATCTATCACATTACCCATCTTGTGTGCTTTGAACTGTGGCTCTAATACTCGACTTGGACCTCGTGTGAAACGGGGAAAGAGTTTTTTAGGGAATGGCCCATGGGGCCCAGACCCCTTGATGGGCACATTCTTAAGTGGCTGAGTCACTTCACTGAAGTTGAAATAAACAAAGAGCAGAGCTGTCCAGGTCACAGATGTAAAAAGGCATCCATAACAGAAATATCGAATTGTGACACTTCCCATCATAGACCTAGCATAACTGAAAGGTCATTTTCAGTTTCCTAAAAGAGAAGGAAAAATCTGTTAGACAAGTCAGTACACTTATAAATCATCTACCAAATTCATATTCACTGTTTTCCAAACCACCAAGCAGCACTTTTAAATTATTTACTTAAGATCCTGTGCATGCCACTGAATAGCAAAATAAAAAGGTTCAAAAATTAAAAACACAAGCAAACGTATTGGTGTTCAGCAGACCAATGGCAGCAAAAGAGCTGACGTGTTCGTTTGCCCGTGTTAATGGACACCTCTTCACTTTTGTGCTAGACTGCTTTCCATTTGGTAATTTTTTTCAGGTTTAACTTTTCATGAGGAAAACACAAATGTATGTATATCGTGATGGGATACAATATACCATCTTCCAACTCTAAAATCAAAAGATTCTTTTCCAAACACAAGATCTTAAAATCTGTCCTTAAAAATAAGCAGCTTCAAAAAAAACAGTTCTACTTTCCAATCAAAGGTTAAACTAGCCCTAGTGCCTACTCACCTACTCTGCCCTCATGTTCTACTCTGTCCTATAGGGTTGTTGTGAGTCAGAATCGACTTGACGGCAACGGGTTTGGTTTTTTTTTTAGTGCCAACTCTAGATTCAACATTTCAAATTTATGATGGAAAGAGTTCAGATAATTGTTTTCCCTCTCCTCAAGATGCTCTGTAAAACATGGGAAGAAGCAGAAAGTACGGCATTAAACAACCTTTTCCTAAGTTTTCTGATAATATCAGGTCTTCACGGAGGCCTCACACAGCCTGCTGAGGAATTCTTTCTAACCAGCCTAACGCATATATAAAACCTTCTCAATGAACTGACTCTGGACAGTAAACACCTTATATAAGTAATGTGCATATAGAAGAAATCTCCAAAGAGATAATACTTATAAATTACTTCATATATGTAAAAACTAAAATAATTTAAAAATAACATCATCATTGCCAAAATATCAGGACAAAGCAAATCAGTATCAAGTCCCACTTCAAAAATTAAACCGTTTTGTGAAAGGTTATGCCACAAGCCTAGATGATGGTAAAAAACTCAATTTCTTGAACTAAGAACTAATAAGGTGTCTCACTCTGTGTCAATTCAGAAAGTTTAAAACAAAACAAACAAAAAACCCAGAACAACAACAAAAGCCCCACCAATAGCAATCAATCCCAGAGGGGCAGCTGGAAGTGACTACAGAGCTAAAGAAGATAGGCATCAACGAAAGGGCCGGCACATTGTTGATCCCAATCCCCACCATGTTGGGTGATAACCAGAACCCTTCCAAACTGTAGCTTCAACATTTTTTCACTCATGTTCCTCCTATATCCCTCACCCATATTCTACTTAAGTAATCCTGGTCCTACTCACGGCTTCATCAAGAACTGATATGATGACCTCTTACATTTTAAATTAAAACCTCCAGATACTCAACCCTTCCCTTTTCTTATAGGTTATATTCTGTTTCTGTCCCCAGATACTCATCTTTTAATGGTTTTACTTTCTTCCCTATCCAGTTTGAAGCCTCGTCATGGATTGACTTGTGTGCCCCAAAATTATGTGTTGTAAATCCTAACCCCTATACTTGTGGTAAGGAGCCCTGGTGGTGCAGTGGTTAAGTGCTCATCTGCTAACTGAAAGGTTGGCAGTTTGAACCCAAGAGCCACTCCTGAGGGAGAAAGATGTGGTAATCTGCTTCTGTAAAGACTGTGGTAAGTGCTAAAGGAAGAATAAAATGGTAGGAGACAGAGAGTGAAGGTGCGGGAGTAGAGAGATTATATGAATCAGGACTCCCAATTCTAACCACAGCACCTTATCAGTAACACCACATTGAGGACTGCCTAAGACCCAGTGAGGGTCACTACATCTAATCAGCATCAATGTACTGGTTGTCTAATTGACATGAGCTCTGGTGGCGCACTGGTTAAGCGCCTGGCTGCTAAATGAAAGGCTGCAGTTGAAACTCAACAGTGGCTCCACAGAAGAAAGACATGACAGTCTGCTTCTGTAAAGGTTACAGCCTTGGAAACTATGGGGCAGTTCTACTCTGTCCTAGGGTCCAGGTGGCAATGGGTTTTGTTTGCTTTAATTGACAAACCCATAAAACCTATATCAGATGGGTAGGTGAAACAAAGCACTAACCCTATCTAGAATCAATATATCACAGTTTACTAATATGCATATAGCAACCACAGCACACACCCGCAGAGAGACCATCTGAGAAAGGGAGTTTCCCACCAGAGTCTAAGAGCCCTCGCTTAATGATACTTGCTCCCACTGCAGGAGATATGTAGACCTTTAGGTGTTAGGCAGGGGGCAATGTATCCCCTGCACTTAAGATACATATAGTGTTTCTGATAACTTTATCAATCAACTTCATTATAAAGAAGTTTTATTTTCAGATAATTTCTTATTTTGTACAAACATCATAAACATAATAGTTCCAAAATATGGGACTCCCTGAAGCATATATTAAAAACACAGATGGCTAGGGCGTCAGGCCAAGTATGCTAAACCAGAATTTCCAGGGGCAAGGAATCTATAACTTTAGTAAGTTTCCATGGTAATTCTGATACACAGCCATATTTAGGAACCACTGGTATAATGAAAAAAACAAGACTAAGCTCTAATCCCATTCTGTCACTTACAGGCTATGCAACTTTGGGAAAAATTACCAAATTTTCTTAGCCTCATTTTTATCAGCTGTATTTCAAATGAACAATATTACGTATTTATCAGATACGTAGAATTAAACGAAATATTTGGAATTACATTATGTAAAGCATCAGACACAATGATGGTAACATAAAACACAGTGATTTGCACTGGACCCATATAACCTCCACGAGGACTATGGCTGTTCTTATTTTTCTTTTGTTGTTGTCAGTTTTTTAATTTTTGTTTTTATTGTACTTTAGGTGAAGGTTTACAGAACAAATAGTTTCTCATTAAACAGTCAGTACACATATTGTTTTTTGACATTGGTTAACAACCCCCCGACACGTCAACCCTCTCCCTTCTCGATCTTCTTTTTTTTTTTTTGGTGAAAATATACATAACCAAAGATACACCATTTCAAAAATTTCTACTTGCACAGTTCAGTGACATCGATTATGTTCTTCCAGTTGTGCTGCTATTCTCACTTTAGATGAAGGTTTACAGAACAAAATAGTTTCCCATTAAACAGTTAGTACACACGACAACAGTTAACAACCCCACGACATGTCAACACTGTCCTTACTCAACCTTGGGTTCCCTATAACCAGCTTTCCTGTCCCCTTCTGCCTTCTAGTCCTTGTCCCTGGACTGCTGTGCCTCATTAGTCCCAGTTGGTTTTATGGGGCTGTTGTTGTTAGCTTTGTCCACTGTATCATCTCTGGGTCCCTTTTGGCTGCCAGCACCTAAGAGCAAAATGAACAATTTTTCTCTCCTCAAAGACCTCACCTTTAGGATTTGACCAATTCTGTCTATCTAGTTCCTTCACAGGATACCTCTTCCCCATGTTACCTGCAATAGCTCAATATCAGGATTCCTTGGTTCCCTGGACTGTAGTAACTCTCAACAACCCTCTCAGGAGTTATTATATTATTTTTTATATTTTATTATTGTATTATTTTCCCAAGCCACATCATAATTCTTTAGAGAACATTGCTTATAGTGAATAATACTAAATTAAGGAACCTATAAAACCACAGAAATTTATAAAATCAGGTAATTTTATTCATATAATTAACCACAATAGTCTTCAGAAGCAACAATGACAGAATCTGTTTTTAGACAGGTCAAGAAGTTAATACTCAAATACAAAGGAAGTGCAAAGCAATCAGATGCCTTCCATTTAACTAAATAACAGTTTCTTAACTCTTAAGTAAAGAAACAAAAACATCCAAACAAAAATTGAAAGCTGAAATTTCAATCTAGTTTGTACTAATAATCCAATAATGAATGCAGCAATTGCACAATGAAGTATTATTGCTTCATACCGTTTGCTATTCCTTCTATAGGCAGGTACCCTTGCTTCAACATCTAAGGCTGAAAGCATTTAAAAGGAGGGTCAGAGCAAACACTTAAGGTTAGTTAATGCAAAACAACCAGTGAACAAATCCTTTCAATCATAAACTTGAATGGTTAATAAATATTTTTCAAAAGTTAAATGAACAAAAGACTAACCAGTTATACACATGAATTTTAACTGAGACAGGTCAATGATTTTATGTTGTTCTCCAGTAATGACCTGGTAGCTGCTCAGGGGCAGTTGCCCCCGCAAACGGCGAGATGGATTTTGCTGGCAAGGTACAGGAGAAGAACAGGGCAAGGGAGTTGAAGGCGTATGCAGTGTCATGACTGTAATGAGCTAGGTAAGGAGAAATGTGAGCATGCGGAGGAAGGAGGTAGTAAGAAAAAACATGGATCAGCCACCAGAGTCCTGGTGGGGTTGGATAATTGCTGCACTAGAGAGAGTGAGCTGGAAAGACCGGATGCACAAGCTGGAAAAGGAGATGCCTAGCACTGAGACTCCAGAGAGGTACAGTTAAAGACAGAAGCTTTATGGATACATAAACTGGAGCTATTCCGATAAACAATTTGCGTATACTGTTAGCATTACTATACCTACTGTGAGCAAACCCCTTGAGGACAGGGATCGTTCAAGCCCACTATGTCTAGCATGGTACCGGTACTAACAATCAACAAATATTTGTTGATATGTTTAAAAACTGTACTTCTGGCCCAGAAGAGGTCAAGGAGCATTGTTCAGCTTCTGTGCATTGTGAAATCTGAGAGGAGTGTAAAATGTGAGCAGAGAACATCCTGGGAAATAAATGTTTATAGTATCCAAAAACAGAAGAAGTTTACACAGAGAGTAAATGAAAAATTTCTTTTGTAAGAATCAGCACAAAACTGGTTCCTACGAGGCGGAGATTAAAGATGTCCAAACGTCCAACCTCTCCAAACTCCTGTACCACTCCATCATCTCTAACATCAACTACTCTCCCCCCCGTCTTTGGGCTTGGTAATTCGCTGCAACGTCTCACAGAACTCATGAACCATACTTACAGCTAAGTGTTTTATTAGTGAAATAACAAGGTACAACTCGGGACTGGGAATGACTCAGAAGTAACCGGAACAACTCAGGATACAATTCTTGATCAGAACAGCTTCTTCTTGCCTCCTACAACCAGGCCTTCTGCTGCTGGGCCCCACTCGGGGCCTTCTCAGGCAAGTGTTATGGCTCTTAGCTCCATGCGTCGGCAAGCCCCACCGCAGCTGCCTCATGCTGGTCTCCTGCCATCTCGTGCCGTTATCGCTCTTGCTATTGCTGCGCTACTGTTTCTCGCTGCCTTCCGTGTTACAGGTCCTTTCTCTCGCTCCCCGTATCTCACTTTAAGCCTAACTGGGTGGCAAAACTGGCCAATCCCCTTGTTTCACTTCCACATACCTTACTTGCATGGTCCCACCTTCACAAGGGTCCCATGCACCATATTTGCATTAGCAGCAAGCTGTCCAATCTCCTTGGTGGGCCACAAGCACCTTATTTGCATAGTCCCACCCAATCACTGTGTGAGAGTCACAAGACCATGGGTGGCCAGAAGGGCCATATTAAGTAATTCACTGCACTGCAGATACTTTCTTTAAACATCTTCACTATTAAGCAAAATATTCAGCATGCCAGCATAAGTCCAAAGCCTTCCTCTTTCAAGCTATGATTTCTTAATAATAAATTTGAAAACACTGCAAGAGGAAATTTTAAAATTTAAGAGATAACTGTTCAATTCTATGCAAACTGAACAGAAGAAACAGGTATTTTTTACAAAAATACAACTACCCCAAACTGATGTCAGTCTCAACAGAAAGTCCAAACAGATCAAGTATTTTTTAAAACGGGGTGGCGGGGACTTCCAAATTTGTTTAATAAAGTGAAAATAATATTGATCTCAAAACCTGACAAAGCATGCCACAACATGGATGAACCCTGAAATCATCATGCTAAGCGAAATAAGTCAGTTGCAAAAGGAGAAATACTATATGATCTCACTTATATGATATAAGCAAACATATAGAAACCAAAGCTTATTAGTGGCTACTAGGGGCGGGAGGGGGAAAAAGGGGTTTTTGCTTAGGGGGCATTTAGTTTATGTTAATAGTGGTGGAATGATATGGAAAAGGATAGCAAGAATGGTTGCACAGCTTGAAGAATATAATCAAGGTTAGTGAACTGTACATGTAGAAACTGTAGCAATGACATGTTTTATTTATTTTCACAATAGAATTTAAAAAAAAAACCTGACAAAGATTAAACCCCATTGGGAAAAAAAAAGATCTAATTTACAAATATCAACACAAAATCTTAAACTAAATGAAAACTTAGTAAGAAACGTCCAAAACTTATATGAGGAAAACCATGAGACACCCCTGAAATCTCCAAAAGTAGACTTGAACAAATGGACAGATGTGCCAAATTCTTGGACAGGAAGACTCAAAATCATAAATATGTCAGCTCTCCATAAGTTAACTTAGAAGTGCTACACAATCATGATAGAAATATTGTCAGATTTTTTTTTCTGGAGCGAGACAAGTTGATTTAAAGTTCATTTGGAAAAGAATAAACAAGCAAGGAATAACCAGGCAAACCCTGAAAAGAAGAGCAAGAGGAGAGGGCTGGCCCTATTGGGTAATAACTAAACCACAGAGCTTTGCTAACTAAAACAGTGTGGTATAGCACATGTATAGACTGACAAACCAATGGGAAAGAGAGAGAAAATCTGAGAAATTGATTTTAGATAAAGTAAATAGAATTTAGTATAAACAAAGATGACATCACTAATCAGTGAGAAAATCAATAACTTTTTAATAAACGGTGTTGGGACAACTGTTTAGCCATATGGAAAAAAATGAAATAGGATACACTCCTCATAACACTCACCAAGATATAACTGATATAAATTGGATATTTTAAATATAAAAGATGAACCCATACAAGTACCAGGAAGAAAACATCGGTAAATTCCTCTATTACCTGGGAGTTGACAAAACTTCAGTAGGTATGACTGAAAACTGAGAAATAACTCAGGAAAAGATAAACTGGATTATACAGAAACAAAAAACTCTGAATAGCATAAGACAATGAGAAAGTAAAAACAAAAATGAGAAGCTAGAAACAATCTTGCAACTTACATCACAGACAAAAGGATATATTTCGGCATTAGTTTTCTATTGCTGTGTAACAAATTACTAGCAACTCAGTGGTTTAACATAACACACATTATTATTTTAGTTTCTGTGGGTCAGGAGTCTGAGCACTGCTTAGCTGGGTCCTCTGCTCAGGGTCTCACAAGGCTTCAATCAAGTTATCGGTTGAGCTGCAATCTCATCTGAAGGCTTGACTGGGGAAGAATCTCGTCCAAGCTCATTTACGCAGAATTCATTTCTTTGTGGCTGTAAGACTAAGGGGCTCAGGCTTTTTGTTGTCAGATGGAGGACACCCTCAGACACTAGAGGTAGCCTGAAGTTCCTTGCCATGTAGGCTTCTCCAACATGGTCTCTAACTTCATCAAGCAAGTAATGAGACTCTCCTGCTCCAGTCTGCTAAAGACAGCTTTATATAACATAATGTAATCACAGGAGTGACATCCATCATCTTTGCTATTTAATAATCATGTCACTTTGATGACTAAGGTGCATCTTACCCAAGCCATGGTCTTTTCAATCACCTCAGATGCATGCAAAAGTTGAATGATAAAAAAAGGAAGATAGAGGAATTGATGCATTTGAACTATGGTGTTGGCAAAGAATACTGACTATATTGTGGACTGCCAAAAGAACAAACAAATCAGTCTCAGAAGAAATAATGTTCCTTAGAAGCGAGGAGGGTGAGACTCTGACTTATTTACTTTCGACACGTCATTAGGAAAGACCAATTACTAGAAAAGGACATCATGATTTTGGTAAAGTATAGGGCCAACAAAAATGAGGGAAACCTTCAATGAGCTGGACTGACAATAGCTGCAAAAATGAACTCAGACGTACCAGTGACCATGAAGATGATGCATAACTGGGCCATGTTTCATTCTGTTGTACACAAGGTCACCATGAGCTGGAGCCAACTTGATGGCAACTAACAACAATCTAGGGATTGACATTCTATCACCTTTCCCATATTCTAGTGGTTAGAAGCCAGTTACAGGTCCTGCCTCCACTCAAGGGGAGAGGATTACAGAGTGTGGGTACCAGGAGGTGGGAAATTACTGGGGGTCACCTCAGGGTCTGTCAGCCACAAGCCTGAATAAAGAGATTCTAAAAGTAAAAAAGACCAACAACCCCACAGACAGTTCCCAGAAAGAGAAATGCCAAGTAGTTCTTAACTATTTGAGAAGAAATACTCAATGCTGCTCATAATAAGGAAAAAGCAAGTTAAAACTACACTGAGATACCGTTTATCACGTATGCAACTGGCAAAAATCCAAAAGCTTGATAACCTATTCTGATGGTGAGGCTGTAAGAAACTTTCATACATGGTATAGGTTCTATGCAGGTTAATTTGGCAACATTTAGTAAAATTACACATGCATTTATTTACCACACATTCAATATGCACTGACACAGCAATACCACTTCTCGGAATCTATCTTACAGGTGATAACACACGAAACCACATACATACAGGCTACTCACTACAGAACTATCTGTAACAGCAAAAGGCTGGAATCAATCCAATTGTCCATTAATAAAGGACTGGCTGAATAAACTAAAAAATATACACACAATGGAGTAATATGCAGCTGTTAAAAGGAAAGTGAGCTATCTCTATATATTACTGTGGGCTAATCTCTAACATATGTTAACTGAAAAAAGGAACGTGGAGAAGAGTGCATAGAGACTGCTACATACAAATACATACACATAACTGCTAGTATTATAAAACAAAGGATAGATAAAGCACAATACCGAGCTAACCAAAAACCAAACCTGTTGCCATCAAGTCGATTCTGACTCATAGCGACACCGTAAGGCAGAGCAGAACTGCCCCCTAGGGTTTCCAAGGAGCAACTGGTGGATTTGAACTGCTAACCTTTTGGTTAGCAGGCAAGCTCTTAACTACTGCACCACCACGGCTCCGATACTGAGGTGCTTTCTAGCATTCCTCATATACCACACAAGAAAAGTTGATACCCATGAGGTGAGGGAGGAAACAGAATGGGGGAGGGAGCTATAAGAATAGACTCTGAACATCATCTCTGTTGGTGAAGAGCAACACTGCACTACTATGCAAACTAGGAAACTAGAAAATGTACATGCAAAAGTATGTAAATAACGATTTAAGCACATACATGCTTTAATCTGCTCAAAAACCAACTACTGGTAGCATCTACTGTTGTTATGTCAAAAACGCTTTGTGACACCCCGTCTTAGTCATCTAGCGCTGCTCTAACAGAAATACCACAAGTGGATGGCTTTAACAAAGAGAAATTTATTTTCTCATAGTCCAGTACGCTATGAGTCCAAATTCAGGGTGTCAGCTCCAGGGGAAGGCTTTCTCTCTCTCTGTTGGCTCTGGAGGAAGGTCCTTGTCATTAATCTTCTCTTGGTCTGGGAGCATCTCAGCGCAGGAACCTCAGGTACAAAGGACTCACTCTGCTCCTGGCACTGCATTCTTGGTGGTATGAGGTCCCCAATTCTCTGCCTGTTTCCCCTTTCCTTTTATCTCTTGTAAGATAAAAGGTGGTGCAGGCCACACCCTAGGTAAACTCCCTTTACATTGGATCAGGGATGTGACCTTAGTAAGGGTGTTATACACTCCCACCCTACTCCTTTTAACATACAATTACAATTACAAAATGGAAGACAACAATACAATACTGGGAATCACGGCCCAGCCAAATTGACCCACACATTTTTTAGGGGACATAATTCAATCCATGACACACCCTGATATTAGAACCAGGCAGACACCACAAAAAAGAAAATTACAGACCAATATCTCTCATGAATACAGATGCAAAAATTCTCAACAAAATTCTAGCCAACAGAATTCAGCATCAAATAAAAAAAATAATATATCAGACCAAGTGGAACTAATACCAGGTATGCAAGAACGGTTCAACATCAGAAAATCAATTAACGTAATCCACCACATAAACAGAACAAAAAAAAAGAATCACACAATCATCTCAATCAATGCAGAAAAGGCATTTGATAAAGTCCAACACCCATTTCTGATAAAAACTCTCAATAAAATAGGAACAGAAGGGAAATTCTTGAACATAATAAAGGGCATCTATACAAAACCAACAGCCAACATCATTTTCAATGGAGAGAGGCTGAAAACATTCCGTCTGAGAACAGCAACGAGACAAGGATGCCCTTTATCACCGCTCCTATTTAACATTGTGCTACAAGTTCTAGCTAGAGCAATAAGGTAAGAAAAAGAAATAAAGGATATCCAAATTGGTAAGGAAGAAGTACAACTATTCCTATTTGTGAAGATACGATACTACACAGAGAATCCAAAGGACTCCACAAGAAAACTACTGGAACTAATAGAAAGATTCAACAGCATAGCAGGATACAAGATAAACATACAAAAATCAGTTGGATTCCTATACACTAATAAGAGAACTATGAAAAGGAATCAGGAAAGCAATACCATTTATAATAGCCCCTAAAGAAATAAAATACTTAAGAATAAATCTAACCAGGGACATAAAAGACTTATAGAAAGAAAACTACAAAGCACTACTGCAAGAAACCAACAGACCTACATAAATGGAAAAACATACCATGCTCATGGACAGGTAGACTCAACATTGTGAAAATGTCAATTCTACCCAAAGCAATCTACAAATACAATGTGATCCCAATCCAAATAGCAACAACATTCTTTAATGAGATGTAAAAACTATACCAACCTTATATGAAAAGGAAAGAGATTCAAATAAGTGAAACACTATTGAAGAAGTAGGAAGCCTCAGAACCTACTATACAGCTATGGCAGTCAAAACAGACTGGTACAGGTACAATGACAGACACGTTGACCAATGGAACAGAATCAAGAACTCAGGTGTAAATCCATCCACCTCTGGTCACCTGATCTTCAACAAAGACCCAAAGTCCATTAAATGGGGGAAAAGACAGTCTTTTTAACAAATGGTGCTGGCAAAACTGGATGTCCATCTGTAAAAAAAAAAATGAAACAGGACCCATACCTCACACCATACACAAAAACTAATTCAAAATGGATCAAAGAACCTAAACATAAAACAAAAACTATAAAGATTATAGCAGAAAAAATACGGTCAATGCTAGAGGCCCTAATGCACGGCATAAATAGGATACAAACCATAACTAACAATACACAAACACCAGAATATAAGCTAGATAACTGGGATCTTCTGAAAATTAAACATTTATGCTCATCAAAAGACTTCACTAGTGTTGTCTGGGGTCTTAAAAGCTTGCATGTGGCCATCTAAGATGTATCAATTGGTCTCAACCCTTTTGGAGCAAAGGAAAATGAAGAACACCAAAGACAAAAGGAAAACATTAGCCCAAGAGACAAAAGGACCACATAAATTGGAGACTCCATCAGCCTGAGACCACAAGAACTAGATGGTGCCCGGCTACTATCAATGACCACCTGATTGGAAACACAACAGAGAGTCCTGATGGTGCAGGAGAAGAGTGTCGAGCAGAACTCAAATTCATGTAAAAACACCAGACTTAATGGTCTAAGACTGGAGGAACCCTTGAAGCCACAGCCCCTGGACACTCTGTTAACCCAGAACCAAAACCATTCCCGAAGCCCACTCTTCAAACAAAGATTAGGCTGGACTATAAAACATAAAATAATGCTGGTGAAGAGTGTGCTTCTTAGTTCAAGCGGACACATGAGACCGAACGGGCAGCTCCAGTCCGGAGGTGGGATGAGAAGGCAGGAAGGGACAGAAGCTGGTTGGATGGACATGGGAAACCCAAGGTGGGAAGGGGGAGTGTGCTGTCACATTACAGGGATTGCAACTAGTGTCACATAACAGTATGTGTATAAATTTTTGTATGAGAAATTAACCTGAGCTGTAAACTTTCACCTAAAGCACACACACACACAAAAAGAACATTCACAGAAGGTCTAATTATAGTAGACTGGAATACTAGTCAGATGCCTATTTGCAAAAATAGATGAAAAACTCATATAGTTATACAACTAAATACTATACAGGCATGAAAATGAACCAATCATTGCTACATGTAGCAACAAAGATGAATCTCACAAACAAATGTAAGCAAAGGTGGTCAGTTAAAATATAACACTTACAGTATGATTTCATTTACATAAAGTTCAAATTCTGTTGCTACAAGTCACAATAAAGGTACTTTTGAAGGTGAGCCTGACTGGCAGAATGAAGTGGCACAAGACTTTAGGGTGCAGGGAAAGTTTTATTCCTTGATGTGAAGTGCTAGTTACATAAGCATACTCTCTTTTAAAATTAATTACTAAAAATGTGTGTCACTTTTGAAAAATTAGCATGAGGGAAAACATAAAAAAAAAAAAAAACTTTATAAAATTATAATAATCGATGATACCATTGGTTACATGTGTGAAAACAGGAAAATAAACAAAAAGACTTCACCAAAAGAGTCAAAAGAGAACGTACAGACTGGGAAAAAAAATTTTGTCTATGACATATCTGACAAAGGTCTAATTTCTAAAATCTATAGGAAAATCCAACACCTCTACAACAAAAAGACAAATAATTCAGTTAAAAAATGGGCAAAGGATATGAACAGACAACTTCACCAAAGAAGACATTCAGGCAGCTAAGAGACACATGAGGAAATGTGATCACTAGCCATCAGAGAAATGCAAAATCAAAAGTACAGTGAGATACCATCTTACCCCAACATTACTGGCACAGATCAAAAAAACCTGAAAATTACAAAGGTTGGAGAGGCTACAGGGAGACTGGAACTCTTTTTTTTTTTATTGTTGTAATTAAATGAAGTTTACATTTTAAGTTAGTCTCCCATAATTTTTTTTTTTACATACATTGTTATGAGACCCCAACCACTCACCCCATTCTGTGACAGCACACTCCTCCCCTGCGCCCCTGATTCCCCATGAACATTCAACCAGCTCCTCTCTCTCTGCCTTCCCATCTGACCCCTGGACAGAAGCTGCTCCCTTGGTCTCTTGTATCTACTTGACTAAGAGGCACATTGTTCTCAAGTGTCACTTTATGTCCCACAGTGCAGTCCAATCCCTGTCTGAAGAGTTGGCCTCAGAAATTGTTTTAGTTCTGGGCTGATACAGAGTCCAGGGGCCATGCTTTCCGGGGTGCTTCCAGTCTCAGTCAGACCATTAAGTCTGGTCTTCTTACTAGAATTTGAGTTCTGCATCCTATCGTTCTACTGCTCCATCAGGGACCCTCTGTTGTGTTCCCTGTCAGGATGTTCATTGGTGGTAGCCAGGCATCATCTAGTTCTTCTGGTCTCAGGCTGATGAGGTCTCTGGTTTACATGGCCCATTCTGTCTTTTGGGCTAATACTTTCCTCGTGTCTTTGGTGTTCTTCGTTCTCCTTTACTCCAAGTGGTTGGGTCCAGTTGATGCATCTTAGATGGTCACTTGCAAGCTTTTAAGACCCCAGACGCCACTCACCAAAGTAGGATGCAGAACATTTTCCTAATAAGCTTTGTTACGCCAACTGACACAGATGTCCCCTGAAAGCATCGTCCCTGGACTCCCCATCCCTGCTACTCTCTCAAAGTATTTGGTTGTATTGAGGAAACTTCTTAGCTTTGGTTTACTCCAGTTGTGCTGGCTTCCCCTGCAGTGTGCACTTTCCTTACCTTCACCCAAGATGATTCTTATCTACTATCTAGTCAGTGAATAACCCTCACCCTACCTCCCCACCCCCGTAACCATCAAAGAATGTTTTCTTCTGTGTTTAAACCTTTTCTTGAGTTCTTATAATAGTGGTCTTATACAGTATTTGTCCTTCTGTGACTGACTAAATTCACTCAGCATAATAAATTCCAACTTCCACCATGTTATACGATGTTTCACAGCTTCATCATTGTTCTTTATCGTTGCATAATATTCCACTGTGTAGATATATCATAGGTTGTTTATCCAGTTGTCCATTGATGGGCACCTAGGTTGCTTCCATCTTTTTGCTATTGTGAACAGTGCTATGATAAACATGGGTGTGCATATACCTATTCGTGTGATGGCTCTTGTTTCTCTAGGATATATTGCAAGGAGCGGGATAGCTAGACCATATGGTACTTCTATTTCTAGCTTTTTAAGGAAGTGCCAAATCTATTTCCAAAGTGGCTGTACCATTTTACTTTCCCACCAACAGTGTATAAGTGTTCCAGTCTCTCCACAACCTCTCCAGCATTTGTTATTTTGTGTTTTTTGGATTAATGCTAGCCTTGCTGGGGTGAGATGATATCTCATTGTAGTTTAGATCTGCATTTCTCTAATGGCTAATGATCGCGAGCATTTCTTCATGTGTCTGTTAGCTGCCTGAATATCTTCTTAGGTGAAGTGCCTGTTCATATCCTTTGCCCATTTTTAAATTGGATTGTCTTTTTGCTGTTGAGGTTTTGCAGTATCTTGTAGATTTTAGAGATTAAACGCTGATCGGATTTGTTGTAGCCAAAATTTTTTTCGCAGTCTGTAGGTTGTCTTTTGACTCTTTTGGTGAAGTCTTTTGATGAGCATAAGTGTTTGATTTTTAGGAGTTCCCATTTATCTAGTCTCTCTTCTGGTGCTTGTGCATTGTTACTTATGGTTTGTATTGTGTTTATGCCACATATTAGGGCTCCTAGCATTGTCCCTATTTTTTCTTCCATGATCTTTACCATTTTCAATTTTATATTTAAGTCTTTGATCCATTTTGAGTTAGTTTTTGTACATGATGTGAGATATGGGTCTTGTTTCAGTTTTTTGCATATAGATATCCAATTATGCCAGCACCATTTGTTAAAGAGACTGTCTTTTCCCCAATTAATGAACTTCCGGCCTTTGTCAAATATTAGCTGCTCATAGGTGGATGAGCTTATATCTGGATCCTCAACTCTGTATTTTATCTTCTTGGGGGCTACTGTAAATGGTACTGATTTGGTGATTTCCTCTTCAAGGTTCTCTTTGTTGGTGTAAAGGAATCCAATTGATTTTTGTATGTTTATCTTGTATCCTGAAACTTTGCTGAAATCTTCTATTAGTTCCAGTAGTTTTCTTGTGGATTTGTTAGGGTTTTCTGTGTATAAGATCACATCATCTGCAAATAGAGATAGTTTGACTCCTTCCCTGCCTATTTGGATGCCTTTTATTTCTTTTTCTAGCCTAACTGCTCTGGCTAGGACCTCCAGCACAATGTTGAATAATAATGGTGATAAAGGGCATCCTTGTCTGGTTCCTGTTCTCAAGGGGAATGCTTTCAAAGTCTCTCCATTCAGGATGATGCTGGCTGTTGGTTTTGTATAAATGCCCTTAATTATACTGAGGAATTTCCCTTCTATTCCTATTTTGTTGAGAATTTTTATCACGAATGGGTGTTGGACTTTGTCGAATGCCTTTTCTGCATCGATTGATAAGATCATGTGGTTCTTGTCTTTTGTTTTATTTATGTGATGGATTACACTGATTGTTTTTCTAATGTTGAACCATCCCAGCATACCTGGTATAAATCCCACTTGGTCATGGTGAATTATTTTTTTGATATGTTACTGAATTCTATTGGGTAAAATTTTGTTGAGGATTTTTGCGTCAATGTTCATGAGGGATATTGGTCTGTAATTTTCTTTTTTTGTGGTGTCTTTACCTGATTTTGGTATCAGGGTTATGCTGGCTTCACAGAATGAGTTTGGGAGTATTCCATCCTCTTCTATGCTCTGAAATAGCTTTAGTAGAAGTGGTGTTATCTCTTCTCTGAAAATTTGGTAGAATTCTCCAGGGAAGTCATCCGGGCCAGGGTTTTTTTTTGTTGGGAGTTTTTTAATAACCTTTTCAATCTCTTCTTTTGTTATGGGTTTACTGAGTTGTTCTACCTCTGTTTGTGTTAACTTAGGTAGGTAGTGAGTTTCTAGAAATTTGTCCATTTCCTCTAAGTTTTCAAATTTGTCAGAGTACAATTTTTCATAGTAATCTGTTGATTCTTTTAATTTCAGTTGCTTCTGTTGTGATCACCCATCTCATTTCTTATATGGGTTATCTGCTTCCTCTCCTGTTTTTCTTTTGTCACTTTGGCCAATGGTTTATCAATTTTGTTGACCTTTTCAAAGAACCAGCTTTTGGTCTTGTTAACCCTTTCAATGGTTTTTCTATTCTCTATTTCATTTAATTCTGCTCTAATTCTTATTATTTCCTTCCTTCTGGCACCTGCAGGCTTCTTTCGCTGCTCTCTTCCTACTTGTTCCAGTTGTAGGGTTAATGCTTTAATTAGGACCCTTTCTTCTTTTTGGATGTGTGCCATTTATTGCTATAAACTGACCTCTGAGCACTGCTTTTGCTGTGTCCTAAAGGTTCTGGTAGGATGTGTTTTCATTCCGTTTGATTCTATGAATTTCTTTATTTCCTCCTTAATTTCTTCTATAACCCAGTAGTTTTTGAGTAAGGTGTTGTTCAGTTTCCATGTGTTTGATTTTTTTCCTTGCTTTTTGGGTCGCTGAGAGACTGGAACTCTTATGCACTGCTGGTGGGAATGCAAAATGTTACAATCATTTTGGAAAATGATACAGCGCTTCCTTGAAAAGCTAGAAATAGAAATACCATATGATCCAGTGATCACACTCCTAGTACGATAATATCCTAGAGAAATAACAGCCTCATACAAACAGATATATGCACACTCGGGTTCACCGCAGCCTTATTCACAATAGCACAAAGATGGCAACCTAAGTGCCTATCAACAGATGAATGGATAAACAAAGTATGGTACATATACACAGTGGAATACTATGCAATAATAAAGAACAACGTGAATCTGCGAAACATCTCACAACATGGATGAATCTGGAGGGCATTATGCTGAGTGAAGTAAGTCAATCACAAAAGAACAAATATTGTACGAGACCACTACTATAAAAATTCATGAAAAGGTTTACCCGCAAAAACAAACAATCTTTGATGGTTACAAGGGAGTTGTTACACCCAACAGCTGCAAAGCATACATTCTTTTCTAATGCACATGGAATGTTCTCCAGAATAGATCACATCTTAGGCCTCAGAGCAATCCTCAACAAGATCCAAAAGGCTGAGATAATACAAAGTATCTTCTCTGACCACAATGCCTTCAAGGTAGAAATTAACAACAGGAAGAGCCAGGAAAAAAAAAATCAATTCCATGAAAAGTGAATAACACTCTGCTTATGCATCACTGGGTAACAGAAGAAATCAGAGATGGAATTTAAAAATTCCTAGAATCAAATGAGAATGAAAACACATCATATCAAAACCTTCGGGACACAGCAAAGGCAGTCTTCAGAGGACAATTTATAGCAACAGACGCACACATCAAAAAAGACAAAAGGGAGAAAATCAAAACATTAACTGCAGAACTGAAACAAATAGAGAACAGTAAAAAAAAGTCCACAGCCACTAGAAGAAAGGAAATAATAAAGATCAGAACAGAAATAAATGATATAGAGAATAGAAAAACTATAGAAAGAATCAACAAAACCAAAAGTTGGTTCTTTGAAAGGATCTACAAAATCGACAAACCACTTGACAGAATGACAAAAGGAAAACAGGAGAGGACACAAATAACCCAAATAAGAAATGAAATGAGGGACATTACAACAGACCCAACTGAAATAAAAAGGATTATAACAGAATATTATGAAAAACTATACTCTAACAAATTTGAAAACCCAAAGGAAATGGATAAATTTCTAGAAACACACTACCTATCCAAACTACCACAAAGTGATGTTGAAAATCTGAACAGACCCATAACAAGAGAAGAGACTGAAAAGGTAATTTAAAAAAAAAAAAAAAAACAAACTCCCAACAAAAAAAAAAGCCCTGGACCAGATGGCTTCACTGAAGAATTCTACCAAACATTCACAGAAGAGCTTATGCCAGTACTACTCAAACTATTTCAGAACATAGATAAGGAAGGGATACTTTCGAATTCATTTTAGAAGCCAGCATAACCTGATACCAAAACCAGGCAAAGACACCACAAAAAAAGAAAATTACAGACCAATATCTCTCATGAATATAGACGCAAAAATTCTGAACAAAATTCTAGCCAAAAGAATTCAGCATCATATCATAAAAATAATACACCACGACCAAGTAGGATTCATACCAGGTATGCAAGGATGGCTCAGCATTAGAAAATCAATCAACATAATCCACCACATAAATAAAAGGAAAGAATCACATGATCATCTCAATTGATGCAGAAAAGGCATTCGACAAAGTCCAACACCTTTTCCTGATAAAATAGGTATAGAAGGGAAATTTCTCAACATAATAAAGGACATCTATGCAAAACCAATGGCCAACATCATTCTTAATGGAGAGAGGCTGAAAACATTCCCCTTGAGAAGAGGAACAAGACAAGGAAGCCCTTTATCTCCACTCCTATTTAATATTGTGCTGGAAGTCCTAGCTCAAGCAATAAGGCAAGAAAAAGAAATAAAGGGCATTCAAATTGGTAATGATGAAGTTAAACTGTCCCTGTTTGTGGAGGATATGATACTATACATGGAAAACCCTAAAGACTCCACGAGAAAACTACTGGAACTAATAGATTCAGCAGAATAGCAAGATACAAGACAAACATACAAAAATCAGTTGGATTCCTATACACCAATAAAGACAACGATGAAAAGGAAATCAGGAAAACAATACAATTTATAATAGCCCCTAAGAAAATAAAATACTTAGGAATAAATCTAACCAGGGAAGTAAAGGACCTATACAAAGAAAACTACAAAACACTACTGCAAGAAACCCAAAGGGATCTACCTAAATGGAAAAACATCCCATGCTCATGGATAGGTAGACTCAGTATAGTGAAAATGACAATTCTACCCAAAGCAATTTACAAATATCATGCAATCCCAATCCAAATACCAACAACATTCTTTAAAGAGATGTAAAAACTAATCATTAACTTTATATGGAAAGGGAAGAAGCCCCGGATAAATAAAGCACTACTGAAGAAGAAGAATAAAGTAGGAGGACTCACACTACCTGACATCAGAATCTACTATACAGCTACAGTAGTCAAAACAGCGTGGTACAGGTACGACAGATACATTGACCAGCAGAACAGAATTGAGAACCCAGATGTAAATCCATCCACCTACAGTCACCTGATCTTCAACAAGGGCCCGAAGTCGATCAAATGGGGAACAGTCAGTCTTTTTAACAAATGGTGCTGGCAAAACTGGATGTCCATCTGCAAAAAAAATGAACAGGACCCATACTTCACATCATATACAAAAACTAATTCAGAATGCATCAAAGACCTAAATATAAAGCCAAAACCTATAAAGTTCATAGACAAAAGAATAGGATCAAAGCTAGAGGTCCTAATACACAGCATTAACACGATACAAACCATAACCAACAACACACAAACTCCAGAAGATAAGCTAGATAACTGAGATCTTGTAAAAATTAAACACTTATGCTCATCAAAAGACTTCACCAAAAGAGTGAAAAGAAAACCTGCAAACTGGGAAAAAATTTTTGGACATTACTAGTCAGACAAAGGTCTAATCTCTAAAATCTACAAGAGCCAATACCTCTACAACAAAAAGACAAATAATCCAATTAAAAAATGGGCAAAGGAAATTCACAGACACCTCAAAGAAGACATTCAAGGGGCCAACAGCACATAAGGAAATGCTCACAACCACTAGCCATTAGAGAAATGCAAATTAAAACCACAATGAGATACCATCTCACCCCGGCATTACCGGCACGAATCAAAAACACTGGAAATAACAAGTGTTGGAGAGGCTGTGGGGAGATGGGAACTCTTATGCACTGCTGGTGGGAATGCATAATGATACAACCATTTTGGAAAAGGATATGGCACTTTCTTAGAAAGTTAGAAATAGAAATATCATACGAGCCAGCAATCCCACTCGTACGAGTATATCCTAGAGGAACAAGAGCCATCACACGAATAGACTTATGTATATCCATGTTCATGGCAGCATTGTTCACAATAGGAAAAAGATGGAAACAACCTAGATGCCCCTCAACAGATGAATGGATAAACAAACCATCGTACATACACAGTGGAGTATAATGCAACAATAAAGAACAAAGATGAATCTGTGAAGTATCTCATAACATAGATCAAACTGGAGACCATTATGCTGAGTGAAATCAGTCAGTCACAAAAGGACAAATATTGTATGAGACCTCTACTGTAAAAACTCATGAAAAAGTTTACACACAAAAAGTAACAATCTTTGTTGGTCATGAGGGATGGCAGGGGTGGTGGTGGGGAAACTAAACAGACAACAGATAAGAGGTAACTGTCATGGACTGAATTGTGTCCCCCAAAAATATCTGTCAACTTGACTAGGTCATGATGCCCAGTATTGTATGATTGTGTAATCTGATGTGATTTCCTTAGGTGTTGTAAACTCTTATCACTACGATGAGGTTACATGTGATCTCCTTATGTGTTGTAAATTCAATCACTGTGACGAGGTTATACTGATGAGGTTTACAAGATTAGATAGTGTCTTAATGCAATCTCTTTTGAGATATAAAAAAGAGAAGCGAGCAGAGACACATGGGGACCTCACACCACCAAGAAAGCAGTGCCAGGAGCAGAGCGTGTCCTTTGGACCTGAGGTTCCTGCACAGAGAAGCTCCTAGTCCAGGAGAAGACTGATGATGATGAGGACCTTCCTCCAGAGCTGACAGAGAAAGCCTTCCCCTGGAGCCGATGCCCTGAATTTGCACTTCTAGCCTACTAGACTGTGAGAGATAAATTTCTCTTTGTGATAAGCCATCCATCTGTGGTATTTCTGTTGGAGCTGCACTAGATGACTAAGACAGTAACTTTGGTGAAGGGTAAGACAGTACACAATACTGGGGAAGCCAGCACTACTTGTACAAGGAAAGGTCATGGAAGCTCCACAGACACATCCAAACTCCCTGAGGGATGGAATTGCTGAGCGGAGGGCTGTGGGGACCCTGGTCTCGGGGAACATCTTGCTCAACTGGCATAACACAGTTTATAAAGACAATGTTCTACATTCTACCTTGGTGAGTAGCGTCTGGGGTCTTAAAAGCCTGTGAGCAGCCATCTAAGATACTCCACTGGTCTCACCCCTTCGGGAGCAAGGGAGAAGGAAGAAAACAAGATACAAGGAAAAGATTAGACCAAAGGACTAATGGACCACAGCTGCCATGGCCTCCACCAGACTGAGTCCACTACAGCTAGATGGTGCCCAGCTATACAACAGAGGGTCCCTGACAGAGCTGGAGAAAAATGTAGAACAAAACTCTAACTCACAAAAAAAGACCAGATTTACAGGCCTAACAGAGACTGGAGAAACTCCAAGAGTATTGCCTCCGGACAACCTTTTAGCTCAGCGCTGAAGTCACTCCTGAGGTTCACCGTTCAGTCAGGTACTGGACAGCCCCATAAAACAAAATGGAACTAATGAGACACAGCAATTCAAGGACAAAGACTAGAAGGCAGGAGGGGACAAGAAAGCTGGTGATAGGGAACCCAAGGTTGAGAAGGGACAGTGTTGACTTCTCATGGGGTTGTTAACCACTGTCATAGGGCAATATGTGTACTAACTGTTTAATGAGAAACTATATGTTTTGTAAACCTTCATCTAAAGTACAAAAAAAAAAAAAAGAATTATCTATGTGAGATCAAACTGACAACAGCAACTCAAAAGGTTTGATGTGAAGCCTAGGGGACAGTGAGTTGAAGATAATGGTGGGGGAATAATTTGGAAAAGGATAGAGAGAACTGCAGTAAAACTGGAAGACTAATCGATGTCACTGAACTGTACATGTAGAAATTTCTGAAATGGTGTATCTTTGGCTATGTATATTTTCACCCAAAAAAAAGGTCCTTCAAAGTTAAGAAGGGAGAGTGTTGCATGCCTTGGAGTTGTTAACCAATGCCATAAAACAAAATGTGTACTGACTGTTTAATGAGAAACTATTTGTTCTATAAACCTTCACCTAAAGTACAATTAAAAAAAATAAAATGAAAAATAAAAATTCATTTAAAAAAAGTTACTGAATTGTACACTTAAAAATACTTAAAATGGCAAATTTTATGTTATATATATTTCATTACAATAAAATTTTTTTAAAAAACCTTACATTGTAAACTCTACAGGTACCACCAAAAATTTTTTTAAAACAGAAGTGCAACTGATACGGTATGTGATAGATAGAATAATGGTCCCCCAAAATGCCCCCATCCTAATCCCCAGAACCTATGAATACATTAGGTTACATGGCAAAGAGGAATTAAGGTAGCAGATGGAATTAAAGCAGTTAATCAGGTGACCTTAAAATAGGAAGATTATCCTGAATTATCTAGGTGGGTCCAATGTAATCACAAGAATTTTTAAATGTGGAAGATAGAGGCAGAAGATGAGTGACGTGATATAAGGACTGAATCTGCTGTTGCTGGCTTTGAAAATGGAGGAACATGGCTACAATGGAAGGATTGTGAGTGGTCTCCTAAAGCTGAAAAAGACAAGGAAATGGCGACTCAGAGCATTCAGAAAGGAATGCAGTCTTGCTGACACTTTGCTTTTAGCCCAGTGAAACCCATTTCAGACTTATAGTTTCTGACCTCCAGAGTATAAGATATTAAATTTCTGTTATTTTAAGCTACTGTTTGTGTTGTTACAGCAGCAATAGGAAACCAATGTACTCTTAAGAAGAGATAAAGCTGAATCATATAAAATGCTCAATTAAAAAGAAACAAAGAAAAAGCAAGGAATAGAAAAGTTACAAACATGGAAGACACTAATCCAACTATATCAGTAATAGTTTTAAATGTGAATGATCTAAGTAAACCAATTAAAAGACAGAGATTGTCAGAGTAGGCAGTGATTGTCAGAATAGGCAAAAAACAAACAAAAAACAACCAAACAATACCCAACTATATGTTGTCTACAAGAAATCCACTTTAAATATAAAGACTTAAATACATCAAAAGTAAAGGAACAGAGAAAGATACCATGATAACACTAACCAAAAAAAGCTGGAGTAGCTATATTAATTTCACACAAAGCAGACTTCAGTACAAAGAAGATAATCAAAGATAAAGAATTTTGTATGGGAGACTAACTTGAAATGTAAACTTCATTTAGACTACAACAATTAAAAAAAAAAAAAGATAAAGTCATTATATGATGATAAAGAGGTCAATTCTCCAAGAAAAACATGTTGCTGTTGTTGCTGTTAGTTGCCACTGAGTTGATTCTGACTCATGGCAACCCCGTGTGTTAGAGGAGAACTGCTCCATAGGGTTTTCTTGGCTGTAATCTTAACAGAGGCCGATCGCTGGACCTTTTCTTCCGTGGTACAACTGTGTGAGTTTGAACTCCAATCTTTAGGGTAGCAGTTGAGTGCAAACTGTTTGCACCCCTTAGGGACCTTAAGAAAAACATAACAATACGTGTAATTCTAAACATGTATGTACCTAACAAGAGGAAATAAAAATACATGGGGCAAAAATTGAAAGAAATGAAAGGAGAAATAAACAAATGCATTATTACAGATGAAGGCTTCAGAAATTGATTAATCAAGCAGGCAGAAAATTAGTAAGAAAAGAGATGACATAAACAGCACTATCAATCAACTTGACTTACTTGATATTACAGAACACTTCATCTAACAACATAACACACATTCTTCTCAAGCTCACTTGGAACATTCACCAAGACAAGACCACATTCCAGCCATAAAACACACATTAACAAATTTAAGAGAACAGAAATCACATAAAGTATGTTCTAAGAACTCAGTGGAATTAAACTAGAAATTAACAACAGAAAGATAGCCAGCAAATCCCCAAATGTTTGGAAAACCAAACCCACTGCCATCGAGTCGATTCTGACACATAGGAACCCTACAGAACAGAGTATACTGCCTCATGGGGTTTCCAAGGCTGCAAATTTTTCCTGCAGAGCAGCTGGTGGGTTCAAACCACTGACGTTTTGGTTAGCGGCTGAGTGCTTTCACCCCTGAGCCACCATACCCCACAGGCCTAAAAAGAAATCTCAAGAGAAATTAAAAAATATTTTGAACTAAATAAGAATGAAAATACAATTTATTAAAATTTGTGGGATGCAGAGAAAGGAGTGCTTAGAGGAAAATTTATAGCATTAAATGCATATACTAGGAAAAAAAAACTAAAATCAATAACCTAAGATCCCACCTTAGGAAACTAGAGAAAGAAGAATAATTTAAGCCTGAGGCATGCAGAACGAAAGAAATAATAAAGAACAGAAATCTATGAAATTGAAAGCCATAGAAAACAACAAAACCAATAGCTAGTTATTTGAAAAGATTGATAAAAGTGATTAACTTCTAGCCAAGCTAACCAAGAAAAATGTGAAGACTCAAATTACCAATATCAGAAGTAAAGGAGTGATCATCATTACTATCGGGTCACTATGAGACAGAACCGACTCGATGGCACCTAAAGACATCATTACCGATCACAAGGACCTTAAAAAGATAATAAAGGAATACTACAAACAACTCTATGCTCACAAATTTGAGAACTTAAATGAAATGGAACAATTAACTGAAACTACTGAAATTCACACAAGGAAAAGTAGATAATCTGAATAGCTCTAGATCTTAAAGAAATTAAATCAATCATTAATTACCTTCCCTAAAAGAAAGCACTAGGTGGTTTCACTGATGATTCTGCCAAACATTTAAGGAAGAAATTACACCAATTCTACACAATCTGTTTCAGAAAATAAAAGCAAAGAGAATACTTCCTAATTTATTTTATGAAGTTAGTATTACCCTAATATTAAAACCAGATAAAGATATTACAAGAAAACTACAGATCAATACCTCTCATGAGCATAGACATACAAATCCTCAACAAAATATTAGCTAATCAAATTCAAAAATTTATAAAAAGAATTATACATTAAAACCAAGTGGGATAAAACCAAGGCTGGTTCAACATTCAAAAATCAATCAGTGTAATCCACCATATCAACAGGCTAAAAAAGAAAAATCATACATATGGTCATATCAATTCATGCTGAATAAGCATTTGATAAAATTTCTACACTCATTTATGGGGGGAGAAAACTCTTAGCAAACTAGGAATATTGGAGAATGTCCTCAAGTTGATGAAGAATATCTGAAAGAAAAAAAAAGCTAACATCGTATTTAATGGCCAGAGATTACACACTGTCCCACTAAGACTGGAACAAAGTATGCATGCTCTCTCTCTCTACTCCTATTCAATCTTGTACTGAAAGTGCTAGCTGGTGTAATAAGACAACAAACAGAAATAAAAGATACACAGATTGGAAAAAAAGAAATAAAACATGATTGTCTATGTAGAAAATCCCAAAGAATCTATTAAATAATAATTTCCTGAAACTAATAAGTAAGTACAGAAATACAGATACAAAATCAGTATACAAAAGATAACTGCTTTTCTACAGTGGTGTAGTGTGTAAGTGCTTGTCCAATAACTGAAAGGCTTGGCTGATAACCCACCAGCCACTCCACAGAAGAAAAGATGTGGCAATCTGCTTCTGTTAAGATTTACAGCCTTGGAAGCTCTATGGGGCAGTTCTACCCTGTCTTATAGGGTCACTATTGGCTGGATTCAACTCAATGGCAATAGGTTTTGGTCTTACATATCAGCAATGAACAAATGGAATTTGAAGTTGAACTTGAAAAAACAATATCATTTACAATAGTACCCAGAAAATGAAATGTGTCATTGAGTCAACACAATGAGTCGATTCCTACTCATAGTGACCCCATATGACAAGTAGAACAGCCCCACAGGGTTTTCTTGGCTGTAATCTTTATGGGAGAAAACGCCAGGTCTTTCTACTATGGAGCCACTGGGTGGGTTCAAACTGTCAGATAAGCTGGGTGCTTATCTAACAAAATATGTACAGGATCTATAGGCAGATGAAGAAAAAAACACAGATGAAGAAGATCTAAATACATGGAGAGACATTCCATGTTCAAATTTGGAGCACCCAATATTGTTAAGATATCCATTATTCCCAACTTGATCTGGACATTCAGTGCAACACTCATCAAAATCCCAACAGGCTATCTGTACTATCAACAAATTGATTCCAAACTTGTACAGAAAGGTAAAATACCCAGAGTAACCAACATAATACTGAAGAACAACAAAGATGGAGGAAACACACTACCAGATTTCAACACTCACTATAAAGCTACAGCAATCAAGAGAGAGTGGTATTGGTGAAATAACAGACACATAGATCAATGGAACAGAACAGAGAGCCCAGAAGTAACTACACACAAACATAGTTGCATGGTAAGGATTAGCCTAAATCCAATCTCCAAAATGTGGAGATTGCTCCAGTCCCTACTTTCCCACTTCATTCTCATTACTAGCCACCCGTGGCACTCTCTCTGACCCTGTCCATCTGGAGCTAGGTCAGCGCTCACCAGTTAAAAGGATGCCATCCTTCAGACTGCCAAACAGACAGATGCCAGCTGCAAGTTTGGGGAGTCCACACAACACTCCAACCTTTTGACCTGCTGGCCACCAACTCAGGGCTGGTTTCCCACTATCCCTTCAGGACATCAGCCACAAGGTTGGGAATCCACACCACACCCTTATAGGTAACAGGACCTCCTGGTTTCTATTACCCCTTTGGGTTCAATAATTAACTGGAATGGCTCCCAGAACTCACAGAAAGTGTACTATACTTACAGCTACAGATTTATTAGAGTCAAAAAGGATATAAATGAAGAGACACACAGGGCGAGGTTCGGAAGGGTTCCCAACGTGGAGCTTCCATGTCCCAAGGGATGCGCTACTCTCTCAACAGCAGATGTTCTCGCCAACCAGGAAGTTCTCTGAGCCTCTGTGTTCAGGGCTTTTATCAGCCAGCCTGGCATGATAGGCTAAATCATGCCTCCTGAGGTTACTTGATATTGGCCTCCCAGGTGAGTCTCTTCTGGTCCAGCCAGCCCCCACTCACTAGCACAAATTCTCAGGTGTGGCCTTGAAGTCCCAGACCAAGGCATCCCAAATTACTCCAAGGATTACTTCTCCAGAGCCAAGAACAAAGGCTACCTTACTTAAGGTAAAACTAGGTCCTTTACCCAACAAAGTCAACGGGTCTTTCACAAAAGCACAAAGGCAATTCAATGGAGAAAGGATACTAGTGCTGGAACAACTGGACATCTATATACAAAAAATGAGCCTAGGCACATAAAACTGACTCAAAATGGATCACAGACCTAAATGTGAAATGTACAACTATAAAAGTTCTAGAAGTAAACATAGGAAAAAAAATCTATGTGATTTTGGGTTTGAAAATGAGTTTTTATACACAATACCAAAAGCATGATCCATAAAAAAAAAAACTAGTAAGCTAATTTTTATTAAAATTAAAAATTACTCCATGAAAAACACTGTTAAAAAACAAAAAGACAAGTCCCAGGCTGAGAGAAAATATTTGCAAAGTACATATCTGATAAAGAACTGCACCAAGAAGGGTCGGCGGTTCGTATTCACCAGCTGCTCCACAGGAAAAAGATATGGCAGTCTGCTTCCCTAAAGATTACAGCCTTGGAAGCCCTGTGGGGCAGTTCTGCTCTGGCCTGTAGGATTGCTGTGAGTCGGGATAGACTAAAAGGCAATGGGTTTGGTTTCCTAACCCTCAGAAAGTATATGTAAGTATCAGTGTGCCTTTTTTTTTTTTTTTTTTTCCCCTTTCTTTTCAGGAGACAGTTCATAGTTTTCATCAGGTTCTTGGAGTGTTCCATGAATCAAAAAGGGTTTAAGATAGAGTTTCTGTTTATGGTGATGGAAACGTTTTAGAAATAAGTAGTGATGATGGTTGTACAACATTATGAATATAATTAATGGCACTAAATTGTACACTTAAAATGGTTAAATGGCAAATTTTATGTTCAATATATTTTACCTCGATTAAAAAGAAAAAAAAAAAAGAACTGTACCAAAATTATACAAAGAACTCTTTAAAACTCAACAGTAAGAAAGAAAACACCTTAGTTTAAAAATGGGTAAAAGATGTGGACAGCTCACCAAACAAGATATTTAAAAAAACAAAAACCATTGCCATCAAGTCAATTCGGACACACAGCAACCCTATAGGACAGTAGAACTGCTCCATAGGATTTTCAAGGCTATAATCTTTATGGAAGCAGACTGCCACAACTTTCTCCTGCAGAGTGGCTAGTGGGTTCAAACCACTGACCTTTCTATTAGCAGTAGAGCACTTTAACCACTGTACCACCAAGGATCCTTAAAAGAAGATACAGAATGTGATGGTTAAGATTGTGTGTCAACTTGGCTGGGTCATGATTCTCAGTGTTTACGTGAGATTACTCCCATGATGGAATATGCTGTGAGTAGCCAATCAGTTGAAAGGGAGTTTCCTTCGGGGTGCAGCCTGCATCCAAATATAAGCAAATGTTCTGGCTTTTTTGCTTGCTCTGGATCCTGCGGCTGCCTCCTGCTCATCTGACCTTCTGTTTCTTGGGACTTGAGCTATCAGCTTATCTGCCAGTCTTGGGATTTGTCAATCTTCACAGCCAATGAGTGGGAGCCCTGCTCTCTGACATGCCGATCTTGGGTTTGCCAGCCCCTGCAGCTACATGAATCGAGAGAGGCCTCTATCCTGATCCATGGACTTGGGACGTTCCAGCCTCTACAGTCGCGTGAGCTGTTACCTTGATATAAATCTCTCTCTATATATACATATACGCTTTACTGGTTTTGCTTCTCTAGAGAACCCAGCCTAAGACATAGAGATAGCAAATAAGCACATGAAAAGATTGACCACATTTGTGTTTAGGAAAATGCAAATTAAAACAAAAATGAGATACTATGCACTTATTAGAAGTGCTAAAAATCTTTTTAAAAACTGAAAATACCAACTGCTGTCTAGGATGCAGATCAATAGGAACTCCATTCATTGCTGATGGGAATGCAAGATGGTATAGCCACTCTGAATGCCAGTTTGGCAGTTTCTTACAAGGTGAAACAGAGCCATACCATATGATGTAGCAACCACACTGGTAGGTATTTATCCAACTCATTTAAAAATTTATGTCCACACAAGAATCAGCACACAAATGTTTACTGCAGCTTTATTCATAATCCCCCAAAACTGGAAGCAACCAAGAAATCTTTCAAAGGGTGAATGGATAAACAAACTGTGGCACATCCGTACAACAGAGTATTACTCAGCAATTAAAAAAAAAAAAGTCTATCAAGCTTTGGGGGAAAAAAAACGAAGAATCTTAAATGCATGTTGCTAAGTGTAAGAAAACGAATGCAGCGCTGGAAGTGCTCACTAGTTTATGCCAGAAAATTTGGAAGACAGTTACCTGGCCAACAGACTGGAAGAGATTCATATTTATAACTAATCCCAAAAAAGGTGATCCAACAGAATGCAGAAATTATCAAACAATATCATTAATATCAAACACAAGTCAAATTTTGCTGAAGATCATTCAAAAGCCGCTGCAGCAGCGTATCGACAGGGAACTGCCAGAAATTCAGGCCGGATTCAGAAGAGGATGTGGAACTAGGGATATCACTGCTGATGTCAGATGGATCATGGCTGAGAACAGAGAATACCAGAAAGATGTTTACCTGTTTTATTGACTATGCAAAGGCATTCGACTGTGTGGATTGTACCAAATTACGGATAACATTGTGAAGAATGGGAATTCCAAAACATTTAATCGTGCTGAGGAGAAACTTGTACATAGATCAAGAGGCAGTTGTTCAAACAGAACAAGAGGATACTGTGTGGTTTAAAGCCAGGAAAAGTGTGTGTCCGGGTTGTATCCTTTCACCATGCCTATTCAATCTGCATGCTGAGCAAATAATTCAAGAAGCTGGACTATATGAAAAAGAACAGGACATCAGGATTGGAGGAAGACTCATTAACACCCTGCGTTATGCAGATGACACAATCTTGCTTGCTGAAAGTGAAGACGACTTGAAGTACTTACTGATGAAGATCAAGGACTACAGCCTTCAGTATGGATTCTACCTCAACATAAAACAAAAATCTCACAACTGGACCAATAAGCAGCATCATGATAAATGGAGAAAAGACTGAAGTTGTCAAGGATTTCATTTTACTTGGATCCACCATCAACACCCATGGAAGCAGCCATCAAGAAATGAAACGATGTATTGCATTAGGCAAATCTGCTGCAAAAGACTTTTAAAGTGTTGAAAAGCAAAGATGTCACCCCAAAGACTAAGGTGCACCTGACCCAAGCCATGGTATTTTCAATCACATCATATGAATGTGAAAGCTGGACAATGAATAAGGAAGACCGAAGAAGAACCGACGTCTTTGAATTGTGGTGCTGGTGAAGAATACTGACTATACCATGGACTACCAAAAGAATGAATGAGTCTGTCTTGGAAGAGGTACAACTAGAATGCTCCTTAGAAGCAAGGATGGCAAGACTACGTTTTACACACTTTGGACATGTTGTCAGGAGGGATCAGTCCCTGGAGAAGGACATCATGCTTGGTAAAGCACAGGGTCAGCGAAAAAGAGGAAGACCCTCAACGAGACAGACTGACACAGTAGCTGCAACAATGGGCTCAAGCATAACAATTGTGAGGATGGCGCAGGACTGGGCAGTGTTTTGTTCTATGGTACATAGGGTTGCTATAAGTCTAAAAAGGCTACGTACTATATGATTCCAATTATACGACATTCTGGATAAGATAAAACTATAGAGATGATAAACAAATCAGTTGTTGCAGGGGTTCAGGGAGTGAGGGGAGGGAGAGGGTTGAGTAGGTAGAGCATAGGGGATTTTTAGGGCAGTGAAACTACTCTAGTATGACACTGGAATGGTAGATACATGACACTATCCAGCTGTAAAAACCCCATAGAACTTTACAGAAAAAAAGAGTGAACCTTAATGCATGCAAATTAAAAAAAAAAAAAAATCATTTCGGAACTTGCAGATATCCCAGAAAGAAATGTAGAATGTGACAAAAACAACAACAACAACAAAAATAACCAAAACTAACTGTATTACAAATGTATGAAACAACCTCACTCAAAGGACTGGGGATAGAAGTGTTGACCTAACTAACCTTGGTAATGAGTGGAGCCTAAAAAACTAAAGGCAAATGGAAATGCAGTGGCTCTCAACCAGGGGCCGGGACATTTGGCAATGTCTGGGAAAATAAGGCAACTCCTCAGGGGCATTTGGCAATGTCTGCAGAAATTTTGTGGAGGGGGATGCTACTGGTATGAAATGGGTAGAGGCTAGGGATGCTGCTAAACATTCTACAATGCACAGGACAGTCCCAATAACAAAGAATTATCTGGTCCCAAAATGTCAACAGTGCCAAGATTGAAAAATCCTGTTCTACTCTGTGACACTGGAGCTGGGACTCTGCAAACAACACTTAGTTGGAACTATTGATAAATGAGGTTTGAATTGTTTTTTCAGTTCTTTCCACTTGAGAAATACTAAGCATGTTCTTCCCTTTTGATTTTCTAACTCCAGGTCAAGCCTCAAGTTGCAATACTGAAGGATTCTAAGGGCAAAATATTGAACCACGCAGGAAGCATCAAAAGAAGATGGAAGGAATACACAGAGTCACTGTACCAAAAAGAACTGGTCGGCGTTCAACAATTTCAGGAGGTAGTATATGATCAAGAACCGACGATACTGGAGGAACAAGACCAATCTGCACTAAAGGCACTGGTGAAAAACAAGGCTTCAGGAACTGACAGAATAGCAATTGAGATGTTCAAACAAACGGATGCAAGGCTGGAAGTGGTCACTCATCCATGCCAAGAAATTTGGAAGACAGCTACCGGCCAAATGACTGGAAGAGATCCATATCTGTGCCCATTTCCAAGAAAGGTGATCCAACAGAATGCCGAAATTATTGAACAATATCATTAATACCACATACAAGTATAATTTTGCTGAAGATAATTCAAAAACAGTAGCAAGAGTATGTTGACAGGGAACTGCCATAAATTCAACCCGGATTCAGAAGAGGACGTGGAACCAGGCATATCATTGTTGATGTCAGATGGATCTTAGCTAAAAGCAGAGAATACCAGAAAGATGTTTACCTGTTTTATTGACTATGCAAAGGCATTCAACTGTATGGAACATAACAAATTATGGATAACACTGGGAAGAATGGGAACTCCAAACACTTAATTGTGCTCATGAGGAACCAGTACTTAGACCAAGAGGTAGTTGTTGGAACAGAACAAGAGGATACTGCGTGGTTTAAAATCAGGAAAGGTGTGTGTCAGGGTTGTATCCTTTCACCATACTTCTTTAATCTGTACGCTGAGCAAATAATCCGAGAAGGTGGACTATGTGAAGAACGTGGCATCAGGATTGGAGGAAGACTCATTAACAACCTGTGATATGCAGATGACACAACCTTGCTTGCGGAAGGCAAAGAGGATTTAAAGAACTTACTGATGAAGATCAAAGACTACAGCCTTCAGTATAGATTACACCGCAATATAAAGAGGATAAAAATCCTCACAACTGGACCAATAAGCAACATCATGACTGTCTTAGTCATCTAGTGCTGCTACAACAGAAATACCACAAGTGGATGGCTTTAACAAAGAGAAATTTATTTCTTCACAGTAAAGTAGGCTAAAAGTCCAAATTCAGGGCATCAGCTCCAGGGGAAGGCTTTCTCTCTCTGTCGGCCTTCTTCTCACCAGTGTTCCCCGGACTAGGAAGTTCTCTGCGCAGGGACCCCAGGTCCAAAGGATGTGCTCTTCTCCCGGCACTGCTTTCTTGATGGTAATGAGGTCCCCAATTCTCTGCTTGCTTCCCTTTCCTTTTATCTCTTACAAGAGACAAAAGGTGGTGCAGGCCACACCCTAGGGAAATTCCTTTACATTGGATCAGGGATGTGGCCTGAGTAAGGGTGGTGTTACAATTCCACTCTAATCCTCTTTAACATAAAATTACAATCACAAAATGGAGGCCAACCACACAATTCTGGGAATCATGGCCCAGCCAAACTGATACACACATTTTTTGGGGGACATAATTCAAACCATGACAATGATAAACAGAGTATTGAAGTTGTAAAGGATATTTTACTTGGATCCACCATCAACACCCATGGAAGCAGAAATCAAGAAATCAAATGATGTACCGCACTGGCAAATCTGCTGCAAAAGACTTCTTTAAAGTGTTTAAAAGCAAAGATGTCACTTTGAGGACTAAGGTGCGCCTGACCCAAGTCATGGTATTTTTAATTGCCTCTATGCATGCAAAAGCTGGACAACAAATAAGGAAGACTGAAGAAGAATTGATGCCTTTGTTAATTATGGTGTTGGCAAAGAATATTGAATAGACCACAGACTGTCAAAAGAATGAACAAGTCTGTCTTGGAAAAGTACAGCCAGAGTGCTCCTTGGAAGCAAAGATTGCGAGACTTCGTCTCGTGTACTTTGGACATGTTAGCAGGAGGGATCAGTCCATGGAGAAGGACATCATGCTTGGTAAGGTAGAAGGTCGGCAAAAAAGAGGAAGACCCTGGACGAGATGGACTGACACAGTGACTGCAACAATGGGCTCAAACATAACAACGACTGTGAGGATGGCACCAGACCGGGCAGTGTTTCATTCTGTTATATACAGGATTGCTATGAGTCGGAGTCCACTGATGGAACCTAACTACAACAACAGGATATAAAGGTCTTTAAGAAAGCAGTTTTAAAAATGTATGAGAAGATAGAACGCACAGCTCAAGAAACAGCAAAGCAATTGTCAAGAGAGGAAGTGAAAAGCATGGACTACTGTTTCATGAAGTTCAGCTTGAAAAGCTCAACTGAGACCTACTGAGGGTTGTTATTAGGTGCCGTCAAGTCGATTTCAACTCACAGCGACCCCATATGATACAGCAGAATTGAGCATAGGGTTTTTGTGGCTGTAATTTTTACGGAAGCAGGTTGCCATGTTTTCTCCCGGCCAGTCTTTCTCCCACGGAGCAGCTGAGCACTTGACTGTTTGCACCACCAGGGCTCCTAATTGAGGGTAGAGAGAGGTTGTTTATTTTCCTTAAGGCAGAGATTTCAATATATCTACCGGTAAAAGGGAAAAAAAAGAATCTGAAGAGTCTGGCCTAAACCTGTGATTTGGGAGAGGAGAATATGACCAGAATATTCTGGTAGGTGCATAGTAGGTCTAAGAGCATATTCCAAGTTATACCATCATTTTATATTTTGAAAAACAAACAAACACAAAAAATTACTATTTTCACAACACAAAGTAAAACCGAATGTTGGACCAAATCCGCCTTGATGGTGAAAATAAACAAAGATAGGAGCATGTTAATATTCCTCAAAGCGTAAGGGTAAGAAATATCAGAACTGGAGGGTGGGTAACTTGAAGTTTTTATATTTATCAAAAACAGCATGGATTTTAAAAATATGGGAAATTCTACAAGACAAATGACCCATTTTTTTTCAACAAGTATACTGCCAAGAAAAGAAAAAAAGAACTTAAGAGGCATATCAATCAAATGCCAAATGTGGGCCTTGTCTATATCCTGATTGGCTCAAACCACCCATAAAAAGGAACATAAAATTTTGAGACATCCAGGGAAACGTGAACACTGAATATTGTGGAAACTCAGTGTTGAGTACACAGGAGTTCATTATACTATTACGTCTAGTGTGTATAAACCTCTAGTTTTGAAATTTTCCACAATCATTTTGGGGGCACAGTGGTTAAGAGCTACTGTGAGGTACGGCTGCTAACCAAAAGATCAGCAGTTCGAATCCACCAGCCGCTCCTTGGAAACCCTATGGTGCAGTTCTACTATCTTACAAGGTCACTATGAGCCGGAATCGACTCGAGGGCAACAGGTATTTTGACTCGATAGGAGCCCTGTTGGTGCAATGGTTAAGCACTGGGCTGCTAACCAAAAGGTCAGCAGTTCAATGCACCAGCAACTCTGCTGGTGAAAGCCTAGGAAAGCCTATGGGGCAGTTCTACTCTGTCACACGGGGTGGCTATGAGTAGGAATTGACTTCACCGCGCACAACATTTTGACTAGACAGCAACAACAACAACGAATTTTCTCCTTTTAAAGGCTGAGGAACACTGCTCTGGACTTCATTTTAGAGAATACTGGATGACCGTGGTATTAAATCTTTTCAGTTCTAAAATGCTCTAAAATGAGGAACAAGTAGCCACTGCACTACATTTTCTATATACCCACGTGTTTTCTGCATTCTCACAAGCCTACTGCAAATTACTGAGAATGAGATCTGCCGGGGAAAAAAAAAACCTGCTCGGTGACAGGCATCCCGGTCTGCGGCATTTTCTCTGTAAACATCTCTACCCTAGGGAAACGTGTTTGGATTTTTAACGCCGGTCACATGTGGAGATGCTTGGACCTTCTGCTCAAGGAAACTGCAAAGGGTCAGCATTCCACCGCGGGCTGCCCCTGGCCCTCTCTGCTGAGCCCAGCCCGCAGGGACCACGTAGGAGGCCCTTGGGGCCAGGCCTCCGTTTCGTACTTTCGGAATGAGGCTGGAAAAGCCAGCCTCTGCCCCTCGTCCGAACATGGAAGGAGGCTGCAGAAGTCGGCCGGCTGGAAAACGGCTCAGGGAGCGGCGGGCAGGGGCGCCACCCGGACCGTTACTCACCCTGACACCAGCAGCCCAGGACCGCGGTCTTCCGAGACGCGGATTGTGGCATCTTCTCCCCCGCCACAGCTCCGGCCCCAGCCGCATTCACCGCGGCGGGCGGAGCGGCCTGGGAGCACCCAGGCTTACCGCAGGTTTAGGGATGCGCTCGCGGCCGCAGGTTCGAACGACCCCGGGGGCCTTGGCGCACACTCCGCCCGCCGCACCCTCTCCCGGCGCTAGGCGCGACCGCGGGGCCACGTGACGCAGGTCCCACGTGACGGCGGGCCCGTCCCATCACCGCGCATCACAGCTTACGTCATCGTCCACTGCTGTGGCGTGCTACCCCAACCTGGTCCTGAGTCCAAGTCCTCCCGGACTTTAGCAGGGACCCTGGCCCCGTCTGTCTGTTACGAGGTGCTGGCCTTCGAGTTTCTTTCTCATAAGAAAGGACATCATCGCTTTACAATGAAAGTCTGGTAGTGATAAGTATTTATGTGTAGAAAGGGAAGACATTCTTCATTCCTTTTAAATTAAAAATCAGAAAGAGAGAAGAGCAATGGATGAACCAAAGCAATGAACTTATTGAGCTGAATGGAGCTAACCACGTTGTCTAGCCTATCTTTTCCTGGATGGACACTGTTAAAAATAATCAACCGAAATTGAAACGTAAGGTTTATTCTGAGTAGTTATTCCACATGCATATAGGGAGACCATATTGAGTCCAGAAAAAGCAAATGGCTCTAAGTAAGCTAGGTACAATGAGCAGGGACGAATTACCCAATAAGCAAGGTAAGCAGGTGCTTAGGGCATCAACAAAACAGGGGCACCAGTTGTCCGAAGCAAAGACTTATAGCTGCCAAGCAGACAGAACACATTAAATTTTCTCTTATGACATCTTTTCATTTATAATTATAGCATTTATTATGAAACAAGCATCAAAATTGAAGTATAAGCCATTTAAAGCAAGGTGGTGAAAGTCAATTTTCTGTGGTGGGAGGTCAACAGAATTTGATATTGATACTGTAACTTAGTAGTCGAGTACTCAACGTTTGCACCACCCAGGGACTCTGGAATGGACATCAGACCATGCCAAATACCTTAACAGGGTTGTCAGGGTATGAGAGATGCCTTGTTGTGCCACTCAGATTTCCCCTCAGGACCAAGGAATCGTTACCGCAATTGTTGGGCATGTAGGCAACCAGCGGCCCTTGGAGTCACTGTCTGGAAATTTCCCTGAGTGAGAGAGAACTTCCACCCTGGTCAGCAATTTAATTCATCTTGACTGGAGTTGACAGGTATTTCAGATATGGGTTTCTCTTCCCTGCCTGCAGAGTCTCAGCCTAAGTGCCTACAGAGTGTCTGATCCACCTACACAAGATGCTGCATAACATCACGTTGGTTCAAGGGATCTCATTTACAGCAAAGGAGATATGGCAGAGGGAATATTGCCATAGGATCCATTGGGCCTGTCACATGCCATACTACCCAGAAGCTGCTGGTCTGATGGAGCAGGGAACAGCCTTTTGAAGGTAAAGCTGAGGTGCTAGCTTAGAGATGATATTCTGTGAGGATATGGTACTCTGCCCCCCAGTAGGAAATATACAGGGTCTGGGTGCCGAGGCAGGTAAATAAGATTTGCTCCTGCTTACCGGTGGAAGAGGCTGCCTAGGCCTGGCTCACTATTATTTACTCTCCATTGCTAATTGCCACATTGTCTCATGATTTTGTTTTTCCCTCCGGTTCCAGTCTCTACAAAAGGTTTAAGATTAACCGATGTTCCTCCCTGGAGGGTGGAAAACAAGTAAAAATGATCTAAGAATGGAAAACCAAACAAAGCACCCATCTTGTGACAAGAAAAAGCAGGATGTCGCCAGATAATCCCCAAGGATGTCATCAGATAACCTCTAAGAATACCAGTAGAAGGTTAACTCATCTAAGACATCACCACCTCACGGGGAAACTAACACAAACTTAATCCATAATCCTGTCCCTATAAAAGCCTTCAGCTGATCTCCAGTGGGGGAGATGGGTTTTTTGGAGGAATCTATTCCCCTCTGTCTCCTATATATCGATATATAATAAACGTCTTGCTGCTCGCCTTACCAGTCTCAGAATTGGCTATTGCGGCAGGCGGCTCCAGTCCACGTTATTGTGGTAACACCAGCACTCCCAGTGGTCTGCTTGGGAATCATGGGGTTCGTGTCCCTACAGCTCTGGGTCCAGCTTCCTATAGGGTCACTGTTATGGACTGAATTGTGTCCCCAAAATTCTGTGTCTACTTGGCTAGGCCATGATTCCTCTTATTGTGTGATTGTCCACCATTTTGTCTTCTGATGTGATTTTCCTGTGTTGTAAATCCCACCTCTATGATGTTAATGAGGCAGGATTAGAAGCAGTTATGTTAATGAGGCATGACTCAATCTACAAGATTAGGTTGTATCTTGAGTCACTCTCTTTTGAGATATGAAAGAGAGAAGCAAGAAGAGAGACAGAGGACCTCCTTACCACCAAGCAAGAAGAGCCACTAGCACGCATCCTTTGGACCTGGGGTCCCTGAGCTGCAAAGCTCCTAGAACAGGGGAAGATTGATGACAAGGACCTTCCCCCAGAGCCAACAGAGACAGAAAGCTTTCCCTTGGAGCTGGCACCCTGAAGTCGGACTTACAGTCTCCTAAGCTGTGAGAGAATAAATTTCTGTTTGTTACAGCCATCTACTTGTGGTATTTCTGTTATGACAGCACTAGATAACTAAGATGGTTGCCATGAGTCAGAATCTGCTCAATAGCAACTGGATTTGGACTCTATGGGTGGTGCAAAGGGTTTATGCACTTGGCAACTGGTACTGGTATAGACAAATAAGGAATGCTGAAATGAATTTACAAATAGATGCAAAATAAGTAAACAATCAGTTGCGTTCTACAGGACACAACTAGTTTGCATTTTGTAAACAAAATCATTTGCATTATTATTAGTTTTGTACAAGTTAAAAAAGGAATCCTGGTGGCACAACGTTAGCACTCAGCTGCTAACCCAGCTGTTGGTGGTTTGGAGCCACCAAGCCACTCTGCAGGAGAAAAGACCTGTCAATCTGTTTCCATAAAGATTTCAGCCTAGGAAACCCTATGGGGCAGTTCTACTGTGTCCTATAAGGTTGCTCTGAGTTGGAATCGACTCAGCAACTGGGTGGAAACCCCAGGTTCTTACTCAGCATGACTCATATCGGCCAATAAACGAGAGACCGAGGTGGGAGAAAAAGAAAGGCACCTTTATTTTGTTGTACAAGGAAATGGAGTCAGTTGGAGCTGCCGCTGCCAAGACCGCTCACCAAGGGTGGGCAGGCAGGTTACTTTTAAAGGGGTTTACAAGTAGGCAGTTCATACAGGTTACGTCAGCAACATTCTTAATCATACTACAACAGGTGCAATGTGGTTTACATATAACCTCCAAGCAAAAGCAGGATTCAAATGCAAAGCTGAGGTGGGCAGCAGGGAGGAGCTCAGCAAAGGAATACAACCCTGTAGGGGAGAAAACCAGGTAAAGAATACAGCACTGTGGGGGTTGTGTCTCAGAAGCACACAACAACAACAACAACAGAATTGTAAAAGCTCAAAGACAATGATACACAGAGCTAACCTAGAAGGATGCCCTAGACAGGGCGCTCAGTAATTTTCTTTTGATCGTTTCAAAGTATGCTACAGATTTTCCTGACAAAATCGATAAACTGTATTTTACATATAATTGGTTTTGTTTTAATGTTGTGATAATTTAATGACATACTCCTTTTTGCAAAACTGACCTGATTGGTTGTTCTGTGTGAGTGGAGACAAAAGATTCAGATCACATCACGGACTCTTTGCTCTTTTCTTCTCTGTATAAATCCTGTATTTCCATGCAGGCTGCTGTTCTCTCCCCACATCCACATTTCCAATACAGGTTGAAGTCATTGTTAGTGTTTTATTTTTGTTTTATGCACACACACACACACACACACACACACACACTTTCTTTTTTAGAACAATTTTAGGTTAACGGAAAAATCACACAGAAAGTATAGGACATTCCCACACTGCACAGTTTCCCCTATTAACGTCTTGCACTCCTACGGTACATTTGTAACTATTGATGAACCAATATTGAAACGTTATTATTAACTAAATCTCATAGTTATATTAGGGTTCACTTTTTGTGTTGTACACTCATATGGGTTTGACAAATGCAAAATGGCATGTATCCACTATTACAGTATCATGCAGAATAGTTTCACTGCCCTTGAAATGCCCTAGGCTCTATCTATTCATTCCCCCCCCCCCAAACTCCTAAAAAGCACTATCTTTTCACTGTCTCTATAGTTGTGCTTTTCCAGAGTATTATACAGTTGGAGTCATACAATATGAAACTTTTTCTGGCTGGCTTCTTTCTCTTAGTAATACGTATGTAAGGTTCCTTTTCACATCTTGAGGAGCCCTGGTGGCACGGTGGTTAAAGCGCTTGGCTACTAACCAAAATGTTGGTGATTTGAACACACCAGTCACTCCGCAGCCAAAAGATGTGGCAGTCTGCTTCCATAAAGATTACAGCCTTGGAGACCCGATGGGGCAGTTCTGCTCTGTCCAATAGGGTCGCTGTAAGTTGAAATCAATTCAATGGCAATGGGTTTGGTTTCGTTTTGGTTTTCATACCTTGATAGCTCTTTTTTTAAATTACTGAATAATACTTCATTGTATGGATGTACCACAGTTTGTTCATCCATTCACCTATTGAAGGACATCTTGGCTGCTTACAATTTTGGGCTATAAACATTCATGTGCAGGTTTTTGAAGGGACATGTTTTCAACTCTTTTGGGCAAATACATAGGTGTGTGATTGCTGGGTTGTATGGTAAACCTGCATTTAGCTTTGTGAGAAACCACCGGACTGTCTTCCAAAGTGGCTGTACCATTTTGCATTCTCACCAGTAATTAATTAGAGTTCTGTTGCTCCATGTCCTTGCCAACACTTGTTGCTTTCAGTTTTCTAAATTTTTGCCATTTTAATAAGTGTGTAGTTGTATCTCATTGTTGTTCTAATTTTGCAATTCCCTAAATGACATATGATGTAAAGCATGTTTTAATATGTTTATTTGTCATTTGTATATCTTCCTTGGTGAGGTGTCTGTTTAGATCTTTTGCCCATTTTTTACATATATGTGATTGTGTGTGTATTTTATTCTTTTTGTGGTGAAAATATAAACAACAAAACATATACCAATTCAGCAATTTCTACATGGATAAATCAGTGACATTGATTACATTCTTCAAGTTGTGCAATCATTCTCGCTATCCTTTTCCAAATTATTCCACCACTATTAACATAAAGTCAGTGCTCCTATGCAAACGCTCCTCCTTTCCCCCTCTGTCCCACACCTAGTAACCACTAATCATTTTTGGTTTCTACATATTTGCTTGGAGACCTGGTGGTACAGTGGTTAAGAACTCAGCTACTAACCAAAATGTTGGCAGTTCGAATCCACCAGCCACTCCTTGGAAACTCTATGGGGGCAGTTCTACTCTGTCCTGTAGGGTCGCTGTGAGAATTGACTCGAAAGCAACAGGTTTGTTTTTTCTAATGTATTTGCTTATTTCTTATAAGTGAGATTTACAGTATTTGTCTTTTTGCAATTGACTAATTTTGTTCAGCATAATATTTTCAAGGTTCATTTGTGTAGTGGCATGTACGAGGACTTCATTTCTCTTTATAGTGAGTAATTGCATGTATATACCATATTTTGTTTATCCATTCATCTGTTGATGGACATTCTGGTTGTTTCAACCTTTTGGCTGTTGTGAATACTGATACAATGAACATTGGAGTACATATGTCTGTTTGTGTCACTGCTTTCAAATCTCCTGGGTGTATACCTAAGAGTGGAATAGCTGGGTCACATGGTAGTTCTTTATTTTTTTTGAGGAACTGCCAAACGGTTTTCCACACGAGGGTTCCGGTTTCTCCACAACCTCCACAATACCTATTGTTTTTCTTTCATTCTTTCATCACTGCCATTCTAATGAAGGTGGGATGGTATCTCACTGTGGTTTTGATTTGCATCTCCCTAAGAAGCCCTGGAGAGCCCTGGTAGTGCAGTGGGTAAGAGCTCGGCTGCTAACCAAAAGGTCAGCAGTTCAAATCCACCAGTTGCTTCTTGGAAACTCTATGGGACAGTTCTATTCTGTCCTATAGGGTTGCTATAAGTCAGAATTGACTCGAGGGCAATGGGTTTTTAAGGAGCCCTGGTGGCTCAGTGGTTAAGCGCCTGGCTGCTAACTGAAAGACTGGCAGTTTGAATCCATCAGCCACTCTGTGGAAGAAAGATGTGACAGTCTGCTTCCATAAAGATTACAGCCTTAGAAACCCTATGGAGCAGTTCTACTCTGTCCTTTAGGGTCACTATGAGTCATATCCCCTTTGGTGAAATGTCTGTTCAAGTCCTTTGCCCATTTTTTGATTGGATTGTCTTTTTTGTTGTTAAGTTTTATATATTTTGGATTTTAGACTCTTAGTGGGTATATGATTCTTCAAATTTTCTCCAAATCTCTAGGTTGTTTTTTCACTTTTTTAATTAAGTCCCTTTATTTCTACGAGGTACCATTTACGTATTTTATCTTTTGCTACTCATGCTTTTGTTAACATATCTGACAGCCCATCAGTAAAAACTAGATCCTACAGCTTCGCCCCTACATTTTCTTCTAAGAATTTTAAGGTTTTAGTTTTCACATTTAATTCCTTGATCCATTTTGAATTAGCTTTGGTGTACAGTGTGTCTTAGCTGTCTAGTGCTGCTATAACAGAAATACCACAAGTGGATGGCTTTTAACAAAGAGAAATTTATTCTCTCACAGTCTAGGAGGCTACAAGTCCAAATTCAAGGCATCAGCTCAAGGGGAAGGCTTTCTCTCTCTGTTGGCTCTGGAGGAAGGTCCTTGTGATGCATCAGTTTTCCCTTGGTCTGGGAGCAGCTCAGCACAGGAACCTCAGGTCCAAAGGATGTGCTCTGCTCCCGGCACTGTTTTTTTGGTGGTATGAGGTCCCCATGTCTCTCTGCTTGCTTCTCTCCTTTACATCTCAAAAGAGATTGGCTTAAGACACTATCTAATCTTGTACATCTCATCAAGATAACTGCCACTAATCCATCTCATTACATCATAGTGATAGGATTTACAACACATAGGGAAATCACATCAGATGACAAAATGGTAGACAATCATACAACACCAGGAATCATGACCTAGCCAAGTTGACAGATATTTTTGAGGGACACAGTTCAATCCATGACACTCTCCAATATTTGTTATTTCCAGTTTTTTTGATTAGTGCCATTCATGTTGGGATGAGATGGTATCACATTGGAGTTTCAATTTGCATTTTTCCAGTGGCTAATATTGCCAGCATTTCCTAATGTGTCTGTTAGCTTCCTGAATGTCTTCTTTGGTGATGTGTCTGTTCATATCCTTTGCCCATTTTTTAATTGGATTGTCTTTTTTGTTGTTGAGGTGTTGAAGTATTCTATAGATTTTAGAGATTAGACCCTTGTCTGATATGTCATAGCCTAAATATTTTTTCCCAGTCTGTAGGTTTTCTTTTGGTGAAGTAAGTCTTTTGATGGGCATAATTGTTTCATTTTTAGAAGCTCCCAGTTATCTAATTTATCTTCTGGTGTGTGTGCATTATTAGTTATGATTTGTATTGTATTTATGCCATGCATTAGGGCCCCTAGCACTGTCCCTATTTTTCTTCCATGATCTTTATCGTTTTAGGTTGTATATTTAGGTCTTTGATCCATTTTGAGTTAGTTTTTTATTATGGTGTGAGGTACGGGTCCTGTTTCATTTTGTTATAGATGGACACTCAGTTTTGCCGGCACTATTTGTTAAAAAGACTGTCTTTTTCCCCATTTAATGGACTTTGGGACTTTGTCAAAGACCAGCTGACCATAGGTGGATGGATTTACTTCTGGGTTCTTGATTCTGTTCCATTGCTCTACATGCCTGTCATTGTACCAGTACCAGTCTGTTTTGACTATCATGGCTGTATAGTAGGTTCTGCGATAAGGTAGTTTGAGGCCTCCTACTTTGTTCTTTTTCTTCAATAATGCTTTGCTTATCTGGGGCCTCTTTCCTTTCTATATAAAGTTGGTGATTAGTTTTTCCATCTCGTTATAGAATGCTGTTGGTATTTGGATTGGTATTGCATTACTTGTGTAGATTGCTTTACGTAGAGTTGACATTTTCACAATGTGAGTCTTCCTATCCATGAGCATGGTATGTTTTTGCATTTATGTAGGTCTCTTTTTGTTTCTTGCAATAGTGTTTTGTAGTTTTCTTTGTATAAATATTTTATATCCTTGATTACATTTATTCCTAAGTATTTTATCTTTTTAGGGGCTATTATAGGTGGTATTGTTTTTCTGATATCCATTTTGAAGTTCTCTTTGTTGGTGTATAGGAATCCAACTGATTTTTGTATGTTTATCTTGTATCCTGCTACTCTGTTGAATCTTTCTATTAGTTCCAGTAGTTTTCTTGTGGAGTCTTTGGGGTTCTCTGTGTATAGTATCATCTGCAAATAGGTACAGTTTTACTTCTTCCTTACCAAATTGTATGCCGTTTATTTCGTTTTCTTGCCTTATTGCTCTGGCTAAGACCTACAGCACAATGTTGAGCAAGAGTGGTGATAAAGGGCATCCTAGTATGGTTCCTGTTCTCAGGGGGAATGCTTTCAGCCTCTCTCCATTGAGAATGATGTTGGATGTTGGTTTTGTACAGATGCCCTTTATTATGTTGAGGAATTTCCCTTCTATTCTTATTTTATTGAGAGTTTTTATCAGGAATGGGTGTTGGACTTTATCATATGCCTTTTTTGTCTCGATTGAGATGATTATGTGATTCTTTTCTTTTGTCCTATTTATGTGGTGGATTATGTGCATTGATTTTCTAATGTTGAACCATCCTTGCATATCTGGTATGAATCCCACTTGGTCATGGTGTATTTTTTTTATATGGTGCTGATTCTATTGGCTAGAATTTTGTTGAGAATTTTTGCATCTATATTCATAGAAATATTGGTCTGTAATTTTCTGTTTTGCGGTGTCTTTGTCGGTTTTTTAAATCAGGGCTATGCTAGCTTTGTAGAATGAATTTGAGAGTATTCTTTCCTTTTCTATGCTCTGAAATAGTTTGAGCAGTACTGGTGTGAGCTCCTCTCTGAATGTTTGGTATAATTCTCCAGTGAAGCCGTCCTGGACAGGTCTTTTTTTGGCTGGGATTTTTTTGTTTTTTGTTTTTAACCTCTCCAATCTCTTCTCTTGTAATGAGTCTGTTCAGATTTTCTATCTCAATTTGTGTCAGTTTAGGTAGGTGTGTGTTTTTCTAGAAGTTTGTCCATTTCCTCTAGTTTTTCAATTTTTTTGGAGTACAATTTTTCATAACATTCTGTTATGATCCTTTTTATTTCAGTTGGGTTTGTTGTAATGTCCCCAGTCTCATTTATTATTTGCATTATTTTCTTCGTCTCCTGTTTTTCTTTTGTCAGTTTGGCCATGGTTTTCAATTTTGTTGATCTTTTCGAGGAAACAACTTTTGGTCTTGTTGATTCTTTCTATTGTTTTTCTGTTCTCTATTTCATTTATTTCTGCTCTAATCTTTATTATTTCCTTTCTTCTATTGCCTGTGGCCTTCTTTTGCTGCTTTCTTTCTAATGTTTGAATTGTAGGGATAATGTTTTGATTTTGGTCTGTTCTTTATTTATTTATTTTTAATTGTACTTCAGGTGAAGATTTACAGAACAAATAGTTTCTCATGAAACAGGAGTACACATATTGTTTTACGACATTGGTTAACATCCCCACAACACGTCAACCGTCTCCCTTCTCGACCTTTTTTTTTTTTTGGTGAAAATATACATAGCCAAAGATACACCATTTCAAAAATTTCTACATGCACAGTTCAGTGACATCGACTACGCTCTTCCAGTTGTGCTGCTATTGTCACTTTAGATGAAGGTTTACAGAACAAAATCGTTTCTCATTAAACAGTTAGTACACATGTTGCCTTATGACAATGGTTAACAACCTCACAACACATCAACACTGTCCTTACTCAACCCTGGGTTCTCTATCACCAGTTTTCCTGTCCCCTTCTGCCTTCTAGTCCTTGTTCCTGGACTGCTGTGCCTCCTTAGTCCCATTTGGTTTTATGGGGATGTCCACTCCCTGGCTGAACAGTGAACCTCAGAATTGACTTCACCACTGAGCTAAAAGGGTGTCTGGGGGGCCATACTCTCTGTTCTTCTTTTTTGATGTATATGTTTATTGCTATAAACTGACCTCTGAGCACTGCTTTTACTGTGTCCCAAAGGTTTTAGATTTATCTTTGATTTCTATTACCTAGCTGTTTTTTAAGTAAGGTGTTATTCAGTTTCTATGTATTTGATTATTTTCCTGTTATTGATTTCTACTTTTATGGCATTGTTATCAGAGAGAATGCCTTGTATTATTTCAGTGTTTTGGATTTCATTGAGAGTTTGTGGCCTAAAATGTGGCTTATTCTAGAGAATGTTCTGTGTGTTTTGGAGAAGAACGTATACTTTGCTGCTGTTGGGTGGAGTGTTCTATGTATGTCTGTGAGGTCAGGTTGTTTGATTTTTGGCTTTAGATCTTCTGTATCTTTGTTGAGTTTCTTTCTAGATATTCTGTCCTTTACTGAGAGTGGTGTGTTGACGTCTCCTACTATTATTGTGAAACTGTCAACTTCTCTTTTCAGTGCTGTTAGAGTTTGTTTTATGTATTTTGGAACCCTATCATTGGGTGTGTAGATATTTATTAAGGTTATATCTTCATGGTGAATTGTTCCTTTAATCATTATATAAAGTCCTTCCTTGTCTTTTACAGTTGATTTTTCCTTAAAGTCTATTTTAGCCGGGATTAGTATTGCCACATCTGCTCTGTTTTGGTTACTGTTTGCTTGATATATTTTTTTCCATCCTTTGATTTTTAATATATTTATGTCTTTGTATCTAAGGTGTGTCTTTTGTAAATGGCATGTTGATGGATCATGCTTTTATAATCATTCTTCAACTCTTTACAGGTGCATTTAAGCCATTTACATTCAGTGTGATTATTGATAGGTATGAGTTTACCGTTATATTGTGTGTTTTGTTTTTTTTTTTTTTTTTTTGTGGTGCAGACATTTCCTCTGTTCCTCTTACTTTCGTGTACTGAGTTCCTTTTTTTGTGGATTTTCTTTTCTTTTGTTATTATAGATTTTGTGTTTACTGAGCCTTTATATTTTTCTTCATTTTTTATTTTGATGAGTAGGTTTGTTAACTTTCTTTGTGGTTACCTTGAAATTTACGCTTATCTTCCTAAGAACCAGTCTTTTATTACTTGACATCTCCTTGACGTCCTCTGCATTTGAAAATTCTATACCTACACCATTTATTCCCCTTTTTATTGTGTTGACGTTGTCATCATTTACAGATTGACTTCTCTGTTTCCCTGTTTAAGTCTTTTAGCTTTGTTTTATTATTGAGAGTTCTTTACTTAGGTTGGTATTTGGCTGACGTTATCCTGTGTTCTAGACTCCAGTTGTTGCTCGATTCTCTAACCAAAGGACTCCCTTTAACATTTCTTGTAAGTTTGGTTTGGTTTTTATGAATTCCTTTAATTTCTGTTTATCTGGAAATGTCCTATTTTCACCGTTGTATTTGAGAGAGAGTTTTGCAGGATATATTATTCTTAATTGACAGGTTTTCTCTTTCAAGGTTTTATATATGTCATCTATTGTCTCTTGCCTGCATAATTTCTGCCGAGTAATCAGAGCTTAGTCTTATTGTTTCCCCTTTTAAGTGACTTTTCGTTTTTCTCAAGCTGCTCTCATGATTCTTTCTTTGTCTTTGGTTTTGGCAAGTGTGATTATGATATGTCTTGGTGTCTTTCTTTTGGGGTGTATCCTATATGAGGTTCGTTTAACTTCTTGGATGGTCAGCTTTTTGTTTTTCATGATATTTGGGAAGTTTTCTGCCAGCAAATCTTCAACAGTCCTTTTTGTTTTTCATTTTCTCCTCCTGTTCTGGAATTCCAATCATACACAGATTTTTGCTCTTGATTGCGTCCCACATAATTCTTAGGTTTTCTTCATTCTTTTTCTGATTTTTCCTCAAAGTAGCATCCTTGGATTTGTCTTCAGTCTCGCTGATTCTGTCTTCTATTGTTTCAGATTTGGTCCTAACATCTTCTCTTCAGTTGTCCATTTCGGAAATTGTGTTGTTTATATTACGGATTTCTATTTTCTGTTTTTGTATGATTTCTAATTGTTTATTTTGATGTTTTGTTCTTGTACTCTTTTCCTCAATTCTTGTATTGCTTTGTCTGTGTTTTCTTTGATTTTGGCTATGTTTTCCTTGGTTTTGACTATGTTTTCCATGATTTTGCATATTTTTCCTTGTTTTTTTTTTTCTGTGCTTTCCTTGATCTCTTTCCTAATCTCTCGGAGAGCCCTAAATATTAGCCTTTTGAATTCCATATCAGGTAGTTCCACTGTCTTTTCTTCTACTGGAAGGTTACCTGATTCTTTATTTTGGTCACTTTCTGGGCCCATCTTATCCTGCTTTCTCATGTTTTTGATATTGTCTGCTGTCTCCAAGACATGAAAGCATTATTTTCTTTATTTATTGATTGTATGCTCATTTGTTTCATCATGCTTTGCTGTTTTGTTTTGTATGTTAGGGTGGGCGGGCCAGGTGTGCTTTGCTACTTGCTTATCTGTGGGCACGATAGCTCTCACCAGCTTGTCTGGGTGAGCAGGGCAGCAACACGAAGGGTGATCCCACTTCACTGTACACTAGTTTGGCTTGGTGTCTTAGGGCAAACTAGGTGGGTGCTGTCTGGCTCCTGATGTTGATCCAGTGGTGTGGGAGTGTTCACAGCCCCTTGCCAGATGGGTGGGAGTTTTAGGCGGGGAGTGGTATGGGCTTGCTTCCCACCATTCAGCAGGTGATCGATTGGCAGGAGGGGAGGGGCAGTGGAGGCCTGGTGCAGTGGTGAGCCTGCATGTCAGGGATGCTCTAGCCATGGTGGCACAGCGGGGGCTGGTGTGAAGGGGAGAAGGTGGCACATGGGGCTAGGTGGGGGGAGAAAGAAAAGAAAAGGGAAAGAAAGAAAAAAGAAAGAACCAAAAAAAGAAAAATAAAAAGAAGTGTAGCTGGCAGGTGGAAGTGGGGTGTACCTGGGGGCCAATGGGAAGTGGGGGAGGTGGTTTATGGGGCTAAGTGGGAAGTCAAAAGAAAAAAAAGAAAGAAAAAGAAAAAATGGCAGCATGGCAGAGGCTGGTGAGTGGGGGTGCAGAAGACCGAGGGCAGTGATGGGCTGGTATACTGATGGCAGTATATCTGTCATGACAAGGTTGCATGGCAGTGGCTGATAGGAAGGGCAGGAGGTGGCATATGGGGCTAGGTGGGAAGGAGAAAGAAAAGCAAGGGGAAAAGAGAAAAAAACGGGGCATGAGGGGACCAGTGAGTGGATGCGGGGCAGACCCAGGGGCCAGTGCAAAGGGAGGGGAAGTGACTTACAGGGCTAGATGGGAGAGGGAAAAAAAGAAAACAATATGGTGGCGTGTTGGGAGCCAGCAGGTGGTGGTGGAGTGGATCCAGGGTGGTGGTGGGCTAGTAGCTCTCTAGCTGCAGCTGTGCAGTGGGGGTCAGTGGGAAGGAAGGAGATGGAGCCCTGGGCTAGGCGTGAGGGAGAAAGAAAAGAGAAAGAGAAAGAAGCTCCTGTTGGGATCTCTGTGAAATTGCCTTCTTGTACTCTCTGTTAAGGGTTGTTGCTGGCTACGCTGCAAGATGGCAACACTGTGCTGTGTTAGTTGGCAGGGGACCTTCACTTTATATCTCTCCTCATTTTCTGTTTTCCATCAGTTTCTTCTTCCATTTGGTATTTGATCTAGTTATTTATCCTTTCATTTGTTGCTGAGGTTTCCAGGATTGATGTTTGTATCTGTTTTACTTAGTTTTTTGGTCTTTGCTGCAGGGGGACCATATTGTGCATCTGTCTAGGTGCTATGTTGGCTCTGCCTCCTTTGATTTCTTTTAATAATGCTTTATAGTTTTCTGCATACAAGTCTTTCATCTATTTATCCTTTTAATTCTGTCAGTATTTGCTTTATAAATTTGGAGGTTCTGAGGCTAGATGCATAAATATTTATAATTGTTTCATCTTCTTGATGAATTGACCATTTTATCATCATGTAATGCCCTTCTTTGTCTCTTATAATGGATTTTGACTTAATATCCATTTTGTCTGATATTAAAATTGTCATGCCTATTCTCTTTTGATTACTGCTTGCATGGAGTATATTTTTTGGTCTTTGCTGCAGGGGGACCACATGGTACATCTGTCTAAGATGCTATGTTGTTTGGTTTTAAGAAGACTTTAGGGGACATTTTTGGTTTACAGTTTAAAGATTATCTCAGGGCAATAGTTTCAGAAGCTCATCCAGCCTCAGTGGCTCCAGAAATTCTGGAGTCTGTGAGAATTTGATATTCTGCTCTGCATTTTCCCCCTTTTGATCAGGATTCATCTATAGATCTTTGATCAAAATGTTCACCAATGGTACTGGGCACCACACAGTTCTTCTGGCCTCATGACAAAGGAGGCAGTTGTTCATGGAGGCAATTAGTTATATATTCCATTTTGTCCTCTTATTCTTGACTCTCCTTCTTCCGCTGTTGTTCCAGGTGAATAGAAACCAATTGTTGTACCTTAGATGGCTGTTTGCAAGCTTTTAAGACCCCAGGCAGTATGCAACCAACTAGAAGGTAGAACAGAAGCACTAAACACAATATTAGGCCAATTAACTGGAATGTCCCAGGAAACCATGACTAAAACCTCCAAACCAAGAAACCAAATCCTATGAAGTGCTTGGTTATACATAAGCAGCCTCAGCAGCTACTCTTTTTTTGTCATTGTTGTAAATATATCTATCACATAACTTTTGCCAATTCAACTTTTTAGAAGTGTAAAACTTATTGATAGCAATTACATTAATTGATTATACAACCCTCCCTTAATCAATGTGATTTTTCTATCACTGTAATCTGAAACTCAGTACTCCATAAGCAATAACTCTCCCTTTCCCACTTCTTCCCACCCCTGGTAATCACTAATAAACTTTGCTGTCTTATACATTTGCCTGTTATTGTGTTTTTATATAAACGAGGTCATGCAATATTTTTCCTTTTGTGATTGACTTATTTCACAGTATAATGTCTTTAAGCTCGTCTCATAATGTAGCATATATCAAGACTCCATTTCTCCTACTGGCTGAGTAGTATTCCATTGTATGTATGTACCACATTTTGTTTATTCATTCATTGTTTGATGGGCATTTACGTAGTTTCTGTCTCTGGGCTATAGTGAATAGTGCTGCAATGAACATTGGTGTTCATTGTGGTCTTAATTTTCATTTCTTTAATGGCTAGTGTGGTAGAATATCTTTTTGTGTGCTTATTTGTCATCCATGGTTAAGTGCTACAGCTGCTAACCAAAAGGTCAGCAGTTCGAATCCACGAGGCGCTCCTTGGAAACTCTATGGGGCCATTCTACTCTGTCCTATAGGGTGGCTATGAGTTAGAATTGACTCGACGGCAACAGGTTTGGTTTTTTGGTTTTGGTTTCAGTGAAATGCCTTCTCATGTCTTTTTGTCATTTTCTAATTGTTTATTTATTTATACTGTTGAGTTTTGAGAGTTCTTTATGTATTCTAGATATGAGTTCTTTGTCAGATATGAAGTTTGCAAAAATTTTCTTTCAGTCTGTAGCTTGTCTTTTTATTCTCTTCACAGGGTCTTTCACATAGCAAAATCTTTTTTTGTCTGATGAAGTCTTCAAAAAGCCCTTGCTCCTGAAGATTTTCTCCTATGTCATCTTCTAAGAGTTTTCTAGTTTTATGTTTTACATTTAAATCTATGATCCATTTTGAGTTAATTTTTGAGAAAGAGGTGAGGTTTAGGTCAAAGTTCTTTTTTTTTTTTGCTTATGGATATCCAATTGCTCTATCATTATTTGTTGAAAAGACTATCCTTCCTCCACTGAATTGATTTTGCACCATTGTTAAAATCAGTTGGCTGTACTTGTGTGGAGTTATTTCTGGGTTTCCTATTTTATTTCATTGATATATGTTTCTGTCCCTTTGCCAATACCACATAGGCTTCATTGCTGTAGCTATAGAACAAGTCTTGACTTATCTCACATTTTCTTCTTTCTAAAAATTGTTTTAGCTCTGCTAGTCCCTTTACCTATCCATGTACATTTAAAAATAGTCCTGTCTGTATCAACAAAAAATCTTGCTGCGATTTTGATAGGAATTGTGTTAGACCTGCATATCAATTTAGGAGAAATGCATGTTTACTATGTTGTCTTCCAGTCAATAAACATGGTATGTCTGTTTATTTAGATCATTGATTTCTTTTGTCAGTATTTGTGGTTTTTAGTAACAAGTCCCACACACAGCTTGTTAGGTATGCTGTTATGTGCCATCAAGTTGATTTTTGACTCATAGTGACCCCATGTGACAGAATAGAACTGCACCATAGGACTTTCTAGGCAGTAATCTTTATGGAAGCAGATTGCCAGTTCCTTCTCCCACAGAGCCACTGGGTGGGTTCGAACCATCAACCTTCTGGTTAGCAGCCAAACGCTTAACCATCGTGCTGCTAGGTTTCTTTGTTAGGTATACACCCAAGTATTTCTTTCTTTTTTTTTTGAGTGATTATAAATTGTATTATTGTTATGGATTGAATTGTGTCTCCCAAAAATTGTGTGTCAACTTGGCGAGGCTATGATTCCCAGTATTGTGTGGTTGTCCACCATTTTGTGAATTAATGTGATTATCCTACATGTTGTAAATCCTACTTCTATGATGTTAATGATGCAAGATTAGAAGGACTCGATCTGCAAGATTAGGTTGTATCTTGAGTTAATCTCTTCTGAGATATGAAAAGAGAGAATAGAGCAGAGAGGAGAGGGACCTCGTACCACAAAGAAAGCAGTCCCTGAGTTGAGAAGTTTCTAGACCCAGGGCAAGATTGATGACAAGGCCTTTCCCCCAGAGCTGGCAGAGAAAGATAGCCTTCTTGTGGAGCTGGCACCCTGAATTTGGACTTCTAGCTTCCTAAACTGTGAGAGAATAAACTTCTTCTTGTTAAAGCCATCTACTTGTGGTATTTCTGTTATAGCAGCACTGGATAACTAAGACAATCATATTATAAATTTCTGGTTCCATGTGTTTATTTTTAGTACATGGAAGTACAATTAATTTTTGTATGTTGATCTTGTATCCTGTGACTTTACTGAATTAATGTATTACTTCTAGTTTTGTAGTTTTCTTGGGATTTTCTACATAGACAAGTTATTTGCAAATAGGTAGAGTTTTATTTCTTCCTTTCTTATCTTTAATTTTCTTGCCTTATTGTCCTGAGTAGAACTTCCAGTCCTGTGTTGAATAGCAGTGGAGAGAGTTGATATCTTTGCCTTATTTCCAATCTTAGCAGGAAAGCATTCAGTCTTTCAACATTTAGTATAATTTTAGCTGTAGGACAACTTTGTAGGTGTCTTTTATCAAGTTGAGGAAGTTCTCCTTCATTACTATTTTTATGATATATACACACCCATTCCTCCCTTATCGACATGGTTAGGTTCCAAAGACTAGGTTATTATGTGAAAATTGGTGTATGCGAAAGTAGAGTTACAAAGCAGAGCCCACCATCATGTGGCACCTGTGTTGAAACAGGTCATTAAGCCCTGGCATAGGGCGGCATTCCGCTCAGGAGAGGCCCGCAACTGGACTAACAGAGTCCAGCTACAATCCTCCAGCCAGCTGTCCCAGGACCCCACCTCGACACCCTGCAGTACAGCATCCTGCACAGCTTCAGCCAGCTGCCCAAACTGCAGACCGCAGCTGCATGTCTTGGGACCAGGACTGGCAAGCATTTCAAGAGGGCTATGGGCACTGGCAAAGACAGCACCACCCCAGGCTGGAAGAAGGCAGCCCTGAGTGTAGGCGGCAGGGCCCTTTGCCTTCATCAGCCTGGGCCTGGCAGTGCACAAGGCATCCTCGCTGTCGACCTGCCAGTGTAAGTACTTCCTGGACGTGATCCTGCTGTGCTAGATCCCCCAGTTGGCCATGTGGAAATAGTGGAGACCTGTCACCCCCCTCCCTCTCCCTGCACAGCAGCCTCTGCCAAGAAGGGCTGTGCCAACCTGTTCTTTGCCTAGGAGACGCCACTGCTGATCGTGGTAGCCTGGCAAGCGACCTGAGACTCTGCAGAGCCTGCTCGGAGTCTCCACATTCCTTACTGCCAGACGTACATTGTTAATGCGCAAAATAGTTGGATAGTAGATCCTAAGTGTGAAATGTCGAATAACAAGATAGTTGGTGCCAAAATCTGTTTTCATGAAGTCGATTCTGACTCATAGCAACCCTATAGGCAGAGTAGAACTGCCCCATAGGGTTCCCAAAGAGCTGCTGGTAGGTTTGAACTGCCAACCTTTTGGTTAGCAGCTGAGCTCTTAACCACTGTGCCACCAGGGCTCCAGTGAGTAGATGTGTATATATATATGAATGTGTGTTGGATTTGTCTAATGCTTTTTCTGCATCAATTGATATGATCATGTGATTTTTCTTCTTTAGCCTGCTAATACGGTTAGCATTGATTGAACCAGCCTTTCATCCCTGGACTAAGCTCCATTTGGTAATGTGTAAATTTCTTTTTATATTTTAATGAATTCTATTTGGTAATATTTTTTTTTAAGGCTTGTTGCATCTATATTCATGAGGGATATTGCCTCATAATTTTTTTTTTTTGTACTGTATTTTTCTAAAATTTATGTGGAAAGGCAAAGGAACTAGAGCATCTGAAACAATTCTGAAAAAGAGTTGTGAGATATAAAATAGCTTAAAGATCATGAAAAGCAGAGATAACCTGGAAGGACATGCATAGTTTTTTTTTTTAACTATTTCAGAATCTGAGTATTTTTATATGTGATTCCAAAACTTATTGCTGTCAAGTCAATTCCAATTCATAGTGACCTTATAGGACCGTATAGAACTTCCCCATAGGGTTTCCAAGGCTGTAACCTTTATGGAAGCAGACTGTTACATCTTCCGTGGAGCAGCTGGTGGGTTTGAACTATTGACCTTTTGGTTAGCAGCTGAGTGCTTAACCACTGATCCGCTGAGGCTTTTTTATACGTGATTAATTAAAAATTTTTTCTTTTAATTTGTTTATTGTCTTTGAAAGTATACACATCAAAACACACACTAATTCAGCAATTACTACATGTACAATTCAGTGACATTGATTATATTCTTCAAATCGTACAACTATTCTCAGCCTCCCTTTCTTTTTGCTCCCTCGTCTTCATAAGCTCACTGCTCCCTAAGCTTCCTATTTAAACTTTTCGAGTTGCTGCTGTCAATTTGATTCCATAAGCTTGTTCTTTAAAAAGCACAATGCTCAAGGCAAACATTCTTTACTAATTAAGCTAAATTGTTGTTTGATTTAAAGAAGACCTAAGGAGATATTTTTGGTCTAATGTTTCAGATTTAAAGATTACATGTGATTGATTTTTTAATTAGAAATAATTCGGGTCTATAATTTTATAAATAAAATAGTGATAAGGCCCATTGTCTCACCCCCCAGAGAATCCACTTTCAATTCTTTTAGCTGTTTCTTCAGATATTTGTCTCCATATTCCTAAATATCATGCTTGTATTATGTCTTGATTTTTCTGTTTTAGAATATCTCTTAACTTCCTTCTAAAGAAGAGTATTTTAGCTCTCCCTTCTCACTCAGCCTTTCCTCTACACACAGACATGCACACCACACACTCGTACACACATACGCATACCCTATTCCCTTTCCTCCTGATATAATTATAACACTATTTTTTCGTTAAATCAAGTGTTTATATAATTATAAAAATATTGTTTTCAAATGAACTGTATAGCATACTTTATTCACAACCCTCTGTGTTACTTTTTTTTTGTTGTTGTTAGCAAGTACCTCGTTTTTTGGGTTTACTTTACATACTATAACTAATTTATCCCCAAACTCTTTGATGTAACTCTAAAATTCCACTCCATACAAGCGAATACATCCTGGTCATCCATTAATTATACCCCGAAGATTTCCTCCCTATGAACTTTCTGTCTGGAAGCTCCAGTCAATAAAAGACTTTTAAGCATAATATTATATTAGAATATCATTTTGTGGGGGAAGGAGGTGAAACAGAAATACAGGTTCAAAGGACTGATATAAAATTTCTTATTGTTAAATAAGAGCTTTGTCTTAGTTTTGAGTTCCTCCAAAAGCAGACCCTGAGACAAGGATTGGGTATCATGCAGGGAGTGAGGCAGGGAAGGGAGTAAGCAGATAGAGTATTGATGAATGAGCCATGGGGGTGCAATCCTGCTGGGGACCCCTGGGATACTGTCCTGGCAGCAGTGAGGAAGCTGGGGTACTGGACACCAACTCTCCCTCACTAGGTGAGGTTGGTGCTTGGGGCATTAGCTCCTCGGCACTTGCAGCCTGTAATCCCTCGCAGAACACACTGGTGGCCACAGAACACCCTCTGACAGAGAGGGAGACACACACACACAAGAAGCTGTCAACATACCAGAAATTAACAGATCACATCCAGGACGGGTGGAGGGGAATCGAGTGGGCCATCTGCTATGAGCTTGTCCATGTAATTTTAAAGGGTGATACCAAAAAATAAACCAAACCTGTTGCTGTCCAGTTGATTCTGACTCATAGTGACCCTGTATGACAGGGTAGAACTGCCCTATAGGGTTTCCAGGCTGTAAATCTTTATGGAAGCAGACTGCCACACCTTTCTCCTGCAAGCGGCTTGTGGGTTTGAATCACCAACTTTTTGGTTAGCAGCCGAGTGCTTCAACCACTCCTCTACCAGTTCTCCTTTAAGGGATGATAAACCAAACCAAACCTATCACCGTCTAGTCGATTCTGACTCATAGCTACCCCACAGGACATAGTAAAACTGCCCCATAGGGTTTCCAGGGAGCGGCTGGTGAATTCGAACTGCAGACCTTTTGGTTACCAGCCAAGCTCTTAACCGCTATCAAATCACTATGGTACTTAGATTCTGCTATTCATTTGTAGGAACCCTGGTGGCAAAGTGGTTAAGAACTTGGCTGCTAACCAAAAGGTTGGCTAGTTCGAATCCACCAGCTGCTCCTTGGAAACCCTCCAGGGCAGTTCTACTGTGTCCTATAGGGTCACTATGAGTCAGACTTGCGTGTAACAGGTTTGGTTGTTTTTACTTATATAGAGTGATGTAACAATTTTTTCAAAATAGCAGATACAATATGTCAGAAATTACATCCTTCCAACTACCTAAATTTACAATGAAAAAAGTTAAATATCAACTTAAACATGTATAAGGGGGTACAAAGTTTTCATTTCTTTTGTTTACTCAGGCAAAAGAGTTTGAAGGCTAGCCCTTGCTACTCAAAATATTGTCCATGTTAAGCGACAACACCATCACCTGGGACCTTGTTACAAGTGATGAATCTTAGGGCCCATCCCAGACCAACTTAATCCAAATCTACATTTTACCAAGATCCCTGGGTGATCTGTATACAAATTAAAGTTTGAAAGCACTGCTCTAGGGTTGGACGTGTGCATGAGTTTCCATTGTTCCCCATCCTTACTGACCCTTGATAGTGTCAGATATTTAATTATTTGCCAGTCTGATGGTTATGAAACATCTGTTTATAGATGTTATATTAAATGAGTTCATACTATTCCATGAAATTAATGTGTGACGCTTACTTACCCATTATTCTAGTATTGAGGATTTGGGTTAGTTCCAGTTTTTTTTAGTGTTATAGAGAATGATACTAAAATGTTCATTTCAGCGCATCATTGTGGTTAAACACAGGAACTTTGAGGCCGACTCATTAGGCTAGTGCATGAGATGTGTTATTGTTTGAGCCTGAATGCAGTTGCCAGATGAAATACAGGATGACCTACAATTTGAATTTCAGTAAACAACATTTTTTTTTTTACTATAAATATGTCTTATGCAATATTTGGAATATACTTATAATAAGATATTCATTGTTCAGATGAAATTCAAATTTAACTGAGTGTCCTGTATTTTTACTTGCTAAATCTAGCAACCCTAACCCTGGACAAATTCTACGCTTACTTTTCTCACAGATGAAATGGGGATTACAACAGGGCCTATGTCATAAAGCTGCTGTGAGGATTAAATGAGATCACCCATGCAGAGAACTTAACATACGTAAAAGAGTCTTGTGAACGATTACTTCATACAGGTGTGTCTTACAACACATTCCTAGAAGTGTGCTTTAGTTACACAATCCTGGGCTTAATTTAAGGCCTTGTTTGACCAAAAACAATGTTTTGTAAAAAGCCTTGAGCAGGTGAGCAGATACTTCTCAAGTCGATCCAGAATACAAATAAAATTGTTAAAATTTCTATATGAAAACAAAAAATTGCCAGCTGCAGGCAAGTATGATTTCCTTTCAATCACACCAGATACTTGGATTTTGATTCTGATTTGTTTTGTCTTCAAGGGCCAAATGAAGCAATTAATAGTAAATTGAAGATTGTCTAAGGGAATAGCCAAACCATTTCTAAGATGTATCCATGTTATCTAGTATCTGAACTAAGACTTAATATTAAGCCCATGGTTTTAAGGAATAGGGAACAATTCTGTCTTTTCTTCTTTTGGCAAAGCTGATATTTACAACTCCAACCTTTATGTTTATCAACAAACAAACACCTCAAATTTCAAAACTAGAAAAAAGTTACTTCAAAAAGATACTGTATTTAAACTATTATGATTCTTTTTGCCTTCAGCTATGTAATTTCTATTTTATAATTTGCACTGATTTTAATAGATTCATGGGGTTATTACAACCAATTTACTTTTATTACTTTCTGGAAGCAGATAGGATATAGATAATATATGGGCCAAGAATACAATCAGAATGTGGCATGTGTTTTGTGTTGCCCGGCTGACTTTTTAAAGGTTCAGTACAATTACTCACGTATTTCTAGGAATGGATTTTTATACAGTATTCTGCTAAACAGATAGGTATAAAGAGGTTCCACACTGGGTCTTTTTCATTTGCATTGTATATATTATCTCAAAGACCACAAGCTCCATGAAGGAGGGATGTTTGCCTGTTCCATTTATGGTCCACCACCAGCACTGAGAAGAGGACCTGGCTTGGAGTGAACAATATTGGTTGATGGAATGAGCAGAACAGATGAGTCAGGTCTCTTTCCCTGCCGTGAAAAGTAGCTTATCTTTTCTCCAGCATAGACTGTGTTTAGTGATCCTATCCGAAGTTCCCCCACCCTTTTTTGCCCCGTTCAATGTGTTTCTTCATTTTCTCTTTCTCACTGTCCTAGCCACCTTCATGAGGGTGAACTCGGCAGCGATTCTTCTAACCCCAAGGAAGTACTTCAGACACCTGGGGTTATGCACACAGGAGAGGTATGGCACCCTAGTTGCTTCTTCCCTAGTCCCTACTACATAGTTATCAAGCATCAGTTAGAGCATAGGCTAACCACAGGACACACAACCCAAGAAGTGTCAGGAGCAGCTGTAGACCAGAGCCCCAGGAGGGGCCTGACATGAAAAAGGCAAAGTCAGTAGCAAGGAAGAAGGAAGGCTTCCAAGTGATAGCAGGGTCAACAGGAACAAACTGGGAGGTGTAAAAATAAAAATTTATACCCTCCAGACTTGCTGGAGCCTAATGACTGAAAGATCGAAATCGCCTTAAACTCTTAACGAAATAACATGCTCATAGACAACCAAAACTAAAAACCAAACCCACTGCTGTCGTGTTGATTCCAACTCATAATGACCCTGTAGGTCAGAGTAAAACTGCCCCACATGGTTTCCAGTACCATAAATGGAAGCAGACAGCCACATCTTTCTCTCTTGGAACAGCTGGTGGGTTTGAACCGGTGACTTTTTGGTTAGCAGCCAAGTGCTTAACCACTGGCCACCAGGGCTCTGATCATAGATAACAGACCTGGGTTATTGCCTAAAGTAACAATTTCTCAGGTCGTCTTTGTGATTGTCGACAAGAGACCAACTGCCTGCATTTATAACTACAGGTTATTTGAACATCCTTTACCCTCATTTTTACTATACAAACCCTTGACTTTTTTCTTGTTAGTGGAATGCCTTTCCACTTTGTGTTTGGATGAATTGTTTGAACCTGCTCAGAAAAACTCATTATACATTTAAAATTTGCCTTAATCTCTGAAATTGACTGGCATCAATTTAGGAGCCAACCAAACAAGGCATCAGTGTCAGGATCTACACCTTGGCCGGGAAGGAGCTTGGTACAACCCAGCCAAGGTCTGTATGTGTCAACCAAGCTCTCTGTAGATGTTCTTACTAAGATGAGTAACCCATGTCAGAGTGGCCTAGATGGAGGAGAAATTGAGTTGGCAGAGGCTCCAAAAACAAAGCAGTCTCCGTACTCCACTAGAACCGAGGAAGTTTGGCAAATAATTGGAGACTGTACATCTTACCTCAATCAATTTTATGATATGGTCTTAACTGTCTGACAATTTACAATTCCATTGTTCAAGGTCTCGTCAGCCCAGAAATGTAGTGGAATGAAGAACTAGCATTACAGGGGGAAGAGGGGGAGGCATCCCTCTTGCAGACCATGCTTGGCTGTATATCTTTTTGCATTTCACGTAGTTTCATGATGTTTCAGACTTGTACTCTTACACCTCTGCGTTGAGGACTAGGGATTTTTAACCCTTTATTAATGAAAATGATTTGCTTTTGTTTCATATGCTATCCATAGATGGCTCCAGCTCTGGGAAGACAGTATCCAAATACCACTGGAATGACTTGCAGCCCAATCGTTTCCTTAACTCAACACGCTCACTAATGTTTCCATAGTTCATTGATTTCAGACCAGGTCTTTGTAAGAAAAACTGCGCCTAAATGGAAACAAAGAGTCATCTCATTAAACAACAACAACCAAAAAAAAAACTTTGGTGATCAAATCATGATATCTAACCTAGTGTTTATCTTAATCACCTGAATTTAAAAAGCCCTTCAATTTCCCGTGTGGTGGCCCAGAGCAGAGGTACGCTATGGATCTCGGATTCTGTCACACAGCACACACACTATTTGCTGTAATGGCCTCATGACGAGAGGGGAAGCCTACTAGAATCCTGGAAAAATTGAGTCCTGCTTCTCAGGAACCCAAGAGTCACAGCACATATTGTTGTGCCCCCTTTCTCCTACTCTTTCAACAAAGACTCAAGGACAAACCTGGTCCCTATCAACATTTCCATCTTTACAGAGAGTGGAATGATATGGTGGTTGGTTAAGGGACAATGTGGACTCTGGAGGGAGATGCCTGGGTTCAAAATCTGGCTCTGCTGTTTATTAACTGTGTGACTTCAGGTAAGTTACTTGACCCCCACCCTCATGAGATTGCTGTGAGGATTGAGTACTTGAATATGTGCAAAGCCCTTGGAAGAGTAAGGGCTGGATCTAATAAATGTCACGTGTGCAGGCATTATTATGACCGTATTCAGTTAGCTTTTTATCTTCTCAGATTTACGAAATCACCAGGGATGAAAGTCTAATGGGTTTCATCTAATCCATACTAAAAGAGATATTTTAAGAAGACTGAGCGTCCTTGAAAGCAGGACCTTGTATTTTCACCTGTGATTCCCAGTCCAGGCTTATAGTATAATAATATTGGTGAATGAAAGAGGGAGCTTGCCTACCCAGATTCATACATTAGGATCTCCCCAGGGATCCTTGACCCCTGTAGGCTTTTGCCATCATAATCTTCCACCCTTAGTTCCCCATAGAGGATTAGTGCAGAGGATGGGCCTGAGGGTAGGGCAGGGAGATCATCATTTTGGAGGGAGTGAAGGCAGCATCATCCTTTCTGAAGAACTTGTCTTGTCACTCATTACATTTTCCAATATGGAGGGTCATATAACTCACTGATTTAATGTCTAACATGATGTGCCTTTTAAGTTATATGGAGCTTTATGGGACAATGTCTTTTACAAAATTAGGTAACCTACTCAGTAATAGCCGTGTTAATTCAACTGTCTAAATAACCAGAGTTCACAGAAAAAAAAAAAAAAACTCAACAAACATGGTAATAACCTCAAGATCTCTCATAATTAAGAAAATGTAATTTTCAACAATGAGATATTTTTAAACTTATCAGATTAGGAGAAATATGAAGTTTAATTATAACCAGTGTCGGACAAGTTGTGGGGAAACAGTCATACGCAACTGATGACAGAGTAGATAAATGCAAGATTCTTGAAGGATAGTTTGGGTATTATCCATTGTTACATAAAATGCACTAACTAGTGATACAGCAAGTCCACTTCTTGAAATTTATTCCAAAGATATATTTGTACAAATGCACAAAAAGATAAATGAGTAAAAGATGTTCATCTCAGAATTGTTAAGAAATAATGAAAAGCTGGAATGACCAGAATGACTATCAACAGGGATCAATTTTGGTGGTTCCACACTGTCTTTGATTGGATTCTCTAGAGAAGCAAAACCAGTGAAGCGTGTATATCTATATCTACAGCTACATCTACACCTATATCTATCTATCTATATCTATCTCTCTCTCTCTACACACACACACATATATATATAGAGAGAGAGACACAGAGAGAGAGAGAGAGAGAGAGAGAGAGAGAGAGAGAGAGAGATTTATATCAAGGAAATGGCTCATGTGGTGATAGAGGCTGGAAAGTCCCAAGTCCGTATGTCAGGCTGGAGGCTTTTCCTGACTCATGCAGCTGCAAGGGCTGATGAACCCAAGATCAGCAGGTAAGATGGCAGCTACTGACTCACAGGCTTGTGAAAGCTGATGAATCCCATGACTGGCAGGTAAGCTGCTAGCTCAAGTCCCAAGTACCGGAGGTGATGAGCCAGATGCAGGATCCAGTGCAAGCAAAAGGCAGGGAGCTACGCCAGAAAGTCCACATATGTTGGATGCAGGCCACACCCCCAAGGAAAGTCCCTTTTAACTGATTGGCTGCTCATAGCAGATCTCATCAAGGAGGTGATTACGTATCAGATCTCTATGGAGGTGATTACATCATTACATAGCTGCCAAACTACATCATAACTGCCAAACCACTGAGAATCATGGCCAACCCAAGTTGACACACAACTTTAACCATTATAGTCCACCCCTTGACAAGTTGGCACTGGTACACATCTCATGAAACCATGCATAATCTCTAAATAAAGACAATTATAAAATCATTCTTGTGCCTAATATGATACAACTAACACATGTACAACTGAAAATGCACTAGCCCAGTTTACATCTTATATTTTATAAGTGAAGAAAACAAAAATATTTGATGAACACATACGAGGAAGAAATATTCATATCAATTATAGTCCTCATTTCTGCAATTGGTCACGTGGTCATAACTAGTATTTAGAACTACCTTCTTCCACTACCCATTTCTCATTCCCTTTACCCTCAGCAAGCACATCAGCTGGTTGTATTCTTTGCCTGGTGGTGTGACTGAAACCTTCATTCCTGAAGGGTCTGGGGCATTAGTAGTCATGTTGGAATTGGGTTGCTGTAGTTTTACATTGACTTTAATCACAGGGCATGGTAGTATTAAGAGATGTCCTAAGGAATCTCTTTTATTCCAGACATACTCCTCTTTACCTCTATTATGTAATATCAATCCTATTTCTGCTTGGTAATCAGGATCGATCACACCAGCACAGTAACTCCTTTCTTTGCCTATTGATCCAGAGGCATGAGGAGTCCAAAGTGTCAGGGTGGCATTCTTAACTTCCAGTTCAATGGAATCCATGTTGAGAGCATTCTTCCCTTTGGAACTAAGTCCTCTAGACCTGCAGAGCATAGGGTTGTGGGGAGAGGAAGCAAAAGTTTTGTGATTGGGTCACAAGAGGTAATAGTGAGTGATGCCACTCTCATTTTCACCCTTTGATTTCTGGACCCATGAATCCTGGCTACGGGAGAAACAGCACCATATATTGGATGTTGGTTTAGAACATATGCAGCATCCTGGAGAACATTGTCCCAAGCCTGCAAGGTATTGCCACCTAGCTGGTGCCATAATTGTGTCTTTAGAAGGCCATTCCATTGTTCTATCAAGCCAGCTATTTCAAGATGATGGGGAACATGGTAAGACCAGTGAATTCCATGAGCATGGGTCTATTGCTACACTTCATTTTCTGTGAAGTGAGTCCCTTGGTCCTAGGTGACACTGTGTGGGATACTATGATGGTGGATAAGGCATTCTGTAAGTCCACGGATGGTAGTTTTGGCAGAAGCATTGTGTGCAGGGAAGGCAAATCCATATCCAGAGTGTCTATTACAGTAAGAACAAAATCCTGCCCTTTCCATGATGGAAGCAGTTCAGTGTAATCAACCTGCCACCAGGTTGCTGGCTGATCACCTCAAGAAATGGTGTTGTATCGAGAACTCAGTGTTGGTCTCTGCTGGAAGATTGGGCACTCAGCAGTTGCTGTACACAAGTTGGCCCTTGGTGAGTGGACATTCATGATGCTAAGCCCGTGTGTAACTTCCATCCCTACCACCATATCCACTTTGTTCATGAGCCCATTGGGCAATGACAGGAGTGGCTGGGGAAAGAGGATGACTGGTTTCCACAGAACCCGTCATCTTATCCACTTGATTGTTAAAATCCTCCTCTACCAAGGTCACCCTTTGGTGAGCATTCAGATGAGACACAAATATTTTCACTTTTTTGGTCCATTCAGACATGTCTATCCACATACCTTTTCCCCACCAATTTTCCAATCATGTTCCTTCCAAGCCCTTGACCATCCAGCCAAACCAATGGCCACAGCCCATGAATTACACATCTGGCCATTTCTCCTTCCAAGCAAAGTGAACAACCAAGAGCACTGCTTGAAGTTCTGCCAATTGGGAGGATTTCCCTTCACCACTGCCCTTCAGGGGCATCCCAGCAAGGGATTGTAATGCTGCTGCTGCTGTTCACTTTTCAGTGGTGCCTGCATATCATACAGAACCATCTGTAAACCAGGCATGAGTTTTCTCAGTCAACTTGTGATGGTTAAGATTGTGTGTCAGCTTGGCTGGGCCATGATTCTCAGTGTTTACATGTGATCATCCCCATGATAGGATCTGCTGTGAGTAGCCAATCAGTTGAAAGAGAATCTCCTTGGGCATGTGGCCTGCATCCAAATAGGAGTGTAAGTTCTGGCTATTGCCTGCTCTGGATCCTGCTGCTGCCTCCTGTTTGTCTGACTTCCGGTTCTTAGGAATTGAGCTAGCAGTTTACCTGCCAGTCTTGGGATTTGAAGATCTTCACAGCTTGTGAGCAAGAGCCCTGCTCTCTGACCTGCTGATCTCGATTTGCCAGCCCCTGCAGCTACATGAATCAGGAGAAGCCTTGCATCTTGCCTGCTGATCTTGGGTTCACCAACCCCTGTGGCTACATGATTCAGGAGAAGCTGCTATCCTGATCCACGGACTTGGGACGTTTCAGGCTCTACAATCATGTGAGCTGTTTTGTTGATACAAATCTCTCTATATATTTATATGCTTTATGGTTTTCTTCTCTAGAGAACCCAGCCTAAGACAATTTATCATAAGGAACTCCTATGAGGCCATAGGTGCAGACTGGGAGATGGAAGGTAATGTGACAGGAGTGGAGGCGGTGGGCATTTGGGCATCTTTCTTGTACAACTTACTTGTGCCTTCAGGTCCTGCTTAGGCCCAATTTTGTATATACCACTTCCATTTAATGAAGGAATGCTGCAGTGTAGTCCGACTTTATGACTCTGTGGATCAGACAATACCCAGTTCATGATGGACAGCTCAGGCCAATGGTGACTTGGTGGACCATGGTTAAGCAATCAGTCTCTACTAAGGCCCAGTAACAAGCCAAAAGCTGTTTCTCAAAAGGAGAGTAGTTATCTGCAGAGGATGACAGGGCTTTGCTCCAAAATCCTAACAGTCTATGCTGTGATTCACCAATAGGGGCCTGTCAAAGACTCCAAACAGCATCTCTATTTGCCACTGACACTTCAAGCAACATTGGATCAGCTGGATTATATAGTCCAAATGGCAAAGCAGCTTGCACGGAAGACAACCTGTTGCAAAGCCTTCTCTTGTTCTGGGCCACACTCAAAACTAGCAGATTTTTGAGTCACTAGGTATATAGGCCAGAGTAGCACAGTCAAATGAGGAATATGTTGCCTCCCCAATCCAAAGAGGCTCAGCAGGCATTGTGCCTCCTTTTAGTTGTGTGAGGGACCAGATGCGATAACTTATCCTTTACTTTAGAAGGAATATCTTGACATACCCCACACCACTGGACCCCTAGAAATTTCACCAAAGAGGAAGGCACCTGAATTTTTTTTTGGATTAATTTCCCACACTTTCGCATGCAAATGTTTTACCAGTAAGTCCAGAGTCATTGACACTTCTTCCTTACTAGGTCCAATCAGCATTATGTCATCAATGTAACGGACCAGTGTGATGTCTTGTGGAAGGGAAAAGCAATCAAGTTCCCTTCTGACTAAATTATGATATAGGGCTGGAGAGTTGATATATCTTTGAGGTAGGCAAGTGAAGGCATATTGTTGGCCTTGCCAGCTGAAGGCAAACTGCTTCTGGTGGTCCTTTGAAACAGGTATGGAGAAAAAGGCATTAACCAGATCAACAGCTGCATACCAGTTACCAGGAGATGTATTAATTTGCTCAAGCAATGAAACCACATCTGGAACAGCAGCTGCAATTGGAGTCATTACCTGGTTAAGTTTACAATAATCCACTGTTATTTTCCAAGATCCATTTTTTTTTTTACACAGGCCAAATAGGTGTGTTGAATGGGGAATGTAATGGGAATCACCACCCCTGCATCCTTCAAGTCCTTGATGGTGGCAGTAATCTCTGCAATCCCTCCAGGAATGCAGTCTTGCTGTTGGTTTACTACTTTCCTAGGTATGGGCAGTTCTAATGGCTTCTACTTGGCTTTTTCTATCCTAATAGCCCTTACTCCACTTGTAAAGGATCCAATGTGGGGGTTCTTCCAAATGTTGAGTATATCTATTCCAATTATGCATTCTGGAACTGGGAAATCACTACAGGATGGGTTCAGGGACCCACTCCACTGGATCCACTATGAGCTGAAACTGAGCTAAGACTCCATTGATAACCTGACCTACATAAACCTCAACTCCGACTGTTGGGCCACAGTGATGTTTTGTGTCTCCTGGAATTAGTGTCAGTTCAGAGCCAGGATCCACTTATCCCCCCAAAGTCTGATTATTTCCTTTTCCCCAATGAACAGTCACTCTCGTAAAAGGCTATAGATGCGTTTGAGGAAGCCTGGGATAAAGATTAATGGTGTAAATTTTTGGCAGTGTAGTGGGGCCTTTCCTTAAGGAGATCGGGCTCCCCTTCATTCAAGGGGTTGTGGGTTTATGAACTGGCTCAAGTCTGGGAATTTATTGATGGGCTGCGACTCTATTCTGGCGATTCAAGTTAGATTGTTGTTCACTTGACCTCGAATTCTTCCGCTTGTATCGATTAAGTAAATATTTAGTTGATTTCCATCTATTTCACTCCTAGGGATACCATGACTAAGTAGCCAATACCATAAGTCCATATGAGGAAGACTATTCACTGTCCATTATGGTAACCACGCCCACTTTGTCGATTGAGTGCCGCCAGTTGGCCCCTACCACCACAAGGTCTGATCAGCCCCATTGTAGCTAGGTGTCTTAATTCAGTTAGGGTAGTTCCCATGTCAAATCTGACTTACATAAAATAGCAGTCACAGCAGTCCTGATGGATGCTGGAGCTCTCTTCACAAATCTGTTCCTTACTGTTTTTGTAAAAGGTGTGTCATCTGGGCACTCCTTGAATGATTCTGTGGGTCTAACCTGTTAAATCCACTCTAACATGCCAATTTCCCTAAGCCTTTGGATTCCTTCTTCTACAGTATACCACAGCAGGTCTGGTACTTCAGCTTGATTTAGTGTAGGCCACTGCGCAATCCATGCTTCAGCGAACCAACCAAATAAACCATAAGATTCTTTCCTAACCTCTTGAGCTGAAACATTGAATGAAGAATCTGTGCTTAGTAGGCCCATATCAATAGACTCAGACTGATCCAACTTTATGTTCCTTGTACTATTATCCCATACTCTTAATAGCCATTCCCACACATATTCCCCAGGTTTCTGTTTGTACCTATTAGAAAAGCAAGCAGTTTTTTTGGAGTATAGTGTACCTCCTCTTGGGATACACTTTGTACTTCACCTTTTGGGGGTTGCTTGCACTTAACTCTAGTTATATGTCTACAGGCAAAATGAGGATGTGTTCTGAGAACATTCAGCAACGTCTTGTAAGGCATCTGCCTCAGGAGGAGATGCCCCAGGCAATGACTAAGACGTCTCCCTAGGGGATGACTCAGACAAAGGCACTTCAGACACAGCTAAGTTAATCTCATCAGATGGGGATGGAGTGGCTAATGGTTTTACTGGGGAGGGTGGCTTATTAGACAAAGATGGAGTAATCTCTTCAAATGGGAAAGAGAGGCCTAGTTCTGTTGGCAGGAATGATTTTACAGAATTTAGGAGCTCAGTGTCCCCAGCTTTCTGATTATATGCTCATATGTCCCCACCCAAAGTTTCAGGATCTCATTTCTTCCCAATCAATGCCCTCACTTTAACATCAGACACCATTTGAGGTTGGGAATTCAATCGGTGTTGTAACTCAGCCACTCACAAATTTCGATAAGACTCTGGGTTTGGTTTTTGGCAATACTGGCTCTCCTACTACAAGAATAAGGCTTTTTTGGGGGGCACAAGTGGAAACTTCCAGGTCTTTTATGCAGTGCTTGAGCTGTGACTCTGAAGCCCTGAGCACATCCCTTTGTTTTACCACTTTGTCTAGTGAAAGTAGAACCAACCAACCAGCTTCCTTATACTTCTCATTCTGACAAAACTGTAGAAAGGTATCAAATATGAGATCACCCAGAGCCTCACCTCTCACCAGTACTTGATGTATTGCTGGTGTTATTTTGTGTATTTCTTTTGCCACTTTATGCCATGGATTAGCAGTGCCCTCTTTACTACTGGAAGAAGAATCATCAACATCTTTAAGACTAGCCAGACTTGAGAACTAATTTAGAAAACTCATCATTAGAATTTTGTTTCTCTAGAACCCCTCTTGATACCAAATGTCTTATGCTGGGTTCTCTAGAGAAGCAAAATCAGTGAGCGTGTGTGTGTGTGTGTGTGTAAAGTAAACAGCTCATGAGGTTGCAGAGGCTGGAAAGTCCCAAGTCCGTGTGTCAGGATGGAGGCTTTTCCTGACTTACGTAGCTGCAAGGAATGATGAACCCAAGATCATCAGGTCAGGTGGTAGGCTTCTGGCTCTCAGGCTGTGGAGGCTGACAAATCCCAAGATTGGCAGGTAAGCTGCTAGCTAAAGTCCCAAGTACCAAAGCTGATGAAACAGATTCAAGATTCAGTGCTAGGAAAAGCCATGGAGCTATGCCAGAAAGTCCACATATATTGGATGCAGGCCACACCCCCAAGGAAACTCTCTTTCAGCTGATTGGCTGCTCATAGCAGATCTCATCATGAAGGTGATCACATTATATCAGAACTCTATGGAGGTGCTTACATCATTAATAGATGCCAAACTACATAGTAATTGCCAAACCGCTGAGAATCATGGCCAAGCCAAGTTGACACACAACCTTAGCCATCACACACACAAAGAAAATATTTAAAGAATGGTATGTGTTTAAATATTCTAATTTGAAAGACATCCAAAACATAATAGTGAAAAAAATTGCAGAATAAAATACTGCATAATTCTAGTTACGTAAAAGGAAAGGAAATATCCTTGTGTGCATGTGTGTTTTAACAAGAAACTAGACAATGATTAGTCTGAGAGGGGAATGATGGGCTTAGAAAACTTACTTTTCACTCTATACTCTTCACTACTGTAAGATTTTTAAAAATGAGTATATTTTACTTATTAAAAAAATAAATTTTTAAAAATCAGGAAATATAATAAACCTACAAAAAGTACATAAAATATAAGCATGTAACTTAATGACCTGTTGAAAAATCAACACAAGTGTAATCCCAACTAGGTCACGGGGATTACCAGCATCCCATAGGCCCTCTACCTCCCCCTTCCTGATCATAACTCTCTCCTTTTCATTTTAAACATTGTCCTGGCTATGTATTTATTTCTTTGCTTTTTCTTTCTGGCTTTGGTATCTAACTATAGATGATATTGTTTAATCTTACCCATTTTTTTAACTTTATATAAATGGACTAATACAGTATGTATTCTATTGTATTTGACTGCTTTCACTCATCATTATGTCTTTAAGATTTACCTATGTTGTTGTTCTGTCTATATCTACAGTTGGTTATTTCCATTGCTGTACAGAATTCTGTTGATTAAATGTGTCATGGTTTATCCATCCTATTGTTAATGAGCACTTGTGTTGTATTCAGTTTTTGCTAACACAAACAATACTGTTTATAAACATTCTTGTCCTGTGTTCTGGTGCACAAAAGCGTGCATTTCTGTGGTGTATACACACAGTGGAATTGCTGGATCATGGGGGATTCAGATTTTTCACTTTGCTAGATGCTGCCAAGCTCTTTTCCAAAGTATATTTGTTGATGATTAACACTCCCACCTGCAGTGTAGGGGAGTTCCTGTTGCTTGCCAAGCACCTGTGTAAGAAATATCTCACTGAGGTTTTAATTTATATTTCCAGATTACTAAAGAAATCGAGTATGATTACTTCTATTATTTAAAAGCCTAAATTAAAATTAAATTAAAACGATCTAAGAGCAAGACCAGGATGTACAGTATCACATAGAGATTTTTAACACGTTTCTGTCCATTTATCTGAAAGGCCTTGCTGGAACTCCTGTCCTGATTTGTGTGTGCATGGCTTTTGGATGGACTACTTTCAAATTAAAATGGAGCTGAAATGGCATGTTCTCTATATGTGTACCCTTTTACATCCTGGAAAGGCTTAAAACTTGGGGGAAATGCACAAATCGGAAGGCATAGCTTTGATATACAAATCTTTGACTTTTGGTAGAAAAGAGATAGTGAAGGAACAGACTCTGAAAGATTATTCTGTGGGACGGGGCAGGGAGAAGGCTGATGGCTTCTGAGGAACAATCCCAGGAGGAAAAGAAATATATACAGCACCCTGCCTCCCTGCAGTCAACTTCTAGTGTTGGTGGACTTACTTCTGAGAAACTTGAGTTTCCCTGGAAATAAAAATGAAAATGGAGGTGCAAGTTTAGCAGCTTAGAATTCAATGAGAATAGTGTCTAGGGCTGGGTGGATGTAGGACTGAAGGGATGCTGTAATTTAAGGAAAGCAAAGAAACGAACAAAAATAGGATCTGGAAAAGTGGATGATGACTTCAGAACAATGACTGTCTGTATGCTCAATCATCTTTCCAAACCAGGGACGTATTCCTTACCTTATATTCATCCAGCCAAACGTGCACCAGTCTTAGATTGTTGTATATCAGGGATTGCATAAGTTTAAAATTATTTTGCATGTGTTTCTTACTGATATGTCCTACTCGAGAGCAAGGGATTATAAGGAGTTGGCCTCCACACATCCAGATCTAGATATAAGACAAACAAAATACATATTTATGTAAGACACAGCTGCTGGATTTTTTTTTTTTTTTACAAACGATACTAGCTAATATTTATTTAGTTTATTTCATTTAATCCTCACAACAACCATATAATGAAGGTACTGTGATTATCACCATTTTACAGAGGAGGAAAGTACTGCATAGATTGATTAAGAAACTCCCCCAGTGTCACATAGCTCTCAAGTGCAGAGCGCAGGGTTCAAACTCAGCAAACCTGGGTCCAGAACCACAGTTCTGAACAGGAGGTGATTCTCCCTCTCTCGTAGTGACCAATCCTGTTGCTGATGTTTGTGAAGAGTGGCAAGACATTGTTCTTAAAATATCCTGAGAGTAACATTTTCTCTAGTAATTAGGTGTTGCTGGATGTAAGCAAGTAACAAGAGAAATGCTGATCATGGCTGAATTCAATTATTTATTCATTGTTTTTGTACTTAACACACCTTATAACATGTATTTTTAACAACTCTTTTTTTTCACTCCACAAAAGTAAAACATGGTCATTGAATAATTAGCAAATACTAGAAACCACACAGAAGAAAATAAAAATCACTTCTAGTCCCAACATTCTGATTTAGTTGATATTAATCTAGGTATGTATGAACACACACATGACACGTAACATTAGAATAAGTATGCTTTTTTAAATTTGTTACTATATGAAATTATTTTAAAAGTAGTATATTGTTTGGACATTTGGTAGTTTCCAATTTTTATTATTGGAAGTAATGCCACAAAGAATGTGCTTAGAATATAAACTTTTTGTGCACGATTTATGTATCTTATGTTATCCTTGCCATGACTTTTTTGTTTATACTAATTCAGTAGTTCTCATGTGGTCTCCACCAGCAGCATTAGCATCACCTGGAAACTTGTTAGAAATACAAATTCTTGGGTCCCACCTCAGACTCAGTGAATCAGAAACTCTGGGATTGAGGCTCAGAAATTTGTGTTTTAACACATTCTGTGGGTGATTCTGATGCATATGAAAGTTTGAGAACCACTGTTTTAATTGAGCAACAGCATATATCCCAGTTTTATAGATATTTTCCTAGGAAAATATAAAAACAAAACAAATAAACCAGTTGCTGTCAACTCTGACTCATGGCAATCCCATGTGTGTCAGAGTAGGACTGTGCTCCATATGGTTTTCAACAGCTGCTTTTTTGGAAGTAGATCACCAGACTTTTCTTCTGAGACACCTCCGTGTGGACTCAAAGCTCCAGTTTTTTGGTTAGTAGCACAGTACGTTAACTGTTTGCACCACCCAACACTCCTAGGAAAATATACTATTTCCTTAATCATTTCAGGAACAGTAACAGGAAATTAAGATCTTCACTGAATATGGTGAAAAATACCGCTTCTGATTGTCTGGTAAGCCAATCAGAAGCGGTTATGTTAAAGAGGTACAGAAACATGGATTTTAAGAAGTTTTACTCTTCATATTTCCAATAAAGACAGATAAAAGCTACTTTGAAAAGTACTTTGGATCTAGTACCCAAGAGTCATAGTACATTGGATCTGCCCTCGGGCCCACAACAATAACGTCTAACAAAATTTTGATGAGTGATAATCTCATGGTAACTATTTGCCACACAGCAGTGCTGACAGTGTCAGTGCTGGGGCTCCAGTAAGGGTGGTGTTTGGTAGTGGTGGTTGTTACTGTGATTATTATTATGGCAATCGATTTACCCTGGGCTAACGTTGCTATCTGGTGGCCAGCATTCCAAACTTTCTCAATAGAAATTGCCTCTCTTCCACATAATCTCTTTTTCCTAATTGACTGTGTGTTGTGTATAAACATGATCTGCCCTTTCCAGGATTTCACGTTCACAGTTCAGTTGTATTACCTTATGTGATCTAATTCTTAAATGAAGGTACATATACCTTTAACTCCTTCTTTCTTCTCATTCTTTCAACTCTTTATCTAGGGCAATGGGAGTAGGGGGTGGGAGGTGGGGTGGATGATTGTAATCATTGCTGATAAACATAAAATGTAATGTTAGTGATTAATCTGTATGAAGAAATAAGAAGCCTAATGATTGGTGCAACCAACCTCTAGCATTCTTTAGAAATACGCAAAAATATTCTCACAGAATGTCTAGAAAAATCTCCACCAGGTTCCTTCTCTAAAATGTATGGCATAGTAGAATAAGCCTTAATATTCTTTATGATCTTCCAAACAGGAGCTTAGAGGAAAATATATTGCTCTAGATACTGCTACATTCATAAGAAAGTATTTGAAACATTATTAAAGAGGTCTGTACTTAAAAGAACTTTAAAAAAAATCTTTTTCACCACCTTATATAATATGGACAATTTTTTCATCATTTTACATATAAGGAAATGAAGCTCAGAGAGAATATGAACTTAGTCATAGACTAAGCTGTTCTCTGTTGCAGAAGAGACAAATAAGACAGAGATACTGAGACAAAAAATGTGAAGGGTAATAATGGAGAGTTCACAGCCCAGATTTTTAAGCACAGTTCAAAGCGATTGTTATAAAATTTTATTGGAATTTGGTTTTAAAAAAATTCTGTATAATAGCCATATGATAAACATTTGAATAGGACTCTAGTATTTACTTTGGGCTTCCCCCACCCCATCTATATCTACTTCTATTCTCTACAGTAATTATTTCATTAAATCTTCACAAAATTCTAAGAATGACGTTTACCTTGATTCCTGTTTTTTTTTTCTTTTTCTTTTTTTTTTAACTGTACTTCAGGTGAAGGCTTACAGAACAAATAGTTTCTCATGAAACAGTAGTACACATACTGTTTTATGACATTGGTTAACAACCCCACAACATGTCAACCCTCTCCCGTCTCAACCTTTTTTTTTTTTTGGTGAAAATATACATAGCTAAAGATACACCATTTCAAAAATTTCTACATGCACAGTTCAGTGACATTGACTACGCTCTTCCAATTGTGCTGCTATTCTCACTTTAGATGAAGGTTTACAGAACAAAATAGTTTCTCATTTAACAGTTAGTACACATGTTGCCCTGTGACAATGGTTAACAACCTCACAACACATCAGCACTATCCTTACTCAACCTTTGGTTCCCTATTACCTGCTTTCCTGTCCCCTTCTGCCTTCTGGACCTTGTCTCCGGACTGCTGTGCCTCGTTAGTCCTATTTGGTTTTATGGGGCTGTCCAATCCCCGGCTGAACAGTGAACCTCGGAAATGACTTCACCGCTGAGCTAAAAGGGTGTCTGGGGGCCATACTCTCGGGGTTTCTCCAGTCTCCTTTAGGCCAGTAAATCTGGTCTTTTTTTTGTGAGTTAGAATTTTGTTCTACATCCTTCTCCAGCTCTGTCCAGAACCCTCTGTTGTGATGCTGGTGAGAGCAGTCAGTGGTGGTAGCTGGGCACCATCTAGCTGTACTGGACTCAGTCTGGTGGAGGCCTTGGTAGCTGTGGCCCATTAGTCCCTCAGACTAATCTTTTCCTTGTATCCTGTTCTCTTCATTCTCCCTTTCTCCCGAAGGGATGAGACCAGTGGAGTACCTTAGATGGCTGCTCACAGGCTTTTAAGACCCCAGGCGCTACTCACCAAGGTAGAATGTAGAACATTGTCTTTAGAAACTGTGTTATGCCAATTGAGCTAGATGTTCCCAGAGACCATGGTCCCCACAGCCCTCCACCCAGCAATTCATTCCTTCAGGGAGTTTGGATGTGTCTATGGAGCTTCCATGACCTTTCCTTGTACAAGCTGTGCTGGTTTCCCCTGTATTGTGTACTGTCTCACCCTTCACCCAAGATACCACTTATCTATTGCCTATTTAGTATTTCCAACCCCCACCCCTTCCATCCCTGGTAACCAACAAAGATTGTTAATATTTTGTGTGTGAACTTTTTCATGGGTTTTTACAATAGAGGTCTCATACAATATTTGTCCTTTTGTGATTGACTTATTTCACTCAGCATAATGTCCTCCAGTTTCATCCATGTTATGGGATGCTTCACAAATTCATCATTGTTCTTTCTCGTTGCATAGTACTTCATTGTGTGTATGTACCATAGTTTGTTTATCCATTCGTCTGTTGGTGGGCATCTAGGTTGTTTCCATCATTTTGCTATAGTGAACAATGGGGCCATGAACATAGCTGTGCATACGTCTATTCAAGTGACGACACTTATTTCTCTAGGGTATATTCCTAGGAGTGGGATTGATGGATCTAATGGTATGTCTATTCCTAACTTTCTGAGGAAACGCCATATCATTTTCCAAAATGGTTGTATCATTTTGCATTCTCACCAGCAGTGTATAAGAGTTCTGATCTCCCCGCAGCCCCTCCAACATTCGTTATTTCCAGTGTTTTTAATTTGTGCCACTAATGCCGGGGTAAGATGGTATCTCATTGTGGTTTTAATTTGCATTTCTCTAATGGCTAGTGATCGTGAGCATTTCCTCATGTGTCTGTTGGCTGCTTGAATGTCTTCCTTGGTGAAGTGTCTGTTCATTTCCTTTACCCATTTTTTAATAGGATTATTTCTCTTTTTGTTGCAGAGGTGTTGGATTTTCTTGTAGATTATGGAGATTAGACCTTTGTCTGACTTGTACTGTCCAAAAATTTTTCCCCAGTCTGTAGGTTCTATTTTTACTCTTTTGATGAAGTCTTTTGAAGAGCATAGGTGTTTGATTTTTAGAAGATCCCAGTTATCTAGCTTATCTTTTTGGGTTTGTGTTTTGATGGTTATGGTTTGTATCCTGTTAATGCTGTGTATTAGGGCTTGTAGTGTTGGTCCTATTTTTTCTTCTATGAACTTAATAGTTTTAGGCTTTATATTCAGGTCTTTGATCCATTTTGAAGTAGTTTTTGTATACGGCGTGAGGTATTGGTCCTGTTTCAGTTTTTTGCAGATGGATATCCAGTTTTGCCATCACCATTTGTTAAAAAGACTGTCTTTTCCCCCATTTGATGGACTTGGGCCCTTGTCGAAGATCAGGTGACCATAGGTGGATGGATTTACATCTGGGTTCTCAATTCTGTTCCATTGGTCAATGTAGCTGTCGTTGTACCAGTACCAAGCTGTTCTGACTACTGTAGCTGTATAGTAGGTTTGAAGTCAGGTAGTGTGAGTCCTCCAAGTTTATTCTTCTTTTTCAGTAGTGCTTTACTGATTCGGGGCTTCTTCCCTTTCCATATAAAGTAAATGATTAGTTTTGATCCCTATTTAATAGACGAGGAAACAGAAAACTAGAAAAATTAATGACTTGATCACGTAGAAAGTAAGTGGTCACAGAGCTGGGAGTCATTCATAAGTGTTCTAATATCTGAGGATGTTTTTAGTTAAATTAATTTTTTTATTGAGATATAATTCACATTCCATAAAATTCACCACTTTGAAGTGTACAATTCAGTATTTTTCAGCATATCTATAAGATTGTGCAACCATCACCACTATCGAATTCCAGACCATTTTCATCACTCCATGAAGAAATCCCCTACCCATTTGCAGTCACGCCCTATTCTCTTCCCCCAACCCTTGGCAATGGCTAATTTACTTTCTGTCTCTATGGAGTTGCTTAGTCCGATATTTCACCTGAATGGAATTGTATAACACGTGGCCTTCCGTGTCTGACTTCTTTCACTTAGAGTAGTATTTTCAAGAGGAGTCCCTGGGTGGTACAAACAGTTAAGGCCCTCAGATGCTAACCAAAAGTTGGTGGTTTGAGTCCACTCAAAGGCACCTCAGAAGAAAGGCCTGGCAATCTACTTCTGAAAAATCAGCCATTGGAAACTCTCTGGAGCACAGTTCTACTCTGACACACATGAGGTCACCATGAGTCAGAACCAACTTGAGGGCAACTGGTACTGGTAATATTTTCAAGGTTTATCCATGTTGTAGCACTAATCTTTGGAATTTATAGTTAAAAGGCAACTTAACCCGAAACAAAACCTAAACTCATTGCTATTGAGTCAATTCCGACTCATAGCAACCCTATAAGACTGAGTAGAACTGCCCCACAGGGCTTCCAAGACTATAAATCTTTATGGAAGCAGCCTGCCACATCTTTCCCCCACAGAGTGGCTGGTGGGTTTGAACCCCCAACCTTTTGGTTAGCAGCCTAGCTTTTAACCACTGCACCACTGAGGCTTCTGGAAGACAACTTAGGCACCTTCTAATCTGAGTCCCCTCATTTTACAGATGGATAAACTGAGACCTAAGGATAGCAGTATATTGAGTGGTATCCAAGTCACCTAAACCTTAATGCTGTGTTATTTCCACTATATTACAACTACCAAGATAATCAGGATAATAAAAAAAGATTCTATAAAAGGATTCAAAGTATTATGTTAATTTGATATGTTATGCATTAGAAATAACGAGACATATGGTAAGAAAATCTAATATTTTATTAAATATTTTCAATTTTTGCAAAGAGCACTGTAAGTTCTTTATTGTATTCAACACCAGAATGGTAGTGGATGCTGACGCAGGAAAACTGGGCATAATTACCACACTGTATTACATGACTTAAAGTTAGACTTCACTCTCTACGTACAAAGGTAACAATTTAAAAATAAATTCTGAATTACCCTTAGTGAAAGTTCCAAATTTTCTCCTCCCCAAAGATTCATGCCCTTGTCATACTGTCCGATTTCATTAAAATATTGCCTCTGTATAGCAAAAATTCCTCCAGCCATGGCCGGTGACCTAGAAAGGAACCATAAATACTGAACTAATTCCCAGAGATGGTCATTATGGATTTTTCCTCAAAATTATATTGAATATTAGTAATAACTTATAGTTAAAAACTAGAAAACAACCATATTAATTTATATCAAAATTGCTATCTTAATATACATTTAAGTATGTAAAATTACCAAATTAAAACTGTAACTGCCTAAAAGAAGGCAATGAATTTGAGTTAAATGTCACCAAACTGTGTAAGCAATATACTCTAAATATTGTCTTGGTGAGAGAGAGTTGATATTTAGAATATGAGTTTCACATAGGAGTAATGATTAAATTAGATAGTGAAGTTTAGAACTCTCCCATTTCTAACGGCAGTGAGTGTAATACTTTTGTGAAACCAAAATGTCACAAAGCATCTTATTTTGTCTGCTAATCCCAATAATATCAAACTCTTTAAGCAGTTTGAAATAATTACATGTTCATTAATTCATTTGCTTATTTTTTTTTTAAGAAGTATTGAACATCTATGATGTTAGGGATAAATTTGTGAATCAACAGGCAAAGACCACAGCTCATGTGGGGGCAAGGATAGAAGTAGGGAGACCAGTTAGAAGTTATCGCAGTGGTCCAAGAGAAAGATGATGGAATCTTTGGATAAGGGTGGTAGTAATGAAGGCAGAGAGTTGAGGTTGAATTCTTGGTCTATTTTGAAGATGGAGCCATCAGATTTACTTATGGATGCGACATGAGGTGTGAGAAAAAGACGAGTCAGGACTGACTCCAAGGTTCTTGGCATGAGCACCTGGCAAATAGAGTTGCCATCCATTGAGGCGGGGAAGCCTGGGGGTGCCGAAAGCTTTGGTGGGAAGGTTCAGAAAGCTGAGTGCTTAGGGGCAGAGGCCTAGGGCACAGGAGAGAGCCATGCCTGTGAGCATAGCTGGGAAGAAGCTGTCCTAATGGAAGAACTGTATCCTTGAGTGCTCCTGAGCCTGAATTGTAACCTGTTATTTCCCTAATAAACGTGAGTATGGTCTGTGAGTTATGTGACCATTGCATAAAGTGGGGTGTGAAAGGAAGAGTTGTCATCTCTGCCCAGACAGCTTTTGAGGGGTACTGCTCATGATGGAACTTTTCCTGTTGTATGTTGTCTGATTCTTGTAAGTAACAAAAGCTACTCTCTGTGTGCTAATGTCTGTTCAGGCTCTGATCAGAAGGATGTGATGTTTACAGAGCAATCCATATTAGTTATTGGTGCCCTTTTTCTAGTGCCCTCCTACCTATGTAGAAATTGGGTACAACCAGTAAGCACCACACGGATTTGGAGCATTGTCCCACCCTCACCACAATGCCTGGCCAAATAGACACTTGATAAATATTTGTTAAATTTACAAATTCAGTAATTCTACAAAACAGTTTTTAAGTCTTAGGTCCCATGGAAAATGGGGTAACAATATTTATATTTGCTGCTGAAAGAATTTATCATCCAGGGTTGGATTACCCAATAAGGAAGGTACGCACGGGCTTACTTGTGCTTACTTACTAACCTGTAGTGCACAATTTCACCTGTATTTTTACCACATCAAAGATGTGGTAATTTTACCTGTTTTTCACCACAGCAATGGTGACACCTATGTGAAGTTTCACTACAGATTAGTAAATAAACACAAATAAGCCCGTGAGTACCTTGCTTATTGGTTAATTTGCCCTTGAGTTATGCCTTCCTCTCAAGAGAGAAAGCTTTTATTCTAAAATCTCGAAATCACTAAGAAATGTGTGTGTGTGTGAATAAATGTGTGGTGTGTATGTGTGCATGGTGTGTGGGGTGTGTGTACATGGTGTGTGCAATGTGTGTATATGTGTATGTATTGTGTCTGTGTGTGTGCAGTGTGGTGTATGGGGGATTTTGGTGGTGTTTATATGTGTGTGTGGTGTGGTGTGAGTGATGTATGGATGTGTGTGTGATGTGTGTGTATGTGTGTATGGTGTGTGTGTGGTGTGTCTGTGCATGTGTGTATAGTGTGTGTGAGCTGTGGGGGTGTGTGCCTGTATGGTGTGTATGTATGTATGGTGTGTGTGTGTGTGCGCCTGTGTGTATAGTGTGCGTGTATGTGTTTGATGTGTGTGTGAGCTGTGTGGGGTGTGTAGTGTGTGTGTGGGGTGTGTGTGTATGTGTGTATGTGTGTGTCTCAGTATCTACAGGCAGTGGTCTGAGACAGTAGAGCAAGAGTGAAAAAGGGCCTTGATATGTAATCGGAAAAAGGCCCATTACTTTCATTGGTAATAGTAACCCCTGCCTGTCCGGGGGAGCTGTGGGAAGCTGCTAGTTATCGTTGGTCTAAGCACAGGCCACAGCTTTGCTTCTCTAAGTTTTCCAAAATTCATTGCACCTATCTTTTTTTTTTCATTAGAAATACTCTAGGTAAAAGAAAAAAAAGTATCTTCAGACGTGAATGCTGTTCATACCATGACTAACATCCAAAATTTATTTTTTCTTTTAATCCTTTAAAAAGAACCTCTTTTTTAATGCTTACTATAGAAAACTTTGAAAGTGTAGAAAAGTATAAGGAACAGTATATATTACCCAGAATCCCAGGATATATTGTTAAATTTTGTGTATTATAAAATACACAATTTATACATTACACACACACAGATATTGTGTGGTTTTATGTATACACATATATATATATTCACACAGTTGGTATCATATAGACATTTTTTTATGGCCTGCTTTTTCATTTAACATGTTGTGAGAATTTCCCTTTATAGTTAACAGCTATGCCAGAAATTCCACATATATTGGATGCAGGTCCCACCCCCAAGGAAAATCCCTTCAAACTGATTGGCTCCTCATAGCAGATCACATCATGGAGGTGATTACATTGTATCAGTTCTCATTATGGAGGTGATTTCATCATTACATAGCTGCCAAACTACATCATAGAATCATGGCCCAGCCAAGATGACACACAACCTTAACCATCATAGATGCCGTCCAGTCAGTTCTGACTCATAGTGACCCCACGTACAAGAAAACAGAACACTGCCTGGTCCTGTGCCATCCTCACAATTGTTGCTGTGCTTGAGTCCATCAATCCATCTCTTTGAGGGTCCTCCTCTTTTTCACTGATCCTCTACTTTACCAAGCATGATGTCCTTTTCTAGGGACTGGTCCCTCCTGATAACATGTCCAAAGTATGTGAGACAAAGTCTCTCCATCCTCCCTTCTAAGGAGCATTCTGGCTGTACAGATTTGTTTGTTCTTCTGGCAGTCCATGATATACTGAATATTCTTTGCCAACACCATAATTCAAAAGCATCAATTCTTCTTCCATCTTTCTTATTCATTGTCCAGCTTGTGCATGCATATATAGTGATTGAAAGTACCATGGCTTGGGTCAGGCGCACTTAAGTTCTCAAAAGTGACATCTTTGCTTTTTAACACTTTAAAGAGGTCTTTTGCAGCAATTTGCCCAATACAGTATGTCGTTTGATTTCTTGACTGATGCTTCCATGGGCACTAATTGTTGATCCAAGTAAAATGAAATCTTGACAATTTCAGTATTTTCTCCGTTTATTATAATGTTGGTCCAGTTGTGAGGATTTTTGTTTTCTTTATATTGGGTTGTAATCCATTACGAAGGTTGTAGGTTTTGATCTTCATCAGTAAGTGCTTCAAGTCCTCTTCACTTTTAGCAAGGAAGGTTGTGTCATCTGCATATTGCAGGTTGTTGAGTCTTCCTCCAATCCTGATGCCATTCCAATAGTATTGGACATTTGTGTTGTTTTGAGTTTTTTACTAATATAAATGCTGATATAATACACATCTCTGTATGTATTTCTGATTTATTGCTCAGGGATAAATTACAAAAAAAGGAATTATTGCATCAAAGAATAATAACATTTATAAGATTCTTAATTTATATTGCCAATTGTTTTAAAAAAGAATACACCAGTTTACAAAGGAGCTGTAGTGGTGCAGTAGTTAAGCTCTTCGCTACTAACAGAAAGGTTGCCAGTGGCTCTGTGGGAGAAAGAAGTGACAATCTGCTTCCATAAAAATTACAGCCTTGAAAACCCCATCGAGCAGTTCTACTCTGTCGCATAGGGTCACTATGAGTCGGATTTGACTCGACGACCACAGGTTTTTGCTATACCAATTTACATACACACTAAAAGGGTATTAGAATCCCATTAATTTTTCTATGTATCAAATAAATATTAGGGATACAATTTCCTTAATGAATGAGTTACCTTCACATTACGTGCAATATGGATAGGAAAATATTTTGTATGAAAATATTACACAAATTACAAATCAGTTTTTTTGTAAATGGGCTACTACAGTCACTTCTTAGTAAGTATGTTTTAAATGATTCTAAGATGAAATAAAATCTGATGTTTAATTTTTTATTTTTCAGCAAATCAAGATTTTATATATTAAATTCTATTGCAATACGATATATGTTTGTTCTTTTTTGTTCTGAAGTCTACAACATTAACAATAGCTACCATTCATATTGATCACTTGCTCTGTGTCAGGCCTTAAACTATGTGTTTTACAAGTATTATCTCATTTAATCTTTTCAATAAGCCTAAGAGATAGGTATTATTATCCTCATTTTACAGATGAGGATACTGAAGCTTAGAGTGGTAACTTGCCCATCTGAGGGCTGCCTAACACACAACTCCAGCAATGTCAGCCACCCGGCATACGGATGGTGCCTCCTGGAGATGTGCAGTGCCCAGTCTATACAACTGTACATGGCAGCCCTACACAGCTAATATGCAATGGAGTGCCTACTGCAAACCAGGCCTCTCTGTCTGAAGCCTTTAAAATGATATATTGCCCCTCAAAGTAATGAATGCATGCATACAGTATTGTGTTAAAACCAAAACCTGCTGCCGCCGAGTTGATTCCTACTCATAGCGACCCTAAAGAACAGAGTTGAACTGACCCATAGAGTTTCCAAGGGGTGCCTGTGGATTCAAACTGCCATCCTTTTGGTTAGCAGCTGTAGCGCTTAACCACTATGCCACTAGGGTTTCCAGCATTATGTTAGGTACTAGGAAATCAAAGAGTTATAGAGCATCCCTACACGTGAAGAATGATAAATCAAGTTAGCATGTATTAAGTACTAAGTAATTCTATGACAACTACTGACTGCAAGTGTTCAGGATTAGAGGCAAGTACCAGAGATGGTTAGGAATGGTGTTATGAAAGATTTATGATTTGTGGCAGGCCTTCTAGAAAATGTAGGCTTTACAAAAGTACAGAAGAGGAGCAAGGCCATTTCAAACTAAGGGAGCAGTGTGACAGAAAATATGATGTCAGTAAGTGAATGTATATACACCAATGGGCTGGAGCATAGGTGAGCATAGACAGAGGTGAGGTAGTAGACAGTGGAGGGTGCATGAAGGAATCTGCATGTCTCCCTAAAGGCAATGGAAAGCCTTTAAAAATAAGACAAATTGGTGACATGTGCAAACTGGGGTTTTAAGAAAATTAATTTAACAACAGAGAGATTGGGTTGGGAGAGGGGAGCCTGCAGGCTGGGATGTCATTTATGGTGTGGCAAGGCAGGCCTGGTCTATGAGGGTGGACCGAGAAATAGACAGCTGTGATGTGGGAGTCATCACAAAGGATGGTCTTCTGGGGCTGGTTATACACTGGGTTAGAGTAGGTAGTGGGAGATTTGGGATATTGCCACACAGCATTCACACGTGGCTGTTTTTAAAAGCTGCATAATATTCCATTGGTGATTCTAGGATAAAGTGCTAAGTAATTTCCCAACAACTCTTCCCAATTCTTAGATGGTCTTTATTTCATCTTTGAGTTAGGAGTCAAGGCTGCTTGCCAAGAGTAGGAGGGTCAGGCAGGGGGCAGTTATCCCTATTAAGAGAAGTAGTGAAGACCTTGAATACCACTTTGGTGAATGAGCACAGGAACTCACTAGGGAATATATATATATATATATGCTTCACTGGTTTTGCTTCTCTAGAGAACCCAGCCTAAGACAGTGGAATTGGTCCAGGGTTGGGAATTTGCAGGGCTCTTGTGGCAGAGGTGTGGCAGTTAAAGGTACTGGCAAGAGAAGTGAATTTATAGATCCGAACGTCTAGGCCACATAAGAAGAAAGAAGCCCGCAAAGGACAAAAGAAGAAATTGAAGGACTGGAGGTGCTGATGATGTCAAAGGTGTAGCAGAGGAGGAACAAGCTAAGAAGATCCTGATTGTGGTCAAAGAAACGGATGGATATTCAGTAACTGAGAAGATAAAGATCCAGGATAAGTATGAGTAATAACAGCTAACCATTCTAAATTAGCTAACATTTTTGTGGCACTTATTATGTCATAGATGACATATCTTACATCATTTAATTCTCATAACAGCCCTGTGATAAGTATTATTATTCTCTAGATTTTACAGATAAGGAAAATAAGGTGCAGAAAGGTTAAGTAAGTTGTGCAAGATCATACAGCTCTAGCTCAATTAGATTAGAGGTTAAGATCAAGGACTTTCTAGGTGTTGCTTTTGTGGTTGTTGTTAGTTGTCCTTGAGTCAATTCTGCCTCATGGTGACCCCGTGTGTATCAGAGAAGACCTGCCCCATAGAATTTTCATGGCTGTGACCTTTCTGAAGCAGATCACCAGCCTGTCTTCCAACGTGCCTCTGGGTGGGTTCAATCAGCCAAACTTTCAGCTAGCAGTCAAGCCCTTAGGCATTTGTACCACCCAGGGACTCCTTCTAGGCAATAGAGTTGGAACATTTACTCATGTGGCTTTTGAAGCATAAAGGTTAAAAGCAAGAGAAGAGGGAGATTCTGAGCCTGGTGTCAAAGTTAACAAATGTGGGGAGTGACCTGGAGGGAGTCTCTATTTCAATAGCCTCACAAATGGAGTTAAAAGTCCCAATATTTAAATTTTGAGCAACTAACAGAAAATTAAAAGCAAACTCAACTGTTCTCTCATTTAGAGATTCTTCTTCCAAGATTAAGACTCTATAATAAATTGCATACTGCAAGCACTTGGATAAATATTTTATAGATGACCTTGGTACAGATGTCTGCTTTTTCTGGGATGTGCACAGTCCTGATGTTTTGTTCAATGATTCACAGACACACTGGTTCCCAAGAACAAACCCCACATTCTGAAGAGGGACGCCTGTGAAATGAGAGCGATGCAAACCACTACGGTATTCTGACGTGGGCTAAGACGTTCACTGTCAATTGTTCACACAGAAACTTAACACCTACCAAATCCTGTTACTTAAGAATTTTAGAAACAAAATAAACGAAACATTTCTATTCATTAAACCCAAGAAATCAAAATAATCCCTGAAAACTTCATTTTTTTACCAGGTCCTGATACATATATGCTATAGGGTCACTATGAGTTGAATTGACTCAATGGCAATGGGTTTGGTTTGATTTTGGCTATTGCCCCATAAACAGCAGAAATCTCACCTGATTGGTCCAGTGGGTCCTTCTGGTCCCTCCATTTCATAGGAGAGAACATTATCCCATTTAAATTGTAGCTTCCAGTTGAAAGCTCCCCTTACAACAGGAGAGGGCGTGTATTCCAGGGTCATGTCATTAATAACATCGATCACAGGGCAAACCACCACTTTGGAGTCTTTGGAGATAGCAAATAGCAAGGGTTCCAGCCACACTCTATTCACCTCACAGTGACTATCTAGGAACACCAGAACGTCCCCTGGAGAGGCAACAACAGTCTAGTGTTAGATCACATGGATGAAGTATATGAAAACTCATATAAAAGTTCAGTGCAGTGAGAGTTGGTTGAGCGTTTACTATGTGCTTGGCTCATAATGTGCTTCTAGTTTCATTGGGTGGAAACAAATACATACTTTATTATGTACCAGGAAAGTGAGGTATCATGTGCCATAGATGTTCAGAGGAGGCCGGGTGAACTGTGGGCTAGACAGTGATCTGAGGATGATTCCAAAGAAGCAGTTAGAACAGAACAGGTTTAAATTAAAAAAAAAAGTCATTATAGCTTAACTCAATCTAGCAAATGCTTACTGAGAGGATACCTTCTCAGAGACTGAGTTTGGTGTTTGGGATGCAAAGGTGCATAACATTAATTTTGCTCTTGAAGTTCATCTGTAACGAGGGTCTACTCTGCTTAGAAGGAGCCCTGGTGGTGCAGCAGCTAAAGCACTTAGCTGCTAACAAAAACATTGGCAGTTAAAACCCAGCAGCTGCTCCATGGGAGAAAGATGTGGTAGTCCGCTTCTGCAAAGATTTACAGCCTTGGAAATCCTATGGGGGCAGTTCTACTCTGTTCTATAGGGTCGCTATGAGTAGGAATCAACTCGATGGCAGTAGGTATGGTTTGTTTTTTTTGGTACTCTGCTTAGTGTTGTCAAGCTCATTAGATGGGCTCAGACTGGAAGAGGCCTCAACATTCTGGTTGAAGAGTTTAGGCTTTTTCTTGCAGTCAACGTAAAATAATTAGGAAAGTATAGGAAAATAACCCATGTTTAGATCAGAAGACTTAATATTGTTAAAATGACAAAAATCCCCAAACTGATCAACAGATTCAATGTAATCCCTGTTAAAATCCCAGCTGGCTTTTTTGCAGAAATTGACAAGGTGATCCTAAAATTCATATGGAAATGAAAGAGACCCAAATTTGCCAAAACAATCTTGAAAAAGAAAAATAAAAAGGCTGAGGACTTCTTGATTTCAAAACTTACTACCAAAGCTACAGTAATCAAGACTGTAGTAATCAAAACAGTCTGGTACTGGCATAAGGACAGACATACACAACAATGGAATAGAACTGAGAATGCAGAAATAAACATTTACATTTATGGTCAACTGATTTTTGACAAGGATACCAAGACAAGTCAATGGGGGAAAGACTAGTTTTTCCAACAAATGATTCTGAGACAGCTAGATATTAACATGCAATATAATGAAATTAGACCCCTTACACCACACAACATCCACAAAAATTTAATTCAAAATGGATCATAGATCTAAATCTAATGGCTAAAACTATAAAATTCGTAGAAGAAAACATAGGCATAAATCTTCATGACCTTAGGTTTGGCAATGATTTCTTGGATATGACACCAAAAGTGAAAATGACAAAGGAAAAAAATAGATAAATTAGACTTCATCAAGATTAAAAACAAATAATACCATTAAGAAAGTGAAAGTTAGAGGCAGGGCCAAGATAGCACAATAGTCAGACACTTCCGGTGGTGCCTCTTACAACAAAGACCAGAAAAAACACTTGAACTGATTATTTATGACAATCTAGGAGCCCTGAACATCAAAGACAAAGTTGAGGAATCAGAATGAGTGGCAGGGGAGGGAGAGACAGTTTGGAAGGAGCCAGACCTGACCCGGGGGGAACCAGAGACCTTCAGGCTGGATGAGCTCGTGGTGCATGGTGAAGCAAGCAGCGGTGTTTGGGAGGTGTTTTCCACATTGGGAGAGACTCTGCAGTATAGTCTACTTGGACGTCCAAAACCAGTGAGAAGTAGCTCTTGATTGGCAAAAGATAAATACTTGCATCTGGCCTGCTGTGTGGATCAAAAACAACCCTTTTTGGGAAAAACCTCTCTCCTATTTACCTCCCTGCTCTCTGCTCTGCCCTGGGTCTAGGATGGCTTCAGTGACTGCCAAATCCCCTGGGCTGGAAGTAGGACCCGTATCCCAGCCTTGGAGAGGGAACACATTAACAAACAAGGGGAAAAATAATCTGCCGGCTCCCCTAAGCCAGGAACTCAGGGTAGGCACAACTCCTTTGCTAGGCACAGGCATAAGAGGTCTGTGGACTTTGAGTGCCTTTTCCCCTAGACTTGTGTGGGCCCATTTCAACAGCGTAGGCCCTCATTACCACAGTACAACAGGGTATATACCTGAAGTTGAACTTCAACTGTTTCAACTATGAAGTGGCAGGTTCGTGATATTTGACACTGCTCTGCCCATTAAGCAAGGTTTTCTCCTACCCACATCAGTGGCCTGAGGACCGGTGGCTCCACTCATGCCACCTAGCCACCTGCACAGGGGCCCAGGAATAAGTGGTGCCCCCCAGTCCTTACAACCAACAGCATTAGGTGCTCATATTCCACCTGCAAAACCCACCCACCTATGCACTCTAGGGAACAGGGACACGCTTTCTTCCTGTACACTCTGGGGAAGCTGTCAGCCCCCTGCCTTGCTCAGTGTGTGACCCCCTGCTACAGTCAGATGCTGGTGCATACATAAGCACCATGCCTGTCTAAGACTGTAGGTGGGAGCCTAGACCACACACTTGGTGGTTGACTACCTGGACACTTGAGCTGAATCCATACAGGAGAAGTGGGCAGATTCCTGGGCTCACATACGTAGTGGCAGCTCTGGCCACCTGGTGACAGGATGTCAGAGCTTCAAGGGTGCTGGTGATGGGGCTAGCTCACAAAAGCAACCTATTTAGGCATATCAAAGTAAAATAAAACAAGAAGCTAGGACACAGTAAGCAAATACAAAATAAACAAATATAATAACTTATCGATGGCTTGGAGACAACAGTCAATATCAAATCCCATAAAGAGGCAGACCATGATGGCTTCAGCAAGCTCCCAAAATAAAAACTCAAGAAATTTTCCAGAGGAGGAAAATTTCTTGGAATTACCAGAGGCAGAATACAAATAGAAAAGATTAATAAATAGAACTCTTCAAGAGACCGGGAAGGACATCCGGCAAAATGCAGACCAAGCAATAGAGGAACTTAAGAAGGTTAGAGAAGAGCATAATGACAAACTTAACAGGCTGCAAGAATCCATAGAGAGACAGCAATCAGAAATCCAGAAGATTAACAATAAAATTTCAGAATTAGACAACTCAATAGAAAGTCGTAAGAGAATTGAGGCAACGGAAGTCAGAATTAGTGAGATTGAAGACAAAGCACTTGACACCAGCTTATCTGAGGAAAAATCAGATAAAAAGATTTAAAAAAATGAAGAAACCCTAAGAATTATGTGGGAATCTATCAAAAGGAATAACCTACAATTGGAGTACCAGAACGGGGTGGGGGCTGGGGGGGGGGCAACAGAAAATACAGAGAGAATTGTTGGCAGAAAACTTCCCTGATATGGTGAAAAATGACAAGATATCTATCCAAGATGCTCATTGAATCCTAAATAAGGTAGATCCCAAAAGAAAGTCACCAAGACATATTATAATCAAACTTGCCAAAACCCAAAATAAAGAATTTTAAGAGTGGCTAAGGATAAATGAAAAGTCATCTACAAATGAGAGTCAATAAGACTAAGCTTAGACTACTCAGCAGAAACTATGCAGGCAAGAAGGCAATGGGGTGACATATATAAAACCTTGAAGGAAAAAAATTGACAGCCAAGAATTACATATCCAGCAAAACTGTCTCTCAAATATGATGATGGAATTAGGGCATGTCCAGATAAACAGAAGTTTAGGGAATTTGCAAAAACCAAACCAAAATTACAAGAAATACTAAAGGAGTACTCCAGTTAGAAAATCAATAACATCAGATAACGCAAGACTAGAACACAGGACAGAGCAATCAGATATCAAATCAGATAGGGAAGTCACAAAAATAAATCAAAGCTAAAACACTGAAAATAGGGAAACAGAGATATCAATATGTAAAAGAGGACAACATTAAAACAAAAAAGAGGAACTAAAAAATGTAGTCATAGATCTTTCATATGGAGAGGAAGTCAAGGTGAAATAAAGAAATAAAAGATTGGTAGAAACTTAGAAAAATAGGGGTAAATATTAAGGTAACCACAAAGGAAACTAACAATACTATACATCAAAATAAAAAACTAGAAAAATGTAAAGACTCAGCAAATGCAAAAGCAACAGCAATGAAAAAGGTGAAAATAAAATACATAAAGAAAAATGACTCAGCACAGAAAATTAAGTAGAACAAAGAAACTGTCAACAACACACACAAAAAGACATCAAAATGACAGCACTAAACTCATATCTATCAATAATTACAGTGAATGTAAACGGACTAAATGCACCAATAAAGAGACAGAGAGTGACAGAATGGATAAAAAACATGATCCATCTATATGCTGCCTACAAGAGACACACCTTAGACTTAAAGATGCAAACAAAGTAAAACTCAAAGGATGGAAAAAATGTATCAAGCAAACAACACTCAAAAAAGAGAAGGAGTGGCAATATTAATCTCTGACAAAATAGACTTTAAAGTAAAATCCACCACAAAGGATAAGGAAGGACACTATATAATGATTAAAGGGTCAATACATGAGGAGGATATAACTATAATAAATATTTAGTCACCCAATGACAGGGATCCAAAATACATAAAACAAACTCTAACAACATTGAAAAGAGAGATAGACAGCTCCGCAATAATAGTAGGAGACTTCAACACACCACTTTTGGTGAAGGACAGAACATCCAGAAAGGAGCTCAATAAAGACAAGGAAGATCTAAATGCTACAATCAGCCAACTTGATTTCATGGACATATACCAAAAACTCCACCCAGCAGCAGCCAAGTATACTTTCTTTTCCAACACTCACAGACCAAATATTAGGCCATAAAGCAAGCCTTAACAAAATCCAAAGCATCGAAATATTACAAAGCATCTTTTCTGACCATAAAGCCATAAAAGTAGAAATCAATAACAGAAAAATCAAGGAAAAAAATCTAACACATGGAAACTGAACAACACCTTGCTGAAAAACTACTGGGTTGTAGAAGAAATTAAGGATGGAATACAGAAATTCATACAATCAAATGAGAATGAAAACACATCCTACCAGAACCTTTGGGACACAGCAAAAGCAGTGCTCAGAGGTCAGTTTATAACAATAAATGGACATATCCAAAAAGAAGAAAGGGCCAAAATCAAAACATTAACCCTACAACTGGAAGAAGTAGAAAGAGAACAGCAAAAGAAGCCCTCAGGTACCAGAACAAAGAAAATAATAAGAATTATAGTAGAATTAAATGACATAGAGAATAGAAAAACACAAAATTTGAAAGAATTAACAAGACCAAAAGCTGGTTCTTTTGAAAAGACCAACAAAATTGATAAACCATTGGTCAAACTGACAAAAGAAAAACAAGAGAGGAAACAAAAACCCATATAAGAAATGAGATGGGTGATATCACAACAGACCCAACTGACATTAAAAGTATCATAACAGAATACTATGAAAAATTGTATTCTAACAAATTTGAAAATCTAGAGGAAATGGACAAATTTCTAGAAACTCATTGTCTACCTAAACTAACACCAACAGATTTAGAACAACTAAATAAATGTATAACAAAAGAAGAGATTGAAAAGGTAATTAAAAAACTCCCAACAACAACAAAAAAAGCCCTGGCCCTGAAAGTTTCACTGGAGAATTCTACCAAACTTTCAGAGAAGAGTTAAATTACTGCTACTAAAGGTATTTCAGAGCATAGGAAAGGGTGAAGTACTCCCAAACCCATTCTATGAAGCCAGTGCAACCCTGATACCAAAACCAGGTAAAGACACCATAAAAAAAGAAAATTACAGACCAATATTCCTCATGAACATTAAGGCAAAAATCCTCAACAAAATTCTAGCCAAAGGAATTCAACAACACATCAGCGAAATAATTCACCATGATCAAGTGGGATTTATACCAAGCTATGCAGGGATGGTTCAACATTAGAAAAACAATCAATGTAATCCATCACATTAATAAAACAAAAGACAAGAACCATATGATCTTATCAATCGATGCAGAAAATGCATTTGACAAAGTCCAACATCCATTCATGATAAAAACTTTCAGCAAAATAGGAATAGAAAGGACGTTCCTCAGCATAATTAAGGGCATATATACAAAGCCAACAGCCAAAATCATCCTAAATGGAGAGACTTTGAAAGCATTCCCCTGGAGAATGGGAACCAGACAAGGGTGTCCTTTATCACCACTCTTATTCAACATTGTGCTGGAGGTCCTAGTCAGAGCAATTAGGCTAGAAAAAGAAATAAAGGGCATCAAATTGGTAGGGAAGAAGTCAAAGTATCTCTATTTGCAGATGATGTGATCTTATACACAGAAAGCCCCAAAGACTCCACAAGAAAACTACTGAAATAATAGACAATTTCAGCAAAGTATCAGGAAACAAGATAAACATACAAAAGTCAGTTAGATTCCTCTACACCAACAAAGAGAACTTCCAAGAGGAAATCACCAAACCAGTACCATTTACAATAACCCCCAAGAAGATAAAATACTAAGGAATAAATCTAACCAGAGACATTGTGATGGTAAGATTATGTGTCAACTTGGCTGGGCCATGATTCTCCAAGTTTTAGTGTAATCACTCCCATGATTGAATATACTGTGAGTAGCCAATCAGATGAAAGGGAGTCTCCTTGTGGGTGTGGCCTTCATCTGTATATAAGCAGACTTTCTGGCTTTTTGCCCTCTCTGGATCCTGCAGCTGCTGCCTGTCGTCTCATCTCCCGTTCTTGGGACTTGAGCTGTCAGCTTATCTGCCAAACCTGGGATTTGTCGATCTGCACAGCTTGTGAGTGGGAGCCCTGCTCTCTGACCTTCCGATCTTGGGCTTGCCAGCTTCTGCAGCTGTGTGACTTGGGAGAGGCCTCTACCCTGATCCATGGATTTGGGACGTTCTCGCCTCTACAATTGCGTGAGCTGTTTTCTTGATATAATCTCTCTCTATATATATTTATACACTTTACTGGTTTTGCTTCTCTGGAGAACCCAGCCTAAGACAGACATAAAAGACCTATACAATGAAAACTACAAGACGCTACTGCAAGAAACCAAAAGAGACCTGCATAAGTGGAAAAACATACCTTGCTCACGGATAGGAAGACTCAACATTGTGAGAATGTCAATTCTACCCAAAGCGATCTACAGATACAATGCAATCCTCAACCAAATTCCTATGGCATTTTTTAATGAGATGGAGAAACAAATCATCAACTTCATATGGGAAGGGAAGAGGCCCCTGATAAGTAAAGCATTACTGAAGAAGAACAAAGTGGGAGGCCTCACACTACCTGATTTTAGAACCTATTATACCGCCATGGTAGTCAAAACAGTATCTGTTGTACTGGTACAACAACAGATACGTAGACCAATGGAACAGAATTGAGAATCCAGACATAAATGTATCCACCTATGAGAAGCTAATATTTGACAAAGGCCAAAAGTCCTTTAATTGGGGAAAACACAGTCTCTTTAACAAATTGTGCTGGCATAACTGGATATCCATCTGCAAAAAACTGAAACAAGACCCATACCTCACACCATGCAGAAAAACTAACTCAAAATGGATCAAAGACCTAAATATAAAATCGAAAATGATAAAGATCATGGAAGAAAAAATAGAGACAATGCTAGGAGCCCTAATACATGACATAAACAGAATACAAACCATAAGTAACAATGCACAAACACCAGAAGAGAAACTAGATAAATGGGAGCTCCTAAAAATCGAACACTTATGCTCATCAAAAGACTTCACCAAAAGAGTCAAAAGACAACCTGCAGATTGGGAAAAAATTTTTTGGCTACAACAAATCTGATCAGTGTCTAATCTCTAAAATGTAGTAAAGATATGCACAACCTCAACAACAAAATGACAAATAACCCAACTAAAAAATGAGCAAAGGATATGAACAGGCACTTCGCCAAAGAAGATATTCAGGTGGCTAACAGACACATGAAGAAATGCTCATGATCATTAGCCATTAGAGAAATGCAGATAAAAGCTACAATGAGATATCATCTCACCCCTACAAGGCTAGCATTAATCCAAAAACCACAAAATAATAAATGCTGGAGAGGTTGTGGAGAGACTGGAACACTTATACACTGTTGGTGGGAAAGTAAAATGGTACAACCACTTTGGAAATCGATTTGGCGCTTCCTTAAGAACCTGAAATAGAAGTACCATACAACCCAGCAATCCCTCTCCTTGGAATATATCCTAGAGAATTAAGAGACATCACACGAATAGATATATGCATGACCATGTTCATTGCAGCACTGTTCACAACAGCAAAAAGATGGAAACAACCTAGGTGCCCATCAACGGATGAATGGAAGGGCCAAAGCAGGGTGAGAGGAGAAGTGAAGGGGGCAGGAAAGTTCTTACTTGACTGGAATTGTGGGAAGAATGCTTGGTTCTCTCTGAGGTGACTCCTCTCACGGTTTTTTAATCTGCAGTTACTATGACCTGGGCAAATGCATTCTATTCTGGTGGTCCTGAGTCTCTCTTCAGCTCCTTAGAGTCCTGTGTTCTATCCTGCTTCTCATCTGAGGCCTGTCCATCACATTAGCCCGACAGAGCCTTTCTTAGGGCCGTGCAGCAATCTGAAGCTCTTTAAATCCAAACCTCATTCCTTTCCTCTTTCCCTTCATAAATGTCAAGTCTGAAGCTCCCTCATATCCCACTTGTTCTTCATCTTCCCTTTATTCTTCACCGGAATTTCCCCCTATAAACTTTCTCTTCTCATTCTGTGTTGGCATCTGCTTCCCAGAGGACCTGAACTGACACCCCACCTTTGCTTTAGAGTTCCCATGGGATAGGCTGAAGTTTCTGCTGCAGCTGCACCCCAACCCACCTTCTCCTTGTCTAGCTTGCTTTCCTCACCCCTTTACAAGTGTTGTTCCCAAGAGCCCTCAACAATAAACCTCCTGCATATAACACTCCACCTCAGAATTTGCACCCTGGGGAACTCATCCAGTGACAGGGGCTAACGTGATGGCCCCAGAAAAGAATATCTTCCATTTGAAATAACAAATTGGTGTCTCAAAGCAGAGTACTTTGAGTCGAAAGAAGATTAAAGACTTGTATGGCTGAAATGCATTTCCACTTTTCTGTGTGAGCCAGCAGAGACATAGAAGGTCTCATGTGGATTTCCATGTGCATGGGCAGGAAGACCCTGGACACAGACTCTGGGCCATGTCTGGAATGAGATGCTCATACCTGAAGCATGAGATGCTCCAATCAGCCTTGCTCGGATCAGCCCCTCTCTCTTCTTGTTTCTTATCAATTTAATCTTTCCCCGAAAAACTTCCAGGTAATAGTCTAGTTTTTCTTTCAAATCATCTGGAAAAATATTCAACACTTGCTAATTGGTAAACAACTACTACAGAAATTAAAACAATTTATCACAATTACGATTAATTCCTAAAAACCATGCTACTTCACAGAAGTTCTAACTTTAAAAGAAAGTTTTATCCTTTGTCAGGGAGGAGGAGAAAGAAAACTGATTCGTCATCTAAGTCAACTGGAAATGTTCTCCTATGTTTCTAGTCAAATACCTCTATTTTAATAAATTGCAATTTTAATGGAAACTTTACTGGGAAAAGCCCGAGTTATGGAGCTTTGGAGCAATCTGGCTTTCCTTCTGACTGTGCTAATTGCGTTATAATCAATGTGCTTCTAACTTTGCAGTGACTCTTAGGTAAGTTGTTATATCATTCTGAGTCTCAGTGTCCTCATCTGTGAGGAGTGATACCCACTATGTTCCTTGAAGGATTATAGTGACAGGGAGAAATATATCACCTAGCACAGAGCCTGGTCTCTAGTAGCCTCTGAATATTTGAAGGCATGTTAATGATGACTCCCTGGGTGGTATGAACAGTGCTAACCAAATTGAGTTCACTGAGAGGTGCCTCAGAAGAAAGGCCTGGTGATCTACTTCTGAAAAATCAGCCATTGGAGCAGTTCTACAATGACACACATGGGGTCACCATGAGTCAGAATCAGCTGGAAGGCAGCTGGTTACTGGTTTGTGACGATAATAGAGGAGGCTGAGGCCAGGTGAGATGGATACAGGTGCCTCAGAGGTCTAAATTCCTATATCCCAGAAATCCGGATCAGAAGGTTGGGAGTTAATGGGACCAGATTCATACTTATCGTGGCAGAGGACAGATATCCTTCCTAGTCTGTAAAAAGGGTTGTGTGACCCTGCTCAGAGGAATACAGGCTGCCCAGTTGCACTTGCAGCGTGGGAGCAGCAGCTTAGCCTAGCAGTCTGCCAACATATTTCTAGAATCCTGGACAAAGGGGAACTCTATGAGCAAGGCCTTTGTGGGAGTAAAAGCAGTGCTGGCAGCAATAACCTTTCATAGAAAGTGGAGGGTTGGGTTTTTCAAAAGATGGCCATGTGGCTGGTTTGCAGTTAGGAGGGACCAGGACTGTGGAAACATGGATGGCAAAGATCAGCTCTGGGCATGCCACCCGTCTAACTCATGGGGCAGTTCCCTGGGTCCTGTCCCCTCAGCTGAAGGAGTGCATCACAGTGCCTACTGGCATCACCAGGGAGAGACAGGCTTCAGTTCAAACATCTGTTCCACAACCCAGCATTTCATTGTGAAGTATAGGAAGGAATGTGTCTATCCTGAGCTCCATCAGATCACAGAAGACTCCATTTCCTGTGTTTGAGCTTCTGCATGGGCTAAAGGCTAAGCCCTTTGATGGGAGGATCAAGGAGGGGGAGGATCAAGGAGGAGGCATAGAGCTACTTGATGGGCAGGCAGCACACCCCTGTTTGGCCATCAGCAGCCACCGTGTGAAGGGGGATTACAATGCCTAAAGAACGCATGAGCAGGTCACCAGCTAGGTCTCTCAACTAACGATGTAGTTCTAAAGGGCTGGGGCTGGGGAGGGCTATGGCCATTCCTGGGACTGCATCCCCATGGCAGCATCCCGTGCTTGTGGGTGAGATGGTAGAACTCCACAGTAGGACACCCCCGCCCCAAACCTGCTCATGGATTTACCTTGCCCAGCAAGTTACCAAACACATTGCTTAGTGTTCCTGGGTAATCTGAGCAACAGCTGGCCGAGGGGAGCTCTGACCATCTTTCTATACCCTCTCCCATGCACAAGACTAAACATCAATGCTCCTGTACTCTTTGGGTACTGGCGGCCTTATAGAAATAATGTTATATATTATAGGTGCCTGGCCAACATCCGAAATTCCAAATCATAGCTGGCATTAGCTTGAGTTACATTCCACCTTTAAGTTGACACACCAAGAGGCATTTCCCCACAGGGTGAACCTCTGAGATGTCTCTTTTTCTTTTCTTCCTACTGTTTCTCACCTTTTTCCTTCTCAGCCCATAGTGGGTGAGATTTACAGTGGATTATGTAGGCTTTTAGGCTTGAAACCTCTCCAATATTTACATCATTGCTGCCATGGGAAAATGGACCCCACAGCATGTGGTAAATGGGGATGGCAGACTCCAAAGATGGCATCATTGATTCAAGCAGTAACCAATGGTCCAATTGGAATTCAGGCCTTGATGGAGATACTTTAAACTTTTTCTTGTAAAGTACATGGATCACATCACTACCCTGCATTAAGTCCTTTAATAGCTCCTCATCTTCTCCAGATAAAATTCAAACAATGCTCTTTATGAGCAGGTTCCTTTTAGTCTCTGGTTTTATCTACCCTGCCCCTCTCTACTCTCCAGCCTTACCGAATATTCCAACCTCACCAGTTCCCTCTTGCCCCTGGGCTTTTACAGTGCTAGTTCTTCTGTCTAAAACACCTTTACCTTCTCTTTGCCTGGATAATCGCAGCTCATCCTTCACACCTCAGTTTAAATGTCTCTTCATCCTGATAGCCTCTTGGAAGCAGTAACCACGCCATTAGACTGAGCACCTTAAGCACAGGGGCCAGTTCTTACATATTCTCCTGGGCATTAGTAGCACCTAGCAGAGTGTCTGGCTCAATACTTGACCCTGAAATTCTTTGAATAAAAAACTCAGGCATCATAAGGGATGGGACTGCCTTCAAAGTAGATTAGATTATTAATGTTTCATCTTACCATATTCACTCATGTCATCTACCAAAATAATTTCTTCCAGGATGTAGTGTGGGGTGAGATTCACGACACTTGACACTGTCCGAAACAAGGCATTAAATTCTTCATTATAGAAGCAAATAATAACACTGGCAGTAGGTAGATATTTTGGATAATGCTTTTTAAGACACCTGCAGGCATAAATAATAGGATGAAAACAATTCATTTAAAAGCCTTAGATGTTTTGAGGTCTAATTCAATTACCTTCCCTTATTTTCATTTTTCTCTCTTTATTCCTTCAGTTGATTGTGATAATAAGGTGAAGTACACTTAAAAACACAAAAATAAAGATATAGAAATGTCTTTAACTTCTTAGGATGTTCTAATATTTTCTAAATCATTTCCCCTTTCTTAAAGCCAGTAATACTTGCTCTTTCCTGAGACTCTGTTTTGATCATCTTAGTTATATTTTAAGCATAATCTAAGAACAAATTATATCTATCTTTTGGTTTCTAGTATAAAATGAATTAATAAACTTATTCACACTGAAAGGTTTGCATTAACTTTATTGTACTAACTTCAAAGAAAATATGTCATGCTCTATTCTTTTTTTTTGTGTAAGTTGCTACAGCAAAGACATCTAGTGAGGAGGCAAACCCAACATGGCACTATAGACAGAAGTACCATGCTGTCCCTCTGCAGCAAAGACTGAAAAACTAAGTAAAACAGACACAAACGTCAGTGCTGGAACTCTAGAAGGAATAAAGAATTCAATCAAGCACTGAAGAGAATGAGAAACTGACAGAGATATCAGTCAGAATTGACTTGACAGCAATGGTTTTTTTTTTTTTTTTTTTTTTTTTGAGATCAGAGAATGAGGAGAGCTACAGAGTGGAGGTCCCCTACCAGCTAACACAGCACGGATATGCCATCTTGGACTACAGCCACAAAGGACCACTGATAGGGAGTATGGGAAAGCAACTTCACAAAGCTACCAACAGGAGACAGAGCACCCCTTCCTGACAGGTCCATGCCATACCACCTGGCAAGAGAGACATCAGCTAGCTGCCACCCCAATTCTGCCCACCTCCAACTGCCAGCTACCCTACCACCGTAGTTTTTTGTTGTTGTTTTTATTTTTTTCATTATTATGTATTTATTTTTGTTTGTTGGTTGGTTGATTTCTTCTCTTTTTCACCTCTTTCCTTTCCCCTGCCCACTTTCCCTTCTTTTCTCCCGCCCACATAGCCCTGTGCACTAACCAACAGGCTGAGCCACATCACTCAGCTAGAGAACCACTGGCACATGGCCTCGCTGGATCTGCCCTGCCCTCACCCACTGAATCCTACTGTCTTGCTATTTTATTTACTTTTTCTTGTCTCTCTTCTTTCTCTTCTTTCACTCACCACTTAGCTCTGCACATGACATTCTCTCCTTTCCCTCCTACTTATCAGCACTGTGCACTGAGCCCCATGCCCCCAAGTGGCACTGATGTGGCATGCCTCCCAGCCCTGCCCCTTTGGCCCCAGTTCATGCTGCAAACTACCCATCCCCACCCCTCCACTCCCACTGCACCCAGCCTGCTGCACCATAGCTGAGTGACCGGCCCTGCCCACCTCGACTGGGTGGTGAGACGTGTCATGTCTATAAGTGAGCAAGCAACAAAACACACCCAGCCCGCCTGCCCAGATATGACCAAATAAAAAAGCAGGACAAAACAATCAAATCTACTATCAATAAATGAAGAAAATAATTTCTGAATGTCATGGAGACAACAGATAATATCAAAACATATTAAAAAAACAGGAGGATGGCTTCAGAAAGTGACCAAAATAAAATACCAGATGACTTTCTGGTGGAAGAAAAGGCACTGAAAGTATCTGATAGGGAATTCAAAACTCTAATATTCTGGGTTTTTCAACAGATGAAGGAAAATGCAGACAAGAATAAGGAAAAAATAGACAAAATCAGGGAAAACACAGACAAAGCAATGGAAGAATTCAGGAAAATAATACAGGAGCTAAATGTAAAAATAAATAAACAACTAGAAATCATAAAAACAGTGATTAGTATTCCAAAAGAGAAACAACAAGATATCAGAAACGGACAGTGCAATAGAAGATTTTAGGAGCAAATTTGAAACAATGGAAGACAGGATCAGTGAAATTGAAGACAAATCATTGGCTACTACTTTGAGGAAAAATCGGAGAAAAGAATGAAGAAAAATGAAGAAACCTGAGAATGATATGAAATACAATCAAAAGCAAAAATTTACATGTGATAGGAGTTCAAGAACAGGGGGAGAAAACAGAAAACACAGAGAGGATCATTGAAGATTTGCTGATAGAAAACTTCCCTGATATAATAGAAGAGGAAAAGCCAACCATCCAAGAAACTCAATGAACCCCATATAGGATAGACTCCAAAAGAAAAACACCAAGACATATCATAATCACATTCACTAAAACCAAAGATAAAGAACACTGAGAGCAGATCAAGAAAAACAAAAAGTCACATGCAAAGGGGAAATAATAAGACTAAGCTCTGATAAGTCAACAGAAATCATGCATGCAAGAAGGCAGTGGGATGACATATATAAAATCTTGAAAGAAAAAACCTGCCAACCAAGAATAATATATCCTGCAAAACTCTTGCTCATATATGGTGGTGAAATTAGGACATTTCCAGATAAACAAAAATTAAGGGAATATGTAAAAAGCAAACCAAATTTACAAGCATTATTAAAGGGTGTCCTTCAGTTAGAGAACCAACAACATCAGACAACAACCTGAATCTAGGACGTAAGACAGCATCAGCCAGATACCAAGCTAGATAATGAACTCTCAAAGATAAAACAAAACTAAAAAATTTACAACAGGGAACTAGAAAGGTCAATCTGTAAACGACAACAATATTTGAACAAAAAAAGAGGGAGTAAATGGTGTAGATATAGAACTTTCAAACGGAGAGGAAGTCAAGGCGATATCACATAATAAAAGACTGGTTTAAACTCGGGAAAATAGGGATAACTTTCAAGGTAACCACAAAGAAAGTTAGCAAAACCTACTCATCAAAATAAAGAGGAAAAGCAAAGTTTCAGTAAACACAAAACCTACAAAAGTGAAAGAAGCAACAACAACAACAAAAAATCCACAAACAAAAGGAATTTAGCACAGAAGAGTAAGAGGAACAAAGAAAAAAAAAAGCATTACATAAGATAAGCTAGATAACTGGGATCTTCTGAAAATTAAACACTTATGCTCATCAAAAGACTTCACCAAAAGAGTAAAAAGAGAACATACGGACTTGGAAAAAAAAATTTGCCTATGACAAACCCGAATAAGGTCTAATCTCTAAAATCTGTAGGAAAACCCAATACTTCTACAAACAAAAAGACAAATAATCCAGTTAAAAAATGGGCAAAAGATATGAACAGACACTTCACCAAAGAAACTCAGGTAGCTAACAGACACATGAGGAAATGCTTATGATCACTAGCCATTAGAGAAATGGAAATCAAAACTACAATGTGATACCATCTCACCCCGACATTACCGGCATGAAGGGAAAAAAAACCTGACAATAACAAATGGTGGTGATGCTGTAGGGAGATCGGAACTCTTATGCACTGCTGGTGGGAATACAAAATGGTACAACCATTTTGGAAAATGATATGGTGTTTCCTTAGAAAGCTAGAAATAGAAATACCATACGATTCAGCAATCCCACTCTTAGGAATATATCCTAGAGAAATAACAATCATCACACGCATAGACATATGCACACCCTGTTCATTGCAGCATTATTCACAGTAGCAAAAAGATGGAAACAACCTAAGTGCCCATCAACAGATGCATAGATAAACTATGGTACATACACACAATGGAATACTACTCAACAATAAAGAACAGTGATGAATCTGTGAAACATCTCACAATATGGATGAATCTGGACGACATTATGCTGAGTGAAATTAGTCAATTACAAAAGGACAAATGCTGTATGAGACCACTATTATAAAAACTGATGAAAAGGTTTACACGCAGAAAGAAACAATCTTTGATGGTTATGATGTAGGGGAGGGGTGGCCGGGGAAACACTAACTAGACAATAGATAAGTGGTAACTTTGGTGAAGGGTAAGACAGTACACAATACTGGGGAAGTCGGCACAACTTGACCAAGACAAAGTCACAGAAGCTTCACAGACACATCCAAACTCCCTGAGGCACGGAAATACTGGGCTGAGGGCTGGGGACCATGGTCTTGTGGGACATCTAGCTCAACTGGCATAACATAGTTTATAGAGAAAATATTCTACATCCTCTTTGGTGAGTAGCATGTGGGATCTTAAAAGCTTGTGAACAGCCATCTAAGATACGTGTACTAGTCCCACCCCATCTGGAGCAAGGGAGAATGAAGAAAACCGTAACACAAGGAAAAGATTAGTCCAAAGGACTAATGGATCACAACTACCACAGCCTCCACCAGACTTAATTTAACACAACTAGATGGTGTCTGGCTCCCACCACTGACTGCTCTGATAAGGATCACAATAGAGGGTCTCAGACAGAGCTGGAGAAAATTGTAGAACAAAATTCTAAGTACAGGTTGCTCATGAGCAGAATTAAGTTTTCTGGAATTCCCATTCTTTACAATGTTGTTCATAATTTGTCATGATCCACACAATTAAATGTCTTTGCATAGTCAATACAACACAGATAGACATCTTCCTGGTATTCTCTGCTTTCAGCCATGATCCATCTGACATCAGCAATGATACTCCTTGTCATGGATTGAACTGTGCCCCCCAAAAATATCTGTCAACTTGGCTAGGTCATGATTCCCAGTATTGTATGATTGCCTACTATTTTATCATCTGATGTGATTTCCCTACATCTTGTAAATGCCATCACTATGATGTAATAAGATGGATTAGTTGCAGTTATATCTATGAGGTCTACAAGATTAGATAATGTCTTAAGCCAATCTCTTTTGAGATATAAAAGAGAGAAGTGAGCAGAGAGACAGGGGGACTTCATACCACCAAGAAAGCAGTGCTGGGAGCAGAGTGCGTCCTTTGGACCTGAGGTTCCTGTGCTGAGATGCTCCCAGACCAAGGGAAGACTAATGACAAGGACCATCCTTCAGAGCCGACAGAGAGAGAAAGCCTTCCCCTGGAGCTGGCACCCTGAATTTGGACTTCTGGCCTACTGGGCTGTGAGAGAATAAACGTCTCTTTGTTAAAGCCATACACTTGTGGTATTTCTGTTATAGCAGCACTAGATAACTAAGTCATCCCTTGTTCTAAATCCCGCTTGAATTTCTGGCAGTTACCTGCTGGTGCTCTTCAGAAAAATTTTACTTGTGTGTGATATTAATGATATTTTTTGATAACTTCCACATTCTGTTGAATCACCTTTCTTTGGAATGAGTACAAATATGCCTCTCTTCCATTTGGTTGGCCAGGTAGCTGTCTTCCCAATTTCTTGGCACAGATGAATGAACACTTTCAGTGCTGCATCCGTTTGTTGAAACATCTCAATTTGTATTCTGTCAGTTCCTGGAGGTTTGTTTTTCTCCAATGTCTTCAGTGCAGCTTGGAATTCTTCCTCCAGTACCATCTGTTTCTGATCATATGCTACCTCCTGAAATGACTGCATGTCGACCAATTCTTTTTGGTACAGTGACTCTTTATACTCCTTCCATCTTCTTTTGATGCTTCATGCTTTGTTCAGTATTTTGCCCATAGACTCCTTCAGTGCTGCTACTTGAGGCTTGAATTTTTTTTTTCACTTCTTTCAGCTTGAGAAATGCCAAGCGTGTTCCTCCCTTTTGGTTTTCTATCTTCAGATCTTTGCACATTTCATTACAATACTTCGTCTTCTCGAGCTACCCTTTGAAATCTTCTTTTCAGCTTTTCTTCATCATTTCTCCCATTCGTTCAAGAGCAAGTTTCAGAGTCTCTTCTGACATCCGTTTTGGTCTTTTCTTTCTTTCTTGCCATTTTAATGACCTCTTGCTTTCTTCATGTATGACGTCCTTGCTGTCATTCCACAACTCATCTGGTCTTCGGTCATTACTGTTCAAAGCACCAAATCTATTCTTCAGATCGTCTATAAATTCAACAGTGATATACTCAAGGTTGTACGTTGGCTCTCCTGGACTTGTTCTAATTTTCTTCAACTTCAAATTGAACTTGCATATGGGCAGTTGATAGTCCCTTCCACAGTCAGCTCCTGGCGCTGTTCGACTGATGATATTGAGCTTTTCCATTGTCTCTTTCCACACATGTAGTTGATTTGATTCCTGTGTATTCCATCTGGCGAAGTTCACATGTGCAGTTGCCGTTTACGTTGCTGAAAAAAGGTATTTGCAATGAAGAAGTCGTTTGTCTTGCAAAATTCTGTCCTGAGATCTCCGGCGTTACTTCTATCAACAAGGCCATATCTTCCAACTACCAACCCTTCTTCTTTTCCAACTTCTGCATTCCATTTGCCAGGAATTATCAATGTATCTTGATTGCATGTTTGATCAATCTCAGACTGCAGAAGTTGCTAAAAAATTTCAATTTCTTCATCTTTGACCTTAGTGGTTGGTGTGTAAATTTTAATAATAGTCGTATTAACTGGACTTCCTTGTAGGCATATGGATATTATCCTCTCAGTGACACCGTTGTACTTCAGGATAGATCTTGAAATGTTCTTTTTGACGATGAACGTGATGCCATTCCTCTTCAATTTGTCATTCCCAGCATAGTAGACTATATGATTGTCTGATTCAAAATGGCCAATGCCAGTCCATTTCAACTCACTAATGCCTAGGATATTGATCTTTATGTGTTCCATTTCATTTTTGATGATTTCCAATTTTCCTAGAGTCATACTTCATACATTCCACGTTCCAATTATTCATGAATGTTTGCAGCAGTTTCTTCTCATTTTGGGTAGTGCCACATAGCAAATGAAGGTCCTGAAAGCTTGACTCAATCCACATCATTAAGGTTTACGCTTCTTTGAGGAGGCAGCTCTTCCTCAGTCCTCTTTTGAGAGCCTTCCAACCTGAGGGGCTCATCTCCCAGCACTATATTAGACAATGTTCCACTGCTATTCATAAGTTTTTCACTGGCCAATTTTTCAGAAGTAGACTGCCAGGTCCTTCTTCCTAGTCTGTCTTAGTCTGGAAGCTCAGCTGAAACCTGTCCACTAAGGGTGACCCTGCTGGTATTTGAAATACTGATGGCAAAGCTGACAGTATCACAGCAACATGCAAGCCACCACAGTACGACAAACTTGACAGATTTAAGAATAGTACATCTTAACTCAGGTCAGTTTATTTCAGGAATGTAAGGGTTGGTCTAATTTAAAGGAAGAAAACCATATGACCATGCTAAGTCAATCCTGAGAAATTATTTAATAAACTTATCAGCCACTCTTGATTAAAGTAAAACTCCTAAATAAACCCATTCCAAATTGGTGCATCTTTGGCCAGTCAGCATACATGCCAAAAGGGGACTTTGCTACCAACATAGCAAATTCAAGCACACTGGCATTTATGTGATGCACTCATTACAGGAATTGTTTTTAGAGAAAGAAAAGGAAAATGAACGTCAATAAAAATAAGGTGGAAAACTTCAAGTAAAGAAATAGAAAGTAATTTCTTCAATGTGATAAGAAGTATTTATCAGAAGTCAAGAACAAACATTAAAAAATTAAATATGAAAAGAATAATTCTCAACTCATTCTATGAGGTCAGCATTACTGTGGTAACAAAATAAGACAAAGACATTAAAGAAAAACACAGATCAAAATCACTCATGAATATTGATGCAAAATTCTCAAAAAAATTTTGGCAAATCAAATTGACAATATATAAAAAGGATACTACATCATGACCAAGTTGGGTATATCTTAGAAGTGTAAGGTTGGTTTAACACTGGAAGATAAATAGAGTTCATAATCTTTAGAAATCAGAGAAGAAAACACATATGATCATCTCAATATACACAGAAAAGCATTTGCTGAATTTGTTCATCTAGGTTTTCAAATTTGTTGGAGTACAATTTTTCGCAGTAACTTGTTACGATTCTCTTTATCAAGTTGGATCTGTTGTAATGTCTCCTGTTTCATTTCTTAAATTGGTGATTTGCCTTTTTTCATTTTTTTCTTTTGTCAGTCTAGCCAGTGGTTTGTCTATTTTATTGATCTTTTCAAAATACCAACTTCTGGTTTTGTTGATTGTTTTTCTATTTTGTTTATTTCTGCCCTGATAGTTATTATTTTGTATTCTTTTTTTTTTTTTTGGTCACTTTAGGATTCTTTTGCTCCTCCTTTTCTATTTGTTCAAGTTGTTGGTTTAAGTTATTGATTTTGGATCTTTCTTATTTTTTAATGCAGGCACTTCTTGCTATGAGTTTTCCTGAGTGCTGTTTTGCTGTGTCCCAAAGGTTTTGATATGTTGTGTTTTCATTTTTGTCTGATTCTAAAAATTTTTAATTTCACTTTTGATTTCTTCTATGACCTAATAATTTTTTAGTAGTGTATTATATAGTTTCCATGTATTTATTTTTTCCCCTTATTTTTCCTGTTGTTGATTTCTAGCTTCATACTGTTATGGTTAGAGAAGATGCTTTGTATGGTTTCAGTCTTTCTAAATTTGTTGAAACTTGTTTTGTGTCCTAGCATATGGTATATTCTGGAAAGTGATCTATGTGCACTGGAGAAAAATGTGTATTGTTCACATGATGGGCAGAGTATTCGATATATGCCCTTTAGGTCATATTGGCTTATGGTTTTATTTAAGGTCTCAATGTCCTCAGTGATTTTTTTAAATGTTCTTGTCTATAATTGAAAGTGGTGTGTTTAAGTCCCCAACTATTGCTGTGGAGTTGTCTATTTCTCCTTTCACATTAGTCAGTATTTGTTTCATGTATTTTGGATCATTGACGTTAGGTGCATGTCTTGATCATCTAGTGCTACTATAACAGAAATACTACAAGTGGATGGCTTTAATAGACAGGAATTCATTCTCTCATGGTCTAGGAGGCTAGAAGTCCAAATTCAGGGCACCAGCTCTAGGGGAAGTCTTTCTCTCTCTGTCAGCTCTGGAGGAAGGTCCTTGTCATCAGTCTTCCTCTGGTCTAGGAGCTTCTCTGCACAGGAACCTCAGGTCCAAAGGACAGGCTCTGTTCCCAGCACTGCTTTCTTGGTGTTATGAGGTCCCTCTGTCTCTCTGCTTGCTACTCTCTTTTATATCTCAAAAGAGATTGGCTTAAATTGTAGATTAATCTTGTAGATTAAGTTTACATAACTGCTGCTAATCCCATCTCATCAACATCATAGAGACAGGATTTACAACACATAGGGAAATAGTATCAGATAACAAAATGGTGGACAATTATACAACACTGGGAATCAGGACCTAGCCAAGTTGACAGATATTTTTCGGGGACACAATTCAATCCATGACAGTGCATATACATAAATGTTACAGCTTCTTGCTGGATTGACCCTTTATTATGATTGTAAAGGCCTTCATTATCTCTTGCAACAGATTTTTATTTAAAGTCTATTTTATCTGATATCAATATGGCCACCCCTGCTGTTTTTCATTTATTGGTTGCTTGGAATATTTTTTTTTCCATCCTTTTATTTTCAGTCTGTTTGTGTCCTTATGTCTTAGGTGTGTTTCCTGTAGATAGCAAAAGGATGTGTCATGCTTTTTTATCTGTTGTTCCACTCTTTGCCCTTTCCGTGGGGAGTTTAAACCATTTACATTAAGGTTGTTACTGAAAAATGAAGCGTCTACCTCATTCATTTTGCTATTTGTTTTTTGAGTTTCCTATCTTCTTTGTCTTTTATTCTCATTTTTCTGTTATTATTTGTGTTTGGCTGCCTTCTTGTGATGAGCCTTTTTGATTTCCTCCCTTTTTCCTTTTGTATATTTTTTCTAGGTGATTTCTTAGGGGTTACCACACATGTTACATTACACAACTTACATTTGCAACATTTGACATATGAACAACATGTAACATAAAACATTGACATGTTAAATCTATTCCTGATTTGAATTCCACATCCTCCTATTCCTGATGCTCATTCTTCCTCTGTTGTTCTAGGTGAACAGAGACCAGTTGTGCCTTGGAAGCTTGCAAGCTTTTCAGATCCCAGGAACTATGCAATGAACTAGGAGGTAGAACAGGCACACTAAACAGTTTATCAGGCCAATTTACAGGGATGTCTCATGAAATCATGACCCTAAACCTCCAAACCAAGAAACCAAATCCCACAAGGATTTTGATTGTACATGAGCAGCCTCAGCAGCTACTCTTTTTTTTTTTTTGTCATAAGTATGTCTATCACACAATTTTTGCCAATTAGTACAACCCTACCCTTAAACAATGTGATATTTCCATCACCATTGACCCCCCTTTCCCACCTCCCTCCAGCCCTTGGTAGCCACTAATAAACTTTCATCTTTATATATATATTTTCCTTTTCTTGTCTCTTTATATAAGCAAGGTCATACAATATTTGTCTTCTTGTAATTGACTTATTTCACTCAGCATAATATCTTCAAGCTCCATTCATATTGTAGCATGGATCAAGATTTGGTTTCTTCTCCTGATTGAATAGTGTTCCATTGTATGTAGATACCACATTTGTTTACCCATTCATCTGTTGGTGGGCATTTAGGTTGTTTCCACATTTTGGCTATTGTGAATAGTGCTGCAGTGAACATTGGTGTACAAGTCTCTGTTTGAGTCTCTTCTTTCAAGTCTTTTGGGTATATACCTAAGAGTAGAATTGCTGGGTCATATGGCAGTTCTATTTTTAGTATTTTGAGAAACTGCCACACTGTTCTCAACAACAACTGTATCATTTTGCATTCTCACCAGCAATGGATAAGTGTTCCAATTTCCCCACATCCTTGCCAACGTTTGTTATTTTTAGTTTTTTTTTTTTAAATCTTAGCCATCCTAAACCATCAAGTCGATTCCAACTCATAGCGACACTATAGGGCAAGGTAGAACTGCCCCATAGGGTTTCTAGGGAATGGCTCGTGCGTTCCAGCTACTGACCTTTTGGTTAGCAGCCTGAACTCTTAACCACTGCACCACTAGGGCTCCTAGCCATCCTAGTAGGCGTGAGATGGTATCTCATTGTGGTTTCGATTTGCATCTCTATGCTGGCTAATGACACTGAGCATCTTTCCATGTATTTGTTGACCATTTGAATGTCCTCTTTGGTGAAATGTCTATCCAAGTCCTTTGCTCATTTTATGATTGTGTTGTTTGTCTTTTTGTTGTTGTCGAAGTTTTATATGTATTTTGGTTATTAGATTCTTGTCGGATATATGGTTTCCGAAGATATTCTTCCAGTAAGTAGCTTGTCTTTTCACTTTTTTGGTAAAGTCTTTTGATGAACAAAAGTTTTTAATTTTTGTGAGGTCCCTTTTATTTTGTCTTTTGCTGTTTGTGGTTTTGTTATTATGTTAGATAATCCACTGTTAAAACCTAGGCCTGACGGCATTGTCCCTGCTTGTTCTTCTAAGAATTTTATGGTTTTAGTTTGCACACTTAGGTCCTTAATAGATTTTGAATTTGTTTTTGTGTATGGTGTGAGGCCTGGATCCTGTTTAATTTTTCTGCATGTGGAAATCCAATTTTCCCAACACTGTTTATTGAAGAGATTCTTCTTTCTCCATGGAATGGACTTGACACCCTTGTCAAAAATCTGTTGACCACAGATGCATGAATGTATTTCTGGACTCTTAATTCTATTACGTTGGTCTATGTCTCTATTGTTATACCAGTACCAGGCTGTTTTGATTACTGTAGCTGTATGGCATGTTTTAAAATCAGGAAATGTGAGTCCTCCTGTTTGTTCTTCTCTTTCAACATTGTTTTAGCTGTTTGGGGCCTCGAGCCATGCCATATAAATTTGAAGATTGTTTTTTCTATTTCTGTAAAAAAGGCTGATGGAATTTTGATCAGGATTCCATTGAATCTATGGATTGCTTTGGGTAGTATTGACATCTTAATAATATTGTCTTCCAATCCATGGACATGGAAGGTCCTTCCATTTATTTAAGTCTTCTTTAATGTCTTTCAGCAGTGTTTTATAGTTTTCATTGTATAAGTCCTTCACATCCCTGGTTAGATTTATTCCTAGGTATTTAATTCTCTTAGATGCTATTTGTAGATGGCATTGGTTCCCTAATTTCCCTTTCAGATTTCTCACTGCTGGTGTATAGAAACCCAGCTGATCTTTGTTTACGGACCTTGTACCCCACAACTTTGCTAAATTCCTCTATTAGTTCTAGGAGTTTTCTTGTGGACTCTTTGAGATTGTCTATGTATAGGATCCTATCATCTGCTAATAGAGATAATCTTACTTCTTTTCCAATCTGGATACCTTTCTTTTTCTTGTCTTATTTCTCTAGTTAGGAGAAACACAATACAATACAATACTCAACAAAAGTGGTGAGAGCGGGCACGTTTGTGTTGTTCCCGATTTCAAGCGGAAAGCTCTCAGTCTTTCTCCAGTAAGTATAATATTGACTGTTGGCTTTTTATATATGCTGTGAATCATACTGAGGAATTTCATTTCTATTCCAATCTTCTAGGGTTTTCATCAAGAAAGGGTGTTGCTTTTTATGAAATGCTTTTTCTACGTACATAGATATGATCTGATCATGTGGATCTTTTCCTTTGTTCTACTGATGTGATGTATTATGTTGATTGATTTTCTAACGTTGAACCATTCCTACATTTTTCAAATAAATTCCACTTGGTCATGGTGTATAACTCTTAATATGCTGTTGGAGTCTGTTCACTAGTATTTTGTTGAGGATTTTTGCATCTATATCCATAAGAAATATTGGGCTGTACTTTCTTTTCTTGTGGTATCTTTGTCTGGTTTTGGTATCAGGGTTATGTTTGCTTTATAGTCTCCCTCATTTTTGAACGATAATTTTGCTGGGTAAGAATTCTAGGTTGGCAATTGTTATCTTTTAGTATTTTATATATGTTGCTCGATTGTCTTCTGGCTGCTAGAATTTCTGGGGAGAAATCAGCCCTGATTCTTAGGAAGGACACTTAGTATGTTAAAGGGTGTTTTTCTCTTGCTGCTTTCAGAATTCTCTCCTTGTCTTTGGTTTTCAGGAATTTTATTAGAATGTGGCACATGGTTGATCTTTTTGAGGTTCTTCTAATTGGCATTAGTGTAGCTTTCTGTATTTGCAGGCTTGGTTCTCGGGGCAGGTGGGGAAATTCTCTATGATTATCTCCTGGAAAACTCCTTTTATGCCTTTATTATTGTCATAGTGCTCTGAAATTCCAATAATTCTAAAGTTAAATTTCTTAATTGAGTCTTGTATTTCCATTTGGCTTTGTTTGCTTTACTTTGTTCTTTTCTCTTGTTTCTCTTGAAACTCGATAAGTTCAAGTAACTCTGTGTTCTCTTACACTTATTCTGCCTTCTGCCTGTTCGACTCTGTTGTTGAGTGTTCCTGTTGCATTTCTAAGTCAGTTGCTTTATTCTTGAGTTCCAGCAATTCTATTTTTTTAATGTTTTCAATTTCCTTACTGAGTTTATCATTTTGTTCCTCAGTTTGTTTCCTGATCTCTGTTAGTTTGTTTTCTGTGTGCTTTTTGCTTTCTTTAAACAAATTTAGTACCTTTGTCTGGAAGTTTTTTATTTTGTCCATCAACCTGGTCTTCACAGGAGAAATTTCTTCTTCACGTTTTCCTTTTTATTGGTCCTTCTTTTGTGATTTTGTGTTTTACTATTTTTTTTGAACTTGAGACTTCGATATCTTTTTAAAAAATGTTTTAAATTCTAAGCTTCCTGATTTTTAAGGGAATTATACTTGTTAGATTTAGCTCTGCTAGCTTCTCCTAAGAACCACTAGGGGGCACTCTTGTCCTTAGGTTTTTTTTCAGCTTTGAGTCAGTTCTGTGTAAGTTTTTATCTGGGTGCTTAAGTCTCTGGGTGCTTATTCTCCCTGAGGTGGCTGACTTTGCTGATATGTTAGCTCCCTCTGTCCTCTGAGGTTTTGGCTGTGGTCCTGAGTGTACTCCTGGGATTGGTTTCCTTTACCCCCTCATGTGGAGTTTGGGAAGGCTTAGCCTCTGCGGCTCCAAGAGCATGAGCAGGGGATTTTTCTCTTGCCACGGACGTAGATGTAAGTGATGGGGCTCAGCTTTCTTGAGGTCAAGATGGGGAGCACTTTATGTATTCCCCTCCTGTGCACCCTGTACAGGCTCTCCCATAGCGTCCTGCTGCGGGCAGGCAGTCAGTTGTTTCCTTCTCTGTTGCTTGTCTGAAGTATTTTTCTCATCCTGGCTGAAGGCTGTGTTGTGCGGCTTTTCAGTCTGTCTAGGTCCTAGAGCCCGTCTGCATTGGGTCTTCACGAGATTCAACAACACTCCCTCACAGTGTCCTGGTCTTCCTTTGCCCCCTCCCAAGTATGCTGCCCAGGAACTCCCATAGCCAATCTGTGTCACCTTAAAAGTCGGACTACATCTTCCTCAGTTTAGCTCCTATCCTACATTCTTTGTTTGGGGTGTTGTCAGTCCCTGTCCCAAAATGGCCACGGTGAGCTGAATCTTCTGGGTGGCAGCAGCTAGGATATTCCAGCTTCTGTGCTACCCCTCTTCTCCTCTCCCTGTTTCTGGACTTGCCTCAACTCTCCAACACTTCAGTTGTCATCTGGAGTTCTGAGATCTCAGTCTTTGCTTGTTTTTATTTGCTGTTAGGTGGGTTAGTTGTTGGGAGATAAATGGGAGCAACCGCTTACTCTACCATCTTCCTCCACCTCCCAACGTCTGTTTTTGATGAAAAAATTTTTCAGCATACTAGGAATAGAAAGTAATTCTTCAATCTGATAAAAGGCATCTGTGAAAAACCTACAGATAACATGATACTCAATGGTGAAAGACTGGGTTTATTCCCCAAAGAACAAAAACAAGGCAAAGATATCCACTCTCACCATTTCTATTTAACATTGTCTTGGAAGTTTTAGCTAGTGCAGTAAGTCATGAAAAAGTAAGAAAAGTATCCAGATTAGAAAGGAAGAAGTAAAAGTGTTTTTATTCCCAGGTGACATGCCCACCTACATAGAAAATACAATGGAATATTAAAAAGAAAAAAAAACTACTAGAACTAACTAATAAGTGAGTTTTAAGATACAAGTTTAGACTCTTTTGAGTTTAGGATCTTGTTACAGAATACAAGATAATATACAACATTCAATTATATTTTTATGTACTAGTAACAAATAATTGGAAATTGAAATTTTTTTTAATATTATTTACGATGGCATCAAAATATAAAATACTTAGAGATAAATCTTATAAGAGGTTTTAATACCAGTACTCTGAAGCTTACAAACTGTTGCTGAGAGATATTTAAGAAAACCCAAATGAGAGAAGAGACACACCTGTTTGTGATGCAGTAAATTGCTTTAATATGGCCTTTCTAGCCATGGTCTTATAACACCCACAAAATGATTGAGTGGGACTATGCAAAAAAGGTGCTTGTGGCCCATCAATGGGATTGGGCAGTTTTGCTAATGCAAATAAATTGCATGGAACACTTGTGGGGGGGGGGACTATGCAAATAAGGTGCATGAAACACTTGTAGGGGATTGATCAGTTTTGCCATCCTGCTAGGCTTAAAGGGAGCCAGTTTCAGAGGTTGGAAGGGACCTCACTACCAGAGGGGACAAGAGCAGAAAGCTTCTTTTGGACCTGGGGTTCCTGCACTGAGAACCTTCTAGACCCAGGAGCAGAGAGAGCTGTAATACTGAGATGGCAGTGGCATGGGACCAGCAGGCTAGGCTCACCTACCCATGGAGCAAGACAGCTGAGTGCCTTTGGGCAGGAGGCTTCCTGGCAGAGTGGGGTGCTTCTGGGCATTTATTGGCAGAGTTAAAGAGCTTTGTAACACTTGCCTGAGCAGGGCAGAGGCCAGCCAAGAGTGAAGGCTGAGGGCTGAGGGCTGAGGGCTGAGAGCAAGTGCTGAGGGCCAAGAGAGGGGCCTGCCTCCACACACAGCCAAGAAAAGCTGTCCTGATTGAAGAATTGTATCCAGAGTCATTTCTGTTACTTCCAAGTTAATCCTGATCTTGAACTGTAACCTGTTACTTCCATAATAAACTCCATAACTGTACGTATGCTCTGTGAGTTCTGTGTGGCAAAGAATTATCAAAACCAGCAGAAAAGTAGAGAGTGCCATGGGAGGGATGGCTGGTGTCAGAATTGGTAAAAAGGTTGGAGAGTGGAGGTATGTGTGACCTCTACCTCATAGGAATCAGCTTTGGGCTGATGTTGATCTTGATTCTTTCTTCTCCTCCTGAAGTTAGTTGAGGTCTGATGCCATGTCATTTTTACACTTGTTCATGGGTCAAAAAACTCAATATTGTTAGGATGTCAATTCTCTTCAAATTGGATTCAATGCAGTTCCAATGAAAACTACAGCAGGCCTTTCTGTAAAATTTACTGATGATTCTAAAAATCATACAGAAATGCAAAGAACCTTCAAAAAGACCAAAAAAAGTTGGAAGACTAACACTATCTGATTTCCAGGTTTATTATAAAGCTACAGTAATCAAAATAGTATGGTATTAGCCTCAAAATAGACAAACCAATAAAACAGTAAACCAATAAAAAGCCCAGAAATAGGCCCTGCATATATGGAAAACAGATTTTTTTTTTTTTTTTTTACAAAGGTGCAAAAGCAATCCAATCTTCAGGTGAGAGTTTTTTCAATAAATGGTGCTGGAATAACTGGATATTCACATACAAAAAGATGAATTTATAGCCTTACCTCATACCATACATGAAAATTATCTCAAAATGGATCATAGATCTAAATGAAACAGGCAAAACTATAAAACTTCTAGAAGGAAAAATAGGAGAAATCTTTGTGATCTTGGGTTAGGCAAAAGAAAAATGAAAAATACAACCTTATAAAAAATAAAATGAATAAATTGGACTTCATCAAAATTAAAAATTTCTGCTGATCAAAAGGCACTGTTTAAAGAATGAAAAAACAAGTCACAGACTAGGAAAAAATATTTGCAAATCATATATCTGATAAAGGTCTTATAACCAGAATGTATAAAGAACTCTCAAAGCTCAATAATAAGAAAACAAACAAATGAAAAAATGATGATCATAATATTTGAACATCAACAAAGAAGATACACAGATGGCAAGTAAACAACATGAAAAGATGTTCAACATCATTAGTCATTAGGACAATACAAATTAAAACCATAATGAGATACCCACTACCTACCTATTAAAATGGCTAAAATTAAAAGATTGACCATACTAAGTGTCAACGAATATGTGCGGGAACTGAAATGTAAAATGGTACAACTACTTTCGGAAAATGGCAATTTCTTAAAAAGTTAAATATGCATCATAAGATCTAACCATTCCACTTCTAAGTATTTACCCAAGAGAAAAAAAGCATCTGCCCATAAAAAACTTGATTATGAATGTTCATACCAGCTGTATTTGCAATAGACAAAAACTGGAAACAACCCAAATGTCTTTCAACAGGTGAAAGGGTAAGCAAGTTTTTAGTACATACAATGGAGTACTACTCAGCAATAAAAAGGAAAAGAACTCATACAACATGACTGACTCTCAAAATAATTATGCTGAGTAAATTACATTTATATAAAATTCTACAAAATGAAAACTAACCTATGATAACAAATCCTATGACTGAGAAATCTCATTCTAGAAATTTTTCCTCTGTAAGTATTAGCATGAGTACATAAAAATATATGTACAAGGGTGTTTACTACATCATTTTTGTAAAGGCAAAAAATTGGAAAACAACCTGAATTTTTTTAAGTAGGGAAATTATACATTTTGCACGATGGATAACTGCTCTCAATTGTTAAAATTAACAAGGCAAATGTTACGTATAACGCTTTGAAAAAATCTCCATGATACACTGCTAAGTTTAAAAACCACACATTGTAGAACGATATGAAAAGGGAATCCCATTTTCATAAAGACCATATGTTTATGCCCTATACTTACTGTTTATTTATATGATGTATATCTATATAAATTCTGGAAGGATATACACTAAAATATTGACAATGATTATATCTGGACTGGGTAGAGGGAAGATGGTCATGTTTTAACTTACGCATTTAAGACAAAGAAGAAAAAAAGTGGTTTTGGGGTGTTTTTATTTTCCCTTTTTGTACTTCCTATATTTTCCAGATAATCTGTGATTAACAATTAAATCTACATACTTATTCATTACAAAAGGAAAAACCAATAATTTTACAGTGTAGAAACTTGGCACACACTGTAACGTCACCAGTAATTGGCCAAATGGACATCATGAGCGTCTGGATATGATGCATCCAGAAGGACACACACTTCTGTGACCCTCCTACCAAAAATGCATGACCTGAACTTATTCATGAGGAAACATCAGACAAACCCAAATTGAGGAACATTCTACAAAGTAACTAGTTCTTAGAACTCTTTAAAAGTGTCCAAGTCGTGAAAGATAAAGACCTAGGAACTATTTCAGAGCAAAGGAAAATACGCAGTCAGGACAACCACACACAATAAGCCGTCCCATGGTGGGTCCTACCAGAATAAAAAGCAATAGTGAGACGACTGTAAAAACCTGAATAATGTCTGTAAATTGGCCACTAGTATGGTATTAGTGTTAATTTCCTGATTTTGTTCATTGTTCTGGTTTTGTGGGTATGTATGTTGTTAACTTTTAGGGCATCTAAGTAAAGGCTATAGGAGAATTATTTGAAATGCTTTTGCAACAATTTAGTAAGCCTGAAATTATCTCAAAATTGCAAAATTGCAAAATAAAAACTAAATTAAAAGACCAATTAATAGAATCTATTCTTTAAAAAAGATCTGTATCAAGTATTTCTTTAGCTTAGTGAAAATAATCATGTAAAGCTCATTAACTACAATAATGGCTTAACATCTGCTTGGACTCAACTTCCTAGCAGTTGAAATATACTTTGTACGGAATTGAATTCCTTATCACATAAGTTAATATTCTGAATACTGAAACTGCCCAGTTTGCTTCAGTCTTTAGTCTCTCTACAATTTCTTAACAAACAATCATGTGATAGGGAAGGGAATAAAGGGAGCTATGCTATTTCAGAAGATAGATTCAGAGGGAGAAAATGATGGTATGGAGGGAAAGTCATAGCTTCTATGCGTTCAAAATTATTGACTTTCCCTTGTAGTAGTTAAATATTCAATTGAGAAAAAACGTTGTCCTTTAATTGATTTCATACTGCTTCCTGTGGTTCGTATGAATTGAAATTCTTTTTCTTTTTTTATGACCTAGATAGATTGTATCATTATGTGCAAACACTACCTCTCTTGGGTGAGCCATAAGAGAAGTGACACTTGGCTATCTAGGAACTTATTTGAGTCTTATATGTGTGGTTTCGAATGTTTGTGTTTCACTCTGCCAAGGTACCGTGGGCCTACTTTCTCCTGTTTCCTGGTACCTGCCCTTTGTCTCTGTATTACTAGAAGCTGCCTATTTTCCTAAACTTAACTACCTCTCCTTTATTTAAGGGACACTATCAACCTTTTTGGCTGGAAGTCATCAGAGGATATTAAAAAGACGCTAACACAAACAACTGAAGGAACGATGAAATAAGGCAGACTTTGAAGAAAAAAAGAGGTGGGTGTCTGAAGCATTCCTGGTGAGAAGTCCTTATTGGTGACTGAAAAAAAGATCTTGTGGGTGACTCAATTTCTGGAACATCTAGAACACATACTGTGCCAATGGGAAGGATATTCTCTACACTGCAAGCTCTAGAATCTTGAAATTGGGTCTTGAGAACATCTGATTTCAAATCCTAAAAACAGAAATCTCTCATACAAGACTTCTAATATGCTAAAATTAAAATCTGGCTAGTAACTGTTAATTTACACAGTTAGTAGGAGGAACATACATTTTATTCCTGGTGTCTGGCACCTCTCTCTCCTTGCCCAGTCTTCTACTGATAACGGTATTGAATCCATATAGTGAAAATCCACGAGCAAGTTCTGGGTCTGAATAGTTAAAATCTTTACCTGCAAGGAAAGGTAGAGTTACGTATGTAAAGGCTTACCATCATCACATTGATGCAGGACAATAAAAACAACTATTTGCTGAATTCTTTCCTTTTATAATGAATCTGAGTCATTTTCTTGGAACCTAAACTACCTCCAGATGACAAAGCTGGGAGCTCAAAGTATTTACACAAATCAAAGCAGATTCTTTAGCAAAGTATGAACAACTAGCTCCCCTCTCTCCAGGGAAGGAAGGTGGGAGAATGAGAGCTGAAGCCCCTCTCTCAAATTTCCACTGGAGAGAATAAAACAAGATAACATAGAAAAACCCAACAAATCAGTCACAACAACACGTCAGGGGAAATTCCCTGTTAAAAGATTAGAAACTCTTGGATGGGAATAAAAATAAAAATGTAATCATAAAAGACAAACAAGTTGAACTAAAATGTTTTAAAGTGATAGAATGGCCAAAGAATACAGGAGTCAAAATGTCACTTAAAAAGTGTAGAATTCACTGAGAGGAGCATTACAGAAAGTCATTTTATACTGGTAAGAGATGTAAGTCACAATACAGATGTCACACTAATAAGCTTGTGTATGTTAAATAATACAGCAACAAAATACTTAAAGAAAAACTTAGAACTATCAATATATACTGCCGCGAGTAAGCAATAATTGAAGATTTTAAGAACAACTTCTAAAAAGTTAGAAGGCATTTGAATAATGTAATAAAGTTTTTTTGTTTTTTAGTGGTTATTTACTGTAATTTGTCTTTTAGAGAATAAACTTTCTTTTCTAATGCCCAAATTGTGTTTTCCAAAACTGATACTGAGGCTATCAAGAGGCTTTATAGCCTTTCCTCCTAGGTCCTTCCTCTTCTTCCGGCGAAACAATCCTGGACATAACACAACAAGCAAGAATTGGAAGACTCTGAAAAATGGAACTGAGGAATGATACAGTGGTGCATTCCCTGGGTTTCCTTGTTGCCTCTCACATACCCCAGACAAGGCGCGTGGAAACCTCCAACTGAAGCCTCCAACAGACATGGACAAAAAGTCTCCTAGAAAAGCCTGTTCCCCTTAGCCAAATAAATAAAATAATTATAATAATTGTGCCACAGAGTCAGAATCCACCTGGACTCTGACTTGACGGTAACTGGTTCTCCCTAGCAAAGGAACTGGAAAAAGGGGCCCTGGTGGTGTGCAGTGGTTAATTGCTTGGCTGCTAGCTGAAAACTCAGCGGTTCGAATCCACTAGCGATCCCCGGAGAAAAGACCTGGAGATCTGCTCTGGTAAAGTTTACAGCCGAGGAAACCCTATGAGGCAGTTCTACTCTGTCAGATAGGGTCACTAGGAGTCGGAATCCACTCTGCGGCACACAACAACGGAAAACCTTTGGGTAATACCTGCTGTATTTCAGCCATACACCAATGGAAAAACCGCACTGCCCCCCTGAGGTTCTTTCACCTCGCCCCTTTCACTCCAAGAAAGCAGAAGGGTGGGGCTCCAATTTCCCCACCCAGTGGTGTCAGCGGGGCTGAGCAGGAACCTAATTTCCCATCCCCTGCCTGGCAGAAGCAGGCAATGCCCCGATTCCCCCACCAAGGTACTGTCAGGTAACATCAATGGCGTGCTGAGCCTCTAACCCCACCCAACAATAAGATTAGCAAGATGGTGTGATGCGGGGCTAGTCCGCACTCGGCTTTCCCTTTACCCCAGTGTCAGCAGGGTCCAGTAGGTAGCTAAACCTCCACACCCACCTATTAGCGATGAGACTGAAGGAGGCAGGGTGAAGCAGGGTCCAGCGCGGAGCTGAGCCTCCATCCCCACCTGGCATCAGCAAGAGAGAACCAGGTATTGTGAGGTGGGATGATCGACACTCTGCTTCATTCCTTCCCTCCCCAGGTGTGAGCAGGGGCAGCAGGGAGCTGAACTCAGAGGCAACAAGCTGGTGCCGTTTTCACTGGGAAGGTGTTAGCGGGCCAAAGCGGGGAGCTGAACTTCCATTCCACCCGTCCCCAGTGACGATAGTGTAAGAGCGTCGCAATTCCCAGGCTGGTGTGGTGGGGCCCGGCAGGAAGCTAAAAATATACACACACCTGGCCATTGTGTACACTGTCACAGGGGGACTGTCTGATGAAAAAAGAAACTTAAATAGGACCCAGAGTCTCATAATATTCAAAACATCCAGGATACATTAAAAACCACTTATACCCAAAACAAGAAAAATCTCAAACTGAATGAAAAAAGACAATCCACAGACACCAACACCAAGATGAATCAGATGCTGGAATTATCTGAGTAGGATATTAAAGCAGCCATCACAAAAACGCATGAATGAGCAATGAACATGCTCCAGACAAATAAAAACAGAGAAAATCTTAGCAAAGAAATAAAAGTTACATATATACGTATATATAAAATGGAAATTATAGAACTAAAAAAATAATAATCTAAAAAACTTGCTGGATGAGCTCAATAGCAGAGTGGGGATGAGAAGATAGGATTAATGAACTTCAGGACAGATCAACAGAATTCACCCAGTTGAAACAACAGAGAGAAAATAGACTGAAAAGATATTGAACAGAGTCTCAGAGACCTGTGGGGTAACAACAAAAGAGCTAACATTTGTATTATCAAAGTCCCAGAAGGAGAGGAGAGAGCGTGGGAAGGAAAAAGCACTAAAGAATAATGGCTGAAAACTTCCTAAATTTGGTGAAAGATGGAAATCTACAGATTGGAGAGGCTGTGCAAACCCTCAAATTGGATAAACCAATGAAATCTACATCAAAACACATTATGATTAAATTTCTGAAAACAAAAGGCAAAGAAAAACTCTTGAAGGTAGCCAGAAAACAATGACATATTAGATATGGGGGGACATCAGTTTGAATGACAATGGATTTCTCTTCTGAAATCACGGAGGTGAGAAGGAATATCTTCAATATTTCGAGAACATTTCAAGAACTGTCAATCACAAATTCTATCTCAAGCAAAAATATCTTTCAAGAATGAAGAGAAAATAAACATATTTTCAATGAAGGAAAACTAAAAGTACTTGTGACTAGAAAGTCTACCCTTAAAGAATGGCAAATGGAAGTTGTCTGTAAAGAAGGAATTGATAACGGAAGAAGGCTTGGAACTTCAGAGAAGAAAGAATAAGGATAAATACAATAGACTATCTCTGTTATAGGAACCCTGGTGGCATTGTGGTTAAGCACTTGGCTGCTAACCAAAAGGTCTACTGTTAAACTCACCAGCCACTCCATGGGAGAAAGATGTGGCAATCTGCTTCCATTAAGATTCACAGCTTGGGAACCCTACGGGCAGTTGTACTCTGTCCTATAGGGTTGCTATGAGTTGGAATCAACTCAACGGCAATGGGGGTATCCTTCTTATACAGAATGTATGAAATAGGTTGGAAGTCACTACACAACGGCTGCAACAATGGACTCAAACATACCCATGATCATGAGCGTGGTGCAGGACCAGGCAATGTTTTGTTCTGTTATACGTAAGGTCGCCATGAGTTGGAGCCGACTCGATGGTAACGAACAACATCCTTCTCATGACTTTCTTAAATCATATTTGATGGTTGAAGAAAAAATTATAACACCATCTGATGTAGTGTTCAATGTATATAGAGAAATACTTAAAATAACAAAAAGAGACAATTATATTTTAAAAGTAGGAAGGCTAAGGGAGTCCTTGAGTAGTGCAAACAATTAACGGACTTGGCTGCTAACCAAAAGGTTGGAGGTTTAAGTCTATCTAGAGGTGCCTCGTAAGAGCCAAAGTGAGCTGCAATGGTTGGAACAGTAAGAGTGCTGGCAATCATAGCCAACCCAAAAAGGCAAGATTAAAGCCTCAGGAACAGGAGAAACAGATATCTGTTCCCCAAATGACTCAGATCTGCAGTTATCTGTGGAGTGCCTGTTATCAATAAGCACTGTCCTAGGCTCTGGGGTGCAAAGATGACTAAGATACATTCTGCTCTCCATGACTTTTGGTAAATTAGGAGAAATGGACACATAAGCAGATAACGTCAATGCAACGTGGAAAGCATGTTGATACAGGTGTGTGCAGTGTGCTGCAGGAGCATAGGAGAGGGCCCCTAGCCCTGTCTGGTGGGATGGATGAAGGAGTGGAAGTTTCAATTGAGTAAGAGTCATCTAGACAAATAAGGGAATGCTGGACAGAAGGAACAAACAGCAAGAGCAAAGGTGCAGAAAGGCAAGGAAAAACATACTGCATGCTCCCAGCTATAAGCTGATGCAGTGAAGGAGCGGAGGGAGATGAGGCTGAAACCAGATCCCTTGGGGGCAGATTGAGAAAGTCACTCTGGAATGGATCCCAGAAAGCCTATATCAGACTCCTGTAGGCCAAAGGGATCCCCAGGAGGACTGTGTACCAGAGAGAGACATGGTCAGATTTAGCAGGAGTTTGGTGGGGACAAGCCTGAAGGTAGAGCAGTAATCCCAGAAGGCTACCTCAAGAACTAGATGTAAATCCATCCAACTACATTCACCTGATCTTTGACAAAGGCCCAAAGCCCATTAAACAGGGAAAAGACAATCTTTTCAACAACCGGTGCCAACAAAACTGGGTATCCATCTGTGAAAAATGAAACAGGACCAATACATCACACCATACACAAAAACTAACTCGAAATGGATCAAAGACCTAAATATGAAACCAAAAACTATGAAGATCGTGGAAGAAAAAATAGGGTCACCGCTAGGGGCTCTAATACATGGCATAAATAGAATACAAACTCCAGAAGATAAGCTAGATAACTGGGATCTTCTAAAAGCTAAACACTTATGTTCATCAAAAGACTTCACGAAAAGAGTAAAAAGAGAACCTACAGAATGGGAAAAAAAATTTGACTATGACATATCCGATAAGGGTCTAATCTCTAAGATCTATAGGAAAATCCAACACTTTCCACAACAAGAAGACAAATAATCCAATTAAAAAATGGGCAAAGGATATGAGCACAGACACTTCACCTAAGAAGACATTCAGGCGACTAACAGACACCTGAGGAAATGCTCGTGATCACTAGCCATTAGAGAAATGCGGATCAAAATTACAATGAGATACCATCTCATACCAACTTTAGTGGCACTAATAAAAAAAAAAAAAAAAAACAGAAAATAACAAATGTTGCAGAGGATGTGAGGAAATTGAAACTCTCATGCACTGCTAGTGGGAATGCAAAATGGTACAACCATTTTTTTTCTTTTTCCCATACAAAAATTTGTACATACAGTTTTATGTGACCCTAATTGCTCTCCCCATACTGTGGCAGCACACTCTTCCTTTCCACCCTGGATTCTCCACGTCCATTCAACTAGCTCCTAACCCTCTCTGCCTTCCCATCTCACCTCTGGACAGAAGCTGCCTGTTTAGTCTCTGGTATCTACTTGAGCTAAGAGGCACACTCCTCACGAGTAACACTTTATGTCCCACGGTTCAGCCCAATCCCTGTCTGAAGTGTTGGCCTTGGATATTGTTTTAGTTCTGGGCTGATAGAGACTCCAGGGGCCATGCTCTCAGGGGTTCCTCCAGTCTCAGTCAGACCATTAAGTCTGGTCTTTTTACTAGAATTTGAGTCCTGCACCTCACCTTTCTCCTGCTCCATCCGGGGCTCTCTGTTGTGTTCCCTGTCAGGGTGGTCATTGGTGGTAGCCGGGCACCATCTAGTTCTTCTGGTCTCAGGCTGATGAAGTTTCTGGTTTATGTGGCCCTTTCTGTCTCTTGGGCTAATGCTTTCCTTATGTCTTTGGTGTTCTTCATTCTCCGTTACTCCAGGTGGTTGGGACTAATTGATGCATCTTAGATGGCCACTTGCAAGATTTTAAGACCCCAGACACCACTCACCAAAGTAGGATGCAGAACATTTTCTTAATAAGCTTTGTTATGCCAATTGACCTACATGTCCCCTGAAAGCATGGTCCCCAGACCCCTACCCCTGCTACTCTGTCCTTCAAAGTGTCTGACTGTATTCAGGAAACTTCTTAGCTTTGGTTTAGTCCAGTTGTGCTGACTTCCCCTGCAATGTGTGCTGTCCTTCCCTTCACCTGAGATAATTCTTATCTACTATCTAGTTAGTAAATAACCCTCACCCTCCCTACCCACCCTCAAAACCAACAAAGAATGTTTTCTTCTGTGTTTAAACCTTTTCTTGAGTTCGTGTAATAATGTCTTATACAATATTTGTCCTTCTGTGACCGACTAAATTCATTCAGCATAATGACCTCCAGCTTCCTCCATGTTAGATGTTTCATGGCTTCATCGTTGTCCTTTACTGTCGTGTAGTATTCCATTGTGTGGGTATGCCATAATTTGTTTATCCATTCGTCCATTGATGGGCACCTAGGTTGTTTGTATCTTTTTGCTATTGCGAACAGTGCTGCAATGAACGTGGGTGTGCATGTATCTATTCGTGTGATGGCTCTTATTTCTCTAGGATATATACCAAGGAGCGGGATAGCTTGATCACATGGTGCTTCTATTTCTAGCTTTTTAAGGAAGCGCCAAAGCAATTTCCAAAGTGGTTGCAACATTTTACTTTCCCACCAACAGTGTATAAGTGTTCCAGTCTCTCCACAACTTCTCCAACATCTGTTCTTTTGTGTTTTTTGGATTAATGCTAGCCTTGTTGGGGTGAGATGATATTTCATTGTAGTTTTGATCTGCATTTCTCTAATGGCTAATGATCATGAGCATTTCTTCATGTGTCTGTTAGCCACCTGAATATCTTCTTTGGTGAAGTGCCTGTTCATATCCTTTGCCCTTTTTTAAATTGGGTTATTTGTCTTTTTGTTGTTGAGGTTTTGCAGTATCTTGTAGATTTTAGAGATTAGACACTGATCGGATTTGTCATAGCCAAAATTTTTTTCCCAATCTGTAGGTTGTCTTTTGACTCTTTTGGTGAAGTCTTTTGATGAGCATAAGTGTTTGATTTTTAGGAGCTCCCAGTTATCTATAATCTAGTCTCTCTTCTGGGGCTTGTGCATTGTTACTTATGGTTCCTATTGTGTTTATGCCATGTATTAGGGCTCCTGGCTTTGTCCGTATCTTGTCTTCCATGATCTTTATCATTTTTGATTTTATATTTGTCTTTGATCCATTTTGAGTTAGTTTTTGTGCATGGTGTGAGGTATGGGTCTTTGTTTCAGTTTTTTGCAGATGGATATCCAGTTATGCCATCACCATTTGTTAAAGAACCTGTCTTTTCCCCAGTTAACTGACTTTGGGTCTTTGTCAAATATCAGCTGCTCACAGGTGAATGAATTTATGTCTGGAATCTCAATTCTGTTCCATTGGTCTATGTATCTGTTGTTGTACCAGTACCAGGCTATTTTGACTACCGTGGCGGTATAATAGGTTCATTGGTCTATGTATCTGTTGTTGTACCAGTACCAGGCTATTTTTGACTACCGTGGTGGTATAATAGGTTCTAAAATCAGTTAGTGTGAGGCCTCCCACTTTGTTGTTCTTGAGTAATGCTTTACTTATTTGGGGCCTCTTTCCATTCCATAGGAAGTAGGCGATTTGTTTCTCCCTCTCATTAAAAAATGCCGTTGGAATTTGGATCGGGATTGCATTGTATCCGTAGATTGCTTTGAGTAGAATTGACATTTTCACTATGTTGAGTCTACCTATCCATGAGCAAAGTATGTTTTTCCTCTTATTCAGGTCTCTTCTGGTTTCTTGCAGTAGTGTCTTGTAGTTTTCATTGCATAGATCTTTTACGTCTCTGGTTAGATTTATTCCTAAATATTTTATTTTCTTGGGGACTATTGTAAATGGTATTGATTTGGTGATTTCCTCTTGGGAGTTCTCTTTGTTGGTGTAGAGGAATCCAACTGATTTTTGTATGTTTATCTTATATCCTGATACTTAGCTGAAATCTTCTATTAGTTCCAGTAGTTTTCTTGTGGAGTCTTTGGCTCATATCATCTGCAAATAGAGATACTTTGACTTCTTCCCTACCAATTTGGATGCTCTTTATTTCTTTTTCTATCCTAATTTCTCTGGCTAGGACCTTCAGCACAATGTTGAATAAGAGTGGTATTAAAGGGCATCCTTGTCTGGTTCTGGTTCTCAAGGGGAATGCTTTCAAAGTCTCTCCATTTAGGATGATGTTGGCTGTTGGCTTTGTATAAATACCCTTAATTGTACTGTGGAATTTCCCTTCTATTTCTATTTCATTGAGAGTTTTTATAATGAATGGGTGTTGGACTTTGTCAAATGTCTTTTCTGCATCTATCAATAAGATCATGTGGTTTTTGTCTTTGTTTTATTTATGTGATGGATTACATTGATTGTTTTTCTAATGTTGAACCATCCCTGCATACCTGGTATAAATCCCACTTGATCATGGTGAATTATTTTTTTGATATGTTGCTGAATTCTATTGGCTAGAATTTTATTGTGAATTTTTGCGACAATATTCGTGAGGGATATTGGTCTGTAATTTTCCGTTTTTTGTGGTGTTTTTACCTGGTTTTGGTATCAGGGTTATGCTGGCTTCATAGACTGAGTTTGGGAGTATTCCATCATTTTATATGCTCTGAAATACCTTTAGTAGTAGGGGTGTTAACTCTTCTCTGAAAGTTTGGTAGAATTCGCCAGTGAAGCCATCCGGGCCAGGGCTTTTTTTTGTTGGGAGTTTTTTAATAACATTTTCAATCTCTTCTTTTGTTATACATTTATTTAGTTGTTCTAACTCTGTTGGTGTTAGTTTAGGTAAGTAGTGAGTTTCTAGAAATTTATCCATTTCCTCTAGGTTTTCAAATTTGTTAGAGTACAATTTTTCATAGTATTCTGTTATGATTCTTTTAATTTCAGTTGGGTCTGTTGCTTCCTCTCCTGTTTTTGTTTTGTCAGTTTGGCCAATGGTTTTTCAATTTTGTTGATCTTTTCAAAGAACCAGATTTTGGTCTTGTTAACTCTTCCAATTGTTTTTCTATTTGCTCTTTCTGCTCTAATTCTTATTATTTCCTTTTTTCTGGCTCCTGAGGGCTTCTTTTGCTGCTCTCTTTCTACTTGTTCCAGTTGTAAGGTTAATGTTTTGATTTTGGCCCTTTCTTCTTTTTGGATGTGTGCATTTATCACTATAAACTGACATCTGAGCACGGCTTTTGCTGTGTTCCAAAGGTTCTAGTATGATGTGTTTTCATTCTCGTTTGATCCTGTGAATTTCTTTATTCCCTCCTTAATTTCTTCTATAACCCAGTAGTTTTTGAGCAAGGTGTTGTTCAGTTTCCATGTGTTTGATTTTTTTCCTTGCTTTTTCTGTTGTTGATTTCTACTTTTATGGCTTTATGGTCAGAAAAGATGCTTTGTAATATTTTGATGCTTTGGATTTTGTTAAGGCTTGCTTTATGGCCTAATATGTGGTCTATTCTGGAGAATGTTCCATGTGCATTGGAAAAGAAAGTATACCTGGCTGCTGTTCAGTGGAGTGTTTGGTATATGTCTATGAGATCAAGTTGGTTGATTGTAGCATTTAGCTCGTGTCTTTATTGAGCTTCTTTCCAGATGTTCTGTCCTTGACTGAAAGTGGTGTGTTGAAGTCTACTATTGTGGAGCTGTCTATCTCTCTTTTCAGTGCTGTTAGAGTTTGTTTTATGTATTTTGGAGCCCTGTCTTTGAGTGCGTAAATATTTATTATAGTTACGTCCTCTTGGTGTATTGACCCTTTAATCATTATATAGTGTCCTTCCTTATCCTTTGTGGTGGATTTTACTTTAAAGTCTATTTTGTCAGAGATTAATATTGCCACTCCTGCTCTTTTTTGAGTGTTGTTTGCTTGATATATTTTTATCCATCCTTTGAGTTTTAGTTTGTGTCTTTGAGTCTAAGTTGTGTCTCTTGTAAGCAGCATATAGATGGATCGTGTTTCTTTAATCCAATCTGCCACTCTCTGTCTCTTTATTGGTGCATTTAGTCCATTTACATTCTGCGTAATTATTGATAGGTATGAGTTTAATGCTGTCATTTTGGCGTCTTTTTTTGTGTGTTGTTCACAGTTTCTTTGTTCCACTCAATTTTCTGTGCTGAGTCGTTTTCCTTTATGTATTTTCTTTTCATCTTTTTCATTGTTGTTGATTTTGTGTTTGCTGAGTCTTTATATTTTTCTAGTTTTTTATTTTGACTTGTAGGATTGTTAGTTTCCTTTGTGGTTACCTTAATATTTACCCCTATTTTTCTAAGTTTATACCAGTCTTTTATTTCTTTATATTGCCTTGACTTCCTCTCCATCTGAAAAATCTATGTCTACGTTTTTGAAGTCCCTCTTTTTTTGTTTTAATGTTGTCATCTTTTACATATTGACATCTGCTTCCCTATTTTCCGTGTTTTAGCTTTGATTTACTTTTGTGACTTCCCTGTCTGGGTTGAAATCTGGTTGCTCTGTGCTGTGTTCTAGTCTTGGATTGTTATCTGATGTTACTGATTTTCTAACCAGAGGACTCCCTTTAGTATTTCTTGCAATTTTGGCTTGGTTTTTGAGAATTCTCTAAACTTCTGTTTATCTGGAAATGCCCTAATTTCTCCATCATATTTGAGAGACAGTTTTGCTGGATATATAATTCTTGGCTGGCAGTTTCTTTCCTTCAAGGCTTTATATATGTCATCCCATTGCCTCCCTGCCTGCATGGGTTCTGCTGAGTAGTCTGAGCTTATTCTTATTGACTCTCCTTTGTAGATGACTTTTTGTTTATCCCTAGCCGCCCTTAAAATTCTCTCTTTATCTTTGGTTTTGGCAGGTTTGATTATAATATGTCTTGGTGACTTTCTTTTGGGATCTACCTTATGTGGGGTTCAATGAGCATCTTGGATAGATATCTTGTCATCTTTCACGATATCAGGGAAGTTTTCTGCCAACAAATCTTCAACAATTCTTTCTGTATTTTCTGTTATTCCCCCCTTTTCTGGTACTCCAATCACTTGTAGGTTATTCCTCTTGTTAGAGTACCATATAATTCTTAGGGTTTCTTCATTTTTTTTAAAGCTTTTATCTGATTTTTCCTCAAATAAGTTGGTGTCAAGTGCTTTATCTTCAGTCTCACTAACTCCGTCTTCCATTGCCTCAATTCTGCTCCTATGATTTTCTATTGAGTTGTCTAATTCTGAAATTCTATTGTTAATCTTCTGGATTTCTGATTGCTATCTCTCTATGGATTCTTGCAGCCTGTTAAATTTGTCATTATGCTCTTCTGTAATCTTTTTAATTTCCTCTGTTGTGTGTTCTGTGTTTTGCTTAATTTCCTTCCTAATTCCTTGAAGAGTTCTGTATATTAATCTTTTGTGTTCTGCTTCTGGTAATTCCAAGAAATTTTCTTCCTGTAGAAAATTTCTAGATTCTTTATTTTGGGAGCTTGCTGAAGCCATTATGGTTTTCCTCTTTGTGTGATTTGATATTGACTGTTGTCCATGAGCCATCAATAAGTTATTATATTTATTTATTTCATGTTTGCTTACTGTGTCCTAGCTTCTTGTTTTGTTTTGATATGCTCGTATGAGCTAGTTTGATTATTGGCCCCTTTGAAGCTCTAACGTCCTGTCACTGGGAGGTTAGATCTGTTACTAGGTATGTGAGCACAGGAGTCCACCCACTCTTCCTGTATGGATTCAGCTCAGGTGCCCAGGTAGACAGCCACCAAGTGTGTGGTATAGGCTCTCACTTACAGTCCCAGATAGGCATGGGTGATTGGTGTAGGCAGAGGCATCTGGCTGTAGCAGGGAGACACACTCTGAGCAAGGCAGGGGGCTGATGGCTGCCCCTGAGTGTCCAGGAGGAAGACGTGTCCCTGTTCCCTACAGTGCGTAGGTCAGTGGGTTTTGCAGCTGGACTATGAGCACCAAATGCTGTTGGATGCAAGGACTGGGGGGCACCACTTATTCATGGGCCCCTATCGCAGGTGGCTAGGTGGCATGGGTGGAGCCACCAGTCCTCAGGCCCCTATTGTGGGTAGGTGAAGACCCTGCTTAATGGGCAAATCAGTGTCAAATGTCACTAACCAGCCACTTTGCAGCTGAAATATTGAAGTTAGACTTCAGGTATATAACCTGTTGTACTGTGGTAATGAGGGCCTACACTGTTGAAATGGGCCCACACAAGTCTAGGGGGAAAGGCACTCAAAGTCTGTGGATCCCTTAGGCCTGTGCCTAGGCAAAGGAGCTGTACCTATCCTGGGTTCCTGGCTTAGGGGAGCCTGCAGTTTATTTTTTCCCATTTGTCAATTTGTTCACTCTCCAAGGCAGGGAGAAAGGCTTCGGGTGTGTGACAGATCCTACTTCTGGCCCAGGGGACTCGGCAATTTCTGAAGGCAGTCCGGGACCCCGTGAAGAGCAGGGAGTGGGGAGGTAAATGGGAGAGAGGTTTTCCCCTAAGGGGGTTGTTTTTGATCCGCGTGGTAGGCCAGACAAATTACTTATCTTTCGCGACTCGAGGGCTGCTTCTCACTGGTTCTGGGTGTTTGAGTAGACTCTCTGGTGCTGGGACTCTCCCGGTGCGGAAAACGCGCCTTCTGAGCATGGCTGCTTGCCTGCCTCACCACTGACGCCTGAGCTGCTCAGGCCTGAAAGGCTCAGGCTCTGGCTGGGTTGGGTCTGGGAACTCCTCCTTGCTTCCGAACCATGTCTCCCATCCCCTGCCACTCAGTTTGGTTCCTCAACTCTGCCTTTGATGTTTCGGTCTCCCAGATTGCCATATATAATTGATTCAATTACTTCTTTGGGTCTTTGTTGTAAGAGGGTCCACTGAAAGCATCTGACTACTCTGCCATCTTGGCCTCGCCTCTGGTACAACCATTTTGGAAAATGATATGGCACTTCCTTAAAAGGCTAGAAATAGAAATACCATACAATCTATGAATCCCCCTCCTAGGATATCCTAGAGAAATAAGACCCTCATACAAATAGATTATGCACCCCAATGTTCATTGCAGCATTATTCATAATAGCAAAAAGATGGAAACAACCTAAGTGCTCATCAACAGAGGAATGGATAAACAAACCATGGTACATACACACAATGGAATAATACAAAATAGTAGAGAACAATGATGAATTGGTGAAATATCTCACAACATGGATGAATCTGGAGGGCATTATGCTGAATGAAATAAGTCGATCACAGAAGGGCAAAACTGTATGAGACTACTATTATAAAAACACATGAAAAGGTTTACACACAGAAAGAAATAATCTTTAATAGTTACGAGGGGGGTAGGGAGGGAAAAACACTAACTAGACAATAGATAGGTGGTAACTTTAGTGAAGGGTAAGACAGTACACAATACTGGGGAAGTCAGCACAGTTTGACTAAGGCAATATTATGGAAGCTTCATAGACACATCCAAACTCCCTGAGGGACAGAATTACTGGGCTGAGGGGTAGGGACTACGGTCTTGGGGGATATCTAGCTCGATTGGCATAATATAGTTTATGAAGAAAATGTTCTACACCCTCCTTTGGTGAGTAGTGTCTGGGGTCTTAAAAGCTTGTAAGCAGTCATCTAAGATACATGTACCAGTCCCACCCTGTCCGGAGGTAGGAAGAATGAAGAAAACCATAGACACAAGGGAAAGAATAGTCCAAAGGACTAATGGACCACAAGCACCACAGCCTCCACCAGACTGAGTCCAGTACAACTAGATGGTGCCTGGCTACCACTACCAACTGCTGACAGGGATCACAATAGAGGGTCCTGGACAGATTTGTAGAAAAATATAGCACAAAATACAAACTCATGAGAAAGATCAGACTTACTGGTCTGACAGAGACTGGAGAAACCCTGAGAGTATGTCCCCCAGACACCCTTTTAACTCACTCCAGAGTTTCACCCTTGAGCCAAAGGTTAGACAAGCCTATAAAACAAACAATAACACACGTAGTTCAACCATGTGCACACCAGCCTGGGGGCAAGGATGACAAAGCAGGAGTTGACAAGAAAGCTGGACGAATGGAAATGGGGAACCCAAGGTTGAGAAGGAGAGAGTGTTCGCACATCATGGAGTTGGCAACCAATGTCACAAATCAATTTGTGTATTGTTTAATTAGAAACTAATTTTCTCTGTAAACTTTCACCTAAAGCTCAATAAAAAAAATGTGTGCAGTCTACATGTATAGCACTACATGTACTTTTACATATATACGTGTGTATGTATTTCTCTTTATGTATATGTACTACCAAGGAACTTCATGGCATCAATTTTTAGTTGTAAAGAAATTGGCATCAACCTAAATGTCCATCAACTGGGTGTGGTTAAATAAAATCTGATGCATTCGTACAACCACTAAACAATCCGGTAGAGCTACAAGTTTTTAGCTAAAAAGATTACCATAGTGTACTGTTAAAATCAAAAAGAAAATTGCATGTAAGAATCATAGAGAAAAATTGATATATATCAAAATGTTGAGAATTTTCTTCTTTTGGGTAAGACAGGAAAGAGTTTCTCTTATATATGTTGGAGATGATACACACACACACACATCACATACACATCCACTCCTCACTTATTGACATGGCTAGATTTCAAAGACCAGGACTACATCATTACACAACTGCCAAAGTACATCATTACATAACTGCCAGAATACATCATTACATAGCTGCCAAACTATGTCATTATGTAACTGCCAAACCACTGAGAATCATGGCCCATCCAAGTTGACACATAACCTTAACCATCACAGCCAGTATTACTCTTGCCTCACACCTCGGCATTTGTTACTGACAGACGTATGTTGTTAATGTGCAAAATAGTTGGATAGTAGATTCTTATTATTGTCATAAATGCAAAATGTTGGATAATGAGATAGTCGCTAAAAGAGGAGTAGGTGTATATATGTACAAGCATATCTCAAAGATAATGTGAGTTCAATTCCAGGCCACTGTAATAAAGTGAATATCACAATAAAGCATGTCACATGAACTTTTTAGTTTCCCAGTGCATATAAAAGTTATGTTTTTACTATATTGTAGTCTATTAAGTGTGCGATAACATTATGTATAAAAAAACTACATACCTTAATTAGAAAATACTTTATTGCTAAAAATGCTAACCATCATCTGAGCCTTCCTCTTTTTGCTGGTGGAGGGTCTTGCCTCAATATTGATGGCTGCTGACTGATCAGGGTAGTGGCTGCTGAAGGTTGGGGTGGCTCTGGCAATTTAATAAAATAAGATAACAGTGAAGTTTGCCTCATTGATTGACTCTTCCTTTCACGAAAGATTTCTCTGTAGCATGTGATGCTCTTTGAGAGCATTTTATATACAGTAGAACTTCTTTCAAAATTGAAGTCAATCCTCTCAAACCCTGCTACTGCTTTATCAACTAAGTTTATGTAATATTCTAAATCTTTTGTTGTCATTTCAATAACGTTCATCACATCTTCACCAGGAGTAGATCCCATCTCAAGAAACCACCTTCTTTGCTCATCCATAAGAAGCAACTCCTCATCCGTTAGTTTTATCATGAGATTGCAGTAGTTCAGTCACATCTTCAGGCTCCACTTTTAATTCTAGTTCTCTTGCTATTTCCACCACATTTGCAGTTACTTCCTCCATTCAAGTCTTGAACCCTTGAAAGTTATCCATGTGGATTGTAATCAACTTCTTCCAAAGTCCTGATAATGTTGATATTTTGACCTTCTCCCATGAATCACGAATGTTCTTAATGGCATCTAGAATGGTGAATCCTTTCCGGAAGGTTTTCAATTTACTTTGCCCAGATCTGTCAGAGGAATCACTACCTATGTCAGCTATACTTTACAAAATATATTTCTTAAATACTAAGACTTGAAAGTTGAAATTACTCCTTGATCCATGGGCTGCAGAATGGATGTTGTGTTGGCAGGCATGAAAGCAACATTAATTTCCTTGTACATCTCCATAAGAGCTCTTGGGTGACCAGGTGCATTGTCAATGAGCAGTAATATTTTGAAAAAAATCTTTTTATGAGCAGTAGGCCTCAACAGTGGGCTTAAAATATTCAGTAAACCATGTTGTAAACAGATGTGCTGTCATCCAGGCTTTGCTTTTCCTTTTATAGAGCACAGGCAGAGTAGATTTAGCATAATTCTTAAGGGCCCTAGGATTTTCAGAATGGTAAATGAGCATTGGCTTCAACTTAAAGTTACCAGCTGCATTAGCCCCTAACAAAAGAGTTAGCCTGTCCTTTGAAACTTTGAAGCCAGGTATTGACTTCTCCTCTCTAGCGATGAAAGTCCTAAATGGCATCTTCTTCCAATATAAGGCTGTTTCAGCTACACTGAAAACCTGTTGTTTAGTATAGCCACCTTCATCAGTTAGCTAGATCTTCTGGGTAACTTGCTGCAGCTTCTACATCAGCACTTGCTACTTCACCTTACTCTTTTATGTTTTGGAGACAACTTCTTTCCTTAAACCTCATGAACCAACTTCTGCTAGCTTCAAACTTTTCTTCTGCAGCTTCCTCACCTCTCTTAGCCTTCATACAATTGAAGAGAGTTAGGGTCTTGCTCTGGATTAGGCTTTGGCTTAAGGGAGTGTTGTGGCTGGTTTGATCTTCTATTCAGAACACTAAAACTTTCTTCATATCAGCAAAAAGCTGTTTAGTTTTCTGATCATTCATGTGTTCACTGGAGTAGCACTTTTAATCTCCTTTGCATATACAGCCTGGCTAACTGTTGGGAGCAAGAGGCCTACCTTTTAGCCTATCCTGGCTTTTGACCTGTCCCGGCTTTCGACATGCCTTCCTCACTAAGCTTAATCATTTCTAGCTTTTGACTCTTCCTTTCACTTGAACACTTAGAGGCCATTGTAGGGTTATTAATTGGCCGAATTTCAATATTGTCCTGTCTCAGGGAATAGGGAGGCCTGAGGAGAGGGAGAGAGACAGGAGAACGGCTGGTTGATGGAGCAGTCAGAACACACATTTATCGATGAAGTTTGCCATCTTACATGGGCACAGTTTGTGGCACCCCAAAACAATTACAATAGTAACATCAAAGATCACTGATCACAGATCACCATAACAGATATAATAATAATGAACAAGTTTGAAATAGTACGAGAATTACCAAAGTGTGATAGAGATATGAAGTGAGCACGTGCTGTTGCAAAAATGGCATCGATAGACTTGCTTGATGCAGGGTTGGCACAAAACTTCTATTTATAAAAAATGCAATATCTGTGAAGATCAATAAAGCGAAGCACAATAAAATGAGGTATGCCTGTATATATATGTGCATGGTGTGTGTGTGTATGTATATATACATATATATGCATACATTATACACACATATGTACATAGTATATATATGCTTATATACATAATACGAATGAATTTAAGTGTTAAAATTCTGGGGAATTTCTATTTTATTGTTTTTTAAAACATTTTTTTCAAAAATATTTATAATTACATGAGACCCAAAGTTCTTAAACCTGTTCCTAAGGTAGAGACAGTTAAGGAGGCCAGGACTTAACTCTCTGAGCCTCCAACCAGTCACTGACCATATTGCAGTTTCCTGAAAGAGATCTGTCCAAGCACAGGGAAAGGCAATGTAACTGCTATGAGTGTACTGAGGCGGCTTCTGGGGACTACGTCCATCTCCAGGGACCCCAATACTGCTTTCACCTAGAGCAGGAGCAAGCTCTACTCTAGTCTCAGAGAGAAACACTAGTCCCTCAACCTCCTTTGCTTCTATCATCATCTGAGTGGTAAGACTTTGAGAGCCAAGATGAGGTCCAGGAGAGGGAAGGGCCCAGGAGATCTGCAAAAGAACTCCTGTATCTCACGTATGCATCCTGTTCACTAGGGCAGGTTTAAGGCCAAAGCCTAGTCACCGAGGAGGAGGGCTATGCATATCAGAGATTCACAGAAAGTACCTTTGGTTTCTACATCTTTAGTTTCTGCTATTATCCTTATTATTTTCTTCCTTCAATTTTCATCGGTTTATCTTGTTAAACTAGATCTACACATGTGTGAACATGGGAAAAAAATCTTACAAACATAGTTACGGTGCAAAAAGCAAGTTCTAAAAGCATGCGTACTGTAGAACATTTACAATTAGTCCAGCTGTGAGGATTTTTGTTTTCTTTCATTTTTGTTTGGCTCCATAATCAACACCCACGGAAGCAGCAGCCAAGAAATCAAACGATGCATTGCATTGGGCAAATCTGCTTCAAAAGACCACTTTAAAGTGTTAAAAAGGAAATATGTCACTTTAAGGACTAAGGTGCCCCTGACCCAAGCCTTGGTGTTTTCAATTGCCTCATATGCTTGCAAACCTGGACAATGAATAAGGAAGGCCCAAGAAGAATTGATGTCTTTGAATGATGGTGTTGGAGAAGAATATTGAATATACCATGGGCTGCCAAAAGAATGAACAATTCTGACTTGGAAGAAGTACAGCTAGAATGCTCCTTGGAAGCAAGGATGACGACACTTCGTCTCACATACTTTGGACATATTATCAGGAGGGTCCAGTCCCTGGAGAAGGACATCATGCTTGGTAAAGTAGAGGATCAGTGAAAAAGAGAAAGATCCTTGACGAGATGGATTGACACAGTGGCTACAACAATGGGCTCAAGCATAACAACGATTATGAGGATGGCGTAGGACTGGGCAGTGTTCCGTTCTGTTGTGCATAGGGTCCCTATGGTTTGGAACCAACTCCACGGCACTTAACGACAACAACAATAGAACATTTGCAAATACATTAAAAACACAATACTACATATTGCTTAGGGATAATATACAAGAAAGTGTGAAAAGCAACTTGAGAAGGCTATCCACCAATTCAGGGTAGTGACTCCCTCTGGGGTTAGAAGGAGGGGGAAAGAGGAGTGAGTTTTTTTCTGTAACTAATTTCTTTAAAGAAAAAAGAAAGCTATCTGATATAAACAGAGATATAAACTACGCTAAAAACTGTTAAATTTGTTTGCTGAGTATATGCGTACTTGTTTTATTGTTTTGTGCACATATGTATTATATATATTTTAAATATTTCATAATTTAATCATTAAATTGCTCTAGTAAGGATATTTTTTGTTTTCTTTTTAAAAAAATTTTATTGTGCTTTAAGTGAAAGTTTACTTCTCAAATGAGTTTCTCATTCAAAAATTTATACACAAATTGTTTTGTGACATTGGTTGCAATCCCTGAAATGTGCCAGCACTCTCCCCCTTTGCCTTTACACGCTGGGTTTCTGGTGTCCATTCACCCAGTTTTCCTGTCCCTTTCTGTCTTCTCATCCTTGCTTTTGGGCAGGTGTTGCCCATTTGGTCTCGTATACTTGAATGAACCAAGAAGCACATTCCTCATGTGAGTTATCGTTTGTTTTATAGGCCTGCCTAATCTTTGGCTGAAAAGTGGACTCTGGGAATGGCTTCAGTTCTGAGTTAGCAGGGTGTTTGGGAGCCACAGTCTCGGGGATTCCTCCAGTCTCTGTCAGACCAGTAAGTCTGGTCTTTCTTCTTGTGAGTTTGAGTTTTGTTCTACATTTTTCTCCCACTATGTCTGGGGCCCTTTATTGTGATCCCTGTCAGAGAGGATATTCTTTTACATTTCTGTGGTGCAGTGAATTACTTAATATGGCCCTTCTAGCCCTGGTGGTATAGTGGTTAAGAGCTCAGCTGCTAACCAAAACGTCAGCAGTTCAAATCCACCAGCTGCTCCTTGGAAACCCTATGGGGAAGTTCTACTCTGTCCTATAGGGTCGCTATGAGTTGGAACTGACGTAATGGTACCTAACAACAACAGTACAACAGCCATAGTCTTTGTAACTCCCAAGACGGCAAGAAGCAGTGGTAGAGAAGTATCGGCAGTAGAACCAGGAGACTGGTGTGAGACTGCACATTGGGCTTCCTGGCCCACGGAATAAGGCGGTTACAGTGGGTGTGCCAACCCATGAACCCAGAGAGCTGAGCACCTTTGGGCAGGAGACTTCCTGGTGGAGTAGGGTACCTCCAGGCACTCACTGGCAGAGCTAAAGAGCTTTGTAACATTTACCCTAGCAGGGCAGAGGGCCGTCCGAGGGGCCGAGGGGCCGAGGAGCTGAGGGCCAGAGAGAGGCATTCCTGCGGACACAGATGAGAAGAGACTGTTCTGATGGAAGAACTATATCCTATTTCCTATACTGAATTGTAACCCAGTAACTTGCCTAATAAACCCCGTAATCATGAGTATGGTCCATGAGTTCTGTGTGGTCATAGCAATGGATTATGGAACCTGGCAGAGAGTACTGTGGGAGGGACAGATGACATCAGAATTGGTAAACCGGTTGGAGGGGAGAGGCAAGTCTGACCTCCATGTCATAGGAATCAGCCTTAGGCTGTTGATCTTGACTCTCCTTCCTGTTCGTGAAGCTAGAGGTGGTCAGATGCCCCCACCACACCATTTTTACAACTTTAAAACATCAAATTTGTGCTGTATTTTTCCCTTGAAATGGCTAAAAAGAAAACAAAAATACTTACGGAATATAAAAGATGGTTTCTGTTCTTTAGATTCAGCTTCATCAGGACTTTCATCTCTTAAGGGTGGTTTTGGTGCTCGCTCTGAGCCACGGATATCTTGCTGATGCTTATTTTTTTCAAGGGACCAAATTGATTCAGGCTTCTGGATTTTCTTCTGCTTGTTGTTCCCATAATTATGGTGAAAAGAAGTAAATAACAGAGCTGTCCAGATCCCAAACATAATGGCCCCGTAGAATAAACACTGAATTACGATATTTGTCATTGTAAACCTAGCATTTTTGAAGGTCCATTTTTCAATTTCCTAAATCAAAAGGATTTGAGGAAACTATATTAGATATTTTAGTGTAGGTTATCTACTTAAATTCAATTTTCAGTGTTATAAAAACAGAATCATTTTGGTATTAGTCCTTATTCTATACTTAGACAACATAAAGTGTATCATTTTTTTCTATTAAGTAGCAAAAAATCTTAAAACTTATATTCATAAGAGTACTCAACATCAAAATGTATAACATGCTTATAAATTATACAGTACCATTTAAAGTCATTGGCCCACACTCTGAGGGTACAGCTAAGGGAAATAACACGAGAAAAGGCTCATCCCTGACTCATGCCCAACCCTTCTTGTAGTGACAACATAGGTCTCTATTCAAAAATCTGATCTGACACCAATCTGATGGTTAAAATGTAAAAGCATACAATGTAACACGTTGGAGAAGAAGTGGGCAGTAAGCACTCTGGTCCACTGACAATGGAATTGAAAACTGGTACTACTATTTTGGCAATATTTAGTTAACATGAAGATACACATATCATATGCCAAAGCAATTCCATCACCAGCAATAATGCCCTAAAGGCACTCTCATACATATTAGATTATTCCATATGCATAAGGAGACATGTACAAGAATGCTTACAGAGGTAAAGTTTGTAAGAGTGAAAAATTAGGCATATCCTAAATTTCCCTCAACAGAAGTGATAAAGTGAGGTTATTCATTCAACAATGGAAATGAATCAACTGGAGCTAAGTGTATCAGTATAGGAAAATCTTAAAAACATTGTTGAGTGAAAAGCAACAAGGGTATGCTGCTACTTACATATACCTGCAAAACATGAAAAATAGTGCAATAGTTTATGAATATCTCCATATGTGGCAAATGCATAAAAAATTAGACATGTGAATGATCAACACAAATTGAGCATCGTGATCACTTCCATGGAGAAAGGATGTCGGGGAGGAACATACAGAACTCTACTGCATTCGTGATGTTTATTTTTTCAAGAGTTCTGAAGCAAATATGGCAAAATGGTGAGATCTGATAAGCTTGTTGACATGTACACAGAGTGTTCATGATCTTTTCTCTGTATCTCCCTTATGTTTGAAATATTTCATAATTTATCAGAAAAGAAAAAAAAGAAGGGTGAAAAAGAAAGTCTTGAGAGGTTGCCTTTGGAGGGGATAGATTAAATTTGAGCATGTGTCTTCTCTTGATTCCACTCTGAATAAAAACCAAATGAGAAACTCTCATGCGTAGAGAGCGGGAGAGGGGACATCAGTGGGTTCGAGGTTTCAACAAATGTCTGGAAGACAGAAAGCCATTGGAAGTGTGGTAACTAATTAGGAAGGCCAGGTGAGTGTGCGGTGAGAGGTAATTTGAAGCAGAACTGAGTCTAGCCTACCCTGGAGAAGCACAGGGCTTGGAAGCAATGTGTCAGGTGAGGCAAGGGGAGGCTTTTGGAGAGTCCTCAAGTTTATACAGAAAACAGCCAACCTCCTCTACCTGTCTCTGTGCAGAGAAGTCAAAGCAGGAGGCTGGCTGGTGGTTTCTTCTCTGCAGGAATGGAGCTGTCGAGGCTCAGCCTTTCCAGCCACAGTGAGAAGCAGGAAGGAAGCTTGGGCTGAACACAGGGGGTCATTTTAAACATGAGAAGGTGGAATACTAGCCTCACTCAGTCTCTCTCCTGCCTCGCACACAGGACCCTGGCAACCAGGTTGCTGTAACTGAGGTACGAGGCAGGAGAAGCCCTATAGAGAAAAAGACTTCCACATCCTGGAATGTGAGTTCTTCAGACAGCAGCTGAGCCCATCCAATCACCTTGAGAACAACATCCCTCTGAACAGCTCCACCCTAACACCCAGAGAACTCACCAACTGTTTAATCAGTTGCTGTGGAGTTGACCCTGACTCATGGCAACCTCATGTGTACCAGAGTAGAACTGTGCTCCATAGGGTTTTGAGTGGCTGATTTTTTGGAAGGAGATTGCCAGGTCTTTCTTCTGAGACACCTCTGGATGAACTCAAACCTCCAACCTTTAGGTTAGCAGCCAAGCACATTAACCATTTGTACCACCCAGGAACAGCCAGCTGTTTAGTCTCATTTTTAAACTGCATTGGAAAGCCAAGGATTGATTGAGACTTTTGAGGAAGGTCTCCAAAAAAGAAGAAAATACAGACAGAACCAGAAAAGGGAAACAAGCAAATGAAAACATTTTAAAAATCCAAACACTAATTCTGATTGCTCAGAGAGGATAGTACATTTATAAAACAAGAAAAGTAGGCTTTGGGGGAAAAAAAAGAACAAAAGAGACTGTTGGAAATTTAAAACATGATTGCTAAAGTTTAAAAAATCATTAGAAGGTTGGAAAATGTGAAAGTAATATTCTGAAAAGCACAAATAAAAATGACAGAGGTGGAAAATACAAGGAAAAAATGTAAGACTTGGTGTATCAAACTGGGAGCTATAACAACCAACTAATAATAAAAGTGCCAAAAAGAGGTCAGAGAAAAATGAACATTATAAAATAAAGAATACAAAACTGAAAAAGCCCGCAGAACGTCTGACACAATGAATCAGAAAAGCTCCTAAAAGCTTGGAGTGAGCGAAGTTGGTGACATATAAAAGGAGAATCAGAATGATACCAAATTCTCAACAGCCACGTTAGATTCTACAAGACTATAGAGCAATGCCTTAAAAATTCCAAGGTAAAATTATATTCAATCTAGAATTCTATACCCAGCTGACAATGTAGAATTTTACCTGAGCCCTGTGATACTGGAAAACAGAGGAGGTAGAAGAAATCCTCCCATTTTTTGTGTTCCAAAAATAGCTCACTGCAAAGATCTACCCTCCCCAATATAGCTAAGATAAGACTCACGGATGCCTCCTTGTTTGCCCGTGACAAGGCCAGACCCAGACTCTCCAAATTCCCAGTCTTTGCCTCATAAATGACTAGCTGAACTGCTCATTCCCACTGATCAATCGGAACAAAATGCTTGTTAACCAGACCCTAGTTAAGATTCTCTCCTTCCCCTAGGTCCTTAACTTGGCCTACCCTTGGCCTGAGCCAGCACACAGCCCTCCTTAATGATCCCTCCTGGAGAATAGGTTGGCTCCAGCATAAAACATTCTCGGATCTACTGTCTGATCACACAACATCTTCATCCCACTTTCCCACACCCAGTTCTTTCTAGCCTTGTCTACTCCTTTCTCTCTATAAAAAGAAAAACCCTTTTTGCCTAACTCTTGAGACACTTGCTGATCTTATGGTCATAGGGTTCTCCTTATGGCAATAGACCCTCCTTCCCATATTGCAATAGTCCTTTTCCCTCCTTTGCAATAATCCTTTTGGATAAAGTCTCTCTTTACTAAGTCTGAATTATTATTATTTTTTGACACAGCCAAAAATAAATCCAGCTTGAGAGTGGAATAAACATATTTTTAGAAGTGTCAGAATTTAGAAAAAAATTCTAAGAAAAAAACATTTCTTGGGAAACTACATTTGGATTGCAAATACCAATAAAACAAAGAGTAAATAGGGAAGACATGGAACCCAGGAGGGTGGACTGAACCAGGAGAGGCAAAGAGAAGTCTCAGTTGTCGGCCGTGCAGCAGGCCTGGAGAACAGCAAGCCCCTACGGGAGCAGAGACTGGGAACTCTGGATGGGTCACCCACACCCCCTAAATGGAGGTGGATCAAAGGAATATCTGATTTGATGGATTACTCGGGATGGGGACATGTAGGTAGATGACATATCTGATGGTGAAAAAAGGAACAATATTTGTAGAGCAAAAAGGATACAAACATGGATTACTGTTTTAACCAAAAAAATCCCATAGATTTATTGGGAAAACAAAGTAGAAAAAATGGAGGTCATGTAAGAAAAATGAAGTAGATGTATTAAATAAATCAAGAAGTAGAAGTCTAAGAATATTATTTAAAATATGAAAATAACTTGTCATAAGAAACATTAAAGGGTCAAAGTGGTTGATTCTAGGGAGATGAATTGGGGGTTAGTGTGGGGATCGGGAGGGGACTGGATGATTTTCTGTAAAAGATTTTGTTTTTATTTTTTATATGTATGCATTACTTTGGAAAACATTTTAAAAATAAAGATTAAAAAGAGGTTAAAAGTGAGAAGAAGCAAACAGTGTCCATCAAACAGCACGAATAATGGAGACTACCCAAATACTACAGCTTCATTCTCTCTACCCCAACACCTTTAAGTCACATAGACATCTCCCGTGTGAAAAAGTGATGAGTGGAATGAACTCCAAGCACTCCAGTTCAATTCATGGTCTAAGACCTTCCAGCTTTGTTTCCTCCTTCTTTTCTCTGATAAACTCATGTGTCTTCCTGGCATTTGGATGTTTAGCATTGCTCCTATTTCTAGCCTTTTACTGACTTGAGAACAGGATTTGGCGTCCATAGTTTTGACCTTTGGCATTTCTGAGGAACTAGTCTGAATGTAGATTCTAGCTCTTACTGATCTTGTTCATTTAGAAAATCCAGGTGAGAGAACTTTGTGGTGAAATGAGTTCCTTTACGCGGCCTTTTGTCTTGTTCTTTGGAAAAACAGCTTGAGAGATTTTTCCTCCAAGCCCTCAGGAGTTAACTGTGCTCTAGTTTTCTACCCCAGAGGCTTTGTTACATTTCCTGGGTAAATTGTAAACAACTCGGTTTGAAACTTTTTGTCTGGTCCTGGGCTGCAGCCTGCCCTGTGATTGGTATGCATCTTGCATAGGGATACTATGCAAGTGAAGTGACTATAGACCATGTAAATTGAGTTAGTATAGCCTACTATGCAAATAAAGTGTCTGTGGCCTAACAAAACGGGATTGGTCAGTTTGTGGCCCTTGGGGGGGGTGGGGGGGCATGCCTTGAAATTGACAAGGAGTTTGTGTATATATGCAGCCATCCCCACAGAAGTTTGAGACAGGAAGCAGACAGAAGCAGAAGGAAGAGAGAAGAGAGAAGAAGCGAAGAGAGAAGAGAGAAGAAGCAAAGAGAGACGAGGCAAGGAACCTCCTCAAAGAGCTATAACGTGGGTCAAGAGCTGTAGTGCTGAAGACGGCAACAAGCCCAGAAGGGGCCCAGCAGCAAAGCCAGTGATGACAGATGGCAGGGGCAAGAGGAGCCTGTCCTCAGGGGGGTGAGAGGATGCCTGCATGGTTGAGAGTTGTCGAGAGAGCTGTCCTGCACTGAAAAAAGGAGACTTTGCCTACATGCTCCCTGATGCTGATCCTGATTTGTAGCCTGTTGATCCAAATCCTGAGTAGTACCGTTACTTCCTTAATAAACTACGGAACTGTAAATATGCTCTGTGAGTTCTGTGTGGCCATTGCAACAGATTATCAAATCCAGAAGAGAAGTAGAGAGTGCTGTGGGAGGGACAGCTGGTATCAGAACTGGTAACAAGGTTGGAGGGTGGAGGCATGCCAGACCTCCACCTCATGGGAATCAGCTTTGGGCTGATCCTAGTCATTATCCTCCCTGAAGTTAGGCAGGTTCTGACCCTACTACTACCATTTTACAAACGTATTGACCAGAACACTTCTGTGGCATCAAATTACTAGAACAGGGCCTTGCTCCCCTTACCCCCCACCCCAAAGTGACCTGAACACACCTGGATAAAATGTGCAGTAGGGGATGTGCTCTGTCACCCAGATCCCCTCTTTGGGACTGACACACGCATCCCCCAACTGCTGGGACTATTGGCTGCTGACAGCTCACAGCTGAGTTCCTTCTCAAGAATCACCATTAGTGGAAGCAAACTGCTTGGCCCAGGTTACACCTTCTCCCTGTGGAAACTTGAATTCAAAGGCTGGTCAATGGGCCCAACCCCCTTGTCTGAACCCTAAGGAACCATCCCAGTCCCAGAGCTGCCATGGGGTTGGCAGAGGCCCTTCTTGCAACTGCATTACAGTCCAACCCCTTACTCTGCTTGGCCCTGCTTCTCTCACTTCCATGCAGGTATTGTTCCCAGATGCACTCCCCAGAATACTTCTGCAGGCAAATCTCTGTCTCAAAGTTTGTTTCCTGGGGAACTCCACCAACAGTTGGTACTGGGAGCCTTCACAGGGAACAGGCTCTGACATGGGATTTGAGAGCTGGTTTGTGGTGGTATGTGGAGTGTCGAGTCGATAACCCTGGTGGGCTGATCTGGGTACCTGCTAAAATCTCACTGATGGTAGAGTGGAATGTAATACTGGTGGAAAGGAATGCTCTGGTTGGCGCAATGGAGAGATAGCGGAGTAGTAATTATAAATACTATGGAATTAGATGACTATTGTTAAGTGCTATTGATGTATTTGAGAGAGGCAATGAGAGGCTAAGGGTGATTAATCACCAATTTAAGTCAAAATATCAGAATCAGAGGGCCTCCTTAGTAGCACATGAAGGAACTCTCATCTCCCACAACCAACAGAAAAAGCTGAGAACCATTCCAAGGACTTGATTATAAGGTCCGAGGAAGGTTGAATTCTCAATCTTGGCTAGTCTATCCAGGGAAGGAGTGAGACTCTGAGGCTTGGGCAGGGCCATCTGAGTGGAAATGCACTGGAGAACCTTGAAACCCTAGAGCCTTGGAAACACTCTGGGCCTACAGAAATGGCCTACTCCTTTTTATTACAGGCCAGCTTTCCACCTTTGCTTGAAGACAGTACAGAGCCCTCTGCTTTGCGAGGCAACACATGCCCTCTCTCAAGATCTACCTCCAATCTCCTCCTGGCTATTGGATCAATAACTATGGTCACACATTACCTGGTGGGAAACTGTTAGGCCTGCCAAGAGAAGAAAGAGAATATACACCCCAAGGGAGTTGCAGAACCCAGCCACCATGTGCCATCAGGAGCTGGGAATATATGGGAATGGGTCCTGAAGGTACTCCATCAAGGGAGGTGGAGTTGTGGGAGGTGGGATATAAAGATGGTTAGTGAGAGTTTACTAACATAGGAAACTTCTCCACAAGAAAATTTCTTTGAATAAATGAGTAACACTTTAGAAATGAAACATTGGATTATGAAAGAAAAAGTGTTAAAGGTTAAAGAGAAGAAGATAACTTCTAATTAGGAAAAATGGGTCGATTAAAATAGCTGAAAAGAGAATGAAGCAGCTTTAACTCACATCAGCACCGTATCTTTCTGTTAAATGTCTAAATTGTGAGAGATTTTTGTTCCAACTTTATTCAAAAACCAAAAACAATCAAAACCCAGTTAAAGGAGAAAATAGGTGAGAGAAGGCAACCAATTTTAATACACAAAATATACACATGTATTTATATGATAGAATTATTACTGAAAAATAAAATCTCTGTTCACTAGAAGGATGCTACTATATTAAGAAAACTTCGGGGAAATTTTGAACACATGTGAACATTTTTCTCATTAGTAATTTTCTTATATTACATTTTCTTAAAGTAGAGCTCACACTAATTCTCTGGCATATGTTCCGCTCCTGCATCCCCCAGCTCCCATCCCGGGCCCACATACACCCCCCAAAGTATAGAAAACCTCTCCTACCAAGAGATCGATGTAGGAGGTCTGTGATGGGCTTTTCAGCTCTGTCTCCTCAGAAGGAAATCATGTTCAGTTATTTTCACTCAAATATGCTGAATTCACATGCTACAAACATAATACAGAATTAATTTGTAAAGGATATTTCAATGATGATTTATATTAGTAAATCCAATTTTAAGTGCATTCAGGAAACTTGAGAGTTAATTTTAAAAATCTTGTTAAGAAGAAAAGAATGCAGCCAACAACTATGTCCCTGTCAAAGAAAAAAAAAAAAAAAGCTAAATCTGGATTTAATTGTCCGGGTTGTTTTAAAATGTGAGTCTTTTGAGTAGGGAAAACATGACTATGCTTTAGACAACGTCACAACTAATTTTTCTGTAGAAACATCCATAGCTTTCCTCAGACAATCTTAGTACTGATTTTCGTGTAAGATCTATGACTTTCTAGCTAAGTTTTTAAAATAAGTAATATGTTGAACTAGTATAAGTTTCAAGAGGCACAAGGGGATAAATAATGAAAATTGGTCCTATTTTTCAAGTACTAAATTCGTTACAGTGCCTACTCCTCCTCAAGGGTGGTGTAACGCAGCCTGGGGACTTCTCTTCACTCCTGTTTTTTAAAAAGCAAATCTTTTTAATCCCCATCCTTGGAGCCTGCATGGCGTCCAAGATTCAGCGATTATACTAGAGGCGGAAGGCACTTGCCCAACATCTTTGTCCACCTTCTACCCCACGGAGCTCACTCGCCTACCGTTGAGATGGCTGTCCTGTAATAGATGTATTTGCCGAGCAGAGTCATAAGCGAGATGAGGCAGGGACTCTGGTGAATGAGCTGGGAGATGTCATTTCTTCCTAAACGACTCACTTTGTAGGCCTGGATTCTGAGCTAGTGCTAACTGTGCCAGCAGCCTGCCTGGTGGTGGTACTTAACGGGCTGCTTGCCTCACAAAGCTGGTGACATCACACAGGGTGTCAGTCCGCAGAGGCCTCTGCCTGAAAGCCAGCAGCTGAATCACGGACATCCCAAGTTCAGAGGGTCCTTCGAGAACGTCTTACAATAAAATCTTCACTTGTCAGCTGAGGAAATAAGGAAAGCCTCTTATTAGGCGAGGTGAAAATCCAAGTGAATCTCTCCTCTAGGATAGGCCTGATTTTTAGTTCTTTTAAAGTAAACGAAAAAAAAAAAAAAAAAAAAAAAACAAGCAAACGATGACAAAAGCAAACTTTTCAGAACAGCTCAAGAGTCTTAAAGACGAGCCAAAGAGTTATTTAGCTGCCTTTTCAAGTTTAATTCTGTGATTTGGTATCAACATTTAGCTATCGGTACACTGGGTCAGCCCAAAGCTTGTGAAATTTCTTCTTTATTAACATGCCTGAGCAGGTCTGAACCTCCGCCCTTGAGGAGATTGACTCAGTGTTTTTCCTGCAATAAGGCCTGTGCTTCAAAGTATGTGAACAGCAGGGGTGAGCTGATAACACCTCCAGGAGCAGCTGTAATGGGCAGCTATGAACTCCAAGTCTCTCAAGCCTCCTTTAGACAAGTTCAATGAGACGGTCCTTCTTTCTCCTTTATTAGCAAAGTTAAAAAGTAAGCTTTTGCTCATAATAGCCCCAAACTGGAAATAACCGAAATGCCCACCCACCATGTAATGGATAAATTGCGGCACAGTCATATAATGGAATGCAAAACAGCAATGCAAAAGACTGAACTACAGCTACACACGACAACATGGGTGACTCTCTCAGACAAACCTTTGAACAAAAGAAGCCAGACACAAGGGTATATGATTCTATTCATATGAAGTTCAAGAAGGGGCAAAACTAATCTAGAGTGGTCATTCAGGGCAGGGGCTACCTTTGTGGGGGCGGACGCTAATGACTGAGGGAAGGAGGAGGGAGTCTTGTAGAAGGCTCATCATGGCTTCTATTTTCTGGGTCTGGAGAAGGCATCATGGAGTCTGTGCTTACAAAACTTCATTGAGCACCTGTTCACCTAAGGTGTGTGCACGTCAATGATGTATATAATGCCCTCAGTAAAATTAAGGAGAAAAAAGTGAGTCAGCACAACTTGTGGACTAAGTTCTATCTTGGAAGTTTTGTAAATATTACATGTTCTGTTTATTATAATAAAGTAAAATCGTTCTGAAAAAAAAGCACACATAGAACTTAGCCCAGGAAAATAGAAGAACTTATTTATTCATTTATTATTGAGATACAATTCACATACCATATAGAACTTTTCAAGGACAGTAGTTAGAATTTCCTTCTTTCTTTCGTTCCTTTCTCTGTCTTCTTTTTTGATATCTAATTCACATACCACAAAATTTACCCATTTAAGGTGTACACCTCAGTGGTTTTAGTATATTCAAAAAGTTGTACAATCATTGCCACTATCTAATTCCAGAATATTTCATAAACCCCCTCAAAATGCCATGCCCATAGCAGCCACTACGCATGCGATACACGTTGGCCCCACTCCCGGTCCCTGGCAACCACTAATCCACTTTCTTTCTATATACATTGGCCTATTAGAGGCCTGGTGGAGCAGTACTTCAGAGCTCGGCTGCTAACCAAAAGGTTGGCAGTTTGAGTCCACCAGCTGCTCCTTGGAAACCCTATGAGGCAGTTCTACTCTGCCCTGTAGGGTCACTATGTGTTGGAATCAACTTGACGGCAATGGGTTTGGGGTTTTTTTTGGATACCTTGCATATAAATAGATTCATGCTATATGTGGCCTTTGTATCTGACTTATTTCCTCTACCGTAATGTTTTCAAGGCCCATCTATGTTATCAGTACTTCATTCCTTTTTATGGTTGAATAATATTTCATCATATAATATACCACATTTTGTTTATTTATCTACTGATGGACATTCAGGGATTCCCACCTTTTGGCTATTATAATATGAAAAATGCTGCTATAAACATTCGTACACAAGTCTTTGTGTGGACATAATACTTTCAGTTCTCTTGAGCATACACCTAGGAATTGAATTGCTGGGTCATATGGGAACTCTGTGTTTAACTTTTTGAAGAACTGCCATGCTGTTTTCCAAATGCATCATAGAATATTATATTCCAATTTTTTCCCCCAGAGAGAAGGAAAAGAGTCATTAAATGTATGGTGACTGTCAAGGTGTCTTAGGCTGGATTCTCTAGAGTAACACCAGTGAAGCGTAGATATATATAAATGTATCCATGTATAAATATAGATATTATATATTTTATATTTATTATCATACATATATATTTATGTTGTATATAATAAATGCACATATATTTAGATAAATATATGTATATGTAAATATATATAGAGAGAGATTTATTTTAAAAAGTGGCTCATGCAGCTGCTGAGGCTGGCAAGTCCCAAATCTGTGGGTTAGACGTCCAGCTGGAGGCTTCTCTTGACTCCTGTGGTTGCAGGGGCTGACGAAGGAAAATCAGCAGGCTGCTGGCTCACATCCCAGGAACCGGAGGTCAGAGGATGATACAGGATCCAGAGAGGGCGAGCTTTGCCTGAACATCCATAAATATTGGATGCAGGCCATACCCCCAAGGAAACTCACTTTCAACTGATCTGGCTCCTCACATCAGATCACAAAATGGAGAATGATTGCATAATATTTGCCAAACCACTGAGAACCATGGCCTAGTCAAGTTGACACATAACCTTAACCATCACACGAGGGAACTTCGAGCCTGTAATGGGAAATTTGACCATAGATGTTCAATTATCTTGTAAAAGAACTTCACTAGTCTTTCTCATGATGTCTCCCACACGGGCTGGTTCCCTTGGATCCTCTGATTTCCCTGAGTGATATAATCAAGCAACTAACATTTCTAAAGCACCAACTAAATGCAAAGCATAATAAAGGCACTGTAAAGAAGACACACTTATTAAACACCATCTCTACTCTTAAGGGACTTACAGTTTATTTGGAGGAGATGTTGTTGTTAGCTGCAGTCGAGTCAACTCTGACTCATGATAACCTTAGACAACAGAATGAAACGTTGCCCAGTCCCACGTCATCTTCAAAATTGTCAGCATGTTTGAGTCCATTTTTGCAGCTATTGTGCCAATTCATCTCACCGAAGGTCTCCCTTGCCCTTGCTGGCTCTTACTTCACCAAACATGATATCCTGCTCTGGTTATTGATCTTTCCGGATTAGGTGTCCAAAGCAAGTAAATCAGACAATGTTCTGATGTGGTCTATAAGGTTTTAAGTGACTAATTTTCAGAAGTAGATTGCCAGGCCTTTCTTCCTAGTCTATCTTAGTCTGGAGACTCCACTGAAACCTATCTACCATGGGTGACCCTGATGATATTTGAAATACTGGTGGCACAGCTTCCAGCATCGTAGCAACCCACAAGCCACCACAGTATGACAAAGTGATGGATAGGTGGTGGTTGGAGGAGATAAAAATATATAATTAAAAGTAAATGTGTCGATGCATATTTACTAGTATTATATCTTGAGTAAGGAAATCTGGTCGTGCAGTGGTTACAGCGATCAACTGCTAACTGAAATGTCAGAGATTGGAAACCAACAGTGGCTCCGCAAGAGAAAGATGTGGCAGTCTGCTTCTGTAGAGATCTACAGCCTTGGAAACCCTACTGGGTTGCTATGAGTTGGAATCTATTCCATGGCAGTAGGTTTGGTTCTTCTGGGGTTATATCTCTAGTGGTCCAGACATTAAGGCCATAAACAGAAAAAGAGAGACTATATAGCTGGAGTGGTAAAGGGATACCTTCTTGGGAAATCTTGGACTTGAGTTAGATCATGACAGGTGTGGTGTTAGATAAAGAGTGAAGGGTGTTCTAAACAGAGGGAGATCTAGGGTAAGTCTTTATTTAATTTTCCTTTTATTGTACTTTAGATGAAGGTTTACAGAACAAATAGTTTCTAATTAAACAGTCAGTACACATATTGTTTTATGACAATGGTTAACAACCCCATGACACATCAACACTCTCCCTTCTCGACCTTGGAGGACCTCTGTTTTGGTGAAAATATACATAGCCGAAGATACACCATTTCAAAAATTTCTACATGTACAATTCAGTGACATTGATTACATTCTTTCTGTTGTGCTGCTATTCTCACTATCCTTTTTCAAATCATTCCATCACGATTATCTTTAACTCACTGCCCTCTAGGCCTCCCATCAAAACTTTTGAGTTGCTGTTGTCAATTTGATCTCACATAGATAATTCTTTTTTTCTTTTTTTGTACTTTAGATGAAGGTTTACAGAACAAATATTTTCTCATTAAACAGTTAGTACACATATTGCCCTAAGACAATGGTTAACAAACCCATGACATGTCAACACTGTCTCTTTTCAACCTTGGGTTCTATATCACCAGCTTTCCTGTCACCTCCTGTCTTCTAGTCCTTGTCCCTGGACTCATTAGTCCTATTTTGTTTCATGGGGCTGTCCAATCCCAGGCTGAACAGTGAACCTTGGAAGTGACTTCACCACTGAGCTAAAAGGGTGTCCTGGGGGCCTTACTCTTGGGGTTTCTCCAATCTCTGTCAGGCCAGTAAATCTGGTCTTTTGTTGTGAGTTAGAATTTTGTTCTACATCCTTCTCCAGCTCTGTCCAGGACCCTCTGTAGTGATCCTGGTCAGAGCAGTCAGTGGTGGTAGCTGGGCATCACCTAGCTGTACTGGACTCAGTCTGGTGGAGGCCGTGGTAGCTATGGTCCATTATCCTTTGGACGAATCTTTTCCTTGTATCCTGTCCTCTTCATTCTCCCTTACTCCTGAAGGGGTGAGACCAGTGGAATATCTTAGATGGCTGCTCACAGATGGCTACTCACCAGGGTAGAATGTAGAACATTGTCTTTAGAAACTGTGTTATGCCAATTGATCTAGATGTTCTCCGAGACCATGGTCCCCACAGCCCTCCGCCCAGCAATTCAGTCCCTCAGGGAGTTTGGATGTGTCTATGGAGCTTCCAAGACCTTACCTTGTACAAGTTGTGCTGGCTTCCCCAGTATTGTGTACTGTCTTACCCTTCATGAAAGTTACCACTTATCTATTGTCTGTTTAGTTTCCCCCCACCCCTCCTATCCTTCATAACCAACAAAGAATGTTTCTTTTTATGTTAAACTTTTTCATGGATTTTTACAGTAGAGGTCTCATACAATATTTGTCCTTTTGTGATTGACTTATTTCACTCAGCATAATGTCCTCCGGTTTCATCCGTGTTATGAGATGCTTCACAGATTCTTCATTGTTCTTTATCGTTGCATAGTACTCCCTTGTGTGTATGTACCATAGTTTGTTTACCCATTCATCTGTTGATGGGCATCTAGGTTGTTTCCATCTTTTTGCTGTTGTGAACAGTGCTGCAATGAACATAGGTGTCCATATGTCTATTTGTTTGAAAGCTCTTATTTCTCTAGAATATATTCCTAGGAGTGGGATTGTTGGATCTTATGGTATTTCTATTTCTAGCTTTCTAAGGAAGTGCCATATCATTTTCCAAAATGGATGTATCATTATGCACTCCCACCAGCAGTGCATAAGACTTCCAATCTCCCCACAGCCTCTCTAACATTTGTTATTTCCAGTGTTTTTGATTCGTGCCAGTAATGCTGGGGTGAGATGGTATCTCATTGTGGTTTTAATTTGCATTTCTCTAATGGCTAGTGATTGAAAGCATTTCCTCATGTGTCTGTTGGCCGTTTGAATGTCTTCTTTGGTCAAGTGTCCGTACTTCAGGTGAAGGCTTACAGAACAAATAGTTTCTCATGAAACAGTAGTACACATATTGTTTTATGACATTGGTTAACAACCCCACAACATGTCAACACTCTAACTTTTCAACCTTTTTTTTTTTTGGTGAAAATACCCATAGCCAAAGATACACCATTTCAAAAATTTCTACACGCACAGTTCAGTGACATTGACTATGCTCTTCCAATTGTGCTGTTATTCTCACTTAAGATGAAGGCTTACAGAACAAAATAGTTTCTCATTTAAGTTAGTACACATGTTGCCCTATGACAATGTTTAACAATCTCACAACACATCAACAATATCCTTACACAACCTTGGGTTCCTTATCACCAGCTTCCTTGTCCCCTTCTGCCTTCTGGCCCTTGTCACTGGACTCCTGTAACTTGTTAGTCTCATTTGGTTTTAAGCGGCTGTCTACTCCCAGACTGAACGGTGAACCTTGGAGATAACTTCACCACTGAGCTAAACGGGTGTCTGGGGGCCATACTCTCGGGGTTTCTCCAGTCTCCTTTAGGCCAGTAAATCTGGTCTTCTTTTTGTGAGTTAGAATTATGTTCTCCATCCTTCTCCAGCTCTGTCCAGAACCCTCTGTTGTGATGCTGGTGAGAGCAGTCAGTGGTGGTAGCCGGGCACCATCTAGCTGTACTGGACTCAGTCCGGTGGAGGCCTTGGTAACTGTGGACAATTAGTCCTTCAGACTAATCTTTTCGTTGTATCCTGTAGTCTTCATTCTCCCTTTCTCCTGAAGGGATGAGACCAGTGGAGTATCTTAGATGACCGCTCAGAGGCTTTTAAGACCCCAGACACTACTCACCAAGGTAGAATGTAGAGCATTGTCTTTATAAGCTGTGTCATGCCAACTGAGCTAGATGTTCCCTGAGACCATGGTCCCCAGAGCCCTCCACCCAGCTATTCAGTCCCTCAGGGAGTTTGGATGTGTCTATGGGGCTTGGTGGTGCAGTGGTTAGGAGGTTGGCTGCTAACCAAAATGTCAGCAGTTCTAATCCACCAAGCGCTCCTTGGAAACCCTATGGGGCAGTTCTACTTTGTCCTATAGGGTCGCTATGGTCAAAATCGACTCCACGGAAATAAGTTTGGTTTTTTGGTTTTTATGAGAATATTGAATATACCGTGGACTGCCAGAAAAACAAACAAATCCGTCTTGAGGAAAGTATAGCCAGAATCCTTCTTAGAAGCAAGGATGGCAAGACTTTGTTTTGCTTACTTTGGACGTGTCATCAGGACATCATGTTTGGTAAAGCAGAGGGTCGGTGAAAACAAGGGAAACCCTCCATGAGATGGATTTACACAATAGCCACAACAATAGACTCAGACATGTGAGGATGACCCTAAATGGGGCAGTATTTGGTTCTGTTGTACATAAGATTGCCATGAGTCAGAGCCTACCCAACAGCAACAGCCAACCACAGTAATGTTTCATTCCACCAAGTAAAGGCAATTGAACACAAAGTTCACTACTCAGCTATCACCAGTAGGTGGCGATCACACACTGTATATGATGTCCATTTCCCTCTCCTTTCTCTTGGGTCAGTTTGTCTGTTGTATCGTATGGTTCTCGCTTATCTTTGTACATTTTGTCCTTGTCTTCAGCAGCCTTAATCCTTCCTTACAGTACTTTCCATCAAGCTACCTTCACCTTATTTTTAAAAGTAAAGACTTTTCATAATTTCAATTGTAAGGAATTTTAACGTGTCCTTAGCCCTGGTGGAGAGGTGGTTAAGAAATATGGCTGCTAACCAAAAGGTCGGCAGTTCGAATCCACCAGTTGCTCCTTGCAAACCCTAAGGAGCAGTTCTACTCTGTCCTACAGGGTCGCTATGAGCGGAATCAACTCGACGGCAACTGGTTTTGTTTGGTGTTTTTTTTTAAATCTGTTTAAGATTGAGCTTTCATTAGCGTTGTCCACAAAGTTGCATAGATTTTCAATAACATGTTCCAACTTTGATTTTCTCAGAAGCCTGTTATTTTTAGCGTGTCATATTGAGGAATGCATTTTTCAGGAACGCATATATGTTTTAGCAGAAATACTTGCGCTGCCTTCCTTTTTTAAATAAATAATAGCAAACCGTGCACACTCCTCCGCACTTTGCATCTTTTCAACAACACTCCCAAAACCAAAACCATTGCGGTGGAGTTGATTCCAACTCAGCGACCCTGTAGGACAGAGTAGAACTGCCCCATAGGGTTTCTGAGGCTGTAATCTTTATGGAAGCAGACTGCTATATCTTTCTCCCACGGAGCAGCTTCTGGGTTCAAACCACTGACTTTTTGGTTAGCAACTGAGCTCTTAACCACTGCACCACCAGGGCCCGTAAAAGGCCTCCTTGTCCCTTTTTGAAAACCTTGGTGGCGTAGTGGTTAAGTGCTATGGCTGTTAACCAAAGGGTCGGCAGTTTGAATCCACCAGGTGCTCCTTGGAAATTCTATGGGGCAGTTCTACTCTGTCTTATACGGTCACTATGAGTCAGAATTGACTCCACTGCAATGCGTTTGGTTTGGTTTTTATCCCTTTTTGCAGCTGCAGAGTGCAAGTAGGGAGAGAATGAGTGAGATCGAGAACTCTGATTTGCTGCTGCTTCTCTGCTGTGACATTCTGGGCAACTCCCTAGGCTTCAAGGACTAACCTAGTATTCTACCTGGATATTGTCTACAGAGTTAATTCTCCAAGACTCATAAAACATATATAACAATTTTAAAAAATGAGTTTATAAGCAGCTTTTTTAAGTAACAGAACCCTGTTTAACATGAGTTGCTCCCTAAGTATCTGAAACCTCTTGCCAATCACCTCTCTCCCTGCTGTGTGGAATGTCTTCATAGTCCAGGCAGCAAGTAAAGCTGGATTTACCCCAGAAACATCACCCAGTTCAGGAGGCTGTGAGTAGAGCACCGAGTGGTCTGGGACCTGGAGATTCCGGAGCAGCCAACTTAAATATCAGCTCCCATATCCCTGTCTTTCAGCATATTAATTAGAACTCTTCCAACCACAAGTGGCTTAAGGGAAAAAGTTACTTACTGGTCACATACTAAAATGGTCGAGGGTCAAAATCTGGCTCCAGACACAGCTGAATTCAGGACTCAAGCGATACTGTCAGGAGGGGTTCTTCCCACCTCCCAGCTCTGACTTCCACCTTTGTCTTCAGTCTCAACCTCCTGTGTGGGTCTTTGGCAGCTCTGAGCAGACCTCTCATAAACAACAGGGCTGCTCTATCTCCGGCTTTACATCCTTCCAGGTTCAAGTTTAGTGAAAAAAAGTAAGAGCCTTTTCTGGTAGCAAAACCCAGAAGCCCTAAGATGTGCTCTGATGTGACCGACTGGAGCCTTGTGCCCACACCTGAGACAATCGCCATGGTCTGGGGGAGACAATTGCTGCTTGGCCTCAGTTTGGGTCACCTGATGTATCCCCCGACTGAGCTTAGAGCCTAAGACTAAGGTAAGGGTGGATTCTCACAGGGATATCCAGGACTCTCCAATGGAGAATGATGCTGGGATCCTCTACTTGGGACATTCCATGCTAACAGTAACCCACTGAGTCTCAAAAAAGTGTTTTCCCACCCCAATAATTTTAAACAAGGAATGGCAGGTAGCTTGAGAAAGTCCCCTGAACTCCAGACTAACCTATCCAGCTGCCTTCTAAAACATCTCTACTTTACCTTGGATGAGCCGCTCTTATTTCACATACCACACATTGAACTCCTGCTTTCCCCATTAAACTTGTTCCTTCCACAGTCTTTGAGATCTCAGTAATTGACAAGACTTTGAGATGAAAACTTGGAAGTTACTCATCCCTCCTCTTTTTCTCGTATGACCCATATACATTCTGTTGGAAAATCTTGTAAGCTATATTTCTACCCTAGGCCAGCACATCCATATATATTGGAAGCAGGCCAAACCCCTAAGGGAACTCCCCTTAGAACTGATTGGCTGATCACATCATGGAGGTGATTATATCACAGGATGGAGGATGATTAAATAACTAAATAATTAATTAAATAATAATTAAATAACTGCCAAATTACATCATTACATAACTTCTAAACTACATCATTACATAACTGCCAAACCACTGAGAATCATGGCCCAGCCAAGGTGACACATAACCTTAACCACCACAGCCTACCCCTTGTCAGCTTGGCGTCTGCACACGTCTCCTCAAACCATATACAATCTCTAAATAAAGACAATTACAAAGTCATTCTTGTGCCTAACATGATACAACCAAAAATGCAGCAGCCTCTCTTACATCCTACTGTCTATAAGTAAAGAAAATAAAAATATTTCATGCAAACACACAAGGAGGAAATGCTCATAACAATTACAGTCTTTGTTTCTGCAACTGGTCACTTGGTCATAACTGGTATTTAGAAATACCTTCTTCCACCACCCATCCTGTATTCCCTTCACCCTCAGCAAGCACCCCAGCTGGTCGTAGTTCTTTGCCTGGTGGGGTGACGCAAACCTTCATTCCTGAAGGGTCTGGGCTGTTAATAGTTGCTGTCGTTTTCCATTGATTTTAATCACAGGGCATGGTAGTACTGAGAGAGGCCCTGAGGGATCTCCTGTATTCCAGACATACTCTTTTTACCTCCATTATGAAACATCAGTTTGATTTCCCCTCAGTAGTCAGAGTCAATCACACCAGCCAATATGATAACTCCCTTCTTTGCCTGTTGATCCAGAGGCATGAAGAGCCAAAGTGGCAGGGTGGCATTCTTAACTTCTAGTTCAATGGAATCGGTGTTGTGTCTCCAGGTGGGAGCATTCCTCCCTTTGGAACTAAGACCTCTAGACCTGCAGAGGATACAGTCACAGGGACAGGAGGCAAAAATTTTACCAGTGGGTCACTACGGTTAATAGTGAGTGGTGCTGCTTCCATTTCTACCCCTTAATTCCTGGAACCGTAAATCTTTGCTATAGGAGAAACAACACTATATATTGGATGCTGGTTTAGAGCATATACAGTCTCCTAAAGAACATTAGCCCAACCCTGCAAAGTGTTGCCACCTAGCTGGTGTTATAATTGTGTCTTTAGAAGGCCACTCCATCACTCTATCAATCCAGCTGCTTCAGGATGATGGGAAACATGGTAAGACCAGTGAAATCCATGATCATGAGCCTATTGCCACACTTCATTTGCTGTGAAGTGAGTCCTTTGATCCTAGGTGATGCGACATGGTGTAACATGATGGTGGATAAGGCATTCCATAAGTCATGGTTGTTTTGGCAGAAGCATTGCATGCAGGGAAGGCAGATCCATATCCAGAGTAAGTGTTTATTCCAGTAAGAATGAAATGCTGCCCTTTCCATGATGGAAGTGTTTTAATGTAATTAACTTGCCACCAGGTTGCTGACTAATCACCTCGAGGAATGGTGCCATATCAGGAACTCAGTGTTGGTCTCTGCTGCTGGCAGATTGCGTGCTCAGCAGTGGCTGTAGCCGGGATGACATTAGTGAGTGGAAGTCCATGCTGCTGAGCCCAGGCATAACCTCCATCCCTGCCACCATGACCGCATTGTTCATGAGCCCATTGGGCAATGATGCGAGTAGCTGGAGAGTAGCAGAACACGTCATCCTGTCCACTTGATTGTTAAAATTTCCTCTGCCAAGTTCACCCTTTGGTGAACATTCACATGAGACACAAATATTTTCACTTTTTTGTCCCATTCAGAGAGGTTTATTCACATACCTCTTCCCCATACCACCTTGCCACTCATTTTCCAATCATATTTCTTCCAAGTGCCTGACCATCCAGCCAAACCATCGGCCACAGCCCCTGAATCAGTATACAATCACACATCTGGCCATTTCTCCTTCCAGGCAAAGTGAACAACCAGGTACACTGCTCAAAGTTCTGCCCATTGGGAAGATTTCCCTTCACCACTGTCCTTCAGGGAGATCTCAGGAACAGGCTGTAGTGCTGCCACTGTCCACTTTCAAGTGGTGTCTGCATATCACACAGAACCATGCACAAACCAGGCACAAGTTTTCTCTTCCTCAGTCAACTGATCATAAGGAATTCCCCATGAGACCATAGGTACTGACTAGGAGAGGACAGGTAATGTGACAGGAATGGAGACCATGGGCCACTTCCTCATGCAACTTTACTTGTGCCTTCAGGTCCTGCTCAGGCCTGATCTTGTATATACCACTTCCAGTTAATGATAGAATGCTGCTGTGCATGTTCAGCTTTATGGCTCTGTGGGTCAGACAACACCCAGTTCATGATGGGCAGCTCAGGCCAGTGGTGACTTTGCGGCCCATGGTTAAGTGTTGAGTCTCTACTAAGGCCCGGTAACAAGCCAAAAGCTGTTTCTCAAAAGGAGAATAGTTATCTGCAGAGAATGGCAGGGCTTTGCTCCAAAATCCTAAGGGTCTGTACTGTGATTCACCAATAGGGGCCTGCCAAAGTCTCCAAACAGTGTCTCTATCTGCCATTGACACTTCAAGCATTACTAAATCAGTAGGGTCATATAGGCCAAGTGGAAGAGCGGCTTGCAAGGCAGCCTGAATCTGTTGCAGACCCTTCTCTTGTTCTGGGCCACACAAAGAACTAGCAGCTGTTACAGTCGCTTGATAAATAGGCCGGAGTAGCACACCCAAATGAGGAATATGTTGCCTCCAAAATCCAAAGAGGCCCACCAGGCTTTGTGCTGTCTTTTTAGGTGTAAGAGGGGTCAGATGCAACAACTTATCCTTCACTTTAGAATGAATGTCTCAACATGCCCCACACCACTGGGCCCCTAGAAATTTCACTGAGGAGAAAGATGCCTGAATTTTTGTCAGAATAATTTCCCACCCTCTATCCATAAATTTCTCACCAAGAAGTCCGCGGTCATTGATACTTCTTCCTTACTAGGTCCAATTAAAATATGTCATCAGTGTAATGGACCAGTGTGACATCTTGTGGAAGGGAAAGGTGATCAAGGTCCCTGCAGACTAAATTATGACATAGGGCTTGAGAGTTGATATACCCTTGAGGTATGTGATAGTTAAGATTTTCTGTCAGCTTGCCTGGGCCATGATTCTCAGTGTTTTGGCAGTCATATAATGTTGCGATCACTTCCCTGTTGAGATTTGATATGTGATCACCCTCACGATGGGTTCTGCCGTGAGTAGCCAATCAGTTGAAGGGGATTTTCCTTGGGGGTGTGCCTTGCAACAAGTGTGGGTGGACCTTCTGCTCATTCTGGATCCTGCAGCTGGCTCCTGTTGGTTTGACCTCCATTTCTTGGGACTTGAGCTAGCAGCTTACCTGTGGTCTTGCCTGCCAATCTTGGGATTCGTCGATCTTCACAGCCTGTGAGCAACAGCCCTGCTCTCTGGCCTGCTTATCTTGGGTTTGCCAGCCCCTGTGCCTATATAAATCAGAAGGCTTTTTTCTGACTCATGGACTTGGGATGTTACAGCCTCTACAAGCTTGTGAGCCATTTCCTTGATACAAATCTCTCTCTCTATATATATACATATATACATATTTATATGCTTTATTCGATTTGCTTCTCTAGAGAAACCAGCCTAAGACAAGGTAAAACAATGAAGGTGTAATGTTGATCTTACCAACTGAAGGCCAACTGCTTCCGGTGATCTTTCAAAACTGGAATCGAGAAAAAGGTATTGGCCAGATTAATTACTGCATAGCAGGTACCAGGAGATGTATTAATTTGCTCAAGCAATGAAACCACATCTGAAGCAGCAGCTGCAGTTGGAGTCACCACCTGAATAAGTTTTGCAATAATTCACTGTCGTTCTCCAAGATCCATCTGTTTTTTGCATGGGCCAAATAGGAGAGTTGGATGCGGATGTGGTGGAAATCACCACCCCTGCATCCTTCAAATCCTTGATGGTGGCAATAATCTCTGCAATCTCTCCAGGAATGCAGTATTGATTTGGTTTTACTATTTTCTTAGGTAAGGCCAGTTTTAATGGCTTCCACTTGGATTTTCCTTCCATAATAGCCCTTACTCCTCTTGTCAGGTATCTAATATGGGGGTTCTGCCAGTTGCTGAGTATATCTAATCAAATTATGCATTCTGGAACTGGCAAAATCATTATAAGATGGGTTCGGAGACCCAGTGGACACACTGTGAGATGAACCTGAGCTGTCTCCCTTAATAACCTGAACTCCATATGCCCCCAGTCTGACTGGTAGGCCACAGTGATGTTCTGTTTCTCCTGAAATTAGTGTCAGTTCAGAGCCAGTATCCATCAATCTTGTAAAAGTCTGATTATTTCCTTTTCCCCAATGAACAGCTGCTGTTGTAAATGGTCTTAGATCCCTTTGGGGAAGGCTGGGAGAAAGATTCACGGTATAAATTTTTGGCAGTGCAGGAGGGTCCTTCCTCAGGGGGAACCAGCCTCTCCTTCATTCAAGGGGTTGTGGGTCTGTAAACTGGCTCAAGTCTGGGAATTGATTGAGGGGCCTTGACTCTCTATTCTGGCAGCTTGAGTTAGACCGCTGTTCACTTGACCTAGAATTCTTTTACTTTTACAGATCAGGTAAATATTCAGTAGATTTCCCATCTATTTCACTCCTAGGGACACCATGACTAAGTAGCCAACGGCATATGTGCATACAAGTCAGGATGTTCTGATTACTGCTTTGACTCTGCTGTCCATTATGGTAACCACACCCATCTTATTTCTGTTGATGGAGTGCCACCACTTGGCCCCTACCACCATTGTAATTACCAAAAAACAAAACCAAATCTGTTGTTGTTTAGTCAATTCTGACTCATAGTGACACGGTAGAGCTGCCCCATAGGGTTTCCAAGCAGCGGCTAATGGATTCAAACTGCTGACCTTTTGGTTAGCAGCTGTAGCTCGCTGTAGCTCTTAACCACTGTGCCACCAGGGCTCCACCACTGTAATGAGGTGTCTTAATTTAGTTAGGACAGTTCCCACTGTCAAATCTGACTTACATAAAATAGCAATCACAGCATTATTCAAGGATGCTGGGGCTTCTTTCACAAATTTGTTTCTCACTGTTGTTGTAAAAAATGTGTTCTCTTGTCACTCCATGTGTGGGTCTGTGGGTCTAGCCTGATAAATCTACTCTAACACATTGATTTTCCTAAGGCTTTGAATACCTTCTACAATATACCAAGGCAGGTCTGGCAATTCAATTTGATTTATCTAGGCTACTGCTTAATCTATGCTTCAGCAAACCAATCAAACTATTAGATCCTTTTCTCAACCTTTAGAGCTGAAACATTGAATGAAAGATTTGTACTTAGTGGGCTCATATCAATAAACTGATACTGATTCAACTTTATTTTCCTTGCACTATTATCCCACACCTTTAATAGCCATTCCCACACATATTCCTTAGGCTTCAGCTTGTGTGTACTAGAAAAGTCAAGCGGTTTTTTGGAGTGTACTGTACCTCTTCCTGGGTCATGTTTTGTACTTCACCTTTTGGAGCTCGCTGGAACTCAAGTCTACTTATAGATCTAGAAGCAAAAATGGATGGTGGGGTTGTGTTCTGAGAACATTCAGCAAGGTCTTGTAGGTCATCTGCTTCAGGTGATGCCCCAAGCGATGACTCCGATGCCTCCCCAGATGATAACTCAGACAAAGGCTCTTCAGACACAGCTGGGTTAATCTCCTCAGATGGGGGTGGGAGGAATAATGGTTTTACTGGGGAAGGTGGCTTAGCAGACAAAGATGGGGTCATTTCTTCAGATGGGAGTGAGAGGGCTGGTTCTGTTGGCAGGAGTGATTCAACAGTATTTAGGGGCTCAGTGTCCCCAGCTTCCTGATTATCTACTTGTATGTCCCCATCCCAAGTTTCAGTGTAAGAGGCTGCATAGGCCCGGCTGACTATTATTTACTCCCCATTGCTAACCGCCACATTGTCTCTTGATTTTGTTTTTCCCTCCAGTTCCAGTCTCTACAAAAGTTTTAAGATTAACTGATGTTCCTCCCTGGAGGGTGGAAAACAAGTGATAATGATCTACGAATGAAAAACCAAACAAAGCACTCATCTTGTGACAAGAAAAAACAGGATGTCGTCAGATAATCCCCAAGGATGTCAGCAGATAACCTCTAAGAATACCAGTAGAAGGTTAACTCATCTAAGACATCACCACCTCGAGGGGAAACTAACACAAACTTCTAAGATCCATAATCCTGTCCCTATAAAAGGCTTCAGCCAATCTCCAGTGGGGGAGACGGGTTCTTTGGAGGAATCTATTCCCCTCTGTCTCCTATATATCAATATATAATAAACATCTTGCTGCTCACCTCACCCCTGTCTCAGAATTGGCTATTGCGGCAGGCGGCTCCAATCCGCGTTATTGCGGTAACAGCAGGATCCCATTTCTTCCCAATAAATGCCTTCACTTTAACTTCAGACACCATTTAGGAATTCAGTTGGTGTTGTAATTTGATAAGACTCTGGGTTTGGTTTTTGACAATATCAGCACTATTACTACAAGAAATAAGGCTTTCTTTCAGGGCACATGTGGCAACTTTCCAGTCTTTTATGCAGCACTTAAGCTGTGACTCTGAAGCCCTGAGCTCATCTTTCTTTCACCACTTTTTCTAACAAAAGTAAGACCATCAACCAGCTTCCTTATACATCTCATTCTGAAAAAATTGGAGAAAAGTGTCAAACATACGATCACTCAGAGCCTCCCCTCTCAATACTTGATCTATTGGTGCTGATATTTTGTGTATTTTTATTGCTACCTCATGCTATGGATTAGCAGGGCCCTATTTACTGCTAAAAGTAGAGTCATCAATATCTTTAAGACTAGCTAGACTTGAGAAGCAATTTAGAAAACTCATCCTTACAATTTTCTTTCACTAGAACCCCTCACAGTTCCAAATGTCTTAAGCTGGGTTCTCTGGAGAAGAAAAAGCAGTGAAGCGTGTATATCTATATATATATATATATAGAGAGAGAGATTTATCTTAAAGAAATTGCTCATGTGGTTGTAGAGGCTGGGAAGTCCCAAGGCTGTGGGTCAGACATCAGGCTGGAGGCTTCTCATGACTCACACAGCTGCAGGTGCTGACGAACCCAAAATCAGCAGGCCAGACCGCAGACCTCTGGCTCACAGGCTGCACGAGGCTGACAGATCCGAGATCAGCAGATAAGATGGCAGGCTGCTGGTTCACAGGCTGCAAAGGTTGATGAATCCCAAGACTGGCAGGCAAGATGGCAGGCTGCTGGCTCAAGTCCCAAGAACCAGAGGTCAGATGATGATAAGCCAGATGCAGGATCCAGAGCAAGCAAAAGCCAGTGAACTTTGTCAGAACATTCATATATATTGGAGGCAGGCCACACCCGTGAGGAAAATCCCCTTGCAATTGATTGGCTGATCACATCAGATCACATCATAGAGGTGATTACATTATATCACAAGATGGAGGATAACTACATCGTTACATAACTGCCAAATTACATTATTACATAACTGCTAAATACATCATTGCATAACTGCCAAACCACTGAGAATCATGGCCCAGCCAAGCTGACACACAATCTTAAGCATCACACTTTCCAAATATATTCAAAACTCAATCACTCCTTACCATCTCACTTCCACTGTTGCTATTGCTGTTGTTAGATGCTGTTGAGTCAGTTCCTACTCATAGTGACCTTGTGTACAACAAAACAGAACACTGCCCGGTCCTGTGCCATCCTCACAATGGTTGCTGTGCTGCTACTGTCAGAACAGAAGTGGCAGAGAAGTGGGGATTTTGATTTGTGCTGATTATTATCCTCATAATGCTGTATAAAATATTTATTTTAAATCTTTGTAAATTCATGGCTGAACCAGCAAGGTTGTAAGGGAAATCCTCAGAGGCTAAAAACAAAGTGGAAATATGATCCAGGGAGGTAAGCGAGACCTAAATCTACCTATTGTCTCAGAGCATCTCTGTTAACTTGTGTTTTAATGGCCAAGAAGTAGATAGGAGACAAACCTAGGGCCCACACGAGGTTGGGAAACAAATTATAGGTCTTCATATAAAGCTTAAATATTCACATTGTTACATTTTCAAGGGAAGGGTGAACTCCAAAAGAATTTTGACCATAAAGGAATATGGCAAGGACATTTATCTGTCTCTATCTTGGTTCTAGATAAAAAGAGTCCTCTGAGACTCTGTAAACCCAAGATAGCACCCATGTAGATTTGGGGACTGCCTTAGTCCTCCTATGACAAGGTCTTGGATACAGATAGTTTTGAAGATGACCTTGGAAATTACAAATGAGTGAGTTAGGGGAGTGAAAGGGAAAGGGATAAAAATGAACGAAGTGTGTACTGTGGGCAACCTGGCCTCAAATCCACTAGAGATTTGTTGGGAAACAAGTAGAATTTACAACTTAAATTCAAAATAACAAAAAAACTCAACCTAAGAATTTTTAAAATCCTGACTGTAGTGACCCCAGGCGATAAGCAGAAAGAAACTAAAATCTCTGGAAAAGTAGATTCCTCAACCTAGGCGCTAAAGGTTTCCCACAGATAAAGTTCTAACAAACATGAGCTCACAATAAAAATCATATAATTAAATAAGACATCATTAGTGAGAGTTGCAAGGGGCCCTGGTGGTGCAGTGATTAAGCACTTGGTTGCTAACTGAAAGGCCAGTGGTTTGAACCCACTAGCGGCTCCACTGGAGAAAGATGTGGCAGTCTGCCTCCATAAAGATTACAGCCTTGGAAACCCTATGAGGCAGCTCTACTCTGTCCTATAGGGTCGCTTTGAGTTGGAATTGACTCATCTACAACGGGTTAACAGGTTTTTAGTAAGAGTTGGTAAAATAAAAACAGCAAAGACTTCAGAAATTGGCTTTATTTGCTATGAAAAGTGAAATAAGTAATGTGTAAGTAAATTTAAAGAAATAAAATAGATCATCATTGGCATGACTCAGGAACAAGAGATTATCAAAAAAGAAAAAGAAATTTGAAAAAGAAGTAAGTATAATATTATAGTGAAATGAGTTCCTTTATGTGGCCTTTTGCCTTGGTTCTTTGGAAAAACAACTTGGGAGGTTTTTTTTTCCCTAAGCCCTGAGGAGTTACCTTTGCCCTAGTTTTCTACCCCAGAAGGTTTGTTGCTTTTGTCTGGGTTGATTGACATTTCCTGGGTAAGCTATAAACAACTCGATGATTTAATACTTTGTCTAGTCATGGGCTGCAGTCTGCCCTGTGGTAGGTCTATTTTATCCACTTTGCAGGGATTGGTCGTTTTACTATGCAAATTGAGTGACTTGCAGTCCACCGAGAGGATTGGTCAGTTCATGGTCCTGCTGGGAGGGCCATGCCTTGAAATTGACAAGAAGTTTGCTTATATAAACAACCAACCCCACAGATGTTTTTAGAGGCAAGAAGAGAGAAGAGGTAGAGAGAGAGGAGGCGAAGAGCCTCTTAAAACAGCTGTAATACAGGTCAAGGGCTGTAACACTGAAGATGGTGACAGGCCAAGAGGGGCTCTGTAGCAGAGTTGGCAGTGATGGCAGAAAGCTGCTGCTAGGAAAGCAGCTTAGAGAGCTGAGCAAGCTGCTACACTAGCTATGAGCGGGCCAGGTAGTGGTGGAGAGGCTGATGGCAGGGAGGCCAAAGGCAGAGAGGCCTGCATGACTGAGAGGGAGCATGTACAGACAAGAGGAGGCCTATCCTGATGGGGCTGAGAGAAGATCTGTCCTGAAGGGGCTTAGAGGAGCCCTGCACAGCTGAGAGAGGGATGAGGGGGGCAGCACAGCATACAGAAGGGCCTTCCTGCTTGCTTGCAGAGCCAAGAAGACCTGAGAGGGCTGTCAACACCAAAGAAGGGAGATAAGTGCTCTCCACTTTGGGGGAGCCTTCCGAATTTTGCCTACATGCTTCCTGATCCTGATCCTGAGTTGTAGCCTGTTGATCCTGATCCCAGGTTGTACCCAGTTACTTCCTTAATAAACCACTTAACTATAAGTACGGTTGTGAATTCTGTGAGACATTCCAGTGAATTACAGAACCTAAAGAGGGGGAGGGAAAAGTGTTGAGGGGAGGGGGAATGGCTGGTGTCAAAGACAGACTGGCACAGCACCTTGGAGAAGTTGGAAATCTGGGATATATTTGACCTCGACCTCATAGGAATCAGCTTTGTGATGATTCTTATATTTGAAATTATTCATACAAACAGCTAGCAAATTTTAATGGAATTTGTTGTTGTTAGGTGCCATTGAGTCAGTTCTGACTCATAGCAACCCTATATACAACAGAACTAAACACCACCCCGACCTGCGCCATCCTCACAATCGTTATGCTTGAGCCGATTGTTGCAGCCACTGTGTCAATCTGTGTCATTGAGGGTCTTCCTCCTTTTCGCTGACCCTTAACCAAGCATGATGTTCTTCTTCAGAGACTGAACCCTTCTGATAACATGTCCAAAGTATGTGAGACGTAATCTTGCCATCCTTGCTTCCAAGGAGCATTCTGGTTGTACTTCTTCCAAGACAGATTTGTTTGTTCTTTTGGCAGTCCATGGTATATTCAATATTCTTCAGTATTCTTCGTCAACACCACAATTCAAAGGCGTCAGTTCTTCTTTGGTCTTCCTTATTCATAGTCCAGTTTTTGCTTGCATATGAGGCGATTGAAAACACCATGGCTTGAGTCAGTTGTGCCCTAGTCTTCAAAGCGACATCTTTGCTTTCTAACACTTGAGAGGTCTTTTGCAGCAGATTTGCTCAGTGCAATGGGTCTTTTGAATTCTTGACTGCTGCTTCCATGACCGTTGATTGTGGATTCAAGTAAAATGAAATCCTTGACAACTTTAATCTTTTCTCTGTTTATCATGATGTTGCTTATTGGTTCATTTGTGAGGATTTTTGTTTTCTTTATCGTGAGGTGCAATCCATACTGAAGGCTGTGGTCTTTGATCTTCATCAGTAAGTACTTAAAGTTCTCTTCATTTTCAGCAAGCAAGGTTGGGTCATTTGCATATCACAGGTTGTTTGTTAATGAGTCTTCCTCCAGTCCTGATGTCACATTCTTCATATAGTCCAGCTTCTTGAATTATTTGCTCAGCATACAGATTGAGTAAGTATGGTGAAAGGATACAACCCTGACACACACCTTTCCTGACTTTAAACCACGCAGTTTCCCCTTGTTGTGTTTGAATGACAGCCTCTTGAAACATGTACAGGTTCCTCATGAGTACAATTAAGTATTCTGGAATTTCCATTCTTTGAAATGTTATCCATAATTTTTTATGATCCACACAGTCGAAAGCCTCTGTATAGTCAATAAAACTCAGATAAACATCTTTTTGGTATTCTCTTGTTTCAGCCAAGATGCATCTGACATCAGCAATGATATCCCTGGTTCCATGTCCTCTTCTGAATTCTGCTTGAATTTCTGGCAGTTCTCTGTCAATATACTGCTGCAGCCACTCTTGAATGATCATCGTCAAAATTTTACTTGTGTGTGTCATTAACGATACTGTTAGATAATTTCCACATTTGGTTGGGTCAACTTTCTTGGGACTAGGCATAAATATGGATCTCTTCCAGTTGGTTGTCCAGGTAGTTGTCTTCCAAATTTCCTGGCATAGACGAGTGAGGGCTTCCAGAACTACATCCGTCTGTTGAAACATTTCAGTTGGTATTCCATCAATTCCTGGAGCCTTGTTTTTCACCAATGCCTTCAGTGCAGCTTGGACTTCTTCCCTCAATACCACCGGTTCTTGATCATATGCTACCTCCTGAAATGGTTGAATGTTGACCAATTCTTTTTGGTACAGTGACTGTGTATTCCTTCTATCTTCTTTTGATGCTTCCTGAATTGTTTACTATTTCCCCTGTAGAATACTTCAGTATTGCAACTCTAGGCTTGAATTTTTATTCCGGTTCTTTCAGTGTGAGAAATGCCAAGCTTGTTCTTCCCTTTTGGTTTTATCTCTCCAGGTCCTTGCACATGTCATTATAATACTTTGTCTTCTCGAGACACCCTTTGAAATCTTCTGTTCAGCTCTTTCACTTCATCATTTCTTCCTTTCACTTTAGCTACTCAACATTCAAAAGCAAGTTTCAGAGTGTCTTCTGACACCCATTTTGGTTTTTTCTTTCTTTCCTGTCTTTTTAATGGCTTTTTGCTTTCTTCATGCATGATGTCCTTGATGTCATTCCACAACTCATCTGGTCTTTGGTCATTGGGGTTTGATGCATCAAATCTATTCTTGACATGGTCTCTAAATTCAGGTGGGATATACTTAAGATTGTATTTTGGCTCATCTTCTGGCACCATATGAGACAATGTTCTGCTGCTATCATAAGGTTTTCACTGGCTAATTCTTTTCAGAAGTAGACCGCCAGGTCCTTCTTCCTAGTCTGTCTTAGTCTGGAAGCTTAGCTGAAACCTGTGGGCCATGGGTGACCCTGATGGTATTTGAATACCGGTGGTATAGCGTCCAGAATCACAGCAACACACAAGCCCCCACAGCACGACAAACTGACAGATACATGGAATTTAAAACTTAATAAAATGGGTAAAAGCAGATTACACATAACTGAGGCAGAAATCAGTGAACTCGGAAAATAATGATGAAGAATTTAACTAGAATGCAGCAGAAAGAAATAAATACATGAAAATGAAAAAGGAGTTGGGAGATAAGGAAACTCGTTTGAGAAGGTCTAACATATGTCTAATCAGAATTTCAGAATAGGATACTAGAGAGAACGTAGGAAATGAACTATGGAAAGGGATAATGCAGAGAGTTCTCCAGAATGGAAAAAGAAAATTATGAATTTTGAGACTCAGAATTATTTAATTTTCATAGAAGCACCCATTTAAATGTTTCCTTCCTACTTCAAAAGAGATTCTTTTACAAAAATAAAGTTGACAGGTTTTCCTAAAATGTAATTGCAAATCTTTGAACACTTCCTTGGCTCTGAGGCTCTAGGGCCTTCTCTGTGGAGTTTGAGGCAATGGGACCTTATTCCACCCATTAGAAAAAAAAAAGAGTCTGTCTAAAGAGAGGCTGGGCCCTCGCAGGAAAAAGACAAGGTGGAAGAATGTTCCTGTTGCAGCAAAGCCCTCTCTTTGCCATTTCAGATTCTCTGTCTTACATGTGTTTTTCCCAGAAGTTTTTCTGATTGACCCCAACCGGCTTCTGTAGCAGGGGGTAGGAACCATGGAAATTGCCAGGCCTAGATTGAGCAGCACCATCTACTACCCACATCCCACCAGCAAGGCTGCCAGTGTTAGCTGGATTTAGCCTAAGTCAGGAAAGCCCAGGCACTCCGCCCTCCACTGCCTCTCTGCAGCCAGTCACCTAAGGAACCCTGCCCTTCATCCCTTTCCTGCCCCAGCAGGGTGTGGAGAGCAAGGGCCAGTGGAAACGGATGGAGAAGAGGTGCCTCATAGCACCTCTGGGTCCCAGCAGCCTAGGTCTGCTCTGGGAAAGCGGAGGAGCCAAGCTTTGATAATTGTAGTTCGAAAAATGTGTACGACTGACTCTTAAATGCCAAGCATGAGACCATTATAATAACAAAGTGATAGACTCTGGAATCCAGTCCTGATGTTAAAGGACCCAGGACCCAGTGAGGAAGTGGGGACCTGACACAGCACAGTTAAAAGCAGTGATTACAAAAAAAGAAACCATTCCCTGTTTATACTCTGAGTAATTTAAAAGCCCTCAATAAATATACTACACATAAACAGGCTTAGGATTATTTCCCGACCCTGTCTCGGAGTACTGAAGTCATTTACATGTGAGCATGCACAGTTTTGCCACCAGGACTGGAAACTCAGACCTGTGGCTTTTACAGATACAGAAACAGCTGCTGGTTTTTCTAAGTACGCAAAAGCAAGGGGTAGTGTGACATCTTATTTCCTACAGAAAAGAAAAACAAAGAACTAGAAATTTCTAAAGCTATTCATGTGGGGAGGGTGAGGGGTAAAGGAGACAGGAATAGAGGAAATGGGAGGAGGATAGAGGGGTCACAGAGAGGGGAGGCCATCTATCCTCAGAGACTTAGAGACCTCAGATTTAAAAAAAGAAAAAAGGGAGTTGCCAGAATCAGGCAGTAGGAGACTGTTTAGTGCAAAAAAATCTAAACCAAGTTGATGTTCGTTTACCAGAATGAAAAACGACAAGAATTTCTATCCAACCTGACCCTAAAAGGACTGGTTTAGAAACACTAAAGAAGAGAAATTAGTAGCATCTTAAGGCAAGGAAAAAAGTAAAGATGCCTCCTCTTATCAGGGTCTTTGCTTGGTTTCTTATCACCAAGTTAAAGTCTTTTAAAATCTCAGTGGTTAACACGTTTACAAAACAAATTAAGACAGATTTAATTAAAATTCAAACGCCCTTGTTCCATACCTGAATTCTCCCCTGCAAGCCACCTAGACGTGTTTCTCAAAACGCACTGAGGATCTTGTGAACGAAAGCCAGCTTCTGACCACGGGGCTGTGGCGGGGATGCAGTTCTGCATCTATCTTTACAAGCTCCCAGTAAATCACACTTAGAGCAGCGAGAGTGTAACCACCCCCCGGCTGCCAAAAGTCTTCTTTTACAGGAAATAGAAGAGAAAAAGTTAACATTTTTCTGTAGCCTCTTAAAAAACACTGTTTATTTGTTTACTGAGCAAATGCTCATTAACACCTCCCGTGAGGTGGCTGCAGGGTAAGCAGGACGAGCATGACTCCAGCCTTCCCCCAGCTCAGGGAGAAGCAGGGGCTGTGGGCCAAGAAACCACTGCGTCCTCCCTCTTCCTCGCTACCCACCAGGCAGGCCCTACCCGCTGCTCTGCTGGTACTGAATGCATCATGCCATCCCTTGGGTGGGCTTGACCTGTACAGAGGATACTGTCCCCTGCCACATAGTTACAGAGGGCAGGGTAGAGTTTCTACACCCTTGACCCTCCTTGGACTCAGTTTCTCCCTCCTGAACCTCATCTGCTGCAGGCACACATAGCCCAAGGGACAGACATGGCCCAATGTGAGATAGGGCAGCTCCCGCCAAGCTCCTCTCTGGAGTGGCAGAGCCACCCACCCTAAATGGGAACAAAGGACAGAGTCTTGGGGCAGAGAGGGAGAGAGAGCTCCCACAAGCAACTGGGAACTTCCACACCCAAGACCATTGTGATAGGAAAATTAACTGCGGCACAATTTGTTTCTGTTTTCCACATCCTCTTCTTTTCAACAGGTGGCTGGACCCTTGCTCAAAAGACTTTGTAAAAAGAAAGAAAAAGACATTGCAGAGGCGTATTTTGGCATTTAAAGCTTTCAACTAAGATCTAAAGCTGAAAGCACCTGAAGCTGCTCTTCAGTCCCTCTTGGAGTCTGAGCTCACCCAAGAGACTGTGAGATTGCACTGGACCTGTCCTTGAGGTCAGGAGGAGGGAGGGCTGCCTCCTCGGGCAGCACAGGGGGGTGGGAGGGTCTCCTGCAGATGGAAGAGTCAGGCTGAGAGGGAGCAGAGGGAGAGGAGCGGGCAGTGTATCTTGTGGCCTATGGGTGTGACAAAACCTATGGGAACCAGCTGTGTGGCACACCAAGGAGGACCAGCCCTTGGGACTGCAGTTCTCAGCCTTGCCCCAGACCATCAGAGGTAGCCCTTTGTGGGGACCCTGTGGACTGTGCAAGGGGCTTCTCAACAGTGGCCAGAGAAGGGACTTTGAGAAGGGGGCATTGGTGGATGCACCCTGAGCCTGTTCCTATGCTGTCCCAGGCTGTGTCCTATCTTCTAGCATTTCCCACCCTAACCTAGAGTACTTGGAATGGTGGCCCCCTCAAGGACTTCTGGTACTTCTCAGGTCCCAAGGACCACTCCTCTCTCCCTGCTGGAGTGTATATCAAGGTCTCCCTGAGCTGGGCTTTGTAACTCACTGTTGATGGGCGTATTTGACAGGGCTGAGTTACTTGTCCATTCACCAGCCCGACCCCAAGGAAATGGTCGAAGAGAGCAGGAGGAGATCTCTTAATTCTTGCAGGACAATGTCTCCCTGCCTGACATACCACTAATATGGCAATCAAGTAATTATATTTCTTTGCAGTACACAGATTATGCCTTGCCTCCTAACCAGATTCTAAACTTCTTTATGTCAGAAACCATGTCTTAAGTCTGTGTGTTTCATAAAACTTGCATATAGCAGACTATAATAGTCAAGTCCACCACTTGTCTGTCAGTTTGTCATACTGTGGTGGCTTGTGTGTTGCTGTGATGCTGGAAGCCATGCCACCAGCATTTCAAATACCAGCAGGGTCACCCATGATGGACAGGTTTCAGTGGAGTTCCAGACTAAGATAGACTTGGAAGAAGGACATGGTGGTCTACTTCTGAAAAAATTGGCCAGTGAAAATCTTATGAATAGCAGCAGAACATTGTCTGATATAGTGCCAAAAGATGAGCCCCTCAGGTTGGATGGCACTCAAAATACAACAGGGGAAGAGCTGCCTCTTCAAAGTAGAGTCAACCTCAATGATAGGGATGGAGTCAAGCTTTCACAACCTTCATTTGCTGACTTGGCATGACTTAAAATGAGAAGAAACAGCTGCAAACATCCACTAACAATTGGAACATGGAATGTACAAAATATGAATGTAGGAAAATTGGAAGTCGTCAGAAATGAAATGGAATGAATAAGATCAATATCCTAGGCATTACTGAGCAGAAATGGACTGGTATTGGCAGGAATGACAAGTTGAAGAGGAATGGCATCTCATTCATCTTCAAAAAGAACATTTCAAGATCTATCCTGAAGTACAATGCTGTCAGTGATAGGATAATATTCATATGCCCACAAGAAAGTCAGTTAATAAAAATTTATGCACCAACCATTAAGGCCAAAGATGAAGAAATTGAAGATTTTACCAAATTCTGCAGTCTGAAATTGATCAAACATGCAATCAAGATGCATTGATAATTACTGATGATTGTAATGCAAAAGTTGGAAATAAAGATGAAGGATCAGTGGTTGGAAAATATGGCCTTGGTGATAGAAGTGACACCATAAAGAAAACAAAAATCCTCACAAGTGGACCAATAAGTAACATCATGATAAGCGGAGAAAAGATTGAAGTTGTCAAGGATTTCATTTTACTTGGATCCACAATCAATGCCCGTGGAAACAGCAGTCAAGAAATCAAATGACATATTACAAATATACTGCAAGTACTAAAAAGCAAAGATGTCACTTTGAGGACTAAAGTGTGCCTGACCCAAGCCATGGTATTTTCAATCACCTTATATGCATATGAAACCTGGACAATGAGTAACGAACACCAAAGAAAAAATTGATGCCTTTGAATTATGGTGTTGATGAAGAATATTGACCATACCATGGACTGCCTGAAGAATGAACAAATCTGTCTTGGAAGAAGTACAGACAAAATGCTCCTTAGAGGCAAGGATGGTGAGACTTCATCTCACGTACTTTGGACATGTCATCAGGAGAGAACATTCCCTGGAGAAGGACATCATGCTTGGTAGAGGGTCACCAAAAAAGAGGAAGACCCTTAACAAGATGGATTGACACAGTAGCTGCAACTATTAGCTTAGGCATAACAACGACTGTGAGGATGGCACAGGACTGGGCTTTGTTTTGTTATGCTGAACATATGGTCACTGAGGGCCGGAACTGACTGGGTGGCACCTAACAACATAAACAATAGTCCAGAGCAATGAAGGGGCCAAGATTCAACCTACTTGCAGGCTAATAAGTTAGCCTGGCACAATTTATTGGAGGCTGGAGCCCTGGAGTCAGAGAAAAAGAATAATTTATCAGTCACAACAATAACAGTAGCCAGAATATCAGCATTTTCCCACCAGTTCCCTGAGCCCCAGTTCCCACAGGGTGATACAGAAAGGGCCAGCTGATACTGCACACACAGCTGGGTGGCATTATAGGAGAGGAATGCTAAGCATAAGAGCCCGAACATTTTTTAATAGGAAGTAAGCATGCCTGTGCTTTATTCCAGAGGAAGACAGAGGTTATTCGCCAAGATATACAAACATCCTTGAAAAATTAGTCTGAAACAAAAGGCCAGTCAGTGTCTCACTTGTGAGACATGCAGAAACACAAGTGACCCATGGAGAGACAACAATAAACGCTTCTTAGTGAATTACAGAGTCCTCGACTTATGATGTATTTGAGTTACTATGAACTGCACTTACAACCATCTGATTTCTTTTGGGGGGGGGGTACATCTTATTGTTAGTCATATGTACTACAGGTACAGGTAATTTGTTGATGTTATCATTCTCAGGTGTTCACTCACAGAGGTTCAAAGATCGGACTTATAAAGATACTGATAATAAAAGGCAATAATAATGAAAACTAAAGAAAAAGAACAAAAAAGAGGTATTCAGCTTACTTCAGAGTGACTCACAACAGAATCATTGGAATGGAACCCTGTTGTAAGTCGGGGACTACCTGTAATCTTTCCCTGGAGCCTGCACCCACATATGACTCACCGCAACCCAATCTGGCTTCTGGGCTTAACTGCATTTGCGTTTGCCTCTTCAGTGGAGAATGAAGTGTAGTTCATATCTCCACTGCGAGAGCGGCACAGTGGTTAAGTTTAGGAGGTTCTGAATGCCTTTGAGACTTCAACATCTTCTCTCATGGAGGGAGGAGGGTGCATCGGCAATGGTTCTGGGTCTGAGTTTTTCTGACTGATGACAACGCCCTAGGGATTTGATTTGTGGGCTCTAGACTGACTGTAAGGTGTAAGAAAACCAATTAGGCTGGATGGCATGAGCGTTCTAGTATAGTAGGAGCAAGGCTCAACCTGAAGAGAAATAACAACCTACAAAGCTTTCAGAGTTCATAGTTTCACATGTATAATCATGTTTTTAGCTGTTGAGTATGATTTGTAATCAACAAGAAATAAGAATAAGAAATCTGATTCAGGGTCCCTTCTGTGAAACCATTCAATGGCTTGACACCAGCTCCAGAATAAAATGCAATTCCTTGGAGTGATATATAAACCCTCCCTGCCATCCATCACCTCTTCTCCAGTCTTTTCGATTGCTGTGCTTTCCTGCTGCCCCACCTCCACCCACAACACTGCCAGCTTTGGAAGGTCTGGCAGTTCCTAAAATACATCATCAAGGTTCAAGCTTCTGTCTTCTGAATATGCTGCTACAATTGCTCCTTCAGTTTGTAATGTCCTCCTCACCAAACCTACCCATGTCGCTCACATGTGGCACTCAGGCCAAAGGTTGGCTCCTCTGTGTAGGCATTCTTGAGCATCCCACATCCTGCAGTCACCACACAGTAGACCTAACCACTCTCTCCACTGTAATCTCCTAGACGAGGATCTGGAAAATTTTCCTGTAAAAGGTAGTAAATATTTTTGGCTTTGTGGGTCATTGGGCCTCTGTTAAGACTACTCCAAGGAGCCCTGATGGTGCAGTGGTTAAGCACTCGGCTGCTAACGGAAAGGCTGGCAGTTAGAACTCACCAGTAGTTCCTGGGGAGAAAGATGTGGCAGTCAACTTCTGTAGAGATTTACTGCCTTGGAATCCCTATGGGGCAGTTTTACTCTGTCCTACAGGGTCACTATGAGTCAGATCAACTTGATGGTAACGGGGTTTTTTGACTGCTCCACTCTGCCCTTGTAACGCAAAAGCAAAGTTTGTGAACTAATGGGCATGGCGGGCCAGATTGGACCCACCCTTGGGCTGTCATCTGCCGACTCCTGTAATCCATCTGCTGACTCTGTCCATACTCTGTCTCTTCAGTGACCTTTTATTACAAAAGCTCATTTCTGGAGCCCTGGTGGAGCAGTGGTTAAGAGCTCAGCTGCAACTGGTAGCTTTGGTGAAGGGTAAGACAGTACACAATACTGGGGAAGTCAGCACAACTTGCACAAGGAAAAGTCATGGAAGCTCCATAACACATCCAAACTCCCTGAGGGACTGAACTGCTGGGCGGAGGGCTGTGGGGACCATGGTCTCGGGGAACATCTAGCTCAACTGGCATGACACAGCTTATAAAGACAATGTTCTACATTCTACCTTGGTGAGTAGTGTCTGGGGTCTTAAAAGCCTGTGAGCGGCCATCTAAGATACTCCACTGGTCTCACCCCTTTGGGAGCAAGGGAGAATGAAGAAAACAAGATACAAGGAAAAGATTAGTCCAAAGGACTAATGGACCACAGCTACCAAGGCCTCCACCAGACTGAGTCCAGTACAGCTAGATGGTGCCCAGCTACCACCACTGACTGCTCTGACCGGGATCACTACAGAGGGTCCCCGACAGAGCTGGAGAAAAATGTAGAACAAAATCCTAACTCACACAAAAAGGCCAGATTTACTGGCCTGACAGAGACTGGAGAAATCTCAAGAGTATAGCCCCAGGACACCCTTTAAGCTCAGTAATGCAGTCACTCCCAAGGTTCACCATTCAGCCAAGGATTAGACAGCCCCATAAAACAAAACAAAACTAATGGGGCACAGCAGTCCAGGGACAAGGACTAGAAGGTGGAGGGGACAGGAAAGCACCTGGTAATAGGGAACCCAAGGCTGAGAAGGGACAGTATTGACATGTCGTGGGGTTGTTAACTTTTGTCATAAAACAATATGTGTACTGACTAATGAGAAACTATTTGTTCTGTAAACCTTCATCTAAAGTACAATTAAAAACAGAAATAAAAAAAAAAAAAAGAGCTCGGCTGCTAAGCAAAAGGTTGGCAGTTCAAATCCACCAGCTGCTTCTTGGAAACCCTATGGGGCAGTTCTACTCTGTCCCATAGGGTTGCTATGAATCGGAATCGACAGCAACGGTTTTTTTTTTTTTTTTTTTTTTAATCTTCTTAATCCACTCTAAAACTCCCAAGCGTGGGAGCCATGTCTTACTCATTTCTGATGCTCTGCTCCTGTTCGGCATAACTTCAGGAGGCAGCATGTACAGTGGTTAACGGGGGAGGGATGTCTGGAGTCTCTCAGCTTGGGTTTGAATACCAGTTCTTCCCCTGTGAGGCTAAGTAATAAAATCTACCTTATAGAGATTTCATAAAGCCATAGTGGAGATAAAAGACTTCTTGTTATGTTTGAATCAGAAAAGCCAAAATCATTATTACTTCATAATTCTGCAGACCATAATCTGCTTTCTTGCCCTTCAGAAATTATACACACACACACACATACATGGAGTCTCTGGGTGAAACAAATGGTTAAGCACTCAACTAGTAGCCAAAGGTTGGTGGTTCAAACCCACCCAGGGAGCCGTCAGAAGACAGGTCTGGCGATTTACTTATGAAAAGTCACAGTCATTGGAAATCCTGTGGAGCACATCTACTCTACACACATGGGGTCACCATGAGTTGGAATTGACGTGACAGCAGCTAGCAACAACATACACATACACATATGTATACATAAACTCATTGCCATTGAGCTGATTCCAATTCATAGTGACCCTACACATATGTATAACCAAAACCAAACCAAACTCTTTGCCGTCAAATTGATTCTGACTCATAGCTACCCTATAAGACAGAGTAGAACCGCCCCATGGGGTTTCCGAGCAGCATCTAGTGGATTTGAACTGTAGACCTTTTGGTCAGCAGCTGTAGCTCTTAACTACTACACCACTAGGGTTTCCATACATATGTATATATAAAGAAAAAGAAAAAAAGAAATTGATTATATTATTGACAATGAAAGTGAAGAATAATGGGTTTGCTTGTGTGTGGAGAGAGAGAGAACCAGTGCTAATTACAGCAAAAGAAGAAAGCAAGGAAGGGAGGGAGGGAGAAAAAAATCTCGTTTCATTACTTCATATAGTTCTTTAAAGCCTGCAGGCTAAAACTGTAGATGATTAGAAACCATCTTAGTAGGTAAAAAGATTTTGGGTACATGAAAGTCATTTTCACTTTACATCGAATGGAAGGAAATCATAAAAAGGAGTTTTGCTACTTGTGATAGAGAGAACATAATTAAATTTAATTTGATTGGGACTTTGTTCCCATGTAATAAATCAGCTCTTGTTTCATTCCATACATATCACACAAAGGCTGCTCACAGCATACCACCTGTATAAACAAAGGGAGACCACATCCTTTGTGTACAAGATTTGTCCTAGTTGTTTCTGTTTAATCAGGGTGAGGGAAAAATGAGACAATATATGTTCATTGAACTGAGGACACTGGAGTGGGAATAGTGGGTAAGAGGGTGGTGAGGTGAGAAGGAAGGAGGAGGGGTTGGAAAGTGGTCAAAGGAGAGACAGCGTGAGGAACAGGCCAGTGAGCGGCCCTGGGAGAGCAAGGCAGTCCTCCCATAGCCTGGGCTACTCAAGACAGGGGCACTCAGGGGCCCAGGAAGGTCCTAGCAGCTCACAGGACGATGGCAATCTGGGTGCTGTCCTTGGAGGGAGAGGGAGGCATGGAATTCCCCCCCAAGAGCTTCTTCTCCGACTCTTCCTCATCCTGAGAAAAAAAGGAAAACATCAGTTCTTAGGGGGAAAAAAAAGAATAGGGAGGGAGTTAGCTTCATAGAACTTGGAAATCAGGAAAAGGAAAGAAGGAAGGGAAAGGAAAAGGTAAAAGAAAATGGGGATCAAGCAAAAAGACAAGGTGACCAAAGAAGGGGAGCTAGACAAATAAGTAGGACAGAAAGGAGGAGACAGTGGGGAAAATTGGAGTAAAAGTGGACAGGAGAAGCCCAGGACACAGCGATGGGGTTACCTTCCATAAATGGCAAAGGGAAGAGCCGAGTACAGGGAAGAAGCTGAAAAAGGTCGAGCATGACCTCAGACCAGCGGTGCTCCTGGTCCCAATGTCCTCCCAGTCCCCAGAGCTTTACCAGCCCAATCCATACCTGTCCAGCAGTGCCTCCCTGACAACTCACCAGGAGCTGTGAGCTGTGGCTGCGCAAGCTTTGAAGACCCACGCCCAGGGAAGTCAAGGACACAATGGCCTGCAGGACACAGACAGCCAGGAGCAGAGCACGGATTCCTAAGAACATGTTCTGGAGAAGAAGGAAGGGAAAAAGATATAGTCAGGAGTCCCTTCCTCCAATTCTGCTCTTATTACCACCTCATCAATCCACCCGTGTATCAGACTGTCCAAATAGCTACTTCCCACCAAGGCAGGTTGTAGTATCCAATAAATGGGAAGCCATGTCATCCACCATTGCCTGTCTGCCATGTCACCTTGCCACTCCCTATTAAGAGGTAGAGGCTCTCTCTCCATTCCCTGAACTCTGGTTGGAACTTGTGACGGATTTGGCCAATAAAATACACTGTAACTGTGCCGATTACAGGTGTAGCCCTTAACTTCTGTTTACTCCCTCTTAAAATGCTCACAACTGGGATGATCCCTGTAAGAAGCTCAAGCCACATGGAGAAGGCACTGTAGGTGCTCTGGTTGGCAGCCCCAGCTGAGCTCCCAGCAAATAGCCAGCATCAACTGCCAGCCACATGAGGGAGCCTTCTTGGCTGTCCAACCTAGGTGACCCCTCAGATGACTTCACCCCTACCTGTCACCTGACCGTGACTGCCTGAGAGAGAGAACCCAGGCAAGAAGTGGCCATCTGAGCCCACTCAGCCCACAGAACTGGGAGAGATGATACTACATTGTAGTGTAAGTTTGGGGTGGTTTGCTATGCAGTGGTAGATAACTGGAACACACTCACACCTGAAAAGGCAGAAGGGTGGCCAACAATCTTCTCTCTTAAATGTCTCCTCTTTGTTCCTCACCCCTTTTGATTCAGTGAACCTTCATGCCATGAGGGTTTGAGAAATTTCTCAAGCTTAAGATAAAACCTACTGAACCAAAAACCTAGGATTAGGTCCAAGCTCTGTGAGCTCTCATCTCTGCCCTCCAGTGTCCCAATTCCTTGGGGACAGGGGGCTGTGATGGATCCCTGGAGACTGGGCTCGGTTCTCACCATCAGCATCTGCATGTAGGACCTGCACTGATTCTCCCTCCAGTCTGAGTCACTCCTGCTTCGGTGCATCCATCTGTAACCACTGGTTGTGGTGTCAGGGGTGGGGCGATCACACACTGAGTTGATGTAGAAGAAGTCATCAGTTTGCCACGTTAAGCTATTCACACAGAGGACAACAGCTACCAGGACTGTGGTGATGCCAGCCAGGGTGAGCAGACCTGACACGCAGCCCTGGAGAAAAGAGGTTCAAGATGCCAACTCTCTACTGATGGCAGAGCCACAGGGTCCCAGCCTCAGCCTGTCTCCTCTTCCCCAGCTCCTGTCCCAGGAAACTCTCCCACCCCTTCATGAAGGACTCCAGGATATTGGGAACCAAAGGGCAGGGGACAGGAATATAGAGGCAGAAAGACGAAGACACAGGAGGGGAGATGGACAAAGTGGTAGACAGAAGTGTGCCCAGGACTCACTGAAAGTCGTCCCTGGTGCTTCTCATGGACAATGGTCCCGGCTCCTGCCACAATAGCCTTGGAAGAGAAGATACCAGAAAAAGGCCTCCAATTTACTCTTCCTCAAATGATCTCCCATCACCCTTCCCCCAACAATTCCCAGAACAGCCTTTGTCTGTGGGACAAAGAAACCTAGTCTCCCAAACTTGCCATAAAGAGAAAAATGGGGAGGAGATTTGTACCCACCCCTCAAGGCAGTTTCTTCAGGACAAAGGCTTCTTTCCCAAGCCTCTGGCCCAGATCCAAAGGAACTTTCTCCTTGCCCATAACCTCTTGCCTCCGCCCAGCCTCTCTGCTCACAACCCCTTCTGTACTTACCACAGCCCCTGCCCAGAAGGCGCAGCCTGAGCCACTCAGCTCAATCCAGGGCCCAAAGTAGAGGAACACTCCAAGAGCACAGCTCACAGCCCCCAGCAGTATCTGGGTCACCTGCAAGACAGAATAATAATCCAGACCTTTCCCATGAGCCTACGCGTCCCAGCTCTGGCCAAGGTGGCTCTTCTCTCCTTCTCATCTGTGGACGTCTCTGCAGCTTCCAATTCTGAGAGGCTCTGTTTCCTTCACGTCCATGAGGCCACATTGACCTGGCTCTCTTCTCCCCCCTCCACTGTGACTGGCTGTTTATCCTCGATTACTTTTCCCAGCTACCACATTTGGTCGTTCCATATGATTGCCACCTTTTCTTCTCATTCTCCTTTGGTAATCCCATCATCCCATCCAAACCCTCAGCCTGACCTCAGTTTCTGGCCCCAACCTCTCTCTTGAGATCCAAGCAGGTAATTCTGAGGGCTTCTGTGACAGACTCAAAGCCCCTTCAGGCTCCTCTTCATCTTTCAAGCTGAATGCACACTCTTTCGGGATGGCCCCAGCCAGTCATAAGCAAGGCAGTGGTACAAGGGCCATTTCCACCCATCGTAGAACTCCTCTAATGGGCAGCTCCATACTTTGCTCTGGAGCTCCCCACTTGGAGTGCAGAAACCTTCTCAGGTCTGCAGTGCAGTCTATGGCTTCTGTTTCCAATCCTGCTTTCTCTTTCTTCATTCCAAAGGTGTTCTACCCCACAAACCTAACTCAGACTCAGCCCTCTGGACGTCAGCACCTGCAGGTCCTGCCAGCATCTCAGGTTCATCACATCCAAATTCCACAACCCAACATCTGCCTCCCCTGACTTCCATGGTTCCATTCTCCAGGCCAGCCAAGCTCCAAATCTTGGCATATTCTTGGGTTCCTCTCTTCCCTCATACCCAAGTCCAGTTGCTCCTAAGTCATGGAGATCCCAGCCTTTGTTTCCTTGTCATTTCTGCTGTTACCATGCAAGTGCAGTCCCTGGATACTTCTTAACTGGACCCCTCTATGAGGCAGCCTAGAGCCCAGGTTCCTACTCAGAATAGACCCACAGCCACCCCCACCACTGAAAATGACTCAGGACAGACACCTCCCCCCGACTTCTTGGCCCTCAACAGTGTGGCCCTGGTCTGCGTTCCAATTTCATTGACCGTAAGCCTCATTCACATTCTCCACAAGCTGGACATGAAGACTCTATGATTGCAGAGCTGGCCCTGTGCTTTCTAGCTTCTTGGCCTTTGGTCCTGCCATCCTCTTAACCTGGAGCTCCTTTTCTTCAGTCTTCCATCTCTCTCCATCCAAACCCACTCCTCCATTCAGGGTCTGGCTCAGATGCCAGCTCCTCCTGGAAGTTGCCTGGTGTGTCTTGTGTGCATCTTGTTTCTTGTGTCACTTAGTCTACCTTTAATTCCACTCATTTTTGTGGCTACTGATCATTTCTGAAGAGGAGTGAGTACTTTAGGTCATAACCTAGGGATTCTTACTATAGTTTTCCTTGAAGTGCCGGCATATTGCCTTGCACACCACAGGCCCTCAGCTCATGTGTTCAATTGACTGAATTAACAGCCTCTGGAGAGTCTCCTACCCATCATCCCAGCTCTGGCCTGACTGCCCCTTTGCACTGAAGAAGAGGATGATAGTTCCTTCTCATCCAAATCTCCGGGGAAAACTTCCAAAGCCTTCTTCACCCAACCATACTGCCTCACAAACTATGTGGTTAGAGAAGGTCCTAAATCCTCTCTGGAACAATATGGGATTGAGTAGTGAGTTCTCATACTCTCCTCGTGGGGATTCAACCCATGTTCCTTGTTTGCATCCTCTGTGTCACCTTGCCCACCCGCCTCTCCAGCCCATGCTTACCCCTAGTGCCAGCTGCCAATGGCTCATCCTGGCCTTGGGAGGAGCAGTGTCTTGAGGGTGAGACAGACAACACATCAGGGAACCCCCAGCCTTTAGAAGTTGGGCCAAAGCTGATTCCTGATGGATGTGGATGTGGATGTGGGTGGGCTGGGATAGCGTGGAGGCTGCATCAACTCCATTCACGGTCAGCGTGTTTGGAGTCATCCTGCCTGCCAGGGAGAAGAGGTATAGCAGTAAAGTCTGGGAACTAGGAGACAGAAGGTCAGGTAAAAAAGGAGGACATTGCATGGGTGAGGGGAGAGAAAACAGTCTCCTCATCAAGATACAAAGGATTTTCCCAGTGCAGGTATCAGCATCAGAGTGACCTTAATCTGGGGTGCGAATCAGAGTCCCCTCTAGAGTTGTTTCACCCATGTAGGTTCTTGGGCCCCTTCCCAAAATGATCTGATACAGTTTGTTGAGGGTTAAGGGTGGAACCAAAGAAAAGGATGTGATATTTTAATGACTTAGTGTGTATGTGTATACATGCATGTATATATATGTATGTGTATATATATATATATATATATACACGAATGTGTACATATACACTCATATAGGTAGTCTTCAACTTACGACGGGGGGTTCTGTTCCAACAACACCATCGTAAATCGGTTCTGATGTAAGTTGAATACCTCATTTTTTTTAGTTTTCATTATTACCTTTTATTAGCAGTATCTTTATTTGTCTTTGGGGGTTGGAAATATTACATATAAACATTCGGAGTGAACATCTGAGAATGATAACATCAGCAGATTACGTGCTGCAACATTGTATGTAGTAAAATACACACTGCCTTAAGTGCAGTTGGCTGTAAGTTGAAAACATTGTTAGTTTGGGGACTACCTGTATACATATGTATATATAATACATATACATATATATAATATATATATAATACATATACATATATATAACATATATATGTATATATACATATATACATGCATATATATGGTCACACATAATACTTTCACATGGTTAAAAGATTCAAAAGATACAAAAGGGTATACATTTAAAACCCGCTCTCTCATCTTTTCCTCCCAGCCACCTAGCTGCCTTCCAGATGGGAGCTAATATTATCAGTTTCTTCTATATCCTACCAATGATATTTTTTCCATATAAAAGAAAAATATGTTCTTTCTGTCCCCATTTCCACAAATGGCAGCACACTCTACACACTGTTCTGCATAACGCTTTGTTCACATAAGCATATGTCTTGAAAATAATCCTACATTGCACCATAAAAAGCTTTCATTGTATGACTGCATTGTCATGTATTTAAGCAGTCCCCTATTGACAGGCATTTAGGTTATTTCCAATGTTTATTACAGACAGCGTGGGCTTGGCGGGTCACTGGTAGTGCGCGTTTGGGATTTTAGTAGATATCGCCAAGTTCCCCTTCCTGAGGGGCAGCAACCTACACGGCAGGAGCAGCTTCCCCTTGTGCCTGCTGCCTCCCCCGCCCCAACAACCAACAGTGTGTTAACAAGCTTTTTACCCTTTTCAATTTTTTTCGGCGAAAATTACATTCCATTGTAGTTTTTCACTAAGTTTGTGCAATAAAATGCCCCATTTTAAAGTGTACATTTTGACTTTGCTTACTTATTTTTATATAATCAAAATTTTCTATCTTTTTTATGCTTTCTGGGTTTTATAACATCCTTAAAAAGGACTTCCCATTTCAGGATTATGAAATAATTTTTCCAGGTTTTCTTCTGTTTTTATGCTTTCGGTTTTCACATTTAAATGTTGATCCATCTGATGTAAGTTGGGAGTCGTGGATCCAAGTTTTAGTTTCTTCAGATAATTAATTACCCTCTTGTCCCAAAACCAGTTGTGGAAGAAGGTGTCTTTCTCCTACTGATTTAAAATGTTCCTTGAGCAAAAGCTAAGTTCCGATAGGAATTGGGCCTTTCTAGTCTCTGTATTTTGTCTGTTGGTATGTCGGATAAGTCACAAACGCCACATCTATCACAATGTAAGTAAAAGACTTTAATATCTAGTTGAGCAATTTTGTGACCCTGTGTGTCCTTTTTTCCTTCAGGACGGCCATGGCCATTTTTGCTAGTTGATTTCTCCTTATGCACTTCAGAATCAGCTTGCCTAGATCCGAAAGAACCCCTCCAGAGACAATTCTAATAGGCCTCCCCATGAAGTCAAATATTATTAATACCAATCCCCAAATCACCAGCAACAACACTAACCCTCAGTCCTCGGGTTTGTTCTCTACTCACGTTTGAAGGCAGTCTTACTCCTTCGCCTCCTGACCGCTTTTGTGTCAGGAAGGGCAGGTGTTTGACAATTTTGCAAATGAACACAGGACACTCAAACCTATTCACGAACAAGCAAGAGGAAGTCTGGGCCCAGATTCAAGCCAGCTCTCCTGTCAGGGCCCAGGGACCAGCATAAGTTAGCAGCCTGGGCTTCAATCCCTCTGAGCCCTGGGTACCACCACTTCCCCCAGCCCCATCCACTCCCCAGATCTGCCTCCTCTGCTCTTCCTCTGGCCTCAGCGGATCTGAACCCTGACCTTGCTGCCCTGGACACTTCTCCCTAAAGCTGGGGAAAGAGGGCGGTACCTCTGCCCTGTGCCTCCACCCCAGTCCTGCTCCCCAGCAGAGCTGCACTCCGAAAGCTCGCTCAGCACCAACTGCCTGAACCCCCCACACCATCCAGAATCAGGGGAGGCACTGGGCGGATGGAGGAAAGAGAAGCCGGAGCTGACCAGGCCCAGCCCTCTCCCCTTCCCCCCTGCCCGGCCATTTTCCCGGAGGGAAATGTCTAGTGAGTCCTGCCCTCCAGGTAAGTCCTGAGGGTAACCTGAGAGGCAGAGTCGTGGCTTTGCCGGCCTGGTATTAGAGACTCCCTTGGGAAAGAGTCCTGTGCTAGAGAGTGTCCCAGGAAAGGGGCTGACTGGGCCGTGGGGGCCCTGCCTCACCTGCTTTCTCTGGGCCCCAGAGACAGAGCGCACAAAGGGAGAGCCAGGAGGAGCCTGCGCTGGAGCTGAACCCAGACAAGCAAAAAGGAAGTTGGCTGACAGTCAGAAAGGGATGGGAGAGATGAGGGGCTGGGCTTCATCATCACAGTTTCCCAGCAAACAGCTGGGGCAAAAGGGCCCCTCCGGGGATTTTCAGTCTTAAATAGATGATCAGGTTCACAGAAGGCAGAGGGACCTTTGTAAGAACATACACACACCCATACCCATTCAGACAACACCCACTCAGAGAACACACACTCACACCCATTCAGACAGCACACACACACATTTACACCCATTCAGAGAACACACACTCACACCCATTCAGATAACACACACACACATTTACACCCATTCAGAGAACACACACCCAGACAGCATACACACACACTCACACCCATTCAGACAACATACACTCACTCATTCAGATAACACACACATTCAGTCTACACACACACTCACACACACTCAGATAACACACACTCAAACCCATTCAGACAACACACACTCACACCCATTCAGAGAGCACACACTCACACTCATTCAGATAACACGCACACACACACATTCAGACTACACACACATTCACACCCATTCAGACAGCACACACTCACACTCAGATAACACGCATACTCAGATCCCTCCCCCCCACATGCCAGCACAGGCATATACAGCTCTTCTGAAAACACTGACCCCTGTGGGAGGGGGGAGAGGACAGCCTCATAGTATGTCCTAGAGTTCCTCAGCTGTGTCCCCAAGGCCACCCACCCTCACTCTCACTCTCTCCAGCTCACCAGAGCCGATCAATCTACTGAAAAAAAAAAACCTGTTGTTGTGGAGTCATGACCCTATAGGACAGAGTAGAGCTGCCCCACAGGGTTTCCAAGGAACAGCTGATGGATTCGAACTGCCGACCTCTTGGTTAGCAGATAAGCTCTTAACCGCTGTGCCACCAGGGCTCCATTGGTCCACTAACAGCTGGAAAACCCCAGAGAGGCCCCTTTGCCCTGGCTCTCTGCTGGGAAATTGCCGTGCTACAGTTGATCATCCCCCTCCCTCCAGCTTCCCTTACTGACTCTCAGACAACTTCCTTCTCCCAGTGTCTCAGCTCCAGTGCAGGCTCCTCCCAGTTCTCCCTTTGCGCACTCTGTCGCCCTGGCCCCCGGAGGCAAGCAGGTGAGGCAGGGCCCCCACAGCCCAGTCGGCTCCTTTCCTGGGAGACTTTCTTGCACAGGATTCCCTCCCAGGGGAGTCTCTAAGACCATTCCCCAAAGCCCCCACCTTGCCTCACAGGTCCCCTCTATCCCTGCTTCCCTCAGACCTTGCTTGGGAGGGAGGGACCACCAGACAGAAGGTGTGACTCCAGGGAGGTGGCAGGAGAGGAGGTAAGGGGTTCTGTTTGATGCCAAGATAGCCTGGCCTTTTCTTCCACCCCCCACCCCCAACTAAGGTTTTTGTTACAGGGGGCAGGTAGGTGCTGAGCAGCTCTTGGCGGGGAGGGAGGCTGAGGAGGACCCTGGAGCCCCGCTGTGGGGTAGCTGCTACAACAGAAGGCTCATCAGGCGTCAGGGACATGGGATGGGGGTCTGCCTTCTAACCTGAGGGCTCCCGAGGAGGGAGGCAGAGAAGAGGGCCTTGGGTGGGCAGTGGTCACACACCCTCAAGGCGAGTAGAGGGGCAAGGCGGTTAGAAATATGGGGCACTGGCGGGACCAGACCCCTGAGGCTGTGGGGGGAGGGTGTGGGGGACCACAGCACATGGGATGAAGGAGAAGGTGCAGCAGGCTTAGAGCCAAGCTATCCCCATCCTGACACCTTTGAGAGAGATGGGGATGCAGCTTGGTGACTAGGGCCCAGTGCAGTGTCTCCGCCCCCACTGTCTGTCCCCCCCAATGCCAACAAAATCCTTGAAAATGTAAACTGTCCTGTGCCACCTTGTCCTCACTGATGCTCCTTCCTCCCCCCAGGCAGGATGTCCACTTCTGCAGGGACTGCAGACGGCGGTGAAATGGCCCCTGTGGCAGCCCAGCCCACCCACATTGACGTGCACATCCACCAGGTGTCTGCTCTGGCCAAGCTCCTGCTGGCTGTGGGCTCCCAGCTGCAGACCTGGGCCTATCCCAAGGGCACCGCCACCCAGGCCCCAGGTAGCAGCCGGCTGCTGGTGGCATCCTGGGTGAGTACAGATTGCTTCCATGTGGTACTTTCACTCCAGTTAACACACTGGATCTCTATTCTGGCTTTTTCTCACTTGCTGACCTTCTTGATCAAAGCTGTGGGTCTGGTCGGCTGTGGGTTAAAGGGATGCGGGAGCTGAGCACTGTCTTTTCACAGCCCCACTGGGTGGAGCCCTGCACCCTCCCTCGACCAGGCTCAGGGTGGCTGGCGCGCGTGCTTTTCTGGGGTTTAACCAGTAATGCCTGGAGTGTCAGGACCTCAAGCTGCCCTGAGATTTGGGGCAGAGGTTGACCCTGCACCCCCACACTCTGGGAGCTGGACTCTCTTTTAGGTGACGCAGATCGTGCTGGGCATACTGAGCGGGGTCTTGGGAGGATTCCTCTACATCTTCCGATACTCCCACCTGCTGGACTCAGGGGCTGCCATCTGGACAGGGGCAGTGGTGAGTGGAGTGGGAAGGAAGGCTGACGGGCTCGAGGAGGGGCGGGCAAGGACCTGCTCTCAGGGGCAGTAGACATGCTGTTGTCATTTCCATCACCTTCACCACCACCCCCATCAACACTGTAGGGTGGAATGTTAGTGATCCAATCCCCCTCTGCAGATGAGAAATAGCCCAAGGCAGTGAAGCCACGTGTTCAGTTGGCAGCCAGCCTTCCGACCCCTCCCAGTGCTTTCCTGCCACATTGCCGCCCCTACCGTTCGCAGCAAACACCACCTCATCTCCCCCCTTTCCCAGGAGACACTCTTGCCACAGGGGAGTCTCCAGGACCAGCTCCTGAAGCTCCCACCCTGCCTCACAGGCCCCTTTCACTGCCCCACCCCCCACCCCACTTCCCTCAGACCTTGCTTGGGAGGGAAGGATCACCAGACAGAGGGTGTGACTCAGGGAAGTGGCAGGAGAGGAGGTAAGGGGTCTCCTCTGATGCCAAGATGGCCTGGCTTTTACCTCCACGTCTCAGGCCTTCATTCCAGGGGTAGGGGAGCAGCCTGGACAGACAGGTGGGTGCTGAGTAGCCCTTGGTGGGGAGGGAGGTAGTCTCTAGAGACCTGGTTCCTGCATCCAGGTGGTCTTGTTCCATCCACAAGACTTGACCCTTGAACTTTCAGAAAAGGTGGTGCTGCTTGAAAACAAGGTGGTGGGGAAGGGAGGCCTCGAGCTGGCAGTGACCGCAGGCATGGTTAGATGTCACTGCAGCAGTGTCCTGCAGCCTTGGGAGCTCATCCAGGCCCCATGCCGGGAAGGGGCCTGCTGGGCGGCCAGCTGGTAGGGAAGTCACAGAGGGAAGAGAAGCAGTGGCATGAGGGAAGTTGCCCTTCCTGCCCTCACCCTGCTCCAGCTTCAACTTCTCCCCAGGCTGTGCTGGCTGGAGCTGCTGCTTTCCTTCATGAGAAACAGGGTGGCGTCTGCTGGGTGAGTTCAGGATGGCCCTCGGGCTGGGGTCGTCCCAAGCCTCCTGCCCCATCTTGCTTGCTCCACGTGGCCCAGCCCCTGCCTCCCCAGGCTGGGATCCAGAAGAGACTGTGAACTCGCCATGACGGCCCCTGTCCTCTCCCCACAGGGCTTCCTGAGGATCCTGCTCTCTCTGACAGCTTTTTCCACTGCTGTTGCTGCCATTAAAATTGGGGCTGATGAGCTCCCTTGGGACCCCTTCTACGATGGGAACTATGTCTGTGACACTTCCTCCCAGAGGAGCTGGCCCACCGCACCACCCAGCACGCTGAGTCCAGAGGAAGCCAGGAGGCTGCACCTGTGCCTTTCCTACGTGGACATGCTGGGGGTGAGTGAGCTGGAGGGGAGGCCAGTAGCAGGCGAAGGGGGCTCTCCAGCAACATCGTTTGCTACCCACTCTGCACCTGGCTGGTGGCTGGCACCAGAGATGCAGCATGAACAGGAATAGCTTCTGCTGCTGGGGCATTACAGTCCAGCGGGAAAGACCCATCGTAAGATAAGAATAAACTGATAAATGCCTCAAGGGTTTGAAGGCTGGGAAGAAGTGTGTGTGTGGAATTCCTGCTCCCCCTGGATCCTCGCAGGTCCTGGAGGTTGTCAGTGGGGGTGGTACAGGGCTGTGCTGACCCCGCTGGGGCTCCCTTCCTAGCTCTCCCCAGAAGCTACAGGTGTGGGACAAAGGGGTGGAGTGTTCATGTGCCCGTGATAAGCATGGACAGAGCAGGGATGGCAATGGGCACTCTGTACCCATGGCTTTGTCCTCTGTCCCCAGGCCCTGTTCGTAGGCCTCAAGGCCATGCTCCTGGGTGTCTGGGTTCTGCTGCTGGTGGCATCTCTAACCCCCTTGGCCCCCCTCATCTCCCTGTGTCTGTGCTGCTTGAGAAGACCCCTACCTGAGGAGGTAAGTCCCGAAAATGTGTCTGTGTGCATTTGGGGTGGCGCGAATGTCCAGAAGGCACAGGAATTGAGAGTAAAGGTTTGGGGAGGAAAGGGCCTGCTATAGTGAGTCCTACGTGGCACTGTGCCTGCCTCAGCAGTGGCCCAGCCCAGAGAGCCCCTGTCTAGCACCAGGTGGCCCCCAGAAAGTACAGATCCCTGTCAGGCCTTTGGGGCAGTCTATATCAGGTGCCATGAGGCTGATGGTGGGCTCTGGCTGGCTCCAGAGCCAAGCCACCTTAAGGGAGAGGAATTGCCCTTTCCCTCCCTATCAGGGTCATCTCGCCCTCTCCCCCGCCCCGCCTTAGGAAAGGGACCAGAAGGAACTGCTGGGGATGGAATGCAGCCCTGCTACTGCCTGAGCACTGGTCCTTATATCTGACTCACCAGTTATCCTTCCCCGCCCCGATCCAGCCACCATCCTGGCTCCAGCTCATTTCTTGTTCACCTTCACCATCCTGCTGGCTTTGTGTCTCTTCTTGAGCAGTAATTGGATAATAAACTCTCTCATGGTCTTGCTCCCAGCTTCTTGCTTTGTTATTCCAGGGAAGTTCCCTTGGCTGGGGGAGGCAGTGGAGAATAAACCAACAGCAAACCTAAGATGTGCCTCCCATGGCCTGTCAACCTCCTACCTGGGTCTCTAAGCTGCCGGCCCTGGAACTAGACTCACTTTGAGGCTAGCCCTGGGATTGTAGATCTAACTGCCTGGACCTCAAGGTCAGAGAGAGCTGAGCCTGTGAGCTCCACTCTCCATCATTCAGGTTTTAGTGGGAGGATGGTTGGTATCTAAGAATTAGATGTGTTATTTTGACTGTTTGGAGGTTCTAAGAAATGGATAACATACCACCAAGATGAAATCACTTTAGGGGTCACCATGAGTTGCCATGAGTCAGAGCTGACTCAATAGCAACTAATAACAACAACATGAATACGAAAACATAAAAAATGATCAGGCATATTTTTTATATACCAAAGAGAACTTCTATAAGGGAAAATTATAGTAGTTGGAATAAAAACCTGAATAAACAGACTAGACATAGCTGCAGAGAAAGGTAGTGAACTAGAAAATAGGTCTGAAGAAATTAACTGGAATGCAGCTCAGACAGTAAAAGGAGATGGAAAATAGAGAAAGAAGTAAGAGGCATGTAAGTTGGAGAAAGTCTCAGATATGTCTAAGGCAGAATTCAAAGAAGAAGAAATAGAGCAAGAGGAAAGCAATATTCAAAGACTAAACTAATGGCTGAGAAATTTCCTGAATTAATAAAACACAGGAATTCTCAGAGACAAGAAGCACAAACAAATACAAAACAGGATAAATAAAAAGAAATCTTCATCTAAACAAATCAAAGTAAACCTTCAGATAACAAAGAGAATCTCTTAAAAGCAGTCAAATGACATTAACTTAAAAAAATGACAGTATTATATCTCTCTCTCCTCCTGGCAAGGAACGATTAGAGTTAATGAGTTATAAGATCATATTGTTTGAAAAAAGGAGTAAAGATGTTGACTAAATTTAGACTTTCATTCATTCTGTATTTATTCAACTAATACTTAAATATTTAGGCTAAGTGTTCTATTAAAAGTTCAAAGGTAATAACTAAAAGCATAGAAATATGATGTCATTGTGGAGAAAAATGTGAAATGAGAAAAAATTCAATCAATGTAAGACATGAAAAGAGAAGAGATAAAAAAGAAACATTTAAAAGGTGAAACAAATAGAAAGCAAAAAAACAAAATTAGATGATAACTATACATTAAATTATACAAGTAATATAATTACTAATTATAGGCCTGAGTGCAAATCTCAGCACTCCACTTATTAGCTACTTGACCTTGGGTTGGTTACATAAACTTCCTGAGCAACAGTCCGTTCCTTTGTAAAATGGATTAAATGATTAAAAAATGTCTAAAAATTGGCCACCTTGCATAGGAATCAACCAAACAGTGTGGTTACTGGCCACAAAAATTTGGGAGAACAAAAGGTACTAACCAATCCCCAAGTTCTCTCTCCACCTTATATCAAAGGAAGTAGAGCATAGTCCCCAAAGGGGGATAGTATACCCCCTAAAAACTGTAGAACTGGTATTAGGAAAAGCCAGATTATATCTGTCATCAGTGCAACTGAACTATGCAGATGCCACAAAAGGTATAACCTTCAGATAGTGCACAAAGCCAACAATGAGGCTGAGAATTTTCATTCTTCCCTCATTCCTTGTAATAGGTTCCCTGGGTATTAAGTGAGGACATAGCTTCTCAGAATAAAGACTAGAGTCCCAGCCTCCTCTGCAGCAAGATCTGACCAATCGATTTAATTCTGGGCAGTGGGACTTAAGAGGAAGTGATGTGTGCATCTTCTGGGAATCACCCTTTATGAGAGAGGTTAGACTCTGTTATGGATTGAATTGTGTCCCCTAAAAACATGTGTTGGAATACTAACTCCTATACCTGTGGTTACTAATCCCATTGGGGAAAAGGGTTTTCTTTGTAATGTTAGTAAGGCCATATCAGTGTCGGGAGTGTCTTAAATTTAATCATTTTTGAGATATAAAAACTGCAGACTAGGTACAGAGACCAGCAAACACAAGCACAAATGAGGGAAAGACAGATGCCACGTGGAGATCTCCAAGAAACCAAGAAATCGAGGAACACCAGAGCTAAAGAAGCTGAAACAAGTATCGTCCCTCAGAGCCAACACAGAGTGAGCCTTCCCCTAGAGCATGTACCCTGAATTCAGACCTCTAGCCTGTTGAACTATGAGAAAATAAATTTCTGTTCTTTAAAACCACCCACTTGTGGTATTTCTGTTATAGCAGCACTAAGAAACCAAGACAGGTCCCTTGCCCTCTATGATTGCTTTCCTGATGTTTGGAATGCATATGTGACAGCTGGACACAGAACACACCATTTTGGTCCATGAGGTGACTTGGAAACAGAGTCCCTTCGTTGAAGACCAATAGGATAGAAAAAGTGTGACCTATGGCACAATGTACCAATTCTGAGCTGCCTGCCTGGACGTTTATGTAGGTTATTTTCCATATTTTGTCATGTATGGCTAGACATAATTCTAATTAATACATTTGAGCAGGCACTGGAACAGCACAATTTGATGATGCTGGTTATGGAGCTATTAAATAGGTAAAGAGAAAAAAGAGCATAGTTTTGGGAAATATGTTTAAAATGAGAATCAGAAAATAAAAATTAGACTGTGATTAACCAGCATCGAACCAAAGAAAGAGATGGCCATGTTCTTATTTTTACTTGAATTGTCTCAGCAGTGTCTGCACTAAGTAAGCCGTAAAGCAGGTAAATCCCACCATCATCACTAACTGCATGGTAAGCATCAGCATGAATCCAATCCACAAAATGTGGGGATGGGTCCAGTCCTCACCTTCCCACTTTTCCATTCTTATCGCTCTTTCTCTTTCTGACCTTAGCCACCCAGAGTTGAGTCAGAGCTCCCAAGTTAGAAGGACAACTTCTTTCAGACTACCAAATAGGAAGATGCCAGCCTCTGCTGGCTCTCAGTGCTCCTGTAGGTTCAATAATTCACTGAAGCAACTCATGGAATCTCACAAAGTATACCGTACTTATGTCTACAGATTTGTTACAACAACAACAAACAAACAAAGAGACCCATAAGGTGAGGCCTGGGAGGTGTCTCTGCATAGAGCTTCTGATTCCCAAAGAAGGATGAGCTACTCTTTCCGGATCATGGTCAGCAACCAGGAAGCTCATTTCAGCCTTAGGGTTCAGGGATCTTATTAGCCTCCTCACAAGGCCATGATAGATTATATCATGCTTCCTGACATTTAGTCAACATTGGTCCCCTGGGTGGTCCTGCTTGGTCAGGTCAGCCCCCACTCATTAGCCTCAGGTGCGGTCCAGCTCTCAGGAACCAAGAGCAAATGCCAAATCTCTTAATGCAGGTAAGTCCTCACCGTACAATGTCCTTCCATATCCTACTGCCTGGTTAAGCTGAGGACATTCATGTTATCCCACAGAAGTGTTCTGCTTGGATCTATTTTATTTGAATGGGCTGGAGGTAAGCCATGGTGACCCACTGACCATATTCCCCTCAACACCCAGTCTCTGGCACACAGCCCTGCCAGATGCCTCAAATACAGTAAGCGCTACTTTGCCCTAGACTTGCTCACAACCTTGCCCACTGACTTCTCCCAGAAAGGGTTCTTATAACTGACAGGAAAGCTGAAGCCATTTAGTAGTGACAGTGTTGCCCTTTCCTGACACACCTAGCTTTTTGCTTACTACTCAGTTCTTGCTAAGAATGTACTGTGATATACAGAATATATCCCGAAATTTGTTAAGTTTTGTGTGTGTGTGTGCCTGATACAGCTAATGAACTAGTTAACATTAGTTCATTAATTGTTATCAGTTAACATAAAAGTAATTGGCAATAGGTCAATTTTCTTCAAGGAATAATATTTCAAAGTAACACAATGGTGAAGACAAACAGACTTACCAGCTGCAGCAGATAACTTTTAATAAAGTGATTTCTAACAATTGTTCCTAAAACATAAAAAAAAAACCTACAAAGTTTATGTTGTGATTATTATCTTCTGTAAGAGAAGAGAAATGAAAAATGCACACTTTCTTGGAACTTGGAACTTTCTTGGCTTCGGTGGCTATTTCCTACTGGGTTTGAGTTTGCGGGCCTTAGTCCTAATCACCTGAAAAAATTACATATGTAGCTCTAAAAAAAAAAAGAGGGACTGACTGGGAAATAAGCCCTTCAGGTTTTGCCGTGGCAAAAAGAGATGCAAGCACCCTCTCAACTTTAAGTTCTTTCTTCTCTTCCAATCCTGCTGCCAAGCCTCATAGCAAACCCTAACTTTCTCCAGGAAGGCATCCTGATGGCTCCAGCCACTACTGACGGCTCCTTAGCAGAAGGCAAGAGTTGGACTACATCCTAGGTGGCCCTCAGACCATGCAACAGGATGCCTGATCTGGAGAAAAGATCATAGGTTTGAAAGCCTGAAGGGTCAATGGGAGACAGCTGCCTGCTGAAGGGGTCCTCAGCAACGGTCAGCATGACAATTAGAGTAAGGTTAATCATCACCCCAAGAAAAACATTCTATCTGTCATGGTCCGGGCAGAAAACAGATGGGATTCTCAAACTGAGTAATATGAGAGTAATTTAATAAAGGGATTATTTACAAAGACATCAGTAAAGTGTAGGAAAGTACAAGTGACAGTGTCGTAACCTGGGCTGATAACTAAGGTGGGTCAGGGAGAGTGTCTTTACCCCTAGGACTAAAGATGAGTAAAGGGAGCAGTTATCAAAACACAGAAACAGAGAAAGCTGATGGAGATGGCTGTTTGATTTGAGCTGTCATCTTCTCTAGAGAGACACAGCCAGCCCTGCAGCCCTGCAGAGAGGGATCTTGGGGAATAAATACCCAAACTACCTTTTTCTGATCTGCTGCTGGTGTTCCTCACTGGTCAAATCCAACAGGAAGTCGTAGGACCCAAGAGCCCAATGATATGATGCATATAAAATAAACTTTTGGGGCACACAGCATAATAGAGATAGGTGGAAAATACATCTGGAGAGGAAAGTGAAAGATATTCAGAAAAATTACCCACACCTCTTTTGTTTGTGAAAAAACAATACATAAAAACTTCCCAAATTAGGCAAAAGACATAAACCTACAGACTCAAGAAGCTTGATGAACCCTAAGCATGATAAACCCAAAGAAATATAAGCCTAGACACATCATAATCAAACTGCTAAAAACTAAAGACCAAGAAAAAATGTTGAAAACAGCCACACAAAAATGACTCATTACCTGTAGGAGAAAAGTGATCGAATTATTGCAAATTTCTCCTCAGAAACCATGGAAGCCATAAGAAGTAGCACATTTTTAAGTGTTGAAAGAAAAGAACTGCCAATACAGAGTTCTATATTCAGTGAAAAAAATCTTTCATCAGATTGAAGGAAGAACAACAGGATGGTAAAAATCAGGGTATTTACTATACTTCTCCTCTTGAGTTCTTTAAAATATGTTTGACAGTTAAAAACAAGTACAAAAACATTATCTAATTGGCTTTTCGATGTATGTAGACGTAATATATAAGACAACTATAACATAACCGGAGGAAGGTAAAAGGACCTATGTACTGGTAAGGTTTCTACATCCTACTTGAAGTAGTAAAATACTGATTTTAAACAGACTGTGAAAAGTTAAGTATGTACATTGTAATCCCTAGAACAACCACTAAAAGAACTTTCTAAAGAGATATAGCAAAAAACATAACGTATAAGTTAAAATGGAATACCAAAAAACTTTCAAATAGCCAAAAAAAAAGACAGAAAAGGGAAACAGAGGATCAAACAGAGGAAACAGAAAACAAATAATAAAGTGGTAGAACTAACTCAAACATATAAATAATTATATTAAATGTAAGTGGCCTAAGTGCACCAATTAAAAGGCAAATTGTTGGAATGGATTTTTTTTTTTAAAAAGTGACCGAGGAGTATTGTCAGCAAGATGGTAGAGTAGGCACCTCCAAGCTCCCATCCCACCACAGAAATGGGGGAGGGGGCAGAAACTGCTAGAACCAACTTTGTCAGAATGCTGGAAAGGTAGTCAAAGGTTTACAACAACCAAGCGAATGATTAATCAAGAAAAAGGCAACTTAAAAAAACAGTAGCAAAGTGTTGTACCTTTTTTACTTCCCTGTGCCTCATCCCTTGCCCAGCCCAGTGGCTGGTTTGAAGATGACAGCCCACATTCCCAGGATGAAACCATGATCCCTGGGTCATGAAGGGTCAGAGAAGACCTTACTCACAAAATATTGCGTTTGTTTATTCTAACCTGTCTTGTGATTACCTAAAGGACTAACTCAAAGTGCTCGTTTTTTTTTTGCTGACCTCAGAACTCACTCAGGGCAGAAAAGCATCAGACATTGCTTGAAAACAGTGTAAAACAATCAATCATCCCATAGCTGCCTGGAGCAAAAGAGTACCATTCAGGTATACAATAGACTGCTTAAGGCCTCAGATGAAAAGCTGGGGAGAGAGGGTTTTTTTTTTTTTTTTTGTAAATTAGGGCAATCAAAAACACCCAGGTATATGGGAGAATTTAGAAAGTCACACACATACCCAGGACAAGATGCATGCTCAAAAAATACCTGAGAAAGCCCCAAGTTTTACCTTGGGCAGATTTCTAGGGTCAGGGAAAACCTGGCTAATTGTTTAAGGAGTGCTCCAGCACAGAACCATTTGGAAAGACTCGGAGAGGGTTATTGTTTTTTGCTTTTTTTGTTGTTTTTTTAAAATTGTACTTCAGGTGAAGGCTTACAGAACAAATAGTTCCTCATGAAACAGTAGTACACATACTGTTTTATGACATTGGTTAACAACCCCACAACATGTCAACCCTCTCCCTTCTCGACCTTTTTTTTTTTTTTTTTGGTGAAAATATACATAGCCAAAGATACACCATTTCAAAAATTTCTACATGCACAGTTCAGTGACATCGACTACGCTCTTCTAATTGGGCTGCTATTCTCACTTTAGATGAAGGCTTACAGAACAAAATAGTTTCTCATCTAATAGTTAGTACACATGTTGCCCTATGACAATGGTTAACAACCTCACAACACATCAACACTATCCTTACTCAACCTTGGGTTCCCTATCACCAGCTTTCCTGTCCCCTTCTGCCTTCTGGACCTTGTTCCTGGACTGCTATGCCTCATTAGTCCCATTTGGTTTTATGGGGTTGTCCACTCCCCGGCTGAATGGTGAACCTCGGAAATGACTTCACCACTGAGCTAAAAGGGTGTCTGGGGGCCATACTCTTGGGGTTTCTCCAGTCTCCTTTAGGCCAGTAAATCTGGTCTTTTTTTTTGTGAGTTAGAATTTTGTTCTACATCCTTCTCCAGCTCTGTCCAGAACCTTCTGTTGTGATCCTGGTCAGAGCAGTCAGTAGTGGTAGCCAGGCACCATTTAGCTGTACTGGACTCAGTCTGGTGGGGGCCTTGGTACTTGTGGTCCATTAATCCTTCAGACTAATCTCTTCCTTGTATCCTGTTCTCTTCATTCTCCCTTGCTCCCAAAAGGATGAGACCAGTGGAGTATCTTAGATGGCTGCTCACAGGCTTTTAAGACCTAGACGCTACTCACCAAGGTAGAATGTCGAACATTGTCTTTGTAAGCTGTGTTATGCCAATCGAGCTAGATGTTCCCCAAGACCATGGTCCCCACAGCCCTCCACCCAGCAATTCAGTCCTTCAGGGAGTTTGGATGTGTCTATGGAGCTTCCATGACCTTTCCTTGTACAAGTTGTGCCGGTTCCCCCTGTATTGTGTACTGTCTCACCCTTCACACAAGATACCACTTCTATACTGCCTATTTAGTATTTCCCTCCACCCCCACCCCTCCCATCCCTTGTAACCAACAGGGGTATTGTTGTTTTGTTGTGATATTGGAGGTATTTTTTTCAGCTCCTGGAATTCAAGGAAATCTCTGTCAAAACACTAGCTGAAACACAAATGAAAGGAGTAGAGACTTCAGCAGCTACACATGACAAGAAATACAGTCTTTGCAAATAGTTTGAAAAAGTCACTAAACCAACAGACTACTCCAGTCTTCAATGATTTAAAACAAACAAACAAAAAACAAAAAACAAAAACAAATAGCAAACCCTGGGGAAACGGAAGAATCTGATTTCCAAAGTTACCATTTTATAATATTCAACTATCCCATTTAAAACAAACTAACAAACAAACAAAAATCACAAGACATACAAAGAAATAGGAGAGGATGACCAATTCAAAGGAACAAAATAAAGTGACAAAAGCCATCTGTGGAGAAGCTGACACATTACAGTTACTAGACAAAGAATTTAAAAAAACTGTCTTAAACATGTTTACATAGCTAAAGGAAAATGTAGACAAAAAACCAAAGGAAATCAAGAAAATAATGTACAAACAAAATAAGAATATCAATAAAGAGATAGGAATCATTAAAAAGAGCCACACAGAAATTCTGGAGACAAAACATACAATAACTGAAGTGAAAAATTCCCTAGAGGAGTTAAACAACAGATTCAAGCTGGCAGAAGAAAGAAAAAAAAAAAAAAACTTGAAGATAATACAATCAAAATTATCAATTTTGAGAAGCAGAAAGAAAAGGAATGAAGAAAAATGAATAGAGCCTAAGGGACTTGTGGAACACCACCAAGTGGACCAAGTACATATTATAGGTGTCCCAGAAGGAGAAGAGGGAGAATAGGCAGCAAAAAGAATATCTGAAGTAATGATGGCCAAAAAAATTCCCAAATTTTATGAAAAACATTATCTATACATCCAAGAAGCTCAACAAACTCCAAGTAAGATAAACTCAAAGAGCCCTGCACTGAAATACATTATAATCAAACTGTCAAAATTGAAGACATAGAATCTGGAAAGCAGCAAGAGAGAAGCAACTTGTCACTTACAGGGGATCCTTGATAAGATTAAGAACTGATATCAGAAACCATGAAGGTCATAAGGATGACATATTTAAAGTGTTGAAACAAAGAAAAAACTGCCAAACAAAAATTCTATATCTGCCAAGACTGTTCTTCAAAACCGAGGGAGAAATTAAGACATTCCCAGTTAACAAAAGCTGAGGAAGTTTGTTACCACTAGACTTGCTTTACAAGAAATGCTAAAGGAAGTCCTTCAAGTTGAAATGAAAGGACACTAGAAAATCTCAAAGCCACATGAAGAAATAAAGATCTCCAGTAAAGGTAAGAGTATGGGCAAGTATGAAAGGAAGAATTATTGTATTTTTGGTTTATAATTCCACTTTTGATGTCCTATATGATTTAAAAGACAAAGCTGTTTAAGAGCAGAATTTTCATATTCAGTTGAAGTGAATATCAATTCAAGCTAGATTGTTAGGTGTTAAATGTAATCCTCATAGTAACCACAAAGAAAATATCTAAAATATATACACAAAAGGAAACAAGAAGAGAAGCAAAATGGTTCACTAACAAAAATCAACCAAACACAAAAGAAAGTAGTATTGGAAGAAATGAAGGACAAAAAAGGTATAAAACACACAGGAAAAAAAAAAGAAAAAAGCAAAATGGCAAAAGTAATACCTTCTTTATCAGTCATTAAATGTAAATGGTTTAAACTCTCCTCCCAAAAGGCAGAGATTAGAAGAATGGATACGAAAATACAATCCAACTGTATCTGTCTACAAGAGATGCACTTTATACCCAAAGTAACAAATAGATTGAAAGTGAATGGGTGGATAAAAATATTCCATGCAAATAGTAACCAAAACAGAACTGGGGTGGCTATACAAATATCAGAAAAAACTTGACTTTACTTCAAAAGCAGTAACCAGAGACAAAGAAGGATATTACATCTTGATGAAAGGCTCACTTCATTAAGAAAATATGACAGCTATAAACATACATATATGCACCAAACAACAGAGGCCCAGAATATATGAAGCAAACATTTACATAATTCAAGGGAGAATTAGACATCTCTACAATAATAGTTGGAGACTTCAACACACCATTTTAAATAATGGACAAAACGTCTAGAAGAAGATCAATAAGGAAATAGAGGACTTGAAGAACACTGTAAACCAGTTAGACCTCACACACCTATACAGAACACTTCACCCAACAGCAGCAGAATGCACATTATTTTCAAGTGCACACGAATTATTCTCCAGGATAGACCATATGTTAGGTAACAAATCAAGTCCCAAAAATTTTTAAAAGATTAAAATCGTACAAAATACCTTTTCCAACCACAATGGAAACAATATAGAAATCAATAACAGAAAGAAAACCATAAAATTCACAAATATGTGGATATTAAGCAACACCCTATTAAACAATCAATAGATTAAAGAACAAATCACAGGAGAATTTAGAAAATACTTAAAGGTGAATGAAATGAAAACACAACATTATGGATTTTGTGTGAAAACACAAAAATTATGGGATGCAGTAAGGGAGTGCTCAGTGGTAAGTTTATAGCTCTAAATGCTTGCATTCAAAAGGAAGAAAGATTTCAAACTGATAACCTAACTTTAATATTGAAGAACTAGAAAAAGAAGAGCAAATCAAACCCAAAGCTAGCAGAAGGAAGGAAATAATGAAAATTAGAGTGGAGAGAAATGAAATAGAGAATAGAAAAACAATGGAATCAACAAAACCAGAAGTTGGTTCTTTGAAAAGATCAATAAAGTTGACAAGCTATTATCTAAATTGGCAAAAGAAAAAACAATAGAGACACAAATAGCTAAAATCAGAAATGAAAGTGGAGACATTACTACTGAACTTACAGAAATAAAAAGAATTAAAGAGAATGCTATATCAACAAATTACATATGTTATTATGTATATATATATACCAACAAATGAGATAATCTAGATGAAATGGAAAAATTCCTAGAAACACACAAATTACCTAAAGTGACTCAAGAAGAAATAGAAAATCTCCACAGATCTAGAACAAGTAAAAAGACTGAATCAGAAATAAAAAAATCTGAAAACAATAAATGCTGGTGAGGTTGTGAGGAGGTTGGAACCCTTATGAACTGCTGGTACCACCACTATGGAAAACGGTAAGGTGCTTCCTCAAAAAGCTAGAAATAGAAATACCTAACGATCCAGCAATCCCACTCCTAGGTATATATCCTAGAGATCTAATAGCAGTGACAAAATAAAAAAAAACCTTTGCCGTCCAGTCAATTCCGACTCTTAGCGACCCTATAGGATGGAGTAGAATGCCCCATAGGGTTTCCAAGGAGTGGCTGGTGGATGCAAACTGCCCACCTTTTGGTTAGCAGCCAGCTCTTAGCCACTTCGCTACCAGCAATCCATGAACAGACATATACAGCATTATTCACAATAGCAGAAATATGGAAACAATCTAAGTGGCCATCAATGGATGAATAGATAAACAAAATGTGGTACATACATGCAATGCAATACTATACAGCTATAAAGAATAATGATGAGTTCTCAAAATACAATGTGGATGAGCTGCGCTGTGAGAGGTGGGGCCAAAGTACAGACACAGGTGCAGGAAGGCTGGGCTCTGGATCTAAGGGAGGAGAGGCCAGGGAACATGGCCTCCTGGGTCTGAGTGAGGAGGGGGCTGGGGGACAAAGACTCCTGGGTCTGAGTGAGGAGGAGCCGGGGCTTCCAGGTCTCAGGAAGGAGGGGGCCGTGGGTCCTGAACTCCCCGGTCTGAGGAAGGAGGTGTCCAGGGACATGGACTCCCAGGGTCTGAGGAAGGAGGGGCCAGGGAACATGGGCTCCAGGATCTGAGGGAGGAGAAAGCTGGGGTACACTGACTCCTGGATCCAAGGAAGGAGAATCTGCGGGCCGAAGACTCCTGGGTTGGTGTCTGAGGGAGAACTAGGTTTGGAGCTCACCTCTGGGTTAGATGGGCTGAGCCTAAAGGCTTGGATTCTTGGTAAGCTGGGAGATCTGAGGAGTGTGTTCAGCTGACAGGATTGTAAAAAATTTCTTTCAAAGACGAAAAAAGAAACTCCCCTACCCCAAACCCACTCCTCAGAGGTTATCACTGTTAACAGTTTGGTGTGGACTTTCTACTTCATGGCTCTAAACACATACATGTGGGTAGATAATGCTTTTCTTCTCCCCAAATATGTCCCACAAGTAACGTTCCCACATCAGTACACACAGAACTACCTCATTCCTTAAACAATGTCAAAGTATTCCGTTGCGTGAATGGGCCATGCTTTGTTTAGCTGGTCCCCTTTTGCATTTGGGTTGTTTTCTTCCCTTTAGTGACTCCTCCCTAAACTTTGTGGTCTGAAAAGAAGACACCTACATTCCTCTCTAATAGGACACACTTCACTGGCTCTTGCCTAGGAGTAAAAGCAGAGCCTTCACTGTGGCCCACAAGGCCCTCCAAGATATGGCCCCTGTTCTTTCTGAACTTATGGTCCTTCCTCTCTCTTCCTCACTGGAGCTACAGTAGCAGACTGTTCTCCCTGGTGTTCCTGGAACCTGTCAAGTACATTTTTTTTTTTTACCTCAGGGCCTTTGCATTTATTTGCTGTTCCTTCTGCCTGAAACTCTCTCCATATATGCCCATGGTGCTCTCCCTCCAGCCATCTCTGTTTAGATGTCACCTTGGCATAAAGGGCCCCTCACTACTCTATATAATAGTCAGGCCTCCTCCTTCTTGGCCCCCTCTCCTTTACTTTTTTTTCATGGCTCTTAACCCCTAACAAAGGAGCCCTGGTGGTGCAGTGGTTAAGAGCTCAGCTATTAACCGAAAGGTCAGCAGTTCGAATCCACTAACCGCTCTGTGGAAGAAAGATGTAGTAGTCTGTTTCCATAAAGATTTACAGTGTTTGAAACCCTGTGGGGCAATTCTTTGTCCTGTAGGGTCGCTACAAGTCGGAGTCGACTCAACAGCAACAGGATTAACCCAAATAGATTATCCGTTTGATTATGGACATATTTTCTGCCTCCTCCACGGAAATGTCAACTCCATGAGGACAAGGATTTGTGTTTCGTTGGATTAATGCTATAGATCCAGTGTCTGGCACATAGTTGCAGCTCAGTCTAGGTTAACTGAATTTGGGAGCCCTTGCAGGAGACAAGAGGAAAGGTTACTGTAATAACCCTTGAAGGGCACAGACTATGGGTTATGTTGAGCTCTGTCTAGATTAAAGTACTATCATTACCCCCATTTTAAAGACGAGGAAATTGAGACCTAGATGGGTCAACACCTTCCCACAGGTCACAAAGCTAGTTAGTGGCAGTCTTAGACTCAAAACCCGGAGCGAGAGGGAGACAGATGGGAACCCCAGGTCAAGGCCCTGCAGAGGGACCTAAGCAATGATATTACTTTGTACTTATGTTCCCTGGCCTGTTCAGCGAAGAACTCTCCCTCAGCCTCAAACCATCTGCAGAAGTCTGCTACACACAACACATTTATTTTGGAGGGGCTTTGGAGACAAGAAAGAGGTACTGGTAGGAGCCACTGGTAAGGGCAGGAGAGAAGTATGGGTGCAGGGTGAGTTTGCCTCAGGAGGGGGAAATTGTTCAAGTTGCAAAACTAAAGGACTAACCTCAAAGGACTCGGGGAGAATCAGCTATTCAACAAACATTGACTTAGCACCTCTGTGTGCCAGGAACCATTGGCCCAGACCCTCTGCTGGCGTCTGTGTCTCAAGTCCCTTCTTCATCTATTCCTCTGCCCCATGCGGCCTGAGGGATGGCCCCTGGGAGGGACAACAGTTCCATAGAACACCTCCCAGGTACTGAGTTAAAAGAATATTCCTGGTGAAAAATATAGAATATTTAAAAATATAGAGTATTAATCTGGGGTGAGGAGGTCAAAGAGTAATGGAAAAGGACAAGAATCTTGGTGAGAGTGGGAGTCTGGAGAGCAGGGTTGTCAGGTTCTTTACATGTAGCTGCAGAAGCAGACCAGGGCTGGGGTTGTTCCCAAGTCCTAAGTCCAGATGCCTTGGAGTGCCAGAATGGACCAGAAATTTATGTTGTTCATGTAGGAAAGGAAACCTGGGGGAGAAACAGAGCAGAGGGGGTTGAGGCAGAGTTCACCATCCCCATCCCCAACCCCTGCCCTATCCCCAAACCCAGCCTCATCCCATACACCTTGTACAACCCTATCTCCAAGCTCAGCCTCATCCCTAAACGTATCCTCAAACCCATCCTCAGTTCAATCCTTGTCCCTGTCTTGTCTCCAAACCCATCCCTAAACCCAAATCAACCTTCTACTCTACTTTCCCCAGCCTCATCTGCAAACTGAAACCTATGCTCATCCCCTACCCTGTTCCCAAACCCAGTCCATTTCCTACACTGTTCCCAACCCATTTCCAGACCCAAGCCCAACCTATCCCCTACATTATCCCTCAACCTTATTCCCAAATCCATCCCCATCCCCTACTGTGTCCCCAACCCCATCCCCAAACTCATCCCCACACCTAACCCCAGACCTATTTCCAACCTTATCTCCTCCCTAACCCCACCTATAATCCCAGTTACCACCTCAATCCCATTATCCTACAAAGAAGAAAATATATATATATAATGTGGATTAATCTGGAGGACATTATGCTGAGTGAAATAAGTCAATCACAAAGGACAAATACTGTATGATCACACATTTGTAAGAAGACAAGAATAGATATACATACAGAAATCAATATTCATTAGTGGTTACCAGGGATGAGAGGGAGAGGGAGAGAGAATCACTCTTTAGATAGTAGACGCTTGTTATCTTTAGCAATGGGAAAGGCAATACCGAATGTGGGTGAAGTGTGCACAATGTGACCAAGGTAAATGATGACACTAAGAAGTACACACGAATAAGGGACTTTTTGTTAATGCTAAGTGTTTGGCTGCTAACCAAAAGGTTAGCATTTCGAATCCACCATTAGCTCCTTGGAAACCCTATGGGACAGTTCTACTCTGTCCTATAGGGTTGCTATGAGTCGGAATCGACTCAGCAGCAACCGGTTTGTTTGTTTGTTTTTTTGTTTATAGCATATACAATTTTATAATAGCAGCAATAACAATAAAAAAATACATGTGTGGTTACATAGGGAGATATGTATGCATATATGTGTATAGGAGGGTATATGTGTGTATATACAGGTGCATGTATAGGCATATCTGTAGGTATGTGTATATACATGTATGTGTGTGCTGCATATATATTCATGTACATAATAAAGCACAAAGGGGGCACAGTTATTAATACTTTCTAGACATAACCAAGCACCTTGTGGGATTGGTTCACTGGATTTGAAGGCTTAGGACCACAACTCTGTCAATTGGCATAATATAGTTCATAAATTTTATGTTCTCCATCCTAGTTTGGTGAGTAGCATCTGGGGTCTTAAAAAGCTTGTGAGTGTCCACTTAAGATACAACTATTGGTCTATACTTACCTGGAGAACAAGAGAAAGAAAGAAGCCAAAGACTCAAAAAATAAACTAGTCTACAGGATTAATAGCCTACATGACCCATGGCCTCATCTATCCTGAGACCAGAAGAATTAGATGGGGCCCAGCTACCACTACCAACCGTTCTGACCAGGGACACAATAGATGGTCCTGGGTAGAATGGGTGAAATATATAGAACAAAACTCAAATTATTAATAAAGTCCAGACTTACTGGACTGGTAGAGACTAGAAGAACCCCTAAAACTATCACCATGAGATATCCTTTACACTTTGTACCAAAAATATACCCAGAAGTCACCTTTTAGCTACAGAACAGATCGGCTGATAAAATAAACAATATCACCCATGAGTACTATACTCCATTAAAAAAGTATCTGTGTGAAACCAAGTAGTCAACATTTACCCTAAAACAAACATGAGATAGAAACGGAGGCAGGGAAGCTAGTTTAATGGAAATGGAACAACTAGAAGAGAAATAATGAGAATATTGACACACTGTGAAAAATGTAACCAATGTCACTGAACAACATGTATAGAAACTGTTAAATGGGAACCTAATTTGTGCTGTTAACTTTCACAAAAAACACAATAAAATATTATAATGAAAAAATATTCCAACAAAGAAAAGTCCAGGACCTTATGGTTTCACTGGTGAATTCTACCACACATTTGAAGAATTAACACCAATCCTTCTCAAACTCTTCCAAAAAATTGAAGAGAAAGGAACATGTTCTAAATCATTCAATGAGACCAGCCTTACCCTGATACCAAAGTTAGATAAAGACTTCACATGAAAAAAATTACAGATCAATATCCCTTAGGAATATAGATGCAAATATTCTCAACCAAATACCAGCAAACTGAACCCAAAAGCATATTAAAAGGATTATACCCTATGACTCAGTGGGACTTATCCAAGGAAGGCAAGGGTGGTTCACATAAGAAAACTGATCAATGTAATACACCACATTAATAGAACAAAGGAAAAGAACCATGTGATCATTTTAATTGATACAGAAAAGGCATTTGACAAAATCCAACACAGTTGCATGATAAAAACACTCAGAAAACTAGAAATAAAAGGAAACTTCCTCAACATGATGAAGGGCTTTTATGAAAAACTCACAGGGAACACCATAAGCAATGGTGAAAGACTAAAAACCTTCCAGATCAGGAACAAGACAAGGATGGTCGCTTTCATCACTGCTGTTCAACATTGTACTGGAAGTTCTATCCAGAGCAATTAAGCAAGACAAAGAAATAAAAGGCATCCAAATCAGAAAGGAGGAAGTAAAACTATCTCTATTCAAAGATGACATGATCTTATATATAGAAAACCCCAAAGAATTAAAAAGAAAGCTACTAGAGCTAATAAATAAATTTAGCAAACTTTCAAGGTACAAAATTAACACACAATAGTGAGTTGTGTTTCCATTCAACAGTAATGAGCAATCTGAAAAGGAACTAAGAAAACAATTCCATTTATAACAGCATCTAAAAGAATAAAATACCTAGAATAAATGTAACCAACGAGGTAAAAGATGTGTACACTGAAAAGTACAAAATATTGCTGAAAGAAATTAAAGACCTAAATAAAGGGGAAGATACCCTGTGTTCATGAGTTGGAAAACTTAATAGTGTTATGATGGCACTACTACCCAAAAAGATCTATAGGTTCAATGGAATCCCTATGAAAATTCCAACAGCCTTTTTGCAGAAGTGGAAAAAGTGATCCTCAAATTCATATGGGATTGCAAGGGGCCCTTAGTATCCAAAACAATCTTGAAAAGGAATAGCACAGCTAGAGGAGTCACATCTCCCAATTTCAAAACTCACTACAAAGTTACAGAAATCAAAACAGTGTGGTACTGGCATGAAGATATAGACAAATGGAATAGAATAGAGAGCTGAGAAATAAACCTGTACATCTGTGGTCAACTGATTTTCAACCAAGTTGCCAAGACTGTTCAATGGTGGAAAAAAGTCACTTTAACAAACAGTGCTGGGAAACCTGTATATCCACATGCAAAAGAATGAAGTTGGACCTTTACCTTACACTATATACAAAAATCAACTCAAAATGGACCAAAGAGCTAAAACTATAGAACTCTTAGAAGAAAACAGTAGAAAAGCTTCATGACTTTGGATGTGGCATGGATTCTTAGATATGACACCAAAAGCACAGGCAATAATAGAAAAATAGATAAATTGGATGTCATCAAAATGTAAACATTCTGTGCCTCAAAGTACACTATCAAGAGAATGAAAGACAACCCACAGAATGGACAAAAATATTTGCAATCATGTATCTGATAAGAGATTAATTTCCAGAATATATGAAAAACTCTTGCAATTCAACAACAAAAAAAGAAACAAGCCAATCAAAAAAATGTGCAAAAGATTTGAACAGATAGTTCTACAAAGAAGATATACAAATGGCTGATAAGCACATGACAAGATGCTTAACATCATTAGTCATTAGGGAAACGCAAGTCAAAACCATAATAAGATACTACTTCACATCCATTAGGATGGCTATTTAAAAAAAGAAAAATAACAAGTGTTGTCGAGAATATGGAGAAATTGGAACCTTTGTCCATTGCTAGTGGGAATGTAAAATGGTGAAGCTGTGGTAGAAAACAGTTTGGTAGTTCCTCAAAAAGTTAAACATAGAATTACCATATGACCCAGTAATTCCAATCCTAGGTTGTACCCAAAAGAGTTGCAGGCAGGGACTGAAACAGATACTTATACTCTGATGTTCATAACAGCATTATTCATAATAGCCAAAAGGTAGAAACAACCCAAATGTCCATCAAATGATGAAGAGTTAAACAAAACGTGGTATATACATGCAATGAAATATTATGCAGCTATATAAAGAAATCAAGTTCTAATATATGCTACAATAAGGATGAACCTTGAAAACATTATGCTAAGTGAAAAAGTCAGACACAAAAGGACATCTATTGTATGATTCCACTTACATAAGGTAGCTAGTATGGGCAAATTCATAAAGACAGAAAGTAAAATAGAAGTTACCAGGCTTTTGCAGGAGGAAAGAACGGGGATTGCTTAATGGGTACAGAGTTTCCGTTTAGGGGTGATGAAAAGTTTTGGAAATAGATATGGTGATGGTTGCACAAAATTTTGAATGTACTGCATTTTTACTCAAATGACACACACCTTCTACGTTTGTTTGCCAACTTTTCCCTCCCCTCTGCCAGTATTTTTTTACATGTTGCTGTAAAAAAATCAGCATAGTGTGCTTACAAAAATATCTCATAAGGGGAGGGCGTGGTTGGCAAACAAATGTAGAAGGCGCACATTATTTGCTTAAAAATATGACAATTAATGTCACTGAATTGTTAAATGGTTAAAATGGTAACATTTTATGTTATCTATATTTTACCACATAAAAATGGAAACCAAAGCGACCCAACGATGTGTTGTCTACAAGAAATCATTTCAAATATAATGATATAGGTAGTTTGAATGTAAAAGGATGGGAAAAGAGATGTCACGCAAAGACTAGCAAGAGAAAGCTAGAGTGCCTATATTATGTGTTAGGTCCCATCGAGTCATTTCCAATTCATAGCAACCCTACATACAACAGAACAAAACGCTGCCCGGTCCTGTGCCATCCTCACAATCATTGCTATGTTTGAGCCCATTGTTGTAGCCACTGCGTCAATCTTTCTCTTTCCCTTTTTTACTGATCCTCTACTTTACCAAGCATAATGTCCTTCTCCAGGGACTGGTCCCTCCTGATAACATGTCCAAAGTACGTGAGACAAAGTCTTGCCATCCTTGCTTCTAAGGAGCATTCTGGCTGTACTTCTTCCAAGACACATTTGTTCATTCTTCTGGCAGTCCGTGGTATATTCAATATTCTTCACCAGCACCATAATTCAAAGGCATCAATTCTTCTTCGGTCTTCGTTATTCATTGTCCAGCTTTCATATGCATATGAGGTGATTGAAAATACCATGGCTTGGCCTGTGAGCAGCCAGCTAAGATACTCCACTGGTCTCATCACTTCAGGAGCAAGGGAGAATGAAGAAAACAAGATACAATGGAAAGATTAGTCCAAAGGACTAATGGACCACAACTACCATGGACTCCACCAGACTGAGTCCCGTACAGCTAGATGGTGCCTGGCTACCACCACTGACTGCTCTGACAGGGATCACAACAGAGGTTCCTGGACAGAGCTGGAGAAAAATGTAGAACAAACTTCTAACTCACAAAAAAAGACTGGAATTATTGGCCTGACAGAGACTGGAGAAGCCCTGAGAGTATGGCACCTGGACGCCCTTTTAGCTCAGTACTGAAATCACTCCCAAAGTTCACACTTCAGCCAAAGATTAGACAGGCCCATAAAACAAAACGAGACTAATGGGATATAATAGCCCAGGGGCAAGGACTAGAAGGCAGGAAGGGAAAAGAAAGCTGGTAATAGGGAACCCAAGGTTGAGAAGGGAGAGTGTTGACATGTTGTGGGGGTTGTTAACCAATGTTATAAAACAATATGTGTACTGTTTAATGAGAAACTATTTGTTCTGTAAACATTCATCTAAAGTACAATTAAAAAAAATAAAAAAAGAAAATACCATGGCTTGGGTCAGGTGCACTTCAGTGCCTATGTTAGTATCACCTAAAGTATATTTCAGAGCAAAGAAAATTACCATGGATAAGCAGACATTACATAATGATAAAAGATCAATTTACCAAGAAGACATAACAATCTGAAATGCGTATGCACTTAGCAACAGAGCTTCAAAGTATGTAAAACAAAGATGCATAGAACTGAAAGGAGAAATAGACAAATCCATGATTATAGTTGGATACTTCAACACTTCTTCCTCAGTAACAGAACTAATACACAGAAAATCAGCAAGGATATAGAAGAAGTGATCCACACCATCAACAACTGGAACTAATGGCATTTATAGGACATTCCACAACAACAGCGGAATACACATTCTTTTCAAATGATCATGGAATGTTCACCAAGAAAGATTCTATCCTGAGTCATAAAACAAACCTCAACAAATTGAAAAGAATAGAAATCATACAGAGTATGATCTCTAACCATAATGGAATCAAATTAGAAATCAATAACAGAAAGATACCTGGAAAATCTCCAAACACTGGGAAAGTAAACAACATGCTTATAAATAATACACACATCAAAGAAGTCTCAATGGGAATCAGAACGTATTTTGAAAAGAAGAAAAATGAACATTCAATCTACTAAAATTTGTGGTATGCAGCTAAAGAAGTGCTTAGAGGGAAATTTATAGTATTAAATGCTTATATGAGAAAAGAAAGTTTTCAAATAAATAAATAGGTAATACAAGATTTCACCTTAAGAAACAAGAAAAAGGAAAGCAAAACAAATACAAAGCAAACAAAAGGAAGCAAGCAAAAATAATAAAGAGGATAAATTGACGAAACAGAAAACAGAAAAAAAATGATGAAATCAAAACTGGTTTGTTGAAAAGATCGATAAAATTGATAAACCTCTAGAAAGAGTGACGAAGAAAATAAAAGAAACAAAACAAATGACCAACATCAGGAATGAAACAGGAGCTATCACCACATATATCACTGTAGATTTACAGTGATAATAAGGAAATAGTATGAAGAACTCTGCACATAAATTCAACGACTTAGATAAAATCAACCGATTCCTCAAAAACCACCAACTATCAAAATTCTTCCAACGTGAAACAGATAAAATGAATAGTCCTATCACTATTAAAGAAACTGAATTCCTAGTTTAAAACCTTCTGAAAAAGTATTTTCCTGACCTGGAGGGCTTCAGTGGATAATTCTACCTGATAGTGGAAGAAGAAACAACACCGGTTCTACACAATATCTTTCAGAAAATAAAAGGGGCCTTGTTTTATGAGGCTAGCATAATTCTGATACCAAAATAGAACAAAGACAGTATAAAAAAAGGAAGCTACAGACCAATATCTTTCCTGAAGAGTCATGGAAGAAAAACCACATGATCGTATCAATTGATGTAGAAGAGGCATTTGATAACATTCACCATCCATTCATAATTCAAAAAACTCTCAGCAAACTAGGTATAGAAGAGAACTCTCTCAAACTGATAAAGGTCATTTACCAAAATCCTACAGCTAACCTTATATTTAATGGTGAAAGACAGAATGTTTTGGCCCCAAGACTGGGGACAAGAAACGGATATTCACTCCCACCACTCCCATCAATATCATCTGGAAGTCCTAGACAGTATAAGACAACGGGGAAAAAAAAACGGTATACAGATTGGAAAGGAAGAAATAACACTGCTCTTATCTGTAGACGACATAATTAATTGTCTATGTAGAAACTCCGAAGGAATTTAGAAAAATAAAAAATCTCCTACAACTAATAAGTGAATTTATCAAAGATCAACAAGATCAACAGCAGGATACAAGGTAAACACTCAAAAATCAATCACATTTCAATATACTATTAATGTACTATGGGAAACTGAAGGGAAATATCATTTACAACAGCTCCAAAAAAATAAAATACTTAGATATAAATCTAACAAAATATTTACAAGAGCTGTTTGCTGAAAACTACAAAATGCTCATGACAGTAATCAAAAGAGACCTAATTAAATGAAGAGATGTACTGTGTTCATGGGTTAGCAGACTAAACATAAAAAAGGTTCTCTCCATATTGATCTATATATTTAACACAATTCAAATTGAAATCCCAGCAAAATATTATATAAATATAGACAAGCTGGTTTTAAAATGTATGTGGAAAAACAAAGAAACTAGAATAGAAAAAACAATTTTTGAAAAAGGATTTTGAAAAAGAGTTACTTAAAACTACAGTAATCAAGACAGTATGGTATTGGTGGAGGAATAGACATATAGATCAATGGGACAGAATAGAGAGATCTGAAATAGTCATACAAATATGGCCGATTAACTTTTGAGAACGATACAAAAGCAATTCAATGGAGAAAGGACAACCTTTTCAACTAATAGTATTGGAACAACTGAACATTCATAAGCAAGGCAAAACAAAACAAACAAACCTCAACCTAAATCTCACAAGTTGTAGAAAAATCAACACAATGTATAATAGACCTAAACGTAAAACACGACTCTATAAAACTTGAAGAAAACACAAGGAAAAAATCTTCATTACTCGAGATTAGCAAAGAATTCTTAGCACAATCCACAAAACCAAAAAAAATTGGTAAACTTGACTGTATTAAAATTAAAAACTATTGGTCTGAGAAAGACTCTATTAAAAGACAAGCTGAAAGCTAGAAGAAAATATCTGCAAATCACCTATCTGCCAACTAGTATTCAAAATATATGAACTCTCAAACCTCAACAGAAAGAAAAAAAACAATCCCGTTTTTAAAAACGAGCAAGAGACTTGAACAGACACTTCGTCAAAAAGAATATATGGATGGCAAATAAGTACTGAAAAAAGGTTCAACATCATTAGCCATTCGGGAAATGTAAATTAAAATCATGATGATATACACTTCACATCTATTAGAATAGCTAAAACAAAAAACATGGACAATACCAAGTGTCGGTAGGAATGCAAAATGGTAGAGCTGCTCTAGAAAACAATTTGGCAGTTTCTTATAAATTTAAACCTATACCATGTGACTCAGCAATCCCACTCTGGCACATTTACCCTAGAGAAATTAAAACTTATTTTCACACAGTAATCTACTCCTAATTACCACACATGAGAAACAACACAAATGTTCTTCAGTGGGTTAAATGGATAAACCAACTGTGAGAACATTCATACAATTGAAGAAGGAACGCACAACAACAACTTGGATGAATCTCAAAGGCATTACGCTGAGGAAAAGAAGTCAGTCTTAGAACGTTACATATTGTATGATACCATCTATATTATTTTTTCAAACAGCAAAACTATAGTGATGGAGAACAGATCAGCAGTCACCTGGGGTTAGGGATGGGAGGAGGGTGTGACTGAAAACAGGATGGCACTAAGGAGATTTTTGGCGTCATGGTTCTATATCTTGAACATGGCGGTGGGTAAACAAATCTATAGGTGTATTAAAATTCACAGAACTGTACACAGGGGGAAAAAAAGCCAGGTTTACTATAATGATAAGTTAAGAAAAAAAGTTTTAAGGAGGTGATTTTGGGATTGTTTGCCTGTCCCTATCTCAGCTTCCCAAGGTCCTCTTCAGATGAGTATCTTCTATTTTCCCATAAAGACAGGAACTGCAGGCCTGTGGCTTTAGCTCTACTTTCAAATAAACAGATTGATTAAAAAATTTTTTTCTTTCAACAAAAGGGAGGGGTGGTGTGACATTTGATTACTTGATTTCCTGCAGAAGAGAAAAACAAAGCTCCAGGACTTGCTGCGGCTGTTGGGGAGGAGGAAGAGCAGTGGAGGGAGAGGAGGTGGAGGAGGACTGTGAGGCAGGCTAGTCAAGGGGAGCTGGTGTCTCAGAGACTCCAAACTTCCAGCTGCAATAAACAAAGGAGGCTGCCAGACTCTGACAAGAAAAGACCAAATCTAGCTGATGTTCGTTTACTGGAATGAAGAATGGAAAGAATTTATGTCGAGTCTGGCCATAAAACGACTGGTTTAGAAACACTGAAAAAGAGGAATTAGCATCGTCTTTAGCTTGAGGAAGACAGTAACTTACTAAGGTCTTTTAGTCCTGCTCTGCAAATGCTTCCTATGGACAATTTGCTTCTTAAACCTAATGATTAACGAATTTAAGAACATAATTAAAACAAAGAGATTTAACTTAAACTCAAAAAAGCCTGGTTCCGTGTTGGAATTCTCCCTTATAAGCCACATGGATGTGATAAAACCCACCACCTAGTGGCCTCAAAAAGGTTTCTTCAAGATAAAACAGAAGAGTAAAAAATGAACTTTTTCATGCAACTCTTTGAATATGGTCAGTACCGGAAATGAAACTAAACTGGCGGGACAGGCCTCTGCCTTCACTCACCCATGGTGAAACTGGGGAGTAAGGGCCAAGAAATCATGACATCTCTCCCTCTCTCCAACCAGGCATGCCCCTCAACACCTGCTCTATTTGGGCCAACTGATCAGAATCATGCCATCATACCCACTGAAGACCCCAGATTTGCAGAGGACAGGTGGGTATTTTCTCACTACTCGACTATCTCCAGTCAGTTTTCTCCTTTTCCTACCTCATCTACTCCAGGGACATAACTCAGAGAACAGATATCCCAATTCTGAGCTGTTGTCAGCTACTGTTCCAGCCCACCCTTTATTTTAGTAAAACTAAAATAAAGGCCCTGGATGACTGAATATCCCCACTGATGTCAGCACAGTCCTGCCCCAGCCTGACCCAGTGAGACACAGGTTTTGTGACTCATTAGGAAGACCCTCCAAACTCGAAATGAGGATGTGGAAATGATCTACGGGAAAGACTCTTGTAAACTTGGGTGCCACGGTAGAAGGAAGGACCCCAGGAGTGGCCTCTCCTTCCCCCACCCAGCCAAGGCTGGGGTAGCAGAGGAATCCTCCTCCAGCAGAAGCAGTGTGACTCAGGGTCCAAAGTAGTACAATCTGGGTCTCCTGCAGGACAGCACAGACGACAAGGAGGATTTCTTTTTTTATTGTTGTAGTTTAAGTGAAAGTTTACAATTCAAGTTAGTCTCTTACACAAAAATTTATACATACATTGTTATGTGACCCTAACTGCTCTCCCTATACTGTGACAGCAGACTCCTCCTTTCCACCCCTGATTTCTCGTGTCCATTCAACCAGACCTTAACCCTCTCTGCCTTCTCATCTCACCTCCCGACAGAAGCTGCCCATTTAGTCCAATGTATCTACTTGAGCTAAGAAGCACACTCTTCACGAGTATCATTTTATGTCCCACAGTCCAGTCAAATCTTTGTCTGAAGAGTTTGCCTCGGGGATTGTTTTAGTTCTGGATTGACAGAGAGTCCGGGTTTCATGCCTTCCGGGGTTCCTCCAGTCTCAGTCAGACCATTAAGTCTGGTCTTTTTACTAGATTTGAGTTCTGCATCCCACCCTTCCCCTGCTCCATCTGAACTCTCTGTTGTGTTCCCTGTCAGGGCGGTCATTGGTGGTAGCTGGGCACCATCTAGTTCTTCTGGTCTCAGGCTGATGAAGTCTCTGCTTTATGTGGCTCTTTCTGTCTCTTGGGTTAATACTTTCCTTGTGTCTTTGGTGTTCTTCATTCTCCTTTACTCCAGGTGGTTGGGCCAATTGATGCATCTTAGATGGCCACTTGCAAGCTTTTAAGACCCCAGGTGCTACTCACCAAAGTAGGATGCAGAACATTTTCTTAGTAAACTTTGTTATGCCAGTTGACCCAGATGTCCCCTGAAGGCATGGTCCTCAGACCTCTGCCCCTGCTACTCTGTCCCTCGAAATGTTTGATTGTATTCAGGAAACTTCTTAGCTTTGGTTCAGTCCCGTTGTGCTGACTTCCCCTGTTGTGTGTGCTGTCCTTCCCTTCACCTAAGATAATTCTTGTCTACTATCTAGTTAGTGAATAACCCTCAGCATCCCCTCCCTTGTAACCATCAAAGAATGTTTTCTTCTGTGTTTAAACCTTTTCTTGCGTTCTTCTAATACTGGTCTTATACAATATTTGTCCTTCTGCGACTGACTAAATTCACTTAGCGTAATGCCCTCCAGATTCCTCCATGTTATAAGATGTTTCACAGCTTCATTGTTGTTCTTATCGTTGCATAGTATTCCATTGTGTGAATATACCATAATTTGTTTATCCATTCGTCTGTTGATGGGCACCCAGGTTGTTTCCATCTTTTTGCTATCATGAACAGTGCTGCAATGAACATGGGCTTGGATATATCTATTCATGTGATAGCTCTTATTTCTCTAGGATATATTCCAAGGGGCTGGATTGCTGGATCTTATGGTGTTCTATTTCTAGCTTTTTAAGGATGTGTCACATCGATTTCCAAAGTGGTTGCACCATTTTACATTCCCACCAACAGTGTATAAGTGTTCCAGTCTGTCCATAACCTCTCCAACATTTATTATTTTGTGTTTTTTGGATTAATGTAGCCTTGTTGGGGTGAGATGGTATCTCACTGTAGTTTTGATTTGTATTTCTGTAATGGCTAATGATCATGAGCATTTCTTCATGTGTCTGTTAGCCACCTGAATGTCTTCTTAGGCGAATTGCCTGTTCATATCCTTTGCCCATTTTCTAATTGGGTTATTTGTCTTTTTGTTGTTGAGGTTTTGCAGTATCGTGTAGGTTTTAGAGATTAGACCCTGATCGGATTTGTCATAGTCAATTTTTTTTTTCCCAGTCTGTAGGTTGTCTTCTTACTATTTTGGTGAAGTCTTTTGATGAGCATAAGTGTTTGATTTTTATAAGCTCCTATTTATCTAGTCTCTCTTCTGGTGCTTGTGCATTGTTACTTACAGTTCGTATTCTGTTTATGCTATGTATTAGGGCTTCTAGTGTTGTCCCTATTTTTTCTTCCATGATCTTCATCATTTTTGATTTTATATTTAGGTCTTTGATCCATTTTGAGTTAGTTTTTGTGCATAGTGTGAGGTATGGGTCTTGTTTCAGTTTTTTGCAGATGGATATCCAGTTATGCCAGCACCATTTGTTAAAGAGACTGTCTTTTCCCCAGTTAACGGACTTTGGGCCTTTGTCAAATATCAGCTGCTCATAGGTGGATGAATTTATGTCTGGATTAAGAGGATTTCTTAAAGAAGACACAAAGGTACCAACCATAAAGGACATGACTGATAAATCCAATTGCATTAAAATTAGAAACTTCTGTTCTTCAAAAAAATGAGTAAAGGAAGAAAACAAAAAGATAAGCCACATAATAAAATATATGTCAACACATATAATTAACAAAGGCCTAGTATCCAAAATGTGTTTGATTGAACCATATGAAATCACCATTTTTTGTAGGTCAAAAATAGTCAAACATCAGCAATTTCATATGGTTCAATCTAATATGAAGACTTCTTACAAATCATTAACACAGATAACCCAACAGAAAAAAAAAACAGCAAAAAATTTGAGCAGACACTTTACATAAGAGGAAATCCAAATGGCCAATGAACATGTGAAATGTGCTCAACCTCATCAATATTCAGGAAAAGGTAAATTTAAACCATAATAAGATAACATAAAATAATATTCCATATTTGGAAAAAATTTAAAAGTCTTGACAATATCCAGTGTTGATGAGGATATGGATCAATGGGACCTCTCATACACTGATGGCAGGAATGTAAACTGGTATAACCACTTTGAAAACCATGAATGAACTAGTCAAGTTGAGATATATGGCTTATCACCACCATTGCATTCCAAGTTATTCACCCAGATATACCTTTTCACCAGCTCATATGTATAAGAAAGCTTATGGAAACATTGTTCACAATAGCCTCAAACTGGAAGCAAGCCAAATACCCCTCTTCAGAAGAACAAACCTGTTGCCATCAAGTAGATTCTGACTCATAGCAACCTTATAGGACAGAGTAGAACTGCCTCATAGCGTTTCCAAGGAGTGGCTGGTGGATTCAAACTGTTGACCTTTTGGTTAACAGCCATATCTCTTAACCACTATGCCACCAGGGCTCCTTCAGAAGAATAGATATATAAAATTGTTGCAAACTCCCAGGGTAGAAAACTACACAGCAATGAACAAGCCACAACTACATGAAATTGAGCAAAATATGCATGACACAGAAGGATTCTTTTTGTTAGGTGCCATTGAGTCAATTTTGACTCATAGTGACCTTATGTACAACAAAAGGAAACACTGCCCAGTCCTGTGCCATCCTCACAATCATAGCTGCATTTAAGCCCATTGTTGCAGCCACTGCATCAGTCTATCTCATTGAGGGTCTTCTTCTTTTTCACTGACCCTTTATTTTACAAAGCATGATGCCCTTCTCCAGGAACTGGTCCCTCCTGATAATATGTCTGTCATGGTTTGAATTGTCCTCCCAAAAATGTATCAGTTTGGCTAGGCCATAATTCCTGGCACTGTGTGATTTTCCTGTATGTTGTAAACCTGCCTCTATGATGTTAATGAGGGAGGATGGGTGGCAATTGTGATAGTAAGGCAGGACCTGATCTACAAGACTGGATTGTGTCCTGAGGCAATCTCTTGAGATATAAAAGACAGAAGTGAGCAGTGAGACAGGGGGACCTCATACCATCAAGAAAGCGGTGCTGGGAGCAGAGCGTGTCCTTTGGACCAGGGTCCCTGTGCAGAGAAGCTCCTAGTTCAGGGGAACACCGAAGAGAAGAAGGCCAACAGAGAGAAAAACTCTTCCCCTGGAGCTGACACCCTGAAATTGGACTTTTAGCCTACTTTGACTGTGAGGAAATAAACTTGTCTTCATTAAAACCATCCACCTGTGGTATTTCTGTTATAGCAGCACTAGATGACTAAGACAATGTCCGAAGTATGTAAGACAAAGTCTCGCCTTCCTCCCTTCTAAGCAATATTCTGGCTGTACTTTTTCCAAGACAAATTTTTTTTGTTCTTCTGGCAGTCCGTGGTATATTCAACATTCTTTGCCAACACCATAATTCAAATTCATCAACTCTTCTTCAGGCTTCCTTATTCATTGTCCAGCTTTCACATACATATGAAGTGATTGAAAACACCATGGCTTGGGTCAGGCACACCTTAGTCCTCAAAGTGACATCTTCACTTTTTCGTACTTTAAAGAGGTCATTTGCAGCAGATTTTGCCCAATGCAATATGTTGTTTAATTCCCTGAGTCCTGCTTCCATGGGTGTTGATAGTGGATCCAAGTAAAATGAAATCCTTGACAACTTCAATATTTTCTCCATTTATCATGATGTTGCTTATTGGTCCAGTTCTGTGGGTTTTTGTTTTTATTTATGTTGATGTGCAATCCATACTGAAGGCTGTAGTCTTTGATCTTCATCAGTAAGTGCTTCAAGTCCTCTTCACTTTCAGCAAGCAAGGTTGTGTCATCTACATAGTGCAGGTTGTTAATGTGTCTTCCTCCAATCCTGATGCCACATTCTTCTTCGTATAATCCAGATTCTCTGATTATTTGCTCAGCATACAGACTAAGTATGGCAGAAGGATACAACCTGATGCACAACTTTCCTAATTTTAAACCACACAATATCCCCTTGTTCTGTTTGAATGACTGCCTCTTGGTATGTACAGGTTCCTCATGAGCACAATTAAGTGTTCTGGAACTCCCATTCTTCACAATGTATCCATAATTTAAGATCCACACAGTTGAATGCCTTTGCATAGTCAATAAAACACAGGTAAACATCTTTCTGGTATTATCTGCTTTCAGCCAAGATCTACCTGACATCAGCAATGATATCCCTTGTTCTACATCCTCTTCTGAATCAGGCTTGAATTTCTGGCAGTTCCCTGTCTATGTACTGCTGAAATCATTTTTGAAACATCTTCAGCAAAATTTTACTTGTGTGTGATATTAATGATATTGTTCAATAATGTCCACATTCTATTGGATCATCTTTCTTTGGAATGGGCACAAATATGAATCTCTTCCAGCCAGTTGGCCAGGTAGCTGTCTTCCAATTTTTTTGGCATAGACAAGTGAGTGCTTCCAGCATTGAATCCATTTGTTGAAACATCTTAGTTGGTATTCCATAAGTTCATGAAGTCTTATTTTTCACCAGTGCTTTCAGTGCAGCCTGGACCTCTTCCTTCAATACCATCAGTTCTTGATCATATGCTACCTCTGAAATAGTTGAACGTCGACCAGTTCTTTTTGGTACAGTGAGTCTGTGTATTCCTTCCATCTTCTTTTGATGCTTCTGGTGTCATTTAATATTTCCCCTTAGAATCCTTCAATATTGTAACTCGAGGCTTGAATTTTTTCTTCGGTTCTTTCAGTATGTTCTTCCCTTTTGGTTTTCTAACTCCAGGTCTTTTCACATTTCATTGTAATACTTTACTTTGCCTTCTCAAGCCACCCTTTGAAATCTTCTGTTCAGCTGTTTTACTTCATCATTTTTCCCATTTGCTTTAGTTGCTCTAAGTTCAAGAGTAAGTTTCAGAGTCTCTTCTAACATCCATTTTGCTCTTTTCTTTCTTTTTTGTCTTTTTAATGACCTTTTTCGTCTTTTTAATGACCTTTTTCTTTCTTCATGCATGATATTCTTGATGTCATCCCACAACCCATATGGTTTTCGGTCATGAGTGTTCAAGGCATCAAATCTGTTCTTGAGATGGTCTCTAAATTTAAGGTCGTACTTTGGCTCTCGTGGACTTGCTCTAATTTTCTTCAGCTTCAACTTGAACTTGCATGTGAGCAATTGATGGTCTGTTCTGCAGTTGGCTCTGTCTTTGTTCTGACTGATGATATTGAGCTTCTCCATTGTCTCTTTGAACAGATGTAGTTGATTTGATTCCTGTGTATTCTAACTGGTGAGGTCCATGTGTATAGTTGCCATTTATGTTGTTAAAAAATAAGGTTTTTCCAATGAATAGGTCGTTGGTCTTGCAAAATTCTATCATGGGATCTCTGATCTCATTTCTATCACCAAGGCCTTATTTTACAATGACTAATCCTTCTTTCTTGTGGTCTAGAAAATGCAAAAATCACTAGAGATTTTTCATCTCACTCCCAAATACCTATGGTTGTGGTGAAGAGACACTACGAATTTCACCTAAAGACATAAACCCTTCCTATGTCCCCACCACTGTAAACACCAGATCAGGCATGACAGCATGCTGAGGGGGTGTCTGTCGTGCAGTAGATTGCACACCAGATTTTAGGTCAGGACTTCTGCGTTCCAAGCCAGAACTTGTCACTCAGGAGCTGTGTCAGCTTTCCAGGCCTCAATTTTTGCACATGTCAAATGAGGGTGTAGACCAGATGGTGTTTCTAAATGTACTCCTTGGATCCCTAGGGACTTTGCCTGGTGCTTCTGTGTCCTGAGGATGGGTATGGATTGACAGGAAGCAAGCAGGGGAGGGTGGAAAGTATTCCTCCTTCAACCAGAACATCACTGCCTTTACCTGTTTTACATCTTGAGCTTCAACTTAAGAGTTCATTGAGAAAAAGATCCTTCAGCTAGAAAGTTGCCTGCAGAGCTGATGAGCTACATGATCCCATCAACTGCCTAATCTCTAAATGGGATAATGGTATTTACTTCCTAGGGTTGTTGAAGAGCCCTGGTGGTGTAGTGGTTAAGCATTCTGTTGCTAACCAAAAGGTTGGTAGTTTGAATCCACCAGCAGTTCCTTGGAAACCTTATGGGGCAGCTCTACTCTGTCCTATAGGGTTGCTGTGAGGAATCGACTCGACGGCAATGGGGTTTATTCCCTTAAGGTTGTTGTGAAGAGTAAATATTTGGAGAAGTCTCCTGGATAGTGTAATTCTTAGTATTTCCACAAGAGGGAAACAAGTGACCAATTCAGAGGCTGGCTGTGTGAAAGGACAATCTTCTCAGGGGCAGCCCTGGCAAAAGGCTGACATCATATATGCCTTCTATTGTGTAGAGTCATTGTATTTTGGTGGGATTATAATTTGAATGATTGGTGCCAATTTACTTCAAAACCAATAGTAATTGCTGGTCTGTCTTCCCTACCAGCCTGGGAACTCCTGAAGAGCAGAGGCTGTTGCTTGTTCATCTTTGCCTTCTTGGAACCCTGGTACAGAACTCAGAATCTTGAGCTGAATTATAGAAGTAGCAGTGTGATTTGAAGTGAGGACATCAATTCTATACCTCCCGAGAAATAATACTAAAAAAATTCAGGGCATTGGGTTGCCCCTTTCCTTCTCTAGGGGTAGGACAAGTTGTCACCTCTTTTGAGGAATAGGCCAGGGTAAATGAGATTGGGTGCCCTTCTCTCAGTCCTGCTTACAATTAGGAAATACAGGTAAAGTTGATTTAGTAAGCCGTAAGGAAAATCCTCATAAAGGCAACTTGGAGGATAAGATGAGCAAGGTAGACAATAGGTAAAAGTATTATAGGTAGGAAATTCTACCTAAATTTTTAAAAAAGGGGACGGGGAGGGGAAAAACAGGAGCTGATGCTATTTTTCCTACTTGCACTAGTCAGTAATGCCAATATTTCATTTCACTCTTCTAGATATCTCTATTGCAGAAACATGCCTTCTCAGACCCTTCTGCTTGAACTGAGTTCAAGACTACTACTTTACTAGAACACAAGGAATAAAGTGATGGAATGAAAAGTCTGAGGAGTGTGGGACAGAATGCTGGCCGTTCCTCCAAAGCTCTTCCCCTTTTCTTCCATACTGGCTGGGCTTATGGTCTGCAGTCTCCATCGAAATGAGGTGTGGCTCTGACAGATACCTCTTCAAAGGGATGTGGGCAGGAGTAATACGCACCACTTCCAGACCTGCCCACCAAGCCTTCTGGGATCCTTCCTGCATGCTTTGCCTGGGATGATGGCAGTCAACAACGCCACCATCCGCCCTGAATGACTGCATAGAATAAACTGGAATATCCATCCTGGATAGCTAGTGAACAAGAAATGTTTTCTAGTGGATTATATTTTGGATATTCTTGAACAGAGATTCAGCCTACCTCAGATATGAGACATAAAAAAAAAGAAGTGAATGGTGTTAAGCAAAATAAGCAAGTGAAAACTGAACATGTGCTCAGTATTTTTCTGTGGCTATATAGGCTCGCTATGAGTCAGAATGGCAACAAGTTTGTCTTTTTTTTTTTTTTTTTTCTTTTTTGGTATAAAGGACATATAAGACATAGATGCTGCCCAGTAGTTACTTTAGGGTTACTAACCCATTGCTGTCAAGTTGATTCGTATAAACCAAATAAACCCTATAAACCAAACCCATTGCAGTCTAGTCGATTCTGACTCATAGCAACCCTAAAAGGAAGGTTAAAAAAAAAAGCAGAAGGAAAAATCAGAGGAAGACACAAGATAAAAAATGCTGAGTTATGTGGTAAAGACTTGAGTTTCACAGGCTAATGTCAAGGAAAGACCACTGGACCAAGAGTCAGAGAACCTGAGTGCTAGTGTTGGCTCTGTGAGAACTAGCAGTTTGCGTCCAGGCCTTAGTAGCTCATCAATCACTTGATCACATCTCAGTCATTGTCCTGGCACACTCAAAGGGATAACCGAAGAGATTCTAACCAAAGGACTATTTACTATGGTATAGCCCCTACCACTCTCAGATTTCCTGCAGGTGCCCTTTATTGTCTGAACTCAGCTGAAAGCCAGAGGCCAGGTCTTAGGAAGGGGCCAGAACTGCAGTCTACAAGGACTATAGGGTCCAGGGACCTCTCGTGTCCTGCTTCTTTTCTAATCTCTCCACAGCCTGGCTTTTTCTGTTCTTTGTCCACAGGACAACTTCAACCAGGAACAGGCAGGCTTTCTCAGTCCTGACTGGAATTCCCAGGGAGCATTGGATTGGCCCCACTAGATTTTGGTGTCCACTCCAGTCCAGTTGGTTATGGGGTCACTTGGCACAAACATGGGTGCTAGGCCCACCCCAGTGATTTGGGAAGACTTCTCAGAGAAAATGAGGAGTCATGAGTCGACAGATACTCCAGAAGGTGACTGTGATGGTTAATTTTATGTGTCAACTTGGCTAAGCTATGATTCTCAGTGATTTGGAAGATGTTGGACTGATTGCTCTTCCATAATGCAATATAATACAATCCCCTCTGTCTTAGTCATCTAGTGCTGCTCTAACAGAAATACCACAAGTAGATGGCTTTAACAAACAGAAGTTTATTTCCTCACACTGAAGTAGGCTAAAAGTTCAAATTCAGGGCATCAGCTCCAGGGGAAGTCTTTCTCTCTCTGTTAGCCTTCTCATTAATCTTCCCCAGAGCTAGGAGCTTCTCTTCACAGGGACCCTGGGTCCAAAGGATGCATTCTGCTCCTGGCACTGCTTTCTTGGTGGTATGAGGTCCCCAATTCTCTGCTTGCTTCCCTTTCTTTTTATCTCTTGTAAGATAAAAGGCGGTGCAGGCCACACCCCAGGGAAACTCCCTTTACGTTGGATCAGGGATGTGACCTTAGTAAGGGTGTTACAATCCCACCCTAATCCTCTTTAACATCAAATTACAATCACAAAATGGAGGACAACCACACAATACTGGGAATCATGGCCCAGCCAAACTGATACACACATTTTTTGGGGGACATAATTCAATCCACGACAACCTCCATGATGATATCTGATATAATGTAATCACCTCCATGATGAGATCTGCTATCAGCAGCCAATCAGTTCAAAGAAGAGTTTCCTTGGGGGATATGTGGCCTGCCTCCAGTATATAAATGGATGCTCCAGCAAGGTTCATTCTCGCTCTGGATCCTTCATCTGACTTGTTATCATCTGACCTCTGGTTCTTGGGACGTGAGTCAGCAGCCTGTCACTTGACCTGCAGATTTTGGATTTGTCAGCCCCTGCAATCACGTGAGTCAGGAGAAGCCTCCAGCCTGACTCCTGACCCATGAATTTGGGACTTGCTAGCCTCTACAACTTCGTGAGCCACTTCCTTGAATTAAATCTCTCTCTATTTATGGGGCCCTGGTGACACAGTGGTTAAGAGCTATGGCTGCTAACTAAAAGACTGGCAGTTCAAATCCACCAGGTGCTCCTCGGAAACCCTATGGGGCAGTTCCACTCTGTCCTATAGGATCACTATGAGTTGGTATCGACTCGACAGCAACAAATTTGTTTTTTTTTACGTATACTTATGGGGCCTTGGTGGTGCAGTGGTTAAGAGCCACAGCATGCTATGGCTGGGAACCAAAAAGGTTGGCAGTTCAAATCCACTAGCTGCTCCTTGGAAACTCTATGGAGCAGTTCTACTCTGTCCTATAAGGTTGCTATGACTCGGAATCAGCTTGACGGCAATGGGTTTATATATACTTATACATAATTACTCTTCACTGGTTTTGCTCCTTTAGAGAAACCAGCCTAAGAGAGTGACTATTATGGAAAACTAGGAAATTAAATAAAAGGACCAAATGTTGTTTGTTGTTAGGTGCTATTGAGTTAGGTCCGATGCACAGCAACCCTATGTACACCAGAAGGAAACACTGCTTGGTCCTGCGCCATCCTCACAATCCTTGCTATGTTTGAGCCCATTGTTGCAGCCACTGTGTCAGTCCATCTCACTCAAAGTCTTCCTCTTTTTTGTTGATCCTGTACTTTACCAAGCATGATGTCCTTTTCCAGGGACTGGTCCCTCCTGACAACATGCCCAAAGTATGTGAGATGAAGTCTCACCATCCTTGCTTCTAAGGAGCATTCTGGCTATACTTCTTTGAAGACAGACTAGTTCTTCTGGCAGTCCATGATAGATTCAATATTCTTGGCCAAAATCATAATTCAAAGGCATCAATTCTTCCTTATTCATTGTCCAGCTTTTGCATGCATATGAGGTGACTGAAAGTACCATGGCTTGGGTCAGGTGCACCTTAGTACTGAAAGTGACATCTTTGCTTTTTAACACTTTAAAGATGTCTTTTGCAGCAGATTTACCCAATGTGATTTGTCATTTGATTTCTTGACTGCTGTTTCCATGGGCGTTGATTGTGGAGTTAAGTAAAATGAAATCCTTGACAACTTCAATATTTTCTCCATTTATCGTGATATGATTATTGGTCCAGTTGTGAGAATTTTTGTTTTCTTTATGTTGAGGTATAATCTGTACCAAGACTGTAGCCTTTGATCTTTATCAATAAGTGCTTCAAGTCTTCTTTGTTTTCAGCAAGCAAGGTTGTGTCATCTGCATATCACAGGTTGTTAATGATCTTCCTCCAATCTTGATGCCCAGTTCTTCTTCATATAGTCCAGCTTCTCTGATTATTTGCTCAGCATACAGATTGAATAAGTATGGTAAAAGGATACAACCCTGACACACATCTTTCCTGATTTTAAACCATGCAGTATCTCCTTGTTCTGTTTCAATGACTGCCTCTTGGTCTATGTACAGGTTCCTCATGAGCACAATTAAGTGTTCTGGAATTCTCATTTTTCGCAATGCCATGCATAATTTGTTACGATCCATACAGTTGATTGCCTTTGCATAGTCAATAAAACACAGGTAAACATCTTCCTGGTATTCTGTGCTGTTAGCCAAGATCCATCTGACATCAGGACCAAATAATGACCCATAATTCTGCAAACAGATGCATATTAGTTGGTTCCAGCAGGAGATGGTTGGCACCCACAGATTAGACAATTTGGGGAGAGATTAATAAAGGGGCAGTTTATACAGGTGTCGGCAGAGCACAGGGAAGCCCCAGAAGATAGACAGAACCTGGAACTAGTGAAAGCCAGACATCATCCCTCCTGGGCCAGCAGAAGGGATACAGGAGCAGGCACAGAAGCCAGAGGGAAGGAGAGTCATGGGAAAGGGCTTCACTGTGGAGCTGAGAGCTTCCCTGGTGGGAATAGCTCAGCTGAGGCAACCTCACAGGAAGGAGATTGGGCACATCATGCCCCATGCCACTCTCTGCCAGCAGTACCTTCTGCTGGTGGAAGCCAGAGGTCAAGAAGTTCATTAATGCAGCCCCCCTACAGGCCATCCTCCTGGCACAGAGTGGATGGTGGAGGGGAGAGTGTGCATCTGCAGGGCAAACAGAAGATGTCCAGTACAACCACAAATTTTCTTTCCAGTTATAGCATTGTAAGCCCAATAGCAATGCCTAGATCCCACGGATCAAGACTCTGAAAGGGGACATGGCTCAAGAAAGAAAAGGAAGTTCTAAAGATAGATTCCTGACAGTACTCATTCATTCTATTGACAAATACTTACTGAGCACCTACTTTGTGGCAAGCACATGATACAGTATTTTATCAAGACAGAGAAAAATTCCTTCCCTTAAGACCCCTGGGTAGTGCAAACGGTTTGCACTCAACTACTAACGTATGAAGTCACCATGAGTCAGAATCAACTAGAAGGCAATGGGTTAGGGGGTCTATATTGTTAAGTGGGAAATCTAAGAGTGGTCCCATAATTACTATACATGTTAGCTGGGAATGATTTGAATGCAAGACTCCACTCTCCTCACAAATTTAAAATTTTGAATGAAAGCAGCCCCTGTTAGTGAACAAAAAGTCCCTACACATGAGACTACACTGGTTATAAACTATCAAAGACCTTTTAATTATTTCCTACCATCAACATGGAAGATGACCAAAAACATTGGGAAAAATTATAATTTGTATGAAGAATGGAGCTCCCTCTAAGGAGCATATATTGGGATTATATGGCCAATTTCTACATCAAAACATGATAGCAAAATTAAAGGAAATCAGGAAAGCAATATCATTTGTAATACTCCCTAAAAAAATAAAATACTTAGGAATAAATTTAACTAGGGATGTAAAAGACCTATACAAAGAAAACTACAAAGCACTGCTGCAAGAAACCAAAAGAGACCTATGTAAGTGGAAAAACATACCATGCTCATGGATAAGTAGACTCAACATTGTGAAAATGTCAATTCTACCCGATGCAATCTACAAACACAATGCAGTCCAGATCCAAATACTAACAGCATTCTTTAAAGAGATGGGAAAACTAATCATTAACTTTATATGGAAAGGAAAGAGTCCCCAGATAAGTAAAGCATTATTGAAGAAGAAGAATAAAATAGGAGACCTCATACTACCTGACCTCAGAATCTACTATCCAGCTACGGTAGTCAAAACATCCTGGTACTGGTACAACGACAGACACACTGACCAATGGAACAGAATTGAGAACCTAGATGTAAATCCAAAGTCCATTAAATGGGGAAAAGACAGACTTTTTAACAAATAATGCTGGCAAAACTGGATGTCCATCTGTAAAAAAATAAACAGAATCCATACCTCACACCATACACAAAAACTAACTCAAAATGGATAAAAGACCTAAATATAAAACCCAAAACTGTAAAGATCATAGAAGAAAAAATAGAGTCAACGCTAGAGGCCCTAATACACAGCATAAATAGGATAGAAGCAAAACCAGGTAAATCCTACAGTATTATGACCACACTCTTCTTTGAAAGCCCTTAAGGTAATAACAGAATTATACAAATACTTAAAACAGCCTTATTTTAAAGAAAACTATTTGTTTAATATAATTTTAAATGTGAGAGGCCCTGAGGATTTGATGAAGGGATTATTTACAGAGGGGAGGGGGCAGCTGAAGGGAACAGCTGGGGATGAGTGAGTACTGTGGGTCAGCAGTGGTGGAACCAACACTAGAGCTGCGCTTAAAGGCGAGAAAGGAGGGAATTGTGTTATCCCAATTATCTGAGCCTGGTGGGAGATAAAGCCCTGCGAGATGGGAAGCGGTCACTGCTGAGTCACAGGGACAGAGGGGGTGGATACCCCAATATTGCTTTCCTCCCACCTGGGCCTCTCCCTGGATGGACCACACAGAAAGCTACTGGGCCAAGGAGCCCAGATGACAGTGCAGAGGGCCAGTCCACCACTGGGCACAGAGGGGCCAGACAGGGTGGGGCAGGATCTGGGGGCAAACGAGAGATGACTGCATGCGGTGACCCAGCAGCAGCAAGCACATCAGTCCAACAGCGGCCCATTCAGCCTCAAACACTGCCCCCAAATGGGCAAGAGAGTGTGGTGTGTGCCAGTTGGCATGTCTAAAGGGTCAGTGTTTACCTGGTCCTACCTGTCTGCTCTTTGCCTCCCTCTTTCCAGGACAGGTGCTCCCTTCCTCAGAAGCCTAGCCCATAGGTGTGAGTACCAAGTAGACTCTCCCCAGGCCCCGAGTCCCCTTGAGGCCCAGAGTATCAAGGGGCAGAACTACTACCAGAAAGCCCCTTAGGACTTTGAAGACAGCACACATTTCTGGAGCGGCCCAGGTGTCAGCTACTTGGAATGAGGGGTTGTGCAAGACGGCACATTCTTATCCGTTTGCTTCTCTGCGGGCCAAAGGAGCAATTGGAGTTGGCGCAAATTCCCAGGAGAAGCATATGCTCCCTCTATGGCTGATCACATACCATTGCCCAGGCAGGCAGGCTCCAGGCGTTCTTGCTCCTTTTGTGTATGGGAAGGGGCAGGGAAGTTTTCAGGGAAAACCAACCTTCCTTAAACACCCACCCTGAGGTTCTTTCGGCAGGGAGTGAGTTCAAGCAACCAAGCCCTGCTGAGTGGTTCAAAGAAAGCATCAGAAACCTTCCTGACTTGATAGTAGTAGTGCAGACTGTTTCTGGAAGCTGAGGAGAAGTAGAACTTGATAGGCAGATGGAGAAGTGTTCTAGGGCTGCTGTGACAAATTACCACAAACTGGGTGGCTTATAAGAACATAAATTTATTGTCTCAAATTTCTGGAGGCCAGTAGTCCAAATTCAGGGTGTTGGTAGGGCCGTGTTCCCTCCCAAGGCTCTAGGGGCAGATCCGTCTTCGTCTCTTCCAGCTTCTGGTGGCCCCAAGTGTCCCTGGCTTGCAGCTGCAGCATAACTCTGTTGTCATATGGTTGTCTTCCCTCTGTCTCTGTCTCTTCCTCTCTTTTATAGGACACCACTCAGATTGAATTGGGACCCACCCTACTCCAGTACGACCTCACGTTAACTGATCACATCTACAAAGCTGCTATATCTAAACAAGGTCACACTCACCGGTACCGGAAGTTAGGATTTCAACATATCTTTTTGTGGAGGCACATTTCAATCCAGAACTGTAGAGAAGGACGTAACCAGGGCAAAGAAAAGTCTTAGTTGTAGGAAATATCATTGCCAAAATTGATTCATAAGGAAAAAGGACCAGAAAAAACACAAAAGGCATACAAAGACACGACACAGAGCGTGTAACTGCCAGGTGAGGAGCTGAGGGGAGAGGCTGGGGGAGGAAGATCACTTGATGGAGGCAGGAAATGGGGGGCAGTCCTCATGGGAAACAAAGGAGGTGGAGTCCGTGGGAGGAAGACTGACTGCAATGTTTGGAACCACTCCTGTGGCTAAAAAGGAAGCCAGGAGCTGAAATAGTACGTTTCCTCTCAAATCTGTGGGCAGGTTTCATCCTAGTTGATTCTAATTAAACAATTACCAGGAGAAACAAAGCCGCCCTGAGCTTTATTCTCAGGCTGGGAAGGAAAAGGAAACAAATGCGGGGGAAGCATTCTTTTAAGACAGGCAAATCTTCAACCTGTGAATCAGGAAAACTCCTCCTGCATCTCCTGAGGGAAAAAAAGCAAGGCTTATAAAAAGGGACAGAGGAGCAGAAATTAAAGTATGCAAGTTAGGAAAAGAGGCAAAAACACTTGGGTATAAAATTTGCCAATTTTGCAATCTACCTCAAGCACTGTTGCCAGCTGTGAGTTCCTAGAGGGCAGGGCCCCAGTCTTGTCCATCTGTGTGCTCCAGGATGCTGTGCCTGACACGTGATAGGTGCTAGTAGATGTTTGCTAAATAAGTTCTCAAATAATTAGGACACTTACAACAAAAGAATTGGTAATCAATGCCAAATACTGATATCCTTTGGGGTGGGGTGGGGGGATGAAAGGAGTGAGTAGGGAAAAAGACAAATCATAAGCTAAGAAGTGACCTTGGTCTCTAGCCTGGCTCCCTCCAATCAGCCCAATTGGACCCATCTATCTAAAAATTCCAGTTCATTATGTCCTACTCTGTGCCCCAGTAAGAAAGGCCCACAGACCTTCTTATGTGCCCAGCATACTCTCTTCCTCTAAGTTCCTACATGTGTTAGTCTTGAAATGTGCAGACTCACACTGATCCTTGTCTTTAAAACCCTTCTGAAAGCTCCAGCCCCCATCCATGTTGTGACGCAAACAGCATTTCCCCCAATAACTATGTGGTAAACTTTTCTGTGGAGGTGGGCTGTTGTCTCAGGAGACTCATCAGCTAGCTGTAGTTTGAGAGACTCCCACTAGAAATCAATGGCTCAATATCTTAAAATGGGGGAGAGTATCATGGGCTCAGGGCTTGGGTTGGGGGGTTGCAGGGAGGAGGGAGAATGTGGTGATACATGTCAGGTAGAGGGCTTTCACTTGATGATATTCAAGGTTGACACCGAATTTGACAATCCATGTGCCGATTGCTTCTATTCTAAACCAGCATTTAGTTCATTTAACTTAGGACAAGACAAAGGAGTTGGTAAGCAATGCTAAAATGTGAATATTTTGGGGGGAAGAGAAATGTTCTTGCTTTTTTTCATCTTTAGGTGCCCCTTCATGACATCTGTCTGAATTATTGAATGCCATTGGGCACTGAGCCCTGTGCTGGCTACAGCAGGGGTGCAGAAAAACCATCTATAGTCCCCATCTGAGAGCAGCTGACCGCTACAGACAGTGTTTTGAGAAATCAGACACATGAAGGGAGGTTGATGGAGGTGATACACGAGTGCGTGGGGGAATACTTCTAAAGGGAAAAAGACATTGTCCAAGGCAAGTTTGTTGGTATGAATTCCATGAGTGGATTTGGCCAAATGAGGCCAGTTTCCTTGGATAATGAATATGAAAATTGCTTTTGGTAGATGTTAATCAGTGGCCCTTTGAATGAATGATCAGTTTCGTCTTCAATTAATCAAAGATGAGGAAACTTTGGTTCTGATTTGACAAAAATATCTGCCAGATGACGATACTCCAAAGATGAGAATTATATAAACTCTAGGGCCCTAGATGAGTTATTCAAAGTATTATTGATTCAGTGAGAAACAGTCTGTTTGGAGACTTTGATGTTGGAAGGATGATATAATCCAAAAATGATGCAGCTGGAATAGGAGGAGGATATGGAATGTGTGGCTAATTGCCTTCAAGAACAACTGCCTCCTTTGCCATGACACTGGAAGAACTGGATGGCACCCTACTACCATTACTGAACATTTTGATCAAAGATTCCATAGAAAAATCCCAATCAAAAGGGGAAAAATGCAGAACAGAATTTAAAATTCTCATGACCTCTAGACTTTCTGGAGCCATGGAGGCTGGATGAACCCCTGAAACTATTGCCCTGAGATAATCTTTAAACCTTGGACCAAAAACATCCCCTGAAGTCATCTTAATACCAAACAATAGTTTAGCTTAACTAGTGAAAAAAGTCTGCCTTGAGCATTGTACTCTTTTGATAACTATCTGTATGGGATTAAGTTGACAGCAGCAACTTGAAAGACTGTGTGGGTTTATGTTAATGAGGGAGGAACAACTCAGAAAAGGAGGGTGAGAATGGTTGCGCAACTCGAAGAATGTAATCAAGGTCACTAAATTGTACATGTAGAAACTTAAAAACAAACAAATGATTGCAACCATAAATCAACAGGGAACTTCCAGAGTTGAAGCTGGATTCAGAAGAGGACATAGAACAAAAGATATCATTGCTGATGTCTGATGGATTTTGGCCTAAAGCAGAGAATACCAGAAAGATGTTAATCTGTGTTTCACTGGCTGTGCAAAGGCATTCAATTACATGGATCATAGCAAATTATAGATAATATTACAAAGAATGGGAATTCTAGAACACTTAATTCTCCTTTACGGAACATGTACATGGACCAAGAGGCAGTCATTTGAATAGAACAGGGAACACTGCATGGTTGAAAATTGGAAAAGGTGTGTGGCAGGGTTGTATACTTTCACCTTACTTATTAAATCTATATGCTGAACAAATAATCTGAAAAACTGGACTATATGAAGAAGAACGCAGCATCAGAACTGGAGGAAGACTAATTAACAACCTGTGATATGCAGATGACACAACCTTACTTGCCAAAAAATGAAGACAGTGTGAAGCACTTACTGATGAAAGTCAAAGACTACAGCCTTCAGTATGGATTATTCCTACATGTGAAGAAAATGAAAATCCTCACAACTGGACCAATAAACAACACCATAATAAATGGAAAAAATTGAAATTGTTAAGGATTTCATTCTACTTGGATCAACAATCAATGTTCATGGAAGCAGCAGTTAAGAAACCAAATGGCATATTCCATTGGATAAATCTGCCACAAACGACCTCTTTAAAGTTTTTAAATAACAAAGATGTCACTTTGATGACTAAGGTATGCCTGACTCAAGACAGGGTCTTTTCAATTGCCTCATATGCATGTGAAAGCTGGACAACGAAAAAGGAAGACAGAAGAAGAACTGATGCATTCTAATTATGTTGGCAAAGAATATTGAATATACCATGGACCATTAGAGAATGAACAAATCAGTCTTAGAAGAAATACAACCAGAATTCTCCTTAGAAGTGGGGATGGCAAAACTTTGGCTCACTTACTTTGGACACATCATCTGGAAAGACTAATCTCTAGAAAAAGACGTCATATTTGGTAAAGTGGAGGGTCAGCAAAAATGAGGGAAACCTTCAATGAGATGGGTTGACACAATAACCACGACAATGGACTCAATACACCATGAAGATGGCATAGGACCAGGCAATGTTTCGTCTGGTTATACATGAAGTTGCCATGTGTTGGTGCTGACCCAGTGGCAACTAAAACAGGATGACAAATAGTTTGGTTGATATGCCAAATAATAATCTCTTTAAGCAGCACTTTGAGAAATCAGCAAATGAAGGGAAATGGATGGGAATGATATGTTGTAAGTGCTTTGGGATTGTCATGGATTGAATTGTGTCCCCCCAAAAATGTGTGTAGCACCTTGGCTAGGTCATGATTCCCAGTATTGTATGATTGTGTTATCTGATGTGATTTCCTTATGTGTTGTAAACTCTACCACTATGATGAGATATGTGATCTCCTCATGTGTTATAAATTCTATCACTGTGATGAGGTTATACTGATGAGGTTGACAAGATTAGTGTCTTAATGCAATCTCTTTTGAGATATAAAAGAGAGAAGTGAGCAGAGACACATGGGAACCTCATACCACCAAGAAAGCAGTGCCGGGAGCAGAGCGCGTCCTTTGAACCTGAGGTTCCTGCACAGAGAAGCTCCCAGACCAAAGGAAGATTGATGACACAGACCTTCCTCCAGAGCCGTTGGAGAAAACGTTCCCCTGGAGCTGACGCCCTGAGTTTGGACTTGTAGCCTACTGGACTGTGAGAGAATAAACTTCTCTTTGTTAAAACCATCCACTTGTGGTATTTCTGTTAGAGCAGCACCAGATGACTGATATGGGATTATTCCCAAAATGAAGTGTATTGAGAGCAAGCCAACGCTTTCAGCTTCTGAGAGCTAGGCTGGTAGGACACAGCCAAACAAGATCCAAACAAACCTGATGGATCTTCTGCTGCTTTGATCATTTGGTTACTTTTCTCTGATATGATGAAATCTCAGAGGAAGCTTGGATGAATTTTCATCCTCCACTGAGATTTTCCAAAATAATCACATCATCGTGGTTCTTGACAATCCTCAAGCTTTCACTCAAAATAATACAATATGCAAGTTGAAAGAGACCTTAGGGACCATTTAGTCCTCCCCCTGGTCATTTTGAAGAAAACAAGGGGTCATTAAAAAGACAGGAAAGAAAGAAAAGATGAAAATGGTTGTCAAAAGAGACTCTGAAACTTGCTCTTGAACGTAGTGTTATGGATTGAATTGTGTCCCCCAGAAATATATGTATCAATTTGGCTAGGCCATGAGTCCCAGCATTGTGTGATTGTCCAACATTTTGTCATCTGATGTGATATTCCTATGTGTTGTAAATCCGATCTCTACAATGTTAATGAGATGGGATTAGTGGCAGCTATGTCAATGAGGCAGGACTCAGTCTACAAGATTGGATTGTGTCTTGAGCCAATCTCTTCTGAGATATAAAAGACAGAAGCAAGCAGAGAGACATGGGGATCTCATACTACCAAGAAAGCAGCACCGGAAGCAGAGCACATCCTTTGGACCCAGGGTTCCTGCACGGAGAAGCTCCTAGACCAGGAGAAGATTGATGACAAGGACCTTCCTCCAGAACCGACAGAGCGAGAAAGCCTTCCCCTGGAACTGGCGCCCTGAATTCGGACTTCTAGCCTACTAGACTGTGAGAGAATAAATTTCTGTTTGTTAAAGCCATCCACTTGTGGTATTTCTGTTACAGCAGCACTAGATAACTAAGTAGCTAAAGCAAAAGAAAGAAATGATGAAGTAAAAGAAGTGAACAGAAGATTTCAAAGGTCAGCTCAAGAAGACAAAGTAAAGTATTGTAATGAAATGTACAAAAACCTGGAGATAGAAAACCAAAAAGGGAGAACGAGCTTGGCATTTCTTAAGCTGAAAGAACTGAAGAAAGAATTCAAGCCTTGAGTTACAATATTGAAGGATTCTAAGGGGAAAATATTAAACAACACCAGAAGCATCAAAAGAAGGTGGAAGGAATACACAGAGTCACTGTACCAAAAAGAATTGGTTGACATTCAACCATTTCAGGAAGTAGTATATAATCAAGAACTGATGGTACTGAAGGAAGAGGTCCAAGCCGCACTGAAGGCAATGGTGAAAAACAAGGCTCCAGGAATTGATGGAATACCAATTGAGATGTTTCAACAAAATGGATGCAGTGCTGGAGGTGCTCACTCATCTATCTCACAAAATTTGGAAGACAGCTACCTGGCCAACTGACCGGAAGAGATCTATATTTGTGCCCATTCCAAAGAAAGGTGATCCACCAGAAGGTGGAAACTATCGAACAATATCATTAATATCACACACAAGTAAAATTTTGCTGAAGATGATTCAAAAATGGTTTCAGCAGTACATCCACAGGGAACTGCCAGAAATTCAAGCCTGATTCAGAAGAGGATGTGGAACAAGGGATGTCATTGCTGATGTCAGATGGATCCTGGCTGAAAGCAGAGACTACCAAAAAGATGTTTACTTGTATTTTATTGACTATGCAAAGGCATTCAACTGTGTGGATCGTAACAAATTATAGACAACATTGTGAAGAATGGGAATTCCAGAACACTTACTTGTGCTCATGAGGGACCTGTACAGAGACCAAGAGGCAGCTGTTCAAACAGAACAAGGGGATACTGCGTGGTTTAAAGTCAGGAAACGCGTGCGTCAGGGGTGTATCCTTTCACCATACGTATTCAGTCTGTATGCTGAGCAAATAATCAGAGAAGCTGGATTACATGAAGAACACAAACATCAAGATCGAAGGAAGACTCATTAACGACCTGCGATATGTGGGTGACACAACCTTGCTTGCTGAAAGTGAAGAGGACTTGAAGCACTTACTGATGAAGATCAAAGACTACAGCCTTCAGTATGGATTGCACCTCAACATAAATAAAAACAAAAACCCACAGAACTGGACCAATAAGCAACATCATGATAAATGGAGAAACTATTGAAGTTGTCAAGGATTTCATTTTACTTGAATCCACAAAGCCCATGGAAGCAACAGTCAAGAAATCAAAAGGCATTGCATTAGGCAAATCTGCTGCAAAAGATCTCTTTAAAGTGTTAAAAAGCAAAGATGTCACTTTAAGGACTAAAGTGCACTTGACGCAAACCATAAGTGTTTCCAATTACCTCACACGCTTGTGAAAGCTGGACAATGAATACAGAACACTGAAGAAAAATTGATGCCTTTGAATTATGGTGTTGACAAAGAGTATTGTCTATACCATAAACTACCAAAAAACAGAAAAAATTTGTTTTGGAAGAAGTACAGCCAACATGCTTTTTTAAAGTAAATACAACAAAACTTCATCTTGCACTTTAGGTATACTGCTACAGGAGCTGTAAGTAAGGATGGACACTAGTCGAATAATCTTTTCTTTGACACTTTATAAGCCTTGCAAAAGCAAGACCTCAAAAAATTAATTTATGACTCAGACTTGTTTCTCTCCACGGAAATCTTTAGTAAAAGGCGAAAGATTTATACGATTTGAAGAGAAACCAGAGTATGCATAGTATTTGTGGCACACAGTGGGCGAGTAACTGGAACTCCTAGATCACCAATGGTAACAATATACCAAAACAATTGGTGGCTTCTGCCTTTATCCCAGACAATTCTGTAAGAACAGTCTTATTTTGGGTGGAAAAAAGGTAGAAGGAAAAAAAGCGACACTAGTAGTTTTAAAGTAGGAACTTGCTCTGTGTGCAGTGTATTGTGGGTATGCAAATGAATCGCTGAGTCACCAACCTGAGGTTTCCAGAAATACGTCAAATAGTTCATTAATTTTCATGCTAGGTCTGTGGTTACCACCAGGGGGCAGAGCGGAGGCCAGATTTACACGGATAATGGATTTGCTGGATCCAACCAGAAAAAGTCTGTTTTATAATTGGCACTCCAAGTAAAACTTTTGTTTGCATTAAAAAAAAAAAAAGACTTGAAAATAACTGTCTTCATTTGTTCCTTCAACAACAATGTATCTGAACCCTATGACCCTGTGTCAAACCTTGTGCTGCACCCTAGGGAACAGGTATGTGTGATGAGTGCTGTTAACAGAATGTTTGGTAACACATGGGCTGAACATTACAAGATCCATAGAACACAGCAGGAACATAGAACATAGGGTGGTGAGGGCATTCAGGCAGACAGGCAGCATAGCAGTGTGAGCCCGAGGGGTGAGAGGGCAAGTGGCTAAATGTGCCTTCAGTGTCTAGCTAAGATCTTGGATTTCCCTGGAGGGCAATGGGGAGTCATTAAAGAGTTTTAAACCAGAATAATCTGATGGGATTAGTGTTTCAAAGCAGCATCAGCATCACCTGGTTTGTTGCTGTTAGCTGCCGCTGAGTAAGCCCCAGACTCATGGTGACCCCATACACAACAGAACAAAACACTGCCTGGTCCTGAGCCATCCCCATGATCACTTGTGGATAGGACCATCGTGATCCATAGGGTTATCATTGGCTGATTTTTGGAAGTAGATCATCAGGCCTTTCTTCCTAGTCTGTCTTAGTCTGGAAGCTACGCTGAAACCTGGTCAGTATCATAGCAATACGCAAGCCTCCAATGAAAGACAGGTGGTGGCTGCATGTGGGGTGCCCTTGGCAGGAACTCAATCTGGGTCTTCTGCACGGAGGGAGAGAATTCTACCACGGAATCACTAATGCCCCCCATTACCTGTGTACTTGCTAAAAGTGAGAATTCTTGGTCCCCACTCCAGATGTAGTGAATCAGTGGTGGGACCCAGCAATCTGAGTTTTACCAAGTCCTCCAAGTGATTCAGATTCAGGCTATGTTGAGAACCATTGCTGGACTACCCTTCTGGCTAAAGTATAGAGGATTATGGAGAGCAAGAAGTTTGGAGACAACTTAGGAAGGTGAGCAGTAAAACCAGACGGACATAAATGGTGGCCTGGACCAAAGGATGACCTGGGTTGCACAGGGAAAGCGTGTAAAGGGAGAGACAAAAAAGTCTAGGATAGGTCCCTGTAAATGAAGGGTGCAGAAGGGGGAGCATGTGAAGAAAATTAGGAAGGAGATACCAGGGAGGCAGGAGGAAAGCCAGACCGGACAGAAACCAAGGGCAGAAAAGAAGTTTCAAGAAGGCAGCGTTCAGCTGTGTCACATGTCAATGAGAGGACAAGGAAAATGGCCGTGGCAGAGTCTGCTGGAGTCAACAACAGGGAATCCACAGGTGACCTTGGCCAGAGCTGTTTCCAGAGTGGGAGGTGATGGACGCCCAGCTCCAGGGAGTTGAAGAGTGAGTGAGGGGAATATGGAGAATGGAGGGAAGAAGTGTAGGCAACTCTGTCAAAGAAAAGTTTGACTCAAGATGGAAGAGAAACTGTAACTAGAAGGGCATAGGGTTAAAGGTGGCCATTTCTTTTTTTCTTTTGTTACTATTACGTGAGTGTTGAACATGTTTAAACCAATCAGAAGGAGCCGTAAGGGTGGGGGAAAGGAAATAAGTGATACCTCGGGGATGGGGGAGGCGGGAGGCGGGGAAGGGGGAGATGGTGCCTGTTTTAGGTAAGAGGAAGAACCTCGACTCCATGGTGACAGGAGGGAAGAAGGAGAAGGAGGTGTGCAGGTAACAGCTCCACCACAATGACAATTGCTTTGGAGCCTTTCCTCCATCCTGTCATCCCCCTTCCTGCAGTCCTTTCTTGCCCCTCTTTCTCTCCCTCTTCTTCATCTGGCAAGGCCCCAACTCTGCCTTTTCAGCGTCTGCTCTGTGGCAGCTAAACTCTAGGGAAAATCAGACCACTGAGGCAAACCTCTGATGAGGGCCTCAATATTATGTACTTGATGTGTGTCTGGTTGACTCCACTTCCCACGTTTTGTAGCTTCTTCTCTCGCCAAAACACTCCTACACCTCCCGCCCCACTCTCACTCCCAGCCTACGACTTCAAAAGATTTCACTGAGAAAGCAAAAGCTATTTCCCTTATCTGTTTTAAAAATAAATAAAACCGCCTTTGTAAGACAGCCTTTGAATGTTCCCTCCCCCATCTCATTTGTGTGTGTGTTCTCCCTCTCTCTCAGTAACCACTGTTCTGAAGTGGGTGTGTCCTCCATCCACAAACAGCACTGGTCTTGTGTTTTTTTAATTTATGTAAATAATATCATGGAGTCCCTGCGTGGCACAGTTAAGTGCTTGGCTACTAACCAAAAGGTTGGTGGTTTAAATCAACTCAGAAGCACCTTGGAAGAAAGGCCTGGCAATCTACTTCAGAAAGATCACAGCCATTGGAAACCCTATGGAGCACGTAGGATCACCATGAGTGAGAATCTACCTGATGGCAACTGGTTACTGGTTAAATAATATCATACCTTATCCACAACATTTATGTTTTCAAGATTTATTTCTGTTGATGTCTATAGATCTAGTTCCAGTTCATCTATTTTATCTGCTGTATAATATTGCATTGGTTGAGTACACTACAATGCCTGGGATGTAAAAACCTCTGGGATGCTAAACAAAGGGACAGTATATTGACATTGGTATAAAAAAATCTCTACAATTCACATATATTTATATGAACAAGTTTTCTCAGATCTTTCATTCATAAAAAGAAAAAATATGGATAGAATTAATGGATGAACTCTGTCTCAATCTAGGTGAGCCAATGGAAAAATAAAATAGCTTGTCTATGTCATTGATAGATGCATTTCCAACAAGTTTGTACCTTTTAGGTTGAAAATTCTTTGTTATTTTGATCAACGATGTACAAAAAATAATTGCAGTAATAATTAAATCCAGGAAATATATCTTAACACTCAGAGACTTAGGGTCACAAGAAATCTTTTTAAAGATAGACACATGTGAGCATCTTTTCATGTTTATTGGCAATTCCAGTTTACTGTTCTGAAAACAACCTATTCAGATCTTTTGCCCATTTAAAAACTGTTTCTTTTGTTTACTTATAGGAGTTCTTACACTTTAATTCTTGAAACGAAATCTTTGACAGTTATGTGTATTTATTTCTCATAGTCTGTCAGTTGTTTTTATCATAGAGAAGTTTTAAATTTTAATATATTTAGTCCATCATTTTTCACTTTATAGTTTGTCTTCTAGATCAAAAAATTTTCCCTACTCTAATGTTATAACAGGAGCCCCGGTGGTGCAGTGGTTAAGAACTCAGCTACTAACCAAACAGTCAGCAGTTCAAATCCACCAGCTGCTCCTTGGAAACCCTGTGGAGCAGTTCGACTCTGTCCTATAGGGTCACCATGAATCAGAATTGACAGCAACAGGTTTGGCTTTTTTTTTTTTTTTGGTTAATGTTATAACAGGAGCTCTGGTGGCGCTGTGGTTAAGTGCTCAGCTGCTAACCAAAAGGTTGGCGGTTCCAACCCACCAGCCACTCTGCGGAAGAAAGATATGGCAGTGTGCTTCCATAAAGATTATAGCCCCTGGACCACATTAACCACGGCCTCCACTAGCCTGAGACCAGAAGAACTAGATGATGCCCGGCTACCACAACGAACCTCTCAGACTGGGACCACAAGAGTAGTTCATGAACAGAATGGGAGAGAAATGTAGAACAAAACTCAAACTCATAAGTAAGATCAGACTTACTGGTCTGATAGAGACTGGTGGAATCCAGAAAACTATGGTCTGTAGACACCCTTCAAACTTGGAACTGAAATCACTCCTGGAGATTACATTAGAGCCATAGAATAGACAGGCCTAGAAAATGAATAATAATACCAGTTAGGAATGTACACTTGAGGACAATCAACTATATGTGACCTAAAGGGTAGCATTTGCCCAAAAGCAAAGTTCAGAAGGACGATAAGGGCAGGAAAGCTGGGCAAATGGAGCCTAGGGAGGAAGGGGGAAGTGCTGACACATTCAGAGGTTTGCAACCAATGTCACGAAGCAAGCTTTGTATAAATTGTTGATTGAGAAACTAATTTGCTCTTTTGTCTAAACCACAGTAAAATGTTCAAAAAAAAAAAATTACAGCCTTGGAAACACTGTGGGGACAGTTCTACTCTATCCTATAGGGTCTCTGAGTTTTTGTTTGTTTGTTTTTTAATGTTATAACAAGGTCCCTAGGTGGCGCAAATGGTTTACACTTGATTGTTAACCTAAAGGTTGGTAGTTCAAACCCATCCAGAGGCACAGCTGAAGAAAAGGTCTGGGGATCTGCTTCTGTTAAGCTTACAGCCAAGATAACAGATACAAGAGGAAATGCTCAAAATCACTGCCATTAAAAAAAAAGAAAAAAACCAAACCCATTGCCATCAAGTGGATTCCAACTCATAGTGACACTATAGAAAAATGCAAATCAAAACCACAATGAGACACCATCTCACCCCAGCATTACTGGCACAAATGAAAAAAACAGAAAATAACAAATGTTGGAGAGGCTGTGGGGAGATTGGAACCCATGCACTGTTGGTGGGAATGCAAAGTGTTACGACCATTTTGGAAAACGATATAGCACTTCCTTAGAAAGCTAGAAATAGAAATACCATATGATCCAGCAATTCCACTCCTAGGTATATGTCTTAGAGAAATAAGGGCTGTCACACAAATAGACATATGCACACCTATGTTCATTGCAGCATTGTTCACAATAGCAAAAAGATGGAAACAACTTAGATGCCCATCAACAGATGAATGAGTAAACAAACTATGGTACATACACACAATGGAGTATTATGTAACGTTAAAAAACAATGATGAATCTGCGAAACATCTCACAACATGGCTGAATCTGGAGGGCATTATGCTGAGTGAAATAAGTCAGTCACAAAAGCACAAATATTGGAGGCGGGGCCAAGATGGCAGAGTAATCAGATGCTTCCAGTGGACCCTCTTACAACAAAGACCCGAAATAACAAGTAAATTGATTATATATGGCAATCTGGGAGCCCTGAACATCAAAGGCAGAATTGAGGAACCAGACTGAGTGGCAGGGGGAGGGAGAGATGGTTCGGAAGCAGCAAGGAGTTGCCAGACCTCACCCAGTGAGAGCCTGAGCCCTTCAGGCCTGATCAGCTCCGGGGTGAGCAGTGAGGCAGGCAAGTGGCAGTGCTCGGGAGGTACATTTTCTGCACCCGGAGAGACCCAGCGCCAGAGAGCCTACACGGCCACACAGAACAAGTGAGAAGCAGCCCTGGATAGGTAAAAGATAAGTACTTGCGTATGGCCTACCACGTGGATCAGAAACACCACCCTTAGGGAAAAAAACTCTCTTCCATTTACCTCCCTGCTCCCTGCTCTGCACTGGGTCCCACACTGGCTTCAGCAATTGCTGAGCCCCCTGGGCCAGAAGTAGGATCCGTCACACGCCCGGAGCCATTCTCCCTGCCTTGGAGAGTGAACAAATTAACAAACGGGAATAAATAAACTGCCTGCTCCCCTAAGCCAGGAACCCAAGGTAGGCACAGCTCCTTTGCCTGTGCACAGGCATAAGGGATCCACGGCCTTTGAGTGCCTTTCTCCCCGCATAGACTCGTGTGGGCCCATCTCAGCAGCGTAGGCCCTCATTACCACAGTACAACAGTCTAACTTCAACTGTTCCAGCTGTGAAGTGGCAGGTTCTTGACATCTGACACTGCTCTGCCCATTAAGCAGGGTCTTCACCTACCCACATCAGGGGCCTGAGGACTGGTGGCTCCACCCATGCCACCTAGCCACCTGTGATAGGGGCCCATGAGTAACAGGTGCCCCCCAGTCCTTACAGCCAACAGCATTAGGTGCTCACAGTCCGGCTGCAAAACCCACCCACCTACACGCTCTAGGGAACAGGGATACTCCTTCCTCCTGAACACTCAGGGGTGGCCGTCAGCCCCCTGCCTTGCTCAGAGTGTGTCCCCCTGCTGCAGCCAGATGCCTGTGCCTACACCAATCACCCATGCCTGTCTAGGACTGTAAGTGAGAGCCTACACCACACACTTGGTAGCTAGCTACCTGGGCACCTGAGCTGAATCCATACAAGAGGAGTGGGCAGACTCCTGAGCTCACACACCTAGTAATAGATCTAATCACCTGGTGACAGTACATTAGAGTTTCAAAAGTGCCAATAATCAAACTAGCTCATACAAGCAGCCTATTTGGGCATATCAAAACAAAACAAGAAGCTAGGACACAGTATGCAAACATAAAATAAATAAATATAATGACTTATCAATGGCTTGGAGACAACAGTCAATATCAAATCACATAAAGAGGCAATCCATGATGGCTTCAGCAAGCTCCCAAAATAAAGAATCTAGAAATTTTCCAGAGCAGGAAAATTTCTTGGAATTACTGGAGGCAGAATACAAAAGATTAATATACAGAACTCTTCAAGAAATTAGGAAGGAAATTAAGCAAAACGCAGAACACACAATAGTGGAAATTAAAAAGATTAGAAAGAGCATAATGACAAATTTAATGGGCTGCAAGAATCCATACAGAGACAGCAATCAGAAATCCAGAAGATTAACAATAAAATTTCAGAATTAGACAACTCAACAGAAAGTCGTAGGAGCAGAATTGAGGCAATGGAAGTCAGAATTACTGAGAGTGAAGATAAAGCACTTGACACCAACTTATCTGAGGAAAAATCAGGTAAAAGGATTAAAAAGATGAAGAAACCCTAAGAATTATGTGGGACTCTATCAAGAGGAATAACCCACGAGTGATTGGAGTACCAGAATGGGGGGGACAACAGAAAATACAGAGAGAATTGTTGAAGATTTGATGGCACAAACCTTCCCTGATATCATGAAAGATGACAAGATATCTATCCAAGATGCTCATAGAACCCCACATAAGGTAGCTCCCAAAAGAAAGTCACCAAGACATATTATAATCAAACTTTCCAAAGCCAAAAGATTAAGAGAGACTTTTAAAATCTGCTATGTATAAACAAAAAGTCATCTATAAAGGAGAGTCAATAAGACTAAGCTTGGACTACTCAGCAGAAACCATGCAGGCAAGAAGGCAATGGGATGACATATATAAAGCCTTGAAGGAAAAGCACTGCCAGCCAAGAATTATATATCCAGCAAAACTGTCTCTCAAATATGATGGTGAAATTAGCGCATTTCCAGATAAACAGAAGTTTAGGGAATTTGCAAAAACCAAACCAAAATTACAAGAAATACTAAAGGGAGCCCTCTGGTTAGAAAATCAGTAACATCAGATAACAACCCAAGACTAGAACACAGGACAGAGCAATCAGATATCAACCCAGATAGGGAAGTCACAAAAGTAAATCAAAGCTAAAACACTGAAAATAAGGAAGCAGATGTCAATATGTAAAAGATGACAACATTAAAACAAAAAAGAGGGACTTAAAAAATGTAGCCATAGATTTTTCAGATGGAGAGGAAGTCAAGGCGATATAAAGAAATAAAAGACTGGTATAAACTTAGAAAAATAGGGGTAAATATTAAGGTAACCACAAACGAAACTAACAATCCTTCAATCAAAATAAAAAACTAGAAAAACATAGACTCAACAAACACAAAATCAACAACAATGAAAAAGATGAAAAGAAAATACATAAAGAGAAACGATTCAGCACAGAAAATTAAGTGGAACAAAGAAACTGTGAACAACACACAAAAAAAGACACCAAAATGACAGCATTAAACTCATACCTATCAATAATTACGCTGAATGTAAATGGACTAAATGCGCCAATAAAGAGACAGAGAGTGGCAGATTGGATTAAAGAAACACGATCCGTCTATATGCTGCTTACAAGAGACACAACTTAGACTCAAAGACACAAACAAACTAAAACTCAAAGGATGGAAAAAAAATATATCAAGCAAACAACACTCAAAAAAGAGCAGGAGTGGCAATATTAATCTCTGACAACATAAACTTTAAAGTAAAATCCACCATAAAGGATGAGGAAGGACACTATATAATGATTAAAGGGTCAATACACCAGGAGGACATAACTATAACAAATATTTACACACCCAACGACAGGGCTCCAAAATACATAAAACAAACTCTAACAGCACTGAAAAGAGAGATAGACAGCTCCACAATAGTCATAGGAGACTTCAACACACCGCTTTCAGTAAAGGACAGAACATCTCGAAAGAAGCTCAACAAAGACACAGAAGAGCTAAATGCTACAATCAACCAACTTGATCTGATAGACATATACTGAACACTGCACCCAACAGCAGCCAAGTATACTTTCTTTTCTAGCACACATGGAACATTCTCCAGAATAGACCACATATTAGGCCAGAAAACAAGACTTAACAGAATCCAAAGCATCAAAATATTATAAAGCATCTTTTCTGAGCATAAAGCCATAAAAGTAGAAATCAACAACAGAAAAAGCAAGGGAAAAAAAAAAAAGTCAAACACATGGAAGCTGAACAACACCTTGCTCAAAAACTACTGGGTTATAGAAGAAATTAAGGATGGAATAAAGAAATTCACAGAATCAAGCTATGCATTGCACTGGGTAAATCTGCTGCAAAAGATCTCTTAAAGTGTTAAAAAGCAAAGATGTCACTTTAAGGACTAAGGTGTGCCTGACCAAAGCCATGGTGTTTTCAACTGCCTCATACGCATGTAAAAGCTGAACAGTGAATAAGGAAGACTGAAGAAGAATTGATGCCTTTGAATTCTGGTGTTGGTGAAGAATATTGAATATATCATGGACTGCCAAAAGAAGGAACAAATGTGTCTTGGAAGAAGTACAGCCAGAATGCTCCTTAGAAGCAAGGATGGCGAGACTTCATTTCACATACTTTGGACATGTTATCAGGAGGCACAAGTCCCTGGAGAAGGACATCATGCTTGGTAAAGTAGGGGGTCAGTGAAAAAGAGGAAGACCCTCAACGAGATGGATTGACACAATGGCTGCAACAGTGGGCTCAAGCATAACGACGATTGTGAGGATGGCGCAGGATTGGGCATCTGTTGTTCTGTTGTATGTAGGGTATCACCACTTTCTCCTTTGTACTGTGGACTTTCTGGAAGAGAGTTTGTACTCGTCAGCTGAGAGCAATGGGAATCTGATCTGGGGTCTAAAGAGCTCAACTCCCTTTCAGTGACTAACTGAAACCCTGGGCCACTCTCTCCTTCTTCAATAGAATGAGAGCTGGATTTCAAGTTAAGGAGTATGTTTTCTTGGCACTAAAACACAGAGAAGTACATTTTGGATTCCTCTCTTCCCTTCTCTTAGTGTGAGGTCAGAGAGTATAACCTTAAATATCTACGCAGATACTCGATAACTCTTTTCCAAATATGAGACTGAAATATGAAGGATTTTGTATTACCTTATTAACTGCATTTCAGATGGGTTAAAAAGATCAATTTCTTTCTTGCCTTTTTGTTTGGGTACATTTCTTTCAGCCTGATTAAGGGTATGCATTCCACAAGTTTTATCAATCAACTCCTAAATATGTTTGCTGTCTTTGAAAAATGCTTGTGAACATGGAGGTAACTGCTCTTGGCCGTTCAAAGGAGCAGACGCTGAGGGGCAGGCTGGAACCCTCTAACCAGGCCTGAAACACCCTCATTACCTGGCCACAAAGTTTTCTGGGGGCCAGGCAAGAGTTTTTTCCTTCTGTCTGAGGCTGGGTTTCAGAACCCTAAACTCCTCCTCCACTTCTCTGCCCAGTGAGCAGTGAAGCATCTTTCAAAACCCAGCTGAACTATGAAGTCTTTTTCCTGTTCCCCAATTCTCTTTCTCTCTTTCCTATCCTCCCCTCACACTCTCCACTTAACTCTTACCCCTTACTTACGCCTCCCGTGATCATCTCGAGTGCCCCCTGGGTACCGCACCCCACTTTGGAGACAACAGCACTGTGAGTTCTGTAAGGCTAGGGACCATGAAGTTTTGTTTCTGTTTCCTATAGATACGTGCTTTATTTTTTTGATTATTTCTTTGTTTTCTCTAAATATACTATCCCAAGGTCCCCAACTAAATGGTAAACATCTAAGAACATAGGTAACCTATCTCTCTTCTTCCTTCCTTTCTTCCTTCCCTCCCTTCCTCTTTCTCTTCCCTTCCCTCTTTCCTTCCTTCCTTTCTTCTTTGCCCTCCTCTTTCTCCTCCTGCTTTTTCCCCTTTTCAGAAACACTCCTCCCTGGACCCCAGTCTAGACTAGTCGCCTCTTTGCTCAGTGTCATTCCAGAATCTCCCCTCCCCATCCTCCTCGCTCTTCTTTCGTATGTTGGGTCTCCTATTTCCTGTATCCTAACAGCTACTTTTAAATTTATTCCCTTGTATTGGTGAATCATTTCTTCCAGAACATTGCTGGAAAAGGGTGATAAAGGTGAGGTAAAATTAGATAGTGCAAGTCTGAATGTCTTTATTCATCTAGATATGAAATTCTTTGAGCCATTTTTCTTTGGAATTTGAAGGCCTTGCTCCAATAACTTGTGGCTTCCTGCTCCTCCCAGTCCCCAATCCCATATTCTGGGATCCTTTGACCTTTGATTACTGTCTCTTTGAGGGTGCGAGGAAAAGGGACCCACTAAGCTAATTCAGAGGCATTGCATTGGTGGTTCAATGGTAGAATTCTCACCTTCCATGTGGGAGACCTGGGTTCAATTCCCAGCCCATGCACCTCATTCACACCCACCACCTGTCTGTCAGTGGAGGCTTGTGTGTTGTTATGATGCTGAACAAGTTTCAGCTATGGTTCCAGGCTAATATGGACTAGGAGGAAAGACCTGGCGACCTACTTCTAAAAATCAGCCAATGAAAACCTCTGGATCACCATGGTCCAATCTGTGTTTTGTTGCATTGTGTATGGGATCGCCATGAGTCGGGGGCCAACTCTACAGCAGCTGATAATAACAACAAGCTAATTCAAATGAAGGATGTGTATCTATATGGGGGTGGTGTATGGAGGGAGACAATGTTGAATTTTACTGGAGCCCTGTAATCCCAGAAAAAAGTGATGGCTAAAGAAATACCCCTATCCTTTCATGTTCTGAAAAGGGCCTGCTGCAAAGACCTACCCTCCCCAATATAGCTAAGACAAGACTCACGGATGCCCCCTTGTTTGCCTGTGACAAGGCCAGACCCAGACTCTCCAAATTCCCAGTCTTTGCCTCATAAATGACTAGCTGAACTGCTCATTCCCACTGATCAATTGGAACAAAATGCTTGTTAACCAGGCTGTAGTTAAGATTCTCTCCTTCCCCCAGGTCCTCAACTTGGCCTACCCTTGGCCTGAGCCAGCACACAGCCCTCCTTAATGATCCCTCCTGGAGAATAGGCTGGCCTCAGCGTAAAACATTCTGGGATCTACTGTTTGATCACACCACCTGTTCATCCCACTTCTCCACACCCAGTTCTCGCTAGCCTTGTCTACTGGTTTCTCTATATAAAAAGAAAAACCCTTTTTGCCTAACTCTTGAGACACTTGCTGATCTTATGCCCATAGTGTCCTCCCTATGGCAATAGTCTCTTTCCCTCTGCTGCAATAACACCTTTACCCCCTTTGCAACAGAGATAGATAGATAGACAGATAGAAAGGTAGATACAAAGATAGGTAGACAGGCAGATAGAAAGACAGACTGATAGAAAGAAAGACAGACAGACAGACTGATCAATCCTGCATCGTTCTCACCAGGATCTCCCTCACACTTCATTTGTTCTCTATGTCACCAAACATGATGTCTTCCTCCAGCGACTGATCCCACCTGATGACATGTCCAAAGCAAGTGAGTCAGACAACGCTCTATTTTGCGCCATAGGTTTTCATTGGTCAAGTTTTGTAAGTAGATCACCAGGCCTTTCTTCCTAGTCTGTCTTAGTCTGGAAGCTCCACTGAAACTTGTCCTTATGGGTGACCTTTCTGGTATTTGACATACTGGTGGCATAGCGTCCAGCACTGTGGCAACATACAAGCTACCACAGCACGACAAACTGACAGACGGATGGTGGTCCCTTGCAATAATCCTTTTGAATAAAATTTCTCCTTAGTAAGTCTGGACTTGTTTTCTTTCTTAATTTGGCAAAGGTTACTGGAAGGATATACAGTAAGTTTACATAAAAATCCAAGAACAGAACTGAAAAACACCCAAGTGGCCCAGGACTCCGATCTGGGAAGCTAGCAAACCGGAGACTCCCCCTCTGCTAGGCCTTGTGGGCTCCCGTAGCATCTCTGACGCCCTTTGCGGGAGGCGCTGTTCTCTCGGTGTCCTTGGTTTTCTCACTGACCGCAGTCCCTCCCTTAGAAACTCTGGGCTCTTGGCCGGGGTGCCTCTGGCCCTCTCGCTCTGGCTCCACCGTGAACCTTCCTGACTTTTATTCTTCTTCGAATTTGCTCCTTTTTTTTTTTAATTTGTCAAATACAGGTTCCAATACCTGGTCCAAACTGCAATGACAGGGACCCAGCAAGTCACAGATGCAAAGGAACGTTGTTCTATTTTGTATTCCCCAGGCTGCTAAGGAAACTAAGCTTCCCCATGTCAGCAGACTTCTGGGCTTCTGCATCTGTGAGTTGCCTATCTGCATCCTTTGTTTTTCTGGTTGGGGCTGCTGGCTTGTTCTTATTGATTTGTGTTAAGTCTCTTGGATTTTCTAGGTATGACTTCCTCGTCAGTTTTAGACATTGCCAGTGTCTTCTCTCATTCTGTCATCCATCAATTACCTTTACTAGTGGAGCCCTTTGTTGAAAAGAAATCTTTAATTTTGAGTAACCAAAATCATTAAAAGAAATATTTTTGCCTTACGACTTGTGTTTTTGTTTTATTTAAGAATTTCTTCCCCACCTTCAGATCACCAAGAAATTCTCCTGCATTTCATTCCATTACTTATAATTCTACCACGCACGGTAAGTGCTGGATCAGTTTTGAGTAGAGCTTTGTATATGATGTGAGGTTTTTCCCCTCCATACGATGAAATATTTCCCCAATATCATCTCGTCCTCTGATTTCTGGTGCTGCCTTTATTGTATGATAATTCCCATCTACACCAGGTGTCTCTCTGAGTTCCCTGCTCTCTTTTGGTCCATTTATCGGTTCTTAGCTTTGTAGTATATCTTAATTTCTAGTGGGGCAGGTATGACTTAGCTATTCATGAATCATTATTCTTCCATAAACATTTTAAAGTAAGTTCTTCAAGGTCCTTAATAGGTTGGTTAAAATTCCGATAGCAAGGGTGAGTATAGAAGGCATTCGAATGGGGAAAGGAATGGAGGTGTGGCAGTGGGAGAGGTAAGTCATACTTAAGGCGCAGGCCTGTTTTTTTTTTTTGTTTTTTTGTTTGTTTTTTTAGCCTCAGGCCGGGGCATTACCCAGTTGCCGGCCCGGAATGCCTGCCTGCATCGGCTGCCCAGCGCGCCCCTGCCGCAGTACACCAGCACCCGGTGCGCCTCGCCCGCCGCCGCCGCCGCCGCCGCCATCCTGCTCCTCCGCGGGCTGCAGCAGGGTCGTCTGCCCCAAGCCCGGCCCCGCTCTTCCGCGAGTCCCGCCCGGCGCCAGCCGGCCAAAAGGGACGGCGCGGCTGCCCGCCCCGCACCGCGCCGGCTGCTGCCGCCCAGCGCGTGGCCCCGCTCTGCGGGGTCTGCACCTCGCGGGTCGGCCCCTCGGCCAGGCCTTTTCCGGGGAGGCGCGCCGGCAAATCCCCGCCGTCCGCCCGCCGACCCTGAGAGGCAGTGCTGAGAGTGGAGAGCGGTGTGCGCGAGTGAAGAGTGCAGATAGGGCCTGTTTTTGATGAAGTTGAAGCTGTCACAACCCTTTTGCCTTTTTACAGCGTCACAAAGTCAAGGTCAATGTATTGATCATACTTTCATTGCACGAAAGCACGTAAGATGCCTGATATCCGTAGACTCATGCTTCATAGACTGTGCCCTTGATGTACCTTTTAAAAGTGGTTTCACTTCCACAATCAATACTTTTGGCTTCCTGTTGACTTCCTGTAGTGCTTGTTAACATTCATTTCTGGTTTGCTTTAACTAGTCTATTTCGGATTTCATTTCCTTTTTAAGCAAAACAAAGATTATCGACTCTAAAATACGGCTCTTATTATCTTTGCCTTAGTAAAGATAAACAAACAAGCACCCTAGCATTTTTCTTCTTTAATTCAAGTACTACCATCAATTACTGTTGAGTCGACTCTGACTCATGGTGACCCCATGTGTGTCAGAGTAAAACTATGCTCCATAGGGTTTTCAGTTGCTGATTTTTGGAAGTAGATCACCAGGCCTTTCTTCCAAGATGCCTCTGGGAGGACTTGAACCTCCAATCTTGCTGTTAGCAGCTGAACACATTAACTGTTTGCACTACCCAGAGACTCCTTAATTCAAATAGATGTCCAATATTAAATGATATAACAAACTCAGGTGATTTGGGATAATTTAAGTCCTTGTCTTACTTAAAAATAAAAGAGTGAGGCTTTCATTAGCAAATGTGCAGGGCCATTTGCCCTAAAGGACTCAGGTCAAATCTGCGCAGAGCAGACCCAGACAGTGCTGCACTGAGCTCAGGAGTAACTGGCAACTCCTTGGGGGCTGGGCAGAGAGCAGCTGTCAAATACATTTCCTTTCTTCTCTTCTTTTCTCCCATCGGACCTTTATTCCTGTGTTTCTTTTTGTTTCCCATGGAAAGTGCACTCCCACATGCTCTCTTTTATATGTCCTTCCCCCCCCCCCCCACTGTTCTGCTGGGGGATAGGTAGGTGCAATGCAGTGAATTGCTTTTATATGGTCCTTCTAGTCATGGTCTTGTAACTCCCACAAAATGATTGGGTGGGACTATGCAAATAAGGTGCTCATGGTCCACCAAAGGGATTGGGCAACCTGCTAATGCAAATAAGGTGCATGGAACATTGTAGAGGATTGGTCAGTTTTGCCATATCAATTGGCTTAAAGGGAGCCAATTCCAGAGGTTTAAGGGGGCACTTACTACTATCAAGAAGAAGAGCCACCTATAAAACAAGGAATAACATACATGAGAAGTGTGCTTCTCAGTTTAATCAAGTATATAAGATTAAATGGGCAACACCTGCCCCAAAGAAAAGATGAGAAGACAAGAAGGGACAGGAAAACTGAAGGAATGGACATGGAGAACCCAGGGTGGAAAGGGAAAAAGAAAGGGAGAGAGTGTTCACACATTATGTGGATTGCAACCAATGTCACAAAATAACTTGTGTATACATTTTTGAATGAAAAACTAATTTGAGCTGTGTCATGGATTGAATTGTGTCCCCCAAAAACATGTGTATCAGTTTGGCTTGGCCATGATCCCCAGTATTGTGTAATTGTTCACCATTTTGTCATCTGATGTGATTTTCCTGTGTGTTGTAAATCCTTTCACTATGATGTTAATGAGTTGGATTATCGGCAGTTATGTTGATGAGACCGACAAGATTAGATTTTGTCTAAAGCCAATATCTTTTGAAATATAAAGGAGAGAAGCAAGCAGAGAGATGGGGGACCTCACACCACCAAGAAAGCAGCACCAAGAACAGAGCACGTCCTTTGGTCCTGGGGTCCCTGTGCCTGAGAAGCTCCTTGACCAGGGGAAGGTTGATGACAAAGATCTTCCCCTGGAACTGACAAAGAGAAAAAGCCTTCCCCTGAAGCTGACGATCGGACTTGTAGCCTACTAGATTGTGAGAGAATAAATTTCTCTTTGTTAAAGCCATCCACTTGTGGTATTTGTGTTATAGCAGCACTAGATAACTAAGACAAGCTGTAAACTTTTACCTAAATTACAATAAAATTAAAGAAAAAACAAAAAAGAAGAAGTGCTAGGAACAGAGTGCATCCTTTGGACCCAGGATCCCTGCACTGAGAACCTCCTAGACTCAGGAGACAGGGCTGTAGCACTGGAGACAGGGCTAGATGGTGAGAAGCAGCGGTAAGCATAGCAGAGAAATGCAGCAGCAGAACCAGGAGACCAGTGCTAGACAGTGCCGTGTGCCCTAGCGAGGCAGCTGACTCAAAGAGCCAGAGAGTTGAGCGCCTTAGGGCAGGAGGCTTTTTCGCAGAGTGAGATGCCTCTGGGCACTTGCTGGCAGAGCTAAAGAGCTGCAACACTTGCCTGAGCAGGGTAGAGGCCAGGCCCAAGTGGGTGCCGAGGCTGAGAGTAAGCCCTGCTTATGGGCACAGCTGAGAAGAAACTGTCCTGATGATAGGAACTGTATCCTGAATCTTTCCTGTTAACTTTTAAGTTGATCTTGATCCTGAATTGTAACCTGTTACTTCCTAAATAAACCCCGTAATTGTGAGTATGGTTTGTGAGTTCTGTGTGGCCATTGCAACAAATTATCGAATCCAGCAGAGAAGTAGAGAGTGCCGTGGGAAGAGCCTTTGGTGTCAGAATTGGTAAAAAGGTTGGAGAGAGGAGGTATGTCTGCCCTCCACCTCATCGGAATCAGCTTTGGGCTGATGGTGATGTTGATTCTCCTTTCTCCCCTTGAAGTTAGAGGAGGTCTGATGCCACAATGCCATTCTTATAGTAGGTCAGGTGTTCCCAGCACAGGGTGAGGAGGGCTTGGAGCCTGCACTATTAAAAAATGCTCACTGATTCCTAGTAATTGAAAGGAAAACTAACACATGATTTAAAAATAATTAATATAAAGTGTTCCATGCTATTTTCTAGTATAATAGTGAAATCTTTTTTCTAAGATACCTAGATACCTTTAATTTTCATTTCTCTCCTTTCTTAGCACCAGTTCATTTTATTGTTTTTCTTTACTTCTACACTTACATTAAATATGCTTTTGTATGTATGATGAATTTAATAATTAAAAAGAATTAAATAGTTTGTCGTTTCTTTCTTTACTCTTGCAGTCTTTCTTACCTCACAGCAACCTGGCTCACAGAGAAGTGCTGTCACAGGAAGGTGTGTCTTCCTTCCATCTTCAACACTCAGTGGTCTAAGCATACAGGGCCTTTGTGAGGCATCAGTTCTGCTCTGCTGCTTACGACCTACAGGACATCGGGCAGGATCTGGACCTCTCCAATCCCCTGTAAAACGGGATGCTAATGCCACATGATTAAGGTGGTGGTGATTATTACACAAGGAAATTTGTGTAAAGGCACTTAGCACTGTGCCTGGCACCCAGTAAGCGTCAGTGCATCGTGGGTATACTTCCTCCACCTGCTGCACTCTAGGAGGTCAGGTGATAAAGAAGAAAAGAAAGAGCTCTGAATAACCCACAAACTGATGAATGAGCCCCCAAATAATGTTTCAACACTGAAAGGCCCTCACATCCTTCTGACTGGTAAAAACTGTAATGTCTGAAAATGCCGAGCATTAGTATAGTGTGGAGCAAGAGGGACTGGTGGTGGCAATGTAAACTAGTACAACCCTTGGTCAAGCAATTTAGCAATATGCAGCAAAGGTGAAGAAAGCAGTGCAATCATAATGACCCAGAAATGCACTCTTAGGTGTGTGCCCTAAAGAAATTCACAAGTGTCTACAAAGAGGCAAGTATGTTTATTACAACATTGTTTGCTATCAGGGAAATTTGAAACCACCTAAATGTCCCAGTATATGAGAACTGGTAACTATAAGATGGAGACCAGTCAACTCTAAGCAAAAACCAAACAAAATCTTGGTCTCACCCAAACTCACGTGGTGGTGAAGTCTGGCTCAGGGTAAATCACGTTTGGTGCTGCCTCCTCACCCAGACAGCCATTCAGGGATAGTCTGGTTATGCTAAACATGAAGAGAAACTGTGACAAACAGAAACCATGAAGGAAGTATGAGAATCTGCCTTGGTGAGGTGAAGGGTCACAGGTAAATGGGGTCACAGGAATCACCCACACCCTGGGGGATAGTGAAGGAAGGACAGAAAAGTGTGTCTGCTGATGCCAGTCATTGTAACACCCTGCAATCACTTCAACCTATCAGGTACAACTTCCAGGTGCACAGAATCACTGCTCACAACTGAAGAAGAATGATTGAGAAAGAAGAAGAAGGAAGAGGAAAAGGAAGACAAGAAGGAGAAGAAAAAGGAGGAGAAGGAAGGAAGGAAGGAAGGAAGAAAGAATAAAAGAGGAAAACTGGAGGAAGAATAAAAGCAACCTAGCATATTTTAATTTTCAAAGCCCAGAAGCAGGTTGCAAGGAGGATAATAACTCTTCACACACTGAGGGCATTGTGAGGAAATCTCAGAATCTCACTATTCTGTTCCCAACTATGAGTCTGTAATAAATCTCCACTTTCTACTTCTCTGTTCAGTTCTGACACCAGCTGCCCACATGGCATCTCTCTCCCTTACCCTAGCCACACAGAGCTAGGTCAAATCTCACATGTTAAAAGGACACCGCCAAATAGGCGGTCACAAAGTGCAAGTGCAGGAGTCCACGTGACACCCCAAACTTCTGATTTTTCGAGCCAAAAACTCAGGGTTTTCCCAGGGTGCCAGCCGCAAGCTTGGGGATCTCCCCTGGGCTGCCTCATTTTCACCTGCTGGCTCCCACTATTCCTTTGGAATGACTCACAGAGTTCACAGAAAGTACTATACAGCCATGTGCTGAATGACGTCCACTTGGGCAACATCCAACAGCTTGTAGGTCCGTAGTTCCATAAGGTTATAATAAAGTTCAGAAATCCCAATTGGAAAATGGGACATAGTGGATGTAACTGAATGTAGCAAATGCAACAGCTTCCCGCATGCAACACGTTTATTTCATGTCTCTTGTTTTGTGTTTTGAGAACAGCAAGGTCTCCATTTATAGAGATTAACTTCAAGTGCCTGTGGGTCAATTGGATATTTTACTCAAAACTTACCACTACCACCTTGTGGACATATGGCTATGTCCACAATATAGTGTTCATACAACATCCAAATCACATAATGTCCTATTTCACAGAACATATTGTGGATTTTAAATGACGCACAACTGCACTTATGATTACAGATTTATTATGGCAAAAGGATACAAAACAAGATCAGCATAAAGAAGAGACGCATGAGGTGTGGTTTAGGAAGGTTCTTAACATGGAGTTTCCATGTCCCCAAAAGTGTGTGCTACCCTCCCATGTCTATCAATGTCTTTTACCAACCAGGAAGCTCCTGGAACTTCCATGTCTAGAGCCTTTATTGGCTTCATTGTCTAGTCACAATTGAGGCTTCAATGAATATGCATAATTGATTAAATCATGCCCCCCTCCCTTCCTGAGGTTAGTTGACCAGGTGGTCTTTGTGGCCTGGCCAGTCTCCCCACTCATTTGCACAAACCTTCAAGTGCTGTCTGGAGGTTTTAAGTAATAAAGACACTTCAATTACTCTGGAAATTCCAAGGGTTATTTCTCATGAACCAAGGTCAAAGGTTAAATTGAGTTCTTTTTTTTACACAGGTAAATTCTGAAATCCATGCATTAGTGACTTGGATGTTGAACCCTAGGTAAGGGCCTGCAGTCTAGGTTCTAGGATGTAGAACAAAGAGCCTTGGTCAAAGCAAAGTTTATCATAGGGAGAAATTATAGTCTTCCAGAATTTTCAGAAAAAGGCTGCCAACTGCCTTATTCACTAGTGAAGGGTTTTTGTTACACATTCATGTGATAAATATGGCCTGAGAGCTGGCTCTTCTGCCCAGGTGTCAGGATGTGGGGTTTCCTATTGAGGGGCAGGTGGGAGCCTCCTCCCAAGACCTAAGCAGTGAGAAACTAAGAGTGAATCCTAAGAAACAGCAGGCTCCACCTCTCTATGTCCTTCTTTGAAAGAACCAAGAAAAGCAGGCTACTCAAGGATAAATGTTTCTGTCTCTGCAGTATAGTTTATGGTCAGGAAAGCACAGACTTTAAATGGAGACAGGTGTGGGTATGAATTCTGGTTCTACTGCTTACTAATTGCATGGCCTTGGGCAAGTTAATTAACCCCATTAAGCCTCAGTTTCCTTTCACAGTAAAAATTAGAATAATATTTATTACATCTTGAGCCAGTACTCTAAGAGTAAAGTACTAGTAGCTTGTCTCATTCATTCATTTTTAAGAACCCACAATACACCAGGCTCAATCATTTACTTCATAAAAGTTAGTTTTTTTCTCCTTTACCCTAAGCAAGGAGGAAGGAATTAGTTTCATTCTTCTACATGTCCTATAGAAGGTATCTTAGTTATCTAGTACTGCTATAACAGAAATACCACAAGCGGATGGCTTTAACAAACAGAAGTTTATTCTCTGACAGTCTAGGAGGCTAGAAGTCTGAATTCAGGGTGCCAGCTCCAGGGGAAGGCTTTCTTTCTCTGTTGGTTCTGGGGGAAGGCCCTTGTCATCAATCGTCCCCTGGTCTAGTAGCTTCTCAACACAGGAACCCCAGGTCCAAAGGTGGTGTTCTGCTACTGGTGCTGTTTTCTTGGTGGCATGAGGTTCCTCTCCTCCCTGCTGATTCTTTTATATTTCAGAAGAGATAGACTCAACATATAACATAATCCTGTAGATTGAGTCCTGCCTTATTAATGTAACTATCTCTAATCCTGCCTCATTAACACCATAAAGGTAGGATTTAGAACACATAGGAAAATCACAACAGATCACAAAATGGTGGACAACCACACAATACTGTGACTCATGGCCTAGCCAAGTTAATACACATTTTTGGGGGACACAATTCAATCCATAACAGAAGGACTAATAAAGATTTATACTGGTGACCAAATCATTAAGATTATTTGGAGGATATTTATATGTATATGTATGTATATACATATGTACACATATAAATACATGTGTATGTCTCTCTGTGTGTGTATGTGTGTAAAACCAGTTGCCGTCGAGTTGATTCCAACTCATAGCAACCCTATAGGACAGAGTAGAACTGCCCCAAATGGTTTCCAAGGAGCAGCTGGTGGATTTGAACTGCCGACTTTTTGGTTAGCATCCAAGCTCTTAACCACTACACCACTGGGGCCATATATATATATATATATATACAAAAAAAAAAAATCTGTTTCCATCGAGTCAATTGCGACTCAAGCAACCCTACAGGACAGAGTAGAACTGCCCCACAGGTTTCTAAGGAGTGCCTGGTGGATTCAAACTGCTAACCTTTTGGTTAGCAGCCAAACCCTTAACCACTGAGCAACCAGGGCTTCCATTATATGTATACATATATACATGAAATATAATATATATATGGAGCCATGTATATAATATAGCATACGTGTATATATATAGGGAGCCATATATATATATTTTATATGTATATATAATATAATATATATGTATAGGGAGCCATATACATATAAAATATAATATATAAGGAGCCATATATATATATATAAATATATATATATATAATATAAAGCAAACAACCAACCCATTGCCATAGAGTCGATTCCGACTCATAGTGACCCTACAGGACAGAGTAGAACTGCCCCACAGGGTTTGCAAGGAGCACCTGGTGGATTTGAACTGCAACCTTTTGGTTAGCAGTTGTAGCACTTAACCACTACGCCACTAGAGTTTCCTATATATAGAGAGAGAGCCCTAGTGACTCAGTGGTTAAGGGTTCAGCTGTTTACCAAAATGTCGGCAGTTTGAATCCACCAGGCGCTCCTTGGAAACCTGTGGGGCAGTTCTACTCTGTCCTATAGGGTGGCTATGAATTGGAATCGACTTGACGGCAATGGTTTTACATATATATATACATATATTTGCTGTTGTTGTTAGGTGCTGTCGAGTTGGTTCTGACTCGTAGCGACCCTATGCACAACAGAACGAAACACTGCCCGGTCCTGTGTCATCGTCACAGTCTTTGTTATGCTTAAGCCCACTGTTGCAGCCACTGTGTCAATCCATCTCGATGAGGGTCTTCCTCTTTTTCGCTGACCCTCTACCAAGCATGATGTCCTTCTCCAGCAACTGATCCTTCCTGATAACATGTCCAAAGTATGTGAGACAAAACCTTGCCATCCTTCCTTCTAAGGTGCATTCTGGCTGTACTTCTTCCAAGACAGATTTGTTCATTCTTCTGTCAGTCCATAGTCCGCCAGAATATATATATGGTATTGTTATTTGCTGTTAAGGTGGTTCCGACTCATGGCTACTTTATGCATAACAGAACAAAATGTTGCCTAGTCTTGTGCCGTCTTCATGATTGTTGCATTGTTTGCGTCCATTGTCGTGGCTATTGTGTCAATTAATCTCATGGAGGGTTTCCCTCATTTTTGTTTGCCCTTATATTTACCAAACATGATGCCCTTTTGTAGTGATTTTTCTTTCCTGATGAGATACCCAATGTAAGCGAATCAAAGTTTCACCATCCTTACTTCTAAGGAACATTCTGGTTGTATTTCTTCTAAGACTGATTTGTTCTTTTTTTTTTTATTCAATATTCTTTGCCAACACCGCGGTTCAAACACTCAGTTAGTCTTCTGTCTTCCTTTTTCACTGTCCATTTTGCATGCATATGAGGCGATTGAAAAAACCAGGGCTATGGCTTGGGTCAGATGCATCTTAGTCATTAAAGTGACATCTTTGCTTGTTAAAACTTTACAGAGATCTTTTGCAGCAGATTTGCCCAATGCAATACCAATGCAAAAATTCCTTTGATTTCTTGACTGTTGCTTCCATGGACATTGATTGCTGGTCCAAGTAGAATGAAATCCTTGACAACTTCAATTTCTACTCCATTTAACGTGATGTTTTTAATTGGTCCAGTTGTGAGGATTTTTGTTTTCTTTATGTTCGAGCGTAATCCACACCAAAGGCTGTGATCTTTGACTTTCATCAGTAAGCGCTTCAAGTCATCTTCATTTTTGGCAAACAAGGTTGTGTCATCTGTATACTGCAGGTTGTTAATGAATCTTCCTTCAGTTCTGATACCACATTATTCTTCATATAGTGTGGCTTCTCACTTTTCTTTTTCAGCATACAGTTTGCAGTTTGAATAAGTAAGGTGAAAGGTTACAACCCTGCCGCATAAATTTTCTAATTTTCAACCATGCAATATCCCCTTGTTCTGTTTGAATGACTGTCTCATAATCTATGTACAAGTTCTGCACAAGCATAATTGTTTCAAAATTCCAGTTCTTTGTAATGTTATCCATAATTTGTTATGATCCACACAGTTGACTGCCTTTGTGCAGCTGATGAAACATAGATAAACAGCTTTCTGGTATTCTCTGCTTTTGGCCATGTTTCATCTGACATCAGCAATGATATCTCTTGTTCCCTGTACTCTTCTAAATCTGGCTTGAACTTCTATTGATGTATGGCTACAGTCATTTTTGAATTATTTTCAGCAGAACTTTGCTAGCATGTAACATTAATGATATTGTTCAATAATTGTCACATTATTTTGTATCAGTTTAAGAAAAAAATCAGTAAGATAGTGCTGTGGATTGAATTTTGTCCCCCAAAAGAAATGTGGAAGTCCTAACCCATGTACATCGTAAATAAGACCCTATTTGGAAATAGGGGTTTTCTTTCATTATATTAGTGAAGTCATACCAATGTAAGGTGAGTCCTAAACCTAATCACTGCTGAATTAGCAGAATAGATGCCGAGACACACACACGGGAAGATGCCACACGCATAGCAGATACATCTATAAGCTCAGGAATGCCAATGATTGCAGCAGCTACTAGAAGCTGCAACAGACAAAGAAGGACCTTCCTCAAGAGTCATGTCTTGAATTCAGACTTTTAGCTTACTGAACTATGGGAAAAAAATTTCTGTTCTTTAAACCCAGCCATTTATGGTATTTTTTTCATTACAGCAACACTAGGTAACTAAGACAGTTAAAAATAGTGCAGTCGTTTAAATACTTACACTCTGCTGGTAGGAGTGTCAGTTAATATGTTTTTGAAATGCATTGTGTTATATCAAGCTTCTAAAATGTTCAAATATTTATACAACTTCTAGAAACCTATTGTATGTAAATATTCAAATTTAAACAAAAATTTTTAAAGATTTAAAAGAGCTTATTATAGCCATTTCTTTCACCATACTTATTCAATCTGTATGCTGAGCAAATAATCCGAGAAGCTGGACCGTATGAATAAGAGTGTGGAATCAGGACTGGAGGAAGACTCTTTAACAACCTCTGATATGCAGATGACACAACCTTGCTAGCTGAAAGCAAAGAGGACTTGAAGCACTTACTGAAGAAGATCAAAGACCACAGCTTTCAGTATGGATTATACCTCAACAGAAAGAAAACAAAAATCCTCACACCTGGACTAATAAGAAAAATCATGATAAATGGAGAAAAGACTGAAGGTGTCAAGGATTTCAATTTACTTGGATCCACAATCAATGCCCATGGAAGCAACAGTCAAGGAATCAAACGATATATTGCATTGGGCAAATCTACTGCAAAAGATCACTTTAAAGTATTAGAAAACAAAGATGTCACTGTAAGGACTAAGGTGCGCCTGACCCAAGCCATGATATTTTCAATCGCCTCATATGCATGGGAAACCTGGACAATGCATAAGGAAAACTGAAGAAGCATCGATGCCTTTGAATTACGGTGTTGGCAGAGAATATTGAATACACCATGGACTACCAGAAGAACAAACAAATCTGTCTTAGAAGAAGTACAACCAGAGTGCTTCTTGGCAGCCAGGATGGCGAGACTTTATCTCATGTATTTTGGACATGCTATCAGAAGGGACCAGTCCCCGGAGAAGGACATCAGGCTTGGGAAGGTAGAGGGTCAGTGAAAAAGAGGAAGACCCTCAATGAGATGGATTGACATAGTGACTGCAACAATGGGCTTAAACATAGCAAAGATTGTGAGGATGGAGCAGGACTGGGCAGTGTTTTGTTCTGTTGTACATAGGGTTGCTATGAGTAGGAACTGACTCAATGGCACTTAATAACAACAACAATTACAGCCATTATTACAGTCAAACTTGGAAAATGCCCCACGTGTTCAACAGTGAAGACAGAAGGTAAATAAATAATGCGAAATGATATAACATTAAGTGAAAAAATCAGGTCACCTATTATTTATAGTATGTGTGCAACCATATAGTGATATACAGCTATACATGCATAGAAAAAAAATATCGGAAATATATATGCCTTAGGCTGGGTTCTCTAGAGAAGAAAACCAGTAAAGTGTATAAATATGTATATAGAGAGATTTATATCAAGGAAATGGCCATGCAGCTGTAAAGGCTGGAACATCCCAAGTCAGTGGGTCAGGCTGGAGGCTTCTCCTGATTCACGTAGCCACAGGGGCTGGTGATCCCCAGATTGGCAGGTCAGACAACAGGGCTCTTGCTCACAGCCTTTGAAGACTGATAAATCCCAAGATCAGCAGGCAAGACAGCAAGTAAGCTTCTAGCTCAAGTCTCAAGAACTGGAGGTCGGATGAACAGGAGCCAGCTGCAGGATCCAGAGCAAGCAAAAGCCCATGAGCCTTACCAGAAAGTCCACATTTATTGGATGCAGCCTACACCTCCAGGTAAAGTCCCTTTCAATTGATTGATTACTCACAGTAGATCTCATCATGGAGTTGATCACATTATATCAAAATCTCATCATGGAAATAATCACATCATCATATGACTGCCAAATCACTGAGAATCATGGCTCAGCCAAGTTGACACACAACCTTAATGATCACAATATACACCAAAATGTTAACTGTAATAGTGAAATTATAGGTAACTATTATTTTCTTTGGAGCCCTGGTGGTGCAGTGGTTAAGAGCTTGGCTGCTAACCAAAAGGTTGGCAGTTTGAATCTACCAGCCAGTCCTTGGAAACCCTATGAGGCAGTTTTACTCTGTCCTATAGGGTTTCTATGAGTCAGAATCAACTTGATGGCAATGGGTTTGGTTTGGTTTTATTTTCTTTATGTAGTTAAGTATTTTTAATTTTTGAAAGTTTATTTTTATGAAAGAAAATATAAACATACATTAAAGCAACAAGAAATAGTTTCTATAAGAGAAGTAAGAAAACAGCAGAGCCTTCCTAAATGTCAGACCCACCAGCCTATTCTCAGTCTTCATCCTAATTGATCTTACTGCAGTATTTGACACTGTTGACCACCGCCTACTTCTAGAAATCCTTCTCTTTTGACCTTGGCAGCACTAGGCTCTGAAACAACAAGGGCCATGATTGATTAGTAATGCCTACCACAGGAACAGCAAAGGGGGGTGGTGGCATGCATGCTACATACTTGTCATTTTTGTTCTAGCTACTTTTCTTTTGATAATCTTACCCATTCCCATGGCATCAATAATCATCTCTGTGTTGATAATTCCAGTATCCTTCTACAATTCTAATACCTTTCATACTCTCACATTCCAATCCATTTAAATTTATTTATTCTTCTTGATGTCAGGCATCTCAGACTTGACAGATACAAACAATTTATTTTCTTCTCCCTTTTACCTTCCTGTTCAGAACATCTTTTTCCTTCTCTAATCCCCGAATGTGCCAACATTAATCTGGTTTTTAAAAACCTTGGCATCATTCTTTACTTCTCTTTTCCCATCCTCCCTCCCTCCACCCCCAATCAGTCAGGACACACTTTAGGTCCTACCTCAGAAATAGCTCTTGAATACAGCCTCTCTTTTCAGGCCTGTGTTACCTTCCATATAAAATTATTTCAACAGCCTCCAAATTGGCCTCTCCCTGGTTTATTTCATTCTCCACTTTGCTGCCACAGTTATCTTCCCCTAAGCAAAGTACAGTTGCCCCTTAGTATGCGCAGGGGATTGGTTCCAGGATCCCTGCGGATATGAAAATCCACGGATGGGTTAGTATTTGGGTATAACTTACACACATCCTCCCGTATACTATAAATCATCTCTAGATTACTTATAATACCTAAAGCAATGTAAATACTATGTTAATAGTTGTTACAGAGTATTATACTGTTTAGGAAATAATGATAAGACTAGAGGCGAACAATGTTCAAACCAGTGCTGGAGAGATACTGAGAGTCTGTGAGATGGTGGGAGGCTACAGCAGGGGATACTACACATCATCTCATTTTGTGGATTCAGAGTAGTGCTCGGCAGGTGGCAAGTTCAAGTTTTGCTTTTTTGGAGTGTTCTTTCCCCCTGCCCCCAATATTTTCGATCAGTTTTTGGTTGAATCTGCAGATACGGAACCTGTGGATACAGAGGGCCAATTTATAATTAATGTCGCTTTCCTACCTAAAACCCTCAGTTGGCTCCGTTTGCCTGTAGGCTACAGATAGAAATGTTTTGATCGTCTCCGTGGGAAGCTCTTCACAGCTCCGTTCCAGCCTCACACGCCCCCACCTGCCCCACGTGCTCATGCCAGGCGCTCTCCACAGCTTCCCAGACAAGCCAGCCCTTTCCCAACCCTGTGCCTTTCTGCCTGGAGTACCCCTTACCCTCCTTCACCTGGCCAAGCACTACTCATCCTTTTAGATTTGGGTCAAATGCCACTTCCTGGTAAAGTCTTTCCAGTTTCCAGCTGGGTTTTCTGTCCTTTGTCCTCTGCCATCGCTGTGACTAGACTTGCCTTGGTGTATTTCTGTCTGTTTCGGACCTGCCTCTCTAGTGGCAGAGCTTCTAGAAATCACCTGTGTCTTATTTACCCTGTTAACCACAGATCTTAGAGCCCAGCACCTGCTGAACCACTAAATAAATTTTGCTGAATGAATGAATGAAGGAATGTATACAGAGGGACTTATTTAACTTTATCAGGAAATAAAATAGAAACTAAGAGAGGCTATGCAGTTCCCATTGTGTGTTTCCATGTTGTTCTTTAGGAGGAAGAAATATTTTTGACCCTAAACTCCAGTGGTATTTGCTTATTTGAGTTGTCCTGTATATAACTCATGCCTTTGCAGCTTCCATGCCAGTCTGAGGAAGGATGCTCCAGGAAGTGTGGGTAGCTGTGACGATGATGACAGAGCCAGTCTTTGTGTCTGAGCCCCATCCAGAAGTGTCCCTGAAATCCCAGCGTCCCAAACCCCTCCCTCCTGGCACGTCCCAGGTGGTGCAAACCTTCTTCTTGGCAGCCTTTGGAGCTTCCCTCTGGAGCTGCTCCGCAGGTGTGGGCTGATGTGAGGTGGTGCATCACTCCCCTTGCCATCCCCCCATACTATACCTCTCCTGTGGCAGCCACGGTGCTCCACTTCAGAGATGAACAGACTCCATGTACAGGGAAACAATTTTCAGGAACCCCTAGAGTAGAATTAAATGATATTTCTTGTAATGGTATTTTAAATTCACAAATGTAAAGGACTTTGAGTATACATAAGTTTGAACTCTTTATACTTATTCAACTAGAGAAACAAATTTTACAGACTAAATTTGAAAACACTATAAAATGACATTAATTTAAGGTGAGGGATGATACTCTTTGGCTGAAACTAAATCTCTAAGGTTTGTTTTATAGCAAATCAATGCAACCTTACCAAAAAAATCCCCAAAACTTGTTGCTATCAGGTCAATTCTGACTCATGGTGACCCCGTGCTTTACAGAGTAGTACTGCACCAAAGGGTTTTCTTGGCTGTAATCTTTATGGAAACAGATTGTCAGGACTTTCTTCCATGATGCTGGTGGATGGTTTCACACTGTCAATCTTTAGGTTAGTAGCTGAGAGCAAACCATTTGCAACACCCAGGGAATGCAGCCTTAGGTCCAGTTTAATATTTAATCTGCTTTAGCCTTAAACTGTCTTGGAAGAAGCACAGCCAGAATGCTTCTTAGAAGGAAGGATGGCGAGACTTTGCCTCACGTACTTTGGACAAGTTATCAGGAGGGACCAGTCCCTGGAGAAGGACATCATGCTTGGTAAGGTAGAGGGTCAGTGAAAAAGAGGAAGACCTTCAATGAGATGGATTGACATAGTGGCTTCAACAGTAGGATTAAACATAGCAACAGTTGTGAGGATGACACAGGACTGGGCAGTATTTTGTTCTGTTGTACATAGGGCCACTCTGAGTTGGAACTGATTCAATGGCACCTAACAACAACAGCAACAACAAGGTTTAAAGATTATCTCAAGGCAATAGTTTCATAGATTCATACAGCCTTAATGGCTCCAGAAAGTCTGGATTCTATGAAATTTGAAATTGTGTTCTGTATTTATCCCCCTTTTGATCATGTTCTTCTATAGATTCTTTGATCAAAATGTTCAGTAATGGTAGCAATTGTAGCTGCTAGAAGAACTATCAGTTCTTCTAGCCTCATGGCAAAGGTGGCAGTTGTTCATGGAGGCGGTTAGCCACACATTCCATTTCTTTCTTCTATTCCTGACTCTCCTTCTTCTGTTGCTCCAGGTGAATAGAGACAAATTGTTGTACCTTGGATTGTCTCATGCAAGCTTTTAAGACCCCAGGCACTATGCAACAAACTAGGAGGTAGAACAGAAGCACTAAACGTGATATAAGGCCAATTAACTGAGATGTCTCATGAATCCATGACCCTAAACCTCCAAACCAAGAAACCAAATTCCATGAGGTGTTTGGTTGTATACAAGCAGCCTTAGCAGCTGCTCTTTTTATTGATGTTGTTATTGTAAATATATCTATCATACAACATTTGCCAATTCAACTTTTTACAGGTATACAACTTATTGACAGCAATTACATTAATCAGCTGTGCAGCCCTTGCCCTTAATCATGTGAATTTTCCATCACTGTAAACTGAACTCAGTGCTTCATAAGCAATAACCCCCTATTTCCCACCCCCAGCCCTGACAACCACTAATAAACTTTGTTCTCTATACTTTTGCCTTTTCTTGTCTTTTTATATAAGTGAGGTCATACAATATGTTCTTTTGTGAATCACAAAAGGACAAACAAGTCGATCTTTTTTATTGTTGCAAAAATACAGAGAATACAAAATTTGCCAATTAGAGGGTGCTGCTAATGCTCACCAGAATCTCCACCTGAATAAGATGAAACTAATAAATTGAAGAAGAACCAGAAATACTTTCTTTAAAATAGAAACTACAGCCCTCTATCAATACAGACTGCCATTTAACCAAGAAAAGCTCTTCTCAAAATTATCAAAAAAGAAACGGGTTTTGAAGATGTGTCAGAGAAAGCTGACTTAGCTAATAACCCTGACCTCCCTATTTCCCCGAACACTTCCCTGAACAGTTCCTGGAATGGTGTTGACCCAGAAAGGGCTTCAAGCAGCTGGAACTTTTTTTGCAAAAAGTACACTTGTGCTTCAACAATGGCAACCCTGACACACCAAGCTTTTTTGTCTTTACAGAGGTCTAGTAGTTTTACTTTAAGTACTTTATGATTAAATTGTCTTCATTTTTACACAGTGGTTATTTTTTAATACTTGACCTAGGAATAATTTATTAAAATAAATTTTTAACATATACTCTAAAGTCACTTGATGTTTTATATTTATAGATGTATTTTAAATATCAAGTATTTTATTTCACTAGTTTGTTTTCCTTTAACTTTGTGAATTCACACTTTTTAAAAATAAAATATATTCATATTGATATTTTGATATCAGGCAAAATAATTTAGCAAAACAAAAAAATTGCCAATTAGACATTTTTGTACAATTCAACAAAACCAGTTACATCAATTATGTTGTGTATCCATTACCGATATCTATTGCCAAATTTTCCAACCCCATAAACAAAGACTTAGTGCCACCTAAACAATGATTCCACCCTTTCCCTGTCTCTCCTGCCCCTGGTAACCACCATTAAACTCGGACCTCTATACATTTGCCTATTCTAAGTATTTCGTATTGGTGAAATCATACAATGTCTGTCCTTTTGTGGTTAACTTCTTAATCAGCATAATATTTTCAAGGTTCATCCATGTTGTAGCATGTCTCAGTCATCTAGTGCTGCTGTAACAGGAATACCACGAGTGGATGGTTTTAACAAAGAGAAGTTTATTCTCTCACAGTCCACATTCAGGGCATCGGCTCTGGAGGAAGGCCCGTGTCATCAATCTTCTCTTGGTCTGGAAGGTCCTTGTGATACGTCAGTCTTCCCTTGGTCTGGGAGCATCTCAGCGCAGGAACCTCAGGTCCAAAGGACATGCTCTGCTCCCGGCACTGATTTCTTGGTGGTATGAGGTTCCTATGTGTCTCTGCTCGCTTCTCTCTTTTATATCTCAAATGAGATTGCATTAAGACACTATCTAATCTTGTCAACCTCATCAGTAAAACCTCATCACAGCGATAGAATTTACAACACATAAGGAGATCACATATAATCTCATCATAGTGATAGAGTTTACAACACATAAGGAAATTGCATCAAATTACACAATCATACAACACCGGGAATCATGACCCAGCCAAGATGACAGATGTTTTGGGGGGACACAACTCAATCCATGACATAGCATGTATCAGGACTTCATTTCTCTTTATGACTGAGTAATGTTCCATGGCATGAACATATCACATTTTGTTTATCCATTCCTCTGTTGATGGGCGTTTAGGTTGTTTTCACTTTCTGGCTGTTGTGAGTAGTGCTGCAATGGACGTTGGTGTACATGTGTCTGTTTCCATCACTGCTTTCAAGTCTCTTGGGTATGTATCTAGGAGTGGAATTGCTATGTAACATGGTAGTTCTATGTGTAACTGTTTGAGAAACTGACAAATTTTCCACAGTGGCTATACCATTTTGCATTGCCACCAGCAATGAATGGATGAGGGTTCCAATTTTTCCACAGCCTCTCTAACATTTGTTATTTTCCATTTTTTAAATCATAGCTATCCTAGTGGGAGTGAAGTGGTATTTCATGGTGGTTTTGGTTTGCATCTCCCTGAGCTGCGAGGTCTCCTTAAGCTTAGGCCTGGAAAGGGCCTACCATCACTTCGGCTGCGTTCTACTGGCTAAAGCACTTCGATGGGCCAGCCCAGATGCAGGGTGGGAGGGAGATCCACAGAGGCAGGACAATTGGATGGGTGGTTTTGACCTAAGGAAACTGAGGCACAGAGAGATGGAGTCACTAGAGCTCATACAGGTAGTAAGTGACGGAGTTGAGATTCAAACTCGGGTCAGCCTAACTTCAAACCCGTGCTCCACTGCCATCACACTGTGCATAGTTGAAGACAAACACAACAGAGGGCAGAGGCCTGCAAACCAGGGTCAAGATAGCAAAGGTCACCCTGAACCAAAGCTTGCAAACAATGCTGGGTCAACTTTTACAGTAGATGTTAGCTATGCTCCTAGAAGAATAAGAAAGAGGCCTTCTGCTTGGGACAGGATGTGTCATTTAACAGATGAGAAAATAGGTTGCTAAACTCTTATTTGGCTTCTCTTATATCTAGGATCATGGTCTTCAAACCATAAAGGGCAGACAAACACCAGCCAGAGGAAGCTGTGATATGCATTAGACTATGAGTTGGGAGAATGATCTCACCAGCTACTCCAACACAAGCAAACAGTATTCACCCTTATGAGACCCAGGGGCCACATCCTAGATGGGGTCTGCAAGGACTGTAGGGTTCAGGGCCCTCTCATGTCCTGCTTCTCCCTCTAATCTCTCTTCAGTCTGGCTGTTTCTGTTCCTTGTCCATAAGGGCACCCTCCACTAGGACTGGCCAGGCCTTCCCAGTCCTGACTGGAATTCCTGGACAGCATCAGATTGGCCTCACTGGCCTTTGGTGTCCACTTCAGTCCAGTTGGTTTTGGGGTCACTTGGCACAAATGTGGGTGCTGGGCTCACCCCTGTGATTTGGGGAGCATTCTCAGAGAAAATGAGGCATCACGAGTTGACCAGATACTCCAAAAGGTGACTATTACAGAAAACTAGGAAAATACATAAAAGGACCAAATAATGATCCATAATCCCACAAACAGATGTATATTATTAGCCAGGGCCCCAGCACAAGATGGTTGGCACCCACAGATTAGCCAATTTGAGGAGCGATTAATAAAGGGTCAGTTTACACAGGTGTGGGCAGAGTACAGGGAAGCCCAAGAAGACAGGCAGAACCTGGAGCTAGTGAGAGCCAGATACCATCCCTCCTAGGCTGGCAGAGGGGACAGAGGGGCAGTCACAGAAGCCAGAAGGAAGGAGTGTCATGGGAAAGGGCTTCACTGGGGGCTGAGAGCTTCCCTGGTGGGAATAGCCCGGCTGGGGCAACCCCCCACGGAGGGTTTTTGTGCCCCATATCACACTCCAGTGGCGGTCTATGGAAGCCAGAGGTCAAGAAGGCCATTGATGCAGTCCCCACAGACCAGCCTCCCAGCACAGAGCAGATGGGGGAGGGAAGAGTGTGTATCTGCAGGGCAAATGAAGATATCCAGCACCTCAGTAACCTCCAACAGATTTTCAGTTTACAAAACACAGAACTGGTTTCGGACTCAGACAGAGGTTCACAGCCTATCTTTCCACTGAGCATGTTACTGTGAACATTTTTCATGCCTAGAGCAACGTTATTCTAAATGACTGATTAACATTCCATTATATAGTTGTGACAATGAACTGCTCTCTTCTTAACTTTCAGTATTTTCAATTTTTCACCCTGACGTTTCTAGGTCTGGTAATGAGTTCGCTGTAGAACCCCATTTCTTCGTTTCTCATAGCAGTTGCCACTTTGCATTGTAACTGTTCGCTATCTGTGGGTCCCCTCCTAGGTTGTGACCTCATTGAACTCCTTCAGCTCTGTTGCCCCAGCTCCTGGTACACTGCCTGGCACAGAGTGTTGCTGCTAGTGTTGTTAGCTGCTGTCAAGTTGGCCCTGACATGGCAACCCCATGCATCACGGAACCGAACACTGCCTGGTCCTGCATCATCCCCATGGTTGGCTGTGGATCAGACCGTTGTGAAAACCCCTATGGCACACAGCAGGCGCTCTGTAAATACTTACTGAATAAAATAAATGAAAGAGAAGACAGCAAAGTGAAGGCTAATGTCCTGATCCCTCTTTGAAGAGTGTTGGGGTGCCGGCGAATGTGCCACCACCAGCTCTGTGGAGGAGGGCGTGAGCTTTGAGAGTGGACAGACTTGAGTTTGACTCTGAGCTCCCGTACTTCACAGGTTTTAAGAGCACATTACTTAATATCTCAGTTTCCTCTTTCTAAAACGGGGACGCTAGTACTTACAGTATAGGATTTTACCTAGAGCATTTCTAATCTTCATAGCCCACTAAGTACTATTCTCTCTCTGTTTTCAGTACTCGTTATTACTCTTGAGTTTTTAGGCAGTTGCACGTCGTTGTTATTAGTTGCTGTCAAGTCACCTCTGTTTCGTGCTGACCCCATGCACAAGAGAACAAAACGTTGTCCGGTCCTGCACTGCCTTCGTGATTGTATGCTTGAGTCCATTGTGCTGCCACTGTGTATTTTGAATACCTTCCCACCTAGGGGGCTCATCTTCCATCTCTATACTGGACAATATTCTGTTGCGATACAGAGGGTTTTTCCTTTCTGGGCCTAACCTTTTTTTTTAATTTTAATTTTTTAATTTTATTGTGTTTCAGGTGAAAGTTTACATAGCAAATAAGGTTCCCATTTAACAATTTTTATAGAATTTGTTCCATAACATCGATTATATTCTTCACAATATGTCAACATTCTCATTATTTCCATTAATCTAGATTCCCTGCCCCTCCTTTTCTTTAAGGTAAATGTGACTGGTGTCGGGAGCACAGTATTCACGGGTGATATTGTTTATTTTATACGCCAATCTATAAGAGCTTGGCTGCTAACCAAAAAAGGTCGGAAGTTCGAATCTACCAGCTGCTCCTTGGAAACCCTACGGGGCAGTTCTACTCGGTCCTGTAGGACGGCTATGAGCTGGAATTGAATTGATGGCAATGAGTTTTTTGGGTTTTGTTTGTTTGTTTTGGTTTTATTATTTGGATGAAAAGTGACCGTCAGAAGTGGCTTCAGTTCCAAGTTCAAAGGTATTTCAGGGTGATACTCTTGGGGGTTCCTCTAGTTTCTATTGAAGTGTAGCCTTTTTTGGGGATTTGAGTTTTGTTCTACATTTTTCTCCCTTCCTATCTGGGACCTTCTATTGTGTCCCTGGTCAGAATGGCCAGTGGTGGTAGCCAGGCACCATGTAGTTCTTCTGGTCTCAGGCTAGAGGAGGTTGTGGTTCATGTGAACTATCAGTCCTGTGGACTAGTTGCTTCGTTGAGTCTTTAGTTTCCTTCATTCTCTTGTTTCAGATGAGTGGAGACCAATGGTTGTATCTTAGATGACCACTTGAAAGTTTTTAAGACCCCAGACTCTACTCACCAAACCAAGATGTAGAACATTATCTGTATGAACTATGTTATGCCAATTGACCAAGTTGCTCCACAAGGCTATGGTCCCAAGCCTTCAAACCCAGTAAATCAATCCCTCCAGGTGTTTGGTTTTGTCTAGAAAGCATCTGTAACTGTGCCTCCTATGTGGTTTATTATATACATGAATATACATGCAGTGCACATAAACATGTATATACATATGCTACAGGTACACCTATGTTACAGAGGGTTTTCATTGGCTAAATTTTTGGAAGCAGATTGCCAGGCCTTTCTTCCTAGTTCATCTTAGTCTGGAAGCTCTTCTGAAAGCTGTCCACCATGAATGACCCTGCTGGTGTTTGAAATACTGGTGGTGTAGCCTCCAGCATCATAGCAACATGCAAGCCAAACAAAGTATAACAAACTGACAAATGGGTGGTGCGAAATGCACAGAGGTAGCAATAAAAGAGAAATGAAAAAACAAAAAAAATTAAGGCACGTTCTTGATCAGGGAAAGTCTAAGATTACCATAGAAAGAAGCCAAAGGTCAGAATTACCAGAGGGAGACAGGGGAGTTGGTATTGCAGCCGAAAATCGCCTGTTGCCAAGACAAACAAACTTGCCAGTTTGACCTCTAATTTCTACAAATACTTTACTGTTCAATATTTAACAAATCCACCTCTTGGAAAAAGCCTTGATTCACCTGAAGAAATCTTATCCAGTGAAATGTGTTTATATTTCAGAGTGACATATCATAATAAAACAAGTGAAAATATGTTCCTAGCTTAAAATTAAGAGTTGGCAGTGCCTGAGAACTTTTAAGCTGGGAGCAGTTTTTCACTGGTTTTATTATGACAATTAATCCAGACTCCTGTTTCTGTTTACCATTTCCTTGTGTTAGCTTCTATTTCCTTCCTAATTCCACCCCCATCTCAAATTCTATTTCAAGCTTTCTAAAAACCGTATCAAACCCATTGCCTTGGACTTGATTTTAACTCTTGGCCAATCCAATGCGTGTCAGAGTAGAACTGTGCTCCACAGGATTTTCAATGGCTGATTTTTCAGAAGTAGATTGCCAGGTCTTTCTTCTGAGGCACCTCTGGGTGGACTTGAATTTCCAACCTTTTGGTTAGCAGTGGAATGTTTAACCTTCTGTGAACCTCCCCCCACCCCCGCCCCCCTTGGGTGGTTCCTGGGGGCCCCTCCTCATTTAGGGGCACAGAACCCTAGTTGTTTGACTCCCAGCTGCAAGGGACTGCTGCCAGCTTTGCTTTGCACTTTAGCCTCAGCCGCGCTGCCTGGGGTGTACGAAATCCCCGGACCTGAAGGCAGCACAGGACTAGGCCCTCATCCCCACGGCTCCCATTTCTCAGGGAGCTGGGCCTTGAGTCCAGGCAATGAATGCTGGATTTCTTTTCCTTTGCCTTTTCTTTCTCACCATTTGGGGAATGAATCAAATAAGCCATTATATTTTCTGTGCTAATTCAGGTTCTTATTGGACTGCCGTGCTGCCTCACCTGCCCACTGTCTGGGCCTCAGCTCAGCCCAGGCTCAGCACTAGGGTCTGTGACATATACACAGGGGGCTTCGAAACCTCGATTTCAGACATCCACCTATCTTTATAGTCTGCTTGCTCCGGGAAGCCCCTCAACAACCCTCCCGTCGCACTGAGACTTCTCATGCACCAGCCCCATGTCTTCCCACCTTGCAGCCCCCTGATTCTCTGGCTTCTGCTGGCCAAGCCTAGACGTCACTGTAGCTGCTCCTTTGTGAACCCCGTTAACTCCCTTGCTCGGTTCTCTCGCTGGTAGAACCCGGACACGGGTACACTCAGCCATCCCTCACCCCACATCTGCCCAAGCGGCGACTGGACGTGGCGGATGACGCTGTGCTAAAGCTCTCCTTCCACATCCATTCTAACAGGCACCCAGCATGCGAGGCCACCCTGCGATACTTCCTGCCACACACACTGTCCGCTCTCCAAGCATCTGCGTCACACCGCTCCACCCTAACATCTGCAACCTCCTCTCCCCACTCCCCAACGCTCAGCTGGCGACTTCTCCAGGGACTTGTTGGAGGAAATGCATGCACTCAAATGAAGACTCATCCTTTTCCCAACATCAGTCCCTGCAATGTCCCGGTGTTTGTCCCTGCTGCTTCAGAGGGTGGCCTGTCCTGCTCCTGCCCATGTCCCAGCCCCTGCCCTCCTCAGACTTCCCTACAGGTAGCACCCCACCTTCCTCACCATCAGTCTTTCGCCCCCTGCGGGACACCATCTGCACACCATCCGCACACAAAAATGCCTCAGTTAACATGCATCTGCTACAGCCACTCTTGGCCCCATTGTTCTCCTCCTTCAGCCTGCAAGAAAAAAGTGTCGCTTTAGTTTCTCACTCTTCCATCTCTGTTTCCAGTCATGCTTCTGTCCCCACCGTTTCACTTGAAGGACTCCTTAGATGGGGGAGTGTGAGGCCTACTACTTTGTTCTTCAATGTCGTTCTGGCTATTCCCGGCCTCTTTCCTTTCTGTATAAAGTTGGTGATATATTTTTCCATTTCAGTAAAGAATGTTGTTGGAATTGGATCAGGATTCCATTACATCTATAGATTGCTTTGAGTAGTATTGACATTTTCACATTAAGTCTTTCAATCCATGAGCATGAAATGCTTTTCCAATTATGAAGGTCTTTTTTCAGTTTCTTGCAGTAGTGTTTTATGGTTTTCATTGTATAGGTCTTTTACATCCTTGGTTAGGTTTATTGCTAGGTATTTTATCCTTTTGAGGACTATTGTAAATGGTATTGTTTTCTTGATTTCCTTTTCAGAGTCCTCCTTGTTAATGTAAAGGAACCTAACTGATTTTTCTGTGTTTCTTTTGCCCTGCCACTTTGCTGAATCCTTCTATTAGATCCAGTAGCTTTCATGTGGAATCTCCGGAATTTTCTATGTATAGGATCATGTCATCTGTGAATAAAGATAGTTTTACTTCTTCCTTTCCAATTTGGATACCCTTTACTTCCCTTTCTTGCCTTATCACTCTGGCTAGGACTTCCAGTTCAATACTGAGTGATGCTAGTGGGTACAGGGACGTCACTAGGGCTGGTGTCACCCAGTGCAGTAATTCATGGTGTCACCCCCCCGTGGACCTCCTCCCGTACCAGACCATACAGAATCCTCCGTAATGTTTTTTGTATTAATGTTACTCATAAATCATAATTCCCATATATCACTCCTTCTTTTCCTTTAATTACTACTTCATTCTGAAAAAAGTTATTTTTTTAATGAAAAGAATATATCTTTAATGAAACAGATTGATCAGCTGTCCAAAAATGAGGTTGATAAACTAACTCAGATTATCCAGCAGAAATATTTGAAAATACATGATCTTCACACTACAATTTGTTCAGCTTCCTACAGCCAGGGTGTTGTATACTTTCAACAGCAACTGTAGTTGTACGCATGAAGTTTTAAAGATACCACAGGATCCAGAACCAGTAGAAGAGCAGATGTGAATCAATTCTCAGCTTCCTGTGCTGTAGCTGTGCGTCTTTTTACTCAGGCTGGACTTGCAACAGGTGAGTCTGGGCATCTTCTTTTGAAATTTACCTCAGATGTTTTGCCCACGTTTACTCCTTTGCCAGTGTTACCTGACCACAGCACTGGAGTAGTGCTGAAAAACCTAGCTCCTATTGATCAGCATTTAAGATGTTTCTAACCCAAATTCTGTCAAATGTGCATGGTCATCTCCCTTGCCCACTTCCTCAAAGGCCATTCCAAATCTTCGTCACTTTGCCAAGCATGAACATGCCTTATATCCTCTTGAAGACAGTAGAAACCAGCAGTAAAGAACTTTTAATTTCCAACAGCACCACCCTTGTCATTGTTGTTAGGTGCCATGAAGTTCGTTCTGACTCATAGTGACCTTCTGTATAACAGAACAAAATGTTGCCCAGTCCTGTGCCATCCTCACAATCTTTGCTGTGTTTGGAGCCCATTGTTGCAGCCACTGTGTCAATCCATCTAATTGAGGAAATTCCTCTTTTTTGGCTGACCCTCTGCTTTACCAAGCATGATGTCCTTCTCCAGGAACTTGTCCCTCTTGATAACACATACAAAGTAAGCAAGATAAGTCTCACCATCCTCATTTCTAAGGAGCATTCTGGCTGTACTTCTTCCAAGACAGATTAGTTTTTTCTGGCAGTCCATGGTATGTTCAATATTTCTCACCAATACCGTGACTCAGATTCATCAATTCTTCTTCAATCTTCCTAATTCATTGTCCAGCTTTCTCATGCATATAACTGAAAATACCATGCGTTGGGTCAGGTGCACCTTAGTCTTCAAGGTGACATCTTTGCTTTTTAACACTTTAAAGAAGTCTTTTGCAGCAGATTTGCCCAATGCAATATGTTGTTTGATTTCTTGACTGCTGCTTCCGTGAGTGTTGCTTATGGATCCAAGTAAAATGAAATCCTTGACACTTTCAATATTTTCTCCGTTTGCCAGGATGTTGCTTATTGGTCCAGTTGTGGAGATTTTTGTTTTCTTTATGTTGAGGTGTAATCCATACTGAAGGCTGGGGTCTTTGATCTTCAACAGTAGGTGCTTCAAGTGCTCTTCTCTTTCAACAAGTAAGGTTGTGTCATCTGTATAATTCAGGTTGTTAATGAGTTTTTAAGCAATTATTTATTCATTTTTTATTGTGCTTTAGGTGAAAGTTTACAGCTCAAAGTTACTTCCTCATACAAAAATTTATACACATATTATTATGTGACCTTTGTTGCAATCCCTATAATGTGACAGCACACTTCCCCTTTCCATCCTGGGTGTCCCATGTCCGTTCAACCAGCTCCTACCCCTTTCTGCCTTCTCATCCCACCTCTGGACTGGAGCTGCCCATTTAATCTCATGTATCTACCTGAACTAAGGAGCACACTCTTTGCGAATATTATTTTATGCTTTATAGTCCAGTCTACTCTTTGTCTGAAGAGTTGGCTTCAGGAATGTTTTTAGTTCTGGGTTAACAGAGAGTCCAGGGGCCATGTCTTCTGAGGTTCCTCTAGTCTCAGTCAGACTGTTAAATATGGTCTTTTTATGTGAATTTGAGTTCTGTGCCACACTTTTCTCCTCCTCTGTCAGGGACTCTCTGTTGTGTTCCCTGTCAGGGCGGTCATTGGTGGTAGCCAGGCACCATCTAGTTCTTCTGGTCTCAGGCTGATGGAATCTCTGGTTTATGTGGCCCTTTTGTCTCCTGGGCTAATATTTTCCTTGTGTCTTTGGGGTTCTTCATTCTCCTTTGCTCCAGGTGGACTGGGACAAACTGATGCATCTTAGATGGCCGCTTGCAAGCTTTTAGACCCCAGACGACACTCATCAAAGTGGGATGCTGAACATTTTCTTAATAAACTTTGTTATGCCAATTGACCTAGATGTCCCCTGAAATTATGCTCCCTACACCCCCACCCCTGCTACTCTGTCCCTCAAAGTGTTTGGTTGTGTTCAGGAAAGTTCTTAGCTTTTGGTTTAGTCCAGTTGTGCTGACTTCCTCTGTATTGTGTGTTGTCCTTCCCTTCAGCTAAGACAATTCTTGTCTACTATCTAGTTAGTGAATTCCTTCTCCCTCCCTCCTCACCCTCATAACCATCAAAGAATGTTTTCTTCTGTGTTTAAATCTTTTCTGGACTTGTTATAATAGTGGTCTCATACAATATTTGTCCTTTTGAGACTGACTACTTTTACTCAGCATAATGCCTTCCAGATTCGTCCACGTAGTGAGATGTTTCACGGATTCATCATTGTTCTTTATTGTTGCATAGTATTCCATTGTGTGAATATACCATTATTTGTTTATCTACTCATCCATTGATGGGCACCTAAGTTGTTTCCATCTTTTTGCTGTTGTGAACAGTGCTGCAATGAACATGAGTGTGCATATATCTATTCATGTGATAGCTCTTATTTCTCTAGGATATATTCCAAGGAGTGAGATCGCTGGATCGTATGGTACTTCTATTTCTAGCTTTTTAAGGAAGTGCCAAATTGATCTCCAAAGTAGTTGTACCATTTTGCATTCTCACCATCAGTGTATAAGTGTTCCAGTCTCTCTACAACCTCTCCAACATTTATTATTTTGTGTTTTTTGGATTAATGCTAGCCTTGTTCAGGTGAGATGGTATCTCATTGTAGCTTTGATTTGCATTTCTCTAATGGCTAATGAACATGAGCTTTTCCTCATGTATCTGTTTGCTGCCTGAATGTCTTCTTTGGCGAAGTGCCTGTTCATGTCCTTTGCCCATTTTTTAGTTGGGTTATTTATTCAAAAAAGTTATTGATATGGATTCACAAATACTAATTACCACAACACTGTAGCTACAACACCAGAAAATCTGACAAAATATGAAAACACCAGCAGCAATGAAAACAACAGCGTGTGCTTGTAGTGTGTGCAGACGAAACCACAAGATTCGAAGCTTCATTATAATTGGGTAATAATAACGGCTCTGACTGGAGTGCATTAGAAGGTTCAATAAATAAATTAGCATTGAGTTTTAGCCTTGTAGGTATATTGATACATGTAAGCTGGGCTTACAAGAAATGTTTTTGTTGTTATAACTAACTACTGGGATATTTTTATAGACAGTCATTTTGGTGTCACCCCTACGGCAGTGTCACTGAGTGTGGTCAGCACCTCCTGCACCCCCCTAGTGATAACACTGAACAGACATCCTTGTCTCATTCCTGTTCTCAGAGGGAATGCTCTCAGTCTTTCTCCATTTAGAATAAGATTGGCTGTCGGTTTTTCATATACACCCTTGATTATGTTGAGGAATTTCCTTTCTGTTCCTATTTTGCTGAGCTTTTTTATAAGGAAAAGGTGTTGGGTTTTATCAAATGACTTTTCTGCATCAATTGAGAAGATCATGTGATTCTTTTCCTTTGCTTTACTTATGTGGTAAATTACATTAATTGATTTTCTAATGCTGAACCATCCTTGCATTCCTGGTATGAATTCTGCCTGATTATGATGTATGATTTTTTTGATATGGAGTTGAATTCTGTTGGCTAGAATTTTGTTGAGAATTTTTGGTCTATATTCATGAAGGATATTGGTTCGTAATTTTCTTCTTTTGTGGTGTTATTACCTGGCTTTGGTATCAGTGTGATTCTGGCTTTATAGAGTGAGTTGGGAAGTCTTTCTTCCTTTTCTGTTTTGGAAGAGTTGAGTAAAATTGGTGTCAACTGTTCTCTGAATGTTTGGTAAAATTCCACAGTGAAGTCATCTCGGCAGGGATTTTTTTGTTGGGAGTTTTTTGATGACATCTTCAATCTCTTCTTTTCTTATGGGTCTGTTCATACTTTATACTTCTACCTCTGTCTAGTTTAGGTAGGTAGTGAGTTTCTAGAAATTTGTCCACTTCAAGGTTTTCAAATTTGTTGGAGTACAGTTTTTCATAGTACTCTGTTATGATCCTCTTTATTTCAGTTGAATCTCTTATAAAGTCTCCAATTTCATTACTTATTTTGGTTATTTGCATCTTCTCATTTTTTTCTTTGTCAATTTGTTCAGTGTTTTGTCTACTTTATTGACCCTTTCAAAAAACCAACTTCTAGTCCTGTAGATTCTTTCTATTTTTTTCTATTTCATTTACTTCTGCTGTAATCTTTATTATTTCCTTTCTTCTGGTAGCTTTAGTCATCTTTTGCTCTGCCTTTTCTATTTGTTTGAGTTGTTGGGTTAAGTTATTGATTTTGGACATTTTAATTTTTAAATATATGCATTTATTGCTATAATTTCCATTTGAGCGCTGCTTTTGCTGTGTTCCAAAAGTTTTGGTATGTTGTGTTTACATTCTCATTTAAGTCTAAGTATTTTATTTCTCTTATTTCTTCTATGACCCAATAGTTCCTTAGTAATGTGCTATTTAGTTTCCATTTAATTTATTTTCCTTGTTCTTCCTGTTATTAATTTCTACTTTCATATAGTAGTGGTCAGAGAAGGTGCTTTGTATAATTTCAATCTTTGAAAATTTGTTGAGCTTGCTTTGTGGCCTAAAATATGATCTATTCTGGAGAATGTTCTACGTGGGTTGGAGAAAAATGTGTATTGTTTTGCTATTGGGTGGTGTGTTCTATATATCTTTGTGAGGTCCAGTTGGTTGACAGTGTTGTTTAAATCTTCTATACCTTTGTTGATTTTCTTTCTAGTTGTTCTGTCCATCATTGAAAGTGGTGTGTTAACAGCTTCTACTATTATTGTAGATCTATTTCTTTCTCCAATTTTGTTAGTTTGTTTTATAAATTTTGGAGCTCTGGCATTGAGTGCATAAATATTTATAATTGTTATGTCTTCTTGGTGAGTTGCTCCTTTAATCATTATATAGTGTCCTTCTTTGTCTCTTATAATGGATTTTGACTTGAATCTATTTTATCAGATATCAATATTGCCACTCCTGCTCTCTTTTGGTTACTGTTTGCTGGATATATTTTTTCCAACCTTTAGTTTTTAACTCATTTATTTCTCCGTGTTTCAGGTATGTCTCTTGTAGACAACATATTGATGAGTTATGTCTTTTTATCCATTCTGCCACTCTCTGCCTCTTGAGTGGTGCATTTAATTCATTTACATTCAGTGGATTTACTGCTGCTATTTTCTTACAGTTTCTTTTGTGGCATTAATGGTTTCTTTGTTTTTCTTTACTTTCTGTGATGAGTTCTTTTTGTATATAGCTCTTATTTTCCTTTCATTTGTTATTGTTTTTGTGTTTGCTGAGTCTTTTTTATTTTTTATTTTTTTGTTTTTTGGTGAGTAGATTTATTTCTTTTTGTGGTGGTTACCCTGAAATTTACATTTATCATCCTAAATTTAAAACAGTCTATTATATCTTGAGATCACCTTGACTATCTCTCCATATGGAAGTTCTATAACTTATGGAGCATGTGGCTAAGGTGTCATCTTAAATTGCTGTCCTGAAAGGACTCTTTTAAGTCACAAGTTATCTCAGTGTCTCCAAAACCAAAAGGTCCGTTCTGTCTTCCTCTCACTCCACCCCTCAGTAGCAGGTGACATGGTTGATCATTTTCTCGTTAGAGCCCATGCTTCCCAGACTTTGGCCACCAGCCCTTATCTCCTCAGCTCCTTTCTTTGTCCCCCAAACATGAGGACCCTTAGGTACTGTGCTTACTGCTTCTCTATCTGCACTTCCCCTAAGTCAGTCTACTATCAGTCTACTCTTTCTGTGCCAGTGATTCTGAAAATAGACAACTTTCTCCCTGAGCTCCAGAATGACTGCCCATCTGCATGCTTAACATCTCCTTGGTGTCTAAAACCACTAAATGCCCCTGAATCTGCTCCCCTAGCTTTTCCCCCTACTGAGTAAATGATGCCCTGCCACTTCTCAGACCAAAGTCCTCAGGTTCTCTCACACCTTAACTTCCCCCATCTCCACTGCTCACACCTTAGTCCCAGCTAGGTCACTGCTCACCTGGACCCTTCCTGTGTCCCTTTTCTGCTCTTGTCTCTCCACCATGTAACCCACCTGCAGTGCTGGGGTGATGTCCTAAACAGGAAACCTGACTGTATTGCTCCCAAAGTGCTTGCGATGAAAGGCAAACTCCTTAGGATGGTTGTCTCTCCACTTTCCCCTCTCCACCCCATATTGGTCTTCTCTCTGTGTTTGGACTTCCTAAACTGGTTTCTGCCTCAGGGCCAGTGTATTTGATCTTTGTTCTATTTGGGATGCTTCCATCCAGGTCTCTGTGGGCTGCCTTCTTCCCACTCCTCCTGACCTCCCTAGTTGAATTAGCCACACTGTCACCTTCTTCACAGCACCTATTGGCCTTATTCAGGGGCACTAGTGGTTCACTTGCCTTCCATGCAGGAGACCTGTATTTGACTTACAGCCAATGCACCTCATGAGAGCTACCACCCATTTGTCAGTGAAGGATTGAGGGTTGTTCTGATGCTGAACAGGTTTCAGCGAAGCTTCCGTAGTAAGTGGACCAGGAAGAAAGTTTCGACAATCTGCTTCTGAAAATCAGCCAGTGAAAACTCTATGGATCACAACGGTCTGATCCCGTTGTACATGGGGTTCCCATGGGGTGGGGCCCACTTGGTGGCATCTAATAACATGAACATATGTGTTATTTACCTGTTTGCTTTTTCAGTCTTTTCCTCTACTGGGATGTGTACTCCTAAGGGCAGAGACTTTGCCTTGCTTACTGTGTGTCTCTACCATTGAGAACAACACCTGGACATATCAGGTTGCCAATAACTTAACTTGTTCACTGATGGACAAGCCCTAAAACCCATTATGAGTAGATATTATGGAACCAGACTGACCTACTGAATATACAGCTCCATGTGAGGAACGAGATGGACAAAACTCTACTTAGAGTGTTCTCTCTGGACCTTGACTTCAACACGGAGTGTTTCCTCTGACAGTCTCTGAAACTATGAGATAAAACCCCCAGGGCTAAGGTCAGGGTGTTGCTGCCATGCTGGGTGGCTGACTCTGCCCACAGCACAAGCAGACCCACTTCCTTCTCCTCCAGCATTAGGGATGGATATAGACAGAACCTCTTACCAAGAATAATTCTTCCCCTGTGAATAAGCTGTCTCTCCTCGGCTGAGGGGAGAAGCAGCGTCACTACCTAGAATTTACCAGATACGTAATGTTTACACAGTACTCCATTCTATTTTGTTGAAGGTAACAAGGCTTAGAGCAAACACACAGTCCTAGATATAAACATTGAATCAGGAAACTTGGATTTATTCCCAGGTTTGCTGCTGATTTAGGTGATTTTTATAAAGGTCATTTGATTTCTCTATGCACAGAGAGTAAAACCTGCCCTTGTCTTCCTGCACAGTGACTGCAAAACCAAATAAGGCTGTTTGTGAAATGTCTAAGATACTGAAAAAGATCGAATGTACTTTTACTCCCCAGTACAGTATCACTAAAGAGGTCAGTATCACTAAAACCACTTTACAGAAGAGAAAACTATGGCAAGCATAATTGCTTTTCACCTGGAATGCCCTTGGAGTGCCTGGTGCTCTGGCAAACACAGTAATTTCTTTTGCATTCCTCGAGAAGGCACAGGGCAGTAAGTTAGGCCCCAGTCAGAAGGCTCTGAGTTCCTCATTGGTGTCACTGCACAATCAGCCATCCGGACTCAAATATTTGGATATAGTCTAGATACATCCCAATTCCAGAACAAGTCCCACGTGTTTATTTTTCTGCATAAGTCTTCCCTTGTCCTTTCCTTTTCATTTCACACTGCTATTCTTCTCTGCTGCATGTCTTGACTCTTGACATCATCTCTTAAACAGGTTGCTGCCTGCAATCTATTCCTTCCGTGCATTCTGCCTATTACCCTCAATCAATAGTCTTAAAATACTGCTTGGTATGTTTCTGCCCTACTCTAAAACTTTCTATGACTCCTCATTTCTTAAAGTATAACACCCAAACTCCTTAAGGTTGACCATAATCTGGACTAGAAATGCCTTTCCAACCTCCCACTTCCCCCCTTTCTACTTGTCCACACACCTTGCTCTCCCCATGTTCACACCTCCGTCTAGGTGATACTGGCCAAATCTATCCTTCAAGATCCAACCAAAAACAACCTCTTGCCAGTCTCAACCTTCAAAGAACCTAAATCTCCATGACACCTTTGACCGTCAATCACACACTGACTCCAATTGTTGTTTTGCTTTTTGTGTGTCTTTCCTTCCCAGTAAGATTGCTGCTGTTGTTGCGTGATGCTTTGACTTGATTTTCAACTCATAATGATCCCATGTGACAGAGTAGAACTGCCGCATAGGGTTTTCTAAGCAGTAGTCTTTAGAAAAGATTGCCAGGTCTTTCTCCCACAGAGCTACTGGGTTAGTTTGAACCACCAACCTTTCAGTTAGCAGATGAGTGCTTAACCTTTGTGCTATCAAGGCTCTTCCATCCTCAATAAGATTATAGCTCTTTAGAAGGAGAAACAGTGCTTTATACAGTATTCCATCAATTCTAAGACACCTTTCTTTTTAAAATTGATCACGCATCACATTTAACTAGCAGGAGTTTCTTTCTCAGCAGTAAGTGGAATGATGATGTGGCTGCATGCAATAGATGATGATGATGTGGCTGCATGCAATAGATGGTGCTTTGGGTTTGATGAAAAGTGGTACTCTTTTGAAGTCCCTGCCACTCCTAGTGCAGGTCTTGCAGATAAAAGGTGATTGTTGCATGTTGTATTGATTATTTGATGAACTGATGTGCCTTTGGATGCACCAGATCAAGAGTAGCCTCTGGGTGCAAGTGTCCTTGTCACAGCCAGCACACAACCACAAGGACTTCACACTTTGAAGAAAAGGAGAGACAAAAAGGGACAGGGACTTGGGGATGTGGCTGCTCTTTCAGGCCCTGCATCTCCATTACAGCCCTGGACAAGAATCCTGCCACTGAGGAAGGTTGCAGGAAGAAAGACTGGACACCACCAGGGAAAGAGAACATGCATCACAGCACATGAAGCAACAGATATAAAGCAGCTACGAAGCCTGTTGCTGAGCAAGTCAAGTCTATAAAAATGACACCTGGGAAATTGGTTCCAAAGTAATTAGATTCAAATCAGTCCAGGAAAGCCAAGGAATATTCTAGCAAGACATAGCATTTCACTGCTTGAATGCAAGCATGAAAGAGATTCTATGTGTGGTTGTGATTATTATTAGAGCAGGCTGTTCAGTGCTGAGCCTTCTGTGTTATTTATTAAAGTCATGAGCCCGGGTCTTCCTAAAAATGAAAGGGCTCCAAATACGAACAACATTCTCGAAAGAGGTGGAAAAACTAATTATTAACTTTATATGGAAAAGGAAGAAGACCCAAATAAGTAAAGCACTATTGAATAAGAAGAATGAAGTAGGAGGACTCACACTACCCGACCTCAGAACCTACTATACAGCTACAGTAGTCAAAACAGCCCGGTATTGGTACAACAGAGATACATTGACCAGCGGAACAGAATTGAGAACCCAGATGTAAACCCATCCACCTACGGTCACCTGATCTTCAACAAGGGCCCAAAGTCCATCACATTGGGAAAAGACAGTCTTTTTAACAAATGAAGCTGACAAAACTGGACATCCATCTGCAAAAAAAATGAAACAGGACTCGTACCTCACACCATATACAAAAACTAATTCCAGATGGATCAGACCTGAATATAAAGCCAAAAACTATGAAGTTCATAGAAGAAAAAACAGGATCAATGCTAGAGGCCCTAATACATGGCATAAACACGATACAAACCATAACCAACAACACACAAACTTCAGAAGATAACCTAGATAACTGGGATCTTCTAAAAATTAAACATTTATGCTCATCAAAGTCTTCACCAAAAGAGTAAAAAGAGAACCTACAGAATGGGAAAAAATTTTTGGACATTACAAGTCAGACAAAGTTCTAATCTCTAAAATCTACAAGAAAATCCAACACCTCTACAACAAAAAGACAAATAATCCAATTAAAAATGGGAAAAGAAAATGAACAAGCACTTCACCAAAGAAGACATTCAAGCAGCCAACAGATACATGAAGAAATGCTCATGATCACTAGCCATTAGAGAAATGCAAATTAAAACCACAATGAGATACCATCTCACCCCAGCACTACTGGCACAAATCAAAAAAGCAGAAAATAAGAAATGTTAGAGAGGTTGCAGGGAGACTGGAACTCGTAAGCACTGCTGGTGGGAATGCAAAATGATACAACCATTTTGGAAAATGATACTGCCCTTTCTTAGAAAACTAGAAATAGAAATACCATATGATCCAGCAATCCACTCCTACTCACACAAATAGACATATGCACACCCATGTTCATGGCAGCATTGTTCACAATAGCAAAAAGATGGAAACAACCTAGATATCTATCAACAGATGAATGGATAAACAAACTATGGTACATACACACAATGGAGTATTACACAACGATAAATAACAATGATGAATCTGCAAAGCATCTCATAACATGGAGAATCTGGAGGGCATTATGCTGAATGAAATAAGTCAATCACAAAAGGACAAATATTGTATGAGACCACTACTGTAAAAACTCATGAAAAGGTTTACAAACAAAAAGAAACAATCTTTGATGGTTACAAGGGAGGGGAGGGGTGGAGATGGAAAAACACTAAATAGACAACAGATAAGTGGTAACTTTGGTGAGGAGTAAGACAGTACATAATACCGGGGAAGCCAGTACAACTTGTACAAGGCAAAGTCATGGAAGCTCCACAGGCACATCCAAACTCCCTGAGGACTGAATTGCCAGGGTGAGGGTTGTGGGGACCATGGTCTCGGAGAACATCTAGCTCAATTGGCATAACATAGTTTATAAAGAAAATGTTCTGCATTCTACTTTGGTGAGTAGCACCAGGAGTCTTAAAAGCCTGGGAGCGGCCATCTAAGATACTCCACTGGTCTCCTCTCTTCGGGAGCAAGGGAGAATGAAGAAAACTAAAGATACAAGGCAAAGATTAGTCCAAAGGACTAATGGACCACATCTACCATGACCTCCACCAGACAGAGTCCAGTACAACTAGATGGTGCCCAGCTACCACCACTGACTGCTATGACGGTGATCACAATAGAGGGTCCTGAACAGAGCTGCAGAAAAATGTAGAACAAAATTCTAACACAAAAAAAGAGCAAACTTACTGGCCTGACAAAGACTGGAGAAACCCCAAGCGTATGCCCGCTGGACACCCCTTTAGCTCAGTAATGAAGTCACTCCTGAGGTTCACCCTTCAGCCAAAGATTTGACAGACCCATAAAACAAAATGAGACTGAAGGGGCACAACAGTCCAGGGACAAGGACTAGAAGGCAGGAGGGGACAGGAAAGCTGGTAATAGGAAACCCAAGGTCGAGAAGGGAGAGTGTTGACATATTGTGGGCATGTTAACCAATGTCATAAAACAATATGTGTACCTACTATTTAATGAGAAACTAGTTTGTTCTGTAAACCTTCATCTAAAGTACAATAAAAAAAAAAATTAGAAAAAAAAAGAAAGAGCATTAATTGAATCCCTATTACCATAGAAGGCAATGCAGTGAATGAAGCTTTAGGACAGGAACAAGTTTAAAGAGAAAAGGAGAAGGCCAGTGCCTGCCTGTTCCCTCAGGTAGTCCTGCACTACTTACTGTAGGCAGCTTTCCTCCTACTTAATGATTTCTTAGTGAGTGCTGTCAGCTGTGCACTTATGATAAATTTCTTTGAGCAATACTTTTGACAGTAACAGCAATTGTTTTTATAGTACTTCACAATTTACAGATATTTTCACATGCATTGTTCTCTTTTGACTCCTAAAACAATACCATGTTGGTAAGATTTTATTATCCCCACTTTTCAGATTAGGAAACTGAGGCTCAGAGGGAAAGCATAATAAAGAAAGGCAACTGACGTTTATCAAACAATGCTGGTCACATTACAAAAGTCATTTCATTTTATTTTCACAGGAAGCTGTTTTGATGCTTATTATCTCCTTGGTTTAGAGGAGGATGCTGAGGCTCTGAGGTTGTTCTCCTGGAACTAGGGCCCATACCTTGGTCTTTAGACTCCAGATTCCTTGCTCTTTCATTAGCTACACTTGATCTGAGAACACAAGAGGTATATGACATGCTCTCTGGCTGGTGGGCATATCCTTTGGATCCAGGGCTCTCGTGGTTCCCTGGCTACATTTGGACTGAGGGAGCAATGTGAGGGGAGGGTGGTCGCATCTACCTTGATGTACCATGCAGCTTGTCCCTCTCTGGGACCTTGAGGCTCAGGGGAATATATTTTTCAGATCTGGAGGAAAGCCCCCGTGTGCTCCCTGCTTCTAACCAAGACATCATGCTGATAGCCCAATTGTCTTGAGGTTTCTAGAAAACACAAAAGCTAAAAGGGGTTGCTGGTTGTTTCTGTTTTCTCTCATCTCTCCCTGAAGCAAAGAGTAAAAGGCAAATTACCTGTTCAAATGGGAGAAAGGAAAAGGAGAAAGAGGGGGAGAGAAAAGTACGGATTAATGCCTCAAAATGTTTGCCCCACAAATGAATAAACAAACAAAAATTACTACAGTTATCTGGGCAGGCTAATTAGCAAAGGGAGACTTGATCTGGGCTTGGAAGAAGAGGTGAAACATGAGTGAAAGAAGAGTAGATGATAAAGAAAGGAGTGAATATGGCTGTTTGGGGCCAGAGCAGAGAGTGTATTTTAGGGAGCAGAGGGCATTAGATTGGCTAGATAGGCTGAAGCCTTGAATGCTGGGAGGTTTAACCTCTTGCCTTCAAGTTGATTCCAACTCACAGCGACCCTACAGGACAAATGTCAATGCCCCATAGGGTTGCTGGAGGGTTTAGGTAATGGAAAAGCAATTTAGGTTTTAAAACTTGGAATTGCAATAGTAAGAGCAGTTTTTAAACAAAATTTAGTGGGGGGAAAATATGAACCAGCTTCAAATGCTCACTTGCCCTGTCATTAGCGGTATGACTCAAAGTTAGTTAGTGACTCAGGGAATTAAGTTTTCTCAGGTCGTAAAAAGAGATAATGGGAAATCCAACACCGTTTCTTGATGACTACCTTAAAGAAGAATGGAATAGAAGGGAAATTTCTCAATATGATTCAAGGCATATATGAAAAGCCAACAGCCAACATTATACTTAATGGAGAAAGAATGAGAGCTTTCCCCTTGAAATCGAGAACAAGACAAGGGTACCTACTCTCAACACTTCTATTCAATATTGTATTAGCAGTCCTAGCCAGAGCAATAAGACAAGAAAAAGAAATAAAAGGTATCCAGATTGGAAAGAAGAAGTAAAATGATCTCTATTGGTGGATGATGTGATCCTTTATATAGAAAATCCCAAAGAGTCCACAAGAAAACTTCTGGAGCTAATAGAGAAATTTAGAAAGTTTCAGGGTACAAGGTCAACAAACAAAAATCAGTTGGGTTTCTATACACCAGCAGTGAGAAATCTGAAAGTGAAATTAGGGAACCAATGCCATTTTCAATAGCATCTGAATTAAATACCTAGGAATAAATCTAACCAGGGACATTAAGGACTTATACAGTGAACACTATAAAATACTGCTGAAAGAGATTAAAGAAGACTTAAATAACTGGAAAGATGTTCCATGTTCATGAATTGGAAGACTCAATATTGTTAAGATGTCAATACTACCCAAAGCAATCTATAGATTCAGCAGAATCCTGATCAAAATTCCAACAGCCTTCTTTACAGAAATAGAAAAACAAATCCTCAACTTTATATGGAATGGCAAGAGGCCCCAAATAGCTAAAGTAATGTTGAAAGAGAAGAACAATGTAGGAGGAGTCACACTTACTGATTTTAAAACAATATATAGCTACAGTAATCAAAACAGCCTTGTACTGGTATAACAATACACACCTAGACCAATGGAATAGACTTGAGAGTCCAGAAATAAACCCACACATCTATGATCAACTGATTTTTGACAGGGGTGCTAAGTCCACTCCATGGGGAAAGAAGAGTCTCTTCAATAAGTGTGCTGGGAAAATTGGATTTCCACATGCAGAAAAATGAAACAGGATCCATGCCTCACACCATACACAAAAACAAATTCAAAATGGATTAAGGACCTGAATGTGCAAACTAAGACAATACAATTCTTAGAAGAAAAAGCAAGGACAATACAGTTAGGCCTAGCTTCTAACAATGGATTATCCAGCATAATAACAAAAGCACAAACAACAAAAGTCAAAGTAAATAAACGAGACCTCATAAAAATTAAAAACTTTTGTTCATCAAAAGATTTTACCAAAAAAGTAAAAAGGCAAGCTACAGACTGGAAGTATGTCTTTGGAAGCTATATATCAGATAAGAACCTAATAATCAAAATATATATAAAACTTCGACAACTGAACAACAAAAAGACAAATAATGCAATCATACAATGGGCAAAGGACTTGAATAGACATTTCACCAAGAGGACACCCAAATGGACACCAAACACATGAAAAGATGCTCAATGTCATTAGCCATCAGAGACATGTAAATCAAAACCACAATGAGATACCATTTCACTCCCACTAAAATGGCTAAGACTAAAAAAACCAGAAAATAACAAATGTTGGGGAGGATGAGGAACACTTATCCATTGCTGGTGGGAATGCAAAATGGTACAGCCATTGTGGAAAATAGTGTGGCAGTTCCTCAATAAACTAAAAACAGAGCTACCATGTAACCCAGCAATTCCACTCCTAGGTAAATACCTAAAAATTTGAAAGCTGAGACTCAAAAAGACACCTGTATGCCAATGTTCATTGCAACACTGTTCACAATAGGCAAAAGGTGGAAATAACTTAAATGCCCATCAACAGATGAATGTATTAGCAAAATGTGGTACATACATACAATGGAATACTACTCAGCCAGTAGGAGAAACAAAGTCTTAGTACATGCTACAATAAGGATGGAGCTTGAAGACATTATGCTGAGTGAAATAAGTCAATCACAAAGGGACAAATATTGTATGACCTCACTGATAGAAAAAGACAAGGAAAGGCAAATGTATAGAGATAAAAGTGGTTACCAGGGGCAGGAGGGAGAGGGAAAGGGGAGTGGTTAGCAAAGATGGAAAAATCACATTTAATAAGGGTATGGCTGCACAGCCAATTGTTATAACTGTTGTCAATAAGTTGTACACCTGTAAAAAGTTGATTTGCCAAAGTATTGCGATAGATATACTTACAACAATGGCAAAAAAAAAAAAAAGAGTAGCTGCTGAGGCAGCTTATGTACAACCAAAAACCTCATAGGATTTGCTTCCTTGGTTTGGAGGTTTAGGGTCATAGTTTCATGGGACATCCCAGTTAATTGGCCTAATAACTTGTTTAGTACTTCTGTTATACCACCTAGTTCATTGTGTAGTGGCTGGGGTCTTAAAAGCTTGCAAGCAGCCATCCTAAGCCACAGCAATTGGTCTGTATTCACCTGGAGCAACAGAGAGAGAAGGAGGGTCAGGAATAGAAGGAGGATATGGAATGAGTGCGTAATTGCCTCCATAAACAACTTCCTCCCTTGCCATGAAACCAAAAGAACTGGATGGTACCTGGCTGCCATTACTGAACATTTTGATCAAAGAGCCTATAGAAGAATCCTGATCAAAAAGGGGGGAAAAGTAGAACAGAATTTCAAATTTTCCTTGAATCCAGATTTCTGGAGCCATGGAGGCTGGATAAACCCCTGAAACTATTGCCCTGAGATAATCTTTAAACCTTAAACCAAAAATATCTCCTGAAGTCTTCTTAAAGCCAAATAATAATTTAGCTTAATTGGTAAAAAATGTCTGCCTTGAGCTTTATGCTCTTTTAAGAACTATCTATATGAGATCGAATTGAATCCCTCTAGTGAACTTTTCCTTTCAGTTATTGTACTTTTTCAGCTCCAGAATTTCTATTTTTTATCTTTTTAATAATTTCCATCTCTTTATTAGTATACTCATTTTGTCCATACATTGTTTTCCTGGTTTCTTTTAGCTGTTTGTTCATGATTTCCTTTAACTCTCTGAGTGTATTTAAGACAAATTATTTAAAGTCTTTTTCTAACAAGTGGAATGTATGTACTTCCACAGAAATACTTTCTGTCAACTTTTTTTTTGTCTTCAAATGGATCACGTTTTCCTTTCTTGTATGCTTTATGATTTTTTGTTGAAAACTAGACATTCAAATTTTATAATACAACATAACATAGCTGTCTTGGTTAACTTGTGCTGCTATAACAGAAATACCACAAGTGGATGGCTTTAACAAACAGAAATTTATTTTCTCACAGTTTAGGAGGCTAGAAGTCTGGATTCAGGGTGCTGACTCTAAGTGAAGGCTTTCTCCATCTGTCAGCTCTGGGGGAAGGTACTTGTCATCAATCTTCCCTGGTTGAGGAGCATATCAGTGCAAGGACCCTGGGTCCAAAGGATGCGCTATTCTCCTAACTCTTGTTTCTTGGTGGTATGAGGTCCTCATGTCTCTCTGCTCACTTCTCTCTTTAATATCTCAAAAGAGACTGACTCAAGACACAGCCTAATCTTGTAGATTGAGTCCTCCCACATTAACATAACCACCACTAATCCTACCTCATCAATATCGTAGAAGTAGAATTTATAACACATAGAAAAATCACATCGATGACAAAATGGTGGGCAATCACATAATGCTGGGAATCATGGCCTAGCCAAGTTTACACACATTTTCGGGGGACACAATTCAATCCATAACAATAACATAACAGAATATAGTGTAATCAAATTTTCTCCTTTCCCCTGGTTTTGCAGTTCTTGATTGTTAAAGGCTGCCATTGTCCATTTGTTTGATGATTTTTCCTATCTATTTTTTTCAAAGACTGTGTTCCTTACTGAGTGTGGTCATTGAAGTCACTGTTTCTTTAGCTTGTGTTCAGCCAGTGGTTTGACAAAAGTTTCCTTGAATATCAGGAACTAAAACAAAAATAAGAAAATATTTCTCCCAGTCTTTGCAGAGTGACTTCATGCTAGGACATTTCTTTAAGGCTTAGCCAGGCCATCTACAACTCTACCTTAGCCCTCACTTCCTGTTTGCACAGAGCTTAGAGATCAGCCAGGGGTGAAAGCTTGGGGTCTGTTTAGATATTTTTTGAGTATGCATCTTGTCCTGCACACATGTGTGCTTTCTATATTCTCTAGTATACACGGCATCTTTGAATGCCTTAATTTCCCAAGGAAACTATCTTCCTGGCTTTTCCTCATAGGCTTTAGGTGGTCTGTTGTATGTTTCAAAGAGCCTTGTGGCACAATGGTTAAGCGTTCAGCTGTTAACCAAAAGGTTGACAGTTCAATCCACCCAGCAGCTCTGTGGGAGAAAGATGTGGTGATCTGCTTCTGTAAAGATTACAGCTTAGAAAACCCTATGGGGCAGTTCTACTCTATCACATAAGGTCAACTATAAGTCGGCAGAGAGTCAGCAGCACCAAACAACAATTTTATGTTTCAACTGTAGTCGTTCCCTGCAGGTGGCTGTGGGGTTTTTGTTCACCTTAATTTTTTTTTCAGCAATGTCCACTGCTTTTCCTCCCTGCCTGGATTCTGTGTTAGACAAAACAGAGACAAGTCCCTTGCATCAGCCTTTCAGATAGTGTTATGGAATGAATTGTGTCCCCCAAAATATGTATTGTAAATCCTGACCCCTATACCTGTGGTTATAATCTCACTTGGAAGTGGGTTTTCTTTGTTCCACCATTGTATTTTGGAAACAGATAACTTGTAATGTAGATTTCACAGGTTCACAGATGAAGAGGAATTTTTCCCCAGGATGGAATACACCTAAAGGCTCACTCATATTCGATTTAGATGATTCTGAAGATGAAATTCTGGACTTGGGGTTGATTTAAGCCTTTTGGGATGATGTGACAGGGTAAATGTGTTTTGCATGTGGGAAGGTCATGTATTTTGGGGGAGCCAAAGGATGGAATGTTATGGATTGAATTGTGTGCCCCCAAAATATATACTGTCATTCCTAACCCCTATGCCTGGGTTATAATCCCATTTGGAAATGGGTTGTCTTTGTTAAGTTAATGAGGCAGGATTACTGTAGGGTGTGTCTTGAGTCAATCTCTTTTGAGATATAAAAGAGATTAAATGAGCTAGCAGAGGAGAGATGAGGGAAGAGACATGTCAAGCCACATGAAGATTGCCCAGGAACAGAAGCTCAAAAGAGACAAGGACCTTCCTCTTAGAGCCAACAGAGGGAGAAAGCCTTCCCCTAGAGCCGGCACCCTGAATTCAGACTTCTAGGCTTCTAAACTGTGAGAAAATAAATTTCTGTTATAGCAGCAACAGATAACTAAGACAGGTAGCTACCAGACAGGTTAGAAAGAGCAATAATTTGAGAATAATGTAGCCTCTGCTCACTCTAGAACCAGGGACCAGGGTCCCACACTGAGAATGTGGCCTGGCATCTTCAAGATTGCTGTTGAGCTGTGGAGGTGATGAAGTAAGGGCAAGTAAAAACACTATAAAGCTTTCCTACCATTTTAAAGTAGTCTTTTCTTGATTCAGTGTTTGCTTGATTGCTGTATACCTTTGACTGTTTTCCAGAGTTCTCAAAAAGTTGGTTCTGACAATATCTGTTTGATTTTGAATGTTTCTATAAGGGATAGGTGTTTGGAGCTACCTGCACCGCCATTTTGTCAGTCTACAATAGAAATAGTTTATAAAAGTGAGAGAAAAAACTTGAGGCTGGAGGCAACTCGATAAATTACACTCATCTTTTTTCTATTCAAGTTCTGACCCAAATAAGTGTGGGCAGAGGGAGTCCAAACCCTCATCTTGATTAATAATATACCTAGTTTGAAAAACCTGACTGTAGGTCTGCAGGCCAAGTGCAGTTTCTAATATCATACCTAGAATTAGGAAGACTTGGCCGCACCTTCACAGGCTGTGCTGGATATCTGAAGGCTTCTCCCTCAAGGGTTCTGCCCAGTAAAACATTTGGCATGGAGGATTAAAACAGAAAGTATGTTCCCTCTCGTCAGCTGGCTTCCACAGCAAAGAGACAGTAGAAGATACCAAGCTATGCTTGTCAAGTTCCCTTCTAAAAACTCACCAGTCAGGTAACTTTCTTCCTTTTGAGGGAGGAAGAAGGAATAAGACAAGAGGTCACTAGTGCTAAGGAAATTCTTCCTCACAGATACCAGAGAACTGGAGAATAAGTGTGCCTCCCTAACAATACCTACAGCACAAGGTTGTTGTGACAATCGAATAAGATAATATATTAAAGTGTCTCCCACCATCTAATACAAGTTCATTGTCAATGCACATTATAAAAATGTTATTTACATCTTGAGGGACCAAATTACCGGGCTGAGGGCTGAGGACCATGGTCTTGGGGGACATCTAGCTCAAATGGCATAACATAGTTTATAAAGAAAATGTTCTATATCCAACTGTGGGGAGTAGCGTCTGGGATGTTAAAAGCCTTACAGCAGTCATCTAAGATGCATCTGCTGGTTCCACCCTGTCTGGAGCAAAGGAGAATGAAGAAAACTAAAGACATAAGGGAAAGATTAGTCCAAAGGATTAATGGACCACAACTACTACAACCCCCACCAGACTTGAGCCAGAACAACTAGATGGAGCCTGGCTACCACCACTGACTGCTCTGACAGAAATCACAATGGAGGGCTGTGGACAGAGTAGGAGGAAAATGTAGAACAAAATTCAAATTCACACACACACACAAAAGGCCAGACTTGCTGGTCTGACAGAAACTGGAGAAACCCCAAGAGTACGGCCCCCAGACACCCTTTTAACACAGTACTGAAGTCATTCCCCAGTTTCACCCCTCAGTCAAAGATTAGGCAGGTCTATAGAATCGACTCGATGGCAAAGGTTTGTTTTTTTCTTTCTTATAGGGCAAACAATAACACAAGTGAGGAAAGTGCTTCATAGTTCAATCATGTATACAAAACTAAATGGGCACACCAGCCCAAAAGCAAAGATAAGAAGGCAAGAAGCGTCAGGAAAACTGGATGAATGGAAACAGGGAAACTGGGGTGGAGAAGGCGAGAGTGTTGACACATCACAGGGTTGGCAACCAATGTCACAAAACAATTTGTGTATCTATTGTTTAATGAGAAACTAATCTGTTCTGTAAATTTTCAACTAAAGCACAAAAATTTTTTAAAAGAATACATTATTTACAAAAAAAAATTATCTGGAAGCTGTATATACCCTGCTTCACAGTGCCCGGATATAGCTGCCTAGTTGTACCCTGGAACATCACAGAGTAAGCCTGTTCCCTCCTCCATAGTGTAGGTGCCCAGGAAAGAGGTAGCTCTCAAGATTTCTCCTCTCCACTATCTTTGCCTCTTCCCAAGGAGATGAAATAAATAATCGGACTTTTCAGAATTTACATTATGCCCACTCTTAACAGTGGGTGGGGTCACTAGCAGCAGACTACAGTGCCCTGATAGAGCTGCTTCTTTCTTTGTCTCTCTGTCTTCCTTTCATCCTGCTATAGGATAGTACTAATAATCATAGCCAACATTTTTGGGTGCTTACTATGTGTCAGATACTGTTGTTACTGCTTTACATAAATTAACTTATTTATTCCTATCTACGCCCCTATACAATAGATACTATTATTATTTCCTCTTTATGAGTGAAACAACACAAAACTTGTCCAAGGTCATACAATTAAATGGTAGAGCTAGGATTCAAACTCAGGCTCCAAAAATTTGGCTCCAAAGCCCATGCATTTGATTATAATACTCTGCTGCCTCCAGTCATGGTAACATCAAGATTTAGGGTTGGGTTTTGGATAGGTGAAATGGAGCAGGCCTCATGGCCTACTTCAGTCAGAAACCCAAATAACTAGGAAAGAGAGATGTTTCCTGTGATCCAGCCCAGCTAAGGGAAATTCTCTGCACTAGAATTTGAGAACCAGGTCAATCTAACTGTGACAAAGTTCCTTTATCTTGTTATTTGTCGGTAAATATTGGAAGCCTCAAGGGGAGGGGGCTGGACAGGGTCCAGTACAGAATTTGGCATTCCTGCGTTTCCTGACTATCATGCTACTGATACACCCAGTCCCTCCGCTGTACCTGAAAGCTGTTTGTCATAAGTCCTGTCTTCCTCCTCTAGGCTAAACAGCCTCAGCTCCTTCAAACACTTCTTCATGAATTGGTGTAAGAAGGTGCCTCTAGGACCCTGCAGCCCAACTGGCACAACTCAGAGTTTGCAGCACTGCAAAGTGTGAGCTCAGTATTTCAGATCTCATCGTCTAACTTCACAAGGTGGAGGAGAGAGAATCACTATCAACAGTCCAGGGCTGATCCCTACGAGGTGGACGTCAGACATACCTCTTCTCTCCAACCTTTTTTTTAACCAATTCTGACACCAGCTGTCCCTCCCATGGCACCCTCTACTTCTCTGCTGGGTTCATTAATTTGTTGTAAAGGCCACATTGAACTCACAGTCAATGCTCACTCTTATGGGGTTTATTAGTAAGTAACAGATTACAATTCAGGATCAGGACCAACTCAGGAGACAGTTCTTTGGTCAGGACAGCTTTTGGGCTGTGCCCACAGGCAGGCCTCTCCCTAGGCCCCTCAGCCCCTTGCCCCTGGCACTCGACCTGCCTTCTGCCCTACTCGAGCAAGTGTTACAGTTCTTTAGCTCCACCAGTAAGTGCCCAGAGGCACCCCACTCTGCCAGTAAGCATCGGCCAGAAGATACTCAGCTCTCTTGCTCCGTGGGTCAGTATGTCCACTGCAGCTACATTGCTCCACGGACTGGGAAGCCCACCGTGCCATCTTGCAGTGGTCTCCTGCTTCTGCTGCCACCGTTTCTCACACTTCTTGCCTTCTCACTGTCTATCACTGTCTCCAGTGTTATAGCTCTCTCTGTCTCCCGAGTGTATGAGGTTCTCAGCACAAGGACCCCGGGTCCAAATGACACACTCCACTTCCATCTCTTCTTCTTGGTGGTAGTTAGGAAACCTCTCTAGCCTCTCGGATTGGCTCTCTTTTAAGCCTAGTGAGATGACAAAACTGACCAATCCCCTTGTGAGGTTTCCATACACCTTATTTCCATGGTCCCACCCCCCACAAGGGCCCCATGCACATTATTTGCACTATTAGCAAGCTGTCCAGCTCCCTTGGGGGGTGGGGCACAAGTGCTTTATTTGCATAGTCCCACCCAATCATTTTGTGGGAGTTACAAGACCATGGTGAGAAAAGTCATATAAAAGTGATTCATCACACTGCACTCGGGCTGAGCTTTCTGTGGACCAGCTTTGCCTCAAGAGCAGGGTTTCTGGTCAACTTGTTTTCTGCCCCCCAGGGCCTTGTCAGACACAGAAACTGCCCATGCATAAAATCAGCTTGCAAGTGCTGCAAAGTTAACGCCCTGGGAGCAACCCTCAACTTATGGGTGGACTGCAGCCAGGGATATATGCTCCAGGCAAACCGGTCTGGGGGGCTTTCTTTCTGCTTTTCAGCATTTTAAGCAGAATCAGTCCGAATTCCCTAGTGGTCCTTAGCAGTGACTTTGATAACACATCTTTATATTGGTTTTTCTTCTTTTTCTCTGTGTGTCTCTCTTTCTGTTCTTTCACTCCTGCTTCTAAAGATCAACTCCCAAACACACAACTTGTACATTAGCTCTGCTTCTGAAGGAACCCACACGGAGACAAATAGTGTTCTGAAATGCCTTCTCCATAGACACCTCCCAGAATGCTCTCCATCCATGGATTCCGTTATGAAATGGGCTGCCCTCATGTGGTAGTTATTGTCTCTCTACTGATAGAAAGATTGGGGATAGGATGTAGATGGAGGAAGGGGAGCAGTTCTGGCCAGTTGGATGCAGGTTCCGTGGACAATGGGTGTTGTCTCTTATAGCCAGGATGTGGGGCTGCAGACAAATGATAGCTTCACTTCTGAGGTAAAATGGCTCGGGTGGATCTACAGGTGGTGCCCAGGACAGGTTGACAGACTTGCAGGGCCAAAGACAGGAACTGGGAACACTGAGTGGTATATGAATGGGGAGTGGATAATCAGGATGGACAGGAAGACATGGGTCAGAAAGGTGATGGGCAAGATGGCAATCCCAGGGAAGAGGCTGAAGTGTAAGATGGCTGGCTGAGTCTCTCCCCTCAGCATGATGTGCAAGGACAAATGGGCTGACTGAAGGGGGCCAGGGTGGGATGGCATGCTCCTTCAAAGGTAGTTCCCGAAAGAGATCCTGAGCTCTTCAAATATGAAGACTTCTTAGCATAAAAAATTTCATGGACACCTCCATATTAGTAGTCATACTTTTAGTATATGTTGATTAAGAGAGTACTTACCGATTTTTTAGAAAGCTGCTTTAAATTAAGAAAGAATTTTAAATTGATTTGTGTGCTGTTAATCACAATTACAGCTAAATTCACCTTCAGATGGTGGTACATGTGGACAAGATATATGTTTGCTCACTCTGTGGCTAACTTGGGGCTCTTGGGCCTCTGACCATGACCCTGAGCATCTTGGGGCAGCAGCCTGTCTGGATTTCTCCACAGTCTGTGTCAGTTACCTCTGGGGCTCACAGGGCTCCAGGCTTCTTTTCACAGTCTCCTACGTGTCTCCATTTCCTGAAAGTCCTCTTTTCTGGAAGAAATTTGCATCTGAAGAAGGCTTTTTTGAACTCCACTCATAATCCATCTGCAAGTGCCTTCTTTAGGGTGTGATGAGTTAGAAATAACCCTAATGAAGGGCCGTAGCTGATGCTGTTGGTGTCACTCCCATGCCCACTGTTCTTGGTAGAGGTGTCCACGGCACATGTGGCTCTATGCTTGCGGGCTTTCCCTGCCTATGCATGGCACAAGAGTCAGTTTTTTTTTTCTTTTTAACTGTGGCAATATAAACACAAGATAAGCTTTGCCATTTTAATCATTTTCAAGGGTAAAGTCCAGTGGCATTAACCACACTCATAATTGTGTGTAACCATCACCACTATTTGTTTCCAAAACCTTTTTATCACCTTCAACAGAAACTGAGTAGCCCTTCAGCAACAACTCCCCATCCTTCCTCCCCCCAGCCCCTTCTATAAGAATTCAGGTTTTGACAGTTTTGTAGATGATGGTCCTCACCCCCATATAGCTCTTACTGGCTGACTCTGAGACAGGAAAGAAAGGGGTGGGGATTTAACAGTAGCCTGGTCCCCACATCATCCTTGAATTGGGAATTGGGGCCATTGCTGTCTACAGAATGACTTTTCAGGACCTTGGAGAAGACTCATAATTTCACAATCAAAATAAAATATCACCTAACTAAATGGCCAATGCCTAACTCCAACATTAGAATTCCTTAACATGTTGATTCCTGTTGACATTTTTATTCATCATCTTAATGATGAAAGGTAGTCTTCTCCCTGAGCCCCATTGGCTGAGCAGGGGATGGTCAATGTGACGGTTAATGTTATGTGTCAACTTAAGTAGGCCGTGATCTTCACTGTTATGTAATTATTCTCCATTTTGTGATCCGGTGTAATGGGATTTTCCTTGGAGGGTGGCTTACATCCTATTTATATATATATATGTTCTGGCAAAGCTCACTCACTCTTGATCCTGCATCCAACTCGTCATCCTCTGACTTCAGGTTCTTAGGACATGAGCCAGTAGCCTGCTGTCTGACCTGCACATTTTGGGCTTGTCAGCCCCTGCAACCATGTGAGTCAGGAGAAGCCTCCAGCCTGATGCTAAGCCCACTAATTTGGGACTTGCCAGCCTCCACAACTGCGTGAGCCATTTCCTTGAAATAAATATCTCTCTATATGAATTTATATATATACAACTCACTGGTTCTGTTCCATTAGAGAAATCAACCTAAGACATTTCATACCGAGAATGGTTCTAGAGAAGCTAAATCTTAAGGATGAGTTTTCAGAATTGGTTCTCAAGTCTGGCTAGACCTAAATACATTGATGTCTCTAATTCCAGTAGGGAATAGGGCACTGCTAATCCATGGCATGAAGTGGCTGTAGAAATATGTAAAATATCACCACCATTGGATCAAATATTTGTGAGAAACAAGGCTCTGGGTGATTGTGTATTGGATGCCTGTCTTAGTTATCTAGTGCTGCTGTTACAGAAATAACACAAGTGGGTGGCTTTAACAAACAGAAATTTATTTTCTCACAGTTAGGAGGCTAGAAGTCTGAATTCAGGGTGCCAACTGTAGGGGAAGACTTTCTCTCTCTGTCTGCTTGGAGGAAGGTTTTAGTCTCTTTGAGCTTCTGCTTTTGAGTGATCTTCAAATGGCTTGGCATCTCTCTTCCTCCATTGCTGCTTCTCTTGCTTCTCTATTTTATCTCTCAAAAGAGATTGACTCAAGATACACCATAATCGTGCCTCATTAACATAACAAATATAAATTAATATTCATTAACATAATGCAGTTATGCCTCCTTAACATAACAAAATACATTCACAAACAGGATTATAACCACAGGCAGAAGTTAGGTTTTATAATACATATTTTTGGGGACAAAATTCAAACCATGACATTCCATCCTTTGGTCCCCCACAGGCAGAAGTTAGGTTTTATAATACATATTTTTGGGGACAAAATTCAAACCATGACATTCCATCCTTTGGTCCCCCAAAATTCATGTCCTTGCCTCATGTAAAACACATTCACCCCATCACATCATCCCAAAAGTCTTAAATCAACTCCAAGTCCAAAATCTCATTTTCTGAATCATCTAAATGAAATATGGGTGACACTTTAGGTATAGTCCATCTTGGAGCAAAATTCTTTATCTTTGGACCTGTGAAATCTAGACTACAAATCATCTTTTCCCAAAGTTCAGTGGTGGAACAGGCACAAGTTAGACATTTCCATTACATATGGGAGAAATTAGCAGAAAGAAGGAATAACAGACACCAAGCAAGTCCAAAACCCAGCAGAACAATTTACATTAGCTCTCAAGACTTGAAAATAATCCTCTGTTTTCTGAGACCATCTAGATGATGGCCATGTCCCCCAGACTCTGGGTTTTAGCCATGCCCTCTGGATTCTGTGTGGAGGCCCTTTGCCCCTGGGCTTTACCTCCACCTTCCAGGCAAACTAGGATGACAACTCTGCTCCCTCTGCTTTGGGTGACCACATTACCCTAGTCCATCTGAGTGGCAACCACACTCCCTCAGCCCCGGTAGGCCCAGTTCTTCTGCCTCAGGGGCATGGCAGCTCTGCCCTCTCAGCTTTGCGCGATGGCCCCAAACCCCTGCCCCACACTCTGGAACAAAGTTGGCAAAAATCTGACTCTTTGAAACCTGGGAGGTTGTGCTCCACCCTTTGACATCCAGAAGACAGTGGATCCACCCTTTGAAACTGAGAAAGCCCTGCTTCCTGTGCTCCTCCCAACAGTTCTGCTGATCTATGAGCTGCTCCAAGGATGGTCCTTTTCTTTTCTTGGAGGATAACAGATGTAGCTCCTTTGTCCTGTTTCCTACCAAGAATTCCAAGAGGCACACAGCGTTGTCTCATTTTGTATTTTGTCTTCTTCATTCTAAGGTGATGAGTTTTCTGCTATGGTAGTTGGTTAGATCCATCAGACACAGGCTTAATCTCTTTAACAAACGACTGTGTAGCCACATCCTTGGTGAATATTCTAGGACACTTGTCCTTAGCTTGTACAATGCAATCTTCCAAATCTTTAAGTTCTGTTTTCATTTTGCACAGTTCATTTTTAAGTCTCTCTTCCACTCATGTTTTATTGTAAGTGGCAAGGAGAAACCACACAACCACTTTAAGATCTTGCTTAGAAATCTCATCAGACAGATATTGAAGCTCATCACTTACAAGTTCTACCTTTAACCAAACATTTGAACATAATTCAGACAAGTTCTTTGCAACTGCATAAAAAGCATCACTCTTCTTCACTGTTCAATCACACGTTCATCATTTTCTTTTAAAGCCTCACCAGAAGCACATTTAATGTCCACATTTCTGGCAACATTCTGTTGCAGGTGCCGTATGTATTCTCTAAGATGACAGAGACTTTCTTTATAGAGATGATGAGCCCTCATCAGAGTTACCTTTGACGTCCATAATTCTACCAACAGTCTCTTCAAGGCAACCTAAGCTTTTACTATTAGGCATCTTAAAAATCTTCCAGTTCCACCTGTTGCCCAATTCCAAAACTACTTCAGAACTTTAGGTATCTATTAGAGCAATGTTACCCCAAAACATAGGTTTGAGCCTCCTGCTGCAAAAGCCAATGCTGAGACAGGGGTGAGGTGAGCAACAAGAGTGTTTTATTGTATATTGATATACAGGAAACTTAGGGGAATGAGCTCCTCCAAAATCTGCCTCCCCCTCTGGAGGCTGATCAGAGGATTTTATTGGGACAGGGTCAGGGCCCAAAGAATCTGCGGAATGTTAGTTCCCCTTTGAAGTGGGCACAATGACCTCCTTCCAGACAAGTTGACCTGCTGTTGGCATTCTTGAAGATCCTCTGACACCATCCTGCTTTCAGTCACAGGATGGTTCCTTTGTTCAGTCATCTCGCCTTCAGATTTTATCACTTGTTGTTCTACCTCCCAAAGAGGAACTTAGGTTAATTTTTAAACTTTTATAAAATCATGGGAAAACAGGAGGGAAGAGAGAAGGAAAATAAATCAGAATCATAGGAGCAAGCAGAAGTGAACTATGCAAGCTATGCATTAACAATACTACAATACCCAGGATGCTAGGCCTACACAGCTGACAATAAATGTGAAATTCCCATGCAGCCCCTTTCAGCAACACCTCAGTCATCCAGTACCAAATTCTGTCTTAGTTATCTAGTGCTGGTATAACAGAAATACCACAAGTGGTTAGCTTTAACAAACAAAAATTTATTTCCTCGGAGTTTAGGAGATTGGAAATCCAAATTCAGGGCACTGTCTCTAGAGAAAGGCTTTCTCCTAGTCAGCTCTGGAGGAAGCTCCTTATCACTTCTGAGTTTCTGCTTCTGGGCAATCTTCATGTTGTTTGGCAACTCTGTTCCCCAATGCCTGCTTCTCTCGCTTGCTTGTTTAATTTTTTTTTTTATATCTCAAAAGAGATTGACTCAAGATACACCCTAATCCTGCCTCATTAATAACAAAAAACTCTTTCACAAATAGGATTATAACCACAGACAGAGGTTAGGATATACAACACATATTTTGGGGGGACACAGTTCAAACCATAATGCCTTTCAGCATTTCTGTTGAACTGAGAAGCAAAGGGAGGCTGGTTGGTTGGACCTGCTTTCACCAGACAAAGTGGTGAAAGAAAGAGATTAGCTCAGGGCTTCAGAGTCACAGCTCAAGTGCCACATACAAGACCTGAAAGTTGTCACTTGAACCCTGAAATAAAGCCTTATTTCTTGTAGTAACAGAACTGATATCACCAAAAACCAAACCCAGGGTCTTATTGCAAGAGTGGCTGAATTACAACACCAACTCAATTGCCAGCCTTGAGAGGTGTCTGAAGTTAAAGTGAAGGCACTGATTGGGAAAAAATGGGATCCTGAAACTTGGGATGAGGACATATGTGCAGATAATTGGGAAGCTGGGGACATGGAATCTCTAAATTCTGTTGAATTGCTCCTGTCAACAGAACCAGCCCTCTCACTCTCATCTGAAGAGATTACTCCATCCTTGCCGGCTAAGCCACCCTTTCAAGAAAAAGCATTATCCCTTCCACCCTCTTCTGATTAGATTAACCCATCAGTATCAGAAGAGCCTTTCTCAGAGATATTTCCTGGAGCAGTGTCTGGAGCATCGCCTGGGGCCTCATAGGAGGCAGATAACTTACAAGACATTGTTGAATATTTCCAGGACCCACCCACACCACTCATTTTTGTTTCTAGACCTATAGCTAGATTTAAATCCCAGTGAGCCCCAAGAGGTGAAGTACAAAATGTGATCCATGAGGAGGTATGCTACATTCCAAAAGAATTGCTTTATTTTTCTAATATAATACAAACAGTAACCTGGGGGATATGTATGGGAATGGCTGTTAAGGGTGAGAGATAATGGTGCAAGGAACATAAAGTTGGATCAATCTGACTTTATTGATATGGGCCCACTACGGACAGATTCTTCATTCAATGTTTCAGCTTGAGAGGTTAGAAAAAATCTAACAGTTCGTTTGGTTGGTTCAGTGAAGCACGGATTACACAGTGGCCAACACTAAATCAAGTTGAAATGCCAGACCTGTCTTGGTGTACTGTAGGAGAAGGTATCCAGAGGCTTAGGGAAACTGGCATGGGTCTTAGTTATCTAGTGCTGCTATAACAGAAATACCACAAATGAATGGCTTTAACAAACAGAAGTTTATTCTCTCACAGTTTAGGAGGCTGTAAGTCCAAATTTAGGGTGCCAGCTCCAGGGGAAGGCTTTTTCTTTCTGTTTGTTTTAGGGGAAGGTCCTTGTTATCAATCTTCCCAAGGACTAGGAGTTTCTCAGCACAGGGACCCCAGGTCCAAAAGATGCACTCTGTTCTTGGCACTTCTTTCTTTGTTGTAAGAGGTCCCTCTCTTCTCTGCATGATTCTCTCTTTCATGTATTGTCTTAGGCTGCGTTCTCCAGAGAAGCAAAACCAGTAAAATGTATATGTATACATATATATATATATATATAGAGAGAGAGATTCATATCAAAGAAATGGCTCACATGGTTTTTAGAGGCTGTAAAGTCCCAAGTCTGTGGGGCAGGAAAGAGGAGTTTCCTGATTCACGTAGCTGCAGGGGCTGGTGAACCCAAGATCGGCAGGCAAGAGAGCAGGGCTACTGCAGGCTGTGAAGGTCAACAGATCTCAAGATGGGCAGGCAAGACTGCAGTTAAGCTGCTAGCTCAAGTCCCAAGAACTGGAGGTCAGATCAACAGGAGCCAGCTGCAGGATGAACAAGCAAAAGCCCCAGCAAGGTGAGCAGGAAGAGCTAGACAGCGGAGGGTGGAAAGATGAAAGCTGATGGAGGTGGTGAGCCACCACGGGCACTGCCGCTGCCAGTACCACAGTAGATCCCATTATGGGGGTGATCACGTATCAGATCTCAACAGGGAAGTGATCACAACATTATACAACTGCCAAAACACTGAGAATCGTGGCCCAGCCAAGTTGACACAAAATCTTAACCATCACATATATCAAAAGAGATTGACTCAAGAAACAGTCTAATCCTGCAGATTGAATCCTGCTTCATTAACATAACTGCCTCTAATCCTGCCTCATTAACATCATACAGGTTAGGATTTACAACAGATAGGATAATCACATCAGAGCACAAAATGAACAACCACACAATACTGGGAATCATGGCCTAGCTAAGTTCATACACATTTTTGGGGGACACAATTCAATCCATAGCAGCATGTTAGAGTGGATTTATCAGGTTAGAGCCACAGGCTTACTCATGGAATGCCCAGAGGGCACACCTTTCACCACAAAGGTGAGGAACAAATTTGTAAGGGAGCCCCAGCATCCTTGAAGACTGCTGTGATTACTATTTTATGTAAGTCAAATTTGACAGTGGGAACTGCCCTAACTGAATTAAGACACCCAACTACAATGGGGCTGATTGGACCCTGTGGTGGCAGGGGTCAAGTGGTGGCACTTCATCGCCAAACACAAGCCGGGCACGTTTATGGTAATGGACAGTACAGTCAAAGCAGTAATCAGAATAGTCTAACTTGTATGGACTTATGGGATTGACTACTTAGTCATGGTGTCCCTAGGAGTGAAATAGATAGGAAATCTGCTAAATACTTATCTGATTAGCACAAGCAGAAGAATTCTAGGTCAAGTGGATGGCAGCCTAACTCGAATCACCAGAATAGAGAGTCACGGCCCCTCGATTAAAATCAATTCCCAGACTTGAAACAGTTTATAGACCCACAACCTCTTGAATAAAGTGGAGGGCACATCCCTTTGAGGAAGTACTCCACTGCACTGCCAAAAATTTACACTGTTAATCTTTCTCCCACCCTTCCCCACAAGGATCTATGGCCTTTTATGAGAGTGACTGTTCACTGGGGAAAAGGAAATAATCAGATTTTGGGGGACTACTGGACACTGGTTCGGAACTGACACAAATTCCAGGAGACCAAAAATGTCACTGTGGTCCACCAGTCAGAGTGGTGGCATATGTAGGTCAGGTTATTAATGGAGTCTTAGCTCAGGTCTGTCTCACTGTGGGTCCAGTGGGTCCCAGAATCCATCATGTAGGGATTTCTCCAGTTTCAGAAAACATAGTTAGAATAAACATACTCAGCAATTGGCAGAACCTCCACATTGGATCCCTGACAAATGGAGTAAGGGCTATCATGGTAGGAAAAGCCAAGTGGAAGCCATCAGAACTCCCCCTACCTAGGAAAATACTAAACCAAAGGCACTATCGCATTCTTGGAGGGATTGCGTAAATTACTGCCACCATCAAGGACTCGAAGGATGCTCTGATGGTGAGTCTCACCACATCTCCATTCAACTCACCTATTTGACCTGTGTAAAAAACAGATGAGTCTTGGAAAATGACGGTGGATTATTATAAACTTAACCTGATGATGACTGCAATTCTGGCTGCTGTTCCAGTTGCTGTTTCATTACTTGAGCAAATTAATACAACTCCTGGTATCTGGTATGCAGCTATTGATCTGACCAATGTCTTTTTCTCAATTCTGGTTTTGAAGGAACACCAGAATCAGTTTACCTCCAGCTAGCAAAGCCAATAATACACCTTCACTGTCCTACCTCATGGGTAAACCAACTCTCTAGCCCTATGTCTTAATTTAGTCCGCAGGGAACTTGATTGCTTTTCCCTTTTAAGTCACACTGATTGATCCATTACATTGATTACATTATGCTGATTGGGCCTAGTAAGGAAGAAATAACAATGACTCTAGACTTATTGGTAAGACATTTGCATGTTAGAGGGTGGGAAATTAACCCAACAAAAATTCAGACGCCTTCCACCTCAGTGAAATTTTCAGGGGTCCAGTGGTGTTGGGCATGTCGAGTTGTTCCTTCTAAAGTGAGGGATAAGTTGTTGCATCTGGCCCCTTCTACAACTGAAAATGAGGCAAAACATCTGCTGGGCCTCCTTGGATTTTGGCGGCAAAATATCCCTCTTTTGGGTGTGCAACTCTGGCCTCTTTATACTGTGATTCGAAAGGCTGCTAGTTTTGAATGGTGCCCAGAATTTAAAAAAGGCTCTGCAACAGGTTCAGGCTGCCATGCAAGCTGCTGTGTCATTTGGGCTATATGACTGGGTTGATGCAGTGGTGCTTGAAATGTCAGTGGCATATAGAGATGCTATTTGGAGTCCTTTGCAGACCTTTATTGGTAAATCACAGAGCAGACCCTTAGTGTTTTGGAGCAAAGCCCTGCCATCATCTGCAGATAACTACTCTCCTTTTGAGAAACAGCTTTTAGTTTGTTACTGGGCCTTAGTAGAGACTGAACACTTAACCATGGGCCATCAAGTCACCATGCAGCCTGAGCTGTCCATCATGAACTCGGTGTTGTCTGACCCCCAGAGTCATAAAGTTGGACATGCACAGCAGCACTTCATCATTAAATGGAAGCAGTATATATGAGACTGGGCTTGAGCAGGAGCTGAAAGTACGAGCAAGTTACATGGGAAAGTGGCCCAAATGCCCATGGTCTCCCCTCCTTCCCTGTCTCAGTCTGCACCTATTACCTTTCCTCTCCAAGTCTGCACCTATGGTCTCATGGGGAATTTGTTATGATTAGTTGACTAAGGAAGAGAAAACTCACGCCTGATTTACAGATGGTTCTGTGTGATATGCAGGCACCGCTTGAAAGTGGACAGCGGCAGGTTTGCAGGCCTTTTGTAGGACCTCCCTGAAGGACAGTGGTGAAGGGAAATCCTCCCAATGGGCAGAACAACTTCGAGCAGTGCACTTGGTTGTTCACGTTGCTTAGAAGGAGAAATGGCCAGATGTGCGATTGTATTCTGATTCACGGGCTGTGCCAATGGTTTGGCTGGATAGTCAGGGACTTGGAAAGAATATGATTGGAAAATCAGTGACAAGGAAGTAAGAGGAAGAGATAAGTGGACAGACCTCTCTGAATGAGCCAAAGAAGTAGAGATATGTGTGTCTCATGTGAATGCTCACCAAAGGGTGACCTCAAGAGAGGAGAATTTTAACAATCAAGTGCATAGCATGATACGTTCTCGTAAACCAATCATCCTCTTTCCTCAGCCACTCCTGTCGTTGCTCAATAGGCTCATGAACAATGTGACCATGGTGGCAGGGATGAAGGTTATGCATGTGCTTATCAACATGGACTTCCACTCATCAAGGCCAACTTGGCTACAGCCTTTGTTGAGTGCTTAATCTGCCAGCAGCAGAGACCAACCCTTAGTCTCCAATATGGCACCATTCCTCAGGGCAATTGGCCAGCAACCTTGTGGCAGGTTGATTATATTGGACTGCTTCCATCGTGGAAAGGGCAGTGTTTTGTTCTTACTGGGTGTGATTGTTAAGGTTGTGTGTCAACTTGGCTGGGCCATGATTCTCAGTGTTTGGCAGTAATGATGTAGTTTGGCAATCATATGATGATGTGATCACTTCCATGATGAAATCTGATACTGGTGTGAGTAGCCAATCAGCTGAAAAGGAGTTTCTTTGGATGTGTGGCCTGCATCAAATATAAGTGGACCTTCTGGCAAGACTAGCAGGTTTTTTTTTTTTAAAGAAATTTTTTTTATTGTACTTTAGATGAAGGTTTACAGAACAAATTAGCTTCTCATTAAACAGTTAGTACACATATTGTTTTATGACATTGGTTAACAACCCCACGACATGTCAACACTGTCCCTTCTCAACCCTGGGTTCCCTATTACCAACTTTCCTGTCCCCTCCTGCCTTCTAAGACTAGCAGGTTTTGCTTGCTCTGGATCCTGCAGCTGGCTCCTGTTTGTCTGGCCTCCAGTTCTTGGGACTTGAGCTAGCAGCTGACATGCTCGCTTGCCTGCTGATCTTGGTATTCGTTGAACTTTGCAGTCTGTGAGCAAGAGCCCTGCTGTCTGACATGTTGACCTTGGGTATGCCAGCCCCTCTGGCTACATGAATCATGAGAAGCATCTATCCTGACCTGCAGACTTAGGACATTCCAGCCTCTAAAACCATGTGAGACATTTCCTTGATATAAATCTCTCTCTATATATATTTGTACACTTTACAGGTTTTGCTTCTCTAGAGAATCAAGGCTAAGACACTGAGATATACACTTACTCTGGATATGGATTTGCCTTTCCTGAACAAAGTGCTTCTGACAAAACTACCATCCATGGCCTTATGAGTTCCTTATCCACTATCTTGGCATCCCACACAGCATTGCTTCAAATCAAGGGACTCATTTCACAGCAAATGAAGTGTGACAATGGGCCCGAGCTCATGGAGTTCACTGGTCTTACCATGTTCTCCATCATCCTGAAGCAGCTGGCTTGATAGAACAATGGAATGGCCTTCTAAAGACACAATTATGGTGCCAGCTAGGTGGCAATACTTTGCAGGTTTGGGGCAATGTTCTCCAGAAGGCTGTATATGGTCTATACCAGCGTCCAATATATGGTGCTGTTTTTCTCATAGCCAGGATTCATGTGTCCAGGAATCAAAGGGTGGAAATGAGAGTGACACCACTCACTATTATCCTTAGTGACCCACTCACAAATTTTTGCTTCCTGTCCCCTCATCCTTATGCTCTGTGGTCTAGAGGTCTTAGTTCCAAAGGAAGGAATGCTGCCACCTGGACACACAGCATTTATTCCATTCACCTGGAAGTTAAGAATGGCACCCAGTCACTTTAGGGTCCTCATACCTCTGGATCCACAGGCAAAGAAAGGAGCTACCATATTGGCTGGTGTGATTGATCCTAATTACCAAGGGGAAACTGGACTGATTACATAATAGAGGTAAAGAAGAATATGTCTGGAATGCAGAAGATCCCTTATGGCATCTCTTAGTTCTACCATGCCTGTTATTAAAGTCAGTGGAAAACTACAGCAACCCAATTCCAACATGAATACTAATAACCAAGACCCTTCAGGAATGAAGGTTTAGGTCACCCTACCATGCAAAGAACCACAGCTGAGGTGCTTGTTGAGGGCAAAGGGAATACAGAGTGGGTGTTGAGTTAGAAGAAGATAGTTCTAAATACCAGCTTCCACCATGTGATCAGTTACAGAAATGAGGAGTATAATTGTTATGAGTATTACTATATGTGTATGTGGAAACCCTGGTGGCGTAATGGTTAAGTGCTACGCCTGCTAACCAAAAGGTTGGCAGTTCGAATCTACCACGCACTCCTTGGGAACTCTATGGGGCAGTTCTACTCTGTCCTGTAGGGCCACTATGAGTCAGAATTGACTCGATGGCAATGGGTTTGCGTTTTTTAGTGGAGCCTGGTGGTGTAGTGGTTAAGAGCTTCGCTGCTAACCAAAGGATCGTCAGTTCAAATCCATCAGCTGCTCCTTGGAAACCCTATGGGACAGTTCTACCCTGTCCTATAGGGTTGCTATGAGTCAGAATTGACTCGATGGCAACAGGTTTGGTTAGGTTTTATATATATATATATATATATATATATATATATATATATATATATATACACATATATAAAATAGAAAATATTTTTGTTTTCTTCTCTCCCTTATCCCTTTACTTATAAAGTGTAAGATGTAAATGGGGCTAGTGTGTTTTCGTTTGTTTGCGTGTTAGTTGGATCATGTTAGGCACTAGTATGACTTTATAATTGTCTTTATTTAGAGATTATGTTTGGTTTAAGGAGATGTGTACAGGTGCCAAGTTGACAAGGGATGGACTATGATTGTTAATGTTATATGTCAACTGGGCTAGGTCATCATTCTCAAATTGTGTAATTATCCTCCACTTTGTGATCTGATGTAAGGGGAGTTCCCTTGGGGGTGTGGCCTGAATCCAATATATATGAACATTCTGACAAAGCTCATTCGCTCTTGATCCTGCATCTAACTGGTCATCCTCTGACCTCTGGTTCTTGGGATGTGAGCCAGCAGTCTGCCTTCTGACCTGTAGATTTTGAGATTTGCCAGCTTCCACAGCTCCATGAGCCAGCAGCCTGCTATATGACCTGCCAATTTTGGCTTCATCAGCCCATACAACCACACGAGTCAGGAGAAGTCTACAGCCTGACACCTGAGCCGTGGATTTGGGACTTGCCAGCCTCCACAACTGCATGAGCCATTTCCTTGAAATAAATTTCTCTATACATATGTTTATATATATTGCTCCACCCAACAGAAAGCAGGAATGTGGAGGCCAGAACTTAGGAAATGAGGCACTCTGGGTTTTTTGTTTCACTTTATTTTAATAAGTTTGTTGGTTGGTGGCTGCTGTTGAATTGATTCCAACTCATGGCAATCCCATGTGTTTTAAAAAGAGTTACACATAAATATAGCTCAAAGAGTCACACAGGTTTAAATAGTCAAATAGTTTAAAGTTTTAAAACTTGGACAAAGACTCGTTATTAAAAAAAATAAAATAAAAAATCTGTCCCCCTTCCCACCCTCTCATTTCTAAAGAAACTGCTTTAAATTTTTTAAACTGATTATTTTGGTATTTCCTTCCATATCACAAATATCTGTGAGCTTACAAAGTTAAAGGCCCCTACATTTTATCACTGATCAGTTCCTAAGGTTTAATATTCAATGAGAGTTGAAAGAGAGAAGAATCAAGGTCCTCCAAGGCCGAGAAGGGAGAGTGTTGACATGTTGTGGGGTTATTAACCAATGTCATAAAACAATATGTGTACCGACTGTTTAACGAGAAACTATTTGTTCTGTAAATCTTCATCTAAAGTACAATAAAAAAAATTAAAAAAAAAAAAAAGAAAGAGAGAAGAATCTAGGGGCACAGGTTTTAAAAGTCTAATAAACACCAAGACAAGCAATTTCCTATTAGCAAGTTACTCAACAATTATTAAATGAAGGCAGCTTACTGCTCAAACTTTCATAGCAGTTTTGCCTGACCAAACCAAAATACTATACTTGTTGCTGTCGAGTCATAGCTACTCTAAAGGATAGAGTAGAACTGCCTTATAGGGTTTCCAAGGCTGTAATCTCTACAGAAGCTGACTGCCACATCTTTCTTCTGTGGAGTGGCTGTTAGGTTGGAACCGTGGACTTTCGATTAGCAGCTGAGCCCTTAACCACTGCTTCACCAAGGCTCCTTTAGTTTTGCCTGAAGCAGATATTAAATATCAGTGTCAACTTCTAACTTCTAGTAAATGCTTATTAAAATTATTTTCGAAAATGTTGACTTTTTGCAGACTTAAAATACGACCTCCTGACTGTTTGGCATGAGAACATCTCTGCCAGTCTTTGGAATACTACTGCTAAGCATGGAGGATGGCGGCATAGACCCCACCCCAAAGAAAGTGTTCCATGTTCCTATCGTATGGATTCCTTCTCACTTCACATTGCGGGTTACAACTTATTAAAATGCAAACTCTTCTAGGAGGGAGCAATGCTGTTCGCTGGGAGGTGATAATGACTTTCCCGGGGTCCTTCCCATAGATTAATTTTAATGGAAGTGAGAAGAAAGAATTCCTGCCATGACATCTATTCCATCTCCCTGGGATCCAGAGGTTTCATGTTCTTTCCTTCCTTTCAAATCCTATAGCCAGCTTTGGAAAGACTTGGGTGAGCAGTGTTAGCCTGTGAAGCAGTTTAAGGATAGCAGCCAATATAACCTTCTCAAGCACAATATAATATCAATAACCATCCATGATTTAGCATGCCACAAGCATCATATATTACACGATTATGTGTTGTGGGGTCAGGACCATTTTATCAGCCTGCATGTTTCCTGCTGTCTCTGTTTCATGATTATACCTTTATCATATGTATAACCTGGTAGAGAACGTCTCCATTCACTACACTTTTCTTCCCCAAAACCATGAGTGGTTTTTTTCCCCTGTATTTATTCTTCTGGATGAACTTTAAAGGTATACATTCAGATTTTTAAAAATCCTGTGAGGGTGCTAGGAATCAATTCTGTTCCCTTTAAATAGTAGTTGGGAACACTGGTGGTTTGATGCCATTCAGTCTCCCCACCGAGAATGTGATTTGCCTCTCCATTCATTCTGTTTTTCTTTTAAGTTTTTACATTGAGGTTTTGTCATTTTCGTCATATAGGATCTGCATATTTCTCACTTATTCCTTGTTTTTGTGAATCAGATCTTTCTTCTCTTTAATTTTCTAGCTGGTTATTGTGATTATATAAGGCAAGCATTATGTTTGGCATGTTTATCTTCTAGCTGGTCACTTTATGAATTTATCTTATCAGTTCTAATAGTATTTCTGCTGATTTTAATTTGTTTTCCAGATAGGTGATTATATCTTAAAATATAAAATCTTGTCTCCTACTTTTTAATATTTATAACTCTTGGTCCATCCAGAATTTAATGAGAATACCTCTCAATGACTTTGTTAGATTTTTTTTTCCCATGCTAAGAAAATAACATTCTATTGATGTTTTACTACAGGTTTTTTTTTTTTTTTTTTTAAATTCTGGAAAGAAAGCTGAATGTTGCTCAGATGAAGAATTTGGAGCCAGACTGCCCAGGCAGGATCCCCTGAGAGTGCTTAGCCTGGAAGGCTGTGTGTCAAGAGGATGGAACCGGTGTCGGTGTATGTGGCAGAGATTGGAGTTGGAGGGAACAGTTGGGTGGATTCCCCAAGGAAAAGTTAACATACATCTACAGAAACAGAAACACCAGAGGAAAAAAAAAAAGAAAACAGAGAAGAAGGGAGAGAAGATGTAATGGAAAAAAAAAAAAACATACAAGGAGAATTTCCTGAACTGAAATTGTGTGCCAGATTAAAAAAAAGGAAGAAAGGGAAGGAAGGAGGAAGACAGGAAGGGAGGGACTTTCCCTTGCCTAGAATGTCCTAGTGAAAGTTTCTAATCTTAAGAATAAAGAAAAAAATCTATATGCATTAATGGAAAAAAAAAGTTTGTCTACAAAGGGAATAAAATTAGGCATGCATTAGACTTCTCTACAACATGTAACAGAAATGCCAGCTGGAACGGCATCTTCAGAATTTGAGGGGAACAGATTGTGACTTCCGTATCTATGTCCTACCAAATTATGATTAATTTGTAAGGGCAACCAAAAGGTATTCTCTGGTATATAAAAATTCATAAATATACCAGTCAGATACTCTTCCTGAAAAAATTACTAACTAACAACTCCAGGCATTTGTTTATTGTCAAAGATTCATATAAGCAATCTCTTTATATAAGTAACATATTCATGTGGTAATAAAAGTTTTAATTGTACAGAAAGTATAAAATGAAAAGCAAAAATCTTTCTCCTTTTAATCCATTCATAGCCTGTCTCTCGGAGATAGCTAATTTTGTTTTTAGATCTTCTAACGGCTACTTCCCAACTCTGTTGTTGTTGCTATCTGCCATTTAACTGACCCCTGACTCATGGTGACCCCATGCACAACGTAATGAGAATGTTGTGATCCATACGGTTTTTATTGGTTGATTTTTCTGAAGTAGATCACCAGGCCTTTCTCGATAGCCCATCTGGAAGCTCCAATGAAACCTATTCAGCTTCATAGCAACACGCAAGCCTCCACTGACAGACAGGTGGGTGCGCATGAAGGGCATTGGCCAGGAATCGAACCTGTGTCTCCCAAAAGGAAGGCAAGAATTCTGCCACTAAACCACCAATGCTCTTCTCTTCCTATCTTTAAGTATACATAAACCCCACCCCTCCATTCATCAACCCTGGACAGCAGTATTCTAAGAAACGAGGCTTTAGCTATCTTCGCCTTTCCATCCTCTTCCAAATTTTGTGTATATTTTTACTTTTTGTTTGTTCATTCATCACATTTCTACTGTTAAAATATTAAATAAACCAGAACATCTATTCTTGATCCACGAACTAAATAGTTAAGGTGGGAAAGTTAAGACCCTCCCCCGCCACTGCGCTCTACCTCCTCTCACTTCCCTGTATCTGTCAGCTCCACTAATACCTTTAGAGTCAAGATTTATTGTATTTATACTCTGTTGTGTGACTTTAAAATCTTTGTCTACAGATTAATTCTAGAAATTGAAAACCAATTTTATCGGAGTTCACTGCAGCTAACAAACACCACTGCAGCTATTGTAAAGCAGAAAGGGCTTGAACACAGGGAACCAGACGCTTACAAGCACGTCCCAAGGGCTGGTGGGAAAGGCTGTAGACAGGACCTTCTGGAAAGACTCCAAGGCTTGTCCAGCTAGGGCAGCCGCCACCTCTGCCACGTCAGAAAAATGAGGACTGGAGAAGTCATCCCTGGTGCCATAGGCTCCAGGAGGGTTGTCCGGGTGTGGTGCAAGCATGAGGACGCTGCCACGGCTGCCTTTGCCAGCTCCGGGCTGTGCTTCGTGGGCTAGGTCACATCAGCAACAATGGGAGAGTACACTCCAACTCTAGACATCAGGATGCCACTGACGCTTTGCAGAAAACGCAGCTACAAGACAGTCCATTGCCTCCATGGCCAGGCTTGTTAGCAAGAAGGGCAAAAACAAGGGAAGTGCGGATCCCGGCCACGCTTCCACCTACCGTGAAGGGCGACTCATGGCCAGTTGCATCACTGGGGGGTGACACCAAAATAACGCCATGGCCTGTGGCAGCAGCTGCAGGGGCGGCGGGTGTGCCGTCACCCAGTGCGCTAACTCATCACCTTTCCTCACTTGCCAGTCAGGGTGCAGGCGGCCAGGCCGCTGCGCCGGCCATTGGGCGGAGAGGAGGGTTTCCTCATTGGCCAATGGGAGGCGGGGGAGGAGTTGCCGGGGGGGGAGGAGTTGCCGGGAGCCGTGGTGGGTGGAGGAGCTGCGAGGAGCCACTGCGGGCGGGCCGGCGGAGGGGAGGTGCGGGCCAGTGAGGAGCTCAACACTGTGCTGGGGATGGGGGGTGGGGGGGCAGAGGAAGGGGGTGCCACTATGAGTCACCGCACTGGGTGACACCAACCCTAGTGACGTCACTGCTCAGGGCTGAACGCTAGCTGGGAGGGTGTCTGGAAATTTCGGTTTTGCTCTTCAGCTCCTACAAAATAGGAAGGAACATTAAGAAGAAGGTGGAAATATACCGAGAGCCAATCCACCACATCTGCCAAACCATATACTTATAATGAAACCATAATAGATGATTATTGTTGTTAGTTGCACAACACAAGGAAATGGCGGGTCCTGTGCCATCTTCACGATTGTTGGTACGATCCATTGTGGCCACTGTGTAGTTTGGCTGCCATCCAACCTAGGGAGCTCATCTTTTAGTACTGTATCAAAAAATGTTCTGTTGTGATCCATAAGGTTTTCCACTGGCTAATTTTTGGAAGGAGATCACCAGGCCTTTCTTTCTAGTCTATCTTATCCGGAAGCTCCACTGAAACCTGTCTACCTGCTGGTATTTGAAATAACACTGGCATAGCTTCCAGCATCACAACAACAAGCAAGCTGCCACAGTACAACAAACTTGACACATGAGTGGTGGTGTCGATAGATGGTTGGGCCTGCAAAAAAGGAAATGAACTCCTCTGGCACTGGTGCCTCTCACAGAAGGATGCTCCCAGCACTGGGGTCAGATGCAGTCTCTTTTTTTAATATCCTGACTTGCTGAAAATCACACCAGCTTTAAGTTTCTTTTTTAAAAAACTGTGTTTCTGAACAGATTTTTAGTTTTCTAGGTTACCAACAGACTTTTATTTATTTATTTTTTTTTGTAAATAACAAAATGTAATTTGACTTCCTCTTACCACTAGATCATTAGGCTAACCACTGCTATCCATTCACCCAATATATTCATCTTGCAGCCCTCTGAATGTCTGTTCTCGCTTGCATCATTTAAGCAATATATTTTTAATTTCCAAGAACTTGCTACTCTGATTGCTACTTTTTATAGCAACTTCTTATGCAATGGACTAACATCATGGATCTCTCTCAGAACACCACTCAGAATTTTCTAAGTCCTCTTCTATTCCTTAATCTCTTTGCTTTCTCTTTACTCTTGTTTGTTCATCTTTATCCATCCCTTTGAATATTTAGTAATCCTTGTTGTCCATGTTTATAAATAAACACTGAGCTGATGAGCACAAATTGCAGCCGTGGGTGTCCTCTCTCTGATTTCTCTACAGGGAGCCTTAGGTGCATGGATGGGGCTTCCCATTAGGGTGGTTGGGTGGGGAATGGCTGCCACGGTCCCTTGGCAGCTGTGGGTGCCCCACTCTTGTTCCTTTAGCCCCCTCCTCTGCATGCTGCAGGCACTGGCTTAGGTTGGGTTCCTCAGCAAGAGAGCCTGAGACAGGGATTGGGTCCACATGGTTCAATCAGGAAACACCTCTAAGGGAGTAAGAGAAGCAGGATGTGAGGGATGTTGCAGGGTGGTGGATGGGGCAGGGTGGCGGATGTTGCAGGGTGGGGGATGCTGCAGGGTGAGGGATATGGCAGTTTGAGGGGTGTTGCGAGATAGGAGGGTGTTGCAAGGTGAAGGATATTGCAGGGTGGGGGGACGTTGCAGGGTGGGGGACATTGCAGGGTGGGGGACGTTACAGGGTGGGGGATGTTGCAGGGTGGGTGGATATTGCAGGGTGAGGGGATGTTGCAGGGTGGGGAGTGTTGCAAGGTTGGGGGGGATATTGCAGGGTGGAGGGTGTTGCAAGGTGAGGGTTTGTTGCAGGATGGGGAGATGTTGCAGGGTTAGGGAATGTTGCAGAGTGGGAGGGATGTTGTCTCTCTGTCCAACCCTGGCCTGAGCCGGGGATGGAGGGTGCTCTACAGAGTGTCCAGCCTTGAGTCGAGGGGCTGAGCTTTTGTTTCCCTGTATCGACCAGTCACTACCTGGGGAAAGGAAGAATAATTTCCCCTACCAGCCAAGCACACGTCTCTGGAGAAGGTCTCATGTGTAAGGCTGTTAGCCAAATACCCAAAGCAGCACAACAAGGAAAAGGGGATCTTTCCTTTTGGAACGCCTACTACACATGTGTTTTATCTTCTCATTTTTTCCTCCGTGTCTCTGAACCTCTCTTTTACATTTTCCATCCTTGTCTTCATCTGTCTGGGTTGCATTTTAAGTTCTTCAGCTGTGAACCCCTCTTTTATTAAAAAATATGGTTTTTTTTTTTTGGTGAATATATACACAGCCGAACATACACCCATTCAACAATTTCTACATGTACAGTTCTCCTTTCGTGTGCATGCTTGTGGCTTCACTCATAACGGATCCATTCCTTGTGCATTTTACAGTTTTTAGTGTGAACCGACCCTTGGCTGGGAGTGGTGCCTTTTGTGGGGTTGGGGTGCTCTGAGCTGTGAGACGTTCTGCATTTGCTCCTGCCCCAGGGTTTCCACTGGTCTGGAACCAGTTTATCTGTTAGTTTCCCAGGCGCCCCCATCACCTGAATAGCAGACTGTATACCACGTCCACTCCCGGCTTAGGCAGAGGGTTCACAGGGGAAGTGCTTCTCTTTTCCCCCCACAGCCTAGTGCATAAGTTCCTGTGCTACATCCCTGAGCTGAGGCTCATTTTTTGGCCCTTCATATGAAGCGAGAAACCTCCAGAGGGTACTAGCTTTATGCAGAGGTCATTATGTAAGCCCTCAACCTGTGCAGACCCTGTGTGCATCTGTCGTTCCCATGAACATCAGAACACCTTCCGTTAGCAGCTGTGACCTATCTCTGGCACCACCACAGCACCAGTTTGCCCCTGTATCTATCTGGCTTTTGGTCATCTCTTTGTTTCTGGCACACGGGTATTTATCTTTCTTTATTTCAACTACATACTAAAATTACTTTCCATTGTATTTTAATCCAGTGTCTCCGCATGTGTTTATAGCAGGAGAGACGTCTGCAATGGGTCCACCCATCATGTATTTAAATCTGGAAGCTCATTCCTTTCTTTTGAAAATTCATCAAGATCTCTGTCAAGCAAGTGACACGTGTTACCACCTCCAGGGGAAGAGTCCCATCACGTGGAGGATGGTAACCTACTCCATAGTTTGCAGCTGTTGGGGTCGCCCAGAAAGACATGACTCACACACAGGTATTGGATACAATAACAGTTATATAGGGAAGAGACAGATGTTATGTTATGGATTGAATTATTATGGACCGAATTGTATCCCCCAAAAATACGTGCTGTAAATCCTAACCCCTATACTTGTGGATGTAATCCCATTTGGGAATAGGGTTTTTTTTGTTATGTTAATGAGGCCATATAGTGTAGGGTGTGTCTTAAGCCAATCACTTTTGAAATATGAAAGGAGATTAGACACAGAAGCAAGCAAGCAGGAATGGGGAAAGATAGATGCCACATGGAGATCTCCAAGGAACACCGACAGAAACTTTTCTCCAGAGTGAACAGACAAAGCCTTCCCTCGGAGCCGGTGCCCTGAATTTGGACATCCAGCTTCCTAAACTGTGAGAAAATAAATTTCTGTTCATTAAAGTCACCCACTTGTGGTATTTCTGTTACAGTACCAAAACCAAAACCAAACCCATTGTCATCGAATCGATTCTGACTCACAGCAGCCCTATAGGACAGAGTAGAACTGCTCCATAGGGTTTCCAAGGAGTGGCTGGTGGATTCAAACTGGCAGCCTTTTAGTTAGCAGCCATAGCATGCTGTAGCTCTTAACCACTGCACCACCAGGGCTCCTTCTGTTATAGTAACACTAAGAAACTAAGACAGTCAGCTTCAATAGAGGGCATCGGTTCCCCATGGCCAGCATGTCTTGCTCTGCAGCCAGCTCAGGGAGATGGTTTGCACACATCCTTGTGTTGCAGGAGAAGAACCCTGTTCTCTCCCCACCAGGAACAGATAGCAGTAGGATTAGTGTGGTGCCATATAATGCACATACTTAGCTAAGCAGTTCCTGGGAATGTTGACATGTGCTTAGGACAAGAGAAGATGTATGTGCTGACAGCCCACCAGGTGCTATGGGATGTGTTTTGAGTCAAGATGCCCCAGGAAAAGAGATTCAGCTAAGACTCTCATCCCATCCAAAAAGCCAGGCTGACACATCTAGTCCTAAGTACAAGGTTCATTTGTGAGCCACAGGGAAAGGTGGCAGGTTGTACTTGGACTGTCCCCTTCCACACTCTTATCTGCTGATGTCCATACACTGCCTCCCACCCCGTATCAGAGTTGCTATAAAATAATTTCCTATTGTAATTCTTTTAGTGCTATTTTCACAGAATTTCATCATGGATAAAAGGTAAATATGTATAATTTATATGTCACCTAAACTGAGAGTTTATCAAGCATTTCTTGATTTCTTTGCCAAAATAGATGAGGTCATTCCCTAGCTCTCTGTGTTTCTGTTCAGAAACATCATACTCTACCTTGTTCTGATAGTTATTTAAAATATTGCCTTATTCTTCTTACTGGATGGTAAGCTACTTATTGGCAAAGTTTATATTTTACTTAGTTTGTATGTTCCATAGCATCTTGCCCAATATCTTGCAAATATCAAGTATTTCACCTAGAAAAGGCAAGCGTGCGTGGTACAAAGACATGGATGAGCTCTGGTTAGACTCCAGCTCTGACACTGACACATGACTTTGGGAAAATTAACCTTTCAGAGCCTGTTTTCTCATCTATTAAGTGGCAACAATAATACCTACTTTCCAGGACAGTTTTAAAAATATAATGAGATCACATATATGAAGCACAGCTCTCTGGAAATATTTATGAATTCTCCCAGGTAACTGATAACATGCCATATTTCCTTTCCCAGCAGTTCTCTATGGAATAGTGGGCAAGTACTTTTCCTACAAGCTGATGAATCAGAATGTTAAAATGAGACTCTTTCTCTCTTGACTTAAACTGAAATCTTTTAGGCTGAGAACAAAATATTGGTGACATCCCAAAAGACTGAGAATTAAATAATTGGTGGCATCACAAAGTGACGCTCTAGGTTGCAAGGAGATGGCCAAAATAAAGTTTTAGCTCAAAATCATCTTTAGCCTATGAAAGAATTGAGATTGAAAAGGCTGCGAGAAAATTCCCGTGGTGAAAGTTGTTGGAGTGTTGAAATTTCTCCCCCTACCCTATTCCACCACGAAAGAGGGGAGGATGATTCCCCCTCATCTCAAACCTTATGAGAGGGGCTTTGAGAACATCACTCAGAGCTTGATGTTTATCCTTTGGGATGTGAGAGGGCCGAGGGGGCGTGACACTTGGGGAAGCAGCTGGGGGACCCCAAAAAGTCAGCTCGCGATCACATTACCAGGAGTGCAATTGGACACTCCCATTGGCAGTGTCCCCACAACCCTCAAAGCTGTTCCACAATAGAAAGTCAACGTTGCACATTCACTGTGCCTGGAGAGCAGCAATGAATCAATGCCACATTGGGACAATGCCAACCAAGTAAAATTGTTCCTGCTTTTTACCTATTGGGGTGGACTGTCATGGCTTGACTTGTGTCGCCCCAAAAAATGTGTGTATCAATTTGGCTAGGTCATGATTCCTGGTACCGTGTGATTTTCCTGTATGTTGTAAACCTGCCTCTACGATGTTAATGAAGGAGGATGGGTGGCAGTTGTGTTAGTAAGGCAGGACTGGATCTACAGGACTGGATTGTGTCCTGAGGCAATCTCTTGAGATATAAAGACAGAAGTGAGCAGTGAGACAGGGGGACCTCATAACATCAACAAAGCAGCACCAGGAGCAGAGCGTGTCCTTTGGACAGGGGTCCCTGCGCCAAGAAGCTCCTAGTCCGGGGGAACATTGATGAGAAGGCCGACAGAGAGAGAAAGACTTCCCCTGGAGCTGACACCCTGAATTTGGACTTTTAGCCTACTTTGACTGTGAGGAAATAAACTTCTCTTTGTTAAAACCATCCACTTGTGGTATTTCTGTTACAGCAGCACTAGATGACTAAGAAATGGACACTATGGTGCACTCCCTTTATGACCAAGCTGCCCATTCCCACAACTTCCGGGAATATTACCTGCTGTGAACTCTCATCTGAGTTGTTTTCTGGAAATTGCCCTCAGCCAAAGAAAGCAGCCTCACCTGAGGTCATGCACATTCTCCAGAGCAGCTGTGTCCACTGACTGATATATGTGGGGGTATAGAGACCCAGTCCCCAAGCCTCAATTTGGACAACTCTGAAGTGTCATCCCAGCTCCCAAGCATCTCATAGGATTGCAGTCACTGTTGCAAGTGTATCTCAGTCCAACTTCTTCTGCCCAGTCTTGCTTCCCTCAACCCCTTACAGGTGTTATCCCCAAGAGCACTTCCCAATAATCTTGCTACATGCAAATCTCAGAGTGTGTTTCCAGGCAGGGAAACCAAGATAAAACCCCTTTCTTCCCTCACCCCCTGCTCTGACCTTGGAGAGGTCAGAAACCAGAGCTAGTGAGCTAAGGGGAGGGGGAGAAACACAAAGCAGGGAAACAGAGGAGAAGCTGAGCACCTCCGTCTCTTACAACAGGCTTTGACCTGATGCATTCTGGGCTGGGCAAAGACTTCATTCTGAATGATTTCCAAAGTGTGACTATTTCATGGGACTGAACACTTTAGTTATTGAAATGAGGCTGTTCTTGTGACTCTGATAATTAGGAGGAGGAGGAGGAGGATGGTGATGATCCAATAGTCACCTGAAAAGCTATGGGACTGCCCGAGTTTTCATTGGGGGTAAAAAAGAACTGGCTTACCAAATGGCTTTGAAATGATGAGAAGGAATGAAATTGTTCTTCTGCTACACCCTAGGGATCTTTTCACTTTCAACACAATGATTACATTAGATTGATACATTTAGATATGAGAAAATAGTAAATAATATGTATATGAGTTCTCAATTATTAGATGTCACCAACTATAAGAACTACCATCAATATAGCAGCAGCTTTTACGGGCAGAAAATGATTATATTAAATGTACATATTGATATCAAAAGTATGAAAATGTGTATCTTGAAACCAAGGAAATACTGCACATCAAATATTAAATATTTGAGTTGTAAATGCATTTGATCCTTAAGAATTCCTGGAGGATGTCAGTTACTAATCTTTCACTTTTTCCACATGCAAATCCTGAGATGTGCTAGTTTGTGGTTGTGGCCACATTGGCTCGTGGTCTTCCGCTGAGTACATTCACTGCAGTCCTCTCCCTTAAAATATTCACTTCTGCTGGCACAGCTGGTGTTCCAGTGCTCCCACTGTGTTCTGTGGCCTTCCAGACACTCCTGGGCCATGATCCAAGCAAGGCCAGTGACCAGGCTGGGAGTTCCACAGCCATAAACTTTTCTTGGTTCAAGAGGGGATTGACATTGACCAAGTTCTTTCTTTATTGAGTTGGTGAAGAACCAACAAAATGCTCAGCACAAAACTGATGCCTGACAAATGCTAGTTCTCCCCCTGCCCTGCCATATTTTTCCTTTTCTGTTAGCTGGAGAATACGGAGAATATAGTTGATTTCTTGGATGGTTAGAAGGGAGATCATTGAGGGACAGAGTGAGAAGGTGGTAAATAATGGCAAGTTGGGAAATGAAAGTAGCATTTGGAGTGGACTGTGAGAGGAAGGAATGAGCACTGAAAGAAGGTAACTTAGAGAGTGAACCACTGAAATTTCCACCAAAGGGATCCCTGTTCATATAAATAAAGAAAGACAGGAACCTACAACTTGGTAGAGGTCGTGCAGATATTATGAATTTGCAGCCACCACGGTGAGGTAGCAGTATCTCTAAGGACTGACCCTCACTCCAACATTTTATTATGAAACATTTCAAACATACAGCCAAGTTGGAAGAATTTTACACTGAAAACTCATATACACCAATTCAGTCCAAACAATTCCATTGTAGGTAGTCTATAGCAGGGTGTCAAAGCCCAAAAAAGGTGGGCAGGAGTGACACCCCAATAGCACTGAGCACAACTGATATCCAGATCTTGGTTTCTAAATACCATTTTCCACCAAAACAAACCTGAGATCCTTGGAGAAATGGCTGTTCTAGGGTTAGGGCAGGAAAAACACAAGATGAACCTGGAATATCTTTTTGTGCCTGAAAGTAAAGGAGTGCTCAAAAAATGCTAGAGACAAGCCAAAGGACATGGGAGTCAGATTGAAGGCAATCCCACAGGCTAAATCTGGGACAATTTGAGCATCCAAATGAATAAGGATAGTTATGGATTATATTCCACTGAATAAAATAGAAAAACATGAGCCCGTACTGATTTACATAGATAAGTTGAAAGCTTGATGAGGAACAGATATTTACATAGTTTGAAAGAATGCTGTGGATTGAATTGTGTCCCCCCAAAATATGTATTAGAATCCTGACTATTATACCTGTAGATATAATCCTATTTGGGAATAGGGTTTTCTTTGTTATGTTAATGAGGCCATATCAGTGTAGAGTGTGTCCTAAAACTAATCACATCTGAATTATGAAAAGAGCAGATTAGACACAGCGACAAGTGCGCACAAATGAGGGAAGATAGACTCCACCTGATGATGACAGAGGCAGATAAATCCATAAGCCCACGGGCTCCAAGGACAGCTACTACAAGCTGAAATAGACAAGAACCTTTCCCTAGAGCTGGTACTCTGAATTCAGACTTCTAGCCTCTTGAACTGTGAGAAAATAAATTTCTGTTCTTTAAAGCCTCTTACTTGTGGCATTTCTGTTACAGCGGTACAAGGAAACTAAGACAAAGATTCTCCACAAAATAAGGATTCATAACAAAAGATAAATGAACAAATGCACAGTTGGAGAAGCCTGGACACCACTTTCACAAAGTCATCAAACTGAACATCATCAGAAATGGGATAAATCAAAATTATGTACCACCTGGTCAGATGCAATGACAAGCACAGAGCATCAAATACTTGGCCCCAGAACACTCTGTTAACTCAGAAGTGAAACTATTCCATAAGCCCACTTTACAGACAAAGATTAGACAGTCCTATAAAGCAAAAAATAACACAGATGAGGAATGTGCTTGTTAGTTCAATCAAACATATGAGACCAAATGGACAACTCCTGCCCAAAAGCAAGACAAGAAGGCAGGAAGGGACAGGAACTAGATGAATGTACACAGGGAACCAGGGGTGGAAATGGGGAGTGTGCTGTCACATTGTGGGGATTGCAACCAATGTCACAAAATAATATGTGTATAAATTTTTTAATGAGAAATTAACTTGAGCTGTAAACTTTTGCCTAAAGCACAATAAAATTAAATGTATGAGTATAAATACTATTGAAATTTCCTGGGAATCCAAATATTTCCACATTGAATTTACTCTCAAATGGTTCAGTGAGAAAACAAGTTATTTGCACAGTACTTGCAACTTTTCTGTAAGTTTGAAGATTGTTTCAAGATTAAAAAAAAAAAAAAGAGATATGTGGAGGCAGATTAGAGGAGGAAGAGTAGAGGGAGTAGCTGCCCCCGAACATAGTCACCACAACTGCCCGCTTTTCAACGTTTTAAGATAATATGTTGACATGGTGGTTAGGACTCTGATTTAAAAAAAAAAAAAAAGTGCAGAGGAAGCAGTGCAAAGGCAAAGAAGGTAGTTAGTGGGTAGCATTGTTTTACTATTCTTGCTCCACCCCCAGTCAAATGCAGAGGCTCAGCATCACCAGTGCCCCAGCCTGTGCTCCCAGCTCAGCTCTGCTCTCACAAAACCGTGTTATTCCTCTGGATGCATCGTCTGAAAAACAATTTTTTGTTTCATGTGTAGGTATGGCAGACAACCTTGGAGATATAGAACCAACGCTGAACTATTTGAATTCCAGGAAATTTCCATAGTTAATGAGGGCAATAGGACTGAATATCTGAAATCAGATTATCACAGGTAACCCAGGACTATTCCAGATGGGATCAATGGTGTCCTCTTCAACCTCTATCTTGCTCTCCGGTCTATCCTTGCCTTTCCCCTGCTCTAGTTGAGGGAACCACATTTCCCAGGCTCTTTTGTGCTCTAGCTTCTGGGTAGGCTGGGCCAATGGAGGCACTGGTAGAAGAGTAAACAGCAGGAGGAAAGGGAAAACTGGAGTATTTCTCCCCCTCTTTCTCTGCTTCCTGCAGTGTCCCTGGAAAAACTGGAATGCCCCCTTAGCTCCAGTTCCACTGAACAGCCCTCTTTTGATGGCCCCAGCTTTAGACTGGTGCCCTGGTTTTTGGGTAAAACCACCTCAAACCACTGCTCCTATCACTGTATCTCTAGCCCCAAGAGTGGTAGCAGCCACAGCTGGTTTCATGGGTGTGACCCACTAGTCACACAGGGCCCTGTGCATGGTTTAATGTTCTGCTCTGGATGTCTTGAAATTCTTAATAATTTTTAAAAGTTTCCCCCATTTTCATTTTGTGCTAGATCCCGCAAATTATGTAACCGGTGGCAGCTTCCTACTGTTGTCAAGCTCTGGGTTGCCTCACCATCACCCTCTGTTTGGCTTCCCATCATTTTAGTCATCCTTGTAACAAATTCCCTACATTAAACTCCCTCTGGATGAAATAGAGTGGACCCAACTACTACATACGGTTTCCACAACCATATGTCACTGATGAGAGCACACTTTTGCTTTCCAGCCTAGGGACCAACTTCTCATTGTAGGTCCCTGACTTAGGCAGTTAGCTTTCCCAATGAACCATCCTTTGGTGTATGTGTGTTGTGTATGTGATCGTTTTTGACTCCTAACGCTAAGACCTCTCCCCTCCAGACTTACCTGACACCTCCACACTAGAAGATTGAGAATAGGCTGTTGGTAAGCCAGTTCTGACTCTTCTAGGCTTGACAAGACCTGTTGTTTGGCCTGGTGAACCGGCAGGCTTTAGATGTGCATTTGGCATAGGGAGTTGTGCCGTAGGCTTTGAAGAGACTTACGGGATTTCTCCCTTGTAAAGAAGTCATATTGATGAATATGCAGATCATTTAAATTCTTCTTTTCTCGGAAGCTTAACAGCTAAGTTGGAAGCCAAGCCAAGTCCTTGTTTTCCTCTGGATATCAGTCAATTCTTTTGCCAAGGTTCCCGACATTCCATAGTCCCAAAAGCCTTTCTCTTCTTTGTTCAGCTGCAGGAAGAATATTACAATAGAGTGGTTAAGAGCTTGGTTTAAATCCCAGCTCTGCCACTTCCTAACTGGGTGGCATTTGAGCAAGTTACTTTACCTCTCTGTGCCTTGTTTTGTCATCTGTAAAATGAGATTAATGATACACCAACTTCATAGGGTTGTTGTAAGGATTAAATGAGGTAATATATGAAAAGCTCTTAAAACAGTATCTGACACACAGTAAGCATTTATTATTATTATTATAAGGGAACAGTGGTGGTTCAGTGGTAGAACTCTCACCTTTCATGTGGGAGACTTGGGTTTGATTCCTCACCAGTGCACCTCAGGAGCAGCCACCACCCATCTGTCAGTGGAGGCTTACGTGTTGCTATGATGCTGAACAAGCATCAGCAGAGCTTTCCAACTAAGACAGACTAGGAAGCAAGGCCTGGCAATCTACTTCCAGCAAATGCCAATGAAAAACCTATAAATCACAATGGCTTGATCTGCAACCAATCATGGGGATGGTGCAGGACTGAGCAGCATTTCGATCTGTTGTGCCTGGGTCTGCCATGAGTCAGGGGGCTGATGTGATGGCAGCTAACAACAATAACATTGCTTATTATACAGATGAGGAAACCAAGATCATATGGTTCAGGAACCTGCCCAAAACGTCAACTGGTAAGTGGCAGCACTAGGGCCAACCCAATGTCCTTGCTCCTCAGCCATTCCGGCTGCCTCCGTTTGCTCCAGTCCAAACCAAACTTGGTGCAATTTCCAGAACATTCTCTACATTATTTCATTCCTCTGTTTATTTGCCTATATACTGTTCTCCTTCCCAGTGAATTTAGAAAATTACAAGTAAAAGAACTTGGCAAAGGCAAGGGTAGTGCTGACGGGAGGGAACAGAGAAAGCAGACAGAAGTGTGGAAGCAGTGCAGTGACAGAATCAAAGCAGAGTTTCAGGGAGATTTCTGAGCACAGTGAATGTGCCCCCATGCCCTTGCTTTCCTGAAGATGAATCCATGATTTCTACTTGGGATCTGGGAATCAAAGTTTATGGTTCCAATATTTCAGGCCGATGTTGAAAAATGCATACAGCATGTCTTCATCTGATGTTCTTAAGACAAAGTCCACTTAGTCTGGAATCGAGCAGCTGTCTTTGTCATGCATAATTACCAGGCTTGACTGGAAGTGAGGATAACTGCCCAATCATTGATTATTGATTTGTAAATCTCATTTCTTCCCCTGCAAAAGATTTTTCTTAAAGATCCATATATCCATGAGAAAGCACTTCAGGCTGATAAGATTCGTACCCTCAACAAGAATCACTACCATCTTGATTGGAGCCCAGAAAGCAATGAGGAGAATCTGCTCACCAGAGGTGGCTTTTTCCAGGGGTCTGCAGTGCTCAGACATCCCAGGGGCCACCACCCTGCCCACTGAGCGTGATTCCAACTCCAGTGCACTAACATTCCCATCTCACATCCCAACTTTCTGTCCCTGCCTCGGGCTAGACTTCTCCAGAGTTTTCCCCTCACTCTACCTGACAGCAGAGCTCTGGAGAAATAGTGCCTAAGTTTTCACAAGTCTGATAGTTTCTCTCAACTACTGTTATTATTTTGTTGTTGCTGTTGTGTAATTATTTACAACCTTTCCTTCAAGGCTGGGCTCGAGTCTCCTCCTGAAGCCCTTGGGAACTGGGTATCAGTAATAACAGCTGTGGAACTTAATGCATGCTTCCTTCTTTCCTTCACAATCCCCTTTAGCTCTTGGTCTGCACCAAATTCATCCATTCAACAAACATTTATAGACCACCCACTAGGAGTCTGGCACTATGTTAGACTCCTGACATACAGCACTGAACAAAATAGACAAAAATCTCTGCCCTCAAGGGCCTTAAAATCTCACATAGGAGCAGACGGTAAACACAATATAGAGATAAATCATACAGTATATAGAAGGGGGTTTTGGCAGAGGGTTGAAAATAGACTCTATGGGTGAGGGTAGAGATAGAAGCCGGCTACCAGGTGTTAGGTGATGGCAGTTTGGACCAAGTGGCCCAAGGTAGGTGCGAGAAGGAAGTCTGGATATGTTCTGGTGGTAGGATGCCTGGAAGTGGGTGCAAAGGAAGACAACACTGAGGGACAGCTTGGGTTTGGGCTTGAGTAAGGCAAAGGCTGGTGAGGACACGAAGGGGAGGGGAGGCTGGGGAAGAACAGCTCTGAGGAGGAGGCAGGAGGCCAGCACTTCAGTGTGGGGCCTGCTAAGTGTGAGGTGTCCCTGACACAGCCCCATAACGGGTCAGCTCGGTGTTTGGATATGGGACTCTGGGGGTGTGGAAAGAGGCCCAGAAGAGAGATGTGATTTTGGGGAGTCCTCAGTGAAAAGATGATTTACAAAACCACAGACTGTACCAGCTCACCAAGGGAGTTGTGTGAATAGAGAAGGGGTCCAAGGATGGTGCCCCGAAGCCTCCAACATTAGTTTAGAAGAGGGGGTAGGCCAGCAGAGGAGAGTGGAAAATCAGCTAGCGGGCCAGAGGGCCCAGCTTGGGGCTGTGGCCAGGAAGCCAAGCAAAGAGCATGTGTGAAAGAGGGAGAGGTCAACTGACCCAAGCTGCTGGTGGGCGGGTGGGGTGATCCCTGAGAACCGAGCCCTGGGCGGGGTAGTAAGGAGGCAGGGTCCTGACCGGAAATGGGACCAGAGAGAGTGGGAGAGGAAATTAGAGATGGTGAGGCTAGGCAGCCCTGTGTGAGCTTTGTCCTAAGGGAGAGCAGAGAAATGCAGCAGTAGCTGGAGATGGGGTGGCGCCAAGAAGGGGTGTTTTAAGACGGGCGAAGAGCATCGAGTTGGCGTGCTGATCACTGCCGGGAACAGCCGGTTACAGCAGCGATTCTGGCATGGCTCCACATCAGAACCCTGTTGGAGTTCAGCGTGTCCTAATGCCCAGGTCGAACTCCAGGCCAATTAAATCAGAATCTCCTGTGGAGGGTGGGGGGGGGGGGGGCAGGCATCAGTACTTTTTAAAGCTCCCCAGGTGATTCCCTTGTGCAGCCAAGATTAAGAACCACTGCACTTGAGAAAGAAAAATGGATGGAGCAAGACAGAAGGAATAATTGTTGAACAGCAGGGAAAGATGCGCTCTAGTGGAAGGAGGAGGGGCTGTCTTTCATGGCAGAGTGGATGGTTTGTGACAATAGGCTAGACAGCAGGGTGTGTGGGTGTTGCTGCTGGCGGGTGGGGGGTGGTTTAAACACTGGTAGGGTGGGACCATGTGAGAGTTCTCTTCCGACTGTTCCTTTTGTCCAAGAAATGGCAAGCAGGTCTTCAGGTGAGAATGAGGTAGAGAGAGTGAGGAGGGAGGAGAAAGTTTGAAATGGTCCTCTGGGAGAGTGGGAGGGAGCATGTACCGGGAGGTCCACTGTGGTCACCGAGCAGCACAAGGCACACAGGGTCATGGCCAGACATTTCCCAAGGGGCCAGTCAGCCTGGCTGTGCTTCCCCTTCAGCTCCGTGGCACTGGGATTCTGCTTTGGAGCCAGCAGACCAAGCTGGAACCTGTGAACTTGACCAAGTTATTCAACCTCTGTGAGTCCTGGTTTCTTTATCTGTGAAATAGTCACAACACCTACCACTGAAGACTGTTAAACAGTAGAGGTCTAGTTAAAGCATCCAGCACAATGCCTGTCCCACTGTAGGCTCTGAGTAAGGGTGGGCTCCAACACCATTACTGAGAAGTTAGGAATTGGCTGCATTGTCTCTTACAGCACTTATCAGTTGTTTCAAAAGAAGCCACCCTATCTTCTCTGCATGCCCAGAGGATGCCCCACAGCTCAACGCATGCCTTTTGATTGAGTCATTAACTACTTAATGAGCATTTGCCCTGGTCTAAGATGCTAGATCATCAAAGTCAGGAAGAGGTCAGAAGTTAGGTGCAACTATCAGTCTGCTTTCACCAACAGTATTTTTCCTATATTATCCTCCCCATTTTAAATATGCCGATTCTGATCTCCAATTCTGTTGTTGTTAGCTGCTGTGAAGTCGGTTCCAACTCATAGTGAACCTGCATACAACAGAACAAAAGACTGCCCAGTCCTGTGTCATCCTCAAAATTGTTACTATGTTTGAGCCCACTGTTGCAGCCACTATGTCAGTCCATCTCGTTGAGGCTCTTCCTCTTTTTGCCAACTCTCTACTTTACCAAGTCCCTTCTGCAGGGACTGATCGCTCCTGATAACACATCCAAATTATGTAGATGAATCTCGCCATCCTCACTTCTAAGGAGGATTCTAGCTATACTTCTTCCAAGACAGACTTGTTCATTCTTCTGGCGGTCCATCGTATATTTAATGTTCCTCACCAACACCGTAATTCACAGGCATCAATTCTTCAGTCTTCCTTATTTATTGTCCAGCTTTCGCATGCATGTGAGGTGATTGAAAATACCATGGCTTAGGACAGGCACATCTTAGTCCTTAAAGTGACATCTTCGCTTTTTAATACTTTGAAGAGGTCTTTTGCAGCAAATTTGTCCAATGCAATATGTCATTTGATTTCCTGACTGCTGCTTCCATGGGCATTGATTGTGGATCCAAGAAAAATGAAATCCTTGACAACATTTGTCCAGTTGTGAGGACTTTTGTTTCCTTTATGTTGAGAAGTAATCCATACTGAAGGCTGTGGTCTTTGATCTTATTTGCTCAGCATACAGATTGAATAAATATGGTGAAAGGACACAACCCTGACGCACACCTTTTCTGATTTTAAACTACTCAATATCCCCTTGTTCTGTTCAAATGACTGCCTCTTGGTCTCTGTACAGGTTCCTCATGAGCACAATTAAGTGTTCTGGTATTCCCACTCTTTGCAACGTTATCTATAATTTGTTAGGATCCACACAATTGAATGCCTTTGCAAGTCAGTACAACACAGGTAAACATCTTTCTGGCATTCTCTGCTTTCAACCATGATCCATCTGACATCAGCAGTGATGTCCCTTGTTCCACGTCCTCTTCTGAATCTGGCTTGAATTTCTGGCAGTTCCCCGTCAATGTACTACTGCAGTTGTTTTGCATTATCTTTATCAAAATTTTACTTGTCTGTGGTATTAATAACATTGTTCGATAATTTCCGCATTCTGTTGGATCACCTTTCTTTGGAATGTGCACAAATACGGATCTTTTCCAGTCAGTTGGCCAGGTAGCTGTCTTCCAAATTTCTTGGCATGGACAAGTGAGCACTTCCAGAGTTGCACCCATTTGTTGAAATATCTCAGTTGGTATTTCATCAATTCCTGGATCCTTGTTTCTCATCAATGCCTTCAGTGCAGCTTGCACTCCTTCCTTCAATGCCTTCAGTTCTTGGTCATATGCTACCTCCTGAAATGGTTGAACATTGACCAGTTCTTATTGGTACAGTGACTCTGTGTATTCCTTCCATCTTCTTTTGATGCTTCTTGTGTCGTTCAATGTTTTTCCCATGGAATCCTTCAATATTGCAACTCAAGGCTTGAATTTTTTTCTTCAATTCTTTCAGCTTGAAAAATGCCGAGTGTGTTCTTCCCTTTTGGTTTTCTAACTCCAGGTCCTTTCACATGTCATTAATACTTTACTTTGTTTTCTCGAGCTGCCCTTTGAAATCCTCCATTCGGCTTGTTCATGTGATTATTTCTTCCTTTCACTTTAGCTGCTCTACATTCAAGAGCAAGTTTCAGAGTCTCTTCTGACATCCATTTTGGTCTTTTCTTTCTTTCCTGTCTTTTTAATGACTTTTTGCTTTCTTCATGTATGATGTCCTTGATGTCATCCCACAACTCATCTGGTCTTTACTGGAAGGGTATAAATAAAATGCATGATTTATGCCTCTTCTTCTTAGAAAAGATATCTGATATCATCTACAGTAAAAGGCAGATATATAACAGCACCATTAAAATGAGGATGAGAAGACATGATCCAACAGAGATACTAGGGAGACTGTCCCAGAGCCTCAAGTTACACAGATGGCCGTCCCTGCTGGCCTCTGGACTTTCTCAGGTAAGTGAGTATGTTGCTGCTGTTAGCTGCTGTCAAGCTGGCTCTTACTCATGGTGATCTTATATATAACTTAACCAGTGATGTCACTAGGGGGACATGGGGGGTGGGGATCACACCGGGTGACACTGTCAGAGGAGGTGACAGCAAAATGACTGTCTACAGAATTTTTGCAGTGTTTCAGTAGAAATTTATTGTTTTTTATAAAAATATTCCTATAGTGAATTATAACAACAAAAACATTTTTCGTAAGCCCAGCTTACATGTATCAATACAAGGATAAAACTCTATGCTAATTTACTTTTTGAACCTTCTAATGCGCTCCCATCAGAACTGTCATTATTACCCAATTACAACGAAGCTTCAAATCATGTGGTTTCATCTGCACACACTACAAGCATGCGCTGTTGTTTTTGTTGCTGCTGGAGTTTTCATAGTCGATGATTTTGTCAAATTTTCTGGTGTTTTAGCTACAATATTGTGGTAATTAGTATTTGTGAACCTGTATCAATAACTTTTTTGAGAATGAAGTAGTAATTAAAGGAAAAGAAGGAGTGATATACGGGAATTACGATTTATGGGTAACATTAGTACAGAAAACATTACTAAGGATACTGTATGATCTCGTATAGGAGGAGGTTCATGGGGTAGGGCGTGACACCATGAGTTATTGCACTGGATGACACCAACCCTAGTGACATCACTGTATATAACAGAATGAAACATTGCCTGGTTCTTTGCCATCTTCATGATCACTGGTATGTTTGAGGTCGTTGTTGCTGCTATTGTGTCAATCCATCTCATTTACCAACATGATGTCCTTTTCTAGAAATTGGTCTTTTCTGATGATGTGTCCACACTAAGCAAGCTGAGACTGGTTTGTTCATTCTTTTGGCTGTCCATGGTATAGTCAATATTTTTTGCCAATACCACAGTTTGAATGGTTGAAGACAGCACTTCTAATTTGCAGATGCATCTTCATCTGGATGAATTATGCTTTTCCCTATATGTTTCAGAACATGACTCACTTTAGGAGCTGTTTAGGACACAGCTTCCCCTGTGCTGGGAGGTGGTCACTGGTATCAGCCCTGAGAGCCTGGATCTTTTCCTTCTCCCCTCCCACTCTAAAGCTCACTAATGCTCCAATGGAGCTGGGTGGGAGTGTCTTCCTCGCCCAGTTCCTGGCTAGTCAGGAGCACCATACTGGGAAAGGGGCACTGAGAGGCAAAAGTACCCTGAGACCAGTGTTTAGGTGCCCTCTAAACAAACTGGTGAGCACTCAGCCTCTGCAGGGCTGAAGCTGGGGCGTCCCTCTGCAAGGAGCCCCAGAGACCCCTTTCCTGCATGAGGAAGCCACAGATAATGTACACAGAGGAGCCAGGACTTAAGAGGAAGAGGACCCCGACCTGGAATCCTATGACTGGAGCTGTTACTTTGGTTGCAGACTCTGTCATCACCAGCTGCAGATGCCTGAGGGCTAGAGCCTTCTCTCCTGCCCTCTGCATCTCTGAAATGTCCATCTCAGCCTAGGCAACAAATCAAAGTGTGGCACCCCCAGGAAGGGACTTGCATCCTTGGACCCACAGGCTTCTCTGATTTGTGGGAAGCAACAGTCATAATAAAAACACTTCTCACTTGTACAGTGCTTTGTTTTATAAGCTGCTATTGCATATCCTTCCTCATTCAAGTCTCAGACTGAATAACTGTGTGGAGAGACTGGAGAAACCCCAAGAATATGGCCCACGGACACCCCTTTAGCTGAGTAATGAAGTCACTCTGGAGGTTCATCTTTTAGCCAAAGATTAGACAGACCCATAGGACAAAATGAGACTAAAGGGACACACCAGCCCAGGGGCAAGGACTAGAAGACAGGAGGAGAGAGGAAAGCTGGTAATAGGGAACCCAAGGTCGAGAAGGGAGAGTGCTGACATATCATGGGGTTGTTAATCAGTGTCATAAAACAATATTTACTAACTTTAATGAGAAGCTAGTTTGTTCTGTAAACCTTCATCTAAAGTAAAATAAAAATAAAATAAATAACTGTGGAGCAGATGCTTATATTGCAGAAGAGGAAGCTGAGATTAAGATGTAGCAATTAGTGCTGGGGGGTTGGGGGTGCCTGGAATCCAGAACCTGGTTGACGGAGATAGAGACATGATGGGTATATACATTTAGCAGTACACCACAGTGGCAACAGCAGAGAGCTCAGAGTTACCCCTCTGTCTCTGTACCCTTAAACGAGTCACTCTCCATCTCTGGACTTAGTGTCTTCCTCATTAAAAAGGGGGTGAATAGACCAGGTGGCTTCATAGGTTCCTTCCGACTCTGATGCTCTGTGACTCTGTGACGAGGATTATTATTACACACGTTCAGCTGACATATCACAGGTCAGAACAAGTCCTCCTAAGGCAGTGTGCAGACAGTATGCATGCCAGACAGCACAGCTGGTTTCTTAGGCACACCAAGCACACTCCCCAGCAGCTCCGTATAAAGCCATTCTCCTACATTACATGGTGTGTCTTGAAAATGTGGTAATTCTCTGGCTTTGATTTGAAATGAGCTACTTTCGGGCTTAATTAAAATCAAAGCTTATTGATACTCAATGTGGTTGTTGAAACACTGAATGCAAATTGTGATTTACATTTGTAATGGGTCTTCATGTCCCCTTTTGTGCATCATTTTCATGAAACAAGATCTGGAATTTGATTTTTTCTACTGAGAACTATTAAAGGACGTGGGGAGCTCTGAGGGTCTGGAGCAAGGCCAGGACAACTGCTGAAGAGCATTATGCTCCTTTTGCAAAACAACCTCTAATGTGTTCCTGGGCTTTGATTAAGGGATCGCCTGACATTAGGGCACCAAGCAACTGTGCATTTGGAGCTGCCCACCATGACTGGGTTCTGTGGGACCCATCGAGTCATAGAGGTGAATGGGCCTGGCAACAGTCCATCAAAAGATGGAGATGGTAACTCTGGAACTGAGCCTGAGCAGATCAGAGGAAGCTGCCTGAGCAGATGTCCCAGACCTCCAGACCACCCACTATGGTTTCCTCAACACCCTTCCCCCAGATCGTATCTATGTCCCATGGAGGGGGCAGGGTCCTGCATGACCAGCTTACAGAGGAGAGAAAGAGCCTAAGCTTGGTGGAAAGATGGGTCATACTGAGGGAGTAAATTGAAAATGTTCATCAGCCATAGTACAGTCATACTCAGGGATGGTCTTGAATAAAGGCGAGAGGGAAAATCTTCCCAATGGGCAGGACTGTGAGCACTGCACCCAGTGATCCATTCTGTGTGGAAGGACAGTAGACCAGGTGGTTAGAAACCTGGAAGAAAAAGGACTGGAAGGTCAGAGGCAAGGGGATTTGGGTAGAGGCATGTTGATGGACATTTGGGAGTAGGTGCAAGAGTGTGAAGATTTTTGTATCACACATGAATGCCCATTGGAAAGCATCCACCCACCATGGAAGAGACACTGAACAATCAAGAGTACAGATTGACCCAGGCAGTTGATGGTGGCCTGCCGTCTTCATTAGCCACCCTGGACCTGGCATGATGGCACATGAATGGGGCGGCCATGTGGCAGAGATGGAGGTATGGGTCCAGCAGCATGGATGATCTGGCTTCTGCCACCTCTGAATTTCCAACCCATCAGCAACTGAGACTAATGCTGATTCCCTAATATGGCACTACTCCTCTTAAGAAGACCAACCATCTCTGAGTAGTAAGTTGGCTACATGAAGCCCCTTACATCTTGGAAAAGCCAGCGATTCATCCTCACAAGGATAGATTCTTATTCCAGGTATGGGTTTGCCTTTCCTGCCCACAGAGCCTCAGCAAGTACTACCTTCTGGGAGCTTATAAATGCCTAATGCACAGGCATGGAAGCCCACACAACACACCATCCAAGAGGACCCACTTTACAGCAAAGAAGGTGCAGGAGTAGAACCATGACTATGGGATCCTCTGGCCTTATCACATATCACACGGTCTAGACACAGCTGCATAGAGAGCTGGAATGGCCAAGTGAAGGTATAGTGGAAGTGCCAGCTCTGGGGCAAGACTGAGCAAGGATGAGAGGGGCATCCCTCAGATGCAGCATAGGCATAAATCAGAGACCTCTAGATGGAACTGTGCTCCCAGAGGGAGGATACATGGATCCAGGAACCAAGGGATGGAAGCAGGAGTGGCCCCATGTGCCTTCGTCCCTTATGACCCACTGGGAGAATCTTTGCTTCCTGCCTTTGCAGCTCTGAACTCTGCAGAGCTAGAGATCCTGGTCCCAAAAGGGAGCATGCTTTTGCCCAATGAACTACACGGTACAGTTCCACCTGGACACTTTGGACTCCCTGTGTTCAGGGACTAGTGAGTGAGAAGAGGGGTCATCCCCTTGGCAGATTAGTTGACCTTGACCATCAGCAGGAGGTGGACTGCTTTTATACTGTGGGGTCAAGGAAGAACGTGTGGATCCCAGAGGTACACTTGGGCTCTACATACACCCATTGTAACTGTGAGTGGACACACACACAGCCCTGGCCTGAGAAGGTCTGATTATCAAGGGTTCACACCCCTCAGGAGAAAGTTCTGGGTCACACCACCAGGCAAACCACCCAGACCTGCTAAGGTGATAGCTGCGAGTGTGGAAGATTTAGAGTGCATACTGTAGGGGGGAGAACCAAGACCAACTGCAGTATTGGGGGCTCATAGTTAAGCCCATCCTCTCCTAAGTTTCCCCTCAGAATGAAAGCCCATGGGCACCAGAGAAGAGCTGCTCCCTGAGCAGGCATGGAAAAGTGGATCTGTGTGGGGCAAGGGGTGGACTGTGCAGGCCACAGAGGGGCACCACACACAGCTTCTTCCAGAGAACCTGCTACTGAGGCACACTAGACTGATAGCCCCAGCTGCCTCCCTTTGGGTCCACCACCAAATGGTGTGTGTGGGGTGGGGGGTACTAACTGACTCCCTCCTGCCTTTTGTGGTATCCTTCTAACTCAACTTTAAAGATACTTTTCTTCCCATATAAAAATTTATACATACATTGTTATTGTTATGTGACTCTAATTGCTCTCCCCATACTGTGACAGCACACTCCTTTCCACCCCTGATTCCCTATGTCCATTCAACCAGCTCCTAACCCTCTCTGACTTCCCATCTCACCTCCAGACAGAAGCTGCCCATTTAGTCTCTTGTATCTACTTGAGCTAAGAGGCATACTCCTCACAAGTATCACTTTGCATCCCACAGTTGAGTCCAACCCCTATCTGAAGAGTTGGCCTCAGAAATTTAGTCCTAGGCTGATAGACAATCCAGGGGCCATACTTTCTGGGGTTCCTGCAGTCTCAGTCAGACCATTAAGTCTGGTATTCTTTCTAGAATTTGAGTTCTGCAACCTACCTTTCTCCTGCTCCGTTCAGGACTCTGTTGTGTTCCCTGTCAGGGCAGTCATTGGTGGTAGCCAGGCACCATCTAGTTCTTCTGGTCTCAGGCTTATGAAGTCTCTAGTTTATGAAGCCCTTTCAGTCTGTTGGGCTGACTTTCCTTGTGTCTTTGGTGATCTTCATTCTCCTTTACTCCAGATGGTTGGGACCAATTGATGCATCTTAGATGGTCGCTTGCAAGCTTTATTTTTTATTTAAAAATTTTTTTTTTATTTTACTTTAAGAGAAGCTTTACAGAACAAATAATTTCTCATTACACAGTCAGTGTGCATATTGTTTTATAACATTGGTTAACAACCCCACGACATGTCAACACTCTTCTTGACCTTTTTTTTTTTTTTTTTGGTGAAAATATACATAGCCAAAGATACACCATTTCAAAAATTTCTACATGCACAATTCAGTGACATCGATTACGATCTTCCAATTGTGCTGTTATTCTCACTTAAGATGAAGGCTTACAGAACAAAATAGTTTCTCATTTAAGTTAGTACACATGTTGCCCTATGACAATGTTTAACAATCTCACAACACATCAACAATATCCTTACACAACCTTGCGTTCCTTATCACCAGCTTCCTTGTCCCCTTCTGCCTTCTGGCCCTTGTCACTGGACTCCTGTACCTCGTTAGTCTCATTTGGTTTTAAGTGGCTGTCTACTCCCAGGCTGAACGGTGAACCTTGGAGATAACTTCACCACTGAGCTAAACGGGTGTCTGGGGGCCATACTCTTGGGGTTTCTCCAGTCTCCTTTAGGCCAGTAAATCTGGTCTTCTTTTTGTGAGTTAGAATTATGTTCTACATCCTTCTCCAGCTCTGTCCAGAACCCTCTGTTGTGATGCTGGTGAGAGCAGTCAGTGGTGGTAGCCGGGCACCATCTAGCTGTACAGGACTCAGTCCGGTGGAGGCCTTGGTAGCTGTGGACCATTAGTCCTTCAGACTAATCTTTTCCTTGTATCCTGTTGTCTTCATTCTCCCTTGCTCCTGAAGGGATGAGACCAGTGGAGTATCTTAGATGGCTGCTCACAGGCTTTTAAGACCCCAGACACTACTCACTAAGGTAGAATGTAGAACATTGTCTTCATAAACTGTGTTATGCCAGTTGAGCTAGATGTTCCCCGAGACCATGGTCCCCACAGCCCTCCACCCAGCAATTCCGTCCCTCAGGGAGTTTGGATGTGTCTATGGGGCTTCCATGACCTTTCCTTGTACAAGTTGTGCTAGTTTCCCCTGTATTGTGTACTGTCTCACCCTTCATCCAAGATACCACTTATCTATTGCCTATTTAGTATTGCCCCCACCCCCACGCCTCCCATCCCTGGTAACCAACAAAGATAGTTACATTTTGTGTGTGAACTTTTTCATGGGTTTTTTCAATAGAGGTCTCATACAATATTTGTCCTTTTGTGATTGACTTATTTCACTCAGCATAATATCCTCCAGTTTCATCCATGTTATGAGATGCTTCACAGGTTGATTGTTGTTCCTTCTCGTTGCATAGTACTCCATTTTGTGTAGGTACCATAGTTTGTTTATCCGTTCATCTGCTGATGGGCATCTAGGTTGCTTCCATCGTTTTGCTATTGTGAACAATGCTGCCATGAACATAGGTGTGCATATGTCTATTCAAGTGACGACTCTTATTTCTCTAGGATATATTCCTAGGAGAGGGATTGCTGGATCGAATGGTATGTCTATTTCTAGCTTTCTGAGGAAGCGCCATATCATTTTCCAAAATGGTTGTATCATTCTGCATTCCCACCAGCAGTGCATAACAGTTCCAATCTCCCTGCAGCCCCTCCAACATTTGTTATTTCCAGTGTTTTTGATTTGTGCCGGTAATGCTGGGGTGAGACGGCATCTCATTGTGGTTTTAATTTGTATTTCTCTAATGGCTAGTGATCGCGAACATTTCCTCATGTGTCTGTTGGCCATTTGAATGTCTTCTTTGGTGAAGTGTCTGTTCATTTCCTTTGCCAATTTTTTAATAGGATTATTTGTCTTTTTGTTGTAGAGGTGTTGGATTTTCTTGTAGATTATGCAGCTTAGACCTCTGTCTGACTTGTACTGTCCAAAACTTTTTTCCCAGTCTGTGGGTTCTCTTTTGACTCTTTTGGTGAAGTCTTTTGAAGAGCATAGGTGTTTGATTTTTAGAAGATCCCAGTTATCTAGCTTATCTGTTGGGGTTTGTGCGTTGATGGTTATGGTTTTTATCCTGTTAATGCTATGTATTAGGGCCTGTAGCATTGGTCCTATTTTTTCTTCTATGAACTTTATAGTTTTAGGCTTTATATTTAGGTCTTTGATCCATTTTGAATTAGTTTTTGTATATGGCATGATGTATGGGTCCTGTTTCATTTTTTTGCAAATGGATATCCAGTTTTGCCAGCACCATTTGTTAAAAAGACTGTCCTTATCCTATTTGATGGACTTTGGGCCCTTGTTGAAGATCAGGTGACCATAGGTGGATGGATTTACATCTGGGTTCTCAATTCTGTTCCACTGGTCAACGTAGCTGTCTTTGTACCAGTACCAGGCTGTTTTGACTACCATAGCTGTATAGTAGGTTCTGAAGTCAGGTAGTGTGAGTCCTCCAACTTTATTCTTCTTCTTCAGTAGTGCTTTACTTATTCAGAGCTTCTTCCCTGTCGAGTTAATAATCAGTTTTTCCATCTCTTTGAAGAATGTTGTTGGTATTTGGATCAGGATTGCATTGTATTTGTGAAATTGCTTTGGGTAGAATTGTCATTTTCACAATGTTGAGTCTGCCTATCCATGAGCATGGTATGTTTTTCCATTTTATGTAGATCCCTTTGGGTTTCATGCAGTAGTGTTTTGTAGTTTTCTTTGTATAGGTCTTTTACATCCCTGGTCAGATTTATTCCTAAGTATTTTATCTTTTAAGGGGCTATTATAAATGGTATTGTTTTCCTGATTTCATTTTCATCATTCTTATTCGTGTGTAGAAATCCAACTGATTTTTGAACGTTTATCTTGTATCCTGCTACTCTGCTGAATCTTTCTATTAGTTCCAGTAGATTTCTCATGGAGTCTTTAGGGTTTTCTACGTATAGTATCATATAATCTGCAAACAGGGACAGTTTAACTTCTTCATTACCAATCTGGATGCCCTTTATTTCTTTTTCTTGCCTTATTGCTCTAGCTAGAACTTCCAGCACAATGTTAAAATAGGAGTGGTGATAAAGGGCATCCTTGTCTTGTTCCTGTTCTCAGGGAGAATGTTTTCAGCCTCTCTCCATTAAGAATGATGTTGGCCGTTGGTTTTGCATAGATGCCTTTATTATGTTGAGAAATTTCCCTTCTATACCTATTTTATTGAGAGTTTTTATCAGGAATGGGTGTTGGACTTCGTTGAATGCCTTTTCTGCGTCAATTGAGATGATCATGTGATTCTTTTCTTTCCTTTTATTTATGTGGTGGATTACACTGATTGATTTTCTGATGTTGAACCATCCTTGCATACCTGGTATGAATCCTACTTAGCTGTGGTGTATTATTTTTTTTTATATAATGCTGAATTCTATTGGCTAGAATTTTGTTGAGAATTTTTTCATCTATATTCATGGGAGATATTGGTCTGTAATTTTCTTTTTTTGTGGCATCTTTGCCTGGTTTTGGTATCAGCGTTATGCTGGCTTCATAGAATGAATTCGGAAGTGTTGCTTCCTCTTCTATGCTCTGAAATAGCTTGAGTAGTACTGGTACAAGCTGTTCTGTAAATGTTTTGTAGAATTCTCCAGTGAAGCCATCTGGGCCAGGGCTTTTTTTTTTTGTTGGGAGTTTTTTTTATTACCTTTTCGATCTCTTCTGTTGTTATGGGTGTGTTCAGATTTTCAACATCACTTTGTTGTAGTTTGGGTAGGTAGTGTGTTTCTAGAAATTTATCCATTTCCTCTAGGTTTTCAAATTTGTTGGAGTATAGTTTTTCATAATATTATGTTATAATCCTTTTTATTTCAGTTGGGTCTGCTGTAATGTCCCCCATTTCATTTCTCATTTGGGTTTTTTACATCTTCTTCTGTTTTTCTTTTTGTCAGTCTGGCCAGTGATTTGTCGATTTTGTTGATTCTTTCAAAGAACCAACTTTCAGTTTTGTTGATTCTTTCTATTGTTTTTCTATTCTCTATTTCATTTATTTCTGCTCTGATCTTAATTATTTCCTTTCTTCTGGTGGCTGTGGGCTTTTTTTGCTGTTCTCTTTCTGTTTGTTTGAGTTGTGTAGCTAATGTTTTGATTTTGCCCCTTCTTTTTTGATGTGTGCATCTATAGCTATAAATTGTCCTCTGAGGACTGCCTTTGCTGTGTCCCAAAGGTTTTGGTATGATGTGTTTTCATTCTCATTTGATTCTAGGAATTTTTTGATTCCATCTCTGATTTCTTCTATTACCCAGTGATGTGTAAGCAGAGTGTTGTTCAGTTTCCAGGTAACTGATTTTTTTTCCTTGCTCTTTCTGTTAATTTCTACCTTGATGGCATTGTGGTCAGAGAAGACACTTTGTATTATCTCAATGTTTTCGATCTTGCTGAGGATTGCTCTGTAGCCTAAGATGTGGTCTATTCTGGAGAACATTCCATGTGCATTGGAAAAGAATGTGTACTTTGCAGCTGTTGGTTGGAGTGTTCTATATATGTCTATGAGGTCAATTTGGCTGATTGTGCCCTTTAGGTCTTCTGTATCTTTGCTAAGTTTCTTTTTAGATGTTCTGTCCATTACTGAGAGTGGTGTGTTTAAGTCTCCTACTATTATTGTGGAACTGTTAATTTCTCTTTTCAGTATTGTTAGAGTTTGTTTTATGTATTTTGGGGCCCTGTCATTGGGTGCATAGATGTTTATTATGGTTATGTCTTCATCGATCATCCCCTTATAGTGTCCTTCTTTGTCTTTTATGGTGGATTTTGTTTTAAAGTCTATTTTATCTGAGATTGGTACTGCCACTCCTGCTCTTTTTTGGTAGTTGTTTGTTTGATATATTTTTTTCCAACCTTTGATTTTGAATAAATTCACATCTTTGTTTCTAAGGTGTGTCTCTTGTAGACAGCATATCAATGGATCCTGTCCTTTTATCCATTCTGTCACTCTTCATCTCTTTATGGGTGCACTGAGGCCATTTACATTCAGTATAATTATTGATAGATGTGAGTTTATTGCTGTCATTTTGCAGTGCTTTTTTTTTTTTTTTTTCTTGTGGTGCTGACATTTTCTTTGTTCTTCTTACTCTCCTGTGCTGAATTCTTTTTGTTTGAGGATTTTTTTTTTTCATTTCTTTTGTTTTTGTAGGTTTCATTTTTACTGAGACTTTATGTTTTTCCTCTTTATTTTTATGAGTATGTTTGTTAACTTTCTTTGTGGTTACTGTGAAATTTGCCCTTATCTTTCTAAGTTTGAAGCAGTCTATTATTACTTGGTATCTATCGCCTTGCCTTCCTCTCCATTAAAAGGTTCTATACCTACACCATTAATTCCTTCTTTTATTGTTCTGATGTTGTTGTCATTTACTGATTAACTGCTCTGATTCCCTGTTGTATTTCTTTTGGTTTTGGATAGTCCTTGAGAGTTCATTTCCTAGACTGGCATCTGGCTGGTACGATCCTACTTCCTAGATTCTGCCTGTGAGCTGAAATTGTTTGTTCTCAGATCAAAGAACTCCCTTTAATAATTCTGGTAAGTTTGGTTTGGTTTTTACATATTCCCTTAATTTCCGTTTATCTGGAAATGTCCTAATTTCACCATCATATATGAATGAGAGTTTTGCAGGATATATTATTCTTGCCTGGCAATTTTTTTTCTTTCAAGATTTTATATATGTCATCCCATTGCCTTTTTGCCTGCATGGTTTCTGCCAGATAATATGAGCTTAGTCTTATTGTTTCTCTTCTGTATGTGACTTCTTGTTTTTCACAAGCTGCTTTGTCTTTGGTTTTGTTGAGTCTGATTATGATATGCCTTGGTGATTTTTTTGGGGGGGGTCTCTCCTATATGGGGTTTGTTGAGCTCCTTGGATGGCCAGCTTTTCATCTTTCATGATATTGGGGAAGTTTTCTGTCAACAGTTCTTCAAGGATCCTCTCTGTGTTTTCTGTTTTCTTCCCCTGTTTTGGAACTCCAATCACTCACAAATTTTTACTTTTGATTGTATCCCACATAGTTCTCAGGGCCTCTTCATTTTTCTTCATTCTTTTTTCTGAGTTTTCCTCAAACAGAATTGTATCCAAGTATTTGTCTTCAGTTCTGCTGATCCTGTGTTCCACCGTTTCAAATCTTCTCCTCAGCCCTTCTATGACACTGTTCATTTCTGAAATCTTGTTGTTTATCTTTTGGATTTAGAATTGTTGTTTTTTTATAATTTCTAGTTGTGAATTTATTTTGGTATTTATTACTGCATTATTTTCCTGAATTCTTCCACATTTTGTCTGTTTTTTCCATGAATTTTTCTATTTTTTCCTCATTTTTGTCTGCTTTTTGCTTCAACTCTTGGATAATTTTGGGTATTAGATACTTGAATTCCTTATCAGGTAGTTCTAGTGCCTTTTCGTCTCCTGGAAAGTCATCTGGTGTTTTATTTTGGATGGCTACTGGAACCATCCTGTCCTGTTTTTGTAAATGTTTTGATATTGTCTGCTGTCTTCGGGGCATTTGGTAGTTATTTTTCTCGTTTACTGATTGTAGATTTTTTTTTTTTCCATCTATGTCTGAGCAGGTGGGCTGTGTGTTCTTTGTTATTTGCTCATCTGTGGGCACAATACTTTTCACCTCCTTCTCCAATTGGCAGGATCAGTTGCTCAGATATGGTACAGCAGGGCAGGTCTAGCTGAAGAGGAGTTGCTTGGATGGATTGTTTGTGGCATTTACTACAGCCACCAGGGTGGGCCGGTAATCAGTGCAGGGCAGTTTCTGGTAGGCCATGCCTGTACTGCTTGGTGGTGTGATGTTAAGCACATGGTGAAGGCAGGCAGGATGGAGGGGGGAGATCGTGCAGTGTGGAGCTAAGATGGGTATGGGAGAGAGAAGAGAGGAACAGGAGTAAAAAACATACAAACAAACAAAATAGTGCTAGGGGAGCTTGCTGTTTGAGTGGCGAGATGAGAGACTATGAAATAGAGAAAAACAAAAAGGGGAAGACGAAGAAAAAAAGAGAAGAATGAATAAATAAATATTAGAAAGAAAAAAGAAAAGCTCCCAGGGATCCCACCGGTGCAGCTACAAGGTCTGGGGAAGTTGTTCCCAGGTGTTGAAATACAGCCTGGCTAAGAGGTATAGAGGTGTCACTCAGTGCAAGGTATTCAGGGAACAGGAAGAGAAGGAAGGTATAGAGAGACAAGAAACTGAGTAATGAAGAAAATCAAAAAGGGAAAAAGAGGGAAAAGAAAACAAAACAAATAATAATAAAAAAGAAGACTCCTCAAAAAAACAGAAAAAAAAAAAAAACCCACTAAAGAAGAAATGTGCTCAGGAATCCCTCTGCGCATCTGCACAAGCTGAGGGGGTATGTCCCAAGCTGTGCAACACCACACAGCCAGAACAGGCCCACAATCAGAGAAAAGAAAAAGAAAACAAACAAACAATTCAAAACAAACAAAGCCCCGGGATCCCACCAGCGTGGCAGCACAGACCGGGAAGCAGTCCCACACTTGAGCGGAGCTCCGCAGCCTTTCAGGAAGAAGCAAAGATGATGCAAGGAGCCAGGCACTGGAGCGAAAGGAGGGGGAGGCGGCAAGAGGCAAGGAAGAAATCAAAAGAAGTGTCAAAAAGTAACACCAGCAGCCAACAATGGCATCCAGGGAGTCAGTCAGCGTGGGCGGATGGAATCCAAGCAGCCAGTGCTTCCCGGGCAAGAGACCGTGGCTACAGGAAGCAGAGGAGGCCTAGTGGGGGTGAAGAAGGGTGGCGGGTGCGAAAGCTTATATCGTTGGTTACTGGTTATTCTGCCTCCTGCTGGAAGTTCCATGAAGCTGCTTTGTCATACCCCCTGTTCTCTGGTCTCTGATAGGAGTCCAAGATGGTGGATCCGTGCTGCATTAGCTGATAGGAGACTTGTGCATGTATGTATTCTTGCTCTCTCTTCTCTATCAGTTTCTTATTCCATTTTGTGCTTGGCTAAGTTTTTTATCTCTTCATTTGATGCTTAGGGTTTCAGGATTGCTGCTTTCTCTGTTTGGCTTAGTTTTTCGGATCTTTGCCGTGGAGGGATGGCGTGGTGCTTCTGCCTAGAGCGCCATGTTGCTGGAAGTCCCTGCTTGCAAGCTTTTAAGATCCCAGATGCCACTCACCAAAGTAAGATGGAGAACATTTTCTTAGTAAGCTTTGTTATGCCAATTGACCTAGATGTCCCCTGAAAGCATGGACCCCAGACCCCTACCCCTGCTACTCTGTCCCTCAAAGTGTTTGATTGTATTCAAGAAACTTCTTAGCTTTGGTTGAGTCCAGTTGTGCTGACTTCCCCTGTAGTGTGTGCTGTCCTTCCTTTCACCTAAGATAATTCTTATCTACTATCTAGTTAGTAAATAACACTCACCCTGCCTCCCCACCCTCGTAACCATCAAAGAATGTTTTCTTCTGTGTTTGAACCTTGAGTTCTTATAGTAGTGGTCTTATACAATATTTGTCCTTCTATGACTGACTAAATTCAGTGAGCATGATTACCTCCAGATTCCTCCATGTTATTAGATGTTACACGGCTTCATCATTGTTCTTTATCGTTGCATAGTATTCAGTTGTGTGGATATACCATAATTTGTTTATCCATTCGTCTGTTGTTGGGCACCTAGGTTGTTTCCATCTTTTTGCTATTGTGAACAGTGCTGCAATGAACATGGGTGTGCATGTATCTACTTGTGTGGTGGCTCTTATTTCTCTAGGATATATTCCAAGGAGCGGGATAGCTGGATCATATGGTACTTCTATTTCTAGCTTTTTCAGGAAGCACCAAATCGATTTCCAAAGTAGTTGTACCATTTTTCATTCCCAACAGTGTATAAGTGTTCCAGTCTCTCCACAACCACTCCAGCATTTATTATTTTGTGTTTTTTGGATTAATGCTAGCCTTGTTGGGATGAGATGATATCCCACTGTAGTTTTGATCTGCATTTCTCTAATGGCTAATGATCGTGAGCATTTGTTCATGTGTCTGGTAGCCGCCGGAATAGCTTCTGTGGAGAAGTGCCTGTTCATATCCTCTGCCCATTTTTTAATTGGGTTATTTGTCTTTTTGTTGTTGAAGTTTTGCAGTATCTTGTAGATTTTAGAGCTTAGATGCTGATCGGATTGTTGTAGCCCAAAATTTTTTCCAACTGTAGGTTATCTTTTGACTCTTTAGATGAGCATAAGTATTTGATTTTTAGGAGCTCCCATTTATCTAGTCTCTCTTCTGGTGCTTGTGCATTGTTACTTATAGTTTGTATTGTGTTTATGCCATGTATTAGGGCTCCTAGCATTGCCACTATTTTTTCTTCCATGATCTTTATGGTTTTCGTTTTTATATTTAAGTCTGTGATCCATTTTGAGTTAGTTTTGTGCATGGTGTGAGTTATGGCTCTTGTTTCAGTTTTTTGCAGATGGATATCCAGTTATGCCAGCATCATTTGTTAAAGAGACTGTCTTTCCCCCAATTAATGGACTTTGGGCCTTTGTCAAATATCAGCTGCTCATAGGTGAATGAATTTATGTCTGCAGTCTCAATTCTCTTCCATTGGTCTATGTATCTGTTGTTGTACCAGTACCAGGCTGTTTTGACGACTGTGGAGATAGAATAGGTTCTAAAATCAGGTAGTGTGAGGTCTCCCACTTTGTTCTTCTTCTTGAGTAATGCTTTACTTATTTGGGCCCTCTTCCCTTTCCATATGAAGTTAGTGATTTGTTTCTCCATCTCATGAAAAAATGCCAGTGGAATTTGGATCAGGATTGCATTGTATCTGTAGATCGCTTTGGGTAGAACTGATATTTTCACTATGTTGAGTCTACCTATCCACGGGCAGGGTGTGTTTTTCCACTTATGCAGGTCTCTTCTGGTTTCTTGCAGTAGTGTCTTGTAGTTTTCATTGTATAGATATTTTACATCTCTGGTTAGATTTATTCCGAAGTATTTTATCTTCTTGAGGACTATTGTAAATGGTATTGATTTGGTGATTTCCTCTTCGAGGTTCTCTTTGTTGGTGTAAAAGAATCCAACTGATTTTTGTATGTTTATCTTGTATCCTGATACTTTGCTGAAATCTTCTATTACTTCCAATAGTTTTCTTGTGGATTCTTTGGGGTTTTCTGTATATAAGATCATATCATCTGCAAACGGAGACACTTTGACTTCTTCCCCACCAATTTGGATGCCCTTTATTTCTTTTTCTAGCCTAATTACTCTGGCTAGGACCTGCAGCACCGTGTTGAATAAGAGTGGTGATAGAGGGCACCCTTGTCTGGTTCCCATTCTCAAGAGGAATGCTTTCAAAGTCTTTCCATTTAGGATGATGATGGCTGTTGGCTTTGTATAAATGCCCTTAATTATACTTAGGAGTTTCCCTTCTATTCCTGTTTTGTTGAGAGTTTTTATCAGGAATGGGTGTTGGACTTTGTCGAATGCCTTTTCTGCATCGATTGAGAAGATCGTGTTGTTCTCTTGTTTTATTTATGTAATTGATTACATTGATTGTTTTCTAATGTTGAACCATCCCTGCATACTTGGTATAAATCCCACCTGATCATGGTGGATTATTTTTTTGATATGTTGCTGAATTCTATTGGCTAGAATTTTGTTGAGGATTTTTGTGTCGATGTTCATGAGGGATATTCATCTGTAATTTTCTTTTTTTGTGGTGTCTTTACCTGGTTTTGGTATCACGGTTATGCTGGCCTCATAGAATGAGTTTGGGAGTATTCCATCCTTTTCTATGCTCTGAAGTACCTTTAGTAGTAGTGGCATTAACTCTTCTCTGAAAGTTTGGTAGAATTCTCCTTGAAGCCATCTGGACTAGGGCTTTTTTTTAGTTGGAGCTTTTTACTTACCTTTTCAATCTCTTCTTTTGTTATGGGTTATTTAGTTGTTCCACATCTGTTTGTGTTAGTTTAGGTAGTGAGTGAGTTACTAGATATTTGTCCACTTCTTCTAGGTTTTCAAATTTGTTAGAGTACAATTTTCAAAGTATTCTGTTATGATTCTTTTAATTTCAGTTGGGTCTGTTGTTATATCACCCATCTCATTTCTTATATGGGTTATTTGCTTCCTCTCTGGTTTTTCTTTTGTCAGTTTGGCCAATGGTTTATCAATTTCGTTGATCTTTTCAAATAACCAGCGTTTGGTCTTGTTAATTCTTTCAATTATTTTTCTATTCTCTATTTCACTTAATTCTGCTGTAATTATTATGATTTCCTTTCTTCTGGCCCCTGAGGGCTTCTTTTGCTTCTCTGTTTCTACTTGTTCCAGTTGTAGGGTTAATGTTTTGATTATGGCCCTTTCTTCTTTTTGGATGTGTACATTTATTGCTATAGGCAGACCTCTGAGCACTGCTTTTTCTATGTCCCAAAGGTTCTGGTAAGATGTATTTTCATTCTTGTTTGATTCTATGAATTTCTTTATTCCAGCCTTAATTACTTCTGTAACCCAGTAGTTTTTGAGCAAGGTGTTGTTCGCTTTCCATGTGTTTCATTTTTTTCCCTTGCTTTTTCTGTTATTGATTTCTACTTTTATGGCTTTATGGTCAGAAAAGATGCTTTGTAATATTTTGATGCTTTGGATTTTTTTAAGGATTGCTTTATGGGCTAATATGTGGTCTATTCTGGAGAATGTTCCATGTGTGTTGGAAAAGCAAGTATACTTGGCTGCTATTGGGTGGAGTGTTCGGTATATGTCTATGAGATCAAGTTGGTTGATTGTAGCATTTAGCTCTTCTGTGTCTTTGTTGCGCTTCTTTCTGGATGTTCTGTCCTTCACCAAAAGTGGTGTGTTGAAGTCTCCTACTACTGTTGTGGAGCTGTCTATCTCTCTTTTCAGTGCTGTTGGAGTATGTTTTATGTATTTTGGAGCCCTGTTGTTGGGTGTATAAATATTTGTTATAGTTATGTCCTCCTGGTGTATTGACCCTTTAGTCATTATATAGTGTCCTTCCTTATCCTTTGTGGTGGATTTTACTTTAAAGTCTATGTTGTCAGAGATTAATATTGCCACTCCTGCTCTTTTTTGAGTGTTGTTTGCTTGATATATTTTTTTTCCGTCCTTTGACTTTTAGTTTGTTTTGTGTCTTTAATTCTAAAGTGTGTCTCTTGTAGGCAGCATATAGACAGATTGTGTTTTTTTATCCAATCTGCCACTCTCTGTCTCTTTATCTGTGCATTTAGTCCATTTACATTCATCGTGATTATTGGTAAGTATGAGTTTAGTGCTGTCATTTTGATGTCTTTTTTTGTGTGTTGTTCACCGTTAAGTTGTTCCACTTAATTTTCTGTGCTGAGTCATTTCTCTTTATGTATTTTCTTTTCATCTTTTTCATTGTTGTTGATTTTGTGATTGCTGAGTCTTTATATTTTTCTAGTTTTTTATTTTGACCTGTAGGATTGTTAGTTTCCTTTGTGGTTAACTTAATATTTACCCCTATTTTTCTAAGTTTATACCAGTCTTCTATTTCTTTTTATTGCCTTGACTTCCTCTTCATATGAAAAATCTATATCTACATTTAAGTCCTTCTTTTTTGTTTTAATATTGTCGTCTTTTACATATTGACATCTGTTTCCCTATTTTCAGTGCTTTAGCTTTGATTTACTTTTGTAACTTCTCTGTCTGGGTTGATACCTGGTTGCTGTGTCCTGTGTCCTAGTCTTGGATTGTTGTCTGATGTTACTGATTTTCTAACCAGAGGAATCCCTTTAGTATTTCTTGTAATTTTGGTTTGGTTTTTGCAAATTCCCTAAACTTCTGTTTATCTGGAAATGCCCTAATTTCACCATTATATTTGAGAGACAGTTTTGCTGGATATATAATTCTTGGCTGGCAGTCTTCATGGCTTTATATATGTCATCCCATTGCCTTCTTGCCTGCATGGGTTCTGCTGAGTAGTCCGAGCTTATTCTTATTGACTCTGCTTTGTAGATGACTTTTCGTGTATCCCTAGCCACTCTTAAAATTCTCTTTTTATCTTTGGTTTTGGCAAGTTTGATTATAATATGTCTTGGTGACTTTCTTTTCAGATCTACCTTATGTGAGGTTCTATGAGCATCTTAGATAGATATCTTGTCATCTTTCATGATATCAGGGAAATTTTCTGCCAACAAGTCTTCAACAATTCTCTCTGTATTTTCTGTTATCCCCCCCGTTCTAGTACTCAATCACTCGTAGATTATTCCTCCTGATACAGTCCCACATAATTCTTAGGGTTTTCATTTTTTTAAATCCATTTATCTGATTTTTCCTTAAATAAGTTGGTGTCAAGTGCTTTATCTTCAACCTCACTAATTCTGACTTCCATTGCCTCAATTCTGCTCCTGTGACTTTCTATTGAGTTGTCTCATTCTGAAATTTTACTGTTAATCTTCTGGATTTCTGATTGCTGTTTCTATATGGATTCTTGCAGCCTGTTAAATTTGTCGTTGTGCCCTTCTCTAATCTTTTTTAATTTCCTTTATTTTGTGTTCTGCATTTTGCTTCATTTCATGAAGAGTTCTGTATACCAATCTTTTGTATTCTGCCTCCAGTAATTCTAAGAAATTTCCCTCCTCTGGAAAATTTCTAGATTCTTTATTTTTGGGGCTTGCGGAAGCCAGCATGGATTGTCTTTTTATGTGATTTGATATTGACTGTTGTCTCTGAGACATCAATAAGTTGTTTATTTACTTATTTTATGTTTGCTTACTGTGTCCTACATTCTTGTTTTGTTTTGATATGCCCAAATAGGCTGCTTGTATGAGGTAGTTTGATTACTGGCACCTTTGAAGCTCTAATGTCCTGTCACCAGGTGGTTAAATCTGTTACTAGGTATGTGTGCTCAGGAGTCCTCCGACTCCTCCTGTATGGATTCAGCTCACATGCCCAGGTAGATAGCCACCAAGTGTGTGGTGTAGGCTCTCACTTACAGTCCTAGACATGCATGGGTGATTGGTGTAGTCACAGGCATCTGGCTGCAGCAGGGGGACACACTCTGAGCAAGGCAGGGGGCTGATGGCTGTCCCTGAGTGTTCAGGAGGAAGGTGTGTTCTTGTTCTCTAGAGCGTGTAGTTGGGTAGGTTTTGCAGCCGGACTATGAGCACCTAATGCTGTTGGCTGTAAGGACTAGGGGACACTTCTTATTCATGGGCCCCTATTGCAGGTGGCTAGGTGGCATGGGTGGAGCCACCAGTCCTCAGGACCCTGATGTGGTGGGTGAAGACCCTGCTTAATGGACAGAGCAGTGTCAAATGTCAAGGACCTGCCACTTCCCAGCTGAAACAGTTGAAATTAGGGCTCTGGTATATACCGTGTTGTACTGTGGTAATGAGGGCCTATGCTGTTGAGATGGGCCCACACAAATCTATGCAGGGGGAAAGGCATTCAAAGTCCATGGATCCCTTATGCCTATGCGTAGGCAAAGGAGCTGTGCCTACCCTGGGTTCCTGGCTTAGGGGAGCCAGCAGTTTATTTTTTTCCGTTTGCTAATTTGTTCAGCGTCCAAGGCAGGGAGAATGGCTCTGGGTGTATGATGGATCCTACTTCCGGCCCAGAGGACCTGACAATTGCGGACGTTGGTCTGGGACCCTGTGTGAAGCAGGGAGCAGGGAGGTAAGTGGGAAAGAGATTTTTCCCTTAGGGTGGTGTTTTTGATCCATGCAGTAGGCCATATGCAATTACTTATCTTTTGCCAGATCAAAGGCTGCTTCTCACTGGTTCTGGGTGTCCATGTAGACTTTCAGTGGGTGGGTCTCTCCCGGTGCCAGAAACATTCCTCCCAGGCACGGCTGCTTGCCTGCCTCACCGCTCACCCCCGAGCTGATCAGGCCTGAAGGGCTCAGACTCTTGCTAAGTCAGGTCTGGCGACTTCTGGCTGCTTCCAAACCGTTTCTCCCTCCCCCTGCCACTCAGTCCGGTTTCTCAACTCTGCCTTTGATGTTCAGGGCTCCCAGATTGCCAAATATAATCGAATCACTTGTTTTTTGGGGTCTTTGTTGTAAGAGGGTCCACTGGAAGCATCTGACTACTCCGCCATCTTGGCCCCAACTCCCACTTTTTCCTTTTATTCTAAAATAATTCTGTGACATTAATTAAATTCACAACGCTGTACAATCACTACCACTATCCATTTCCAGAAGTTTTATCACCCCAATCAGAAACTCAGCACCCATTAAGCAATAACTCCCCATTCCCCTTTCCTCCCAACCCCTGGTAACCACTAATAAACTTTGGTCTCTATGCATTTGCATATTCTAGATATTTCATATAAGTGAATCATACAATATTTGTCCTTTTGTGTCTGACTTATTTCACTCAGCATGTTTTCAAGTTTCATCCATGTAGTGGCATGCATCAGGACTTCATTTCTCTTTGTGGCTGAGTAATATTCCATTGTATGGATATACCACGTTTTGTTTACCCATCCATCTGTTGATGAACACTTTGATTGTTTCTACCTTTTGTGTATTGTGAATAGTGCTGCAATGAACACTGGTATACAAGGATCTGTCTGAGTCCTTAACTGTCAGCTTTTGCTTGGTGACTCCCCACTGGCCTGGCTGAGACTTTCTCAGAACTTGATGCAGTCTCAGGCTCTTCCTACTCAATCCTTCCTTCCCACAATGCTTCCACAGGGTCAGACCTGGATCGTGGTCTGAAAGTTCTCCCTGCCGACTCCTGCTCTTTCCCCCTTTAGCCTTCACAGGCATTTCCCCCATTAAATCTCTTGCACGTCTAATCACATCTTGGTGTCATTTTTTCCTAGGATCTGAACTGACACAGATAGATTAGGGAACCACTCATGTTTCTGTTTCTTTGTATAACAAGGGAGAGGGAGATGAACTGAGCAATTCCTATGATACAAGTATTTCAGCCTGAAACAGATTCAATTTTCCATTAACAAGGGTCAGTTAGAGAAAAACTCACAGACTGATGAGATGCTGACAGAAACTGTAATAAAAAGATTTCACCTTTGTCCTGCAGCAGATACTTCTATGGGATCATTTATGTGCCTGCTATATGTTGAGGATTTTGCTAGATACTTTCACAAATATTCCATCAGAAGTTTATTGACACTGATGTTTTTGCTTTTTGCACCTCACAAACAGGCCCTAATTTTTTTTAAAGGCACTCCAAACTACTTTGAGCAATGGGAAATTCACTAGAATAAATGTAAATCTTCCCAATGAAATATTATAATGCTATCGTGTTCTGTTACATCCCCCACCATTGCTCCCACTGAAAGCAGAATGGTAGAACTAAATAAAAGATGGGGTATTCTGCAATCTCTTGTAGCCCTAGGATCAACCATTTTGTGAATCTGAATTTAAAGGTGGAAAGAGATTGTCTCAGTCATCTGATGCTGCTCTAACAGGAATACCACAAGTGGATAGATTTAGCAAAGGGAAGTTTATTCTCTCACAGTCCAGTAGGCTACAAGTCCAAATTCAGGGCTTCAGCTCCAGGGGAACGTTTTCACCATCGGCTCTGGAGGAAGGTCCATGTCATCAGTCTTCCCTTGGTCTGGGAGCTTCTCTGCACAGGAACCTCAGGTCCAAAGGACACGCTCTGCTCCCGGCACTGTTTTCTTGGTGGTACGAGGTTCCCATGTGTCTCTGCTCACTTCTCTCTTTTATATCTCAAAAGAGATTGCATTAAGACACTAATCTTGTCAACCTCATCAGTATAACCTCATCACAGTGATAGAATTTATAACACATGAGGAGATCATATATAATCTCCTCATAGTGGTAGAGTTTACAACACATAAGGAAATCACATCAGATAACACAATCATACAATACTGGGAATCATGACCTAGCCAAGTTGCTACCCACCTTTTTTGGGGGACACAAGTCAATCCATAACAGAGATATTAGGGTCCAAGAAAATGAAAGAGGAAGAGATAGGAGAAAACCAAGAGGAAAGTGGATTGTTTTACTTTAGACCTGAGTTAATTCTCCATGGATTATAAATCTGACCATATATACTCAGCCTGACAACCGTGTTTTCTCCTCACTCCTCAGCCTATGCTCCCAGCCAGAATTTATTTGATTACAGTGACATGGGCGTTTAACCATTAATAAATTAGACCTGAATTCTGCCTGTCAAACTAAATGACCAGGATACCCTTGGTGATACTGAGTCTTGGCTTCCGTAATCACTATTTTTTTCTTGCTCAGGTAACTTGAAAAATTATATTGATAATCCCAGTCATTAGTAAGCTCTAATCATGTTTTCTTCAATTACAAAGGAGAAATTCTTTTCCCACTTGAGATTTACGTACTCAAGTTCCTTTCACGCCTATCAGACTTACTCTCCTAAATCCCCAGAGTAACAAGAATTTTCAATGCCTCTGCTTCAGTTGTGCCTCTAAGAATGGCATGGACATACCACAAAACATGTAAAATCAGAGTCTACCCATACTTACAGGAAATGGGGTTTTATTAACAACCATAACCAAAAACCAATTGCCATTGAGTCAGTTCAACTCATAGCCACCCCATATGTGTAAGAGTAGAACTGTGCTCCATAGGGTTTTCAATGACTGAGTTTTTGGAAGTAGATCACCAGGCCCTTCTTCCAAGGTGCCTCTGGGTGGACACAAACCTCCAAACTTTCAGTTAGCAGCCTAGCGTTAACCATTTGCACCATCCAAGAACTCTCCCCATTACCATAGGTATTCATAGCTGGCTTTGTGATAAAACCAACTGTCTTTCCCTGTTCAGCAGTGCCCCAACCCCTGATGCCGCCGGTCCTCTGGAGCAGATCACTGGTTACTATGAGGACCAGGGTGGCCTGAGCACAGGGTAGGACTTGGTGGGGGTGGCTGTTACAGAGGGGCTAGTCCTCATTAGTTACAAATTCTGCTTACATTTCTTTCCTTCTTTGCTTCTCTCCTCTCTTCTTCTCTCCCTCCCTATCTTCCCCACTTTGTTCTAGAAAGAATAACCTACAAGGGGACAAAAAGTACAAGGTCAAGTCAATTAAAACTGAGGAGTTTATTAGTTAGGACTTTTTCATTGCAGAGACAGAAACCCAACCATCTTAAGAGAATGTGGGAATTTTATTGGCTCACAGGGAGAGGCAGAGGAGGAACTGGTCTTAGGGACAACTGGAACCCGGACTTTAGACATTCTACCCTGTCAGCTTCAGTTAGAATCCCAGGGAAGGGCTTTGATTGGCTACCCAGGACCAAGCCCCCACAGTGAGGGTGATTATGATTGGCTGAGCCTGTGGCCAGGAGGCAGAATACTGACTGAAAGGGGTGGCCCCTACTAGACCTAAACAGTGCAGTGGGGGAGGAGAGTTCCTCCAAAGAGGGGTGCTGTTCTGGAATGATAAAGCAATTAATGTATGCCATATCTGTGGTTACATCAGAAGAGATCAGGAGCATGGCTACTGTAATGTATGCACTCGCTGTGGTGGGTCCCAGATGTGATGCTGTGTCCCACCCAACAGTGAAAGAGAAAGGCGGGCTAGCTGCAGTGCCCACAGATACAAACAAACCAAGAGTTCAGGAGAAGGACAACTATTCTTGGTTTTATGACCAAACAGGAATTTCTCTCTGGGGAGGTTAGTATATGTCTTTTTTACATTTCAAATGATCACATCCCCACATTGGCCAGCAGCCACTTAGACAGGGTCCTGATGACCCTGAGTCCCTCTGACAGGGCTCAGACACAGTTCTGGGTAAGACTGTTTGGGGCTGAGAGTGGTCCCTGCATTGATCTCATGCTCTCCTCCTTGGCATCCACCCCAATAACCCTCTAGCTCCTCTCCCGGCTCTCAGGCCAAAGTCCAGTGAGCTAAGCAGCTCTCTTCCAGAATTCTCCATGGCCCCTCTTCTGTCTTAGTGAAAACTTTCTCTCCACCTGGCCCTCAGATACTTTCACATTTGCACGCCTCTAACGCATCCCCTGTCATCCAGTCATCTAAGCACCATCTGTTGTTGTTGGGTGCTGTCGAGTCAGCTTCAACTCATAACAACCGTATGTGACAGAGTAGAACTGCCCCACAGGGTTTTCTAGCCTTTAACCTTTATAGAAGCAGATCACCAGGTCTTTCTCCCCAAGAGCCACTGGGTGAGTTCGAACTGCCAGTCTTTCTGTTTGCAGCCAAGCACTTAACCGTTGTGCCACCAGAGCTCCTTAAAAGCCATTTAAAAAGACCCTTATAAAAATCAGCCCTTAAACCCACATTTACACCTCATAGGGCATCATCTCTCGTGAGCAAAAACAGTGCACATATTATTTACAGAGAAGGGAGAGGGGATGTGTCGGTTCACCTTCCCTATACCCCCTCACTCTTTCCAGGGGAAGGAGCTCGGGGGGCCTCCCGGCCCACCCGGGGCAGACAGGCTCAGCTGCCAGCACCTGGAAGCAATGCCTTATCCTGCATCCCCGCACATTCTCCATTCACCTTTTGGGGGTGACAGGCAGGGGTCGCAGGCACAGTGCCTCACAAAGTAATTCTCTTGGCAGGAAAGACAGAAGCAAAGAATGCAGCTGCCTTGTCTTTGGTTCCCAAAATACTCTGGGGGTGGGGGGAGTCAGAACAGTGGATCTCACACTCCAGCGTCTATTTAAATCACCTCATAAACATGCCCATTCTCCACCCCAAATTGCTGAGCCAGGGCCTGGGGAAGGAGCCCAGGGAACGCCCTAGGTCACTGTGTGGCCAGTGTCTGAGGCCACTCTCAGAATTGCTGTGCTCTTTGAAACCATTCCTGTCTCCAAGGCATCAGGCCCTTAGCCTGTGCCTGGACCACGGCAAACCCCGTTTGCTCCACCAAGGGACTTCTCAGAAACGTGCTTCTAGGAAATAATTGTCCTGTGAAGTGAGTGCCACCCCTGGGGCAGCGGGTGCCTGGGCAACTGTGAACTTTTGCAGTTGTCTAAAATTCTGGAACAAACATAGCTCTGACTGCGCCCTGCTGCCTGTTCTGCTTCCTGCACTGACTCCAAGGAAACGTGAGGAGCTAAGGTTTAGGGCATCTCCACATGCCAGGCCGTCACATACACCCAGGCCTCCTTATCCCCCCTTTTACCTAGTGGCCCATGGCCATGCCATCAGTAAGAGGCTGTAGCAGGTCTGACTCCAGAGCCGGGCCTTTGGGCCATGCCTCTCTAAAATGCCAGTCCAGCCTCGCTAGCCAATGGAGGAGGCAGACCCAGGTGCGGCATCACGAGGGAAGCAACCAGAGGAATCCCAGCCCCTGCCCGTAGCTACTTCTTCTACGAATGGCTGAAATTTCACCACCAGGAATTCATTCCTTAGGCGTAAACACTGACCACGAGTATCCTGGGAGGACCAACTCTCAACGTCAGCCTACCGGGCACAATGCAGTCAGAAAAAGCAGGTTCACACCGCTCCAGAGTTATTAGCCTGTGACTGTGTGCAAATTGCCTGCGTAAGCTCTCTACCTCCTGAACCTTGGTTTTTTGTTTTGTTTTGTTTTTGAAAATGGTTACTGTGAGAATTAAATGAGAAAACGCACACTATGAAACTAACAGTACTATATTAAAGTCGTTTATCACTCTGCAGTGTGAATTACTTTATCGGGTCTTTTCCTCTCCATGTCTCCAACATATAACCATTCCAAAACTCCTAGAGTGGGTGGCACTACTGATTTGCCATCGACAGGATAGGCTCTGACATCCCCAAACAGTGGAGATAGGTTTGTGTTGACTCATCACACAATTATTGTTGTTAGGTGCTGTCGAGTCAGCTCCAATTTGTGGTGACCTTGTGTATGACAGAAGGAAACTTTGCCCTGTTCTGTGCAGTCTTCATGAAAGTTGGTGTGTTTGAGTTCATTGTTGTGGTTATAGTGTCAGTCCATCTCACTGTGGGTTTCTCTCTCTTTTTTTTTTTTTATATTTTATTGTACTTCAGGTGAAAGCTTATAGAGCAAATAGTTTCTCATGAAATAGTAGTACACATGTTGTTCTATGACATTGGTTAACAACCCCACAAGTATTAAGCCTCTAAATTCTCAACCTTTTTTTTTTTTTTTTGATGAAAATTACAGATGGCCAAAGATACACTGTTTCAAGAATTTCTACATTCACAGTTCAGTGACATTGACTATGCTCTTCCAACTGTGCTGTTATTCTCACTTAAGATGAAGGCTTACAGAACAAAATAGTTTTTCATTTAACAGTTACTACACGTTGCCCTATGACAATGGTTAACAATCTCACAGCACATCAAGAATATCCTTACTCCACCTTGTGTTCCCTATCACCAGGGGACTTCCTTGTCCCCTTCTGTCTTCTGGACCTTGTCAGTGGACTATTGTACCTCTTTAGTCTCATTTGTTTTTTTTTTTTTTATTTTATTTTATTTAAACACCATTTCAAAACTTTTTACTTACACATTTAAGTGATATTGACTATGCTCTTCCAATTGTGCTGCCATTCTCGCCCAAGATGAAGGCTTACAGGACAAAACAGCCTCCCATTTAATAGTTACTACAAATGTTGCCCTATAGCAGTGGTCAACAATCTCACAATATATCGACAGTGTCCTTATTCAATTTGTGTTCCTTATCATCAGTTTCCTACTCTCCCTCTGCCTTCTGGCCCTTGTCACCGGACTCCTGTACCTCGTTAGTCCCATTTAGTTTTACTGGGCTGTCCATTCCCAGGCTTAACATCGAACCTCTGAGCTGAAAGGGTGTCTGGGGGCCACACTCTTGAGGTTTCTCTAGTACTCTTTAGGCCAGTAAATCTGGTCTTCTTCTTCTTTTTTTTTTTTTTTTTTTTTGGGAGTTAAAATTATGCTCTACATCCTTCTCCAGCTCTGTCCAGAACCCTCTGTTGTGATCCTGGTCAGAGGAGTCATTGGTGGTAGCCGGGCACCATCCAGCTGTACTGGACTCAGTCCGGTGGAGGCCTTGGTAGCTGTGGACAATTAGTCATTTCGACTAATCTTTTCGTTGAATCCTGTTCTCTTCATTCTCCCTTGTTCCCGAAGGGATGAGATCAGTGGAGTATCTTAGATGGCCGCTCATAGGCTTTTAAGACCCCAGACACTACTCACCAAGGTAGAATGTAGAGCATTATCTTTATAAGTAGTGTCATGCCAGTTGAGCTAGATGTTCCCCGAGATCATGGTCCCCAGAGCCCTCCGTCCAACAACTCAGTCCCTCGGGGGGTTTGGATGTGTCTATAGGGCCTCCATGACCTTTCCTTGTGCAGGTTGTGTTAGTTTCCCCTGTACTATGTACTATCTCACCTCTCACCCAAGTTACCACTTACCTATTACCTATTTAGTATTCCCCCCCCCCCATCCCTGGTAACCAACAAGGATTGTTACATTTTGCATGTGAATTTTTTCATGGGTTTTTACAATAGAGGTCTCATACAATATTTGTCCTTTTGTGATTGACTTATTTCACTCAGATAATGTCCTCCAGTTTCATCCATGTTATGAGATGCTTCACAGATTCATTGTTGTTCTTTCTCGTTGCATAGTACTCCATTGTGTGTATGTACCATAGTTTGTGTATCCATTCATCTGTTGATGGACATCGAGGTTGTTTCCATCGTTTTGATATTGTGAATAATGCTGCCATGAACATAGGTGTGCATATGTCTATTCGAGTGATGACTCTTATTTCTCTAGGATATATTCCTAGGAGTGGGATTGCTGGATCGAATGGTACGTCTATTTCTAGCTTTCTGAGGAAACGCCATATCATTTTCCAAAATAGTTGTATCATTTTGCATTCCCACCAGCAGTGTATAAGAGTTCCCATCTCCCCGCAGCCCCTCCAACATTTGTTATTTCCAGTATTTTTGATTCGTGCCAGTAATGCCGGGGTGAGATGGTATCTCATTGTGGTTTTAATTTGCATTTCTCTAATGGCTAGTGATCGCAAGCATTTCCTCATGTGTCTGTTGGCCATTTGAATGTCTTCCTTGGTGAAGTGTCTGTTCATTTCCTTTGCCCATTTTTTGATAGGATTGGTAGTCATTTTGTTGTAGAGGTGTTGGATTTTCTTGTAGATTATGGAGATTAGACCTTTGTCTGACTTGTACTGTCCAAAAATTTTTTCCCAGTCTGTAGGTTCTCTTTTAACTCTTTTGGTGAAGTCTTTTGAAGAGCATAGATGTTTGATTTTTAGAAGATCCCAATTATCTAGTTTATCTGTTGGGTTTTTTGTGTTGATGTTTATGGTTTGTATCCTGTTAATGGCATGTATTAAGGCCTGAAGTGTTGGTCCTATTTGTTCTTCTATGAATTTTATACTTTGAGGCTTTATATTCAGGTCTTTGATCCATTTTGAAGTAGTTTTTGTATATGGTGTGAGGTATGGGTCCTGTTTCATTTTTCTACAAATGGATATCCAGTTTTGCCGGCACCATTTGTTAAAAAGACTGTCTTTTCCCCATTTGATGTATTTTGGGCCCTTGTCAAAAATCAGGTGACCGTAGGTGGATGGATTTACATCTGAGTTCTCAATTCTGTTCCATTGGTCAATGTCTCTATTGTTGTACCAGTACCAGGCTGTTTTGAGTACTGTAGCTGTATAGTAGGTTCTCAAGTCAGGTAGTGTGAGTCCTCCAACTTTATTCTTCTTCTTCAGTAGTGCTTTACTTATTCGGGGTTTCTTCCCTTTCCATATAAAGTTAATAATTAGTTATTCCATCTCTTTGAAGAATGTTGTTGGTATTTGTATCGGGATTGCATTGTATTTGCAGATTGCTTTAGGTAGAATTGCCATTTTCACAATGTTGAGTCTGCCTATCCATGAGCATGGTATGTTTTTCCATTTATGTAGATCCCTTTGGATTTCATGCAGCAGTGTTTTGTAGTTTTCTTTGTATAGGTCTTTTATATTCCTGGTCAGATTTATTCCTAAGTATTTTATCTTTTTAGGGGCTATTGAAAATGGTATTGATTTCCTGATCTCCTTTTCATCGTTCTCTTTACTGGTGTATAGGAATCCAACTGATTTTTGAATGTTTATCTTGTATCCTGCTACTCTGCTGAATCTTTCTATTAGTTCCAGTAAATTTCTCGTGGAGTCTTTAGGGTTTTCTATGTATAGTATCATATCATCTGCAAACAGGAAGAGTTTAACTTCTTCATTACCAATTTGGATGCCCTTTATTTCTTTCTCTTGCCTTACTGTTCTAGCTAGAACTTCCAGCACAATGTTAAATAGGAGTGGTTATAAAGGGCATCCTTGTCTTGTTCCTGTTTTCAAGGGGAATGTTTTCAGCCTCTCTCCATTAAGAATGATGTTGGCTGTTGGTTTTGCATAGATGCCCTTTATTATGTTGAGAAATTTCCCTTCTATACCTATTTTATTGAGAGCTTTTATCAGGAATGGGTGTTGGACTTTGTCAAATGCCTTTTCTGCGTCAATTGAGATGATCATGTGATTCTTTTCTTTCCTTTTATTTATGTGGTGGATTACGTTGATGGATTTTCTAATGTTAAACCATCCTTGCATACCTGGTATGAATCCTACTTGGTCGTGGTGTATTATTTTTTTGATATGATACTGAATTCTATTGGCTAGAATTTTGTTCAGAATTTTTGCATCTATATTCATGAGAGATATTGGTCTGTAATTTTCTTTTTTTGTGATGTCTTTGCCTGGTTTTCGTATCAGCATTATGCTGGCTTCATAGAATGAATTTGGAAGTGTTGCTTCCTCTTCTATGCTCTGAAATAGCTTGAGTAGAACTGGTACAAGCTCTTCTGTAAATGTTTTGTAGAATTCTCCAGTGAAGCCATCTGGGCCAGGGCTTTTTTTGGTTGGGAGTTTTTTTTATTACCTTTTCAATCTCTTCTCTTGTTATGGGTCTGTTCAGATTTTCAATATCACTTTGTTGTAGTTTGGGTAGGCCTTATGTTTCTAGAAATTTATCCATTTCCTCTAGGTTTTCAAATTTGTTGGAATATAGTTTTTCATAATATTCTGTTAGAATCCTTTTTATTTCAGTTGGGTCTGTTGTAATGTCCCCCATTTCATTTCTTATTTGGGTTATTTGTGCCCTCTGCTGTTTTTCTTTTGTCAGTCTGGCCAGTGGTTTGTCGATTTTGTTGATTCTTTCAAAGAACCAACTTTTGGTTTTGTTGATTCTTTGTATTGTTTTTCTGTTCTCTATTTCATTGATTTCTGCTCTGATCTTTACTATTTCCTTTCTTCCGGTGGTTGTAGGCTTTTTTTGTTGTTCTCTTTCTATTTGTTTGAGTTCTGTAGTTAATGTTTTGATTTTGTCCCTTTCTTCTTTTTTGATATGTGCATCTATTGCTATAAATTGTCCTCTGAGGACTGCCTTTGCTGTGTCCCAAAGGTTTTGGTATGATGTGTTTTCATTTTCATTTGATTCTAGGAATTTTTTAATTCCATCTCTGATTTCTTCTATTACCCATTGATGTGTAAGCAGATTATTATTCAGTTTCCATGTGTTTGATTTTTTTTCCTTGCTCTTTCTAGTGTTAATTTCTACCTTGATGGCATTGTGGTCAGAGAAGATACTGTGAATTATCTCAGCATTTTGGATCTTGTTGAGGATTGCTCTGTGGCCTAAGATGTGGTCTATTCTGGAGAACGTTCCATGTGCATTGGAAAAGAATGTGTACTTTGCAGCGGTTGGATGGAGTGTTCTATATATGTCTATGAGGTCCAGTTGGCTGATTGTGTCCTTTAGGTCTTCTGTATCTTTGCTGAGTTTCTTGTTAGTTGTTCTGTCCTTTACTGAGAGTGGTGTGTTGAAGTCTCCTACTATTATTGTGGAACTGTCAATTTCTCTTTTCAGTGCTGTTAGAATTTTTTTAATGTATTTTGGAGCCCTGTCATTGGGTGCATAGATATTTATTATGGTTATGTCTTCATGATGGATCATCCTCTTAATCATTATATAGTGTCCTTCTTTGTCTTTTATGGTAGATTTTGTTTTAAAGTCTATTTTATCTGAGATTAGAATTGCCACTCCTGCTCTTTTTTGATAGTTGTTAGCTTGATATATTTTTTTCCAACCTTTGATTTTTAATAAATTCACATCTTTGTTTCTAAGGTGTGTCTCTTGTAGACAGCAAACTGATGGATCCTGTTTTCTTATCCATTCTGCCACTCTCCGTCTCTTTATGGGTGCATTGAGTCCATTTACGTTCAGTGTAATTATTGATAGATGTGAGTTTGTTGCTGTCATTTTGTAGTGCTTTTTTTTGTGATGCTGAAGTTTTCTTTGTTCTTCTTACTCTCTTGTGCTGAGTTACTTTTGTTTGTGGATTTTGTGTTCATTTCTTTTGTTTTTGTAGGTTTTGTTTTTGTTGAGACTTTATGTTTTTCGTCTTTATTTTTATGAGTTGGTTTGTTAACTTTTTTTGTGGTTACCATGAATTTTACCCTTATCTTTATAATTTTGAAGCCATCTACCGTTACTTGGTATCGCCTTGCCTTCCTCTCCTTTAGAAGGTTCTATACCTATGCCGTTTGTTCCCTCTTTCATTGTTTTGATGTTGTTGTCATCCTTTGATTGATTTCTCTGATTCCCTGTTGTATATCTTTTGTTTTTGGAAAGTCCTCTGTAGTTCAGTTCCTAGAATGGTATCTGGTTCATGTGAACCTGCGTCCTAGGTCCTAGGTCCTGCCTGAGGGCTGAAGCTGTTTGTCCTCAGATCGAAGAACTCCCTTTAATAATTCTTGTAAGTTTGGTTTTACTTTTGCATATTCCTTTAGTTTCTGTTTATCTGGAAAGGACCTAATTTCACCATCAAATCTGAATGAGAGTTTTGCAGGATATATTATTCTTGGCTGAGAATTTTTTTCTTTCAAGATTTTATATATGTCATCCCATTGCCTTCTTGCCTGCATGGTTTCTGCTGAATAATCTGAGCTTAGTCTTATTGTTTCTCCTCTGTATGTGACTTCTTGTTTTTCACAAGCTGCTCTCAGGATTCTTTGTTTGTCTTTAGTTTTAGCGAGTGTGAATATGATATGTCTTGGTGATTTTCTTTTGGGGTCTCTTCTATATGGGGTTCGTTGAGCTTCTTGGATGGCCAGCTTTTCATTTTTTATGATATTGGGAAAGTTTTCTATCAGCAGTTCGTCAATGATCCTCTCTGTGTTTTCTGTTTTCTCCCCCTGTTCTGGTATGCCAATCACTCGTAAGTTTTTGCTTTTCATTGTGTCCCACATAACTCTCAGGGTCTCTTCATTTTTCTTTGTTCTTTTTTCTGAGTTTTCCTGAAACAGAGTTGTATCCAAGTGTTTGTCTTCAGTTCCACTGATCCTGTCTTCCATGGTTTCAAATCTACTTCTCAGCCCTTCTATGACACCGTCCATTTCTGAAATCTTGTTGTTTATCTTTTGGATTTCTAATTGTTGTTTTTGTATAATTTCGAGTTGTGAATTTATTTTGGCATTTTGTTCCTGCATCATCTTCCTGAATTCTTCCAATTTTTTGTCTGTATTTTCCATAAATTTGTCTATTTTTTCCTCATGTTTGTCAGCTTTTTGCCTCAGTTCTTGGAAAATTCTGAGTATTAGTGATCTGAGTTCCGTATCAGGTACTTCTAGTGCATTTTCTTCCACAGGAGAGTTATCTGGTGTTTTAATTTGGACGCCCATTGGAGCCATCTTGTCTTGTTTTTGTAAATGTTTTGATATTGTTTGCTGTTTTCGGGGCATTCAGTAGATATTTCTCTCGTTTATTGATTGTAGATTTTTTTTTTTTTTTTTGTTTCGTCCTTGTGGTACAGCTGGGCAGATCTAGCTGAGGAGGAGCCACTGGGACGGGTTGCTTGTGGCACTCACCGCAGCCACCAGCATGGTCGATAGTCAGTGCTGGGCAGGTTCCAATAGGGCGTGCCTGCACCGCTTGGTGGTGTGATGTCTAGTGCATGGTGCAGGTAGGTAGGGTGCAGCGGGAAGATGGTTATGTGTGAAGCTAAGCTGGATATGGGAGAGAGGAGAGAGGAGGAGGAGCAAAAAGCATACAAATATAAAAGAATGCTAGGGGAGCTTGTCGTTGGAATGTACAGATGAGAGACTATGGGTTGGAGGAAACCAGAAGGGGGAAGAGAAAGAAAAGGAAAGAATGACCAAATAAAAATCAGAAAAGTTAAAGAACTGCAAAGTTCCCAGGGATCCCACCGATGCAGCTATGAGGTCTGGGGGAGTCGGTCTCAATTTTCACAGCTCAGCCTGGCCAGAAGGTACAGAGGCATACATCGCCTGGTATTCAGGGATCAGAAAGAGAAGGAAGAGATAGAGAGATGAGAAATTAAGCAATGAAGAAAGACATAAGGGAAAAAGAGGTAAAAGATGACAAAACTAATCAAAAAAGGAAGAAAAATAAAATTGAAAAAAAAAATAAAAGGGCAACACCAGCAGTCAGTGCCTACAAATGGGACCCAGAGAGCCCCCACTCAGGGGCGTGAATTCCAAGAAGCCAGTAGTCTCGGGGTTAAGAGACCGTGGCCACGGGAAGCAGAGGGGCCAACGAACAAAGGCCCCGGCATCCCACCAGCGTGGTAGCCAAGACCTGGAAACAGCCACACGCCCGAACGCAGCCCCACAGCTCCGCAGAAGAGAGCAGAGACGGCACTCGGAACCAGGCACCCAGGCAAAAGGAGGGGGAGGCGGCAGAAAAAGGTTCGCTAGCTGCCAGCAAACGGCTTCCAGAAAGCCGCCAGCCCGGGCGCGCGGAATCCAAGCACCGGCCCCCCCCCCCAGCCCAGGGATTCTGGCCACAGAAAGCAGAGAGGCGAACGAGCAAAGGCCCCGGGATCCCTCCAGCACGGGAGCCCAGACCTGGAAACAGCCACATGCCCGAACGCAGCCCTACAGCCCCGCAGGAGAGAGCAGAGACGGCACTTGGAACCAGGCACCCAGGCAAAAGGAGGGGGAGGCGGCAGAAAAAGATTCGCTAGCTGCGAGCAAACGGCTCCCAGAAAGCCACCAGCCCGGGCGTGCGGAATCCAAGCACCGGCGCCCCCCAGCCCAGGGACCCTGGCCACGGAAAGCAGGGGAGCCCCAGCTGAGGCGGAGGGGGTGGGGGTGGGAGAGCGCGCACCGCTGTTTACCGGTCGTTCTGTCTCTGACCAGATGCTCTGCAAGGCTGCTCTCCCCTCCGCTGGTCTCCGATAGGAATCCAAGATGGTGGATCCGCGCTGCATTAGCTGGTAAGGAATCTCTGCCTGAGTCTCTCCTCGCTCTCCGTTCTCTTTTAGTATTCTCACTCTGTTTGGTGTTTGGCTGAGTTCTTTATCTCTTCATTTGGTGTTCTAGGGTTTCAGGATTGTTGATTCTCTATTAGGGTTAGTTTTTCGGATCTTTGCTGTAGAGGGACGGCGTGGTGCTTCTGCCTAGAGCGCCATCTTGCCCCCTCCCTCCGGGTTTCTTTCATTTTTGCTGACCCTCTGCTTTACTAAAGAGGATGTCCTTTTCTAGCGTCTGGTCTTTCCTGATGACGTGTCCAAAGTAAGCGAGCTGAACTCACTCGATAAAAATGTAGTGCATGAATGAAGGAAGAAAAGTTGTAATCCCTATAGTATTTCCTTGTAATGACACACAGACCTTTGGTGAGTAACCCAACTCTCCAAGAACCCAGAGAGAAGAACGAGGCCACCTCAACAGAAGCACTGACTGACTGGGGCCTGGGAAGTCATCTGTCTCAGCTGACTTAACTGACAGATCAGACAGTGAGGACCCAGAGAGGTGGAGTTACTGCCCACACTACAGCGAGTCAGTGGCAGATCCAGAACTAGACTCCAGGTCCCTGCGTGATTTCCACTGTTCATAAATGAGACAAGTCACTAGAAAAGTACATCCCCCACCTCCACCTCTTCAAACCTTCCCCAGAATAAATAGCAGATAGATCAAAGATTTAAATGTAAAATGATTTATATGCAAAAAATAAAACCATAAAAATGTAGACTACATGGAGAGGTGTTTTTAAAAATTTGAAGTGGGAAGGACAGAAAAACCCAGTAACAACATAAAAAGGAAATATTTTGCATGTAAAAAAAAGCATGACAAACAAAGCAATACAAATGGTAAACTGGGATGAAATATTTGCAACCAGTAACACAGACAAAAGGCCAATGTCTTTAATATATAAAGAGATCCTATAAATAAAAAGATCTATAACCCAACAGAAGAATGGACAAAAAGCACAAACAGACAATTCACAGTAACTATAAATGGAATGCAAATGTATAAATAGATGTTCATTCTCATTCATAATAAGAGAAATGTGCAGTAAAATTACAATGAAACACCATTTTCACCTAACAGATTGACAAAGATCAAAAAGTGAAAAAATACACCGTGTTGTTGAAGGCATAGGGACAGGCAGGCTCATACATTGTTGATGGCAGCACAAATTGGTACAACTTCTAAAGTGGGCAGATCATTTATCTGTTGAAATCAATAATATATGCGTGCTTTGATCCAATAAGTCTATAAGCCCTAGTCCTTCAGAACACTCTAAAATGTGTGAAACGGTGTTAAGTGCAAGCATTCCAGCATTGGAAACAGCCTACGTGTAGAGGCCTGGTTAAATAGATTCCATAGTGTTGACACAATGCGTTGCCGTGGTGCCATGGCCTAGAGGGAAGCAGCTCCCTATAATTGATACAGACACTTTAAGTTAAAAGATATATGTACAAAACACTGTCTGCAGTAGACTTGCATTGCTGTGGGAAGAAATACATGCATTTAATTCATCCTCCCTCCCACTCTCCTGGATGATGTTCTACACCTTTGATCTCTCCTCAATCCTGCCACACCTTTTCCTACTGTCAGCTGAGGACACTCTTTCCTACTCACTAGGAAAACAGAAGTGCTTAGAGAATAACCTGCACACGGTCCTGCTGCCATGTCTCCCAACCTGCCTGCATCTGTCTCCACTGAGCCCCCTTCATCCTGTCCCCATGGATGAACAGCCCGGTTCCCATGGAAAGGCAGCCACTCTCTTGGTGGATCCCATTTCTCTTGTCTATTGTAGGATTTTGCTCCTGCATATTTTCCTTCTTTCTGCATCATCGGAGTCCTGGTGGAGCAGTGGTTAAGCCCGAGGCTGCTAACAAAAGTTGGTGGTTGGAACCCACGAGCTACTTCGCATAAGAAAGATGTGGCAGTCTGCTCCCTTAAAGATTACAGCCTTGAAAACCCTATGGGGCAGTTCTACTCTGTCTTATAGGGTCCCTGTCAGAATCGACTAGACTGCAGCGCATTTCTGCATCATCAGTTCACTTTCCTGACCTCTGCAGGATCACTTCATTAGCATACAAACTTGCTGTAATATACTCTACCTTGTCCCACACTCCTCTCCACCTGAGGTCTCAGTTCTTTGCTCCCTTCTACAGCAAGACTCCTAGAAATAGCTGTTCCCACTTCCTCTGCTCCCAATCTCCTCCGAGCCCACTCCAGTCAGGCTTTTGCTCTCACAGCCCGTCTGCTCTTGTCAAGGTTACCAGTAACCTCCTCATCGCCCAATCTAATGGCCAACTCTGCATCCTCGTCTGACTCAGAGCAGGCCACTCCTTCATTCCTGAGGCATCTCCTTCTCTTGGCCTCTGGACCCCACTTTCTCTTGGTTCTCTTCATAACTCACTGGCTGCTCTTTGCTGGTCTCTTCACTGGCTCCTCGTTATCTCTCCAACTGCTAGCTCTTGGAGGACAGCAGAGTGAATCCTGACATCTTCTCTTCTCTACCTATGCTCACTCTCTAGATACTCTCCTCCTGCCTCTTGGCTTTAAATACCATCAATCTATTGGTTACTTCCAAATGTCCATCTCCAGCCGGACTTCTTCTCTGTCTCTCTGATATTTACACTTAGATGTCTGTTAGTTATCTAGTGCTGCTATAACAGAAATACCACAAACTGGCAGCTTCAACAAACAGAAATTTATTTTCTCACAGTTTAGAAGGCTAAAAGTCCGAATTCAGGGTGCCATCTTTAGAGGAAGCCTTTCTCTCTCTGTCGGCTCTGGAGGAAGGTCCTTGTTTCTTGAGTTTCTGCTCCTGGGCGATTTTCATGTGGCTTAGCATCTCTCTCCCCCCATCTCAGCTTCCCTCCCTTGCTTGTTTAATCTCTTTTACATTTCAAAAGATACTGACCCAAGACGCACCCTTCACTAATCCTGCCTCATTAATTTAACAAAGATAACTCATTCCCAAGTGGGATTATAACCGCAGGCATAGAGATTAGGAATGACAACACATATTTTGGGGAGAGAGTACACAATTCAATCCATAATATTCCACCTGTTGGTCCCCCAAAACACATGTCCTTGCCACATGCAAAACATATTTACCTGTCACATCATCCCAAAAGTCTTAAATCCACTCCAAGTCCAAAGTCTCATCTTCTGAATTATCTAAATCAAATATGGGTGAGACTTCAGGCGTATTCTATCCTGGGGCAAAATTCCTCTTCATCTGTGAACATGTGAAATCTAGACTACAAGTTATCTGTTTCCAAAGTATAATGTTGGAACAGGCACAAGGAAGTATTTCCATTACAAATGGAAGAAATTAGAAGGAAAGAAGGAATAATAGGCATCAAGCAAGTCCAAAACCCAGCAGAACAAACTACATTAACTCTCAAGGCTTAAAAATAATCCTCTCTTTTCTGAGACTATCTAGGCAATGGCCCTGCCTTCCAGACTCTGGATGTTGGCCATGCTGTCTGGATTTTGGGTAGAGGCCCCTTGGCCCTTGGCTTCGGCTCTGCCTTTCAGGCCCACTGGGATGGCAACTCTGCTCCCTCTGCTTTGGTCGGCCCCATTCTAGTAGCCCATCTGAGTGGCACCCCACTCCTTTGACCCCAGCAGGTCCCATTCTTCTGCCCTTGAGCATGGCAGCCCCACCCCTCAGCTTCATGTGGCAGCCCCATCCCTCTGGCACACTGTTATGGTTAAGGTTGTGTGTCAACTTGGCCGGGCTGTGATTCTCAGTGGTTTGGCAGTTATGATCCAGTTTGGCAGCCATATAATGATGTACTCACTTCCATGATGAGATCTGATATAATGTGATCACCTCCATGATGGGATCTACTGTGAGTAGCCAATCAGTTGAAAGGGAGTTTCCTTGGAGGGGTGGCCTGCATCCAATATAAGTGGACTTTCTGGCAAGACTCACAGGCTTTTGCTCCCTCTGGATCCTGCAGCTGGCTCCTGTTCATCTGACCTCCAGTTTTTGGAACTTGAGCTAGTAGCTTATCTGCCATCTGAGCTTCTGATCTTGGGTTTGCCAGCAGCACCTGTGGCTGCGTGAGTCAGGAGACCTCCAGCATGACCCACGAACTTGGGACTTTTCCAGCTTCTACAACCGTGTGAGCCATTTCCTTTAAATAAATTTCTTTCTATATGTATATTCATATGCTGCACTGGCTTTGCTTCTCTAGAGAACCCAGCCTGAGATACACACCTTAACAGCAGCCCCACACTCCAGAACCAAGTGGGCAAACATTTGACTCTTTGAAACCTAGGAGGCTGTGACCCTACCATTTGAGATCTAGGAGACCATGGACCCACCCTTTGAAACCAAGAAGGTCCTGCTTCCCTTGCTCCTTCCAACAGTTCTGCTGATCTCCAAACTGCTCCAGGGATTATCCTTTTCTTTTTTTGGAGGACAATAGATGTCGCTCCTGTGTCCTGTTTCCCGCCAAGAATTCCCAGAGATAAACAGCCTTCTCTCCTTTTGTTCTTTCTCTGCCTTCTTCAGTCTAAGCTGATGAGTTTTCTGCTGTGGTGGTTGGTTAGGTCCATCACTTATAGGCTTAATCTCTTTAACAAAAGATTGTATAGTCATGTCCTTGGTGAACATTCTAGGACACGTGTCCTTAGTTTTTACAACACAATTTTCCAAATCTTTAAGATTCTGTTTTCATTTTGCACAGTTAATTTTTAAGTTCAAATCTTTCCTCTCACATTTCTTTATAAGGGACAAGAAGAAACCATGCAACCCTTTTAAGATTTGCTTAAAAATTTCATCAGCCAGATACCCAGTTTCATCACTTACAATTTCTACCATCCACCAATCATTTAAACACAATTTAGACAAGTTCTTTGCCACTGCATGAAAAGCGTTGTCCTTCCTCCATTGTCCAATCACATGTTCATCTTTTTATTTTAAAGCTTCGCTAGAAGCACATTTAATATCCACATTTCCAGCAACATTCTGTTGCTGGTGTCATGTGTATTCTCTAAGACAATAGAGACTTTCTCTATGACTCTCCTCACTTCCTTCTGAGCCTTCACCAGACTTGCCTTTGTCCATAATTCTACCAACAGTCCCTTCAAGGCAATCTAGGCTTTTACTTTTAGGCACCTTAAAACTCTTCCAGCCTTACCCATTATCCAATTCAAAAAACACTTCCAAATTTTAGGTATCTGTAAGAGCAGCACCCTACTCTTCCAGTAGCAAATTTTGTCTTAGTTATCTAGTGTTGTTATAACAGAAATACCACAAATGGGTAGCTTTAAAAAACAAAAAATTATTTTTTCACAGATTAGGAGGCTAGAAGTCTATATTCAGGGCACTGTCTCTAGAAGAAGGCTTTCTGTCTCTGTCAGCTCTGGAGGAAGGTTCTTGTCTCTTTTGAGGTTCTGCTCCTGGGTGATCTTCATGTTGCTTGGTATATCTCTTCCTCCATGTCCACTTCTCTCACTTGCTTGTTTAATCTTTTTTAAATCTCAGAAGAAATTGACTCAAGACACACCCCACAGTAATCCTGCCTCATTAACATAACAAAGACAATCCATTCCCAAATGGAATTATAACCACAGGCATTGTTGTTGTTATTGCTGTTGTTAGCTACCATCCAACAGATTCTGACTCATAGAGATCCTATGTACAATGGAATGAAGCACTGCCCAGTCCTGTGCTATCCTCACAATGGTTACTATGCTTGAGTCTGTTGTTGCAGCCACTGTGCCAGTTCATCTCGTTGAGGGTCTTCCTCTTTTTTGCTGATCCTCTTCATTACCAAGCATGATGTCCTTCTCCAGGGACTGGTCCCTCCTGATAACATAACCAAAGAATGTGAGATGAAGTCTCGCCATCCTTGCTTATAAGGAGAATTCAGGCTGTACTTCGTCTGAGACAAATTTGTTTGTTCTTCTGGCAATCCATGGTATATTCAATATTCTTTGCCAACACCATAATCGAAAGGCATCAATTCTTCTCTAGACTTCCATATTCACTGTCCAGCTTTCACATGCATACGAGTCAATTGAAAATACCATGGCTTAGGTCAGGCTCACCTTAGAACTCAAGATGACATTTATGTTTTTTAACACTTTAAAGAGGTCTTTTGCAGTAGATTTGCCCAATGCAATATGCCGTTTGATTTCTTGACTGCTGCTTCCATGGGTGTTGATTGTGGATCCAAGTAAAAGAAATCCTTGACAACTTCTATCTTTTCTCCGTTTATCATGATGTTGCTTATTGGCCCACTTGTGAAAAATTTTGTTTTCTTTATATTGAGGTATAATCTATACTGAAGGCTGTAGTCTTTTATCTTCATCAGTTTGTATTTCAAGTCCTCTTTGCTTTCAGCAAGGAAGATTGTGTCATTTCCATAAAGCAGGTTGTTAATGAGTCTTCTTCCAATCCTGATGCCACGTTCTTCTTTTTACAGTCTAGCTTCTTAGATTATTTGCTCAGCATACAGATTACATAAGTATGGTGAAAGGATACAACCCTGACACACACCTTGCCTGATTTTAAACCACGAAGTACCGCTTGTTCTGTTTGAATGACTGCCTCTTGTTCTCTGTATAGGTTCCTCATGAGCACAATTAAGTGTTCTGGAGTTTCCATTCTTCTCAATGTTATTCGCAATTTTATGCTACACACAGTCGAATGCCTTTGCATAGTCAATAAAACACTGATAAACATCTTTCTTGTAGTCTCTGCTTTCAGCCAGGATCCATCTGACATCAGCAATGCTATCCCTTGTTCCACGTCCTCTTCTGAATCAGGCTTGAATTTCTGGCAGTTCCCTGTGTATGTACTGCTGTAACTGCTTTTGAATGATCTTCAACAAAATTTTACTTGAATGTGATATTAATGATATTGTTTGATAATTTCCACATTCTGTTGGTTCACCTTACTTTGGATTGCACAAAAATATGGATCTCTTCCACTCAGCCAAATTTCTTGGCATAGATGAGTGAGTGCTTCCAGAGTTGCAACCATTTGTTGAAACATCTCAGCTGGTGTTCTGTCAATTTCTGGAGGCTTGTTTTTCACCAATGCCTTCAGTGCAGCTTGGATTCCTTCCTTCAGTACCATTAGTTCTTGATCATATGCTATCTCCTGAAATTGTTGAATGCCGACCACTTCTTTTGGTACAGTGACTCTGTGTATTCCTTTCATCTTCTTTTGATGTCCCTGTGTTGTTCAATTTTTTGCCCATAGAATCCTTCAACATTGCAACTTGAGGCTTGAATTTTTTCTTCAGTTCCTTCAGCTTGAGAAAAGCCAAGTGTGTTCTTCCTTTTTGGTTTTCTAACTCTTGAACTTAAAGTAGCTAAAGCAAATAGACGAAATGATGAAGTAAAAGAACTTAGCAGATTTCAAAGGGTGGCTTGAGAAAACAGAATAAAGTGTTTTAATGAAATGTGCAAAGACCTGGAGTTAGAAAACCACAAGCATAGAAGTTAGGAATTACAACAAATATTTTTTAGGAACACAATTCAATCCATAACAGTGTCCAACAGACACCTTAAAGTTACTATATACAAAAGCAAACTCTAATTTCCCCAGCCCCTCCCTTGGTCTTCCCCAGCCAAGTAAACGGCAGCCCATCATTCCAGTTTCTCAGGCCAAAACATTTAGCCATGCGTCACTCTTTTCCTTCTCTCAGATCCCACATCCAAATCCCTCAGCAAATTCTGTGGATACAACTTTCAAAATATATCCAGAAACAACTACTTCTCACCACTTCTACTACTCCCATCATGGTCCAAGACACCGTTGTCTCTTGCTTGAATGATTGCAATAGCCTTCTAATGGTTCTCCCCCATTTCTCTCTTTCCCCTCTTACAAGTGATCCTTTAAACTGTTAAATCAGATCATGTTATTCTTCAGAGTCTTGGTGGTGCAGTGGTTAAGAGCTATGGCTGCTAACCAACAGGTTGGCAGTTCAAATCCACCAGCTGCTCCGTGGAAACCCTATGGGGACAGTTCTACTCAGTCCTGTAGGGTCACTATGAGTCAGAATCGATTTGAGGGCACTCTCCAATACTGTCCTTCTCACTCACCGTCTCTAGCCACACTTGCCTCCTTGCTCTACTTCAAATATCCCAAGCCCACCCTTAGTTCTCCTAGGAGCCTCTTCCCCCAGGTCGCTCCCTTTTGTTCTCCCAGTTTCTGCTCAAATGTCCAGTGAAAACCAGAGCCATAGTCAGGCTGCTCGGCAGAAACTGGGCCCACTGAAGGACATATGGCTGGTGGGAGCTAGAGACACAGTGGAAGACAAGAGCTGCCGAGACAATGCCCATGGCAGAGCAAAAGAAGAGACACACTGCCTTCTCTGCCCCTCCCAGACTCCAGTCCTCCCCACTGCCTCCCATTGGCTGAATCCTGCCAGAAACCAGATGACAAAAGCTCCTAGGACCACAGTTCCCCGTTATAGAGAGCAGGGTAGGATAGGAGCTAAGCGCAGAGGCAAACGACATTCACAAAAATGTGCTCCCCATGCAAATGAACCATATTGGCTTATAAATTCATCTCCTATGAGTAAGTGGTTTAACTGAAACAATTCTCCAGAGATTTATCAGTCATTGGTGAACAAATTACATCAGTTTCTTGAACCTGCAAAAATAAAGAATAGAATTGGAACCAATGAACCTATGCAGTTCATACTTGCCTTGAGACTTCACAAGACAAACCTATCCTCCTTGCATCTTAACTACAGAGTTACAGACAGACGGACCAGTCTCAGTGTTGACCCATGTGAGCAGTGTGGGTCTTCGGCAAATGCTATGTGTCAGCAGTGAGCCCCAGACTAAACTTTTCACTGCACACAAATAGCTTTTGGTTATCCAAAGAAACTTTTGCTTCCATTTCCATAAGATGTTGGAAATGCTTGGATAATGGTTGAATAAGCTTTACAAAGACAGGAAAACATTCTCTCAGGCAGGTCAAAGAACACTGAACCTTGTAATTATGCTTTATTTTTTTAACTAGTAAGGGGAAAAGCTAAAGAGAGTGGAAATAGAAAAAAACAAGGCAAGACCTTTTGCACGATGATGCTATTAGGACTGGGTGTTGCAATGATCTAAAATATCCTTATGCAAGCCCTTGGTACAGAGTTCTACTTGGAAAGTTTCTCTCCCAATACCTCATGCAATTATCAGGAGTTATAGTTAGGAACGTTTTACAAAATATCTTTTGACCCACATGGCATAAGGAGAATTGTCAAAGACTACTGTGTTCTCTAAAAACACCCTGCTTGTCCAGAGTCCTTGAACTAGGCATCTTTGTGGGCACTGTCTGTGGCACCAAATGGGCATTTATTATGGTTTAAAGTGTGGTAAGTATAAGGACAGAGATAGACTCTAGGAAGGTCGTGGCATGGGTTTAACTCTGGGTTTGGCTTGGTCCCTCCTGGGGAGGGCTGAGAGGGTACAGCTTTCTCTGAGAGTCAAGATAATGTCTGCATCTCTCTGGTGAATCTTGGAGGCCAACAGGTCTAAGCCACAATCATCTGAAAATCCAGTTCATATCTTGGCATTTGATTTTCCAAAGGTTATCAATTCCAAGGGCACAGCATGTAAGAATGTTTTTCCTGGAGAGTTGTTGGAAAGCTGTAACTAGCATTCTAAATGCCGGGTCTGGATACCAGCTGGAAGCCACATAAATAGATGGCACTAGCAGCACTGGTAAACTGGAGCTTTAGACACACCCTTCCATAGCAGTTAGGTTCTGACTCATACTACAGTATAGGAACTTTGGGACCAGTATAACTACTGAAGTAATTTTATTCTGCTCAGGAAGTTATTACAATAAATTCACATTTTTGAATCATGTACAAATAAATGGGCAAGAGTGAGGTCAAGAAACCAGTCATAATTTGTAGTCAGATAATAGTGGCACTCCCAAGTTTCCCAGAGTTAATCTGTGGGATTAGTGTGTTCAAAGCTCATAACTAAGTTGAGAGTCAACACACACAGACCTTTCGTCAAATTCTGCAAATTGGTGAACCCAAACCCTCTACCCAGTGGGAGGTAATGCTGGATTACTAGGGCAAAAGTCACATGGTACACTCTGTAAAACAATTACAAAGGCAGCAGTTGGCAGAGCCAAAGACTTTATTCCTAACCTATGCTGTTTACATGACTACCACCCTTAGTAAAGGATAGGAGTATAATTGCTAGGATTATTCCTTTTTTATTTAGCAAACAGACACCTCCCCATTGCACAAGGCTGCGGGGTCACACACATCGTGGATGCTGAATCTGTCATTGTTAAAACTGCTGAGCTTATGTTTGGTTACAGAGCTGGTCAAGACACCAGAGTATTCTTTAGAGAAAAATGTGAGCAGAAAATTAATCACTTGGGAGAGTACTGCTACATAGTTCGCCTTTACCTTAATCCAGAATACTGCTGGGACTGTATGACCCTGCAGCCTTATGGCTAACTGGCACTCTGATGAGAGCCACCTGAACACAGGTGAAGGGGCGAGTGGCACAGGTCCCCTGCAAATCATAGTCAAACAGCTCAGGGAAATGGCTATGAGGAGGTGTGCCATCCTAAGGCCACACTCTCGCTGGCCCTGAGTCCTCCCTCCATGGATCGATGTTAATGGTCCCATTTGTGTCCGGGAGCAGAAGTGATTACAAGGTTACACAATCAGTGCCCAAGCTTATAGGGAAAAAAAGCTGGAATCTGACTCTAAGCTCTGGTTTTTGTGATTAGATAACACCCCCTTAACACGACATCAAATGATTTATCACAGCATTTACAGAGTCCTGAGTCCATTCCTTACGATTTTTCAAGAGTTGTTTTTCCACAGGATTGAGTCACTGTCTTCCTGACTATGCAGACCACTGCTCTCATCCAACTCTATTTCATAGGCAGAGAGATCAAGGCAGCTAAGTGGCTGAATCGTTTGTCCAAGGCCATCCTTGAGGAGGTTTCTAAAGAGTACTGCTAGCTTTGAACGAAGCTTTGAAAATAGGAAGGGGTCCTGTTTTTAAAATGTTTTTCCAGAGGGCACAGCAAATGAAGATCAATGGATGGAAGTTGTTGCTGTAGTTGCTAGCTACCATTTAGTCTGATTCATGGTGACCATAAGGTACAACAGAACAAAACTCTGCCTAGTCCTACATCATCCTCACAGTCGGCAGAGTGTTGAGTCCATTGTTGTGGCTATTGTGTGAATCCATCTCACTGAGGGTCTCCTTCACCCTCAGTGGCCCTCTACTTCATCAAACACGATGTCTTCCTCCAGTTATTGATTCTTTCTAATGACACGTCCAAAGCATATGAGTTGGACAATGTTTTATTGTGACCCACTGTCATGGATTGAATTGTGTCCCCCCAAAATATCTGTCAACTTGGCTAGGTCATGATTCCCAGTATTGTATGATTGTCTACCATTTTGTAATCTGATGTGATTTCCCTATATGTTGTAAATCTTGTCACTATGATGTGATAAGATGGATTAGCCGCAGTTATATTGATAAAATCTACAAGATTAGATAGTGTCTTAAGCCAATCTCTTTTGAAATATAAAAGAAAGAAGCAAGCAGAGAGACATGGGGACCTCGTACCACCAAGAAAGCAGCACCAGGAACAGAGTATGTCCTTTGGACCTGGGGTCCCTGTGCTGAGAAGTTCCTCAACCAGGATACTGTTGATGACAAGAACCTTCCTCCAGAACTGACACAGAGAGAAAGCCTTCCCCTGGAGCCGGCACCCTGAATTCGGACTTCTAGCTTACTGGACTGTGAGAGAATAAACTTCTCTTTGTTAAAACCATCCATTGTTGTATTTCTGTTATAGCAGCACTAGATGACTAAGACACCCATTAAGTTTTCATTGACTAATTTTTAGAAGTAGATCACTGGGCCTTTCTTCCTAGTCTGGAAGCTCCACTGAATCCTGCCTACCACGTGTGACCCTGCTGGTATTTGAAATACCAGTGGCATAGCTTCCAGCATCACAGCAACACACAGGTCAACCCAATATGACAAACTGACAGACGTGCGGTAGGGATAGAAGTTAAATGAATGTAAAAGCACTCTCTAACAACTGGGTCTGTTTCCCTCATCTGTAAAATGTACGTAATGGTAGTTCTCTTAGGGGATTTTAATAGGGATTAAGTGAGATAATTAGTATAAACTAACTAGCATGGTGCCTGGCATGTAGTAGGTGATCAAAAAGTTAATTCCTGAAAAAATTTGGAAATGGTTAGTGGTAATAGTTGCATAACATGGTGAAGGTAGTTAATGTCATTTTCTTACAATTGAAAAAAGGCTAACTCCTTTCTTCCTTCTAGCAGTGGAACACATTGCCACTGAGTATAGGAATTCACCAGCCACGGATGCCCATCCACAGCCCCTTGAGCTAAATGACCACTACGATACCTCTAACCGTAGCAGTCCAAGTTCACAGGGCAAGTCTGGACTTTAAATCCAGGAAGACATCATCAGTTCTAAAACTTTCTAATCTGCCAACACTCAATAAAGATAACTTGTGTTAGGGAAAGATCAGTCCAAAGGACTAATGGACCACAACTACCATGGCCTCCACCAGACTGAGTCCAGTACAACTAGATGGTGCCGAGCTACTACCACTGACTGCTCTGACATGGATCACAACAGTGGGTCCCCGACAGAGCTGGAGAAAAATGTGGAACAAAATTCTAACATGAAAAAAGACCAGACTTACTGGCCTGACAGACCCTGGAGAAATCACGAAAAGTATGGCCCCTGGACACACTTTTAGCTCAGTAATGAAGTCACTCCCGAGGTTCACCCTTCATCCAAAGATTAGACAGGCCTATAAAACAAAACGAGACTAATGGAACACAACAGCTCAGGGACAAGGACTAGAAGGCAAGAGGGGACAGATAAGCTGGTAATAGGGAACCTAAGGTTGAGAAGGGAGAGTGTTGGCATGTCGTGGGGTTGTTAACCATTGTCATAAAACAATATGTGTACTAACTGTTTAATTGGAGACTATTTGTTCTGTAAACCTTCATCTAAAGTACAATAAAAAAATTTTTAAAAAAAAGAAAGAAAGTACCAAACCCCACCCCCCCAAAAAAAGGTGACTTGTGTTTTCCAAAGTCATTGTAATTTATATGGGATATCAATAGACAAACTGAAGAAAGTAGGAGGGCAAGTTCTTTTGGAAAACTAGGTCAAATGAAATGAAACTCCCAGAATCCCCTTCCTAAGCTCTCCATTGAGGGTTTCTTTTCTACTAACTCTTGTACTCTGTGTGTGTCACTTCTTGAGGAGGTCGCAGGTCCTCACTGCAGGACATTCAATGGTCTTCCCTGAAGGAAGCACCACCCTGGCTGGGGAAGAGGAGGTGCATCACTATGGGCTCATGATGAGTGGTGGCGGGGCAGACTCAGAAACGGGAACCTCACATGTGCAGCTGACGTTAGGATGGGGTATTGGGTACAGCAGTTACACAAACACATTATACACAATAGTGTTACCTCCTCCCCATCAGATGTGTTAAACATGTACAACACCTAAGCACTGGCCCACAATAGGAGCTATATACTATTAACTCTTATTATTATCTCCTGAGAAAAATTATTCCCTAATGGGAAGCATCTTCCGTATGCCTCATTCCTTTTGAGAAGTACTATCTCAAACCACATGTAGAGAAGGACTAGACTTTTTTACTTTTTGAATTTCTAATTCTAATTTTGAATTTCTAATTGTGGAGTGATATTTTGCAAAATTCAATAAAAATGAATTACCAGGGGAAAAAAGAAAATAAACAAATACATACAGAATACAAGTCCCAATTTTATATTATTAGACTCAAAACCAAAAAAAAAAAAAAAACCTCCTGTGGTGGAGTTGATTCCAACTCATAGTGACCCTATAGGACATAGTAGAACTGCGCCATAGAGTTTCCAAAGAGTGGCTGGTGGATTCAAACTGCCAATCTTTTGGCTAACAGCCAAGCTCTTAAGCCACTGCACCACCAGGGCTCCTATTAGACTCAACAGACTTACAATTGTTATAAAGTTTCATGTTTCACAACACTTATTCTCATTTTCTCTACTTACCAGAAGTGGACCAGTAACAACAGTTTTCGGACCAACACCAGCTTGTGGGCCATACTTTGAGCAGCACTGATTTAGGGTACCTTTGGCTGCAAGTAACGGAAAAGCCAATGCAAATAAGCTTGACTAACGAGGACCCACAGTAGTTCAGAGAGTGGGACTCTGGGTGGAGTGGGTTTGGGGCCGGCCAATTGTTGTCTCCAAGGGCAGATCAGGGACACAGGGACTCTCCATCTTTCCTCTGTGCCATTCTCAGCTTGGTTTTACCCTAAGGCCGGTTTACCCCTTCTTGAAGTATAAACAAAGATCCTTGTACTTTAGGTTTAGAAACTGTATTTTCATTTAATTCAACTTTGTGGTAAATATCTACAGCTTAAGTTGATGTTTCAGATATCTGAAATCACACTGGGCTTTTTTTTTTTTTTTTGTTTAGTGTTGATGGAACTAAGGGATTTAAATTTAGGCCAAAAAATGGAAAAAGTTTTAAGTTTCCGTTATGTCTGAAGTGATTAAAAATAGACACTCTATTCTTTGAAAGCTTGGTTGCATGATTTCCAACAATTACATAAAATATTCGAACCCGACAACCATTTCCCTCTTCTTTTGTAGTTTAGAATCATCAAGGAGCGTTTACAAAATACAAAAGAATGGCCTCGGCACGTGCAGTGGCTCCTTTTGCTGTGGACCAGGTGGGCAACGCGTTCTCTTCGAAGCAGCTGACCGCATGGTAGAGCCTGGTGCCCCAGCCACCTACACCGCTGCCACCTATGCCCTGCAGCGACCACCGCTGCCCTCTGCCCTGCAGCCTCTGCCACTGTCACAGCTGCCGCCCGTGTTGCCACCGCCCTGGGACCGGCTGTATGATTAGCCCACAATCTTCAGTGAGTAAACATATTCCTCAGTTCTGTGGTGTTCTTGGTCAGGCATTTATGGAGTTTCTGAAGGGCAGGGGAGACTACTGGCAGGCACAGCACGACCTCTGTGCAGACAAGGGCACTGTAGAAATTCATTACTACTCCACCAAAAAGCCCCCATAAAGAGCAGTTAACCTGGACACAGGAGTGTTGAATTGAAATCCGCAGAGCAATTTTCAAGAGTTTTGACCCGGATGGGGCAAACTTCAGTGCCCTTCCTTTCTATTGTCTCCGTGTCACTGGACTGAAGAATTGCTGCTTCTCGTTAGGAGGTTCATTTCACTTTCCACTACTCCCAACATCATATTCAAGAGGATTGTTTTGAAGTAGACTTCAGTTTCTTTACATCGTTTCTGTACTCACTTTTTAAAATTCTTTCATAACCCTAATAAGTGTTTTTTAACTAAGTTAACATGGCTTCAATGAACTGCCCAGCGCCTGTAGAAGTCACATACAAGAACATAAGATTTCTTATTATACACAATCCAACCAACGTGACCTTAAACAAATTTATAGAGGAACTTACCACGATAGTAAGCGTATGTGAGGCAACTCAAGACACAGCTCTTGTGGAAAAAGATGGCATCCATGTTCTCCATCGGCCTTCTGATGATGGTACACCACCATCCAACCAGATTGATGACTGGTTAAGTCTTGTAAAAATTAAGTTTTGTGAAGAACCCGTTGTATTGCTGTTCATTGTATTGCGTGTCTTGGGAGAGCTTCAGTGCTTGTTACCCTAGCATTAATTGAAGGTGGAATTAAATATGAAGATGCAATACAGTTCAGAAGACAAAAGCGGCACGGAGCTTTTAACAGCAAGCAACTTTTGTATTTGGAGAAGTATCGTCCTAAAACATGGCTGTGCTTCACAGACTCCAACAGTCATAGAAGCAAGTGCTACATTCAATAACACGAGTGCCTGATGGTATTGCCTTGGAAGCGGAACTTGAGACAGTTTACCATGCATATTTACCTACATGCTAGTTTAGTGAATGAGTCTAATAAAACTTGCACTGCACAGGAGTATTGAAAAGCAGTTTTACTAGGCTACAAAGCTGACAGAATTGCAGCCTCCATGTCTGGGTTATGATCAACCTATCTGGACGCTTGGCAAGGGTTTCCTACTGTTCAGCTTTTAAAATGTGCGTATCATTTGTACCAATTGACCTTTTCTGAAATCATGCAGTATTGTTATAGGTCTTCTTTACGTCTATTCTCGTGCCAGAATCTTATCAATATATAAGAAATTTAGAGAGATGAGGTGTCAAAATACCCAGAACAATACTTGTGTATTTTTAGTATCATACTGAACTAAAAATCCCAGGAACTATGAGCACTCTAGACCTTATGTGGTTTATTCCTTCAGTCACTTCCAACATTGAAAGTAGGACCTATAATTTTTCGCCTGCTCATTTTCTGTTTACATCTTCACATTCGTACCAGCATACATCAGGTTTGCACACCCATTGATTTTTGCTGGACTTTTACCAAGTCTTACAGTGGTCATTTAATGTCTTTCTACAAATCTCATTTTGTCCTTTTATGGAAAATCATTTTGAAAAAACTACATTGTACAGAAACGCATGTCTTTAATGTCTCCAGACCATTAAAAAAAAAAAAAAAAAGCCTTACAGTTAATGTTTGCAGTTTGGAGGGCCTGAAAAAGAATGGGAGAAGGCTGTTAAATATTTTTAGTAAAATTTTGCCTTTATCTTGTGCAGAACATGTAGAATATGCTGTTTAATTTAGTAAATATTTTTCAAAGGCAGAAATGCTTTGTTGTTGTAGCTAAAACAATTCTTAATCATAAAATTTCTGAAATTCTTGCCATTTTTTCCCACATCAATTGAAAATTGTTTACCAATTTATTTTTGTTTGATGTGTGATTTTTTTTTCCTTCTCTTTCCAACCTCTCTTGCAAAAAAAGAAGTGGGTTTCTCCTAATGAACTGAGCAGACTCTAATTTTTATAGGCCTTTTGAGCTGTGTAACAGTATTTGGAAACTTGATCATTTGTTTTACTATATAATTGATAAAATGGTGATGTGTATTAATGTTAGTTCAACCATATATTTATACTGTCTGGGAATGTGTGGTTATAGTTTTGTGGGACAAATAATTTGTCAGTGTTCACCAGCTTGTAAAAACCTAGCTGCGAGAGCTTAAACATCTAAATAAATGATATATAAATGTATATATATAAAAGAATGATGTCCATGCCAACCCCAGACCAATTAAATCAGAATCCCAAGGGTGGGCTCTGAGCAGTGTCATTTTCTAAAGATCTCCCCAGGTAAGTCTACTGGGCAGCCAGGGTTGAGAACCACTGCAATAAGCTAAGCATTGGCTATACCCATGCCCTGCTATCATGACTGATGAGCAGAAAGGAAAACTAGGGGCTTCTTGGAAAGATCTTTTACCTGCCTCAATACAGTTGTTGAGGACACGATGCTCTGAGCTGTGGCAGCCACCTTGTGATTGTGAGGCCATTAGCCTAAGAACCAAAAGCCAAGTACTGAAGACAGCAGAGCAGAAACATAAAGAGAGCCTGCAGGTCCTTGATCGTATCATGGAGCCACTGACCCTCCAACTGCCTAACTTAAGAAATGTTTTTATGTGGTAAATAAATGACTTTCTTGAATAAGTCGCTTATGTCGGGGTTCAATCAGGAAAACAAAAACCATCTGGAGTCTTTAAATCAGAGGAAATTTAATACAGACAATTGGTTATGTGGGTGATGAAAAAAGCTGAAAAGCCAAACAAGGTACAGTGAAATCATCCAGAGATTAGCAAAAACAGGAGGGCATTACTCCCCAGCCGACTCACCCACGGCTGGAGGGTCAAAAGGAGAAGGTGGTGTTGCCAGAGGCCAGGGATGGGAGTCACTGGTGGAAGCTGGAACTTCACTAGACCTGTACAATAGAACTAGGACTTTGGAGGAGACCCAGCCCCTGCTGGAAAGGTCCCCAGTGGGAGAGAGGGCGGTGGAGAAATACTCTGGCTTCTCCCTTACTCCCTGTGCTCTAGTCTCCTTCAGTAACTCCCACTGATGGAACTCAGAAGGCAGATGGGAAACACAGACCTCAGATGTCTGTTCTGCTGTGACACAGAGAAGAGCGGGAAGGCAAGGAATGGACCTAGGGGCAAAGAGACCCAGGACTAGCACACCAGTGTTGGTTGGGTTTCTTGTTGCTTGCAACTGAATACATCCTGATAAAATGTCCATAATGATACAGAGGTTTGCAATTTAACTTTTCAAGACCCAATTATTTTCTGTTCTGAATTTTTGTTGATACCATGTGTTTTCATTAATGAAATGCATTCTGAATCATTGAGTGTGTTGGAATTTTTGGTAGGTACTATGGATTTTTTTCTTGCCTCATCCCACAAATCCTACCCTCCAAGTCCAGAGGGACATATGTGTCCCACAAATTCTACCTACCCTGAGTCCAGTGTGCTCCACGTGTGTGCGCCACATAAATTCTATGTAATGATGTGGCCATCCTCTATATGTGACCTATTGTAGCCAGCCAATCAGTTATAAGGGAAGTTTCCTTGGGGGTGTGGCCTGCATCCAATATATATATGGACATTCTGGCAAAGCTTACCCACTTGCTCTGGATCCTGCATCTAGCTCAGCATCATCTGACCTCTGGTTCTTGGGACTTGAGCCAGTGGCCTGCTGTACTGCCTGCTGATCTTGGGATTCATTGGTCTCCACAGCCTGTGAGCCAGCAGCCTGCCATCTTACCTGCCAATCTTGAATTTGTCAGCTTTCATAGACCATGAGCCAGTGGCCTGCCGTCTGACCTGCCAATGTTGCATCAGCCGCCACAGTTACGTGAGTCAGGAGAAGCCTCCAAGCCTGATGCCTGAACCATGGACTTGGGACTTGCCAGTCTCTACAACTGCATGAGCCATTTGAGATAAATCTCTCTTTCTCTCTCTGTCTGTATGTCTCTCTATATGTATGCTTCACTGGTTTTGCCTCTCTAGATAACCCAGCCTAAGACAGCAGGCAACTGACAATGTTCCTTATATATGATCACCTTCAAATCATTTTTGTTGTTGAACTCTGAAATGTTTTCAATGTCATTGCCCATTGCCTTGCTTTGAAAGAGAACAACGTCAGCTACTCTATCTTTGTTTCATCTGTTAAAGGGAAAACTAGGCTTCTTAACTTCAGTGTTACCTTGGTTTAGGATTTCTTGGTCCAGCTGACCCACCCAGGCTAAAGACTTTGGTCATTGTCTTAGTTAACTAGCTCTGCTACAACAGAAATACGAGTGGATGGCTTTAACAAAGAGAAATTTATTCTCTCACAGTCTAGGAGTTAGGGTGCCAGCTATAGGGGAGGGCTTTCTCTCTCTATCGATTCTGAAGGAAGGTCCTTGTCATCAATCTTCCCCTGGTCTAGGGGCTTCTCAGGTGCAGGGATCCCGGGTCTGAAGGACGCATTCTGCTCCCAGCACTGTTTTCTTGGTGGTATGAAGTCCCCCATCTCTCTGCTTGCTTCTCTCTTTTATATCTCAAAAGACATTGACTCAAGACACAACCTAATCTTATAGATTGAGTCCTGCCTCATTAACATAACTGCCTCTAATCCTGCCTCATTAACATCATGGAGGTAGGATTTACGACACCTAGGAAAATCACATCAGATGACAAAATGGTGGACAATCACACAATTCACACACATTTTTGGGAGACACAATTCAATCTATAAAAGTTATTCATGTTCTTTCAATTCAGGAGAGCACAGCATGGTATTTCCACTCGAAAGGCAGCTGAGTAAGAGAGCTAATGAGCAATTTAGCTAATTCCATGGCTTTCTGAGCACTTATTATATGCCAGGTGCTTTCCATGAATTATCTCTTTAATCTTCAAGATAATGCAGTGATCTTGAGGCATTGTTTCTGCTTCATTGATGAAAAAACTGAGGCACTAGATTAAATCACTTGCCCAGGTTCCGACAGAGCTAGTCAGTGGTATAACCAGGACTCCAACCCAGTTAACCGCTTCCAGAGTGCTTTATCTTATCTTTTCCTCTTCACTTTCTGCTTCAAGGTTAAGTGGAAAGAAAGCTCTCAAAGATGTTCCAGGGCTCCCAGTGGTGCATTCCAAGTGTGGGGGAATCGTGTATACTGATGTTGCCATTCAATACTGCTATCAGGCTTGATCTTTGAAACTCTAATTCCTAGCTCTCCATGAAGTATCCTTAGAGCAGCTTCAAGGAGGGAGATTTTCGGACTCCTGACTCCAACTCCAGAGTTAACTCCAAGAAACTGACCACCATCTCTGTCAGTCAGTCACACCACTGGGCCATGTGCCTCCCTTTAAATAAGGGAGAAATACTTTCCTCCCCAGAAGTGCTTCATCCACTTCATCTGAATTAAAATCCCTTTCCAAGCACAAGCCAACTGTTGAATGTGAAGCCAACTCTTCACCCACTCCTTGTAACCAGATAGCCGGGATGGCAGCAGGTAGAGTCTGAGCTTTCCTTGCCTGTCACAGACCAGGGAACTGCTGATTTTACCAGAGAGGATGGGTTACTGGTGAGTGAGTTAAAGAGGTCCCAGAAATCTTCCCAAGACCACCCACTCCTTTTACAGATGGAAATCTAGGGGACTTGCTCAAGGTCACACAGCAAGTCAGCACAGTGCTCAGATAGGACTCAAGTCTTGCTCTTAGTGCACACAAGGTTGTTTCCATGACATGACTATCCTGTTCAACCTTTACTTATTGTCCTTCCATCAACAGAAAGAGCAGGGCTGTAGGGTGAGGCGAGTAAGGCATTTTCCCCAAAAGGTAAGGGGACACCACAAATCTCAGTCATCAAGATAAATGACATTTTAACGCAATATTTATACTTTTTTTTTAAATAAAAATTTTACATAAAGGCAGGATCAGTAGATGTGCTGAGATTAGCAATATTGGAGCATAAGGCAAAAGGAAAAATCAGTAATATTGTTATTTAAAATTTTGATATTTTGCTCGTGATAGAATTTATTGCATTAATTTTAATTTTTAAACTATTGCATTAAAATACTATTTATCTTTTTTAAAATTGTACTTTAGATGAAGGTTTACAGAACAGTTTCTCATTAAACAGTTAGTACACATACTGTTTTATAACGATGGTTAACAACCCCACGGCATGTCAACACTGTCCCTTCTCAACCTTGGGTTCCCTATTACCAGCTTTCCTGTCCCCTCCTCCTTCTAGTCCTCGCCCCTGGGCTGTTGTGCCCCATTAGTCTCGTTTTGTTTTATGGGGCTGTCTAATCTTTGGCTGAAGGGTGAACCTTGGGAGTGAATTCATTACTGAGTTAAAAGGGTGTCCAGGGGCCATACTCTCAGGGTTTCTCCAGTCTCTGTCAGGCCAGTAAGTCTGGTCTTTTTTTGTGAGTAAAATACTATTTATCTTGATGACTGAGTTTTTTTGGTGCCCCTAAGCTTAAATTGTGCATTTGAAGTTGTGTCACATTTGCCTCACCCTGGTCCTGATCCTGAGAAGGAGGTGATAGGTCAGGGCATTCAGAAACAACTAATGTTCGGGGTCACTGTATCAATACTGTTTCTTGGGGAAAGCACATTTAGCTACTGGCTAAAAACTGTGTGCAAAGCAAGATGGACGTGAAGATGGGAGTTTGGAGATGGCCCAAAGCAAAACATTCTAAGTACTCTGTTGATCAGAAGATGTGCCCTCAATTTTTAATACCTTTTCAGAAGGAAAAAAAAAAAAAAAGACTGGTAAGCTTCTTTCAACACTGTTTATGAGAAACATCCAGATTCCAGAAGTATTAACCTGTAGGACAAAAAATACTAGGGAATCCAACTGGTTTGAACTGCTTAAGTCATGGCCGACGAAGCAAAAGTGGAACGGACTCAAACTGTTACAATTTGGTGTTCCAGCAAGATAAATGAAATGGAAAAAATTATGGGTCAAAGCCCTGGAATGGGAGACTCGGAAGAGGTGCAGTGAGCCCTTTCAGGAGCCTGACGTGTAATACGGAATTATTGGCAGGATTGTGGAGAATGAAGCATATTCAAAGCAGATTAGTTGGCAGCCATCTTTGAGCCTAGCAAAGCTGTTTCCAACACTGCTCAAAATCCAATCGGCAAGAGATTTGGTTGCAATGTGCAGCCACCCTTGTTTTCTAAGAGGGAGATTAAGTTTCCAGCAGGGATTTCACCTGTGATTGATTATTCCCATTTTGGTTACTGTTCCGGTTCATCCAAATTTTAAAAATTTGAGTCTGTTCTGGTTTTGCTTCCTTGGCCATTGACTGAACAGGGAAGAACTGGTTTGAAGCCCTGAAAAAAAACCCAAACCCTTTGCCGTAGAGTAGATTTCAACTCATAATGACCCAATAGGACAGAGTAGAACTGCTCCATAGGGTTTCCAAGGCTGTTATCTCAATAGGAGCAGACTGACATATCTCCCTCCCAGCGGCTAGTGGGTTCAAACAGCCAACCTTTCGGTTAGCAGTGGAGGCTTAACCACTGCGCAACCAGGGCTCCAGGACAAAAAAAAAAAAGGCTCTTAAAGTGCAGGCAGTACAGTAAAATGCTTTTCTTTAAAATTCCCAGGTTGTAAAGTATGTACTCCAACAAAATAAATGCAGAACAAATCAATTTTATTGATGAATAATTGTACTTATTTACACTAACCATTATCAACAGTAGTATTACGACAATTGCTAAACACTGACCAACATTGACCAGGGCAGGCCCCAGTCAAAATGTTTAGTATGAGAGATAACAATGGCTCCCCATTCTGAATCCTTCCCACTGGAGGCTCCTTCTGAAAGGCTGACTTCCCTTTCCACCAGCTCGCTCCCTTCTGATCTCTCCATCCTTCTTTTCAAAACCAGTTCTTATCAAATGGAGTGATAAAAGCAGCCATAAACCAAACCAAACCCGTTGCCATCAAATCAGTTCTGACTCACAGAGGAGAGCTGTCCCATAGGGTTTCCAAGGAGCAGCTGGTGGATTCAAATTACCTTTTGGTAAGCAGCGTACCTCCTAACCACTGGGCCACCAGGGCTCCAAAATACCCATACTAAAGTGTAAATGAGTGATGATAGCTTTGTGTTTTACACCCTGGGAAATTACCACTGTCACATAGATTAAAATTTTAAGTGAAAGAGATGAAATTTAGTGTTTAGGGGATGAGGGTGGGCTCCTTAAGTTCTTTAAACTACATCACGTAGGCTAAAGGGCTACCTACCCTTTTCTACTTCTAACCAGCCCGTGAGGGCTTAATGAATACTGTTTTGCTGTGTCTCCTGAAATCCTCCACACTCTGCCAGTCAGGAATCAAAGCAAGAAGTGCCACATCTGGGAGGGCCCAGACTAGTCCCTTCCAGAGCACCTTCGTCTGTCAGGCACTGCTCTTGGGCTGGAGAGATTTTACAGTCTGGATTGCAGAGCAGGGGAGGAGGAAGAATATAAATGCACCCCATATGGAGAGGGGTTTACACAAGTTGGTGGACTTTGGGTTGGAAAAGGAAAGATGGCTGAAACAAGAGCTGCTTCTCTCTAGGTGGGGGCCCGACCTTTTAACGAAGGGATGGTAGGGACGCATTGTCCCACAAACTCTCCAGACGAGGGACTCGGACCACGCCACTCTGAGGAGAGAACACTAAGAATTCCAGCACCTACAGATGAGTTAAGGCTGTCTCCTCGCCGGCCTCCGCGGTGACCCCGAGGCTGCCCGCGTCGCGTTCTTTCTCGGGGTGGCCTCACCGCAGTACTGATTCCTAGAGCAGCTGAACTGATGTCAGCATTCCGGGCGTTCGAGTGACCTTCGAGGTCCACTGCGTCCTCAGAACCTAGAGCAGAAGGGGAGGCGACTCCCGACCCTGCACTCACCCAGCTTCTAGCCCAGAGGGCGGTGTCTCATGGCTAAGGACGCGCCACACCCGGGCGCACCTAGCGGGGCCCCACCTCTGTGAGGGCCCTGGGCGGTGTTGGACAGGCAAACCGCGGCTCGACCACGCCTTGTCTGCATTACCGGGTCTCGGGTTTTCGGGCCCCCTCCCCTACCCGTTCTCTTCTCAGTCTCCGGAACCACGCGGTTTACGCCGCGTGGGGTGACAATGCATCCCCTAGTCTGCCACTTACCGCAGTACAGTGCGCAACTGCGGACCGCAGGGAGAAAGGGGGGTGGGCGCGGCTGAGAACCTGCGCTCCCAAAGCGGTGGGGCCGGTCCCCGCGCGCTGGCCGGCAAGCAGGGCATGCAGGTCTGTGCCGTCCCACCAAAAGCGAGGGTTTCTGCTGCTGCAGCTTCTGCGGCGCCGACAGGCGCGCGTGTGCTGTAAAGGTCTAAACAGAGACCGCGGGAGACGAGATGCATCAGAAGCCAGCTCCCAGCAATCCCCGAGCGCCGCTGCAGCCAGCAGGGCCACAGGACGCGGTGGCCAGGGCGCCGTTTGGGGTGCGGGGAAGCAGGAGCGAGGAATTCCTGCTCCAAGCCGGCCGCCTTCCCGCCCAGCCTCACGGCTCCCAGTGTCCGGGCAGGCTGCCTCGCTGCTTGCGGCCCCGCGCGGCCGCCTGAGGTGGCAGCGCGGCGGGGAAGGCGCGGTGGCCGGGCCTCCTCTCTGCTTCGGCCGGCAGGGCAGCGCAAGCCGCCGCCCGCACTGTGGCTCGCCGACACCCACTCGCCCAATTGAGAGCAGTGTTTGCGTTGGCGCCTCCTCTTCCCTCCCCGCCCCTGCCGCTGGAGGGACGGACCCGTCAGGCCCGGGCTGGCTGATTCTGCGGTCCGGGATGATATTTATGTGCAAACTGTCCTATTCTCGCCAGATTTTTCCTTCCAGGCCCGGGCAGAGGAGGGCTGTTTTTCCAAATTGTTTTTTTAATTGCACCTGCCTTCCAGATTACCTTTAGGAGCCTGTGGGAGGGGCCGAGAAGGTGGAAAATGCTTCTTTGCTTGGCAAAGGGAAGGAAACTTTGTCACCCGGTAGCGGCGGGAGCCATCTGCCATGTGTAGGGCTCTGAGAGCCTCACAGGACGGCCTTGGACTTTGCTTTGGCGTCCGGATGAGCCAGTAGGAAAAAGAGGACGCTTGAGCTCCGCGCTTGCTCCCTCCCGGGTGGCGGCGGCCGCGAGTCCCCCCCCCCCCCCTCCCCGCGGAAGTCCCCGCAAGGTGTCTTCAGAGGTGGAAGGGATCCAGTCCGACAGCCAGAAGAGGGGAGGGAAGTGCGGGGCCAGGGGAAGAGGCGAGGGCGATTCCAGGAGCAAGCCGCCCGGAATTAACTTCGGGTTAAAGTTATGGGAAGCGCGGCCATGGACACCAAGAAGAAGAAGGATGTTTCCAGCGCCGGCGGGAGCAGCGGCAAGAAAAATTCCAGCCCCAAGAGGCGTTCGCTGCGCGTGCACATTCCGGTGAGTTCTGCCGCAGCGGTCTCCTGCCTCGCCGCCCTCTCGCGCGCCGGCCCCGCGTAAACCCACGACCATCGTGTCACTCGGGCCGCTCCGGGAAGGGCGCAGGGCGAGCCCGGAGCCGACCTCCTGCCGCTTGCAGCCCGGTCTCGGTGGCTGTCTGGGACGGCCGCAGGCGCGGGGCGTCTCCGGGACCCTGAGGGCTCCGGTGCGGTGGGCGGCGCGCTGGGTTGTTTTGCTGGGAGAGGACCTGGTGGCCCGGCTCCGGGAGGCGGGGCGGGCCGCCGACGGGGGATGAGGGTGGAGCCGCAGGCGAGTGGAGCGCTCTCCCGGCCGCGCAGGGAGCCTCGCCGGGTGGCTGCGCTTTGCAATGGGGCTGCCACCCAGTTTCTCTCGCGGTGTCTCCAGGCTTGGGCGGAGGCTTCTCGTCCACGGTTCCTCGCCGGGCCCCAGAAGCACATTTCGGGCCTAGTATTTGAGGACTGGGGGCGCCCTGACCCGTTAGAGCTGCCACGAACTTCAGTCTGGGCCCAGCTGGCACCTGGCCCCGACTTCGGCGGTCTGGATCCGTCTGCGGCACGACTTTGTGCAGTCCAGGAGTGCGCGGGGGGTCATGCGCTCGCCCTGCGGCTTGCATGCACACGTAGCCCGCAGGTGGCCCCTTGCCTCCCGGTGCAGGGGTTTGGGGGTGGTGGCAGTTGCTTCGCAGCCCTTACCTTTACTGGCCAGAAAACCCCCGACTGAGTCATACCCCCAGCCTCTACCGACCAGGTAAAGGTTTGTACACACATACACACGCACTCACGCACGCGCACACTTGGTTTTGGGAGCAGGGTGAGAGCGCGCCGTGGGTACCCCCGCCCACCTCCGTCCCACACCTGGTTAAAGCTCGTCCTTCCCTACTGAGGCTTGGCGGGCGGGGCGCCCCCGGGAGCGGGCTGCTTAGTCTTCACTCCGAACCCCATTAGCACTTCCCTCCTGTGTTTATTGGACGCAGCTCTAACTTTTAGACTCTCTCCAAGGTCCTCCTGTTTAAACTTTCCAGTTGATGTGTGTATAACGCTTGGACGACAAAGAGTAGAGTCAGGGGCGGATTAACCAGTAAACTAGGTACGCAGGGGTTTAATTGTGCTTCTTTGCTAATCTGTGATGCAGTTTCACATGGGTTTTGATGCGGTGAAAAACAGGTGAAATTGTGCACGACGAATTAGTAAGCACAAGTAAGCCCGTGCGTACCTTGCTTATTGGGTAATCCGTCCCTGGGTAGAGTCCAGGGGTGGGACACCAGATTTGTAATCTGTCCTGATTCTGGGAGCCGCGTACAGGGCCGCGTCAGCAGCTGAGCGCATGGAGCAGGAGGCTGGACCCAGGGCTGCTGTGTGGCCACGACAGTGACCCGAGTGTGCATTCTATTTGAAAATAAATATTCCCGTTTTACATCGCTAATGGAAGACATATTTTGACCATATGTGTAAATTATAAATTACAGCATTGCTACTACAAACCTCCCTTTAGTAGTGGCTGCCTGAGCAAACCATTTAACCACTCAGTTTCTGCCATTTGTCAAAAGGAGATAATAATACCTGCTTTACCTACTTTACAGGGATGCTGTGATATTCAGATAACCAGTGTAAAATTGGTTTGGAGTTTTAGAGCTATGGTGTCATGGGTCATCCCAGTTAATTGGCCTAGTAATGTGTTAGTGCTTCTATTCTATCTCCTAGTTGAATGCGTAGTGCCTGAGTTCTTAAAAGCTTGCAAGTGGCCATTCAGGTGACAACAATTGGTCTCAATTCGCCTGAAGCAACAGAGAAAGGAGGGTCAGGAATAGAAGGAGGATGTGGAATGTATGGCTGATTGCCTCCGGGAACAATTGCCTCCTTTGCCATGAGACCAGAAGGACTGGATGGTGCCTGGCTACCTTCACTGAACATTTTGATCTAATATTCAGTAGAAGAATCCTGATCAAAGGGGGTGAAATTGTAGAACAGAATTTAAAATTCTCATGGACTGCAGACTTCCTGGAGCCATGAAGGTTGGATGAACCCCTGAAACTATTGTCCTGAGGTAATCTTTAAACCTTAAACTAAAAATATCCCCTGAAGTCATCTTAAAACTGAGCAATATAGTTTAGTTTAACTAGTTAAAAATTGTCTGCCTTAAACATAATGCTCTTTTAAGAACTATCTACATGGGATCAAGTTGATAGCAGCACTTGAAAAAATGGGTGGGAACCTTAGCAGGTAGTGAGTTTGTATTAATGGGGGAGGAACAACTCAGAAAAAGAAGGTGAGAATGGTTGCACAACATGAAGAATGTAATCAGTGTGTTACTGAATTGGACATGTAGAAACTGTTGAATTGGTGTGTGTGCTATGTATATACTCAACAACAACAACTAAAATGAAACATTTTATTAAAAAACAAACCAAGTGAAAGCTCTTTACAGATTTAAAGTGTTGTATAAATGTATGGCTATTGCATATTCACCAGAGCACCTAATGCAAAAAAAAAAGAGAGAGAGAGAGAATTTTTTAAAGATCACATTGTCCTGTGGGAAGCCTGATCGTAGTGAGGAAGTACTTGAGCCAGGCCCCAAATGCCCTGTGGGAGTAGTGTGTGGGGCATGCTCCTTTTTGTGTGTGGTGGGGGGGGGGGGGGGTGGAGGAACAAATCCAGAACTAGTAAAAAGGACTGAGAAGCCAGGCTGTGGGAGCTGAAAGGCCATGTTATAGTTGAGAAACTCTAACCACCCTTCCTACTGCTAGTGATGACTTTGGCTGCTTTCTGTAACGTTCTTGGCATGATCCGGCCTTCATGGAAAGTAGCATTCAGTCATTGAATCCACAGCCATTCACTGAGTACTGATGCCACCCAGCATCTAGTTGAAGTCGCAGAAGCAGTGAGAGTGAGAGAGGCTCTGTCAAACCCTCACAGACCTCACAGTGGCTGTCAGGGCTGGGGGTGTCTCATCCATAACTAGCAATTACATGTTATCATTGTGCAAGGCTAGACATTCAGACAGATGAGAGGCAATGGTACAAAGTCATAAAAGGACTAGTGCTGGCAGTCCAGGCTTCTAGAAATGAGAGAGAGGAGAGAGGACATTAGGCCCAGAGAGGGCGGGTGGGCTAGAGTCAGGTGTGAGAAGTAGGGGAGTTATCCCTTCAGGGGGCCAGTGTGAGCACCCCCACGGAGGAGGGCTTTGGAAGGCTGCTACCAGGTTCAGTGAACAGCCCCTTCTTGATAAAGCAGAGTTTGAGAATCAAGGCAATAGGAAATGAATTGAGGCCAGGTCAAGGAAGGCCTCCAAGTAGGGTTGCCAGATTTAGCAAATAAAAAGAGAAGATGCCCAAATGAATTTTAATTTCACATGAACAGTGGATAATCTTGTAGTATAAGTATGTCCCATGCGTTATTTGGAACATACTTATACTAAACATTATTCGTTGTTTATGTGAAATCCAAATTTAACTGTGTGTCCTGCATTTTATCTGGCAACCTGACGTTTAAGGCCAGGCCAGGGAGTCAAGGCTTCTCCCAGGGCAGTAAAAAGCTACAGCAGATCCTACTGATGTTCTACCCCATGCGCCCATGGCCACCCTAAGCTCACTGAAGCTTCTCATGCTAATGGCTTCTCACCTATGTCTGTTCTCTCTGCCTGAAGGAATTCTCCTGGATGATGGCATCTTGCTTAGCCCCCTGGAAGTGCTAGGATGGTGCCCTCAGGGGAAACTCATCCAGTGAGAGATGGAGTTGGTGGATAGGCACCCCAGCTTCCCCATCCCTTGGTGAGACAATTGGAAGTATGTTCTGCAGGATACCTTAGTCAGTCCTTAGCAGAACTGAGCCTCAGTTGCCCACGGTGGTAGTCTGCTCATTAAAGGGCCCTTATTGGCTTTTCTGGAGCCCTGGTAGTACAGTGGTTAAGAGTTCCGCTGCTAACCAAAAGGTCAGCAGTTCGAATCCACCAGCAGCTCCTTGGAAACTCTATAGGGCAGTTCTACTCTGTCCTGTAGGGTCGCAATGAGTCGGAATTGACTTCACAGCAGTGGGTTACTGGCTTTTGTAGTTCCCTGACCCACTTTCCTCACTCCCCCTCTGTGCTTCCTGGAATAAAGTACTGAACCTATGTTCAGCTGTAGCCTGGGTGGGTGTGAGCTGACAGCAGCACACCCTCAGGGAAATGGCGTCCGCTTCCTCATCCCCACCATCACATGATCCTGGGGTGGAAAGAATGCCATATTCAAGGACTTTTTGGATACCAAGGAGTTGCTTCTGAGACACAATGTGTCTCCTGTGGGTGGGGCTCAGTTGGTGGTGTTCCAGGGGGTGCTCAAAGTGACAAGGCCTCCGAGGGCCCCTAGTGTCCAAACAGCTTGTCCATTCTTGAATTTATATGCCTCAGAAACCCTCTCAGCCCCTAGTCCAGTATCCAGTGCATAAACCAAAGCATGACCACTGTATTCGGGGCAGTAATTGTCAACCTCCCTCCCAGACTCTGCTAATCTTTCCTCTAATTCCCTGTCTTTAACTAGCTACACCACCCCTCCACACACACACCCCTTTGACCTACAGCCCCGGCTATACTTCAAGGCACCAGAGAGGAGAAAGTCACTTTAGGGGACACCCTGGGCCGCAGGGCTGTCATAGGTGGCTAGTAGGAGACCTAGAGTTACTAAATAAAGTAATACATACATGGAATTACATTCACAGATGGGAAGGGAAATGGCCCTCGGGCCTAACTAAGGATGTAGCTCTGCTTGATTTTAGCTCTGTTCTTGGGCAGTTTGGTTCACGTTTTGGATCTTGTCAAGGAAAGGCAAAGTGGGAGAGCAGAGGAAGAGGGGAGATTGAGGGCAGTTATTTTCTGGGGCTTCTCTGGGCCTTTCAAAGCAGCTGGTTGGCCATAGTGTTTAGAACTGTGGTGAGCTGGGGTCTTCATTCCTAATGGATGGGAGGATAGCAATAAAGGTGGTGGAATGGTTTTAGAAAGTAACTCATTGGAAGCATGGCTGTGAGTGGCTTTCTGCCAGAACTTTGCCAGAGCAGCTGTTGCCAGGAGCAAGCATGTTCTTTTCTCCTTTTTTGTCTGTCTCATAAAAGCAGCTTCCGTATTTATGCTGAAATCCGTATATCTCACAGACGTATATTAATTCATGACTGCTGACTGGTGGATTGTGGATGTTTGGAACTGCTTACAAGCCAGCGACAGAGTAGGAGACCAAGCAGGATGGAGGGATTTGGAGAGAAGGACCGGGGCAGGACCAGTGGGGGTGCTGGGGCAGGCCTTGCAGAGTGCAGATTTGATGCCATGGCCAAATATTTGCTGCTGAGTAGGCAGGCATGACTGACAGAGTGCTGGCCACCTTGGGAGAGGTGCTCCAGAAACCCTTCACCATCACTGGAGACAAACCAAAAATAGAGCAGCTGGCTCCTGGGGAATGGTGCGGAGACTGACTCGGTCTGGACAGCTTGTCTCTGCTGATGTATTTGCCTGTGGGGTCTCCCAAGGGAAGTCTGATCTGCCAAGGAGGCTGGAGTGCTAGTAATGGGCTAGTGGCCTGGCCCCAGCTGCCGACCAGAAGCCTCCGCCCAGCCAGGTCTGCTCTGCCTGGGCATTCCCAGAGGGAGGGGCGTGAGCAGACATGTAGGGATGGGGCGCCACTGATCCGCCCTGAGAATGGAGCACTGAATTCAGGCAGCACTTACCGCCCATCACATCACTGAAATACCTTGGGCTGAGGTCTGCCCGGAGGAAAAGGGAGATGCCTCCTGGCACAGTGGAGGCCACAGATGACTCTGATCTTAGCCTCCACCCTGGTCAAATTGTACCACCTGAGCAAGATCTGCTGGGTTAGGGTTGAGGGCAGTGCTTTTCCAGCTGTGGCTACAGGACCGCCTTAATCAGAATCACTCAGTATTTGTTTAAAATATAAAATACTAGGCCTCGGCCCAGACCTACTGAATCAGAATCTTTGAGGAGTGGAGCCCATAATTTTGCATTTCTGACAAGTTCTCTGAGTAATTCCTCTGCCTATAGGGCCTTCAAAACAATTGGTTCAGGGCATCCCAGGCACCAGCCGCCAGTGGACTCCGACTCAGGGTGACCCCATGTGTGTCAGAGGAGAACTGTGCTCCATAGAGTTTTCAACGGCTGATTTTTTGTAAGTAGATTTCCAGGCCTTTCTTCTGAAGCACCTCTGGATGGACTTGAACCTCCAACTTTTTGATTAGTAGCCAGGCAGGTTAACCATTTGCACCAGGGTGATGATAATGTGTTTCATTTGCCCCCTCCATGAGTTGTTCTGTCTTTCTCTCTGTGTGTATCTACCTACCTACCTACCTTTTTCAGCTGTCCAGGAGAAGAGATACAAAGGCATTTTCCACATGAAGATGACAGCTCAGGCTGTCCTCCAGCCAGGGTGGCCCAATGTGGGCCAGCTTGTTAGGCACTGGAGAGTCTTGGAGCTCCTCAGCATAGACTCTGCCCAGAGTATCACACTGGGACCCAGAGGCAAGTTACTCAGCATTAGAGCCCCCAAAACTGTTCTGTGGCTCCAAGGTTCATAAATGAGGCTGGATGCCCCTGCTTCACTTGCCTCCTATGAGCATGTTGGCCAATGAGTGCCTTCTGGAGGCATGGGTAGAGTGCGTTGGCCAAATGCCAGTTACACACAGAGCTCAGCGTGGAGCCTGTGGAGAGAGGGAACAGGCAAATGGAGAATATGTACATGATGCCCCATCCTGGAAGACACCGTCGTGCAGAGGGAGCCCAGACCCCATGACGAGCTCACACAGTTACACAGTGCAGAGTAGGAATAGAATGCTTAATTTTGCAGAATCAGATGCTCAGGGACTTCGGGTGTGACACAAGAGCCGAATCCCTTTGTTTCCATCCTCATCCCCACTTTACACATGGCCAACTGAGACAAGTGTGTTCACCATTACCTGGTGGGACAATACGCTGGCAGTGAATGTGCACCTGAGTCTTGTCCAGGCCCCACTGCTCTATCCTTGCTTTGTTCCAGTACGAATTTATGGAGGGTTTTGAGACCATATAGACAGCACTCTAAATACTGCACAATATCCTAACTATGAATGCAAGTATTTAAATCCTGGGCCATTGTTTTACCAAAAGGACATTTCTGTAGTGGGACAGACGATGCAGCGCAGTTTAGACTGTGGGTGCAAGATTGACTGTTTTCACCATTAGAAACTCATTTGGCTCTTCATGATTTACCAGTGTCTTTCCCTGCCTATTTTCTTTGGACTTTCTTCCTCCAATAACACCTAGAAAAATTATATTGTTGTTGTTGTTATGTGCCGTTGAGTTGATTCTGACTCATAGCGACCCTATAGGACAGGGTAGAACTGCCTCATAGGGTTTCCAAGGAATGGCTGGTGGATTCGAACTGCCGACCTCTTGGTTAGCAGCCGAGCTCTTAACCACTGCGTCACCAAATATCTACTCAGGGGTCTACAGTTTCCACTGTGCTAGACACTAGATAAGAGAAAAAGCTTCGAAGCACTCCTCACATACTTGTCCTCTGTAAAGCCATTCCCACAAATAAATGTGCTCTTCGATGGTGCTGGGCTTTGACTGTTTCTTTTACTTTTCTCATTTCTCAGTTTGACTTACTTAGCTCCCTGCCAGGAACTTTCTGTTTCTGGGCACCATTTTACTTTTATTGGGGCTACTAAGGGTACGGAACAGGGGTACGGCACTTGAAGCGACTGACGTATAATCCTGTTCTCCTCCTTGGCTCTTTTCTTCCCGTTCTCCGTGAGCCCTTCCTGTGACCCAGGGTCAGTCTGTTGGTGAGCAGGAGGTGTGGTCACAAGTGAAACACCTGCTGTCCCCATGCCTTCCAAGGTGGTGGACCAGCCCATCTTGGTAACCCCGAAAACCCAATCAAATGCCCACACATGTTGTGAACCTCTTACCATGTGGAACGGCAGAGGCAGGCGAGGTGCCGTGCAGCCAAGGCCAGCAGGACCCTCTGTTTCCTGGGCTCAGTGATTGTGGCCCAGCTCGAGGGTGAGCAGGGGGGCCACGGAGGAGCCTGCTGTGTCTTCTCAGGCTTAGCCACAGGGCACTCAGAGAGACCCGCACGTGGGCCAGCGTGGGCCCTGTGCCGAGGAAAGGGCTCATGTTGGAGGTGTGCCCCTCCAGGAGGGGAAGCACTGCAGCTGTGCCCACTCATCCCTGCACTGGAATGGTTCAGCTCAATCTCACCCACCTCTCTCTTCCACTCCCTACTTTGAAAATAATTTAATCTCCATCCTTCACTTCCTGTTGACAGGAAGCCCTTCTCTGCCAGCTCTCGGCTCGTTGTAGACCAATCGGCTATCACTGTCTGTGGGGCTGCACCTGAGCCTGTGCTCTGATATACTCTGACCTGGCAGCGAAGCTGCTGATGAGTGTGCAGCAAAGACCAGTCTGTTCTCTGTAACCCCAGGCCCCCGCCTTTTCTCCATGAGCAGAAGCCTGGTCCTAGCTGGCAGGAAGCCCTCCTTCCTTCTGCTGTGGCTTGGGCTCCGCAGGCTCAGTCCTTGGTGTGCCCCCAGGGTGCGTGGGCCTGAGCTGGCTGAGGTCCCCGGAGCACCTCGGGAGCCCCAGTATGGAGGACGACAGGAGGTTAGAGTGCGGCCTATGCTCTGGTGCAGGCTGGGGCTGGGTGCCAGAGAGGGAGAATCCTAGAGTTTTAGACCATTTGGCACAAACTTTCAATTTGCAGGTAAAGTAGTGGAGAGCTGGAGAGTTACAAAGGAGCACATTTCACAGGTAGGCAAGGTGAGAGCTGGGGCTGGAAATCCCATCACTGTGCTAGGTGTTCTAGGACGGAGCCCTGGTGGTGCAGTGGTAAAGCTCTCGGCTGCTAACTGAAAGGTTGGCAGTTGGAACGCACCAGCAGCTCTATGGGAGAAGGATGTGGCAGTCAGCTCCTGTAAAGATTTATAGCCTTGGAAGCCCCACTGGGCAGATCTGCTCTGTCCTATAGGGTCACTATGAGTTGGCATTTACTCATGGCAGTGGGTTTAGTTTTGCTGCTAGGTGTTGAGGATACAAAGGTGAACAAGACAGGGTCCTTGCCCACAAAGCACCATCTGAGGAGCAGCCGCAAATCTCCCAGTACATTCTAGTGGAGATGCTTGAGCAGGGGAGCAGAGAGGAGAGCATGCTCCTGCTCTGCCTAAGGCTGGGCTTTTCACAACTCTTTGAAGAGTTCCACATTTACTGGAGAGCTGGGTTTGGAGAAACCCAAGCAAGGTCTTCCCTTGCTTTCTCCTCCCCGACTGCTGCCCCTCTGCTGCAAATCTTAGTGTGATGAGGCTAGGCTGGGGAGGAGGGGCTTCCTCTGTTTATCCAGAGCCCCCCTTTGGCCCTTCTGCACAGCCAGCAGGTACGAAGAAGTGGGGGGGAGGTGAGGGGCTCAGCTCCCAGAAGACTGACATGCGGACCTCCAAGCAGGCTGCCATTTGTCTGTTGGGCTAATATGGAAACCTCCAGTCTAGCTCCCCCCGCCTCTCAGCACTGGCTGTGCAAACAGCCATGGGTCATAGGCAGAGACTAACATCCACCCCATTCTTGTCTCCAGCATGCTGTACAGTAAGCACACCAGAGAGCTTGTTTTCTCCTTGCAAGTCAGAGGCTGCATGATGGGGATGTTCATTTCTGGTGGCTAGGACTGGTCAATAGCATTGATTATTAAATACCACCTGGGGTGGCACGGTTGTCATCAGATTTCGCTAATATTGATTGAGTACTCGGTATGGGCCAGGTCATGCTTTTAGGTAAGTCATCTAAAATAACCCTGTGAGATGCTCCCATCGTTGTTAATGTCGTCATCCTCTCCATGAAGAGAAATCCAGGCAATCTAATGCTCATACCTCTTCCGGTCCAACCTATCAAGGAAACTCTATTGCATCTTAATTGGGCACTCCATGTCTTTGCTCAGCACTATCCCCCACCCTGGCTTTGGACTCCCTGTGAACGGTCAAGGCAGCCTTGGGGAAGGAGACAATGACTATTGGATTAGGACAGACACCCACCAGTATGATGGACACACGGAAGATGAACTGTAGCAGCCTGGGTAGCGACCTGCCAGTGGTTTGGTGAGGATTGGGTTTTCCTACACTTTACTTGACCCCTTGTTCAATGAAGGTCATTAAAGGCTATTCTTTAGCCTTCTCATCTCAAAAAATATTATCTACTTTCTATAATTTCTAGGTCTTATTCTCTGGTTCTTTTTTCTAGTTTTTTCAAAAACTGAGTATTGGGATGAACACTTCACAGGATCAGGAAATCCTATGGTAGCTTTTCTGTCTTTTCTTTTTTTAAATTATGGTAAGTATATATGTAACAAAACGTTTGACATTTCAACATTTTTCACACGTACAATTCAGTGACAGTAATTGCATTCATCATGTTGTTCGGCCACCACCACTATTCATTTCCAAAATTTTCTATCACCATCATCCTTAACAGAAGCTCAGTGTCCACTAAGCAGTGAGTCCCCCTTTCCTCCCTTCCTTTCACCCACCCCTGGTAGCCACTAATAAACTTAGGTGTCTATACACTTGCCTATTGTAGATTATTTCATGTAAGTATGATCATAGAATATTTGTCCATTTGTAACTGACTAATTTCACTCAGCCTACTGTTTTTAAGGTTCGTTCATGTTGTGGCATGTATCAGAACTTCATTTCTCTTTATGGCTGAGCAATATTCCATTGTATGTCTATACCACATTTTGTTTATCCATTCATCTGTTAATGGACATTTAGGTTGTTTCCACCTTTTGGCGATTGTGAATCATGCTGCAGTGAACATTGGTGTACAAGTATCAGTTTGAGTCCTTACTTTCAATTCTTTTGGGTATATACCTAGGGGTTGAATTGCTGACTCATACAGTAATTCCATGTTTAACTTTTTGAGGAGCCAGCAGACTGTTTTGTACCATTTCACCATCCCACCAACAATGGATGAGGGTTCCAGTTTCTCCACATTCTCACCAACACTCGCTCTTTTCCATTTTTTCTTGTAACAGCCATCCTAGTGGGGGTGAAGCAGTGTCTCATAGTGGTTTTGATTTGCATTTCTCCAATGATTGATGACACTGAGCATCTTCATGTGTTTGTTGGCCATTTGTATTTCTTCTTTGGTGAAATGTCTACTCAAGTCCTTTGCCCATTTTTTGATTGGGTTGTTTGCCTTTTCATTGTTAAGTTGTAGGAGTTCTTTATGTAATTTGGATATTAAACCCTTATCAGATAGATAAATGGTTCCCAAAACTATGCTAGATTTTCTTACTACATCATCAAGCATTTATTGAAAGCCTATTGTATGCCAGGCACTGAGCAAGGCATGGGGTGTATAACTGTAATCAAGGCAGACACATCCCTACCTTCACAAGGCTTGTTGTCTACTGATGAACCTTGGGCAAATATCACTGTATCAGTAGACTTTTGCTGCTGTCAAAACACCCCAAAATTTAGTGACTTAAAACAACAAGCCTTTATTATTTCTCACAATTGTGTAGGTCAGCTGAATACTACTGGCCTGGGCTGGCCCAGCTGATCTCAGTAGTCAGTGGTGGCTTAGCCAGGCAGATGGCCTAGGATGACCTCACTCACTGGTTAGGTGGGTGATGGGGACAGCATGGCCATGTGTCCCATAGGCAGCCCAGGCTCATCCCCAGGCTGGGGGTGGTGGTCACGGGCTCTTCAGAGCAGCAGGAGAGCAAGCCCCAATGCAAAGCCCAGGGATTTCTTGCTCCTCAGCTACAGCAGGTCCCATGGCCAGACCCAGGCCCAAGGGTGGAGCAATACGCTCCCCTGGACAGAGTGGCTGCACAGTCATATTGCAGAGATCGTGAATACAGGGATGGGAGGGATTTGTGTGAGTGTGTCACAGTCACTTAACTTCTTTAGACCTGCTTCCTTTCCTATTTAAAGAAAAGAGAGGGGTGGAGCCTAAGGTCTCCTATTAGCTCACACACTGGAATTGAATGAAAGTGTTGCTTTATCATCGGAGGGGCAGAAGGATGTAAGGTAGGGTCAGAGAAGTGCTCGGGTGAGAAGGGAAGCTGGGCCCTCAATGGTAACATACAACCCCTCCAGAGAAAAGAATTTCCATTTCCACCAGGGATTTTGAGTGGCTGGCAGAGGGGCTCTTTGGCCCCAGGGAGAAGCCAAATTCAGTAGAACAGAGAGGTCAGTTTTCTCTTCAGCACTCTGCCGTGCTTGTTAAGTTTATTTTGAGGTCTCTGACATGAACATGGAACCCACTAATAAAACACCCTCGGCCAAAATACAGGAAAATCCTGGGCAGCAGAGCCAAACTGGGCAAGGGGAAGAACTGGGCTCATGACGTCCCCCCTGAGGGGGTGGGGTGATGGCACCTGCCAGGTGAGTGCGTGGTGGCGCAGGGACTGCAGCTGCACAGGGGTCACTTCATAGTGGTCTAAGGTGAGAGTAGGGTTTCTGGAACCCTGGTGGTACAGTGGTTAAGAGCTTGGCTGCTAATCAAAAGGTTGGCAGTTCGAATCTACCAGCCACTCCTTGGAAACCCTATGGGGCAGTTCTACTCTGTCCTACAGGGTGACTATGAGTCAGAATCAACTTGACAGCAATGGGTTAGGTTTTTGTTTTTGTGGTCCTTCTGCCTGGCCCATGGCGCTCTGTCAGAGACACCTGCTCCTCAGGCTAGAGATAAGAAATGACTTCCAAGCAATCCTGTTTGTCCCTGGCTCCAAGTCCAGAATTGTGGGCAGTTGTGACCAAGTGTCTTACCCTTTCAGGGTGGGGCTGAAGGCCGCAGGCCCTGCCTGTGGGCAGGTTGTCCGTTCTCGGCTCCCTCCCCTTTCTCTTCTTTGGACGTGGCCTTGCCAGTTTTCAGGAGAGGCTCAAAGCAACATTCTGTAGGCTTGGCATGCAGGCATAGAAGTTACTATTATAATACGATAAAGCTTAAAGTTAAATGGACATATTTGGTTATATTCTTCGTTAAATGATGAGCCCTCCCTCAAATGGTCTTTGTAACCTTCACCTACACATTTAATCTTATCCAATGATTGTGCACGTCTAGCTTGGGTCCTTCAGTGGTAAACATCATGCCAACATGATGGGGGACCTGGGTGCGTGCGTGCGTGTGTACATGTATGTGATGTGTAGTGTGTGTGTGTACCTGTGTGTGTGATGTGGGGAGTGTGAATATGTGTGTTATGGTGTGTGGTATATGTGTATTGTGTGTGTGTCATGTGTGTGGGGTGTGTGTGTATGCATGTTATGGTGTATGTGTATGCATGTTATGGTGTATGTGTATTGTATGTGTGATGTGTGTGCAAGTGTGGTGTGTATATGCATGTGTTGTGTGTGTACATGTGTGCATGATATGTGATGTGTGTGTACAAGTGTGTCTGATGTATGGTGTGTGGTTTATGCGTATTGTGTGTGTACGAGGGATGTGTATGGTGTGTGTGATGTGTGTGTGGTGTGTATTTGTATGTACATGTGTGTGGTATATGTGTATTGTGTGTGATGTGTGGGGTGTGAGTGGTGTGTATAGGTATGTGTGTACGTGTGTGTTGTGTATGAGAGTGTGTAGTATGTGTTTTTGTATTGTGTGTATGGGTGGTGAGTGTGTATGTGGCTGTGTGTATGGTGTGTGCATGTGTGTGATGTGTATGTGTGTGGTGTGTGGGTATGTGTGTTGTGGTATGTGTGTACATGCGTGTGATGTGTGGTATGTATATGTGTGCGTGCATGTGTGTGATGTGTGTGATGTGTGTGTGTGTGGTATGGCATGTGGTATATGTGTACTGTGCCTGTCTGTGTGCATGCATGTGTGTGGTATTTTTCTCTCTGAACACTGAGGTTGGTGCTATGCTTTTAGACTGGAAATTTCAGAGCCAAGTTATGAGCCACCAACAACAGAAATTATCCTGGTAAATTACTATTATTAGTAGTAACAGCACTACATTATACTCAATTCTCATTTTTTAAAACAAAAATGTCGTTCATTTCCTTGGTCATCTACCTTCATCTTCACACTTGCATCCATAAATTTTTAACTGTTTTCAGACATTAAAGTTACCTTCAGAGGATGAATATTTACTATCATTAAGGAAAATTTTTAAAGTTTGTTATTGCCTCTGAGGGCAGTTTCAAGGCTCTGATGATGTTTCACGCAAGGCTGCCCCTTTGTAACCCGGGCACTGCTTCCTGCATGCCTGTTTGGCAAGGGTCCGTGTGCCGTGGGCACATCAGTCCGGGCACATCAGTCACACGCACGGGCCTTTGTCGGAGGTGCGGTGTTGTGAGGTCACCGTGGAGGTGGGGTCAGGCTCCCTGCCCTGCAGGCTACGAGGGGGTCAGGTCCCAGTGGGCTTCCGGTGGCCCAGGGCTTCCATATCTTCCGCCTCGTGCAGCAATTTTCCAGGCACTGAATGAGAAGCCACTGAAGCTTAGTAAATCCTTACCTTGTCCTCGGAGCTGCCCTCCGTGCACAGAGTGTTTCCCTGACTGTGCAGATACAGCCTCATCATGGCCCTGCTGGCTGGCCACCGTGCCTCTCGCTCCTTTTGGGCTTGGGAACCACCCACTACAAGGGAAGGGCAAGTGCCCTGTGTGTTCTCTGTGTTCCCTCCCCACCCTGCCCTCCTTGACCACTGGGGGGTCTGGGCACTGAGACTGGGCATGGTGCCCTCCTCCTCCTCTGGCACAGCTATGCCAACTGTGCCAGCGCCAGCCTGGGTGAAGGGCTGAGGCACCCTGCACGGTGTCTCCAGCGCTTGGCCCAGGGGAGGGGCCGTGGACACAGGGCACTGAGGGTGATATGAGGCTCTGGTTGAGAGAGGGGGCTCGAGGTGGGAGGCCACATGGAGGGAAGACACCACAAGAGCCAAGAGGCACAAGTGTGGTTGAACCAACTGTGGAGCGGCTGGTCTGAGACAGAAATGCTCCTGAGGGCTGGGGTGGGGTCCAAGAGGGAGACTCTTGCAGAACCACCACGGGCAATTCTAAAGCACAGCCAGTGGGGGGCCGTGCACTCGGGGCACCTGCTGGCGGGCAGGCGGGTCTCCGTGCATGCTGGGCCGAGAGCAGAGCTGTCCATCTCTCCTCACACCCTCCCTCGGCCCCCGTGCCTCGCTGCCTCCAGATTTCATGAGTGTTTCCCTCCATCCAGCCTTTCCACACCATCGTCAAACCACACCAGGCCGAGTCCCTGTAGGGTAAGGTGCTGGGCTCTGCACCGAGACGGCCGAGGTGCCTGGGTGGTGCTGGGTGAGCACTGCCAGCCGTGGGAGCTGCCAGAGTCCAGAAATGGAGAGGTGGTGAGTGGGGCAGTCAGGGAGACCCCAGTGGGGTCTGCTATTGCCCTGACCCTGGGTTACTTTCGGCCCACCTCAGCAGACGCCACCTGTGCTCTCCTCTCCTCCCTCTTGTCTGCTCAGCCTTTCTCATGACCCTCCCAGTTAGCGGGCACATTGTTGTCCTGTGAGACCAGCCCCAACCTTGGGACACACGGGAGACAGACTGCTGTCTGGAAGCAACCTTAGCCAAAATAACTTTCCCCGGCAGGAGATGGACCCATCCAAGCATGGCTACTGGCCGGGCGTGTGGAAGCCTGGGCCCATGGGCAGGGGACACCTGTCTGTGGTGGACTCTGGGGTGGGGGAAGTCAGCATGTGGCCTGCAGTCATCTGCTGCCTTCCTGACAGGGTGGGGACAACAGTCCAGAGAGAGCAAAAGGGCATGCACCGCCTCATTCCTTCCCCCACAACCTATTCAGGCTGTCTTGAAAGAGATGGCCGCGCAGGAACCCTGACACTCACTGAGACCTCATGCAGGCTGGGGCGTCTGGAGGGGTCCTCGGGTACGCAGGGACAGCTTGAGAAGGCGGTCTCACCTTAGCTCCAGGACTTAAGATGACCAGCTCCAAACGCCTGGTCCCACTGACAGCCCAGCAGGTGCCTTCTTGCTCTCATCAGTCCTTGGCCCATCCAGGCGTATGCTGAGCATCAAGCCCCCACCAGGCCTTTACTGCCTATCTGGCCTGTCAGGGATGCCCTTAGTCCTCCTTTCTGTTTACCTAAATTCAAACTGTACTTCAAGGCCCAACTGAAATCCAATCAGTAACACTCTGCTAACTCAGACCTGAAACCACTCCTGATGCCTACTTTTCAGACAAAGATTAGACAGACCTATAAAGCAAACAATAACACGTAAGGAACGTGCTACTTAGCTCAATCAAATATATGAGACTGAATAGGCGACTCATGTCCAAAAGCAAGATGAGAAGGCAGCAAGGGACAGGAAAACTGTGCAAATGACATGGGGAAACCAACGTGGAAAGGGGGAGAGTGCTGTCACATTGTGGGGACTGTAACCAATATCACCAAACAATATATGTATACATTTTTGAATGAGAAACTAACTTGAGCTGTCAACTTTCATCTAAAGCACAATTAAAAGAAAATTATACAGATAACAAAAAAAGAAAAAGAAAAAGAAATCCAGTGATTGTTTCTCATTCTGAATTCCTGTGGTCGTGTCTATAGGTCACCTTGGGATCTTGGTATGCAGAGAGATTTGCATGTGGGAGGCTGCTGGAGATGCTCTTGGGATCCGCACCTGTGGGGGTGGGGGAAGCAAGCAGGACTGGGCAGAAGGAGGGGTTGGGCTGTGGTGCAGTCACAGCCAGGGCCTCAGCCGACCCCTGGGGAGCTCTGGAGTGAGAAGGGTCAGAGTTACCCCAAATTGGAGCCAGACTGTATGGTATGTATGTATGCTGGGCTGGGCTCATCTATTAGACCACCAGCTCCTTCAAGGATGATGAGTACTGCACCTTTTCATGCTCTAGCTCTTGACCTAGCTGACCCTAATGCTGATGTTGATGGTGATGGTGAGGAAATGCAGAAGCCAAGTTAAAATAGTGAGAAAGCAAAAACTGGACAACCTGAGAATCCACATGCTAAGTTAACTCTATGAACTAATTCTGAAACATCTGGGTAAATCTATTGTTTACAGACCTTACTGGAGCCAAGTATCACAGAAAGAAACTTTGCAGACAAATAATGTTTTGTTCGTTCAATAAAAGGGCAACTTTTAGGAATACTATTGTGTTAGTCATTTTCTCCTTGGTCTTCCAGTTGGGAAAATTACTTTGGCTTTTTGTTTGCTCAAGCTAATTGAGTTGTGGCAACACCTGAAATGTGCCAGGAGGTATTTCTGATGGCAGGCTGACCCTTTGATCGGAAACACTGGGAGGCAGCTTGGCACCCGGCTGGACACAAGATATGGAGCACAAGCAAGGGGAGAGGACAGTGGGTTCAGGAGCAGGCCAGCCCCCCACCTCACCGCTTCCCGTGGAGATGGGGTGTCCTTCTGCAGAGGAGACAGATGTGGGCCTGCAGTCATCATACTAGACTGTCCAAGACAGAATCCTTGGGTGAGCAGGGAGTTGTGATGGGTCACACCTACTCTGTCTGGTGGTCCGGGTGGAAGGACCAAGGTTGGAACCCCCGTCCCCCCTTACTCCCTGTGTCACAGTTGTGAGCAGTTTACTGAAGCCTTCTGAGCCTCAGTTTCCTCTCCTGTAAAACGTGGCTCATAATACTCACCTTACAGGGCCTGGGGAGAATTAAATTACCTATTAAGGGTAGGAGGAGCCCTGGTGGCACAGTGGTTGAAGCACTCGGCTGCTAACTGAAAGGTCAGCGGTTTGAACCTACCAGCTGCTCCGTGGGAGAAAGATGTGGCAGTCTGCTTCCATAAAGATCACAGCCTAGGAAACCCTATGGGGCAGTTCTACTCTGTCCTATAAGGTCGTCACGGTCAGAATTGACTCAACAGTGGTGGGTTTGGTTTTTTAGGGAGGATCAAGCGTAGGAGCGAGAACTTGTGCTCTAGAAATGTTGGTTTTCTCCCCTATCCATTAACCCATGGGGAGGACCACCTGCCATGGCAACCACACCAGCCAGATTCCTGGGGTGGTCCCATGTTCAAGTGGTTTGATTCTTTTCAATTAAGGTCATTCTTTCATTGTAACTTCAAATGTGATTTAGTTTCTGTCCTTTGCAAGGCTTGGGCTAAGTAAATGTTCAAATTTGTTTAACAGCCTCTGTATTTATAGTAAGAGGGTCAAAGGCACCAAGGCTTGGAGCCCAGAGTGAAAGTCCTCGAGAGCCCTGAGGCTGAAAGCTTCAATCCTTAGCTGAAGGTGGTTGGAGATGGCCTTCACCTTGGGTCCAACAGCTGGGAACTTGAAGACCAAGTCCTGGGTTGGAGCACTGAGAGTTGGGTGGTGGGCTCAGAAATCTGACCTGCTGGCCCCCCATAAGCAGAATCTTGTAGCTCAAGGCTGGAGGCTTGCCTGCCTTTGCCTCCCTGTACCACAGGCCGAGAGGGCCCAGCAGAGGCGCCGTGCATGGAAGGCAGGGCAGGCCTTGGGAGGATGTGCGCTTTTCTGGGTTAGAGGGTCAGAATCTAAGGGAAGACAGCAAGGCAACTGGCATTTCTAGGATCAGCCTGTCAGGTTAGTGTGTTTTTTTCCCTCATCCCTTCGGGCATTTGGCATGGGATAGGGATCTCCTGGGGCTGTTGCACCTTTACTCCAGAGAATGAATATTATGGGGCTTTTGGGCAGCACTTGGTTTCTCCCAAGCCATGCTCCCTCTAGTCCTCAGGTGGGTCTGGGGCGGCAGCACGTGCTCCTTCTGCGTCTCCCAGTTCTTCGCCATGCAAGGCGAAGCTCACACCACCTCCCACACTCAGGCTGCCCTTTGTGACTGTCGTGGGCTGAGTCAGCTGTGCAGCTGTTTCTGATCCCCTCCTTGTGCAGGAATATGAAAGGCCAGGCCCTACGAGAAGGCAGAAGTGATGGGAGACAGCAGAACGAGGCCAGGGCAGAAAGGCATGGGGAGCAGGCGTGGTAGAGGGGCAGAAGGGTGTGGAAGGAACAGGACGTGTTGCCATGAGTGTAATCTACCTCCACTACAAAGGATTAATTTAACCTGCTGCCCCCTCTTTCTGCCCTTGCCTCCCTGCAGGAAGTGTCCTGTTAAGGGTAATTAAAAAACCAAAAAACCAAACCCGTTGCCATCGAGTCATTACCAACTCATAGCGACCCGACAGGGCAGAGTAGAACTGCCCCATACAGTTTCCAAGGAGTAGCTGGTGGATTTGAACTGCCTACCTCTTGGTTAACAACCATAGCTCTAACCACTACGCAACCAGGGTGTTGGTGGTGCTTAATTAAGGGAAAGAGTCCCTGTCTGGTGCAAACAGTTAATGCAGTTCGCTGCTAACCAAAAGTTGGTGGTTTGAGTCTACTCAGAGGCACCCCAGAAGAAAGCCCTGGCGATCTACTTCTGAAAAATCAGCCATTGGAAACCTTATGGAGCTCAGGTCTACTCTGACCCACACGGAGTCGTCATGAGTCAGAGTGTTCATGAGTTTGAGTTGATTGGAAGGCAACTGGTTAATTAAGGGAGGGATGAAAGCATGAGGGGAGGTGGAGCTTGATTACACCCCCAGGCCCACTTGGCGGAGGCAGGGGCAGGAGTGCTGTGGAGAAAAGAATCTTCCTGACACTGGACTCAGTGTCAGGGAGTGTGTTCCCAAGCCCCATTCTGCGTCACTCCAGCTGCGTTCACGGAACCTCGGATTTCCCTCTGATTTCATGAGATCTCGTTTGTCTAAATGCTCTAGGTCAGTTATTTTCCTCATCACCCAGCACCCTGAGCCCTGGACAGAGATCTGGGAACCTCCCTGATGTGTTAAAATGCAGTTTTCACCCAGAACAGGAGAGACTCAAGTGGCTTCTTGTTGGCAGCCAGAGGATTTTGTTATAGGTCCCAGAGAAACCCAGTTATTTCCTCCAGTAAATGGCAAATTTCTCCCACAGCTCCAAAAAAGGCCAGTGGCACCCACAGAGGGCAAGAAGTGAGGTGTTTCACAGATCGCACCAAACCCACCATCCTTAGAAAACTCTCAAATCAGAGGAAGTCTGCTCTTGTTGTTAGCTGACATCAAACCAGCCCTCAACTCATGGCGACCCCACACGCAATGGAACGAAATGCTGCCTGGTCCGGCACTATTCCCATGATCAGTTGTGGATCAGACCATTGTGACCTGTTAGGGTTTTCATTGGCTGATTTCTGGAAGTAGATCTCCAGGCCTCTCTTCCTAGTCTGTCTTAGTCTGGAAGCTCTGCTGAAACTTGTTCAGCATCAGAGCAACATGAAAGCCTCCATTGACAGACAGGTGGTGACTGTGCCTGAGGTGCATTGTCTGGGAATTGAACCCAGGTCTCCCACAGGGAGGGCAATAATTCTACCACTGAACCACCACTGCCCCGAGAGGGAGACTAGAAATGGCTAAATTAAATTGTGACATCTCCCAGGGCCGTCGACGAGGCAGGGCTGCCTTCTCCCTCTAGGCCGCCCTCTCCCTCCCTGACAGGACAGAGAGAAGAGAGGAAGGGAGGGGAATTTCAGAGATGGGGGAGATATGGATGTTTAAATGTCCACCAAGCCCCACCTAGTCCAGTCCCTGAGAAGCTATCATTATAATATATGGATACTGAAAATGGCAGGAGGCTTCAGGACTCATGTAAATAAAAATGTAAAATAATCTCAAAACTTCTCAAAGCTACAAGAAGCCACTAGATTCAACTGCCTTCCTACCAAGTGTCCCAGGTTGGGCTCTTGGCTCAGCAGACTCAGAGATGGAGATTAGCACGCACCTGGGATCAGCACAGGAAGGGAAGGAAGCAGGGCCGGTGAGGGGAGAGACTGAGCTGCAGCACAGTCTAGGGAAGGCCTCAGCTTCCCATTCATAGGTGTCCTGAGTTGGGTGAGGGGTCCCAATCAAGCATTCATTGGATGCAAGTTTCCCTGGGGATGGGGCAGGACCTTGGGCTGGTGGCTGACAGTGGAGGCCCATCTTCCATCAGCATCGGAAGCAGTGGGGGATAGTCCTTCATTCCTGAAGGGGCATCTGGGAGACTCATCCCAGAGTCTGGCACACCAGCCCCTTTATGGAACAGCCAGAAGAGCAAAGTGTTCTCATCTTGTCTCCTCCGTCCCCACTCCTGCAGGAAACAAATGGTCAGAGTTGCATGTAAGGTGGGAGGAACAATAGTGCCTGCCGTCCACTCCTTTCTCTGGGTGGCACCTGGTTACAATGATTTTCAAGATCAGCCTTGAAGGAATAGTACAGACGCGTTCTAACATGCACGTGGGTCAGCTGATCCTCACGCAGCCCTCTGAGTGGGTGCTGTCACAACCCCTGTTCTACATAGGAAGACTGTACAAGTGATGGTCAGTCAGTGGTGCACGGCATGGCCAGGCTGCAGACCCAGGCCACCCGACAGCTGAGCCCACACTTGGAACCACTGTGCTGCCAGCTGGTGCTGGAAGACAACGTGTAACCTGAGAAGATGTGCAGAAGGGGAGGGTGTTTATTTCTGACTATTTTTATAGGCAGATTATAGACACATGTCTTAGTCTTCTCTGGCTGCCATATCAAAATGCCAAAATGGGTGGCTCTGAAGAGCAGGAATTGATTGTCTCAGAGCTCTGGAGGCTAGATGTCAGAATTCAGGGCCCTGCTCTCTTTGGGGGATCGAGGGGAGGAGTCTTCCTTGTCTCTTCTGGTAGCCCCGGGCGTTTCTTGGTGTTCCTTGGCTTATGGATGCATCTTCACGTGGCCCCTGTCTGCACCCTGCGTGTCTCTGCCTCAGGGTCTGTTCTCTCCTTTTGGGACACGACTCAGAAAGAATTAGGACCCACCTCTGGACTTAACTGATAAAAGCTTCAAAGAAAGACCCTATTTCCAAACAAGGTCAGGTTCATAGGTATAGGGGCAGGACTTCAACTCCATACCAAAACCAAAACGAAACCCATTGCCATCAAGTTGATTCTGACTCATAGCAACCCTATAGGACAGAGGAGAACTGTCCCATAGACTTTCCAAGGACTGCCAGGTGGATTCGAACTGCTGACCTTTTGGTTAGCAGCTGTAGCACTTAACCACTACGCCACCAGGGTTTCCTCAACCCCCTAAAAAAAAAAAAAAAAAAAAAACTGTTGCCATTGAGTCGATTCTGACTCATAGTGACCCTTAGGGGGATACAATTCAGTCCATAACGCATCAGCCAGAAGTCTTTTTTTACCTCCAGTTGTGATAGGTCTACCTGGACACCCTTGCCGCATGGCAGGCAGCCCCCAGCCTTGTCCACACTTGCCATCAAGCTCTGTATTGACCATGGTCAGGGGCAGGGTTGCAGCGTTCTCCAGGCTGCTCAGCTCAGGCGGGAAGGCCTCATTCACCTCTGCATCCCCCCCCTTCCCCACCTCGTGCTTTTACACTCTGAAGTCCTCAGTGAACGTTTGCAAAGGCCATGATCAGTCCTTGGCTAACTGAGAATCAGTGGGACTTAGAATGTCTGTTCCAACGTTGCTTTCCAACAATTATGCTGGCCGGTATCTCTGGATCCCTAAAAAAGTATTATCGCCTTTTATGTAACACTGGAAGAAACAGATACTTCAGCCCTTTAGCTGCAAACCAGTATTTCCTTTCGTCATCCCTTGTCCTTTTTCCCCTCTTTTTTCCTCCCCCCTTGCTCCTTTTTCTCTCTTCTCTTCCTTTTTTCCCCTTTTCTTCTGTCTCTCTGCCCTGTGTTTCTTCTCCTTTGTTTCTTCAGAGTTAGATTTCACCAGGCTTGAAAAACCTGCCTTTTGACCCAATTCCCTTCCCTGTGGTTTTGACACCAGCCAACAAGGCACAGACTGTGCGAGTCCCCGAGGGACACTCAACGGGCTTCACTGTCGGTTTGCTTATTTCTCAAACCACAAGGTCACCCCTGGATGACATGATGAGATGTGTGGAGGGGTGCTCAGCTCCCTGCTAGCCCTTCCACATACCTGTCATTTAGTCCCTCACCAGCTCTGCCTGCTTCGTACCACTGCCCTCTCTTTCACCACTGGGGAAACTGAGGTCGGATAGACTGATAATTTGTCCAAGGGACACAGCTAGCGAGGGTCAGGCTGAAGTTTGAACCAGGCATGGCTGACACCAAAATCCATACTCTTCCCTGCGCGGTCTCTCTCCTTTCCTCCTCCTAAGCCTACAGTGTGTGATGAAGGAGGTGAAGTACTTTGTCCCGCAGCCAGCCAGTCCTGGGAGCTGCACGCCCCATGAGGGACCTGGCGCTGTGCTTGCAGGACGGCTGTTGCTCCTTACCCACTACAGAGTGCTCTCGGAGTCCCTGTCCTCACCATACCCACATTGTGTAGATGACAACTAACAGTTGGGGCTCTGAGGACCTGGCTTGTCACCTGCTGCATGGATAAGTCCTTGGCATCTCTCAACCTAAGGTGCCTTGTAAAATAGCAGTAATACCTCCCTAAGCGTTGTTATGACAGTAAATGGCATGCAAAGAGCCTTACGCGTAGTCAACCTGACTGATTTACAATTTCTGTAAAATTGTGCTTGTCCATGTGCTGGCTCCTGGACAAACCTCAAGAGCAAAACGCGTGGGCGTGGCCGAGGCCTGGCAGGCGGGGGCGTGGCCGAGGCCTGGCAGGGGTGTGAGACTTGCCACCTGCTTCTGAGCACTGAACTCACTCCCAGCCCCCTTCCTGTATTTTCCTGTTGCTTCTGTTTTTCCTTTTTACAACATACCTTACCTTACTGCATTTCAGGCATCCTTTTGGTAAGGAACACAGGATGCAAATAAATATAATCGAGACTTAGTGCATCCTAAGGAAGCCAGCAGGGAGCAACGCCCCATGGGGTCAGTTAGGTCAGGACAGGGTGGAGCGCTGGCGGCCCACACCTCCTTTCATTTCTGCCCTCACCCTTTCCGCTACCCCTCCTCTCCCACCTGCCTTTCCCCTGGTGGATGTACCAGTGCCAGCAGGGTGTGCCTGGACGCACCTAGCCTCGGACCCCTGAGAGTACGTGGCCACCACTGCCCAGCTATGACACAATGGCTGGTGCCTTTTGACCTGACTCTGTCCTTTCTTGCCGTGTGGCCCTGGATGGGCTCCCCGACTCTGCGGGCTTCCATGCCCTCCTCTGTATTCCTCGAGGCAGTCAAATGAGAACCAAGCGAGGTGGCCATCAAGGACGGACTCTGGCCCTGTGGCAGGCATCATGCTGTGTCCAGTGGAAAGGGCTGTGTGTCCCAGGGATCAGGAGCCTGAGTTCTGGTTCCAGCATGGCTGTGCACACCAAGGCCAACACCTGACCTCTCTGGGCGTCACCTCCACAGGGACTTTGATACCCTGAAGCCCTCAGGTGTCACCAGCTGTGCAGTCACTGCCCCACCTCAGCAGGAGGCAGTTCCCATGCTTGGAACTTTAGGGGAGGGAGGGGCCACTGTGCTGTGGCAACCAAGTTCTTCCTTAAAGGGAACTGGAGTCTTCTTCTGTGTTCCCTGTGTGCCATGAAGGGACTCACGTGGGAGCTTGGGGGGCTGCACTGCAAGAGAGGCTCCCAGGCCTGAGCATCACACACAGGCAGCCCGGTGGAGGGTGGCCACTGCACATTCTTGCCTTCACCAACCAGGAAGCCCATGGAGCTTCTGTGCCCAGAGCTTTTATTGGGAGTCTCATTATGTAATGCAAACTCCAGCCCCTCTCCCCTGAAGTTGGTGGGTATCACAAGGTGATCACAAGGCAGTATGGTGGGTCTTTCTGGCTGGCTAGCCCCAACCTCAGAGTCACCTCATCACCTGATAGGTGTGGTCTGGAGTCCTTATCAAAGACACTTAAATCCCAGTGTTCTTTTTTTTAAAGATTATGTTTCAGGAACCAAGGACAAAGACCAATTCTTTGGGTAAAGTTAATGTAAACCCAGCACTTGTCCTTTTGATTTTTTTTCCCTGTTTGCTGAAACCTAGTGTTTCTCTTCCCTTTTCTGGGCTTTTGCTGCGTAATCCAGCCAGAAACATTTCCTTCCCTTTGCAGGGCCTGGGGAACAGTGCTGGGCAGGCCGAGCACTTGTTGGTCTTTTCACAACCATCACCTATTTAGAAAAAAGTTTCAGAGAGAAGAGTGTCCCCTCAGTGCCTACTGGGTGCCCTGCTCTGCAAGGGATACATGACTAAGTGACCAGCTATTGACCTTGGGGGCATGAAGTTTACACACAAGACCATGAGGAGTCCACCAGGGCAGCGGCCCCTTTTGAGGGTGATATGGGAGAGCCGGAACAGATGGGCAGACACCTGGCCTGTGCTGTGGTGTGGCAGGGGGCAGGGCCGCCCTACATCACAGCATACAGCCCCTCTCCCACCTCCTTACTGACGCTGGTGGGGCCCCATGGGCAGGTTTGAGATGGAAAAGAGGAAGGAGTAGGGCTTTCTAGAGGGGAAGGCATCCCAGAGAAAGGGGAAGGGTGCAGACAGGGGCCACCAAGATCTGAGCTGTTGCTGTGGAGGGCAGGGCTCTGGGCTGATTACCTTGCAACACCCTCTGCCATTGTTGCCCAGTATTTTTGTGGATGGGAGCACTAACAGCATGATTGCATTAACGCGTGAGCTCCAGGTCTCCGATGGGACCCTCGGTATCCTTGAGCAGTGCTCTTTATCTCACACCTGCATTCTCTGCCCTTCCCCCCACAGTAAATGGTTGAGGGCTCACTAGGTACCCACATGCCCAGCAGGCACTGACCCAGCACTGGGAATAAGCCGTGAAGAAGACAGACATGCTTCTACTCTCATGGAGTCCACACTGGTGAGCTCTGTCCACTCCTACCCCATCGGGTTTCCAGGCCCCGACCAGTGTCTTTTAGCCCCCTCGTTTCTGTCTGACTTAGCACCTCACAGTCTGCAGGCTTTGTGGATGGTACTTGTGTTCCTCGCCATTCATTAAGCAATATTTATCTACCACTGACTCCAAGGTAGGCACTCATCTACACCCAGGGGATGGAGGGAAAGGGACAGACAGGTCCTGCCCTCCAGCTGAAGGAGAGCAGGGGGAGCTGGGGCGGGGGGAAGCCCCTCACCTGGATGGAGACAGGACATGGGGGAGGTAGAGGTGTCAGAAGATTGAGTGATGGCAATGAAGATGCGCATGTTTTATGGAAGTCACAGTCAAGAATGAGGCTGGTGGAGTGGGGGTATATGGGGGACCTGGGAGAAGGAGGGTGCCCCGTCCTCTTCTCCAGCAGTGTCCACTCCTGGAGCTCATGGCACGTTGGACCACGCCATGTTCTTAACTGGGCCAAGGCAGGCACACCAGGCTGCTCCCGTGGGGCTCCGCTGGGCATAAAGGGCTAATGGTTAATGGTCTGACTGGGATGGTGATGGTGAAACCTAAACAGTAGATAAGGAAATTTCCATTGGCAGCCCAGACTCCGAACAGAAACGTAACATCAACATGAGAAAAAACAACTAACCCAGCAACTGCCTGTTTTGATGCACATTTCAGATCCTGGCACCAAAACAGAGGCGGGGCTGGAGGAGCAGCTGCCATTGGAAGATGCTGCTCACACGGAGGGTGGAAGCTAGCAGTCTCCAAAAAGGGGAAGTTGCTTGGCAAAAGCAGAAGTGGCTTGTTTGCCAGAGGCCCCAGACTCAGTGGCTGCTGCAAATGGGAAAACTTGCCCTTAGCAAAACGCCCAAGTGCACTGTGACAGCAGGGACGTTCACTCCAGTTCCTGCAAGTAGGTGGCCTTGGTCTTTCACAGGAAGAGGTGCCAACATATTGTCATATGTCAGAATTCAGGCATTTGCTAAGTTTCTTCCCTCTTTACTTTTTTTGTTTGTTGGTTTGTTTGTGCTGTAAAAAAGTTAGATAGTAGTTGTCTTAGGAGTCAGGATGTGTCTTAGTTTCTTAGTGCTGCTGTAACAAGTAAAACAGGTGGGTGGCTTTGCAGAACAGAAATTTATTTTCTCACCATTCAGGAGGCTTAAAGTCTGAATTCAGGGCATAGCTCTAGGGGAAGGTCTTGCTTTGTCTATTTCAGCTTCTAGTAGCTGCCAGCAACCCTTGGAATTCCTTGGTGTTCCTTGGTGTCTGCCCCCACAGCCCCTACCATGTCTATTCTGCTCTCTTTATAAGATACCACTCAAATGTGCAAATGTGATTAGGTTTAGGACCCAACCTACTCTGGTATAACCTCATTCACGTAGAAAAGAATACCCCTGTTTCCAAAAAGAGTCATATTTATAGGTACAGGGGTTAGGACTTCTGCGTTTCTTTTGGAAGGATACAGTTCAAAAAAGTCACTTTTTTTTTTTTTCCTCAGGTAACTAAGTTCAGGCACAGAGAAAACAAAGTACTAATAAAATTCCTGAGTATTATTGCTGAAAGGACTTGTTGATCTAGTCCCACCCCTCACTGCATGAGTTGGGAAGCAAGTACATCTTCGGGGCGTTGTTGTGTAACTTGCTGAAGGTCCAATAGTAGCAGCTCATCGAGGATTTCTTTCTCTGCACTGCCAGACTTGGCTCCGAGTAAGATTGTCAGCATCTGTGAGGGAGGGGTTAGGTTTTCTGCAGCTTCCGTATTCTCCTAGGTATTAAAGGGGACACTGAGTTAAAGTGTACGGAATTGAATTGATTTGCCCAACTGCAAAACAAAGCTAAGTGTGTCCTCCCCCCCGAATCGTCTTGCATTCTGTGCAGGCAGGTCACAGCTGGCCAGGGCAGACAGACAGGGTGGCATGGGGTAGAGGAGACAGTTTTTCTGGACATGGATGGAGGGAGGGTGGGAGTGATGGAGTTAAGGAAACCTTGAGAGTTTTGGAATCAGACACCCTGAATTCAAATCTAGGCTCCAGATGCCTCAGCTGAGTGTGACTTGGGTTCGTTTACCTGCCTTGGCCGATTACTTCTCTGAGCCTCAGTTTTCCCACCTCTAAAATGGTGGGAGGATCCACCACTTTAGGATATTCTTCAGTAGAGTATATAACCAGATACGCTTTGGCCTAATATTAATTTCTTCCCTTTCCTAAGATGAGGTAATATGTTAGCTGATCAGTTACTTAGCAATTTAAATAAACATGCAAATTCCATCCCCTTCTTCCTTCCAGAACCTTCCAGAAGCATCTCAGGAAATTCCCTAGGTAGGGGCCCATCCCTCTTGGTTTGTCCACGACAGTCCTGGTTCACACCTGCTGTCCAGTATAATTGTGGACTGTGCGGCCACCCGAGTACCCTCTCCTGCTTCCCACTGCAGATGTGGAGCTGCTGTGTGAAAGGCTCCCTCAGAGCAGAGAGGTCACCTCAGCCTACTCCTGCAGCCCTCACTGGCTCTGCCTGCGCAGGTCTGCCCATTGCCTTCCCTGCCCCAGCCCTGGTCCTGGGCTTGGCCGCCCTGGAGCCCGTGGTGCCTCTCCTGGTACACAGCCACTGTACCCTCTGGAAAATAGACATAGAGACAAATAGAGTTGTGGGGAAACTGAGGCACAGAGAGCAGTGACCTGGAGGCTCCCCGAGATTGGCCAGGAGGAGCCACGTTCACGGAGAGCAGAGTATCACCAGCACTGTGAGCATGGCCAGCCAGAAACTTCTCCAAAGAACATCTCATCAGAAAATCCTTTCCCCAACAGCTTGCCTCTTGTACTGTTTGCCAGGCCGTGGGAGTGCACCTGTGCTTGTTCCTCTCCCCAGCCCGAGCTAATTCTCCTTTTTTCCTTCAGGGCCCCTTATTTCAGGATCACAAACAACTTCCTGAACAGTAAATGGTTTTCTTCAAAGCACCCCTCCAAAGCAGTTGGAGCTGGGAAGCTGGGCTCTGGGTGCCTCTGCCTGCTCCAGACAGGAGGCCTTACCCTGCCCTTGTCTCCACCTGTGAGGTGGCATGGAGGCGCCTGCTGTCTGCCTCACAGGGCTATGAAGGTCCACTGAGATAATCCACGAACACAGAATTAATTGGAACCTGTTTTCTGAAGTTATTTATTATTATCAGTTTCTAGATAGATAAAAAATGGAAGGTCTTCATCAGAGACCTCATCTGGTCAGCCTCACCTCTGCAGTTTGGCCTCACAGTCAGGGGTGACGGGAAGGTGGTTACTCTGCAGCACGATTTAAGGGCCGCTGAGCTGCAGGCAATGTGTGCTGGAACGTGGTTAACCACTGGCTGTCTAGGAAAAAAGCCCTGAGTGGTAGTGCTCATTGATTTCTGTGGTGTAAACACTTCCCCTGATGCAGGCTTGATGGACGTGACTTAATGGAGATGGGAAGACAGGTCCCCAGTGGCTACGGGAGCTGCCAGGCCTCACCTGCCCAAATGCAGCCCCTCCTGGTGCCACTTCAGAGGGGCACCCTTGCTTTCTCTCCACCTGAAGTCCCAGAGGGTAGGAGCCTTGTGTCTGGGAGGGCCCAGGTTGGGGTGGACAAGCATGTGACAGCCTCATGAGCACACCACACTGTGTACCTCAGGCTCACCGATTCGCTGATTGTCCCCTCGGAAGAACAGGGTCCTTGTCTCAGAGGATGAGCAAAGCCCCACACAGGGTGGGCACGGGAAGGGGCTCTAGGGAGTCTCAGATTTCCCAGGTCTGTTGGAAGCACAAGTTCTAGACAAGGAGGCTCTGGAGAGAAGATCCCTAGGCCTCTGTTCTGAGGATATGTGTTGAAAAAAGGAGGAAGAGTCCCTGAGGACAGACTTGTTCAATTTATGTTTTCATTATGTTTGAGGTGAGGCGGGCCTCACACCTCTCAGCCAGTTCACCACGCCTAACCCTTCGCCAGAGGGGAAATTACTGGCAGCTTAGGGGCTCCCTGTGTTTGCTTTGCCAAAGAGGAGTACGTTTGCCAGTATGGGCTTGGTCCCCAGCATGGCTGGTTTGGGGTGTGGGGTGCCTGCTGTGTAGCCAGAATGTACCAGAAGTCTGGGCCCGCTCACGGCTATGGTTTCACTAGAAGATTTCACAACACTTTAATACTCTGGCTCCCTCACAGGCATCCCTCTGCAGGCATGACAGTTTCAGAGGACAGACCCATCTTTACCCCTGCCCGGTGAGGGGTTAGAAATGGTGATGCTGAGAGGGAGAGCATTGTGGGGCAGTGAGGGCAGGTGGGGGCACTGGTCTTGTTCCCATTCTGCAGGTGGGCTTAAGTGACTTGCCCAAGTTCACACACCTCGTACAGCATAGAGGTCCTCCGTCAGATCTTAAACCTAGGCCTTCTGGGCTAAGGGGACAATATATATTTGAAACAAAGTTTTCATGAAATAACGCTTATTCATTCATCCAACTGGTATTTATTGAGCGTTTACCTTATGCCAAGGAGCCCTGGTGGCACAGTGGTCAAAGCGATCGGCTGCTAACTGAAAGGTTGGCAGTTCGAAATTACCAGCCCCTCCGCAGGAGAAAGATCTGGCAGTCTGCTTCTGTAGAGATTTATAGCCTTGGAAACCCTATGGAGTTGCTATGAGTTGGAATTGACTTGACGACAGTGGATTTGGGTATTGGTACCTTATGCCAGACACTGCTTTAGATGCTGAAGGTTAACAAAACCATCAAAAGCCCTGTCTCATGGGGCTTGCGATCTAGTGGAGAAATAGAGCGATCAATAAAATAGAAAGTAAGTATATCAAACTGTTGGACCATGACCTGCAATACAAATATTAATAATAGCAGCAGCAATAATACCGACAACTTACACTTCTGTAGTGCTTACTTTATGCCAGACACTGAGATAGTTTCTGTTCTGTTCCATTTCATTTGTTAAAAACCTGGTAGGGTTGTAATCCACTTAAAATTTAAAATAGTTTTATGATCCACCAATGGGAAGGGAAAGGAGCCCTGGTGGTACAGTGGTTAAAGTGCTCAGCCATTCCGAGGGAGAAAGATGTGGCAGTCTGTTTCCATAAAGTTTTTCAGCCTTGGAACCCCTCTGGGGCAGTTCTACTCTGCCCTATAGGGTCTCTATGAGTTGGAATTGACTTGCCGGCAGTGGGTGATGGGGAGGGGCATGGAATTGGAAAAACACTGCTCTAATATATACCTTCATCTGGATAGGAGGGTCATCTTACTCTTCATTTCTCAACCCTCTCTGCTGTCTGCCTAGTCAGCTCCTGCCTCTCCTTCAAATCAGTCTTTCTTCCATCTCCTCCAGGAAGCCCACAATGATTTCACAGAATGATAGGGGCCCAGAGCTAGAGTGGCCATTAGAGATGAGATAATCTAGGACAACCTTCCCATTTTGCAGAAGAGTAAGCTGAGGCCTAGAGAAAGCACTGGCCTGCCTGAGGTCACTCAGTAATAAATGGCTGATCTGCCTTGACTTCCATACCCTTGCTCTTGCCACGGCGCCACCAAACCTTTTCTCTTCTTCGTCCTACAGAGTTTAAAGCCTGTGGTTCCCAAACCCTGGGGAAAGGAAAGGAAATTGATTTCTGGTGCTTACTTCTTCCTTGACCCCCCCATCTATACCCACCACCCCCAAACCCTTACCAAGTGTCTAGGAGGAGGGCCTTGATCTGAATTTTTTAAAAGTGTCCAGGCAATTCTGACACATGGCCAGCCTTAGGACCCAGGTCAGATCGGAAGTACCACTTGGCTTATTGTCATCTCCCCTCATCCATATGATCTTGGTGGCCGCTGTGACTCCCCAAGGTCTCCTTGTGTCTCTTCACAGCCCTAAGCCCAGCTCTGAGGCACTGGTACCTCAGTCCTGACTGGTCAGCAGATGCAAGACAGGAAAGAGGGTAGAGAATTTCACCTGCTCTCAAACCAAAGAGAGCTCAGGTTTCTGCCCAGTTTATTTGAATTGAGTCTTGCGTCTTCCTGACCTTGAATCTGTATACAGATGAATTTGTTTGGTAATTTGTTTGGTATCGTGGACTCGAGCTCCCGTCTGAACTTTGGGAGGCCCCACCCCAGTATCGATAGAGAAAGACTGAAACTCTGGCCGTGGCAGATCCTGGAATGAGCGTTTCAAACAAGCTGCTCTGAGGGTGGAACTAGGAGAAATTCACTCATTCTCTTTGGAAGAACACCAGCAAGATATCAGCTATCACCTAGACTTTGCTCCATAATTTATTATTTTTGGGTGACATAATTTATTAAACTTGTGGGAAAAACAACAACAAAGCAACACATCTGAAAACTATAGCAACAGCTGCCACCTTACTTTGAAAACTGCTCAGTGACGTATCCTTGAGGAACGCCGGCCCACCAATTCCTTTCAGACACCACAGTATAGAATGAGGTGTCTGAGTACATAAGCTTGAGGAACTTACAGAATGAAATACAGCCCTACTGTTGGGTTACAGTTGCTTTTTTATCTGCCAGCTTGATGACTGATTTCGGGTTCTAGACGTGTGGGCCGTCAAGTTCTCTTTCTCTGCATGTGTGCTCATCTTGAGCCAGACAGGCACAGCAGGGCATCACACACGTGTTTACACACGAGTCTGGACATGCCTGTAGGTAGAGACGCCCATGCACATGCATGGATATCAAAGTGCTTGCATGTGTGTGTATGTACTGAAAACGCCTGATGCATCTGCTCACAAGCCTGCAGGAGTGCGCCCCAGCAGGTGGATCGAGAAGGAGCCAGTTCAGGAGCATCCTCAAGGAGGGCTTGGGCAGAAGTGGTCCTTGAAGGCAATCCTGCAGTTTACCTGTTCTCTGTCCTGAAGACATGTTTCCACCTGAATTTTGAAGATCAAGGAATTGCGCAGAAGGAAATTTGCAGAGGTTGCTTATAAATGCACGCTAAGCATTTTAAAATGGCACGTGTGGGCTGAACATCATCTTTTCCTCTCACCTCCATCTGTCCTTTTCAGCATCCACTGCCTCCTGGCGCTACTCTCACATCACCCACTATGGTTAGGGGCCACGCTGATAGCTCTGGCCCAGAGTTTCTGAGCAATATATTAGTTTACATTTATTGGGTGCCTCTTAGGTACCAGATGCTTTACATACTTTCCTTTAATATTCACATTTTTTCAGATGAGGAACCTGAAGAAGCTCAGAGAGATTAGGCATCTACCCTGGTCCACACCACTACACCTGAGCCAGGTCATTTGATGCCAGAGCCCTTGTGCATTCCCCTGGAGCCCTCTGCTCCCTAGTGACTGGAGCACCCTGGCTTCATGCTTCAGAGAATGCTGAGCCTCAGTAGTGGAAAGGCTTTGAGTTCCTACTTTTGTTCTTGCTGCAGTGAACTGGCAGAAGTGACATAGACACAGGGCAGTTACAGGGAGCGGGACGCTATCTCCAGACGTGGGTCTGCAGAATGCGTTGTGTTGTGATGGGGCCTTCGCAGCCAGGGTTGCTAGCTGGTTGCTGCTTTCTCCACACCTGGGCTGGTCTGGGGGCACCACACAGTGTACCCTTAGGGTTCAGCCTTCCCCCAAGGCCCGCATGCTTCTGCTACCTCACCAAAGAATCCCCTGTAGTCACAGAGTGGCAGACAAATATGCCACCCAAGCAAATGTCTTAATATACATGTTTTTTTCTGATTACAAATATAATATAAAATGTAATACTCAGAGGACAGTTGTCCAAATTTAGAATATGGTCCTCTTTAGTCTTCCCTTTAATTCATAACATTAACAGAATAAAAACCCAAAATCGTCTGGTCATCTCAATAGATTAAAAAAAAATACTTGATAAAATTCAGTATCCATTCAAAATAGAAAACACTTTGCAAACTAAGAAGAGAAGGGAGCTTTTTTGATATGAGAAAGAGTATCAAAGAGGAGGCAGTGGTGGTTCAGTGATAGAAATCTTGCCTTCCATCCTGGAGATCTGGTTTAATTCCCGGGCCGTGCACCTCAGGCACAGCTACCACCTGCCTGTCAGTGGAGGCTTGTGTGTTGCTATGATGCTGAACAGATTTCAGCAGAGCTTCCAGTCTAAGACAGATCAGGAAGAAAGGCCTGGTGATCTACTTCTGAAAATCAACCTTTGAAAACCCTATGGGTCACAACTGTATGATCCACAGCTGATCCTGGGGATGGTGCTGGACTGGGCAGTGTTTCATTCCATTGTGCACGGGGTCACCATGAGTTGGGGCCAACTCAACAGCAGCTGACAACAACAACATTAATTACACGTGCCCCTACTGGAAGAAGTCCAGCCTCTCTCTCAAGGCCCACCCCTACTACCACCCCAATGATCCATGAGTCCCTAGGACACATGTACAGCCTCTTGGAGCTGGAGAGGGCATCCTGTGCAGGCCTCCTCAGCTGGGGCTTCCTGGACCACGCGGTGTCTTGTGAAGGCTTCTCCCAAGAGGATGGGCTCCTCCCCACACTCAGCAACACTGCAGGTGTGACACGCCTGGTGCTAGCTTCTTCCAGGGTGAAAGATGCAGCTCCTGCCAGGAGCACCAGATCCAAATGGGGACCCAGTTGCCCATGGCCTTCCTTCCGCAGAGGTTACCAAGGCATGAGCTACTGTTTCCTTCACACGCGGGTTTCCTTGCTGCAGGTGCAATCCTGCAGGGGCAGCATTTTATAAATGTGAAGGAGGGTATGAATGGTAGGTAGAAGCTTTGGGGATTGCCAACACTGCTCTTCTTAAACGTGATAGGCATGGAATGTGGGTTTGCTGAATGGGAAATGAGAAATAACAGGTTCATGGATGCCATCACTGCTAAGTGGTTATCTTAGTCATCTAGTGCTGCTATAACAGAAATACCGTAAGTGGGTGGCTTTAACAAACAGAAATCTATTCTCTCACAGTCTAGTAGGCTAGAAGTCCAAATTCAGGGTGCCAGCTCAAGGGGAAGGCTTTCTTCCTCTGTCAGCTATGGGGGAAGGTCCTTTTCATCAATCTTCCCCTGGTCTAGGAGGTTCTCAGTGTAGGGATCCCAGGTCCAAGGGACACACTCCATTCCTGGTGTTTCTTTCTTGGTGGTATGAGGTTCCTCTCCTCTCTGCTAGATTCTTTCACATCTCAAAAGAGATTGACTTAAAACACAGCCTAATTTTGTAGATTGAGTCCTGCCTCATTAACATAACTGCTGCTAATCCCACCTCATTAACATCATAGAGATAGGATTTACAACACATAGGAAAATCACATCAGATAACAAAATGGTGGACAATCACACAATACTGGGAATCATGGACTAGCCAAGTTGACACATATTTTTGGAGGACACACTTCAATCCATAACAGTGGGGAAACTGAGGCCCAAAGAGGTTAGGGCCGGGGATTTGTCCGAAGGGCTGCAGATGGCTCCTAGCTACACACTGGTGGGGAATTCCAGTCAGATGGTTTTGCCACACCACATGACCTCTCTCCAGGGTATTGTTCTATTTCTCCTTGCTTTCCTCTGGCCAGTCTCTGACACTGGCTCATGAATGAGAAAATGACATTTTTTTTCCAGGTAAACTTTGGTCCATTGAGCACTGGGGGCCAGGGGTGGGGCTCAGTACAAGCACAACATGTTCCACTCTAGAAGATAAGGAAACGGCCTTATTAATGTGTCTGCCATTGCCAGTCTATAGAGTTGGCCCCAGGAAAACCTGCTCTTTATCTTGGGGCTCTTGTGTCCATTAAGTGAGGAGGGGCATGTCCAGGAGGCCTGTTTGCCTGAGGCAGGGTGACAGGGCGAGGCCGTGTGGCTCTGTGCTCTGAAGGGCCCAGGCTCTGGGTAGTCTCTGCTTATGGCACCATGGGGTGTACAGTGCAGCGGCCCTGCTGGCCCCAGCCACACATGCTGCACAAAAGACAGACAGACCGGAACTGGCCTTCCTCTTCTGGTTTCTGGGTCTAGTTTTTACCATTATTGCTTCTAGAAATAGAGGAACTGCCAAAGAGGGAGAGGGAAGGGAAAGATAAAATTCAGATTATAGAATGTCTTACTCTGTGTATCCTCCCCTTGGCCTGTCCGCATTCTGCCTATTACCCAAAGCTCAAGCCTCTTGGCAACTCCTTTCCTTACTAAGCCTGCCCTCCTGAAGGTCTCCATTTGATCAGCTTTAGCGTCCCCCCCCCCCACCTCCACTCCATCACTACTCCTCCACCCCAGAAAAGAATTCATCCCTAGATGGACTGTGGGGACAGGTTCAATCTGTGGGGGAGCTTCTAAAGGGTGAGGATAAAGAGAAGTTAGCTAGAAACAGTGATCAATAGGTTATTAGCATCTTAAAGGTGTTAAGGCTTAGAAGCTCACTTCCAAGGAATATTAACAGTAGCATTTAGTCTTTAAAACCAAAACCAAACCCACTGCCATGGAGTTGATTCCAACTCATAGTGACCCTAGAGGACAGAGTAGACCTGCCCCACAGGGTTTCCAAGGAGTGGCTGGTGGATTCGAACTGCTGGCCTTTTGCTTAGCAGCCTAACGCTTAACCAATGCACCATCAGGGCTCCTTTAGAGCCTTTAAAAAAATAAACACCAATCCCGTTGCCGTTGAGTCGATTCCGACTCACAGAACCTCCTAAACTGTCTCCCTTGTTCTTGCCCACCCTCCAGCTTTCTGACTGCCCCCTTCCTAGTGCGGCTCCTAATCTGTAACTATTTCTACATTAATGTGCACGTGTACTGTCATTGTAAACCGCTATGAACACTCTGGAAAGCTGTTGGGATCCAACCATAAATGGATGTGTGTAGCATCTGTTGTCAGCGTCCATCGTCAGCCTCTCTCCTGGGGGCCGCCCTGGCTTCCTTCTCTCCCTTTTCTTCCACATTTGTATCTTCCTGCCCACCTTTTTCCTTTTCCTCCCTTCATCTCTGATTGGCCTCAGTATGAAATCAAGGGCCATTTCAAAATATTTATGGTATGAAGAAATTTAGCATTCTCTTTTTAATTAAAGGAAACCCTGGTGGGATAGTGGTTAAGAGCTACGGCTGTTAACCAAAAGGTTGGCAGTTTGAATCCACCCGCCACCCCTTGGAAGCCCTATGGGGCAGTCTACTCTGTCCTACAGGGTCGCTATGAGTCAGAATGGACTCGACTGCATTGGGTTTTTTTAAATTAAAAATTCTATCTCAGCATCAACTCTACTGCTGTGAATTTTGGTCTCTTGTAGCTGACTAGGGGTGAAAGGGAGGTGGAGGAGAGCAGTTCACCCTTGATATCCAAGGCATTCACAGCTCTGCGCTCATTGTGAGTCACAGGAGTTCACACTTTACAATGTGGTGCATTCTTCTTGGGGTCCTGGTGGTGCACTGGTTAAGCGTTTCGCTGCTAACCAAAAGGTCGGCAGTTCAGATCCACCAGCTGCTTCTTGGAAATCCTATGGGGCAGTTCTACTCTGTCCTATAGGGTCACGATGAGTCAGAATAGACTAGATGGAAACGGGTATATTCTTCTTGGAGTCCCTAGCTGGTGCAAATGGTTAACATGCTTGGCTGCTAACCAAAAGGTTGGAGGTTTGAGTACACCCAGAGGCACCTTGGAAGAAAGGCCTGGCAATCTACTTTCAAAAAATCAGCCATTGAAAACCCTATGGAGCACAGTTCTACTCTGACACATGTGGGTCACCGTAAGTCATATTTGACTCTAAGGCAACTGGGGGAAAAAAAAGTGTTCTTACTGATTTTCATGGGTGATGATGTCTCTCCAACTAGATTAGTCATGGTAGGGATATGGTGTAATCTAGTATCCTTCCAACACCCAGTGCAGGGCTGGGTTCAAGAGGGATGAGGTTCGGGCTGAGTTTAAATGAATCACAGCCTCAGACAGGCACCGGCTGGTTGGTTGAGTGGCCCTTGTTTGGGGGACCTACTACTACTTGAGGAATTTATTTCCACTCTGTTCCACTGCTTTGCATGACCCAAGAACTCAGTATCCCTAGTTTCCCCTAGTCCTCAGTGACTTGCCCTCAGAAAGCCTGCTAGGAGAGGAAGAGGGGCCAATAGTGAGGACAGTACACTCTCCTTCACCTGGTGGGGAGAGCAGGCTGTGAAGGGGGAGCAGACCCTCTGCCTCTCCCTTGTGCCCTGGGGACCCTGACCTGCATTCCCTCTGTGTCCTCACCCTACCCCCAACCAGGCTGTGCCCAGAAGGGAAGCCAGAGGGACAGTTGAGGCCAGCATGGAGATTCCACCAACCCCATCTAGGAATGGGGAAAGAGGAGGCCTGAGTTTCCCCCTTCAGCTAAAGGGGGCACCATTGGGTCAGCTCTCCTCCTTTCCTTTGGAGACAAGGAAGAACAGATAGGTGAGAAGGGGTAGGACTCAGATGGCTTGGCTTTGTGCACCAACAAGAATCTGTTGTTCCGGGACGCCATCAGCGCTGTGGAGCTATTACACAAGCCAGGCCTAGGGCCTGGGTGAACTCACTGCCTCCTTCTCTTGCACTAGGCCCAAAGGCAGCTCTTGTGGCTGTCACTGTCCTGGCCCAGCCCCTGCCCTAGAAGCCCCTCAGCCCCCTGGGGAGAGAGGACGCTCACAGAATACAAGAGAAATCAGGATACAGGAGGAGGGATCCAAAGACCAGTGACTGCAGACGAGCTCGAGATAACGCAAAGCTGCCAGGGCTGCTCATCTTAAGGAGGCCTCACTGGTATGAAACTAGCAATGTCAGGGGCCTGCCCGGCTCCAAACAAGACCAGTCTACAGGCTCCTGAGTAATGCCTCTAGATTCTCACCTTCTTAGCCCCTCAGCCTTAGGATGCGTCCCACCTGAGCCATCCATCCCTCCAACAATGAGCAGCACCTGTCACTGACACGCCGTCCTCATCGAGCGCTCCTCAGGCCTTCACACCCCTGGCGGGGCAGGGCGGGGGGCGGTTAGGCCAGCTACAGCGTTTCGTATTTACTTTAAAAGGGCCTGAACGCCTGGACAAAAAGTGCTACATAATTATAAGGTATTGTGGTCTGAGAACCTGGAATTAAATCTATTTTAGCTTACACCGTTGGAGTCAGAACAACCTGAACTCACTGTGCGCATATGCACAAACCGCTGGTTTTGGAAGGTTACAGCCAAGATTCAGCACTCTTTTAATAGACTGGCAGCCTTAGAACTGAGTATTATAGTATCATGTGCCGCAGAGGGCACCAGAGAGTGAAGAGAGAAACAAAAATTAAAACAACAATAACTGTTTAATGGCCTATCGTTGGAAAACTTGCTGGACTTGGAATCAGGATTCTGGGCCCCCGGCGGCCCCGCCCCCGCGGCCCCGCCCCTCCCCAGCGGGCCTCCTCTGGCAGGATCTTCAACCCCGCTGGACCTATGCAAAAAGTTCCTAGGGTCTCTCCTGACTAGTATGTCTAAAACCCCCAAAAACCACATCCACTGCCATCGGGTTAATTCCGACTCATAGCGTACCTATAGGACAGAGTAGAACTGCCCCATAGGGTTTCCAAGGCTGTAAATCTTTAGGGAAGCTGCCTGCCACATCTTTCTCCCGCTGCATGAGTGACTGGTGGGTTTGAACCGACCTTTTGTAGCAGCCAAGCGCTCTACTGCGCCAACAGGGCTCCTCTTATATGTCTAAAGTCTGCTAAATGGAGGTGATGCTTGGTGTTCAGCTGGTATTCGTCTTTCACAGTCTTTGTAGACGGGATGTTTAGCCCTGAACGCCCGCCCGCCTAGGAGCACGAGGACGAGGCAAACCGGAGGCAGGCGCCACGCCCTGGTTGTGTCCACTCTGAAAGATGAAGACCGGAAGGCCCAGAGCAGAGGGAGTGAGGTGTAGGACCTGTGCACTCGCAGGGCCCCGGTGGGAAGTACAGGTGGGGCGGGATGGGACGGGGTGCCACCAAGCCCGGACTGCTGCCTAGACCCCTATTACAGGTAAGTGTGGAAGAGAAGTGTGCTCTACTTGCCTCACCACGGCTGGAGACTGACATCAGTCACCAGGGACTATCCGACCATCAGCAAAAGGGGGAAATTAAAATGTGTGTCGAGAGGGGAGCACCCAGGAAATGCCTAATCTTCTGCATAAGGATCTCGTGGCCACCCTGTAGAAAAACACTGAGCCAAGAGTGCAATGAGTTCTGATTCAGACTCTGACCGCACATCCTTGTTGAGCAAGCCCTAGCTTGTCTCTGGCTTGGTTCCTCATCCTAAGGGGACTGTTACTGGACTAGAATGATCTGACCACCCTTTCCTCTCACCTGAACCACTGCAGTAGGTAGCCTACAGATTGGCCTCCCAGCTTCCGTCGTCACCCCCCCCCCCCCCCGAGGCTACCCTCAACAGGGCAGCCAAAGTGACCCTGTGAAATGTAAGTCAGGCCTCTTATCCTCTGCTCAGAACTGTCCAAATGTGCCCTGTCATTTTCAGAGTAAAGGTCATAGTCCTTACAGTGGCCTAAAAGGTCCAAAATAGTATGATCCCACTGGAGCCCTTATGGCACAGTGGTTAAGAACTCAGCTGCTAGCCAAAAGGTCGGCAGTTCGAATCTACCAGCTGCTCCTTGGAAACCCTATGCAGCAATTCTCCTCTGTCCTGTAGGGTTGCTATGAGTTGGAATTGACTCCATGGCAAGAGGTTGGTCTCCTCCTTCTCTGACCTCACTCATTATTTCAGCCACAGTGGCCATGGTGCTCAGCTGTGAACAGGCCAGGACTTTTCCTGCCCCAGAGCCTTTGCATTTACTGTTCCCTCAGCTGGAAAACTCATTCCTGAAAGAATCCACAAGATGTAGTAAGGAAAAGATGTAGCTCTTACCTTAAGAGGTTACACAGTCTTCTCACTGCCTTCTCCCGCAATCATTGTCCATCTCCTCAATCACCCTCCCAGCCCCTCACGGATCCAGGCATGTTTGGGGCTTTCACTTTGCTTTCTGCATGACTGGAACTGTGGTTGATCCAGTCATTGAATGTCTCCTTGACTAGTCAAGGACCTTGGCTGCATTGGTGATGTGGGGATTTGTCTTCTCTTGAGCGTGACCAAACCAAGCACATTGGATGGTCTTTTCACTTGCACATGCAGACAGCATGACTTCCATGTGTAAATAAGGATACAGGAAGGAGGATGCCTAAGCTTGTACCTGTTCTGTCCCAGATGCAGACCTGCATCCTCTCTGCAGTGAATCCTATAATGTGATAGATCCTAACACACACACATGCACATACGCAGGCACACACGTACACGTATACACACACACGATAGCATACACATACAGCTGGGGTTGCTGAGCTTACTGTTGTTTAGAACCAGGACCTCCATACAGGAAGGTTTCGTTGGGGAGGTTTCCTGGATGTTGAACTTGTGGGCAGGTGGCCATGGTGGTGCCCAGTGGCTCACAGTGCCCAGTGGGCTCTGCTGGGCGGGACAGGTGTGACCTTACATGGAGGGGTGAGTAGGGGGTGGTTTACATGACAGAAGTGGGGCAATCACCATCCTAGCCAGAAGATAAAGCAGTGTGGAGTGGTGGGAAGGGTGTGAGCCTGGCTCAGCTCTGGCACTGTACCACCTTCAGAGATTTGCCTCTTTCAGCCTCAGCTCTTCCTCTGTTGGAGGAGGATAACTGTCTACCTCATAGAGCCATTGAGGACTAGATAAAAGCATGTGTGTTAAGGCACCTGGCACTCACTCAAACTGAAGTTCCTTGCCACCCCTCCGCCAGTGTCTCGGCCCTCAGGGCTCCCCACAGGACCCTTTGTGGACTCAGGTGAGCCAGGCTGACTGGCTCTGTCCCCAAAACCGCAGGCCAGTCTTTGGGCTTGACTCAGACGGTGGCACTGTGTATCCTCTGAGGAAAAGCATGATCTTCCTTACGTCAGCCTCCAAGGGTAGGGACATATACCAATACCAAAACAGACCTGTCGAAGAACTGGGGAAACTAAATTCTTACACTGGGATTATTCTCAAGTATTGTGAACATGTATTTCTTAATGGAAATCTTTGGTCTGTCCTTTTCAAAAGAGTAATTTTGACATGAATCCCTTAGAAGATATTCATTTCTGAGTTTTGGATTTTAGCCTATTGGTTTTTACAAAATGGTGTTTTTCTCATGACTAAAAGTACTTGATTGCAGTATTTGATTTATCCTAAAAATATGGCTACCGTAATCTCAGATGTACTTTCTGATTCCCCTAGAAACGAGAATCACTTTAAGATTGCTCCCAGTGCCATTGTTGTTCAAATTCTGTGATTGAATTACCTCCCTCTTTGAATGTGGTCTTCATTTTTCAAGGCCAGCCCTGATGGTGCTGGCAGCATAAACCTGGTTCTTCCCACACACGTTTGTTGGTGCTAGAATAATGATCTCTACCACCCACCTGCTGCTGTTTTCTCCTCTTTCTATTTTTTTAACCTTAGAAACAGGAAATAAGGTGGATATTTGCGTTCTTGCTTCCCAGCCTAGGGTATGTTCTTTGTTATAGAACAGCATTCTGTCTTCCTTGCCTGCAGGCTCCCCCAATAGCCTTGGCCTGTCAGTGGAGGAAGGAGAAATACGTGGAAGCTTCTTTCAGGCTTGTCAGGTGTGAGTTCTTGCACACTGGAGGCCTCCAGGACAGGCCTGTGGCCTGGCCCATTGGGAGAGGCTCAGCTGGGAGGCATGAACATCTCCTCATTGAAGACTTGCTTAGTTGTGCCAGGTGGATGGTGAGGCACACTTCCATGCTAACTTTCCTTTGACCTTTCCTGACTATATCAGTCACCAGAGAATCTTATTTCCCCAAACCACCTCACCCCCATTAAAAAGTCAGATGGAGCGTGTCAGATTGAGAAACCCCAAAGCCATCATTGTCTACATCACTGATTTACTTCTTTTTATTATTAATTCATGTTCTTTTTTTTTTTTTTTTTTTCCTTTTTATTGTCTCTATCTGTATCATGGAGCCCTCGTGGTGCAGTGGTTAAGAGCTTGGCTGCTAACCAAAATGTCCGTGGTTTGAATCTACCAGCCATTCCTTGGAAACCCTATGGCAACGGGTTATCTGTATTATTATTTAACTTTTGGGGAGTATGCTTACCTCCCTGAATGCCTGGCTGTCCTTGAGGTTAATGACTTCCGACTTACGTTGCTTGGTCCCACACATGCTTTCTCACACTCAAGAGACACAGAACAAGGGTTTTTGATGGACTAATTCGGGGTCTCAGCTTTCCAGTTGTGTCACTGTTAACACCTACTTAATTATCATGCCAGCAGTCCCTGGCCATAGCCAGCTGATTCATGTGAAGGTGTAAATGATCCGAAATCCCCCTTAATGTATCACATTTTCAGGGTTATTTGAGAATGAATTGAGGAAAACTCCTTAATGGAAAGGAAAGGAGTAAATTTTTAGTGACACAGAGGGCTCTCAAAACCATACCAGGCGCATGGAGGCCAGCCCCAGTTAGGAGTGGATAGCAGGGTGATCTAGGATCCTCATGGCTGCTGGAGACGGGAGGGCCAGGTAGGATGCGCCCTTTGCCCATCTGCAGTGGTTCTCTGGCCCACATGGCAGGGAGTCCTTCCTGTGAGGGTGGAAGGACGTGGCCTCTGACCTGGGGGATGCAGGGAGTAGGGGCAGCGCAGAGATGTCCCATCCCTCGGCTCTAGGTCCGGTACAGGGTCTTGCATCACAGAATGATGGATAGCCAACCCATGAACTCTGTCAGGGACCTTGGCTGACCTGTACAACATGAGCGCCCTGGTGGGGGGTGTTAGAAGCGCAGACGCTTGAACAGAAGATATTCTGCTCAATTTCTCTGTCTGAAATGAAGTCCTACAACAACCTTGTATCCTTTAATGTGGAATGTGTGGGTCAGTCCAGCCCTGTGCCAGCTGATTTAGCTAATGAAAAATCAGAACAACTCCACTCTCAGGCGGACACACTGTGTGTGTGTGTGTGTGTGTGTGTGTGTGTGTGTGTGTGTGTGTGTGTGTGTATTTGTAACCTGACCTCTCAGGCAAACTGGCGAGTGGACAGACTCTCTGTTGGGCCCTATACCCTCACACAGAGCTTTCTTGCCTGCCTCTCCCAGCCCCTGCCTCAGTTCCTTCAGGCCTTCTCCCCTATCAAAAGTCCTCCAGGGAAGGACCTAGTGGCAGACTCCCCTCACCCTGTCTCTCTCTCGCTCTTACTGTTCTTGCCACTGGGCTGTGCTGTAGCCCCCCTGGCTCCTCAGAGGAAGCCCTGCTGCCCACATGACCCAGAGGCCAGGCCGCCCACTCTTCTGGAGGAAGTAGAGCCAGTGAATGATGAGCTCTTTCCTGAAAAGACTGCAACCACTGCTGCCACCTCCAGTGCTGTCTGAGATGGGGTGTGTTCCCACTTCCTGTCACGTCTGCTCCAGACCACTGTCTCACTGCCCTCTCTGGCTCTGCCCTTCTCTTGATGTCCACAGCCCCCTCCTTTCAACCCCGAGCCCTCCAACCACCACAGCCTCCCAGCTGCCTGACTGAGCCACCTCTCTTAAGAGAAGGTCAAGTCCCAGGTCACTGCTGGGTGTCTGGCACACTTCCCAGCCTCTAGCACCACCCCAGTAGTGATTCTTTCCTGATGCTCTGTAGACGGGGTGGGCACTTTCCCTCAGTATCTGTGGATGGGTTGGGGCTCTGGTCCAGCAGGAGAGGAGATGCTGAGGTTGGTGCTCGTTTATGTGTCTGAATCAGTACATCTCTCACCAAAGATGAAATCCCAGCCATCCCTTGCCCCCTCCCCCCACAATATTCCATCTATAGGAGAAATTCTGCATGCTCCGCTTCTATAATGTTGAGACTACTTTTTGTGAACAAATACTCTGGTCTTAATATACTAAGAGCACTGTCCTCACCTGGGCCTGGGTCATATCTCGAAGCTTCTATGAAATGGGCATTGAGCTGTGAGGAGCATCTGAGCCCTCTCTCCTTCATTTTCAGGGGCTGGAGTTCGGGGGGTGTCTCAGTCCCACCCCCATAAAGTCATAAAGAGGAAGGTAGGAGCAACTGGAAAGGCAAAATTGCATTTTTTCTCAGATAATTTTGCATTTTAACAGATTAAAAAACAAAACCCAAGAAAGATGAAATCTCCAAACCACAGGCATGAGGAAGTTTGGTTTCTTGAAAGGCATGTCTTCCCCTTCTCTAACGTTACCCACATAGCTGCTCCCTGAAGACAGCCTGGACTAGACTTCCAGAGCTCTAGAGGCCAGGGGCCGGGCAGCATAGGCCTGCTTGTTTTTTGTTGCTAGCTGCCATCCAGTCAGCCCCAACTCATGGCGACCCCATGCACAACAGGTTCTGACCGTTGTGATCCATAGGGCTTTCACTGGCTGACTTCCAGAAGTAGATCTCCAGGCTGGAAGCTCCATTGAAACCTGTTCAGCATTATAGCAACACACAAGCCTCCACTGACAGATGGGTGGTGGCTGAACATGAGGTACATTGGCTGCAAATTGAACTCAGGTCTCCAACCTGGAAGGCAAGAAGTCTACCACTGAACCACCACTGCCCTCACAGTCCCCCTTACCTGGAGCCTTTCCCCAATCTCTTCTCAGGAAGCCTGCTCATGTGACTAGGAGGACCTTTGCACACTGGAATGTCATCGAGAACATCCCATACCAGTGGACTTGGGGTCAGGAGACAGGACAGGCTCTGGCTTCATGTCCAACTCAGAGGGCTCTGTCTCTGTAGAGAATGTGGAGGCTGAGAGTTGCTCAACACTAAAAAAGAAAAAATATATTCACGACCACGGGGTCAGCTGGCTGAGGCTCAGAGTGCCAGGAGGGCAGGCCAGGAAGGGCCTGAATCTGCCACACCCAGCCCCGCAGAGGGATCTGTGCTGATTCCCACCCAGGGGGCAGCCCAACCATGTGTGCTGACAAATGGGGCCTTGCTAGGGTGTTATGGAAAAAGCTTTCTTGGGGAAAGAACACCTTGTTCTGCCACTGAACTTAGAAAATAAGCAATGAACTCGCTCACAGGCCAGACCCCAGCCAGCCACTTTTTACAGCCAAGAGTGAGGGAAGCACACATTTTCAGCTTTTGTGTCTCTGTATAACCAGTTGTACTTGTAGCCTGCAACCTTGCTAAACTAGCTTATTAGTCCTAATAGTCTTTTAGTGGATTCCTTAGGATTTTCTATGTAAGAGATTATCATCGTTTTCAATCCGGGTGCCCTTTATTTCTTCTTCTTGTCTAATTGCCTTTGCTAGAACCTACTTCTACGTTGAATAGAAGTGCAGAGAGTGGACATCCTTGTCTTGTTCCTGATCTTAGTGGGGAGAGTAGCCAGTCTTTCACTCTTAAATATGATGTTAGCTCTGGGTTTTTCATATATGGGCTTTATCAGGTTGAGGACTGATTTCCTAGTATTCTGATGTAGATTTTTGTGTCCATATCTGTAATAGATATTGGTCTGTAGTTTTCTTTTCTTGTGATGTCTTTGTCTGATTTTGATATCAGGGTAATACTGGCCTCATAGAAAGAGTTGGGAAGTGTTCCCTCCTCTTCTATTTTTTGGAAGTGTTTGTGAAGAATTTGCATCAATTCTTCTTTAAGTGTTTGTTAGAATTCAGCTTTGTTGTTGTTGAGTGGATTCCAACCCATGGAGACCCCATGAAGTTGCCAAGGATTTAATTTTACTTGCATCAACATCAACACCCATGGAAGTAGCAGTAAAGAAATCAAATCATGTATTGCATTGGGAAAATCTGCTGCAAAAGACCTCTTTAAAATCTTAAAAAGCAAAGATGTCACTTTGATGACTAAGGTGTGCGTGACCCAAGCCATGGTCTTTTCAATTGTCTCACATGCATGCAAAAACTGGACAATGAAAAAGGAAGACCGAAGAAGAATTTATACATTTGAATTATGGTGTTGGTGAAGAATGTTGACTATACCATGAACTGCCAGAAGAGTGAACAAATTTGTCTTGGAAGAAGTACAGCCAGAATGCTCCTTAGAAGAATGGAAAATATTTCATGTGCGCTTGAGAATAATGTATATTCTGTTTTTGTTGGATGGAGTGTTCTATAGATTTCTGTGAAGTCTAGTTGGTTTATAGTGTTGTTCAAGCCCTCTATCCTTGTTGATCTTCTCTTTAGTTGTTATATCCAGTATTGAAAGTGGGATATTGTTGGTTTGTCTATTTCTCCATTTCTGACAGTTTTTGCTTCATTCATTTGTATGCCGTGTTATTAGGTGCATAAATGTTTATAATTGTTATATATTCCTGATGGATTGATCCTTTTAGCATTATAAAATGTCCCTCTTTATCTCTGCTGACATTTTTTGATTTAAAGTCTATTTTGTCTGCTATCAGTATCGTCACTCCAGCTTCTTTGGGTTGCTGTGCATGATATATCTTTTTCCTTCCTTTTACTTTCTGTGTATTTGTACCTTTGAATCTAAAGTGTGTCTCCTGCAGACAGCACCTAGTTGGATCCTTTTTTTTAAATCCAGTCTGACAATCTCTGCCTTTTAATTGGATTAATTAATCCATTCACCTTTAATGTTATTATTGACATAGCTGTATTTATGTCTGACATTTTACTTTTTGTTTTCTGTTTCATGTCATCTTTGTCCCTCTATTCCTCTTCTACTGATCTATTTTGCATTAAGTGAATATTTTCTAATGTAGCACTTTAATTTCTTTAATGGTTTTTCACTATATTTTTGAGCTATTTTTCTAGAGTTTACCATATACATCTTAACATATCTGAATCAGCTTATGATTTATACTAGCTTAATTGCAGTGATATATAGAAACCTTAATCCTATGTAGATCTATTTCCTTTCCCCCTTTTGTGGTATTATTGTTATACTTATTACAACTAATAATGTTACAAACCCAACAATACAGTGTTATAATTATTACTTTACTATTTGTAGTCATTTCCTCAGCTCAGTACAACTTGGCTCCCACCCACCTCCTTTATGCTGCTATTAGCAAATATATTACATATACATTTCTCTATGTCATAAGCCTACCAATACATTATAACCCAAAACTAAACCCATTGCCGTGGAGTCGATTGCTACTCACAGCGACCCTATAGGACAGAGTAGAATTGCCCTGTAGGATTTCCAAGGCTGTACATCTTTATGGAAGCAGACCACCACGTCTTTCTCCTATGAAGCAGCTGGCAGGTTCAAACAGCCAACCTTTTGGTTAGCAGCCAAGCTCTTTAATCACTGTGCCACTGGGGCTCCTTAATAATACATCATATACCTATTACATACCTATTATTTCATACAATTCCTTTTTAAATGAGTTAAGAGAAGAAAGAAGAAAAATGCATTTCTGCTGTTTTTTATAACTACATAGTTAACTTTATCAGTGCTTTTTTTTTTTTTGCATGTGTGTGTGTTGATTCAAATTGCCATCTGAGGTCACCTGCTTTTAGCCTGAAGAACTTCCTTTAGCATTTCTTATAAGGCAAGTTCACCTGCCAGCAACAAATTCTCTCAGTTTTTGTTTATTTGGGAATGCCTTCAGTTTACCTTCATTTTTGAAAGATTGTTTTTCTGGATATAGAATTCTTGGTTGACAGTTTTTTTTCTTGAGCACTTTGAATATGTTATCCCACTACCTTCTGGCTTTTATTGTTTTACTGAGAAGTCAGCTGTTAACCTTACTGGCGTTCGCAGTAAGTAATCTTTTCAAGATTTTCTCCTTGTCTTTGACTTTCAGCATTTTTACAGTTTATGAATCTCTTTGCGTTTATCCTACTTGGAATTCATTGAGTTTCCTGGGTTGGTAGTATTGTATTTCAATAAATTTGAGAAGTTTTCAATCACTATCTTTTCAAATATTTTTTTCTTCTTTCTCTTGCTCCTCTCTTCCTGGTACTCCTATTACATGCATGTTGGTGCACTTGATGGTGTCCAACATTTCTCTGAGTTTTTTTCCATTTTCTTCATTATTTTTTCTCTCTGTTCTTTGGCTTGTACAATTTTTATTGCTCTATCTTCAAGTTCACTTATTCTTTCTTCTACCAGTTCAAATCTACTGTTGAGCCCCTCTAGTGAATTTATTTCAGTTGTACTTTTCAAGTTCAGAATTCCATTTGTTTCTTTTACAGAATTTCTATCTCTTTATTGATATTCTCTATTTGATGTGTAATTGTCATTATACCTTCCTTTGCTTCTTAGAGGAGTACTGGTGGTGCAGAGGTTAAGCACTTGGCTGCTAACTGAAAGGTCAGGGGTTTGAACCCACCAGCCACTCTGGGAGAAAGATATGGCAGTCTGCTTCTGTAAAGAAACCTTATTGGGCTGTTCTACTCTGTCTTATAGGGTTCCTATGAGTTGGAATCAACTCGACGACACTGAGTTTGGTTTTTTTTGTTTGTTTGTTTTTTTGTTTTTGCTTCTTTAATCATGATTTCCTTTTGTTTTTTGAGCATATTTATAATGGCTACTTTGAAATCTTTATATAGTCCAACATCTGTTTGCCCTCACAGTTTCTGTTTCCTGATTTTTTTCCCCCAGAGTATGAGTCATACTTTCCTGTTTCTTTGCAAACCTCATAAATTTTTTGTTGATAATTGGACCTTTTAGATAGTATATTTTAGTAACTCTGGGAACTGTCACCCCCACCCACCCCCAGGGCTTGTTTTTATTTTTCTGGTTTGTTTAGTAACTGATTGGATTATTTTAGTGAAGTCTATCTCCCCACTCTCAAAGCATTTAGCCTCTGATATCATTCCTCAGGGAGGTACAGCTTTGGGTATGCCCCCAGTCACTGGGATGATAGTGGTACTGGTAGGGCTCTCTTCCTGTCTTTTCCTGTCCACACCCAGCTGTTAAACTCCACTAATTGCAGGCTAATTGTGCTATTGTTTTCAACAATGCCCTGGGGTGTGAATTACTCTATAAACTAATCCAGTTAAATTTTGCTTCCCTTGAATGAGTAGTTTCTGAGATCAGTGTTTGATATATGTGCTGACCCCAGGAGGGTTCCTTCCAGCTATGCTACTCCCTGGTTCTCTCCTGCAAACTAGCAGGCCTGTGTCTTGAATCTTCTCCCAATTGCCTTTCATCACAATCTCCACTGTTCTTGACAGTGCCTTTAGACTTGAATTCCTTCACTTTCTGTTGCAAATGAAACCAGTTCCTCTGGAAGAGATTAGGATCTATCTGTTTTACAGGCCTGTTTCTTCCCCTAAGCAAAATCTCTGATCCAAGGCTTGGAGCTGGGAGTGGGGACAATAGTAAACTTCTCTGTGTCATCCCTTTTCTAGGAGCTGATTGCTCAGGGGAGCAGGCATCTGTGGCACTCTCAACTTGCCTCTCCTGGTATGGAACTACTGCCTCACCAGCCAGGGCAGAGTCTCTGGTCTTGGGGCTGAGTGGAAGAAGGGAACCCCCACCTCTCAACTTCCCTTGCCCCAGACATAGCCTTAGCAACAGGTAGCTGGGGCAGGATGAGAAAAGCTGTAGTTCTGATCCTATCAAGAAGAAAGCCATCTGTCTGGATGCTGGTTGGAAAGCAAGCCCTTTGTTCTTGACTGCTGCAGTGAGTGAGCTGGTCTGGCATGGGGGAAGGAAGAAGCAGTCTTGTTTCGGATACTGCAGACTCTCCACTTTGTTACCAAATTTTTATAAATGTTCTTGCATAGATGTTTCTTCATTTGCTGTTCACCTTTAGGACTATTTCCAGAGGCTTTAAATGGTTGTTTTTTTACATAGCTTTCACAGTTTCATTGGGAACCAGGTCAGTGTAGCTCCTCAAGCTGTCATGCCAAAAGTCAATCTCGTACATTTATTTATCTAATCATGAGTTGTTTTGAACATTTTTCATATATTTGAGGGATGCTTATACATGAACAAAACAATTTCCTGTTTTTCTATTGGGTTTTGGTTCTTTGTCATTCAATTTTTGAGAGTTCTTTATATATCAGGCAAATTAGCCCATTGTTTGTGGTGTATGTTGCAAACCCCTCCTGCCATTTGTTTGTTGTTCTTTGACTTTGTTTATGACGATTTTTGCCATGGGCCTTGCACTTCAAGAGTTTTATTCAGTAGTCTTCATATATAATTTTCTCCCTTCTCTCCCCTCTAAATCTTCTGTTTCCTGTAAGGCCCGTCTTTCCAGAGCTTGCACTGTCAGCCCCACTTTTTCTCTATCTTTAACTCTTCTCTGAACTCTTATAACGCACAGCCTGTAACCCACATTATAATAATTGATTAAAGACATGGATGCCCAACGTGGAATGTTTGCTTTGTGATAAGATAGTGTTGCTTATGACCTTGGCAGAAAGAAAGACTACCACCAGGGCCCTTAAAAGGAGGGAGGAAGAGGTGAGGCAAGGCCATTGACATTTTGAAGGATTCCTAGGATTGCAGAAATTTCTTTCTTACTGTCATATTTGTTTTACTGGTCTTTCTAGGAGTGACGATTCTCTGAGATGGGCTTTGTGGTGTGGGTTGTTGTTTTTTGTTTTTTTTTTTTTAATACATTCAACTATTCATTCTCTCTCTGAACAAGCATTTGCTGAGCATCACTGTTTATCAAAAACCATACAAGGCTGTGAATGTACAAAGGAAATAAGATGTAGGCACTGCTTTTAAGGAGAACCCCATCCCCACTTGTTGGGCAGGTACTTTGTATTCATCTCACAACCTTTTCAAGACACAAAAACTGCCACTCAGACCCCAGTGATGGACCTCAAGGCTCATGGAAAGGAAATGTAGTTCTTCCTCACAAAAGCACTAGATATTCATGGATAAAGAGCTGCACTAATCCAGGCATAGCCTGGGGGCAGGTCTCCTCCTGGCTGGCAGGTGCTTATTACCTACTTCTTGATGACTAAGTGCACCCAGTGCACCTGGATCCACTGGAGAGTCCTCCTCAGTTCCTTGGTGAGCTCAGACTCCAGGCTGTTGTTGACCTAGATCATTACTCTGGGATTTTTCTGGACTTGGTGTGAAGCAAGTAAGAAGCATAGTGAGGGAGAACTTGTTACCTCTGTTGTGGACCCGGAACCAGTACAGGCCCCATGTCACAGTCTGGGAAATGCAACACCAGGATCAATACCCTGTGGTCCTTCTGTGGCTGCTCATGGGGAAGTGCAAGGTCTGTCTGGACGTTATGCGAGAAATGGCAACAGCTATCCAGTTTTTTACTTAAGCCATCTCAGGAAATTTCCACTGGAATGTATGTTCAGGAAAGCTGAAATAAACCAGAAGCTGGTCTATTTTCTCCTTAGGTAAAATGAGAATACTGTAACCCTTTCCTTTTTTTTTTTTTTTTTTTTTTGGTCTATTGCAGTGGTTCTGAACCTTGGCTGAGCATTGGAATTGTTAGAGGGCATTTATAAATCCCATTATCCAAGCTGCACTCTAGACCAATTAAATCAGAAACTGCTGGGTACAGGCCTGGGGTTTTTTTTGCTTGTTTTTTTTAACCCCCAGTGATTCCAATGTGCAGCCAAAGTTGAGTGCCACTGGTCTGCAGGAAGTGTGGGCCACATGTATGACTTGTGTTTAGTGTTCTTACCCGCACACCTTCTTTTTCTATTTCTCTGGTTTCTACCTTCTTTCTTAACTTCGATTCTCTCTGATGCTTATTCCGTATGGGCGTTTGAAGTGGCCGTTAGTTTAAACAGAGCCTTTTATGACCGCAGTTTCTGACCTGATGCACATTTGCAAAGATAGGAAAACATGCTGCTGAATGACTGGGTGAACATGAACAGTACTAATTAAAAAGCAGGAAACAAGGCTGAATTGCAGTGGTGTTTAATTTATCTCAAAAGTGTTAAGAAAAACAAGTTTGATTAGAGAAGAAAAAGATATAAATGGAGAACTTTATGGAAATTCTAAAGGGCTTTCTAGACATTCTCGGTATATTTTGGGATATGGTAACCCTGGTATTTATGCTTACTTTCACTCTAAAACTTTTATTTTCACTTAATTACTTTTTCTTAATAAGCATGAATCTCTATATGTGTCCTTATTCAATGGTTAGGGGAAATTTTTACTTCATAAATGAGACAGAGAGGAAGGGAAATGTGGGAGGGAATTTCCTCAGCTACCAAAGACCTGGAATGTAGAAAGGAAAGAGGAAATGGGTAAAATTTATTGAGCTGGAAGTGGAGAGAGATAGATACAAAGTATGTGGATGGGTTGGGGTGGCGGGTCAGGGTGGGGCGGTGGCATAAGCACAGATGTGTGCACCATCTCCCGGGGGGTGGTATGGTGGGGAGCAGGGATCCTCTACTCATAAGGGTGACCAGATGCCTGGTTTTCCCAAGACTGAGGGCTTTCTCAGGATGTAGAGCTTCTAGTTTTAAGACTGGACAGTTCCAGGAAAACCAAGACTTACTTGACATCTGACTGCTGGCCAGTGACCTACTGGGTGCTGGCTTACTAATTTTTGTTTGGAGGTATTTGGGGGCAGGAAAAGGGAGTGGAAGAATTTTAGAATGGGATAGGAAATTTGATCTCTCTATGAGTTAAATTAATTTTAAGCTCCAGTGTTTATAATGCTGGGTATATCTCTACATTTATTCTAAGGGAAGGATACACTGACCAAAAACCAAGTTTAGAGGGTAGTGAGTGATAGAAGCAGTATGTCTGAGACAGAAGGCTTTTTGGCCTTTTAGACAGAAATATCTATCTCAAATGAATTCTTCCCACTAAACTAGGACTTACTTGAAGGACAGTGGCTTTGTCCTTTATCTTTGTATCCCTTTTGCCTATAGTACCTGATATACCTAAATGTCCAGTAAATATTTGTTGAATTAAATCCAGTCAAGAGTAACCACATATTGGAGTCCCTAGGTGGTGCAAAGGATTAATGTCTCAGCTGCTAACTGAAAGGTTGGTGGTTGGAGTCTACCCAGAGGCACCTCAGAAGAAAGACCTGGCAACCTACTTCCTAAAAAGCTACCACTGAAAACCCTATGGAGTGCAGTTCTACTCTGACACACATGGGATTGCCATGAGCTGGAATCAACTCGATGGCATCTGGTACAGGTAGCTCTGTATTAAGTGGTATGAATACTTACAAAGGGTTGAAAGAACTGCCATCATCACATTGTCTTAAGATATCATTGAGGAAACAAAACATACACTCAAAGTATTAATTATAGAACAATATAAAAATAATTTGTGAAAGGAAAGCAAAGCATCGGGTTGTATTTGGGTTTAGGAGACTGGCTTTCATAGGCTGGGAGATTCAAATAGCAGTAGTGGGGAGAGTAAACCAAGGATAGTACTTTCTGAACCACTGCAAATTACATGGGGTTTATATAGGGTTAGGGAATAGACTCAGAAGAAAGAGAGAACGGGCAAAGAAAAATAGCAAGTGAGTTTGGGCTAAGTTATGCTGTGGTAACAAATGACTCCAAACTTGAGTGGAGTCAGTGACAATGACAGCAGTTTATCTTTCTCTCATACTGCATATCCATCACTGCAGCTGTGGCTCAGCTCCGTGGCTTTTTGTTTGTTTCTGGAGCCCAGACTGAAGGAGCAATCCCTATCTGGGTCATTGTGTCTGACCACACGATGGCTCTCCAAGCTTCGCTCAGAAGTGGTACACTTCATTTACGGAAAAAGCATGCCACGTGGCCATGCCCGATGTCAGTGGGTTGGGGGTGTAGAATCCTTCAAAGGGGAATAGGGGGGCTATGATGATTTCATGACAATTTAAACACCACCACCTTGCGTTTATGAACTCTCGCTGTCTCTGATGTTAGCCATATTTTATGACTTCATGCAGTTCGCTGCAATATATTTCACAAATCTTGATGTTAACACATTCGAATTCAAGCCCATATGAATCTTCTTGGAATGTGGATGTCAAGAGACAGGCAGAATGACGTGTAGAGGGAAACGCAAAGTAGAACAAAATGCACCCTGATTTGGAGCCTTTGGTCTTAGCCAGCCACGGAGCTTGCAGTTAGAATCTTGAAGCTGTTACTGCACTGCCCTTGAATAACCAAAGTCCAAGTGATTGCTTCTTAGTTTACTCGAAGTCAAAACCAGATTCCCTCTTAAAGGGAGAGCTTGGATTTCAGATTTCAGATTTCCCATCTCAAAGGCACCAATAACTGAGTAACCTTGTGCATGTTATTTTCCCTCTGTGCTTGTTCCCTCATCTTTAGGATGAGGTGGTTGGACTATACCCCACCTGTTGCCATCGAGTCGATTCCAACTCACAGTGACCCTATAGGACAGAATAGAAATGCCGCATAGGGTTTCCAAGGCTGTAATCTTTACAGAAGCAGATTACCACATCTTTTTCCCACCCAGAGGCTGGTGGGTTTGAATTGACCACCTTTTGGTTAATAGTCAAGTGCTTAACCACTGCACCACCAGGGTTCCTCTGGTCTATGCCAGCGGTTCTTAATTAGGGATTCATATCAGTCCCCCAGTTCTCAGCCCCAGAAATTTTAATTCAGGAATTCTCCAGTGGGATCTGGGCATCTGTTTTTTTTTTTTTTTTTTTTTTTTTTGACAAACTGCCCCCAGGGGTTTCTGATGCTCCCTACAGGCAAGGAACCATTGGAGTAATGGTTTAGCCAGGGTTGATTTGATCGCCTTTCCAACTCTATCAGGAATGGCGCTGCACCCCATATCTCTAGGTTGAGCCCGGGAGAAGAAACATATGATTAAGCTTAGGGGGGCTCAGGAAACAAACATTATTGTTAGTTGCTGTCGAATAGATTCCAACTCATAGTGACCCCATGTGTGCAGAATTGAACTGCTCCATGGGGTTTTCAAGGCTGTATGTGATCTTTTAGAAGAAGATCGCCAGGCCTTTCTTTCAAGGCACCTATGGGTGGGTTTGAACCACGAACCTTTGGGCTAGTAATTGAGTGCTTAACTGTTTGCACTATCCAGGTGCAAGAAACAAATAGAGGGAGGTGTTTCTCCCACCTCTCTCCCCAGCCTCTGATGCCACAGTTGTGCAGTTTTGGTAGGAGATGAGGCAATAATAGTTTAATAGGCAAGACTTGTCAGGCAAAGAGAGAGACTCCATTTCTTTGGGCTCTACTTTCTTGTCCCCAGATTACATGGCAGAAGTGTCTGTACCCACCACAATCCTGGCACATGTTGAATGCTCACTGAATGTGGCCAAATTCACCATCCTTGTTTGTATTTTAGAGCATCACTGCGGCCCGCCTCTTCCTCTTGCTCTCTCACTTGCCCCTGCACCTCCTTCATACCCTCCAGATGTGCTTGTTGTGGTCTATGAGCCCAATAATAACACTGATGCATGGTGTGACGTGTTGGAGCTGGGCCTCAGCACAGTCCCTGCCCTCTGCTTTGTCAACACCACGCACCAGATCGTAGGCAAACAGCCACGGGATCTTTTAACAAGGCAGCCTCTGTTGTCAGGTACCCCTGACACACTTTATTTAGCAAGCAGATAGTGAATGTGCTGCCTGGTCAGGGTCTCTGATGGCTCTCCTTTGCTCCTTCCTGGATTAGAGAGGCTGGCAGTCAGAGTTGTCTGGGAGTGGGAAGGTGGCTACAAGCTGACTCAGGGCAAAGCAGCAACTGCTAGTGAGGGAGGGGCTGGAGATCAAATCACAACAGTAATTACTTGTGTGCAGATTATTTCATTTAGAGAGCCCTACACTGGCTACCCAGGGCTCTGCTGGGAAAGCTCCACGGCTGTGGAAATTGGGTGAGAGAACAAGCTAAACCCTCATTCCTTCTTATCCTCAGTGCCGTCATTTTACTCAGTGACAACTTTCCTAAGTGGCAACTAATCTTCGAGGCATGGGAAGATGAGGGGGCAGCAAGAAGAGGACTAACAATGAAAACCAGTGACGCCGCCGGTACACACGCTGGGTCCCCTCATCGTCACACACCCCTTTACAGGGGAAGAAACGCTGGGTCAGGCAGTTTAAGTAACTTGCATAAAGTCACTAAGCTAGAGAGTGGGGAATACGATTCAAACCCTGTCTGACTTGAAAGCCAGCGGGTTCCCCACTGTATAGCACTTCTGACATTTAAATGATGAGGCGATATTCTGGTTAAAACGAAGGCAAGGAAGCCAGAGACAGAAAGTAGATTAGTGGTTGCCGGGGCCTGGGGAACGAGGGACTAGTGACGGCCGATGGGTACGGGTTTCTTTCTGAGGTGATGAAAATGTTCTACAGATTGCGGTGATGGGTACACAATTCTGTGAAGACATCAAAAACAATTAAGCTATATACGTGGAATGGGTAAATTGGTAGGTGAATTATAACTTAATAAAGCTGTTAAAAAAAAAGGGAGGCAAGGGAGAGACACCTTTTACAATTAAAACGCTTTAGAAGTTTCAGGTTAAGTTTTAGTGTTTATTCAATTTGTAGAAACGTCCGTTGGTATGGAATCCCTGTAACCCGCAAACCCTGACAAACGTCTCTTATCGCACTTGTTCTCCGGAGCCGGAAGAGCCACGCACTTGGCGGCCTCCAACAGAGCTGGGGGCGTGTGACGGGGCGGGGCGGGGCCGGGGGCGTGTGGCGGGGCGGGGCCGGGGGCCGGGGGGGCCGGGGGCGGGGCCGGGGGCCGGGGGGCCGGGGGCGGGGCCGGGCCTGGGGCGTGTGGCGGGGGCCGGGGCGGGGGCCGTGGGCGGGGCCAGGGAGTGTGGCGGGGCGGGGCCGGGGGCCGGGGGCGGGGCCGGGCCAGGGGCGTGTGGCGGGGGCCGGGGCCGTGGGCGGGGCCAGGGAGTGTGGCGGGGCGGGGCGGGGCCGGGCCGGGGACGTGTGGCCGGGCCGGCGCGTGGCCCGAGAGCGGGGCGTGAGGCGGGGCCGGGGGCGGGCTGAGGCGGTGCGGGCTCCTCAGTACAGGGTGACTAGGGGCGGGATCTGCTCTCCGGGTGGGCTGGGTGCTGCGGGAGTGGTGCCGCGCTGCCGGGAGGGCTTAGGAGGAACCGTAGATGCAAACCGTGATAGCGCAGTCCTGGCCGCTGCGCCGCTTCCCCAAGCTGAAGACCTGCTGCAGGGGTTTGTGTTTTAATCAGAGCCGAAGGGTTTGCTGTGTGCCCTCGTGGCTCCACCCGTCTGACACCTTCCGTAGGAAGAATGGAACCGCCCAGAGGCTGGCCGCGGGGCTGCGGCTTTCCCGGCCGGGCGCGTGGGGGCGTCCTGACTGCCGTGCCGTCTTTCCTCGTGGGGTGCCTGCACGATGACTGACCAGCCGGCCCCTTCCTCCAGGCGCCCAGAGGATCCCAAGCGCAGCTAGAGGGCTCCGGAGAATGCCGCGCTCATGCCCACACTGCTTACGATACGCCCCTCGCCTTTCCTCAGCACCCCCGGCCCCCGCCCAAAGCGAGCCTTCTCTGAGTCCCCGCGGTGCTTGTGCGTCCCGCTGGCCCCACTGCTATGTCTGAAGTTTGAGCCTTGTTTCCACAGCTGGATGGATGGAAAGATTCTTAAGGACAGGGACGGTGACTTTTGCCTCATTTTAGCCTCAAAGGTGCCTTTACAGAGGTGGCACCCGTAAACGATTCTTGGTTGGCTGATTAAAGGAATTCAGGACTGCAGCAAAGTGTCCAGGCCCTTCTCCCTAACACCACTGCCCTGCTGAAGCCCCTTCTGTGACAGCCAGCAGGGCCGTGGCCTGTGAGTGTCTGGGAACAGGAGGTTGCCTCGATTGTTCTGCTCCAGCTCCAGTGCTGGCCGGAACATAACCCACCCAGAGGGGACTGCAGATGGTTTGGGGTGGGGGGCTTTCTGTTGTTTACTTTCCCCTATTTCCTACCTTAGCCCCCTTTCCAAGTCTCTGGCTCTTTCCAATGCAGTGGCCACAGCTGAGATCCCCAGACATGCTTCTTTTACACCTGAATTACACTTATTAAAATTGACTATTATCTGCCAGGTTGTTGGTTCCCCTCAGCTGTCAAGCCCTGTTAAACTCAGTGAAACTCAGAGCGAATAGTAAAGACATAGTGCTCACTATGTGTCAGGTTTTGCTTTGCATATCTATATTAACATATAAAGGAGCCCTGGTGGCGTAGCAGTTAAAGTGCTAAGCTGCTACCCGAAAGATTGACGGTTCAAACCCACCAGCCCCTCCACAGGAGAAAGATGTGGCAGTCTACTTCCATAAAGATTTACAGCCTTGGAATCCCTGTGGGGCTGTTCTACTCAGTCCTATAGGGTTGCTATGAGCTTGAATCAACTTGACAGCGGTGGATTTGTTTTGTTTTTTTTAATTAATACATATACATCTAGGAACCCTGGGGAGTACAGTGGTTAAGCACGTGGCTGCTAACTGAAAGTTCGTTGGTTCGAGCCCACTAGACAAAAACATATATATATAGTGTGTGCGTATAGCTACTGAATCCTCACAGAAATCATGTGGTGTAGGTACAATTATTAGTAAGCCCACTTTACAGATGAGGAAACTGAGGCATAGAATGGTTAAGTGACCTACCCACAAGCACAGAACTAGTAAATGGCAGAGCTGGAATTTGAACCTGTAGAAAAGTTTATAGAAAAGCATTGTTTTAAAAGCACGAGCGAAGATTTCTATACTTCACAGTGTGCTTAGGAAGCTGAATCTAGTTTGTCTAAGAGAGGACATGCCTGGGGCATTTTTATAGAGGGCAATTTGGAAGAAAAAAAAATTGTTTTGTGCCCAGGAGCGGATTAACTGTAAACACGGTATTCACCAGTTTGCATTGAGCAAGGTATGCACGGGCTTGATTGCATTTACTTGCTAATCTGTGGTGAGCAATTTCACATGGGTTTCACCACATTTTTGCTGTGGTGGGGACAGGTGAAATTGTGCACTGCAGATTGATGGGAAGGCAGAATTGGGCCTGTGCATACCTTGCTTATTGGGTAGTCCGGCCCTGTTTGTACCCCAGTGTGGTTTGTGTTGATATCCATCAAATCGAAAAGACTCATGCATATAAGCCACAGCCTAGCCCTCTACCTCCTGGGCAGTCCAGCACTTCCTGCTTAGCGGTGCCTTTGAAGCAGCGTTAGGTCACAGATGTTCAGAACCCCAGCACCCCCGGCCTGTCAGCACTGGGCTGTAGATAAGCGCAGTCTGGAATGGAAGGTCTGGCTGCCTTGAGCTCCGCAAAACCTTGGAGCATGGCTGGGGTGGCTGCGGGCCTGAGCTCAAAGAGGAAGGTGTGCTAGGGAGCCTTACAGAATTCAGGCCCCTTCTAGTGCTCCTCTGTCACCTCCCAACCTTCCTTATCTTTCAGATACCCAGCCTTGGCCTTATACCGCTCATGATCTTTTCTACTACTTTCTTCCAAAGCAACCACTTCCTTCTGGAAACTTCTGTAGCGGTTGTTATCTGTACTGTACAAGGTGCTATATGGACTCTCAGCCTGCTTGTTCCTTGTCTCTGACTTCCCTTCCCACCAGCACTAAAGTCCACAAGGTACTGGGGTCTGTGTCTGTTTTTCTTGTGTCACAGCAGCCCAGCATAAGGCTGGCACAGAGACTAGAACAGGAAGAACTGAGGGATAGAGCACGAGATATAATAGATTACTGAGGCCTCCAAAAGATTGAGTGAAAATTTATGTGAGGGGAGAAGCCTATCTTGTTTTTGTTTTTAAATTAAAAACTGAAAGAGAAAGCGGGGCCTTCACAAGTGTCAGACTGTTTCTATTGAAGGTTGCTAACCAGTCTCCCAGATAAAGGGGTTCCTACTTCTGAGGTCTGAGGAGCTTTCTCCTTGATTGGCCAGTGAACCTGTGTGAGACAGTGATGTAGAGATTATAGGCGTTCAAACAGTGTGTGCTCTGAAAGAACAACAGCTGTTGTGGTGGTAGTGGTGGTGGTTAGCTGCCATCACATCGACTCTGACTCATGGCAACCTTGTGTGCAACAGAACAAAATGTTGCCCAGTCCTACCTCATCCTCACAATCGCCAGCATGTTCAAGTCCATCACTGCGGCTACTGTGCCAGTCCTTCTCACTGAGGGTCTCCCACACCCTTGCTGGCCCTCTGCTTCACCATCCAATGTCCTCCTCCGGCAACTGATACCTCCTGATAATGTATCCAAAGCAAGTGAGTCGGAGAGTGTTCTGTTGTGATCCACAGAGTTTTCATTGGCTGATTTTTAGAAGTAGGTTGCCAGGCCTTCCTTCCTAGTCTGCCTTCTTCTTGAAGCTTTGCTGAAACCTGTCCTCTGTCCACCATGGGTGACCCTGCTGGTGGTGGAAAGAACAATAGTAGGACCTAAAAGTTAAAATGGTGGAAACCTAAGAAGGCCATGGCAGTTGGTGTGGGAGAAGTCACTGGGACAGGCAAGGGGTCAGAGAAGACCTCGTAGAGGAGGTGGGGCTCTGTGACGCTTTCACAGACATATACCTAAGCATGCACGTCTTATTTATCCTAAGTCAAGCAGACAGTGCTTCTTTGGGTTTGCACTCGCCTTTTTATGAAAAAGGGTTTTGGCTGCCAGCGTGAGTTGCAAATCCTCCCTCTTCTGTTTTCTGCTCCCTGGGCCTTGCACACGTTGGGCTTGTTCAGACTGTAGTGGAGGAATCACTGCAGGGCCACATGAAAAGCTCAGGCAGCTTCCCAGTAAACAGGGCTAATCATTTCCTTCTCCAGATGCAGGGGCCAATGTCAAGAGCCACCCTAAAAAAAAAAAAAACCAAACCCACTGCCCTTGAGTTTATTCCGACTCATAGCGATTCTATAGGACAGAGCAGAACTGCCTCGTGGGGCTTCCAACTGGTAGATTTGAACTGCCGACCTTTTGGTTAGCAACCAAGCTCTTAACAACTGCGCCACTGGGGCTCCCTAGGCCAAATGAAATGTTAACAATATTAAGACAGAACACATGGGTTTTAGTCCTGGCTCTCTCAGTACCCAGCTGTGTGACTTGGGCAAGTCACTTACATGGAACCTTAGCTTTCCAAATGGCCAAATGTGCTTTAGAGTTTATGTGTGAATTAGTTTATTTGATAGGCGCACCTACATGACTCAGCAGATGACATGCTCCAAACACCAGTTTGTGGCTGAAACACATACATCGGTGGTCTGTGCAAATGTACGTTTGTGGACCACGGGAGCGAGAGCCCCAGTCTACATTCGAGGCTCAGGGAGCCTGTGGTCTGGGAGCACTTTCCACATGCAGGGCAGTAGCTAAATCTCTTAAGACCTTCAGGTATTCAGGATTTGGCTTTGAAAGATGGACAAACAGTTACCATTTGAGGGTCTTTGGTTTGCTTTGGCTTCACATCAAAATTAGGGCCTAGGATCGTAATGAACCCCCACGTGCTTACAATTTGTGAATTTTACATCTGCTAGTTCCACCTGCATGGAGGTGTCCTGCGAATGGCTGGATGGCAGATGAATCTAAGCTAATCCATCTGGCTGTCCAGAGTGTCTGGTCACGTTGGTCAATATTGGTGCCTCCAGTGGACGAAGCTGTAGGTCCCTAAGTCCTGAACAGTATGCTGCAGTAAAAGAAAGTTAGGCCAAGCTCTGCCAAACCCCAACAGACATTTTCAGGAGCAGGCAAGAGGAAGCCTCTCTCTGCCCTTGGGTACTCCATTCTGTGTGGAGGATCCGCTCTAAGCAGAGCTACAGAGACTGTCAGGCTAGCCTCAGAGTTCAGCAGTGGGTGCCCTGCAGTGGAGGGTGCAGGACAGCAGGTGTCTGGGCCTTCAACACCATGCTTTTCACCAACAAAAATTTCTCACAGGCCTTGAGCTGATTAACAAAACCCTTGCATAGATTTCAATAGGTTGTTTGAGGGTCAAGGAGCCCTTTTTGGCATGTTGATTCTCAGGGCATTTCAAAAGCTGCCAGAGTGCCCCAGAGTGTGACTTAGAGTTGGTACACACAGCGACACTCTCCTCACGCTGTTCATGGCAAATGGGTTCCAAGGTAAACAATCACACCGCCACATCCCTGCCCGGCCCCATGGGTCTCAGAGGCTGATCCCAGGGGCTAGCCACACCAGCGGCTATGTCATGCCCCTCTCCCAGCCAGCTTGGCCTCCACACTGAAATGCAGGTGCAGCCAGGGGGAGCAGCCTCTTATTTCAACGTATCGTTCAGCCCTTCATCCTCTGCCTTCTGACTGCCACAGGAACAAATCTTGCAGCCCGAGGGTTGCTGACCCTGAGGGCAGGGGCTGCGTTGGCCTCCTACAAGGGGAACAGGAAAGGCTTTCTTGAGCATTTACTGTCTCCTTGCTTCAGGGCACCTGCTATCTGTCCTCTTACAGATACTCCCATCTGCAGGTTTCCCTGGCAGGAGCCTGTGGGCTCCGTGCGTGCCCCCTCTGGATTCGGGCTGGGACCTCAGTCCTGTGGCTGCGGTACTTCCTCACAGGGGTGTAAGCTTGGCAGAACATCTGACTTCTAGGTTAATGGCTGAAGATGGCATGGGATTTGGCAAAGGTTTGTGCTAGATTCTCGGGATACTAGGGAATATAACCACAAGTGTGTTATGCGGGGTGGGGGGGCGGGGCTCTTTACACATGTGTGCATGGACATTTCTACTCAGCTCGTAGCTTTCACGTAGCTGAGGGAACACTGTGCACAGCTGGAGGTTTTCCTTCAGCATTTCCCGTGTCCTCTGCAATGCTTTGAAGTCACTGCTTTTATTTGCCATGTAGTTGCATACACGTCGCATGACTTTCTGGGAACACATTTAACAGTAACCTCGTGTTCGGACACTGAGGTGGTATCCAGTCCTTCCCTATTGCTGCAGAGACTGTTTTTGTGCATGAAGCTTTGTTTGCATTTCAGATTTTCTTTAGGGTGGACTTCTACAGGAATTACCAAGTTAGAGTGTATGAGCATATTCCTCTTATTGTTAATTATGCAAATAATAAGCAAGCCTGGACCACAGGAAAACCACAAGATACAAATAAGCAAAAAAAAAAAAAGGGTGGGGGAGGAGTGGTGGTGGTGGTGGTGTGAACCAGTAAGAACAGTGTGAGGCGCGGAAGAAACCGGGCTTTGGAGAGGAAGGGGTCTGTGATTGCATCCTGCGTCTGTAATTTATTTGCTCTATAACCTTGGTAACTTGGCCTCTCTGAGTCACGGTTTCCTTATTGATAAAATAGCTAGTATTTTTCCTATTTAGCTGCTGTGCAGGTTGAGATGGCATATGTAAACCACCTGGTGCTAAAAATACACTCAAAAAGACGATTCTAGCAGAGGGGCAAGGTAGGATACTGGGGGTGGGAGTAAGGGGAGGACCTTCAAGGGATGCCAAAATGCAGTCAACGAAGTGTTTACCTGCTGTGCTGAGGGACCCCAGAGGACACCGACAGCTTGTGCCAATCGGGAAGGATGACTGTGGGCTTGGCTCTTAAGGGTCTGAAGAGCTGGGTTATTTCTGTAGGCAGCGTGGAGCTAGTGAAGGCTTTTTGGTTTTGTTTGTTTTGTTTTTGCTTTGTCTTGGTCTGGTGAGGGTGCTAAGAGTAATGCTTAGAAAACAGTTTTTGGGGAGATTAATCACCAAGAGGGGTGAATCATGGGCTGTGCCACAGGTACTACTGCAGTTTTGAGGCAGAAACCTTCTCTGGGAAACTTCAGTTTTTGTGCTTAAGGCCCTCAGCTGATTGGATGAAGTCCACTCATGTTATCAAGAGTAATCTCCTTTGTTCAAAGTCAACGAATTGTAGATGTTAACCACATCTACAAAATGCCTTCACAGCAACACCTATATGTTTGATAGAATAACTGTGGACTATAGGGTTAGAAGAGTCAGAATCGACTCAACAGCAATGGGTTATAGCCTAACCACACTAGCCAAACATAAGACTAATCATCAAAATCCATCCCTTGTCACTTTGGCACTCATACACATCTCCTTAAACTATTCTTAGTGTCCAAAATAAAGACAACAGCAAAGTCATACTTCCACCTAACATTGTACAACTATCCAGTGTACAACGAAAAATGCACAGTCCCTTTCCCCAGAAGAGGATTTGAAGCCCTTGGGTGATGTTCACTCTTTTCGTTGATATCTTGTAACTTAAATACTGCAATGTCAAGTTTACTATTATTAATACATCTTATGTTATATGATAAGGGGGTAATGAAGGGGAAAAAAAAGATATTTGATACACACATTTTCATAACAAAATAAGGAAGAAATAACAATTGTAGTCCTCATTTCTCATTTCCGAAACCAGTCACACAATCATAGCTGGTGTTTCTAACTACCTTCTTTCACTACCCATTCCATATTCCCTTTGCCTTCAGCAAGCATGTCAGCTAGTTGTGGTTCTTTGTCTGGTGAGGTGACCCAAACCTTCATTCCTGAAGGGTCTGGACCATTAATAGTCCTGCCTGAATTGGGTTTTTGTAGTTTCCCATTGACTTTGATCACAAGGAATGGTAGTACTAAGAGACGCCCTAAGGGATCTCCTGTATTCCAGACATACTCTTCTTTACAGTCAATTTTCCCTTGGTAATCAGGATCAATCACACTAGCCACTATAGTAATTCCCTTCTTTGCCGGTTTACTCAGAAGTAAGAAGAACCCAAAGTGGCTGGTTGGCATTCTTAACGTGCAGTTCAATGGAATTGTTGTTGACGTCTGGTGGAAGCATTCCTCCCTTTGGAATTAAGACCTGCAGACCAGCAGAGCATAAAGTCATGAAGATAGGAAGCATTTTCACCCCTTGACTCCTAGACCCATGAATCCTGGCTATGGGAGAAACAGCACCTTTATTGGATGCTGGTTTAGAACATATACAGTCTCCTGGAGAACATTGTCCCATTCCTGCAGGGTACTGCAATCTAGTGGGTGCTATAACTGGCCATTCCACCATCCTATCAAGCTAGCTGCTTCAGACTGATAAGGAATATAAGACAAGTGAATTCCATGAGCATGGGCCCATTGACACGCTTCATTTGCTGTGATTCACCTATAAGGGCCTGACAAAGGCTCCAAACAACATCTATATCTGCCACTGACACTTCAAGCATTATTGAATCTAACAGATCATATGGCCCAAGTGGCAAAGCATCTTGCATATCAGTCTGAACCTGTTGCAGAGCCTTCTCTTATCTGGGCCCCACTCAAAACTATCAGTTTTCGGGTTATGTGGTAAATGGGTCAGAATAGCACACCCAAAAAAGGAGTATGTTGCCTTCAAAGAGGCCCACTAGGCATTGTGCCACATTTTTTTATGTAGGAGGGGCCAGATGCAACAACTTATCTTTCACCTTAGAAGGGATATCTCATCATGCCCACAACACTAAACCAAAAACCAAACTTGTTGCCGTTGAGTCAATTCCAACTCTTGACAACAGTATAAGACAGAGGAGAACTGCCCCATAGGATTTCGAAGCTGTAAATTTTTATGGACGTAGACTGCCACATCATTCTCCTGCAGACCTGCTGGTGGGTTTGAACTGCCAATCTGTTGGTCAGCAGCCGAGCACTTTAGACACTGTGCCACCATGGCTCCTTGCCTACAACACTAGACCCCTAGAAATTTCACTGAGATGGAAGGCCCCTGAATTTTTTATTTTCTACTCTGACATGCAAATGTCTTACCAATAAGTCTAGAGTAGTTATTACTCCTTGCTCACTAGGTCCAATCAGCATGATAACATCAATGTAATGGACCAGCGTGATGTCTTCTGGAAGGGAAAGGTGATCAAGGCCCCTGTGTACTAAATTATTACTAGAGGGCTAGAGAGTTATACTATGAGGTAGGACAGTGAAGGTGTATTGCTGGCCTTGCCAGCTGAAAGCAAACTGCTTCTGGTGGTTTTTACTAACAGGTGTTGAAAAATAAGCATTTGTCAGATCAATAGCTACAGACCATACGATAAAGGATATGTTAATTTATTCAAGCAATAAAGCCACATCTAGAAAAGCACCTGTAATTAGAGTCACCACCTGGTTAAATTTATAATTCACTGTTGTTCTCCAAGAGCCATCTGTTTTCTGCACAGGCCAAATAGGCACATCAAATTGGGATGTGGTGGGAATTACCACCCCTGCATCCTTCAATTCGTTGATGCTGGCACTAATCTCTGCAATCCCTCCAGGAATGCAGTATTGCTTTTGATTTACAGTTTACTGTAAGGGCAGTTCTAATGGCTTCCACTTGGTTTTTCCTATCATAATAGCCCTTACTTCACAGGTCAGGGATCCAATATGGGTCCTTCCTCAAGTGGGCTTGACCTCCCCTTCATGTAAGGGGTTGTGGGTCTTTAAACTGGCTCTCCTGGGAAATGATTGAGGGGCCTTGACTCTCTGTATCATTCATACATGCATACACATAGAGACAGACAGAGGGAAATACTTTAAGGAACTGGCACACATGATGGTGGGGGCTAACAAGTCTGGAATCTGTAGGACAAACCAGTAAGCTGGAAACTCAGTCAGGATTTTATGCTGCAGTGTTGAGGCAGAATTTCTTCTCCTAGGAAACCTCAGTCTTTACTCTTAAGGCTTTCAGTTGATTGGTTGAGGCCCTCCCACATTATCAAGGGTACTCTCCTTTACTTCAAGTCAACTGATGGTAGATGTTAACCTCGTCTACAAAATACCTTGATAGCAACACCTAGATTAGTATTTGGTTAAATAACTGAGTGCTACAGCCTTGCCAAGTTGACACATAAGACTAACCACAGGTAGGAATATTAGTTCCATTACATCCTTTCCATAATCAGGAGACTGGCCGAACTGGACCAACAATGGCCTTCAGGTTTACAAGGTATCTTTTACTTGCTGAGGCCATAATTTCTGCTTTGTACTTTAAGAGAGATGACCCCACCCTCTAAGAGTAGCAGATAACATGCTCAGAGCCTGAAGAGGAAGCAAGAACCCTGAGTGAGCCTAACAGTGGAGTGGAGAGTTTAGAAGCAAGGATAAATGCAGGTGAAAACAATAATCATATATATGGTTGGTAGCTTGCAAGCCAGAGAAGAGTTGTTTATGCTCCTCAATCTGTAACGAATAACATCAAGTACCTAAGACATGGAATTGCTGGCAGTTAAAAATGCAGAAAGTCACTCACACCCCATCAATCATTTTCAAGGGCTTGCCTCAGAGTGTAGCAAACCTTTTAATTCTTTGGATGTTGGCGACCATTTCACTGGTATTTCCAGCTATTCCATGCAAAATAATTACGTGCTTTTTCTTAGGCTTGTTTGTGTGCTTTGGAATAAAGCACACAAAAAATAAAACAAGCCCAGCAAACCTAGCAAGGCTAGTTCCAGAACCAGCAGGAGAAAATATTGTGATTGGCTGGACTCTGGTGTCCATTAGGATGGGTGCCTAGGGGGCTGGCTGCAGGGTGTCAGCTCTGCTCACCACTAGTGGTGCCAGCTTTCTGCTCAACCATGAGTTCACTCTACTGTAGCCCTGCTCTCTGATCCTCTAATAATCCTGCATACCCTGTGCCAAACCTTAATTTTGTCCCTATGCTTTCTCATCCATTATCCCAAAAGCAACCCTGGGAGGTATACCAAGCAAGTGTTTTCAGTCAGATATATATATTTTTTAAGAGGAAAAACTGAGGTTTAGAGAAATGCTTGAGCCAGGACTTGGACCTGGTTGTCCCAGAATAGAAGGGTTTAGGTCTGGAAAGGACCTTGAGGTAGATGATGTAACTCATTGCTCACTCTATAGATGACAAAACAGAATTCCAGTTTAAAGCGACTTTCTCAGTCAGTCAGCTGCTTGGGGCAGTCAGAACCAGAGGATTCCCAGTTCAGGATTCCCAGTTCCAAGAGAGAGCTGGCCACTGTACCTCAGTTTCTCAGTTTTGAATGGACTATCCGATGAACAGTGACTACCCCTTACCCTCCTGGTCTGAAATGAACCTTAATAAAGCCATAGACTTCCAACCCCATTGGAAATCCCCACAAAGCCCCCAACTGTTACTAAATTGCCTTTGGTTCATGATACTTGTCAGGTAGCCAGGTGATGTCCTTTTGTCACTTCTCCATGAAGCCTTTCCTGCATATACCATCCACATCTGTCTTTTCCCACCTTTAACTTCTGTAACCCTTACCTGAACCACACATTTGCCTGTTAAACCATTTACTGGGAACCGGGCGATTCTAGGCTACCTAGTCCAACCTTCCATCCCATGCTAGAATCCTGTCTATGACCTCCTCCACCTGAATCTCATCGATGGGCTGCTTCCTGTCTTTCAAAGCAGCTCCTCTGCTGCTGGGAAGTTCACGTCGTCATTAGGAAGCTTTAACTATAAACAGTGCGGTGCAGTAGTCTGAAATTGGGGCTCTCATTTCCTCCTAGCAATCCAAGTCCATTTTCTTCCCAATCAGCCGACGCCACTTTAGGGCAGGGGCCACGTTGCCTTCAGGGGTGTGCAGGTGACCTGATGGGTCTGAGGGCCTGGGTGTCTTATGGGTATTTCACTAGCAGAACCTTTTGGGAAGCCTTAGCAATCATTCTTGCTAGAGAGAAAACTGCAGTCTCTCTATGCCTGGGCCAGGGATCTCTGAGGAGTGCAGATTTCTGAAGACAACTTGCTGTTTTCCTCCCCCTCCCCCTCTGAAGCCATCTAACCCTTGCCTGAAGGCAGATGGGGACAGGTGTGGGGTGGCGACAGTGGCCAGAGGCCCGAGAGCCCAGACACCATCAGACACTGTCACCTGCTACATCACGGGCTTCCATCCGCTGCTGTCTCTATTTGTCCTGCTGCCTGTCTTTTTAAAAGCGCTCCCTCCGCCCTCCCGCAGCCCTGCTGTGTAGTAAGTTCCCTCCATGGGCAGGAGACACAGGTGGGAATGGCAGTGTGCAGCAACCCCGCCAGCCGGGGGATCTGCCTATGCTCTGCCCCCGCTCTGAGCAGCAGCCCAGCCCCAGCCAACGAAGACTGTCGCCCGAGCTGTCTCGGCCAGCTCATGCTGCCTGCCACCCTCTTATTGCGCGGTGCTGGGAACTGGGCACACACCCAGCCCCGGGCCCCATCTGTTGCAGACGTGCAGTGGCAGCCGCTCGCTCGGAGAGCTTGAGACCTCAGGAATCGCCTGTGCTGAGTCCGGAACCCCTTCTCTTATGGACCTGTCAAATGAGGCAGCAGGATTGCTCAGAGCTGTGAGTGCTGTGCCCCCATCCCTTGCATCTTGTCATTTAGCGTTTTACAGACTTCCGCCTCTTAGCATCCGGGAGGTGTAAGGCTCCAGCCGGGCTGGGGCTGCGTGCGCAGACCTCCTGGGAGCTGGTATGTTTGGGCGTCTCTCCTGGGACGCTGTCTCCTCTGCATGGGAGACTGATGCTGAGTTGTTACCTTGTTCTCTGGAGCCGCTTGTTAAATGAAATACCCAAGGCTGGGCAAAATGTTCCCTTCAAACATTGAGCTGTGCGTTTTCTCCTTACATAACTTTTTCTGGATTCAAAGAGAATAACAAGTGAAAGTGGTACGTACGTGTGTGTGTTCACCTCTTTCCTTGTCTGAGTTACATCTCTCTGCCACCACCAGGCTGGCACTGGGTGGCCGCACAGCTGGTTCCTGAGTCTCGGGTTCCCTCCTCAGCTTTCTACCCCACTGACAGTCGCCTCAGTAAAGTCTCAGTTCCTTGCCTTTCCTCTCTCTTTCCCCAAGTCATCGTTTGTTAAATCTGACCAAAACGGCAAAGACTGGGGGCACTGAGGGGAACTTTGGGACCGTCTTGATCACATTACACTGACTCGTTAGCGCGTCTCCTGCTGGAAATGGGTATAGCTTACTTGTTGCTTGTTTAACCGATGGGGAATACACTGAAGAAATAGAAAATTTGAGGGGAGAGAAAAAAGAAGGAAGGAGAGACTAGAAGATGTGAGAGGTCCTTTCCCAACGACCTACCCAAAGTTGTCTGTTCTCTCTGGGGAGGAGGGGAGAGGCTAAGGAGCACTGGGAGACTCCACAGAGCTCTGCAGAGTAGGTGGGAGGGCCTGGGTGTGGAGCTGGCCAGGCTCACACTCCTCACCCTCTGTGGGCCGGGTCAGGGGGGGCAGGTGCTCTGAGCAGTCACTTAACCAAGCCAGGAGCTGCCCTGGCCTGTCTGAGGAGAACCGCAGGTGCAAGTCTGTGATGCTGGCATTGGGTTAACAGGTGAGAGTCATAATAGAAGCATAAGGTTTGACTCTGTGCTTCCATGTTTACAACCTGTGTGGGAGAAAAAATAATATGAAACAGTGCAAGAATTGTGAGCTGGCAGAGAGTCAAGGCCTGGCTGTGTGGTACAGACTGTCAGTGCTGAAAGGGACAGGACAGTGGTCCTGAGCAGCTTCATCTGGGCCTGGGGATGCTGCAGGGGCCAGGCAGAGCTGTTACCTGCTGGAGGCTCCCATTTGAGTGGGGAAGAGACCCCAACCATACACAGGGGAGAACTCAGGACTTCCTGGGTCTAAAGGAGGTAAGAGTAATGTGAGAGCAGTGGGAGGGAAGCCGGAATCAGCTGGGACACTTCCTAGGAATAACAGTAAATGGGGCCGTTAAGACTGACCCTGTGGCTCTGGGCTCCGTACACCTCTCTGCGAGACTCTGCCTGACCAACTGGGAAAAAAAGCAGTTTGCTTTTACTGACCAGAGAGGCAAGGGGCGTCTGGTTTGCTTTTCCATCTGCCACCTCAATTTGCATGGGAACTTTCAAGGGCAAGATGAGTCTAAGGTGGGTTTTTGTTTTTGTTGTTTTAGCCCAACACCAAGCCTGTGAGACAAGTGTAAATGCCTTTTTATATATGAGGAAACCAAGGGTAAAATGTTAACTTCATTCAGCAAGCATAACTGAAAATCTAGAATACTTTAGGTACTTAATCTTCTTGCCTTGCCTAAAGTCACAAAGGGGTTGAGCTGGGAAGAGAAGAAGATCTCCTGAGGCCTAAAAAACACCCAAACCCGTTGCCATCAAGCTGATTCTGACTCATAGCGACCCTCTAGGACAGAGCAGAACTGCCCTATAGGGTTTCCAAGGAGCACCTGGTAGATTCAAACTGCTGACCTTTTGGTTAGCAGCCATAGCACTTAACCACTAGGCCACCAGTTTTTTTTGTTTTTTTTTTTTTTAACCTGAGGCCTAGCTTGGTCTTTTTCCTGGGGACGGAGTGTGGAGGAAGGAGGCCAGTGGCCTCAGGAGGTTGGTGGCCCCAACCCCTTTGTTGAGAGCTTTTTCTGTTGCTCTCCCAGGCCTGGCTTCTCCTCAGGTCAGTCCCCAGGCTGGTATAAAAATCAATAGTTTAGTAAAAACAAACTTTTGAGTCCTGTGTGTCAGGCACCGGGAATTCCAAGAAGAGTAAGAACTTTGGCCATGACCTCATTTTTTTCCCACTCTTACTAGGATACTATTTATTTATTTTTAACTTATTAAATTTATTTTTGTGAAAATATACACAACAAAATATACACCACGTTAACAATTTCTACATGTACAATTCAGTGACATCGCTTACATTCTTCAAGTTGTGCCACCTTTCTTGCCAACCTTTTCCAGACTATTTTACCATCACTAGCACAAACTCACTGTCCCCCTAAGCTTCTCCTCTATCCTTTGGAGTTGCTGTTGTCAATTTGATCACATATAGGTAATTCTTTAAAAGAGTATAATGCTTAATGAAGACATTCTTTTCTCATTAGGCTAAACTATTATTTGGTTCCAAGATGACTTCAGAGGACAGTTTCAGTTCAAGGTTTAAAGATTCCCTCCAGGTAATAGTTTTGGAGGTCATCCAGCCTCAATGGTTCCAGAAAGTCTGGATTCCATGGAAATTTGAGACTTTGTTCCCCATTTTCCCTCTTTTGATCAGCATGCTTCCATAGAATGCTTGATCTAAATGTTGCTATCGGTACACAGGCACCATTCAGTTCTTCTCATCTCATGACAAAGGAGGCAGTTGCACATGGAGAAGATTGGACATGTATTCCATTTCCTCCACTGATTCCTCTGGTGCTCCCAGTGAATGGAGGACAATTGTTGTACCTTGGGTGGCCACTCACAAGCTTTTAAGACCCCAGGCACTACACCACAAACTAGGAAATAGAACAGAAGCACCAAAATCGACATTACGCCAATTGACTGGAATGTCTCGCGAAACCATGACCCTAAGCCTCTGAACTGAGAAAAAGATCTCATGAGGTGCTTAGTTGTACACAGGCAGTATCAGCAGCTGCCTTTTTTTTTTTTTTTTTTTTTGTGTGTGTGTGTGTGTGTATATATATATATCACACCTTTTGCCAGTTCAACCTTTTTCAAGTGTATACCTTAGTGATATCAGTAAATTAATTATGTTGTGCAATTATCACCCCCAATCGATGTCAGATTTCCCTTCACCATAAACATGGTCTTGATCTCATTAACTAATGGTGCTGAATAGCGAGGGGCCATGGAAATGGAGGTACGGATTTTGGGTTTTCATTTTGGCTCAGCTGTTTACTAATGGACTCCTTGGATGTTGCCCTTCCCCTCACTGCTCTCTTACAAACTGTAAATCTTCTTCCTTTAGAAAGTGCCCCAGTCTCTCCTCCCACAAGACCAGTCTTGCCCCATTCCCTTCTAGCAAACTCCTTTAGCACTCACTCATAATCAGCCTATCTTTTTTGTTTTGTGCATTTTTTTGTATTAATTTGTGCTCAGTTCTTATAGATTGACTCAGTTGCTAATTCCCTATGCAGTCAGCTAGTGTCTTAATTTCTTAGAAGGTCTTATTTCCATATTACCTCTTAAACTGCTGTTAGCTGTTATCATTTTGCATTTCAGTAAATACTTATGGACTCTGTACTAGGGGCCAAGGGCTGTGTTTGGTATTTTCATGGATATTATTTCTCTTCATCCTCATGACAGTCCTGGGGTGGGGGGTTCCTTCTCTTACACATGAGGACATTGAGGCTCCATGAACTTGAATAACTTGACAAGATGTCATGGCCAGTAAATGGCAGTAGAGGATTCAAACCTGGGTCCTCTGACTCCAACATTGTCCCTTCCATGGCATGTCGGGCCATGTAGGGAATGCCTGACAGGGAAACTTGCATCTTACCTCTCATCATCTGATGTGGCAAGAAACCTTGGTCCTGCAAGCAGGTGGCCTGTTTAGGGCTCTCTGCTTCCTGACATCCTTAAGCCCCAAAATGTGGGTGGCTTGTCCTGATGCTTCTGGTACCAGCGGTAGAGAGCGTTAGCCTCTAGACTGCGTGCTTTCCTTCTGTCTGCGTGGACCAGACTTCTGTCCCGTGTGCCTGGCTGAGGGTTCTGGAACCCTAGAAGAGGCTTGTGGGAGACCTCGAGACTTTAACTTCAATTAAGATTTGAGTTCAGAGATGAGGATACACCCACTCCTCACTTATCAACACGGTTAGATTCCAAAAACCAGGTTGTTAAATGTGAAAATCGGCATTATGTGAAAATGGAGGATGACCACATCAGATTACAAAATAGAGGATGACTTCATCATTACATAACTGCCAAATTACATCATTACATAACTGCAAAACCACTGAGACTCATGACCCAGCCAAGCTGACACATAACCATCATAGCCAGCATTACTCTTGCCTTGGACCTTGGCATTCGTTACTGCCAGACATACATCGTTAATGTGCAAAATAGTCAGTAGATTTTAACTATCGTCGTAAATGCAAAATGTCAGGTAATGAGAGAGTCGATAAGTGAGGAGTAGGTGTAATTGAATCACAGCAGTTGATACCCAAGAACCCAGAGATGTTCTCTCTTTAACGCCAGAGTCCTTTGGTACTGGGCTCAGAAGCTGCACTTGAATTTTAGTGGGTCTCATTATTTACCAGCTGGAGACCATGGGCATATTACTTAATCTTTCTGAGCCTGGTTTTTCTTCTAAAAATGGAGACAGTGATGCCTGCCTCACAGGGTGGGTGTGAGATCAGGCTGACCCAGAACAGTGCCTGACACGTAAAAGATGCTAAGTAAATGTTGGACCCCTTTCCTTTAAGTGAGCGTTCAGTTGTGGAGTCCAGCTTTTCAAAGTCACGCCTTGAATTGACTTGGTTTTTTAATAGAATCCTCCGGGTCTTAGCTCTCTGATTATTCATCGGAACATCATAGCGGGAGGGCTTTCAGCTCAGTTTGATCCACAGAGCTTCCTTGCCACTCCGGGCCCATTCTGTTCTCAGCCTGTCCCTACTTGTCACGGGTGAACATGGTGTGCCATCCTCAGATGTCTGGTATCTCCGTGTGCTGCTGTTGCTATAACCTTCTAGTGAAGGTCACAGTGGCGTGTTTGTACCATCTTCCTTGAATCACCAGTCCCTTTCTTTGTTCCCTCTGGCACCTCTCACCCTGAAATGTCACATAGGAGGAGGTAAGGAGAAAGCAGAAGTGAAACAAAGCCAGACTCAGGATGTTGTGTTTATTTTCCTTTGCAACGAGGTTTGCGGTGGCATTTTATTGTTTAATGTACGGTTTTAAGGGAGTCTGCCATCTGCCTGGTAATAATGGCCCAGCTTGTTAGTCACCCGTGAGCTAGAGCCTGGCTGTGAAGTTTCCAGTAAATAAGATAACAGACACTCGGAGAGGCGTCCAGAATGGAGTCCGCCCTGCTACCACCTATGAGCCTAGCCTGCAATTACGCGACACAGCATTTGGGGGCCGCCACTTGGCTGGGCTTTGGGAAGCCCGAGGATCCTCTAGTCAAAGAAGAGGCCATGGAGTGGGGTCCCAGGCAAAGGAAGCAGCAGCTAGTTTCTCCCAGGCCCATTCCCCTGTTCTTTTGCTCAAGGCCTTCAGTAGTTTGAGAGCTCCTAGCACAGAATTTCTCTGCTTCTTGGAGAAACAACCAGATACAGAATCAGGAGCTAAGGAGAGATAAATATGAAAGACGAAGACCCACATCTCAGAACATGATTTGGGGCTTTTCTTTTTCTCATAACCCAAACAGTTCATGTGCTGGACCAGACATTCTCCTTGATTTGCAGGCTGTATTAAGTCCCATTCTGAAGCATGTGTTCCCAACTGAGAGTGAAATTGATGTTGAAACTTCTGAGCATTTGGGTGTTCTGGTACTTCCTGGAAGACCTCGGGTCCTCGCAGAGTCTTCCAAGGGGGAAGGTGGCTGGGCATGGCCAGTGTTAGTGAAAGGTGGTAAGGAAACACGGTCAAATGTCATCCTTGCTTAGCATAAGGATAAGTCACAAAACTCCAATTAACCAGGAACCAACAAGCAGAATCTTCAATGAACCATATTGCGTGTGGGGCTCTTTCTGAAAAAACAAAACACCTAGCGTAATAGATGAAGACATAAAGGCCCCTTCCAGGATGAGAGAGAATCTAACCCTGAGACACATGGCTACAGCTTTTACCTGTCCACTGCTCTGTGGAAGGTAGAGACTCCTGTACTTTACAAAAACCACAGCCATCAGAAGTTTGCACCCTGCCCATTCCATTTTTCTTATGACAGTGGGAAAGTGTGCAAAGACATTTTTAGAAATAAGTTCACCAATAGGGATTGGAAGGGTTATTTCTACTTCTCTAAAAAACAAAGTTAACTATAATCCTTTAATCGCCATTCCCTATGGTTTTCTAGTGCCTGAAGCCTTTCCTGTCCACCTTTGTCCACCATCTGTCAGCTTGTCATACTGTGGTGACTTACATGTTGCTGTGATACTGGGGGATATGCCACCAGTGTTTCCAATACCAGCAGGGCCACTAATCTGTTTGCATGTTCACGTGTGTGCGCACACACGCACAGGTTGTACTCTAAACCCCAGGCAATCATGAGACTGCTAGGGTAAGGACTCTACTGTCCAATCTGATTGGGTTGCACGTACAAAGACACTTCACAAACTGCTGGCAGTTGAAAGCCATTTTTATTATTTGTAGAAGGTAAACAGTAAGCGACAAGAACAAATTACTTATAGAAAGTCAACAATAGGAACAGATTTGAGGTGAACCGGTCCCCTCTATCCCCACTAGCACCCAACTTAGCATTGTAGGAGAGGAACCCACTTATGTCTAAGAGGGGATCTGCTCACCTCTCCCAAATTACCCCTGTCAATTTCTGTGTCACTGGGTGGGCACGCTGTGGACCAAGTCAGTAGGTGTCTCTCTCTCTCTCTCTTTCAGCATGTGTGTCTTCAGCTCAGGTCAGCTGCAGCATGGCTCTGTTTGTTTTCTCGATCTCTCTTTCCATGGCTTTTCTTGGCTGGGACCGGCCCCCTGTGCTTACTGGTCTAGCTCTTAACCAGCAGCTTTAGGACAACCCTAGGCCAGTGCCAGGGTTAGGCCAGCTCTCGAGGCAAGATTTTTTTAAAGGTAACCCCTGTATGATGCATGCCCGCACCGCTGTGGGCCTCCCCTCAGCCCCCTGAGGACAGGCCACCCCTCAGCCCCCTGAGGACAGGCCTCCCCTCAGCCCCTTCAGGACAGGCCTCCCCTCAGCCCCCTCAGGACAAGCCACCTCACAGCCTTAGGGTTACAACTTTCAGCAGAGCAGGAGCATCTGCTGCTGCTGCCGAAAGCAGGTCAGCTTGGCCCTCATGCTGCCACATGTTCCACTCGGGTGTCCACCTGTATGGGTGTGAACTGCAGCTATTTCTTCTTCACGGGGTGCCCAGCTCCATTCGTGACCTCCTGCCCATGCCTCCACCCTGACTGCTCTCTCTGCCGCTGGGCCGTTTCTGGGCCTCTCACCACTAGCTCTGCCCATTTCTCTTCTCTAGGCCTCTTGCTACTGTTACTGTCTTCAGTGTTACCAGCTCAGTGTTACAGCCCTTGACCCATATTATAGTGTTTTCACTTGGGTTTAGGAGGTTCTCAACACAGGGACCCCAGGTCCAAAGAACATGCTCCTCTCCAGGCTCTTGTTGATCAAGAGGTTCCCCCAAAAACGTCTGTGAGATTGGCTGTTTATATAGAAAAATTCCTTGTTAATTTCAAGGCATAGCTTTTGTAAACTGACCAGTCCTGTAAAGTGGATTGCAAGTCATTTATGTGGATAGTAAACCAACCAATCCTTGCAAGTCATTCATGCAAATAGCAAACCAACCAGTCCATTCACAGTCTGTGGCCCAACCAGTCATGTTGGGAGAATTGCGAACCCAGGTCCAGAAAGGCCACATAGAAGAAAATCCATCGCACCACAGTCACTCATGATGTGCAGTTTTCTGCAGGGCTTCCAGGCTAAGACTAGGAAGAAAGTCCTGGCAATCTACTGAAAATCATCCAATGAAAACCCTATGAATTATAACAGAATAATGTCTGATATGGTGCTGGAAGATAAAGCCCTAGGTTGGAAGGCACTCAAAATACACGGTGGTCACAACAATGGACTGGAGCATACCAACAATTGTGAGGATGACATAGGACTGGCTGCATTTCATTCTGTTGTACATGGGGTCACCATAAGTTCATGGCAATTAGCAATAGGGAATGAGGTTGACAAAGGAACAGCTCTACAGAGGTGAATTTTCTGTATCACTGAACCTCACCCCAATAAAGGGTACTTGATTTGCATTCAGAAACCAGGTCCGCTTTCCTATTTCAGGATCAAGAGAGCTTTGGGGGTTCAGGGTGTTCCCTGGAGGGATGCTTGCATTTTAAGAGAGCAAGGATGCCAGTCCCGGAAGATGAATGTAAAAGGGAAACTGCCAGTACCCAGAAGGTTGTGTGAGAGTGGCTGGCCCCCCAGCTGGCATAGACCCCCCTCAGGACACCCCAGGTATAAAGGTGGCCACTGTCTTTGAAGGAGGCCAGCTCTGATTCCTGCCAGCGTGTGGAGACTTTCTGATGGTCCCTACTGCTGATGCTGCCCTGATTTGGGGGTGGTGTGCATGGGAAAGGGATGGGCTTGCTAAGGATCCCTCCTCTTTGAACCAAGTCCACACTGATACCCAGAGCCAAAGCTAGGCAAAGACTCAAGCCAGCCATTTAAGGAGAATCAGCCAAGCCTGCCTCAGCACTCCCGGCGTACATCTGTCACCACCTACTCACATTGAGTCATCCCCACACTTATCTGCTCAAATCACACCCCCCCCCCAAAAAAAAAAACAAAAAACCAAACTCATTGCCATCCAGTTGACTCCAACTCATAGCAACCCTGTAAGACAGAGTAGAACTGCCCCATTATGTTTCCAAGGAGAGGCTGGTGGGTTCAAACTGCCAGCCTTCTGGTTAGCAACCGAGTTGGTCTCTCTGCACAAACTCCAGGGAAAATCGGAGAGGAGAATGAGCCCGGGGTCGGGGGTGGAGGCTGGCAGAGAAAAATTTTTCAGTCAGAGTAAATCTGAGGCTGGCAGTAGGATGTGGTGCCTCTAACCTCCAGGTCAAGGGCCTGAGGGGGAGTCAGGCATCTCTCCAGGCCCTGCCTAGACCCTTGACAGTCTCACTGGCTGCCAGCCGGACCCCTCCCCAGAGGGACCTGCTCTCCTCTTCCTCCCTATGGGCTGAGCCTGGCTCCCTCCAGGTAGAGGCCTGTGCCATCCCTGGCTGAGTTTCTGAGGGCTGGCCCTCTGTGGGAGGGACTTCAAGGGCCAGCAATGCCTGCGAGAGCAGGGAGGCCAACCCTGCCTCCGTTGTTTTTCCTGTCCCCCTCTTCTCCCCGTCCCTCTTCACAGCCCTACTTGGTGCATGAGAACCATTTTTCCACCTTCTCCTCAGTGGAGAGAAAGGACTCCAGACCAGCCCCGTGTGCCTACTGGATTGTCTAACCCACCAGAGCGAGCTGGGAGATGCCCTAGAGCAGGGCTTCCCCAAGCCTGCCCCTCACCTGCCTCAGAAGCTCTGGGAGCTTGTCAGCCTCGCTTCTCTGCAGCCTCTGGTCTGCACTTGTGAATGGGTGGGGTTGGGGTCAGCCTTTTTCTTCCTTCTGCTCATTTACCTAAAGAGAAGGTTGTGGACCTTCCAGTCCAAGATCCAGCTGGTTACCGAGTCTAGCACTTTCCCATGAGATCACCTTTCCCTAGTTTCACTCATGGAGAGAGACCATGAAATAGCTGTGGAATCACAAAACATTAAAAGATTACTTTTCACTAATCCCAAATGCCTAGAAATTCTAGTTAATCCAGAGCTCAGACTGGGAGCTAAATCTTAAGACACTTAAGTGTTGTCTAAAATGGAATTTCCAGAAAACAAGAGTGCCATAAAATGCAGGAACAGTGGATGAACCTGAACCTCACCAGCCTCAGTAACTGTCACTGTGACAGTCTGGAAAGTTACTAAGGAGTCTATCAGGCTGACTGAAAATGAGATAAACTGGCTGTGGAGGACATTCCTCATCACGTTTAGATCCCCCTGTGTTCTTGATGGAGTCCTTGGGTGATACAAATGGTTAACTTCAATTGAAAGGTTGGAGGTTGGAGTCCACCCAGAGGCACCTCAGAAGGAAGGCCTGGCAATCTACTTCCAAAAGGTCATAGCCATCGAAACTTTATGGAGCACAATTCTACTCTGACACACATGGGGTTGTCATGAGCCAGAATTGACTTGATGGCAACTGGTTTGGGTTTTTGGTTTTGGTGCTCTTGATGCTCTGGGATCCCTGTTCTTGGTATTTGGCTGGAGGGAAAAGGCATGGTTTGTAGGTGGTAGGGAATATGGCTCCACCCATGATTGCCACTGTGCACCCCTACTCCACCTTAGGGACTTCCCTGAAGTCTGAGGTCCCCCACTGTAGTGCTCTTCAAACTTCTTTACCCAGTCCCTTGCCTGTCGACCAACCTCACCCCATCCACACGTATCTGTTCTCCTAGTCCCTCAGGGTCCTCTTCTGAGATGAGCTAATCTAGTAACCTATCACTTCAAAGACGGGGGTAGTTTAATAAGTTATCTTTCCTGGATACCTTTAAATACTGCCTTGACCCAAATAAGGGACCTGATGGAAGACAATTTAAGCCCTTGTTCAGGTTTGCCACATCTTGTGTTGATGGGATTTACCTTTGGGAGAAACTGGGCTTTTGGTGTTCCACAGATCATTCTTCCCAGATCTGTAGCAATTGTACTACAAGATAGAGCTGAGAAGATGAGATACTGGCCATTTCAGAGCCCTTGGTAGGGAAGAAGGGACACCTGGGCCCTATCTGGTAGGTATAACAAGCCACAGTGCTTTGCCACCAAGAGGGCAATTGAAACCAGAGAATTTTGGTGGAGAATGAAGTAGAATTATCACCCACAGCACAGCTGCTTCCTGAAAATTTTACTCCCACTGAATTAAAAGGCACATTAAATATTCCAGGACTGATAATGAGGACGTCTTCCCCTTATTCTATAGACTGCTTGTTCTGTCTTCCTCCTACGACTGTATGGGTATGGGGATGGCTGGTGTGTAACTTTTTGGTCAGCTTTATTTAGGTAACATTTACATACAGTAAAATTCACCAGTTTAAGTATACAATCAGATGTGCTTTGATAAATGTATAGTCATGTAACAACCATCACCCCAATCACGATATAGAACATTTCCATCACCCCAAAAAGCTTCCCCCTGTCCCTTTGCAGTCTATCCCCTGCCCTACCCAGGCCCTGGCCACCACAGTTACACTTCCCATCAGTGTAGTTCTGCCTTTTCTAGAATGCCATGTGCATGGAATCACAGAGCATGACTGTGAGCCTCTTGTGTCTGGTTCTTGCTTTTCACTTAATGGTTTTGAGATTTATGCATGATGTATGCTTTTTTTAATTGTTATTGAATCGTACTCCACCCCGTGGCTCTGCCAAGGGCTTTCATGTGTGCACCTGTTTCCTCTCTTAGGAAATAAAAGAGGTCCTCTTGTTCTGAGCACAGGCACCCATTTCTAGCCCCTGGCGACCCTCCCAAGAACGCAGTCACCTTTCAGATTGCAAAACTTTCTGCCGACATTATTACCTCTTGAGCCTCTTGAGGGCAGGGTCTGTGTCTTATTTTTGTATGTCCTGTATTCAGAGCAATTCTGGACAGACTGGAGACTTAACACATGTTTAAGTGACTAGATACATTAGTGGTTCTAACATACTTAAAAACTCCCCCGGAGACTCCTTCTGTTTCCTCCCATCGCTCCTAAATTTTGAAGGACTGTCTATCAAACAAGCATGTGTTCATTAATAATTTCTTCATTTAGTCACGCCTGGTATCAGTCACTGGTCACCACACTTTCTGATTGGCATTAGATAATCCATGCTACCAGAGAGCTGATAAAATTCCAGCCCAAAGCAGAGACGTGATGTTCTTGTTTGCTCACGGAGTCACAGGGAAATGTACCATCTCCTTTGGACTTTTTTAAATACTGAAAATACTTCAAGAGCTTGCATTGATATTTTTTCTTACCTCCCATCCTAGGCCAGAGATTGCCAACCTAGGACATCAACCCTTACCATTTTTGTTGGTAAATCAGGAAGTCAGCACTTGAGCAGTATAGGAGGCCACCCAGGGAGCACCCCAAAAGGCCTTCTCAGCTAACAAGGACTTTTCTACATCCCTAACTTCATCACCAAGAATGTTCCTCATTCTGCCTCCCTGAGTTGCCCTTTCACTCATAAGTTTGGAAGTGATCTTGGCAGATGTGAAGGGTACAGTTGAATCTGCTTCTGAGAAGGGGAATTCTGTAGTCTACCCTCTGGGCTCAGTATTAGCATCTTGCTCCTAAAATCAGTCAAGTATTTTAAAGTAATAGCATTTTTCAAGTGACTACTATGTATCATAATAATCTCTTTATATGTTAACTCATATGTCTTAGACTGGGTTCCTAGAAGAGGAGAATCAGTGAAGCGTATATATAAATATATACAGAGATTTATTCCAAGGAAAGGGCTCACAAAATTGTGGAGGCTAGTAAGTCCCAAATCCATGGGACAGCCCCAGGCTCGAGGCTTCTCCTGACTCACGTGGTAGCAAGACCCGACAAACCCAAAATCTGCAGGTCAGGTGTGAGGCTGCTGGCTTATGGGGCTGTGGGAGCTGGCAAATCCAAAATCTGCAGGTCAGGCAGCAGGCTGCTGGCTCACGTCCCAAGAACCAGAGGTCAGAGGATGATGAGGAGAATGCAGGATCGAATGCAGGATCATATGCAGGATCAAATGCAGGATCGAGAGAGAGAGAGAGAGAGAGAGAGAGAGAGAGAGAGAGCTTTGCCAGAACATCTATTAACGCAGGCCACACTCTCAAGGGAACTCCCTTTCAACTGATTGGCTGCTCATATCAGGTCACAAAACGGAGGATGATTACGTAATATCTGCCAAACCACTGAAAATCATGGCCTAGCCAACTTAACACATAACCTTAACCATCACACTCATATGTGTTATGTGTTTACATATTTATATATGTTAGCTCATAATCCAATAGGTACTCCTATGATTCCTATTTTATAATTAGCAAATGGAGGCACAGAGAAATTAAGTAACTTCCACCAGGCTACACAGTATTCTGGTTATCTAGTGCTACATAATAAACCACCCCAACACTTAAAGATACAGTTTGGAATCATCTCTCAACTGGAGTTGACAGGCGCAGCCCAGTAGCTCCTGCCTGGGGTCTTCATACATTTGCAGACAGATGACAGCTGGGGCTGGGGTCCTTTAAAGGTTGGGTGCAGCTGTCTCTCTCTGCTGCCTTTCCATTTGACTAGCTTGAGCTTCCCCAGAGCATGGTGGTCTCAGGGTAGCCAGAGTTTTCACATGGCAGCTGATTTTCCCCAGGGTGAGCGTTCCCAGAGAGCCAGGAGGACATGGCAAGGCTTCCTATGACCTAACTGCAAAAATCACACTGTGTCACTTCTGCCGTATTTCTTTGGCTCACAACAGCCCAGATTCAAGGGGATGGAAGGATAGACTGTACCTCACAGTGGGGGGTGGCGTATGTGTACAGGGAAGGAAGAAATCAATGGTGACCATCTTGGAGGAAAACGACCACACGTAGCTAATGTGCAAACCAAGCCTTGTGCAACTCACCAGCAGCTTTCAAACTTCAACTGTAAGGAACTTTACATCATGACCTCTTGAATATACATGCACAATAAAACAGGTTTCATGAAGCACTGTTTCTATTCTATTTCATCGAAACAAAACAAAACTGTTTGGACCCACTGAATTGAATTCACAATAACTTACCTGCAGTTTGAGAAACTGTACCATAGGATACTTCCTCAAGTATGTACTATGTTGTATGAAGGAACACAAAAGGTTAAATAAAACGAATCAAATTTAACTTACAGCATAATCTGTTGGTAAGGCAATGGGGAAACAGACCCTTTTCCTGCATTGTGGATAGAAGTGCAAAGTGGTCCAACCCCAAGAAGGGCATTTGGCAATATCTGTCAAAAATTGTAAATGACTTACCCTTTGTCATGGATTGAATTATGTCCCTCAAAAAATCTGTCAGCTTGGCTAGGTCATGATTCCCAGTATTGTATGATTGTCCACCACTTTGTCGTTTGATGAGATTTTCCTATGTGTTGTAAATCCTATCGCTATGATGGATTAGCTGCAGTTATATTGACGAGATCTACAAGATTAAATAGTGTCTTAAGACAATCCCTTTTGAGATATAAAAGACAGAAACGAGGAGAGAGACAGGGGGACCTTGTACCACCAAGAAAGCACTGGGAACAGAGCACGTCCTTTGGACCTGGGATCCCTGCACCTGAGAAGCTCCTCCGCCAGGAGAAGATTGATAACAGGGACCTTCCTCCAGAGCCGACAGAGAGAGAAAGCCTTCCTCTGGAGCTGATGCCTTGAATTTGGACTTGTAGCCTACTAGACTGTGAGAGAATAAATTTCTCTTTGTTGAAGGCATCCACTTTTGGTATTTCTTTTGTAGCAGCACTAGATGACTAAGACACCCTTCGAACAAACAATCACACTTCTGGGAATTTATCCTAGAAATAAATGCCTGTAAATGTATAAAGTGAAGGATGTGCAAAGTTCTCATTGCATTACCTGTAATGGCAAGAAGTTAAAATCAGCCTGTGTCATCTATAAGGGACTGGTTAGACCAGAGTATTCCACACAAAGGAATATGCCACAGATTAAAAAAGAGAACAAACCTATATGAGCCAATATTGAAAGATCTCCTGGATATGTGAAGTGATAAAAGCAAGGTGTGGAGCAGAATGTATAATATAGCTGGTATCCTTCTGTGTTAGTGTGGTGTTTACCCAAAAATATGGTCTTTCCCCTTGGTTCCTGAGACATAATCTCTAAAAAAAATCTTGGAATTTAAGCGTCTTTGATAAGGACTCCAGGCCATACCTAACAGTTTAGGTGAGGTGATGAGGTGACTCTGGACTGGGATCTGGCCAGGCCAATCTTCTCATGATACCAGCCAATCTCAGGCGAAGGGAATGGCGTTTGCATTACATAATGTGACCCCCGTAAAAGCTCTGGACACAGACACTCCACGGGCTTCCTGGTTGAAGAAAGATATTCACGCACATGGGAGGGTAACATCTCCCTCCTTTTTGGGACAGGGAAGCTCCACATTGGGAACTATGGTGGTTAGTGTTATGTGTCAACTTGGCTAGACCATGATTCTCAGTATTATGTAATTATCCTCCATTTTGTGATCTGATGTAAAGGGAGTTTCCCTGAGGGTGCGACCTGCATCCAACATACATGGATGTTCTGACAAGCTCTGTCTCTCAATCCTGTATCCAACTAATCTTCATCTGACCTCCAGTTCTTGGGATGTGAATCAGCAGCCTGCCATCTGACCTGCAGATTTTGGGTTCTTCAACCCCTGCAATCACATGAATCAGGAGAAGCCTGATGCCTGATGCCTGACCCACAGATTTGGGACTTGCCAGCCTCCAAAACTGCATGAGCCATTTTCTTGAAATAAATCTCTCTGTGTATATATTTATATGTATATGCTTCACTGATTTTGCTCCTCTGCAGAACCCAGCCTAAGACATCTGACACCAAGAGGGGTTCTAGAGGAACAAATTGTAAGGATGAGTTTTCTGAATTGGTTCTCAGGTCTGACTAGTCTTAAAGCTGCTGATGACTCTGCCTCCAGTAGTAAAGAGGGCACTGCTAATCCGTGGTGTGAAGTGACAATAGAAATATGCAAAATATTACCACCACTGGATCAAATATTTGCGAGAAATAAGGCTCTGGGTGATTAGATATTTGATACTTCTCTACAATTTTGTCAGAATGAGAAGTATAAGGAAGCTGCTTGGTTGGTCCTTCTTTCGCTAGACAAAACCTGCAGCCATCGAGTCGATTCTGACTCACAGCAACACTGTAGAACATAGTAGAACTGCCCCAAAGGATTTCCAAGGATCGGCTGGTGAATTCAAAACACTGACCTTTTGGTTAGCAGCTGATCTTCTAACCACTGCGCCACCAGGGCCCCTTCATGAGCTCAAAGCTTCAGAGTCACAGTTCAAGTGCCATATACTGCAAGTTTCTACTTGTTCCCTGAAAGAAAGCCTTATTTCTTGTAGCAACAGAGCTGATGTTGCTGAAAACAAATCCAGAGTTTTATTGTAAGAGTGGCTGAGTTACAACACCAGTTGTTTTCCCAACCTCAAATGGTGTCTGAAGTTAAAGTGAGGGCATTGATTGGGAAGAAATGGGGTCTTGAAACTTGGGATGGGGACATATGGGAAGATAATCAGGAAGCTGGGGACACTGAGCCCCTAAATTCCGTTGAATCACTCCTGCCACAGAACCACCACTCTTACTCCCATCTGAAGAGATCACTCCATCTTTGTCTACTAAGCCAGCCTGCCTGGTAAAACAATTATCCTTTCTACCCCCATCTTATGAGATTAACCCAGCTGTGTCTGAAGAACGTTTGTCTGAGATATCACCTGGGGCAGCACTTAGGGAGTTGCCTGGAGCGTCACCTGAGGTAGATGCCTTACAAGACATTGCTGAATGTCCTCATGGCCCATCCCCACCGCCCATTTTTGCTTCTAGACCTTTAACTAGACTTAAATCCCAGTGATCCCCAAGACGTGAAGTACAAATTGTACCCCAGGAGAAGGTATGCTACACTCCAAAAGAACTACTTGATTTTTTTAATATATACAAAACAGAAACCTAGGGAATATGTGTGTGAATGGCTATTAAGGGTGTGGGATAATGGTGCAAGAAACATAAAGTTGGATCAGTCTGACTTTATAGATATGGGCTCACTAAGCACAGATTCTTATATTAGTGTTTCAGCTCAAGAGGTTAGAAAAGAATCTAATAGTTTGTTTGGTTAGTTCACTGAAGCATGGATTAAGCAGTGGCCTACATTAAATCAGGCTGAAATGCCACACCTGCCTTGATATACTGTAGAATAAGATATCCAAAGGCTAAGGGAAATTGGCATGTTAGAGTGGATTTATCAGGTTGGACCCACAGACCCACCCATGGAGTGTCTAGAGGACACACCTTTCACCACAATGGTGAGGAACAAATATGTGAAGGGAGTACCAGCATCCTTCAAGACTGCTGTGATTGCTATTTTATGTAAGTCAGATTTGACAGTAGGAGCTGTCCTAACTGAATTAAAACACCTAACTACAATGGGGCTGACCCCAGGGTGGCAAAGTGGTGGCACTTCATTGCCAAAGACAAGCTGGGTGTGGTTATTACGGTAATGGACAGCAGAGTCAAAGCAGTAATCAGAATAATCTGACTTGTACAGACTTATGGCATTGGCTACTTAATCATGGTGTCCCTAGGAGTGAAATAGATGGGGAATCTACTAAATATTTACTTGATCTGTACAAGCAGAAGAATTCTAGGTCAAGTGAATGACAGTCTAAGTGAATCACCAGAGTAGAGAGTCATGGCTCCTCAATCAATTCTCAGACTTGAGTCAGTTTACAGACCCACCACCCCTTGAATGAAGGGGAGGCCGGGTCCCTTGAGGAAGGACCCCGCTACATGGTCAAAAATTTATACTGTTAATCTTTCTCCCAGCCTTCCCCAAAGGAATCTACAGCCTTTTACAAGAGTGACTGTTCATTAGGGAAAAGGAAATAATCAGACTTTTCAGGAATTATTGGACACTGACTCTGAACTGACACTGATTCCAGGAGACATAAAACATCACTGTGGCCCACCAGTCAGAATAGGGGCATATGGAGGTCAGGTTATTAATGGAGCCTTAGCTCAGATCCATCTCACAGTGGGTACAGTGGGTCCCTGAATCCATCCTGTAGTGATTTCCCCAGTTACAGAATGCATAATTGGAATAGATGCTCAGCAACTAGAAGAACCACCACGTTAGAACCCTGACATGTGGAGTACGGGCTGTTATGGTAGGAAAAGCCAAGTGGAACTACCCCTACCTAGGGAAATAGTAAACCAAAAGCAATACTGCATTCCTGAAGGGATTGAAGAGATTAGTGCCACCATCAAGGACTTGAAGGATGCAGGGGTGGTGATTCCCACATCTCCATTCAACTCCTCTATTTGGCCTGTGCAAAAAACAGATGGATCTTGGAGACTGAAAGTGGATTATTGAAAACTTAACCAAGTAGTGACTCCAGTTGCAGCTACTGTTCCAGATATGGTTTCATTGCTTGAGCAAATTAATAGATCTTGTGGTACCTGGTATGCAGCTCTTGATCTGGCTAATTCTTTTTTTCCAAACTTGTTTCGAAGAACCACCAGAAGCAGTTTGCCTTCAGGTGGCAAGGCCAGCAATATACCTTCACTGTCCTACCTCGCATATATAAACTCTCCAGCCTTATATCATAATTTAGTCTGCAAGGACCTTGATTGCCTTTCTCTTCCACAAGATGTCACACTGGTCCATTAAATTCATGACTTTACTGATTGGACCTAGTAAGGAGGGAGTATCAATGACTCTAGACTTATTTGTAAGACTTTTGCATGCTAGAGGGTGGGGAATTAACCCAACAAAAATTCAGGCGCCTTCCACATCTAGGGTTCTAGTGGTGTGGGGCATGTCAAGATATTCCTTCTAAAGTGAAGAATAAGTTGTTGCATCTTGCCTCTCCTGTAACTAAAAAGGAGGTACAACACCTTCTGGGCCTCTTTGGATTTTAGAGGCAACCTATCCCTCATTTGGATGTTGTCTTAGGCTGGGTTCTCTAGAGAAGCAAAACTAGTAAAGCATGTGTGTATATATATATATATATAGAGAGAGAGAGAGAGAGAGAGAGAGAGAGAGAGAGATTTATATCAAGGATATGGCTCATGTGGTTTTTAGAGGCTGTAACATCCCAAGTCCATGTGGGCAGGAAAGAGGCTTCTCTCGATTCACTTAGCCACAGGGGCTGGCAAACCCAAGACCAGCAGGCTGGAGAGCAGAGCTGTTGCCGGCTGCGAAGATCAACGAATCTCAAGATTGGCAGGCAAGGCCACAGGTAGGATGCTAGCTCAAGTCCCGAGAACCAGAGGTCAGATGAACAGGAGCCAGCTGCAAGATCTAGAACAAGCAAAAGCCCTGGCAAGGAGAGTAGGAAGCACTAGGTGACAGAGGGTGGAGAGATGAATGCTGAAGGGCAGTGAGCGGCCACAGGCCCTGCCCCTGCCAGTACCACTCACAGCAGATCCCCTCATGGGGGTTATCACGTATTATATCTCAACAGGGAAGTGATCACAACATTATATGACTGTCAAAACACTGAGAATCATGGCCCAGCCAAGTTGACACACAACGTTAACGATCACAGGTGTGCTTCTCTGGCCTGTTAAGTGATTCAAAAAGCTGCTAGTTTTGAGTGTGGTCCAGAACAAGAGAAGGCTTTGCAACAGGTTCAGTCTGCTGTGCAAGTTGCTCTGCCACTTGGTCCATATGATCCGGCTGATCCAATGGTGCTTGAAGTGTCAGTGGCAGATAGAGATGCTGTTTGCACTCTTTGGCAGGCCCCTATTGGTGAATCACAGTGCAGACCCTTAGGATTTGGGAGCAAAGCCCTGACATCCTCTACAGATAACTACTCTCCTTTTGAGAAACAGCTTTTGGCTTCTTACTGGTCCTTAGTAAAGACTGAACACTTAACCATGGGCCACTAAGTCACCATGTGGCCTGAGCTGCCCATCATGAACCAGGTGTTGTCTAACCCACGGAGTCATAAAGTTGGATGTGCACAGCAGCACTCCATCATTAAATGGAAGTGGTATTTACAAGATCGGGCTCATGCAGGACCTGAAGGCACAAGTAAGTGACATGAGGAAGCAGCCCAAATGCCCATGGTCTCCACTCATTCCCTCTCCCAGTCTGTACCTAGGGCCTCACGGGGAGTTCCTTATGATCAGTTGACTAAGGAAGAGAAAACTCATGCCTGGTTTACAGATGGTTCTGTATGAGATGCAGGCATCACTTGAAAGTAGACAACAGTAGCAGTGCAGCCCCTTTGTGGGACTTCCCTGAAGGACAGTGGTGAAGGAAAATCCTCCCAATGGGCAGAATTTTGAGCAGTGCACCTCCTGATTCACTTTACTTGGAAGGAGAAATTGCCAGATTTATGATAGTATTCTGATTCATGGACAGTGGCCAAAGGTTTGACTGGATGGTCAGGGACTTGGAAGGAACATGATAGGAAAATTGGTGGGGAAGAGGTATGTGGATAGACCTCTCTGAATGGGCCAAAGTGAAGATATTTGTATCTCATATGAATGCTCACCAAACGGTGACCTCAGTAGAAGGGAATTTTAACAATCAAGTGGATAGGATGATGCATTCTGTGGAAACCAGTCATTCTTTTTCCTCAGCCACTCCCATCATTGCCTGATGGGTTCATGAACAATATGGTCATGGGGGCAGGGATGGAGGTAGTGCATGGGTTCAGCAACATGAACTTCCATTCACCAAGGCCAACTTGGCTACAGCCACTGCTGAGAGCCCAGTCTACTAGCAGCAGAGACCAACACTGCATCCCCAATATGGCACTATTCCTCAGGGCGATCAGCCAGCAACCTGGTGGCAGCTTGATTACATTGGACTACTTCCATCATAGAAAGGGCAGCATTTTGTTCTTACTGGGATAGACACTTGCTCTGGATACGGATTTACCTTCCCTGCACGTAATGCTTCTGCCAAAACTACCTTCCATGGATCATACACTGCCTTATCTACTGTCATGGTATCCCACACAGCATTGCCTCAGATCAAGGGACTCACTTCACAGCAAATGTGTATGCTCTAAGCAGGCATCCAATATATGATGCTGTTTTTCCCATAACCAGGATTTATAAGTCCAGGAATCAAGGGATCGCTAATACCCCTAGTGACCCACTGGCAAAATTTTTGCTTCCTGTCCCCATGACCATATGCTCTGTGGGTCTAGAGGTCTTAGTTCCAAAGGGAGGAATGCTCCCACCTGGAGACACAACACTGATTCCATTGAACTGGAAGTTAAGAATGCCACATAGCCACTTCGGGCAACTTATGCCTCTGGATCAACAGGCAAAGAAGGGAGTTACCACATTGGCTGGTGTGACTGATCTTGATTACCAAGGGGAAATTGGATTGATATTGCATAATAGAGATAAAGAAGAGTATGTCTGGAATACGGAAGATCCCTTAGTGTCGCAGCCCCTCACACGGGGCACCATCTGTCACAGCGGCAGTGAATGTCAGGGCGGCGGAGACAATAACCAATTCTACAACTCTTACAGAGAAGTGGGGCCAGGAGGGTCACTCTGAGGAGTCGAACCCCGGCTAAAGTCCCAGGAGTTTATTTTATAGTCAATACAGCAAGCAGTGAAGCAAATAACAGAACAATGGGCTTTGGGTGAATAACAGTAAGTTTCGGGCAAGGGAGGAGGAATTCAGGTAAACAAGCCAATCAGTAACGGGTTTGGAAAAACAAGTCGTGACAAGTCTCAACATGTTGTGCAGCATAGAGGGCTTTATACATCCGTATTTTAATGGCACATATCCCCACACCTTAGGACGTCTCTTAGTACTACCATGCCCTGTGATTAGTCAATGGGAAACAACAGCCACCCAATTCTGACATGACTATTAATGGCCCAGACCCTTCAGGAATGAAGGTTTTGGGTCACCCCATGAGGCAAAGGACCACGACCAGCTGAGGTGCTTGCTGAGGGTAAAGGGAATGCAGAATGGGTGGTGGAAGAAGGTAGTTCTAAATCCAGTTACTAGCACATGACCAGTTGCAGAAACGAGGACTATAATTGTACAGAATGACTTTATAATTATCTTTTTTTAGAGATTATGTATGGTTTAAGGAGATGCATATAGGTGCCAAGTTGACAAGGGGTGGACTGTGATGGTTAATGTTGCGTGTCAGCTTGGCTAGGCCATGGTTCTCAGTATTATGTGATTATTCTCCATTTTGTGATTTGATGTAACAGGAGTTTCCTTGGGTGTGGCCTCCATCTAATATATATGGATGTTCTGGCAAAGCTATCTCTCTCTCGATCTGCATCTGACTCATTATCATCTGACCTTCAGTTATTGGGATACAAGCCAGCAGCCTGCCCTATGACCTGCCAGATTTGGGTTTGTCAGCCCCTTAACCACATGAGTCAGGAGAAGCCTTCAGCCTTCAGCCTGACCCACAGATTTGAGATTTGCCAGCCTCCACAACTGCACTAGCCATTTCCTTGAAATAAACCTCTACGTATGCATTTATATGTATACACTTCATTGGTTTTGCTCGTCTAGAGAACCCAACCTAAGACAGAAACCCTCCCAGACCTTGCCCAATGCGTCTCTTCATTAGTATCCTGTTTTCCTACAATAAAACTGTGATCGTTAAGTATGGCCCTTTTTGTGAGTTCTGTGAGTTGTTCCAGCAAATTATTGAACCCAAAGGGGTAGTAGGAGCCAGCAGGTCAGAGGTGAGGGAGGCCAGGGTCTCCTCTTAGTTTGATGCTGACATCCTGAAGGGGTAGTGAGAAAACCCCAAACTCACAGCCAGCAGGTCAGAAGTGTGGGGGTCATGACTACACCCAACTTGCAGCTGGCATCTGAATTCTTGGGCCTGCTTGTCAGTCTGGAGAACAGGGTCCTTTAACCTGTGGGTCTGACGTAGCTTTGCGTGGCTAGGGTCAGAGAAAATAGTGCTGTGTGGGCAGCTGGTGTCAGAACCGAACAGAGGTGAAAAAGTGGAGATTTGATTTATGTTGATTATTATTCACTCAATTAGATGGAGAGAGTATTTTACAACTGTATTTGAATAAAGAAACCCTAGCTGGATACACACACTGAAAGTGGTTACTTACAGGGAGGCATGGCATGGAAGGGGACAAGGTGAGGGCAGCAGCATCTCAATTTTTACATCATTTTGTTTTGACTTTCGAATCCTGTGAATTTATTTCCTATCCAAAAACATTAGTTTGATAACATAGCTCCTGCCCTCAGGATGCTCCCAAGTTACGTGGAGAAAAGATTTATATGTAAACAGCAAATGGGCAGTGCTTGAGCGAGTGATTTTAAAATGCAGTCGCACGAGAGGTCATTTCCACCTGGACTCGCCAGAAAAGCCTTTGTCAGTGTGTGGCAATCAATTTCCTTCTTGAAGTATGGGTAGGTTATCAAAGGGTAATAGGGAAAGGATGAGCTCAACCCAAATGCAAGAACATAGTATGAGCCTGAATGTCTCAGACTGTGCTAACACAGTCCGAAAACCAAACCCATTGCCGGTGAGTCAATTTATGAACTCAGAAGATCCCGTATAAAGGCAGAAAATTCCTTGCTGGTCCTGACAATGTGTCCTTGACCTCCAATATGAGAAAAACAGACTTAAAATTATATTCATGAGAGTGTTTTTAATTGCAAGTTGTCACTACAAAGGAATTTTGGCTTCCTGTTACCTTTAAAATTGTGTTTATATGACAATTTAAACTGGACATCATGAAGCCCAGTGTGATGACTGCTGAGCCTACGGGTGAGAGGGATGGAAGGCATCTAGGGAATAGCCTGAAGATCAAGCAGTCAGAGCGGGAGAGAAACAATATAGGAGAGGAGGCGGAGACCAGGTCCTGCTGGACCCTGGAGGGCATTGAATGCCAGGCTTGGAGGTTGTTGGCTTTTTCTGCGGGCAATAGGGAGCCACTGAAGGCTTTAGCCACCAAGGACCTTGTCCAGTTTCTATCCTTTTCTCTGGGCTAGGCACATAGATGGTCAAGGGAGAGCTGACTTACCATTATCTTTGAGTTCTGTCCTATAAACCATGAAGCAGGTGAGTGCAGACTGAGGGGGTGGAGGAGGCATCAGGGGATCTCGTGGGCAGCCAGCCTCCATTCCTGTGGAGTTCCACTTTCTCCTTTGCGGACCTCTCCAAAGGTTTGCTGGTGTCTCCACTCAATTTAAAAATAGACCTTGGGAAAACGTCCTCTCTGCACAACAGCCGGAAGGCCGGAATCCACTCACTTTGAGCCCGAGGACTGGAACGTGAGGCACCGTGTTGCACAGGTTGGGGGAGGTGCCCCCAGCGCCTTATAGGCACAAAGACAGAGATCCACGGTCTAGAAGGCTTGCAGATAGGCGCCTAGTCAGGATGCACTGGTGAGGGCCGAGAGTTGAAGTGAGATGCCAGGAACAGGCAATCCAGAAGGGGTCCTCTGACTCTGGGAAGAGCATCTCAGATCTGATCCGAATCTTTTGTGCTTCTTCAGCGAGAAGCACAGATTCCAAATGGCTCCAACAGTAAGTAAATGAGAAATGCTGAAGACATGAAGAGATGTTTCTTTCTAGTGCTGTGTTGTTGCTATTCGCTGCTGTTGATTCAGCCCCGACTCATGGCGATCCCATGTACTAGACTGAATTTAACTGTTGTGATCCATAGGGTTTTCATTGACTGAGTTTTAGAAGTAGATTGCCAGGCCTTTCTTCCTAGTCTATTTTAGTCTGAAAGCTCCACTGAAACTTGTTCAGCATCACGGCAACACGCAAGCCTCCAGTGATGGATGAGTGGTGACTGTACATGAGGTGCACTGGCTGAGAATCAGTCCTGGGTCTCCCACATAAAAGAAGAGAATTCTACTACTGAACCACCAGTGACTCCCGACTCCCATAAATCAAAAAGCAAACCAGTTGCCATAAGCTGATTCCAACTCATGGCGACCCTATGTGTGTGAGTGAACGTATGCTAGATAAGGTTTTCAGTAGCTGTGACCTTTCTGAAGTAGATTTCTAGGCCTGTCTTCTGAGGCACCTCTGGGAGGTTTCAAACTGCCAACCTTTTGGCTAGTAGCTGAGTGCTTAACCACTTGAGCCATCCAAGGACTCCCATAGTGGAGTCCAAACCAGGCTCAGCAGGAAGCCCAGACAGAGGGCCTGGCTGCCCTGGGACTTGGCCCTGCACTTGAGGGACAGTGACAAAGACATCTCAGTGACCAGATCCTCACCACGACAGACACAAACTCCATCCTAAGAGATGATATCTTCGAGCCCAATTCCTAGGATGTGAGAAACAGGCTTCTTTTCCTTTCCTGGGAAAACAAAGCCACAAACAGCCCCCTGTTTTTTGTACCCAGCTCCCCGCTGCCACAGCGACTGATCTAGAAGTCTCTGCAGGCCATTTTCCTTCCATCTCCTCCTTACATAACCAGCCCCTCCAGAATGGAATGGGTTTGTTGGCAGCAAAAAGCAAGCACCAGAAAAGCCTAGCAGTGCACCTGTTTGGGTCCTTAGTGCCGTGGCCTGTCCCCTCGCCTGCCAGGACATGCTTCTCCTGTCCTGCCACACCCACATGTCTCCACAGTGGCTTTCGCTGCCCACCACCTGGGTAGTCTCATCCCTTTCAGACACAGCTCCAGCTAGTGACTGATTTCTGTCTGGCATCAGCACCTGGGCATGGTCCACATAGCCCCAGCACTGAGTGATAGGTCAGGCTAGGCCTGAACAAGGGAGACGGCTTCCTGGGCATTTCTCCCTGATGGCTTGTTGTCTGTCTAGCCCTGGGCAGTCGTTTAGTCTCAGAGCACCACTTGCCCCTGCTTGAGCCTTAGACGGATGGATCCCTTCCAGCCTCTGGCCCTGGTCCCAATTCTGGGAGGAGGGGATACACCTCACTCCTCTGCATTCTGGAATGGCAGGAGTGGTGGGTTCAGGGTGAGTGACTATTCACCTCCTGTTCTCCGGTGAACTGATGTTTAGGGCATGTCTAGGGAAGCTTCCAGCAGGCCTCTCTGCAGGATCATAAGCTTTTGTCTTCTATAGTAACGACAGAGGGGTGGCCGAGGCCAGGTGTTAGACGATTGGTTGGCCAAAGTGAGTTGAGGCCATGTCTGGCTGCCGGCTGCTATTGCTTTGTACTGGTGCTTATCCTGAGCCGAGATCTGGTCAGACCTCCTCTGGGGCAGTGTCTGGACGCAGGGTGTGTCCACCAGGGAGCGGTGCAGCCCAACACAGCCTTTGGGCTGCCACAAGACTTGGATAAAGAAGTAGGGTCATCATGTTGGTGGTGCAGGATACCATAGAATAGAATTTTGGGATTGGAGAGCATCTGGGGTTCGAGCCTAACTACTCCTGTCTCAGATGAGAAAACTGAGGACCAGAGACCAGAAGTGAGTTTCCATGTTTATCCAGTTGGCCAGTGGCAAGAATCTGTATCCAGGCCTATGTGGACTCCATTCATCTTCATTTTTAACAGCAGGCGCTAAATTAGTAAAAGGGACCCCCCTTCAAAAGAAAAAAAAAGCTAGCAACTTGGACATTTGAGAGTGATTAACTCATCCTGTGGGGAACTATAGCCTCATGGGGACCCTCAGAAGCCTCATAGGTACTGGGCTCTGTGAGAAGGCGTGATGTCCTCCCAAAATGTGCTGGTTTTCCACCTGAAGATTCCAGGTCTCCCACAATGAGTTGCCAGGAGGGCCCTGCCCTGGAAGGGGCAGTTGTGATTCATCTCCTGTGGTCTCTGTGCAGCACTGTTGTTCAGACCTAGCCTGGACATGCCAGGAGCCACTCAGGGCAGAGTGTCCGTGGGCTCCAGTCTGGAAGACATGGTGATTTCTGTAGTGCCCAGGTTTTTGGAGCAGCTGCTTATCCTAATGGCCATGATCACGAGTGTGAAGGATTCCTGGGAAATAACAAATTTATACAAAGCCAACCCAGTGACAAAAGTTTAATTTGGAACAAGAGCTTTGCCATATCCCTGGAGAAAAGATGCAAAGACGCCAACAGAAGTTAGAGGATGGCCTTGGATAATAATTATAATATTTACAAGTGCCTAGTAAACACCAGGGAGTCCTGGGTGGTGCAAACGGTTAAGCGCTCAACTACTGGCCAAAAGAAGACAGGCCTGGTGATCTGTTTCCAATGGTCACAGCCTTGAAAACCCTATGGAGCAGTTCTACTCTGCACACTGGGGTCACCATGAGTAGGAATCAATGGGGCAACTGGTTTGTTTGTTTTTTTAGTGAACTCCAGGCTCCAGGCTGGTGGCTTTCCTGTCTTTCATAACACTGTGAGACAGTTATTATCATCTTATGTAATTTTAGGTTACTCTATTTGTTGAAATCAGCTACGAAGAGCACCTGTACCCATTGTCGTCGAATCGAGTCCATCTGGTAGCAACCTTATGGGACAGAGTAGAACTGCCCCATAGGGTTTCAAGGCTGTGAATCTTACAGAAGCAGACTACCACATCTTTCTCCCGCAGAGTGGCTGGTGGGTTCAAATCTCTGACTTTTTGGTTAGCAGCGGAGCACTTAACCACTGTGCCACCAGGGCTTCTTAAGAAGAACACAGTGTGGTAGAAAGAGACCTTAGTGAGAAGGTGTACAACCAGGATTTCCTTCTGGCTGGGCCACTGCTCTACCACATGGCCGTGAGCACTCGCCTGACTCTCTCCGGACTTCCATTCCCTACCTGTAATAGGAAGGGGTGATGCAGATGATTTCTAAGAACATTTATGACTCTAGTATTACTCTCTGACTGCGATTCTCTGGGTTTAGGCTTCAGAGACTAGGGGTATGCCACAGGCCTGGGCTGGGCTCTCACAGATGTGCCCGGACACCACCGCTGGGTGGGTCACCTCCAAGTGTGAGTTGCTGTCCTAGGTCTTGGGTGGCCTGAGGTGTAGGGTTGGCAGGAGCCATGTTGCACATGGCAGTCAGAGCAGCAGTGCCCATGGATCAAAGGGCCAGGGGAGGGACATGGGGTGCTGGACGAAAGGTAAGGAATTGCCACCTCTCTATGGGAGGTAAGAGATGTGAGACTCTATCTTTCTGGGCACAAAGTACAAAAAGGGGTCAGAGGGTTTTATCCAAGGCCAGGAAAAAACATGAGGCTCATCATTACGACCTCTGGTGACATGTAGAGGGACAAAATGTCAGCTCCTCTCTGTTCTCTGAAATCTACCTGCACTGTTTGAAAGCTCATCTAGTGCAGACACTCTCAGCCTTTTTGTCCACAACACAGAGAGAAATGCATTTTGTTTTACATCTTTGTGTGTGTGTGCATGGACAAGAGTTCTATGAAATACTGTGGTGCGTTCTTGCTTTATTCTAATTCTTTCCTGGTGGTTGTGTACATCGACGTCATGATCCATCGAGGGGCTGGAACTTCTCGTTTGAGAAACAGTGGCCTTACGTCTTTGGAGTGGCCGGTTCATGCCTTGGATGAAAGTGGGTGTGAGCAAACAGACAGAAGCACTCAGCTCACAGAGCTCTGGGATTCTTTTTAAGCCCTTGGCATTTGTTCCCGCCTCTGAACTCCTTGTACCTTTATTGACAAAGTGTTTGCACAGAGCAGGCAATACAACAGCAAGGAGGGATGAGAGGGCTTGCTGTAGAAAGGTGCTTGGCATTGGGGAGACTCCTGAGATTTGGTTTTGTAGAGGTGGTCATTTGATATTCTGATGTTACAGAGCTGAGAATGAACGGACTTCATCTCCTGCGCCAACTCAAAAGCCACATGTTATGTCATTGGTTGGGAGCACACTGAGGTGTCTCCACAAGCCCTGATCTTGAGCCAAGTTCTCCCTACATAGAGGGGAATATGTCTTGAAGCCAGCCAACCACTCTGTGACCTTACAGAAGTCTTCCCTAGGTGCCCCACTTTGTTTTAATTTGTGGGTCATTCCTACAGTTTGTCTTCCAGCATAAACCAAAACACCTTGACTGTCACTTTGACGCCACCACTGCCTGAGGGAGCCATGGACAGGCATGTGGGGGGCAGCCATCCAGGGACTCAGGGTCTGACCAGGGCTGATTGGGGCTGTGGGACAGACCCAGCTCACTCTCCACTTTTTCCTTGGTTTTTATGTTTTTGTTTTTTTTTCCTTCTTGAAGAGGACTTAAAATTTGGAGGCCCAGATGATGAAAAAGCATGTACTTAGAACTAGCATTGTGCTGAATCTTGGGTGTCTAATGAGCATGTTGTTGGCACCCACAAATGGTTCAATACCATGGCTGGTGGGTAAATAAGTCTTCTCCAGAAACCCAGGGCTTGCCTTTTCAGACCCTATTTTAAGGCTTGTCTTAGTAAAATTGTACAATGACAGACCCGAAAACAACCCTCAAAATTTAGGACCATCCCCTCGTTTTAAAGATAGTCCATGTGTTAAGTTTGTCCTTGCCTTCAGAAGGCCTAAGCTACTCAAATTATCCCATTAGAACTTCATTCTCTTCTCATAAGGCATTTTTGTCTATGCAGATTCTGAGATGCATTTATTTATTTTTAATAATATTTTATTGTGTTTTAGGTGAAAGTTTACACAGCAAATTAGGTTCCCCTTTAACAATTTTTATACAAATTGTTCCGTGCCATTGGTTACAATTTTTACAATGTGTCAGCATTCTCATTATTTCCATTCTGTCTGTTTGGTTTCCATTAATCTAACTTCCTTTCCCCTCCTTGCCTTTTCATCTTTGTTTTTGGGTAATGTTGACCGTTTGGTCTCATATAGTTGATTAAGGGAGCACATTACTCACAGGTGATATTGTTTATTTTATAAGCCAATCTATTATTTGGCTGAAAGGTGACCTGCAAAAATAGCTTCAATTCTGAGTTCAAAGGTTATCTGAGGGGGATAGTTTCAGGGGTTCCTCTAATTTCTATCAGTCCAGTAGGTCTGGCCTTTTTTTAGGAATTTGAGTTTTGTTCTACATTTTTCTCCCATTCTATCCGAGATGTTCTATTGTGTCCCTGCTCAGAATGGTCATTGTGGCAGCCGGGCACTGTCTAGTTCTTCTGGTCTTGGTTCAAAAGAGGCTGTGGTTTGTGTCAGCTATTAGTCCTGTGGACTAGTTTCTTCTTTGAACCTTTTGATTTCCTTCATTCTACTTTGCTCCACATGAGTAGAGACTAATAGTTGTATCTTAGATGGCTGCTCACAAGCTCTTAACGACCCCAGATGCTATTCACCAAACTAAAACATAGGACATTATCTTTGTGAACTATGTTATGCCAATTGACTAAGTTATCCCTCAAGACTATGGTCCCAAGCCTTTTAACCCAGTAAACCGATCCTGTGAGTTGTTTGAATATATCTAGGAAGCCTCTGTAACTGTGCCCTCTCTGTGGTGTGTTATATATGTGAATATATATGTAGAACACACAAATGTGTGTATACGTATGCCTACAGATACACCTATACACACGTGTACATTTACTCATGTATGCCTTCCTAATACACATATATGCATCCATATCTACCTATGTAACCACACACATATTTTTTGGTTGTTTTACTGCTGTTTCAACATTGTATATGTTACAGCATTTACTGAAATTGTTCCTTTTTCTTGGGTACTTCTTAGTGTCTTTATTTATCTTGGTCAGGTTGTGCTGACTTCACCCATATTTGGTCTTGCCTTTCCCATCACCAAAAGTAGCAAGTGTCTACTATCTAGAATGTGATTCCCCCTTTGATTTCTGTATGTATATCTATTCTTGACTTTTTATAATAGTGAAACCATACAATATTTGTCTTTTTGTGATTGGCTTATTTCACTTAGCATAATATCCTCCAGATTCATCCATGTTATAAGATGTTTCATGAAGTCCTCATAATTCTTTATGGTTACATATATGTACGTACGTACCACAATCGATTTATCCATTCCTCCATTGATGGGCACTTAGGTTGTTTCCATCTTTTTGCTATTGTGAGAATGCTACAATGATCATAGATGGCATATGTCTATTCATATCATTGCTCTTATATCTCTAGGATATATACCTAGAAGTAGGATTGCTGGATCATAAAGCATTTCTATTTCTAGCTTTTTGAGGATGCGCCATACTGTTTTCCACAGTGGTTTTACCATTTTACAATCCCACCAGCAATGTATAAGAGTTCCAATCCCCCCACAACCTCACCGGCATTTGTTGCTTTCTGGGTTTTTTTTTTTTTTTTTTTTATCATTGCCACTTTTTGCAGGGGTGAGATGGTATCTCATTGTAGTTTTGATTTGCATCTCTCTAATGGCTAATGATCGCTAGCATCTTTTCATCTGTTCGTTGGCTGCCTGAATGTCCTCTTTGGTGAAATGTCTGTTCATGTCCTTTGCCCATTTGGATTGTTTGTCCTTCTGTTGTTGAGTTGTTGAAGTTTTCTATATATTTTAGAGATTAGACCCTTATCAGGTACGTCTTTGCCAAAGATTTTTTCCCAGACTGTAGGTTCTCTTTTTACTCTTCTTGGTAAAGACTTTTGCTGAGCATAAGTATTTAATTTTTAGGAGGTCCCAGTTATCTTCTGTCATTCGTGCATTTTTAGTTTTGTTTGGTAAGCTATTTATGCTGAAAATTAGGTCCCCTAGTTTTGACCCTATGTTATCATCCAGGAACTTTATAGTTTTAGTTTTAACATTTTGGTCTTTTATACATTTTGAATTAGTTTTTGTGCATAGTGTGAGGTATGGATCCTGATTCATTATTCTGCATATGGATATCCAGTTTTGCCAGTGCCATTTGTTAAAGAGACTTTTTCTTCCCCCATTGAACGTACTTTAACCATTTGCTGAAGATCAGCTCCTCACCTTCCCACTTCTTCATTCTCATCACCAGCCATTCACACAGCACTCTCCCTCTCAGCCCCAGACACTTATACTACTGTCTAATTGTCTGCCCTCAGGCAGGTGGCTTAACCTCTTTGACTCTCACTATCTTCATCTATTATGGTTGTTATTGTTAGCTGCTGTTGAGTTGGCCAAGGGATTGAAAACAGCCAAGAGGTGAGTGTCAAGCCACAACAAAGACAGTTTAATACGAATGAGGTTAATCCAGCATGAGCAGCTCAAGCATGCCAAAGACTAGGGGAGAGGCGATAGTCGGGAAGTGAGCAGGAGAAGGGGCTCTGTGTGGGGCCTAGGGGCCCAGGTGCTAAGTAGGTCACTCACTGCCTTACTGGAGTCACGCTAAGCATCCGATAGGACTCACCTGGCATTTGTACCAACCACCCAGGTCCTTAGGATCCAGGAGACATAGAAATCAATCTAGAAACCAGAAGAGCAGAGTCTTAAGAAGCAGATCAAGAAACACATTATGAACAGAAAGCCCAGATACTTCATTAAAAATATTATGAAGGAAATATGTCCATTCCTCTATTGGTTTAGTGATGCTCGTTGTTCATTGACACTCTGCTCAAAGGCTTGAGGCCTTTGAGAGCAGTGGGGACTCATCTTGTAGTGTGAGAGTGGGAGATAATTATTCTATGACTAAGAATAGGAGGTGGAAAAATGTATGTTTTAGTTATCTAGTGCTGCTGTAACAGAAATACCAGAAGTGGATGGCTTTAACAAACAGAAATTTATTCTCCCACACTTTAGGAGACTAGAATTCAGAATACAGGGTGCCAACTCCAGGGAAAGGCTTTCTCTTTCTGTTGGTTCTGGGGGAAGGTTTTGTCATCAGTCTTCCCCTTGTCTAGGAGTTTCTCAGCACAGGGACCCTGCTTCCAAAGGACACGCTTCAACTCCTAGCTCTTCTTTCTTGGTGGTCCCTCTCTTCTCTGTTCGCTTCTCTCTTTTATATCTCAAAAGAGATTGACTTAAGATACAATCTAATCCTGTAGATTGTGTCCTGCCTCGTTAACATCATATAGGTTAGATTTACAACACATAGGATAATTACATCAGATCACAAAATGGAAGACAACCACATAATGCTGGAAATCATGGCCTAGTCAAGTTGACACACATTTTGGGGGGACACGATACAATCCGTACAATGTGTTTTACTCTCAATATAGCAGCCCTCTTTTAAACCACTCCTAGTGTCCCCGGTTGTTGCTCGGTTCAGCAGATAAAAGCAGAGAATTGGTGCACTCACAGGCACCTTATAAACAATCTCATTAACCTCTGATTGGACAGATGAAAAAGCAGAATTTTGACATGCCCAATATCACCCAGACAGTAAGTATGGAGCTGGGGCTGGAACCAGGCCTCTGACTCTGGGAGCAGGTTGTATTGTCAGTACCTGAGGGTGCAGGGCTGCAGGGGCCGAGAAGGGACCCTCAGTGGTTCCACAGCTTGCGGGGTGGAGAGAGGGTCAGATGTTTCTGGTGCTCAATGTACTGAGCCTGCTCAGTGGGACGGAGAAAGGAAACTGTCCTGGATGTATTCCTCCCTCAGTCGGAATGTTCTATCATGATCCTGACACTTTTGACCCTAGTTGGCTCTGGGATGGAGGCTGTGGTCACTGCTCCAGCAGCCTTCCTGTTTGTCCTGCATTTTCACTTGGTCAGCTCTCTGTGTGGGGCATCCCAGCTGCATCAACAGAGGAGTTTTGGAAGGGAAAACATCAGGAGAGCTGAGGACTCAGGAGGGTATCTGATGGCTGCACACTCTGAAACACCTGTTGTCAGCACTTAGTCAGGTGCAAACTCCTTACCTTTGAGGAGTCCCCCTCCTTCAGGAGCTCACAGACAAGCTGATTGCAAACACTGGATGTTTCACTGTCTTGTGGGAAGTGTTGAGACAAGTCGGTGGAAAGTTGAGTATAAGACTCTGAACTCTTCACAAGGTAGAACAGTGCCGGAATGTCAAGTGATTGCCATTTGGTGGTGGGATTCTTTCTACTTTTCTATTCTTGAGTGCAATTACCTTTAATTAAGAAAAAGAACTTAAAGAGAAAAAGAGTATCTTAAGCTGCCTTGGGAATGAACAACTGAACTATATAAATCCTCATGCATCTTCCTTTTTCCCCCAAGGTCACATTGTACCATGGACGCTCGTTTTTCATGGAAGATGCTCCATATCTTTATAGCTTCCAATACCAAGTTGTTTTTCTATAACTGGCAAATAGAAATACCAAGGAAGTGGTGGGGATTAATAGAAAGAGCTCTGAGCTAGGAGTGGATGAAGCCAGCTTATTGTACCTGCTTACCACTATCCAGCCGTCTGGCCTTGGACAGGTGGCTTAACCTCTTTGACCCTCAGTACTTTCATTTATTGTGGTTGTTGTTAGCTGCTGTTGAGTTGGCCTCTGACTCATGGCGACCCTGTACACCATGGAACAAAATGCTGCCTGGTCCTGTGCCATCCCCGTGATCACTGTGGCTCAGACCCTTGTGATTCAAAGCATTCTTATTGGTTGATTTTTTGGAAGTAGATTTCCAGGCCTTTCTTCCTAGCCCATCTTAGTCTGGAAGCTCTGCTGAAACCTGTTTGGCATTATAGCAACACACAAGCCTCCACTGACAGATGAGTGGTGGCTATACATGAGGGGCATTGGCCAGGAATTGAGCCCTGGTCTCTCACATGGAAGGTGAGAATTCTACCCCTGAACCACCATTGCCCCTATCTTCGTCTATAGACTGGGATAATACTTCTTGCCTTTCCTACTTGTATGGGTTGTTCTAAGGACCAAATGAGGCAACAATAGGAAGATTTAAGAACATACTAATGGCAGATTAACAGTCGTTATGTTGTTGATACGTTACTTTTTTGTGGTAGATGTTTAGTTTTTGCCTGGATTTCTGAAGGGGGAGGGTAAGTGAGTTGCTTTTAAAGTCAACTCACATCTTGGGAATTTTCTCAAACCTATGATGAGGGCTCCCCTTTTCCCTTTTGTCCTGATGCTTTCCTGGCAAGTGACTTTATTAGCCAAGATCCTAAAAATCTGCTTTCCCTGAAGACCCTGACAGTCATCTCTGAGCATGTGGTCAAGGTCTAAAATGTGTTTTGTGCAACTGATGAAAATTCCAGAGTTCTGAAGCTGTCTCTTCAATCTTAAACTTCTCTTGAAGCCTCACAGAGCCTCATGAAATGCCTGCCTAGTGCACAGTAGGAATCTGATTGGCATGTTGAAGGACTGGAAGATGTCAAGGGATTAGGGCGAGGAGTGGAGAGCAGCAGTGAGGAAAGCATGAAGCTCTGGTAGGAACAGGGTAAATTCCAGGAGCCCGAGTCCTTCTGGAAATGTCAGCTAAGCTAAGAGGCCAGGTCCTCATTATTCTACAAGCTGATGGTCTTGTAACTCTAGTTGCAGCTAGAGATTTTTCCCATACCCAGCATCTAAGCTGCCCAGAACTTCTTCGAGAGCTCAGGAAGATGAAAGCCGAGATTAGGATAATGGGAGTGAGGGTGGGGGGCCTTCCAGCAAAGCCTACCAGTCTGCCAAGAAGTGGGCACATTGCAGAGACCTGGTTGACTGGATACGCCATCAGGAAGACCTTGCACCGAACCAGCGATGGCTCCTTCCAGTGGCTGCCAGGCCAGAGGCAGCCCCTGAGAGAAGCAGGACCGAGGCTTAGCCTCACCTCTTTCCAGAACATTTTTACATGAGCCACTTGGCCTCTCCAGGCCTCAGTGATGGAGCCTGGGTCTTGGGGCTGTTGTGTGAGGAACAGGGTGAGTATTTGCGAAATGCTTTCCCAGGTGGAAACTGCTGTTGCTGAACAAATGTTTGCGGGTAATGACCATGTGAAACATGAGAGGAATGTACTCATTAAAACTGGAGATAAGTGGCCTGTACCTGCCCCCATCCCTGTGAACCACACCAGGAAGCAGCTTCTGCAGCGCTTGTTGTTTGCTCTGCCTTAGCCTGTACTATAGTGCTGGGGTGAGAGGCAAGTGGAGGAGTTAATTCAGACACTTTTGAACACCTGCTCTATGTGAGATGCGTGCAAAGGTGACTTACTCTCCCCTTGATGGACTCAGTCTAGGTAGGGGAAGAGACTGATAAATAACAACTGTAACATGGAGTGAGCAGTCCTATTGTAAAGTATGCCTGCAGTACTGTGGGCGCGGGACCAGAGAGTAATTCATTTTGCCTGAGGATGGGTTGAAGTCAGAGACAATATTTGGATTGGGCTTTGACTGGTGCATAGGAGTTCACGCTGTAAATGAGGATGGCGGGGCAGGAAGTCAAAGGCCCCGAGGCAGCAGGACAGCACTTGAGGGTGTGGGAATGGAAGGGGCCAGTGCTGGCGATTCCCTGCTGTCTTTGTGCAGGCTCGGTGCTGGGGCTGGAGAGGGAAGATGGCGCCATCCTGTAGGGGGCTGAGGGAAGCCAGGGTCAGTTCTGGGGGGGGCGCGTGGCTGTAGCTGAGTCTTGGGCAGGCGTTCGAGGAGCTGAGGTGCATTCCAGGCAAAGTGTCCAGCCTCAAAACTGTGTTTGGAATCACCAACATTTTGTTTTTAATTTTTTCTATTGTTGTAGTTTAAATGAAGTTTACATTTCAAGTTAGTCTCCCATACAAAATTTAATACATACATTGTTACGTGACCCTAATTTCTCACCCCGTTCTGTGACAGAACACTCCTCCTTTCCACCCCTGATTCCCTATGTCCATTCAACCAGCTCCTAACCCTCTCTGCCTTCCCATCTCACCTCTGGACAGAAGCTGCCTCTTTGGTCTCTTATATCTACTTGAGCTAAGAGGCACACTCCTCACCAGTATCACTCAACGTCCCACAGTCCAGTCCAATCCCTGTCTGAAGAGTTGGCCTCAGAAATTGTTTCATTTCTGGGCTGATAGAGAATCCAGGGGCCATGCTTTCCGGGATTCCTCCAGTCTCATTCAGACCATTAAGTCTGGTCTTCTTACTAGAATTTGAGTTCTGTACCCCATCTTTCTGCTGCTCCATCAGGGTCTCTCTGTTGTGTTCCCTCTCAGGGCAGTCATTGGTGGTAGCCAGGCACCATCTAGTTCTTCTGGTCTCAGGCTGATGAAGTCTCTGGTTTATGTGGCCCTTTCTGTCTCTTGGGCTAATACTTTCCTTGTGTCTTTGGTATTCTTCATTCTCCTTTACTCCAGGTAGTTAGGACCAGTTGATGCATCTCAGATGGCCGCTCACAAGCTTTTAAGACCCCAGACGCCACTCACCAAAGTAGGGTGCAGAACATTTTCTTAGTAAGCTTTGTTATGGCAGTTGACCAAGATGTCCCCTGAAACCATGGTCCCCAGACCCCTACCCCTGCTGCTCTGTCTCTCAAAGTGTTTGATTGTAATCATGAAACTTCTTAGCTTTGGTTGAGTCCAGTTGTGCTGACTTCCCCTGTAGTGTGTGCTGTCTTTCCCTTTGCCTAAGATGATTCTTATCTACTATCTAGTTAGTAAATAATCCTCAGCCTCCCTCCCCACCCTCATAACCATCAAAGAATGTTTTTTCTGTGTTTAAACCTTTTCTTGAGTTCTTATAATAGTGGTATTATGCAGTATTTGTCCTTCTGGAAAACACCAACATTTGAGTGGGCTGTGCTGGCAGAGGGAGGCTGCAGGGGTGGACCGGGCCTTGGCTGGACTGATGCTGAAGACCCAGGCAGCACCCACTCTGGCTCACCCTGAGCAGCACCTGAGGAGCTGAGCCGAGCAGGGGAGCTGGCTCTCCCCCAGGCTGTACCTGGCCACCAACTCTTCTCTGCAAGTGGCCCAGGCATGAGGTCCTCCCAGGTAGTCCTCTCATGCTCCAGGGGTGAGCCCGCAGGGTAGGTGAGGCCAGGGCATCTGTGGGAGGTCAGCACATGCCAGCATGCTGCAGGAGCCATTGCCCTGCTGATGGAGGAGGCCCTGGGCTTGTGGGGGCTAGCACACTCAGGCTCGTGTTCTCCAGCTCACTCTGCACACAGAGCTCTGCAGGATGGAGAGAACTGGGGCCAGACAGAAATGCTTGGAGAACAAGTCATCCACCAAGGAGCGAGCCCAGGCTCAAGGGGCAGCGTGGACTCCATGCGGGGTGGGCGGAAGGGGACGGGTCAGAGGAAAGGTGAAGGAGCAGGCCTCTGGATGTGACAACTTCCTGGGTGCAGGAGGGAGGAGGAGCAGGGCTGAGGGTAAAGGGCTACTTTGTTTGGGACATGAGCATACTGCGAGGTCCCACCGATGGCTGTGCCAGCTTCTGTCTGTCCTCTGGGTCACACAGCATGGGGATTGCTGGTGGCTCACACAGCTACTGCCCCACCCCTCAGCCTTTCCCAAACATACATAGGCCTTACCCACGCTGTTGAGGCCCCTTGTCCCTGTCCTGCCCTTCAGCCAATCCCCAAACCCCCCTGGATGGGCCTCTGTCCCTCCCCACGCTCTCTTTCCCTCCTTTGCCTCTTCTCTTCCTGTCCATTTTCCTTCCTTCCTCCTCCCCCAGGTGTGGGGGTTCGGGTGACCACTGCTGGAAGTGGGGCTCAGCATTCTGGAGGGGAGCATGGTGGGGGGGGGGCAACTTTGAAGAGGGGCTAATGCTTTTTCACCCTCCTTGAACCTCGTTCACCACCTTGCTCCCTGGTGGTTGGATTTCAAGAGAAGGAACCAGCAAGGAGGGGTGCACACTTAGAGCCCTTTGAAGCCCCTGGGCCGAGGCCACATGGCTGACCAGTGTTCCTCTGCGTCCTAGGACCTGAGCTCCTTCGCCATGCCGCTCCTGGATGGAGACCTGGACAGCGCAGAAAAGCATTCTCGCAAGGTAAGCTGCCTCCCTCTCAGCTTCTCCCGGCTTACCTGGGGGCCCACCGAGACACCACCTGTCATGGTAGACACTGGGCCAGGTCACTGCACAGGCCCGGCCCCTCTCTGCACCTGCTGCCCCATCTGAGAACGGTCTGGGGGGCTGTCTCCTGTTCCTCCTTCTCCCTCTGGACCCGACTACTGCTGTTAGAATCCCCAAAGCAAGCGGAGTCATGGAGAAACAGCTGGGCCCCAGGGGCCAAGTAGCAAAGCAAGGAGGCTGACAGCATTGATGGATATGAGATTTGGGGTCATCTGTGGTTTTCGGTTACTCTCCTCCACTGATACGAGTTCCTCAACCTGTCCCGCCCACCACCACCCCCCATAGGCCAACCTTCAGTCTCCGCTTCCACCTGGTTTTACCCTCACCCCTTGTCCAATGCCACTGCCTCTCTCCTCTTTCATCCTCCTTTCTGCTTCTCCTGGGCCTCTCAGCTCGCTGCTCTCCTGGCCCTACACTGAGTAATTTCTCTTCCGTTAGGAAGCTGGTGTCTCCACAAGGCTGTGCTGGACCCGGCGGCCCAGCAGGAGTGTGTGAGGGTAGAGAGGGGATGAACGCTGCCCTGGGAGCGGTGCGGTGGACAAGAAAGCGTGGAAAGGCTGCCTGGGGTGGGGGAGTCCTCCTGGGAGCCCTGCACCTCTGACCGCTGTGGTGAGGATCTGAGGAGGGTGCTGCTGGCAGCAAGCGGGTGAGAGAGGGAAGTGAGCAGGTCTGAGAGTGGAGATACAGAGTGAAGGCTGACTCTTGGGCTCTAGGTGATGCCAGCCAAGACTAGGGCAGGACAGTGCTGGACGAGGCCTATCTATTCCCTAAGCATTTTGAATTACATGCAATTGAATTAACAAATTGGTTTAGACCTGTGGGAGAAATTGGCTCTGCTCCCTGACTGCCCGGCAATAAGCAATCCCACTAGCAGTGATTGGCCCAGCCAGAAATGGCTCGTAGAGGATGCAGCAGCTTGGCCTCCAGAGCTTCCCAGGCTAGCAGGGAAGAGGTAGAGGGCCTGGAGGAGTAGCGGCCTGGTCAGGCCTGGTTGCAGGACTCAAAGCGCTTATTGCCATAAAATGCTTCCTTCACATCAGTGAGCACTGAAGTAGGGCCTCGGACTAGGGGAAAGACACCCAGAGCTGCTCTGGCTGGGGCGGGGCCAATAGTGCTGGAACCTCATAGCCCCACCCTGACCCAACCTTGCCTCTCCAGAAGGGTTCCCGAGTAAAGTCGTTGTCACGAATGAATGGTATCTGGACAGAAAAGGACCCTGACAGCTTTCTTACCACCACCCAACATTGATTCAGAACTCTGGTGACATTAGCAGTGGTGTGGGAAAGTCTAGGCCGTGGGCCTTCCCCTCTCACAGGGTTAGGACGAGAAGGTGACTGGTTGTAGTAGATAGTGTCACCCAGCACGTGGCTTAGCGACAGAAGCGACAGAAGATTAAAGGAACCTAAGTTTCTATTTAACTGGGAAGGCACTTATTCTCAGTCTAACATCTTGTCGTTTTCCTTTTTTAAACTGTAGTAAAATATATATAACAAAACATTTGCCATTTCAACCATTTTGACATTAGTTCTGTTCACTATGTTCTGCAACCATCACTACTATCCATTTCCAAATTTTTCCACCACCCTTAACAGAAATTCAGGAAAACATATTCTTTAACAGTATCCTCTTTCTCCCTGTATCTTTTAGCACCTGGTACAACCTGGAGACAGGCCTCAGATGCAAAGTGTTGGGAAGGGAAGGGAGGGAGTGCTTGGGCCTCCCCTACCCCAACTCGAGCCCCAGCCTCATCCCAGTGTTGCCCATCTCAAGAGGGGCAGACACTTTCTCCTCCTGACCTGACAATTGTTGGTTCCACTTTCCATTAGATTCCACTAGCCTTGAATTTCTATCGGCCTAGCAAGGCCTGCCTTTTAGCTGGCAGGTTAGGTGACTGTTTACATGGACTACTCTCCAAATTGCCCGGGAAGGGCTTCCCTCTCCCCCAGCCAAATTCTGTCTCTTAAATTAGTGGTCCAGTTCAAAATGTAAATACCCCTGAAAAGGAGAGCATGGTTTAAATTCTTACTGGTATCTAGTCCTTTCTGAGGATAAGTTTTGATAGGGACTGTCTTGGTCTCCTAGGGCTACCATAAAATATTCCACAAACTGGGTGGCTTATAAGCACAGAAATGTATTGTCTCACAGTTCTGGAGGCGAGGAGTCTGAATTCAGGGAGTTAGCCAGGAAGGCTCTAGAGGAAAATTCCTTCTTGTCTCTCCCTGCTTCTGGGACACCTAGCAGTCCTTGGCTTACAGCTGCAGCATAGTTCCATAGTCAGGTGGCCATCTGCTTTCTGTCTGTCTCTCCTTTCCTCTTTTATAAGGACACCACTCAGATTGGATTGGGGCCCACCCTACTCCAAGATGACCTCGTGTTAACTTAGCTGATAGCATCTGCAAAGACCATATTCCCAAACAAGGTTGAGCTCACAGGTACTAGGATTAGGACTTCAACACATCTTTTGGGGGGACAGAATTCAATCTGCAACAGCAAGGTAGAAAGAGGATTAGGAGATGCTGCCAGGCTCTTACAGTAGAGAGGAGGGAGGTAATGAAAATGGGGAGGTGAGGAAGGGCTGTGCAGGAGCCTCTGATGTCCCTGAGGAGGCAATGCACCTGGGAACCAGAGAGCAGAGGTCATGGAAGCTGTGATGATTCCTGCCCCTGGAACCCTTGTCAGGCTATGACACCCCATGTGAGAGCCTCCAGGTCACACCTTTGGATCAGGTGTGGGTGGGTGGGAACTTGCAACTGTGAACTCAGATGTGAAAGATATGATCATGTTTCTTAGTTTTAAGGTAACTTAAATCTAACTCCAAGTCCCCCATCCTACCAGCTTGATGGGAATATTCTTTTTTGTCATTAATGGGGCTTCCTTCCTAGGCTTATGCGAAGGTCCCGGGGTTCTATACAGCAATACACTGATTTTGAAAACAAGGAAACTGACCTTCAGGACAGTGAGAAGACTTTCCATGATCACACGACTTCTTAACAGTTGAGCCAAGCCCGAACCCAGCCTGCTTGATTCTTTCGTTTGTTTGTTTATTGTTGTAGTTTAAGTGAAAGTTTATATTTCAAGTTAGTCTCTTATATAAAAATTTATACATACATTGTTATATGACCCTGATTGCTGTCCCTATACTGTGACAACACACTTCTCCTTTCTACCCGATTTCTCATGTCCATTCAACCAGCTCCTGACCCCCTCTGCCTTCTCATCTCACCTCCTGACAGAAGTTGCCCATTTAGACTCATGTATCTACTTAAGCTAAGAAGCACACTCTTCACGAGTATCAATTTATGTCCCATAGTCCAGTCTAATCTTTGTCTGAAGAGTTGGCCTTGGGAATTGTTTTAGTTCTGGGCTGATAGAGAATCCGAGGCCATGCTTTGCTTGATTCTTAGTCCAGTACGTTTTCCACTGTACCTGGGGCAGGTGGGGCAGGCAACACAGAGGTAGTGACTAAGGTGAAGCAGAGAGTCAGTTGTTAGGTGCCGTTAAGTTGGTTCCAACTCACAGCAACCCTAGGTACGACAGAACGAAAGCAGAAGCTAGCAGCCTACAATACCACAGCATGCTTCCTGCCCCTCTGGCTTGTCTCCACATCCTGGTAGCTTGTGAATCAGATCCTGATCCCCTTAGGGAATCCCTCCTCTTTGGGCACGGTGATTGGAAAGCTTCCGTGCTTGCCAAGTTAAATCTCTATCTGATACTTGAAGGCCTACTCCATTTCCTAGGTACCACTTAAAGGAAGATGGATGAAGGTAGAGGTGGCCTCGCTGCCTGTGGTCCCATTCAGGTTTTCTTGACCATCACTGTCCTTAACACCAATTGATACAGGTTATAGAAACAAGGAACAGGGGCCTGCCGAGTTCCTCTCTTTACCTCTCTCTCTGGTGTCCTTTCCCCGAAAGGCAGCCACTCTTTTATGTAACATGTCTCTGTGCATAATCTGCTGGTCCCCTTGAATCTGCACAGCTGGATAGAGGGGTTCCTTGGGCCAGGGTCTGCTGAGCAGGGCAGTGCCAGCCAGCACTCCGGCATCATCCAGCACCTTGCAATCACATGGTCTTGACCTCATTATTAATAGGGCTGAATAGTGAGAGGCCATTAAAATGGAGGTACAAGTTTGGGGTTTCCATGTCAGCTCAACTGTTTACTAATGGAATCCTTCTTGGATTCTCCCTTCCCCTCACTGCTGTCTTTCAAACTATAGACTTTTTCTCCTTTAGAATGTGCTCAAGCCTCTCCTCCCACAAGATTCCACATGACCATGGGTTTTCTTCTTTTGATCTGGGACAATCGCCCAGCTCCCCTGTTCGTCTTTCCTGGTAACTTGCCTTCAGTGTAAGCTTGGACAAGATGCTTGCTCTCTCTGAACCTATAATGATAGCCCTTACCTTTTATGTGTATAATAATGTAGAAAGGTGCCAGCACCCAGAAGTGCTCCAGTGGTAGGTCCCTGGACGAAGGGTGATCTCAGTACATCACCTCTTAGGAGTGGAGAGTGAAATCTGCTTTAGAAGAAATGCAGCCACCTATCTCTTACCTGAATGATGCAAATGCTTCACTAGTGTGGCTTGAAACCTGTGGACTCTGGATCTTGTAGTCTGTCTCTCTTGGCTCTTCTCCCTGAGAACTTCAAGCCCTTTCTGTCTGGGCTTGTGGGTGCCTTGCAGGCCTCAGACTGAGCTGTCCCACCTCCAGCTGGCAGACTCCTGGGGAAGTGGTGCCAAGCTAAATCTGGACCCCAGGACTCGGGTCCCTCACCCTCCCCACTCGAATCTGTCTCCCAGGGAGGAGTCTCCCTGACTTTTCCCCACTGCTCTCTTGGTCCCCAGGAACCATATGTATACCTTACCTTGAGGCCAACCTTTTCTGGCCTCCCTTTTGTGGCCCACAAGGATGCCTGTTGTCCAGTCTTTTGATCACCCTGGTCTCTCCTGAGTTGGCCCCACTAGACCCTCACTCATCCTGACATACCTGGAATTTTCTCCTTCCCTGTTGGGAAGCAGGGCCTCAACTCCCCTCCCTTCTTCCCTGGTGGGGAGCCAGGCCTCACCTCCCTCCCCTTCTTCCCTGGTGGGGAGTCAGGCTTTGCCTCCCTTCTCTCTCTGTTTTGGCACCATCCTGAGTGCCAGTTCTCTACCAGCCTCTATGAAGCAAACAGACACTCTGAGCCTCTAGGTGCTTTGTACATCAAACCTAGGACTAATCCAACTAAAATCCTCAGAGGATTCTCTGCGATGGCTCCATAAAGGCAGAGCTATGGCTGGCCGTGGTGGCTTTCACTACCGCTCATTGTTTGTACCGCTGCCCAGCCCACCCCAGCTGGAAACAGACCAGGTGGATAGGCCTTCCAAAGTCAGCCCGGGGTCTCACTGTCCAGGAGGATGATTCCATTCACAGTATCCCATGAGAGATGGCCGGCCAAGCAGACCCAGGACCCACACTCTTAGGCCACTTTCAAGGAGAAGAAGGAAGGCTTTCCTCCTGGGCCTGCCTCAGGTTTGACTTCCGGGTGCCTGGCCTGGTGGGCCTGGGATTCTGAAGACAAGATGGAATTTCATTCAGTAGGATCATGAGGTTCCTCATCATCCATCAACCTTATTGGGCATTTGAGGCCCTCTGTGACTGGTTTTCCAGTGGCGTTTGGCTCAGCTTTCCCCATGGCCTGTCTGTGGTGGCCCCTGGACTCCTTCCTCTGGCCCAGGCCCATCCGAAGGTCATCTGGCTTTCCAGGCCTTCCCTGAGTGCCCTTTGACAGGCAGGTTTTTACCCTTTGGAAACTTTCTTCATCAGCACCATCCTTATAGCACTATGTCTTGCCTAATGCTATAGCTGTTGGTCTGCCATTCTCTGAGAGCTCTTGAGGACCTCGGCCTTACTGTGTGTCCCCATTACCCTCCGTGGTTCTGAGCACCAGCACATGGGCAACTCATCCTCCTTAATGCAAGGATCACGGTTAGACATGAAGACTATCTTTGGGACTAGACTTTCGAGTAGTTCATAAAAGTGACTTTAGTAGCTTAACAGTCAACCTCCGGACCTTATGCTTGACCCTGACTCCTCTGGTATTCTCCAGACCTTCCTCCAGATGTTTCTGCCGCTCTCTGGAGTGTGTGGTGTGATGGGTAAGGACATAGGCTCAGAGGTCAGACTCCTGCCCCAATACTTAAGAGCATTATGATCTAAACCTCTGTGCTCTCAGCCAGCACCTTCTCCTGCCTTCTGGTTCAGTAACACTAGTGTAAGATGATGAGGGAGACACTATGGAGGCTTCCAGAATAGTCTGTTTTAAGTAAATTTGGCTGTACCATTCCTTTGCTTAAGATACTTCAGTGGTATCCCTCAGAAAAGGATGAGGTCCTCAGCACAGTATACAGTGTCTGTCTGTGATTCAGCCTGGCCCTCTCTCCCACCCAAAGTTCCACAAATATCAAGTATCTCCTGGTATAGAACTCATGAGATGAGAACTGATCCGATATATGTGGTGTAATCACTATGTGCCAGAACTATTAAATGCTGTTCTTGTACTGCACCCTTCATCTTCACAACCCCATGAAAGAGGCCCAGTGCCCTCATTTTATACGTGAGAAAACTGAGATGGTAGAAACTGGAGCCGAGATTTGAATTTGAACCTCCATCTCCAGAATCCTGGCTCACCTCCTGCTTCAGGATGTACTCTCTACTTCTCGTCTGTGCTTCTCCCCATGCTTTCTATCAACATCTCCCACCCCTGCCATATGAACATTCCGCCCACCACCACAGGAGTCATTAAAAGTTATTCTGTTTTTTATAATTCATTTTAGTTTTGCTGTTGTTATTGAGAATATATACAACAGAACATACGCCAATTCAACAATTTCTACATGTACAATTCAGTGACATTGATTACATTCTTTGAGTTGTGCAACCATTCTCACCTTCCTTTTCTGAATTGTTACTCCCCCATTAGCATAAACTCACTGACCCCTAAGTTTCCTATCTAATCTTTTGAGTTACTGTTGTCAATTTGTTCCCATATAGATACAGTGAGACCTGCAAAAACCAGAACTTGTATAAGGTGGAAACCTGTCAGAGAAGGAAAACGCAAATATTTTCCATTAAAATAAGCATTAGAAAAGTGGTAAGACTGTACCTTGTCAGAGGCAGAAGACTAATGAGACCCAGAAAACAAGGCAGTCCCACTGAGTTCTGGTTCTCATAGGTTTCACTGTAGATCTTAAAAGAGCATAATGCTCAAAGCAGACATTCTTTATTAGGTAAGCTAAACTACTGTTTGGTTTTAAGAAGACTTCAGGGGATATTTTTGGCTTAAGGTTTAAAGATTATTTCAGGGCAGTAGTTTCAGGGGTTCATCTTCCCTCCATGGCTGCAGGGAGTCTGGAGTCCATGGAAATTTGAAATACTGTTCTACATTTCCCCCCTTTTGATCAGGATTCTTCTATAGAATCTTTGATCAAAATGTTCAGTAATGGTAGTTGGGGACCATCCAGTTCTTCTGGTCTCTTGGCAAAGGGGGCAGTTGTTCATGGAGGCAATTAGACACACTTTCCATTTCTTCTTCCTATTCCTGACTCTCTTTTTCTCTGTTGCTCCCAGCAAATAAAAGTTATTCTTGAGATTAGAAAAAACTTTAGAAAGCCTGAAACCCACAGATAGGTGAGATAGTAGCTACACCAAATACAGACAGAATGTAAGTGATTTTCAAATAAAATGGTTAAAAAGGACAATTTTTGACTGCTCCTTTGTAGTGAGATGAGTTTCAGTCTGTTGTTCTGTAGCCCCCAGCACTGTTCAGTGAAGGAAGTAACAAGGCTCCCTTCTGATTCTTTAGGCAGGGTGGAGAACCCCCAGGCAGAGGTCAAACCCTGGGGTGGTTAATGGTGCTGAAGGTGGCATTGTGTCCTTCTGTGAGCTGTAAGCTCGGAGTCAGGGTGGGCCCTCTGGAAGCACTTACTTGGGTCTGGCCCCCACACAGTGCCTGGAGCAGGATGCCCTGGGCCTATTATCCATCCCCCAACAGGTGGGCTTGGACCCACGTTCTCAGAACTCTGCTGGTCACCAGCCAGGGTTTTTCAGGGCTTCTAGGGCCTGCAAGGTGGCTTGAAAAGTGCTGGACTGCTCTCCGCCAGGCCTTGCGCTTGCCACTGGCAAGTCACTGTTCTTTCCTGCTGCTGGAAGGAGGAGCCCTGAATGGGGAGGCCTTTCTGCTCCAGTGTTGTATGTTTACCAAGTAGTAAGAGAGCAGCAGCTTAGCATATGTTAACTGATTACTGTGCAACTGGTGCTGTGCTGACGTTCACAGGTGAATTCTCATCCAACCCCAAACAGCCTTTTGAGGTGAGGGCACTTTTACAGATGAGGAAACTGAAGCTTAGAGTGACTCAGTAGCGTGCCCAGGATCATACAGTAAGGGGCAGAGCTGGGCACTGAACCCAGGCATGCCCCACCCAGAGTGCATGGTCTGAAGCCTTTCTGAGCAGGAACACACACTTACAGGGCACACTTGATATGTCACTGAGTCTGTTAGTTGTGTGCCTTGGCTTAAAATTATGGGATCCATTCCTCAAAAAGCTAAACATAGAATTACCATACGGCCCAGCAATTCCACTCCTAAGTATATACCCTAAAGAACTGAATGCAAGGAGTCTAACAGATACTTGTACACCAATGTTCACTCAAGCACTGTTCACAACAGCCCAAGGTGGAAACAACCTAAATGTCCATCAACAGGTGAGTGGATAAACAAAATGTGGTACATACATACAACGGAATACTACTCAGCCATAAAGGGAAATGAAGTCTTCATACATGCTATGATATGGAAGAACCCTGAAAACATCACACTGAGTAAATTAGTCAGTCACAAAAGGACAAATATTGTATGGTCCACTTACATGAAATATCTAGAATAGGCAAGTGTCTAGAGACCAAAGTTTATTAGTGGTTACCAGGGGCTAGGGGAAGAGGAAATGGGAGTTATTGCTGAAGGCGTACAGAGTGTTTGGGGTGATGAAAAACTTTTGGAAATAGATAGTGGTGATGGTTGCACAGCATGGTGAACGTAATTCACGTCACTGAATTGTACACTTAAAAATGATTAAAATGGCAAATGTTTTGTAATGTATATTTGACCACAATACCTTTTTTTAAATAAAAAAATTGTGGGTGTCCAATAATTTTTCAACCTATGCCTTATAGCTACAATTGTAAGGAATCAAGGAAGTGAGGGTCTGAGGTTTGGGCTTGTTGGTTTTGTTCGTCCTGACCTTGAACAGCATTCCTCTTCGTCTGGATCCAGGGCTGCAAGGAGGAAAACCCATGGTCTCCTAGCGCCAGGGTCCCTTGGGATGGAGGCCTGCTCCCTTCCAGACCACAAAGATGTGTGTGTCTCCTCCTTTGTGGTAGGGCAGGAAAACAATATTTCATCATAGTCATACCTTGAGAAGGACAGAAGTAAGGTCTTGAGAAGTAAAGGCCAGAAGGCAACTCAAAGGTTAAAGGAATAAGAAGCATAGTTTTGAGCCACCTGTTCCCACTCCCCTTCTCCCTTCCTCTCCTCCACCTAGGAGGTGTCACTGGGCCTCTGGGATGGGGTGGCCAGCCAGCCTACAGATGGGCCATCCTTGGGTCAGATGCTTATCCCACTCCATCCTGGGCAGGAGACCAGGAGGGGCAGCTCATCTCGAGGGACCTTGGGCTGGCCAGTGTGACAATGACAGGTCCAGGAGGCACCTCTGCTTGTCTGTCTCTGCAGGTGGACAGCCCCTTCAGCTCGGGCAGCCCCTCCAAGGGCTTCTTCTCCAGAGGCCCCCAGCACCAGCCCTCCAGCCCCATGTCTGCTCCCGTGAGGCCCAAGACCAGCCCCGGCTCACCCAGAACCGTGTTCCCGTTCTCCTATCAGGAGTCGCCCCCACGCTCCCCGCGCCGCATGAGCTTCAGCGGCATCTTCCGCTCCTCGTCCAAGGAGTCCTCCCCGAGCTCCAACCCCTCTACCTCGCCTGGGGGCATCCGGTTCTTCTCCCGCTCCAAAAAAAGTAAGCACTGATGCTATTGTTTCAGGTGGATGCCGGGCTGCCAGGGCCTTCTCTGCATGCGGCTGGTGGCCAATGGTGCCTGCGGGCTCAGGAGCTGGTGGAGACTGTCAAGTGACTGGGTGGTGGGTGCGTGAGTCTGTGTCTGCCCCCCTAGGAACAAAACCCTTCAGAACACAGAGTCCACCTGTCCTTTTCCTCCTGCACTAACCTTCTATCAGAAGCTCATCCATCTGGTATGGCCTGGCCCCATGGGGTCACCATAAATACCGCGTGAGACCCCCAGTGTCACTGGTAAGGACAACCGAGTGGAATGTGTGTCCCCCCACGCCCACCCCCCGGCATTCTCTGAAAAGCAGTAGTGCCATGAAGCTGAGGTGAGGCCCACTTACCCGGGGTCAGAGGACCCAGACTTTGCTCTCGTCAGCTGACATGTTCCACCACTCCCTGCTGTTCCATATTTGGGGGTTGGAGTCTACCTGTCTCTAGCGGAACCTGACTTTGTCTGTTGGGCCCTGAGCGTCAGGGAATAGACCTGGAGTTGATTTACTGGAGAAGGGGGTAATGATAGGAAATGCGTGCATTTAAGAGGGAGTTCCTCAGGCTCATGGGTGTCTGAGATGTGAGGACAAAATGGTCTCAAATTGGCATAATATGAAATATACCAGGAAAGCTGTAAAGCAGATGGGGCTCATTAGCTCCTCTCCTGATTTTCAGTGCTTCTCCCTACTCTTCCCAACTCCCTCTGCTGACTTAAAGTGCTCCTCTGGGGGAAGACAGTGATTTGGAAACCACATCTGCTCTCGAGCCTCAGAGATTTGAGGTGTGTGCTCCTTTCTTTCCAGGCCATGTCTGCATTCAAGAAGACCTGCCTGGTTAGGGCAGTGCAGTTGCTGTCCAGTTGGTGTCAGAGTACAACTGTGCTCCATAGGGTTTTCCATGGCTAATTTTTCAGAAGTAGATCACCAGGACTTTCTTCTGAGGCACCTCTGGGTAGACTCAAACCTTCAACCTTTTGGTTAGCAGCCTAGTGCATTAACTGTTTGCACCACCCAGGGATACTCAGCCTAGAAGACAAGGTCCTGAGAGTAAAATTTCAGTCCTTATGACTTACAAGGAAACGGGGAGGGGGTGTCTCTTTTTTTTTTTCTTTTTCTCTTTTTGGTGGTGTGGGTTGTGATCCTAGTACCCCTGAGGTCATCCCTGTGGATGTCTGCCTCTCTATCTGTTCATAAGTCTGACTATAAACACACAACCTACAGCCTGAGTGAGGTGTGACCTGTGGCCCTGTGGCCCTCGTGGCAAGTCACTGGGTGGACATGGTCAGAGACCCCAGGTGCAAAGCGTGTGGGGGGCAGTGCATTCTCGAACTGCAGTCATCACACGCTGGGTGGCACTTGTTTACTTGACAGACATCTTTGTCATCTAGCGCTGCTCTAACAGAAATACCACAAGTGGATGGCTTTAACAAAGAGAAGTTTATTCTCTCACAGTCCAGTAGGCTACAAGTCCAAATTCAAGGCATCACCTCCAGGGGAAGGCTTTCTCTGTTGGCTCTGGAGGAAGGTCCTTGTGATGTATCGGTCTTCCCTTGGTCGGGGAGCATCTCAGCATAGGAACCTCAGGTTCAAAGGACTCAATCTGCTCTCAACACTGCTTTCCTGGTCGTCTGAGGTCCCCTGTCTGTCTGCTCACTTCTCTCTTTTATCTCTCAAAAAGATTGGCTTAAGACACAACCTAATGTTGTATACCTCATCAGTATAACTGCCACTAATCTATCTTATTACACTATAGTGATAGAATTTACAACATATAGGGAAATCACATCAAATGACAAAATGGTAGACAATCATACAATACTGGGAATCATGACCTACCCAAGGTGATAGATATTTTTGGAGGACACAATTTAATCCATAACAGTGGACATCCTGAGATCCTCAAGAGTTTCTTCAGGTACCACACCCAAAAGGAGAGAACATCCACCCTTGACTCCACTAGGGCACCCCGTTTCTTTGAAGGTGGCACCACGCGCATGTGTTGGTGACCACAGAACTAGGCCTGGCTCCAAACTGCTCATTGCCAGTTGGGGTGTGGTGGGTGTGTGGGCGTAGCATGGTAGGCCTGCTAACACCAGGGGAGTTTCTGAAGGCATAGCCACGGGCAAACAAGAGACCATGTTCAGAGGCCAGGGAGAGCCAGCAGGAAGGGGGCAGGGAGCAGGCTGTCCCCCTGCAAGGCACCAAGTCAGGGCCAAGGCAGCGTGTGTTCTGAGAGTGGAAGGTCAGCCCTGCAACCAGTCCCTGACCATGAGGTGGAGGTGGTAGAGGTCCCAGGACCCTGGTGAGGGCAGTAATTCAATAAACAAACAACTCGGACGTACCACTGATTTGGGAGCCAGTCAGGTAGTGATGCACCCCACACCCAGAAGCCTGAGACAGAAACACAGGCCCAGGAGCAGCAGACCACCCCACCCAGCCCAGCACATCTCTGTGTGTCCATGCTTCCAGGACAAAATAAGCTGCTTGACCGATTCAGCTGAAGCAGTTCCTATGTGAATATGTAGTCAGCTAAGCATCCCAGGAGGCGCGCAGGGCTCAGATGTCTCCAGCGGCCACGCAGAGCCCGCTTGAGGCATTCACGGGCCCCAAGGGTGAGCATCTGTGCCCAGGAGGGTTTGCCTAAGACCCTCCGTGGATGGGGGCAGCCCTGGACAGGATCCAGGCACATGCCTCTGCCAAGCATGTCTTCCTTCACCGTCTGCAGGCAGAGCGGCACATTTTCTCTACCTGAATGGGGAAAAGAGTCCTGGGCCTCATAGTTCTTTCTACATAAACCAATGAAGATGCCTGTGTCTGTGGGGCTGGGGCACCTCCTGCCTCTCTTTATGTGCACCTGCGGGGCCATGAGGCAGCACACTTTTCTCTAAGTCAATGTGTTTTCACCTGACTATGAGACTTTTCTTCTCCCCAGCCACCTTGCATAAAAAATTTCTAGAGATTTGGACTCAAAGTACTTGTGTGACATTAGGGAAATAGGGCCTGATCCAAGACCATAGCCTTTTTACCTGCGTTGAGCTCACCTACCACAAAAGCCAGAGCCATAGGGAGCCTTGGTCCAACCACCAGTCCTCACAGTGTTCTTTGCCCAAGTCTGCAGAGCAATGTCCCAGGCCCCTCTCTGGATCTCCCCTGGGCGGTTTTGGGACACTGCAGCTCTAATGGGCTGTTTACTATGTAGGCAGGGCAGCCCCGGAATGGGTGAGGCTGACCTGCCTGGGTCAGGTCAGAGCGGGCAGTCAGGTGCTGGGGCTGGAGAGGAACCCTGGTGAGGTGGACATGGATGTGGAGTCACTGTCCCCAGGGATGGGCCCTCGGCTCATTCCTGCCTTTGATCATCTTCTTTCTAGAAGTTTGGTACTGCCCACTGCCCTACTTAGGAATGAGCTATTCTTTCAAGATCTGAGCCCAATAAATCATTTCAATGTCTTAAAATATTTCTCCTTTTCACTATCTTGACCTTATTTATGATTTTTAGATTTTCATCCCTCTTCAGCTGTTTTCTTTCAGTCCTTGCCAGACTTGCAGACCAACAAATAAGACAGCTAGAAGCGGGTATGAGGGACTTCGTTACCTAGAGCTGCTATAACAGGAATACCGCAAATGGGTGGCTTTAACAAACAGAAATTTATTTTCTCATAGTTTAGGAGGCTAGAAGTCTGAATTCAGGGTGCCGGCTCTAGGGGAAGGCTCTCTCTCTCTCTCTGTCGGCTCTGGAGGAAGGTCCTTGTCTCTTTTGAGCTTCTGCTCCTGGGCAGTCTTCATGTGGCTTGGCACCTCCCTTCCCCCCATCTCTGCTTCTTTTGCTTGCTTGTTTAATCTCTTTCATATCTCAAAAGAGATTGATTTAAGACATACCCTACACTAATCCTGTCTCATCAACATTACAAAGACACCCCACTGATTCTTTGAAATCTAAGTGGCCTTGGCCCCACCCTTTGAGATACAGGCAGGTCGCTTCCTATTCTCCTACCAACAGTTCTGCTGAACTCCATGCTGCTCCAAGGATGATTCTTTTCTTTTCTTGGAGGAGAACAGATGTAGCTCCTTTGGCCTGTTTCCTGCCTGTAGAATTCCAAGAGGCAGACAGCATTCTTTCTCCCCGCCCCTTTCAGTCTCGCTGATGGGTTTTCTGCTGTGGTAGTTGATTAGATCCAGCAGTCACAGGTTTAATCCCTTTAACAAAAGATTGCGCAGCCATGTCATCGGTGATCATTCTAGAACATGCGGCTTTAGTTTGTACAACAGAAGTTTTTAATCTTTGTTTTCATTTTGCACAGTTCATTTTTAAGTCCGTCTCTTTTCTCTCACATTTTACAATAAGCAGCAAGGAGAAACCACACAGCCCTGTTAAGATCTTGCTTAGAAATCTCCTCAGCCAGATATCCAAGTTCATCACTTATAAGTTCTACCTTCCACCAAACATTTGAACATAATTCAGACAAGTTTTTGCCACTGCATAAAAAGCATTTCCCTTCCTCCATTGTCCAGTCACATGTTCATCATTTGCTTTTAAAGCCTCACCAGAAGCACATTTAATATCCACATCTAGCGTCATTCTGATTTTGGAGCCATAGGTATTCTCTAAGATGATAAAGATTTTCTCTATAGCTTTCTTCACCTCCTTCTAAGCCCTCACCGGAATTGCCTTTGAAGTCCATAATTCTACCAACAGTCTCTTCAAGGCAATCTAGGCTTTTACTATTAGGCATCTTAAAACTCTTCCAGTCTCTACCCAATTCCAAAACTGTTTCCGCATTTTAGCTATCTGTTAGAGCAGCACCCTACTTCCAGTATCAAATATCTTAGACTGGGTTGTCTAGAGGAGCAAAACCAGTGAAGCATGTATATATATATATATATATATATATTTAGAGAGATTTATCTCAAGAAAATGGCTCACACAGTTGTGGAGGCTGGCAAGTCCCAAATCCATGGGTCAGGTATCAGGCTGGAGGCTTCTCCTGATTCACATGGTTGCAGAGGCTGATGAACCCAAAATCAGCAGGTCATGGGGGAGGCTTCTGGCTCACGGGGTTGTGGGAGCTGGTGAATCCCAAGATCTGCAGGTCAGGCAGCAGGCTGCTGGCTCATGTCCCCAGAACTGGAGGTCTGAGAATGATGAGTCGAATGCGGGATCCAGAGCATGCAGGCTTTGCCAGAACATCCGTATATATTGGATGCAGACCACACCCCCAAGGAAACATCCTTTTCAACTGATTGGCTGCTCACATCAGATCACAAAATGAGGGATGACTTCATCAGATCAAAAAGGAGGATGATTACATCATTCCATAACTGCCAAACTACATCATTCCATAACTGCAAAACCACTGAGAATCATGACCCAATCAAGTTGACACACAATCTTAACCCTCACTGGAACCATTTAGGGAGAGAAAACATATGCATATAATGATTTAGAGCATATATGTAACTTCTGTTTTTAAAGAACACCACCCATCTGTCAATTTGTCATACTGTGTTGCTGTAATGCTAGAAGCTATGCCACCGGTATTTCAAATACCTTCAGGGATACCCATGGTGGACAGGTTTCAGCAGAGCTTTCCGACTAAGACAGACTTACAAGAAGGACCTGGCAATCTATTTCCAAAACTCAGCTAATGAAAACCCTCTGGATCACATTGTCCAGTTACCAGCAATCATGAAGATGGCACAGGACTGGGCAACATTCTGTTCTGTTTGTCACCATGAGTCAGAGCCGACTCGACAACAACTAACCACAACAGTTTTTAAGGAGGATGTGCACTAGGCTGCCAGTGACCACCTCTGAGTAAAGGACTAGGATGGACATGGGAAGTCAAAGGAGGCTTGTGCTTTCTCACAGGCATTCAAGTTTTTTGAGACTATTCATTTATTTATTATTCATTTTATTCATTTATTTGTAATTAAAATTGAATACATTTTAAATACCTGTTGAGAGTGCAGACCTGTGTTTTGGGCAGGCGCAGATGCGGTAGGAGGTGGCAGGGCTTGGCAGGAATGCCTGGGAACAGCTCAGGTCCCAGCGTTGGTGCCAGATGGAGAGCTAGGAGGGGTAGTTGGAATACAGCAGCAAAGGAGTTTGGGGAAGCGAGCAGAGAAGAGTGCATGCTCATTTGCCGCATGTGAAGGTGGTGGGGATAGGGCAGATCTGAAGTTCCCCATTCCCTCTGCTGGGTGGGAGCCAGAGCTGAGGTGTAGGTTGGGGGGAGCGGTCTGCACCGGGCGTCACAGCCATGAAGTGGCAAGGCTCGGAGGAGCCCAAGTGATGCCCGTCATGCCTTTGCTCTGGTGGCTGCCCTGCCCAGGGAGACAGATTCCCTCACCTGTTCTTTAAGGAGCCACAGGCTGAGGGACGAAGGCAGGTGAGATAGCAGAGTTAGGCACCCACATCTCTGTCTGTCTGTCTGTCTGTCTGTCTCTCTCTCTCTCGCATGCTGAGGAGTGCTCATGGGGGCTGGACTCTCAGAGTGGGCCGTCAAGAGGGTCCAAGACCTGGCTGCTTCCAAGGCACAGGCCAGGGGGCTTATGGCAAGGTCAGGACCTGGGAGAGAGTGGGGGAAACCCCTGGTCTGCAGGGCAAAGCTGTGGAGGCCTGGGGAGCAGAGCTTGCATGTCCTCCCAGCTCCGCCCCCACAGCCCAGGCACAGGCTGATGAATGTGCCCAGGCCCCTGCACTAACCAGCCGGAGTCCACTCTGGACCTCCCTTCTGAGCCCCCACTTGTGTGCTTTCGAGGTTGGGGACTATAAATTGCTTTTTACCAGGGCAGTAATGCAGGAAGCTGCTAACAGTGTCGTGACTGGGGCTGTGCACTGTGGTGCCACCACTACTTCGGCAGGGCTCCCACAGGGACACGCCACCTCCTTACGATCGGTATGAACATAGCCTGGGGTGCCTGGTGTTGAAGGGTCAGAGTTTCAGCTCCCTAGGAGGCAGTTCATGCCACTTTTCTCTGTTCAGGATTTTAGAGGGCCCTTCAGAAAGTGTCCAGTTGGTGTCTCTTGTAAGGTGCCGTCAAGGTGATGCCCACTTCTCCACTATCTGCCAGGCAGCCATGGTGGACACTGGAGGGCTACCGACTGGCCCTGGGCTGCTCACAGGACAAGAGTAATTAGGTTAGGGCAGGGACAGATTACCCAGTAAGCAAGCTAAGCACGTACTTAGGGCATCAAGAAAACAGGGGCACCAGTTGTCCTAAGCAAAGACGCACAGATGCCAAACAGACAGGAAACAAGGAAGAGTGAGTGCCACAGTGGAAGAGAATTGGCAGGACACTAAATGAAACTGATACCTTTTACAAATTTTGTATACGATAAGATATTTTCCTTTTCATTTCGGACCAATGGGGTATAACCTCACATTCAGTTATTTCTCATTGACCACATACGAACATACCAGTGGCACTATAATCCTGTGACTCATGAGGTATCTGGTCCTGCGTGAAGGGAACCAAAATGTGTCTTCAAACTGAGCCTACCCTTGTATTTCTGTCACACCCTTTGCATTCCTCTCGCCCCCATTGGGTATCAGCAGTAGTCCAATGAACTGTGAAGATGTGGCCTCTAAGGACCAAAACGGAGTGCCGAGTTTTTAAGTATTATTTCAAGATGAAAACACTTGTCAAGATCTGCAAACATCCCCTCAACAAACATCTTATGACGAATGAAATTATTTCTGACTGCCTTGTAACTGCTTTCTTTTGACTATCTCAGACCTGAAGAACAAAATTACATGTTCCAAATTAATTTCTTACTAATTTTCAAATATAAATTTTTGTGTTAATGCCTAAATTCGAATGTAAATTTTATTTTATAGATTTTACTTGTTTTATAAATTTTATTTTCCATTATTCAAATGTATTTGCTACGGTAGAACCAAATTTAAAAAGTGATATAATTTTATATCCTGGTAAAATGGAACAGCAGCAACTAAGTGGAGTGTAAAAACGAAAGCTCACAGAAGATAAACAGAAAAGGATTTGTGAATCCCTAAAGACAATTCCAAAATTAACTTCCTTTTTAAAACATAATGGATCAGAAGAGAGTTCTTCTGTTGAACGCTGGAATTTAATGGGTGCAAATCATTGTACTAGTACAGCTAGTGCTGAAATTACCAATAGCAATACGAATATAACAGCATTTTTCCAAATTCTGCATCCACTTCTTGCTGTAATAAAAAAATTAATAATCATGTAGAAAGTGAAACTATTTTAGAATCTGAAATGCCACATCTGCAGACCTCATAAATAACAGAAATACAGATCCTGTTTGTGGAATAATTTTTGTTCTAATAATGTAAATTATTGGATTGAAAGAGGGCCAAGTGATTATCAACATCACGGTGGACCATTTGAAAATTTGTGTTGAAAATTTCTGGATGGTAAACAAACAAGGTTCTGTAGCCAGAATATATTTCTAGGGTCCAAAGCTAATGGTGAGCATTGTAAGAGGGAGTGGCTACTGTATTCTCCATCAGTCAGCTCTGTATATTATTTTGTTTGCAAACTATTCAGTTCTAGATCATTTAATTCTTTATTTGCTACAGATGGATTTAGCAATTGGCACAACTCAAATATGATTGGTAAATATGAAAACAGTCCAATTCACAGAGATTGTATGTTGTCGTATTTAAACCGAAGACATGATTTTGGCTTAACTCATGAACTGGAAACACAAAGTAATGAAGAATGTCAGTAATTGGAAAGCCGTTTTGCAATGCGTTGTTGCTGTCATTATAACAATTATTGAACATGGACTATCTTTTGGAGGAAGAAGTGAAGTGTTTGGATCCCCTCAAAATGGAAATTTTCAGGGTTTCCTTGAACTTGTTCAGTTTGATCCATTTTTAGCAGGTCACATCTCAAAATACGGTAATGCTGGAAAGGGCAACCCATCATATACGTCTAAAATAATGTGAAGAATTAATAAACTTCATAAGTGATAAAGTTCAATCAACTATTTTCAGTGAAATAAGTATAGCTCGATATTTCAGTTTGTCTGTAGATTCTACTCCTTGTCTTTCTTAAACAGATCAGCTAAATATTGTTTTAAGGTATCTATCTCCAACAGATGGAAAACCTGTCGAGCAATTTATCACATTTACTAGCTTAAAAAGTCATACCAGTGAATTGCAAATCAAGTACTTCACTATTTATGTGAAGTTTACAAAACTGATTTTTCTAAGTGCAGAGGCAAGTCCTATGACAATGCTGCCAACATGTCAGGACATTACAAAGGCATGCATCAGAAAATTTTAGAACGTAATGAATACGCCGTTTTCGCACCATGTGGTACACATCCGCTTAATCTTGTAGGACGTAGTGCAATGGATTGTTGTCCAGAAGCAGTTAATTCTTTTCAGTGTTCAGTTACTCTACACATTTTTTGATGCCTCTACTCACTAATGGGCATTTGTCAAACATATTTAGGCAATAACTGAGTATTAAAATTCTTTCTAATACACGTTGGGAAAGGCATGCTGTACCAACAAGGGCAATCTTGGAATCGTACACTCAGATTCTAGATGCCTTACAAAATATTGCGGAAGACTAGATACAAAAAATGAGTTATAAAAAGAGAAGCTGAAAACATTGCCAACAAAATGAACACTAGAGTATGTATTTATGTTGATTATGTGGAATAATATATTGCAGTATTGTCATCAGACAAGTCAAGCTCTCCAAGATTCAGAAGTAAATTTAAAGACGTGCACAGATCTCTAGCAGTCATTAACAGGATATCTACATAATTTAAGAGAAGATTTTGAAAACACAACAAAACAGAACTGCCAACTACTGATTATGAAGCAGTTCACAGTCGCAGAAGCATTAGAAAGAAACAAATAAATGATGGAAGTGCTCCAGAAGTATCACCGAGTGTCAGAAATCAATTTTGCACAACCACATACTACATCATCGACACATTTGAATCTTTCATGAAAAGAAGGGCAAAAGTGTATGAAGTTATTTCAAATAGATTTTACTTCTTAAACAGTGTGGACATACCTGATGAAGAATGTATGAAGGCATCCGAGGAATTAGTGCAGGCTTATCTTGATGACTTAACTACAGACCTTTATGGAGAAATGCAACAATTTCATTCTTACACGAGAACCAACTTTACAGATTAAGGAAAGACAAACTTTACTCATGTAGGCATGTATGATTCCATAATAGAAGATAAAATACAATGTGTACCTCCCAATGTTGAAATTCTTTATGCATATTCCTAACTTTAATGATCACAAACTGCACAACAGAATGCTTATTTTCATCCCTAAAGAGACTCAGAAATCCTCAGCATACGACAGTGATTCAAGCAAGATTCAATTCATTTAGATATTGTCTGGCAGCTTAATTGGGACGAAATCATTGAAGAATTTCTAAGAGCAAAGAATAGAAAGAAATGTTTTTAATTATAACATGTTAGAGATAAAATATCTATCTAAAAGTAAAATATAGTAATTGTAGTATTTGTTTTCTGATCATTAAATTTTCTTTTATGACATCTTTTCATTTGTTCATTTATAATTGTAGCATTTATTATGAAACAAGCATAAAAATTGAAGTATGAGCCATTTAAAGCAAAATTGGTCAAAGTTAATTTTTCATTGTGGGAGATCAACAGAATTTTACATTAATTGTTGAAACAATTAAGTTCCCTGACTCATTTTCTCTGTTGTAGTGTATGTGGAATATTCTTTTTGTAGAAAATGTGGTATATAGTAAAATCTTAGCACCTCGCATCCACTGAAAATTTTTTAGTCCAGTCCATCTCATTCCTCTAAAATGGTATACACCACTTTTGTGTTCAATCACTAATATTACAGTCACATTTAAAAAGAAATCACATAATGGATAGCTAAGACACACACACACACACACACACACACACACACACACACGTACATACCCATGCATGTGTATAGATATAACTCACATATCCTGTTCAAATGCATGAGTAAGCAGAGATGGGGGCACCACAGATTATCAGTGCTTAGGGCCCTCACGTGCCTTAATTGGCCCTGGGTTGGGGTGGGGGTGTGTGGCTTCTCCACAGAAACCCACTGGGATGGTGTGTTGAGACCAGGGTAAGCCTGGTCCCCAGAGAAACAGCCCATGTTGTTGCCCTTGAACCACAGAGCCCAGTTCCTTGGCTCTTCCCAAAGGAAGCCAGCCCCACCCTAGTCCTTCGTCACTTAAGTGAGAAGTTCCAGGTCTGTGTTTAGGTGCTGCCTGCAGTACTTGCACTCTAGTACTCCTTGGTTGGGAGGGCCACTGGACTCCTCTCCACTTGATTTTTCAATTGTGCTTGGCACAGGGCTTGCTTGAATAGCATGCAATCTATCTGCTTTTCCTCATGCTTGAAAATCTATTCCTGTATCAAGATACCCAGACTATATATTGCTGCCCCTGCCCTAGAATTATTTCACAAAATTGAGCTTGAGAGCAATGCCATCAGCCTGAATGGAGGATCTTTATACAAACAGCCAGCCCCACCAGCCCACTGTGTCCAGTGTAGGATGTTTTAGACACTGTCCATTACCCAAGACCCCTGGGAGAAATTTCCTGTCTGGTCTTGGTACCAAGAATTGCTGTACTTCTGAGCAACTGGATTGTTTTTGACTATAATGGACACTAATGGTGTAATAGCCCAGTTTTCCATTTGCATCAACTGCTAGAAATCTTAGAACCAAATCTGTCAAAAAGGGCCATTAAGGGCTGTATTTCCAGCCTTATTTCTGATTCCATATTTGGTCCCCATCCTTTCACTCTCCTCCCCGCCCCCGTTTTTTGAATGAGGAAGGCAGTTTGTTGGAAAGATTTGGGGGTATTTGTGGAGTTCAAAGAAGGGCTGCACATCCAGGACTTGGGAAGGAGCCAGGCTGGACCTGGGGACCTCAGCAGCAGGGGCTCACACATCTTCCCTCTGAACTCTGAAGGATCCCAGTCTTTGTGTCTCTCTACTTGACATTCTAAATTCCTCATGGCAGGTCTCCAATTGGCCCGGCTAGAACCCCCAAAGCAGTCAGTGTGGCCAGGGGGCAGGGTCATGCAACAAAGACAGAGCTGCAGGAACCCCAGGGGTGGTCAGGAAGTTCCCAGAGAAGAGGCCCTAGCAGGTGACCTAACAGGTCACATTCTACTCCTTCACTACCCAGCATTTGCACACACACACACACACACACACACACACACACACACACACACACACTGTCCCCATTTTTGCAACAATGCCCTCTTCTGACTTGATCCAGTTACCCGACATTCAATGGTAAGTGTGTGCTCTGCTCCCAGCGTTGTGCCCCACCATTATATCTGGGAAGGACGGCGCGGTGGTCCACTGCTTTCAGAGTCCTCAGTCTTGAGGTGCTGCCCATTGCTCCTCACTTTCTGTCCACATCCTGCCTTTCTGTCCCCTAACTTGTGGCTTAAGTGATAAATGTAGAATCTAAAGTTTTAACAGCTCCCTAGGTGATACTCATACATGCTAAAGTTTGAACACTGTTATGCATTGTTATTATTAGGGGGAAAGAAAGAGGAAAGATAGAAACTACAATCCCTATAATTTTAAAAGAGAAATTTAAAAAAAGAAAAGGAGGTAATTCAATCTTTAAACACCCCAAGAACAAGAAAGGGAATACAGGAGGAAGGAAGCTATACTTCTAAATTATACAACTGGTCATGGAACCAGCAAGTACCTCACTGGTGTTCTTTGCCCAGGGAAGGGAAGCAAGCCTTGATTCTGGAGGGATCTTATCCCTTGGTGGTCTTGCTAGCTTGAAGTTGTAGTCCTTCACTAACTACTGCTGCTCTACTGGAAGCACAGTGGTAGGTCAATTCAAGTATGTCTTGGGGTGTCTGGGGTTTTGGTCTATACACCTTCCACCCACACTGTGTAGTAGCAGATCTACTTCCCTTTGATGATCAGGGTCAATCATCCCAACCAAGACATAACCCACTTTCTTGCCTTTTCCTCTAATACAGGGGTTGGCAAACTACAACTCATAGACCGTATGCAGCCTGCCACCTGTTTTTATAAATAAAGTTTTATTGAAACACAGCCACGCCATTTGTTTGTTATTTCTATGGCTACTTTTGCTCTACAACAAAACTGAGTAGTTGCAACAGAGACCGTGTGCCCATGAAGTCTAGAATGTTTATCTGGTCAATTCTGCTCTAGTACCAGAAGAAGTCTAAGTGGCTGTGGGGCAGTAGAACCTTCCCGTACAGTGAATCTTTATCTCTAAAAGAGTTTTTACAGTTGGATTTAGGATTGTCTTGCTTTTGGAGATGAGGAAGTGTCAGTATGTTCAAGAACTGCATTTTTTTTAAAAAAGCAAAAATATCATTGTACAGTCAACAAGGCATGACTACAGAATGATTTAATTTCATAACTTACCAAACTTTGCTCCCTGATGTTAAAAAAATTATAACCTACTCCGTGCATTCTAAGTGCATTATATGTAATAATTCTTTTCATCTTCATGACAAGTCTATGAAGTATTTTTACCATTTTATTGAAGTAGAAATTGAGGCACAGAAGGGTTAAGTCAATGTCTAAGGCCACACAGCTAGTAAGTGGGGGAGCCAAGATTTGAGCTCAGGTGGTCTAACTCCAGATTCTACTCTTCACCCCAATGCAAAAACTCTGAGTTGACAGAGAAACGGAGGGTTAAGTCAGTCCCCTGTCCTGATGACAAACGTTGATGTTAGTCATTTTAACTCAGACATCTTAGATCTCACCTCTCCTGACATTTCTAGAAGAAATCCCCCCTCTTCTTTTATAAGTTCCAGATTTTATCTCCCAGTTCCTTCCCTGTCTCCTAGACAAGCCTGCTGGAAGAGCATCTCCATCACACTGAGCTGTCAGAAATACTGTTTTTCTCACGAGTGTTTATATTTCTATTGGAAACAAAGACTTTTGTTTTGGTTTAATCGTAAGGAATGATTTTTGAATTGTGAAGTTGAATATCTGCAACCCTAGTAATCCAGCCTTTGAATAACCAACCAGTGTATAGGTAAACCTAGTCCTGTCTACTTACTGAGGTGAAAAAACAAGTCTATTCCAACTCATGGTGACCCCATGTGTTGCAGAGTAGACTGTGCTCACAGGGTTTTCAAGACTGTGACCTTTCAGAAGGATTGCCAGGCATTTCTTCTGAGGTGCTTCTGGGTGGGTTCGAATGGCCATTCTTTCAGTTAGTAGCCAAGTGTGTTAATCATTTGCACCATCCAGGGACTTCTAATATTGGGGAAGAGCCTGGGGATTTGACCAAGTGCTGAGGAGTTCAACTTCACACCTACTCATTCAGTTCACAGTGGTTATGGTGAATGTGAAGGAGAATGAGGCCTGGTTTCCCCTTCTCCCCGACTCCTAGGGACCCTGTAAGCAGGGGAAGAGCGAACCTTACCAGAGACCCAGGGAAGAACCTAGTTTTCTTGAAACAAGGACAGCTATATTCATACACTGGACAGTTCGTTATTCCTTTAGCAATCAGGAACAGTGTTGTTGTTGTTTTGTTAAGTGCCTTTGAGTTGTTGAAAAATGATGTTTGCAATGAATAAGTCGTTGGTCTTGCAAAATTCTATCATGTGATTTCTGGTGTAGTTTTTATCACCAAGGCCATATTTTCCAACCAATCCTTCTTTGTTTCCAACTTCTGCAGTCCAATCTCCAGTAATTATCAATGCATCTTAATTGCATGTTTAATCAATTTCAGATTGCAGAAGTTGATAAAGATCTTCAATTTCTTCATCTTTAGCGTTAGTGATTCCTGTGTAAATTTGAATAATAGTCGTCTTAACTGGTCTTCTTTGTAGGCTTATGGATATTTTCCTTTCACTGACAGCATTGTACTTCAGGATAGATCTTGAAATGTTCTTTTTGACAATGAATGCAATGCCATTCCCCTTCAATTTGTCATTCTTAGCATAGTAGACCATATGATTGTCCAATTCACTATGGCCAATACCAGTCCGTTTCAGCTTACTAATGCCTAGGATATAGATGTTTATGTGTTCCATTTCATTTTTGACGACTTCCAATTTTCCTAGATTTTCAAACTTCGGACATTCCATGTTCCTATTATTAAATGGATGTTTGCAGCTGTTTCTTCTCATTTTGAGTCATGCCACATCAGCACATGAAGGTCCCAAAAGCTTGACTCCATCCACGTCATCAAGATCGACTCTACTTTGAAGAGGCAGCTTTTCCCCAGTTGTCTCCTGAGTGCCTGCCAACCTGAGGGGCTCATCTTCTGGCACTGTATCAGACAATGTTCCTCTGCTGTTCATAAGGTTTTTACTGGCCAGTTTTTTTCAAAAGTAGACCACCAGGTCCTTCTTCCTAGTCTTGGTCTGGAAGCTCCACTGAAACCTGTCTATTTGAAATACCAGTGGTATTTGGAATACGGGTGGCATGGCTTCCAGCATCACAGCAACACGTAAGCCACCAGAGTGCAACAAACTGACAGATGCACGGTGGTCAGGAACAGTACGTCCTTACAAATTTGAAAGTCGTAATACATTCTTTAGAATATTCTTCAACAATGGCAATCTTTGTCTTTGAGGACGGATTTTCTTTTTGAAAAGAGATCACTTTGGGCAAATAATGGTTTGGGTCTAAAGTTAAGATGAATAGGTAATAGTGAATAATGAAACTTCTGTTCTTATTAATTGTAAATTAGCTTTAACAATGTGGGTAGGGAAGTGAGTGCAGGCTTACCTCTGCAGCAGAGAACCACTGGTTCTCCCAGGTGAGCAGTGCTGTGCTGTGGTGCTTATCTCAGCCCCACACCGCATCCCTTCCTTCTCTTTCCTGGAATTATTTGAGGAGTGTCCCTCTTACGTGAGTTGCACCATCCTCATTATTAGGTTTTTGGAGGCTTAATGGTTATTCTGCTTCAATTCCTGCCATAGTGCAGAACATAAAACACTTCGGTAGAGAATACATTTTCAACTTGGATCTTTCTTCCTTCTGTCTCCTTTGAGTCCCAGTGGACAAGGCATGTTGCGGTGAGAAAGCTGGGCCAGTAAGGAGGTAGGAGGACTCACTGTCTGTCCTCAGGAAGCTCAGTGAGTGTTGACTGACCAACCTGAGGCGTGCGTTGAGAAGTTGTAACCAGTATTGGGGCGTGGAAGCTGATAGCATTTCTGTCCCTTTTCCTCACGCCCCTCAGTGACGATCTAACCTAGGATGATAGTCAACATATTGAACAACCAGTAAGGCCAGACACCTGACCATGAGCAACAGAGTGGACTCAGCCTTAGCACTAGAGGTGCCCTTTTGTCCTTTGCGTCCCTTCTCTGGGTCACCTCTTTTGCTGGGGAGGGGGTTGTTGGGTGTCCCAGGAGGGGCAGCTGGAGGCCATGAACAGTGACTTTTTACTGCCTGGTACACAGTATTTCAATGTTTTTACCTGGCATGGCTGTCCTGAAACATCACAGCCTGGGCACTGCCTTCCTATCCGTTGAGTTGGGAGTAGAGGAAAAGAGTAAGGAGTCTGTCAAGTAGTTTCCATCTCCTGTCTCTCAGGAGTCAAGGGCATTAACTCTCCCCTTACTTCTAGGTTATGTTACTCAGCTCCTCGGGCCACCACCAAGGAGACTAGACCCTCTGTGGTCCCAGCTGAGCTGCAGCACCCTACCAGGTGGGCACAGTGGAGGCTGCACAGGCCTGGTCCCTCATCCTCACCCTGGGACAGCCAGAGGAGGGAGGATGCGAGTGAGGAGCTGGCTCTCCACTGAGCCTGCAGGGGGGATTGGGAGCAGGTGAGGCAGACAGCACACTGTAGACCTGAGGGAGCATGAACTGGATCTGCTATAAACATTGAGTATATGAGGTGTGGTTTGAAAAAATCTGACTGTAGTTTTACATTTCTGGGCTTGAAGACACTAACCCTACTTTCTCTGAGTAAAACATCAGTTTTTCGGCATTCTGGAGTGAGTCTTCCATGAACAAGAGATGAAATATTTACAATCTATATATGGAGATGTTGCAGAATTGATAGGCACTCTCATTCTGATAAAACCTATAATGCCCTTTGATTGTATTCCTTCAGTGTCTTCTCAGTGATGGAAATATCAGGGCAACTGCTTCTTGAATCATAATGCATAGGCCCTATATACTAGTTGTCTAAGACTTAGTGGATTAAAACATAAACATTTATTATTTCTGTTTCTGTCGGTCTGAACATGATCGTGGCTTAGCTGGGTCCTCTGGCACAGATTCTCTCACCGGCTGCTGTCATCTCAAGGCTTGACTGGCACTGATCCACTTGGTGCTCATTCATGTGGTTGTTGGCAGGACTCAGATCCTCACAGGCTGTTGGCTGGAGGCCTCCCTCAGCTCCTTGCCACATGGGCCCCTCCATGAAGCATCTCATAACATCCGAGCAAGCAAGCGAGAGGACGAGAGAGAATGCCAACAAGACATAAGTTATCATCTTTTTTTTAAATAAGCTATCTCAGAAGGGACACACCATCATTCTGCCATATTCTATTCATTAGAATCAAGTTACTTCTTTTAACATGAGAGGGTGAATACCAGGAGGCAGGATCATTGGAAGTCATCCTATAAGGAGCCTCCCAACCGTACAACCGTGGATCTCAAGGTGGACAAAAGGAAGGAGACCTTTTTGGACCTGCTCGATCCTGTTCAGACTCCTTTCCCAAGCCTCTCAGCTGTGCTTCATGCTGCTACAGTCTCTGCTGTCTTCATCTGTGGTGGGCACTTGTCTCAGCCCACCAGGGTCTTCTGCTCTGACCCACCCCTGAGACTTGGTAATGAGCTGAGGGGAGTTTTGTGAGGGAAAGGCAGAAGGTCTAGAGACATCAACACTACCCTCATGTTCTGCCTGGTCCTGGCCTGGAATCTGAGCTCCTGAAACATGCCTTCTGATGTTGGTACAGTGAGGAATAACTCCTGGCACTGGACTGTAGCCTCAGTGGTCTTTTAAGACAGATCTTGAAGATCTTTGACGTCCCAAACTATCTTGATGAAGACTGACTTCTGATTCCTTTAAGCCTTACAATTGTTAATGGGTTTTTGGTGGTATCGTTGCACACTGTATTCCCCTCACCTCTAGGATGGCCTACAATTTGAAAAGAGAATCTAGCCCCCTGAATAACTGATGAGGGGCTTGATGATAAAATCTAGAAGTCTGGGGAAGTTCAGCTCTTCATAGACTAAGACCTGACCAATAGAAATTTTGAATTGTGAGGAAGCTGGACAGGTAAATGTCCTTCTCCTTTCTAACTTCTGTGGACTACTCCAAGTATGGCTCCTTCCTGTAGCCACATGAGCACACCTCCTGAGCTCCCAGCAGCCTCGTGACAACCCATCCCATGTGTCTTCTCCTGCCGCACCTTGCCTGGATCTTGCATCTTAATCCTTGCCTCAGGCTCTGATTTCTAGAGGAAAGTGTCTGAGAAGGATGGAGACTATAGACTAATGAGGACTTGTGGGTAGCAACACTGAATTGTAGTGCCACAGTCAGGGTAAGAAGAAAAAAAAAAGTCTAGCTTCAGCTAACTCCTGCTTTGAGCACGTCTAAGACAGTAAAGTCTGGTTTCAAAAAAGTCAGTGACTGATGATTCACTGCACAAAGTGATTTGTCATTGAATTTGACAACTAATGAGTGCTTATTGCGCCTCAGTGCTGAGTGGACATGGGTAATTAGAAGACACAGTCTTTTCTGCAAGGAGTGCCTATGTCTCGTCTTCTCAACCAGGCTGTTCGGATCAAACAATCAATGTGTTAAACTGAACAATACAGGAGAGGTGGGAAAGATGAGTGGTCAGGAAAGGTGTTATGGGAAAAGTCAACAGTTTAGCTGGGTCTTGAAGGGTAGACGAGTGGGGAGCCTCTTCAGCAGAGGTAGATCAGATGCCCAGTGCACATGGGATGCTGTGATTTCTTTCTCATGAAGCACAGGTATGCCTGGTGAACTGGCCATCCACGAGCCCCTTCATGAGCAGCAGGAGCCAGGAAGGGGCGCTGGCCCCACAGAGCCTTCCGTTACCGAACAATAGCTTGTTTATACACTCCAGCTCTTCTCTCTCCCATGACTTCATCCAACACCTTATCTTCTTCTTTGCACATGTCTTGTTGCCAGGCCCAGGTGTGGGGTGAATTTTGCCTCAGCCTCACCTCCCACTGCCGTGTTGCCCTCCTCCAGCCTCCTGTACCCTATTGTTGACTTCAAAATGCCTCTTGCTGACAAGAGTCTTCCTGCAAGAGTCTTAAGAAGAAATGGATTTTGATAAAAATCCTATTGGCCATAAGCGAAGCTGGAAGAACAAAGGCTTCAGGTTCACAGCCAGCCGCTCCCTCACCTTCCTGGCGAGGTTGGATGAGAAATGATGATAATGAAATGATCTCTATGTTCTTTTCAGAAGAGGGTGATGTGGGCTGGGTGTTCTGCTTGGTGGTCTGTTTTGCTGCTATTTATGCACTGTCACAGAACAAGGGAGATGAAGTTGAGTCCGAAATTGCTATTTATTACATTCGCTGGAGGGACTCTAATACCCAGGTAGGCTCTGTACACAACAGACACTCAAAACCATTCATTTCTGAGTGAGTAGTCTATCAGTGCTCAGAAGGCACCCACCAGTAATCAAGCCACACAATTGCCATACTCAACACCAAGTTAGTGGGTCAGGGTCAGGAATGCCGAGGTCAGGATTCAGGTAGGGATTAAAGTCAAGTTATCAGGACAAGGTTGGTTGGGGAACTAGGCAAGATAAGTAACAGACTTCAAGCACTGTTAAAATAGACAATTTCCTTGTAAAAGAAAAGTTAATCCCATTTAACAGAGAGAAACAGAGGTTTAGCAGCAAGTTTTAGCCCCTGATCTTTCCATCAGTGAGGGCTGAGGGGGAAGGTGTATGTTCTTCCAAGTCCCCATCCAATTCAGAGTCCTCCATTCTTCCCAGGCAGGGAAAGCTGAAGACGGAATTGAGACCATCTTGGCCACTGGCAATCCCTCTTTGCCTGTCTAGACACAGCAACTGACTCCACCCACTCTTGGGCATCACAGTGGTGGGAAGCCAGGGTAGCTTGAATGAGCCCCATGGTCTCCCGCTTTTCTGGTGGGGCTTCTAAGCTGAACAATCTGGCAGTGCCCATGCCACCATCAACACTCAACCTTACGTAGGGAGGAGGGATGCCATGGGAAGGAAGTCTGTGAGGCTTCTTGTTCTCACTGCCTGGGGACCCTCTGGCAGGCAGTGGACAGCTCATGATGGGTCATCAGAAGGGCTGGGTAGTGAGAGGTCTTCAGCTCCAGTTTCAGTAAAACAGGTTTAGAGCTGAGCTGCCTAAAGGTATAAAGGATAAGTAGCAAAATGACAACACAACTGCAAAAATAGCACTAATCAAGATTGATGGCACTTAAAAGAAATCAGGTGGACCCTCTCTTTTCTTGGAAAAGCTGTCTTTTTGGCTGGTTTCCCAGGGCAGGGCCTTGCCAGGCAGAGATGGGCGGCCTGGGAAGACCACTGAGGTCATTGGAGCTGGGTTGCAGGTTTATCATTGCTGTTTTGTGGATTTTTCTGTCACTCTTTTGGTCATGTCATTCCCTTGTTAGAAATTTCAGGAAACTCTTATTACTTGACCTAAGCTCAGATGTCCAGCCGGACCTAGGGCCCAAGAAGCCATTGGTGACTTTGGAGAGAGCAGTTTCAGTAGCCTGGAAGTGGGCTGAGGATTGAGTTGAGCTAAGGAATTAGAGACACTGGATGTCTCTCCAGGAGTCTGGGTCGGAAGCGAGGTGAGAAAAGGTGTGGCAGACCCTCGGGTCCTCTGGCAGCTGGGGCTCCTCTGCACCCACCCTGCAGTGTCTCCACCAAGAGGAGTGAGAAGAAATGAGGTCAGGTCAGAGTGGGTGTGTGTGTGCAGGGCTGGGACAGAGAACCCGCAGTGATGAAGATGAGATGGAGGCAGCTCAGACCCTGTGCCTCTGAGCAGCGACCAGCAGTGGAGAGCCACTCTCCTGGTGCTAGGCTGTGCTGGGAGTAAGAAAGAACCATTTGCGTGAGAAACTTCTGAGAACTGGGGGCTTACTGGAGCACAGCTGAGCCCTTCTCACTGCACAGCCAAAGCCTGGTTTCATTCAGGGCCTAGCCCTAGGACATGGGTTATGATTGGGCTAATCCAGTTGGAATTGTCCCCTTCCCATTACTAGTGACTGGCTTCTGGGTGAGTCTGTGACCTAGGTCTTGCCAACAAAACATAAGGAGAAGTCTGCTGGGGGTTTAAGTAAAGGGTTGCCTCCCCGGCAGAAAGAGGTACCTGAGGACGAATTCCCTTTCCTTCCTTTGATGTGGTATGAGGACACAATTTCTAGAGCCATTGGCCATGCTGTGACCCTGAGGACAAAACCTGACTCACAAAGATGGCAGAGCAGGAAGGTAGAAAGACAGCCCTCCATGTGGATTACATCACTGAGCTATCCAACTCAGCAACTGCCCACCACCAACTTCTCATGATTCTACATAATACAGTTCTTATATTTTAGCTCCTTTTAAGTATTATTTTTCTGTTATTTATTGTCAAAGCATCTCAACTGATTTACACATCTCTTGGCCCCACGTGAGCTATGGATGAGGTGAGCTATTCACTGATGGCAACCAAGGCAAGGCTGGTAGAGCTAATCTGATCTCCCAGACAGAAGACTTGGAGAGGGTTGGCACACAGACAGACTTTAATCCCCACACCTACCCCTGCTATAAAGGAAAATAAAGCAGGGTAAGGGATGGTTGAGGGGGGGCGGTGCTCTTTCACACAGGATGGTCAGGGAAGTGCTCTCTGATAAGGTCACCAGGCTAGAGCCAGGGAGGAAACCCTGTGGAGGTCTAGCGGCAGACGGAATGTTGAGTGCACATTAGCAAAGGCTCATTATATACGTCAGTCCCTAGCTTTTTTCCTCCAGAGGTCACCCTGAGAGAAGTAAATAAGCAAGCAGGTTTATTTCGGCAGGCTTTTGGCTAGGTCTAAATGAGGTCTGAGTTCTTCCTTCTGTAAATTCACTTTTTCTGTGTTCTCTCTGCAACATCCCTCCAGGTTTCCTTTAAAAAAAGAAAAAGTTTATTTTTGAAAAATGCCAACCTAGTCTTAGATGAACTGAGAGGCAGGGAGGGGTGGCTTGTTGCTACCGCAGTATATTTAAATTATTGGGAGAACTGGTAGGCCTGGAACCACACAAGAGAAGGAAGACTGTAGATATTAAATTTTTCCCGCATTCAAGACAAGATGAATTTAGTATTTGACCCCTTTTCACCTTTATATTCTGCATGTTTACTTAAGTCTGACTTCACACATAGAAAAAATGTGGCGTGAGCGCAGGGACAGATTACCCAATAATCAAGGCACACATGGGCTTACTTGTGCTCACTTATCTGTAGTGCACAATTTCATATGGGTTTCACCACATCTTTGATTACCTTACATTACCTTGCTTACTGTAAGCCCACTTGTGCCTTGCCTACTGGTTAATCTACCCTCAGATGAGAGAGTAGGTCGGGATGCCATTGGCCCTGGAATGGCCCCGCCAGGCTGGGCAAACCTCTCGGAGTGTTTTGGCTTTGTGGCCAAGTGACCACTGCGGGGCGACAGAGCCTCGTAAGCCGAGCCACCTGTGGGGCAAGGCAGGCCCACTGTCCCTGTGGGGTTTATTCCAGCTTGGGGATGTTAAAGCAGACACACCTCCCAAACAGATGAAAGCTGATGTGACAGAGCAGACACACAGACCTCAAACCTGACCACTCTGGCCAGGTCTTTCAAGGGGTGAGGGGGTCTTCACAAATGCATTCCCTCACCAGAGTCCAGTGATAGCCACTCTGAACTAGGCCCTGGGACAGTGGGCCAAGGCGCCCTGCAACATGGAGACAGCAGCCTTTGAGGGGCAGTTGGGAATATGTGTCAGATGTAAAAACATGACTGGCTGAGCACTAGGAAGAAAACAAAGGGTGCAGGGGTAGAGGGCTGGGAGGGCGCTGTTATCTGTGGGAGGGTCAGGACAGGCCTTTCTGGTAGGGAGACATTTGAACAGGAATGGGGGAGAAGCCAAAGAGAGCCAGCAGATGTCTGTGAGCACAGCATTCCCACAGAGGGAGCAGCCGTGCAGGCACCTGAGTCAGGAACCACCTGAAGTCTTCAAGGAGCTGGTCAGTGTGGCTAGGAGGGAGAGAGGGCTGTGAGGTCAGAGAGGTGGGGCGGCCTTGCAGACAGTCAGGATCCCAGGTGCCAGTGGAGTGCCGGGGAAAACCAGCGGAGGGTGTTGGCCAGGGGATTAATCTGGAGACTGTGCAGAGAAGAGATGGGAGAGATGGAAGCAGGGGGACCAGCTAGGGGGCCGTGGATGTGGACCTCAGATGACACAGACCTCAGCTTTCCAAGAATTTAAATATATTGGGATAGCAACAAGCCACCGTCCCTGTCTCTTAATTCATCTCCTAACCCCTTCAAGGCCTCCTTGAAATCTTACTTCTTCCAAAAGCCTTCCCTGACTACGCCATCTCTGAGTAGTCAGCTGTGCTGACATATAACTCGTATTAAGCATCTTTGCAGGGTGTGTTCCTTTGCAATACGCTTCTGTTGCCTTCTCGTCCTTTGGAAAACCCTGTGTTTAACTTTGTGTGTACTTGCCTGTTACTGCCTCAGCCCTTCCAGTCCACAGCCCCTCCTCTCAGCTCTAGTCAGGGCCAGAAGCAACACCAGCCTGCAAGGTAGGCCTGCTGTCACCCTACAGGGGAGGAGTCCCTAGGTGGCACAAACCATTAACACTCTGCCGTTAACCTTTGGTTAACGGCACCTCAGAAGAAAGGCCTGGTGATCTACTTGTGAAAAATCAGCCATTGAAAACCCTATAGAGCAGTTCTCTTGTGACACACATGGGGTCTCCATGAGTCAGAGTCAACTCGACGGCAGCTGGTTTCAGTGCAGGGGAGGAGCAGGGCTATCTCTGGGCTGCGAGTGTATCCAGGTATACATATTTCTCTAGATGAAGACTGGAAAGCCATTACAAATTATAGGAAGACAGCTGGCCAGTGGGCAACGTGGTTCTGAGGAACTTTCTTCTCCTTGCTTCTGTGGGCCCCTGACCTAGAGCTCAGGCACCATTATTCCTTCCCCTCCTCCCTCAGATCTACACCAGCTTTTAGGAAAGGCTCTGGCAAACACATTCAAACTAAGATGGATGTTATAGAAGTTGAAAGTTACACATGTCAAGGGTCGATGCACATGTGGCTTATAGCTGAGAAAGAATTTCTAATATCAAAACCAGATGAACTAGATATTCTTCTGGAAGCCCCCACAATCATCTAGAGAAGGGGCTCTCAGCAAGACGGTGGTATTCCAGCGAGCTGGCCCCAACTGAGCAAGAAATGGCGGCCTGACTCACTGGGCAGCCATCCACGCTGGTGGCTCTGCTGACAGAAGTCCTCCCTGCTGGGCATTTGGACATTATCTCTGCCCTGTTAGAAGAAAGGAGTCGGAAATGGCTAAGCTGTACAACCAGCGACTCTCATTACAGGGAGTGCTACTCTCGGGTACCACCTGAGGGGCATCTGAGGGGCTCCATGAGCCCAGTGAAGGAGTGGGCAGTACAGGACACTAAAAGGAGGCCACCGGGTCCATGACAGCTGTGGCTTCACAGCTCTAGGCCATAGCCCCCAGTGAGAAGTGCATTTTATGTTGCAACCCAGTATAGGCACACATACAACTAAAAACATTTTTCATGAAACAATATTTACCCTTTGCTATGCACTCTATTTTCTCTTCTATTCTGATTCATTTTAAAAGCATGCTTTATCTGACCCACAAAATTGATTTCCCAACCAGTGGGTAATTGCAGCTTGGCAAGTAGCACCCTAGATGGTCAGAGACCAGGGTGATGTGTTTAGAGGCCTTGGGAGGCACATCTGGCCAGTGGAGCCCCAGGGCATAGAGAAGAGTTGGGCTTTAGCCAGATGTGAAATGACAGACATTCAAAGCACAGGCTTCTAAGACCAGCTCATGCCCCTAGCCGAGGTCATATGGACTTTGAACACCCAACATGAATTTAATTTTCTCCATTTGCAGTAAAATGAGAAGACAGAGCTCACCACAGATGGCTCTGGCGCTGCTACTGGTAGCACATCTCAGCTCTTGAAACCCGCTTTCCTGAGACTGTGGGGCTTCAGCAGAGGCTGATAGGAGAGCTGTTTGAAATTTGAATGAGCTTTCTGAGAAGTTTATTTAACTTGTAAAACACCTAGTCCTTTCACACCCTTTCAGCATTGGACCAGAGACAGCTCTTCCTTTATATCCCAGCAACTCAAGTTGACATTTCAAATAAAAGTCTGTTTTCCCATAAAATGCCAAAGGTTTGGTACTACGTGTGGAGGAATGACCTCCGCTTTTAAGAATTTAATTTGGAGTCGCCAAGTCTTCGATGTCCACACCAAGGGCTTTCCAGGGCTGAGTAGCTGCCTGCTCCAGCTTGCTCCCAGAGAACAACACCAGGCAGTTAGAGGGCTACCGAAGTCAATAGGGTCCATTGTACCTAAATATAGAGCCACACCAACGAAACTGGGGTCAGGCTTGAGAAATTCTCATGGTCCAGATTTGAGGTCTGGACTCTGCCAGCTCCTCTACAGACCCACTGAGCCTTCCTAGTCTTCCCGTGCATGTGGTCACTCGATTTACCTGTCACTCGGGGGCGTGCCAGGAAAATGGAGATGACCCTAGGTATTGCAGACAGACGGAGCTTAATGCAAGGATTAGGTGTATAATTATATGACTGTGTGGTTATAAAAGGGGTGGAAATGCTGAGAAGACAAACAAGTGTCTGGGAGGCAGCCCAGGGCCAAGTAACGAAAACCCTCCGTCTGCCATTCTGGGTGGGAGAAAGAAGGGAGGAGGGGGCACCGAGGGAGCCTGTGGCAGGGTGGGAACCATGGTGGTCTCCGTGGCTGGAGCTGGAGCCAGACACGCTGCCCTGGCCGCCTCCTTTCCCCCACCCCTGAACCTTCTGCCAGGGCCTCCCTTAGGTAAACCCTGCCAGGAGCCAGCTGAGAAGGGAGCTAGCTGGGCAAGGCAGCTACAGGGGTTGACTCCTTGTGTGCCCAGGGCGAGGAACCAGCACACCTGGTGAAGGTGTCGCCAGTGACGCCGTGCAAGTGGGCACTGTACGGGTGCCTGGGACGCCATGAACCGAAACGCCCCAGAACGCGCTCACGTTGCAGGGATGGGATCCTTCTCCTCCAGTGCACTGGAAGCAGACGTTTCTCAGGAAGTCCTTGGTGGCACCTACGTTGAAAGGAACCATGGATCTAGAAGGACCCCTTGATGCCCAATTGGTCTTCTCTTCCCTTCGTCTGCAGATGCACTTGTTTGACGCATGCTCATTGAGCTCTGCGTGCAGGGCAGTGCTCGCTCTGCTCTTCGCTTTCGGGAGACGGGTGTGTGCAGAGAGGCTGGGGAGCCCAGAGGGGAGGAGAAGGAGAGGAGAGAAAGGAAAGGAAAGGCAGCCTGGAATGGAGTTGCACTCGCCACTCCCTTGCTGTAAGAAGCCTCACTTGGAGCGGGGACACAGGTGAAGCCTTTCCGAGAAGGTGAGGGCCCGAGGAGAGGGCGATTCCACCCTGCGCCCTACATCCTGCCTGCAAACCTCCTCCCAAAGGCGCGCTCCTGGGACAGGCAGGGCGTCTTCCCTCCCCTGCCCCGACCCAACGCCATCTGCCTTTTGACTCTCCCGCCCTTCCTCCCCTGCTCAGCCTCCGGGGCCTGATCTCCTTTTCTTCACACATTTTCTTCTTATGTAAGTCAACTCATCTTATGAATTCTTCCTTTTAGAGGGTGTACTCATTGCCTTGATCAATACAGTAAAACGCCTGGAAGCTGAAAAGGTTCAGTAGAGCACTAGGGGTGGAGGCTGGACGTATTTTGTTCACGAGGCAGGTAGAAATACTAATGGCCTGACAACTACCTGGAGTTGGTATACACGTTGGTATACACCAAAAAAAAAAAAAAAAAAAAACAACCTTTTGCCACCGAGTTGATTCCAACTCATAGTGACGCTATAGGACAGAGTAGAACTGCCCCATAGGGTTTCCAAAGAGTGGCTGGTGGATTTGATCTGCTGACCTATCGGTTAGCAGCCCAACTCTTAACCACTGCACCACCAGGATTCCTTGGTATACACAGGTGATAGATATGTCATGTATCTCGTATATAATACCATACAGTCAGGTGTTAAATTGTGTGGTGTGGATGTGGGTTGGGAACTGGTGAGACCCGGAGACATTGGCAAGGGGCCTGGACCCTAGAGCCTGTGAGAGCTGTGAGAGCTGCCTTCAAAACTAATCTGTGCCAGCAAGAAGAGGGGTCTTTTAAAACAGGGGCCTGCATGCTTTTTCTATAAAAGGCCAGATAGCAAATATTTTAACTTTTCAAGCCATATGGTCTCTGTCACAACTACTCAGCCATAGACGGGAATAAACAGGCACAGCTGTGTTCCAATAAATCTTTATTTATAAAAGTAGGTGGCCAGCAGGATTTGGCCAGTGGGTTGTAATTTGCTGACCCCTATTTTAAAATATAAATCTGATCATGTCACCCCCCTGTCTGACCCTTCAAGGCCTCAATCCAAAATTTCACCATGGCATGCAAGTCCCACGTGACCTGGCCCTTGGCTAGCGCTGGCTTCATCTCATAGCATGCCCCTCCAGCTCCCAACACTCCCGAACCTCTAACATGCTGAGCATTCTCCTGCCTCAAAACCTTTGCACATGCTGTTCCCTCCCCTCTGCCTGGAAAACCCTGGTGATGGACATTATGCTGTGCTCCCAGATTCCCCTACAGAAATGAAAAACTTAGTCCCCCAGCAGCTAGGAATGCTGCTGCCAGACTGCCCTCAGCTGTCAGCCCTCTGTGGACACTGCCTTCAGGTAGAGAGAACTTGAGCAAGGTCTTGCCCCTTCCCGGGATGGCCTGCATCCAATCACTGACAAGCGTGTGGATGTAAAGGGCTGGCACCTTGCCCCAACTCAGAACCACTCTGAAGGATCAGCCCAGCTTTAGAACTCCCTGCAGGGCCGGCTGGGGCCTCACTGGGTCTGCACTGTAGCTCAGCCTCTCCCTCTCCCTTCCCCACCTTGTAATGATGATGTTCCAAGAGTACTCCGTAATCAATACCTGTGTGCTAATCTCCATCCCAGGGCCTGCAGTCCCTCCTCCAGACACCGCACGTTTGCCCTCATGCAGGTCTCTGCCCCAGTGTTCTGTTATCAGGGCAGCCATTTGTAGGGAGGGATGGAGAGAGGCAGCAGAACTTGAGCAGGGCCTTGGAGGGCAGGTGGGCACTGGTTAGGTGCAGGGGCTGAGAGTGCGCTGGAGATGTGAGAGAAGGTAGGCTTGGAGGCAGGAAAGTAGGGGAGACGTGAACAAGGGCGCAGCCTCCCTTGGGGCTGCTCATGGAGGCTGTAGGAATGGCCCCGGGTCCATCCCCAAATGTTACCAAACCCCAGAGTCACCATATACGTGGCTAAATAAGATATGCTCTGTTTTGTCCAAGACCAACATATCAGCAGTGTTCAAGAGGCACCACTACGAGGTTGCAAGAGCGCGATCGCCTCCCCAGGCCTTCCCTGAGCGGCCTTTGCTCTGCCAAGGCCCTACGCTCTGTGGGGACAGTTCCCTCGCCTGGGCCAGAGCCTCTGGATTGTAACAGCTGATGAAGTCTGAATCCTGAGGTTGACAATACTTCAAAAAAATGTGACTCATCCTGCCTGCCCACAAAGAAAGGAAAAGTATGTGTGGCATCTAAGTTTCCTGAAAAGTTCAGCCAACACATTGCAGAGTTATGTGTCCTGGCACCGTGAGGGCTCCCCGGAGAGCGCCCCCTGGTGGGCACCACACGGACGTCCCTGACAGGAGGGGCAGTTGTTCTTTCCAGGGGGGGTCTCCTTGCCCTCAGCAAATGATAGAGTTCTCAAGCCCAGGGCCTGCTTGACTGGTGTTACCACCCACAGAAGATGATAAAGGAGATGCTAACAAGGGCCACATTTTTGCCCTGCCCAGTTTATGTCTTAATTCTTTTTTACATAACATTTTGACAATTTGAAACTTACAGAAGTCGCAAGAATAGTATAAAGAATTCTCATATACCCTTCACCCAGATTCCCAAATGTCAGCCTTTTGCCACATTTACTTTCTATCTTCTCTCTAAGTATATAGATACGTGTTGGTGTTTATATGAAACCTGACTGTTGAGAATAAGTTGCAGACATAAGGTTTTCTTATCCCTAAATACTTCAGTGGATATTTCTAAAATATCCACTGAAGTGTCTAGGGATAGGGATTACCCGAATCAGGAAATTAACATCAACACAAGAGTATTAGCTAAACTACTGACTTCACTCACATTTCACAAATTGTCTTAGCACTATCCTTTTTGAAAGAAGAAATCGCAGATCATGCGCTGCATTTAGTTGTCCTGTCTCCTCAGCCTCTCTTAGTCTGGATCAATTCCTCAGCCTTTTCTTGTCTTTCACGACACTTTTGGAGAGGGCAGGCCAGTTATTCTGTAGAATGTGCTTCAGGTTGGTTTCTCGGAGATTTCCTCATGGTTAGGGTCAGTGGAGGAGCCCATGGTGGCACAAACTGTTAAGCACTTGACTGTTAGCCAAAAGGTTGGTGGTTCGAACCCACCCAGAGTCGTCTCTGAAGACAGGCCTGGCAATCTGCTTCCAAAAGGTCACATCCTTGAAAACCCTATGGAGCAGTTCTGCTCGGCCCTCACGGGTTCACCACTAGTCCAAAGCGATTCAACAGCAAGTAACAAGAAGGGTCAGAGGAGGCCACAGAGGTGAGCTGTGTGCTCATCACCACACGGGGGCGCTGTGGGGACACAGCCCATTCTGGAGAAGGCAGGTGTTTGCCGCTGCCATGTCCAGAGTCTGCAATGTTATTTTCCTTCCATTTGTAGTTCATAAATGGTCCTTGGGGAGCTGCTCTGAAAGTAGGCAAATATCCTCTTTCTCATCAAGCATTCACTTACTTGTTTTAGCATCAATCAATGATGCTTGCCTGAATTGTTACTAGGGTGGTTGCAAAATAGTGATTTTCTAGTTTTACCACTAATTCTACATTTATTGGTTGAAATTCTACTGTAAGGAGCAGATTTTCCTTCTCCCCTATGTATATATATGTAGGTAGGTAGGTATGTGGGTACGTGTGTGTTTATATGTATATATTTATATCTGGGCTCATGGATTCTTATTTTCTTCAATGGGCTTTAATTGATTATTATCATATTTATTCTGATCCTCAAATTGTTCTAGATGTGGCCAGCAGGAGCCCCTTCAAGCTGGCTCCTGTGTCCTTTTGACTGTCCCTGTCATGTTTTAAGTGCTTCCTTACTTTCTGGTACAGCAAAGTGTTACAGGCTTATTTTGTACTTTTCCTGCCCAGTTGGGGAATCAGCCATTTCCCCAAAGAGCCCTTGTTACTTTTAGTGGAGGATAGTATTTAGAAAATAAGATCTAGACACTAGGTATGCTCATTGCTACTGGGTGTCACTGCTTCTAGGCCCTCTCAGAAGACAGAGCTAGGAGATATCTGTATGCACATATATATATATATATAGTTGTTGTTAGCTGACATTAACTCAGCCATGAACATCAGAACTAAATGCTGCCCAGTCCTGCATCATCTCTGTGATTGGTTTCAAATCGGACTATTGTAAGCCATAGGATTTTCACTGGCTAATTTTTGGAAGTAGATCACCAGACCTTTATTCCTACAGGCCTTTCTTCCTAGTCCATCTGAGTCTGGAAGCTCCACTGAAACCTGTTCATCATCAGAGCAACATGCAAGCCTCCACTGACAGAGAGGTAGTAGCTGTGCATGAGGTGCATTGGCCAGGAATCAAACCCTAGTCTCCTGCATAAATGGGGAGAATTCTACCCTTGAACTACCACTGTATTACATATACGTAACAGCAAATGTGTACACATACACCTGTATATTTTTATATCTATCTATATGAAAAACCATGAGTTCATACTGATAACTCCAATCCCAATCAACAGCACAGGGTTTGTTGGCCTGTTTTTCTGTTTTTCTGGCCTGTCCCATTCCCACTACCCACAATATACTTACTTATTTCCTCAATCCTTAAATACACAAAAAGTAATTTCAGAATTACCAATCCATGCATGTGTACTTTTTATTCTCCCTTCTTTATTATGTAACATGTAGCAGTATATAGATACCTTTACACTCTACTCTTTTTCACTTAGTACTGTATCCTGGAAATCATTCCATATTGTTTCAAAGAGATCATCTTCACTCTTTTTTATAGACACATAGTACTGTATTGTCTGGATGCACCTTCTTTTTATTTTTGTTTTTAATTTTATTTTTGGGGAAAATATACACAACAAAACCTGCTCCTGCTCCACAATTTCTAGACATAATGATCAGTGCAGTTGGTTAAATTCTTCACGTGGTGTGAACATTCTTATTTCTGTTCTAGCTGTTTCACTTCCATTTACTTAATCTCACTGCCCCCCAACTTTCTCATCTATGCTTTAAAATAGCTGTTGAGCCTTTGGTCTTATATAATTTTTTTTTTTTAATTAACACAGTACTCGAGGGTGACAATCTTTACTCTTTAGGCTAAACTATTACTGAGTTTACAGGTGACTTCTGGGGATAGCTTCAATTCAAGACTTGAAGAGCAGCTCAAGGCCATAGTCTTCTCCAGACTCAATAGGTCTAGTAAGTCTGGATCCTTTAAGAATTTGAAGTTCTGGTCCACGTTTTTCTCTCTTTTTATCAAGATTTCTCTATTATGTTCCTGATCAGAATGTTCAGTAGTAGCCGGGTACCATCTAGTTACTCTTGTCTCAAGGTGGGGGAGGCAATCGTTCATGTAGACAATTAGTCCTGTAATTCCGTTCCTTCTACCTTCTTTTATTTTATTTGACCACTCTCCTATATATGAACATATGTATTTTTGTATTATTGGAGGTATATCTTCAGGCTAAATTCCTAGAAGTAGGATTGCTGGATCAGAAGGTAAACACACATGTGGTTGTGTTAGATACGGCCAGATTCACCTTCGTAGAGTTGTTGCCATTTGTATTCCCACCGGCACCATCTGAGAGTGCCTGCTTCTCCACAGTTTTACCAACAATAAGTGTTGTTAGACTTTTTAATTTTTGCCAATCTAATAATTGGGAAATGGTATCTCAGTGTTTTCATTGCATTTCTATTATGAATGAGGTTGGACCTCATTTCTTATGATTAAGAGCCATTTTCATATTTCCTGAGAACTGTCTATTCACGTCTTTTGCCCATTTTTATTTTTTCTTTTTTGGTTGTTGTTCTTTTCCCCTCAATTCTTAAGAGTTCTTTGTATATGAGGACCATCAGCCCTTCTTCTGTAACATATTACAAAGATTTTCTCCCAGCTGTCATTTGCCTGTTGATTTTGTGTATGGTGTTCTTTTGCTGTGTCAATCCTTTTTAATTTTTATGTAGTCGAATTTATCAATCTTTTCTTTTGTTATATCTGGATTGTTAGTCATTGTTAGAAACCCTCTCTGTCTTAATCATCTAGTGCTGCTCTAACAGAAGTACCACAAGTGGATGGCTTTTAACAAAGGGAAGTTTATTCTTTCACAGTCCAGTAGGCTAACAAGGCCAAATTCAGGGCATCAGCTCCAGGAGAGGACCCTCCCTCTCTGCCGGCTCTGGAGGAAGGTCCTTGTGGTGCATCAGTCTTCCCTTGGTCTGGGAGCTTCTCTGCGCGGGAACCTCAGGTCCAAAGGACGCGCTCTGCTCCTGGCACTGCTTTCTTGATGGTATGAGGCTCCCATGTGTCTCTGCTCACTTCTCTCTTTTATATCTCAAAAGAGATTGGATTAAGACACTATCTAATCTTGTAAACCTAATCAACATAACCTTATCACAGTGATAGAATTTACAACACATAAGGAGATCACATATAACCTCATCATAGTGATAGAGTTTACAACACATAAGGAAATAACATCAAATTACACAATCATACAACACTGGGAATCATGACCTAGCCAAGTTGCTACACACATTTTTTGGGGGGGACGCAATTCAATCCATGACACTCTCCCTCAATCCAGATTAGAGAAGAATTCACCCCCGTTTTCCTTGAGTACTTGCAGGGTATAGTTGTCCACGTGGAGTTTTTTCTCTTGCATGTGGTATGAGGATCCTTGACTCTGTTCCTAATAAAAATGCCCTCTGTGCACATACCCTCCCTGGCGCTCCGTGGCTCTGCTCACGGGCGCACGTCCACTACTGTGGACCAGTAGGGAATGATTTCTGCTCTGTTTAGTCTTCTGAGGTGATGAGGGCATCCAATCCGTTGAGCTGTCCACTGTTAAGCTGAAAATGAAGCTTACCATGCCCTGTGCTTTGGGACTGAACAAGGCTTACTCTGTGATTTTCCCAGGTTAAAGTCGAGGCCGTGGGAAACTATGGTGTTAGGTTAAACTTTTGCTTTCGATATACTTGGTGGGAAATAATGTCTGTGTCTTAAATCTGAAAACTAGTGGAAGCTATAAAAGTGGGGTTTTATAGGGATGGGGACAATTGCCAGTAGAAATTCTTCTTGTCTTCTGTCTTAAATCATGGTAGTCAAAAGGTTGAGAAATGACAGGAAACTGAGCTTAAGCCTTGAGCTTGAAAATGAGCAGTGGCCTCAGAGCCTGGGCCTAAAATCAGGGGGTGGGGGCTGCGAGCTGGCTGGGAGGTCTGGCACAGCTGCCTCAAAATCCACCTGCTACTGGGTGGGAAGTCCTTGTTTAACTGATGTTTGCAGAGGGAGAGGAAGGGAGGGAGAGAGGACAAGGAAGATGGGACAAGGCTAATCTGAATGGGGAGGTGGGGGATGAACATGCGCAGAACTACCTCTGCCGAAGTGAGTACATATGGCCTGATGATTTTAAGTCCACACAGATCTCTGGAACGCTCTAGAGTTTTTAAGCTCGTTCTTTTTGTCTGGATCTAAGACAAAAGCACATATTAGGTCTGCTCCCTGAGTCAATTTACAAGCCTCGCTTTGCAGGTGGCTGTGCCTGGGAGGAGGTCTGCAAAGCCCTGACCCAGGTTTAGCCCCACCTCGACCATGGAGTCATCTCTGTCCCCAGGTTCCCAAGTAGTTGGAAATAGCACATGCTTTGAACTTATCGCCCTGGTGTGCCCATCAGAAAGTTGGCCCTTGGCCTTGTCCCATGGGAAAGGTCCATATAAACTGATTTAGACTACATGTCCAGGCCAGCCATCTGGAATACACTGGCTCCCGTCTTCTCCCTGATGCCAGCCCAGGGCAGGATTGTGACTGATAGACCACCTGATGGACTGCAGCAGGGAGCACCCACAGGACCCCTTCCGGACCTGTGAATTCCAGCCATGAGTGGATGGACCTCCTGGTGTGGGGTAGGCAAGCTGAGGCCAGGCGGGCGGCAATAGTGCCTGTGAATGCTGTCTGGAAACAGCCCATGTGACCTTCTGCCTGGGGTTGGGTGTCAGAGGGTCCTTGGGTACTCCAACCATAGTCTGTATATATCTTGATGGCCCAGCCATGACCTTCCTTGCTGGTGGGTGCCTCCCTCTTCATTTCTCTGCTGGCCATGTTTTCTTTGAGAATGAACTGCCAACAGGCCTGCACCAGGTGGACAGAGTCTCCCTTCCCGTTGTACCCTCTGTCTCCCTTCTGGGTCCTTCTCTCCATCCTCAGGCAGCTGGGCTTGTGATCAGGACTCTGACAGCAAGGTTTTGATGGCCAAAGCTGCCTTAGTGAGTTGCCCCTCAGTGGTTGCCCCCAGTGGTCACTTAAACATGTTAGAAAGGAGGTTGAGGTGGGTACCAGTGACTATAGTTCATGGGCTCAAGGGAAGGACCGTCTTCTGGTAGAAGGAGAAACCAGGAGAAGAGCTGAGGGACAAGGGGGTGGTCTCGTTGCCCTTCTAATGGTAGCTGTTTGCTCAAACAGGGAAGACTAGCTCAGGGTCTTTTGTTGTTGTTAACTATCATTAAGTGGGCCCTTGACTCATGGCAACCCCATGTACAATAGAACGATGCCCAGTCCTGCACCATCGCCATGATCGATTTGGGATCAGGCCGTTGTGCTCCATAGTGTTTTCATTGACTGACTTTCAGAGGTAGATCACCAGGCCTTTCTTCCTAGTCTGTCTTAGTCTAGAAGCTCCGCTGAAACCTGTTCAGCATCATAGCAACCTGCAAACCTCCACTGACAGACAGGTGGTGGCTGCGCTTGAGATGCAGTGGTGGTGAATCATCCCTTAAAAGCTTTCAGAGAGGGGAGAGAAAAGACCGCCAACTCTGTGGAAAATCCATTTCTGAGTTTACTTTCTGGCCATCAGGAGCTCTCTTGCTTGACTGTAGCCTCTTCTGCTATGGTGTATGTGGGCCTCTTGTTTTAGCGTCTCCTCCTCTGACATGGAGACACCTGAAGACCCCTCTCCTCTAGCCTGTAGGGCGCCATGAGGAGACCCATCGGCCTCTTGCTCACCCTCTGTGCTCCACAGCACCCTGGGCCAGCCCCAAGTGGCCCAAAGGCCAGGACACTGGGTTACAGATGCCTTTGTGAAGTGTTAGCCAATTCTCTTCCTGTCATCCCTGAGGGGAGGTTAGCATGAGTGTTCCCAGACACTCTGCAAACAGAGATTGGAGGTGAGAGCCAGACAGCAAGAGGGGCTCCTTCTTCCCACCTCTGGTAAGACAGTGCTTCTCAGCCTTTTTTCTGGAAGTCACTCCCTAAGAAGGCTTTTTAGACGTTTTTCTAATTGCCTCTCATGAAATTTTAATAAAACGGATATACTGTATATCCGTTTATGTACTGTATGTATATCTGTTCTTTATGTACAAAAAGAGGAAAATTTTTTTCACCCCCCCCCAAGAACCAATTTTTGTCTCCTTGGGGGCAAAGCTGCCCCACTGAGAGTGATGCTTTCGACAGAATGGAATTTGAGGGGAGCGACAGTCGGCAAGTGTAGAAACATCTGATGAATTTGGGATCCGGCCGGTCTGATCTCAATTATAGAACATCTTTTTTATATCTTGTCAACATGAGGAATGCACTAGCTATATATGTTAACTTTCTAGGTATCTAGAAAGTTCCAAAATGATGCTGACTGTTTAATTAAGTACCAAAACATCCTCTTTTTTAAGTGTTAGATTCATTTTACGATTTGCAGTGTAGAATGCATCCTATTTTGAAGGCACTTTTGAAGGGTGTCTTTGTAAGATACTTTCACGGCTGACTTAGGGCCGTCATTAGATGGTCCTCTAGGCACTGGAGCATCTGGCAACCCTGAGATGGGATAACTGCTTTTTGGACAGTGACACGGCTGAGTTCTTTGTATGAGGTCTACCTTCTTCTTTGTGCAGGTGGTCAGCATCCCCACCTAGCATGCACCCATACTTTCCCCACAGCAAGTGGCTGCTAAGAAACCTGGTTTTTAAAATTATGGCTAAAAAAGAGTACATTTTTTAATAGGAAGGCTTGGCTCCTCATTCAAGAAATAAAGTACTTGAGCTTGGAATATTTTGACTGATGAGAAGGGTGTTATTGGATCGCCTCTGATTTCTCGGCTGCATTCCTGATCAGGAGTCACCCGACAGGATGGCTCATCCCCTGGGCTCTTTCCTGATGATTCTGAGCAACCTCTGGCTGCTCTGTGGGCTCGGAGCTCCCGCTGACCACTCACATTCTGGATGAAACTCACGGTGGTTCCAGGCACAGTGCGTGTGGGCTAGTGCAGCACTTCAGAGGCCATTTTCAGAGAAGGCACTGCCTCAGTGTGTGTGGTGCAGTGATTAAGAACTTGGCTGCTGACCATAAAGTTTGGCAGTTCAAATCCACCAGCCGCTCCTTGGAAACCCTATGGGGCAGTTCTATTCTGTCCTATAGGGTAACTATGAGTCAGAATCAACTTGACGGCAATGGGTTGTTTTGGTTTAATGCCCTCTGTGTGTAAAGCGCTCTGCTGCTAACAAGCTAGTTTTGCTATTTTATCTCACTTGGTCCTTTTAAAAGCCCTGTGAATGGGCACAACAGGCATCTTGATCTCTTATAGAAGAAGGTGGGAGAATAAACTGGCTGGCTCAAAACTGCGTGTCAATAAGCACACCTAGATTGCTTTAAGGCTCCGTGGGTGGCACAAGCCATTGAGCGCTTGTCTATTAACTGAAGGGTTGGTGGTTTGAACCCACCCAGAGGTACCTTTGAAGACAGACATGGTGATCTGCTTCTGAAAGGTCGCAGCCTTGAAAAACCTACGGAGCAGTTTTGCTGCTCGGCACACATGGGGTCGCCACGAGTCAGAATCGACTCAAGAGCAACTATTAACAAAAAGAACAGATTGTTTAAGGTGCTAGGTGTGACCTAGGTATTTCAAACATTTCTACCCATCACCTGGAGTCCCTGGGTGGTCCAAATGGTTAATGCACTTGGCTGCTAACCAAAAGGTTGGAGGTTTGAGTCCACCAGGGGTGTCTTGGAAGAAAGGCCTGGCAATCTACTTCTGAAATATCAGCCATTGAAAACCCTGTGGAACACAGTTCTACTCTGTTGCCCATGGGATCTCCATGAGTCGGAATCGACTTGACAGCAACTGTACAGGTACCTGGGATCTTGTTTTCTTGTTTTATAACGTACAGTTCTTACTTCTATTTTATTTATTTTAGTTGTGCTTTAGATGAAAGTTTACAGAGCAAATTAGTTTCTCATTAAACAATTAATACACATACTGTTTTGTGACATTGGTTGCCAACACCATGACATGTCAACACCCTCCCCTTCTCGACCTTGGGTTCCCCATTACCAGCTTTCCTGTCTCCTCCTGCCTTCTCATCCTTGCCCCTGGGCTGGTGTGCCCATTTAGTCTCATTTTGTTTTATGGACTTGTCTAATCTTTGGCTGAAAGGTGAACCTCAGGAGTGACTTCAGGACTGCGTTAAAAGGGTGTCCAGGAGCTCTATTCTCAGGGTTTGTCCAGACTCCGTCAGACTAGTAAGTCTAGTGTTTTTTTGTCAGAATTTTGTTCTACAGTTTTCTCCAGCTCTGTCCAGGACCCTCTATTGTGTTCCCTGCCAGAGCAGTCAGTGGTGATAGCCGGACACCATCTAGGGGTGCTCAGACCTCACTTCTAAAGCAGCAGTTTCCAAATGAATGAAGTGTGCAAGCAGTAGGCGTCCTCCTTCATGAGCCTGATCTGAAAAATGAAAACCCTGCTGGGTGCCTGGGCAAGTGAGGGCGAGGTGGGGCCGACTCTGGCCTGCTGAGCCTGTGAGCTAACAGCTCTTCTCCCCTTGCTGAGGGTTCTGTACATCCTATCTCATTTTGATCCCTCTAATTATGTAACTTAGGGAGCGTATGAAACAGAAAATCTAAATATTTGGCTTTTAGAACCTTCTGAATCTGGTTTTTAAAAACCACTGCTTTGTAGTCCTCATTTGGGCCCAGGGTTCACCCTCTGGCCACTTTAGGCAGCTGGGTTAGGGCCAGGTTCTTGTTATTCCCATGTCTGCCTTTGGAGCCCTTGGAGCCCTTGGAGCCCTTGGAGCCCTTGGAGCCCTTGGAGCCCTTGGAGCCCTGGGCCATGGGCTGTGAGGGAAGCAGGAGCCCTGGGCCGTGAGGGAAGTGCACTGGTACCCCAGGGCTGCTGTAACAATGTACCAGAAACTGGGTGGTTTATATTTATTGTCCCATGGTTCTGAAGGCTAGATGTTTGATTTCAGGGCGTTAGCCGGGCCATGCTCTCTCTGAAGGCTCTGGGGGAAGATCCTTTCTTGTGTCTCTAATTGAGCTTCTGGTAGCCCCAGGAGTTCCTTGGTGTGCAGATGATCTTCCCTCTGCCTGTCTCTCTGTGTCTCTTCTCCCCTTTTACAGGACACCACTCAGATTGGATTAGGATCCACCCTACTGTAGTATGACCCCATGTAAACTTAACTCATAACATCTTCCGAGACCCTGTTTCCAAACAAGGTCATGTTCACAGGTAGAAGGGATTAGGACTTCAACATATCTCTTTGGGGTGACAATTCAATCCATAGCAAGAGGTCTGGACAGATGGCTATGTCGTGAGCCCCAGGGACTCTAAGGTCCATGAGAAAGCATCACATAAGACCCACACTGAGTGCATTTTATGGGGCACATGAAGCCCCTTTAAGACTTTAAGGGTACCTAGGGATTTCATACTTTTTTGGGTTATGCACTTTGGCACACTAAAATAATTATCACCATTGTTTTTCACACTTTCTGTACTCTTCTGTATTTTTTTTCATTAAGATCCATCTATTGTCACTGCCAGTTCTCAGTGGGTTCAGACATTACTGGTACGAGTTGAGCTACGTGAGCCAAAATGGTTTCTCTTTGCCAAAAACAATCACCCTCTCGTCACCCAGACAGTCTGAAGTCGAGGTGCTGTGGGAGCTGCCAGGCTGTGTGTGACTGTGAGTGTTTGTAAGGGTGGATGAGTAGGCACGGGGGCCTGAGTCAGGGAGGGAAGCGCCTGGGAAGGGACGTGGATGGCACCAGCGAGGTGACACAGTAATCTCACTCACAGTCAAGTGCCACAGTGACCTTTAGAATTTTCCATGAAATCTGACACAGTATTTTGCAACCAGCAGGAGAGCTCAAGCAAATATGTGCTAACTAAGTTGCTGCTCCTGACTCTAGATGCTCCCTCTTACACAGTGAGGTTTGGTTTGGATCTCTGTGGCCTTTCGGGGATCTGGGTACTTTTCAGGTACTGTCTCATGCTCCTCAAAAGGTTTTAGAATGAGTTATTGATTTGTGTGTCTTCAAGTTCTTCTCCAGCCTTCCAGAGAAACAGCAGCTGGTGCCCTAAATGTCTCTGGATGAGGAGCCAGCAGGCCCAGTGACTGACCCACTCTGTCCCTGTCTTCCCATGTGATCTTGGGGAAGTTGTCTGACTTCTTGGAACCTCAGTTTCTTTTTATTTCTTAAAGTGAACAACAGTGCCCAGTCTCCCCACCACATAGTGTGGTTGAGAAGAACTTAGGAGAGTGCTTTGAGAAGTCCGCATGCTATGTGTAACTGGCAAGTGCTGTGAGCACGGGGCCCCCTCTACTCCGGCCAGGCCGCTCTTCACAGGTTCCATCTCCACAGGGCTGCCAGGCCCCAGCCTGCACCTCCCCAGGCAATAGGTCTGGATGGGAATGAGAAGCCCAGTTTTATGTCAGAACAAAGGCCTGGGCTGAGTCTCATCTACCTCTGTGTCACCCAGCCCCCCTAGTGACAAGTTCAGTGAGCATGTCTTTAGCTGCATGTAATTCCATACATAAAGTGGCTTCACTAATAAGCTTCTGGTATTAAAAATATAATTGGAAGTCCAGTGACTGGATGGACTTCAGGGGGATTGATGCTGTGGGTGTCCCATGTGCTGACCAGGTGGACTCTGGAGGAGGAGGACAGGCCTGTCTCCGTGACTGGCTTGTAGGGAGGTCCATCTGGAGATCAGACCAATTCTCAGAACCCTGTAGGGATGGATTATCCTATTGGCAAGGTAAGAACAGTACTTACTTACCTTGCTTACCAGATCATCTGTAGTGAACAATTTCAAATTTTTCCACATCAGAGATTCTGCTCTAGGTATGGCTGGCACCTGTCTCTCTCCCAACCCCACAGCACCTGACAGGGGTAAATGACACAGTAAGCAAGGTAAGCAGGGCTTACTTGTGCTATCCTACAAATCTGTAATGAAATTCTTCACCACAGATGATCTGGTAAGCACGGTAGCACCATGCTTACCTTGCCTATTGGATAATCTGCCCCTGAAAACCTGCGGCGGCGGCACATTCATGGTGGGAGGGGGGCATAGAGTCAAACGGATGTTGGGTGTCCACCATGGTGTCTACAGTAGAGGTCAGGAGTCCACATTTGGGAGAGGACAAGTCCTGGTTGGCACTACTGAAGCCTGGAATAGAGCCAGGTTATTGGGACAACAGAAGCCTTTGTGTCTTAACCCCTCTCCCCATGCTGTGGAAGCAAGGCGTCCCAGACCACCCTCTGAGAACTCTGAAGGGTTTGACTGGTTTACCCAAATTTTGGGTTCACCAAGATCCCCAGAGAAGTCCTGCACAGGAGAATTGTAAGAAGGGGTTGTTTTAGGCTGGGTTCTCTAGAGAAGCAAAACCAGTGAAGGGTATATATATATATACCCAGAGAGAGATTTATCTCAAGGAAATGGCTCATGTAGTTGTAGAGGCTGGCAAGTCCCAAGCCCACAAGTCAGGTGTCAGGCTGGAGGCTTATCCTTACTCATGTAGCTGCAGGGGCTGACAAACCCAAGACTGGTAGGTCAGATGGCAGGCCACTGGGTCATGGGCTGCAGAGGCTGACAAATCCCAAGATCTGCAGGTAAGCTGCTAGCTCAAGTTCCAAGAACCAGAAGTCAGAAGATGATGATGAGCCGGATGCAGGACCCAGAGCAAGAGCTTTGCTGGAACTTCCATTTATATACTGGAGGTAGGCCACACCCTCAAGGAAACTCCCTTTCAAATGATTGGCTGCTCATAGTATATCTCATCATGGAGTTGATTAAATCATTACATAACTGCCAAACTACATCATAACTGCCAAACCACTGAGAATTATGGCCTAGCCAAGTTGTCACACAACCTTAACTATCACATGGATCAATGCTGATGGCATGGAAGTGCAGTGCGCTGCACACTGATGTGGCGAGAGCGTTCTCCGCTATGATGTGGACACTGAAGCTGAGATAAGGAAGCCCTGTCCTGTAACCCTCTTCCCATTCTCCTCCCCTTTACCTTCCTCCCCCCCACCCCAGTATTGTCATTTGTTAGACATGTACCTCTACAGTCTAGCTTTTTAATGCTTTGCAGGATTCAGGTATCAAGGAGGCCAGCACACCTGGTGCACTAAGCAAGGGGCAAGGTAAGCAGATCCTACCTTCATTGCTAACTGTGTGGTAAGGATCAGCATGAATACAATTCCCAAAGTGTGGAAATGGATCCAGTCCTCACTTCTCACTTCTCCAATCTCGTCACAGGCCACTCACACAACACCCTCTCCCTCTCAGCCCCAGTCACCTGGAGCTGGGTCAGAGCTCACATATTAGAAGAACACCTGTTTTCAGACTGCCAGACAGGCAGACACCAACCCCTGCTGGTTCTCACTGTCCCTGTAGGTTCAAAAATTCCCTGGAACAACTCACAGAATTCAGAGTACACCATGCTTGCTGCAGATTTATTACAATCAAAAAGGATACAAATGAAGAGACCCATAGGGTGAGGTCTGGGAGGGGTCATGGCACAGAGCTTCCATGTCCCAAACAGGGATGTGCTACCCGCTCCTGTGCATAGTCACCAACCAGGAAGGTCCATCTGAGCCTCCCTGTTCAGGGCTCTTCTCAGGCTCACTATGTGGCCATGATAGACTACATCATGCCTCATGAGGTTTAGTCAGCATCAGGCCCCCAGGTGATCCCTCTTAGTCTGGTCAGCCCCCCACCATGAGCCTCAGGTATTGGTATGGATCAAAAGAACTGAGAACAAAGGCCAAATTTCTCTTTGCAAGGTGATTCCACACCTCACACCTGGTTAGAATAACTGGACCATCAGCCCTGACCACACTGCTGCCTTAGTGTAAGAGCTTCAGTCACAGGGGGCCCTGCCAAGGACCAGGACCATCAGCCACACCCTGCCCTTGGCCCTAGGGCAGTCTGCTAATGCAGTGCCAGAGACGGGACTGCTGCCTCCAAGGGGACCGCACAGCACCAACCTACCTCCCTGCTCTCAAGCCACCTGTAATAATTCATTCAGAAAGTACCAATTATATTTCTTCTGCATGCCTAAGGCAAGGTCCCTGCTGTCAGAAGCTTTCAGCAGAGAGAATTTTTGAATCATCTCTCTAGCTGGAGGGAAAAGAAACACGCAAGCCATAAAATGATGAAGCCTGCCAATAGTGTGAAATGTCTCAAGATAGGACTCCTCAGAGCCATTTTATTTTTCTAGCTGTCAAGGATAGCTTTGCAGCTGAAAAACTAGAAGGGCAGAAAAACATAAAGAACACAATTTTCTAGTTCCTCTAATTCCACCCCCAAAATCTCATCTAGCTGCTGGCAAAGTGCTGTTGCCCCGATTCCCAGTCGTATTCCAGTCTTCTTGTGCAGTGGTTAAGCACTTGACTACTAACCAGAAGGTTGGCCATTCAAACCCACTCAGAGGTGCCTTGAAAGAATCAGCTTCCAAAAAGGCACAGCCTTGAAATCCCTATGGAGCAGTTCTACTCTGCACACATGGGGTCACCATGAGTCAGAGTCGACTCGACAACAACTAGGTTTTTTTGTTTTGTTTTTTAATATTCCAGGCTTCAGGTAGCACCAACCAGGAAAGCAACTTCAAAAGTGCGATCCAGGCAGGCCCTGGCCCGTTTAAAATGCGCTTCCATTTTGGGAGCCACTAGTTCCTTCTTTTTTCAGCCATTCCGTTTAGAAAAACTTCCCCAGAGTGTGGAAAGATTTCCACCAGAACATATCCCTGCTATCTGAGTCACCAGTGCATGAGGAGCCTTGTCTCTCATTGGTTTGGAACCAGCAACTGGTGGAAACTGTGAAGAACAGGATGCCTAGTCCCCCCATCATCTGAGTGGCCAACTTAAGAAATTCCAGGCATGTGGGACTAGAGCAGGATGACCCCAATGATGAGAGAGTGGACTGTTACATTTTCAGGAATTTCACAAACCACTACATGCTATATCGATAACCTTGAACTGCACTGAGTTTGGAGTGTTTATACCACAGAAATTGGCAAACAGTACAAACTGGTCCTCCCTCCCTACACTTCTGATACCCAAGGTCATCAGCAGCCTTCTTCTGTGCTCTTGAGAAACACTGAGCCTGGGAAGAATGTTTTGAGCGAGGTCAAACATACACGATGGTGTAGTTGGGAGTTGATGTCCACTGTTAAGCCATGGCTTTCCTTAAAGCTTAACTTAACTCTGCTCCCCTACTCCTCCTACCCAAAGCTTTCCAGAATCCAGCCTCTTGGATGGAGACCAGGACTAAGCTAAAAACAATGTTTTGCTCAACCAGCCAAACTCCGCCATCTCTTTTCCTTAGTAACAGAATAGTGACCAGAATTATCTAGTTAATTCTTTCATTCATTTTTCCTAAGCTAGAAAAGACTACAGCCTTCAGTATAGATTACACCTCAACATGAAGAAAACAAAAATCCTCACAACTGGACCAATAAGCAACATCATGATAAATGCAGAAAAAATTGAAGTTGTCAAGGATTTCATTTTACTTGGATCCACAATCAATGCCCATGGAAGCAGCAGTCAAGAAATCAAACGATACATTGCATTGGGCAAATCTGCTGCAAAAGACCTCTTTAAAGTGTTAAAAAGCAAAGATGTCACTTTAAGGACTAAAGTACACCTGACCCAAGCCATGGTGTTTTCAATAGCCTCATATGCATGCGAAAGCTGGACAGTGAATAAGGAAGACCCAGGAAGAATTGACGCCTTGGCATTATGGTGTTGGTGAAGAATATTAAATATATCATGGGCTGCCAAAAGAACAAACAAATCTGTCTTGGAAGAAGTACAGCCAGAATGCTCCTTCGAAGCAGAGATGATGAGACTTTGTCTCACATACTTTGGACATGTTATCAGGCGGGATTGACCCAGGGGCTGCAACAGTGGGCTCAAGCATAGCAATGATCATGAGGATGGCACAGGACCAGGCAGTGTTTCGTTCTGTTGTACATAGGGTCACTATGAGTTGGAACCAACTCGATGGCCCCTAACAATAGCAGCATAGCCTTACTGCCCTCTTCAAAGGTACCGCATATTTGCTATCAAGCAGATCCATGGCGTGTGGAGGCCAGAGCTCAGTAGCAGCTGAATTCTAGCCCTACAGGGCACAGAAAACAATAGTGTTTTCTCCACTCCCATGCTGAGTGACCTAGGAGTATTATCTGGCAGGTACGCTTTGTATTTCTAAAGCACAGCACACCCATTCATCAAGGCAGCTTATCATGGTCACTGTACATGTCTAGGATATGTGCAAGGTGGACTAGTACATGAATGGAGACTTTTAAATGTGGCTCTTTTTCTCTTTTGCCTTTAAGTTTCCCAGCCTGAAGATCAAAACCTAAAAGTGAGAATGTAGGTAGAAGCCTTCCCTCTCAGTCACTCCAGCCCACAGTGGTCTCTAAACTCCTATGGGAGTCAATACATGGCATACCCAGATTCTTGCCTCACAGTTGTAGGGTTTTTCAGGGCAGCGTGTGAGGAAGGATGGTACAGGGGAAAGAGGTGAATTTTGGAATCAGATTAACGAGGGCTCAAGTCCATGTTCTACTAACTTGTCAGCTGTGTGATCTTGGTGAAGCCACTTTTCTGGTTCTGAGCTTACTTGTCTTTAGATGGCATTAACAATACCTGCCCTGCAAGGTTGTTGGAAGGATGAAATATGGTAACAACTGTGAGGTGACCAGCACTCTGCCTGGCCTATGGCCGGCCCTCGATAAATGGTAGTTCTTATTTTACTAATTAAAATATAGTTCTTAGAGGACAAGAATGTCTTTGAATTATCCTTAGCACCCGATCCCCTCACTCAACAGCTGCCCTGTGCATCTGATAGAGGCTTAATAACAACTTGTTGAATGAATGGCCACATACACACAAGTGCAGAGCTGCTAGGTGTGCCCAAATCGCTATTATTTTCGACACAAACTTAACCTCATTCACTTTAGTCAGTAAACAACGAAATATTATTTCTTTCTATGTAATGTGCTATATAGTACAAGGATATCACATTGGCTTTCGTGAAAACTCTTCCTTCACCTTTAGGTAAATATGCCTCTTTCTGACTGGTACGCTTGTTTAATGGGCCTTCCCTAAAGAGATTTTGCTTTTTTGTTATTCTATTTTTAAATCAGGAGAAGCTTTCAATTTCTGTTAGGAGTAGAACTGAAAAAATAAATCTAAACATGGAACTCCAGAAACTACCTGCTTAGTCTTTTTCAGGATTTAATCACGGAAAGTTGGGGCTCCTGTATGTGGCAACAGAGGTAATCCTCTAGGATTTTGGGGAGCCCACTTTGAGGGATTATGAGACTTGTTTCTGAAGACTAGGTTCCTAAATAGGCATTATATTGGCCCAGCCTGGCCTCTCCCCTCATCCCCAGATCCTCCAACCCACAAGACCCAACTCGAGTTACGCTTCTCTGTGCTCGCCACACTCCTGCCGCCATGGTCCTGTGCCCACTCATTACAGACTTTCTGCTTTTTGGTACACTTAGTATTGTTTAGCAGTTACCTTTGTCTCTCCAAGTAGTTTGCAGATTCCCTGAGGGCAAGATCTATTTCACCTGTCTCTTCATGCATCCCTACTACAATATCTGATTACTTATCAATCGGTCCGAGAAGGAAGAGATGGCACAGTGAACTCGGTAATTGGAGGACATTTTAATAAAGAGGACTAGTTTCCCACATGGGCAGGCTGTCTGGGAGCCGCAGGGGATGTGCACTAACTCAGGCCAGTGATGGCAGGGCTGGGCCTGAAAGTTGGAGGAGGGGGTACCAGGACCCGAGGTGAAGGCTGGGGCATGGGTTTCCTTGAGAGGATGGACCCTGCAGAGAGGGTCTGCCACTCCCCCTCTGTCTCCTGCATGTAACTGTAAGCAGGAAGGAAGGAGCCCTCCATGTAGCCCAGGAAGTCAGCCGCTGGGCTAGAGCAGAGGGCATATGGAAACCGTCAACATCATTACTCCTAGGGGCAGGCACCTTGCTGGGTGCTTGGGCTCCCTCCCTTTTGGGATGCACAGTCTTTCCAGTGGTGAGTGCCATGTGGCCATATGGAGTTTAAAAAAAAAAATTGTCATCAAGTTGATTCTGATGTCTCACAGGAGGGAAATCCTCCTCCCTGAGGTGATGGGGTGCTTATTAGAGGAGGTGACATCTGAACCAGGCCTTGAACATTTCATAGGGTTGCATCAGGGGAAGATGGACACAGAGGGCACCAAGGCGAGAACAAATGGGGTCAGGAAAGTGGGGGAGTGTAGAAAATCCAAAGTATACCCAGAGAACAGAAACCAGATGGCTTCAGCCAGTGCAGAGGGCTTACATAGGACAGCATGGGGACAGGCCTGAACAGGTTCTCAGGGCCAGGAGAGGCCTTAGACTGGTTCCTCACCCGGCAACATCTATCAGCACCAGGTAAATTGTCACTCAGATAGTCATTCATTTGGTAGAGATGGCCCAAGAGAAGCCAAGAAAGTGGCTTCTTGATCTACTTGGCAGTGACATGGCCAGGAGGTCACTGTGGATTGAGACAGGGCCAGGCCCAGTAGGAAGAGAAGGGCGTTGTTATGGATTGAATTGTATCTCCCCCAAAGCTAGGCTGAAGTCCTACCCTCTGTACCTGTGAACGTGATCTTGTTTGGAAATAGAGTCTTTGAAGATGGTATCAGTTGAGGTCATGCTGGGGCAGACCAGTACCAACTAGTTGCTATCGAGTCGATTTTCACTCACGGAGACTCCATGAGTGGTCTCCTATGAAAGAGGAGACAAGACACAGAGACACACAAACACACAGGAAGAATGCCGTGTGATGGACAGAGACAGAGCGGTGAGTCTAAAAACCAGGGAACACCCAGGATCACTGCTGTCACCGGAAGCTGGGAGAGAGGCGGGAACAGATTCTCCCTCAGAGCCCTCAGAATCTGATCTCCGACTTCTCGCCTCCAGAGCTGTGAGGCGTGAATTTCCTGTTGTTCTGAACCACTCACTTCACTATGGCAATCCTAGGAAACTCACACACACTGACATATGGATTGTGGCTGAAAGGGGTCAAATCCAAGAAAGACGCTGGGCCAGCCAGGTGTGTGGGGTTGAGCCTGAAAGGTTAGAACCAGCCTAAGGCACCTGTGACTGACAGGAGTAGGCACAGGGGGCCTGAGGTACCTCCTCCGCACCTCTGTGGGCTGTGGCCAAAGCTGGTCACAGGCACCGTGGGGATAGCAGACTTGGGCTGGCACCAAGACTCCAGGGTGTCCTCCCACTGGATACGGCTTGTCCGTAGACTTTCCTCTCCTCAGAGATTCCACTTTGTTCTTTTCCCACCTGTTGCTCCAGCTTGGGGCCTTTGTCTTGAAGAGGAAAGCCAGACTCCTCTTTATCTAATCCAGAATTCACATTGAGTGAGCCAGTGAGAGTAATGATAGTGATACTTCTGGGTGCTAGAATGTGAAAGAGGAACGAGAGTAGGCGTGCACAGCAAGGGAGCCTTGAGAACATAAGGACTGGACTGGATTCCCTTTGAGCTGAAGTCCAGGCACTCCTGGAAAGCTGCTGTGTGTGTTTTCCACCTCTCTCCCCTAGCCTCAGTTTCCACTGCGCTGCAGACAGCTAACAATTAGACCAAAGAAGCATGTGGCATTGCAGTTTTGAAGGTTACCTAACCCTCATGGGCAGCCAGGGGAATCTAGGCTACTAATCATTACTTGGGAGTTGCTTAATGAGCCTGACATGGTCTCGTTCTTTGTGTAGTGATGTGGGAAGGATCATCACAGACTCAGTTATCACGGGAATTGCAGAGTATTGAAACTAGACTAAATCCTAAAATGACCTGATCTAGTCTTGTTTAACAGTGGGGGAAACCAAGGCCCAGAGATGGGAAGTGACTTGCCAAGGCCACAAAGCTAGTTAACAGCACAGAAGTAAATTCCTCATTAGCCTAGAGATGATATCAGTAAAAAATATTGAGAATATTTTTCCCACTTTGTGCCTTCCAAATTTGTTTTTGTGATGTAAAACACATACAAACTAAAAGTTTTATGGTTTATTTTATTTTACAAGGTTAGAGGGTCGGATTAGGAGCTGAGGAGATCACAGTTCTAGTCCTGATCCTGCCATTAGCTGCAGAACCCGGGGCAAAGCACATCGCCTTCCTGAGCCTCAGTTTCCCCATCTGTAGTAGAAGGGGTTGGACTAGATCAACTCTAAAGCCTCTTGGAGCTCTGTCACTCCGTGATTCTCAGCAAGTCCAGAGCTCAAGTTACACATTTGCTGAAGACACTTGCATTAAGTTCAAGAGGAATCCGTGTCCCCTCCTTAAAGAACGATCAGCTGCTTTTATCGAGCAGAGACGTGAGCTGAAACAGATCCAGAGATTTCCAACCCAGAGATTTGCTGCTTCTCCACCAAGAAGCAACCAGAATCTTCTGACCCGTGGAGCCCTGGAACACATGAATCAAAATAGTTGTGTGATGTCATGTCATAATGGGAATGTGCCCCAGCCAATTGTTGCCAAGAATTGTCTGTGCAGGGTGGTTTCCTTTTACAGTCTTTTTAAAGAGACATCGTGCCGGTCTGCACATGACAGTCCCCTTGGAAGGGCTGGCGCTTCCTTTGCCTATTTAGTCTTCCCTCCTTTTTAATGTTCAGGAGAAAAAAAACCTGGCGTTTATCAGTGAGTGGCTGACCTTAGCTACATAAACAAATCCACAGGCAAGTTCTGAGTGTGCTTCCGGCAGCTTTTTGCCTACTTAAGGACAAGAGCGGCTGATAGCTCAGAGCACGGCCAGAGCCAGCTGGGGCTGCTGCAGCTCTGGTGGCCTCACACCGGCTGGCAGGACAGAGAGCGGCGGGATTCTCCCGTGTGCACTGCGGCTGTTGGCCCTGGGGCGTGACCCGCTGCTGCGCTAGGTGGAGGACCTCAGGGAGGACTTGGGGACAGCCAGCTGCCACCAGAGGCAAGCTGCGCCGAAGAGGCTGGGGTGAGCTGTGCCCACCCGCCTGCCCGGCGCCCTGCACCTGCCCAGCTGATGCTGCGCCCCCGCGGGCCCCTGCCGCCTGGGGCTGACACTGATCCTACCTCTCCTGCTGTGCACACCTGTTGCTGCACCCCCAGCCGCAGCTACTTATGAAGCGCTTTGGGAGTCTCAGGGGCAACAAGAAACACAAGGACCAAAACCGGAGCAGTGAGAGGCGCCAGTCAGAACCTCATGGCCTTTTTGGTAGGACCCTGCTCTTTCCCCCAATTCTCTGGTGGGCTGGGCCAGGGGGTGGGTTCGGGGGGCGCCCTGGAGTGCACCTCGTCCCAATCAATACCTAGGTCTGCAGTCCCGTTTGACTGTGGTATAATCCATCGATAGGCGTGGTTACCTCCTAATCAATACCTAGGTCTGCAGTCCCCTTTGACTGTGGTATAATCCATCGTTGGGCGTGGTTACCTCCTAATCAGTATCTAGGTCTGCAGTCCCCCTTAACTGTGATATAATCCATCGTTGAGCGTGGTTACCTCCTAATCAATACCTAGGTCCGCAGTGCCCTTTGACTGTGGTATAATCCATCGTTGGGTGTGGTTACCTGCTAATCAATACCTAGGTCTGCAGTCCCCCTTAACCGTGGTATAATCCCTCACTGGACATGGTTATAGGCACAGATTGGTAAGTGTGATGCTGCTGTCCTGAACTCCAAGCACATCTTTCTCTCTGAGACAGTTTGCTTTCTCCTGCCCCACTTGACCAGTAAGAACACAGGTTAGTGATCAGCCAGATGGTCATTCATTTAAGCACCAGCAGGGGCTTGGGAAGAAGTAAGAACTGGGTTTCCAACTATCAACAATAAAATGTGCACATGTAGAGAAAACTAGTCTCAGAGGTGAGGAGGAGGACTTCTTCACTCCCCTGAACCCGAGCAGCCTCACAGATCAAGGGCTCATGTGGGATGGGAACCAACACCTGCCGAATCTGTGCCCCTAGCTTTGTGGTCTCCCTGGATTCTGGAACCTTCTCTATGCACAGGGGTTGGGACCAGCACTAAAGTGTGGTTTCTCTGACATGTGGTGAACCATCTATGCCTGTTTAGGGTGTGGAGTGGGTTTTGGCTGTGTCTGCCTGGCACCATGCAGGTAGATTCCACAGCATTCGGAGCTTGCTGAGTGCCTGGTTAGGACCTAAAATTATGTGGTAGATTTCACTTTTATTAAGAGTCAGACTTCACCCAGTACTGATTATTACTGCTTTCATGACATGGGATAGTCCTGAAAGCGCCTCTGTGAGATGGGCCAGCAGCTGGCTCCCACGCTGTTGTTTTTCTGCCAATCACATTCAGAGTTGGGAAGAAACAGCCACCAGATAAGAAAAGGTGGGGAGGCTCAGGGGCATATTAAATCACACCCCTTAACTGGAATCTTAACATGTTAAGTGGCAAAAAATTTCTGTGTAGTAGGGGAAAGACGTTGGAGAAACCGCTGGGCAGTAAATGAAAACAGGAGTAGTAAGAAAAGAAGGTAAACATGAAATCGGCCTTGTCTCTTGCTATATTCAGTTCAGCAGGCATTTATTGATGGCCCCTGGTAACTTGGAGTCCCTGGGTGGTGCAAACAGCTAAGCATTCGGCTGCTAACTCAAAGGTTGGTGGTTTGAACCCATCCAGAGGCACCTCAGAAGAAAGGCCTAGCGACCTACTTCCAAAAAAACCAGCCATTGAAAACCCTGTGGAGCACAGTTCTACTCTGGGGTCACTGTGAGTCAGCGGGACTCCAGTGGTGTGTGTGTGTGTGTGTGTGTGTGTGTGTGAGAGAGAGAGAGAGAGAGAGAGAGAGAGCGCGCGAGTGGGCGAGAAACCTTATGTTATGGTGAGTACTCTAGGGAGCGCAAGATAAGGGCATGGTTCTTGTCTTCAGGAGTTTTCAATCTGGTAAGGGGGGGAAATCCCATGAAAAGAGCTAGAGAGTACTATCTAATCTCCCTCCTCGAATGCAAAAGTGAATTTACATGGGAATAGGATGCCACCTATGGGAACTGAGACAAGCAGAGATGAGTATGGCCACGATTCATAGACGTGGTTTAAGGAGAAGACCCTTTTTTAAAATTATGAGAGTAATAAATACTCATTTACGATAGAATTAAATCTAAACCTGTTATTTAACTAAAAATCTGGTTTTGCTAATGAGGATGAAAGGGTTCATTATTAGAAGGCTGTTATTTGCCAGATGGCTTGTGTTTAAAATTTGGCTGTCGTCCTGTCTCCTCCACTTCTGAGATCAAAAATAATATTTGCATCTCAACCATGTTTTGTAAGTGGTCGAGTGCCCATGCCAGCCCTGACCACGGGTCCCTGCAGTGGGGCTGGGAGGGGAGGAGACTGTGCACCTGAGGTGGAGCACACTGGCTCGGCCACAGTCTGGGGCCACGCTGAGGCAGTGGGAGCCGGGTCTGGAGGCTTACGGAATGTCCTGCCTTCTCCTTGAGTCAGCCGCAGCTCGAGCCGTCCAGAGCACGGCCGAATGGGAGGTGTTCACACTTCCAACACCCAAGATGGGCTGGGTGTGGACACCCATGGGGGAAGAATCAACAGTCTAGGAATGTTGGCAAGGGGATCCCACCACCTCTGCCTACCTAAACCATACCCACCACTCAAGCCCATTTTAGCCATCCCTATCTCTAAGACCATCACCCATTCTGTGATCTCCTGGCTTCTCAAGGACAGGGACCATGTCATTGAAGGAGCATTTTATTCCTGTGCTAGTCCCAGTGCTATGCAGCACAGCAGGTTCTCATAAAGAACTGCTGGTTCTGTGAGGGGCTGAAGGTCCTCCACCCCACAGTCATCCCTGCTGCAGGATTTTTGTCTCTGAAGTCCATTTCAAAATAGTGACTCCTCTAGCTAAAAGAATTTTAGATGAGGCCTCTTCTTCCCCTTGAAGTTTGGGAAAATACCTTCTGCTTATCCTCCATTTTCCCCCAAATACAATGTACTCAGGTTGGCAGGGGTCTCCGCAGGTCACTCTTGCTCCCTGAGCATCCCCTGAGCTGTGCCAGTCTGCTCCAGGAACCATTCCAGGTGGAGCAGCTTCTCCTCGGAAGAGCTGCACTTGGCTTCATCCTGTTGATGTGCCCATGACACCCCACGTCAAGAGACAAACCTCTGTTACCCACATACACACACATGTATGCATGCGTGCACACATATACCCACGCATGTACCCACAGATCTGGCCCTGTAGCCCCTTGACCATCGAGAACAACCAGAGAGAAGCAAAGCATAGCAGATCAAGAATTGCTACGTCCATGTGTACTTGCCTGTGGGTGGCATGCCCATTTGAAAGTAAGTGGCTCTCATAATACTGACATTTATAACACTTGAAATCACCCTTTAAAGTCTTGATTCATGAGAAGCTCTTCCCTTTCTTCTTCTCTTTTTAAAATAACATTGTATTTTTGGTGAAAGTTCACACAGCAAACTAGGTTCCCGTTTAACAATTTCTACACAAATTGTTCAGTGACATTGGTTACATTTTTCTCAATGTATCAACATTCTCATTATTTCTGTTCGAGTTGTTCTGTTTCCATTAATCTAGTTTCCCTGACCCCTTACCTTCTCATCTTTGCTTTAGAGTAGTTGTTGATCTTTTGGTCTCATATAGATGATTTTTTTAAAGGAGCACAGCACTCACAGATGATAGTCCTTATTTTGTGAGCCATTTTGTTATTTAGCTAAAAGATGACCTCATGGAATAGTTTTGGTTCAAGGTTTAAAGAGTATCTCAGGGTGATAGTCTCGGGGTCCTCCAGTCGCAGCTAGTCCAGTAAGTCTGGACTTCTTAAGAATTTGAGTTCTGTTCCACATTTTTCTCCCATTCTATCAGGATCCATCTATTGTGGCCCTGATCACAATAGTTGGTAGTGGTAGCCGGGCACCATCTGGTTCTTCTAGTCTCAGGGTAGATGAGGCCGTGGTCCATGTAGACTATTAGTCCTGTAGTTTCTTCTCTGAGTTTTTGGTTTCCTTCTTTCTCTTTTGCTGTGGGAAAGTAGAGACCAATAGTTGTATTTTAGATGGTCGCTCGCAGGCTTTTAAGACTCCAGACACTACTCACCAAGCTAGGATGTAGAACATAAACTTTATTAACTATATTATGCCAATTGACCAAGTTGTCCTACGAGACTATGACACTTCAAACCCAGAAAACCAATCCCATGAGGTATTTGGTTATGCCCAAGAAGTATCCATAACTGTGCCCCCTATATGCTTTATTATATATATAGGTATGCATATATATATACATATAGATACATATATATGAATAGGTATGCATATACATATACATATAGATACATCTATGCACATATATGGAGCCCTGGTGGTGCAGTGGGTAAGAGCTCAGGCTGCTAACCAAAAGGTCAGTAGTTCTAATCCACCAGCTGTTCCTTGGAAACCCTATGGGGCAGTTCTACTCTGTCCTATAGGGTCACCATGAGTCAGATTCAACTCGATGACATTGGGTTTGTTTTGTTTTGTTTTTGTATACACATATATGCATACATATATACATATGTAACCACACATATATTTTTGGTTGTTGCAAAATTAGATATGTCATAGCATTTACCAAAAACACCCTTTTTTCTTGTGTACTTCTTAGTGACATCGTTTACTTGGTGACGCTCCTCCCTTTCTGCTTCAGACTGTAATGCCTGCACAGTTCCCACCTCGAATGAAGAGGGATGTATTGCTTCTTGGACAGAAGTAAAACTTTTGTGTAAAGTTTTCATGCTCCGTGTGATGGACAAGTGATGGCTTTGACTTAAGCCTTTCCTTTTAGCCTCTTTGGCAAACGGATATCCAGATGATGTCCACAACAGCATGTGGCAATAATACTAAGAATGTAAAAAATTGACTGTAGCAACTGCATTGTCAGGAAGTCATTAAACAGGACTCATTTGGATCTTCCCTTGTACTCATACGGGCTAGTGGAGTGCCGTGTGCACATTGCACAATCGGTGATATGCTTCTAAGAAATCTTTCAGCTTTTAATACTTCCTGACATCCACATGACCTCTTCCAAGGGAGAGTGTTAGGTGTCACTAAGTCTCTTAGCTTCTGCAGGAAAGCTGGGGAAGAGTCCCCTAAGGACGGGAATTGAAGCATTTTCAAGGAACTGGCTTTTACCCCTTGTGTAGCTAGGGTCTGAGTAAAGAACCAGAGATATCCCCTCTGACGCCATGCTTGGCTTTTAAAATGACCTCTTCCTGTTAGCCCTCCTCAGTATGACTATACAGTGCCTTCTTGAGCAAAACCTCAGGGTTCTCATCACCCAGATGCATTCCAGTCACCCAAACCCTGCTGGTCACAGCTCTGGTGTCCCATTAATGCCAGTGGAGCCTTCTGCTGCATATGGCCTGTGGGGAGGTCCAATGCTTGACTCAAATGGTGGGTGAGCCTGAAAGTGAGCTCTGTCCTCTGTACCCGTCTCTTCCTGTCCTTTCCTCCTTTGCTCTCCCTCATACCCTGGGGATCCAGAAGCTCCTGCTGCCTCTGGCTGCTCCCTTTCCTGCCTGCCTACTGGTGCCCCGACTGGGTTTGTCCAGAAATAGCCAATATTCATTCATTCACAGGGCACAGAGCCGCCCTGCCCCAGAAGACTCCTGGAGGTGGGACATCTCGGTTTGTAAGGAGGGGTCTTTATGGTGGGGATTTCAGATACTGCGGCAGTCAGTTGTGGAGGTGCTTGGGATTGGAGCAGAGAGCTCACTGAGGCTCACAGTTTAAGGACACGGCGTCTCTACTATAAAATCAGTGAGACAGGCTCGTTGCTCCCTTCGCTCCACTCTAAGCCTTGCCTGGAGTGGCTCTTCGCCTCTCAGTCCTGTTTTCCTTTATGTGGCCAGCACCAAGCACTGTTGGGTGGTCCCTGAACCAGGGGCCCCTTGTATACAGCAACTGGAAGGATGAACTAGAGAAGGAATCCTGGGAATCGTAGCTAAGCCCCTTCAGATTCACATTCTTCCCCAGGATGCTGTAACCCACCCAGTAAGCCAGCTGGTGCAACCTCAGAGAGGCAGGTCGCAGGGTGGCTCAGGGGTGTGTTGCAGTTCACTCTCAGGCTCTGGGCCTCAGCCCCTTCCATGCAGTGAAGCTTCGAGAGGTGAGGTGAGGATGGAAGGAGATATTTGCAAGTTGAAGCTGTAACTATTGTGTGCCCCGTTCCCTCTTTGCCACATAGCACGGTGCAAGTCAGGATGCTCACACAGACACATGTGAACACCTAGAAACATCTACCAACAAGTGGTGAGTGTGTATAAGACACTCGTGAAGTGATGTCCCCACAGGGGGAGCTCAGGGCTGTAGGTGTGAGGCTTCCCAGAGGGAGAGTGATCTCTGGTCAACCTTCTTCTGAGGGCCTGACAAATGGTTCAGGGCCCGTGGTTATCTTTCAGTGTCAAAAGACGGTAGGACAAAAGATGGGAAAGTGTAGAGAAACAAGAAAAAAGACTCACAAAAGAGGATGAATTGGAAAAAATAGTGCAGCATTATTCACAAGAGCCGAAAGATGGAAACAGCCCAAGTGCCCATCAACAGATGACTGGATAAACAAAATGTGGTTTATACACACAATGGAATATTACTCAGTCATAAAGAGAAGTGAAGTCCTGATAACATGCTACAACATGGGTGAATCTTGAAACATTACATTGAGTGAAATAAATTAGTCACAGAAGGACAAATATTGTATGATCCCACTTATATAAAATTCCTAGAATAGGTAAATGCATAGAAACCAAAGCTTGTTAGTGGTTACCAAGGGCTAGGGGAATTATTGCTGAAGGGGCACTGAGTTTCTGTTTGGGGTGGTGACAAACTTTTGGAAATAGACAGTGGTGATGGTTGCACAACATTGTGAATATAATTAGTGCCACTGAATGGTGCGCTTAAAAATGGCAAATTTTATGTTATATATGTTTTATCACAATAATTTTTTTTTAGTATTGTCACCTTGGCCAGGCCATGATTCTCAGTGGTTGGCAGTTATGTGATGATGTAGTCATCCCTCATGAGGTGATCTGATGTGATCAATCAGTTGCAAGGGGAGTTTCCTCAGGTGTGTGGCCCACATCCAGTATATATGGGCATTCTGGCAAAGCTCACCAGCTTTTGCTCACTCTGGATCCGGCATCCAGCTCATCATCATCTGACCACTGGTTCTTGGGATTCAAGCCAGTGGCCTGACATATTGCCTGCTGACCTTGGGATTTGTCAGCCTCCACAGCCTGTGACCCAGCAGGCTGCCATCTTATCTGCCGATCTTGGTTTCATCAGCCTCCTGCAGCTACGTGAGTTAGGAGAAGCCTCCAGCCCGGTGCCTAACCCACGGACTTGGGACTTGCCAGTCTCTATAACCATGTGAGCCATTTCCTTGAGATATACGCTTCACTGGTTTTGCTTCTCTAGAGAACCCAGCCTAAGATACTCCAGATGATAATAAAGAAGCTTCTGGAGCCCTCAGGACTCAGGTTGGGGCTGGAAAGCCTGGCTGGGGTCAGACAACTCTGCTCTGTTGTCCAGAGCATTGAGAGAGGCTCCCCACACCCCTGGTAGGTACATGAACCCAGGGAGCCTCGGTATCCAAGAAAGCAGATCCAGGCTTTCAATTCTAGATGAGATCGAGAACTTGGTGTGTTTAGAGAGCAAATGAACTCTGCTCTCAAGTAATATTTTGACTTTTAATGATTTAGAAGAAAATATTTCTGCAGTCCAAATGCTCTCAAGAACAAAGCCACATAAATGTTACTTGAGGGCAAAGATGAATCTTGCCCCATGTGTGTCCTTGGCCCCGGGCCCTGTGCACAGTTGGCATCCAACAAGTAGGGGTGATCCTGGCATGAGCCCCTGGAGGCTGTGTCTTCTGGCTGGCCCCTGGGCAGACATTGCACTTGGCCTGGAGGAGTCTGTGTGGGTGGTACCCTCTGGAGTTGTGTGGTCTGGTGGGCCTGGAGAAACAGGGTGTCCCGTCTCAGCTCCCAGTACTGACAGCACTACTTAAGGAAGAGGGAGATGAAGGGTTCCATTCAGGTGCAGAAGGAAAGTTTTGGTGAGTCAATAACTAAGATGTTTTGTGGGGTCCCACTTCTGGCTGAAAGAGGGAACAACAATCAGTGAATACTGGTATTTTATAAATGAGCGACAAACAAATGGTAGAGCCACGAGGGCTCAGCTCAGCACACACTCAGCCTGCCTGTCACTTTCATATCTATAATCCGAGTAATATATAGTTCCTTCCTTACGGGGACTTGGTTGGGGGGAGCCTGAACAACAAAGAACAAGACCCCTGACTGCTGAGTCTGAGCTCATGTGCCCAAGCGTCAATGGCCTTTCTCTGCACTTGATGCACACAAAGGTGGAGGCTTTTGGAAATCGTTTTAGAAAGAGTGGGCTCCATCAGGACTGCCGAGACACTCTCTGTTAGAGAATTAAACGTGTGTTTCCCTGGAAGCATGTCTGTTGAACAACTTATTAGGCGCGTTCTTGTCAGGTGATATCAAGTCGGTTCCAACTCATAGTGACCCTGTGTACAACAGAAGGAAACACTGCCCAGTCCTGGATCCTGTACCATCCTCACAATCTTTGCTATGTTTGAGCCTATTGCAGCCACTGTCTTCTTCTTCTTTTTCACTAACCCTCTACCTCACCAAGCATGATATCCTTCTCCAGGGACTGGTCCCTCCTGATAACATGTCCAAAGTACATGAGACAAAGTCTTGCCATCCTTGCTTCCAAAGAGCACTCTGGCTGTATTTCTTCCAAAACAGACTTGTTCGTTCTTTTGGCATTCCATAGTATATTCAGTATTCTTCGCCAACACCATAATTCAAATGCATCAATTCTTCTTTGGTGTTTCCTTATTCATTGTCCAACTTTTTTGTGCATATGAGGCAACTGAAAATATCACAGCTTGGGTTAGGCACACCTTAGTCTTCCAAGTGATGTCTTTGCTTTTTAACATTTTAAAGAGGTCTTTTGCAGCAGGTTTGACCAATGCAATATGTCATTTGATTTCTTGACTGCTGTTTCCATGGGTGTTGATTGTAGGTCCAAGTAAAATGAAATCCTTGACAACGTCAATATTTTCTCCATTTATCAAGATTTTGCTTACTGGTCCAGCTGTGAGGATTTTTGTTTTCTTTATGTTGAGGTGCAATCTATACTGAAGGCTGTAATCTTCGATTTTCACCGGTAAGTGCTTCAAGCCCTCTTTACTTTCCGCAAGCAAGATTGTGTCATCTGCGTGTTACAGGTTGTTAATGAGTCTTCCACCAATCCTGATGCCACGTTCTTCTTCATACAGTCCAGCTTCTCGGATTTTTTGCTCAGCATACTGATTGAATAAGTGGTAAAAGGATACAACCCTGATGCACACTTTTCCTGACTTTAAACCATGCAGTATCCCCTTGTTCTGTTCAAACGACCGCCTCTTGGTCTATGTACAGGTTCCTCATGGGCTCAATTAAGTGTTCTGGAATTCCCATTTTTCACAATGTTATCCATAATTTGTCGTGATCCACACAGTCAGATGCCTTTGTATAGTCAATAAAACACAGGTAAACACCTTTCTAGATTCTCTGCTTTCAGCCAAGATCCATCTGACATCAGCAATGATAACCCTCATTCCACGTCCTCTCCTGAATCCAGCTTGGATTTCTGAAAGTTCACTATCAATGTACCGCTGCAACTGTTTTTGAATGATCGTCAGCAAAATTTTACTTGGATGTGATATTAATGATACTGTTTGATAATTTCCTCATTATGTTGGATCACCTTTCTTTGGGAATGGCACAAGATATATCTCTTCCAGTTGGTTGGCCAGGTAGCTGTCTTTCAAATTTCATGGCATAAATGAGTAAGAACCTCCAGCGCTGTACCCAGTATCACAGCAACACGCAAGCCATCTGGCAGACACACGGTGGTTATTGAACATAGCTATTGGGAAAGGTTTTAGTGCCCCCAGCACTGAGCAAAGACAAGGAAGATGCCCAGCAGAGGCATGTGGGAAGATGTAGCTATCCTGTTTCTCACTTGTTCTCTGTACCTTTAATTCCTAAAAGTGTTGTAGAGAACCTGCTTTCCTTGAGAGCTGTCTCAGGCTGTCTCAGCCATCTCATGCACAGCAGGGAGAGTGCTGGTGACCCAGACACCTGGACTCCCTCTCCAGGGAAACAGCCTCCCTCGTGCCCGGCTGCTCGTGGACTTCCTCTCAGTGAGGGGAGACAGACTCCCCCACACCCGGCCCTTCAGGCCTCTCCATGGTTACCTACCTCCAGGGACCCATGTCTCAGCCAAGATGAGACTAACTCCCTTCCCTCTAAAGGACCCCATCTGCTCTGGGATGCTTCCAAGGGAGTCCTGAGCCTGCCTTCAACACCAGGGCGCTGAGCTAAAGGGCTGCTTGCTCCTGGTGGGTGTCCCTTCAGGTTCTCCTCCGCCCCATCACAGAGCCGGGAAAACGCCAATGTGAGGGCTGCAGAGGGTGCACACAGCTTTCCCTCCAGTTAGTCATTAATGCCACTCAAGTAAATGGCCCGGTGTCAGCAGTTAGTAAGTGACAGGAGCGTGGCTAGAGGATATGGGAAGCACCTAGCTGTCACGGATGCTCCATGGCCTAGTTCTGCACGCAGCATGGGGCTTGCCTGAGTGTGGCCTTATTTCTGGATAAAGATGGTAGACAGATGTGGCCAGGTAGAGTGCAGGCACTGCCCTTCAAGCCTCATACAGTGGAGGAGACTCCCTAGCATGGGTGCCTCCAATTGGGCTGCGCTCGAGCCAGTGCTCTATGTCTGCTGCCCCGACTCCTGCTTGGGTCTCGTGTAACTAGGGTGTGGCAGGTAGGGCAGGTATTGCACTGGCCCTGGTGCGTGGCACCACTGAGCAGTTTCTATTAACCTGGTACGGCCAGCAGTGTATCTATGGAAAATGGCGCCTGTAGCAAGCACTGGAATTGTGCCCCTGTCCAAACATCTGACACCCCTCTTTTAGAGAATTTTACCATAATATCCATTCAAACTACAAGTCAACCTTGTTCATCTTTTAATTAACACGTTACCGTGTTTGAGGAGGGATGTTGGGCCATGCCAGGTTAATAGGAACTGCTCAGTGGTGCCGCGCACCCAGGGCAGGTGCAATACCCTAGATACGCCACAGTGACCCCTCAGTCCTGTCTTGGATGTCGGTACTATGTCTTCTCTCCCTGGGTCTCTGCCCGGCCTAGACCTCACACTGTTGAACATTCAGTGACGCTTCTGTCTCTCACTTTCTGCTCTGTCTCTGTGGTGCTTCTCTGCTGACTTACTGACTGAACGTACCTGGGAGTGCCTGCCTGCTGGGATGGATCTAGGTACTGGGGTTACGCGACTACCATACAGATATGAAAGAAGCATGCATCAATATATGTTGTAAGGACGGGGATAAAATATGATAAAAATTAAATGAGATGTCATTAGAAGGACCTGATTTAACTTGGAGAATGGTCATCAGGGATGGGTCAGGCTCTCTGAGCAAGACCGTCTGGCCTCAGGGGAGCATTGACGTGGGCTGGGACATAGAAAATGGGTCCAGAGAGAGACGAAAGGGCCAGGTTTTAGAAAATCTAGGAGTCCCTGGATGGTACAAAAGTTGGAGGTTTGAATCCACCTAGAGGCACCTCAGAAGAAAGGCCTGGCAATCTACTTCTGAAAAATCAGCCATTGAAAATGCAATGGAGCACAATTTTACTCTGACATACATAGGGTTGCCATGAGTCAGGGTCAACTTGAAGGCAATGGGTTAGAGTGCCAGGCTGGGGCACATGAGCTACCGGTACCCCGCAAAAGGGTTTGCATGAGTAGGAACAATCTGAAGTATGATTTGGGGAAGGAGACCTGGCAGCTGGAGGCCTCGCCATACACAGGAGCAAGGCTCGGGCCAAAGGGGCTTGTGCCCTGCTCAGCAGAGCTCTCCTAGACCCAGGGACGCCTTTTCCTGACCTCCCGGGGAGAGATACACAGGTGTTTGAGTCCCTGAGACCAGACCCCTCCTGCCACTGCTGCCCTTTGGGCATGGCCGTGCCGTCCCTGTGAGCTCATGTGGTCCTGGGCAGACGTTTCCACAGCATCTGCCCTGAGTGCGGCACCGGGTTACGCATCTTGAGTGACAGATGCAGAGGCACAAGACGGTGTGGCAGCCTAGGCTGGAGAACCAGCTGGACTAGAGAGTCAGAGGGGAGCAGAAGATGACCATTTGGAGAAGGAGGCTGGGGCAGAATATGGGGGCCTTGAGGCTGGCCTCGTGGTTTGGCTTCAACCTTAGCAATGGATGAGGATGTTTCATGGTGTGGCTTATAAAGTTCATTTTAGGTTCAATAGGTCTGGTAGGTAAAGCAGGTGGTGGGAGGGGTGTTCCCTTTTACAGACTGGGGACTGAGGCCCAGAGAGACTGAGGGATACCAGTCTCATGTGACAAACTGCCAAAGACGAGTCTCTCAGCCTATATACAGTATGGGCCCAGAGTGACACTTGGCACTCTTCAGGGGTCTTTCCGCTAATGAGAACACGTGAGGTGGACACAGCTTCTCCTGCACTAGTATGGGAAGCACCCCTTCTCCCCACCCTCTTCTCCCAACCCCTGCCGCCACCCCCAGGCTGGTCTGGGCATCACAAGGGGATACTGGGCTGGAAGTGCCCCTCTGTCCTCCCCTGCTTCTCGCTCCGGGTGCCTTGGCCTGGCCAGCCCAGGTTTTGATGATCTAAAGGGGACAATAGAAGGAGCCGCAGCCTAGAGGGGACCTCTAAGCAACTGCATTCAGTGACTGAGGAGGGACGCCCCATTAGTACCACACAAAGAGGAACGAACACCTGTGTCTTGGCTGGTACCTGTGGGCCAGGCCTGCCCCAAGGTGTGCTAAGCCGAGGGTAGCCAGCCTCATCTTCCACAGCCCCTTCAGGCTCTCCCTCCTCAGGGTTGTAGAAGTCTCCCAGGCTGCAGTAACAAAATGCCACACCCTGCGTGTCTTATAAGAACAGAGATTTATTCTCTCACATCTCTGGTGGGTAGAAGTCTGAATTCAGGCCCAGGCTCTCTGAAGGCTGTCTCCAGCTTCTGTGGCCCCAAGAGATCCTTGGCTTGCAGCTTCAGCGTAACTCCGCTGTCACGTGGCCGTCTTTCCTCTGTCTCACTGTGTCTCTCTTCTCCTCTTTTATAGGACACCACTCAAACTGGATTAGGACCCTCCCTGCTCCAGTATGACCTCATGTTAACTGATAACCCTATTTCCCAACAAGGTCACGTTCACAGGTACCAGGGGCTAATATTCAACATAAATTTTTCAGAGGGACACAATTCAACCCCTAACAGGGGTAGTCTTAGCTCCGGGTCTCCTGCCATACCAGCCTTTCTTCTCTAGGATCGTCCCCCACAGCAGGGCTCTCCTGGCTGATGGTGGTCACGTGGTAGTCCACCCTACCCAGACGACCAGGTCGGGGTGATTCTACCTCCAGACTTGCTGCAGCCATAGCTGGTCTTGTGTCCTGCCTCCTCCAGAAGGTCCCAATCCACCATGAACAGGACTGCTTCCAAACTCCTCCACTGCCCACCTTTTTGATACTTTACTAACAATGCAGTGCTAGCTTTTAAAAACTTTTTAATGTCAATTTTACTGAAGTATAAGCATACAGAAAAGTGTGCAAACCAGAGGCGGTGCATTTGCATACAGAACGTACTCGTGTATCCAATGTGCGGATCAAGAAATAGAACATTACCGGCACCCCCAGAGCCTCCCCGACAAACCCAGTCACTAACCCCCAGATCAGTGCTGTCTGGTTTTGAACTTCGTATGATGGGTACATGTAGCGTATATTCTATGTCTGGTGTCTTTCACTCAAGCATGGTGAGGCACAGCTATGTTGTTGCATGCAGTGGAAGTTCACTCACTTTTTTTTTTCGAAATTTTATTTATTTTGTTGTTGTTGAGAATATACACAGCAAAGCATACACCAATTCAACAGTTTCTACGTGTACAATTTAGTGACACTGATTTCATTCATAGAGTTGTACAATCATTCCCACCCTCCTTTTCTGAGTTGTTCCTCCCCCATTAACATCGATCTAATCTTTGGAGTTGCTGTTGTCAGTTTGATACTATATAGATAGTTCTTAAAAGAACAGATCTTTTTTACTAGTTAAGCTAAACTATTGTTTGGTTTTAAGATGACTTCTGGGGATATTTTTGGTTAACATTTAAAGATTATCTCAGGGCAATAGTTTCAGGGGTGCATGAGAATTTGAAATTCTGTTCTTCATTTCTCCCTTTTGATCAGGATTCTTCTATAGAATCTTTGATCAAAATGTTCAGTAACGGTAGCTGGGCACCATCCAGTTCTTCTGGTCTTATGGCAAAGGAGGTAGTTGTTCGTGGAGGCAATTAGCCACACATCCCATATCCTCCTCCTATTCCTGACTCTCCTTCTTCTTTTGTTGCTCCAAGTGAATAGAGACCAATTTTTGTGCCTTAGATGGCCACTTGTAAGCATTTAAGATCCCAGGCACTATGCAATGAACTAGGAGGTAGAACAGAAGCGCTAACACGTTATTAGGATGATTAACTGATGTCTTAGTTATCTAGTGCTACTATAACAGAAATACCACAAATGGATGGCTTTAACAAACAAAAATTTATTCTCTTACAGTCAAGGAGGCTAGAAGTCTGAATTCAGGGTGCCAGCTCCAGGGGAAGACTTTCTCTGTTGGCTCTGGAGGAAGGTCCTTGCTATCAATCTTCCCTGGGTCTAGGAGTTTCTCAACGTAGGGACTCTGGGTCCACAGGACACTCTCCACTCCTGGCTTTCCTTTCCTGGCAATAGGAGGTTCCTCTCCTGTCTGCTCCCTTCTTTCTTATATATCTCAAAAGAGATTAACTCAAGATACAACATAATGCTGTAGATTGTGTCCTGCCTCATTAACATAACTTCCTCTAATCCTGCCTTATTAACATCATGGAGATTAGGATTTACAACACATAGGATAATTACATCAGATCACAAAATAGAAGACAACCACACAATACTGAGAATCATGGCCTAGCCAAGTTGGCATACATTTTGGCGGGGGACACAATTCAATCCATAACAACCAAGAAGTTCCATGAAACCATGACCCTAAACCTCCAAACCAAGGAGCTAAATCCCATGAGGTGTCTGGTTGTACATAAGCAGCCTCAGCAGCTACTTTTTTTTTTTGTCATCGTTGTAAAGATATCTATCACACAACTTTGCCAATTCAATTTTTTACAAGTGTACAATTTATTGACAGCAATTACAATAATCAGCTGTACAAACCTACCCTTAATCAGTGCAATATTTCCATCACCGTTAACCCCCTTTTTCCCCTTCCCTCTACCCCAGTCACCACTAATAAACTTTGGTCTTTACACGTTTGCTTTTTCTTGTCTTTTGATGTAAGTGAGGTTATACAATATTTGTCCTTTTGTGATTGGCTTATTTTGCTCAGCATGATGTCTTCAAGCTCCATCCGTACTGTAGCATGTATCAAGACTTCATTTCTCCTACTGGCTGAGTAGTATTCCATTGTATGTATGTACTACGTTTTGTTTATCCATTCATCTGTTGATAGGCATTTAGATTGTTTCCACTTTTTGACTAGTGTGTAGTGTTGCAATGAACATTGGTGTACAAATTTCTTTTTGAGTCTCTGCTTTCAGGTCTTTTGGGTATATACCTAGGAGTGGAATTGCTGGGTCATATGGTAGTTCTGTTTTTAGTTTTTTGAGGAACTGCCACACTGGTTTCCACAACAGCTGTACCATTTTGCATTCCCACCAGCACTGGACAAGCATTCCAATTTCCCCACATCCTTGCCAACATTTGCTATTTTCTGTTTTTGTTTTTTTATCTTAGCCATCCTAGTGGGAGTGAAATGGTATCTCACTGTGGTTTTAATTTGCATCTCTCTGATGGCTAATGACACTGAGCATCTTTTCATGTGTTTGGCGTCCATTTGAATGTGCTGTATAGTGAAATGTCTATTCAAGTCCTTTGCCCATTTTATGATTGGGTTATCTGTCTTTTTGTTGTTAAGTTGTCAAACTTTTATACAGGCAGTCCCCGGGTTACAAACAAGATCCATTCCTAAGTCTGTCTTTTCAGTCAAATTTGTAGGTAAGTAAGAACAGATACACACGGTTCTTAATTAGCATCAGCTAGTCAAATGTTTATCTTAGTACGTAGTATATATTTTACCTTTCTGTCCCTGGTGGCCCAGTGGTTAAGGGCTCGACTGCTAACCAAAAGGTCAGCAGTTCGAATCCACCAGTTGCTCCTTGGAAACCCTATGGGGCAGTTCTCTGCTGTCCTGTTAGGGTCGCTATGAGTCAGAATTGACTCGACGGCAATGGGTTTACGTGTTACACATATAAAAACACTTAAACACCTCCAAACCTCTCAATATTTCACGAGGGTCACAAAGTACTGCATGCCTTCGTTATTATGAAACATTGTATTTAGCTCAGTTTTTTTAAAGTAATAGGCTTATGGCAGTCCGTTCTTAACAGGGCTTTGAACCAATTCATTCTGGTTCAAACCGATCCTGAGAATTTGCATTTCCACCCCTGGTATACAGAATAAGAATCTTTGTTTTAACAAAATCCCCAGGCGATTCTTAGGTATAATAAAATTTGAGAACCACTGCTCTGCTAGTGGTTCACAGAATTGGTCCCTAAACAGCAGTGTTAGCATCACCTGGGAACTTGTTAGAAATGTAAATTCTCAGCATGGGTTTGAACTGGAACAAAACAGTTCAAATCCCTGGTTCTTAAGTACAAGTTGTCTGTAAGTTGGATGTTCTTAACCCAGGAGCTGTCTGTATATAGTTTGGTTATTAGATCCTTGTCGAGTATATGGTTTCTGAAAACATTCTCCCAGTCAGTAGCTTGTCTTTTAACCTTTTTGGTAAAGTCTTTTGAAGAACAAAAGTTTTTAATTTTTACGAGGTCCCATTTATTTATTTTGTCTTTTGTTGTTTGTGCTTTCATGATTATATTACATAATCCACTGTTGAAAGCTAAGACTGACAGCATTGTCCCTGTTTGTTCTAAGAGTTTTACAGTTTTAGTTTGCACATTCAGATCCTTAATCCATTTGAATTTGTGTTTGGGTAATTGTGCATGGCTTGGATCCTGTTTCATTTTTCTGCATGTGGAAATCCAATTTTCCCAGCATCATTTATTGAAGAGCCTCGTCTTTCCCCATCGAATGGAGTTCATTAGCTTTCATTGCCATGTAACATGCCATTACCTGAAGATATCACAACTCGAATGCCCATCTAGTGCTGACGGACAGTTGGCCAGCTTCCAGTCTGGATGCTGGCACAGATGGTGGTAGAACCTTCCCTGTAAAAATGCACGCATTTTGTGGCATAGATCCTAGGAGTGGGGTCGCTGGAACACATGTTGGTCAGCTGCAGGAGGTACACAGTGCTGACTGCGTGCGCATGTCCTGTCTCCAGCTGCTGTGTAACCAGATGCCGTGGCTTCCCCGTGGGTCCTAGCCTCGTGCTCCGTCACCTGCTCGTCACCGTTGCCAGTGCCTCCCTCACCTGATCACTGGAGTGTCACCTCAGTCTCTGCTGAGGCCTGTGAGGTTCCTTGGAGAGCAGTGCTAGCTTCCCGGGTCTCGATCCAGTTCACCTCTAGCAAAGGGGCCCTCGGGGGACTGGGGGAAGCTCCATCTTCCAAGGCGGCCTTATTCTTGGGCAGGCAAGATTTATTTCTGACTGGGAACTGCTGCAGCCCTTGGTTTGTAACCACCAGCTGTCACTATAGCAACTCCTCTGACACCGGCCTCTACACTAAAAATAGATCACCTTCATCCTTGGGATAGGAAAATCAAAGAAAATCGAAGTGGGGGAGGGCCTGATGGCTCATTGGCCAGGCCCCCAGACCAATGTCAAGGCGCAGCATTGAGAAAGGCTGGGGGTGGGCAACCAAGCCCTGTGAGCACTGTGGAGCCAGCTGGACACTGAGGCTTCCCCGGTGGTCTCAGCCTTATCTGCTGTCTCCTTTTCTTCCCATCTGTCATAGCCTTCAGAGTCTGAATCACAGAATTTAATACTTACTGCAACAATAACATAGTCTTATTTAGCTAGGGTTTTAGTCAATTGCTTAATCTTAATTCTTCTCTGGGATTGTAAATTTTTTTCAAGGGCAGGGACTTAATTAGCAGGGTGGTGCAAGAACTCAAAACTATGTCATATGAAAAGGAGTTGAAAGAATAGGAGATGTTGGCGCAATGAGAGTGAGCCTGGAGAGTGGAGGGTGGGAGGAAGAACTGCCCTTCAGAGGAGGGACCCCGAGTGCTCTGCCATCCCACAGGACAGGTAGAGAGGCTACAGGAAGACAGCTCAACCCCACAGGAGGAGTCTCCCCATGACCAGACGTGGGCTTGTTTTTAATGTGTTTGACTGCATTTTTAAAATCATAGAAGTAAAATAACATTTCAGAATCTTTGAAAGCCAGGAAAGTCCTCCATAACCGTCACTGTCCACAACACAGACATTAGTATCTTCGTGGTTTCCCCAAGAGAAGAGCTTTCAAGATCAAAGCTTTCTAGAAATGGTTGCTTCAGGCAGGAAGGGTGTGCAGAGTGGATGGGGCTGGGACTTCAGCACTGCCGGTCCAAATCCTAGCTGCTGACTTGCCTGCTAGGTGGGGTGCGGTGCTTCCCCAGGTGGTGCCTAAGATGCCAAGTGGTCCACCCCAGGGGCGCCCTGTCCTGTTGGTTGTCATCATGGGGCATTCAGCAGAGGGGGAGTTTTAAACACAAGATGGGAGGCTTATAGAGATGACCGCTGAAGTCCAGGTGCTGAGCTTCAGGCTGCAAGAGAGCACAGATGTAGGCGAGTAGCAGAAATGGGCTTGAATGCGGAAGTCTGGGCCAAGAAATGCAGTAAGTAGCCCTCTGTTCACAGGCTGAGCTCAGTGGTGGCACTGGGGTCTTAGATTTGCTCATCTTCCTAGAGAGCCTCTCTGTCCCACTGAGACCCTCTCTGCCTGGGTGCCACATTCATGGCCCTGTCATATGCCACCCTTTTGCTACCATGCCCTTTGAGGGATGGAGGTCTTATCTCTCCATGTAGACTGTAGGCTCTCTGAGGACACCATGGGCCCTCTCCCTCCCACTTTTGGCCTGGGTATGCAGCCCTCAGTGCGTGGGGGTGAATTGAGTTTATCCATGGAGGGGTCAGTGTTGGGGATGGTTACCAGGCCATCGCCTGCATGAGACCCAAGGGGCCCCTAAGCCCCCTTCAAAACTCCCACAGTCTGATTTTCTAAAGGCAAAAGTTTAGGTGCCAGGGGAGGAGCATGCCCGGCCTCATTCTCCCTTGCCTCACACCCCGTCCAGAGCCCTTACACCCCAAGAAGCCTGTACACATTGGCACTTACCATCTAAGCTGGCATTAGTTAACCACGGTGAGCCAGGTAGTGGAGTTGCTGAGGACTAGTTACTGGGGGCTAGGAAACATGAATCTGGAACTCTGGACACTGCCAGGGGCTTCCAGAAGGGAAGCATGGTCACAGCTGAGTGAGGACTGGCCCTGTCCCTCCTCGGGGCAGCAGCCTCTCCCCTCTACAGCCTTCTGTGGGGTGGGGCCGCTGGGGCACACAGGTGGGGAGCCAGGCGCTGTGCAGAGGAGGCATGTGCTCATCAGAACCTGCCGGCCTGGCTCTATCTAATCGGTGTTGGTATGCGTTAGCGCACTGCTGTGGTAGAGAGTGCTGGGGACCGTGTGAGGCCGACTGGCGTTGAGCTGTTGCTGATGCGGGACGGCAGGCAGCACTCTGGCAGGCCTGACAGCACAGCTCCCTGTTACCCCTTCAGTATCAAGCTAATGCTGCCACTGTCCCCACCAGAGCCTTGCTGTTATTTCAGGAGGACAGACAGAATTCCGCCCTCCCCCACCCCGACCCCATTACTGCCCAGCATTCCTTTACCAGAGCCAAGTCCTCCCCACCCCAAGAGATGGGGCCCCAGAGCAGACCCAGAAGGGAAAGTGGACATCACCCCCAGGTGTCAGTGACTGGTCGTAGAGCCTTTCCCAGGGGGGCACCCAAGGGCAGTATGTCCTTGTGTCTGGGGTCGGGTGGAAGGGGAAAGAGACCCGTCCTACACCCTCAGCTGTGTCCAGCTGGGACTTCCAGGTCTCCAGGCTGCAGGCAGGGAGTGGCAGTCGGCTTTACTCAAAGAGGACGTGGGTCAGGGCCACATTGGGGCCCTTTTCAAGGACATAGTTGTTCATTGTGCCACGCCCATGGGAAGGTGGCTGTCAGCACTGGAAGGAGCCTCATCAGCCCTCTCTCCCACGTTCCAGCCTCTTGCTTTCAATGCACTGTTTTACAAATGAGGCTCAGGTTAGACGGTTTGCACAACGCCAGGTAGCTAAATGTGCTAGAAGTTCATAGACCAGCTACAGTCCCTAGAGTAGTAATGTTTTTTTTTAAATATGCAATTGTATAGGCACTGCCTGTGTGTGTTAAAACATTCAGAGAGTACAAAAAGGCAGAAAGTAAGACATTCTTCCACCCCCGACCTTAGTCCCCCAGTTCCTCTGCTGAGAGGTAACAGTTACTTCATATCCTTTGGAAGATATTCCGTGTATTTACAAGCCTGTTATTTGTTCATACAAATGACAGCATATTATAGATACTGTCTGCTCCTTGCTTTCCCCCAGCAGTCTGTCCTGGCCATCATTTCCCAGCAGGACGTAAAGAGGCCTCATTCTCTCTCAGGGCTGTGTGTTGTTAGTTACTGTCACATTGGCTCTGACTCATAGTGACCCCATGCACAACAGAACGAAACATCGCCGAGTCCTACGCCATCTTCACGATCATTGGTATGCTCCAGTCCATTGTTGCGGCCACTGTGTATTTTGAGAGCCTTCCAACCTAGGGGCTCCTCTTCCAGCACTGTATCGGACAATATTTTGTGTGAGCCACAGCATTTTCATTGGCTGTTTTTCGGAAGTAGATCTCCAGGACTTTCTTCCTAGTCTGTCTTAGTCTGGAAGCTCCACTGAAACTGGTCTACCATGGGTGACAGGTTATTTGAAATATTTGTTAGGTCAAAGAGTATCTGCATTTTATTTTGACAAATATGGCCAAATTGCCCTCCACGGAGGTTGTACCAGTGTATACTCTCAGCAGCACATCCTCACCACTGCGCTGTGTTAGCGGACGCGTTTGATCTTTATATCAACTGTGACGGTTTCAGAACTGAGATTCGATAGCTCGGTGCTAGAGAACTGGCAAAAGTGCATGTCTGAGGACTGACTGCAATTCATTGACTCAGGCCCCATCATCCCACCCCACTCTACAGGTAGGTACTTCAAGGTATTGCAGTTGAGGTGCCCCTTCCTGTGCTGATGCCTCCTGAGGCCTCGAGACTATCTCCATACACAGATGTGCACAGCATTCCCCAGGGAGGAGGTAGGGCCTCGGTTCTGTTTCCTGTTCTTACCTGAAGCACCAAGGCTCAGAAGCACCAAGAGGTGAAGTGCCTCGCACAGACAGTGCCCAGGGCAGGACCAGGAGGCTGCCAGCCCCCTACCACCGCCGACACTGCTGCCTGGAGCCTTCAGGGAAGTCCTGGCAGCTGAGATCCCACATTCCTTAGCGCTCCACAGTCCAGAGTTCCCTCCACCACTGCTCAGTTTCAACCCTGTGCTCCAGCTGTCCAGACTGTGTGGCCCTCTCTAAATGTGTCATGTTCTCTCAGGCCTCCTCTTTCTGTATGCACTGTGCCTCTGCCTGAATCACCCCCACCCCAGGTTAGGAGCCCCTCCCCCAGGAAGTTTCCTGGACACCCCTTCCCTGCTCCCCACCCCACCCGACCTGGTCTGGCTGAGGCACGTTTTCTGCTCTTGCAAGCGGAGGCATCTCTGATGTACTTACTGTTAGGAGGCACTGACCAGCTTGAGCGTCTGCCTCTCCTGCTGGCCTGCCGGGCCCGTGGTCTCTGGACCTGCAGCTTGGTGCCACGCTTGGCAAGCAGACCGTGCTTGAGTGTTTGTGGGACGAATGAATCAGGGGACACAGCTTGCTTCACATCAGGAAATGCATCCACTGTTCCATGGCCATTTAACCTCCAACATGGGTTCAAGGAAGCGCAGTAACTCAGGAAATCTGAACATTTCCAACCTGTCCCATGCAATGTGGCCCCGGGCCAACCAGGTCATAACTTCCCTCTGGTTACAACACCTTTCATCTTAGTGTGCTTCCAGGAGACCCCAAGCCACTTGGCCTCCCCCTGGCCTCCCCGCAAATGTCCACATCTGCTGATGCCTCAAAGTCCTGCTTTCTTACTCTTTTTAAAAGACTATATATAACAGCTTTGTAGAGATATAATTCACATACCATATGGCATGGATTGAATTATGTACCCCCAAAAAAACGTGTGTATCAATTTGGCTGGGCTAAGATTCCCGGTATTGTGTGATTTTCCTAAATGTTGTAAATCCTGCCTCTATGATGTTAATGAGGGACGATGGGCAGCAGTTGTGTTAACGAGGCAAGACTCAATCTACAAGATTGGATTATGTTAAATATAAAAGAGAGAAGTGAGCAGAGAGACAGGGGGACCTCATACCACCAAGAACGCAGCGCCGGGAGCAGAGCGTGTCCTTTGGACCTGGGGTCCCTGCGCGGAGAAGCTCCTAGTCTGGGGGAACATTGATGAGAAGGCCGACAGAGAGAGAAAGCCTTCCCTTGGAGCTGACGCCCTGACTTTGGACTCTTAGCCTACTTTACTGTGAAGAAATACATTTCTCTTTGTTAAAGCCATCCACTTGTGGTATTTCTGTTACAGCAGCACTAGATGACTAAGACACCATACAGTTTGCCCATTTGAAGTGTGCAATTAAATGCCTTTTAGTGTGCTCACAGAGTTGCACAACCATCACTATCACTTTTATAATATTTTCATCACCCCAAAAAGAAACCTGTACCCATTAGCAGCCATTTCCTCCCAACCTCTCCTGCACACACCAGCCCCTGGCAGCCACGAATCTATTTTCTGTCTCTATGCATCTGCCTACTCTGGGCATTTCATATCAGTAGAATCATACGATGTGTGGTTCTTTTGCAGCTGGCTTCTTTCACTCCACAAAATGTTTTCAAGTGTCTTTACTCCTTAGATTAGTAAGTAATGCCTTATCAAGGATGAGGGATTAATCAGCTCACGTTCCCATGAATTTAGCTCCTTAGGAGGAAGCTTCCAGGGAAACCAACCCCCAGAGGGACTGAAGTTCTTGTTAAAACAGCAAAAACAAAGCGGTGAGGCATGTCTGCTTCATCATCTCAGGAAGATCTGAGTCTGCACTCCTTATTAAAAAAAAAAACAAAAACAAAAACCATTGCTGTCATTCGATTCCTATAGGGATAGGACAGAGTAGAGCTGCCCCATATAGAACTCCCTCGTGTAGTCTGCAGTCCTTATAGAGGGGAGTAAGTAGAGAATCACACAGTAAGCAATGGGTTAAGTGCCCATTGTGGGAGACATGCCAGCAGGAGTTCACAGTGCAGAGAGTACTGACATGCAGGAAGCAACCACCAGCCCCTACTAGACAGAGTGCCAGAGCCAGCACTTAAAGGTTTCAGAGAGGGTGATGGCGTGGGGAGGGAGAGTCAAGGAAGGTTTCAAGGAGGAGGTGGACTTGAGCTGGGCCTGGAAGGGGCAGCAGGACCTGGATAAGCAGGAGGGAAGAAGTCCGGGGGAGGGAGCACACAGAGACTGTGTAGAGTGTTACCATGAGGAGCAGTGGATGGAAGGTGAAAGAGGAACAATACAGCCAGATACCATCAATGAAATTAATCTGAACCAAATACTATAAACTCAAGGTAGAGTATTGAATTGAGGGTGTAAATATGCAAAGCCAAAACATCCACATACTCTGGACAAGCTAAATGTATGCTCATAGAAAAGCCCACCCGCTGCTCCCAGCCACTAGGCTAAACGTCCCTCACTGCCACTGATGCTGGCCCCGTGAGGCATGGCTGGATGTGCTGCAGGGCTGCGGCCCCACCCCACCTCACTACCCGCTTCCTGCATGGGAGGTCCTTGGAAGAGGATGTGCTCTGGAAGGCCAGGGACCACGGCTCCCTAGGCTGCACCGCCTGGCCGCTGCTCCGCCCGCCCTCCTGGCTAGGCACTTTCTTGGGCTCATGCTTGCTGGTGTTTGAGCTTCAGTGTTAAATGGAAAGCAGGCCCAGACAGGCAGATGATAGGATAGGCCAGGCAAGATGGCTGTAGGAGGCAGGAGGGCCTTTCTAAGCAGCAGAGGAGGTGTGCAGCCTCTGCAGGGCTTGGTAGCTATGGGGCTAAGGGTGAGGCAAAGAGCCGAGTCCAGGCAGCTGCAGGGTCCTGGCCCCCGCACGGGGTGGACTGTGACACTGACTGCTGGGAGGAGAAAAGCACGCAGAGCAGGCTCTGAAGGAGAATGGGGCTGACCAGTTCCTGGGCATGCAGCAGCTGCCCTGGGTGAGCAGTGGACCTTGGTGCAGGACGCTGTCAGACGGGGTGGTGACATGGCTGCCAGCTTTGTACTGGTAGCTGAGCTTCCCTGGCCCTCAGCCACCCTTGCCCCAAGCAGGCTCAAAGCCCCTGGGAGCCTTGTGGTGTTCTGTGGAGCTGTTCTCCTGACATCCAGTGTGTCCAGCTGTGTTTCTTTAATTGGTTGATCCTCTGTTTATGACAGGAAGAAACAGACACCACTTCTCTTAGTTTGAGATCCCTGGAAAACAGAGCCTAAGACAGGGACTTGGGTGGAGGGTGTGGGGGGATTTAAGTTGAAAGGTGAACCCAGGAAGCAGGATCAAGGGTGTGGAGAGAGATAAAGCCAGTGTGGGGGTGGGCCCCCTGCAGGCCGGCCAGACTTGTCTCAAAGGCGTCCATCAGCAAGCAGCCTTGTCCACCAGTGGAGTGCCAGCCCCTCTGTGCCAGGGCCAGGCATGGCCAGCTTGAGGGATGGTGTGAAGGGGCCATCGGGGAGCTGGGTCACTTTCTGTGGGACTTTGCTGGCCGTCCAGGGTCTGCAGCCCCATCAACTGACATTGTCTACTTCTCAGTGGTCTCAGCAAGGCTTGTTTCAGCCAAAAGAGAGAAGATGCAGAAATTGGGCTTATACAGCTCGGAAACAGTGGTGAAAAGCTATCCTGGCAGGAAGCAGACTGGCAGCAGTGATTCCTCCCAGCCGTGCCAACACAGCCTTGCCTTTCCCAGCAAACCTCACCTTGAATGTGCTCTGTGACTGGGGCCGCCTGCCCAGTTGTGGGCAGAAATCTGCACCCCACGGGGGCAGAGGCCCTTCCAGCTCTGCTGGTTGGCACACCCGGCAGAGGAGAAGCCAGCCCAGTGTGGCCAGTGGGGAGGTGACTGCTACCAGATGCCCAGAATTCAGCTCTGCCTGCCTGTGGCTGGCTGGCCTCCGAAGCCCTCTGCCCCTCTCTGGCCCTGCAGGCCCAGCGCTGGGCCCGTCTTACCCTGCACACAGCTTCTAGTGCTTGACCGTGCCCTGTTTCTAAAACAGAAGGCTCTCAGTGCTTGACTTCAGGGAGGCAAGGTCTGTTCTACACTATTTGTTTTAAGAAGATTGTTTCCCATAAACCTGTCTGTGTCACATACACAAAGCTTTAGGGGTCGGCTACCTTCAAACCAAACCACTGAACTAACAGGGTCGACTAATTTCCAGAAAGCACCATGGTATAGTTATATTAAGTAGGATCTCCCACCAGCGGCTTTTTTGGCTGTAAGTAACAAACTCCTGCTCAAGCTGGCTTACACAGCCACAACGTTGGTCTCGGAACAGGGATCTGGTGGAGCGGTGCTGTGCCTCCTCGCTCTGCGGGCCTCTCCTCCCCTATCATGAGCAGTTTCCAAGTCCCTGAGCTGGGCTAAGGGAGGAAGAAAGAACCCCTCTTCTTCCACCACAGGGTGGAAATGCTCACCCAGGCCAATCCCCATCCCCACCAGCCGGTGAGGCCTGCCATGCTGGGGAAGGGCTTGAGAGCCCGGCTGGGCTGGGAACACCCCCTAGCAGAGCTGGGCAGCACCCGTCTGTTAGCAGGGAGAATGCCAAGGGCAAAGGGTCCAAACTGACTAGTAGGGGTGTCTCACAGGCCAGGTGAGGATAATCCAGGGCACCCAAGTAAAGTGTCACCCGGAAGTCTGACCCACAGGGTACCCAGCAGAGTCCACAGTGTAGAGCAGGACTCCAGCTCCTGGGCGGGGACAGAACAGAGCCCCAGCCCCAGGTACGTCTGTGAACAGGATAGGAGTCGCAGCATTGAGACCCAGAACAGGGTGCTGTGTGGGTCTTCAAGAAGCAGGTGCCAAGAGGGGAGGAGACACAAAGAGGGTTATTGGCGAACCTGCAGGCGCATGAAAGGGAGGAGCCGGTGGGTGGGGCCTGCAGATGAGATTAGAGGAAGGGGCTGGGCGGGGTGAGAACAGCTGCAGCGCCTGCTGAGGGCCTAGCCTGCCCAGCCGGCAGGACTGCAGCCAGAGTTGTTCTTCAGGGGTCCCAAGTCCTTCAGGAACGGGCCACACTGGTGCCCCGCACACTCCTTCCCTGGCCAGGGAGATGTGGTCTTGCTGTGAGGTGGGCAGTTAGTCAGCTGTGCCCCCACAGCAAGAGACCTGAGCAGCACATTTTCCTGGCCACCACCACCACCAGCTGCCATTGAGTCGGCTCTGACTCACGACGACCCCATGTGTGTCAGAATAGAACTGTGCTCCATAGGGTTTTCTATGGCTGACTTTATGGAAGTAGATCTCCAGGCCTTTCTTCTGAGGCACCCCTGGGTGGAGTTGAACCTCCAACCTTTCAGTTAGCAGCCAAGTGCATTACACCACATTTCTGAAATCCTTCCTGCCTGACGCTATATTTGTATGAGGAATTGGGCCAGGGCTGAGTGTGCCCAGTGGGTCCAGCAGTCCAGCCATGGGGAGGGGAAGGCAGGGCTGGGGAGCTGGCAGGACTGCCCCCTCCTTTGCCTGTGGAACTTTGCAGTCCGGCACTTCTGTTGCTTGATGTTTTATAAGACATGTCTTGTCTCCATGAGCAACTGATGGGAGGAACACATCTTCTGTGTCTCCGCACCCTCTACTTCCCACAGGGGCTTGGTTAGTGTTTGTTGATGGACTGATAAGTCTGACCACAAGAGAAAAGGAATCTGCTGTGGATGAGAACTTACTCAGTAATCAGACAGACTTGTGCCTCAGGAAGACAGAATAAAAGCAAGATCCTCTTCCTCTCACAAGGTGCACACCAGGAGGAGAGCTACCCAAGTTCTTACCCATAAAGGAAATGGAAGGGAGGTGTGGGCCTGTTTTCAGATTTGATGAGCAAGAATGAGAGAATCCTGTCTGATAGTTCAAAGAAGTCAGCTTTGGACTCAGCAGAAGGAGGTTCCATTTGGCCTGGTGTATTGGTTAGGGCTATTAGCCACAGGCCCAGAAATTGATTTTAGCTAGTTTAAGTGGACAAAAATCTTGTTCAAGTTATTGAATAGTTCCCAGAATCTCCAGGATGCTAAAGGGCCAGGTTGGGAGGCTGGTGTTCTGGAGCGGGTGCTGTGGGGATGCCATGCACCACTGGGCCAGATGCCACCACATGAGAACTTCAGCCACTGCCTCTGGAAGCCTTCCGTGGCTGCTGCCACTCTCCCCAGATGGATTCAGCTTCACACTTGCCTTTGTGCAAGGGAGGCCGAGTCTGACCCAGGACGTTCAGCTGGTCAAGTCCAGGCCTCACTCGTGGCACAGCCGCAGGGAGGCTGGAAAGTGGGTCTTCAGGGAGTCTCCCATGTCATGAGATGGCCTCCCGCCATGGAGGCCACGCGTGGGGAAGATGCTGAATGATGCTGGATGGGCAGCAACAATGACAAATGTTCACCAGGCACACAGGAAACTTGAAGGCAGTCCCTGCAAGGTTGTTGGAGAGCTGAGAGACCACCACCAAGAGACCTCTCAGAGGTGACACTTTCCGGGGTGACTCTTTAAGTTTCAGGGTGGGCCATCAGCTTCAGAGGCTCAAAACACCAAGAATGGATGTCTCTCCATTTATAGGAGCTAGCCAGAAGGAACATCTTCTAGTTCCAGGTGACACACATAACAAACAATACGTGGGCCAGCTGCATTAGCAGGACTGAAGTCCTCACCCTATCAGCAGAGCCAAGTGGGCCAGACCCAAAGGCCACTTGGTGTCGACTGTGTGACCCCCACAGATCTGTATCCAGGGCAACCTTCCCTGGGCAGGACTTGGAGAGGCTCTTGGAGCTTCTGTTTTCTACCTTTCTTTTCATCTGGAGTTTCTCCAGGAAGTCTCTGCCAGCTGAATTAGGTAAAATATTATTCCTGCCTCCCTGCAGGTGACTCAGGTTACCTTGAAGGGAGTTAAGGGCGCTCCCCAAATCTCTAGCCCTGTAATTAGAGTCTCTAGGGTTACACTTAACAACTGATCATTATTTTGTGTTTTTTATGTGTTTTTAAAAATTTTAACTTTATACGGGCAACCTTCTTTCCTTGTTTCCCCAAGTTCTTATGGGGCGTGTCGCTGCTGCCCTCCCTTACTGCCAACACTCGTTCCCCTAAAATGTCGTAGAAGCTGGTCAGCCTGAGCCCTCGTTTGCCCCATAGATGCTTAGAGCTTTGATTCCGTTTCCTGGCTGAGGCTTTCGTGTTTTCTGCAGTCCTTTGTGCTTAAGAAACAGTTTTCTTTAGAGGATTCCAAACCACTGACTGATACATTTTTTTCATCGTGGTAAATATATATGTAAGAAAAAATTTTGCCATTTCACCCATCTTCACAGGTACAGTTCAGTGACATTAAATGTTTCTGTTCATTATCTTGTGCAGCCATCACCCTTACCTGTTCCCAAACTTTCCCATCACCCTTAACAGAAGCTCACTCAGTGTCCCCTAAGTTGAGTATCCATTCCCCCCTCCTTCCCACCTGCCCCTGGTAACCACTGATAAACTTTGGTCTCTATACATTTGCCTATTCTAGATATCTCATGTAAGTGGGATCATCCAATATTTGTCATTTTGTGATTAACTTACTTTACTCAGCATAGTGTTTTCAAGGTTCATCCATGTTGTAGCGTTTCTCTTTATGGCTGAGTAATCTGCTATTGTATGACTATACCACATTTTGTTTATCCATTCATCTGTTGATGGACATTTAGGCTATAGTGAACAGTGCTGCTGTGAACATTGGTGTATAAGTAGCTGTTTGCCTGCTGAACCCTATACTTTGGGAAATGAATTCATAGAGAGCTATGTTATAAATTTAGTTATGTCTAAGCCTGTTTCTGTATCTACAAAATGGGGAAACCATTTCCCATCTTCCGTTGTGAGGACTATACACCTATCACGTGCAGGGCACTGGCTGAACTCTGTGTGTAACTGCTGGTTGGCTCTGCCCATTTGAGCCATGAGCAGATAAGGCCAAGACTTGTGGATTTAGTCCTTGTCTGGACAAGGTAGGCTCCCTCTGTCACAAAGGGGACAGAATTACAAAGGCTTATTACTAGACATTACCAAACAATCCCCTGACATCCACAGTAGGCACTTTCACACCTGTCCGCCCTTCATCGCTGAGCTTACTTAACAAAGGACAAGGGAACCTCTCGTGACTGACTACCATATCTGACCCATGCAGGCTAATATCAACATGGAGCCCTCTGGTTTGAGCATAGTGGTAAAGGTTTATATCTTTTAAACTTTTATTATGGAAAATCTCAACTATGGTGGTGCAAACAGTTAGGTGCTCAACTACTAGCCGAAGGTTGCTGGTGCAAACCCACCCAGAGTCACCTTGGAAGTTAGGCCTAGTGATCTGCTTCTGAAAGCACTATGGCACAGTTCTACTCTGCACACTTGGGGTCACCGTGAGTCAGAATCAACTCAATGGCAACTAACAGCAACATAAATGCAAAGAGAGTATGATGAAGCCCTGTGTATCTGTCTGCTGCTCAGCCCAACAACTCTCAACTCAAGGCCCACCTTGTTTCATCACACCCATCTTCCTGTTCCCCTTGGATTATTTCGAAGCATATCCCAGACATGTCATTTCATCTATGGATGTAGATGCTCCTTTAAAACATCTTTCCTGGAATCCTAAGAAACCATAAGCTAGGAATATCACTGTGTGAACAAGGAGAATTTGACAGTTTCTTTATGATCCCTCTTCCTCCCCTTCCTCCTTCTGGTCCTATATCCTTTCCTCCCTTCCCCTTCCCTTCTGTCCTCCCTCTTTCCCTTCTTCCCTCCCTCTTTCCCTCCTTCCCTCCCTCTTTCCCTTCTTCCCTCCCTCTTTCCCTTCTTCCCTCCCTCTTTCCCTTCTTCCCTCCCTCTTTCCCTTCTTCCCTCCCTCTTTCCCTCCTTCCCTCCCTCTTTCCCTTCTTCCCTCCCTCTTTCCCTCCTTCCCTCCCTCTTTCCCTCCTTCCCTCCCTCTTTCCCTCCTTCCCTCCCTCTTTCCCTTCTTCCCTCCCTCTTTCCCTCCTTCCCTCCCTCTTTCCCTCCTTCCCTCCCTCTTTCCCTTCTTCCCTCCCTCTTTCCCTTCTTCCCTCCCTCTTTCCCTTCTTCCCTCCCTCTTTCCCTCCTTCCCTCCCTCTTTCCCTCCTTCCCTCCCTCTTTCCCTCCTTCCCTCCCTCTTTCCCTCCTTCCCTCCCTCTTTCCCTCCTTCCCTCCCTCTTTCCCTCCTTCCCTCCCTCTTTCCCTCCTTCCCTCCCTCTTTCCCTCCTTCCCTCCCTCTTTCCCTCCTTCCCTCCCTCTTTCCCTTCTTCCCTCCCTCTTTCCCTTCTTCCCTCCCTCTTTCCCTCCTTCCCTCCCTCTTTCCCTCCTTCCCTCCCTCTTTCCCTCCTTCCCTCCCTCTTTCCCTCCTTCCCTCCCTCTTTCCCTCCTTCCCTCCCTCTTTCCCTCCTTCCCTCCCTCTTTCCCTTCTTCCCTCCCTCTTTCCCTTCTTCCCTCCCTCTTTCCCTTCTGTCCTCCCTCTTTCCCTCCTTCCCTCCCTCTTTCCCTCCTTCCCTCCCTCTTTCCCTCCTTCCCTCCCTCTTTCCCTCCTTCCCTCCCTCTTTCCCTTCTTCCCTCCCTCTTTCCCTTCTTCCCTCCCTCTTTCCCTCCTTCCCTCCCTCTTTCCCTCCTTCCCTCCCTCTTTCCCTTCTTCCCTCCCTCTTTCCCTTCTTCCCTCCCTCTTTCCCTTCTTCCCTCCCTCTTTCCCTCCTTCCCTCCCTCTTTCCCTTCTGTCCTCCCTCTTTCCCTCCTTCCCTCCCTCTTTCCCTTCTGTCCTCCCTCTTTCCCTTCTTCCCTCCCTCTTTCCCTTCTGTCCTCCCTCTTTCCCTTCTTCCCTCCCTCTTTCCCTCCTTCCCTCCCTCTTTCCCTCCTTCCCTCCCTCGTCCCTTTTTTTCTTTGGATCTCTTCTTACGTGTTTCTCATCTTTCTTGTTTTCTCTCTGACATTATCTTTACTTCAGACCACCGTCCCCCGCATCTATCTCTTTTTCCATTTCATCCTTTGCTCCTTCTTTATCACACATGAATTGTAATTTTTTAAGGTTTTTCTTTTTCTGGTAAATATATATAACATAAAACTTGCCAGTTTAACCATTTTTAAGCATACGTTTCCGCGGTATTAACTATGTTCACAATGTTGTGCATATATTACCACTGTTTGCTTCCAAAACTTTTTCATTATCCCAGACAAACTCTGTACCCATTAAGTATTAATTCCCTATACCCCACTCCATCTAGCCCATGATACTCACTAATCTACTTGCTGCCTATTATCAGTATTTCATATAAGTGGGATCATACAATATTTGTCATTATGGGTGTGGATTATTTTACTTAGCATAATGTTTTCAAGGTTCATCTATGTTGTGGCCTATAAGAACTTCATTTCTCTTTCTGGCTGAATAATATTCCACTGTATATATGTATATATATTTTATTTCTTCATTCATCTGTTGATGGATACTTGGGTTGTTTCCATTTTGGGGCCATTGTAAATAATGCTGCAAACAGCATCAGGGTACAAGTATCTGTCTGATCTCCTGCTTTCAGTTCTTTAGGGTATATACCTAGGAGTAGAATTGCTGAGCTATATAGTAATTCTATGTTTAACTTTTTGAGGAACTGCCAAATTGCTTTTTACAGTGGCTACACGATTTTACCTTCCTGCCAGCAAGGCACAAGGGTTCCAGTTTCTCCATATCCTCACCAATACTTGTTATTTTTCATTTTCCTGATAATAGCCATCCTAATGAGTATGAGAAGGAGCCCTGATGGCACAGTGGTTAAGTGCTTGGCTGCTAAGCAAAGGTTCAGTGGTTCAAACCCACCAGCCACTCTGTGGGAGAAAGATGTGACTGTCTGCTTCTGTAAAGATTTACAGCCTTGGAAACCCTATGGGGGCAGTTCTGCTCTGTCCTATAGGGTCACTATGTGTCAGAATTCAACTAGACGGCAGTGGGTTTTTGGTTTTTTTGAATGCCTATGAAGTGGTATCTCATTGTGGTTTTGATTTGTATTTCCTTAATGACTAATGATTTTGAGGTTCTTTTCATGTGTTTATTGGCCATTTGTGTATCTTCTTTGTAGAAATGTTCTTTGCCCGTTTTTTGGTCTTTTTGTTGTTGAGGTGTACTACTAGTTCTTCATGTATTCTTGATATGAAACCCTTATCAGATACATGATTTGCAGATATTTTCTCCTATTTTGTGGTTGTCTTTTCACTTGCTTGATAATGTCCTTTGATGCACAAAACGGCAAATTAAAAGTCCGTTTTAATTTTGATGAAGACCAATTTGCTTATTTTTTCTTTTGTTGCCTGTGCTTTTGGTGCTATAATTACAAAACCATCACCATATACGTGGTCCTCAAGGTTTACCCCTATGCTTTCTTCTAAGAGTTTTATGGTTTTAGTGCTTATATTTAGATTGTTGATCTGTTTTGAGTTAATTTTTGTATATGGTATGAACTAGGGACCCAACTTCATTCTTTTGCATGTGGAAATCTGCTGTGCTTGCGCCGTTTGTTGAAGAGACTATTGTTTCCCCACTGAACGTACTTGTCACCCTTGTCAAAAATCGTTTGACCAGAGGCAGAGCCAACATGGTACGCTAGACAGATATGTCATTCCCTCTGCAGCAGAGACCTGAAAAACTAAATAAAACAGATACAAACATCAATCCTGGAACTTTAAGCATCAAATGAAGGGATAAAGAACATGATCAAACACTGAATGGAAGAAGAAACTGAAGGAAAACAGAGAAAGAGAAGAGATACAATGTAAAGGTCCCCTGTCGCCATCTTGGAGCACAGCCAGCAAGGACCCCAGACAGGGAGTACAGGAAGGCAAATTCATGGAGCTCCCACTAGGAGACAGAGCACCTGGTAACCAGATAAACATGATTTCCCACCTCTCACCCTTATGTCCCATACACCACCCCTGCTGGGCCACACCGCGCCACATTGGCTGGAGAAACACTAGCCGGCCTTCAGCCGGAGTCCGCCCCACCCCGACCCACTGGCTCCTGCCGAGCCATTTTCTCCCCTTTCTTCCTTTTGTTTCTCCCTCCCACCTAGCCCCATATGCCACCTCCACCCTTCCCAACAAGCCATACCACACTGTTCAACTAGATATCTACTACATGCCATCACCCTAGGTCCACCCCGTCCCCACCTGCTGGCTCCTGCTGCACCATTTTTTTTCCCTTCATTTTCTTTCTCCCTCCCAACTAGCTCCATATGCCACCTCTACCCCTTCCCACAGGGCCACACTGCACCACCATGGGCAGTTGATGGTCTGTTCTGCAGCCAGCCCCAGGCCTTGTTCTGACTGATGATATTGAGCTTTTCATCATCTCTTTCCACAGATGTAGTCAATTTGATTCCTGTGTATTCCATCTGGCGATGTCCGTGTGTATAGTCGCCATTTATGTTGTTGAAAAGATACTTGCAATGAATAAGTCATTGGTCTTGCAAAATTCTATCATGTGATCTCCAGTGTCCTTTCTATCACCAAGGCCATATTTTCCAACTATTGATCCTTCTTCGTTTCCAACTTTCATATTCCAATCACCAATAGTTATTAATGCATCTTGATTGCATGTTTGATCAATTTCAGACCACAGAAGTTGGTAATATTTGATTTCTTCATCTTTGGCCTTAGTGGTTGATGCATAAATTTGAATAGTCATGTTAACTGATCTTATCCTATCCTATCACTGACAGCATTGTAGTTTAGGTTAGATCTTTGAAATGTTCTTTTTGATGATGAATGTGACGCCATTCTTCTTCAATTTGTCACTCCTGGAATAGTAGACCATGATTGTCTGATTCAAAATGGCCAATACTGGTCCATTTCAACTCACTAATGCCAAGGATATCAATCTTTATATGTTTCATTTCATTTTTGACAACGTCCAATTTTCCTAGATTCGTACTTCCACATTCCATGTTCTGATTACTAATGGATATCTGCAACAGTTTCTTCTCATTTTGAGTCATGCCACGTCAGCAAATGAAGGTCTTGAAAGCTGGACTCCATCCACAGGTTGACTCTACTTTGAGGAGGCAGCGCTTCCCCAGTCGTTTTTTGAATGCCTTCCAACAGGAGGGGCTCATCTTCCGGCACTATATCAGACAGTATTTCACTGCTATTCATAAGGTTTTCACTGGCCAAGTTTTTCAGAAGTATACTTGCAGGTCTTTCTTCCTAGTCTGTCTTAGTCTGGAAGCTCTGTTGAAACCTGTCCACCTTGGGTGACCCTGATGGTATTTGAAATACCAGTGGCATAGCTTCCAGCATCACAGCAATATGCAAGCCACCACAGCTGACAGACAAGTGGTATGTCAATTAGTTTAGGAAAACATGTATGGGCCAATAAAATCTTGAATTAAAACAGGCAAAACATGGAGGGGGAAAATATGAAATGTTTATTTTATAATCACAAAAGTGAGATGGATCAAAAACATAGTGGGAATTTAAACAAAGTTAAATTCTCATTAAGGGTGACAATACACATGTACCATTTCTTGTTGTAATGCAACTAAGATGTCCACTTTCATGCTAAAATTATCATGAAAAAAATAATAAAACCTGTAAAAGAAAAAGAAATCATTTGCCCATAGATGTATGGGTTTATTTCTGAACTCTCAATTCTATTCTTTGGTCTGTATGTCTATCCTTGTACCAGTACCACACTGTTTTAATTACTGTAGCTTTGTAGTATGTTTTTAGGTTGGGAAGTGTGAGTTCTCCTACTTTGTTCTTCTTGTTCAAGATTGTTTGAATTATTCGGTGCCTCTTGCAATTCTATATGAATTTGAGGAACAGCTTTTCCATTTCTGCAAAAAAAGCTGTTGGAACTTTGATAGAGATTATGTTGAATCTGTTGATCATTTTGGGTAGCATTGACATCTTAACAATAATAAGCCTTCCCATCAATGAACATGGGATACTTTCCATTTATTTGGATCTCTTTTGATTTCTTTCATCAATGTTCTACAGTTTTCGGTGTACAAGTCTTTTACCTCCTTGGTTAAATTTAATCCTAGGTATTCTTTTAGATGCTATTGTAAATGGAATTGTTTTTTTAATTTCCTTTTCAGATTGCTTGTTGCTGGTGTATAGATATCTAACTAATTTTTTTTTTTTTTTTTGATCTTGTACTCTGCAACTCTCCCAAATTTGTTTCTTAGATCTAGTAGCTTTCTTGTGGAATCTGAGATTTTCTACATATAGGATCATGCCAACTGCAGATATAGATAGCTTTGCCTCTTTTCCATTATGGATGCTTTTATTTCTTTTCCATGTGTAATTGCTCTAGCTAGAGCTTCTACTACAGTGTTCAATAACAGTAGCAAAAGTGAGCATCATTGCATTGTTCCTGATTTTAGAAGAAAGCTTTCAGTCTTTCACAATTGAATGTGTTAGCTGTGGGGATTTTTGTTTTTGTTTTTGTTTTTGTTTTAGTAAATGTTTTTTACGTTGTGGAATTTCCCTTCCACTCCAAGCTTTCTGAGTTTTTGTTTGTTTGTTTGTTGTTTTATCATGAAAGAATATTGGACTTTGTCAAATGCCTTTTCTGAATCAGTTGGGATGATCATGTTGTTTTTGTCCTTTGTTCTACTAATGTGATGTTTTACATTGATTTATTTTCTTTTGTTAAGCCACCCTTGCATTCCTGGGATAAATCCCACTTGGTCATATTGTATAATCCTTTTACTGTACTGTTGGATTTGGTTTGATAGAATTTTGCTGAGGGTTTTTGCATTTATATTCATAAGGGATATTGATCTGTAGTTTTCTTGTGGTGTCTTTATCTGGCTTTGGTATCAGAGTAATTCTGGCCTCAAGGAATGAAGAAGTCTGCCCTACTTTTCTATTTTTTGGAAGAATTTGAGAAGGATTGGTGTTAATTGTTCTTTAAATGTTTTGGTAGAATTCACAAGTAGAGCCATCTGGTCCTGGACTTTTCTTTGTTGGGAGGTTTTTTATTCCTTTTATTCACTTGCTGTAGATCCATTGATATTTTCTATTTCTTCTTTAGGTAGTTACATGTCTAGTAATTTATCCATTTCATCTACATTATCTAATTTGTTGGTGTATAATTGCTCATCATATTTTCATATAATCTTTTTTATTTCTTTATGATTGGTAGTCATATCCTCACATTCATTTTTTAGTGATTTGTGTCTTCTCCCCTATTTATCAGTATAGCTAAAGGTTTGTTGATTTTACTGAACTTTTCAAAGAACCAACTTCTGGTTTCATTGATTCTCTCTATTGTTTTACTGTTCTCTATTTCATTTACCTCTGTTCTGATCTCTGTTATTTCCTTCCTTCTGGTAAATTTGAGTTTAGTTTGCTCTTTTTATAGCTACTCAAGTTGTAAACTTAGGTTATTAATTTGAGATGTTTCTTCTTTTTTTATGTCTGTTTTTACAATTATAAATTTCCTCTGAGCACTGCCTTCACTGCATCCCATGAGTTTTGATACATAGTGTTTTCATTTTCATTTGTTTCTAAGTATTTTCTAATTTCTGTTTTGATTTCTTCTCGACCCATTTGTTGTTTAACAGTATGTTGTTTAATTTTCACATATTTACGTAATTTCCAGTTTTCTTTGTTACTGATTTCTAGTTTCATTTAATTATGTTTAGAGAAGATATGTCTTATGATTTCAGTATTTTTAAATTTATTGGGAATTATTTTTTGACCTAACATATGGTCTCTCCTGGAGAATGGTCCATGTGCATTGGGGAAGAATGTATACTCTGCTGTTCTGGTAGAGTAGACTATGTATGTCTATTAAGTCTAGTTGGTTTTTAGTGTTGTTCAAGTCCCCTATTTCCTTATTGATCTTCTGTCTAATTGTTCTATCCATTATTTAAAGTGCTGTATTAAAGTCTCCAACTATGACTGTATCACTGTCTACAAGGCCACATATAAAACCAAAGCTTTCCCACTGTCTTGATGTCACCTTTTTCTTGATTCAGCATTCACTTATCTGCTGTAAACTCTTGACCGGTTTCCAGAGTTTTGATGAGGTTGGTTCTGCCAGTTTCTGCTTGGTTTTTTGGTGTTTTGTCGGGGAGGGGAGATGAGCGTGTGGAACTGCTTATGCCGCCATCTTGCTCTTTAAAGTTTGAGTAGAATTTAACATTGCTTATTCTTAGTTTAAGAAATAGATGTTTATCAGTTTATCTCACTTTCTTTAATTACAAAACTAACCCCCAACTTGCTTTTCAGTCATGTGCTCCTAGAATATTTTTTATCTGTTGTTCTGTAGCCCTAAAGAGAAACACATAAGACTCTATCCTGCCTCCAAGAGACAGCATGATCGTGGGTTTGGATGAAAGCACCCCGGGAAGCCACTGCAAGATCTCCATCTTGGCAGATGTTTTCCTCAGGGCATGAAACTAAACATAAATTAAGCAGATTAGCACTTATTTTGTTACCTTGCTTATTCCTCACAACACTTCTTTACCTCCATATTCCAGTGGAGCAGGGACTACAAAAGCATAAGAGACTTGTTCGTGTCACTCAGTTAGTGAACGGCGGAGCTGGACTTAAGCCCGAGGTTCTCTACCCTAACCAGTGAACCCCTCATCATGTTGATGAGAATCCTCTGGGGGAGCTCAAGGGGAAAGTGAAGATTCTGGATTTTATCCCCAAAAGTGTGATATACTTGGCCTGGGGTGGAACCCAGGGATTCCCATTTTTAACAAGACCTCTAAGTGATTTGGAGGCAGGTGCTGTGGTGACTGCACTTAAACACTGTCCTGAGTGGTAGCTGTCGAAGCAAGGTAATAGGAAAATGGAGGTGCAGTATACTGCTCTTTCTACTTTCAGATGTGTATAGGTTTTTCCATAATAACAAGTAAAACAATACAGCCTTGCATTCGTGTAGGAGACCTTATCCTTTAAAAAACTGTGAATTCACAGCCTGGTTCACCCAAATGAAAGAACAGCAGTCCGCCCTTGGGGGAGAAAAGGTCAGAGCAAAAGATAACAAAGGCAGTAATTCCTGTCAGGCCCAGAAAACAGTTAAGGGAATTTAGATTGCAAACTAGCATATCTGATTTCTAAGATGTCTGACTCAGAATTCTTTCTTCACTGACCTCCTACTCTTCTGGGATTTTTGCCCTTGAGTCTCCCTTCTCTGTGGTCAACATAGTCTCTTATCCTGCCTAGATTTGAGAGCAATAAACCCAAAAGCCTAACCCATTGCCATCAAGTCGATTCCGACTCATAGCGACCCTACGGGTCAGGGTAGAACTGCCCCATAGGATTTCAGGGAGCAGCTGGTGGATTCGAACTGCCAACCTTTTGGTTAGCAGCCAAGCTCTTAACCACTGAGCCACGAGGGCTCCTTTGAGAGCAATATCAACGAGAAATCAGAAAGTGCTTCGGCTCCAAAAAAGTTTCATCCACGGTACAGAGCGATAGTCAAGAGAGCAGGAAGACTACCCAGACCAGCTTGCCCCTCTTCTGTGGCACGGCCACTCTGCGCACACAGGGTGTGCGTGAGTATAGTTTGCTTTGGATCCTGGGAGTTCTCTGAAAATATCCTAAACCCAAATGAATGATGGAAAATGTAAATGCTGGCAGAATGGATTTGCATGACGAGAGCATTTTTCTCCTTGGAAGCTTCAAACTATCTGTAAATCTCTACCAGGCCTCAGAACTTCCCTGTGAAAGGTAAAAATTGAGGTGGAAGAGGATGATATGCTCCCTCAGCAGCCATGGCCCACGTAACTGAGTGTGTGCAGTGGTTGGTGCTTATTTTTGTTACCAAGCATCTACCCCTATTTTTGGTAGCAGGACCTTGAGTCTGCTCTGGGTGGCCCTGGTGGAGCCAGCTGCCCAGGGTGTGGAACTAGGTCCCCCATCAAGCCCATCACCCACTGGTGGGCTCAGGAGTGGGCTCTGTTTTGTTTGCCTTATGAGGGAAGGCACTGGGCCAGAAGGGGGCACCTGGGAGGGCTGTCACTGGTGGTATTTGCAGAGACTAGGACGTACTCCTAGACGTAGAGGAGAGCTAGCCCCTTGCCCAATTTCGCCTAAGTCACGGATCAGGCTGTACAGACCATCAGCACTTGGGTTGTGTGCACCTTTTTTGGCTTGAGCCAGCCAGAGCTGGGCTTTTTCTACTTGCAGCAGAGCATCCTCACCACAAGCTTGAGACTGTCACCATCCACTTGTGTGTCAGAGCAGGTGGGGGGAGTGCCAGAGGGCAGTGAAGGTGGAGTCACACCCTAGTCACCATGTGAAGGGCATGCTGGGGGAGGAAAGTGGTGAGTCAGTGGCTCCAGAAGCCAGGCCCCACCCCCACCCCCACCTGACACTCAGCTGCTGCCTTCCTCCTGCCTGTCACACTCTGACACCGACACTAGATCCCACAGCTGCTCCATTACGCTGAGAGAGGATCCAGCACCTGGCAGGGTGAGAATCACCTGAGGGGCTGCTGCCAAGGCCGGTCACCACAGGGGGCTGGCTTCTGCCTGCCAGTGTCAAACCCTGTAGGTGGCACTCCACAGCCCCAGCCGTGCTCCGCTCACTGGGTGCCCACTGGGCTGACTAGGAAGAACCACTGGGTCTGAGAATTTCTCAATTGTGAATAGAATCCTGGTATCCATGCTCTGCATTCCCAGACAGGCTAGTGGCTCTCAGGATCATGGTGTCTGATGCTTTCACTCCCCTCAATCACCTTAATGGGCAGCCTCCAGCTTCTGCTGATGCACTTCTAGTGGTGGGCAACTGATTTGCTCACTCATTCAACAGCTACAAGTTTCATAACTTTCCAGTGCCTCAGTTTCATCATCTATAAAATGGAGACAGTTTATATTAACCTGCCTTGGGTTGTGAGGATTGAATGAATTAATGTATTTAAAGTGTTTAAATATAATAACCCATTCGAGTATTAATTCATTAAATATTTTCTAAAGTGGATATTCTAAAGTGCTCAATAACTATTCCTATTACTGCTACTACTACTCCTGTTACTATTACTAGTACTTTGTTACTATTACTGCTTCTGTTACCACTGCTACTACTCTTGTTACTACTACTCCTATTACTACCACTACCGTTACTATTAGTACTACTCCTGTTTCTATTGCTTCTGCTCCTGTTACTACTGTTACTGCTCCCGTTACTATTACTACTACGTGCCGAGCACTGTTTTCGACTCTGGAGGCACAGAGGTCAAGAAAACACACTTCCTGGTCTCACACAGCTCATTCCCTAGAGGGAGGAGGCAGACCACGTCGTGTACTTTTATGTACCCGTCTGTCTGCTCAGTCAGGCGGTGCTAAGTGGAACCAGGGTTGTGCAGCACAGTGAGTGTGCAGAGCGTGTCTGGGGGGCCCTTAGCTGGTCCGGTTCAGCCTGTGTGACAGGTGTTCTGTGAGGGCTGATTGCAGGGAGAGAGTGTGGATACCTGGGCGGGTGCACCCCAGAAGGAGACAACAGTTGAAAGAGCCATCACTGAGGAACTAGAAGGGGAGCCGAGGGGCTAGAGCAGGTGAAGGATGGGAAGTGAGTACTGGCAGCAACTCGGGGCCTTGTCTGGGAGGCCAGTGGGTGTGGCGGGAACCTGGTAGAGGTTTGGCAGGGGAGGAACATGACCCTATGCTTCTGAAGACTCTGGTGGCCTCTGTGTAAAGAGAGCAGACTAGGTGGGAGGGGGCTGCAGTAGGAGGGGTGGTGGGTGAGAAAAAGGCCCCCGGCAGGGAGAGTCTGGCTGTGCCTGAATGTAGGGCTGACAGCACTGTGTGGCAGATTGGGTGCAGCGTGAGGAGAGGCACCAGGCGGCCAGGAAATGGCGGTACCATCACCAAGGTGGAGCTGGTCAGGCAGCAGGTGGGTGGGAGGAAATCTACGACTGAGAGCTCTGTCTGAGGTGTGTTCAGTTTGAGACACCGCTTGTATATCCAACCACTTCTGTCATATCTCCACCAGGATACCTGAGCCTAAACCCAGGAGAGAGGGCAGGGCTAAAAGACCATCCATTCTATCTTCCATCCAGCTGAAAAACAGGAAAACCTCATTATAATTTCTATTCTCTGGCCGTGATTCTCCTTCTCGACCCTGGACTGCTCTTCGGGGCTCTCACCTGAGTGCTTTTCCTCCTGAAGCCCTTCTAAGATGTGCCTGCATATTCTGGTGCTCCTTGTCAGGTGTGCCAGTGCTGGGAGAAGGTCACCGCAGCCTCCTCGCAGGCTTACACTGGCTGCTGGGGCGGCTGCTGTTCACATAGCACGTAAGTGTTAACTGCTTTACTGAGGCCCACTCACAGATGTTCTTATAAGCCCCTGCTCCCCTCCTGCACTTCACGCTTGAGTTTCCTGGAGAATCTGGCTGGTGTCCAGGCATTGCACGTATCCTGTCCTCTCCCTGGTCATTGTCAACATTATCTGAGTAACACTGGTGTGAAGAGGGAAGCACAGTGCAATGTGCACAGTGTTGACTCATTAATGGGCATCAGCCAGGGCTGGTGTGGGCAAAGGTAGAGCAAGCCGCTGCTGTAAGGGGCACCCCTGGCCAAGAGAACCTACTTTACCTGCTGGCTCCATCCCTTAAAATCTACCATTAGAAACTCATTCCTTTGTTAAGGAAGAATGTTACAGAAGTAAAACAATATTTGTGCGCTTGAGAAGATATGAGATCCATTTACCATTTGTATTTTCCAGTTTCTTCATCTCTTCTTGGTGACAGGAAGGGCTCAGGTCAGTACAAGGAGCTTGAAGGGCAGCAGATGGCATCATTGCTGCTGTGGGCAAGTCTGGACACCAGTAGTTACTAGAATTCCAAGTTCATTCACCAGGCCCCACTGAGCCCAGTAAAAAAATTTAAGTAATAATAGTAATACTTGCCACACTTATCCTTCACGATAGTTAACAGTAGCTGGCTACGTGGAAGGTTTAAGGGAAAAACCAATTTGAGCTTTGGAGCCAGGCTGTCCTGAGTTCAAATCCCAGCTCTGCCAAGGAATAAGCAGGACAAGCAGCCCACCTCTGCCAGCCCTAGTCTCCCCAGCATTGAAGGTGGAGGCAGCAGGACCTGAGAGGTGGTGGCTGGGATTACAGTGAGACAGGCATTAACACGCCCTGCCGCGATAGATGTCCCACAAACCTCCACACCCTTGCCCGCCCCCTGCAGGGTTTTGCTGAGATTTTTATGGCTAAATATTGACTCTGTTCACTGTTGTGGCTCTCCTTGTCTTTGGACCAGTGCATTTCCTCTTGCCTGTACTTAACATTTCTCCGGAGGCAGCCGTGGGGATGCTGGACATTTGGAGCAACTCGGTGGCCTGTGTTTTGTGCCTCTGTCGACCCAAGCCCAGCTGGCCTTATTGAATCTGGTTCTTGGTTGGGACACTCGATTCTATTTGTGTCCTTTGTGGGCCACTGTGGGGGAGTGTGGCCCTCTTCAAGACCCAACCTGCTCCCATTGGCTCTTCACAGCACTGAGTGGTTGGGATCAGGCAGCAGCATAGATGGCCGCGCTTTGTTCAGGAACCTGGCGTGACCTGTCAACCTCCCAGTGGGGCAGAAGCGAGGAATGCTTCCGGAGAGAGTCTCTGGCGTCTGAATGGACATTCCTCTCCCTAGAGTCAACAACTCAATCCTGCTGAGCTGTGGAGATCTTTGGGAAGCTGAAACACAGGCATGAATGAGATTGTCTAGGAACATTACCCAACAGTTATTTAATTACAGCAGTCGAGGCTTCTGGTCCATGTGAAGGGACCCACTGGGAAGTCAGCTGGTGACATCTCAGCAATGCTGCTTCATGGCTCTGTACTGGGGCCACCAGGGGTCTCAGCTCATCAGGGGTCTCAGTTTGCCAGGGGTCTCTGCTCATGTGCTGAATGATTAGGATGTTGTCTTTAGTACTCCTGCTTTGGCGCCTGTGTAGCTAGACAGTGTCACCTCGGGTTGGAAGGGATGTAGAGAGGTGGGCTGGGTTTAGTTACATGGCCCCTTGCTCTCCAGGTGGAATTCAAGTCGTGGTGATGCTGGGTGTCTTAGTCATCTAGTGCTGCTGTAACAGAAATACCACAAGTGGATGGCTTTAACAAAGAGAAGTTTATTCTCTCACAGTCCAGTAGGCTACAAGTCCAAATTCAGGGCATCAGCTCCAGAAGGCTTTCTCTCCCTGTCAGCTCTGGAGGAAGGTCCTTGTAATGCATCAGTCTTCCCTTGGTCTAGGAGTTTCTCTGCACAGAAACCTCAGGTCCAAACGCGCTCTGCTCCTGGCACTGCTTTCTTGGTAGTATGAGGTTCCCATGTGTCTCTGCTCATGTCTCTCTTTTATATCTCAAAAGAGATTGGCTTAAGACACTATCCAATCTTGTATATCTCATCAGTATAAATGCCACTAATCTATCTTATTAGATCATAGTGATTGAATTTACAACACGTCAGGAAATCACATCACATTACAAAATGGTACACAATTATACAATACTGGGAATCATGACCCAGCCAAGTTGAAGGTATTTTGGGGGGACACAATTCAGTCCATGACACTGGGGTTCCCAGGACTGCCACAGACCCAGGAGGACCTCCTCTGTGTGCCTAAGGCAGATGGTACCTTTGAGCTGATTCAGGATGAGGACAGCTTCCTTTGCAGGTAGACACCTCCAGAGTGTGTGTGCCTGCGCCCTTTCCTTCCCATGCCCTGGGCCAGGCCAGCTGGCTCCTTCTGGGCAACAGACCTCAGAGTCTGCTTTGAGAAGTAGAAGCAATTGCAAAACATATTCTGGAAGCAGCCTCTATTGAGAGTTTGCTTGAGCTGCATTTTACTGCCACAGCTAACACTCTGTCCTGGAGAGACCCCGAGCAGGCTTCCACCCTTCTTTTGAATGCATTCCTTAGAAGAAAGGCAGGAAGATTTCAGTTTGAGACATTATAAAAGCCCGAATCTGCATTTCGAGCATGCTGTGTGTGAAGTGTGGAAGCCATTGCTCTGCCCTGCCGCCCTCCCTGGTCCCCAGAGCTTGGTGTCGTCCTGGGACTTCACCTTGATAGTGAGTCACTGTCACTAACAAGGAGGTGATCATACCCCCTCGGGGCCACATGACACAGCCAGGGGTGGCTAGTGAAGCTGGGTGTCTTGAGAATCTAACTGGTTCAAGGCAGGGCAGAGGCCAGAGCGTGACACAGTGCAGGTGGTGGATAGGTGTTTTTCTACCTTTACCTCTGAGTAACCAGTACACTTATGAGTAAAGTCCAGCTCCTCCTTTGCTGCTGCAGGGCAGAGAGGCAGTGTGGTGCAGTGGTTAGGAGCATGAACTGGGACAGTTGCGTGGTCCTTGGAAGTCACTTAATCTCTCTGTGCCTCAGTTTCCTCATCTGCAAAGGGTGACTATACCTTCCTCAAGGTGTGCTGCTGTAACCGAATTTTTTGGGTTCTTGTCGTGTCCTATTAGCCAATCGAAATAAGACACATACCAATTGCAAGGGAAACCGAAAGTGGCAATTTATTGTCTGCACAGACAAGGAGCAACTTGGGGCCTGGCGGCCAAAAGACCACTCCCTGTCCCAGTGCATCGGGGACCTTTTATGTTCTCGAGTCCCCACGGGACAGGGGTTGGTGCCTGAAACCCTACACCCCAGCCCTCCCATGCCCAAATTTGGAGATCTGGGTGCTGAGTCATGCTGAGTCACTCTTCATAGGCAGTCCCCATTGTAGGACTTCTCGGTTTGCAAAGTTGGGGGAAGAGGGGGTGCTGTGTGCTGAAGAATATCTTCCCCTCTGGGGATGCTCAGTTCTGGGGTCAGGTAAGAACAAGATTCTGACACAAGGAAAGTATTAGCCCAAGAGACAGAAAGGGCCACATAAACCAGAGACTTCATCAGCCTGAGACCAGAAGAACTAGATGGTGCCCAGCTACCACCAATGACCGCCCTGACAGGGAACATAACAGAGAGTCCCAGATGGAGCAGCAGAAAGATGGGGTGCAGAACTCAAATTCTAGTAAGAAGACCAGACTTAATGGTCTCACTGAGACTGGAGGTACCCCGGAAAGCATGGCCCCTGGATTCTGTATCAGCCCAGAACTAAAACAGTTTCCAAGGCCAGCTCTTCAGACAGGGATTGGACTGGACTGTGGGACATAAAGTGATACTGGTGAGGAGTGTGCCTCTTAGCTCAAGTAGATACAAGAGACCAAAGGAGCAGCTTCTGTCCAGAGGTGAGATGGGAAGGCAGAGAGGGTTAGGAGCTGGTTGAATGGACATGGGAAATCAGGGATGGAAAGGAGGAGTGTGCTGTCACAGAATGGGGTGGGCAATTAGGGTCACATAACAATGTATGTATAAAATTTTGTATGGGAGACTAACTTGAAATGTAAACTTCATCTAGACTACAACAATAAAAAAAAAAAAAAAAAGAACATGATCCTCCAGATTTGCACATGCGCCAAGATCTGGCGCCAAATACAAACCGAAGTTAGAGGCTGTGGTTTGCAAGGGCAGCAGGCTGGGAGCAACCGCAGTTGGAGACCTCAGCTTGCAAGGGCTGCGAACCAAGGGTCAGGTAGCCGTGGTGGAGCACGGTTTCAATGTGAAATGAAGTCAGCTAACATTTGTAAATCACTCGGTGCCTGCTACATAATAATCAGTTGATCAAAGTGCTGGAGCATGTGCTCTTCCTCAGAAAGGAGTTTACAAACGAGCTGAAACTTACCCATGCAAGTGTCCAGTTTGGATGAAATCTTTCTAAAATATACCACATGCACCCCTGACTTCCCAGACAGCAAGACACTGGACTAACTGTAAGGGTCCCCATTTCAATGACTAGGGCGTCGGCCCAGTGCTGAGACTGAGCTTCCTGGTCTGCGGAAGGCAGCTCTCTCATGATGTGCACCCCAGCGCCCCCTGGGCTGCCTCATAATGTGCACCCCAGCGCCCCCTGGGCTCCCTCATAATGTGCACCCCAGCGCCCCCTGGGCTCCCTCACTGACATGCACCCCAGCGTCCCCTGGGCTCCCTCACTGAAGTACACCCCAGTGCCCCTTGGGCCCTCATACACTGTGGCTGGGACACCACTAGACCCCAGCCTGCAGGGTTGTGTGGTGAAAGTAGACGGACCACACAGCCCTCAAGGACTCTGACAGGGCCCAGTCCACTGTGGCAGTGGACTGAATCCTGCCATCTTAGCTATGGGTCCAGAAGGGTAAGTGGTCCCAGGTATGACTGCTGGAGAAATTGCTGAGCCCTTGTGCTGTCCCTAGAAACCCCTGCTAATGTCACAGGCAATTCTAGTCACTTGTAGTTGTGTTCTGTCAGGGTGTGTGCCAGGGTGGCCGAAGAAGGAATCAGCACTGGGGAAGGCCTTTTTTCTTTGAGGAATGTAGCATTTATAAATGTCGTGGTGGGTTTGAAGCCACTTGCTACCAGGGCCCCAGTCCAAGCCCCTGTGGGCTGTCCTTCCCTAGGACCAGGATCTGAGCTGTCACACGAAGTTCCATCAATGGTCAGTGCTCACCTTTCACTCTAAGGAAGGACATCATAGACTTCTGACCTGCCTCGCCCTTCACAAAGCAGTCTCACACACATACATGCGGGCTTCTGTCTTGACCCTGCTAAGCAGGACTCAGGAGGTCTGGGCTCAGTCTTCAAATTCCACCCTTAGGCTGTGGTGTAGGGGAAATGGCACTGAATCTGGGGGCTGAACGGGTGAAATCTTAAAACTGTTGTATAGAATGTCAAGTAAAAAGCCAACGTGAGATGGTGTTGTCCAAGAAAGGGCACTTTGAGGCTATCCCTGTCCCTGAGACTTCTGTGAAGGTGAGGTGCCAAGTTGCAGAGGGCAGGATAAGGAGGCACTTCAGACCATGGTCCTTGCTGTGGGACAGGGATCCTAGCCCAGGACACATTAAAACTGAAATTAATTTGAATCTTTGATGCTCACTCTAGGAGAACCCTAGAAAGCTGATTGGGGCCAGGGCTTTCAAACCTTTTTACAAATAGAATTGGTTTGTTTCTGGGCCCTGGTGAAATTGACTCTCCCGTCTCCTTCTTTCTGAAAAGTCCTGGTTTCCATTACTGCTGCCCACAGCTGCTCACTTGACCCAACATTGGCCACCACTGTCCACTTACATAAGAAAGCAAGTCAGGAGCTCCATTATGTCAGGCACTTACGTCCAGCTTCTAGTTAAACTGAGTTTAAGTGTCCTCCACCTGTCAATCCCACATGTTAGTCCTGGACAGAAAGACGTGCCCCGCTCATGCCAACACAACACAGCACGAAAAAGCCTCAAAGCAGTCTCACCTGCATTCACTCACTCAACATCCTTATGAACCAGCCAAGCTATCTAGCTCCAGGGCTAGAAGGAAGAGTGAAACAGACACACCCTCCACCATCTCACTCCTGAGGAGCCTCTGCCGGAAACAGTGAGCTGTAGCAGGAGCTGTGCCCGCTGCCCAGCCCAGCTCTGTGCCGATGGACAGAGGCCACAGCCTGAATACAGGCCATGTGTCAGCTTCCTGGGGTCATCCCGTACGGGGCTGTGTTACTGTTCTTAGCTTTCCATTCTGGGGTGTGTATGTGTTTGTGGTGGTGTATGTATGTGTGTGTGGTATGTGTTAGTGGTGTGTGTGTGCAGTGTGTGTGTGTATGTGTGTGCAGGTGAGAAATCACCTTGCAGAAAGCCATTTGGCCTTTGTTCTTGGTTCTTTCTAGCTGTACCAACACCTGAGGCCAATGAGTGGGGGGCTGACCAGACCACCTGGGGTCCGATGCTGACTAAGCCTCACGAGGCATGATGCAATCTATCATGGCCACATGGCAGAGTCAATAAGAGCTCTGAGGCTGAGATGGAGCTTTCTGGTTGGGGACCATGCAGGGAAGGGTAGTGCGTCCCTCTTTGGGACATGGAAGCTCTACGCTTTGACCCTTCCCAGACCTCACTCTTTATGTCTCTTTGTATCATTTTTTGTTATATTAAAACTGTTATCACAGCTATGATGTCTCCCATAAGCTCTGTGAGTCATTCCAGTGAATTATGGACCCAAAGGAGTAGTGGGGGCCGGTTGGCCTGAAGTAGAGGAAGTCATGTAGACTCTCAAGCTTGGCGGGTACCCACTGACCCAGTCCTGGGTGGGTCGGGGGTACTACGTGGGCAGTTGGAATCTGAACTGAGCAGAGAAGGGAAGCTGAGATTTCCATCCATAAGATGCAGCTGGTATGTGGAGTGGGATTTGTTACCTACCACATAATTCGGTGTCAGAGGTGCGTGATCTTAGTCTTCTCGGGGCTGGTTTTCACAGTGTGTGCATGTGATGTATGTGTTATGACCAGATTGAGAAAACGCAATGTGATAAGCCTCTGTTTTCTTGGTATTAGTCAAAAGGAAGTTGGCTTTTCTCTTATCAGTAGGAACAAGAAGGAAACCTAACATTCTCAGTGACTCTGGTACTAGAGGGGTTTCCAAAGTGCCATGATAACCTGAACATTTCCCAGTGTAATTTCCAGGTGATAGGGTATCAGAACCTTTACAAATTCTTGTCAGCCTGCAACTCATCAAAAATGCATTCAGCATTTGGCTGGTAAATTCAGCAGTGTGTCTTACGGTAGATAGTATCTGATACACCAGAGAAACCTCCTCTGGTCCAGGGTGCTTTGTTCCCAGAGTTAGGGCCATTGAGCACCATGCTTGGCACATGCTCTGTTCTCCCTGTCACAGGCTTGTGTTGGCAGGTGGGTTCAGACCTGGCCCGCTACCACCTGCCTTGCTCTGGCTGTGCTTCCCTGAGCAGTTACTCTGCTGCTCCAGCCTGCGTATCCCTGGTCCACAGAGGGCCTTCAGTACCGACCGCCTAGGCAGTGTGGCTGCACAAGGGGGCTGAGCAGGCACAGAAGTCTTCTATTAAGGCTTACTGTTTTTACAGTTTGGGGATACTAATTTATAACAGTCTATTGTGACAGGTCACTGCTCCCCTGGTCTTCCCCAGTTATCTCAATCCTAATATTTCTCCAAGAGCAGCATCTTCCAAGAACCCCCACTGCCCCCGCTCCCTCCCTCTCCTGAAGGTTCACAGCATGTGCTCTCTGTGCACCAGGCTCCTTTTCTACTCTCGTGTTTTCTGAACACCTTTTCTTTTTCCAAAAAAGATTACATGGCTAGTCCTTAATCATATGCTCCTCTGCACTGTGACTGAATGGGTTCATACATTTATTTCTGTCCCCTCAGCTCAGTTCTGTTTCCCAAGGACAAGAACTGAGGCTTATGTCTTTTGTATCTACTCCAAACACTTAATTAGACAGTAGGTGCCCTGGTAATACTTATGTCTCACTGATAAATTGATTATTTGAAAGCGAAAACAGCCTGAAACATTCCTTTACCATGTCTTAATTAAAAAATCAGCATCTCCGGCAGAAAGGGAACCTCCTTCTACAAGCCTCCTTGCCTGCTAAAGGTTGCTGGGGCAATAAAAGTGAAAACACTTCTTCCCTTCTCAGCCCCGACAAAGCAGGGTCTCCTCCATCTCCCATGGTAACCCCCAGCTGCTCTTTCTCAGCAGGTGGCTGAGACAGAACCACGGAGGCCCTGCCCCAGTCAGCCACATGCCCCTGTCTGCTGCGGCCTCACATAGGAGAGGGAGGCAGCCTTCCTGCTGTATCCCAGGAGGCTCTATTAACACAGCCATGCTCCCATTGTAACTGACTGGTCCACTGGGGTTTGCAAGAGTAGCTGGTTAGCTCTCACCACTAGCATCTCAGGTATGAGGTGGGGAGGAAACCACCTGGTGTGGGCCAGGAATCAAGGTCAGAGAAGAAGGGGTCGAGCCCTGGCCTCAAACATAATCACGGCATGTAGTTACTCTGCAGAGTTTCTGGGAAGGCTTGGCTGACTCACAGTTATTTCCATTCTCACTCACTGGATTCTACCAGTAACCATCTGACTGTAGTGACTTGATTATAGGGCCGTCTTGAAGAGGTGGGTTTTCGAGGGGTAAATACTGCATCTTTGGGTGACTCAGAGGTAATCCATGGGCCCAGTTCCAAAGTCTGGAGCTTTCTGCTCTTCACAGGTATGAGGGTCGATGCTGGTCATCCTGCATCCTTCCGTCTGCTCCCCAAAGGCAGACCCTGCACAGGGGAGGGCTCTCCAGAAGCACAAGCCAGGGGCAGGACAAGGGGCAGCGGGCAGCAGAGGGAGAACAGCCCTGGGGGCCGCTCAGAAGCGGCTTCCAGTGTGGACACCTGGTGCTCAGTCTCACTGGGGCCTTCTGAGGATGAGTGCTGGGCACTCTCAGAGTCATGCCAAGGGACAGGGAGCCGGGCCATTTGCCCCCTAAGTGCCCAGCTCTCTCAGCTGCCCTGCACACCGGCCGAACAGGCTCCCAGGGCACTGAAGAAACTGCTCAGGCAAGGAAACAGGGAAAGGGGAGCACATGAGGAGGCAGGAACTGCACACCAGGCTGCACGTAGACCCAGACGGAGCCAAGACAGTGACCACGAGGGGCTGGGCACCATAAGGCCTGGGTAGAAAGAACCCTGTGACTGTGTCCATCTGCTGCCTCCTCAGTTACTGCAGGCAGCCTTCACCCGTGGGAGCAGCGAGACATGTCTACACATGCATACCCCCACCCTGGGTGCACTGGACCCCTTGCATGTCCTGCTAGGTTCTGCCTGACTCTGAACCAGATGTCAGAGAGTTGAAAAGGCTGGAGACTGTCGTAGGGGAAAAACATCACAAAGTCTAGCAAAGCAAAGAAAGTTGTATTTGGCATATAGTCAAAAGGGCAGAAGCGGGAAAACAGACAAGCATGCTGCTAGAGCCACGTTTGCCCAGTTACAGAGCCGTCAGTATATATTAACATTACAAGTGGACAAAACCATTGAAAGCTTTAGGCTAGAAACTGTGATCCTACATTTTGAATCGTCTTTCTTAACAATCATTGGTACAGATTTCAGTAACTAGAGTTAGGAGGGTCTTCATTGGTCCAACAAATTTCTATTCACTAAATGCTAACAGAAAAAGAGTAGAAAGTCTTTTGTGTTCTGTTTTGATCGGCTTTTGGTGAAAGTTTCCCTAAAAGATATTTTCCAAGATTATCTTAGCTATTGTCCTTATACCTCGGGGCCCAGCTGATGTGTCCTTGTGAGTCCTTGTGAGCCCAGCTCCAGCTGGGTCACATCCTCTATGCTCAAGGACAGGGAGTAATAACTCCAGTATTATTTCCTAAATCAGGATGAAGGTCTCCTCATGTGCCATTTCTGGTTCTGGTGGTAAGACCCATCAGGAGGGGTTCCAGGCCTGCCTGAATTCTCTGCTCCTCTCGCAACCCACCGCGCTTCAGCTCTGACTGCTTCTGCGCCGGCTGTGCGGTGGGCCCCTCATGGAGGTCCTTGGCTCGTCCACCCTCTACATGCCCGTGAGTGAGCCAGCGTGACAGCGTGGCCCTGCTGAGACTCGGCTCCCGCCACACCAGGCGCCTCAGTGGGCACAGAGCAAAGCCCATTTCTTCCCCTTGCCCAGGCTCTTCACGAGGCCTGACCTGCCTTGAGCCCCTGTGGGAGCTAAATCACCCTGAGGCCCAGTGGTGAAGAGTCGAAGTGTTTACGTGAGACTTGTTGGTTTTATTGACGTCTAAGTGGAGGCTTAGGTTATAAGTGGGCAGCCATGGTTAGTGGGACAGCCAGAGTCCTTTTCTGCAGTCCATGCACAGTAACTTAATGAGGGCAGGGGCCATTCCTCCTCCAAGTCCCCACCTGGCCTGAGCCCGGCCTGTGCCTGGCCCTGAGCCAGCATGGAGCAAGTGTGTGCCTGTGTGGACACAGCAGGGCCTCTGGACGGTGCCTGCCTGGAGTCGGGGGGTGGCTACCCTCTCCAGGGCTCTGGAAATAATTCACATGGGGCCATGTTGATAAGAATTTTGTCACATGAGTTTCCTCAGGAAAGGGTGGATGGTGGTCAGTGGGTCACTGGTAGAGGAAAGGAGGGCTGAGGAATGAGGTTTGAGCCTTGACCTGGGACAGCAGGTGGCCTTGCTGTCATTCACACAACACAGGCCTCAGGCTAAGCGGTGGATGGCTCTGCGCCCAGAAGACACACCCTCCTGGCCCCTCCCTTCTGTCACCGGGCAGCCCCACCAGGTGTTATGTAAATGTCACATTACCCTTGGCAGGGCCTCTCAGATAGCACATTGGAAACTTGGCTTCGGAAGGCAAGGAATGTCTGTCATTTCCCAGGCTCCCTTCTTTCCTCCCTTGGGCCAGGTGACTGCTCAGGGTCTTGTGACCCTGGCACCTGCATCACACATGTACCCGAGCCCAAAAGGAAGGGCCTTGTCCAAAGGCTAAGACGGGAAACCTGTAGCCCAGAAGAGCTCCCCAGGGACCCCTCAGATCTGCCCCCTCCTTGTCTGTGCACCCCACATGTAGGGGCGGGGTTGGGTGGCCCTATCCACGCTGCCCTCACCAACAGAGAAGTTGTAGACTTAGGGGGACTGCGACCTCCTGAGGGAAGCCAAGCTCTGCAGAGCCGTGAGGGGCCCCAGAAGCAAGCACTGACAATGTACAGTTACAGAGAACCACCTGGGACCCGCAGAGAGAGGCAGGCTGGAGGGGAGCCCTTTCTGTGGCCCCAGGGTCTCCTGGCAGCCTGGCCAGCTCGCTGTGCTGGGGCAGCTGGAAGCTGTGGGTGCCTGTGAGCTCAGCCCACCAGCAGCAGCCGTGTGCAGATTACAGACAGGCTGGCTGACTTGTCCAGTGCCATGGGCGCTGCTCTGGGTGCCATCTCTACTAAAGGATTAAGTGTCGGCCTGCCCCTGGGAGCTCGAGTAACCAGCGTCTTCACCCAGAGGTGTTGAGTCTGAGGCTAGGCAGGCAAGTAGGACCTACTCCCCCACCCCTGCTTCAGCCTCTGTGGGGAGAGGTGGAATTGCCTTCCCTCTCCGGAGCCCAATCTTTTAACACTCTCCTGCCCCTCCTCCTACCCAACAGCAGGGGCACAGGCTGGCTGGGGGCACAGGAGGGAGGGAGGGTGCTACAGTGACCGCCCAGGCTGCTGAGCCTTCAGGGCTCCCACACCCAAGACCTGAGTTCCGTTTCCCTGCTCAGCAGGGGCCACTCCAGAGCCCAAGGGAAAGAGCCAGCTTCTAGTTTCGGTTAAGCATGTCTTGGGCCCCAGCGACTCCACTACTAAGCTCAGGCATTTTCCCCAGCACCCTACCTGTCCCCAAAGCCCAAGGGAAATGGTTCCAAGGCTTCCCACTGGCCCACACAGACCCCACCCAACTCTAGTTAGAGCACTTTTTTTTTTTTAAGTCAGACTTACTGAGGTCTATAGTTTACAGACGGTAAAATTCACTTTTTGGGGGGTGTACAGCTCTGTGAGTTTTGACAAACATATAATCACCACCACTACCAAGACAGAGAACAGTTCCATCACCCCCAAAACTCCATCAATGCCCCTTTGTAGTCACCTCCTCCTTTATCCTCAGTCCCTGGCAACCACCGATCCTTTCTCCGGACCCCTCTAGTTTTGCTTTTTCCAGAATGACATATAAATGGAAAACTACAATATGTAGCCTTTTGGGTCCGGCTTCTTTTACTTAGTAAAATGCGTTTGAGATTCATCCGTGTTCTTACATATGCCAATAGTTCTTTTCTTTATTTTACTGAGTAGCATTCTATTGTATGGATGTTCATGTTTGTTCACTAATGAACCAAAGGATGATTGGATTATTTCCAGTTTTTGACAGCTATAAATAAAGCCACTGTAAACATTTGCACTCAGGTTTTTGTGTGAACATAAGTTTTTATTTCTCTTAGGGAAATACCTAAGAGTGGCATTGCTGGGTTGTATAGCAAATGTAGGTTTAACTTCATAAGAAACTAGCAAACTATTTTCAAAATTGGCTGTTCCGTTTTGCATTCTCACCAGCGATGTATGAGCCCTAGTTGTTGCACATTCTTGCCAACACTCGGTATTCTCAGTGTGTTTTTAAGTTTACCTAGTCTGATTGGTGTATATTGGTATCTGTAATGGATTGAATTGTGTTCCTCGAAATGTGTGTTGTAAATCCTAACCTCTATGCCTGTGGTGGCGCAGTGTTTAAGAACTATGGCATGCTGCAGCTGCTAACCAGAAGCTAGGCAGTTCGAATCCACCAGCCACTCCTTGGAAACCCTATGGAGCAGTTCTACTCTGTCCTATAGGGTCACTATGAGTTGGAATCAACTCAACGGCAACAGGATGCCTGTGGTTATAATCCCATTTGGGAATGGGTTGTCTTTGTTATGTTAATGAGGTGAGATTAGTGTAGGGTGTACCTTAAGTCAATCTCTTTTGAGATGTAAAAGAGATTAAACAAGCTAGCAAAGGAAAGATGGGAGAGAGAGATGCCAAGCCACAAGACAATCGCCCAGGAGCAGAATCTCAGAAGAGACAGGGACCTTCCTCCAGAGCCAACAGAGAGAGAAAGACTTCCCCTAGAGCCTGCATCCTGATTTCAGACTTCTAGCCTCCTAAACTGTGAGAAAATAAATTTCTGTTTGTTAAAGCCACCCATTTGTGGTATTTCTGTTACAACAGCACTAGATAACTAAGACAGTATCTTATTGCAGTTTTAATTTGCATTTCCCTAATGATTTACAATGTTGAGCATCTTTTCACATGCTTATTTGTCATCTGTAACTTTGCTTTGGTCAAGTGCCTTATCAGATAGATGTTTTGCAGTTTTTTTTTTTTCTAGTCTGCCACTTGTCTTTTTTTATTTTCTTAACAGTGTCTTTTGAAGAGCTTAGGTTTTAAATTTTGTTGAAGTCTGATATATCCTTTGTTCTTTTAAGGACCACATTTGGGCACTTCGTGAGTGGGGACTGTGGGCCAGGCACTGTCTGGGTAGGGAGATCCAGGGACAAATAAGAAGAGACTGGAATATGTAAAGAAATAATCACAGCACACTAATTTTATAATGTTTGAATGTGCAAGGTGCATAAAAAGGAGGGATAATTAACTCTAGAAATCAGTGAAGGGTTTGCAAGTGATGAATTTAGCTAACAATAGATGCTGAAGCTGTGGCTGTGAATCAGAATATAAATGGGAAACAGCCTGCTCCCCTCAGCACAGCCCTCTGATACCACTCTTCACACACCAATTCTCGAAACCCAGTGAGGCAAGCATAAAGGGAAAATTATGTGGAGGCATAGTGTACTTACTCCATACAATGGAATCTGGAGATCTCTCCCATTCTTCCTTCCCCCTCATGGCACCTTCCAGGAGGGCTGTTCCTCAGCAGCTACTGTCAGGGCCAGCCTTCAGCAAGCTAGCCAAGAGCAATAAGGTGTGAAGCCTTTCAAGTGAAGACAATGCATAGAAAACCTCATCAAAGAGATGGATCAGTAGATAAGGTGTTTGGGAGGAGGCAGAGAACATTCCAAACCCTAACATGATGTTAGCACCATCTTGCAAATAGATGGCCAACATCTACCTACCCATAAAACCAGCTCTAATGGGTGGTTATTGTGTGGCAGACATTGAAAACAGGAGGAATTCTAGACTCCCCAGAAGCATGCTTTCTTCCCCATTGCCCTCTGGTTGAGTCGTTGCCTCTTTACCAAAAAAACACAAGAAAAAGTTCAGGTGTGATGCTGTGATCTTTTATTACAGCCCTGTCATGGTTTGAATTATGTCCCCCAAAAAATGTGTGTATCAATTTGGCTGGGCGATGATTCCCAGAATTGTGTGGTTGGCCTCCATTTTGTGATTGTCATTTTATGTTAAAGAGGATTCAGGTGGGATTGTAATACCATCCTTACCCAGGTCACATCCGTGATCCAGTTTCCCTGGGGTGTGGCCTGCACCACCTTTTACTACAAGGGATAAAAGGAAAAGGAAGCAAGCAGAGAATTGGGGACCTCATACCACCAAGAAACCAGTGCCAGGAGGAGAGCGGGTCCTTTGGACCTGGGGTCCCCATGCAGAGAATCTCCAAGTCCGGAGGAACACTGATGAGAATGCCGACAGAGAAAGCTTTCCTCTGGAGCTGACGCCCTGAATTTGGACGTGTAGCCTACTAGACTGTGAGAGAATAAATTCTCCTTATTAAAACCATCCACTTGTGGTATTTCTGTTAGAGCAGCACTACGTGACTAAGACAGGCCCCTAACTCCCAGAATTATTGTTGTTGTTGTTGGGAGCAGAGGCAAATCCTAGGTTTGAGATTCGGAGTTGTCTTTGAAAGGATGCAGCCAATACACCTGTTTACCCAGTAAGACACTTGGTCCCCTTTGTTTGTGGCTTTCCCTCCACTCCTCTTCCTCCTCCATGGAGAATCTCCCTGTTAATCACAGGAGGCAGGTGACCAGTAGAACTCGCAGCCCTTCCTCGTGGTGGAACAAGAAGAGCGAGAGCTCAGGACAGCACCATGGAAACCAGGCTTGTGGAGGAACCCGAGCCTGCCGGCCAGAGGCTTCCCCAGCCTTATCCACATCCTTCTCACTGGCCCTGCACCCCAAGTGCCCATGCATGGTGTCAGGTGACATGCTGAGTCAATGGAGCCACAGGGTGCTGTGGTCAGAGTGCCATGGCAGCCAGCAGCCACCAGTACCCTGAGGAAGGAATGCCAGAAATGCTGCCAACCAACTGCCCACAGAGACCCAGTGGGAGGGGAGGTGGGCAGGGGCTGGGGGCAGAGCTCAGGCAAGCATCACACCCACCCACAGATGGCCTTGGCCCCCCCTGCTCTGCTGAGCATGGCTGTCCACAGTGCAGGCTCAGCAGCTGCTCCTGTGATCCACATCTCAGAGTGCCCCCATCTCCCCGGGGAGCCTCAGCCCTGGACACTACCCCACACCTCTCAGAGCAGGGAAAGGGGCTCAGAGCCCTTCCCAGATTGCCCATAGCCCTCCCACCCACACTGAGTCCGGAGCTAGAGGCCAGGTGAAGGAGAGCCCCTCGGGGTGGGCTAAACAGCCCTGGACTCTCCAGTGGATGGAGGCCCGGGAACAAACCAGGGCCCTGGGGCAGAGCTGGGGATGTCCTGCGCAGTCCATGCGGGTGCAGGAGTGTCCTCAAGGGTCCTGTGCAGATTCAAATAGCAGAATTGCCAAAACGTGTAGGAAAAACCCAAAACTCAAGTATCAGATTGGAAAAGTGTGTCTTAGAAACCCGAGTAGGGCCGGGCACGGTGGTGGATTCTCAGCTTCTGATTTGGTCACCACAGTGCAGGACCATGCTCGGCCCATGGTCTCCCATTGCGGGGGGGGTATTCCTCAGAGCTTCTGAGTTTGGAGTTCAGACGCAGTGTGGATGCAGCCACTGTTGGAAGCTGGGGGAGTGGGAAGCAGGCCCCCTTTGGGAATAGAAGCTATGAGAGTGTTTGAGATTCCTTGGAGCACAGGTTCTTAACCTGGGCTTCAAGGAATTAGAACTACCCTGCAGCTATTTCAGAGACAGAGGGTAATTTTTGTATCTGTGCTTCATTTATTGATTTCATCAGATCATCAAAGGGTCCTGGGAACCAGATAAGTTTACAAACCACTTCCTTCCCAGTTCTGGGGAAGTTTCCCCAGCACCTAGAGTAATAAACAGGTGGTTGTGACCAAAAATACCAAGAGGGGCTAGAGACACAGCAAGGAGAGCCACAGCAGAAACTGCCTTCATAGTGCATCCACATCCCATGTGCAGTGCGAGGGAGGGGGAGAGAGGCCATGTAGTCCCCTTGTCAGTGTGTGTGGGAAGGCGCAGCCATGTTGTCCCTTTAACATGTGTGTGTGGGGTCAGCCATATAGTCCCCTTGTCAGGGTATGGGGGGTAGCCATTTAGTCCCCTTGTCAGTGGGGGCAGGGTAGCCATTTAGTTTCCTTGTCAGCCCTGGGGTGGGGGTGTAGAGGAGTCAGCCATGTTTTCCTCTTATCAGCACTGGGGTGGTAGTGTAGGGGGTCAGCCATGTTGTTCCCTTGTCAGTGTGGAGGGTCATCCATGTAATGACCTTGTCAGCACTGGAGTGGTGATGTAGGGGGTTAGCCATGTTGTCTCCTTGTCAGCCCTGGGTTGGTGGTGTAGGGGGCAGCCATGTTGTCTCCTTGTCAGCCCTGGGGTGGTGGTGTGGGGGGCAGCCATGTAGTCTCCTTGTCAGCCCTGGGGTGGTGGTGTGGGGGGCAGCCATGTAGTCTTCTTGTCAGCCCTGGGGTGGTGGTGTGGGGGGCAGCCATGTTATCTCCTTGTCAGCCCTGGGGTGGTGGTGTGGGGGGCAGCCATGTAGTCTCCTTGTCAGCCCTGGGGTGGTGGTGTGGGGGGCAGCCATGTTATCTCCTTGTCAGCCCTGGGGTGGTGGTGTGGGGGGCAGCCATGTAGTCTCCTTGTCAGCACTGGGGTGGTGGTGTGGGGGGTAGCCATTTAGTCTCCTTGTCAGCCCTGGGGTGGTGGTGTGGGGGGTAGCCATTTAGTCTCCTTGTCAGCCCTGGGGTGGTGGTGTGGGGGATAGCCATGTAGTCTCCTTGTCAGCACTGGGGTGGTGGTGTTGGGGGGCAGCCATGTTATCTCCTTGTCAGTGCAGGGAGTTTGCAGGCAGAGAGCTGCTGACAGAGACTCTAGAAAAGGCCTGCTCTCTGGGGCCTGGAGGCCGCATGACCGTCTCTCAGTCCCGTCTCAGCAGCGTTATTCCAAGTTTACCTGGGCCCAGAGCTGATGGGCAATACCTGTGTGCAGGGGGTAGGCTGGCTCTTCCAAAAGTGTGTGTCTAAGTGTGATGCTGTGTTGTACACGGGTATCTTGGAGAAATCAGGGTTAGAGAGGCTTGCCTGAACGTGCAGCAAGACCCATCCAAGCAGGGCAGAGGCACCTAGGGGCATTCGAGGCGGAGCCAGAAAGTCTTCCTGCTGCTCAGGGACACCTCAAGCTGAGGTCGTGGGCATGAAACCCCTGGTCTCACACTGAATAGTGTCCTTCTCTTCCTCTCAGGAAGTGATAGTCTCATACTCACCCGGTTGGAACCTCAGCCCCTCCTCCTCCCGCCCCTCCCAAAGCCAACTGAGGCCAAGTCATTACCCACCACTGCCCACCATCAGCCCTGGGCAGCCTGGGCGTAAGCCTCAGGGTTCTGGTTGAGGGGGCCCAGGTTGGAGGGAGACCACTGGCAAGGCAGGCTGTGGCAGGCCCAGGAGAGCCTTGTATGCCCAGGCCCCACCTGAGCCCACAGGCGGTCCCCCACGTGTACCTGTGTGAGTGTGTGCAAGTGAGTGAGCTCTCCTTCTCTCCCTGCACTCCGTGGTTATGAAGTCAGTGTCCACCACACTCACACATGGAGAACTAGCGCTGACTGGGAACCTAGACCCGTGTTATGACTGTTACCCTGCTCCTGAACTGGGCGTGCAACCTGGGGCCTAACACGTGACCTCTCAGGCCTGTGTCCCTCCACTGTAAATGATGCTATGGGAGGTGTGTCCTCTATGGTCACTGCCAGTGCTAATGGTCTCTGAGTCTCAGGGGTGGGGGATGCTCCTGATGTTACCACATTCAGCTGAATTTCAGCGGCAGCACTAATGATGCCCTTTGCTTTTGTGACTTCACCAAGGCTGATGATCAGAGGGTATTGAGGTAGTTAATATCTCCCCTTCACTGGAGAACTCTTAGCAAATTGTTTACTTGGGAATGGATTGGTTTAGAATATCTCACTCTTACTGACCGTGCTTTCTCCCCTCCTTCCCCAGGGAGGGTTGACTTGAGCTTCAACATCAAAATGCACATGTGCTGTTCTCCTTTGCTGCAGTGGAGGTGCTAGTGTTATGTTTTGGGCCCATGAAGTAGAACTCAGACCCCCGGATGAGAATGAAGAGGGTACAGTTCTTCTAAAGACCAGGGCAGACAGCAGAGTTGGGGACCACGTGGTTTAGAAACCTGGCCTGTGGTCTTGGGGCTTATCTAAACTTTGTTGTTGTTGTTAGCTGTCATCGAGTCAGCCCCCGGCTCACGGTGACCCCATGGACAACCTGCACCATCCTCACGACTGGTTGCAGTTGGGACGATTGCGATCCATAGGGTATTCGTTGGCTGGTTTTTGGAAGTAGATTGTCAGGCCTTTCTTCCTAGTCCATTTTAGTCTGGAAGTTCCACTGAAACCTGTTCAGCAACATAAAAACCTCCACTGACAGGTGGTTGCTGTGGATGAGGTGCATTGGCCGGGAATAGAACCTGGGTCTCCTGCTTGGAAGGCAAGAATGCTACTCTGAACCGCCACTGCCCCCAAACTTATCCCCATACAATTTCCATTTCTTCCCACCACCCCCCTACCACCACTTTTGTTCTGTTTTGCCAGTTCGTTGTTGTTGTTAGGTGCCCTCAAGTTGGTTCTGACTCATAGTGACCCTGTGTACAACAGAATGAAACATTGCCCAGTCCTGCGCCATCCTCACAATTGTTATGCTTGAGTCCATTGTTGCAGCCACCATGTCAGTCCATTTCGTTGAAGGGTCTTCCTCTTTTTCGATGACCCTCTACCAAGCATGATGTCCTTCTCCAGGGACTGGTCCCTCCTGATAACATGTCCAAAATACATGAGACAAAGTCTCTCCATCCTTGTTTCTAAGGAGAGTTTTGGCTGTACTTCTTCCAAGACAGATTTGTTCATTCTTCTGGCAGTCCATGGTATATTCAGTATCCTTCACCAACACCGTAATTCAAAGGCATCGATTCTTTGGTCTTCCTTATTCATTGTCCAGCCTTTACATGCATATGAGGTGATTGAAAACACCATGGCTTGGGTCAGGCACACCTTAGTCCTCAAAGTGACGTCTTTGTTTTTTAACACTTTAAAGAGGTCTTTTGCAGTAGATTTGCCCAAGGCAATGTGTCATTTGATTTCTTCACTGCTGCTTCCATGGACTTTGATTGTAGATCCAAGTAAAATGAAATCCTTGACAACTTTAGTCTTTTCTCCGTTCATCATGATGTTGCTTATTGGCCCAAACAAACCAAACCTGTTGCCATCAAGTCGATTCTGACTCATAGCAACCCTATAGGACAGAGTAGAACTGCCCCCAAAAGGTTTCCAAGGAGCGCCTGGTGGATTCCAACTGCCGACCTTGTGGCTAGCAGCGATAGCTTTTAACCACTGCACCACCAGGGCTCCTTATTGGTCCAGTTGTGAGGATTTTTGTTTTCTTTATGTTGAGGTGTAATCCATCATGAAGGCTGTGGTCTTTGATCTTCATCAGTAAGTGCCAGTTTGCCCATGCAGATATTGATATGCTGCAGCCAACTATTTAGTTACTAGGTACAGAGCGCTACAGGGTGTACAACACCCTGTAAAACTGTATTTTTCCTGGATTCCCTGTAGGAGAATAAGAACTTTAGAAAATGTCCTAAAAGCAGTTTTCCACCCTTTGGATGACCATAATGCCTTGACTCCAAGATGACTTTGGGCATTTTCCAACATGTTTTGAATAACGTCTATTATAAAAGATGGTAAAACAGATTCTTTGAGCCCGTGACCAAAATTTATAGCCCAAAACCTCACTCCCAATTAACATATGAATTAAGAGTAAGCTCAAGTATGGTCAGGCCAAAGCCACTGAGCTTTGAAGATATTTCTGCCCATCCCGAGACAAGAGTCCAGAAGCTCCACAGCGGAGAGAGAGCCTAGGTGGCGTGGGGTGGATGGAGAGGACACCAACCAAAGCTAAACCAAACCCACTGCCATTGAGTCGATTCCAAATCATAGTGGCACCCTATAGGACAGAATAGAACTGCCTCAGAGTTTTCAAGGCTGTAAATCTTTTTTTTTTTTTTAATTGTGCTTTAGGTGAAGGTTTTCAGAACAAATAGTTTCTCTTTTAATAGTCAGTACACGTATTGTTTTATGACATTGGTTAACAACCCCACGACAGTCAACTCTCTCCCTTCTCGACCTTTTTTTTTTTTTTTTTTTTTTAAAGGCTGTAAATCTTTACGGAAGCAGACTGGCACATCTTTCTCCCACGAAGTGGCTGGTGTGTTCAAACTGCAGACCTTTAGGTTAGCAGCTGAGCACTTTAATCACTGCACCACCAGGGCCCCTGGGGGGACACCAGAGGGATAGAAACTTGCCTTTAGGACACCAGTGAGTCTGTAAGCACTCAGCAAGGTCTCAAATCTCCTTGGAGCAAAAAAAGAAAGAAAAACCAAAGCTGTTGCCATCAAGACAATAGGGCAGGGTAGGGTAGGGTAGGACTGCCCCACAGACTTTCCAAGGAGCATCTGGTGGATTTGAACTGATAACCTTTTGGTTAGCAGCTATAGCACTTAACCACTACACCACCAGGGTTTCTTCCCTAGAGCAACTGGCTGGAAATTAGCAGGAGCCACTTGGGGGAGCTGGTGGTGGCTGAGGCATGCTGGGGCCCAGGGACCAGGAGTAATTTAGGTAGTCTCAGCAAGGGACTGTGGTTGGCTGCAGAAAGACTTACTTCTACCAGAGACCAAGCAGGGGGCTTGGAACTCAGAAAGGAAGGAGGAAGTTGCTCTCCCAAAGAAGGGAGCTCTGAGAAAGAGGGCCGAAGCCCTGGGAATGAATTGCTATGAAGACTGGGAACTAGAGCTCAGTGTCTTTAGCCATCAGAGAGATGCAAATCAAAATCACAATGAGATACCATTTCACTCTCACTAGGATGGCTAAGATAGAAAAAAAAAAAAAAAAATTTTAACCCAGAAAATAACAAATGTTGGTGAGGTTATAAGGAAATTGGAGCCCTTATCCATTGCTGGTGGGAATACAAAATAGTATAGCCGTTGTGGAAAAAAGTGTGGCAGTTCCTCAAAAAACTAAAAGTAGAATTACCATATAATCCAGCAATTGCACTGCTAGGAATATACCCAAGGGATTTGAAAACAGCAACACAAACAGACATATATACACCAATGTGCAGTGCAGCATTATTCACAATAGTCAAAAGTAGAAACAACCTAAATGTCCATCAGCAAATGAATGGATAAACAAAATGTGGTACATGCATACAGTGGAATACTACTCAGCCAGAAAGAGAAATGAAGTCCTGGTACATGCTGCAGTATGGATAGAGCTTGAAGACATTGTTCCTAATGAAATAAGTCAATCACAAAAGGACAAATATCGTATGACCTCACTTTTATAAAAAGATAAGAACAGGCAAAAGTACAGAGACAAAAGCTTATTAGTGGTTACTAAGGCCGAGAGGGAGGGAAAAATGAGGGGCTATTGCTTAAGGAACACTTAGTTTCTGTTTATGGTAATGAAAAATTCACATTGATTAAGGGTGTGGCTACACAGCCAGTTAATGTAATTGATGTCAATAAATTGTACTCCTGTAAAAAGTTGAATTGTAAAATGTTGTGTGATAGATATATTTATCACACACACACACACACACAAAAAAAAAAAAAAAAAAAAAAAAAAACCAGCAACTGCTGAGGCTGCTTACGTACAACCAAACACCTCATGGTATTTGGTCCCTTGGTTTGCAGGTTTAGGGGCATGGTTTCTTGGGACATCTTAGGTAATTGGCCTAATATCATTTTTTAGTGCTTCTGTTCTACCTCCTATTTCCTTGCATAGTGCCTGAGGTCTTAAAAGCTTGCAAACAGCCATCCAAGGTACACAATTAGTATGTATTCACCTGGAGCAACAGAAGAAGAAGGAGAGTCAGGAATAGGAGTAGGAAATAGAATGTGTAGCTAATTGCCTCCATGAACAACTGCCTCCTTTGCCATAAGACCAGGAGAACTGGATGATGCCCGGCTACCAGTACTGAACATTTTGATCAGTGATTCCATAGAAGAATCCTGATCAAAAGGGGGAAGATGCAGAACAGAAGTTCAAATTCTCATAGAATCCAGATTTTCTGGAGCCATTGAGGCTGAATGAACCCCCGAAACTGTTGCCCTGAGATAATCTTTAAACCTTAAACCAAAAATATCCCCTGAAGTCTTCTTTAAGCCAAACAATAGTTTAACTTATTTAGTAAAGAATGTTTGGCTTGAGCATCATGCTCTTTTAAAGAACTACCTATTTGGGATCAAATTGATAACAGCAACTCAAAGGGTCAGATAGGAAACAGGGGGCAGTGAGTTTGTGGAATGGAACCTGGGGGAGGAACAATTTAGAAAAGGAGAGTAGGAATGGTTGCACAACTCGAATATAGTCAATGTCACTGAATTGTACATGTAGAAATTGTTGGATTGGTGTATGTTTTGCTGAGTATACTTTCAAAAAAAGAATAGGAACTAGAAGTTTCTTTGAAAGTGTATTACCTGTAAAATGAGGGGGCTGCATTAGATTAATGGTTCCAGAACTTGGCTAACCACCCAAATCACCTGCAACACTTGAGAAAGCCCAGGCCCCCTCCCCCCACCAGCCTTCACCAAACTGCTGAATCAGAATTTCAGGGGCCAGGGCCTCAGAATCTGTGTCCTTAAAGCTCCCAGTGGTTTCATATGCCCAGCCAGGTCAGGGAACCACAGGCTCAGAGGATCTTAATAGTCCCTTCTGGCTCAGATACTTCTGCCCAGTGTGTTGGGTGAGACTCAGTGGGGAGGAGATCGGAGACTGCCCAGACCAAGCGTTTTAAGCAAAGTCTCCCCATGAGGAGTAGAGGCAGAAAGTTACCCCAAGACAGTGGAAATATCTCTAAAAATGTGGGGACTCTTCAGGGGCACTAGGGACCCCAGAGCCTCAGAGCAGCTCATCAGCTGGCCTGGGACACTTGTAAGACCGGCAGGTCTGCCAAGCCTTCCTCCCATGCAGAGGGGCATGGCTGCTCACGTTCACCCAGTGCTATGACCTTCAGTGAGCCCAAGCCATGGAGTCCTGAGAATTCTAATGTTCCCAAGCAGAGCTCAAGCCCCAGAGAGTCAGCTGCCACAAAGACATGATTGGCTCCTTAAAATCAAGAAGGACCTAGAAACCTACCCATCAGAGATCAGACCTCAAGGTCAAGCCTGTGCCTAACATTTGTCAGGGATCCCCAGTTTTTGACCCAGATTTCCTGATGATGCAACTTCCTAATCCTTTAGACATGAAGCTAGCACTGCCCTTGACCTCCCCCAAGCTCCTCTAGCCCACTCTAGAAGGAAACACAAGCAGAAGAGAAATAAGGATCCTTCCAGAGTTCCCACCTCAGGTTATTCCCTTTAATGGTACCCCTTTTACTTGACTGTGCCGCCCTACTCTATCAGTTGACAGCTCCAGGCTGAATTTCATCTCAGCAAGCATCACTTGGGCAATCCACTGTGATGGGCAGAGAGGAGGAACCTAGGGTCCTCTGGAGTTTACAAACAAGGCCCAGGACAGAGCTGCCCGTCTCTATACTTGCAACCTACTCCATGCACTGTTTTCTGCAATGCTTGCAGGCCCACCTTGGGGACAGGACCACTCCTTGCCTGGGGAGGGCTGACCCAACCCTAGGTTCACGCCCCATCATCTCCCTCATGCCCAAGTAGATGAATGCATGACGGAGGCTGGGGAGGCCTAAGGGTGTGCTCTGTGGCCGCAGAACCAGGTCTGCTGACCAGCCCCTGGGCTGACCCTGCACCTGTGGTCTCACTGACCCCAGCCCTGGGCAGGAGCATGCTGGGGTCTGTGGGCAATCAACCATGCCCTCTCCCACAAGGCACATCCTGCAGTGGAGGTGGCCCTGCAGTCCATCTGCCAGAGCCTGTGAACACCCTCACGTGCCCAGGACGTGACTGAGTGGGCCAGCGGGCACCCTCATGGGGCTCTGTGTAGCAACACACCCTCACAGTCTCTTGGCCAGGCCAGTGTAGAAAACAGCTGTCACAAATGGAATCAGAGGTGCCGGGACTCCTGGGAGGGCAGTCCCCAGAATGCTGCAGAATTTCTAAGAATTGAATCCATGGTGCATGACAAAAGGATCTAAAGTGCAAACAAGTTTAGGGCAAACAAATGGGTGCATCTGATGCTGAGCTTCTTGGTGTCTGTAATATAATCAGTCTTGTGATTCTTTGAGGGAAGAAGGGGTGGAGGGTTGGAGAGTAGTTTGAGCAGAGCTTCCTAACCTGTTTGATCAAGGCACTCCATTTTCTGGGGGGCACGCTAAAGTGAAACTGTTCCATTGAAACCTGCTTACCAGCAGTTAGTCACGTGTAGGTACATCGTTTCCTACTAAGGGCCATCTTCTTCGTGGACACCAGTTACTGTCGAGTCAGTTCCGACTCATGGCAACCCCATGTGTGTCAGAGTAGAACTGTGGTCCATAGGGTTTTCAATGCTGATTTTTCAGGAGTAGATCACCAGGACTTTCTTCTGAGGTGCTTCTGGGTGGACCCAAACCTCTAACCTTTCTGTTAGCAGTTGCGCGCATTAACAGTTTGCACCACCCAGGACTCCTTTTTATGGATAGAAAATGTGATTTTGAGAGGACACACAAGGCCTTGAATATAGAAAGGCCCCTTTCTGATAATATGCCTAAAAAATTCCACTGTGTACTGTCTTTGGTTGTAGCTTTGTCCCCGGTTAACATGCAAGCACCTCTAGGAGAGAATAATAATGGTTTATGTGGGTAGTATGTATATTTACCATATTACAAACTAGAACTGAGAAAATTTTAAAATGTCAATTCATTTAAAAATAGCGGTGATAAATGCATTACGTGGCAACACAAATAACATACTATTTCGGAGTATAAAGGGGTTCTGAAACCAAAAACTTGCCTACCTCAGTGGGTCTCCAACAGAAGCTGAGGACAGTCCAGTGGGACAGCCTCTGAGGCCAGACTGAGTCCTGCATATGTGTTCTGTGGGTTGGGGAGCTAAGATAGGACAGGTTAAATGGGCTTTGGTCATTCTGGAATGCATCCTCCCACAGCAGGTGATGGAGAAATGGTTTGATGAGAAGTGTGGGCCAGCCAGGAGCAGAGGATTCAAGGGAAGGGCAGTAGCATGACTGAAGGCAGAGTGGGGAGAATGCATGCGGCCACTCCATCGAGGCTGCTCCTGCCTCGCTCCTGCCTCCTGGTCTCAGCCCCTCACTGGATGACGAGAAGTGGAGATCTCCTTTGCCTGACTGCTGACCGGAGGCAGCGCCCACCCTGGGGGCAGCTCTGTTTAATAAACTGTAATGTGCAGCACTTAGCTCTCCTCTGAGGCCTCGAGCTCTTCCAAAATTACTTTTCTGTCACGTCAGCCTCTGCCTGAGGGAGAACGAGCACCCAGCAGGACCTTGGCCTGAAACCAAAAGCCAAACCCACTGCTGTCGAGTTGATTCGGACTCATAGCAACCCTATAGGACTGAGTAGAACTGTCCCACAGGGTTTCCAAGGCTGTAAATCTTAACAGAGGCAGACTGCCACATCTTTCTCCCGTGGAGCAGCTGGTGGATTTGAACCACCGACCTTTTGGTTCGCAGCTGAGCACTTTAACCACTGTACCACCAGGGCACCTACCTTGGCCTTGGCTCTCCTAAAAAATGGTTTACAAGACTGCGTCTTGGCCCACCGTGACTTAAGTGGGCCAAGAGGTGGCTGTGACCAGACCTATCCAGAGTAAGACCCCCAACTTGCCCAAGACGGGCATGCTGGCACTTCTCACCCCTTCCATTGCCCTTGTGAGGAGACCACAGGTTTGGAGTTGATCAGGTTGGAACCCCAGCTGGCCAAACATCTGCCTCCTAAGCAAGGCAGGCAGTGGGGACGGGGTGTTCTGGGGTTCCGGCTGGCAGAATCTTTCTTCCACGGTCTCGTCCACTATTAATGGTCACTTACATTTATCAAGTACATACTGTGTAACTCAGCATCCTGCGTGCCTTGCTCTTTCCCCTTAACCATCATGAAAAGCCCAAGGGCAGGTATTATTAGCTTGAATTTTCAATAACGGACCATGGTCCTGAGCGGCACTAACTTGCCGAGGCCCCGCAGCTCAGAAGTGGTGGGCTGACATGGAGGCCAGGTTTGCCAGCTCCTTGGCTCATGTCCCTTGCATTGTATCATACAGTCTTGATCCCAGCTTGGGAGTGGAGGCTGCAGGTTGTATCAGTCAGTCAGGCTGGGTATCCTGAGAGACTTTGAAAGGACTTTTTATGGATGTGTGGGCAGGGACTCAGGAGCCAATAGTGGGTGTCAAGAGTGGGACCCAGGGACTAGCAGCCACAGGAAACCGTTGCTAGCCAGGCCTGAAGGGGCAAGATGTGTTGCTGGAGGCCAAGGGAGTATGCCTACCCTCTCCTCCAGCCTCCTAGTTCTTGCAGGGGCTTCCATTGCCCAAGCCTATCCCAGAGCCAGAGGGAGCAGGTACAGCAGCACCGAAGGGCAGTCCCCAGACACAGAGCCGGCAGTTGTTGTTAGGTGCTGTCGAGTCAGTTCTGACTCATAGCGACCCTGTGTACAACAGACGAAATACCGCCCGGTCCTGCGCCGTCCTCATGATCATTGTTATGCTTGAGCCCATTGTTGTAGTCAGTGTGTCAATCCGTCTCGTTGAAGGTCTTCCTCTTTTTTGCTGAGCATCTACTTTAGCAAGCATGATGTCCTTCTCCAGGGACTGGTCCCTCATGATAACATGTCCAAAGTATGTGAGACAAGTCTTGCCATCCTTGCTTCTAAGGAGCATTCTGGCTGTACATCTTCCAAGACAGATTCTTCTGGCAGTCCATGGTATACTCAGTATTCTTCACCAACACCATAACTGAAAGGCACTGATTCTTCTTTGGTCTTCCTTATTCATTGTCTGGCTTTCACATGCATGAGGCAATTGAAAACACCATGGCTTGGGTCAGTGCACCTTAGTCTTTAAAGTGACATCTTTGCTTTTCAACACTTTAAAGAGGTCTTTTGCAGCAGATTTGCCCAATGCAATGCATTGTTTGACTTCTTGACTGCTGCTTCCATGGGCATTGATTGCGGATCCATGTAAAATAAAGTCCTTGACAACTTCAATCTTTTCTGCGTTTATCATGATGTTGCTTATTGGTCCTCACCTGTGCATATCAGCAAAACACCCCCCAGCTGAACTGATAAGATGCTCTTCTCACTCCAGGCCTCTCTGAGCGAAGGTCACAAGGAAATTTTGAGGTCAGAAACAAAATGTGGACTTTTCCCTCTTTCTTGTCGTTCTAAATCCTATGCATTGAAAGGTTGTGCTGCCTAGTGGCTCTGGCACATCCCACTTAGGGAGTGGGGGAGCTGGGGGTGGGGGGTGGGCACACCATACAGCTGTCTGGTCTACCTGATTTAGTTTACCGATGGGAAGGCCCATGGCTAGCTCGTGGTGAAGCCAGGCCTCTGCTTCCCACCACACGTCACTGTCTTCTCCAGGGTCACACTTTTCTTCCACGGGCACCTCTTTTCTTCTCCCTCCCTCCACCTCCAGGCAAAACTCACACCAGTTGAGCCAGGCCCAGTGAATTCACCAGCTCCTGGCTCCCTGGTGTCTGGAGCCACTTGTGAGGCAATCTGTGTGGCTGCCAGGGCCATTTCTGTTCATTCACTGAGCCTATTCACTTGCCCTGGCTGCACCCTGGGAGAACCAAAGGCATTGTTCCCCTCGGGCTGACAGTAAGTCCTGAGTACAGTCCTTTGGAAGCAGCAGAAGGAGGGGGAAAGGTTTCAGGAAAAACAACACAGAGGAAACCTGTCCATGCTTTGACCAGACCCCCTTGCATTGTTATCACCACGGCCTGGTCCTGTGGGAGCCCAGAGGAGAGTCACTGGAATTAGGGCAAATCCTTTGCATTCCTCAGGTTCCAAGCCTGGCTTCTCCCCTGGTGTGTCTGAGGTTCCCACCCAGCCACCCCGGGGCTCCCGTTTTTTCTGAGCTCCTCCTGCTCTGGGTGCCCTTTGCCACGCGGTGTTTGTGCATGGTATTATGGGGTTTTTTCTGTTTTTGTTTTGCTTTCTGTCTCCTATCTTTCCTAACCAGATGGAAGGGTGCAGACTCCATCTTCATCACATGTTCCCTCCCCCACCAGCACACACTTGGCCCGTGGCAGCTGCTGAATATCTGTGATTTGCTGATCAGACAGTTTTCCTGAAAGACTTGAGTTTGGCAGTTGACCCTACAATTCAGAAGTAAATGGGTCTATTTAAAAGTAATGGAAATTATGTCAGTGTTTCCCCACCCAAACCCACGGCCATCAAGTGGATTCTCACTCATAGGGACCCTATAGGACAATGTAGAACTGCTCCATAGGGTTTCCAAGGCTGTAATCTTTACAGAAGCAGACTGCCATATCCTTTTCCCATGGAGCAGCTGGTAGATTCGAACCACTGAACTTTTGGTTAGTAGTCAAGTACTTGAATCACTGTGCCACCAGGGCTCCTTGTTGCCCCATAATCCCCTTTATTTATGAATTGTGACACCAATTTTCAAAAAGAGAAAAAGTTTAGAAATATTCTTACCTGATCTACTTTTGTTTCATAAACCTTCTCATTTCCCCTCGCCTCCCATAAAACAGCTTATCTTAGTCTCCTGGTGCTGCTCTATGTAACAGAAATACCACAAGTGGGTGGCTTTAAAGAACAGAAATCTATTTTTACACTGTTCTAGAGTTTAAAAGTCCAAATAAGGGTCTCAGCTGTGTCTATTCCTTCCTTGTCAGTAGCCCCGGGTGTTCCTTGGTTGCTTGGTGATCCGCGCATGGCGTCTGTGTGCATATCTCTGTGTCTAATCTGCTCTTTTTATAATTCAGAGTGATTAGATTTGGAACCCAACCTACTCAGGTATGATCTAATTACATAACAAAGAGAACCCTATTTCCAAAAAGGATTACATCCACAGGTATAGGGGTTAGGATTCCAACACATATTTTGGGGGACACAATTTAGTCCATAACTTCTACCCGCTGGTCCCACCAAATTCATGTCCTTCTCATATACAAAACACATTCACTGCATCATATCATCCCAAAAGCTTTATCCCATTCCAACATCAACTATAAGTCTAAAATCTTATCTTCTGAATCATCTAAATCAAGTGTGGGTGAGACTCTGGATATGTTCCATCCTGCGGCAAAATTCTTTTCCATCTGTGGACCTATGAAACCTAGAATACAAGTTATCTGCTTCCCCGAGTACAGTGGTTGGACAGATACAGGGTAGACATTTCCATTCCAAATGGGAGAAATTGAAGAGAAAGGAAGGGCTCCAGGTACCAAGCAAGTCTAAAACCCAGCAGAGCAAATTTCATTAGCTCTCAAGGCTTGAAAATAAACCTCTATTTTCCAAGCACATCTGGGCCATGGCTCCACCCTTCAGGCTCTGGGCATTGGCCATGCTCTCTGGATTCAGGCAGAGGCCCTGGGCCTTGGGCACCAGCCCCACCTTCTAGGCCCACTGGAATGGCAACCCCACTCCTTTGGCTTTGGGTGGCACCATTCTCCTGGTCCACTTGAGTGGTGACCTCACCCCCTTAACCCTAGATGGCTCTGTTCTCCTGGCTTACTGACATAGCAGCCCTGTCCCCTCGACTTTGAGTGGTGGCACCATTTTCCTGGCCCACTGGAATGGCAGCTCTGTTCCCCCATCTATGGGTGGCAGCCCCATTCTCTTGGCCTCCCTGAGAGGCAGCCCAACCCTCTGGAACTGAGGTGGCATGAACACGGCTCTTTGAAACCTAGGAGTTGGTATTCTACTCTCCGAGACTTATTGGGTGGTGGCTCCACCCTTTGAAACCATGAAAGTGGCAGCCCTGGCCCCTGTGCTCTTTCTGACAGTCTTACTGGTCTCTGAACTGCTCCCAGGATGGTTCCTTCCATTTCTTGGAGGACAACAGATGTTCACAGAGGTGAGGTGCAGAAAGTAATTTGGCCTTTTGTTCTGGGTTCTGAGAGCTGGACTACACATGAGGCTGATGAGCAGGGGATCACCAGAGCAAGAGGGACCACCTGGGGGCCCAATGCTTATTGAGCCTCATGAGGCATGATGTAATCTATCAGGGCCACATGGTGAGCCTGATAATAGCTGTGAGCCCTTAGGCTCAGATGGAGCTTCCCAGTTGGTATGAGTGAACATCTGCTTTCGGAAGGGCAACATGTTCCCTTGGAACATAGAAGCTCCACACTAGGATCCCTCCCAGACCTTGCCCTATGCATCTCTTCATTTGTATCCTTTTTTGTTATATTAAAGCTGTTATCACAGGTACGGTGTTTCCTGTGAGCTCTGTGAGTCATTCTAGTGAATTATAGGACCCAAAGGAGTAGTTGGGGCTGGTTGGTCTGAAGTGGAGGGAGTTATATGGACTCCCAAGCTTGTGGCTTATACTCTGAGGGAAATGGAGGAAATCTCCAAACTTGGGACCAGCTGGTCTAAAGTGGAGGGAGTCATGTAGACACCTGAGCTTGCAGCCAGTGCCCATTGACCTAGTCCCAGGTGGCTAAGGATGAGAGGGAGAAGGGCTGCAAGGTCAGCTAGGGTCTAAACTGAACAGAGAAGGGAAGCCAAGTTTTCCATAGGGTTTAGCTGGCATGTGGAGTGGGGTTTGTTATCCACCACATAATTTGGCATCAGACGTGGGTGATCTTAGTCTCCCCGGCCTGGTTTGTACAATTGGCATAGTTTGTAGGATTCATTAACACGACCCTAACTTCACAACAACCAAGTAGCTCCACTGGCCCATTCCCTGCCTGTAGAATTCCAGGACACAGATAGCTTTCCTTCATTTCATCCTGTCTCTGTCCCTTTCAGTGTAAGCTGACAGAATTTCTACTGCAGTGGTTAATTAGATCCATCACTCACAGGCTTAGACTTCTTAGCTAAAGATTGTGTGGCCATGCTCTTGGTGAAAGTTCCAGGACATGTTTCCTTAGTTTGTGCAACAGAATTTTCTAAATATTTAAGTTCTGATGTTGTTTTGCATAGTCCATCTATAAATCTATCTCTTTCCTCCTGCATTTTAGTATAAGCAACAAGGAGACAGCACTCTGCATTTTCAAGATTTTGCTTAGAAATCTCCTCAGCCAAAACTCCAGGTTCATCACTTATAAGTTCTACCTTCCACAAAACATTCAAGCATAATTCAGACAAGTTATTTGCCACTTTATAAAAAGGATCACCTGTCCTCTGGTGTCCAAAAACATAGTCATCATTTTCTTTTAAAGCCTTACCAGAAGCACATTTAATATACACATTTCTAGCAACATTCTGTTCATGGCAATAGAAACTTTCCCCAAAGCACTCACTTCTTCCTGAGCCCTCATCAGAATTGCCCATAATGTCCATAATTCTCCAATGGTCTCTTCTAAGTAATCCAGGGCCTTATTATCAAACACATCAAAATTCTTCCAGATTCTACCCATTAATCAATTGAAAAATCACTTACACATTTTATATATTTGTTAGAGCAGTATCCCACTTCGCAGCACCAAATTCTCTTAGTTAGCTAGTGCTATAACAGAAATACCACAAGTGAATGGCTTTAAACGACAGAAATTTATTTTCTCACAGTTCTCGAGTTCAAAAGTCCAAATCTGGGTCTCAGCCATATCAGTTCCATCCTTGTCAATAGCCCTGGGCATTCCTTGATTGTTTGGCAATCCTCACATGGCATCTGTCTTCCCCTGTGTTGTGGATTTAATTGTGTCCCCCAAGAATATGTGTTGTAAATCCTAACCTCTATATCTGTTGTTATAATCCCATTTGGGAATGGGTTTTCTTTGTTATGTTAATGAGGCAGTATTAGTGTAAGATGTGTCTTAAATTAATCTCTTTTGAGATATGATATGGATTGATTTGTTTCCCCCAAAAATGTATATCAACTTGGCTAGGCCATGATTCCCAGTATTGTGTGATTGTCCACCATTTTGTCATCTGACGTGATTTTTCTATGTGTTATAAATCCTATCTCTACGATGTTAATGAGGCAGGGTTAAAGGCAGTTATGTTAATGAGGCAGGACTCAGTCTATAAAATTAGGTTGTATCTTGAGTCAATCTCTTTTGAGATATAAAAGAGAAAAATGAGCAGAGAGACAAGGGGACCTCATACCACCAAGAAAGCAGTGCCAGGGCAGAGCACATCCTTTGGACCTGGGGTTCCTGTGCAGAGAAGCTCCTGGACCAGGGGAAGATTGATGACAAAGACCTTCCTCCAGAGATGACAGATAGTGAAAGACTTCCCCTGGAGCTGGCACCCTGAATTCAGACTTCTAGCCTCCTAGACTGTGAGAAAATAAATCTGTTTGTTAAAGCCGTTCACTTGAGGTATTTCTGTTATAGCAGCACTAGATGGCTAAGACAAGATATACAAAGGGTAGTAGATTGAGGAAGCAACTAAGCAAGCAAGCAGAGATGGGGGACGATAGATGCCACACCACATGAGGTCTGCAAGGAACCAAGAAACAGAAGCTGAAAAGAGACAAGGACCTTCCTCAGCGCAAACAGACAAAAAGCTTCCCCGAGAGCTGTTGCCCTGAATTTGGACTTCTAGCCTCCTAAACTGTGAGAAAATAAATTTCTGTTTGTTAAAGCCACTCATTTGTGGTATTTCTGTTATAGCAGCACTAGATAACTAAGACACCCTGTATGCATGTATTTCTATGTCTGATCAGCTCTTCTTATAACTCAGACATGATTAGATTTAGAACCTATGCTACTCAGATATGATTTAATTAACATAACAAAAAAAAAACCCCTATTTCTGAACTGGATTACATTCACAGGTACAGGGGTTAGGATTCCAACACATATTTTAGGCAGACACATTTAATCCATAACACAGCTTATTGTCATAAATGTGAGGAAAAAGGCTTCTCTGTTGATTATTTGCTACTCTTTCTGGCCATAATGGAAGAAAAAACACATTTTGAGGAAGCACATCCTTACCTACCAAGGAAGCCTGCAGAGCCCCTTCCCCACCCTAACCTGTGCACCTGTTTCCTGCTCATGGCACCTCTTATTTCCCTCTTCAGACACTCATGGTCTTCCAAGTTCTCTTTCCTGTTTGCCTGGGGAATTCCACTTTCTGGAAGAGTAATTCCCACACTTAAAATGTGATTTCAAACATTAGATTCTTTCTCTTGGAGATATCTCCATTTAATCATGGTAAAAGAGTTTGGGATTTGAAGTCAGAACACTAGAGTTCAGGTGTAACCTTTGCTGTTTACTCACTAAAGGACCATGAAAGGACTTAACTTCTCCAGTCATCAGTTTCTTTGTCTGTAAAATGGGATGATAAATCTACTCCCCTCACCTGGTTGTGGTGAGGATTGAATGGAGCAATACTGTGTGAAAGACTTGGTAAACTGTAAAGCACAGTACAAAACAGGTGGTGGTGTACTGAAAAGCTTCAACCCCTTTGAAAGGGATTTCAGGTATTAGTGAAAAGTAGGACATATTTTTGGTTCCAGGAAGGTGCTTTTCCTGGGCCCCTAAATCCCACACATATGCCTGTTCACTTTCCCCCTCTAGAGTCCAGAGTGTCATCCTGTTTCCTTCATAGGTTCCCCTGCTCTGGGAAAGGAGCAAAGAAGAAGCAGGAAGACAAGGTGAAAAGATGGCACCTTTTGATCCTTGAAAGATTTCAGTGAGGGGAGCTTTTTTGAAGGGTGAAGAAGATCATTCAGTCCCACAAGAAAAAATTTGTTCCCACCAACAAATATAAATTCCACTTTATTTTCTTCTCATACAGCAAGGTTTTATATATGGCTTCCAGCCTTCCTACCCAGCCTTCCCTCTTGCCCTCTGTCCAGACTGGGTTAGGATTGTTCCATTATTCATATGTAGGGCAATGCCACAGGAGAAGAGGAGGCATAGTTCGTGCTTTAAAAAGCCCTCTTAGGTGGCAAGCTGCTTAGTCACTTTCTCTTTTAATTATTTATACTTGTGAAATGAATGTTCTGTCTCCAAAGAACTGTCAAGTATTTTTCAGTGGATATGAATGTCCCTTCCACACCATGACCGCGAGTCAGTGGTGAAGAACGTTGTAAATGGGATAGCTTCCTGCAGAGGAAGCGAGGCCACAATCTTGGAAATAGAGAGAGAATGGGGTGGGGAACATACTCTAGAGGGCACCAGGCCAAGGAAGTTGATGCCCTTCTCTGGGAGGAGCTCTAGGCCAGTGGGGCAGACCTGTGTCCTGGGGAAAGGAAGGTTGGGACGGGGTATGAGACAGATAAGTGTTCAAGTATGGCGTTGACCAGTCTTTGGCTCAAATGTAGAACAGTGACTTCAAAAAGTAATTTTCAAATCCTGCAGAGCTTCCAGAGATACTTTCAGCATATGCAGCCAGGCAGATAGATGTGTATATTCTTTTTTCCTCTTTTGAAAAGCACTGTGGCCGTGAGTAACCCCATATACTTGCCATTGAGCAGGCGTACAATATATCTGAGGAATATATGCCCAGAAGTGGGATTGTTGGGTCAAGGAAATGTGTGCATTGGTGGTTTTGGTAGACATTGCCAAAATGTCTCCCTAGAGGTATGTTTCCTACGGGTCTTTGAAAATTCCTACATGGTGTGGCTAGAGCAGAAAGTCTGAGCTGGGTCTGGGACAGACCAGCTGGAGGGGCTATCTTTCTTTAAATTGTGCCTCCGTTCTGGTAGACAGGTGCCTTTTGCCATAGCTAGAGGAGGATTAGTGGTCATAGGCAGCCCCTACACACGAGAGCTCCTACGTGTCCTCATAGGCTGTCCGAAAGTGGGTGGTAGCCTGGTCTTTGCAGCCTGAAATGCCACCTGCCCTTCCTAGTCTCCCCCTTGCCAGTCCTCCAGCACAGGCCTGCCGAGTACAGGGATTCTCCCCCAAGAGAGAAAAGGCAAGGGCCCCTGTGTCCAGCAATGGTGGGGAGACAGGTGCAAGAGTGCCACCACAGCACCAGCCTGTGGGGCCACCAGGAGGAGTCAGTGTGCCTACCTGCTGGGCCTTCGCCCTGAAGAGCCGTGGAGGGACACACTGCCCCATGGGGTCTGTGGCCAGCCAGACCTGGCCCTGCAAACAACACAGGAAGCACCAGCAGCAGCTCCTGGCCCTCAGCAGAGCCCTTTGACAGGCCAGGAGCCTCCCACCCCAGGTTGGCTGGTGTCACCGTGAAGCTGGGGCCTGGCCCAGAGAGCGGCCTGGATTGGGCCAGGTGCCTCCTGGTGGCCTCCTCCACTGACCTAGGCCCCCGCTCTGAGAAGTGGCTCCTCAGATCAGATCTGCTCCTACTCTTCCTTGTCATGCTCCTCCTCCCCTTTTCTGTTCACCCCCAGCCCCACCTCAAAGCAGGGCTTGCTTCTCAAGACCTTTGGGGAAAAACGTTTTTGGGGGAAGGTGATTCAAAATAATTTGGAGCTTTACTATTAGGGGACTTTTGTGTTCTAAGTTTTGAGTCCTACACACACATAAAATGAGGAGTAGACCTTTCTATCTCCTCTGCTGTCACCTAGAGTTACCTAAAGCCAGCGGGCTTCCTGAGCACAGCCTCCTGGGGGCTGCACACCCTCCCGGGGGTCTCATACCCTCCCGGGGTCCTCACATCCTCCCGGGGGGCCTCAAACCCTCCCAGGGGCCTTCACACCCTCCCAGGGGGCCTCACACCCTCCCGGGGGCCTCATACCCTCCCGGGGGCCTCCATACCCTCCCAGGGGGCCTCACACCCTCCCAGGGGGCCTCGCACCCTCCTGGGGGCTTTCACACCCTCCCAGGGGGCTTAACACTCTCCCCAGGGGCTTCACACCCTAAAGCCCTCCTCTAATTATTACTCCAAAACTCCCACCCAAGAACCATATACCACCCTCCGCTCGGGTGTGCAGGCGGACCTGACGCCTCTACTCCCTTCGAAGCTCCATTCTCTCCACTCACCTGTCAGAACATGGGTGTTCAGCAAGCACCTGCCCCACCCAGAGACTGGGTGCTGTGGAGACGCAAAGGGCCCAAAGGACAGCTGTGGGCCTTGTTGGGGAGAGGAGACCTTTGTACTTCTACATTTGGTTTCAGGGTCAAACAGTTTGCCATAGCCTGGGAACACACAAGCCAGATGGATAGTGCTCTCTGAGTCCTGGGGTATGGGCGGGCAACCCAGAGTCGGGAGGAGGGGGTGAGTGAGTGGGCCCCGAGGAGTGGCAGACTCTCTGGGGGAGTGATGATGGTAGTGGAAGGGGCTCCATATGCAGACAGAACCATGAATCACCAAGCAATGGGGTGGTACTGACAGCTGTGCAGGGCCAAAGTAGCAAGGGGTGGCCGGGGTCATGTCTTCTGACATTTTTGGTTTGCTTGCTTTATTTAAATGTTTAAAATTTATTTAGTTGCTTATAAGATGAGAGATACCTGACGCAAACCCAGATTCTGCTTCTCTTGGAAAACAAATCAGTATGGGGCAGTATTATCTTCTGGCAGGGCCAGCTGGAGGTGGGCAATGGTCACCAGCTAGACGCCAGCTGGCTCCCAGACTCCAGGAGCCCAGCAGCGTGGATGCCTCACTCCTGCCAGGCCCAGCCCACGCCCTCTCGATTCTGCCCTGGCACCACTGGCCACCAGCTCCCCCTCTGCTTGCCCATCTAACTCGTCTTCACTTTTCAAGTTCCCGCCCATTCTCTGGACTCCTCTTCAGCATTTGTCTTCATAGTGCGTTCTCACCACTGTAAACTATAACAGGCCCATTTATGTTGCATATTTGGATAATCACAGCAGTGTCTCCTCTGGTTCTTAATGCATATTGTCATGTGACTTCTGCAATACATGACTTGTCTCTATTGACTATTTTGTTAACTTTCCTGTGCCTTACCTCAATATATATATGGGGAACCACCATGGCAGCTCTTGGCACAGTGCTTTATAAGGGAGGAAACCAAACAATATTTGATTAAATGGAGGAAAATAGGAAACCCTGGTGGCATAGTGGTTCAGAGCTATGGCTGTTAACCAAAAGGTCAGCAGTTCAAATCCACCAGGCACTCCTTAGAAACCCTGTGGGGCAGTTCTACTCTGTCCTATAGGGTTGCTATGAGTCAGAATTAATTTGATGGCAAGAGATTTTGATTTGGAGGAAAATAGCATCTCATGCATGTGTGTGTACGAAGTCTTACCCCAGATACCTATTGGAGCACCTCTCCCAACAAGGGAACCCTGCCCTCAACCCAAGATGAATGATGAGGGAATTCCTGGACATAGCTGGTTCTAAAGGACTAGACATATATTTACAAAAGCTTTTCCCCAATATTCAGATTTAATACTATAGATGTTTGCCATTTGAACTGTTTGGCTCTTAGAAACATAGGATCGTGTCGGACCTTCCTCACTTGCAGCCAGACATCTAACAGCTCTCTGGTATTTCCTCCTCCCAGCCTCCGGCCTCTCCTCTTCTCCGTCAACACCCACCCAGGTGACCAAGCAGCATACGTTTCCTCTGGAATCCTATAAGCAAGAACCTGAGAGATTAGAAAACCGTATCTATGCCTCCTCTTCCCCTCCGGACATAGGCCAGAGGTTCTGTCTGCCCTCCTTCCAGAGTTCAGCCAAGCCCCACTCGGCATCACCGACACACACTGCTGCCTCCAGAACCGTAAGTCACTCCTTCCTTCCATTGGTTGAGGCTGCCAGGCACTGAGCAGGCAGAACCAGTTTTCTGTCCTCTGTTGAAGCAGTCTGTAGAGAGCTGAAGCTAAGGTTGTGCACTCCTGACATTTGTCATAGTGTATTTTATCATAAATCACAGGCTTAGAAAAAAATTGTGAGGACAGGAAGGCAAATGGGAATCTAATGGAAAATGGTAACATCTGCTCCATCTGGAACATGACCAGAGAATGTTTTTCTTAGACAATTTCTTCTCAGAAGTTCTTGGCTTCTTAAAAATCAGTCAGTAAAAGTTTTATTTGACTTTTCCTTGATTGGGATACTAAAATGAAAAGCCACAGGCAAAGCAAAAAATAAAAAAAATAGAAATTGTATTCTAGAGTTTTAAGGTGTAAAGTTTGACATCTATTTGACTTGGGATGCATTCATGGAAAGGTAGGGCCTTCAGGGTGGAGCAGTGTGCTGGAACAGATGTCTTTGTGTCCTTCAAAGGATTAGCTGAGATGGCCCAGTGAGTATCAATGGAGGACGCTGGCTTAGCTACAGCACCGAGGGTCTCTACAAGCCAGCACACGGCCCTCAGTGTGGTGACCCTGTCCATCAGCGCCCACCGAGTTCATGTTAGTACAGCAGGTGCCCAATATTATCCTGTGCCTGGCAAGGGTATCAGAAACATATCACTGAAGTCTGCCTGTATTGATGTAACTACTGAATTCACTTATTGTCTTTTGGGAGAAAGAAGATGTGTTTGTCATGCAGAGGAACATACTATTACTATTCTCCTTATTCACTCAATGGAAACCCTGGTGGCATAGTGGTTAAGAGTTTGGCTGCTAACCAAAAGGTCAGCAGTTTGAATCTACCAGCCACTCCTTGGAAACCCTATAGGGCAGTTCTGCTCTGTCCTATAGGGCTGCTGTAGGCAGAATCAACTCGACGGCAACAGGTTTGGCTTTTGGTTTGTTCATTGAATGATTATGTTATTAACTGTATGCTGTACTTAATACAAAAAAGTCTTGTTTTAAGTGCAAAGGGATTAACTACAAGGTACTGTTTCTGTCTTATAGAGCTTATGACGTTATTGGGAGCAGAGTACTCAGGTGAAACAGCTAAGTAAAAGTAGAAAGTAGTTTGAGTGGAACAAATCGTAGACACTACAGGAGGTAGGAACAGGGAAACCATTGTTGGTCAGATACGGGCACTGAGGGCTTCAGTGCAGTGGTGCCACCTAAGCTGAGCCTTGAATAATTGGTAGGGCCTAAATAAGGGGAGAGGTGAAGGGAGAGCCTTCTAGAAAAGAATAGCCAAGGTTGAGATTGAGAATGATCGTGAGGTGTAGCCTGGCTGAAGGATCAGTTTACATGGTGAGGATATGAAACAATAAGAGAAGTCAAGCAGGCCTGTCTCTGAGAAGGGTGGTGGCTGGTAGCAAACTGTAGGGTAGACTGGGGTGGGGAGAGCAACAGGGAAGCTGGCAAGTAGCCCAGCCACAGAGTGGGGAAAGGTCTGGCCCATCACAGCTGTGGGTCTAGGAGGAAAACTACCATACTCTTAGGTGTGAAGGAAAAAAACCTAGAGAAATATCTCAGAGGGACTTGGTTATACAGATGACAACACAAAAGAGAAGTCAAAATAAGGATGACCAGGCAACCCAGAGATGATCAAAAACAGGAAGCCACTGCTCCCCTTAGGGCAAGAGAGACATTGAGAGGAAGTGGTGTCAACAGGGCCCATGAGGTGGCACCATCCTCCTGGAGATGGAATCGCAGCGCGGTGGCCTAGTAGGGGCTGGAGCTGAGGAGAAGCAGCCATGGCCGGAGGTGTGGTGCAGGCAAAGGGATAGTAATCCCAGTGTCTCCCCATCCTGCCTTCCAGCCTTCCAGTCTTGTGCCAAGCCTACCCAGAAGCCAGTACTCAAGAACCCCTGGGACAGATAAGTCCCTGGGATGCAGAGCAGGGCAAGAGCCTGGAAAGGGATCCTGGAGCAAACATGGAGGTGACCAGCAGAGAGATATCAATGGATATAGGTGATGTGGAAAGTCTCAAATTATTGGCTTCCTCAAACTGACTAAAGATAATTGATACAGTGGCCCAACTTAAGAAGGGACACTAGCGTGGGAGAAAACAATTATTTTGGCTTTAGATCATTTGAAGTGATGGTGACACGTAGATGGGGTTTTATAAGATGATGCTTACGTTTCACGGCAGAATTTGTGCTCAGGGACATGCATATGCCTGTCCCTAAAAAAAAGATCTCTGTAGTGTTTCCCTTTAGCTGTGATTGCAGAGTGATGTTCTCAGCTGTTTATAATGTTATATAACCATGACACCCTGATCAAGGATAGGTCCTTTCAGGCTTTCTAAGGTGGTTCTGGGGCCAGAGAGGAAGTGTCCTTGGCAGTCTTCAGCAATGAGCCTGGGACATGTGCCCTGACTCATGCCTGCAACTCCACAATGCCCAGCTGACAGTGTGGTAGAGTGAGACTTCAGGAAGGATCCAATCATGACCACCACGCTCATGTAGTTTGAGCTTCAGGAAATCAGGGAAGTCACCCATGGTGCCTACTTCTGCTCTGAAATGCTATGTTTCAAGAATTGTAAGAGGACCTCTCCACTAGCTACCTGACATTGAGCAGGCCCTTACTCCTACTTGTGAGTTCTGTCATCCAAGGCCTCCATGGCCTTCTCCAGCCTTGTGCTCTTCACAGCCTCTGCAGACAGGGCAGGTGGAGCAGGTGGAGTCTCCATTTCATATAAAATGTGTTACTTTATACTTAGATTATGTTGAATGTATTTACATGCCAAGTTCCTTAAAAGCTTGGCTGATTTCATTAATTTCATTACCAACATACTCTTTGTGGAGGAATGGGAGTTGTTTAAAGTATTTGTTGTTGTTGTCAGGTGCCATTGAGTTGGTTCCGACTCATAGCAATCCTATGTACAACAGAATGAAACACTGCCGGGTCCTGTGCCATCCTCCTGATCGTTGTTATCCTTGAGCCCATTTTTGTAGCCACTGTGTCAATCCATCTCGCTGAGGATCGTCCTCTTTTTTACTGACCCTCTACTTTATCAAGTATGATGTCCTTCTCCAGGAACTGATCCCTCCTGATTACATGACCAAATTATGTGAGACCAAGTCTCACCATCTTTGTTTTTAAGGAGCATTCTGGCTGTAATTCTTCCAAGACAGATTTGTTTGTTCTTTTTGAAGTCCATGATATGTTCAATATTCTTCACCAACACCATAATTCAAAGATGTCAATTCTTCTTTGATTTTCTTTATTCATTGTCCAACTTTCACATGCATATGAAGCTATGGAAAACATCATGGCTTGGGTTAGGTGCATATTAGTCTTTAAAGTGACGTGTTTTTTTTTTTAACACTTTAAAGAGGTCTTTTGTAGCAGCTTTGCCCAAAGCAATAAATACGTCATTTGATTTCTTGACTGCTGTTTCCAAGGATGTTGACTGTAGATCCAAGTGAAATGAAATCTTTGACAACTTCCATCTTTTCTCTGTTTATCATGATGTTGCTGATTGGTCCAGTTGTGAGGATTTTTGTTTTCTTTATGTTGAGGTGTAATCCATACTGAAGGCTGTGGTCTTTGATCTTCATCAGTAAGTGTTTCAAGTCCCCTTCACTTTCATCAAGCAAGGTTGTGTCATCTGCATAACACAGGCTGTTAATGAGTCTTCCTCCAATTGTGATGCCGTATTCTTCTTCATATAGTCCAGCTTCTCAGATTATTTGCTCAGCAGACAGATTGAATAAATATGGTGAAAGAATACAACCCTGACGCACACATTTCATGACTTTAAAGTACTCAGTATCCCCTTGTTCTGTTCGAACAACTGCCTCTTGATCTATGTACAGGTTCCACAGGAGCACAATTAAGTGTTCTAGAATTCCTATTCTTCTCAATGGTATTCATAATTTGTTATGATCCACACAGTCGAATGTCTTTGCATAGCCAATAAAACACAAGTAAATGTCTTTCTGGTATTCTCTGCTTTCAGCCAGGATGCATCTGACGCCAGCAGTGATATCACTCGATCCTCATTCTATTCTGAAACCAGCTTGAATTTCTGGCAGTTCCCTGTCGATGTACTGCTGCAGCTGCTTTTAAATGATCTTCAAAATTTTACTTGTGTGTTACATTAATGACATTGTTCGATAATTTCCCCATTCAGTTGGATCATCTATCTTTGGATTAGGCATAAATATGGATCTCTTCCTGTCAATTGGCCAGGTAGCTATCTTCCAAATTTCTTGGCATAGGTGAGTGAGCACTTGTAGTGCTGCATCTGTTTGTTGAAACATCTCAATTGGTATTTCATCAATTCCTGGAGACTTGTTTTTCACCAATGCCTTCAGTGCAGCTTGAACCTCTTCCTTCAGTACCTTCAGTTCTTGATCATATGCTACTTATTGAAATGGATGAACATCAACCAATTCTCTTTGGTACAGTGACTCTGTATTCCCCCATCTTCTGTTGATGTTTCCTGAGTCATTTAATATTTTCCCCGTAGAGTCCTTCCGTGTTACAACTGGAGGCTTGAATTTTTTCTTCAGTTCTTTCAACTTGAAAAATGCCAAGCATGTTCTTCCCTTTTGGTTTTCTAACTCCAGGTCTTTTCACATGTCATTATAATACTTTACTTTGTCCTCTCAAGCCGCCCTTTGAAATCTTTTGTTCAGCTCTTTTACTTCATCATTTCTTCCTTTTGCTTTAGCTGCTCAACGTTCAAGAGCATGTTTCAGAGTCTCTTTTGACATCCATTTTGGTCTTTTATTTCTTTCCTGTTTTTTAATGATCTCTTGCTTTCTTCATGTATGATGTCCTTGATGTCATTCCACAACTCATCTGGTCTTCAATCATTAGTGTTCAATGCATCAAATCTATTCTTGAGATTGTCTCTAAATTTGGGGGGATATACTCAAGGTCATACTTTGGCTCTTGTGGACTTGTTCTAATTTCCTTTGGCTTCAACTTGAACTTGCATATGAGCAATTGATGGTCTTTTCTGACTGATAATATTGAGCTTTTCCATCGTCTTTTTCCACAGATGTAGTCGATTTGATTCCTGTGTATTCCATTTGGTGAGGTCTACGTGTATAGTCATTGTTTATGCTGTTGAAAAAAGGTATTTTCAGTGAAGAAGTTGTTGGTCTTGAAAAATTCTGTCATGTGATCTCCAGCATCGTTTCTATCCCTAAGGCCATATTTTCCAGCTACTGATCCTTCTTCTTTGTTTCCAACTTTCAAAGTCCAATCACCAGTAATTATCAATGTATCCTGATTGCATGTTTCATCAATTTCAGACTACAGAAGTCAGTAAAAATATTCACTTTCTTCATCTTTGGCATTAGTGGTTTGTGTGTAAATTTGAATAATAGTCATATTAACTGATCTTCCTTGTAGGAGTATGAATATTATCCTATTACTGACAGTGTTGTACTTCAGGATAGATCTTGAAATGTTCTTTTGACAATGAATGTGACGCCATTCCCCTTCAATTTGTCGTTCTTAGCATAGTAGACCATATGATTGTCTGATTCAAAATGGCCAATACCAGTCCATTTAGCTCACTAATGCCTAGGATATTGATGTTTATGCATTCCATTTCATTTTCAACGATTTCCAATTTTCCTAGATTCATACATTTTACATTCCATGTTCTGATTATTAATGTATATTTGCAGCTTTTTCTTCTCATTTTGAGTTGTGCCACATCAGCAAATGAAGATCCCAAAAGCTTGACTCCATCCACATCATTAAGGTCGACTCTATTTTGAGGAGGAAGCTCTTCCCCAGTCATTTTTTTTGAGTTACAACCAACCTGAGGGGCTCATCTTCTGGCACTATTTAGATATTTAGTATTTAGATATAATTAATCTCTCTGCCTTTGGAATAAAAAGACTGTTATAAATAATTTAACAGTACAGATAATTTTTCTTATTATACTTTAGATGCAGTTTTACAGAGCAAAATAGTTTCTCGTTAAACAATTAATACACATATTGTTTTGTGACACTGGTTGCCAACCCCACAACATGTCAACACTCTCCCCTTCTCGACCTTGGGTTCCCCATTACTGGCTTTCCTGGCCCCTCCTGCCTTCTCATCCTTGCTTTTGGGCTGGTGTGCCCATTTAGTCTTATTTTATTTTATGTGCCTGTCTAATCTTTGGCTGAAGGATGAACCTCAGGAGTGACTTCATTACTGAACTATAAGGGTGTCCAGGGGCCGTACTCTCAGGGTTTCTCCAGTCTCTGTCAGACCAGTAAGTCTGTTTTTTGTTGTTTTTTTATGAGTTAGAATTTTATTCTACATTTTTCTCTAGCTCTGTCCAGGACCCTCTATTATGATCCCCGTCAGAGCAGTTAGTGGTTGTAGCCGGGTACCATCTAGTTGTGCTGGACTCAGTCTGGTGGAGGCTGTGGTAGTCGTGGTCCATTGGTCTTTGGACTAATCTTTCTCTTGTGTCTTTGGTTTTCTTTATTTGCCCTTGCTCCACCTGGTGTGAGACCAGTGGAGTATCTTAGATGGCCACTCACAAGCTTGAACAGATAAATTTTATAAAGTTCATTCCCATGAATTTTATTCTAAAATTGGAAAGGGGGGTGGAGGTAATTAATTAATTAAAGATTCATTAATCTTTAGTAAACAGTCCTCCTTGTATCATTTACTTACTCAGCAAATACTTATTAAGCAGCTGCTGTGTTGCAGAAGTCACTGGGGAGTACAAATGGTTAATGCTGTCAGCTGCTAACTGAAAGATTGGAGGTTCAAGTCCATGCAGAAGCACCTCAGAAGAAAGGCCTGGTGATCTTCCAAAAAGGCAGCCATTGAAAACTTTACAGAGCATAGTGTCACTCACAGTTGGAGTCAACTCGATGGCAACTGGTTTATGTTCAAGAAACTGTACTAGGCATGGGTGATAGAATGATAAATATGATAAAAATAGGGCTCATGAGGGCAGGGACAGTGTTCATTCTATTCGCCATTTGATTAACAGTGCCTAGAATGATGTACTATGCAGGTTTCAGTTGGAGCTTACAAACTAAGACAGACTGGGAAGAAGGACGTGGCGGTCTAGTTCTGAATAAAATTGGCCAGTGAAAACATTATGGATAGCAGCAGAACATTGTCTGATATACTGCCAGAAGATGAGCCCCTCAGGTTGGAAGTCACTCAAAATACACCTGGAGAAGAGCTGCCTCCTCAAAGTAGAGTCCACTTTAATGACATGGAGAGAGTAAAGCTTTCAGGACCGACATTTGCTGACATGGCATGACTCAAAATGAGAAGAAACAGCTGCAAATGTTACCGCAAATGGCGGATTTGAGCTGCCTGCGACAAAAGCCAATACTGAGACGGGGTGAGGTGAGCACCAAGAAGGTTTTATTGTATATCAATATACAGGAGACAGAGGGGAATGAGCTCCTCCAAAAAACCTGTCTACCCCACTGGAGACTGGCTGAAATGTTTTATATGGACAGGATTATAGTTTCTCTTCATGGTGGTCACATTTCTCACGTCTCTGATGATCTAACTTCTTACTGGCAATCCTTGAAGGTTATCTGGCACTGTTAGTCATGATTGTCACATTGCAGATGAGTTAATCCTAGTCCTTGAGGGTTATCAATTTGTTCTGCCACCCTCCAAGGAGAAACTTTAGTCAATCTTACTGGAATAGGAAGAGGGAGAAAGAAGAAGGAAAAAAAGAAAATATCACGAGGAAAAGTGGGAGCTCATAATGGTGGGAAGCAATGGTGGTAATTGAGCTTATGCAGCCTTTTCCACAAACATCCACTAATAATTGGAACCTGGAATGTATGAAGTATGAATTAAGGAAAGTTGGAAGTTGTCAAAAAAATAAAATGGAATGCTTGAAGATCAATATCCTAGGCATTAGTGAGCTGAAATGGACTGGTGCTGGCCATTTTGAATATGACAATCAGATGTCTACTATGCCAGGAATGACAAATTGACGAACGGCATTGAATTCATCGTCAGAAAGAACATTTCAAACCAATGTCATAAGACAACGTGTACTGACTGTTTAATGAGAAACTCTTTGTTCTGTAAACCTTTATCTAAAGTATAATAAAAAAAATTTTTTTTAAAAGAACATTTCAAGATCTATCCTGAAATACAATGCTGTCAGTGATAGGATAATATCCATACACCTACAAGGAAGAGCAGTTAATATGAATATTATTCAAATTTACACACCAACCTCTAATGCCAAAGATAAAGAAAGTGAATATTTTTACTGACTTCTGTAGTCTGAAATTGATGAAACATGCAATCAGGATACATTGATAATTACTGGTGATTGGACTTTGAAAGTTGGAAACAAAGAAGAAGGATCAGTTGTTGGAAAATAATGGCCTGGTGATAGAAAAGACGCCAGAGATCGCGAATACCTTTTTTCAACAACATAAACAGCAACTATATACATGGACCTCACCAGGTGGAAAACACAGCAATCAAATCAACTACATCTGTGGAAAGAGACAATGGAAAACCTCGATATCATCAATCAGAACCGAGGTAGGGGCTGACTGCGGAACAAATCATCAATTGCTCATATGCAAGTACAAGTTGAAGCTGAAGGAAATTAGAACAAGTCCATGAGAGCCAAAGTATGACCTGAGTATATCCCAGCTGAATTTAGAGATCATCTCAAGAATAGATTTGCTGCATTGAACACTGATGACCGAAGACCAGATGAATTGTAGGATGACATCAAGGACTTCATACATGAAGAAAGCAAAATGTCATTAAAAAGACAGAAAAGAAAAAAAGACCAAAATGGGTGTCAGAAAAGACTCTGAAAATTGCTCTTGAAAGTAGAGTAGCTAAAGTGAAAGGAAGAACTGATGAAGTAAAAGAGCTGAACAAAAGATTTGAAAGGGTGGTTCGAGAAGACAAAGTAAAGTATTATAATGAAATGTGCAAAGATACGGAGTTAGAAAACCAAAACACACTCGGCATTTCTCAAGCTGAAAGAACTGAAGAAAAAATTCAAGCCTCGAGTTGTAATACTGAAGGATTCTATGGACAAAAAAATTGAACGATGCAGGAAGCATCAAAAGAAGATAGAAGGAATACAGAGTCACTATGCCAAAAAGAATTGGTCAACATTCAGCCATTTCAGGTGGCAGCATATGATCAAGAACGGATGGTATTGAAGGAAGAAGTCCAAACTGCACTGAAGGAATTAGTGAAAAACAAGGCTCCAGGAATTGATAGAATACCAACTGAGATGTTTTAACAAATGGATGCAATACTGGAAACGCTCACTTGTCTATGCCAAGAAATTTGGAAGACAGCTATCTGGCCTATCGACTGGAAGAAATCTATATACATGCCCATTCCAAAGAAAAATGATCCAATGGAATGCAGAAATTGTCAAACAACATCATTAATAATCACATGCAAGTAAAATTATGCTTAAGATAATTCAAAAATGGTTGCAGCAGTACAATGACAGGGAGCTGCCAGAAATTCAAGCCAGATTCAGAAGAGGACGTGGAATGAAGAATATGAATATCATTGCTGCTGTCAGATGGATCTTGAAAGTTGTTTACCTGTGTATTATATTTTTTTCTAAATTTTATTTAGTTTGTTGTTGTGGTTGAGAATATATACAGTAAAACATACACCATTTCAACCCTTTGTACATGTACAATTTAGTGACATTAATTACATTTTTCAAGCTCTGCAACCATACTTACCCTTCTTTTGTGAGTTGTTCCTCCCTCATTAACATAAACTCACTGCCTCCTAAGGTTCCTATCTCATCTTTCAAGTTGCTGTTGTCAGTTTTATCCCATACAGATAATTCTTAAAAGAGCATAATGCTTGAGGCAGACCTTTTTTACTAGTTAAACTAAACTATTGTTTGATTTTAAGATGACACCAGGGGATATTTTTGGTTTAAGGTTTCAAGATTATCTCAGGGCAATAGTTTTAGGGGTTCATCCACCCTCCATGGCTCCAGAAAGTCTAGAGTCCATTAAAATTTGAAATTCTGTTCTGCATTTTACCCCCTTTTGATCAGGATTTTTCTATGGAATCTTTAATCAAAATATTCAGTAGTAGTAGCTGGGCACCAACCAGTTCTGCTGGTCTTATGGCAAAGTAGACAGTCGTTCGTGGAGCAATTAACCACACATTCTATATATCCTCTTCCTATTCTTAACTCTCCTTCTTCCTCTGTTGCTCCAGTTGAATAGAGACCAGTTGTTGTGCCTTGGATGGCCACTTGCAAGCATTTAAGACCCCAGGCACTAAGCAATGAACTAGGAGATAGAACAGAAGTGCTAAACACGTTATCAGACCAATTAACTGGGATGACCCATGAAACCATGAACCTAAAAATCAAGGAACCAAATCCCATGAGGTGTTTGGTTATACATAAGCAGCCTCAGGAGCTTTTTCTTTTTTTTTGGTCATTGTGTAAATATATCTATCACACAATGGTTGCCAATTCAACTTTTTTACAGGTATACAACTTATTGATAGCATTTACAATAATTGGTTGTGCAACCCTACCCTTAATAAATGTGATTTTTCCATCACCATTAACTACCCTTTCCCCTGTCCCTCCTGCCCCTGGTTTCCACTAATAAATTTTGGTCTCTATACATTTGTCTTTTCTTGACTTTTTATATAAGTCAATATTTGTTCTTTTCTGATTGGATTATTTTGCTCAGCAAAATATCTTCAAGCTCCATCCATACTGTAGCATGTATCAAGACTTCATTTCTCCTTTGGCTGAGTATTATTCCATTGTATGTATGTACACATTCTGTTAATCCATTCATTTGCTGATGGGCATTTAAGTTGTTTCCACCTTTTGGCTATTATGAATAGTGCTGCAATTAACATTGGCGTACAAGTCTGTGAGTCTCTGCTTTCAAGTCTTTTGGGTATATACCTAGAAGTGGAATTGCTGGGTCATATGGTAGCTCTATTTTTAGTTTTTTGAGGAATGACCACACTTTTTTCCACAACAGCTGTACCATTTTTCACACCCACCAGCAATGGATAAGTGTTCCATTTTCCGCACCTCCTCACCAACATTTGTTATTTTCTTTTCTTTCTTTTCTTTTTTTTTTTAATCTTAATCATCCTAGGGGGAGTGAAATGGTATCTCACTGTGGTTTTGATTTGCATTTCTCTGACGGTTAATGACGCTGAGCATCTTTTCATGTATTTGGTATCCATTTGAATGTCCTCTTTAGGGAAATGTCCATTCAAGTCCTTTGCCCATTTTATGATTGGATTATTTGTCTTCTTGTTGTTAAGTTGTCAAAGTTTTATATATATCTTGGTTATTATATTCTTATTGGATATACGGTTTCTGAAGATATCCTCCCAGGCAATAGCTTGTCTTTTCAGTTTTTTGGTAGTCTTTTGATGAACAAGGTTTTTAATTTTTATGAGTTCTTACTTATTTTGTCTTTATCTGTTTGTGCTTTTGTTATTAGATAATCTATTATTGAAAGCTAGGAGGCCTGACAGCATTGCCCGTGCTTGTTCTTCTAAGAATTTTATGGTTCTTGATTGCACATTCAGGTCCTTAATCCATTTTGAATTTGTTTTTGTGTATGGTGTGAGGCATGGATCCTGTTTCATTTTTCTGCATGTGGAAATCCAATTTTCCCAGCACCATTAATTGAAGAGACTCTTCTTTCCTCATTGAATGGACTTAGCACTCTTGTCAAAAATCAGTTGACCATAGATGTGTGGGTTTATTTCTGCACTCTGAATTCTATTCCACTGGTCTATATGTCTTTTGTTATACCAGTAAATAGCCATTTTGATTACTGTAGCGGTATAGTATATTTAAAATCAGGAAGTGTGTATCTTCCTACTTTGTACTCTGTCAACATTGTTTTAACTATTCAGGACCTCTTACCATTCCATATAAAGCTGAGGATTGGTTTTTTCTATTTATATAAAGGAGGCTCTTGGAATTTTGATCAGGATTGCATTGAATCTAAAGATCACTTTGGGTGGTACAGGAAGTCCCCACGTTATGAACAAGATCCATACCTTGTCTTTAAGTCAAATTTAATAGGTAAATCAGAACAGGTGCATCCGGTTCTTATTTAGCCTTACTTTACTGCAGGAAAAGATTCAAAGCCCTTTTAGTGATTTAAAAGCTGCACGTGCAGCAGATGAAGGTGATTGTGATGAAGAATTTGTAGTAATGGTTGGTTCAATCATTTCAAATTGAGGGTAAATTCACATAATATTAAAGGGCAAGTATGAGTTGTCTGTAAGTCAGATGTTCATAACCCGGGGACTGCCTGTAGTGACATCTTAATATTAAGTCTTCCAATCCATGAATATGGAACATCTTTCCATTGATTTAAGTCTTCTTTAATCTCTTTCAGCAGTGTTTTATAATTTTCATTGTATAAGTCCCTTCACATCCCTGGTTTGAGTCATTTCTAGGTATTTTATTCTCTTAGATGCCATTGCAAATGGAATTGTTTCCCTAACTTCCCTTTCAGATTTCTCGTTGATATATAGAAACCCAGCTGATTTTTGTTTGTTGACCTTGTACCCTGCAACTTTGCTAAATTCCTCTATTAGCTCTACATGTTTTCTTGTGGATTCTCTGGGATTTTCTATATATAGGATCATATCATCCTTGAATAAGAGATAATTTTACTAATGTAGAACAAAATTTAAACTCACAAAAAAAGACCAGACTTACTGATCTAATGGGGACTGGAGAAACCCAAGATCATGGCCCCTGGACATCCTTTGAACTCAGTACTGAAGTCACTCCTGAGGTTCACCCTTCAGCCAAAGATGAGACAGGCCCATAAAACAAACAATAATACACAAAGTTCAACCATATATATGAGACTAAATGGGCACACTGGCCCAGGGGCAAGGACGAGAAGGCAGGAGGGGACCAGAAAGTTGGACAAGCAGAAATGGGGAACCCAAAGCCAAGATAGGGAAAGTGTTGACATGTTGCAGGATTGGCAAACAAAGCCAGAAAACAATATGTGTATTAATTATTTGATGAGAAACTAGTTTGTTCTGTAAACCTTCATCTAAAGCACAATTTAAAAAAAAGAAAAGAAAAAAAATAATTACTTGAATTGTTCTTCAATAAAATGTATGGAATCCTTAAAAAAAAGAGAGAAAGAGAGAGAGACAGATAATTTTACGTCTTTTCCAATCTGGATACCTTTTATTTCTTTTTCTTGTCTTATTGCTCTGGCTAGGAATATCTAATACAATATTGAACAGAAGTGGTGAGAGTAGGCACCCTTATCTTCTACCCAATTTCAAGGGGAAGGCTCTCAGTCTTTCTCCATTAAGTGTAACGTTGGCTGTTGGCTTTTCATATATGCCCTGAATCATACTGAGGAATTCCCTTCAATTCCAGTCTTCTTTAGGGTTTTCATCAAGAAAGGGTGTTGGATTTTATCAAATGCTTTTTATGCATCCATCAAGATGATCTTGTTCTTTTCCTTTATTCTATTGATGTGATATATTATGTTGATTGATTTTCTAATGTTGAACCATCCCTGCATTCCTAGGATAAATCCTACTTGGTCATGGCGTATGACTTAATATGCTGTTGGATTCTGTTCGCTAGTATTTTATTGATGATTTTTGCATGGAAATATATTCATAAGAGATATTGGTCCGTAGTTTTATTTTCTTGTGGTTTCTTTGTCTGGTTTGGTTATCAGGTTTATATTTGCTTCATAGAATGAATTAGGGAGTATTCCTTCCTTCTCTAACTTTTGGAAGAGTTTGAACAGTACTGATGTCAGTTCTTCTCTAAATGTTTGATAGAATTCCCCAGGGAAGCCATCTGCTCCAGGACATTTTTTTTTTTTTTTTTTTGGAGGTTTTTGGTCACTGATTTGATCTCTTCACTTGTTATGGGTCTGTTGAGACTTTCTGTTACTTCTTGAGTCAGTTTGAGTAGATTGTGTGCTTCTAAGAAGTTTTTCATTTCGTCTAGGTTATCCGGTTTGTTGCCATAGAATTGTTCATAATATTCTGTCATAATTCTCTTTATTTCTGTCAGGTCAGTTGTAATGTCCCCTCCTTCATTTTTATTTTGGTTGTTTGCATATTTTCTCCTTTTCTTTGTTATCTAGCTAAAGGTTTGTCAATTTTATTGATGTTTTCAAAGAACCAACTTCTGGTTTTATTGATTCTTGCTGTTGTTTTTCCGTTTATTTATATCTACTCTGATCTTTGTTATTTCCTTTCTTCTGGTAGGTTTGCAGCCCTGGTAGTGCAGTGGTTAAGAGCTATAGCTGCTAACCAGAAGGTCAGCAGTTTTAATCCACCAGCCACTCCTTGGAGACCCTACAGGGCAGTTCTACTCTGTCCTGTAGGGTTGTTATGAGTCAAAATTGGCTCGACAGCAACAGGTTTGGTTTCAGGTTTTGGTGGGTTTAGGCTTATTTTGCTCTTCTCTTTCTAGTTACTGAAGTTGTCAAGTTAGACTGTTCATTTGAGAGCTATCTTCTTTTTTCTTTTTTATGTAGGCATTTATTGCTGTGAGTTTCCCTTTTAGTATTACTGCCTTCACTGCATCCCATAAGTTTTAGTATGTTGTGCTTTCCTTTTCGTTTGACTTTCCTTTTCATTTGTGATTTCTCTTTGTATTTCTTCCTTGATCCATTAGCAGTTTAATAGTGCATTGTTTAATTTCCATATGTTGGTGTATTTTCCAGGTTTTTGTTTTTTTCTGTTATTGATTTCTAGCTTCACTTTGTTGTGGTCAGAGAGAATACTTTGTAAGATTTCAAACTTTTTAAATTTATCGTGACTTGCTTTGTGACTTAAAATGCAGCCTATCCTGGAGAATGATCCATGTGCACTGCAGTGGAATGTATATTGTACTGATTTGGGGAGGAGTGTTCTATGTATGTCTGTTAAGTATAGTTGGTTTATAGTGTCATTCAGGTTTTCTGTTTCCTTGTTGATTTTCTTTCTAGATGTTCTGTCCAGTATTGAAAATGGTATATTGAAGTCTCCAACTATTATTGTAGTACTATTTCTACCTTCAATTTTTCCAGCTTTTGCTTTATATATTTAGGTACCCCAATGTTGGATGCACATATATTTATGATTGTTAAATATTCTTGATTAATTGACCCTTTTATCATTATATAATGTCCATCTTTATCTCTTCTGACAGATTTTGTCTTAAAGTCTACTTTGTCTGATATTAAGATTGCCACCCCGGTTCTCTTTTGATTATTATTTGCATGGAATATTTTTCCATACTTTCACTTTCAACCTGTTTGTGTCCTTGGGTTTAAGGTGCGTCTCTTGTAAACAGCATATAGTTGGATCATGTTTTTTTAATCCATTCTGCTACTCTCTGCCTTTTGATTGAAGGATTTAGTCCACTTACATTCACTGTAATTACTGATAAAAAGTGACTTACTTCTGCCATTTTTTAATTTGTTTTTTGTGTATCTTAAGCCTTCCTCATCTTTCTCCTTTAGTACTGCTTGCTTTCGTGTTTTGCTGGTTTATTATACTAAGCATTTTTGGTTTGTTACTCCTGTTCTTTTGTGTACTTTTTGTGTATATTTTCTTAGTAGTTACCATGAATATTACATTTAACAGCTTGTGTTTATAACATTCTAGTGTAAGTTAGTACCAACTTAACTTCAGTAACATACAAGCAATTCTGTATCTATACCATTCCTCTCCCACCTCCTTTTGTTGTTATCATTATGTCTTTATATTCTATGTGCCCTGTAGCCTAACTTTATCCTTGCTTTTTATATATTTGTTATTAAAAAGCATGAAGGACAAAACATTTAGAATTATTAAACATGAATACCTTATTGCTAGCCCTTATACTTGTCCATGCATTTCCTTTTCTTTTTATGTATAGCTTTGAATTACTTTCTCGTGTCTTTTCCCTGCCATCTATTTACAGAACTCCCATTAGTATTTTTTGTAGGGCCAGTCCGGTGGATATGCACTCTCAGCTTCTGTGTGGGAATGTTTTAATTTCACTCTCACCCTTGATTGATAGTTTTGCTGAATATAGTATTCTTGGTTGACGGTTTTCTTCTTCTAGCACTTTAAATATATTATTCCATTGCATTCTGCTCTCCAGTGTTTCAGAGGAAAAATCAGCACTTAATTTTATTGAGGATCCTTTGTATGTGGCTGTTTGCTTCTCTCTCCCTGCTTTCAGTATTCTGTCTTTATCTTTAATTGTTGAGAGCCTAACTATGATGTGTCTTGGTGTAGATATGTTTGGGCTTATCCTACTTGGGGTTCTTTGAGATTCTTGGATTTGTAGATTCATGTCCTTAGTTAGATTGGGGATATTTTCTGTCATTATTTCTTCAAATATTCTTTCTATCCTTTTCTCTCTCTCATCTCTTTCTGGAATTTCTATGATATGTATATTAAGTCTCTTGTTATTATTATTTATTATTAGGTGCCATTGAGTTAGTTCCAACTCATAGTGACTCTATGTACAACAGAACGAAGCACTGCCCAGTCCTGCACCATCCTCTCAATTGTTGCTATGTTTGAGCCCATTGTTGCAGCCGCTGTGCCAATCCATCTCTTTGAGGGTCTTCCTCTTTTTCACTGACTCTCTACTGTACCAAGCATGATGTCCTTCTCCAGGGACTGGTCCCTCCTGAAACTTGTCCAAAGTACTTGAGATGAAGTCTCACCATCCTCGCTTCTGAGGAGCATTCTGGCTGTACTTCTTCCAAGACAGATTTGTTCATTGTTCTGGAAATCCATGCTATATTCAATATTCTTCGCCAACACCATAATTCAAAGGCATCATCCTTCTTCAGCTTCTTTATTCATTGTCCATCTTTCACAAGTATATGCATCCTCTTGTTGTCCCATAATTCCATTAAACTGTGTTTAGCCTTCTTGAGCCTCCATTCTTATTGTTTTTCAGCATCTGCAATTTTAACTGGCTTATCCTCTTTCTTCTGCATGATTAAATCTGTGGTAAGTCTTTCTGTGGTGTTTCCCATTTCAGTTACTGACACTTTCAGTTACAATATCTCTTTTTTTAGATCTCCATTTTGTTCTTGCGTTGTTTTCCTTATTTCTTTTAGCTCTTTGTCTATGTTTTCCCTTCGTTCTTTAATTTTGTTTAATGATGTATTATAGTCTTCCCTTTTTCCCCGCTAATTATCCTTCCCTACATGCGCTTTCACTCCCTTTCTCATGTTCATTTGGATGGGCTGTTGTTTCTCTTCTTTGTGTGCCTTGTGATTTTTTGTTAGTGCATTAGAATACTTGAGGGTGTTAACTTTCTCAGTTTTCCCCAGTGTTTGGTGTGTTTGCCTGCACTACTTTCTGCAAGAAACTCTTAGGTGTGCAGAGTCTTTGGCCTTTGCTTACCATTTCCTCTCTCTTTCTGTGATAGCTCCTTCTCCCTCCCTGGTTTAACTGGGATCTGAAAATTCCTTATCTTGTTTTTCAACTTTCAGTCTCTCTCAAACACACCAGAGAACCCACTGTGGTCAGCCTGTGCACCAGCAGGCAGGCGCCACCACTCAGGCAAGATATCACATGCTAATCAATCTATCTACCAGGGAGCACTGTCCCCTCCATCTGGTTATTACTCCCTTCCCTTCTCTGTTTCTACAATCATGTTTTTAGTCAGAAAATCCACACCCAGCAAACCCCCATTCAGGGCTGGGGGCTGCCCTCTGTTTTTTCCTGAGGTTTCCTTCCCTGCTCTGTGGGGGCTGCTTATATATGAGCTGGCATTCAGGGGAGACAAAGGCAGACTTTCTTCCATTTCAGGAGAAGGAGTTGCTGTCACTACCAAGAAGGACCTCTGAGAGCTCTGTCTTGTTGATTTCATAGTCCCAGTGTCCCTGTGGTGGTTGGGGGAGCAGTCTCCACTTAGGTGACCCACCTCCTGACACCACTGTAGGGAACCTTCTGTAGGAGTTCATATCAGTCCAGCAGCCAACAGTTACCAGTTTGGAAAGGGTAGTCATACTCTTAAAAGACCCCCAGGGAGGGCTGCCTTGTTGCTATCAGAGCCCACCCAGTAGTATGTTGGCTGTGGATGTAGCATCAAGATGCCTGCTTCCTAGCACACAGCAGCCTCAGTCAGCACTCCTCAGCAATGACTGTAAGGGGGAGCAGACAGACCCAAACTGATCCCCAGGGAGGTCTGTCCTGTTGGTTTCAGAGGCCTGAGTTATGGAATGCACAGGAAAGCATGTAGAGTGCTGACTACGGGAGAAGACTCCACTGTGGGGTCCTTCTGTAGCAGTTTGCAACAGCTTGACAACCAACAATTACCAGGTGGGGGAGCAAGTGTCACACTCTGGTCAGATCCCCATGGAGGTCTGCCTTGTTGTTATCACAGTCCTCCCACTAGATGTTGGCTGTTAGTGCAGCCTCCACTCAAGACTCCTGCTTCCTAATGCAGAGCAGCCTCAGTCAGCAGTCCTCAGTGTCAACACAGAAGTGGGAGGAGACTAACCCTAACTGACCCCCAGGGAGGTTTGTACTGTTGGTTTCAAAGGCCAGAGCTATGGGGAGCACAAGGAGGCAGGTAGAATGCTGACTTTAGGAGCAGACTCCACTGCGGAATCCTTCTGTAGCAATTCAGGTGACAGTGTCCAGATGGGAGAAGGGCTGTCATGCTCCAAACGGACCCCCAAGGAAGTCTGTTTTGTTGCTATTGGAGCTCCCCACCCCCACCCCTAGACTATATTGTCTGTGGGTGAAGCCTCCACTAAAGATACCTGCTTCTTATTGAGCAGCCTCAGTCAGCAGTCCTCAGTACTAACTGAAAGAGAGCAGACAGACCAGAACTGACTCCCCAGGAGGTTTGTTCTGTTGGTTTCAGAGACCTGGGCTATGGGGTAAACAGGGAGGCAGGTAGAGTGTTGGCTATGAGAGCAGACTCCACTGCACAGGGCTCCTGCAGCGCTTCATAGTAGGCTTGCAACAGACAGTGTCTGGGTGGGGGAGGCACTGGCACACCCCAAACAGACCTCCAGGGTGATCTGCCTTGTTGATTTTAAGGCAGAAGCTTGGGGTCCTGTCTCTTTGTACAGACAGGGATGTGGTGGTTAGGAAAGCAAGCCTTTTTTCTGGCGCCACTACCCCAGGCCGCAGTAGCCCGTGGTCAGCATGGCTTGGGGAGGGACAGGGACAGTGGGAAAAGTGATTTTCCTACCATATGCGACTCTTTTGATTTGTTGATTCTTATTGATGCAGTTCTCCACTGCTTTCAGATTCAGAGTCTCTCAAAGTTGAGCACCATTTCCTTGCTGTATTTCTTGTATTTGTGGAGGAGAGTCAGTCAGAATGATGGTTTGTTTACACTGCCATCTTCCTAGAATTCTCAAGAATCACTTCTACCTGTGTTTTATTGACTATGCAAAGACACTTGACTGTGTGGATCATAACGAATTATGGATAACATTGTGAAAAGTGGGAATTCCAGGACACTTAATTGTGCTCGTGCAGAACCTGTACATAGGCCAAGAGGCAGTTGTTCAAACAGAACAAAGGGATACTGCATGGTTTAAAATCAAGAAAGGTGTGTGTCAGGGTTGCGTCCTTTCACCATACTTATTTAATCTATATGCTGAGCAAATAATCCGAGAAGCTGGGCTATATGAAGAAGAACACAGCATCAGGATTGGAGGAAGACTCACAAACCACCTGAGTTATGCAGAAGGCCCAGCCTTACTTGCTGAAAGTGAAGAGGACTTGAAGTGCTTACTGATGAAGATCAAAGTCTATAGCTTTCAGTGTAGATTATATCTTAACATAAAGAAAACAAAAATCCTCACAACTGGACCAATAGGCAACATCATGGTAAATGAAGAACAGATTGAAGTTGTCAAGGATTCATTTTACTTGGATCCACAATCAATACCCATGGAAGCAGCAGTCAAGAAATCAAATGACGTATTGCATTGGGCAAATCTGCTGCAGAAGACCTCTTTAAAGTGTTGAAAGGCAAAGATACCACTTTGAGGTCTAAGATGTGCCTGACCAAAGCCATGATATTTTCAGTCGCCTCATATGCATGCAAAAGCTGAACAATGAATCAGGAAGACTGAAGAAGAATTGATGCCTTTGAATTATGGTGTTGGTGAAGAATATTGAGTATACCGTGGACTGCCAAAAGAAAAAACAAATCTGTCTTGGAAGAAGTGCAGCCAGATTGCTCCTTAGAAGCGAGGATAGCGAGACTTCATCTCACGTACTTTGGACATGTTATTAGGAGGGACCAGACCCTGGAAAAGGACATCACCCTTGGTAAGGTAGAGGGTCAGTGAAAAAGAGGAAGACCCTTGATGAAGTGGATTGACACAGTGGCAGAAACAACAAGCTCAAACACAGCATCCATTGTGAGAATGACACAGGACTGAGCAGTGTTTCCTTCTGTTGTACGTAGGGTTGCTATGAGTCAGAACCGACTCGATAGCACCTAACAACAACAACAGCACTATGCGTTACTCATGGGAGGGTTTGATCAATATCTACTAATTGAACAAAGAAAGGAGCTATGGTCTATTTGGGAATACAGGCCAGTAAGCAATTACAATAGTGTGTGATAGTACCTGTTTACTTATTATGGGAGAGAATACCCAGTCCTTTCTTCATGAATGGAAGAGCCTTTCCCAGAGGAAGTGCAAAATTTTGTTAATCAGGGGAGAGCAATAACCACCTGACATTTTAGAATGGGTCGGTGTGGATTTGGGCAGAACAGAAGCCTAGATGAGATGTAGTTTGAAGTAATCTAGACCTTGTGGCAGGTGAAGATAAAAAGAAGTGGGCTGATGTTAAAAACGGAAGAGCTATTTAAGAGGTAGAATTGCCAGGAATTTGGAACATAGTGATTGATGGATTGAGGGATGTCTTAGTCATCTAGTGCTGCTCTAACAGATATACCACAAGTATGGCTTTAACAAAGAGAAATTTATTCTCTCACAGTCCAGTAGGTTACAAGTCCAAATTCAGGGCATCAGCTCCAGGGGAAGGCTTTCTCTCTCTGTCGGCTCTGGAGGAAGGTCCTTGTGATGCATCAGTCTTCCCTTGGTCTGGGAGCATCTCAGCGCAGGAACCTCAGGTCCAAAGGATGTGCTCTGTTCCCGGCACTGCTTTCTTGGTGGTGTGAGGTTCCCGTGTCTTTCTGCTCGCTTCTCTCTTTTATATCTCAAAAGAGATTGGCTTAAGACACTATCTAATCTTGCAGACTTCATCAGTATAACTGTCGTTAAACTATCTTATTACATCATAATGATTGATTTTACAACACATAAGGAAATCACATCAGATTACAAAATGGTACACAGTCATACAATACTGAGAATCATGACCCAGCCAAGTGTTGGGGGAACGCCATTCAATCCATGACAAGGGGGAATAAGCGAAGAATCAAGGATGATTCCAGAGGTTTTGCCTTGAGAAACTAGATAGGTGGTAGTTCCATTTGCTGAGATAAAGAACAGAATAGGAAGAAAAGAGTAGGGTGTGTATGTGTATGTGCACACATGTGTGCATGTTTGTTGTGTGCATGCATGTGTGTGTTGGGTGATGGTGGTACAATAAGGTGTCTGTGGGACATTCAAATAGAGGTGTCTAAGGGGTAATTGGATATGTGAGTCTGGAGCTATAAATTCGTATTTGAGAGTCATCATAATATAAATGGTAATTGGTGTCATGATAGTAGATGAAATAATCCAGAGAAATGCATGTGTTAAATGACAGATTCTGAAGTTAAGTTATAGAAATTTTAAGAAAGATTTTATTTGGGAGTAAACCAAATTGCTTGCAGCAAGGAAACCTGACACTCAAGAGGAGATACCAAGGACTTCAATATGAGAAGAATAGCAATCTCTTTTTATAGAAACTTTGAGGAAGTTAGTTGGAAAAAAGGGATACATTATGAAAAGTTGTCATTTAAGTGAAGGCCGGTCCTTTCAAAGGGGGAGCAAGTTTGTGATTGGACAACACATCCATTTTTTTTTTATTCATAATAGATACAAGATTTCTTGGCTTTACTATGATGAAATCTCAAGAGAATGCGTGTTTGGGAAATACCAGTTAAATAAGGTTTATATGTGGAAGCAACTGCAGCTGGTCTGAACTGGTTGACAATTCCCCCCTTTGGTCATCCTCTTGGACACAAGAGTATGACCAATAGTTGGTATTACTTCCAGGTCACCATTTTCATCTCTGTTTGAGGGTCAATGATGCTGTCATATTCTGATGAAGCTTCTCACAGATTTGTTCTTGTAGGCAGAAGGATACCATTTGTCAGGCTAATGGCTGGACACTAGCATTAACATTCTGGAAAGTATGAATTTGACTAGGAAGATGACAACTATAACAACCAGTAAGATCATCAGCAGACCTTGTAGGATGCTCAGTAACCAAGGGCCTGAAGATCCCAGGCTGAGATTAGAAAATATGACCCACATTCTAGTTGGGTCCTCCTTGGAAAGCCAAGAAGCCTTCTCTCTAAGTCTAGTGAAAGATGTCTCTATCTTGCTGGTGCTATTTATGCATTTGCAGCAAGAGGTTTTCGCTATAGCACATACACCTCCCTGACTGGCCAGGAGAAATCTAAGGCAATTAGGTTATCCATCACTATTCTTGCTAAAGAATTTGAACTCTTTTGTTGGACTTCTTTAGCTCCTGCAATGCCATTATGGACTTTGGCAAGAGTTAAGGATAGGTTTCTAACAACTTTTTTAAGTTACATAACCCCTGTTGTTGTTAGTTGCTGTCGAGTTGATTCCAACTTATAGCGACCCCATGTATGCAGAGTAGAATTGTGCTCCGTAGAGTTTTCAAGGCTGCGACCTTTCAGAAGCAGATCGCCAGGCCTGTCTTCCAAGGCACCTCTGGATGTGTTTGAACCACCAACCTTTCAACTAGTGGTCGAGTGCTTAATCCTTGTGCCACCCAGGAACTCTCTGCATACAGTTGATAATATAGCCCTAATGGACCTCATAACCAGGAATCAGTAATACTTCCAGGTAGATGGGCATAATAGGAGGGGGTGGCTACATTCTGAAGTTTTCTTCTCGTTCTCTGTGCTGGGCTAAACTAACAGGGGCTTCTTGGTTGATTTAATAAAAGAAATTCCTAAGGATTCCTCCAAAGGTACAGGTTACATTTTCCTTGGCAAAGGACATAATACCCAGGAGGTGAACAAATAAAAGAATAATAGAAGGAAGAAGCACTAAAGGGGGTTATCTAAAGTGAAGGAGTGTGATGCTGATGTTTGAGTCCTGTTTAAGGGATAGGCTAGCAAACAAGAATTGTGGTCTGGAGATGGATGGCATACCTAGAAGTTGATCAAATTTAAAGAATCTGCAATCGCTTGTGATAACTTTAAAATGGAGTTCTGAAAGTTGCCAGAAGCGGGTAATGGCAAAAGAGAAAAGGCTAGGAGTAAACAAATCATACTAATGAAAGAAGCATAGGAAAGGGATCAATAGGGAATCTTAGGTCTTGGGCAGAAGCTGTTTTTCTTTCTTTCTTTTTTTTCTGTGATATCTTCTGCTTATTCCAAAACTCTTGAGAAAAGCAGTCTATCTTGAGAAGCTGTTTGCTTCAGGAGGTTTGTGAGTAATTTTCATCTTACTCAAGGTTAGATCCCTTGAAGTTTTACAACGGTGTCCATGAGGGGGAGGACTTGGTAGAGTCCCTTCCACCTTGGTACAAGAGCCATCTTCGGTGTCTTTTCCAACAAACAAATTCTCTGGAAGCTAGGTTGTATAAGGTTAATCCAAACTTGTTGCCACTGAGTCAATGCTGACTCAAAGCAACCCTACAGGACGGCATAGAACTACCCCATAGGGTTTCCAAGGCTGTAATCTTTATGGGAGCAGACTGTCATAAAAAATGAAGTGTTTGGGTCCCCACAAATGGAAATTTGGGGGGTCTACTTGAACTTGTTGCTCAGTTTTATCCATTTTTAGCAGCCACATGGCAAAATACAGAAACATAGGAAAGGGAAATCCAATGTTTATGTCTAAAACAACCTGTGAAGAGTTAATAAATTTAATAAGTGATAAAGTTCCATGAACTATTTTCAGTGAAACAAGTATAGCTTGACATTTCAGTTTGTCTGTAGAGCCCACTCCTGATCTTTCTCGCACAGATCAGCTAAGTATTTTTTTTAAGATATCTATCTCCAAGAGATGGAAACCCTGTTGAGCAATTTATCACATTTACTAGCTTAAAGTCATACCGATGAAGAAATTGCAAGTCAAGTACTTCACTATTTATGTGAAGTTTGCAAAACTGATTTTCTAAGTGCAGAGGCCAGTCCTATGACAATGCTGCCAGTATGTCAGGGCATTATAAAGGCATGCATCAGAAAATTTTCAAACGTAATGAGTATGCCATTTTCATACCATGTGCTGCACATTCTCTTAATTAATCTTGTAGGACATTAGCACAGTAGACTGTTGTCCGGAAGCAGTTGATTTTTTTTCTACTGTTCAATTATTCTACACATTTTTTGCTGCCTCTACTCACTGATGAACAGTTCTTAAAACATATTTAGGCAATGATCGAGTATTAAAATGTCTTTCTAATACAAGTTGGGAAGTGCGTGCTGCAGCAACTAGTGCAATCCTTGAATCGTACGCTCAGATTCTAGATGCTTTAGAAAATATTGCTAACCACCAGATACCAAAAGAGAAGATGAAAACATCGCCAACAAAATGCAAACACTATAGAGTATGTATTTATGTTGATAATTGGGAATAATACGTTGCAGCATTTTCATTGAACAAGTCAAGCTCTCCAAGATTCAAAAGTAAGTTTAAAGACATGCACAGATTTCTACCAGTCATTAACTGTATATTTACATACTTTAAGAGAAGATTTTGAAAACGCAACAAAATGGCCAAATACTGATTATCAAGCAGTTCACAGTCACAGAAGCATTAGAAAGAAACAACTAGATGACAGAAGTGTTCCAAAAGCACGGAGTGTCAGAGATCAATTTTATGTAACCACATACTACACCATCGTCGACACACTTGAGTCTTGCAGGAAAAGAAGGGTGAAAGTGTATGAAGTTCTTTCAAATAGATTTTACTTCTTAAACAGCATGGATGTATGTGATGAAGAATGCATGAAGGCATCCAGGAAATTAGTGCAGGCTTACCCCTATGACTTAAATACAAACCTTTGCAAAGAAATATGACAATTTCCTTCTTATATGAGAACTAAGTTTACAGATTCAGGAAAGACAAATTTTACTCATGTAGGCATGTATGATTCCGTAATAGAAGACAAGATACAATGTGTATTTCCCAATGTTGAAATTGCTTTATGTATATGCCTAACTTAATGATCACAAACTGCACAACAGAATGCTTATTTTCATCCTTACAGAGACTCAAAAACCGTCATCATACAACAATGATTCAAGAAAGACCCGCTTCATTATTCTTGTTATGTATGGAAGTAGGTATTGTTTGGCAGCTTAATTGTGATGAAATCATTGAAGAATTTGTACGTGCAAAGAATAGAAAGGAATGTTTTTAATTATAATGTGTTAGAAATGAAAGATCTATCTAAAAATATAGTAATTTGTTGTAATGTTTGTTTTCTGATCATTAAGTTTTCTTTTATGACATCTTTTCATTTGTTCATTTATAATTATAGCATTTATTACCAAAAAAGCATCAAAATTGAAGTATGAGTCATTTAAAGCAAAATTGGTGAAAGTCAACTTTTCATTGTGGGAAATCAACAGAATTTATATTAATTGTTGAAACAACTAAATTCACTGATTCACTTTCTTTGTTGTAGAATATGTGGAATATTCATTTTGTAGAAAATGTGGCATATAGTGAAAATTTTGGTACCCCGCAACCACTAAAAATTTTATAATCCAGTTCATCTCATCCCACTAAAATGGCATACACCACTTTCATGTTCCATCGCTAATGTTATAGTTGCATTTAAAAGAAGTTACTTCATGGATAGGTAAGACACACACACACACATATATATGTATATATACATACATGTATATGTATTATTCACATACCCCATTCGAATCCGTGAGTAAGCAGAGGAGTGGACACCACAGATTACCAGTGTTTAGGGGCCTCACATGCTTTACTTAATCTGACCCTGAAGTCAGTGAATCAAACAATAGAAAATAAACCAGAGCTTTGGGTTTGTTTTAAAAACTGGCATTCTTGATACTGAGTTAGTCTCCAAGATCCTTTGTTTTTCTAGTATTACTATGTGGAAGGAAAAAATCACAAGCCAGTCTTTCAAGGTTGTTGAAAGATAGAAAAGCACTTTGTTGTTGTTGTTATTGTTGTTGCTAGGTGCCGTCAAGTAAGTTCCGACTCATAGCGATCCCATATGTAGCAAAACAAAACGTTGCCCGGTCCTGTGCTATCCTCACAATAGTAGCTATGTTTGAGCCTATTGTTTCAGCCACTGTATCGATCCATCTTGTTGAGGGTCTTCCTCCTTTTCACTGATCTTCTACTTTACTAAGGCATGACGTCCTTCTCCGGGGACTGGTCCCTCCTGATAATATGTCCAAAGTAAGCAAGATGAAGTCTCACCATCCTTGATTGTAAGGAGCATTCTGCCAGTACTTCTTCCAATATAGACTTGTCTGTTCTTCTGGCAGTCTGTGATATATCAATATTCTTCACCAACTCCGTAATTCAAATGCATTGATTCTTCTTCAGTTTCCTTTTTTATTGTCCAACTTTCATGTTTAAAATCTATAAAATATTTCAAATCACTAAGGAGCAGTTACAGATTTTATATGCCCTACAAGTACTTTGTTTTTATATCGTCTGCCATTTTCAATGTCCAGTTACAACCTAATAAGGTGATGATTTCAAAACTATCTGCCTAGAAATGGCAAACTAACAGTTCCCTAGTTCATTACTCACAGTAGATTAGATATTTTAAAAATAGTTTGGAAAAAAAAATCACACTGGGTCAAGGAGTAGGGGCTACAGAGAGGACTGATTTGTAATAGGATTGGTTATCATGAGTTGGAACTTAGACAAGTGTTGCCTGTGTGTTGAAGAGAGAGACAGAGAATATCTATTCTCCTAACTGTCAAAAAAGGTATTATAACTGGCACTCTTCCAATGTTCCCACTCTACTGGAATCATGACTTGAACAGAAAGAAGACAAGTCCCAAATGGAGGGATGTCCATGGCCAAAAGCAGGGCCCATTGGTCTGAGCAGTGGCCTGGTCTTTGGAATCCTTGTACATTCTTCCCCAGAGTAACTACCTTCAAGGAAAGGATGTTGACTCTTTACCTCAAGGTTTTGCTTTATTTTGTTCATAAAACCTCTTCCCTTCGTATCTGTCGAGACATATTTTTAATCCAAAAATAGAGTTTGGGAGCAGCATATATATAATCCTGAGTGTGTGTGTAAATTCTTCTGTAGAGCCTTTTAGAATACAAGCAGAAGAAAGTAGCCAGGTTTGAATAAGTACTTCGTAGCTCCTGGAGTTTTGTCAGCCACAGTTGTGAAATGATAAGTGCTGTCATTACTCTAGGGGAAGGGACGGGCACTTATTTTAAGAATTCCTAGGGCGCGTTCGTTGCATTAACAAATATGCTTTGCCCACTGAAGGGACAGCAAAAAATAATCATGGTATTTCAGTGACCAGAAATCTCAGAAAGGAAACTAAGGTACCAAAAAACCAAAAAAACCAAACCTGTTGCCATAGAGTCGATTCCAACTCATAGCGACCCTATAGGACACAGTAGAACTGCCCCATATGGTTTCCAAGGAATGGCTGGTGGATTCAAACTGCCGACCTTTTGGTTAACAGCCAAGTTCTTAACCACTGAGCTACCAGAAGGACAGTTTTATTTAGGTGCTAAAGCACTTTTGCTAATTAAATAAAGACTAAAAGGAGCCCCAGTGGCACAGCAGTTAAGAGTTCAGCTGATAACCAAATGGTTGTCGGTGGAACCCACCCAGAGGCTCTGCAGGAGAAAGACCTGGCTGGGAGAAAAACCTGATGATCTATTTCCATAAAGATTACAGCCAAGAAAACCCTGTGGAGCAGTTCTACTCTGTTACATGGGGGTGGCTATGAGTCGGAATCAACTCAGTGGCACACGACAACAAAAACAACTTGATATAAATACACTGTTTACCCAACTGGAAAAGTAGTATGTGCTTGCTGGTAATTATCACCAAAAGAATTCTAGCATTTGCTAGTGGTTGGTCAGAGGAGAGCATAAAAATGCAGCAACCTCAGAATATTAGGGATGGACTGTATCAGAGCTTGAAAGCCAATGCCAAGGAATCTCATATTAGTATGGAGAAAGTGTTGGCAAATAAAAGCATCAACACATTTGATTTAAGAAGTTAAAATTCTAAGGGTCAACAATGCATCAGTTATGGTAGAAACCTGGATCTATATAGCATCACCCAATCCTTAACCTGCTCTAATAACTCCTTTTTCCCTCTTCTGGCTTTTTTCTTTTTTTTTTCTTTTTTTTACAATTTAGCTTTAAATGATGGGTGTCTTCCACATTTTAAGTTAATTCCTTTCAGAATGAAGAACACTAAAGACACAAAGAAAGTATTAGCCCAAGAGACAGAAAGGGCCACATAAACCAGAGACTTCATCAGCCTCAGACTAGAAGAACTAGATGGTGCCCGGCTACCACCAATGACCGCCCTGACAGGGAACACAACAGAGAGTCCCTGACGGAGCAGGAGAAAGGTGGGGTGCAGAACTCAAATTCTAGTAAGAAGACCAGACTTAATGGTCTGGCTGAGATTGGAGGAACACTGGAAAGCATGGTCCCTGGATTCTCTATCGGCCCAGAACTAAAACAATTTCTGAGGCCAACTCTTCAGACAGGGATTGGACGGGACTGTGGGACATAAAGTGATACTCGTGAGGAGTGTGCCTCTTAACTCAAGTAGATACAAGAGACTAAATGGGCAGCTTCTGTCCGGAGGTGAGATGGGAAAGGCAGAGAGGGTTAGGAGCTAGTTGAATGGACATGGGGAATCAGGGGTGGAAAGGAGGAGTGTGCTGTCACAGTATGGGGAGAGCAATTAGGGTCACATAACAATGTATGTATAAATTTTTGTATGGCAGACTAACTTGAAATGTAAACTTCATTTAAACTACAACAATAAAAAAAATTTTTTTTTAAGTTAATTCCTTTTGAAGAAGAGGGATGAAAGAAGAAAACTGTAAAAGCTTTCTTTTTTTTCTGGTTTTTTTTTTCCATCTTTTTTTTATTATTGAACTTTAGGTGAAGGTTTCCATAACAAACTAGCTTCTCATTAACAGTTAGTACACATATTGTTTTATGACATTGGTTAACAACCCCACGACATGTCAGTACTCTTCCTTCTCGGCCTTGGGTTCCCTATTACCAGCTTTCCTGTCGCCTCCTGCCTTCCAGTCCTTGCCCCCGGTCTGGTGTGCCCCTTTATTCTCGTTTTGTCCTAAGGGTTATAAAAGCTTTCTTGAGAAACATACGAATATTATCCCGAAGTACAATGGGAATCAATCTCTCTCTCTTTCTCTCCTCAAGTTCATCCTCCAACAGAAAGAATGGTTTGCTTCCTTAGCACTAATGGCAGCAAACTTTTAAGGAGAAATTCCAAAACTCAAGAGAAGGGCCCTGCAAAGAAAGCTTTGAGGAGACACTTAGATAAGGCGTAACAAGCATTTAGGTGGTGAGCTGAGCCTTGTGCTGCGGTAGCTGTGGAGAGGGCATTCCCTCTAGCCCTGCAGTTACAACAATGTACTTTCGTATCGTCAGCTGGCATTTCTCTGAGAGCTTGTGGACACCAATGTACGTTAGCATTTTTCTCCTCCTCCATTTTTGAATGTATTTATAAATAAGTGAATAAGATATTTGCTTTTGGAGATTTTAGCAAATATTAAACTTGTATATGTTTCCTTTTTATTTGTTATATTTTATCATATAGCCTTCTGTTTCTTCTTCCTCATATTAAAAGCAGATTAGTGAGTGGAATGCTTATATTTTTCAAAAAAAAATCTAACTTGCTAATGACATGTGGCCCTTGAACCAAAAAAATGTTTTGCCCACCTCTGTGCTATGGTGGGAGCCCTGGTGGCCCAGTGGTTAAGTGTTGGCTGCTAACCAAAAGATTGGTGGTTCGAATCCACTAGCCACTCCTTGGAAACGCTATGGGGCAGTTCTACTCTGTCCTATAGGGTCACTATGAGTCAAAATCAACTCGACGGCATTGGGTATGGTGAGATTGGAACAGAGTAAATTTTCTCCTGATTTTAGCAGCAACAACCACAGATTCCATTATTGAGGGCCTGTAGTGCTCCAGGTCCCTCAGGCTGGCTTGGCTAGAAAGGCAAGTGGGCATCATTTCAGTACAACACAGTGAGCTCTGTGGGCCGAGTGCAAAGGAGACTTAACCTGGAGTAGGGCTGGTGTCAGACAAGGCACACTTCAGCTGAGGGCAGGACCATATCTTGAAGGAGACCAGGAAATCGCCTGTGCGTCAGCACGCTGTATATAGGGAGCAGGCAATATCTTCAACAAGCTGTGTGGCCTCATGGAGTGACCTGGTCTCAGAAGGCCTCTAATGCCATGCTTAGAAGCTTTCTCTTGATACTGGAGGGCAGGCATGCTCTCCAGCATGCCACAGCACACAGGCGTACTGTGAACTCTTCATTGATGTGGAAAATTTCTTTTTAGGGCACTAAGTATGCATACTACTAAGCAGTATTTGCAAACCATAAGCTGAATTCAGTTAGACAGCTCAGAAGCATATAATTTTAAACCACACCAAATAAAGAGCACATGCTCCCTAGAACATGCTGGGACACTGCCTCACAAGAGCATGGTTAGAGTGCTTGTATTCAAACAGCAACTGGCTGCTGAGGGAACTAACTGGAGAGGGTGACACATGTGAATGCCTTAAATTTACAATAAAAATGGAACACACTTGTAGTCATGATCATGTTATTACTGATCAGCGGTTACTGCTGGTATGGTCAGAGGTGTTTTCAGCCTTTTAATTTCTTCAAGACTGCAGCCAAACATTCTCATATACCACAGTATACAGGGACTCCCGTAAAGTTAATTCACAGTGACTTTCTATGCCTTCACTGGCAGTGGTTTTCAGAGCAGTGAGCTGGTCAGACATGCACTTTATGGAAAGATTACTCCAGGAATGGGCTAGAGGTTGGAGTCGTGTGGGAAGAGGTAAGCAAGAAGACCAGTAAGGCAAGTCTTAATAGCAGTCCAGTGAGAGATGGCCAAGGGCTGGATTAAGGCTGCAGGAATAAAGATTTAGAAAGAGGGATTAATTATAAGAACATTTAAGAGGTAAAATAGGCTGGACTTGGTGAAGACGGGATAAGTGGCATGTGGGAGGAGGACCCTGGTGACTCGAGTTTCTGGCAAGCATGGACGAATGGCAGCGTCATTGATTTAGATAGGAAACTACAGGGAGGGGGAGTGGATCTGAGGATGAAAGATAAGCTCCATTTCGGGCACATTTTCTTTGATTCCTTTGGGACATCAAATAGAGATGTCAGGGAGCTGAGGTACACAAGTCTGAAGGACTGCCTTATTTACCATGTATTAAGTCAAAGAAGTCAAGACTCTGGATACTTTCTAGCCATACAACTGCCAGTGCAAGGAAGCAAACAGTGTAATTCTAGTAAGGAACACTTCTTCACATACATCCGGTTGTTTGAAAATGCATTTTGAAGGGTGAACATTAAATAGTGGAAAAATTACTGTACCTCCTCATGCATTCTAGACGGGTTTGTCTCAATTTGCATTTAGATGGGAATTCCTTTAGCTCAGGACCAGGATTGTCCCCTTACTCATAGCCCTTGGAAAAGCATTAACTTGAGCTAGTAAAGTACATTGGTACAGTGGTGGCACAAACATCAAAATTAATAGTGTTCCCTTAATGATCAGTAGAAACTAGCTGTTGAAATGGGAGAAAAGTTTAGAACAAGGCTCCCCTGACATTGCGCTGAGGATGGAGTGTACAGCCTGTTAATGAATGACTGCCCGACTCCTCGGGCAATGCTTGAGTGAGCCTGTTTCAAGAGGCTGTGGGCTATGAACGTGGTTTTCCTCCGGTTCTTGAGGCTTAGCACAGAACCCTAAAGCACTGTTATTCTGAGTCCTGAGGAAAAATGACAGCTGCTCATCTTGAGCATGATTGAAGAATGGGGATATTCTATGGAGAAAAATGGAAGTTAAAGTAGCTCGCTCAATGAAAAGCAGTCTAAGGAACCACACAGAAGAAACTCTAATACGAGTTCCATATCTCTGCCGTATTTTCCTCTTTGCACGCTGTGTCAAAAGCAAATTAAAATCCCATTGCTTTGGATTAGTTCCTTCACAAATTGGTGAGGCTGTTCAATTATCTTGGCTTAGTCTGATCAAGCCATCTACGGTATTCCTTTTGCTTTCTTTGTACTTTTAAAATTAGATACATCTAGAGAAGTATTCAGTTATCTCTTTTAAAAATAATGTTTCTCTGATTATAAAAGGAAAAGCACAAAGAAGAAAACAAAACCTTCTTGCAATCCCACGCTTTGAAATGAAGTGTGGTGTAGTGTTTTTTCCCAGCCTTTGTTGTCCCCTTTGTACACAGATAAAGAAATCGACTTATAACTGAAGTGGAGTGTGGTGTGTACTGTTTGGCAACATAACTTTTCACTTCACGTTGTAATCAGGCGTCGGTCTGCAATTTACATATATTGGTTGTTGGGAGAATATCATTTTTAAAAGTCTCATTTACATAAAATGGAGGCATCACACAGTATTAACTATTACTTTACATTATCCTAATCATAGAGCAAACTTGTTGTGGTTAGTTTCCATTGAGTCAATTCCAACTCATAGCGACCCTATGTGTGCAGAGTAGAACTGCTCCATAGGGGTTTCAAGGCTGGGACCTTTCGGAAGCAGATTACCAGGCCTGTCCTTGAGGCATCTCAGGGTAGGTTCAAGGCGCCAAACTTTCAGCTAGTAGTCAAATGCTTAACCGTTTGTGCCAACCAGGGACTCCTGTAAAGCCAACTACTAGGCCTAATACAACAAACGTTACATATAGATTAGGGAGTGCATATAACAACCAAAAGCCACTGGATAGAAATCATATTGAAATTTGGATATTTTTTTAAAAGTGCAATTTCAGATTTACTCGTTAGCAACCAGACTTTTTTAAGAAGCTAAGTATGCTATACAACACTTCAGCACCTGGAAGGCCATAAAGATTTTTGAGCTGCTTGCCTGCCCAAAACTCAGCTGCCAATGTGAGGTATCAGGTGAGCAGGAGAAGGAAGAAATGAAGTTTTTTCCTTCTTAAGATCTATCCACATTCCGGAGCTTGAATCTCTGACTTTTCCCTTTCAGTATGTCTAGCCATTAAAGACTGGTTTTGGGTATCTCCAAAATACCAATTTATGTGCTCACTACCTATATTTAATGATATTAGGATTGGGAAGTAGTATCAATATGGTTCATTCTTTTCTAGAATGTAGGAATGTGTTACCAGTGGGTTTTTTTTCTTTTTCTTTTTTTTTCCTTGGATAGTTAACATGTTCAAACCCAGCTAATGGAAAATATATACTTAATTCATTCAGAATAGTTCCTAGTACACCCACCAAGAGGCTGGATACAACACTGCATGCTGAAATAATTAAAGAAATCATCTTCAAAATAGAGGCTTGGTCTTAATGGTCTCAGAAGTCTGATCTTTTCTGCTCTCAGAACATAAGCCTATAGGTGGGCTACCCACTTTCTGAATCATATCAATGGAAAATTAAAGGAAACTTCTATATTCTACAGGTATAAACTGTGGAGTATATATTGCATGTATCTACTCAGTGGCCATGCCAGACTCTTAATGTTAAGGTATCTGTATGATATGAGAGAAAAGGCTTACAGTCATAAATACTTGTCCATTGCCTTTATATGAGAGGGTAAAAGCAAATATATAGGGCTTTTAGAGTCAGTAGTTCTAGGGACTTATTGCTGTATCAGCATTTAGTTTATTGGCCTGACTTAGAGGGATAGGAGTGTACCAGCCATGGACTTCCCTGAGTAAAGAAAATCAGTACAGGCACACCTCACTTTATTGTGCTTCACAGACATGGAGTTTTTTACGAATTGAAGATTTGTGGCAACCCTGCATCGAGCAAGCCGTTTGGTGCAATTTTTCCAAAAACGTGCTCACTTTGTCTCTCTGTGTCACTTTTGGTAATTCTCCCAACACTTTAAACTTTTTCATTATTATTATATCTGTTATGGTGATGTTTGATCAGAAATCTTTGATGTTACTATTGTACTTGTTTTTGTGCACCATGAACTGCGCCCATGTAAGACAGAGAACTTAATCAATAAAGGTTGTATGTGTTCTGACTACTTCACCGATCGGCCATTCCACTGTCTCTCTCCCTTTCCTTGGGCCTCCCTATTCCCTGAGACACAACCATATTTAAACTAGGCCAGTTAATAACCCTACAATTGCCTCTAAGTGTTCAAGTGAAAGGAAGAGTCGCACATCTCTCACTTTAATTTTTTTTATTGTGGTAGTTTAAATGAAGTTTACATTTCAAGTTAGTCTCCCATACAAAAATTTATACATACATTGTTATGTGACCCTAATTTCTCACCCCATTCTGCGACAGAACACTCCTCCTTTCCACCCCTGATTCCCTATGTCCATTCAACCAGCTCCTAACCCTCTCTGCCTTCCCATCTCACCTCTGGACAGAAGCTGCCTCTTTGGTCTCTTATATCTACTTGAGCTAAGAGGCACACTCCTCACCAGTATCATTCAACGTCCCACAGTCCAGTCCAATCCCTGTCTGAAGAGTTGGCCTCAGAAATTGTTTCATTTCTGGGCTGATAGAGAATCCGGGGGCCATGCTTTCCAGGGTTCCTCCAGTCTCATTCAGACCATTAAGTCTGATCTTCTTACTAGAATTTGAGTTCTGCACCCCACCTTCCTCCTGCTCCGTCAGGGACTCTCTGTTGTGTTCCCTGTCAGGGCGGTCATTGGTGGTAGCCGGGCACCATCTAGTTTTTCTGGTCTCAGGCTGATGAAGTCTCTGCTTTATGTGGCCCTTTCTGTCTCTTGGGCTACTACTTTCTTATGTCTTTGGTGTTCTTCATTCTCCTTTACTCCAGGTGGTTGGGCCAATTGATGCATCTTATATGGCCGCTTGCAAGCTTTTAAGACCCCAGATGCTACTCACCAAAGTAGGATGCAGAACATTTTCTTAATAAGCTTTGTTATGCCAATTGACCTAGATGTCCCCTGAAAGCATGGTCCCCAGACCCCTACTCCTGCCACTCTGTCCCTCAAAGTGTTTGACTGTATTCAGGAAACTTCTTAGCTTTGGTTTAGTCTAGTTGTGCTGACTTCCCCTGTAGTGTATGCTGTCCTCCCCTTCACCTAAGATAATTCTTATCTGCTATCTAGTTAGTAAATAATCCTCACCCTCCCTCCCCAACCTCGTAACCATCAAAGAATGTTTTCTTCTGTGTTTAAGCCTTTTCTTGAGTTCTTATAATAGTGGTCTTACACAATATTTGTCCTTCTGTGACTGACTAAATTCACTCAACATAATGCCCTCCAGATTCCTCCATGTTATGTTTCACGGCTTCGTTGCTGTTCTTTTTCATTGCGTAGTATTCCATTGTGTGGATATACCATAATTTGTTTATCCATTCATCCGTTGATGGGCACCTAGGTTGTTTCCATCTTTTTGCTATTGTGAACAGTGCTGCAATGAACATGGGTGTGCATATATCTATTCGTGTGGCAGCTCTTGTTTCTCTAGGATGTATTCCAAGGAGCAGGATAGCTGGATCGTATGGTACTTCTATTTCTAGCTTTTTAAGGAAGTGCCAAATTGATTTCCAAAGTGGTTGTACCATTTTACATTCCCACCAACAGTGTATAACTGTTCCAGTCTCTCCACAACCTCTCCAGCATTTATTATTTTGTTTTTTGGATTAATGCTAGCCTTGTTGCATGAGATGATATCTCATTGTAGTTTTGATCTGCATTTCTCTAATAGTTAATGATCGTGAGCATTTCTTCATGCGTCTGTTAGCCACCTGAATATCTTCTTTGGCAAAGTGTCTATTCATATTCTTTGCCAATTTTTAATTGGGTTATTTGTCTTTTTGTTATTGAGGTTTTGGAGTATCTTGTAGATTTTAGAGATTAGACGCTGATCAGATCTGTCATAGCCAAAAATGTTTTCCCAGTCTGTAGGTTGTCTTTTGACTCTTTTGGTGAAGTCTTCTGATTAGCATAAATGTTTGATTTGTAGTTGCTCCCAGTTATCTAGTCTTTCTTCTGGTGCTTGTGCATTGTTACTTATGGTTCATATTTTGTTTATGCCATGTATTAGGGATCCTAGCATTGTCTCTATTTATTCTTCCATGATCTTTATCGTTTTTGATTTTATATTTAAGTCTTTGATCAATTTTGAGTTAGTTTTTGTGCATGGTGTGAGGTATGGGTCTTGTTTCAGTTTTTTGAACATGGATATCCAGTTATGCCCGCACCATTTGTTAAAGAAACTGTCTTTTCCCCAATTCCTGGACTTTTGGTCTTTGTCAAATATCAGCTGCTCACAGGTGGATGAATTTATGTCTGGATTCTCAATTCTGTTCCATTGGTCTATGTATCTGTTGTTGTACCAGCACCAGGCTGTTTTGACTACCGTGGCGGTATAATAGGTTCTAAAGTCAGGTAGTGTGAGGCCTCCCACTTTGTTCTTCTTCTTCAGTAATGCTTACTTATCCAGGGCCTCTTCCCTTTCCATATGAAGTTGGTGATTTGTTTCTCCATCTCATTAAAAAATGCCCTTGGAATTTGGATCAGGATTACGTTGTATCTGTAGATTGCTTTGGGTAGAATTGACATTTTCCCAATGTTGAGTCTTCCTATCCATGAGAAAGGTATGTTTTTCCACTTATTGAGGTCTCTTTTGGTTTCTTGCAGTAGTGTCTTGTAGTTTTCATTGTATAGGTCTTTTACGTCTCTGGTTAGACTTATTCCTAAGTATTTTATCTTCTTGGGGGGTGTTGTAATTAGTATTGATCTGGTGATTTTCTCTTCGAGGTTCTCTTTGTTGGTGTAAAGGAATCCAACTGATTTTTGTATGTTTCTCTTGTATCCTGAAACTTTGCTGAAATCTTCTATTAGTTCCAATAGTTTTCTTTGTGGATTCCTTGGAGTTTTCTGTGCATAAGATCATATCATCTGCAAACAGAGATTCTTTTACTTCTTCCCTACTAATTTGGATGCCCTTTATTTCTTTTTCTAGCCTAATTGCTCTGGCTAGGACCTCCAGCACAATGTTGAATAATAGTGGTGATAAAGGGCATCCTTGTCTGGTTCCCATTTTCAAGGGGAATGCTTTCAAAGTCTCTCCATTTAGGATGATGTTGACTGTTGGTTTTATATAAATACCCTTTATTATATTGAGGAATTTCCCTTCTATTCCTATTTTGTTGAGAGTTTTTATCATGAATGGGTATTGGACTTTGTCAAATGCCTTTTCTGCATCAATCAATAAGATCATGTGGTTCTTATCTTTTGTTTTATTAATGTGATGGATTACATTGATTGTTTTTCTAATGTTGAACCATCCCAGCATACCTGGTATAAATCCCACTTGGTCATGGTGAATTATTCTTTTGATATGTTGCTGAATTCTATTGGCTAGAATTTTGTTGAGGATTTTTGCGTCAATGTTCATGAGGGATATTGGTCTGTAATTTTTTTTGTGGTGTGTTTACCTGGTTTTGGTATCAGGGTTATGCGGGCTTCATAGAATGAGTTTGGGAGTATTCCATCCTTTTCTATGTTTTGAAATACCTTTAGTAGTAGTGGTGTTAACTCTTCTCCAAAAGTTTGGTAGAATTCTCCAGTGAAGCCGTCCAGGCCAGGGTTTTTTGTTGTTGTTGTTGTTGGGAGTTTTTAAATCACCTTTTCAATCTCTTCTTTTGTTATGGGTTTATTTAGTTGTTCTACCTCTGTTTGTGTTAGTGTAGGTAGGTAGTGAGTTTCTAGAAATTTGTCCATTTCCTCTAGGTTTTCAAATTTGTTAGAGTACAATTTTTCATAGCATTCTGTTATGATTCTTTTAATTTCAGTTGGGTCCGTTGTGATATCACCCATCTCATTTCTTATATGGGTTATTTGCTTCCTCTCCTGTTTTTCTTTTGTCAGTTTGGCCAATGGTTTGTTGATTTTGTTGATCATTTCAAAGAACCAACTTATGGTCTTGTTAACTCTTTCAATTGTTTTTCTATTCTCTATTTCATTTAATTCTGCTCTAATTCTTATTATTTCCTTTCTTCTGGACATCTTTCACTTTAAATCAAAAGCTAGAAATGATTAAGCTTAATGAGGAAGACATGTCAAAACCTGAGATAGGCCAAAAGCTAGGTCTCTGGTGCCAAACAGTTAGCCAAGTTGTGAATGCAAAGGAAAAGTTCTTGAAGGCAATTAAAAGTGCTCCTCCAGTGAACACACGAATGATAAGAAAGCAAAACCAGCTTATTGCTGATATGGAGAAAGTTTTATTGGTCTGGATAGAAGATCAAACCAGCTACAACATTCCCTTAAGCCAAAACCTAATCCAGAGCAATGCTTTCCAGTTCTGTGAAGGCTGAGAGAGTTTAGGAAGCTGCAGAAGAAAATTTGAAGCTACCAGATGTTGGTTCATGAGGCTTAAGGAAAGAAGCCGTTTCCATAACATAAAAGTGCCAGGTGAAGCAGCAAGTGCTGATGTAGAGGCAGCAGCAAGTTATCCAGACGATCTAGCTAAGATAATTGATGAAGGTGGCTACAGGAAACAACAGATTTTCAGTGTAGAGAAAATGGCCTTATATTGGAAGAAGATGCCATCTAGGACTTTCATAGCTAGAGAGGAGAAGTCAATGCATGGCTTCAAAGCTTCAAAGGACAGGCTGACTCTCTTGTTAGGGGCTAATGCAGCTGGTGACTTTAAGTTGAATCTAATGCTCATTTACCATTCTGAAAATCCTAGGACCCTTAAAAATTATGCTAAATCTGCTCTGCTTGCGCTCTATAAATGGAATAACAAAGCCTGAATGATAGCATATCTGTTTACAACGTGGTTTACAGAATATTATTTAAGAAATACATTTCATAAGGACATAGTTGTCATTGATAGTGATTCCTCTGATGGATCTGGGCAAAGTAAATTGAAAACCTTCTGGAAAAGATTCACCATTCTGGATGCCATTAAGAACATTTGTGATTCATGGGAGGAGGTCAAAATATCAACATTAACAGGAATTTGGAAGAAGTTGGTTTCAACCCTCATGGATGGATGACTTTGAGGTGTTCAAGACTTCAGTGGAGAAAGTAACTACAGATGTGGTGGAAATAGCCAGAGAACTAGAATTAGAAGTGGAGCCTTACGATGTGACTGAATTGCTGCAATCTCATGATAAAACTTTAATGAATGAGGGGGTGCTTCTTATTGATGAGCAAAGAAAGTGGTTTCTTAAGATGGAATCTACTCCTAGTGAAGATGCTATAAACATTGTTGACATGTCAACAAAGGATTTAGAATATTACATAAATTTAACTGATAAAGCAGTGGCAGGGTTTGAGAGGATTGACTCCAATTTCGAAAGAAGTTCTACAGTGGGTAAAATGCTATCAAACAGCATCACATTCTACAGAGAAATCTTTCATGAAAGGAAGAGTCAATTGATGCAACAAACTTCACTGTTGTCTTATTTTAAGAAATTGCCACAGCCACCCCAGCCTTCAGCAACTACAACCCTGATCAGTCAGCAGCCATCAATATCAAGTCAAGACCCTCTGCCAGCAAAAAGATTATGACTCGCTGAAGGCTCGGATGATGGTTAGTATTTGTTAGCAATAAAGTATTTTTAATTAAGGTACGTACATTGTTTTTTAGACATAATGCTATTGCACACTTAATAGACTACAGTATAGTATAAACAGAACATTTATATGCACTGGGAAACCAAAAAATTCGTGTGACTCACTTGATTGCGGTCGTCTAGAACCGAACCCACAGTATCTTCAAGGTATGCCTATATTTTATTTTTCTGAGAAATAGAGGGAAGAAACAGCAAGAGAGAAGGGAATATATGGCCTGGATAAAATAAACACAAATAATTAAAAGACCAAAGAAAAACCACCAAACCAATTGCCATCAAGTCGATTCTCACTTCATGGCAGCCCCATGTGAGTCAGAGTAGAACTGTGCTCCATAGAGTTTTCAATGACTGATTTTTTTAGAAGTAGATCACCATGACTTTTTTCCAAGATGCCTCTGAGTGGACTTGAACCACCAACCTTTCAGTTAGTATCTGAGTGCTTAAATGTTTGCACCACCCAAGAAGTCCCAATAATAAAAGAAGGCCTATCTAAAAATTGTAGTTAAAAAGACTGCTTTTTAAATAAGCTACCTAAACCAAATGTGAGAAGATGGAGTTGTATTTACAAGTATATTTTGTTGAATAGTTGAATGCATACAATTAGGTCATATTTTATGTCAGTTCATACAGCACTGCAACAAATTAATTTGGATCATGGTTGACTGTCCATGTCTCACTACTTATGAGAGTCACACCAGGTCTTTATGCAGCCCAACATGGTACCAGAAATCAGGCAACCGCCAGTCATATTTCATTCTCTTCTCCTCAGTCTTATTTTGGTAACTTCTGAATTGACTCAGCAATGATTACCAGATTCTGTACCTTATTTTCACCTTAGTCCTTTAATACAAATGGGCAGCAGTCTAAATAATATAAACCCTCCCTCTTATTCATTGACATTGGAAATAAACAACATGATTGTGACACCATGCTCTAGATGCTTAGTGGGAGTAGCTTAACATCATCTTATACCATGCCCCTCATTAAAACATCTGAGATACTCCTGCTTCATAATGTTTCTGCATGTGTTCTCACCCAATGCTGAATTAGATCAGCTGCATTTCATGGTAAATAATTTATGAAAATGTTGTCATTTCCAGTCTCAAAATGATCTTCATTGAATTTGGAAGATGTATAGAACAACTCTTACTGGGCACCCTGGGATCTGTGGAATAAACTTATCCACCATTTTTTTAATATAAAACTCACTGTCTTTGCAAATAAAAACAAGCAATTGATACATTTGATTCTTAAAGCCAATGTAGGTGCTTTTCCTGTTCTCCCACACAGTGCAGTTAGTTTCTCTGACAGGTTTGAGATTATGAAATTGGGGACTTCTCTTAAAACCCACTCACTGATGCCTATTATGAGCCATGCACTGTTCCAATTAATTTTCACGCCAGCCCTGGAGAGTAGGCATTGTTATCTCTGTCATACAGATTAAGAATAAAAATTTAGAGAGATTAAGTAAACTGTTTGAGATTTTATGACTAGTAAATTGTAGAAACATGACTCTAACTCTGACTTTGAGAAAATTCTTCAAAAATCTCATTAAAATCAATAATGGCTGATTAATACCCTTTGGAGATTTGACACTTTCTTGGCTTTTGAATTCTATATATTGCTTGGATCAAACTACTGATCAAATGCAATCAGGTCATGGTACATGCTTTTCTCATTGTCATGAAGCATATTTTGTATTGCCATCTTTCTGCTTTTAAAAAGTAAAATGCCGCACACTTACAGAGTTTCATCTGGGCTTCAGCATTGCTTACACAGTCTCTGTTCTGCCGACTGCCCTGAGCCTGTGTCCCCTCATCTGTTGAAGAGCCTGACTAGCAATCTGATACAGGTTAGAGGGAGGGATCTGGGAGAAAAGGTCCTGAGTTGCTGGGGATAATGAAGCTTTTTTGAAAAAAATCATGTAGTTGATTGTTTAAAAAAAAACTTCAAACACTGTTTAAGACCACTACAGGAAAACAAAACTAGTCTAAACTTCATTTTCAAGTTGCGCTCTCTTTAGGGAAGTTATAAAGCAGAATAGAATACTAAGACTAAGCTACGATTTTTAAAACCTAGGCAATAAAAAGGTGTAGGCAGAGGCCTTAGATAAATATCACATAACTTCAGGAAGCTTTTGAGTTATATTCACATCCCTATGTATATGGCTTTATTATCCTGTCAGCTTTCTTTCATTTGCTTTCTTTTGTCTCCATAAAAATTCTTTTCTGTATTTAAAGATGTCCTTTGATGAAGATTCTATTTTTAATTATTATTCTTCTTGGAAAACTCATTTTCAACTGAAATAGGGGCATGGGCACTCTAGCTTGAAGGCACCGGTTACCTCTGAAGGCAAGTGTGTGAGTTTGTTTGATAGGTAATACATAGAAATCCCTGATCCTCAACCTCACAAGAAGATAAGCTTGCTTTTTGAAGAATCTTGCACAGGCGAGGGTGGGTTTGAAAAGAGGGATTAAGTAAAAGCCTATATACAGACTAGCGAAGTTCCCCAAACCCCTACAATGCTGGCGGTCAGGCTGTCCCAGGACCACCCACCCAAGCAAGTGAATGGAAGATTTCCCTTTAGAGAAAAGACCTGCAGATACTGAAACTGTGGCTTGCCACATTTAGTGCACCCCAATGCAGCGTCCCAGTCCATGATCCCCATGCAGGCCTGCAGGTCTTCCCATCCAGCCCTTTAGTGCATCGCTCTTAAATACGATAGCCAAGGAAACCAGATATCCATGAAGAACCTCTGTTAGGAAAGAGAGACAAAAGCAAGCAGAAAAATGGAGCTCTGAGCAAGCAATAAAGGGAGCAAAAGATACTGCATCCATGCAATAAGAACAAGGAGCTATACAAAAGTGGTATTGCATTCCTGGAAGTTAAAAATATGAAAGCAGATATACGTGCATATTCATACACATATGCAGTGGAAGATAAATTTGAGGACATCTCCTAGAAAGGAGACCAAAAGGTACAGATAAAAATTGATAGATTGAAAAGAGAAAGAAAATGAAAGGATCAGTCTAAGAGTCTCAGCCTCTAAATACTAAGAGGTCTAGAGAGAAAAAACAAAGAAGATGCGTATGAGAATCAAAGAAGAACAGTAATCTCCCATAAACAAAGGGCAGGAGCTTCTAGACTGACAGGGCCTATCAATGCTCAGTACAAAACAAAATGAAAAATAGGGGAAAAAATTTAAAAAAATGAAAAAGAGACCCACGCCAAGGCACAGCATCATGAAATTTCAAAACAGCAGGAATTTAAAAAAAAAAAAAAAAAGATCTCAAAAGCTTCCAGAAAGAAGGTAGAAGAAAGTTTACATTAAAAAAAACAAACATACAAACAAATAAAAACACTAAGATTGTGAATCAGAATGGCAGCTGACTCCTTAGCACCCAAGCTGGAAGGCAGTGGGATGAAACTTTCAAAACTGAGGGGAATTTACTTCAAAACTTGTGATTTGGTTGGGCATAAGATTGAAAGCCATTCTCAGACATGCAAGGTCTCAAAAACTTCCCTTCCCCATGTATCTCTTCTCAGGAAGTTACTGGAGGATATGGTCCATAAAAGGAGGTAAATTAAGATCCAGGGATCAGGAGAGAGATAAAGGGAAATCCAGGCTGGGCGGAAAGGAAGTTCCAGGGGATCGCTGGGTAGCATGTCCAGAGAGCTGCAGTAAAGGTTGGAGAGGCGGGATGGAGACAAAAAAAATTCTTCTCATTTTGAAAACACCACAGTATAAAATATCTAAAACAATAATAATTTAGAAAACAGGTAAAATTGTATCAAAATATGAGGGCATTTACCAGCTTAAATGAGGTTTAATCTCTTCTTTAGGAATAAAAATTTGACAGATTCCTGTCATAATTAATATGTGAAAGAATCAGACTGATTTGACTCTGCATGCTGTGGGAAATGCACTAAAAGAAGTCTGTAAGATTAAAAAAAAAAAAAATTCCAAACCACTATTACCATTCATCTGTATGCATCTTCCTAACCACCTTTAGGATCCTAGTAGCCCGAGGTTCTACAAGGCTGTCATATTGAGTAGGTGGGAGTAACTAAATTATGCAAGTTCTGTTAATTATCCAGAACTTACTTTATAAGGACATATTTTATCCTGCTTACAAACTGAAAGTGATTCAAGCTGTATTAGTCGACACTAGAATAGCTTAAAATGCCTTGCACTTTAAAATGTATCTGTTGGAAAGCATTTGGGCAAAAAGCTAATCTCTTCTTATTTAGCAAGCAAATTTCACAGTAATTTTCTAAAACTGAAGATGTTATTATTGATATGGCTGGGAGGAAGGAAAGAGGAGTCTGATTTACAAATGTGGATCGCACCTGCCACAGGGTTCCGCTATGATGATTAAAGCTTTCTCCCTTAATAATCAGAATGAATTTCTCAATAGAGGTGGCAAGAAATGCCTACCTAACACAATCTAAGGGCAATAAATCCAGAGACAAGGAGGAAAGAGTAATTAATTTAACTTTTATTAGTACATGGGGTATTTCTGAACTTTCAGTTTTGCTGTGAGTAGATCAGTTCTCAAACTCATTGGTTTCTTTAAACTTGTAATTATTGAGGACCAAAAGGGCTTTTATTTGCATGGCTTCTATCTACTGACATTTACCATATTAGCAATTAAAACGGAGAAATAAAAAAATCATTAATTTACCTAAAAAGATCAATAATAAACTCATTACATATCATAAATAATATTTTTATGAGAAATAACCATTTGGAAAAAAATTAGTGAGAAGACTGGTATTACTTTAGATTACTGCAAATCTTTCTAATGTCTAGGCTAAAAGAAAACTGGGATTCTCCTATCTGCTTCTGCATTCACTTTGCTGCCATATGTTTTTTCTGGCTGAAGTACACGAAGAAAATATAACCTCACACAGATACGTAGTTGGAAAAGGGAGGAATACTTTAATAGGCTTTTCAGATAATTATGGATAGTCTTGACAAATGGTAGTTTCTTTTTTTTTTTTTTTAATTGTTGTAGTTTAAGTGAAAGTTTACATTTCAAGTTAGTCTCTCATACAAAAATTTATACATATATTGTTATGTGACCCTAATTGCTCTACCTATACTGTGACAGCACACTCCTCCTTTCCACCCCTGATTTCCCATGTCCGTTCAACCAGATCCTAACCCTCTCTGCCTTCCCAACTCACCTCCAGACAGAAGCCCATTTAGTCTCCTGTATCTACTTGATCTAAGAAGCACACTCTTCACGAGTATAATTTTATGTCCCATAGTCCAGTCTAATCTTTGTCTGAAGAGTTGGCCTCGGGAATTGTTTTAGTTCTGGGTTGACAGAGAGTCCGGGGGCCATGCTTTCTAAGGGTCCTCCAGTCTCAGTCAGACCATTAAGTCTGGTCTTTTTACTAGAAGACGAATGGTAGTTTCTTAAGGTTAGTTGTAATGTGGAATCTAAACCCCTATCAGTGAACATTTCATACGCTATTTAAAGGCTAGCAGTTCGAACATACCCAGAGGTGCCTTGGAAGGCAGGCCTGGTGATCTGCTTCTGAAAGGCCACAGCCTTGAAAAGCCAATGGAGCAATTCTACTCTGCACACATGGGTTCACCATGAGTCAGAATCAACAGGCAACTAACAACAGAAACAGTACATTAAAATCTCTGGGTCTCTCTTGCACTTGGATGGGTCTTTAATCCACGCTTGGTTTTGTAGCATCAGGCACTGGCCATTTGGAAAATATTGGGTCATTGACTTATGCAAATCTGCCGAATGTTAACACATTTCATTATGCAACATAAAAAAAATAAAATTATTAATAACATACTGATCTCTCCAGAAAAGTCTTTAAGTAGTAGGAGGTTGTCAAGCTTATTGTGGCAGATACAACTTTTCCAAAATTCTATTTTTTCCTTGAAAACTTGAATTTTATCATTGGCAACAAATACCATCAGTCGTTTTCCTTGAAATGATAGGCTAACTTTATTCATTTTGGAAAAAAAAAGTCTGTCAAATAACCAAGACTGAATAACCATATTTTTCACTTTTTCAGTGTTTTCTAAAAAAGCAGCCCAATTGCACAAATATTTTTCCTCAAGGACCCCGTCATATCTCACAATGCTTTATGTGTACTTGTTTTATCACATGACATATTAAAAATGGCTGAGATTTAATAAAAGTAATCATCTTTACTTTGTCACCAAGGACATTCTTAAGTGAAAGGCCAGTATAGTTTGCCATGTCTTGATATGAGCCTGGATTTTTCACTGTGCTGACATTTGCACTGATGGTGCAATGGTAGGTAAAAAGCAAATAGTGCCTTGGCATTATCATGAAAATACTTTTGAACTTGTAGACTTCCTGAGAGGGTCCTAGACACCTTCAGGAGTCCACTGAGCACAGTTTGAGAACCACTCATCTGTACGCATCACTATTGTAGAACATGGTGTAATCCACTGATCTTTAGGAAAGCTAAATTACAGAGATAGGGACTTCAAGTGTGACAGGATCCATAATCATTACCTCATCCCCTCTTCTGGGTCCCAATCTTGACACACAAACCATTCCCTGGAGGTAAAACATTTAACTGTCTGCTTCTCAGCAGGAAAGTAACAACCTATTACCATTTCTCTTTTAAATTTTTGCAGTTAAAAAAAAAGTAGAAATATTAAGTAGTCATTATTCTTTGCCACTCCCATCTGTGTATATGTACGTGTGTGTGTGTGTGTGTGTGTGTGCGTGCGCACATTACCCAAGATATGTAGAACCATACACCTGCATATCATAAATAAAGCACCAGCTGACATGACATGGCATTTTGGTGTAGACTCCTTTTTTAATACATTACTTGTGTCTTAAAAATGAATGAGTTTAAATCATTCTTCCCTTAGGCCTAACTTAGTACTTACAGACACTGCCTACTTTGTCTCCAGAGAAAGGAAACTTGAGCATGTTTAGCAATAAACTTAAAATTTCCTGTAATTAATATCCTAGATGCATGACTAAGTCCTTCAACTAAGGGGCGTCAAAAGGTATATACCATCTTTCTTTATTACCCACTTCATGACGATAACCTCCAATAAGAAAGAAATCTTGATCTACTGTACACATTCACACATATTTAAAACAAGTTTCTTGAAATAATATTGGCCCTCAACAACCTGCAATGCAAATTAATATTTCTATTATATTTCATTTTAAAGTAAGTTAGTCCTGACCCATTAAATTGCTTTCATGGTCCATGAACAGGTCATAGTTTACAGTTTTAAAAACACTGGTTTAGACTTTCATTTCTCTTCCTTCTCATTATTTTGGCTTCTCTGACTGCTTCAGTAAGAGGGCACTGTCTATTTATCGAAACAGCCTCCTCTCTTTCCCCACATGGACACCAGCCCTCCTGGTCAGGCTGTCTGGGCTCACTCCCCTTGTTCTCCAAGACCAGTTTTCCCAAAGTGTGGGGTGATTGCCACTCTGATATCCCAGATGATTTTAGGTGGCAGAAGGATGAACATTTTAACAGCTATGTTTTTTTATATCAGGAAAAAATATACCTACAACATCAAAACCCATGATTTTATGGAACTGTTGCCAAAGCCAAGACTAGATTTTAAAAACTCAATTAAATAATTGTACAAGCTGTATGGGGATATGACAAAAAAAAAAAAAAAAACCCATAAAAATGGCACCTGACTGAAGTTTGGGAGACACAGCTGATGAGTCAAGTACATGTCATTCTTCCCCCACTATCCACACCATCTGCTCCTCCCCTTCCCCACCCAGTTGCACACTCACAGCTACTCTAGTTACATACCAGAAGGTGCTTCTTTGGAATAGCCAATCAATACCTGAAATTTAACAGATTTGTCACAGCCTTTCTCCTTTCTTCTTACCTCAAACAGGCCCACTCCATCAATTTTCCCAGTCTCTTTCTAGTTACTTACTAATCCACTGAAATACCAAGTCCAAGCTATTTTTATCTCTGGGATCGCTCAGTAGGTGCCCTGGTGGCGGAGTGCTTAAGCACTTGGCTGCTAACCAAAGGTCGGAAGTTTGAACCCACCAGCTGCTCCATGGGAGAAAGATATGGCAGTCTGCTTCTGTAAAGGTTACAGCCTTGGAAACTCCATGGGGTAGTTCTACTCTGTCCTATAGGGCTGCTATGGGTCTGAATCAAAACGACTCGAAGGCAGTGGGTTTTTTTTTTTGTTTTTGATACCTCTCAGTCTTGCTCACTTAATTTTCAAATTTATTATAAATACATCTTCATGTTCTCGCTGATTCCAGGCTCTCCCACATCTACCATATGCGGATATTAAAATCTTCTTATTTTACATTCACTTCTTACACCCTACCACACAAAATCCAATCCCATTCATTTAGCTCTCAGTGGTCTCTACCAATCTTTCTATCACGTCTCTCCAAGGACCCGCCATGCTCAAAACTTCTAGAGCTAACAGAGGAATTTAGCAAAGTTGCAGGGTACAAGGTCAACAAACGAAAATCAGTTGGGTTTCTATACACCAGCAATGAGAAATCTGACATGGAAATTAAGGAGACAATTCCATTCACAATAGCACCTGAGAGAATAAAGGGACATGAAGGACTTATACAATGAAAATTATAGAATACTGCTGAAAGAGATAAAAGAACACTTAAAGATATGGAAAGATGCCCTGTGTTCTTGACCTGGAAGACTTAATATTTTTAAGATGTCAATACTACCCAAAGTGATCTATAGATTCAACACAATCCCAATCAAAATTCCACAGCCTTCTTTATAGAAATAGAAAAAAAAAAAACTTAAACTTTATGTGAAATGACAAGAGGCCCCAAATTGCTAACGCAGCGTTGAAAAAGAAGAACAAAGTAGGAGGACTCACACTTCCTGATTTTAAAACATATTATACAGCTACAGTAATCAAAACCACCTTGTACTGGTATAACACTAGACATGTAGTCCAATGGAATGGAATTGAGAGTCCAAAAAAACAAACCTACACACCTATGTTAAACTGATTTTTGACAAGGGTGCTAAGTCCATTTGATACAGAAAGAAGTCTCCTTAATAAATGGTGTTGGGAAAACGATTTCCACATACAGAAAAATGAAACAGGATCCATGCCTCACACCATATACAAAAACAAATTCAAAACAGATTAAGGACCTAAATGTAAATGTGCAAACTAAAATCATAAAATTCTTAGAAGAAAATGCAAGGGAAATGCTGTCCAGTCTAGCTTTTAACAATGGATTATCTAATATGATAACAGAAGCACAAACAGCAAAATACAAAATAAATAAATGGAATCTCATAAAAATTAAAAACTTTTGTTCATCAAAAGGCTTTACAAAAAAAGTGAAAAGACAAGCTACCACCTGGGAGAATATCTTTGGAAACCATACATCCAACAAGAATCTAATAACCAAAATACATATAAAACTTCAACAACAAAAAGACAAATAACCCAATCATAAAATGGGCAAGGGACTTGAATAGACATTTCACCAAAGAAGACATTCAAATGGCCACCAAACACATGAAAAGATGCTCAACATCATTATCCATCAGAGAGATACAAATCACCACAAAGAGATATGATTTCACTCTCACTAGGACGGGAAGGAGCCCTGGTGGTGCAGTGGTTAAGTGCTACGGCCTTTAACCCAAAGGTTGGCAGTTTGAATCTGCCAGCCACTCCCTGGAAATCCTATGGAGTAGTTCTATTGTGTCCTATAAGGTTGTTATGAGTTGGAATCGACTTGACGGCAACTGGTTTGGTATGGGTTTAGGATTAGAAGGATTTAAAAAACAAAAAATAACAAATGTTGGTGAGGATGTGGGGAAATTGGAAACCTTATCCATTGTAGGTGGAAGTGCAAAACGGTACAGCCATTGTGGAAAACAGTGTGATGGTTCCTCAAAAAAAACTAAACTAAAAATAGAACTACCATATGACCCAGCAATTCCAGTCCTAGGTGTATACCCAAAAGACCTGAAAGCAGAGACTCAGAGGCTTGCACACCAGTGTTCACTGCAGCACTATTCACAATAGCCAAAAGGTAGAAACAATCTACATGCTGGTCAACAGATGAATGGATAAACAAAATATGGTACATACAATGGAATACTACTCAGCAAGTGGGAGAAAGGAAGTCTTGATACATACTACAGTATGGATGGAGCATGAAGACATTATGCTGAGTGAAATAAGTCAACCACAAAAGGACAAATATCGTATGACCTTACTTATGTAAAAAAGACAAGAAAAGGCAAGTGTATAGAGACCAAAGTTTATTAATGGTTACCAGGGTGGGAGGCAGGGAGAAAGGTGAGGTTAACAGTGATGGAAAAATCACATTGATTAAGGGTAGGGATGCACAGCTGATTATCGTAATTGCTATCAACAAGGTATACACCTGTAAAAAGTTGAATTGGCAAACATTGTGTGATAGATATATTTACAACAATGACAGAAAAATAAGAGTAGCTGCTGAGACTGCTTATGTACAACCAAAAACATCATGGGGTTTGATTCCTTGGTTTGGATGTTTAGGGTCTTGGTTTCATGGGACACCCCAGTTAATTGGCCTAATAATGTGTTTAGTGTTTCTGTTCTACTCCTAGTTCCTTGTTTAGTGTTTGGGGTCTTAAAAGCTTGCAAGCAGCCTTCCAAGGCATGACAATTGGTCTCAATTCGCCTGGGGCAACAGAGGAAGAAAGAGAGTCAGGAACAGGAGGAGGATATGAAATGTTTGGCTAATTGCCTCCATGAACAACTGCCTCCCTTGCCATGTGGCCAGAAGAACTGGATGGTGCCATGCTACCATTACTGAACATTTTGATCAAAGAGTCTATAGAAGAATTCTGATCAAAAGGGGGAAAATGCAGAACATAATTTAAAATTCTAATGGACTTGAAACTTTCTAGAGCCATGGAGGGTGGATGAACCCCTGAAACTATTGCCCTGAGATAATCTTTAAAAGTTAATCCAAAAATATCCCCTGAAGTCTTTTTAAAACCAAACAATAGTTTATCTAAGCTAGTAAAAAATGTCTGCCTTGAGCATTATGCTCTTTTAAGAACTATCTATAAGAGATCAAAGAGACAACAGCAACTCGAAAGATTAGATAGGATACTTAGGGGGAAATGAGTTTATGTTAATGCAGGAGGAAAAACTCAGAAGAAGAGAGTGAGAATGGTTGCACAACTGGAAGAATGTAATCAATGTCACTGAACTGTACACATGGAAATGGTTGAATTAGTGTATGTTTTACTGTGTATAATTTCTACAAAATAAATTTTAAAAAAAAACCCACGCTCAGATAAAAGCGACTGGCTTGCAATGCTCTGCAGTGTCCTTACCTTCAGGGTGTTGCCTCTGCCATAGCCATCATTGGAAATGCCCTCCTTCCCCTTGCTTGCTTGAACACCTGTCTCAGTACATCTCTTCAGGAAGCTTTCCTCACTAAGTATTTCTTAGCATTTATGTACACTATGCAGTTGCTAAGGAACCCTGGTGGCACAGTAGTTAAGTGCTTGGCTGCTAACTGAAAGGTTGGTGGTTTGAATCCCCCAGCTGCTTCACAAGAGAAAGATGTAGCAGTCAGCTTCTGTAAAGATTTACAGCCTTGGAAACCCTATTGGGCAGTTCTACACTGTCCTGTAGGGTTGCTATGGGTCAGAATGGACTCAACGGCAATGGGTTTGGTTTTGGGTTACGTAGTTCCTGTAGTTTTTTACTTAAGCTACTTCGTAATTTTTTACAGTGTTAAATATGCAGAAATCTGCTTCCCACAATTAGAATATAATCTTCAATCAGAATATAACCTAAGGGCAAGGTCTGTATCTGATATAATACCCAGATATCACTTAGGGTGTTTTTGGCTACAAAGTAAAAGAAAACTCCAACTTAAATTGACTTGAAGGATAAGGACATGTATGATCTCTTATCTACAAGACCAGAGGAAGGGTAGGCCCTAGGCAAGGTGAGATACAGTACTGCTCAGTTATGTTACCAAGGACCCAAGTTCTTTCTCCTTCCAGCACTGGCTTCATCTGAAGGCTGGCCTCAGTAGCAATGAGGACTGCCTGCTTGTTTGTGGCAACAATCAGGGTGGTGTTTGGGGGGCATGCAGGAGCTAGCTCTCCCCCAACCATAAGTATCCTTTGCTTTAGTGCAGGATAGCTTGGGAGAGAGATTCGCCATCGTGAATCGTGTAACGCAGAGGGTGTATACCTCAACAAAATAAGGGTCATTTTAGGGCGGAAGGCAGAGGAAGGGGAATGGATGCCAACTATGCAACTAACAGTTTCCATTACCACTTAGCATGGTGTGCCGCACGCTGCGGGTGTGCACTGTTAATAAGGGGTATGCAGTTGAGCCTAAATTAGCAATTTCTCTGCAGCTGTAGGATAACTAAACTATTTTTTTCACCTTCTCATTTTGTTCTACTTTGTATCATAATTTGTCTTATTATAATTGAAAAAGATACATTATATATACAATATATATAATATTATGAGGGCATATTAGAAGTACCATCTTTTCCAGATCACAGAATAAATAAAATGAGAGAGTTAGAAAAGAATTAGAGTATATATATAATACATTAAACACACAAGTAAAAATAAAATTATATCAAGGAACTACAAAGTAAAGAAGTAAAAGTAGGGGCACTAGATGACATGCTTACTTAAGGATGTAAATACCAGGAGGTGGAGATCAGTGGGAGCCATCTTACAGTCTGCCTGCCACACTCATAAACTCAATACAAACAACAACAACAAAAAAAAAAATACAATAAAATATGGGCAAAAGATTTGAGCAGTCACTTCACAAAAGATGATATCTGAATTACCAATAACCACATGAAAAATTATTAATTATCCTGAAGGAAATTGTCCTTAATGAATTGCAATTTAAAACCACAATGCTACAGGCCCTGTGGAAAACAGTTTAGTAGGTCCTCAAAAGTTGAACATAGAATTACCACATGACCTAGCAATCCCAATCCTAGGTACATACCCAGAAGAGTAAAGAGGAATGCAAACAGAAACCTGGACATCAATGCTCACTGCAGCACTTTTCACAATAGCAAAAAGGTGGAAAGAACTGAAATGCCCATCAACAGATGAATGACAGAAAAAGCAGTGCTGAGAGGGAAATTCAGAGCAATTAATGCCTTCATTGAAAAAGAAGAAAGATCCAAAGTCAGTAACTTAAACTGATAACTTGAACAAATAGAAAAGGTAAAGCAAAAGAAGCCCAAAGCTACCAGAAGAAAGGAAATTATAAACATTAGAGCAGAAATAAACAAAATAGAAAACAGAATAACAATAGAAAGAATCAACAAAACCAGAATTTGGTTCTTTGAAAGGATCAGTAAAATAGACAAACCACTGGCTAGGCTGACAAAAGAAAAAAAATGAGAAGAGGCAAATCACCAAAATGAAATTGGAGACGTTACAACTGACCCAACTGAGATAAAGAGGATCATAAGAGAATACTATGAAAAACTGTACTCCAACAAATTTGGAAACCTAGATGAAATGGACAAATTCTTAGAAACACACTGTCTCCCTAAACTAACATAAACAAAGGTAGAAAATCTAAACAGACCCATAACAAAACAAGAGATTGAAGATGTCATCAAAAAAAACTACCAACAAAAAAAAAAGCCCAGGACCAGATGGCTTCACTGGGGAATTTTATCAAACATTCAGAGAAGAGTTGACATCAATTCTACTCAAACTCTTCAAAAACATAGAAGGGGAAGGAATACTCCCTAACTCATTCTATGACTACAGTATCACTCTGATACTAAAACCAGGCAAAGACATCAGAAAAAAAGAAAATTACAAACCAATATACCTCATGAATATAGAAGCAAAAATTTTCAACAAAATTCTAGCCAACAGAATTCAACAACGTATCAAAAAAAAAAAAAATCATACACCACAATCAAGTGGGATTCATACCAAGAATGCAAGGGTGGTTTAACATTAGAAAATCAATTAGTGTAATTCACCACATAAATAAAGGAAAAGAACCACATGATCACACCAATTGATGCACAAAAGGCATTTGATAAAATCCAACACCCTTTCAGCAAAACAGGAATATCCATTGCCATCGAGTCAATTCCAACTCATAGCGACCCTATAGGACAGAACAGAACTACCCCATGGGGTTTCCAAGGAGCATCTGGCGGATCCAAACTGCCAACCTTTTGTTTAGCAGCCTAGCTCTTTGTGCCATAAGGGCCCCAAAATAGTAAAGAAGGGGAAATTCTCAACATAATTAAGGGCATATGTGCAAAACCAACAGTCAACATTATTCCCAATGGAGAAAGCTGAGAGTCTTCCCCTTGAGAACGGGAACGAGACAAGGATGCCCATTATCACCACTTATTCCATACTGTACTGGAAGTCTTAGCCAGAGCAATGAGGCAAGAAAAAAAAATAAAAGTTATCCAAATCGGAAAGGAAGAAGTATCTGCCATGGATTGAATTGTGTCCCCCAAAAATATCTGTCAACTTGGCTAGGTCATGATTCCCAGTATTGTATGATTGTCTCCCATTTTGTCATCTGATGTGATTGCCCTATGTGTTGTAAATCCTATCACTATGATGTAATGAGGGGGATTAGTGGCATGTATATTGATGAGATCTGTAAGATTAGATAGTGTCTTAAGCCAATCTATTTTGAGATATAAAATAGAGAAGCAAGCAGAGAGACATGGGGTCCTCATACCACCAAGAAAGCAGTACCGGGAGCAGAGCACATCCTTTGGACCCGGGGTTCCTGGGCAGAGAAGCTCCTAGTCCAGGGGAAGATTGATGACAAAGACCTTCCTCCAGAGCCAATAAAGAAAGACTTCCCCTGGAGCTGATGCCCTGAATTTGGACTTCTAGCCTACTAGACTGTGAGAAAATAAACTTCTCTTTGTTAAAGCCATCCACTTGTTTTATTTCTTTTATAGCAGAACTAGATGACTAAGACAGTATTTTTATTTGCAGATGACATGATCCTGTATATCACAAACCTTAAAGATTCCAGGAGAAGACTGCTGGATTTAATAGAAAAATTCAGCAACACTGCAGGATACAAGATCAACACACAAAAGTCAGTTGGGTTACTTTACAATGAAAAGGAGTATTCCAAAAAGGAAATCAACAAAACATAGCATTTACAATAGTCCCCAAAACAATAAAATACCTAGGAGTTAACCTAACCAGGGACTTGAAAATTACAAAATGCTACTACAAGAGACTAAAAAAGACTTACATAAATAGAAGGACATTCCATGCTCATGGATTGGAAAAGTTAATATAGTGAAAATGTCAATACAACCTAAGGCGATCTACAGATACAATGCAATCCCGATACAAATTCCAACATCCTTTACTGAAATGGAAAAACTAACAACCAGCTTTATATGGAAAGGAAAGATGGCCTGAAGAGCCAAAGCACTATTGAAAAAGAACAAATAGGAGGCCTCACATTCCCTGATATCAAAACATGTTATAGAGACACTGTAATCAAATCAGCCTGGTATTGGTTCAATGATAGACACATAAACCAGTGGAACAGAATTAAGAACCCAGAAATAAATCCATCCATTTATGGACAACTGCTTTTCAACAAGGGGCCAAAATGCATTCAATGGGGAAGAAACAGTCTCTTTAATAAATGGTGCTGGCAAAGCTGGATATCCACTTGCAGAAAAATGAAACAGGACCCATACTTCACACCATAATGGGTGAAAGACCTAAATGTTAGGTCTATAAAGTTCTTGGAAAAAAACACAGGCAGAAAACTATGGGACTTTTTTTTTTTTTTTAAATAGGCTAACAAACAACTACAAAGGCACAAATAGCAGAAGACAGATTAATTGGGACCTCATAAAAATTAAACACTTATGCTCACCAAAAGACTTTATCAAAAGAGTAAAAAGGCAACCTACAGACTGGGAAAAAAATCTTTGGAAATGACATACCCAATAAGGTTCTAATCTCTAAAATATACAGAAAACTTCAACAAGTCAACAATAAAAAGACAAACAACCCAATTAAAAAATGGGCAAAAGGCATGAACAGACACTTCACCAAAGAGGACATTCAAGTGGCCAACAATCACATGAAAAGATGCTCAAGATCATTAGCCATTAGAGATGCGATGAGATACCTTCTCACCCTGGAAAAAATGGCACTGATAAAAAATAAAATAAAAAGATAACAAATGTTGGCGAGGATGTGGGGAGACTGGACACTTATCCATTGCTGGTGGGACTATAAAATGGTACAACTACTATGGAAAATGGTATGGCACTTCCTCAAAAACCAGAAATACAACGACCTTATGATGCAGCAACCGACTCCTAGGTATATATCCTAGAGACTAATAGAAGTGACATGAGTAGACATATGCACACCTATGTTCATTGCAGCATTATTCACAATAGCAAAACAATGAAAACAACCTAAGTGCCCTTCAACAGATGAATGGACAAGCAAAATGTAAATACATACAGAAGAGTAGTACACATGAAACATATTATAACATGGATGGATCCAGAAGACATATGCTAAGTGAAATAAGTCAATTGCATAAGGTCAAATATTGTATGATTCCACTTTTTTAAGAATACAAGAACAGTTATATATACAGAAACCAGTGTTCATTGGTGGTTACCCTGGATAGGTGGGAGGAAGGGGGAATCACTCTCTAGATCGTAGATACTTGTTATTTTTGGTGATAGAAAAAGTAGCACAGAATGTGGGTGTAATGAGCACAGCTTGACCAAAGTAAAAGATGCCACTAAGAAGTAGACAAGAGAAAAGGATGTTTTTGCTAAATAATATGACATATATAATTTGGCAACAACACCAACAATAACCAAAAAGCAAGTGTATGGTCACATATATAGGTGTATAGGCATACATGTGTATGGCTAGGTACAGGTGAGTACATATGTGTGCACTGACAGAAGTATCTATATGTACATGTATATACAGATATGCATAAGCTTGCATATATATTCACAGAGGACACAGTTACAGATACATCTCAGACTTAACTGAACACCTTGTGAGAATGGTTTTCTGGGTTTGAAGGCCTAGGACCTTAGTCTCATGGAACAACTAGTCAGTTGGCATCACAAAGTTCATGTTCTACATTCTAGTGAAGTGAGTAGCATCTGGGGTCTTAAACGCTTGTGAGCAGCCATCTAGGATACAACTATTATTCTCTACTCATTGGGAGTAAAAGGGAAAGAATGAAACCAAAGTCTCAGAGAAGAAACTAGTCTACAGGGTTAATCACCTACACGAGCCACAGCCTGAGACCAGAAGAACTAGATGGTGCCCAGCTACCACTACTGACCATTTTGATCAGGCCCATGATAGATGGACCCTGTTGGAACAGGAGAAAAGTGCAAAACAGAACTCAAATTCTTAAAAGGTCCAGGTTTACTGGAACAGTTGAGAGTAGAGGACCCCTGAGATACTCTTTAAACCCTAAACAGAAACTATCTCCTGAGATCATCTTTTAGCAAACTATCAGGCTGGCACATAAAATAAAGGATATTATCCGAGCATACAGTGCTCCATTAAAAAAACATCTATATGAGACCAAAAAGTCAACAATTACTCTAAAGCAAAGATGAGAAGATAAGGGGGCAGGGAAACTAGAGTACTGGAAATGGAACAACCAGAACACAATTAAAGAGTATGCTGACACATTGTGAAAAATGTAACTAATGTCATTGAACAATTTGTGTAGAAATTGTCAAATGGGAACAGAATTTGCTGTGTAAACTTTCACTGAAAACACAATAAACTATTTAAAAAATAGATGAATGGATAAACAAAATGTGGTGTATGGTGAATGGAATACTACTCAGCCATGAAGACAAAATGAAGTTCTGATGTATGACACAATATGGATGAACCTTGAAAACATCATGCTGAGCAAAATAAGTCAGTTGCAAAAGGACAAATACTGTATGATCTCACTTATATGAAATAAGCAAATATATAGAAACCAAAGATTACCAGTAGTTACCAGAAGTGGAAAGGAGGGGGCAAGGAGGAGTTTTTTGTTTTTGCTTTTTTGTGTGTGGGGGGGAGCATTTAGTTTATGTTAATTGTGGTGGAATGATCTGGAAAAGGATAGTGAGAATGGTTACAAAACTTGAAGAACGTAATCAATATTACTGAATTTTGTGTGTAGAAATTGTTGAGATGGCATGTTTTGTTATGTATATTTTCATCACGATAATTTTTTTTATTGTACTTTAGATGAAGGTTTACAGAACAAATAGTTTCTCATTAAACAGTTAGTACACATATTGTTTTATGACATTGGTTAACAACCCCACGACATGTCAACACTCTCCCTTCTCGACCATTTTTTTTTTTTTTTTTGGTGAAAATATACATAGCCAAAGATAGACCATTTCAAAAATGATATTTTTTTTAAGAAATTAAAAAAAAAAAATCAACCCACAATGAGAAACCACTACACACCCACTAGAATGGCTAAAATGAAAAATGAAAAAAACTGACCATAACAAGTGCTGATGAGGATATGAAGCAACTGGTACACTCATACATTGCCAGTAGGAATGTAAAATATAAAATCTGCAAAACTGGCAGTTTCTCATGTTAAACATACATCTACCTATGTCCCAGTCATTGTGCTCCTTGGTATTTACTCAAGAGCAATGAAAACGTGTCTACACACAGACTTGAACATGAATGTTCATTGCAGATTTATTCACAACGATCAAAAATTGGAAACATCCCAAATGTCCATCAACAACAACAAAAAAATAGTGACCCTCTAGGGCTTCCAAGGCTGTAAATCTTTACAAAAGCAGACTGCTACCTCTTTCTCCCACCGAGTGCCTGGTGGGTTTGAACCACCCATCTTATGGTCAGCAGCCTAGTACTTTAACCACTGCACCACCAGGGCTCCTTAAGAAGTCCATCAGCAAGTGAATGAATAAACAGAATGCAGCATCTCCATACAATGTAATACTACTCTGTAATAAAAATGAACAAAGTACTGATATACTCAACCATGTGAGTGAATCTCAAAATCATGTTGAGTTAGATGAGCCAGGTGCAAAAGAGTATATACTGTGGGATTTTGTGTACATAAAATTTGGAAAATATCTATAGTGACAGAAGTAGTACAGTGATTGTATCAGACCACAGGCAGAAGGAAGGTGAACCACAAAGTAGCATGAGGATACTTCTGGGAGTGATAAAAATGTTTTGTATCTTGATTGCCAACTCATCAAACTTTCCACTTGAAATGGGTAGTTGTTTTGTAGGTAAATTATACCTCAATAAAAAAAGAGGCACTGAAATCTTTCTAAAAAGATTTACAACTGCATTTAGTTGGTTCTGTGCCCCTAGTTCATGCTAATCCGTCTGACTAACTACACAACGGTATAGATAGTAAAGAAAGATCACAGAGTTCCCCAGAGCCAAGTGTAGAAGATGCAATGGAAGCATTAACAAATCCCTTTAATTACAGTTTAAATATTTTGTTTCCTTTTCATCACTTTATCTAGAATAGGACATCACAAAAATGGAAATAGTCTCAATAATTTCTGTGACATTTCTCTAACTTTACACCAATTTATGGCCAGAGCTCCCATAAATGAAGAGATTTAAAAGGGCTGAAAAATTGTTAGCAGTGGTTTGTTCCGGGGAGGGTTCATGAGTAGGTCAGCTGTCGGGGAGAGAATAGGTGGGGACAGACTTCCTCATGATTTTATATCATTTTGTGTTGCTTTATAATAGGAAAAACAAAACATTGTATTTCAAAGTTTGTGACTTGGATGCATTCAGAACTGAAAGATGAATTGAGCTGGTTAAGCACTACTTGTTTTTATTTCCCAAAATATTGTAAGACAATAATACTAAGAGCTGTCAACATCATAGAATGCGTATTCAGCTCCCAGTCAGTCGTGTTAAACACAAAGCTAATAATAAAATACTGTATCTTGAATTTGATTAGCAAAAAGTAAGAACAAATTTGGGTTTACTTGTGAAAGGCAAGAGACATATTTCAGACTTTGGCTAATGAGCTCCTCAGAACTGGAAACTGAAGAGTAATCATGCTGCTTTATCTACATGTAGGGTTCCTACTTTATATTTTCTATGCCAATTTCTAATCACACCAGGGCAAGTTTATTCAACAGATATTTTATTGACCACCTACCATGGTGACTGGCACACAGCAGATATTAAATAATATTTACTGAATGAATGACTGTATTCAAAAGCTTAATGTTGCCTACTTTTTTGGAAGTCAGAAGATAAATTTAACATAGGTAATCCAGACAAAAAGGACTTCTTTATTTTTTAGTTCAATCAGTTTTCTTCACCTCTTATTTAATAACACTTCCTTTGAAACAGGTTTTCAGTTGACTTGTTGAACTATAGAAATTGGTTTCCATCGTCTTTGAAAAGATACTGTAGAATAAATAAATGCTCTTTAAAGGGTATCATAAATGTTAGGGTGGAACTAAATTTATTTTACGGCATTTGAAATTGTTATTTGGAAAAGTATCAAAATGAACAAAACCCTTTCCCCAAAATATATTGATTAATTAATAGTTTATGGCATTGAATATATTTTTGAGTTTTCATCAAATTCCCACACTACTTTAAAAAATCAATTGTTTTCACTTAACAGACGCTAAAATTGTAGGATGGTGGCAAGAGCTGGCCGAGCCCTCGGTCGATATCTAAACCCGGATGTGAAGCACGGTCACCAACCTCTTGCCCTCAGCATAGTCTATTAAAACTGTTTGCTGCCATTATTTCTTAGCACAGTCACTTTTCTCTTCAAAATATCAATTCTAATGCTCAGGAGAAAATGACTATAATCGTTTCTCAATAGGATTGTGGTCCGGGGGAAGCATGAGTAAATGAAATGAAATTCTCTCTAAACCTATTTATGCTACTAAAATCAACTATTTACCCACAAGTCTTTATTGATTTACTAATCTGATTTACTAGTAAGGAACAATTCATTTCACTCGAATATCTTTTGAATGCCTACTACGTGCCAGGAAGGTGCTCTGGTGGCGCAGTGGTTAAGCAGTCGGCTGCTAACCAAAAGGTTGGCAGTTCGAATCCACTAGCTGCTCCTTAAAAACCCTATGGGGCAGTTCTACTATCTTATAGGGTCGCTATGAGTGGGAATCAACTCGATGGCAACAGGTTTGGTTTAGTTTGGCTTTGGTGCACAATTATGTAAGACAAACCTTAACTGTCTGAGCATTTTCTACCAATCAGAAAGTTGCACATGCGAAACTATGGCTCCATGTGATTCAGGCATTCTCTCAAATTCAACCCTTAGAGCCTTCTGCTTCCTCCATCACACCACAGTGTGGAAAGGCCAGCCTGGCTGCAGAGGCTGATGGTCCAAGTAGAAAGTCCCATGTTGCAAAACTGCACAGGCCAACTAGGAAAAACTGGTGCTGCTCCACTGTAACATTTCATTCTCCCTCAGGAAATCTATCTGGATTATCCAGGAGGGTTTTGGTAGCAGGTGTTGCCTGTTTGCTTTTGTTGCATCAAACATCCCTAGTTCTGATGGACTAAGAGAGATGAGATCATATCATAAACGCAAGTCCCTGTCTCTCTGCACGCAGAACACTGTCTGGCCCCTTCACCTCTCCTCTCCTCCCTGACTGCCTTTCTCCACCTGCTAGAAATAGCTACAATTAAGCATGGCATAGGACTATAGAGACTTTAAGAAAACAACACCATGAAAAGGCATCTGACAACCACAGTTTTATTTGTACTGACTAATCCATCACTGTTTTGATTCTGAATACATTTATGTAGGGGACATTGGTGGTCCAGTGGTAGGAGTCTCGCCTTCCATGTAGAAGTGAGTTCGATTCCCGGCTCACGCGCAGTTATCACCCATCTGTCAGTGGAGGCTTGTGTGTTGCTGTGATGCTGAACAGGCTTCAGTGGAGCTTCCAGAGTAAGAAAGATTAGGAAGAAAGGCCTAGCGATCTACTTCCAAAAATCAGTGAAAACCCTCTGAAGCACAGTGGTCAGAACTGCAAACATGGGGATGGTGCAGGACTGAGCAGGTTTGGTTCCATTGTGCATGAGGTCACCAAGAGTAGTGGGCTGACTAGACTACAGCCAATAATTACGCTTTTTAAAATTTTGAGATAACTGTATATTTGCATGCAGTTTGTAAGAAATAATACACAGCCCCTGTATACTCTTTACCCATTTTTCCCCAATGGACACATCTTGCAAAACTATTTAAAAAAAAAAAAAGTTGCCATCACATCAATTCAGATTTGTGGCAATCCCACGTTACAGAGTAAAACTGCCCCATAGGGTTTTATTGGCTATTTCCAGAAGCAGGTCGCCAGGCCTTTCTTCCACAGTGCTGCTGGATGGGATCAAACTGCCACACTTTTGGTTAGTAGATTAGCAAAACCATTTGTTCCACCCAGGGGACCTATGCTGCAAGATTATATTACATGGGAAACTGGAAACTTCATCCATTGCTGATGGTATGTAAAATGGTACAGCCACTTCAGAAAGCAGTTTAGCATTTCCTCAAAATGTTAAAATAGAGTTATCATGTGACCCAGAAATTTCACTCCTAGGTATATAGCCAAGAGAGATAAAAACATATGTCCACATAAAAAAACTTGTACATGAATGTTCATAGCAGCATTATTTATAATAGCCAAAAAGTAGAAACCAGCCAAGTGTCCCTCAGCTGATGAATGGATAAAGGGTGGTATATCCATATAACGCACTGTTATTCTGCAATAAAAAGGAATGAGGTACTGACCAAAACCCTGTTGCCGTCAAGTCGATTCTGACTTATAGTGACCCTATAGGACAGAGGAGAACTGCCCGACAGGGTTTCCAAGGAGTGGCTGGTGGATTTGAACTGCCGACCTTTTGGTTAGCAGCCAAGCTCTTAACCACATGCTACAATATGGATGAACCTTAAAAACATTTCTGCTAAGTGAAAGAAGACCATCACGAAACACCACATATTGTACGATTCCACTTGTTACGATATGCCCAGAAGAGGCAAATGTATATAGACAAGAAAGTAGACTACTGGTTGCCCAGGGTGGAGGGGTGAGGGTGGTTAGGGAGTAACGGGATGTCATGGATTGAATTGTGCCCACCAAAAATATCTGTCAACTTGGTTGGGTCATGATTCCCATTATTGTCTATGATTGTGTACTGTTTTGTAATCTGATGTGATTTCCTTATGTGTTATAAACTCTTATCGCTATGATGTAATAATAAGATGGATTAGCAGCAGTTATACTGATGAGGCCTACAAGATAAGATAGTGTTTTAAGCCAGTCTCTTTTGAGATATAAAAGAGAGAAGTGAGCAGACACATGGGAACTTCATATCACCAAGAAAGCAGTGCCGGCAGCAGAGCGCGTCCTTTGGACCTGAGGTTCCTGTGTAGAGAAGCCCCCAGACCAAGGGAAGACTGATGACACTGACTTTCCTTCAGAGCTGATGGAGAAAAGCATTCCCCCAGAGCTGATGCCCTGCATTTGGACTTGTAGCCTACTGGACTGTGAGCGAATAAACTTCTCTTTGTGGTACTTCTGTTATAGCAGCACTAGATGACTAAGACATGGGGGTGACTGCTAATAGACATGAGGTTTCTTTTTGGATGATGAAATATTCTTAGAAGGCTGCACAACTCTGAATTAACTGAAAACCATTGAATGCTACACTTTAAGTGGGTGAATTTTATAGTATGTGAATAATGTATCTTTTTTTTTTTTTTTTCCCAAAAAAATTAACCCTAATTGTAATTTCCTCCACATGATTACATCAGCTTGGCTTGGCTCCTGGGGGAAAAAAAACTATAGTGCAATATCACAAGGATATTACCATTGATACAGTCAAGGTGCAGAGCAGTTCCATCACCACAAGTATCCCTCACGTTGCCCTTTTATAGCCACAGTCACTTTGTTCCTTCTCCTCCCATGCCTGACCTCTGGCAACAGATTAGAACACTCATCTGTTCTTCATTTTTATAATTTTGTCATTTCAATACTGTTATATAAGTGGACTCATACAGTATGTGACCTTCTGAGGTTTGTTTCACTCAGCATAAATTTCCTGGAGATTAATCCAGTTGTTGTATGTATTAATAGTTCTTTCCTTCTTATTGTTGAGTAGTATTCCATGGTGTGGATGTACTATGGTTTGTTTAACCATTCACCTGTTGAAAAATATCTGAGTTGTTTCCAGTTTTGGCTATTATAAATGAAGGTGCTATAAACAGTCTCTATTTCTCTGGGGTAATTGCCTAGGAGTTAAACCGTTTGTGTCACGCATGTTTGGTCTTATAAGAAACTGCCAAAACTTTTCCAGAGTGGCTGTTCCATTTTACATTCCTGCCAGCACCGTGAGTGATCCAGTTTCTCCATCCTCACCAGCATTTGGTGTTGTCACTCCTTTTTATTTCAACCAGTCTGATGGGTGTGTAGTGACAGCTCAATGTGGTTTTAATTTACATTTCCCTAATGGCTAATGTTGACCATCTTTTCATGTTCTGATTTGCATCTTTTGCCCATGTTCTAACTAAATAAAAAACCAAAACAGTTTCCATCAAGTCAATTTGGACTCATGGCAACCCCATGTGTTGCAGAGTAGAACTGCACTCCACAGAGTTTTCAAGGCTGTGACTTTTTGGAAGCAGACCACCAGGCCTTTCTTCCAAAGCACCTCTCGATGGGTTTGAACCAACAACCTTCTGGTTAGCAGTTGAGTGCTTAACCATTTGCACCACCCAGGACTCTAACTAGATAATATTCTTTTTTTTTACTGTTGAGTTTTGAGAGTTCTTTTTATATACAGATACTAGCTGTTTGTCAGCTATGTGGTTTGCAAATATTTTCTCCCACTCTGTAGCTTATCTTTCCATCTTCTTAATAAGATCTTCTATAGAACAAAAGTTTTTAATTTTGATGAAGTCCAAATTATCCATTTTTCCTTTCATAGATCGTGCTTTTGGTGTCAAGTCTAAGAACTCTTTGCCTAGCCTTAGGTACTGAAGTTTGTTTTTGTTTTTTCTAAGTTTTATATGCTATATTTAAGTCTGTGATCCAATTTGATTTAATTTTTGTGCAACGTGTGAGGTTTAGGTGGTTTGTATTTTTGCCTATGGATGTCCAGTTGCACCAGCACCATTGTTTTTGCACCTTTTTCAAAAACAGTTGGGCATATTTGTGTGGGTCTATTTCTGGGTTCTCTATTCTTACGTCTGTCCCTCCACCAATATCACACAATCTTGATTAGTGCAGCTATACAGTAAGCCTTAATATTGAGTAGAGTGATTCACCTCATTACTCTTTTTTCAAACTTGTTTTAGCTGTTCTACAGCCTGTGCCTGTCCATATAAATATCAGAATAATCCTGCCTGTGTCTACAAAAAAAAAAAAAATAAGAAAGAAAACTTCCTGGATTTTTACAGTAATTACATTAAACCTGTGGGGTTTATCAGGGTAAATCGACATCTTTACTATGTTGGGTCTCCCAATCCATGAACATGGGATGCCTCTCCATTTAGCTCTTTTCTTTCTTTCATCAGCATTTTGTAAGTTTCAGCATTCAGATCCGGTACATTTGTCGTAAGTTTATACCTAAGTATTTCATTTTCTTTGCAGTGCTTGTAAATAGTACTGTTTTTAATATCAGTTTCCAGACATTCACTGTTAGCATATAGAAATGTGATTGACTTGTATGTGTTGATCTTGTAACCTATGACCTTACCGAACTCATTTATTAGTCCTAGGAGAGTTTTGTTTTGTACATACCTTGGGGTTTTCTATGTAGACAATCATGCCATCTGCAAATAGGGACTGTTTTATTTCCTCCATTGAGATCTGTATGCCTTTTACTTCTTCTTCTTGCCTTACTGCAGTGGCTAGAACTTCCAGTACTAAGCTGAATAAGAATAATGAGAGAAGACATCCTTGCCTTATTCCCTAACTTAGAGAGAAAGCATAAAGGGAAGCATTCAGTCCTTCACCGTTAAGCATGATGTCAGCTATAGGTTATTTCCAAATATTTTACAAAATTAGTTTTATCTTCTTCTCCTTCAGTGCCCTTTCTGTTAGTTTTTTAGAAGAGGAAGTTTAATTAACACTTAGTGATTGGCCCCACTGAGATGACAGAGCAAAAAGAAAAAGCAAAGGAGATTTCAGTAGTTCCTCCTCCAGTTAGGCTTGCAAGGGTGGTTGGACCAAGTTCTTTCAAGAGGTTGGGGGCCCTTCTGGGCCCTAATCATCACTAGAAATCTAATCTCATTAACAGGATGCTTGCATTTTGCAGCAGCCCACCGCGGAAGGGGCAGAGAAATCGGTTGTTAGAGGCGAGGCCTCACGGAATGGGGAAGCCTGTCCCCCCACTGCGGCTGCCACCCTGGCAGCCTGCCAACATGAGTTGGCGAAAGGACAGTCTGATATCCAGATCCAGGATGACAGGAGCGGCCAGGGGCAGATTTAGATTTGTGTGAGTTTTTGGCAGTGGCTCACCCAAAGGAGAAGAGAATCGGCTGTGTAGAGGCAGCAAATTAAGAGTTCCACGGCTGGAAAAAACTGATAGCAAAAAAGTGCATCTACAATACGTGGAATCCACTCAAAAATTTCTGTCTTACAGGGGTCAAGGATGGGCAGTTTAATCTAAAACTTAAAAAAAAAAAAAAAAAAGCAAGACATTACCCCTCCAAACGGCTAACCCATCTCTGTCTGGGGTCCTGACGCCTCCAGCCCCAGGCCTTGGCCCCGTCGCCCCGCCCGCCCGCGCCCCCAAGACCGCTCCCCTCGCCTGCTCCACCCTCGGGTTGGGCCGAGACCACACCTGTGCAGATGAAACCTACCAGAAAGTACTAACCGCGGGTGGCAGGGGCAAGTGAGGGAACATGCGTGCGGCGGGGTGGGAAAACTAGGCGAGGAGTAAGAACGTGGGCCGCTACTAATGGCGCCGCTCCCCCGGCGGGAAGGCGGAGGGCGGCAGCCGGATGGGGGCGCCTGGAGTCGGGCATGCGCCTGCGCGGGCCGGCCCCAGAGGATGAGCAGCCCAAGACGGCCCCTGGGCCTCTCCCGCCCACCCTGGCTCCGCTTCCGCTCTGGGGTCTCCATCCCCACGGTTCATTCCTCATGGGGGCGCGACTCCCGCCGAGCAGCGGAACGTTCCACTCGCGGTGGGAGGGCGGCAGGGGGAGGGCCCAGCGGTCGGACGCAGGGACGTGGTACCGGCAGGGGCTCCGGCGCCTGGGGGTGGGGGAACCGATGGTTGCGCGGAGCCCCGCCCCCGGCCCGGGGGTGGGCCGTCCGCTGGCCCCGCCTCTTGGGGTGCGGGCTGGCTGAGGCCCGAGAACACCGCCCCCGCGGAGCTCGGTGTGAGCCAGGCCAAGCCGGCGGGCTGCGCCGGCGGAGCTTTTTCACCCCTCCCCGCCCGTCTGCCCGCCGTAGGTCCGGGGCTTGCTGGGCGGCTCCGAATGCTGATCCTTTTCCCCTCCTCTTCCTTAGGCGGCTACTGTAGCGGCGGCGGCGGCAGCGGCAGCTCCGGGGACCGCTGGAGTCGGCATGCTGGAGAAATTGGAGTTCGAAGAAGAAGGTGAGTGCGCGTGGCACCCGGCCAGTTCCGCCCGATCTCTGCCCCCGCTGTACTGCGCCTTTCTTTTTACGTCGAGGGGGATGTAGTGGAGGGGGAACCTGGGTGCAGTGAAACGGCCGGAGGTCTACCGGCCCCGGCGGCCGGGAGCTACTCGCTTGCAGCGCCGAGCCCTCTGGGAAGGGCCGGACCTCCCCCGTCAACCCCCGCGTCCTCTAGCAGTCCGGCTCGCCTGGCCCCGGGGATGCACATGTAGCTCCTGCGTCTCACCGAGGACCCTACTCAGGCCAGCTCGGCTGCGGAGCTGCGTGCTGCATTTGCATGAGGAAGTCAAGGATCAGGGATGAAGACGTCGGAACTGGCAGAGATAGTGTCTGCAGTGGCACATCGGTGCCTTTCGAATGAGTGAAATACTAGCTGGGTTTCAACTAGGGAGCCCGGCAACCGAGCCATCAGCACAGATGGTTGGTCCTTTTGTCCTTACCAGCTGTACTCGAATTATAGCAAGGTGTCATGCAGTAATAATTCTTAGTCATCATAAATTTAAAGGTAACCCCAAAATTACGTTTATAGTACATACCTTTAAATAATACAAACTGGTTCCCTTATGTGTATTTGTGCAGATACCACCAGTAGGGTGTGTCTTCTTTTTTTAAGGGAAAGTTAGATAGGAAAACCTGAAGTGGCTTACTGAATTGGTTTTAAGTTGACACTCTCACGCCGTCATTTCTGTTGCTGCTTCTTGTCCCATTCGTTTTTTCTTTTTCCTGTCCTATTTCTTATTAATTATTTACCTGGATCTCATATTGAAGCTGTTAAAATTTGAAGGGATAAGCTTGTTTGGTAGAATTAATATTTAAGATGGAATATGATGAGCTCAAAGTTAAAAAGAACTTTATATAAAATGCTTGACGATTTCAGCAGTTTAAAAGGCTTTTACCCGATCGTGTGTCCTTCCATTATTTATTAAATGACTTCTCTTTTATGCAGGGATATTGATAGAAAAAAGCTAACGAGACAAAGAGTGTGCCGTGTGAATGTTGTCCCTGTGCCAACTTTAATACTTCTGTTCATTTACAGTCAGCAGTTATTTAAATATACCATGCATAACAAATATGAGTGTTAACCAGGTAATATTAGGCAGGTTTCTGTGTTTGTTTTATATTTTACATTCAGTGCAGCGTTTCACAAACATGTTAGCTAGAAGATAATGCATTCATAGTAATGGTGGCAGTGTTTAAGAGCTACGGCTGCTAACCATAAAGGTCGGCAGTTTGAAACCACTAGCCGCTCCTTGGAAACCCTATGGAGCAGTTCTGCTCTGTCCTATAGAGTCACCATGAGTTGGAATTGACTGGACGGCAGTGAGTTTGATTTTGGATTTTATCATAAAAAGTCTTCTTCCATATTATCAACAAGCAGTTGAATGATACATTTCAGAATGTTACTGGAACTTAATTTACGTTTGTTTTATCCTACTGAAATATAATTTGGTGTCTTAATTTGAATACACCACACGATTCCTCGATTTTACTATTGGAGGTCATATTTTGACCACTACGCAACAAATGATTTGGTGTGCGTTTTTCATTAAGTCTTTGAATGTGTAAGTCACAGAGATTTTCTTTGTCCCTTATGTTAGTGACAGTGATAGTCCATTGCATTTAAATTTTTTACGTGTTAACATGGGGGCGAGAGGAGACTGGAGAGCAAATTCTTCATTAGAGAGGTAATGCAGTTGTGGGCCTCTGCTAATGGTTAATGGCCTACGTTCAAATCTCAGCCCCACATCTTGTTAGTTGTATGACCTTGGACAAATTACTTAACCTCTCTGGGCCTTGGTTTTCTCATTTATAAAATGGAGTTAATATCAGGGTGTTGTGAGAATGAAGTGCAGTACCCTATGTAATGCTGTTTATATTTAGTACACTGTAAACCAGAAAAACCAAACTCGTGGCCATCGAGTTGATTCCGACTCATAGCGACCCTATAGGACAGAGTAGAACTGCCCCATAGGGTTTCTAAGGAGCATCTGGTGGATTCGAACTGCTGACCTTTTGGTTAGCAGCAGAACTCTTAACCACTACACCACCAGGGTTTCCAAACCCATAGTAAATATTCTGTAAATGTTAGTTATTATTGTTTAAATGCTGTTTACCATTGTCCTGAATTCATAGATTTTTTTAAGGCTTTGAATCTTAAAATAGAGATTCTTCTCAACACAGGTTCAGTGCCTTTTTTTTTTTACATTTCATTAATTATGTTGCATTTCTCAATATAGATATACAAGCTTTTTAAAATTTTTTTCTTGTGCATTACGTTTGCCACTGGAATTAATGTAAAGTATGAAGCCTAATGTATACTCATACGAGTTGAAACGACTTGCCGGCAAAGGGTTTGATTTAGGTTTTATTAAACCTAAACATCTAAGAAAGGGAATTTCCCATTTTCACCACCTATTTTTATCTAGATTGCTGTCATTACTTTAAAACGTACCAAATCCCACAAATAACCCTGTCAAACTTTTCTAGATTTTTAAGGAAGAAAAATGATAAACAATTACTTGGAAGCTGTTAGCCTAGCTGGAAAAGGAATAGTCTAAAAATGCTGCTTTGTTTCTTTTGAACTTTAAATTGCTTATTCATTTAAAATACGGAGAAACTGAATATCAAGCAGAATTTTACATTTGTTTAGGGGGAAAAAAAGGTCATAACAGTAAATTACACCTTTAAATATCCTGTGAACTGATGAGTTGGCAGCCTACATAATAGATTGCTGTTCAGCAGATCCTCATTTAACCTTTAACCTTCCTTTCTATGTGTTAACGTCTTACTGTGTGCATTCATGTCTGGAGGCATTGTTTAGATCCAGATACATTTCATAGCCACGAGACACACGATTACTAATATTTTTGTTACGTGGTATTTTTCTGTTTCCTAATAAATTATAATCGATACTGTATTTGTTAGAAACAATTTGGAGGCACTAGTGAAGTTGGGGAGCCCTGGTGGCACAGTGGTTAAGCGATGGGCTGCTAACCAAAAGGCTGGCAGTTGGAATCCACCAGCCACTCCTTGGAAACCCTATGGGGCAGTTCTGCTCTGTCCTGTAGGGTCGCTATGAACTGGAATCCACAGGACGGCTACGGGTTTGGCTACGAGTTTTGTTTGCTTTGTTTAGTGACGTTGACATAATCTATTGGAATTTCGTTGGCTTCTGGGTAGAAAGAAGAGCTGTGTGGTGATCTGGCCTGCATAGTTGGGGTCCTCTTTTGCCTGAATTATGACAGGAGCTGCCTCCCTCTCCCTGCTGTCAGCTCTTGCCTTATCACATCACTGACAGAGTGCCCACATCACTCCTTTAAGGAGAATCCTTACCGCTTTCAGCTGTCTATATATAGGGTAAGGAGCCCTCGTGGCACTTCGGTTAAGCGCTCTGCTACCAACCTAACGGTCGGCAGTTCAAACCCACTAGCTGTTCCACGGGAGAAAGATGTGGCCGTCTGCTTCTGTAAAGATGACAGCCTTGGAAACCTGTTTAATTACAGCCTCGGAAACTCTATGGGGCAGTTCTACTCTGTCATTTAGGGCTGCTGTGAGTCGGAATCCACTCAGCGGCAATGGGTTTGGTTTTTGGTTTCTTACATGTAGTAGTAGAGCGAACTTCTCTTCCTCTGCAGCCTGAACACCCCCTTCTTGGCCACACACACCAGCTCCTACAGCTTTATGCGCATAAGAACCAGAAATCTTTTTAAAATGCAGATTCTGAGTCTGCCAGTCTTTTTCGGGACCTGAGATTCTGTATTTCTGATGCTGATGCTGCTGGTTCACCTACCATTCTGAATAACAAGGCTCTAGAACAAGAGTTGATTAACTTTGTCAATACTGGGCCAGACAGTAAATATTTTAGGCTTTGAGGACCAGATGATCTCAGTCTCTGTCGCAACTATTGAACTCTGCCCTTGTAGCACGAAAGCAGAAAGCAGCCAAAGACTGCACACAATTGAATGGACAGGGCTGTGTTTCAATAAAACTTTATTTATTAAAGCAGGCCTGATTTGGTCTGTAGGGATAGTTTGCCTGACACCTGCTTGTTATGTCTCTTCACTGTCTGCCTTGAGGTATTTATTATTTACGATTACGTTCTATGACCGAAAGATCTTCTATTCCTTTCTCTACCCTGGCTACCTTAATAAGACTTCAAGGCTCAACCCAAATTCCATCTCTGTGAGTCCTTCTTCAGAATTCATCCTTTTTTCCCCAATGCCTTATGTTATGGCTGGCAAGCAGTAGGTGTTCAGCATTGTTACAGTGTGTCAGTGATTACATTCAATATTTATAGTTGACTCATGATTGTGCTGTTTGTTTAATTGAATTTGTTCCAACTTTTTCTGAACATTCTTCTAGAAGTATCAGGAGCATTTATAAAATAAAAGTTTTAAAAAACGCCACAGCGACCCTATAGGACAGAGTAGAACTGCCCTGTGGGGTTTCCAAGGCTGTAATTTTTACAGAAGCTGCCACATCTTACCCCTGTGGAGAGCATGCTGGTGGGTTCGAACCGCTGAACCACCAGGGCTCCGCATCGAGCATAAATATTTCCAGTATGGAAGAGAGAATGCCAAGTTGATTTCCCCCTAAGCTGTAGGCTTTCTTCATATATTTTTGCTTCCCAAATGAAAAATCTGTTTAAACTATAACAATTTAATGTTAATAAGGCACACTTACAAATAATTATCATTAATTGACTTAATATTTTTCTTTTATTAACTATGTATAATGAAGTGGTTAAATAACAGACTCTAAATCCATGCCTCCTGAATTCAAATGTTATCTCTGCCACATAGTAACTGTGTGAGTTTGGGCAAGTTATTTAACCTCTCTGCCTTTTTTTTTCCTCATCTGGAAAATGGAGATGTTACTAGTATGTACATTATGGGGGTGTTGGAAGGATTAAATGATTCAATATATGAAAAGTGATTAGAACAGTTCCTAGCGCATAGCACTCACTTTATGTGTTTGTGTTTTAATTTTTATTATATCAGTCACATCTGTGTATGTTTATTTTTAATAATAATTAACTTCTTAAACTTATTTTATGGCCAGGACCAAGCATGAAGTTACTTCATAAGCACCCAAACAAAACTCATGAATGCGTTTTGAAGTAGATAATTATTTAGCAATTTTATTCATGATTAATAAAATCTTTAATTCTGGCATTACTTCAGGAACTATCTGTGTTATCACCTAGATTCTCTCTCGTCATTTCAGCTATCCTGGAATCTTCAGTTATTTCAAGTTTTTAATAACTTCCTGTGGTTGTTTTATCCTACTTCTGGAGCCTTGGTGGCAAAGTGATTAAGTGCTTGGCTGCTAACAGAAAGGTTGGCAGTTTGAACCTCCCAGCTGCTCTGTGGGAGAAAGATGTGGCAGTCTGCTTCCATAAATATTTACAGTCTTAGAAACACTATGGGGCAGTTCTCCTCTGCCCTTCAGGATCCCTATGAGTCGGAATTAACTTGATGGCAACGAGTTTGGTTTTTGTTTTGTTTTATTGAAGCTGCAAGATTTCTTGCCGGTTTGCTTTCTTCCTTCCTTCCTTTTTCTTCCTTCCTTCTCTCTGCCTCTACCTGCTTACTTTATCCCAGCTGCGTAATCCTTCCTGTCCTAGCTGTTCCTTTCCTAAGGAGACTTTTCTGTTCACAAGTTACCTCTAAACTTATTTTGTTTTAGCAAGACTGGTCAACTTATTCTCCACAGGTTGTAGAATAGATGTTTGAGGGAAAGCATTAGATTTTCCATCCAGAATCTCACATTTTAGACCTAGTTGTGTAATGAAGTAATTATATTCCTTTGGATTATTCATAAAGTCTCTTGGGGCCGTTTTTTATTTGTTTTTGATGTTGTCATTGTCTGTTTTTTACTCTACAACAAGGGTCTGGCACTGGTGGTCTTTCGGTTGTCCTTCTAGCTTGAAAATAGTAAACGCAGTCAGCAACTACTCTTTATAACTAAGACACCAAAACAAAATTTTGTGTTTAGTTTAACGCATGCATTCTCAACAAGAGTGATATTTCCCCCAAAGGAGTGAAAATCTGTTCTTGCAGGAGTAGAGGCAAAAAATCTTAGAGCTTCCAAAGGACCACAGTACATAAACCGGTATGTGCTATATCTGTGGTATTAAAATTTCATGGGGCGGAGGAGGACGATTAGGGAAAAAGGTTTTATTGCTCCTTTGGTGGGGTGGTGGGTGATAATGATAAGCAGGTTGAGAAACACTGCCTTAATTTGCTTAAGGGACGATTGTCTTGCTGTGTGTGTGTTGTAAGCTATTACATTATTTTCTTATCACTTAGCTTTTAGAGCATCTTCCCAGTGAAGCTACACAGAGTCACCTTGTACGTTCACGGGGTCTAGTGTGAAAGGTACTGAGTACAGGTGGTGGAGGCTAAAGTGGCAGGCTTGTGATTGTGCAGTGTGTCGCTTGCTGACCATCTTTTACAGAATTAGAAGGCTCCCATAACAATCCATTAGCCCAACTCTGCCTTCCCTCTGAGTCAGCATGCTTGTCTTAGATAAGAACTTTGTTTCTTGGTTATAAGAAATATTTACACTTTTATGAAATATTTACAATTAAAAGTTTTCTTCTCTAACTGGCCCCATATTTTAAAAATTGCCATATTTAATAGATATTAGGTACACATTTGAATATTTCTGAAGTCAGGATGCAACTTAACATTGATAGCATCTTAGATTTGAGGAGATACAGTAGTGTCTTAGACTAAGGTTTTGTTACCTAAAATGGAAAGATTTCTGACTAGTTTATACAAAGAAGAGAATGGATAGGAACATCTGGGACTATCCCAAAGTGGGACTTGTCACCAGGCTTCATGAGTAACTGGAGCCACCTGGAAAGTTGTTAGGATGGAGGCAGCACCTGTGGTCTTCTCTCTGGGGCCATGTGACCTGCCTTCTCAAAAGCGAGTTTCCCTGCTTCTTGGTTTACGTGTCAGAAAATGGCCCCTTAGCCCCTTTTACCACCCAGCTCCCACCCCACCAGCCAGCTGACCAGATTGATGATTCTGAGTCCAGCCTGGGAAAGTGGCCACTACTGTGTGTGAGGTGGAGCAGAGCACAGAGGAGGGGAGGCATGGGCTGGGTGAAATCCCTGCAAAGTTATCTGCTGTTAGAGTCCTTGTGACTTGAAATTTTAACTGAATTTTAAAGTGGGAAAACTGCTGATTCTACAAAGTGTTTGGAGTTCACGTGAAAAAATGAGAGAATTTTTATATCCTTTTTCTAAGATTATAATAATAGCTGGCATATATTGAGTATATTGAGGCACTTTTCTAAGTCCTCTACATTTATCTCATGCAATCCTCAAAACAACTCTAAGAGGTAAACATTTTTATCATCCCTATTTTATAGATGAGGAAATTAAGAAAGTTTAAGAGGTTATATACGTTACCTAGTGGCACACGGGTCAGAAACTCGGCTGCTAACCAAAAGGTCGGCAGTTCAAATACACCAGCCGCTCCTTGGAAACCCTATGGGGGCGGTTCTACTCTGTCCTGTAGGGTTGCTATGAGTCAGAATCGACTCTTCGGCAGTAGGTTTGTTTTCTTTTCTTTTCTTTTTTTTTTCAAGGTGGCATGTCCAAGAAAGTGGTGGAGCCAGGTTATAAGCCCAGTAGTTAAACTTTCAGAGCCATGTTCTAAGCAAATGTGCACAACCAGTGTGAACTTGCATTCTTCGTTTGGAAAGCCCCCTTTCTGTTTTCTCACCTCCTATCCGGTGTTCAGGTTTCTGGTGGCGAACTTGGCAGTTTGAAGCCGCCCAGCGGTACAACGGAAGAAATCTGTTTCTGTAAAGATTACAACCTAGAAAACCCTATGGAGTTCAGTTCTACTCTGTAGCACATGGGGTCACCATGAGTCAGAATTGACTCAACAGCAGTGGGTTTGGTTTTGTTTTTTATCCAGTCTTCACCCTACTCTTATCAAGATTCCATTTCCACCACTATACTCAAGGTCACCATTTTGCAAAACTCAGTGGACATTTATCCACCTTCATCTTACTTTGAACTGTTAGTAATATTCATCAGAGATGGCCACTGCTTGTGCCCTTCTTGATGCACTTCCTTAATTTCTGTGACACAACACTCCCCTGGCATTCTCTTCATCCCTCTCTGGCTGTTGGTTTTATCTGCTTGCTGGTGTCTACTCTTTTCTCTTTCTTTATAAATAACAATTTTAGTGCACTATAATTCACATGCCATATATTTTGCTTTCTAGCACCTTAGCTATTGGACTTCCGCGTGGCTCTCTCCTAAGCCCACTTTTCTTCTTCCTGTGTACTCACCCTAGACAATCTTGTTGACTTCCATGGCTTTAATCATGATCTGTAATTCCCAGTGTTTTAATTCTGTGGATTTAATTACCCTGATGCTTTAATAACTGATGATACCCAACTGTATCTCTAGCCGTATCTCTTTTGAGTATTGAGTTACCTATTCGACATCTCTCTCCACCTGATTCATTTCAGAAGTCTCACTTCCATTCCCCTCCTTCTCCTCCCTCTCTTCTTTTCTTCCTCTGTTTTTTTTTCCCCTTTACCAGCCTGATTCTGTACCACATCCACATAGTTGTTTCAACAAGATGCTTGCGGGTCACCCATGACCATGACATCCAAATAATCGATCCTCTCAATTTTACTTTCTGAATATACCTCTCTATCACTTCTGCTGTCACTCTAGACCAAGCCACCATCATCTTTCTACTGAACCATTCAAGTAGCCTACTCTCCCAGCATCTACTCTGCTCCCCTCCAGTCAATTTTCTATGCTGCAATTAGAGATATTTTCTAAAAATGTGTATCTAATCATGTCGCTTCCGTGCTTAAAAGCTTTGTATGATTTTCCTTGGCCTTTAAGTTGGAGTCTAAATTTCTTAACACATTCTTTAATGGGCCGTGCTTTTTCTTACCTCTGCAGCCTAACCTTGTATTTCTTACCTCCATGCATTTTCCCTCAAGCTATCCCTGCCTTCTTTAAGTTCCTCAGACTTCCTTACTCCACCATGCTTTCACACATGTTGCTCCTCCATGCCTTCACACATGTTGCTCCCTTGCCCTGGATTGTTCTTCCCTCTCCTCTTGGCCCCTTGCGGGTTTTCCTTCAGGCCTCAGCTTAAATGCCACTTCTCAGGGAAGCCTTTCAGAAGCCCCAGGGTAGGACTTCACATATTATCTTATCTCTCACGTGTGATGGGTGCTGTCAGGAGAAATGCATTTACTTGTGTTTCTTTGCCAGTAAATTGTAAGCTCTGTGAGGATAGAGACTTAAATCTTATTCATCATAGTATCCTTGAGACCTGGCACATATTTATTAAGTTTTCAGTAAATATTTGTTACACAAATGGACATATTTTGGAGCTCTGTAGCTTTTACTCTGGCACATGAGGGTTGCTGTAATTTAGGTGGTTAATGTTACTTTTTATAAAGAAATGTGGCATTTATGTTTAAGGCATAGAAATAAGAGGAAATCCATTTGCTAAATTAATGTTGTACTGATTGAAGAGCGATGATAAGGTAAAGAAATTGAGGAAATGAAGATGACTCAGGTGCGTCTCCCAGAGGCATAAAAGGCTTCTCCACATAAATATGAAGTCAGAATATATTACGTCCAGTAATTGAACAACTCAAAGGCGATAACACGTGGATAGAAATGTGATAGATGGCTTAGATAAGGTGTTGTCTGAGGAGAGTCTTTTAGATCTTTCGTGACTGTGATTCCACTTGTGCCAATGCTAAGACAGAAGAAGGCCACCTTAACTCTTAATAAGAAGAGGGAAGAGTCTTTTTGGGGGGAGGGAACAAATTTGGAAACCTTTTGGTTAAATTTTTATAACTTTCATTGGCTTCATTTGCTGCTTGCTTCTGTCCTGCTTTGAGGTATCTCAATATGTGCTTATATTATAGCATCTGAATTTAACATCATGGAAGTTTCTGAATGTTGTGCTACCTGATTCTTTTTATTTTAGTTTGTATTTTGGTCATTTGTAACTGGCAGTAAATTACTAACAATAAATTGTTATTTTATAGATCATGTACTATGTTTTCTTTGAAACGGAATATGTGATGGTTCCATTAAGACCTCCTCAAGAATACACATTCTGATAGATTTATACACATTCTGATAGATTTATACACATTCTGATAGATTTATTTATATTCTTTTCTTGGCTCTCATTTTTCACATTGACTTCTTTACCTTTGAAGCTTCTACAAGAGATCCCTCCCTTTTTTTTTATTGCATATGTAATTAGTGTCATAGTAATTAAGAGCATGAGTCAGACCCAGATTGGAGTCCCATTTCTGCTATTTAATAGCCGTGAGACCTTGGGCAAATTATTTCCTAACCTTCAGTTTCATCATGTGTAACTGGAAATAATAAAATACCTAGCTGATAGGATCATATGTAGATGATATAACAATGAGCACAGCATTGGCTACAATGCCTGGAACATAATGTAGTCTCCTTAAAGAATAACTATGATGATGATCCTAGAAAGGATAGAAGAGTCAGCTGAGCAAACATTTAAGTATTGAAGTCACTATTAGTGCATTATTCAGTGATGGCTGTTTATCCAGCGATAGCTTTAGTATCTGTACTCTCAGACTTTTCTCTATGGGAATATATGTATTTACTATCCGTTTGGCAGTATTTGTGATTGGATATCTGAGTTTCTTTATCTCCAACATTGATAACTGCCTTGCAGGAGAGATGATGTTATCCCATTTAACAAATGAAGAAATTCAGACTCAAGATCACTTAGAAGGTAATGGCAGTTCTGATCTAAGGAGCCCTGATGGTGCAGTGGTTAAAGTAATCAACTGCTAACAGAAAGGTTGGCGATTCAAAACCACTAGCAGCTATGCAGGAGAAAGATGTGGCAGTCTACTTCTGTAGAGATTTACAGCCTCAGAAACCCTATGGGGTCGCTATGAGTCAGAATCGACTTGACGGCAGTGGGTTTGGTTTTGGGTGGTCTCCCGTTTGAACTTTGAAGGATGCTTGTAGAATACTTTGAGTCACCCTGTGAAATGGCATCAGTGTTGGCAGAACCTGTCTGACTTCAGGGGGAATAATGCGAATCAAGATCAGGACAAGGCTGATTCCTATGAGGTGGAGATCAGACATGCCTCCTCCCGCCGATCTTTTTACCAGTTCTGACACCAGACATCCCTCCCACGGCACTCTCTACTTTGCTGCTGGGTTCGATAATCTATTGCAATGGCCACACAGAACTCGCAGACCATACTCAGAGTTAAGTGGTTTATTAAGGAAGCAACAGGGTACAACTTGGGATCAGGCTGCAACTCAGGATCAGGAAGCTTGTAGGCAAAGTCTCCATTCTTCAGGGCAGGACAGCTCTCTCAGCTCCTCTTGGCCCTGCCAGCTGTCACGACTGACTCTGCCAGTGGGCCCCTTTTCTTGCCATCTTCAGTGTTAATAGCCCTTGACCCACGTTACAGCTCTTTTAGGCAATTCCTTGCTTCCTCTCTCTTTCTTCTGCTTCTTTTCTTCCTGCTTCTTTCTGTCCTGTCGAAAAACATCTGTGTGGCTGGCTGCTTAAATACACAAACTCCTTCTCAATTTCAAGGCGTGACACTCCCACCAGGGCCACAAACTGACCAATCCCCTCTCAGTAGGCCACAGACACTTCATTTGGATAATAGGCTATAATTCACCTCATTTGCAGTCTATTGACCAATCCCTGATGGCGTAGTGGTTAAGAGCTCGGCTGCTGACTAAAAGGTCAGCAGTTTAAATCCACCAGCTGCTCCTTGGAAACTCTTTGGGGCAGTTCTTCTCTGTCCCTATAGGGTTGCTATGAGTCAGAACCTACTCGATGGCACCTCACAGCAACAGCAACAATTGACCGATCCCTGCAAGGTGCATACCAGTCACAGGGCAGGCTGATGATCTGCTCGCAAAAAGATTACAGCCTAGAAAACCCAGTGGGGCAGTTCTGCTCTGCCACATGGGGTCACTCTGAGTCGGAATCAACAGCACCCCACAACAACAACAGGAGTAGACTTGTCTAACTTTTGAAAATGCATTTGATACTAGCTAGCTATGGCCACTGTTACTCATTTCCTGGTATTATAATAACCAGGGTGTTGCTTTAACCCTGTGAGCTGACCTTGATTCTCACTGTTGTTTCAGTTAGTAACTCGGTTCTGTTTTCTGAAAGGGGAAACACTGACTGTAGTTGCTTTAGTTATGTAGTTCCTAGAGTAAACATGAAGCCACTTTAAAACTGATAGGAGCTACATAGGATTTCAAGGCCACTGCTTTGCCTTGTTTGTGATATTCCGTAGGCATTTATTGCAACTTGTTTTCAAATAGATAGTTGGGGAAACTGCCTTAATTTCTTTTTTTTAATCAATAGGCTTTACTTTTTTAGAACCATTTTAGGTTTAGCGAAAGATTGAGCACAAAGTAGAGACTTCCCAGATGCTCCCATCCTTTCTCCCCCATCCCCCCCTACCAACTGTTAACATTTTGCACTGGTGTGGTATATTTGTTACAACTGATGAACTAATAATGTTAACTAAAATCCATAGTTTAGATTAGAGTTCACTCTTTGTGTTGTACAGTTCTGTAGGTTTTGACAAATGCATAATGTCCTGTATCCACCATTACAGTATCATGCAGAATAGTTTCACCGCCCTAAAAACGCTTGTGCTCTACCAATTCATTCTTCCCTCCCCTTGAGACCATGGCAGCCGCTGATCTTTTTGCTGTCTATAGTTTTGCCTTTTCCAGAATGCCATATAGTTAGAATCCTACAGCATGTAGCCTTTTCACACTGACTTCTTTCACTTAGCAATATGCAGGTAAGTTTCCTCCATGTCCTTTCATGGCTTGATAGCTCTGTTTTTTTAATGCTGAATAATAACCCATTGTGTGGATGTACCAGCGTTTGTTCATTCACTTACTGAAGGACATCTTGGTTGCTTCCAATTTTTGGCAATTATGACTAAAGCTGCTATAAACACTCATAGGCAGATTTTTGTGTAGATAATGAGTTTTCAATTCATTTGAGTAAATACCTAGGAGCACAATTCCTGGATTGTATGGTAAGCATATGTTTAGCTTTGTAAGAAACTGCCAGACTCTTTCCAGAATGGCTATACCATTTTACATTCCCACCAACAATGAATTTGATAAGAGAGTTCCTTTTGCTCCATATCTATCCTTGTCAGCATTTGATGTTGTCAGAGTTTTAGATATTAGCCATTCTAATAAGTGTAAATCTCATTGTTGTTTTAATTTACAATTCCCTAATGACATATGATGCTAAGCATCTTTGCATATGCTTATTACCATCTGTGTATCTTTGGTGAGATGTCTGTTCAGATCTTTTGCTCATTTTTTGGATTTTTTAATTGTTGAGTTTTAAAAATACTTTGTATATTTTGGATATCAAGTTCTTTATCTGAGAATGTGTGTTTTACAGATGTTTTCTCTATCTGTGGCTTGTCTTTCATCCTTTTAATGTTTCATTTAAACTTGCCTATAATTTTTGTTCTTTTCTGATAATTCTTTTACTGTTCCCTGTTTAGACGAGTATGTACGTTTTCTCTGCAGTATACACATTTACCCTCCCACATGCGAAACCAAATGCAAAAGATGTGGAAAGAAATTTAGAAAACCTTTATTCTGCTACCTTATAATCAATAATCATTTATATAAATGTAAAATATTTAAGCTTTGACTTTGTTAATAGTCACGTTGCTAAGCCCTTCAGAGAAACCTATGTAAGTTTAATCTTTTCCATATACTTTTAACTTCTGTGCCCCTCAAGTTTTTTTTGACTTTTTTCTTTTGCAAGTCTTTAAAAGATTTTTTAAAAGAAAACAACTATATGAATATAGTAAACCTGTGTTAAGTAATATAGAATAAAGTATATATTAAAAATAAACTTTAACAAATTGATATTTTTCTTTGTGGAATTACAATGAAATTTCAGTATACTCAGTTAAAATTGGACAGACTGGGAATAAGAAGCCAGTTTATTTTATTTTAATGACGTTTAGGGCAGTATGTAAATTTTCTTTTTAAATGACTTTTCATCCTTATACTCTCACCTCTTCAAAATATGATTTGAATTTTACTGTGACCTGTGATGAATGAATGAGTATATGACCTAAAATATATTTAATCATCATAAATAAAAGAGATGGGAATTTGGCTTGGTAGCTAATATAGATGTGTGTGTGTGTGTGTGTGTGTGTGTGTGTGTGTGTGTGTGTGTGTGTGTGTGTGTGTGTGTGTGTGTGTGTGTGTGTGTGTGTGTGTGTGTGTGTGTGTGTGTGTGTGTGTGTGTGTGTGTGTGTGTGTGTGTGTGTGTGTGTGTGTGTGTGTGTGTGTGTGTGTGTGTGTGTGTGTGTGTGTGTCCGTCCGTCCGTGCCCGTGCCCGTGCCCGTGCCCGTGTCCTCCCTTCCATCGTCTGAGTTGGCCGAGCATAGCCTCTGTCAGGTAGAGGCTGGACAGGAGCTTAAGAAGCCAGTCCCTGCAGAGAAGCCACTGCTTCTTTTGAAGCTTGTACCCATCGTCAGCCTATGACACCTCTCTGCCCCCACGGCTCTATTCAATTGAACTGTATAACTTGCCAGTGTGTTTTGTTTGTCATGGTGTACAAACATCAATAGTTGATTTAGTTATGATAGCACATTAATGGGAACTGATCAAAGTGAGCAGTTAGTTTCACAGAGACCTTAATTATGTTCTTTGTCTTTAAACTGTTGGAGCATTTGACCCGGGAGCAAACAGAATCCTGTGTGATGTTGAAATTGTAGCAACACCATCAGGGAATCAAGGGAAATCAGTTGAAACTAGCCTCCATCTTTTTTCCTTTCATTTCCCATTAATGAATTGTGTACCTCTGAAGTTCTGTGAAACATTAGCACCAAGTATTCCTAGGATCATTTACATTGCTTCTCCATCTTTCCCCATGTTTTATGTTTATCTCCCTTCTTTAGTCTCGTCTTTCTTCAGTCCATACTAAATATGACTGCCAAAGCACAAATCTGGCCTTATCACTTCCTTGATGATTTCCTGTTACCTGCAAGATCCAGTCCACTGGGACATTCACCCAAGGACACGATCAAAGTACTGTTACCCTTTTTCCCTTTCTAGAAGTTCTCCATCAAAAAAGTGGCAGCCCTCAGTCATTAACATTCTGTGCCCTGTCTTATTTCTTACCACTCCAGTGGCGTCATGGATGGCTTTTGTGTGGCCTTTCCAGCCATGGTCTTGTAACTCCCACCCAAGTGATTGGGTGGGCCTGTGTAATAAGGTAATTGTGGCTCACCAAAGAAATTGGTGAGTTTTGCCATCCTGCTAGCCTTGAAACAAGCCACCCCAGAGACAGGAAAGAGAAGATACGCCACCACCAAGAAAGAATAGCCAGGAGCCAGCACGTCTTTTGGACTCAGAATCCCTGCACTGTGAAGCTCCTGGACCCAGGAAACAGAGTGCAAGCTGTAACCCTGGGGATGACAAGAAGCAGTGGCAGAGAAGTGGCAGGAGACGGTGTGGTGGGCTTCCAGCCCATGGAACAAGAAGGCTGAGTGCCTTTGGGCAAAAGCCAGGGGCCGGGGAGAGGCATGCTTGCGAGCACGGCTAGGAAGAGTCTGTCCTGATGGAAGAACTGTATCCTTGAGTGTTCCTGAGCCTGAATTGTAACCTGTTACTTCCCTAATAAATCCTATAATTGTGACTACGGTCTGTGAGTTCTGTGTGGCCATTGTAGTGAGTTCTTGAACCCAGCGAAGAAGCAGAGAGTGTCATGGGAGGGGCAACCTCCAGCTCACAGGAATCAGCCTTGGGCTGTTGATCTTGATTCTCCTTCCTCCTTGTGAAGTTGGAGGAGGTCAGACACTGCCCCCATGCCATTTTTACAGCTCCTTACCTGGTGCACTAAGATTTGACAGTACCTTAAGTGCTTCTGTTTTCACTAACCAGGCACTTTCTTACCCGTTTGCCTTTGCACATCTTATACCCTTGCTTAAATTGACACCTCGGAGAGGGAGCTTTTGGAGAGGGAAAAACACTGAAGACTAAGAATAGAATCTTGGAGAGTAGACACATTTATGAATTAGAAGGAAGAACACTCAGGGAAATAAACAGAATGAGTGGTCAGAGAGGCGGAGTAGCAACATTAAAATCATTGTAGAAGCCAGGGATGGTGTAGAGCAAGGTTTCCTAACCTTTGCACTATTGACATTTTGACATTTAGGACCAACCGGATTATTCCCTGTTGTGGGTGCTGCCCTGTGCATTGTAGGATGTTTATCAGCACCCACTAGATGCCGGTAGAACCCCCCCCCCCACCCCAAGTCATGACAATCAAAATGTCTCCAGAGGTTACCAAATGTCCTCTTGGGGCAAAATCATCCCTGGTTGAGAACCATTGGTATGGAGGAAGATTTGTAGAATTCCTGGGTGCTGTGAACTTTCTCCAAATGTTCTCTCTTCATCTGCAGAGCTACCATCTCAGGTATCTGCTGTTATTCTGGTTTAAAGATGAGGAAACTGAGGTTGAAGGACCAGTGTCAAGTGGTCCATGGACGTAGTGAGGTCTGAGGAAAGGCATTAGGATTTGTGTTCACAGGCTATTGATGATAGAAGGCCATGTGCAGAGAGGGGAGAAGTGATGGAGAGCAAGTCGCATTTCACAGTGCTAAATAAAAGGGGTGCGGGTGAAATGGGGCTCAGGGTCATAGACCATTGCTTTCAGACGTTTGCTTTTGAAGGAAAATGTCGACAAGGTCAAGTGGAAATGTGTTTTTCTCCTCTTCCAAAAGATGAATGTTTGTAAGTAGAAAAGACCAGCCAGTGAGGGGGAAGGGTTGGAGGGAGAGCAAACGAGAAAGATGAGAGGGGTACAGTAGCTGAAGAAGCAAAGCTAAGGCGTTCTTTGTGGGACTTCTCTGCTTCTGTTTCTCCTTCCTATCCAGAGTGAACGCTCCCTGAGATGCAGCTCTGGCCTCAGCCATCTCCTGCTTTAGCCCCTTAGTGCCCCATGCTCACCTTCAGAGCAAAGTCCAAACACCTTGGTCTGGCAGCACGACCCCCTCACTTCTAGCCTGCTTCCACTGCTTCCCCACAACCACTGGGGTTCAGTCAGACTGACCCATCTGCCAGCTCCTTATAAATGGAGAAGAAATTGAAGTTGTCAAGGGTTTCATTCTACTTGAATCAATAATCAACGCCCATGGAAGAAGCAATCAAATCAGATGACATATTACTTTGTGTAAACCTGCTGTAAAATGTAAAGTGTTGAAAAGCAAAGATGTCACTTTGACTGAGTTGTGCCTAACCCAAATTTTCAGTTGCCTCAAATACATGTGAAAGCTGGATAATGAAAAAGGAAGATCAAAGGAATATTGACACATTTCAGTTGTGGTGTTGGCGAAGAACATTGAATGCCGGAAGAATGAACAAATCAATTTTGGAAGAATCACAGCCTGAATGCTGCTTAGAAGCAAGGATGACGAGACTTTGTCTTGCTTACTTTGGGCACATCGTCAGGAGGGACCAATCGCTAGAAAAGTACATCATGATGAGTTGGATAGAAGACCAAATCTAGAAGATTCCTGTGAGTTTACTGATGGTTCAAATGAAAGCACACGGCCTTTTTGAAAACCTGAAGGAACAGTAAGGTGAAGACTGTCTTGAGTACTTTAATGCCAGCAAGGGTTGGTTTTGTTACTTCAGGTGCAGATTTGGCCTATATGATGTACCTGTAACTAGAGAAGCAGGAAGCACTGATGTTGAAACTGCCAAAAAATTCAAGGATGAGCTGGACAAGGTAGTACAAGATGAAGAGGAAGGATAGAAGTTGTCAAAAAATTTTACAGTTGAAAAGATTGGCTGGAATTTTTTCTAAACTAAATCAGGGCTTCCGTTGCTTGAAAACACGGACTCAAATGCTAATCACTTTGCTAAAGTCAATAGGCAGATTCGGGAAGCAGCGAAATGTTACTGCAAAATATGTGAAGAAAAAAAGAAAAGGACCATACAGACAACTCCCACTAATTTTCTGACTAGAAATGCCATCCCTATTCCCAGGGATAATCCAGATGATCCGGAACCTTCCACAAGTAGACTTATTACCGCAACTGATAAAATGCCAACGTCATCCAACTCTTCAAATTTTTATGATTTATGTATTTTTTATGTATATATGTATTAAAATATATCTCTAAGTTTATGTATAATGTTTCCAACCCCCAAGACAAATAAAGATCAAATTTATAAAGATACTGATAGTAAAAGGCAATAATAATGAAAACTTTAAAAAATGAGGTATTCAGCTTAATGTCAGTGACTTACGATGGAGTCGTTGGAACAGAATTCCATCATAAGTCAGGGACTACCTTTAATTCCAATATTAAAACTGCTGCTTTTAATAAAGTTCTCCTAGTGATACTAATTATAATATCCTCCAACAAAAGTGAGCCCAGAAAGTTATGAAGTGAGTTTAAAACAGTGATGGTCCCAGAAACTGGTTTTTTACCACCTGAATATAAAATGGCAGCCCTGGTGGCGCAGTGGTTACATGTTTGTCTGCTAACCAGAAGGTCTGCAGTTTGAATCCACCAGCTGCTCCCTGGAAACCCTGTAGGGCAGTTTTACTCTGTCCTATAGAGTCGCTGTGAGTCAGAATCGACTTGATGGCAACAGGTTTGGTTTTTTGGTTTATTATAATATGAGATAATGTATCTCTGAAATCTGCAGAGCCCAGTGCAACTGTTGCAGCATCTTTTCTAAGAAAGAAGATAAATTATCAGCCCTCACTAATACTCAGTTTGCTTATCATTTGTCAGACTACCAGATTAATGCCTCAGTAATCATTTAGAGCATTCCTTTTCTATGATTCTGTGTCTACCAAGCAGTCATCTATTTCAAGGGTGGCTTTCATCTATATGTAAATTAATGAATATTTTAGTTTACCCATCAGTTACTCATCTATTTGGCTTGAACAATCAGGTCCCTATGCGACAGATAGTTTACAGAATCCATTTTCTTAACCTTTAAGGCTAGACTATGGTGACCTCCCCAAGTACCTCGCTGCCCTCTACCTAAATGCTTTTGTAAACTGCAGCAATGATTGCTTAATAATCGAAGATTGTTTTGTAGACAAAATATTTGAATTCTGTGTACAGAATATGGAGGAAAAGATGACAGAAGGGGTTGTTGGTGGCGCCCTTCTCTCTGTGGGTGAGTTCAAGATCAGGGAGACTCCTCACTGGGCACTCTGATCACTGCGCTCTCTCTGTCACCACCCTTCTCAGTGCCCTCTTTTGCCTTAAAAATAAGATTAGAGAATGTCACAGTTGATATCTTACACTGTCAGTGGCCATTTCCACAACTTCGCATTGAAAATTATCCATAATGTCTAAGCAAATTAAGATTTTTGTAGACAGATTAGGAGAGTAAGCAACAATCTCTACAAATGTTAAATGTATAGGAAAAAAACAAACTCACTGCAGTCAAATTGATTCCTACTCATAGTGATCCTATAAGACATAGTAAAACTGCCACATGGGGTTTCCAGGGAGCGGCTGGTGGATTTGAACTGCTGACCTTTTGTTTAGCAGCCGAGCTAAGGTAAAATTACAGTTGAGTAGTGGCGCAATAGTTACGTGCTTGGCTGCTAACAGAAAGGTTGGCAGTTGGAACCCACCCAGCTGCTCTGAAGGAGAAAGACCTGCCAATCTGTTCCTGCAAAGATTACAGCCTAGAAAACCCTGTGGGGCAGTTCTACTCTGTTACATCGGGTCGCTGTGAGTCAAAAATCAACTTGGCGGCAGCTAACAGCAACAACAGTGATAGTGGTAAGGTATGCGAGGCAGTTGACAGGACTAGATTTAGTGACTTCGTGCTGCTCGTCATTTTACCTCTTATATGACAGAGATTTGTCTAAAATAAGCCTGGAGCGAGTGGCAAGATAGCAGGAAGATACTTATTAAGTCACTAAGCACATGGGCTAGAAGTTTTATCAGTGTCATCTTCCTGTCACATTTAGAAACTTCTCTTTCTAGTTGGCGTTCAACCCCATCTGAAAAGTGAGCTGACCATCCCTGGGAGTGATGGGACAGTTCTACCTTTAGACTAAACAAGATTTCACGAGTACACCAGAAGAAATAAAAGCATAAAGTTAACTCCTCCTGTAGCTCACTAACCGAGGGTGATCACGTTAACTTCAGACATTGGAAAATTATACCTATCTTGTTATTAAAAGGTTATTAATTTGAATAGGTATTCATAAGATTGTTTAGAAGAGTTATATCAATTTATAAAACATAGTTGATTGGCATATTAGTTTGTCTTTTATAAATTCTGTTAACTTGAAGTCTTCCAGTTCACTCACTATTTTGGCATTTTCAGTATTAGTGGGGAGAAAACCTATGATGTGTGAATGGGTGGTGTCTTATCTTGGGTTCTCTAGAGGAGCAAAACCAGTGAAGCATATACATGTAAATATATATGAGAGTAAGTAAAAAATACTGCTACTAGAGTTCCAGTTCATACATGCATAGGTTTATTCCAGACAAAATGTGTTTAAACATGTCTTTGTGATCAGTGGATGTGGCTGCAGACAAATTCTTTCATTAATACACTTGTCTTAGTCTCGTTTGGGTGCCTTCAGAAAAAACAGGATACTTTTTGTGCCATGGAAAAAAATGATTTTGAGGTCAGGGCTAATATAAATTTTTAACAAAACTCAGGTAAAGATCTTCCCAAATCATTGAAACTTTGCAGCAAGTTTATGGGAATGCTGCCCCACAGAAAACAAGTTTTTAGATGGATCAAGTGTTTTTAAGGAAGGTTGGGAAGATCTCAAAAATGAGCCAAGACGAGAATGGCAGCACAATTGGAAGAGCATAGTCAATATCACTTAAATGTGTAAGTAAAAAGTTTTGAAATGGTGTTTAAATAAAATAAAAGTAAATAAGTAAATAAATAAACAAAGGAGACTAAAGAGGTACAATAGTCCACTGACAAGGTCCAGAAGACAGAAGGGGACAAGGAAGCCCCCTGGTGATAGGGAACACAAGGTGGAGTAAGGATATTCTTGATGTGCTGTGAGATTGTTAACCATTGTCATAGGGCAACATGTGTAGTAACTGTTAAATGAAAAACTATTTTGTTCTGTAAGCCTTCATCTTAAGTGAGAATAACAGCACAGTTGGAAGAGCGTAGTCAATGTCACTGAACTGTGAATGTAGAAAATTTTGAAACGGTGTATCTTTGGCCATCTGTAATTTTCATCAAAAAAAAAGGTTGAGAATTTAGAGGCTTAACACGTTGTGGGGTTGTTAACCAATGTCAAAAAAAAACAACATGTGTACTACTATTTCATGAGAAACTATTTGCTCTGTAAGCTTTCACCTGAAGTACAATAAAATATATATATAATAAAAAAAAAAAAAAAAAACAGAAAAAAAAAAAAAAAAAATGAGCCAAGAGAGGGAAGACCACTCAGAAGGTTATGGTGACTGTTTCTTGGGATTCCATAGGGGTAGTCTGGTAGAGTTTCTCGAGGGCACGGGATGAGCACAGGAGTTTATTATGAAGAAGTTTTAAGAAAATTGAAAGTTGCATTGGTGAGAAAAAGGCCAGGAAAGTTGTGCCCAGGAATTTTTTTTCCATCATGACAGTGCAACTGCTCATTCTTCAAGGGTAGCGAGGGCTGTCCTACAAGATGGGAAACCTTAGCCCATCTGCCCTACAGCCCTGATCTTGCCCCTCCAGACTTTTTGTTCCCAAAATTCACTATTTAAAAGGAACACAATTTCTGTCCCTCAAGGATGCTAAAACTGCTATTTTGACATGGTGTAAATCAAAGAGCACAGAATTCTTCGGGGAAGGGTTAGATGGAAACACCACCTTCAGAAGTGTATAGATCTAGATGGAGGATATGTTGAGAAACAGTAGTTTCACATTTTGATGTTTTTGTTTAATAAAGGTTCCTGTGATTCTTAGCAGTACTTTTTGACTTACCCTCGTATAGAGAGAGATTTATTTCAAGGAAATGGCTCATGCAGTTGTGGAGGCTGGCAAGTCCCAAATCTGTGGGTCAGGCTGGAGGCTTCTCCTAATTCACGTGGTTGCAGGGGCTGACAAACTCAAAATAAGGTTAGATGGCAGGCTGCTGACTCATCCCAAGAACGGGAAGCCGGATGATGACAAGTCAAATGGAGGATCGAGAGAGGGAGAGCTCTGCCAGAACATCCATATATATTGGATGCAGGCCACATCCCTCAAGGAGATCCCCTTACATCAGATCACAAAATGGAGGATAATTACATAATTTTGAGACTCATGGCTAACCAAGTTGACACGACATTAACCATCACGGTCCACCGTTTGTCAGCTTGGCATCTGTACACATGTCCTTAAACCATACATAATTCCTAAATAAAGACAATTATAAAGTCTTTTATAATACTTGCGCCTAACGTCATACACCTAACATGCGTACAGCTGTCAACACTACCCCATTTAAATCTTATAAGTAATGGGATAAGGGATGGAAAAAAATGAAAATATTTGTTTTATCTGTACATATGTATGTACGCATGTAAATATACACACACACGTATAATAAAGGAAGAAACAACAGTCCTCGTTTCTGCAACTGGTCACGTGGTTGTTAACTAGTATTTAGAATTACCTTCTTCCACCACCCATTCTGTATTTCCTATACCCTCAGCAAGCACTTCATGGTTCTTTGCCTGGTGGGGTGACTAAAACCTTCATTCCTAAAGGGTTTGGGATTTAGTAGTCATGTTGGAATTGGGTTGCTGTAGTTGTCCATTGACTTTAATCACAGGGCATGATCGTACTAAGAGACACCCTGAGAGAGCCCCTGTATTCCACACATACTCTTCTTTGTCTCCATTTTGTAATATCAATCTGATTTACCCTTGGTAATCAGGATCAATCACATCAGCCAATTTGGTAACCCCCTTTTTCGCCAATTGATCGAGAGGCATGAGGAGCCCAAAGTGACTGGGTGGCATTCTTAATTTCCAGGTCAGTGGAATCCATGTTGTTTCTCCAGGTGGGAGAATTCCTCCCTTTGGAAAAAAGACTTCTAGACCCCCAGAGCATAGGGTCATGGGGACAGGAAGCAAAAAATTTTCAAGTAGGTCACTAGGGGTAATAGTGAGTGGTGCCACTCGCATTCCACCCTTTGATTCCTGGGCCCGTGAATCCTGGCTGTGGAAGAAACAGCACCATATATTGGAATCTAGTTTAGAGCTTAAACAGCCTCTCAGAGAACATTGCCCAACCCTGCAGTGTATTGCCGCCTACCTGTCGCTGTAATTATGTCTTTAGAAGGCTATTCCATTGTTCTGTCAAGACAGCTGCTTCAAAATGATAGGGAACATGGTAAGACCAGTGAATTCCGTGAGCATAGGCACATTGTCACACTTTATTTGCACAGAACCATCTGTAAACCAAACATGAGTTTTCTCTTCCTCAGTCAACTGATCATAAGGAACTTCCCGTGAGGCCATAGGTACAGACTGGGAGAGGGAAGGTAATGTGACAGGAGTGGAGACCATGGACATTTGGGCCATTTCCTCATTTAACTTACTTGTGTCTTTAGTTTCTGCTCGAGTCTGATCTCATATATACCACTTCCATTTAATGATATAATGCTGCTGTGCATGTCTGACTTTATAACTCTGTGGGTCAGACAATACCCAGATCATGAGGGGCAGCTCAGGCCACATGGTGACTTGATGGCCTATGGTTAAGCACTCAGTCTCTACTATGGCCCAGTAACAAGGCAAAAGCTTCTCATAAGGAGAGTATTTACCTGCAGGGGATGGCAGGGTTTTGTTCCAAAATACTAAGGGCTTGTGCCGTTATTGACCAGTGGTGGCCTGTCGAAGCTTCCAGACATCATCTTTATCTGCCACTGCCACTTCAGGTACCATTGAATCAGCCAGATCATATGGACCAAGTGGCAGAGCAGCTTATACAATAGCCTGAACCTGTTGTAGAGCCTTCTCTTGTTCTGGGCCCTACTCAAACGAGCAGATTTTTAAGTCACTTGCTTAATAGGGTGGAACAGCACACCCAAATAAGGGCTATATTGCTCCCAAAATCCAGAGGCTCACCAGGCATTTTGCCACCTTTATAGTTGTCGAAGTGGCCAGATGGAATAAGTCATCCTTCCCCTTAGAAGGAATATCTAGACATTCCCATGCCTCATGACCCCTAGAAATTTCACTGAGTTGGAAGGTGTCTGAATTTTTGTCAGATTAATTTCTTACACTCTAGCACGCAAATGGAAATCCTGGTGGTGTAGTGGTTAAGTGCTATGGCTGCTAACCAAAAGGTCGGCAGTTTGAATCCACCAGGCGCTCCTTGGAAACTCTGTGGGGCAGTTCTACTCTGTCCTGTAGGGTTGCTATGAGTCAGAATCGACCTGATGATAATGGGTTTGGTTTTTTGGTAGCACACAAATATCTTACCACTAAGTCTAGAGTCATTGATACTTCTTCCTTACTAAGTCCAATCAGCATAATACCATCAATGTAATGGACCAATGTGACATCTGGTGGAAGGGAAAGGCAATCAAAATCCCTGTGGACTAAATTATGACATAGGGCTGGAGAGTTGATATACCCCTGAGATAGGACAATGAAGTTGTATTGCTAGCCTTGCCAGCGGAAGGCGGACTGCTTCTGGTGGCCCTTTGACACAAGTGTGAAGAAAAAGGCATTAGCCAGATGAGTAGTTGCTTACTAGGTACCAGGAGATATATTGATTTGGTCAGGCAATGAAACCACATCTGGAACAGCAACTGCAATTAGAGTCACCACCTGAATAAGTTTACCATAATCCACTGTCATTCTCCAAGATTCATGTATTTTTTGCATAGGCCAAATATGCGAGCTGAATGGGGATGTGGTGGGACTCACCATCCTGCATCCTTCAAGCCCTTGATGGTGGCAGTAATCTCTGCAATCCCTGTGAGGAATGCAGTATTGCTTTTGGTTTACTATTTTCCTAGGTAGAGGCAGTTCTAATAGCTTCCACTTGGGTTTTCCTGTCATATTAGCCCGTACTCCATATGTCAGGGATCCAGTATAGGGGTCTGCCAGTTGCTGAGTATGTCTATTCCAATTATGCATTCTGGAACTGGGAAGGTCACTACAGGATGGGTTTGGGGACCCATTGGACCCACTGTGAGACAGACCTGAGCTAAGACTCCGTCAATAACCTGACCTCCACATGCCCCTACTCTGACTGGTGGGCCACAGTGATGTTTTGGGTCTCCTGGAATTAGTGTCATTTCAGAACCAGTGTCCAGTAATCTCTGAAAAGTCTAATTATTTCCCTTTCCCCAATGAGCAGTAATTCGTAAAAGGCCATAGACCCCTTGAGGGAAGGCCAGGAGAAAGAGTCACAGTATACGTTTGTGGCAGTGTAGTGAGGTTCTTCTTCAAGGAGACCCAGCTCCCCATTCATTCAAGGGGTTGTGGGTCTGTAAACTTGTTCGAGTCTGAGAATTGATTGAGGGGCCATGACTCTATTCTGGTGATTCGAATTAGACTGCCATTCAGTTGACCTAGAATTCTTCTGCTTGTACAGATGAAGTAAATAGTTGATTTCCCATCTATTTCACTCCTAGGGATACCATGACTAAATAGCTAATGCCGTAAGTCCATAGGAGTCAGACTATTCGGATTGCAGCTTTGACTCGCTGTCCATTATGGTAACCACGCCCACCTTTGTCAATTAAGCGCCACCACTTGACACCTACCACCACGGGGTCCAGTCAGCCCCATTGTAGTTACGTGTCTTAATTCAGTTAGAGCTGTTCCCACTGTCAAATCTGACTTACATAAAAATCAATCACAGCAGTCCTCAAGGATACTGGTGCTACCTTCACAAATTTGTTCCTCACCATTGTAGTGAAAGATGTGTCATCTGGGCACTCCATATGTGAGTCTGTGGAGCTAACCGGATAAATCCACTCTAACATGCCAGTCCTTAAGTCTTTGGATTCCTTCTTCTATAGTATACCAAAGGAGGTCTGGTACTTCAACTTGATTTAGTGTAGGCCACCGCAGAATCCATGCTTCAGTGACCCAACCAAATAAACTATTAGATTCTTTCCTAAATCTCAAGCTGAAACATTGAATGAAGAATCTGTGCTTAACAGGCCCATATCAATAAACTCAGACTGATCCAACTTTATGCTCCTTGCACTATTGTCTAACACATATTCTCCAGGTTTCTGTCTGTACATATTAGAAAAGCAAGTCTAGTTGTTTTGGAGTATAGCATAGCTCCTCTTGGGTCACGCTTTGTACTTCCCCTCACTGGAACTTAAGTCTAGTTATATGTCTAGAAGCAAAAATGAGTTGTGGGTATGTGTTCTGAGAACATTCAGTAGTGTCCTGTAAGATATCTGCCTCAGGTGATACCCCTGGCAATGACTCAGACAAAGGCTCTTCAGACAAAACTGAGTTAATCTCATCAGATGGGGTGGAGGGGCTAATGATTTAAGGGTAGCTTAGCCGACAAAGATGGAGTAATGCCTTCAGATGGGAGTGAGAGGGCTGGTTCTGTTAGCAAGAGTGATTCAACGGAATTTAGGGGCTCAGTGTGCCCAGCTTCCTGATTATATGCCCATATGTTCCCATCCAAAGTTTCAGGATCTCATTTCTTCCCAGTCACACCCCTCACTTTAACTTCAGACAGCATTTGAGGTTGAGAATTCAATTGATACTGTAATTCAGCCACTCTTGCGGTAAGACTCTGGGTTTGGTTTTCAGCAGTATCAGCTCTATTAGAAATAAGACTTTCTTTCAAGGCATAAGTGGCAGCTTTCAGGCTTTGTATATGGCGCTTGAGCTGTGACTCTGAAGCTTTGAGCTCATCCCTTTCTTTCACCACTTTGTCTAGCCAAAGTAGGACCAACCAACCAGCTTCCTTATACTTCTCATTCTCACAAAATTCTAGAAAAGCATTAAATATGTAATCACCCAAAGCCTTGTCTTTCACAGATATTTGATCCAGAAGTGGTTATATTTTGCATATTTCTGTTGCCACCTCACACAGTGGATTAGCAGTGCCCTCTTTCCTACTGGAAGCAGAGTCATTAGCACCTTTAAGACTAGCCAGACTTGAGAACCCATACAGAAAACTCATCCTTAGAATTTTGTTCCCCTAGAACCACTGTTGGTACCAAATTATCAGTGACAGTCTGTCCTCATCATTTTAGTAAAATTAAGGCCACAGTCAAATACTGAAGAATCCCTCCATCTTATAACTCAACTTTTACAAACCCTTTATAAATTAAAATTATATGCAAATAGGTTTTAGAAGATGTAATTTATGACTACAGTGATTATCTTTGAAAAAACAGTTTGTCAAATTGTTTGCTGTATTTGGAGGGTTTTTTTTGTTTTTTAGTTTATAAGATTGCCTGAGGATATGTTAGGAGATGAGCCTGGAATGGCAGGTTAGAGTAGATTGCTAGAAGTCTTGGATGATATTGTATAGCAGTGAGGCGTTTGTCAGAAGTTACCGAGCCAAGGGTATGATAGAATCAGATCTATTTTTAGAAAGAGAACTGTTTGTTTCTACATACTGTTACAAATTTTAGTGTTTATAATTGTTTGCATTTAAATTTAGGTGTTGCATTTTTAATATTATGTTTTTAACCTTCATAAATTAAACACTTAAACATATATTATCTACTTCCCATTAGTACTCATTTGCAACTCCCATGAATAATAATGTTGGATTAGCATATTTTTAAGATAGTAAGATTTAACATTATTCCATAAACTGATTCCTTCAGTTCATAGACAAGTAACCCAAGTGCAAGTATAATTCTCTATAGTTACGCTTCTGCCCAGTGACATGTAACAAGAAGAGTGGAACATTTTGCTAATATCTTAACCATAGTTACCTTTTTAATAATGAGTGTTTAAACCTTTTTGCCTTCTCAAGAATTTTAATAATGCATTCCAAACAACCTGTTGTTATTGAGTGGTTTTTTTGTTTAACCCCAAATTACTCTGTCTCAGTTTCTTTATTCCTCCAGGTACAATTTGAGACTTCACCATGAAGTAAATAATATAAGTGGTGCCACTTATAATCAGAAACTATGTTAAATATGGAGTAGTAACATAAAAAAGGAAGGACATTTTATTATATTTTATTTTCTTAAAATTCTAATATTTATTTCTATGTAACTGATACTGCTTTGTTAGATCAGTAATGTTGTTAGTTCCCATTGAGTTGGCTCCAACTTATGGTGACCTTATGTATAATAGAACGAAATATTGCTCAGTAATACCTGTCCTTATTTCAAACCAACAAATTGTATTGTAATTTGTTTTACATATATAATTAACATTTTACCATTTTGGTCAAACTTTTTACATTTTTTTTTTAATTCCAAAAGAAAAAAATAGGGAAAGCCTACAGCCCTGCTAGCCTGAAGTTGAGTTCCCGCTTAGGATGAGAGGCAGAGCAGTGGACCAGCCAGACATTAACAGGTGGTTAATTCCTGGAAATGAGAGAGCCCTAGAGGGACAAGATAGGCTCTCAACACACATCTCCAGCTGATTAGGAGGCTGAGTGTTTGCACAGGAGAGACCCAAGGATGCCCAAACTCTCCACACATCCCTGGCTGACTGAGGAAGTGTGCATACGCAGCAGAGACCTGAGAAGGCCTTGGCACTCCAAAAATCTCTGGTTGACTTGGAGACTACATACATGTGCAAGGAAACCCTGAGAGTACTTGATAGAAAGTAAAAGCCAGAGCAGACTTGAAAACTGTATGAACTTTGAATGTATTCCCCAATCCATGTATACATTCATCTCCTGAGGGTTGGAAGCCTTACTGGCTTGCGGACAACCTCTGACCACTCATTGGCTGACCATAAGCAGTGTACATATAGCAGGACCCACAGTTAGTCAGACTGACAGAATTTTAAAAAAGAAAATAAATAAGGACAGACATTAGTGGCCACACACAACAGGGGAAGATAGATAATCCAGATTAAGTCCAGGCAAGTTACTTAAAAGGAAAAAAAAAAAAAAAAAAGCAATAATAACCACCTTCAGAGAAAAAAAGAAAAAATCCAGAGTCAACTACAATGTGTTATCTAGTTTTACATTGTCTAGTTTTCAACAACAACAAAAAAAATGAAACATGCAAAGAAATAGGAAAGTGTGGTCCATACTAAGGGAAGAAAGCAGTTAGTAGAAACTGTCTCTCAGTGGGGTCATATGTTGAGTGTAACAAAGTCTTCAAAACAGCCATTATAAATTTCAAAGAATTTAAGAAAGTCATGTTTAAAGAATTAAAGGAAATTAATAGCAGTTACTCAACAAATACTGAATCTTGATAAAGAAAGAGAAACTAAAAAAGAACCAAGTATAAATTATGGAATTGAAAAGTACAATAAAAGTGAAAAATTCACTAGATGAGTTCAATAGCAGACTTGAGATGGTAGAAAATCAGTGAACTTGTAGATAAATATCTAGAAGAAGGATCAGTAGCCAGCCTGAAGGGTAGAGAGAAAAAAAGATTAAAGAAAAATGAACATTGCCTTATGGACTTTTGGGCCAACATCAAGCATATCAATGTACATGTAATGGGTATCCCAGAAGGACAGGGGAGGGAGAGAGACAGAAAAATATTTGAAGAAATAATGGCGAAAAACTTCCCAAATTTGATGGAAACTGTTAACCTGCCTAAAAAGAAGCTCAACAAAGAGATCCACACTTAGACACATCACAGCCAAACTGTTGACAGACAAAGAGAAAATCTTGAAAGCAGCAAGAGAAAACCTATTCATCATGTACAGGGAAACAACAATACAGTTAACACCTGACATCAGAAATAGTGGAGGCTAGGAGGTAATAGAATGACATATTCAAAGTACTGGAAGAAAATACCTGTCAGCCAAGAATTCTATAGCCAGCAAAAGCATCCTTAAGAAATGGAGGTTAAATAAAAACATTCCCAATATATCAAAGATAGAGAATTCATTGCTAGCAGTTTTGTCTTACAAGAAATATTATAGGAAGTCCTTCAGGCTGCAAAGGAAACCAGACAGTAACTAGAATCCACAGGAAGAAGTGATAAGCACTGATAATGGTAAATACATGTGTAAATATTAAAGACTATATAAATGTGTATTTTCTCATTTTTATAAGATGTAAGAGTATGTAAAATGAAATTATAAAACTGTATCATTGCCTTTATAACATATATTAATGTAATATAACAGTAGTATCACACAACAAGGGGGAGGAAATGGCACTGTATTAGAGCAGAGTTGCAGTATTTTATTGGGCTTAAGGCATTGTTAACTCAAAGCAGATTGTGATAAGCTAAGATGCATAACTCCTAGAACAAACCAGTAAGAAAATAACATTAAAAAAATAGTTTAAAAAATCAACAAAAGGTATCAAAGGGACACACAGGAGCCAACTGAAAGAGCTCCCGATGGCTGGCCAGAGCTAGAACAATGTGAGCAACAAAACAAATTGGCAGTGGATTATAACCCGGGGTATCAAATAAACATATGAGTTCATACTGATATAAATAAATGATTGAATAAGTAAATAGACAACTCTCCTGTACAGAAGAATTACAAATAATATATGTAGATATTCCCCCCTCGAGGAGGTGAAACATAACTCTCCACTCCTCAAGTGTGGGCTTTGCATAGTGACTACCTTCTGAAGAGTACTGTATTAAAAGGAAGGAAAAAGAGTAAGTTTACAAACACAACCTCTGCCAAGTAGTCCGGATTAGTATCACCAGTGATGAGTCATGTTGATAGTATGTGTCCTTGATATGATGTGATGAGAAGGGCAGTTTACTTCTGTGGTCTTCCTCCCCAAAATCCACAGCTGCAGTCTAATCATGAGAAAACATCAGACAAACCCAAAGAGAGGGATATTCTATAAAATACCAGCCAGTACTCCCAAAACCATCAAGGTCACTCACAAAACTGTGACCCTTGAACGCACTCTTAACCCAGAACTGAAACCATTCCGAAAGCCCCCCCTTCAGACAAAGGTTAGACAAGATTATAAAACAAAAAATAATGCACGTGAGGAATGTGCCTCTGAGTTCAGTCAGATATACGAGACCAAGTGGGCAGCTCCTGTCCAAAACCAGGGTGAGAAGGAAGGGAGGGAGAGGAACCGGTCGAATGGACACAGGGAACTCGGGGTAGAAAGGGGAAGTATGCTGTCACATTGTAGAGATTGCAACTAATGTCACGAAACAATATGTGAATAAATTTTTGAATGAGAAATTAACTTGAGCTGTAAACTTGCACCTAATGCACAATAAAAAAAAGAATAAAAAAAAAATGCTTATGGAAACCATACTCACTGGATCCATTGAGACTAGAGGAAACCCCAGATCTAATGCCAGAAATCTTTAAACCATGAACCAGAACTATCCCATGAAGTCATCATTAAACAGTTTAACCCAATTAATAATGTTTGCCTCAGGCATAGCACTCTTGTAAAGAATTATCTATATGAGTGGAAACTGACAACAGTCAATTTAAAGCACAGATGAGAACTTTAAGGGGCAGAGAGCCTAAATTAATGGTGATGAAACAAAACAGTATGGGTAGAGATAGTCAAAAAACGAAAAACTATCAAGGTCATCAGAAACAAGGAGAATCTTGTCACAGCCAAGAGGAGCCTAAGAACATGTGGCACATGTGATGTGGTATCCTGGGATGGCATCTGGAACAGAAAAACGGCAGGAGGTAAAAACTAAGGAAATCCTAATAAGCTACAGATGTTAGTTAATAATAGTGTGTCAATGTTAGTTCGTTAGTTGTGACAAATGTACCACAGTAATGTAAGATGTTAACATTATATATAAGAACTCCGTACCATGTTCACAATTTTCACAGAAATCTAAAACTATTCTTAAATAAAATGTTTTTAAAAATATTTTTAATAACCGATGGAACAGTTTAAGTTGATACACTATATAAGCATGTTTAACACAAAACTTGCAGAGTTTTAAAAATTCTGAAAGTTGTAACATTTCTACTTTGTAGTAGTTTAAATTTGTATTTCAGATATTTATGTGGTGAAATCAGCATCTATAATATGTATATTCCTCTTATGAAGTCTTGATTTAGATAATGAACAAAGTATTCTGTTTTAAGGTTTCCTTTCTGAGAGATGGATTGTTACATTTATTATGATTAGTTTCCCTCTTGATCTTATTCAGTTGAATTTTAGATATGTAGACTTAGCAGACAATCTTAAATATTAGTTAAACTTATGTTTGACAGCAATGATCTTTGAAGTTTCCATTGAATAGGCTACAAAGAAAGTACAAATTTCACAGTATAATATACAGTGTCTTTAGCAGTGAGGGAGCAGTGATAGCAGAGAGGGATTTCTGTGCTGGATCTCCGTTCTGCCCTAACCCCCCTGTATTTTCTGACTGGTAAATGTTTCAAGAAACGTGGAAGCACACTGACTTACATTTCATCCATCCATTCATTCATTTATTGATGACCAATTATTCTTGCTTATAAATTCCATACTTCTCCTTTGGTATTTATGACAGTATAATAATATTTAATGTCTCTCTCCGTGAATTTGTTGTGTCCGCAAGGCAGGAATCATTTTTGTCTTTCATTGCCGTTTCCCAAGCATCTAGAGCAGTGGAAGGTATTTGCAGCAGATGCTGTTGGTGCCCCACCACATCCTTTTGGCCGACCCCAGGTCCTTGTGTTTCAGCAGCCCCCTTTGTCTTTGCCTGAGACGGGGGGGCATTCTTTGGCAGCTGAGCCTGGGGGCCAAATGCTTGGAGCAGGGCAGAAATGCCAGTTAATGCCCCAGTAATGACCCTTGACCAAAAAGAGGCCACAGTGGGTAGATGGTTTTCCCAGCTTCTGGGGCCTTACAGTGAGCCAGTGCTGAGGTCTGCATCACAGCTTCTCAGGGGACCCCAGCAGGTTCTACCTGAGCTGCACAACACAGGGACCTGCTTACTGACATAGCCTTTGACTTTCTCCCTCCCTGTCTCATTTCTCCTGGTCAGCTCTGGGAGGAACCTGCGTTAAGGCAAGCAATAAATATTTACTGACTGAATTAATGGATAAGATTCTGTTCGTTCAAAGAAATTATCATCCAGGTTTCAAAACACAGGCCCAAGTGGCTTCCTAAGTGAAATCTACCAAATATTTAAGGAAGAAATAAATACCAATTCTGTACAAACTGTCTCATAAATAAAAGACTACCCAACTCAATTTATGAAACCAGCATTACCTTGATACTAAAACCAAAGGCATTACAAGAAAACTACAGACCAATATCCCTCATAAACATAGACACAAAAATCCTTAACAAAATTAAGTCTTCCAGTCTATGACCACAGTATATTTTTCCATTTATTTGGGTATTTGATTTCTTTCATTAGTATTTTACAGGTTTTTTTTTCCTTTTTTTTTTTTTTCCCCTTTTTTTTATTGTACTTTAGGTGAAGGTTTACAGAACAAATAGTTTCTCATTAAACAGTGAGTACGCATATTCTTTTATGACATTGGTTAACAACCCCACAACATGTCAATACTCTCCCTTCTCGACTTTTTTTTTTTTTTTTTTTTTGGTGAAAATATACATAACCAAAGATACACCATTTCAAAAATTTCTACATGCACAATTCAGTGACATCGATTACATTCTTCCAGTTGCGCTGCTATTCTCACTTTAAATAAAGGTTTACAGAACAAAATAGTCTCATTAAACAGTGCACATGTTGCCCTATGACAATGGTAACAACCCCATGACGTGTCCACACTGTCCTTAGTATCTTACAGTTTTAAGCAGAAAAATCTTAAACATATTTTGTTACACTTATTCCTAGTATTTTATGTATTTTGGTGTTATTTTAAATGATATCTTTCGAAAAAAATAATTTTCTGTTCATGGCTAATCTATAAAACAGTAAAATTTTTTGTATAACCTTGTACCTTGTGACCTTGCTAAACTCATTTTTTTAGATGTAGGAACTTTTTTGTAGATTCTTCAGCATCTTCTACACAGAAAATTATACCATTTATAAATAGAGGCAGTTTGTATTTTCCTTTCCAATCTGTGTGCATTTCATTTTTGTGCTTGCCTTATTGCACTGACTGGGACCTCCAGTGGAATATTGAATAGAATTGGTGAGAGCAGAATCCTTGCCTTTCAGTCTTACAAGGAAAACACTTGTCTTTCACAATTAAATACGATGTTAATGGGAGATTTTTTGGTACATACCCTTTATCAGATTGAGGAACTTCTTTATTATTACTGATTTCTCCCCTTTTTTCCCCCCTTTTAGCAGTAGAAGACTCTGAAAGTGGCGTTTACATGCGATTCATGAGGTCACACAAGTGTTACGACATTGTTCCAACCAGTTCAAAGCTTGTTGTCTTTGATACTACATTACAAGTGAGTATACCCAGTTTTCATGAATTTTTTTGGTTGACTGCTCTATAACGTGATTTAAGTCTAACAATGCTAAACCAAAACCATCCCAAACCTATTGCCATTGGGCCAATTCCAACTCATAGTGACCTTATAGGACAGAGTAGAACTGCCCCATAGGGTTTCCAAGGCTATAATCTTTACAGAAGCAGATTGCCATATCTTTCCCCCACGGAGCCGCTGGTGGGTTTGTACCACCAGCCTTTCAGTTAGCAGCCTAACACTTAACCACTGCGCCACCAAGGCTCCTTTTCTAACAATGCTAAAAAAAAACACCATTGCCATCAAGTTGATTCCGATTCATGCTAGCAGACACTTGTTGAGTCCTTACCAAATAATCAGGCACTCTGCTAAGGTCTTATCTGAATTCTGAGTCTTCAAACGTTACAAGAAACGTTTACTGTTACTGTCCTCATTCTACAGATAAGGAAACTCCAAAATTCTAGAGTTTATGAACTTGAAACAAGTCCACAGAGCTAGTAAGTGATGCATTTGGAATTTGAACACAGCTTTGGCTGATGTATGTTAGAGCGTGAGCTTTACCCAAACTTGAAATATTGGTTAAAAAGAAAATTAATAAGGTGGATTATCTCTTGAGAGAGAACTTTATTGAGCTCTTTTAGCAGAAAATTTAAACCTGGTATGGTATTAAAATTGTGCTTATTGTAGCTCATGTTGTACCAGTATGACACAATCATATATGTAAAATCCTAAATACATGATGAAGTTACATTCTGTGTAATAATATTGTGTGTATTTATACAAGTATACATACGTATCCATGCAGTGTATAGTGTTTTCATATATAAATTATATATGATATATATAAATCCTAGTAGGATTGTCTTAATTGAGTTCCCCAGAAGTAGACCCTGAGCCAGGAATTGATGGACAGGTGGTTTATTAAGGATGTGTTCCCAGGAAAACCTCTAAGGAAGTGGGGAGAAACAGGGGAAGGGGAGCAGCTGAGTAAGGCTGTGCTTTCAAGCAAAGTCCTGCAGAGGGTGACTTACCTGACCCTGCCACGTGCCTCAGGGACTCTGCAGTGTGAGGGACACAAGGGAGTTTATCCTGGCCTTTGCAGTGAGGGGCTGGCCTTTGACACCTGTGCATTAGCTGATTCATCAAGGGCCTTCCTGGGAGAGGCGCTCTTGGCCTTTCCCGCCTTGCCCTGCTCCGCCCCATCCCCTCAGGCCCTTTCTGGGAGCCTCTCCCCTGCTTAGCTGCCAGTGGCTCACCCTGCAGCTCTTCCTCAGGGGACTGACTCCCTCACGCTCCTGCGTTCAGGGTCTGCTGCACAGGGCCTACAGGAAAACAAAAATGGCTTTGTTTTTGTTTAATTTCATCTTCCAACTGTTTCTTGTTAGCGTAGAGAAATACATGGGATGTTTGTAAATGAACCTTTTATCCCATGCCTTTGTAAATTCACTTTGGACTGAGTAACCAAGGAACCCCTGATTCTTTGACACAAAGAGGACAGGGAAGCATCCAGATACAGAATTAGAGTAGGGAAAATGGTCAGCAGGAGTTTTAGGAAATAAGTTTCTGCAATTGTAACTGCTGGTTTCAGTAGTAAAATAACTAGAAGTTCTAGTCCTCAGATCAAGGAACTGCCAGCCCCGCCCGTCTCACCCTCACTCCCACTCCCTGTAGTACTTTTTCAGGTATTAGAATATTCAAGTAGACCTCCTGACCATTGATATTTCTGCTAACAAAAACATAACAGCTCATGTGACCTATGTTTGCTTTGACTTTTACTCAACTTTTCCCTTTCCATGTAATCGACTTTCTTTTGAATTTAGAATTTAGTCAAAGTGAGTAATGTGTAAAAAATGTGCTGGTGTATGGACCTTCAGAGGTCTCTAATCCAGTAAGTCATTTATGAATCAACAGAAACTGTGCATACATCATCACTTGGAAGTCATTTATTCTCTGAGGTTTCGAGCTTTGAAGGAGCTACAGTTTATTCCCATGGAAATAAGGGGATGAGGGAGTTACTTGGCATTGGTTTAAGCAAAGTGAAAGATGTATTTAAAAAGGGATAATTTAGAACATTAGCTGGATCCAAACTTCATTAGCAGCCATTTTCACATCCTCAAGAGCAGAGAGCAAGCAAACAGGGAAAATAATACAGGGCTAGCAGAGTGCCAGACGCACTGAACGTCCATCCAAAAGGCTGGCTTACACATATAATGGGATACTATGTAGCCATTGGGGCCCCGGTGGCACAATGGTTAAGAGCTCAGCTGCTAACCAAAAGTTCTGCTCTGTCCTGTAGGGTCGCTGTGAGTCAAAATCGACTCGACAGCAACAGGTTTGGGTTGTTTTGTTGTTGTTGTTGTAGCTATTAATAATGAAAAATTGTATGTGTCTAGAATATATTTACTATTAAGTGAAAAAAATAAGTTACAGAACACTACGTGCATTATGACCTCATTATTCAGAGGGTAAGGATATCCGAGCTAGACCTCTGGTCTGGTTATGTGAACTCTGGTCTAGGAAACAATTTCAGCCATTTGCAAGCAGGCTGTAAAAGAGGTCCGCAGACAGAAATGGGAGACCAGTCCAGATCCACAAGAAGAGCAAGTGTGAGAGGCTTTGCTGCCAGGGTGAGAGACTACGGTTGTGGACACAGCTTTTCAGTTTCCAACCCAGTCTCTGGGGGGGCTGGGTCAAACTGCTGCAGCTGTTGTTGTTGTTGCTAGGTACCATCGGGTCAGTTCCAACTCATAGCAACCCTGTGTACAGCAGAACCAAACACTATCCAGTCCTGCCCCATGCTCACAATCATAGAGCCAATCCTTGGAGCCATTGCGTCAGTCCATCTTTTTGAGGGTCTTCCTCTTTTTCGCTGACCCTCTACTTTACCAAACATGATGCCCTTCTCCAGGGACTGGTCCCTCCTAATAGCATGTCCAAAGTACATGAGACAAAGTCTCACCATCCTCGCTTCCAAGACACACTTGTTTGTTCTTCTGGCAGTCCGTGGTATATTCAGTATTCTTCACCAACACCATAACTGAAAGGCATCAATTCTTCTGTCTTCCTTGTTCGTTGTCTAGCTTTTGCATGCATATGAGGCTATTGAAAGTATCATGGCTTGTGTCAGACACACCTTAGTCCTCAGAGTGACATTTTTACTTTTCGACACTTTAAAGAGATCTTTTGCAACAGATTTGCCCAATACAATACATCGTTTGAGTTCTTGACTGCTGCTTTCTTGGGCATTGATTGTGGATCCAAGTAAAATGAAATCCTTGACAACTTCGATCTTTTCTCCGTTTATCATGATGTTGCTTATTGGTCGTGTTGTGAGGATTTTTGTTTTCTTTATGTTGAGGTGTAAGCTATACTGAAGGCTGTAGTCTTTGATCTTCATCAGTAAGTGCTTCAAGTCCTCTTCGCTTTCAGCAAGCAAAGTTGTGTCATCTGCATAATGCAGGTTGTTAATGAGTCTCCCTCCAGTCTTGATGCTGTGTTTTTCATATAGTCCAGCTTGTTGGATTATTTGCTCGCATACAGATTGAATAAGTATGGTGAAAGGATACAACCCTGATGCACACCTTTCCTGATTTTAAACCATGCAGTATCCCTTGTTCTGTTTGAATGACTGCTTCTTGGTCTATGTATAGGTTCCGCATAAGTACAATTAAGTGTTCTGGAATTCCCATTCTTTGCAATGTTACCCATAATTTGTCGTGATCCATACAGTCGAATGCCTTTGCATAGTCAATAAAACACAGGTAGACATCTTTCTGGTATTCTCTGCTTTCAGCCATGATCCTTCGAACATCAGCAATGATGTCCCTCATTCCATATCCTCTTCTGAATCTGGCTTTAATTTCTGGCAGTTCCCTGTCGATGTACTGCTGCAGCCATTTTTGAGTTATCTTCAGCTAAATTTTACTTGTGTGTGTTATTAATGATATAGTTTGATAGTTTGTACATTCTGTTGGATCACCTTGCTTTGGAAGGGACACAGATATGGATCTCTTCCAGTCAGTTTGCCAGGCAGCTGTCTTCCAAATTTCTTGGCGTAGACGAATGAGCACCTCCAGTGCTGCATCTGTTTGTTGAAACATCTCAGTTGGTATTTCATCAATTCCTGGAGCCTTGTTTTTCGCCAATGCCTTCAGTGCAGCGTTCATGGAACCTGCTACAGCTAGGTTCCATGAAATTACCCTGGGTTTAATACGCCCTCTTTCTACTGGTTGTTAACACCTAACAACCAGTGTAGATCTGTGCTCTGGCTGTCTCTCAGTCCTGATAAAGTACAACTTGAAGTGCTGCCCCAGCATATTTTCCTACATGACTGTCCAGTCAAGGCCAGCCTGCTGTGTAGACCTGTCTGTAGACCAAGCCCATGATTATCCCCCTCAGTCAGTTGTCATAAGGATTTCCCCCATGAGACCATCAGTGTGGACCGAGATGCAGGAGGCAGTGCTGCAGGTGTCATGTCAGGAGTTCAAGTCATCTGCTAAGGCAGCTTAGTAGTACTTGCCAGAACCTGTTCTCACTCCATCTCACACAGCATCTCCACTTGACAAGGGAGGGCTGCTGTGCATGCCCAGAACTGTGGCTTAGGACAGAGGCTCTGGGAGCACAGTTACGCAGCACACCCTGGTCAGGGGTTCAGTCTGTGGATTGGCCTTGGTAAGTCAGGAGTTGTTTTTCAAAAAGAAAATAATTATCCACTGAAGAGGGTGTGGATTTTTTCCAAAACCGTAGAGATTTGCCCCTGAATCTCCTGTCAGTACTTGGCAGAGGCTTCTCACAGCATCCCTTTGCTTCAGCTATTCGTAGGTTGCTGGGTGAGAGGCCCAAGTGGAAGCATCCTGGGCTTGCTGCAGAGCCTTCTTTTGCTCCAGTCCTGTCTGGGAACAGTCAGCCTTTACAGGTTACTCAGTAAACATGTCAAAGGAGCACACTCAGAAGTGGTGCCTGTTGCCTTCAGAGCCTTTCTGAGCATCGTGGATGTTCGGTGGTAGACAGTGCAACAACTTGAATTTCGCCTTGGAGGGGTCATCTCAAACGCTCCAGCCATCACCGTCCCCCACCTGGAAACCTCACTGCCGTGTCAGGCCCTTGGATTTTTGTGGGATTTATCCCCCACCCCCATCTAAAATATTTCTTACTTCCTGCTTATCAGATCCAGTCAGCACAATGCCAGCAATGTAGTGGAGCAGTGAGGATGTTTTGTGGAATGTCAAGATGATCAGCGTCTCTGCAGACTATATTAAGACAGAGAGCAAGAACATTGACATCAGCCTTGCAGACTGCTTGTAGGGGTCCTTGTAGATTGGTATGGGAAAAAAAGAACTTGTCAGGGCAGTAGCTGCATACCAGATACCAGGAGCTGTTAGATTTGCTCTTGTTAATATACTACATCTGGAACAACCGCTGCAGTTAGTCACCACATGATTAAGTTTACAGTGATCTATACTCACTTCCCCAGATGTAGTCATTGAATTTACAGGCCACACAGGCTGGTTAGGTGGGAATATGATAGGTACACTGCCCCTGGATCTTTCCCATCTTTTAGCAGTCCACTAATCTCTGCACTCCCCCCGCCACTCTACCTCATCCATTTGCTTTGCTAACCTAGTAAGAAGTGGAAGTTCCAAAGGCTTCCTGTTTATCCCTTCCCACCATAATGTCCCTTGCTCTGGATTGGAGGGCCAGTGTGGGGATTCTGCCAGTGGTCAGTTGTATCTTTCCCCACTGTAAATTCAGAAACTGGGGAAATACTGAGTTCCATGTGATTGAACTTGGGCTAAGATTCCATCTATCCCCTGCTGACCATAGCCCCCACTCTAATTAATGGACCACAGTGGCATTTTGAGTTCCTAGGAATTAGTGTCAGTTCAGAGCCAGTGTCTAGTAATCCCTGAAAGGGCTGACTTCCCTTCCCCTAGGGTATAGTCACACTGGTAAATGACTGCAAATGCAGTTGGGAAAGGCTTGGAGGAAGATTAACAGTATATACGGTGCTGCAGGCTATGTCTTCAAGGGACCCAGCCTCCCCTTCAATCCAGGGACTCTGGGTCTGTGAACTGGCTTAGGTCTGGAAACTGGGTGAAGGACATGACTCTATTGTGATGCTTCAGTCAGGTTGGTGGCTTAGACCTTTTCTTATTATTATAGATTAAGTGACATTTCAGAAGGCTGTTGTATTTGTTCTATTCCTGGTGCCCTGTAATCTGTCAGCCACCACGGAAGATCCCCGTGGGTCAAAACATTCTGATCACCACGACTTCCCAGTTGCCCTTTACAGAAGTGTGCCTGCCTTGTCTTTAATGGTTAAGCACTACCACGTGCCTTCTGCTGCAGGACCACATTGAAATCAGTGGGTCCATCTCTGTGGTGGTGTTTCCTGCCACTGGATCTGCCTGCAGAGCACAGCCAACATGAGTTTTCCAAGGTTGGAGGTACTCCCCTCATTAATGTATTTCTCAATGACCTGGCAAAGAACATGTCCTCAGGGCCCTCTCAGGGAATGGAGTTGGGAGTTGAGTTGTGTCATCACACATGATAAATCTGCCCCAGCATTCCTGTCTCCCTATGTCTGTTGTCCTCTCTTTCGTTATGTATCGCTCTGGTGTCATGGATTGAATTATGTCCCCCCAAAAATGCGTGTATCAATTTGGCTGGGCCACGATTCCTGGCATTGTGTGATTTTCCTATATGTTTTAATCCTGCCTCTATGGTGTTAATGAGGGAGGATGGGTGGCAGTTGTGTTAGTAAGGCAGGACTCAGTCTACAAGATTGGATTGTGTCTTGAGGTGATCTCTTGAGATATAAAAGACAGGAGTGAGCGGGGGGGGCGGGGAACGACGACACCTCATACCATCAAGAAAGCAGTGCCGGGAGCAGAGCGTGTCCTTTGGACCGGGGTCCCTGCACCGAGAAGCTTCTCATCTGGGGGAACACTGATGAGAAGGCCAAGAGAGAGAGAAAGCCTTCCCCTGGAGCTGACACCCTGAATTTGGACTTTTAGCCTACTTTACTGTAAGGAAATAAACTTCTCTTCATTAAAACCATCCACTTGTGGTATTTCTGTTATGGCAGCACTAAATGACTAAGACATCTGGCATCTCAACCTCAGTAAACATGGAGTCAGTGCTCTGTGTCTCAGTCAAACAAGCCACTGCCAGCTGCACCCACTAGCACATTACCTTCACAATACCACTGCGCCACCAGGGCTCCCCTAAATCAGTAAGTTCTACCAAATCACAGTCCTTCTTCCTTGGTTTAACATTTTTAGAACCTATTCCCACACATACTCCCCAGATTTCTGCAAATATAAAATAGCAGAATCTTACCATTCTTTCAGTGCATAAGCTGTTTCCTCCTCTGGAGCACGCTGAAATCTGTCCCTAGCCCTGATTAGTTCTAGTGGCAACAAGGGGTGGTTGTGGTTGTCTTGAGGAGAACAAGTATCCTCCTGCAAGGCGTCTGCGCCAGGTAAGCTTATTACTGAGCTTTCAAGCAAAGGAGGGTTGTTCTCACACCTTGGAGGGCCAACCATTTCCACTGCCAAGAGAGGCTCAGAGTAACTCAGGGATTGAGGAATCTCAGTTTTGTCTTGAGTCCAACCAGATATCCCCATTCCAGTTTTCAAGGTCCCACTTTTTCCAAATTAATGCCCCAACTTCTATACGGAGACTTGGTGAGGCTGTGAATTCAACCAGTGTAATAATTCTGCATATTGCAGAATTAAATTTTGTGTTTGATTTTGGAAATATTCTCCCTGTAGCTACAAGAAGAGATTGTTTTACAGCTGCCATAAGACACTTGGATCCAACCATGATTTGAGTTGAGAGTTCAGACCCATGCTTGTCGCTTCCTCTCTAGAAGCGCTCCATTGCACTAACGAGACTCCATCCCACACCGCAGTCCTTGTGGTCATCATTACTGCTGGAACCAGTAGGTGCAGCAGCCACGTTGGCCCCCAGGGCACCTATGCAGTGGGGGTTTCGTCATTCAGTCACAGGTAATGATTTGTTTTGTCATGATGCCACTGTTTGCCTGGGGTGACTAGAGTCCAGTTTCCATTGAGAAGAACCTCACCACTGTGCTTAGGCCCAAGGGCTTGCCCTAACAGGTCCTTCCTGGAGATCTGTTCCTGGAGCCACTCCTGGCATCAACGTCTATATTAGTCAGTTGTCCAGTCAGGAGACAGAAACCACAGAAGTAATAGGAACAGAAATTTAATACAGACAGATGTTAATTGAATATAAATTTAACTATGTAACTAACAGGGTAAATAAAGACCTCTAAAGCAGTAATTCTCAAAGTGTGGTTCCTGGATCAGCAGCTTCAACCTAACCTAGGAATTTAATGGGAAATGCAAATTATCAGGCACTACCTCAGACCTCCTGAGTCAGAAACTCTCAGAGTGAGGCCCAGGGATCTGTGTTTTACCAGGTCCTCTGAGTGATTCTGATGCATGCTAAAGGTTGAGAACCAGTGTATCATGGAGGCCAACTCAGACCCCTGAGGGGATGTGCTGCTTGGCTGGTGCTGTGTCTCTGCACATAATAGAAAAACTACAGACTGGATTCAGCTGCTGCTATGGGAAGGAAGCAGGGGCCCAGCTACAGAAGCAATGCTAACATGAAGTTCATGGGAATAGCAAGCAGACAGGAAGCCAACAGGTAGCAAACAGGAAGAAGTATGTCCTTTCCTCTTAACTCTGCTTTGCAGTCTCATCCTAGCCTCCGTCATTGTCAGAGCCTAATATAGAGCCAGCTGGCAAAGCAGAAATGGGGTTTGCAGAGTCCCAGCATCACAAAGCAGAGCATAGAAAGGTGGGCTTGGAGCTGAGGGACAGTGATTGGTACAGTAGAGAGGGAAGACACTTCCCATCCCCTTCCAAATACGACCAGGTAGTGCAGAGAAAAATAGATACGATTTAGTGACTTCTGATTCTAAAAGATGACACCTCAGAGTTAGGAGAGGCTCAAAAATATATTTCATAATGGAACCATCATTTCCTAGGATTGGGGGAAAAAAATTAATAAAGGAACTTAGAAAAGACATTGCCAGAGTGTTAGAGAATAGGTCAGGATGCCTGAAGACTACAGGTAAAAGGAAAGAAAAAATAGATTCTTCAGGTAACAGTGTAAGGAATGTGCTGTCTCCCAGATAAGATTTTTGAGTGAATTACTAATAAAAAGAAGTAATAATCTCTAGGAACCTGTCTTGAATTGACAAAAACAAATCATGGGAAATTAACCCAATTTCCATTTTTGACTGTTAAATAGATGTGGTAATACCATTTATGGACAGGCCGATCTGAACGTCAGCAAGACAATTGACAGTTTTGCAAGATGTCCTACTGGATAAGATATAAAGTATAGTTCGACAGCCCAGTGAGTGACTTAATGAATGGTTGTAGGAGCTTAGAAGAGTGTTGATTAAATCCCAGTCAACCTGGAGCAAGGATTCTAGTTGGATATCTCTTGTGGGCCATTTCAGAATTCTCTCAGAGCACTTTTTACTCTAGCCACTACTCACTCCATGTGAGTGTGGCCAGACAGGACTTGACCTTTGCATTACACAAGGGGCATAGTGAGCAAATTTCAACTTTGTTGCTAACTGCATGGTAAGGATTAGCATGAATCCAGTCTCCAAAGTGTGGAAAGGGATCCAGTCCTCACCTTCCCACTTCTCCATCCTCCCTCCATCCTCTTTGCCAGCTGCTCACACAGCACATTTCTTTCTCCAACCCTAGCTGGTTCAGAGCTTACAAGTAGACGGACACCATCTTTCAGACCAGCTGCCCCATGCAGCATTTCTCAGACTCTAGCCACCCAGAGCTAGATCAGAGCTCACACGTTAGAAGGACACCTTTCAGAATGCCAAACAAGCAGATGGCAGCCCCTGCTGGCTCTCACTGCCCTTGTGGGTTTGTTAATTTGCTGGAACAACTCAGAATTACAGCTACAAATTTATTACAATCAAAAGGATACAAAACAAAGAGACATAAGGTGAGGTCTGGGAGGGTTCCCAGTGTGGAGCTTCAATGTCCTAAAGAGAAATTCGCTATCCTCTCCTGTGCATGGTCACCAACCAGGAAGCTCCACCAGTGCCATAAGGCTCAGGGCTCTTATCAGGCTATGATAAATTACTTCACACCTCCTGAGGCTTAGTCATCATCGGGCCCTCAAGTGGTATTGTCAGCCCCCACTCATTAGCCTCGGGTGTTAGTCCAGCTAGACCTGAGAATAAAGGCCAAATTGCTTTCTGCAAGGTGATTCCTTACCTCACACTGCAGGCCCGCATGCACCTCTGGCTTCCTTAGCCACTGAAGGACAAAAGCTTCCACCACTCACCCTCAAGGTAGATAGACCTCAGAGGATGCAGTCTCTTTCCTGTGTAGTCAGACTTGTCAGATATGTTTTCAGTTCCATTTGGAGACATTCCTTCTGGAGTTCTTCATCTTTCTGCTCTCCTCTGGTCATTCTAAGTCTGCTGCCATCCCAAGATTCTTCATCTGGTTGTCTAGGAACTACCTCTACGTCTCTCCTTTCTTGGAACTTCTGTTTCCAGGACACCATGATTTCTGCTTTCTTAATTAGTTCCTTCTTTTGTGGGGGGAGCACATTCTCCAGTAGCTTCCCAAGAAAAGATGCATGAGAGGTAATTATTTGAAATTTTAAATATCCCTTAGGCTTGATTTATAGAGTGCTTTGTATAGAATTCCATATTGGAAATCATTCTTTTGTAGAATTTTAAAGGCATCATTCCATTACTTCTAGCTACCAGTGTTACTGAACAGAAATTCATTGTTTTATTTTTTTAATCTCTATCCTTTATATGTTTTCTCTCTGACACTTTTGAGCTTTTCTCTATTTATCTGGTGTTGTGAAATTTTGTACTAATGTGCCTTGTGTCTTTTTTCCTTTCTGGCCCTGGGTTCTGGTGTGCCTTTTTAACCTGACATTCATGCTAAGAATACTTGTATTCTTTGATAATTTTCTTTACTGATTTTTTTTTTTTTTTTTTTTTGGAACTCCAATTAGCAAATCCTGGACCTTCTGAATTGATTCTTTAATATTCTTGTCCTTTCTCTTTTTCTGTCTGTGGGGTAAAGAATTATGTAACTCAAGTATATTGGCCTTTGTCCTTAGTTACTAAAAGATAACTCTAAACCTTTTGCATTTCCTGAGTAATTTAGATGCCTTTACTATCTAGACCTCTAGACCACACCTGGGGGGTTATGCTAACAGGTGGCGGCTAGTCTGACCAGAAAGATCACCACATGGCCTGTTATTAACTGTCCTCAGAGGAGGTGGGGGGGGGGGTACTTATCCAATCAGTCATGCTTACATAATGAAGTTAATAAAGGCTCTGGACATGGAAGCTTCATGGGCTTCCTGGTTGGGGAAAGACATCGAGGCACATGGAAGGGTTGTGTGCTCTTTGGGATATGGAAGCTCCATGCCAGGAACCCTCTTAGATCTCACTGTATGTCTCTTGTTTGTATGCTTTTTTGCTGTGATAAAGCTTTAATCATAAATATAGCACATTATCTGAGTTCTGTGAGTCATCCAGGAAGTTATTGAACCAAAGGAGAAGTGGGAGCCAGCAGGTCAGAAATGAGGGAGTCCAGGGGGAAATCCTGAGCCTTGTGGCTAGCATTCTGAAGGGATGGAAGGAAACCCCAAATTTGTAGCCAGCAGTAGTGAGGGTGTTGTGTAGACTCCCAAACTTGAGGCTAGCATCTGCCTATTTGGCAGTCTGAAGAACTATGTCCTTTTAACTTGTGAGCTCTGACCTAGCTCTGGGTGGATAGGCTCAGAGAAAGAAGTGCAGTGTATGCAGCTGGTGTCAGAACTGAACAGAGAAGTAAAAAGTGGGAATTTGTTTATCCTCATACTGTGTCCTTATATTTTTGTTCTGGAAGATAAACAGGTATATACAACTTAACATCCACAGTACATTCTGTGAGATAGGACTTTATGTGATTTGCATGTTGTGTGAACACCATATTATATACAGGAAGGAGGTGCATAGAACAGTCACCGGTTGTGTCTGGGACTTGGGCCACAGTTGCCACTGCATTGAGGGATGACATAAAAACTTTGGCTCCTCTGCCACCCCCAGTCCTACGTGGTTGCCACCCAGTCCCAAAGAGCCAAATCCGGCCCTGCCCCCTCCTGCCAGGGCACGTACTCACCGTCCAGCCAGCTGCCTCCCAGCTGCCCATCCCTTCCTTCCTCCCTCCCTGCCTTCCCCATCTCCTCTAATGGGCTTTAAACTCTTCCAGCTCTGACCTCCCCAGCCCAGACCACTGGGAGGCTGTCACTGCGGGAAGAACCGCAGCAGGCAGGCCCAGATGTCACTCAAAGGGTGCCTCCTGGACCGAGTAGGGCAGTGGCCTCAGTGGGGCATCCCCCTCGGCAGTGCCTCTGGCAGCATATGCATGCTCCTTGCCTGAAGCAAGCATGGTGGGACAGGCAGCCGTGAATGGGCCGGAGAGCTAGTGAGAGAGAGATCAGATCTCCCTACTTAGCAAAATGTGTCTACCAAGTCCCGGTCTCTGATCAGGATAAACTACCACTATCAGAGTATTCAGAGCCTCAGTTTTTAGTCTTTCCACGTTATGAGTTTGCTTATCTCAGTACTTGTGCCTATACCCAACCCCTCCCTAACACAAAGCTATTAGGTTCCACCTTCTTCCTCTTTGTTAAGTCATTAGCCACTCTGCTTTTTGTCTTGTTACCCTTTGGAGATATAGGTGGCACCTAGTTCATTATATTTCTAGTTTATGTTCCTTATAGTTTGGGAACACATTTTTAAGAGGAGACATTGTCAGAAATGTCTTTATTCTGCCATTTTTAAACTTAAGGAGTTACAGGGAACCAGAAGTAACAAAAGGGGGATAAATTAGGTACTTTGGGAGTAGAGGGAAAGGAAATACTGATTTTGATTGGGGTGATATGGGTAGGTTTTGTTGTGGAGTTAGAAGTTAAAGATGAATTGAATTTCAGTGTGTAGAGTTGAAGGTAAGTTCATTTGAGGTAGAGGAACATTGACAGAGAGGAGAAAATGGAAGATAACTTCAAGGAATAAGGAGTAGCTAGAGGTAAGGCAACCCTGGTGGCGCAGTGGTTAAGAGCTACGGCTGCTAACCAAAAGGTCGGCAGTTCACATCCACCAGGTGCTCCTTGGAAACCCTATGGGTATAGGAAACCTGTCCTATAGGGTTGCTATGAGTTGGAATCAACTCAACCGGAACGGTTTTGGGTTTTTTTGGTTAGAGGAAAGGCTGGGGCTAGATTATGGAGGGTCTTGAATATAATTCTTAAGAATTTGAACCCTTCTTTATGCACTGGAGGGTCATCAAAGGCAGGGGTGAGGTACCATCAGGTATTGTTAAATCCAATGAACAAACTTTGATGTAAAAATTTAGTAAAAAACCCAACTGAACATTTTTAAAGAGCTTTAACTTTTCATCAGCATTAATTGCAAAAGCCCACAATCAATCAATTTACTGAAAATCAGTAAAACTGTATGGGAACCAGATTATCATTTTTTGGAACCTGAATGTTCAACTTGGCATTACACTGCTAGAATCTCTTAGAGCAACTAAGGCCTACTTACTATTGTTAAAAATCATTTCTATGTTAAACTTTCATTTTTCATCTTTACCTAGTCATTTACATTTGGTTGTTTGACAATCCTATTAAAAATATAATTTTTAAAATTGATAACAGTTTGAACAAATTGCATATCAGTAGAAATGAAAGGAATTTTCAAAGCTTCTGAAGACCCCCAACAATTTTTTTCTTCAAATTAGAACTGTGTCAGTCCTCTTTTATATCCTGTGTTTTGGTTCATTGGAACACTCTAACTCAGCCTTCTCTAATGATGAATTTTCCTAGTTTTGATTACCCCTCAAACAGCTATATGTTTTTAAGAAAGCTAAGTTTTAGAGGCCTTCATTATTGTGAATAATACCACAAGAAGCAACAGGCAAAATTACTGAGCTAGGGGCATTTCGAATCCTTTTTCTCTGTGGCACTGTGGGCAATTCTTGTCTGTTTTACAATTTTTTTTTTTTATTGTACTTCATGTGAAGGCTTACAGAACAAATAGTTTCTCATGAAACAGTAGTACACATATTGTTTTATGACATTGGTTAACAACCTGACAACATGTCAACCCTCTAACTTCTCAAGCTTTTTTTGGTGAAAATACACATAGCCAAATATACACCATTTCAAAAATTTCTACACGTACAGTTCAGTGACATTGACTACGCTCTTCCAATTGTGCTGTTATTCTCACTTAAGATGAAGGCTTACAGAACAAAATAGTTTCTCATTTAACAGTTACTACACATGTTGCCCTGTGACAATGGTTAACAATCTCACAACACATCATCAATATCCTCACCCAACCTTGGGTTCCCTATCACCAGCTTCCTTGTCCCCTTCTGTCTTCTGGCCCTTGTCACTGGACTACTGTACCTCATTAGTCCCATTTGGTTTTACAGGGCTGTCCACTCCCAGGCTGAACGGTGAACCTCGGAGATAACTTCACCACTGAGCTAAAAGGGTGTCTGGGGGCCGTACTCTCGAGGTTTCTCCAGTCTCCTTTAGGCCAATAAATCTAGTCATTTTTTTTTTGTGAGTTAGAATTATGTTCTACATCCTTCTCCAGCTCTGTCCAGAACCCTCTGTTGTGATCTTGGTCAGAGCAGACAGTGGTGTTAGCTGGGCACCATCTAGCTGTACTGGACTCAGTCCGGTGGAGGCCTTGGAGGTTGTGGTCCATTAGTCCTTCGGGCTTATCTTTTCCTTGTATCCTGTTGTCTTCATTCTCCCTTGCTCCCGAAGGGTTGAGACCAGTGGAGTATCTTAGATGGCCGCTCACAGGCTTTTAAGACCCCAGACACTACTCACCAAGGTAGAATGTAGAACATTGTCTTTATAAACTGTGTTATGCCAATTGAGCTAGATGTTCCCTGAGACCATGGTCCCCACAGCCCTCCGCCCAGCAATTCAGTCCCTCAGGGAGTTTGGATGTGTCTGTGGGGCTTCCATGACCCTTCCTTGGACAAATTGTGCTAGTTTCCCCTGTATTGCGTACTGTCTCACCCTTCACCCAAGATACCACTTATCTATTGCCTATTTAGTATTTCCCCACCACCCCTCCCATCCCTGGTAACCAACAAAGATTGTTACATTTTGTGTGTGAACTTTTTCATGGGTTTTTACAATAGAGGTCTCATACAATATTTGTCCTTTTGTGATTGACTTATTTCACTCAGCATAATGTCCTCCAGTTTCATCCATGTTACGAGATGGTTCACAGATTGATTGTTGTTCTTTCTCGTTGCATAGTACTCCATTGTGTGTATGTACCATAGTTTGTTTATCCATTCATCTGTTGATGGGCATCTAGGTTGTTTCCATCGTTTTGCTATTGTGAACAATACTGCCATGAACATAGGTGTGCATATGTCTATTCGAGTGACGACTCTTATTTCTCTAGGATATATTCCTAGGAGTGGGATTGCTGGATCGAATGGTATGTCTATTTCTAGCTTTCTGAGGAAGCGCCATATCGTTTTCCAAAATGGTTGTATCATTTTGCATTCCCACCAGCAGTGCATAAGAGTTCCGATCTCCCCGCAGCCCCTCCAACAATGGTTATTTGCAGTGTTTTTGATTCTGCCAGTAATGCCAGGGTGAGATGGTATCTCATTGTGGTTTTAATTTGTATTTCTCTAATGGCTAGTGATCGCGAGCATTTCCTCATGTGTCTCTTGGCCATTTGAATGTCTTCTTTGGTGAAGTGTCTGTTCATTTCCTCTGCCCATTTTTTAATAGGATTATTTGTCTTTTTGTTGTAGAGGTGTTGGATTTTCCTGTACATTATGGAGATTAGACCTTTGTCTGACTTGTACTGTCCAAAAATTTTTTCCCAGTCTGTAGGTTCTCTTTTTATTCTTTTGGTGAAGTCTTTTGAAGAGCATAGGTGTTTGATTTTTAGAAGATCCCAGTTATCTAGCTTATCTATTGGGTTTTGTGCGTTGATGGTTATGGTTTGTATCCTGTTAATGCTGTGTATTAAGGCCTGAAGTGTTGGTCCTTTTTTTTCTTCTATGAACTTTATAGTTTTAGGCTTTATATTCAGGTCTTTGATCCACTTTGAAGTAGTTTTTGTATACGGCATGAGGTGTGGGTCCTGTTTCTTTTTTTCGCAGTTGGATATCCAGTTTTGCCAGCACCATTTGTTAAAAAGATTGTCTTTTCCCCATTTGATGGACTTTGGGACCTTGTCAAAGATCAGGTGACCGTAGCTGGATGGATTTACATCTGGGTTCTCAATTCTGTTCCATTGATCAATGTATCTGTCGTTGTACCAGTACCAGGCTGTTTTGACTACTGTAGCTGTATAGTAGGTTCTGAAGTCAGGTAGTGTGAGTCCTCCAACTTTATTCTTCTTCTTCAGTAGTGCTTTACTTATTCGGGGTTTCTTCCCTTTCCATATAAAGTTAATGATTAGTTTTTCCATCTCTTTGAAGAATGTTGTTGGTATTTGGATCGGGATTGCACTGTATTTGTAAATTGCTTTGGGTGGAATTGCCATTTTCACAATGTTGAGTCTGCCTATCCTTGAGCATGGTATGTTTTTCCATTTATTTAGATCCCTTTGGGTTTAATGCAGTAGTGTTTTGTAGTTTTCTTTGTACAGGTCTTTTACATTCCTGGTCAGATTTATTCCTAAGTATTTTATCTTTTTAGGGGCTATTGAAAACGGTATTGTTTTCCTGATTTCCTTTTCATCGTTCTCCTTATTGGTGTATAGGAATCCAACTGATTTTTGAATGTTTATCTTGTATCCTGCTGCTCTGCTGAATCTTTCTATTAGTTCCAATAGATCTCTTGTGGAGTCTTTAGGGTTTTCTATGTATAGTATCATATCATCTGCGAACAGGGACAGTTTAACTTCTTCATTACCAATTTGGATGCCCTTTATTTCTTTTTCATGCCTTATTGCTCTAGCTAGAACTTCCAGCACAGTGTTAAATAGGAGTGGTGATAAAGGGCATCCTTGTCTTGTTCCTGTTTTCAAGGGGAATGTTTTCAGCCTCTGTCCATTAAGAATGATGTTGGCTGTTGGTTTTGCATAGATGCCCTTTATTATGTTGAGAAATTTTCCTTCTATACCTATTTGATTGAGACTTTTTATCAGGAATGGGTGTTGGACTTTGTCAAATGCCTTTTCTGCATGAATTGAGATGATCATGTGATTCTTTTCTTTCCTTTTATTTATGTGGTGGATGACGTTGATTGATTTTCTAATGTTGAACCATCCTTGCATACCTGGTATGAATCCTACTTGGTCGTGGTGTATTATTTTTTTGATATGATGCTGAATTCTATTGGCTAGAATTTTGTTAAGAATTTTTGCATCTATATTCATGAGAGATGTTGGTCTATAATTTTCTTTTTTTGTGACATCTTTGCCTGGTTTTGGTATCAGCATTATGCTGGCTTCCTAGAATGAATTTGGAAGTGTTGCTTCCTCTTCTATGCTCTGAAATAGCTTGAGTAGTACTGGTACAAGCTGTTCTGTAAATGTTTTGTAGAATTCTCCAGTGAAGCCATCTGGGCCAGGGCTTTATTTGGTTGGGAGTTTTTTTATTACCTTTTCAATCTCTTTTCTTGTTATGGGTCTGTTCAGATTTTCAACATCACTTCGTTATAGTTTGGGTAGGCTGTGTGTTTCTAGAAATTTATCCATTTCCTCTAGGTTTTCAAGTTTGTTGGAGTATAGTTTTTCATAATATTCTGTTATAATCCTTTTTATTTCAGTTGGGTCTGTTGTAATGTCCCCCATTTCATTTCTTATTTGGGTTATTTGTGTCCTCTCCTGTCTTTCTTTTGTCAGTCTGGCCAGTGGTTTGTCAATTTTGTTGATTCTTTCAAAGAACCAACTTTTGGTTTTGTTGATTCTTTCTATTGTTTTTCTATTCTCTATTTCATTTATTTCTGCTCTGTTCTTTACTATTTCCTTTCTTCCTGTGGTTGTGGGCTTTTTTTGCTGTTCTCTTTCTATTTGTTTGAGTTCTGTAGTTAATGTTTTGATTTTGTCCCTTTCTTCTTTTTTGATATGTGCATCTATTGCTATAAATTGTCTGCTGAGGACTACCTTTGCTGTGTCCCAAAGGTTTTGGTATGATGTGTTTTCATTCTCATTTGCTTCTAGGAATTTTTTTATTCCATCTCTGATTTCTTCTATTACCCAGTGATGTGTAAGCAGGGTATTATTCAGTTTCCGTGCAATTGTTTTTTTTCCCTTGCTCTTTCTATTGTTAATTTCTACCTTGATGGCATTGTGGTCTGAGAAGATACTTTGAATTATCTCAGCGTTTTGGATCTTGTTGAGGAATGCTCTGTGGCCTAAGATGTGGTCTATTCTGGGGAACATTCTGTGTGCATTGGAAAAGAATGTGTACTTTGCAGCAGTTGGATGGAGTGTTCTATATACGTCTATGAGGTCAAGTTGGCTGATTGTGCCCTTTAGGTCTTCTGTATCTTTGCTGAGTTTCTTCTTAGTTGTTCTGTGCTTTACTGAGAGTGGTGTGTTGAAGTCTCCTACTATTACAGTGGAACTGTCAGTTTCTCTTTTCAGTGTTGTTAGAGTTTGTTTTATGTATTTTGGAGCCCTGTCCTTAGGTGCATAGATGTTTATTATGGTTATGTCTTCATGATAGATCGTCCCCTTAATCATTATACAGTGTCCTTCTTTGTCTTTTATGGTGGATTTCGTTTTAAAGTCTATTTTATCTGAGGTTAGAATTGCCACTCCTGCTCTTTTTTGGTAGTTGTTAGCTTGATATATTTTTTTCCAACCTTTGACTTTTAATAAATTCACATCTTTGTTTCTAAGGTGTGACTCCTGTAGACAGCATATTGATGGATCCTGTTTTCTTATCCATTCTGTCACTGTCCATCTCTTTATGGGTGCATTGAGTCCATTTACATTCAGTGTAATTATTTATAGATGTGAGTTTGTTGCTGTCATTTTGTAGTGCTTTTTTTTTTTTTGTGGTGCTGACGTTTTCTTTGTTCTTACTCTCTTGTGCTGAGTTACTTTTGTTTGTGGATTTTTTTTTTTCATTTCTTTTGTTTTTGTAGGTTTTGTTTTTGCTGAGACTTTATGTTTTTCCTCTTTTTTTTTTTATGAGTAGGTTTGTTAACTTTCTTTGTGGTTACCATGAATTTTACCCTTATCTTTCTAAGTTTGAAGCAGTCTGCCATTACTTGGTATCGCCTTGCCTTCCTCCCCATTAGAAGGTTCTATACCTATGCCGTTTATTCCCTCTTTTATTGTTTTGATGTTGTTGTCATTTGCTGATTAACTGCTCTGATTCCCTGTTGTATTTCTTTTGGTTTTGGATAGTCCTTGAGAGTTCATTTCCTAGATTGGTATCTGGCTGGTACAATCCTGCGTCCTAGATTCTGCCTGTGAGCTGAAGTTGTTTGTTCTCAGATCGAAGAACTCCCTTTAATAATTCTTGTAAGTTTGGTTTGGCTTTTACATATTCCCTTAATTTCTGTTTATCTGGAAATGACCTAATTTCACCGTCATATTTGAACGAGAGTTTTGCAGGCTATATTATTCTTGGCTGGCAATTTTTTTCTTTCAAGATTTTATATACGTCATCCCATTGCCTTCTTGCCTGCATGGTTTCTGCCAGATAATCTGAGCTTAGTCTTATTGTTTCTCCTCTGTATGTGACTTCTTGTTTTTCACAAGCTGCTCTCAGGATTCTTTGTTTGTCTTTGTCTTTGGCGAGTGTGAATATGATATGCCTTGGTGATTTTCTTTTGGGGTCTCTCCTATATGAGGTTCATTGACCTTCTTGGATGGCCAGATTTTCATCTTTCACGATATTGGGGAAGTTTTCTGTCAGCAGTTCTTCAATGATCCTCTCTGTGTTTTCTGTTCTCTCCCCCTGTTCTGGAATTCCAATCACTCAAAAATTTTTGCTTTTGATTGTATCCCACATAACTCTCAGGGTCTCTTCATTTTTCTTCGTTCTTTTTTCTGAGTTTTCCTCAAACAGAGTTGTGTCCAAGTGTTTATCTTCAATTCCACTGATCCTGTCTTCTACCATTTCAAATCCGCTTCTCAGCCCTTTTATGACACCGTCCATTTCTGAAATCTTGTTGTTGATCTTTTGGATTTCTACTTGTTGTCTTTGTATAATTTTTAGTTGTGAATTTATTTTGGCGTTTTGTTCCTGCATTGTTTTCCTGAATTCTTGCAATTTTTTGTCTATTTTGCATGAATTTGTCTATTTTTTCCTTATGTTTGTCATCTTTTTGCCTCAGTTGTTGGAAAATTCCGAGTATTAGAGATTTGAATTCCCTAACAGGTAGTTCTAGTGCATTTCTTCCAGAGGAGAGTCATCTGGTGTTTTATTTTGGACACCTACTGGAACCATCCCGTCCTGTTTTTGTAAATGTTTTGATATTGTCTGCTGTCTTCGGGGCATTCACTAGTTATTTTTCTCATTTATTGATTGTAGGTTTGTTTTGTTTTGTCCCTTTTTTTTTTTAAATTTGATTATGTCTGAGCAGGCGGGCTGTGTGTTCTTTGTTGTTTTCTCATCTGTGGGCACGATACTTTTTGCCTCCTTCTCCAATTGGCAGGGTCAGTCACTCAGATATGATACTGCAGGGCAGGTCTAGCTGAAGAGGAGTTACTGGGACAGGCTGTTTGTGGCACTTACTACAGCCACCAGAGCGGGTCGGTAATCAGTGCAAGGCAGGTTCCAGTTGGCCGTGCCTGTGCTGCTTGGCGGTGTGATGTCAAGCGCACGGTGCAGGTAGGCAGGATGCGGCGGGGAGATTGTTATGTATGGAGCTAAGATGGATATGGGAGAGAGGAGAGAAGAACAGGAGCCAAAAACATACAAACAAACAAAAAATAATGCTAGAGGAGCTTGCCATTGGAGTGGAGAGATGAGAGACTATGAAATGGAGAAAAACAGAAAGGGGAAGAGGAAGAAAAGAAACGAAAAGAATGAATAAATAAAAATCAGAAAGGTTAAATAACGGCAAAGTTCCTAGGGATCCCACTGGTGCAGCTATGAGGTCTGGGGAAGTCGCTCTCAGGTGTTGCAGTACAGCCTGGCTAGAAGGCATAGAGGTATAGAACTCCAGGTATTCAGGGAACAGAAAGAGAAGGAAGATATAGAGAGACAAGAAACTAAGCAATGAAGAAGGACAAAAAGGGAAAAGAAAACAAAACAAATTAAAGAAGAAAAAGAAGAACAAGAAAGGACCCCAAAAACACAGAAAAAAAAACCAACAAAAAAAGAAATGTCCTCAGGGATCCCTCTGCATGTCTGTCGAAGCCTAGGGGGATGTCTTGTTGCCACGCAACATTGACTGGCCAGAAGGGGCTCCCAACTCAAGAAAAGGAAGAGAAAACAAACGAACGAACAAAAGCCCTAGGATCCCACCAGCATGGCAGCCCAGACTGGAAAGCAGCTCCACACTCAGACGGAGCTCCACAGCCCCTCAGGAAGAAGCAAAGATGGCACATGGAGCCAGGTATTTGAGTGAAAGGACGGGGAGGTGGTGAGAGGTAAGGAAGAAATCAAAAGAAGCAGAAAAAAAGCAACAGCAGCAGCCAACAAATGGCACTCAGAGAGCCAGCCCTTTCAGCTGTGTGTGGAATCCAAGGAGCCAGTGATTTCTGGTCAAGAGATTGTGGCCGCGGGAAGCAGAGGAGGCCGAGTCGGGGTGAGGAAGTGTGGGGAGTGGGAAAGCGTATATCGCAAATTAGCAGTTGTTTTGTCTCCCGCTGGACGCTCCGTGAGGCTGCTTTCTCGTACCCCGTTTGCTGGTCTCCGATAGGAGTCCAAGATGGCGGATCCGCGCTGCGTTAGCTGGTAGGGGACCTCTGCATGAATCTCTCCTCGCTCTCCGTTCTCTGTCAGTTTTCTCCCTCCATTTGGTGCTTGGCTGAGTTCTTTATCTCTTCATTTAATGTTTTCTGGTTTCAGGATTGTTATAGTATTTGTTTGGCTTAGTTTTTCGGATCTTTGCTGTGGAGGGACGGCGTGTGCTTCTGCCTAGAGCGCCATTTTGCTGGAACTCTATATTAGGTTTTTGAAGGACGGAATTATGTCTTCCTTTATGGTGCATCGCATGTCAGCAATTTCTGTGGGTAAAATTAAAATAGTAAATCTCTCTCTGTCAGATTATGGTGTGGAAAATTAAAGCGTTTATTATCTGGCTGTCAAGTCCTAGGACTAATGGAGTATCTTCACATACAGGCTCATTTAATCTACACAGTAAACCTGCAAGGAAAACACTATTTATTAGTCCCACTTTGTAACTAAGAATAGTGAGATTCAAAGAGAAGTTAAAAACTTAGCCAACATCACATACCTAGTAAGTGGCTAAGGATCTTGCTCACCCTTAGTACAGCTTTATATCAGTAAAGCTTTTATACTTGATGACATCAGAAAAACAAAGTGGGATGTTTGTATGTCATTTTAGTTTGAGAAATGAAGTAATGGAACGGTTTTGTAGAAATACACATTTTATGTGGAAAAGTAAAAGTCAAAGCAGGTCTAGGAACAGCCTGCTGAAAACAAGGAGGATGGCATTTGCCTTCACTCTCCGTGTTCTCCTTAGTGCTGTGTTGTTTTATCTTCTCTTGCAGAAGTAATATCACCTTTCTCATGAAATCCTTAACATTCTCTTTGTCAGTAAACTGCTGCTTTGTTGTTCTTTGTTCTCACCCTATCGCTATCGACCTACTTAACATCAGCAATATATTTCCTCTCAGATTAGCTTAATTCAGCATGCGTTGTCAGTTTCTAATGCCATATTACTGGCATATATATAGTATATATCTGTCACATTAGACACTCAACTGAAAAAGAATTGATGCTACACAGTCATTTCCTTCTTGTTTTGTGTAAGTAATCTTGAGACTCATTTGGTGGCCTTGCAGCATTCAGGTGCTGTTTAAGAGCTTTTAGGTGGCAGAGTAACGAGAGAAGTTATTGTGGGGAAGCAAGGTTTTTTTTTATTTTGTTTCGTTTTGTTTTGTTTTTTCCCTGTTTCTGACAGAACAGTCTTCAATTTATTTGAGTGTTAAACTCTGTCATTTTTGTTTTTAAGCTTAAGATTTGATGAGACTCTTTAATGTAAAAATATTTATTAAATTCTGCTGGATCGAAATGTGATCATTTTGTACATGGAAAAAAGATTAGGTATCAGAATCAAATATCAAAATATTAGCAAATCAAGGTAATACCTGTGCTATCTTTTTTCTTAGCCAGGTTCTCTTGTTTGTAGAAGTCCACGCTGCTCAGCCATCCGTGTCTTGAAGCTAAGCGACCCCCTGATATAGTATTCTTTTTCAAAACTTTTTGAAATGTGTCCACTGAAGGACAGCCTCCCTGTTTGGCTCTCACACAATCTCATCCATAGTTTAACTCCATTCATCTAATTAGCCATATTAGGAAAAGGGTCTCCTTGATTGGATCCCAGGCCTTCAAGGGTTGTATACAACATGTGTTTAATTTATATATTAATGATACTTGTGATTGAATCATATAATAAATGCCTAGACTAGCATTTAATTAGAATGTTTAGTCTATTTTCATTTAATGTAATTACCGCTATAGGTGAGTTGAAATCTGTTTTGCTTTATGTTTGCTTCTTTTCTCATTTCTTTTGTTCCTTTATTCCTGCTTTCTTATTTTCACTTGATTTAGTAAAGAATTCTTATCCATTTTTCTCCTCTGTTAGCTTTTTAGTTATACATTCTTTTTTAAATCTTTTAGTTGCTACCTTCTAGGTTGCAATAGGCATCTTTGCCTTATTACTGTCTATCTTGTAATACCTTTACCACCTTTCAAACATTGCCAAAGCCTTATGATGGTTTAACGCTGTTTATTCCCCTCCCACCCTATGTGCCATTACTGTCATACATTTTACTACCACGTATGTTGTAAACCTCATATTATTAACTCTTTAACTATTTATTTATATCTCCCTGCGTATCTGTCTTTTCTGGTGTTCTTCATTCCTTCCTAGAATCTTTTTCCTTCAACCTAAAGAACCCCTTAGTACTCCTTGTAGTGCAGGTTGGCTGGTGACAGTTTTCTCAGCTTTTGTTTGTTTTAAAACCTTCCTTATTTTGTCTTCCTTTTTGAAGAATGTTTTCACTGGATATACAGTCTAGATTGGCAGCTTTTTTCTTTCTGCATTTTGTCCTTCATAGTTGGTTGAAAAGTCAGCAATCATCTTGTTGCTTTAAAAGGTTACGTGTTCTCCCTCCCCACCTCCCCAGCTCATTTTATATTTTTGCTGCCTGGGGTTTGCTGGGTTTCTTCAATCTAGAGATTAATGTCTTGTATTCATTTTGGAAAAGTTTTAGCCATTATTTCTTCAAATAGTGCTTCTTCCCCATTCTCTCTTTCCTCTCCTTCTGAGACTCCAGTTACACATGTGTTAGATCTTTTGATCATGTCTCACATGTCTCTTATTCTCTGTTCTGTTGTTCTTCCATTCTTTTTTCTCTCTGTGCTTTTAGGTATTTTCTGTCTTTTAAGTCCACTAATCCTAACTTCTACTGTGTGTAGTTTTACGTTAAACTTATCCTGTGCGTGCTTTATTTTAGATAATATATTTTTCAGTTCTAGAATGTCCATTTAATTCTTTTTAATAGATTCTAATTTTCTGTTGAAATTCATCTAATGAAGATGATTTAGAAAATAACCTCAGAAAAATGCCAGAATGAATGTGGAACTCAATCTGTGTACTTCTCTTCTTTCAAGAATTATAGCTTCTTGAATCCTGCCTGTGTTGTTGCACTCCAGTACCTTCAAATGGTGTTTTATATATTTTGTCCAGCTTGTATACTGTATTTTTACACAAATAACGTGCACTTCCTACATTTGTTTGCCAACAGCACCTTCCCCCCACGAGGTATTTTCATAAGCATGTTATGCTGATTTTTTTTACAGCAACATGTAAAAAAAATTGACATAGAGGTGCTTATGAAAATACCTCGTGGAAGGAGAGCACAGTGGACAAACTCACAGAGAAGGCACACATTAGTTGCCTAAAAATACAGTAGTTGGTCTCAGCTATTTTATTATGGCCAGACTTGAAATTTTCTGGAATAGCTTTTTGATAGCTATGGTCACTTAGGGCACCATGAATGATCGTAATGAATGGTTTTAATACTGGTTTCCTATGCTAAATTGGTTACTTTGGAGAAAAAAATAAACAATTTGTGGTTTTAAAAGTTGCCCTCCCATCCTCCACCAGCCAGTTTAGAAAAACAAACTAATGGATGTTTATTGTACTTTAAAATTTATTATATGTGACTTTTCCTCCATGTTTTTTTACAGTAGGACCACAGTTAGGGATTTCTAGAATATCATCCAGGTAGACATAGCAAATTACTCAAATTGGTACATTGTCCTTGGATGTCATTAAGTTGCTGTTTCTGTCCATGTCACTAGGTTGGCCTGACTTACTTCCTTTTCCAGTTCTCTACTAGTTCGTTCAACTAATATAGTATCCCTATTCAGAACCCAGTGCTGGTCTGGTTTAAGATACGTATATAAAATAATTAATGCAGTTTCCCTTACCTACTCTATAGTAGTTCTTACACTCTTGTGTAGGTGAACCAGGCACATACGTATGTAATTCTAAATAAAGGTAAACTATGTCACAATAAAGAAATAATTTATTTTTATAGAGCCTGATTTCATGCTCTAAACCAGTTGCTGTCAAGTCAGTTCCAACTCGTGGCGACCCCATGTGTATCAGTAGAACTGTGCTCCATAGAGTTTTTAATGGCTGACTTTTTGGAAGTGAAATGCCAAGCCCTTCTTCCAGGGTGCCTCTGGGTGGACTCAAACCTCCAGTCTTTCGGTTGGCAGCTGAGTGCATTAACTGTTGCACCATTTGATGTTCTAGTCTCCAGTGCACCATTTGATGTTCTAGTCTCCTTTAATTCTTAACCATTGCTTTCTGTTACTAAGCTAACAAGGTGTTTAGGAATAATGGTTGAGAATAGAATCATTTTTTTTCATAGTTTAAAAAAAAAACACTATACAGGTAGGCATCACTCAACATCCGTCCAGGCAACGCCCAACCACATATATATCTGTGGGCCAGGACACCCAGGTGCCTGAGTGCCAGAACCCCAGGTCCTTGTCTTGAGGTTGGAGCCCCAGTTCTGCCTGGCTGTTGCGTGCAGCCTGGAAGCCACCTAGTCTGTGGCATTGGAGGCTGTGATGGTCAAGGTTGTGTGTCAGCTTGGCTAGACCATGATTCTCAGTGGTTTGACAGTTTGTAATGAAGTGGTTTGGCAGTTGTATAATGATGTAGTCATCCTCCATGATGTGATCTGATGTGATTAGCCCATCAGTTGTAAGGGGTTTCCTCAGGGATGTGGCCTATGTCTAATATCCATATGGACATTCTGGCAAAGCTCACTTGCTTGCTCTGGATCCTGCATCTGGCTCATCATCATCTGACATCCGGTTCTTGGGACTTGAGTCGACAGCCTGCCATATCACCTGCCGGTCTTGGATTCATCAGCCTCTGCGGCCTGTGAGCCAGCAGCCTTCTGTCTGACCTGCTGATCTTGGGTTTGTCAGCTTCTCTCTCTCTCTTTTGCTCTCTCTCTCTCTGCCTCACTAGTATTTTTCTCTAGAGAATCCAGCCTAAGAGTCCCAGGATCAAACTCCCAACCTCAGACCCCCTAAGTTGCCATGACTCGGCAGAGCTAGTCCCCTCATTTTGCCCAGTGTGGTCCCATAGAGGCCAATGGCAATATTTGTGCCCTGGGAACCCAAGCCCTGGCTCTGGTGCCCTCAGCCCCCTTGGCTCTCATCATCCTGTCCCTGAGCAGGTTCTCATAGGCAAGCTGGCCTTCCCTGCGGCTGGCTTAGTGGAGAAGGTAGCAATGGTTGCATCAGCAGTTTGGAGGAGAAAGTGCGGGTTGATTATTGACCCATGCCTTCTTTCTTCAAATGCCACATCCAGCTGGGCCGATTTAAAGAGAAAATGCCAGTGAGCAAAGTTTTGCAGCCAGCTCTTCCTCCTACACAGCCGGGCTCCCCCTTTCATGTTCTGCTGCTGCAGCTGCAGTATGCCATAAGGAGCAAGTGTTTGCTGTTTTGTGCTCTGTTTACAGCTTTGGGGCACCGAGTCATAAATCTTGCCAAGCCACAAATGACAAAAACCATTGTTATGCATGAGGCCACCCTGGCCCAGAGTGCTTTTTGATTTCTCCTGTTTCCCCTGGCTCTGTTTTCGCTTATAGGCGATGCTTTGGCTCCCTGACTGTTTAAACACACTACTTATATTTTAACACCTTCCCATAGCCCCACTCAGCAGCAAGCCCACCACACCAACCCCCACCCATGGAACAGGCACCCCTGCCACTAGGAGGAGTTGGCACCCAATCCTACGCCAAGCACTCAAGGTTGGCAGGCATTGTGGGGCCCAGCCAGGGCAGGGGCACCGGGTCGCCGAGACTGCTCCCCTGCTGCCCCGGCTCACAGCCAGAGTCTTCCCAGTGTGACCTTCATGGGGCTCTGGGGCCACACAATGGGCAGGACCCGGCCAAGTGCTCACTTGAGGTGTCTGCAGCAGGAGCTGCCTGGCTGTGCACTGCACAGCAGTCCCCAGGTCCAAGCACCTGGGAGTCTTGCACCCTGCAGACCCAGGTGTTCACACAACGTCCATGTCACATGATGGGCTGTTTCACAGAACACATCGTGGATGGTAAGCAATGCATACCTGTATAGCAATATAAAAATATTTTTGAAGAATTATACTTTTTATGGTCCTAGCTCCTTACTATAGCAGTTTAATTCTTATTTCCCTTTGGTCTTTTCCGTTTTAACAAATACTTAAACAAAATGTGTAACTTACATTGTCTGCATTTTTCACTGCCATAAACTTTTTTTTTTACTTCAGTATAGTCTTTATACTATTTTAATTGCTATTTGATATTTTGTCTGATTGGTATGTCAGTATTAACAAGCTTTTTTTGTTGTTGGTGGTGGTGGTAGTGATAGGTATTTTTCCAGTTTTCAGTATTGGAAATAATGCTACATTAAGCATTTTTGATTCAGGAATCCCACTTTTAAAAATTTAGTATGAGTCACTGCTGGTGGAAATGTAAAATGGTACAAACACTTTGGAAATCAATTTGTCACTTCTTTAAAAAGCTAGAAATAGAAGTACCATGCAATCCAGCAACCCTACTCCTTGGAATATTTCCTAGAGAAGTAAGAGCCTTCACACAAGTAGATATATGCACACCCATGTTCATTGCAACACTGTTCACAATAGCAAAAAGATGGAAACAACCTAGGTGCCCATCACCTATGAATGGATAAACAAATTATGGTATATTCACACTGTGGAATACTACAAAACGATAAAGAACAACAATGAATCTGCGAAACATTTCATAACATGGATGAATCTGGAAGGCATCATGATGAACGAAATCAATCAGTCGCAAAAGGACAAATATTGTATGAGACCACTATTATAAGAACTCAAGAAAAGGTCTAAAAACAGAAGAAAACATTTTTTGATGGTTATGAGGGTGGGGAGGGAGGAAGAGGGGAATTCACTGACTAGATAGTAGACAATAATTATCTTAGGTGAAGGGAAGGACAAGTCACAATACAGGAGAAGTCAGCACCACTGGACTAAACCAAAAGCTGAGAAGTTTCCTGAATACAACCAAACACTTCAAGAGACAGTGTAGCAGGGTGGGGTTCTGGGGACTGTGGTTTCAGGGGACATCTAGATCAGTTGGCATAACAAAGTTTATTAAGAAAACGTTCTGCGACTTCTGGGCAACATGGCGCCATAGGCAGAAGCACCCCCCTGTCCCTCCACAGCAAAGATCCGAAAAACTAAGCCAAACAGAGAAAACGGCAGTCCTGAAACCGTAAGCATCAAATGAAGAGATAAAGAACTCAGCCAAGCACCAAATCGAATAAGAAACTGACAGAGAACAGAGAGTGAGGAGAGATATATGCAGAGGTCCCCTATCAGCTAACGCAGCACAGACCCACCATCTTGGACTCCTATCAGAGACCAGCGAACAGGGGGTACAAGAAAGCAGCTTCACGGAGCTTCCAGCAGGAGACAGAGCAACCGGTAACCAGCGATATATGCTTTCCCACACTGCACCCTTCTTCACCCCCACTTGGCCTCCTTTGCTTCCTGTAGCCACAGTCTGTTGGCTGGGAAGCACCGGCTTCACCCCAGTGTCGCTTGGATTGCACTTGCCCACACTGGCCAGTTCCCTGAGTGCCATTTGTTGGCTGCTGGTGTTGCTTCTTTCCGCTTCTTCAGCTTTCTTCCTTAACCTCTCACCACCTCCCCCTCCTTTCTCTCAAATACCTGGCTCCGTGTACCATCTTTGCTTCTTCCTGAAAGGCTGTGAAACACTGCTTGAGTGCGAGACTGCTTCCTGGCCCATGCTGCCACGCTGGTAGGATCCTGGGGCTTTTTTTTTTTTTTTTTTGTCTTTTTTGAATTGTTTGTTTGTTTTTTCTTTTCTCAAATTGAGAGCCTGTTCCAGCCAGGCAGTACTGTGCAGCTTGGGACCTACCCCCTCAGTTTGTGCAGATGCACAGAGGGATCCCTGAGCGCATTTCTTTTTTCTTGTTTTTTTTTTTTTTTTTTTGGCGGGGGGAGTTTCTTGTTCTTTTCTAATTTGTTTGTTTTGTTTTCTTTTCCCTCTTTTTCTCTTTCTTCATTACTCAGTTTATCGTCTCTCTATACTTTCCTTCTTTTCCTGTTCCGTGAATACCTGGTTGCTGAGTGACACCTCTATCCCTTCTACCACGCTGTACTTCACAACCTGGGTGCAACTTCCCCAGACCTGGCAGCCACACCAGTGGGATCCCTGGGAGCTTTTCTTTTCTTTTTGCTTTCTAATTTTTATTTATTCATTTTTTTTTTCTTCTCCTTTTCGTTTTTCTCCATTTCATAGTCTCTCTTCTCTCCACTCCAATGGCAAGCTCCCCTAGCACTCTTTTTCGTTTGTATGTTTTTGGCTTCTGTTCCTCTCTTCTCTCTCCTATACCCGTCTTAGCTCCACATATCACAGTCTCCCCCCTCCATCCTGCACCATGCACTGAACATCACACCACCAAGCAGCCCAGGCACGGCCTACCAGAAGCTGCCCTGCACTGATTACCGGCCCACCCTGGTGGCCATTGTAAGTGCCAGAAACAACCCATCCCAGCAACTCCTCTTCAGTTAGACCTGCCCTGCTGTACCATATCTGAGCAATTGACCCTGCCAGCTGGGGAAGGAGGCGAAAAGTATCATGCCCACAGATGAGCAAACAACAAAGAACACACAGCCCGCCTGCTTAGACATAGCCAAATAAAACAAAAAAGCAGAACAAAGCAAACAAATCTACAATCAATAAATGAGAAAAATAACTACCAAATGCCCTGAAGACGTCAGACAATATCAGAAGGTTTACAAAAGCAGGACAGGATGGTTCAGTAGGCGTCCAAAATTAAACACCACATGACTTCCCAGTAGAAGAAAAGGCACTAGAACTACCTAATAGGGAATTCAAATCTCTAATATTCAGAACTATCCAAGAGTTGAAGCAAAAAGCAGACAAAAATGAGGAAAAAAATAGACAAATTCATGGAAAATACAGACAAAAAAAATGGAACAATCCAGGAAAATAATGCAGGAACAAAATGCCAAAATAAATTCCATCTAGAAATCATACAGAAACAACAATTAGAAATCCAAAAGATAAACAACAAAGATTTCAGAAATGGACAGTGTCATAGAAGGTCTGAGGAGCAGGTTTGAAACAGTGGAAGACAGGCTCAGAGAAACACTTGGGTACAACTCTGAGGAAAAATCAGAAAAAAGAACTAAGAAAAATGAAGAGACCTTGATAATTATGTGGGATACAATCAAAAGCAAAAATCTGCAGGTGATCGGAATTCCAGAACGGGGAGAAAACAGAAAACACAGGAGCATTGAAGAACTGCTGACAGAAAACTTCCCCAATATCACAAAAAGCTGGCCATCCACAAAGCACAACGAACCCCATATAGAATAGACCCCAAAAGAAAAATCACCAAGGCATAGCATAATCACACTCTCCAAAACCAAAGACAAAGAATCCTGAGAGCAGCTTGAGAAAAACAAAAAATCACATACAGGGGAGAAACAATAAGATTAAGTTCAGATTATTCAGCAGAAGCCATGCAGGCAAGAAGGCAATGGGAGGACATATATAAAATCTTGAAAGAAAAAAATTGCCCGCCAAGAATAATATATCCTGCAAAACTCTTGTTCAAATATGATGATGAAATTAGGACATTTCCAGATAAACAGAAATTAAGGGACTATGTAAAAACCAAACCAAACTTACAAGAATTATTAAAGGGAGTCCTTCAGTCTGAAAACGAACAACATCAGCTCATGGGCTGAATCTAGGATGCAGGCTCGTACCAGCCGGATACCAATCTAGGATATGAACTCTCAAGGACTACCCAAAACCGAAAGAAATACAACAGGGAATCAGAGCAGTTAATCTGTAAATGACAGCAACATCAGAACAATAAAAGAGGGAGTAAATGGTGTAGGTATAGAACCTTCTAATGGAGAGGAAGGCAAGGCAGTGCCAAGTAATAATAGACTGCCTCAAACTTAGATAAGGATAAATTTCACGGTAACCACAAAGAAACTTAACAAACCTACTCATCAAAATAAAGAGGGAAAGAAAACTACTTCAAAATGGATCAAAGACCTGAATATAAAGCCTAAAACTATAAAGTCCATAGAAGAAAAAATAGGACCAACACTACAGGCCTTAATACACGGCATTAACAGGATACAAACCATAACCATCAACGCACAAAACCCAATAGATAAGCTAGATAACTGGGATCTTCTAAAAATCAAACACTATGCTCTTCAAAAGACTTCACCAAAAGAATAAAAAGAGAACCTACAGACTGGGAAAAAATTTTTGGACAGTACAAGTCAGACAAAGGTCTAATCTCCATAATGTACAGGAAAATCCAACACCTCTACAACAAAAAGACAAATAATCCTATTAAAAAATGGGCAGAGGAAATGAACAGACACTTCACCAAAGAAGACATTCAAATGGCCAAGAGACACATGAGGAAATGCTCGGGATCACTAGCCATTAGAGAAATGCAAATTAAAACCACAATGAGATACCATCTCACCCCGGCATTACTGGCAGAATCAAAAACACTGCAAATAACCATTGTTGGAGGGGCTGCGGGGAGATCGGAACTCTTATGCACTGCTGGTGGGAATGCAAAATGATACAACCATTTTGGAAAACGATATGGCACCTCCTCAGAAAGCTAGAAATAGACATACCATTCGATCCAGCAATCCCACTCCTAGGAATATATCCTAGAGAAATAAGAGTCATCATTCGAATAAACATATGCACACCTATGTTCATGGCAGCATTGTTCACAATAGCAAAACGATGGAAACAACCTAGATGTCCGTCAACAGATGAATGGATAAACAAACTATGGTACATACACACAATGGAGTACTATGCAACGAGAAAGAACAACAATCTGTGAACCATCTCGTAACATGGATGAAACTGGAGGACATTATGCTGAGTGAAATAAGTCAATCACAAAAGGACAAATATTGTATGAGACCTCTATTGAAAAAACCCATGAAAAAGTTCACACACAAAATGTAACAATCTTTGTTGGTTACCAGGGATGGGAGGGGTGGTGGGGAAATACTAAATAGGCAATAGATAAGTGGTATCTTGGGTGAAGGGTGAGACAGTACGCAATACAGGGGAAACTAGCACAATTTGTCCAAGGAAGGGTCATGGAAGCCCCACAGACACATCCAAACTCCCTGAGGGACTGAATTGCTGGGCGGAGGGCTATGGGGACCATGGTCTCAGGGAACATCTAGCTCAATTGGCATAACACAGTTTATAAAGACAATGTTCTACATTCTACCTTGGTAAGTAGTGTCTGGGGTCTTAAAAGCCTGTGAGCGGCCATCTAAGATACTCCACTGGTCTCAACCCTTTAAGAACAAGGGAAAATGAAGAGAACAGGATACAAGGAAAGATTAGTCCAGAGGACTAATGGACCACAGCTACCAAGGCCTCCACCGGACTGAGTCCAGTACAGCTAGATGGTGCCCAGCTACCACCACTGACTGCTCTGACCGGGATTGCAACAGAGGGTTCTGGACAGAGCTGGAGAAGGATGTAGAACAAAATTCTAACACACAGAGAAAGACCAGACTTACTGGCCTGACAGAGACTGGAGAAACCCCGCAAGTATGGCCCCCAGACACCCTTTTAGCTCAGTGGTGAAGTCACTCCCAAGGTTCATTGTTCAGTGGGGGATTGGACAGCCCTGTAAAACAAAGCAGGACTAATGAGGCACAGCAGTCCAGGGACAAGGACTAGAAGGCAGGAGCGGACAGGAAAGCTGGTGATAGGGAACCCAAGGTTGAAAAAGGACAGTGTCGACATGTCGTGGGGTTGTTAACCAATGGCGTAAAACAATATGTGTACTGTTCAGTGAGAAACTATTTGTTCTGTAAACCTTCACCTAGAGTACAATAAAAAAAAGAAAATATTCTGCATCCCACTTTAGTGAGTGGTGTCTGGGGTCTTAAAAGCTAGTGAGCGGTCGTCTAAGATGCATCAGTTGGTCCTAGCCCACCTCGAGCAGAGGAGAATGAAGAACACCAAAGACACAAGGAGAATATTAGCCCAAGAGACGAAAGGGGCCACAGAAACCAGGGACTCCATCAGCCTGAGACCAGAAGAATTAGATGGTGCCCAGCCTCCACCATTGACCGCCCTGACAGGGAACACAACAGAGAACCCCTGACAGAGCAGGAGAAAAGTGCGATGCAGAACTCATATTCTAGTAGAAAAGACTGAGACTGGAGGAAACCCAGAAGACATGGCCTCTCTCTGTTAACTCAGAACTAAAACCACTCCCAAAGCCAACTCTTCAGACAAACGTTAGACTGGACTATAAGACATAAAATGATACTCATGAAGGGTGTGCTTCTTATTTCAAGTAGATACACCAGACTAAATGGGCAGCTCCTGTCCAGAGGTAAGATGAGAAGGCAGAAAGGATAGGAGCTGGTTGAATGGACACCGGAAATCCAGGGTGGAAAGGAGTGTGCTGTCACATTATAGGGATAGCAACTGGGGTCACATGACAATGGGAGTATAAATTTTTGTATGAGAAACTAACTTGAGCTGTAAACTTTCACCTAAAGCACAATTAAAAAAAAAATAAAGGCACTAGAGAGAATATGTAAGTCAGTGTCAGAATATAAATCCATAACAATCAGTCTGTCATCGGTGCTGAATAAACAACCACAGATGCATTGCCTGCTGACAAAGGGTCAGAAGCTAAAAGACGATGTGCAGTTATTAACACCAGCGGTATAATTATGATGTAAAATAGGAACAGAAGAAAAGAGCACAAAATAGCTATATGAACTGTCAGTTGATTATCAACCCCTTCTTTTCCAAAGAATATTTTATTAACCTGTTATTAACTGTGATGCCCTTGAGTAGGGATAAGCAATGTTATTTATGGATTTTTTTCCTCCACTGGTTGAAAATCTTGTTTTTACTAACTTGGAGATAAAAGCCAGAAATAAAATGTTTTTTAAAAATTAGTATGAGTAAATAATTCAACAAGAAAAAAGCTATTGCAGAAACAGTATGAATATTTGATTCTAATACAGTTTTACTTTCCAAAAATAATATTTTATCAGTTAGTTAATGTTGCCACCAATTGTTTTATAACAGCACATGCTTTAGGAGTTATAACTTAAAATATTGGCTAATTTAGCAGCTATATGTGATATTTTAAATTTGCTTTAATTTGCATTTCTTTGGTTATTAATTAACGTTGGACGAATTTCCATATACTTCTTTGCTATATTTATTTAGAGGATCATTTTCAGTACTGAGCTTTTGGCTATTAGAAAATAATCATGTGTTACACCTCCGTTAGCTGGTCTGGTTTCCCAAAGGATATTTGTTACGGATATTAAATGAGGTACCACGTGTGAGCCAAGGCTTCAGACTGGTTCAGTCCAGTTTGACCCCTGCTGAGATTTACATTTCCACCCCCAGATAGACTGAATCAGAATCTACAGTTTAACAGGATCCCCAAGTGTATAAACAATTCTGAGAACCACTGCTGTACTATTGGTTCTCAGAAATGGTCCCTAACCAGCAGCATTAGCATTACCTGGGAACTTGTTAGAAATACAGATTCTCAGCAGGGGTTGAAACTGGAGTGAAGCAGTTCAGAGCCCTGGTGTGAGCGTACTGCCTGACACATAATAGGCGTACAGTGAATGTTTGTCTCTAGAAGATACAAAAATGCAAGTATTTGTATCTTTCCTAACTCTTCTCTCTCTGCCTCAGAAAAATGAGAAAGTATGCTTGCTTGTTTCATTACTGAACATACTAAAAACATTTACATTTCAAGTAATTTGATACAACTTCAGTGTTTTCAAATGAATTAATAACCACATTTAGGAGGAGTTAGACACTGAAGGTGAATTCTTTTATATGGTTTTAATTATATAAAGTATGTATGCAAGAGTCTTCGGAAACAATAAGAAAAAAATCATTTTGAAGTTAATTGTTACAGTTTTGAAAAGTAATCTCCAATCCCTACATGCTTGTGGGTATTATGCAAAAGGATTTTTGCTAATGTCAATACAATTATTTGTATTATGTCAAACTTAAACTTGAAGATAGTTGATTAGATCAAATATTTTAGTTGAAGGTATTTGTCTTCCTCAGACGTTGACTTTAAAAGTACATTCTCTTTTCTTTTTCTGTTTCCCTCAGGTTAAAAAGGCCTTCTTTGCCTTGGTAGCCAATGGCGTTCGAGCAGCGCCACTGTGGGAGAGTAAAAAACAAAGCTTTGTAGGTAAGCACTGTGGGCCTGGGGAAAAATCTAAAATGGGAAACCTGAAAAGCAGAAGCCTAAGGTAGTTTAATAGGTGCTGATTTGAAATTCAAATGAGTAAACATGTTACCAAATTAGAAAACATTCTTGCTTTGATATACTAGTAAGATGGGGTGACTAATAAATTCAAAACACTGGTGTATTTTTATTGGGTTTCTTTTAATTTCACAACTTTCTGGCTTATGTGCCTTTGCCAGTTCCTGTGAGCTCGGTGAACCAAATCTACACTGTAGTCACACATCAGTTAGAGCCCATGGATCAAGGTGTTGGCCCAGAATGCTGTATGCCTTCCATGGCACATCACTGCTCACCTCTTTCACATACACCTTTTGGATAATACAGCAAATGAGAACATTATAAAGATGATTGATGTCTTTGTTGTACAGTTAAATCACTGTCACATGATTAAAAATGTTGTACAACTTAAAACTACTTAAATTTCATCATTTTTCATCTTATAAATCATAGCAGGCAGTGGATTTTGTCTCTCATAGTACTCATCGCATTATTTTGAAATGATCTCTTATGTCTGCCTCTCCTTCAGGCTTATAATTTCCTCACAGAAAAGGTTCACCTCTCGTTCATCTTTGTGGTTCTAGAGTCTAGCAAGTAGTATGCGCTAAATAAACGGTGACTCTTCAAATCTTCTCTCAAAACTGTTGTGTTTAGAATGCTCCCCAGGAAACAGTCTGGTCATCCACACAGAGTATCATGTTCCTAAAGCTTGCTGAATACATTCTTATTTTTAAGTGTTTTAAATAATGTACCTGTAGGTGCAAGTCTGTTGTGATATTTTATATTAGTAAGTTTTCTCTCATAGATTTGCCAAATACTGTGATTAATTCCATTGTACTTCCTATCAAATATAATTTCAGCTAAATTTTTATATCTAGTTTGGTGTAGATAATTAACATATTAACAAATTAATAGTTTTAAATAACTTACTAAAGTGTGTGATATCTTTAAAGTTTATCTTTTTAAGCTTTTCTGGTAAATAGCCCAGGTTTTCTTGTCATTTGAGATTTTCTTAGTTTTACTTTTAACATATAATTGTTTGTTCCAGGAATGCTAACAATTACAGATTTCATAAATATACTCCATAGATACTACAAATCACCCATGGTGAGTGCCATAGTCTTTCTGTCAGTAATTAGAGCTGTGTGTGTCCGTGTCTGTGTAAAGAGGTGTGGACATTTTAAGATTCTTGTGGGACTTTTACTTTCTTTTTTGCCATAGGAGTGGTGGTGGTGGTTGATTTTTCAAATATATATAGTGGTGAACAGTTAGCTTTGCCCCAAATCATTCATACATTTGAAGCTTGAAAAAGGTAGTCTTGGGGAAAATAAAAGGAAATCCTTGGGTTAGTGAAAATCTACATGCTTATTAATTACCTAGGTATTCTGTAAGTTTCACTGAATTTATGATTACTGATCTGTAAGAGCATTATGGACACGTTCTAGTGTTGAGACTTTGCCTCAGACCTGTGAGTGAATTGAATGGGGCCCTCCTGCCCACCATGCTCCTCAACAGGAACTGCCTTTGATAATGACCTCGCTCTTGAGATGAGACTGCCACAGGGTTGTCTTTATAGGCCTGTTGATAAAAGTGTAATTTCATGCAGTTACCCCAAGAACTATATGTATTTTGGGGTTTTAAAGAAGTAAAACTTAACACGGAAGAAATTAAGTTTTTGACATTTTTCTGCCAATTGTTATTGGCTAATTTTAATGGCAGAATTCCCTGTCCAGCTGAGAACACAGTTGTTCTGTAAGAAAGCCACTTCTGTTTTTTTAATGTTTGTTTTATTCAGAGGGAGGGGTAGAGCAGGGGCAGATTTGTAAACTTTATTTGTTTCTTTAACTATATTTTGGGTATCTAAAAGGTAAAAGTCGATCCAGTTAATACTATTTTTATGTGTAATGTTCAGTAATGCCCAATAATTAAATTCCAATATGAATGGGAAAATAAGTTTCTTTGTAAGACATATTCTTAGAAGGAATTTTTACCAAAAATTCTGTTATGTGTTCTATATTTACTTCAAATAACATGTCTGGTTTGTTAAATATTACCAACACAAGTAAATACTATTTTTCCGTAAAATGGTCTTATCTCTCCTTTTGGACTAGCAAAATCAGCACAAATGTGGGTATTAAATGAACAGATTTTGGTAAAATACAATCAAACTACATGTAACAAATCTCAGCAGTAGTTAATTAAATCAAAATTGTTAAAAGCAATTACAGGCATACCTCATTTTATTGCACTTCGCTTTATTGTGCTTCACAGATAAATTGCACTTTTTTACAAATTGAAGGTAACCCTGCATCAAGCAAGTCTGTCAGCGCCATTTTTCCAACAGCATGTGCTCACCTCGTGTCTCTGTATCACATTTTGGTAATTCTTGCAATATTTCAAACTTTTTCATTCTTATCATATCTGTTACAGTGATCTGTGATCAGTGATCTTTGATGTTACCATTATAATTGTTCTAGGGCGCTACAAACCATGCCCATATAAGATGGCGAACATAATGGATAAATGTTGTGTGTGTTCTGACTGCTCCGCTGACCAGCCATTCCCCTGTCTCTCTCTCTCCTTGGGCCTCCCTATTCTCTGAGACATGACAATATTGAAATTAGGCCAATTAATAACCCTACAATAGCCTCTAAGTGTTCAAGTGAAAGGAAGAGTTGTACATCTCTCACCTTAAAAAACTAAAAATGATTAAGCTTAGTCAGTGAGGCATGTCAAAAGCTGAGATAGGCTGAAAGCAAGGCCTCTTGCACCAAACAGTTAACCAAGTTGTGAATGCAAAGGAAAAGTTCTTGAGGGAAATTATAAGTGCTACTCCAGTGAACACATGAATGATAAAAAAGAAAAACAGCCTTATTGCTGATAGGGAGAAAGTAGTGATCTGGATAAAAGATCAAACCAGCTACAACACTCCCTTAAGTTAAAACCTAATCCAGAGCAAGGCCCTAACTCTTCAATTCTGTGACGGCTGAGAGAGGTGAGGAAGCCGCAGCTACTGTGGGTAAAATGCTATTGTTGGCTGAAAGCAGAGAATACCAGAAAGTTGTTTACCTGTGTTTTATTGACTATGCAAAGGCATTCGACTGGTGGATCAGTCTGAAGCTAGCAGAGGTTGGTTCATGAGGTTTAGGGGAAGAAGCCGTCTCCATAACATAGAAGTGCCAGGTGAAGCAGCAAGTGCTGATGTAGAGGCTGCACCAAGTTATCCAGAAGATCTAGCTGAGATAATTGATGAAGGTGGCTACACTACACAACAGATTTTCAATGTAGAGAAAATGGCCTTATATTGGAAGAAGGTGTCACCTAGGACTTTCATAGCTAGAGAGGAGAAGTCAGTGCCTGGCTTCAAAGCTTCAAAGGACAGGCTGACTCTCTTGTTAGGGGCTAATGGAGCTGGTGACTTTAAGTTGAAGCCAGTGCTCATTTACCATTCTGAAAATACTAGTGCTCTTACGAATTAGGCTAAATCTACTCTGCCTGTGCTCTGTAAATGGAATAACAAAGCCTGGATGACAGCATATCTGTTTACAACATGGTTTACTGGATATTTTAAGCCCACTCTTAAGACCTGCTGCTCAGAAAAAAAGATGCCTTTCAAAATATTACTGCTCATTGACAATGCACCTGGTCACCCAAGAGCTTTGATGGAGATGTTCAGTGAAATTAATGCTGTTTTCATGCCTCCTAACACAACATCCATTCTGCAGCCCATGGATCAAGGAGTCACTTTGACTTTCAAGTCTTATTATTTAAGAAATACATTTCATAAGGCTGTACCTGCCATAGATAGTGATTCCTCTGATGGACCTGGGCAAAGTAAATTGAAAACCTTCTGGAAAGGATTCACCATTCCAGATGCCATTAAGAACATTTGTGATTCATGGAAGGAGGCCAAAATATCAACAGTAACAGGAGTTTAGAAGAAGTTGATTCCAACCCTCATGGATGACTTTGAGGGGTTCAAGACTTGAGAGGAGGAAGTAACTGCAAATGTGGTAGAAATAGCAAGAGAACTAGAATTAGAAGTGGAGCCTGAAGTTGTGACTGAATTGCTGCAATCTCATGATAAAACTTTAATGAATGAGGGGGTGCCTCTTATTGATTAGCAAAGAAAGTGGTTTATTGAGATGAAATCTTTTCCTGGTGAAGATGCTGTGAACATTGTTGAAATGACAACAAAGAATTTAGAATATTACATCAACTTAGTTGATAAAGCAGCAGCAGTGTTTGAGAGAATTAACTCCAATTTTGAAAGAAGTTCTACTGTGGGTAAAATGCTAGCAAACAGCAATGCATGCTACAGAGAAATCTTTCGTGAGAGGAAGAGTCAACTGATGCAGCAGACTTCACTGTTGTCTTATTTTAAGAAATTGCCCCAGCCACCCCAGCCTTCAGCAACCACCACCCTGATCAGTCAGCAGCCATCAACATCGAGCCAAGACCCTCCACCAGCAAAAGGATTACAACTCCCTGATGGCTCAGATGATGGTTAGTATTTGTTAGCAATGAAGTATTTTTTAATTAAGGTATGTACATTGTTTCTTTAGACATAATGCTATTGCACACTTAATAGACTACAGTGTAGTGTAAACATAACTTTTTTGTGCACTGGGAAACCAAAAAATTTGTGTGACTCACTTTATTGCAATACTCGCTTTATTGCGGTGGTCTGGAACTGAACCCGTAATCTCTCTGAGGTATGCCTGTATGTCTAAATTTACAGCCCAAAGTTTTTCATACTTGAGGAAACATCTTTTTCTCCACTTTCAAGTAATTTTCTAATTGTGAACAAAAACAATACTATTGTAAAAGCTGTTTTATTTTATTTTACAAGTATTCATCATTAGTATATAAAAACACAATTGATTTTTATGTATTGACCATTCACTTATTATTGCAAAATTCACTTATTAATTCTAGTAGCCTTTTTGTAGCTTTTGTTAAGATTTTCTAGGAGTCCTTGGGTGGTACAGTGGTTAATGCACTCAGCTACTAACTGAAAGGTTGGAGGTTTGAATCCACCCAGAGGTGCTTTGGAAGAAAGGCCTGGCGATCTTCTACAAAGATTACAGCCATTGAAACTCTATGGAGCACAGTTCTGCTCTGACACACATGAGGTCTCCATGAGTTGGGTTCGACTCTATGGCAACTGGCTTTTTTTCTTTTTTTTTTTAAAATGAACATGAGATAGTCTTTTTCCTTTCTTCCATGCCTTGACTCAGGTTTTTCTTCTTGTTTTATCTAAATCCCACCTGTCATGCAGATCCTGGCTGAAATCCTACTTCTCAAAGCTTTCCTGTTCATCTCTACTTTCTCTGAATCCTTGAGTCCTAAATCTTTTAGAGTATGGCCTTACTATATATCTTTTTTCAACTCTTAAGTGGCATTTTTATATAAAATTATCTTAAGGTTGCTAGCCACCTGGATTTTAAGCTTCAAGATGAGACAAGTTTTCTCATTGCAGATGCCCTCGTAAGTCCCCTGTGATGCTGAGAGTATAGTCATTGTTTGGAAACTGAGCTGGGGAGCCGGAGCCAGAAGGTGGCGTAGAGAGCTGAAGTCCATTGAGCACCTGCTCTCGGCCACGCGCGCTGTCTCATGTAATCCTCTCAGAGGCTCATTTGGAGGCTGTTTTTATTCAGTTGTATAGTAGAGGAGAAGATCCAGAAAAGGGAAATAATTTACCCAAGAAGAGCAACTAAGAAGGAGTGGTAAAGCTAGAGTTGAGATTTGGAGCAGATCTGAGACATTGCATAATTAGTTTGTGTCACCTTGCGCTGTTCACCTTATAGGCATTGTACCACTTGGTGACATGACCCAGCATAAACTGATGTTTGGACCCAATTTTAGCCCATGACTTAACCAAGTGCCTTTTTTAAATTGGAAGTGCTATGCTAAAAATCTTCTGTATCAAAAAAGGAGGACTAAGTGTATGTGTCTGTGTATATGTGTTTTAAAACTTACGTGTTAGAAATTTTCAGGTTGAATTACTGAAAAGATAGTATTATACTGGTTTCTTATGTTTTAAGTTTATGAAACATCTATCTTCAAAGAAGTATAGAGCATTTTACATGTTTCTCATTTATACTACCAGTATTTCTGAGTTACGATCTGGATTGCTCCCATCTGTTAAATTATCGGACTCGATAAGTTATGAAATAGTAGATTAATTTCCTTTTTCTCATTTTGTGAATGTTAACATTTGTAAATAAGAATTTTCCTTATTTGCAGGTACAGATTTATGAATTAGAAGAACATAAGATTGAAACATGGAGGGGTAAGCATTACTGTAGGATTGTCAATATCTTTTAACAACAGGAAAAAAATATTTATACTTAATGTATAAAATATGCCTTAATACCTCAGATCCTTTTCTCTCTGCCTAGTAGTAGACTGTTTTGTTAAAACATCATTCCATTTATTTCTATCTTAATTTTCGATAGTATGCCATAGTACTGTAATTATTATCTATTCTGCTTAATAGACATTTATAGAGCACCTATAGCACGCTGGAGCCCTGGTAGCATAGTGGTTAAGCATTCGGCTGCTAACCAAAAGGTCAGCAGTTCATATCCCCCAGCCGCTCCTTGGAAACGCTATGGGGTAGTTCTACCCTGTCATGTAGGGTCGCTATGAGTCAGAATCGGTTCAACAGCAACAAGTTCGGTTGGTTTTGGTGTAGCATGCAAGGCCGTGTTCTAGGTCTGAGAATATAAAGATGACTGAACCGACCAAAGCCCACTCAGTGCCTGCATGGAGCCTGCATTCTGGTAGTGTCACCCTCAAGAATGTGCCTTTATATAGAAAATGCACCAAAGGGTGCCTGACTTCAACAAAAGCAAGGCTCTACCCTTACTTAAACTTTAATAACTATTTCTTACAAAGTACGGAGAAACATAGAACAAGTGAATCTTAAACTAGATGATTTGGATCAAATAACAGGAGAAGAACTTCAAGAACTTCAAAACTCTCTTTTGTTTATAACATTGAAATTCACCATTTGTAATCATAATACCCTCTTCTGAAATGGAACCATTTTTTAAAGTCTAATTTCATAATTATAAATTGGTCCTTCTAAATGATAACACCCTCCAGAACCCTTGGGTAGAAATACAGGGACCAAATGAAAGGAAACTTGAAATCGAGGAGTTAAGCTTTGCACTTCACATGATATGCCTGTTATTATAAGCAATCTTTGTAACTGGTTGTAAAATCTAACATCCATTAGCATTCTGGTGACTTCTACTGGTATTATATTACTCTTTTACCAAATTTCTTGGATTTTCTTCTGCATTTTTAAACATCTGTTGAATATTGTTTTTTAAGTATTTAAATTTTTCCACAAAGGCAACATACTGGAAACAGTTGGGAAGTTTTTAAAATAGTCATGACTGTAATGGACCCGGTAGTTTTGGGTAAATTAAATTTCGTTGATTTGAGTTTTTAATCCTAATTATTACCTATCAGTTGAAGGGTATTTTATTTAATAATTGCAAACAACAGATGTGTTACTAACTTTGTATTTTCTTTCTATAAATACAGAGCTTTATTTACAAGAAACATTTAAGCCTTTAGTGAATATATCTCCAGATGCAAGGTAAACTTGTAATTTTTCTCCTTTGGAAACATTTAGACATTCATTCAGATTATCTGTTTTGTTACCATAATAGATAGACAGTAAAACATGGTTTTCCATCAAGATATGGACCAGCTTCCATAATTTCAACTACTAAATTAAATAAATTTAGGGACACTAGAAATAACAGCAGTTGTTGGCCCAAATGATTGATAGTGAACTAGGAAAAGGGTCATAATAAGCAGTTTTGAAAATTCACATTGCCCGCAGGAATCCATCTAGGGAGCTTGTTAAAATTTCAGATTCCTGGGTTGTACCCTTGACCTATTAAATCAGTCTTTGGAAGGTAGTGCCCAGGAATATGCTTTCAAACAACTCCACGGTGATTTTGATACACACTGAAGTTTAAAAATCAATACATGAGAGATTTGTACACCAGTGTTCATGGCAGCACTATTCTTCACAGTAGCCAAAAAGTGGAAACAGCCCAAATGTCCGTCAACAGATGAATGGACGAACAAAATGTGGTATATACATCCAGTGGAATATTATTTAGCCGTAAAGAGAAGTGAAGTCCTAATGCATGTATGACACCGATGAACCTTGAAAACATCATGCTGAGTGAAATAAGTCAGACACAAAGGACAAATACTGTATGGTTTCCCTTGTGTGAAATATCTAGAATAGGCTAATTCATAGAGACGGAAAGTAGATGAGGGGTTACCAGGAGCAGGAGGGGGCTGGGCAGGGGAGTTATTGCTGAATGGGTACAAAGTTCCTGTTAGAGTGATGACGAAGTTTTGGAAATAGATAATGGTGATGGTTGCCCAACATTGTGAATATAATTGACATGTCACTGAATTATACTAAAGTGGTTGAAATGGCAACTTTTATATATATTTCATCATAATAAAATAATTGTTTTTTAAGCAAAGTATATTAGACATTCCTTGAGAGGAGTCACAAGAAGGAGTTGCCTTCTCTGCTGTCTTCCAGCTACTAATACTTTTTGATCCAGGCTCTGATCCACATTTGCATAAAAGCATTTTCTAAATTCTAGACCACTCTACAGAGAAAGTCAAATGTTTGTTTTTAGTATTCTTTTATTTCCAAATCCTAACAAAAAGATCAGTCCCAGTGAGCCTTCTTATCGGCAGCGCAGGAGAGGCCCAGAGGAGAACAGAAGTGCCCGCTCTGCGGAACCCAAGAGTGGGGTTACCCCAGAGTCCCCGCAGGATCATCAGCCCTGCACCCAGGGAGCCTGTCGCTGCAGCTTTCTCGCTTAGCTGTCCTCAGGGTTTAGGTTCTGCCATTTTTCAATAAAATCATTAAATGTGCCATTGAACATCTGCTCTTCTAGAGACTTGTGGTTCACACTTATACATGAGATTTATTAACAAAGATTGTAAAAAATCAAAATATTTACTGAAATCTCCAATTTAAAAATCTTCCAAAACACCGTTTTAAGTTGATCAACCTTTTATTATTCTAATATAAAAACACAGAAAATGCTTTCAAAGCAGGGGTGGTCCAAATGTTTTCTGGGTTTTCTTTAAAGCCTCCTAACAACTTCATTGGCTTTTCCCACAGCCTCTTCGATGCTGTATACTCGTTGATCAAAAATAAAATCCACAGATTGCCAGTTATTGACCCTATCAGTGGGAATGCACTTTATATACTTACCCACAAAAGAATCCTCAAGTTTCTCCAGCTTTTTGTAAGTAGCTTTTAGTGTTTCTAAAGACATAGTTGCATTTGCTTTAACTAATTTACTTCAGTGGTTAAGAGCTATGGCTGCTAACCAAAAGGTCGGCAGTTCAAATCCACCAGCTGCTCCTTGGAAACCCTTTGGGACAGTTCTCCTGTGTCCTCTAGGGTTGCTATGAGTCAGAATCGACTCGACGGCAATGGGTTTAATTTACTTCAAGTAAATTGACTCCCATTACCCTCAGTAGAAGAAATTGTTAGCTTTGAGGTCTCCATTTCTAAACTTCAGTTTCTCAACTTACTGCTTGAATTGTACATTCTCAAAGTTGATTCCAGTTAAAACGTGATCACCTTTCAGTGCAAGTATCAAAATTTAAAAAACACTTGAAATTCTGTGTAAATTAGAATATTGTGTCACCTAAAATATGAAGGGATATAAAGCAGATTGAAGTCAGTCCAATTAAGGAACTGCTGTACAAGATAAATTGAACCAATATACATAGCCAGGAAAAAGCCTTTGAATGCTTTATTGATGTGGTGGTTTTTAAAAACATGTTCAAAAATACTGTCCTCAAGATTATCTTAGTATCTTGTTATTAACTGCAGCCATGATAGAAAAACCCAAAGCAAATAAAGTTTTGGCAAGAGAGTACCATGTTGGTCCAAATTAGGGCTATATTATCTGTATGTTTTCTCAAATGCTTTGAAATGAGATGGTTTCATACTCAAGCAACAGTTAGAACCTCTTTGGTCCGCAGTATTTAAAGGGGCTGAGACTGAACAAGGAGTTTCCTAAGAGAACTTTTATTATCTCCTTTTAATTGCATGCACTAAATTTGAGGTTATAAGTAATTGTTCAAATAGAACCACTAGGAAGCCTCATTAATGGCTCAGAGAGATCATTTGAACAGTCATTTTAGAAGACTTGACTAGACATTAAAAATCTACCTCAAATTAGTGTTCACATTTCCTTCTCCACAGCCTCAGAGAAGGAGCTAAGACAAGACAGCACTCCGTACGAGAAGGGGCCAGAGCTCCTCTTTGGGATGCTGCCCCACAGCACACCCAGGGCTGGTGCCTGAGGGAAGTGCCTGTCCGTCAAACCAGTCCTGTAATTTTATAGTTTGACTGTGTAAATAATGCTTTTCATGTTTAACTCAATGCTAAGAAAGAACCTAGGAAGGAGAAGAACGATTTACAAAAAAGTGTGGGGTTTAATAAAGAGACAGCATGTAGGCGAGAAGCCCTGGGTGAGGTGTGGTGTCACTCACCAGACCTGCCCTCCTTTCTCCAGGGAGGCACATGCTGTGGCTGTGCTTTGAGGGCTCACGAATGCCGGGCCTTCAGCTCATTTAATCCTCTGAGTAATAATCTAAAATAATATTAATTATGAGAGCTAACTGCGTTAAGCATTTACTGTATGTCTAACAGTAGCACTTCACCTGACATATCTAGTCCTCACTACTCCCCTATCACATAGGTGTTTTTATTAATACCATTTGGTAGGTGATGAAGCTAAGAGAGGTTCAGTCACTGCCTAGGTTGGTGGCTGGTCAGGGTAGAGCCAGCGTTTGAACCTCGTGCTCTAATCCTGCGGCCACTCCTAACCACATGGCACTCTCCCAGCAGATGGTTTGGGAGGCGTTTTTACCTCCATTGTGCATGTGTGGCACCTGACCCAGAAGGATTAAGAATGGGGCCCAAAGTCACAGAGAGACTCAGTGGTCAACCTGAAACCCAGGAGGTCAGTGTCCAAAGCCTACACGCACCCTTCTTACTGCCCTGCTGCCATAAAAGAAGCGAGTGGTTGTTTGAGATAGTCCTTTGGCTTACCTACTTTAGATTTTTCCCCTCTGTAAAAATCAGGAAGGTTGCCTCTGCCCACTACTGCCTTAGATTTGGGCCAATATGGTAATTAGGATATTCCAAATATTCTAATATACTAGAATATTCAGTTTCCAGATAAAAATGTAGAATTTTAAATGAATAACTTTCAGAACCTGATCTGTACTGAATTATGAGATTATTTCCTGAGAAAAGACAGCATTACCCTTCATGACATTTGAAGATTAGCCTGAGCATACAGTAAAGAACAGGGAATTGTCCTATACTGAGATGGACTAGATGACCTAATAGGTCTTTTTTTTTTTTCTCTAAATTTCTAGGATTCTCATGCTTTGAATATTGATGAACTCTTTGACTTGAACATTTTGTTTCTTCTAATTGTTCATCTTTTCCTGATAATTATAAGGTACACCAGGAGGATGGAATCAACTGTACCCTTTATAAAAGGTGGATTTTTGAAACCGTAGACCTTGTTTTGCTGTAGTCAAATGTGATCCTAGACTTCTCTCTTCTGACTTCTCCCTCCTCCTCTAAAACAGCCTATGAAAAGAAAAGTTAATTTTAAAGGTTCTTCTAATTCTGTTCAGTTGGCTTCTTGTTTGTTCCTGGTAGACAAAAGTTGGAGTCGCGCAGAGGCCCGTTCAGGAGGTAGAGGGAGGAGGGATGAGGACTAGCTCAGCGGGGCTCAGTACGGCCACCGGCATGTGCACTGAGTCGTAGGTTTGGAAACGTGCGGGTTCTCAGTACATACCACCTAAAGCTGAGCGCAGGACCAGGCTGTCGCATGAATAATTGAGAAGAAAGGATTCCTGGTGGCTGTCAGGTCTTAATTTCCCAAATTGGCCTATTGTTCTCTTCCTCTGCCCACTTTTTAGCAGATAAAGAGGAGAAGGAGAAAAATGTTAAATATTAGTGCCATTCAATATTTTATTAAATAATTAAATATCAAGTATAGGTATACGAACTGGTTTGAACAAAAAATACAATTCTAATAAGTCAGTTTTTTTATATTAATTCAGACATCCAGGCAGATTGTTAGAGAAAACTAACTAATTTGCTTGTACATAGTTTTCACTCAAATCTGGACATTTGAATACTAAAAAGGTATATTTTGGTTCTAGAACATTTGCATTTATCTTCCTGTTTAGATGTCTGATATGCCAAAGCCTGCCTTCATGAAGCAGAACCTGGATGAGCTTGGAATAGGAACATACCACAACATTGCCTTTATACATCCAGACACTCCCATCATTAAAGCCTTGAACATATTTGTAGAAAGACGAATATCAGCTTTGCCGGTTGTGGATGAGTCAGGTTTGTGTGTTTGGCCATACCAGTTGAACAGAAACAACTGCTTATCTCATTAGGGTAAAATTATTTTTAAATGACCTAGCATATCAGAGAAGTGTGGGAAATGAAAATTTAGATCTGAGGGGTAGATTCAGCACCAGGAAGCCCATAGGATATAATAATTTTAAACTTGTTTATTTTCATATTTTCCATTAAAATATGATTTCATGTCCATTTAAAAATAAGCTGATTTTATTTATTAATGTCTAATTCCTGGTTATAAGGAGACCTGGTGATGCAGTGGTTAAGTGCTGGCCTACTAACCGAAAGGTCGGCAGTTCGAACCCATCAGTTACTCCGCGGAAGAAAGATGTGGCAGTCTGCTTCCGTAAAGATTACAGCCTTGGAAACACTGGAGCAGTCCTACCCTGTCCTATAGGGTCACTATGAGTCAGAATCGACTTGACAGCAGTGGGTTTGATTTTTTTGTTTTGTTTTAAATTGTTATTTGCTTTTTTTTTTCCTAAGATGTTTTTCTAACATATATTTTCATTTTTAGGAAAAGTTGTAGATATTTATTCCAAATTTGATGTAATTGTAAGTATTTTTTGTTTTGTTAAACCTGTTATCCAGAGTGCATTTAGAAACATGTTCATTAATCTAATTTTGTGTTTTTCTCTAATGATTTCTAACTTTTTTGAGTGTGAGGATCTAATCAGAATTCCATAGACTCCCCATAGTAATTGTACTTTAAATATTCATAGATTGGACAGCGTTACTGTTATGATTACGTTAGTAGCATTTCCTAATTCTGTCTTTTCAGTATATTTACATTTTATCCGCACGGCAGCATGTGTCTGTATTTCAAAGAGCTGTGTTTCTCTGTGTGTGGCATTGTTTATCGAGCCCTGGGCAGTGTGCCTAGAGGGTGCACAGCTTAGTGGGTGCACGCAGGAATCCACGGCGCTTGGCACATGCATCCTGCTGCCTGCTGACTGGGGCCACTGCCCTAGAAGGCAGCACCGTTTATTAAATAGAGTTATGTAACATTCTTCTGTGTTTGAGTCCTTGGCTTAAATCTACTCCGTTTATGGTTGGTGCTACATTTTCCTATTTGATGATTTTTTTTTCCATTCATTTTAAACGACTTCCTTAAAATAGAGTCTTACGCTATTTCTAAGAGAGAGGATTGATATTGTGATAGCCTCAGATGTGCACACCATTTTCTGCCACAGTATTGACCCCAACATGAAACATTCCTTTGTAGCTGCCACAAACCCTTTTGGTTCCTCCTATTCTCTTTAACATAATAATAGACACCAAAAGACATTTATTGGAATTTTGATTGAGTGGGACCTTAAGAAGCCATTTAGATCCATGGCACTTGTCAGGCCTCTTCTTCCTCCGTGATTACATGATGCTGGATGGGTCCCCAGCACCTCCCAGCAAAAGCTTTGCTCCCTGGGTGGTCCTAGGATTCAGGGAGAATCCATCGACACAGGTTCCCCAGCCCTGTGGCACTTATCGTGCTGTGTATTAAATGTTAGTCCACCTCTCAGAAAAGTTTATTCATTCAGGCTATGAACACTAAGGGGCAGGAATGGGGGAACAAACCTTTGGTGGGCCCTGCAATCAAAAGGTAACAATGTTGCTTCACAATTAAGGTATACCATATCATACAGAATCTTTATTATTGATAATGCTATGAAATAACAGTGTTAGTGGCATGCTATATGCTGAAAAGAGAACTTTTGATGGTAATAATTTAAGAGAACTTATGGTGGTAATCAATTCAGATAAACCTGAAGGTTTTTTTGAAGCAGGTTGCCTTAAACTTACTGATTTTGGTCACTAATTTGAATTGAAATGACAGGATATAATTCATCCCATTGCTTTATTACAGAATCTTGCTGCTGAAAAAACATACAATAACCTAGATATCACCGTGACCCAGGCCCTGCAGCACCGGTCACAGTATTTTGAAGGTGTCGTGAAGTGCAATAAGCTGGAAACACTGGAGACCATCGTGGACAGGATAGTGAGGGCTGAGGTGAGGCGGCTGTCAGGTTCCTTCCTCCTCCTCCTTTCCCTGCCTCCTTCCTTCTTGTTTGTTTGTTTTTAAGTCATGTTGCAAAAAATACTAAATGGTGAGCAGTGCCTCGGGAAAGACCCGGGGAGGCAGCCCTGCAGGTCAGTCTGCGCTTGTGTCTCCCTGTACCAGAGCAGGGCACACTGCTTGGCCCATAGCAGGTGGTCGGTGAGTGTTGGTGAATTGAATTTATGAGGCCTGATACCATAGTTGTGTGTTCACTAAACTGGTAACATACTCCCATGGGTTAAAAAATACATCCTTGAAAACAAGAGTTGTCCCTAGAACTTCAAGTTCCATTAGGCCATTTGTGAATTCAAAATGTAGAATGTATAGTATATATGATTTTAACAAAGTGAATGCTAGATCAATAAAATGCATTCTGATACTTTTTTAAAAATTGAAGTAATTTTGTCTCTTTCCACCAGTGTCTCTGTCTCTTTTTTGATTAGATAAATAGTAAATGGTCTATAACTGTCAGTTTCCTAACCGTTAGCTCCCTTAACACTTTACTGCTTGTAAAAATAAAACAAACCAACCCGTTGCTGTCAAGTCCATTCTGACTCATGGCAACCCTGTGTGCTACAGAGTATAACTGTTCCATGGGATTTTCTTGGCTGTAATCTTTACAGAATCAGATCGCCAGGCCTTTCTTCTGCGGCGCTGCTGGGTAGGTGTGAACTGCCAACCTTTAGGTTAGTAGAGCGTAAACTCTGCACCACCCAGGGACCATGGCTGTTCATAGGATTTTCAAAATGATTTGTATGACATCCTAACTAAAAGATGAGACAGATCATTTTACAGCTTATCTAATTCAGTACACCCTTCCCCAGAATTCCTTTTCATCATTGTCAGACAAGGACAAGAACAACATCTTGTTTAACACTCTTTAGGACTGAGAGATGTAACTTGGTTCCTCTGAAACAGCCCTTCATTAGGCAAAATAAATGAATAAGGATGCATCTGCTTTGATTTTTTTTTTTTTTGCATTACAAATGCAAGAATTCAGTCCAAGAAGAAAAGTACCTGATTATTTTTTTAGGCTAAGAGGCAACCTTAATTTGTTTCTCAAAGTTGCCTGTGAAGTTGTATGTTGCATTGAAAACACAGCTGTCCCTTTCAAGAGTCATCATTATGAGAAACCCCTCTGACCATCATTTTATTATTGTATGTTCAGGAATTCCACCGTAGTCTGTCCTCATCTGCATTAATTCCCCCAGCTTCACCCCTTATGATTTTTAATGTTTCATTAGAACTTCAGTATGAAGTGTTTTCTGTTTCTGCTTGGATTTAACGTCCAGAGTCACTACTTATTTACCAGAGGGTTTTACTGACTTAGGGATATGTCTTAACTTTTTATTAAAATCCTAAGAATTATATGCCTTTTGAAGATCGTAAGCAGAAATAGATAATGCATTCCTCCCTAACTGTTTATCCAGGACAGTGAACAGCACATGATGGAATCCTTTGTAACTATTAAAAGTCACGTTATAGAAAAATATCTGTTGATACGGAAAAACATTCACAATATATGGCTAAGAGAAGAAGCCAGTTGCTGTACACAGTATGAGTCTTTCTCTTAACACACATTAACACAGCATAGGCAGGGAACCGAGACTGTTTGCACCAAAACGTTGGCAGTGGCTGTTGGGGGACAGAGTGGTGGTAGGTGTCAGGGTGCCGGTGCTTGTCTGTTTCCTGAGCATTCTCACCTGAGCATGAAGTACTCATAGGTAAAGTGTTTAAAGAAATTACTCCATTGATAAAATATTTGTGATTAGAGAAAATTGGCTTGTCCTTTAAGTTCATTTGGTGAGCAGTAGAAATATCATTGTGATATGAAACAGGTCACTGAGGAAAGGAAAGATGTAATTAAGCCGTTTTCTAAAGTGATCTATTTTAACTTTGTCTTCATTAAAATAATTTCTTTCACCAGATGCTCCTCACTAGGAAACAAAAAGAAATTTTTTAAGTTTAACACAGTTTGTTAGGAAAAAGATATACAGTACCAGTAATGATTCAGTTTTGATTACATAACCTAAAATATAGTATTAACTCTTAGGTTATACTAAAGACTCAGTAACAGTTGAAAAGAAAATAGTTTGGGTAGTCATTTCTGTCTGGTACAGCTCCTTAATGGTCTGGGTGAGATGGGTTTCCCTCGACTTTCAGTAGTTCAAAAGATAGTTATTTAATTATAGACCTGAATTTTAACAGTAAAATTTGTCTAGTATGGAACGTAAAGTGTTCTCTGATCCTAGATGTAATACATCATTTTAATCTATAGCTGTATTTACTAAATAATTGTGTCGTGTTATATCACAGGATTACTGAAGAGCTTCAGCTTGATGCTTTTTAGACAAGCTTTTAAAAGAAAGTTGTTGGCTGACATGAGAAAGATAACCAAATGACAGGTTTTTTGTTTGTTTTTTGTTTTACTTAAAGCAAGTGCAATATTATTAGAGGAAAAAAATATAAAAGCAAAATTACTTCCTTTCTTTTGATCTCTTCTGTTCTCCACTCTATCGGGTGGGTCTGACTGTTCAAGAGGAGAGGCTCTCTAAGGTAACAGAATAGAGGTGCTATTTTCTCACTCCACTCCTTGTGCTAAGGGTGCTTTGTTATAAGTAATCCCTGAGAACATTATTCAGTCATTTAAAAATATATTTTAGAGTAAAAAAAATAGAAATGAGCGTAATCTATTTTACTTTATTTTAGTTCCTTTATCCTCTGTGCGGTATTATTATATATGGACTTGGTAGAGGAAAGATATAAAAAATAAAAAGCCATCTAAAAGCAGGGACCCTATACTTACAATTTCAGTGGTCATTCCCCATGTTAAACAAGTATCTTCTAGGTATTAGAAACTGAAATGCAACTTTAAAAAAATTAAAACTGTTATGTTTAAGAGAATAATATAGCTACATTAATTGGTGTTTTGAGTTCCTCCATATATTAATATTTTGAAATTTGAAAACTTCTTAGCAGGAACATACCTGCCTAATTTTTCTTAGACGTTCAAGCATATCAGCATTATATTTTAGCACCAATAAAAAAAAAAGAAAAACCCCGTTGCCATCGAGTCGATTTCAACTCATAATGACCCTATAGGACAGGGTAGGACTGCCCCGTAGGGTTTCCAAGGAACGGCTGTTGGATTTGAACTGCTGACTTTTTTTGGTTAGCAGCCGTAGCACACTGTAGCTCTTACAACCCCCGCGCCACTAGGGCTCCTGGTGCAGTCACGGCTCTGCTGCAGTCACTCTCCCGCTGTTCTACATCAGTGAAGAAGCTGTGTTCTCACAGGTGGTAGGGGTTCCTTTAGGGTGGATATTTTTAGGTTAAAGGTTAATTATAAACTAGTCTTAGCTGGGTTTGATTGCTTTCTGAACTAAAGAAAACAATAATATGTACATAATTTATATTACATTAGAGCCAAAGACCTTTATATGGTTCCACACACTATTGGTTTATTCTCATTTGTGGAGTATATTCATTAGAGAGTACATGCCTGCCTAACTTTTTCCCTTCTCTCAAACCTATTTTTAAACTTTCTTTTTAATCGGAGCGTTCACACGTGATCTCCTTTGCTCTTGTTTGCAGGTTCATCGGCTGGTGGTAGTCAATGAAGCAGATAGTATTGTGGGTATTATCTCCCTGTCCGACATCCTCCAAGCCCTGATACTCACACCAGCAGGTATCAATGGTGATTTCTGACCTTTCACCTAAGTTTGTAGGACTAGAAGTGGGTAGAAGAATAGGGCACAGCAACTCCATGTTTCCTACACATCCACTCACACATTGAAGCTTTACGGGCGTTAATTTATAAACCAGTTTACATCACATTCGTATTAGTTCTGAAGTTTTAATTTTCTGTTTGTGTGGGAAAAGTTTATCGAAAGTATTCTGACTTAGGAGCATCGTGTATTCAGAAGCCCAGCAGTGCCTAAATGATCTGGGGTATATTGCCATTTTCATCAGAACCTTTTCTGTTAAAAAGTAAAGATCTCTTCACTTTTGCTTTATCTAGGACTACTAACTGGAAACCCTAGAGGGGAAATCCTTTGAGTTTTACCTGTTGAAACCTCCATCTGTCCTTACCAGTGTTTTGTGTGTATAAAACACATTACCAGAACACAGACTTTTCCCCATTACTATTATCTGGAAATTACATGAACTGCCAAACAGGGCTGGTGGCTAAAACCATTTTCTGCCAGGATCTCAAACACTAAGCTTGCGGAGACGGAGGGAGGGTGCTTTAGAAGAGAAGAGGTGGTGGTTTTCTTGTGTCACAGGTGTAAAGATAAGCGGCAAGGAGCATGAGGGGTCTTCAGATCACCAGCCCTCCCTTTCTCTCTTCTCCCCACTCCTCCTTCCTCCTCCTCCACCCCCAGTCAAACACAAACAGTCCATCTTTGGTGGGCCACATAGATTCAAGACTCTTTGCCACTGAGTCGATTAAACAATTCATGACCCTTTGTGCTGCAGAGCAGAACTGCTCTATAGGGTTTTCTTGGCTGTGACCTTTATGGAAGCAGATCACCAGGCTTGTGTTCTGCCTTACTGCTGGGTGGGTTCGAACCACCAACCTTTAGGGTTAGTCAAACACAAATCACTTGCACCACCCAGGGACCTCTAGACCTAAGACAGAGATGTGAAAATAAGTGAGATACACTATGAACTCTAGAATTTTTAAGTTCAGTTATGTATATATTACGGTATTTTTGTCTTTAGTTCAGAAAGCAATCAAACTCAGCTAAGAGTAGTTTATAATTAGTCTTTAACCTCCAAATACCCACCCTGAAGGAATCCCTACCACCTGTGAGAACATATCTTATTCACTAATGTAGACTAGCAAGAGAGTGATTGCAGCAGAGCCGTAATTTTTCAGTGTGGTCCTCAGACCGGCAGCACAGGTTCCCCTGGGAACATGTTAGAAATGTCAATTCCAGGCCCACTTAACGTCTACTGAGTCAGAAACCGTAGGGATGGGGCCTAGTGCAGTTATATTTTCAAGTTTCCAGTTAAAGATCCTAAAGTCATGATAAAACATGAAACCAAACCTGTTGCCATCGAGTCAATTCTGACTCATAGCGACCCTATAGAACAGAATAGAACTGCCCCATAGGCTTTCCAAGGAGCCGCTGGTGGATTCAGACTGCCAACCTTTTGGTTAGCAGCCATAAGCTCACTGTAGCTCTTAACTGCTGTCTTTACAAAATATCATGAAATAACTAAATGAATGCAGGATTGCTCATAGCGTTCTTTGTAATAACCTAAAACTGGAAATAACCCAAATGTCTTTCAGCAAAAGAATGGATAAGCTGTGTTACAGTCATTCAGTGGAATACTGTACACCCTTGAAAGTGAGCAGATACAACCATGGCCCACAGTGGGTGCCTCATGCAGAAAGAACACTGAGCATAGGGAGCCCATCTAACCCATACAGTGTCATTACACTTTATAAACTTCCAAACGGGCAAAACTATACAGCACCTTCGTTCACATAATAAAAAAGGCCTCTTCTCTGGGCAGTGCGTCCCACGGGTACGCAATGTGTACCTTCAGAAAAACATCCCTTTTCCTATCGCGAGGCACACGGCTTGGCCAGTAGAGCCAGGCTGGGTGTCAGCTCCCATTTGTCCCTTTGTCAGGATTGCTTGTGCATTGCAAACTCAGAGTAATCAAGTCATTTATTCTCTTGAGGATATGATGTCTCAATTAAATTTCCATCCAGGTTTGATATTCCAAAATTTTAATTCATAACAGCTCTGCTGCCCATGCTACCACAGGGAGGCAGTCTCTCTCCCTTTTTCTTATAGATATTTAATCTCTTTCAAAGGTCTGGTGTCTTTTAGTGTCTGATGAGAAAGTAGGAGAAAAGCTGCTGTGGTGTGAAAAATAGTAGCTCTTTCTGCCAACCCATTGAAAGATCCTTGTGTGCAAATATTCTTAAGCATGTTATAATCTTTTTTTTTTAAATTTTTGTAAGTACGAACAACGAAAATACTTTGCACCTTCACTAAAACATACATGCCTATCTCTTTTTCAGATTTTTAGCAACAACCCTTTTTTCCTAATTAGATCACATATTTAGAATTCCAGTGTGTAATAGGAATTAACAGTGAGCTGCTTTGCTGAGGGGCTGCCCCCTCTCCAACTCCTCCCTCTTCTGCAGCCCAGAGCGTCCTCTTTAGGTACCACTGGGTGTGGTTAGAAAACCCGGAGTGTAGAGACTCACTGCTTTTATCGTGGAGCACATATGTGTCTGCAGCACACCCAAGTATTTGTTTTTCATGCCTGACAGGTGCCAAACAGAAGGAGACAGAGGCCGAGTGACGCTGGGAGTGCATGCCCTCGAGGAGAACTTGAACAGCGCTCTGGGTCATGTTTTACCTCTCGAACACTGACCACAATAGAAGAGAGTGGAATGGTTAAGAATGTATATCAGGGTTTAGTGATGCATCTTTTTTTTTCCAGTGATGTTGAAACTCAGCATAAAAAAGAAAGATTTTATGTGCTTGAAGATTCAGGCCTGCATTAAAAGACTATTTCCAGACCTTAGTCTGAGATTTCAAATGCTGTCTGTCATAAAAGTGCACTGTGTCCAGAAGTCTTATTTTCCATTTCAAAGGGTCTGCTGGTGTGCAGCAGGTCATGTGACATAAGGTGAGCGTGTGGCATATTCATATCATAGTGCCTTATGTCAGAACACAGCAATATGTCATCACAGCTGAGACGCACTGGTGGGCCATCTGCTGGACAGTGGACGTCTGAACCTCTTACCAAATCAGCTTGTTCTCATTCGATTTGTCCAAAAGTTGTCATTTGAATATAAGTAATTACTTTAAAACTTCAATGGTGGTTTTATGTTTAAATGTAAAACGAGACTGCTTTTAAAACAGCTTTATTTATTTTTACTTTAATGGCAATTTTTATACCTCTTCTGGTGGGTAGACTTCACCGTATCCATTAATAAACTATTGATTGTTATTTTAAAAGGACAAATTTCTCATTATTTAAGTTTGCATCTGGAAAGGACATGATTTCTAAAATTGGCACTGGTAGGTTGTAAGCGTTAGCGTCTCTGGAAGCGTGTGTGGAGACCAACTGCTGTGCGGGCAAGGGCCGCCGTCAGAGGATGTGGGGGCAGAAAGGCATCTGTTTTTTCTTGTGTATTGAAATGTAAAATCATGATGTTTGTACGACCTGACACGATTTTTTTGTAAATTTTGTTGTGGTGCGTACGGTATTGTCATACAGTCGAAGAGAAACAAAAGGTCCTAATGTAAGTGCTTCTGAAAATGTTGACATTGTATATATGAGTATCGTTTGGTTTTCTGGTTGTTGGTTTTTTGTTTTTTTTTTTTTTTTTTCTTTTTTGGCAAATTGAAATTAAAATAAATCCTACTGTCTATCATTTTGTTAAAGAAGTTCTTTAAAATACCACATATTTCATTGCATTTTCATTAAAAATCTACCTGCGATTTTCCACTTAGATATTTATCTCCAGTTAAAGGAGAATATGAATTCTTGTATCTTCCCCATCATTAGGAAAAAACCTAATGATTTGATTTATAAACTATATATCTCCATTATTATATATGAACATATTTTAAATTGCCACATAAATTTTCTTGTGCTAAGAGGTCAGTTTTTTCATTTCCTAGTAGGACAAATATGAGAGAGAGCAAGCACATGCATACGTTCTTCCCATAGAAACAACTGGTTATTTAGGCCAGTAGTTATATTTGGGGAAAAGGAAAAAAGTCACAAAGCTGCCAAAACAGCAGTTTTGTTTTTGCTTTTTTTATTGTTGTAAAAATAAAACAACAGTTTTGAAACTCAAATAATCTATTATTAATCTACTCCTTGCTTGTTTAATTATATCCACACACAAAGTGTATAGAAGACATAGTGTGTATTTTCTGCTTCAGAAAACAGTATTTGGGCTGCTTGAAAAAAAAATGTATTAGCATTTTCTGGTCACATGAGGAACATGTATGTTCAGCAGGTCTAAGAGTTAAGAATTTGTTCCTAGCAAGGGATAAAGACTTGGTTATGTTAAATGTGCTTCTCCGTGCCTTTCTAGGAATAAGGAAAAGTGGTACTTCAATAAGGCCAAGTCTAATAAAGCCCAAGTACTGGTAATTTGTTAGTGAAGTAACGATTCAGAGGGAATGCATCTAAATGATTCTGTATGTGGAGACCCTTGGCTGTTGGGTCACCCTTGTCACAGGAATGCTCCCCTGTGGGCAGCCTTTGTGGGCTCTGGGCTCCCGCACAGCTCCATGGGCCACACCTAGGGAGGGGTCTGGCCTCTGCACGAGCTTTCACCCCTGCACTCCAGTGGAGCTGACAGGAAATTGCTGAGCGTCAGACAAGATGGTGACTTTGAAAGCAGAGTCCTATCAGGAACCACAAGGAAAATACCTGTGTCATCCATCCCAGAAATGGACCACGTCCATTCTGGTTTTTATTCTAATCTTTAAGGAAATTATAGTAGAAATTAATTGAACTGATAAAATTTCTTACAATGTTTTCTTAGAGAAGTGTTTACAGTCTTCTCTAACCCAGTGTTCTCCACCAGAGGTGATTTTGCACCCCCAGGGGACATTTGGCAGTGTCTGGAGACATTTTTGAGAGTGCTTCTGGCATCTGTGGGTGAAGGTCACAGATGCTGCTGAGCATTCTCCAATGCACACGTCAGCCCCACAACAAAGAATTGTAAAGCCCAAAAGGTCAATAGTGCTGCTCTAAACAATTAGAATCTTACGGGTATTTTGGTTGCATTTGTTACTACCTAACTGAATTCACTTATCTTTGGAAGAACAACTATGAGCAGGCAGCCATTCTGGGAAAGGGGGCATTAGAAATAGTCCGCAGGTGAATTCCATAGTCCATAGCCATGAAATTATCAGTTTCCTTCCAAAGCATTTTCACCAAAAAAGCAATTTCTCTTTGCACGGAAACACTCAGGAGAAAATTCCTATCCATAGGGAAATACCTGGAAAGTATATTTTCTTACTTGCATAAAGAAATCTAGAACAGGTTCCAAAATTATTCTTCACATAAAATTGCCAGCGAAGTGGCCTAGTTATAAGTTTACAGTTAGAGCAGGCTTAAAATGCACTCAGATAAAACCGCTAGGATTCCCTCTCAGTGAGGCCACGCAGCCCCTATCTGATTCCTTGGACTAAACACATCATGTTAAACTTGATTGTTAGCCCTCTGCCTAAACCAGGGGATAGTAAAATTATGGTGGGGTTTATTTCACTTAGCTGTCAATGCGTGTCAAGTTTCCTTCCAGCAAGGAGGTCTGAGAAACCTCAGGTACCTGATGCTCTCTGGACATCTCTGCTTTGAGTCCTAGTAGCCTGTGCCTAAAAGGAGCTCACAGATCAGTCTGAAAAATAGAGGGTCGTTGCACAGCACTCTGGTTTCGAGGGTTTGTTTTCCTCCCTGTAAAACCTGATTCAGACTCACCTGAGGTGCTCATTAGGAGGCCCAGTCAGGGTCCATCCCAGATAGACAGTTAGCAAGCACACCCAAGTCTGAGAACCAAAGCCCTAAGGGTCACCTCTTTCTAGTGTAACATTTGGGAAAGAGAATCGGCCTCACATCTGTTTCTACTTGGCACTGCCAGGCACTCCTCTGCACCCACACTCCCCGTGCTCCTGGCTATGCTGCCGCTGGGACCCCTACCAGGGGCAGAGTGGAGCAGGCTGCCGCATATCACTACAGGATCCAGCTGGGGCCAGGGTCAGACCTAACTGGAGGGCCGGCTAAACTGTGAGAGAAAAACCAGAGAGAAAAACCCTACTACATGTTGACTATGTGTTGTTGGCTACCACAGAGTCGGCCTTCAACTCATGGCAACCCCATGTATAAACAGGATCTGACCATTGTGATCCATAGGGTTTTCATTGACCAATTTTCAGTAGATTGCCTGGCCTTTCTTCCTAGTCCATCTTAGTCTAGAAGCTCCCCTGTAGTCTTCAGCATCACAGCAACATGCAACATCAGGAGGTGTCTGCATGAGGTGCACTGGCCGGGGATCGAACCTGTGTCTCCCACATGGAAGGCGACAATGAATGCTACCACTGAACCACCCCTGCCGCATCACTACATGTTACTTTCCCTGTTGTCAACCAAGGCCTCTGGGGAAGCGCCTCCTAACTTGTTCTTTGTCAAAGCCGCCTCCCACCATGGTGTGGCCTGGCCAGGACTCCCTCAGCCCCAGCCTGCTTCCCCAGGCAGAGTGGGGCCCCATTACCTGCTGGTGGGGACAGAAAGCAGGGCTTTGTCCAGAGTCTGCTGAGCACTCCTGCCCTCACAGCTCTCAGTTGTCCCTGGATAACGATTAACTTGAGCACATGGTCCAAAGGGGGGGTTCTTAGAGATGCAGTCGCATCAGCTCACAGACACATTAGCTTTGTCTGCTGTTGGTTTGCTTGTTTATTCACCATCGGGGTTCACGTAAAGCTCCAGATTTCTGCTTCCCATGAAATCCTACAGACCAGGCCACACTGGGTCCGCATTCCAGCAGCAGTGGCCTTGGGGCTTCGGGTAGCCCCTTAGGCAGACCACGTGCTGTTCCTTCCCACAGCCCCTGTCCACTTCCCTCATGTGAGCCTGAGAAATACTTTCCTAACTGCCCCCAATGCAAAACTACCTCTCTCACCTGAGTTTGTACATTAATAGTAATGGTTTAGCCCCTTTCCTTCATAGCTTAATAAAACAACAATCCAATTGAAATAAAGCCAAAAATTTGAATAGACCTTTCTCCAAAGAAATTATACAAATGGCCAAGAAGCACATGTATATTAGTTTTCTATTTATGCAATAACAAATTATCACCAGTTTAGTGGCTTAACACTAATTAATTTATAGTTCTTTAGGTCAGAATCCAACATGCGTGTCTCCTGAGACTAAAATCAAGTTGTCAGCAGGGCTGTGTTCCTTCCCGGAGGCTCTTGGGAGAATCCATTTCCTTGCCACTTCCCTTCTGTCTTCACATTTTCCTCTGTGACTAAAGCCAGGAGAGGTTTTCTGCTTTTAAATAATCCTGTGATTGGGTTGGACTCACCTGGATAATCTGGCATAAGTGGTTAAGCACTTGGCTAACCAAAATATTAGCAATTCAAACTCGTCGAGAGGTGCCTGATGGCGCAGTGGTTAAGAGTTAGGCTGCTAACAAAAAGGTTGACAGTTCGAATCCACCAGCTGCTCCTTGGAAACGGTATGGGGCAGTTCTACTCTGTCCTGTAGTGTCTCTGTGAGTCAGAATCAACTCGAAGGCACTGGGTTTTGTTTTGGTTTTGTTTTTTTGGTTTAGAGGTGCCTGGCAATCTACCTCCAAAAGGTCATAGCCATAAAAACTCTATGGAGTAGAGAGAGAAGCAAGATGGCGGCATAGCTGATCACACAATTATATCCCCCTCCAGCAATATCAGAAGTAGACAACTAAGAAGTGATGTAGCCAAAGATCTCGGAACCCCAGACACCAACTGAAGAGCTGGAGAACCAAAGGGAAAGCTGAATAAAGAGGAAAGTAGATAAGCATGGTGGGAAAGCAGAGTTTGGCAGAACAGACACACTTGACTCAGCAGCCTGGCTCAACACAGACATCTTGGATGGAGTAAAAAAGTGCTTCCAAGCAGAGAGCTCAGGGAGGGAGCAATGTGGAGAAAACAAACTGAGACAGAGAAACTAAGAAACCAGCCCAAAACAGAGCAACAAGGCAGGCAGGGTGCATATTGGGACTGGGAAGACCTGGAGAGAGTGGGGCTCAGGTGTAGCATAGAGTAGGGTCCTGGGAACTCTAGGGAAGTGCTACCTGAGGAGAATGGTGCAGACTGAACTGTAGTAAATCTCAGGCAAGGAGCAGGAAGCCTGGTTCAAGTGCCACAGGGAAGGGGCGCATAGAAAGTGCAACAGTGCAGGTTTGTGCTCCCCTACCCTAGGGGAGTGAAACAAAGTGTAATCACCAGGAATCGGTCCTATAAACACATCACCTGGGGAGCCCATGTGTTGGAGATGGCTGGGGAGGCTCTTCAGCCCAGCCATCCATCAGAGGCTAGAGCAGCCATCTATGGCAGGAGACACCCATAGGCTGAGCTCCCCACTGGGAGCTGACTGGCCTAAGGTGGGAATTCCACCACGACATCCATGGCATGAACGCTGCCCAGGCAACCTAAGCTTGGCTCATCCCACCCCCCTGAGGCATGCCTGACACAACCTTATGTCATAAACTCGCCCACCCCAGTCCAACATTGCAAGAACAACTTCCTCAATGCTGTGGGCGCACCCACCCAAACTCAAACCTGCAGGAGCATATGTTTTGCCCAGAAACCTGAAGAACCTGATTTGGACCATGATAGCATCCACGGCACATCCTTAAACAGACCCTGCAACAACAACCCCTAGACCAGCACAGAGGCTGAGACACCGTCCCTGGATCTGCATGAAGACTGGGACACCATCCTTGGGTCTACATGGAGCACGGGACACCGTGCCCAGACATGCGCCACACCTGGAGTCTTATATGGCCAGTGCACACCTGTGGCATTACCTCTGACCTGAGCAAAGCCAGTGGCCTCACCATCAGCCCTGTGCAGTGCCTGTGGCCCTCCCCTTGGTCCAGTGCAGCACCCTAGACTGCACCCCTGGACTGGCACCTTACTAGCTAGCCCGCCCCAGTCTGGTGCAGCAGCCATGCTTAACCCCAGCCCAGCACAGCTGACACCCCCCATGCAAGCCCAATACCACAAACACACATCTCGCCCTGATGCTGGAAGCATCCAGGAACAGAGAGGTAAGGTTGAAAAAGCACAGGCCAAAGCACCTGAGCAAGCTGTCCAGGAACAAGTATGGCTAGGATGGGAGACCCTGTGAACCCTGGGAAGAAGCAACAAGCAAGAAGAACAATGTAAAAACAAAGGGAAGATGCTAATCTCCTGATATTCTAAAGTAAAAACAAACAACTAAATAAATCTTAATATCCTGTAGGCAAAAGACAATTATAAAACATATGAAGAGATAGAAAAGTATGACAAAAACAAACCAAGTAAGGGGTCAGAAATAAGCCCTGAGGAAAAACAAACAATGGAGTTACCCAACAAAAATTTCAAAGCATTATACTAAGAATGCTCAAAGAGATAAAGGAAAACACAGAAAAAGATCTAAAGGAAATAAGAAAAACAATAGAAGAACAAAACAAATATTTCAACAAAGAGAATTTTTTTTTTTTCTTTTAAGTTAGAAATACTGGAGCTTAAAACTAAAGTAACAGAGGTGAACTACACCATGGAAGGACACAGAAGTAGAATTGAAATGATAGGAGAGAGGACCAGTGAACTTGAAGACAGGATCTTTGAGATTGCTCAGGCTGAAAAGCAAACAGAAAACAGAATGAAAAAAAAATGAACTAAGCCTAAAGGATAGGTGGGATACCATTAACAGGAAAAATTTATGCATTATGGGCATTCCAGAGCAAAGCAAGGTAGGCTCATAAAGAATCTTCGAACAAACGGTGGCAGAAAACTTCCCAAACATCACAAAAGATGAAAATTTTCCTATGCAAGAAGTGCAATAAACTCCATACAGGATGAATCCTAAAAGAAACTCACTGAGGCGTATCATAATCAAACACTTGAGATCCAAGGACAAACAGAAAATTTTTTTTCTTTTTTTTTTTAATTGTACTTTAGGTGAAGGTTTACATAACAAATAGTTTCTCATTAAACAGTCAGTACACATATTGTTTTATGACATTGGTTAACAACCCCACAACATGTCAACCCTCTCCCTTCTAGACCTTTTTTTTTTGGTGAAAATATACATAGCCAAAGATACACCATTTCAAAAATTTCTACATGCGCAATTCAGTAACATAGATTACGTTCTTCCAGTTGTGCTGCTATTCTCACTTTAGATGAAGGTTTATAGAACAAAATTGTTTCTCATTAAACAGTTAGTACACAGGTTGCCCTATGACAATGGTTAACAATCCCACTACATGTGAACACTGTCCTTACTCAACCTTGGGTTCCCTATCACTAGCTTTCCTGTCCCCTTCTGCCTTCTAGTCCTTGTCCCTGGACTGCTATGCCTCATTAGTCCCATTTTGTTTTATGGGGCTATCCAATCCCTGGCTGAACGACGACCCTCAGAAGTAACTTCACCACTGAGCTAAAGGAGTGTCTGGGGGCCATAGTTTTGGGGTTTCTCCCGTCTCTTTCAGGCCAGTAAATCTGGTCTTTTTGTGTGTGTGTTAGAATTTTGTTCTACATCCTTCTCCAGCTCTGTCCAGAACCCTCTGTTGTGATCCTGGTCAGAGCAGTCAGTAGTGGTAGCTGGGCACCGTCTACCTGTACTGGACTCAGTCTGGTGGAGGCCTTGGTAGCTGTGGTCCATTAGTCCTTCAGACTAATCTTTTCCTTGTAACCTGTTCTCTTCATTCTCCCTTGCTCCCAAACGGGTGAGACCAATGGAGTGTCTTAGATGGCTGCTCACAGGATTTTAAGACCCCAGATGCTACTCACCAAGGTAGAATGTAGAACATTGTCTTTATAAACTGTGTTATGCCAATTGAACTAGATGTTCCCCGAGACCATGGTCCCCACAGCCCTCTGCCCAGCAATTCAGTCCCTCAGGGAGTTTGGAAGTGTCTATGGAGCTTCCATGACCTTTCCTTGTACAAGTTGTGCTGGCTTCCCCAGTATTGTGTACTATCTCACCCTTCACCAAAGATACCATTTATCTATTGTCTAGCATTTCCCTCCCACCCCCCATCCCTTGTAACCAACAAGATTGTTACTTTTTGTGTGTAAACTTTTTCATGAGTTTTTACAATAGAGGTCTCATACAATATTTGTCCTCTTGTGATTGACTTATTTCACTCAGCATAATGTCCTCCAGTTTCATCCATGTTATGAGATGCTTCACAGATTCATCATTGTTCTTTATCATTGCATAGTATTCCATTGTGTGTAAGTACCACAGTTTGTTTATCCATTCATTTGTTGATGAGCATCTGGGTTGTGTCCATCTTTTTTCTATTGTGGACGATGCTGCCATGAACACAGGTGTGCATATGTCTATCCGTGTGTTGGCTACAAAGAGAAAATTTTTAGAGCAGCACAAGAAAAGTGAAGTATCACATACAAGGGGTCCCCAATATGATTAAATGCCATCTTCTCTTCAGAAACAATGCGAGCAAGAAGGAAATGGAATGACATATTTAAAGCACTGAAAGAACTGTCAGCCAAGAATAATATATCCAGCAAAATGATCATTCAAAAACAAGATCGAAATTAAGACATTCTCAGATAAACAAAAATTAAGAGACTTGTTACTACCAGACCAGCTCTACAAGAAATACTCAAGGAAGTCCTCCAGAAAGAAACGTGACTACACTTAACAGCCACCTGAAATGATACATACACGGGGAGGAGGGGAGTGGATTCCATTAAAGGAAAATAATAGACAATATAAAGATCAGACCTAAGGTACTCTGGATTGATAAACACAAAGGGCATGTCCTTCATGCTTTACAAGGACAAAATTATAGGGGTGGCAATAGTAATATCTGACAAAATACACTTTAAGTCAAAATTCATTATAAAAGACAAAGAAGGACACCATATAATGATAAAAGGGTAATTCACCAATAAGATAACAATTATAAATATCTAGGTACCTAACATCAGAGCCCCAACATTTATAAAGCAAACTCTAACAGAAGAAATAAATAGACAAGTCTACAATAATAGTAGGAGACTTTAATACACCACTTTTGATGATGGATAGAACAACTAGAAAGAAAATCAATAAAGAAACGGAAGACTTGAACACTATTAACAAACTGGACCTAACAGACCTAAAATACTTTATGTACTTTGTATGTAGAACACTCCACCCAACAGCAGCACAATATGCATTCTTCTCCAATGCATCTAGATCATTCTCCCAGATAGACCACATTTTAGGACACAAATCAAATCTCAATAAATTTAAAAAGATCAAAATCATACAAAACATCTTCTCTGACCATAATGGAATGAAACTAGAAATCAATAACAGGCAGAATAAGGGGGAAAAAACAAATACATGGAAACTAAATAACACACTACTAAAAAACTAATGTGTAATAGATGAAATCAAGAGTGAAATTAAAAAATACTTAGGATCAAACAAAAATGAAAACAATATACCAAAACCTTTGAGACACATCAAAATCAGTGCTCACAGGAAAATTCATAGCAATAAATGCCCATGTTAAAAAGGAAGAAAGATCTCAAATCAATAGCTTAACTCCACAACTTGAGAAAATAGAAAAGGATGAGCAAAAGAAACCCAAAACTACCAGAAGAAAGGAAATAGTAAAGATCAGAGTAGAAATTAATAAAGAATAAAAAAACAATAGAAAGAATCAACAAGACCAGAAATTAGTTCTTTGAAAGGATTAATAAAATAGATAAACCACTGCCTAGAATAAAAAAGGAAAATAAGTGAGAAGATGCAAATAACCAAAATAAGAAATGAAACTGAGGACATTACAACAGACCCAACCGAGATGAAGAGAATCATAACAGAATACTATGAAAAATTGTACTCCAACAAATTTGAAAACTTAGATGAAATAGACAAATTCCTAGAAATACATAACCTACTTAAACTAACACAAATAGAGGTAGAAAATCTCAACAGACCCATAATAAGCGAAGAGATTGAATCAGTCATCAAAAAACCTCCCAACAACAGCAACAAAAAAAGCTCTGTGTACACAGCTTGATGAAGATAAACGATGTAAATAAAAAGTACCCAAGGAAAAAAGACCTTCTGGTAACTGTTATGGCATATGTAATATCGAAACAACAGCAAAAACAACCAAAAAATGTATGTGCAGGTATATAAGTATGTATGTAGGCATTTATGTGCATAGGTATGTATATGTGAGTATATATGTGTGTATATATACCAAAACCAAACCAAACCCACTGCTGTTGAGTCAATTCCAACTCCTAGCGACCCTATAGGACAGAGCAGAACTACCCCTTAGGGTTTTCAAGGCTGCAAATCTTTATGGAAGCAGACTGCCACATCTTTCTCCCTTGGAGTGACTGGTAGGTTCAAACCACCGACATTTTGGTTAACAGCCAAGCATTTAACCACTGTGCAACCAGGGCTCCTTGTGGGTATATATAGGTGTGTGCATATATATATGTACATGCACATATGTGACTGTATGCCCACATATTCATATATATAATAATAAAGCACATGGGGGCACAATTACAGATACTTTTTAGACACAACCAAATACCTCAAGTGATTGATTTTCTGGGTTTGAAGGATTAGGATCATAGTCTCATGGAACATCTTGGTCAATTGGCGTAATATAGTTCATAAAGTTTATGTTCTCTACATACTACTTTGATGAGTAGTATCTAGGATCTTAAAAGTTTGTGAGTGACCATCTAAGATACAACTATTGTTCTCTACCAGTCCAGACCAAAAGAGAAAGGTGGAAATCAAAGACTGAAAAATACTAGTCTACAGGACCAATAGTCTTCAAGAACCACAGCCTCATCTACCCTGAGACCAGAAGAACTAGATGGTGCCCAGCTTCTACTATCAACCATTCTAATCAGAACCATAATAGATGGACCCTGATGGAATAGGAGAAAAATGTGGAACAGAACCTCAAATTCCTGAAAAAACAAAAACCAGACTTACTGGACTGATTGAGACTGGAGGACTCCCCAAGACTATTGCCCTGAGATACTCTTCAAACCTTGAACCAAAACTAACCCCTGAGGTCACCTAGTAAATAACAGTTTGGCTCACAAAATAATGAATATCACCTGTAAGTACTGTGCTCCTTTTAAAAATCACCTATATGGGACCAAACAGTCAACAATTACTTTCAAACAAAGATGAGAATGTAAGGGGGCAAGGAAACTAGATTAATGGAAACAGAAAAGCCAGGACGAAAATAACCAGAATGTTCACACATTCTGAAGAATGTAACCAATGTCACTGAGCAATTTGTGTAGAAATTGTTGAATGGGAACCTAAACTGCTGTGTAAACCTTCACTGAAAACACAATAAAATATTATTAAAAAAAAAAAATCCCTAGACCAGATGGCTTCACTGGGGAAATTTACCAAACATTCAGAGAAAAATTGACACCAATCATACTCAAATTCTTCCAAAACGTGGAAGAGGAAGGACCACTCCCTCATTCTATGAAGTCAGCATTACCCTGATATCAAAGTCAAATGAAGACAACACAAAAAGAGAAAATTACAGACCAATATCCCCTATGAATATAGAGGCAAAAATTCTCAACAAAATTCGTGAACAGAATTCAACAACATACTAATAAAATTATACACCATGACCAAATAAGATTTATTCCAGGAATGCAAGGATGGTTCAACATTAGAGAATCAATCAATGTAATACACCACATTAATAAATTGAAGGAAAAGAACCACATGATCACCTCAATACATGCAGAAAAAGCATTTGATAAAATCCAACACCTTTTCCTGATAAAAATTTTCAGCAAAATAGGAATAGAAGGAAAATTCCTTAACGTGATTAAAGATATATATGAAAAACCAACTGCCAACATTACACTCAATGGAGAAAGTCTGAGAGCCTCCTCTAAGAATGGGAATGAGACAAGGATGCCTAGTGTCACCACTTCTATTTAATATTGTACTGGAAGTCCTAGCCAGAGCAATAAGGCAAGAAAAAGAAATAAAGCATATCCAAATTGGAAAGGAAGAAGTAAAACTATTGCTATTTGCAGATGACATGATGCTATACATAGAAAATCCCAAAGATTCCATAAGAATGCTGATGGGGAAAGATGCAGCTGAAAGGGTGAGGCAGCTCGAGGAAGGGGCAGCAGGTACAGAAGTATCTCATTCGTCTTTGCATCTCCAGCACCTGACAAAACGCCTGAAAGAAGATGAGAGAGATCAAAGGTGTTTCACCTGCTCCCTAGAGGACAGGATTCCACTCCAGATCCTGTAGATAAGGACACCATTCAATGCCATGGTGCTGGTGGCCAAATTGAGCTAAGAAAAGTTGCGGCAGCCACTCAACTACATTCTGGTCAACGTATCCCTGAGGGGCTTCCTCTTCTGCATCTTCTCTGTCTTCACTGTTTTCATTGCCAGCTGTCAGGGATACTTCATCTTTGGGCACTATGTTTGTGCTTTGGCGGCCTTCCTGGGTTCCATAACAGGTTCATCCCTGAAGGCCTGCAGTGTTCCTGTGGCCCTGACTGGTACACCATGAGCACCAAATATCACAGCGAGTACTCTACCTGGTTCTTCTTCATCTTCTCCTTCATTGTGCCCCTTTCCCTCCTATGCCTTTCCTACTCCCAGCTGCTTGGGGCCCTCAGAGCTATTACAGCTCAATAGCAGGACTCAGCTATGACCCAGAAGGCCAAGCAAGAGTGCTTGTGTCTACAATCCCATCATCTACTGCTTCATCAATAAGCAGTATCGAGCCTGCATCATGGAGATGGTGTGCGGGAAATCCATGGCAGACAAGTCTGACATGTCCAGCTCCTAAAAAACAGAAGTTTCTACTCTCTCTTCTAGCCAGCTTGGCCCCTGCTAAGGAACCCATACTGGTCTATTTGCAGCAACTACAAATTTACATTTAAAACTACTGCTTCTAGCTTGGACTACTTCAGACCACTCCAAAGGCCATTCAAACAACCATCAGTTTCTATTCCAAAGTGTCACCATTCACAGCACTTGGAGAACTGATCCACAATTATAAATACAATACAATTATAAAGAAGTAACGCTGACTTTATTTCAGTGTAAAGATAACACTTATGGATAAAACGTTTTTAGTAACACTTTTTTACTTCTGGGAATCTGTTCTGAGATGATGGTATTCTGAATTAGAACAAACTTAAGAAGACACCTTAGAAATAGGTGAAAGAAAAAACAACAACATTTAAAAAAAAAAAAACCTTTAGTAGGCCCCAAATATGAGTATGAAAGAACTTCTTTTTGTTCTCTCTGCCAATAATTGCTCGTCTGGGCAGGGACCATCATGGCCATAAGCCCCTGAGCCCACAAGAATTATTCCAGGAGCCTTTGCCCACCCCCCCCCCCCACAATTTTGGCTAAACCTATATATCTGTCTTAAGCTGTGTATTTCCTAGAGTTAATAGTTTAACTGTCTACATGTACTCAAAATGAATTTGCATATTTTAATATTTTTTATTAAACTGTTTATGCCAATGTACTTTAAAAATAAAAAGAAAGAAAGCTGCTAGAACAAATAGAAGAATTTAGCTATGTTGTAGGGTACAAAATCAACTCACAAAAATCATCTGGGTTTGTTTACATCAACAAGGAGAAATCTGCAAAGGCAATCAAGAAAACAATACCATTTACGATAACACCTAAAAAATAAAATGTCAAGGAATAAACCTAACCAGACAAAACAAAAACTATAAAATACTGCTACAAGAGACTAAAAGAGATCTATGTAAATGGAAGGACATTTCATGCTCATGGACTGGAAGACTTAATATTGTGAAAATATCAATACTACGCAAAGCAATGGATAGATACGATGCAATACTGGTAAAAATTCCAACACCATTCTTAACTGAAATGGAACAACTAATCACCAACTTGATATGGAAAGGAAAGAGGCCTCGAATAACCAAAGCACTCTTGAAGAAGAGCAAGGTAAGAGGGCTCACACTTCCTGATTACAAAACATATTATACAGCGGCAGTAATCAAAACAGCCTGGTACTGGTTCAACAACAGACGAATAGACCAATGGAATAGAATTGAGAGCCCAGAAATAAATCCATCCTTCTATGGACAACTGATTTTTGATTTCAATGGGGAAGAAACAGTCTCATCAACAAATGATGCTGACAAAATTGAATATCCACATGCAAAAAAATGAAACAGAACCCATACCTCACACCATATACAAAAACTAATTCAAAAGGATCAAGAACCTAAATGTTAAAACTAAAACTATAAGTTTTTGGAAGAAAACACAGGGACAAAACTATGGGACCTAGGTTTTTTTGTTTTAATGATAGATTATCAAACACAACTACAAATGCACAAGCAGTAGAAGACAAATTAGATAACTTAAATACTTATGCCCATCAAAAGACTTTATCAAACAAGTAAAAATACAACCTCTAGACTGGGAAAAATCTTCAGGAACAATATATCTGATAAGGGTCTAATATCCAAAAGGTATATAAAACTTCTACAACTTAGCAACAAAAAGACAAATAACTCAATCAAAAAATGGGCAAAGGACATGAACAGACGCTTCACCAAACAGAATATTCAAATGGCTAACAAGCATATGAAAAGATGCTCATTGTCATTAACGATTAGAGAGCTGCAAATCAAAACTACAGTGAGATATCACCTCACCCCTGTTAAAATGGCATTGATCAAAAAAACAGGAAACAACAGTTGTTGGCAAGGATGTGGGGAGATCGGAGCCCTTATCCACTGCTGGTGGGAATGTAAAATGATACAACTGCTGTGGAAAACAGTATGATGATTCCTTGAAAAACTAAAAATAGAACTACTATATATGACTCAGCAATTCCACTCCTAGGTATATATCCTAGGGATCTAATAGAAGTGACATGCAAAGACATATGCACGCCTATGTTCATTGCAGCACTATTCACAATAGCAAAAAGGTGAAAACAACTTAAGTTCCCATCAACGGATGAATGGACAAACAAAATGTTGTATATACATACAATGGAATACTACTCAGCCATAAAGAAAAATGAGTTCCCGATACATCTTGCAATGTGGATGAACCTGGAGAACATTATGCTAAGCAAAATAAGTTGATCACAAAGGGACAAATATTGTATGATATAACTTTTATGAAATGACAAGAATAGATGCATATACAGAGACCAATCTTCATTGGTGGTTACAGGGGTGGGGGGATCATTCTCTAGGTAGTAGTCACTTATTGTTTATGGTGATGGAAAAGGTGACACCAAATGTGGGTGAAGACTGCACAGCTTGACTAATGTAATTGATGCCACTAAGTTGTACACAAGGAAAGGGATGAATTGGCAAATGCTCTGTTCTGTATAATTTTGCAACAACAACAACCAAAAAATACATAATAAAACAAATAGGGGCTAGAGATGCTAATACTTCCTAGACACAACCAACCACCTCACAGGATTAGTTTTCTTGGTTTGAAGACTTGAGGTCATGGTCTTATGTGACAATTCAGTCACTTGGCATAATACAGTTCTTAAAGTTTATGTTCCACTTCCTAGTCTGGTGAATAGTGTCTGGAGTCTTAAAAGCTTACAAGTGGCCATCTAAGATACAACGATTGATCTCATTCATCCGGTGGAAGACTTATTAACAACCTGCAATATGCAGATGACACAACCTTGCTTGCTGAAAGCAAAGACTTAAGAACTTACTGATGAAGATCAAAGGCTATAGCCTTCACTATGGATTACACGTCAACATAAAGAAAACAAAAATCCTCACAACTGGACCAATAAGCAACATCATGATAAACAGAGAAAAGATTGACGTTGTCAAGGATTTCATTTTACTTGGATCCACAATCAGCCCCCATGGAAGCAGAAGTCAAGAAATCAAACAACGTATTGCATTGGGCAAATCTGCTGCAAATGACATGTTTAAAGCGTTCAAAAGCAAAGATGTCACTTTGAGGACTAAGGTACGACTGACCCAAGCCATGATATTTTCAGTCATCTCGTATGTATGTGAAACCAGGACAATGAATAAGGAAGACTGAAGAAGAGCTGTTGCCTTTGAATTATGGTGTTGGTGAAGAATATGTAATATACCATGGACTGCCAGAAGAACGAACAAGTCTGTCTTAGAAGAAGTACAGCCAGAATCCTCCTTGGAAGTGAGGATGGTGAGACTTTGTTTTAGATACTTTGGCTATGTTATCAGGAGGGACCAGTCCCTGGAGAAAGACATCAATCATGCTTGGTAAGCAAAAAAGAGGAAGACCCTCAATGAGATGGATTGACGTAGTAGCTGCAACAATGGGCTCAAACATAGAAATGATTGTGAGTATGGCACAGGGTGGAGCAGTTTTTCATTCTATAGACTGGGAAAAATCTTCAGGAACAACATATCTGATAAGGGTCTAATATCCAAAAAGTATATAAAACTTCTACAATTTAGCAACAAAAAGACAAATAACCCAATCAAAAAATGGGCAAAGGACATGAACAGACACTTCACCAAACAGGATATTCAAATGGCTAACTAGCATATGAAAAGATGATCGTTGTCATTAACCGTTAGAGAGATGCAAATCAAAACTACAATGAGATATCACAGGGCCACTATGAGTTGGAACTGACTTGGTGGCACCTAACGAAAACAACTATATATACATATCTATCTATCTATATCTATATATATATATACCCTGTGGAGCACATTTCTACTCTAAAACACATGGAGTCACCATGAGTCAGAATCAACTCAGTGGCAGCTGGTTTGAATTTTGGTTTATCCTCCTTTTAAACTGTGTCTCTGTGTCCTGTGAGGAATAAGAAAAGGACCAACGCTGAGCCCTCAGCCTTTTAGTGGACACTGCCTCAGCTACACAAGACCAAGTGAAAATTTCACACCATGGTGTATGAGGGCCATTACATGAAGACATGAGGAAAGAAGAGCACCGCTCCCATCTCTTGACACAATGCCCAAGCTCTGAGCCCACATGGGGCCCCTCTCTCTTTGGCAGCACTTCTGGCTCACCCTTCAAGGGCTTCAGGCACTGCAGCTCTCCTGTGGCCTCCCCCTGCTTGGCCAGGGGAAGAGGATCGCATACCGAGAACTTTAACCTCCATCTTCAGCCCCACCCTCCTGAACTCTGAGGTCATGATGTTCACTACCCACTGGGGCCTGCAGTATATCCCATAGATGCCTCTCTGAAGTGGGACTTACCATCTTCAGACATGGCTCTCCTGTCCCCCTCTGTCAACTGCATACATAAAGGTGGAGAAGCCAGAAACCTTGGAATTTTCTGTAAGCCTTTTACTCCCCCTCCTCTCCTACCCTCTGGGAAAACATCATAAAGTGTCAGCACTTCTGACAGTTTCCAAACCAGTTCACATTTAAGAGCCCTAAAAAAACATTTCTTCCAACCTTTACTCCTCATAGTCAGTAGAACTGTATCTTCAAACCAAAAATCTGCCTATTTCATTTCACTGCTCAGAAACCATCAGTGGCCCCCAAGTGCCTAAAGAATCAAGTCCAACCTCCTGAGTACAGAAATGAAGGCTCTTTATGGCAAGACTCCATTGGCCTCCAAGGCCTCTCTGTACCTTCCCACGCACTTCCTCCCATGTACTCCCTCTCCTCCTCCCTTCCCTTCTCCCTCCCATGCACTTCCTTCCCTGCTCCCTCCCTTTCTTACACCCCTAGGTCTTCTCTAGCTGGTTCCCTGTCTGGAGTTCCCACCTATAGAAGAAATTCAGCTCATCTCTGAAGGCCCAAATCAAATAGTGCTTCTGCTGTGATGCCTTCTAGGACTCTCTCTATGCCAGAAACAGATGCCTCATTTTCCTGTGCTTAACACTGAACCTTATTATTAGAATGCATTGCTCTGTCTGCCTCCTTCCTGGTCAGCACACAGTAGTGTAGAAACTTTCTGGGATCTACAATCAGGAGAGGAGCCCTAGTGGTGCAACAGTTAAGCACTTGGCTGTTAATTGAAAGGTTGGCTGTCCCAGCAGCTCTGTGGGAGAAAGACCTGGAGATCTGCTCCCGTAAAGATTAAAACCAAACCAAACCAAACCACACCCGTTGCCTTCCAGTCGATCGATTCAGTCGATTCAGTCGATTCAGTCGATTCAGTCGATTCAGTCGATTCAGTTGATTCAGTCGATTCTGACTCATTGTGACCCTATAGGACAGAGTAGAACTGCCCCATAGGGTTTCCAAGGAGCAGCTGGTGGATTTGAACTGTCGATCTTTTGGTTACCAGCTGTAGCTCTTAACCACTGCACCACTAGGGCTCCCATAAAGATTACAGCCTAGAAAAAACTATAGGGTAGTTCTACTCTGTCACATGGGGTTGCTACAAGTCAAAAATTGACTCCACAGCACCTAACAACAGTCAGAAGAGTAAGATCAGCTTCTTAGCACTGCCATGCACTACCGCGGAGATTTGTGAGATCACTCACCTTTCTCAGCCTTGGTGTTCTCATCTATAGAGTTGTTGCTATAAAGCTACAGTGATCAAGACATTGATATATACATGTAAAAGCAGTTGTAAACTCTAAAGTCCAGGTGTTAGTAACAGTTGTCACTGCAGTGGCAATGTGATTCCTCTAGATAAGTAATAACACCCTATTCATCTCTGTATTCTTACCCCTGGCATAGAATCTGGTAGGTGCTCAATCAAAGTTTGTTCAACTGAAATTTTTAAATCATGACAATCAGTGGTTGGTACAAGCTGCTATAGCCTATTAGGATTGTGGGGCTGATGAGTGCTCCTTCACAGGAAACCTTTCACTCTAAATCACCAGTGTACTTGGTCACCTTAGAGACATGGCACATAACACAGAGCAGCACCTTTAAGTCCAGAGACACACCTTCCTCTCTGCTTCCAGCTTTAAAGTTTGGGGGCAGGCATGGGCTGAGGGAGACTGTTAGACCCAGGGACGCTGAAGGACAGCAGAGGGGCCCAGCCTGTTACAGTGGATGTCATGTGGCTCAGCAGTTTCAACCCAGTGGGGCACAAAGGAATAGAGGCTCCTTTCAGGAGAATGAGGAGAAGAGCCAAACATCTGCTCAGAAAGAAGAGTGAGGTGGGCTTAGGAGCCAGAGTAGGAAAGAATAGAAAGATAGAAGCGTAAAGCCGGCCCTCACACTTCATCCATGGAGCAGAAGCTCCCTAAGCTCACTCCTCACCCTTAAAACACCCGGAAGTAGCCACTCCGAGATAGTTCAGAAAATTCCGCACACCATCTCTCTTTGCCCTTAGTCTTCTTTTTGCAGGCTGAAACAATTTCCAGAAAATTCCAAAAACTCTGTTTTAGCAGCAGCTGAGCAGGGATTCAGCCCCTGGGATAAATCCAAATCAGAGGTGTTAGCTGGGAGGAGAGGGAGGGCCCTGGATCTGAGGGGACTTGGGGCCTGTGGCCTGCTTCATCTCATGCCAAAAAGAACAACTGTTTTCTCCCCAGTGCCCCTGGTGCCCGACATTATTTACTTAGTAAACATTACACTGCATGGGACACCTGCCACACGTCAGGCTCTAGCCCAGGGCTGTGACATACAGGAACTTACCTTCCAGCTCTGGCAAAAAGGAGAAAAGAAAACAAGAAAAAGTAGAACAAAGTAAACCAGTTGCCTTCAAGTAAATTCCGACTCATGGTGAACCTATGTGTGTCAGAGTAGAACTGTGCTCCACAGGGTTTTCAGTGGCTGATTTTTCAGAAGTAAGTAGCTAGGCCTATCTTCCAAGGCACCTCTGGGTATACTTGAACCTCCAAACTTTCAGTTAGCAGCCGAGCACATTAACGGTTAGCACCAGTCAGGAACTCCAGAACAAGGTAAGGGGGGCTTTAAGACTTCCGGGGGAGCTACTTCCTCTCCTTGGGGAACGTTTTCTCCCAGATATCAGTTCATCTGACACTGTCACCTCCTTCACATTTTGCTGAAATCTCACCTTCTCGATGAGGCCTGCTCTGACCATGTACTATTCATCATTACTACTAGTACACGTAACAACAACGCAAAGAGAAAGGACAGAGGAGAAGCTACAAACCACTAAGTGTTTTTCCTGCCATGCACTCTGTAAAGCATGTTATCCATACCATCTCTTTAATCCCTACAATATCACAAGATGGGCTTTACTATTATCCTCATTCTACAGATACCAAACCCAAATCCATTGCGGTCGAGTTGATTCCGACTCATTCTACAAAAGAGGAGACACAAAAGAGGTCCTAGTTGGGAGCAGAATTTGAGTGTCACTTCAAGTTCATCCAACTTAGATGTTTAGTCAAGAAAACAAAGGGATGCACAACAAGCCGAAAGAAAGGAAAGGGGGAGGTTCTTGTTCTGCCTTGAAACTTTCTTCTATTTGCCTTTTGGGTTTACCTCTGAGATCTAATCTGAGAGATCGGCAAGTGTGTCGTGGTGGGTGAGTAGTAGAGTGGTGACAAGGACAGGCTCTGACCTGAGTCCCCCACTTCTTAGACCTGTAGCCTTTAAGCAAGTGACCTAACTTCTCTGGGCGTCAATTTCCAGATCTATAAAATGGGTAAAACAATGCCTTCTAATCAGGATCTGAGCCATGTCGATTTCTCCTTGCCGTTAGCCCAGCACATTCCTTGGATCCTGGCAAACCTCACATGGCATCTGTCCTCCCCAGTACGTGCCGTGTCTGTATCTAATCTGCTCTTTTTATACCTCAGAAGTGATTAGATTTAGGACAACTCTGCGGTGGTATGACCTCATTAAAATAACCAAAAAAACCCTATTGCCAAACAAGATCACATCCACAGGAATAGGGCTTGTCTTTTCATTCTCTTAACAGTATATTTCACAGAGCAGAAGTTATTAATTTAAATGAAGTTCAATTTTTCTTTCATGGACTGTGCTTTCATGTTGTATCTAAAAAGTCTTCTCCAGACACAAGGTCACCTAGATTTTCTGCTATGCTACCTTCTAGAAGTTTTATAGTTTTGTGCTTTACATTCAGGTCTATGATCCATTTTGAGTTAATTTTTGTGCAGGGTGTAGGATCTGTGTCTAGATTCATTTTTTTGCATGTGGATGTCCAGTTGTTCCAGCAACACTTGTTGAAAAGACTGTCCTTTCTCCACTAAATTACCTTTGAGCCTTTGTCAAAGATGAGCCGATGATATTCATGTGGGTCTATTTCTGGGCTCTCTATTCTGTTCCACTGATCCATGTATTTACTCATTCATCAATACCACACTGTCTTGATCACTGTAGCTTTATAGCAAAACTTGAAGTCCAATAGTTCTTCTTTAATATTGTGTTGACTATTCTGGAATTTTTGTCTTTCCATATTAATTTAGAATCAGTGTGTTGATATTCACAAAATAATATTCTGGGATTTTGCTTGGGATTGTGTTAAATCTATAGGTCAAGTTGGGAAGAAATGACATCTAACAATAGTGAGTGTTCTATTCATGAACACAATAATTACTGGTGATTAGAATGTGAAAGTTGGAAACAAAGAAGGATCAGCAGTTGGAAAATATGACCTTGGTAAAAGAAACAATGCCAGAGATCGCATGATAGAATTTTGCAAGACCAACAACTTCTTCATTGCAAACTCCTTTTTCAGCAACATGAATAGCAACTATACACATGGACCTCGCCAGATGGATTGCACAGGAATCAAGTCGGCTGCATGTGTGGAAAGAGATGATGGAGAAGCTCAGTATCATCAGTCAGAACAAAGCCAGAGGCCGACTGTGGAACAGATCATTAACTGCTCATGTGCAAATTCAAGTTGAAGCTGGAGAAAATGAGAACAAGTCCACAAGAGCCAAAATACGACCTCACGTATATCCCACCTGAATTTAGAGACCATCTCAGGAATAGATATTATGCGTTGAATACTAATACCCGAAGACCAGAAGAGTTGTGGAATGACATCAAGGATATCATACATAAAGAAAGCAAGAGGTCACTAAAAAGAAAAGAAAAAGACCAAAGTGGATATCAGAAGAGACTATGAAATTTGCTCTTGAACATAGAGTAGCTAAAGCAAAAGGAAGAAATGATGAAATTAAAAGAGCTGAACAGAAGATTTCAAAGGGCAGCTCAGGAAGACAAAGTAAAGTATTATAATGAAATGTGCAAAGACCTGGAATTAGAAAACCGAAAGGGTAGACAACATGCTTGGCATTTCTCAAGCTGACAGAACTGAAGAAAAAATTCAAGCCTCGAGTTGTAATATTGAAGGATCCTGCGGGGAAAATATTAAATGACTCAGAAAGAATCAAAATAAGATGGAAGGAATACACAGAGTCACTGTACCAAAAAGTACAATCAATCATTTCAGGAGGCAGCATATGATCAAGAATGGATGGTGCTGAAGGAAGAAGTCCAAGCTGCACTGAAGGCATTGGGGAAAAACAAGGCTCCAGGAATGGACAGAATACCAGTTGAGATGTTTCAATAAACGGATGCAGCCCTGGAGGTTCTCACTTGTCTATGCCAAGAAATTTGGAGGACAGGTGCCTGGACAACTGACTGGAAGAGATCCGTATTTGTGCCCATTCCAAAAGAAAGGTGATGCAACAGAATGCGGAAATTACCCAACAATATCATACACAAGTAAAATTGTGATAAAAATCATTCAAAAGAAGTTGCAGTAGTACATCAACAGTGAACTGTCAGAAATTCAAGCCGGATTCAGAAGAGGACGTGGAACAAGGAACATCATTGCTGATGTCAGATGGATCATGGCTGAAAGCAGAGAATACAAAAGATGTTAACCTGTGTTTTATTGACTATGCAAAGGCATTTGACTGTGTGGATTGTAACAAATTATGGATAACTTTTCGAGGAATGGGAATCCCAGAACACTTAATTGTGCTCATGCAGAACCTGTACATAGACCAAGAGGCAGTCATTTGAATGGTGCAAGGGGATACTGCTTGGTTTAAAGTCAGCAAAGGTGTGTGTCAGGGTTGTATCCTTTCACCATATTTACTCAATTGGTGTACTGAGCAAATAATCCAAGAAGCTGGAGTATATGAAGAAAAATGCAGCATCAGGTGTAGAGGAAGACTCATTAACAACCTGCAATATGCAGATGACACAACCTTGCTTGCGAAAATCGAAGAGGACTTGAAGCACTTACTAATGAAGATCAAAGACTATAGCCTTCAGTATGGATTACACATCAACATAAAGAAAACAAAAGTCCTCACAACTGGACCAATAAACATCATCATAAATGGAGAAAATATTGAAATTGTCAAGGACTCCATTTTACTTGGATCCACAGTCAACATCCATGGAAGCAGCAGTCAAGAAATCGAATGACATATTGCATTGGGCAAGTCTGCTGCAAATGACCTCTTTAAAGTGTTGAAAAAAAATGTCACTTTGAGGACTAAGGTGCGCCTGACCCGAGCCATGGTGTTTACAATCACCTCATATGCATGTGAAATCTGGACAATGAATAAGGAAAATCAAAGAATTGACACCTTTGAATTGTGGTGTTGGTGAAGAATATTGAATATACCATGGACTGCCAGAAGAACGAACAAGCCTGTCTTAGAAGAAGTACAGCCAGAATCTCCTTGGAAGTGAGAATGGCAAGACTTCATTTCACATACTTTGGACACATTATCGGGAGGGACCAGGCCCTGGAAAAGGACACCATGCTTGGTAAATTAGAGAGTCAGCAAAAAAGAGGAAGATCCTCAATGAGCTAGATTGACCCAGCAGCTGCAACAATAGGCTCCAAACACGGCAAAGATTGTGAGGATGGCACAATCTGTTGTACACAAGTACACATTCTGTTGCACATAGGGTTGCTATGAGTCAGAACCAACTCGATGGCACCCAACAAAAACAACATTCACAAACATGGAATAGCTCTTCATTTATTTAGATCTTTTTGATTTCTTTCATCAGAGTTTTCCTTATATAGATCTTGTACATAGTTTGTCAGATTTATACCTAAGTATTTCTTTTTTTTCCTCTGCTAATGTAAGTGGTGTTGTGTTTTTAATGTCAAATGCCAAGCATTTGTTGTTGCCATATCTGAAAGCAATTGACTTTTATATACTAACCTTGTATCCTGAAATCTTGCTATAATCACTAATTAGTTTCAGGAGTTCTGTTGTTGTATTGACTCTTCAGGATTTTCTACGCAGACTGTCATATCATCTGGGAACAAAAACAATTTTCTTTCTTTCTTTTCAGTCTGTATATCTTTTCTTTTCCTATCTTACTACATTAGTTAGGACTTCCAGTAAGATGTTGAATGGTTTCCAATCGTAGAAGGAAATCATACCATTAAGTGTGATGTTAGCTGTAGTTTTTTTATAGATGCTTTGTTAAGTTGAGGAAGTTCTTCTCTATCCCTAGTTTGCTGAGAGTTTTTGTCATGAATGGGTGGTGGATTTTTGTCAAATGCTTTTTCTACATCTTTTGGTATGATCGTATGCTTTTTCTTCTTTAGCCTGTTGATTGAATAGATTACATTAATTGATTTTTTTAAAATAATATTTTATTGTATTTTCAGTGACAGTTTACACAGCAATTTTGGTTCCCATTCAACAATTTTTGCACAAATTGTTCGGTGACATTGGTTACACTCTTCACAATGTGTGAACATTCTCAATATATCCATTCAGGTTGTTCCATTTCCATTAATCTAGTTCCCCTGATCCTCACATTTTCATCTTGGTACATTAATTGATTTTTGAATGTTGAACCCCCCCTTGCATACCTGGAATAAATCCCACTGGGTCATGGTGTACAATTGTTTTTATTAATTTTTTAAATTCATTTTGGTAATACTTTGTTGAGGATTTTTGCATCTGTGTTCATGGGAGATATTGGTCTGTGATTTTCCTTTCTTGTAATGTCTTTTGTTTTGATATAGGTTGATTTTGTTTTGTTTTGTTTTGTTAGATGTGATGATGGTACTGTGGGTTTGTTTTTGTTAAAAAAATAAAAAGAATCTTAATCTGTTAGACATATATACTGAATCATTTATAGATAAATATGATCTTTGAGATTTGTTTTAAAATCATCCAAGGAGTGGACAAGGGGAGTAGCTGTCAATATAGATGTGACAACATTGGCCATGCATTGATTAATGTGACAAAGCTAGGTGCTGGGTATATTTTCTTAATTTTCCATAATAGAAAGCTGTTTTTTTGTTTTTTTGTTTGTTTGTTTGTTTTACCTTGGCAATCAAGTCTTGGCAAAGGTAAGCAGTTTGCTTTTCTTTGAAAGTAACTTTATATCATGGTGCGATGGATCACTTTTATATGGCCTTTCTCGCCATGGTCTTTACTCCCACCCAAGAGAAAGGAAGCATGTTTGACCTCCACCTCACAGGAATCAGCCTTGAGCAGTTGATCTTGATTCTCCTTCCCCTTGTGAAGTTAGAGGAGGTCATATGTCACCACCACACCAGTTCTACAATATTAACCCAGAAATATTAAAATGCTAGTCAATAAGTGTCTGATAGGAACGATATGGCTAAGAGTAATAAACAAGTACTTGAGATTTTTTAAATGGTTACAAAGATTTCTTTTCTGGTATTTGCAATGCATTCATTTTTTGCAAAGGAGAGTTAGTCACTTAAAAGTAATCGTATTATAGATTTTAGACATCTTAACACAAAAGACAGTAATGAGTAATTTAGGTTTCTTCATTATAGTGGGCACCTGAAATTTCTACTATTATACTATAAATTAGTTGACCCACATGCTTTTTTAAAAAATAAGGTAGTTTTTTTGTTTGTTGTTTTTTTTTGTTTTGTTTTGTTTTGTTTTTAGGGAACATAAACATTTTTTAAAAGAGAATAGTGTACGTAATTTCTCCTGTTATTTGTAACTTGTCTGAGAGAAACAATGCTCCCTTCTTCTGTTTGTGGAACTAGACTATACATAACCCGGGCAGCACACTCTTCTGAAAGCCAAATGACAGACAGGGTAATGACACTCCTCTACCTGCTCCTTAGGCAACCTGCTGAGAGAAAGAATATACTGATCAGGAGAGCCAACCTTCCTTCTCCAGCCACCATCTCATATCCTGCAGTCCATTCATTCAAGCCCCTCCCCACCTCAACTCTTGACACAAAAGGAGATGGCCAATCCTTAACCCCACCAAACACTCACAGTCCTTTAACCCCTCCTGACTTCCATGGCCTCCTGTCCAGTCCGGATTTCAACATCCACTCCCAGACACCCACTTGTACCCCTCTTCCCCTGACCAATCCCCATCCCAGGATGAATCCATGCAATACCTTGCTTGACCCTGGGGAGGTGAATGTTGCTGGACAGAGCCACAGTGGACCACTTTCACATTAAGTGAACAAGCCATGCCTCCAGATGCAAAGGCTCCACATCCCAACTGTGCTCATCTAGCAGGCACCCTCTTCCCACCACTCCCATGCCTCTCTCTTCTCAGCGAGGGGGAGTCTCTATGCATGTCTAATGGCCACTCAGGATTTCCTCTTCCAGGACATGCCAAAAAACTGCCTTTCTCCAATTTTTCTATTAAAATGTTTATTTTTTTCTTAGTGATTTGTGGATGCTTATAGCATTGATACAAAATTTGTTGATATGGTCATATGCATTATAAATACTGTCATCCCATTTGAGGGTGTTGTTATGGATTGAATTGTGTCACCTAAAAAGATATGTTGAAGTCTTAACCCTCAGCACCTGTGAATGTGACCTTATTTGGACATAGTCTTTGCAGATGGAAATCAGTTAATGAGAGGTCATACTGGAATAGAGTAGGCACAAATCCAGTATGACTGGTGTCCTTATATACAAAAGAGTAGAGATACAGAGACAGACATACAGGGAAGACGGCCATGTGAAGGCAGAGCCAGGGATCGGAATTATGTTACTATAAGCCAAGAAATGCCTGGGATCAACAGAAGCTAGAAGAGGTAAGAAAGGCTCCTCCCTTGCTGACACCTTGATTTTGGCAACCCAAGAAAACTACTACAGTTGTTGTTTTACTTTATTAATGGTATCTTTTAATGCAGAGGATGGCAAACTATAGCCCACAGGCCATGTCTGGTCCCCAGCCTGTCTTTGTACAGCCCACAAGCTGAGAGTGGTTTTCATCTGCAAAGTGCAGCCAAAAAAGAAAAAAGACAACCCGACAGAGGCCATATGTGCCCTGCAAAGCCTAAAATTTTACTATCTTGCTCTTTACCAACAAAGTTTTCCAACCTGCCTTAATGTATAAAAGTTTAAATTTTAACATTATATTAATCTCATCTTGGTGTGTGCTTTCTCTGATTTTTTTAAAAAATATTTTATTGTGTTTTAGATGAAAGTTTACAGAGCAAATTCATTTCCCATTTAACAAATTGTACTGTCATGGATTGAATTGTGTCCCCCAAACATATGTGTCAACTTGGTTAGGCCCTGATTCCCAGTATTGTGTGGTTGCCCTTCGTTTTGTGATTTTCCTATGTGTTATAAATCATAATCTCTCCCTGTGGTTAAAGAGGATTAGGGTGGGATGTAACACCTTTGCTCAGGTCACGTCCCTGATCCAATGTAAAGGGAGTTTCCCTGGGGTGTGGCTTGCACCACCTTTTACCTTACAAGAGATAAAAGGAAAAGGAAGCAAGCAGAGAGATGGGGACCTCGTACCACCAAGAAAGAAGCACCGGGAGCAGAGTGCGTCCTTTGGACCCGAGGTCACTGTGCCTGAGAAGCTCTTCCACCAGGGGAAGACAGATGAGGACTTTCCTCCAGAGCCAACAGAGAGAGAAAGCCTCCCTCTGGAGCTGACACCCTAAATTTGGATTTCTAGCCTACTGGACTGTGAGAAAATAAATTTCTCTTTGTTAAGCCATCCACTTGTGGTATTTCTGTTATAGCAGCACTAGATAACTAAGACATGTACACAAAGTGTTCCCTGACATTGGTTGCAATCCCCACACTGTGCCAACACTTTCCCCACTTCCACCCTGGGTTCCCCATTTTCTTTCATACGGTTTTCCTACCCCTTCCTGGAAACCCTGGGGAGGTAGTGGTTAAGAGCTATGGCTGCTAACCAAAAGGTCAGCGGTTTGAATTCACCAGGTGCTCCTCGGAAACCCTATGGGGCAGTTCTACTGTCCTGTAGGGTCACTATGAGTTGGAATTGACTTGATGGCAACGGGCTTGTTTTTTTTTTTTTTGTTTGTTTGTTTGTTTCCTGTCTTCTAGCTTTACTCTTGGGCAAATGTTGCCCTTTTAGTCTCCTATAATTGTTTGTTCTATGGAGCAGGTTCTTTTGGGTGTTATTGTTTATTTTATAAGCCTGTCTATTGTTTGGCTGAAATGTGGTTTCCAGGAATAACTGCAGTTCTAAGCCAGACGGGTGTCTTAAGGCCATAGTCTCAGGGGTTCCTCCAGTCTCTATCAGGCCAATAAGTCTGATCATTTTTTATGAATTTGATTTTTGTTCTACATTTTTTCCCTCTCTGTCCACTAAACACTAATTTTTTTTGCTTTAGGTGAAAGTTTACAGAGCAAATTAGTTTTCCATTAAACAATTAATACACATATTGTCTTGTGACATTGGTTGCCAATCCCGCAATGTGTCAACACTCTGCCCTTCCCGACCTTGGGTTCCCCATTTCCATTCATCCACCTTTCCTGTGCTTTCCTACCTTCTTGTCTTTGTTTTTGTATGCCCATTTAGTCTTGTATACATGGTTGAACTGCGTGTGTTATTGTTTGTTTTATAGGCCTGTTTAATCATTGGCTGAAGGGTGAACTTCAGGAGCAACTTCATTACTAAGTTAAAAGGTTATCCCGTGGCTGTACTCTTAGGGTTTCCCCAGTCTCTGTCAGACCAGTAAGTTTGATCTTTTATTGTGTGTGTGAGTTAGAATTTTGTTCTACATTTTTCTCCAGCTCTGTCCGGGACCCTCTATTGTGATCCCTCTCAGAGCAGTCAGTGGAAAACTACCAGAACTAATAGAAAGATTCAGCAGAGTGGGAGGATACAAGAACAACATACAAAAATCAGTTGGATTCCTATATACCAACAGAGAGAACTTTGAAAAGGAAAACAATACCATTTATTATAGCCCCTAAAAAGATAAAATACTTAATTAGCCCAGGAGACAGAAAGGGCTACATAAGCCAGAGAATTCATCAGCCTGAGACCAGAAGAACTAGATGGCGCCCGGCTACCACCAATAACCGCCCTCACAGGGAACACAACAGAGAGTCCCTGATGGAGCAAGAGAATGGTGGGGTGCAGAACTCAAATTCTAGTAAAAAGACCAGACTGAGACTGGAGGAACCCCAGAAAACATGGCCCCCAGACTCTCTGTCAACCCAGAACTAAAACAATTCCAATGGCCAACTCTGCAGATAAAGATTGGACTGGACTATGGGACATAAAATGATACTTGTGAAGAGTGTGCTTCTTAGCTCAAGTAGATACATGAGACTAAATGGGCAGCTTCTGTGGAGAGGTGAGATGAGAAGGCTGAGAGGGTCAGGAGCTGGTTGAATGGACACAGGAAATCAGAGGTGGAAAGGAGGAGTGTGCTGTCACAGTACAGGGAGAGCAATTAGGGTCACATAACAATGTATGTATAAATTTTTGTATGAGAGACTAACTTGAAATGTGAACTTTCACTTAAACTACAACAATAAACAAACAAACAGAAAAGATAAAATACTTACGAATAAATCTAACCAGGGATGTAGACCTATACAAAGAAAACTACAAAACACTATCGCAAGAAACCAAAACAGACTTACTTAAGTGGAAAAGCATACCATGCTCATGGAAAGGAAGACTCAACATTGTGAAAATGTCAATTCTACCCAAAGCAATCTACAGATATAATGCAATGCCGATCCAAATACCAACAGCATTCTTTAACAAGATGGGAAAAAAAATCACCAATTTTATATGGAAAGGAAAGAGGCTCTGAATAAGCAAGGCATTATTGAAGAAAAAGAACAAAGTAGGAGGCTTCACACTACCTGATCTCAGAACCCACTATACAGCCATGGTAGTCAAAACAGTCTGGTACTGGTACTATGACAGACACATCAACCAGTGTTACAGAATTGAGAACCCAGATGTAAATTCATCCACTTATGGTCAGCTGATCTTTGACAAAGAACCAAAATCCATTAAATGGGGGAAAAGGCACTCTTTTTAACAAAAGATGCTGGTAAAACTGGATGTCCATGTGTAAAAAAATGAAACAGGACCCATATCTCACACCATACACAAAAACCAACTCAAAATGGATCAAAGACCTAAATATAAAACCTAAAACAAGAAAGATCATGGAAGAAAAATTAGGAACAACATTAGGGTCCCCAATATATGGCTTAAATACAGTACAAACTGTAACTAACAATGTACAAACACCAGAAGATAAACTAGATAACTGGGAGTTCCTAAAAATTAAACACTAATGCTCATCAAAAGACTTCTCCAAAAGAGTAAAGAGAGAACCTACTGACTGGGAAAAAGTTTTTGGCTACGACACGTCTGACAAGTGTCTAATCTCTAAAATCTGTAGAATACTTCAACACCTCAAAGACAGAAACACAAATAATCCAATTAAAAAATGGGCAAAGCATATGAATAAACACTTCACAAAAGAAGACATTCAGGCAGCTAAAAGATACATGAGGAAATGCGATCACTAGCCATCAGAGAAATGCAAATCAAAACTACAATGAGATACCATCTCACCCCAACATTACTGGCATGAATCAAAAAAACAAAAAATAACAAATGTTGGAGAGGTTGCCAGGAGATTGGAGCTCTTAGGCACTGCTAATGGGAATGTAAAATGGTACAACCATTTTAGAAAACAATATGGCACCTCCATAAAAAGCTAGAAGAGACATATGCACCCCCATGTCCATTGCAGCATTATTCACAATAACAAAAAGATGGAAACAACCTAAATGACCATCAACAGATGAATGGGTAAACAAACTGTAACACATACACACAATGGAATACTACGCAATGATAACGAACAATGATGAATCCACGAAACATCTCAGAACATGGATGAATCTGGAGGGCATTATGCTGAGTGAAATAAGTCAATCACAAAAGGGCAAATATTGTATGAGACCACTATTATAAAAACCAGAGAAAAGGTTTGTACACAATAAAAAACAGTCTTTGATGGTTACAAGGGAGAAGACGGTTGGGGAGAGGAAATCACTAACTACGTACTTCCCATTGCTGTCGAGCCGATTCAGACTCATAGTTGCCCCATAGGGTGTCCAAGGAGCGGCTTGTGGATTTGAACTGCTCACCTTTTGGTTAGCAGCTGAACACTTAACCATTGAGCCACCAGGGCTCTAACTAGAGCAGACAAGTGTTAACTTTGGTGAAGGGAAAGATAACACACAATGTAGGGCAAGTCAGCACAACTTGATCAAGGCAAAGCCATAGAAGCTTCCTAGACACATCCAAACACCTTGATGGACCGAGTTACTGGGGCTGCAGGCTGGGGGCCATGGTCTTGGGGGACATCTAGGTCAATTGGCATAAGATAGTTCATAAAGAAAATGTTCTACATCCTACTTTGGTGAGTAGTGTCTGGGGTCCTAAAAGCTCGGCAGTGGCCATGTAAAATACACCTATTGTTCAAATCATGTCCACAGCAAAGAAGAATGAAGAAAACCAAAGACACAAGGAAAATATTAGTCCAAAGGACTAACGGACCACATGAACCACAGCCTTCACTAGCCTCAGCCGAAAAGAACTAGACGGTGCCAGACTACCACCACCAACCACTCTAACAGGGATCACAACAGAGGGTTCCAGACAGAGCGAGAGAAAAATGTAGAACAAAATTCAAATTCACACACAAAAAAAAAACCAGACTTATTGGTCTGACAGAGACTGGAGGAATCCTCGAGATTATGGCCCTTGGACATCCTGCTAACTCAGAACTGAAGCCACTCCTGAAGTCCACCTTTCAGCCAAAGATTAGACAGACCTATGAAACAAACAATAATATGCGTGAGAAAATTTTTTCTTAGTTCAATCAAGTATACGAAACCAAATGAGCAATACCTGCCCAAAAACAAAGACGAGAAGGCAGAAAGGGACAGGAAACCTGGGAGAATGGACACAGGGAACCCAGGGTGTAAAGAGAAAGGGGGAAAGTACTGACACATTGCAGGGATTGCAACCTATGTCACAAAACAATTTGTGTACAACTTTTTGAATAAGAAACTAATTTGCACTATAAACTTTCACCTAAAAAATAATAAAATGAAAATAAATGAAGTTGAAAATCAGCCCTTTACCAGCTTATGAGCTCACTGTGCTTTCAGAAGAAGCATAGTATTGGGTTCAAGTTACACCTAACTAGCCAGGTTGCTAGAAATAACAGTTGTGAGGGAAGGTGCTCTGAAATGGGAAGTTCCTGCTTTCTTGCTGGGGAAAATAGGCACAGAGGGAATCTTATGCAACGGATGTAGAGATGTTCTACTTACCTTTCCTTTAATTTATGACTTTTCTATATGGGTAAAATAATGTGGGGGTGGGGTGGCACCAGAGACGATAGGCACTAGTCTCTCTTGTCTCTCAGGCAGCGTTTCCTCACTTGGCTAATTCCGGGGAGGAAGAGAAACTGCCAAAGATGAGGACCTCAGCCAGAGGCCTCTGTGAAGCTAAGCAGCCTCCAAACCCACATTGTGTCTCTGTCTCGGAAAGTTCGTCCACAGGAGAGGCGTCAGAGGGAATCAACCCACCAATCTCATCAACAGCTATAAGAATAGAATCACAGTAAGCTATAATTTGAATTTATTAATATTAATGGAAAGATATGCAATTTTATTTGCTTTTACTTTTAAAACTCGTTCCATAAAAGTTTAATGTTCATCTGTTTTAATAAAAATATATATTTTTTTACCAAGATAATGATTGGCAGATAGCTCTTTGGAAGCTATCAAAGTGCCCAACAGTGGGAAGCACAATGGCAGAGTTATTAAAAGTATGGGCTCTGGGGTTAGACAGCCACTGTTCCAATATCAGCTTGACAGTTATGTTATCTGGAGCAGACCAACAGCTCTAAACCTCAGTTTGCTGTTTACTAAATGGAGATACTAAATGATACCTGTCCTCATAGAGTTGGTGTGAGGATTTGTTGGGATAATGTGTACATCGTTGTTGCTGTTAGGTGCCGTCCTGTCTGTTCCAACTCAACACTGCCCGGTCCTGCGCCATCCTCACAATCCTTGTTATGATTGAGCCCATTGTTGCAGCCACTATGTCAATCCATCTTGTTGAGGGTCTTCTTTTTCGCTGACCCTCTACTTTACCAAGCATGATGCCCTTCTCCAGGGACTGATCCCTCCTGGTACCATGTCCAAAGTATGGTAGACAGTCTCGCCATCCTTGTTTCTAAGGAACATTCTGGTTGTACTTATTCCAAGACAGATTTTTTTCATTCTTTTGTATAAGCTACTTAAAACCAAGTAAAAGCCCCATAAATTCCTATTATTATTGGAATAAATTATGATAATTTATACTATGCAGACATTCAAAATTATGCAGTAGATGGGTGCATATATTTGCCAAGTAAGATGGTGCAAAATGGTATGGACAGTATGATTTAATTTTTGTGGACTACAAATATATATAGATAGGATTAGAAAAGCTCTAAGGATACATTATTTGTTATTGTTGTTAGTTGCCATCAAGTCAGCTCTAACTCATGATGACCTTACATATAAAAAAAATAAAACAGTGCCCAATTCTGCTCCATCTTCATGATCTTTGATATATTTGATTCCATTGTAGTGGCTTTTGGGTTAATCTATCTCATTGACGGTTTCCCTCATTTTTATTGACCCTCTGCTTTACCAAATGTGAGGTCCTTTTCTAGGGATTGGTCTTTTCTGATGACATGTCCAAAGTAAGCAAAGCAACATTACCCCATCCTTTCTTTTAAGGAGCATTCTGGTTTTATTTCTTCTAAGACTATATGGTCCTGTAGGGTCACTGAGTCGAAATTGACTCAAAGGCAGTGGGTTGAAGACTGATTTGTTCATTCTTCCAGTATATTCAATATTCTTTGCCAATACCACAGTTCCAATGCATCATTCTTCTTCTGTCTTCTTTTTTCACTGTCCAGCTTTCACATATATATGAGGTGATTGAAAAGACCATGGCTTGAGTCAGGCGCACGGTAGTCATCAAAGTGACATCTTTGCTTTAAGATTTTAAAGAAGTCTTTTGCAGCAGATTTGCTGAATGCAATATGTTGTCTATTTCTTCATTATTGCTTCCATGGGTGTTGATGGTTGATCCAAGCAGAGTGAAATCTTTGACAACCTCAATTTCTTCTTCATTTGTCTTGATGTTGTTTATTGGCCTAGTCATGAGGATTTTCATTTCCTTTATGTCCAGGTATAATCCATACTGAAGGCTGTAGTCTTTGACCTTCATCAGTAAGTTCTTCAAATCATCTTCATTTTCAACAAGCAAGATTGTGTCATCTTCATATCGCAGGTTGTGAATGAGACTTCCTCCAATCCTGATGCCACACACTTCTTCATATAATCTGATTTCTCAAATTATTTGTTCAGCATACAGATTGAATAAATATAGGGAAAGGATACAATCCTGCCACACACGTTTTTCAATTTTGAACCATGCAGTATCCACTTATTCTGTTTGAATGACTGTCTCTTAATCCATGTACAGACTCCACATTAGCACAATTAAGTGTTCTGTGATTCCCATTTTCTATAATGTTGTGATGGTTAAGATTGTGTGTCATCTTGGCTAGGCCATGATTCTCAGTGTTTTGGCAGTCATGTGATATTGTGCTTACTTCCCTGTTGAGATCTGATATGTGATCACCCCAAGATGGGATCTGCTGTGAGTAGCCAGTCAGTTGAAGGGAAGTTTCCTTGGGCATGTGACCTGCATCAAGGGTGGGCAGACATTCTGGCAGGGCTCTGGGGCTTTTGCACATTCTGGCTTCTGTTCATCTGACCTCCAGTTCTTGGGACTTGAGCTAGCAGCTTACCTGCAGTCTGCCTGCCGATCTTGGGATTGGTTAATCTTCACAGACTGTGAGCAACAGCCCTGCTCTCCAACCTGCTGATCTTGGGTTTACCAGCCCCTGTGGCTATGTGAATCAGGAGAAGCCTCTATCTTGACCCACGAACTTGGGAGGTTGCAGCCTCCTCTACAACTGAGTGAGCCATTTCCTTGATACAAATCTCTATGTATTTATATGCTTTACTTGTTTTCCTTCTCTAGAAAACCAGCCTAAGACAAATGTTATCTATGATTTGTTATAATCTACACAGTCAAATGCCTTTGAATAGTCTACAAAACATAGGTAAACATCTTTCTGGTATTCTCTACTTTTGACCAAGATCCATCTAACATCAGCAATAATATCCCTTGTTCCACATCCTCTTCTGAACCCAGCTTGAACTTTTGGAAGTTCCCTGTCAATGTATGCCTAAATTATCTTCAGCAAAATTTTGCTAGCATGTGATATAAATGATACTGTTCAATAATTTCCTTTTTCCATTTGACGGCCTTTCTTTGGAATGGGCACAAATGGGGATCTCATCCAGTCAGTTAGCCAGGTACCTGTCATCCAAATTTCTTGACATAGATAAGTGAGCACTTCCAGAGTTGCATCCATTTGTTGAAGTATCTCAGTTGGTATTCCATCAACTCCTGGAGCCTTGTATTTCACCAATGCCTTCAGTACAGCTTGAAATTCTTCCTTCGGTGTCATTGGTTCTTGATATATGCTGCCTCCTGAAATAGCTAAAAGTTGACCAAGAAGTACTAATAGTGGTTACCTCTGGATAATGGAATTTCAAGAGATATTTTATACTATTTCTTATCTGTATTTTTATTACGCATGCATAAAGAATAGCAAAAGTTTTTTAAAAATACATTTTACTAACGAGTGTCTTAAAAAAAAATCCTGAATCTGTGGTAAGCTTTTGGTAGTATAGGTGTACTCATATAAATCTTAGTAATCTTCACTGCCTCGGGTAGCACTTTATCCTATTTATAGCAAAATTACTTACATGGAGGAGGAAGATTCATGAGTGATAGAATTATGCAACCAAAATTACAAAATTGTGGTAATTGTCACAATAATCCTGGTTTAGTGGAAATTTACTCACACAATCTGAAATTTAAAAATTAATGTATTGTCATAAATTCTAAGACATAGCCTCCAATTTTATGGAATTTAATTTTACTATCTCCCCCTAGAATTTTTCCTGGTTGTGTTTCTGGCTGACCATCCTCCTCCTGCCCCCTGTACCCCATCTCCGCACTTGTATGTTTTCTGGCTCAATACTGACAATGGCAAAGATCAGCACTTTACCAGGCTCACTCGGTAATATGGAGAGCCATTCATGAGGACCAGGCAGTTAGATAAGCTAAAGCTTTGGTTAGTATCCTGGCTTCTGTGAAAAAGCTATGGGTTGGTTACCTTAGTGACAGGGTTATAGTGGAATGAAGCAGGGAAAGGTAAGGAGGATGAGGATCTCAGCCACTGCCCAGCTGGCCTCACAAACACTGCACACTGTTTAGAAGAGGGAAGGTTGTTCAAGACACCAGGCTGCTCTTCTGAGCTGGTTGTGCTGTTGCCGCAACGGTAGCAGCAGGTATCTGCTCCCCACTCCTCCGCAGTGAGATCTGTTCTGTCTGCTTCTTTGGCATCTGCTGCTCCTATCTCCCTGCTCTCCTCTCTACCTCTTGTCTTCTGTGCCTCATGGCTCTTGTCTCCCTGTGTGTGTTTCAGCTTCTACCATGCTTCCTACTGCTGACTGTGTGTGTTTTACATTCAAAGCACTGAGAGATCTGATCAACTGAGTCAATCATCATAGGCTACAGATCAACTTTCTAAGCACAGCAGAGTTTTTGTGACCCCGGGGACCACAGGTCCACTTATCAATTGACTGTCCTTGGGTCAGGTGCCATCTCTGACCCCGTTAACTGCTGGCCAGAATCGCAGCATCACATCGTACAGAACATGACAGCCCATGCAGAAAGAAACCCCTAGAAGGGCACTAGGGGCTTGAAGAACCTTCTAAGATCTCCAGGAAACAGCTCTGTCACTAACCAGCAAGCACTTTGCTTGATCTGCTCAGTATAGTTTGAAATAAATCAACACAGACACAGTGCACTAATTTTATGGCCTTCATGTGATATCTGGCAAGTTATTGATGAACTTCTGGGTCTGGGTGGTGCTCAACTACGAACTGAAAAGTTGGCAGTTCAAACCTACCCAGAGGCAGTTCAGAAGAAAAGTCTGACAATCTGCTTCCAAAAGATCATAGCCTTGAAAACCCTATGGAGCACAGTTCTACTCTGTACACATGGGGTTGCAATGAGTCAGAAGCAACTCAACGGCAACTGGTTTGGGCTTTCTTTGGAGTCTCAGCAAACACTGAGATAAAGCTATGCTCCAAATGAAGACTGGATATTAGTTCAGAACTTAGGTATTGCTAAACTAAGATCTCTAATCCATTGCTCAACTGGGGCACAGAGCTTATTACCAAAATGCTCCTGTTTGAATATTTTTACTGTTTAGTATATGGACTACTAAATGACCAATTTTCTTGAACTATAGGCAGCTGGCTGATTTCATGTTTGCATTGATCTTAAAAATTATATTCCTTATAGAAATTAACAGCCAAAATTTCTTATACATAACAAATTAAAGCTGGCTTTTTTCTTCTAATTTATCTGGGCACATCACCATTTTTCTTTTATCCAACTCGTTTTGTAAATTCCCTGTTTGACCCTGGCCTTGGTTGTGCTGACTAACAGTGGAGACTTATACACCAAGCCTGGACCTACACAGTGCAGTGGAAGACTTCTGTACAGCATGCTGAGATCAGGCTGCGCTCTCACTCCAGCCAAGAGCCGCCTCTGCAGCTTTTCATTGGTTCCTCTCCAGCTGGCTGTTCCTCTCTCTTCGCTTAACTACTGTAGTACCCTTTTCTTCTGGGCAACCTCCTCTAAGGTCAAATAGCAGGACGCCTCCCAACTTTAGAGGTACAGGGATTGGAAGCCTTTTAATTCAGGGAGGCAATTGATATTCTTTTCATGTTTGTGTTTTGTTTGGTTTGCTTTAATTTTAGAAGATTTATGTAACTAATCTTTCTTCCATCAAAATTAAAGGAAGGCTGGCCTTTACTGGGAAATGAAACCTTTCACAAACACCACATTAAAGACAAGTAACAAGAAATGAACTACTATTATGAAAGAATTCAGGGAAAAGAAAGTATCATAGAAAATTCTGAAAACAGGATTGAGAGGAAACTTCATGTCATATGCTATATGTCACACTGAGGGCAAAATCAAACATTTATCTAGCCCCGGAAGAGAAAAGAGGGAAGGCAAGGGAAAGGGACAGGACAACGCACTGAACATTTTCACTTAGGTTACCTCAGCAATTCTGTGAGATATTATCAGATAAGAAGTATAGACAAGTGAAGTAACTTGCCCAAAGTTGTATGGATTTTAGGTGGAAGAGCAGGAACTCGAACCAGAAGACAAAATTTAAAATGAAGGCATTGCATTAATAATAAGCCATTTCTGGAAGAAAACTGGCATACAAGTTGCAGTGCGATGGATCGCTTTTGTATGGCCTTTCTCTCCATGGTCTTGTAACTCCCACCAAATGACTGGGTGGGACTATACAGACAAGGTGCTTGTGTCCCACCAAGGGGATTAAACAGCTTGCTAATAATACGAATAAGGTGCACGGCACCCTTGTGGGGGTGGGACCATGCAAATAAGGTGTATGGAATCCTAACAAGGGGATTGGTCAGTTTTGCCACACCGCCAAGCTTAAAATAAGCCATCCCAGAGGCAGAAAGGGGGGAAACTCACCACCGCCAAAAAAGAAGAGCCAAGAGTGGAACATATCCTTTAGACCTGGGATCCCTGTGCTTAGAACCTCTTAGACCCAGGAGACAGAGAGAGAGAGAGAGAGAGAGAGAAAGACCGAAAGCTGTAACACCAGAGACAGAAGTAGCAGCACAGAAATGGTGGCAGCAGTGGCAGCAGAACCAGGAGGCAGCATGGTGAACTTCCTGGCCCACAGAGTGAGAAAGCTGAGTGCCTTTGGGTGGGAGCTTTGCTGGCAGAGTAGGGTGCCTTTGGGCACTTCATGGAGCTAGGCTCATTGTCCCATGGAGCTAGAGAGCTGACTGCCTTCGGGCCAAGGCTTACTTGTGGAGTGGGGTGTCTCTGGACACTTATTGCTAAAGATCTTTGTTAACACTTGCCCAAGCAGGACAGCGCTGGGCCAGCCCAAGAGGCCCAAGAGGCCCAAGGGGCCGACAGCTGAAAGGGCCAGGAGAGGCCCGCCTGCAGGCATGGCTGAGAGGAAGCTCTCCTGATCAAAGAACTGTATCCTGAGTCGTTTCCGATCCTGAATTGTAACCTGTTACTTCCCAAATAAATCCCATAATCATGAGTATTGTCTGTGAGTTCTGTGTGGCCATTGCAATGAATTATTGAACCCAGCGGAGAAGCAGATAATGCCATGGGAGTGATGGCTGATGTCAGAATTGGTAAAAAGGTTGGAGGATGAAAGTGTGTTTGACCTCTGCCTCATAGGACTCAGCCTTGGGCTGTTGATTTTGATTCTCCTTCCCCCTTGTGAAGTTAGAGGAGATCAGACACCACCGCCATGTCATTTTTACACGAGTCCATTTTTCCTTTTCCATAATGATTTAAGATACAAATATCTCTTGCTGAAGGCTGAAGTCTGAGCCAATTGTATCTTGCCCTGTGGCAAATAAATAACTCCCCCCAAACACAGATTAAGGCAATGTCAGCAAGACTGAGTAAATCATCAAATTTACGAATCTAGCTCTAATGTATAACAAAGAAGCCCTGGTGGCACAAAGGTTAAGCACTTGGCAATTCAAACCCATCCAGCGGCTCCACAGGAGAAAGACCTGGATCTGCTCCCCTAAAGATTACAGCCAAGAAAACCCTATGAGGGCAATTCTGCTCTGTCACATGGGGTCACTATGAGTCAAAATCAACTTGACGTCACCTAACAACAACAACAACAATGTATAACAAAATCTTTTATGAAAATATCGGGTTCAGAAAAGATGTTACCCCTCTTTCCACCATGTTTTCTAAGTCGGTGTTCAGGCTAGTTTGCCCCTACTGCTGTTTTCTCCAGGAAGACTGTCACCTACTTGTCAATAGTGCTGTGCATCAGGATCCCAGTTAGCCCTGGGTGTGAGAGTGGGAATGACCTACATAAGCCCCACCTCATCATTGAGGAAACACTTCAGTAGCACCAACTCCTCATACTGAGAAGCCCACTTTGGCAAAGAAACAAAAGTTCATGTTTAAGATGAAATTGTTGTTTTTAACGAACATAAGTGCACTGAATATTAAAGTGGACTTTATCTACTATGTTACCTCCGTCTATGAAGTCAGCTACTTTTTCAATGAAGGAAATTAATGTTTGGTATTTCTTTGGACAAAATTAGTTTATTAGCTTTCAGTTTCTTGGAAATTTAATTTTAAGCATGTTATTCAAGTATTCAAGATATTCTTAAGAAGATAATATATCTTGAAGTTCTTTGTAAAACATAAAGCAAGAATCAAATGTAATAAATTAATACTGATATTAAGTATTTTAGTTACCTCTTCCTAATCTAAATGTAAGGAGCCCTTGTGGGACAGTGGTTAAGCGTTTGGCTGCTAACTGAAAGATCAGCGGTTCGAACCCACCAGCTGCTCCACTGGAGAAAGATGTGGCAATCTGCTTCTGTAAAGACTACAGCCTTGTTAACTGTATGGGGGCAGTTCTACTCTGTGTGTCGTAATTGACTCAACAGCAGTGGGTATGGAATCCTAATGTGTCCCTGAGTGGGGCAAACGGTTAAGGGCTCAACTATTAACCAAAAGGTTGGCAGCTCAAATCTACCCAGAGGCACCTCAGAGAAAGGCCTGGTGATCTATTTCAGAAAAATCACAGCCATTGAAAATCCTATGAAGCGCAGTTCTACTTTGACACGCATGGGGTCACCACGAGTCTGAACTGACTACAACTGTTTTTGTTTGTTTTTTAATCACTTTTAGTCTTAATCTGTCTTAGTCTGGAAGATCCGCTGAAACCTGTCCACCATGGGTGACCCTGCTGGTATTTCAAATACTGGTGGCATAGCTTCCAGCATCATAGCAGTACATGAGCCACCGCAGTACTACAAATTGATAAACAGATGGTGGACTAAGACAGACTAAAAAGAAAAGCCAATGAAAACCTATGGATCACAACAGAATATTGCCCAATATAGTGCTGGAAGATGAGCCACCTAGGTTGGAAGGCACTATACAATAGCTGCAACAATGGACTCAAATATACCAGCAATCACAAAGATGGCATAGGACAAGGCAACGTTTTGTTCTGTCATATATAAGGTCATCATGAGTTGGAGCTAACTTGACAGGAACTAACAAGAACAATCAGCTTTAATCTTCTACAAATCAAACAAGTAGATAAAGTTTGTGAGGGTAATGGTATTGGTCTATAGAGGATGAGAGAGTAAGATATATAGCTTCTGCCTTCAAATGGAAAATAGTCTTACTAGAGAAACAAGGACAATATGGGCTTGGTTATGAAACAAAAGTTAAAAATAACAAAACCATGATTAGCCAAATTCTAGGCATGACTCTCATCCCCAAGATATCAGAACATTACAAATAACACAAACCTGCACCAAAATTTATTTAGTGGTCTTAAAATATAAAATATTTCACCCATGGGTAACTTATAACTATGTTATTTAGTTTCCAAACATCTGCCTCTCAAAATGCCCAACTACATATATACCGTAATACTTCTCGTATTAGGAAAAAAAAAAAATTCTCTTGACCTCACATTTCACTCCAACTACCTCCTCGTTTTTCTTCTCCTCTTTACAAAAAAGCTCCTATAAGAGATACCTATATATTTTGTCTGCAATTTCTTCCCATCCATTCCCTCTAGAACCCCAACTCAATCAGGTTTTTGCCTCCCTTATTCCAGCAAAGGAGTTCTGTCAAGTCATCATGACCTCTGTGTTGCTAAATCCATTGACCATTTCTCAGTCTCACTTTATCTGACCTGTCAATGGCCTTTGACACCTATGATCATTCCTTGTTATGGATTGAATTGTGTCCCCCAAAAATATTTGTTGTAAATCTTAACCCCTCTACCTGTGGTTATAATCCCATTTGGGATAGGTTTTTCTTTTTGTTAATGAGACAGTATTAGCGTAGGGTGTGTCTAAGTCAATTTTTTTTGAGATATGAAAGAGGTTAAACAAGCAAGGGAGGAAGGAGGGCTGGGGGAATATAGATGCCAAGCCACAGAAAAATCTCTGAAGAACAGAAGAGACCAGGACCTTCCTCCAGAGCTGACAGAGAGAGAAAGCCTTCCCCTAGAGCCAGCACCGAGTTCAGACTTTAGCCTCATCAACTGACAGAAAATAAATTTCTGTTTGTTAAAGCCACCAACTTGTGATATTTCTGTTACAGCAGCACTAGGCAACTAAGACACTCCCCCTCCTAAAACATTTCATCACTTGGTTTCTGGCAGTCCATAGTGTATTCAATATTCTTCACCAATTCTTCAGTAGTCTGTCTTGGTTTCCAGTATAACACTTCTCTTCTTTACTGATCCCGCCTTCTCAGCCTTGTTTGCTGTCACCTCTCCTGACTTCTAAGCATTGAGGTGCTCCAGGTGCACCATCTTTACTTACTCCCATCATGATCTTATCCAGCGTCATGATTTTATATACCATCCTAGTTGGTGACAATTCCCAAATTTATTTTTCTAGCCAGACCTCTCTCCTGAACTCCAGACTCATATATCTGGCTGCATATTTGGCATTTCTATTTGGATTTCAAATAGGAATCTCAAACATACCATAACCAAAAACTAACTTCTGGTATTTTCTCCTTTTTCTATTTTCTTGAAGTGGAAGCAGAGGTCATTGATCTGAGACCTTTCTTCTTTTTAATATGTGCATTTAGTGGTATAAATTTCCCCTTAACTACTACTTTGGCAGCATGTTACACATTTTTATATACTGTTTTCATTTTCATTTAATTCAGAATACTTTTGATTTTCTCTTTTGATTCCTTCTTTGAGCCATGGGTTATTCTTGTGAAGAATACTGAATACACTATGGACCGCCAGAACAAACAAATCTGTCTTGGAATAGTATAGTCAGGATGCACCTTAGAAGCGAGGATGGTGAGACTTCATCTTCCTTACTTTGGACATGTGTCTTAGGCTGGGTTCTCTAGAGAAGCAAAACCAGTAAAGCGTATAAATATATATAGAGAGAGAGATTATATCAAGGAAACAGCTCACGTGATTGTAGAGGCTAGAAGGTCCCAAGTCCATGGATCAGGGTAGAGGCCTCTTCCAGGTCACACAGCTGCAGAAGCTGGCAAGCCCAAGATCAGAAGGTCGGAGAACATGGCTCCCACTCACAGGATGTGCAGATCAACGAATCCCAGGTTCAGCAGATAAGCTGACAGCTCAAGTCCCAAGAATGGGAGATGAGATGACAGGAAGCAACCACAGGATCCAGAGAGAGCAAAAAGCCAGAACGTCTGCTTATATACAGATGTGGGCTATACCCCAAGGAGACTCCCTTTCATATGATTGGCTACTCACAGTATATTCAATCATGGGAGTGATTACATTAAAACACTGAGAATCATGGCCCAGCCAAGTTGACACACAATCTTAACCATCACAACATGTTATCAGGAGGAATTAATTCCTGGAGAAGGACACCATGCTTGGTAAATTAGAGGATCAGTGAAAAAGGAAGGCTGTCATTGAGATGGATTGACACAGCAGCTGCAACAATGGGCTCACATATAGCAACAATTGTGAGGATGGTGCAGGACCAGGCAACATTTCATTCTGTTATATGTGGGGTCACTATGAGTCAGAACCAACTCAACAGCACCTAACAACAATAACAAAGTAAGCAGAAGAAAAGAAATAATAAAAGAATAGAACAGAAGCCAATGAAATAGAAAACAGAAAAAATAAATAAATAAAGTCAAAAGCTGAATATTTGAGAAGATCAATAAAATTGATAAAAGTTTAGTCAGTCCAATCAGGAAAGAAATAGGAGTGACACAAATTACCAACATAAGGAATGAGAGAGATGACATCACTACAGAGTCTACAGATATTAAAAGGATAATAAGGGAACGTTAGGAACAATTTTATGCTGTAAATTTGACAACTAAGATGAAATGGACAAATTCCATGAAAGACACAAACTATCAAAGCTCAATCAAGAAGAAATAGGTAACCTGAATAGCCCTTTAACTATTAAAGACATTAAATTTGTAGTTAAAAATCTCCCCTCAAAGGGTTGAGGACAGTCTCAGGGGATGTCTAGCTGAAGTGACATAACATAGTTTATAAAGAAAATGTTCTACATTCTACTTTGGTGAGTAGCATCTGAGGTCTTAAAAGCTTGTGAGCGGCCACCTGAGATACTCCACTTGGTCTCACCGCATCTGGAGTAAGGGAGAATGAAGAAAACCAAAGACACAAGGGAAAGATTAGTCCAAAGGACAAACGGACCACAACTACCATGGTTTCCACCAGACTGAGTCCAGCACAGGTAGATGGTGCCCAGCTACCACCACTGACTGCTCTGACAGGGATCACAATAGAGGATCCTGGACAGAGCTGGAGAAAAATGTAGAACAAAATTCTAACTCACAAAAAAAGACCAGACTTACTGGTCTGACAGAGACTGGAGAAACCCTGACAGTATGGTCCCTGGACACCCTTTTAACGCAGTACTGAAGTCACTCCTGAGGTTCACTCTTCAGGCAAAGATTAGACAGGCAGATAAAACAAAACAAGACTAAATGGCACACCAGCCCATGGACAAGGACAAGAAGGCAGCTGGGGACAGGAAAGCTGGTAACGGGGAACCCAAGGTCAAGAAGGGGAGAGTGTTGATATGTCGTGGTGTTGGCAACCAGTGTCACCAAACAATATGTGTATTAATTGTTTAATGAGAAACTAATTTGCTCTGTAAACCTTCATCTAAAGTACAATTAAAAAAAAAAAAAAAGCCTTCCCTCAGAGAAAACTCTAGGCCCAGATGGCATCACTGAGGAATTTTACCAAACATTTAAGGAAGAATTAATAACAATTCTACACAGACTCCTTCTGTAAATTGAAGAGGAGGAAATATTTCCCAACTTATTCTATAAGTCCAGGACTACCCTGATACCAAAACCTTGCAAAGGCATTACAAGAAAAGAAAATGACAGACAATTATCCCTCATGATCATAGATGCAAAAAAGTTGAAAGAAATTTTTAGTAAATCTAATCTAACAGTATATAAAAAGGATAATAGAACATGACAAAGTAGGATCATAAAGGAATGTAGGAATGAATGCAAGGTTTGTTTACCATTTGAAAATCAATCTGTGTAATTTGCCATTTTAACAAACTAAAAGAGAAAAATCCATATAATCATCTCAATAGATTCCAAAAAACTTTTGAGAAAATCCAACAGCCATCCCTAAACTAAAAATAAAAGGAAACATCCTCAAACTGATAAAGGATATCTATGAAAAACCTACAGCGAACATCACACTTAATGGTAAAAGTTGCTCTGCTTACCCGCTAAGATCAAGGACAAGGAAGTCTGTTCTCAACACTTCTTTTTAGAACCAGAGTGCAATAGGCAAGAAAATTACAAAAGTAGCCAGAAATAAAAGTAAGAAGTAAAAACTACATGATTATAAATGTAGAAAATGCAATGGAATCTAAAAAAAAAAAAAAAGCTATTAAAACCAATACGTGAGGTTAGCAAAGTTGCAGAATAAGAGACCAATAACCAAAAACCAATTGTGTGTCTCTATACTAGCATAAGGCAATAAGATAATTTTAAAAATTTAAATCCTATTATAATGCTATCAGAAATCTTAAGTACTTACACGGTAGTCTAAACAGCCTAGTACGACAGACACATAGATCAAAGGAACACAACTGACAACCTAGAAGTAAATTCATCCACCTATGGCCAGTAGCTCTGCAAAAAAGAGCCAAAGTCCATTAAATGGGGAAGAGATAGTCTCTGTTAAAAATGGTATTGGCAAAACTGGGTATCTATGGGTAGAAAAATGAAACAGGACCTATATCTTACACTATACACAAAAACTAACTCAAAAAGGATCAAAGACCTAAATGTAAAACCTAATATAAAACCTGCAACTATAAAGATCATGAAAGAAAAAATAGGGACCGCCCTAGGGGCCCTAATACATGGCATAAATAATATACCAACCATAACTAAAAATGCACGAACAGCAGAAGATAAACTAGTTGAATGGGACCTCCTAAAAATTAAACAAAAGACATCTCCAAAAGAGTTAAAAGAGAACCTACAGATTGGAAAAAAATGTTTGGCTATGACATATTCAACAAGCGGTTAATCTCTAAAATTTATAGAAAACTTCAACACCTCAACAACAAAAAATTAAATAATCCAATTGAAAAATGGGCCAAGTACATGAACAGATACTTCTCCAAAGAAGACGTGCAGGCGGCTAACAAACACATGAAGAAATGCTTGCAATCATTAGCCATTAGAGAGATGCAAATTAAAATGACAATGAGACACTAACTCACCCCTGATATCAATGGTACTAATTAAAAAAAAAACAAAAACAGAAAACAACAAATGTTGGTGAGGTTGTGAGGAGACTGGAACTCTTATACTGCTGGTGGGAGTGTAAAATGGTACAACCACTATGGAAAATGATATGGTGCTTTCTTTAAAAGCTAGAAATAAAAATACCAAATGATCCAGCAATCCCACTTCTAGGCATATACCCTAGAAAAATAAGGGGCGTGACATGAATAGACATATGCACACCCGTGTTCACTGTAGTATTATTCAAAATAGCAAAAAGATGGAAACAATCTAAGTGCCCATTAATGGATGAATGGATACACAAACCGTGGTACATGCACACAATGGAATACTACACAATGATAAAGACTAACAATGAATCTGTGAGATATCTCACATGGATGAACTTGTAGGACATTATGCTGAGTGAAATAGCAATCACAAAAGGACAACAATTGTATGATATCACTATTATGAAAAAACAAGAAAAGATTTACACACAGAGAAAAAAAATTTTTTAATGGTTACTGGGGAGGGAGGGTAAATTACTAAATCGATAGAAGACATGTGGTAATATTGGTGAAGGCAAAGGAAATACAGTATATGGAGGAAGTCAGCACAAGATGGCAAAGGCAAAGGAAGACACTGGGAGGAACACAAGAACAAAGGGCAACTACAGCAAGTACTATAACGTAAACAACTCTGCAATTAATAGTATTAACAAACAATAATTTACAAAGGGATACACAGGTAGATACGGATGCAAAAGGTACACGGGTGGATGTAAGAGAATGCGACCACCTGCAGATATAGGTTAGATTGTGAATATCTCTACATACATATTTGTAGATGTTGTATGTATAATAACATAGATAATAGAACACACAAGGGGTACAGACATGGAAACTTCTTATGCACAACCAAATATGGGATGTAGATACTTAGGCTTTAAGGCTAGTATCTAGGGATAAGGCTAAGGACCACAGATTGGGGGGACAGCTATGTCAACTGACATAACAAAGTGTATAAAACAGTGTTTTACATCCTGCTTTGTTGAGTAGTGTCTAGAGTCTTAAAAGCTTGTGAGAAGCCACTTAAGATACAACTAGTGGTCTCTTCCCTTCCAGAGTAAAGGGGAGTAAAGAAAACCAAAGACTTGAGGGTTCAATTAGTGCAAAGGACTAACAGACCACATGCACCACAGCCTATAAAACCTAGAGACCAGGATTAGATGGTGCTCAGCTACCGCTACAGACTGCTCTGACCTGAATCACAATAGAGGGTCTCAAACAGAGCAGGAGAAAAGGTAGAACAAAAAATCAAATTCATAAAAAAGGATCAGATTTACTGGCCCGATAGAGACTGGAGGAACCTCTGAGACTATGGCCCTATGACACCCCTCTGACTTAGAACTGCATCCATTCCTGGAAATCACCTTCCAGCAGAGCAATAGACAGGCCTATAAAATAAACAATAGTACCCAAAAAGAACATGGTCCATAGAACAAACAATTATACGAGACCAAAAGGCAATATTTGCCCAAAAGCATAAATGAGAAGGCAGGAAAGGGGTAGGAAAAACAGATGATAGGAAATGGAGAACCCAGGGTGGAAATGGGGAGAGTGTTGACACAGTGTGGGGATTGCAACCAATGTCATGGAACACTTTGTGTACAATTTATTGAATGGGAAACTAATTTGCTTTGTAAACTTTCACCTAAAATACAACAATTTTTTTTAATCTTAAATACTTAGAGATAAATCTGACAAAAGATATGTATAGCCTGTACTCTGAAAACTACTAACTGTTGCAAAGACGGAGCATAGTGTCTGGCTCTAGATGGAGCAGAGCTGACTTTACTCAACAGTTGTTAAGTGTATTGGTTCTAACCTGTCTGGAAGTTGCCCAAACGAATGAAGCAAGATGCTTTTCTCAGTATGGCCTACCTCAGAGCTCATGCAAGACAGAAGGTCACTAAGGCTGTATATGCCTTGTGAGGTTAAAGAGTGTAATGAATGCATACAACAGGCCCCTAAATACTGGAAGGAGAAGCTGGGAAGAGAGTTTTTGCAGAAATTAAAGCTTTCAAAAGCACTTCATATATGGGAAAATTTAGAAAGCCACTCACATGCCCAGGGCAAAGACACATGCTCAGAAATTACCTCAAAAGACCCTATGCTTTCACCTGAGGCTAATCTCTAGACTCAGTGCAAGCCTTGTTAAGTGTTGAAAAAAGACGGTGGCAGAGCTTATTTACAAACAATGCAAGATTCCATGTCATGGATTGAATTATGTCCCCCAAAAAATGTGTGTATCAGTTTGGCTGGGCCATGATTCCTGGTAATATGTGGTTGTCCCCCTTTTTGTGATTGTAAATTTATGTTAAAAAGGATTAGGGTGGGATTGTAACACCCTTACCCAGGTCACATCCCTGATCCAATGTAAAGGGAGTTTCCCTGGGGTGTGGCCTGCACCTTCTTTTATCTCTCAAGAGATAAAAAGGAAAGGAAAGCGAGCAGACACGGGCAAACTCATACCACAAAGAAAGCAGTACTGGGAGCAAAATAATGTCCTTTGGACCTGAGGTTCCTGCACTGAGACACTCCCAGACCAAGGGAAGACTGATGACAAGGACCTTCCTCCAGAGTCGACAGAAAGAGAAAGACTTCCCCTGGATCCAGCCCCCTGAATTCAGACTTCTAGGCTACTGGACTGCCAGAGAACAAACTTCTCTTTGTTAAAGCTGTCCATTTGTGATATTTCTGTTATAGCAGCACTAGATGACTGAGACATCCCCCCACACTCCCACTACCCAACCTGGCATTTGAGAAAATCTCCGTCAAAATACTAGCTGAACATAAGCTAAAGAATAGAGTTGTTAGTGTCTACATCAATCCAGGAAGGCAGTCTTTGCAAAAACAGTTAAGGAAAGTTACTAGATAAATAGATGACTACAGCCTTAAACAATAAAAAAATAAAAATAAATAAATAAATAAACAGCAAATTATGGGGAAGGGAAAAAAATCAGATTTCCAGAGTTGTTGTTAGGTGCCGTCGAGTCGATTCCAACTCATAACAGCCCCATATGACAGAGTAGAACCACCCGATAGGATTTCCTAAGCTGTAATCTTTATGGAAGCAGATTGCCAGGTCTTTCTTCTGGGGAGCCTCTGGATGGGTTTGAGCCACCAACCTTTTGGTTATCAGCTGAATGCTTAACCATTGCACCACCACACTATAATACTTAAATGTCCTAGTTTCAACAAAAAAAATCACAAGACATATTAGGAAACAGAGCAAACTGACCCATTCAAAAGGAGAAAATATTAAAGTCTCAGAAACTGTCCTCATGTATTATGGAGTGAATTGTGTCCCACCCCCCAAAAAATATGTGTTGGAATCCTGACCCCTTTACCTGTGCACGCAATTCCATTTGGGAATAGGGTTTCTTTGTTATGTTAATGAGGCCATATCAGTGTAGGTGTCACTCACTTTTCAGATATAAAAATTGAAGATTAGTCCCAGAGAAGCAAGCATAAATGGAGGAATGATAGATACTATGGGAAGATCTCCAAGGAACACAAAAAAGGACATAAAGAAGCTGAGTCAAGAATTTTCCCCCAGAGCAGACAGAGAACCTTCCCCTAGAGCCAGCACCCTGAATTCAGACATCTAGCCTCCTAAACTGTGAGAAAGTAACTTTCTGCTCATTAAAGCCACCCATTTGTTGTATTTCTGTTATAGCAGAATTGGGAGACTAAGACACTGTGGAAGCCCAGATAATGGACTTACTAAACAAAACTTTAAAACAACACTAATAAATATGCCCAGAGAAACACATAAACAGAATTAAAGGAAATCAGGAAAGTGATAAAATGATAAAACTAGAACATCAATAAAGAGGTACAAATTATGAAAAGGAACCAAACATAAATACTGGAGCTGAAAAGTACAATAACTGAAATGAAAATTTCACTGTAGAAGTTCAATAGCAAATTTCAGCTCAGAGAAAAAAGAATCAGTAAACTTGAAGATAGGACAATCGAAATGATCAAGTCTGAGGAACAAAAAGAAAAAAAAAAATGAAGAAAGTGAACAGAGCCTAACAGAATTCTGGGACACCATGAAGCCAACCAATATGTGCATTATTATGAAGGTTCCAGAAGGAGGAAAGAGAAAGGGACAAAAAGAATAATTGAAAATAACCGACAAAAACTTCCCAAATTTGACAAAAGCCTAGAATCTACATATCCAAGAAGTTCAACAAACTCAGAGTGGGTTTACCCACACAGAGACACACGATAATCAAACTATGAAAGCCAAAGGTAAAGATATAATCTTTAAGATGCAAGAGAAAAGCAAATTGGCACATACAAGGGATCCTCAGTAAGAGTAAGTACTGATTTCTCCTCACAAACCATCAATGACAGAAGTGGTGACATATTTAAAGTGCAGAGAGAAAAGAACTGTCCACCAAGAATTCTATATCTGGCAAAACTGTCTTTCAAAAACATGGGGTGAAGTTAACGACATTCTCATATAAACAAAAGCTGAGGGGGTTCATTACCACAAGACCTGTCTTACAAGAAATGATAAAGGGAGTCCTTCAGATTAAAGAAAAGGACACTAGACAGTAACTCGAAGCTGAATGAAGAAGAAAAGAACTCCAGTAAAGGTAGTTTCATCAGTAATTATAAAGGCCAGGTTTATGGTCTTTTTAGTTTGTAGCTCTACTTTTTATGTCCTACATAATTTAAAATGACAAATGCATAAAAACTATAAATTTATACTATTGGGCACACAATGTGTAAACATGTCATTTGTGACAACAACAATTTAGAGAGGGAGAGAGGTATAGAAACAGATTTTTTGTATATTATTGAAGTTAAATTAGTATCAGTTTAAACTAGGTTGTTATAAACTTAGGATGTCAAATGTAATTCCCATGGTAACCACAAAGAAAATATCTAAAAACATATACACAAAAGGAAATGGGAAAGGAATCAAATGGTTCACTAAAAAAAAATCAACTAAACACGAAAGAAGGCAGTATTGAAGGAAACAAGGGACAAAAAAGGTATAAGACACACAGAAAACAAATAGCAAAATGGCAGAAATAAGTTCTACATTATCAAAAAGTATTTTAAATGTAAGTGGATTAATTTCTCCAGTGAAAAGGCAGAGATTGGCATAATGGATAAGAAAATATTATCCAACCATATGCTGTTTTTACAAGAGACCCAGTTTATACCCAAAAACACAAATAGGTTGAAAGAGAAAGGATGGAAAAAAATATTCTATGGAAACAGTAACCCAAAAGAGAGCTGAGCTGGCTATGTTAATATCAAACAAAATAGATTATAAATCAAAGTCTGTTATAAGACTTACTAAACAAAGACTTGTTCATAAAGAAAATATAACAATTATATATGTATCTAACAACAGAGCCCCAAAATATATAAGCAAACATTGACAGAATTGAAGAGAGAACCAGACAATTTTACAATAATAGTTAGAGACTTTCATACACCGTCTTCAATAATGGATAGAACATCTAGAAAGAAAATCAGCTAGGAAATAGAGGACTTGAACAACACCATAAACCAACTAGTTCTAACAGACACATATTGAATACTCTACTCAACAAGAAAATGCACATTCTTCTCCAGCACACATGAATCATTTTCCAGGATAGCCCATATGCTAGGTCATAAAACAAGTCTCAATAATTTAAAAAGATTGAAATCATACAAAGTATCTTCTCCAACAACATGGAATAAAATTAGAAATCAATAACAAGGAAAACTGGAAAATTCACAATATGTGGAAATTAAACAACACACTATTCCACAACAAATGAGCAAAATAAAAATCACAAGGGAAATTTGAAAATACTGAGAGACAAATGAAAGTACAACATATCAAAACTTATGGGATGCAGCAAAAGCAGTGCTGAGATGGAAAATTTATAGCAGTAAATAGCTACACTAGAAAAAGAAGAAATATCTCAAATAAGTGAACTAACTTTACAACATGAGGGACTACAAAAAGATAAGGAAAGAGCTTAAAGCCAGAAAGAAGGAAATAAGAAATACTAGAGCAGAGATAAATGAAATAGAGAATAGAAAAACAAAGCAAGAGTTAAGGAAATAAAAAGTTGGTTCTTTGAAAAGATCAATAAAATTGACAAAACTTTAGCTAAAATAACAAAGAAAAGAAGAGACAATATGGAAATGACTAAAATCAGAAATGAATGTGGGAACACTACTACTGACCCTACCCAAAAAAACAAACCAAACCCACTGTTGTCAAGTCAATTCCAACCCATGGTGACCCATAGGGTTTCCAAGGCTGTAAATCTTTACAGAAGCAGACTGCCAAATCTTTCTCCTGTGGAGAAGCTGGTGGGTTTGAACTGCTGATCTTTTGGTTAGCAGATGAGTGCTTTTAACCACTGCACCACCAACCCATGGGTGTACTGACCCTACAGAAATAAACAAGGATTATAAGAGAATACGATGAACAGTTGCATGCCAACAAATTATATAATCTTGAAAATGAACCAAACTAATTGCCCTTGAGTTGACTTCAACTCATAGATAACCTTGGTGAAATATTAATACCAGAAACACACAACTGCCTAAACTGGCTAGAGAAGAAATAGAAAATCTCAACAAACCTGTAACAGTGATCAAAAACATCTCAACGACAACAACAAAAAAGTCCAGGACCAGATGGTTTCACTGGTGAATTCTACCAAATATTTAAAGAATTAACACTGATCCTGCCCAAACTCTTTCAAGAAATAGAAGAGGAGGGAACATTTCCTAACTCATTCTATGATGACAGCATTGCTCTGATGCTAAAGCCACGTAAAGACACCACAAGAAAAGAAAACTAGGAACTAATATCCCCTTTGAATATAGATGCAAAAATCCTCAACAAAATACTATCAAACCAAATCCAACAGCATATTAAACAGATTATACACCACGACCAATGCAATTTATCTGAGAAATGCAAGGGTGGTTCAACATAAGAAAATCACTGTAATACACATTAATAAAGGAAAAAGAAACACATGATCATCTCAATTGATGCAGAAAAGGAGTTTGACAAAATCCAACATTCTTTCATAAAAAAAACTCTTCAGCAAACTAGGAATATAAGGGAAATTCCTCAACATGATAAAGGACATTTATGAAAAACCCACAGCTAATACCGTAGTCAACGGTGAAAGACTGAAATCTTCCCCCCCTAAGATCAGGAACAAGATACAGATGCTCAATTTCACCACTAATACTTAACATTGTACTAGAAGTTCTAATCAGAGTAATTAGGCAAGAAAAAGAAAGGGCATCCACGTAGGAAAGGAAGAAGTAAAATTATCTCTATTTGTACATGACATGATCCTTAGTATACGAAATCCCAAAGAATCCACAAGAAAGCTGCAAAAAAAAAAAAAAACAAACCTGTTGCCGTTGAGTTGATTCTAACTCATAGCTACCTTTATAGGACAGAGTAGAACTGCCTCATAGGGTTTCCAAGGAGCAGCTAGTGGATTTGAACTGCCAACCTTTTAGTTAGCAGCCGAGCTCTTAACCACTGCACCACCAGGGCTTTGAGAAAGCTACTAGAACTAATAAATGGATTTAGCAAAGTTTCAAGATAAGATATTAACACACAAAAATCAGTTGTGCTTCTATATACCAGCTGAAATATAAAACCCAATCTTCAAATTCATAAGGAATTGCAAGGGGCCCTGAATAACCAAAAAAAAAGAACAAACTACGAAGACTCATACATCCCAATTTCAAAAGGTACAAAAAGCTACAGTTACCAAAACAGTGTGGTGTTGGTAAAAGTGTAGACAGATAGACCAGTGAAAAGAGCTCTGGTGATGCAACAGTTAAGCGCTTGGCTACTAACAGTTAACAGCTGGCGGTCTGAATCCACCCTCTGGCTCTGTGGGAAAAAGACCTGGCGATGTGCTCCTGTAAAGATTAAACTCTGTGGGGCAGTTCTACTCTGTCACATGGGGTTGCTATGAGTCGAAATCAACTCGACTATACCTAATGACAGCAACAACATAGACCAATGGAATAAAATTAAGAGTCTAGAAATAAACCCATACATTTACGGCCAATTGATTTCAACAAAAATGCCAAATTCAGTCCATGGGGAAAGAACAGTCTCTTCAACAAATGATGCTGAGACAACTGGATTTCCATATGCAAAAGAATGAAGTCGGACCCATACGTCACATGAAAATAACTCAAAATGAATCAATGACATAAACATAAGAACTAAAACCATAAAACTGTTAGAAGAAAACATAGAGGCAAAGCTTCAGGGCCTACTTTTTGACAATGGATTCTTAGATATAACACCAAATGCACGAGCAACAAAAGACAAAATAGATAAATTAGGATTCACCAAAATTAAAAACTTTGTGTATCAAAGAACTGTATGAAGAAAGTGCAGAGACAATCTACAGAATGGGAGAAAATATTTGGTAACTATATATCTGATAAGGACTTAATATCTAGAATATATAAAGAACTTCTACAACTCAGCAACAAAAAGACAAACAATTAAAAAATGGGCAAAGGAATCAAATAGACATATCTCCAAAGATGATACACAAATGCTCAATAAGCACATGAAAATATGCTCAACGTCACTAGCTGTTATGGAAATGCAAATCAAAACAACAATGACATACCACTTCACACCCACTAGGATGGCTAGTATCAGAAAAATGGAAAACAAAAGTGTTGGCAAGGATGCGGAAAAATTGGAATCCTCATTTATTGCTGGTGGGAATTTAGAATGGTGCAGCCATTGTGGAAAACAGTTTGGCAGTTCTTCAAAAAGTTTAAACAGAATTACCATATGACTCAGCAATTTCACTCTTAGATATATACCCAAAAGACTTCAAAGCAAGGACTCAAACTACCTGTCCACCAAAGTTCATAGCAGCATTATTCATGATAGCAAAAAGGAAGAAACAACCCAAGTGTCAACAGATGAATAAATAAAAAAAAGAGATATATCCATACAATAAAGTATTATTCAGCCATTATGAGAAATGAAGTTCCGATACATGCTATGACATGGATGAACCTTGAAAACATTATGCTACTGAAATTAAGTCAGACACAAAACGACAAATATTGTATGATCTCATCTGAAATATCTAGAATAGGCAAATACATACAGACAGAAGTTTATTAGTGGTTACCAGGGGCTGGGGGGAGAAGGGAATGGGGAGTTATTGCATAAGGGGTACTCAACTGAGTTTCTGTTTGAGGTGATGAAAAACTTCTGGAAATAGTGGTGATGGTTGTACAACATGGTGAATATAATTAATGTCACTGAATTGTACACTTAAAAATGCTTGAAATGGCAAAAGTTTTGTTACATATATTTTATTACAATGAAAAAAAATTTTTTAAGTCTCAATAAATTTCAAACAACTAAACTCACACAAAGGAGCCCTGGTGGTTCAGCGGTTAAAGCAATCGACTACTAACTGAAAGGTAGGAGGTTTGAAACCACCAGAGGCTCCACAGGAGAATGATGTGGCAGTCAGCTTCCATAGAGATTTACAGCCCTGGAAACCCTATGGGTCACTATAAGTCAGAACAGACTTGAAGGCAGTGGGGGGGTGGGGGGGTGGGGGGAGGGAACACACGCAGAGTATGTTCTCTGATGACAAAAAAATTAAGTTACAATAATAACTACAATGAATTGAAACATATCAGATGTGTTTGAATGTACTAGTTCATACCAAACCGCTAAAATGGAAAACCTCCACCTTTAGATGATGAGGAGCTAACTCTCCCTTTCGAAAACTGGTTCATAAAAGAACGAGGCATTTATCCTGCTTTTCCTGTACAAATTGTACAAAGTAACTACATAGTTGATGAGGTGAAAAAAGTTCTTATGGAAATATTTCAGTTGAAAAATGAAGAGTGTAAGAATATGACCATTTTGCAATCCCTGAAGAAATCAGTGATCATCCATGGCTGCTAACATCACAAAAATAGAGACAATTAGACATACGTGCCTTCTGATAGCACTATAAAATGTTGTTGCTAGGTGCTGTCGAGTTGGTTCTGACTCATAGCGACCCTATGTACAACAGAAAGAAACACTACCCAGTCCTGCACCATCCTCACAATAATTTGAGGTTTGAGCCCATTGTTGCAGCTACTGTGTCAGTCCATCTCGTTGAAGGTCTTTCTCTTTTTTGCTGATCCTCTAGCAAGCATGACGTCCTTCTCCAGGGGCTGATCCCTCCTGATAACATGTCCAAAGTACATGAGATGAGGTTTTGCCATCCTTGCTTCTAAGGAGCATTCTGGCTGTACTTCTTCCAAGACAGATTTGTTTGTTCTTCTGGCAGTCCATGGCATATTCAATATTCTTCACCAACATTGTAAATCAAAATACAAACTACCACCTATAAAGTAGCCTGGATTTTTTAAAATATCAAAATTAAATCTAATTAAGGCTCTAGGTGACATTACCAATTACAGAAGTTCACACTAAAGGACACCTCAGTGATGTGATAGAAAATTTCCAGACTCTATGAAACTGACCTGGATTCTTCAATAAGTAAATTGCAAGGGAAAAAAAATAAGACAGAGAGGGAGTGGAAACCTATAAATTAAAAGAGACTTAAGACATTCTCAAACAGAAAAAAAAAGCAAACCCAGGGCTCCTTGGAGAAATGGCTGATCCTAGGACTGGAGCAGGGAATATACGAGATGAGCCTGGAGCATGAGGAAGTGCCCAAACAAATCAACCCACAATGATGAGGATGTCAAGGAGACACAGGAGCCAACTAAAAGAGATTAAGCTGGAACAATCTGAGGAACAAAATAAAGTAGTATTGGATTATAACCCAAAATATAAAATAAATATCCATACTGATATAAATAATTGAATAAATAAATAAATGGGAGTGAGGAGACAAATTTCCCAGGCAGAGAAATTCAAAATAATTTATGTAGATACTCTGTCCTTAAGGAGGTGGAACATAAACACTTACTCCTTAAGTGAGGGCTGTCCATAGTGAATTCCTTCTAAAGAATACAGTATGGAAGGGGTGAAGGTAGGGAAAGAGTAACTTTACAGTGGAGAAGCCTGACAAGCACTACCTCAGCCAGGCAATCAAGATCAGCATTGACAGTCATAAGTCATGTTGATAGTATGCACCTTTTATATGAAGTGATGAAAATGGCACTTTACCTCTGTGGTCTTCCTCTCAAAAATTTATATTCCAAGCCTAATCATAAGAAAAACATCAGACAAATCCAAATTGAGGAACATTCCACAAAATATCAACCAATACTCCTCAACACTGTCCAGATTATCAAAAACAAAGAGTTTGAGAAATTCCCACAGTCCAGAGGAGGCTAAGAAGAATGGCTAAATGTGTTAACACAAACAGTTAAGTGCTTGGCTACTAATAGAAGGGTTGGAGGTTCTAGTTCATCCAGAGGCACCTTGGAAGAAACGTCTAGCGATATACTTCTAAAAAATCAGCCATTAAAAACCCTATAGAGCATGGTTCTACTCTGACACACATGGGGTCATCATGAGTCAGAATTGACTCTATGGCAACTGGTTTGTTTTTTTTAATGTGGTATCCTGGATGGGACCCTGGAACAGAAAAAGGACATAAGAGAATAACTGAGGATATCTGAATAAAGTATGAACTTTAGTTACTAATAATGTATCAATATTGGTTCTTTAATTGTGAAAAATGTACCATACTAATGACATTAACAATAGTGGAGACTAGGTGCAGAGGTACTTGGAAACTTTCTGTACTATCTTCATATTTTTTCATAAATCTAAAACTGTTTTAAAAAGTAAATTTTATTTTTAAAAATAATTTTTAAAGAGAGAGAGAATTAAGAGGCATAGCAACCTAATACAATATATAGACCTTATTTGGATCCTGATTTGAACAAACAAACTGAAGAATAAATTATGCCACATTAGAAAAAATTTCAGTTATCTTGGATGTTTGATGGTATTAAGGATTCCTTAATTTGTTTGTTTCTTATTGTTTGCTTTTGGTGTGTTATATTTTTTTAAAACAGTCATCTTTCAAAGAAAATACTGAAATATTTATGAATGAAATGATACAATGTGTAGGATTTGCTTCAAAATAATTCATGAGTGGATGGGGGAAGTGGGTAGGGGTATAGATGCAACAAGACTGTCCATGACTTGGTACACATTGAAGCAGTTGATGGACCCGAAGGCTCATTGTACTAATCTCTCAACTTTTATACATGTTTAAAATTTTCCTTAAAAAAAAAAGTTACAGAAAGATTTGTAAAGTCCATCTTCATGTTTTGAATGCTTAGTTTTCATAAAAATGGCATGGTTGTGTCTGACCTGTTCTAACTTTGCAAGGGGGAGATGAGAAAATCAAGATTAGCATCAGCCCAACGCTGATTCCTATGAGGTGGAGGTCAAACATACTTCCTCTCTCCAATCTTTTTTTTTTTTATCAATTCTGACACCAGCCATCCCTCCCATAGCACCCTCTACTTCTCTGCTGGGTCTGTTAATTCATTGCAATGGCCACATAGAACTCACAGAACGTCTTAGGCTGGGTTATCTAGAGAAGCAAAACCAGTAAAGCATACATATATATACATGGAGAGACAGATTTATGTCAAGGAAATGGCTCATGCTGTTTTTAGAGGCTGTAACGTCCCAAGTCTGTGGGGCAGGAAAGAGGCTTCTCCTGACTCATGTAGCCTCAGGGGCTGGTGAACCCATGATCGGAAGGCTGGAGAGCAGGGCTGTTGCAGCTTCTCCTGACTCATGTAGCCACAGGGGCTGGTGAACCCAAGATCGGAAGGCCGGAGAGCAGGGTTGTTGCTTATAGGCTGTGAAGATCAATGAATCTCAAGATCGGCAGGCAAGTCCGCAGGTAAGCTGCTAGCTCAAGTCCCAAGAAGCAGAGGTCAGACAAACAGGAGCCAGCTACAGGATCCAGAATAAGCAAAAGCCCTGGCAAGGAGAGCAGGAAGGACTAGGCAGTGGAGGGTGTACAGATGAAGGCTGAGGGTGCTGTGAGCTGTTACAGACCCTGGCCCCGTCAATACCACCCACGGCAGATCCCATTGTGAGGGTGATCACATATCAGATCTCAACAGAGAAGTGATCACAACATTATACGACTGTCAAAACACTAAGAATCATGGCCCAGCCAAGTTGACACACAATCTTAACCATCACAGTCCACCCCTTGTCAACATGGCACCTGTACACATCTCCCTAAACCATACGTAATCTCTGAATACAGACAATTACAAAGTCATCTTGGGCCCAACATGATACAACAAACACACATACAACCAAAAATGCACTAGCCCTGTTTACATCTTATACTTTATAAGTGAAGAAAGTGAAAATATTTGATACACACATACATAGCAGAAATACTCATAACAATTACAGTCCTCATTTCTGCAACTGGTCACATGGCTGGAACTGGTACTTAAAACTGTCTTCTTCCACCACCCATTCTGTATTCCCTGTGCCCTCAGCAAGCACCTCAGCTGATTATGGTTCTTTGCCTGGTAGGGTGACCCAAACCTTCATTCCTGAAGGATCTGGGCCATTAGTAGTCATGTCGGAATTGGGTTGCTGTAGTTTTCCATTGACTTTAATCACAGGGCATGGTAGTACACCCTAAGGGATCTCTTGCATTCCAAACATGTTCTTCTTTACCTCCATTATGTAATATCAATCCAATTTCATCTTGGTAATCAGGATCAATCACACCAGCCAGTTTGGTAACTCCCTTCTTTGCCTGTTGATCCAGAGGCGTAAGGAGCCCAAAGTAGCCCGAGGGCATTCTTAGCTTCCAGTTCAATGGAATCAGTGATGTGTCTCCAGTTGAGAGCATTCCTCCCTTTGGAACTAAGACCTCTAAACCTGCAGTGCATAATGTCACAGGGACAGGAAGCAAAAATCTTGCGAGTGCATTACTAGGGGTAATAGTGAGTGGTGCCATTCCCATTTCCACCCCTCGATTCCTGGACCCATGAATCCCGGCTACGGGTGATAAAGCACCATATATTGGACACTGGTTTAGAACATATACAACCTCCTGGAGAACACTGCCCCAACCCTGCAAGGTATTGCCACCTAGCTGGCTCCGTAATTGTGTCTTTAGGAGGCCATTCCATCATTCTGTCAAGCCAGCTGCTTCAGGATGATGGGGAACATGGTAAGATCGGTAAATTCTATTAGCATCGACCCACTGCCACACTTCATTTGCTGCGAAGTGAGTCCCCTGATCTGAGACAATGCTGTGTGGGATACCATGATGGTGGATAGGGCATTCTGTAAGTCCACGGATGGTAGTTTTGGCAGAAGCATTTCCTGCGGGGAAGGCAAATCCGTATCCAGAGTAAATGTCTATTTCAGTAAGAAAAAAACGCTGCCCTTTCCATGATGGAAGTGGTCCAATGTAATCAACTTGCCACTAGGTTGCTGGCTGATCACCTTGAGGGATGGTGCCATATCGGGGACTCAGTGTTGGTCTCTGCTGCTGGCAGATTGGGCACTTCGCAGTGGCTGTAGCCAAGTTGGCCTTGGTGAGTAGAAGTCCATGTTTCTGGGCCCATGCATAACCTTAATCCCTGCCACCATGGCCACTTTGTTCATGAACCCATTGAGCAATGATGAGAGTAACTGGGGAAAGAGGATGAGTGGTTTCCACAGAACGTGTCATCCTATCCACTTGATTATTAAAATCCTCCTCTGCAAGGTCATCCTTTGGTGAGCATTCACATAAGACACAAATATCTTCACTTCTTTGGCCCATTCAGAGAGGTCTATCCACATGCCTCTTCCCCGTAAATCCTTGTCTCCAATTTTCCAATCACATTCCTTCCAAGTCCCTGACCATCCAGCCAAACTATTGGCCACAGCCCATGAATCAGTATACATTCGCACATTTGGCCATTTCTCCTTCCAAGCAAAGTGAACAACCAGGTGCACTGCTCAAAGTTCTGCCCATTGGGAGGATTTCCCTTCACCACTGTCCTTCAAGGAGGTCCCAGAAAAAGGCTGTAGTGCTGCCACTGTCCACTTTTGAGTGGTGTTTGCATATTGTGCAGAACTATCTGCAAACCAGGCATGAGATTTCTCTTCTACAGTCAACTGATCATAAGGAACTTCCCATGAGGCCATAGGTGCAGACTGGGCGATGGAAGGTAATGTGACAGGAGTGGAGACCGTGGGCATTTGGGCCACTTCCTCATGCAACTTACTTGTGCCTTCAGGTCCTGCTCAGGCCCGATCTCATATATAACACTTCATTTAATGAGGGAGTGCTGCTGTGCACGTCCAACTTTATGACTGTGTGGGTCAGACAACATCCGGTTCATGATGAGCAGCTGAGGCTACATGGTGACTTGGTGTCCCGTGGTTAAGTATTCAGTCTCTATTAAGGGTGAGTAACAAGCCAAAAGCTGTTTCTCAACAGGAAAGTAGTTATCTGCAGAGGATGGCAGGGCATTGTTACAAAATCCTAAGGGTCTATGCTGTGATTCCCCAATAGGGGCCTGCCAAAGACACCAAACTGCATCTCTATCTGCCACTGACACTTCAAGCACCATTGGATCAGCCAGATCATATGGCCCAAGTGGCAGAGTGGCTTGCACAGCAACCTGAACCTGTGGCAGAGCCTTCTCTTGGTCCGGGCCCCACTCAAAACTAGCAGCTTTTCGAGTCCCTTGATAAATAGGCTGGAGTAGCTCACCCAAATGAGGAATATGCTGCCTCCGAAATCGAAAGAGGTTCACAAGGTGTTCAGCCTCCTTTTTAGTTGTGGGAGGAACCAGACACAATAATTTTTCCTTCGTTTTAGAAGGAATATCTTTACGTGCTCTGCATCACTGGACCCCTAGAAATTTCACTGAGGTGGAAGGTACTTGAGTTTTTGTTGGATTAATTTCCACCCTCTAGCACACAGAATCACTGACATTTCTTCCTTACTAGGTCCAATCAGCATAATGTTATCAATGTAATGGATCACTGTGATGTCTCGTGGAAGGGAAAAGCTATCAAGGTCCCTGCAGACTAAATTATGACATAGGCCTGAAGAGTTGATGTAGCTCTGAGGTAGGCAAGTGAAGCTGTATTGCTGGCCTCACCAGCTGAAGGCAAACTGCTTCTAATGGTCTTTCAAAACAGGTACGGATAAAAAGGCATTAGCCAGATCAATAGCTGCATACCAGGCACTAGAAGACATATTAATTTGCTCAAGCAATGAAACTACAGTAGCTGCAATTGAAGCCTCCACCTGGTTAAGTTTTTGATAATCTGCTGTCATTCTCCAACATCCATCTGTTTTTTGCACAGGCCAAATAGGCGATTTGAATGGGGATGTGGTGAGAATCACCATCCATGCATCCTTAAAGTCCTTGATGGTGGTAGTAATCTCTGCAATCCCTCCAGGAATGCGATATTGCTTTTGGTTTACTATTTTCCTAAGTGTGTGTAGTTCTAATGGCTTCCACTTGGCTTTTCCTACCATCATAGCCCTTACTTCATTTGTCAGGGATCCAATGCCAGTTGCTGAGCATATCTATTCCAATTATACATTCTGGAACTGGGGAAATCACTACAGGATGGGTCGGGGACTCACTGGACCTACTGTGAGAAGGACACGAGCTATGACTCCATTAATAACCTAACCTCCGTACGCCCCCACTCTGACAGGTGGGCCACAGTGATGCTTTGGATCTCCTGGAACTAGTGTCAAACCTAAGATTGGCAGGTCAGGAAGCAGGGCTGTTGCAGGCTTCTCCTGACTCAGGTAGCCACAGGGGCTGGTGAACCCAAGATTGGCAGGCCAGAGTGCAGGGCTGTTGCTTACAGGCTGTGAAGATCAATGAATCTCAAGATTGGCAGGCAAGACCGCAGGTAAGCTGTTAGCTCAAGTCCCAAGAAGCAGAGGTCAGATGAACGGGAGCCAGCTGCAGGATCCAGAAAAAGCAGAAGCCCTGGCAAGGAAAGCAGGAAGGACTAGGCAGCAGAGTGATGAAGGCTGAGGGAGTGGTGATCTGCTACACACCCTACCCCCATCAGCACCTCTCATCACAGATCCCATCGTGGGGGTGAACGCATATCAAATCTCAACAGGGAAGTGATCACAACATTATATGACTGCCAAAACACGGAGAATCATGGCCCAGACAACTCGACACACAATCTTAACTATCACACAGACAATACTCACAATCATGAGGTTTATTAGGGAAGTTACAGGTTGCAACGCAGGATCGGGATCAAGAGGCTACAAGCTGGGATCAGAATCAGAAAGCATGTAGGCAAACTCTCCTTTCTTCAGTGCAGGACAGGTCTCTCAGCCCCCTGAGGGCAAGCCTCCTTTGTGGAAGAAACTTCCTGGAGACCAATATGCTAGGAGAGAACTCTTCACATAAGAGAATGAATCAGTAGTGAATATGTCCTTGTGGTGCAGTGGATTACTTAATATGGCCCTTCTAGCCATAGTCTTTGTGACTCCCATACAATGATTGGGTGGGACTATGCAAATAAGGTGTATGGAAACTGTGATGGTTAATGTTGTGTGTCGCCTTGGATGGGCCATGATTTTCAGTGGTTTGGCCATTATGTAATGATATAGTCATCTTCTATTTTGTGATCTGATGTAGTTATACTCCATTTTGTAATTTGTTGTAAATCCTAGCCTCTATGCCTGTGGTTATGGTCTCATTTGGGAGTGAGTTGTCCATTATGTTAATGAGGCAGGATTACAGTGGGATATGTCTTGCATCACCTTATCTGAGGGTGTGACTCAAGTCACCACCCTTACCCCAGTCATCACCCTTATTTAAGTCATGTCCTTACTTGAGTCACAGTTTATCTTACAAGAGATAAAAGGAGAGAGAAGCAAGCAGAGAAGGGGGACCTCACTACAACCAAGAAGGAAGATCTAAGAGTGGAGTGTGTCATTTGGACCTGGGATCCCTGTGCTGAGAACCTCCTAGATGCAGGAGACAGACAGAGAGCTGTAACACCAGAGACAGTGAGACTGTGAGAAGCAGTGGCACAGAAGTGGCAGCAGAGACAGCAGAACCAGGAGACTGGCAGGAGATGGCATGGTGGGCTTACAGCCCACAAAGCAAGAAAGCTGAGTGCCTTTGGGTAGGAGGCTTGCTGGTGGAGTGGGGTGCCCCCAGGCACTTATTGGCAGAGCTAAAGAGATTTGTTAACACTTGTCCAAGCAGGGCAGAGGCTGGGCTGAGGGGCTGAGGTTCAGAGAGAGGCCCGCCTGAAGGCATAGCTGAGAAAAGGCTGTCCTGATCAAAGAACTATATCCTGAGTCGTTTCTGATCCTGAATTGTAACCTGTTGCTTCCCTAGTAAATCCCATAATCATGAATATTGTGAGTTCTGTGTGGCCATTTTAATGAATTATTCAACCCAGCAGAGTAGAGAGTGCCATGGAAGAGATGGCTAGTGTCAGAATTGGTAAAAAGTTTGGAGAGAGGCAGCACGTCTGACCTCCACTTCATGGTAATCAGCTTTGGACTGATGTTGATCTTGATTTTCTTTCCTCCCGCTCCTGAAGTTAGAGGACATCAGACTCCTCCGCTAAGCCATTTTACAACCCTGAAGTGTTAACTGTATCTTTCAGTGGCCTACGAACACTGCGCCTAAATGCCACATCTAAGGCACGCCTGAAGAACATATGTAATCCAGATTATACTAGCACAAGCCGTCACCTGTTTTACTGCAATGCATTTGCTCTCTGGCTCTTCTCAGGCATCCCCCAGGAGCTGTAGCACAGGCTTGTAGGAAGAAGTCCTGGTGACTGCTACCAGTGACCCTGATGAGAACTACTGGCCTTGAGGGTGGGAGGGAAGGTTAACTTCATCACTTAAATTCCACAGCCCAGAAACCAGATTCTAATTTTTAATGAAACTTTATTGGCGATTTGAGGACAGTTGAGAACGATTTACAATGACTGCACAGCCCAATACTGGAGGCCAGTCCTAGGAGTTCCTTGCTGAGCCCACTTCCTTCCTCACATGTGGCCAATCTCCAGGGCCTTAAGGCCCGCCTGCTCCGCTTTGCCTCTTCTGGGAGCGATCCACATCTCCATGCCTCAGAATGACCTATCTTTAATGTGTCTACTGTATTGTACATACATCTTTAAAAGTTGTGTTAACTTTTGAAACTGGACTACTATTTCTTGGAAGGGGTGATGAGTGCCTAACACCAGTTGGGTTGAGATCAGAATCGTGACTGAGGTGCACACTTTTTAAATGAAGTTTGTAGCATTCTGAATTAACACTGATGTAATTCTTCAACCTTGGATGATGCTTAGTCACTTACATCCTCAAACTAATGTTATCAAACGAGGACAGAATAAACATCCGAGGAGGTCCACGGCACAACCCACGAGATCGCGTGCCTCGCGCCTCGCGCCTCGCGCCTCGCGCCTCGAGGCAGCGCTGCCGAAGTGCTCTCCGCGCGCGTCCGCCAGCTGCCGGCGCTACCAGAGCACCGCTTCCTCAGCCCTGCCTCCTTGCCGCTCCAGGCCAATCACCGAGGAGCTACTTTTCCAGGTTTCAAAGCCTTCCAACCCCGCTGGCGCACAACCGCGCGTTCGCAGCCCGCGTTTATTTTTAGCTCCGAGGCCGGAGGCTTCCTGGCCAAGCCGCTGCCACGCCTTTTGCTCCTCCTCCTCGCCGTTCCCAATTGGAGCCGGAGTTTCCGTCGCGTCACCGTCCAGAGGCGGAAACTGTCCAATCAGAGCTCGGGGAGAGCTGGCGTACTTAGTAAGCGGCGGAAGACTGTGGGAGGGTAATGACGCAGCGAGTTTAAGTCGTGACTTTTCCGGGGCAAATTCTGTGTCCCTTTTTTCCCTTTAAAGTAAAGGGCACCCCTCACGCAGCCGCCTGACTTTTCGGGAGGAGGCGGGCGGGGCGGGAGGGGCGCCGTGACGGCAGCCGTGGGGGCCGGCGGGTGGTCACGTGCGCGCGCATTGGGGCGGGGCGCGCGGTCGGTTCCGGGCGGTTGGAGTGAGGGCCCGGCGGGAGAAAGCGCGAGAGCCGCCGCCACCGCGCCCTGTATGTGGCTCCCACCCGCCGCCGCCACCGCCCACAACAGCAACAGCACGAACCGCCGCCCCGGGTGGTGAGGTTCGGGCAGGGCTGGGAGGCCGAGAAGATGCCGCAGTCCAAGTCCCGGAAGATCGCCATCCTGGGCTACCGGTCCGTGGGTGAGTGCCGCCGGGCGGGGCGCCTCGGGCCTGTCGGGCCTGCCAAGTTTGGAGCCGGCGTCGCCATGTGCGGGCGGGCCGGCAGGCCGCGCCGCGCGTTTCATAACCAGGCGGCCCGCGGCGCCCACCATTTTGAGCGGAGGTAGTGGCCGGCGGCGGCGCCGGGGACGCGGGTGTCGCTGTCGGCTGGGGCTCGGGCGCGAGGCGACTGCGGGGCAGCGCCGTCCGCGCGCTGCGGACAGGTGGCGGCCTGAGGTGGAAGACGGCTGTCCGCAGGGGCAGCGAAGTGGCTTGGAGGAGGAGGTGGTCGTGCAAGTCGCGGGACCGGGGGGCGGTTTGGAGGAGGTATGGGCAGGAAGGAGATCGAGGCTTTTCTGGTGCAAGTCTAAGGCCGAGGTAGGCATTTTTTTGCTTCTCTGCCAGACTGTTGTAAGGCACTTCCAAAAAGAAGGAATCACATCTGTCTCTCTTAACCTTTTAGGTGCAAGCTTTTTTTGATCGTTACTGACAGTCTTTAGGGGAAAAAAAAGTATTTGGAATTTTAACAAAGGAGTCAACACCTTGTGTTCTATCTGTGGTGAAGATTAACCTCTTAAAGAAAGCTAGGGATTTAAGGACGTTTGACTACGGAAGGCAAGTTTCCTGCTGAAGAAATTTAAAAGATCTCTAATAGATAATTATTCGGAAGTCCTCTAGATACTGCCAGCGGACAAAATAGGAAGGTAGAGAAAAAGAAATTGCTGATCTTTTGATGTCCTATATTTCTTCGGCAAAAAATAAGGTCAGGTACTTGTAACCAGGTTGTTGAAGTGATTAAAAAGTTGTTTTCGAAGACTGACATACATTTGAAATTGTTCCTGGTAGTTACCTTTTTGCTGAATAGAGAGGTAGTCTGTGGTTGGGTGGGATTGAATACACAGGGTGTCAGAAAACGAATAGTTTCCTGTCGTGTGAGAAAATAACGGTCGAAATTAACCATGCTTCAGATTGAGGCTTTATTGTTTTTGACAACCAGAAACCTGGATAAATTACGTTTATGTTTCTAAGAAGAAAAGAGAGAGCTTCAAGTGTGTAGTGATTGCAGAAAGAGGTAACAATAATTTTGACAGGAAAGCTTGTAACTGCCTGCTCATTGGATGAACTCCCTAGCTACGCTTTCTGTTCTTCCTCGCCCCCATTTTCCACCGCCAGTGCCAGTGTCTGTGCTCTTTGACCAAGATCAGCTACAACATGACATGCTTACTCATCCTTTTATCATCTCTGTATGTCAGTGTTTGGGGGGCGGGATCTCAAGAATGGGGGAAGAATCAAAGGTTGAAAAGAAGCTTGTGTAGAGATAGGGGGTGCCAAAAGTCATAGGGGTGCCTCTTGAGTGATGCAATGCCAGATCATAAGTATTATGGAAGAAAGATAGGTAACAGCCATGTAGTTGTTAGGTGCCATCGAGTAGGCTCCCACTCATAGCGACTTTATGTACAGCAGAACATAAGGTGACAGCCTTAACAGCTGTCGAATTGAGCATCAATTTAAATTTAAAGGCATCAAATTGAGGCTTTTAAAGTCATCAGATAGTCCACTTCCCAAATGCCAGCATGGAAACAGGGATGCAGTCTTTTTTGGAAGCCTAAACCACACAACTCTTGCTTCGTTCTCGCTGTTCTCTTTATTTCCACCTCTGCCTTCTGAAGGGTGGGTCTGTGTCATATCTTATGTTGCTAGTTGCTGTCAAGTTGATTATAGCTCATGGTGGCCACATGTGTGCAGAATAGAACTGTTCCATAGGGTTTTCAAGGCTGTGACCTTTCCAAAGCAGATCGCCAGGCCTGCTTCCAAGGTGTCTCTCAGTGGGTTGGAACCGCCAACCTTTCTGTTAGTAGTTGAGTGTGTAACTGTTTTCACCACCCAAAACAAAACCTGAGGTTGTCAAGTTGATTCCGAGTCATAGTGACCCTATAGGACAGGGTAGAACTTCCCCGTAGGGTTTCCAAGGCTGTAAATCTTTACGGAAGTAGACTGCCACATCCTTCTCTCATGGAGCAGCTCGTGGGTTCAAACTGCCGACCCTTCAGTTAGCAGCAGAGTGCTTAACCACTTCACCACCAGATACTCCCATCCTATGTTGTTGTTAGGTGCCCTCAAGTTAGTTCTGACTCATAGTGACTCTGTACAACAGAACAAAACACTGCCTGTGTAGTACCAACTAATTTAAATCTTAGCTGTAGACACATCAGCCCTCCCTTCATGGCAGCACCACGCACAACAGAACGATGCCCAGTCCTGCACCATCCCCATCGGTTGCAGATCAGATTGGTATGATCTGTAGGGTTTTCATTGGCTGATTTTCAGAAGTAGATCGCCAGACCTTTCTTCCTAGTCCATCTTAGCCTGGAAGCTCCACTGAAACCTGTGCAACATCAAGCAACCGGAAAACCTCCACAGACACATGGGTGATAGCTACACATGAGGTGCATTGGCCAGAAATCAAACCCCAGTCTCTGCATGGAAGGCAAGAATTCTATCACTGAACCACTACTGCCCCCAAATAATCGCGTTATAGGTAACACGTAGCTAGACTACCTGATTTCAGGCTACCTAAGAGAATGACCTGAAGATCCCCACTTACTTACCCCTTGAAATTTTCGAGATGGTGATTCTAGTCAAGTAAGTAAGTTTACGTCTAATTGAAATCCTTTCTGCTTTATCTTTCTCCTGATTATCATCCTCCTAAAAACCTAGATATAACAGGTCACTGCTCAGCCTTCTTTTCAGAGACGTTTACTTTAAACTGTTGCTTGTTGTAATACTGTGCTAAATTAATCTCAAGAGGGATACAGAATAAGTTTTAGTCTCTATTTCCTACGCTCTCAGTGTGTCATCTTTCTAGATCCTGCTCCATTTTCTCTGTATTTATTTTTAAGTGTAGTGATGATTAAAGTAAATGATACTTTGGAGAGGTTAAATTACTCCCAGTCTTTGCATTCAGTTTTTAAATTACTTACCTTTGTTCTGAACCAGGATACTTTATGATTTGTGAGTGTTTTTATTTTTTTACTCCTTGCCAGCTCCAAAAAAGGCAGTAATTCCCTGATACCATGCACTGGCCATTCTTCAGAGATTTACTGTGTTCAGACTTCTGGGAGCTTACTGACATGTTTGCTTGTAAATGATGCTCTACTGAAGAGATGTTGAGTGCTTGTGTTTCTAGGCTGTGATATTTTGTGATCCCAAGCTTTTGAGTAGCTTGACTAGGGGTAAAGCATCAGAAAATGGCTCAGCTAGAAACTACACCTTTCTTTTAATTATCATATACCACTTTGGTAGAATACTTGTCATTGTGACTTTGTCATGTCAAATTTGTTTTAAAAGTTTACTTTCAGATAGCCACTTAAATGCTATAATGGTTTTAGTACTTACTAATTTTGTCTTTTTTTAAAATGTTGATTGGACTACCAACAGGTAAAAATATATATATATGTAATTCTCGGGTAATTTATACAACTTCTTTTTTTTCTGAAGTACTTTTCATGGTATAGTGTTAAAATCTTTTAAGGACATGTCATGTATAATTGTATGTGGCTTTTCAGGGAGTGCTTTGTATTAATTGTTTTCTTGGTTGCCAAATGTACTTTCCTCCTTCCATTCCATTGTGTGTGGTACAACCAAGTAGTCCCATGGTGGGAGGTAAGTGAACTTAAAGTTGTAGTGTCACGTAACTATGTTCAAATAAAGTCTGGTACATCTTTTACTGGGATCTTATTACAGAGACCTTTGCTGATCTAGTTTACAATTAAACCATAATCGAAAGCTTGTTTGCCCTATGTAAGTCTCTGAGGTTAACAGGAGGGAAGGGATCATTAAAAAAAAAAAAACTCGCCATCGAGTCAATTCCGACTCATAGCGACCCAGTAAGGAATGTGAAATGTCACAAGAGAGAAAAATAAAACAACTGTGCAGATCATTTGGTAAAAGGCATTTCAGGAACAGTGACTCAAATTATTACTTTGTCAAAGTATTTTAGTTAGTAAGAAAGTCACATTCTTTGATTCAGAGACTTCATTGGAAAAGGTGTCATTAAATGTTTGGTTGTTCCCCTGTAGAACACAATCAAATCGTTCTGATTTACTGTCTATTTTTAATTGTCCTGTCTTTTTCTGACACATTTCATTGAAAAATTGAAAAGTGGAAACATTTGCCATATATAAAAATCTACCACCAGTAAGTGAAATTGTATATTCAGGTGCTTGATAACATTTTGATGTCATGTTTTTGGGGGGATATTCCTGTAGTGACCACTTTGTATTGAAGCATGAAATTACTCAATTTTTATCATTCATTGTTCAGTACAAGAGAATAATCATAGGTTGCATTTGTAATTACAACTCAACAGTGCTGAATGTTATTTTGATGTCCATGTGGGTTATATGTATACGTACTTATTTTCTTCACTCCAGAAAGAAACTTAAACTCCTTAGCAGTCACTCCCCTTCCTCTTTTTCCTCCACTTCTGGTAACCACTAATTTACTTTCTGTTTCTATGGATTTTCCTATTCTGAACATTTCATATAAATGAATCATATAACATGTGGCCTTTAGGTGCCTGGCTTCTCTCACTTAGAGTCATGTTTTCCAGGTTCAATCATGTTGTCGTGTATATTAGTACCTCATTCCTTTTTTTTTTTGCCCAGTATTATCTCACTGTGTAAATATACTTATGCATGCATCAGTTCATGGATATTTGGGGTTTTTTTTTTTTTTTTTTTTTTTTTGGCTATTCTGAATAATGGTGCTGTGAACATTTATGTACAAGATTTTGTGTAGACATGTTTTCAGTTCTTTTGGGTATATCCCTAGTAGTGGAATTTCTGGGTCATATGGTAACTCTGTGTTTAACATTTTGAGGCACTGCCCAGCTTTTCCAGACTGGCCGCACCATTTTACGTTCACCAGCAGTGAATGAAGGTTGCAGTTTCTCTGCATTCTCACCAGTGCTTGTATAGCTGTCTTTTTTCTTGCAGCCATCCTTGTGGGTGTGAGGTGGTACCTCATTGTGGTTTTGATTTACGTTGTGTGATGACTAATGAGACTGAGCATCTTTTCATGTGCTTGTGGGCATATGTGTATCTTTTTTGGAGAAATGTCTGTTTAAATCCTTTGCCCATTTTTTCCACATTTTAAAAAATGTTACTGTAAAATAGATAACAAAAAATTTGCCATTTTAAGTGTACAAATCAGCGACATTATTTACATTCACGATATCGTGCTATTGTCACCCCTCTCCATTTCTAAAAGTTTTAAATCACCCCAAACAGAAACTCAGTACCCCTTACGCAGTAACTCCCATTCCCTCCTCCTCTTAGCCCCTGGTAATCACTAATAACCTTTTGTCTCTTATGTGTTTGCCTCTTCTAGATATTTTGTACAAGTGGGATCATAAAATATTTGTCCTTTTTGTATTTAACTTACTTCGCTCATCGTAATGTTTTTAAAGGTTCATCCGTGTGGTAGCATGTATTAGAACTTCATTTCTCTTTACAGCTGAGTAATATTCTACTGTACAAATAAACCACATTTTGTTTATCCATTCATCTGTTAATGGACATTTAGGCTATTCCCACCATTTGGCTATTGCGAATAATACTGCAGTAAACATTAGTGTACAGTTATCTGTTTGAGTCTTTGTTTTCAGTTCTTTTGTAATTACTGGGTTGTGGTAGTTCTGGAGTCCCTGAGTGGTGTAAACAGTTAAGTGCTCTAAGAGGTTGGTGGTTTGAATCCACCCAGAGGTGCCTCAGAAGAAAGGCCTGGTGATCTGCTTCTGAAATATCACAGTCATTGAAAACCCTATGGAACCTTCATTAGCCATTAAAACCAAACCAAGCCCATTGTCATCAAGCCACTTCTGATTCATAGCCACCCTGTAGGGCAGAGAAGAACTGCCCTGTAGGGTTTCCAAGGCTGTAATCTTTTCGGAAGCAGACTGCCACATTTTTCTCCCAGAGTGGTGGGTGGGTTCAAACTGCCAACCTTTTGGTTAGCAGCAGAGCACTTAACCACTGTGGCAACAGCACTCCTCATTAGCCATTAAAAAAAAACAAAAACAAAAAATTCCAACTCATAGCAACCCTATAGAACAGAGTAGAACTACACCATAGGGTTTCCAGAGGATTTGTACTGCTCACCTTTTGTTTAGCAGCCAAGCTCTTACCCGCTGCACCACCAGGGCTCCCATTAGCCATTAAAACTATTGCCGTTGAGTTGATTGTGACTCATAGTGACCCTGTAGGACAGAGTAGGACTGCCCCATATGGTTTTCAAGGAGCACCTGGTGAATTCGAACTGCCGACCTTTTGGTTAGCAGCCGCAGCCATAACTCTTAACCACTATGCCACCACGGTTTCCATAGCAACCCTATAGGGAGCTGCAAATCAAAACCGCAGTGAGATACTACCTCACCCCATTAGAACAGCAAAGATTAATAAAAGAGGGAAACAAAGGTATTGATGAGGTTGTGGAAAAACTGGAACCTTCATCCATTACTGGTGGGAATGTAAAATGATATTGCCGCTATAGAAAAACAGTTTGGCAGTTCCTCAAAAAGTTGAACATAGAACTGCCATATGACCCATCAATCCCAGTCCTAGGTATATACCCAGAAGAAGTTAAGGCAGGAACGAAAACAGAAACCTGTACGTCATTGTTCATCGCAGTACTCTTCACAGTAGCCAAAAGATGGAAACAACTGAAAAGCCCATCAGCAGATAAATGGCTAAACAAAATGTGGCATACACATGCAGTGGGATGTTGTTCTTAGATGCTGTCCTGATGCTTGGCACAACATGAATGAGCCTTGTATACATTATGCTGAGCAAAATAACCCATTTATAAAAGGACAAATACTATATGATCTCACTTACATGAAATAAGCAAATACATGGAAACCAAAGTGGTTACCAGGGTTGGGTGGGAGGGGAAAGGAGGAAGTTTTTGTTTGGGGGGCATTGACGTTATGTTAATGGTGGTAGAATGATTTCAAAAAGGACAGCGATTAATAGTTGTACAACGTGAAGAATGTAATCAATATCACTGAATTATACACGTAGAAATTGTTGAATTGGCGAATGTTTACTGTATGTATTTTCACCACAATAAATAAAAAATGAAGAAAACCATATGGAGACGGTATGGTCTGACACACATGGGGTCACCATGAGTTAGAACCTAATTGACGGCAACTGGTTTTGGTTTTGTTTTGTTTTTAAATGGTAATTCTGTGTTTAACTCTTTGAGAAGCTGCCAAACTGTTTTCCACAGCCCCTGAGCTATTTTACGTTTCCAACAGCAGTGCAGGAGGGTTCCAATTTCTCTTTACCCTCCCCAATAACTTTTAAGTTTCTGTTTTTCTGATAATAACCATTCTAGTGGATGTGAGGTGGTATTTATCTCATTGTGGTTTTGATTTGCGTTTCCTATCGCCATGAGTCAAATTGACTTGACAACAGTGGGTTTGGTTGGTTTGTTTTTTGGTTTAATGACTAACGATGTTGAACATCTTTTCATATGCTTTATTGGCGATTTGTATATCTTCTTTGGAAAAATGTCTTGTTTAAGTCCTTTGTGCATTTTGTAATTCAATTGTGTTTTTGTTGTTGAGTTGTAGGAGTTCTTTATATATTGTAGATATTAAACCTTTATCAGATATGTAGTTCCTAAATATTTTCTCCCATTCGGTAGGTTGTGTCTTTCTTGTTAGAGTCCTTTGATGCACAAAAAAATTTTCATTTTGATGGAATCCAATTTATCAGTTTTCTTTTTAGTTACTCTTGCTTTTGATGTTCCTTTTTCCCTTTTTTAATTGGGTAGTTTATCTTTTTATTGAGTTGTAAGAATTCTTTATTCTAATATTAGACCCTTATCAGCTACACGATTTGCAAATATTTTCTCCCATTCATTGGGGCTTTTTATTTTTTTTTACTTTCCTGATAGTGTTCTTTTTAGTTTTGATAAAGTCCTATTTATTTTTTTTCTTTTGTCACTTGTGCTTTGAGTGTCGTATCTAAGAAACCATTACCCAATCCAAGGTCGTGTACATTTAGTCCTATTTTTTTTCCCTAGGTGCTTTATACTTTTAGCTCTTACATTTAGGTCTGTGATCCAAATTATACAGCATGTATAATTTATGTATATGGAATTAGGCAATGATACAACGTCATTCTTTTGCATTTGAATGTCAGCTTTTCCTAGCACCATTTGCTTAAAAAACTGTTCTTTCCTCATTGAATTGTCTTGGTACGCTTGTTGAAATCAAGTGCCCATGAACGTATGGGTTTATTTCTGGACTTTCCAATCAGTTCTGTTGATCTACATGTCTGGCCTTATACCAGTACCACACTATCTTGATTATCGTAGCTTTGTAGTAAGTTTTGGAATCAGAAGTGGGAGTTCCTTAACTTTATTTTTTTTTTCATGATTGTTTTGGTTATTCTGGGTTTCTTGCATTTCCATGTGAATTTTAGGATTAGCTTATCAATTTCTGCCAAGAAGAAAAAACAGTGGGGATTTTGATAGGCTGTTTTATAGTTTTGCGTCTCTTTTAAGTGTCTGATGTACAAAACAGCTTGATTCTCATACATGCTTCTGAGTTCAACCTGTCACTGTATTGTTTTAGATGAGCTACATGAAGAAAATCCATCCTTAACAGATGTATTGTTGGAAAAGGAGAAGTATCTTAATAGTTTTTTTTTTTTTTTTTTTTTCAGATAATTGTGGATGTTGTTCTTTGATACACACCAAAACTCCCTAAGTGGTAGTTTCTTAAAGGTTAGTTGTCACATGGAATCTGAAATCATCTTAATGAATTTTTCTTACTCTGTTAATGTTAAATGTCTTTAGCCTGTTTTGCACTTTGAATGGATCTTTTACCCATGCCCAATTTTGTAACATTCATTGGTCATCTGGGAAATACTGGTTCGCTTTTTTGCAGCTCTTCACATGTTAACCTATTTCAGGTATACAAATATTTTAAAAATCACATCTGTTAATATTACCACCAGTTTCCTCAGAAAAGTCTTAAGTATTGAGAAGTTGTTAAACTCAGCATGAATAATATAAGTTTTCCAAGTGTCTAATTTCCTCTTGAGAGCTAGAATTTTATCACTGGCTACGATCAGTTTTATTTGTAGTGACAGTCTTGTTTCTTTTATGTCTAAGAAAACGTCTGCCAGTACCCACATTTGAAATAGTGATAGTTTATATCAGTCATTCTTTCACGTAAAAATGGTGTTCCAGTGACTAATTGAGATCATCGCTATGACAGCTGCATATATGCTTTTCTTGGAGATAACAGCCATCATAGTTTAGTATGTAGAAGTGCTTTGCGTATACTTCACATTTGTCAAGCAGAATATTAAAAAGACAAATACTCGGGGTCATTTAATAAAATTAATGATTTTTACTGCTTCAAGGACATTAAGTGAAAATGGAATTTTTTTTTTTTTTTTTTTTTTTTTACTGTTGAGTACATGGCAATGAAGAATACAAGGACTAACCAGTACAGTTTGTAACCACTGACTTAATTCATGATAAGGGTGCTAGCAGTTTTACTCTCATTAGTGCAAATGTGAACATAATGAAAAAGACAGATATTTTAGTATTATTATGAAAATAGTTTTGTCCTCATGAAGCCCCTGGTCTGCAGATGACACTTTGAGAACCATTAAACTATAGCATCTTGCTATACTGCTGCTTACTGCTGTGCAGAATTACATCCGGAGTGGCTGCATCCTAGACACTATCCAAAGAGATGTGTTCACTGCAGTCTTAAAAGGGCTTTCTAGGAGAGGCCATGTAAACATTATAAGAGACAGGGGTGGTGGGGCAGGAAAGAACTCGGCATGGCTGAGAACTGAAGTGGAATGGCTAGAACATGAGGTGGGAGTAGGAAATGAAGTTGGAAAAGTAGTCAGGAGCTGGGTTATGCACGTCCATGCAGGAACATAAGGAAATCATTCATTCTGAGTAGTAAGCAGTTACTGAAGGATTAGGATAGTTATAACGTCTAAATGCCTGTTGACTTGTCCTCTGAATGTGGTGCAGTTTTGGGTGAATCATCTTTTGACTAGGCGATGATGAGGTTCCCAAAGATAATAGACCGCCAAGGGTGGCAGCATACCTGGACCCTTATACTAATAATGTAGTTTTAGAATACCAGGATGAAAAGGAGAGGGAGTGATTACATAAGTAAAAATGGCAGTTTGTCACAAAATGAGAAACAGCCACTTCTGCCTGTGATTATGTAAGTCGTAAGCGTACAACTCTTCTCTCTTAGCATAGGATTTAGAATAAGGGTTCCATAACTTTAATATTGTCCATGAGTGGGTTATACTTAGTTATTTAAATAAATCAGAACTTGATGTGTACATGATTGTGCAAGGTAAAAAGCATTATGAAATCTTCAGTGATCACACTTGGAAAGAACCTATATACTTATTTCTGGTTTATTATGAAGTACCGAATTAAGTCTTAACAATTGCGCATTATAGTACTTACAGTCTGTCTTAACATGAAACTGCTGTCAGAATGCAAACCACTGAGTACCTTTAGCATGAATTGATTAATTTAAAAATAATAATATCTAAATTATATAGATAATAAATAAAACACAAAGGCCCTGAAATGATTGTTTTACTACTTTAATATTCTTAAGTGTGTGTTGGGCTTGTGATTAAAAATATAAAATAAAAAAAGTTCCATGTAGCATATTGGGATTTGAAATCTAAATTTGTATTATGTTAGAACAGGAAGTACTAGAAGCATTGTGTTGAGCTCCGAGGCAATTTAAAGCAGGGTGATTTAAGGATACTGACAAAATTAACTCCCAGTTGTACTGCTTGCTTGATTTGTTTCTTTTTTTGTTGTCATTGTTATTGAGAATATTGAAGTTTGTGTCTTAACCATAATATAATTTAATTTTCTCTGTACCTTTCTCCTTACCCTTCCCGTTTCTTTTTATCTTGTTCTTGTTTGCAAAAAGACTCCTCAGTGTTTCCTACAAGTAGAAATTGGCTTTTTAACAAGATTTATGATCCTGCTTTTTGCAAGATTAAATATTAAATGTTAGGTATGTGTCTATATGTTAAATAATTTGTGACATTGGATGAAAATACTGGCTCTTACAGTTCATTTAGTTTTATGAAAACTCTTATGTCTTAGATATAAGTACATTTGGCTGCTATTTTGCTAGTTTTAAAACCTAAATCACGTCTGAAAATTAAAGAGAGTATTTTAAAATACAAGTTCTCTTTATTGTTCATAATTTGATTGAATAAAATCATAAATGGCAAAAATTAAACTGTGGCTAACATCAGCATGGAGGAGGGTTCAGAATGACCTTGGCAAACCGTACACACCAAGATAAAATTTAACACTTCATAGCCTCAACAGATTTTCAGAGGAGTCCCTGGGTAGTGCTGGACTACTAACCGAGAGGTTGGTGGTTCAGACCCACCCAGAGGCACTTGAGAAGTAAGGCCTGGCAATCCACTTATGAAAGGTCACAGCCTTAAAAACCCTGTGGAGCAGTTCTACTCTGCACACATGGGGTCGCCGTAAGTCAGAATAGGGCAATTAACAATAAATTTCAAACCCCTCTGGTAAGAAATTCCTTCAGTATGGTATGCAGTCATGCACCACATAAGGTCAGTTTGGGCAGCGTCTGAGTACATATGTCCATGGTCCCATAAGGTTATAATAGAGTTCGGAAGTCCTGATCGGAGAGTGGGATATAGCGAATGTAACCGAATGTAGTGAATGCAACCGCTTCCCACACAAAACACGTGTATCTCATGTCTTTTGTATACAAAATGATTACCATGCCAGGCATATAATGGTACAGTACATATATAACCTGTAACACGTCTTTGATAGTCATAATAAACGCCTGTGTTATTGGCTTATGTATGTACTGTACTGTACTGTTATTTTAATGTGAACTTCCCCTACTTAAAGAGCTTAACATATAATAGTGTATACTGTACATTGGAGCCCTGCTGGTACAGTGGTTAAGAGCTCAGGCTGCTAACCAAAAGGTCGGCAGTTCATATCCATCAACTGCTTGCTCCTTGGAAACGCTATGGGGCAATTCTTCCTTGTCCTATAGGGTCGCTATGAGTCAGAATCGACTCACTGGCAACGGGTATTTTTTTTTTTTAATAGTAGTGTATGCTTCTACTCATAGGCAGCAGCATCCAGCCTCGTGTATTACATGTCTCTTGAGTGTTGTAACGTTGTCTCTGTGTTTAATTTTCTTTCAAAAATAATCACTATGAAGTGCATCATGGCTCCCAAACATAGCAAAACCAGTACTAGTGCTAGCAGCAGCAAGAGGCAAAGGAGAAGTATCAATTTGGAAGCGAAACAAAAGGTATCACATGTAGCTTTGCTAGGTATATAATATGGTGTTCCTACAAAGCCCAAATCACATAGTGTCCTGGTTCATAGAATGTATCATGAATGTTAAGCGACGCATGACTGTACTGAATTTCTGACCTGGCTTGGCAGGAATGCCTGATACTAGTACAGTGAAACCTGAGAGTCGGAACCCGACGAGACTCCCTTATTTTTTTGGGTCTTGCAAGTTTTCCCCCTTTGACAGGGTACAGTCTTAACCACTTTTGTATCACTTGTTTTAGTGGAAAATATTTGAGCTTTCCTTCTCTGACAGGTTTCAGCCTTATACAGTTCTGGCTCTTGCATGTTTTACTGTATATGAGACCTATGCAAAGATTTTGGACCAGAACATCACTAAGGTTACTACTGAAGAGAAAAGAGGACTACAAACATTCAAGCTACAGATACAAAGTCTTATGTTTACGTTTCATGGAAACCACCTGTGTGATACAGGTTGCGAGATGTGGATTAATTTTCTGGGGAGTTCAGTTGACCATGGGTCGCCATGAGTAGGAGTCAACTCAGCGGCAACTAGTTTGTTTCCCTTTTTTTTTTTTTGGTGTTTTCGTTGTGAACCAGCGCAGCCAAACTCTGAACCACAGATAGAGCATTGTCTATGGTTCTGTGTGTCATGTGTTGAGGAACGTTGCCAACCAAGAGTAGAGGGAGTTCATGAGCTCCTCTGAGATTGTGTACATTTTGGGGGTGGGGGGAAGAGTCCAAGCCTTTATCTGGTATCTAGAGGGATTTCGGTCCCCTAAAAGACTGAATCACTGAAACTGTTGGCTGAAGAGGACACTGTGATTTTTAAAGTGGTATGTGTTAGTCAAAATGTTCATTAAATATTTGAAGAAGTTAAGTCTACTAAGCACTTAGTCACAAAGGCTAAGGCAGTCATGATTCCTGTCCTCAAGGAACTTCAGTCTAGAGAGAGAGACACAGTAAACAAGTACTAATTAACAATAATAGTAAGTGTTGATGTTTTAAAAGCATTTATTGGTGTGAGACAGCTTTAAATACTCTACATGTATGAACTCTCTTTTAATGCCCTCAAAGTCTATGGGGGTAGTAGGTACTATTACTATGCCTATTTTGCAGAAAAGGACACCAAGGCACAAAAAAGGCCAAGTGACTTGCCAAATAGTTAATAATTGGCAGAGCCATGATTTGAGCTCTGGTAGTGGTTCCAGAGCCTGCACTCTTTAATCCTCCACTATGTAAATTATTTGAATACAGTTGGGATAAGTGCTTTGAGAAAAATAATCAAAAGGAGAGCTAATTTATGGTTTGGGTGATGGAAGAATTGTCTCCAAGGAACTGTTACTAAAGCTGGAATTAGCCAACTAACGGGTGGCAAGAGTAGGGGGTCGGGAAAGGAGGCCAGAGAGAATTATAATAGAAGGGAAAAACATATGCAGAACTCCTAAGGGATGAGAAGGAGCTTGCCACATTCAAGGAGCAGAAAGAAAGCAGTGTGGCTGGAACTAATGAATGAGGACGAGAAGGGTAAGATGTGAGGTAGACGACTTTGGGACTTATCTGTGTGCCTAATGTCTATCAAGCACAGCCTCGTAGGCCGTGTTGAAAATTTTAGACTTTTCTCTAGAAACAGTGGGAAATCACTCAAGGGTTTTAAGTGAAACCTTCATTTGATCACTGAATAAATGAGATGACTTTTATTGGCAAACATTTTCTGTAAAAGGCCAGTTAGTAAATATGTTAGATTTAGCAGGCCATTACGGTCTCTGGCACCTACTCAGTTCTGCTTTTGTAGCATGAAAGCAGCCATAGACAATATGTAAACGAATGAGTGTAGCTGTGTTCCAGTAAACGTTTATTTATAGACGTTGAGATTTGAATTCCGTATGATTTACACGTGTTACAAAATAGTCTTTTGATTTTTTTCAACTATTTAAAGATGTAAAAATCATTCTGTGCGGGTAGACTTGATTCTTCATGTTACACTTTTTTTTTTTCCTTTTGTTTTCCTCAGTGGAATATATCTGGTAACACAGTGCTTGGCAGTAGTAGCCACCCAGTTAGTATTTGAATGAAGGAGAAATTTTATGAACCAATTTCACTTAGTTGTTCTCCATTTTGTCTTTGTCATTTAATAATAATTGCATCTTAATATTTATCCTCTTTTATTTTCTCTCCCAGTATCTATTTTTAAAAATTAGGGAGGGAATGTGAGAAAGAATGAGATGGTGTCAACGTTGCATAACTCGTAGGAGCAAGTGAGATAATGTACATGCAAATTTTGTAAACTGAAACAGTATCTCTTGTAGGTTCTGGTAGATAGTTAAAAATTCGGATTATCTTTATTATGTCCTCATCTGACCCTGTATATGATGGAGGTGTGAGAATGGGTATGCATATTAGAATCAGCGTGAGCACTTTTTCCAAAACGCCAACTCCTTATGTACCCCTCTGTGATGAAATGAGTTCCTTTATGTGGCCTTTTGCCTGGGTTCTTCAGAAAAACAGCTTGACATATTTTCCCCCTAAGCCCTAAGGAGTTACCTTTGCCCTAGTTTTCTACCCCCGAGGATTTGTTACTTTTGTCCATTTTGCTTTTTGACATTCCTGATTAAGCTGTAAACAACTGGATGGTTTGATACTGTCTGGACGGAGGCCAGCCTGCTCTGTGATTGGTCTGTTTATGCACCTTTCAGGGATTGGTCAATGTATTATAGACTATGCAAATGAAGTGACTATGTTCAACCGAGGAGATTGGTCAGTTCATGGCCCTAATGGGAGGGCCATGCCTTGAAATTGACAAAAAGTTTGCTTATATATGCAGCAAACTCCACAGAGGTTTCAGAGAATGAAAAGAAGAAAGTAAAAGGCAAGAGAGACAAGAAGAGAGAAGAAGCAGAGGCGAGTAACTTTCTAAAAGAGTTGTAACACAGATCAAAGGCTGTAACATTGAAGACAGAGGCCTGGAAGAGGCTGTGCAGCAGAGCCGGCTGTGACAGGCTCAGAGGGACCCTGGGACAGAGTCGGCGACAGACCCTTAAGGGGCCCTGTGGAAGAGTCGGTGGTGAAGGCAGAAACCTGTTAGGAATGCAGCTTAGAGAGATGAACAATGCTGCTACACTGGCTATGAGCTTGGTCAGTTAACAGTGGAGAGGCTGATGGCAGGGAGGCCAAAGGCCTAGAGGCCTGCACGACTGAGATGCGGCGTGCAAAGCCAAGAGGAGGCCTGAGGTGACTGAAAGGAGGCCTGCACAGCTGAGAAGGGGGTGTGTAGGTCCGAGAGGCCTTTCCTTAGCGTGCTGAGAGGAAGACTGTCCTGAGGAGACTGAGAGGAGGCCTGCGTGGCCAAGTGGGGGCATGCGTGGCAGAGCGAAGGGCCTGCTTGCTTGCACGGTTGAGAAGAGCTAAGAGAGCTGTCCTGCACTAAAGAAGGGAGAGGTGTGCTCTTTACTTTTGGGGCAGCCTTTCAGACTTTGCCTTCTACATGCTTCCTGATCCTGATCCCGATCCCATGTAGCCTGATGATCCTGATCCTGAGTTGTATCCTGTTACTTCCTTAATAATCCACTTAACTGGAAGTAACAGTTTGTGGCTTCTGTGAGACGTCGCAGGGAATTGCCAAACCCAAACTGGAGAGGAGGAATGGTGAGGGGAGGGGAAGTGGCTGGTGTTGGAGATCAAGTAGTACAGCATCTTGGAGAATTTGGAAGTCTGGGATATATATTTGACATCTGCTTCATAGGCATTGACTTAATGCTGATTCCTGTATTTGAAATTATTCATGCGTTCTCTTTTAAAGTTAGAATGGTGAAGTAAGTTTTTTGTTTTCTTTTTAACAAAAAGACCCCCCCCCCCCCGAAAGACAACAGCAACTAATCCTACCACTAACTGAACTACACTGTTTTTAAAAAAATATTGTGTTTTAGGTGAAAGTTTACACAGCAAATTAGATTCCTGTTCAACAGTTCATACACAAATTGTTACGTGACATTGCTTACAGTCCCTGCAATGTGTCAGCATTCTCAACCCTTTCTATCCCACCTGCACCATTCCCATCTATCCAGTTTCCCTACTCCTCCTTGCCTTCTCATCTTCGCTTTTGGGTGAGTGTAGACTGATCGGTCTCCTGTAGTTGATTTTTTAAAGGAGCACATTCCTCACAGGTGTTCTTGTTTATTTTATAGGCCAGTGTATTATTTGGCTGAAAGGTGAACTTCGGGTGAACTACACATTTCTACTCAAATGGATATGAGAGAGACCTTATGGAGAGGACTCATGGAAGGGAGAAGGCTCAGCCTTCCCAGATGAGTGTAGCCCCTAGTCAACCCACCAGCTGAAGGCAGCATAAGGAATGACTGCAAGCAAGACCAGCAGAGCTGAGCCCAGCCTTAATTGTAGAATCATGAGCAAATAAAATGTTTGTTGATTTAAGCCATGTGGTAGTTTGTTATGCAGCGATGGATAATTGATGTTATTAAAGATAATGAAAACTCAAAGAAGTTGAACCATGAGGTTTATTCTGAAGTTATTCTGTATGCATATGGGAGACCATTCTGATTCCCCCAAAAAGCAAATGTCTCTAAGTAAGCTGGTTACAATGAGGCTTATAAAGAGAAGAGGGAGTATAGAAGATCAACCATTGGCTAGTCTTAATTGACTGACCCCTGGCCTCCCCCTTTTACTGACATCAGGTGGTACCCAGTCACAAGGTGTGCTCTGGCCCTCTACCCATCTGCAGCCATGATATAGTTTGAAGTTTAAATTAAGTAAGCCTGGCTTCAAGCAGCAGGGCCTTAGTGGTGCAGTGGTTAAGCTTTTTGGCTGTTAACCAAAAGGTCGGCAGTTCTAATCCAGCAGCTGCTCCTTGGAAACTCTATGGGGCAGTTCTGCTCTGTCCTGTAGGATCACAATGAGTCGGATTGACTTGACGACAACAGGTTTTTTTTTTTTTTTTTTTGCTTCAAACAGGAAAGAAGAAGTTCAGCAACTTTGGGTGAAAAAAAGTTGCTGACAAGATTTAGTCAGAAAGTTTTATGGTTAATATTTGGTTTTGTGAGTAAGAAAAGCTCTAAAATCAAAGTAAGATGTCTGTTACTAATTTTTCTCTTTGACATTGTAAACAGTCTGTAATTTTTTGTGTTTTGGAGGTGTGTGCACGCATGGGCTCGTATTTGTTTACATTTTTATGTTATGGTGAGGCTTTATCTGAAGTAGTTATTTAATACCATATTCTTAAATTTCAGATTAATTTATCACATATAATTATGAAAATGTTTGTTTCCTAAGCTGATTATCTCAGTCTTAAGAGAGGTTAGTAACAATAGTACTGTTAACTAATATTTATTGAGCATTTATTGCGTATCAGATGTTCTATGTGTATTTTTCGTTTAATCTTCATAGCCAGTTTATAAAGTAAATACTATTATCTCTATTTTGCAGATGAGGAAATGCTCAGCAAAATTACTGAAAGTCACATGGCTAATAATCAGTATGCTATACTGCTTAATAAAAAATAGTAAATGCCTTTCTTTTTTTCCCTTCGATGCTTTTTTTTTTTTTTTTTTTTTTGAAACCCTGGTAGCATAGTGGTTAAGAGTTCGGCTGCTAACCAAAAGGCCGGCAGTTCAGGTCTGCCAGGAGCTCCTTGGAAACCCTGTGGACCAGTTTTATTCTGTACTATTGGGTCACTATGAGTTGGAATCCACTTGATGGCAACAGGTTTGGTTTTAGTTTTTGGTTGTGTTGTTGAGCATCTTTTCACATAACTGTTGGGTATTTATATATCGTCTTTTGTGAATTGTTAAAGTCTTTTGCCTGTTATTGTGTTCTTTTTTTGAGTTTATATATTCTGAACATAAGTTTTTTCTCAGATATATATATTGTGAATATTTTCTCCTAGTCTGTGATTTCCATTTTCATTTTCCTGACAGTGTATTTCAAAGAACAGAAATTTGAGATTTTGGTGAAGCCCAGTGTCTTAGTTTCTCAGTGTTGGTATAACAGAAATACCATAAGTGGGTGGCTTTGAAATGAGCAGAAACTTACCCCTTTCTCACAGTTTAGGAATCTAGAAGTCTGAATTCAGGGTGCCGGCTCTAGGGGAAGGCTTTCTGTCTCTGTTGGCTCTAGGGGGAAAGTCTGTGTATCTTTTCAGCTTCTGTTCCTAGGTTCCTTAGCAATCTTCATGTGGTGTGGTATCTATCTTCCCCCTTCTGTGATTGCTTTAAGACACACCCTATGCTGATACGGTCTTGTTAACACAACAAAACCCTATTCCAAAATAGGATTATATCTACATGTATAGCGATTAGGATTCCAACACATATTTTGGGGGGACAAAATTCAGTCGACAACACTCATTTTGTCAATTTTTTTGTTTGTAGTTTGTGTATTTTGTATCATATGTAAGAAATCTGCCCACCTAAAGATCATGATTTTCTCATATGCTTTTTTCTAGAGGTTTTATAGCTTTAGCTGTTTAAGTTTGGGTCTGTGATCCATTTTTAGTTAATTTTTGTTTGTGGTGTGAGGTAGGGATTAGGAGTCATTTTTTTCAAAATTTTATCCTTTTTTGGTGTACAGCTCAATGAGTTTTAACAAACACATGCAGTCATATAACCACAGCCAGGATATAGGACAGTTCTATCCTGATGACGTGTCCAAAGTAAGAAGTCAAAATCTCACCACCCTTGTTTCTAAGGAACAGTCTGGTTGTATTTCTTTTACGACTGATTTGTTATTTTGGTGGTCCACAATATAGTCAAAATTCTTCACCAACACCACAGTTGAGTGCATCAGTTCTTCTTTCATTATCTAACTTTTGCATGCATATGAGGCGATTGAAAAGACCATGGCTTGGGACAGACGCACCTTAGTCATCAAAGTGTGACAACATTGCTTTTTAACGCTTTAAAGAGGTCTTTTGCAGTAGATTTGCCCAGTGCAATCTGTCGTTTGAATTCTTGATTGCTGCTTCCATGGGTGTTGATTCTCGATCCAAGTAGAATGATATCACTGACAACTTCAGTTTCTTCTCCATTTGTCATGCTGTTTATTGGTCCACTTGTGAGGATTTTCATTTTCTTTACATTTAGGCTTAATTAATACCGAAGGTCTTTGACCTTCATCAGTAGTGTTTCAAGTTGTCTTCATTGTTAGCAGGCAAGGGTGTATCATCTGCATATTGCAGGTAGTTAATGAGTCTTCCTCCAATCCTGATGCTGTGATCTTCATATAGTCCAGCTTTTCAGATTATTTGTTCAGCATACAGATTGAATGAGTAAGAATACAACTCTGCTGCACACCTTTTCCAGTTTTGAACCATGCAATATCCCCTTGTTCTGTTTGAATGACTGCCTCTCCCTGCATGTACAGATTCCACGTGAGCACAATTGAGTGTTCTGAAATTCCTATTCTTTGCACTGTTATCCATCATTTGTTATGATCTACACAGGCAAATGCTTTCGCACAGTCAATAAAACTGAGGTAAACATCTTTCTGGTATTCTCTGCTTTCAGCCAAGATCCATCGGATGTAAGTGATGATATCCCTCATTCCACATCGTCCTCTGAATCCAGTTTGAATTCCTCGCAGTTACCTGTTGATGTATGGCTGCAGTTGTTTTTGAGTTATCTTCAGAATTTTGCTAGCGTGTGATGTTAATGATATTGTTCGATAATTTCTGCATTCAATTTGATTGCCTTTCTTTGGAATGGGCAGGAATATGGGTCTCTGCCAGTTGGTTGGAAAATCCTATGAATCAATAAACATACCAAAACCCGTTGCCATCAAAATTGTTTCTGACTCTTAGCAGCCTCATAGGACAGAGTAGAACTGCTGCACAGGGTTTCCAAGGAGCAGCTGGTAGATTCGAATTGCCAACCTTTTGGTTAGCAGCTGAGCTCTTAACCACTGTACCACCAGGGCTCATCAATAAATATATGTGTTTGTAAAAGAAATAGGCATCAGAGATGCCTGCTAGGAATTTGAGTGATCATCATAAGAAGATCATGAATCTTAATGTTCTGTTATAATAACCTACCAGCCATCTGTCTATTTGTTGTACTGTGGTGGTTTACATGTTACTGTGATGCTGGACGCTATGCCACTGGTGATTTATTCCAAATACCAGCAGGGTCACTCATGGTGTACAGGTTTCAGTGGTGCTTGCAGACTAAGATGAGGAAGAAAGTCCTATCTACTTGAGAAAATTAGCCAGTGAAAACCTTACAGATCACAACAGAACATTATCTGACTTACTTGCTTCGGACTTGTCGTCAGAAGGGATCAATCGCTGAAGGAAGACATCATCTTTGGTGAAGTAGAGCACCAGCAAGGGCAAGGGAGACCTTTGGTGAGATTGATTGTCACAATAGCTGCAGCAGTGGACTCGAATATGCCAGCAATCATGAGGAAGGTGCAGGAACAGGCAACTTTTGTTCATTTGTATGTAAGATTGCCATGAGTTGGAGTCAACTTGTCAGCAGCTATATCTGTGTATTGTAACAATGCAGTTAATAATATTGTAATCAATCGGGATGCTTTTGACTGCAAATTAACTTTACTCATACTGGCTTAAAGGAGCCCTGATGGCACGGTGATTAAAGCCCTCGGCTGCTCACTGAAAAGGTTGGCAGTTTGAACCCACCAGCTGCTCCACGGGTGGCAGCCAGCTTCCATAAAGATTGCAGCCTGAGAAAGCCTGTAGGGGCACTTCTACTCTGCCACATGGGGTTGCTTTGAATCAGAATCAACTCCACAGCAACAGGTTATGCTGGCGTAAAGAGCAAGGCCTTATTAACTCACATAATGGAAAACTAGAGATTGAGTGCTTGACCAGCTCAAGGACACAGGTTGTTTCCATCTCTATATTCTGCCGTCCTTGACATTGGTTTAAGGCAGTGCTTTTCAAATTTTGGGTACGTTAGAATAACCTGGGGGGCTTTTAAAAATCCCCATGCACAAGGAGGATGTTATGCAGATTGAAATAAGTCAGTCACAAAAAGATATAAATAATGTCTGCTCTCACTATTATTTCAAAAAAACAAGAATTGTTGTTCGTGCTGTCGAGATGATTCTGACTAATAGCGACCCTGTGTACAACAGAATGAAACGCTGCCCATTCCTGCACCATCCTCACAATCCTTGCTATGTTTTGAACCCGTTGTTGCAGCCACTGTGTCAGTCCATCTCCTTGAGGGTCTTCCTCTTTTTCACCAACCCTGTACTTTGCCAAGCATAATGTCCTTCTCCAGAGATTGGTCCTTCCTGATAACATCTCCAAAGTACACAAGACAAAGTCTTGCCATCCTCTCTTCTAAGGATTCTGGCTGTACTTCTTTCAAGAAAGATTTGTTCCTTCTTCTGGCAGTCAGTGGTATATTCAATATTCTTTGCCAACAGTACAGTTGAAAGGAATCAAGTCTTTTTCGATCTTGGTTATTCGTTGTCCAGTTTCTACATGCATATGAGTTGATTGAAAATGCCTTGGCTTAGATCAGGCACACCTTAGTCCTCAAAGTGACATCTTTGCTTTTTAACACTTTAAAGAGGTCCTTTGCAGCAGATTTGCCCAATGCAATACGTCATTTGATTTCCTGACTGCTGCTTCCATGGGCATTGATTGTGGGTCCAAGTAAAATGATATCCTTAACAACTACAATATTTTTTCCATTTATTGTGATGTGGGTTATTGACCCAGTTGTGAGGATTTTTTTTTCTTTACGTTGAGGTGTAATCCATACTGAAGGCTGTAGTCTTTAATCTTTGTCGGTAAGTGCTTTAAGTTCTCTTAACTTTGAGCAAGCAACGTTGTGTCACGTACATATTGCAGGTTGTTAATGAGTCTTCCACCAATCCTGATACTATGTTCTTCTTCATATAGTCCATCTTCTTGGATTATTTGCTAAATGTACACATAGAATAAGTATGGTGAAAAGATACAACCATGACCCACACCTGTCCTGATTTTTTAAACCATGCAGTATCCCATTGTTCTGTTTGAATGACTGCCTCTTGGTCTATGTACAGGTTCTATACAACTCAAGTGTTCTGGAATTCCCATTCTTTGCAGTGTTATCCATAATTTGTTGTGATCCACACTGTCAAATGCCTTTGCATAGTCAATAAAACACAGGTAAACGTCTTTCTGGTATTCTCTTCTTTCGGCCAAGATCCATCTGACATGAGCAGTGATATCGCTCGTTCCACGTCCTCTTCTGAACCCTCCTTGAATTTCTGGCAGTTCCCTGTCAGTGCACTGCTGCAACCGTTTTTGAATTATCTTCAGCAAAATTTTACTTGCATGTGATACTGATACTGTTTGATAATTTCCACATTCTGTTGAATCACCCTTGTTTGGAATGGCACAAATACAACTATCTTCCAGTCTATTGATCAGGTAGCTGTCTTCCAAATTTCTTGGTATAGACGAGTGGAGCACCTCCAGCACTGAATCTGTTTGTTGAAACATCTCAGCTGGTATTATGTCGGTTTCTGGAGACTTGTTTTTCAACAGTGTCTTCAGTGTAGCTTGGACTTCTTCCTTCAGTACCACTGATTCCTTTTTTTTTCTTTTTTAATTGTACTTCTAAGTGAAAGTTTACAGTTCAGGTCAGTTTCTCATATAAAAATTTATATAAACACTGTTATGTGACCCTAGTTGCTCTCCCTACAATGTGACAGAACACTCTTCCTTTCCACCCTGGACTTTCTCTGCCCATTCAGCCATCTCCTGTCCGTTTCTGCCTTCTCATCTCGCTTCTGAACAGGAGCTGCCCATTTAGTCTCATGTATCTACTTGAGCTAACAAGCACACTCCTCACAAGTATCGTTTTATGTCTTATAGTCCATTCTAATCTTCGTCCGAACAGTTGGTTTCGGGAATGGTTTTTGTTTTGGGACCCCAGGGGCCATGTCTTCTGGGGTCTCTCCAGTCTCAGTCAGACAGTTAAGTCTGGTCTTTTAGTTAGAATTTGAGTTCTGCACTCCATTTTTCTCCTGCTCCGTCAGGGACTGTCTGTTGTGTTCCCTTTCAGGGCAGTCATTGGTGGTAGCCAGCCACCATCTAGTTCTTCTGGTTTCAGGCTGATGGAGTCTCTGGTTTATGTGGCCATTTTTGTCTCTTGACCTAATATTTTCCTTGTGTCTTTGGTGTTCTTCTTTCTCCTTTGCTGCAAGTGGGTTGGGACCAATTGATGCATCTTAGATGGCCGCTCACTAGCTTTTAAGACCCCAGACACCACTCACCAAAGTGGGATGCAGAACATTTTCGTAATAAACTTTGTTACGCCAGCTGACCTACACGTCCCCTGAAACCGTGGTCCCCAAACCCCTGCCCCTGCTGCACTGTCCCTCGAGGTCTTTGGTTGTGTTCAGGTAACTTCTTAGCTTTTGGTTTAGTCCGGTGGTACTGACTTTCCCTGTATTGTGAATTGTCCTTCCCTTCACCTGAGATAATTCTTGTCTACTATCTAGTTAGTGAATACCCCTCTCCCTCCCCCTCCCCCCCCATAACCATCAGAGAATGTTTTCTCTGTGTTCAAACCTTTTTTTGAGTTCTTATAATAGTGGTCTCATACAATATTTGTCCTTTTGCGACTGACTGATTTCACTCAGCATAACACCTTCCGGATTCATCTATGTTATGAAATGTTTCGTGGATTCATTGTTGCATTGTATCTGTAGATAGCTTTGGGTAGAATTGACATTTTTACAACGTTTAGTCTTCCTACCCATGAGCAAGGTGTGTTTTTTCACTTACATAGGTTTCGGTTTCTTGCAGTAGTGTCTTGTAGTTTTCTTTGTATAGGTCATTTACGTCTCTGGTTAGATTTATTCCTAAGTATTTTATCTTCTTGGGGGCTATTGTAAATGGTATTGATTTGGTGATTTCCTCTTGGAAGTTCTCTTTGTTGGTGTAGAGGAATCCAACTGATTTTTGCATGTTCATTTTGTATCCTGATACTTTGCTGAAATCTGTTAGTTCCAGTAGTTTTCTTGTGGATTCTTTGGGGTTTTCTATGTATAAGAGCATATCATCTGCAAATAAGGGTACTTTTATTTCTTCCTTACCAGTTTGGATGCGCTTTATTTTTCTAGCCTAGTTTCTCTGGCTAGGACCTCCAGCACAATGTTCAAAAAGAGTGGTGATAAAGGGCATCCTTGTCTGGTTCGTGTTCTCAAGGGGAATGCTTTCAGACTCTCTCCATTTAGGATAATGTTGGCTGTTGGCTTTGTATAAAAGCCCTTTATTATATGAGGAATTTCCCTTCTGTTCCTATTTTGCTGAGAGTTTTTATCATGAATGGGTGTTGGACTTTGACAAATGCTTTTTCTGCGGCAATTGATAAGATCATGTGGTTCTTTTGTTTTATTTATGTGATGGGTTATGTTGATTGTTTTTCTAATGTTGAACCATTCCTGCATACCTGGTATGAATCCCACTTGGTCATGGTGAATTATTTTTTTGATATGTTGTTGAATTCTATTGGCTAGAATTTTGTTGAGGATTTTTGCATCAATGTTAATGAGGAATATTGGTCTGTAATTTTCTTTTTTTGTGGTGTCTTTACCTGGTTTTGTTATCAAGATTATGCTGGCTTCATGGAATGAGTTCGGGAGTATTCCATCATCTTCTTTTCTCTGAAATACTTTTAGTAGTAGTGGTGTTAACTCTTCTCTGAAAGTTTGGTAGAATTCTCCAGTGAAACCGTGAGGACCAAGGTTGTTTTTTGTTGTTGTTGTTGAAAGTTTTTTAATTACCTTTTCTATCCCTTTTTTTGTTATAGGTTTATTTAGTTGTTTTATCTCTGTGTTAGTTTAGGTAAGTAGTGTTTTTCTAAAAATTTGTCCATTTTCTCTAGGTATTCAAATTTGTTAGAGTATAATTTTCTATAGTATTCTGTTATGATTCTTTTAATTTCAGTTGGGTCTGCTCTGATTTCTCCCATCTTATTTCTCGTTTGGGTTGTTTGCTTCCTTTCCTGTTTTTCTTTTGTCAGCTTGGCCAGTGGTTTATCGATTTTGTTGATCATTTCAAAGAACCAGCTTTTGGTCTTGTTAACTCTTTCAGTTGTTTTTCTGTTTTCTACTTCATTAATTCTGCTCTAATCTTTATTATTTGCTTTCTTCTGGTGCCCAACGGCCTCTTTTGCTGCTCTCTTTCTATTTGCTCAAGTTGTAGGGTTAATGCTTTGATTTTGGCCCGTTCTTCTTTTTGAACGTGTGCGTTTACTGCTATAAGCTGATCTCTGAGCACTGCTTTTGCTGTGACCCAAAGGTTCTGGTAAGATGTGTTTTTATTCTTATTTGAGTCTGTGAATTTAATTCTGTCCTTAATTTCTTCTATAACCCGGTAGTTTTTGAGCAAGGTGTTGTTCGGTTTCCATGTGTTTGATTTTTTTCCCTTGCTTTTTGTGTTGTTGGTTTCTACCTTAATGGCTCTATGGTCAGAAAAGATCTTTTGTAATATATCAGTGCTTTGGATTTTGTTAAGATTTGCTTTATGGCCTGATGTGTGGTCTATTCTGCGGAATGTTCCTTGTGCGTTGGAAAAGAAAGTATACTTGTCGTTGGGTGCATAAATATTTATTATGATTAGGTCCTCCTGGTGTATTGACACTAATCGTTATACAGTGTCCTTCCTTGTTCTTTGTGGTGTAGTTTACTTTAAAGTCTATTTTGTCAGACATTAATGTTGCTCCCTGCTCTAAGGTGTGTCTCTTGTAGGCAGCATATCGATGGCTGGTGTTTTTTATCTGTTCTGCCATTATCTGTCTTTTTATTGGTGGATTTAGTCCATTTACGTTCAGCATAATTATTGATAGGTATGAGTTTATTGCTGTTATTTTGATGTCTTTTTTGTGTGTGTTTTTGACAGTTTCTTTCTTCCAGATAATTTTCTGTGCTGAGTCATTATTCTTCATGTATTTTCTTTTCATCTTTTTCATTGTTGTTGATTTTGTATTTGCTGAGTCTTTATGTTTTTCTTGTTTTTTATTTTGATGTGTAGGATTGTCAGTTTCCTTTGATGGTTACCTTAATATTTACTCCTGTTTTTCTAAGTTTAAACCAGTCTTCTATTTCTTTGTATCGCCTTGACTTCCTCTCCATATGAAAGATCTTTGACTACATTTTTTAGTCCCTCTTTTTTGTTTTAATGTTGTCATCTTTTACAGTGACATTTCTGTTTCCCTGTTTTCAGCATTTAGCTTTGATTTATTTTTATGAATTCCCTATCTGGGTTGGTATCTGGTTGCTCTGTCTGGTGTTCTAATCTTGGGTTGTTTTCTGATGTTATAGATTTTCTAACCAGAGGACTCCCTTTAGTATTTCTTGTGATTTTGGTTTGGTTTTTGCAAATTCCTCAAACTTCTGTTTATCTGGAAATGCCCTAATTTTGCCATCATATTTGAGAGACAGTTTTGCTGGATATATAATTCTTGGTTGGCATTTTTTTTTTCTTCAAGGCTTTATATATGTCATCCCATTGCCTTCTTGCCTGCTTGGTTTCTGCTGAGTAGTCAGAGCTTAGTCTTACTGACTCCTTTGTAGATGACTTTTGGTTATCTCTAGCCTGTTTTAAAATTCTTTATCTTCGGTTTTGGCAAGTTAGTTTATGTCTTGGCGACTTTCTTTTAGGATCTACCTCATGTGGGGTTCTGTGAGCATCTTGGATAGATACCTTCTCATCTTCCATGATCCCAGGGAAGTTTTCTGCCAACAAATCTTAAGCAATTCTCTCTTTATTTTCTATTATCTCCCCCGTTCTGGTACTCCAGTCACTCTTAGTTTATTCCTCTTGATAGAATTCCACATATTTCTTGGGGTTTCTTGATTTTTAAAAATTCTTTTATCTGATTTTGCTCAAATAAGTTGATGTCAAGTGCTTTATCTTCAGTCTCCCTGACTTCCATTGCCTGAGTTCTGCTCCTGTGACTTTGTTGAGTTGTCTAATTCTGAAATTTTATTGTTAGTCTTCTAGATTTCTGTTTGCTGTCTCTGTGTGGATTCTTACAGCCTGTTAAATTTGTCATTATGCTCTTCTGTAATTTTTTTAAGTTCCTTTGTTGCTTTGTCTGTGTGTTCCTTGGCTTGTTCTGCATTTTGCCTGATCTCCTTCATGATCTCTTGAAGAGTTCTATTTATTAATGTTTTCTGTTCTGTCTTTGGTAATTCCAAAAAGTTCTCTTTCTCTGGAAGATTTCTTGATTCGTTGTTTTGGGACCTTGCTGAAGCCATCATAGTTTGCCTCTTTACATGCTGTGATATTGACGATTGTCTCCAAGTTGTCAATAAGTTATTATAGTTATATATTTTATGTTTGCTTATTGTGTTCTAGCTTCTTGTTTTGTTTTGATATGCCCAAATAGGTTGCTCTGTGAGCTAGTTTGATTATTGGCACCTTTGAAGCTTTAACGTCCTGTCACCATCTGGTTAGGTCTGTTAACTAGATATGTGAGCCCAGGAGTCCATTTACTTCTTTTGTGTGGATTCAGTTCAGCTGTCCAGGTAGTCGGTCACCAAGAGTGTGGTGCAGGCTCTCAACCTACAGCCCCAGACGTGCAGGGATGATTGGAGTAGGCACAGGTATCTGATTGTAGTAGGGGGTCACACACCGAGCAAGGCAGGGTGCTGGCGGCTGCTCCTGAGTGTCTGGGAGGAAAGTGTGTCCCTGTTGCCTAGAGTGCGTGGGTGGGTGGGGTTTGCAGCCAGACTGTGAGCACCCAGTGCTGTTAGCTGTAGGGACTGGGAGGCACCACTTATTCTTGGACCCCTGTTGCAAGTGGCTAGGCGGTGTTGGTGGGGCCACCAGTCCTCAGGCTCCTGATGTGGGTAGGTGAAGATCCTGCTTAATGGGCAGAGCAGTGTCAAATGTCACAAACCTTCCACTCCACCATAGAGCTGATGCAGGTGGAGTTAGGCTTCAGGTATATACCCTGTTGTACCGTGGTAATGAGGGCCTACAATGTTGAAATGGGTCCACACAGGTCTATGCAGGGGTGAAGATCTTTCAGAGTCTGTGGACCCCTTATGCCTCTTTCTAGCAGAGGAGCTGTGCCTGTCCTAAGCTTAGGGGAGCTGGCAGATTATTTTTTCCTGTTTGTGAATTTGTTCCCTCTCCAAGGCTGGGAGTATGGCTCAAGGCGCGTGACAGGTCCTACATCCGGCCCAGGGGACACAGCAGTCGCTGAAGCTGGGCCAGAACCCAGTGCAGAGCAGGGAGAGGGCAGGTCAATGGGAGAGAGGTTCTTCCCAAAGGGGGTGTTTTTTTGATCTGTGCAGTAGGTTAGATGTATGTACTTTTTCTGATGGAGCATTGCTTTTTTATTAGTTCTGGAAGCTTGAGTAGGCTCTCTGCCACTCGGTCTAGATGTGTTCCGAGCACCACTGGTTGACTCAATGCACTTGCCTGCTGATCCGGCTTGCAGGGTCCCGGTTCCCACCAGGTTAGGTCTGGCAACTCCTTGCAGCTTCTGAACCATCTCTCCTTCCCCCTGCCACTCAGTCCAATTCCTCAACTATGTCTTTGTTGTTCAGGGCTCCTAAATTGTCATATGTATTTGATTCACTTGTTTTTTCTGGTCTTCGTTGTAAGAGGGACCACAGGAAGCGTCTGAGTACTCCGCATCTTAGCTTCGCCACCCTGTTGGTTCTTGATCATGTGTTACCTTTGACGTGGTTGAATGTTTATTGATTCTTTTTGGAGCAGTGACTCTGTGTATTCCTTCTGTCTTCTCTTTTGATGCTTCTTGTGTCATTAATATTTTGTCCATACAATCGTTCAATATTGTGACTCAAGGCTTGAATTTTTTTTTTCAGTTCTTTTAGCTTTAGAAATGCTGAGCGTGTTCTTTCCTTTTGGTGTTCTAACTCCAGGTCTTTGCACATTTCTTCATAATACTTTGCCTTCTTGAGCTGCCTTTTAAAATCTTCTGTTCAGCTCTTTTACTTCATCATTTCTTTCACTTTAGCTACGTACATTCAAGAGCAACTTTCAGAGTCTTTTCTGACACCCATTTTCATCTTTTTAATGTCCTTTTTCTTTCCTTATGTAGGGTGTCCTTGATGTCATCCCACAATTCGTTTGCTCTTCAGTCATGAGTGTTCAGTGCATCAAATCTATTCACCAGATGGTATCTAAATTCAGATGGGATATACTCAAGGTTGTACTTTGGCTCTTGTGGACCTGTTCTGATTTTCTTCAGTTTCAACTTGAACTTGCACATGAGCAATTGATGGCCTGTTCTGCAGTGGCCCCTGGCTTTGTTTTGACTGATTATATTGAGCTGCCTCTTCGTCTCTTTCCACAGATGTAGTCAATTTTATAATCACCATTTATGTTGTTGAAAAAAAGTATTTCCAATGAATAGGTCATTGGTGTTGCAAAATTCTGTCATGCAATCTCCAGGATCCTTTCACCAAGGCCCTTTTTTCCAACTACTGATCCTTATCCTTTGTTTCCAACTTTCACATTCCAATTGCCAGTCAGTAAGAAGCAATGCATCTTCATTGCATATTTGATCAATTTCAGACTGCAGAAGTTCATAAAAATCTTTAGTTTTCTTATCTTTGGCATTAGTGGTTGGTAGATAAATTTGAATAATAGTCATATTAACTTGTCTTCCTTGTAGGCGTATGGGTATTATCCTGTCATTGACAGTGTTGTACTTCAGGATAGATCTTGAAATGTTCTTTTTGACCATGAATACGATGCCGTTCCCCTTCAGTTTGTCATTCCTGGTATGGTAGATCGTATGATTGTCCAGTTAAGGATGGCCAATAAGAGTTCATTTCAGCTCACTAATGCCTAGGATATCAATCTCCAAGCATTCCATTTCATTTTTGACAACTTCCAGTTTTGTTATATTCATACTTCATACATTCCATGTTCTGATTACTAATGGGTGTTTGCAGCTGTTTCTTCTCATTTTGAGTCGTGTCACATCAGCAAATGAAGGTCCTGAAAGTTTTACTCCATGCTCGTCATTAAGGTCGACTCTACTTTGAGAAGGCAGCTCTTCTCCAGTCATATTTTGAGTGCCTTCCAACCTGAGTGGCTCATCTTCCAGCACTGTATCAGATAACGTTCTGCTACTATTCGTAAGGTTTTCACCGGCCAGTTTTTTCGTAAGTAGGTTACTACTTCCTTCTTCCTAGTCTGTTTTAGTGTGGAAGCTCAGCTGAAACGTGTCCACCAGGGGTGGCCTTGCTGTTGTTTGAAATACAGTGGCATAGCTTCCAGCATCACAGCAACTCGCAAGCCACCATAATAAGACAAACTGACAGACAAGAATAGGTATACATATTGAAACCAGCAATCCCTGGGGGTTACCAGGGATAGGTGGAGAAGGAGGGAGATCTATCTAGATAGTAAGACATTTGTTATTTCTGGTGATGGGAAATATAACACCAAACGTGGGTGAAGTGTACACAGCTTGACCGAGGTCAGTGATATCACTAAGAAGTATGCAAGAAAAAAGGACGTTTTTGATAAATGCTGTGACATACAACTGTGTAATAACAGCTAAAAAATAGTGTGGTGACGTGTACGTATGCGTAGAAGTGTAGAGGTATATGTATGTATATATGGAAGTATCTATCGATGTATTTATGTGTTGCTGTTTATGTATGTATGTGTATGTACTCACTTATATATAAAAAAGCACATAGGGGACACAAACACAGATACTTCTTGGACTTAATCAAACACTCGTGGGATTGGTTTACAGGGTCTGAAGGCTTAGGATCATAGTCGCATGGGACAACTCAGTAAATAGCCATAATATAGTACGTAAAGTTTTATATTCTGCATTCTAGCTTAGTGATTTGCGTCTGAGTCTTAATAGCTTTCTAGCGGTCATCTGAGATTCACCGGTTCGTTTCTACGTGTTTGGAGTAAAAGAGAAAGAAGGAAACCAAAGACTCAGAGAAGAAACTAGTCCGCAGGACTAATAGTCTGCACAAACTACGACCTCATGTACCTTGAGACCAGAAGAACTAGATGGTTCCTGGATACCTACCACTGACCATTCTGATCAGGAACACAATAGATGGATCCTGATAGAACAGAAGCAAAATGTGGAACAGAACTCAAATTCTTAGAAAACTCCAGACCTACTGAACTGGTTGAGACTGGGTACTATCGCCGTGAGATGCTCTTTAAACCTTGACCAAAACTATTCCATGAGGTCATCTTTTAGCTAAGTAACAGGTTGTCTCATAAAATAAACAATATCATTTGTAGGTACTGTGCTCCTTTAAAAAAATGTGTATATGAGACCAAAACATTTACTCTAAAGCAAAGATGAGAAGGTTGGGGGGTAGGGAAACCAGATTACTGGAAATGGAACAACCAGAACAGAAATAATGGGAAAGTTGACATACTTTGGGTGAAAAATGTAACCAATGTCACTGAACAAAATCGTGTAGAAAGTGTTAAATGGTAACCTATTTTGCCATGTAAACTTTCACCAAAAACACAATGAAATATTTTAATTAAGAAAAAAATCCTGATGCCCAGGCTGTAAACTGTACCAATTAAATAACATTCATTGGGAGTGAGATCTAGGCGTTAGTTTTTTTTAACTTACTGAGTGATTCTGGTGTGCAGCTTAAGTTTGAGAACCAGTGTTCTAAACTGTAGAGCTTTGCTGCTCAAAGTGTGGTCTGGAGATCAGTATAACCAGGGAGTTAGACATGGAAATTCTCAAGCCCCTTCCAGATCTTACGAGTTCAAAATCTGTACTTTAACAAAATCCCTAGGTAAATTGTTTGTTCTTTAATATTAGAGAAGCACTGCTTTTAGAGTACTGACTTTGGGTTTTTGTTTTTTTGGTTTTTGGTGATGTTAATAGCCTTAAACCCATTGCTCAAATCCATTAGTTTATTAAATAAATCATGGTACATTAATTATTTAAGTCATATCCTTTTGGTTATAAGGTATAGATACACACTCAGATTTTCTCCAGTATACTGCGTGCATTGTGCTTATGTTTTGTTCCCCCCCATTAGAAGTTATGCACCAAGGAAGGGATTTTTGTCTTTTTTTGTTCACTGATGTATCTCAGTGCCTAGATCTGTACTGGCACATAATAGGTGCTTAATAATAATTTGAGTAAATGAATTAATCTATAGACAAAACTCTGAAGACTCAGATTCAGAATGGAGTGAAATGTTACCAAGCTTGAAACTGTAAAAACATAGCTGTTAGGAGGTAGAACTGGGAGGAAGAAAGATGGAGGGACAAGTTGGGCAGCTAATCTTATTCTCCAAAGTGACTAGTCTAGAGGTGCAGTCTATAATTGATGAAACCCAGAGGTTTCAGTATATGTGTAACTCATTTAGCTCCAGAAAAATTGGAGGGGAGAAGAAACTAAGGAGCTGCTTTGTGGGAATGTCAGAGCACAGTCTCCCTGGAGATGGACATCCTAAAGTTACTGCATGCCCCTGGCCAGTAGTTTCTCCATTGTTCTGTCTTTCAGGCTCCTCTTGCTTAATTGTCTACATGGCATTAGCCTTTATTTAGCTGACCTTTTCCGTGATGTTCTTTCAGGCCAGAGCCTTACACTTTTTGTCAGGTATTGCTTACCCATGGGTGTACTGCATTTGGAAAAGAGCTTTTCAGTGGCTAAAATCATTGGCTGTGTGGTGCACTCACCTTTGTAGTCAAGCACGTAGCACCCAATGGCTGCAACAACCAACTAGATCTTCCTGTATAGCATTGAGAGCAAAGGGGGGCGTATATCAGTGTATGCTGCCTTGGATTTTAAAATATATTTAAACATTTTGAAGGCACTGTTACAACAAGCCTATATGGAATGGAGTAGGAGAAAAGTGTTTATTACTATTGCAGGAGGAGGAAGCTTTAGAGCAGATGAGAAGGGAATGGGATCTGGAGCACAAGGGGATACAAAGGCTTTTTGTGGAAAGAGGGTGTGATAACCTCCCCCTGTGAGATGGTGGTAATAATGCAAAGATGGGCCCAGGCAGACAGCTCTGCTCAACTCTGGGGTTCCATTCTCATTTTATTAAATGCACAGAGGCATGACCCTGGGTGAGTGGAGGATGGAGGAGGTCTTGCCTACCTGATAACTCTGATGTCACATGCTGTGAACCCTGAAATTAGGTACCATATCTTACTCATCGTTGCATCCCCAGTGCCTGGCCCATAGTAACCAGTTGCCGTCTGAGTGGGTTCCAACTCATAGTGACTCAGATGGCCCATAGTAGATGTTCCTTAAATGCTTATGGCCTGAACTGCTGGAGGGAACGGGAAGATTTGGGAACACTAGAGGATGGATGAGATAGATGATTTAAGGACAGTAGTTTTAAGTTTGAAAATGTTGCCTTAGGGCAGTGGTTCTTAAGCTTGAGTGTGCTTATTTTGCCTTGAGTGTGCCCTCACCTGGAGGGCTTGTTAAAGCACAGGTTGCAGGGTCCCACCACAGAGTTTCCCTGTTCAGTAGGGGCTGGGGCTCAAGAATTTGCATCTGTTACAAGGTACCTTATGATGCTGATGCTTTTGCACTCAGCACTTTGATGCACTTTGAGAACTGCTGTAGGAGGTAAAGGAGCCCAGGAAAGACCACAACTTGGTCATGGTCCCCAGCCCACATGGTTGTGAAATTTTTCTGCAGCTGAACCCAACAGGCTCACAAAAGGCAAATGATAAGATTAAGATTATAAGGTTTATCAAAGGACGCAAGAGAAAGGAAATTGGATACTAACAAAAGAGTAGTGGAAAGTGATTTGGGACTTAACGCTGAATAGAGAACAAAGTAAAACCTGATGGATTAGAGATTCAGGGTAATAGTTTAGTATATTTCCAGCTTTATTTTACTGTAGTCCATAAGAAGAAATACATCTTACATTGTGACCCAGTTGTAAACGTGTAACTAAAAAAAGAGTTTCACAAAAGAGAGTTTATTATTATTATTTGCAGTCCACTCTGTTATTCCTATTTCTTTTTTAGCTTTTTAGCTGGTCATGACTTACTGGATCACAACCCCTGGTTTGAAAAACATTGCTCTGAAGATAGTCTGGTTTAGGTAGTGGGAGTTTGAAAGTGAAAGAGCTGAGAGAGCGCATGGTCCTCTGTGTTGAGGAGGAGTCCCTGGGTGGCACAGGCAGTTAAGCACTTGGCTGCTGAAGGGTTGACAGTTTGAACCCACCCAGAGATGCCTTGGAAGAAAGGCCTGACAATCTGCTTCTGAATGGTCACAGCTGTGAAAACCCTATAAAGTACAGTTCTACTCATAACACATGGGGTTACCATGAGTCAGAATCAACTAGAGGGCAGCTAGAAAATGTTGGGGATAAAGATCTTAAATATGGAGCAGCTCTGGGTGGTAATTATCTTTTGATTGTGTGATGACTGCATTGGTGTGGAGGTGAAGATTATTGGTGGCAAGAACTATGGGCGTTGAGGTTAAGCTGTTAGACATCTTATATACGTGGGCACCAAAGTCCCTAAAAGTGATGTTGAGAATTTGAACTGAAGATCAAAGTAGTGCTCAGGATGGGTTATGTTCTAGATTTGTTGTTGTTAGCTGCTGTTGAGTTGCTGTGACTCATGATGGTCCATGTATAAGAGAACGAAACATTGTCCTGCACCATCTTCGTGATATTTGATGTTTGAGTTCATTGTTGTAGCTTTTGTATCAGTCCATCTCATTGAGGAGTTCCCTCACCTTCGCTAACCCCCTACTTTACCAAACATGATGTTCTTTTCTAGTGATTGCTCTTTCCTGCTGGTGTGTCAAAAGTATGTTACATGAGTTCTTATGGACTCCCCTCTTCTGCTGAATTACTTGATAGGCTAGTTGGTAAATTGAAAACCTACTCCTCTCCATTATATCCCAGTGATCAAGTAATGTGTAAACTGTTCTAGAGAATGCTGTTTGTGGGGAGGGACATTTACAATTAGCTATGTTTTTTGTAGGAGAAAAAGCATGAAAACAAGTTCAAAATCTGAAAACTATTAAAATATGTTGTGTAAACTGCCTATTTTGCAGTAATCACAGAGTTTGAGATTGAAGCAGTAGTTTGCACCTCGGTCAACAACCTTGAAAATGTATTTTCAGTAGTAAAAATACTGGAGGGCGGGTGCTGATAGTGCCATTTTATCTTTGAAAAAAAATGTTACCTTTACCTGGTAAAATTTAGAAGAACCTTTTTAGTAATAATTTTAATAAAAACTAAGGTGGTTTTTTGTTTGGATGGAGAGTATTTGGAAGTTGCAGGGTATTGGGATATTTTCAAACCTTTTAAAATAATGTGTTACATCATAAAATGGGTTGTTGATAGTCTGTATGTTGCTAAACACAGGTCTGGGTGTGTGCTGCTTTTTAGTTTATTTCAGATCACTCCTGTATCATGTTTGTTCAAAGAGTTGATCTGGAGTTTGAAATTCTCCTGAGGTTGTACGAATTTATAAGCCTTCTGAGAACATGGTCGTGGCTGAAATATTTTCAGGAATAACTGTTTAGTGTTTCAGAACCTGAAATTTGATAAGGACAAAAGCCAAAGTAAAGTAAGAAGTTATTATGAGAGAAAAATACAAAAGATGATCATGTGAAGAACATAATTGGCTATAGACTAACAGTACCTTTTTGCAGCTGCAGGCAAACTGTAAGCAAAACTTTACCCGAAGACCTGAGTTGCGTCTTTAAAGCACATCTCTTAAAGGCAGACATTTCTATAACTAGAGCTTAGAACACTTCAAAATGAGCAGTAGGATTTATTTACTAAGATTATCATTTCATGCTGACTTCTAAAGACGTCAACACTAGTTGTCTAATAATTTACCTTGTAATATAAACAGCAGAAAACAGCTGTCATGCCAGCAAATGTAGCCTTCCTGTCCCTGCTTAATTTCAATATTTAATGGTCTCCCCTTAGGGGAGTGACAAGGGAGGAGAGACTCAAGGGAGACCTAGCTTTTTTTCAATCCTGCTTCCCCTAATGACTGATATCTTTTTCCCAGGGACCAATCTGATTGAGAAACTCAGCTTAATCTCTAAGGATTACGATTTTTATTTCTGGTATCCAAGTTTACTCCTGAAGAGAACAATTTGCTGTCAGCCTGCATTGTGATTTTGTTAGACTACATTGTCTTTTTGCCAGAGTGATTACTTAGTTTTCAAGTTAATGTTAACTGTAGCTTGTCAGATGTCCTGTGTAATACAAATGGGAAGAACTCTATGGATATGTAACAAAAATTGTATTTTAAAAATATGATCCGTTTGTTATCTGTCACTACATTTTTGTACTGTATCTCATACTATCTTGTTCAATATGTATAATTTTTCTGTTTCATTGTAACTTCCTGAGTTTTATATAATAACTATTGACGCAGTTATTCCCCTCACTCACCCCTACAAGTAAGGTTGTTCTAGATTTACCTGGATGCCAGTACAGAAATGGTCTAATCTGATGTTTCCTACTAGTTTTTCTCCTCTTTGAGAGAGCATCTCACATCACATGTATTAACTCCTTTCACTATTTCTAATCCAGTTCTACTTCAAAAATATTTGTCTTTTTAATCCCTTCTTTTTTTCTTTGTAACTCTTGCAGATTTATCTTTAGAGAAAAAAATGATCTCCTGTTTTCTTCCCTCTTTTCCATTTGTAAGACCACCACCCAAACGAACAAACCAAAAACACTATCGGATATGATAAGGATGCTGTGGGTACCTAACCTGTATCAATGAAAAAATACATTATAAAAAAATTACGTCAAAATTCCACCCATTTGACTAGAAGTACCCTTCAAAAGCCCTGAAGAAGTTTCTACTCTGTTTGTAATTAAACTTTTTGCTTCAAGGAATAGCATTCAGTGTAAATAAGAATCTCTTAATTTTTCACTTTTGTTAACTGATCAAGCCCATCCAGATTCATGGCAGTCCCATTATGTGTCAGAGTAGAAATGTGCTTCATGGCTGTGCCTTCAGTGGCTGGTTTTTCAGAAGCAGATTGATGAGAAATAAATAGGCTTGCCAACTTTTGGATTTCCTACTTGTTTCCTGGCATCTCCTATTTTTAAGTTAGATTTTTGTTTGTTTTTTCCTTCGTATATGTGGGACGTCTTTGGGTGTGAAAACATTGTGAACTGTGACCCTCCATGGTGTGGAGGAAGAGAAAGCACAACTTAAAATGTGTGTGGGGATATAAAACCATACTTCTTTTCTTATTCTCGTTGTAGATCCTTTTGAGATAGAAGTTAAGTGGTGTATGGTAAGCATATAGAGTGTATGTTTAATAATGCTCCGAGAATGTAAGCGAGAGCGAAGGGTTTGGGAGTAAAATTAGGGAGGAACTACTTTGTTTCCTGGTGATAAAATAATCTGGATTGTGCTCTTATACTGTTATACTGTTTCTTTACAGAGTATCAGTCCTGTTCTAAAGTCCTCCAGTAGAGATTTTAGGTAACAGTGATAGGGTTGTGAACTTAATTGATTTGTTAATATACAGGTTGAATTATTACTGGTGATTTTGTGAATTTCAAAACATGTGCGTCGTCTATATACCAGGCAGGGGTTCCTGGGTAGTGCAAATGGTTTATACACTCATCTGCTAACTGAAAGGTTGTATGTTTGAGTTCACCCAGAGGTGTCTCAGAAGTGAACCATTGAAAACCCTGTGGAGCACAGTTCTGCTTCGACACACATGGGGTCACCATGAGTCAGAGTCAAGTCTGTGGCAACTGGTTATACCAGGCAGGACTAGGCATTTAATCCTGAATGATTGAGGCAAGATTTCTACCTTAAAATAGTTTTTTTTTTAAGGTTTTGTTGCATATTTTCAGGTTATCCTCTTTAAAAGCTGCACCTCTTAATACTTCTAATAACTGTATGTAAAAAAGGACGAAGTAACTAATCGTTTTGATTAATTTTCACATTTAAATAGGCAGATTTCAAGAGCACTAGAGGAAATTATCTTAGTTTAGGTCTTATTTAAACGTTTGTTTACCTCTAACAGAATATCTGATGTGCTTGTTGGTCATTAATATTTGTTAATGCCATAGAAGTGTTTAATTCCTGACAGCGTAGCTGCTTATATTCCTTCCATGTAAAGCAAATTAGTGAAATTTGTTTATTGAAACTGTTCAAATGCTAATTGAAGGAATATTTTTCTAATCCTAAAACTTTCAGTTTTTTTTAATCTGATTGAGTGGTTTTCTGTAAAACAGTACAATTATAATTTTTTACCTTAGCATACCAGTACCTACTGAGCTGTTGTTCTCTTTTGTAGGGAAATCCTCATTGACAATTCAATTTGTTGAAGGCCAATTTGTTGATTCCTATGATCCAACCATAGAAAACAGTAAGTATTGTTCTCAAGTTATTTATAAACAGAAGCTTTTCCTTTTGCATATAAATAGCGATTGTGTGTTCATGGAGGCTTTGATTTGCAGGGAGTATTCATTTTCGTACAGCCTATGAGCTGAGAATGGTTTTTAAATTTTTTTAATATTTGAAAAACTCAAGAATAGTCTTTATGACGTGAAAATTATATGAAATTCAAATATCTGCATCCATAAATAAAGTTTTATCAGAGCATGGCCATGCTTGTTTGTCTACATATTGACTATGGTTGCTTTCATGCTACAAAGGCAAAGTTGAATAGTTGCAGCAAAGACCATATGGCCCATAAAACCTGAAATAATTACTCTCTACTCTAGCCTTTTACAGAGGAGCCCTGTTGGCCCAATGGTTATGCACTCTGCTGCTAACAGAAGGGTTGGTGGTTCACACCTACCCACTGGCTCCATGAGAGAAAGGCCTGATGATCTGCTCCTATAAAGATTATAGCCTAGAAACCTCTGTGGGGCAGTTCTACTCTGTCACATGGGGTCGCAATGAGACGAATTCAACTTGATGGCATCTAACACCAAATCCTTTACAGGCAAAGTTTGCCAGCCCCTGGCTTAAAATATTCAGCTGTCCTTTGTATTCCGGTATGCTGGTGTCTGGGAAAGAAACCTTTGACTGCTGAACTAACTCTGGGAAGACGCTGCTGTTTGAAAGTAACCTCTCCAGTATCTGTCTGCAAGGAGGAGTCCTTGGCTACATCCTGTGTTCATTTGTTTAGCTGGTCATTTATAGAATAGTATGCCAGTGTGAAGAGGTGTTTAATTTGAAAGCTCTATGAGCAAGTTGAATTACCTGACCATGATCTTGGTCTTAATACTTGGCTATACATAGCAGTTTAGGATTTTATGGTTTTTAAAGAAATAAGGCTCATATGGGAATTTTAATTCTAGAACAATAGAGGATAGTTTTTATGGTAACCTTTGCCCATAAAAGTGGTTTTTGTAATTGCGTATCCTTGTGCAGTTTAAAATTGAGCTGAAAGGAAAGTCAGAGTGTTGCATATAAATTTTCTTTGTAGATAAATAATGTTATCAGAAGGGCCGCTATGAGTTAATGGATCAGGAGAAAGTCCAATTTATATAACTTGATATTCTCTCAGAAACAGAATGATTCTTTAACACTGTCAACATCATCTTTAATCGAGTTTTAATTTTTTTTAATCTAATACAAGTACTTAGTATTCAGTAGTGCCATTCTGTATCCACTCTTACTTAAAAAAAAAAAAAGTACTGCTCATGGCCTTACAGAAATTGAGAGGAGTATGAGATTACTGTGTACAGACTGTGCCAACAAACTGTATAACCTAGATGAAATGGATAAATTCCTAGACACATACAAACTACCTGTGGTGAAATGAATTCCTTTATGTCACCTTTTGCCTTAGTTCTTTGAAAAAACAGCTTGGAAGATTTTTCCCTAAACCCTAAGGAGTTCCCTTTGCCCTGAGTTTCTACCCTAGAAAGTCTGTTACTTCTGTCCAGGTTGATTGACATTTCCTGGGTAAGCTGTAAACAACTTGATGGTTTGATACTTTTTGTCTGGCACTGGGCTGTAGCCTGCCCTGTGACTGGTATGCACCTTGCAGGGATTGGTCAATACACTATGCAAATGAAGGAGATCTGGTGGCACAGCCGTTAAATGCTCAGCTGCTAACCGAAAGATGAGCGATTCCAACCCACTAGCCGCTCTGCAGAAGAAAGATGTGGCAGTCTGCTTCTGTAAAGATTACAGCCTTGGAAACCCTGTGGCACAGTTCTGCTCTGTCCTGTAGGGTCACTATGAGTCAGAGTTGACTCCACAGCAAGGGGTTTATGCAAACGAAGTAACTATAGCCTTCTATGCAAATGAAGTGTCTGTAGCCTGCTGAGAAGGGATTGGTCAGTTTGTGGCCCTGGTGGGAGGGCCATGCCTTGAAATTGATGAGTTTGCTTATGTATACGCAGCCAACCCCACAGAGGTTGGCAGACAGAAGAAAGGAAAAAGGCAAGAAAACAAAGCAGAGAGAGAGGAGGGGAGGAACCATCTAAAAGAGCTGTAACAGGTCAAAGGCTTTAACACTGAAGACAGTGAGAGGCCTGGAAGAGGCTCTGCGGCACATGGTGGCAACAGGCCCAGAAGGGGCCCTGCTGCAGAGCTGGCAGCGACAGGCCCAGAAGGGGCCCTTTGGCAGTTGGTGGTGACAGAAGGGATAATGAATGCAGAGTGCCCTGTCCTCAGGGGCCAAGAGGAGGCCTGCACAGCCGAGAGGGGGTGTGCACTCAAAGAGAAGGGCTTGCTTGCTTGCATAGCTGAAAGGAGTTGAGAGGGTTATCCTGCACTGAAGAAGGAAGGGATATGCTGTCCGGGGGAGCCTTCCAGACTTTACATGCTTCTTGTTTCTGATCCAGAGTTGTAGCCTGTTGATCCTGATCCCGAGTTGTACCTTGTAGCTTTCTTAATAAACTGCTTAACTGTAAGTATGATCTGTGAGTTCTCTGTGGCCATTGCAGTAGATTATCGAACACTGAAGAGAAGTAGAGAGTGCCGTGGGAAGGATGAACAGATGGTGTCAGAATTGGTAAAAAGGTTGGAGAGTGGAGGTATGTCTGACCTCCATCTCATAGGCATTAGCTTTGGGCTGATCTTGATTCTCATTATCCCCCATGAAGTTAAACAAGTTCTGATGCTGCTGCTGCCACTTCACACTACATAAATTCACTCAAGAAAAAATAAAAAAATTCAACAGACCTGTAACAAGTGAGGAGTTTGAAACAGTAATTAAAAACCTCCCAACAGAGAAAAGTCCAGGACCAGATATCTTCTGATATCTGATGAATTCTACCAAACATTTAAATAATTAGCACCAATTCTTCCCATAATCCTCAAAAAAAGTAAAGGAGGAGGGAACACTTCCTTACTCATTCTTTGAAGCCAGCATTACCCTGATACCAAAGTCAGATAAAGATATCACACGAAGAGAAAACTACAGACCAGTATTTCTTATGAATGTAGATGGAAAAATTATCAACAAAATACTAGCCAACCAAATTCAACAGCATCATGATCAAGAATACAAGAGTGCTTCACCATAAGAAAATGAGTCAGTGTAATACACCACATTAATTGAATGAAGGAAAAAAAACCCACATGATCATCTCAGTTGATGCAGAAAAGGCATTTGACTAAACCCCACACCCAAATCATGAGAAAAACGGCAAACCAGGAATAGAAAGGAAATTCCTCAATATGATAAAGGGTGTCTATGAAAAAACCACAGCAAAACATCATACTCAACGGAGAAAGACTGAAAACTTGCCCCCTGAGATCAGGAACAAGACAAGGATACCTACTTTCAACACTCCTGTTGAACATTGTACTGGAAGCCCTAGCCAGAGTAATTAGGCAAGAAAAAGAATTATCAAAGGCATCCGAATTGGAAAAGAAGTAACACTGTATTCACAGATGATGTTATACTATATTTAGAAAATCCCAAAGAATCTACAGGCAGCTATGAGAGCTAGTGAATAAATTCAGCAAAGTTGCAGGGCACAAAGTCAACACACAGAAATCAGTTATATTTCCGTATATCAGCAGTGACCAATCTGAAAAGGAAATTAAGAAAAGCATTTCATTTACAGTAGCACCTGAAAAAGTAAAACACCTAGGAGTAAATTTACCAAGGAGGTGGAAGACCTTTTACACTGAAAACTATAAAATACTACTGAAAGAAATTAAAGATCTAAGTAAATGGGAAGACATCTCATGTTTGTAGATTGGAAAACTTAATATTGTTAAGATGTCATTTCTACCCAAAGCAATTTATAGATAACAGTGCAATTCCTATTAAAATTCCAACAGCCTTTTTGTCAGAAATGGAAAAGATGATCCTCAAATTTATATGGAATTGCCAAGGGCCTCAAATAGCCAAAATAATCTTGGAAAAAAAAAAAAAAATAGACTGATTCACACCTCCTGATTCTGAAATGTATTACAAAGCTACTAATCAAAAACTGTAGTACTGGTATAAGGAGAGACATACAGACCGATCGAATGGAATTGAGAAACCAGAAGTCAGTCATACATCTTCAACAGATGGTGCTGAGACAACTGGATCTCCACATGCAGAAGAACGAAGTTGGACCCATACTTCACACCGCATACAAAAATTAATTCCAAATGGATCAATGAACTAACTATAAGCACTAAAACCATAAAACTCTTAGAAGAAAACATAGGGGTGAAGCTTAAGGACCTTTTTTTAGGCAGTGGATTCTTAGATAAAATACCAAAAGCATGAGCAACAAGAGAAAAAAAAGGGATAAACTAGACTTCATCAAAATTAAAAACTCTGTGCATAAACAGACATTATCAAGAAAGTGAAAAGACAGTCTACAGAATGAGAAACTATATGATAGTTTTGGGGAACTATCAGATCCAAGGGTTAAATGTCCAGAATATATAAAGAACTCCGAAAACTCAACAACAAAAAGACAAGCAGTCAAATTAAAAAATGGGCAAAGGACGTGAATAGACATTTCTCCACAGAAGATATATAAATGACCAATAAGCACATGGGAAAATGCTCAGTGTCACTAATTAAAACCAGTTGCTGTCAGGTGGACTCCAACTCATGATGACCCCATACGTGTGAGAGAACTGTGCTCCATAGGGTTTTCAGTGGCTGATTTTTCAGAAGTAGATTGCCAGACCTTTCTTCCAAAGCATCTCTGGGTGGACTTGAACATCCAACCTTTCAGTTAGCAACTGCGGTGTTAACCATTTGCCCCACCCAGGGACTCCCATCACTAGTCATTAGGGAAGTACAAATCAAAACCAGGATGAAATACCACTTTGCACCTACTAGGATAGCTGTTAATAGAAAATAAGTGTTGATGAGGAGAAATCTCAACACTCTTACATTGCTGGTGGGAATGTAAAATGGTGCACCCGCTGTGGAAGACAGTTTGGCAGTTCCTCAAAAAGTTCAACATAGCTACCATATGATCCCCAGCAGTTCCACTCCTAGGTGTATACCAAAAAGACTTGAAAGCAGCGACTCAAACAGATAATGTGTGCACCAGTGTTCATTGCAGCATTATTTACAATAGCCAAAAGGTAGAAACAACCCAGGTGTCTGTCAACAGATAAATGGATAAACAAAATGTGATATATCCGTGCAGTGGAATATTACTTAGCCATAAAGAAAAAATAAAGTTCTGATACTACTACAAAATGGATGAACCATGAAAACATTATGCTGAGTGAAATAAGTCAGTCACAAAAGGGCAAATATTTATGGTCCCACTTTAAATATCTAGAATAGATAAATCCATCAAGACAGAAGATTACCCCGAAAGTATGGCCCCCAGGCACTCTTTTAGTTCAGTAATGAAGTCACTCCTGAGGTTTACCCTTCAGCCAAAGATTAGACAGACAGGCCCATAAAACAAAACAAGACTAAATGGGCATACCAGCCCAGGGGCAAGGATGAGAAGGATAGCTGGTAGTGAGCAACCTAAGGTCAAGAGAAGGGGAGAGTGTTAACAGGTCACGGGGTTGGCAACTAGTGTCACGAAACAGTGTATTAATTGTTTAATGAGAAGCTAGTTTGCTCAGTAAACTTTCATCTAAAGTACAATTTTAAAAAAACAGGATGAGAAATTAAGAAGGGACAGGAACTGATCGAATGGACACAGGTAACCCAGGGTGGAAAGGGGGAGTAGTATGCTGTCATATTGTGGGGATTGCAATTAATGTCACAAAACAATATGTATATAAATTTTTGTATAAGAAATTAACTTGAGCTGTAAACTTTCACCTTAAAAAAAAAAACAGAGTGGTTACCAGGGGCTATGGGTGTTAGGGAGTGTGTGGTATAGATCAGCTTGAATCCATTCCCAAAAACGTGGAAATTGGTCCAGTCATCACATTCCCACTTCTCTCCACGTCACCAGCCACCCCCTGCAGCACTCTCTCTGATCCTAGCTTCCGGATGTAGGTCAGAGCTCACAAGTTAAAAGGACACTGTCCTTCAGACTGTCAAATAGGCATATGCCAGCCACTAGTTTGGGGAGTCCACATGACACCCCAAACTTCCTGCTGGCCACAAATTTGGGGCTGGTTTCCCACTACCTCTTCAGGATGTCAGCCGCAACCTCGGGAATCCACATGACACCCTTATTTTCTGACCTACTGCCTCCCTTTGCTTCTTTGGGTTTGATAATTTGTTGGAACAACTCGTGGAACTCAGTTTACCATACTTACAACTACAGATCTATTATAACCAAAAAGGATATAATCAAAGATATGCCATGGGCAAGGTTTGGGATGTCCCACGGGATGCACTACCCTCCAGAGAGTGGATGTTCTCATCAACCAGGAAACTTTCTGAGCCTTAGTGTCAGGGCTGTTTGTTGCCCAGTCCTGCATGATAGGCTAAATCCTGCCTCCTGACGCTAGTTGATATTGGCCTCCCAGGTGAGTCTTTTCTGGTCTGGCCAGCGCCTACTTGCGAGCACAGATTCACAGGTGTGGCCTGAAAGTCCCAGACCAAGACACCCTGATTACTCCAAGGATTATTTCTCCGGAGTCAAGGACAAAGGCCACCTTACTTAGGGTAAAACTAGGTCCTTTACACCACAGGGGGGCAATGGGAAGTTTTGTTTTGTTTTTAAAGCAAAGCATTATATGCTTTAGTCTCATCTGCTGACAGGGCCTGTCCAGCTGCCTCAGCCCCATCAGAGTGGGCTCATCATGAGCAACTCAAGGGCCTTGGAACTCCTCTGATTGTGATTCTCCTGAGAGAAGCTCAGTATGCTTCATTTCTTTCCGTATAGCCTCCAACGTGCAGATGACACAACCTTGCTTACTGAAAGCAAAGAGGACCTAGTGATGAAGATCAGAGACTACAATCTTCAGTATGGATTATACTTCAACATAAAGGAAATGAAATCCTCACAGCTGGACCAATAAGCAACATCATGATAAATGGAGAAAAGACTGAAGTCGTCAAGGATTTCATTTTACTTGGATCCACAATCAACGCCCATGGAAGCAGCAGTCAGGAAATCAAACAACATAGTGTATTGGGCAAATCTGCTGCAGAAGACCTCTTTAAAGTGTTAAAAAAAGCAAAGATGTCACTTGGAAGATTAAAGTGAGCCTGACCCAAGCCATGGTATTTTCAGTTGCCTCATACGCATGCAAAAGCCAGACAAGGAATCAGGAAGACCTTTGAATTATGGTGTTGATAAATATTGAATATACCATGGGCTGCCAGAGGAACGAAAAAATCTGTCTTGGAAGAAGTACAGCCAAAATGCACCTTAGAAGCAACGATGACGAGACTTTGTCTCACGTACTTTGGACATGTTATCAGGAGGGATCAGTCCTTGGAGAAGGACATCATGGCTTGGTAAAGTAGAGGGTTAGCAAAAAAGAGGAAGACCCTCCATGAGATAATTCGGCACAGTGACTGCGACAATGGGCTTAAACATAGCAACGATTGTGAGGATGGCGCAGGACCAAACAGTGTTTTGTTATGTTGTACATAGGGTCACTATGAGTCGGCAATGACTCAACAGCACCTAAAAACAACAGCAGCCTCCAATGGGAAATGAATATCCTCCCGGTTCTACCCTCAGGGCAGTATTTCAGAGTGCTGTTTGTCCACTAATGAATAAACAGAACTTTTAAAAATTCTTTTAAAAACTTCAGCTGAAAAAAACAAGTGTGACTCATGAATCAGTCGCATATATCAAGGCAAATATTCTGTGGGTGTGTTTTTAATTAGTAGGTAAGGAAAATATCCTGGATGTAAGCAGTTAATGGTTAAGACAGCTCATTTGTAGTTTTCTCCTATGTTGTCATTTTTCCTTTGAGTAACTCGAAGGCTTTTGGTATAGTATTGTTGTCCTGTGTATCCCTGTGAAACCAAAAAGTTACAAAATGCATTAATTATGAAAATAACTGAATTTTAAAATAACATTTTCATAAAGATTTTGTTGCAATCTCCAAAATGAATTCAAAGTATTTGTCTACTAAAATTTTTAGGCAACATGGAAATGAATATCAGATTATAGGCATCCTTTAAAAGTTTGTGCGGTATATTTAGATATCAGATTCTATTTACTGTGCTTCTTATTGGGAGAAGCCGCCTTGGTGACTCAACTTTTCCTAGCCATTCCCCCATGATTTAGTAGAAAAACAGTGTTCTGAGATAACAAGAAGTTAGAAAAGGTTATAACCCTAGGGGTATAGGAAAAGAACATCAATAAAAGTACATATTTTCTAATTTGTGGAAGCTTTTTATATCAAAAATGACCCATATGCAGATTGCTTTATTGTCTCCTATGGTGTTAACTACTCAATACAAGCTAAATTGATATGATGAAATTAATGGTTTATAATTTAAAAGCAAGAATAGCAGCAATTTAAAACTTGTTCCATCTCAAGGTAGTACGGTTGATTAATTGATAAAGCTACTCTCAGAAAATTCGGATTAGGAGTTTTGAAATTTGGATTAGGAGTTTTGCATGATTACCAAACATTGCATGTGGATAGACTTCTCAGGATACTGGATTTAGAGTCCTTAACAAACTTGAGTAACACAAATCTTACTTTGTGAATAACAAATTTTAGAAACCTCTATTAACTTGCTTAGTTAATTGTACTATTAAGTAGCTCAAGTCTACTTAGGGGAATTTCAGAGTTTTAGATTGGAAATGGATTAATTTCTCCAGGGATTGGAAATAAGAGTGAGAGGATTCCAAGAAAAATAATACTGATACCAGGATAAATTCAGCTTTCCATTTTTACACAAGGTAGAAAGTAGAGGACATAGCAGAATTTGTTCGTGGTCAATAGAATTGAGGATTTTATATAGATATGTTAGTGCACTTCATTTTTTTCTATAGTAATAAGAAGAGGCAGTTTTCCTGTGATAGATGGAAATTCTTCTGTTTCATTAAACTACTTTCTGTAGAAGGATTCACGTCTTTTTTATGTGCAAAGATATTCTAAAAAGTCTCTTAATATTTTATTTCTTTTAGATGTTATGTACAGTTAATCTCCTAGCTTTTTACTTTCACCTCACTGGCTAGTACTTCATGTCTGCTGGATCCTCTTCTTTTTTCTGACCTGCCAATATATGGTGCCCCAAGGCTGCAACCTCAGGCTCAGGACTTTTCTCTACACTTCCGCTCTCTTATGATCATCCCTCCCACTCCTCTGACTTGAAATATCAATCTGCTAGTGACTCACAAATGTATAGCCCCAGCACCTTCCCTGAACTCTGGTTCTGTTTTCAACTGGTGTAACTGTTTCCTTAAAGTGATAATTTCTAGAAAGGGAACAAAAATGATAAAAAGTTTGGCAGTATACAAATTCTAGGGTCACACTCCTTTTGCACCACCAAATACCTGTTGGTTTGTCATACTGTCGTGGCTTGTGCGTTGCTGGGATGCTGAAAGCTATGCCACTGGTATTTCAAGTACCAGCAGGATCTCCCATGATGGACAGGTTTCAGTGGAGCTTCTAGACTAAACAGACTAGGGAGAAGGACCTTGCAGTCAACATCTTAAAAAATAGGCCAGTGAAACCTTATAAATAGCAGCAGAACATTATCTGATAACCGTGCTAGAAGATGGAGCCCCTCAAGGTTGGAAGGCACTCAAAATATGAAGGGCTGCCTCCTCAAAGTGGAGTCGGCCTTAATGACATAGGTGGAGTGAAGCTTCCTGGACCTTCATTTGCTGATGTAGTACAACTCAAAATGAGAATAAACAACTGCAAACATCCATTAATAATCGGAACATGGAATGCACCAAGTATGAATCTAGGAAAACTAAAAGTCATCAAAAATGAAATGGAACGCATAAAGGTTGATCTTCTAGCTGTTAGTGAGCTGAAATGGAGTGGTATTGGCCATTTTGAATCAGTCATATGGTCTACTATGTTGGCAAAAAATTGAAGAGGAATGGTGTCACAGTCATTGTCAAAAAGAATACTTCAAGATCAGTCCTAAAGTACAACACTGTCAATGATAGAATAATATCCATATGCCTACAAGGAAGACCAGTTAATATGACCATTAGTCAAATTTATACACCCACCACAAATGCCAAAGATGAGAAAATTGAAGATTTTTATGAACTTCTGCAGCCTGAAATTGATCAAACATACAATCAAGATGCATTGACAATTACTGGCGATTGGAATACGAAAGTTGGAAACGAAGAAGAAGGATAGTAGTTGGAAAATATGGTCTTGGTGACAGAAATGATGTGGGGGATTGCATTACAGAAATTTGCAAGAACAATGGCTTACTCATTGCAAATACCTTTTTTCAACAACATAAACGATTACTATACATGTAGACCTAACCAGATGGAAAACACAGGAATCAAATTGGCTACATTATGGAAAAGAGATGATGGGAAAGCTCAATATCATCAGTCAGAACAAGGCTAGGGACCGTGGAACAGACTATCAGTTGCTCATATGCAAGTTCAAGCTGAAGAAAATTAAATCCATGAGAACCAAAATAGAATCTTGTGTATATCCCACCTGAATTTGGAGACCATTTCAAGAACAGGTTTAACGCACTGAACACTAGTGACTGAAGACCAAACAGGTTGTGGGAGGACATCATACATAGAGAAAGCAGAAGGTCATTTAAAAGACAGGAAAGAAAGAAAAGACCAAAATGGATGTCAGGAGAGACTCTGAAACTTGCACTTGAACGAAGAGTGTCTAAAGCAAATGGAAGAAATAATGAATTAAAAGAGCTGAATAGAAGATTTCAAAGGGCAGCTCGAGAAGACAAAGTATTATAATGAAATGTGCAGAGAACTGGAGTTAGAACACCAAAGGAAGAACACACACAGCATTTCTCAAGCTGAAAGAACTGAAGAAAAAATTCAAGCCTCGAGTTGCAATTTTGAAGGATTCTGTGGGCAAAATATTGAATGACACAGGAAGCATCAAAAGAAGATGACAGGAATACACAGAGTCACTGTTGGCCAGTGTTTGAACATTTCAGGAGGTAGCATATAATCAAGGACTGATAGTATTGAAAGAACTCCAAGCTGCACTGAAGGCACTGGTGAAGAACAGGCCTTAGGAATTGACGGAATACCAGTGGAGATGTTACAACAAACGAATGCAGCGCTGGAGGTGCTCACTCGTCTATGCCAAGAAGTTTGGCCAACTGACAGGAAGAGATCCATATTTGTGCCCATTCCAAAGAAAGATGATCCAGCAGAATGTGGAAATTATCGAACAATATCAGTAATATCACACAAGTAAAATTTTGCTGAAGGTAAGTCAAAAGTTATCCGTGTATCAACAGGGAATTCAAGTTGAATTCAGAAGAGGATGTGGAACGAGAGATATCACTGCTGATGTCAGATGGATCCTGGCTGAAAGCAGACAGTACCAGAAGGATGTTTCCTGTGTTTTATTGACTATGCAGAAGTTTTTAACTATGTGAATCATAACAAATTATGGATAACATTTCGAAGAATGGGAATTCCAGAACACTTAATTGTGCTCATGTAGATCCTGTACATAGACCAAGAAACAGTCATTCAGACAGAGCAAGGAGATAATGTGTGGTTTAAATCAGGAAAGGTGTACATCAGGATTGTATCCTTTCACCATACTTACTCAGTCTGCATGCTGAGAAAATAATCCGAGAAGTTGGACTGTATGAAGAAGAGCTCGACATCAGGATTAGAGGAAGACTCAGTAACAAACTGCAATATGCAGATGACACAACCTTGCTTGCTGAAAGTGAAGAGGACTTGAAGCACTTACTGATGAAGATCAAAGACTACAGCCTTCAGTATGGATTACAGCTCAACATAAAGAAAACAAAAATTCTCACAGCTGAACCAATAAGCAACATCATGATAAAGAAAATATTGAAGTTGTCAAAGATTCGATTTTACTTGGATCTACAATCAACACCCTTGGAAGCAGCAATCAAGAAATCAAACAGTGTATGGTATTGGGGGAATCTGCTGCAAAAGACCTCTTTAAAGTGCTGAAAAGCAAAGATGTGACTTTGAGAACTAAGGTGCACCTGACCCGAGCCATAATATTTTTAGTCGTCTCATATGCATGCTTGACAGTGAATAAGGAAGACTGAAGAATTGATGCCTTTGAATTATGGTATTGGTGAAGAATACTGAATATACCATGGACTGCCAGAAGAAAGAACGAGTCTGCCTTGGAAGAAGTATAGCCAGAGTGTTCCTTGGAAGCGAGGATGGTGAGACTTCGTCTCTTGTACTTTGGACATGTTATTAGGAGGGACCGGTCCCTGGAGAAGGACATCATGCGTAGTAAGGTAGAAGGTCAGAGAAAAAGAAGACCCTCGATGAGATGGAATGACATGGTGACTGCAGCAGTGGGCTTAAACATAGCAACAATTGTGAGGATGGCTTAGGACCAGGCAGTGTTTGTTCTTTTGTGCTTGAGTTGACACCTAACAACAGCAACTTTTATTTTAGTAGACTGGTCTGTAGTCTTCACTCAGCTGACTTCTAGCACCCTTGCTTGGATCAGAAAAGTATGTTAATTTGATTCTCTTTGATTATTGCTTTTCTCTCAGCCATTCTTTCTCTCCCTGTAGAACTCATAAAATTCAAATGAGATCTACCTGCCCCTCTTCGTCTCTTAGCATGATTTCCATGCCTCTGTTTTTGCTTGACCTTTTAACTGTGGGACAAAGTGGGCAGAAGCGAGTTCTCTCACTGTGCAAGGGTAGATTCTGCTGCTGGGTTGTCATCAAGTGAAATGGGCAGCCAGGGGATTTGAGGATTCTTCATGACTGATGATAGCAGGGTAGGGTATGCAGAAGCAGTTATGTTCCATTTAGCTGTCAGATCTCCAGATGGTTACTTTTTAATATTCTGTTGCTGTTAATAGTCTCTACTCTTATGTCTATATTTGTTTGAAGTCTGTCTCCTTAGAATTGTAAATTGACTTTTCCGGAAGTTATGTGAGTCTGATTTCTCACCCCACCCCACCCCCTTCATAGAAGAAGCCCCGTTGGCGCAGTGGTTAAGAGCTACGGCTGCTAACCAAAAGGTTGACAGTTCGAATCCATCAGCCGCTCCTCAGAAACCCTATGAGACCGTTCTACTCTGTCGTATAGGGTCGCTATGAGTTAGAATCAACTCATCGACAGTGGGTTTGGGTTTTGATAGAGAAAAGTTGTGGCAGGTTGCTAGCATCTGTAAGCTGAGTGGGCATGGTAGCTTTAACACAGAACATCTGTTCCATTGCCATTTTATTTTTCAGTAAATTTGTTAATTTTTTTGGTGTATGAAAGTTCTTAGTGATTCAGTTAACGTTAGTTCTTTGTGCTGTGACGCCAGACCTTCTATAAACTAAATAGAAAGGTTTGTGCTTTTGATTCATTCTAGATCTCAAACCTTGTAATGTATTTCACTTTTGGCACAAGACAAAGGACTGTCCACAGATAGTGCGTCCAGAGTACTTGTTTAGGATGTGATTTGTTAACCTAATTTCAGTTTCTTTTAAAAAGATTGAAGATTTACACAAGCTTGTTTTCAGTTAGTCGCCAGAGTGTTTCTCCGTTACATGGTGGAAGTAGGGGAAGAATCTGTACAATTCAGAGGTTTGTTCTTTTTTGTTTTGTGGGATTTTTTTTATGAGATTATTAGGACCTCAGCCTAATTTGTTATCTTTGTTCAAGCTTTAAGGAGCCTAGATGTTTTTGTTTTTAACTAATACTTAATTATCTTTTTCTCTAGCTTTTACAAAGTTGATCACTGTAAATGGACAAGAATATCATCTTCAACTTGTAGACACAGCTGGGCAGGTAGGTGATCTGTAGTGCCTCAAAATCTTACTGAATCTGATAGTCCTGATACTAGCCTAGCACTGAATATTAAAGCTACTGATACCAAAAACCCTCATGTATAATTGAATATTAAAATGTTACCTATTTTGTCTTTTCTAAGATGTGTGTGGCAGTTTTTTAAATGCTTGTTTTTTGCTTCTTTACAATTGTTTTAAATATATTCACAACTTTGTGAGGGTTTATTTTTATTACAGAATGGTGATTTTCTATTTTGTAAACCTTTAGATTTCTGTTAGAAAATCATACTAGAGTCCTTTCTTACCTTTGTAACACATACTCTCCTATGTTAAGTGCAAAAGTAAGTCTTTGCTAGGGAAATAGCAGGAGCAAAGTTACAGGGCAAAAATGAGCTGGTTTTATATCTTATAGGAGCTTGAACCATAAAAAGACCAGTCTGATTGGAGTAGAAGATCCAACCTTTAGTATATGTAATTGGATTATATGATGGACGAAATTGGTAGTGATCAAGGAGTGTCTGTTTGATTTGCTAGACACTAGATAATTGCTGCAAATGCTTGGCTGCTAACCAAAAGCCGGGAGGTTGGAATCCACCCACAGACACCTTGGAAGAAAGCTTCCAAATAATCAGCCATTGAAAACCTTGTGGAACACAGTTCTACTCTGACACACACGGGGTCGCCATGAGTAGCAGTTGATTTGACAGCAGCGGTTTAGAAGTGACCCAAAATAGGGTCATAAGTTATTGTAAAAATTACGTGTGGAATGGATTGTCAGAAGCATTGATTGGAAAACACGGATGCGTGAAATCAAGAGTACTTGAAGGGAACAAAGAAAACCATTTTTGACAGTTTTGCTTCCCTGTTACCATTGTCTTAGTTATCTACTGCTGCAATAATGGAAATACCACAGGTGGATGGCTTTAACAAAGAAGTTCATTCTCTCACGGTCTAGGAGGCCAGAAGTCCAAATTAAGGGTGCCAGCTCCAGGGGAAGGCTTTCTCTCTCTGTCATGTCTGGGGAAAGGTTCTTGTCATCAATCTTCCCTGGTTGACAAGCTTCTCAGTGCGGGGACCCAGGGTCCAAAGAACACACTGTTCTCCTGGCTCTTGTTTCTTGGTGGTATGAGGCCGCTCTTCTCTGCTCACTTTTCTTTCCTTTTAGCTCTTGTGAGATAAAAGGTCATGCAGGCCACACCCCAGGGAAACTTCCTTTACATTGGATCAGGGATGTGACCTGAGTAAAGGTGTTACATTCCACCCTAATCCTCTTGAACATAACCTAATCTTGCCTCATTAAACACAGGCAGACATTTGGAACTACAACACATAGATAAATTACATCAATCACAAAATGGAAGACAACACGCAATACTGGGAATCATAGCCTAACCAAGTTGATATACATTTTTGGGGGACACAGTTCAATCCATAACAACCATTAATACCTAATCGTAGCTTTTAATGGAAGCCATTCTGTTAGACTTAATTTATGTCTGTTCACTGGGGAGTGAGGGCATGGAGGATATAAAGAAGCTGGGAATTATGTTTCCAACTCCTTACCTGAAGTCTTCCTGCCCTTGCATCTTAAAATTGGCAAAGGACCAGACTAGCAGGAGGTTGAGTGTAGTATAATCTGGTCTGGCATGTTAAATGGAGGTTTTTTTCCTGGAACCTGAGGAGGTTGGGGTAGACCTAGAATACTGTAACCTGTCTTACTGGTTTGGAATGAGTTTCCTCTGCATTCTATTTTGAGGTGAACATAGAAGGTGAAATGTGACACCCAGTGAAGCAAGAAAATGGCTGTGTTGAGTGGCTTTAGCATTGGAGAAAACATTTTAGAGCTGTGAAGTTTCAGTTCTGGAAGCTTCGAGGAAAAATAAACTGAGCTTGTATACAGAGATGGAACATGTACCTTCCTCGTTCATCTTACACACTCCTGCCTGGCATAGATGTGATACCAGCAGTAATCAGACATCTTGATCTTTTTATTAGAGCAGAGCCATTCTAGACTCTCACTCTGAAGGTTACCTGTATCTTTCATGATGTGAATTTGGGGCTTATTAGAACAAGAGGAGCAATAGTTGTTAGGTGCCGTTGAGTCGATTCCGACTCATAGCAACCCTGCATATAACAGATAAAGCACTGCCTGGTCCTCCACCATCCTAACAGTCGTTATGCTTAAGCCCATTGTTGGCAGCCACTGTGTCAGTCCGTCTGCTTCACAATCTTCGTCTTTTTCGCCGACCTTCTACTTTCCCAAGCATGACGTCCTTCTCTAGGTACTGATCCCTCCTGATAACATGTCCAAAGTATGTGAGTTGTAGTCTCACCATTCTTGCTTCTAAGGAGCATTCTGGCTGTACTTCCTCCAAGACAGATTTGTTCATTCTTTTGGCAGTCCATGGCATGTTCAATATTCTTCACCAACACTATAATTCAAAGGCATCAATTCTTCGGTCTTCCTTATTTGTTGTCCAGCTTTCACATGCGTATGAGACGATTGAAAACAACATGGCTTGGGTTAGGTGTACCTTAGTCTTCAAGGTGACATCTTTGCTTTTTAATACTTTAAAGAGGTCTTTTGCAGCAGATTTGCCCAGTGCAGTGCCTCATTTGATTTCTTGACTGCTGCTTCCATGGGTGTTGATTGTGGATCCAAGTAAAATGAAATCCTTGACGACTTCAGTCTTTTCTCCAGTCTTCAAAAGATTGAAGGGGAGCAATAGAAGTCTTCATTTGGGTGATGATACAGCTTAGAAATCGTCAAAGAAGAGCACTGCTGATCTTTCTTAGAAAGAATACTTTTTACTAGGATCATGTTACATTTGTGTATTAATTTAGGATTACTCAAGGAATAGCCTAATGATTCTGCGTACTCTTACTGAAGATTACAGCACACAATTCCATTTATTTACATCTTCTTTAGTCTCTTGGGATTAGTTTAAGATTTTCTCCATAAGAAACATATGCGTTTATTTTCTTAAGTTTATTCCTAGGAATTTTATCTCTTGGTTGCAGTTGCAGCTGTGGGGGGAACCTTCTTCCTCACCGCGCCTCCACTGTACCTTCTAGTTGATTGTTTTTTTGCACACTGCTTCTTAAATGTGATTGCCATTTTCCTTATTTTCACATCTTGCCTTTAGGGAAAAGATCATTTGAGCATTGGACCTACTCTGGCTGTGCTGGTGACTAAAATCATTTGGGATTTTGTTTTAATCTGCATAGAAAAATCTGTCTCATTGAATTTCCAAATATTTGTTTTCAGAAGTCAGCACTAAAATGAATTCAACTTAATGAAAGTTGTACTAATAATAAAGGCGAAGAAGGTTTTGCATATGTAGTAAGCTCTCTGATGTAGAAATGTTGTTTTCTGATTAATGGCTAATATTTAGGATATCGGAAGTTCTGGTGGCATAGTAGTTAAGAGTTATGGCTGCTAACCAAAAGGTCGGCAGTTCAGATCCACCAGCTGTCCTTGGAAACCCTATGGGGCAGTTCTGCTCTGTCCTTTAGGGTCACTGTGAGGCAGAACTGACTCTGTGGCAGCAGATTTATTTAGGATATCAAAGAATTGTTATTAAAACTTTTTTTTTTTTTTTTAAAGACAACTTACAGTATTACAGTAATTCAAGATCTTTCTGAACATTAGTTGTGACCACATTATGGAATTGCAGAGTCAGGCTTGGCTTGATTTTTCCGTAGTAGTGTTCGGGAAATGTGGTATATTCACGATTTTATTTCAGCTGCAAACAAAATATTTGTATTCAGATAGTGGCTAAAACTAATGAAAACTCCCATCGACACCAGAACCTTGTTACATGCTTTAATCATTCTGTATCTAAAGCAGACCTTCTTAAAGCTGCTTTATGAAACTGAGGACCAGTAGCCCTGTTGCATAATGTGCCCTTCTTTGTTTTTTCTTTCTCATTAAACAGTTAATACACATATCGCCCTACGACAATGGTTAAGAACCCCACTACATGTCAACACTGTCCTTACTCAACCTTGGGTTCCCTATCACCAGTTTTCCTGTCCCCTTCTGCCTTCTGTTCCTTGTCCCTGGACTGCTGTGCCTCATTAGTCCTGTTTTGTTTTATTGGGCTGTCCATTCCCTGGCTGAATGGTGAACCTCGGGAGTGACTTGACCATTGAGCTAAAAGGGTGCCCAGGGCCATACTCTCAGGGTTTCTCCGGTCTCCCATCAGGCCAGTAAATCTGGTCTTTTTTTGTATGTTAGAATTTTGTTCTACATCCTTCTCCAGCTCTGTCCAGAACCCTCTTTTGTGATCCCGGTTAGAGCAGTCATTGGTGGTAGGCCGGGTACCATCTAGCTATACTGGACTCAGTCTGGTGGAGGCCTTGGTAGCTGTGGTCCATTAGTCCTTCGGACTAATCTTTTCCTTGTGTCCTGTTCTCTTCATTCTCCCTTGCTCCCGAAGGGGTGAGACCAGTGGAGTATCTGAGATGGCCCCTCACAGGCTTTTAAGACCCCAGATGCCACTAACCAAGGTAGAATGTAGAACACTGTCTTAATAAACTGTGTTATGCCAGTTGAGCTAGATGTTCCCCGAGACCATGGTCCCCACAGCCTTCTGCCCAGCAAGTCAGTCCCTCAGGGAGTTTGGATGTGTCTGGAGCATCCATGACCTTTCCTTGTACAAGTTGTGCTGGCTTCCCCAGTATTGTGTACTGTCTTACCCTTCACCAAAGTTACCAGTTATCTATTGTCTATTTAGTATTTCCCCCCACACCACCCCTCCCATCCCTCGTAACCAACAAAGATTTTTTTCTTTTTGTGTGTAAAGTTTTTCATGAGTTTTTAAGTAGTGGTCTCATACAGTATTTGTCCTTTTGTGATTGACATATTTCACTCAGCATAATCTCCTCCAGTTTCATCCATGTTATGGGATGCTTCACAGATTCATCATTGTTCTTTCTCGTTGCATAGTACTCCATTGTGTGTATGTACCATAGTTTGTTTATCCATTCATCAGTTGATGGGCATCTACGTTGTTTCCATCTTTCTGCTGTTGTGAACATTGCTGCCATGAACATGGGTGTGCATATGTCTGTTCCTGTGACAGCTCTTATTTCTCTAGGATATATTCCTAGGAGTGGGATTGGTGGATCGTATGGTATTTCTATTTCTAGCTTTCTAAGGAAGCGCCATATCATTTTCCAAAATGGTTATATCATTATGCATTCCCACCAGCTGTGCGTAAGAGTTCAGTCTCCCTGCAGCCTCTCCAACATTTGTTACTCCCAGTGTTTTTGATTCGTGCCAGTAATGCCGGGGTGAGATGGTATCTCATTGTGGTTTTAATTTGCATTTCTCTAATGGCTAGTGAATGCAAACATTTCCTCATGTGTCTGTTGGCCGCTTGAATGTCTTCTTTGGTGGAAGTGTCTGTTCATTTCCTTTGCCAATTTTTTTAGTAGGATTATTTGTCTTTTTGTTGTAGAGGTGCTGGATTTTCTTGTAGATTTTGGAGATTAGACCTTTGTCTGACTTGGGATGTCCAAAAGTTTTTTCCCAGTCTATAGGTTCTCTTTTTAGTCTTTTGGTAAAGTCTTTTGAAGAGCATAGGTATTTGATTTTTAGAAGACCCCAGTTATCTAGCTTATCTTCTGGAGTTTGTATGTTGATGGTTATGGTTTGTATCCTGTTAATGCCGTGTATTAGGGCCTGTAGTGTTGGTCATATTTTTTCTTCTATGCACTTCATACTTTTTGGGTTTATATTTAGGTCTTTGATCCATTTTGAATTAGGTTTTGTATATGGTGTGAGGTATGGGTCCTGTTTCATTTTTTTGCAGATGAATATCCAGTTTTGCCATCACCATTTGTTAAAAAGACTGTCTTTTCCCCATTTGATGGACTTTGGGCCCTTGTCGAGGATCAGGTGACCGTAGGTGGATGGATTTACATCTAGGTTCTCAATTCTGTTCCATTGGTCAATGTATCTGTCGTTGTACCAGTACCAGGCTGTTTTTTACTACTGTAGCTGTATAGTAGGTTCTGAGGTTAGGTAGCGTGAGTCCTCCTACTTTATTCTTCTTCTTCAGTAGTGCTTTACTTATTTGGGGCTTCTTCCCTTTCCATATAATGATTAGTTTTTCCATCTCTTTGAAGAATGTTGTTGGTATTTGAATTGGGATTATGCTGTATTTGTAAATTGCAAAGGGGAGAACTGTCATTTTCACAATGTTGAGTCTACCTATGGATGAGCATGGTATGTTTTTCCATTTATGTAGATTCATTTGGGTTTCTTGCAGTAGTGTTTTGTAGTTTCCTTTGTATAGGTCTTTTACATCCCTGGTTAGATTTATTCCTAAGTATTTTATTTTTTTAGGGGCTGTTACAAATGGTATTGTTTTCCTGATTTCGTTTTCATTGTTCTCTTTATTGATGTATAGGAATCCAACTGATTTTTGTATGTTTCTCTTGTATCCTGCTACTCTGCTGAATCTTTCTGTTCTAGTAGATTTCTCGTAGAGGCTTTAGGGTTTTCTTAGTATCATATCATCCACAAACAGGGACAGTTTAACTTCTTCATTACCAGTTTGGATGCCATTTCTTTCTTTCTTGCTCTAGCTAGGACTTCCAGCACAATGTTAAATAGGAGTGGTGATAAAGGGCATCCTTGTCTTGTTCCTGTTCTCAGGGGAATGTTTTCAGCTTCTGTCAATTAAGAATGATGATGGCTGTTGGTTTTGCATGGATGCCCCTTGTTATGTTTAGAAATTTCCCTTCTGTACCTATTTTATTGAGAGTTTTTATCAGGAACGGCTGTTGGACTTTGTCCAATGCCTTTTCACCATCAACTGAGATGATCATGTGATTCTTTTCTTTCCTTTTATTTATGTGGTGGATTACGTTGATTGATTTTCTAATGTTGAACCATCCTTGCATACCTGATACGAATCCTACTTGTTTGTGGTGTGTTATTTTTTTTGATATGGTGCTGAATTCTATTGACTAGAGTTTTGTTGAGAATTTTTACATCTATATTCATGAGAGATATTGGTCTGTAATTTTCTTTTTTTGTGGCGTTTTTCCTGGTTTTGGTATCATAGAATGAATTCGGAAGTGTCGCTTCCTTTTCTGTGTTCTAAAATTGTTTGAGTAGTACTGGTGTAAGCTCTTCTCTGAACGTTTGGTAGAATTCTCCAGTGAAGCTGTCTGGGTCAGGGCCTTTTTTTGTTGGGAGTTTTTTTTATTACCTTTTCAATCCCTTCTCTTGTTATGGGTCTGTTCAGATTTTCAGCATCACTTTGTTGTAGTTTGGGTAGGTAGTGTGTTTCTAGAAATTTATCCATTTCCTCTAGGTTTTCAAATTTGTTAGAGTATAGTTTTTCATAATATTCTGTTATGATCCTTTTTATTTCAGTTGGGTCTGTTGTAATGTCGCCCATTTCATTTCTTATTTGGGATTCGCGTCCTTTCCTGTTTTTCTTTTGTCAGTCTGGCCAGTGGTTTGTGATTTTGTTGATTCTTTCAAAGAATGAACTTTTGGTTTTGTTGATTCTTTCTATTGTTTTTCTGTTCTCTATTTCATTTATTTCTGCTCTGATTTTTATTGTTTCCTTTCTTCTGGTGGCTGTGGGCTTTTTTTTTTTTTTTTTTTTTTTGCTGTTTTCTATTTGTTTTAGTTGTGTAGTTAATGTTTTGAGTTTGTCCCTTCTTTTTTGATGTGTGCATCTGTTGCTATAAATTGTTGTCTGAGGACTGCCTTTGCAGTGTCCCAAAGGTTTTGGTATGATGTGTGTTCATTCTTGTTTGATTCTAGGAATTTTTTGATTCCATCTCTGATTTCTTCTTTTACCCAGTAGTTTTTTAGCAGGGTGTTATTCAGTTTCCATGTAATTGATTTTTTTCCCTTGCTCTCCCTGTTGTTAATTTCTACTGTGATGGCATTGTGGTCTGAGAAGATACTTTGTATTATCTCAATGTTTTGGATCTTGTTGAGGATTGCTCTGTGGCCTAAGATGTGGTCTATTCTGGAGAACGTTCCATGTGCATTGGAAAAGAATGTGTACTTTGCAGCTGTTGGATGGAGTGTTTTATATCTGTCCATGAGGTCAGGTTGGCTGATTGTACCCTTTAGGTCTTCTGTATCTTTGCTGAGTTTCTTTTTAGATGTTCCATCCTTTAATGTGAGTGGTGTGTTGAAGTCTCCTACTATTATTGTGGAACTGTCAGTTTTTCTTTTCAGTGCTGTTAGAGTTTGTTTTATGTATTTTGGATCCCTGTCATTGGGTACGTAGATGTTTATTATGGTTATGTCTTCATGATGGATCGTCCCCTTAATCATTATATAGTGTTCTTCTTTGTCTTTTATGGTAGATTTTGTTCTAAAGTTTATTTTATCTGAGATTAGTATTGCGACTCTTGCTCTTTTCTGCTAGTTGTTTGCTTGATGTATTTTTTTCCAACCTTTGATTTTTAATAAATTTACGGCTATTTTTCTAAGGTGTGTCTCTTGTAGACAGCATACTGATGGATCCTGTTTTTTTAATCCATTCTGTCACTCTCCGTCTCTTTATGGGTGCGTTTAGGCCATTTACATTCAGTGTAATTATTGATAGATGTTAGTTTATTGCTGTCATTTTGTAGTGCTTTTTTTTTGTGGTGCTGATGTTTTCTTTGTTCCTCTTACTCTCCTGTGCTGAATTCTTTTTGTTTGTGGATTTTTTTTTTTTTTCATTTCTTTTGTTTTTATAGGGTTTTTTTTTTAACTGACACTTTATGTTTTTCCTCTTTATTTTTATGAGCAAGTTTGTTAACTTTCTTTGTGGTTACCATGAAATTTACCCTTATCTTTCTAAATTTGAAGTAGTCTATTATTACTTGGTATCGCTTTCTCTTCCTCTCTATTAGAAGGTTCTGTACCTACACCGTTTATTCCCTCTTTATTGTTCTGATGTTGTTGTCATTTACGGATTAACTGTTCTGAATCCCTTTTGTATTTCTTTTGGTTTTGGATAGCTGTTGAGAGTTCATTCCCTAGATTTGTATCTGCCTAGTACGATCCTGCATCTTAGATTCAGCCTATGAGCTGAAGTTGTTTGTTCTTAGATCGAAGGACTCCCTTTAATAATTCTTCTAAGTTTGGTTTTGTTTTTACATATTCCCTTAATTTCTGTTTATCTGGAAATGACCTAATTTCACCATCATATTTGAACGAGAGTTTTGCAGAGTATATTATTCTTGGCTTGCAATTTTTTTTCTATCAAGGTTTTATATATGTCATCCCATTGCCTTCTTGCCTGCATTGTTTCTCGCAAATAATCTGAGCTTAGTCTTATTGTTTCCCCTCTGTATGTGACTTCTTATTTTTCTCGAGGTGCTCTCAGGATTCTTTGTTTTTCTTTGGTTTTTTCGAGTGTGATTATGCTGTGCCTTGGTGATTTTCTTTTGGGGTCTATCGTGTATGAAGTTCATTGAGCTTCTTTGATGACTGGCTTTTCATCTTTCGTGATTTTGGGGAAGCTTTCTATCAGCAGTTCTTCACTGATCTTCTCTTTGTTTTCTGTTTTCTCCCCCTGTCCTGGAACTCTCATCACTTGCAGATTTTTGCTTTAATTGTATCCCACGTAATTCTCATTTGCTTCATTTTTCTTCGTTCTTTTTTCTGAGTTTTCCTCAAACAGAGTTGTATCCAAGTGTTTGTCTTCAATAGCGCTGATCCTGTCTTACGGTGTTTCAGATCTGTTCCTCAGCCCTTCTCTGACACTGTTCATTTCTGAAATCTTGTTGTTTATCTTTTGGATTTCTAATTGTTGTTTTTGTATGATTTCCAGTGAATTCATTTTGGAATTTCGTTTCTGCATTATTTTCCTGAATTCTTCCATTTATTTTGTATTTTCCATGAATTTGTCTGCCTTTTCCATGTATTTGTCTATTTTTTCCTCATTTTTGTCTTTTTCCTTCAATTCTTGGGTAATTCTGAGTATTAGAGATTTGAATTCCCTATCAGGTAGTTCTAGTGCCTTTTTTTCTACTAGAAAGTTATCTGGTGTTTTATTTTGGATGCGTACTAGAATCATCCTGTCCTGTTTTTGTAAATGTTTTGATATTTTCTGCTGTCTTCAGGGCATTCAGTAGTTATTTTTCTCATTTATTCATTGTAGATTTGTTTGTTTTGTCCTGTTTCTATGTTTTATTTGGCTATGTCTGAGCAGGCGGTCTGTGTGTTCTTTGTTGTTTGCTCATCTGTGGGCACGATACTTGTCCCCTCCTTCTCCAGTTGGCAAGGTCAGTCGCTCAGATATGGTACAGCAGGGCATGTCTAGCTGAAGAGGAGTTGCTGGGATGGGTTGTTTGTGGCACTTACTATGGATACCAGGGCGGGCCGGTAATCAGTGCAGGGCAGGTTCTGGTAGGCCGTGCCTGTGCTGCTTGGTGATGTGATGTTAGGCGCACGGTGCAGGTAGGCAGGATAGAGGGGGGACATTGTGATGTGTGGAGCTAAGATGGATATGGGAGAGAGGAGAAGGGAACAGGAGCAAAAAACATACAAAGAAAGAAGAGTGCTAAGGTATCTCACTGTTGGAGTGGAGAGATGAGAGACTATCAAATGGAGAAAAACAAAAAGGAGAAGAAGAAGAAAAGAAAAAAATGAGTAAATAAATATTAGAAAGAAAAAAATAAATAAAGCTCCCAGGTATCCCACGGCTACATGGTCTGGGGAGGTTGCTCCCAGGCGTTGAAGTACAGCCTGGCTAGAAGGTGCAGAGGTGTCACTAAGCACCAGGTATTCAGAGGACAGGAAGAGAAGGAAGGTTTAGAGAGTATTGAAGAAAGACAAAAAGGGGAAAAGAAAACAACAAAAATTTAAAAAAAAATCAAAACAAGAAACCCCCTCAAGAAACAAACAAAAAAAAAACCATGAAAAAAGAAACGCTCTCAGGGATCCCTCTGTGCGTCTGCGCAAACTGAGGGGGTAGGTCCCAAGCCGTGCAGTATTGCCTGGCTAGAACGTGCTCCCGATTCAAGAAGAGAAACAATTCAAAACAAACAAACTAAAAAAGCCCCAGGATCCCACCAGTGTGGCAGCATGGACCGGGAAGCAGTTTCACATTTGAGGGGAGTTTCACAACCTTTCAGGAAGAAGCAAAGATGGCGCATGGAGCCATGTATTTGAGAGAAAGGAGTGGGTAGTGGTGAGAGGTAAGGAAGAAATCAAAAGAAGCGGAAAATAGCAACACCAGCAGCCATCAAATGGCACTCAGGGAGTTGGCCAGTGCGGGCAGGTGGAGTCCAAGCAGCCGGTGCTTCCCGGCCAAGAGACTGTGGCCACGGAAAGCAGAGGAGGCCGAGTGGGGGTGAAGAAGTGTGGGGGGTGGGAAAGTATATCATTGGTTACCGGTTGTTTAGTCTTCTGCTGGAAGCTCTGTGAAGCTCCTTTCTCATATCCCCTGTTTGCTGGTCTCTGATAGGGATCCAAGATGGCGGATCTGTGCTGCATTAGTTGATAGGGGACCTCTGCATACATCTCTCCTTGCTCTCTTTTCTCTGTCAGTTTCTTATTCCATTTGGTGCTTGGCTGAGTTATTTCTTCATTTGATCCTTAGGGTTTCAGGATTGCTGTTTTCTCTCTTTGGCTTATTTTTTCCGATCTTTGCTTTGGAGGGACTGCATGGTGCTTCTGCCTAGAGTGTCATGTTGCCTGGAAGTCTCTCTTTTTAATTCCTAAAGTAGCTCAGTAAATAATTTTTTGATCCCCAAAATGCTCTGGGATTTTACATAAAGTTCAGAAGTCTGAGAACACTGAGTTGTGTTTTGATTCTCTCCTCTCCTCTTCCTCCTCTCTTGTATACTGGTTCCAACCAGCACTATTGTAGGCACATATACTTAGGCCAGTAGGACTGACATGCACAGAAGTGGTTCAACTTGTAAAGTAGGTTAGGTGATAATATGACACTTTCAAATATGAAAATATAGATTTATGAAATAAACCAGTAGGACTTGAAAATTTTCTGTAAGATCTAAAGGATTCTGGACTCTCATCCATCGAAGAAACATATTAATGCTTTCCCCTTGATATAAGATCATTGACCCAAGCATCTTTTTCTTCCTTCCTTTCTTTTCTCCTAGGAGTTATAGAAGTTACTTCCTTCTGAAGCCCTAGGTCAGCTAGAGTCAGTTCTGAATATTATCTTTAAGGCACATTATCACCCAAAATCAGTCTTAAAAAGATCTTCAGTGTTCTGCTATGTTTCTGGAATAATATTGTGCAGGTAGACCCCGGCTTATGATGGGGTTCTGTTCCGACAACTCCATCTTAAGTTGGTTGCTCTGATGTAAGTTAAAATGAAAGCCTTTTCTTTTTTTTTTTTTTTAGTTTTCATTATTATTGCCTTTTATTATCAGTATCTTTATAAATCTGATCTTTGTCTTTGGGGGTTGGAAATATATAAACTTACAGGTATATCTTACTACATACATACATTAAAAAATGCAGAAATCATAAAAATTTACTCCAACGATGAAGAGTTGGAGCCCTGGTGGCATAGTGGTTAAGAGAGCTAAGGCTGCCAACCAAAAGGTCAGCAGTTCAAATCCACCAGCTGCTCCTTAGAAACCCTGCGGGGCAGTTCTACTCTGTCCTATAGAATCATTATGAGTCAGATTCAACTTGACGGCAACAGGTTTGGGTTTTTGTTTTGTTTTGTTTTGTTTTTTAAATAGGGCAGGTTTTGAACAGTAAATCATAACATTGAACATCTGTGAGTGAACATCTGAAATGGTAACATCAGCAAATTCCGTGCTGCAACATTGTTTGTAGTACATATTACTAATGATAAGATAGACCCCCCCCCCAAAAAAAACCAGATAGTGCTAGATGCAGTTTGTCAACTTGAATATGATGTAAGTCGGGAGCTACCTGTAATCTACTTCATGTTTACTTTGACTTCTTTGGTCAGATAGTATGTGAAAAAGTTTGGGTAAAGATTGCTTGTTATGCTGTATTTACTAAATGTATTCTGTTTTGTATTTGCTAATGTTATTTTTTTTTTTTTTTCCACAGGATGAATATTCCATCTTTCCTCAGACATACTCTATAGATATTAATGGTTATATTCTTGTGTACTCTGTTACATCAATCAAAAGGTAATCACTCCTTATGTTTGCTTGAGTTTATTTGCTACACCTAGATAGCATTAATTCTTTTCAAGGATTACGCTGCATGTGGCAGTAATAAGTAAACTTAATTATTAGGCTGAATACTTTTTAATGATTGTCTTGTAGAGCAAGTGGGTTAAGAAAAAATATCTGGATAGATATTCTATTATACTAATAGAATAAAAGTCTGTATTGACCTAAACTTTTCTAATTAAAATGGTAAGTATATAAATTGAGTTTAGTTTTTGTGTGTTTTTACCATATAATGTGGAACGGACTTCCTAATATAATTTTGGGATTTTGGTTAGTTGAATACTTTATCCTTTGAATTTATGAAATTAGACCTTGAGTAATCACAGGCTCACTTTACTATATAAAAATGGGGCTACTGTTTTTGTTAATAATGATCGATTTTGGTTCCTCTGTCCACACATTTTTTCACACTGTTCTCAGGGCATGGCATATGTTGTAACATGGAGGAGGTGAGAGCGCAGTCTGTGACTAGGGCTGAGCAGAGCTGTGCTGCGCTGCGCTGCGCTGTCCATGTTAGTAGCAGAGCTCTAAGCACCGACCAAATGCTTGTATCTTTGAAGAATTAGTGAAAATTCAGTCCCAGCAGAGGGGAATTTTGTGGCTATCTAGCTTCTGTTGAGTGTGACATGTCAGCAGGTTTACTATGCTCTTTACTTACACTGTCGTGTTTTTAGGTGCCTTCGAGTTGCTTCCAACTCGTAGCGACCCTATAGGACAAAGTAGAACCGCCCCATAGGGTTTCCAACGAGCAGCTGGTGGATTTGAACTGCTGACCTTTTGGTTAGCAGCCAAGCTCTTAACCACTACACCACCAGGGCTCCAAAGGAGTTCCCAGTTTACTTACATACTATATTATTTCATTTAATCATTAACTTAAAAACAGTCCTTTGCCAGAGATACTCCTGTTTCCCACTTAACATAGAAAGGAACTGAGTGACAGAGGGGTCAATAACTTGCCCAGGTTATAGAGATAGTATATGGCAGTGCTGAGATTTATATACAGACCTCCAATTTCAGTCAAAGCCAGCACTGGTGAATAGAATTTAACTGTGATGATGGAAATACTCTACTGTATCTGCGCTGTCCCATATGGTAACCACAAGCCACGTGTGGCTGTTAAAGGTTAAACTAATTTCAGTTAAATAAAATTTAAAATTCAGTTCCTTGGTCACACTAGCCACATTTGAAGTGCTTAATAGCCAGTGTGGCTAGTGACTGCTACATTGGACAGTGTACTACACTCCACTACACACTCTACTGCAAATGATAATTGCAGTGTGCTCACTATTAATGGGTTGTTTAACCTTTTTTATCTAGGACAGGGAAACATACTTTTCAGTTTTAAAGTCTTGCTATAAAATGTTTAAGTACTGTAGACATTCTTATAAGTAAACCCCATACTGCCAGCTCCTGAGAATGCTTACAGCTGAAAGGTAAAAAATGGAAAAGAAAGGGGAAATCAGCATCAGTCTAAATAGTGTTGATAACTTGGTGTATTTCTTTCTGGTCTCCCTTTTTGTTTTGCATGGATTGTTTTAATGTACTTAAATTTCCTCTCAGAGTGCTGTTACATATTTTCTATTTTTATTTACTATACAAATACATTTTTTGTATTATCTATTCTTTGAAAACAATAAGTTGGATGTATAATATGCCATGTTCAGCAATAGAAAGATGCCTATCTAATGTGTTTATATTTTATCACTAAAAATAATGCTTGTATTTTATGCATAAAACCACTGCCTGTTTATTATTTTGGGACTTGGTAGTTTTATTCATGGCAAGAGCACCTTAAGTTGTAAAAACCAGTAGTCCTTTTTGTCATATTAGTTATAAAATATTTTCTTAATTTTGATTATATATTTTTAAAATTTATTTATCATGGCATAATTCATGTTTAACCCTCACTCGCTCACTAAATTCTATCATTTTCTATTTAAATGCCTGCCATATAATGCCTTGTTCAGAAAAAATTTAATATACCAATAATATCAGATGAGTTTATGAATTCCCACTATTTCGCTAATTTACTTGAAAAACAGCTTATTGAAAGGTGGTTTCATTGTATATTTTACTCTATGATTTTTAGAAAATTATTAATATTGGTTACTTTATAAATTGTTAGTCAGAGGAATTAAAATAGTTGGTAGAAAATTTTCTTAGTGCACCCATTGATTCCTTTTTCTCTCTTTTGGTACACACAAAGTAGATGAGACATTCTAGAATCAAGTTGAAAAGATAGCGTTTGTCACTGCGGAAATTAGAAAAATATACGAAGATATTTTAAGATGAAAACTTTGCTTACCAGGGACTTCATATATCTGAGAAACTACTGCCTAACTGCATAGTGGAGAGACAAAAAGTTTTCTGTGTCATCTCGGTGTGGTACCTCAGGCAGTCTCTGAGCCTCTCTGTCCTTACTAAAACAGTGTGTTTTGTTTTTAAAGGATGCCTTTCATCTTAGTAACTCACAGTTTAACAGGCATTCTCAAGTAAATCTCACACATGAGGGAATAAGGGAAGAACGGTGTTTTGTTTTGTTAGAAATCATACGCTGAATACATATTTACAAATAACCGAGAAATGCAGGCAGACCCCAGGTTGCTAACGTCTGACTTAGGGACACCTGTTGCTTGCCCTTTAATGTTATGTAAATTTGCCCTCCATGGCAACAAGTAGAGTTAGTTTGAAACAATTGAACCAACCCACAACAAATTCTTCATCACAATCACCTTCACTTGCTGCACCAAAAAAAAAAAAAACCGTTGCTGTGGAGTCGATTCCGACTCATAGTGACCCTATAGACAGAGTAGAACTGCCCCATAGGGTTTCCAAGGAGCGGCTGGTGGATTCGAACTGCCAGCCTTTTGGTTAGCAGCCTGAGTTCTTAATCACTGCGCCACCAGGGCCCCTTTCTTGCGCTAAAGTAAGGCTAAGTAAGAACTGTATGCACCTCTTCCACCTCACCTACGTATTCGACTTAAAGACACAGTTAGGAAGAGATCTCGTTCATAATCCTCCGACTGCCTATATGTTAGTGAAACTTCCTGAGTAAGCTGATTTGTTGATCAAAACTGTATACACTCTTCGGTTGAATTTAGCCCCCACCTAGATTATTATACCCATTGTTCATTATTTTGTGAAATGAAACAGAAGTCCCGGATTATTCCTTTGTATCGTAAAGCCCCGATAGAGTTGTTCCTTCTCATTAAACAAAACATACATCCAATTTCATAATTTCTAGACATGGAAAAAGAACTCAGATTTGAGAGATGGTATGGGTTCTTGTTTATCCATACTAACAGTTTACAACTCTGGACAAGTCACTTTACTTAGCAGTGCCACAGTTTTATCCATTATAAATTAGACTGTTGATATAGGAGAGAAAAGAAACAGTTGCTATTGAGTTGGTCCTTACTCCTGGCGGCCTCTTGTGTGTCAGAGCAGAACTGTACTGTATAGGGTTTTCAGTGGCGGGGTTTTTTAGCAGTAGATCTCTAGGCCTTTCTTCCTAGGCACCTCTGGGTAGACTCTAACCTCCAATGTTTCAGTTAGCATCCAGCCAGCTAGTTAACTGTTTGTACCACCCAGGGACTCCGTTAATAAGGATTACTAAGTATCATATGTATGTGGGAGGGGCGAGAGAGAGATTGGTAGGAAAGAAAGGAGTTCCTTGTGTTCAGTTTATTTTATATTAAAATGGTATGATATTTTATATTTTTCCTACTATAAACATTGCATAATATATATTTGTAAAATTTTTTAATGAGTGATTAAAGACTAAAATGGATGTCTGATTTCATACTTTTTGTTTTGTAGTTTTGAAGTGATTAAAGTTATCCATGGCAAATTGTTGGATATGGTGGGGAAAGTTCAGTAAGTAGTGATCTTTTCTTCATCTGTTCTGTTAGATAAACTCATTGTAGTAATATCTTCTGAATAGTAAAATCTGGTGCTGACTAGTTTACGCTGGCTTTTTTTCCCCTTATATTAACAGGATACCTATTATGTTGGTGGGAAATAAGAAAGACCTACATATGGAAAGGTACATAGCTTTTAAATAATTAGTGTTTTATAAAATTAAGTCTAAAATGATTTAGTCATTGAAGTTCCATTTGTCATTCTTATGGTAGGAATATTTTTAGCTCTAGCATACCTGTTTCTGTCTGTTAAGTGTGGCTGTGATTATGCATAGCAAAAACATAGCACAACTACAGTATAAATCTCACATACCTTGAAAGTGTCTCCTCTATAAAAGAAGCAGACTTTATAAAAAGTTGTCTTTAGGTTATTCTGCCATTTTGCGTAAAGCAAAATCTGAAAAGACAAAGATACCATTAATTTGTTCAGGTGGTTTTTTTTTTTTTTTTTTTTTTTTGTAGCAAGGGTTAGGGTTACTGAGGTGAAGGGGGAGGCAAGGGCCACATTCTCATGGAGCTTAATGTCTACAGAGGAAGAGACGTTTGCTGGCTGAGTTCCCTGCAGTCTCTGTACAACAGAGTTGAGCTGTGAGCCCTTTTGAAATTGCCCCTGGCCCTAGGTGTTTAAAGCCTAGCTGTAAAATAGTGGATTGTTACAAATATTGGAGTATTGGAAAATAAAATCGCGTTTTCTGAATTATAAGTGCTTGCTGGAGCTTGGTTAACCCTGTAAGACAGTGTCTGTTCTGGTCCCCAATTCTAGCATAATTAAAATGCTCCTCTCTGTTACATACTTGATGATAATATTGAGAACATGATTCTCTTCATAAGGAAAAAAATGATAAAAAATGTTGCCTGTTTCATACTGTTTAATATAATGAAGGACAAATTAATTAGAATTTCCTTTTTCCCTTAGGGTGATCAGTTATGAAGAAGGGAAAGCTTTAGCAGAGTCTTGGAATGCAGCTTTTTTGGAATCTTCTGCTAAAGAAAATCAGGTATATATTTTTTAAATGACCTTAGCACTGCGTTCCCACCAGCCACAATCATATGTTCCTCTTAGCCAGCATCTCACATCCATCTGTATCACTCCTGGTTGCTTTAGCAAGGTACTCTTTGTACTTTTATAAATTCTGTCAGGATTCTACTTAGGATGGGACCATAAAATATGTGTAGAACACACAGAAAGTAATAGGAAAGGAAATACTACCTTTTGTAAACATATTTTATTATTTTCATTTTATAGTGAAGGCTGATACACAACTGCAGACATAGGAAGCAAAAAAGAATTATCTTAAATCATTTGGCAATCATTTTGTACTCAAATCTCCTCCCCCTTTTCTGTAAGATAAAACTGAGTCAGGTAATGTTTTTAACATAGAAAATACTAAGAACCATTCTGCAGGCATTTATTACCAATTTAAGCCCCATAGATGTTCCTTAAGAGACGTGTCTTAGGAAGGATGTAAATTCCATTTCAGAAGATTTTGCGTGGCTCCTTTTCCTTCCGTTGCTATCATTTAGACTTGGATTCTCTCACCCAGACCTGTATCATCAAAGCTTGTCTCCTGCCTCCATTGTTTCACCAATAAACTGTTCTCTTAGCTCTCTAAAGCTACAAAACAGATTGTCATCCTCTATTCAAAAACTGTCAGTGAGTTTCCCCGCTATATGTAGAACCAGGCCCAAAACCATTGGCATGATATTGAAGGCAGCATATGATTTATACTTTTCTTGTTTCTACTCTGATGCCACCCCTCTACTCAGTCACCCCAGACCACTTCAGCACACACAGTTGGATACTTTCCAAATGCCTCATCTTTACCCATGCTTTTCTCTGGCCTAAATGATCCTTTCTCTAATCAACTACTTAAGTTCATATGATGCTTTATCGTTTTTAAAGTGTTTTCAACATGTTTATCTTATTTGATCTTCAAGTAATTTGGTTTCCATTTCTGTGAAGAAACTGCAGTTCACTGAGGGTAAATGCATTATTCTTGGTACGCAGTTAGCAAACATTGACCTAGTACTTTTCTCTGCCTGCTCACCCACTTTTCCCTGTTATCGAAATCAGTAGCTCTTAAGGTTCAGCGAAAATTTCACCTTCTCCTTGACTTCTTGATTCATCAGCTAAAATCAACAATAGTTTCTTCTCTCTCATGCCCCTCAATTAATTCTGAGATCCAAGATCATATCATTTACCTTTATATTTTCCATAATGTTCATATCTGTGTTTGTATCTTAATAGGTTCTCAGTCAACCCAAGTAGCCCTTGATATTCAAATCTGTTGGGTTGCTCTGTTCAGATAGTGAGGGATATTAAATCTGTGTAATTGGTTCCCAAGTTTCATACAGCTGAGGGATTTATCTAAACCAGTTCAGTTCCTGAGTACAGATAATGAAAATTCAGATAACAAGAGTTCAGATAGTAAGAGATACCTATAATTTTTAATTGAATTAAATAAAACATTTATTGGGTCCCTACTCTATCCTTGGAAACCCTGGTGGCATAGTGGTTAAGAGAGCCTACAGCTGCTAATTGAAAGGTTGGCAGTTCAAACCCTCCAGGCACTCCTTGGAAGCTCTGTGGGGGCAGTTCTACTCTATCCTAAGGGTCGCTGTGAGTCGGAATTGACTCGACAGCAGTGGGTTGTTGTTTTGTTGTTGTTGTTGTTTATCCTGAAGATCATCTAGTCAAACTGTCGTATTCTAGAGGTGAGGGTAGTAAGACCCAAAGAGGTTAAATGACTTTTCTAAGATCACTCTACACTTTATATGGTAATAAGAAGTAGGACTTTAGGACTCAGCTTTAAATCTAGCCCAAATCTAGTTCTCTTTCCTCTACACCATGCTTTCTGACTGATGGAAAAAGGGGGGCTTGTGTACAACCCAAGTGTAATAGAAACTGAAGTGTTTGTTCTTAGGGGCAGCAGGTAGAGACTGTGCTAGATTAGAGTCTGTGAGACATAGCAGATGCTATGTGTGAGCCTTAATTGGAATCTGATTCTAAAAATACTAGTGTAAAAGGTATTTTTGAGCAATTGTGAATATGTTCTGGGTATGTTAGGGAAAATAGTGTTAATTTTCTTAGGTGCAGTGGTGGTATTGGAATTATGAAGAGAATAACTGTGAGTCAGAATCGACTCGATGGCAGTGGGTTTGATTTATTTGGTTTATCCTTACTCTCAGGAAGTACAAACCAAAGAATTGAGGAGCCATGTCTCACAATGTTCGCCCCTTACTTGCAGATGGGATGGTTGGATAGTAAACTCATAGACAGACGGATATACGATAGACAGACCGGGCAAACAAATGTGGCAGAGATGTTAATAGTTGTTGAGTTCAGATAGTGGGTGCATGTGCTTATTGTGTAGTTCTTTCCATGTTTCTGTATGCTTGAAATTTTCGTAATAAAAATTTAGGGTAGAAGAGTGCAATTCAGTGGTCCACTAGCTATCTTGCTGTCTTCAGATTCTGTTTGCTAACTTCACCCTGTCTGTTTCTCTTGGGTGAAAACCTGAGAGTCATAAAGCAATTTAAAATATTCTGTTTCACATTACAATGAAATAGGCATCATCAGTAATGTTTCTCTGTTCATGTAGACTTCATGTAGTATGTGTGTGTTTGTGTGTGTGTGTGTGTAAGTAAGTAAGAGAGAGAGAAAGTATGTGAGTGAGTGAGTTCTGTGCTTGCCTGGCAGTTATTCCCTCCAGCAACCTCATAGATACCTTATGAACCCTACCCAGTGTAATTTTTTAATAGGGCATATTACCTTGGGTAAATTTAATCTTTTTGAGATGTAGTGGTTTGTCTAAAATATGTTGTTAAAGTATTTGGTCTCTGAATGCAGGCCTTTTCTCTCTCTAGATTATGTTGTAGTTTACTAGAACTGAAGATTTTTAATATGGCTCTAGATAGGTTGACTGTTTGATCTTTTGATTTTGTTAGAAGGTAGTATACTGCTTTTTGAATACCCAGATAAAAGATGAATTGTGCTGAAAGCTTTAAAAGTTAAAATGAAAAAAATCTCACTATGATTCTTTTAGGTTTTGGTAGATCTAGCAAATTGTTAGCTAAGCCACTTTTGTTCTCACTTTCCTTCTTAGCCAGCTTAGATTCTGTGATTCATAGATTTGGCATAGAAAGCAAGGATCCTTAGACATCTTCAGCTAGACAAATGTTATTTGCTCTAGCATTATTACCATATCAATAAGTACCTTATTACACAGGAAGTGGATCCTTTAAGGCAGAAAGAGTCTTGTACCCAAATTAGGTAAATACAGTGGTGTCATTGGGTGATATCATTGGAGTGTTCTGATCAAATACCTGAAGGGCCTGTCTGGATATTTCTCGGTGTTTGTTACTGTCTTTTGTTGTACTCCTTCTCGCTTTGTCTTCGAAAGTACTGTCAATAATTAGGTAATCCTAATCCTAGAGAATTTTTCTCCCCATCAAGTGATTCTGATCCCTTATATAAGCAACCCTTACCTAAGAGATATAAGTGATTCTAATCCCTTAATTTTTGGACTGTCATCTTCACCTTAGTTATTAAAATGATTACTGCTCATTTGTCTATTTAATAGGGAGATAAACACTATATATATGCATATATATATATATATATAGTATATACGCTATGTATATATATGTGGTTCTGTGATTATATCAGTTTGTTTGGAATTCTCAATTTTTTTAATTGATAGAAAGTGTCAGGTGTAGCCTGTTTATAATTTGTATTACTTAACCAAAAATACAGTATTTTAAAATAAACCATCTTAAGCAGAATTCAGTCAACTTTATTGATAACAAAGTTCACAGTAGTCAGAATTGTCAGCAAGTTGATGAGAGTCCTGCTCTTTGGCTGTCAGTAGACTGTGGGGTGTATTTTCAGTTCTGTTTTATTTACTGGTAGAAAGCCTTCAGCTTTCTTTCAGCAGTTTGATGAAAGAGAATATACTTTGACAGTGTGAGATAACATAGATAATTGAGGCTAGTTCTAAGATTTATACAGAAGAGTCAAATACCAGGGATGTTTATTTTTCTTGGTAAGACGGTGTGTATCTTTCCAAACACTTTTCTGTGCTTTTTTTTAGAATAGAATAAATAACAATTTGTATAATTGTGGAAAAGAGAGAGGAAACTGATAATGCAGAAAGAAGGGGGAGAATTGCCGAAGCCAGTGTCATTGTTAGGCAAGAGAGAATGGGACTTGGGGTTAGCTTTAGATTAATTAGGAAGACAGGCACCTCATTCATCCCCACAGGAAAGAAGGCTGAGTATTTGAGCCCGGGTTGAGTGGATGGGTCCACTGGGCGAAGGGAGTATGTAGAGTTCTCTAATGAATGCTGCTTCTGTTTCCCCAGTGAAATGGAAAACAGGGTTATCAGCTAAGTGTGAGAATGAGGGGGAGGGGGCTAGAAATTTGAGGAGAAAGGACAAGGCATGAAATATTCATCTGGGAGAGTGAATAGACTGGGGAATGGTACCCGTTTGCTTATTGGCAGCACTGGGGGCCCTCTTTAGATGCATGGTCAGGGATTTAAAAAGGGAGACAGTGGGCAGTGTGAGTTTTCCTTGCTGTGTTCGCCATGAGGCTGCAGGCACCATGTAACAGACAGTTGGCTGAGGAGGGAGTTGAAGGACAGTGACTATAATGGTGGACGATGAAATCTAAGCTGGCCAAGGTGAACAAGAAGTGGTTTAGGAACAGGGAAAATGTAGGAGGATCAATGAACTGTAGATCCCTGTGGGAATGAGGATTGCTGAGTTCAGGATACAGGAGAAAGTGAGCAAGGAAGACAGGTACAGTAGAATACTTGAAATTTAGATGACGGAGGAGGTGTGCTTGTTGGTAATGACACTATCTGGACACTGCCTCCTCCGTGGGGCTTTTAAAAACGAGGATTTTTTTTTATTCTCACAGTGACTGCAGGTACTGTTGGCATTTAAAGGGCAGAGACTGACAATGTTAAACCTACTTCAGTGTAAGAGAGGCTTTCCTGCCACAAATGACAACAACTCCTTGTTGTGAAGGACTAGTGGGGCCTGACCATGAGAGTGAGAGACTGTGCTCATCAGAGAAGAGGAGGTCAGGCGTCTGAGAGGCCAGGATATTGGAAGGATGGTTTGTGGGTTGAGATTACCCAGAAGTATCCCTGGAGGGACGGTAGAGACCTGATGATGTGCCAGGAGGAACGAGGGGAAGTGCCCAAGTTTGCACGTGCCTGTATTGAGGAGGGCTGGGATTGATCTGTGTGGTCCCACAGCGGAAGAGTCAAGCTGAGTTTTAGGGAGGAGGTTGGAAAGGGCCTGAGGGAGAGCCCCGACCACACCTTGGGTCTTGTGTTATCAAGACTAGAGGAGAGAAAATGGTTCCCTCTTGAAAGGGCTGTGGGGAAAGCAGTATCTTCAGGGAAAATTAAAGCAAAAAAGTGAAGAAAATTTTGTTGATCCTTAACCTTGAAATTCCAGAGTACACAGTGGAAGGGAGCAGTGGGGAAGAGAGGGGTAGGAGATGGTAGTTAGTATCTGGGAATGAGGAATCTTCAGCTTCTTGTGACTGATGAAAACGGGGATCATCATGCTGTGCAGTTAATGCTAATGGTCTCAAGTCAGGTGGTGATGAGGGAGTGTTGAGCTGGAGGAGGGAGGGAGTGGTGAGTCTGAGGCTCCTAGGGCTTACCTGAAGCCTGCAGAACTCAGGTGACCTCCTCAGCCTGCGCTTGCAGGAGGACTGGGTGGGCTCATGCCTTCTTTGTTTCTGCTGCTGGGAGAACTATTTATCATGTTCTACCTTGGAATCCCTGGGTGGCACAAACGGATAAGTGCTCGGCTACTAACCTAAATGCTGGTGATTCGAACCCACCCAGAGGACCTCAGAATAAAGGCCTGGTGATCTGTTTCCAAAAGGTCACAGCCTTGAAAAACCCTATGGAGCGATTTTACTCTGCACACACACGGTCACCATGCATCAGAATCCACTTGATGGAACCTAACAACAACACCACTTTAAAACTGATAAAACACTATGATTGGTTTTCTCTTTTTAGACTGCTGTGGATGTTTTTAGAAGGATAATTTTGGAGGCAGAAAAAATTGACGGGGCAGCTTCACAAGGAAAGTCTTCATGCTCGGTGATGTAATTCTACTGCAGAACCTGAGGACACTGGGAATATATTCTCCATGAAGAAGCAGACTGCCCGTTTTCCTTTAAGATAAACTGTGCTTCTTTTTTCTTCTGTTAACCTGGGAGATACCATTTGGGTCAGAGCTTCCCCCCTCACTTTCAGATTATGTTAAACTCTGACTCTGTCCAAATGAGTTCACTTCCATTTTCAAATTTTAAGCAATCATATTTTCAATTTATATATTGTATTTCTTAATAATATTATGACCAAGAATTTTATCGGCATTAATTTTTCAGTGTAGTTTGTTGTTTAAAATAATGTAATCATCAAAATACCTATTGTTACACTACTCTAAACTAAGCTTGATACATCAGTGTTTTACTTCATTGTGTTAAATGTATACTTGTAAATAAAATAGCTGCAAACCTTGATCCTTTGTTGTACTTAATATGGCTTGTAAAGATGAAAATCCTTGTTCTTCTGAGAGTTTCCTTGGCCTTTAGGAAGGCTCTAATTAGACTCCAGGAACTGGTGGAGGGTGTGACTGCAGAAGGTGGCTTGTGAAGCCCTCATAGGCGCCTGCTGACCAAAGAGCTGCTCACGGCTTGATGAGCCCCAGCAGACACCAGGCAAGGAGCTGGACTTTGGTGGCGAGCAGAGAATTTGCAAAAAGTGTCAGAATTGGAATGGATTCAGGTGGACTGAAGCTGGGAATCACTCCCCAATAATTACTATATTCTTTCCTTTCAGCCTACAAATCCCCAAACCTTGATTAGAATATTTAGCGACAGGCAGGGCTGTGGTGGTTTGTTAAGCATAATATTCTTGTTATCCGTTTGCTTGTCTATCTTGCTATTGGAAGAAAAGGAAATGGTAAAAGGTACTTTCTGTGAGTTGTCTATTACCATCCCATAACCTTCAGGTGTTTAAAGGATGGGGGATATTAGCAATAAGTGTTCTGTGTTGGGGCTTCATCAGACAGACTACATACAGCATTGAAGGAGAACATATTTGATTCGTATGCTGTTTATCACCTTGTCTATAGGTCAAACTTTGAGTTGAGTAGTGTTTTTTAAAATAATACTCCTTCCCATCCTTTCCAGTGAAAATTTCACAGGTCCATTTCTAACATTTAAGCAAATGTTATCATTGACTTTATTAATAAAATATAATTTTGCTTTGCAACTGATCTTTAATGAAAAAGTATGTTCAATAAAATTTGAGAACACAGTATTGTTACTTATTAATAGGATTTATTCTTAGGCTTAAAAATGTATCAGACCACATTAGTCTCTCCCGTTCATCCAGTCAGGCTTTTCATCTGAAAAGTTATTTCTGTGTAAATGGGAACTTTTGGCAGCATATTTATACTAGAAATGCAAGTGAAGCTTTCGTCATCATCAGAGTGGCCCTTTAGGGACTGGATCACATAGACTTCTGATAGGAGGTAAGATTGTGTCATTCCTTTGCATGTTGTGGTTCATCCATTCATGCAAATACTGAGCACCTACCATGTACCAGACACCGTTTTAAGGGCACAGCAATGGGCACAGTAGAGAAATCTCTACCCTTGTAGAACTTAAATCCTATGGTTAACCTTGACAACACCACAGGGTCAGTCCACTCCTGCTTCCCAGTGCAGTGACCCCATCCACAAGCCATTTAATTCATTTACTTGATGGGTTAAGCATCTGTTACGTTCCAGACATTTTGTTAAGGCTCGAGACTTTAGTGATGGGGAGTCTCTTAACCTCCTGATGATGATAGTGGGTGGTCAGTAAACGGTATCTGTTCGTGCTAGTTTTCTGGTTTGCTTCACTCTTAATCCTGTGAAATAGATATACCCTATTTTACACTTGCGGAAACAGTCTTAGAGGTGTTAGAAGAATGAGGAATCAGTTACGTACAGATTAAAATTAATATGGTGGATATTTTTGCTGAAACTAAATTGCCCATCTACTCTTAAGTCACTCTCATCTGACATCTCACCATCTTTTCACTGAAACCGCTCCTGTCTAAACTGCCTGTCACCTCTGCTTCACTAAATCCTATAGACATTTTCTGGCTTCTTACTCAACCCCCCAGCATCCTGCAGTTGACCATCACTCTCTTCTCATAACACCACATTCTCCTGGTTTTCCTCCCTGCTCACTGTTGGTGCATCAGGCTCCTGGCTCCTCTACCAAACTTCTCAGTGAGCCCTTTTTCCTGTCTGTGTCCTTGTCCTTGATTTTATCCGGTGACATGGTTTTAACTACCAAGTTAATCCTTAAGAATCCAAAATGTCTATCTCCCACTCTGACCTCTGGGCTCCAGACTTATACTTGACAGGCATGGCTACTTGGATGTCTCAGAGGCATATCAAATGTTGTTGCTATGTTAGAAACTGAATTATTTTCTTCAGAAACCTGGCCCTCTTCTAGACTTCCTGTTTTAGGAAGTGTCACCATTATGCACTAGATGCTAAAGCTAAAAATTTGAGAGCTATCCTTAGTGCTTCCCTTCGTATCCCTTCTCCAATCCATCAGCAAACCCTAAGGGCACTGCCTTCAGAGATGTGTTTGTATCTTACCCCTTTTCTCCATCCTCACTGCCAACTGGACCGCTATGATAATGTGCCCTCCAAACCATTTACACTGCAGCCAGAAGTCAACTTTTTTAAAACAATTTGTATTATGTCATTCCCTTGCTTAAAATCATTCAATAGCAGTTGTACCAAAATCCGAACTTCTACCTTAAAGGCCCAGCCTGATCTCACTGTGCTTAACTCATCTGCCACCCTGATTATTCTCCAGTCACTGTTCCTAGAACCAGTAAGCTTTCTCCTTCCTTGATACTTCTGTAATTGCTCTTCCCTCAGCCTAGAATACACCTTTCCATGTCTTCTCAGCCTCCAGGTTAGCTTAAACATCTCAAAAGGGCTTTCTAGGATCACCTGGAATGTCCTCTATCTTGTCAGAGCCCTCATGTTTTATCACATAGTCAGCAAATGTCATAATTTATCATTTTCCTTCTGTTATCTATATTATATATTACTGAACTATGACAAGAGCCGAGACAGTATCTCAGACTCTTCTGATTCCCCAGCTCCTTAGCACAGGGCCTGTTGTAGATGTTTTTAATTTTAATTTCCTTGTCATTTCTTTTAATGTTATTTTCTTAGTGGTTGCCCTTAATTGGTAACAATCCTAATTTCAGATTAATACCAACTTAATTTCAACAGTTTACAAAAACTTTGTTCCTGTATAGTTCCATTCCCTGCCGCCTCCTATGTGCTGTTATTGTCAAGATTATGTCTTTATACAGTGTATGTTCATCAATACAGATTTCTAATTCTTCCTTTATGTAGTTGTCTTTTAAATCAAAATACAGAAAGGTTACAAACAAAAAATGTGTTTGCACTATCTTTTATATTTACCGATGTAATTATTATTACCAGTGCTCTTCATTTCTTTATGTAGATTTAAATTACTGTCTAGTATCCTTTGGTTTCAACCTAAAGAACTCCGTTTAGTATTTCTTGTAATGCAGATCTGTTAGCAACATTCTCTCAGTTGTTTATCTTGGAATGTCTTGATTACTCCTTCAATTTTAAAGGACAGTTTTGCTGCATAGAGAGTTCTTCCTTGACTCTTTTTTCTTTCAGAGCTTTGAATATATCATTCCACCACCTTTTGGCCTCCGTGGTCTCTGATGAGAAATCAGCTGTTAATCTTACTGGGGATCCTTTATATGTAATGAGTCACTTTTGCTGCTTTCAAGATTCTCTGTCTTTGGCTTTCAATGATTTTATTATGGTATGTCTAGGTGTAGATTGATGTTTTTCATCAAATTTAGGAAGTTTTTGACCATCATTTCTTTAAATATTCTTCTGCCCCTTTTTTCTCCTTCTAGGACTTCCATTACGGTAGTTTGGTATTCTGTTTTGTTCTTAGAATTTCTTTCTCATTGATATTCTGTTTGGTGAGACACTGTTCTTATACTTTAGTTCTTTGAGCATATTTAAAAGTGCTGATATCTTTGTCTAGTAAGTCCAGCATCTGGACTTTGTTATTTCTCCTGTGCATGAGCCATTCTTTGCATATCATATAATTTTTTTGTTGAAAACTGGACATTTTAAATTCTGTGGCAACTCTGGAAATCAGATTCTTGCCCCTCTACAGGGTTTCTTTTTGTTTGTTACTGTTTGTTGTTTTTGCTTAATAGACTTTTCAGAAATAATTCTGTGAAGTCTGTATTCTTTGTCATGTGTGGCCACTGAAGTCTCTCGTCGCTTAGTGTAGCGGTCAGTTCATGGTTGGACAGTGATTTCATTAAATGCTTAGAACTGGTGAGTCTACTAGTCTTTACCGAGAGGCCCTGTGTTGTGTGTATTGGGGCATGCCTTCAGCACTCAGCCAGGCAGTTCACAACTCTCCAGGGGATGCATCAAGGTCAGTGAGAGGTGAGAACTTAGAGCTTCCCAGGTTTTTCATGAGCATACACACAGCTCTGGGCATGCTCTGCCTTCTGAATTCCTAGGACTATGTGGGAGTTTTCAAAGCTCCCTGTGAACATCTCATTCCTCAGCTTTTCCTTTTAAGTTTTTGGTTATCTTGTTTGCCCCACTGTCACCCACTGCCTCAGACAGGTTCAGTGTTAAACAGTTGCTGCTGATTGTTTTTGACAAGTGCCCTTGGGGGAAAGGCTGTACACAATGAGTGAGCTCTGAGTTAAGTCAAAGAATGGCAGTTCTCTGGGACTTGGACTTTGAAAGAGCTCCTACCCTGTTGGGCCTGCCCCACTGACTGCTAGGCTCATGGTTTTCAAGGGTATCACAGAGATGGGAATAAGACAAGTTGAAACACCACAAAGCTTGCTGTTCTTACTATATTCAGCCATTTTTCTTAAATGCTCCCCAGATTGTTGTCTTTCATTTCCAGTGTTCAGGAAAAGTTGGTTTTGACATTTTTATCAGTATTATCATTAGGTTTTTGGAAGAAAGGATCTTTGGAGATCCCTACTACTCTATTCCAGATGGCATCTCTCTAGCATAGGGCCTGACACTTAATACTCATCTATTGAATGAACCTTCTTGTGGCACTGCCTTCTATACACGTTCTTGTGCATTTGGTTTGTGTCTATTGCTATGTGATGAAATCCCCACCCTGTGTACAGTGCAGTGGATGCATTTGGCCTTTGCCTATTGGGCCATCTCTTCTTGGCTCAGAACAAGGAAGAAGTGCTACCGTGGAATCCTCTCCAATTGTGAATGCAAACGTGGTGGGACTCTGAAGTCTCAGCTGTACTCAGTTATCAGGAAGGCATTCAGATGACCCAGAATGTGCTTATTTTTAACTTATCTAAATGGGAACAGTCTTAAAATTCTTGTAGGGGACTGGACTTGCAAGAAATTGTGGTGCCAGAGGGCTGCAGCCCCAGGTCTGACAAGTGTGTGCTCAGCTGCATTACTCCCGATGCCCAGAACCTCCAGCACAGTCTCAGACATTTCTGGGAGGAGCTGGCATGCTTGCAGAAGGACTCTAGATGCCACACTTACTCCAGCTGACCAGGACTGTTGTGCACACTGAAAGGGAGCCGCCACAGGAAGGACGAGCAACAGCAGGCTTGTACCAGCCTGGAAACCAGGCTGCCTTCTGATGCATTTCTCAGAAAAATTCAACTATTTTATTTCACCAAGACGTGAAAGTTCTCTATTAGTAAAAAAATAAAGTGTATATTAAGCAAAATTTCATGTAACCCACCCTGATTATCTTTCCTAACTGGAAAGAATCTGAGATCTAATTTAACATCCTGTTTTCAAAGGAAAGAACTGAAGCCCAGAGAGGTCAAGTGGCAACTAGCATCCAGGTCTCCCAACTCTTAGTTCATTGTTCTTTCTGCTACACAATGTTTGAACACAAGGGGATCTGAGCCTGACACCCCTGGTACACAACTATTTGGGGAACCCCAACTAAATAGAGCATTGGACTAAGGACATGGTATGGATGTGCTCAAAGAATATGTGTGTCTTTGGTAAATCCCTTATACTCTCTGGTCTCATTTCCTTTGCCAGTGATTGTTGTGATGGCCAGAAGTATGAAAACCTTGTGTGTTTACAAAGCCTTAAACATAGTCCTGAGGATAACCTAGGTTGACCTCAGACAGCACCTTTGGGTGTTTCCCCACGATGTTAGAGTCTCTTCTACTCTGAAGCTTCCTGAGGTACTGCACATGTGTATCTCCAGCAGCAATGCTATTGTGGTTGACTGTGTTATTCCCAGGCTACACATCCAAATAGGCAATTGGGAAAATCACAGATTACCTCTACGAGGAAGTTTACCAAACTTGAAAATAAAATATTTCAGTACAGTCTAACCAATATATCAAGAAAAATAAAATCCACTGTCATGGTATTAAAAGCAGAGCAGGTCTGCTGTTGCTGGCATGGCCGATAAGACGGAGGGTTTATTGTCCCGAATCACTGCCTGGATCCTAGGAGCTTGGTCCCACCTGCACAGTGAGCCTCTACTGCCACACAGTGGAGCGTGCGCTGGGCGAGGAGTCACATTGGTTCATGCCTGAGTTGTGTGACCTCACTTGTCAGTCAAGTACAGTGCTGGGTGAGAGACTGGCTTGTGAGGTCCCACCTGCTCCAACATTCCATTCCAAGCTAGGAAACAGTCTTTGTTTTTTAAGGCATGTGTTTTCACAAGAAATGGCACAGGATTCTGGAACTCATATGACTGGTCATCAAGACTTTTCACCCAGTTCTTGCTGCTCAAGAAAGGTGCAGACTAGAGCTGTGCTTCAGGATTTGGTGAAGACAACAGCCAGGCTTGCCCTGCCTCTTTGAGCAGGGAGGCAGTCTCCTGCACTGAGTTGCTGCCTTCCTGGTGTTTTGCTTCATCATTTTATTGCCTCCTCCTGCCCCCATCATTATCAGATTAACAAAGAATTCAAGTAAATCAACACAGTAAGCTCTGGTTTTTATATGTGGCATCGTTGGTGATGTTAACATGTCCCACTGGGAGAGCTCTAAGTCCTGCTGCAGCTCCAGGGTTCCCCAGGGTGCCCTGGAGGTTGCTGCCTCTGCCCAGCGGGTCTCCTGCTCTGGCATCAAAGGAGTCTCCCTCTGCCCAGCAGGTCTCCTGCTCTAGCATGAGGAGTCTCCCTCTGCCCAGTGGCTCTCCTGCTCTGGCATCAAAAGAGTCTCTCTCTGCCCAGTAGCTCTCCTGTTCTGGCATACAAAGAGGTCTCCTGAATGACAGACTGCTGATTCCTTAGGTCTCAACAAGTGCATTTCTAGGCAATTTCCAGGGATGCTGATGCTGCCGATCCAGGGACCACACTTTGAGAACCCCTTCGGCAATGATGCCTAAGAAGGGAGGAAGCACAGGTGGGCATTGTATGACTGCAGAACTTCAGAATGTAGTAGGGTGACCTGTCCTGTTTGCCCTGACTGAGGGGAAGGGGGATGTGGGACTTTGCATTTTAAGACCAGGACAGGTAGCACTTGCAGCCCCTTGTCAGTTTGATTTAACCCAAAATTATGTGCTCATTTGAAGTGCTATGTCAGTGTTTTGTGTTGTTCTTCAAGGAGCATGGTGATTGCTCCACCAGTGGGTTAAGAATTGCAGGGCATTGCCGCTTTGACTGGTCTGGGATTTCTCTGTCGCCCCCTAGAGTCTGAGAAAGGCATAAATATCTGCCAGTTTCTGTTTTGACATTTCCTGACCACTTACGACTTCCACTGGCGTGTTCGTTCCTGAAGCCCATTCTCTACTTGATCGGCACACATGAAGCTGTAGCCCTAATGGCGTAGTAGCCCTCAGAGGCCACTCGCTAGTTGCTGGCTGTTGCTGGCATTCACATTCCTTGTACTGTTAAAGGGTTTTCCATGGTTTTCCCTCTTCCCTCACCTTCCTAGCTTCCTCCCCAGATTCTTTAGTTTCAGGGTAAAGAGAGATCTGAAGGCATAGGGCTTCCAAGAAAACTGAGGGAACCTGACATTATGCTGTTGCTGCTCAGCCTGATGCTCTCTGTAAGGAAGGTTGTGTTGCTCCATACTGCAGGGGAGGAAGGACAGAAGACAGGACCACAGCCAAGGCCACCCAGCCAACCAGATGTCTAAGGCCACGTCCAAGCATGGCCCATGGCTCCTGGAAATGGAGCCCCACCTGGGACTGGAGCCCTGACGCTATGCAGTGCTTTCTTCTGTTTCCACGGAGCCCAGGCTGAGCCGGGCCCTCAGGCAGTCACTGCACTGCTCTGGAGCTAGCCCTGTGCCTTCCATGTCCCTTCAGAGCCTTCTCTCCAGACCCTGGCCAGCCCCGGGTGGGAGACTGGCCACCAGCAGCTCCCTGTGTTTCTTCCTGAAGTGTTGGCATCTGGCCAGTGGGCTCACACCCCTCCTTGTTTAAAGAGAACAGTCCAGCTCCACACTCATCCTGTGTCTTCTGCTGGGCCCTGCTCCCAGGGTCTAGTGCCCACCTCTCTGACACCCTCATTCTCTGTGCCCTATATGATGCCCCATACTTGGCTTCACCAAGTGCCTGGGGGTGGGGCAGAATGTGGGGCACTAGGATTTTTGTGTTCCCAAGCCCCATTAAGCTGAGCTCACAGAACTCAGTTACTGGGAGGAGGGGAAATCTGGCCTTGAAGGTGGGATTTGGGAACAGCCTTGAGAAACACAAAGGCCACCAGTGTGGACAGATGAGGTGGTTACAAATGTGAGTCTGAGGCAAGGGTCACGAGGCTCACTCACGGAAAGCCCAACCCTGAGTGCTGGCAGGATAGATCCCTTCACCCCTGGGAAAAGATGTTTCTACATGCCTGGGCCCAACCCCAGATTTTGTTGTTGTTGTTAGCTGCCATCAAATAGGCCCCAGTTCAGGGTGACCCCATGCACAACACAACGAAATGCTGCCCAGTCCTGCACCATCCCCATGATTGGTTGTGGATCGGACCTTTGTGATCCACATGGTTTTCACTGGTTGCTTTTCAGAAGTAGATCGCCAGGCCTTTCTTCCTAGTGGGTCTTAGTCTGGGAGCTCTACTGAAACCGTTGAGCATAACAGCAACACCCAAGCCTCCACTGACAGATGGATAGTGGCTACGCATGAGGTGCAATGGCTGATTTTTCAGAAGTAGATTGCCAGGCCTTTCTTCCAAGGTACCTCTGGGTGGGATCAAACCTCCAACCTTTCAGTAGTAAAAAGCTTTGCGAATGCAGCCCACTTAGCCATACAGCCTCGGCAAAATTACAGGCCCGGGAGTGGAGGGGGCACTGGTGGCAGAGCTCACCAAGGCGCCCTGCAAGTGAGCTTCACCCCACGGCTCCGAAGGGAAGCCGCAAAGCCACTCCAGGCAGCAGGCAACCGCGTGCAGGCAGCGCCTTCCTCCTGCATCGCTGGAGCCCTGGGCACTCGGAGTTGACCTTTCCACCATTTGCAGCTGTGAACAGACTGTTTGAAAACGCTCCATCCAGTCCCAAACAAGCGAGTGTTTGAAACGTGAGACTGAGGGCTTGGAGAAAAGCGCAGCCATGCAGGGGAACCGCGGGTCTGGGGCCGAAGCCAGCCGACTCCCTCCTTCACCGGCCAGGGATCCAGCCGCATGGCCTCGGGTAGGCCACCCAACCTCTGGGCTGAACTTCCTGAGACACAGTGACATCTACCTAATGAAAAAGAAATAGTACCTAGAATGGTACTCGTGGCAGCGGTCTTAGTTTTCTTTCCGCTTGGAAACGTCCAACATGAAAGGCATGAAGCCACCCCTGGTCCCCCTCTAAGACTGAGGCGGTTAGACTGGTCTTCAGTCCCCCGGTGCGTGGGCCTTCTGCACCTCCCCCGCGGCTTTCTCGCGTGGTGAGCGGGCCCCCTTCACGCGCCGGCGCCCTGATGTCCGCCACAGTCCCTTCTTGGTTTCACTACGGCGGGGATGGTTTCTCCCGCTCTAACATGTCTGCCTATTGCTCCTAAGAAAAAGCTGAGCTCCTGGATTTCTTAAACTTCAGCAACTTGTAACCCCACTTGAAATAGAAACAAAATCCGTAAAAGTGCATTCAATGAACAAGTGCGTAATTGTCTAAATTTTTTTGTTGTTTAGCAAACCAAACATAGTAATTCTATTAAGAAATCAAATCACTAGGGGCAGGGGCCAAGGCTCCCACCTCCCTGCACGTAGCCAGTTTGGTGGACCCCAGTGTCAGCTTCCACCCCAGCCAGGGGCTGTAGAGTCCCCATGCAGACAGTGTCGGAAAATTGTTAGCACCATTTTCATCCCCCCGCATCCCCTCCCGTCTGTATTTGGAAAAAAGCATAAGTGCCAACACGTTTTCTCCCATGGCTTCAAATTTTCTGGAAATTTACTTTTCTAGTTCCAAAAAAAAAAAGCCGTTGCCGTGGAGTCAATTCCAGCTCATAGAGACCCTATAGGACAGGGTAGAACTGGCCCATAGGGTTCCCAAGGAGTGGCTGGTGGATCTGACCTTTTGGTTAGCAGCCGAATGTTTAACCACCGTATTTAATCCTGGGAGAGAGGAATTTAGGTGTTTTCCTCCCAAGACTTGAACTGACGTGTGCTTGGACACGATCTAACCCTGTGGACGGGAGGCTAACTTCGGGGGGCCCAGGCTGATGATGACGTGTGCTGTCCTATTTATTCTGTAATAAATATTCTGTTATTCTGTTGATCACGCCGTTACGAGTGTCTGGTCTGTGCTCTGCTCAAAACGATCCTTCACTAAGAACTTGTGAATACAGTGACATTGCAGAAATGGAATCCCTGTTAACCCCCACGGCTGGCATCAGCTCGGGAGGTGGACGAGAGGGAAGCACACTGTACCATTCCATGGTTACTGGGGACGTATGTCATCTCCCAAACCAGTTTGAGATATACGTGCATGCTGGTGGAGGGTGAGGAGGAGCCTTGCCTGCTGGTGCTCCCCTCAGCTCCTATAGGGGGTCTTGGGGACCCTGATGCTGATCTCTCGCCATCCCTGTACCCAGATTGGTCCAAGTTTAAATAGCCATAGGAGTTGGTCCAAGACTCCTTACGCACCGTTAAGCTTTGCTAGACACTGGAATTCAACTTACTGTTCTTCGGGATAATTTAGATGAGAGAGGGAGGAGGATTCCAAAGTGTAGCTTTAAGAGCCGGGAGAAGATGTGGGGCAGTGGGGCAGCTGCTCACTTGTGGGTAGGGCTGCTTGGCCCCATCAAGGCACTAGTAGTCATGTTTCCTACTGCTGAATGCATGTGGGCATAGACCTGCCGCACCAATACACCTTTGGGCGCATCTGTAACTACAAGGTTACTGTGCTCATGCCAGAAATATTCTGGAGATCGTGGTCAGGTAAGTCCTGAACAGATGCCCCCTGAGCTGCCTAAGCCCCAGAGAACTGTTCAACAGAAGCAGTATCAAATATCTGGAAAAGAGAAAGATATCTCCCTCCCGATCAAAGATTTGATTCCTGATACCGTGACTGTGACTGAAAACACAATGAATCCTGAAGGGGAGTAGTGTGCAGTGATTGACTTGGCTAAGGCATTTTTCTCCATACCCCTCTGGAAGGGGGATCAAAATTATTTTGCCTTCACATGGGGAGGCCTTCAATATACATCTGCTGTGCTCCCCCAGGGCACCTAAATTCCCCCACCGTGTGCCATCAGTGGGTTGGACAGGATTTGACTGCTGTCACCTGGCCAGAGGGAGTACATTGCTTCCACTATGTAGCGACGACATCATAATGGGAAAGACAGAGCGGCACCAGCAGCACTTGAGAACACCTTTGCTGTCCTAAATGGTGCAGTGTGGGCCATGAATGAAGATAAAATTCAAGGCCTGGCCCAGCAAGTAACTTTCCTAGGAAGCATCCGGGCAGAGTCACAGCAACAAATGTCTGAACTGGTCAGGGAAAAGCTGCTAATCCTGAAACCTCCTACCATCAAAAGGAGACATGACAACTTATCGGACTTTCTGCTTGTTGGTGGCAGCACATACCCCATTTAGGTATCCCACTGGCCACTTTATGCCAGGTCACCAGGAAAGCAGGACGTTCCAGTGGGGGCCAGAACAAGAACAGGCTCTCCAGGAAGGAAAGGAGGCAGTCTCTATGGCCTGCCCCTTGGGGCCTTTGGAGCCAGGATCTCCTTTTGAGTTACAGGTGTCTGCTTCGACGACTTATGCTGACTGGACTCTCTTGCAAAAGGAGGCATCGACAGGAATCTGGTAACCACTAAGCTTCTGGATGAAAAGGCTGCCAGACGTGGCGACCAGACGCACTCCTTTACAGAGGCAGTGATTGACTTACTATTGAGCATTGGTGGAGACAGAGTGCCTCACCCAGGGCACCCTGAAATTCCCATCATGTCCTGGGTTATGAGAGGCCCCCAGACTCATCCTGGAGGTGCCCAGCAGCAAAATATCATCAAGTGGAAATGGTATATGCAAGATTGTGGACACCCTGGCCCCCAAGAGGTCTCTCAATTACATTAACAGGTAGTTGCATTTCCTGCAGGAGAGCCAATTCTACAAGAGAACTCAGACTCGATGCTGTGCCCATTAGCTCAGTGGGGGCTGCATCCAGTCGCAGCCCCCAGAAGGACAACTATAGTTTACAGATGGCTCAGTGAAGCTTAAACAATTGGGAGTACGCTGAGCAGCAGAGGCAATCTCCATGCCCATGGGGAAGTTTTCACAAGAACAGGAGGAAGTAAGAGTACCCAGTGGGCTGAGTCGTTTGCTGTGACCACAGCTCTACAACCTTCCTCACCGCACACTCCAGTGTACATCTTCACTGACTCATAGGTGGTGGCCAGTGGACTGGCAGTGTGGTCTGGTGCTGGGTGAAACACAGACTGGAAAGTCAAGGGGTCTCCTATTTGGGGCCATAAGCTTGGTAACAGCTTGCTGACCGGCCTGGGCAGGTCTTTGTTACACATGTTGACACCCATGACAGAGTCCCTCACAGAGATGAACACCCCTGGAACCAACGGGCAGACAATACCTACACCGAAGCTCTGTTTGTAGAGCCAACAGAAATGGATGCTGAGCCTGGAAAGTCTCCCCATGGGGAGGGGGATCAGGATGAAGACATCATCAAAGATACGGAGGAGCAAGAGATCCACAAGGTCAAAGAGGTTTCTTGACAGTCATTGGCAGCCAGCTGGAATAATGGACGGCTGAAGCAAAAATTAAGGAGAACATAGAGACCGAACTCTTACAGGATGGACTGTTGGACTCTCCACTGCCCTTTGGAAACAACAGTGCAGTAAGGTGAAAAGGAAACACAGCCCTGTCTCGTTTTCTGGGAATGGGGAAGGATAGGCCCCTGTTTCATGTCCCTGTCATACAGCTGTGTCCCTATGTCTATTAAGATAAAGACTGGGATGCCACCAGAGACACTGTCCATACAAGGTGGATGGAGGAGGGCAAAGATGATTGGTTTAGTTCCAGAGAAAGAGTGATGTGTTTCCCAATTACCCCCTCTCAGCAGTTCCCTGGTTCGTGGAAAGTTCCTACCATTCAGCAGAAGCACAGCATTGCCGAGGCTGGGTTAGAGGTTCTGAACACTGAACGACCATTATCCAGTGGACTGGACCAACAGGGCCCATGGGGGAAATTCAGGAAACAGAGGGGAGGAGAGTTCCATTAGCGGGACCTCCGGTTCCTCTTGGAGAAATCCTAGAATACCTTAGGATTATAGCAGTTCAACACGTTCAGATGGCTACCATGGAGCCTGGCTGATGGATGTGGGCCAGACTAGGGAACCAATGGCATAAAGACAGGTTGTCGCCTCTGGAAATGGACAGACTGACCGGGTGGCAATTGAAGGACAGGAGAATATAATCCAGGTTCAGCAAGAACATTGCCTGGCCCAGAAGGTGAGGCATAGCCAGGGGGTGGAGGTAGGGATGGGGAACACTAACCTATCTCCTTTTCCCTACCTACAGCACATCAGATGGATACACTGGCCATTAGCCCATTAATTCTTCCTGCAGCTGCCGCATGCTGTAGCTGACGCCGTGGACTGTGCCAACTGTTGGGTCTGTGCCTACATCCCTCACACCTCCTAGATCAGCATCCACAATGGATCGTTCCTTTGGCTGTTGGAGATGCAAGCGACTCATCATTGACAGGTGTCCATCACACCTCCAGCGCCTATGTGGAATGCTTTGCCACAGGCAGTTTTCAGTGACCTGTCCCATGAAGTGGCAACTTTGACTGAAGGACATTTTTTGCTTTACTCAAAATCAAACTAAAAGACATGGTGGATATATGGGACAGAGTTCCTGTTTGATAAAACACCTCCACCTTCTTTCCTGGAACTGATTCTTTTACTGATATGATAGCCTTTTCTAATTTAATGGATCAGGGACCTGATGAATGTGATAAGGCAGGATTACTTAATAATGTGTCTGTCAGTTTGTAGCACTGTGGTGGCTTGCATGTTGCTCTGATACTGGAAGCTTTGCCATCAATGTTTCAAATACCAGCAGGGTCACCCTTGGTGGACAGGTTTCAGTGGAGTTCCAGACTAAGACAGACTAGGAAAAAGGACCTGGCAGTCTACTTCTGAAAAATTGGCCAGCGAAAACCTTATGAGTAGCAACGGAACAGTGGCTGCAATGATGGGCTCAAACAGGACAATGATTTGTGAGGATGGCACAGGACCAGGCAGTGTTTCATTCTATTGTACATAGGGTCACTATGAGTCGGAACTGACTCAACGGCACCTAACAACATACCATTGTTGTCATAAGAGCCTAGGCTCCTGCTGTTTGCCTTAGATTAGCTGATGGCCTCACAGGGAGGAGTCTATGCCCTAGAGGGCACTTAGTGTTGTGTCTCTGTTAATGACAGTTACCAAGAGGTGCATGGACAAACAGAGCTCAAGCCCTGACCAGTCAGGGAGTTGAAGTTGCCTCTGTGTCTCTTGACAACCTTAGACAGGACTTGTTTAACTGGTTACCAACCTGACAGGGGATGTGGCTTCAATCCACTATACAAATAGTCCTCATCATCCTGTTGATAATGGTGGTCTTAGCCATAGGATTTATTCTGACTTGCGCCTACGCATTCATGAAGGTTGCTGGACTTATGACAATGACATGGACAAAAAAATAACAGACATTGAGAGGACAACTGGGAGTGGACTGCTAGATGCACAGGTGTGCTATATTATAATAACCTCCTCACCATCTCCCTAGCTACTAATGGACAAAAGGTAAAGTATGTGCTTTAGGGAGAGATGACTGCCCTCTGAAAAAACTCAGAACTCTGTTAAGCTATCTTAGTGGGGTAAAGGAGGAAGGACTGTTCTCTGGCACCAGTAAATCTAGCCCACTCTGAACAGGGGCAATAAGTGATGTCCATTTCCCTCAGGGGGGTGTCCACTTCTTTCTTCTTTCTCTTTTTTTTACCACCGTTGACCTTTTATTACCCCCTTTTATTGTCCCTTCTCTTACCTATTCTCTGTACATGCTATTTGGCACATAGACATAGCTGTCTGATTAGTATTTAATCCTAGGAGAGAGGAACTCAGGCTTTCTCCTCCCAAGACATGAACTGGGGCAGGCGTGGACGCGATCTAACCCTGTGAATGGGAGCCTAGCTTCAGGGAACCCTAAGCTGATGATGATGTGTGCTGTTCTATTCTTCCTTGTCCTGTTTATTCTGTGAGTAATGAACACCTGTTGATCATGCCATTAGAAGTGTCTGATCTGTGCTCTGCTCCAAACAGTCTTGTACTAAGAACTTGTGAATATAGTGACATTGCAACTAAAATGGGTTTATTTACACTCGCAATGAGATCAGCTCTGCAGATGCTTGACTGTTGTGTGGAGATCATGCCACTCACCCTGGGAAAAAAAGGCACCTCCAAAGCCCCACTGGCACCCCAGGAGAGCTGTCCTCTTCCTCTCTCTCTGTAGATGGGTCTGTCCTGAAGGGCTTTCCAAGCCTAGTGCTTGATCAAGGATTCTGAGAAGAAGGCAGATCGTGTGGGGCCAATACTCCCTCCTCCAGTAGTATCTCTGAGTGACTGGGGCTTCTAGAAAGTTCTTCACGTTGGACAGAAATTCCACTAACCAACAGCCCTCCAGCTCCCTCGTTGCTCACATCCAGTCTTGGGGCCTCCCACTTCAACGGGGAAGCTACCCCCATAACCAGTCCCCGTTCTCCAGGATGAAATTCCCCTTTTCTCCCTCAACATGGTTTCTAGACCTTTCTGTGTTGTTTATCAGTAGCTTCATCTCTGGAAAACTCAGTGCCTCTTCTCTCCCCATGCCCCTTTTTTAAAATTAAAATATTTTATTGTGTTTTTGGTGAAAGTTTACACAGCATATTAGATTCAAATTTTAAAATGTCTACACAATATGTTCAGTGACCTTGGTTACATTTTTCACAGTGTGTCAAATTTCTCATTTTTTCCATCGGGTTGTTCTGTTTCCAGTAATCTAGTTTCCCTGCCCCCTTGCCTTCTTGTTTTTGCTTCTGTGTAAATGTAGACCATTTGGTCTCATATAGATGATCTTTTAAAGGAGCACAGTACTCACAGATGGTATTATTTATTTTATGAGCCGATCTGTTGTTTAGCTAAACATGACCTCATGGAATAGTTTTGGTTCAAGGTTTAAAGAGTTTCTGAGGGTGATAGTCTCAGGGAGTCCTACAGTTACAACCAGTCCAGTAAGTCCAGATTTTTTAAGAATTTGAATTCTGTTCCACATTTTGCTCCCATTCTATCAGGATCCATCTATTGTGTTCCTGATCAGAATGGTCAGTAGTGGTAGCTGGGCACCATCTAGTTCTGATCTCAGGGTAGATGAGGTTGTGGTTCCTGTAGACTATTAGTCCTATGGACTATTAGTTCTTCTCTGAGTCTTTGGTTTCCTTCTTTCTCTTTTATTCTGGACACGTGGATACCAATAGTTATATCTTAGATGGCCACTCAAAAGATTTTAAGACCCCAGATGCTACTCACCAAGCTAGGATGTAGAACATAAAATTTAAGTACTATATTATGCCAATGGACTGAGTTGTCCCACGAGACTACGGTCCTAAGCATTCAGACCCTGTAAACCAATCCAATGGGGTATTTGGTTAAGTCTAAGAAGTATCTGTTTTTGTGCCCCTAATGTGCTTTATTGTATATATGGATGTATATGGATGCATATGCTTACATATATATACACCTGCATAGAGATACATGTATATATGTCCACCTTTATACACACATATATACATACCTATACACTCATATGCATAGGTACATACACACATGTGTAATTACATTCCTATTTTTTAGTTGTTGTATGTCATAACATTTACCAAAAACATTCTTTTTTCTTGCTGTCTTAGTTACCTAGTGCTGCTATAACAGAAATACCACAAGTGGATAGCTTTAACAAACAAAAATTTATTCTCTCACAGTCTAGGAGGCTAGAAATCCAAATTCAGAGCACCTGTTCCAGGGGAAGGCTTTCTCTCTCTAGGGAAAAGTTCTTGTCGTCAATCTTCCCCTGGGTCTAGGAGTTTCTCAGCACAGGGACTCCTGGTCCAAAGGACACGTTCCACTCCTGGCTCTTCTTACTTGGTGGTAGGAGGTCCCTCTCCTATCTGCTCACTTCTCTTTTATATCTCAAAAGAGATTTACTCAAGATACAACCTAATCCTGTAGATTGTGTCCTGCCTCATTAGCATAACTGCCTCTAATCCTGCGTCATTAACACCATAGAGATTAATATTTACAACACATAGGATAATCACATCAGATCACAAAATAGAGGACAACCACACAATACTAGGAATCACGCCGTAGCCAAGTTGACACACATTTTGGGGGAACACAATTCAATCCAAAACATTCCACCCTTTGGCCCCCCAAAATTCCTGTCCTTGACACATGTAAAATACATTCACCCCATCACATCATCCCAAGTTTTAAATCAACTCCAAATGCAAATTCTATCCTGGGGCAAAATTCCTCTTCATCTGTGAAATCTAGAATACAAGTTATCTGCTTCCAATGTACGATGGTGGAACAGGCACAGAGTAGACATTTCCATTACAAATGGGAGAAATTAGAGGGAAAGAAGGAATAATAGGGACCAAGCAAACCCAAAACCCAGAAGAACACATTACTTTAGTTCTCAAGGCTTGAAAATAATCCTCTGTTCTCTGAAACCAGGTAGACAATGGTCCTGCCCTTCAGATTCAGGGTGTTGGCCACACTCTCCAGATACTGGGTGGAGGCCCCTCGGCCCTGGGCTTCAGCTCCACCTTCCAGGCCCTCTGGGACAGTAACTCTGCTCTCCCTCAGGCTTGTGTGGCCCCATTCTCCTAGTCCATCTGAGTGGCGACCCTACCCCTTCAGCCCTGGCAGGCCCCATTCTTCTGTCCCTTGGGCATGTCAGCCCCCCTCCCCCACCTGAGCTTTGGGCAGCGGATCCAGCCACATCCTCCTGGCATTCTTGAGCCACAACCCCACATTCTGGAACTGAGTTGGTGACAATCTGACTCTTTGAAACCTAGGAGGTCGTGGCCCTACCCTTTGATACCCCAGAGGTCGTGGCCTGACCCTTTGAGACCAAGGTAGATCTTCTTCCTGTGCTCCTTGTCTCTTCAGCTTCTGCTTCCTGGTTCCTTGGCCTCTTGGGCCAACCTGGCCTCGGCCCTGCTCAGGTAAGTGTTACAAAGCTTTTTAGCTCTACCGATAAGTGCCCAGAGGCACCTCACTCTGCCAGTAAGCCTCAGCCCAAAGGTATTCAGCTCTCTCACTCCATGGGTTGGCAAGACTAGCTCCACTGATAAGTGCCCGGAGGCACCCCACTCCCCCAGGAAGCCTCCTGCCTGAAGGCACTCGGCTCTCTCGCTCCATGGGTCAGCTCCTGCATCATCTTGGGCCAGTCTCCAGGTTCTGCTGCTGCTGCCATTTCCCTGCTGCTTCTTTTCGCTGTCTGCACCAACTCCAGTGTTAACAGCTCTCCTCACTTCCTTCTGAGCCCCCACCAGAACTGCCTTTGACATCCATAATTCCACCAACAGTGTCTTCAAGGCAATCTAGGCTTTCACTATTAGGCACCTTAAAACTTTTCTAGCCTCTACCCATTCAGTTTCAAAACCACTTCCATATTTTAAGTGTCTGTTAGACCAGCACTCCACTCTGGTACCAAATTCTGTCTTAGTTATCTAGTGCTGCTATAACATAAATACCACAAGTGGATGGATTTAACAAATAGAAATTTATTCTCTCACAGTCTAGGAGCTGGTGAACCCAAGGTCGGCATGTCGGAGAGGGGCTCCTGCTCACAGGCTGTGAAGTTCAACGAATTCCAAGATCAGCAGACAAGACCACAAGGTTTCTCCTGATTCACACAGCTGTAGGGGCTGGCATCAGAGTTCCCCAGACTAGGAGCTTCTCCACGCAGGGACCCCGGGTCCAAAGGACACGTTCCACTCCTGGCACTGCTTTTTTGGTGGTCTGAGGTCCCCTTGTCTCTCTGCTCATGTCTTTCTTTTATATTTCAAGAGATTGCCTCAGGACACAATCCAATCTTGTAGACTGAGTCCTGCCTTACTAACACAACTACCACCCATCCTCCCTCATTAACATCATGGAGGCAGGATTTACAACATATAGGAAAATAACACAATACCAGGAATCATGGCCCGGCCAAATTGATACCCACATTTTCTGGGGGGACATAAGTCAATCCATGACAGGCTGTTTCCATTTTTTTGCAATTGTGAATAGTTCTGCAATGAACATAGGTGTGTATATGTCTGATTGTGTCTTTAGTATTAGATATCTAGGGTATATACCTAGAAGTGGGATTGCTGGATCATAAGGTAGTTCTATTTCTAGTTTTTTGAGGAAGTGCCATACCATTTTCCATAGTGGTTGTACCCATTTTACAATCCCATCAGCAGTGGATAAAGGTTCCAATTTCCCCACTTCCTTGCCAGCATTTGATGTTTTCTGGTTTTTTTGTTTTTTTTTGATCAGTGCCATTTTAGCAGGGATGAGATAGTTTCTCATTGTAGTTTTGATTTGCCTCTCTCCGACGGCTAATGATCGTGAGCATCTTTTCATTAGTTTGTTGGCTGCTTAAATGTCCCCCTTGGTAAAGTGTCTGTTCAAGTCCCTTGCCCATTTTTTAATTGGGCCATCTTTTTGTGGTTGTTTCAATGCCTCTTCTCTTGCCTAAAATGTATTTGTAATTCATAAAATATATCTTGAAAATAGAGAAAGAGGATATCCAGGGAGCCAAGGATAGCAGCAGAAAACTGGAGTGTAGTCTTCTGGGGCCCTCCCTAGAGTTTGCTCAGAAAAATAATAACGGCTCCTTCTGGGTCAAGAGACATCTGTGAGCTCAGTCCATCTCCCCACTCTCCCCGCCACCAGAGGCCAGCAGGGGCTCTGCTCTTTGTTCTCCTGAACTATGCACTCGACCCTCTGGAGCACTTACCTCATATTCTTTTCTCTTTCTGTGGTTGACTGGAAATGACAAGGAGGCCCTGGGGATTGTGGACCATCCCCTGATGGAGCAGTGGGTCTCTAAACTACATGAAGAGCTGCCTGCCCACCTGAGCCTAAGCAAGAAATAAGCCTCCACTGACTCGGGGGCCTTTCTACGGAAAATAGCACCTATGGCAATTAATTTTAAATTTCTGAATGATTTCTCGTAGCTGGCTGTGAAAATTGCGATGACCGATAGAAACTATTCATTAGCACCCCTCGTCAAGCGGCACCCAGGGCATGTGCCCTACCTGCCATACTTTAGTTACGCCTCACTGTGCTGGGCCATCACTTGCTAGGTGTCTTTCTGTCTGTCAGTGAAGCCCACCCTACGTCTGCGGGGAGTCGCTTCTCACAGCCACCCTGGAGCTGTGCCTGGAGTGCCCCGGAGTTCAGTGTCCTACTGCCTCAGCCTCTCCAGAGAGTTTTCACCTGGGGCTGGAGAGGGGCACAGAATGAGGGAGGAAACCTTACAAAGACTTGCAGCCAGTCTCCAGTTTTCAGCCCCACCTGCACCTCCCTCTTGGAGGGACCTGATACCTCAATTTGAGCCTTTGGGCGTGTGGGGGGATGGCAGGCGGTGCAGGGTCTGCAGCCGCTTTGGGGATCCCCCACTGCCTGCTTCAATCCCAGCTTTTTGCCATCTTTTAGATCATAATCACCTATGGATCAGCTTCCCAGCTTCCTCCAAAATCCTTCTGCCACAAGCTTAGCCCCACCCTCTTTGTCCTTTGTGGGTTTATGCCTTTTTAATTCCTTTTATATCACTTTTTGTGGCTTCCAGAAGGGAGCAAAAAACACACATGTATTACACGTTAACATCTTTAACATGTTTAACCTGAGTCCAGTTACGTCTTTACCATTTTTCGAATTCATTTTCACAGAGCCCAGCGCATTACAGGCACATAACACATGTATGTCACACATGTATGAATGAGTGAATGAACAAATCCACAATTCAGAAGCCAGCCATTCCTGCTTGGATCTTCTTTGCCTCATTCAAAGGCTGGCTCATCTGAAAGATTGTCCCTGCAGGGTGTCAATGCCACTTGCTAACAACCTATACTTCCATTGTCCTGTGCTTCCATGTTTACAACCTGTCTGGGAGAAAAGATAATACGAAACGTGCAAGAATTGTGAGCTGGCAGAGAGTCAAGGCCTGGCTGTGTGGTACAGACTGTCAGTGCTGAAAGGGACAGGACAGTGGTCCTGAGCAGCTTCATCTGGGCCTGGGGATGCTGCAGGGGTCAGGCAGAGCTGTTACCGGCTGGAGGCTCCCATTTGAGTGGGGAAGAGACCCCAACCATACACAGGGGAGAACTCAGGACTTCCTGCATCTAAAGGAGGTAAGAGTAATGTGAGAGCAGTGGGAGGGAAGCCGGAATCAGCTGGGGATCAGGGCCCTCTGGGACACTTCCTAGGAATAACAGTAAATGGGGCCGTTAAGACTGACCCTGTGGCTCTGGTCTCCGTACACCTCTCTGGGAGACTCTGCCTGACCAACTGGGAAAAAAAGCAGTTTGCTTTTACTGACCAGAGAGGCAAGGGGCGTCTGGTTTGCTTTTCCATCTGCCACCTCAATTTGCATGGGAACTTTCAAGGGCAAGATGAGTCTAAGGTGGGTTTTTGTTTTTGTTGTTTTAGCCCAACACCAAGCCTGTGAGACAAGTGTAAATGCCTTTTTATATATGAGGAAACCAAGGGTAAAAGGTTAACTTCATTCAGCAAGCATAACTGAAAATCTAGAATACTTTAGGTACTTAATCTTCTTGCCTTGCCTAAAGTCACAAAGGGGTTGAGCTGGGAAGAGAAGAAGATCTCCTGAGGCCTAAAAAAAACCCAAACCCGTTGCCATCAAGCTGATTCTGACTCACAGCAACCCTATAGGACAGAGTAGAACTGCCCTATAGGGTTTCCAAGGAGCACCTGGTGGATTCAAACTGCTGACCTTTTGGTTAGCAGCCATAGCACTTAACCACTAGGCCACGAGTTTTTTGTTGTTTTTTTTTAACCTGAGGCCTAGCTTGGTCTTTTTCCTGGGGCGGGGAGGGGGGAGGAAGGAGGCCAGTGGCCTCAGGAGGTTGGTGGCCCCAACCCCTTTGTTGCGAGCTTTTTCTGTTGCTCTCCCAGGCCTGGCTTCTCCTCAGGTCAGTCCCCAGACTGATATATAAACCAATAGTTTAGTAAAAACAAACTCTTTTGTTGTTGTTGTTGTTGTTTTATTTATTTTTTAATTGTACTTCAGGTGAAGGCTTACAGAACAAATAGTTTCTCATGAAACAGTAGTACACATATTGTTTTATGACATTGGTTAACAACCCCACAACATGTCAACCCTCTAACTTCTCAACCTTTTTTTTTTGGTGAAAATACACACAGCCAAAGATACACCATTTCAAAAATTTCTACATGCACAGTTCAGTAACATTGACTACGCTCTTCCAACTGTGCTGCTATTCTCCTTAAGATGAAGGCTTACAGAACAAAATAGTTTCTCATTTAACAGTTACTACACATGTTGCCCTATGACAATGGTTAACAATCTCACAACACATCATCAATATCCTCACTCAACCTTGAGTTCCCTATCACCAGCTTCCTTGTCCCCTTCTGCCTTCTGGCCCTTGTCACTGGACTACTGTACCTCATTAGTCCCATTTGGTTTTCTGAGGCTGTCCACTCCCAGGCTGAATGGTGAACCTTGGAGGTAACTTCACCACTGAGCTAAAAGGGTGTCTGGGGGCCATACTCTTGGTGTTTCTCCAGTCTCCTTTTGGCCAGTAAATCTGTTTGTTTTTGTGAGTTAGGATTATGTTCTACATCCTTCTCCAGCTCTGTCCAGAGCCCTCTGTTGTGATCCTGGTGAGAGCAATCAGTGGTGGTAGCCAGGCACCATCTAGCTGTACTGGACTCAGTCCAGTGGAGGCCTTTGATAGCTGTGGTCCTTTAGTCCTTTAGACTAACCTTTTCCTTGTATCCTGTTCTCTTCATTCTCCCTTGCTCCCGAAGAGATGAGACCAGTGGAGTATCTTACATGGCCGCTCACACGCTTTTAAGACCCAAGACACTACTCACCAAGGTAGAATGTAGAACATTGTCTTTATAAACTGTTTTACACCAATTGAGATAGATGTTCCCCAAGACCATGGTCCCCACAGCCCTCCCGCCAGCTATTCAGTCCCTCAGGGAGTTTGGATGTGTCTATGGGGCTTCCATGACCTTTCCTTATACAAGTTGTGCTAGTTTCCCCTGTACTGTGTACTGTCTCACCCTTCTCCCAAGATACCACTTATCTATTGCCTATTTAGTATTTCCCCACCACCCCTCCCATCCCTGGTAACCAAAAAAGATTGTTACATTTTGCGTGTGAACTTTTTCATGGGTTTTTACAATAGAGGTCTCATACAATATTTGTCCTTTTGTGATTGATTTATTTCACTCAGAATAATTTCCTCCAGTTTCACCCATGTTATGAGATGCTTCACAGATTCATCATTGTTCTTTCTCGTTGCATAGTACTTCATTGTGTGAATGTACCATAGTTTGTTTATCCATTCATCAGTTGATGAGCATCTAGGTTGTTTCCATCTTTCTGCTATTGTGAACAATGCAGCCATGAACGTGGGTGTGCATATGTCTGTTCCTGTGACAGCTGTTATTTCTCTAGGGTATATTCCTAGGAGTGGGATTGCTGGATTGTATGGTGTTTCTATTTCTAGCTTTCTAAGGAAGCGCCATATCATTTTCCAAAATGGTTGTATCATTTTGCGTTCCCACCAGCAGTGCATAAGAGTTCCGATCTGTCCACAGCCCCTCCAACATTTATTATTTGCAGTGTTTTTGATTCGTGCCAGTAATGCTGGGGTGAGATGGTATCTCATTGTGGTTTTAATTTGCATTTCTCTAACGGCTAGTGATCACGAGCATTTCCTCATGTGTCTCTTGGCCATTTGAATGTCTTCTTTGGTGAAGTGTCTGTTCATTTCCTTTGCCCATTTTTTAATAGGATTATTTGTCTTTTTGTTGTAGAGGTGTTGGATTTTCTTGTAGATTGTGGAGATTAGACGTTTGTCTGACATGTACTGTCCAAAAATTTTTTCCCAGTCTGTAGGTTCTCTTTTTACTCTTTTGGTGAAGTCTTTTGAAGAGCATAGGTGTTTGATTTTTAGAAGATCCCAGTATTCTAGCTTATCTTTTGGGGTTTGTGCTTTGATGGTTATGGTTTGTATCCTTTTAATGCCGTGTATTAAGGCCTGAAGTGTTGGTCCTATTTTTTCTTCTATGAACTTTATAGCTTTAGGCTTTATATTCAGGTCTTTGATCCATTTTGAAGTAGTTTTTGTATACGGCATGAGGTATGGGTCCTGTTTCTTTTTTTTTTGCAGATGTTTATCCAGTTTTGCCAGCACCATTTGTTAAAAAGACTGTCTTTTCCCCATTTGATGGACTTTGGGCCCTTGTCGAAGATCAGGTGACCGTAGGTGGATGGATTTACATCTGGGTTCTCAATTCTGTTCCATTGATCAATGTATCTGTCGTTGTACCAGTACCAGGCTGTTTTGACTACTGTAGTTGTATAGTAGGTTCTGAAGTCAGGTAGTGTGAGTCCTCCAACTTTATTCTTCTTCTTCAGTAGTGCTTTACTTATTTGGGGCTTCTTCTGTTTCCATAAAAAGTTAATGATTAGTTTTACCATCTCTTTGAAGAATGTTGTTGGTATTTGGATAAGGATTGCGTTGTATTTGTAAATTGCTTTGGGTAGAATTGTCATTTTCACAATGTTGAGTCTGCCTATCCATGAGCATGGTATGTTTTTCCATTTATGTAGATCCCTTTGGGTTTCTTGCAGTAGTGTTTTGTAGTTTTCTTTGTATAGGTCTTTTACATCCCTGGTCAGATTTATTCCTAAGTATTTTATCTTTTTAGGGGCTATTGAAAATGGTATTGTTTTCCGGATTTCCTTTCATCGTTCTCCTTATTGGTGTATAGGAATCCAACTGATTTTTGAATGTTTATCTTGTATCCTGCTACTCTGCTGAATTTTTCTATTAATTCCAGTAGATTTCTCATGGAGTCTTTAGGGTTTTCTATGGATAGTATCATACCATCTGCAAACAGGGACAGTTTAACTTCTTCATTACAAATTTGGATGCCCTTTATTTCTTTTTCTTGCCTTATTGCTCTAGCTAGAACTTCCAGCACAATGTTAAATAGGAGTGGTGGTAAACAGCATCCTTGTCTTGTTCCTGTTTTCAGCCTCTCTCCATTAAGAATGATGTTGGCCATTGGTTTTGCATAGATGACCTTTATTATGTTGAGAAATTTCCCTTCTATACCTATTTGATTGAGAGTTTTTATCAGAATGGGTGTTGGACTTTGTCAGATGCCTTTTCTGGGTCAATTGAGATGATCATGTGATTCTTTTCTTTCCTTTTATTTATGTGGTGGATTATGTTGATTGATTTTCTAATGTTGAACCATCCTTGCATACCTGGTATGAATCCTACTTGGCCATGGTGTATTAGTTTTTTGATATGATGCTGAATTCTATTGGCTAGAATTTTGTTCAGAATTTTTGCATCTGTATTCATGAGAGATACTCGTCTGTAATTTTCTTTTTTTGTGGTGCCTTTGCCTGGTTTTGGTATCAGGGTTATGCTGGCTTCATGGAATGAATTTGGAAGTGTTGCTTACTTTTCTATGCTCTGAAATAGCTTGAGTAGTACTGGTACAAGCTCTTCTGTAAATGTTTTGTAGAATTCTCCAGTGAAGCCATCTGGGCCAGGGCTTTTTTTGGTTGGGAGTTTTTTTATTACGTTTTCAATCTCTTCTCGTTATGGGTCTGTTCAGATCTTCAACATCCCTTTGTTGTAGTTTGGGTAGATAGTGTGCTTCTAGAAATTTATCCATTTCCTCTAGGTTTTCAAATTTGTTGGAGTATAGTTTTTCATAATATTCTGTTATAATCCTTTTTATTTCAGTTGGGTCTGTTGTAATGTCCCCCATTTCATTTCTTACTTGGGTTATTTGCGTCCTCTCCTGTTTTTCTTTTGTCAGTCTGGCCAGTTGCTGGTCGATTTTGTTGATTCTTTCAAAGAACCAGTTTTGGTTTTGTTGATTCTTTCTATTGTTTTTCTGTTCTCTATTTCATTTATTTCTCCTCTGATCTTTACTATTTCCTTTCTTCCGGTGGCTGTGGGCTTTTTTTGCTGTTCTCTTTCTATTTGTTTGAGTTCTGTAGTTAATGTTATGATTTTTCCCCTTCTTCTTTGATGTGTGCATCTATTGCTATAAATTGCCCTCTGAGGACTGCTTTTGCTGTGTCCCAAAGGTTTTGGTATGATGTGTTTTCATTCTCATTTGATTCTAGGAATTTTTTTTATTCCATCTCTGATTTCTTCTATTACCCAGTGATGTGTAAGCAGGGTATTATTCAGTTTCCATGTAATTGATTTTTTTTCCTTGCTCTTTCTGTTGTTAATTTCTACGTTGATGGCTTTGTGGTCAGAGAAGATACTTTGAATTATCTCAACATTTTGGATCTTGTTGAGGATTGCTCCGTGGCCTAAGATGTGGTCTATTCTGGAGAACGTTCCATGTGCATTGGAAAAGAATGTGTACTTTGCAGCGGTTGGATGGAGTGTTCTACATATGCCTATGAGGTCCAGTTGGCTGCTTGTGCCCTTTAGGTCTTCTGTATCTTTGCTGAGTTTCTTCTCAGTTGTTCTGTACTTTACTGAGAGTGGTGTGTTGAAGTCTCCTACTATTATCGTGGAATTGTCAGTTTTTCTTTTCAGTGTTGTTAGAGTTTGTTTTATGTATTCTGGATCCCTGTCATTGGGTGCGTAGATGTTTATTATGGTTACGTCTTCATGATGGATCATCCCCTTAATCATTATATAGTGTCCTTCTTTGTCTTTTATGGTGGATTTTGTTTTGAAGTCTATTTTCATCTAAGATTAATATTGCCACTCCTGCTCTTTTTTGGTAGTTGTTAGCTTGATATATTTTTTTCCAACCTTTGACTTTTAATAAATTCACACCTTTGTTTCTAAGGTGTGTCTCTTGTAGACAGCATATTGATGGATCCTGTTTTCTTATCCATTCTGTCACTCTCTGTCTCTTTATTGGTGCATTGAGTCAATTTACATTCAGTGTAATTACTGATAGATGTGAGTTTGTTGCTTTCATTTTGTAGTGCTTTTTTTTGTGGTGCTGACGTTTTCTTTGTTCTTCTTACTCTCCTGTGCTGAGTTACTTTTGTTTGTGGATTTTTTTTATTATTTCTTTTGTTTTTGTAGGTTTTGTTTTTGCTGAGACTTTATGTTTTTCCTCTTTATTTTTATGAGTATGTTTGTTAACTTTCTTTGTGGTTACCATGAATTTTACGCTTATCTTTCTAATTTTTAAGCAGTCTGCCATTACTTGGGATCACCTTGCCTTCCTCTCCATTAGAAGGTTCTATACCTATGCCGTTTATTCCCTCTTTTATTGTTCTGACTTTATTGTCATTTGCTGATTAACTGCTCTGATTCCCGGTTGTATTTCTTTTGGTTTTGGATAGTCCTTGAGAGTTCATTTCCTAGATTGACATCTGGCTGGTACGAGCCTGCATCCTAGATTCTGCCTGTGAGCTGAAGTTGTTTGTTCTCAGATTGAAGAACTCCTTTTAATAATTCTTGTAAGTCTGGTTTGGTTTTTACATATTCCCTTAATTGCTGTTTATCTGGAAATGACCTAATTTCACCATCATGTTTGAATGAGAGTTTTGCAGGATATATTATTCTTGGCTGGCAATTTTTTTTCTTTCAAGATTTTATATATGTCATCCCATTGCCTTCTTTCCTGCATGGTTTCTGCCGAATAATCTGAGCTTAGTCTTATTGTTTCTCCTCTGTATGTGACTTCTTGTTTTCACGAGCTGCTCTCAGGATTCTTTGTTAGTCTTTGGTTTTGGCAAGTGTGATTATGATATGCCTTGGTGATTTTCTTTTGGGGTCTATCCTATATGGGGTTCATTGAGCTTCTTGGATGGCCAACTTTTCATCTTTCGTGATATTGGGGAAGTTTTCTGTCAGCAGTTCTTCAATGATCCTCTCTGTGTTTTCTGTTTTCTCCCCCTGTTCTGGAACTCCAATCACTTGCAAATTTTTGCTTTTGATTGTATCCCACATAACTTTCAGGGTTTCTTCATTTTTTTTTGTTCTTTTTCCTGAGTTTTCCTGAAACAGAGTTGTATCCGTGTGTTTTTCAATTCCACTGATCCTGTCTTCCACCATTTCAAATCTGCTTCTCAGCCCATCTATGACACAGTCCACTTCTGAAATCTTGTTGTTTATCTTTTGGGTTTCTAATTGTTGTTTTTGTATAATTTCTGGTTGTGAATTTATTTTGGTGTTTTGTTCCTGCATTATTTTCCTGAATTCTTCCAATTTTTTGTCTATATTCTCCATAAATTTGTCTATTTTTTTCCTCATTTTTCTCTGCTTTTTTCTTCAGCTCTTGGAGAATTCTGAGTATTAGAGATTTGAATTCCCTATCAGGTAGTTCTAGTCCTTTTCTTCCACTGGAAGGTCATCTGGTGTTTTATTTTGGATGCCTACTGGAACCATCCTGTCATGTTTTTGTAAATGTTTTGATATTGTCTGCTGTCTTCAGGGCATTCAGTAGTTATTTTTCTCATTTATTGATTGTAGATTTGTTTGTTTTTGTCCCTTTTTTTATATTTGGCTATGTATGAGCAGGCAGGCTGTGTGTTCTTTGTTGTTTGCTCATCTGTGGGCACAATACTTTTCGTCTCCTTCTCCAATTGGCAGGGGCAGTCACTCAGATATGGTACAGCAGGACAGGTCTAGCTGACGAGGAGTTACTGGGACAGGTTGTTTGTGGCACTTACTAAAGACACCAGGGTGGGTCAGTAATCAGTGCAGGGCAGGTTCCAGTAGGCTGTGCCTGTGCTGCTTGGTGGTGTGATGTTAAGTGCATGGTGCAGGTAGGCAGGATGTAGCAGGGAGATTGTTATGTGTGGAGCTAAGATGGATATGGGAGAGAGGAGAGAGGAACAGGAGCCAAAAACATACAAACAAACAAAAAAGGATGCTAGGGGAGCTTGCCATTGGAGTGGAGAGATGAGAGACTATGAAATGGAGAAAAACAGAAAGGGGAAGAGGAAGAAAAGAATGAATAAATAAAAATCGGAAAAGTGAAAGAACAGCAAAGTTCCCTGGGATCCCACCGGTGCAGCTATGAGGTCTGGGGAAGTTGTTCCCATGTGTTGCAGTACAGCCTGGCTAGAGGCGTAGAGGTATACGATGCCAGGTATTCAGGGAACAGAAAGAGAAGGAAGATATAGAGAGATGAGAAACAGTAATGAAGAAAGACAAAAAGGGGAAAGAAAACAAACAAATTAAAAAAAAAAAAGAACAAGAAAAGCCCCCCAAAAAACAGGGGGAAAAAAAACAACGAAAAAAGGAATGTCCTCAGGGATCCCTCTGCACGTCTGTGCAAGCTGACGGGGTAGGTTCCAAGCCACGCAGCACTGCCTGGCCAGAACAGGGTCCCAACTCAGGAAAAGGAAAACAAACAAACAAACAAAAGCCCTGGGATCCCACCAGCGTGGCAGCCCGACCAGGAAGCAGCTCCACACACGAACAAAGCTCCGCAGCCCCTCAGGAAGAAGCAAAGATGGCGCACAGAGCCGGGTATTTGAGCAAAAGGAGTGGGAGGTGGTGAGAGGTAAGGAAGAAATCAAAAGAAGTGGGAAAAAAGCAACATCAGCAACCAACAAATGGCACTCAGAGAGCCAGCTAGTGCGGGTTGGTGGAATCCAAGCAGCTGGTGCTTCTCGGACAAGAGACTGTGTCTGTGGGAAGCAGAGGAGGCTGAGTGGGGGTGAAGAAGGGTGGGGGTGGGAAAGCGTATATCACAAATTACCAGAGCTCTGCTGCCCCTCAGGAAGAAGCAAAGGTGGCGCATGGAGCCAGGTATTTGAGTGAAAGGAGGGGGAGGTGGTGAGAAGTGAGGAAAAAATCAAAAGAAGCAGAAAAAAAGCAACACCAGCAGCCAACAAATGGCATTCAGAGAGCCAGCTAGTGCAGGCTGGTGGAATCCAAGCAGCTGGTGCTTCCCGGACAAGAGACTGTGTCCCTGGGAAGCAGAGGAGGCTGAGTGGGGGTTAAGAAGGGTGGGGGGTGGGAAAGCATATATCACAAATTACCGGAGCTCTGCAGCCCCTCAGGAAGAAGCAAAGATGGCGCATGGAGCCACATATTTGAGTGAAAGGAGGGGGAGGTGGTGAGAGGTAAGGAAGAAATCAAAAGAAGCGGAAAAAAGCAACACCAGCAGCCAACAAATGGCACTCAGAGAGCCGGCCCGTTCGGGTGGGTGGAATCCAATTAGCTGATGCTTCCTGGACAAGAGATTGTGCCCGCAGGAAGCAGAGGAGGCCGAGTGGGGATGAAGAAGGGTGCGGGGTGGTAAAGTGTATATTGCAAGTTACTGGTTGTTTTGTCTCCCGCTGGAAGCTCCATGAATCTGCTTTCTTGTACCCCCGGTTTGCTGGTCTCTGATAGGAGTCCAAGATGGTGGATCTGTGCTGCATTAGCTGGTAGGGGACCTCTGCATGAATCTCTCCTCGCTCTCCATTCTCTGTCAGTTTTCTCACTCCATTTGGTGCTTGGCTGAGTTCTTTATCTCTTCATTTGATGTTTTAGGGTTTCAGGATTGTTGTTTTCTCTGTTCGGCTTAGTTTTTCAGATCTTTGCTGTGGAGGGACAGAGTGGTGCTTCTGCCTAGAGTGCCATTTTGCCGGAAGTATCCTGGGTTATTTGTCTTTTTGTTAAGCTGTTGAAACCAAAAAAATCAAACCCATTGTCAGCAAATCGATTCTAACTCATAGCGACCCTATAGGGCAGAGTAGAAATGCTCCATAGAGTTTCCAAGGCTGTAGTCTTTACAGAAGCAGACCGCCACATTTTTCTCCCTCAGAGCCATTGGTAGGTTCTAACTGCTGACCTTTTGGTTAGCAACCAGGCACTTAACCACTGTTCCACCAGGGTTCCTTTAAATTGCTGAAGTTTTATATGTATTTTGGTTATTAGATTCTTATCAGATATATGGTTCCTGAAGATATTCTCCAGTCAGTAGCTTCTCTTTTAACTTTTTTAGTAGTCTTTAGATGAGCAAAGTTTTTAATTGTTATGAGATCCCGTTTATTAATTTTGTCTTTTGCTATTTGTACACTTATTATTATAGTAAATAATCCATTGTTAAAAGATAGGCCTGACAGCATTGCCCCTCCATTTTCTTCCAAGAATTTCATGGTTTTAGTTTGCACATTTAGGTCCTTAATCCATTTTGAATTTGTTTTTGTGTATAGTGTGAGGCATGGATCTTGTTTCATTTTTCTGTATGTGGAAATCCAGTTCTCCCAACACAATTTATTGAAAAGACTCTTCTTTTCCCATTGTATGGACTTAGCACCCTTGCAAAAAATCAGTTGACTGTAGATGTGTGAGTTTGTTTCTGGACTCTCTGTTCTATTCCATTGGTCTATGTATCTATTGTTATACCAGTACAACACTGTTTTGATTACTACAGCTGTAAAATATATTTTAAAATCAGAAAGTGTAAGTCCTCCTACTTTTTTCTTCTCTTTCAGCATTGCTTTAGCTATTCAGGGCCACTTGCCACTCCACAGAAAGTTGAGAATTGGTTTTTCCATTTATGTAAAGACATCACAATTCTGGAATTTTGACTTAGATTGTGTTGAATCTATAGATCACTTTGAGTAGTATTGACATCTTAACAGTATTAAGTCTTCCAACCCAAGAACATGGGACATCTTTACATTTATTTAAATCTTCTTTAATCTCTTCCAGCAGTGTTTTATAATTTTCATTGTATAATTCTTTCACATCCTTGATTAAGTTTATTCCTAGATATTTTATTCTTTTAGATGCTATTGTAAATGGAATTGTTTCCCTAACTTCCCTTTCAGATTTCTCATTTCTGGTGTATATAAACCCAAATGATTTTTGTTTGCTGACCTTGTACCCTGAAACTTTGCTAAATTGCTCTATTAGCTCTGGAGGTTTTATTGCAAACTCTCTTGAATTTTCTGTATACAGGATCATATCATCCGCAAATAGAGATAATTTTACTTCTTCTTTTCCAATCTGGATACCTTTTATTTCTTTTTCTTGTCTTATTGCTCTGGCGAGGACTTTTAATACAATATTGAATAGAAATAGTGAGAATGGACACCGTTGTCTTGTTCCTAATTTCAAGGGAAAAGCTCTCAGTCTTTCTCCATTAAGTATAATATTGGCTGTTGGATTTTCATATATGCCCTGAATCATATTGAGGAATTTCCCTTCTACTCCAATCTTCTTCGGGGTTTTCATTAAGGAAGGGTATTGTATTTTATCAAATGTTTTTTATGCATCCCCAGAGATGATCATGTAGTTCTTTTCCTTTGTTCTATTGATGTCTATCCATTATCTAAAGTGGTTTATTGAAGTCTTCAACTTGTATAGCTGTCTCAATACAACTTGTAGAGCTGTCTCTCCATCCAATTCTGTCACTGTTTGCTTCATGTATTTTGGAGCTCTGATGTTAAGTACATATACATATATCCAAATTGCTCTGAACAATAGTCTCATTGATTTCCAGAATGATGTTGTTGAATAGTAGTAGTGAAAGTGGGATTTTCTGTCTTGTTCCTGATCTCAATAAGAAAACTCTCAGTCTTTCTCCATTGAGTGTAGTACTAGCTGTGGGTTTTTTTATAAATGCCGTTTATTATACTGAGGAATTTCCCTTCTATTCTTATCTTCTTGAGTGTTTTTATAATGAAATGGTTAATTAATTGACCATTTTAACATTATATAATGCTCTTCTTTGTCTCAGATTTTGCCTTAAAGTCTATTTTGTCTAACGTTGGCAAAGCCACCCCAGTCCTCTTTTGGTTACTATTTGCATGGAATATTTTTTTCCTTCCTTTCACTTTCAACCTAATTTTGTCTTTGGGATTAAGATGAATCTCTTGTAGACAGCATATAGATGGATCATGTTTGTTTGTTTTGTTTTTTTATCCATTCTACCAATCTCAAACAATATCAGTTATATCACATGCAAGTAAATTTTTGCTGAAGATCATTCAAAAACAGTTGCAGCAGTTCATCGACAGAGAACTGTCAGAAATTCAAGTGGGATACAGAAAGGGATGTGGAGCAAGAGATATCATTGTTAATATCAGATGGATCTTGGCTGAAAACAGAGAATACCAGAAAGATGTTTACCTGTGTTTTATTGACCATGCAAAGGCATTCAACTGTGTGGATCATAACAAATTATAGATAACATTGCAAAGAATGGGAATTCCAGAGCACTTAATTGTGTTCATGCAGAACCTGTACGTAGACCAAGAGGCAGTTAGTCCTTCGAACAGAACAAGGGGATACTGCGTGGTTTAAAGTCAGTAAAGGTGAGCCTTAGAGTTGTATCCTTTCAGCATACTTATTCAATCTGTATGCTGAGCAAATAAGCCAAGAAGCTGAACTATATGAAGAAGAATTTGGCCTCAGGATTGAAGGAAGACCTATTAACAATCTGCAATATACAGATGACACAACCTTGCTTTCTGAAAGCAAAGAGGACTTGAAGCACATACTGATGAAGATCAAAGACTACAACCTTCAGTATGGATTATACCTAAACATAAAGAAAATAAAAATGCTCACAACTGGGCCAATAAGCAGCATCATGATAAACAGAGGAAATATTGAAGTTATCAAAGATTTCATTTTACTTGGATCCACAATCAATGCCCATGGAAGGAGCAGAGAAATCAAATGACATATTACATTGGGCAAATCTGCCACAGAAGACCTCTTTAAAGTGTTAAAAAGCAAAGATGTCACTTTGAGGACTAAAGTGAGCCTGACCCAAGCAATGGTGTTTTCAATCATCTCATATGCTTATGAAAGCAGAACAATGAATAAGGAAGACAGAAGAAGAATTGGAATCTGTGATGGTTAAGGTTATGTGTCACCTTGGCTGAGCCATAATTCTCAGTGGTTTGGCAGTTATGTAATGAAGTAATTTGGCAGTTATGTAATGATGTAGTTATCCTCCATTTTGTGATATAACATAATCACCTCCATGATGTGATCTGATGTGATCAGCCAATCAGATGTGATGGGAGTTTCCTCAGGGAAGTGGCCTGCATCCAATATATATGGACATTCTGGCAAAGCTCACTGGCTTTTTCTCGCTCTGGATCCTGCATCTGGCTCATCATCATCTGACCTCCAGGTCTTGGTACTTGAGCCAGCGGCCTGCCATATAGCCTACCAGTCTTGGGATTCATCACCCTCTGTAGCCTGTGAGCCAGTAGCCTGCTGCCTGACCTGCCGATTTTGCGTTCATCACCCCCTGCAGCTATGTGAGTCAGGAGAAGCCTCCAGGCTGACACTTGTCCCACGGATTTGGGACTTGCCAGCCTCTACAACTGTGTGAGCCATTTCCTTGAGATACATCTCTCTCTTTCTCTCCTTATCTAACTATCTATTGATATTATCTGTCTGTCTTCGCTGGTTTTGCTTCTCTAGAGAACCCAGCCTAAGACAATGCCTTTGAATCATGCTGTTGGCAAAATAGTATTGAATATATCATGGATTACCAGAAGAACAAACAAATCTGTCTTGGAAGAAGTACAGTCAGAATGCTCCTTAGAAGGGAGAGGGTGAGATTTCGTCTTAGGTAATTTGGACGTATTATCAGGAGGGACCAGTTCCTGGAGAAAGACATCATGCTTGGTAAAGTAGAGGGTCAGCAAAAGAGAGGAAGAATCTCAATGAGATGGATAGACACAATTTCTACAACAATGGGCTCAAATATAGCAATGATTGTGAGGATGGTGCAGGACCAGGCAGTGTTTCCTTCTATTGCAGAAGTGGGACCTCTTTGGGGCTCAGTCATGAGCTGAGGCTACTTGGGCAGAGTGTGGCCTGAGCTCAAATGCTGCACTAGATCCCTAACGTACTGCCCCAGAAGCTTCTGACCATGAGTTCTTTTTGAAGGAGAGCCTCCTGACCACCTCCATGGCTATGATAGTCCTTCATCAGCTCAGGGCTCTTACAGTGATGGGCCATCGTCTGTTTGGCCACTTTTCCAACCCCAAACTGACTTCTATTTTCATAGAGAGATCTTGTGTTGATTTGAGGAGATCTTGTGTTAGTAGTTGCCTTTTACATTCAGTGGTGGAGCTACTGCCATAGCCTGCTTTCAATTCAGAAACAAAAATCCTTTCACAATGCGAATCCTCCAAACTTCTCATCCTATTTGAGATGCTACCATGGAAGTCACCATCCTGCTAATACTAACCAACGGCACCCAAATGACACTTGTCCTATCTCCTGTTCCTGCCTAGCTCCTCTCTGGTCTGGTTCACACCCTTCTCAGTTCTCAGCCTGGGCCTCAGCCTCTCAACTTCCACCAGGACTAAAAAGACAGTGTAACTCCAACGGGAACATTGGCCTAAGGTCAAAAGGCTCAGCTCCTGGTCCCAAGCGTGACCTTGGGCAAGTCCCATCCCACCATGGACCTTGCTAGCCTGTGGCTCCCTGCTCCTGCTTGTCTCCTATCCTTGGGCAGGCAGAGTTGTAACATGGGAACTGCCTCCACTGTAAGCAATTCAACTGAAAGTGAGCTGGGCTGAGATGCAACTTGCCCCCCACCCCCACCGCATGAACTGAACAGGGTCCCCTACTCAAGAATTTGAGCCAAGAAATGCTGAGAGAGCAAGTTGCTAGCCATGGAAGAACATGGAGTAGTGGCCAAGCCTACATCCACGTGCCCCCTACATCCACATGCCTGCTGGAGCTGTGAGGCAGGAAGGAGGAAGGAAGCAGAGTGGAAGAGGAGCACTGGAAGTGACAGTGGGACAGAGAAAATGGCTAAGGAGTATTCATGGCCTCAGGAGTGGGCACCGTGGAAAGCACCATGAATGGCTGCAGCAGCCCCTGGAGCCCAGTGAATGCCACAGCAGCTCCCCTAGGGCCTGACTGTGCCCATTTCTGTTCTTGGACTCAGGACTACCCAGATCCAGGCAAGACACCTCTGCTCCAGGCTCTGTGCCTCAGAAGGCCTTGCACCTTGGAGCACCTTCCTTGAAACTCAAAAATTTCTAAGTCCCCTCTGGTTGCTGGGACTGGCCAGGGCTGGGTACCATTCAGGCAGGATGCCCTGAGATATACTAAGACCTTTTGGGGTGCTCTCCAGTCCTGTACAAACACACACAGAGAGAGAGAGAGAGAGTGCAGGGTGGAGTTGACCACATGCCGCAAGGAGCTGTAAGACTCCCCTGTACAGGATTAGACTGAGCCTGTGGCTGGTCTCCAGTCCCAGGAGGATGGCCTGACAAGTGAGCCAGCCACACTGACCAGCATGGTATTTCTTCTGCTGGTCACACAAGTTTGGACCACCAGAATGGTGCTGTTGTGCTGATTTCAGTTGACTCTGATTGTTTGTAATGACGGGGGCCCTGCAAAAATGTCTGCCCAGTCCCACACATCCTGAGGGCAACCCTGCTCAGAATCCTCAAAATACTAGTCACTATATTGGCCTGATGCTTCCTGTGACACGTGCCCCACAGCTTTCTGTGCTCCAAGGAAGACGCTGCTCCATGTCTACACAAGACCCTCAGGTGGAGGAAGATCCTGCTCCTTGTCTGCACAAGACCCCTCAGGTGGAAGGACACCCCTTTCCTTGTCTACACAGGACCCTCAGGTGGAGGAAAACCCTGTTCCTTGTCTACACAGGACCGTCAGATGGAGGCCCTGGTGTCCTCATCTCTGACATGAGGGCTAACGTTGAAGCCATCTAAGGTACCTCCTACATTCTGTGCATCTATGTCCCCAACCCAGCTTGCTCCTTGGGACTCCATGTGCCCAATACACACATTCTCTCTCTCACATACACACTCTGTCACACGTATACACACACACACTTTCACACATGCACATACTCTCACACGCACACACACACCCTCTGCCTCCTCCCGCGTGTTGTCTTGGAGCGCCTGCAGGAGCACGCCAGTGGATAAGACACTAAGCACCTGCGTCAGCTCAGCGATGCCCAAGAAGCCAGTTACCAGGTGGCCCTTGAGGGTGATAGGTGGTTCCATCCATCTGTTTTCTGGTGGCAGCAGGCTCTACTCACCAGAATGTCTCCCAGAGAAGCTCCTGGCCACCTGGGGACTGGGGAAGCAGAGGAGAGAGGGTTTGTTTTCCCTACTGCTCCTGAGCCTGCCACCACTTACAAAGCAAGCATCATTCCAGGGCCAACCCCAACACCATGCCCAATCTGTGATCAACTGAGAGAAGTAAATGTCAGAGCTGGGGTGGTGCCTCAGGGATCCCCACAACCCCTCAGACAAGTCTCTTCATTGCAAAAGCAGGACCAGACTCTGATTTAAGAAAATGATTTACCTAAAAGACCTTGGAGACTCATGGAAGTACAGGGAGGGCTGGAGAACCAGTCTCTGAGAACCATGCCAAGAAAATCACTCCAGCTGCACTGGTGAGAACCGCATGTCCCTGGACCATGATGCTGGCCCAGCACTGCCAGCCTGCCTGGAAACACTGTCCAGTGTCAGCCACCACTGCTGAAGAGGGTCTCAGTGGCCCCTGTCTGTGCCTCTCCCTCTCTCCAGTCCCAATCTGGAGCTAAAGAGCCTCTGACAGGCGGAGCCAAGTCTGCCCCCTACATCCAGCTTCAGGGAGATGCAGCAGCAAGCGCTGAGGCTGGACAGCCAGGAGCCAACATCCCCTGTGGCGCCTTGGTGCCCAGTCTTGAAGTGAGGTCCCCAGGCTCAGGAGGCCAAACGACTGCTCCAGCCCTCCTCGCCCATCGTCCTTGCCACACTGGCTCTCAGCTTTCCATCTCTAAAGCTGGCTCCTGAAATATTACCCAACACCCTGTTGATAAAACAAAGTTATTGCTTAATAGGATTTGAGAAGGAGGAGGGAAAGTGGGATTCAATGACCCTGAAGCCCAGTTTGAGACCATCTTTTAATGTGGAGTGGGGGCTCGGTTAAGCTGGAGTCAAATCACAGGTAGAGTTCAGGACTGGTAGTCACAGGAGGTAAGGATGCTGAGGGAGGGGCTCAAAGAGTCTGGGTGAATAAACAGTGGTTGATGCTGTTTTTTGAAGAGTTGATGGGCCTTTGGGAAACTCCTGGAATGAACAATAAGTTATTTGCAACTTTCATCTTCCAGTGCAGAGTTGCCTGTAAAAGGAACATCTTGGTGATGTGCACAGTAAATGGTGTCTGTTCTTCCTACTCGGGCAGGTGGCTCCAAGGAGTCAGGGAGGTGGCAGGCCCAAGGTCGAGGAGGCTGGGAGGGGTGGGAGAGCCGCCAGCCAGGTACAGCAGAGGGCTGTTAGAGCTGCAGGCCAGCAGGAGGTGCATAGCTGGTGCTGAGAGCCACAGCAGGGTGAAGGAGGTGGGGCCATACTGAGCCCCTCCAGGCCGGCATGAGGAGAGGAAGAGGCCTTTTTAACACCTTCATGGTGGGCCTCTTCTTTATAGTTCCCACCTCAGGGCCAGGGTTAGGGTGAGGGGAGGAAGGCACTCACCTTGGGTGTAAATTTACTGAACTCAGTAATCAGGTAATAAATATTTTAAGTTTTAAAAAAGCTCAGTCATCAAGATAAATATTTTTCAAATAAAAATTAATACAAGAATATGATGAACAAAATTTCAAAATAAAGACAAGATCAGTAATAGTGCTGTGCTAGGCCATAGTGGAACCCAAGGCAAAAGGAAACATCAGTGTAAGCGACCCTATCTTTAAAATGTTGATATTTTGTTCATCAAGGACTTTTTTGCATTAACTTTGATTTTTCAAAATATTATTTATCTTGATGACCAAGTTTTGTGTGCTCTAAAACTTCATATCAACTTAAGTTAAGATGTCCCCACATCTCACAGTATACATAAATTTTTGGAAAAAAGTCTTATCATTTGGCTTTTGACATAATTTAATTACAAATAACTCCGTTTATCGTTATCTGAAACTTCTTAGCAATTGTGCACACTCAGGAATTCTTGAAAAATAGGAAAACTGAACCTACACATTATTTTCAAATGTAGTAAAAATTTCTGATTTTATGAATATATTTAGGAATTGATACAACATCACATTTTGTGGGCATTTAATTAAACCTACTAATTTTTATCTGTTCCTAATTATTTTGTGAGCTCTGTAAGGGCAGGTGGCGTCTTGCTCATCTTGGTACCTGCAACCTAGTACCAGACCTGTCACCTGGTAGATTCTCAGTAAGGGGTGGGTGGAATCAGCTACAGTAGTTAATCCCTTTTCTGTCCACATGAGCTCCAGAAGAACATGTGTGCCCTGGTAGGTGCTAGATCACTGTCAAGATTAACGAATGGGTGCAGCATTGATTTGTTTCTGGTGAACTTTCCAGGTGCTGTTCCTGCACCAGCATTACCATCTCCAGCAGTCAAGGCCCATCTGCCTGAACTGGTCCGTGATGACTGGCCATGCACCACCCCCCAGCTGGGGAAGGTGGTACATCACGCTACTCTAAATATCCACCAACCCCTACCCTCCCTCAATCAGAATCGCACAGATCTGTAGAGAACACCTGCTTCCAGCAAGCTCCAGGCAGGGGGCTAGGAGGATGGCACAGTGTCCAAGACTTGACTCGAATCTGGCACGGCAATGTTCTGGTTGAGAGCTATGAGACTTGACCCTGGTCTGGCATGGCGACCCTGTGGTTGAGTGCTATGATACTCAGTCCCAGACTGGCATGGCAATGCTCTGGTTGAGAGCTGTGAGGCTCGACCCCAGTCTGGTATGGTGATGCTGTGGATGAGAGTTATGAGAGGAAAACGATGCGGCCCATCACAAATGGCAACTGAGTGGAACACACTGGGAGAGCTCCAGAGACCAAGAACCTCAGGTCTGGAGCAGCCAACGGGCTTCCCAAAGGGGGTAAGATGAAGGAACAGTGTGAGCAAAGCTCTTCCTAGGTGCTCTGGGCAAAGAGGAGCCTGGTGTCTGAGACAAGGCAGGTGGGTGCATGGGTGGGCGTGGACCATGAGTCACTTCACACACAACTCTTCAGTATTTTCTCAGAGACTGAGTGCCACATAGGAGTGAGTGGGGAAATCCTTGATGGCGATGTTCAAGCTCTCCTCAAAAGCTTCCCAAAACTCAGCTCAGGCCCCAAACTTGCATACCTTGCTCAGCAAAGCCAAAGCTTTGCAGTTATCAGCACCCACCCTCTTCACAAGAATGTGGCCACCATTTATTTAGGAGGGCACTGAGGGCCACCCCATTCAATGCACGTTTCTCCATCTCATTATATTTTCTTGGTGTTTTTGTGTCCAGAGACCTTTTAATGCAAGAATCAGATAGGAGTGCATCTGGCTGTAAGCAACTGAGTAGACAGCTCTCAGTGTTTAAGCAGTAAAGACCTTTCTCTATCTCATTCCATACCACCTGGAGGCGGCCATAGCACAGTGCTCATGGACACCACATAAGACCCTGCTCTTCCCGGTCCTGCTCTTCCCCATTCTCATGTCCTCAGGGTTCTGATCTTCGGTTGTGGCCTCACGGATGAACCTTGGCTGCCATAGCTGCATGATGGTGTCCCAGGAAAGAAGGAAGGGGTAGCAGCAAAAAGGGGAATGGACTTGCCATCACCCCAGTCATGATTCACCTCTCAGGGCAAAACAGTAGCTCTGTAAACAAGGAAGAAGGGTGGGCTGGTGGGGGGTTGGAGACTAAGGACAGCAGCTAACAGGGTCTACCCAGGGCCCTCCAGGATCTGTATCCCTTGCAGCTGCCTCTGTCCTGCCCCTTAATCCACTTCTACAGGCAAATGCTAAGGATAAGTGGGGGCCAGATCATCAAGCCTTTAAATGGCAGGCCAACAATATTGGATTTTATTCCCCAGCAATGGGGAGCAACTGAAGGTTCTTAAGCAGGGAAGAAACCAGATGAAAGCTCTATTTGGGAAAGATGCTAATGATGAGTGCCCCCAGCTTACTTTTCTTGGATGAGGTAAGAGGAAACCAAGGATGCAGAAGAAGAGATCATGTGAGGAGAACATGTGACCATCGTATTACTGCTGTAACAAATGACCACAAACTTAATGGCTTTAAACAACACAAATTTATTATCTTACAGTTCTGGAAGTCAAAGGTCTAAAATGGGTCGGCAGAGTGCACTCCTTCTGGAGGCTCTAGGGGATAATTATTTCCTTTCATTTTCCAGTTTTAGAGGCTGCCCACGCTTCTTGGCTCATAGCCCCTTCCTCCGTCTTCAATGCCAACAGTGTAGCATCTTCAAATTTCTCTCTCTGACTCTGATCCTCCTGCCTCCCTCTTATAAGGACCCCTCTGGTTACATTTCAAGGGGCCCTAATGACTCAGTGGTTAATCATTTGGCTGCTAGCCAAAAGGTCAGCAGTTGGAACCCATCAGCCGCTCTGTGGGAGAAAGATGTGGCAGTCTGCTTCCATATGGGGCAGTTCTACTCTGTTCTATAGGGTCGCTATGAGTCGGAATTGACAACAATGGGGTTAATGGATGGTTACATTTAGGGCCCAGCCAGATGATCCAGGATGATCTCCTATCTTAAGATCCTTAACTCAGTCACATCTGCAAAGTCCTTTTTGCCATATGAGGTTATATATTCACAGGTTCTGGGGATCAGAAAAGGCCATGATTCTGTCTACCACAAGGTATATGATGAGTGAAATTGCATACACCTAGGGGCTCTAAACATGGTCTTTCCCCCTGACACCAGCCCCAGGGCCATATGTGGGGAAGGTTCCTGGCTACTAGGCAGAGGTGGTGCAGAATGGGTGTGTCCCAGAGCCTGTGGGCGGTAAGTCACTCCTCGGCCCTCACAGACACCCAGGGTCAACAGAACTGGCTGCCTTCTACCTCTCTCCAATACCCTCATCTCTTTCCTTCCTCTGCAGTCCCTCCCCTCCCTTAGTGTCAGACACGGTTGCACCTACAAGAATGCAGGTAATGGGGGACCCACATGCACTGGATTTCAGACAATGATATGGGTCTGGTTAGAGAAATTCAGAGTCATTGAAAGTTTATTTTATGTCTACTGCATGCTACCCAGATGTGGGAGGAGCCTGGTCAGTGGCATGGATGGATGTGACTAGACAGTGGGGCTGGCCTTGCACCAGTCCCCTCCTTGGCCTCTGATTCCCCCCTCCCACCTTCCAGTGCCCCCTTCCTGGGGCAGGGCTCCTAGCAGCACAGAGGCTCCCCTCTCTCCAGACCTCCCACCATGGGGTGAGAAGAGATGCACCAAAAGTAACACCATCCTGGTTTGGATATGGTACCCAAACCTCAGTCACCCAACCTGGGGAAGAACATAATCAAATACCTATTCCACAGATCTAGTGTGAAGATTAAACAGCCAGTGATAGTGAGCAGTATTTGGTCATAACGGCAATTTGTGTTGTGTGTGTTTAACAAATTCTTATTATTTAATTAATGACCACCTGGATGTTCATAACAAACCATCTGGGTAGAGTTCAGTACAGTTTTACCATTTTACAGGTGAGCAGGAGATCAAAGTGACCAGTCAGAAAGAAAATAACAGAGCAGAGTACTGCCTGTTGCAGAATGTTACCTTGTGAGCTGTCAAAGCAGGTAGCCAGGCATTTGCAGACAGGGCAACTGGCCAGAGTGGCAGAGATTTGCAGAGTCACCCTGGGCAGGGGCTTCTTCCCAGGGGGATTGTGAAGTCCACTCCACAGCAGCCACTGACAGAGCAGTTCATGAGCAGGGTGGCAGCCCCTGGAGGGGTGTGGAGAGGACCAACTTTGTGGTTCCAGGGAGAAATGAATAACGAAACTAGAGGAAACTGAAACTTCTGGCACCTACAGCTACAGCAAACATTAAACATAACCCAGTTCCTAGCCAGACTGACACAAAACCTCACACTAAAAAATAATTACCTTGATTCTTATTAACAGATACATCATGCCTGTCTTTCAACAAAAAAATTGCAAGGCATGCTTAAAAGGCAAGAAAAAACTCAGTCTGAAAAGACAAAGAAAGCACCAAAACCAGACTCAGATATGACAAAGATTTTGGAATTATCAGATAGAAAATTTAAAATAATTATGATGAATATGTTAACGACTCTAATGGAAAAAATAGACAACACATAAGAACAGATGGGTAATGCAAGCAGAGAAATGGAAACTAACAAAGAAATAAAAAACATTGTAACTAATGTAAGTTACATGTTAGTAACAAAAACACTGTAACTAATTACATCGATGGGCTTATCAGTAGACTGGACACAGCCAAGGAAAGAATCAGTGATCTTGAAGATACATCAATAGAAACTTCCAAAACTGAAGTGCCAAAAAAAATAAGAATGATAAAAAGGAACAGAATATCCATGAACTGTGAGATGATTACGAAAGGTGTAATATACACCTCATAGGAATACCAGAAGAAGAGCAAGAGAAGCAGAAGAAATATTTGAAGTAATGATAGCTAAAATTTTTCCAAAATTAATGACAGACACCAAAATACAGATCCAGGAAATTCAGAGAACTCCAAGCAGGATAAATGCCAAAAAATCTACACCTAGGCATATCAGAAAACCAAACACAAAAGAAAATCTTGAAAGAAGCCAGAAGGAAAAAAAAAAACAAAAACAAACCTTACCTAGAGAGATTACAGGTTTTTGTTACTAGCATGCAACTTATATTGTTGTTGTTGTTGTTAGGTGCTGTCGAGTCAATTCCAACTCACAGTAACCCTATGTACAACAGAAGGAAACACTGCCCAATCCTGCACAATCCTCACAATCCTTGTTATGCTTGAGTCCATTGTTGCAGCCACTGTGTCAATCCATTTCATTGAGGGTCTTCCTCTTATTCGCTGACCCTCTACTTTACCAAGAATGATGTCCTTCTCCAGGGACTAATCCTTTCTGATAACATGTCCAAAGTATGTGAGATGTAGTCTTGCCATTCTTGCTTCTAAGGAGCATTCTAGTTGTACTTCTTCCAAGACAGACATTTGTCCATTCTTTAGGCAGTCCATGGTATATTCAGTACTCTTTGCCAACACCACAATTCAAAGGTGTCAATTCTTCTTCAGTCTTCCTTATTAATTGTCCAGCTTTCACATGCATATGAGGTGACTGGAAACACCATGGCTTGGGTCAGGTGCACCTTAGTCTTCAAGGTGACATCTTTGCTTTTTAATACTTTAAAGAGGTCTTTTGCAGCAGGTTTGCCCAGTGCAATGCATTGTTTGATTTCTTGACTGCTGCTTCCATGAGTGTTGATTGTGGATCCAAGTAAAATAAAATCCTTGACAAATTCAATCTTTTCTCCGTTTATCATGATGTTGCCTATTTGTCCAGTTGTGAGGATTTATGTTTTCTTTTTGTTGAGGTGTAATCCATACTGAAGGCTGTAGTCTTTGATCTTCATCAGTAAGTGCTTCAAGTCCTCTTCACTTTCAGCAAGCAAGGTTGTGTCATCTGCATATCGTGGGTTGCTCATGAGTCTTCCTCCAATCCTGATGCTGCATTTTTCTTCATATAGTCCAGCTTCTCAGATTATTTGCTCAGCATACAGATTGAATAAATATGGTGAAAGGAATATTTCAAGATCTACCCTGAAGTACGACGCTGTCAGTGATTGGATAATATCCATAAGCCTAGAAGGAAGATGAGTTAATACCACTATTATTCAAATTTACCCACCAACCACTAAAGCCAAAGATGAAGAAATTGAAGATTTTTACCAACTTCTGCAGTCTGAAATTGATCAAACATGCAATCAAGATGCAGTGATAATTACTAGTGATTAGAATACGAACACTGGAAACAAAGAAGAAGGATCTGTAATTGGAAAATATGGCCTTGGTGACAGAAACAACACCAGAGATTGCATGATAGAATTTTGCAAGACCAATGACTTTTTCATTGTAAATACCTTTTTTCAACAACATAACGACCACTATACACAAGGACCTCACCTAATGGAATACACAGGAATCAAATTGACTACATCTGTGGAAAGAGATGTTGGAAAAACTCAATATCATCAGTCAGAGCAAGTCCAGGGGCCGACTTCTGAACAGACTATCAATTGCTCATATGCAAGTTCAGGTTGCAGCTGAAGAAAATTAGAACAAGTCCACAAGAGGCAAAATACAAACGAGTATATTCTACCTGACTTTAGAGGCCATCTCAACAACAGATTTGAGGCATTGAACACTAATGACCCAAGACCAGACAAGCTGTGGAATGACATAAAAGACATCATACATGAAGAAAGCAAGAGGTCATTAAAAAGACAAGAAAGAAAGAAAACACTAAAATACATGTCAGATGAGACTCCGAAACTTGCTCTTGAATGTCAAGTAGCTAAAACAAATGGAAGAAATGATGAAGTAAAAGAGCTGAACAGAAAATTTCAAAGGGCAGTTCAAGAAGACAAAGTGAAGTATTATAATGATATGTGCAAAGACCTGGAGATAGAAAACCAAAAGGGAATAACACACTAGGCATTTCTCAAGCTGAAAGAACTGAAGAAAAGCTTCAATCCTCGAGCTGCAATATTGAAGGGTTCTGTGGGGAAAATATTAAACAATGCAGGAAGCATCAAAAGAAGATGAATAGACTACACAGAGTCACTATACCAAAAAGAACTGGTCGATGTTCAACCATTTCAGGAGGTAACATATGATCAGGAACTTATAGTACTGAAGGAAGAGGTCCAAGCTGCACTGAAGGTGTTGGTGAAAAACAAGGCTCCAGGAACTGACAGAATACCAGTTGAGATGTTTCCACAACAGATGCAGCACTGGAAGTCTTCACGTGTCTATGCCAAGAAATTTGGAAGACAGCTACCTGGCCAACTGATTGGAAGAGATCCATATTTATGCTTACTCCAAAGAAAGGTGATCCAACCAAATGTGAAAATTATCAAACAGTAACATTAATATAACATGCAACTTGTATTAGTTACTGCCATGGATTGAATTATGTCCCCCCAAAAATGTGTATATCAGTTTGGCTGGGCCATGATTCCTGGTATTGTGTGATTTTCCTATATGTTGTAAATCCTGCCTCTATGTTATTAATGAGGGAGGATGGGTGGCAGTTGTGTTAGTGAGGCAGGACTAAATCTACAAGATTGGATTGTGTCCTGAGGCAGTCTCTTGAGATATAAAAGACAGAAGTGAGCAGAGAGAAGAGAGGGACCTCATACCATCAAGAAAGCAGTGCTGGGAGCAGAGTGCGTCCTTTGGGCCAGGGTCCCTGAGCCGAGAAGCTCCTAGTCTGGGGGAACACTGACGAGAAGGCCGAGAGAGAGAATGCCTTCCCCTGGAGCTGACACCCTGAATTCGGACTTTTAGCGTACTTTACTGTAAGGAAATAAAATTCTCTTTGTTAAAACCATCCATTGTGGTATTTCTGTTATAAACTAAGACAGTTACATTTAAAAAGTGCATGCATGCATGGATAATAAAAATTCATTGGACTTGTCTTTGGTGAAATATTTGAAGTGTTGAAAAAAAAAACCTACCCACCTAGGCTTATGTACTCAGTGAAATTATCCTTCAAAAGTGAAGGTCGGACAGACAAAAAATGAAGGGATTTATTGCCAGTAGACCTGCCTTGCAAGAAATGCTTTAAAAAAAAAAAAAAAGAAGTTCTTCAGAGAAGGAAAATGATATAGGTCAGAAACTTGGATCTACATAAAGAAATAAAAGGATCAGAGAAGCAATAAATGGAAGTAAAATAAAATCTTTTATTTTCATATTCTTAATTGATCTAATAGATAACTGTTCAAAGTAATAATAGTGGCAATATATGGGTGACTATAGCTTATGGATAAGTAAAATGAATGACAGCAATATTATAAGAAACAGTGGGGAGGAATTGGAAATACTCTTTCATAAGGTACCTGCACTACCTGTGAAGTGGTATACTGTTACTTGAAAGTGGACTTACATTGGTTGTAAATGTATATTGCAAACTCTAGGGCAACCACTAAGTATTTTTTTAAAGAAGGAAATGGTAAGGGATGAGAGAAAATGAAATTACACAAAATGCTCCATTGAAACCAGAGAAGACAGAAAAAAGGGGAAAGATAAAACATAAAACATAAAACAAGTGCAATGAATAGAAAACAGTTACAAACTGTTCAGTCTAACAACACCTACTCCTCACTTACCAACTATCTCATTATCCAACATTTTGCTTTTACAGCAATAGTAAAAAATCTACTGTCCAACTATTTTGTACATTAATGATGTACGTCTGGCAGTAACAAACACTAAGGTGCAAGGCAAGAGTAACACTGGATGTGATGGTTAAGGTTATGTGGCAACTTGGGTGGGCCATGATTCTCAATGGTTTGGCAGTTATGTGATGATGTAATTTGGCACTTATTTAATGATGTAATTTGGCACTTATGTAATGATGTAATCATCCTCCATTTTTGATCTGATGTGGTCATCCTCCACTTTTGCATAACACCAATTTTACATAAAACCCGGTCTTTGGAACCCAGCCATGTCGATAAATGAGGAGTGGGTGTTTAACAAGTAATCACTCTACACAACCTCATCTACCCTGAGACCAGAAGAACTAGATGGTGTCTGGCTACTCCTACCTACTATTCTGACCAGGGAACATGTAGATGGTCCCAGATAGAATGGGAGAAAAATGTAGAAGAAAAATCTCAAATTCTTAAAAAAGGCAAAACTCAAGACTATTGCTCTGAGATACCCTTTAAACTTTGAACTGAAACCATTTCCAGAGGTCATCTTTCAGATAAATAACAGATTGACTCATAAAATAATATCACCCGTAAGTACTGTGCTCCTTAAAAAAAATCATCTATATAGATCAAACAGTCATCAGTTACCCTAAATCAAAGATGAGAAGGTAAGGGGAGTTGGGGAAACTATATTAATGGAAACAGAACAACTGTAACAGAAATAATGAGAATGTTGACCACTGTGAAAAATGTAACCAATGTCACTGAACAATATGTATAGAAATTGTTAAATTGGAACATAATTTGCTGTGTGAACTTTCACCAAAAACACAATAAAATATCATAAAAAATAATAATTATAAATACTAACACTCTAAATATATCAATCAAAAGACAGAGACTATCAGAGTGGGTAGAAGAACAAGACCCAACTGTATGCTGTCTATAAGAAATTCACTTTAAATATAAAGACACTGATAGATTCAAAGTAAAGGAATGAAGAAAGATATACCATACTAACACTACTCAGTCGAAAGCTGGAGTAACTATATTAATTTTAGACAAAGCAAATTTCAGAACAAGGAAAAAAGTATTATATAATGATAAAGGGATCAATTCTCCAAGAAGCCATAATGTGTTTGCATCTAACAACAATGTATCAAAATATGTAAGACAAAAATAGAACTACAATGAGAAAGACAAATCCACTATCAGACTTGAACACTTCACCCCTCTATCAGTAATGGACAGATCCAGCAGGCAGAAAATCAGTAAAGATATAATTGAACTGAACATCACCAACAACCAACTGTATCTAATTGACATTTATAGTTCATCCAACAACAGCAGAATACACATTCTTCTCAAGCTCACATGGAACATTCTCCAAGATAGACCACATTCTGAGCCATAAACTCAAAAAAATTTAAAAGAATAGAAATTATACAAAGTATGCTTTCAGACCACAGTGGAATTAAACCAGAAGTCAGTAACAGAAAGGCAGCTGGAAAATCCCAAAATATTTGGATATTAAACAACACATTTCTAAATAATATATGGGTCAAAGAAGAAGTCTCAAGAGAAATTGAAAAATATTTTGAACTAAATGAAAATACAATTTGCCAAACTTTGTGGGATGCAGAAAAAGCAGCCCTCTGTTTCACTACCCTACACGATGCAAATATTTTTCCTAGTTTATTGTTTGCCTTTAAAATGTTCTTTCTGGCAGTTTTATGTAGTCTAATCTGTCAATACTTCCTTTATGAGTTCTGCCCTTGGGGTAAAAAAATGTATTTTAATACCAAAGAGTGAATAATGACTACAATTTTACCATTTGTAGTGCAATGAATGATCAAGTCACGTAACCTCTCTGAACTGATTTCTTCATCTACGCAACGAAAATAATAACCAATTCATGTGGCTGCTGTGAGCGGAAAGTGAGAGGCTCACTGTTGTCGTTTTTGTTAGGTGCCATTGAGTCGGTTCCAACTCCTAGTGACCCCACGTACAACAGAACGAAACATTGCCCAGTCCTGCGCCATCCTCACAATCGTTGTTATGCTTAAACCCATTGTTGTAGCCACTGTGTCAATCCATCTCATTGAGGGTCTTCCTCTTTTTCGCTGACCCTCTACTTTACCAAGAATGATGTCCTTCTCCAGGGACTGATTCCTCCTGATAGCATGTCCAAAGTATGTGAGACATAGTCTTGCCATCCTTGCTTCTAAGAGGCACTCTGGTTAAACTTTTTCTAAGACAGATTTGTTCGTTCTTTTGGCAGTCCATGGTACATTCAATATTCTCCAACACCACAATTCAAAGGCGTCAGTTCTTCTTCAATCTTCCTTATTCATCATCCAGGGAGAGGCTAGATGATGTAATTCCTCCATGCAAGAATCTGAGGGCTAAGAAGAACATACTGTGGATAAAGCGCTTTGCAAAAAACACCACAAAGTCAAAATCCCACGTCCTAGGCCCACAGTTCCTTTCTTTTTCTTGCATCAGCTCGGTGGGTGTCATGGGTTGGATTTGGAGTCAGTGCCCCCACGTTCACGCCCCTTCCTCCTCCCCTGTGGGCTCACAGCCCTGGACACATTTGACCTCATTTCATCTTTACCCTTTTGAGAGGCCTGTTTTACCATCCCATTTTGTAGCAAGAGAACAGACTGAGACGCTTTTCCTTTCAGCTTACACTTGTTGGGCCTCTGCTTTGTGCCAGGCTCTGGAATAGCCTGGGACTCATCTGCAAGGCTGGGAGGAGCCAGCACAGCTCACTCTGGCCAGTGTGGGGAGCCCTTGGAGAGGCGGGAGGCCAGGAGGGTAGGAGGGTGAAGGTCTATCACAGGCAGTGACCGGGGGAACAGAGAAAGGAGGAACAACCAGGGACCTTGAGGAAGCAGAATCAATAGGTCTCAGTGAGTAGGTGAGGCAGATGGGGAAGAAGGGGAAGTTGGGGTGACACCCAGGTTTCTGACTGGGAACACAGATGGGGCATGGAGCTACTGATGTACCATGCTGTAGAGAGCAGCTTTCAGAGGGGAGGTGGGTGGGGTTTCAGACATGCTGACTTCCAGGGGCTGGTGACTGCCTTGGTGGAGAGGGGTGCAGGAGGCAGTAGTCTGGACTGCAGACCGCTGTCTGGGGGCCATGGAGCCCCAGCTGTCCTGCACAGGGAGAGGCTGTAGAGGGAGGAGATGATTAGGTCATGTCCACATCTGAGGGTGGGCGAAGAGGAGGCTGGAGAGGGGCCCCAAGGGACTTGGCTGTGAAATGGGAGGACAGTGAGGGGCTGCAGGCAGATGGCGTTGGCAGTGTCCAGCGCTGCATGGAGAGGGGGAAGGTGAGGACCTGCCCCTAGGGGAGGTGCCCTTGGAAAGGACAGTGTCCTTGGCATGGACATTACTGAGGAGAAAGGGAGTGGACTACTGATGTGGCAGGTGAGGAATGCAAATATGAAGAACACATATAAAAAGAGCACTCCTCCATGGATCCCTGGTGGCACAAAGGTTAAGCACTTGGCTGCTAACTGAAAGTTTGGTGGTTTGAACTCACCAAGCGGCTCTTCAGGAGAAAGACCTGGTGATCTGCTTCCATAAAGACTATAACCTAGGAAACCCTAAGGAGCAGTTCTACTCTGTCACATAAGGTCACTGTGAGTCAAAAATCAGCACCTAACAACAACTCCTTCATGAGGGAAAAGCAAGCAAGAAGCAGAGTGACAACCAGGAGTTACAGGGTTTGGGTTGGAGGGGAGCCTTACAAATGTTGTCATTTTTTAGGTGTAATTTACATATAATAAAATGCACCCACTTTCAGTGTAAATTTTGGTAAGTTTATACACAAGTTATCCACTATCACAATCAAAATATAGAACATTTCTATCACCCCACAAAGTTCCCTGGTGCTACTTCTCAGACAGTCCCCATCACTGCGAGCTCCACCTCAAACTGAAGCCACCATGAATCTGCCTTCTGTCACTAACGATTCATTGTGTCTTTTCTAGAGGTTCATAGAAATAGAATCATCCAATAGGTAGTCTTTTGTGTCTGGCTTTTTTTGCTCACATCATGTCTTGGGGATTTAGCTATGCTGTTGTGTACAGCAGTAGTTTGTTCCTTTTTACTGCTGAAATAGCGTGGATGAGCTACAGTTACTTCTCATTCAACTGTTGAAGGACACCTGGGCCGTTTCCAGTTCGGGGTTATCACGAATAAAGCTGCTATGAACCTCATGCAGTAGTCTTTGTTTGGGTGTGTTTTTATTTCTCTTGGATGAATAACTAGGAGTAGAACTGCCAGATTGTATGGTAAGGAGCCCTGGTGGCGCAATAGCGCTCAGCTGCTAACTGAAAGATCCGCGGTTAGAACTCACCAGCAGCTCCACATGAGAAAAGACCTGGTGATCTGCTTTCATAAAGGTTTAGAGCCTAGGAAAGCCTATGGGGCAGTTCTGCTCTGTCCTATAGGGTCGCTATGAGTCTGAAACAACTCAACGTCACACAGCAACAACAACGTGGTAAGTGTATCTTACATTCCCACCAGCAGTGCATGAGCTTTCCAGTTGCTCCACATCCTCACCAGCACTTGTTATTGTCAATCTTTTTCATTTTTACCATTCTAATGGATTTGTAGTGATGTCTCATTGTGTTTTAATTTGCATTTTGAGGAATTTTTAAAGTATAGACATATTTCAGAGTTTGAGTCATTAGGTCAGAATATGTTGAAGACAGGTGATGGGGGAACTGATGGACACAGTTCAAAACAAGAATGCAAACAGACAAGCTTAAAACTGCAGTTAAAGAGTTAATCCCAGCTCAACTGCTTACTTGCTATGTGATCTTCAGCAAGTTACTTATTCATTCCGTGCCTCACTTTCCACATTATAAAATGGGGATAATAAAAGTACCTACCTCATAAGATTGTTTAAAGAATTAAGTGACTTTATATTTGTTGTCTTATTATGGTGCCTGGCTATAGAAAATGCTATATGAGTTCCATTATTATTGTTGTTTTTAGCAGCCTTCCAGTTGATTCTAACTCATGATAACCCCATGTGTGCAGAGTAGAACTGCTCTACATTGTTTTCAAGGCTGTAACCTTTCAGAAGCAGATTGCCAGGCCTGTTTTCTGAGGCACTTTTGTGTAGGATCACTTAAACTTTTGCGCCACCAAGAGACTCCAAGTCATTATTATTATTGTCCCCCATTATTGAATTAATATAATTCTAAGTCCTCTGTGAGTCCTCCCCACAGGCGGCAAGAGGTACAGTCATTGCAACCACCACTAGGGGACAGACTTCAGCACCTTTCATTTACCCAAACAGTTCTGTATTTGAAGATCCCTGGGTGGCACAAAGGAGTCCTGGTGGCGCAGAGGTTAAAGAGCTTGGCTGCTAACCGGAAGAGGTCAGTGGTTTGAACCCACCACCGTTCCACAGCGGAAAGATGTGGCAGTCTGCTTCTGTAAAGATTCACAGCCTTGGAAACCATATGGGGCAGTTCTATTTTGTCCTATATGGTCGCTATCAGAGTTTCACTCAGCTATGAGTTGGAATCAACTCAGTGGCAGTGGGTTTGGTTTTGGGGTGGCACAAACAGTTAAGCACTCTGCTACACACCGTAAGGTTGGTGGTTTCCTCGGAAGAAAGGCCTGGCGATCTGCTTCTGAAAAATCATCCATTAGAAACTCTTTGGAACACAGTTCTACTCTGACACACATGGATTCACCATAAGTCAGAACTGACCCCAACTGGCTTGTTGTTATTGTTTTGGTTCAGCACTTATTTGAGGGTGGGAACTGGTGCCCAGACATCCAGCCTTTTTGCCTCCCACCCTTTCCTTCCTCACCCTAATCTGATTTCCCTCTTGGAGACCTCAGACTCTTCTTCTGGGGAGGGAGCCACGTTCTCATCTCCTAGCAGTAGGAGTGAAAGAGGGCTGATCCGGAGAACCCTAGTGGATAGGGGCTGACACTGGTCCCCGCTAGTTCACAGACAGGCTCCTTAGAAGCTTGCAGTTCTGGCCAGAGAGGCTCTTTCTGTAGCCCCTTCCTCTCTGTTCCCCAGTGGCCAGGGCTCTCAGAGGGCCTGGGCTCTGTCCCAAGTGGTCCAGTGAGCCTCCTGGATGCCACAGGCCAGGCGAGAGCACGTGGCCAACATGACGCTATTCATGTGCTAGCCTTCATTCATTCAGCAAGTACCCTGCCAGCGCTGGCCGGGACAGTCCCTACCAGGTACTTGGAGGTTGAGATGAGGAAGTGGGCCCTTCCTGGGAGGAGCTCAGTCCAGTGCGGAAGCCCATAGACGCTAAGTGTTTTCGCGGTGCCACCGCAGCAGGGTGAGCACAGAGCTTGGCCTCGGTAAGTTGGGCGGGTTCCCCGGAGGAGCGAAGATGGGCTGGCAGAGCACGAGATTTCTGCGCTCCTAATAGTGCATTAATCAAAAGGTGCTCACACGATGCTTTTTTTTTTCTTTCTTTTGCGGGACCTCAGTTTACTGACAGCCCAGGCAGTACTAGCGGCCCCTGCAACACCCGGCTGTGGGAGAGGGGCAGAGGTCCTGTCCAGCCTCCCCTCTGGCCTGCTCCCATCTCTGGGCTTTTGCACATCGTTTCCACATTTGTGTGCACATCAAACTTCGTTGAGCGCCTCCTAGGGGCCGGCAGCTCCGCTCCGCTGGGTGCTGAGGGGCACATAGCCCTGCCCTCAGGGACTGGGCATGAGGACCTCCATGCAGAGGACTGGCGAGCCCTCAGTAGCCGGCGGAGCGGCACCTAAGCTGAGACCAGAGGAATACATGGGCTCCAGGCCTGCGGTGGTGGGCAGCTGATGGTGGAGGGTTCCAGGCTGGACTGGAGACACTCACCACCGCGGAGGACCACCGTGAGGGAAGAGGCAGCCCCGCGGGAGGGAGAACCCGGCAGGGCTAGGATGAGGCAGTGAGATGAGCAGGTGCTTAGGATGCAAAACGTGATGAGGCAGAGGCCTCCTTCCGGGGGGCGCAAGGCAGGCGCTGCTTTACCCTAAGGGCACGGGACGCCCCTGAGGGATTTTAGGCAGAAGGGTGGCAGGATCAGATTGAAAAGATTATTATGATTACGGAACCCACACAGAAGCCCCAACGGTTTGTAAAGTTTTGTTTCTTAAGCTGGGATGTAGATTCACAGGTCCTGACTTTCTGTATGCCTGAAATAATTCATAATTGAGAGACAGAGAGATCGTTCTGACCATTGAGTGGAGAATGGGCTGGAGGGGAACCTGCCAGAAGCCACTGCCGCAGTCCAGGTGAGAGCTGATGGTGGCTGGAACTCAAGGTGTGGGTGAAGATGAGGGCTGGGGAAACTGAGGACTTGGTGACTGCAGGATGGGGCTGCAGGCAAAGAGGGTAGCCAGGTAGCCAGGTAACCAGGGAAAGATGATGGTGACCAGGAGGAAGAGCGGATTTGAGGAAAGGTTGGAAAGGCCCTTTCAGAACTGTTGGGTTGGAGGTGGAGGTGTCCATGTTGTGGGCCATGAGGGTCTGCAGGTTAGGAGGGACGTGTGGGTGTCACCAGCACACAGATGGTACCTGAAGCCATGGAGTGGACAAGAGTGTGGGGAGACGACATAAGGCAAAGTCTAGGAAGTTCAGTGTTGAGGGCATGAACAAAAAAGAAGAGCCTGAGGAGGAGACCAAGACTGAACAGAACGGCTAGGCGGGCTGAGGAAAGGCAAGAGAATGCAATGTTGTGCAAGTTAGGGATTTTCAGACAGTGGGAGTGACCACAAGCTGCCAGGACTTCATGAAAGGGTCTCCTGTACTCAGTGACACCTTGCCATGTCCCCACCCCTCTGCTCCCCTGACTGCCTCCTCCTCTGACACGCCTTACCCAAATTCTGACCTTGCACCATGCCACATCACAAACATCTCCTTTCCAGAGGGGTCCAGCCCTCGCAAACAGACCTGTTGTCTGATTTGGGGGAGCATGTATTGCTTGTACCTTCCATCTTAACACTCCTCTATATGACCTTGTACTATTGCCCAGCTGTTCTCACAGCTCGTTGGTAAACTCCCTAGAGGAGGAACCTTGGCCACCTCCACCATACCTTCGATTGTCCATCAATACTTGTTGCTTGATAAACAGACACCTGTGGGCTGGGCCAGGATTTCAGCGTTATTCCATGTTTGGCCAGTAGGCTGCACTCCAAGAAGAGGGTACTTGGAAATTCCAGGCTTTCCGGGAACAGAAACGGCCAGCCTCAGTTTAGCAAAGAGGACTTCTAAAAACACTGTCAAGCAATGGCCTCTCCCACACCCCTAGATCTGTACTGGCTCCCTCCGAGAGCACCAGGATGACACCTGAGGTGTGGGGCCACCAGGAAAGGGCCTCTTTCCAAGCTTGTCATCCATATCTAGAGTTCCCTGATACAGGACTGCATTTAACCCACTCACGTGATTTTTATTGAATCGATGAAGGTCTGGAGTTTGAATTTACACTACGCATGTGCTCTGGAAACTCCCAGTCCAAGAAACTAACAAAAATAGATCCCAGGCCAATGATCCAACCACAAACTGGGACAGGATCTTCACAATGTACACAAACAGCAAAGAAGTAGAGCACAGGCTAAAACACACACACACACACACAGACACAGCCAAAGACTCACAGAAAATGGGCCAAGAATATGAACAACCAGTTTACAGAAGAGAAAACCCAAATGGGTAGTATATGTCTACAAAGATAGTGAGCGCTGGGTGAGTCTGAGTCAGGCGAACCACTTTGCAGAGCAAGGGCTGCATCAGTGAAGCTAACTGTGAGCTGATGATTTGACCTGGCAATTTCACTCCTAGGTGTTCACCCACGAGAAGTGGACCTCAAAGGGGGCATTGTCGTCTCCTGGGGAGCAACTGGAGATTTACAAGGTTTCCCATTTATCACAATGATAGGAGAGGGGCAGCCCTGTAGTAGGCAGGGCTGATGGGTACTTGATATCCTGCAAAATGCAGGGTGGCACTGCACAGTGAAGAACTGTCCTATGGTTTCACCTAAAAACACATAGGATTTTTTGCATAGTTTTAACTGAACTTTCCTAATATGAAATTACTAAATAAAATAGATGGAAGATTTTATCTTGATTCTGTTCCCCCAGGATGTGATCCCGAACTAGCAGTCATAGGTGGCTTAAGATCTTACGTATGTCAGGGTACATTTTAACAGTGTACTACCAAAGATGAGGCAAAGACACGAACCTCCAGTGGTAGGACTTGGGGAACCTGACGTTTGCCAACGCGTGTAGTTATTTGGGGTAGGGGTTCCTCTTGAGCACACACAGCTCAGATCATATGAATCTTGGCAGACAACTCCTCTAATGAAAATCCTGGATGAGAATTGAGACTCTGGATTGGGAATGAGGAATGGAGGTTAAAGTTACAGAAATCTGACTCTCTGGTTTTTTGAGAATCTTTTACTGATTCTTTCTCACTCAAAGGAAAATACTGGTTAATTTTCATGTATATGTTTCAGAGAACACCCCCAATTGCTGCTTCTGTCTTGAATTCTGCCCACTTCGCTGCTTTCAGAGTCTGTGGGCTCTGGGTCTGGCTCCCGTATCCACAGTCACATACTGGAATGTGTGGACTGGGGGTGCAGATGCTGGTGGGGTCCGTGGGGTGGCTGGTTCTGGAGGCATGAGACTGCAACCCGAAGCAGCCTGGAATGACCCCACTCCAAGATGTGTGATTTGGGGTTGCTCCTTAGGTGCAAGGACAGCGTGCAGATTTCAGTCCATGCTCCCAGGGCAGGGCAAGGGCAAGGGCAAGAATCAAAGCTTGGGTCACCCCCTGCCCCAAGAAGGACATCCTCTTTCTGGGCCTTTAGTGTCTCATCTGGGAAATGGTAATGAAAATAGGCTCTGCATTCCTGAAAGTAGAGGACCAGGCTAACTACTCCCAAAGCCCCTTCCTCTTACCATCCACCAGGGCACAGGTCCTGGGAGGCCTCTTCCCATCAGCCAGCCTGAGAGCTCTCTCTTCTGTGATCTTGTAACCTGCCCCCCACCCCCACCCCCACCTATCTCCAATCTCTGTGCTCACTCCATTCTTCCCACAAACAGTGTTGGAAATTTACTGTGTGCCAAGCACGACTGTGCCCTCAGAAACTGTCCTGCTCCAGGGGTGCATGTGTCTGTACACAGCCCTGTAGTCCAGGGGTGTCCACGCAACTGTGAAGAAGCAAAGGACAGAATGTTACGGTGCACCAGCCCAGGAGGCACCAGCCAGGCGGGGGGTGGCCCTGAGCAAGGTCTTCAAGGGCTGAGAGCTTGTGGGTGGGTGTCAGGGTGGGAAGTGGGATAGGGAAGGGGTGGTGACCTGGCTCAGGGAGGTGTAGGCCCTCAAGGAGGTCAGGGGTGTTGAAGAGGCAGAGTTGGGTCCAGCGCTGTCTTCTGTGCTTGGGAAGCCTGGATCCCTCACCCTCTTTATCCGGTGAAACAATCAGTAACAAAGTGAGACTATATGTAGCCAGATGAGGAAAGGGGTGGGCCTGGGGAGGTCAGGGAAGGCTTTGTGAGAAACTTGGAAGGATGGGCTACAAGGGGAAAGGGGAGCATTTGGGAAGAGAGAGAGGGGTATTAGAGACCTTCCCTGGGTCTGAGGACAGACTGGTGTGTCTCAACGGGAGAGCCAGCTAGGCTGCAAAAGTGGGGTCAAGGAGAGGAGGCCTTGGGAGCTGGCTAGAGGCTCCCTGGCTCATTCTTCCAGGCGCCCCCGCACAGCGGGCCTCCCCGTGAACAGTTGGAGAGGCGCCCCGCTGGCTTAGATGCCCGACTGCGCTAACGTGGTGGAGCCCTGCCAGCAGATCTTTTGTTTCGGCGACTCAAAGGCAGCGTCAGCAGGGCCCATATATATGGGAGCCGACCCGCCGGCGGGCGCACCATGGCGCAGCGCTCAGGGAAGGTGAATGCGTTCGGTGGGGGCTTTGGAAGCTGTACTGGAACCGAACTGAAACTCGACCGGGGCCGTGGGAGACCGCGCAAGCCCCCATCCCCGACACCCATCACCACTTTTATGCTGGGACTTGAGGGGAGACCAACGGTCACTTGATGCCCTCGCTAGTCCGTGGTTTTGTCATATGCAAAGTCAGCAAAATTTCCTGATGAAATGAGGCCACCCGGCTGTTGACCCAGTGATAGGGAAGGTCTGGGGGAGTGAGACCACCTTCCTTTCCTAACTCCCTCCCTTTCCTAACTCTGGATAAGGCTCAAGTTTGCTGCAGGGATGCTGGTCGGACCCTGGGGACTTGCGGGGTTGGGGAGCCTGTACTGGTGCTGAACCCGGAGGCCCCACTCTATCTTCTTTGCCGGAAGGTGGTCTAAATGTGGGCTGGCTCTCTGTGAAATGTTGAGACTGGAGGTACGTTTTAATTTTGGTGCCCAGGTCTCCCTGCTCTCTGAGACCATGCGCTGAGGGTGACTGAGCCGGGAGGGTGGCCTCCGCTTCTCTAGCTTCCTAGCTCGCCTGAGAAGCCGCTTTCAAGGGGTTGCGTCAGTAACCACTCGCTATCACAGCAGCCGCAACAACTAAGACATGCTGCTCTGGCACCGCATCCCCAGCGGCCCTGTGCTGAATCCCTGCCTTGCTCCCCCTGCACCCAGGGCTGCAGAGCTGAATGGCAGAGGGAACCGCATCAGCTCTTAAGATTTCCACTGCCACTAACATTTCCGTAACCCAGGTTCACTGTCATGCCTGGCTCCAAGGGGCCTGGAGATACAATTCTGCCGCCTCCTGCTGGGAGGAGAACTGGAAATATTGGTGATATCACAAATGACTAGGGTGTGTTCCGGGCTTCTAGGTAACATTATTGGCACTTTAACAGCCCCTTCCTTCTAGGAGCACGAGTCTTGACAACTGAAGAGAATGTAATGGTAAGAATGCTAGGTGCCAGAACAGGACATGAGTTTGGGGGCTGTTATTGATTCACGTTGTTTTGCTTGGTGACAAGGAGAACCTTTCCGTGCTACATAGCTCTGGGGCACTATGGCTGAACAGAGTTCCTGATTTGACACATCCCTGGGATTCCACTAAAGAGGCCCCTTTTGAGAACATAAATCCTGTGCCAGGGCCTGGGATGGAGTCAGCCCAGGAGGCTCAATCCCAGGAACTTGCCTTTCTGGAAAATAAATGTGGGGTTATGATGGTGGGTTGTGGGTGAAGTGTTTTCTTTTGAAAACATTTCCTTTGATGTCATTATGGATGTTATGTTTTAAAAATAAACAAAATTTTTTAAACGCAGTGGAAATATGAAAAGAATCTGTTTTCAAATGACCCCAAGACAAAGGGGAAGTCTCTGTCTTCAAATATTTATTGACATTTTGCTGTTCAGTTGAGGGCTGCTGGGAGTGGGAAGGGCCAGGGATGCTGGGTATAACATCAACCCACCATACCAAGAAGAGAAAAGTCCATTCATTTGCTCTTCGACCCAATTAGCAAATCTTGGTTGAGCTCTACTGTATGCAGCAGGGCTGGGTATTAGTGTTCTTGGAACTGGAGGGTCCCCCAAATGAAACAAGAGAAAGCCCCCATCCTGTACTCTCTAACCCGGCCTTCCAGATCACCCTCTATGAGGGCAAGCACTTCACAGGGTGGAAGCTGGAGGTTTTTAGGGACTGTGACAACCTCCAGGACCGAGGCTTTACGAATCTGGTGAACTCCATCCGAGTGGAGAGCGGGGCCTGGGTTTGCTTTCAGCACCCTGAATTCCAGGGCCAGCAGTTCTTCCTGGAGCATGGTGACTACCCCGACTTCTTCCATTGGAATGGCCACAATGACCACATGGGCTCCTGTCGGCCTGTAGGAATGGTGAGTGGGCCATTCACCTTGGGGGGACTTCCTGTTGGAGTGACAGGGGAGGGGGTGAGGCCTGATCAGACACAGAGGCAAACAACCAGAGGAGTGTGGCCCTCTTGGCTGTAAGGTCTTTAAGAGACAACCCTGCCCAAACCCAGTCACGTCCTGGGTTGGAGATGGTGTGGGGCCAAAACGAGGGGAACGCTGTTGGAGAGCCTTTGAAGGGGATCTTCATGCTTACGAGCCTGTTTCTGAGACTGCCACACCTAACCTGTATGTTGCCTGTCTTCCTGGGCCCTTGGCAACACCTTCTAGAACACGTCACCCCGTCAAGAGGTGTCTTTCCTGTGTTCATTCCTTGGGGTCCTGCCAAGTGACCAAAACTCACCTGATCAGCCAATTGACCATCAAGTTTTCATGGACACATCAGGAAATCACTTTAAATTTCTGATTCAAAAATTTTGCTAGATTTCCCATTGAAAATGTTATGATGTAAATTTGAATTTGCAACCAGATGAAAGGAAAAAAAGCAAATATTTAAGTAAGGCTGATTTTGGCAGGGTGCGTCACCTCTTGCAAGTAATTTTGTAGCTCTGTTCAGGGGTCACCTGTGCTCTCACCTTGGAGTAACTCATGGGGGAAGCTCAGGTAAGGAAGGCTAGCAAGGGGAAACTGGGGGCGGAGCCTGGAGGAGTCACACCTTTGGCCCCCGTGTGTGTGTGTGTGTGTGTGTGTGTGTGTGTGTGTGTGTGTGTGTGTGTGTGTGTGTGTGTGTGTGTGTGTGTGTGTGTGTGTGTGTGTGTGTGTATGCACACGCGCGCGTGCGTTTGGGGTGGGAAGTGGCTGGATCCTGAGACCAGGGGGGAGCTCCCATCTCTTTGCTACATTGGTTGCAAAACCAGCTGGGCTTTGGCATCTCAAATTTTAAGAATGATTTCTTCATATTTCCACCAGGCCATGGCCATTTGGAAAAAAGAATTAAAGTTATTTTCCTAAATCCTGCGTAATGCTATCTATATGAAAAAATATACTAGGTGTAGCCAATGCTGTTTTCCTGAGAGTCCTCCTGGGGCCAGCCTTGCCGCAGATGCTGGCCCAGGGTCATCCAGGGCTGGTGCTGAAGTTCTCCTTTGTCTTCTGGAGTCATCGCAGGGGGATCCCATAGGCAGACACAGGTCCTGACCCAAGTGAACCAACTGTAGAGTCCAGCAGGATTGCAGCTAGAGAGATTCTGCTCTTTGGTTGAGGGTTTTGGCTTCATGTTTTAATCAAAAGTTCTGTTACAACTTTAAAATATTATCATTATCATTATCCATGGCATGCGGCCCAGAGAGAGGGGTAAAGAGTAGAGAACCTTGTTGGTATGACCAGGGTACAAGAGGGAGTCCCTTAAGGAGCTGATGACTGACCACGGTCCAAGCTTTGCCACTGGCCTGTGGGCAACCTTGGGCCGGCTACCGGCCCTCTCTGGCCCTTGAACTTTGTGTATAAAAAGAGACTGGACTGGTTCAGGTGCGTTGAAACTTTTCAAAATAATAGAACCTGTTCACCAAACCAAATCTGTGGAAGAACAATCAGAAGTATGGGTGGAAGGAGCATTCACCTATCCCACACTGAACTCAGCCCCAGACCAACCCAGCTAGAGTGGTCCTAGATTAAGAATTCTGAGCTCAGTGCCTTGAGCAATTATCAGCTCCTTCCTGCCTGGGTCATCTTTTTATGGGGAGGTGAGCTCAGGAGCACTTCTCTTCTTTCCTTCCTCCCCTCCTTGGATCCTGGAACACAGGGAGCACTTCCGCCTGGAAATCTTTGAGGGCTGCAACTTCACGGGCCAGTGACTGGAGTTCACAGAGGACAGCCCCTTCCTCCAGAGTCAGGGCTGGGCCAAGAACTGCGTCAGCGCCCTCAAGGTGTATGGGGATGGAGCGTGAGTAATGCCACATAGGGCCATGCCCTCTGCCTGGGACAGGTATCAGACCCCCACAAGTGGGCAGCATGCCCCCACACCAGAAGCCCTTTCCCTCCCTTGGCTGCCCCACCCCAGACTCCCTACCCGAGTCACGCAAGAGCAGCTTCCTGCATGACCCCCACTAACCCCTGCACACAAGGTGTGTACAATAGAACCAGTGCAGTAAGTGTTGCGCTTTGCGGGCGAGCACCTTCCTTATCACCTCCACTTTGCAGAGGAGGAAGCTGAGACGCAGAAAGGTTAGAGAACTCTTGTGCTAGTTGGTAGCACAGCGGGATTGCAGCCAGGCTTTTGACTTCCGTATTGTCCAGTCCTAGCGTGGTGTCTCCCCAGGCCCCACCTCCACCCCCACCCTCACTGCAGGAGAGCTGTCTGCTTGGGCACCTGCCTCCCTGGTTGCATCTCCCAGAGCCAGGCCTCTGTATTCCTGTAGCACAGGATCAGGGGAGTGCTCAGGGGCTGCAAGCAAGGAGTTGTGAGAGGGGTCTAAAGGAAGATGATAACTGAATGGGAGAATTGTGACAGCCCACCTTCCCCAGGCAGCCTGGTCCCACAGGCTGTGCTCAGCCCTTCCTGCTCTTTCTCCATCCTTCTGATTCTCTCCAGGGCTCTCTTTCTCACATCTGCCTTTCTTCTGCCCTTCTCTCTGCCTTTGTGAAATTCCATGTTTGCCCTAAATTGATGGCATCTGGGAGTTCCATGGGTAGAATTCCAAAATAGTAATCTGCCCTGGAAAAATTGCTGGCTGGATTGTGTCTCATGAGACCAAAGTCATACCTTTGCATGTAAGGAGTCCTGAGACCCAAGAGGCAACCCCCGCATGCCCACCCCCAGAAGATTCCCAGGAGTTGTCTAGAAAGAAGGTGAGGAGCATGGGGGGTGGGGGACATACATGATCTCCTTTGTTGTAGAGTAATGATGCATACTGTTTAAAATAAAATCAAGAGAGATTTATTGAAAGTAGAGGCAGCTAGAGCCAGGAAAACACTGACTCCCACAAAGTGAAAGTCAGAGCTCCATAATGGTGAAGCTGCAGAGAGATATTTATAGGGTGAGATCAAAGAGTTTAAGGTACATTATTTTGATTGGAAGTTACAAACTTAGATCAGCAAAAAGCAGGATCATTAGAAGTGGGGGCTCGAAAGAGATTGGTTTATCAGGGGTATGTGGGCATTCTCGATTGGTGGCTTACAGTTAAGCTGTTTGTTTCAAGTCTCCTTGGGAACAAGCTCCTTGAGAACAAGCTGCAGATGGGCTGTTTTAAGGCTCCTTGGGAACTAGCTAACAATATTCTAATTGGTGCTTGGTAAGGTAAGGTGGTGGAAGGCGGGACATCACAAAGTGGTCTTTTACTATGATTGGTTTACAGAGTATATTCGTGCTTTGTTGATTAGTTACTACTTGGTGATATGTGTGCTTGCAAAGGTGTCACAAGGGGGTCACAAGATGATTACATGATAGATTCTATGGGAACAGAGGGTAAAGATTAACTTACTTAGGGGAGAGTTCTTTTGAGAATATCTTACACAAAGGGTTTTGATACCTTCTCCTGGTTTAGCATGATGTACTTTTTTTTTTCATTTGGCATGCATTCTTTTTATTTTTTATTGTACTTTAGATGAAGGTTTACAGGACAAACTAGCTTCTCATTAAACAGTTAGTACATATATTATTTTATGACATTGGTTAACAGCCCCATGACATGTCAGTACTCTCCCTTCTCAACCTTGGGTTCCCTATTACCAGCTTTCTTGTTCCCTCCTACTGTCTAGTCCTTGCCCCTGAGCTGGTGTGCCCCTTTTGTCTCGTTTTGTCCTATGGGACTGTCTGATCTTTGGCTAAAAGGTGAACCTCTGGAGTGACCTCATTACTGGGCTAAAAGGGTGTCCGGGGGCCATACTCTCGGGGTTTCTCCAGTCTCTGTCTGGCCAGTAAGTCTGGTCTTTTTTCTTTTTGAGTTAGAATTTTGTTCCACATTTTTCTCCAGCTCTGTCCGAAACCCTCTATTGTGATCCCTGTCAAAGCAGTCAGTGGTGGTATCCAGGCACCTTCTAGTTGTACTGGACTCAGTCTGGTGGAGGCCGTGGTGGTTGTGGTCTATTAGTCCTTTGGACCAATTTTTGCCTTGTGTCTTTAGTTTTCTTCATTTTCCCTTGCTTCTGAAGGGGTGAGACCAGTGAAGTACCTTAGCTGGCTGCTCACAAGCTTTTAAGACCTCAGACGCTACTCACCAAAGTAGAACGTAGAACATTTTCTTTTTAAACTATATTATGCCAATTGAGCTAGATGTTTTCCTAAGACCGTGGTCCCCACAGCACTCAACCCAGTAATTCGGTCCCTAAGGGAGTTTGGATTTGTCCATGGAGCTTCCATGACCTTACCCTGAACAAGTTGTCCTGGCTTCCCCAGTATTGTGTACTGTCTTACCCTTCACCAAAGTTACCACATACCTATTGTCTATTTAGTATTTTTCCACTCCCACCCCTCCACTCCCTCATAACCATTAAAGATCATTTCTTTTTGTGTGTAAACCTTTTCATGGGTTTTTACAGTAGTGGTCTCATACAATAGTTGTCCTTTTGTGATTGACTTATTTCACTCAGCATAATGCCCTCCATAATCCATGTTGTGAGATGCTTCAAAGATTCATCATTGTTCTTCATTGTTGCGTAGTATTCCATTGTGTGAATGTACCATAGTTTGTTTATCCATTCATCTGTTGATGGGCACTTAGGTTGTTTCCATCTTTTTGCTATTGTGAATAATGCTGCAATGAACATGGGTGTTCATATGTCTGTTCGTGTGATGGCACTTATTTCTCTAGGATATATTCCTAGGAGTCGGATTGCTGGATCATATGGTATTTCTATTTCTAGCTTTCTAAGGAAGTGGCATATCTTTTTCCAAAATGGTTGTACCATTTTGCATTCCCACCAGCAGTGCATAAGAGTTCCAATCTGTCCGCAGCCTCTCCAATGCTTGTTATTTTCTGCTTTTTTGATTCATGCCAGTAATGCCGGGGTGAGATGGTATCTCATTCACACACTTTATTTTTGCAGAATCATTTGAAAGTAAGTGTCTTAGTCATCTAGTGCTGCCATAACAGAAATACCACAAGTGGATGGTTTTAATGAAGAGAAGTTTATTTCCTCACAGTCAAAGTAGGCTAAAAGTCCAAATTCAGGGCATCAGCTCCAGGGGAAGGCTTTTTCTCTCTGTTGGCCTTCTTGTCTTCAGTGTTCCCCCAGACTAGGAGCTTCTCGGTGCAGGGACCCCAGTCCAAAGGACACGCTCTGCTCCCAGCACTGCTTTCTTGATGGTATGCGGTCCCCCTGTCTCTCTGCTCACTTCTGTCTTTTATATCTCAAGAGATTGCCTCAGGACACAATCCAGTTTTGTAGATCACGTCCTGCCTGACTAATACAACTGCCACCCATCCTCCCTCATTAACATCATAGAGGCAGGATTTACAACACATAGGGAAATCACACAGTACCAGGAATCATGGCCCAGCCAAATTGATATACACATTTTTGGGGGGACATAATTTAATCCATGCCACTCCACCCTTTGGCCCCCAAAAAATCACATCCTTGCAACATGGAAAACATATTCATCTCATCATATCATAGTAAAAGTCTTAACTCCAAGTCCAAAATCCAAAAATTCCTCTTCATCTGTGAAATCTAGAATACAAGTTATTTGCTTCCAAAGGTACAATGGCGGAACAGGCACAAGCTAGACATTTGCATTACAAATGGGAGAAATTGCAGGGAAAGAAGGCATACCAGGCACCAAGCAAGTCAGCAGAACACATTACATTAGCCCTCAAGGCTTTGAAAAATAACCTTCTGTTCTCTGAGACAATTTACACAATGGCCTTGCCCTCCAGACTCTAGGTATTTGCCACAGTCTCTGGATTTTGAGTGGAGGCCCCTCGGCCCCAGACTTCAGCTCCATCTTCCAGGCCCACTAGGACAGCATCTCTGCCCCCTTGGCTTTAGGTGCACCATTCTCCTAGTCCATCAGAGTGACAACTCCACCCTTAGAAACACCAGAGGCCATGGCTCCACACTTTGAAACCCCTGAGGTCATGGCCATACCTTTTGAGACAGAGGCAGCTCGGCTTCTTGTGTCCCTTGTCTCTTCAGCTTCTGCTTCCTATGGCATCCCGGCCCTCGGGCCTCAAGCCCGCATCTGCCCTGCTGGGGTAAGTGTTCCAAAGCTCAGTAGCTCCACCGGTATAAGTTCCCGGAGGCACCCCACTCCACCAGGAAGCCTTCTGCACATAGGCACTCAGCTCTCTCGCTCCGTGGGTCAGCTCCAGTGCCATCTCGCACTGGTCTCCTGATTCTGCTGCTGTTGGTTCTCTACTGCTGCTGCTTCTCTGCTGCCGTAGGTTCTCTGCTGCTGCTGGTCCTCTGTCACTGCCATACATCTATCCATTCACAGTTTTAAAACCACTTTCACATTTTAGGTATCTGTTAGAGCAGCACCCCACTCTCTCGGTACCAAATTCTGTCTTAGTCATCTAGTTCTGCCATAACAGAAATAGCACAAGTGGATGCTTTTAACAAAGAGAAGGTTATTTCCCCACAGTCAAAGTAGGCTAAAAGTCCAAATTCAGGGCATCAGCTCCAGGGGAAGGGTTTTTCTCTCTGTCGGCCTTCTTGTCTTCAGTGTTCCCCCAGACTAGGAGCTTCTCGGTGCAGGGACCCCAGTCCAAAGGACACGCTCTGCTCCCAGCACTGCTTTCTTGATGGTATGAGGTCCCCCAGCATGATGCACTTTTGACATTCTGTAGCTTAGCTACAGAGGAAAACATTTCCTTGGCTGCATGATTAGGTCTGTACAAAGACTGCAAGTTAACAAAAGCAGTAAGTTATTGATCCCAACTCTGGGCTAGCAGCCCTCACCAACAAGCACTCCAAAATTTAGAACTTTCACATTCCTTCTTTTTGATCAAGTATTTTGATAAAAATTCTTTGACCACACTTTTCAAGAATGTTTCTTCAGTATGGACTGCTAGTCCTCAGATGGTTTGTCAATCTCCTGAGCTATTAAGACTCTCTATATTATTATTGGGTATCCAGGTATTGTCTAGATTCTTCATAATATTCTGAGCGATTAAGACTGGATACTACTACTGGGGAGTCAGGCACCATCTGGTCCTTCACCATGCCATGGCTAGACATTCTGCTTAAGTGATCATTCATGGAGTTTAGGGTGAGAGGATAGCCACATTAGGGGAATCGCTTTGATGGCTGAGAGTGCGAGCTCAAGGCTTGAATTCAATGTCATCTGAAAAAACAGTTTGATCTATATACATAATTCTTTTCATAGTCATAGCATTGGATTTTGGAGTTATAACATTTGTAAAGCATTTCCTACATTTAATTACTCCTAGAATAACAGTAACTGTGTTAGCTACCAACAAACCAGTGAGTAAAACAGGGCAAATTCAAAATCCTTCTCCCTTAGGTGGCCAACTGAAGGCATCAAGAAAAGGAGAATCAGGCGCAGGAGGCACACGGAGCCAAGTAGCCTTATGGTGTATCTGTCTACTGTCTTTTTCCACCTCTCCTGATGTATTTATTCCTGTGCAGCAGAAGGTGTTAGCAATGGCGTAGACTCCTCCTTGCTGGACCAGGATAAAATCAGAGCTATTATATTATCTAGCACAACTTTGGCCAGGGAGTTTAAAAACTTGTTGGGCCACCATTCCATCAGCAACATCGTTGGTTATCTTTTCCATGATAGCTGATATGTTACAAATAGACCTTTCAAGCTCAGGGATACCATAGACTGGTAGGAGGGCTCGGAGGTGCACCCATCCATCTCCTGATTTTTCTACTGTAGGATTTTTATTAGACCCAATGATTTCCCTATGGGATCAGAAAAGGAGTTTTAAATCATGTGTCTAATGTATATTTTCACTGTAAGAATGGAGGGTTAGTTGGACCCCCAGGATCCCTAAGGTGCATTTGCCGTTCATAATCCATCTAAACAATGTAAGGTCCAAGTAAAAGGTCTAACATCATAATTTTTCTCTAGATAGTTTGAACCTCCATACAAGAATATGTACCCATAAGGGGCACATATTACTCCCATTCTAGTTTGAATAAAGGGAAAAGGAATAGTCTAGTTTGCTTCTTCAAGCCATTTTTCAGTAAGGGAGTTATTAAGACAAATAGACAACTTCTAATTCTGATTTTTTTTTAAGACAGGAGCAAATTGGGGCCTCTGAATACTGATAATTATAAAAACCTAATAAGGCAGTATACCTGTTATTGGTGACAAAAGGGGTAGGACATCTAGCACCATAAACAACACCAAGATGGGTGAATACATGGGTGAGATAAAAGCAAGGTACTGAGGGATGAACAGGGGAATTAGAGGGATACCATACCTGACATGGATGGCTCATCTGGCAATGGCACTTACATTAATAGTGGCAGCAGATATGAGGTCATAGTTGAAAATGGGTAACACTAATGGATCAGAATCATCACGTACTGTTTTTGGAGAAGGGGGATAGATCCAACATTCAGTTAGGTTACTGGTGCTTGCCACTGACTGGGCAAATTTAACAAAGGCATTTTCATGCCAATCCTCAATGGAGATTATGACTATGAAAGAGATATTTTGAGAAAAGCTTCATAGTGAAGGAAAACTGCCCCAAAATGTGTATGAGCTAAAAGCATACAAATTGCAGCAACTATGAAATAGGTTCTTTCAGTTATTGGCATATGTGAGGATACAATACTTGAAAGAAGGAAAAGGATAAGAATAGTTCCAATAATAAAGGCAAACAAATATATAGGTACTTCTATGAATGTGTCATGGAGGCTCTAAAACAATAGGGGTGAGTGTGATTATTATCAATCAGTAAGGCCTAACTTATAAAATAAAGCAGTTCCAGAGGCTATGATTATTAAACAATAGACAACAATTTCAATAGTTTGTATTACCAGGTAATAAGACCTACTTCATGTAGTGCATCAGTCACTACAAGGAAACTTCAAACCAGAAAACACAATCCAAAGATGTCTTCAACTTTGATTTTCATGAGGTCTTGGGAGAAGCTGTCCACTTTGGGCACGGTTGTCTGCTTCTGGCCCCCAAAATATTTGAATTTCAGTTTGAGTCCTTCGATTGATTAGACAGTCCAGGTAGGGGTCGTGGTCCTCTTTAATTGGGAGAGATGAACCCATGTTTTGATTCCCTGTAATTCAGCAGCACAAGGAGGATTACTGAGAAAGACCAGTTAAGGTCCCTTCCCTTGAGGTTCAAGAGAATCTTTTAATTGCTGTCTTTTCCAATAAACATAATATCCAGGTTGAATAGTAGGTAATTTAGACTCTTCTTGCTTTTGATTATCAAAAGCTTCTTTATCTTGTGAAAAGTATTCCTTAGACTATTGGATTAAGGACTTAAATGATATTGGAACAAGTCAGACAATCAAATTTGATTCAGGGCAAGTTGTCCAATATGGGAGGGCCATTGGCTGCCCAGTAATAATTTCTTAAGGAGTCCATTTGTGAAGTCTAAATGGTGTAGTCCTTAAATTTAAAAGGATTGGAGGCAACACCCTAGTCCAAGGCAATTGTAAAGATTTGGAAAGTTTGGCTAGTTGAGTTTTTATTATACCATTAGTTCTTTCAACTAGACCAGATGACTGGGGATAAGGACAATGAAGTCTCTGAGAGATGGGGAAAATTTTACATACTTCTTTGATTATTTGTCCAGTAAAAATGGGTGCCTCAGTCACTACAAAGGACTTTCAGGGTTCCCCAGCTGGGAATAATATTTTCAAAATATTTCTTAGCCACAAAAGCATCAGTAGCTTGATGAGTAGGGAAGGCTTCGACCCAGTGAGAAAGCCTGCAAATCATTACTAGGACAAATTTGTAGCCAGTTGAGGATGAGAGTTGAATAAAATTAATTTGCCATTCAAGCATTGGCCCTGAAGGCAGAGGGTACCTTCCAGGTGGAGGTTTATAAAGTTTACCTGAATTATATTGGGAGCAAACAGAACACTGAGAAACCACTTGCTCAGCGGCTTCATAGAAGTGCCCCCACCAATATTTCTTTAAAATGTCTTATCATCTCATCTCTCCCCAAGTGGGTATTCATATGCAATGCTTCCATCACAGGGGTTTGTAAGGCTTTGGAGAGAATTAAGTTCCTATAGAGACTTGTCCATACCCCAGAGGTGGAACATTGGGAACAATCATGTTTTGTCCATGTCTCAATCTCATTATGTGGGGCTGACTTTTGATATTCAAACAAATCTTTTAAAACAATTCCTCCAGCCTAGAGAGGTCTTTTATAAGCATATTAAAGGGATGCCCATCATCTAAAACACTGGCCCAATGTGAGGGACCCTACATAAATGTTAATAATCTTCAAAACTATAAACAAACACATGTTCATAGTTTCAAATCTCCCCACCAGTGTTTTTCTAAAGCTTGGGTTAATTCATCTGGTTTTATTCCTGGGTTATCATTAAAAAAAACTTCAAACCATGGGAACATGCAAGCACTCTGGTAACGTAGGTATGTTATTTGGCCCAGTCCATAAGCCGGAGAGTGAATTTTGGTGACAGCCAGTCTGTTCCCATTCTCCAATTTCCTGTTTCGGGATTATTTGTTAGTGTTTAAAAAGTGATTTTGAGCTCTTTTCCTTTGGTGCACTGCAAAGATCCTGGTGTCGACATGGGCTGCTGCTCTACCCAGTGTTACCAGTATTGCAAGAACAAGCCCTACCCAAAGTCCCAGTTCTGCCGAGGTGTCCCTGATGCCAAGATCTGCATCTTTGACCCAGGACAGAAGAAAGCAAAAGTGAATGAGCTCCCACTCCGTGGCCACATGGTGTCAGATGAATATGAGCAGCTCTCCTCAGAAGCCCTGAAGGCTGCTCGTATTTGTGCCAACAAGTACGTGGTGAAAAGCTGTGGCAAAGATGGCTTTCACATCCGAGTGTGGCTCCATCCCTTCCCTGTCATCCACATCAACAAGATATCCTGTGCTGGGGCTAACAGGCTCCAGACAGGTATTCGAGGTGCCTCTGGAAAACCCCAGGGTACAGTAGCCAGGGTCCACATGGGTCAAGTCATCATGTTCATCCACACCAAGCTTCAAAACAAGGATCACATGACTGAGGCCCTATGCAGGCCAAGTTCAAGTTCCTTGGGCACCAGAAGATCCACATCTCCAAGAAGTGGGGCTTTACTAAGTTTAATGCTGATGAATTTGAAGACATAGTGGCTGAAAAGCACCTCATCCCAGGTGGTTATGGAATCAAATACATCCCCAATTGTAGCCCCTTGGACAAGTGGTGGGCCCTGCATTCACGAGGGCCTTGGTAACACTGCCCCTTCTGACCTGTGCTAACCAATAAATTGACCTTCCTGTCTCTATGTTGCCTACCAATAAATTGAACTTCCTGTCTCAAAAAAAAAGTGATTTTGAAATTCCTTTTGGGTCAAATTTTAGTAAGCAATCACTTACAGTTGCTATAACTGTTCTTTTGTTAACATTTATTCCCTCCTTTTTATCACGGTTGTAAGACATTGCAATCATGAATGAGGGTACTATTCTTAGAGGGCAACCGGAAAGGGGCCTGTTATTCACTCTACTGGCTAGGTCATTCCCTTTAATTTCTTCTGTTTGTGGAACTCCTTTAGGTTGGTAAGCCTGAATTTTATTTACAGCAATCTCAGAGGGGAGCAAAAGGGCTTCTAAAAGGTCTGATAAAAACATTTACTGACCATCCAGAAGCCAGTTTGCAAGCCTTTGTGAGCACGATCAGTTCAGCTTGTTGAACCGAAGTGACTTCAGGAAGGGTGCCACTTTCAAGGATCTCAGTGGATATGGTCACAGCATAGCATCTGTGGTAATGAGAGTTGGTAGATTCAGGTTTTAAATATGACATATCAACAAATAAAGTTAAATCAGGATTTGGTAATGAGGTTTCTTGTAAATCTTGTCTAGGAGACAAGTTGTTCAGTAAGATTTAAGCAATCACGGGGTGGATGATTATCATCATTAGGTGGAGGTAACAATGTGGCAGGGTTCAAGGAGGTTACAGTATGTAACTGAATCTTAGAAGCAGCTAAAAGAAGAACTTCATAAGAAGTTGGCCTGCTGGCTGAGAGTTATTGAGTGAATGTTGAATTTAGAATGGCGATCACCACATGAGGAACATAAACATCAAGAAAATTTCCTAAAATTATATCTGCTGTGGTCTCAACCATCCTAGCAACTGCTCGAAAACAAGGGAGGTAGCCTCGAGCAACAGGGTGTAATTGGATATTATAATAACCAATGAGTCTCTGTTGTCTGCCATGTTTTTGAGTGAGGTCTCCTAAAGCATTTCCAGAAGTCTCGTGGGTGAAAAGTGAAAAGTCCAAGTTTTAATTAGGAAATCCTATAGGAGGAGTATTAATTAATGCCTGTTTTAGTTCTGTGATGGTTTTTTGGCCATCTTCAGAAACTTGAAAGGCATCGGATTCTGAACCTTTCAGATAATGGTAAAGAGGCTGAGCTAGTAAAGAAAAATTTGGTACCCAGGTTCTGCAGTAATCGTAGAATCCTAAAAATCCTCTCAATTGTTCTTTGTGATGGGGACAGGATAAGCTAGGATAGTTTTTTTTTCTTTTGGAGTCTATAGTGATTCCCTTTGCTGAAATTATCTGTCCTAAATATTTGACAGAAGGCTGGACTAATTATGATTTTTCTTTGGAGGCTTTGTGCCCTCCTCTGGCTAAATGCTGTAACAACAGGATACTATTGGTAAGACCTGAGCTTTGGTGGCACAGTGGTTAAGTGCTATGGCTGCTAACCAAAAGGTCAGCAGTTCAAATCCACCAGCCACTCTTTGGAAACCCTATGACGCTGTTCTAGCCTGTCTTATAGTGTCACTATGAGTTGGAATTGACTCGACAGCAGTGAGTTTATCAGTAAGACATGCTTGTTGAGAATTAGAACAGACCAGTAAGTCTTCCACATATTGTAATAAAGTGGATCCCTGAGTAAGCTGTAAGGGTCGTAAATCAGCATGTAAAATCTGGGAAAAATAGGTGGGAGATTCAGTGAAACTCTGAGGCATCATGGTCTAGGTATATTTTTGGTCACCCCAGGTGAAAGCAAATAAACACAGACTGTCTGGATGCACAGTGATGCTGAAAAAAGCACAGTATAAATTGTACACCATAAAGTGGGGTGCTCCAGGGGGTATGTTAAAAAGAAGCAAGTGAGGATTAGGGACTAAGGGAAATCTAGGAATTACTATATGGTTAATGGCATGTAAGTCATGTACAAATCTCCATCTTTGATTGACAGGTTTCTTAACAGGGAAGACTGGGGTTCTGGATGGACTGTGCAAGCAATAATTAAGTCTTTAGCAAGAAAACCTTGAATGATAAGAGCAAGTCCTTTTTTAGCTTCTTGTCTTAACAGATATCGGGGAATTTTAAGCAAGGGCTTGGAAGTATCTGTTTGAATTTTAATTGATTCTGCTGATAATACTTGGCCACTGTCTGTAGATGTTGTGGCCCATAAACTTTCAGGTATGGTTAAAAGTTCTTCTGCAAAATTAGGTAAGGTAGAGGAGTGATTTTCTTGTGGCCACAGGTTAAGTGTCTGCAAATAGCAATAGGCTTCTTCATTTACAGTATTATCTATTATGGAGTCTATCTGTTGATTGGTTTCAGGCAGATATAATAGCATCTCTACTGTTTCTGAAATTTTTATTTGGTAATTCCATTTGGATAAAAAAATCTCTTACTAATAAATTTACTGATGTGTCTAAACTGAGTAAAAGGGTGCATATCTTCAGTAGGGCCTAAAGAGACCGTAACAAGTTAACAATGAGTTAACACTTGTTCTTGATTAGTAAGCCCCACTATTTTTGAGGTTTTATTATTCCAGGGCAAGGGCTTTTGTAAACTTGTGGGGTTCAAAGCAGATAAGGTAACACCTGTGTCAATTAAAAATATATATGGTTCCCCATTTATTTAAATAGTAGTTTCTTCTTGAGAATTTAGTGGTATCATAGGAAAAGCCTTTGTATATTCCCCAGAGTCCCTTCATGCTAGTTTAGGAGATATCTTGTTGGTTTGTATATTATTAGATTTGTTTTTTAATTTAAAACAAACCTTTTTAAATGCCCAGGTTTCTTGCAATAAAAGCAAGCATTAGTCCCAGGCTCATTGCTATTTCTAGGCCCTCTTTTCTGAAATGGGAATTTCTCCTTTGGCTAGGTCTGTAGCTGTGCAATTGTAAGGCCATCAATTTATTTGTTTAGCAGTTTGTTTAGTCTCTACAGTTTGAGCTAGTTCATGGGCTAAACCAGTCAGTTCGGCAATTGGGGCTATTTTACAATCTAACCAATACCTCTTGACTAAAGCTGAAAGTTCAGGATTAAGGCCCAATATAAACGCTGTATTAAAACCCTCGAAGCTCCTGTGGTCATTGGGTCTAACCCAGAATGTTCAACAAATTTTTTATGTAGTCTATTTTGATATTCATGAACAGTTTCATCCTTACATTGTATACAGGAATGAATTTTTGTCCTATCCACCATGGGAGGAAAGCTTTACTAAGAGCATTATGTAAGTCTTTTCCTTTTTTTATGAGCCTCTTTAAGTATGTCTTCAGCAATCTGGCTGGTATCTAAAACAAGACTGGCTTGAGCATCTTTCCAGTCAGCATGTTCCAAACAAGTTTGAGCATCCCCTGGGTTCACTAGCATATGCACTAATTTACATAAACCAGGAAGCCCAGGTTAGTAAGCTTGAGTGAGAATTTTAAATTATTTAGCAAATTTATAGGGATCCTTCCACAAATCTGGAAAATCCTTAACAATGCTATGTAATTCAGTGTGAGTCCAAGGAACAAAGGACATGCTAGTTTCTTTAGGGTTTTCTCTAGTGCCTACACCTAGAGGTGCAGGGCAGATCTTAAAGGGCATTTCAGGAACAGGTTTAGGTTTAACTCCTTCTAAGGTTCCTTAGATAAGGGAGTTCAGACAAGGTATTTTCAGAGGGATAAGAGAATAAAGAATGGTAAAGAGAAGTGACTGCCAGAGGGCCAGACAGAGAAGGAGAGACAGGTACTGGAATAATGGCCAAAGGTGCTACAGAGCTCTGGCATTATAATTCTTTGATTTGTTTAGCCTTTTTGGAAATGGTGCCTTGCAGGGAGGCAAATTTGCTGTCTTAATGCCTCCTGGAAGCTTCCAGATATCAATTTAAAAATGCATCTCATTGTATTTGTTTTATTCGGGAGTCTCTAGCTTCCAATTTACTGCACAGAAAAGTTAGCTTATTTAAATCAATTGGGCGCCACAATAGCCATTGGTCTTCTAGATTTCCCTTAGTCAGTGCATGCTAGCGATCACTAAACAAAACTGAACTGGGGCCAGAATGCTTGGTCATATAAGCTGCAGGAGTCCCTGACAGGGGTCCTGCATCAGTTTTGGGCATGTCAATCCCCATCTTACTAAGAAACTTGCAAGTATTAAACCTTGAATGTGCGCAAAACCTTACAGTGCACCAAAGAGAAAAGGGAGTTCAGTAAGAGTCTGGCCACTAGATAGCAATCTCATCAAACTTAATTTGGCAGTGAACTCAGCATAACACTCAAGAGGAGAGCAGAAAACGAAAGCAAGACAAGAGGACTGACAATAAATCTCTCAAAGAGCTTTCTTCACAATAAGCCTTCAAGAGGGCTTACCTTAGCCAATTTCCAAGAGTCTGAATAAACGAGTGAGTGCAAGGGGCTTTAGCTTGATACTGGAGCATCAGTCCAGAGCTTCTCAGGAACACAGAAGATAAGGCACCTTCAAATCCTGCCAGACTATGCCAAGAAATGTCATAGAGTAACAACATGTATTCTGTTTAAAATTAAATCAGTTGAGATTTATTGAAAGTAGAGGCAGCTCGAGCCAGGGAAACACTGACTCCCACAAAGTGAAAGTCCGAGCTCCAAAACAGTGAAGCTGCAGAGAGATATTTATGGGTCAGAACAAAGAACTTAAAGTACATTATTTTGATTGGAAGTTACAAACTTAGATCAGCATAAGGAGGGATCATTAGAAGTGGGGGCTCGAAAGAGATTTGTTTATCAGGGCTAAGTGGACATTCTCGATTGGTGGCTTACAGTTAAACTCTTTGGTTCAAGTCTTTTTGGGAACAAGCTCCTTGGGAACAAGCTGCAGATAAGCTGTTTGTTTTAAGTTCCTTGGGAACTAGCTAAAAATATTCTAATTGGTGTTTGGTGAGGTAAGGTGTTGGAAGGTGGGACATCTCAAAATGGGCTTTCACTATCATTGGTTTACAGAGTATATGTGTGCTTTGTTGATTAGTTACTACCTGGTGATATGTGTGCTTGCAAGGGGTCACAAGGCGATCACAAGATGATTACATGATGGATTCTACGGGAACAGAGGATAAAGACTAACTTGCCTAGGGGAAAGTTATTTTTTGTTGTGCTTTAAGTGAAAGTTTACAGTTCAAGTTATTTTCTCATACAAGAATTTATACACGTATTGTTATGTGACCCTAGTTGCTCTCCCTATAATGTGACAGCACATTCCTCCTTTCCACCCTGGATGTCCCATGTCCATTGAACCAGCACCTGTCCCTTTTTGCCTTCTCATCTTGCCACTGCACAGGAGCTGCCTATTTAGTCTCATGTATCTACTGGAGATAAGAAGCACTCTCTTCACGAATATCATTTTACGTCTTATTAAAAAAAAACCCATTGCCATTGAGTTGATTCTGACTCATAGTGACCCTATAGGACAGAGAAGAACTGCCCCATAGAGTTCCCAAGGAGCGCCTGGTGGATTCAAACTGCTGACCTTTTGGTTAGCAGCCATGGCTCTTAACCACTATGCCACCAGGCTTTCCTTATGTCTTATAGTCCAGTCTAATCTTTGAAGAGTTGGCTTCCAGAATGGTTTCCATTCTGGGCTAACAGAGAGTCCGGAAGCCATGTCTTCCGGGGTCACTCCAGTCTCAGACCATTAAGTCTGGTCTTTTTTTACTAGAATTTGAGTTCTGCACCTCACTTTTCTCCTGCTCTGTTAGAGACTCTCTGTTGTATTCCCTGTCAGGGCGGTCACTGGTGGTAGCCGGCGACCATCTAGTTCTTCTGGTCTCACGCTGATGGAGTCTCTGGTTTATGTGGCCCTTTCTGTCTCCTGGGCCAATATTTTCCTTGTATCTTTGGTGTTCTTCATTCTCCTTTGCTCCAGGTGGGTTGGGACTAATTTATGCATCTTAGATGGCCGCTCACTAGCTTTTAAGACCCCAGATGCCACTCACCAAAATGGGACTCAGAACATTTTAAAAAAACTTTGTTATGCCAATTGACCTAGATGTCCCCTGAAACCATGGTTCCCAGATCCCCACCCCTGATACTCTGTCCCTCAAAGTGTTTGGTTGTATTCAGGAAACTTCTTAGCTTTTGGTTTAGTCCAGTTGTGCTGACTTCCCCTGTATCGTGTGTTGTCCTTTCCTCACCTAAGATAATTCTTATCTACTATCTAGTGAATACCTGTCTCCCTCCCTCCCCACTATCATAACCATCAAAAAATGTTTTCTCCCGTGTTTAAACCTTTTCTTGAGTTCTTATAATAGTGGTCTCATACAGTATTTCTCCTTTTGCGTCTGACTAATTTCACTCAGCATAATGCCTTCCAGATTCATCCATGTTATGAGATGTTTCGAAGATTCACCATTGTTCTTTATCGTTGCATAGTATTCCACTGTGTGAATATACCATAACTGGTTTAGCCATTTGTCCGTTGATGGGCACCTAGGTTTCTATCTTTTTGCTATTGTGAACAGTGCTGCAATGAACATGGGTGTACATATTTCTATTCATGTGATGGCTCTTATTTCTCTAGGATATATTCCAAGGAGTGGGATTGCTGGATCATATGGTACTTCTATTTCTAGCTTTTTAAGGAAGCAGCAAATCGATTTCCAAAGTGGTTGTACCATTTTACATTCCCACCAACAGCGTATAAGTGCTCCAGTCTCTCCACAACCTCTCCAACGTTTATTATTTTGTGTTTTTTGGATTAATGCTAGCCTTGTTAGGGTGAGATGGTATCTCATTGTAGTTTTGATTTGCATTTCTCTAATGGCTAATGATCATGAGCATTTCCTCATGTATCTGGTAGCCACCTGAATGTCTTCTTTGGTGAAGTGCTTGTTCATATCCTTTGCCCATTTTTTAACTGGGTTATTTGTCTTTTTGTTGTTAAGGTTTTGCAGCATCTTGTAGATTTTAGAGATTAGAAGCTGATCGGATTCATCATAGCCAAAAAAATTTTTCCCAGTCTGAAGATTGTCTTTTCACTCTTTTGGTGAAGTCTTTTGATGAGCATAAAAACAAAAAACAAAATCCATTGCCGTCGAGTTGAGTCCAACTCATAGCGACCCTACAGGACACAGTAGAATTGACCCATGGAGGTTCCAAGGAGCGCCCAGTGGATTTGAACTGCCCACCTTTTGGTTAGCAGCTATAGCACTTAACCACTATGCTACCAGGGATTCCTTGATGAGCTTAAGTGTATGATTTTTAGGAGCTCCCAGTTATCTAGTTTCTCTTCTGGTGTTTGTGCATTGTTAGTAATGTTCTGTATTCTGTTTATGCCATGTATTAGGGCCCCTAGCATTGTCCCTTTTTTTTCTTCCATGATCTTTATCATTTTAGATTTTATATTTAGATCTTCGATCTCGTTTTTAGTTAGTTTTTGTGCATGGTGTGAAGTATGGGTCTTGTTTCAGTTTTTTGCAGATGGATATCTACTTATGCCAGCACCATTTGTTAAAGAGACTGTCTTTTCCTCAATGGACTTTGGGCCTTTGTCAAATATCAGCTGCTCATAAGTGGGTGAATTTATGTCTGGATTCTCAATTCTGTTCCATTGGATTATGTATCTGTTGTTGTACCAGTACCAGGCTGTTTTGACTACCATGGTGATATAATAGGTTCTAAAATCAGGTAGTGTGAGGCATCCCACTTTGTTCTTCTTCTTCTGTAATGCTTTACTTATCTGGGGCCTCTTCCCTTTCCATATGAAGTTGGTGGTTTGTTTTCTCCATCTTATTTTAAAAAATGGAATTTGGATTGGGATTCAATTGTATCTGTAGATTACTTTGGGTAGAATAGACATTTTCACAATGCTGAATCTTCCTATCAATGAGCAAGGTATGTTTTTCCACTTACGTAGGTCTGTTTTGGTTTCTTGCAGTAATGTCTTGTAGTTTTCTTTGTATAGGTCTTTTATGTCTCTGGTTGGATTTATTCCTAAGTATTTTATCTTCTTGGGGGCTATTGTAAATGATATTGATTTGGTGATTTCCTCTTCGAAGTTCTTTTTGTTGATGTAGAGGAATCCAACTGATTTTTGTATGTTTATCTTGTATCCTGAAACTTTGCTGAAATCTTCTATTCCAGTAGTTTTCTTGTGGATTCTTTGGGGTTTTCTGTGTATAATATCATATCATCTGCAAATAGAGATACTTTTACTTCTCCCTTACCAATTTGGATACCCTTTATTTCTTTTTCTAGCCTAATTGCTCTCGCTAGGACCTCCAGCACTATGTTTAATAAGCGTGGTGATAAACAGCATCCTTGTCTGGTTCTTGTTCTCAAGGGGAATGCTTTCAGACTCTCTCCATTTAGGATGATGTTGGCTATTGGCTTTGTATAAATGCCTTTTATTATGTTGAAGTATTTCCCTTCTATTCCTGTTTTGCTGAGCGTTTTTATCATGAGTGGGTATTGAACTTTGTCAAATGCCTTTTCTGCATCAATTGATAAGATCATGTGCTTCTTGTCTTTTGTTTTATTTATGTTATGGATTACATTGATTGTTTTCTAATGTTGAACCATCCCTGCATACGTGGTATAAATCCCACTTGGTCATGGTGAATTCTTTTTTTGATATATTGTTGAATTCTATTGGCTAGAATTTTGTTGAGGATTTTTGCATCAATGTTCATGAGGGATATTTGTCTGTAATTTTCTTTTTTTGTGGTGTCTTTACCTGGTTTTGCTATCAGGGTTATGCTGGCTTCATAGAATGAATTTGGGAGTATTCCGTTCTTTTCTGTGCCTTGAAATGCCTTTAGTAGTAGTGCTGTTAACTCTTCCCTGAAAGTTTGGTAGAATTCTCCAGTGAAACCACCAGGGCCAGTTCCTTTTTTTGTTGGGAGTTTTTAAATTACCTTTTCAATCTCTTCTTTTGTTATAGGTTCATTTAGTTGTTCTACCTCTGTTTGTGTTAGTTTAGGTAGGTAGTGTGTTCCTAGAAATTTGTCCATTTCCTCTAGGTTTTCAAGTTTGTTAGAGTACAATTTTTCATAGTATTCTGTTATGATTCTTTTAATTTCAGTTGGGTCTGTTGTGATATCACCATCTCATTTCTTACTCGGTTATTTGCTTCCTCTCCTGTTTTTCTTTTGTCAGTTTGGCAAATGGTTTATTGATTTTGTTGATCTTTTCAAAGAACCAGCTTTTGGTCCTATTAACTCTTTCAATTATTTTTCTATTTTCTATTTCATTTAAGTCTGCTCTAATTCTTATTATTTGCTTTCTTCTGCTGCCCGAGGGCTTCTTTTGCTGCTCTCTTTCTATTTGTTCGAGTTGTAGAGTTAATGTTTTGATTTTGGCCCTTTCTTCTTTTTGGATGTGTGCATTTATTGCTATAAATTGACCTCAGAGCATGGCTTTTGCTGTGTCCCAAAGGTTCTGATAGGATATGTTTTCATTTTCATTTGATTCCATGAATTTCTTTATTCCATCCTTAATTTTCTATAACCCAGTAGTTTTTAAACAAGATGTTTTTCAGTTTCCATGTGTTTGTTTGTTTTTTTCCTTGCCTTTTCTGTTATTGATTTCTACCTTTATGGCTTTATGGTCAGAATAGATGCTTTGTAATATTTCCATGCTTTGGATTCTGTAAAGGCTTACTTTGTGGCCTAATATGTGGTCTATTCTGGGGAATGTTCCATGTGCTTTGGAAAAGAAAGTATACTTGGCTGCTGTTGGGTGGAGTGTTTGGTATATGTCTGTGAGATCAAGTTGGTTGATTGTGGCATTTAGATCTTCTGTGTCTTTACTGCCATTCTTTCTGGATGTTCTGTCCTTCACTGAAAGTGGTGTGTTGAAGTCTCCTACTATTATTATGGAGCAGTCTATCTCTCTTTTCAATGCTGTTAGAGTTTATTTTATGTATTTTGGAGGCCTGTCATTAGGTGCATAAATATTTATTATGGTTATGTCCTCCTGGTGTATTAACCCTTTAATCATTATATAATGTCTTTCCTTATCCTTTGTGGTGGATTTTACTTTAAAGTTTATTTTGTCAGAGATTAACATTGCTACTCATGCTCTTTTTTTTATTGTTGTTTGCTTGATATATTTTTTTCCATCGTTTGAGTTTTAGTTTCTTTGTGTCTTTAAGTCTAAGTTGTGTCTCTTTTAGGCAGCACATAGATGTGTCGTGTTTTTTTATCCACTCCGCCACTCTCTGTCTCTTTATTGGTACATTTAGTCCATTTACATTCGGCATAATTATTGACAGGTAGGAGTTTAATACTGTCATTTTGATGTCTTTTGTGGGGGGGGGGGTTGTTGATAGTTTATTTATTCTGCTTAGTTTTCTGTGCTGAGTCATTTCTCTTTATGTATGTTCTTTTCGTCTTTTTCATTGTTGTTGATTTAGTATTTGCTGAGTCTTTATGTTTTTCTTGTTCTTTATTTTGATGTGTAAGGTTGTTAGTTTCTTTTCTGGTTAGCCTAATATTTACCCCTATTTTTATAAGTTTAAACCAATCTTTCATTTCTTTATATCGCCTTGACTTCCTCTCTATATGAAAGATCTATGACTACATTTTTTAGTTCCTCTTTTTTGTTTTAATGTTGTCATCTTTTACATATTGACATCTCCATGTCCCTATTTTCAGTGTTTTATCTTTGACTTACTTTTGTGACTTCCTTATCTGGGTTATTATCTTGTTGCTCTGTCTTGTGTTCTAGTTTTGGGTTGTGATCTGATGTTATTCATTTTCTAACTGGAAGACTCCCTTTAGTATTTCTTGTAATTTTGGTTTGGTTTTTGCAAATTCCCTAAACTTCTGTTTATCTGGAAATGCGCTAATTTCACCATCATATTTGAGAGACAGTTTTGCTGGATATATAATTCTTGGCTGGCAGTGTTTTTCCTTCAAGGCTTTATATATGTCATCCCATTGCCTTCTTGCCTGCATGGTTTCTTCTGAGTAGTCCGAGCTTAGTCTTATTGACTCTCCTTTATAGATGACTTTTTGTTTATCCATAGCAGCTTTTAAAATTCTCTCTTGCTCTTTGGTTTTGGCAAGTTTGATTATAATATGTCTTGGTGACTTTCTTTTAGGATCTTCCTTGTGTGGGGTTTGATAAGTATCTTGGATAGCTATCTTCTCATCTTTCAAAATATCACGGAAGTTTTCTGCCAACAAATCTTCAACATTTCTCTCTGTATGTTCTGTTATCCCCCCCCCCCCGGTTGTGTTACTTCAATCTCTGTAGGTTATTCCTCTAGATAGAGTCCTACATAATTCTTATGGTTTCTTCATTTTTTAAAATGCTTTTATCTGATTTTTCCTCAAATAAGTTGGTGTCAAGTGCTTTATCGTCAATCTCACTAATTCTGACTTCCATTGCCTTAGTTCTGCTCCTATGACTTTCTATTGAGTTGTCTAATTCTGAAATTTTATTGTTAATCTTCTAGATTTCTGTTTGCTGTCTCTCTATGGATTCTTGCAGCCTGTTAAGTTTTTTCATTATGCTCTTCTACAATCTTCTTAAGTTCCTCTATTGCTTTGTCTGTATGTTCCTTCGCTTGTTCTGCATTTTGTCTGATCGATTTCCTGATATCTTGAAGAGTTCTGTATATTAATCTTTTGAATTCTACCTCCGGTAATTCAAGAAGTTCTCTTCCTCCGGAGGATTTCTAGATTCTTTATTTTGGGAGCTTGCTGAAGCCATAATGGTCTGCCTCTTTATGTGATTTGATATTGACTGTTGTCTCTGAGCCATCAATAAGTTATTATATCTATTTATTTTATATTTGCTTACTTTGCCCTAGCTTCTTGTTTTGTTTTGTTTTGTTTTGATATGCCCAAATAGGCTGCTCGTGTGAGCTAGTTTGATTATTAGCGCCTTTAAAGCTCCAACATTCTGTCACCAGGTGGTCCGACCTGTTACTAGGTATGTGTGCCCAGGAGTTCATTTACTTTTCTTGTATGAATTCAGCTCAAGTGTCCAGGTAGTCAGTCACCAAGTGTGTGGTGCAGGCTCTCACCTACAGTCCTAGATGGGCATGGGTCATTGGAGTAGGCACAGGTATCTGGCTGCAGTAGGGGGTCATGTGCTGAGCAAGACAGGGAGCTGACAGTTGTCCCTGAGTGTCTAGGAAGAAAGGGTGTCCCTGTTCCCTAAAGTGCATAGGTGGCTGGGTTTTGCAGCCAGACTATGGGCACCCAATGCTGTTGGCTGTAAGGACTGGGAGGTACCACTTATACTTGGACCCCTGTTGCGGGTGGCTAGGTGGGGTGAGTGGAACCATTAGTCTTTAGACCCCCTGATGTGGGTAGGTGAGGACGCTGCTTAATGGGCAGAGTGGTGTCAAATGTCACAAACCTGCCACTCCACCATATAGCTGATACAGTTGAAGTTAGGCTTCAGATATATACCCTGTTGTACTGTGCTAATGAGGGCATACGCTGTTGAAATGGGCCCACACAGGTTCATGCAGGTGTGAAAGGCATGCGAAGTCTGTGGACCCCTATGCCTGTGCCTAGGGAGGTGTCCTTGCCCTGCGTTCTCAGCTTAGGGGAGCTGGCAGATTATTTTTTCTTCTTTGTTAATTTGTTTCCTCTCCAAGGCTGGGAGAATGGCTCAGGGTGCGTGCTCGTCCTACTTCTGGCCCAGGGGACATGGCAATCACTGAAGCCAGCCCAGGACCTTGTGCAGAGCAGGGAAGGAGCAGGTAAATGGGGGAGAGGTTCTTCCCAAATGGGGTGTTTTTTTGATCTGTGATGTAGGCTAGATGCATATACTTATCTTTTGTCTATTGAGCACCACTTTTCACTGGTTCTGGAGGCTTGAGTAGTCTCTTTGCCACTTGGTCTTTCCTGATGTGGAAAACGTGTCCTGAATTCCACTGCTTGCCTCACCATACCTGCCAGCCAATCCAGGCTGCAGGGTTCTGGTTCCCGCCGGGTCAGGTCTGGCAACTCCTTGCTGCTTCTGAACCGTCTCTCCCTCCCCCTGCTACTCGTAAACTTTGCCTTTGATGTTCAGGGTTCCTAGATTGTCATATATAATCGATTCACTTGGTTTTTTTGGTCTTTGTTGTAAGAGGGCCCACCAGAAGCATCTGACTACTCTGCCATCTTGGCCCTGCCTTGGGAAAGTTTTTTGAGAACATCTGTCTTAGGCATCTAGTGCTACTATAACAGAAATATAAGTGGATGGCTTTAACAAAGAGAAATTTATTTCTTCACAGTCAAGTGGCTAAAAGTCCAAATTCAGGGCTTCAGCTCTAGGGGAAGGTTTCTCTCTCATCAGTGTTCCCCAGGGCTAGGAGCTTCTCCGTGCAGAGACCCTGGGTCCAAAGGATGCGCTCTGCTCCTGACACTGCTTTCTTGATGGTATGAGGTCCCTCTGTCTCTCTGCTCACTTCTGTCTTTTATATCTCAAGAGATAGCCTCAGGACACAATCCAGTCTTGTAGCTCAGGTCCTGCTTTACTAACACAACTGCCACCCATCCTCCCTCATTAACATCATAGAGACAGGATTTACAACATATAGGAAAATCACACGATACCAGGAACCATGGCCCAGCCAAATTGATACACACATTTTTGGGGGGACATAATTCAATGCATGACAACATCTTACACAAAAGGTTTTGATATACTTCCTTCTCCTGGCTTCACATGATGTACTTTTGTCATTCTGTAGCTTAGCTACAGAGAAAAACATTTCCTTGGCTGCATGATTAGGTCTGTACAAATATTACAAGTTATCAAAAGCAGTAAGTTATTGATCCCAAGTCTGGGTTAGTGATCCTCACCATCAAGCACCACAAAATTTAGAACTTTTACACCTTTCACCCTCATCTTACTTATGAGGAAGCAGAGGTTTGAGGAAATCAGTAGGAGGTTGCACATGGCGGAATCCACCTTGGGATCCAGGGCTCTGCATGAGGTTATATTGCAGAGTGCACCTACTTTGAATTCCTGTGACTTTAATTGTTAAAAAGTGATGGAAGCCCTTGGTAAAGGGAAGCTGCCTGGAAGTGATGCTCCTATAAGGCCTTTCATGGGGTTTGAGAAATGTGGGGTGGGAGGAGGTGGGACCTGGGCCTCCATCACCTCCCAGACAAGAGTAAGTTCATGAACAACCTGTTCCCACAGCTCCTGCTGCCCCTACCCTGCCCTCACCCCACCCCTGCGTGGGAGGGACATGGTCCCCATGCTAATTAAAAGGCCACACCCATCCAGCTCCCTCCCTCTTTCTGCAGGTGAGGAGCTTTCACATTTGGGGAGGAGGGAGGCTTCCTGAGGGACCAGCCTGCTCCTTCCTCTTCACTTGGGGAAAGCTCCACGCTGGTCCCAGGTGCTGCGGGGGCATTCCGTGAGGGGTGGAGTGGGCTAGTTGCAGGCAGCCTGCTCTAGGCCAATGTGAGTCCCCAGCAGGACTCCTGCTGGCTCACACCTCCCTCTGCTCTTTCTGAATTCCCTACCCCACCCTCAGCTGACTGTGCCAGCAAATGTGGGGTTGGGACGGAGGGAGATGGGCTGCGGGTGGCAGGGGAGGGAGAGAACTGGGAGAAGCTCCAGCTCACTGATTCAGTGGCCATGCAGCCTTAGTGGTCACTTTCCTTCACTAAGCCTCGTCCGAAACAAGGGCATTGGGCCAGAGGGGCTCAAAAATTCCAAGGAAGTGTCTTATGAGGAGAGAAAGTGCTTTGGGGTTGGTATGCCAAGGTGTAACCCTGCGACCTAGCCAGAGAGCTCCAAGGTCAGACCCATGCACAGCCCCTGTAGAAAGCGGAGCATGAACCCTGCATGCTGCCCAAGGCTATCAGCCCCTTTCATGAAGATAACACTGTTTCCCACCCGTGGTGAAAATGAACGAGAGGCGCCAGAGAATCCGAGGTGGAAAGGCCGAGTTAGCTCTGAGCGCTCCTGCAGTAGGCCAAGCCCGCCTATCCCCTCAACCCCACACATAACTTTAACCTCCACTTGGGACAGCCTCTGGACCTTGTCCCCAAGTGGAGAGTGATTCAAAACAGAGCTTTTTCATGCCCACTCCGCACAGCTCCACACCCAGAGGCGGGCAGAGTTAGGAGGCATCTGTGCCTCCTGCTGCTGTCCAGAGGTCTCTTCCTTGGACCACATGCCCCTTCCCCAGGCATAAGTGCTCTCTAGGGCTTCCACTTATCCTGCCCACCACACCTTCTCCAGAGGGGAGCCATCCCTGATTACCTGGGCCCACTGCCCTTTACCTGCAGCCCTACAGCTTCCTGGCCCACCCTCACCCCTAGCACTGGGCTCCAAGGTGCTCAGTAAAGGTCTATCTACTGGCCCTTGCTCTCTGGATGTTAGCAGCTACCCAGGACAGAGTGGAGTAGTGGAGGGATGAGGGTAGAAGTGCACCCAGAATCACTCCTGGCCCTGTGATGACCACTCTGGGCTGGTCAATTTAGAATGTCTTGGTTCCTGAGCACCACCCAGTGTGCAGCACCACTGCCCAGGCCTGACATGCCCACAGGTGGACCATAGGGAAGGAAGGCAGCCAGGACAAGGCCAGGCACCAGCTGTGTCACCAGATGGGACAGGATTGCCTTGGGGGCTGGGAGGGGACACTGGGTGCGGTGGGGGCCATCAGGCATTCCAGGTGGTCACCCTACCCTCTCCCTCACCTACCCGGCCTTCTCCTCTGTTCCAGGTGGGTCCTGTACAAGAAGCCCAACTACCATGGCCGTATGTACGTGGTGGAGAGGGGTGACTTCCGATGCTGCTCTGACTGGGAGGCCCAGAGTGCCCACATTCAGTCCCTCTGAAGAATCGTCAACTTATTCTAGCCAGGCTTGTTCACCTGCCTTTGGCCAGGCTGGCCCTGGGACCAGGAGATGCCCAGGAGGACAGGCAGGTCCTTCCAGCCCTACCAGGGCTTGGGACAGTAGGGAATAAAAGTCATAAAAGCCAGAGTCTGGGCAGACCTTGGATGGTTCCTCTTGTCCTTCCTGACCCCACAGAGCAGGAGGCTGTTGGACTCCCTCCTGGGCTGAGAGAAGCCCATCTTTCCTTCACTTTCCCAGACACCCACATTCCCCACATCCACCCACATTTCTCCCCACAGGGCGAGAGACTAGGGGAAGTGGGGGAAGGCACTTTCAAGTACCCAGTTTTGGAATGTCTGGGCTGGAAGGAACCATATATGCCATCTAGTCCAGCCCTTTCACTTCATACATGGGAGACCCATGCCCAGTGTGGCTCAGGTCCCAGAGCAAGCTCCTGTTGGAGCCAGGATGTGGCCCAGGCCCCCTGCTTCCTGGGCCAGTTAGGCAAGGGGAAAGGGAGGGGAACCAGGAGGGAGGCCATGGCTTCTGGGCCTCACCTGCCTTCCTGACTCAGCAATTCGGTAGCAGGCATATGGCCTGCTCCTGGCCAGAGGCCTGGCTGGGGGCCCTTTGTGTTTTAGGCTCTGGGTTTTATCCCGTTGGCTTATGGTGGCCTCTGGGCTTACAAGGGAGGCCCCTCTGAAAGATTGGACAGACCCCAGCCCACCCATCTGTCCCCTGAGGAGCTCAGGCTCTTGGGGTGCCCTGCAAGGAAGGAGATGGAAAAGCTAGGGGAGGTCTTGGAGGACAATGGGGAGGGGAGCGTGGCGGGGGTGGCAGGTTCCCCAGGAATGGAGGAAAGGAGACTTTGAGAAGGGAATTCCTCCTGAGGAAGGGGACCTGGAAGGAGCTCTTGGCTGAAAAGGGAGTTGGAGCAGCCACTGCAACCCTCACCTCACAAATGGGAAACTGAACCCTGGTCCCACAGCTCCCACCTGCAGCGCACCACGCACTGGTCCTAGGAACACTAAGTGGACCCTGGTGGGGTGGGAGGGACTCCAGCAGCTGGGGACCCACATTCCCAGGGACACATGGGCAGTGGGACTGCTGGGAATAGGAGTCTACTCTCCAGTGAGAGAGGAAAGGCTCACAGCCCAGTCTCCATGAGGTGATGTGCTAGGCAGGGTAGTAGTCCAGGTAACCCTGCCCTCCCCATGTACCCCACCCAAATCAAAGTCAAAGCCTCCAGATGGACAAGTGCCACCAGGCAGACAGCAGATATTGGGCAATGTGTCTGTTCTGAGAGACCTCAGCTGACTCTAGGAGGTTCACGGAGATGGACCCCCAAAGACGTTGGCTTCCCACTGTCCCCAGACCCAGGGCCCAGCTGGACTAGGGTCAGGGGTTTGGAACAGCATGAATGTGTCCCATCACCTACATGGGTCCTCACCACGGGGTCAAGTTCATTGTCCCTCTTCTAAACCCCTACACTCTGCACTGTGGTCCCAGGGTCCCTGCCCCAAAACACCACGACCTCCTGGTTGCCCACCTAGCCTCTTAGCCCACCCTCACCGCACACCTTGCTGGTCTCTTTTTCCAGTACATGGAGGGAGCACCCGTTTCCCCACTAGTCACCTGGGAAAGTGCTTGACCAACTTCCAAAGCTGTAAAAATCAAACTAGTAACGCAGCGGCTTGCTCCTTGCTCCTCATCACGCAGTAGTTGGGGTACAGGGAAGAGCCCCCAGGAGTGGGCTGTGAGCCATCACCTCTGGGGATGTGACCTTGGCCAGGCACTCCCCAAGCCTTAGCTTCTTCCTCTGTGCAGTGGGTGACAGCAGTATTCCCTCCCAAAGTGACTGTGAGAACCAAGGGGAAACCTCCAGGCAGCCAGGCCCAGCCTCCTTCCAGAAAGTTCCTCCCTCCCCCAGCTCTGAGGAGCAGCAGGGCTTCATTAAGGATGATTTATGCTTTACCAATAGGCTTTGTGCTCCTTGGTGACCTCCCCCTCACCCCTGCCCCCTGCTCCCTAATCTGTCAGCAAATCTGCTGAAAGAAGAAAAACAAGATTCCCTCCCAGTGCTTGTGGGCAGGCTGGACATTTCTGTGAAGTTTGTCCAGGGAGTCAACATGCCGAGGGTGGCAACCGGCTGACTTCCCATAGGAGTGGGGGCCTGCAGGCCCTTCGCATACTTCTATCTCTGCTCTGAGGTCTGGAAAACAGGGATTGACACCCTTGTGTCCCTGCTCCTACCCCTCCCGGGTCTGCCCGTGCTGACTGGGCCGCTACAGAAGGCTCTCCTCCCCCAGCAGCAAGGGGACAGCGGAGGGGCTGGCTCAAAGAACGTTCTGTCCCATTCCACTTCTGGGGTGCCTCCCCCACCCAGGTGAGCCAGGTGCCCCTGCCACCTTGTCTTACCTCATTCTTGGCTTGCTAAAGATTTCTGTCTCCTGGCCTTGGCACCCACTAGCAGAATTCCTTCAGGGCAGGCGCTGCTCCTACATTTCTTTGCTCTCCTCAAGAAAGCAGGACAGATTTTCAGTAACAAAACTATTGTATGAGAAGTTTAAAGTTCAGCTCCTGTTGCTGGGGGGTTGTGGGGTGGTGGTTTGGATATCGAAGACCCTCTCTGGGTCCTGAAGGACCTCCTGGGCCTCAACTGCCCAGACAGTGAACCTGCCCCTCCTTACCTGTAGAATCCTTGCCTGCACACAACCACTTTATTTGCCTCACCTGATTTCTCACAGAATCCTGAGCGGTGCCAATGAAGACATGGCAAATGCTCAGGGGTGACAGTCCTTGAGCAGGGTCATTAGAGAGGCAGGGGCGAGGCCCAGGCTTGGCCCAGACTTTCTGACTCAGCCCTGCTTAGCCACACACCCCGTCTAGGGCAGCTCAGGGACACAAGGGGCATGATTTCTTCTACTGCTTGCAAATACTGGGACTGTAACATGAATGTTTTTTGAAAACTGATTCTTGGCCTCCCTGCTGCCTGTGGTTAAGCCCCTCTTTGGAATCCAGTGATTTAAAACAATCCTGAAAAGCCCAGCTGAAGCTTTTACTTGGCCTCTGCTGTGTCTGTGTTGGGGGGGGGGGGGAGCAGTGGGATAAATTTGCAGGGGCGCATCCTTGGAGCCGGCCTGCAGACTTGATGTCCAGCCAGAGGGTGGACAGGGGGTAGCCGGAGGGGAGCAGTGGGTGGTGATAACCCTGGTCCTGATTTATCCCTCCCAGGACTGCCCAACTTGGATGGGGGCCAGGGAGATAGAGCCTGAAGGTGGGTGGGGTGAGAGGATCCATTTCCAAAGAGAAGTTTCTAGCAATCTTGTTGGATCGTTCAGGCTGGGTGATCAAAGCAGGTCAAGGTCAGGGGTCAGAAGGCTGAAGCTAAGTCTTTCTCCCACTCACCCTGCCACCCCCAAGTCCCAGGGCTGGCTCTAGGGTCTCTCTCCCATTGAGTCCCCTGAGGACTGGGAGGCTGGCCCTGGTGCCAGGAGTAGGGAGGGAGGAAGGCAGTGTGCCTGCCTCACCGCTGAGCCCTGCGCCCCGGGATTCTTGAACAGCGTTCACAGGGCAGAGGGAGTGGGAACAACCCACCAAACGGGGCTACTGAGTGCAAATCCTGTAACGACGAGACTGGCACTGTTCCCCAGGCAGCAGAGAGTCGCCTTCTACAGCCAGTGCAGCCTCATGAAATGGCACCAACCTCCAGAGAGCACCGAGGCTCATGTACCACATTGCAGTCATGGCGGCTGGGGCCTCCAAGACCAAAGGAGGTGCCCATCTCATTCCAAAAATAAGATATCGAAGTGTGAAAAAAAATCTTTCGTGGGGGATTTTTGAAAAGGTGGTAGAAAAAAGGTGAAGCTAGGGTAAGGTTAGCATCCATAATTACACATAGCCCAAAGTCCTATTCTTTGCTTGAGATGGGCTACAAATTGGGCCAAAGCAAGCAGGGAGACAGAATCAGTTCTATAATTCACAAAGTCCAAAAGATAAAAAGAAGCCAGTTTCCCAGGAGAAGCACAGCCATTCCTGGGCCCGAGGCCAGAGAGAAATTTCTCCCACGGGTCCTCAGGAGGAAGATGCTGGTGACTCATGAGCTGTATCCTCAACATTCTCCCTCCTGCAAATAAAATAACAAGTTCTTAGGATTTTGGCTAATAATATCCCGTACGGCAGGCCAATGGCATTATGCCAAAGTAGACTTTTGTTGAGGAGATTTTAACATCACTTGTTTGCATATGAACATTTAGCTAATCTTATGTGAATCAAATCAGGTTATTCAAGCAGGATCTGGTAATACTTGGTTATCAGTAAATAAGAATAACAACTACACAGGTAACATTTATCGAGCAATTACTATGCCCCAAACTGTGCTAAACCATTTTTATATACACTCTCATTCAATCCTCTCAAGAAACCTACGAGGTTAGGATATTATTTTCTCCCTTTTACAGTTATGGAGCTGGGTAGCACAAATGACTACTAGCTGAAAGGTTGGCAGTTCAAACCCACCCGGAGGCCCCTTGGAAGAGAGGACTGATGATCTTCTTCCAAAAGCTCACAGCCTTGAAAACCCTATCGAATGGACTCAATGGTAACCAACAGCACAGTTAAAGATCTAGATTTAAAAGATTATTGTAACTTGCACCAAGTCACATGTGAAGAGCAACAAATTGCCCCAGGCCCTCACCTAACTCAACACCCCCCTGTACTTGAAACCTATACCAGTGATTTTCAAATCTTTTGGACTGAGATCCCATGTGGTCTAGTACATAGCAAATGGAAACAGCTGTGTCACAGAACAATCTTTACCCTTACTTTTGAGATAAACATTGATGTTATTGTTTTATTTCATTTTAAAACAATGCTGGTTGGAGACCCATTAACTTGACTTCACAACTCTCTAGTGGGTTACAATTCTCCAATTTGAAAACCACTGCTCTACACTGCCTTGCCTTGTAAACAAGCAAAAAATTCACAAGATGTGGCAGACACCATAGATTAGCTAATCCAATCCCAGCTCCCTCCCTTGCCTGCCTCCACCAGACAGGCTAGAAAAGCCAACTCCTCTCTTTCCAGCCTCCTTTTGCAGCTGGGCCATGTGACGAATCTGGCCAATGAGATGTATGACTAGGTTGTTAGGAGGACTTCTGAACAACCTTTTTCTTTCTTAATAAAAAGCTCTTACCCCTGAAATGCAAATCAAAACCACAATGAGATACTACCTCATCCCCACTATGACAAAAAAAAAAAAGGAAAACAATAGATGTTGTCAAGGTTGTAGAGAAATGGGACCTTCACCTATTGCTGGTGGGAATGTAAAATGGTACAGCCATGTGGAAAACAGTTTATCAGTTCCTCGAAAAGTTAAACATAGAACTACCATTTGACCCAGCAATCCCAATCCTAGGCATATACCCAGAAGAAGTGAAAGCAGGAATGCAAACAGAAACCTGTACATCATTGTTCATTGCAGCACTCTTCACAATAGCCAAAAGGTGGAAACAACTGAAATGTCCATCAACAGATGAATGAAAAAACAATGTGGTACATACATAAAATGGTATATTACTCAGCCATAAAGAGAAATGAAGTCCTGATACATGCTACCACATGTATGACAATGCACCTTGAAAACATTATGCTGAAGTAAATAAGTCAGACACAAAAGGACAAATACTGTATGATCTCACTTATATGCAATAAGTAAATACATTGGTCAACATGGCACTATAGACAGAAGCACCACGCCATCCCTCCACAGCAAAGACCCAAAAAACTAAGTAAAACAGAGACAAATGTCAATCCTGGTACCCTAAGCTTCTAATGAAGAGATAAAGAGCTCAGCCAAACACCGAATGGAATAAGAAACTGACAGAGAACAGACAGCGAGGAAAGATACATGTGGAGGTCCCCTATCAGCTAATGCAGCACGGATTCACCATCTTGGACTCCTGTCAGAGATCGGTGGACAGGGAGTACAGGAAAGCAGCTTCACAGAGCTCCCAGCAGGAGAGAGAACAACCAGTTACCAGCGATATATACTTTCCCACCCTCCATCCTTCTCCCCCCTACTTGGCCTCCACCCCTTCCTAGCTGGCAGCGGTCACTGGATGGCCAGGAAGTACAGGGTCCGTGCCTCTTGGATTTGCCCTGCCCACATCAGAGATCGGCGAACATGGAGTATGGAAAAACAGCTTCACCAAGCTCCCAGCAGGAGACAGAACATCTGGTAACCAGCGATATACGTTTTCCCAGCCCCTACCTTCGTCCCCCCACTTGGCCTTCACCACTTCCTGCTGGCCACAGTCTCTTAGCCAGGAGACACTAGCTCTGGCCCTGTGCCACTTGGATTCACCCCACCTACACTGGCCAGCTACATCAGAGCCATTTGTTTGTTTCTGGTGTTGCTTTTTTCCAATTCTTTTGGTTTCTTCCCTGCCTGCCTCTTACCACAGCGCCCCCCCCCCCCGCCTTTCTCTCAAACACCTGGCTCCATGTGCCAGCTTTACTTCTTCTTGAAAGTCTGTGAAGCACCGCTCAGCTGGGAAACTGCTTCCCAGGTCCACGCCACCAAGCTTGTGGGCTCCCCGGGGCCTTTTTTTCTTTTTGTTTGTTTTGTTTTTTGTTTTGTTCTGTTTTGTCTTGTTTGTTTGTTTTTCTTTTCATGGATTCAGAGCCCCTTCTAGCTGGACTGTACTGCCCAGCTTGAGAGCCACTTCCCCAGTCTGCACAGCTGTGCCAGTGGGATATCTGGGGGCATTTCTTTATTTCTCTTTTTTCCTTTTTGTCTTTCTTCACTTCTCAGTTTCTCATCTCTCTATACTTACCTTCTTTTCTGGTCTCCTAAATACCTGGTGCTATGTGACACCTCTGCCCCTTCTGGCCAGGCTGTACTTTGAGGCCTAGAGCCACTTCCCCAGTCTTCACAGTTGTACCAGTGGGATCCCTAGGGGCTTTTCTTTTTTTTCTTCTAATTTTTATTTATTTTATTTTTCTTTTTGTTTTTCTCCATTTCTGTCTCTCGTCTCTCCACTCCAATGGTAAGCTCCCTTAGCACTTTGTGTATGTGTGTGTATGTTTTTCTCTTGTTGTTGTTGTTGTTGTTTTTGTTTGTATGTTAGTTTTTGGCTCCTGTTTCTCTCTGCTCTCTCTCTTCTTTCCCATAACTGTCTTAGCTCCACACTTCACAACCTCCCCCCTCCTTTCTGCTTATCTTCACTAGGCACTGAACATCACATCTCTGAGCAGCACAAGGCCCTGCCAGAACCTGCCCTGCACTGATTCCCGTCCTGCCCTGTTAGACATAGTACATGCTGCAAACAACCCAGCCCAGCCCGTCCCCTTCAGCTTGACCTGCCCCGCTACAACTTAGCTGAGAAACTGGCCCTGCCCATTGGACAAGGAGGTGAAAAGTATCGTGCCCACAGATGAGCAAACAACAAAGAATGCACAGCCCACCTGCTCAGACATAACCAAATAAAACAAAAAAGCATGATGAAACAAACAAATCTACAATCAATAAATGAAGAAAATAACTACAGAATGTCCTGAAGACAGCAGACAATATCAAAAACATATTAAAAAAACAGGACAGGATGGTTCCAGTCAGCATCCAAAATAAAACACCAGATGACTTTCCAGTAGAAGAAAAAGCACTAGAACTACCTGACAGGGAATTCAAGTCTCTAATATTCAGAACTATCCAAGAGTTGAAGCAAAAACAGATAAAAATGAGGAAAAAAATAGACAAATTCATGGTAAATACAGACAAAAAAATGGAAGAATTCAGGAAAATAATACGGGAACAAATGCCAAAATAAATTCACTAGAAATCATATAAAAACAACAATTAGAAATCCAAAAGATAAACAACAAGATTTCAGAAATGGACAATGTCATAGAAGGTCTGAGGAGCAGCTTTGAAAGGATGGAAGACAGGATCAGTGAAATTGAAGACAAACACTTGGATACAACTTTGAGGGAAAATCAGAAAAAAAGAATAAAGAAAAATGAAGAAACCCTGAGAATTATGTGGGATGCAATCAAAAGCAAAAATTTTCAGGTGATCAGAGTTCCAGAACAGGGGGAGAAAACAGGAAACACAGAGAGGATCATTGAAGAACTACTGACAGAAAACTTCCCCAATATCATGAAAGATAAACATCTGACCATCCAAGAAGCTCAACGAACCCCATATAGGATAGACACCAAAAGAAAATCACCAAGGCATATCATAATCACATTCACTAAAACCAAAGACAAACAAAGAATCCTGAGAGGAGCTCAAGAAAAACAAAAAGTCAGGAGAGGGGCAAGATGGCGCTCTAGGCAGAAACACCACGCCGTCCCTCCACAGCAAAGATCCGAAAAACTAAGCCTAACAGAGAATCAACAATCCTGAAACCCTAGAACACCAAATGAAGAGATAAAGAACTCAGCCAAACACCAAACGGAGTGAGAATACTAAAAGAGAACGGAGAGCGAGGAGAGACTCAGGCAGAGATTCCTTACCAGCTCGCGCGGCGCGGATCCACCATCTTGGATTCCTGTCGGAGACCGGCAGACGGGAGAGCAGCCTTGCAGAGCATCTGGTCGGAGCCGCAACGACCGGTAAACTGCGGTGCGCGCTCTCCCACCACCCACCCCTCTCCGCCTCAGCTGGGGATCCCCTGCTTTCCGTGGCCAGAGTCCCTGGGCTGGGGGGTGCTGGTGCTTGGATTCCGCGCCTGGGCTGGCGGCTTTCTGGGAGCCGTTTGCTGGCGGCTAGCGAAACTTTCTCTGCCGCCTCCCCCTCCTTTTGCCTGGGTGCCTGGTTCCGAGTGCCGTCTCTGCTCTCTCCTGCGGGGCTGTAGGGCTGCGTGCGGGCGTGTGGCTGTTTCTGGGTCTGGGCTCCCGTGTGGGTGGGATCCCGGGGCCTTTGTTCGTTCGCCCCTCTGCTTTCCGTGGCCGGAGTCCCTGAGCTGGGGGGCGCCGGTGCTTGGATTCCGCGCGCCCGGGCTGGAGGCTTTCTGGGGGCCGTTTGCTGGCGCCTGGCGGGCCTTTTTCTGCCGCCTCCCCCTCCTTTTGCCTGGGTGCCTGGGTCCGGGTGCTGTCTCTGCTCTCTCCTGCGGGGCTGTGGAGCTGCGTGCGGGCGTGTGGCTGTTTCTGGGTCTGGGCTCCCGCGCGGGTGGGATCCGGGGGCCTTTGTTCGTTCACCCCTCTGCTTTCCGTGGCCGGGGTCCCTGGGCGGGGGGCCGCCGGTGCTTGGGTTCCGCGTGCCCGGGCTGGGGGCTTTCTGGGAGCCGTTTGCTGGCACCTAGCGGACCTTTTTCTGCCGCCTCCCCCTCCTTTTGCCTGGGTGCCTGGTTCCGAGTGCTGTCTCTGCTCTCTCCTGCGGGGCTGTAGGGCTGCGTTCGGGCGTGTGGCTGTTTCCAGGTCTGGGCTCCCGCGCGGGTGGGATCCGGGGGCCTTTGTTCGTTGGCCCCTCTGCTTCCCGTGGCCACGGTCACTTAACCCCGAGACTATCGGCTTCTTGGAATTCGCGCCCCTGAGTGGGGGCTCTCTGGGTCCCATTTGTAGGCACTGACTGCTGGTGTTGCCCTTTTTTTTTTTTTTTTCTCTCAATTTTATTTTTCTTCCTTTTTTGATTAGTTTTGTCATATTTTACCTCTTTTTCTCTTTTGTCTTTCTTCATTGCTTAATTTCTTGTCCCTCTATCTCTTCCTTCTCTTTCTAATCCCTGAATACCAGGTGATGTATGCCTCTGTACCTTCTGGCCAGGCTGAGCTGTGAAAATTGAGACCGACTCCCCCAGACCTCATAGCTGCATCGGTGCGATCCCTGGGAACTTTGCAGTTTTTTAACTTTTCTGATTTTCATTTGGTCATTCTTTCCCTTTCTTTCTCTTCCCCCTTCTGGTTTCCTCCATCCCATAGTCTCTCATCTGTACATTCCAACGACAAGCTCCCCTAGCATTCTTTTATGTTTGTACGCTTTTTGCTCCTCCTCCTCTCTCCTCTCTCCCATATCCAGCTTAGCTTCACACATAACCATCTTCCCGCTGCACCCTACCTACCTGCACCGTGCACTAGACATCACATCACCAAGCGGTGCAGGCACGCCCTATTGGAACCTGCCCAGCACTGACTACCGACCGTCCTGGTGGCTGCGGTGAGTGCCACAAGCAACCCATCCCAGTGGCTCCTCCTCAACTAGATCTGCCCAGCTGTACCACAAGAACGAAAAAAAAAAAAAAAAAAAATCTACAATCAATAAACGAGAGAAATATCTACTGAATGCCCCGAAAACAGCAAACAATATCAAAACATTTACAAAAACAAGACAAGATGGCTCCAATAGGCGTCCAAATTAAAACACCAGAAAACTCTCCTGTGGAAGAAAATGCACTAGAAGTACCTGATACGGAACTCAAATCACTAATACTCTGAATTTTCCAAGAACTGAGGCAAAAAGCTGACAAACATGAGGAAAAAATAGACAAATTTATGGAAAATACAGACAAAAAATTGGAAGAATTCAGGAAGATGATGCAAGAACAAAATGCCAAAATAAATTCACAACTCGAAATTATACAAAAACAACAATTAGAAATCCAAAAGATAAACAACAAGATTTCAGAAATGGACGGTGTCATAGAAGGGCTGAGAAGTAGATTTGAAACCATGGAAGACAGGATCAGTGGAACTGAAGACAAACACTTGGATACAACTCTGTTTCAGGAAAACTCAGAAAAAGGAACAAAGAAAAATGAAGAGACCCTGAGAGTTATGTGGGACACAATTAAAAACAAAAACTTACGAGTGATTGGCATACCAGAACAGGGGAAGAAAACAGAAAACACAGAGAGGATCATTGAGGAACTGCTGACAGAAAACTTTCCCAATATCATGAAAGATGAAAAGCTGGTCATCCAAGAAGCTCAACGAACCCCATATAGAAGAGACCCCAAAAGAAAATCACCAAGACATATCATATTCACACTCGCTAAAACTAAAGACAAACAAAGAATCCTGAGAGCAGCTCGGGAAAAACAAGAAGTCACATACAGAGGAGAAACAATAAGACTAAGCTCAGATTATTCAGCAGAAACCATGCAGGCAAGAAGGCAATGGGATGACATATATAAAATCTTGAAAGAAAAAAATTGTCAGCCAAGAATAATATATCCTGCAAAACTCTCATTCAGATTTGATGGTGAAATTAGGTCATTTCCAGATAAACAGAAACTAAAGGAATATGCAAAAGTCAAACCAAACTTACAAGAATTATTAAAGGGAGTTCTTCGATCTGAGGACAAACAGCTTAAGCCCTCAGGCAGGACCTAGGACCTAGGACGCAGGTTAACATGAACCAGATACCATTCTAGGAACTGAACTACAGACGACTTTCCAAAAACAAAAGATATACAACAGGGAATCAGAGAAATCAATCAAAGGATGACAACAACATCAAAACAATGAAAGAGGGAACAAACGGCATAGGTATAGAACCTTCTAAAGGAGAAGAAGGCAAGGCGATACCAAGTAACGGTAGACTGCTTCAAAATTATAAAGATAAGGGTAAAATTCATGGTAACCACAAAAAAAGTTAACAAACCAACTCATAAAAATAAAGACGAAAAACATTAAGTCTCAACAAAAACAAAACCTACAAAAACAAAAGAAATGAACACAAAATCCACAAACAAAAGGAACTCAGCACAAGAGAGTAAGAAGAACAAAGAAAACTTCAGCATCACAAAAAAAAGCACTACAAAATGACAGCAACAAACTCACATCTATCAATAATTACACTGAACGTAAATGGACTCAATGCACCCATAAAGCGACGGAGAGTGGCAGAATGGATAAGAAAACAGGATCCATCTATTTGCTGTCTACAAGAGACACATCTTAGAAACAAAGATGTGAATTTATTAAAAATCAAAGGTTGGAAAAAAATATATCAAGCTAACAACTATCAAAAAAGAGCAGGAGTGGCAATTCTAATCTCAGATAAAATAGACTTTAAAACAAAATCTACCATAAAAGACAAAGAAGGACACTATATAATGATTAAGGGGATGATCCATCATGAAGACATAACCATAATAAATATCTATGCACCCAATGACAGGGCTCCAAAATACATAAAAAACACACTAACAGCACTGAAAAGAGAAATTGACAGTTCCACAATAATAGTAGGAGACTTCAACACACCACTCTCAGTAAAGGACAGAACAACTAAAAAGAAACTCAGCAAAGATACAGAAGACCTAAAGGACACAATCAGCCAACTGGACCTCATAGACATATATAGAACACTCCATCCAACCGCTGCAAAGTACACATTCTTTTCCAATGCACATGGAACGTTCTCCAGAATAGACCACATCTTAGGCCACAGAGCAATCCTCAACAAGATCCAAAATGCTGAGATAATTCACAGTATCTTCTCTGACCACAATGCCATCAAGGTAGAAATTAACACTAGAAAGAGCAAGGAAAAAAAATCAAACACATGGAAACTGAATAATACTCTGCTTACACATCAATGGGTAATAGAAGAAATCAGAGATGGAATTAAAAAATTCCTAGAATCAAATGAAAATGAAAACACATCATACCAAAACCTTTGGGACACAGCAAAGGCAGTCCTCAGAGGACAATTTATAGCAATAGATGCACATATCAAAAAAGAAGAAAGGGACAAAATCAAAACATTAACTACAGAACTCAAACAAATAGAAAGAGAACAACAAAAAAAGCCTACAACCACCGGAAGAAAGGAAATAGTAAAGATCAGAGCAGAAATAAATGAAATAGAGAACAGAAAAACAATAGAAAGAATCAACAAAACCAAAAGTTGGTTCTTTGAAAGAATCAACAAAATCGACAAACCACTGGCCAGACTGACAAAAGAAAAACAGCAGAGGGCACAAATAACCCAAATAAGAAATGAAATGGGGGACATTACAACAGACCCAACTGAAATAAAAAGGATTATAACAGAATATTATGAAAAACTATATTCCAACAAATTTGAAAACCTAGAGGAAATGGATAAATTTCTAGAAACATACGGCCTACCCAAACTACAACAAAGTGATATTGAAAATCTGAACAGACCCATAACAAGAGAAGAGATTGAAAAGGTAATAAAAAAACTCCCAACCAAAAAAAGCCCTGGCCCAGATGGCTTCACTGGAGAATTCTACAAAACATTTACAGAAGAGCTCGTACCAGTTCTACTCAAGTTATTTCAGAGCATAGAAGAGGAAGCAACACTTCCAAATTCATTCTATGAAGCCAGCATAACGCTGATACCAAAACCAGGCAAAGACATCACAAAAAAAGAAAATTACAGACCAATATCTCTCATGAATATAGATGCAAAAATTCTGAACAAAATTTTAGCCAATAGAATTCAGTATCATATCAAAAAAATAATACACCACGACCAAGTAGGATTCATACCAGGTATGCAAGGATGGTTTAACATTAGAAAATCCATCAACGTAATCCACCACATAAATAAAAGGAAAGAAAAAAATCACATGATTATCTCAATTGATGCAGAAAAGGCATTTGACAAAGTCCAACACCCATTCCTGATAAAAGCTCTCAATAAAATAGGTATAGAAGGGAAATTTCTCAACATCATAAAGGGCATCTATGCAAAACCAACAGCCAACATCATTCTTAATGGAGAAAGGCTGAAAACATTCCCCCTGAAAACAGGAACAAGACAAGGATGCCCTTTATCACCACTCCTATTTAACATTGTGCTGGAAGTTCTCGCTAGAGCAGTAAGGCAAGAGAAAGAAATAAAGGGCATCCAAATTGGTAATGAAGAAGTTAAACTCTCCCTGTTTGCAGATGATATGATACTATACATAGAAAACCCTAAAGACTCCACGAGAAATTTACTGGAACTAATAGAAAGATTCAGCAGAGTAGCAGGATACAAGATAAACATTCAAAAATCATTTGGATTCCTATACACCAGTAAAGAGAACGATGAAAAGGAGATCAGGAAATCAATACCATTTTCAATAGCCCCTAAAAAGATAAAATACTTGGGAATAAATCTGACCAGGAATATAAAAGACCTATACAAAGAAAACTACAAAACACTGCTGCATGAAACCCAAAGGGATCTACATAAATGGAAAAACATACCATGCTCATGGATAGGCAGACTCAACATTGTGAAAATGGCAATTCTACCTAAAGCAATTTACAAATACAATGCAATTCCGATACAAATACCAACAACATTCTTCAAAGAGATGGAAAAACTAATTATTAACTTTATATGGAAAGGGAAGAAACCCCGAATAAGTAAAGCACTACTGAAGAAGAAGAATAAAGTTGGAGGACTCACACTACCTGACTTGAGAACCTACTATACAGCTACAGTACTCAAAACAGCCTGGTACTGGTACAACAACAGAGACATTGACCAATGGAACAGAATTGAGAACTCAGATGTAAATCCATCCACCTACGGTCACCTGATTTTTGACAAGGGCCCAAAATACATCAAATGGGGAAAAGACAGTCTTTTTAACAAATGGTGCTGGCAAAACTGGATATCCATTTGTAGAAAAATGAAACAGGACCCATACCTCACACCATATACAAAAACTACTTCAAAATGGATCAAAGACCTGAATATAAAGCCTCAAACTATAAAATTCATAGAAGAAAAAATAGGACCAACACTTCAGACCTTAATACATGGCATTAACAGGATACAAACCATAAACATCAACACAAAAAACCCAACAGATAAACTAGATAATTGGGATCTTCTAAAAATCAAACATCTATGCTCTTCAAAAGATTTCACCAAAAGAGTTAAAAGAGAACCTACAGACTGGGAAAAAATTTTTGGACAGTACAAGTCAGACAAAGGTCTAATCTCCATAATCTACAAGAAAATCCAACACCTCTACAACAAAAAGACAACCAATCCTATCAAAAAATGGGCAAAGGAAATGAACAGACACTTCACCAAGGAAGACATTCAAATGGCCAACAGACACATGAGGAAATGCTCGCGATCACTAGCCATTAGAGAAATGCAAATTAAAACCACAATGAGATACCATCTCACCCCGGCATTACTGGCACGAATCAAAAACACTGGAAATAACAAATGTTGGAGGGGCTGCGGGGAGACGGGAACTCTTATACACTGCTGGTGGGAATGCAAAATGATACAGCCATTTTGGAAAATGATATGGTGTTTCCTCAGAAAGCTAGAAATAGACGTACCATTCGATCCAGCAATCCCACTCCTAGGAATATATCCTAGAGAAATAAGAGTCATCACTCGAATAGACATATGCACACCTATGTTCATGGCAGCATTATTCACAATAGCAAAACGATGGAAACAACCTCGATGTCCATCAACAGACGAATGGATACACAAACTATGGTACATACACACAATGGAGTACTATGCAACGAGAAAGAACAATGAATCGGTGAACCATCTCATAACATGGATGAAACTGGAGGACATCATGCTGAGTGAAATAAGTCAATCACAAAAGGACAAATATTGTATGAGACCTCTATTGTAAAAACCCATGAAAAAATTCACATGCAAAATGTAACAATCCTTGTTGGTTACCAGGGATGGGAGGGGGGGGGGAATACTAAATAGGTAATAGGTAAGTGGTAACTTGGGTGAGAGATGAGATAGTACATAGTACAGGGGAAACTAACACAACCTGCACAAGGAAAGGTCATGGAGGCCCTATAGACACATCCAAACCCCCCGAGGGACTGAGTTGTTGGACGGAGGGCTCTGGGGACCATGGTCTCGGGGAACATCTAGCTCCATTGGCATGACACTACTTATAAAGATAATGCTCTATATTCTACCTTGGTGAGTAGTGTCTGGGGTCTTAAAAGCCTATGAGCGGCCATCTAAGATACTCCACTGATCTCATCCCTTCGGGAACAAGGGAGAACGAAGAGAACAGGATACAAGGAAAAGATTAGTCCGAAGGACTAATGGTCCACAGCTACCAAGGCCTCCACGGGACTGAGCCCAGTACAGCTGGATGGTGCCCGGCTACCACCAATGACTCCTCTGACCAGGATCACAACAGAGGGTTCTGGGCAGAGCTGGAGTAGGATGTAGAGTATAATTTTAACTCCCAAAAAAAAAAAAAAAAAAAAAGAAGACCAGATATACTGGCCTAAAGAATACTAGAGAAACCTCGAGAGTGTGGCCCCCAGACACCCTTTCAGCTCAGAGGGGAAGTTACCTTCAAGGTTCGATGTTAAGCCTGGGAATGGACACCCCAGTAAAACTAAATGGGACTAACGATGTACAGGAGTCCGGTGACAAGGGCCAGAAGGCAGAGGGAGAGTAGGAAACTGATGATAAGGAACACAAATTGAATAAGGACACTGTCGATGTATTGTGAGATTGTTGACCACTGCTATAGGGCAACATTTGTAGTAACTAGTAAATGGGAGGCTGTTTTGTCCTGTAAGCCTTCATCTTGGGCGAGAATGGCAGCACAATTGGAAGAGCATAGTCAATATCACTTAAATGTGTAAGTAAAAAGTTTTGAAATGGTGTTTAAATAAAATAAAAATAAATAAATAAATAAATAAATAAATAAATAAACAAATGAGACTAAAGAGGTACAAGAGTCCACTGACAAGGTCCAGAAGACAGAAGGGGACAAGGAAGCCCCCTGGTGATAGGGAACACAAGGTGGAGTAAGGATATTCTTGATGTGCTGTGAGATTGTTAACCATTGTCATAGGGCAACATGTGTAGTAACTGTTAAATGAAAAACTATTTTTTCTGTAAGCCTTCATCTTAAGTGAGAATAACAGCACAGTTGGAAGAGCGTAGTCAATGTCACTGAACTGTGAATGTAGAAATTTTTGAAACGGTGTATCTTTGGCCATCTGTAATTTTCATCAAAAAAAAAAAGGTTGAGAATTTAGAGGCTTAATACGTTGTGGGGTTGTTAACCAATGTCATAGAACAACATGTGTACTACTATTTCATGAGAAACTATTTGCTCTGTAAGCTTTCACCTGAAGTACAATAAAATATATATTAAAAAAAAAAAAAAGAAAAACAAAAAGTCACATGCAGAGGGGAAAAAATAAGACTAAGCTCAGATTATTCGGCAGAAACCATGCAGGCAAGAAGGCAATGGGATGACATATATAAAACCCTGAAAGAAAAAAATTGCCAGCCAAGAATAATACATCCTGCAAAACTCTCATTCATATATGATGGTGAAATTAGGGCATTTCCAGATAAACAGAAATTAAGGGACTATGTAAAAACCAAACCAAACTTACAAGAATTATTAAAGGCAGTCCTTCAGTCTGAGAACAAGCAACATCAGACCACAGCCTGAATCTAGGATTCAGGATTGTACCAGCCAGATACCAACCCAGGAAATGAACTCTCAAGGACTGTCCAAAACTGAAAGAATTGCAACAGGGAACCAGAGAGGTTAATCTGTGAATGACAACAACAACAGAACAATAAAAGAGGAAGTAAATGGTGTAGATATAGAACCTTCTAATGAAGAGGAAGGCAAGGCAATATCAAGTAGTAATAGACTGGTTAAAACCTAAGGAAAATAAGGGTAAATTTCAAGGTAACCACAAAGAAAGTTAACAAATCTACTCATCAAAATAAAGAAGAAAAACAAAAAGTCTCAGTAAAAACAAAATCTATCAAAACAAAAGAAATGAAAAAAAAATCCACAGACAAAAGGAATTCAGCACAGGAAAGTAAGAGGAACAAAGAAAACATCAGCACTACAAAAAAAAAACACTACAAAATGACAGCAATAAACTCACATCTATCAATAACTACACTGAATGTAAATGGCCTAAATGCACCCATGAAGTGACAGAGAGTGACAGAATGGATTAAAAAAAAAACAGGATCTATCAATATGCTGTCTACAAGAGACACACCTTAGAAACAAAGAAGTAAATTTATTAAAAATCAAAGGATGGAAAAAAATATATCAAGCAAACAGCTACCAAAAGAGAGGAGGAGTGGCAATACTAATCTCAGATAAAATAGACTTTAAAACAAAATCCACATAAAAGACAAAGAAGGGCACTATATAATGATTAAAGGGATCATCCAACATGAAAATGTAATCATAATAAAGGTCTACACACCCAATGACAGGGCTTCAAAATACATAAAACAAACTGACAGCACTGAAAAGAAAAATTGACAGTTCCACAATAATAGCAGGAGACTTCAACACACCACTCTTGGTAAAGGACAGAACATCTAGAAAGGAAGTCAGCAAAGATACAGAAGAGCTAAAGGGTACAATCAGCCAACTTGATCTCATAGACATATATAGAACACTCCACCCAACAGCTGCAAAGTACACATTCTTTTCCAATGCACATGGAACAATCTCCAGAAGAGACCACATCTTAGGTCACAGAGCAACCCTCAACAAAATCCAAAGCATTAAGATATTACAAAGTATCTTCTCTGACCACAATGCCATCACAGTAGAAATTAACAACAGGGAGAACAAGGGAAAAAAAAATCAATTACATGGAAACTGAATAACACCCAGCTTAAAAACCACCGGGTAATAGAAGAAATCAGAGATGTAATCAAAAAATTCCTAGAATCAAACTAGAATGAAAACACATCATACCAAAACCTTTGGGACACATCAAAGGCAGTCCTCAGAGGTCAATTTATAGCAATAGATGCACACATCAAAATAGAAGAAAGGGACAAAATCAAAACATTAGCTACACAACTTGAACAAATAGAAAGAGAACAGCAAAAAAAAGAAAGAAAGAAAGAAAAGCCCACAGCCCCTAGAAGAAAGGAAATAATAAAGATCAGAGCAGAAATAAATGAAATAGAGAACAGAAAAACAATAGAAAGAATCAACAAAACTAAAAGTTGGTTCTTTGAAAAGATCAACAAAATCAACAAATCACTAGCCAAACTGACAAAAGAGAAACAGGAGAGGACACAAATAGCCCAAATAAGAAGTGAAATGGGGGACATTACAACAGACCCAACTGAAATAAAAAGGATCATAACAGAGTATTATGAAAAAACTGTATTCCAACAAATTTGAAACCTAGAGGAAATGGACAAATTTCTAGAAATACACTACCTACCCAAACTAACACAAAGTGATGTTGAAAATCTGAACAGACCCATAACAAGAAAAGAGATTGAAAAGGTAATTTAAAAAATCCCAACAAAAAAAGAGCCCTGGCCCAGATGGCTTCACTGCAGAATTCTACAAAACATTCAGAGAAGAGCTTACACCAGTACTACTCAAACTATTTCAGAACATAGAAAAGGAAGCGATACTTCCAAATTCATTCTATGAAGCCAGCATAACCCTGATACCAAAACCAGGCAAAGACACCACAAAAAAAATAAAATTACAGACCAATATCTCTCATGAATATAGACATAAAAATTCTCAACAAAATTCTAGCCAATAGAATTCAGCATCATATCGAAAAATAATACACCACGACCAAGTACGATTCATACCAGGTATGCAAGGATGGTTCAGCATTAGAAAATCAATCAATGTAATCCACCACATAAATAAAAGGAAAGAAAAGAATCACATGATCATCTCAATTGACACAGAAAAAACATTTGACAAAGTCCAACACCAATTCCTGATAAAAACTCTCAGTAAAATAGGTATAGAAGGGAAATTTCTCAACATAGTAAAGGGCATCTATGCAAAACCAACAGCCAACATCATTCTTCAAGGAGAGAGGCTGAAAACATTCCCCTTGAGAACAGGAACAAGACAAGGATGCCCTTTATCATCACTCCTATTTAACATTGTGCTGGAATTTCTAGCTACAGCAATAAGGCAAGAAAAAGAAATAAAGGGCATCCAAATTGGTAATGAAGAAGTTATACTGTCCCTGTTTGTGGATGATATGATACTATACAAAGAAAACCCAAAAGACTCCACAAGAAAACTACTGGAACTAATAGAAACATTCAGCAGAGTAGCAGGATACAAGAGAAACATAACAAAAATCAGTTGGATTCCTACACACTGATAAAGAGAAGGATGAAAGGAAATCAGGAAAACAATACCATTTATAATAGCCCCTAAAAAATAAAATACTTATGAATAAATCTAACCAGGGATGTAAAAGACCTATACAAAGAAAACTACAAAACATTACTGCAAGAAACCAAAAGAGATCTACATAAATGGAAAAACGTACCATGCTTATGGATAGGTAGACTCAACATTGTGAAGATGACAATTCTTCCCAAACAAATTTACAAATACAATGCAATTCTGATCCAAATACCAATAACATTTCTTTAAAGAGATGGAAAAACTAATCATTAACTTTATATGGAAAGGGAAGAAGCCCCAGATAAGTAAAGTACTACTGAAGAAGAAGAATAAAGTAGGAGGACTCGTGCTACCTGACCTCAGAACCCACTGTCTTAGGCTGGATTCTCTAGAGGAGCAAAACCAGTAAAGCGTATAAATATATATAGAAAGAGATTTATATCAAGGAAATGGCTCACGCGATTGTAGAAGCTAGAACGTCCCAAGTCTGTGGGTCAGGATAGAGGCTTTTCTCAATTCACGTAGCCACAGGGGCTGGCAAACCCAAGATTGACAGGTTGGAGAGCAGGGCTCCCACTCACAGGCTGTGAGATCGACAAATCCCAAGATCAGCAGATAAGCTGATAGCTCAAGTCCCAAAACCAGAGGTCAGATGAACAAGAGGCAGCTGCAGGATTCAGAGCAAGCAATAAGGCAGAATGTCTGCTTATTTGGATGCAGGCCATACCCCCAAGGAAACACCCTTTCAACTGATTGGCTACTTACGTCACATTCCATCATGGGAATGATCACATATAAACACTGAGAATCATGGCACAGCCTAGTTGACACACAATCTTACACCCACTATACAGCTATGGTAGTCAAAACAGGCTGGTACTGGTACAACAACAGGTGCATTGACCAATGGAACAGAGTTGAGAACCCAGATGTAAATCCATCCACCTATGGTCACCTGATCTTCAACAAGTGTCCAAAGTCCATCAAATGGGGAAAAGACAGTCTGTTTAACAAATGGCGCTGGCAAAACTGGACGTCCATCTGCAAAAAAATGAAACAAGACCCATACCTCACGCTATACACAAAAACTAATTCAAATGGATCAAAGACCTAAATATAAAGCCAAAAACTATAAAGTTCATAGAAGAAAAAATAGGATCAATACTAGAGGCCCTAATACACAGCATTAACAGTATACAAACCATAACCAACAACACACAAACTCCAGAAGATAAGCTAGATAACTGGGATCTTCTAAAATTAAACACGCTCATCAAAAAGACTTCACCAAAAGAGTAAAAAGAGAACCTACAGACTGGGAAAAAATTTTTGGCTAAACAAATCAGATAAGGGTCTAATCTCTAAAATCTACAGGAAAATCCAACCCCTCTACAACAAAAAGACAATCCAATTAAAAAATAGGCAAAGAAAATGAATAGACACTTCACCAAAGAAGACATTAAAGCAGCCAACAGACACATGAGGAAATGCTCACGATCACTAGCCATTAGAGAATGTAAATCAAAACCACAATGAGATACCATCTCACCCCAGCATTACTGCCACGAATCAAAAAACAGGAAATAACAAATGTTGGAGAGACTGTGGGGAGATCGCAACTCTTATGCACTGCTGGTGGGAACGCAAAATGACACAACCATTTTGGAAAACCATATGGCACTTCCTTAGAAAGCTAGAAATAGACATACCATGTGATCCAGCAATCCCACTCCTAGGAATATATCCTAGAGAAATAAGAGTCGTCACACGAATAGACACATGTACACCCATGTTCATTGCAGCATTGTTCACAATAGCAAAGAGATTGAAACAACCTAGATGCCAATAAACAGATGAATGGATAAACAAACTATGGTACATACACACAATGGAGTATTACTCAATGATGAGCAACAATGATGAATCTGCAAAGCATTTCATAACATAGATGAATCTGGAGGGCATTATGCTGAGTGAAATAAGTCAATCACAAAAGGACAAATATTGTATGAGACCACTACTGTAAAAACTCATGAAAAGGTTTACACACAACAAGAAACAACCTTTGATGATTACAAAGGAGGGGAGTTGTTGGGATGGAAAAACACTAAATAGACAATAGGTAAGTGGTAACTTTGGTGAAGGGTAAGACAGTACACAATACTGGGGAAACCAGCACAACTTGTACAAGGCAAGGTCGTGGAAGCTCCATAGACACATCCAAATTCCCTGAGGGACAGAATTGCTGGGCTGAGAGCAGTGGGGACCATGGTCTCAGGGAACATCTAGCTCAATTGGCATAACACAGTTTATAAAGACAATGTTCTACCTTCTACTTTGGTAAGTAGTGTCTGGGGTCTTAAAAGCTTGTGAGTGGCCATCTAAGATACTCCACTGGTCTCACCCCTTCAGAAGCAAGGAAGAATGAAGAAAACTAAAGATACAAGGGAAAGATTATTCCAAAGGACTAATGGACCACAACTACCACAGCCTCCACCAGACTGAGTCCAGTACAACTAGATTGTGCTCGGCTACCACCACTGACTGCTCTGACAGGGATCACCATAGAGGGTCCCCGACAGAACTAGAGAAAAATGTAGAACAAAATTCTAACTCACAAAAAAAGACCAGACTTACTGGCCTGACAGAGACTGGAGAAACCCTGAGAGTATGCCCCCAGAAACCATTTTAGCTCAGTAATGAAGTCACTCCTGAGGTTCACCCTTCAGCCAAAGATTAGACAGACCCATAGAACAAAATGAGACTAAAGGGGCACAACAGCCCAGGGGGAAGGACTAGAAGGCAGGAGGGAATAGGAAAGCTGATAATAGGAAACCCAGGGTCGAGAAGGGTTGCTAACCAATGTCATAAAACAATATGTGTACTAACTATTTAATGAGAAACTAGTTTGTTCTGTAAACCTTCATCTAAAGTACAATTTTTAAAAAAAGTTTTTTCAATTAAAAAAGAGTAAAAAATAAGTAAATACACAGAAGCCAAAAATTTTTAGTGGTTACAAGAGATGGAAGGGAGAGAGGATGGGGGAGTTTTTGCTCCGGGGGCCTTGACTTTTGTTAATGGTGGTGGAACGATTTGGAAAAGGATGGCCATCATAGTTGCACAACATCAAGAATGTAATCAGTGTTGCTGATTTATACATGTAAAAACTGTTGAATTGGCAAATGTTTTGTTGCATGTATTTTTACCACAATAATTTTTAAAAAGCCCTTGCCCCTGGCTTCCTGCCAAGAATGAAGGTGTGATGCAGCCTCCTTGCAATCATGAGAGAAAAGCAAGGTGAATCACAGATGCTGCCACCACTCTTCCTGAGCTGTTACCCCATCAGTGGCCACTGACTCTTGTTACACTGGAAAAACAAACCCCTGTCTGGCTCGCCACTCTTAGTGAGGCTTTCCATTACTTACAGCTGGAAGCATTCCTAGCTGATAACAGAGTTACTCACTCTGACAGCCTTCAGTATGGATTACACCTTAACATAAAGAAAACAAAAATCCTCACAACTGAGCCAATAAGCAATATCATGATAAATGGAGAAAATATTGAAGTTGTCAAGGATTTCATTTTACTTGGATCCACAATCAACGCCCATGTAAGCAGCAATCAAGAAATCAAACCACACATTGCATTGGGCAAATCTGCTGCAAAAGACCTCTTTAAAGTGTTAAAAAGCAAAAATGTCACTTTAAGGACTAAGGTGCACCTGACCCAAGCCCTGGTGTTCTCAATCACCTCATACGCATGCGAAAGTTGGATAATGAATAAAGAAGACCAAAGAAGAATTACGGTGTTGGCAAAGAATATTGAATATACCATGGACTGCCAGAAGAACAAACAAGTCTGTCTTGGAAGAAGTACAACCAGAGTGCTCCTTAGAAGCGAGGATGCGTGAGATTTCATCATGTTATCAGGAGGGACCAGTCCCTGGAGAAGGACATCATGCGTGGTAAAGTAGAGGGTCAGCGAAAAAGTGGAAGACCCTCAACGAGATGGATTGACACAGTGGCTGCAACAATGGGCTCAAGCATAACAAGGATTGTGAGGATGGTGCAGGACCAGGCAGTGTTTCATTCTGTTGTACATAGGGTTGCTGTGAGTCAGAACTGACTCGACGGCATCTAACAACGACAACAACACTGTGTGCCCAGCCCTGTGCTTCATTGTGAACTACTAGGAACTTCACTTGGAAGAACCAAAACAGAGTTTTTTATTTTAAGTCAACAGTCTATTGTCAAACAGTTCATCTATTCAATCTAGGCATTCTCTTCCCAGTTTGTCAAGTGAGTGACGTATGAGGGTAGATAGCACTACAGAAGCACTAGACCTCTTCAGTAGCATCTTTTCACCATGGAAAGTGGGCTGATAATATCTGTGCACAAAGGAGAGACGATACTTGCTTTAACTTTACCCATGATCTCTTCACCCTGTTTGGTGAGCTCCTGTCTCCTAAACAGCAGTGCTCGTTACCCTGAGGTAATTTAGGAGGAATAGTTGAATCCAACGCACACCAGCGTGCCTGTCCTACCATCCCAGGTTGCTCATCTGTGGCAGGTCAGCACTGTGGCCTGGGGCACAGGGTAATCCTGAGTCCCCCACCCCAGCCTACGCTTCACAGCAACGTAGTGTGCTTCCAACAACACCACTGCAGTTCATTGAGCTCTTAAAACTCCCTATCAGAGATAAATATCACCATGGGTACCCGAACACATACCCATGTCTTGTCAGGAAAACAATTTGTGTTTGTTTCTATCATAGGACAAGCCCAAACACTTTGGATGGGAGTTTTTTGGGATGTGGGAGTTGGGAACCACTGTACTAGAATACTGCACTCAGTGTGGGCCCTTTAGAAAGAAAAATTTGAAGTTTCCAGAAGGGAAGGCAAAGGGATTCAAACTGGAAAATACAGAGCCATGGTTATTTAGAGTAGAAAGGAAAAGTGGCAGATGTCTGGTATCTATAATAGTGAGTCTTTGTGTTAATTTCCAGTGCATTTGTGTCTTCAGTGACATTTGATGCTTACCCATCAGCATTATTGTTCTTACTTGATAATTAATGAAATTGAGGCCCAGAGAGATTAAGGGTTTGCTCATGCTCATATCGCTAGCAGAGACAAGCTGAAACCAGAAAACAGGTCTCGGCTGTGCAGTTCAGCTCTCATTCAAGAACTACTGTTCCCTTGCTCACCCAGAATCCCACTCCATGTGGTTCTGGTGTGCCTCACCCCTAACTCCTGCCACAGGCTGGGCCGATCAGACGCTCTGCTGGGAGTCTGAATCTTGAACAGAGACACGAAGGGACCAAAGACGGTTGGAGGCAAGAGCCAAGCCCTCAGTAGGAGCAGCCTAGAGAGAGCCCACAGTCCTTGTGATGGGTGCTCAGGGTTGTTCTGAGTCCTGCTCTTTCCCGTCCCAGATATGAGCAATTCCTTTGGTATTGTGACTACTCGATGCTATCCTCATAAATTCCCCTTACCAGCTGAAGCCAGTTCTGGTCCTTTTCTGTTACCCGTACACCAAAAACCCTAACTGACACAGAAACTTGAACTAGGCAGGAGATTGAAGGCAACGGCCATCAGAGAAATGTAGGATATTTGGAACTGGTTATTAGGAGCTAGGTGGGCAAAAAGTCATTAAATTCCTGCTTATATTCTGGGATGGAAAGAGCTGCCAGTGGTAGACAGTGGCAAAACAACAAGTCAAGTTTTTATCAGTGGCCAACTGGAGCCAAGTGCCTTCTAAGGCAAAGTTTCGGAGGCCTATGCAGTTGCTGTTACAGAAGAATTTTAACAAGATGCAGAACGCAGGTGACAGGGTTGGTGGCTGCTTCTGACAGCACTGGATATATGGATACACCTCAAGATTAAGTCTTAAAAAGTTCAGCTCAAAGTGCATGGTGGAACTCAAGGCCTTTCTGTGACCAGGCTAACATCTCGCTGTAAACAAAGTTTGGAGGCTGATTCTGTAGGTTGCTAAATGAAAATAGCAGTTGTATTCACAAACTTACTAGAGCTTTTATGTAAAATTCAAAGCACTAGTAAAGAAATAATGACTCCTTGACCATTGGAATGGGGACATTTGGGAAGGTTTGGAGGACTGGGAGAACCCTCAAATCCACAGAGACCTTTAAAATATATATATATATATATATATATATATAAAACCAAAAAAAAAAAAAAAAAACCAAACCCATTGCCATCTAACCGATTCCAACTCATAGCGACCCTAAAGGACAGAGTAGAACTGCCCCGTAGAGTTTCTAAGGCTGGTGGATTTGAACTGCTGACCTATTATATATATATATATATATATATAAATTTATATATATATAAATTGTGTTTTTAGTGAAAGTTTACCTAGCAAATTAGGTTCCTATTTAAAATTTCTACCCAATTCGTTCAGTGACACAGGTTGCATGTTTACACCGTGCGTCAACTTTCCCATTATTTCCTTTCTGGTTGTTCTGTTTCCAGTACTCTAGTTTCCCTGCTCCCTTTAAGTGTTGACTGTTTGGTCTCATAGAAATGATTTTTTAAAGAAGCACAGTACTCATGGGTGATATTTGTTTATTTTATGAGCCAGTCTGGCATTTAGCTGGAAAGTGAGCTCATGGAACAGTTTTGGTCAAGTTTTAAAGAGTATTTTAGGGTGATAGTCTTGGGGAGTCCTCCAGTCTCATCTGGTCCAGTAAGTCTGAACTTTTTAAGAATTTGAGTTCTGTTCCACATTTTGCTCCCACTCTATCAGAATCCACTATTGTGTTCCTGATCAGAAAGGTCAGTAGTGGTAACCAGGCACCACCAAGGTCTCAGGGTAAATGAGGTCGTGGTTTGTGTAGACTATTAGTCCTGTGGGCTAGTTTCTTCTCTGAGTCTTTTGTTTCCTTCTTTCTCTTTTACTCTGGATGAGTAGAGACCAATAGTTGTGTCTTAGATGGCCACTCACAAGCTTTTAAGACCCCAGACACCGCTCATTAAGCCAGGAACATACATTTTACATGCCAATTGACCGAGTTGTCCCACGAGACCATGGTCCTGAGCCTTCAGACTCCATAAACCAATCCCACGATGTGTTTAATAAGTGTCCGTGTTTGTGCCTTTATGTGCTTTATTGTATATTTGAATATATATGGATGCATACACTTACATATATATGCACCTGCATATAGATACATCTACTGTATTTTTAAGCAAATTATGTGAGACTTTCACTTTTGTTTGCCAACTGCGCCCTCCCCCTTGTGAGGTATTTTGTAAGTGCCCCTATGCCAATTTTTTTTTTTACATGTTGCTGTAAAAAAAAAAAATTAAAAATTAGGTCCCATAGTTTTGTCCCTATGCTTTATTCCCAGAATTTTGCAGTTTTAGATTTAACATTTAGGTCTTTGGTCCCTTTTGAGTTAGTTTTTGTGTATGGTGTGAGGTGTGGGTCCTGTTTCATTTTTATGCATGTGGATATCCAATTTTGCTAGCACCATTTGTTCAAGACACTGTTTCTTCCCCATTGAATGGATTTTGACCCCTTGTCAAAAATCAGTTGCCCATAGATGGATATATTTATTTCTGGGTTCTCAATTCTATTCCACTGGTCATTGTGTCTATCATTGAACCGGTACCAGGTTGTTTTTGATTACTGTGACTGTATAGTATGTTTTGAGATTGGGGAGTCCCATAGAGTCCCTGTAAAAACTCTCTAGCACAGTAACTACTCTTGCCTGAGAGGTGCTGTTCCCTTGCACCTCTCTTATGCCCCACCCCTCACTGTTACTTGCTGAGCAACAGGATTTCAGCTCTTGTGGCTTAGACCAGAGGGAGAAATGCAGAAACAAAGTAAGGAGAGAGACACCCAGAGAAATTGCAGAGGCTCACTCATTTATGTCATCAAAACTCTGGAGAATATTTGTGGGGATGAATTTTGAGGGTGCTTGACCAAAGAGAGAGGAATGCAATTCTGGATGGGACTGAGGGTGCTGGTGAGAGGGCTCCATTGACGTTGACATCCTGAGCTCATGTGCTGGCTTGAGCACAGCTGTCTTTGTCCATCAATTCGCTGGGCTGGTGGAGGCAAACTTGACGTCACCGAGATGACATGGAAAGTGGAGAAACCCTTGCCGTGATATAAAGGAATTTATTCTAAGACTATGAGGGACAGAATGCTGAATTGGATACATTCATGTGTACCCACCCATCCACTCCCTTGGGAAGTCCCTGAGTGACTCCTTCCTTACCCTTGCCACAGTTCCAGAATCTTTAAAAAGTGCTTTACTTAACCAAAGAGAATATTCAGTTGGCCAGCAAACACAGAAAAGATGCTTAAAGTCATTAGCCATTCCCAAACCCACTGCCGTCAAGTCGATTCTGACTCATAGCAACCCAGTAGGACAGAGTAGAACTGCCCCATAGGGATTCCAAGGTAGTACATCTTTACGTAAGCAGACTGCCACATCTTTCTCCTGTGGAGCAGCTGGAGGTTCGAACCACCAACCTCTTGGTTAGCAGCCGAGTGCTGAACCACTGCACCAGCAGGGCTCCTTCATTAGCCATTAAACAAACAAACAAAAAAAAAAACCTAAACCCATTGCCATGGAGTCGATTCTGACTCATAGCTCCCTATAGGACAGAGTAGAACTGTCCCATAGGGTTTCCAAGGAGCGCATGGTGGATTCAAACTTCTGACCTTTTGGTTCGCAGCCATAGCTCTTAACCACTACACCACCAGGGTTTCCAGATTAGCCATTAGGGAGATGTAAATCAAAACCACAATGAGACACCACCTTACCCCAATTAGAATGACAATTAAAAAAAACAAAACAGAGAACAATAGGTATTGGCAAGGTTGTGGAGAAATCAGAAACTTCATCCATTGCTGGTGGGAATGGAAAATAGTACAACCACTGTGGAAAACAGTTGATCAGTTCCTCAAAACGCTGAACATAGAACTACCACGTAACCTAGCAATCCCAGTCCTAGGTATATACCCAGAAGAAATGTAAACAGCAAGGTAAAGAGAAACCTGTACACCAATGTTCATTGCAACATTTTTTACAATAACTAAAGGTGGAAACAACCTAAATGTCCATCAACAGAAGACTGGATAAACAAAATTTGATACATACATACAATGGAATATTACTCAGCCATAAAGTGAAATGAAGTCCTGATGTGTGTCACAATATGGGTGAACCTCGAAGACATCATGCTAAGCAGAGCCAGTTATAAAAGGATGAATACTGTATGATCTCACTTATATGAAATAGGCAAATATATAGAAATCAAAGTGGTTACCAGGGGTGGGAGGGAGGAGGAAAGGGGGAGTTTTTGCTTTGGGGCATTGAGTTTATGTTAATGATGGTGAAATGGTCTGGAAAAGGAGGGTGAGAATGGTTGTGTAACTTGAAACATGTAATCAATGTCAACTGAACTATATATAAACGTAGAAATTGTTGAATTCGCATATATTTTGTTATGTATATTTTCACCACGATAAAGAAAAAGTGTTCCACTGGCTGTCATGAAATGCTGGTGGGAGGCGCTGTGATTCAAATGTGTCCCCTGGTCTTGGAGGGGGCAGGAGGAACCCTGGGACCTACGAGCATTAGCCACCTGAAGCCCAGTGGGTAGGGCCATTAAAATGGGCAGCAGGCCAGGAGTGGTGCTCAATCTCAGGGAGTGGTCTTACCTGCCAAGGTCTCCATGGTGGTTGATTAATGGATATCTCCAGAAATCTCAAGGAGCCCATGAATGTCGTCCTTGATCTGTAGAGTTTGGAAGGTGAAGTTATCATGCTAGAGAGTCATAGCCCATTGCACAATTCCCAGACCTGAGCCAGTTCACAGACCTCAAACTCTCTGAATGGGAAGAGCAGGTACCCTTTAGGAAGGTGCCTGCTGTAATATCACATATGCGTTCCGTGGCTTCTTCCAGGACTTTTTTGAAATTAGACCTTCAGTCCAAGATGTACTGGGAAAATATACATACTTTCAGTTCTAAGAAGGAGCCCTGGTGGCACAGCGGTTAAGGGCTGGACTGCTAACCGAAAGGTCAGTGGTTTGAACTCACCAGCCACTCCTCAGGAGAAAGTTGTGACAGTCTGCTTCCATAAAGATTGCAGCCTAGGAAACCCTATGGGGCAGTTCTACTCTGCCCTACAGGGTTGCTTTGAGTCAGAATGGACTTGGCAATGGCAACGGGTGGGGCACTTTTAAGTGATCTGGAACACCATATAGTCTATCAGGGAGAGTGAGTCTTTATGAGGATGATCAGCAAAATAGTGCAGGATGGGCTAAGGTATATTGACTGGGATGATCTACCCTGACTTCAATGGGGAACTCTAGCTCTATGTAGAGATAGCCAGGGTGTACACATGTACCCAGGGAAGACTGGCTAGGTGAAAATCCAACCTCCACCTCCTACTAATTGTGTGAACCTGGAGAGTTACTTAATCCTTCTGTGTTGCAGTTTCCTTACTAATAAAATAGAAATATTAATAGTACCTCATCTTCAGGTTATTGTGAAGATAAATGAATAAAGACGTACAAAGTACCTGGAGGGTCTAGCATATCGTAAATGTTCAATAAATATTACTATTCACATTCTTACTATTATCATACCCAGCAGTAAAAGTTAATGGAATATAATAAAGCAACCCTATACATGAAGGACCACCAAGGGCTTAGGCCTTGCAGGAACAAAGGTTTGGGTCACTCTAGTTGGCCAAGAACCTGACCTGGCAGAGATGGGACCCAGAAGCTAGGAGAACATGAGCAGGAAATGGGAACAAAAAGCCTTATGTGCCAGTTGCAGACAGTGATGAGTTGCAGAAATGGGGACTGTAACCTCTGCTTGTACTTCTTTGTATGCTGTGTCATATATTTTTTTAAAATATTCTTTTCTTTGTAGGTCATGGATGTTTTTGGTGGTTGACTTTATGATTTAGCCCATAGGTTGTAGAATATTAAGATGATATCTAGATGTGAAATGAACATCACCCAGAGCTCTTGGGCTTGGAGACCAGTGACCTATCACATCACTTTGGGGCATGGTCAGCTGGGGGAGACTTTGGATTGTCACCCATTGGGAGCAGGGAAGTACATCTGTGATTTACATGGAGTAGTTATGTTGTAAAGCAGGGGCACTTTTGGAATGGTGACCATGGAAAGAAGGGTGAAGGGGTAGAATACAGTGAATGATTTACCGGATCCCTCTCCACAACTGGTATCATGAGGCCACAGTCACAGGGCCCTGCTTCCAAACAAACTAAAATCAAGATAGGACAGTCAAATTCCCTCTCCTTGGAAATTAAATCTGGTGGAAAGTCACCCTGGGAAACAAAATGGCTAGAGACAAGTCAACTCATGCTGGCATCCTGGAGACAAATCCCACAAGTTTCAGCGGTGAAGTCCCTGATGCCTCTCCAGTTCCTGACCTTCCTTATCTGGATCTTCCTCTCTTCCTTCACTTAATCTCCTAATAAACCTCATTTCTTGCTTTAGCTCATTAAACTCAGTTTCTTTTTTGCTGCAACCAAAGAATCCTGACTGGTACATGCTCTCTTCCTGTTTCTGCTCCCAGCAAAATAAAAATGGGTGTAGAATTCGTAGCTGAACTGGCCCTGGCTTCCATTAGAAAGGACACTAAACAAATGTAAAATACCCTTTGTAGGATAAACAACTCTAATACTAATTAAGCTTGGTATCAGAATCCACACAGAGAACAGGCAAATGCACCATTTCTGTGGCAGCTCACAATCTTCAGGAGTGAATGACTGGGCTCCCTCACTGTTCCTACTTGACACACACAAATCACACACACCACACTCACACACACACCACACGCATGTACCGCACAAACATACTCACACACCAACACATCACACAAACCACACGCGCACGCACGTGCGCGTACACACACACACCCTAACCAGGATGCTTTACCGTGTCAGATGAGAATGAAAGCCTTTCCCAAAACAAGAGATACCTATGCGCAGAATGTTTGTACTCTGAGTCAGGAGGAAGAGATGTGTCAGGGGCCAAGAGCCTGGGTGCTGCCTCTTTCCCTCCAGCCTCAGAGGATGTCCTCAGGGCAGTGCACAGAATTCATCATCTGAATATTCAGGGAATGAACTTTCCCCAAGGGAAAGGCACTCTTAGGAAAACAAAATGGTGTTGGAGAGAGGGAACACCACAAATCTTCTAAGTTTTAGGCACAGAGGGATGAACTACTGATTCACTGTAATTTGGTAGACCATTTATCTTCCACTTACTACGTGAGTGACTCTGTCCCTTAACCTCTCTAGAACTCAATTTCCTCATTAGTGAAATAAGGGTGATAACATTTACCTTAAGAAGTTGTCGAGGACCACACGAAACACACCTTCCTCTAACCTGAGACTAGAACTAGATGGTGCCCGGCTACCGCTACCAGCTGTTCTGGTCAGGGACACAATAGAGGATCCTGGATAGAATGGGAGAAAAGTGTAGAACAAAACTCAAATTTCTAAAAAAGGCCAGACCTACTGTTCCTCTACAGGACTAGAGGAACTCCTGAAACCACTGCCCTAAGATAACCTCTGAACTTGGATTTGAAGCTATTTCTGCAGGTCACCTTTCAGCCAAATTATTGTTGTTGTTATTATTAGGTACCCTTGAGTCCATTTCAACTCATAATGACCCTATGCATAACAGAATGAAACACTACCGGCTCCTGCGCCATCCTCACAATCGTTGCTGTGTTTGAGCCTATTGTTGCAGCCACTGTGTCAATCCATTTCACTGAGGCTCTTCCTCTTTTTCACTGACCCTCTACTTTACCAAGCATAATGTCCTTCTCCAGGGACTGGTCCCTCCTGATAACATGTCCAAAGTGTGTGAGACAAAGTCTCCCCATCCTCACTTCCAAGGAGCACTCTGGCTACAGTTCTTCAGAGACAGACTTGTTCGTTCTTCTGGCAGTCCATGCATGCTATAGTCAACATTCTTCGCCAACACCATAATTCAAGGTCATCAATTCTTCTTCAGTCTTCTTTATTCATAGTCCAGCTTTTGCACACATATGAGGCAACTGAAAATATCATGGCTTGGGTCAGGTGCATCTTAGTCCTCAAAGTGACAACTTTGCTTTTCAACACTTTGGTGTTGAAAGAGGTTAAAAGAGATCTTTTGCAGCAGATTTGCCCAATGCAATACTTCATTTGATTTCCTGACTGCTGTTTTCATGGGTGTTGATTGTAGATCAAAGTAAAATGAAATCCTTGACAATATCAATATTTTCTTCGTTTATCATGAGGTTGCTTACTGGTCCAGTTGTGAGGGTTTTTGTTTTCTTTATGTTGAGGTGCAATCCATATGGAAGCCTGTAATCTTATCGTCATCAGTAAGTGCTTAAAGTCTTCTTTGCTTTCAGCAAGCAAGGTTGTGTCATCTGCATATAGTAGATTGTTAATGAGTCTTCCTCCAATCCTGATGCAGCATTCTTCTTCATCTAGTCCAGTTTCTCAGCTTATTTGCTAAGCATACAGATCAAATAAGTATGATGAAAAGACCCAACCATGATGCCACCTTTCCTGATTTTAAAACTTCCAGAATCTCCTAGTTCTGTTCAAATGACTGCCTCTTGGTCTATGTACAGGTTCTGCATGAGCATAATTAAGTGTTCTGGAATTCTCATAATTTGTTATGATCCACACAGTCAAATGACTTTGCATAGTCAATAAAACACAGGTAAACATCTTTCTGGTATTCTCTGCTTTCAGTTAAGATCCATCTAACATCAGCAATGATATCCCTTGTTCCACATCTTCTGAATCTGGCTAGAATTTCTGGCAGTTCCCTGTTGATGTACTGCTGCAATTGTTTTTGAATTATCTTCAGCAAAATTTTACTTGTGTGTGATATTAATGATATTGTTTGATAATTTCCACATTCTGTTGGATCACCTTTCTTTGGAATGGGCACAAATATAGATCACTTCCAGTTGGTTGGCCAGGTAGCTGTCTCTCAAATTTCTTGACATAGATCAGTGAGCACCTCCAGTACTGCATCTGTTTGTTGAAACACCTCAGTTGGTATTCTGTCAATTCCTGGAGACTTGTTTTTCACCAATGCCTTCAGTGCAGGTTGGACTTCTTCCTTAAGTACCATTGGTTCTTGATCATATGCTGCCTCCTGAAATGGTTGGATGTTGACCAATTCTCTTTGGTACAGTGACTCTGTGTATTTCTTCCATCTTCTTTTGATGCTTCCTGCATTGTTCAATATTTTGCCTATAGAATCCTTCAGAATTGCAACACGAGGTTTGAATTTTTTCTTCAGTTCTTTCAGCTTGAGAAATGCGAAGCGTGTTCTTCCCTGTTGGTTTTCAAACTCCAGGTCTTTGCACTTGTCATTATAATACTTTACTTTGTCTTTTCGAGCTGCCTTTTGAAATCTTCTGTTCAGCTCTTTTTCTTCCATTTGCTTTAGCTTCTCGACATGCAAAAGCAAGTTTCAGAGTCTCTTCTGACATCCATTTTGGTCTTTTCTTTCTTTCCTATCTTTTTAATGACTGTTTGCTTCCTACATGTATGATGTCTTTGATGTCATCCCACAAATTGTCTGGTCTTTGGTCATTAGTATTCAGTTAGTCAAATTTATTCATGAGATTGTCTCCAAATTCAGGTGGGATATACTCAAGGTCATATCTTGGTTCTTATGGACTTGTTTTAATTTTCTTCAGCTTCAACTTGAATTTTGCATGTGAGCAAGTGATAGTCTGTTCCGCGGTCGACCCCTGGCCTTGTTCTGACTGATAATATTGATTTTTTCTGTCAACTCTTTCCACAGATCTAGTCAGTTTGATTCCTGTGTTTTCCATCCATTAAAGTCCACGTGTATAGTCGCAATTTATGTTGTTGAAAAAAGGTATTTGCAATGAATAAGTCATTGATCTTGCAAAATTCTATCATGTGATCTCCAGTGTCATTTCTATCACCAAGGCCATTATTTTCCAACTACTGATCCTTCTTCCTTGTTTCCAACTTTCACATTCCAGTTACCAGTAATTATCAATGCATCCTGATGGCATGTGTGGTCAATTTCAGACTGCAGAAGTTCATAAAAATCTTTAACTTCTTCATCTTTGGCTTTAGTGGTTGGTATGTAAATTTGAATAATAGTCATATTAACTGATCTTCCTTGTAGGCATATGGATATTATCCTATCACTGACAGTGTTGTACTTCAGGATAGATCTTGAAATGTTCTTTTTCTTTTTGACAATGCCATTCCTCTTCAATTTGTCATTCCTGTCAGAGTAGACCATATGATTGTCCGTTTGAAAATGGCCAATACCAGTCCATTTCAGCTCACTAATGCCTAGGATATCAATCTTTATGCATTCCATTTAATCTTTGACAAATTCCAATTTTCCTAGATTCATACTTAGTATCTTCCATGTTCTGATTATTAATGGATGTTTGCAGCTGTTTCTTCTCATTTTTAATCATGCCACATCAGCAAATGAAGCTTGACTCTGTCCATGTCTTCAAGGTCAACTCTACTTTGAGTAGGCATCTCTTCGCCAGTCGTATTTCGAGTGCCTTCCAACCTGAGGGGCTCATCTTCCGGCACTATATTGGACAATATTTCACTGCTATTCATAAGGTTTTCACTAGCCAATTTTTCAGAAGTAGACCACCAGGTCCTTCTTCCTAGTCTGTCTTAGTCTGGAAGCTCCATGGAAACCTGTCCACCATGGGTGACCCGGCTGGCATTTGAAATACAGTTGGCATAACTTCCGGCATCACAGCAACACACAAGCCACCACAGTATGACAAACTGACAGACACATGGGAAGCCTAATAACAGATTGGCTTACAAAACAAACAATATCACTGGTGAGTAATGTGCTCCCTTAAACAATGAACTATATGAGACCAAACGGTCAACGTTTATCCAAAAGCAAAGATGAGAAGGCAAGGAGGGGAAGGGAAGCTAGATCAATGCAAACAGAACAAGCAGAAGGGAAATAATGAGAACGCTGACACATTGTAAAAATTGTAACAAATGGCACAGAACAATTTGTATAAAAATTGTTAAATGGAAACTTAATTTTCTGTGTAAACTTTTGCCCAAAACAAAATAAAATATTATTTAAAAAAGAAGAAGTTGTTGTGGAGGTTAAAGATTATTATATAATGTGCTGAACATAGACCCTGCCGTATAATTGTCACTTCATGCCTAGGGATTTTTGTGTGTTCAGTGTTTGGTGGATAAAATATGTAGAAAAGATGTCTGCCAACCTCGTACAGTGTCACTTTTCCATCAGCCTGTGATGGAGAGGACAAAGGCCTGGTTTTTACCTCTTCATAAGAAGTTCCAGACAAATCAGCTAGGAGAAAGAGTGACTGTGCCAGCGAGTTTCAGGTAATTACTTGCAAGATGAATTAGCAGAGTTGGTTGCTGCTGCCTGCATGGTGTAAATTCCCAAGGCTTGGGAAGGTTTCTCTGCCCCTAAATATTCCTCCCACTGCCAAGCGAAGAATGAAATCCTTTAACTGAAATCCTTGAAATAGGGGCAAAGCTGTTTTTTCCTCAACAGTCCATGTAAGTTCAGTATTTGCCCTTCAAGGAGAATGCTTGGTATTTCCAGACAGAGCTGACCGGTGATGGAGGGAACATATGCTGGAGGGGCAGGGATGGTGGGTAGAGGCTCAGACCAGGACCACGAAGGAAGGAGAGGCTGGGCATCCCCAGAGCAGCAGCCTAAGGAAGGGGCTTCTCACTCTTTCTTTGGATTTTCTCTTTAGAATTTGGCATCTCCCAGGCCTGAGGCTGGAAAGAAGCCCCACCAGTTATGGCAGGCTGCCAGTCTTCACCCACTCGGAGTTTAAGAACCACCCAGAGCGGGGGGAAGGAAGGTGAAGCCAGTGCATTTTTGTTTTTAGCAACTTTGTTGAGGCATAATTTACATAAAACAAACCACACATATTTAAACTGTAGAATTTGACTGCATCTTGATGCACATTGTGAAGCCATCACCACAGTCAAGATTAGAAACACACCATTACCCACCAGTGTTTCCTCGAGCTCCTCGGTACTCCCTCCCTCCTGCCGCTCTCTGCCCCAGTGCCCAAGCAACCACAGATCTGCTTTCTGTCACTATAGATTTGTTTCCTATTTGGCTTCTTTCACTCAGCATAATGACTTTGAGATCGACCCATATTGTCATGTGTATCAATAGTTAATTCCTGTTCATTGCTGAGTAGTATTCCATTGTTCGGATGTACCACTGTTTGTTTAACAGTCACCTGTTGATGGACATTGGAGTTGTTCTGGGCTATTAGAAACAAAGTTGCTATGAAAATGCATGTACAAGTCTTCATATAGACATGTGCTTTCACATGTCCTGGGTAAAGTGGGATAGCTGGGCCGTATGGTAGGTGTATGTTTAACTCTTTTAAGAATCTGCCAAACTGGTTGTACCATTTTATATTCTCACTAGAAGCATTATGAAAGTTCGAGTTGCTTCATATTCTTACCAACACATAGTGCTACCAGACTTTTTAGCCACTCTGATAGGTGTGTAGTGGTATCTCCTTGTGGTTTTAATTTGTATTTTCTTAATAAATAACGATGGTGGGCATATTTTCATGTGCTTATTTGCCATCTATATATCTTCTTTGGTGAAGTATCTTTCAAATATTTTGCCCATTTTTTATTGGATACTTTGATTTCTTATTATTGACTTTTGAGTATTCTTTATAAGATATGTTGTTGTTGGGTACCAGTGAGTCAATACCAACTCATAGTGACCCCGTACGACAGAGCAGAACTGTTCCATAGGATTTTCTTGGCTATAATCTTTATGGACGCAAATCACCAGTTCTTTCTCCCATGGAGCTGCTGGGTGGATTCAAACAGTCAACCTTTTGGTTAGTGGCTGAGTGCTTAACTGTTGCATCACCAGGGCTCCTTTTATAAGATACATGCTTTACAAATATATTAGCCCAGTCTATGGCGTGTCTTTTCATTCTCTTAAAGGTGTCTTTAAAAAAGCATACATTTTTGTTACAGTATCTTTTGAAGAGCAGGCATTTTTAACTTTGATGAGGTTCAGCTTATCAATTTTTTCGTTTATGGATTGTGCTTTTGATGTCATATCTAAGAAAACTTTGCCTAACTCAAGGTCACAATAATTTTCTCCTCTGTTTTCTTCTAAAAGTTTTAGATTTTACTTTTAGGAATATGATTAATTTTGAGTTAATTTTTGTATATGGTTTGAGATACAGACCCAAGATCATTTAAAATTTTTGCTTAGTGCCATGGATTGAATTGTGTCCCCCAAAAATAGGTGTTGAAATCCTAACCCCTGTACCAATAAATATGACCCTATTTGGAAATAGGGTTTTTCTTTTGCTACATTAATGACATCATACCAGAGTAGGGTGAATCCTAAACCTAATCACTTCTGGGTTATATAAAGAGCAGAATAGACACAGGGATACACACTGTGTGGGGCAAAGAACTTGGTTTGGCCTTTGTCTCTGGTTCTTAAAAATAGCCTGAGCAATTAAGGTGCTCTTTGTTTTGTAAAATAGCCAGGCAATACTTAAACAGTGTAAATAAGTAGGGGGCTACACAGGCCTCACCCTGGCAACAGCCTCCCCGCTTCTACAACAGGCCACAGGAAGGGAGAGGGCATGATGCAGTCATACATATTCATTGACTGGAACTTTGTTTTTGAAAAATATTTTTCCAGGGTATAGAATTCTAGATTGACAGTCTTTTTCTTTAAATATTTTAAAGGTTGCTCCACTGCCTTCTTTCTGCATTGCTTTCCATGAAAAATCTGCTGTAATCCTTGTCTTTGTTCCTCTGTCTGTAACATGCACCACACCCTGCAGTGCTGTTAGGATTTTCTCTTTGTTACTGATTCTGAGCAATTTGATCCTTGATGTCGTTTTCTTAATTTTTCGTGTGCCTGGAGTTTTTTGAGTTTCTTGGAACTAATTTTTCAACCATTATTTCTTAAAATATTTGTTTTGTCCTCTCTTTTCTCTCCTCTTGTTCAAGGACTCCAATTACACTACAGCTCACTGATGTACTTTTTTTTTCAATTGTACTTTAGATGACAGTTTACAGCTCAAGTTAATCTCTCATACAAAATCTTATACACATATTGTCATGTGACACTAGTTGCAATCCCCACAATGTGAAAGCACAATCCCCCTTTCCAACCAGGTTTCCTGTGTCCATCCAACCAGCTCCTGTCCCTTCCTGCCGTCTCATCATGCCTTTGGGCAGGAGCCACCCATTTGGTCTTGTGTATTTGCTTGAACTAAGAAGCACACTCCTCATGAGTATTACTTTACGTTTTATAGTCCAGTCCAATCTGCCTGAAGAGTGGTCTTCAGGAATGGTTTTAGTTCTGAGTTAACACAGCCATGGCTTTGGGGATTCCTCCAGTCTCAGTTGAACCATTAAATCTGGTCTTTTTATGTGAGTTTGAGTCCTGTTCCACACTTTCCTCCCACTCCCTCAGGGACTGTCTGTTGTGTTACCTGTCAAGGCAGTCATTGGTGGTAGCCAGGCACCATCTAGTTCTTCTGGTCTCAGGCTGATGGAGTCTCTGGTTTATGTGGCCCTTTTTCTCTTAGGTGAATATTTTCCTTGTGTCTTTGATTGTTCTTCATTCTGCTTTGCTCCAAGTGGGTTGGGACCAATTGACATATCTTAGATGGCCGCTCACTAGCTTTTACGACCCTAGATGCCACTCACCAAAGTGGGATGCAGAATATATTCCTAATAAACTTTGTTATGCCAATTGACCTAGATGTCCTCCGAAACCATGGTCCCCAGACCCCAGACCCAGCTACTCTCTCCCTTGAAGTGTTTGATTGTGTTCAGGAAATTTCTTAGCTTTTGGTTTAGTCCAGTTGTGCTGACTTCCCCTGTATTTTGTGTTGTCCTTCTCTTCATTCAAGATGATTCTTGTCTACTATCTGGTTAGTGAATTCCCTTCTCCCTCCCTCCCCACCCTTGTAACCATCAAAGAATGTTTTCTTCTGTGTTTAAACCTTTCCTTGAGTTCTTATGATAGTGATCTCATACAATATTTGTCCTTTTGCAACTGACTAATGTCACTCAGCATAATACCCTCCAGATTCATCCATGTTGTGAGATGTTTCACAGATTCTTCATTGTTCTTCATCATTGAGTGGTATTCCATTGTGTGTATGTACCATAATTTGTTTATCCATTCATCTGTTGATGGGCACCTAGGTTGTTTTCATCTTTTCACTATTGTGAACAGTGCTGCAATGAACACAGAGCCCTTTTCATTTTAAAAACTTTTTTTCTCTGTTTCATTTTGAATAGTTTCTATTGCTATGTCTTCAAGTTCACTAATCTTTTCTTCTGTAATGTCTAATCTGCTGTTAATACCACCCAGTGTTTTTTTTTAAATTTCAACATTATTTTCATCTCTAGAAATTCAATTTAGGACTTTTTAAAATACCATCCACATTTCTACATAACCTTCTGAACATATGTAATACAGTTATAATGGTTTTAATATCCTTGTCTGCTAATTCTAACATTTTGTCAGTTCTGGATCAGTTTCAGTTGATAGATTTTTCTCTTCATTATGCATTCTATTTTCCAGATTTTTGCATGCCTGGTAATTTTTGTCTGGATGCCAGTCATTGGAATTTTACCTTGTTGAGTGCTGGATATTTTATATCTATAAAATTCTTGAGCTTTATTATGAGACACAGTTAAGGAAAGTGTCTGATCCTTTTGAATCTTATTTTTAAGATTTATTAGATGGGAATGAAGCAATGCTAAGTCTAGGGCTAATTATTTTCCACTATTGAGGAAAAACTCTTCTGAGTACTCCATCAAATGCCCTATAAATCATTAGGTCTTTCAGTTTGGCCAGTGGAATCATCCACTAGTCTCAGCCCTGTGTGAGTGTCAGACAGTTACCTCTAATCCTTTTGGGTACTTCCCATCTGGGCTGCCTCTCCCTGCACCGTGGTCAGGAAATTCTCTCAACATAGTAAGCTGGGACAATCATAGGGCTCATCTAATTTTTTTCCTGTCTCTCAGAAATTTCTGTCCTTCATTGCCTCATGTCCAGTGTCTTGAAAACCATTGTTTCGTGTATTTTGTTTGTTTGTTAGTTGGTTGGTTGGTAGTTTCTGGTAGGAAAGTCAATCTAGACCCTGTTACTCCATCTTGGCTAGAAGTGGAAATCAAAGTGCATTTTGAAAGATGTTCAAAAACTGCATTCTCTTTGTCTAGTTTGTCTCTGACATTTCTTTGAAGCTGCTAGAAGAGTCTGTGGGTGGAGATAAAGTGAAAATTTTAGAGGATGGGATATTTACCAGCTGGCTTTTATTCTCCAGTACAGCTATGTCCTTACTAATGCAGCCCTGAGCACAAACCCAGGAGAGGCCCGGACATTCCAGCCCTAGATGTGTGGGGTGATGGATAAGCCATATGCATGTCCAGACTCTGGACCTCCCTTATGCCCCAGGGCCAGTCTCTGAGGGGCAACTACATTGCTCAGAAGGGCCTTATTCCTGACTTCAGGGAATGAGGCAGCCAGTGGCTAGAGGCAACTAGAGGATTTTCCTGGCATGAGAAGGAGATTTAGTTTCCTAAAACTGTCTCCTTTTTAATCCTGTACCTGACTGGAATGGAGAGTGATCCCTTGGAGCCAGATTGAGAGAAGGCAATCCTGGGAATGGGGGAATGTGATGGTTGGGGAAGACTGAGCCTGGTTGGCCAGCTCATGGCCTGGCTCAGGACCCTTGCTCAGAGGCTGGGGAGCTCTCTAGGAGTCTAGTGTTGATCTCATCCTTCTCTGGACCCCAGCAGCACTGACAGTTTGGGACACACGTATATACAGGATTCTGGGGGTATAGGGCTGTATACATTAATAATGAATAATTTTAATTCCCTCAGATAATTTTATCTAAACAGTAATAATAAACCTGTTGCCGTCAAGTCAATTCTGACTCAGAGTGTCCCTACAGGACAGAGTAGAGCTGCCCCATAGAGTTTCCAAGGCTATAATCTTTAAGGAAGCAGATTGCCACATCTTTCTCCCATGGAGCAGCTGGTGGATTCAAACCACCGATCTTTCAGTTAGCAGCTGAGAGTTTAACCACTGCACCACCAGGGCTCCAAACATTAATCATAGTAGTAATAATACTGAGGCTTCATCAGGCCTGTTTATTATGAAATATTTCAAACACAGAGTACAAAGAATAATATAACAAAAACCTGTGTATCCACCATGAAGATTTCACATAATCTTTTGACTGAGCTTTTATTAATCACTGAAGTTTTAGATGTGGATTGGCATTTGTGAGAGAGAGTTTCATAGATCTGTGGGGTCCACCTTTGCCTCCTCTCCATCCATCACAGGAGAAGTTGCTCCCTCCTCTTATTTAAGCCTAATCTCTACTTCTGCTCCCTGTACCCCCTCCTCCTCTTGCTCTTCAGAGGCTCACTTCATCTGTTATTCTCTCTCACCTGTATCTTCAACTTCTCCCCCTCTACAAGTTCTTTATTAGCAATATTTAAACATAATCAGGCCTCTCCATCTTAAAAAAGGCCCTTTCTTCAACCCTGTACCATCTTCTAGCTCCTCCTTCCCTTCCTCCAACCAGCTTTTGTGCTGTTGTCAGTACAATTTTCCTGAAATACTTATTTGCTTATGTCCCCCCACAACCCCGAAAACCTTCAGGAGCTTCCCGTCCCAAGCCTGGCATAGAAGACTCTATCTGACCAACAGGTGCCACATTTAACAGCCTAATCTGCAGTCCGCATCACACCCGCCACCCCTCACATCTCCCAACATGCACTCCATGCCGCTGCTCAGTAGGACCAGGCTTTAGTCCTCCTTCTGGCCAGGAAGTTCCACAGGAGTGCCCAGTCTTTGTGCACACTTCTCCCCCTGCTTCGAATCCCCACTTCTTGATGCTCCCCTCCTCAGGGAAGCTTGTCCTGGTTCTTGCCCTCATCCAGCCTGAGGCAACATCCCTTTGTGCTCCCTTGACACCCTGTTCTCGCTGGCAGTGCAGTGTTTACATGTCTGAAAATTACTTAAGGACAGGAAGGTCTCCATCCTCTTGAAAAATACCAGGCACATACCCAGCACACAGTAAGTGCTCAATAAATGATGGAGACTGTGATGCCAATCATTGCCTACCCCCACCCCCAGCACAGGGCTGTACCTGATGGAAAGAAGGATTCTGACAAAGCTATGCCTAGGAGGGCCCCTGTGGGCACCCCAAATGTGCCTCCCTCTACCACACTCGACTTGAGGATGTCTGATGCTCCTCAGAGAGGTCCCCACAAAGTTACTCTTTCAGTAGGTGAAATCGTGGCTGTGTGTGCCCATGGGGTATGAGCACTCCCTGGCACAAGATGGTTCCCCTCCAATGGTGCTGGGAATGTGCCCCCCTTTTCATTTGTTAAACATTGCCCCTTTCCTGAAGGAGCACTTGTGGTGCAGTGGTTAAAGCAGTCGGCTGCTAACCAAAAAGTCGGTGGTTCAAATCCACCAGCGGTTCCTCAGGAGAAAGATGTGGCGATTTTCTTCCATGAGTCGGCAGTGGGTTTGGTTTGGTTTGGCCTCTTTCCTGTATCTTCTTAAAACCTAACCACTGCCTCTCCCATCTGCCAGCCTCCCTTCTTATGGTGACTTTGTTTATAAAATTATTAAATAGAGAGGTGGGCACCATAGGATTCCAGACCCTTGGAGAGGCTCTGAAAGAGAGTTAAGGGCATGAAATGGGGGAGGGGATGGGCTTTTGCTGACTTCACAGTGTTACTGTCAGCCCTACCCTGGCTTCTGGATTTCTGTGGCCGTCATCTCAAGAAGGAAAAGTGGGGGAGACTTCTCCTTCCTTCCCTTGGGTCCCAGTTTCAGGAGAATTAGGGCTGTTTTCCAACTTTCCCACCTCCTTGTACTCCTGTTGGATTTGAGGGAAATTCTCTAGAGCAGGTTGTATAATCTGCAACCTGTAGGAGAAAGAGGAAGAGACCTGGAACAGAGCTGGGCTGGCTCACCCTCACTTCTTATTACCAAAGTTATGAGAGAGACAGAGACATGAAGGAAAGGGGCAAGTGGGTGGCAGTAGGCGGTAGGTGAATTGCAGGCTTACAGATGGACAACTGGAGGTAGAAACCAGAGGGGATGATTCCCATCTTGTTCACTAATATGTGTGACCCCTTTGTTATTGTGTTGTTATTGTTAGCTGCTGTGGAGTCAGCCCTCGACTCCGGGAAACCCCATGCACAACAGAACAAAATGCTGCAAATTCTGCACGGTCCTGCGCCATCTCCGTGATTGGTTGGGGATCAGATGGGTGGTGGCTGCGTATGGAATGTGAGAATTCTACCACTGAACCACCATAACCCCTTCCCCTCTTTGAAAATTACTTACACATTTCTCCCTGTGTGTTTGTCTTTTCTCCCAAACTAGTAGGCAATCTCCTGGAGCGTGCAGCCTGAACGTGTTCACACCCACCTCCCTTTGACCCAGTGGACCCTCCCCCACTTCCTTAAACACCTCTTCCCCTTAGCAGATGGGGTAATAAATGCCTGGCCTCCTCCCACTCCTCTGCTCACAACCTTCAGTCTCCTCTGGCTGTTGCTCCATGTAAACACTGTTTTGGTCTGCTCAAGAGTCATCGCATCTTCCCTATGGCTTCAGCTCCAGGGCACACAATGACCCAAACCCCACAGCTGCCTGTCCGTCCCCACTCCTGGATGTCCCAATGCCTCTTCAGGTCCACAGATCCTAAAACAAGCTCAGAGCAGACCTGCAGGAGCATCTCCCCAAATGGTATCACCCTCCACCATCTACTCAACTTCTCAACCCAGTGGAGGCCTCCCCAGTCCTCCCTCCCCTCACTGGACACACCCACTTTCTAAAGTCCACCTCCTGAGTCCCCCAGCACTTGTGCCTTCCTCTCCTTTTCCACAGCGGCCTCCTGCCTCCTTTCAACCCACCTCCACATTGCCACCAGCAGTCTTACAACGATCCCAAATCCCATCACAATGTTCCACTTACAGCCCTCACTGGCGCCCCCCCATTGCCTGCAGAATAAAACCCACAAGCTGATTTATGTTTGCGGATAAAAGAACGAGTTTCCCTCTTCACCACGTGAGGAGTAACGGCCCAGGGCTCTGTGGACACCCTTATGGGATTTTCTTTTGGAATCCGGACGTGGCCGACCCATGGGAGAAGGACAGTCATCATGAGAGCTGCGTCTCCGAATCCACCATCTCAGCCCCTAACAAATCCAATCGGCCGTTTGCCCTCCTAGATGCTTGGCAGAGTCCTGGAGGTTTCGGGGACGCCCGCGACCTACAGGACCTGTAGGGGGGGTCGCAGGGGGCTGCCGGGCGCCGGAACTGCGCTAACGGGAACCAGTGACGCGCTCCGCGAGGGTTCAGGAGCCTGGCTGTGGGTTTCTGCGGGGATCAACCCGGTCCATTGGAAGGCGTGAGCAAGCCCCGGGAAAGCACAGCGACCAGCCCTCCGCCGGGCTTGCACCTGGCCCAGCCCCCTACTCCCCCAACAGCCCCCGTGGGACTTTCTGACCACTCAGGGTGTGTGCAAGGTTACCCGCTGGAAGCCGATTCGGGATGACCAGGCCGCGGTCTCGCACGCTGTTGGGACGCCCTGAGCCCCCCGAGCGCCTCCGGCTGGATGCCTAGGGCTGGGCACCGGGCAGGACCAGTACCCCACCGGCCCGAGTGGTTCCCGGACTGGCATTCTCCTCCTCAGACCCTGGGGCTGGGCCGAGGGCCAAACCTCCCGCCCCCCTTTTCCACCCTCCCGGGCCACTCGGCTTGGGGAAGGGGCGGCGGGGGAGGGCAGGGACTGGGCTGGAAGGGGGCGCCGCCCGGAGAGGGGCGGGGCGGCGGTGGGTGGGTTCGGAGGAGGAGCCGGCCGGCGGCGAGCCCGGGCGCCGGCGAGAAGGCCTGCTCAGGTGGGTGCCGGCTGCTGCGGCGGGTTCCGGGAGGAGGCTGCGCCCGCGCCGCCCCCCGCCGCGCGCTGAGCCTCAGGCCAGCTATGGCTGCAGGCCGCCAGGGTCACCGCCGGGACCCGCCGCACGGACGCCGGGGCGCCGCCCCCTAGCTGGCCCGCGGTCGGCATGGGGGGCGGCGGGTCGGCCCTGAGGGTCTGCGCGGATCACCGGGGTGGCATCAACTGGCTCAGCCTGAGCCCCGACGGGCAGCGCCTGTTGACCGGCAGCGAGGACGGAACGGCCCGGCTGTGGAGCACCGCGGACGGCCAGTGCTGCGCCCTCTTCCAAGGTAGAGCCCGGCGGCCGCCGCTCCCCCAGCCCTCCTACCTGAGTGCTGGGGGCCGCACCGCTTTCCCTCCGCAGACTCCTTTCCAAAAGCCCAACCCCGGCCCATGCCGGGACCGCACTTTGGAGAGTGGGTGGGAGCAGAATAGGGTGCGCCCGGCACAGCCCCCAGCCCGCCGAAGGCACCGTGGTGTGGGTGGGTTCACATGGGGTGCACTCAGGGTCGGGTGCGCGGACAAGCCGCCGCTCTCCTCCGGGGGCTAGGATCGCTTGTCAACCAACCGCACTAAAACAATTTTAACAAACAAACACAAGAAATCGCACCTATAATCCTTAGCTAAACGAAACCTTCACTTTTCTCGCATTGGCCTTGTGACCTTTGGCCAGACATTTTCTCTCCCAGGGCCACTTTGGTAACAGGGGCTGATATATGTCAGGGTCTTGTTACGTGCCTGAGCCCCTGGGCGGTGAAAATAGTTAACGCGCTCAACTACCTACGGTAAGCTTTGGGGATGAAGAAAGGCCTGGCGTTCTACTCCTAAAAAACCAGCCACTGGAAACCCTGTGGAGCAGAGTTCTACTCTGACACACGTGGGCTTGCCATGAGTCGTCGGTAGGTAACTGGTTTGTGCTAGACCCAATACTGCTGTGCATTACCGGAGTAATTTCCTCTCATCTTGACACTGCTGTTCCCCCACTCTTAACAGACACTGAAACTGAGTTTAAAGGTGGAGTTGAAATTTGAATGCCCCCCTCCTGCCAGCAGCCATCCTGCCCCCAGCCGTCCTGCCAACTGCCTCTCTCTGATGCCACATATATAGCATCAGCTGTAAAATGAAGGGCAGGGAGAGGAATTATTGATCACAGTTTCTCACCAGGGGACTGCTGAATCCATTTAACATATTTGAAAACAAGGTATATGAGGATGCATCATACATAGTTGGTACGAATATTCTTTCATGAAACAGTTCCAGACCTGCAAGTGTGTGTATTTAGTGGGAGGTCACTGTGTTCTCACTGGGAGGTCACTGTCAGAAAATCTGCACCAGCCTGTCTGTGGGGACCCCTCCTCAGCAGGAACAGTTCCCTGATGAGGCAAGGCCATCTGCATTGTGTACAGCTCTACATCATGGGCTGGCTTTTCCACAATAATCAGCAGATCCTGGGTGGCCTCCCCTAGGCCTTGAAGCTTTTGTAGGCACAGGGAGTACAAATTAGCTTCAATATTGGCTGATCCTGACCCTCCTGGTTTTATTTTATTTTTTCAAATTGTGCTTTAAGTGAAAGTTTACAATTCAAGTTAGTCTCTCATACAAAAGTTTATACACACATTGTTATGTGACCCTAATTGCTCTCCCTATACTGTGACAGCACACTCCTCCTTTCCACCCCAGATTTCCCGTGTCCATTCAACCAGCTCCTGACCATCTCTGCCTTCTCATTTCCCCTCCAGACAGGAGCTGTCCATTTAGTCTCATGTATCTGCTTAAGCTAAGAAGCACACTCCTCATGAGTATCACTTTATGTCCCATAGTCCAGTCTAATCTTTGTCTGAAGAGTTGGCCTCGGGAATGGTTTCAGCTATGGGCCAACAGAGAGTCCGAGGCCATGTCCTCCGGGGTCCCTTCAGTCTCAGTCAAACCATTAAGTCTAGCTTTTCACTAGAATTTGATTTCTGCACCCCACTTTTCTCTTGCTCCATTAGGGACTCTCTGTTGTATTCCCTGTCAGGGTGGTCATTGGTGGTAGCCGGGCACCATCTAGTTCTTCTGATCTCAGGCTGATAGATTCTTTGGTTTATGTGGGCCTTTCTGTCCCCTCTGGGTTTTAAATAAAAATAATTTCAAAGCCCAATAGGAATAGTTTTGGATTACCTGTTAACTTAGGAGTTAATGTGGATAATGGAGAACTAGCCACAGACCAGCACATGATCTCCCCCGACCCCACCCCACACTCACACACACCAAGCTAAGACTAGAAGATCTATTAGAAGTTTTAAGTCCAACTTGCATTGCTTCCCAAACATGAGTTATCTGGAGGACTTTCTGAAATGCAGATTCTTAGGCCCAATTCCTGTGCTTCCTGTGGGGTAGGCCTCTAGAACTGGCATTTCTAATGAGCTTGTGGGAGGATCTGATGCACAGCTGGTCTGGGACCCATCGTGGGAGTCCAGCCTGTCCGGGGCTTCCTCCCCAGTTGAGCTCCAGACTTTCCCAGGCTGGCTCTAGCCTGTGGGCACCTGACTCTCTGCTCCGTCTTGCCCAGCTCTGCCCTGCCCTCACAGCCTGCCCCGTGCCTGGCATCTGGGTCCTCCCTGGCTTTGTCCTTCCTCCACGCTTCTGTGGTGGCCTCACAGCTGCAGTTCATTAGGACACTCAAACCAGCCTCCCAGTGAGGCCTTGTAGCCGCTAGCAGGAAAATGCCCCTACTGAACTGTGTCTGCCATCAGAGGGGTTTGTACTTCAAGAATTTTCAAGACCCAAGGGGGAGAAAAGGTGACCTTCCTTATCCTGAAATGTACTAATACACGTATTTTGCAAAGTAGTCTGTTGTGTGTGCGATGGTACTCTGTGTAGCCCCTCAAGGAGAGCAAGGTTTTGCCAGCCCCCCTTAAAGTAGTGCTTTTTGTATCAGCAAAATAGTAATAAAATGTGCTAACAATTGTTTAGGTCCCTCGGTGGTGCAAAAAGTTTGCATTCGGCTGCTTACTGAAAGGTTGGTTGTCCAAAATCACCCAGTGGCTCCACAGAAGAAAGTCCTGGCAATCTGCTTCCATTAAGATTACAGCCAAGAAAACCCTATGGAGCAGTTCTACTCTGTAACACATGGGGTTGCCATGAGTCGGAATTGACTCAATGGCAGTGAGTTTGTTTGTTTTTTTTAGAACATTTGTTTAGTACTCTATTATGTTATACTAAACATCTATGTACTTAAAAACCCACTGCTGTCGAGTCAATTCCAACTCATGGTGACCCTATACAGAGTAGAACTGCCCCATAGGGTTTCCAAGGCTGTAAATCTTTACTGAATCAAGCTGCTACATCTGTCTCCTACGGAGCAGCTGATGGGTCCTAACCACCAACCTTTTGGTTAGCAGCCGAGCACCTTACTCACTGAGCCACCAGGGCTATGTACATATTTATGTTAGTAATCACCACATCTCTAGGGCAGATAGGATTGTCACCTGCTTGCAGATGAGAGCAGGGAGTTACAATTGATTTCTTTACCACGTGGCGTTCTGCGTGTTTTACAGGAATTAGCCCTGTGAGGCAGGTGCCGTTGTCACCATCCTCCTGCACGGGTGGGGAAACAGGCACAGTGAGGCAATAGGACTGGCCCGAGGTCACCAGCTGGTCAGGGGTGGGAGGCTCTAACCCACTGTCAGTCTCTCTTCACCAGGCCACTGTGGCTGCTCCAGCACAGGTCAGACTTTGCCCCAGACCACATGCTAACCAATGGCAGGCTGACCCTGTGGAGCTCCTGACTCCAAATCCAGTGCTCTTTCCACTCTTCCATTATGGAAGCTGCTGGACTGGGTTGAGGGCTAGATCTGCGTGCCACTCCCAGTGACTATCTGTGGGATGGTCAGCCCTGGTCTCCTGGGCGGAGGAATGGGGTTAGCCCCTGTCATGCTTTTTTTATCTGAAGACAAGCTTGCTCAGTTCAGGCAGCAGAGAGGATTGGGGGACGGGGGCTTTTCTGTGTATCTTGCATGATTGTTTAGGAAAATTTGAGACCACAGGATGGGATGGAGCAGATGAATGAGGGCAGTTCCCAGTGGGGTGGATGCTTGGTGGGTACGTCGTTGTTCTTAGAGGCCCTGGGAGAGTAGGCTGCGTGACCAGAGCGCGGTACGGGTGAGCTTCCCTCCACCAGCAGCTCTACTCCTGAGGGGCTGGGAACACACCTTTTATTTTCAATTGTGCTACAACATGTATAACAAAACATTTGCCACTTTAAGCATTTTTACATGAACAATTCACTGACAATAATTACACACAGCATGTTGTGCAACCATCCAAATAGTTTTCATCCCCCATAACAGAAACTCAGCACCGCTTAAGCAATAACTCCCCATTGCCCACTCCCCTCAGCCCCTGGTGACCACTGATAAATGTTGGTGTCTATGCATTTGCCTATTCTAGATATTTCATGTAAGTGGGATCATAAAATACTTGTCCTTTTGTGTCTGCCCTGTTTGACTCAGGGTGTTTTCAAGGTTTATCCGTGTGGTAGCATGTATTAGAACTTCATTTCTCTTTATGGCTGAGTAATATTCCACTGTATAGATAAACCACGTTTTGTTTATCCATTCATCCTTTGATGGACATTTAGGCTGTTTCCGTCTTTTGGCTATTGTGAATAGTGCTGCCATGAACACTGGCATACATCTATCTGTTTGAGTCTCTGTTTTCAAGTCTTTTGGGTAAATACCTAGGAGTGGAATTGCTGGGTCATATGGTAACTCTGAGGAGCCCTGGTGGCACAGTGGTTAAGTGCTCAGCTTCTAACGAAAAGGTCGGCGATTCAAACCTACCAGCAGCGACACAGGAGAAAAACATGGCATTCTGCTTCTGTAAAGATGTCAACCTTGGAAACCCTATGAGGGCAGTTCTGCTCTGTCCTGTAGAGTTGCTATGAGTCGGAATCCACTTGATGGCAATGGGTTATGGTAATTCTATGTTTAACTATTTGAGGAAAAGCCAAGTTGTTTTCCACAGTGACTGTATCATTTTACATTCCCACTAGCAATGCACTAGGGTTCCAGTTTCTCCATGTCCTCACCGATACTTGTTATTTTCCGTTTTTTTTCTGATAATAGCCATCCCTGGGTGATACAAACAGTTAAGCGCCCAGCTTCTAACTGAAAGATTGGTGGCTCAAATCCACCTAGAAGCACCTTGGAGGAAAGGCCTGGTAGTCTACTTCCGAAAGATCACAGCCATTGAAAACCCTATGAAGCACTGTTGCACTCTGAAACACACAGGATCGACATGAGTCTGAATGGACTCCATAGCACACTGGTTTGGTTTTGGTTTAGTGGGTGTGAAGTGGTATCTCATTGTAGTTTTGACTTGCATTTCCTTGATGGCTGATGAGGTTGAGCCCTTTTCGTGTGCTTACTGGCCATTTGTAGATCTTTGGAGAAATGTCTATTCAAGTCTTTTGCCCATTTTTTAACAGAGACACTCACTTGTTAATAAATAAAGTTGGCTTTCCAATGCAGTCGGTGAGCTCACAGTGAAAAAGAAGGCTTAATTGCCGATTATTCTGTAAAGAGAAGAATTGCTTTTGATGGGATTATCTCCATCCCACTCTTTTCTCTTTTATCCATTAGTATCTACTTATTTAGGAGCACTTTGTTGGATCACTGGGTTAAAGATAATAATAGTTCCCCAAATGGCAGTTCCTGTCCTATTCTTTTCCCACTGACTAAGGGATTCAGCCTGAAGTTTTGGGCCAATTACGACTCATCCATGACCCACCTCATCTTCTAACTGCATCTTTCAGTGTGTTTCTTTTTAATCCCATGTGTATAAACGGCCTGTTCCTATTGCCTAGAAACTCGTGGTATGGGAGGTGTGTGTGAGCCCCTGTGGACCAGCCTGTTTGACCCTTAGTCAGAGATCCTAGAGTCTAGACCCATTTATCAGTCGCTTCTGGTGGGAAACAAAATGGCACCCTCCAGAGAGTTTAATAAAGGGGCAGAGTGTAGAGAACCACAGTGCCCAAGCTGGACCAGCAGGGCTGCCACCACTCCTCGCCTAAAGGAGCTGGGCTGGGCATAGTTGCCGCAGCCCAGGAACAACTGTGGAGGGCTTCCTTGGGAAGGCGTGACCCTGGTTCCAGAGACACACCAGCCTGAGGTGACCCTTAGGGAGGGCACTGGGGGGCCATATCATGACCTAAAGATTCCTGCTGGGGCTCCCTGCTGACTGACCCCAGCTGAGGTGGGAGGACAGAGACCACCTTTGTAATCTGTACAGGTGGGGAGTGGGCAGAGAGCAGGGGGAAGGGAGGAGGGGACCTGGAAGGCAAAGGTGGAGCTCAGTCACAGGCCTCACCAGCCGGGCCCTTAGGTAAAGACGCCAGTTGGGGTGTCCCTGGGCTGCAAAGGCTGGGATGGTTCCAAGCTACAGTAATTGTTTTGCATGTGTTGTGTGTCTGCCAGGGCAGCCACATGCTTTGCTGTCCAAAACTGGGGCACTTTTTTTCAAGGGAGTAGGGGCACTGCTTTTCAGCTGAGTCAAAGGGCATATCTGGCTTGGCCAGCTGCCCTGGGCCCCAGTCTGCCTTCTGCTGCGGAGCATTTCAGCTCACTTCTAGTGTTTGTGGAGGGAGCAGTTGGACCGGAAGTTTCCAGCAAGGGCAGCAAGTCCAGGGGTGTGGGCAGGGAGGGAAAGGCCAACTGGCCTGGCAGGAATCCCTGTAGCCTCAGCATGTTCTTTTCAACATAACTGCATCTTATCTGCATTCTCCATCCCTTCAAAAATATTTATTTTTCATTTGGGTTTTTTGCTGATCTGCACAATTCCAACAGCTGGATGGCTGAGGCCCTGAAGGTCCCTGGAGAGGTGACTGGGCTCCTTCAGGCCTTCCATTCACCCATTTCTGGGGTGGCAGGCGTGACCCCTGCAGGTCAGACTCCCCCCCTTTGCTGCATATGCTGCGCTACGACACTCCAGCATGTTTTCAGATGCAGGGTGGGTGGCTTTGTAAACACAACAACCCTGCATGGGGGAAGGGGCTTGCCCACCAGAGAGCTTGAAGGCTACAGTGTCTCACCAGGGCCCCCAAGGGGGCCGTGGGCACCCAAGCTCACAGATGTGTTGTTCCTACATGAGCAACTTATGTCCTGATTGCACCTTTTCTTCAAGTCTTTGATCTATGTGCATGTGTCTTCACAGAGTCGCAATCAGGGCATAAATCCTCTTTCCTCCTCCTTAAACATGTCGTAAGAACAGCCCCAGTTTCCTAACTTCAGTCTCCTGTTTGCGTGTTTGTGGCCTCGCTGGGTCGAGTAGCCCTGGGTTACTGGCCACGCTGGCTCGTAAGTGCTTTTCTTGGCTTCTTAATGCACAGCTTACACTTTGCACTCGGCCTTCCTGCTGTTGAGATGCTGAGTGATGGGACGCAAGCGGAGGGCTTTGGGGTGGCGCACATCTGAGTTAACCTTCTTTAGCGCAGACCTGTGGGCCCTCAGAGGACCAGAGCCAGCAAGGGCCCGCCCGCCCACCTGCCCATCGCCTGAGTCAGTCCCTCCTGTGAGCTTCCTGCCAGGCAGGTAGGTGAGGTGCTCCCAGGTGAGGGAACCCAGTGTTCTGAGCCCTCCTGATTGCAGACGGGGCCAGAGGCAGGCAAAGTGTGCTGATAATCCTAAAATATTGTATAAACTCTTTAGGGTGGGCAGATTCTGCACTGTGTTTTGCCATACACATTTTGCCCTTGAATTTTAAGCCCGCGTGTATTTAAGGGAAACGTAATCTGTAGTTTCAACTGTTTACTTAATTTGTACAAGTATTCTTGGAGGCCTGGTATCTGCTCTCCAAGAAGATTAAACAACTTTTCTTCTTATTGTTTTTTTAAATTTTTTTCCTAGAACCTAAGAAGTTGGGGAGTTCTTCCAAGAATAAGTAAGCTTAAACCCAGGACAAAAAACAAGTGTTGATCAGCTTGAAATGGCCCAGGAGATTCTCAGTCCCTGTCTACCTAATACCAGACATCTATATAAAATTTCAAATTTGATCAAAACCCTTAACAGGGTAAACACATCACACCAAATGTGTGGGTATTTGAATTCATCAGTTTCCTCATCTGCAAAATGGCTTTTACTTCTAACATTTCTTTGATTTTCTGATCCCTGGACTACTCTCAGATATACTCAGCTTCAGTTTCTGTCAAAAAGTTGTTCTCCAAGCTGGACACTTCTTTACATGGAAGGACAGGCCCTGCTAAGATTGGCTATCCGAGGCTGCCAGGGCTGACGAATAAGGAGGGAGCCTTGGTCCCCACTCATCCCAGTAGACATCACCCAGTTACGTGGATGCCATCCAGCAGGTCATTCAGGTGCATGCAGCCACAACCCCAGAACCCTGTGTGACCCTCTGGACTGTCCTAGATCTATACCCTCACTGTGTCTGCAGCCTTAGGGGGCTATGCAGCTCTCTAGCCCACCCTGAAGGGCCACTCCTGCTGGGCATGTGCTGGCTCCTTTGCCCAGAATGTTCGTACAGGCCTTCCTGCTTTTTCAGGACTCCACCCCTGCCCCGGTGAGCGCTGACCCCTAGCCAGGGCCACACACTGCCTTAGCAGTACCCCTCGGTGCTGGCAGGTCATCTTTCCTCCTGGGCTGGGTGCGCTCACTGAGAGCAGGGCGGCGTCTTACTCATCTTGGTATCTGTGTTAGCTTCCGGTGGCTGCCTTAACCACAAACTTGGTGATTTAAAACCACAGAAGTTTATTCTCTTGCAGTTTTGGAGGCCAGAAATCCAAAATGATATCACTGGGCCAAAATTAAGGTATCGTCAGGGCTGTGCCCCCTCTGGAGTCTCCAGCGACAACCTGTTCCTTGCCTCTTCCAGCTTCTGGTGGCTCCAGGCGTTCCTTGGCTTGTGGCCACATTACAACAATCTTCAAGGCCAGCATCTTCAAACTGCTGTCTGCTCAGTCTTCATATTGTCTTCTCTTCTGTATTTGTCAGATCTGCCTTTGCCTCTTTATCTCTCTCTCTCCTTCTTATTTTTTGGGCTGGTAAAATATACATATCATAAACATTACCATTTTAACCATTTTTTAAGTGTACAATTCAGTGACGTTAATTACATTCACAATGTTGTATAATTATCACCACCATCTATTTCCAAAAAAAAATGTTTTATCATCTCAAACAGAAATTCTGTACCCCTTAAGCAATAACTCCTCATTCCTCCCTCTCCCCAGTCTCTGGTAATTTCTTTTTTGTTGTTGTTGTTGTACTTCAGGTGAAGGCTTACAGAACAAGTAGTTTCTCATGAAACAGTAGTACACATATTATTTTATGACATTAGTTAACAACCCCACAACATGTCAACCCTCTAACTTCTCAACCTTTTTTTTTTTTTTTTTGGTGAAAATACACATAGCCAAAGATACACCGTTTCAAAAATTTCTACATGCACAGTTCAGTGACACTGACTACGCTCTTCCAATTATGCTGCTATTCTCACTTAAGATAAAGGCTTACAGAACAAAATAGTTTCTCATTTAACAGTTACCACACATGTTGCCCTATGACAATGGTTAACAATCTCACAACACATCAACAATATCCTTACTCAACCTTGGGTTCCCTATCACCAGCTTCCTTGTCCCCTTCTGCCTTCTGGTCCTCGTCACTGGACTACTGTACCTCATTAGTCCCATTTGGTTTTACGGGGCTGTCCACTCCCAGGCTGAACTGTGAACCTCGGAGATAACTTCACCACTGAGCTAAAAGGGTGTCTGGGGGCCATACTCTTGGTGTTTCTCCAGTCTCCTTTAGGCCAGTAGATCTGGTCTTTTTTTTTGTGAGTTAGAATTATGTTCTACATCCTTCTCCAGCTCTGTCCAGAACCTTCTGTTGTGATCCTGGCGAGAGCAGTCAGTGGTGGTAGCCGGGCACCATCTAGCTGTACTGGACTCAGTCCAGTGGAGGTCTTGGTAGCTGTGGTCCATTAGTCCTTCGGACTAATCTTTTCCTTGTATCCTGTTCTCTTCATTCTCCCTTGCTCCCGAAGGGATGAGACCAGTGGAGTATCTTAGATGGTCTGGTAATTTCTAATCTACTTTCTGTCTCCGTGAATTTGCCTGTTCTAGATAGTTCAGATAAGTGGGGTCCTACATTTGTCCCTTTGCGTCTGACTTCTTTCAAGTTTCATCCACATTATAGCATGTGTCTTAGTCTCCTAAGGCTGCTGTAACAAAAATACCAAAAGGAAGGTGGGTAGCTTTGAAGAACAGAAATTTATTGTCTCACAGTTCTGTAGGCTGGAAGTCCAAATTCAGGGCATCAACCTGACTGTGCCCTTCCTTTTGGCTCTAGGGAAAGATCCTTCCTTTTCTCTTTCAGCTCCCGCTAGCCCTGGGTGTTTCTTGTCATTCCTTGCCTTTTAGATACATCTTTACATGGTGTCTTCTCCCTGTGTGACTCTATTTCCCTGTCTGTTCTTCTTTTTATAAGACACCACTCACCCTACTCCGGTATGACCTCATTAACTTAACTGGTATCATCCTCTTCAAAGAAAAACCTATTTCCTCAGAGGGTCACATTCACAGGTACAGGGCTTAGGACTTTTGTGGGGACACAATGCAATCTATAACAGTGTGTATTAGAACTTCATTCCTTTTTGTAACTGAATAATGTTTTGTTGTATGTATCAACCACATTTTGTTTTCCATTCACCTGTTGATGGACGCTTGGGTTATTTCCACCTTTTGGCTCTTGTGAAGAGTACTGCAGTGAGCATTGGTGTACATCTATCTGTTTGAGTCTCTGATTTCAAGTCTTTGGGGTGTATACCTAGGAGTGGAATTATTGGGTCATAGAGGATGCTAGGAAACTCTGGTGGCATAGTGGTTAAGAGTTTGGCTGCTAAACAAAAGGTCAAAAGTTCAAATCCACCAGGCGCTCCCTGGGAACCCTATGGGGCAGTTCTACTATGTCCTATAGGGTCACTATGAGTCGGAATCAACTCAGCGGCAACAGTTTTTTTTTTAAATAGGATTCTATGTTTAACTTTTTGTTTTCCATAACAGCTGTACCATTTTACATTCCCACCAGCAATGCGTAAGGATTCCAGTTTCTCCACATCCTCACCAACGCTTGTTATTTTCTGTTTTGCTAAAATAGCCATCCTATTGGTGTGCAGAAATCTCATTGTGATTTTGATTTGCATTTCCCTAATGACTAATGATGCTGAGCATTTTTTCAAGTGCTTGTTGGCCATTTATATATCTTCATTGGTGAAATGTCTGTTCTAGTCCTTTGCCCATTTTTTGATTGAGTTGTCTTTTTGTTGTTGAGTTGTAGAAGTTCTTTATTTATCTTCATTTTAAACCCTTATCAAACATATGATTCACAAATATTTTCTCATTCTGTGTGTTGTCTTTTCCCTTTAGTGTCCTTTGATGCACAAAAGTTTTTAATTTTGATGAAGTCCGATTTATTTTTTCCTTTGTTGCCTGTGTTTTTGGTATCATATTTAAGAAACCATTGCCAAATCCAAGGTCATGAAGCTTTCCCCATGTTATCTTCCTAGAGTTTTATAGTTTTATCTCTTAATCTTAGGTCTTTGACCATTTTTTGGTTTGTTTTTGCTTATGGTGTAAGGCAAGGTTCCAACTCCATTCTTTTGCATGTAGAAGTCCAGTTTTTCCAGCACCATTTGTTGAAAAGACTGCCCTTTCCCCCCACTGAATGGTCTTGGCACCCTTGTCACAATCAATTGACCATAGATGTGAGGGTTATTTCTGGGCTATCTATTCTATTCCATTGGTCTATGTGTCTATTCTTATGCCATTACCACACAGTCTTGATTACTGTAACTTTGTAGTAAATTTTGAAATCAGGAAGTGTGATTTCTCCAACTTAGTTCTTTTTCAAGATTGTTTTGACTGTTTGGGGTCCCTTGAAGTTCCATATGAATTTTAGGATAGGTCTTTCTTTCTTCAAAAAATACCACTGGAATTTTTGTAGGGATTGCATTGAATCTGTAGATCGCTTTGGGTAGTATTGACATCTTTTTTTTTTTTTAATACTTAATTTTATTTTTGGTGAAAATATACACAGCAAAACACGCTTCCATTCTACAGTTTCTGGACAGAATGATCAGTGACGTGGTTATATTCTCCACATTGTGTCAGCATTCTTGTTATCTCTCTTCTAGTTGTTTCACTTCCATTTTCTTGAACTCTTTGACACCCCCACCACCACCACCACCACACACACACACAGCTTTCTCATTTATGCTTTAAAATAGCTGTTGACCCTTTGGTCTTATATAGATTTTTTTTTTTTAATGCAGTACTCAAGGGGACAATCTTTACTCTTTGGGCTAAACTGTTACTTATTTAAAGGTGACTTCAGGGGGTAGTTTCAATTCAAGGTTTGAAGAGAAATTCAGGGCCATAGTCTCAGGAACTCCTTCAGCCTCAATAGATCTAGTAAGTCTGGATTCTGTAAGAATGTGAAGTTCTGTTCTACATTTTCCCTCCTTTTATCAGGATTCATCTATTGTATCCCTAATCAAAACATTCAGTAGTGGTAGCTGAGCACCATCTAGTTCTTCTAGTCTCAAGATGGAGAAGGCAGTGGTTCATGGCAACAGTTAGTCCTGTCGTCCAGTTCCTTTTCTGATTCTTGGGTTTCCTTCTTTCTCTTTTGTCCAGATGAATAAAGACCAGTAGTTGTATGTTAGATGGCTGCTTATAAGCTGTTGAGACCCCAAACACTACTCATCATACTGAGAGATAGAACATAAACTTTAAGAATTATGTTATGCCAATTGACTGGATTGTCCCACAAGACCACAGCACTAAACCCTCAAACCAAGAGAACCAATCCCATGAGGTGATTGGTTATGTCTAATTAGTATCAACATTTGTAGCCCACCCCTCCCCCATTTTCTGGTTGTTGTTATTGTTACAAAACCATACAAACCCTAGCATTTGCCCATTCATCCCTTTTCCCTGTTTACAGCTTATTAACATCGATTACATCAGTCATGCTGTGCAAACTTCACCCACATTTGGTGCCACCTTTCCATTACTATAAGCAAAAAGTGACTACTACTTAGGGGTACTTCTCCCTCCCCACCACCACTCCTGGTAACCACTAATGAACACTAGTTTCTGTATATCTACCTATTCATGTCATTTTACAACAATAAGAACATATAACATTTGTTTTTTTGTAATTGATTTATTTCACTCAACATAATGTCCTCCAGGTTCATCCGTGTTGTAAGGTATTTCAGGAATTCATTTTTCTTTATCACTGAGTAGTATTCCATTGTATGTATGTATCACATTTTGCATATCCGTTCATCCATTGATGGACACTGTGATGATTAAGGTTGTGCGTCAGCTTGAATGGGCCATGATTCTCAGAGGTTTGGCAGCTATATAGTGATGTAGTTTGGCTGTTATGTAATGATGTAGTTTGGCTGTTATGTAATGATGTAATTTGGCAGTTGTGTGATGATGTGGTCATCCTCCATGATGTAATCAGCCAATAAGTTGTAAGGGGCGTTTCCTCGGGGGTGTGGCCTCCATCAAATATATATATGGACATTCTGGGAAAGCTTGCTTGCTTGCTCTGGATCCTGCATCTGGCTCATCATCATCTGACCTCCGGTTCTTGGGACTTGAGCCAGCGGCCTGCCATATTGCCTGTCCATCTTGGAATTTGTTAGCCCCCACAGCCTGTCCAGTGGCCTGCCATCTGACCTGCTGATCTTGGGTTTGTGAGTCCCTGCAGCTATGCAAGTCAGGAGAAGACTCCAGCCTGACACCTGACCCATGGACTTGGTACTTGCCAGCTTCTACAACCGTGTGAGCCATTTCCTTGAGATAAGTCTCTCTCTCTCTCTCTCTCTCTCTCTCTCTCTCTCTCTCTCTCTATATATATATATATATATATATATATATACATACATACTTATGTATGCTTCACTGGTTTTGCTTCTCTAGAAAACCCAGCCTAAGATAGGCACTTAGGTTGTTTCTATCTTTTTGCTAATTGTAACTAGTGCTGCAGTCAGCATAGTGTTCATATGTCTGTTCATGCCACTTCTATTAGCTCCCTAGGGTATATAACTAGAAGTAGATCTAGTGGCAGCTCTACCTCTAGTTTTCTGAGGAATCCTCAAACTGTTTTCTACAACGGCTGTACTATTTTGCATTCCCACCAGCAATGGATGAGGTTTCCATAGTATAGACATTTTAACAATATTAAGTCTTCTACTCCATGAGCACGGGATGTCTTTTCCCTTTATTTAAAAAACAAAACAAACAACCCAGTTGCTAGTGAGTTGATTCTGACTCATGGCGACCTCATGTGTGTCAGAGTAGAACTGTGCTCCATAGGGTTTTCAATGGCTGATTTTTTGGGAGTAGATCATCAGGCCTTTCTTCTGAGGTGCCTCTGGGTGGACTCAAATTTCCAACCTTTTTGTTAGCAGCTGAGCACATTAACCATTTGCACCACCCACAGACTTCCATTTATTTAGGTTTTTCATTTCTTTCAGCAGTGGTTTACAGCTTTCAGTGTAAATACATCTTCCACCTTCTTGATTAATTTATTACCAGGTTTTTTTGTTTGTTTGTTTTTGTTTTTTTGATGCTATTGTGAATGATGTGTTTGAATTATGGTGTTGGTGAAAAATATTGAACATACCATGGACTGCCGGAAGAACAAACAAATCTGTCTTAGAAGTACAGCCAGAATGCTCCTTAGAAGCAAGGATGGCAAGACTACATCTCACATACTTTGGACATGTTATCAGAAGGGATCAGTCCCTGGAGAAGGACATCATGCTTGGTGCCTTAGTCATCTAGTGCTGCTATAACAGAAATACCACAAGCAGATGGTTTTAACAAAGAGAAATTTATTTCCTCACAGTAAAGTATGTTAAAAGTCCAAATTCAGGGCATCAGCTTCTCTCTCTGTCGGCCTTCTCATCAATGTTCCCCCGGACTAGGAGCTTCTCCACTCAGGGACCCCAGTCCAAAGGACGCCCTCTGCTCCCAGCACTGCTTTCTTGGTGGTACAAGGTCTGCCTGTCTCTCTGTTCCCTTCTGTCTTTTATATCTCAAGAGATTGCCTCAGGACACAGTCCAGTCTTATAGACTGAGTCCTGCCTCACTAACACAACTGCTGCCCATCCTCCCTCATTAACATCATAGAGGCAGGATTTACAACATATAGGAAAACCACACAATGCCAGGAATTATGGGCCAGCCAAATTGACACACACATTTTTGGGGGGACATAATTCAATCCATGACACTTGGTAAAGTAGAGGGTCAGCTAAAAAGAGGAAGACCCTCAACAAGATGGATTGACACAGTGGCTGCAACAAGGGACTCAAGCATAACAGCCATTGTGAGGATGGCGGAGGACCGGGCAGTGTTTCATTAATGTTGACATAGGGTCACTGTGAGTTGAAACCAACTTGACAGCACCTAACAACAACAATTATAAATGGAACTGTTTCTTTAATTTTCTTTTCAGATTGTTCATTGCTATTGTATAGAAATAGAACTTATTCTTGTGTGTTGATTTTTGTATCCTGCAACTTTGCTGATTTTATTTATTAGCTCTAACAGTTTTTTTTTTTTTTTTAATGGATTCTTTAGGATTTTCTACATATAAAATCATGTCATCTCTCTTCTAAGGATAGTCGGTGATTGCATTTAGGGCCCACCCTGATAATCCAGGATAATCTCCCCTTCTCAAGGTCCTTAACTTAATCACAGGTCACATTTAATCACAGGTTCCAGGGACTGGGACCTGATATCTTTGGGGGCCTGTACTCTGTCTAGCACAGTACCTGTACCCAAATGTAAGAAGAGCAGCTGATACACAGCCTTTACTACATGGCTAGCACTGGAACTCACTCTGCACAGTGGCCCTCTGAGGTAGCTATGGTTACCATCCCCATTTCAGATGAGGAAACGGAGGCACGGAGAGGTTAAGTAGCTTAACCTCCCACAGGCAGCGAGTGGCAGCATAGACTCCTTGCCTGGCAGTCTGGGATTGTAGTAGAAGAGGAGTAAAAGGGTCCAGAGCATCTTGAGAGTCTCCCAAACTTAAATTGTCATTTTAAAAGGCTAGTCAGCCTGGACCTGTCTGAAATGTTCCCTGCCCCTTTCTTCCCATTCTCCCCTTCTCAAACACCCTTCCCTGAAGCAGACTGTCAGCAGCAGGCAGCACACTGTGCTCACGTCTCCCCTCATCTGCAGGACATGAAAGCTACGTCACCTTCTGCCAGCTGGAGAGCGAAGCTGCCTTCACATGCAGTGCCGACCACACCGTCAGGAAGTGGGATGTGCTTACCGGCCAGTGTCTGGCCGTTTACCGAGGACACACGTCCATCGTGAACAGGTCAGTATGACCAGGGCTCCTGAGCAGCCAGTCATTGGGCCTTGTTCTCTAGTCAGGGGCATCACCCAGCAGGGCCAAGGGGACCGAGTGTAGGACGTGGGCCCTGCCGTTGGGGAACCTGGACGCAGGACAGGTGGTCAGCAGCACACAGCCGTGGGGGCTGGGGCAGAAGTGCACTGTGCTAATACTCAGGTGCAGTGGGAGTTTGCGAGACTAAGGCAGGAGACTCATTTACTCTCCCATGGCAAACCCGTTGCCATCAAGTCGATCCCAACTCATAGAGACCCCATAGGACAGAGTAGAACTGCCCCATAGGGTTTCCAAGGCAGAAACAGACTGCCACATCTTTCTTCTGTGGAGTGGCTGGCAGGTTCGAACCTCTGACCTGTCAGTTAGCCGCCAAGCACTTTAACCACTGCGCCACCAGGGTTCCTCTTCCAATGGCAAGTACCTCCAGTACCCTGAATTGTGTCCAACAGCACCCTTGGGGGCCCTGGCAGCACCGCTGCCCCCTGCTGGCTGTAAGGAGAAGCAGTAGTGCCTACTACTCCCACTGATGGGCACAAATTCCAGAGGAAACTGCTTAATTGATAACTGATGGTAGACCGGGTTGCGGGGAGGAGGATAAAAATGGGAATTGTTGTGAAGATGGAATCGTGGATATTTTTAAACTTCTTCCCTTGTGGCTGTCAAAAATATCCCACCCCTCTCTTCTCAAGGAGGTTTGAATTTTCCTTTCCTTATTGAATTTGGGTCTGAGCTGAGCAATGGAAATTCCTTTGCTGATCAGATCAATTTGACACTATTTATTTAGCTGAGGAGGGTTGACTGGCCCTGTCAGACTCCTGATGGAATGCCCGTACAAGGGGGAGGCTTGTGCCCCCACCCACAGGCCCTTCCAGCTGAGAAGGAGCTGCATTTGGCCAGATCTTCATCCAAGTACAGCCCCAGTACTCAGGAATTCATGAAACACTCTACAAGATGGTCTGCCAGCTGGGGCTGGGGCGGGCAGAGAGGAAGGGGTATTCTAGCGGGCAGGGTTAACCGTCAGGGCGGCGAGTGGGACGCAAGACCAGCCCGTGATCTCAGTAACCACAGCGGCAGAGCCTGCCCAGGAGCAGTCCCCACAAGGCAGGCTGCTATGGCTACCCCTAGGTAGAGGGTAGCAGTAAACCAGAGGACCTCACTGTGCTGACTCAGGAGGGCATGGTAAGAGTGGAGAGGTCAGTCTGGAAGAACCCAGCAGGGCGCCCAGCCTGGCCACTGCCACCCACAGCTGGGGCGCAGAGAGCTCAGGACTGCCCAGGGGCAAGCAGGCATGGCAGCGAAGGGACCAGAATAGAACTCGAGTCTCCTACAGCTGACACTGGCCTCTTCCGGCCGCATGCCTTTTTTGAGAGAGACACTTGTCATTAAAATAAAGTGGGGCGTGGTGAGGAGCCCCCTTTGTGAGTGGCTTGAAGAAGCCTGGCAGATGAGGCAGGTGGGAGAACCCCCCACCCCCGTTGGCCACCATGACCTCAGGTCACAGCTGGCTGACCTGAGAACTACTAGCTGCTTCTCAGAAGTAAGTCTGGATAACTAAGTTAGAACGCTTGCTCTGTCACTGTTAGACCCCCCCTCCCCATGCACACACACACTATTTCTGGATGGTCAGCTGTTAAAAAGCAATAGCTCTGGGTCGATTTTTGCATTATTAATAACTCTGGTCACAAATGTGCCAGATCTCTGAAATGAGGGCATGGGATTCACATCCTCTCAAGTTTTCAGAGCCAGCCCAGGCATGTGAGTGTCAGGGGCTCCAGAGCTTTGGTAACACCAGACCATACCCCCAGGCCTCCCTGACAATGCTGCCGCCCACAACACCTCCCACTGGTGCTGTGTGGCATGAGTCTCCACTTCATCTTAGAAATATACATCTTATGAAAGTCCAGGGAAAAGCCAGTCAGAAACATAATTCTTACTTTGGTGTAATTCTGTTTCATTAAGTTCCTTGTAGAAGTGAGGATTGTCTGAGGGCCTGAGGAGACACAGGCCTGGGGTACGAGAGTCCCACAGCCAGGCCAGACCTCCTCCAGGCCCTTCACAGAGGAGCCTGAAGACCAGGTTGTGCCTCCAATACTGAGATGGAGGTGGGGTCCCAACCCTTGGTCCATCCCCACACATGGGCTTCTCCCAGCAGACGTGCCCCAGCCCAGCACCCCCACCCACTGTGCCTGTGTCCTCAAAGTCTGTCATGATCTGCCCCCCGTGAGCATGGGGACTCTCAGCAAGGGGGCTGCAAACCTCTAAAGCTACAGGCAGGATTCCGGGTGCATTTTCCTGTGGGTTTTCCTGGAGGGGCCTTCTTCACATTCATCGGAGACTAACAGTCATGAATATTTACTGCTTGGAACCCTGGAGCTTGGGTGTCTGGCACCAGACATCAGCCCTCATGAGGTCCTGCTGGTCTGAGCTGACAGCAGACTCTTGACACTGGCCCCACACTCCATGCCATGCACCCCCTGCCAGAGCCCCCTGCCCACTGCAGCTTCAGTTCTAAGACTGGGCCATAGGCCCTGCTCACCTGTGCCCCTTCCTGGGCCCTGACCTTTATAGGAAGTCATGGGTGTGCACACGAGGGACAGTGTCCTCAGCTGTGAACATGGGGGCCTCCTTCCTCCTGAGGACTTCAGTTTGAAACCCTCTACCCAGCCAGTTAAGCCTGACCTTTGTCCAGGGCAAGCAACTCATCCCAGTTTGTCCCTGTTTTAAACTTGGAAGCCCTGCATCCCCAGAAATCTTTCAGTCTGGGCAAACAGGCACAGTCGGTCACCCTACCCATCCCCTTCCCTGCCTCCTTCTCTCCCTTCTTCCCTTTCTACCTGCTGCCCATAATGATTTATTGAGCAACTGCTAAGGGCTAAGTGTCTCAAGGGCCTTCCCTGGGGCCTTGATTCTGGCTGAGGGTGAAGTCCAGATGGACACGTGGACTCAGCAGAGAAGGGGAATTCAGCCGAGGGGGAGGCAACTGTGAGGGTGAAATCAGGGAAGCTTCCTGGAGAAGGGGACTCTGAGCTGGACTCAGAAGGCAAATGTGGCCAGGTAAAGAAGGAGAGGTGTTCCTGCTGCTGTGCTGAGTCTGGCTGGGCAAGAGGCTGTGTGGATTCTGGCAAAGGGCACGGTGTCCACGCAGGGGTGGGCGGAGGAGTGTCTAGGAGAATGCCTGGGGCCAGACTGAGGAGGCCTTGAGTCTGGGTCTCATTCTGTGGGTGGTGGGGAGCCCAGAGGCCCAGCCTACTGCTGAGGCCCCTCACTGTGCTCTCCTGAAGCAGGAGCGCAGGACGCCCCACTCCCTGCTTTCCTCAGACTCATGTCTCCTGTCTGCCAGGAGTGTCTTGCCCTTCCCCATTAGCTGGACTGTTGAACACTTAGAACATCAGCCAGAGGGAGTAGGGGTGTCACCCTGTGGCCAGCCTGGCCATCTGACCCCTGACATTCCCCTTTTGCCACCAGGATATTGGTGGTCGACAACCAGCTCTTTAGCAGCTCCTACGACCGGACAGCTCGCTGCTGGAGTGTAGACAAGGGACAGATGTTCCAGGAGTTCCGGGGCCACCGCAACTGCGTCCTGACTCTAGCCTACTCTGCCCCCCGGGACCTTCACGGCACCCCCTGCCAGCGGGACGAGGACGTGGCTGGGGGGCTGCTTGTGACAGGCAGCACCGATGGCACGGCCAAGGTGTGGCAGGTGGCCAGTGGCTGCTGCCACCGGACGCTGCGGGGCCACACGGGCGCTGTGCTGTGCCTGGCACTGGACACGCCCGGCCACACAGCCTTTACGGGCAGCACTGACGCCACCGTCCGCGCCTGGGACATCTTGAGTGGGGAGCAGCTGCGGGTGTTCCGGGAGCACCAGGGCTCAGTCATCTGTTTGGAGGTGAGACCACCCTGGCCGCCCACAGCCCGTCTACCACAAGGGTGCTGGGCTGCCCCATGGCTGTTAGCCCTGGCCTCGCTCCCGAGCCTGTGTGGCCAGGCTGTGCCAGAGCCCCTCGGAGGACCCTGGAGCAGAGCCTGCTGGCCAAGGCCAGGTGGACCCCTGGGCACTGTTCCTCAGGGCCCGGAGTTGTGGAAAACTGTCCCCTGCCCTGTTGTCTGACCAGCCACAGTGGATTTCTAGGCCTGTGGCAACCTAGCAGAGTGGTCGTCTAGAACCCCAGCCCCCATGACCTGCCTGCCCTCAAGTGCCCTGCTCACTGCACTGTACCTGGTTTCCCTATCTGTAAATGGGGATTGTCTAGGCCTACAGCCCCGTGTCCAAAATCCTTAGATCCAACAAGTTCAGACAAACAAAAAGCTTTTTCTTAAGGTGGTGCCAAAACTCATTGGTCACAAGGCCTGATGTGAACATAGGTGTGGCTGTATGCAGTTTTGTTTATCCCTTTGCTTAGAAACATTCCAGAAAACTCAAAGTCAGTTCCAACTCATAGCAACCCTATAGGACAGAGTAGAACTGCCCCATAGAGTTTCCAAGGAGTGCCTGGTGGACTCCAACTGGCGACCTTTTGGTTAGCAGCCATAGCTCTTAACCACTACACCACCAGGGTTTAGTGTTTGTAAAACCCAAAAGGCCCTGAGATGCCTCTGGCCCCAAGGGTGTGGGTAAGGAACTATGGACATGTGATTGTAGCTACTTCATAGGGTGGTTGTGCGGATCTAATGCGTAGAAGACATTAGGGTACCTAAACAGGGCCTGTTATGCAGTATGTTCTCGATAACTGTTGGCGATCGGTAACATCGTCATTCTTGTTACTAAGCAGCTCAGGTATGTGCTATCCCAGGCTTGGCGGTGGAGTCCCATTAGATTAGATTAGGAGCACAGGGGTGCCGGGCTCTGATCTTAGCCAGCCTCTTACCTTCCGAAGGAGAGCAGTTCGGGCTGTCGCTTACGGCCCCTGCTTTCTGGGGAGCCACATCTGAGGTGGTAGGAGAGGAGTTCAGGGCAGCAGGAAGCTAAACAACCTACTGCATAGTCATCCTGGCAACTGTGGCCACGGGGCGGGTAGGGGAGGGGGCTTCCTGGCAGCAACCTCCCTGGCTGGTCCTCAGTGGGGGCCAGGTCAGGCCACTGGGTTGTGGTTCTGGGGGTGAAGGCAGCTTGCGGCTCCAGGGACAGTGGACAGTGGAGGGAACTGCTGGCACCTCACTCCTGGCCACCCAAAACCCCAGAGAGCCACGGGCGCCCGTGTTGGGTTTGCCTGGCTTCTCAGTCATTTTGTGTAAATCACATTTCTATAACTCTGGCCCTGCTTCGGGGCATTGTGGCCCAGTGGGGGACATTGAGCTGTGAGTTGGCACCTGGTTTCTAATCCCAGCTTTGCCGCCTGCTGTGTAGGCTACCCAGCCTCAGTTTCCACAACTCTCAGGTGCTGGTAATGAAAACAGCCCTTCTAACCCCTCAGGTGCACTGTGAGACTCAGAAATAGCAGATAGGAAAGTGGCCTGAGAATGTTACACATACAAAGCTGTGGACTTCCAGGATCTTACTCCCTTTAAAAGAATCGTGTGGTCAGGCCATTTGTGGTGACATTTGTAGAGCAGAGGGTCCGCCCAGCCAGAGACGTAACTAAGGCCTGGCAGGGAGGCACGCGCCCTGGATGCCGTCTGAGGAGAGGTGTTACTAAGGCCTGGCAGGGAGGCACGCGCCCTGGGCGCTGTCTGAGGAGGGGTGCTAATAAGGCCTGGCAGGGAGGCACGCGCCCTGGGCGCTGTCTGAGGAGGGGTGTTACTAAGGCCTGGCAGGGAGGCCTGCGCCCTGGGCGCTGTCTGAGGAGGGGTGCTAATAAGGTCTGGCAGGGAGGCCTGCGCCCTGGGCGCCGTCTGGGGAGGGGTGCTAATAGCAGTTTCTACTGGCCATTGGCCACTGCAGTTCCCATCCCGGCTGTGAGAGATCTTTCAGCACTTTAAAACTAATTGCCATAGGTGCTGTTTTCCATAGATGGGCCCCCGCCCCTGGCCCTGGTTGTGTTTGTGCTCCTAGTGAGGAAGGGGAGGGGGCGGGGGCAGGTGCATATTGGTGGGGGGCCCAGCAGGTGAAATAAGAGAGGAGCCCCACCCAGCCCAGGAACCCAACACAGGAGTAGAAAAAGGAGCCAGCCAGGCCTGGGGAGGGGAGGCTCCTGGAACAGCAGCCCTTCCCTCAGGCCCCAGGCCTGCCTCCCACCCCAGGGGCCTGGTGGGGCTCCCTGGGTCCCCTGCACAGTGTTATTCTGTGGGGCCTGGGTGCTATTCACCCAGCAGAGTGGGAGAAGCTTTGAGTGTTCCAGCAGAGAATCAGAAAGGCTCTACTGAAATGTAGTCTAAAAGAGAGATGTCAGGAGGACACACACATTACACACACACACCATATGCACACACACACACACCACACATACAGACACCATACACAAACACTACACACATCACACACATACACACACCAAACACACACACACCATACACACGCTGCACACATCACACACACCACACATACACATACCACACACACACCATACACACGCTACACACATCACACACACCACACATACACATACCACACACACACCACACATCACACACCACACACACACACGACACACACACCACACAACACACACACATCACACTATACACACACCACAATACACCACACATACACACACTACACATAACACACACCACACATACACACACATCACACATTATACACACACCACACATACACACTACACACTACACATTACACACACAATTCCCACATACACACAGCACACACACCACACATCACACACACACCACACATCACACACCACACACATCTCACACACACATACTACACATCACACACTACATACACTACACATACTACACACACACCACATATACACACACTACACACATCACACACACACTACACACATACATCACACACTACATACACACCACACCACACACATTACACAAATATCACACTACACACACACACACACACACACTACTCAGAAGAGGGAGTGCCCAGGAAGGACAGAGGCTCTGGCTATGTGCTGTGCCTTTGTGTCTTTTCCCTTTGAAGCTTAACAACCAAACAGCCCCAGAAAAGCAACTTGAATGGGAAGAGAAGTGAAGGGAGATGCTTCCAAAAGGGATGAGCGAGCCGGGAGCAGCCATGTGGCAGGACAGCCTGTCCTAGAGGGAGTGGGGTGCAGGGAGCCCAAGGTGAGACCCCAGAGAAAGGTGAGCAGGTGGGCTGTCGATGCCACGAGGGGCGGAGACCCTGTGAGGGCTGCAGTGGTCTGAGAAGCCTCTGTGGAGCAGGGGGACAGCCTTGAAGGACCCTTGGGGTTTATATGGGCAGGAGAAGGAACAAAAAGGAGGGCAAAGAAATGACCACAGCAGGTGTGCGGCCAAGGGCTCTGAATCAGAGTCGGGAGGAGAGGAGGAGGGCTGGGGACAGAGGACTTGCAACATCAGGAGTGAGTGCAGACACTTCACGGCAGCATCTCTGGCTGGCTGAGCACTGCTCTCTAAACTGGGTATGGGAACGGACCACCACGTGAGGCAGCACACCCTTTTCCTGTCAAGAGCTTTGTTGTTGCTGTTCCTTACCGTTGAGTCGGCTCCAATGCATGGCAACCCCAGATACAACAGAAGGAAACATTGCCCTGTCCTGCGCCATCTTCATGATCATTGATATGTCTGAGCCCACTGTTGTGGCCACTGTGTATTCTGAGTGCCTTCCAACCTAGGGGCTCATCTTCCAGCACTATATGGGACAATGTTCTGTTGTGATCTATAGGGTTTTCATTGGCTAATATTCGGAAGTAAATCGCCAGGTCTTTCTTCCTGGTCTGTCTCAGTCTGGAAGCTCCACTGAAACCTGTCCAACATGGGTTACCCTGCTGGTATTTGAAATACTGGTGGCATAGCTTCCAGCATCACACAACACACAAGCCACCACAGGATGAAACTGACAGGTGGTATAAAGAGCAGCCAGCTCTTAATTCAGTGAACGTCCGGTCATTTGGTCCATCGGTTGGTTAGTTAAGTGGTTAGTTAGCTGTTATATTACACCCTGCTTCCCTCCAGGGTGGATTCCAGGTGGAAGAGGCCCCATTGTCTAGAATGGGAGAGGTGGGGATGAGACGTCTGTTAATAAGGTCCTCCAGCATACTGCCTCTGCAACTGAAGATTTCCCACTTTTTAGACAGCATAATTCAATAAGGCACCTGCCACTAATGGTCCGTCAAACCTTCCTTTACTGATTTTGAAAATGTGTTGAGAGTTTTAGGAATTCAGTTGTGTCTGTGGCCTGTGTGCTGGGCTTGAGGGTAGTGCAGGAGCTGTCCAGCAGGTCAGGAGTGAGACTTGTGAGCGAGGAGGGCCAGGCCAGGCCAGGCAAGGGGCAGGGGCGGAAGGGGACAGGGAGCGGGGGAAGGCAGTCCTGTTATTAGGCTTCTAAATAAATGGGAGTTTCTCTTGTTTGCTATTGTTTTTCCCAATCTCAGTGTATAACGTCACTTTATAAAGTATAACTTTTACTATGTAACAACCTTCACTTTAATCCCTTGGGAAATGCGAGTGTGTATAAAATATCGGTGTTTCTACTGATGTCCTGGCCTGGCCCCTCTAAGACTCCCCCTGTCTCCCATAACAGGGTGAAGGCCCCTTGTTTTCCTCTCGTGCAGGCGGCCCGGCGCTCTCCGAGAGCTCCACGGCTGCCGAGGCAGATTCCCACGGGTGGAGAAGCAGAATTTAGTAAGCTTTCTGTTAGCCTCACCAGTTGGCTCCTCTCTGTGAGTCCAGCTGAGTGCTGGGACCATATAAGCCACAGAAGTGAAGATCTTACTTTTCTCTTCCCTTTCAGGCACACCTTTCATTTAACATGTCTCAGAAAATTGGGGTTTCTGGAGGCTAGAAGTCTTACAAGTCATGTTTGCTTGAAGTAATGGGGTTCTCTCAAGCTCTCTCAAAGGCAGGATTCAGGGGATGTGCTCACGGGAGCAAGGCAGGGGTCAGCCTTACAGGTGGGTCCAGGAAGCAGGATGCGGGGCAACAGGCCTGTGAGGCTCCTTCCCTGTGGGTTGGCTGCGTTCTTTTCTCTCTCTTGCTTTGTTGGTTTCTCTATCCAGGGACCAAGCGCCCTCAGGGGAGAGGAGCCAGCTTGGCCCCGCCTGGGTCACCCACACCTGTCCAGGGAACACGGGCCAGCCATCCCACCCATCCACCTGGCTTCAGCAATGGTTCCTGTGTTCATAGAAGAGTTTTGAGTCGTTTGCCCTGGGAGATGGACCCTCGGGCAGAGGTTCTCATTCCATGAGTGTGGGGAGGAGGATTAAGACACTACCCCTTTTTCAAAGAGGGCCACCGAGGCAGAGAAGGCGAAGTCACTCGGTTGACATTACCATGGAGACACAGGATTTAGGACTCAGCCTCCAAGTACGCTCCCATTAGAAGTGACTCTTATGACCTGAGCAGCAGGAAAGGGGTTGGGGGAGGTTGGGTATGTGCAGCCCTGTAGCTCCCCTGACCTCACACCACTGTGGGCCCAGCGTACCCAGACCGGGCATCTGGTCATGGCGAGCCCAGGTCTGTCGTGTGGTCTGACTGTGTGAGGTAGAGAGGACCTGACTGTGGGGCCTCGGCTTTCCCAGTCTGCAGAGTGGGAGACTCATGACTGACCCCCTGAGATAAGTACAAGTCTTTGGTGTGCTAGGGGGTGGTGGCGTAGAGCAGCACCACCCCGAGACAGACAGACGGGTCTCTGGTGTGCTGGGTGGGCATGGGGCAGCGCCACCTCCTGAGACAGACGGGTCTCTGGTGTGCTGGGCAGGCGTGGAGCAGGTCTGCTCTAACAAGGCAAGCTGTGTCGATAAGGGCCTCGAGGGAATTGCTCTTCCTCTCACTTCCCAGTCCAGCCACAAGTATTCTTCTTCCCTCCAGACTCTCACCTGCTTTCTAGTCCATCCTGTGTCCCAGGGCTGGCCACATTTCCTAAGCCAGTGCTGTCACTCTGGCGCTCTGTACCCAGACCTGTTCAGGGCCACTCTGAAAGGTCTCCTTGCCCAGCTGCATGCCTGCCTAGCCTGGGACACATGCTGTCTTGCCCTTGGCCTGGTCTTCAGTTTCCCGGGACCGTCTGTAAGGTGTGCGCTCAGTAACACAATGGCCCAGTCAGCACACCAAGGACCCAGAGGACTTTCGAGAGTGCAGGTTGTCTCTCCTTCCTGCCTCTGTGTTGCACAGGCAGGGTGTCTCAGAGGCAGTCCTGAGATCCCAAGCAACCACAGGTAGGATGAGGACCCTAACCAGTAGTAGTAACCCCTCCACAGTTGCTACATCCATGTGGTCCAGGCGAGTCACATACAAGACATGTGGTGTTGGCACAGTGAAAGTTGTTTTATTACTCACAGAAGGATAGCAAACAGGAACAGTTCCATGGTAAGCCGGTCACCCCTGGGCTTGGAAGGCCGACTGGGTGGGAATGGAGACTCCTCTACGCACGCCCCACTTTGCACCGTAGGAGAAGGACGCTCCCAAAGAGGACCTGCTCACAACTTCCTGAAAACCAGTACTCATGCTTACGTCACTGGGTGGGCATGTCATGGCTCAGGTGTCAGCAGGTGCACTGTAGTTCAGGGGCTGGGTTTTTTTTCTCTCTCTCTGCGGCTCCTCTTGGCTGGCTCTGTTTTCATTGCTGACTGGTCCAGTTCTCAACCAACAGCCTTGGGACAGCCCTGGGCCGGCCCCAGCTCTGGGCTGGCGTCACGACAGCTCTTGAAGTAGAACTGCTCTGTGGACAAACCCTGAAAGGCGGTCCCAGGCTCAGTGGACAGACCGCTGCACAGGGCCTCTCACCACCAAGCCCTGTGGGCTGATGCGGCCCCACACCGCCACAGCTTTGCTGTTCAGGATGGAGCGGGCGCTGCCCAAAACCTCTGGGCCTCCCACTTGCACCTGACTTGGTGGTCCTGCCTCTGAGTCTCCTGCCACTGCCCAGGGGCTCTCGCCGCCGCCGAGTGTTTCAGCTCTCCGCCTGGGTCTCTGCCGCTGTCCAGGCCTGCTCGTGGTCTCCGCTGCTTCTGGTGCTGCTGCAGGCACTCCTGTCTGACTGCTCTGCTGCCACTTCTCTGTTCAGCAGGCGCCGGCTTCTGCTGCTTCGGGGCTCTGCTGCTGTTCCTCTAGGTCACTGCCGACTGCTCTGCCTTCTACAGGGTGGAGGGTTTCTGGTGCTTCTGGTGTTGGTCTTTTATTTCTTGATAAATTTCCAAGCTCTTATCCCCCAGGCTGATGTTTCCACCCTGGGACAAGGTTGGGGGTTGGGATTCTTCAGCACAGAGCTTCTGTATTCCCAGAGGATGCCCTTGCCCCTCCCCCAGGAGTCAAACGTTTGCATCTCCAACCCAGGAAGCTCCTTTAGTCGCCTCACCACAGGCCTTCTGAGACTTAGTCAACATCGGGCCCCCAAGTGGCCCCTCTTGGTCTGGTCAACCGCCACTCATTGGCCTGAAGTATGGTCCTGCTGTCAGATCCAAGGCCAAATCATTTACTGAAGAGGGTACCACACCTTGCAGCTCCTCCCCTCTGGGAAGCATGCAGAGCAGGCAGGCGGACACTTGTCGCTGCTATTCTAAGAGTGGCAGCGTGAAGCACAGATGTGCTTGCTTTTCCCCCAGCTGCACAGTCATGGAGCTGGGAGCACCAACGCCTGGGGTGTATGAAATCTCATCTCACTCGCCATCTTCTCCATCAAGAGATGAACCTCATGTTAACATCTATTTCCTGTCTGTCCGTTACCCTGTCTGTAAAATCCAGGCTGACACACATGGGACTCAGGGCAATGATTTAAAAGGGGCTCTTCACAGTTAGGCAACAGGCAGACAGCTTTCCCAGAAGGCCCCTCCAGGGATGCCTGCAGACACGTGACGTCCAGGGCCTGCAGTTGTGGCCTACCCCAACTGCTTTGGAGAGGAAGAGCCTGTGCTTGGAGGCTGAGAGCCGGCGGGGGAGCTGGTCTGTGGTTTCCTGTTGTGACATGTAGGGCATCTACTGGAATACAGGCTGAGCCTTTAGATACTGCCGTGCTTGATGAGCGGCTGTATTCATACTGCTAACGGGGAATAGGCCAGGCTTCTTTGGTTTGCTGAGATAAACTTGCGGGCTGCCTTTCCACAGCTTGGGTGGAAACCAGGAACTCTTAAGAGTTATCCAGTCTCAGGCATTTGCCTCCACACCAGTTGGCCCTGTGTGGGCCTGGGAGCCACTGAGTCCACTCTCCCCTTCCTCTCAGGCCTACAGCCAGCTCCAGAGAAATCAGCCAAGCCCAAGGCGCCTCTGCCTACCCTGTTCATTACTGAACACCCCACAGGGCCCCACAGGCCAGGTGGGGCAGAGCTGGGAGCCTCTCGGGTCTCCTCCAGAGAGGCTGGATCAAAGGAGGGGGAGGGCCCACTGCAAAATGCCAAACCCAAAGTCAGCAACAAGATAAGCCGGCTGGTCAGATTCCTGTCCTCTGGAATTTGAGTTGAGAAGCATGGGGACATGGGAAAGCAGGGTCGGCTGTGGACTGAAGTGTAAAGGTGGCCCAGAATGTGCCGTGAGGGGCAAGTGCCCGCCCAGCTGTGGGCCCAGGAGGTGATGACAGATGTGCACTGGGGCCTGTCATGTGACACCCCAGAGGGAGCCTCCACCTTCCTCCCAGGCAGGCCTTCTGTGCCTAACCTATGTGTAAGTCCCCAGAGCTCCTGGATCCAGCAGCTCTCACTAATGGTTGCATGGGGGCTGGCATGCCCTGGAAGCCTCCCACCCCACATGACTGCAGCAGGCAGCACCCCTGCCTTTGGCTCCCTGTCACCGTCTGCTGACCAGGGCTGGAAACTAGGAACTCTCCAGGCTGGGTAGGGTTTAGTCTAGGGGAACTTTCAGAATTGCTTCAATAGTCTCCACACCCATCTTGGGCTGGACTGCTCATCCATCTTGGCAAGGGGGCTCCTGTGAAGGTATAGACGCTGTTTCTACCCTACGTCTCCCAGGTGGAGTGTGGGCACGGAGGAGTGCAAACTCCTTCCTCAGTCAGGGCCAGCCCCATCTTTGGGCAGCCGGTGGGCAGGGTATCCAGCACCCCACAGCGGCCCTGAACACCTAGCTCCAGTTCAGGGAGAGGTTCACCTCCACACACACTCTCCCCAGCCCTGCCGGATTTCTCCAGACCTTTCTCTTTCCCATTTGCCCTTCAGCAAGCAGAAGTCCCATGGGAAAGTCCCTGGAGCTCTTTCCCAGATGGACAGTGTGAGTGAGCTGACTTCACGGCAGTGGTGATGGCTGCAGGTCGTCCCAAGCACCTCCCCAGGCACAAGGCTGTACCTCAGTAGGGAACTTCAGAGATAATAGTAGTTGCAGGAGGGGCCAGTGTGTGCCCGCACCGTGCTGCCTGGTGCTGAGTGCCTCCGGGTTATGTCTGTGCAGCCTCCCCAGCAGGTGCTGTCCTGACTTCCCGGCAGCTGGGGGCACGGTTAGTGCCTTGGCAGGAGAAAAGTAGCAGACTAAGGTTTGAAATAGGGGCGGATTATCCAGTAAACAAGGTAAGCACGGGCTTACTTGTGCTTACTTACTGATCTGTAGTGAACAATTTCACTGTTTCACCATGCCACATCAAAGTGAAATTGTTTACTATAGATTAGTAAGTAAGCCCATGCTTACCTTGCTTATTGAATAATCCACCCCCTAGTTTGAGCCCAGGTCTCACCATAACCCCAAGTTTGCCTTCCTGGCCCACGTGGCCCTGCCCTCTGGAATGAGGGAATGGATGGGGTCACCACAGGCAGAGTCACTTCCTGGCTCATGACGGCTGGGTGGCTAGCAGCCAGGTGATGGACTGACCCCCTCTCCTCCCCAGCTCGTGAACCGGCACGTGTACTCGGGCAGTGCTGACAGGACGGTCAAGTGCTGGCTGGCCGACACGGGCGAGTGCGTGCGCACCTTCAAGGCCCACAGACACAGCGTGAGCGCCCTCAAGTATCACGCGGGCACCTGTAAGTGACCCGCCCTGCCGGTGCTCCCCATGCCCCGCCACCCCCACCCCCTGAGCCTCCACCTCCTGGAACCTATCCAGACTCCCTGCTTGGGCCTGCTTCTCACACCCTGTGCTCACTCACTGGCCTGCTCTGTTGTCCTCTCACTGAGCCCCAGCTGCAGCCAGGCCTTCTCCAAGTCTCATCTCATGTTCTCCCAGGTTATTCTGGAGAGGAGATCCAAGTTAGGATTGGGGGCTCCCCCTCCCACCTTTACCCCACAAGAGCGTGGGGAGGACCTGAATGTTCAGAGCTCCTAGGGTAAAAAGCCCCTCTCAAGGACCAATTCTAATTATCAAAGCAAGGCAGTGACACCCAGTTAATCCAGCCAGACTTGAGGGCCACATGGGTTTTGCTTCACTTGGGATTAGGTTTGACTAAAGATAAAAGAAAACCCAAATAACAGTGCTTTAAATGAGATAGTGGTTTATTTTTCTCTCAGGTAAAAGAATTTCAGAGGCTGGCAGTCTAGGCTGGAATAGGTGGCCCACAAAGTCATCGGGTGCCAAGATTACTTCTATTATTTTGCTTCATCATCCTTAGCACGCATCTTCTGTCTTCAGGGTGGCCTCATGATTCAAAACAGCTACTGGAGCTCCAGCCATCATGTCATGTTTCAGGCAGAAAGACAGAAGAGGAGAAGGAAAGGGAAAAGAATGCCCCTTCCAGCTGAGTAGGCCCCACCCAAAGACTTCTGCATACATCTCTCTGATCACTCTCCCTGAAGAGAGACTGAATAACGGTCTTTTATCTGGGGATGTTGCTGCTAGGATTAAGACCATGAGTATTTTGGGAAAGAAAGAAAGGCAGAATGGCTTGTTGGGGAGATGACAAGCTGTCCCACAGGACTCAAATTGTCACACATCCAGCCTGGCTGGGTGGTCACATGTTTATCCCGGATGCACCCGGAGAACAGACATCATGCAAGGGAAGCAACCCCAACCTCACTGCACTGCATGTGGCGGGACTTACAAGTTCCTGGAAGTCTTCCCCAAACTTTCCCTGCTTTCCCCCAACTCATGTTTTGCCATCAGCTCTCCCTTCCCCTCTATTGCCTCCACCCCGTGACAGAGCTGAGCCCGAGTGTGATCTTCTAGCACTAGGGCTGGGGAGGGAGGTCCTGGGAGTGGGCGGGTCACAGTGGAAAATTAAACGTTGATTTCACAGCAAAGGTGTGAGATAGAGTGGGGATTTCTGAAAATAGAGACTGAGGTGTCTGACACTCAAAAGTTATTTTTCCCTTCTTCATGTGTCAGAGCCTCTGAGTTTGACTGTGGCTCTGCTCCCAAGTCCAGGATGTTTAGAGAGGAGTACTCTCAGAGGGCTCCCGCGGGCAGGGCACAGGGAACCTTCCTCTGCAGGTGGCACATGCAGCCCCTTCCCGTGGCAGCAGCTGGGATTGTACCTGCAGCTGAAAGCAATCCCATGGACTCTCCCTACTTCCCACTGTTAGGGAGTGTGGATGGGCCACAGGATGAGCAGGCTCGGCTCCTGGCCCTTGCCACCCCAATGCCCAGCAGCTCCAGGTCAGTCTCAGGGTTGGTGGAGGGAAGGCAGGAAAGGTGAGTAAATGTAGCAGGTGCTGTGGGCGCCACACTCCACACTCCACAGTCACCAGTGGGTCCTCTGCCTGTGAGGGGCAGGGCAGGCTGGAGGTGCCACCCAAAGGTGCTGGGAGTGGACACCAAGAGCAGCCCTCAAAAAATGACTAATGGGACTCAGTGGCCTTCTTCCTCAGGTGGGACAATTCTGAGGTATGGTCTACCCAGGGTCCCCAGCAGGTCTGAGCCCCAGGTGCCCACAGTAATCACCTGTTCATTAACACACCTGTACTGGCATCCTTCCCTTCCCTGTTCATCTTTACCACGGGGGCTTCCTGGAATCCCCTGCCCAATGAGCTGTTTGCACTCAAACCCTAGCTCCGTGTGTCTCCTGGGAGAATGCAGTGTGAGACAATAGCAAGCAAGTCCCCTAGACCAGTGGCTCTCAGTGTCCCCCCAGACCAGCAGCCCCAGCACGGTCCCAGACTTGTTAGCAGTGTCAATTTCCAGGCCCACTGGATCAGAAACTGGGTGGGGCCCAGCCATCTGTGTTTACCAGCCCTCCCGGGGATTCTCTGCACACTAAAGTTTGAGGACAGTTGGACTAAGTTACAGCGCAGAAACAAACCGCAAGGGGAGGCACAAGCCTAGGAGAAAAGAAATTGACCGCCTAGTGGTTTCCGCCACCTCGAGTGGTTCTGCAGAACTCTTAGAGAACTCGGGAGGATTTGGGTTTCGTTTCAGGGGCCAAGTCCCTTGCTGAGGAGGGTAGCCTCTTCCAGAGAAACGCCTTTCTGGTTAGTCCTTGCTCTGAAACAGGATGCCCAGGCGGACGGAGGGAGGGGAGAGCTTTCAGTGCCTGGAGGCAGGCCCGCAGCTCAGGGGAGACTAATGGAACCTAGGCAGAGGCCTTCAGGAGGGACAAACACCCAGAGAACAGCATGAGCAGACCTGAAGCCCTAGGAAGGCAGGCAGCCCAGACCTACTGAGAAGCCCTCAGACCACCCTTATGTTCACACTGACCTCCTAGGGGCTAGGGAGATGCGGATGGGCCACCGTTTACATGGTGCCTGGTTCTTTTTGAAGGGCTTCTGCATCTTTCCCACCTGAACCCTCTAATAGCCCTTTGTGGCAGGCAGGCAGCACTCACCATCTGATGGGGAGATGGCCCCAGATCTTTCCCTTCCTGCCGTTTCCCACGGGTGTTCCAGTTCCCCTCTGGGAGGGTCCACAAGAGGGGGGCTGTCAACAGCAGGCGTGGCCCAGTGTGCATGCTCTATGTCTACAGTGTTTACAGGCAGTGGGGACGCCTGCGCCCGCGCCTTTGACACCCAGTCTGGAGTGCTGCAGAGAGTGTTCCGTGGCCACGCCTTCATCATCAACTGCATCCAGGTAGGACGACCCCTGGGGCTTGCTGGCTGAATGCAGGGGAGAGCAAGTCTAAGCTCCAAATGACTGTCAGAAGAGAGGCTGCAGGCGCGCTGGTCCTGGGCCAGGTCTCCAGTGCCCTTCCCATCACTGCACCGCCTGGGCGGCCCAGGAGGTGAGCTTAGGCTCCTTCCTGCAAGTCCTCAGAGCCCTCTACCTGACGTCTTACCACCTGCAAGATGCTATCAGCCAGCCCTGCCTAAAAATGGCCGTGGTGCTGATGACCAGCACGCACGTTCCGCTCCTAGGTTATGTGCGGGCGGCTGCTGCAAGGCATCCGGCGGGCGGGGATGGGGCGGTCAGATGTTGGGCTCCTCCTGCCCGCAGTGGGGAAGGAGATTTTCGGCGTAGTGTGGTAGTAACATCCCTTCACGCCCTCCACCCCACGCAGGTGCACGAGCAGGTGCTCTACACGGCCTCCCACGACGGCTCGCTGCGCCTCTGGGACGTGCGCCGGCTCCGCAAGCCCGACTCGCGCCGCGCAGCTCCCGAGCGCAGCCGCTCGCAGCGCTTCAACAACAGGGTGGGCTGCGCCGCAGAGGTGCACGGGCCGGCCCCGACGTGAGCGCAGCCCTGCCGGCACTCCTCTCCCGCCCGGGTAGCCTCCTGCTCCGGATGGCTGGGAAGGGGGGACGAGGCACCTGGAGACTGGATAAAACTTTGTTGGCACTTTTTTTTGTTTCCTTTCTTCCGTTTTCACTTTATATTTATGGACTTTTCAGAAGCCCTCAGTATTCAGCTGCTGCAGCCACCCATCTGATGGGAAGGCCTCTTGCAAGGAGCCAGAGTGACTGAATAGACTGTACTTCCCCATCCCCCCACTCCCACCCCGGAAACTGTCTAGGCCCTCTGTCCCTTTCCCTCCTAGGACTTCCCTCTCTCTTCCTCCTCACCCCCTTCAGCTAGAGGCCCCTGCCCTCAGGCCTTCTCATCTGTTACACCCAAGGATGCTCCCAATTCAGGATCACCAGCCTGACAGCTGTGAACACCACTGGTCCCCAAGCTCCTGAACCCTGATGAAGCCACCTCTTCCCTGCTGAGAGGAGATGGGGACATTTTTTACAAAAGCCACTGAGCCAGACTAATGTTTTCATTTTGGCAAATTGTCATGAGGTCATCTGTAGAGAACTGAAATACATCTGCTTAACAGTGTTCTTTGATATGTTGTATTTTTCCCACAAAACTGGATGGATCTCAGCTTCTTTCAGGAGGGGTTCCAGGAGCACGGGGGAGGTCTGGTCTCCTGTCCCAGCTCTGCCTCCCCTGGGGACCTCAGGGGAGTCCACATCCTACCTGGCCAGCCGGTTTCCACAGCAGCAGGGATCCTATCACTCCATGCTCTGGCGTGAAGCAAAGAGGGGGCTCTCTTCTTGTAGGGTCTGGTGTAGGAAGGCCAGGGTAGTAGCCACCTCACCTCAGCCCTGTCCCAGGGACCTCTGTCAGCAAATATCCAGTAGCCAGCTCTGTGCTAGCATGAAGATACGTACCATACACAAGACATAACTGCAGTGACTCGGGGGAGTGGGCTCAGGCCCTAGAGACACAGGCTGTACCCCCATGGCCTCCCTCAGCAGCCTCTCCTGTCACTTGAGGGGGGTGGCTCGTCAAGCCCTTGCTGATGCCCCTTTCCTGCATCCACAACACCCTATGCCAGGCCTGGGCTGGTTCCTGGTGCAGGACGAGAAGCTGCCAGAGATCCTCAAGAGCCTACACAGCTCTCAATGGGGAGAAGTGTGCACTGTACTATCTTAAGGGTGTAAAAGGCATCTCATCAGCAAGATAAGCAGAAAGACAGGTCTCATCTGCTCCCCAGAATGCCCAGGAGTGCTAGGTCCAGTGTGAGTGGCTGGCTGCCCCTCCAGCCCAGGTCAACAGGTATAGTATGGGCACCACAGCCAGTATGAGGGAGGCACACACTTGAGACTGCGCCACCACCCGAGCAGCCTCCAGGGAAGCTGGGCTGTGGGGAAGCCAGCGTGGAGGACCTGCAGGAACATTCACTGTTACTGAGTGTGACGTCAGCACGGAGGACCAACCAGTGGGACTGCCAGGCCCTGCCGCCTGCTAGCAACTCATTTACAGGCCCGTGGCTGTGGCTGCAGGAGGAAGTCCGCCAGGAAGGGAGCTTCCTAAGACACAGCTGAGGTGACATTTTGGGAAGGTCAGGCAGAACCATCTTAAGCATCTGCCTGAACACTCTCGAGGGGAACAAGTCCTGGGCTTAAACCCACACCCACATCCCAGAGACTCCTCTGCATTTAAAGGCAATGCTGCATTCCTGCCTCAACAGTTCTTGCTCAGATGTCATCTTACACCCCCTTATATAACCATAGGAGAGCACACACATGGATGCTACAATCTACGAGAACTATCCAGTTCTGTCCACCCTGCTGCTCTTGGAGAAAGAGCAGGAAATACAAACCACTATTTTGCATTTATATAGCATAACACATTTGGGGTACCTTTTATTTCCACAATCCAGAGGCCTTTGCTAGATGTTACGGAGGCTTTAAAGAAGTCCAGATATTCATTACCTATCTAGATTCCCACAAGTGCATGAGAGGGCTGTTTGGCATTGTCAGATCCTCTAAACCGAGATCAAGTACCCCTCCAGCCACACCAGTCGCCTTACTATAAAGACATCAGACAACCATGGATGTTGCCTTTGATACATTCAGTTGGATAGATGAAGGACAACAAGCTATTTAGGAGCCGTGGAGGAAAACAAGAATAGGATATGGCGCATCACCAAAGCCAAGAGCAGACAGAATGTTTACAAGAAGTGATCAGTGTCAAGTACAACAGCCTCGCAGTTGGCCTCATCTATTTTCTTCTGCTCAAAACCCTCTAGTGGCCCCAGTACTCTGCCACACAAATCTAAACTCCTACCTCTCTTTAGGGTGCTCTGCAGTTGGAGTCAGCAACCCAGCCTACCTCAGTCTTCTCTGCTCCCAACATACACCCTCTGAGGGGTCAAGAACAACCCCCATGACCCCATGAATATGTCACAGTCCATCTGCCCTACCCCCATGATTATTTCCTCATTTACCCTCATTCTGGAACATTCTCCTCTCTCTCCTGACTCTCCAAGAAGGTCCCCTTCAAGGCCCATCTCCTCTGTGGTGGCTTGTCTAATTTCCAGCCTCGGTACACTCCCACCTGTTTAATAACATTTTCATCACAAATGTCCTTTGATTCTTCAGTTGCCCTACAGAGCAGAGAGTGACAAACAGTTGCCGACTATCCAGTTTCACATGACTAGTTAAAGGCTGAGCCAGGACCAGAACCTGAGTCTCCCAACTTCTGTGGACAGGTAGCTGTAGATGCTCTGCTCCTTGCTCAGATGTAGTGTATGTCCAGAAATGCCTCAAGAGGGCAGCTCCTGCTGGGGTGACCAAAGCTCATTCTATCACTCCAAGAAGGGGCTTCTCTTTGCACCTCCTCATGAGAACGTGGAGCAAAGACAGGGACCTGCTGGTGTGGCTGTGCCTCCCGAGCTTTTCCATCACCGTGGAAAAAATCATTCAGGAAGGTAGAAGCTATGTTTGGCCCAAGCCCAGGACGGTCACTTTTTAGCTGCAAGCTTCAATGCAGACATGAAATCTGGCCTGACACTCTCAAGTCAAACAAGGCCCAGAGCCTTCTCTCACCTTGGCTCCCCTGTAGCTCCCAGGGCTGACACAGACCCCAGCAGATCCCACCGCAGCTCTCCCCTCCCTGGGAGTCTTATGCCCCCACCATCAACTCCCAGCTTGGGTTCCTAGGCTGGATCTTTCCCTAACAGAGGCCCATGCAGCTTCTTAGGGCACTCATTCGATTCCTTCACAAAACTCACACTCCACTAGCTCACACAGCATTTTGAACACTTGAAACAATTAAGAAATTTGAGTGACTTACTGCAAAGTTAGGCTGACAATTTTTTAATACGTTTCCCACCTTTTATTTCCATCTGTACCATCCATTTAAAAGAATAAGAAAACAGCAATAGAAAAAAATAAATAAATAGGGCTTCATAAAAATTAAAAACTTCTGTTCATAAAAAGACTTTACCAAAAAAATGAAAAGACAAGCTACTGACTGGGAGAATATCTTTGGAAAACATATATCCAATAAGAATCTAATAACCAAAATATATATGAAACTTCAACAACTTAACGAAGAGATGACCCAACCATAAAATGGGCAAAGGTCTTAAATAGACATTTCACCAAAGAGGACATTCAAATGGCCACCAAACACAAAAAGATGCTCACCATCATTAGCCATCAGAAAGATGCAAATCAAAACCACAATGAGATACCATTTCACTCCCACTAGGATGGCTAACGTAAAAAACAAAGACAAACTAACAAACAAAAAATCCAGAAAATAACAGAGGTTGGCGAGGATGTGGGGAAATCGGAACCTTTATCCTATCCGTTGCTAGTGGGAATGTAAAATGGTACAGCTGTTGCGGAAAACAGTGTGGCAGTTCCTCAAAAAACTAAAAATACAACTACCACATGACTCAGCAATTCCACTCCTAGGTATATACCCAAAAGATTTGAAAGCAGAGACTTAAAAGAGACTTGCACACCAGTGTTCATGGCAGCACTATTTACAATAGCCAAAAGGTGGAAACAACTTAAATGCCCATCAACAGATGAATGGATAAACAAAATGTGGTACATACATACAGTGGAATACTACTCAGCCAGTAGAAGAAATGAAGTCTCGATACATGCTACAGTATGAATGGAGCTGGGAGACATTACGCTGAGCAAAATAACTCAGAGGACAAATAGTGTTATAACCTCACTTATATAAAAAGGCAAGAAAAGGCAAATGTATAAAGACGAGTTTATTAGGGTTACCAGGGGTGGAAAGGAGAAAGGGGGGTTCATGGTGAGGTAAATATTTCATTGACTAAGGGTAGGGTTGCACAGCCAATTACTGTAATTGCTATCAGTAAGTTCTATACCTGTAAAAAGTTGAATTGGCAAAAAGCTGTGATACATATATTTACGATGACCAAAAAAAAAAAAAGGTGGGGATGGAAAAACACTAAATAGACAATAGATAAGTGGCAACTTTGGCGAAGGGTAAGAAAGCAAAAAAAGAGTAGCTGCTGACGCTGCCTGTATATAACCACACACGTTATAGGATTTGGTTCCCTGGTTTGGAGGTCCAGGGTCATGGTTTCATGGGACATCCCAGTTAATTGGCCTAATAGCATATTTAGTGCTTGTTGTACCTTCTAGTTCATTGCCTAGCATCTGGGTCTTAAAAGCTTGCAAGAGGCCATCCAAAGAATGACAATTGGTCTCTATTTCCCTGGAGCAACAGAGGAAGGGAGAGTCAGGAATATGAGGAGGATATGGAATGTGTAGTTAACTGACTCCTTTGTCATGTGTCTTAGTTATCTAGTGCTGCTGTAACAGGGGAAATACCACAAATGGGTGGCTTTAACGAACAGAAATTTATCACAGTTTAGGAGACTGGAAGTCCAAATTCAGGGTGCTGGCTCTAGGGGAAGACTTCCTCTGTCAGCTCTGGAGGAAAGTCCTTGTCTCTTTGAATTCTGCTCCTGAGCAATCTTCATGTGGCTTGGCATCTCTTCTTCCCCCATCTCTGCTTTGCTAGCTTGTTTCATCTCTTTTATATCTCAAAAGAAATTGACTCAAGATACACACTACACTAACCCTGCCTCATTAACGTAACAAAAACCACCCAGTCCCAAGTGAGATTATAACCACAGGCATAGAGGTTAGGATTTACAACACGTATTTTAGGGGGGACATAATTCAATCCATAACACCATGAGACCTGACGAACTGGATGGTGCCCAGCTACCATTACTGAACTTTTTTTTAAATTTTTTTATTGTACTTTAGATGAAGGTTTACAGAAGTTTCTCATTAAACAGTTAGTACACATAGTTTTATGACAATGGTTAACAACCCTACAACATGTCAACTCTCTCCCTTCTTGACCTTGGGTTCCCTATTACCAGCTTTCCTGTCCCTTCTTGCCTTCTAGTCCTTGTCCCTGGGCTATTGTGCCCCATTAGTCTTGTTTTGATTTATAGGCCTGTCTAATCTTTAGCTTAAGGGTGAACCCATTCCTGAACATTTTAAACAAAGATTGTGTAGAAGAATCCTGATCAAAATGGGAAAATGCAGAACAGAATCTGAAATTCTCATGGACTTCAGACTTTCTGGAGCCAAGGGGGCTGAATGAACCCCTGAAACTATTGCCCTGACATAATCCTTAAACCTTAAACCAAAAATATCCCGATACCTTCTTAAAACCAAACAATAGTTTAGCTTAATAAAAAAATGTCTACCTTGAGCATTATGCTCTTTTAAGAACTATCTATATGGGATCACATTGACAACAGCAACTCAAATGATTATATAGGAACCTTAGAGGGCAGTAAGTTTGTTAATGGGGAGGAATAACTCAGAAAAGGAGGGTGAGAATGGTTGCACAATTCGAAGAATGTAACAAATGTCACTAAATTGTACATGTAGAAACAGTTGAATTGGTGTGTTTTGCTGTGTATACTCTCCACAACAAAATTTTTTTTTTTTTAAATCAAAAATAAATAAGATACTGTCTTCAAATTAAAAAAACAAAAAGGGCAGAGAGCTTGAATAGACATTTCACCAAAGAGGACATTCAAATGGCCACCAAACACATACATGTTTAGCATCATTACCATCAGAGATGCAAATCAGAAGTACAATGAGATACCATTTCACTCCCACTAGGATGGCTAAGATTTTTAAAAAACACAGAAAAAAACACCAACACAAATGTTGGCAAGGATGTGGGGAAACTGGAACCCTTAACCATCGCTGGTGGGAATGCAAAATGGTACAGCTGTTGTGGAAAACAGTGTGGCAGTTCCTCAAAAAACTAAAAATACAACTACTGTATGACCCAGCTATTCCACTCCTAGGTATATACCCGAAAGACTTGAAAGCAGAGACTTGGAGACATGTACACCAATCTGCATTGTAGCGCTATTCACAATAGCCAAAAGGTGGAAACAACCTAAATGCCCATCAACAGATGAATGGATAAACAAAATGTGGTACATACATGCAATGGAATACTACTCAGCCAGTAGGAGAAATGAAGTTTTGATACATGCTACAGTATGGATGGAGCTTGAAGACATTATGCTGAGTGAAATAAGTCAATCACAAAAGGACAAATATTACATGACTTCACTTATATAAAAAGACAAGAAAAGGCAAATGTACAGAGATCAAAGTTTATCAGTTTTTACCAGGGGCAGGAGGAAAGGGGAAGCGGGGGGGCCGGTTATGGCTTAAGGAGTACTGAGTTTCGGTTTACGGTGATGGAAAATTGCATTGATTAAGGGTAGGGTTGCAAAGCTGATTATTGTAATTACTATCAGTAAGTTGTACACCTGCAAAAAGTTGAACTGGCAACATTTGTGACATATAACAATGACAAAAAAAAAAAAAAAAGAGCAGCTGCTGAGGCTGCTTATGTACAACCAAACACCTCATGGGATTTGGTTCCTTGGTTTGGAGGTTTAGGGTCATGGTCTCATAGGACATCTCAGTTAACTGGCCTAACTGCTTAGTGCTTCTGTTCTACCTCCTAGTTTGTTGCATACTGCCTGGGTCTTAAAAGCTTGCAAGCAGCCACCCAAGGCACAACTGATCTCTATTCACCTGGAGCAACAGAGGAAGGGGAAGAGTCAGGAATAGGAGGAGGATATGGAATGTGTGGCTAATTGCCTTCATGAACACCTGCCTCCTTTGCCATGAGACCAGAAGAACTGCATGGTGCCTGGCTACCATTACTCAGCATTCCATATAAGAATCCTGATCAAAAGGGGAAAAACACAGAACAGAATCTGAAATTTTTATGGACTTCAAACTTTCTGGAGCCACTGAAGGTAGATGAACCTCTGGAACTGTTCCCCTGTGATAATCTTTAAAACTTAAACCAAAAATATCCCCTGAAGTCTTCTGAAAACCAAACAATGGTTTAGCTTAGATAGTAAAGAATGTCTGCCTTGAGCATGCTCTTTTAAGATCTATCTATATGGGGTCTGCTCAGCTGCTAACCAAAAGGTTAGCAGTTCGAATCTACCAGCCACTCCTTGGAAACCCTATGGGGCAGTTCTACTCTGTCTTACACGGTTGCTATGAGTTATAATCAACTTGGTGATGGGTTTTGGGTATATGGATCAAATTGACAAGAGCAACCTGAAAAGATTAGATAGGAACCTTAGGGGCCAGTGAGTGTATGTTAATGGGGGAGGAACAACTCTGAAAAGGAGGGTGAGAATGGTTGCACAACTCAAAGAACATAATCAATGTCACTGAATTGTACATGTAGAAACTGTTGAACTGGTGTATGTTTTGCTGTGTAAATTCTCAACAACAAAAATAATAAAATATAAAAATAAAAAAAGGAAAAGATTTCCAGCCATCCAAGCTTTTTCAACTGAAAAAGTTGAATTATTTCAGCCCTTTGATAGCAACAATCTGGCACATTCTGCCCTGAGCCATAGGCGCTTCCAGTAGCTTCTGGGAGGGTAGGGAGGCTCAGTAATACATCTTGCACTTGATTCATTCTGCAACTGGTTGCTGCCAGCGTGTCCTAGTGCTGGAGCTGATTCCCACTTAACACACATCTACAAGGGAATGCATGGTGCAACGAGACCGCGGACCTGTGCCCTGAGAGGCTAACTTAGCATGCTTAGAAACAGTCTCCTGTAAAACAGATATACCAAAGCCCACAAAAACCCCGAAGAAAACATATCAGAATCCCTGAGAGGCATCTGAACTAGCAGTGAGTTTACTATGACAGTTAGAGTCTAAAACTGTTCATTAAAAGTGCTCTGAAGAATGTAAGCAATGTCACTGAACAATCTGTGTAGAAATTGTTGGCTGGGAATCTAAACTGCTGTGTAAACCTTCACCAAAAACACACTAAAACATTACTTAAAAAAAGAAGAAACAATTATGTCTATCTCCTGAGAGAATAAAGGTCTGCACCCAAAAAAATCAAACAACAGTAGTTACTTTGCTCACATTCCTTACTTTCCCATTTAATAAGATTTTTTTGTAAAGAGGAATTTTAAATAAACTCTGAATTTCAACCTTGAATTCCAAGTGCATATTTTACTATAACTAAGCGCATAAAACATTGATGTTTCAAGTGCTTGGAGTGACTAAAGACTGAAAGGACAGTTTTAGGGCAGGTTGGTGAGGGTGTGGCAGGAAGCTGTGAGGCTGACAAGGAGGGACTGACTGCACCATGGGAAGAAGGAAGAGAATCCACAGCTGGGCCTAGGGGCAGGAAGGCTGGACAGGACAAAGCGGAGGCTGCAGACCCAGGACACACTCCCTCATCACCGCCCCTGTGATTACCCTATTCTCCAGCACCAACCTGGCCCCAGCGCTGTCCCATTTCTGGGTGAGAAGCCGCCAAGCAGAGAGGGTGGAGTGAGGGGCGCAGAACCCGAAGGCAGAAGGAACAGCAAGAGTCAGGCTGGGGGAAGCTCTTTCCCAGGACCACCCATTACTGGCCAGGACCCCCCACCACTGCTCTTTGCCTGCCCCACACCCAAGTAGGAATCACTCTTGTAGCAAAAGCAGATAAAAAGAAGAAATAGAGATCTGCTTAGACTGTTCATAATGATAGAATTTATCAGCAGAAACTTAGTACTTATTTCTGTTCATTATTTAGTTTTTCTTTGTTGCAGACTTTATATTTTCTACATAGGATAAGTACTCTGCAATAATAATTTCTTCATCTTCCAGAGTTGAGTCAAGATAATCTTCTTCATGTTCTGGAATATCTTCCAATATTTCATTGACTGCCTCTGTCTCCATATCTTCATCTGTTGAGGCACTAGAAGTACCTACAATAAAATATCGTAGTGGTGAGTGAGTTAAGTGAGAAGAAGAGAAGAAAAATCCACAGAATGACTGCATGGGTCAAAGTCAAGCTCAAGCCAGGACTTCTGGCCACCCTGTCATGGTGGCCTGCAGAGCAGACCTGCCAAGTAGCCTTCGCGATATGTCAGCCTCCGACTTCACAGAAACACTGCTCCCCAAGAAGAATTCAGAGGCCTCAGACGTACCTGCAGAACCAGAAGGGGACGTGGATGGTGTTGATGAAGAATCTTCTGCTGAGAGCTGCAGGTCAGGGGGAAGACTTCCGCCGTTGTGCGCGAGGGTCTGGGCTGCAAGCTGGACGTTTCCCCTGAACACTCTCAGAGCTGCTTCGGCATCAACAGTGTCAAAGCCCATGTACACCAGCTGGAGGATGACACAGAAGGTGCAGCGGCCTCAGCCCTACGGTGCTGGCCCTGACCTCTGGTCCCATACAACACTCCTGTCACCCCCAGGAACAGTCAGGACAGCCTCACTCCACACACATCGCTGCCCTTTCTGGACACGTCTCTCTTTAGCACCAGTATGAAGCTACCTGGAAAGGGTCTAGGAAAACCGGGGCCAAACAGACCAAGGCCCAGTCATCTTAGGGACAGGAACCAACCGCAGGGGCTGAGAGAAAAGTGTTCAGAAACTCTAATTACTACTACCACTAATTAAGTCACCACATGTACTAGGCATACTAATTAGAGGGTGTGGGCTAGCAAAAGTAGACATTATCACTCAGGGCACAAAGCCGGACAGTGTTTTAGAGAAACAGTGACCTCTTTTAAGGCCACAGGCAGAGAAGTGGGGCTAAGAGCAAAGCAAGCTGATGTAAAAAGCGGTGTGCATATGAGAGCAGAGAAACCTCAAGAAAGAAGAAAGCTGCCTTCTCACTGGCCTGCTCTCCGAGGAAGCACGTCCTGCCCCTCCCCCACCCACCAGGCCGGCCCTCCATGGCAGCCTCTGAGCTATGACACCACACACTCAGCCTCCCAGACCCAAGCAGACCTGCATGATGCTGGCAAGCCCACAGGGCACAGTGCTGCATACTTACTTGGTTAATATTCTCCTGGGAAGGACTTTCCTGAGGGCTGCTGGTTTCAGGATCTGAATCATTTAACCACCACATGTGTGGATTACTGAGAAGAATCTAGAAACACACAGGAATACCTTTACTGATCACGAAGACTGAGCACCTGTGAGCCGCTAGACAGACACAGCCTCTATCCTCAGTCAAGGAGCAGGACAAGCAGCTGGATACAGGATATTGTGAGGGGCTCTGCAGAGGGTGCTATGGACAGGAAGAAAAGGGACACCTAATCCGGGCTGGGGGCCAGGGAAGCCACTGTTCAAAGAGGCTTCCTGCAAAGGGTAACATCAGCACTGAGGCTGGAAGGATGAGGAAGATGAGCCAAGAAAAAAAAGATCACTTCTGCCGAGGAAGCACAAAGGGGCAAGGTGCAGACAGCAGGTAGAAGTACCCCCAGAAAACACAGTTCAGACTCTGGGGCCAAGAGCTATAGGCGCCACAAACAGAAAGGTTTTTTAAACAAGTCAGGGCAGCCCAGTATTCACTTATCCTTCAGAGGGGTCATGCCCAGTAGACTGAAAATGGGTACACTTCATTTGACCTTAATGTCTCTGCCACACAACACTTACTCTTAACTTTAAAGAACCCGCTGGGGAACTTCCTTTATAACACTAACCACTTCTATACTGGTTGACTCTTCTGCAATAAGCATGCGTTTATGTACTACTTGTGTAACTAAAAATGAATTTTTAGCCCCATCCGTCCCTCCAGATATTCAGAATTTCCGATCTCTTTTACATTTCTCCAACACAAAAAATAAAACTAGTCAAATAAAAAAATCTTTAATTAAAAATACATATTAAAAAAATAGAGGCACAGGGCATCTTCAGGGCAGTGAACTATTGTGCCTACACTGCAATGGTGGGCTGTGGCATGATGCACCTGACAGCACAGAGAGTGAGCCCTAATGCAGATCTTGGACTTCAGTTAATACTAACGTAGCAGTGTGGGCTCACCAACCGTCACAAACGCACCACGGAAGGAAAGATGTTAACAGAAGAAACTGCATGTGGGCGGGGGGGGCATAATACGGGAACTCTACACCATTGCTGTACTAGTAAATCTAATAAAACTGTTCTAAAATGTAAAGTCTGTTAATGAAAAACAAACAAAAGAACACCCTGACTTGTGGGACCTTCTGAGGAGTGGAAAAGGCGGAGGTCTGCGGCATATAAAAGGCAAAGGTGGGATTAGCTCCCAACTGCCTGCAGGGTCAAATTGAACTCCTGAGCAGGGCAAATAAGATGGCACTTGCCACCCTGGCCCTGTCCACCTGCCTGGCCCCATCTCTGGCCCCTGCCATGCCCCCAGAACGCTCCTAACTGAACCTCGGCCTCGACTCTGAGCAGCTCCCCCAGTGCCTCTGCCCTCTCAAGCCTCCAACCCTTCCCCCTGATTGCTGCGTCTGCCCAGCAAGCCTTCTCCTCCCTCTGTTCCTGGCCAACTCCCAATATCCTTGCTACCCAGCCCCCTGGCCCCTACTCCTGAAAGCCTTCCCCGACCACCCCAACCTGTGCTCACCCCGCAGCGGCCCTATCTCAGTGTGTTCTGTGTCTGTCTGCCCACCAACTTGTGGGTCCCTGAGGGCAGAAACACCCCACTTCAAGTGGCTGAGACTGAGCACAGCACCAGCCCCTATTACGGATTTAATATGCTTGTTGAACACAACTTGGCAAGGAAATGGACCCAAGTAACATTACTACTAAGCTGGATCCCAACCAGTGTTTTCATTTCTGAGGATTTTTTTAAAAAGCTCCTTTGCCGTCATATACTATCCAAACCAAAAAACCAAACCTGTTGCTGTTGAGTCAATCCTGACGCATAGCGACCCTACAGGACAGGGCAGAACTGCCCCACAGGGTTTCCAAGGAGCAGCTGGTGGATTCGACTGCTGACCTTTAGCAGCCGAGCTCTTAACCACTACGCCACCAGGGCTCTGAAATAAGTAAATAAAGCTAGGTATTCAATAAAAATTTTAACTTAAAAAATACTAAATTGTCAGTCAACATTCTCCCAGCAGGGGAAACTTAAGTATAATGCAATGCCCTCTCCCTCTACTATGGAGGTTATGCCTGCTTGTCTACGATTCAGCTTTTTGCTCCCAACTGAAATCTGACAAAGAGTCCTGCCTGGGGCCTCCTCCCTGGTGATTCAGTGGTTAAAGCGCTTGACTGCTAACCAAAAGGTCAGCAGTTTGAAACCACCAGTGGCTTCTCGGGAGAAAGATGTGGCAGTCTGCTTCCTTAGAGATTTACAGCCTTGGAAATTCTATGGAGTCCCTATGAGTCAGAATCAACTCGATGGCAGTGGGTTTTTTTTTGATGGGCTCTGACAAGTTGTGGAGGGCTGCTGTGTCCCTGAGCCAGGGAGGGCTGGCCAGGCTCCCAGCTGGGCCCGCCACTCTGGCTCCGTTAACTGTGTGAGAGAACAAAGAACACTGACCCTTAGGTCCAAAACAGGAATTAAGAGAGGGCCCCCAGTGGTGCACTCCATGAACCAAGGAAGGGCCCTGGTGAGCCACCTATACAGAAGAGTAGCAGCAGGGTGCTGGATGCAGAAGCAGGGGTTAGGGGTTACCCTCAGGGCTCCATCCAGGTCCCCACTGGCTTGGCGAAGGGCCTGCTTGGCCGCCTGTGTGGAGTAGCCCATTCCTTTCAAAGAGCTGATGTTCTCCAGGCGGCGTCTTTTCTTCTCTTTTTCCTCTTTTTTTATTTGGGCCAATTCCTTTAGGAAAACAGCAAAGTCGCACTAAGTTAGAGACCGAAATTTCACAGAAAGCCTTCTAATTCTATGCTCTGTAGGATTCGTGGGGTTGCCGGCAAAGCAGAAAAATTAGAAGAGAGAGGGATGAACCTTCTTTACCTACTCCCTCCAGTGAAGCAGCATCTGTGCTAGAAGGGGAGAGGCCTACTGGGTGCCTGAGTGCCTCTCCTGAGGGCCGGCCAGCACAGGCCAGCGCAAAGAGTGGAGGAGAAAAGCCCCCGCACCGGGGGGAGGGCTCTCAGCCTCTCGCCACCCCCCACCCATCTTGCTCCAATGGGGACTCCATGGGTCGGGCCCTGGCACCTGCTGCAGATCCACTGACCACACTGGGTGGGAAGGTCTCAGGCCCCTCCTAGGGGCTAGCACTCCATGTAAAACCTACCAAATGGTAAAGTGAGCTGGCATCAGAGATAATCTGACTGCGAGGTTCTCAGTCCTGTTTCCTGGGTGCTGCAGGAGCCTGAGAACGGAGGCTGAGTTCTCTAGACTCTTCCTACCTCCCACCCAACCCCAACTGGAAAAGCTCTGAATTTGTTTTGTAAACTGGGGTGCTGCATGAAAATGCTGCTAAAAAGAAAACAAGTTTGAAAACCATGAATTTAACCCAATCTCATCATTTTGCAAATGAGGAAACAGAAATCTTTCAAGAAGTTAAAAAGCCTGCCAAGGTCACAGAGCGGTCAGGGAACTGGGGTAAAGGCTCCTGCGCCCTCTGGTGGCTGCTCGGTCCTTCCCCGGCGGGTCTCATGGCAGAGAACAGCCTCAAAGCTGACCTTATCCCGCTACAAAATTACTCTTTGCTGTACTCCCATCCCAATACATCACTCATTCTGACTTTCATGCTTTTTTTCACACCTAGGCCCCATGTAAGCTGTCTTTACCCTGCCCCATCCTCTGCTTTCAATCACAGCTTCCTCCATATTTCAAAAGGCTAAGAAACCTGCATAGCATTCCAGCAGGGAGCGACGCTGCCCGGCAAGACACAGGACCCGGGCACACCCAACACTAATCTGACATGACGTCGGAGCCTCAAAGAACCCTTTTTTCTTTAATCACAAAAGTAATGCTGTCTAAGCCAGGTTTCTTTTCATCAGTAGATAAACATTCTGAGGAATTACTTTCTGACACTCCTCTTTATAATACAAAGAGTTAGAGGAATAAAATAGACCAAATAAATGACTGAGTATGGTACTGAAACAGCTGATGGCTACAGTAGAGTCAGATCTCCTGTGTGAATTAGGCTCTTAGGTCTGGGCTGAGGGCCATGGATGGTCACAATCACCCCTGAGAACCTCTCGGGGAGGCTGCTGCGCCAACTCTCACAGCCTCAGTATGTCAGCACCACAGCTGACCCCAGTTCTTCAGGCTCACTTTCTCCCACCAGGTGAGAAAGTGGCCTGTACTCAGGGCCATGCTGCATGAACAACATACTTTTAAGAATTATATATTACACTCCGCTCAGTGAGATGATGCTCAAACTAGAGCTGGCATCCTAGGCTCCCACCCAAGTTTACATTCTAGGGGACACTGTGTCTTCCCAACATTGACCGATCCCTCTCTAAGGCGTGGGAGACTGGCCAGCTTCAGAGATAGGCCCTGAATAGGCTACACTAATGAAGGTAATCCTCTCTCTCTTGCCACAGGCCTAAGCCAATCAGATTGTGGCACCACTCCGGCCAGTGACTGGTTCACGGTGAGAAGCCAAGGATGTTCACTGATGCTTCTGGAACAGTCTATTCCTCTCCTGTATGATCAGATGACACAGATAACACAGGGGAAGGCAGAGAAGAGACAGAAACCATGTCCTCAATGACACTGTTAAGCCACTGAATCAACTAGTAATCCTAAAACCTATCCCAGTTCGGGTCTTTTAAATTTTTCTTTTTTTTTTTTTTTTTTTTGTTTAAGCAGATTTGAATTGGGTTTTTTGTTGCTTTCAACCAAAAGCATCCCACTAATACATATCCATTGGATAGAACAGTAAGCAGAGTCAACTGCACCATATGCATTATTTTATATGATACAACTCCACTATACTTTTAAAGTATTAATTCTTCTTTACAAAGTTACAGAAGTGAAGCGGCAACTTTTACAACTTCACTATCTCTCTTGGCTCTTGAGAAGCTTTTGTAACAAAGAATCAAATACTCTTCTCAGACAGGACAGGAAAAGTGTACGAGAAACTGAAGTTTTCGTTTAGGTTCTACCACATCTTTGACCCATGAGCCCAGAAAAGTCCACCTTTGAGCCGAGTTTCTTCAATTGTAAAATGAGAATTATTTATCCTAGTGGCCTCATAGGTGGTCACAGGCAGAACTCAGCGACATCATGATTATGAAAATGTTCTATAAAGTATTATACAAATGCAAGGAATGATTATAATTATTTTTCAAACTATCTTTTTAAAAACACTGGCTTTCCAAATGTTATTAAAATCTTATAATCAAACAATAATCAAGGAACAAATGCAGTATCAGCAATATTTGCTTGTCTGTTAGAACTGAACTATTGTTGTTGTTAGGTGCTGTCGAGTCGGTTATGACTCATGGAAGCTCTAAGTACTACAGAACAAAACACTGCCCGGTCCTGCGCTATCCTCACAATCATCGCTATGTTTGATTGCTGCAGCCACTGTGCCAATCCATCTCATTGAGCATCTTCCTCTTTTTCACTGACCTTCTACTTTACCAAGCATGATGCCCTTCTCCAGGGAGTGGTCCCTCCTGATAGCATGTCCAAAGCACGAGAAACAAATTCTCATCATTCTCGCTTCTAAGGAGCATTCTGGCTGTACTTCTTCCAAGACAGATTTGTTCATTCTTCTGGCAGTCCATGGAATATTCAATATTCTTCACCAACACCATAATTCAAAGGCATCAATTCTTCTTCAGTCTTCCTTATTCATTGTCCAGCTTTGGCGTGCATATGAGGTGACTGAAAATGCCATGGCTTCGGTCAGGTGCACCTTAGTCCTCAAAGTGACATCTTTGCTTTTTAACACTTTAAAGAGGTCTTTTGCAGCATATTTGCCCAATACAATACGTTGTTTGATTTCCTGACTGCTCCTTCCATGGGCATTGATTGTGGATCCAAGTAAAATGAAATCCTGACAAATTCAATCTTTTCTCCATTTATCATAACGTTGCTTATTGGTCCAGTCGTGAGGATTTTTGTTTTCTTTATGTTGAGGTGCAATCCATACTGAAAGCTGTAGTCTTTCATCCTCATCAGTAAGTGATTCAAGTCATCTTCGCTTTCAGCAAACAAGATTCTGTCATCTGCATATCACAGGTTGTTAATGAGTCTTCCTCCAATCCTGATGCCGAATTCTTTTTCATATAGTCCAGCTTCTCAGATTATTTGCTCAGCATGCAGACTGAATAAGTATGGTGAAAGGATACAACCCTGATGCACACCTTTCCTAATTTTAAACCACGCAGTATCCCCTTGTTCTGTTCGAAAAACTGCCTCTTGGTCTACGTACAGGTTCCGCATAAGCAGAATTAAGTATTCTGGAATTCCCATTCTTCGAAATGTTACCCATAATTTGTTATTATCCACACAGTTGAATGCCTTTGCATAGTCAATAAAACACAGGTAAACATCTTTTTATAGTCTCTGCTTTCAGCTAAGATCCGTCTGACAACATCAGTGATATCCCTCATTCCACATCCTCTCCTGAATCCAGCTTGAATTTCTGGCAGTTCCCCGTCAATGTACTGCTGCAACTGAATTAGACTATGTAAAATACAAACACACAGAACTTAGTTTTTCATACTCTGTGCCTTTACCTACTCACCCAGTGGAACACGATTCAGGAACGCAGTCAGGGGCAGACTGGCAGAGAGAGAGAGACAGGAAACTAACACAGCCAGAGGAACTTAAACACCCTTGGGACCAGCCGCCATGTAATCGGTGCAGAAATCTACTCCTACCCAGCACACTGGGCTCTCCTGCCCCCTCCAAATGCCACCTCAGGCTGATGCCCTCCTTCAGGATACCCCGGTGTTGAGTAAAAAAAGAAAAAGGAGAGACTACATAACAAGAAGATTCCAGAGACTTCTATGGCTGGAGTTTACAGCTAGAAAGGACCTGTGAGAAAATCTAGTTCCAGCTTCTTGTACTGAGACAAAAAACGCTCCACTGCTAAAAATCCCATCATTCTTTCTGGACCTCAGTTTCTTTACTGTAAAACTGGCATGCTGTATTTGCTAAGGCTCCCTCCAACTACAAAATTCTAACCTTTACTCTTTTTTAATGTTCTTGTTAACGTTTCAAATGATCGACACTTTTTTACTTTTGCTTTCATAATGTTATGCTGATCGTTCCCATGATCTGACTCACACTTCTCGGCAAGAATGTAATCCTAAATTCTAACAATGTTCTCATGGAAAAACAGTCCCATTTACAACGGTTTCCAGGAATACATCATGATTTAAAAATAAAAGAGAGATGGTTGTGTGTATAACCACACCAACGAGCTATCTACCACCACAGCAGGGAATTAAACTAAAGAAATTGACTGCCAAATAACTGATGCACTTTAAAAAGACAAGCTTTTCCTTATTTCCCATATTACAGTGAGAGAGGACCTTGTTATTAGCTTGGTAAAGTAGGAAAAGTCAGATTTCTTCTAAATTAAATCAAATCTGACTTGGAGACTTTAAAAAAAAAAAAAAAGAGTTCCTTGTTATTAATACCTACTATGGAATTATCTTTTTCTGTTTTTGCATACCCAAGAAAACTGAGGCATCTCGGAAAATAAAATCTAACTGCCTCAAGCTTCACAACCCACTCAAAGAACAAGGCGGAGCCTCAAGCAGGCAGGGCCAAGCCAGTCCCAGTACCTCTCGGCGGTTGGTGATATGAGTGGCTGCATGATCCACGTTCCCATCACATGCCCTCAGGCCCAGCCGGGCTTCCTGCGCCGTAAATCCCAGCTGCAACAAATTATGAACCTTTGATGGATCGATGTATAGCTCTTTAAAGAGTTGACGTGCCTATAACAGGTGAAAATGTAAGCATCATGTCACTATAGGAATGTTAAGCTTCATGCAAAGCTAAAGCCTGAAAGAACTTAACATTGTACCAGAGTGAATTAGGATGTGCCAGATTTTAGACAAAAATTCTAAATGCGACCTATTATCAACTAATACAAATGGAGACAGACAACACTATCTGTGCTCACATAACTTATACATAACATAGTATGAGAAAACAGGCTGGGTGTTGTGGAAGGCACTAGTCCCCATTATCCCCTTCTTTATTGGAACTTGACCTGTGCACCTGGCTGTCCAACCCTCACACCCTCCCAGCTGGGTGGGTGGTGAAGTCCAGGCCCATGGAATGTGAGCAGGAGTGGTGGCCCAGCTCCTGGGCCATCTTTTGGAAGAGGCTGCCCTGCACCCTCTCCCGCTCTGTGGCCTGGCCTGCTCACCTCTGCTGTTAGAGGTGAGAGCAGTCACTCTTACCCATGGGAAGTCACGGAGTTTTGAGGGTTCTTTATAGTAATGTGAGGGAGAGGGAGAAAGACACATGTTTCTCATAGTTTATAAAATACTTAACTTCTGGGAATTGAAAATAAAAAGCACATGAAAATGGTAACAACTTTGGAGTGTTCATTTCCTTACCTTGTTGAGATATTCGCGAGCCTCTTCACCATTTCCACTGTGATAGTTTCGGATACCTTGAAGCAAGTAAAGTCTTAAGAATAATACCTTCTCTTTACCACAATTTCCCTAAAATTAGAAAAAAGAAAAGGATAACTGTCTTATCTCTAACTATAGTTATATAATAATCACGTTTGTAAGTCCCTTTGTCTCCACAGAGGCAAAACAGTATTCCTAACATTTACAAACATTCAGTATTGCTGGTGGTGAAAGTGGGAGTTCCCAGAGCACAATGACATTCCCTGTACCTCCAGAAGAAACTGTACCAGAACTCCTGTCCCCAGACACCCAGGACAGTGACCCTTCTGGTCAGCAGGGAAGTATGCAAAAACCAAAACCAGGGATATCTTATGCTGCCCTGCAATTTCCAAGCAGAATTCTGCTGACTTGTTGCAATCCCCTTAGAAAAATCCTTATTCAAGTCACAGCTCTTGAGCTATGACTCATTCATGTGAACTGCTACTGGAAAAAATGTCTATTTTCTGCACTTAAATCTTCCATTAGACTCCACAGGGCATTAACAAGTCACCAGTTCCTCCTTGGTTGAGGGTGACTGCCAATGGGGTCCTGGGACTAGAAAACAGTGTTCTTCTGGACTAAACACTGCACAGACAGAAGCAACAGCTAGCTAGATTTATAAGACGTTCAACAATCACTTTTACAATACAGCTTTAAAAGAGCACACAGTATGCTACTATCAAATAAAAGCACCTTTTGGCAGCAGTCTAAATCCTTTAAGAGGAATAAACACCAATTCAAGAAATGGATTCAACAATACACAAAACAAATTACAGTAACATACTTTTATGTGGACCAGTCTCTGATGATTTTCTCCATAGCAATTTTTGAAGCATTTCTGGGCCAAGTTTAATTTTTTTTCTGCATCGTCAAGGCATTCCAGTTGCTCCAAGCGGAAGTAGCACCACACTATATCCAGCTGGAGCACTGCATAGTTATCCACTGTGTCCAGCAGTTCTCTGCAGCACTCACTGTGAAGGAGAAAGGAAGCGCCGCCATTAAAATGAGCATTACAGATCTTTTTGTGAATGACTAGAATTCTCTTCTAGGCACTGGTGTATTCTCAAAGACTGCTCTAAAACAGAGAAACAGAAATCCCCAGTATTTATGATGAGAACTATATTTATAATCTGCATCCTTTCAGTGGGGAAAAAAAGAAGTTAGGGCTCGGGAATAGCACCTTAATACCATCTACCCTAGCACACAAACACAACACCCCCACCCTTGCTATGCTGGGAAAGAGATCTTGACAGAAGTAGAGATCTGTGCCACTGGGTCAGAACCACTCAACCAACATGGGCAGACCTTGCCTTAAAGCAGTAGTGCTAACCCTGACTGCAAAGTAGAATCACCTGAACATGAGGAACTTTTTTTTTTTTTTTTTGAGATATATTGATGCTGGGGCCCCACTTAGACTAATTACAACAGAAAGCTCTGGAGGTGAGGACTTGACATTGTATTTCTAGAATCTCCTGAGGTGATTCTAACATTCAGCCAAGGTTAAGAACCACTGCTCTGAAGAGACACACACACGAAAATCACTATTCACTAAGAAGGCCTCAAGTGATGAAGACTCTAACCTGGCAATCTCGTTCAATCACATTCAAGCTGGGAGGGAAAAAATCCAGAAGAGCCAGGCTTCGATGCCTAGCTGATTTCTGAGGGCCCATGTGTAGGCTAAATGCTACTTTCCAGCTGTGGCGGCAGGTTGAACCCAAGTACAGAGAGAGGGAGAGGAAAGACAAGGCAATAAACAGAAGTCAGTTTGGTCTAGAAAGAAGTGTTGACAAAGATGGACATCAAGATTATTCATTTTGATTTTAAACTGTGATGACATTAAAAATTCAGAATGCAAATCTAGATCTCAAGACTGAACTCTCAAATAAGGAAAACATTTAGAACCATGCATTATACATTAACATACACTGGTATTCTACTAAAAGTAAGACTGTTCTTGTATAAAACCACAAAGGCCACATGCCCTCAAGCTTCCCAACTTGCCTATAAAAATCTGCTCTGAAAGGAAGAAAAACCAAAAGGCACTTGATCAGCCATTGGCCGTCTACAGCAGTGGTCTCCTAAGTGGGCACTTCGGGCACACACAAGACAATCCATGGGGGCACAAGAGAAATACATCAGAGTTTTTATATTTATTGTTTCTTTCTTTTGAAATTCCTATTGTTTGAATGTTTTATATGCACCATAATTTACAGACACACACATGTATGACTGGATGAGGGCACTTTCTCTGGATCTTCTGCTCAGTCTGAGAACTTGACTTTGAGAGAAGTGAAACTTTGTGGACTGTAGTCTGATCTTACACTCAAGATGACACTGATCTATCTCCAGACATATGCTGACTTCTATGATGGAAGACTCTCCCACCATTTATAGGAAAGCAATGAACATTTTACTAGTTTTCAATTTCTTACATGTGCCAGCAGGTTCTTTCTTATTTAATAAGTATCAAGAACACAGACAGAAATCATCTAATATTAGTTGAAAATAAAATCAATGCGTGCTTCTCTCAAGCTGAACCCAAAACTGAGTTTCTGTACAGTAAAGAAACAAGCACAGGTCTCACTTTAAGGAGGTATATTTCGTTCTTTTAGTTTTAAAAATAACTGTTCATGCATATACAGGCCTATAAAAGAGATCAAGAAGTCAATACTTGTGTATAATTATTTTGAAACTATTATGCCTGTATTTGAATCTAATCATGCCACTCAGGAAAACGTTTTTTAAAAGCCTTGTATAAAATTGGTCTTAGACTACATATTTATCAATATTGCTTTGGCTTATGATTTTGGTAGCTTTAATATTTAAACTGTCAGTAAATTTTCATGTTGAAAACATTAATTGAAATAAAATTTAAATTTTTATTTAAATAAAATCAACCAAGTGCAGCTTTAGAGATATTCATTCCATTTGGGCTTAAGCCAATTATTTAACAGTTTATTATGTTTGCCTTACAAGTTTAAAATTTTGTATAAAATAAAGGTATTACCTTCAAGAAGGAAAGCTAATCTTTTTTTTTTTTCTTTTTTCAAGGAAGGTTGGCTAAAAAATCATTTTTACTTCTATTACTCGTTTTAAGGAATTGGATTATAGTGTGCCTTGATGTAGTTTTGTTCAGATTTCTTGTACTTGGGGTTCATTGAGGTTCTTAAGTCTGTGGGTTTATAGTTTGCATCAAACTGGTAAAAATCCTGACCATTGTATCTTCAAATTTTCCTTCTATCCCCCTCCTCTTCCTTTCTAGGGACTCCAGTTACACGTATAGTAAGCTGCTTAAAGTTGTCCTACAGCTTGCTGATGTTCTGTTTGTATTTTTCAATCTTTTTTCTCCGTTTCATTTTGGACAGTTTCTATTGCTGTGACTTCAAATTTACTGATCTTCTCTTCTGCAGTGTCTGATTTGCTTTTAATCCCATCCAATGTACTTTTCATCTCAGACACTGTATTTTTCATTTCTTAAAAGTCTAATGTGGGTCTTTTGTATATCTTTCATGTTTCCATTTAACACGCTCATATGCAATACAGTTATACCTGTTTTAATATCCTTGTCTACTAATTCTATCTTCTGTGTCAGTTCTGGATCTGTTTCTATTGACTGATTTTTCTCCTCATTGTGGCTCTTATTTTCTTGCCTCTTTACATGCCTGGTAATTTTTAACTGGAGACTGGATATTTTTATATTGCTACAAATATTGTTGAACTTTGTACAGAATGAAGTTACCTGACAAACAGTTTGATTCTTTCTAGGCTAGCTTTTAAGCTTTGTTAGGTACAACTAGAAAAGCCTTTAGTCTAGAGCTAATTTAACCGTACTATTGAGGCAATACCCTTCTGAGTACTCTATCCAATGCCCCTTAATTACAAAGTTTTCAACTATAGTCGGTGGACATACAAACTATTCCTGGCCCTTTGTGAGGTCTGAAAATGTCTCTGCTTCTTTTGGGTCATGTCTCCCCCAGCCTTGTGTAGTTTCCTCACATGCATGTGCTGGTCATTAGTGAGCAGAAAACTCAAAGGGGACCCTCTGAAGATCTCTGAAGTACTCCTTCTGGCAGCTCTGAGTCCTCTCAGGTACCCTGTCCTGCAAACACTAGCCATCTAGGCCTCCTGAATTCCTAATTCCATCTCCTCAACTCAGGGGAGACCATGAGGCTCTGGCTGTGTCTCCCCTCCTTGCACTGCAGACTGGGAACTCCCTCTAGGCAGTAAGCTGGAGCAATCCCAAGGTTCACAGTGTTTGCTTCCTCTATCTCAGGGATCACTGTTCTGTACTGCCTGAAAATCATTCTTTGACATGTTTTTTCCAATGTTTTGTTTCAGGAGAGGATAAATCCAGTCATTGCTCCACCTTGGCCAAAAGGGGAAGTCTCATCTTTAGTTTTAAACAGGGAAAAAAACAATTCTTGTTCATGCTACACGCCATACCTCAAGACACTAATAAGCTATTAGCATCCTATATTACAGAAAGTGTGATGAGACTTTTGGCCTACTTGGAGAAAGTAGAAAACAAAATCAAGTGGGAAAGAAAAATGAAATAACTGAAGTTTCCTGCGCCTACATTACTGCCTTATATTAGAGTTGATATATACTTTATGGAAAGAGGGGAAACCACACAAAAAGTATGCCAGTAAATTGGCCAGACTAATCAGATCCTCAGAAAAAAGATTATTCTCTACTCAAAAAAGCATTACTATTGGATTATTATACCTACCACTTACTGAACATATTAATGTACCATGAGCTGAAGACAAAGTTATTTTTATTCAGGGGTTCCTTGAGACCTTAAAATTATTTCCAGGGTAAAGAGGTTGAGAAAGTCTTGTACAGATGAATCAAGATCAGCCATGTCTTGATAACTGTTGAAGGCTCAATTTTTACATATGCTTGAAATTTTCCACAATAAAAAGTTAGAAACAATTGTGGAAGGGAATGGAAAATTTTACCTGAATTTTAAGGACCCAACTCACGGTCTGTACCGTTTGCAGTGGAGAGAATGAAAACAACATGAGAAAGCAGCAGAGCCAAAGGCAGAGTACAAGAACCCTGGAAGCACCAAGTCCTTGGCTCTAATCATCCCAGCTTTGCCTTTGCCCCTCTCCTCCCAAGCATCGAAGATAATAAATCCCCTTTTTGCTTAAGTTGTTTTAAGGTGGGATTTGTTCACTTAAACCAAAAGGATCTGACCCATATAGCTGGCATACTATGAACATTTGTATTCATCTTCTTAAAGATACAGTATAATAATCTTGGGAATTCACCAAAATGAGGGAATACTGATGTTAACTTTTGACTATTGTCAAACATCAAGTCTATTTTTCAAACGTTTAGTACGCCACGATTATAGTATCTAAATACCATTTTCCATTCAGAGGAACCAGGAATCCTTGGGGAAATTTCTAATTCCCAGTATGTGGCAGGAAATTGCCAAGATGAGTCTGGAATACCTTCGGCCAACAGAGATCAGAGACTACAAAGATTAGCAGGATCATGTCAAAGAGACTCAGGAGCCACCTGCCAGCCAAAGATGGGCAATTTGAGCACTGAGGTTTGAAACACATCAAATGTGTGAAAATTCATGAGTTCAAACTGATACTTCAGAAAAAAAGAAAACCTCACTGGTCACCTTTGCAGGATGTTAGAGAAGCAATTCACTTATTCTGAAAACAAGAAAATAAAGGCAAAGAACCAAGCATTGTATCCTGTTTCTCCTACACAAATTGTACCTCAGCATAACTAAATAGCTGGTGAGGAAAAATATTTCTTAACAGAAGACTCTCAGCTAATAAATGCAGAAGGAATAAAATACCACCTTTTTGTAGCCTCTACTAAAACAATGATCTGGGGAATGATCATTAATGTCTACACAGAAACCACTAGGTGAAAAGCTGATGGGGAACTTCATAATGTCTAGTTCAACTAACAATACATCACACAAATGAGAGGCGATATCCTACATGCTTGTTGTAAAAAGTTTAAGTATCTATGTTGATAAAATTCTTTTCTTTACAGGGAAGGGAGATCAGTTAGAAATATGAAGGGAAAAAATAATTCCCAAATTGGTCTGCACCATAAGTACTATTTCACATTAACCACTGTCTTGGGTGACACTCTAAAGTTTCAAGTGTGCAGGGAGGAGGGAGGGTGCTGTGTAGAATCTGGGCCATCTTCCTTAAAACTGGTATTCAGCAAGTACAAAAGTTCCTACCAGAAATATTTGTCAGCGTCCAACAGACATGGCAATGCTATTCCATATTCTTTTCTTTTCAGGAAAGCTCTGCCCTTCTCATGATATCCCATAGCTAACATAAGGGCCTAGGAAAAAATATGGATTTAAAAAAAAAAAAAAAACACTTTAAATTATAAGAAAACAAATTATATTAAAAGCATATTAATTCTAAAAATCTAACAAAGTAAAAAACAAAAATGAAACAGACCACAACTAAATCTAAAAGCCAAAATTAAGGAAAACATAATTAAGTATTTATTTTATTTAAACACTGAAACAAAACACTCAATTTAACGTGGTTGATGTGGTCGCACAACTAGCACCTGTCCCATCATCTCCATCAGTTTACAGTATTACCTGTTGCTTTCTAGCTCCTTCTAGTATACTACAAGATCTAACTCATAAGAAAGCAGATAGTAATGCTTGTATCCTTTGTAAACAGAGGGTTCATTTCACTTTCTATTCTTAATCATCAAATTTGTTCTGAAGTATTTGTCAATTAAAGTATTTCCAAAACAATTTTTAAAAGCTGATCCAAAAAAAAATTAAGTTCATTAATCTGTTTTAGATTTGAATTTTTATATAATTCAATCTTGTGGAGGTTTTCCAAAAAGATCTAGATATCATCATTTAATATAAAATAGGAACAGGCAAAGAATCACCAACATTTTTAGAAAATAAACATCAATCCACCATTGCTACTGCTATATAGTTCTCTTATTAAAACTTAACTTTAGATCTCAATTTTAAATAGAATAATCCATATAGTGAAGTCTACTCAAAGCTGTGTTTTAAAATACAAAATTACTAAAATGAACTTGGTCAACAGTCATTAGAGCTGTTCATTAGAAGCAGCTACTGGACCTTAGTTCAGAAACTGGTCTCAGGGTCCAAGTTGTAGAACCCTGCTATGAAGACCCCCTTGGTTATGTTCAAAGAGGAAACGACCTCCTACCTATCCAAATTACAGAATAGTTGGGAAAGGGGGAGATATCAGAATCACCTGTCAGAGATTCCCCAAACTACTTAGCACCATTGCCCCCTATTCAGATACAGCCCTTAGGGGACATGGCCCTCTAGTAAAATAAGCCAACCAAACCAACCACTGTCAGACGAGGCCGACTATCCTGAAGGCAGTGGGTCACGCCCTGGGGCGTGTTCAACATCACTGCCAGAAGACAGCAAGACACAGCATTTCGTATCACTCTCTGAGTACCACAGGGGAGACCCACCGTGTGCAAATGCTAATCACATGGCACAGTCTCTGCTTACAGGACTTACAGGACAGAAAACTTTCTTAATCCTTCATAGCATTCCAAGACAAAATAACTAGAAAACTACCTCAGTTTTGACAGCAAATTTAAGAACTAACCATAACCTTCTTATAGTACTTACTTTTCTCTCTGAGGGGGGAATCTGGATTGATCTGCCTGTCTGGTTGGCTATGTCTAAGTAAGGGGTAGTTTCTGGATCCACCACCATCTCAGCTGCAAAAAAAACAAAAGGAAGTTCACTATTCAGTGTTAAAGAGCAGGGAAGAGACAACCTTGAAAATGTCAGACTGTTTAGGAAAAAAATCTGAGAGAAATATGACAACTCCTCACAGTTGCATGATTCGCTCTCACCTTTGACTACATACTTTAACTAGTCAGTGAAAGTTCTGTGTACCTCTCTCGGCCAGTATTTCCAGTCCTCTCTTGGTCCTCTGTATTCTTTTTTCTTTTAGTTCGGCTTCATTTTGCTCTTCTTCTTCTACCTGAAAGTTCTTCCTCACATCCTCTTCAGACTGCTTTAGTTCAAGCACCATAGCCTTCACATTGTGTGTCACTCCTTGTTCTTCCAGTGTTTTCCCTGTAAAAATCAGAATTACATATTACAAAAAAAATCCACTACCATCAAGTTGATTCCAACTCATAGCACCTATAGGATGAAGCAGAACTGCCCCATAGGGTTTCCAAGGAGTGGCTGGTGGATTCGAACTGCCGACCTTTTGGCTAGCAATCGTAGCTCTTAACTGCTGCACAAGAAGAACCTTTAAAATTACTGGTCATAAGCCATTCTCTATGACAAATGGAATTTTGAAACGTGCATTAACATTTGCAAACTACTGTGCTACTTATCAGGAAGAATGTGCTTGTGTGTGGTTGTGTGATGAAGTGACAGTTGAGCAGCTGTTAAATCAGCCAGTGAAAACAGAATTGACTTCATGCTTTCCAATGGTCTTTATTCTTGTCATAAGACCAGATCAAAGTAACAAATATCTGGGAATCTACTACAGGAAAGCCCTGCGCCAGGCAATACAAAAGAATATGAGCAAGTATAATTCAAGAATTTCCCTGCCCTCTGGTGGGAGAAATAATAAAGCCAATTCACAGCCATGGACAAGAAGCTGTAATGCCGGAGAGCACTGTGAGAAGTAACTTACAGTAGTGGTTAGAAACAAAGATGGCGGCCCCATCCCTTTTCAACTCTGTGGTCCTGAGTGAACTGCTTATCTTCTAGCCTCAATTACCTCATATATAAAGCATACATAAAGGGTCAGAAATCAGTGAAACAGAATGAGAGAGAAAATGAGAATATTAACAAAACCAAAAGCTTTGAAAAGATTAATCAAATTAATAAACCTAAGGGAAATTAAATAAAAGATGCAAATAAACACACAAAATGAAAAAGAGGATATAAAGAGATGCAAACAGATTTTAAAAAATAAAATCCCATTATGAATTAGAAGCATACAAATTTGAAAACATTTCTGAAAAAAAAATTAAATGCTAAAATTGGCATAAGAAGAAACAAAAAATTTGAATACGCCAATAACTACCAGAAAAATTAAAATAGCAATCAAAGACCTCTCCCACCTTCATACTCGTATGGACTAATTTATGTCTCTCAGAAAAGTATGTTCAAGTCCTAACCCCCAGTGCCTGTGCATGTGACTTTGTCTGGAAATAGGGTCTTTGCAGATGTACTTAGTTAAGTTTACACGAGGTCATACTGGAGTAGGGTAGGCCCTGATCCAATGACCAGTGCTTACAAGAGGAGAAAAGATAGAGGCACAGAGGAAAGACGGCCATGTGAAAACGAAGGCAGAGACTGGAGTTAAGCTGCCACAAGCCAAGGAACACGAGAGCACCAGAAGCTAGAAGAGGCAAGGAAGGACCTCCTCTAGAGCCTCCAGAGAGAGCGTGACCCTGCCAACACCTCGATTTTAGACATCTAGCATCCAGAACTGTGAGAGAATACATCTGTGTTGTTTTAAGCCACCAGATTTGTGGTACTTCATTACGGCAGCTCTAGGAAACTAATACATATACACATAAAAAATAAATAAACAAATAAATAAATGAGGTCCCATGCTTAGACACTTTTATAGACAAGTTCTAGCAAACCTTAAAGGAACTTGTACAACTGTTCCAGAAAGTATTAAAAGACAAAAAGTTCCCTAACTCGTTTTATGAAGCTAGTAAAACCTTGACTCCAAAACGAAACAAGTACAGAGCAAGAAAATTATAAGTCAATTTCACTTATGATAAAGATATGAAAATCTTATGTAAAGAATAAGCTAACTACACTGTATTAAAAAACAAAGGCGGGGGAGGTGAGGCCAAGATGGCAGAGTAGTCAGACACTTCCAGTGGACCCTCTTACAACAAAGACCCAAAAAAACAATTGAATTGATTATATATGGCAATCTGGGAGCCGTGAACATCAAAGGCAGAGTTGAGGAACTGGACTAGTGGCAGGGGAAGGGAGAAACGGTTCTGAAGCAGCAAAGAGTTGCCAGACCTCACCTGGCGAGAGCCTGAGCGGTGACGCAGACAAGTGGCAGTGCTCGAGAGATGCACTTTCCGCACTGGGGGAGACCAGTGCCAGAGAGTCTACACGGCCACCCAGAACCAGTGAGAAGCAGCCCTGGATCAGCAAAAGATAAGTAATTGCGTATGGCCTAAAGAGCGGATCAAAAACACCCGCCTTAGGGAAAAAACTCTCTCCCATTTACCGTCCTGCTCCCTGCTCTGCACTGGGTCCCGGACCAGCTTCAGCAACTGCTGAGTCCCCTGGGCCAGAAGTAGAAGCCGTAACACACCCAGAGCCATTCTCCCCGCCCTGGAGAAAAAACAAATTAACAGACAGAAAAAATAAACTGCTGACTCCCCTAAGCTAGGAACCCAGAGTAGGCACAGCTTCTTTGCCTAGGCACAGACATAAGGGATCCACGAACTTTGACTGCCTTCCCCCCTGCATAGACTTGTATGGGCCCATCTCAACAATGTAGGCCCTTATTACCACAGCACAACAGGGTATATACTGGAAGTCTAACTTCAACTGTTTCAGCTGTGAAGTGGCAGGTTCTTGACATTTGAGACTGCTCTACCCATTAAACAGGGTCTTCACCTACCCACATCAAGGGCCTGAGGACTGGTGGCTCCATCCACGCCACCTAGCCACCTGCGATAGGGGCCCATGAATAAGAGGTGCCCACCAATCCTCACAGCCAACAGCATTAAGTGCTCATAGTCCGGATGCAAAACCCACCCACCTACATGCTCTAGGCAACAGAGACACGCCTTCCTCCTGGACACTTGTGGGTGGCCATCAGCCCCCTGCCTTGCTCAGGGTGTGTCCCCCCACTGCAGCCTACACCAATCACCCATGCCTGTCTAGGACTGTAAGTGAAAGCCTACACCACACACTTGGTGGCTATCTACCTGGGTAACTGGGCTGAATCCATACAGGAGGAGTGGGTGGACTCCTGAGCTCACATACCTAGTAACATATCTAACCACCTGGTGACAGGACATTAGAGCTTCAAAGGTGCCAATAATCAAACTAGCTCACACAAGCAGCCTATTGGGGCATATCAAAACATAACAAGAAGCTAGGACACACTAAGCAAACATAAAATAAATAAATATAATAACTTATTGATGGCTTGGAGACAACAGTCAATATCTAATCACATAAAGAGGCAATCCATGATGACTTCAGCAAGCGCCAAAAATAAAGAATCTTGGAATTACCAAAGGCAGAATACAAAAGATTAATATACAGAACCCTTCAAGAAATTAGGAAGGAAATAAAGCAAAACGCAGGACACACAATAGAGGAAATTAAAAAGATTAGAGAAGAGCATAATGATAAATTTAACAGACTGCCATAATCCATAGAGAGACAGCAATCAGAAATCCAGAAAATTAACAATAAAATTTCACAATTAAGACAACTCAATAGAAAGTCATAGGAGGAGAACTGAGGCAATGGAAGTCAGAATTAGTGAGGTTGAAGATAAAGCACTTGACACCAACTTATTTGAGGAAAAATCTGATAAAAGGATATAAAAAAAGAAAGAAACCCTAAGAATTATGTGGGACTCTATCAAGAGAAATAACCTACGAGTGATTGGAGTACTAGAATGAGGGGGATAAAAGAAAATACACAGAGAATTGTTGAAGATTTGTTGGCAGAAAACTTCGTTGATATCATGAAAGATGACAAATACCTATCCAAGATGCTCATTGAACCCAAAAGAAATTCACTAGGACTTATTATAATCAAACTTGCCAAAACCAAAGATAAAAAGACAATTTTAAGAGCAGCTAGGGATAAAAGAAAAGTCATCTACAAAGGAGAGTCAATAATACTAAGCTCTGACTACTCAGCAGAAACCATGCAGGCAAGAAGGCAATGGTATGACATACATAAAGCCTTGAAGGAAAACAAATGCCAATCAAGAATTATATATCCAGCAAAACTGTCTCTCAAATATGATGGCAAAATTAGGGCATTTCCAGACAAACAGAAGTTTAGGGAATTTGCAAACACCAAACGAAAATAACAAGAAATACTAATGGGAGTCATCTGGTTAGAAAATCAGTAACATCAGATAATAACCCAAGACCAGAACACAGGACAAAGCAACCAGATATCAACCCAGATAGGTAAGACAAAAAAGTAAATCAAAGCTAAAACACTGAAAATAGGGAAACAGAGATATCAATATGTAAAAGATGACAACATTAAAACAAAAAAGAGGACTTAAAAAATGTAGACATAGATTCTTCATATGGAGAGGAAGTCAAGGTGATACAAAGCAATAGAAGACTGGTACAAACTTAGAAAAATAGGGGTAAATACTAAGGTAACCACAAAGGAAACTAACAATCCTACAAGTCAAAATAAAAAACTAGAAAAATATAAAGACTCAGCAAACACAAAATCAACAACGATGAAAAAGATTAAAAGAAAATACATAAAGAAAAACAACTCAGTACAGAAAATTAAGGGGAACAAAGAAACTGTGAACAACACACAAAAAAAGACATCAAAATGACAGCACTAAACTCATACCTATCAATAATTATGCTGAATGTAAATGGACTAAATACACCAACAAAGAGACAGAGAGTTGCAGATTGGATAAAAAAATACGATCCGTCTATATGCCACCTACAAGAGACACACCTTAGACTTAAAGACACAAACAAGCTAAAATCCAAAGGATGGAAAAAAAATGTATCAAGCAAACAACACTCAAAAAAGAGCAAGAGAAACAGGACCCATACCTCACGCCGTATACAAAAACTACTTCAAAATGGATCAAAGACCTGAAAGTAAAGCCTAAAACTATAAAGTTCATAGAAGAAAAAATAGGACCAACACTATAGGCCTTAATACACAGCATTAACAGGATATAAACCATAACCATCGATGCACAAACCCCAAAAGATAAGCTAGATAACTGAGATCTTCTGAAAATCAAACACCTATGCTCTTCAAAAGACTTCACCATAAGAGTAAAGAGAGAACCTACAGACTGGGAAAAAATTTCTGGACAGTACAAGTCAAAGGTCTAATCTCCATAATCTACAAGAAAATCCAACACCTCTACAACAAAAAGACAAATAAGCCTATTAAAAAATGGGCAAAGGAAATGAACAGACAATTCAGCAAAGAAGACATTCAAATGGCCAACAGACACATGAGGAAATGCTCGCGATCACTAGCCATTAGGGAAATGCAAATGAAAACCACAATAAGGTACCATCTCAACCCGGCATTACTGGCACGAATCAAAAACACTGGAAATAACAAATGTTGGAGTGGTTGAGGGGAGACTGGAACTCTTATGCACTGCTGGTGGGAATGCAAAATGATACAACCATTTTGGAAAATGATATGGCGCTTCCTCAGAAACCTAGAAATAGACATACCATTCAATCCATCAATCCCACTCCTAAGAATATATCCTAGAGAAATAAGAGTCGTCACTCGAATAGACATATGCACACCTATGCTCACGGCAGCATTATTCACAATAGCAAAATGATGCAAACAACCGAGATGCCCATCAACAGATGAATGGACAAACAAACTATGGTACATACACACAATGGAGTACTATACAACAAGAAAGAACAACGATGAATCTGTGAAGCATCTCATAACATGGATAAAACTGGAGGACATTACGCTGAGTGAAATAAGTCAATCACAAAAGGACAAATATTGTATGAGACCTCTATTGTAAAAACCCATGAAAAAGTTCACACAAAAAATGTAACAATCTTTGTTGGTTACCAGGGATGGGGGGGGGGGGGGAATACTAAATAAACAATACATAAGTGGTATCTTGGGTGAAGGGTGAGACAGTATACAATACAGGAGAAACTAGCACAACTTGTACAAGGAAAGGTCATGGAAGCCCCATAGACACATCCAAACTCCTTGAGGGACTGAATTGCTGGACGGAGGGCTTTGGGGACCATGGTCTCGGGGAACATCTAGCTCAATTGGCACGACACAGCTTATAAAGACAATGCTCTACATTCTACCTTGGTGAGTAGTGTCTGCGGTCTTAAAAGCCTGTGAGCGGCCATCTAAGATACTCCACTGGTCTCATCCCTTTGGGAGCAAGGGAGAATGAAGAGAACAGGATACAAGGAAAAGATCAGTCGGAATGACTAACTGTCCACAGCTACCAAGGCCTCCACCAGACTGAGTCCAGTACAGCTAGATGGTGCCCGGCTACCACCACTGACTGCTCTGACCAGGATCACAACAGAGGGTTCTGGACAGAGCTGGAGAAGGATGTAGAGCATAATTCTAACTCACGAAAAAAAAAAACAGATTTACTGGCCTAAAGGTGACTGGAGAAACCCCGAGAGTATGGCCCCCAGACACCCTTTTAGCTCAGTGGTGAAGTTACCTCTGAGGTTCACTGTTCAGCCTGGGAGCAGACAGCCCCATAAAACCAAATGAGACTAATGAGGTACAGGAATCCAGTGACAAGGGCCAGAAAGCAGAAGTGGACAAGGAAGCTGGTGATAGGGAACACAAGGTTGAGTAAGGATATTGTTGATATGTTGGGAGATTGTTAACCATTGTCATATGGCAACATTTGTAGTAACTGTTAAATGAGAAACTATTTTGTTCTGTAAGCCTTCATCTGAAGTGAGAATAACAGCACAATTGGAAAAGCGAAGTCAATGTCACTGAACTGTGCATGTGGACATTTCTGAAATGGTGTATCTTTGGCTATGTATATTTTCACCAAAAAAAAAAAAGGTCAAGAAGGGAGAGGGTTGACATGTCGTGGGGTTGTTAACCAATGTCATAAAACAATATGTGTACTATTGTTTCATGAGAAACTATTTGTTCTGTAAACCTTTACCTCTGAAGTACCTCTTAAGTTAAAAAAAAAAAAAAAAAAAAAAACAAAAAGACTTCACCAAAAGAGTCAAAAGACAACCTACAGACTGGGAAAAAAATTTTGACCACGACAAATCTAATTAGCGTCTAATCTCCAAAATCTACAACATACTGCAAAACCTCAACAACAAAAAGACAAATCACCCACATTAAAAAATGGGCAAAGGACATGAACAGGCACTTCACCAGAGAAGATATTCAGGCAGCTAACAGACACATGAAGAAATGCTCACGATCATTAGCCATTAGAGAAATGCAGATCAAAACTACAATGAGATATCATCTCACCCCAACAAGGCTAGCATTAATCCAAAAAACACAAAATAATAAATGCTGGAGAGGTTGCAGAGAGACTGCAACACTTATACACTATTGGTGGGAATGTAAAATGGTACAGCCACTTTGGAAACTGATTTGGCGCTTCCTTAAAAAGCTAAAAATACAAGAAAAGGTTTAAACACAGAAGAAAACATTCTTTGACGGTTACGAGGGTAGGGAGGGAGGGTGAGGATTATTTACTAACCAGATAGTAGATAAGAATTATCTTGGGTGAAGGAAGTACAGTACACACTACCGGGGAAGTCAGCACAACTGGACTAAACCAAAGCTAAGAAGTTTCCTGAATACAATCAAACACTTTGAGAGAGAGAGTAGCAGGGGTAGCAGTCTGGAGACCATGCTTTCAGGGGACATCTTGCTCAACTGGCATAACAAAGCTTGTTAAGAAAATGTTCTGCACCCTACTTTGGTGAGTGGCGTCTGGGGTCTTAAAAGCTTGTGAGCGGCCATCTGAGATGCATCAACTGGTCCTAACTACCTGGAGTAAAGGAGAATGAAGAATACCAAAGACACAAGGAAAGTATTAGCCCAAGAGACAGAAAGGGCCACATAAACCAGAGACTTCATCAGCCTGAGACCAGAAGAACCAGATGGTGCCTGGCTACCACCAATGACAGCCCTGACAGGGAACACAACAGACAGTCCCTGATGGAGCAGGAGAAAGGTAGGGTGCAGAACTCAAATTCTAGTAAGACCAGACTTAGTGGTCTGAGACCAGGGGAACCCCAGAAATCATGGCCCCTGGATTCTCTATCAGCCCAGAACTAAAATAATTTCTGAGGCCAACTCTTCAGACAGGGATTGGACTGGACTGTGGGCCATAAAGAAGTGATACTTGTGAAGAGTGTGCCTCTCAGCTCAGGTAGATACAAGAGACTAAATGGGCAGCTTCTGTCTGGAAGTGAGATGGGAAGGCAGAGCCGGTTAGGAGCTGGCTGAATGGACATGGGGAATCTGGGGTGGAAAGGAAGAGTATGCTATCACAGTATGGGGAGAACAATTAGGGTCACATAACAACGTATGTATAAATTTTTGTACGGGGAAAAAAAAAGTTACAACACGATTAAATAGCATTTATTCCAAAAAAGCAAGAATGATTTAACATCAGAAAATCTTATCAGAGGTGTATGCATATATATGCATCCATGTAACTGTATGCACATATATTCACATATATAATAAACAACATAGGGGTACAGTTAGATAATTCTTAGACATAACCAAATACCTCATGGGATTGGTCTTTTGGGGTTTTTAAAAATATTTTATTGGGTTTTCAGTAAAGTTTACACAGCAAACTAGCTTCCACTTGACAATTCCTATACAAATCGTTCAGTGACGCTAGTTACATTTTTTACAATGTGTCAACGTTCTCTTTAATTGCGTTCTGGTTGTTCTGTTTCCAGTGCTCCAGATTCCCTGCTCCCTGATCTCCTCATCTTTGCTTTAACGTAACTGTTGACCTTTGGGTCTCATATAGATGGTTTTTTAATGGAACACCATACTCAAGGGCAATACCTTTTATTTTGTGTGCCAATCTGTTATGTCCCTAAAAGGTGACTTCAGGGGATAGCTGCGGTTCAGGGTTTAAAGAGTAGCTCAGGGCAATAGGGTCAGGGAGTTCTCTAGTCTCAACTGGTCCAGTAAGTATGGACATTTAAAAAATTTGAGTTCTGTTCCGTGTTTTTCTCCTGTTCTCTATTGTGGCCCTGATCAGAACAGTCAGTAGCAGTGGCCAGGCACCATCTAGTTCTTCTGATATCAGGGTAGATGAGGCTGTGGCTCGTGTAGGCTATTAGTCCTGTAGACTAGTTTCTTTTCTGAGTCTTTGGTTTCCTTCTTTCTCTTTTGCTCCTGATGAGTACAGACCAATAGCTGTATCTTTGATGGCTGTTCACAACACAGATGCTACTCAACTCACTAGGATACAGAACATGAACTCTGTGAACTCTATTATGCCAAGTGACTGAGTTCTCCCATGAGACTAAGGTCCTAAGCCTTCAAACCCAGGAAACCAATTTCGCAAGTATTTGGTTACGTCTGGGAAGCAACTGTAACTTTGCCTCTATGAATATATATGCATGCACACACATATCTGTATGTACATATAGATATCTCAACCCATGCATACGTATGTACACACCTGTACCTACCCTGGAGCTCTGGCGGTGCAGTGGTAAGAGCTCAGGCTGCTAACCAAAAGGTCTGCAGTTCGAATCTACCAGCTGCTCCTGGAAACCCTATGGGGCAGTTCTACTCCATCTTGTAGGGTTGCTATGAGTCAGAAATGACTCAACAGCAACGGGATTGGTTTTTTGGGGCAGGGGAGGTATGTGACCATACACTCATTTTTTGGTTATTGTTGGTGTCACCAAATTATATTTGGCATAATCTTTAGCACAAACATCCTTTTCTCTTGTGCATTTCTTAGTGTCATTCCTTACTTTGGTCAAGCTGTGCTCATTACACCCTCATTCTGTGCTACTTTTCCCATCACCAATGTGGAAGTCAAGAAAAAAATAGAAGAGAGTAAGAACTTGGAGGAAAGAGATAAAAACATCATTATTTGCAGATGATATGATCATATACATAGATAATCCAAGAAAATCAACAGAATTAATAAGAGAATTCAGTAAGATTGCTAAATAGAAGAATAAGCTACAGAAGTCAATGGCATTCCTCTGCATTAGTAATAACCAAGCAGAAATTATCACTCACAGTAGCAAAGAACAAAAACTATAACCTATCTAGGAATTAATCTAACAAGGAATGTATAAGACCCTTTCAGAGAATTTAATTCTATTAAGGAATATGAACGGAGATCTGATTAACAGAGAGTTACATCACCGTATACAAACGGGACTACTTAGCACACGTCAATTTCCTCCAAATCAATCTATAAAGTTAACGCCATCGGAACTCTAGCTGGACTCCTTGTTTTTAGAAACTTGACAACCATTCTAAAATTTATATAGAAAAATAAAGATCCAACCAATGGCTAAGTTACTTTGATAAGGAAGAGCCAAGAGGGAGCCTTGCCTTACTAATTTTCAGACTACAACCACACCACAATAATAAAACACAATGGTACTGCATGAAGTACGGTAAGCCGACAGATAAAGGGAAAAGAAACAAAGTGCAGAAACAGAACCAGTGGGGCAAACACGGATGTTTAGTTGGTGGCATTGGAAGAAAAATGAGGCTGGATCCATATCCTAGAGGCAGACTCTTGGCAGATTAAAGACCGAATACTGACTAAGCTAACAGAAAATGCAGAAAACTATCCCTGAGGTCCTGGGCTTGGGGGAAAGAACTTCTTAAACAAAACACAAACCATACGGTGAAGAAATGGATGGATTTGGTAACACCAAAATCAAGGACTTCTGTCCAAGGAAGGATATCACAGACAGAATTAACATGAACACGGATGACAGACAGTGAAAAGACATCTACGACACCCAAAACAGGCACAGAATTAAATACCTAGAAAGAAGTAAAGGAACTCCTCCAATTCATCCCAAGCACACGTTTACACAATGGGCAAAAGACACGAATAGGAAACTCACAGAAAGCAAAACCAACAAGGGTAACAAGTGTGGGAAGAGACGCTCACACTCACTAAAATCAAGAAAAGACAACCAAAACAAGGTGCCACTTCACACCCATCAAGTTGACAAAATTTAGAAAGCTGGATAAAAACAAGTGTTTGCCAGCTCCAGGAAACGGGAATTCTCACACCCTCTGGGGTGTACCCAGAACAGCCATCGAGAGAAAGCCTGGCAGGCCCTGCGGGATCCAGAGGGACAAGTGGCACCTGGGACCTAACCATCATACCGCCGGAAGCCTGCACAGGGCCACCATCCCTGCACAGAGCACTTGTCTGAGGACACTTGTGGGGCCCTGCTGTGGGGGAATGCAGCCACCAGCTGTCTCTCCCTAGGAGAACGGACAGGCAACACGTGCTGTATACAGCAGCTGGACACGGGGACGAGACACACACAGCGACACAGACAAAGGATAAAATGGGCTGAGGACTAAGAGGATGACAGTGAGGTCTACGGCACAACATAATTTTTGTAAATTAAAACATAAAGCAACATGATGGATTTTAGAAGGGGACAAAGATATTCAAAACAGTACGGTAAAACCTGCAAAAGCTGGAACCTGTGTAAGGTGGAAACCTGTCAGAGAAGGAAAACTCAAATATTTTCCACTAAAACGAGCGACAGAAAAGTGGTAACGCTGCACCCTGGAAAAACAAGGCAGTCCCGCTGAGTTCCGGCTCTCAGAGGTTTCACTGCATCAAACACCCCGAAGCGGGTAGTGATGTTGGGGGAGGGAGGTGAGTGCAGAGTCAGGAACGAGGGAGAAAAAAATACAAGGGCAGTCACTGAACAAACTGATGACGACGGTGCCCTAGGAAATAAGAGTGTGACTACTTCAGCCCCCATACCTACTGAACCAACGAAAACCAACGATACTAACGACCCACAGGATTTTCACAACTTCCCGGTTCACCCAGCCACACAACCAACCACTACAACCTCACTAAGCACCATCTTCACACTGTGCTGGTCCTTAGAATATAATTACACTTCTGAGCTATTCAGTGGCTAGGGAAGGAAAAAGACACGTAAAACAAGACTAAGTGCACAAAACCAATGTCACAAATGCAAGTCTAGATCTATCAGTGCTGCTGGGACAAGGCAGGCTCAGAAAGGCACACTACAGTAGAAAAGCGACCCCAAAGGAGGTGCCAGGGGAGCTGGTCCCGGGCTTAATACTTCAGAGTTTGCAGTGGGGATGAGGAGGCATGAAGAGAGAACGGGTGGGGGAGGTAGTTTCAGGTGGAGCAAAGGGGAAAGAGACAACCTGTGTGAACAGCGGGCAGTCAAGTGTGGCTCCAGACTGAGGCTGTGCTGGGAAATGGTGAGAGACGACGCTGGAACAGGAGGCGAGGGCTAGGTTGTGAAGCTAAGAAATCTGAACTCGATTCCATAGGCCACAGGAAGCCACTGGAAACCCATGAGACTACAGTGCATACCTGAACTAATGCAATAACTAACTGGTCTCCCCAGACTCACTCATGTTCCCTTCAAACCCATTCACCTCATGCAGCTAAAGTGATCTTTAAAACACAAACAGGACTGTATGTCACTCTCCAGCATACATGGCTTCCCACTGCTCTTGGGAGAACTACTCTAAATCCTGAACAAGGTTCATACACTCTACGTTTCTTAGCAGCACTACTGACATTTTTGGGCAGGAATTATAATTCTTTGTTGTAGGATGTTTAGCAGCATCCCTGGCCTCGACCCACTAGATGCAGTAGTACCCCTGCCCCAGCTGTGACAATGAAAAATGTCTCCAAACATTGCCAATATCCCCTGGGGGGCAAAATCGCCCCTGGTGGAGAGCCACAGCTACAGTCCTCCACAAGCTGGCCTCTGCCTGGCCCTGTGGCCTTAGCACTACTGCCCACTCCCTTTCTCGGCGCAGCACACTGGACTTTTTTCACTTCCTGGAGTTCCTATCACGGTGCTGTGATGAGGCGCTCAGCTGGAAACACTCACCACCACAGCCTTTCCTGCTCTCCACATTCACTTTAACTCTTCTCCCTTGGGGAGAATCTCCCTGAATCCAATTTTATTCTCAGCAGACCCCAGACTTTGAGTTTGTAACACGTACTCAGATCTCAGTGTCTCTCTCCCCCACTAGACTACACCCTGACACAGGACAGAAATAAATACTTATTGGAAAAGTTATTTTCTGCTTTACATTTTATTTTAGTAAACTGCTAAAATAATTAGTTTTGGATTATACACATAATAGTCAGTAGAAATTTTGGAATAGAGGAATGGAGGAAAAAAAAGAATGGAAAGTCATTATTTCTATATTTGCTTGATTTAAAATTGCCATAACATACCTAGCTGAAGCTGTTTCTTATTTATGACAATTTTGATGTAATTTTCTTGAAATCCAAAGGTTTCGGCTATTCTGTAAAATAAAACCAGTGAAAACTGTTGGGAAACAAATTTGGTATTTATCACCCATTAAATAGATTTTAATCATGATAACTATTTTATGCATTTTATTCAGAAACGCCCAATATTGCAACTTACAAACATCACTTCACAACAAAGCCAGCTTAGTGGATGATTACTCAAAACAGTATAAGTGGGCAACCAATGTCATAAACCATAATGTGTATTAATTGTTTAATGAGAAATTAGTTTGCTCTGTAAACCTTCATCTAAAATTTAAAAAAAAAAAAAAAAAGTTTAAGAGACCATGTCATTTTTAAACTATCTGCTTACTATGTGTTTCCTCATGAAGTGGAGACCACCTGAGCAGAAGGGCCCTGGCTGATTTAAGGAGAAAATCCATTCCCTGTATCTTCTATCGGCTCCTTGGAACCTGTTCCGTCCTTGGAACCTGTTCTTCCAACCATCTATTTATTTGTGTTGAATGAGTGATGCTTCCTGAACGATCCCTAACAGCCCTGATGTAGACCAAAAAAGAAAATGGAAAAAGAAGCTGAAAATACTGACTGGTGAATCCTGGAGGTTCTCAAAACACTCACCATTTAAAAATAACCAAGTAGGTGAAGTAAGTGACCAGATTTCAAAGTTAGGATCTCTAGAGTGAGCTGTTACGTTTTCTTTTTACAAATGAGCCAACCATCTGAAATTGGCTAGAACACTTTGCATTAAGAACTACAATTCAATACAGGCCCGTCTCGTTTTTAAATCACTCACTCACTCATTTAAACATGATCAAGTATCTGTTACGCGGTGGGCCGTGAGTTCTGACCTAACGTAAAGTTACGTCAGGAAATAAAGAAGAGCGTTGTGAGTCTTGAGTTCCCAGCCACTCTGCCACTTAACGAAGTCATTCAACCTCGAATGCTTGCTTTTCCTCTCAATAGATGGAAATAACAATACCTGCCCTACCTTTCTGATAGGACAGCCACTGAGGACCAGGTGAGTGAATATGAAAACGGTCAAGACCACCTGGGGCCCCAGAGCACACTGTACTTACTTGGACCTCAGTTCCCTGCCAGTGATGTGCAATCGGGTCTCCAACAAGTTTTTCCTGTCCTATTTAAAAAACAAAATAAAATATACCTGTTTCAGACTTTTTTTTAGCTATCAGAGCCCTGTGTCTATGAAATCAGAAAGGTTAATACCAAAGGATGTAAGTACTCAGGTAACTGGTCAAGGAATACAATGGTGCCTGCCCAGAGGAGGACATCTGAACATCACTCCTTTGCCATACTGAACTGGAAACCAGACCATCCTCACGGGAGCAGCAACATGGCAACGTCAGAAAAACCACACAATACCAGGTGGGCATTCAGTGTCTGGTGGGAAGTTAGATTCTTAGAGGGCAGGTATGTCACATGGCCGTCTTTATTCAAGCTCAACCAATGGAGCTGGCCTAAGCTATACAAGACTCAACCCCTCACCTCCAACAGTAGGGCCACGTCAATGAGCAGAAGACTGTACAGTGAGACTATGACAGGAGGGAGCAGGGAGCCATGTTTTTGGAACCTCTTCATTCTCCGCTGTTCAGGCTTAAAATAATAACATAGAATCACTAGCAATACCTAGAGACCATCCAAATCTGCTCAGCTTTCTGACTGGTAGTTTGGCTTCCCAAAACTTGATACTAGCAAAGAAGAGTTCTGAGTTTATTGCCCTTCAAACTCATAAACTGACATACTGAGATACATATATTCTTTCCTTTTTCTTATTAAGTTCTTTATTTTCCCCAGAATTTTTTAACTGCTTATTGAGACATAATTTACATACCGTAAGTTCACCTGCTTAAAGTGTATGATCCAAGAGTTTCTAAACATTTACAGTTGTTCAACTATCACCATAATCCAATTTCAGAATATTTTTATCATCCCTGAAAAAACCTGTACCCCATACTCTCCACCCTCACCCCTCCTTGGGCAACCACGAATCTACTTTCTGTCTCTATGCATTTGCCATTCTGGACATTTCATATAATGGAATCATATACAATGTGGTCTTTTGTAACTGGCTTTTTTCACTTAACATAAATGTTACAGCATGAATCAGAGCTTCATTCCTTTTACTGCTTATCAGTAATCCACTGCATAGATACATAACATTTTATTTATCCACTGTCATGGACTGAACTATGTCTCCCAAAAAATGTGTGTATGAATTTGGTTAGACCATGATTCGCAGTATTGTGTGGTTGTCCTCCATTTTGTGATTGTAATTTTATGTTAAAGAGGATTAGGGTGGCATTGTAACACCCTTACTAAGGTCACATCCCTGATCCAATGTAAACGGAGTTTCCCTGGGGTGTGGCCTGTACCACCTTTTATCTAACAAGAGATAAAAGGAAACAAAGTAAGCAAAGAGTTGGGGACCTCATATCATCAAGAAAGCAGCGCCTGGAGCAGAGAACGTCCTTTGGACCTGAGGTTCCTGCACTGAGACACTCCCAGACCGAGGAAAGACTGATGACAAGGACCTTCCCCCAGAGCCGACAGAGAAAGCCTTCCCCTGGAGCTGACGCCCTGAATTTGGACTTTTAGCCTACCTTACTTTGAAGAAATAAGCTTCTCTTTGTTAAAGCCATCCACTTGTGGTATTTCTGTTAGAGCAGCACTAGATGACTAAGATAGTAAGGCATCAGTAGAAGGGACATTTAGGTTGTTTCCACTTTTTGGCTATTGTGACTAATGCTGGTATGAACGTTTGCGTTCAAGGTTTTTGCATGGACAGTTTTCCTTTGTCTTGGAGTAGAACTGCTGGGTCACGTGATTAACTCTGAGACATACAGACTTTTATTTCTTTGAAGAATAACTAGCACTGATTGGTCCTGAGATGCCAGCCACCTCTGGGTGCCCTGACTCAGTAACATTTCTAAACATGAACTATCAAGGACCTGGCCCTGCCGTAAGGTGGCCCCACACAGTACGGCCACCCTGCTTGAGCGCTATGCTTACACCCTCTGACCTCCACCTAAATAGAAAAAAGGATGAATGCCTTTGTGATGTGTTGTACTACACAAAAATTCTAGAACACTGAAGTACTTTACTCCCTATTATTTCTAAACTTTTATTTGAATTATGGAAAAGATAGAATGTGACACACAGCTTCATGAAATTTTGGAGGTCTCGAGAGGAAGAAATCTACCTTGTAAATGTGCTGGTTTAGGGGTCCTTAAAATTAACTTTTCAGTCAATAAATGTTCAAAATGTAAAATAACTTAAAAGAATTATAAATTTGGATTGTAGATTTTTAAAAATGACAATTTATTTGATCACATCATTAAATGATGTACATACATAAATCTGGAGAACTTACTTACTTTTCTTAGCCTTGGAGGTAAAAATACCTCGATTGTAGCAATTCCTGTTGTTTTATAATTTTCATTTCCTGTTCCACGTTCAATTGCCTTGCACCGTATTTCTTCTATTATTTTTTCTACCTCATTTTCACAACATTCTAGTTTGTCAGAGTATTTCTTAGCAAGGTCCTATCAAAAAATTCAGAAAATACAGATCAGTATAGTACCAGCTCAAAACAAGAAAGGCAAAATACAGAGCAGCACATGCAGAACTCTAAGGCAATAAACTCTTCTGAGGGATGGTTGCCCCTGTTGTAGTGAAATCCAGTCTTCAACTTGACCTCCTGCAAGGTGCAGAGAATTTAGAGAGGATCGAGGAAAAAATGAAAACAAATAAAAGCTTAAAAAAAAAAAAAAAAAAAAAAAAGGCCCAAAAGGAAAAGTGAAAGTAATTGGGATTATTCTAGGGGAAAAAAAGGGTAGGCTATGACTTACATGACTGCAATATATAAAAAAAAATTATTTTAAGAAATAGTGAACTCCAGTCAACAATTACTTTAAACAAAGATGAGAATGTAAGGGAGCAGGGAAACTAGATTAATGAAAATGGAACCACCAGAAAGGAAATATTGAGAATGTTCATGCATTGTGAAGAATATAACCAACGTTACTCAACAGTATGAATAGAAATTGTTGAATGAAAACTTAAACTGGTGTGTAAACCTTTACTTCACACAATAAAATATTATTTAAAAAAAAAAAAAAAGAAATAGTGAACTGTTCATCTCCACTGAAGGAAATAAAAGAAAAAATGGAGAAAACACTCTTATTATAGTGAGAACAAGTCAGGTTAGATTTAAATACCATTCCTAACAGAAAATTCTGAATCACTGGTACTGGCTGTAAAATCATTTGCCAGAGACAGCTGTAGGTTTGGGAAAGAGAATTTAGAAGATTTAAGGGGCCTCACTTAAAGTGAATGCATTATGTTCTCCCCCAAAAAATATCTGCACCTGGAGTTTAAAGTCTTGTTAAGAAATGAGAAGTGTCACTCCCCATAAAACAGTAACAGTTGAAAATCCTGAAGTCCAAGGTTTCGTCAAATTTCTAATAATTATACTATGCAGCAGATACTTATGATAGGGAGAGATGTTCATGGTATCTATAAAACTATAAAACAAAAAGAGAGTATTTTATTTAAAAAATAATATAAACCTCTTTGTAATACATATATATTTTAATATTCACATAGGCAAAGAATGAAAGAATACACCACTATAGATATGTTTAATATATTTTTAAAATATATTTATATTTTTTAATTATATACATACATTTTTAAACCCAAGAGTATATATTATTTTTATCACCAGAAAACATCTGAATTTTTTTTTTAACTTTCTATAATTCTCTAAAAAAATCTAATTTCTTAGTGTCTGAGCCAAGATTATAACCAGCAAATTCAGAAGCAAGGTCACAGGTGGGTAACAAAAATTAAAAGTGAGACCTATCAGGGACAGAAGAGACACAACTCTAAGTCATCTTCCAAATGCATCTTTGTGGCACAACACACATGACTGATGCCCTCGCGATACTCTCCACTCCTCAATAAATGTGACATCATATTCAGGACTCTCCGACTGAAAAAGCAGATAAGTACATGATAGGATATTCCCATATTATAGGTTTCTATCAAAAATTATTACTGCATCCCTGCTTCAAAAAGCAGGCAAATTTCAGCTTCTAGAAATTTCACTCATGTAAAATAAAACCATTTCTGATGATGCCATAAAGAAACTGATGCCTAACTTTTAGAAAAATATATTTAGGGAAAACAAACACTGACAGCCATAGTGTAAAAAACTGGGCGGGTCGGGGAGGATTGTTTTATAGACAAAGACAACAAGGAGAATTGAGAAACAACCAAGATATTATCACCCTAAAAACATAATGCAATAACTTACTATCTTGGTCATCTAGTGCTGCTATAACAGAAATACCACAAGTGGATGGCTTTAACAAAGAGAAATTTATTCTCTCATAGTCTAGTAGGTTCCAAGTCCAAATTCAGCTCCAGGAGAAGGCTTTCTCTGTTGGCTCTGGAGGAAGGTCCTTGTCATCAGTCTTCCCTTGGTCTGGGAGCATCTCAGCACAGGAACCTCAGGTCCAAAGGACACACTCTGCTCTCGGCACTGCTTTCTTAGTGGTTTGAGGTTCCTATGTGTCTCTGTTCACGTCTCACTTTTATAGCTCAAAAGAGAATGGCTTAAGACACTATTTAATGTTGTATACCTCCATCAGTATAACTGCCAATAATCCATCTTATTACATCATAGTGATAGAGTTTACAACACATAAGGAAATCACATCAGATTACAAAATGGTATACAATTGTACAATACTGGGAACCACGACCCAGCCAAGTTGACAGATATTTTTTGGGGACACAGTTCAATCCATGACACTTAACTCCCACCGGAACTGCTGAGCTGTCCAGGCAAAATTAGTTTCCAGATTAATATACCTGAGAAATTAGATAACAATGTCATATAAATAAAATCTTATTAAACAAAAATAAGCTTGTAAACTCCTAGTCAAAGTGGATACCTGCTTATCTCTGATGCTTTTGGTTATGCCAAAAGTCTAAATGGTTGTACCTGGCAATTTCAGGAGATTTCAGAATCTGATTTATCAAGGAGATTTATAACACTGCTAGTTATTTATGTCTTAAAAGAAAAATACCTTCAATGCCAAACCAACTTCTTTATTTTCATCTGTATATGGAGGTTTCCAAAGCTGAATTCGGTCTTCCCTTAAAAACTGGGTTAATTTTGCTTGAAGATATTTCTTTTGCGCCATCCTTGAAAGCAAAACAATACAACAATAAAATCCCACACCACATCTCAAAGTGCTCTCTAATTTACCTAATACATTGAGGTGTTTTGTAAAATAAGCAGGGCTCTCTCCCATCCATCCCTCTCCGGTTTAAACGCAATTACCCATTACCATCAAGTTGATTCCGACTCACAGCGACCCTGCAGGACAGAGAACTGTCCCATAGGGTTTCCAAGGCTATAATCTTTACAGAAGCAGAATGCCACATCTTTCTCCCTCGGAGCAGCTGGTGGGTTTGAAACTCCGACCTTTCAGTTAACAGCCATGCGCTTAACCACTGCACCACCAGGGTCTCCTTTAAATTACTACGGTTTTAATCAATTCCAAATTCTCTTTTAAAAAATACACAAACACACACACACACACTATTTCAAAATTACTAATACGTAGCAAGGTTTTATTACACTTTTCTATCTCTTAACCTCTTGTTCTTTGATCTAAGAGAAGTTGAAACTTAAGTTTTAAGCATTACATTGTACAACACCTTGTGAGAGTGGACTTTTACAAGCACATCAACATAGAGCTTATAAATTCTTTGTAATTTAATATAGAACAATAGGCCAGCCACTCTGGCAGTTAAAATAAAGAAAAGCTATCTTCAACTGTGAACTATCAACAATAAATATTCTCTATATCTGAATTTTTTTAATTAAAAAGGTTTTACAATACTAGGAAAGTTTTGCATGATATTTTGTGGTAACAGCAGAATAATACATAAGCGATTGGCTCATCATTTTACAGCTGAGAAAACTGAGGTTCCAGGTTTGAAAAATGACTTGGCCAAGGTCACAAAATTAGGCAGAGTCATAACTGGCACTGGAACTTCTGCCTACAACACCGGACTCTGCATTTTGTAAGGCAGCTGCTTGCTACTTTTCTGTTCTCAGTTGATGAGGAAACTCCGGTGGTGTAGTGGTTAAGAGCTATGGCGGCTGCTAACCAAAAGGTCAGCAGTTCAAATCCACCAGACGCTCCTTGGAAACCCTATGGGGCAGTTCTACTCTGTCCTATAGTGTCGCTATGAGTCGGAATCGACTCAACAGCAACGGGTTTTTTTTTTTTTTTTGGTTGATAATGACGCTCTCCCGAAGAGCCACTCACTCATCACTCACTAAAACAGCAATTCAATGGTATGGGTGAGGCTGCTAATGAGACAGCTGACAAGCACCCTGTAATGCTTTATGGCCTGCCAAGATAGGACAAGCAGTAAGAAAAGTAAAAAGTTATTAGTTCCTGGCTGAGAGGAAGCAAGAATGGGGTTATTGCTCAAGGGGCACTGAGTTTCTCTTTGAGGTGATGAAAAACTTTCAGAGATACACAGTGGTGATGGTTGCACAAGATGCTGAATGTAATTAATGTCACTGAACTGTACGCTTAAAAATGGTTAAAACAGCAATTTTTTTTGTTTTATATATTATTACCACAATCAAATGAAAAGTTTTAAAGTTGTAAGTAATTTTCTTTTTTCCATCAAAGGTCACTACTCCATGCCCCCAAACCCCAATTTACCTGATTTTTAAATGCGGGTAGTAACTTAAATGTATTTAATAAACGAATTTTTTTTTTTAATTCAAACTTATTTTATGTCAGCTTGGGGGTGAGAAATGGGGTAACCAGGATAGGGAGGAAAAAAGGGAGTAAGGAATAAACACAAGGAAGGTATGGTGTGCATCCCATATGACCCATGAAAGAATCCCTACATTTTCAAGCACTAATACAGCTTCTCTCACAGAAAAGCCTATCAGCACTTAAGCATCTTACCTTTTCTAGTGCAAATCACTGGACCACTACACAGTTATGCTCCTGAATCTCCAGATTTTGAATAAAATATCACAGCAACCCCACTGAGGACAATAATATCATGGGCTACTCACTGGAGCCAAGCCATGTGGAAGGTGAACGCACAGCCCTCCCAGAACCCATCCAAGCCACCAGTTGACCACAGGACAAAAGGGCTTCACAAACCGAGTTGGTCCACACACCCGGCGCAAAGCAACCGCTGAGGGTCTACGCCACACACGGTTTGTTTTTTTTTTTAAATTATACCACACTCTGAAACTTACAAAACTTCAGTTAGAGATAACAGAAAAAGCCACGACACGAATTTTAAATAAACGAAAAAGGAACATAGTTTAATAGATCGGTTTTCGATGTTAACTGGATAACCCAGAAAGCCGGTTTCACGCCTGCGTACAATGTTCAACCAAAAAAGCTGACACATTAACTGTTCCAAATAGAAAGCGAAACGTTTAGACCACGCCTTTAAAAGTTTCTTCCACTTCTGTAAAGTACTGATCGATGTTACCTTTACCCAAAGCTTTTCAACTGTATCCAAATGTTTTTTACGTTTTCCCTTAGGAGTCGTGAAAGATTTCTTGTATTGGAAAACAAGAGTAAAAAAAGAAGGAGAAATACAGAATCAGATGGTCAAGGTTCGAAAAAATCAACTGTATTTCCTCTTAAACCAGCTGAGAAAATCTGGCTTTGGTTGCAAATAAACCCAAACGTCATATCTGGAATAACACCGCTACGATTCAAGGTTTCTACTTGTCTCATAACATTAGTTTATGTATGTATACAGCAACAACAACAAAAATTGTCGTCGAGTCCATTCCGACTCATTGCGACCCTGCAGGACAGAGTCGAACCGCCCTATAGGGTTTCCAAGTCTGTAATCTTTACGAAGCAGACTGCCACATCTTTCTCCCGCAATACATATATAGGCACCCGTGCATATATACTTGTTTCTGTTTCTCCAAAAGCAACACAGTAGATTTTTTTAAATGGCCCCCACCGCCGCCCGCCGTCTCCCCCTATCCCGCCCCAAGCCCCCAGCCGGCCCGCTGACGCCCGCCAGGCCAGGCGAGGGTCGGGGATGCGGGGCCAGGACGCCGGCCAGCCACCCTCACCTGCGCCACCGCCGTGCCGACTGCCAGCCGAGTGCCCGGATGCGGCGGGGCCGCTGTTTGTTTTCATTCCGGGTGAAACCGGCCCCGCTGCGCCACCGCCCGCGCGCCGCCCGGAAGGCCGCCTAGGTGGAGGGCGGAGCTTCAGCCCCCTCTCTCTCCTTCTGCCTGGGGCAGGTGTGCTGGTCGTTCGAGGAAGACGGGCCTGGCTTTGTTTCTCCAACAGCGTTGGAAGAGAATGGCGTGCTGTTCAAATATACCCGTTTCCCCCGGAGGGCGAGTCGGGACCCCAAAGCCCGCGCGCCCTACGCCTGGAATTAGGGGGCTTTCCCGAACTGGCCGCCCCAACGCTTGCCAGGCTAAACGTCCTAGTCACCATGATTAGCTGCAATATCTACTGAGATCTGCCTACTTCGAAAGCGCTCCGCCCCGACAGGTCCCCCGTTTCTTCCATAGGCTCCAAGACCCCAGGTGCTGGGCATCTGAAGTTCCCAGACAACTCCTGTAAATAGCTGGCGCCCCAAATGCAGACTGCCTGAAGCCAGGAAGCCCCTGAATTCCTCCACTGACGAGGCCACTTATTCTCACCCTAAAAAGAGAGACCTACAGAGGGAAGGGGTTCTCCATGGAAGCACAAACCCATACTGCTTCCTAACCCCACCATCCCATTGTCCCCTCCATGAGAAAATTCACGCCAAGTACTCACATTGTCCTTTGTACATAAGTGGAATGTTATACATTATTTTCTGCCACCCTTTTTTTCCCATTTAATTATAGTCTGTTTCAGATCTTTGCATGTCACTACATATAGATAGAGCTTTCTGATTCTAATAAATGAATAGTATAACATGTATTTAGTTATGTCTATGTTGATTAACATTTAGTCTCTAATTATTAGCTATGACAAACAATGCTGCAAACATAAACGTATATCACTGCAAGTACAGGTATTTCTACAGGATAGATTCCCAGAAATGGAAAAACTGCTGCAAATTGCTTCCCAAAAAGTTGTACGGATTTACAGACCCATCAACAGTGTTCAAAGAGCCCATCTCCCTACAACCTCATCACAATTGGACATCATCAAACTTTTTCCCAATCACAGAATTATCAAAAATTTTGCCAATGTGATGGGCAAGAAAAATGACATACAACGTCCCATTAATTTGAATGCTGATCATCTCTCCATGTATTTTTTTGGCCATCTGCATTTGTTTTACTCACAGCTGCTCATTTTCTATCAGTTTACATAGTGAAGACTATCAGTCTTCTCTATTGTGGCTTCTGGTTTTTGTATTTTGATTAGAAAAACTTTTGCTACCCTAAGATTATTAAAATATTATCCTATATTTCTATTAATTACATATTTTCTATTAATATTCTCCTATATTTTATGTTTCTATGAAATTATTTTATAGTTTGATGTTTTATGTTTATAACTTTAATTTTGTCTGTGTACAATTTTTTTAATGTACAATAGGATTGTTTTATTCACATAAAGGACTATGTATAGCGTGGAATAATTTTTTGTAATTAAAAATAGATATTTTACAGTTAATTGGCCTAATAATGTATTTAGTGCTTCTGTTCTACCTCCTAGTTTTTTGCATAGTGCCTGGGGTCTTAAAAGCTTGCAAGCAGCCATCCAAGGCACAACAATTGGTCTCTATTCACCTGGAGCAACAGAGGAAGGAGAGTCAGGAATAGGAGGAGGATATGGAATGTGTGGCTAATAGCCTCCATGAACAACTGCCTCCTTTACCATGAGACCAGAAGAACTAGATGGTGCCCAGCTATCATTACTGAACATTTTGATCAAAGATACTATAGACAAATTCTGATCAAAAGGGGAAAAATATGGAACAGAATTTAAAATTCTCATGGACTCTAGACTTTCTGGAGCCAAGGGGGCTGGCTGAATCCCTGAAACTATGACCCTGAGACAATCTTTAAACCTTAACCAAAAATATTCCCTGAAGTCTTCTTAAAACCAAACAATAGATTAACTAGTAAAAAATGTCTGCCTTGAACATTATACTCTTTTAAGAACTATCTATATGGGATCAAAGCGACAACAGCAACTCGAAAGATGAGATAGGAACCTTAGGGGGCAGTGAGTTTATGTTAATGGGGGAGGAACAACTCAGAAAGAGAGTGAGAATTGTTGCACAACTCAAAGAATGTAATCAGTGTCACTGAATTGTAGTATGTAGAAACAGTTGAATTGGTATATGTTTTGCTATGTATATTAACAACAACAAAATAAAATTTTTAAAAATTAGATATTTCAAGAGACTTCTCTTATCCACAAACCTAAAAATTCCCGACTCAGAACTGATTTTGTCTGTGGCTTCACTGGCCTATTGTTTTGTTTTGTTTTTCACCCTAAGTTGTTAATTACTTTGCAGCATGGCTAACTTGTTTCTTTCCTGCTTGAAGAGAGCCCTCAATAATAAAACCATTACCTGTGATTCAATGAAAAAGACTCTGGGCTTCTTTAATTTAAATTTCAAAAGGTCTAATGGCTACAAGTGGATGGAGGGCCAAATCTTCAGGAGTTACCTTTTTAGTGCTACCTCGGTAACCATTAAGTACTTCATCACCATGGAAACTTGTATTCATTAAGCAAAAATTGTTTAAGTCTGTGAATTCTCCATTCTCTGGAAGTGGTTTCCTCTTGTACAAGATAAACATTGCCCCAATTTGCAAATTGTTTATTAAATCACAGAGCAATCAAATATTGTGTTATTATTTTGAATTAATACAAGATTTTATTTTTTAACTATAGTTATTTTTTGTTTTATTTTTTATAGAATATCTAATTTTTTTTATCTGAATGGAAAATAAGTAAGTATATAAGATTGCTAAAGAGAAGCAGTAAAAATTGAATGTTTTGTATTATAGAATCAGTACGTCAAGTTTGACTTTGGCAGCCAGTGGTTCTTACAGTTGATTCATGCAGGCCGAGGGCGCGCCACTGCTGTGAAGCAGCAGGGCAGCACAGCCTCCACCAGCAAGGAGTTTCATACCATCAGGTACTTGTTAAAGGCCACCATAGCATCACCTGTGCAGGCAAACAGGGAAGGGGACATGGCAGCGGTACCATAGTGGAGGAAGCACGGGAGACACTATAGTTACTTAAGTTTAAACTAATATTCAATTATCATAGTTGAAATTTTTTTAATATAGATTTTCTTAAGCCTGTAAGTTCAATGTACAAATTTGACAATCTACTTATAAATCTAGACATTTTTTATAAAACTAAAACTAATTTCTTGTAACCATTCCTCAATTAAAGTTTAATTAACCCAAGTTGAACAAATTAAACTCCCTTAAGTTATATGTGCTAGTTACAAACTTAGTTCATTACATTCCCTTAACATTTTAAACTAAAAAACGTTTTACTGGCTCATGAATAAATAGACCAATGGAGGAAAACAAAGTCCAGAAATGTGTTCTAACATATGCAGGGTGTTCAGTGTATGATAAGAATGGCATCTCAAATCAACAGAGAAGATAGTCTATTCAATAAATAACATTGAGACAACTGGATTACTACCTGGAAATAAAAGTTACATTTGATCCACACCTCACACAGTATACCCGGATGAATTCTAAATGGATCAAAGACTGTGATATAAAAAATAAACCATAAAAGTTCCAGAAGAAAACATGGGAGAGAAGGAAGCCTTTCTTAACCAAGACAATATTCAGAAGCCATAAAACAAGCAAACTAAAAATAGATAAATTGTACTACATTTTTTAAGATCTGCATTTAAAAATCATAAGCAAAAAAATTTTGTAAATCATAAGCAAAGGCAAAAAGCAAATAACAAAATGGGAGAAAATAGTATGAATTCACGTTAAAGACAAATTTCTTTAATATAAAAACAGCTCTTACAATTAAAAGATCAAAATAGAAAAATGGGCAAAGTCTATAAAAATATGGTTAACTAGAAAAGAAATACAAATTGTTCATGAATATATGAAAAATTGCATAACCTCACTTACAACTGAATAAATATAAATTAAAACTAGACCAAGATACTGCTTTTTACCTATCATGGTAGAAAAGTTGGTAATACACTGTAATGGCAAAGCTGTGAGGAAATAGGCACTCTCATACATTGCTTGTGGAAGGTTAAATTGGTACAATTCCTAGGAGAACGCTGTGGCAGTATCTATCAGAATTACAATGCATATTCTCTTTCACCCAATAATTCAACTTCTACTACTCCTGTTATATTTTATTATTACTGTGTTATCAACCTGCCCCTTTTCTGTTGTCTCTAACGCTGACATTTAGTGGCTTCTGTCAATTTCTTGAGGTGAAGAACTTTCTCCAATTTATGTTTGTGTTTTTGTTGCTATGGGTTTTGTGGTTATAAAGAATCAAGGAACTTCTGCATAACAGTGTCAGGATAGAATCAGAAAATCCTTAAACATCCTTTGCGTGACAGTGAAATTTAAGGCTGAATGTTGGCACTTCTTGCTAGTGAAGTGCAAAATAACAGGTGGTTTTGCAAGTTAGTTTTATTTATAGGTACTGTCTTAGTTACCTAGTGCTGCTGTAACAGAAATACCACAAGTGGATGGTTTTAACAAAGAGACATTATTTATTTCTTTACAGTAAAGTAGGCTAAAAGTCCAAATTCAGGGTGTCAGCTCCAGGGGAAGGCTTCCTCTTCTCTGTTGGCCTTCTCATCAATATTCCCCTGGACTAGGAGCTTCTCCATGCAGGGGCGCCAGGTCCAAAGGACACACTCTGCTCCTGGCACTGCTTTCTCAGTGGTATGAGGTCCCCTTGTCCCTTTGCTCACTTCTCTCTTTTATATCTCGAGAGTGCCTCAGGACACAATCCAGTCTTGTAGATTGAGTCCAGCCTCACTAACCACTGCTGCCCATCCTCCCTCATTAACATCATAGAGGCAGGATTTACAACATATAGGATATCACACAATACCAGGAATCATGGCCCAGGCAAATCAATAAACACATTTTTGGGGGGACATAATTCAATCCATGACAGGTACTTTAATCAGAGCAATATAAATGCATTGAGTTAAGTTTTGTGGTAAGCTAGTTTTTTATAGACAGGGAATGGATTTTGAAAGAAATTCTTTTCTTTCCTATTTGTAAATGGGAATTTTTGGGGAGTAGTTATAAACTGGAATTTTGGGGGAATTGGAATGATGACTCACACTTTCAGTCTAATTAGTTTTCAGTTTTACTAATAACCCTATTTGGAGACATAGTCACTTTATTCTGCATCCTAACTGGACAAGAAGAATATGAAAGGAGCAGAGAAACCAAGTTAGTGGTGAGGGAAATATATTCCCACTTAGGGATACAATAATTTCAGTCACACTGTAGATGATAACAACTATCATGAAGATGGCAGAGGACTGTCCTGTTTTGCATCAAGTTGCCATCAGTCGACACCAACTGGATAGCAAATAACAACAACAATAACAGCAGGTGACAGAATCGGAAAGAAGTTTTGAAATGATTAGATAAGGGGTTACTCTGGTTCTCAGAAAATGTGGGTGGAAGACTGAATCTCAGGGACAGGGCATGAACTGTAATTGCCATAGTGACTATCAGGAAGAGCCCAGCATGCTTATTTGTGACTCAGAATAGTTCTCAAAGCATCTGGTCCTCAAGTTATGTGCCCTGGTTTTGAATCTTACGTATAATGGCCCCAAATTTTTAACCCAGTTACCTCAGTTCATCTGTCTCTCAATAGTTGGGTGGAAGAAATACTAACTGAAAAGATAAAGAAATAGGGACAGAGATGATAAGTAAATCAAACCATGGTATTAGTACTTCTGAATTGAGTTCAGGAAAATCCATGTTTTATTGTTTAACCCACTTTCAATGTTAAATTTTACCTTTGTCTTTGGTTTTCAGCAGGCCCACTATGATGTGCTGGGTGTTGTTGATTTTGTATTTTGTCATAGATTGAATTGTGTCCCCCAAAAATCTCTGTCAACTTGGCTAGGCGCTATGATTCCCAGTATTGTGTGATTGTCTACCATTTTGTCATCTGATGTGACTTTCCTATGTGTTGGAAATCCTATCTCCATGGTGTTAATGAGACTGGATTAGTGGCAGTTATGTTAATGAGGCAGGACTCAATCTACAAGATTAGGTTGTGTTTTAAGTCAATCTCTTTTGAGATATAAAAGAGAAGTGAGCAGAGAGACATGGTGTGACGGTTCAGATTGTTTGTCAACTTGGCTGGGCCATGATTTTCAGTGTTTTGGCAGTTGTATAATGTTGTGATCACTTCCCTGTTGAGATTTGATATGTGATCACCCCCATGATGGGATCTGCTGTGAGTAGCCAATCAGTTGAAAGGGAGTTTCCTTGGGTATGAGGCCTGCATCGAATATAAATGGACATTCTGGCAAGGGTCATGGGCTTTTACTTACTCTGTATCCTGCAGCTCTGTTTGTCTGACCAAAAGTTCTTGGGACTTGAGCTAGCAGCTTACCTGTGGTCTTGCCTCCTGATCTCAGGATCTGTTGATCGTCACAGCCTGTGAGCAACAGCCCTGCTCTCTGACCTGCCGATCTTGGGTTCACCAGCCCCAGCGACTACAGGAATCGAGAAGCCTCTATCCTGACCCACAGACTTGGGACATTCCAGCCTCTATAATCAATTGAGTCATTTCTGTGATATAAATCTCTATCTATAGATTTATACACTTTACTGGTTTTGCTTCTCTAGAGAACCCAGCCTAAGACACATGGAGACCTCATACCACAAGAAAGCAGCACCAGGAGCACAGCTTGTCCTTTGGACTGGGGTCCCTGTGCTGAGAAGCTTCTAGACCGGGGGAAGATTGATGACAAGGACCTTCCCCCAGAGCCAACAGAGAAAGAAAGCCTTCCCCTGGAGATGGCACCCTGAATTCGGACTTCTAGCCTTCTATACTGAGAGAGAATAAACTTCTCTTTGTTGAAGCCATCCACTTGTGGTATTTCTGTTACAGCAGTACTAGATGACTAAGACATATTTTCTGCTTAGAAGTCACAGAGCTTCTTTAATCTGTGATTTGGTGTCTTTTGTTCATTTCGGAAAACTCTTGACTATTATCTCTTTAAATATTGTTTCTGCTCCACTCTCCCTCCTCTTCTGAGAAACTAATTACGTGTACGTTAGACCTTTTATTTTTTTCCCACATGTCGCTAATGCCATTTCCGTATTTCTAATCTTTCCTTCTGTGCTTCAGTTTGGATATTTTCTATTGATTTGTCCCCAGTTCATAATCCTGTGTTCTGTTGTGTCTAATCTGCTGAGTGCATAATTTCATTTATTGTACTTTTCAGCTCCTCAGTTCCCATTTGATTTTATTTTGATAGATTCCAATACTCAGGTGAGATTTTCCATCTTTTTTCTTATTTTCTTGAACCCGTTAATCATAGCTATTTGAAAGTCAGCTAACTGTGATATCTGACTCATCTGTGGATCTGTTTCTATTGTCTTTTCTTCTCTTACTTTTGATGTATTAATAATTTTTTAATTAAATACTGAACATTGCTTATAAAAAATTGTAGAGATTTCAAACATTGTTATCATCCTCCAAGGGGAGTTTATCCTTCCTCTGATAGGCCAATGAGAGGAGTGGCCAATCACCTTAATCCAGGGGACTGGACTGAGGCAAGACTGGGCTGAGGCTCTAATAGGGCTCAGTCTATCTCTGTCTATCCAACTTCCAACTGGGAGCCTTGCAGCAACCCACCTCCACTCCTACCCAGCAGATTCCAAACTCCAATCCTTGTCTTACAAGTCTAGCAAAACCTCCCTCTGCTTCTCAGAGGCTTTCCACTTAGGTTTCAGTTTATGGCCCCACACAATCCCAGAATTCAAAATATATCCTTGGGAATCCCCCTTCTCTTAGCCTCTGCCGAAAGCTCTGCTGATTTTCTGTCCCCAGCAGTGGCCCTCTGTGGATTCGAAGTCTGAATTTCCAGCTTCATTGCCTAGACTTGATAAATGCCTTCAAGTTTTTACTTCTGTTCTGAGAATATTGCGTTGTTTTGTTTTTTAAATTATTAAAAAAATTTTTTGTTAGAACAACTCAGCAAAATAAAATTCCAGTTTTCATTGTTGAGCAACACCGTTTCACACATACATCAAACAGGTCAAAAATAAAATAAGTAAATAAATAGCAACTTCATGTATAAAAAAAGGAAGAAAAACCTTTTATCTTTTGCCTTTCTAACCATCTCATGCAAACCAACTGCTTATATTACAGCTAAGATCATACACAAAAAAAGTTACTGGAAAGCTTGGAATATGGTTGTACTTTTCGTTGTTATTTTTGCTTTTTTTACAAGGTTATTTTTCTCCTTTGAGATTATAATTAGCACGGTCACACCACAAGTAAATCAGAAGTAGGACAGAGAACTCTCTGAAGGCTGGTTTGGTCAGTGGAGATCATTAAAAATGGCTGAGCCCTAACAATATGTACAAAAATATAACATGTAAATAAAAAACATAAATTTTCCTCTTTAAAGTACTTTTAAGAGAAGAAGCAAGGCCTTGGAAGTTTTGGTTCTTTTTTCTTCGCCTGTTGCAAATTCATGTTGTGGTTTTGGTTGGGTGGTGGACAGCGCATGCCTTCTGCCAAGTTTAGATTTTGAGATGGGAAGTGGAGGGTGAATAGTTCACGGTGACTTTTTTTTTAAGTTTAACTTTTCCTTTTTTGCTGTCTGGTCATCCTCATCAGACTTCTGCTTCTTGGTGTCACCATCACCATCCTCATCATCTTCAACTGCCCATTTGCCAATAGCTGCGTCAACCTCCTCATCTTCATCTCCAACCTCTTCCTCCCCAGCACCTCCTTCCTCCTCTTCCTCCCCACCTTCTTCGTCTTCTTCATCTACTTTGAGGTCAGCCTCCTGTTCCCCATTTTCCTCATTAGCATTCCCATTAGCTGTGCGTCTCCTCCATTTTCCACCTCCTCCACAACCTCCTTCTTCTCCTCTAAGTCCTTGGTGGTGATCTTGGAGCTAGTGTCCACAGCCACGTCTGACATGGTGGAGCATGCAACTGATCCGATGCAGCAGATTACAAAGAAAGCAAGCATTCAGGGACTCTGGCAAAAAGCGCAGGAGTCCGGAGGAGGTGGCTGCTGGGAGCACAGAACGGAGTTGGAGACAATGCAAAGACAGCTTTTCAGAGTAGCCAGTAGCTCACTAAATTTTTTAAAAATAATAAAAAAAGAGATAATAAATATCAATCCCCCAAAGTTTCATTACCTAAAATATAACTATTACTAACATTTTGATGTAAAAAGTTCTGATGCTTTCTTCTTAATCAGAGCTTTTCTTAAATATAGATATCTCATATATGCAATTTTTATCCTACTCTTTAAGCTTAACATATCTGTGATAGTTAAGATTGTGTGTTAACTTGGCTGGGCCATGATTCTCAGTGTTTATACTTGCTCACTCCCATGATTGAATATGCTGTGAGTAGCCAATCAGATGAAAGGGAGTTTCCTTGGGAGTGTGGCCTGCTTCTGAATATAAGCAGACTTTCTGGCTTTTTGCTGTCTCTGGATTGTGCAGCTGCCTCCTGTCGTCTCACCTCTTGTTCTTGGGACTTGAGCTAGCAGCTTACTTGTCAATCTTGGGATTCGTCAATCTTCACAGCCTGTGAGCAAGAGTCAGCTCCCCAACATGCTGATCTTGGGTTTGCCAGCCCCTGCAGCTATGTGAATCAAGAGAAACCTTGTGGTCTTGCCTGCTGATCTTGGAACTCGTCAACCTTCACAGCCTGTGAGCAGGAGCCCTGCTCTCTGACCTGCTGATCTTGGGCTCACAAGCTTTTACAGCTGTGTGACTTGGGAGAGGCCTCTACCCTGATCCACGGACTTGGGATGTTCTAGCATCTACAACCACATGAGCTGTTTCACGGATATAAATCTCTATATTTATACGCTTTACTGGTTTTGCTTCTCTAGAGAACCCAGCCTAAGACAATGTCTTAAGCATTTTTCATTTTACTTCTGTCAAAAGAAACCGAGTCAATAATAAAATTAATCTATTAAATGAGGTTTATTTGGGTAGAGGATTCCTAAACTGGGTAGCACCAAAGTATGTGTGGAAAGGTACTCCACCCACTATCAGCAATGACTGTGTTCTTATTTGACAAAACAGGAAAGCATAGAAACTTGTTTCTGATTGGCTTATACTGTCAGGATTTCATCGGTCAATAAAGGTAACAGTGCTTGGTCAATGAGGGTGGCATGATTTACAGGAAAGCTAGGCAGTTACAAGAAGTTTTATTTGGCTTAATGTGGTACAGTGAATAACTTAATATGGCCCTTCTAGGCATAGTCTTTGTAACTCCCACCAAATCACTGGGTGAGGAATATGCAGCTGAGGTACTTGTGGCCCACCAAGGGGACTGGATAGCTTGCTGATAAAGTAAATAAGATGTATGGCACCCTTGTTGGGGTGAGACCATGCAAATAAGGCATATGGAATCCTAAGGAGGGGATTGGTCAGTTTTGTCATCCTACTGCACTTAAAGGGAGATATGGAGAGAGAGAGGGAGAGAGAAGCTGTAACAAGGAAGACAGAGAGAGGCAGCAGAGGCAGCAGAACCAGGACAGAGAGGGAGAGCTATAATACCAGAGATGGGAAGCAGCAGCAGCAGAGAATCAGTGGGAGCAGAACCAGGAGACTATGAAGCAAGAAAGCTGAGTGCCTTCAGGCAAGCGGCTTGCTGATTGAGTAGGATGCCTCCAGGTACTTGGTGGAGTTAGGTTTGCCAATCCATGGAGCTAGAGCTGAGCACCTTCAGTCTGAGGCTTCCTGCAGACAGGGGTGCCTCTAGGCACTTACTGGCAGAGCTAAAAGGGCTTTGTAACACTTGCCCAAGCAGGGCAGAGGCCAGGCCAAGAGCCAGGAAGAGGCCTGCCTGCCACACGGCTGAGAAGAGGCTGTTCTGATCAAAGAACTGTATCCTGACCATTCCTGAACCTGAATTGCAACCTGTTACTTCCCTAATAGACCCCATAACTGTGAATATGGTCTTGTAAGTTCTCTGTGGCCATTGCAACAAATTATCGAGCCCAGTAGAGAAGTAGAGAGTGCCATGGGAGGGACAGTTAATATCAGAATTGGTAAAAAGGTTGGAGGATGGAGGCATCTCTGACCTCCACCTCTGAAGAATCAGCCTTGGGCATTGATCTTGATTCTCTTTCCCCTTGTGAAGTTAGAGGAGGACAGACTATGCCACCACCACCCCATAGTTACACTTAAGTTTTGAAAAAGGCAAGTATTAGGAGCGTTGTCCACCCAGCCACCACCAGTGTAGTTTTGTCAACCACCCGACTCCATTTTTGTTTCATTTAATAATTATTGACCAAAGAAGGTCTTTGATCAAGTTACTGGCATCTCATTTTGTCTTCTCCTGGGCCTTCTTCTGTATAGGCTTTTGCTAACTGATGTCTGACAATAGTCTCCTATTTCCAGGTATTCACCATGCCATAGCTAAGGCTGCACACAGTGCTAATCAGAGGCAGAGGAGGTAATTGATTGATGAATGGAGTAAGAGTGTGTTTGAGAAACACTGTCAGCTGGGTCAGCCTGGTCAAAGCTCCACGGCTTGATTATTTTTACTGCAAAAGGCCAAACAGTTACTTCTGGAAGCATTATTCTGTGGAGGGAATAAATGTCGATAGACTGGTTATAAATACTCTGAAAACAATTTACATTTGATCACCCCACAGAATACCACAATCATAATTAAAATTATAATTCCTGTTTGGGTTAAAGAACATATCCAAGACCCTACATTAGTAGGCAGCTAAACAGATCAAATCCCCAGCTGGAATGAAATTCTACTTGATGTAACCAGTCTGCTTATTGTTGGATTTTGGTTACAGCTTGTTTGACTTATTGAGTGGAATTTATGTATGTGCAACAAGAAGTGTTAGCTATCACACAGATGCTTCCTTGTTGGGCCAGAAGGAAATCTAAAATAAGTCTATGATCTAGCACTACCCTAGCTCAAAAGTTGAGAGACTTCTGTTGAGTTGTATAGCCTCAGCTATGGAGTCAGCTGTTACTGCCATAGTTCGAGACAGGTTACAAACAGGGACAGATCACCCAATAAGCAAGGTAATCGCATGCTTAGGGCATCAGTAAAACAGGGGCACCAGTTGTCCAAAACAAAGGCCCATAGATGCCAAGCAGACAGGACACAAGGAAAAGTGAGCACTGCAGGGGAAGGAAACTGGCAGGGCACTAAATGAAATTGATACCAGCTTCAGTGCATGAGAATGTACTGGCCAGAAATAAAGTTCATGCAGGGTCATGAGAGCACCCATACACAAAGTTGTTTAAGCAATGAGGCCCCTACCACTTAAACACCTTCACTGATATCTGTCTCCTATAGTCCTTTCCAGTGTAATTGCAACTCCTTATCTTGGTGCGTCTCTTGGGAGTATACTATTTTTTTCTAATAAACAAGAGGTGGGGTTGGGCTGCTGAGTCTAATTCTTGCTACATTGACCAAACATGCAACTGAATCCAACAAGAGTGGTTATTGGGCAAGGATGGATCATATTAACAGATAACAGGCCTCTGATCCATTTTGAAAGAACCATCTTATACATCCACATCTGCTGATCTAGCAACTCCTGCCAGGAGGGCCAGCAATGCTCTTTGCCATGATACAAACACAAGGGTATGCTCTTGTGCACATCCTGGTAAACAACCAATGTTCCAGATGATGTGCAAAAGCGAGGGAACTCGAATAAGTCAAACATTGCAATGAATTAAATCAAGTTGCTTTTTAACTGTATAGCATTTGTGCATATTCTTTAATGATCATAAACTACACAATAGAACACTCATTTTCATCCCTAAAGAGACTCAGAAACCCTCAGCTTACAATAATTATTCAAGAAAGACTCAATTCATTATCTTTGTGAAGTATGGAAATAGGTATTGTTTGGCAGCTTAATTGTGATGGAATTATTGAAGAATTTGTAAGAGCAGAGAATAGAAAGAAATGTTTTTAATTATAACATGTTAGAGATGAAAGATCTACCTAAAAATAAAATACAGTAACTTGTTTTCTGATCATTAAATTTTCTTTTATAACATCTTTTCATTTGTTCATTTATAATTATAGCATTTATTATAAAACAAGCTTAAAAATTGAAGTATGAACTATTTAAAGCAAAATTGGTAAGAGTCCATTATTGTTGTGGGAGATCAACAGAATTTTACATTGATTGTTGAAACAACTAAGTTCACTGACTGATTTTCTTTGTTGTAGATATGTGGAATATTCTTTTTGTAGAAAATGTGCTATATAGTAAAAATCTTAGTACCCTGGATCCACTAAAATTTTTATAATCCAGTTCATCTCTGTTATGGATTGAATTGTGTCCCCAAAAAATATGGGCCTACTTGCCTAGGCCATGATTCTCGGTACTGTGTAATTTTCTACATTTTGTGATCTGATGTAATTATCCTATGTGTTATAAACCCTAATCTCTCTATGATGTTAATGAGGTGGGATTAGAGGCAGTTTTATGTTAACGAGGCAGGATACAATCTACAGGATTAAGTTGTATCTTGAGTCAATCTCTTTCGAGATATAAAAGAGATTAAACAAGTGAGCAGAGACCATTACCATCAAGAAAGAAGAGCCTGGAGTGGAACATGTCCTTAGACCGGGGTCCCTGCACTGAGAACCTCCTAGACCTAGACCCAGGGGAAGATTGATGCCAATACACATGGAGATCTCCAAGGAACGTCAGGCCCACACATGTTGAAAGGAGACAAGGACCTTCCCCTAGAGCCGACAGAGAGACAAAGCCATCCCCTAGAGTAGGCACCCTGAATTGGGACTTCTAGCCTCCTAAACTATGAGAGAATAAATTTCTATTTGTTAAAGTCATCTACTTGTGGTTTTTCTGTTACAGCAGTACTAGATAACTAAGACAATCTCATTCTGCTAAAATGGCATATACCACTTATACGTTCAACTGCTATTATAGCTGTATTTAAAAAGAAGTTACATCATGGATAGCTAAGACACACATACACAAATATATATATATATATATATATATATATATATAAAACTCATATATTCTGTTCAAATTCATGAGTAAGCAGAGAAGGGGGCACCACAGATTATCAGTGCTTAGGGCCCTCACATTCCAAAAAAGGGTGATCCAATAGAATGCAGAAATTATCGAACAATATCATTAATATCATATGCAAGTAAAATTTTTCTGAAGATCATTCAAAAGCGGTTGCAGCAGTACATCAACAGGGAACTGCCAGAAATTCAAGCCAGATTCAGAAGAGAGCGTGGAATGAGGGATATTCATTGCTGATGTCAGATGGATCCTGGCTGAAAGCAGAGAATACCAGAAAGAAGTTTACATTTGTTTTATTGACTATGCAAAGGCATTCAATTGTGTGGATCATAACAAATTATGGATAACATTACAAAGAATGGGAATTCCAGAACACTTAAATCATGCTCATGTGGAACCTGTACATAGAACAAGAGGCAGTCGTTCAAACAGAGCAAGGGGATACTGCACGGTTTAAAATCAAGAAAGGTGTGCATCAGGGTTGTATCTTTTCACCATACTTATTCAATCTGTATGCTAATCAAATAATTGTAGAAGCTGGGCTATATGAAGAAAAATGCAGCATTAAAATTTGTGGAAGACTCATTAACTAACTTTGATGTGCAGATGACACAACCTTGCTTGCTGAAAATGAAGAGGACTTGAAGCCCTTACTGACGAAGATGAAAGACTACAGCCCTCAGTATGGATTACACCTCAACATAAAGAAAACAGAAATTCTCACAACTGGACCAATAAGCAACATCATGATAAATGGAGAAAAGATTGATGTCGTCAAGGATTTCATTTTACTTGGATCCACAATCAACACCCATGGAACCAGCAGTCAGGAAATTAGCTGATGTATTACCTTGGACAAATCTGCTGCAAAAGACCTCTTTAAAGTGTTGAAAAGCAAAGATGTCACTTTGAGGACTGAGGTGCGCCTGATCCAAGCCATGATATTTTCAATTGTCTCATATGCATGCGAAAGCTGGACAATGAATAAGGAAGACCAAAGAAGAATTGATGCATTTGAACTATGGTGTTGGTGAAGAATATTGAATATACCATGGACTGCCAAAAGAATGAACAAGTCTGGGTTGGTAGAAATACAGCCAGAATGCTCCTTGGAAGCAAGGATGGCGAGACTTTGTCTCACATACTTTGCACATGTTATTAGGAGGGACGAGTCCCCGGAGAAGGAATTCATGCTTGATAAAGTAGAGGGTCAATGAAAAAGAGGAAGACCTTCCATGAGATGGATTAACACAGTGGCTGTGACAATTGTCTCAAGCATAACAATGTTTGTGAGGATGGTGCAGGAATAGGCAGTGTTTCATTCTGTTGTGCATAGGGTTGCTATGAGTCGAAACAGACTCAATGGCACCTAACAACAACAACAACAAGATCCCTCACATGCCTTAATCTGGCCCTGGTTACAAATCATGACTTCATTTACACTGACTCCCAGCCAGGAAAGTAAGGACTTAATAAAGGAAGTGAAAGCTGTGGGGTTAATACCTTCTGTCAAGACATCTCATTTGTTTCTAATTCTTCCAAAAAATTTAGGGTGCTAGTCCAATGCATACTTTCACTGTGTAAGTGGAATTCTAGTGGGACCCCAAAGGTTCCATGAGTGCAGCTTCCTGACATTTTCCTGCCATCAAAGCATTGGAGGGCACAGGCATCATCTGAGTTCTGAAGAGTTTTATGATCTTTATACCAGCTAGAGCTTCCACAAAGAAATGCATAACCTTTGGGTGCAAAGGGGACACAGACTCCAGTGACATTATTAACAGATTCATTATAGGGAACGGTATTATTCACCTGAATTAACCAATTTTCAGGAAGAGAATGATTGCAAATAGAGTCTTCCCAAATCACAGGGATTGAGGAACTTCTGACAGACTGTAGGATCTCTTTTATAAAGCTTAGAATTTTTCCCTGAAGAACAGTTTTCATCTAGGAAATCAAAGTTCCTGGAGTTGTAGGGATGGAACCCAAATCTCACAAAGTCTAAATGGCTGAGAGATCCCCAAGAATGCTTACATTCTGATGGGCCCCAATCTGTATAATCAGTCCACGTTAGCAGTAAGTGGTTATGTTTTTCATTTCAGTGAGATTAAAGCCAGGAGCAGTTAAATCATGTTGAGCATTTGGAGGATGCCAGAATCTAATTCCGTGAGTTACTTGGATGGTTGAGTTGACAATGGCATTCAGGATTCCAGTGTAATTGAGGACATGTAAAGCTAAAGGGGAGCCCTGGTAGTGCAGAGGTTAACCACTTGGCTGCTAACCAAAAACGTCAGCAGTTTGAATCCATTAGCCGCTCCTCTGAAACCCTATGGGGCAGTTCTACTCTGTCCTATACGGTAGCTATGAGTTGGAATTGACTTGATGGCAATGGGTTAAAGCTATAGGGTCTGAATTAGAATGTACCAAATAGGGAGAAGGATGGCAAATCCAACAGTCTGTCCAATTTCCTACTGAAGCTACTGCCTGGGCTAACCTAACAGAAGCATTATTTCTTCATTTTTAGGCTTTAAATACAAGCAGGGATAATTAAGCAAAAACAATCAACTTATTTATCATCAAAAGAATGTTTAATAAGTCTATTGGTACAAGGGTGCTAAGGCCATTTGATGGGGAAAAAAGAGTCTCTTCAATAAAATTGGATTTACACATGTAGAAAAATGAACAGGATCCATGCCTCATACCATCTACAAAAACAAATTCAAAACGGATTGAGGACCTAAACATGCAAACCAAAACCATAAAATTCTTAGAAGAAAAAGCTGTCAGGCCTAGCTTTTAACAATGGATTATCTAATATAATAACAAAAGCATAAACAGCAAATGACAAAATAAATAAATGGGGCCTCATAAAAATTAAACACTTCTGTTCATTGAAAGACTTTACCAAAAAAGTAAAAAGACAAGCTACTGACTGGGAGAATATCTTTGGAAACCACATATCCGACAAGAATCTAATAACCAAAATGTATATAAAACTTTGATAACAACAAAAAGACAAATAACTCAATCATAAACTGGGGAGAGGACATAAATAAACATTTCACCAAAGAAGACATTCAAATGGCCACCAAACACATGAAAAGATAACCAGCGTCATTAGTTATCAGAGAGATGCAAATCAAAACCATAATGAGATACCGTTTCACTTCCACTAAGATGGCTAAGATTTTAAAAAAATGATAATAACAAATGTTGGTGAGCATTTGAGGAGATTGGAATCCTTATCCATTGCTGGTAGAAATGCAAAATGGTACAGCCATTGTGGAAAACAGTGTGGCGGTTCCTCAAAAAACTAACAGTAGAACTACCATATGACCCAGCAATTCCACTCCTAGGTATATTTCCAAAAGTCTTGAAAGCAGAGATTGAACAGAGACTTGTACACCAGTGTTCATTGCAGTGTTATCTACAATAGCCAAAATGTGGAATCAACTTAAAAGCCCGTCAATAGATGAAAGAATAAACAAAATGTGGTACGTACATATAATGGAATACTACTCAGCCAGTAGGAAAAATGAAGTCTTAATATACGCTACAGTATGGATAGAGCTGGAAGACGTTATGCTGAGTGAAATAAGTCAGTCACAAAATGACAAATATTGCATGACTTCACTTATAAGAACTGCAGTTTTCACCAAAGGACCGCCAGGTGGAGCTCTCAAACAAAAATGAAGCTTCAAACAAAAAAGTTGCCAGACTAGTATTTCTAACAAAAAATATACCACGATAATATCTCCTATTATGCAGAAAGGCACTAAAGTTCATACTTTGATAGCACTTACCTCAGCAGGAGCATTTCTGAAATGTTCATGGAGTGCAAGAAGCAGAATACAATGGATCCACTGTGGCACTACCAAGCAATCCAGGTCTCCTCCAGATCGGACGAGGTATTTGCCAGTGAAGACCCTGCTGTCACTGCACCAATCTGTTGTAGGTAAACAACTTTCACCAAAGCCTTCTGTGACAAAGAGATTTGTATTGTGACATATCAGAAAACAAAGATGGGAAATTGCCTGCAACACTCAGGCTATTGACAGATCAAAATCCAAAGAAGTACAATCTAGAAGTGCTTTCTATACAATTTTGACAGGTGCTGATTCATTTTAAGTAAATTACTTACAAATCGTGATTGGTTAAAGACAAAAACTAAGATCATGATCGGGTGACCTTTTTCTTTTCTAACAACGTGGTCCCTTGGCTTAGGGGTTCTAGGTCTGTCATATGATGACTGTTTTTTATTTCTCATATGGTATGGTATTTGGTAGATCTTTAACTTGCTTCCTGGGGTAAATTGTTATTTCGTTTTGGTATGTACATCCACTGTCCATTGAACCGGTTAGAGCATTCTGTCCCACTTCTTTGATGTCGTTTTCTATTGTTTCAAGCTTTTCAGATTCTGACCAACAAGTTGACCTTTTTGGTTATGGCCTGCTGTGGTTAGATTAACCGTTTATTAATCTGAAAAGCTTGCAAACGGCCATCCAAGTCACAACAATTGGTCTCTATTCGCCTGGAGCAACAGAGAGAAAGAGGAGAGTCAGGCATAGGAGGATATGGAATGTGTGGCTAATTGCCTCCATGAACAACTGCCTCCTTTACCATGAGACCAGAAGAGCTGGATGGTGCCCCGGCCAGGGGCAGATTAACCAGTAAACACGGTATGCTCTACCTTATAGTAAGCAAGGTACACACAGGCCTAATTGTGTTTACTTACTAATCTGTAATGCACAGTTTCACTGATGTGGTGAAACCCATGTGTAATTGTGCACTACAGATTAGTAAGTAAACACAATTAAATTTATTGAGTAATCCATCCCTGTGCCTGGCTACCATTACTGAACATTTTGATCAAAGATTCTACAGAATAGTCCTGAGCAAAAGGGGGAAAATGCAGATCAGAATTTCAAATTATCATGGGCCTCAGACTTCCTGGAGCCATGAAGGTTGGATGAACTCCTGAAACTATTGCCCTGAGATAATCTTTAAACCTTAAACCAAAAATATCTCTGAAGTTCTTCTTAAAACCAAACAATAGTTTAGCTTAACTAGTAAAAAATGTCTGCCTTGAGCATTATGCTTTTTTAAGAACTATCTATATGGAATCAAAGTGACAACAGAATTTGAAAGATTAGATAGGAACCTTAGAGAGCAGTGAGTTTATGTTAATGGGGGAGGAACAACTCAAAGAAAGTAATCAATGTCACTAAATCGTACATGCAAAACTGTTGAATTTGTGTATGTTGTGCTGTGCATATTTTCAACAACCACAGCAAATAAATAAAATTTTTTAAAAACATGAAAAAAGACAAGTTTATGAAGAAAAATGAACAATACAAGATTCCTGATGGTTAAAGAAGAGCTTATTTGTGTGTTTTTAAGTGATGATAAGCCCGTTGCTATCGAGTTGATTCCAACATATAGCGACCCTATAGGATGGTAGAACTTCCCCATAAGGTTTCCAAGGAGGGGCTGGTGGATTTGAACTGCCAGTCTTTTGGTTAGCAGCTGAGCTCTTAACCACTGCACCACCTGGGTTCTGAATGAATGAAACAAACAAAAAAACCGTTGCCGTGGAGTCAATTCCAACCCATGTGGGTATCAAACCGGTGTGGTACTTAGCCATCACTGAATACATATCCAAGAGTTTTGCTCTTAAATATTACTATTTACAATAAGCTGGAAGTTATATCTTTCACAGATATTTAAACCAGTGAGGAAAAACTTTAGATGGAAAATTATGAGGGAGCTCAAAGTTTTTCAATATTTTGAAGACAGTACCTCTCCAAACTTTGGAATCATCTTGAGTTAAGGTCTCCCTCTCGGAGTAATATTCAGAATTTGTGTCGGATCATAGTTCAAGAGAAGCGTCTCCTAGCAAGAACAACTATCATGTCCTGCAAGCCAAGCACAGCCTGTTGTAGTTCCTGGGATCTTTACTATAAAACTTGAGCCAAGAGTAAGTATTCAATAAACCAGTTCCTATTGGACCATCACCCCCAGCTCCATGTTGGCTAACCCCACCCCCAAAGCAAGAAAAGAAAGACATCACCCTGTACCCAAGCCCAGTTTGTATGTGTGTGACCCAAAGTCCAGAATTGAGAGGGAAACAAAAATAAGACAGAATAGTACATTGTACATCATGAGGCAATTCTTTTTTGTGGTAACATAAACACAGCATAAAATTTGCCATTTTAAGTATTTTTAAGTGTACAATTCAGTGGCGTTAACTACAATTACAATGTTGTACAACCATCATCATTATGCATTTCCAAAAGTTTTCCATCACCACAAACAGAAAGTCAATACCCCTTAAGCAATAACTCCCCGCTCCCCTCTGCTCCCAGCCCCTGCTAATCACTAATATACTTGTCTCCATACATTTGCCTATTCTAGATATTTCATAGCTGATAATATTCAACTGTATGTATCATACCACATTTTATTCATTCATCAGTTGATGGACACTTGGGATGTGTCTACTTTTTGGCTATTGTGAGTAATGTTGCACTGAGCACTGGTGTACAAGTATCTGCTAGAGTCCCTACTTTCAGTTCTTTGGGGTATATACCTAGGAGTGAAATTGCTGGTGCTAAGTACATGTTTAACTTTTTGAAGGATGTGCAGCGACTCTTGGTGATCCTTCGTTAATTTAACAAATGTTTATTGAGTACTTACCATGTGCCACATGATACTCCACAATCTGCTGGCAAGCTGCCATCTACCAATAGAAGCCCTCTACTTCTCTCTTCTAAAAGGCTTAAAGAAGTTGTTAAATAAATGAGGAGTACACAATAATTAACAACTACAAGAATTCACAAAAACACTAAAGTGGTGCACAAACATTTGAAAAGATATTCAACCTCTCTAATAATTAAAGAAACACAAGTTAACAACAATGGGAATCATTTGTCCACTATTAGGCAAAGGTTTAAACATGTGATAATACCCAATGTTGACAAGGATGTGGGGGAGCTGGCAAATAAACATCCTCATACTTTGTTGGTGAAGGTATAAAATTATACAACTTGAAGAGAAAGTAATAATATTAAACAAATTTTTAGTTCATACCTTTTGGCCTGTTAATTCCCCTTTCCACACACACCACACGCGCACGTGCACACACACACACTATACACCACACACACCATACACGCACACCACACATACACACTGTGCACACATGCCACACATATACACACCATATACCACATACACCCGTCACTCATAAACACCAAACACTCACAGACTTACACATACCACACACACAGACCCCATACACCAGATACACACACACCACACACGCATACACCTCCAAACACAAACACTATACACACACAACTTGCACACCACGAGTATACACACACCACACAAAAACACCCCACACACCCCACACAAAAACACCCCACACACCCCACACACACCCCACACAACCATACACCTCCACACACACCTCACACATACACCTGCACACACATACACCATACACATACTCCATGCACTCCACATATAACCCCACACACCACACATACACATCACACACACAAATCCACGCACATACCATACCACAAACACCCCATACACACCACACATACCCATATATCACACATACACACACCCCCATACACCAGACACATCACACACCACACACATACACTTCCACACACACACACACACCACACACATCCCACGCATACATTAAACACCACACACATCCCACACACTGTACACATACCCGACACACCACACACAAACCTACACTTCCACACACACACCCACACACACGTGCTCATACTGGTCTTAAAGGTGATATCAGTGCTGGTTTTGCCCCTCAGTGTCTTAATCACTTGCTCCACTTATCAGCCTCAGTTTCCTCACCTGTACACAAAGGGACTGACTATACTAGATGATCTCTTCTTGATTCCCTCTTGGCTGTAACACTCTTTGGTGCCAAGTGCCTCTGGCCCAGGACTCTCCTGAAGAGCACATGGCAGATGACAGCTGACAGCTGACAGGCTGTCAAAGGGGCATCATGGGAATGTCTTTCCCAGGATTGCTGTTGAGGCCCCCAAGCACCTGGTTCTTAACTGTTGGGAGGGTCACGGACTCCTTTAAGCATCTGATACAAGCCACGATTCTATCCCCAGAACAACACTCATATACAGTGTGTGCAGTTTGCATGTTTTCAGAGGGTTTTCATTGGCCCCTGAGCCAGGTTAGGAACTCTGTGCTCATCATCTAACAGCATTTATGAGACACCTTGTCTCTGGTACCCATGAGCCACCTTGCTTTACACTGACAGACAGACCCATCCTACAACTCATCTGATAGAACTTGCCTGCTCCCCAGGCCAGAACTTGTGCTCCCGTTTTAGGTTTTCATTCCTTCCTTTATTCAACCTTTTATTCACAAACAGGAGGGAGCACCACTGCCTGGAACATTCTTCCCTCCTCTCTTTGCTCAGGTAACTCCATTCATCTTTCAGATCCCAATTTACTTGTCACTTCCTCAGGGAAGCCTTCCCTAGCCTTGCCAGGTAGCTTGTCTCATTACAGTCCCTCAAGACTGTGCATGCTTCTTTCTAGCACCATCTCAGTCACAATCCCACGTTTGTTTGTGTGATTACTTAACCACTGCCGGCTGCTCCCTGTATCTGCTTTTCATGAACTAAGAGTTCTCTTCACTCCTTTCTAACCAATTCCTTATTACTCCCGCCCCCTGCTAAAGTAAATAATTCTTTACGTTAAAACTTTCCTTATTCAAATTACCGTGTAGTTCCTGTCTACTGATTGGATCCTGATTAATACAGCTTTATAACTCATTATCGGTAATAGTTATTGTAAAAATTTTTAAGATTGTCCAACTTTAGGAAATCTCTATCAAATCTCACATGAGCTGTAAGACTGCAGGGCAGTTCAAGATTCTTGCTCAGTTACTAATCTTAAAAGCCCTTTGAATTACTGACACTTATTAACCAGTGTGCCACAGATAAGGAGTCCTGGTGGTGCAGTGCTTGCTAACCAAAAGGTCGATGGTTCAAATCCACCAGCCACTCTGTGGGAGGAAGGTGTGGCAGTCTGCTTCCGTAAAGATTACAGCCTTGGAAACACAATGGGACAAATCTACTCTTTCCTTTAGGGTCGCTATGAGTTGGAATCTACTTAATGGCAATGGGTTTGGTTTGGGTGTTACAGATGTCCTCCTTGAAGTGGTGCTTCATGAGTTTCATTGTATCTTTGTCAATGTCAATATTTCAAGTCAAAAGAGCAAAAACAAGTTACATCTTTTCCCAGTGTGTTCATATGATTCATTAATTGGATTATCAAACAATCTAAAAACCTATTCATTATATGTATTCAAAATTTACCTCTTCCTCTGAACTAATTACTGCTTCTTGTGTGATCTGAGAGTTTTTTGTTAAAATTTACTTCTCAATGTCAGAATAATTTATATTGATTTTATCTCTCATCTTGGTTGCTTTAATTTCATATTCCATTAATTTTAAGCTGAATTTAAAGGTCACAAAAGAAGGTATCCTTTATACACATCCAAAATCTAGAATCTATAATTTCTCATTCATTGTACTAAAATATTACAAAGCAAATTTTTTCATAATCATGGGGTTTATTAGAGAAGTAACAGATTATAATTTGGGATCAGGATCAATAAGCTACAATTTGGGATCAGGATCAGGAAGCATACAGGCAAAGCCTCCCTTATTCAGTGTAAGACTGCTCTCTCAGCCAGCTGAGGACAGTCTCCTCTGGACTCCCTCAAGACAGGCCTCCTCTCTCAGCCCCCTCAGGACAGGCCTCTTCTCTCAGCCCCATCAGGACAGGCCTCTTCTCTCAGCCCCCTCGGGACAGGCCCCCTCTCTCAGCCCTCTCGGGACAGGCCTCCTCTTTCAGCCCCCTCGGGACAGGCCTCCTATCTTGGCACCTGCTTGGGCCTGGTCTCTGCCGTTCTTGGTCAAGTGTTACAAAGCTCTTTAGCTTCGCGGACAAGTGCCCAAGGGCACCCTACTCCACCAGCAAGCCTCCTGCTTGGAGGCACTCAGCTCTGTCACTCCATGGGTCCACTAGCCAACTGTAGCTACCTTGCTCTGTAGGCTGCGAAGCCCATCGTGCTATCTCCTGCTGGTCTCCTGGTTCTGCTCCTGCCATTTCTCTGCTGCTTCTTCTTTCCATCCTGAGCCTTCTCTATCTCCTGGGTCTAGCAGGTTCTGAGCACAGGGACCCTGGGTCCAAAGGGCACTGTCATGGATTGAACTCTGTTCCCAAAAAATATGTGTCAACTTGGCTAGTCCATGATTCCCAGTATTTCGTGATTGCTCACCATTTTGTCTTCTGATGTGATTTTCCTATGTGTTGTAAATCCTACCTCTATGATGTTAATGAGGCAAGATTAAGAGGCAGTTATGTTAATGAAGCAAGACTCAATCTACAAGATGAGTTTGTGTCTTAAGTCAATCTCTTTTGAGATACAAAAGAGAGAAGCAAGCAGAGAGACAGAGGGACCTCATACCACCAAAAAAGCAGCACCGGGAGCAGAGTGCATCCTTTGGACTCAGGGTTCCTCAGCGGAAAAGCTCCTAGACCAGAGGAAGATTGGTGACAAGGACCTTCCCCCAGAGCCAACAGAGAGAGAAAGACTTCGCTTGGAACTGGTGCCTAAATTCTGACTTATAGCCTCCCAGACCGTGAGAGAATAATTTCTCTTTGTTAAGGCCATCCACTTGTGGTATTTATGTTATAGCAGTACTAGATAACTACAACAGACATGCTCTGCTCCTAGCTCTTTTTTTTCCTTAAATTTATTTATTTTGTTGTTGTTGTTGAGAATATACACAGCATACACCAATTCAAAAGTTTCTACCTGGACAATCTAGTGACAGTGATCACATTCTTTGAGTTGTGTAACCTTTCTCACCTTCCTTTACTGAGTTGTTCCTCCCCCATTAACATAAACTCACTGCCCCCTAAAGTTCCTATCTAATCTGTTCAGTTGCTGTTGTCACTTGATCCCGTATAATAGTTCTTTAAAACAATATAAGTGCTCGAGGCAGACCTTTTTTACAAGTTAAGGTAAACTATTGCTCAGTTTTAAGATGACTTCAGGGAATGTTTTTTCATTTAAAGTTGAAAGATCATCTCAGGGCAATAGTTTTGGGGGTTCTTCTACCCTCCATGGCTCCAGGAAGTCTGGAGTCCATAAGAATTTGAAATTCTGTTCTATATTTCCCCCCTTTCGATAGGGATTTTTCTATGGAAACCCTGATCAAAATGTTCAGTAATGCTAGCCAGGCATCTTCTGGTCTCATGGCAAAGGAGACAGTTATTCATGGAGGCAATTAGCCACACATTCCATATCCTCCCCCTATTCCTGACGCTCCTTCTTCCTCTGTTGCTCCAGGTGAATAGAGACCAATTGTTGCGTCTTAGATGGCCATTTGCAAGCTTTTAAGACCCAGGCACTATGCAACGAACTAGGAGATAGAACAGAAGCACTAAGCATGTTATTTGGCCAATTAACTGGGTTGTCCTATGAAACCATCACCCTAAACCTCCAAACCAAAGAACCAGATCCCATAAGGTTGTACACAAGTAGCCTCAGCAGCTACTGTTTTTTTTTTTTTTTTTGTAGTTGTTGAAAATATATCTATCATATAACTTTTGCCAGTTCAGCTTTATACAGGTGTAGAACTTACAGGTAGCAATTACAATAATTGGCCGTGCAATCCTACCCTTAATCAATCACTGTTAACCTCCCTTTTCCCCTTCCCTACCACCCCTGGCAACCACTAATAAATTTTGTTCTCTGCACGTTTGCCTTTTCTTGTCTTTTACGTAAGTGAAGTCATATATCTGTCCTTTTGTGATTGGCTTGATTCACTCAGCATAATGGCTTCCAGCTCCATCCATACTGTAGCATGTATCAAGACTTCATTTCTCCTACTGGCTGAGTAGTATTCTAGTATATATACATATTGCATTTTGTTTATCCATTCATCTGTTGATGGGCATTTGTGTTATTCTCACCTTTTGACTATAGTGAATAGTGGTGCAATAAACCTTGGTGTACAAGTCTCTTTTTGAGTCTCTGCTTTCAAGTCTTTTGGGTGTATACCTAGAAGTGGAATTGCTGGGTCATCTGGTAGTTCTATTTATAGTTTTTTTAGGCACCATCACACTATTTTCCACAATGGTTGTACCATTATGCATTCCCACTAGCAATGGATAAGGGTTCCAATTTCCACATATTCTCACCCACATTTATTATTTTCTGACAAAACAATTTTTGAAATTGTAGCTCAAAGCATGTATTGAAGTTTTATCAAACATATCATTCTCATCAAACAAGAAGAAAAATGTAGCTGCATTTAATTGTATGCTCTGCCAAAGGAATGGGGCTAGGGTGATCCCTGGCATTATCTGCTGCAGAATCTAAAAGTGGTTCAGACAAGTCCAAATGTCCAGTGCTCTCTGGGCTGCAGGATTGGACAGAGTAATCCCCTGGAGGTTTGAACAATTGTCATTCTTCTTGGCTTCCCAGCATCTGAAGCTCCTTAGGTATCTAAGGAAACTCCTTTATCAGGCAGAAAACGCTTCCCAGTCTAGAAGCAGAAAATGCCAGACACTTTTTCAGCCTCCCTGGCAGTTGCAGCACCAGCACATGTAAAAGATGCCACCTTTAGTCACACCCTGCCAGACCTCCAATTGGAAGACAGCAGTTGGTCAGCCACACAGTGCAGCTGCATCCCATTCCCAGAGGCAGCTGTGGCAGCAGGTCTAGCTGCCCTGACCAGTAGAGTATGATGTCACTATGTGACTTCCAAGGCTAGATCATAAAAACTTATTTTTCCCTTGCCCTCTTGGGATGCTCGCTGTTGGAACCCAGCTGCCATGCTGTGAAGAAGCCCAGGCCAGCCTATGTGGAGGAAGCACATGGAGAAGTCCCTCATAGGTGCTTGGTGACAACCCAGCTGAGGTTGTAGCTGACAGCTTGTCTGAACCACCAAACAGGTGAGTGAAGAAGCCTCCAGATGATTCCAGCCCCCAGCTGTCAAGTCCTCCCAGATGAGGCTCCCAAGATGGTGGGGCAGAGACAAGTCTCCCTCTTGGCTCTGTCTGAATTCCTGACCCTAGAATTCAGGAGAAGATAAAGTGATCATTTCACACCACTAAGTTTGGAGGTGGCTTGTTATGCAGCAACTGGAACAAAAGGGTGATGTTGAGCCCCCTAGAGGAGAGCAAGAAACTATGGCCACCCCAAGGCCCAAAGGGGCAAGGGGGAAACACAGTGAGGGCTGGAGCCAAGGAAGGAGCTGGCCTGAGGGAACAACAGCCTTGAGGAGTGCCAGAGACTAGCCATGGGGAAGGAGGAAAGGAGAGGAGGAGGGAGGCTGAGAAGCACCAGTTCTTCTCTCCTCTGGCCCTCCGATCTCCCACTGCTGCCTCCCGTTGACAAGGGTCCAACAGCCTACTAGAGTGACCAGGCTGCAGGGTCAGGGGTCAGCCCTGAGACAGAGGGCAGGACAAAAAGGGCCAAGAATGAACCTGTGTGTAGGAGTGGGGGCAAAGTAGGAACAACAGGCCCAGCAGAGTTTGGAGTTGAGAAGAGCAGGAACCAAGTGCCAAAATCTTCCACAAACAGGAAAACAATTTGGCCATTCTCAAAAAGTTTAGTACAGAACTACCATATGACCCAGCAACTCCACTCCTAGGTATGTACCCAAAAGATTTGAAAGCAGGTACTCAAACAGATAGTTGTACACCAATGTTTATGGAATCATTATTCACAATAGCCAAACAGTAGAAAAAACCCAAGTGTCCATCAAAAGATGGATGAATAAGCAAAATGTGGTACAAACATACAACAAAATGGTACTCAGTCATAAAGAGAAATGAAGTCTGACACATGCTAGACATGGAAGAACCTTGAAAACATCATGCTGAGTGAATAAGTCAGTCACGAAGGACAACTATTGTATGATCCCACTTACAGGAAGTATCTAGAATAGGCAAATGCATAGAGACCAAAGTTCATAAGTGGTTACTGGGAGCGGAAGGGAGGGGGGATGGGGAGTTACAGCTGAAGGGATGCTGAGTTTCTGTTAAGGGCCATGGAAACTCTTGGAAATGGATAGTTGTGATGGTTGCACAATGTGATGAATGTAATTAAGATCACAGAACCGTACGCTTAAAAATGATTAAAATGGTAAAATTTTTGTTATATATATTTTAGCACAATAATTTTTTTTTAAATTTTCCACAAACAGCTGAGATGAGGTACAGCGAGTGCTTCCAAGAGGAGGCATTGTGCGTCCACTTGGATGAGGAACTGCATGTTATGAGTGATCCTTGGGTTCATTCCACAGAGTGCCCAGTACTGAGAGTACAGCGACAGCCTCTTACCCCGCTTGCTTTTTTTCTCAGAGCCTCCATCAAGGAGCAGTTCCACCTCAGACCAGAGGCTAGAGGGCTGTCACCCTGAGCATTGGTTCCTGGGAGCCTGATGAAGGCTATGCTCACACACTTCAGAAAGAGGTGCATAGAATATTAAAAATTTTAAATGCTGCAATCAGGACTCTGAAAGGAATGTAGCTGGGATTACTGAGGAAAATTTACAAGTTAAATTACCTAAAAGCCTGCAAATGCAAATGATGTTAAATTGGCAGGGACTTGAGAGCACAATAATGACTCACTTTTCTCCAAGAAGAAGGAGCCCAGAGACAAATCACAGACCCAGGAAGGACATGGGGACCACCACACGGCGTGTTTCCCAATGGGGCATTATTGGACCCCAGGCAGGACAGGTCCCCATGTCACAGGATGTTTGAAGAAGTCTCCTGATGACTCCAGCCCCCAGCTGGCACCCCTGCTTTCTACAAATGCTAGTCGCTCCGAGCACTTGTGACAACCAAAAGCATCCACCCCACTTCCACATGCCTCTGCAGGCCTGCAGTTGAGGTCTCCATGCTGCCGATGAGTTCTGAGTGGGGCACCTGTGTAGGCTTTCCCTGCTACTGGGCCACAGAGCTTGACTGAGACCAAAATGTTCCAGACTAGGGACCAGGCACCCTCTTCCCCTCAGCCTGCTGCCCCTGCCAGGTAACGGCTGGGTCATTGTCACATTCTCCTGATCCCCACTATGCTAAGAGCACACAGGTGCAAGAGGCACAGGTAGGCCATGGGGCAGGGGACCTGTGACCCCAGACTCTTGATGCCAGGCCCTGATGGCTGGGCTGGAAGATAGCCACGGCAGACAGACAGGCAGGCAGACAAACGGACCACCTAGCAGGCAGGAGGCAGAAACCAGGTGATGGTCTCAGGCAGGCTACTCTACACAAATGTATTCAGCAAGCTCTTTCTAAGACACTGTGCTGGCCACTGAGGGGAGGGGAGAATGACTTAGATCTGGTCCCAGCCTTCAAGGGACTGGCCTCAACCTCAACAGGGAAATGCACTTATTTGGCTCCAGTTCTCTCTGGGAGCTGGGTGTCCCCCAAGTGTTGCTCAGGGTTCTCTGGAAGAAGGGTGCTTCTGAGGACCCTGATCTGGAGAATAAGAGCAAGTGTACAGAACAGTAAGGTGTGAGGGAAGCACACACATAATTATCCTTTGCGCTTACGTGTGCAGTTCCTCCAGTGTAATGTGGCATTTGAACTCGTCTAGATTCCTGTTATGGCACTCTCTTCTGCATCTAGGAGGTTCTCAGCACAGGGAACCTGAATCTAAAGGATGTGCTCCACTCCAGACTCTTCTTGATGGCTATGAGGTCCTCCCGAACCTCTGTGGGATTGGCCCTTATATAAGCCTAGTAGGATGGCAAAACTGACCAATCCCTGAGCTGGACTGCAAAGGGCTTACCTTTATTGGGTGGATTTTCAAGCCGTATATGAAAGAAACCCACTGCACTGCATCAAGTCAAACTTTGCAAACAGCAGCCCCTCCTCTGACCACTGTCCTCTCCTCCTACAGCCGAGGTGCTCCCATGAGTGCCCAAGGGCTGAGCAGCTGTCGGGGGCAACCTTCAGATTCCCTGTGCGTGCCTGTTTTCCTGGTGTGCACAAAGGGAGTGAAGTAAAGAGCACTGGGCTGGGGGCTAGAGACCTGGGTTCTAAACCCAGCTCTGTCGCTAATGAGTAGTGTAACCTTGGGCAAGTCCTGTCCCCTCTCTGGCGTCAGTTTTGTGGCTGGATGGCTCTAAGGCCCCTTCCAGTGCCAAGATTCTGATGTGGGGGTTGGGGAGGGGGGTCACAGAGAATCCTTAGGAACAGGAACCACTGCCTTCCATGCCTGAGAGGAAGCAGGAGGTGCATTACCTCCAACTGCTTATTAGTCCTTACCTGGGGGCCTTAGCTGCCCAGAGCCTCTCTGGTTTTGGCTGGGGTCAGGTTGAACACCCGTGAAGGCATTGTTTTCTCAGTTGGAAATCTCAAATAAGAAACATGGCTCCATTATGGCTGGATCAGGACTCCAAGAGAGGCTCCTACCTCACCCATGTAAAGCCTTATTTTGAACTACTCCAGCCAGCCTGGTCTCCTGACCCAGGACATCCACACACACTTGCACACATACACAGCGGGTTCATCACAAGATGAGTGCTTTATTGCTCTGATCCCTGCTCTGGAATGCCCAACCCTCCTGTTTGTCTGTCCATCCTTTAGATTAGCTCAATTTCCACTTGCTCCGAGAAGCACTTGCTTATCGTATCATGTAGTGAGGTCCAAATCACATTCTACGCAACATTTGAATGCATATTCACAAATACAAACCAGAAGTGTCACCAGCACCTGCCTTGCTGTGAGTCTTCTTTCATTCATTGTGTTGAATCTTCCATAGGACTTTTCAATCTGTGTTGTTGTTGCTGTTGTTGTTAGGTACCATCAGTTCCAACTCATAGCGACCCTATGTACAACAGAATGGAACACTGCCCAGTCCTGCACCATCCTCACAGTCATTGTTATGCTTGAGCCCATTGTTGCAGCCACTGTGTCAATCCTTCTAGTTGAGGGTCTTCCTCTTTTTTGCTGACTCTCTACTTTACCAAACATGATGTCCTTCTCCAGGGACTAGTGGCTCCTGATAATATGTCCAAAGTATGTGTGACAAAGTCTTGCCATCCTTGTGTCTAATGAGCATTCTGGCTGTACTTCTTCCAAGACAGATTTGTTTGTTCTTCTTGCAGTCCACGGTATATTCAATATTCTTTGCCAACGCCGTAATGCAAAGGCATCAATTCTTCTTCTGTCTTCTTTACTGATTGTCCAGCTTTCATATGCATATGAGGTGATTGAAAACAGCATGGCTTGGGTCAGGTGCATCTTAGTGAGGACTTTTGTTTTTGTTATGTTGAGGTGCAATCCATAATGAAGGCTGTGGTCTTTGATCTTCATCAGTAAGTGCTTTAAGTCTTCTTAACTTTCAGCAAACAAGTTTGTGGCATCTGCAAGTCATAGGTTGTTAACGAGTCTTCCTCTAATCCTGATGCCCCATTCTTCTTCATATAGTCCAGCTTCTCAGATTACTTGCTCAGCATACAGACTGAATAAGTATGGTGAAAGAATACAACCCTGATGCACACCTTTCCTGACCTTAAACCATGCAGTATCCCCTTGTTCTGTTCAAACAACTGCCTCTTGGTCAATGTACAGGTTCCTCATGAGCACAATTACGTGTTCTGGAATTCTCATTCTTTGCAATGTTATCCATAATTTGTTGTAATCTACACAGTTGAAAGCCTTTGCATAGTCAATAAAACACAGGTAAACATCTTTCTGGTATTCTCTGCTTTCAGCCAAGATCCATGTAACATCAGCAATGATATCCCTCGTTTCATGTCCTCTTCTGAATCCAGCTTGAATTTCTGGCAGCTCCCTGTCCATGTACTGCTGCAACCACTTTTGAGTGATCTTCAGCAAAATTTTACTTGTGTATGGTATTGTTTGATAATGTCCACATTCTATTGGATCACCTGTCTTTAGAATGGGTACTACGATATTCAGTTCTAGGAAATTTTCTTATATTTTTAAAAAATAACTTCCTTACTATTATGTTCTTTACTTCCAAAATTCCAATTTGGACATTCTGAATTTACTTTCTAATTTTATTTTCTCTCCTAAATTCCCAGAATTGAAGCCATGAAATACGTGTTGAAAAAGTGTCCCAAAGTCTCTGCTGTTGTCATTGGGTCGTGCCATAGAGTTGATTCTGACTCATAGTGACCCCACATGACAGAGTAGAACTGCCCCACAGGGTTTTCAAAGCTGTAAACTTTATGGGAGCAGATCACCAGGTTTTTCTCCCACAGAGCCACTGGGTGGGTTCGAACCACCAACCTTCAGTCAGCAGCTGAGTGCTTAACTGCTGTGCCACCAGGAATTCTTAAAGGCCCTTTACAATGGATAAAATTAGACACAGTCAAAAGCACATTGTCATGAAATTTCAGAATATTAAGGATAAAGAGAGGACCCTAAAAGCTTCCAAAAAGAAAAAAAAAAAAAATAGGATTAATAGAAAGGATCAAAGATCAGAATGACATCAGACATCAACAGCACAAGAAGATAGCAATGCCTTCAAAACTCTGAGGGAAAAGATTCCCAAACAACAATTATATACCCAGCTAAGCTACCAAACAAATGCAAGTTCTAAAATATTTACCTTTCAAGCATCTTTTCTCAGGAAACTATTGGAGGATGTCCTCAACACTAATGGGAGGATAAAGTGAGAAACAAGAAGAAAAAGGATGCAAAAACACAGAGGCTGCAATCCAAAAAAGAGGAGAAGGGAGCCTCCAGGACGATAGCTGGCACCAGACACAGAGACAACCCGTTTACGTTGGAGCAGGGCAGAGGCTGTGGGAGAGAGTTCTTCAAGACACAGAGTTTAATAGAATATCTAACATATCTAAATTTAGCAACAGGAGATTTATACAACTGGGGGAGAATTTGGCAATAAAATAATGATAAATACACAGAAAACCAAGCAAAAGAAAATGCAAGACAATGATTACATCTAGAGTAAACAAAAAGTTGTGGCAGAAAGGACAAATAATCATAATATAGTCCACGGCTCATTTATTAACATAAATGTGAAAACTGATCAGGCCCAAAATAAAATACAACCTTGAATATTAGAGACCACCTGAATTTAGAGACCATTTCAAGAATAGATTTGACGCATTGAACAATAATGACCAAAGACCAGACAAGTTGTGGGTTGACATCAAGGACATCACACATGAAGAAGGCAAAAGTTCATTAAAAAGACAGGAAAGAAAGAAAAACCAAAATGTTTGTGTGTATGTAAATTTTAGAATCTGAGGTGCTGGCATATCTGAATTAGGTGACTTCAGATGTAACTTAAGAAACTTCATTCTGAATTAAATGAAAATTTTCATTTCTACCGTAAAATCTAAACAGGCTATCTGCCACATCTAAATCTTCACTATGTCTCTTCACTACTCTGCTAAAGAAATCATTTAACCTTTTGTCAAAGTTCACTACTTGAAAGACAAAAGCCAGAACTTCTCATCTAAATAAAGATTTGCCTGGTGACTGTTAACAATATTTACATTTCAAAAGGCTTTACTTCACTTGCTATCTTAACTGCTCTCAAACGCTAACTCACCCTTAGCCAAGACAAGAAATGTTTACATTTCAAAAAGACTTCAGATTTAGAGTTAATTCTTTCCTAACCAAATGGTTGTTTTTACATCTCAAGAACTTCATTTGAGTTTGACTAGGCCTGCAATTCGTTGCTGAACTTCCACATCAAAAACGTTTCTACAGCTTGGTTTAGAAATATTGCCTTAGTCAAGTTGTGTTGGGAAATAAGAAATTAACGTTAGGATAAAAGTTTAAATTAAGAAAGTCTATAGCTTGTTTCTAACTTGCCAACCCCTTGTATATCTTTGTTATACATTTCCTACACTTGGGAGCACAATCTTTTGTTTGCCTCACCTAATAAAAAGTCCCCTCCCTCCTTGCAAAGTGGAACACTTTAGCATCCCACTTGCCTGGATGTATATGTGATTTCCCATTTCATGAAATGTTATTTTATCGTTCAATAAAAACTTTTTATTTTCCTCTTAGCCTTTTGTAAGTTTAATATTTCACTATAACAGATGTCAGAAAAGACTCTGAAACTTGCTCTTGAACATAGAATAGCTAAAGCGAAAGAAAGAAATGATGAAGTAAAAGAGCGGAACAGAAGATTTCAAAGAGCAGCTCAAGAAGACAAAGTATTACAATGAAATGTGCAAAGACCTGGAGTTAGAACACCAAAAGGAAAGAACATGCTCAGCATTTCTTTTTCTTTCTTTTTTCAAATTGTACTTTAGATGAAGGTTTACAGAGCAAATTAGTTTCTCATTAAACAATTAATACACATATTGTTTTGTAACATTGTTTGCCAACCCCACGACATGTCAACATTCTCCCCTTCTCGACTTTGAGTTCCCTGTTACCAGCTTTCCTGTGCCCTCCTTGCCCCTTTGCTGATGTGCCCATTTAGTCTCATTTTGTTTTATGGGCCTGTCTAATCTTTGGCTGGAGCCCTGGCTGTATAGTGGTTAAGAGTTTGGCTGCTAACCAAAGGTCTGCAGTTCGAATCCACTAGCCACTCCTTGGAAACCCTATGGGGCAGTTTACTCTGTACTCTAGGGGTGCTATGAATCAGAACTGACCCGATGGCAATGGAAATGAATGAAAATCTTTGGCTGAAGGGAGACCCTAAGGTGTGACTTCAGTACCGAGTAAAAGAATGTCCAGGGCCCATACTCTTGGGGTTTCTCCAGTCTCTGTCAGACCAGTAGGTCTGGTCCTTTTTTGTAAGTTTGAATTTGGTTCTACATTTTTCTTCAGCTCTGTCCGGGACCCTCTATTGTGATCCCTGTCAGAACAGTCGGTGGTGGTAGCCAGGCACCATCTAGTTGTGCTGGACTCAGTCTGGTGGAGGCTGTGGTAGTTGTGGTCCATTAGTCCTTTGGACTAATTTTTCCCTGGTGTCTTTGGTTTTCTTCATTCTCCCTTGCTACAGACGATGTGGGACCAGTGGAATATTTTAGATGACTTCTCACAAGATTTTAAGACCCCAGATGCTACTCAGCAATCAGCATTTCTTAAGCTGAAAGAACTGAAGAAAAAATTCAAGCCTCAAGTTGCAATATTGAAGGATTCTATGGGCAAAATACTGAACAACACAAAAGCATCAAAAGATGGAAGAATACACAGAATCACTGTACCAAAAAGAATTGGTCGACATCCAACTGTTTCAGGAGGTAGCATATGATCAAGAACTGATGGTATTGAAGGAAGAAGTCCAAACTGCACTGAAGGCATTGGTGAAAAACAAGCTTCCAGGAAGTCACAGGATACCAGCTGAGATGTGTCAACAAACAGATGCAGCACTGGAGGTACTCACTCATCTATGCCAAGAAGTTTGGAAGACAGCTACCTGGCCAGCTGACTGGAAGAGATCCATATTTGTGCCCATTACAAAGAAAGATGATCCAACAGAATGCAGAAATTACTGAACAATATCATTAACATCACAGGCAAGTAAAATTTTGCTGAAGATAATTCAAAAACTGTTGCAACAGAACATTGACAGGGAACTGCCAGAAATTCAAGCTGGATTCAAAAGAGGATGTGGAATGAGGGATATCACTGCTGATGTCAGATGAATCTTGACTGAAAAGCACAGAACATCAGAAAGATGTTTACCTGTGTTTTACTGACTACGCAAAGGCATCCAACTATGTAGATCATAACGAACTATGGATAACATTGCAAAGAATGGGAATTCCAGAACACTTAATTATGCTCATGCTGAACCTATACATTGACCAAGAGGCAGTAGTTTGAACAGAAAAAGGGGATACTGCATGGTTTAAAGTCAGGAAAGGTGTGCATCAGGGTTGTATCCCTTCATCACACTTATTCAATCTGTATGCTGAGCAAATAATATGAGAAGCTGGACTATATGAAGAAGAATGGGGCATCAGGATTGGAGGAAGACCCATTAGCAACCTACAATATGCAGATGGCAGATGACACAAACTTGCTTGCTGAAAGCAACGAGAACTTGAAGCACTTACTGATGAAGATCAGAGACTACAGCCTTCAGTATGGATTACACCTCAACATAAGGAAAACAAAAACCCTCACAACTAGACCAATAAGCAACATCATGATAAAGGGAGAAAAGATTGAAGCTGTCAGGATTTCATTTTACTTGGATCCACAATCAACGTCCATGCAAGCAGTGCTCCAAAAAATCAAAAGACATATTGCATTGGGCAAATCTGCTGCAAAACACCTCTTTTAAACCATTAAAAAGCAAAAATGTCACTTTGAGGACTAAGGTGCACATGACCCAAGCCACGGTGCTTGCAATTACCTCATATGCATGTGAAAGCTGGACAATGAATAAGAAAGACTGAAGAAGAATTGATATCTTTGAATTATGGTGTTGGCAAAGATTATTGAATATGATGTGGACTGCCAGGAGAATGAACAAATCTATCTTGGAAGAAGTACAGCCAAAGTGCTCCTTAGAAGTGAGGATGGCGAGACTTTGTCTCACCCACATTGACCGTGTTAGCAAGAGGGACCAGTCCCTGGAGAAGGACATCGTGCTTGGTAAACTAGGAGGTCAGTGAAAAAGAGGAAGACCCTCAGTGAGATGGATTGACACAGTGGCTGCAACAGTGGGCTCAAATATAGCAACCACTGTGAGGATGGCACAGGGCCTGGCAACGTTTCCTTTTGTCATACACAGGGTCATTGTGAGTCGGTACTAACTGGAAGGCAGCTCACAAGACGGAAGACAAGGTAAGATACAACTGCTTGGGAAGATGAGGACACCGCAAGCTTAAGCGTGTGGAGGGCGGCGGGGTGGGGGGAGAGAGAGAAGAATTGACAGGAGCAAAAACTAAATCCTTAGCTTGCATTGTCGGTAGAAAACGCCTAAAATGGAAAAGCTAGGAGTGCAAATCTGTGATTTAGAGATATGGAGGTATATAGTAATCAGCTAAAAGAATTGAGAGTCCTTGCTCTGGAGAACGGAAAATGGGGAGGTGGGGAGCTGCGGTTTTTCACAAGTCTCCTATAACTATTTGATTTTAAGCTGTGTAATTTTGACAAAATTATCAATAATTTAATTGGATGCGCTGTGAGCATGGGCGGGACTTACCAGCCGAGCGCTAGGGGATTCTCTAGCAGTCATGACCGGCACAACCCCACAAACACAGGGTCTTTGGGGGCAGCTCCAACACCCCTGGGAGGGGTCGCCACCAAGACATGGCCAGTCATTCACACCAGAGGACAGCCTGCCAATCCCCAGGTGGTCTCTGACAAGGACTGGAAGATCAGAGGCTGGACCCTGGGAGTGACAGCTGGGCGGCGGTGCTGAAGGGGCTCCCCAGCGTCCAGGGCACCCCAGGGCGATGGGAGCCGGGCCCGCGTTGGAAGGCAAGCGCGCTTCTTATCGCCTCTGCTTAGCCGGGCTCCGCAGGCCCCAGCATTGCGGAGGATTGTCCCGCAACCGCCCACCAGACTCCCTGGTCCCCTCCCTCCCTGACCCGCCTTTCCCCTCGCCCAGGACACCCTCGCCCAGCCTCCTCCTCTCTCCCCCTCCGCCTCTCTCTCCACCCTCCCCACGCCCTGGCCCCTCTTCTTTCCCCTCCCCCCCCTCCTGGTCCGGTCCGCACCATCTGGGGCGTCTGCAGCAGCCGTATCGCGCGCACTGAGTCCGATGGACCCTCGGGACCGAGGACGGCGCACCGCCCTTCCGCGCGGCCCAAGCTCCGCCCGCCGCGAGCATCCCCAGCGAGAGGGACGCGCGGCTCGTCGCGGGCAGGCTCTAAACGACTGGGGAAGATTTTAATGGGAATTTCAGCTGTATGCAAAAGCAGACAAAATAGTATAACGAAAAGGCCAGTCCAGTTTTGGCCCACACCACCCTGTTTATTGTTAAAAGCAAATCCCTGTAAATAGTTCAGCTCGTAACTCTGTAAAATGAAGACTCAAAAAAAAATCATAATCACAAACTATCACCACAGTGATGCGTTTAACGAATGCAGATTCCTGGATCAGGAATAGGGGAGGGGCTGGAATCTGAACCTTGTGACAAGTTTCCCGGAGACTCTTCGCTGAGTAAAGGACAACTGGGGTCGCTTCCCGAGGACTCCGCCCTAGAGGCTTTTGTAGAGCCTGGGAGTGAGAGGACGCCCCACACGTGGGATTGGAGGGACAAAGGTGGGGAGGCAGGGAGTTCACTGGATTTGTGCAGAGAGGGCCAGAAGTTGACCAGGTCAGATGGACGTGGTGAGGGTAGGCTGGGGGAGCCTTGGTCCTGCCCGTGTACCCCCACCCGCAGGGCCACTCTCTCCATTCCCAAACGTTTCCCGGACAGCGCAACAGAGAGTAGAACATTCTGTGTCAAGTCCCATAAATTCAGTACAGTTCTTAAGGCTTAAACCCTGGTCCCTTTGCTCGGTTCAGGCGACCCCGGGTGTCCCCAAACACTGACCAGCTTCTTTTTCCTCCTGGAAGCGCCCCCTCCCTGCTCCTGCAGTGGGGGACCCAGGGGCTGGTCCTGCTCCTTCCTTGCTGGAAACAGATGCAGTGACAGTGAGCAGGTGCCGGTAGCAGGTGCCAAGCGTTCAGAAAGTGTCTGCTGTGTTTGTTCCTGATGTCCCCTGCAATGCTCCATGGTTCTCAGGCAAGCCTGGGGGTAACTGATCTTCATTATGAAGCAGGAGGGTGCCTCCAAGGACAGTTCTGAGGATTCCAGCTAATTGGTCCTAACTGCTGACCTTACTCAATCAGCCTCTCGTTATACTATCCCACAGCCAGTGTCCACTCCCTCATCCTGGACCTCTCTTTGCTCACTCACTCATCCTCTCAGCAACTGTATACTGAGAACCTACTGTGAGCTAGGTGCTAGGGGCACACCAGCAAGCAAAATAGACCCGTCTGCCATCTCTGCCCCACAGACAATCCACCAAGGGCGCATGTTGTGAATAGGCAGTGCTGGAGTTCTGGGAGTAGAGGGAACATGCTTATAAGGGTGGCCTATAAGCCCAGACCCCAGGGATGTACAGACGTCTCCCATGTATGTACTGGTGAGGGGCCTGCTGAGTGCCAACCACAACCTTCAGGTTGGGGGCCCCACCTCAGGGAAAGGGCACCCACTCACTCTCTGACGCTGGACTGCTTTGCTTCGCTGCTTCCTGTTCACGCGCATCGTCAGCACCTCTGGTCCACATGATGGGAGTGGGGCTGCCAATGGGGCTGCCTAGGGGCCTGAGGAAACGTGTTACAGACCCCGCCACCAGGGGAGGCACTGAGACCATCAATCCCAGGGAAGAACTCTTATCAGCTGCCTGGACCTGTCCAAGGAAGCTAGGGAAGTTGGCTCACATTGTACTAAAGGCCACAGTGGTCAGCACCTCGACTGTGCAGACGGAGGCAGGAGGTGGGCCTGGGAAGGCTCCGCCCTGGGTGGCACAAATGGTTAAGTGCTGGACTACTAACCAAAAGGTTGGTAGTCTGAACCCACCCAGAGGTGCCTGGGAAGAAAGGCCTATGTGATGAAACTAGTTTATGTAGCCTTTGCCTTCCTTCTTAGGAAAAACAGTTTGACAGATTTTTTTTTTTGCTAAACCCTGAGGAGTTAACCTTTGCCTTAGTTTTCTACCCCAGAGGTTTTGTTACTTTTGTCCAGGTTGACTGACATTTCCTGGGTAAACTGTAAACAACTTGATGGTTTGATACTTTTTGTCCCGCCTTGGGCTACTGCCTGACCTGTGATTGATCTATTTTAAGCACCTAGCAGGGATTGGTCATATACTTATGCAAATAAAGCAACTGTAGCATACTTATGCAAATGAGTGACTGTGGCCTACTAAGAGGGGATTGGTGGGAGGGCCATGCCTTGAAATAGACAGGCAGCCAACCCCACAGAGGCTTCAGAAGGAAAAAAGAAGGAAAGAAGGTAAGAGAGGCAAGAAGAGAGAAGCAGCAGAGAGAGAGGAGGCAAGTAACCTCCTAAAAGAGCTGTAACACGGGTCAAGGGCTAAAACACTGAAGATAGCAAGAGGTCTGGAAGAGGTCCTGTGCCAGAGCCAGCTGCAACGGCCGGGAAAGGGCCCTGAGGCACAGCTGGTGGTGAGGCAGAAAGCTGCTGCTAGGCATGCAGCTAACAGAGCTGAACAAAACTGCTCCACTGGCTCCCAGCTGGGTCTGTTAGCAGTGGAGAGGCCAACGGCAAGGAGGCAGACGGCAGAAAGCCCCGTCCTCAGGGAGCTCCGAGGAGGGCTGCCTGGCTGAGAGGGGGCATGCCCAGCAGAGGGAAGGGTCTGCTTGCTTTCGCAGCCGAGAGGAACTGAGAGAGCTGTTCTGCACTGAAGAAGGGAGGGATGTGCACTACTCTTCCAGGGAGCCTTCCAAACTTTTCCTACATGTCTCCTGATCCTGAACCTGAGTTGTAACCTGTTGATCTGATTCTGAGTTGTACCCTGTTACTTCCTTAATAAACCACTTAACTGTAAGTATGGTCTGAGTTCTGTGTGGTCATTGCAATTTATTATTGAACCCAGGAGAGAAGTAGAGGGCCATGGGAAGGACAGTTGGTGTCAGAATTGGTAAAACAAAAAAGTTGAAGAGTGGAGGTATGTCTGACTTCCACCTCTTAAGAATCAGCTTTGGGCTGATCCTGCTTCTTATCTGTAAGGAATCTAGACAAGATCTGATGCTACTACTACCATTTTACAGCCTGGCTAACTGCTTTGGAAAGGTCACAGCCTTGAAAACCCTACAGAGCAGTTCTACTCTGCACACATGGGATCCCCAGGAGTCGGAAACAACTCAACAGCAACTGGTTTGCTTTTTTTGTTTGTTTACCCTGCCTCCCACCAGGAGTTTTTCCTCCCTCTCCAGTAGGGGGCCACTACTCATTTTGCAGATGAGGAGACCAAGACATAGGGCATGTGTTAGTACCCTGTGGCTGCTGTAACAAATTACCACAAACTTGGTGCTTAGAACAGCAGAAAATTATTCTCTCACAGTTCTGAGGGCCAGAAATCTACAATCAGTTACTGAGCCAAAATCAAGTTGTCGTCAGGGCTTCACTCCCTCCAGAGGCTCTAGAGGAGGATCTTTCCTCGCCTCTTCCACCTCTTGGTGGATCCAGGTGTTCCTTAGCTTGTGGCTGCACTACTCCAATCTTCAAGGCCAGCGTCTTCGAATCTCTCTCTGCTCTATGTTCACATTGCCTTCTCCTCTGTGTGGTCAAATCTGCCTCTGCCTCCCTCTTCTAAGGACACTTGTGATTGCATTTAGGGCCCACTATCTCAAGATCCCTAACCTAATCACATTTGCAAAGACCCTTTTTCCAGATAAGGTGACATTTACAGGTTCCAGAGAATAGGATCTGATCTATTTGGAGGCCATTATCAGCCTACCACAGGGAGATAAGTAACTTGCTCAATGTCACACAGCTGGTTAAGTGGTAGAGCTGATAACTGAACCCAGGTCTGACAGACTGAAAAACTCACGTTCTTAATCAGCACATCCTAATCCCTTCTGCCCCGGAAGCCCTTATTTAGGAGCCACCGTTAGGAAGATTGTCCCCTCTCTGGCTTTCATCATCAAACAGGCTGGTTACATGACTTGAGGGATGCTGCAAGGGCTTCCCTGCCTGTCCCAGCACCCAAATCAGTAATCTTGCTGAAAGCCCCAGGTATCTGAGAAAAACCACGACTGTACTAATTTACTTATTCCTTCATCCCATAGCTTTATCCACTACACACCAGGTGTACTGGGAGTGAGGGGCTGGGGCGAAGAACAAAGGCAGACAGGAAGTGTCCTGATTGAACCTCTGGAAGGCAGATGTGGGGACACCACGGTGGGAGTTTTGGGAGAGAGGAGCAAGATGACAGTGAAGATCATGTCTTAGCCTTCTACTACATCTCAACCAGAACCGGACCCACCCATGTCAGAGCAAACACTGAATTAATAAATTTATTATTGACCATCAGTTGCTGTTAATATCACAAAAAGAGACAGCCCGACAGTATGCACCTCCTGGTGGAAGAGCACAGCCCCACATCACTGTGGGGCAGCCAACCAGGTCCAGACTGTGGTAAACTAAAGGACGAAGAACCTGCACAAAGACAAGAATCCTATAGATTAAAAGAGCCCTAAAGGGCGTACCAAGCAATCCCAATGTGTGAACCTTATTTGAATCCTGATTCAAACAAGTAAACTATTTTAAAGTGACATTTTCTTGGATATTGAAACGCTTGCTGGATATTTGATGAAATTAAGGAAGTGTTAATTTTTTAGGTGGATGATGGTATTGTGGTTATCTTTTTTAAAATAATTTATCTTTTAGAGACATACACTGAAATATTTACAAATGAAATGATAGGACACTTGGGATTTGCTTTAAAATAGTACAAGAAGGGGATAGTGGGGAGGAGCAAAGATGAAACAGAATTGGCTGTGAGTTAATTGTTAAAGCTGGGAGCTCATTAGACTAGCCCGTCTACTCATGTTTTTGTTTAACTTTTCATAAGAAAAAGTTAAAAATTTTAAAAATGGCAAAGGACACAGAGCCCATTCCAGAGCTGCTAACTACCCAGATGAGAGGTTTCCTGTTTCTTTTTTTCCCTTCAAGGGCTGCTGCTTCTGCTGGTTCCACAGATGAGTGCAAGGTGTCCTTCTCACAGAGGCCACTAGGGGGCATATGGCACCTGGTAAAGATGCCTGGTGCCCTTGAGCAAGGCTTGCTGAGGTAGAGTTGCAAGCACACCCTGAATCTAAGGCCCAGCCCGTTTTCTACTTATTGAAAGGATTGCTCTAGATGGAGGGGCAGAAAGGGTGATAAAGTCTCTCAGTCACTATCTTTCCACATACCCCTTCCCTTCTCCACTTTCTTTGGCACCTTCCTGGTAGGATTATCACTATTGGAAGAGCAAAGAACACCCCAGATATAAGCAGGAGTCACACTGCACACCTCTCCCTGCTTGCCTGGACCAGACAGACTCTGGAGGAATCCTGTCTACCTCCACAGATGCTTCCAAGGTTCCTGGGAGCTTAGACATAGTCGCTTCCATAGACTCACTTGGAGTCTTCTAAAACTTCAGAGATTCCAGATTCTGGAGGGAAAGTTATGATATCCTTAGGATGCTGGAGCTGAGGAGTCCCAGTTGTAGCATGCCCGGGACTGCACTTCCTCAGCTTCCTTGGCCTTGTGGAACAAGAGGGAAATCAAACAGAATGCATCTGCTTACAGGCTTTCTGCATTTCTGCAGTCTCAAGGTGTGGGGTGGGGGGAGACAGAATTGGGATTCAGTGATCACCAGAGAAGAGAGGTCATGGAAAACACCCTAGGCTTACGACTGTGAACACTGAAGGGCTATGGTTTGGCGTAGGGACAAAACAGAAGCAGTGTAGCCTTCACAAAGCCAGAAGCTCATACTTAACAGGACCAAGGTGATCTGTCCATATTCCATCTGCCTACTAGCTGAAAAATGGACCATCATCATCCAGAGCCTCTTTTTGAAACTCAAGGTTCATAATTTATTCAAAGTTACTAGGCACTCCCTCAAAAAAAAAAAAAAAAAAAAAGGGAAAAATCTGAACACTTCACCAAAGAAAATGTGTAGAAGTCAAATCAGTACATGAAGTTCAATAACATTAGTCATTAGGAAAAATGCAAGTTAAGTTTACAATGAGGTTTCACTACACACCAAATAAAATGGCTAAAATTAAAAAGACTGGCTGTACCAAATGTTGGAGAAGATGTGAAGCAACTGGAACTCTCATACATCGCTAGTAGTACAATCACTTTCGAAAACAGTTTGGTAGTTTATTTTAAAATTAAACATACACCTAGCATATGACCCAGTAATTTCTCACCTGGGTGTTTACCTAAGAAAACCTATGTCCACAAAAAGACTTACACAAATGTTCACAATACTTTTTTTTTTTTTAAATAGCCCCAATCTGTAAACAACCCATATGTTTAACAACAGGTGAATAGATCATTAAAAAAAAAAAGTGGTATATTTATACAAAGCCAAATTGTTGATACATACAACTACACAGATGAATCTCAAAATAATTATGCCAAGTGAAAAAATCCAGATCAAAAAAAGGTACAAATTTGATTTACAAAAAATTCTAGAAAATGTGAATTAATCTGTAGTGACAGAAAGCAAACCAGTAGTCGCCTGGGGATGGGCACTGGGCAGGGAGGGAGGGAGAGGTAGAGCAGGATGTACACAAATAGAAAAAATGACACTTTGGAGGGTGATGGACATGGTCATTATCTTGATCATGGTGATGGTTTTATGCTGAGAATACATATGTCAAAACTCACTGAACTGTATATTTTAAATATGTGCTCTTAATTGTATGTCAATTATAACTCAATAAAGCTATAAAAAAAATTACCAGGAATGCTAAAATATAGGACCAAATGATAGGAAAAGAAAGAGAAAAAACAGAAAATAAAACCAAACCCACAAGTGATCCAGACATTGAAGTTATGAGATGTAGACTTTAAAATAAATATGTTCAACGAAATACAGGAAAATAAAATACCTATAAATAACATTTACAAAAATAATCTTATTTAAGAAAATAGGAAAAAAATACAGAGAATTTCACTAGAAACCTGGAATCTACAAAAGAGAATCAAATAAACTCCTAAACCTATAAGTATAATAACTGAAATTAAGAATCCAACAGTAGATTAGACACAGCAGGAAAGAGAGTTAACTGGAAGTTAGGGTTGTAGAAGACATTCAGACTGAAGGACATAGACAAAAAAGAATGTAAGATACAGAAAAGAGCATGAAAGACATATGGGGCCCAATGAAATAGCCTAATATACATCATACTGGAGTCCCAGAAAGAGAGGAAAGAGAATGTGGCAGGAACAATAGATGAAGAGATACTGGCCTAGGATTTTAAGAAAACTTTTTTGTTTGCTTGCATGCCTATTGCCCTTTAGACTATGAGCTCCTTGAGGATAGAACTGTGTTTTTTTAGATATGTAAATACCTGCTTGGCATAGGGTCTGGTACAAAATAGGCCCTCAGTAAGTGCTGAATGAATGCAAACAAGAGTAGCACAAATTCTTTTAAAATCAGATGATTTTAAGAATGGAAGAAGGTATGAGTACCTGCAAAGGACAGGACAAGGGTCTGTGTGTGTGTGTGTGTGCATGCATGTGTGTACACACTATGTACATAGTTCTGGAAGGGCCTAAGAAAGCAGTGACTTCCAGGAAAGAAGTAAGAACCAGGGACCTTGGAAAGGAAAGATCTTACATATTAACCATGATAAAAACTATCTCAGTGATGCCTCTGGAATTCATCTTGCATGCCCGTGTGCTCAATAGGCCAATTCTAAATTCAAAGCCTAGTGGGGAGAATAAAATATTCAGGAAATGGCATGAGAAGGTTATACAAAAATAATATTTTTAAGTAAATAGGAAAAAAATATAGAGAATTTCATCGGAAACCTGGAATCTATAAAGAGAATCAAATAAACTCCTAAACCCACAAATACGTGAAATTAAGACTCTAAAAGTAGATTAGACACAGCAGAAAAGAGTTACTTAACTGGAAGTTAGGGTTGAAGGTTTACAAAATTATGATATGTGCATTTTTGTGTATGTATATTATACACCAACAAAAAGTTAAAAAACTATTAGATATAAACAAAACTTCGACAACTTAACAAAAATACAGATAACCCAGCCATAAAATGGGCAAAGGTCTTAAATAGATATTTCACCAAGAGGACATTCAAATGGCCACCAAACACATGAAAGGATGCTCAGGGTCATTAGCCATCAGAGAGATGCCAATTAAAACCACGATGAGATACCATTTCACTCCCACTAAGATGGCTAGGATGGTAAGGGAGCCCTGGTGGTGTAGTGGGTAAGAGCTTGGCTACTAACCAAAAAGGTCAGCAGTTCAAATCCACCAAGCACTCCTTGGAAACCATGTGGGGCAGTTCTACTCTGTCCTATAGGGTTGCTATGAGTTGGATTTCTTGACTGCTGCTTCCATGGTCAGTGACTGTGGATCCAAGTAAAATGAAATCCTAACAACTTCATTTTTTCTCCATTTATCTTGATGTTGCTTATTTGTCCACTTGTGAGGATTTTTGTTTTCCTTACGTTGAGGTATAACTCATACTGAAGGCTATATATAGTCTTTGATCTTCATCAGAGCTTCAAGTCCTCCTCACTTTCAGCAAGCAAGGTTGTGTCATCAGCATATTGAAGACTGTTAATGAGTCTTCCTCCAATCCTGAAGCTGCATTCTTCTTGATATAGTCCAACTTCTCAGATTATTTGCTCAGCATACAGACTGAATAAGTATGGTGAAAGGATACAACCCTGGCGCACACCTTTCCTGACTTTAAACCACGCAGTATCCCCTTGTTCTGTTGGAACGACTGCCTCTTGGTCCATGTACAGGTTCCTTATGAGCACATTTAAGTGTTCTCGAATTCCCATTCTTGGCAATTGTCTTAGTCACCTAGTGCTGCTATAACAGAAATACCACTGGATGGCTTTAACAAAGAGAAGTTTGTTCTCTCACAGTCTAGTAGGCTACAAGTCCAAATTCAGGGCGTCAGCTCCAGGGGAACACCTTCTTTGTAGATTCTGGAGGAAGGTCCATGTCATCAAACTTCCCTTGGTCTGTGAGCATCTCTGTGCAGGAATCTCAGGTCCAACTGACGTGCTCTGCTTCCGACACTGCTTTCTTGGTGGTATGAGGTTCCCATGTGTCTCTGTTCGCTTCTCTTTTATATCTCAAAAAAAAGATGGGCTTAAGACACTATCCAATCTTGTAGACCTCATCAGTATAACCTCATCATAGTGATAGAGTTTACAGCACATAAGGAAATCACATCAGATTACACAATCATACAATACTGGGGATCATTACCTAGCCAAGTTTGAGACACATATTTTTTGGTGGACACAATTCAATCCATGACAGCAGTGTTATCTGTAATTTGTTATGATCCACACAGTCTAATGCCTTTGCATAGTCAATAAAACAGAAGTAAATATCTTTCTGGTATGCTGTGCTTTCAGCCAGGATCCATCTGACATTGACAATTCCTCATTCCATGTCCTCTTCTGAATTCGGCTTGAATTTCCAGCAGTTTCCTGTTAATGTACGATGCTACCACTTTTGAATGACCTTCAGCAAAATTTTACTTGTGTGTGATATTAATGATATTGTTCAATACTTTATTCATTCTGTTGGATCACTTTTCTTTGGAATGGGCACAGATATGGGTCTCTTCCAGTCAGTTGGCCAGGGAGCTGTCTTCCAGCACTGCATCTGTTTGTTGAAACATCTCAATTGGTATTCCGTAAATTCCTGGAGCCTTATTTTTCACCAATCCTTGAGTGCAGTTTGAACTTCTTCCTTTAGTACCATCAGTTGTTGATCATATGCTACTTCCTGAAGTGATTGAACTTGGACCAATTCTTTTTGGTACAGTGGCTCTGTGTACTCCTTCCATCTTCTGTTGATGCTACCTGTGTTGTTCAAGATTTTGCCTATAGAATCCTTCAATATTGCAACCCAAGTCTTGAATTTTTCTTCAGTTTTTTCAGCTTGAGAAATGCCAAGCATGTTCTCCTTTTGGTTTTCTAATTCCAGGTCTTTGCACATTTCATTATAATACTTTACTTTGTCTTCACAAGTCGCCCTTTGAAATCTTCTGTTCAGCTCTTTTACTTCATCATTTCTTCCGTTTACTTTAGCTACTCTACATTCAAGAGCAAGTTTCAGAGTCTCTTCTAACATCCATTTTAATGTTTTCTTTCTTGTCTTTTAATGACCTCTTGCTTTCTTCATGTATAATGTCTTTTATGTCATTCCACAACTCATCTGGTCTTGGGTCATTAGTGTTCAATGCCTCAAATCTGTTTCTGAGATGGCCTCTAAATTCAGGTAGAATATACTCAAGGTTGTATTTTGGCTCTCGTGGACTTGTTCTAATTTTCTTCAGCTTCAACTTAAACTTGCATATGAGCAATTGATGGTCTGTTCAGAAGTCGGCCCCTGGCCTTGTTCTGACTGACGATATTGATTTTTTCCATCATCTCTTTCCACAGACGTAGTCGATTTGATTCCTGTGTATTACATTAGGTAAGGGCCATGTGTATAGTCGTCGTTTATGTTGTTGAAAAAAGGTATTTGCAATGAAGAAGTCGTTGGTATTGCAAAATTCTATCATGCAATCTCTGGCATCGTTTCTGTCACTAAAGCCATATTTTCCAACTACAGATCCTTTTTCTTTGTTTCCAACTTTCACATTCCAATCACCAGTAATTATCAATGCATCCTGACTGCATGTTTGATCAATTTCAGACTGCAGAAGTTGGTAAAAATCTTCAATTTCTTCATCTTTGGCTTTAGCGGTTGGTGGGTAAATTTGAATAATAGTGGTATTAACTGATATTCCTTGTAGGCATATGGATATTATCCTATCACTGACAGTGTTGTACTTCAGGATAGATCTTGAAATGTTCTTTTTAATGATGAAAGTGACACCATCCCTATTCAATTTGTCATTCCTGAAATAGTAGACCATATGATTATCTGATTCAAAATGGCCAATACCAGTCCATTTCAGCTAATACCTAGGATATCTATCTTTATGGGTTCCACTTAATTTTTGACGACTTTCAATATTTCTAAATTCATCCTTCGTACATTCCATGCTCCAATTATTAATGGATAATTGCATCTGTTTCTTCTCATTTTGAGTTGTGCCACATCAGCAAATGAAGGTCCCAAAAGCTTTCCTCCACCCACATCAGTAAGGTTGACTCTACTTGGAGGAGGCAGCTCTTCCCCAGTCGTATTTTGAGTACCTTCCAACCTGAGGGGCTTGTCTTCCAGCAGTATATCAGACAGGGTTCCACTTGTACTTATAAGGTTTTCACTGGCTAATTTTTCAGAAGTAGACTGCCAAGTCCTTCCTCGTCTACCTTAGTCTGGAAGCTCAGCTGAAACCTATGCACCATGGGTGACCCTGCTGGTATTTGAAATAGTGGTGGCATAGCTTCCAGCAGCACAACACTCAAGCCACCACAGTACAACAAACTGACAGACACGTGGGGACAACTACCATATGACCCAGCAATTCCACTCCCAGGTATATACCCAAAAGACTTGAAAGCAAAGACTCAGACAGAGACTTGTACACCACCATTCATTGCAGCACTATTCACAATAGCCAAAAGGTAGAAACAACCTAAATGCCCATCAACAGATGAATGGATAAACAAAATGTGGTACATATACATACAATGGAATACTACTCAGCCGGTAGGAGAAATGAAGTCTTGATACACGCTACAGTATGGTTGGAGCCTGAAGACGTTATGCTGACTGAAATAAGCCAATCACAAAAGGACAAATATTGTATGACCTCACTTATACAAAAAGACAAGAAAAGGCACATGTATAGAGACCAAAATTTATTAGTGGTTACCAGAGGTTGGCAGGGGGGAGGGGGGATGGGGGTTTACAGTGATGGAAAAATCACATTGATTAAGGGTAGGGTGGCAAGGCTGATTATTGTAATTGCTGTCAATAAGTCGTACCTTTAAAAAGTTGAATTGGCAAAAGTTGTGTGACAGATATATTTATAAAAAAAAAAAATGCTGTTTAAGCTGCTTATGTACAACCAAAAACCTCATGGGATTTGGTTCTTTTGTTTCTAGGTTTAAGGTCATGGTTTCATGGGGCATCTCAGTTAACTGCCCTAATAACATGTTTAGTGCTTTTATTCTACCTCCTAGTTCATTGCATAATGCCTGAGGTCTTAAAAGCTGGTAAGCAATTTGGAGAAAGTAATCAATGTCACTAAACTGTACATGTGGACATTGTCAAATTGGTATATGTTTTGCTGTGTATATTCTCAACAGCAACAACAAAATAATAATAAATAAATAAACACAAGCCTGGCAAGTGGCCATCCAAGGCACAACAATTGGTCTTTATTTGCCTGGAGGAACACAGGAAGGAGGAGAATCAGGCGTAGGAGGATATGGAATATGTGGCTAATTGCCTCCATGAACAACTGCCTCCTTTGCCACGAGACCAGAACTGAATGGTGCCTGGCTACCATTAATGAACATTTTGATCAGAGATTCTATGGAAGAATCTCTGATCAAAAGGGAGAAAATGCAGAACAGAATTTCAGATCATCATAGGCTCCAGATTTCCTGGATCCATGAAGGTTAGATGAACCCCTGAAACTAGTGTCCTGAGATAGTCTTTAAACATTTAACCAAAAATATCTCTGAAGTTCTTAAAAACCAAAGAATAGTTTAGCTTATCCAGTGAAAAAAAGGTCTGCCTTGAGCACTGGGCTCTTTTAAGAGCTATCTATATGGGCTCAAATAGACAACAGCAACTTGAAAGATTAGATAGGAACCTTAGGGGGAAATGAATTTATGTTAATGGGGGAGGAACAACTCAGAAAAGGAGGGTAAGAATGGTCGGACAACTCAAACAATGCAATCAAAGCCACTAAATAGTAAATGTAGAAATTGTTGAATTGGTATACATTTTGCTGTGTATATTCTCAGCAATAACAACAAAATAAATAAAATTATTTTAAAAACTATTAGAATTCCAAAAGCAATGAGAGAGAAGCAAACAGTCACATACAAAGGATCCTCAATAACATTAAGTGCTGATTTTTCCTCAGAAACATTGAAGGCCAGAGGGCAATGTAATGATATATTTAAAGTACTAAAAGAAGAAAACTGTCAACCAAGAATACAATACCCAGCAAAACTATTGTCATGGTTTGAATTATGTCCCCCAAAAAATGTGTGTATCAATTTGGCTAGGCCATGATTCCTGGTACTGTGTGATTTTCCTGTTATGTTGTAAACCTGCCTCTATGATGTTAATGAGGGAGGATGGGTGGCAGTTGTGTTAGTAAGGCAGGACCTCATTTACAAGACTGGATTGCGTCCTGAGGCAATCTCTTGAGATATAAAAGACAGAAGTGAGCAGAGAGACAGGTGGACCTCATGCCATCAAGAAAGCAGTGCCGGGAGCAGAGTGCGTCCTTTGGACTGGGGTCCCTGTGCTGAGAAGCTCCTAGTCCAGGGGAACACTGAAGAGAAGAAGGCCAACAGAGAGAGAAAGCCTTCCCCTGGAGCTGACGCCCTGAATTTGGACTTTTAGCCTACTTTAACTGTGAGGAAATAAACTTCTCTTTGTTAAAGCCATCCACTTGTGGTATTTCTATTATAGCAGCACTAGATAACTAAACAACTATCTTTCAAGAATGAGGGTGAAATTAAAACATTACCAGACAAACAGAAGCTGAGAGAGTTCATATCCACCAGAACGTCCCTACAAAAAAAATCTGTATTGGAGTTCTGTAGCTGGAAGGTAAAAGACACTAGAAAGTAATTCAAGGTTGCACATGAAAAGAAAGATCCCTAATAAATGGAAATGCATGGATAAGTAAAAAGACTAGTAATAAAGTATTCATGCTTGATAATTCTAACTATTTTGTCCTTCATGTTTTTTCATAACAAATACATAAAACGCAAGGATACAATTATGTTACACAGCACAGGAAATATAAAGACATATTTAGTGATAACAACAACAAAAGGGAGGAAATGAGTGATATAGATATAGAATTTCTTGCATGTTACTGAAGCTAAGCTAGTACTGACATATCCTAGGATGTTATAAATACAAGCTCTTAAATGTGATATTCATGGTAACCACTAAGAAAATGTATTTAAAAACATACACAAAAGGAAAGGGGAAGGGAACCGAAAAGGCTCCCTACAATTAAACCAACGAAACACAAAAGCAAGCAATACTAAAGGACAAAGACAAAGAAGGCTTAAGGGACACAAAAAACAAATAAGAAAATGGCAGAAGTAAGTCATTTTTTATCAGTAATTATAGTAATGTAAATGGACTAAATGCTCCAATCAAAAGGCAGAGAGTGACAGAATGGATTTTAAAAAAATGATCCAACTATACGCTGTTTACAAGAGATACACCTTTAACCCAAGGGCACCAATAAGTTGAAAGTGGAAGGATGGAAAAAATAATTCCTGCAAATAATAACAAAAAGAGAGCTGGGGTGGCAATCTTAATGTCAGACACAGTAGACTTTAAGACAAAATCTGCCAAAAGAGCTAAAGATGGACATTATATAGTGATAAAGGGGTCAAGTAATCAAAAAGAGTTAACAATCATATATGCACCCAAAATAAAGGGCTCTAAATATATAAAGCAAACACTGATAAAATTGAAGGGAGAAATAGATAGTACTATAATAATAGTTGGAGACTTCAATACACCACTTTCATTACTGGACAGAACATCTAGAAAGAAGATCAGCAAGGAAACAGAGGACCTGAATGACACTATAAACCAACAAGACTTAACAGACATATATAGAACACATATATAGAGCACAATGTACATTCTACTCCAGTGCACATGAATCATTCTCCAGGATAGACCACATTCTAGATCACAAAACAAGTCTTAGTAAATTTAAAAAGATTGAAATTATACGAAGTATTTTCTCAGACAGAGTGAAGCTAGAAATCAATAACAGAAATAGAAAACCTAGAAAATACACAAACATATGGAATTAAAGTACTAGTGGGTCAAGGAAGAAATTGAAACAGAAATCACAAATCTCTAAGAGTCAAATGAAAATGAAAGCACAACATACCAAAACTTACGGGATGCAGCAAAGGCAGTACTCAAAGGGAAACTTACAGCAATAAATGCCTACATAAAAAAGGAAGAAAGATCTCAAATCGATAGCCTAACTCAACAAATCCAGGAACTAGAAAGAGAAGAGGAAACTAAGCCTAAACCTACCAGAAGAAAGGAAGTATCGGAGCATAAATTAAAAAGAAAAATCAAACACGGAAAAACAATAGAGTGAATCAATGAAAAGATCAATAAAACTGAGAAACCTTTAGTTAGACTAACAAAGAAAAGAAGAAAAAAGATGCAAATAGTCAAATAAAAAATGCAAAAAGGGACATTACAACTAACTAATAGAAATAAAGAGAATTATGACACAGTATTATGAACAACTATATGGCAACAAACTGAATAACCTAGAAGAAATGGACACACTCTTAGAAGCACACAACCTACCCAAGCTGATTTAAGAGGAAACAGAAAGTGTCAACAGATCCACAGCAGAGATAGAATCAATGATCAAAAACCTCCCAACAAAAAAGAAGTCCTGGACCAGATGAATTCACTGGTGAATTCTACCAAACATTTAGAGAAGAATTGACACCAATACTGTTTAAACTCTTTCAAAAGATAGAGAAGGAAGTAATACTCCCTAATTTATTCTATGAAGCAAACATAACCCTGATACTTAAACCAGACAAAGATACCACAAGAAAAGAAAACTACAGGCCAAAATCTCTTATGAATATAGATGCAAAAACCCTCAACAAAATATTGGCGAAAAAATCCAACAGCGTATTAAAAGAGTCATGCACCATGACCAACTGGTATTTATTCCAGGAATGCAGGAATGGTTCAACATCAGAAAATCAATCAATAGAACAAAGTGAAAGAACCACATGATCATCTCTGTAGATGCAGAAAAAGTGAAAAAGTATTTGATAAAATCCAACACCCTTTCTTGATGAAAACCATAAGGAAGATTGGCATAGAAGGGAAACTCCTCGCTATGATTCAAGGCATATATTAAAAGCCAACAGCCAACATTATACTTAATGGAGGAAGACTGAGAGCTTTACCATTGAAATTGGGAACAAGACAAGGATGCTCGCTCTCACCACTTCTATTCAATATTATATTGGCAATCCTAGCCAGAGCAATAAGACAAGAAAAAGAAATAAGAGGAATCCAGATTGGAAAAGAAGAAGCAAAATTATCTTTATTCACATATGATATGATTCTATATATAGAAAATCTCAGAGTTGGCAAGAAAACTTCTAGAGCTAATAGAGGGATTTAATAAAGTTGCAGGGTACAAAGTCAACAAACAAAAATCAGTTGGGTTTCTATACACCAGCAATGAGAAATCTGAAAGGCAAAATTAGGGAAACAATTCCATTTACACACTTCTAAGAGAATAAAGTATGTGGGAATAAATCCAGGGACATGAAAGACTTACACAATGAAAACTATAAAACACTGCTGAAAAAGATTAAAGAAGACTTAATTAAATGGAAAGATGTCCCATGTTCATCAACTGGAAGACTTAATATTGTTAAGATGTCAACAGTACCCAAAGCAATCTACAGGTTCAGTGCAATCCCAATCAAAATCCCAACAGCCTTCTTTACAGCAATATAAAAACCAATCCTCAACTTTATATGGAATAGCAAGAGGCCCTGAATAGCTAAAACAATGTCAAAAGAGAGAAGACAAAGTAGTCATACTTCCTGATTTTAAAACATACTTTATAGCCACAGTAATCGAAACAGCCTGGTACTGGTATAACAATAGACACATAGACCAATGAAATAGAATTGAGAGTCCAGAAATTAACAAGCACATCTATGGTCAACTGATTTTTCACAAGGGTGCTAAGTCCTTTCAATGAGGAAAGAAAATTCCCTTCAATAAATAGTGCCAGGAAAATTGAATTTCCACATGCAGAAAAATGAAACAGGATCCATGTCTCACATCATGCACAGAAACAAATTCAAAATGGATTAAGAACCTAAATGGGCAAACTAAAACCATAAAATTATTATAAGAACAAGCCATCCCTCAGTTTTCAATAAACATAACCCTCCTTCTTATTCTTGCACACCCGCAGGGAGGAGGATGGCAAAGAGGAGTCAAAATATGAATGAGACTGTCCTTCTCATCAAGTGAGGTTCAAAGGGAAACAAGATTTGGAAAAGTAAGATGATGTAACATTTCTTGAATTCAAGTGCTATGAAACAATGTAATACTTGCTGTATGTATATAAACTATTAACTCCTTCCTCAAAAAAAAAAAAAAGAACAAGCAGGAAGCAGGGGCAAAACTGTCAGGCCTAGCTTTCAACAGTGAATTATCTAATATAATAACAAAAGCACAAACAGCAGAAGACAAAATAAATAAATGAGATCTCATAAAAATCAAAAACGTCTGTTCATCAAAAGACTACCAAATAAGAGAAAAGACAAGCCAAAGCCTGGGACAGTATCTTCAGAAACCATATATCCAGCAAGAATCTAATAACCAAAACATACATAAAACTTTGACAACAACAAAAAGACAAATAATCTAATCATAAAATGGGCAAAGGACTTTAATAGACATTTCACAAAAAAGGACATTCAAATGGCCAACAAACACATGAAAAGATGTTCAGCGTCATTAGCCATCAGAGAGATGCAAATCAAAACCACAATGAGATACCATTTCATTCCCACTAGGATGACTAAGATTAAAAAAAAAAATCAGAAAATAACAAATGTTGACGAGGATGTGGAAAAATTGGAACCCTTATCCATTACTGGTAGAAATGCAAAATGGTACAGCTGCTGTGAAAAACAGTATGTTGTTTCCTCAAAAAACTAAAAATAGAAGTATCATATGATCCATAAATTCCACCCCTAGGTATATACTCAAAAGACTTGAAAGCAGAGACTCAAACAGAGACTTGCACACCACCATTCATTGCAGTACTATTCACAATAGCCAAAAGGTGGAAACAACCTAAATGCCCATCAACAGATGAATGGATAAACAAAATGTGGTATATACATACAATGGAATACTACTCACCAGTAGGAGAAATGAAGTCTTGATACATCCTGCAGTATGGATGGAGCTTGAAGACATTATGCTGAGCAAAATAAGCCAATCATAAAAGGACAAATATTGTACGACCTCACTTATACAAAAAGACAAGAAAGAGCAAATGTGTAGAGACCAAAGTTTATTAGTGGTTACAAGCAGCGGGAGGGAGAGAGAAAATGGAGTTAGCAGTGATTGATTAAGGGTAAGGCAGCACAGCCGATTATTGTAATTGCTGTCAAAAAGTTGTATACCTGTAAAAAGTTGAATTGGTAAAAGTTGTGTGATAGATATTGTTGTTTGTCAACTTGGCTGGGCCATGATTCTCAGCGGTTTGGCAGTTATGATGTAGTTTGGCAGTTGTATAATGATGTAATCACCTCCATGATGAGATCTGCTATGAGTAGCCAATCAGTTGAAAAGAAGTTCCTTGGTGGTGTGGCCTGCATCTAATATATGTGGACTTTCTGGCAAAGCTTGCTGGCTTTTGCTCTGCTCCAGATCCTGCGTTTGACTCATCAGCATCTGACCTCCAGTTCTTGGGACTTGGGCCAACAGCCTGCCATCTTACCTGCTGATCTTGGATTTGTCAGCCTTCCTAACCAAGAGCCAGCAGCCTGCCGTCTGACCTATGGACCTTGGGTTCGTCAGCCCCTGCAGCTATATGAGTCAGGAGAAGCCTCCAGCCTGACACCTGACCCATGGAGTTGGGACTTGCCAGTCTCTACAACTGAGTGAGCCATTTCCTTGAGATAAATCTCTCTCACTCTCTCTTTCTGTACCTACCTATATGTACATATATATATATATATATATGCACACACATATGTATATATATATTCTTCACTGATTTTGCTTCTTTAGCAAACCCAGCCTAAGACAAAATTAAAAAATACTTATTTATATTTATGACCAAAAAAAAAAAAAAAAAAAGAATGGCTGCTGAGGCTGCTTATGTACAATCAAACTCCTTATGGGATTTGGTTCCTTGGTTTGGAAGTTTAAGGTCATGGTTTCATTGGACATCCCAGTTAATTGGCCTAATATCATGTTTAGTGCTTCTGTTCTACTTCCTAGTTTGTTACGAAGTACCTGGGGTCTTAAAAGCTTGCAAGCAGCCATCCAAGGATCAATTGGTCTCTATTCACCTGGAGCAACAGGGGAAGAAGGAGGGTCAGGAATAGGAGGAGGCTATGAAATGTGTGGCTAATTGCCTCCACGAACAACTGCCTCCTTTGCCATGAGACCAGAAGAACAGAATGGTGCCCAGCTACCACTACTGAACATTTTGATCAGAGATTCCATAGAAGAATCCTGATCAAAAGGGGGAAAATGCAGGACAGAATTTTTAATTTTCATGGATTCTAGACTTTCTGGAGCCATAGAAGCTGAATGAACACTGAAACTATTGCCCTGAGATAGTCTTTAAACCTTAAATGGAAAGTATTCCCTAAAGTCATCTTAAAACTGAACAATAGTTTAACTAGTAAAAAAGGTCTACCTTGAGTATTATGCTCTTTTAAGAACTAGCTATACAGGATCAAATTGACAACAGCAACTCAAAATATTAGACAGGAACCTTAGAGAGCATTGAATTTATGTTAATGAGGGAGAAACAACTCAGAAAAGGAGGGTGAGAATGGTTGCACAACTCAAAGAGTGTAATCAATGTCACTGAACTGTCCATTAGAAACTGTTGAATTGGTGTATGTTTTGCTGTGTATACTCTCAACAAGAACAACAAAATTTTAAAAATTTAGAAAAAAACATTATTAGATGCTTGTTTATCCTATCATGTTAACAACACTTTTTTAAAGTACTATACTAATGAGTGGTATGGGAATGGGTAATGTGGCAATGTGTTAATCTGCAGGCACTGAATAAAATGTGTAAAGATTTTCTACAAGATAATTTGGCAATTACCTATCAAAAAATCTTAACAAATTTATATTTATATTCTTTGGCACATTAATTCCTCTTCTAGGAGTTTATCTTACGTAAATAATCAGAGATGTGCACAAAGATCTATCTATAATGATATTTATTGCTGTGCTTTTACTAGTTAAAAATTATAAATGGCTTTAATATCCAACAAAAGGGAATTGATTAATTAAATTATGGTTCCTGCATGGCTAAATACTATATAGCCATTAACACTTATGTTGGGAAGATTTCTTTTTGTTAGTTTTTTTAACTTTATATTTTGAAATAATTATAGGTGCACAGGAAGTTACAAAAAAATTTGCTGGGAGGTCCCGTGTACTCTTTATCCAGTTTCCCACAATGATGATGTCTTTTGTAACTACAGTACAATATCAAAATCTGGTAATTGACATTGGTACAATCCATAGTACATATTCAGATTTCACCAGTTACACATGTGCTTATTTGTGTGTCTGTACATAGTTCTACACAATTTTATCACACACGTAGATTCATGTAACCACCACTACCATTAATATACAGAACTGCTCCATCACCACAAGGCTCCCTCATGCTACCTCTTTATAACTACACCCACTTCTTTCCCACCACCCCATCCCCCACAGCTACTCATTTGTTCTGTAATTGATCATGAGGTCCCTAAGAATAAAATAACTGAATGGTCGACTGTTGTGCTGTTTACTTGAGTTGTTGAGTCAGAAATCTGACTCAAGTCCTTAGAAATGCCTACACCCTTTGCCAAAAGAGTAAACCATCAGACACTCTGTTAACCCAGAACTAAAACCATTCCCGAAGCCAACTCTTCAGATAAAGATTAGAATGGACTATAGAACATAAAATAATACTTGCAAAGAGTGTGCTTCTTAGTTGAAGCAGATTCACAAGACTAAATGGGCAGCTCCTGTCAGGAAGCAGAATGAGAAGGCAGAAAAGAACAGGAGCTGGTTTGATGGACATGGGAAACCCAGGGTGGAAAGGGGGAGTGTGCTGTCACATTATAGGGATTGCTAGTAGTGTCGCATAATATGTGTATAAATTTTTGTATGAGAAATTAACTTGAGCTGTAAACCTTCACCTAAAGCACAATTTAAAAAAAAAAAAAAGAAAGAGTAAACCAAAAGCAATATTGCATCTCTGGAGGAACTGCAGAGATTATGCTACCATGAAAGAGGTGATAGATGTAGACTTGATGATTCCTACACTATCCTCATTTGACTTCCCTGTTTGGCCAGAATGAAAGCCAGATGGGTCTTGGAGCGATACTGGATTAACATTAACCTAATAGGATAGTGACACCAAATGCAAACACTGTTCCAGGCATGGTATATATACTGCAGCAAATAGACACAACCCCTGGCACCTGCTTATGCAGCTACTGACCTAGTAAATGCTTTCCTTTCCATTCCAATTAACAAGGATAATCAAAAGCAGTTCACCCTGATGTGGTAAAGCCAGCAGTATACCTTCCCTATCTTACTTCCCTTATTTACTCTGACTTACACTCTCGTTCACTGTCATAATGTAAACTGGAAAAACTTTGATTACCTTGCTACTCCACAGAACATCATGTTGATTCATTACATTGATGACATTATGTTAATTGGACCTGGTGAGCAGGAAGTAGCAAATGCCCTAGATGATTTAATAAGATGTGTGGATGTCAGAGGGTAGGTGATAATCTCTCTAAAACCTCAGAGGCCTGACACTCTGGAGAATTTTCTAATGATCCATGTCACATGGAGCATGTCACAAAGAAAGAGGCACAACACTTAGTAGGTCTCTTCAGATTTTGGAAGCAACATATACCACATTTGGATGTGCTACTTCAACCTATTTTACCTGCTAACCCATATGGCTGTCAGTTTTGAATGGAAAGAAATAAATGTCTCTGCAGCAGGTTCATGCTTTGATACAAGCCACCCTGCCACATGAGCTTTATGATGCACTGACCCAATGACTTGGGAAGCATCTGTGGTAGTTGGAGATACTCTACGGAGCCTCTGGCAAGCACCAGTGGAAGAATCGGAAGCAGAACAGACCCTTAGGGTGTTGGGGTAAGGTCATGCCCTCTTCTACCAAGAACTCTTCTCCATTTGAAAAGACTGACTTGCTTCTTGTCCCTCTGAAGACTAAATGCCTGTCCTTGGGACACCAAGTAACAATGAAGCATGAACCACACATCATGAGCTGAGTTTATCTGTTCCACCAAATCATAAAGTTAAATGTGTGCTGCAACATTACATTAGTAAAAGAAAACAGAATACATTAGATTAGGCTCCAACAGGTCCAGAAGGCACAAACAGACTGCATGGGTCAGGGGCTTAGACTCTAATGGTACCTGCTCCTACTGCTTCTACCTCGCTCTCAACTCACACCTATGGCTCCACAGGGAGCTCCTTATGCCTACTTAATAGAGGAGGAAAAGTCAAGACATTGTTTACAAAAGAGTTTTCACAATACGTTGTCATCAAATGGCAGTGGAGGACCACCACTGTAAGTTTTACTCAAGGATGGTCCTGAAAGACAGTGGTGAAGGTGAAGTCTCTCAGGGGACAAATTTTGACAAGTAAATCTGATAGTCTACTTTGCTTGGAGGGAGCGTTGGCTTGGGGTATGGATCTACACTGATTAATGAGCAGTGGATAATGAATAGGCTGGCTGGTCAGAAACTTTGAATGATCAAGATCAGAAGACTGGTGGCCAGGAAATTTGGGAAAGAAGTATGTGGATGGAAGTGTCAGAATTGGCACGGTTATGTTTGAATTGAGTCCCCCAAGAATGTGCTAAATTCCTAACCTCTGTTCCTATGAATGGGACCTTGTTTGGCAATAGAGCCTTTGAAGCTGTTATCATTTAGGTTGACATGAGGTTGTACTGGAATAGAGTGAGTCCTAATTCTGTATGACAGCTGTCCTTATAAAAGAGGAGAAGATACACAAACATGTCAAGTGATGCTGCAGCTGCGAACCAAGGAATGCCTAGAGATTCCAGAAGTTAGGAGAGAGGTATTGAACAGGTTATCCCTCAAAGCCTCAGAAGGCATCAACATGACAAATACCTTGATCTTGAACTCCCAGCCTCCAAACTGTAAGACAATAAATTTCTGTTTTTATAAACCACCCAGTTTGTGTAGAGAATGGTGACACCACTCACACACACCAAGAGAGTGTGAAATGGTTTATTATTTACATAACTGAGGTCTCCAGAAGGAGCCTTCAGTATGGATTACACCTCAACATAAATAATACAAAAAATCCTCACAAATGGATCAATAAGCAACATCATGATAAACAGAGAAAAGACTGACGTTGTCAAGGATTTCATTTTACTTGGATCCACAATCATTGCCCATGGAAGCAGCAGTCAGGAAATCAAATGAGGTATTGTACTGGGAAAATCTGCTGCAAAAGATCTCCTTAAAGTGTTCAAAAACAAAGATGTCACTTTCAGGACTAAGGTGCGCCTGACTCAAGTCATGATATTTTCAGTCGCCTCATATGCATGTGAAAGCTGGGCAATGAATAAGGAAGACCGAAGAAGAATTGATGTCTTTGAATTATGGTGTTGGCGAAGAATATCGAATATATTATGGACTGCCAGAGAACAAACAAGTCTGTCTTGGAAGAAATACAGCCAGAATACTCCTTGGAAGCGAGGATGGTGCAACTTCATCTCATGTACTTTGGAGATGCTATCAGGAGGGACCAGTCCCTGGTGAAGGACATCACACTTGGTAAAGTAGAGGGTAATCAAAAAAGAGGAAAACTCTTGATGGGATGAATTGACACAGTGGTTGCAACAACGGGCTTATACATGATTGTGAGGATGGCACAGGACCGGGCAGTATTTCATTCTGTTGTACTTCGGGTCGCTATAAGTCAGGTCTGACTCAATGGCAACTAACAACAACAGAGCGAGCAGGGCAGGCCTCTTAAGTAGGTCTGAAATGGCTTGAGAGAGCAGGGAAAGAATACTGGCCTGGGTTTTATTGTGGTTAGGGGTGGGGCTCCGAGTGAGAGTTCCTGCACTTGGGTAGGGTCTTGTATGGTTTGAATCTCCTGCCATTGCTGAGGAAGGAAACACCCAGAATTTCTTATCAATCTGTCCATATATGGGGCACTGGAGAAGAGGGAAGAATGAGACCTGAATGCTGCTAGCAGTCAAACATCAGAAAATGGAATCTGATTCCTCCTTGTAGCCTCTTTCCCCATCACCCAGGGCTTGTTCAATGGGCCCATGTACCAAATGGCCACAGTGGCAAAGGCACATATGGTTAGTTTGCATGGCAACTTCATGGAAGGAGTCAACAATTTATCCTCTTAGGAATGGATCCCTATTCCAGACGCAGAATAGTTTTCCTAGCACCACCGTTTGCAGGTTTACAGCATGCTTATTCACTGTCATGGTATCCTGCACAACATTGTCTCCAACCAAATAATTCATTATATAACAAAAGGAGTGTAGTCATGAGCTCATGCCCGTGGAATTCACTGGCCTCACATTATGCCGCATCGCTCAGGTGCAGCTATTCTGCTGGAAGTGTGGAATGGCCTACTGAAGGCTTGGTGATGGCATCAAGTAGAGGGCAGCATCCTGTGAGGTTGGGATGCCATCCTACAGGGTGTGCATATGCCTTAAACCAACGACCAGTATGTGGTGCTGTTTTCCCCACAGCCAGAATACACAGGTTCTGTTCTTTGGCAGGGCATTCCTAACCAGTTGCCATCTAGTCTATTCTGATTCATGACTCCATGTGTCAGAGTAGAACTGTGCTCCATAGGGTTTTCTTTCTTTCTTTTATAGTGCTGTAAATGAAAGTTTACAGAGCAAATTAGTTTCTTTTCATCGGGTTTTCAAGGGCTGACTTTTCATAAGTAGATCACCAGGTCTTTCTTCCAAGGCAGTGGTGGGTGGACTCAAACCTCTAACCTTTCTGTTAGCAGTCAGACATGTTAACCATTTGCACAACCCAAGGACTCCAGGTTATCACTAGAGACTCTGATTTAATTGGTCTGGGATGTAGCCTGGGAGGAGATGTTGGAGGTTTAAGGAGAGAGGGGAAGACATGAAATAATAATTAAGGTGCATTGAAAAGCGAAAGGAGTAGGGTAGAGGTAGGCATAGCCTCTCTCACTATTTCACCAAACATTCCTCTTACAAGAATGTTTTCTTCCCATCCCCATGGCCTTGGGCTCAGTAGAGTTAGAGGTCTTAGAGCTCAAAGAAGGAATACTTTGCCCAAGGAGAACAATCTTGATTCCACTAAATTGGAAGCTGAGGTTGCCTACTGACCACTTGGGCATCTCATGGTGCTGAACAACCAGGCATAGAAGGGTTCGCAGTACTGGTTGGGGTGACTGGTCCTGCTTACCAGAGGGAAATTGGATTGCTGTTACACAACAGGGGCAAGGAGGGCTATGTCTGGAACCAAGATTTGCTGGGGTGCTTCTTGGTTCTCCCCTGTCCAATAACAATGGCCAGTGGGCAACTGTGGTGACCTAGTAAAGATAAAACCATGAAGAACTTGGATCTTTGGGAATGAAGGCTTGAGCTACCCTAATATATAAACACCAGAGCAGGGGAAGTGCTGCCAGAGGGCAGGGGGACTATGGAATGGGTGGTGGAAGAAGTAAGCTATGACCAGGGACGGATTACCCAGTAAGCATGGTATGCACGGGCTTACTTGTGCTTACTGACTAATCTGCAGTGTGCAATTTCACCTGTTTTTCACCACATCTGCTTACTTACTGTCTTAGTCATCTAGTGCTGCTATAACAGGAATACCACAAGTGTATGGTTTTAACGAAGAGAAGTTTATTTCCTCACAGTTCAAGTAGGCTAAAAGTCCAAATTCAGGGCATCAGCTCCAGGGGAAGGCTTTTTCTCTCCGTCGGCCTTCTCATCAGTGTTCCCCCGGACTAGGAGCTTCTCTGCCCAGGGACCCCGGTCCAAAAGACGCACTCTGCTCCTGGCACTGCTTTCTTGGTGGTAGAGGTCCCCCAACTCTCTGCTTGCTTCCCTTTCCTTTTATCTCTTGAGAGATAAAAGGTGGTGCAGGCCACACCCAGGGAAACTCCCTTTACATTAGATGTGACCTGGGTAAAGGTGGTGTTACAATCCCATCCTAATCCTCTTTAACATACAATTACAATCACAAAATGGAGGCCACCCACACAATTCTGGGAATCATGGCCCAGCCAAATTGATACACACATTTTTGGGGGGACATAATTCAAACCACGACACTTACTAATCTGTAGTGCACAATTTCAACCCATGTGAAACTGTGCACTACAGATTAATAAGTAAACACAATTAAGCCTTTTTGTACTTTGCTTACTGTAAGCCCAAGCATACATTGCTTACTGGTTAATCCGCCCCTGGCTATGACTATCAACTTAGGCCTTGTGACCAGCAACAACTGGGCTTTTTCTCTTTCCTTTTTTTCCTATTACTTTATGTGAAGAGTTATTGGTAACTAGCATTATTGTTTTGGTTCCTATTGGAGGTATGAAATGACATCATTCCACTATGATTCAGTTGTTAACGGGACTTTGTGTTCTCCAAAGTGGGAGCCATGGGAGTCACTCATCTAGGCAAAGGACAAAGTCTCTGTTGGCCCTCCTGGTCCACTCTTCACCCTTCTCTTCCCTACTCTGTGCCCTAGGAGGCTGGCCTCTGAAGACTTCCCCATTCACCTCCCTTACCTTCTGGCTTATAGTTGAATTGGCCAATGGAGATATCAGCTGGAGAATGACAGTTTGGAAGAGAGGCAGTAGGTCAGAGATTGATCACGATTTGGGCAGTGGTGCTGCCTCTATGTCCCCTGTCAGATAGATCCTCTTCCACAGTCTTATCTCCCACTTGGCTCTGATGACACCCTTCCCTCTCCTGGTCCCTTGGTTTTCCCTTCATTACTAGTCTCTGAGTGCTTCATCGTCATCTGTCAGTTCCTTGACCCTGTTCACATCTCAAAAAGAGGCCCTTCATTTAACTTTCTTTAATTAACCCTCTTTCTGTGCCATATATTTCCTGCTGGAAGCCTGACTGATACTGGGACCTTTATGTAATTCAATTTTGGAGGTGGGAGGAAATGGTAAGAAATGAAATTGTACAGGGAGCTTGGTGCAATGGATCACTTTTGTGTAGCCTTTCTCACTATGGTTTTGTAACTCCCACACAAATGATTGGATGGATCTGTGCAAATAAAGTAATTGTAGCTCACCAAGGGGATTGGTCAGATTTGTCATCCCTCTAGGCTTAAAATCAGTCATCCCAGAGGCGAGAAAGGGAGAATCTCACCACCAACAACAAAGAGCCAAGAGTGCAGTGCATCGTTTGGACGCAGGATCCCTGCGCTGAGAATCTCCTAGATCCAGGAGACAGAGATGGTAGAGTAGTGTGCCTCTGGGCACTTATCGGCAGAGCTAAAAGAGCTTTGTAACACTTGCCCGAGGAGGGCAGAGGCGGAGGGGCCAGAGAGAGGTGTGCCTGTGGGCACGGCTGAGAAGAGGCTGTCCTGATGGAAGAACTATATCCTGAGAGTTCCTGAACCTGAATTGTAATCTATTGTTTTTGTTAGGTGCCTTCGAGTCGATTCCTACTCATAGCAACCCAATGTTCAGCAGAACGAAACACTGCCTGGTCCTGCGCCATCCTCACAATCATTGTTATGCTTGAGCCCATTGTTGCAGCCACTGTGGCAGTCTGTCTCGTTGAGGGTCTTCCTCTTTTTCGATGACTCTCTACTTTACCAAGCATGATGTCCTTCTCCAGGGACTGATCCCTCCTGATAACATGTCCAAAGTATGTGAGACGTAGTCTCACCATCCTTGCTTCTAAGGAGCATTCTGAGTGTACTTCTTCCAAGACAGATTTGTTCATTCTTTTGGCAGTGCATGGTATATTCTTCGCCAACACCACAATTCAAAGGTGTCAGTTCTTCTTCAGTCTTCCTTATTCATTGTCCAGCTTTCGTATGCATATTAGGCTATTGAAAACATCATCGCTTGGATCAGGCGCACCTTAGTCTTCAAGGTGATATCTTTGCTCTTCAAAACTTTAAAGAGGTCTTTTACAGCGGATTTGCCCAATGCAATGTGTCTTTTGATTTCTTGACTGCTGCTTCCATGAGTGTTGATTGTGAATCCAAGTAAAATGAAATCCTTAACAACTTCAAGTTTTTCTCTGTTTATCATGATGTTGTTTATTGATCCAGTTGTAAGGATTTTTGTTTTCCTGATGTTGAGGTGTAATCCATACTGAAGGCTGTGGTCTTTGATCTTCATCAGTAAGTGCTTCGAGTCCTCTTCACTTTCAGCAAAAAAGCTTGTGTCATCTGCATATTGCAGGTTGTTAATGGGTCTTTCTCTAACCCTGATGCCCCATTCTTCTTCATATAGTCCAGCTTCTTGGATTATTTGCTCAGCATATGGATTGAATAGGTATGGTGAAAGGATACAAATCTGACCACGCCTTTCCTGACTTTAAACCATGCAGTATCCCCTTGTTCTGTCTAAACATCTGCTTCTTGATCTATGTACAGATTCCTCATGAGCACAATTATGCATTTTGGAATTCCCACTCTTTGCAATGTTATCCGTAATTTGTTATGATCCACACAGTTGAATGCCTTTTCACGGTCAATAAAACACAGGTAAACATCTGCCATGGATTGAATTATGTCCCCCCAAAAATGTGTGTATCAATTTGGCTGGGCCATGATTCCCAGTATTGTATGATTGTCTACCATTTTATCATCTGATGTGATTTCCCTATGTGTTGTAAACTGTATCACTATGATGTAGTAAAATGGATTAGCAGCAGTTATACTGATGAGGTTTACAAGATTAGTGTCTTAAGCCAATCTCTTTTGAGATATAAAAGAGAGACAGGGGGACCTCATACCACCAAGAAAGCAGCACCAGGAGCAGAGTGCTTCCTTTGGACCTGAGATTCCTGTGCTGAAATGCTCCCAGACCAAGGGAAGACTGATGGCAAGGACCTTCCTCCAGGGCTGACAGAGAAGAGAAAGCCTTCCCCTGGAGCTGACATCCTGAATTTGGACTTTTAGCTTACTTTACTGTCAGGAAATAAATTCCTCTTTGTTAAAGCCATCCACTTGTGGTATTTCTGTTAAAGCAGCACTAGATAATTAAGACAATGTGATATTAATGATATTGTTTGATAATTTCTGTATTTGGTTGGATCACCTTTCTTGGGAATAGGGATAAATATGGATCTCTTCCAGTCGGTTCGCCAGGTAGCTGTCTTCTAAATTTCTTGGCATAGACGAGTGAACACTTTAATGCTGCATCCGTTTGTTGAAACATCTCAGTTGGTATTCTGTCAATTCCTGGAGCCTTGTTTTTCACCAGCGCTTTCAGTGTAGCTTGGACTTCTTCTTTCAGCACCGTTGGTTCCTGATCATATGCTACCTCCCGTAATGGTTGAACATTGACCAGTTCTTTTTGGTATGGTGACCCCATGTATTCCTTTCAACTTCTTTGGATGCTTCCTACATAGAATCCTTCAATATTGCAACCCAAGGCTTGAATTTTTTCTTCAGTTCTTTCAGCTTGAGAAATTCCAGCGTGTTCTTCCCTTTTGGTTTTCTGTCACCAGCTCTTTGCACATATCCTTATAATACTTTGTTTTCTTGAGCTGCCCTTTGAAATCTTCTGTTCAGCTCTTTTACTTCATCATTTCTTCCTTTTGCTTAGGTACTCAGCATTCAAGAGCAAGTTTCAGAGTCTCTTCTGACATCCATTTTGGTCTTTTCTTTCTTTTCTGTCTTTTTAATGACCTCTTGCTTTCTTCATGTATGATGTCCTTGACGTCATTCCATAACTTGTTTGGTCTTCTGTCATTAGTGTTCAACGCATCAAATCTATTCCTGAGATAGTCTCTAAATTCAGGTGGGATATACTCAAGGTCATGCTTTGGCTCTCGTGGACTTGTTCTAATTTTCTTCAGTTTCCCCATAATTGCAAGTATTGTGTGTGAGTTCTCTGTGGTCACTGCAATGAATTATTGAACCCAGCAAAGAAGTAGAGTGCTGTGGGCGGGACAATTGGTGTCAGAATTGGTAAAGATTGCGGAAAGAGGAAGCATGTCTGACCTTTGCTTCATAGGAATCAGCCTTGGGCAGTTGATATTGATTACCCTCCCTTCTTGTGAAGTTAGAGGAGGTCAGATGCGGCCTCCACACCATGCTTAGAGGGAGTGAGGATAAGTTATGAGAAGTTTTGTACACTGTGATAAAGTCAGGTATATGTGCCATTGAGTAAGTTATTTAACCTCTTTGCTCCCCAGTTTCATCATATATAAAAAAGGACAATAATAGCACTCACTTTTATTTTTTTTGAAAACTATATAAATTTATTTTAGAATAGCTTCATCATACAAAACTTCAAGGTTTTTTCTTTCTTTTTTTCATTGTACTTTAGAAGAGGGTTTACAGAACAAATAGTTTCTCATTAAACAGTCAGTACACATATTGTTTTATGACATTGGTTAACAACCTCACGACATGTCAACACTCTCCCTTCTTGACCTTGGGTTTCCTATTACCAGCTTTCCAGTTCCCTCCTGCCTTCTAGTCCTTGTCCCTAGGCTGTTGTGCCCCATTAGTCTCTTTTTGTTTTATTGGTCTGTCTAATCTTTGGCTGAAGGGTGAACCTCAGGAATGACTTCATTACTGAGCTAAAAGGGTGTCTGGAGCCATACTCTCAGGGTTTCTCCAGTCTCTGTCAGCCCAGTAAGTCTGGTCTTTTTTCGTGGGTTAGAATTTTATTCTACAGTTTTCTCCAGCTCTGTCCAGGACCCTCTGTTGTGATCCCTGTCAGAGCAGTCAGTAGTGGTAGCCGGGCACCATCTAGTTGTACTGGACTCAGTCTGGTGGAGGCTGTGGTAGTTGTGGTCCATTAGTCCTTTGGACTAATCTTTCCCTTGTATCTTGTTTTCTTCATTCTCCCTTGCTCCCGAAGGGGTGAGACCAGTGAAGTATCTTAGATGGCTGTTCACAGGCTTTTAAGATCCCAGACACTACTCACCAAGGTAGAATGTAGGCATCTACAATTATTTTTAAGGTAAAACAACAGTGAGTCAACCAAAGAAATAGTTGCGACCTTGAGCTATAGAACATTGTTATACTTTAACACATCCACTGATGGAAAAGTGTAGAGCATCACCGTGAAGGTGTTCATCACGCTTGGCCTTCAGCGATGAATGGATGCAGTTTTGGTGTGCCTTATCCAAATGCTTTGCAGCACCTAACACACCGCTGGTACACAGTCTCGAAGTCAGTGTCATTCCCAATAAGTTGTTTTTGTGGATGATAGCCGTAGCTTCCAAGTAGTTCTATTTTAGCTTCGCAGTTTTTAACTTGATTATCTTTTCTATTCATATCTCTCATATTGCTTTCATCCATACATAGTATCCAATCAAATGCAGCAAAGTCTTCTTGGGTAACCTGCCAGGCAATGTGATTCATAGGAATACCATGCTTCTTCATGTAATTTGGCCCTGGATAATAAAGAGGTTCTCCTATTTCATATGTGGATGTTGCTGCACTGTCTATCCTCCACTTACATAAAAGGTTTTGATCAGTTTCAAGTTTTCTGAAAACTGCTTCTGCAATGGGTGATCAACATATGTTACCCAGACATACAAATAGCACAGATCTGAGCACCTGCTCTGCCGTCTTTTCATGCACTGAGAAGTACAAAGTGAGTTAGAGTCACTGGCCGGAAACTGCTCTGACAGAAATTTTTGGTTTTGAAAGCTTTTTTTTTTTTTTGTGAGTAGAAAATACTTATTGTGGTAGTTTAAATGAAGTTTACATTTCAAGTTAGTCTCCCATACAAAAACTTATACACACATTGTTATGTGACCCTAATTGCTCTCCCCGTACTATGACAGCATACTCCTCCTTTCCACCCATGATTCCCCATGTCCATTTAAGCTGCTCCTAACCCTCTCTGCCTTCCCATCTCACCTCCAGACAGAACCTGCCCATTTAGTTTCTTATATCTACTTGAGCTAAGAAGCACATTCCTCACAGGTATCACTTTATGTCCCACAGTCCAGTCCAATCCCTGTATGAAGAGTTGGCCTCAGAAATTGTTTTAGTTCTGGGCTGATAGAGAAACCAGGGGCCATGCTTTCTGGGGTTCCTCCAGTCTCAGACCGTTAAGTCTAGTCTTCTTACTAGAATTTGAGTTCTGCACCCCACCTTTCTCCTGCTCCATCAGGGACTCTCTGTTGTGTTCCCTGTCAGGGCGGTCATTGGTGGTAGCTGGGCACTATCTAGTTCTTCTGGTCTCAGGCTGACAAAGTCTCTGGTTTATGTGGCCCTTTGTGTCTCTTGGGCTAATACTTTCCTTGTGTCTTTGGTGTTCTTCATTTTCCTTTACTCCAGATGGTTGGGACCAACTGATGCATCTTAGATTGACGCTCGCAAGCTTTTAAGACCCCAGACACCACTCACTGAAGCAGGATGCAGAACATTTTCTTGAGAAGCTTTGTTATGCCAATTGACCTAGATGTCCCCTGAAAGCATGGTCCCCAGACCCCTGCTACTCCGTCTCTCAAAGTGTTTGATTGTGTTCAGGAAACTTCTTAGCTTTGGTTTAGTCCAGTTGTGCTGAATTCCCCTGTAGTGTGTGCTGTCCTTCCCTTCACCTACGATAATTCTTATCTACTATCTAGTTAGTTAATAACGCTCCCCCTCCCTCCCAACCCTCGTAACCGTCAAAGAATGTTTTCTTCTTTAATTAAACCTTTTCTTGAGTTCTTATAATAGTGATCTTATACAATATTTGTCCTTCTGTGACTGACTAAATTCACTCAGCATAATGACCTCCAGATTCCTCCATGTTATAAGATGTTTCATGGCTTCATCGTTGTTCTTTATTGTTGCATAATATTCCATTGTGTGGATATACCATAATTTGTTTATCCATTTGGCCGTTGATGGGCATCTAGGTTGTTTCCATCTTTTTGCTATTGTGAACAGTGCTGCAATAAACATGGGTGTGCATACACCTATTCGTGTGAAGGCTCTTATTTCTCTAGGATATATTCCAAGGAGCAGGATAGCTGGCTTGTATGGTACTTCTATTTCTAGCTTTTTAAGGAAGCACCAAATCCATTTCCAAAGTGGTTGTACCATTTTACATTCCCACCAACAGTGTATAAGTGTTCCAGTCTCTCCACAACCTCTCCAGCATTTATTATTTTGTGTTTTTTGGATTACTTCTAACGTTGTTGGGGTGAGATGATATCTCATGGTAGTTTTGATCTGCATTTGTCTAATGGCTAATGATCGCGAGCATTTCTTCATGTGTCTATTAGCCGCCTGAATATATTCTTTGGCGAAGTTCCTATGCATACGCTTTGCCCATTTTTTAATTGGGTTATTTGTCTTTTTGTTGTTGAGGTTTTGCTGTATCTTGTAGATTTTAGAGATTAGACGCTGATTGGATTTGTCATAGCTGAAAATTTTTTCCCAGTCTGTAGGTTGTCTTTTTACCGTTTTGGTGAAGTCTTTTGATGAGCATACGTGTTTGATTTTTAGGAGCTCCCATTTATCTAGTCTCTCTTCTGGTGCTTGTGCATTGTTACATATTGTGTTTATGCCATATATTAGGGCCCCTAGCATTGTCCCTATTTTTTCTTCCATGATCTTTATCATTTTCGATTTTATATTTAAGTCTTTTATCCGTTTTGAGTTAGTTTTTGTGCATGGTGTGAGGTATGGGTCTTGTTTCAGTTTTTTGCAGATGGATATCCACTTATGCCAGCACCGTTTGTTAAAGAGACTGTCTTTTCCCCAATTAACGGGCTTTGGGCCTTTATCAAATATCAACCGCTCATCAGCGGATGAATTTATGTCTGGATTCTCAATTCTGTTCCGTTGGTCTATGTATCAGTTGTTGTACCAATACCAGGCTGTTTTGACTACCATGGCGGTATAATAGCTTCTAAAATCAGGTAGTGTGAGGCCTCCCACTTTGTTCTTCTTCTTAAGTAATGCTTTATTTATTCGGGACCTCTTCCCTTTCCATATGAAGTTGGTGATTTGTTTCTCCATCTCATTAAAAAACGTCGGTGGAATTTGGATTGAGATTGCATTGTATCTGTAGATCGCTTTGGGTAGAATTGACTTTTTCACTATGTTGAGTCTACCTATCCATGAGCAAGGTACGTTTTTCCACTTATGCAGGTCTCTTGCAGTAGTACTTGCACTACTTGCAGTAGTGTCTTGTGGTTTTCATTGTATAGATCTTTTACGTCTCTGGTTAGATCTATTCCTGAGTATTTTATCTTCTTGGGAGCTGTTGTAAATGGTATTGATTTGATGATTTCCTCTTCGAGGTTCTCTTTGTTGGTGTAAAGGAATCTAACCGATTTTTGTGGTTTTGTCTTGTATCCTGAAACTTTGCTGAAATCTTCTATTAGTTCCAGTAGTTTTCTTGTGGAGTCTTTGAGGTTTTCTGTGTATAAGATCATATCATCTGCAAATAGAGACACTTTGACTTCTTCCCTACCAATTTGGATGCCCTTTATTTCTTTTTCTAGCCCAACTGCTCTGGCTAGGACCTCCAGCACAATGTTGAATAAGAGTGGTGATAAAGGGCATCCTTGTCTGGTTCCCGTTCTCAAGGGGAATGCTTTCAAAGTCTCTCCATTTAGGATGATGTTGGCTGTTGGCTTTGTATAAATGCCCTTAATTATATTGAGGAATTTCCCTTCTATTCCTATTTTGTTGAGAGTTTTTGTCATGAACGGGTGTTGGACTTTGTCGAATGCCTTTTCTGCTCCATAGGTGAGATCATGTGGTTCTTGTCTTTTGTTTCGTTTATATGATGGATTGCATTGATTGTTTTTCTAATGTTGGACCAACCCTGCGTACCTGGTATAAATCCCACTTGATCATGGTGAATTATTTTTTTGATATGTTGCTGAATTCTATTGGCTAGAATTTTGTTGAGGATTTTTGAGTCAATGTTCATGAGGGATATTGGTCTGTAATTTTCTTTTTTTGTGGTGTCTTTACCTGGTTTTGGTATCAGGGTTATGCTGGCTTCATAGAATGAGTTTGGGAGTATTCCATCCTTACCTATGCTCTGAAATACCTTTAGTAGTAGTGGTGTTCACTCTCCTCTGAAGGTTTGGTAGAATTCTCCAGTGATGCCATCCGGGCCAGGGTTTTTTTGGTTGGGAATTTTTAAATTACCTTTTCAATCTCTTCTTTTGTTATGGGTTTATTTGGTTGTTCTACCTCTGTTTGTGTTAGTTTGGGTAGGTAGTGAGTTTCTAGAAATTTGTCAATTTCCTCTAGGTTTTCAAATTTGTTAGCGTACAATTTTTGATAGTATTCTGTTGTGATTCTTTTAATTTCAGTTGAGTCTGTTGTGATATCACCCATCTCATTTCTTATACAGGTTATCTGCTTCCTCTCCTGTTTTTCTTTTGTCAGTTTGGCCAATGGTTTATCGATTTTGTTGATCTTTTCAAAGACCCAGCTTTTGGTCTTGTTAACTCTTCCAATCGTTTTTCTATTCTCTGTTTCATTTAATTCTGCTGTAATTCTTATTATTTCTTTTCTTCTGGCGCCTGAGGGATTCTTTTGCTGCTCTCTTTCTACTTGTTCCAGTTGTAGGGTTAATGTTTTAATTATGGTCCTTTCTTCTTTTTGGATGTGTGCATTTTTTGCTATAAGCTGACCTCTAAGCAGTGCTTTTGCTGTGTCCCAAAGGTTCTAGTAGGATGTGTTTTCAAACTCTTTTGATTCTATGAATTTCTTTATTCCATCCTTAATTTCTTCTGTAACCCAGCAGTTTTTGAGCAAGGTATTGTTCAATTTCCATGTGTTTGACTCTTTTTCCTTGCTTTTTGTGTTGATTTCTACTCTTACGGCTTTATGGTCAGAAAAGATGCTTTGTAATATTTCTACATTTTGGATTTTGTTAAGGCTTGCTTTATGGCCTAATATATGTTCCATTCTGCAGAATGTTCCATGTGCATTCGAAAAGAAAGTATACTTGGCTGCTGTTGGGTGGACTGTTCGGTATATGTCTATGAGATCAAGTTGGTTGATTGTAGCATTTAGCTTTTGAGTGTCTTTGTTGAGTTTCTTTCTGGATGTTCTGTCCTTCACCGAAAGTGGTGCGTTGAAGTCTCCTACTACTTCTGTGGAGCTGCCTATCTCTCTTTTCAGTGCTGTTAGATTTTATGTATTTTGGAGCCCTGTCATTGGGTGCATAAGTATTTATTATAGTTATGTTCTTCTAGTGTATAGACACTTTAATCATTATACAGTGTCCTTCCTTATCCTTTCTGGTGGATTTTACTTTAAAGTTATTTTGTCAGAGATTAATATTGCCACTCCTGCTCTTTTTAGAGTGTTGTTTGCTTGATATATTTTTTTCCATCATTTGAGTTTTGTCTTGTTTGTGTCTTTAAGTTTAAGGTATGTCTCTCGTAGGCAGCATATAGACGGATTGTGTTTTTTAATCCAATCTGCCACTCTCTGTCTCTTTATTGGTGCATTTAGTCCGTTTACATTCAGTGTAATTATTGATAGGTAAGAGTTTAGTGTTGTCATTTTGATGTCTTTTTTTGTGTGTTGTTCACAGTTTCTTTGTTCCCCTTAATTTTCTGTGCTGAGTCATTCTTCTTTATGTATTTTCTTTTCATCTTTTTCATTGTTGTTGATTTTGTGTTTGCCAACTATTCATATTTTTCTAGTTTTTTATTTTGATTTGTAGGGTTGTTAGTTTACTTTGTGGTTACCTTAATATCTATCCCTATTTTTCTAAGTTTATACCGGTCTTTTATTTCTTTATATCATCTTGACTTCCCCTCCATATGAAAAATCTATGTCTACATTTTTAAGTCCCTCTTTTTTGTTTTAATGTCATTTTTTACACATTGATATCTCTGTTTCCCTATTTTCAATGTTTTATCTTTGATGAATTTTTGTGTCTTCTCTATCTGAGTTGATATCTGGTTGCTCTGTCCTGTGTTCTAGTCTTGCGTTGTTATCTGATGTTATCAATTTTCTAACCAGAAGGCTCCCTTTAGTATTTATTGTAATTTTGGTTTGGTTTTTGAAAATTCCCTAAACTTCTGTTTATCTGGAAATGCCCTAATTTTGCCATCATATTTGAGAGACAGTTTTGCTGGACATAGAATTATTGGCTGGCAATTTTTTTCCTTCAAGGCTTTATATATGTCATCTTGCCTTCTTGCCTGCATGGTTTCTGCCGAGTAGTCTGAGCTTACTCTAATTGACTGTCCTTGGTATATGACTTTTCTTTTATCCCTAGCCGCTCTTAAAATTCTCTCTTTATCTTAGGTTTTGGCAAGTTTGATTATAATGTCTTGGTGACTTTCTTTTGGGATCTACCTTATCTGGGGTTTGGTGAGCGTCTTGGATAGATACCTTCTCATCTTTCATGATACCAGGGAAGTTTTCTGTCAACAAATCTTCAACAATTCTCTCTGTATTTTCTGTTATCCCCCCCCCCCCATTCTGGTACTCCAATCACTCGTAGGTTATTCCTATTGATAGAGTCCCACATAATTCTTAGGGTTTCTTCATGTTTTTAATTCCTTTCATCTGATTTTTCCTCAAATAAGTTGGTGTCAAATGTTTTATCTTTAACCTCACTAATTCTGACTTCCATTGCCTCAGTTCTGCTCCTACGACTTTCTGTTGCGTTGTCTGATTCTGAAATTTTATTGTTAATCTTCTGGATTTCTGAAGGGTGTCTCTGATTCTTGCAGCCTATTAAATTTTGTCATTATGCCCTTGAATAACCTTTTTAAGTTCCGCTACTGCTTTGTCTGTATGTTCTTTGGACGTATCTGCACTTTGACGAAGTTCCTTTCTAATTTCTTGAAGAGTTCTGTATATTAATCTTCTGTATTCTGCTTCTGGTAATTCCAAGAAATTCTATTCCTCCAGAAAATTTATTGATTATTTATTTTGGGGGCTTGCTGAAGCCATCATGGACTGCCTCTTTATGTCATTTGATATTGACTGTTGTCTCTGAGTCATGAATAAGTTATTATAATTTTATTTTATATTTGTTTAGTGTGTCCTAGCTTCTTGTTTTGTTTTGTTTTGATATGCCCAAATAGGCTGCTCGTGTACCCTAGTTTGATTATTGGCACCTTCGAGGCTCTAACGTCCTGTCACCAGGCAGTCAGGTCTGTAACTAAGTACGTGTGCCCAGGAGTCCATTAAATTTTCCTGTATGGATTCAGCTCAAGTGTCCAGGCAGTCGGTCACCAAGTGTGTGGTGCAGGCTCACCTACAGTTTTAAAGAGGCATGGGTGATTGGTGTAGGCACAGGTATCTGGCTGCAGTAGGGGGTCATGTGCTGAGCAAGACAGGGCCTGACGGCTGCCCCTGAGTGCCTGGAAGGAAAGTGTGCCCCTGTTCCCTAGAGCAAGTAGGTAGGTGAGTTTTGCAGCTGGACTATGAGCACCCTACTCTGTTGGCGGTAAGGACTTGGGACAACGACTTATTCTTGGACCCCTGTAACAGGTGGCTAGGTGGCCTGGGTGGAGCCGCCAGTCCTCAAGCCCCTGATGCAGACAGGTAAGGCGCCTGCTTAAAGGAGCGAACAGTGTCAAGCATCACACATCTGCCACTTCACAGCTGAAACAGTTGAAGTTAGACTTCAGGTGTTTACCCTGTTGTACTGTGGTAGTGAGGGCTTACGCTGTTGAGATGGGTCCACATAAGTCTATACAGGGGCGAAAGTCACTCAAAGTCTGTGGACCCCTTATGCCTGTGCCTAGGCAAAGGAGCAGTGCCAACCCTGAGTTCCTGGCTTAGGAGAGCTGGTAGCTTATTTTTTCCCTGTCTGTTAATTTGTTCCTTCTCCAAGGCCAGGAGAATGGGTCAGGGCACCTTATGGGATCTACTTCTGGCCCAGCGGGCTCACAGATTGCAGAAGCTGGCTAGACCCAGTGCAGAGCGGGAAGGGAGGAGGTAAATGAGAGAAAGGTATTTCCCAAATGGTTTTTTTTTTTTATTTTAAATCCCCGTGAAAGGCCACATGCATGTACTTATCTTTAGCCACTTGGGTGCTGCTTTTCACTGGTTCAGAGCATCCAAGCAGAATCTCTGCTGCTGGATCTCTCTCAACGTGGAAAGTGCCTCCTGAGTGAGTGAATGGAGCTGTATGCCCACCTCACTGTGCACCTGAGCCGATCCGGGCTGAAGGGCTGTGGCTCCCACGGGGTCAGGTCAGGCAACTCCTTGCTGCTTCTGAACCGTCTCTCTCTCCCCCCACCACTTAGTCGGATTCCTCAACTTTGCCTTGTTCAGGGCTCCTAGATATTCATGTACAATCACATCACTTGTTTTTTCAGATCTTTGTGGTAAGAGGGATGTAGGAAGCCATCTGACTACTCCGCTGTCTTGACCTCTTTTTTCTTTTTTTTAGTTGTGCTTTACATGAAGTCTTACAAAGCAAATTAGTTTCTCATTAAACAATTAATACACATAGTGTTTGTGTCATTGGTTGTCAACCCCACGACGTGTCAACACTATCCCCTTCTCGACCTTGGGTTCCCCATTTCCATTTGTCCAGCCTGCCTGTCCCCTGCTGCCTTCTCATCCTTGCCCCTGGGCTAGCGTGTCCATTTAGTCTCATATACGTGGTTGAGCTACATGTATTATTGTTTGTTTTATGGGTCTGTCTAATCTTTGGCTAAAAGGTAAACTTCAGGAGAGACTTCAGTATTGAGTTAAAAGGGTATCCAGGGGCATTACTCTCAGGGTTTTCCCAGTCTCTGTCAGACCAGTAAGTCTGGTCCTTGTTTGTGAGTTTGAATTTTGTTCTACATTTTTCTCCAGCTCTGTCCAGGACGCTCTACTGTGATCCCTGTCAGAGCAGTCGGTGGTCGTAGACAAGCACCATCTAGTTGTGCTGGACTCAGTCTGGTGGAGGCTGAGGTAGTTCTGGTCCATTAGTCCTTTGGACTAATCTTTCCTTTGTGTCTTTGGTTTTCTTCATTCTCTCTTGCTCCAGACAGGGTGGGACCAAGCTTTTAAGACCCCAGATGCTTCTCACCAAAGTAGAATGTAGAACACTTTCTTTATAAACTATGGTATACCAATTGAGTTAGGTGTCCCCCGAGACCACTGTCCTCAGCCCTCAGCCCACTAATTCAGTCCCTCAGGGAGTTTGGATGAAGCTTCTGTGACTTTGCCTTGGTCAAATTGTGCTGACTTCCCCAGCATTGTGTACAGTCTTACCCTTCATCAAAGTTACCACTTATCTATTGTCTAGTTAGTGTTTTTCCCTCCCCACCTCTCCTCTCTCTTGTAACCATCAAAGATTGTTTCTTTCTCTGTGTAAACCTTTTCATGAGTTTTTATAATAGTGCTCTCATACAATATCTATCCTTTTGTGATTGACTTATTTCACTCAGCATAATTCCTTCCAGGTTCATCCATGTTGTGATATGTTTCCCAGATTCATCCTTGTTCCATATCACTGTGTAGTATTCCATTGTGTGTATGTACCATAGTTTGTTTATCCATTCATCTGTTGATGGGAATTTTTTGCTATTGTGAATAATGCTGCAATGAATATGGGTGTGCATATGTATATTTGTGTGACAGCTCTTATTTCTCTAGGATATATTCCTAGGAGTGGGATTGCTGGATCATATGGTATTTCTATTTTTAGCTTTCTAAGGTACCATTTTACATTCCCACCAGTAGTGCATAAGAGCTCCGATCTCCCCACAGCCTCTCCAGCATTTGTTATTTTCTTTTTGATTTGTGCCAGTAATGTCGAGGTGAGACACTATCTCATTGTAGTTTTGATTTGCATTTCTCTAATGGCTGGTGATCATGAGCATTTCCTCATGTGTCTGTTAGCCACCTGCATGTCTTCTTTGGTGAAGTATCTATTCATATCCTTTGCCCGTTTTTTAATTGGAGTATTTGTCTTTTTGTTGTAAAGGTGTTGGATTTTCCTATAGATTTTAGAGATTAGACCTTTGTTGGATATGTCATAGCCAATTTTTTTTCCCAGGCTATAAATAGTACCCACCTTTTAGAGTGACTGTGAAGATTAAAAAAATGCATGCAAAGCACTTAACGTAGTGCCCAGCACACAGACGTGCTGAACAAATAATAGCTGATTATTGTTAGGAATTGAGACTCATCGAAATGTTTCAACCAAGGAAGTCACCAGGCCAGATTTGGTGGTCCAGAAAGTTATTCTGGAGGAAATGTGGAGGAGGGACAGGGTTTGTCTGAGGCCAAGTAGGATGGAGCAACACTTGAGGCAGGGGCATCAGTAAGGTGACTGTGGTAATGGTCTTAGCAAATAATAATTACTATACTATATAATAATAAGTTATTCTTAACATTATGAGGACCTATAACCCAAACAAGGAGTTAAACTAAGAAAGAAGAAGATACAGTATGCAAGAAACAGTAGTTCCAACACAATACCTGAGACCTATAGGTAGTTCCGTTTTGCTGAAGTGTAAGGTGCAAGGAGAGTGCAATGGTAGAACTGCCACTTGCCCAGCACCATGCCTGCATTGACCAGAGTCAAGAGAGACTTCTAGCTTGGGGTCACACTCTCCAGCACCATCCTGTCTAAATTCTTGATAATTTTATTTAACTCCTCTCCTCCAACATTCTTGTCTTCCACCCTTCTTCAGCCACTCACTTCCATAGTCTTACTCTAGATTTTTCTCATTACCAACAACTGTTACCTTTCCACATAAAAGTAGTAATTCTGTACCTTCTTCCCTCCTCCAACCCCCAAACTCGACTTTGCTTCCTCTTTCATAGTTGAACGAGAACTTCCACACTCTACCACACAACATCTTCCTGCCCACCTGCCTCTGGACCCTTATACTTTTCCATCCCCCCTATTCTTTGCCAGATCATTCCAAGATTCTGATTTAATGGGTCTGAGGTGTGGCCTGAGCATAGGGATTTTTAAACATTCCCAGATGATTTTAACATACAGTCAAGATTGAAAACCGATTTTGTAGATGAATTCTCCATGCTCTCCCTCTCTACCTACGCAAGGAAATTGTTCCAGCACTTGTCCTCCTTCTCCCCAGCATTGTCAATTTTCCCCTCTATTGGCTCTTTCTCATCAGCTTACAAACATGTTGTTAATTCTCCCATTTTAAAGAAGGCTTTCAACTCCATTTCTCCCTCCAGCCTCATTTTCCTGCTTCTCTTTATAACAAAACTGTTCTAAATGACTGTTTGTACTTGCTGTCTCTAACTCTTCTTCTCCATTTGATCTTCAGGCTTTTGCCTCACAGATTCATCAGAACTATTATTATCAAGGCTACCAGTGACCTCCTTATTCCTTTATCCTATGGCCAGTTCTCAGTCTTCAAGTTGCTCAGCCTACCAGCAGTTTTTTGATGCAGTTGATTACTTCTTTCTTCTTAGAATACTTTCTTGAATTGGCTTCTAGGATGCCATATTCTTCTGGTTTTTCTCCCAGTTCATGGTGGCTCCTTCTCAGCTTCCTTTCCTGATTTGTCCTTATAGCTGATTCCTTAATGTTGAAAAGCCCTCAGTCTGGTTTGTTTGTTTTTTTTTTAAATCTCTTCCTCATCTACATTCATTCCCTTGGAGCTCATCCAGTCGCATGGCATTAAATACCTTCTAAATGTTGATTCCTAAATTTATACTTCCAGTCTAAATTCCAGCTTCCTATATCCAAATGCCAACTTGGTGTCTTTACTTGAATATCTAATAAGCATCTCAAACTTATCATGTACAAAACTGAGCTCTTGATCTACTCCTCAAACACTTTCCTCCCCTAACCCTTCCCATGTCAGTAAATGGTAGCTCCATCCTTCCAGCTGTGCGCAGGTCAAATCCTTTGGAATGTTCTAGACTCCTGTCTTTCTTTTGCACCCATGTCCAATCTGAGAAGAAATCTCATTGGAAATCCTCCCAAATACCCAGAGGCCAGCCATTTCTCATTTTCTCTGTCATTATCTTTTATTCTAACCCACTATTGTATAGTTGAATTTTTGCAATAGCCTCTTACCTGGTCTCCGTGTTTTTGCCTTGCTCCTTAAAATCTATGCTCAGAATGGCAGCCATGTTTGTCTTGCTAAATATAAATCAGATTATATCTGTCTTTGCTCTCAATCCTCCATTGGCTTCCCATTAATTCAGAGTCAAAGACAAAGTCCTTGAAATAGCCTACGAGGTCCTACACCATCTTGCTCCTCTCAGTGCACACACACACATGCACACATACACACACACACACACACACTCACCCACACACCATTTTCTCTGACTTCATAGCCTGTTAATGTTTCCGTACCCTCCAGCCACACTGCAGTTCCTCTAACACACCAAGCCCTGTAAACCGAGGGACTTTGCACTTAGTGTCACCTCTTCCCTCCCATCACAACCTCTCCATCTCCCTTCACGGATTTCTTTCTTTCCTTTTTTTTAACTAAACTTTTTAATTTGGGATAATTCACATGCAGTTGTAAGAAATAATGCAGAGAGATCCCTTTACCCAGTTTCCCACAAAGTAAATCTTGTAAAACTATAGTACAATATCACAACCAGAATATTGGCAATACAGTCAAGATACAGCACATTTTCATCACCACAAGGATCCTTCATGCTCCCCTTCTGTAGCCACCCCCTTCCCCTCCCACACCCGTTTCCCTCCCTTAACTTCTGCCAACCACTAATCTGTTCTCCATGTTATGTAAATGGAATTACAGTACACAGTATGTAATCTTTCACGGTTTTTTTTTTTTTTAACTCAGCATTACTCTCTGGAGATTCATCCAGGTCGTTGCATGTATCAATAGTTCATTCTGTTTTACTGCTGAGTAAAATCCCATGGTATGGCTATAACACAGTTTGTTTACCGTTTACCTGTTGAAGGACATCTGGATTGTCTCCAATTTCTAACTATTTGAATAAAGCTGGTCTGAACATTCCTGTACAGATTTTGTTTTGTTTTGGAGGAGGTGGTGATCATAAGTCTTTATTTCTCTAGGATAAATGCCCAGGAGTGCAGTTGCTGGGTTATACGGTAAATGCAAGATGCCCTGGTGGTACAATGGTTTAGCGCTCAGCTGCTAATGGAAAGGTCATCGGTTCAAACCCACCAGTGGCCCTGTAGAAAAAAAGACCTTGTGATCTGCTCTTATAAATATTACAGCCTGGAAAATCCTATAAGGCAGTTCTATTCTGTCATAAAAAGTTGCTATGCAGGGACGGATTACAAAATAAGCCAGGTAAGCATATGCTTAGGACATCAACAAAACAGGGGCACCAGTTGTCCAAGACCCATAAATGTCAAGCAGATGGGACATAAGGAAAAGCAAGAACACAGCAAGGTTCAAGAAAGACTTGATTCATTATCTTTATAAATATGGAAGTAGATATAGTTCGGCAGCTTAATTGTGATGATATCATCGAAGAATTTGTAACAGCAAAGCAAAGAAAAACGTTTTCAATTGTAACATGTTAGAGATGAAAGATCTATCTAAAAATATAGTAATTTGTTGTACTATTTGTTTTCTGATCATTAAATTTTCTTTTATAACATCTTTTTATTTGTTCATTTATGATTATAGCATTTATTACAAAACAAGCAGCAAAACTGAAGTATGAGGTGTTTAAACCAAAATTGGTAAAAGTTTTTGGTTGTGGGAGATGGACAGGATTTTATACTGATTGTTGAAACAACTAAGTTCACTGACTCATTTTCTTTGTTGTAGAGTATGTGGAATATTCTTTTTGTAGAAAATGTGGTATATAGTAAAACTCCTAGTACCCTGCATCCACTAAAAATGTTATACCCCAGTTCATCTCATTCCTCTAAAATGGCATATGCCACTTTTGCAATCAATCGATAGTATTGTAGTCTCATTTAAAAAGTTACATCATGGATAGCTAAGACACATATACATATATGTATGTATGTATGTATATGTATATATATATATATATATATATATATATATATATATATATATACATGTATATATATAAGTCACATATCCCATTCAAATGCATGAGTAAACAGAGGAGGGGACACCACAGATTATCAGTGTTTAGGACCCTCACATGCCTTAATCCGGCTCTGTCACTGTGAGTCAGAATTGACTCAATGGCACGCAACAACAAGTTGGTAAATGCATGTTCGGTTTTTAAGAAACTGCCAAACTGTTTTCCAGAGTGGCTGTATCATTTTGTATTTCCACTAGCAATGTTTGTGTAATCCAGTTTCTCCACATCCTCTCCAGTGCTTTGTATTGTCTTAGTTATCTAGTGCTGTTATAGCAGAAATGCCACAAGTGGATGGTTTTAACAAACAGAAATGTATTCTCTCACAGTTTAGGAGGCTAGAAGTCCAAATTCAGGGTGCCAGCTCCAGGGCAAGTCTTTCTCTGTCAGCTCTGGGGAAAGGTCACTGTCGTCAATCTTCCCCTGATCTAAGAGCTTCTGAGTGAAGGGACCCGGGGTCCAAAGGATGTGCTCCACTCCCTGCACTTCTTTCTTGGTGGTAAGAGGCCCCTCTCCTCTCTGCTCTATTCGCTTTTACATCTCAAAGGAGATTGACTCAAGATACAACCTAATCCTGTAGATTGCATTCTGCCTCTTTAACATAACAGCCTTTAATCCTGCCTCATTAACATCCTAACTCTTGGCTGTGGAGTTGATTTGGACTCATAGCGACCCTATAGGACACAGTAGAATCATCCCATAGGGTTTCCAAGGAGGAGCTGGTGGATTTGAACTGCCGACCTTGGTTAGCAGCCAAGCTCTTAACCACTAAGCCACTAAGGTTTCATTAACATCTTAGAGGTTAGCATTTACAACACATAGGAAAATTACATCAGGTCACAAAATGGAGGACAAACTCACAATACTGGGAATCATGACCTAGCCAAGTTGACACACATTTTTGGGAGACACAATTCAATCCGCAACAGGTATTGTCACTATTTTTTATTTTAGTCATTCTTATAGGTGTATAGTGTAATTACTAATAATGTTGAGCATCTTTTCATGTGCATATTTGCCATCTCCATGTTCTCTTTAGTGAAGTATCTCTTCATGTCTTTTGCCCATTTTCTAATTGAATTGTTTTTTGTTTGTTTGGTTTTACTACTAGGAAATAGAATAACCAAAAGAGTTTTGAAAAAGAAGAATAAAGTGGGAGAAGCCAGTCTACTCAATTTCAAGACTTATGATATATAGCTACAGTAATCGAGACTGTATGGTATTGTCACAGGGATAGACAAATAGATCACTGGAACAGAACAGAGAACCCAGAAATACAAAAAACCAAAAGCTCAACCTGTTGTCTTCGAGTCAATTCCAACTCATAGAGACCATTTAGGACAGAGTAGAACTGCCTCAAGAGGTTTCCAAGGCTGTAAGTTTTGAGAGTTCTTTGTAAATTCTAGATACTAGTCCTTTGTCTGATGTGTGATTTGCAAATATTTTCTCCCACTCTACTTGTCTTTTCATTCTCTTACCAAGGGACGTTGCAGAGCAAAAGTTTTTTGTTTTAATAAAGTCCAATGTATCAATTTTTTTTTCTTTTATGGATCATGCTTTTGGTGTCAAGTCTAAGAACACTTTGCCTAGCACTAGATCCCCAAGATTTTCTCCAATGTTTTCTTTTTTTTTAAGTTTTATAGTGTTATGTTCTACGTTTAAGTCTGTGGTTCATTTGAGTTAGTTTTTGTATAAGGTATGAAGTTTAGGTCAAGGCTCATTTTTTTCACCATGGCTGTCCAATTGCTCCCACACCATTTTTTGGACATTGTCTTAGTTACCCAGGGATGCTATAACAAATACCTCAAAGTGGGTGGCTTTAAAGAAGAGAAATTTATTTCCTCACAGTTCTGAAGGCTAAAAGTCCAAATCCTGCCAGCAATCCTTGGCATTCCTTTGCTGCGTATAGATGTGTCTGCCTCCATCCGTATGCCCCTTTATAAGACACCACTCAGAAGGGGTTAGGTTTAGGACCCATCCTACTCAGGTACGACCTACTTAAAATAACAGAAGAAAAACCCTATTTCCAAACAGGATCACATTCACAGGTACAGAGGTTAGGACTTCAACATATATTTTAGGGGGATACAATTCAATCCATAACAGGCAGATTTGTGAGGATCTATTTCTGGGTTCATGTGAGAAAGATATGGCAATCTGCTCCCATTAAGATTTACAGCCTTGGAAACCCCTTGAGGCAGTTATACTCTGTCCTAAATGGTCTCTGTGAGTTGGAATTGACTTGAAGGCAACAGGTTGAGCTTTTGGCTTTTTGTAGTTCTGGGTTCTCCGTTCTGTTCCATTGATCTATTTGTCTATCCCTGTGACAATACCATACAGTCTTGATTACTGTAGCTATATCATAAGTCTTGAAATTGAGTAGACTGGCTTCTCCCACTTTATTCTTCTTTTTCAAAACTCTTTTAGTTATTCTATTTCCTTTACCTTTCCATATAAATTTTAGAATAATATTGTCTATATATATATTTTTCTTGCTGGGACTTTTACAGGAATTGAGTTAAATCTGTATATCAGTTTGGAATTACCATCAGTCTTAGGCTGGGTTCTCTAGAGAAGCAAAACCAGTTAAGTGTATGTATATATAAAGAGAGAGAGACAAAGAGATTTATCTCAAGGAAATGGCTCACACAGTTGTAGAGGTTGTCAAGTCCCAACTCCCTGGGTCAGGTGTCAGGCTGGAGGCTTCTCCTGACTCACATAGCTGCAGGGGCTGACAAACCCAAGATCAGCAGGCAAGACGGCAGGCTGCTGGCTCAAGTCCCAAGAACCAGAGGTCAGAGGATGACAAGCTGGATGCAGGATCCACAGCAAACAAGGAAGCTTTGCCAGAATGTCCATATAGAGAGAGATTCAGGTCCCCAAGGAAACTCCCATTACAACTGATTCGGTGATCACATCAGATCACATCATGGAGGATGACTACATCATTACACAACTGCCAAACTACATCATTACATAACTACCAAACCACTGAGAATCATGGCCCAGCCAAATTGACACACAACCTCAACCATCACAGTCCACCCCTTGTCAGCTTGGCACCTGCACAAATCTCCTTAAACCAGACACAATCTCTAAATATAATTACAAAGTCATACTTGCACCTAACATGATACAACTAACATGCATACAACTGAAAATGTGCTAGCCTCATTTATGTTTTATGTTTTATAAGTGAAGAAAACAGAAATATTTGATACACACATACAAGGAGGAAATATTGATAACAAGTAGAGTCCTCATTTCTGCAACTGGCCATGTGGTCATAACTGGTATTTAGAACTACCTTCTTCTACCACCCACTCCATATTCCCTTTACCCTCAGCAAGCACCACAATTGGTCGTGGTTCTTTGCCTGGTGGGATGACCCAAACCTTCATTCCTGAAGTGTCTGGGCCATTAGTACACATGTTGGAATTTGGTTACTGTAGTTTTCCATTGACTTTAATCACAGGACATGGTAGTATTAAGAGATGCCCTAAGGGATCTCCTGTATTCTAGACATACTCTTTTTTAAGAGTATGCAACATCAATCCAATTTTTGCTAGATAGTCAGGATCAATAACACCAGCCAATATGGTAACTCCTTTCTTTACCTGTTAGTTCAGAGGCATGAGGAGCTAGGTGGCTTTCTTAGCTTCCAGTTCAGAATCCATGTTGTTTCTCTAGATGGGAGCATTCCTCCATTTGGAACTAAGACCTCTAGATCCCCAGAGCATAGGGTCATGGGGACAGGAAGAAAAAATTTTGCAAGTGGGTCACTAGAGGTAGTAGTGCATGGGCCACTCCAATCTCCACCCCTTAATTCCTAGAACCATGAATCCTGGCTATGGGAGAAAGAGTACCATATATTGGACACTGGTTTAGAGCAGATACAGCCTCTTGGAGAACATTGCCCCAACCCTGCAAAGTGTTGCCACCTACCTAGCAACTTAATTGTGTCTTTAGAAGGCCATTCATTCATTCTATCAAGCCAGGTGCTTCAGGATGAGGAGGAACATGGTAAAACCTGTGAATTCCATGAGCATAGGCCCATTGCTGAACTTCGTTTGCTGTGAAGTGAGTCCCTTGATCTGAGGCGATGCTGTATGGGATACCATGGTGGTGGGTGTCATGGACTGAATTGTGTCCCCCCAAAAATGTGTGTATCCATTTGGCTGGGCTACGATTCCCAGTATTGTGTGGTTGTCCTCCGTTTTGTGATTGTAGTTTTATGTTAAAGAGGATTAGGATGGGATTTTAACACCCTTACTAAGGTCACATCCCTGATCCAATGTAAAGGGAATTTCCCTGAGGTGTGTCCTGCACCACCTTTTATCTTACAAGAGATAAAAGGAAACAGAAGCAAGCAGAGAGATGGGGACCCCATGCCATCAAGAAAGAAGCACCTGGAGCAGAGTGTGTCCTTTGGAACCGGGATTCCTGTGCACAGAAGCTCCTAGTCCAGGGGAAGATTGATGACAAGAACTTTCCTCCAGAGCTGACAGAGAGAGAGAGAGAGAGCCTTCCCCTGGAGCTGATACCCTGAATTTGGACTTGTAGCCTACTAGACTGTGAGAGAATAAATTTCTCTTTGTTAAAACCATCCACTTGTGTTATTTCTGTTACAGCAGCACTAGATGACTAAGGCAGTGGATAAGGCATTCTGTGCTTCCACGGATGATAGTTTTGGCAGAGGCATTGCATGCAGGGAAGGCAAATCTGTATCCAGAGTAAGTGTCTATCCCAGTAAATATGAAATGCTGCCCTTTCCGTGATGAAAGATCAACCTGGCTGATCACCTCAAGGAATGGTGCCGTACTAGGGATTCAGTGTTGCTCTCTGCTGCTGGCAGATTAGGCATTCAGAAATGGCTGTAGTCAAATCAGCCATGGTGAGTGGAAGTCCATGCTGCTGAGCCCATGCATAACTTCAATCCCTGCCACCATGGACACTTTGTTCATGAGCCCATTGGGCAATGACGGGAGTGGCTGGGGTAAGAGAGTGACTGGTTTCCACAAAATGTGTCATCCTATCCACTTGATTGTTAAAAATCCTCCCAGGCTGAGGTCATCCTTTGGTGAGCATTCCTTTGGTGAGACACAAATACCTTCACTTCTTTGGTCCATTCAGAGAGGTCTATCCACATATCTCTTCCCCATACCTCCTTGTGACCAATTTTTCAATCATGTTCCTTCCAAGTCCCTGACCATTCAGCAAAACAGCCACAGCCCATGAATCAGAATACAATTGCACATCTGGCCATTTCTTCTTCCAAGCAAAGTGAACGATCAGGTGCACTGCTCGAAGTCTGACCATTGGGAGGGTTTCCCTTCACTGCTGTCCTTTAGGGAGGTCCCAGAAATGGGCTGCGGTGCTGCTGCTGCCTACTTTCAAGTGTTGCCTGTATATCATGCAGAACCATTTGTAAACCAGGCACAGGTGTTCTATTCCTCAGTTAACTAATCATAGGGAACTCCCCATAAGGCCATAGATGCAGACTGGGAGAGGGCAGGTAATGTGACAGGAATGAATATCATGGGCATTTGGGCCACTTCCTCATGCAACTTACTTGTGCCTTCAGGTCCTGCTCATGCCCGATCTCACAGATACCACTTCCATTTAATGATGAAGTGGTGCTGTGCACGTCTGACTTTATGGCTGTGTGGCTCAGACAACATCCAGTTTGTGATGGGCAGCTCAGGCCGCATGGTGACTTGGTGGCCCATGGTAAGCATTCCGTCTCTACTAAGGCCCAATAACAAGCCAAAAGCTGGTTCTCAAAATGAGAGCAGTTATCTGCAGAAAATGGTAGGGTTGTACTCAAAAATCCCAAGGGCCTGTGCTGTGATTCACCAATATGGGCCTTCCAAAGACTCCAAACAGCATCTTCATCTGCCACTGACACTTCAAGCTCCTTTGGATCTTCTGGATCATATGGCCCAAGTGGCAGAGTCACTTGTACAGCAAACTGAACCTGTTGCAGAGCCTTCTCTTAGCCTGGGCCCTGCTCCAAACTAGCAGCTTTTTGAGTCACTTGATAAATAGGCCAGAGTAGCACCCCAAACTAGGGATATGTTGCCTCCAAAATCCAAAGAGGCCCACCAAATGTTGCCTCCTTTTTAGTTGTAGAAGGGGACAGATGTAACAACTGATCCTTCACTTAAGAAGGAATATCTCAGCATGCCCCACATCACTGGACACAGAAATTTCACTGAGGTGGAAGGGGCCTGATCTTTTGTTTTACCAATAAGTCAGAGTCATTGATACGTCTTCCTTACTAGGTCCAATGAAGATAATGTCATCAGTGTAATGGACCAGTGTGACTCTTGGAAGGAAAAGGTGATCAGGGTCCCTGAAGACTAAATTATGACATAGGGCTGGAGAGTTGATATAACCTGAGGTAGAACACTGAAGGTATATTGTTGGCCTTGCCAGCTGATGGCAAACTGCTTCTGATTTTCCTTCAAAACTGGAATCAAGAAATAAGCATTGGCCAAATCAATAGCTGCATACCAGGTACCGGGAATGTATTAATTTGCTCAAGCAATGAAACCACATCTGGAACAGTAGCTGCAGTTGGAGTCACCAGCTGGTTAAGTTTATGGTAATCCACTGTCATTCTCCAAGATCCGTCTGGTTTTTGCAAAGGACAAACAGGCAAGTTGAATGGAGATGGGTGGGAATCACCACAAGTCCTTGATTGTGACTCTAATCTCTGTAATCCCTCCAGGAACGTGGTATTCCTTTTGGTTTACTCTTTTCCTAGATAGGGACAGTTCTAATGGCTTCCACTTGGATTCTCCTACCATAATAGCCCTTAATCCACATGTCAGGGATCCACTGTGGGGGTTCTGCCAGTTGCTGAGTATGTTTATTCCAATTATGCATTCTGGAACTAGGGAAATCACTACAGGATGGGTTCGGGGTCTCACTGGACCCACTGTGAGATGAAATTGAGCTAAGGCTCCATTAATAACCTAACCTCCATATGCCCCCACTCTAGGAGGCGACAGTGACATTCTGGGTTTCCTGGAATTAGTGTCATTTCAGAGCCAGTATCCAGTAATCCCCGAAAAGTCTGATTATTTCCTTTTCCCTAATGAACAGTCACTCTTATAAAAGGTCATAGATATTTTTGGGGAAGGTTGGTAGGAAGATTAACAGTATATTTTTGACAAGGTAGTAGGGCCCTTTCTCAAAGGGACCTGGCCTCTCCTTCATTCAAGGGGTTGTGAGTCTGTAAATTCACTGGGAATTCTCAAGTCTGAGAATTGATTGAGGGGCTGTGTCTCTCTATTCCAGCAATTCTAGTTAGATTGTTGTTCACCTTACCTGGAGCTCCCTTCACGAATTTTTCCTCACCACTGTAGTAAAAGATGTGTCTTCTGGCACTCCATGTGTAGATCTGTGGGTCTAACCCGATAAATCCACTCTAGCAAGTCAACTTCCCTAAGTCTGTGGATACCTTCTTCTATAGTATACCGAGGCAGGTCTGGTACTTCAACTTGATTTAGTGTAGGCCACCATGTAATCCATGCTTCAGCGACCCAACCAAATAAACTATTAGATCCTTTCCTAACCCCTTGAGCTGAAACATTGAACGAAGAATCTGTGCTAAGTGGGCCCGTGTCAATAAATTCAGACTGATCCAACTTTATGTTCCTTGCACTATTATCCCACACCCTCAATAGCCATTCCTACACATATTCCCCAGGTTTCTGTTTCTACATATTAGAAAAGTCAAGCAATTCTTCTGGAGTGTAGCGTATATTCCCCTGGGTCATACTTTGGACTTCACCTTTTGGGGCTCGCTGGGACTTAAGTCTAGTTATAGGTCTAGAAGCCAAAATGAGTGCTGGGGGTGTGTTTTGAGAACACTCAGCTTTGTCTTATAAGACATCTGCCTCTGGCAATGCCCAGGCAATGATTCAGACAAAGACTCTTCAGACACAGCTGGGTTAATCTCATCAGATGGAGGTGGAGGGGCTAATGGTTTCACCGAGGAGGGTGGCTGAGCAGACAAAGGTGGAATAATCTCTTCAGACGGGAGCAAGAGGCTGGTTCTGTTGGCAGGAGTGATTCAACAGAATTTAAGGGCTCAGTGTCCCCAGCTTCCTGATTATCTGCCCGTAAGTCCCTATCCCAAGTTTCAGGATCCCATTTCTTCCCAATCAATGCCCTCATTTTAACTTCAGACACACCACTAAAGGTTGGGAATTCAGTTGGCATTGTAATTCAGCCACTCTTACAATAAGACTCTGGATTTGGTTTTCAGCAATATCAGCTTTGTTACTACAAGAAATAAGGCTTTCTTTCAAGGCACAAGGGGAAACTTTGAGGTCTTTTATGCATCACTTGAGCTTTGACTCTGAAACTCTGAACTCATCTCTATCTTTCACTACTTTGTCTAGCGAAAGTAGGGCCAACCAAGCAGCTTCCTTATACTTCTTATTATGACAAAATTGTAGAAAAGTATCAAACATGCACTCACCCGGAGCCTCGCCTCTCACCAATACTTGATCTATTGGTAGTGATATTTTGCATATTTCTACTGCCAGCTCACACCATGGGCTAACATGGGTTTACTACTGGAAGCAGAGTCATCAACGTCTATAAGACTAATCACATTTGAGAACCGATTTAGAAAACTCATCCTTACAATTTTGTTTCTCTAGAACCTCTCTCGGTATGATATGTCTTAGGCTGGGTTCTCTAGAGAAGCAAACCAGTGAAGTGTCTAAACATAGAGAGACAGAGACAGAGATTTGTATCAAGGAAATAGCTCATGCAGTTGTAGAGGCTGACCCAGTCCATGGGTCAGGCTGGAGGCTTCTCCCAACTCATATGGCTGCAGGGGTTGGCTAACCCAAGATTGGCAGGTCAGATAACAGGCTTCTGGCTCAGAGGCTGTGGAGGCTGACAAATCAAAATTGGCAGGTAAGCAGGCAGACCACTGGCTCACAGATTGCAGAGGTCAGATGAACAGGAGCCACTGCAGGATTCAGAGCAAGCAAAAGCCCCTGAGCCTTCCAGAAAGTCAACCTATATTGGATGCAGGCCACACCCCCAAAGAAACTCCTTTTCAGCTGATTGGTTACTCCTAGTAGATCCCATCATGGAAGTGATTACATCATTGTACAACTGTCATACTACATCACTATACAACTGCCAAACCACTGAGAATCATGGCCCAGCCAAGCTGACACACAACCTTAATGATCACAAGTGGTGACTTGACTCACACCCTCTAGTAAGGTAGTGACTCAAGATACATCCCACCCTAATCCTGCCTCATTAACATAACATACAAATCACAACCAAATGGTACCATAACTACAGGCATAGAGGCTAGGATTTACAACACATCACAAAATGGAGGACAACCACACAATACTAGGAATCATGGCCTAGCCAAGTTGACATATATTTTGGAGGGATACAATTCAATCTATAACAGTGTTGAATTTTGTCAAATATTTTTTCTGCATCAATCAATACTATCATATGATTTTTCTCTTTAGCCTGTTAAAATGATGGATTATATAGATTTATTTTCAAATATTAAATCAGCCTCACATCCCTAGAATAAAACATACTTGTTGATAGTGTACAATTTTTATATATTGCTGAATTCTATTTTGCTAATATTTTGTTAAGAATTTTTGTGTCTGTATTCATGAGAGATATTGGTCCGTAGTTTTCTTCTCCTCCCCCTCCTCCTCGCCTTCTCCTTCTTCTTTGTATTTTCTTTGTATGTTTTGGTGTCATGGCAATATTAACTTCATAAAATAATTTGGTAAGTGTTTCTTCCTCTTCTATTTTCTGGAAGAGATTGTGCAGACTTAGTGTTAATTCTTCTTTAAATGTTTGGTAGAATTCTCCAGTGAAACTCTCTGGACCTGGATATTTATTTTAGGGGCGCTTTTAAATTACTACTAAATTTCCTTAATAGTTATAGAGCTATTCTAATGATCTTTTCACATTTGGTGAATTGTGGCAATTTGTGTTTATTAAGAAAATGGTCCATTTCATTTAAGTTGTCAAATATATGTGAATATAGTTGTTCATGTTATTGTTGTTGTTAGGTGCCACTGAGTCAGCTCCGACGCATAGCAACCATATAGGACAGAGTAGAACTACCCCATAGGGTTTGCAAGGAGCAGCTGGTGGATTCGAACTGCTGACCTTTTGGTTAGCAGTCGAGCTCTTAACCATTATGCTACCAGGACTGCATAGTTGTTTGTAGTATTTCCTTATCATCTTTTTTATATCTGTGGGGTCTGTAGTGATATTTCCTGTTCTAGTATTGATATTGATGATTTATGCCTTCTTTGTATCTTTTCTTTTTGTCAGTCTTACTAGAGGTTTGTCAATTTCATTGATCTTTTCAAAGAACCAGCTTTTTTGTTTCATAGATTTTCTGCATTGTTTTTCTATTTTCAATTTCATTGATTTCTGCTCTTTGTTATTTCCTTCCTTCTGCTTGCTTTTTGGTTATTTTTTCTTTTTTTGAAGTGGAAGCTTAGATTATTGGTCAAGACTTTTCCTCTTTTATATGTGTGCATTTAGTGCTATAAAATTTCCCCCTCAGCACTGCTTTAGCTATGTCTCACAAATTTTGATATGTTGCATTTTCTTTTTTATTCAGTTCAATGTCTTTTTTAAATTTTCCTTGAGACTTTCTCTTTCACTCATGATTATTTACAAGTGTGTTGTTTAGTTTCCCAAGTGTTTAGAGATATTTTTGTTACCTTTCTGATACTGACTTCTAGTTTGATTTCAATTGTGATTGGAGAACACACTCTATATGACTTCAACTCTTTTAAATTTGTTCAAGTTTGTTTTATGGCCAAGGGTATTTTCTATATTTGTGTATATTCCATGGGCACTTGAAAAGAATATGTATTCTGCTATTTTTTGGTATAGCGTTTTATAAATGTCTATTAGATCCTATTAGATAGATAGTGTTGTTGTGTTTTCTATCTGCTAGCTGATTTTCTGCCTAGTTCTATCAATTGTTGAGAGAGGAGTGTTAGAGTCTCCAACCATAATTGTGGGTTTGCTTATTTATCCTCTTAATTACATCAGTTGTGGCTTCATATATTTTTTATCTCTGTTGTTTGATGCATACACGTTTAGGATTGCTATGTTTTCTTGGTGGGTTGACCCTTTTATCATTACAGAATGACCCTCTCTGTCTCTGATAATTTTCTTTGCTCTGAAATCTATTTATCTAATGTCAATATAGCCACACCTGCTTTCTTTTGATTAATATTTGCATGATATATCTTTGTCATCATTTTTCTTTCAGTAGTCTTCTATGGTTATATTTGAAATTAGTTTCTTAAAGACAGCATATAGTTGGGTCATGTTTTTGGTGCACTCTGCCAATCTCTGTCTTTTAAATGGTATATTTAGACCATTTACATTTAATGTAATTATTGATATGTTAGGGCTTAAGTCTTCCATTTTATTTTTTGTTTCTGTTTCTCACTAGGTTTTTTTGTTTCTGTTTTCTTTTCTCTGTCTTTCTGTGGATTACTCGAACATTTTTAAAATTCCATTTTTATTTATAGTGTTTTGGGGTGTATCTCTTTGTATAGCCTTTTATTAGTGGTTGCTCTAGGTATTACATTATATATCTATAACTTATCATAATCTAGCTGTGTCATCATTTTACCACTTCAAGTGCAGTATAGAAATCTTATGTCCTTTTACATCTTCTTACCTCCCCTATTTATAATTGTCTTAAACATTTCCTCTACATAAATTTACAACCACATAAGACAATGTTATGATTTAGACAACTCAAGAAGACTTATTGTATTTATGCATATTTTTACTTACTATGTTCTTTTTTCCTTCCTGGTGTTCCAAGATTCCTTCTTGATTGTTTCCTTTCTGTTTAGACAACTTTCTTCAGCCGTTCTTTTAGAGTAGGTCTGCTGGTGACAAATTTTTGTAGTTTTCCTTCATCTGAGAATGTCTGGATTTCTGCTTCATTCCTAAAGGATATTTTCTCTACATATAAGATTTTGGGTTGACAGTTCTTTTCTTTCAGCATTTGAAAAATATTGTGCCCCTTCCTATTGACCTTCATGGTTTCTGATGAGAAATCTGCTGTCATTATAATTGCTTTTCGCCTGTATGTAAGGTCGTTTTTCTCTGGCTACTTTCAAGATTTTTCTCTTTGTCTTTAATTCTCAGAAGTTTATCACGTGTCTTGGCATGGATTTCTTTGGGCTTATCTTATATATGGTTCACTAAGATTCTTGAATCTGTAGATGTAGGTCTCTTGCCAGATTTGGAAAGTTTTCAGCCATGATTTTTTTGAGAACTTTTCAGCCCCATCCTGTGTTTCCTCTTTTTCTGATGACATGAATGTTATGAATGTTAGATCTTCAGTACCACAGGTCTCTGAGACTATGTTTTGTTGTTTGTTTCTTTCAGTCTATTCTCTCCGTTCTTCATATTGGGTAATCTCTATTTTTCTATCTTTCAGTTCACTGATTCTTTTCTCTGTCCACTCCATTCAGCTATTGAGCCCATCCACTGACCTTATAATTTTGGTTATTGCATTTTTCAGTTCTAGAATTTCCATTTGGTTCTTCTTTATATCTTCTATTGCTTTGCTGAAGCTTTCTATTTTTTAAATTTTTTCAAGTGTATTTATAATTGCTTATGAAAGCATTTGTCTTAGTCATCAAGTGCTGCTCCAACAGAAATATCACAAGTGGATGGCTTCAACAAAGAGAAGTCTACTCTCTCAAAGTCCAGCAGGCTACAAGTCCAAACTCAGGGTGCCAGCTCCAGGAGAAGACCCTCTCTCTCTGTCGGCTCTGGAGGAAGGTCTCTGTGATGTGTCAATCTTCCCCTGGTCCGGGAGCATCCCAGCACAGGAACCCCACATTGAAAGGATGTGCTTCACTCCCAGCACCACCCTCCTGGTGGCATGAGGCTCCCATGTGTTTCTGCTTGCTTCTCTCTTCTACATCCCAAAAGAGATCAGCTTGAGACACCATCCAGTCCTGCAGATATCATCAGTATAACCTCATCACAGTGATAGAGTTTACAACACATAAGGAAATCACATCAGATTACACAATCATACAATACTGGGAATCATGACCCAGCCAAGTTGACAGGTATTTTGGGGGGACACAATTCAATCCATAACAGCATTTTATCACTGATGTTTTAAAATCTTTGTCAGAACATAATGAACATAATCAATGTTACTGAATTGCACGGGTACAAAATTGTTTAATTGGAGAATGTGTTGTTATATATATATTATATATAGTTTTACCATAATTAAAAAAATATTTGCCAGACAATTCTAACATCCCTGTTATCTTGGTATTGGCACTTATTGATTGTTTTTTATTTTTTATTTTCATTCAGTTTGAGACCTCCCTGCTTCTTGGTGTGACAAGTGATTTTCTATTGAAACCTGGACATTTTCATATTATGTTATGAGACTCTGGATTTATCTAAACCTTCTGTGTTAATTAAAGGAGTCTTGGTGGCACAGTGGTTAAGTGCTCAACTGCTAACTGAAGGGTCGGCAGTTCAAACCCACCATCTGCTCCATGGGAGAAAGAAGTGGCAGTCTGCTTCCATAAAGATTACAGCCTTGGAAACCCTATGTGGCAGTTCTACTCTGTCTTATAGGGTCACTATGAGTTGGAAATGATACGACAGCAACAGGTTTTTAGGTTTGGTGTTAGCTTTTTATGACATCACTCCAGCAGGGAAAGGGGTTATGCCACCTTGTTACTGCCAGGTAAAGGTAGAAGTCCAGGTTCCTCACTAGACCTCTGTTGACACCTGAGATGCGGGGTCTCATTGTTAATGCTGGATTATAGTGAGAGACTTATGGCTCCCCATGTGGTCTCCACTGACACCCTGGTGGATAGTTTCATTAGTGCTGGGCAATGGTGAAAGTCCTGACTCTCCACTAGACCTCTTCTGAGACCACGCTAGTAGAGAGGGGGAGGGCCACTTCTTGACTGCAGGGTGAAGGTGGAAGTCCAGACTCCCCAGCTTATCTTCACTGGCTCTACAGTGGGCAAGGGGGCCCTCATTATCAGCTAGAAGGAATTAAAGTTCCAGCTCTCTACTTGACCTTTTCTGAGACCAACCTTTGTGGGTTGTTGGAGTGCTGTATTACCACCTCATGAGTGTGGAAGTCCAGGCTCTCACTTGGCCTTTGCTGGCAGGGAGAGAGATGGGGGTCACAATTTTTCTGTATTATTTGTCTGGTGTAGAGCAGTTATTGTCAAAATTTTTCTGTCTTGCTAGGTTGCCCCTTTCCTCATCTTTTGGCTAGAGACAGCATGCTTTGGTGGCCTTTTTCTTATCCACACTTGTTGCAGTTTCCGTGTTTCCTCAGCTTCAAGACTGGGATATATGAGGAAAAAAGAAGACCCAGGGAATTTATCACCATGTTTTTCCTTAGGTCACAACATAAGGTGGTCTGCCTTTTTCTCTTTCCACCTTTCAGAGGCTTCTTATGTTTGTTTTATATATAATGTCCAGGGTTTTTAGTTGTACTTAGCAGGAGGAATAGGGGAAAATTACATCTATTCTATCTTCCCAGAAGTAGAAGTCAACTCCTGGGTTTTTTTGTTTTTGTTTTTTTCCATTGCATTTATCACCATCTAACATCCTACATACTTTTCTTAGTTTTCTGGCCTATTATCTATCTCTTGGCAAAAACTTTTTGGTTCATCTTGCTCACTGCTGTACCCTCAATGCCAAAACAGTGTCTGATATATAGTAAGCACTCAATATCTATTTGTTGAATGAATAAATGAGCAGTAGAGAGGAGAACGGAATACCCAAGATTAGGGTAAAGGGAGATCCTAGGATGACAGCTGTGCATGAGCAGTCCAGATTGGGGCAGATCAGGGGCTCAGGAGAGCCTGTGGAATCTGAATGCCCCAAGAGGAGATTTAGATGGCTGGCAGATTTAGATGGTTAGCTAGGGCTAATTTGATTGTAAGTACATAGAAAACTAGGCAAAAAAATAACAAATTTTTTTTAAAGATAATTATTAACTCCAGAGAAAGTGAAAAGTTGTCTAGGAAAGGAAGAGCAGTCACAGTTTACTGGGGTAGGTCCAGGTTTTGCGGGGCCTGAAAGCTTAGACAATTGGTGGGGGAGGACTCTTTAAGAAAAGGAAAATACTAAATGGGGAATAAATCTGATTAAATCTCAGAGCAATTTCAGGAACCTTTGTAACTTCCTGTCCTGATCTGTGGGTAGTTCAGGGGGACAGTGGAGGGTGGAGAGAGCTGTCGACTCTGCCCCTACCACCGGCTTTCCGGCTTTCCGGCAGAAGAGCCCGAGTCCAAGGCAGTGGGAGGTTGACAGGGGGCCAGCAGCCTTGGAGAACGGTAACAGCAGCCCTTTAGCAGCACCCACTGGCCCAGGAAAAAGCCCTAACTCCTCCACGTGCACTCAAAACCCTCTGCCTCAGGCACGTTACCTTTCCAGCGCTGTTTTTCTCTCCACCGGACAGTAATCAGTCCATGAGCACCCCACACACTTACCCAACTGGGTCCTGCTCGGGCTGGTCACATGCTTGGCAGGCCCTCTCCTCCCCCTTGTTGTTCATGTGTAGAAACTCCATGGCACTTCAAGGCTCAGTACCAAAGCTGCCTCTTCTGTGAGGTGTCCCCATCTAACAGTCCCCACCCCCTCCCCAGAGGCTGCCCACTGTGCTGGGAAGAAGTCAAACCTAGTGGACTTGAATCCCAGCTCTGTCACCTACGACTTACGTGACCTCAGATGTGTTACTTGATCTCTTTGAACTTAAGGTTTTATCATCTGTAAGTGTAAATAATAACGTAGATCCTGCAGGGTTGTTGGGAAGACCAAACAGCTGAGATAGGGCAGACATGTGGCAAGGGTAAATAAGTACTTGCTCTACTCCTTTCCTGGAGCATTTGGCTGGCTCTGTGGCTGCCCTTGGTCCCTCCCTTCCTGGTGTAGGCAGTTATTCACATGTATGAATCTCCCATTCAGTCAGGATACTTTCAGTGTACTCTGAGCACCCACCATGTAAAATCAGACCACAAATCTCTGTGCCCGTGACCATGAACCACATAGAACCCTCTGTTCATTTCCCCCACTCCTTCATGAAGCTTGTATTACTCTGCATGGGCAATGTATTGTGCTCCACGGGGTGAGATTAATGAGACAGAAATAATTTTTTAAAACTTATACTTATCGTTTGAATTGGTAAAATATTCTAAATTCAAAAGCTACAGAAGAATACACAGTGAAAAATAAGTCTCCCTCCCAACCCTGTCCTCCAGCCCTACTCACAAGAGGCAACCATTGCTAACAGTTTCTTTTATATCCTTCCACATACATATACATATATGCCAACAAGTGTTACATATCTTTTCATTTAAAAATGTTAGTATGCTTTACACTTCGCTTTTTGCGCTCAACATGTCTTTGAAATCCTTTTCTGTCAGCATATAGAGAGCATACCCATTGTTTGACAGCTTCACTGATGGATGATGTATCGTGATTTATTTAACCCCTCGCCTGTTGATGAAGATTGAAGTTGTTCCCAACTCCTTGTTATACCAACAGTGCTGCAGGGAATAACCTCAAAGTCCCGGGAATGACGGAATTTCACCCCTTAACTCTAGCCCCAGCCTCTGACTCAGCTCAACCCCAGCCCTCTGATCTCAGGGGTCTGCCTGCCCCAATCTTTCTTTCTCCAAACATGTACTGAGTTGTCCTCTGTGCCAGGCTGTGTTCAAGGCCATGGAGTGTCCAAGCCCAGTCCTGCCTCACCGAGTTCATATCTAGAGGGAGAGAGATACAAGGTGTTAAGCCTTGGGATGGAGCATTACTGTCCCTCACTTCACACCACTCCCTGCCACCCAGGAAGTCAGAGTGAGGGCCCCAAAGTTTGATCCTTGATAGCATTAACCCTAGGTGATCTTCTAGCCCACTATGAATGGGAGGACGGGGAAGGGGGAGGCCACAGGGTATGGCTGGACAGTCAGAAGAGTGGACAGATGGACTACCCATTGGCCATAGCTGCCAACCTGCTTGTTGACTGCTGTGACCATCTACTCCCCAAAACGTGTCCTGGCTGCCTGCTAACCCTCTGGGGCCTCCTGTACCAACCTCCCCCCGCCCCCCACAACACACACACACTCCCCGTCATGTCAGGACTGGGCCGCTTTCCACCTCCTCACTTTCAAAACAACCAGTCTGTCCCATTGGAAGGGCTCTGAGAAGCTTACTTGTCGAGTTAATAGCTGGGTGGTGGGCGTGTGGGTGGCAGGTACTACCTTTAGATAGGCTCCTTTTAGCCCAGCAGAGTGAAGCTCTCATGTTGGACCTCTGGGTGTCAAGGTCATAGGAAGCCTTTCAAGCCCCTCAAATCCCATTATTCAGACGGCTCTCCAGTCTCCCCTCCTGAAGTCACTGGGCAAAGCCTTCCCCACCTCAAAATGCTGTTCCCCCTGCCCTGCTGGCCATAATGTCCAAAATACTGCCTTGAGAGCGTAGAAGTCACTCTTGCACAATGCTCCTTGCAAAGGGCAAGCATTCCTAGAGAGGTAGTGCAGAGTGGTTAGTGTGGACCAAGCCCCTTCATGACAAGTTCTGATGAAGGGCAGTGAGGGAGCAAATTTGGGGAGGAAGGCCACAGTGGGTGCCCTGAGCAGCCAGGGGTGGGAGGGTGCTTTGGGGAAGGTTCTTGAAAACAGAAGCAAAGGTGCCGCGTGACAGGGGCTAGCTTGAGCACTGAATGAGGCATCCTCCCAGGGCTGAGCCTTTCTCTGCTGTGTAGGGTCAGTGTGTTTTATAGGAGGCTTAAAAGCCTCAGTCTCTGGCTGTGGGGCTCCCTGGTCACAGGGACAACACAGTCGCAGGCAGTACTTGGAGCTCAGGACATTGAACTCCAGAATGCCCGTAAGCGTGAGGTGAGTGGGGCCTTTCACCTGCTTGCTGCTGTCTGCCCTCCACTGCCCCCAAACACTGGTCTGGTTCCTCCCCATGGGCCCGCTCCCCTCTGGCCGTTTCATAAGGTGTTGCGCATTCTCTATTCGATGTTCATTCCTTCAGCACCTATTAGACGCCAGGCATTGTGCTAACTTGTGTCTGGCCCTTTGGGGAGCTCCTGGGACAGCCCACAGAGTAACTAGAGCCGGCCCGCAGCGGAAAGTCGGTAAAGGGCTTCTCCTGGCTGCTGTTGTCCCTTCAAACAGGGCCGAGATGAGCTCGCGGGCGCGTGTTTGTGCACTCTGAGAAGGGTCCGTTGTGTAAAGACTCAAGGGTTAAGTAAGTGCATAAGGGCTACGGGCTGGGATCATCAGTCAGACCCTGGTACTGAGACACAGCCAGAACTAAAGCGCCCTCTGCGAGGGGTGGGGCAATGTAAGTCACATCAGCGGGCATCCATGCTATTCTGACTGCCGGGTGGATGTGTATGGGGTGCATCTACACATCTACGATGGGTCTGTGTGTAGGCTGAAGATGCAAACAGGCCTGGCAAAGCCCGCCGCGGCGCTGCCAGCTCGGTGAGAGCACAGGGTGGAGGACCGCATGTTTCCTGCGTCGATCCCTAACTCTTGGCGGAGCTCCGCGTTCTTTGCAGACGCTCCCTGCGCCTCCCCCGCTCCGGCTGCCGCGGCGCAGGCGCCGGCGGAGCTGGACGCCGCCGAGCGGGAGCGGGTTACCAAGCTCAGGCCGGGCTCCCGGGGGATCAGGTGAGCGACCCGCACCGAGCCGCCCCCGCTCCCTGGGCGAGGACACCCGCCCAGCTGGGCCCGCCGCGCTGCGCCCGCCCCCACCCCCCGTCGCCTGGCAGCCACCCGCTTTGCCTCTCTTAGCATCCCTCCTCCTCCCCCTGCCCGGCCATCCCTCTCCCCCTGCGTGGCATGCCCCTCCTCCCTCTGGCTGGCACCCCCTCCTCCCCCTGCCTGCCATCCCCTCCTCCCCCTGCCTGGCACCCCCTTTCTACCGTATGTTAGGCATCTCCCCTTGTCCCCCCTGCCTGCCACCCCCCTGTCTTGCACCTCCTCTCCTCCCCCTGCCTGTCACCTCCCTACTGCCCCCTGCTTGGCATACTCCTACTCCCCCTGCCTGCACCTCCCTTATCCCCCCACCTGACACCTCCTCTTGCCCCCACCTGGCACCCTCCCTCCTCCTCTCCGCCTGCCGTCCCCCTCCTTCTCTGCCTGGCATCCCCTCCTCCACCTGCCTGGCATCTCCTCTTTTCCCCTGCCTGGCACCTCCCTTCTACCCCCTGTTGTGTGCCTCCCCTCCTCCCCCCTGCCTGCCACCCTCTCCTATCCCCTGTGTTGCACCTCCCCTCCTCCCCCTGCCAGGCCATCCCTCTCCCCCTGCTGGCATACCCCTACTCGCCCTGACTACACCTTTCTCATCCCCCCACCTGGCACCCTGCTTCCCCCCACAGGGCACCCTCCTTCCTCCCCCTGCCTGGCATCCCCTCTTCCCCCACCTGACTTCCTCCTCTTCCCCCTGCCTGCCTGTCATCCCCCTCCTCCCCTACCTGGCACCCTGTCCTCCCCCTGCCTGCCATCCCGTCCTCCCCCTGCCTGGTATCCCCCCTCCTCTGCCTGCCTGTCGTCCCTCTCCTCCCGCTGCCTGGCACTCCTTCCTCCCCGTGCCTGGTACCCCCTCCTCCCTGTCTGGCACCTCCCTCCTCCCCCTGCTTGGCATACCCCTCCTCCCTCCGCCTGGCATCCCCCCTCCCCCTGCTGCCATCTCTCTCCTCCCCTGCCTGCCATCTCTCTCCTCCCCTGCCTGCCGTCTCCCTCCTCCCCCTGCCTGGCACTCCCTTCTCCCCCTGCCTGCCATCCCCTCCTCCCCCTGCCTGCCATACCCCCTCCTCCTTATCTGGCACCCCCCTCGTCCCCCTGCCTGCCATCCCTGCTCCTCCTGCCTGGCACTCCCTTGCTCCCCTTTTGTTAGCATCTCCCCTACGTAGCACCTTGCCATCCTCCCCCCGCCTGACACCTTTCCTGTCTCCACTTGGCATCCTCCCCGGAGGTCTTTCCCCATTCATGTAGTCCCTCTGTCTCCCACTTTCCTGCAGGACCCCTCCCCAAAGCCCCAGGGCTAGTAACCTCTCCCTCTTCAGGCTCGGGCAGTGGTCCTTGCCTCAAACCATTTCAACCCCTCCAACCTCAGCATACCCCCCCACCTCCAGCCTTCCCCTTCCAGCTCACTGCTAATGGGTAGCACTTCCCTTTTCTCCTCACCCCTTTCTTTCAGAGATGCCCCTTGGCCAACACCACCTTTTGCCCCTGTGGCTGAACCATGACCCCAAACAACTCTCAAGCTCTCCCCCTTTCCCCCGTATACAGGCACACCCCTACACCCCCAGACCCCAGCACTGCTCTTGCCTCATCCACCATGCCGCCACTCCCACCATGTGCCCAGGGATCTCCATTCAGAAATTTGCTTCTGATCCCAGCCTGCTCTTCAGGCTGGAGGATGAGGCAAGGGCCAGGCAGGCTGCTGGGGCACCAGGGCTGACACCAGGGAGGCATGTACACAGGGGCTGGCTGATTGAGGAGCTGACTACCTGCCCTCCACCCCTCAGGTTCCCCGGGCCACCTCTGGGCATCTCAAATGCCTAGCTCTCTCTCTCCACCAAACTTGCCTTCCCCTACCAGGGCCTGGGCGCTGGCTGGGGTCCCTGTTCTCTTCCTTCTTGCTCTTTGTCCCGGCAGGACTCTGGAGCTGGTCTCCATTTCTGCCTCCTGTACCACCCCAGCACAGGAGTGGTCCCCTCCAGCCTGCCTTCACAGCTTCCAGGCTTCGTCCTCAGGCCTCCCTTGCAGGGAATTTGGCCCACATGGCCACCCCTTAGGCATTTACAGGCCCACTTGGAATCTGTATTTGGGCTGGGGCTGGCCTATCCTCCCACTGCCCTCTCCTTTCAGATCTCCTCAGCATGGCCCCTGGCACTGCCAGTGCGGCGGTTCCGGGCCCAGGCTCTGAGAGGGCACTGGATGACTCTCCCATTGCAGGACCCTGCCATCTATGACTCCAGGCCTTCAGCACCCACCCACCGTGGTACAGGTAGGCGTGTCCTTTCCCCTGCAGCCCAGAAGCAGGCAGCTGCCAGCCCTCGGCCATGCTGCGTGGTACCCTCTGTGCACTCTAGCCCCAGCTGGCCTCCTTAGGGCCCATGGCAGTGCCTCCCCCCACACCTCCCACTGCCGGAGCTTGCTGACGTCTGTCATTCAGGCCCTGCTCCCTTCCTTGCTCTACCTCTTGCTGAATGTTTCCCTACTTCTGGCATCCCTAGGCCTCTGAAAGCCACTCTGAATTTGTGGTTCAAGTGAGAATTGTGTGGGCTCCACTTTCTCCCCCCATGTGTATGTCTGGTACACAGACACCAGACACACGTCCTCTGCACACCTGCACACACATGCGTGCATACACATGAACACACAGCGTATGCACACTGCTGTCTGCTAGCTGGAAGGAATCTGTCGACCCCCTGGTACAACTTGGACTCTAGAAACTTATCCCCCCACACTGCTACTTTGGTGAACCTTTAGAAGGCTTCCAGGGCCCAGGCAGAGGGGTTGTTCTTGGCAGGAGGGGAGTGGGTGGCAGCCTGTTGCGTGAACTCTGGTGGGGGACAACCCTGCATGGCCACAGACAGTCCTTGAGCTCAAAGTGTTCCCAGGTCCTGTGCACACGTCACCCTCCTGAGCCTCCTCCCCTCCACCAAGTGAGCTGAGGACCCTCGGGCCATCCCAGATGAACCCCCTTTGGGTGGGTGTGCTACTGCCATGGAGCCTTGTTAAGCTGTAGGAGAGGTTGGAGCTGGACCTGAAGCCTGAGGTCTCATCTGGGTTCTGTCTGGCCCGTCCACCTGTCACTGTGGCCACCCTCACTGGCCGTAGGGCCGGCATCTAGCAGGAGAGCAGACTCAGCAGCCCCAGAGAGGAAATCCCATGGCAGGCTCTGCTGGCCTGGGGGTCTGGGAAAGGCGGCAACTGGTGAAATTTAAAATGGGCTTTCAGAAAGCAGGGCCGGGGCATGGGTAGGCAGAATGAAAGAGTACCTTCTCAGATTCCCCTTCCTCAGTGGGGCAAAGGAACGCCCCTCCTACCCTGGCTGCTCTGAAGGGATGGGCGGGGGGCCTCTGGGGCAGGAGTGCATCCTGGTGGTACTAGTCCCAGAGTGGCCCTGGTCATGGGGAGCCTCGGCCTTCCATGTGATAAGGTGGTAAGGAGTGAGATGTGGGGGGAGCACATGTTGACATGCACTTGGCCTCCAACCGGCACATGCAGGTTGGAGGTAGGGAGCCGGTACTGACTCTCCAGGTGACTTGTGCATGCGCCTGGTCATAGGGATGCTGACAAGCCCCACCACCACCACCACTGGTGTCTAGACAGTGCCCTGCTGGGCAGGCACAGGCAGACAGCGCCTGTGGGTGATTGCACTTGAGTGCTCGACCTTGGTGAGCATTAAGTAGCGAGGTCATGAGCCGGAAATGTCACTGGGAGGGGACACTGGGAGGAGGCTGAGCTGCAGGGCGTGGGGTAAGCCAGTGGCCTACAGTGTTGGCTGGATTCGGAGCCCTCTTGACTTGCTGCACCAGAAAACCAGCCTGAGGCCGTAGCCTGCTTCTGGTGGCACTCAGCCAAGGGACACCTTGTGGGAGGTATGGTGTCCCCCCCGACCATGTCCCTTGCTGCTGAGGGATGTGGGGACCCTTGGTCACTTCTAAGGGACCGATCATATGCAGTCAGTCACTTCAGCCTCACCCACTCTTGGGACAGCATATGCTGTTGGATTTGCACTCCAGGCCATGAAACAGACTTGTTTTGGGACCTAAACTTCTGTCCAGGAGCTTTGAGAATGAGCCTCCTGAGCGTGTACCCATTCCTGCCTTTACTGGAATTTACAAACCTGCATGGATTCCCATGTCAGCCTTCTCCACAGGCTGAGGCCATATGCAGAGACACATATAGTGGGGAAATCAGGACACAGAGATAGTAGGGCAGGAAAAATACATTGTAGCCAGGGGGAGGTTAGAGCACAAAATGCAGACCCTGAGGTGCTGAGACCTGCTAAAGCTGCAGCTGTAGTTCTCTCTTCCCACCTGAGTCACACTGTCCATAAAACAAAAGTCAGACCACTTGCTCGGGGGATACTGTGTGATAAGCTAAGCGATGTCCTCAACAATATCACAACAGTTTCCTAGGGCTACAGCAAGGACAAAACAGTACTGTTCAGGCATATATGTATTGCTGATCTTGCTTAATCCAAAAATAAAACCTAGAGGAATGCATAGTCTACCTTCAGGAAATACTCTGTATTAATATTTACAACAAAGTGTCATAAATATCAGGCAGCAGGAAGGCTTATTTAAAATTGAGAATTAAACACAAAGTCACATTTTGGGGATGGGGTAATATCCTCATATGAAAATAAAGAGCATGATCAGCACATATGCCGAAACGCTGTCCAGTGCACACCAGGTCCTGAGAATGAGACACAGATGTCAGAGATGTATCTATCAACTCTACTGTAGAGAAAGCTGGACTGAAGAAAGTGGCTCAGACCCAAGGCTCAAATGCAGGAGGCAGGTCCTACGCCCTAACCAGGGCTTGCTTATCTGGGCATGGGGACAGGAGAAGGTGCACTCCATCCTACAGCGGACTTGCTCAAAAGAGAAGAGCAGCTGTGGAAACTACCCCTTCAACCCCTTAGCCTCACCCAGAAGAACTTGTTCTGTAGATGTCAGACCCTTACACTCCAGCAGACAGACCTTACAACTCCTTCTTCCCAAGAGGAAGAAGATGGGGAGAGGGTGCAAAGTATGATTCTGGAGCCCTGTCTCCTGGGGAACAGAAGGATCTTTTGGACACACACAGGCAAGAAAGTAGCAAGGTGGGGTAGAGCATGTGGCCTTAGTCGCCAGCCTTCCCTACCTCCCCACATCGCAACAGCCACCAGGTCCTTTTACTTGATTCTATTTCCTAAGCATATCTCACCTCCCCACCCTGGCCCACCACCACAGTCTTCTACCTGGAGATGTGATGGCACCTGACCGGACACCCACGTTGGTCTGGCCCTCCACCACCCCACCCAGCAGGGCAGTCAGAACCGGGGTCCAGAAACACTAACAGGCCAGCCCAGACTTTGGTTTCCCTTTCCCTCACTCGGGGGCCTTCACGTGGCTGTCCCTTCAGCCGCAGCCCCCTGCCAGCTCCCGTCGCCTGGTTGACTATGCTCTTCCTCCAGACTTAAACTTTAAACAAGGGAGACGTTCTCTATGCCCAGTTAGGACTTAAGTCCCACTCTCTATCCCCTAGCACTTACCAAAAGTTTAATTTCAGTATCTCACTGTACTGCTCTGTAAAGGCAGGGACTGTGCCTGTCATGTTCAACACAGAACGCAGAGGAACAAGGAGTGAATGAACGGGTGGAGAGAAGGCAGCGGCCCTGACGGCTCCTTCTAAAATGAGCCTACATCCCTCTTTGCGCTGTCTGCTCTTACCCTCTGACACCACAGCCACCAAGGGTCTGCCTTCTTGCCTTCCAGCCTGTCCTGCTGACACCTGGGCTGGGCCATGCAAGTCCTCTTGTCCACACCGGGGCAGGTCTCCCCCTGGAGCTTCCACAGCCGCAAGACCTTGCTGTCTTCAAGGAAGCACATTCCATTTTCAATTGCTGGGGAGTCCCTGGCTGGTGCAGATGGTTCACACCCTTGGTTACTAACCAAAAGGTTGGAGGTTCGAGTCCACCCAGAGGCACCTCAGAAGAAAGGCCTGGTGATCTACTTCCAGGAAATCAGCCATTGAAAACCCTATGGAGCACAGTTCTACTCTGACACACATGGTGTCACCTTGAGTCAGAGTTGACTTGATGGCAGCCAGTATGGTATGCTGAGGAGGAGTCTTCTTCCCTGTGACTGTGCGCTTTGGAGTCACAGGGAATCCTCACTTTGTGGTCTGTGTGCTAGACCTTCAGACCTGGGAGGCAGTTCTCTCTTACTCCTGAGTCTGCTCTCGGGAACACTTAGCACTGCTTTCTTCAAAGATTTCTCACCAGAGGGGAGCAGCCCCACTGTGGTGGTCACCCAGGTTTTGGAGCTGCACGGGCCTGGGTTGGAAGGTCAGCCTTGCAGCTTACCAGGCTTGCTGGCTGGGGCAGAGCCACCTGGTTCTCTGAGCCTCTGTGTCTCTCTGTGAGGTGGGACAGAATGCCTGCTCTAACGACTCAGGGAGAGGAAGGCCAGGAAGCACTGCACACCATGCCTAGCACATAGGAGCTGCCCGAGGTGTCACGTGCACTGGTCACCAGCTCCAGGTGACCCTGAAGAGCCCGTGGAGCACAGTCTAATGGCCCCAGCCCCAGCCTCATGCTGCCTGTGTCCCAACATACACAGGCGCCTCATGGCCTGGAATCTGCTGAAAACCCCAGGGCCTCTCAGCCCACCACGGAGAAGCCCATTCTCCCTGGTCCTGTGTCTGCCCATTGATTTTTGTGAACCGAAATGCCAAATTAGCTTAGCCATCTTTGCAGCCATCCGCTTCCCAACCAGCTTGATGGAATCTGAGAGGCCTGCCTTCTTGGCCTTTAATAAAGGTTTTAGTTGAAAAAGTAAAAAATAACAGCTGAGCCAGCGGCCAGGAGAGCTGTGTAGGCCCGAGGTCATCAGGAGCCGAGCTGGTCCTGGCTTCAGCAGCGGAGTCAGCAACAGGGACAGAGGAGCAGTGGGCTTGGAGCTGGTGCCAGCACAGGTGAGAGGTGGTGGCTTGGACAGAGTGGTGGCAGAGGAGATGCTGCTAAGTGGGTAGACTCCAGAGGGAATTTAGAGGTTGAATCAACAAAGCTTGCCTATGGATTGAATATGAGGGGCGAGAGAGAGGAGGGTGTTCATAATAATAACAACAGGACAATGTAGAAAATGCTGAGACCCTGAAGTAGGTCCAGGGACTCCGTGGAAGGAGACGCCCAGCCTGGCATGAAGGATCCGGTGATGTAAGCGGGTGGAGAGGCGGGGAGAAGAGCACCCCTGGAGGTGGGAACCTAGGAGCAAAGCCGGCTACAGGGGTGTGTGTGAGTGTTGGGGAAACCACGAGGAGACCGGTTTGGCAGCAGTGGCGGTGCTGGCATGCACACAGGACACCCGGCTTCTCTGTCTCCTTGCTTTTTATGTATTCAGTCTAGTCAGTGGGTCCTGTCCAGCCCCCTGGGAGGTGATGGCCAGGTGTACCTGGGACACCCCCCCACCTCCCTGCGTACTGGCTCTGGGACAGGCTGCCCGTGCAGAAACCCCTGCTCCACTCCCTACCAGTGGCAACTTTGGGCAGGTGATTTCAGCCCCAGCCTCTGTGCCCTTACCTGTCAGGTGGAGGTAGCAACTGTCCTTACCTCACAGGTGGTTATGGGCATGCAGTGAGTGGATTTAAAAGGTGGAGAACAAGCAGTGCCAGGCACGGGTAAGTGCTGCAGGCGTTAGCAGGCTTAGCCTTGTGTTCCACTAGGACTGTCCTGCCCTTCCCACTACTCCTGGGCCTTCCACCAAGAGGAGACAAGGCATAGGGCTGTAAGTGCCTGACCTCCGACCCAACAGCCCTTCAGGCCCATGGCACCCCTGTGCCACCCAGAGGCCTCCCTCTCAGCGCTTTTCCTTGCTGCTCAGGTGTGGCTGCTCTAAGACACCTCTGGGGGGGCAGCCCACCCACTCTGTCAGGGGCCCCTCCCCCTAGCACCCACCTGCATATTCCCCTGCCACAGAGCCCTACCTATCTTACTTGTCTTTCTCAACCAACCATGAGGTCCCTGAGGTCAAGGCTGTGACTGCACTTTGCCAGGCAGTCACAGAGCCAAAAAAAAAAAACCCGGTTGCTGTGGCATCAACCCCAACTCATGGTGACCCCATGTGTGTCAGAGTAGAACTGTGCTCTATAGGGTTTTCAGTGGCTGATTTTCAGAAGTAGATGGAACTTCTGGGTAGATTTGAAATTTCAGCCTTTTGGTTAGCAGCGGAGCACTTAACCGTTTATATTACCAGGGACTCCAGTCACAGAGCAAGGGCTCAATTATTGTGTTGGGAAGAGGGTCTCACTCTTCCTTTAGAGACCTCTATCAGCAGTTCCCTAAATCTCAGCTTTTCTGGGCCCAACAAGTGGCCTCGCACAGTCTTCTAGGCTTAAGCCCAGTTGGTTCACTCTCTGTCTCCCCTTTTCCACAGCCCCCTGCCAGGTTTCTGTACCAGGGCTTCCCACGTCCTGACCCACAGTGCACACTAGCACCACTGTGGCCATTCTCTGACCTAGGAAACTTCCAGTGATTTGGGCAAAGCCAGTGTCTCAGAGCTGCTGAGTCAACCCTCACATGTGCCCTTGGCAGCATTTGTGATGGCCACCACAGGACTCTGAGGACTCCATTGGTCTCACTACCTTCTGATGGGGCTTGGTCAGCAGCAGGAGCAACCAGGACCTGGCAATAAGGCAGGTCACAGCATCCAAAGGGACAGGGCCCCAAGGTCAATCAGTGCAGGCCAGGATATCAAGAAGCTAGCCACAGCAGCTACAGCAGGCTGCATGTTTGCTCTGTGCCTGGCGCTGTGCTGAATTCTGCAGTCCCATCTCAGTCCTCACATCCACCAAGAGTCAGGGGTGCTGCCCCCTCTTCTGCAGATGGGGAAAATGAGGCTCGGACAGGTCAAGTAATACGTACAAGGTTACGGCCCCTCACTGGCTGGGCCAGGGCTTGGGCCCAAGGCTGTCTGACTCTAGAGCAGTGGTTCTCAACCTGGGGTGATTCCACCCCAGGGGACAAGAGACAGTGTCTGGAGATAGTTTTGGCTGTGACACCTGGGGTGGGGGTGGGGGATGCTGCTAGGATTTACCGGGTAGAGGCCAGGGATGCTGATAAACATCCTGCAATGCACAGGACAGCCCCCATAACAAAGGATTATCCAGCCCCAAATGTCAGTAGTGCCAAGGTGGAGAAACCCTGCTCTAGAGTCCAAGCTCTGAGCCATCACACCACGCAGCCTGTGGAGACCCCACCCAGGGCAGAGGATTGAAGGCCTGGGGGAGAACAGGACCTCAGGAAGAACAGTGAGGCCCTGTTGTCAGAGTCTTGGCCCAAGACAGACTGGGTACAATAGCCAAAGCAAGAGCCCAGTTTTGGGAACAAGGGTGTGGGGCAGGGCAGGCTACTCGGGCTGAGCTGAGGGGCTGCCCACCTTCTCCTGCTCTGCAAGGGGATTAGTTATGGGGGGCACCAGCCAGCTGTCATTAGGAAGGTCTGAGGAACCAAGGATGGCGAGCCTGGCAGGCCCCATGTCACCCTGAGAACACCCCACCATTTACCTGCCACCCCTGCCCCGCCCCACATACTTCTTCATGACAGTGGTGCTCTGCAGCTGGGCTTCAGGACCACACCGAAGCCGTTTGACCCCAGGAGGGAGAGGCAGCCCGGCTGTGACCCCAGCCTCACAGACCACAGCTCTCCTCAAGCCAACATCCTTTTACCGGGTTCCCCAAGAAGTCTGTGGTCCGCGCGGCCTGGACTGAGCCTTTGGCAGTTCAGGTCACTTCTCCTGCCCATCTCCAGGCCCAGATTGGACCCTCGGCATCCTTCAAACCTATGACCCCTTAGTCTCACCAGGAAGGGAGGGCAAGGTAGCTGTGCCAAAGCACTGTTTGTTTAGGACCACATAGTCACATGCCCCAGAGACAACCCCCAGGGACCTCAGTGAGGGGGCCAGGTGGGCTCAGCAGGGTGGTTGTGTGCATTCCTCCTATACCGGTGGTGTTACCTGGATGCCTTCTGGTGCACTCAAACTGCTACTTAACTGTTCAGGCGGCAGCTGGAAATGAAGGAAAAACTCAGGAACCGTAAAGCCAGAAACTCAATTTGCAGCTTCAGCCCCACCACTGTTAGCTTCTGGCAAGGCCCACAGTCACTTCTGGCAAGGCCCACAGCTTCTTAGAGCATGTTTTCCCTATCTTTAGCATGGAAATCCTACCACCTACTTCATAAGCGTTTCTGTCAGGATCACACAGGCCAGTGTGTGTGAAAGCGCCTGGTTATCAGCGAAGTCCTACACAAATGCAGAATGGTACCATGCTGTTATTCCCAGGGTAACATGAGCTCAGAGTCCTTCAGCTTTCAGAGGCACGCTGGAAGCCCTGAGTTGACTGGGAGTGAGCTCCCTTCACCTACATCTCTGATGTATCTGCGTATCTACCATGTACCAGGGACTTGGGATTTAGCAGGGAACAAGAGGGATAAAAACTCCTGCCCTTTAGGAGTTCCGTTCTACTAGGGGGAGAGGAAAGTTAAATACTAACGTAATAAATAAGTAAATTGTGTAGAATGGTGGAAGATGTACACCACTATGAGAAAAATAGAGCAGAATAAAAGAGAAGGAGTGTGGAGGAGAGAGGGAGAAGGCTGCAGTTTTAAGTAGGGTGGACAGATTGTGCCTTGTTAAGAGGTGACATCTAAACAGAGGCTAAGAGACAAGAGGGAGTTAGCCGTGCAGGTAGCTGGCGGGAAGGGTATTCCAGGCAGAGGCAACAGCAAGTTCGAGGCCTGAAGGTGGAGAGTCCCAAGACCTGAGGAGGCTAGGCTGGAGCAGAGGGCAGAGCGGGACCGTGGTAGGAGATGGGGGCAGAGAAGTGGCAGAGGATGGGAATGGGGGCCAGGTCCTGTGGGCCTTTAGGGCCTCGCCTTTTCCTCTGAATAACATTGGGAGCTTGGGAATGTTTGAGCCAAGTAGTGACGGGATCTGACTCACTTTTTCAAAGGATTACTCTAGTTGCTATGTTGAGACTAGACTGTTGGGGAGAAAGGCTGGAAGCAGGCTATTCAGTATTTGTGGCTTTGACCAAGATGCTAACAGGAGAGCTGGTAAGAAGGGCGTGGATTCTGGATCTACTGTGTTTTGAAAGTGGGGTCAACAAGTTTTGCCTTCAGATTGATGTAGGGTATGAGAAAGAGGGGATTCCAGGATGATTCCAAGGTTGGGGGCCTGAGCAATTGGAAGGAGGGAGAGGACTGTGGCGGAGAGCCAAGTTTGAGGTGGAAGAGCAGGAGTTTCATTTTGGACATTTTTTTTTTTTATTAAGATTGAGACACATATCAAAGATCCAGGTGGATGTGTTAAGTAGACAGTTGGATATGTGAGGTCAGGATCAAGAGAGAGGGCTGGCTGGAGGAAAATTCTTGGAGTCTGACATAGATGGTGTTTAAAGCTATGTGATTGGATGAGACCACCAAGGCAGTGAATGTGGAGCAGGGGGCGCAGACTGAGGCCCGGCCTGAGTGAGGAGGAGAGCTGGGCAGCAAAGGAGACTGAGATGGGGCAGCCAGGGAGGTGGAGGAAGACACAAGAGGGAGTGTCCTGCACATGTAGTGGGGCAAATGTTTCAAAGAGGAGGATGCAGCCAAGTGAGGGAGAGCTGAGAATGGGTCACTGCATTTGGCAGCATGGGGGTCACCAGTTAGATAGATGCCCAACTGGACTGAAGACAGCAAATGCAGACAACTCAAAATTTTAAGTTCTGTTGCAACCAGGACAATGACTGTTGGCATAAGTAGAGTTAGGAGTTTTTTTGGATGGGAAAACGACAGTACTTTTGCATGTTGACAGGGATAACATAGTAGAGAGGGAAGCTGATGATATGGTCACGTGGGAGTGAATTGCCGAGGCAGCGCCAGTACGTGAGGTAGGGGGTCCCTTTCAGCAGGAGCACAGATAATTCATCTGTAGTATCAGGCTCGTGTACAGTGGCTGGTAGGTGGGAGGAGGTGGAGGGAGTCTCTGGAAGTTCTTCTGAAGCTTTCCTTTCCTCAGTGAAATCAGATGTGAGGTCTTCAGCTGGGAGGGCGGATGGGGAGGAGGTGCTGGAAAAGTCCTGTCCGGGAACTGGAGCAGGAATGGATGTGAATGGACTTTGGAAAGAGAGTGTGCTGGGCGCACCCCAGGGCTGTGGGAGTCCACGATCATGCATTTATAGTGAGGCCAGGCAGGGTGGCTGCGTGGGTTGCCCCAGCCACGTCCAGCTGCTCTAGTGCCTGCAGGGAATTGGTGAAGCTGGATTTAACCCTGAAGCAAGTGAGATGAATGGGAGCAGGGCAGGTGAACCAAGAGAATATGCGAGGGCAGGGTTGGGATGAGGGGTGCGGGCCAGTGAGATGGGTTACAGGCTCCAGGGGAGTTGCAGCACTTGGGGGTGTCAGGGAGCGACAGAGCAAGTGGGAAAGAAAGGAGATGGTAGCCAGAGAGAGGGGTGCGTGAGACGGAGATGGGGGTGTAGTTGCTGGACGGTAAAGTCTAAGAGATAGGTGTAGTTGCTGGGAATGAGTGCTGAGGAAGGGTGGAGGAGAAGCCGTCAAGCTGCTGAGAAAGGATCATCTGTGTGGGTGCTGAGAGTCAGCAAGCGGCAAGACAGGAGTCACGCCAGAGATCGAGAGCGAGCTAGGAGCTAATGTCAGAAGATGGTAAGATCCAGGGGTCTGGAAGCAGCTGTGAGGGGCAAGGAGGACGGCTACCCCACCCCGATGCCACTTTCAGAGGCACTGGGAAATAGCACAGCCCACGGGAGGGGTTTCCAGGACAGCGTGTCCTCAGGGAGAGCCAGGCTTCTGTTGCAAGAAGGTGAAGGGGGTGCATATCCCCGTTAGTGGGCCATGGATATTGGGCTGTTATTTGATGAATTAAACAGTAGAAGAGTTTGAGGTTGGTAGGAGATGGAAGCAGAATAGGGGGTGTACAGAGCCTTGTGGGGATTAGAGTGCAGGAGTTTAGGGCAGTCCTCAGCTTCAGATGTGACTGATAAGACTGGGATAAAGGGCATGATAAGATTCCACCTTGCGGGGGCTCAGGACAGATGACAGGAGAGGCAGGAAGTGAGATGGGGAGGGAGAGGTCTGGGGCAGAGAAGGACTGTGGTCTTGGGCCCTGTGAGCAGGGCTCCCCAGACTCCTGCTGATGGAGTTGAAGACATCTGGGAGACCATGTACGTGTGTTGCTTACATGAATGGTATAATTATACATTCCACACTCTACTGCCCACTGCCATTTGGCTTAATTTCCCAAAAAAATATTTTTAAGGAAATGCAGGTGAATTTTCTTCTCTATTCAGTTTCCCTCAGAATGTGGAAGAGGGTAGAAATCTCTCTGACAGCTTGATCAGAACAGTAGCTGAGGCCTGGTTCTGCTCTCCTGAGTCCTCAGGAACTTCCTGGGGTGAGGGCCAGGCACTAGGCCTCCAGGAAGACAGTCCTGACACTGGTAATGAGGGAGCTGTGAGCAGTGAGCTGCGGAAGAAAGAGGAGGAGATCTGGAAGGAGGGGCAGAGGGAGCAAACACAGCTAGAAGAAGTTCAGCCCGCCACCCTGAGAGACCCAGGGAGGCTGAAGCACTCAGCCTTCCCCAGCACTGACACTAGGGCCCTTCCTAGCATTCCAGGAGGCAGAGAAGAAGGTGGCAGCATGCTCATTTCACAGATGAGGACAGAGCAGAGGAGAAAGTGGCCTTCCCAAGGTCACACAGCCAGGCATGAGTAGAGCTGGGCCTAGAAGTTGGTTTCGGATTCCCAGGCCATAGGAAGCCACGAGGCTGCCTCCAACTCTGGGTGCCCAGCGCCCCCAGCCTGGAACACAGTGAGGACTTCTGCTGGTGGATCTGAAGGAGGGCAGGGTGTCTGGGGCAAACGCCGCGGTGGCCCAGGCATTTGGGCTATGGCAGGGGCAGGGTGAGAGGGAGGGTACTATGGGAAAAGGATGGGTTCCCCAGCCCTGGCTACCCATCAACCAGGAGGCCAATGGAGCCAGAGGCGGGTTGGGGCTCCTGAGCTCCCAGGGATGAGCGGAGAGGGAAAGGCTTGCTACTGTATAGAATCTGAACAGGCCTGTATGTCCAGAGGCCAGAGGTCCCCTGACTTTCCCTGGTCTCAGCCACTTGTCAGCCCCTGGATCTAGCCAGACATGGCTGGATGTAGCTCAGGAGGGAGATGGGGCAGGGGTGAGGATGGCTCTTTGGGGCAAACCCAGCAGGTCAGGAGCACTGCCTCCAGAGTCAGAGCTGTGGCCCTGCCTGCTATTCCTCTGCTGGCCAGGGAGGTGGGGCACACCTCTGGGATTCCATACTACCAGCAACATGGCACAGACCACCTCATCTCCCTGACTGGGAGATAAATAAGTACAGCACTGTAAGCTGTGGGCCACGAGAGGAGTGGGAGAAAACTGTCTGAGTTCAAAACGTGCTTCCTTTTGGGGTCACAGGAGGCACTGAGCCCCAAAGCCCCAGCTTTCCCCTCCTGGTGTTTGCAGTTATTGTGGGGCGAGGTGGGGGGTGACGAGCATTCCATTAGACTGAGAAGAGAGAAAGGAGGACTTATTCACTCAACTAGCCTTTACTAGTTTAACCTGCCTGCTGTAGGGCCCTGGGGACTCTGAGCTAAGCCGTGGTCCCTGCCCACAAGGACCTGAGGGATGTTGGTAAGGGCCCTGCAAAGGTGTGCATGATAACCAACAAAGCAGCCAGGGAGAGATGTGTGAGGGAGAGGGCTGGGAAGCGGCCTCCCTCCCTGAGGCCTTCACAGAGAGGGCAGTGCTGATAGCAAGCGCAGAACCACTGCCTGCTGTGTGCCTGACCTGCTGTCCGTGGGTGTCTTCTGTACCTGTTTCTTTGTGTCTCTTTGGCGTCTGGCTCTCCTTCTCTCCCCCTCCCCCGCACCCATCTGTCTTGGTTCCTGTCTCCAGTGGAATCATTGGGTTTCAGAGCAGACAGGGCCCTCAGAATCCTCTGACCCTGAGGAAGCTGAGGAACAGGGAGATACAGCGACTTGCCCAAGGCCACACAGCTATCCTGGTGTCCTCCCTTTTCTTTGTTGTTGCTTCCTTCTATCGGTATGGGTCTCTCTTGCGTGTGTTTGCAAAACTGACACAGAAAGGCAAAGTCACAGCGAGACAGATAGCCCTAACAGCAGCAGAGGGAGTCCTGGGCCAGAACATTCTCACATGGAAGGGCTCTAGGAGAGCAGGGGAGTAGCCCGGAGGGGGAGGTGCATGACCTGATGCCCCTTTATTCATCTCTTGGGGCTAGGCAAGGCCCCAAGGTCCAGCCAGGGTGCCTTTGGCCTAGGGCCTCGAACTGGCATGCCCTGGGGTTTAGTGACTGGAGGGGAATCTGGCGGCCAGGGCCTGGAGGTCCTCAGAACACAAATGGCGGGGGTCTGTCAGCCCGGGAAGTAGCTTGGGGCAGTCCCTCTTCTCTCTCTCTCTCTTTCTCTCACACACACATACACACGCCCAGATCTGCGAGGATAATTTCATTCCGTAGGATTGCTATTTTGCTGGGGTCCAGGGTCGCTCTGAGTTGGAATCGACTCGATGGCAGTGGGTTTGCTTTTTTGGTGTTAGGGGAAGGGGCGGTAGTGACAGGTCTCTCCCAAGCAGTCCTTTCCCCTCAGTCTCCATTTCCTTTGTTCCTCCTTCCCCTCCTCTCCTTCCAGCCTTCCTTGTCCCCTTCTAGCTGCCCCTTTGTGCCCTCCTCCCTCCCTTCCCCTTGCGGGCTGCGTCCCTGCATTGGGACTTCCACAGAAGGTGGGGACGGGTGGAAGGGGCCCGCCAAGGCCTTGGTGGCCGTCTTCTGAAGGGAAGGAGTTAAGTCTCCGCATCCCTCCCCCTCCGCCCGTGCTGCGCGGAATTCTGCCGCTAGGCCCCGGGCTGACCTTCACCGCGAGGGCCGGCGCGCATGCCCGGCCAGCGCCACTGCCCAGGGTCGGCCGGCTGGGCGGAGGGAGCCCGCGCCCTGCCCGCTGCGGCGGTGGCGGTGGGGGCGCGCCATCCCGTCCCGGCAGGCCACGGCCGCATCTCCTGCGTGGAGAGAGGCGCGTTGCCATTTGGTGCCGGCGGTGCTCAGAGAGGGAAGGGGAGATGGGGGGACGACAGGGGGGACTCCGGCTCCGGCCGGCGCGACGTTGGCTGGCCGAGCCAGGCGCCTCTGCCGGACACCACGCACCCTCCACCCAGAGTGCTGCCATTCAGATTGGGGGACTGGCCGCCCGCGGGATCTGGGCTTTCCTACCCAGCTGAAGCCTGCCGCAGGTTACGCTGGAGCACCCTTCTGGGCCGGGCTGTTGAGGAGCTGGCCAGTATGCCCACACTGGTGTCTCCCCCTCTGCTTTCTGCTTTCTGGTCTGAAGGCTCCCCGTGTCTGCACAACTATGCGCACCCAAGTAAAAGCGGCATGCACACGAGTCTGCTGGCGTGTGCCTCGTGAATTCAGGCTTCTGTGAGTGTGAGGTGGAGGTGGTCAGGGCGTGCCCCTGTATGTAAACCCTTGTGCTCTTTCCTGTCCCTCTGCATTTGCATGTGTGTGTGTGTGTGTGTGTGTGTGCGCGCGCGTGTGCGCGCGCGCGCGTGCGTGCGCGTGCGTAGGGGGCAGGGAGGGGTGGGCATTGTATATCTGTGCATGAATAAGGACATTTCCCAGCGGGGCAAAACCAGTAGAGGCTGCAGGAGAAGGGCTGGTCCTGGCACTGGGTGGGTTAGTGGGTGGGTGTTGTATCTACGAACTTGAGTGACATTCCCCAGCTCCTCCCCACTGTCATCACAGCCCTTAGTCTAACCACCTTCCTTAACCCCCTCTACTGCTAAGATCAATTACCTGCCCATCCTCAAGACTTGATCCCCAGAGTCTCCCCAACCCCATCACAAATGTGGGGTGCTCCCACCCTCTTCATGCTTCTCCCTCAGCTCCCAGCTGCCCAAGCTGGAGTGTCCATCCCACCTCCTTGTGCTGACTTCTTCTCTCTAAAGAGGAGCTGAGAGCTCTGAGCTTTGCACAAAGCCTAGAGTATCTACCCTCCCATTCCCCCAAACCTCCAAGGTCAGTTGATTTAGCAAGTTCATGCTAGAAGCACCCACAAGGGCTGGTGGTGGTCAGTGTGAACTCCATCCACTGGTCCACAGAGCTTTGGGTGCTAGCAAGTGTCATCAGGCAGCATTTGTATTACTGAGTCCCTGTGCCCAGGCATGGGGGTGAGAGTGGGACTTATGAGACCAGCCTCTGACTTCAGGGAGCTGCAGCCTATTCAGTGACACCAAACCTAACACACATGAAGTACAGGGCACATCAGACATTAGTGACCCCAGTGCCAATTCATGGGGCAGGGTGGATGGACAATGGGCACTCAGAGAAAAGAAAGATCCATGCGAACACGCGGGATCCGGGGAGGCTTCCTGGAGGAGCTGTGGCCTGAGCTGGCTTTAAAGGACAGGTGTGATGTGGACCAAGGGGAGTTGGAGGGCATTCCAGGCAAAAGCAGGGGAGCAGAGGCTTAGAAGGGGAATGCGGGTGGGCTTTTGGAGAGTAGCGGGCAGACTGGAGCTTTGGCAGTGTGCCCCCCAGGTTACTAGCAGCCATTTTCATGGCCTGTGGCCAATGGGGGCCTCCCACCAGGGCCTATTCTTTCTGTATGTGGGTCTGGAGGAGATTTGGTAGGAAAGGAATCTCTAGGTGTCCTGCCAAGCCAGGGGTAGAGGAGGGGCACCCTGGATCCAGATGCCCTCTCTGGCCTTCCGAGCGATTGGTGTGGGCGCATAAATGGACAGAGGCAGCTGGGAGCAAAGCCAGGGTCCAGGGGCAGTCAGGCTGCAGGCAGCAAAGACCTGGGGAATGCACTGCCCTGTTCTCTTTATTCCGTGCCTGGAAGGCATTGTGGAGGGCTGAGGGTCAGAACCCCTTTTGGTGTAATAGCAGGTCTTCAGAGGAGAACTGCTAATCAGTTTTCCAACAAACTCCCCCAGGCACTGCCCCACCCTCACCTGGATTCGGACAGTGCAGCCCCACGAAACTGTCAACTTGATCCAAAGCTTGCCCCAAAACCCCACTGAGAGGAGGAGAGAGAGGTGTGGCCTTTGGGAGCGTGGGCGGGGCCAGGGCTCTAGCCTGGGGAGCTCAGGGTTTGCCCCTCCTGTTTCCTGTACCTCCTCCACCCGTACACCACCCCTTCTGGGGCTCCCTCATAACCCCAGCCCCTGTTTTCTGGGGTCTTGAAGGTGGCACCACCATCTCCGGTTGTCCCAACTCCTCCAGCTCCACACCCATACCCCAGAGCGAGGCCAGAGTGATGCCCTTGGAGTCCTGCTTGCCTCATTCTTTCCACCCACCCCAACTCCCAGCCTTCCCTCGCATTTTCTCTTCCTGTTCTCGTGAGCTCCATCCATGTCCCTCTTTCCCAGATACTTCCCCTATTGCCCTCACTTTCTCACATAGCGACAAAGACTCACATACCCAGAAATAGACTCACACAGAGCTGAAAGGCAGGGCCCGTGTCCTGCCACATTCGCGCGCGCGCGCGCGCGCACACACACACGCGCGCGCGCGCGCACACACACACACACACACACACACACACACACACACACACACACACACACACACACACACACACACACACACACACACACACACACACACACACACACACACACACACACACACACACACACACACACACACACACACACCCCCAGAGGCTTTCATGGAGGGAGACATACAGAAAAGGTATTTGTCTGTGCACACACATAAATAGCCATAGAGCCTTGCCCACAGAGGGGATAGGCACACGCTGTGCGAGACAAGGGCACACACATCCGTGGACCTGAGGCCGCCGTCTTGGCAGGCACCCGCACTGCCCCTCGCTGGGTGCAGGAGGACAGGCCTCCTCCAGGCGTAGTTCCCCCTCCCCCCTTGCCAGTGAATGTTCCCGCACTGGCCTGCCAGGTCTCTGGGGAAAGGGCCTCAGAAATGCAGAAGGAGCCACTGGGGGGAAAGTTGGAACGGGCTGTTCCCTGCCTGGCTCTGCCGGCGAAGTCCCTCCCTGAGAGGGCCACTTGCCGAGGAGAGAGCCCGCGGCGCCGCCCCGCCCGCCGCCTCGAAGACTGGCCGCAGTCGGCTCCGCGCCTCCCGCTTATCTGCGCGCTGTTTGCACCGCGAGGGCTGCAGGCCGGCTCTCCCGCGGCCGAGTAAACAGCGCGCGGGCGCCCGGACTATTTCTGTCTTATCGGCGCAGGAATGCGGCAGCGGCGGCGGCGCGCGGGCGGCGTGGCCGTGGGCCGTCAGGGCAGCCCTGAAGGGGCCCTCCCCGCCCGGCTCGAGTAGAAGTGTGAGCGCCCAGCAGGACTCGGAGGGAGAGTTGGAGGAAAAAAGGCAGAAAGGGGAAAGAAAGAGGAAGAGAGAGTGAGTGAGCTCCGCCGCGGAGCCCACCCCGATGGCCGCGGACGAAGTTACCGGAGGGGCGCGCAAAGCCACGAAAAGCAAACTTTTTGAGTTTCTAGTCCATGGGGTGGTGAGTGGGGGAAAGTTAGCGGGGGGTGGGGGGGCGCGTGAGCTGGCGCGGGCTGAATGGAGGGATGGCCGGGAGGGGCCGGGGCGGCCCGCGCTCTCGCCCCCAGCCCAATCCCGGCCTGTGCCCGCGCCCTGGCACGTGAACACGTCGGCAGGCGGCCGGCTGGAGATGGGTGCGCAGGCGGGAAAGGGAGAGGCGTTTGCATGGGATCTTATCAGGGGCTGGAGGTGGGACTTGGGGAATGTCCCAAGTGGGGGGCCCCTTATGCCTCAGATATGGTGTCTTCCCTTCTTTTCCTTGCGGGCCCAGGTATTCCCCCTGCCCTGGGGGCGGGGTGGGGGGCATGGCATTGACTAAGCCAAGCTGTCTATTCATCGTTGGGACAGTATCTCTGACTGTATCTCCGGAGCAAGGAGCAGGTGACCCTGGAGCACTGTGAGCAAGAAACTGCTCTGAACGTCCTCCGCATCCACATCCTGGGAGGGGGTTATGGGGCTTTACTGGTGGTCTCTGCCTTCAGGGTCAGCTAGGGGCCCTCTCTAGGGACAGACCCCTGTTAAGGGGCCTGAGGGACCCCTTGGCAGAAGTGGATGTTTTCAAAGCCTCAAAGGTGTGAAGGAAGGCCTAAAGATCTGAGGGACAGAGCAGCATGATGCTGTCACAAGGAGGCAGTGAAGGCATATAGGGAGCCCAGGGCAACAAGGAGGCTAAGCTGAGTCAGCAGGGGCCAGATTGAGTGTGTAGAGGGCTGTGAGAATGGAAGGGAATGACTAGGGAGATGGTAGGGGCTCCAGGACTGAGGGTGGGTGATGGGTTGGAAGTCGGGTGTACAGGAAGCAGACAGGTTTACTATGTCCAGATTTGTTTGTGACCCCAAGGAAGGCACTTTGTCAGTGAAGGAGGGCAGAGTCCCTAGAATCTTGGCCTTTTGTGGAGGTGGCCCTGGTGGCTGGGACAGTCTCTGGGGACTCTGGAAGCCTCCTTCTCAGGCCTCATCCGCAGATCATCCAGATCATCGAGTACCTGGCCTTGATGAATGGGGAGAACAACTGATAGAGAGGAGGGGCCTCCCTGAGGCAGTCAGTCCTCCAGCTGGGGGATCTCTGGGGGTAACTTCCTGGGAAGAGAGTGTCAGCCAGCCAAGTTATCAGTACTAACGTTGCTGCTTGGGGGTGGGAGTCCCTTTAAAAAGGCCCCTCAAGGAGGGAGAAAGGTAATATATGTGGACTTTTTATGTGACCAACTTAGAACTTCAGTTCTTGGGTGCCTGTGAGCCCCACAGCCTGCCCCAACTCCCAGGGACCAATCTATGCTGGGGGACTGGCCTGTTGCCACCCTGAAGGTGTGAGTGACAGGGTCAGGTGGGGCAGGGGAGGCAGACACATGGACAGGCAGGTTTCACCGTGGGAGAGACGGGCAGAGACAGCTGGCTGGCTGGGGCGGTAGGTTAGGGCTAGGGCTTGAAGGGACAGGAAGGACAGCTGGCAGTTGAAGGGGACACAAGCTCAGGGTCAGGGCTTCTCCTTGTCTTCAGTGGCAGCTGTGCTTCTCTGGTTGAAGTCAGAAGTGCTCAAATGATGGGGGTTGGAGGGGTGCTCTGTATTCCTGCTCCATGGTCTCCTTCCTTGCTCTCTTTAACCCATCCCTATTCCAACCACCCTTTACGTTTTGGCCCCTGAAACTCCCTCTGGCCCTCCCCAACTCCTCTTCTGGAATCTGGACAGTTGGGGCTAACAAGCCCATGGAACACTCCACTTGATGCATTTGCATCTCATTTACATCCTATCTGACCACCCAGGGATTGTTGACCTCATCTCCTTCTCCATACCCACCCCTATCACTGTACACCCTGACTTCTGACCTCACCGGGTAGGCATGGGAGGTGGAGGAGGTCTGTAAGGATGGGACCACCATCTCTGTTGATCTTGATGGACAGGAAGAGAGGGATGGATGAAAGACCTACCCGACGCCCACTATCAGCCACATCTCTAGTCCTCTGTCCCCTTCCCTCCCCATCACAGAATCCTGGCAGGTCTGACCTCAGCCCAGGCTTCTCAGAGACAAGGTCACCACCTGCTCTGCCTTCAGCCTTCACCCTGGGAGCAAATTATAGGGCGTGGGTTAAGTTAGTGAAGCTAACCGGTGCCTGGGTATGGGGACTGGGAGTCAGTCCCAAGGGAGTGGGATTGAGCAGGGACCCAGAGAGATTGGGGGTGGAGATGACAAGGGCTGAGTGCAAGGCCAAACAGCCAGGGAGTGAGGGTGGGGAAGAGGGCTAGGCAGCAGCAGTCAGAACAGCCAGAACCACAGCAAAAGCCCCAGCCCCCTCAGAAAACAGGGGTCAGGTCGCCTCTGCCGGGATGAGCTTCGTGACCTTGGCTAGGTCGCTTTTCTCCTTGAACCCCAGTTGCCTCGTCTGTCAAGTGGGGAAGAAAGCCCCTGCTCCGCCTGTCTCACAAAGGAGCCTGTGGATGTGAAAATGCTTTGAAAAGGTTGAAAGGCGCCATTCATATTCATTTTTGCGGTCCCTCCCGCATCTCCGTGGCACGGCGGTGCCCTGTGTCTCTGCCTGACTTCAGTTAGCTTCCTGCAGCGAGACGCAAAGCCACCTCCGCCCAAGCCGCGCGCCTCCCGGCGCCCCTGCCCTCTGCCGCCCGCGGGATCGGGTCGCTTACGGGATCGGGTCGCCCGCGGGGGGTCTTGGGGAGGGGCCTGGCCTCACGTGGCGCTTGTTTCTGCTCTACCCCCACCCCCAGCGACCCGGGATGCCGTCCGGAGCCCGGATGCCCCACCAGGGGGCGCCCATGGGACCCCCGGGCTCCCCGTACATGGGCAGCCCCGCCGTGCGCCCCGGCCTGGCCCCCGCGGGCATGGAGCCCGCCCGCAAGCGAGCAGCGCCCCCGGCCGGGCAGAACCAGGCGCAAAGCCAGGGCCAGCCGGTACCCACGGCGCCCGCGCGGAGCCGCAGGTGAGTAGGGCCGCGGGGGGCGGGGGTCGAAGGGGCGAGGAAGAAGGATAACCAGGAACGGGTCATCCTGGATGGGGTGCCCTCAGGGGAGTGTGCTTAAGCGAGGAGCTGGGGGCACGAGTCGTTTCCTTTGTGTTCCCACAGTAGAGTCCGTCTGCAGCCGCTGGTAGCCAGTACCCCTTCCCTGCATGCGCCCCTTGCCCTTCTCAGTGTTACCTGCTCAGTCCCTCTGTCCACCCCTTATCCCCAGATTCTGGGTGACGGTTCGGCTTGGGGTGGGGGCTGGGCTGGCAGTAGGACTGAGGGCAGTAGCTTTAGGATTGCGTTTCTCAAAGTGCAGTTCTCCAGTCCACCTTTCTCAGAAGCCCGTGGCTTGACTATTACAAATGCCCACTCCAGAGCTTCAAAATCTGAATCCCTGGGGATGGGGCGGGGCCGGGGAATCCGCCCTGTGGGTGGGTGGTCCAAGAACCCCTCTCTGGCCAGTCATGCTCTCAGGTGATTCTAGTCAAAGACTGATGAACCCCTATAATCCATCCTCTGGACCCACCTGGGCCCCCCTGGTGTCACCCCAAAAGTCCCTGCTGGCACCCAGTGAGAAAGATTCCCCTTTGGCTTTCAGTATTTAGCCAAACACAATGCTTCTCTTCGCACAACAGATGGATTCCTATAAAAGGTATAATGTGAATCTTATCTCATTATTAAATATTTTTTTACACATCAAGGAAAGCTCTCCATTTATAGAAATCCCATGATGAATTATTTTGCAAAGTGAGTCATCCTTTTGTACAGTAAATAATAATTGCCTGATTTATCTGTGTAAATGGAGAGTTCCACAGAGCAAATCTGTTTAACACAAATCATCCCTTTAATGAAAGCTAGCCTAGCCCTCTGAACTAGGACGGGCAGCGGCTGCGAGTGCCACGTGGGGTCACTATGCAGCCATCATCCAGCCTGGGTTATCTCTTGACCTACCAAAGTTTTTATGGGGTGGCTTTGGGAGTCAGAGGCAGCTAGTGGGTCAGGAAGAGCCCACATGCCAGCTGCTCCCCCAGACCCAGATAGCACAGGTCAAGTTCTCTAGTCCCCAGCCCTCAGCCACCCCGCACAGGAAAGCGTCCACACATACTTTCTCTCTGGATTCCTACGGTGTGAATTGCCCCTTGCCATGTTGGCAGGTGGTCCGAACGCAGGAGCACTCCTCTGCCTGTCAGCATCCCCTTCCAAGCCCAGGGTGCAGGGCTGCAAATCCTCACCAGCTTCACACCATCACCTCCTGCTCCAGGGGTTGGGGCGGGGTCGGTTCCCCTCCCTCTTAGCTTAGGCCACCTTGGAACTTGAACATGCAGCCCTGCTTAGCAAAAAAAAAAAAAAAAAGTCCTCAGAAGCTGGTCCCCCTCTCCTCCCCAGCTCCCCTTGAACACTTCTGCAGCTCCTATCTTTCGGCAGCGCCTCCCCAGCCCCAGCCCCTCCTAAGTCTAAATTTCTCTGGCCCTGTCAATGTGGTGGGGTACTAGGGGGCTCCCAGGCCACACGATGAATGGGTCACCTCTGTGCCCCATGGGAGGACCTAGTGCCAATTCCACACACCACTGCCATAGCTCCTCGTGTGGGCAGACAAGCGGGCTGTGGGAACCCCAGCCAGGCGGGCAGAGATGTCGGGGACAATTTAGCAGGTGGCCTCGTTACTCCCAGATCTGTTGCCATGGTAACCTGGTTTTCTTTAAAAAATGTACAGTGCCAAGAGGAGGAAGATGGCTGACAAAATCCTCCCTCAAAGGGTGAGTGCCTTTCACAGCAGCCCCCAGCCCGCCCCCCACCCTTTGCTGCTCCGCCCTCCCCTCCCCTCCCCTCCCCTCAGGAGCAAAGCTTCAGTGTCACAGTCACTTTCACTTTTTGTTTAAAAAGCTAATTAAGAAGCGAGACTCCCCAGGCAAGAGGGAGGGGGTGGGGTGGAGGGAAATAAGGGAGCTGTGAGGGATAGGATCCTGGGCCTGGGGTTCAGTGGACTGAATTTTAGCGGTCCTAAGACATGAAAGCTGGAACAAAGAGGGGACCCAAGAGCTGGGGGCTAGATGCCGGCAGGTGGAGTGAGAGGAATGGAAGCTGGCCGGAGGCATCACAGGCCCAGGCTGAGCTGGGCGAGGGCTACCATGGCTCAGACCTTAGTGCGGGGACTGGAGGAGACACTAGGGTAGAGATGAGCAACACTACCCCCAACTGTCTCAGGGACTGCAGAACCTGAAGCTACTTTGCAGGGACCGAGAGAAGCCCAGCGGCCATACCACCGGGGAAGATGAGGCAGTTCCACCCTCTCTTGGTGGGTCCACAGTTGCTACCTTCTCCCCTAGTGATGAAATGGATGAGCCTCCCTAGAGGGAAAAGCAGTTTTTCTCTCTACAAGCTGAGGGCCCTACCGATGGATATGGAATCCTGGGGAGAAGTCTAATTCACACTCACATTTCCACACCCTGGAACTGGATGACTTCCCTCCCTTCTTTGTACCCTGGGATGACGTGGCTGACATGCCCACATGCAACGTTACAAGGTTTGCAGAGCCCTGATTCCCTGCCTGGCTCCTCCTGCAGATTCGAGAGCTGGTCCCGGAGTCCCAGGCGTACATGGACCTCCTAGCATTTGAGAGGAAACTGGATCAGACCATCATGCGGAAGCGGGTGGACATCCAGGAGGCTCTGAAGAGGCCGATGAAGGTGCCTTAGTCTGGGGGCAGAAAGAGGGCTCTAAGACTGTTCCCAAAATGGGGTGGCAGGGTTGCCCTGGAGTGGGATCACACAGTATCTGCTCTGTACTACACTCCTTATTTCCACAGCAAAAGCGGAAGTTGCGTCTTTATATCTCCAATACTTTTAACCCCGCGAAGCCCGATGCTGAGGATTCTGACGGCAGCATTGCTTCCTGGGAGCTGCGGGTGGAGGGGAAACTCCTGGATGACGTACGTCCTGGCCCAGGTCTCTCCAGGTGTCCTGGGGTGGGTATGGGGCTGAGTTGAGAGACAGAATCAAAGTGTGCGCTAGGGGTGGGTGGGCCTAGAGACATTGTGGGTAAAGAGGACTGCATCTATCCTTGCTGCCCTGCCCTTCCAGCCCCACCCCTCTCAACCTGGCCTCCTTCTGTCCCCACGGTCCCTGTTCTGCCCCCACGGTCCCTGTTCTGCCCCACAGCCCAGCAAGCAAAAGCGGAAGTTCTCTTCCTTCTTCAAGAGTTTGGTCATTGAGCTGGACAAAGACCTCTATGGCCCTGACAACCACCTAGTTGAGGTAAGACTAAGACCCCTTCTGCCTTGACCACTATCCCCACCACAGGCCCAAGTCCCTGAAGCACCAAGACCAGAATCCCCACCAACTCTAAGAGCTCACTGATTTGGACCAGGGACCACTCTGGTGCCCTAGGCTCCACCAGCCCAGAGGGGCCTGTGTTATAACCCAGCTCTGATCCCCTGTACAGTGGCACCGGACGCCCACCACCCAGGAGACAGATGGGTTCCAGGTGAAGCGGCCCGGGGACTTGAGTGTGCGCTGCACCCTGCTCCTCATGCTGGACTATCAGGTCTGTGCCTACCACTGCCACCCACACCACACGAAGCCACCTGTGCCGGGCACAGCCAGCGCCAGCCTCCCCCTTTCTTCTTAGACAGGGTGGGCCTAGGCCTCAAAGCTGTGCATCCTGAGACCCCATTTTCCTTCCTACATCATCCTTCTCCAGAAGCATGTTTCCAAGGAGCCCAGTCAACACATCTCTCAGCGCCAAGCTGCCTGGCCCTGAGTTCTTCCCACCCCTCTTTATCTCATTTTCATGGCCACCCTTCCCCAGCCTCCCCAGTTCAAGCTGGACCCCCGCCTGGCCCGGCTGCTGGGACTGCACACACAGAGCCGCTCGGCCATCGTCCAGGCCCTGTGGCAGTACGTGAAGACCAACAGGCTGCAGGATTCCCACGACAAGGAGTACATCAATGGAGACAAGTACTTCCAGCAGGTAACCTCTCTCCTGAACCCAGGGAGCAGGGAGCAGGCAGTTACCAGCAGGGGAAGGACTTCTCAGAAGGTAACACCCCCCCTCTACTCCAGACTCCTGAGTTCCAGAAACAGGAAATAGTCACGGTCTTGGGGCCAAGAGACCAAGGGCTCTCATCTAACCCTGGGGCAGTCAGGAAAACCAAATTGCTATGAAAGTGATTTGACAAAATTCTACCAAAGTAGAGATGACCATTATTAGCATATTTCTAAGTAAACACAGCAGATAAACCCGAGGCGTGAACGCAGCAGTTAACATTTATTGAGCACTCTCCCATGTATCAGGCACTGTTGCATGCACTCTACACACACTGATTCATTTCTTCCTCACAACAGCCCTGTGAGGTAGGGACTGTTATCCCCACCCTAGAGATGGGGAAGCTTGCTCAAGGTTAGACAGAAGTGTGGAAGCAGGGTTTACACCTAGGCAGACAAACCACGGCCCAAGCTTTCAATCACTACATGACACCGACCCTCTTTCTTGTTCACCACCACCACCACCACCACCACCCGCCCTCCCCAGTCCCATCACAAGCAATGAGGAATCAGACTTGGTCCGAGCTTCTTGTGACCTTTCCAGAATGGAAGGATCTAGAACTGCAGTTTTGCTCTCTTCAAGCACAGAAGAGTGATTTCTCTTCCTGACTCTCCTGCTTCAGATTTTTGATTGTCCCCGACTGAAGTTTTCTGAGATTCCCCAGCGCCTCACAGCTCTGCTCTTGCCCCCTGACCCAATTGTCATCAACCATGTCATCAGGTGAGATGGCCCCACCTCACTCCTCAGACCAGGGAATCATCTTATCCCTGCCTTCACTGTCCCTGCTTCTCCCTCCCACCTCCCCTCCCCACTGGATCTGCCCAGCCCTGTGTCTGTGGCCTCTGTGGGGACATCTTGGAACCAAGGGTTGTACTTCCCTGGCAGTGTGGACCCATCAGACCAGAAGAAGACGGCATGCTATGACATTGATGTGGAGGTAGAGGAGCCGCTGAAGGGACAGATGAGCAGCTTCCTCCTGTCCACGGCCAATCAGCAGGAGATCAGTGCTCTGGACAGTAAGGTGTGGCCAGAGTCCAGAGCTGGCATAGGGCATTAATCCAGAAACAACAAAGTGCAGACTTATAAAAGACTGGGCACAGATTAGTCCATAAACAACAGCACCTGTGAGTACCGTGCTCTTTCAAAAAAAAAAAAAAAACAACTATATGAGACCAATGGTCAACATTTACCCTAAGGCAAAGATAAGAATGTAAGGGGGCAGGGGGAGACAAGGAAGCTAGATCAATAGAAACAGAACAACCAGAATGGAAATAATGAAAATGCTGACACATTGTTAAAAATGTAACCAATGTCACTGAACTCTGCACAGAAATTTTTAAATGGAACCTAATTTGCTGTGTAAACTTTCACCAAAAACAAAATACTATTCAAAAAAAAAAAGACTGGACATGGGCCTATGGAGAGATAAAGGGGACGAATGGCCCTTCCATTGCTACTTGGAGCTCAATCTCATTCAAAGTGTAGTTCTGTACCCTGCCCCCACTTCCTTGGGACTTTAGCAGAATCAGGGGCTCTGAGGGATTGCCCTTCAAATGAACAGGGGGAAATCCCTCCCCTCAACTTCTCACCACCTTCCTTTCACCCTCCTCTCCCACATCACCAAGGGCAGCTTGAGAGCATCTGTCTTTCTACCTGTAGATTCATGAGACGATTGAGTCCATAAACCAGCTCAAGATCCAGAGGGACTTCATGCTAAGCTTCTCCAGGGACCCCAAAGGCTATGTCCAAGACCTGCTCCGCTCCCAGAGCCGGGACCTCAAGGTGAAGAGGGAGACTCGGGAATTACTGGAGTGGAAGACAAGCACATTTGGAAAGACAATAAATGCTGTACACAGGTGAACGGTAGGTGACTCTGGTTTAGGGCTGACCGCCACTGCTCCCTCCCAGGTGATGACAGATGTAACAGGCAACCCTGAAGAAGAACGCCGAGCTGAGTTCTACCATCAGCCCTGGTCCCAGGAAGCGGTCAGCCGCTACTTCTACTGCAAGGTAGGGTGGGTCCCTTGTGCTCCAGACTTGCCCTCTCCTCCACTGCAGGAGAAACTGCCCACCTCAGATTTGCTGGTTGCCCTCACCCACTCCACATGGTGACTTTCCCGCCACACCCCCTCCACCGTGGAGGAGCTCTCCTGAGGCGAGGGGCAGTCGACAGGTGGGGTGGTTCTGCTCCCTCACCAGGAATGCCGTAACCTGCCCCTACCCTTTCCCCAAAGATCCAGCAGCGCAGGCAGGAACTGGAGCAGTCGCTGGTTGTGCGCAACACCTAGGAGCCCCTCTGAATGAGCACCACTATGGACCTTCGGGGCTGGGGCCTGCTTCCAACTCCCCTGACACCTCTGTGTGAGACTGGGGCACTGGATTAAAGGTTGTTCATCTAATAGCAGCTGTGTGGTTATTGGAAATTGGGCAGTGGGGAGGAGGAGGTAACGGGTCCCTCTGGGAAAACTTCCAAGCCTTCCTTCAGCTTCTTCTCCTTACTCCGTTTTCCCTAGGCCTAAACAGAGTTTGGCAGAAGACACTTTTAATAGCATTTTCTTATTTGAAAACTACAGCAGCAAGCTCTCCATCGTCCATCCGTCTTGCCTTCCCCATTCCGAGGCTAAGGCAGAAAAGGGAAACCCAAGGAGGTACAGGACCCCTCAGGTGTGCTAAGTGCTATTGGCCTGCTCCTGCTCAAACAGCGCCATGGCAAGCTGGGCACGGCCCCCCAACCCCTCCAGGTTGCTGAGGCGGCAGCGGTGGTAGAGTTCCTCGCTGAGCCGGGAGCTACAGTCCCGCAAGGAGAACTTCTGCACCAGCCCTGGCTCTACAGCCCGGAAGAGGTGGAGCCCTGAGAACCGGAGGAAAACATCCATCACCTCCAGCCCCTCCAGGGCTTCCTCCTCTTCCTGGCCTGCCAGTTCACCAGCCAGCTGGGCTCGGGCTGCCAGGTAGTCTGCGTTGTAGAAGCAGCCCTCGGCAGACGCGTGTCGGTCAAATCTGCCCCCTACGGAAGCCCCCCGGGAAGGGTCAGCACCAGGAGGGGACAGGGCATCAAGGCCAGCCCCCAGAGGCCCTGGGGGTGACCGTGGTGGTGACAGGGTGGGGTTGAACTCCTGAAAGTGCACTGGAAAAAAAGCCTGCCAGCCTGAGATGGCATTCATGCGGCAGCGGTTGAGGACCTCAGGCCCAGGCCTCGTCCACACAGTAGTGAGGAAGAAGAGTGTGTCTACTGGGTGCTTTTTAGAGATCACATCCATGAGCCGCACCTGGGAAGGAGTCTCGGCTCGTACAGCGAGCCAGGCCAGCCTTGTCCCAGGGTACTGCCGCTCTAACTCAGCTGCCGCAGCCTTCACCCCAAGAAATGGGTCTGGGGCCCCTCGGCCAGCGTCCCGGTGCCCATAGACCAGCAACAGGGTGAGTAGGGCATGTTCTCGTGGCTCCAAAACACTGGCTGCAAAGGCCTCCAGGAAAGCAGAAGCCGCGGCAGCTTCAGCCACCAGAAGCGGCAGCACCAGCTGTACACGGGTGGCTTCAGTGACATAAGGCATGGGTAGGATCTCCACACGGCTCAGTGGCCGCAGCAGGCTGACCCTGAGAGCCAGGGCCCGCCGGTGCCCACGCTGAGTCACGGCTTTCAACAGCAAGTCCAGGGTGTACTCCATGCCCCGGGCTGGGTCGAAACGCCGGTAGCCATTCAGGAGCCGCTGTTTCTGGAAGCGTAGACGGGGTTGATAGCGCCGATTCAGCTGTTCCAGGGCAGTCTCAACAGCATCGTCCACATCCGCCCTGCTAGCCCCTTGCAGTGGGCATTTGGGAGCCCCATCTGCACAGGAAAAGGTGTGCTGCTCTGTGAAGTAGTCCCAGCCCAGGACCTCAAAACGAGAGTGTGGTGTGAAAGGGGCTGGTAGCCCAATAGGCCAGCTCAGACCTGCCTCCCCCTCGGGGGTCAGCATTGTCAGGTTCCGGATCTGAGCCTAGTTGGGAGAGAGTGCATAGTTAGTACCAGATCTAGAAGCCCACCCAACTCTCCCTTCCTGGGTGCTGAGATTCTACTGGGTTCAAAACCCAAAAAGCTGAGCCATGTCCTAACTGTCCACACTTAGAGAGGTACCCTTTGGCTAGTCGTTTCATTCCCTGTACTTTATATTCTTCATCTGTAAAATGTGAAGGGAGTATGACTCATCCCCACCTTCCACAATTACTATGAGAAGGAAGAGATGAAAAATGTGCTTTTGCAAAGGTAAGAGTATCCTGAAATATAAAGCTCAACAGTCTTTCTCACATACTCTAAGTATTCACATCCTCTGCATAATCAAACCCTTGTTTCCACCTACATACCACCTGTGACAACCCCCACACTCAACTAGAGACTTCTACCTTGGGGCATTTTTAGGACAGTTCTAAAAGTTCAGGAACTTCTGGGCTTTTGCTTCCTCGGTGGAAAGGAGCTAAAACGACTGTCTCAACACTGTACTGCGCATCGTGACACTGACGGTTCAGCTTTAACTGCATTCACGTCACTCCAGGGGCTCACTGCTGACCTGACCCGCAAGAGAGCCCACTTCCCTTTAGTTAAGTTATGGTATGATCAACATCTTTCTACTCATCCACCACAGAGCCTAGCCCAGCCTCCCCACTGCGGTCCTCTGGCCTACCTGTCTTCTTTAGCTCACCTGCAGCTGTTCTATTTCACTGTAAGCCCGCTCCAACTCCAGAGCACTGAAGCGGTGGTGCAGCCGGTACATGAGGGCCCCCTCGGGGACAGGGTGCACTGTGAAGGCACTGAGGAAAGCCGAGCTCTCCTCCTTCTCAGGGTCCCTGTTTTTGGCCAGTTCAAATGAGTGATACTGCTGCCCCTAGAGGGACCAAAGAGACCAGTCAGTGCCACACTGTCCCAAACTGCCCTTCACTACACGCAGCCACCCACACCAGTGCTGCTGCTACTCCAGGACAGGCGGAAGTTTGGAAAGGAGAGAGCAAGTAGGTAATTAAAGACACTTTCCCCCCAAAGAATCCCACTGTTTCTCAAGAGAATGAAAGCCACAGTCAGAAAATACTCCCAATACTCTGGTTTGAGAGGACAGGCCACATCCGGGAGCTTCCCCCCTTCTCCAGTACAGCAAGCACGGCAGCTTCGGGGCTAGAAAAGTGGAAACTTTACTCCTCTGGGGTAGTGGCCATTTCTAGGAAACACCTGGGCTTTTCATCACCGTGCAATGATTGTCCCGGGGGAGGGGTAGAGGGCAGGGCAGCAGATGGGGAAGAGAACGGGTGATTAGGGGCATGTTTCTGTCTTATTCAGAGGTTCCTGGATAAGATGTACTCTTGACAGCCTAGGTTCTAAAACTGTCGAGGTGAGCAAGAGCCTGCCAAAGGGCAGATCTGTGGTTAGGGAGGGGCAATGACTTCCAAGGTCCCAGCAGAAAGGAGCCAGCAGCACCAGCATGGAGATGAGTCACTGAGTCACTACTAACTTGTTGGGAACTGGAACGAGCTGTTACCTGGTGCTGGGAGACACAGCCAATCCCCAGAGAGTCGATGAGGCAGCGGCCAAGCCACTCGTCAGGGCGGGCACTGAGAATGTCTCCTCGACAGCCATCAAGGTGTGGCCGCAACCGGAGCAGGAGACTGCGTGACAGCAGGTAGCCAAAACCACCATGACAATACCGGGCCTGCTCACCAGCACCAATGAACTCCTCAGCCCGGCCCAGGTACAGGTCCTCGTTGATGCTAAGGTGGCCAACAAGGGCTGCCAGGCGGGGGGCCTGCACATACGTGTCATCCTGCATTATAAAGAACCAGTCATAGTCGGCCCCAAAGTGTGTGTGCAGATGGCGCAGAGTCTCGGACATGAGCCAGGCTGGTCGCTCATCCCCATGAGATACCACCTGCATCCCTGATGGGGCCCGTGGCCCTCGCTGCCCAGTGAAGTAAAGTAACCGAGGGAAGTGGTGAGCCACTGTGCGGTTCACAGCCACAGCCAGAGTGGACAGCGTGGCTCGGGAAGTCAGGACAGCCACAAGCAACCTCTCACGAGAGCCCAGCTCTGTCTGGATATACCGAGTCCTGTGGAGAGACCAGCGTGTCAAGGGTCAACTCCCTAATCTTTAGGAACCAGCTTGTCCTACGTATACATCCCCCTAGGAATGAGTGAATTAGGTTGAGAAAAGAGAAGGGAGAAACCTCCTCATCAATATTAATTAGCTACTGGAATGAGTATCCACTGATTAGCTATACTTTGTACCTGTACTTCGGAGGGGGTCTACTAAGGATGGGTTAGCTGGCTTAGATGCAATCCCTGCCTTGTTCAAGAACACTGAACACGAATTTAGCAACAATAGGTAAGACTTTCTTAGACCCAAGAAAGAGGGGAAAAATAGGAACAAACCGTGACAGAGAATAAGACAAAGGATTGTGTTGAGAAGCTTAACAAGCTGATCAACAGTGGGCAAGCAGAGGCAAGTGAGCAGTCTAAACTGAGGTCTGGTGTCTGGAGACTGCACTCAGAGCTCTCACCTGAGCACCTTCTTGTAGGGCTTGTTGGGATCCCTGTAATAAGGGATAATCCGGGGTTTGAAGTCTTCATCACTGTGATCCAGCCGAGTTCTTGAGTCCAGATTCTGAGGCTCTCTGAGGTCTCCCACAGCCTCTACACAGGGATCTTCTCCCTCACCCTGGACCCAGGAAACTCGCAACAAGCTCAGGCTGCATCCCAGAGACAGCCCTAGGATGAGGGGCAGTGCTGGTCGCAGCAGAGCCAAAAGGGAGTTCAGTCGCATGGTGGTAGGTCCTGCCATGTGGGTGCCCCAGAGGGCACAGCCTCAAGGATCAATGGGGTTGAGGGCGCCAGGCCAGCAGTAGGCCTTGACTTTTAACCAGGGAACCTGGGGTCAGTGAGGTCAACAACAGAGCAAGGCATGAATGCTTCCAGGCCCAGCATCCCCTAGGAAGCTTGACTTCTTCACTTCTCTGCCTGGTCTTCAACTGTCAAGGTGCTAGATCTAACCCTCAGCCCAAGTAGCAACAAACTTCATTCACTACTGGGATCACGTTATGTCTTCCAGTGGAAAGGGGAATACTGCCAAACCTAACCTAAAAATACTGCCAAACCTAACCTAAAAAGAACAACTACACACATCTGTAGACTAGATCTAAGTTAAGAGATAGCAGCAACTGATAAAGAAGGGGTTAGAGAAAAGCACATGATCTGTCAAAACAGGTACCAGCCTAAGGGAACCTGCCTCTGTCAGCCTTTCCTAAAGAACTCCTGGCTCAGGGCAGTTTCTCACTCAATTTATTAAAGGAGCTGCTGGGTTACTACTAAAGGCTGGCACAAGAGAAGGCGATAGGGGCTAGAGTAACCCCTTCCTCCAAGTCAGGAATGATCAAAGAGCAACCAGCATCCTGAACAGAACCACAGAAGTTTGGCCCAGCCAATGAGGTAAACAGTGATGTGACTCAGCACTGAGATCCTCTCAGAAGAGCACAATGGCTAGTAAAGCCATTTTTTATGGCCGCCTTCTCCGAATTCCAGCTGCTGAGAAGTTGGTCTTGCCTCACCTTTGTCTTGAGAGAAGAGAGGAGGCAAATTACAGTAACTCTCGCTGTGTATGAGCTATTCGGTATCTGGCTTTACCAGAAAGGACCCCAAGTACAAAACACACACACACACAAAACGCGAGTACAAAAAGCTGGAGACCATGCCGGGATTTTGTAGACAGCAAACAGAAGTTCAGCTGGCTTTGCATATGAACATGACCAGTGGACCAGAGCTCCTGCTCCAACTCTCAGCGGTGAAAGCCAAATTCTAGTCCTAGGAAGAAGGCCAAAAGCTTAGTTTTAGCCGTTAGTCTCAAAAGAGAAATAAAATCAGCGACGTCAAGGAGCTGTCAGGAAGGGTCGGAGGGGGGACTAAGCTCAGTTTGTTCGGCAATGGTTTGAGAGCCGGGGCTAGGCAAGACAAGCGTTAAGAGGAACGGTAGCAGGCTGGAGAGGCATTTAGATCGCGCATCGCTGAGGGCTGCTGAAAGAGAAGAGGAAAGCCTCGTTCTCAGACCCGTCGCTGGGGGGGCCAAAGCCCTGAATGAACCAGTGCGACAGCCCGAGCAGGTGGGCAAGGGTCAAAGGGGGATCACCCAAGCACCAAAGAGAGGCCCCTGCAGCCAGGGCCGGTGCTGGCGCAGTAAGGACCAAAGACGGCTCGGTTCCGGCCCAGGGTAGCTAGCTGCGTAAGCCCGTCCTGAGGTGTGAACGTGGGGGACTGAGAATCGGGACGATCTCCTAGTCTCGGCAACAGCCCGCGACGCCCCTGCAGGGAGTAAGGCCGGTAAAGGGAAACAGACCCCAACGCCCGCTGAAGCGCAGGCTCCACCGCAGCAGCCGCTGCCACCTCACGAAGCCCAGCCGGCTCCTTCCTCTTCCGCTCCACTAGTTCCCGACCTCTATGGTGACCGCTTCCGGCCTCTCGCTCCGCCGGCTCCCTATCTATCATCCCTGTCCGGTGCCCGGGCCAGCCTCTGGTGACGCCTTCGCTGGGCCCCCAGACACTCGCCGCAAGGAGTAAACCACAGTTCTGCAAGTGAGTGAACGGAGGCTGCACCCAGAGGGGCCACAGATCTTCGGCCATCTGCTCATGAACCTCATCCTCAATAAGCAAGCTTCTGTCTCCTAAACGACGACTTCTCCTAGTTAGCTTGGGAACGCCATCATTCATTAATTTATTTAAGAATGTTGTTTCATTCTTTGATGGTTACGGAGGCTGGGGAGGGAGGGAAAGGGGTATTCACTAACGAGATAGTAGATAAGAATTATCTTAGGTGAAGGGAAGGACACAGTACAGGGGAAGTAAGCACAACTGGACTAAACCAAAAGCTAAGAAGTTTCCTAATACAACCAAACACTTCGAGGGACAGAGTAGCAGGGGCAGGGGTCTGGGGACCATGGTTTCAGGGGACATCTATGTCACTTGGCGTAACAAAGTTTATTAAGAAAGCATTCTGCATCCCACTTTGGTGAATGGCCTCTGGGGCCTTAAAAGCTAGCGAGTGGCCGTCTAAGTAAGTAAGATACATCAGTTGGTCCCAGCCCATCTGGAGCAATGGAGAATGAAGAACACCAAAGACACAAGGAAAACATTAGTCCAAGAGACTCCATCAGCCTGAGAACAGAAGAACTAGATGGTACGCAGCTACCACCAATGACCACCCTAACAGGTAACAACAGAGAGTCCCTGATGGAACAGGAGAAAAGTGGGGTGCAGAACTCAAATTCTGGTAAAAAGACCAGACTTAATGATCTGACTGAGACTTGAGGGACCCCAGAATATATGGCCCCCGGACTCTCTGTTAGCCCAGAACTGAAACCATTCCCAAAGCCAACTCTTCAGACAAAGATTAGGCTGGATTATAAGACATAAAAGGATACTTGTGAAGAGAGTGCTTCTTAGCTCAAGTAGATACATGAGGCTAAATAGGCAGCTCCTGTCTGGAGGTGAGAAGAGAAGGCAAAAAGGGACAGGAGTTGGTTGAATGGACACAGGAAATCCAGGGTGGAAAGGAGGAGTGTGCTGTCACATTGTAGGGAGAGCAGCTAGGGTCACATAGCAATGTTTATAAATTTTTGTATGAGAAACTGACTTGAACTGTAAACTTTCACTTAAAGCATAATAAAAAATAAAAAGAATGTTGTTTGCCTACTAAATTCCAAGTTTTTTTTTTTTTTTTGTATTTTATTGTACTTCAGGTGAAGGCTTACAGAACAAATAGTTTCTCATGAAACAGTAGTACAGATGTTTTATGACATTGGTTAACAACCCCACAACATATTAACCCTCTAACTTCTCAACCTTTTTTTTTTTTTTGGTGAAAATACACATAGCCAAAGATACACCGTTTCAAAAATTTCTACGTGCACAATTCAGTGACATTGACTACGCTCTTCCAGTTGTGCTGTTATTCTCACTTAAGATGAAGGCTTACAGAACAAAATAGTTTCTCATTTAACAGTTACTACAAATGTTGCCCTGTGACAATGGTTACCAATCTCACAACACATCAACAATATCCTTACTCGACCTTGGGTTCCCTATCACCAGCTTCCTTGTCCCCTTCTGCCTTCTGGCCCTTGTCACTGGACTCCTGTACCTCGTTAGTCTCATTTGGTTTTACGGGGCTGTCCACTCCCAGGCTGAACAGTAAACCTCGGAGGTAGCTTCACCACTGAGCTAAAAGGGTGTCTGGGGGCCATACTCTCGGGGTTTCTCCAGTCTCCTTTAGGCCAGTAAATCTGGTCTTTTTTTTGTGAGTTAGAATTATGCTCTACATCCTTCTCCAGCTCTGTCCAGAACCCTCTGTTGTGATCTTGGTCAGAACAGTCAGTGGTGGTAGCCGGGCACCATCTAGCTGTACTGAACTCAGTCCAGTGGAGGCCTTGGTAGCGGTGGTCCATTAGTCCTTTGGACTAATCTTTTCCTTGTATCCTGTTCTCTTCATTCTCCCTTGCTCCCGAAGGGGTGAGACCAGTGGAGTATCTTAGATGGCCGCTCACAAGCTTTTAAGACCCCAGACACTACTCACCAAGGTAGAATGTAGAGCATTGTCTTTATAAGCTGTGTCATGCCAATTGAGCTAGATGTTCCCTGAGACCATGGTCCCCAGAGCCCTCCACCCAGAAGTTCAGTCCCTCGGGGAGTTTGGATGTGTCTATGGGGCTTCCATGACCTTTCCTTGTACAGGTGGTGCTAGTTTCCCCTGTATTGTGTACTGTCTCACCCTTCACCCAAGATACCACTTATCTATTGCCTATTTAGTATTTCCCCCCCACCCCTCCCATTCCTGGTAACCAACAAAGATAGTTACATTTTGTGTGTGAACTTCTTCATGGGTTTTTACAATAGAGGTCTCATATAATATTTGTTGAAATTACAAGTATTTTAATGAGTACTGGTAAACAAGTAGAAAATAGACAAGGTCCCTGCCCTCAGGGAGCTGAGAGTTAAGGGAAATAGGCATTAAACACATACATATCAAAAAGAAAACTCTTGTAAAAGTCAGAAATCATGATAAGTACCATTACAGAAAAGTACTGAGTCTGATGGAAGAATTAGATTGGGAATTTGGTGATGTCTGAGGAAGTATTAAGCTGAGATTAGTTGATGAGGGAAAAGTAATAACAGACATCTTACTTTTTAAGGTTTTTCTTATCCACGAACCCAAATATTAACCATAAAAAACCTGACCCAAACTGCAAAAGCCTGCCAGAAACTTCTCTATAGCATTATAAATTTGCCTTATCCGGCTAGAAAAGGATAGCCATCAAGCCATTACCTCCTAATTCTCAAAAAGTCTCGTGGCTGCAGATGGGTGGAGGGCCGAATTATTAGCAGCAAGGCCAGAAGTAACCTGATATCAGTTAAGGGGGAAGGCAGGGCTCAATTGATCATGTTAACATTAGCCAATGGTTGATCTATATTTCTGCCTTTTCTCTTTAGAAGTCTTGAGCTATGGTATTTTCAGTCATCTCATATGCATGCGAAAGCTGGACAATGAGTAAGGAAGACTGAAGAAGAATTGACACCTTTGAGTTATGGTGCTGGTGAAGAATATTGACTATACCATGGACTGCCAAAAGAACAAACAAATCTCTTGGAAGAAGTACAGCTAGAATGCTCCTTAGAAGCAAGGATGGCAAGACTTTGTCTCATATATTTTGGACATGTTATCGAGGGGGATCAGTCCCTGGGGAAGGACATCATGCTTGGTAAAAATAGAGAGTCAGTGAAGAAGAGGAATACCCTCAACGAGATGGATTGCCACAGTGGCTGCAACAATGGGCTCAAGCGCATTGTTAGCAAGGATTGTGAAGATGGCGCAGGACCAGGCAGTGTTTCATTCTGTTGTGCATAGGGCCCCTGTGAGTCGGAACTGACTTGACGGCGCCTAACAACAAGGTAAAATCAGAGCCCTGGTGGCACAGGGGTTAAGAACTCAGCTGCTAACCAAAAGATTGGCAGTTTGAATCCACCAGCTATTCCTTGGGTCTCTATGAGTTGGAATCGACTTAATGGCAACAGGTTTGGAGTTTTAGGGTAAAATCACCACAGTTATAGTAAAGCAAGAAGAAAGATTTTATTTGGCATATGTTCCAAGAGGCAAAAGTGGGAAACAGACAAGTGTGCTGCCAGAGCTGTCTGCCCAAGTGAGGAATGTTGCAGAATCATCGGTATATATTGACATTACAAATGGGTAAAATCATTGAAAACTTCACCTTTTCACAGATTGGCTAAAAACTGCTAAATCACCGTGATTCCACATTTTGAATTGTCTTTCTTAATAATCATTGGTACAAATTTCAGTAATGACAGTCAGAATGGTCTTCATTGGTCCAACAAATCTTACTATTTACTAAATGCTAATAGAAAAAGAGAGCTCTGGTGGTGCAGTGGTTAAGAGCTTGGCTGCTAACCAAAAGGTCGACAGTTTGAATCCACCAGCTGCTCCTTGGAAACCATATGGGGCAGTTCTACTCCATCCTGTAGGGTCGCTATGAGTCGGAACCAACTTGATGGCATCTAAAAACAACAACAGTACAAAAAGATGTTGTTAGGTACTGTCAGGTTGGTTCCGACTCATAGTGACCCTATGTACAGCAAAAGGAAACACTGCCTGGTCCTGTGCAATCCTCACAATTGTTGTTATGCTTGAGCCCATTGCTGCAGCCACTGTGTCAATCCATCTCATTGAGGGTCTTACTCTTTTTCTCTGACCTACTTTACCAAGTGTCTTAGTCATCTAGTGCTGTTCTAACAGAAATACCACAAGTGGATGACTTTAACCAAGAGAAGTTTATTCTCTCAAAGTCCAGAAGGCTACAAGTCCAAATTCAGGGCTTCAGCTCCAGGGGAAGGCTTTCTCTTTCTGTCATCTCTGGAGGCAGGTCCTTGTGATGCATCAGTCTTCCCTTGGCTTGGGAGCACATCAGTACAGAAACTGCAGGTCCAAAGGACGAGCTCCACTCCTGGCACTGCTTTCTTGGTGGTATGAGGTTCCCATGTGTCTCTGCTTGCCTCTCTCTTTTATATCTCAAAAGAGATTGGATTAAGACACTAGTCAATCTTGTAAACCTCATCAGTATAACTGCCACTAATCCATCTTATTAGATCATAGTGGTTGAGTTTACAATACATAAGGAAATCACATCAGATTACAGAATGGTACACAATCGTATAATGCTGGGAATCATGACCCAGCCAAGTTGACAGACATTTTTGGGGGACACAATTCAATACATGACACCAAGCATGATGTCTTCTAAGGACTGGTCCCTCCTGATAACATGTTGAAAATACATGAGACAAAGTCTCACTAGCCTTGCTGCTAAGAAGCATTTTGGCTGTACTTCTTTCAAGACAGATTTGTTCATTCTCCTGGCAGTCCATGGTATAGTCAATATTCTTCGCCAACACCACAATTCAAAGGCATCAATTCTTCTTCAGTCTTCCTTATTCATTGTCCAGCTTTCCCATGTATATGAGGCAATTGAAAATACCATGGCTTGAGTCAGGCACACCTTAGTCCTCAAAGTGCATCTTTGCTTTTTAACACTTTAAAGAAGTCTTTTGCAGCAGATTTGCCCAATGCAATATGTTGTTTCTTGACTGCTGCTTCCATGGGCAATGATTATGGATCCAAGTAAAATGTAATCCTTGACAACTTCAATATTTTTTCCATTTATCATGATGTTGCTTATTCGTTCAGTAGTGAGAACAAGATTAAGGGTGGAAAATATGTGGGTCTTTTGTGCTCTAAGTATTTGTTTATGTGACAGTTTCCTTAAAAGATGTTTTCTCTCCCTGAGAAAACAAATTGCTGGGCAGAGGGCTGTGGGGACCATGGTCTCGGAAAACATCTAGCTCAATTGGCATAATATAAAGAAAATGTTCTACATTCTACCTTGGTGAGTAGCATCTGGGGTCTTAAAAGTCCGTGAGCAGCCATTTAAGATACTCCACTGATCTCACCCCTTTGGGAGCAAGGGAGAATGAAGAAAACAAGATACAAGGAAAAGATTAGTCCAAAGGACTAATGGACCACAACTACCATGGCCTCCACTAGACTCAAGTCCAGTACAACTAGATGGTGCCCGGCTACCACTGACTGCTCTGACAGGGATCACAACAGAGGGTCCTGGACAGAGCTGAAGAAAAATATAAAACAAAATTCTAATTCACAAAAAAAGACCAGATTTACTGGCCTGACAGAGACTGGAGAAACCCCAAGAGTATGGCCCCTGGACACCCTTTTAGCTCAGTAATGAAGTCTCTCCTGAGGTTCACCATTCAGCCAAAGATTAGACAGCCCCATAAAACAAAGTGCAGCTAATGGGGCACAACAGTCCAGGGGCAGGGACTGGAAGGCAGGAGGGGACAGGAAAGCTGGTAGTAGGGAACCCAAAGTTGAGAAGGGACAGTGTTGACATGTCGTGGGGTTGTTAACCACTGTCATAAAACAATGTGTACTAACTGTTCAATGAGAAACTATATGCTCTGTAAACCTTCATCTAAAGTACAATAAAAAATAAAAACTTGCACACAAAAAAGAAGATGTTTTCTAAAATTGTCCTAGCTATTGTTTTTATACCTCAGGGCCCAGTTGATGTGGCCTTGTGAGTCCAGCTCCAGATGGATCAAATTCTTTATAATCAAGTACAGGGAATAATGGCTCCAATTTTAACTCCTAAGTCAGTCCCATCCTACCTACCTTCTTCAAGTCATTTTTGTTTTTTTTTTAAATCAAAATGGTCTCCCTATATACATACAGACTTAACTGCTCAGAATAAACCTATGTTCAAATTTTGGTGAGTTTTGATTACTTTTAATAAGGGTATTCTAGGAAAGGGGTATGGCACATTCAAAGACATGAAGTTGTGAAATAGCATGACTTATTTCTGAACTATAAGCAGTTAGACTGTACTGGAGCACCAAGTTTGAGGAGGAACAGTCTAGTAATCAGATTCTACCGTGGTCGGGGGCGGGGGCGGGGGCGCGGTGGGGAGGAGATGAGCTCATTTTTTAAAAGGGGCATACACCGTGGGTGAAAAAGTGCCACTTTCGAAGGATGTGCTCAGAGGGAGTAACAGCTTCCTTTGCTTCCCTCCAGCTGTGTCTGATGGTGAGGTGCCGCTGACAGGAGCTGAAAAAGTAGCAGGGATCACAAAGGACCGGCCTTGTATAAGTTTGAGGCTAGGAGTTCCGGATTTACAGTATAATCAATGGGAAGTCAGATTTTAAACAGCCAGACTCATAAAATAAAAGTAACTTGGGCAAGGCAACGTGGCTAAGTGATAGAACTCAGAAAAAGGGGCTTATTTTTTATTTAAGGGCTCTTCCCAGTACACGGTTTTGAAACCTTACATTTCCGGAAAGGGTAAGTAGCCAAGGTTCACGAACAACGTTGAGAACCTTCTAAAAGTTTGGTTAACACTGGGTCAGCCTCTAAAAGTTCAGTTTAATGAAACATTTGTGCCCTTTTGTCACAGAAAAATTCTGTTCTCAGCATCATCTTCGCAGTTATGCCCTCTTTTCGGCCTCTCTCCAGCCACCTCCCCTTTTCCTCTTTCTCTCTCTTCCTCCCAACTTCTTCCTCCTTTCGCCTGTACTCTCCCCATAGTCTCGACCCATTCTACGTGAGGCATGCTGGGAAGTGTAGTCGCTCTCCCGGCTGGCTAAACCGGTTGGGCGGGCGGCCCAATTAATTCGGTATCCTCACATAGCTCAATAGATTTTAGAAAGTGTGGTGGAGAGTGGAAGACGCAGCCCGCTTATCCGACGAGCAACCTGGGATTTGTACTTTTTCGTGCGCAAAACGGCTTGCGAACAGGGAGTTCTTGGACACAAACCTCCAGAGCGCCGCGCATTCTAATGACGTCAGACAGGACCGGAGGCGCCTGGGATACTCTGTAGTTCTCGAGGAGGGGCCTTGTCTCAGCCGCCGCTGCTCGGCTTGGGGACGACACTTCCCAGGAATCCTCGCGGAGGCGCGCTGCGAGCCGCCCGAGGCCGTGATTGGCTCGCGAGCCGGCCGCACGCGGAGGAGCTGAGGAGGCCGCTCTGTTGCGACAGAGGCCAAGCGGCGAGGCCCAGTGAGCTGTGAAAGGGGTCCTGGGGGAGGGGTGCCGGCCGGTGAGGGCGAGGGAGAACAAGGAGAGGGAGGAGAGACCGAGTCTTTTTAGAAGGCTGCAAGGGATAAGAAAGGATTAAGGGAGAGAGAAGCTGACGGGCGGGTGGGAGAGCTCGGGGACCGCTACTGAGGAGACCTTTAGGGGACTCCCTGTGGAGAGGGCGAGTGCAGCCAGGAAAGAAGCTGGGCCAGGGGCTGGGTAGTGTAGAGGGGGCCGACGGAGAGGAAACCCGAGTCGGGAAGCTAGAAGGAAGCCTGAGAAAGTGAGGCAGCCGGCTGGGTCCGGAGAGCCAAGTTGCGGGGAAACCGGAGACGGGGACCTATGCTGAGGGCAGAAGCTGGTCCCTAACTGGAGGTCCTGAATGAAGGAGCTTTTCCAGAGTGAGGCAGTCTGTGGGGTTCGGTGGACAGAGCCTGAGGGAAGAGATGCTAATGTTAGAAGAGTGCCGGGAATCTCGAGAATTGGTTTGAGAGAACCTGACAAAGTTGGGAGAGACTAGGCAGGGGCGGAGACACGGATAGGAAAATTCCTGACAGGAACGCAGCAGGGGCCAGGCATTCTTACCGGTAAGTTTAGAGTTTGGGGTGTTTGGTTTGGCTTCTTCCAGGCTCCCTGAAAGAACAGTAACCTATACCTGTGGTTCATCACCATGCCCTCTGACCTGGCCAAGAAGAAGGCAGCCAAAAAGAAGGAAGCTGCCAAAGCTCGACAGCGACCCAGAAAGGGACATGAAGAAAACGGAGATGCTGCCACAGAACCACAGGTGGCAGAGGAGAAAAATGAGGAGGCCAATGGCAGAGAGACCACAGGTGAATTGAGGGAGAGGTGGGTTCCTGGGATGTTTGCTATGTCTTGCTGCCTCCCCCTCCCAGAGTCAGAATCTTAATGTTGGGGGCAATGGGGAATATATTTGGCTGCCATGAAACTTTTCATGATGGACCAAACCCGTAGAGATGGAGTATGTGCCACCCTGTTATTGATCTAGAAAACTCAACACAAGGTTCTCAAATATTCAGTGGCAGGCAAATATGGGAGTTGTTGAGCTGCCTTGCTACTCTATTAGATTGCGAGGAGGAAGTCGAGTTCCCTTACCCTTTTCTCAGTTTTTCATTTTAACATGTGGTGGCTGGTGTGCCACGCTCTTTGCCATATTATGCCTTTGCCCTCCCAGAGGCGGTGACTATACTAACGAGTAACTTAGGAGTTACTTTATAGATTTTTTCCTGGGAAAGAGCTGCCTTTCAGTTATTTGTATTTTGGAAAATATTTAGTAAGCACCTCTCGAGTGTTTGGTACAGTGCTGTACACTGCGGTGCTATGAATACATTCTGCCGTCAGATAACTTACAGTGTAGATGGGGAAACAAGGCAGTATGTGATAAAGAATGTTCCAGGCCCTTGGCAGTCTAAACCCATCCTTCTTCCCTGCTCCTCCCAAACTCCATGATGGGCCTTCTGCTCCATTCAGGCTACTCATTGCCCATCAAGTAGTCACCACATTTTTATCCTTTGCAGACTAAGTTTTAATACCATGATTATTGTGCTAGCTACATTTAACATTTCTCTCAAGGCCAGATGAAGATAGCAAAGCCTGTCCCAGTTAAACCTAACCTCAATACTGTTTCTATTCACTATGCCTCTATGCTATCATATATGTTGCTTACTTTTTTATGTTGTATCTTTTGGTTTTTCATTTAGATTATTTGATCTTTGAGTGAAGAGACTGCGTGTTGGGTAATAACTTTTTTGTATGCCTAGCCTTGCAGGTAGACACATTAAGTAAATGTAATGTCTGTTGCAGATAAAGGCATTAAGAGGAGAAGAAGAGAATTAGTAATGCAAGTCATGGTAAGACCAATAGGAATTCCGAAAAAGGGGAGTTAATGATTGAGAGGAGAGAGTTGAATGGTAGGAATTGTTTCCAAAATGAGAATTCTGGAGAAGGCCAGTGCAAAAAAGTCAGGCCGTGGGGAAGTTTTATTTCTGGCCCAAATAGTGAAGGGACGGAAGTTAAGAATGATGGGAGTGACTGAGCAGGCTGAGTTGTGATCTCTAAAGGAGAGGCAGGAACTACGGTTAAGCAGTATTAATCGATAGCTCTGTAGGAACTTTCCCAATTAATTAGAAAGATAGAAAACTAAATCCCTCTTTGAGATCATCATTCACTGTTCCTGTTAAAAATTTCTTGTTCACAACTTCCCTAGGAAAAGAATTTAATTTCCCAGGGTATCCAGCTGTAGTATCCCCATCTCAGTAATGTGGGGTCTTTGGTTTTCACACTGTTCCTCAATGAGCTACTGTTCTGAAGTTTGAAATCAGTCTTCTTTCCAACCATCTGAAAACTCCATTGCCAGGGTCCAGAGTCACTTCAGCTCTTACAGTTGATTAGTCATCCATGTATTCTCCAAGACAGTACTCTCTCCTCTCTGGGTCTGGGAGTACTCGGTGTTACAGGTCACCATTCTCCAACCTTTACTGATTGCCATTGCTACATGGCTCTTCCTAGATAGTAAGGTATGAAAAGTCAATGTAAGTATCAAAGAAAGTGATCTCTGACAGTCAGTTCAACCTTCTTTAGAGTGTGAGAGTCTTCAAGACAGGCCCTAGAGTTCAGCTGGTCCACACTGGCCCACAAAGCAAGGATACTTGAGTGCAGTGAGCCCCCTTATTTGGGTGATGAGTAGAAGGGGACTTCTGTGGACTCCACAATATTCTCTCTGATCAAGTTTATTCCAGAATCATTTTTTCATTTGTTCAGTGTTATTCACTTGTATTTTGGGCCTGTTTTCTAGCATGCTGTAGGCTAGGACAGTGAGGTCTTTTAGTTCTCTTACTGTGGAAGCTCAGGAGGTGACTTTGGTTAGGTCATAGATGCTGTAATAGGAGGAGAGCAAGAGAAAGTGATGTATACTTTTCCCTTAATTTTGAACTTCCCCTTGCTTAAGCAGATGGAGATATTTAGACCAGGGGCCAGCAGACTTTTTCTGTAAAGGGCCAGATAGTAAGTGTTTTGGCTTTGAGGGCAATATGGTCTGTTACAGCTACTCTACTGTTACAGCAGAAAGCAGCCATAAATGATATACAAATGGAGGGTGTGGCTGTGTTTCAATAAAACTTTATTTACAAAATCAGGCAGGTGGTCAAATTTGACCTGCTGCCTTTTTTTGGTTTTGTTTTTTTAAGGTCTCTCTCAAGCTAAGAATGGTTCTTACATTTTTAAATGGTTATATATGTGCCTACATGATAGTCTTAATTTTGCCACTTGGCCCACAAAACCTAAGGTATTTTAGAAGATTTTGCTCACCCTTGATCTAAGACCATAAGCTCCTCCTTATTCCATCTTCCCAGCATCTGGAAGAGGGATTTGCACAAAGTGGGGCTGTGAGAAGCCTGATAGTTCATCCATGTAGAAAAAGACGCTGTACTTTATTTTCTCCCCTCATCTTGACACTGATATGCCTTTAGTCAAAAAAAGTATTCAGCAAGCACTTATGCATATAACTCTGTGCTGGGAGTGGAGGTGGTTAGAGAGGAAATGCACTCTGTGGCTGCCATCTGTCTGGTGCAATCCCTGCCCTCAGTCCTGGCTCCTTTTGCAGGCAGAGTAGGTTTCACAGCAGGTTGGGTAACACACTGACTGTCAATCTCCCGACATAACAGGATATGCAGAGCATGACCTAAGGCTTACCGTGGCCATGCGCTCTGTGCCTTGGAGTTCTCCCTATGCCTGGCTATCCGACTTCCCTTCCCTTCGCTACGCCATCTCTGTTGTTCCTGAGGACATGCATACAGACTTTTCTTATTTTAAGGTTTCTACTGTAATCACTAAGGTAAAACAGATAAGGATAAAAAAAGTAAGAAATTACAAAATTCTCACAGTAGTGGAACCTGGTGTGTAGTTTCTGACTCCTGGAATAGTAAATAGATCACTTTTATTCTCTTTTGGGTGAAGCTTGGCAAAATCCCTCTGCCGCCACCCATTTCTGTCTCACTTGCAGAGTGCTTTGTGGGTACTGCCCTTTATGGAAAGGTAGCATAATAAATAGTTATGTTCATGGGCTTTAGTATCAGACAAACCTAGGTTCAAATTCTGGCTCTCATGTACCAGCCTTGTTGACCTTGGCTAAGTTATTTAACCTCTTCATTTGTAAAATAGGGTCTGTGAAAGGGTATTTCATAAGAATATTTCGTTAGGGTTTTAAGGATTAAATTAGATAGTGAATCATCATGTTGCACAGTCCCAAGCACAGAGTAAGCTGGATAAATATTAACCAGTTAATATTAGCCATTAATGCCAATAGTTCTTCCTAGCCTGAAGATGAAGTCATGCCTAAAAAACTGTGGAGGTAGGATAGCTAATCCCTTATCTCATGTGGTCAGTTTGCATCTCTGAAACCCTCCAGACTGGGAATTTTTGGTTTTCCTGGCCTTGGCCCTGCCTTCATTGATCCTTTTGCATTTCCTCATACCTACTCCTTCTGGGCAGCATAACTTCTTGGAAGCACCATCTAGAAGCTCTGTAGGCCATGGGATAAAATAACTGCATTTCTGTAGCATCTGCTTTTTTTTGGGCTTTAGGGTTAATTCTTTAGCACATGCTTATGGAGGTCAATGTAGGGTTCTAGTCATTTTCCCCTTGGTATTTATATCATCTAAGAAAAACAGAATTTATAATTAAAAAGACAAGTTGCAAAGTAAAAGGTGTCCTAGAAAGCACGTGTTAGCTCATGTATGTATACAACATACACTTTGTTTAGAGCTTGTTATACATCTGTGCGTGCTCAACATGATCTTGAGCCCAGGTCCTTCAGGGACTTGCCTCTTTGTGTGAGAGCTGAGTCTGTTTTACAGGCCTTTTCCCAAACTGCTTTTCTGTCCCCAGAAGTGGATTTGCTGACCAAGGAGCTAGAGGACTTTGAGATGAAGAAAGCTGCTGCTCGAGCTGTCACTGGTGTCCTAGCCTCTCACCCCAACAGTACTGACGTCCACATTATCAACCTCTCACTCACCTTTCATGGTCAAGAACTGCTTAGTGACACCAAACTGGAATTAAACTCAGGCAGACGCTATGGCCTTATTGGCTTAAATGGAATTGGTGAGGCCCTTGGAAGGCAAGGTGGGAGGTACCTCTCCTTGACTCATCTGTCACTCAACAAGTATTTATTTAGCACCTACTATGTACAAAGCAAGGAATTTACAGTATGGGTGGGAGACCAGATATGCCCAGGGAAAAGGAGCTAGCAATGCAGAGCACATGTGGTAAGTGCCAAATGAGTAGGTACAGACAAAAGGTGCTGGAGAAGATGGTGGGAGAGGGATGGTGGTGGTGTATGAGCCTTCATAGAGGAGGTGGGACAAGACTTGGAAGAAAGTTGGAAAAGTATCCCAAGAAGGGGGGTAGTAGGATTTGAATGAAGGAAAGAAAGTAAGGGTACGCGATAAAAACGGTGGGATACTGATTTGGCCGGAGTTGGGGAATTGGGATAGGGGAACAGTAGAAAAAATTGTGCTGAGTGTCCTGTTCTTCCTCTCCATTTTTTGCTGTCCCGCTCAGGAAAGTCCATGCTGCTCTCTGCTATTGGGAAACGGGAAGTGCCCATCCCCGAGCATATTGACATCTACCATCTGACTCGGGAGATGCCCCCTAGTGACAAGACACCCTTGCAGTGTGTGATGGAAGTGGACACAGAGAGGGCCATGCTGGAGAGGGAGGCTGAGCGGCTGGCGCATGAGGATGGTAGGGCTCAGACCCAGGGGAGGTGGGTGCAGGCTTCCTCTAGGGAAGGCCCCTGGGGGGCTCACAGCCATCTGCTCCCATAGCGGAGTGTGAGAAGTTGATGGAGCTGTATGAGCGCCTGGAGGAGTTGGACGCTGACAAGGCAGAGATGAGGGCCTCACGGATCTTGCACGGACTGGGCTTTACACCTGCCATGCAGCGCAAGAAGCTAAAAGACTTCAGTGGGGGCTGGAGGATGAGGGTTGCCCTCGCCAGGTGAGTCCTTCCTTTCTCTCTACCCTCTCGTAGCTCTCCACCTCTCAGGGTTAATGCTTACTCTGGTGGAGCAGTTTAGAACGGGGTCAGTGACCAGTAAGTGCCAGATGGGCCACTTTTTATTAGCACAGATGTGGACAATATGAGAGGGTGGTGTGTGCGCGCAGGGTGGTGTGTGCACACTGGGTGGTGAGCTGCTACTGAAAGTGGTCAGGGTGACTCATCTGGGTCTCCAGCACAGTGTGGATCCTAGGTCCAGCCCTGGGTAAAACGGGGGAATAGATTCACTCCCTTCCTTCTGTGGGATTCCAGCCCTTTTCTGTACTTCAGTCCTGCAAATTCTTGCTATAAAGAACAATGTTAGGTGAGTCTTAAACTGCCTGTCCTTGCTACTCTCTGGTGGTCAGGACCCAAAGCAAGTCCCCATAACCCTCTAGCCAAGAGTCCCTGATTAAATAACTGACTCCTCACATGTGCCTTACCCCCCACCATTCTCTGCTGGGTGGGTGAGCTGACCAGACCTGATGCTTTGGGAAGGGTGCCTACCTGCCTTAAAGCATTGGAGCAGTGGTTCCCAAGTGCCAACAAGGATTCACACCGCCTCAGCGTCACTGGGGAGTTTCAACAATCCAGTTTCTCAGGTTATTCTGCAGACCTATTAAGTCAGAATGCTGGATGACAATGCCCAGAAATGTTATTTCTTGGTGTCCTTTTGTCTTTCTGATGGTCACCAACCTCAGTGTAGAAGACTTGCAGACTCAAGGACCTCTGTCACTTCCTTGCCAAAGTAAATCATCCCTGTGCCTCTAAGCCCTTTTGTCTACCCTTTAATCTCTACTCTTCAGCTCTGGTTTCTCTCAAGTTCTCGTATTTCTTCTGAGGTATAGAACCCGGAATTGATCCAGAACTTCTGCCAGGGCCTGAGCAGAATTGCATGTAGCAGGCAAGTTGGTTGCCTCCCAGCACCTGTTAGACTAACATGCTCTCTCTCTCCTTCCCTGTCCTCAGAGCCCTCTTTATTCGGCCCTTCATGCTGCTCCTGGACGAGCCCACTAACCACTTGGACCTAGATGCTTGTGTATGGTTGGAAGAAGAACTCAAGACGTAAGGGGTTGGGGATAAGGGGCAGAAATCGGGAGGTTCTGAGGGGCAGATGCTTGTGTGAGGTTGGAAGAAGAACTCAAGACGTAAGCGGGGGGCGGTGTTGGGAGATTCTGAAGGGCAGTTGAGCAGACTCCGAAGGGAATGGATACCCGGAAGCCATACTGATGATGAGAGCAGTGGGAAAAAGAACTGAAGTGAGGCCAGAGTAAAGGACATCGAAAAAGTGGTCAGCACCTAAGAGTTGGCTTTTTTGCTTGTTTTTGTTTAACCTGAAATATTAACCTTTTTGGGTTTTCCCTATACTTAAAATAGGACATCTTTATTAAAGAGAACCTTTTTAACCTTAATTGTGTTTGTATACATCACGTAAAGGGGATGGCAGTCTAAGGTCATCATGCAGTGACATAAAAAATAGCCTACATGATGGCAACCCTTTTACGGCTAAAAACTATCCTAGAATATTGCACCACTTTTAAAGAAGCTACAGGGACTTCGTATCCTCCTTCAGAAAGAAAAGCCTGATGTCCTCTATTGTGTCTGTTCCAGATTTTCTCACCCACAGTTTTGTACACACTTATGAGCGTATTTGTATACGTGCACTTTTGTTTTTACCATCACTTTTCTTACCACCTCCGCTCCCTTTGGTTGGAAATTAGAAAAGAAGATCAGGGAAACTCAGTGTCAGCACACTTCAAAAGGCATCACAGTGTTCTTAGAGATAGATTGTACACAGTGGCTTAGGTGCTTGGTGAGAGCTGGGAATTGGATAGTAAAGCCTAAAGGCCCTCAGGCTTACGGAGAGGAGAGGGTGGAGGGTTCCTGGGTCTGGGTTCACCCGTTGTGGTCTGTCTCCCATTTGTGAGCATCTCCCTGATTGACTCTTTGGCTTTGCAGTTTTAAGCGTATCCTGGTCCTTGTCTCCCACTCCCAGGATTTTCTGAATGGTGTCTGTACCAACATCATTCACATGCACAACAAGAAACTAAAGTATTATACGGTGAGTAGGCCCCAACTTCCCTCATAGTAATCTCTGTGCTTACCAATTCTCTGCAGTTTGTCTTTAAAAAAAAAAAAGATTTAGCAGCCCTTTTCTACCTATTGCTATAAGAAGATGTGGACAAGGAGTACTGCAGCCTGTTTATTTATTTACTTTAATCCCAAAGTACTTGCTTTCAGGCCATAGGCCATGGGTCGTCAGCCTGTACACATGCATGGTATGTGTTTGCCTTATGGACTGGCCTAAGGATTTGACCTAGAGCCCCACTCTGGCCAGGCTAAGAGTGAGAGGCAGAGAATTTTAAAGGCCTCAGATTCTACGTTAGGATGTGCCATCCCTTATCCCCCTAATCTCTTGAGTGCACACCAGGACTGACACCTGGGCTAGAGCTGCTGTCCCCTTCTCCGGCGTGTTCCCCGCAGGGTAATTATGATCAGTATGTGAAGACACGACTGGAGCTGGAGGAGAACCAGATGAAGCGCTTCCACTGGGAGCAGGACCAGATTGCTCATATGAAGGTAGTGTCCCAGAGCCAAGCACACATCCTCTAATCTGAAACAAGAAAGTTGGCTGAGAGTATTTGGGGAATTAGGGGCTGTGGAGGAGGTCAGGAAAAAGTCATGGCCATCATTTTTACCCTGGATTTAAGATGGGTTGTTTGGTGCCCTGCACATAGCCTTTCTGGTCTCTTTCAGAACTACATTGCTAGGTTTGGCCATGGCAGTGCCAAGCTGGCCCGGCAGGCCCAGAGCAAGGAGAAGACGCTGCAGAAAATGATGGCATCAGGACTGACAGAGCGGGTCGTTAGTGACAAGGTGGGGACCAATTCAGTGAGTTCAGTGGCCTGGGGGCTTCGGTGAGGTGGATGAGGAAGGAACTACCTTGATAAATAAGGATCCCTGGTGGCATAATGGCTAAGTGCTCAGCTACCAACCAAAAGGTTGGCTGTTCAAACCCACCCGGGAGCTCCACAGGAGAAAAGACCTGGCAATCTGCTCCTGTAAAGATTATACCCTAGAAAACCCTATGGGGCAGTTCTACTCTTGTCACATGGGGTCATTAAGAGTCAGAATTGACAGCACCAACAATAGCAGCAACTTTGATAAATATCCTCTCCTTTTCCTAGACACTCTCATTTTATTTCCCACCATGTGGCAAGATTCCTCCGCCGGTCATTATGGTACAAAATGTGAGCTTCAAGTATACAAAAGACGGGGTAAGTTCAGGCCAGGGGGCATCTGTGTGAGTACACGTAAATGGGTGGGAGGCTGGGGTGAGTTTTACAAGAGGAGCATCAGCTGCTGGGAAGGTTTTGTCGTCTTTGCTGACCACACCTACTAATCCTTATGTGATGAGGGCAATTTTTCAGACATGGCACCAGGGGTGCCTTGTCCGGACACTCACACTGGTCCGTTTCCAAGTGTTTGGAATGACAACTGCTCAGCTGAGGTGGCGGGTGGAGCTCATGGGTGGAGTCTGCCATTCGAGCTGCCTCCCTCATTCACTATCACCACCACTACCTCCAGCAGTGACCAGGGTTTGAGGCTGGTCTGCCAAGCCGAGTAGATCAGTATTCTAGCATCAAGTCCATGTCTCTCTCTTACTGCCCACCGCAGCCTTGCATCTACAACAACCTAGAGTTTGGTATTGACCTCGACACACGAGTGGCTCTGGTAGGGCCCAACGGAGCAGGGAAGTCAACACTTTTGAAGCTGCTGACTGGAGAGGTATGGTGCCAAGTTGGGGTTTGATTACTTCCAAAAGTAGGTGCTTGCTTTGTCCAAAGAAAGGGAGATCATGCAGGGGCCACTGCTCTTGGAGGGCCTGAGTGCCCTGGTGGAGAGCCATCACCTGGAAGAGGTGGGGGTGGGGACAGGTGGGGGTGAGAGGGAATGTGGCAGCTGGGCTAAGGCTTAGGGCTGTTCTTGCCTTGCGAGAAAAATTGAGATACTCTGTGTGAGAGAGTGCATGTACGTGCGTGTGTGTCAGCATTTTTCTGTGTGTTCAGTTAGATCACTCAGAATACAGGAATATCTGTACATTTACAGATAAATGTTTACTATAGAAACTATGTAAAGCATGCTTATATCCAGGTCTTCTGTTGTACAGCATAGTGCATTCTCTTGTTGTTAGGTGCTGTTAATTTGATTCCAACTCATAGTGACCTTGTATGACAGAGTAGAACATCCCCAGAGGATTTCCTAGGCTATAATCTTTTTGGGAGCAGATTGCCAGGTCTTTTCTCCTACGAAGCCACTGGTGGGTTTGAACTGCTGACCTTTCAGTTAGCAGCCAAGCGCTTAACCATTGCACCACCAGGGCTCCTTGTGCATTCTCTAATAGATATTTAATAACTATTTAATGACTTATATAATTTGTATCTCTGTCTCTGGGAGAACATCTGTTTTGGTGTGTTTTCCTGTGTATTTTTAGAGTGGCCCAGACAATAGTCTGTGATTGGTGATGTGTATTCTGTTCAGGAAGTTGTATGAGTCTTGTTCAGAATGTACATGTGTTTGTTTCCCCACTCTGCCTATGTCTCTTCTGAATGGGTTTCTTTTTGTGTGTGCTTAGGTGTCCACTTGCTCCTTTTTTTTTCTAGCTACTACCCACAGATGGAATGATCCGAAAACACTCTCATGTCAAGATAGGGCGTTACCATCAGGTATGGAGTTTGGGAGGTCTCCAGGGTGTAGGAGAGGGGCTGTATCTGGCCAAGCCCCAGCCCCCCAAAGGAACCCCAGCCTAGTCAGCTCCTACCTGCTTCTCGAATTCTGAACAGGTGCCTGGAGAACCCTGGGGTCACCACAGTGAGGAGGCAGCAATCCCTGGGGTAAACCCATTGCCACTGAGACAATTCTGACTCAGAGCAGCCCTATAAGACAGAGCAGAACTGCACCGTAGGGAGTCCAAGGCTGTAATCTTTACAGAAACAGTCTGCCACATCTTTCTCCCTCAAAGCAGCTGGTGGGTTTGAACTGCCAACCTTTTGGTTAGCAGCACTGCGCCACCAGAGCTTAAGCCCTGGGGTAGAAGTAGAGAATGCCTAGCGGGTAGCAGAGCAGGCTTCCTTTGGTGTAGCAGGACAGCTGTCACATGTGGGTGGGTTCCATTTTTTCTGCAGCATTTACAAGAGCAGCTGGACTTAGACCTGTCTCCCTTGGAGTACATGATGAAGTGCTACCCAGAGATTAAGGAGAAGGAAGAAATGAGGAAGATCATTGGGCGATATGGTCTCACTGGGAAACAGCAGGTCAGTGGACAGGATGTGGGGCAGAACCTCAGATAATCGGGGGACCTTGACATGATGGGTCATGGGACACCATCTTGGCAATTCAGGTTTGGAAGCTACCTCAGAAGTCTCCCTTTGACTGACTGCAGTCCCTAGGATGTTCTGCTTCGTCTCCTTTTTCTATTACGATAGAAGTGGGAGGGAAGAGGCATTCAGGATTAGCTCTAGACAGCTTTTCTGGGATCAAGGGGAGTCTCCAAGTCCTAGGCTCATGTGGGTGGTTATGCAGTGCAGCACCGAGGTCCTGTTACACGGGAGGGGCAAGGGTGGACGTGCTAGCCTCTGACATCCCCTCGCTGTCAGGCTTTAGGAGTGTTCCAGTCAGGAGAGCAGAACGCAGGATGAGTCACAGTGCTTATAGGCAAGGGAAACTGAAGCCTAGAAAATTTCTGGATCCCCGTCTGGAACTGCAGATCGCTGGGTTGGTCCAGTTTATTCAAATTTATGTGCCAGGGGAAGGGGATATGTTCTTGGTGATGACAAGGGCTTCAGGTTTCCCTTTCAGGCTTAGGGGTTGGGAAATGAGTAGCTGCACCTCCAACGTGCTCTGTGGTCTTGGGCCTTTTTGCGCCTCCCTCTTTGTAAAGTGGCAGTGATGCTAATGGAGGAGTTGGGTGAAGAGGAGCTAGGTGCATTGTTTCCTGTGATTACATGTTTGCCATGGGTCTCCAGGTGAGCCCGATCCGTAACTTGTCTGATGGACAGAAGTGTCGTGTGTGCCTGGCCTGGCTGGCCTGGCAGAACCCACACCTGCTCTTTCTGGACGAGCCCACCAATCACCTGGACATTGAGACCATCGACGCTCTGGCCGATGCTATCAATGAATTTGAGGGTGGCATGATGCTGGTCAGCCACGATTTCAGACTCATTCAGCAGGTGAGGAGCCTGGCCAGGGGGACCCCGCAGAAAGCACCCGGGAGAAGGCTGGTGGGGCCTGTCCTGGAGTCCCCTCAAAACAGTCTTTTGGGTAGGGTTTGGTGAGGGTGGGCTGGCCAGGATTGAGTATCTGGTTTTGCTTTCAGGTGGCACAGGAAATTTGGGTCTGTGAGAAGCAGACAATCACCAAGTGGCCTGGAGACATCCTGGCCTACAAGGAGCACCTCAAGTCCAAGCTGGTGGACGAGGAGCCCCAGCTCACCAAGAGGACCCACAATGTGTGAGCCCTCTGCCCAGGCTTCGGCCAGGAGCTCCACTGGGGACTAACAGCTTCTACCCTGATTAGCCGCTCAGGATGGGACCCCAGGGCTACACTCCTGCATTGCTGCAGTACTGCTCCCCAGGCTCTCCCCTGCCTCTCAACCTGCCTTAGCTGCACTCTTATCTACAGCTGGACAGTACCTGTCCGTTTCCTGTTCTTCTCCTAGTTACTTTTGTCCATGTCTGGGTTCAGCTGGCTCTTCCTTCCAGCCTGACTGGTCACCGTACCTGGATAGTGATGTAGCCAGAGGCACCTGAGGGTTAGCCCCGGGGCCAAGCCCTGGATTTGGCCCGTGAAGGAGCTTAGGATCCTTGTTTTCTGGGTTTTGGTGATGTTGGAGGAAAACCCCCAGCCCCACCACCCCCATTCCTTTCTGCTTCTGGTTTGGAGCTCTGGACCAGGGCTTTAGTCCTGGTCGATTTTTAAATAATTATTTAACAGTGTAACTTCTAGACCTGCGTGACATCTACAAAGTGTCCAATAAAAAAAGAAGAAGCCATGGTCCCTGCCTTCCTTCTCAGGTCTCAGGGATGTTCACTCCCTTCCTGCTTGCAGTACCAATGTTCACCTTCCCCTCAGCAGGGGCTGGGGCAGGAGGAGGCAGTGGGATGGATGTGGACTGAAGACTAGTCCCTAGGAGATGAAAGGCTGGGTATGGGATGATTGCCCAGCAATCCCAGAACTTTCTCCCATCTGCCAGTTTGAAACTGCATTTTCTTAGGGCAGTGGTTCACAAGCATCAGCCTGGTCAGCCTCACTTGGAGGTCTTGTTAGACACGGACTGCTAGGCCTCAGTGTTTGGTTCATCAGGTCTGGAGCAGGCCCTGCAATTAACATCTAACACGGTCCCAGATGGTGCTGCTGCTGGCAGGCCACACTTAGAGAACCGCTGTCCTGGAGCAGGTGCGCACAGTGGTCTGAGGCTCTCCTGATCATGACATTCCGGTCACCTGTTAAAGGGGCAGATCCCTGGGCTCCAGGCCTTGGGGTTCCATTTGGTGGGAGAGATGCAGGGATGGCCAGGAGTCTGCATTTTCACGCAAACAGAAGTTTGTGAACCACTGTTTTTGGTAGGATACTGGCAGTTTAATTATTTGACCTGTTTACAGCCTTAATTTTCATTAGCACTGCCCAATTTCCTTCCAGGCCAGGGCTCTGCACAGTTTGTCTGGTTCTTTTTGAACTTGAACAGTACATCCAACCTTTGTGCTGTCAGGCATACCAGTTAGCACTCTTCACCTCCCACACCTCAGCAGACACCCTAGTCATGACTGTTCAGTACTGGGTAGTACCCCTACAATTGTCCAAAAGTCCCAGGGTGTCCAAACCCCCAAGGAACTCAACAAGGCTAGAGAACAGGACATAGAAAGGACATGAACCAGATGCTAGATTATGATGGTAGGACCCACAGAAGTAATCGAAAGAGGAGGAAGCATAGAGAGCCAGGATTGGATTCCAACTTGAAAGATGAGTGGGATCTCAGCTGGTCATGAAGTCCAAGAGTTGCCCTAGGCAGAGGGAACAGTAAGAGACTTCCGGTGATGGGCCACAGCTGAGACCAAGACAGCCCAAGTCTGATGGAGGGGTGACAACTCCTCTGCTCCCGCTGGCCCTGGAGTTGCCTGGCTTTGCTGCTTTCTTCCTTTTTCCAGGTAAGTGGGGCCTGGAGCAAAATGGCCTCCGTAAGTCCTGAATATTCAGAGACCTAGTTCAGGAAAATGGGGCTGAAAAGTGAGCTGCTGGGGTCACAGAAACAGTGAGGTGAGAGCTCCCACTACTTCAGCCAGGAAGTGAGTCTTTGGGTGTTCTGAGCGCCGTTAAAGCCTGTGGAGTCTCCAGACTAGCGTATCTCACGTGCTAGTGGCCAAGTGGTCTTCAGGGTCCAGCGGGGTGGAAGGAGGGTCTCGTCAGCATATTCGTCCAAAAAAAAAAATCAGCCGATCTCAATAATTTTAAGTATGCTTAAAAAGCATACAAAGTATATAAGTATATTTCTTCTAATGTCTAAAATTAGCAGCTCCTTATTTTGGATTAAGGATAGCCCTTTAGTCCTCTGAAACTTCTAGCATGTAAGACAGGACCAGATGTTCAGAACTGGGTGAAGAGGTGGGTTTAATGAGGTGGGATTGTTCAAGCTAGTCACTGCTTGTTTTCACACTACAGATGATGTTAGTCTTTTTGGACTCTTACCCTATCACTTGATTTTGAATACTTTCTTCCTGCCGCCCCCCAAGAACGTGGACACAGGTGCTGGGACAACTAACGTTCTCCATCTAACAAGGCCTTAGCTTTCACACACCCCACCTGCTTTTACGGAGAGCTTCCGTTGTTTTTCTCTTCCAGCTTCTTTCATTTCATCCTAAATCCCTTCCCTGCCAGACTCTTCCCCATCTACCCTCGTTCCCTGCTATCCGCCCTTTGCCCACTTCTCAGCGGAGCCTTCTTTGGCTACTCCAGCCCTTGCTCGTTGCTGTTTTTTGAGCTCTTCCTCCATTTACTAACCATCCCCACACGTTAGTTTTTTCTCTTTTAATTGGTGGGAATCAGTCTGATCTCTTCAGTGATATGGTAGGGCTCTGTGGGGCCTTGTGTTTCTTCCATGCCTCCACAGCACATGGAGCCATCTGAGACAGTGGGTGCTCAGTAATCCGTCTGTGTGTTGGCGGTTTGGTGGTGGTATGTGAACTTTAAGAAGTTTGTAAATACCTAGCTAGGTGGGGCAGGGGCTGGTGAAGGATTCTTACTCCGAAACAGGAAATTACCTGGAGAGAGGAAGGAGCAAGTGCTTTCAAGATTGAACTGGGAGCTCTGGGTGGGGTTGAGCCAGGCCCCGCCCCTCCCACCCTTCCAACCCAGGTGCTGGCCCCCAGCCACACCTGGTGGGGCAGCTGGCTTCATATAAGTGGCTCCGAGGAGTGGGAGGGGGCTGCAAGGAGGAGCTGGAGACGGAGAATGAACGCTGAGCTTGGGCAGCAGCAGCAAGCTGGGGGCCAAAGGGGCCGTAGTTCTGGGGATAAGAAGTCCAAAAAGCGTAGCCGGCGCAAAGAAAACTACTCAGTGTATATCTACAAGGTGCTCAAGCAGGTGAGAGAGGGAGCAAGAGTGCATGGGGGGATGAAAGGGCACTGAACTGGAGTCCTGGTACCGAGGCAGTGGCTTCAGGCACTGCCCACCTCTTTTGAGGGGTTAGATGATCTGGAGGCCTCTGCACCTCAGTATCTGTTGAGCACTGTGATATATGCAGGAGGCATTGAAAACATGCTCCCTGCTACCACCGCCAGCCAGAAGTTTAAAGGGCTTTTGAGCAGATGCGAATATTGTGTAGAATATTAGGTGGAACCATGGGAAAGAGCCAGCCTGGTACAGACAAGATGGGGGCAGGGGGGTGCAGGGGGAGGCCCGCTAGGCAGACGGCCCATGGATGAAGGCCTTGAGGGCCACAGAGCCTTAGGCTTGACCCAGTCACATGCCCTGATGGCATGCCTTGCCTGTCCCTCTTGAAGCAGCTGACTGCCAGGGTCTCCATTTGTGTGTCTTCCCAGCCAGAGAAGCACCCACTCTTGGGACTCAGTGCACTGACGAACCTTAGGGGCATGGATGGGTATCTAACAGCCAGTGTGTCTGGGGCCCAGATCATCAGCTACTGCCTTGCAGCAGGGTAGGTCTGAGAGGGGGCAGAACCACTCTGCTGCCATCCTCAGGTTCTCACCGCTTGTTAGGCTAGATCGCAGGTGGGACCTCGGTCTCCAGTCTGAGTCCCATTAGCAGTTTGAATTGACAGCCTGAGTCTCTCGAGTTGCTTTGGTGGTGTGAGGGGTGGGGTAGGCCTAGTAGTGAGTGGCACGCTAGTCAAAGGGCAGCCACAGAGGACAGACTCATCTGTCAGGAGAGGAGGGCAGGAGTGGGTGCTACTGAGCCCTGCAGCTTAGCCTAACTTGGGCTCAGAAATGGATGTGAACAAGGATTGGATCCTAGTGGGAGTTGCCCTTTATCCAAGCAGGGTAAAACTTGGCCATCACTGAGGACAAGGGTGTATGGACCACAGAAGGGATTTTGGTTCAGCCTTTTACCAGGGAACCCTGGTGGTGCAAATGTTAAGCACTCAGCTGCTAACCGAAAGGTTGGCAGTTTGAACCCACCCAGCAGCTCTGTGGGAGAAAGACCTGGCAATCTGCTTCCAAAAAGAGTACAGCCCAGAAAACCCTATGGGGCAGTTCTACTCTGTCACATGAGGTTGTTATGAGTCAGAATCAACAGCGCTCAACAACAACATTGTATCAACTTAGATTTCTTACTGTCTGTGGCAACCAGGGGTGGCGGGAAGAGCGAGGGGCTGGGAGTAGAGGGGTACTGGTTCCATCTCCACTGTAACCTGATACATGTCTGCACAATTGCTCATCTCCCGTTTGCAGAGAAGCAGTTAACAGTGTCTGTCTCCTCACACTTCAAGATCCTTTGGTTTTCTAGAGATCACCTAGTTTGACAGTTTTGTGGCAGACGAGGAGACTGAGGCCCAGAGGAAGGAGCCTTATTCAAGGTCACATGGTGGTTCCATGTCAGTTAGATAGAACCTGGGTCTCCTAACTGCTAGTCTGGGGCTGCCCATGTGTTACAAAAACGTGCTCTTTGGAGAGTAATTGGTAATTATGTACCAAGTTACTTGCACAGACCCTTTGACCCAGCAGTCCCTTTAGGAGTTTAACCTTCAGTGTGCTTATGCAAGAGCTCTCAAGGATGTATGTTTACTGTAGAAACAATTAATAGAAACAAAACAGGACGCAAAGCCTAATGCCCATTAGAGAGAAGTGGTGGTATAAGTTATGATTCATACTACAGAACACTGCAGATAGATCCAGTGAAAAGCAAGACATGCATAAGCGATTCCATTTGTTAAATACAGATGCTTGTAGCACTTACCAACATGGTCACCTCTCAGGGTTGGGAGAAACTTTTTTTTCCCACCTGGATATAGTAGTAAAAAAAAAAATATCCCTATTTCCACGTCTCTTGGCCTTTGGGAAGAGGCTGGTGAGGAGGCTTGTAGTCCTGCCTCTGGCTTCCAGCTCGTCCCCAACTCAGGGGCGGAGGTCTGAGGGGTCGGTTAGAGTCCCTTGTTAACACACTGGTCCTGCTGCTTCTCCCAGGTGCACCCCGACATCAGCATCTCTTCCAAGGCCATGAGCATCATGAACTCCTTTGTGAACGATGTGTTTGAGCGGCTGGCCAGAGAGGCCACCCAGCTGGCCCAGTACTCTAGCCGTACCACCCTGACCTCCCGGGAAGTGCAAACGGCTGTGCGCCTGCTCCTCCCTGGGGAGCTGGCCAAGCACGCTGTGTCCGAGGGCACCAAGGCTGTCACCAAGTACATCAGCTCCAAATGAGCAAGGCTTGACCGTAAATAAAGAGCATACTGCTCCTGTGCACTGTGGTGGTTTATGAAGGGAGAGCAACAGTCTGTCGCTGTTTATGGCTGCCACACACAGGAGGGACAATAACCTGTACTCACACTTCTAAGAATTGCTCTCTGGGTGAGTCCCTTGAACAGTGTATCATGTGGTCAGTTTGCTGTGGCAGGGCTGACGTCTGGACTGAGACCTGGCTTGGATGCAGCTGTTTCCATTATGACTTCCCTGGGCTTGAAATTCTTCTTCCAAGTACTCTTGGCCCTGACAGTCCGTGACTTTGTGATGCCACCTCTTGTCCGGTGTGGCAGGCACTGTACTAGGCACAGGGCTACAAAGACCTTTCTTCAGGGTACCAATACGCAAGGCCCAGGCAGCTCCCAGACAGCCAGCTGAGGTCCGTAGAAGGTATCTTTCCCCTTAATTTCAGAACTAACTGGGAATGTTCCCAAAACTCTGAACATTTTTTTCCCGACTTTATTTTGAAAAATGTCAAACCTACAGGCAAATTACAACAAAGTACAATGACCACACATATGTCCTTCACCTGGATTAACCACATAACATTTGATCACATTCTCTCACTTTCTGCCTCTGTTCTGTTGTAAGCATGTACCCATAAATTCTCCAAGCTCCCAGGGGGTGGTTGAAGAGTGGGACATTCCTTTGGTAGTTGCATAGACCAGTGGTTGTCACCTTCAACTTCATGTCCTGAACAAGCATCGCCTTCTAGTAGTGGCTGGCATTTTGGTGCAGTGCTGTGTGCTGCACGTGGATCGCATATAAGCCTTGCAAGGAGACTCCATGAGATGGGAACCTATTACCCCCAGCAGGCACAGCTAGAAAGGGGCAGGCCCAGGCAACCTGGCTCCTGAGCCTCGACTTACCCACTCTACCATTTTGTTTTTCTCTCACTATTCAAGGTATGATAACCTTGATTTACAGCACCTGGAAGCTTGTTAGAAATAGAGTCTTGGGCCTCACCTCATACCTTTGAAATCAGAATCTGCATTTTAACAAAATATTCAGGCAATTTAGATAACATTTAAAGTCAGGAATACCTAGTCTCTTGGTCCTCTTTGCTGCTGTCTGCATTACCCCATCTTCTTGGTCCAGGTCCTTATATATTTGTTCATAAGCTTACACTTTGCACAGTCAAACAGGTCACCCCCAGCTGACCAGGGTCAGGCTGTGGCTGATGGACTGTCCTGTATTACCTCTGAGCCTGCAGCCCACAGATGGCTCAGAACAAGCCCAAACCCATGAGGGCACCTGCCACACTTTTCTTACAGGTACATCTCACTTGTCCTCAGCAGACCCCAGTGAGACGAGTGTGCTTGTGCTCACTTCTGAGGGGGGAGGTTGGGACTCCAGAGCCTGAACCCAGGCCTCGGACTGCAAATCCAGTGAAATCCAGTGCCCTTTTCCCTCACATCGTACCTACCTCCTAGGACAGTCAACCACAGTGAAGGGAGGTTGGACCTGAATTAACGAAAAGGTTGCAGTTGGACTAATGCCTTTAGGACTAACATTTATCCAGAGTCTGACGGCTTATGGGAAGCTTTTAAACAGAGACCAATTCTTTGACCCCTATTGTGTGCCCTAGCCCCCAAGCCTGCTACCCCAGAGCCTGCAGCCATAGCCCCCTTCCCTTTGGGTGCAGTCTCCAGGACGGTCTCCAAGATAAGTGGACCTCACCCTGCACCTTCAGCCCTCTGTTCAATGTCTTAGAACACTGGTACAATGGAACAGAACATTTACAGTCAGGCTGTACTGGCCCGGGGGTGGAGTCAGGATAGAACCATGCGGGTTCTATGGTTCCACGATCAGCTTGTTCACAGAGGGCAGTGTGAGGAGGAGCGGGGGCCATGTCTGAGGGGTGAGTAGGCGCTGGAATGGGGCTCCTGCTGGGCTGAGAGCAAGGAGCAGAGCTCATCCCTGTCCAGTCAGTCAGGCTGGGCCCCAGGCCTGTGGCCCCCTGGGCTGCCCTTGCCTAGAGTACAGCTTTCTCTCCTCAAGCTTCCTTTGGACTGTCAGTTCCAGAACCAGGGCTCTGCTCTGCAGAAGGGACCCTTCTCTATGCTCACCCCACACCCCCACTTCCCACTACTGCAGCATCTCTGGGTGGCACCCTCGCCCTGGCTTCCAGAAGGCCCCTTCTTGGCAGAGAGCCCTCACCAACCGTTCCTCCTTCTTGCCTGTTCATCTGTGGCCCTCTTCCCTCACCCCAACCTCACTCCTTCCATCTCACCTCAAGAACTCTGTTTGGGCTCCCTCCCATAACTAACCTTGACCTCACACCTCAGCAACCCAAGGTTCACCCTCCTTGGAGGGCTCAGTAGTAGTCCACAGCGCCACCACCGGCCAGGCTGCCCCTGCACTGGCTCAGAGCCCTGCAACCCCGCGCCCTCCCTAGAGCCTACCAGCGCCTCTGGGAGTCCTCCCACGTGACACTGCAGGAGCTGCTGGACAAGGAGCAGCCCCTGGTCGAGCCGGTGCCCGACAGGGAGCGCCAGTCCTTCCAGCGCCGGCTCTCTTTGCTCTACCTCTCCTACCTGGGGCTGCTGCGCCGCCTGGACACCATCTACGACCAGATGGTGCAGCCGCAAAAACGGCGGCTGCTGCGGCGCCTGCTGGACGGCGTGGTGGGCCGCGTGCTGGAGCTGCAGGAGGAACTGGTGCGTGCCGAACTCAGCGAATGCTGCTGCCTGGACCACGTGCTGCAGGAGCTCAAGCTCACGCCGGTGCGGGGCGCCGGAAGGGACAGAGGCGGGTGGTAGAAGGTGGAGTTTGGCCGCACTTGGTCTTCTGGGGCGGGCTTCGAACGAGGGTGGAGGAAGAGAGCTGTGCCTCCTGGTTGGGAAGACCGGCGTGCCGCGGGGATGGGCGAGGAGAGTCCCCTAAGAGGCTCACTCGTCTAGCGTTCTCCGTGGACCAGCGGTATCCGCATCACCTGGAGCTTGCTAGAAATGCAGGATCCCGAGCCCAGCCCGACCTACTGAATCATGATTTGCGTTTTAACAAGACCCTCAGATGACTGTGTGCCCAGCCACGTTGGAGATCACAGCTCTAAAGCTCAGACCTGCCCCCAGTCCTGCCCCAGGTCCCCAGCGCAGTCCCCACTCCAAGCCCACACCAGGAAGCCCAAAAGTTTCCACAGCCAGTGGCATCAGACTCAGCTGTGGACTTACAAGGACATATCTCACAGGCTTCATTCTAAGAGGGTCTCGAGGAGGGGATCTCCCAGTTGTGGTGGAGTCTTCTCAGACTCACGGTGACTCCATGTGTGTCAGAGTAGAACCATGCTTCATAGACTTTTCAGTGGCTGTGGTCTTTCAGAAGTGGATTGCCAAGCCTGAGTGGACTCCAATGGCCAACTTTTTGGTTAGCAGCTGGACCGGTGTTAACTGTTTGTTTGCACCACCCAGGGACTCCTTGGGAGGCCTAGGAATCAGTATTTTTGAGAGCTTTCCAGATGATTCTGAGGCACAGCGGGTTTGGAACTATGGCCGATTACCTACCTGCCCCCCCAGAATTCAACTCCAGCCGAATGGTAAATGCAGGGGAAGAGAGGAGTGACCTTTGGAGGGACCCGCCCATAACCCATGAGCTCCTCTCCCAGGGCTCCAGGCTTCAGGATTAGATTCTAGGTGCCAGAGACTGTGAGCCACTAAAAATGGCCATGGATCAGCTGATGGCTCTGACTTCTGATTCCTGACCTACCTTCCCCCATATTGCTCCAAAGGCAGAATTGGAGGTTCCAATTCCTAAATACTTCCTGTTGGAGCAGGCCAACATTCTGAAGGACCGGGGGTTGATGTTGGCAGAGATCCTGTCCAGAATGGAGCCAGTGTCCTCTGAGGAGGTGAGGGCTGGGGACACCCCCAGACTCCTCCCATACCCCCCAGATGACGCCCTCTAGCATGCTGAGGGGCCCTGCCCTGTCCCATACCCACCTCAGAGCACCCTTTGGGTACCCCTGGCCCTCTTCAGGGCTGCTCCTGTGCTCATGAGCACCTTCCAGTACCAAGACGGGGGGCAGTACGTAGGCAGCCAGACGCCTGGCTCTGCCTGTGGGCTGGTCTCCTAGGCCCCACCCTGATGCCGTCCGGCCCTCATCTCTTCCTGCGCTCTGCCACTGCTCTGGCCAGAGCTTTCCAGGAATGCACCGGACTGAGGCCATAATCCTGCTGCAAAGAGCTGAGCGGGCCCGGCAAGGCCGGCTCCGTGCCAAGTTCATGAGGGAAATTCGGAAAGAAGAAGAGCTGGATCGGAAGAGCCGGGAGGATGGGAGGTGCAAGTTCACTCAGGACCAGGCATCTGTCATCATACAGAAGGTAACCTGGCACCCAAGAGGAGAGCCGGGGCGGGGCCTTCTGCAGAAGCCTGCACCCAGGGCGGCGGTCACAAGGGGCTTGTCTTAGGATGGAATGTCTTAGGCTGGGTTCTCTAGAGAAGCAAAAGCAGTGACACGTCTCTCTCTCTCTCTATATATATATATAGAGAGAGAGATTTATAACAAAGAAATGGCTCATGTGGTTGTAGAGACTGGAAAGTCCCAAGTAAGTGGGTCAGGTTTATCCTGACTCACATAACTACGGAGGCCTACAGATCCCAAGATCGGCAGGTAAGCTGCTAGCTCAAGTCCCAAGAACTGGAGGTCAGATGAACCGGAGGCAGCTGCAGGATCCAGAGTGAGCAAAAGCCCACAAGCCTTGCCAGAAAGTCCACCTATATTGGATGCAGGCCACACACCCAAGGAAACTCCTTTTCAACTGATTGGCTACTCACAGCAGATTCCATCATAGAGGTGATCACATTACATCAGATCTCATCATGGAGATGATTACATCATTATATGACTGCCAAACTACTGAGAATCATGGCCCAGCCAAGTTGATACACAACCTTAACCACCTCAGGGCTCAAGGGCTGGATTCTGTTCCCCACAATTTGAGTCCAAACTCCTTGTGGATAGAGGCCTTAATCAGCCCATAAACACGCGTCTTATTTGTTTATTATTTATTCTGCATCTCCATCCCCAAGGGGATTTGGAGAGGGTACCATAAAAGCCCCAGAAACAGAAGGATCATTAAAATTAGGGAAGAAAGAGGCATAATAGTGTAGCAGGACACAGCAGATGATCATTCCAGAAGCACTTCAAGCTGCTAAAAATGAGCCACTCATTGTTTCCTGAGCCTCCTGGCAACCAAGGTAAAAGGAAACATGATGAGTTAATTGGAGCTTGCTAACTCCAGCTTTGTGCCTTCTGGGGCCCCCTGTCCTTTAACACTCCATTCTGTCTCAATGCAGAAAGCCCCATGAGAATGGGGAGTGCCTGACCTGACTCTGCCCAGTGCCTGCCCCTCCCCCAGCAGTGCTGGAGGTACAGAGTCTGAGTACCCGGGCCAGAGAAAGAGCATGGGGTCAGGAGTCAGGAAGCCTGACCCCAGCCCCAACTCCACCTTGACAATGCCCCATCTCTGGCCTCAGTTTCCTCACGTGACAAATGTAGGCATTAACTAGGAGTTGCCACAGCCCCTGCAGTGCTGAGGTCTATGTCCCTTGGTGGAATCAAATATTTGTTCCCAAGGCCATAGCGTTCTGAGAAGGGGGCTACTGCAGCACTTTTGGGAAGAGGGGCTGCTTGCACTCCAATACAAAGGATTAGCAGGTGGAGAGCAGGGGCAGAGAGTTTCTGTGGGCACACCCCATAACACCCTGCTCCTGCTGGAGAGAGCCCGGAACCCCCCCTCCAGTGCTGCCCCACTGCCCTCGAAGCCTTCCAGGAGGGCTGCCCATGAGCCTCTCCCTGAGCCCTGCTCTCCCCCAGGTGTGGAAAGGCTACCTGCAGAGGAAGCGCACCCAGCAGGACCGGCAGGTGGAGATGGAGTTCATCGGCATGGTGAGGGCCCCTTCGCACCCTCCACACAGAGCCCACACTGCCCACTCCACCCTCCACTTGGGACATGGTGGGAGTGGATATGGAGGGGGAGTCAGGAGGGTGGGGGCTCTGGTGGGGGAGCCTTTCAAAGTTTGATTCAGAAGTGGGAAGGGTCAGAACAGCCACTTTTGAGCCTCATCCCTTTACGCCCCCTCCCTCTCCTTAAGTCCCTGGGAGGACCTCAGAATGTAGGAAGGGGCAAGGAGGGGAAACAGCGCAGGGCGTCAGCCTGGACCCCACCTGTGCCCTTGTCTGGAAAGAGAGGCCGCAGGGTGGCCCAGCAGAGGGACGAGGCCTCAGGGCCAGCCTCTGGGACAACCACCCAGCCCGAGCTGTGGAGCTACCCCCTGCACCAGGGCTTTTCTGGCCACAGGCTTCCCTGCTTTGGGGGCCCCAAAATACTTCTCGTCTGCCCTGTGGGAGGATGGCCCAGTGCTCTGAATGCCTGTGATGTGATGTGTTTGTGGAGCCATGTGGGTCATAAGAGGTACAGAGACCCCGATGTGCACACACGTGTGCGCATGTGTACGTGTGTGGTGTGTGCATGTATATGCATATGTGAGTGTGCATACACACGTGTGGTGTGTACGTGTAGGCTCATGTGTGCATGTGTGTGATATATGTGTGTGTGCACACACAGGTTCATGACTTGCATATGCCTGTGCACGTGTGGTGTGTGCGTGTCTATGTGAGTGCATCTACATGTGTGTGTACATGTGGGGGGTGTGCCTGTGTGTGTCTACCTGTGTGTGGTGTGTGCATGTCTACATGCGTGTGTGCGTGTGGTGTGTGCATGTCGATGTGTGTACACATGTGGTGTGTGTCTATGTGCATGTGTGTGGTGTGCATCTACATGTGTGTGTACATGTGGGGGTGTGCCTGTGTGTGTCTACCTGTGTGTGGTGTGTGCATGTCTACATGTGTGTGTGCGTGTGGTGTGTGCATGTCTACGTGTGTGCACATGTGGTGTGTGTGTCTACGTGTGTGCATGTGTGTAGTGTCTACGTGTGTGTGGTGTGTGTGTACGTGTGCATGTCTACATGTGTGTGTGCACGTGTGGTGTGCATGTCTACGTGTGTGCCTGTTGTGTGTGTGTGTCTACATGTGTGTGCATGTGTGTGGTGCGCAGGCCCCTCCCCCGGCTCTTACCTGTCCTCTCTGCTTGCTGAGGGTTCTCTGCAGACCTCGGAAGCAAAGGCCATGACGGGACTGAGGGTCCAATCCCACCGGGCAGACCCTGGAGTGAGCTGGCTGATAAAGGGAGCTGGGCTGGGTGGGCCAGCCTGCAGGGAGCCAGAGGGATTGGAAGGAAAGGCACTTCCCTAGGACTGGCAGCAGCCAGGGCTGAGCCGGTGACATCTTGGCAGGGCCTAGGTTGCTGCTTTGGGAGGCTTGGAAGCTTCTGCAGGAGGCTGGGGCGGGGGAGGGGGCAGCTCTGCATGGGTTGAGGGGGCCCAACCGGAGTACCCGCGGTGGGTGAGGAGGGAGCTGGCCGCCTGGGCCCATCAGCAGTGTGAGCTCAGCGTTTTCAGTAATTGTCTGCGCCGAGTGATATTTAAAATACATTTGGGAGCCAATGAGGCGGGAAAGTGGCTGCTAGCACCGCTGCCTACGCTGCCCGGCGGCGAGGGTGCGGGTGGGGGCTGGGCCTGAGGCTCACAGGGGAGGGTGTGCGGGGGAGCAGGCAGGGGGCAGCCCAGATGCATCGAGCAAACTCATTATCGGAGTAATTTACACAGACGGGTCTCGGCTCCAAACGCAATTTTTCCTGATGCAGGCTCACCCGTTGTTCCATTTAGGAGTGCGTGCAGTGGTGGGAAGGCTTAACGGCAGGTGTGTGCGCGGAAGAATGGGGTCCTCCCTCCCCCGCTTCTGAGGCCCTCTCTCCCTTTCCCCAGCTCCCCTCACCCAAAGAGAAAGAGCACGTGGGCATCCTGTCCCAGGCCTGCCTCAGGGAGGATGTCCGGAGGCTGCGCCAGACGGAGAAGGAGGAGGAGTTCCAGTTGGCCATGACGCAGACTCATGATTCTCTCATAGAGATCGAGGGTCCTGACATGAAGGAAAAGATGAAGGAGCAAATTCGACAGTGGTTTATTGAGTGCCAGTCAGTGTCCCCAGCCACAGGCCACCCGGCCCTGAAATCCCTCTTCTTCCTTACCCCAGTGTCCCCATAGGCTTCTTCTGCCCTCTCCCCACACTGTTCTGTTCTCTAGTTCAGACGGGGCCCTTTTCTCCACCCCCATCCCCCCAACACACTGCTGACACTCTTGGCTTAAACCTTGGCCCCCAACTCACACTACCCTTTTCCATCCCCATTTCCCTGGATGGAAGAGAAAATGCCAGAACAGAAAATCCATGAATTGCCCCATAAGCAACCTGTCTTTTCTATTCTGTAACTATACATTCCTTCTCTCTCTCCCTCTCTCTCTGTGCTCCTTTTATCCTTCTATCCATCCATCCACCTACCCTTCTACCTACCTGCCCAGCTACCCATCCATCTGTCCACCTGTCTGTCCAACCACTCATCCACCTGTCCAACCTCCAATCCATCTGTCCAACCACCCATTTTACCTGTCCAATTGCTTATCCATCTTTCCAACCACTTACCCACCTATCCAACCACCCATTCACCTGTCCAACCACTCATCCATCTGTCCAACCACCCATTCACCTGTCCAGTCACCCATTCACCTGTCCACCCATTTACCTATCTAACCACCCATCTTATCTAACCATTTTATGTCCACTTAGTGCCCTTATTGGCCGGTTTCCTGATTATCCAGATGAGTCTGCAGGTGGATCCTACCTGATCTTTGCAGACAAGACTCCAGAACAGGTATCCTGGGTGTGATGGTTATGTGTCAGCTTGGCTAGGCCATGATTCTCAGTGGTTTCACAGTTATGTAATGATGTAGTTTGGCAGTTATGTAATGATGTAATTTGGCAGTTATGTAATGATGCAGTCATTCTCCATGATGTGATCTGGTGTGATCAGCCAGTCAGTTGTAAGGGGAGTTTCCTCAGGGGTGTGGCCTGCATCCAATATATATATGGATGTTCTGGCAAAGCTCGCTCGCTTGCTCTGGATCGTGCATCCAGTTCATCATCATCTGATCTCCGGTTCTTGGGACTTGAGCCACTGGCCTGCTGTCTCACCTGCTGATCTTGGGTTCGCCAGCCCCTACAACTGCCTGAGTCAGGAGAAGCCTCCAACTTGATGCCTGACCCACAAACTTGGGACTTGCCAGTCTCTACATGAAATGGCATGAACCATTTCCTTGAGATAAATCTCTCTATATATTTACGGTTGTCTCTCAGTATCTGTGGGGGCTTGGATCCATGGATGCTCAATTCTCTTATATAAAGTGACATAATATTTGCATATAATCTGTGTACATCCTCCCGTATACTTTAAGTCATCTCTGGATTACTTATAACACCTAATACAAGGTAAATGCTATATTAATAGTTCTTTCATCACAATTGAAGACTTGCTCTGAAAGGGAGCCTTTCTCTTCTCTGAGTTTCTTGAGCTCTTCTGGAAATGTTGATGCTGCCTCAGTGTCAGCTGATGCCGAGTCTCCCCGATCTTTAAATTCTTGAGGCTGTAGTGCTTTACATAGCTAGCCAGCCATCCCTTACTAACCTTAAATTCCTTCCTCTCACTCTCCTCAACCCCCTCACACTTAGCCTTTGAGGGATTGCTTTGACCACTTAATTGCTTTTTAGGAGCCATTTTTCCGCAGAAACAAAGGTTGCACACAAGTAGCAAATGAACGAGACATGAGGCAAATAATGCTCAAACAATGAGTGCAGGAGAGAGACTGAGGATCTGTGAAATGTTGGGAGGCTACAGCAGGGGATGCCTACACATTGCTTCATTCGCATGGATTCAGCATAGTGCTCAGCAAGCAGCAAACTCAAGTTTTGCTTTTTGGAAATTTCCTTTTTTTTTTTTCCAAATATTTTCCATCTGCGGTTGGTTGAATCTGCAGATATGGAACTCATGGATACGGAGGGCCGACTGTATGCACTTCACTGGTTTTGCTTCTCTAGAAAACCCAGCCTAAGACATTTGGTACTGAGAGTGGTTCTAGAGAAAAAAAATCGTAAGAATGAGTTTTCTGAATTGGTTCTCAAGTCTGGCTAGTCTTAAATGTACTGATGCCTCTGCCTCTAGAAGTAAAAAGGGCACTTCTAATCCATGGCATAAGGTGGCAATATTAATCGCAAAATATCACCACCAATAGATCAAGTATTGGTGAGAAGCAAGGCTCTAGGTGATTGCATGTTTGACACTTTTCTACAATTTTTTCAGAATGAGAAGTATAGAGACGCTGGTTGGTTGGTTCTACTTTCGCTAGACAAAGTGGTCAGAGAAAGAGATGAACTTAGGGCTTCAGAGTCACAGCTCAAGCACCACATAAAAGACCTCCTAGTTGTCACTTGTGCCCTGAGGAAAGTGCTTTTTCTTGTAGTAACAGAGCTGATATTGCTGAAAACAAAACCCAGAGTCTTTTTGTAAGAGTGGCTGAATTACAATGCCAACTGAATTCCTAACCTTGAATGGTATCTGAAGTTAAAGCAAGGTCAGTGATTGGGAAGAAAAGGGATACTGAAACTTGGGATGGGGACATATGGGCAGATAATCAGGAAACTGGGGACAACTGAGCCTCTAAATTCAGTTGATTCACTCCTACAAAGAGAACCAGCCCTCTCACTCCCATCTGAAGAGATTATTGCATCTTTGTCTGCTAAGCCACGCTCCCCAGTAAGACCATTATCCCCTCCACTCCCACCTAATGAGATTGACCCAACTGTGTTTGAAGAGCCTTCGTCTGAGATATAGCCTGGGGCGGGGTCTGAGTTATCACCTGTAAGTCATTGCTTGGGGCATCGCCTGGGATAGATGCCTTACGAGACATTGCTGAATGTTCCCAGGACCCACTCCACCACCCATTTTTGCTTCTAGACCTATAACTAGACTTAAGTCCCAGTGAGCTCCAAAAGGTGAAATACAAAGTGTGACCCAGGAGGAGATATGCTACACTCCAAGAGAACTGCTTGACTCTTCTAATATGTACAAACAGAAACCTGGGGAATATGTGTGGGAATGCCTATTAAGAGTGTAGTATAATGGTGCAAGGAATATAAAGTTGGATCCATCTGATTTTATTGATAGGGGCCCACTAAGCACAGATTCTTCATTCAGTGTTTCAGCTCAAGAAGTTAGGGAAGGATCTAACAGTTTATTTGGTTGGGTCACTGAAGCATGGATTACGCGGTGGCCTACACTAAATCAAGTTGAAGCACCAGACCTGCCTTGGTATAGTGTAGAAGAAGATAGCCAAAGACAAGGAAATTGGCACGCTAGAGTGGACTTATCAGATTAGACCCACACTGACACATAGACTGCCCAGAGGACACACCTTTCACCACAACAATGAGGAACAATTTTGTGAAGGTAGCCCCAGCATCCTTGAAGACTGCTGTCATTGCTATTTTATGTAAGTCAGATTTGACAGTGGGTACTGCCCTAGCTGAATTAAGACATCTAACTACAATGGCTGATGGTACCCCATCGTGGTTGGGGTGAAGTGGCAGCACTCAATCTACAAAAACAAGGTGGACATGATCACCATAATGGACAACAGAGTAAAAGCAGTAATCAGAATAGTCTGACTTGTATGGATTTATGGCATTGACTACTTAGTCATGGTGTCCCCAGGTGTGAAATAGATAGGAAATCTACTAAATGTTTATTTGATCTATACAGGTGGAAGAATTCTAGATCAAGTGAATGGCAGTCTAACTTGAATCACCAAAATAGAGAGTCATGGCCCCTCAATCAATTCCCAGACTTTAGCCAGTTTACAGACCCACAATCCCTTGAATGAAGGAGAGGCCAGGACCCCTTGAGGAAGGATCCCACTACACTCCCCATCTTCTCCTCGTCTTCACCAAAGTTAATCTTTCTCCCTGTCTTCACCAAAGGGATCTACGGTCTTTTATGACAGTGAGTGTTCATTGGGGAAAAAGAAATAATCAGACTTTTTGGGGATTACTGGATATGGCCTCTGAACTGACACTAATTTCAGAAGACCCAAATGTCACTGCGGCCCACCAGTCAGAGTGGGGTGTTTGGAAGTCAGATTATTAATGGCGTCTTAGCTCAGGTTCATCTCACAGTGGGTCCAGTGGGTCCCCAAAACCATCCTATAGTGATTTCCCCAGTTTCAGAATGCATAATTAGGATAGATATACTTAGCAACCGGCAGAACACCCACATTGGATCCCTGACAAGTAGTGTAAGGACTGTTATGGTAGGAAAAGCCAAGTGGAAGCCACTAGAACCGCCCCTACCTAGGAAAATAGTAAACTGCATTGCTGGAGGGATTGCAGAGATTACTGCCACCATCAAGGACTTGAAGGATGCAGGGGTGGTGATTCCCACCACATTCACATTTAACTCACCTATTTGGCCTGTGCAAAAAGCAGATGGATCTTGGAGAATGACCGTGGATTATTGTAAACTTAACGAGGCAGTGACTCGAATTGCAGTTGCTGTTCGAAATGTGGTTTCATTGCTTGAGCAAATTAATACATATCCTGGTACTTGGTATGCAGCTACTGAGCTGGCCAATGTCTTTTTCTCTATTCTGGTTTAGAAGGAACACCAGAAACAGTTTACCTTCAGCTAGTAAAGCCAGCAATACACCTTCACTGTCCCACCTCAAGGATATATCAACTTTCCAGCCATGTGTCATAATTTAGTCTGCAAGGACCTTGATCACCTTTCCCTTCCACAAAACTTCACACTGGCCCATTACACTGATGACATTATACTAATTGGACCTAGAAAGGAAGAAGCATTAATGATTCTGGACTTATTGGGGAAACATTTTGAGTGCTAGAAGGTAGGAAATTAATCCCACAAAAATTCAGGCAGTTTCCACCTCAGTGAAATTTCTCAAAGTCCAGTAGTGTGGGGAATGTCAAGATACTCCTTCTAGAGAATGAAAAACACCAAAGACACAAGGAAAGTATTAGCCCAAGAGACAGAAAGGGCCACATAAACCAGAGACTTCATCAGACTGAGATCAGAAGAACTGGATGGTGCCCAGCTACCACCAGTAACCGCCCTGACAGGGAACACAACACAGAGTCCCTGATGGAGCAGGAGAAAAGTGGGGTGCAGAACTCAAATTCTAGTAAGAAGACCAGACTTAATGGTCTGACTGAGACTGGAGGAACCCTGGAAAGCATGGCCCCTGGATTCTCTATCAGCCCAGAAATAAAACAATTTCTGAGACCAACTCTTCAGGCAGGGATTGGACTGGACTGTGGGACATAAAATGATACTCATGAGGAGTGTGTCTCTTAACTCAGGTAGATACAAGAGACTAAACGGGCAGCTTCTGTCCGGAGGTGAGGAGGTGAGATGGGAAGGCAGAGAGGGTTAGGAGCTGGTTGAATGGACATGGGGAATCAGGGGTGGAAAGGAGGAGTGTGCTGTCGCAGTATGGGGAGAGCAGTTAGGGTCACATAACATGTATGTATAAATTTTTGTATGGGAGACTAACTTGAAATGCAAACTTCATTTAAACTACAACAATAAAAAAAATTTTTTTAAAAAGATATTCCTTCTAAAGTGAAGGATTACTTGTTTTATCTGGCCCTTCCCACAGCTAAAAATGAGGCACAACACCTGGCGGGCCTCTTTGGATTTTGGAGGCAATATATCCTTCATTTGGGTGCGCTACTTCAGCCTATTTATCAAGTGACTCAAAAAGCTACTAGTTTTGAGTGGGACCCAGACCAAGCCAAGGCTCTGCAACAGGTTCAGGCTGCCGTGCAAGGAGCTCTGCCACTTGGCCCATATGATCCAGCTGCTCCAATGGTGCTTGAAGTGTCAGTGACAGAAATGCTGTTTGGAATCTTTGGCAGGCCCATATTGGTGAATCACAGCACAGACCTCTAGGATTTTGGAGCAAAGCCCTGACATCCTCTGCAGATAACTACTCTCATTTTGAGAAACAGTTTTTGGCTTGTTACTGGGCCTTAGTAGAGACTGAATGCTGAGTAGATGGTCTGAGCAGCCCATCATGAACTGGGTGTTGTCTGACCCACAGAGCCATAAAGTCAGACGTGCACAGCAGTATCCATCATTAAATGGAAGTGGTATATGTGAGACTGGGCATGAGCAGGACCTGAAGGCACAAGTAAGTTGCATGAGGAAGTGGCCCAAATGCCCATGGTATCCGTTCCTGTCACATTACCTGCCCTATCCTAGTCTGCACCTATAGCCTCATGAGGAGTTCCTTATGATCAATTGTACTGAGGAAGAGAAAACTCATTCTTGGTTTACTGAAGGTTCTGCGTGATATGCAGGCACCACTTGAAAGTGGACAACGGCAGCACTACAGCCCCTTTCTGGGAACTCCCTGAAGGACAATTGTCAAGGGAAATCCTCCCAATGGGCAGAACACTGAGCAGTGCACCTGGTTGTTCACTTTGCTTGGAAGACGAAATGGCCAGATGTGCAATTGTATGCTGACTTATGGGCTGTGGCCAATGGTTTGGCTGAATGGTCAGGGACTTGGAAGGAAGATTGGAAAATTGGAGACAAGAAAGTATGGGGAAAAGGTATGTGAACAGGCCTCTCTGAATGGGCCAAAGAAGTGTTTGTGTTTGTGTTTCATGTGAATGCTCACCAAAGGGTGACCTTGGCAGAGAAGGATTTTAACAATCAAGTGGATGGGATGACGCGTTTTATGGAAACCAGTCATCCTCTTTCCCCAGCCACTCCCGTCATTGCCCAATGAATTCATGAACAAAGTGGCCACGGTGGCAGGGATGGAGGTTATGCATGTGCTCGGCAACATGGACTTCCACTCATCAAGGCCAGCTTGGCTACAGCCACTGTTGAGTGCCCAGTCTGCCAACAGTAGAGACCAACACTGAATCCCTGATGTGGCACCATTCCTCGGGTGATCAGCCAGCAAACCGGTAGAAGGTTGATTACATTGGACTGCTTTCATCATGGAAAGGGCTGTGTTTTTTTCTTACCAGGATAGACATTTACTCTGGATATGGATTTGCCTTCCCTGCACATAATGCTTCTGCCAAAACTACCATCCATGGACTCACAGAATGCCTTATCCGCTGTCATGGTATCCCACATAGCATTGCCTTGGATCAAGGCACTTACTTGACAGCAAATAAAGTGCAGCAATGGGCCCATGCTCATGAAATTCACTGGTCTTACCACGTTGCCCATCATCCTGAAGCAGCTGGCTTGATAGAACAATGGAATAGCCTCCTAAAGACACAATTATGGTACCAGCTAGGTGGCAGTATTTTGCAGGGTTGGGGCAATGTTCTCCAGGAGGCTGTATATGCTCTAAACTAGCATCCAATATATATAGTACTATTTCTCCCATAGCCAGGATTCATGGGTCCAGCAATCAAGGGGTGAAGATGGACTGGCACCACTCACTATTACCCCTAGTAACCCACGCGCAAAATTTTTGCTTCCTGTTCCCATGACCCTGTGCTTTGTGGGTCCAGAGGTCTTAGTTTCAGAGGAATGCTCCCACCTGGAGACACAATACAGATTCATTGAACTAGAAGTTAAGAATGCCACTTGGCCACTTTGGGCCCCTCATGCCTCTGTATCAACAGGCAAAGAAGAGAGTTACCATACTGGCTGATGTGATTGATCCTGACTACCAAAGGAAAATCAGATTGGTGTTACATAATGAGGTAAAGAAGATTATGTCCAGAATACAAGCGACCCCTTAGGATGCTCTTAGTACTACCATGCCCTGTGATTAAAGTCAATGGAAAACTACAGCAACCCAATTCTAATATGACTACTAATGATGCAGACCATTCAGGAATGAAGGTTTGAGTCATCCCACTAGGCAAAGAACCAGAACCAGCTGAGGTGCTTGCTGAAGGTAAAGGGAATACAGAATGGGTGATGGAAGAAGGTAGTTCTAAATACCAGTTATGACCACGTGACCAGTTGCAGAAACTAGGACTGGAATTGTTATGAGTATTTCTTCCTTGTATGTGTGCATCAAATATTTTTGTTTTCTTCACTTATAAAATATAAAATGTAAATGGCCCTAGTGCATTTTTTGTTGTATGAATGTTGTATCATATTAGGCGCAAGTATGACTTTGTAATTGTCTTTATTTAGAGATTGTGTATGGTTTAAGGAGATGTGTACAGGTGCCAAGTTGACAAGGGATGTACTGTGATGGTTAAGGTTGTGTGTCAACTTGGCTGGGCCATGATTCTCGGTGGTTTGGCAGTTATGTAATGATGTAGTCATCCTTCATGATGTGATCTGATGTGATCAGCCAATCAGTTGTAAGGGGAGTTTTCTCAGGGGTGTGGCCTGCACCCAATATATATATGGACGTTCTGGCAAAGCTCACTTGCTTGCCCTGGATCCTGCATCTGGCTTGTCATCATCTGACCTCCAGTTCTTGGGACTTGCACCAATGGCCTGCCATACTGCCTGCTGATCTTGGGATTCATCAGCCTCCACAGCCTGTGCACCAGCAGCCTGCCATCTTACCTACCGACTTGGATTTGTCAGCCTTCACAGCCTGTGAGCCAGTGGCCTGCCATCTGATCTGACAATCTTGGGTTCGTCAGTCCTGGCAGCTACGTGAGTCCGGAGAAGGCTTCAGCCTTCAGCCTGACCCATGGATGGGACTTCCCAGCCTCTACAACTGTGTGAGCCATTTCCTTGAGATAAATCTCTCTGTCTGTACATACACACACGCACACATACACACACACACACACACACACACACACACACACACACACATATATATACACACACACTTCACTTGTTTTGCTTCTCTAGAGAAACCAATCTAAGACACTGGGGCAGGACAGGGTGTTTTCCATGCAGGCTGAGCCTGATGTTAGCGTAAAGCTGAGGGTGGAGGTGGTGTGGGGGAGAGGTCAGCTATGACCGATGGAGGCAGATGTGGCCAGAGGAAATACATGTTCTTGTAAGGCTGCATGAGGAAGGTGAGGGGGTACCTGTCACTGGAGAAGGCATCCATGCCAGGGAGAGTACATATGTCTGGAGAGATATTTTTGGCTCTGGATCTGAGGCCCCCGAGAAAGCCAGCACCTCTGATCAAAACACAACTTCACTTGGCTCCTCTTTCTTCCTGGACCCCAGTGTGCAGTCTCTGGACTCTCAGCCATCTGGACCCCATCAGTTACTCAGGGCTTGTGGATCCTGGGCCCACCCCTGAGTTCTGTTCCTATTAAACACCTCTGATCTCTGAACATAATCTGTTTTTGGTCACAGGTGAGAATGGAGCTGGAGCTACAGGTCCAGGAGAACAAAAAGAAGGAGCAAGAGAAAAATAAGAACAAGGATGAGGAGAAAAAAGAGAAGAAGAAGAAGGGGAAGGAAAAAAAGGCCAAGAAGGGGGTGAGACACTTTCTGAACGTGGAGGGTGAGTGGGCAGGGAGGAGCAAAATGTAGGGGAATTCACGGTAGGAAGGTTGGTCTGGGTAAGGATTAGGTCAGAGTTTCCTGTAGGTGGAGGTGATGGGGTTGAGGTAAAAGAATGTTTCTATTCCAGGAAATGGATAGTATGCTGAAAGTATTGCCGTCCAAATTTATACCTGTGATCAATGCTGGGCATGAGGAGTACATGAGTAAGAGAGGAGAAGGCCTTGCCAGGGGAAAGTGGGAGTCTGCCACATGAATCAGAAGTGGGGGTGTGGCTGTGTGTTGGGGCTGAAGGAATAATGTTAAAGGGGGAGAAGGGTGTGTATGATGTGATTTCTTGGGTTGGGGGTGTCATAGGTTTGGGTCTGACTTCTGTGGTCATAGTCCTTGGGGTTGAACATCTGTGGTCTGAGTAGAAGCAGTGCAAGGAGCTGAGTGGGGACAAGTGGATCAGTCTGGGTCAGGTTCCTGGCCAGGGTGTGTGTGTGTGTGTGTGCAGTGCACATGTGTGTACATGTGTGCATGTATATGTGTGTGCATGTGCAGACATGAGTGTGCATGTGTGCTCACAAGTCTGTGTGTGCACACATGCATGTGTGTGTACAAGTGCACACACACTCCCAAGGCTCTGACTTTCCCTCCACCTGTTTTCCACGGTCAGAGCTATGGAAGAACCGCCATGAAAGCACACACCCCAGTCAGAGTTTTGACCCTGAGACCCTCCGGGAGGAAAAGAGGAAGGAAGTGGAGGTGGAGATCCGCATGCAGGTGGGAGGGCTCATCAGGGCCACCTGCACTCTCTCCACTTTGGTGGTTGGCTGAGAGCCAGGCTCAGGGGTGAGCGGGATACAGGATACAGACTAGAGCAGTGGCTGAGGGCTCCAAAGCGCGAGGCATGCTGATGATGGTGTGCTGGCCACCTTCATGTGGCTTGTTTGGCTTTTCCCAGAGGCTCTCTCCTTCCTCCCATCTCTGTACCCCTCCTCACCCCTCTTACCTTCTCTTCACGGGGCCCCTGCTGCCCCTTCCACTCCCTCCTGTCTCCCCAGGTGGACGAGCTGATGAGGCAAGAGCTGAAGAACCTGCGCCTGGCCGTGGACAGGGAGGAAGGGAGACCCTTGAAGGCTCCGAAGGTGAGATGAGAGGCCAGGGCTAGGGCCAGGAGGGCCTTGCAAGCTCCCATGGAGGGAGGAAGGAACAGAGCTCTCTCACCTGTGCACTTGTGTCCAACCAGAAGAAGCCTGGGAAGAAAGCTGGAAAGAAGAAGAAGGAAAAAGATCTGACCCCAAACAGGTACCAGACTCAGCTGTGCCCCCTTATACCATGGGGTAGGGGAAGAGCCCTGGTTCGGGACAGGAAGCCTGCCTTGTACTGTGTGACCTTGGGAAAGTCACTTAAGTGTCCTCATTTCCGATTACCTGTCCTGTCAAACTGCCGAGAGAGCTATGAGGGTCATATAAAATAGTAAGAAAGTGCTTTGAAAATTATACTGCAGATTACAGATGCAGATGGAGTATTGTCATCATTCAGATCCTCCCTCCCTCATTGGCCCTCCTTAATTAGCTCCATCCCTACCAAAGACATCGCCCCCTGGGGCACTGAGCGGCTTGTCTGTGGTCCCTTTCCACTTGCTTCTCTGCACCTGCTCCCTGGTAGACAGAGGTCATGAGCACATTCATGGTTTTTACTTTAATGACCATCCTTCCCAGGAAGACTTACATCTTAAATGTGGTTTCTAGGAAGAGGGCAATGTTTAACCCAAACGAATGGATTTCTAATGGTGGGACTTTGGGCAGTCCACAGAGGGTGCCGGTCTTTCCTGCCTCCCTTTTGGTCCACAGAGCACCTTCACGGGACAGGGCTGGTGCCTCAGAGACAGAGTTGTGGTGCCTTGGCTTCTCCCGCGCACACTGTGCCTTCTGATGCTGGCTGCTGTTTTGACCACAGGACGTGGGCGGGAGGACCATCCTCCTCTTTTTCATGTCCTCCACAAGCCCCCACCTCTGCCTAATGTCCTCTGGGTCTTCCTGCCCACCCTCTGCAGGTCCCTGGAGTCTCTGTTCGAAGAGCTTGTCATCCATGGCCTTGTGAAGAAGACTGAGACAGTGGCACTGAAGGACTACATTGGTGAGACCTACCCCCTCCCTGCCCCCAGGCCTGCTCCGAGCTGAGGGGCAGCCGGCCCTGGACCTCACTTCTCCCCTGGCTGAAGGCCACTTCTTGGAAGTGGACCTGGATCCTTGTGAGATTCTCTCCCTTGGCCCAAGTGAGTGGCCTGCCCACCTGTGCCCTCAGGTGACTGCCTGTATCTCGGATCCACTCTGAATGTGGCAAACAAGTTGCCCATGCCCTCCCTGTTTGACATTCGTCAGAACATGGCCTTGTACGGGGTCCTCCGGCTCGGTGAGAAGCCCCTGGGGGGTGTGAAGACCTCGAACTGGGCAGGGGCTTTCAGGGCCTGGGTTCAGAGCAGGGTGGCTGGGGGGGGACATGTCCCGCCCCTGGGTGCCATCTGCCTGCTGGAGGTCACACACAGAGGGGCTGCCCCAGAAGTCCCATGGGCCCTTGACCTGCAGAGGAGTCCACACTCCCAGCTCCTTACTCAGTCCAAGTGACATCACCTACTCTGTTCCTTTCCCAGGAAGACCAACCCCAACCCACCCTATTAAATACCTGAGACTAGGATCTCTCTGGGGTAGTTTGTCATATGCCCTTGAATTCCACCCCTTCATAGTCTAGGAATACAGATGTTATGAAAACCAGAAAGGGCATTGAAAGGGAAAGAGGACTCCTCTGACACCATATACAAAAAAAAAAAAAAAGCAAAAAACAAAAAACCATTGCCATCAAGTTGATTCCAACTCATAATGATCCTATAGGACAGAATACAACCCCATAGGGTTTCCAAGGATGTAATTTTTACAGAAGCAGACTGGCTCATCTTTCTACTACAGAGCTGCTGGTGGGTTCAAACCTCTAACCTTTCAGTTAGCAGCCAAGTGCTTAACTACTGTGCCACGAGGGCTCCTGGATACCACATAAAAAAATCAAACCCATTGCCGTCAAGTCGATTCTGACTCATAGTGGCCCTATAGGACAGAGAGGAACTGCCCCATACGGTTTCCAAGGAGCACCTGGCGGATTGGAACTGCCAACCTTTCAGTTAGTAGCCACAGCTTTTAACGACTACACCAACCAGGGTTTCTGGATATCACATAGAGCCCTTGAAAACCCTCCAGGCTGCCGATCACAGCCTGCACATGGGGGACTGCTCAGGAGAAGCCTCACCGACAGCAGGCCCGGCTGTGGCCTTGCCATACACAATGCACCCCATACCCAGCCCTGTGCCACCGGCCCATACCCTGCCTCTGGCCCCATTTCTTTCCTCGCAGGCTCCCCAGATATACATGCCATGGCCCCCCTCATCCGCTCCATCCTCCTAGTGGGCCCCCCAGGCATAGGGAAGAAGATGCTGGTTATGGCTGTGTGCACAGAAACCGGGGCCAACCTGTTTGACCTGTCCCCCAGCAACCTGCAGGGCAAATACCCTGGCAGGGCCGGCATACAGATGGTCGTGCACATGGTGTTCAAGGTCGGTCCCTCTTGCTGCTCTCCTTCTCAGCCTGTGACAACAAAGCAGAGTGGGCTTTATGCCAAAGGGGTGCCCACTGGCCCATGGGGTGATTTCAGGAGCTGGGAGGTCTCCCTATCAGCCCCAGCTATGAGCTCTTGGACACCTAGAGCCTGTGAGGGGCCAGAGCAGTTGCTCTTCCGGGAAAGATGAGGTTGAATACGAACCCCTCCTGTCCCAGAGGGGAACCTCAGACTCTCCCCACCGAAGCGTGATGGGTTCGTCAGGGTGGCAGGATACCGGGAGTGGGGCTGGCACTCAGTTGGGCACAGTGAGGCCAGCCTGGCCCTGCCTACCCTGGGCTCACCAGGCAGAGGTAGCCGCCCTTGCCTGGGGGCCTCTGATACCTGACTTCCACCCTTGGCCTGGCCAGGTGGCTCGGCTCCTGCAACCCTCTGTGATCTGGATCGGGGGAGCTGAGAAGACTTTCTATAAGAAGGTCCCAAAAGAGGAGAAGGAGGTGAGGGGCATGAGCAGCCTAGGGGTGGGTAGCATGAGCAGGGCTGGGAGCTGGGGCTTTTCAAGCTACTCCAAGCGTAACCTACAGTGACCCTGGGCAAGTGCCCTCCCCTCTGCTGCCCCATTTGCTTGTCCCTAAAGCAGGATAACAGCTTCTCCCTCTCCATCCCTCAGAGCTGGTGGGACCCTCTGCCAGACAGGGTGGGGGGAGCCCTCAGCACTTGGCAGCCCTGCCTGCTGTCACTGTGTGCCTGTGCTGTAGGTTCTAGAAGCCCTCTGACCCCCCACCCACCTGACACCCCCACATCTGCTTCCCTCCCTGGAGCAGATGGACCCAAAGCGAGTAAAGAAGGACCTCACCAAGGCCCTGCGCCTGCTGAACCCTGGAGACCGTGTGATGCTGATTGGAACCACAGCCCGGCCACAGCTTGCCGAGATGAAGGGGCTGTGCCGGACCTACGAGCGCATCCTCCTCGTGCCCCGCCCTGACTACGCCTCCCGCTATGGTGAGGCCTGGGTCCCGGCGGTGGGCCAGAAGAGGTCCCAGGACCGCTGCCCCTGCCAAAGCCTCCCCGACACACCCTTGTCTGCATGGCCAGGCATTCTGAAAGGACCACCAGACAAGCAGTCCAGTGGGCTGGGTGCCAGCCCCAGCTGTGTGGAAACTGGGCAGGCCACATAGTTCCTGGAGCTCTCCTGCCTCATGCTGGGGGGGAGGGTCTGCTCACCTTTCTGACCTTGAGCCTCTCCAGTGGGTGTGAGGTGACACATGCAATCTGCTTTCCAAAGCACCCAAGTCATTTGAGGCTCCGAGGTCAGAGTGTGCTGTGCCTTGCTGCCTGCCCCCCATGTGCGCCCACCCGTGCCCCCCATGCCCATGTCCTCCCCATGTTTGCAGTGCTCTGGAAGCATATGATAGAGACCCAGGGAGTCCAGGTGACCCAGAGCCTGGACATCAGTGCCCTGGCCAAGGTGTCCGATGGCTACACACCCGGCCACATCCTCCAGGCCACCCGATCAGTGCTGACAGAGAGGCGGCTCCTGCAACTGTCCAATCGGCCCCTAGTGGCCTCTGAGTTCCTGGGGCACCTGGCCAAGCTGGAGCCAGTATACAAAGAGGAGGAGGAATCCCTGAAGGTGAGGCTGTTTCAGGAGGGGGTGGGCAGCAGCCCCAGCTGGGCGACGTAGCCCTCCTAAGCCTAGTCCCATGGCACATCTCGGACCCCTCTCCCTGCTCCCTGATAGTACCAGATGACCGGTTAAAATGAATGTGGCATTTCGCTTAGAAGGGAACAAGAAATCACCAGAGGGAAGACCAAGGAATCAGGGAATGGGCAGGAACATCTTGCCTGGTTTCCCTGAGGGTGGGAGCCTGGAAGAGCCAGAGATACAGGAGAAGCCTTGGTCTGCTTGACACCAAGCCAGAGCTTACTCCCTAAGGGACAGGAGTGGCTGTGAAGAGAGGACAGCAGGGTGGAAGGAGGGGGCATGGTGGGAGGGCAGAAGATGGGGTGGGATGTGCCTAGAGAACTTAGTGGGGAGAAAGGGAACCCTGGGAAGAGAGGAGGGAAGGCTGTTGAGGAAACAGTGTCCCATAAAAAGGGAAAGCGTGAGGTCAGAAGACAGAACTGAGGGTCAGAGCCCAATGGACCAGGTCTTCCTCCTCATTGCCCCTTCCTCCCTTGCCCCTCCTCTTGTCCTCAAGGACTGGTACTTCAAGACTCCACTGGGCAAGAAGAGAATGAAGCTTAACAAGGAGCAGATGGAGGCCGAAGAGGCCAGGATGACAAAGGAGAAAAAGAAAAAGAAGTGATGGCGAGGCTGGGGGGGGTGGGGTGCGGGGGCGAGAGCAGTGCCCAGGGTGAAGGGGCCAGTGGGTCGAGGTATAAATGTCCATGTGGCTTCGGGGACCCAGCTCTTTTGTCCAGCTCTGTGTCTTCCCTCCTGTCTGTGCCCACTGCCTGTGCCAGCCCTCACCACGCTCCCTGCTCCTGCCCAGGCTCCCACCCACTCACTCGCCCACCCACCCGTGTCCTCATTTCCTTGTCATTTTCCTGGCCTGGCCGCTAGCTCCCTTCCTCCTAGAGGAGTACCTGGAGGGATCTAAGGAGAGAAAGTAGGAAGAGAGAGAGAGGGGGAAAGGAAGGTCACAAACAGAAAAACGCGTGTCTGGAATTTAGTAGACCCTGGTTCTAGCCCCGTTTGGCAACTAACCCCCGAATTACCCTGGACCACCCTTTCCTGTCTCTGGGCCTCAGCTTCCTTATCTGTAAAGTGAGGAGAGGTTCAATTACGCTAACGAAAGTGTCTGGGAAGTCAGATAGGTGAGGGTTCTTGGGAAACGGTGGGGGTGAAGTGGGGACAGAGATGGTTCTAGAGAGAAAGGGCTCAGCAAGAGTATAGGACAAGTGGAGGGACTTCATGGCCAGGGTGAAGGCTGCTGGTAGGCCCAGTGCCTTCTCTGGGCGGTCGTCACCTCTCTTCTCTGAGAACTTCCCCCCCCCACCCCCGCACCCAACATACCCACCTTCTGTGCCCCTTCCTCCAACCCAGGGCCCACCCCTCAGGGGGCTGGCTGGGGTACAGCCTCCAGCTCTGGGGCAAAAGTCCATGGCCCCCCTTGCTGGGGAGAGAACAGGCTCAGGGGTGGGGTGAGTCAGGGACTGAAGGAACAAGAGACAAAGATTGACCCAAGTTCCCCCTAGGCCAGCATGAGGAGAGGGCAGGTGAAGGTCAAGGAGTGCGCTGCAGGCTGTAGAAGCTGATAGGAGCTCTGGCCAGGCACAGGTGTTGGAGCAACCCGAGTATGGGGCAGCAGTGGGCACAGAGCTGAGCCCAGGGGGTTGTCTTGAATTTTCTTTCTCCTATTCTTTTGATTCCCTCAAATGATAGCAGTCCCCTTATCTTAATGTGCTGAGACTCCAGTCTAACCAGGGCTCCTCAAGAGATGGGGTGTCAGCACTGAGAAGGCCTACTCCTGTTGTTTCACTGTCTGTGGCTGAGCCCAGTTCCTTTGGGAGAAGCCTGTCTCCTGGAGGGGGCGGGGGGCACTCGAGGAGCCACTACTGTGGGCCTGTCTTTGGGTATGGGAGTGTGGGAAGGTGCAGGGCTGGTGGGTAACACTGGGAAGGCAGGAAAGCCAGTCCTGCCTCACACTCCGCCTCTTGGGCCGGGGGCCCATCAGGACAGATGAGAAAGGGCCCAGCAGGACAGATGAGAAAGAACCCAGGAAAGGGAGCCTCAGTCCCCAGGTTCTAGTTCTGGCTCTGCAACAAATTACCTGTGTGGTATTGGACAAATCAGTCCCTTCTGGGGCTTCATTCTTTATCTGTGACATTACGGGTTTGTGTAGCACAGCCTGTGTGGCCCCTTCACACCCTGGTGTAGTAGAATTCTGCAGGGGAAGGCTCAGGTCTGGAGGGCTCCACCCGCATCCTGTTTCCCAAGCACTCCCTAGTCCCCACTTCTCTCCCTGGCTCTGACAGCGCTGACTGTCCTGCCTCTTTCTGGCAAGGCCCTGCTCCTCCCACACCGGACCTAGCTCCCCATCACCCCGCGCGGTCATGGTGGCATTGCATGAGTCCGCTCCTTTGGCCCTCTCTCCCAGAAACTAGCCATGCCTGGGAGACAGAGCGCCCCTCCTCAAGGGGGACGCCGTCCCTGGAGCCTCCCCGTGGCCGCTGTCTGCCGGGACCGGGGTCCCCAGTCAGGCCCAGCCCGGGACAACCCTAGGCCATTGCCGCTTCTGTGCCGTGACATGAGCCTACAGAACGCGCTCTACACCGGGGACCTGGAGAGGCTGCAGGAGTTGTTCCCGCCTCACAGCACAGCCGACCTGCTGCTGGAAAGCCGGGCCGCCGAGCCGCGCTGGAGCTGCAGCCAGCCTGGTGAGGGTCTGGCCTGGTGCCCGGGGGCGGGGCGAGGAGCTGGGGGGCCGCCTAGGAGCAGAGGTACCAAAAGCTTGAGGGAAAAGAGGAGCCGGTGGTTCTCCGCCCTGAGGCTGGCCCCGCAGCGGCCAGGCCTTGGCCCAGGAGGGAAGTCATGCGGAGCCCAGAATAGCTCCTGCTGGCCTTGTGGCCAGGTCAGGCAGCGCTCAGGACATAGACCCACTCCCTCCGCTGGTCAGCTTGCCCCTTTCTCTCCCCTTCGTTTTCTCCCCACATGCTCGCACTCTGCCCTCATGAGCTGGTCCCCCGGAGACTGCAGGGGCCAGGAGGGGTCTCCCGGCGACAGGCACTCCCTCTGTGCCAGGCTGGTGGAGAAGCCCAGCACGGGGCACGCAGAGTGTCGCAAGGGCGGCCCGGGCCCCATCATCACCCGCACAGCCTCGGGGCCTGCCCTTGCCTTTTGGCAGGCAGTGTTGGCGGGGGACGTGGGCGCAGTCGCCCGCATCCTCGCGGACGACAGCGCAGGCCTGGCCCCTGACTCCGTCTTTGATACCAGCGACCCAGAACGATGGAGGGATTTCCGCTACAACATCCGCGCTCTGAGTACGGCGGGCGCCGGGTGGGCGAGCGGGAGGCGGGAAGGGGCTCCGGGCACCTCTGGGCGCGTCGCCCGTTTGCCAGCCGCCCTGGCCTTTCCCCAGGACTCTGGTCTCTGACGTACGAGGAGGAGCTGACCACCCCGCTGCACGTGGCGGCCAGCCGGGGCCACGTAGACGTGCTGCGGCTGCTGCTGAGGCGGCGGGCCCCGCCCGACAGCGCCCCTGGCGGCCGCACCGCGCTGCACGAGGCCTGCGCAGCTGGCCGCGCGCCATGCGCCCACTTGCTGCTGGTGGCAGGAGCCGACCCCGACCTCCCTGACCAGGACGGAAAACGGCCCTTGCATCTCTGCGGGGGGTCCGGCGCCCTTGAGTGAGTGAGCCATCATCCCTACCGCCTGCCCCACTCTTAGCGGAGGCGAAGAGAGCGTCCCAGGAAGGATGAGGGAGCAGGCCCAGTGGGCTGAGGTGGAGTAGGGGCTCCGGCCAGGGGTCAGGATGCGATTAATCTGGACTTGGGACAATTCTCTGATTCCCGGGGTGGAGGAGGGCTGGGGCAGGGGCCCAGCTCGTGACCTGGTACTGGGGAATTTGTCGAGGGGCCATTATGGGAAGGTGGGGCCGCTGTCAAGCTTCAGTACTTTCTGAGGCTATCCTCCGTGCCAGGCAATGAGCTAAGTACAACAGCAATTGAATCACAGCCCTGCCCTCAGGGCGTTTCTTATCCAGGGATCTAGACAGGCTGTGGGCTGAGGAGGACAGCTGGGGTCTCCGTGGGCAGGGTCTGGCATTCCAGTATTAGCTGGGCACCCTCAGATGAACGGGCGCAAGGGACTGTCACTAACCAAACTCACGAGAGAGGATAGATACACCCAAATCGGTCATTTGTTATTTACAAGGAAAATTCCTTTGCAGTGACTCAACAATTATGACCTATGTACAGGGAACCTGGGTGGATGAGTCCTGGAAACTATTTTGGTCTAGGCAAAGGGAGCCTTGGCAAATCCTTCCTGAACTAACTCTGCCTACAATAGAGGCACTTCTCTGCTTACCGCACACCCATCAGACTTCACAGCTTGCCCCTGAGTGGTGTCAAATTTTTGATCCTTGGGTTCTCCTTTGGTGGACCTTCTTCTTCCTGTGAACGTCATCGGCCTTCAGAGGATTCTCCATCAACCTATCATATCACCACTGAAGACATGTTCTATAGCAGCATGGTCCAATGGGCAGATAATGTGAACTGGATATGTAAATTAAAATTTTCTAGTAGCCCCATTAAAAATTTGAAAAGAAACAAGTGAAACTAATTTTAGTAATATATTTTATTTAACACAATAGTTCCAAAATGTTCTTTCAATATGTAATCAATATAAAAAATTAAGCATGAGATAGTTTACATTCTTTTTTTGTATTAAACCTTCAAAATTGGTGTGTGCTTTACCCGTACAACACCTCTCGACTGGGACTGGCCACACTGCATGTGCTCAGTAGCCACCCAGGGCCAGCGGCTACTGTGTTAGACACCTCTGGATCATCCCACAAGTTTAGTTCTTGCCACCTTCCATCCCAGCCGAGACCACCCTGATGATAATAATTCTTTCCTTTCTTGAGCAAACAAATTTTAAAAATAATTATGGAAAATTTCAAACCTATAGGAAGAAAGAGAGAGTGATAGAAGGAGCCCCATGATCCAGCACCATCCACACCCCCAAATGCTGCCATTTGAGCTCTCTTGGGCCACCACTACAGGAACAGCTGTTCAGGCATTGTCTCATGTGCTGCACCCAGCAACCTCATAAGGTCGACCAGTACCAGTTGCTGTCGAGTTGATTCCAACTCATGGCAACCCCACGTGTGCAGAGTAAAACTGTGCTTCATAGGGTTTTCATTGGTTGTGATCGTTCAGAAGGAGATCACCAGGCCTTTCTCCCGAGGTGCCTCTGGGTGGGTTTGAACTGACCACCCTTCTGTTAATAATTGAGTGCTGAACCATTTGTGCCACCCAGGGACTCCTCATAATGCCTGGGTGCTATTAATTTTTCCCATTCTACAGATGAGGAAACTGAAGCTCAAAGGGGCTAAGTTTCCTTAGCCTTGATTGAGGTTCACAAGTTGCCTAGGCTCCCTATACTTATCACAGGTATATACAATCATCTGGGAGGGCCATCCTAGGAAAAAACTGGTGGGCAAATTTTGATTTTGCTGTTTGTCCCACTGATGCACTTCCATTCATACCCTGGCCTAGCCCATCCTGAGCCCACTTCCCTATCCCAGCACACAGGGCCCCCCACTGCTGGCTGCCCTGGCCTCTAATGCCAGCTCCTCCACTTCCTGGCGGGAAAGCTGAGTGAGAGCCTCACAGTCGAAGGGGGGCGCAGTTCCCTCATCTGTGAAACGAGAGTAATGAAAAAGCTGGAATGTGGTAAGGATTAAGTCGGTGAACTCATATAAAGTCCTTGGTGTTCCCATTTAGCGTAATAACTATTCCTTGCTTTCATTCCCATGGAGAATGTAGTGAGTGATCGTACTTTAATACCTGAGGGTATTGCTGGGATGAGGCGTGACAGGCAGGATGGAAGATGAGGGGGACAGGCAGACCAGCAGCCCCCGTGGCTCCCTCAGCTCTTTGCATGGTCTGCTCAGACCACCATCAGTGCTGGGGAAGGCCCCTTCCCTGGGCTCCTCCTCACCACCATCTTACCTATACTAGGTGTGCAGAGCTGCTGCTGAGGTTTGGAGCGAAAGTGGACGGCCGGTCCGAGGAAGAAGAAGAGACCCCTTTGCACGTGGCCGCCCGGGTTGGCCATGTGGCGCTAGTGGAGCTACTTCTAAGGCGGGGGGCATGCCCCAATGCCCAGGATGCTGAGGGCCGCACGCCTCTGCTGGCCGCCTGTGAAGCCGGCTGTCTAGACCCAGACAACGCCGGGGACACCGCTGCCCACTGCCTCCAGCTGTGCCGTTTGCTGCTTTCGGCTGGTGCCGATGCCGATGCTGCCGATCAGGACAAGCGGCGGCCCCTGCACCTGGCCTGTCGCCATGGCTACATTGCCGTCGTGGAGCTGCTCCTGTCCTGTGGCGTCAGTGCCAACACCATGGACTATGGGGGACACACAGCCCTGCACTATGCCCTGCAGGGCCCAGCCATGGCCCTGGCCCAGAGCCCAGAGTACGTGGTTCGGGCCCTGCTCAACCACGGGGCTGTCCGCGTCTGGCCTGGGGCCCTCCCCAAGGTACGGGGCTGCAGGGCAGAGGAGGGGTCCCGGATGGCACGGAGACCAAAGGACCCAGACCTGTGCCCCTGCTGGCTTTAGGGTGTGGTCCAGGGCATGTGGGCACATAGAGCACTGCTTGCTGCCTGTCTGTCATTCAACAAATAGGCAGAGCCCAAATGTGGGGCAAAGGCAAGTGCGCAGACTGACCGGCAGGAAAGGCGCGTACTCGTGAGAGAGAGTATGTGTGATGGGCAGGAGGGTGGATGGCGTGTGTGTGTGTGTGTGTGTGTGTGTGAGATGGGCAGGAGACTTGTGGTGTGTGTGAGTGTGTGGAGTGTGTGTGGTGGGCGGGAGGGTTGTGGTGTATGTGAGTACATGCGTGTGTGTGGGATAGGCAGGAGGGTGTGTGTGGTGGGTAGGAGGGTGTGTGTGTGTGTGAGGTGGGCAGGAGGGTGTGGTGTATGTGAGTGTGTGTGTGGGAGAGAGGGATGGGTAGGACACTTGTGTATGTGAGTGTGTGGAGTGTGTGTGGTGGGCGGGAGGATTGTGTATGTGTGTGTGATGGTCAGGAGGGTGTGTGTGTGTGGTAGGAGGTTATGGTGTATGTGAGTGTGTGTGTGTGTGTGTGATGGGCAGGAGGATGTGTGAGTGTGTGTATGGTGGGCGGGTGTGTGTGTGTGTGGTGGGCAGGAGGGTGTGGTGTATGAGTGTGTGGTGGGTAGGAGGGTGTGGTGTATGTGTGTATCTTGAGTGTGGTGGGCAGGAGGGTTGTGGTGTATGTGTGTGGTGTGTGTGTGTGGTGGGCAGGAGGGTGTGTGTGTGTGAGATGGGCAGGAGGGTGAGGTGTATGTGAGTGTGTGTGTGTGTGAGAGAGAGATGGGCAGGAGACTTGTGTATGTGAGTGTGTGGTGGGCAGGAAGGTTGTGGTGTATGTGAGTGTGTGGTATGTGTATGAGATGGGCAGGAGGGTGTGGTGTATGTGTGTGGTGGGCAGGAGGGTGTGGTGTGTGTGTGTGTATGTGTGTGTGTGTGAAATGGGCAGGAGGGTGTGGTGTATGTGAGTGTGTGGTGTGTGTAGTGGGCAGGAGGGTTGTGGTGTATGTGAGTGTGGTGTGTGTGGTGGGCAGAGGGATTGTGTATGTGAGTGTACGTGAGTGTATGTGTGGTGTGTGTTTTTGTGTGATGAGCAGGAGGCTTGTGGTGTATGTGAGTGTGTGTGTGGGACAGATGGGCAGGAGACTTGTGTACATGACTGTGTGGTGTGTGTGTCGTGGGCAGGAGGGTGGGCAGAGGGCAGTGGGCCCAGGTTATAAAGAATCTGTAGAGATGGAAGGAGGAGTGGAGTGTGAGGTGGGCAGTGGGCAGTGGGCAGCTGTTTGAGGTCTTCATGGAGGCGTAAGGAGATGGAAAAGTGTTCTAGGGAGCTCTGGCTTACAGTGGGATCAGTTCAGCGAGGGACACTCTGGACATAGGAGAGGCTCCCCCAGGCAGGAACAATGCAGCAGGCAGAAGGTTCAGGCTCCTGAGCATCTGAAAAGACCTTGGCAGGACTCACACGGCCCAGCACAGACACCTGACACCTGGGCAAAGTCCTTTGAGAGCTCATTTTCAATCTATATCATATTTTACTTGATTTTCTTAAGTCGGGTCAACTTGAAATCCTATGTGCTGATGCTCTGCAGGCCCCTGTTAAGTGCTTTCCTGGAGGGTGAAGCTGCTCTGTGGAGCACTGATGTGTGGAGGGGTGTGATGCCATGACAGCCTGGCGGGCGCTGGCACACCTGTCCTCGGAGGAGAGGGCTCTGTGGCTCCTGGGCAGTGGGGCAAGAGGGACACTTGGTGTGGCAGGTGCCCCTTTGCTCACAGACAAGCATCTGTCTTATTCCTAGGCAAGACCAAATAATTAAACAGCCCAAGAGTTTGGCAGATTGGTCTCCCCTTTGGGAAAATACAAGAAAATCAACAATTAACACTAATTAATCTCCTATTAACACCAGATAATTAGCAGACGAGCAATTCCCTGTAATCTGACGAAAGCTCTGACAGCTAATGATTTCTCCACGGGGCGGAGCAGGAGGTGGAGGCAGCGCAGCTTACGGAGCACCGCAGACCTCGCCCACCGGCTCCGTGCCGCGCCCGCCGCGGCTGCGCCCCCCCCCACCCCCACGCCCCAGGTGATCAGAAAGTGGGGCAGGCGCTCGAACCGGTTTCTGGTCAGCAGCCCTTCCAGGCAGGCGGAGCTTCCGGCCCCAGACGGGGGCAGGAGGCTGCCACAGCCCGTCTGTGACCAAACGCGGCCGTCATTCCTTTGAGAGCTCAGCAGACCTGGGTCCAGGTGGTGGAACTCTGGTGAGTCACTGGAGTTCTTTGAGAACGTGACACAGTCTGTACCTGGCAGTGATGAGGCGGCTGGGGGACAGCGCAGAGTCAGCAGAACCAGCTGGCCTGCCTGCACCTCAGACACCCTCTGAGGGCTTTACACGTGGCCTCTGCTTCAGCAGCCCCTGAGGCTGGCTGTGGCTCAGTCACACTAGCCCTGTGACCGTGGGCAAGTCGCTGTTCTCTTTGGGCCTCAGGGTCCTTGTCAGTAAATCAGAGGTAACAACAGTGTGCCTGCCTCAGAGGGTCTGTGTGAGAACTATGAGTTAATATGTACACAGCCCCCCAAGACAGCCCTAACCCAGTGCTCCACTCATGCGAGCTGCTGTGGCTCTGAAGTTAAATACTGTATTCAACAGCACCGACCTGCTTCTAAGCAGTATCTGAGCATAGGGTCTCACTGGGCACAGAAGAGGGTGACGCAGGCTGGAGTTGCTACACAGGGCTTCCTGGAGGACGAGGGACTTGGAATGGTGGTGAAGGAAGGGAGCAGGCTTCCCAGGCAGGGTAAGCACTGTGGGCCAAGTGCAGAGGCTGGAGTCTGCCAGCGCGGGTGGGAGGAGCAGAGAGGCTGGCCTGACAGCAGACGGAGCACTGTGCTCCTTCCCAGTTCTGAGGAAGAGGGAGGGAAAGGGCCTGTGTGACAAACCCACTTCGACAAACTCAAGTGGAGGGGAGCCCACAGGAGGATAGGGCAGCTCTGGCAAGCTCCACCCCAGAGGCAGGGCAGGAATCCAAAGGCCTCGGGCATGGGAACCACTTTCTGCCATTTCCTGGACGTTCCCTGCCTTCTAGGCAGAGTTTTTAAACTTGCATAATAGTATATGCAAGTGTGTGTGTGTGTGTGCGCGCGTGTGCGTGTGTGTGTATGTATGTATGTATGTGGCAGGGGCATGTGGTTATGTGGAGGAATGCTGCTTAGGGGTGTGTGCATAGCTTGTCTTCAATTTTAAAAGGATCTGAGATCATTGCTTGTAGGTTGAGATGCATGGATGAAGAAGCACAGGGATTCCACACAGCAGCAGGGCCAATGGCACCGTGCCTGGGCCTGGCACTGCCTAGCTGCCTCTTCCGCCCCTCTGGGAGCTGTCCCGAAGCATGTCTCCCTCCCCAGGCCCAGGCACCCAGGCCTCTGCTCCAGGTTGACCAGGCCAACCACTCTCAGCCCCTTGCCCTCCTTGTTTTCCTTTGCAGAAGTATGTCTGTAAGTGGTTATGGGCTTTCCCTCTGCCACAGAGGCTCCCGAAATCAGGGGCCTTCTCTGTCTGTGTCTCTGCTGCATCCCCAGTGCTTGGCACACACAGATCCTCAGCAAATGTTTGTTGAATGACTAAATAACAGAATGAACCCACTCCCACCAAGCCCTCCATGGAGGCTGCCACGTGCATCCTGTGTTGGTCTTTGGCTGCCATGTTCTTCTGCCTGAAATGCCTTCCTGTGCCTGACTTCCGCTCACCCTCGCAGCCCTGCCCCACTCTGTGAATCCTCCCCCTCCTGTGCACCCCTACTCTAGCTCTCTCCCCTCACTTGGCGTCTGGCAGACTCTGCTCTGTGAAGTATGTGTCTTCTGGCCTGCTCAGAAACCACAGCCACAGGCCAGGCAGCCTTTCCCAGGTGGCCGACTGTCCAGCACGGGGCTGTTACAGGCTGGCGGCGGCAGAGCAGGGCTGTGCAGTTGTTGAGGGAAGGAGCCCCACTGCCTGCCTTGAAGGCTGGAACTACAACTTACTGTGTGATCTGAGTCATCCCTCTGTGGCTCAGCTTCCCTTATCTGTAAAATGGGTATAACAGTCCTTACCCTGTAGCAATGGGATGAAAGACACGTGAAGTGCTGAGAAAAGTATCTGGCGTGCAGGGTGGTTGGCCGCACAGGCTGATGCAGCTCTCCCCTGCAGGTACTGGAGCGCTGGTCCACGTCCCCACGGACCATTGAGGTGCTAATGAACACCTACTGTGTTGTGCAGCTTCCCGAGGAGGCCATGGGCCTGGTTCCACCGGAAACACTGCAGGTCAGTCGGGTTCCAGGACTGTTCTGGGAGACCTCTGCTCCCTTCATGCAGACCACTCAGCCCGACCCCAAGAGATGCCCACCTCCTACAGGGAAGCCCACTGGCCCCGCTCATTCCCCAGCAGTCACCCAGAGACCCCTCACATCTCACAATAAGAAAGCCCAGTGTGAACACCCGACGCATTCACTCCTTGAGGAGAAGTGCGTGCCCACAGCCGCCTGCTGAGCCCGTGTCTGTCCCCAGGAGCACTGCCGTTTCTACTCGTCGCTCTTTGCCCTGGCAAGGCAGCCGAGATCACTGCAGCACCTGAGCCGCTGTGCTCTGCGCGCCCACCTGGCTGCCCGCCTGCCCCAGGCCCTGCCCTGTCTGCCCCTGCCGCCCCGCCTGCTCCGCTACTTGCAGCTCGAGTTCGAGGATGTGCTCTACTAGTGAGTCCTGCGTCGGGGGCTGGTCACCAGCCAGCCTCCTGGGCCACCAGCTGCGCTGACCTCTCCTTCCCAACACTTCTTCTCAAGCCTGGGAGCAGATGCCCCCAGAGTGCGCCTGCCTGCCTCTCGATAGGCCAGAACCTGGGCCTGAGTGTAAGCCACCTGAGGCGGACTGGCCCTCTCAGCAGGAGGCCCGTGTCCACAGGAAGAGCAGTGCTGATTCCACCGTAGAGGGACAGAGAGGCCATGGTGGCAAGCTGTGTGTGGGGAGGACAGCAAGGACTTGTGGCAAGGGACACATTCTCCTTTAGGGTCTCTTGGGCTATTGACTCCTGAGGCCCCCTCAAGCCCATCCCTGTGTCAGAAATCCCTGTGCACATGGAAGTCTCCAGGCCTGTGCTGTGTGGGGCTGTCTGAGCGGCTCTGCCTCAGGGTCGTCAGGATGGGAAACTTTGGGTGGGCAGATGTACAGGAGTCCCTTCTCCTGTGAGATCCACGGGCTCTTGAGGACCGCAGGCAGCCTCCCCTTCTGCCCCTTGAATTGGCGGAATGGCTGTCAGGTGAGAGAGTGTCAGGAAGGGCCTAAAGAAGAGAGGGGGATGGATGGGGAGGACTGAGTTGTGGTGGGGTGGTGAAGGAAGCCTGCAGATAAGGAGGCAAGAGGGAATGGCAGGGAAACCAATGGGAAATGGGTCAAATGGGTGCTGTGGGTGAAAAGTAAGGGCCAGGTTTAGGAAAATGACATGAAATTATCCTGCTGCCTGAGAACATGAGTCAGTCAGGGAGCCTCTCGCTGCTCCTTCCTCAAATGTGGCTTTGCAGTGGAGAGGGCATGGAAGTGAGAACTGTAGGATTGGGTTTCTAGCCCTAGCCTTGCTCTTAACTTGTGGGACATGTCTCTGGGCTAGTTTCTGCACCTGTAAAACAAGGGAGAGGGCAAGGGTCCCTAAGGATCCTTGCAGCCCTGGAACCTACAGATAGCCCTACAGGCAGAGGGGCTGGCTTTATGGGGAGCCAGAGCAGCCAATCATGGGCACTGGTTCTGTGATGTCAAGGGTGTCCTTGGTTCAGAAAGGGCAGTGGGAGGGCAGAAGAGGAAGAATGGGGATGGGGACCTGGTTCCCACTGTGGCCTCACGGGGCTTGGGCTGACACTCCTGTCTGGGCTTCCAGGTGCTGGGACTCTGTTATGTATTAAATTGTGCCCCCTAAAATATGTGTTGGAATCCTAACCCCTATACTTGTGGATGTAATCCTGTTTGGAAAGAGAAATTTCTTTGTTATGTTAATTAGATCATACTCAAGTAGGAAGGCCCCTAAACCTAATCACGTCTGAGTAATAGGGCAGATTAGACACAGACCTGAACACACAGGGAAAGACAGATGCCATGTGAGGATCACCAAGGAACCAAGGAACGCCTGGGGCTACCGACAAGGAGAGAATCCCCGCACATGAGACCCTGATTTGGACTTGTAGCCTCTAGGGCTGTGAGAAAATAAATTTCTGTTCTTTAAAGCCACCCGCCTGTAGTATTTCTGTTACAGCAGCACTAGGGGACTAAAACAGGTCCAGCGTGGGTTGAAGGCCACAGGGGGGCTGTTTATAGAAAGGGAGCAACTGCCCAGTAGGAGGGTCCAGGCCTGGAGCCCAGGTCCCCAGGCAGTTGGGCCTGACTATGGCCTTGCCCCCTCAGCTGTAGAAACTCAAGAAACCCACAGGCCACACCTAAAAATATCAAAAAGGAGTAGGGCTGGCCTGTCGCAGGGTGTGTGATGGGAAACAAGGGTCAGGAGGACATTTTCTGTGAGGCTTGTGCTGGGGAAACCCTGTGATGTTGAGTTCTGCTCACTGTCAAGACCTGCTCAGGGCCTTTCTCAGTGATCCCTATCTTGTCCCAGGGTGGGGATCCTCAGGAGGATGCCCTATTATTCATTGTTCAACACCTATTGGGTGCCTGTATATTCTGGGCACTGCAGATATAGGGGTCCAAAGTCCTTGCTCTCTAGTCCCCACAAAAGTTCACTTTCTGGTGGGGAGCGCGAGACACTGAAATATCAGATAGTGCTAAGTGCTGTGTAGAGAAATGTAAAAGGATGATGGGACAGAGAGTGGCTGGGCTATTTTAGATTGGGTGGCAGGAAGGCTGCTGTCTGAGGAGGTGATATTTACCTGAGCCCTGAAGGACAAGGGATGTGACTAGTGGGGAAGAGCAGCCAGTCAGAGGCAACCTGGACTGGAAACGATCAGAGGGCTCTACGTGAGGAATGACAGGACTGATTTAGGTTTTAAATGATAACTTTGGATTGTATGATCCCACTTCTATGAAATATCAGAATAGGCAAGTGCACAGAGACCAAAGTTTATTTATTAATCATTACCAGGGACTGGGGGGGTGGGCAGTGGGCAGTTACCCCTTAAGGGGCACTGAGTTTTTGTTTGGGGCATTGAAAGCTTTTGAAAATGGATAGTGGTGATGATAGCACAACATGGTGGGATTAATGTCGCTGAATGGTGCACTTCAAAAATGCTTAAAATGGAAATTTTTTGTTAGATACTTTTATATAAAAAATGTTGCGGGTTAAAAATAAGATCACTTTGGCTGCTGAATGGTTGGGGGTGGGGTGGGGGGTGTGGAGATACAGAATCAGAGACCAGTTAGGAGACTACTGCAGTAGTCCAGGCAAGAGAGGAGGTCATGGTAGGCGAGATTTGGGGGTCCTTTCTGGAGAATTGATGGGACTTGCTGACAGAGTGGATGTAGGGGGCTGAGAGAAAGAATAATCCAGGATGACCTCAATTTTTGGCTTGAGCAACTGAACAGTGGGTGGGCCCATTACGAAGATGGGGAAGATGAGAAGGCTGGGGGCGGGTAAAAAACCTGTTTTGGATATGTTAAATTTGTGATTCCTACTGGTCATCTCAAAGTGGCTGTGTTTAAAGGTCATTTGGATAATGACTCTGGAGTTTGGGGATGGAAATTGTGGGGATCATTGGCATGTGGGAGATATCATTCTGTGCTTCCCGAGTCCCAGGTTGTAGGTGCTGGACATATGGCTGTCAATGGCACACGTTCCTGCCCCGGCGAATTTCCGATCTAGTCTGAGAAACCAGTGTGTGGACAGCTAGTCAGAATGCAAGACCCAAGGAACTGAATGCAAAATAAACGTGGCAGCGGAGCTGAGGGCGTGAGGAGGAGGACAGGGATCCGGGAAGACCTCACAGAGGAGGCTGCCTCTCCTTCAAGTGGTAGCAAGGTAAAGTGGTGGGAAGGTCTCTCGAGAGGGTTGTATCCTCATGGAAACTTTTATAAGGGGGGAGGTGTGGGAGGTCTTGCGGAGTAGTCAGTATTAGAGAACTACTGCCTAACTTCAGCCGTCTCTGCTGAGTGGAGTCAGACATCGAGACACGCTTGCAAGCGAGGGAGCTTCCTCCCCAGCCTCCTAGCCGTTAATCCCGCGGGCTCAGAACCTCTCCCCGGTAATTACTTTCGGTAATGTGTTTGCTCCAAACCAATTTCCCGCCTCCGTGAGGACTCCGCCCTGCACTGGAGGCCCGGACCTCCCCACCACCAAGATTTCCGCGAGTAAGGCGCACACGCATACAGCAAGCGTTCAACCCAACAGACACAGACAGACTCAAGTACCTGGACACGCAAGCATACATGTCCCTGCGCACATGCACACTGGACTTTAAAACACGCATGTACAATCCCCGCCTACCAGCGTACTCACAGTAAAGTGCCCAGAAGCGCCGGGTGTCCTCGCCGTGGGACGTTCACCTATCCTACTCCTTCGCCCCTCAATCACACCAGGGGGCGCTACAGAACTCCGCAAGGCACACCTGGTGGCTGCAGTTGTGCACTGATGCCACCAGAGGGCGCCCGCGGACAGGGCCCCCCCGACAAGGCCCGCCGCAAGCTGCCTCTCTAGCCAGTAGTGGAGTGAGAGGTAGCGCTCCGGCGGCTTTGATGTGAGGATACTTCTTTCTTGACATCCTAGGTGCTGGCTTCCACTCCATGAGGGGGAGGCCAGATGATGGAGTCCGGGACATAGGCACAAGCTGAAAGCGTAGATTCCAAATATAATTCCTCTGTCAGGCGTTCCCCCAGCCGGTGGGGCCACGAGAGAGGGCCGATCAGAGCAGGGGCAACTAGACGCGCACTTTAGACAAATGGGGTGAGGCACTTGCCCGCTATGGGCCTCCTCAGGCTTCAGAGGGAGAACCAGGGATTTGGCTCCTGGTAAAGAAAGAACCGAAGGAGCCTTGGTGGCGCAGTGGTTAAAGCGCTCAGCTTCTAACTGAAAGGTGAAAGGTCGGCGGTTTGAAAAGATGACAGCCTTGGAAACCTTGTACGGCAGTTCGGCTCTGCCCTATAGGGTCGCTCTAGGGTCTAATCAACTCGATGGCAATGGGTAAAAGAGGCGAGCCTCGTTCAGACTAGAGCACCACAGGTTCTGTCCTTGGTACTGATGGGAGAGTAACAAGCTGTTTCTGGCGCTCGCTGACTGGGGGAAGGTGAATTTCCTTCTTGGCCACTGCTCTTTGTCCTTTAGGACAGTGAGGGCTCATTTTGAAAGGTGTTTTCTCCTGTTCACTTGATCCTCGCATCTGCTCTTTGACTAGGCAGAGCAGATGTTAATAGCCACCTTGTTGCCTAAGTTCCATGCTTCCTGAAAGGAACCAGAAGGGAAGTGGGCTACTGCAGTTACCCAGGTTAGTTACTGAATGCCAAGGGCTGTGCAGAAGTCACACTTCATGGCCCCGGCTGGCAAGGGCATACATAGGAACAGACTGACCATGTAAACAGATTATAAAATACAGTATCTGACAAACACACACCACATCAGGTCAATACTAGGGGGAGGGGAGGACCTGGTAGGGGAGGGATGCTTTTGAGCTTTTGGAATTTTGTGTTATTTTATTGCCTACACAACAAAATGAATGAAGTTAAACATTTTAAAATGGCCCTTCTGGCCACATAAACCAGAGACTTCATCAGCCTAAGACCAGAAGAACTAGATGGTGTCCAGCTACCACCAATGACTACCCTGACAGGGAACACAACAGAGAGTCCCCGACGGAGCAGGAGAAAAATGGGAGTGCAGAACTCAAACTCTAGTAAAAAGACCAGACTTAATGGTTTGATTGAGACCAGAGGGACCCTGGAAGACATGGCCCCTGGACTCTCTGTTAGCCCAAAACTAAAACCACTCCTGAGGCCAACTCTTCAGACAAAGATTAGACTTGACTATGGGACATAAAATGATACTCATGAAGAGGATGCCTCTTAGCTTAAGCAGATACATGAGACTAAATGTGCAGCTTCTGTCCGGAGGCGAGATGAGAAAGCAGAGAGGGTTAGGAGCTGGTTGAATGGACACACAGGAAATCCAGGGTGGAAAGCAGGAGTGTGCTGTCACAGTATAGGGAGAGCAACTAGGGTCACATAACAATGTATGTATAAATTTTTGTATGAGAGACTAACCTGAATTGTAAACTTTCACTTAAAGCAGAGTAAAAATAAAATTTTTTTAAAAGGCCCTTCCTTCATGCCTTATTTGTTGGTGCTGTAACTGCTCATACAGCTTTAGTTTCAGTTACTGTAGCCCAGAGTTCCCTCAATGTATCAAGTTACCCCAGACACCCTTTTAACTCAGTACTGAAGTCATTCCTGAGGTTCAGCCTTCAGCCAAAGATTAGACAGGCCTATAAACAAACAATAACATACGTAGTTCAACCATATATACCAGACTAAATGGGCACACCAGCCCAGGGGCAAGAAGGAGAAGGCAGGAGGGGACAGGAAAGCTGGACAAATGGAAATGGGGAATCCAAGGTTGAGGAGAGTGTTGATGTGTCGCGGGGCTGGCAACCAATGTCACAAAACAATACATATTAATTGTTTAATAAGAAACTAATTTGTTCTCTAAACTTTCACCTAAAGCACAATAAAAAAAAAAAAAAGATGTATCAAGTCAATAAGCTTCTATTACGCATCCAACACTTGACCTCTCAATTTTTAAGAACTCCGTCTTCCATACTGGTATGGTGAGGTGCTTGGGTAATTTAACAAACGATTGTTCTGAAGAATATCTTTAGGCAGGATGTATCCTAGTGCTTCAGTGGTTAGTTGGGGTTCCCAGACTTAAGCACCCCTTCTTTCTCTATGGCAGCATCTTCCCACCAGACCCCTCTGTGAGATTGTAATGTAGAGACAAGGATAAATCAGGACTGCATGAAATGGCACTCTTCTCTGCTCACCTCCCTGGTGAATTGTCATTCCAGGCATACCCTTAACTCAGCCCCACTCTGGTGAGTGCCTCTCCAGGTGCTGATCCTCACCAGAATGGTGCTCACTCCTGATATGAGCAAGTGTCACTGAGGTGTTCCTTACTGACCTGTTCTGTCTGGGCTCTGGCACTCCGGGACTCTTCAGCCTTAGCTTTTCCTCCTCACATGAATCACATAATTCCCCTGTCTCCACTGATTCTTCCCAACCTCTCCTGGCTTTGGTAGTCTTCTTTGTAACCAAGTTGATTGCCCTGGCCCACCTGAGCAGCAGTTTCCTAGGGACTGACGACCCTGGCTTTCCCTGGCAGACTTTCTCTGGTCCTGAAGCTTCGCCACTCATCTTCCATTGAGGGAGCCTTGGAGATCCTGCCTGTCTTTCTCTCTTGTCCATGGACCTGAGGCGCCTATCAAACCCAAAGTGCCCTGACTTTTGCCTCTGATTTCAACTCTGCTGCGGGGAATCAGGAGGAGGAGGAGGGTAAAAAGCGCCACCATTTCAGTGTTTGCGAATGGGGGAGGCGAGCAGAGTCATCCGCAATTAGCGGGTAATTAGCGCCGCTGACCCTTGTGGCTCATCAGCGCTCCGGGGCCAGCCCCCAGCAATCAGCCGGGGCAGGTCGAGAGTGTCAGGCCGGGGAGTGAATAGGGCTCATCAGCTGCGCGGGAGCCGGGCGCCAATCAGGGAAGTTAATAGCAGAAGAGAGAGAGCGAAGAGGGCGAGCGAGGGAGGGAGACAGGGAGAGACAGACAGACAAGAGACACGGATAAAGGCGAGAAATGCGAGAGAAGAGTTAAGACAGTCTGAGCTCGGGAATGAGAAAGGGGCAAGAGCTCGTCAGATAGGGAGGCAGGGATAGGAGGGAGGACAGGGAAGGCAGGAAGGAGGAAATGAGGAGGGGAGAGACGCAAGGGGAAGGTGAGGGGGCTGGTGAGTACTCGGAGTAGTGTGGGCACTCGAGGAAGTCTACCCCACAAACGTCTAGGGAGTAGGACAGTGGGCGGGGGAGGAGGGAACGAGGAAGGAGGGGTATCGCCCGTGCCAAGAGAATAGGGACGCAGGGAAATGCGAAGGGGGAGGGGAAGGAATAACGGGAGAAACACCCCCCCCCCCCAACGACGTCTCTCTCAGCCGCGCCCCCTGCAGGCTCCCCGCATCCCTTACTCTGCCCTGGGTCCCGCGGCGGGCAGCAGAGCTCTCGGTCCCACACTGCGCCTGGGCGGGGGCTGCGGGGGGGGCCTCCGTGGCTGTCCCGCCCTCAGCCGGCTGCGCCCGCGCCGCTGCCGGCGCCCGCATCTCTGCCTGCGTTCCGCGCCAGCGCCCTGCACCCCTGCCTGCATCCCACCGGCGCTCCTGCCCCTTCCCGCTCCCCTGCCCGCGCCCGCGCCCCTGCCGGCACCCCGCGCCCCGCACGCCTGCCTGCCTCCCATGCCCGCGCTCCTGCCCCTTCCTGCTTCCCTGTTGGCGCCCGGCTCCCGCGCCCCGCGCCGGCCAGCGGGCCGAGGTGGGAGCGTCACTGGCGCGGCCCCCGCCCCCGCGGCCGCCGCAAACTTTCACAAAGCGGCGCTGTCCGGCCTCATCAATCTCTATTACTAACCGTCGGGCGGCCGCGAGCGGCGGCGGGCGGGGGTCCGGCGGGCGGGGCGGGGCGGCGCCGGAGGAAGCGGAGCGTAATTTGAGGAAGATGGATGAGTGCGGAGGGCGACACCCCCGGCCTGCCCGCCGCCCGCCCCGCCCTCCGCCGGCCCGGAGCCGCTGAGCGCGCCGCCACAGCGTCCCCGCACCGGGCGCCATGCAGACGCCCGCGGGCCGCGCCGGGGGCCCGGGCGCCGCCTTCTCCATCGACGCCCTCATCGGGCCGCCGCCGCCGCCGCGCGCCGCGCGCGTGCTCTACGCCGGCTACCCCCTGCTCGTGCCCTACCGGCCGCTCGTGCTGCCGCCCGCGCCGCTGCCCGCCGGCCTCCCGCCGCTCGGGCCGCTGGCGCCCTTCGCCGGCCGTCTGCCCGGCGCCTTCTGCGCGGGCCTCGGCCCCGCCGTGCCCTCCATGGTGGCGCTCACGGCCGCGCTGCCCGGCTTCGCCGAGCCGCCCGACGCCTTCTACGGGCCCCCGGAGCTGGCCCCCGCCGCTGCCGCCGCCCAACCCCCGCCCGAGGCCGGTGCCCGGCGCCCCGAGGGCGGCCCGCACCCCGACGAGCTGGGACCCGCGCGGGACAAGGGGGCCGAGCCGCCGCCGCCGCCGCCGCCGCACTTCTCTGAGAGTTTCCCGAGTCTGCCGGGTAAGTGCCTGAGCGCCGGCCGGAGCCCGCCTCGGACCTCAGACCCAGAGTTCGGAGCCTGGCCAAGGACCCCTGGCTCCCTTCCGACTGACGCCCCCGCCTCGCAGCCCCCCAGCCTCGCACCCAGCGCCTCCTTCCAGAGCCCTTCGTTTCTCTGCTCAGCCCGGATTAGGGAAGCCGCACGGGTGGGAGTCCTGCGGATGGCAGCAGGACTCCAGGACGAGGGGGCCGCCAGCCGGGACGACTCTGGGCTGTCAGTTCACTAGGGCAGGCAGCTCTGGCTTCGGAGGGCAGAGTGCATTGACCCCTGACGCCTGGGGCGGGATGCCTGGGCTCTGTGGATGCAGGGGCAAAAAGAGGTCTCATCGCGTCTCAGCTGGCAGGTCTAGATCCCAGCCTTGATGAACTGGGTGAGGATCCGAGGAAACGTGAAGCTGGCAGGGAGCTGGAGCCCGCCGGCCCTAAGCTGTCTTCGGGCCCGGGAGAAAGGCTAAAGGCGGGTTGGGCTGGGCGTGGCCCAGAGTCCTAGGTTTGAGAGTTCAGATATGATTGTGGAAGCAGGAAGATTCGGCTAAAAGGTCCTGCAGGTGCCCTGGACCCTCCATGGGAGGGTGCCCTCACCATATAATCAGGGTGTACTACACCGAGCCCTGTTTATACCAATGCATTTGTAGCCCTTCTGTCCCCCCTTTGGCCCTTAACCCCGAGAAGCCCCAGGAGCTTTCACCTGCCCAGGGGCGGATCCAGGTGTTTTGAGATGTAAAGCTTACAGATCTGCCAGTGTAGGGCTTTGAAGCTTCAACTCTAGCATTAGGGTGAATCCTCCTCTCCTCAACCATTAGTCGCATCCAGCTTAGCAGGTGGAAGGGACCTCAGGAGCCTGAGGGTGGCTCTGGCAGAGGCAAGAAGGAGATCCAAGAGTCCTTTTTGTGCTTTGCCAGGAGAGGGCAATTCCTGATGGTTCTCTTAGGTTTCTGGGTCCTTCCTGAAATTGTCCAGAGCTAACCATTCCTCCTGACCCCAAGGGCTGCCATGGGGTCTGCTTCCCTCTTTTCCTCTTTAGTCCCAGGCATTTGGGCTTTTGGAGTCAGCTGTCTTTTTCTTGTTTGTACCTGGTTGGATCAGGAGGATGCAGTGACTGAAGTCAAAGCAGCACCTCCCAAGAAGGCTGAAAGGAAACGATAGAGTGGCAGCTGAAGGTGGGAGGAAAAGGCCGGGGCGGGTGAGGGGGGTGGGAGGTGGGCCACCAGCAAGATGCTTTTGTGAAGAAAAGGTCAGTGGAATTTTTGCAATTGGATGTTCCTAAGGGGGAAGAGAGAGCAAGGCAGGTCACCAGAGTGATGGTTCTGGAAGTCATGGGCCCAGCAGGGCTGAAGGAGAAGCAGACAGCCTGGGAAGGGATGAGCTGGAGGATGCCAGGGAGGAGGGCTGAGGGGTGGCAAGCAATTTGTCCCACCCTTCAGGGCCACTTGGCTCTTATTGGACCGTGTATATGGGGGCTTCTTTGTGAAGCAGATAGAATATTGACTGTAAGATTGGACACTGAGAGAGAGGACTAAAGAGGAAAAGAACAGAAGAGAGATATTGAGGAAGGAAGAACTGAGGAAAGGGCCAAGGAACGAGCTGTGTACGGGAACATTCGAGAGAAGGCTGTCTGTGGGAAGAGACACATAGAAGGGGTTTCTATACTGGGCTCTCTGGACCAGATGTGTGTGTGGAAAGAGTTCTGTCTTGAGAGGGCTGGGGGGAGTCAAATAAAAATTCTAGGAAACAGGGAGAAGTTTCAACCCTGGGCGTAGTTTTCTTTAAAGGTTTTCAATACTGGGAGTGATGGGAAACTGGAATTTATTTCCATGAGATGATGAAGGAAAGATCTCTGTGTGGAAGTGCTGGAAACAAAAGAGACTTGGGTTGTTCTTGGGGTAAAGGCGAGGCATTTCTTGCTAGGCGTGATGGGAAGGAGCTGTTTGCAGAGGTGGCACTTTGAGAGCATGCTGAGGGAAGGCCCTGACTCTGGGCATGGGTACAAACAAGAGTTACAGTGGGCTGCTGGGCAGGGCAGCAGTGAGTATGGATTTCAGCAGAAACATACCAGGGAATAGTGAGTGAGAGGTTTCACCTGTGATGGTGGCTCCTTATTGCCCTAAGTACAAACTCTGCCACCTCTGCCTCTCGAGACCACTCAGTCCACCTTCCCAGGCTTGAGTTTTTCCTGAGATAGCTGAGGAAAGAAAATACAATTCCAGAAATGTTAGGCAGAAAATCCATCTGGGGAGTGATGACGCGTGGCCCGTGCTGTAAATGGATGGAAAACGAACACTCTGTTTTGGGAATTGTCTTAGAATATTTGGAGTGAAATAGGAGAGTTCTTGGCTGAGAATAATAAGATTGCAATCTCAGTGTTTGAAGAGTTTGGAGGAGGAATGCTATCTTTAAAAATGATAGAGGAGGAATTGTTGTCCTAGTGTGGATTGGTTACGTTTGTCTGAAATCATTATTAGTTTATGTTTAGTGCTTTACAATTTACCAGCCCTTTTAAATGAAATTAGTGTGAAGATAGGCCAGTTTGGAGAATGATGGATGAATTTCTTTTCATTGAGAATTACAGGAACTTTTTAAAAAAAAATTATTTTGCTGAGAATTAGACAACACTCTCTAGTAGAATTGAAGAAGAAAAAACCAGAACTTTATTGTGAATTTGATTGCAGAAGTAGATGCTGTATAAGCAGGCAAAAAGAGATACTACATACAGAATAATGCCGTAGAGAAGGCATTGAGAAGAGTAGATGGAAAAGAATTCTTGGTTTGGAGCTTGGAGAGTAGTAGAAAGAGTTGGGTCTTCCCATTCTCTTCTAGGAATGATAAAAAGAGGAGGGATTTTTGAACCAGTAGGGAAGATTTTAAAGTACAAATCAACAGACAAGCCCAGAGCAGTGCTGCCTAGTAGAAATATAATGCAAGCCATATACGTAATCAAAAAAAATTTTAGTAGCCACATTAAAAAGGTAAAAAGAAATGGGTGAAATTAATTTTAATGATATATTTAATTTAACTTAATATGTCTAAAATATTATCATTTCAACATTATCAATATAAAAAGTTTTTAATTAGATATTTACATCCTCCTGTCATACTAAGCCTTTGAATTCCAATATTTTACACTTTTTGGACATCTCAATTCAGACTAGCCACATTTCAAGTGGTCTATACCCTCATGTGGCTAGTGGCAATTATAATCAAGATTACAGACGTAGAGAGTTGCAAGGACAGAGCCATGTAAAAGTGTTGGGGAAAAGAGCTTTGAATCCCAGTTAATCGGCTTAATATCATTTCTAGTGCTTCTGTTCTACTTCCGAGTTTGTTGCATAGTGCCTGGGGTCTTAAAAGCTTGCAAGCAGCCATCCAAGGCACAACAACAATTGGTCTCTATTTACCTGGAGCAACAGATGAAGGAGAGTCAGGAATAGGGGGAGGAAATGGAATGCATGGCTAATTGCCTCCACGAACAACTGCCTCCTTTGCCAAGAGACCAGAAGAACTGGATGGTACCCAGCTACCATTACTGAACATTTTGATCAAAGAGTCTATAGAAAAGTCCTGATCAAAAAGGAGAAAATTCAGAGCAGAATTTCAAATTCTCATGGAATCCAGACGTTCTGGAGCGATTGAGGCTGGATGAGCCCCGGGAAACTATTGCCCTGACATAATCTTTAAACCTTAAACCAAAAATATCCCCTGAAGTCTTCTTAAAACGAAACAGTAGTTTAGCTAAGTTAGTAAAGAATGTCTGCCTTGAGCATTGTGCTTTTTTAAAGAACTATCTGTATGGGATCACACTGACCACAGCAACTCGAAAGGTTAGATAGGAAGCTTAGGGGGCAGTGAGTTTATGTTAATGGGGAGAAACAATTCAGAAAAGGAGGGTGAGAATGGTTGCACAACTTGAAGAATGTAATCATTGTGGCTGAATTGTACATGTAGAAATATTTTAATTGGTGTATGTTTTGCTGTGTATATTTTCAACAACAACAAAATAAATTATTAAAGAAAAAAAAAAGAACTTTGAATTGGGGAGGACAGGGAAGTCTTCAATGTGTTAGGTACAACTGAGGGAAGAGAGCAGTAAACTCTAAATGACAGGCAAATGCCATTCCAGGATGGCAGAGAGAATTTTATTGTGTGGTGCAAATCTGTATCATAGAGACAACAGGTGAGGATGCTGTATACTGGGGGGAATGATGAAAAGCACCGCCCATTGAAGAAACACAGAAGAAAATGTTAAATTAGGGGTGTCTGAAGCAATGATTTCATTCAGGGAGGAAAGCATTATATTGCCTGAAAACAAAAGCTTAAGAAGTGAGGGGTGGTAAACACTCCGTGGGTAGCTGTTGGACGGATGATAAAAAGATGAACAATTGATGTGAGAGAGAATGCCAGTCTTGAGCATGATGAAATGAGGAACCCATTTGTAGTTGGGCTGATATAGAAGATAAGAGAATATGATGGGACAAAAGTTGGAGATATCATTGTAGTGTATATTATTTTTTAAACAATAAACAGAAAAAGATTTGATAATTTCTGAATCAAGACTGGCAGTAAAAATGGAAGTCATACAAGGAGACCAGGGAAGCTTCCTAGGAGCATGATATTTGAGTGTGATTGCTGTAAGCTAAGCCCCTGATGTAGCTAGAGAACATTTTAGATGACCATCCATTAATTTCTGAATAAGTATCTGTATGACCATCAAGATATGATGATATTTACTTATGAGAGAAAAACAGGAAATGATTCTGTGACATGGAATCGGAGACTTCAGTTGCTGAAAACAGGAGGGAGAGTTTTCCTGGAAGCAATGGGAACCCAGAGTGTGTTTTCCTGGGACTTTTGGGGAAGAGCATACAGGGAGAGTGATTGTTCCATTGACATTTGCAGACTGGCTCGTATTGCGTTAACTTATCGCAATAGAGGGGACGTTTATGTAGGAGTTGGGGCACATGTTTCAAGCTGTGGCGGGTTCGACTCAGAGGACAGTCACTGTGCCTGTCTTACGGGCTTAGTATGTTCAAGACACTTTGGGAGATTGAACGTCACATAACTTCTCATATAGGATTACATCAAAAATTCATTTTTAAATATTTGAAAAACTGTATTTTAATAAAACTGGTTTCTGATGTAATTTATGCATTTTATTTGATGCACCTAAAGGCGCTATTTTGAGAGGAGTTCATAGGCTTCATCAGACTGACAGAGGGGTCCATGGCGCAAAACAGGTTAAGAGCTCCTGGTTGAGGACAATTTTATTGGGAGGGTTGGACGGGGACACTGAAATGCCTTGTGCCATAGTGAAGATGCACGGGGAGGGCTGGATGAGAGAAGGCTTTCTGCAGGGGTACATGCAGATAGATAGACATGACGGAAGGATGGGCACGAATAGTCTGTACTAGTAATAATGGAAAAGGGGCGATGTTTTAATGGGGAAGGAGGAGGAATGTAATGTTTTGAGGAAAATGCTTTGCACTCAGAGGAATGTTATAATAGGGAGTTATAGGCAAGAATTTTGCCTTGGAAGTAATGAGGGCAAAGAGCCCTTTTGCAGTGAAATGGTGTGGAATTAGGAAATCGAAATGAAAGAAGTAACGGCGTAGACATACAATGAGAGAGACTGGAAGAGCAGTGATGAGAAGAGAGTTTGGTGGGAGAGAACTTTCACCTAGCAGGGATGGGGAAGCAGTCCCCGGCAGGGAGGCGTGCACTTGGACCTGGGCAGTGATGCGTAGGCTCCTCATGGTGATGTTGAGGGTGAAAGGGGTCTGCGTTAGGAGTGATGGAGAAGGGGTTTGGGTTTTGTATTGGAAATATGGCCATGCTGTGATAAGCTGTCAGCTTAGAGTCATGTGGAAGCAGTATGTACTAGGAGTGATTGGGAGAGGGGTAGGGAGAAGAGATGCTTGGCTTTGGGGTGATGGAAGAGTGGCCTGTGTGGTTGAAGGGGGTGCCATGGGAAGAGACAGCAGGGTGTGCAGGGAGTCGTAAGCTGATATTGTCACTGCCGTCATGGGAGAGGAAGGGATAGCATTCAAGCGGTGATGTGAACGCCTGTATCAGAATGCTTCTGGTAGGGGCTACCGGAACTAGGAGAATAGGGTTACGAGGAGAGTGAGCTAGGTAAGAATGAGGACTGGGAGAACAGGAGAGTACTTTGACCTGGGAGTAATGAGAGACAGGCTTCTTGACTGAGTTGGGTGCAGAGAGGTGGTGCAGAGATGTCCTGGGAGGGAAGGGAGGAAGTGCTTTGTGCTGGGATGGATGGTAACGATTCCATAAACTACGCTTAGATACTGGGAGTATGTAGCTGAGTGATCGTGGCCAAATCACTCCTGAGTCTTAGCTTCGTGTCAGTAAAATTAGGAGTGTGAGGTAGTGATCTCTAAGATTGCTGCCAGCTCTGCAAGTCTGTTTTTGTCTATAAGGATACCATTATTAATGAAATGTTTCTTTAAAAAAACAGGCATTCTGAGCAAAGGGACCGGGGTGAGGGGATCCTGTGCTTTTCAGGGCTGAGTTTGCCGCGGTAGCTGAGGATGAGGAGGCCGTCTGGGATACATTCATCATAAGGCTGCATGAGGGCCAGGCTGAAGGACTGAAGAGACTTTGCCATCTGGGATTGGGGAGGGTTACTTGAGCCATGTTTATATACAACCTTTGTGTAAATGAGAGAGAGAAACTTTTGATAAAGGTGGGAGTAGATCTTGTCTAGTCCAGAAAGCTTGGGGGCATCAATTGTGACTGGTGAGGAAGGAAGCAAGGCCTGGACAGGGAATGATAAAAAGAAAATTTGTATTGTGGCGTCAGTTCCTTGGACTTCTGTATTATTTCTCCATCTGGTAATGACATTTGTGGGAGGGTGACATTAGCCTTTAGTCCCTTTCTAAGTTCTCACAGTGAGGTGTAGTATAGCGTAGCATAGAGGGAAGAGCCTGGGCTTGGCTCTGCTGCATCCTGTGTGGCCTGCAGGGAAGTAGCCAGCCTTTGGAGTCTCCATTTCCTCGTCGGTAAAAATAAGGGCAGTAACCCTTACCTCACAGAGTTGTTTTAAGGATCAAACGAAAAAAGAGTCATAGGTGCGTGAGAAGTTATTGTTATTGTCATTGTACTGGAAATTGATGGGAGGCTTTCTGGGAATTCAGTTGGGAAAGATCTCTTCATTAGGAATCGTGTGGGATGGATGGCCCTTTCTCTACTGATGAGGAAAGATATTGGTGGGAGTGACGATAGAGGCGGTACTAAGTTCTGAGAACTATGGATTCAGAAAATGCCAGAGGAGGTGGCCTGGCGCTGAATCTAGCAGGTAGATTTCACATTTCGTCTTAGCTCTTTCTGCTTCCTTATGGTTCCCTCCCTCATGTTTGGCACTTTCTACAGAACCCCAGGCTGACCAGAACCCCTCTGCTCTGCCCCTCCCAGGCCTGTTAAAACACCTCTCTGTCCTCTTTTTTCTTCATCAAAATTCCTACTCTCTCACAGTAGGGAACCCTGGTGGCTAAGAGCTCAGCTGCTAACCAAAAGGTCGGCAGTTCAAATCCACCAGCCGCTCCTTGGAAACCCTATGGGGCAGTTCTACTCTGTCCTGTGGGGTCGCTATGAGTCAGAACTGACTTGACGGCATCTAACAACAACAACACAGTAGCAAAGCCATTGCACTAATTCACACCCAGGTGGATTAAGTGGATTTTTAAAAATCCTAATGAATTTCAAACGGGTAGGATTTAAGGCGGTGTTACTATGAATGACTTCAGGTCACGTGGATAAATTATTTTGGATGGGAGAATTGTGGGAATGAGGTGAGAGGCCACCTTTCCCCAGAGTCATATTATTGTCACTTCTAGTGACAGCGTTGTATTTAGTCAGAACTCTTTGGGTTGCAAGTGACAGTAACTCAACTCCAAATGGAGCTAAAATGAGGATTTGCTGATTCATGTAATGGTGAAGCACAGGAGTGGGGCCAGGGCTGCAGATGGTGTTGTCAGGTCCGCCTCTCTCGGTGTCTCAGCCTTGTTCTGTCCCAAGACAGCTGCCTTCATTTAGTCAGAGTCAAAGGAGAGCCCAGTCAACGGTGGTGGTTCAGTGGTAAAATTCTTGCCTTCCTTGTGGGAGACCCAGGTTCAATTCCTGGCCAATGCAGCTCATGTGCAGCCACCACCCATCATCAGTGGAGGCTTACATGTTGCTATGATGCGGAACAGGTTTCAGTGGAGCTTCTAGATTAAGACAGACTCAGAAGAAAGGCCTGGTGATCTACTTCCAGAAATCAGCCAATGAAAACCACAACGGTCCAAGCCCCAGCTGATTATGGGGACTGGGCAGCATTTTGTTCTATTGTACACGGGGGCACCAGGAATCAGGGGCCAACTCAAAGGCAGCTAATAACAACAAGGGGTGGGTTCAGCCTTAGCAGTTCTGAATGTTCGTATCCCAGGTTAGGGCCCCAGTGGATTCTCAAGTATGTAAAATCCTGGGAAGGACTGGATTACGGGATTAACCAGGAAGTGAGGGTGTTGTGATGAGTAGGTCTGGCCCTGGCACCTAACTGTGGTGAGCAGTAGGGGGAGCAGTTCCCTAAGGAGGGGGCTCGTACTGAACAAAAACAAACCCAGACATCTTCCTCAGCCAGCGAGAAAGAAAAGGAGCCTCCAAATTCCTTTCAGTATCAGGGGAAGAAGCCTTCCCCACTGGCAAGATAACTAGCATAGAAGTGACAAAAGAGATCCTGGAAATGGAGCTCTGCAGACAGTTCTGGAACGAGGAAGGTGAAGGGAGATGAAGATGGGAGAGACATTTCTGTTTCCCTGTGGTGCTGCCTCTTTGATATGATTCCTGTACAAGAAAGACTGCTCCCGAGCAGCAAAGGAGACAGTTGTAAACCAGAAGCTAGAGAAAGTTAGTATTAAAACAAAACTTTTTCCATGGTTTAGCAATATTGTTTTTAAACTGGGAAAATATGTTTCTAAATAAAAGCACCAACTGATATGAGTATGTCAAGTAGACAAATGACAGGGAAGATGGGAGAAAGTTCCGGTGGGAATTTTGTTCTGGAGACAGGTGGGAGAGATTGGCTGCTAAAGAACCAAGATGAAGTTTTGAGAGTGAGGCCTCTCCTAGGGGAATTACAAGGACCTTGTCTGCGGATGTGAGGGGAGATTAGTGATTAGGAGAGAGCTGTCTATGGGGAAGTGAAAGGAATGAGGCCTAAACTTGTATTTGATAAGAAGGTTATTTATCTAATGAGACATCTGGGGAGGGGACTTTTACTTCAAGTGGGAAGAGAAGAGATTTTACTGGAAATGTTGGGAAGAGCATCGACTGGAGGTCTAGGAGACCAAGATTCTAGACACAGTTCTGTCCCTAGTTGTGTGACTTAGGAAAATCATTCAACTTTTCTGAAACTCAGTTTCTTTCACCTGAAAATAAGGTTACTAGTACAACTGTTACTACTGTTACTGATCATAGACCTGCCTACTTGAGTGAGTTGCCTGAAGATAAAATAAGATCATCAGTGTGAAGGTGGTTGCAGAGTTAAAAGTGATACAGTGGTGCTGCTCACAATGCTGTTATGTGGTGACAGGAACTTTCTTGAACTTTGGAGCTTGTCCTGACAGCAGAAGGGCCTCTGGCCTGGCACTGATATCAAGGGAGTTCTTTGTTGATTTGGAGTAAAGACTGCTGAAGAGTAATGGGACACGTGAAGAGAGAGAGAACATGAAGATGAATTGTCCTTATTGCACCTGAAATGATGGGAACAAGTCTTCCCGTCATGAGAGCATGGAGTTAATGGGGATGAGTGAGAAACGGAAGGTGAACTGGATGTTAGAAATGATGAGAGCAAGAGGTGCCTCTGGGAAGACGAGAAAGAATTCTCTACTGGGCACGATGGTGAAATGAGGACTTTGAAATGGGAGTTGGGGGCACATGGTAGCCATTTTTTGAGGGATGATCTGGATTTCCTCCCCCACTCAAACTGGTACTGGATTAAGGGGGAGAACAGTTGAACGGGAAGGGTAAGGAGGTGATGCATTGTCCGGGAGGAGCCTTTCCTGAGAGTGTTTGAGGGGAAGTTTTAGGGTAGTTGTTTTGGAAGTAGAGGGACAAGTTGGAACTGAGGGTAATGGGGATGCAGAGGGACTTCTTTTCTCTGATTAATAAAGACTACTTATTTTGTACCAGTTAATAGCTTTTCTATGAACTATATAAGGGTAGGAGCTATAATAACTGCATGAATGTGGGGCCTCACAGGGCCTCCATGAGTTCTTTTAGATGGGAGTCAGAAGTGCCCCCCCGCCACAACAGCCCCTCATCCTGGTGGCTGTAGCTTCAGACTTCCCCTCTAGATGTGATGGTGCTGGGCTGGTGCTGTTTAATCTTCCTATTGCAGCATGCCTACAATGGTTCTTTGGCCCTGGATTTCTTCCCCAGCTTGACCTGACCCATTCCCAAGATGGGGCTTCTCGTGTCTCTTGGGCTGGTTCTCTGTCTCTGTTCCCGCAATGTGGCCAGATAGGAAGGTCACATGAACCCTCTGGAGGGTCACCAATACCCCTAGTATGCCCTCTACAAGGACTCAGGTACCTTGATGCATGTTTCAAACCTGTGACTTCCAGTTCTCAGGACAGTAGCACCCACTAGGAGGACTGCATGCTCTCCGGGTGTTTCCTAACATCCAACCTTACCACGTTCATTCCCCCTCCCCCCTCCCCCCTCCCAGAGACTACACACTTCCTCCACAGGCTTTAGACTCTCCACAGAGACCCGCTGGAAACTTAACACGCTCTTCTTATTACCTGTGATGTCATTTTCATGCACAGTGGACAGAACCTACCTACCTAGCACAGTCAAATCATTTCCTGTTTTTAAATTTTCATTTTTATTTTGCTGAAACTGTTCTCATCAGAATCATATTTTCCATGTAAAATGTTCAATGGAGTCTTGTTTTGTTGGTCGTGATTTTTTGTTCATATCAAGCAACTACAGCGTTTGCAGTTGGAAATGTACTTTTATGGACATCGTATCTACCAAGTCCAACGATTCTAAATCAGATTTTACAGACAGAAATTTTATCCAAAAGATTTGCTTCTGTCAGTTTTTAGTCACTAACAGATTTTTCTACGTGCAATTTTTGTTTTATTCTGTTTGATTATTTTTACCATAAATATTCATTATAAATTGGATAAAAGAGTTTGCATTTATTTCTTAGCTAATTTATAAAAAAGATACTAAGCAATTCACCTCAGCTGTTTGAGGATTGCTGCATTCTAAAAGACTGGGGAAAATCCACTTTGTCTATATATTTTTTCATCACTTTGGATCTTGTGTTCTAAAGTCCCCTTCTGCTGCAGAGCAGTGAGCAAGTGGAAGGGCCAAAATGGCTTGCTTTGCTACACATCCATCAGTATTTTGGGGAAAGACATAGGGATGTTTAAGAAAAAGCTTCTTGCTCTCTCTTCCCCCTGATTTTCAGCCCTTTCCAAGTTTCTCTGACTCACCATTCTCCTGCTCCTCCTCTGCCCCACTTCTGTCTTGCCTGTTCACTTTCTGCCCGTCATCCTTCTTTCCCTGCTCCAAGCCTCACGGGCTGGCCCGAGGATGAGACTGTAGCTGTCCTTGGTCCCTCTCAGTTGCTTTCTTCTGTTGCCCCACCCCCATCTCTTTCCAAGAGTTGCTCATCAGAGTCCCCAGTGTCATGATCGTAAAAGCTCAGAGAAGAAACTCTTGCCCCTGCCGCTCAGCACCCCTCGGGACCAGGGGCTGGGAGAGGCTGTGTAACTGCTTGAGGGTTGGGGTGGGGGTGGTGCTCCAGCAGCAACAAGAAGCAACCCGCTCTGCGGGCATAACGTAACCAGCAGACCTCACGTCTGCCAGGAGGATGGGATGGATGACATGATCTCAGGAGGCCCCAGATCGTGGAACCGGGGGAGCTGCATTTCAATCACCATCATGTCAGATTTATTGGACACCCCCTGGGTGCTTAGATCTGTAATGAATGATTTCATCCTTCAAGCCCTGAAATCCAGTTTCTGCCTTTTTAGCAGCTGTTTAGCACATTGTAATACTGGGCTGAGTTTTTACAAGTTTTTGTTATTCTGTCATCATTTACTGCAAAAACTATGATTTTTAAATGAAAGAAGATTTAATCATGATGCAGGGACAGCCCTTCACCTCTTCTAGGATAAAATCCTGTAGGTTTCCACTGCAGGTCAGCTCCTCTCAGCGAAGGTGAGACCAGACAGCATCCTGCCAAGAGGGAGGGTGGGACTCCTGGGGAGAACATCTGTGGTGGGACCAGAGCTGGGTTGTGGCAGGCTGAGGGGAATACCTTAGGAGAGACTTGGGAAAGGCAGAGACAGAGACACAGAGCACGCGTTTGGAAATAGTTTCTTTCATTTAGTCAGTTAAATACATACTGAATGCCTACTATGTGCAGGCACTTTTCTAGATGCTGAAGATACAGCACTGCATAACACATATTAAAACTCCCTAGCCTCACGGAAGAGGAGCCCTGGTGGCACAGTGGTTAAAGCGCTTGGCTGCTAACCAAAAGATTAGCTGCTCAAACCCACTAGCTGTTCCGCGGGAGAAAAATGTGGCAGTCTGCTTCCATGAAGATTTACAGCCTTGGAAGCCCTAGGAAGGCAGTTCTACTCTGTCCTATGAGGTCTCTATGAGTTGAAATTGACTTGACGGCAATGGGTTTTATCCTCACGGAGGTGGTTCAGTGGTAGTATTTTCGGCTTCCATGTGGGAGACCCAGGTTCGATCTCCAGTCAATGCACCTCATGTGTATCCACCACCCATCATTGGAGGCTTGTTGTGATGCTGAACAGGTTTCAGCAGAGTTTTCAGATTGACAGTCTAGGAAGAAAGGCCTGGTAATCTATTTCTGAAAATCAGCCTGTGAAAACCCTGTGGATCACAGCTGCACACAGGGTTGCCGACTGGACAGCAGCTTACCATAACCCTCGCGGAGCTTATGTTCTGACAGGAAGAGGCAGCCTATAGAGTGAAGGAATAAAGTCGGTGACGTGTACTAAAGCAGAGAGGGAGGTAGAGTGCATTGGGGGCTTTAATATAAAAAGGATGATCACGGAGGGTCTCACTGATAAAGACTTGGAGCCACTGGTAGGGAATGAGCCTGTGCAAAAACCTTGGCAAAGAGTATTCCAAACAGGAAAGAACGTGCTGAAGGGAAGAATATACTCACTTCTGCAAATGTCAGTAAACCAGGTGTGAGCTAAGGGTGACCTGGAGGAGGTGAGCAGAGGTCAGATTCTGGATGTATCCTGAAGGCAGCACTAACAGGATGTGCTGCTGGGTTGAACGTAGATTGTGAGAGGGTTTGACCTACAGGGAGGATGGAACTGGCATTAAATGAGTTGGAGAAGACACGGTGGGGGTGGGGGTGGGGGAAGAGTTGGTTTGGGGGCAAAGACCAGGAGTTCGGTTTGGGCCACGTTAAAGCTGAGTTCTGTGGAAGTAGCAAACCGTGTGGGGGAACCATGGGTGTGAATCTTGCAGAAAACAAAATGGGTTTGGCTAGGGAGGAGCTAAGGGAGAAAGCACGGGTGATTGGGGAGCTGATTAGGAGGCGTGCATTGTAGACAGTCTATTTATCTGCAGACAGTGGATGAAGCTGGGCATTAGTGGAGGTTGGGCTAGCTTTTGAAGAGAGCACAAAAGCCCATGGGCTGGTGGAGAGCTCATGAATGGGAGGAGCAGGGCAGGCTGGGTGAGGCTACGCTGGGGCCTGCCTCGTGGGCTTTGAGAGGTTAGATAAAGAGTGGAGTGATACAGGAAGAGAAGGGGGGTTGTAAAATAGCCTTGGCCGTGGGGGAGCTGATGGAGCAAGGGAGCTGGACAGGGGCTGGGAGTTCTGGCCTCTAAGGAAAATGGAAGCGTGTCTTGAGGGAAGGAGCAGGTGCAGACTGCACCAGGGGAGGGAAGGGACAGCTCTGGGAATTACTGGGCTGCTGCTACAGGAGCCCGAGAGGATCCAGAGTATCGGGAGTCAGGTAAGCTCTGACTGCCAAAAGGTGTTCCATCCACACCCACGTTCTCTCTCCTATGATGCATTTCACCGTTCCATGGAGCTGTTTTATTTTTCTCTGAGTTGGACTCCCCACCCGAGAGTGCTTGTGCATGTACATGAGGTGGCAGGCACAGGTGGACCCACTTCACACACGTCTCCTCACACAGGAAGCTGTCAGGAGCTGATTGTCTTGTGCGTGCTTTCCCACCTGCTGGCTGTCTTTCCCTGCTTATTGGTCCTTTGGGCAGAAAACCAGGGAGTCACTGAAACTCAAATACTGAAAACATTTGTAATGCATTATTTGCAGTTCTGACAAAAATTTCAGTGGATAAGAAGATTGAAACTAATGGTTGAATTAAAATTTTGAATGATGTGTGGGTGATATGCCTATGATTACAAGTGGGTGATATGCCTATGATTACAAATAATCAGTAATCTACTACACTAATCAATACTTCTCTTCCCCACGGTTTCCCTCCCTGTTTCCTCCCTTTTCCCATATGCCCTCAGCCCTCCCAGTTGACACCGAGCTCCAAGCCTCAGGATTCTGAACTGGAGCCCACAGCAGCTGTTTGTACTGCCCGGGCTACCTGGGCAGGAAAAGAGGGTAGATGGGAAAAGAGAGATCATTTTAAAATAAGGGATGAGGATAAGGATTGGAAAGGGATCCAAGGGCTAAGTAATTGGAAGATGACTCTGGCCATCATTCAGTGCTGGGTGTTATGGAGAAGCGGGAAGGCGTGGTGAGCAAACCTTCCAGACTCTGGGCCCTTTAACAGCATTTCTTGGACCTGGATGTGGTGGGAGGGGTGGGGTGAGGGTGGGGGATCAGAAGACCCTGAGGCTCCCTCTGGAATGAGGTTCTAGGCCTGGTGGCGAGGGAGGAGAGTGACGACTGTCTGTGGAAGACAGAACAGACTGGAGAAGGCCCCTAGGAGATCCACGAAAGCCTGCAGGCTGACTGCCCCTCCTTGCCTTGGTCACCCTGGCCCACACCAGAGTCAGGCTTCCTGGCTGGGTCTGCAGGGTACAGTGAGAGGAACAGGCAGGCCCTTGGTCTTGAGGACTAGAGAAAGCAGGGAGGGGTAGGGAGAGTGAGTCCGGGGTGGTTTTCTTCTGGTACGCATTTATTGCTTCCCCATTTTGCCCTAGTGAAATCTGTGTTGTTTCTTCCCACCTCTTTGTCTTCCCTGAACCTCTTCCCACCCCATGGACGGGCCACCCTCTGGTCCCCTGTTCATCCAGCAGCAGAGGGGAAGGCGTACAGCTCAGACGAGGAGAAGCTGGAGGCCCCAGTGGGCGACCTGGCGGGCAGCGAGCAGGAGGAGGAGGGCTCGGGCGCCGACAGCGAGGATGACAGCTTCCTGGACGGTGCTGCGGGCGGCCCAGGGACACTCCTGGGACCAAAACCGAAGCTAAAGGAGGGCCTGGGGACTGCAGCTGAGGAGGGCGCGCCAGCGGCATCAGGGGCGACGGCGCCCGGGGGCAAGAGCCGGCGGCGCCGCACAGCATTCACCAGCGAGCAGCTCCTGGAACTGGAGAAGGAGTTTCATTGCAAGAAGTACCTGTCACTGACAGAGCGCTCGCAGATCGCCCACGCCCTCAAGCTCAGTGAGGTGCAGGTCAAGATCTGGTTCCAGAACCGGCGCGCCAAGTGGAAGCGCATCAAAGCCGGCAACATCAGCAGCCGCTCCGGGGAGCCCGTGCGGAACCCCAAGATCGTGGTGCCCATCCCCGTGCATGTCAACAGGTTCGCTGTGCGCAGCCAGCACCAGCAGTTGGAGCAGGGGGCCCGGCCCTGACACCCACGCTGGGATGGCACAGCTGGAACGGCCCCCGGCGGGGCTCTTGGGACCAGCACACTGGGACTGCCTGGGGGCTCAACGGGCTTGGGCTTCGATTGCTGAGGAGCTGTTGGGACTGAAGTGGACCACGGGGAGGGGTGGAATCAGACATAGCTGGCCGAAAGGCTCCTTCCTGCTGATGCCCTGGCGAAGCCTTGGACAGGGTGGGGGAACCAGCCAAGCTGATGCCAGCTCCTTATTTATTTTGTGTAAAGTTTGTATATACCGAGTGCTGTTTGTCTGCACCCTGAGAGGGACTGGGAAGTTCCCGTTTCCTCAACCTCTGCCATCCTGTCCCTTGGGGTCAGTGCCATCTTGCCTCTCTATAGCACCAGGACATGCAAAGAAAGAAATGTAACTGCCACAGGACTCCTGAGAAACTCCAATCCTTACATCCTCACCCCGGTAAACTACCTCCATTGCTGTCCCTTGTCCACACCTCCTCCAGCCCACTGCGCATGCTCCAAGTGCAGTTCTGCTTCCCCTCCCACCTCAGAAGCCACGCTTCCACTGTGGGTTGGCAGGGGCTCTACTTCCTGTGTACTGCGAGGGGAAAGGACGTACTCGGCCCCGTCGGCCGGGTTCAGACCAGGCCTGTGTAACTTGAAGAGGCTGTCAGAGCTGGGGCAGGGCGGAGGTGTGTCCATGTCCACCTGTGAGCTCACTAATAAATTATTTTCCTTGTAAAGGAAAAAAAAACACTGGGTCTGTTTCTGCTGCCCGTTGATATTCCAACGCAAGGGCCTGGGGAGAACAGGCCTGTTGACGGCATGACGCGTAACCCCTCCTCCTGTAAAACCATTTAGGAAGGTTGGTACACCGAAAATGAGACACGAGGTTGAGAGGGACTGCAGCAGAGTGGACAGGCGGTTCCACGAGGGTTTGTATCGTGGGAGCTCTGGGGCTGGAACTCTTCACAGGCCTGTTAAACGACACTAGTGGACCAAGTGAACGCAGGGCTGGAGGCTTCGGGGGCACTCGCAAGAAGCAGTGCACTGTGAGGGAAATAAGCCTGTCTATAGCCACTTGCCATCCCGCCTTCACAGGAGGGCACTGTCCTGTCCAAACTCTGTGTGGGTGGGGCTGGCTGTGGAACAGGCTGCAGGTACATCTGCACTGAAACTGGGAGAGGGGGTGATTACCAAAGCCAGGTGAAGTTGTCATCATGGCAGCTGGTGTGTACTGATTCGGGAGGGGATGAGGCTAGAGAACAGAGCACTGAGAAGACAGGCTGGCTCTAAAGGAGCCCAGCAAATTCAGGAAGTAAATTAAGGTGTTAAGGATAGGGAGGGGAGGGGACCTGGCCACCCTCCTCACCTTCGTTAGAGGGCAAATCCTGGCTACTCCTGGTTCCGCGAGCATTTATGGACCACCTTGTGGAGACCGGGAGAGCTATTGTCTCCTGGATGGTTTTGGCAACCAAACAAAAGCACATCAGAGCAGAGACTGAGAGTTGACGACAGTACCCAAGTCTCCAGCTAGGACTCATGGACCCAGGCAAGTCTGCCCTCTTTTGGCCAAATTTAAGGAGGGTTAGGCCAAGAAAATGGTAGTCCAGACCAGCCATACCTAGCAGGATTTAGATCAACGTTAGGTCTGTCTGGCCCCTTAGACTCGGCCTACAAAAGGGAACCTCCAAGGTTCACTTCTTCTTAGGAGTTAAGCCAGGCAGAAGCTGAATATCCCATGAACCACTGTCATCTCAGCTATAAGAAATCCACCTACACAGGTCTAGGCAGAGCAGAGAGTCTCTGTGCTGCCTGTGGAGGGCGGAGGAGGGCCTGGGCAGGAAGGCTGCAGGGTCAACAGCTAGAATCAAGGCCCCCTGTTGTCATTTTCTTCTGGACTGACTTAGGAAGCCTCTTTAACTATATCAAGCAGTATTCAGCCAGCCCAGTTTCCCTTAGGGAATCTGGAGTTAATTACTTCCAGTATTTTCAAAGCCCTGGAACCCATTTCTACACATACTCACGACCTCGTCTCTATTCTGTCTTCTCTATGACTTAAGGCTCTTAGCAGCTTTGCAAAAGGGGCTGTGGATGGAGAAAACAAAACATGCTTTCTTCTAAGTAGTATTACTTGGTTATTCAACAGCCCCCAAGCAGGTTCCCATGCACAGAGCACCGGCCCACAACACCCCATGTGTACTGAAAATGGTCTAGAAGGCAAGGGTCGTCAGGCGGGGTGGTCTCAAGAATGTGGGAGCCATTGGCTCCTCAGACAGCCAAGATCCCGATCAGCAAGTTCTGTTTCCCCCCAGGTTTTCATTCTAGAATAACTAAGGGGCAGTCAGGAGGAGAGAGGAGGCTCAGCAGGACGGTGGTGGGCCAAGAGCCACCCGCCCTTCAAGTCCATTTCCGCTGTGACTGAGAGGTCTGCAGACAGAACTACTGCCCTGATAAACTTCTCGCCTTCTTGAAACTCTTCCCCTGCGTACTGACTCGTTCAGGCTGCCGGGCGAGCTCAGACTCTCTTTGTGGGGAAGGTGGTCAGCGTAGAGGTGTGGCATGAAGTTACTCAACAGAATATTGGTGAAAACAAAGAACAGCTGGACAGGGTTTTTGAAGGTGGTGGGAGCAAGGTGGGGAAGGCAGCATGCAGTAGGAAGCAGAGTTCTGTGTCTTCTCAGGGCTCATTGCCGCTGCTCCTGCAAACACTCGCCTTCACCTTGGCAAGAAAAGGCTGGAGACAGAAAAGCAAGGGGGAGGGAGGCTGAGGAGGGAGACAGCATGGGACTCAGGCAAAAGAAATGAAGGCTGAGAGGGAAGAATATTCTAGAGGTCAGACGGCGTAAAAATGAGAAAGCTGGACAAAGCAGTAGAGGTGAGGGGCATTTCTGGAAGGGCAGAGAGAGAAAAGGGGCAAACAAGGCCACGCACAGCCTGGTTTATTGGCTTATACACGCACACAAAATATGTACACAACATAAATATTCCAATGTACAATTTTACACGGGACTGAGAGATCATCCCTGTCTCTTTCCCCCAGTAACCCCCAACCTGGGCCCTATCCGTTTTCCATTTTAGGATGAAGGCTTGCAGGGGGCTGGCACTAAAAGGTAGGAATCTGGAGGAGGGGAGAGGTCCTGCTCCCCTCTCCTCACAGGTACCTCCAAAGGGTCCCATCCCCTTTCAATGGCACCCACAGGACAAAGGGCTAAGAACCTCCAGCCCCGCCATCTGCTGCAGCTGGAATCCCCAACCTCCCCTGACCCTTTCTCTCTTTCCCACTTATCTCTTCTCCTCTTTAACTCTTTTCCCTAGTTTCCTCCTTACTTCCTTCTACATGTCTCTAACTCTTTGTCTTTGTCTCCCCACTGCCTGCATGGAGGCGGGTCCCCAGGCTGCATAGTCCTCCTGGCCCCTGGCCCTCATAGGAGGCTGGGACTGCGGTGTAGCTCAGCAGAAGTGTTGGTGCCACTGGTGGGCTCTCGGCTGGGGGTGGGTGCTAAGCCACAGCCCTCCCCAGGGCAGCCGTGCTGAAGCAGGATATCTGCACACTCCTGGCTGCCGGCCCGGCGGGCATAGGCCAGGGGAGTCAGGCCCCGGGCGTCCTGGCTCCTCACATCCACCCCGTACTGTGGAGAAAGCACATTTTCCCAAGTGGCATAAGAGGGGAGGAGAGAAGGGCAAGGTGGTCAGAGGGTGAGGGCCAGCAGGTCTGAGGGCCAGGCAGGCACTGCACTCACCCAGATGAGCAGCTGCGTGAAGACCACGTTAGCCATGGCGCTGGAGAGGTGCAGTGCAGTGCGCCCGTCCCCATCCCCGTATGTCTCGTTCACCTCCTCCTTGGACCCGTGTGCCAGCAGCATCACCAGCAGCCGCAGGTCGTCCTCCACCACGGCCCGCAGCAGTTGCTGTCCCAAGGGTACATCCGAGCCCGGCAGGGGTGCCAGGAAGAGCTTCTGCTCATACTTGGCCCGGATCCACCGCTCCTTCTCCTCCCTGCAACCACAGTCCATCAGGGGTCAGACGGGAAGGGCCAGCCAAAGGCAGCAACCAGCTCCAAATTGGCGGCGAAGAGGGGTTACTACGAGACAGTCACACATAGCAGAGAGGAGAGACAGGCCGAGGACATTCTTGGAGCTCACCCGACAGGGTGGGGGCAGCTGAAAGGAAAAAGCATAAGGCGCCTGGGGCCAGCAGGGACAGGGCCAGCAGGGATGGCCCAAGCGTCGGTTTATCTGGCTGTCTGAACTCTCTCCGATTGGCAGTGCTGGAACAAAAGGGTAAGGGCCCGACAGGACACGCTGCCTGCCGTATCTATCACCCATTCTCCCCATCTCTGCTCGCCAGCCAGGGCGCCGTGCACCTCGGCGATAGTGCCCGCGCATGCGCGCCCTGCTGGCCCCTGACCGGTGATAATGCTCAGAAAGGGCTCAGAAAGGGCCAATTGTTGGCAGGTGCTGAGTGACAGGCTGAGGGGGAGGGGCACCCCCAGGGGCCAGCAGCCAAGAAAGCAACGGCCACTTTAACCCTTACAGCCTTGTAACGGCCATCCACACCACCCGGCCTCTCCTCTAGGCCTGGCACATTCCCCCTTCGGTGGGGCTCACCTGCACGCCTCAGGCCCTGGCTTTGCGTAGCCCTCCAGGGAGCCCTCCCAGACGCTGTTGGCCAGTGCATTGCCCATGGCCGTCATGACGGCCAGCAGCTCCGGGGGCCAGTCATCCAGATCTAGGGAGCGCACGCGGGAGAGGTGTGCCCCCAGGTGACGGTGGATTCCTGAGCACTCGATACACATCAGGGCGCCCAGGTTCAGGCTGGCCCAGTCTGGATCTAGGGGAGGGAGGAGACCTTATGAAGCAGGGGGCAGCCCAGGGACTGGATAGTCCTCCCCCAACCTGCAGTCTCTAGATCTTTTCTAAAGCCCCCTTTATGCCATCCCGACCCTCCTCTGTCCCACACTCTGCCTCAGCACTCACTGGGCGCATCGCAGTCAATACAGAAACTGTTGCCGCGAACAGTGCGGACGGCTTGCACAGCCAGAGCTGCATTTTGATTCCCCAGACGGGTCTGCAACACAGAGAAGAGATGAGGGGCAGGGGGTGTCAGTCACTGCTGCCCCCAAGCCCCTACCCCGGGCCGGTGCAGCTGCTGGGTCGTGTGGCACCCCACCTTGTCCTTGGCGCTGCGGCAGCCCTGCAAACTGGCGAGGATCTGGGCTTGGACGCTCTGTACCCACAGCTCCCGCTCCTCCGCTGTTGAGGCCTCAAAGTGCCACGTCTGGCCTGTGAGGGACACCACCACGAACTCGAATGACTCCTCCACATCTGCTAGGACAGTGAGGGGTTGGGGGGAGAGCATCACACACACTGAAGGAAGACCCAGAGAATTAAAATAAAACCCAGAGCTCTTAACTCCACCTGTGCCCCGCTCCTCTGACCTCCCCTCACCACATCTTCCCCAGCACAAGAGCGAGGATAAGACTGAACTCCCAGACAACGGGCCTCGGGCCTCTCCTTTGCCACCTGTGGAGCCTGGGTTAAGAATGGCGGGACTCGAGCTCTGGGCCCTGCTGGCCTCACAGACCTAGGGGGTGCTCCCTGGAGGAGGGGAGCTGCGTCTCTGGAGAGGGTGTGGTGGGGTGCTAGGAGGAGGATGCTGGAGGGTGGGGGAGGCGGGTGTGGGCACCATCCGTACATGTCAGCTGCGGCCGCCTCATTTTGCACCTCATTAAACCCAATATTCCTGACGGCATCATCGGCACGGGACTCCTGGGAGCTGAGCCCCCTCCCCCACACCCTGGCAGAGACAGGCAGGAAGGGCAAGGGAAGTTGGGGGAAGGAGAGGCTCCTCCATGAACTGGGAGATGTGAACAGACTGGACAGGACGTCTGCATTGACGAGCACGTGGGGCAGGTGGATGGGTGCCCAGGCAGGTGGCTGAGGCTGCTCCACGCTCTCCTCTGCAGCCCCAGAAGACAGCCACCTAATCCCACTCCCAGTGGCCACCACCCCATGGGTAACCAATCTCTAACAGGAGGGTGACTGTCATGGGGGGGTGGAGAGACAGCAGGGGGTGCCTGTGGAAGCCAAAGGGGAAGCTGGAGGCCAGGGCCTAGAGGTCAAGGTCTGCAAAGGGCAGCCCCCCAGCTCAGTGACATATGACACCCCTGGAATTCCTCCAAAGGGCTCTGATCTCAGGGTCCCCTTAACAGGACTGCCTTCCTAGAGAAATAAAACTGGCAACTTTTCTTCCCGTGGGAGCCCCACCACCCCTCATGCAGTGGACACCCGTACCATGGGCGGCTAAGCCCTGCTATGTCAAAGACTGGCAAGAAAAGGTGCTCTTTCCCTGGAGGTGATCTCCGCCCACCTGACCCACACACCTGATCTGACATTCAGCGTGGAGGCCGAGAACTAGGAGTCACTAAGTTCAACTTATCTGAGAGCAGAGAGACTCCAATCACCGAGAAGAGGGACAGTTTTAAAGGCACTTTGGGGAAAATCAGAGGAGCACCGCTACAATCAACAAAAGATATGACAAAGGTCCTATGGAACCACGTCTAAGGAATTGGGATTTCTTAGCCTGAAGTTACCAAGGCACGACTCGGCCCATCTATAAACACGTATTAAGCACTCACTACGTCCCCAGTGCTCATCAGACTCAGCAATGACACAAGAGACACATCCCAGGTCCCGGCCCTCAAGTGTTACAAGAGCAATTCATATGATACCCTGCTGCCTTTACCTTTATTAAGAATAAACAGAATGAGCTTAAACTTGAGTGGGAAGGACCTAAGTTAGGTGGAGCCCTGGTGGCACAGTGGTTAAGAGCTCAGCTGCTAACCAAAAGGTTGGTAGTTTGAATCCACCAGCTGCTCCTTGGAAACCCTATGGGGCAGTTCTACTCTGTCCTATAGGGTCCCTATGAATCGGAATCAACTCAATAGCAACAGGTTTTGGTTAAGTTAGGCAAAAGAAAGAACTCTTCTAAGATGACCAAAAGAAGTTGTGAAATTACTTTCATTAAAATGTATTATCATACCCCTTCCCTTCCATCCTCTTCTCTAAGCTGTCTGGCTCTGCAATATGTTACTGGTGATGAGTTGTAGGATAATGCAATCTTAACTTGTTTTCTCCTAAGTATTTGAGTTCAAAATTCCTGTATCTAAAGAAGTATGGATGGAATCATTAATACTTTTTATCATGGGAAAAAAATATTATTAGAGTGCTTAGTCAGTGTGAGGCAGGAAACAGAGGTGGCCGTGAGGTTACTGCCCCCAAACCCCACTGTCCCTCCTGTGCCCCCGCTTTCCCTTCGGGCCCCCTAACCTTCAGCAGCACTGGTGGGGCCATCCTGGCGGGGGGTGCCGGTGCTCTTTTTCCGCCGGTGCTTCTTCCGGTTGGAATGGGGAGATGGGGGAGGCTCCAGCTTGGGGCTGGAACTGAGAACCTCAGCTGGGCCACTGGCTGGTGCGGGGAAGAGGTGGAGACATGTGGGAGAGGGAAGGTAGAGGCAGGGCTGAGGCAGAGCTGGATGGGATAGAGCACAGGGGAAGACAAGGTCCTGCCTGGTCCCTAGCTGGCCACTGGGAGCTCCACCCTGCCTTGTAGCTGGGCCAGGCCCAGAGAAGCCAGACTCTATCTCTCCAAGGTGAAGGCCTCCGCCCAGAGGCTGCCCATCTCAAAGTGTACAGCTTTGAAGAAGGAACATGTGGAGAGAGGAGCATGAAGGAAACGGGAAGAGGGAGTGGGCCTGGCAGGAGAAAGGCAGGGGAAGGGGATGTTAGCTTCTGCAGCCTGGAGGGGCAGAAGGCAGCCCAGGGAACTCAGGGAGCTGAAGCCCCAGCAGCTCCGCACCAAATTTATCCTCAATCACACTCCCCGCTCCTCACAATTAATAGCAGAATTAGAAACAATCAGGGAGCTGCCTAATTACTGTCAATTAGAGCGCGCTAATCAAGCTCCCGTCTCCCACACCCCACCCGACGCTCACCACTAAATGTCAAACTTCATTAGAGGCAGACACGCTCCCTCCCTCCCTGCCTTCCTCCTTCCAGACTGCACGGAGAGCCTCCCTTGTGCCAGCAACAGGCCCTGGCACTGGGAACCCAGGGCACCTGAGGGCCCTGGTCACCCCTCCACTCTGGTCCCTGGAGGACTGGGCTTGGACCTGGTGCGGGCAGATACCTGTGTGGTCCTCTCAAAGCTTATTCCTTTGGGGTTAGCGCTTCTAAAGGGATGGAGACTTGGGAAGGGTCTTTGGAAGGCCAATGGGAGGGCAATTAATGCTCCTCAGCCAGGTCTGGCTCTACTGTCCAGCTACAACAGCAGGGCTGAAGAGCAACTTCTGTTGGGGTGCCCTACCCCCTTCACGATGTGCCCAGGCCAGTGGGGACACCTGTGGCTGTCTCCCTCTCTTTACATGTCCGCTCAGGAGAAGAGGATGTAGACGGGACAGTAGGGTGGAGCCCACTTCTCCCTTGGTCCTCAGGACTGCTGACAGGCTCTGTGGCCAAGCGGTTGGATATGGATGAGAATAGCAGAGTTGAAAGAAGGAAGCAGACAGACGAGAGAGACAGAGGCTCAGAGGGGCAGGGAGAAGAAATCAGAGGAAGGAAGAGTTGAGATGTGAGCAACGTAGAAAAATGGAAAAGGGGAGGCCGAGAGGAAGAAAACGAAGAACAGCCACAAAAAAGTGGAAGAGGGGACGCGAGAGCATGAAGGGGGGCGTGCGGGTGGGCGGCCGCTACGGAGGGCAAGCAGCCCAGGTGGGAAAATCTCTTTCAGGATGAGTCCCCGGATCGCGTGCGGGGGTGGGGAGGATAGGTGGGTGGGGGACCTCCACCCGGAGCCTCGGGAGCACTGCTGCCCAACCCGACGCCCTCCCACCGAGAGGCTGATGAGCCTACAGCACCACGGGGCTGATGGGGCAGAGCCGGGTGCTTGGGGCGGGGCAATGCCGGCAGGGGGCGTGAGAAAAGCCAAGTGGGGGTTGGGGCAGCAGGCCGGGAGTGCAGGGTGAAGGAGCCCCTCCTCCGTTTCCAAGACATCAACATCAGTTCGTGCCGGCTGCCTGAACCCCAGTGGCCCTGGGCCCCCCACCCCCTTGGCACGGTCTCCTGGGGGCACTGGTGAACCCACAGCCTCCCGGTCCAAGCCCGCAGCACTCCCCGAGAGTGGGGGCGGGTGGGCCAGGCTGAGCCACTCACCGGGGTGCGGGGTGCCCAGGGGCAGGGAGGTGGCCTCGCTCCACTGGTCTGCGCTGGAAACGGAGCAGGAGCGCTGGGGCAACCCTTCCGAGCGCGGGCCCACCAGGGCCGAGCTACCAAGGGGGCGGTCGGAGTGCAGGCACGTGCTGCTGGCCGAATGGGGGGCACCTGGGGGCGGGCAGAGGGTCAGACTAGGGGGCACAGCTGGGCGGTGCAGGTAGCAGAACGCACCCTCAGGGTACTGCCAGTAAACCTGGGCCTGGAAACAGGGCTACCCAGGGTAGAGCCTGAGGAACTCCAGCAGGACACTGACCCCCAGATAAGTGCCAGGTTTACCTGTAAGTGGGAGGTGGTCACTGGGCCCTGGGGGCCCCCATCTCCTCCTCTCCTCAGGCTCTGTATCCCCATGTGGCCCTGGGAGCCAGGAAAGGGGCTGGGAGGGCAGGAGAGCCCTCCAGTCTGGAGGTGTAAGGACTCTGTTAGAGGCTGGAGCCTGGCCCTGACCCAACCTCCTCAGAACCGCCTTTCTCCCACCCCCTGCACCCTCGGCCACATTTGCCATTTGCTCTGCCTCAGCTTTGCTGCCATTCTAACCAGAAATAAGTGTATCAAATTCAAGTAATTATGTCTAATTAGTATTAGTAATTACCCTGTTGGGCTGGAGAAAATTAATCTTTCGTTCCCCATCAGGGAAGAATGGCAGAGGCTCCAGGAGTGCCAAGGATGGGGTAAGACATGGTGGGCAGTGAAGGAGAAGTGACAGTTGGCTCCCCCTGAATTTCCCCTGCCCTCGCCCCACCGCTCACTTCTGGAGAGGTCTGGGAACAGCCACGGGGCTCCAAGGCTTATAAGGCTGAGGGCCTGAGTGGACCATGAGAACCCAGGCTTCCTCCCCTTTCTGAAGCTCACCTAAGACAAGGCCAGTAGGAAAGAGGGCGGGTGGCTAGCAGTTTAAAACCCAGGCTTTGAGTCAGTTCCTTTGGTTCCAACCCCTGCCGAGAATTTGAATTTCTAACAAGTTCTCAGGAGCTAATGCTGCTGGTTAGGGACCACTTCTGAGAACCACCAGTACAGCAGTGGTTCTCAAAATTTATTAAACGTAAGAATCGCCGGGGGATCATGTTAAAATGTAGATTCTGATTCAGTATATCTGGGGGTGGAAATGCAAATTATCCGCAGGGGTTCAAACAGGAACAAACCGGTTCAAAGCCCTATTTAAAAGCCTCAGGGAGAAGTAGCCAGGTGCTGGAGGTCAGCAGGAAGGCAGAGAAGGGGCCTAGAGCTGGACAGAGCTAGAAAGTTAGCAAATGCCAAGCCACGGAGACCTCAGACTTGAAGCCTCAAACCAGCCCTGTGAGCAAATGGTGCTGTGCTTCTAGAAGCCCAAGGATAGGAAAGCTCTGAGCTGAAGCAGCTGAAAGGTAAAGGAACAGGCCAAACATTCCAAACGCTCTCGGGATACCACGATGCTTAAAGGCTGAGGGCAGGATTTGTTTCTCTTGTGTTTGCCAGGACACCCCAAAGAGGACCAGACACATAAGTGAGTGCTTAATATATGTGTGACACTGAGGGACCACAGGCCAATTTCCAGTCCCCTTATTTCTGAACCCCTTAGTTCCAGTCCCCCGGCTTCATAATCCTGCCCCTCCCCTGGTCTGAGGTCCCTCCTCCCTTACCTCTCTCGTGTGCCCACTCCTCCCACCCCTAGGAAGTCTTCAGAGAGCAAGCTGAGTTCCTAACTTCTCAGATACCTGGCTGCTCTAGCCCCTCACCTCCTTTCATCCCCTCCCAGCTTCCCAATCTTACCTCTCCCCTCATCCCCTGTCCCATCCAAAGACATCTCAGGCCCCAACTTCCTGCCCAAGCCCCCAACCCAAAACCCCAAGAGAGGGAAGGTGCTTTCCCTTTTCTTTGTTAATTCTCCCCTCATTACGCCTGCAATCCCACAATCAGTGTGCACTGTAATTGTCGAATTTGATGCTAATGATTAATGAATTAAACATGGAGTCATCAATTAGTCCTCGGAGGATAATTCTGCATAAAGCAGCGGATAATGTAATTACAGTAACAAAGATAATGAGATGTTAACATCGCCCAGTGAGTGAGAGACGTGTGTGAATGTGCTGGAGGTCGGCGCGGTGTCTGGTGCAGGGAGCGAGCAGGAGCATCCATGTGCGCGGGTGCTGGGACCAGGGGACTCGAGTGCATGTGTTGCCCCCCACCCATGTCACTTGCAGCCTCAGGGGAAGGGTGTCAGACTGAGGCAGGACACAGCACCTTAGTCTTCCCCTCCCTCTTCAAGGCAATCGCTCACCTTCTCACCACCTGCCTTCCAGGACAGGCCCCTCCTTTGGCTTGTACTTCCTCCTCTTTAGCATGAGCGAAAGCCCCCTGCTCTCTGCAGGCAGATCTGGGAGCAACCTGGAGACCAGGGTGGCCCCCGTGCCCCACCCCTGCCAAGAACTCCCGAAGCAGAGCACCTATCCTTCGGAGACTTTCCACTCGTGCTGCACGGCCCCTCCCCAGCCACCCCACAAGGGAGGCCCTCAGCACGCCTGCTCGTGGGTGAGCGACGATCGCCTTTTTCCTTTGCTTCCCTCCTCTTCCTCACTGCACAGGAGCTGTCTGTCTGCAGAATTCAAGGGCTTCCTGTCTGAGCTCAGGGTGGTGGAGAGGAAAGTGGACAGGCTCGAGTTCAAACCCCAGCTCCCATTCCACAGTCATCTAGCCTCAATGGGCCTGTTTCCTCACCAATAAAAGGGAGACAAGTGCCTCTACCTCCCAGAGTTATGTAACCGGGCGTGGTGTTCAGAGTCCACCATAACACCTGGCACACCCTCTCAATGGGGTTACTCCCTGCCCAGCCCTCTGCTGGGCCCCATCTGGGCAGTGTGGCCAAGGAAGAGAAAGTCTAACACAGACTCACACACAGTGGGGGGCCTGGGGGGCCTAGCCCTCCCCACCAGCAAGGACCACGCTCAGGAAGCTATCACCTGCCTACCTTCTCTGTGACCCAGAGTTCTCAGTGGCACTAGCAGCATTTTGTCCAGGCCTGCCCCACCCATCCAGGGAACTTAGTATCCCCGGCCTCTGGCCCTAAGTGGTGGCAGCATCCTCCCTCCATGTGACAAACAACCTCGCACAGGTTCTCTAGAGAAGGCGGCACACCCCAGCTGAAACCACTGCTAAGCGCTGACCCCTGGGGCAGGGACGCAGACCCTCAAGCCTGCAGGCAGGCCAGTGTCTTGGGGAGCTGCCGCTGGCCCAGGGAAAGTGAGGTCCAGTTGTCGAGGACAACATCAGGGATACTGAAGTCCCATAAGGAGTGGGCCAGGGGCAGAGGAAAGTCTTGGGGCAAGAGCTGGGCGTGGGACGGGCAGCCGTGGGGAAGTGGGGCAAAGTGGTCACTGCCACACGGGATGAGGAGGCAGAGTTGGGTCTAGGAGAGGGCACTGGGGGCAGGGGGCAGAGGATTTTTTACCAGAGCCTTGTATGGAATGGTAAGAATGTGGCACCAGAAGGCTGCCCTGCCTCAGTTTCCCAGCCTGCGGGATACAGGGCAGCATCTCTCAAAGCTCCCTGACAGAGACCCCACCTCACTGCAGGCTCTCTTCACCCCGGCAGCCCTGCTCCTTCTCCTCTCCCTCTGTTCCCAGCCAGGAGACTCCTTCCTATGCCCTGTCCCTGCTGGGCTGGAGGTTGGGCACAAGGGCCAGAGGCCCTGCTCCCACATGGCGCCTGCGTCAGCTCTTCGCCTTTTGCTCCAGATGAGAGGGGAGATGCTTTTGGTGCTGGCGACCTCCCAGACAAGAGGAGATCTGGCCCCGTTCTACCAGCCAAGCCATCTATGGTCTAGACACATGCACCACCTCAGCTACCTCCACTAGGGCAGTGTCTGGCAAGCCCACTTGGCAGAGGTGGTCCTGAAGCATGGTGCCAGGCGGCAGCATGTGGAAGCCCGGGGTACCCCAGGTGCCGACCTTCTAGGCTCCCCTGCAGCACGTCCTCCATGCCTCACCTGAGCCCCCACCGAGGTGGGTGCCACTCCGCTCCAGCCCGTTGGCCCGGGGGCTGGTGCCCGGGGCTGTGGCTGGCGTGGCGCGGGGCAGCCTCTTCCCGGGCACTTTCACCGTGGTCCGCAGCAGGTCGATCTCCTTGCCGTGGATGTTCTGCATGTAGTCCTGCAGGTCGTGTGAGCGAGAGAGACAGCCACGCGTTAGGACAGGGCACTCTGCTGCGGGCTGTGTCTCGCATTAACCCTCTCAACGCCTGTGTCTCCCCCTGTGCCACCGGGTGGGGGAGGGGAGGGAAAGCAGGGCTCTGCACCCACAGAGTGCCTCAAGTCTGGATCATGAGTAGATCCACAGTGTGACCAGCGCAGCTCTGGGGGGCTCAGCCAGGGACAGGCAGAGCCAGGGTGATGTGAGGATCTAGAACCAGGACCCAAGGCTCAGGGGGCAACACAAAGGCAGGCGAGCAGTGGGCCCAGGTGGGGCTGAGGGGCCCACGTGGCTGAGGCACCTACCATGACCAGTCAGCCCTACGGGTTCAGGACAATGGCACGCTGTAGGCCCTGGAGGCTGGCCACCCAGTACTTCAGCCATCTTCAGATACTCCCCCACCCACCACCTCGGATATCACCCAGGGCTTAGAACAGTTTAAACGGGGAGCCTTTGGTTCTGTTTGCTGGACTTAGGGATACAGCAACAGACCTGTGGTCTCACAGGTACCAACGGGCACCTTGCTGTCAGGAGTTATTACCATCATCATCTGCTCATCCCTGCGCCAGGCCTTTACTGCTCTATTGCTTTCATGTTATCACCTCATATAATCTTCACAACCACCCTATGAGGCAAGTGTTTTTATGCCTATTTTACAGATGAAGAAACTGAGGCTTAGAAAGTTCATCTGCCCAGGATCACACAATGCAACTTAGAAGAGCCAGATTCACACCCTGGCTTTTCAGATTCCAGAGCCCATCCCAGACCTATATCCTGCCTTCAAGTCCATCCCTCAGGGACCACTGAAAGCGGAGGCACGAAGAGGACCCAGATGGTGGAAGCGCTCTGTGCTCTGAGCTCCTGCCCTCCCCCATCGCTTATCCGCAGAGCACAGGTGCGGCTGCACAGCAGGGCCCTGCCCCCTTGGTCCCTTCTGCTTCCTGTCTGAGACCCAGTGCCTGGCCTGGTCCAGCTTTGCCTGCTGGCCCTGGTCTCTCCTCCGGGGCTTGTGACTCCAATGTCCCCTCACCATCGAGCTCCTCACAGCTCCTAGCTAACACTTTCCTCATGTGTGGAGAAGCCGTCCTCAGGGGTCACACCTCTCTGAGAGCTCTGGGTGGGCATCGCCCGACCTGTGACGACATCGCACAGATCAGACACAATCACGAGGGTCTCGGAGGACTTCTGCAGCCGGAGAGCTTCCATGCAGATGCCATTGCTGATGCAGCCCTGGGCCCCCTGCAGGCCCACCCTCTCACCCCTGCCGACCTTGGGGCAGCAGGCCTCCCCTATTTCTTCCCCACTCAACCTGAGAAGAGCAGGGAGGACCATCAGATAGACGAGGGGCAAGTGCCCCAAGAAACCAACAGAAGGGGGGAAGGAGTGCCATCAGGAAGAGGAGACAGATGGGAAACTGCGCCCCTCTGCCCCTCTGCACCCAGGCTGGGCGTCCTCGACAGCTGGTGGCACGGGCGGAGGGCGCCACTGAGGCTGGAGTGTCAGGCTCTGATGAGGCCTCTCCTTCCTATCTGTGGTTGAGCTTAAAGTCACCTGGTATTCTCAAAGCAGTCATTGCACCCCACAGGCAGACAGCCTTCAGAAGGGGGTCGGAAGACCGTGCGTGCTTAGCGGAGAGCAGCCTTTCCCATAGCTGCAGCCCCTGCAACCCTGGGCTGGGTCCCCGGGTCCAAGGAATGAGCACTGCTGCTCGGTCTCAGACAGCAGAGCTACAGAACAGAAATCAACCAGAGCCGGTGTCCACCCACTGGGGCACTCCTCGGACACCCTCTCTCCCCAGTCAAGAGGGGCTCGCCCCAGACTGACTGCATTCACGGAGCTCGGTCTCAGCCTTGGGCACTCCCACATGGCTGTGGAAGCAACAGTCCCAGGGGCCTTCCCTGTCCCCTGACAGCTCCTCTACCAGCTCCTTCTCCAGCCCACCCACCCATCACGGCCGGCCACCAGTCTTGCTCTGAGCTCACTGTCCAGGTCTTGGCTCTGTTGTCTTTCCCTCTCCGTTCCCACAGCTCAGTCCATGCCCAGGCAGCTCCACATCGCCCCTCCTCTTCCGGGCCTCAACACGTGCCTGTCCCCATCTCCTCTGCATAATCCTTCTCAAACCAGTAGCCTCCAGACAACTGTCAACAGGCCTCCAGACAACTGTCAACAGCTAGCCAGGCCAAAGGCACAGCTGCTGCTCCATCATGGGGGAAGGGGCTCAGGTCTGCTCTAGTTCACAAGGAGGTCAGGGCAGCTGCGACAGTTCCCAGGACGCAGTACAACCCTGAAACCCTGGGGCTGGGATGGAGAGGGGTAAGCTGACCTTGCCAAGAACAAAAGCTGCTTGGAGGGACTCCCTTCAGAGCCAATGGGCCAGGACTTCAGAGGACAGCCTAGAATCCAACTAGCGCATCTCAGGCAGACTGAGGCCAGGCTGTGCCTCGTGCCTGGGCAAGGCCGCCACCCCCGCTCCTCTCCCCCGGCAGCCCAGCTCTAGGCTGCATGCAGAGGTGGCATCGGCCCTGGTGGATGGCAATGGCGAGCAGTTAGAGGAAGAGCAGCAGGGACAGGGACCCAGGGGCAGAGCAACAGCGTTTCCCTCCGTCAGCAGAACAGGGAGCGTGGCAGTGGCGGCGGCAGCGGGCTGCTCAGGAGAGCGGTCACCACGGCTGCCTTTATTACCCACCATCAAACAGCAATTTCTTCCCCAGCCTCCTCGCTAATTACCCAGCCAGCGTTCTCATCTTGTTTTATTACTGGAATTAACAACGAGTTCAGAGCGTGGAAAGCTATTAAGATGTGTGATTAAGCCACATTCAATTAGTTTCTACAAACAATTTAATTGATGTTGCAGATAGAATTAACAGAAGGTGATTGTGTGAATGGCTCCACTGGCTGCAAAATGGGGGAGGCTATGGCGGGCTCTCTTGGGCCAAGCAAGTATGGGCTCAGAGCTCGAAGCAGGCTGCCACTCTTCCTCCACACGTGCTGGCCGGGCCCCGCCAGCCTGACCGGCCTCCCCATCAACAGGCAAGTCCTGGGCCTAGAAAGGAGCACCAACGAGGCCGCATTTTTCTCAGAGCTGACTCAGGGAGGGCTCTTCCTCTCCAGAGTTGGTGGGGGAGAGCCGCAGGAGGAGGCCAGGCTGCCCACCATAAGGGTGGGCTTCTACAGCCAGTGACTGAAAGCTTGCTCAGGCTAGGAAAGAGGGCAAAGGGGCAAGCTGGCAACACCTGAGTGCAGCGACCACCAAGGAATGAATAAGAATTGAGGAAGTGGATGAGAAAAAGCATCCCCTCTCTAGAACGGAGCTTACAGCCTGTTAGCGCAACAACCCAGGGCAGCCCTTGACTTTGCCTTCACTTGTACTTTTGCTATAACCACCCAGTTTTGGTCTTAACCATGTCTTCTTAATGAGGAGGTGAGCATCCACACAGAAGTCCCTGAGTTAACGTGCTTGGCTGCTAACTGAAAGGATGGAGGTTCGAGTCCACCCAAAGGTACCTCAGAAGAAAGGCCTGGCGAGCTACTTCTGAAAAATCAGCCACTGAACACCATATGAAGTACGGTTCTACTCGGACACACATGAGATCGCCATGATTTGGAATCGACTAGATGTCAGCTGGATTCCGGAAGCAACACAGGACACACGTCACCGCCTGCACCTGCCAGTTCCTCCAGTGAGTGGCCCATGAGCAACAGCTGGTGACAGACCATGAAGGCATGCTCTCACAGGCTCTGTCCACTCAACCTCATACAACTTGCTGGGTGAGGGGAGCAGAGGTGGGCCTGGCAGGCCTGGGCTTGGGGTAGTGGCCAGCAGAGCTGCCTGCCTCTCATAACTCACCTTGCAAGAAAGCAAGGCAGGCGTCAGAAGCTACGCTATCCAGACCTGTCCCAGGTCCTGGAGTATATGAAGCCACACGTGTGTCAGGAAGTGCAGCCCCCCAGGCTGGCCAGCATCTAGTCCCCAGCCTTCAAGACTGTACAGCAGGGCTCGAGAATTATTACCCTAATGGTGCCTCTCTACAGGGATTTTCTCTGTCAGTCCCCAAAGAAAGGGCCTCTTCACAATGCAGAAAAAAGGGGCAATGCTTAGGGTCAAAGTCATGGGTGCCAGTCTCAGTTCACCTCCAAACCCCAGCTTTTCAATGTGTTAACTTGTGCGCAAACGGAATCCCTCAGGCCCTTACCCTCCTTCCCATATGAAAGCTCAACAAGACAAAACCACTGACTCTTCCCTCCTTGTCCCAAGACCCCTCCATCCTCCTCTCTCACCCTGGGTAGAATGGGACAGATAAGAATGCAGGACAGGACACAGGACCAGGTGGAGATGGGACTGCTGGGTGTCAGCTTTTCCCAGCTGACTGCTGGGGGCCGATGGAGACAAAGACGCAGGCTGCTGCCCTGCTTCTTGTGCAGGTAGCCCTGAATGGGGCCTTCAGAGCACACCCCTGCCTGCTCTGGGGCTCAGCACTGCTCTGTGTGACTCAGGAGGGTGGTAAGACAACCTCGAGAGGGAACTTTCAGCTGGGAAATACCCAGTCCTATTCAGATTCCACCTCCCTCAGATACTGAGGCTCTGCCACATGGTCACAATGCCTTACACCTGCATGCTTTCAGATGCCCCAGGAATACTCTGTCCTCCTGCAGTGAGCAGACCCCAGTGCCTCTCGGCCTCTCTCAGGGAATGCTGGGGGACAAGGTCTGTGCATGTGCAGAGGGGGTGAGGTGCCTGCTGTACTAACACCAGAGTTCCCCTGGATGAGTGGCTTCTCCCACCTGGAACAGTCACTTCCTGGTAGAGTGAGGGGTACCAGGAGGGCATGACCTCTAAGGGGAGGGGCAGTACCCAGGGGACCAGAGAGGGAGAAGCCCCAGGAAGATCAGATTGGGGCTGGCCTAAAGTGAAGCAGACTGGCTGGCTGCTCTCCCCATGCCTGGGCCTCTGCCTCAGGTTCCTCAGTGGGTCTGTCTGTCTGGGAGGTACTCTTTGGGTTGGGCTATGGCTGGGAAACTGGGATCCCAGAGCCCCTTGGGGTGGGCCTCGCTGGCCTCTCGTGCAGATTGGAGGCAGGCTAGGGGCCTCTAGAGCAAGCCCAGGGCCTCTGGGCTGGGGGTGGGGCTGGCTCCCATGCTGTGCTGGAGGGGCTTCACAGGAGAACTCATTAGCCCCACAGTGGGGTGGTGACAGAGATGGATTCTGGTGACAGCTGTGTGCTGGAGCCACGCAGGGAGGGGAGGGAGGGAGGAAGGGCAGGGGAGCTGCCACACGGGCCACTCTATAGTCAATAACCGCCCCCAGGTTGGGCCCAGGCTGGGTACCCCCAGACACTTCCACCTCAAACAGCTCCACCCCTCCTCCTGCCAAGGGGACTTATCCAAGGCCCCACTGCATTCCCAACAGCTCTGCTGAGCTGCCTTCCATTCTCCCCCATCCAGGCCAGGAGCCATGCCCTCCTAGGACCGTGGGCCAGCTCAAAGTGCCGTGTGGCAGCATGGGCAGCCCGGCCTACAGGAGGGCAGTGTAAGTGGTTTGACTCCCACTCCTGAGACAATGCCAACGTGGACAGAGGGCAGGCAGGAGGCAGCTGCCCCTGAACCGCTATATAGCAGCCGCACGTTAGCCAGGGTGCCCAATGCTCTTCTTCCCAGGGTGCAGCCAGTGCACAGCTGTGGGGTGCAGGGAGCTCTGGCTTGGGTCCTCCTTCTCCAGTGAAAACGGACTTGCAATCCCTGAAGTCCGCTGCCCACCACTCCTGGCGTCCTCTTCCACCTCCTGCTCTCCTCCCCCTTCACCGCCTGTCCCCTGGACTCACATGCAGGCTGGGGTGGTAGGTGAGCAGCCCGTTGTCGCAGAGGGTCACATACTTCTTCTTCCACTCCTTGTTCAGGGACTTGCCGCTGCGCTTCAACAAGATGCCCTGAGAACACAGGTCTGGTCAGAGACAGGAACGGGAAAAAGCTGTCACACCATCTCTTTTTCCATGCTCCCTTGCTCCTGGGCCTCTGCCTGTCTGGGCGAAGGGGCTTCTAAGGACCTAGAGCTGAGCTAGGGAGAGCCAGCTAGACCAAGGTCTCTGTAGAACCTGGCTCTGCCTGACCATCCTCCAGGAAGCAGCCTGGCGGGCCACCTCTCTAGGTGCCACGCACCACTGATCCATGGGGGAGGGGGATTCCTTTCTCCTCCAGGTCACGGAGCTATGTCAGCAACAAGAGAGGTCCGAGACAGTGCTGGCCCAGCTGGGAGGCTCCAGGCCATGACTCCCAAGCCATCTCCAAGGGGCGGGGTGACAGACAGCACAGAGATCCCAGTTGATCCTGTTCTTTCACCCCTGTGCCACTCTGGAGGAGTTCCAGAATAGGCAGGAATGTCACCTAACCAAAATGAACTAGACTCCCCCAAGCTGGGCACAGAGAAGACCCAGCCTTCAATCTCAGCAGCCACACTTCTATTTAAGTAGAAAAGAGACTTTCAACGTGGCAATTAGATAAGCAAAAGGATGCGTAAAGCTCCAGGACAGCGAGGGCTTCTACCCGTTTTGCTCATTGATACACACTCAGCACCCAGCACAATGCCCAGGACACTGCTGGGGGAGCACCCAAGATGTCTCTGTCAGAGCTCAGGGAGGCAGGCTCTGCTGTCAAAAGGACACGGGAGATGCTCAACAAGAGCCTCTGCCTCCTTCCGACCATGATCCTCCTCCTCGAACATCGGCCCCGAAAGACGCCCTCACCCACCCCAGGCCCTCTCCCTGAAACAACAAACAAGGTAAGAGAGTGGTGGAGAATGGGCCCCAGGGCCAGGAAGAGAACAGGAACACCACGAAGATGGACCAGACGGCAGATCACCCGCAGAACCCAGCATCACCATGCTGGGGCTGAGGAGAGGCAGTTTTCCCTAGAGATTTCCAGACCAAAATCCTACATGGGGGAGAGGGACACCAACAGATCCACAAACTGCAGGCTAAATGGGGAGAGGTCGGGATCTGCATCAGCTGGGGTAGCAGAGGGGAAGCACCCAGAGTTCCATCCTGAGGGGTGTTAAGAAGATGTGATCTGCCCATGTGTGGAGCGGACAGAGGCCAGAGAGAAAAGAGGCCCTACAGTGGCTTCTCCTTTTAGGATGCACGGCCCTGCCCTATGTAACCAAGCAAATGGGGTTGGGAGACATGGTGTGAGGTGGTGGGCAGTCTCGTCTTCTGTGGTCTGAGCCCTGCGGGGGCGGGCCCCGACTCAGCTGCACCTTCCCCTCTAGGGCTCTTCCTTACAGGGGGCTCAGCCTGTGAAGGGGGAGATCAGCACACAGGTAGGCTAGGATCTCCTGACTCTCCCCTCCCCAGCAGGGAACGAGGTGCAGGTGAGAAAGGGAACGAAATCCAGCGGTCCGAGCAGCTTCAATTCCAATCTACTTTTCAACAGATGTTTCACCAAGGTACCCCCTTCCTCTATCATCCTCCTCTCCCACCCCCAAAACACAGTGGTGCCATGGGAGGTGCGGTCAATGGGATCAGCGACAGAGGTGAGTCATCTGAGGATTCCTCCTGCTACCCGTCCCCTGTCACAGTGAGAAGCCCTAACCTCCAGACGGGTTCTTAAAGACAGGCTGCACTCACGGGACACTCCAGAAGCCAACCGGCCAGTGACCCCTGAAGGAGCTCTTAAGTCCTCCCCCTCATCTGCCTCTGGGCATGGCACCCTGGCCACAGGCCAGCAACCACAGCAAACACAACACAGCCATTCCCATCCCCTGCCCTTTAGTGTAGCCAAGTGTCGCGAGACAAGTGACCCCTAAGGGTAAACACCCACCCGCTGGTAGTCTCACCCCCACTTCCCTCTCAGAAGCAGGAAGTGAGAGGTTTAGAAGGCCTGCCGTCCTCCTGCCCACGAGGGAGGGCCGGCTCTCCTCTACCCCAGGCTCTCATCTGCCCCAGGCTCTCTTCTGTCCCGGGCTCTCCTCTGCCCCAGCATCCAAGAGGAAGGGCCACGCTGGCCTCTCCTCAAAAACCCCTCTCACCACCCACCAAGCCCTCCCCTCCTGGGCCCAGCTGGGTCCTTCACTCAGGAGGCTGTTTCCCTTCCTACCACTAACTAGCTCTGCAACATCACAGGAATCCTGTCACTGCACTGGGCCTCAGTTTCCTAGGACAATAAACAGAGCGGACTAAAGGATCCCCAAGAACTAACTTCCCCTGCTACATCCAGTCCTCCCTCCTCACTGAGAAGTGAGTGGGTGTGTGGACACTGAGGCCCTGCTCACTCAGAACTCCTCTCCACATCCTTCACCTTGGCCTCCTCTTTGGCAGGAGGAGGGCCAGCAGTCGGGGGTAATGACGCTCATTAGCAAAGAAGGTGTGGGAGCTGACCCAGGGCTTTGGGAAAGCCGCAACCTACCCTCAGCCCACCTCCGCCCACCTGCATCTCCCACCCACCCAGCTGACTCTCCACCTCACACTACCCACCACTACAGGGGAAATGGAAACAGGCTGAACGCTGGGCAGAGAAGGGGTCTCTTCGCCATCCCCTCCAGAATCTGTTCAGAGGAGGCAGTGAGAGCTCCAGAGGTCCCGCTCCTCCCTGGCCAGGCCAGGCTGCGCACGGTGAAGCAGGAAGCAATCTGGGGCGGGATGGAAGCTGAGCGGAGGCGACAGCCCCCAGAGGACCCGTTCCCGCCGCCCGCCTCCCTCCCAGCTCCGCCAGCCGACTTAATTGTGGAGTCCGGATTGATTACGAATGCAAATGGCAACTGAAATGCAATCTCCACTCCCAGCAGGAGCTGGGGGGAGGGGAAGGAGCAGAACTGGGGAGAAGGGACAGGAGGGTGAAAAAGGGAGGGGCCGAGTATGGGAGCACAGGCACGGCAAGTGGGCTACGATGCAGGAGCGCGGACAGACAGCCCCCCCAGCCAGTGCCATCACTTGGGGGTCGGTAAGAACAGGTGCACCCCCATACCTCACTACTCTGATTCTGTGGCGGCACTGGGAGCACAGACCTCTAACACCTGCCTCCAGCCAGCAACGCGACTCAGTGAACCCTTCCTGAGGGCCCCTGGGGTGCAGGTGGGCTGGTAACACAGAAGTGACCCAACTGACCCTCAGGACAGAAGAGAACCCCATGCACGCGCAAGCTTGCAGTCTCAAGGATGACTTCACGCAGGGCTTTTTCACCACGGCAGGAGAGAGGATACAGCCCCTGCCACCCCATCCTCAGACAACAAGGGGTACTCTGGGCTATGCTTCCCTGATGTACCGTGTGTGCTTGTTAATTTACTGCATGTGTGGTGTGCGTACACATGTACTCAAAAAGCACACGTCCCCCCATAGATCACCTGGGCCCTGCCCATCCCTGGGAGCAGACAGCCCTGAGCCTATATGCATGCTCCTCACCTGGCAAAAGGCCCCAAAAAGGAACAACTCGGGGAGGTCTGCATTTCTGCTGCACCAGGCTGGGGGCACGCACACCAACAACAGGTGTCTGTGGGCTTACCAGTATGTGCACGCACATGGGAGAGGGGGCAGATTTCTCAGCCTTCTTACCACCCCCGCAGGCTGACCCACCTAGAGGTGTCTCCATCAGGCATAAATGCAATGAGTATTTTGAGGGAAGGGTGAAGCAGAAGAGGCAGGACATCTGTCACCACCCTATTCCTCACTTTGACCTCTGGGGCTCTTCATTCTAGAAACCCCAGCCTCATACACGAATTCTAGTCATGCTGACCACCCCCCTGCACCAGGCCTCAGCCATGCTGCCCAGGAGGACCCAGCCATCCTCACACTCGCTCACTTGGGCGCTCTGACCATACCAGTCTCTCTCTGCGACACAACCTGGCAACATAGCCTCCTGTAGACACTGCGAGGCAGAGGCCAGAAGAAGGCCACCAGATCCTGGAAACCCTCACCGTGCCCAGTGTCCCAGTGTCCCAGAGGGCGCAGCATACTAGCCTGGCAGCCAACAGCCCACCTGCGCAGACACCTGAGCCCCGGCTCTTGTCAAAGCTCCCCCTGCAGACCCTGCAGCTCCAGGGCTCCTCGGCCTTCCAGCAGCTGCCCCACACAGGCTGTCTTTGAGCAAAGACACTCTCGGTCACTCAGTGTCCTTTCCCAGCCCAGCGTCCCACGACAGTAGGTGTGGACCATCCACCAGTCAGGGGCTCGGGAAGGAGGTGGGGCTCTCAACTAACGCTCTCCTGTGAGAAGGAATGGAGACGTGCATCCCCTCACTGCCCACTCCCCAGGTTACTCTCTGGGGCTGCTTCCCCTTTTCTGGGAGGAAGGGAGAGGGCCAGAGCACCCCAGCTTGCGCTGACAGAGGAGTCCTCTCCCAGTTCCCTTCGCGCGGAGCCAGCCAGTACGCCGGGAGAGCAGTTTAGGGTGTGAGGTGGCTCTCTGCTGCCCTCCTGTGGCAGAGATGAGGCACATCCAGAGGGATGCTCCCATCACGCTGCTGAGCCAGGGAAGAGACCCTCTGGGAGGACCTCCCCACACAAAGGGCTCAGGCTGGGGAGGGGCTGTGCTCCCCTCTTAACCCGTCACACACAGAGGCCCAGAAGAGAACCAAATTCTGGGAATCTGGAGACCCCGGTTTCCGCCCCTCGGGCCCAGGGCAGGCAGTGCTGACCTGCTTGATGGGGATCGCCCGGCCACTCCCAATGCTGTCCACCTTGCACTCGGCTGCCTTTCTCTCCCGGTCCACGTCAGCACCCTTCCGAGACTGGAAGAGAAGAGAGAAGGCGTGTTACGGGAGGCATGGGCATGCTGGGCGGCACTGCCCGCCTGAACCCACCCCACCCTCCTTCCTCCCTCCTCCTGGGCAGGGCCTGGCAGTGGGTGGGCAGGGGCGGCGGGACGGGAAGGAACTGAGACCACGAGTATTCCAACGGGTTTATTCTTACACACGGCACCATACAGAGCAGCACAGGTCACTGAGCCGGGCCCGCCCCTTACAGAAGAGCAAGGACACGAGATACCAAGGGCACGAGGAACGCGCAGCCCAGGGGGCCAGGGCGTAAGAGAAGGGGTTGAGGAGAGGTGGATGGTGGGGCCAAGGGAGGCTGGTGGCACAGGGCACAACAACTGGGGGCAGAGAGTCCAGAAGCTCACGGGCAGGAGGCCCGTCTGCGGCACAGACACACCACACAGCACGGTGCCCCGAGCACGCTGCGCGGCCCGTGGGCACCGTGGACGGAGAGAGAGAGAGGAGAGATGCCCGAAGGGGCCCTGTGCCCTGCCAAGCTCTTGGGGCAGAGTCCACCCGAATGCGGATCCTAGGAAACAGGGAGGCCAAAGAGAGGGGAAAGGCAAGCGGTGGCGGTGACTGCGGCGTCCGGAGCAGGAGCAGGTGCGCAGTAGTCCATGCAGGAAGGAGCAGAGGAAGGGAGGGGCAGGAAAGCTCCCCCCGGGAGCAGCTGGGCTGCAGCAGGCGCGTGGACGCCCCCGCCCTGTGGGGCTGCTGTCACGCTGGCGTCACGCTGGCCGGCCGACGGTGCGGGGTGAGCTCCCTTCTTCTCCATGCAGCGGCCTGGCGTGGCGGAGGCGGCGGGGGCCTCCCCAGGCAGCCCCGCAGCCACTGGCTCCAGTGCTCCTAGCCTTCCCTGGGGGTGGGGTTAGTTACAAAGGTTCCTGTGGGTCTCTGGAGAGGGGAGCGCGGCGGCCGCGTCTCATCTGAGAGCAGTCCCAGGCCCGGCCCGCCTCCGGCCCGACAGGGGACAATGTCCAGAGGTGCTGTGTGTCACCACCTGGTCTTCTAATTTGGAAGGAGTTGGAAAGGCCTTTTTGTTGATGAAAAGTTGGAAACAGTGGCACATATCTGCAAATATTGAAAGAATAGAGATTTTGGCAAGTTACACTCAAGCCCCGCACACAAGTCGGTCAGCACTGGTGAGGGCAGAGACCCAGGCGCCTGGGGAGAGGCAGGGTAGAGTGCGAGAGGAGGAGGAGGTGGAGGAGCAGGAGCAGGAGGTGAGGGTGGCAGTGGTGGCAGCTGCACTGCGGGTGGACGCCCTGGCCGAGCCACCCACTCGCTTGTTCGCTCAGGAGCCCTGGCCCCCACCCTCCTGTTCTCCCCAGGCTGCTGGGAGCCCAAGGCACAGGAGGGGCACAGGGCTGCTGCTGCAGCGGGGCAGGAAGCACAGCCAAGGGAGCAGGAAGACCTGATGGGAAAGGACTGTGGAGGGTGCGCCGCCTAGCGGTTCCACAGCAGCACTGTCCTGGGCCCCTCCTGCGCTCCATGGCCCAAAGGCCAGCCCTCTGCCCCTAGGAACCAGTGAGGAAGAAGGAGGCGGGACCACTGCCACCAGGTCCCCGACAGAAGACACCATTGGGTGGACTAAAGTACAGCCTGGCCCAGCCGGGCTAGGGTACTGAGGGGCCCCACCCCGAGGATCCCCAGGAGTCCAGGGGCAGCTCCCCGCCAGAGGAAGGGAGCAGAGACAAGAGAGACAAGACAAGCAAGTGGAGTCGTGGGTGTCTGAGGGGGTCACAAGGGCACCAGCCACAGCACAGGCAGGCACAGGAGCAGTGGTGGGCAGCGCACGAGGCATCTTCCCGCGAGCAGGCGTGGTTCTGCTGGAGGGTGAGGGGAAGAGTGGAGACCGACAGCGATGATAAAGAAGGGTGCGGTCCCAAGATGACCCACAGAGATGGACACGTCTCGAGATCACCTCAGGGACAACAGTGTAACTGAGGCCACCATAAAGACAATGAAAAGAAAAAGAAGGTCACATGTGAAGATGCAGAGAGTGGAAGGCCCCAGAGGGTGGGGACAGGCAGTGAGCTCACGTGAGCAAGGGTGGCAGAGCAGGGTCACCACGGTCCAGGCAGGTAGCAGAGGGCAGAGGGTGGGGTGCAGGTGGCGGAGCCAGGTCATGGGTAGGTGGAGGGTGGTGACAGGACAGAGAAAGGGAGGATGCCCTGGGCTGTTACAGCAAGGATAAAGATGGGGGGCCAAGTATGGTGCTGTGTATGGGGGAGCAGATGACTGGGGCATGATGTCGGGGAGCAGGCGCCAAGGGCACGCGGTGGTCCCGGGGCAGAGCACCCAGGGCTTACAACAGCAGCCGCAGCAGCAGCAGGCGTGGGGGACAAGCAAGGCTCTGCACATCTCATGGTGGGAACAGAACAGGAGGCCGCGAGCTGAGGCAGGGCCAGGGCAGCGCAGCACACGCGGTGGCAGTCAGCAGGGGGGTGCGGCAGGCACTCGAGCAGAGCAGACAGCAGGAGGGGTGTGTGGTCAGGGTGGAGCAAGAGGGCGCAAAACCTAGAAGCCTCGGTGTGGGGGGAGGTGTGTCCCGCCAGAGGCAGAGGCAGAGGCAAATGGGGTGACAGAGAACGACAGGTTGCAGAGGAACTGGTGCTCTCCTGAGAATTTACGGCCAGCTCGCCCACCTTGGCCTGACCCGAGACTACCGGAACAGTCCAGCCAAATCCCAGCTAGACAGTTGGTCTGAGGGTGGGCCCACAGGGCAGAGCAGAATGGAAAGATGCCGGGGCTCCAGTGCACCTATGTGCGAGGGCTGGCCTTCCCAAGAGAACACCATCGGAGCCCTGGGGCTGCACTCAGGGAGGGCAAGACGCTCCCAGAACGGAAGAGGGAGGATGAGGCGGTGTGAGGAGCAGCGGGGAGGGGCAGAGACCAAGGTCCCAAGCATTGGAAGCCTTTGCTGCACACCCGTTTCCTTTCCGCAGCGTGGGGAAATGGAAGAGTTGGGCTGGGGCCTGGAGGCCTGGCTCTGGTGCTAGCTCTGCCAACTAAGCCTTTGTGTAACCCCGGGCCAATCACCTTTGGCTTCCAGTCCACTAGCTGCTGAATAAAAGGAGTTGGGGAGTTAGACTAGATGCATTCAAAGATCCCTTCAAGCTGCCAAAGGAATTCTAAGAGCTCAAGGAGAGAGGGGCTTTGTGAACAGGGTGTGTGTGTGGTTGAGGGGGGATGTGTGGGATGTGGGGAGGGAGCCCTGCCATGGGCTCTGAGGAGCAGTCTGACAGCAGCTGGGTGAGAAACCTGCAGCCCTGTGTGTGTCTGTGTCCATCACAGAGGCATCGCCCTGACCTGGGCACCATGGTGCTGGCCATTCCCTTCCTGAGGCGGAGCCCTGGGCTAGGCCTGGCCTGTTCAAGGGAGAGCACTAGGCAGGCCAGGAGGAGAGCAAGTCACGTACCGTGAAGATGTTGGAGCGCCTCTTGGACTGCTTGCGGATGGGTGTGGGGGTAGAGGAGGCAGCGATGGTCTCGATGCGCAGCTCCCGCTGGCTGATGCTGGGGGTGGAGGGGACTGAGGATGAGTAGTCGCTGAAGGCGCTGCCGCCGCCATTCGTGGCCTACGGACAGAGAGGGCTACTGAGGGCGGCCATGGGTACAGTGCGGGGCAGGCAAGGGAGGCAGGGGTGGGGCTCAGGGGTCTGGTCTGCTCCCTGTGGAGACCTCGCAGGGACACCAGTGGGCCAGCCTAAGGCTGAGGGTGGCAGAGGGGCTCCTAGCTCCTAAGGAAATCTCAAGTGGAAAGCTAGGTGCAGAACGGAGGCCTTTGAGGTAGCAAACCCTCTTCCTGAGGCCCTTGTAGGGTGGCTCTGCGCAACAGGGGTACAGGGTCAGAGGCAAAGACTCTGCCCACATCTGAGATGGAGCTGGAAAGTGGGCAGGTTTTAGGGGCTGGGCTCACAGATGGGCCTGGGCTCAAACATGTGCTGGTGCCAACTGAGGCAGCAGGTCACCCTGGACTCCCCAAAGTCAGTGATGTATGTCAGGGATGCAGGAGGCTGGGAGACAGGTGACGGGCTGGGGGCTGGGCTCAGGTACTGGAGGAGGAGGTCTGCTTTGAGACAGTGTGTGTGATGGGGAAAGGACAGAGGGAAAGCCCAGGAAGACAGAAGACTTCCTGCCAGAATAAGTTGCAGAAGAGAGAAAGAAAGGAAGAGAAAGACAAGACCACAGGAGGGGGCAACATGCCCAGCAGCAATCCAGGTTCTGCCCCAGGACCTGGCACACACAGTGACAGGCCACCTGCCTGCTCACCGGGCTTCCAACTGGGTGGAGAGTGTCCTGACCTGGCTGCCTCACTCTAATCCTAGCACGCACACACACACAAGGAGTAACTACATGAAACACTGCCTTTGCAATATCCCCCTCCACCTGGGCAAGCGCCCTTATGCAGAGCTGAGCTGCTCCAGGATAGTGAAGAAAAGACCCATCATTCTTCCTTAATCTTGCCCACATAGGAATACTTACAGAAATCCCTGCCACCCTCTCAGATGTCCTATAGATCCCTGAGAAAATAGCCAGGCTGTAGTCAGAACGCCGGGTGCTGCCAGGTGAGCCTTGGGAAGACAGTAGCCTTGGCAGAGCTAAGGCCGAGTGCCTGTCAACCTGACCCCTCCACTGAGCCCATCTGTCTAGAGCATCAAACAGAGACGGCAAAGGGTGGGAAACGCAGGTATGAAAGGAAGCACTGGCCCGTACACAGGGCCGAAAATCATCAAGGCCAGGAAGTGGATAGGGTCCAAGTGGTATGATCTGAGGAATGGTGGCAAGACCTGGCTCAAAAGTAACCAGTGCTCCCTGACACCCCTCACCGCACTGAAAGCCATCCACCACTTTGTGGCAAGGACCCTTTTACACACAAACCCTCACAGGAGGCGGGTGAGTGCCTAGTGCTTCATGTGGATGGGTCTGTGAGTGCCTCCTCCATCACATGGAGACATCACCGAGCACCAATGAGCAGAGGGAGGAGAGGGCTGGGGGAGGAGTGAGCGGCCAGGGCTTGGCATTACCCAGCATTGTCAAGGGCTAGTCCTGAGCCTGAAAGACCTCTCTCGTTTTGCACCTTCTGAGTATGGGTTCCATGTAAAGGAGCTTATAAGACAACTCTAACAATGCTAACTATAGCAAAACTCAAGTGTCCTTGGCTGAAGTGGTTGGAGAAGGAGGACAGGAGAGAGAAGGGGGTGGGAAGCCATAGCAAGAAGGGACAGTCAGCACGGGGCTGCAGGTGAGGTCAAGGCCAGTCATGCAGGCTAAACTGGATTTGAGCCAATGCTTTCAAAACCATGTGCAAGGACGGGAGATAAGGCAGACACAAGGCAAGGGGAGGGGGCGGGGACGCGCACAGGGACAAGGACCTCCACGGCAGACAGCTATGTATGGCATGGATAGAGCCAAGGCAGAGAGGAGGGTGGGCCCACCTGGTTGAGGTGCACGGCAGGGATGGAGGCAGCAGACACTGCCGAGTGGCTGGGTGAGTTCGGCAGGGACTTGCAGGGCCCAATGGCCAGCTGCTGCTTCTTCCGCAAGGCTAAGACCTTCTGGGCCACTGCAGAGGACAGCACAGCCAGTTACCTCCTCTGGGGAGAAGGAACAGCCCAGACAAGAGCCTTACCCCAAAACCCAGCCCCACACGCCAGGGAGCCCTCTTGGGGGATGGCCCCCGGCCCCAACTGCCGCAAGCCCCAAGCCCCGTGCCAAGTTACCGTCCTGGAAGACACGCTCCACGTTGAGCCCATAGGTCGCGCAAGTCTCGTAGTAGGTGCAGCGCTTCAGGTCTGTGGAGAGTTTGCGGGCCCTGCTGTCGTCAATGACCCGGGGGTTTGCAGCACTGATGGCGTCTGTTGGGGGAGGGGTATGGTCAGAGTCGGTGGGTAACGCACCTGGTGCAGTGGAAGATGCAGCACTAAGAATGTGGGCCTTTCGCCAACTCTGCCACCAGCACAATGAGTGAAAACAGGCCAGCCACTCAATCTCTCTGAACGCCTGAGTCACTGTTTATTAACCTCAAAAGATAAGGACTAGATAATCGCTAAGCCCCCTCCCATCTCCGGGATAATATGGACCGTAGGATTCAGCAGAGGAAGGTCCAGTGTGCGTGGAGCAAGGAAGCCTTCAGGTACGGGCGTCACGGAAGGCTGTGCTTCTCCATCAGCACTGGAAAAGGTGTGGGGCAGCACTGGGCCTTTCTCACACCTGCCTGCCCAGTTTTTACAGCCACATGCTCCATCTCCATCCCCAAGCACTTCTCTCTTCTCTGCCACCCCCATCCCAGTGCCCCCACAGAGAGGGCCCAGCCTCACCTTGAGTGCCCACCAGCACCATGGGCACCTCACTGGCGTTACGGAAGCTGCAGAGCCGCAGGAAGTAGTTGTACACTGTCTGGAAGCTGATCTCATCTTCCAGGCTGAACACAAACACCACGGCATCCACCCAGGCAGCAAACTGTGGAGAGACCAAGCTAAGTTACCACCCCACCTGGGCACCAAAAAGCTCCCACCGGCAGACCCCATCAGGAGAGCGTGTCTCCTGAACCCTCCCACCCACACTGGGAACCTGGAGGAGGGGCGCCATGACACAGGGGTGTCACCTGGAGCTCAGGGGGACCTCCTTCATCTCGGATGAGCAGCAGGTAACTCTGACCGTCCACCACAATCTCCTTCTTAAACCGCCCCCCTAGGAACAGAGTCCACAGTCAGTGACCAAATGTGGAGAGAGCCAAGAGAACCAGAGAAGATGTGAACACGACAGAGGACAGGGAAGGATTAAGGGCCAGAGAGCCCTCTACACAGACAAGCTGAAGGGGAAGGAGGAGGCAGAATGACCACCACACTCACCCTCAGGGGACTCCTCCTGGACATAGGTCCCTGTCAGATAGCGATGCACCAGGGCCGACTTCCCACTGGACAGGTTCCCCACAATGCCCTGAGGGGAAGAGGTGAGAGGGCATTGGGGAGGAGTGAGGCAGATGCCAGGAGAGGGTGGGAAAAGCAAGTGAGCCCTTGGGAGGAGAGGAAGTGGGGCTGAAGGGAGGAAGGGTGGGGAAAAGGCCAGGTAGAGAAAAGACAGGGAAGGAAGAGCTTTGAGGAGGAACATACCTGGCCCCTCTCCCAGCCCATGCCCTCCTGCCTCTGCTCACTCACCACTTTAAGCTCCGGCACAGAGCGACTCAGGGTCCACTCCTGGCTGTTCACAAACGAGTCTGTCGGAGAGAAAGCAGTCCCATTAGGACCAGGACAGCATGGGCAGACAACCCCCTTCCCCTCCCAGTTCACATACACCTCTGATATCCACCACTGTCCCCTTCCCAGGACAAAGCCCAAGGCCCTGTTGTCAGTGGGACCCCAGCCTTCAAGGAGCAGCAGGAAGTTATTTTTGAGTGGAACAACCATCACAGTCGTCAAGGAGAGAACTCTGACAGGTGTGGGTTCAGCCTCCTTGTCCCAGAGCTGTCCCTCATTACCTCACTGCTCCAACGAGGGAACTAGTTCCCATCTTGAGTCTACACCTAGCCAGGTGCCCCCAGGGCCTAGACTTGAGGCCCAGGTTAGCGGCCATCCCAGCTGGTCCCAGCCCAGACCCAAAACTGGCTGGGCACTTGGCAGGGGGGGCCCGCCTCTTGCAGCGAGTAGGAACAGCTCACCTGAAGCAGGGTGGGGCCACCCACCACATTCCTAAGCCTGGGTGAAGAAGGAGGAGCACCTTACTGGGTTCTTGGAGAGGCAGGACAAATGGGGTGCTATCTAGCCCTCCTCGCCCCGCCCTCCCACTCAAGCTCCTCTTTAGTGGGAAGGCAGGGCCACCCTTTCTCTCCCAGAGACCCGCCTCTCAGGCTCCCATTCCCTCCCCTGTAGTCCATCCTAAGCACCCCAGAAGCTGCCCCTTGGCTTGGGCAGTGTCTCAGGAAAGGGGAGCCTCGCTGCTCCCCAGAGCCCTCCAGCAATCAGCCCACCTTCTTCATCTTTGCAGGCTTTACTGCCCAGCCTCTACCCCACCTTGCATGGACCTGTCCTGGCCAGCTGCCGCTCAGGTTGGGCAGTGCTTGCTTCCCCTCCCCAGGCTCCCTGTCTGCAAATGCATCCTTCCAGGCTATTTCAAAGGTTAGTTATCCCTAGTCACTGAAAAGGCGGCAGGAGAAAGTGCAGTGTGGCCTGGGAGCTAGGGAACGTGAGTTCTAGTCCAGCCTAAGACCACCGGACCTCAGTCAATCTTCTGCGAGACCCATCTCCTGCATCCCGTCCTGACCTCACATTCCGTGATGCTGTGTGGCAGGGCACCCAGCACTGGCCACTCCTCCCCTCCCCCCACCCACCTTCTGGGCCCTTCTCTGACCCTGCCACCACTTAGAGGTTGACTGGAAACCACGACAAGGACAGCTCATCCCAAGCAAGGTCCCTCACTTGGGCCAAGCCGACGAGGGACAGCCCCGCACGGCCCGCCCACCTCTACCAGGTAGGTCACGACTTCGCCACAATGCCCTTAGTGCTCTCCTAGACTCCACAGTTCTCCAGAAAACCGCACCGGCTTCTCTGGCCTCCGGGCGGTGGGCCATGCTGCTTACCGGGCGACGGCGGCGGGCCGGGCGCCGCGCTCTGCCCACCCAGCAACAGCGGGGCCGTGGTCGCCCGACGGCGCCACAGCGGCGCGGCGGTCGCGGAGCGGCGAAAGCGGCCGGCCAGCAGCCTCCAGAGTCCGGCAGCAGTGCGCGGGCGACGCAAGTCGGGGCCCAGCAGGTCGCAACGGACCGTCCCGGCGTGCAGCGAGCTGGCGTCGCCGTCGCTGCGGGTGCGTGCGCGCGGCGGCTCAGGCAGCGGCCCCGCCTCGGGCTCGGCACGCCGCACCTCCTGGCCGCGCCGCAGCCGGAAGCTGAAGCTCTTTCCCAACGCCGAGAGGCCGCGGCGCGGCGAGTCGGCGCGCCGGGCCCCGCGCAGCACCTGCCAGCGCTGGCTGCTCCACAGTGAGGCGCCGCGCAGAAAGCCCGCGCTGCTGGCCCGACCCAGCCCCGCGCCCGGTTCCGCGCCTGGAGTGCCCGTCAGCTCCACGCGGTGCACCTCCAGGAACGTCATGCTGGCGGGCCGCGGGCGAGCCGGCTCCTCGCGCGGGGTCCGGGCGCGCCGGGGTGGCGCGGGCTCGTTCGGCGCCGGGCCAGGGGCGGCGGGCGAAGAGCGCCCATCCGACTGGCCCCGGCGACAGAGGCGCGGGCGCAGGAAGCCGAGCAGCAGGCTCCGGGCCCCGGCAGGCGGCGGCGCGGAACCACCCGGGCACTCGCTCTGCGACCGGGCCGGGGCGCCGTGTAGGTCCAGCGAGTCGCAGAGGCTGAGGGCACGGCGGCAGGCGGCGGGCCGCTCCCCCGGGCAGCTGTCACCCGGCGCCCAGCCGCGCTCCATGCTCAGGGCCCGGGAGCGGGGGCCAGGCCCATGGCGAGGGGCGCGGGGCTCTGCCCGGGCCGGGCCGCGGCCAGTGTGCACGAACCTCTGGCCTCTGGGCCCCAGGTATCGGGCCGACCGAGTCCCTCAACTCCTCCACCTCTCAGCCGGCAAGCCCAGACTTGGAGAGGCCGGGAGCGAGCCCAGGAAGGAAAGAGAGGCGGCAAGCCTGGCCTGGAACACCCCGGAACGGCGGCTGGGGAGCCAGCCAGCCGGAGCAGCACCCGGAGCTCTCAAAGAACAGGAAATTCCAGCCCAGAGCTCCTCCTAGGACTGGCGCAGGTAGATGAGGAGCTGTCATTAGGAACAAGACAAATAACTGTGCTCAGTGACACAACATACTGGTCCCGTTTGGAGAAAGTGGGCTACTATACTATATTTCCTCTTTCTCCAAAGGAAGAACAAGCAGAAGGTGATACATGAGGGCGGAAATTCTTAAGAGCCTAGATGTGAGCAGAGAAGAGTTGGGGTGAGAGAGGTTCCAAGACACACGGAGATCTCCAAGAAACCAGGAAGCAGAAACTGAAGAGACAAGGACCTTCCTCCAGAGCCAACAGAGAGAGAAAGCCTTCCCTTTAGCCGGCACTCTGAATTTGGACTTCTAGCCTCCTAAACTGTGAGAAATTAGATTTGTTTGTTAAAGCCACCTATTTGTATTTCTGTTACAGCAGCACTAGATAACTAAGACAGGAATGAAGAGGAACTTTGTGATTCCAGATTCATGCTTTACAGGATAAGGCCTCCTTAGGTAGTGAACAATTGAGAATATTTGCTTCCCATATCCAGAGCCATTCAAAAGGCAAGTCCGGTGCCATCTCTGGGCCTCAGTCTCATCTGTAAAATGAGGAGTCTGAATGTGGTGGTCCCACCATGGATACCCTTCTGCTCAGCCATCCCGAGGCCTGAAAACTTGCTGAGAAGAGCTGCTTGATGCTACCGCAGGCTTCTGTTAATGACTGAGGCATCTTTTCCTTTGGTGATTATAAAGTCCCAAAGATACTCATCTGTCTGGACTGGGTTAAGGGTCCTGCCAATTGGCAGGAGAAAATCAAAAGATAACATCTGTGAGGAATGACTCACTTCTGAATCCTGGAGTCTCTGGTTTCTTGCTGCTCCCTGGGCCTTAACCTACTGTCCAGATGTCCTGGCTGGAGTCTGACCCTCACTCTGTAAAGGAGAACACTGCTCTTCCAAGTACAGATGCCCTCCCCATTCAGGACTGTGGGCTGCACCAGACAGTGAGTCCATGGCCTGCCCCAGAATGGGGCAGGGAGCCTGTGTTTGATTTACATTGCATTTGGAACATAAGTCATCTCCTAAAGCACTGGAGATTAACCAGTTTGCCATAATCCACAAAGTAAGAAATCACTGCTACTTCAGCCCCAGGAGCCAATCAGGAGGAACCAGTTTAGGCAGTAGCAAGGGATGAGGGAGTGTGCATTAAAGAGACAATACTCCCTGGGTTTCTTCCACCTCTAGTCTAACCCAATTCCCAGTGTTCTTTTCAGCTTTAGAATTCCTGCTTCTGGTCAGAAGCTAACTACTATCAGAGTGGCACATTCCTGAGGGCCTTGGGTAGGGGAATGCCTAAAGAAGGCTGGGCCTCTCCACCGAGGTGCTCCTGCAGAAGTGAGGGCTGGAAACACACAAGTCCTGGTCTGGATCTCCCGGGCCTGGAGAGGCCCTGGGGGAACTCTGTATTTCTCTGGGACTAGTTATTAACAGTGGTCAGGTCGCTTCTTACTCTCTGGGATAGATATTCACCATGTAATAGACAGTTCAGCAGAAGGGCCTTTCCCAGAGTCCTTGGGCAGGCATGGAGACAAGAGCACAGCCCAGGACTCTCCACCTCGACCTCCCTGTCTGCATACCTGTCTGTCTATCTGCTCATTCACAAGCCTGATTCTCTACAAGCCTGAACATGCAGTCTTGGGGACTGAGGGGAGGGCAGTAGATAAGGTGCCCAACAGCGGCAGGTTGCTTTAGAACCGGGATGGCCTCCAGTGATGAGGCTCCAGCCTCCTGTGGGCTGGGCCCTCTCTCTTCCGCAGGCCACTCTGGGTGGGAGCACAGCAGGATGGGATAGAATGGAAAAGGGCCCCCAGCCCCAGGCATGCTGGCACACACACATACACAGGTCTTGGGGAAGGCAGGCAGCAGTGCCTGGTCTTAGAGGTGAGGAAACATCTACTGTCTCAGAAGACATACCGGCAGATCAGTCCAGGCAGGAAGCTCAGCCTGGGTCAGTTCCCACACTTGGAAGAGCTTCCTCTTCCTCATGTGTCTGCCTCTTCCTTCCTACCCCCTTTTTCCCAGAAACCTTTTCTGACCCAGGGAAACTAGACAGGGAATGGCACCTGCTCAAACACAAATGTCCCAGGACATCAAGTCAGTCAGACACCCCAAAAGGAGAACAGCCACAGGCACACAACTCTTTTCCTCTGGCATCAGGCCAGGTGAGGGGCTAGGTCTGTACTCTGTTTTACTAGATTCTGCTCCAAGAACCTGCAGCAAACACAGCACCACACTACACAGCCCTCACCTACTGGCCTGAGGGAAATTAGGACAGCCCTAAGGAGCTCCAGGCTGGCCACATACATGCTGTACAAACTCCATAAAAGCCACCTCTGTGGCCACTCCATGTGTCGGAAGGCCATCAGAAGCATCAGGCCAAATCTGTCACTCGGGGGCTGAGAGACTCGATGGGAAGTTACTGGGGAGATTGTTGTTGTTGTTAGCTGCCGGTGAGTCAGCTCTGACTCACGGTGACCCCACGTACAGCAGAAGGAAATGCTGTCTGGTCCTGTACCACCTTCCTGATTTTTGGTATGCTCCAGTCCACTGCTGCGGCTACTGTGTAGTTTGAGTGCCTTCCAACCTAAGGGGCTCATCTTCCACCACTATACCAGACAATATTCTGTCGTGATCCATAGAGTTTTCATTGGCTGATTTTCAGAAGTAGATCACCAGGCCTTTCTTCCTAGTCTGTATTAGTCTGGCTCTACTGAAACCTGTCCACCACTGGTGACCCTGCTAGTACTTGAAATACTGGTGACATGACTTCTAGCATCACAGTAACACGTAAGTCACCACAGTATGACAAACTGACAGGTGGTAGACTAGGGGGACTGCAATCCACACTCTGGGTCAGGGTGAACATGTTCCTCCCTGGAGCAGGAAGTGCAGGAGATGAGCACCAAAGAGCCCTTCTGCTCTGTGTGCTGTAAGTCAGAAGGGGAAAGACACAGCAGGTCTAGATAGACCTGGCTCTGGGTGAGCTGAAACAGCTACTTACATCATGCTGGCCTCAAATGGCCTGCCCTGGGAGAGTGTGTTGTACCGTGTGCCTGTATGTTAGGGGCAGGCGACACACGACTAACCAACGTCAAGGCATCAGGACGGAGGGAGACAACTGCAGAGAAGGGATCTGTGAAACACTGCACAGAAAGATGAAGTCAGTTCTACAGAAGAGGAAAGGGCAGCCTCTGCCGCAGAACTCCCTTCATGCCTTATACCCCATCTCCACTCACATATCTGCCAGATGATCAGCTGGTAAGTGTTGAGGCATGACCAGCTAAGCCCACACAACCTCCAGGGAACTGGTGCATATCCTCCTTCTCAGAGATGAGGAACGACTAGCTTTCTCTCAAAAGCCAAGGGTCATGGGTGGCTTGGGAGGGCCAGCGGGCTGGTGTCACTCGGCACTCCAATGTCGCTCTGGCCCTTCTGTCCACAAGGTGGCAGCAGAACATCTCCAGCAGCCGAGGTGGCCAACTGGGCCCCGAGGAAGCTGACAGACTCCAGCAGCGACCCTTGAGGACCCTCAGGTTGCCCAAGACCTCGGTCATTGAGCCTGAGGGAGATGGTGAGGCCACACCCAGTTTTGCCCCAAGGGTTGGTTGGTCTCTACCAAGTATTCTCTTTGCACAGGTCTCCAGGTTGGGGATTAGAGAAACGAGGAAAACAGGGGAGGAAGAGTCTTTGGGCTGCCTTCCCACAGCAGGGTCCTGACTCCCCCACAGGCAGGCTGCCAGGCATAGTCCTCTTTACAAGTCTCAGGCTTGTCCACAGAGACAGCCGAGTTTCCAGCAGCAGTTAGCCCCTAATTCTATCCCCCAACCTGCTCTACACCCAGCATGCCTTAACAAATGGCTCATTGTCAACCACCTAGTTGCACAGGCCAAAAACCTAGCAGGCCTTCTCCTCGATCCAATCCTGATTCCCCCAGTCTCTCCACTCCCCCATCTCCAGTCTACTGGTTAGTCCTGTTGGCTCCACCTCCTAAATGTCTCCCACATCCACCCTCTTCCCACCACCTCCTTTGTACAACACCAAGACTAGCCACCACCGTCCCCTGCCTCAACTGCTACATTTGCTTCCTAACAGGCTCCAGGCTTCCACCCCACCCAACTTCACCCTGCCACCACCAATCTATCTTCTTTACAATAGCAGAGTGACTTTAAAACCCAATCAGCTGGTCCCTTCCCAGTCAAGGACATGAATTTTTGGGGGCCAAAGGGTGGAATGTTATGGATTGAATTACATCTCCCCAAAATGAGTGTCAACTTGGCTAGGCCATGATTCCCAGTAGATTGTCCACCATTTTGTAATTGATGTGATTTTCCTATGTGTTGTAAATCCTAACCTCTATGATGTTAATGAGGCAAGATTAGTGGCAGTTATGTTAATGAGGCAGGACACAATCTACAGAATAAGGTTGTATCTTGAGTCAGTCTCTTTTGAGATATAAAAGAAAGAATCGAGAACCTCCTACCACCAAGAAAGAAGAGCCAGGAGCAGAGTGCATCCTTTGGACCCGGGGTCTCTACGCTGACCAGGGAAGACTGATGACAAGGACCTTCCTCCGGAACTGACAGAGAAAGAAAACCTTCCCCTGGAGCTGGCACCCTGAATTCAGACTTCTGGTCTCCTAAACTGTGAGAGAATAAACTTCTGTTTGTTGAACTCATCCACTTGTGTATTTCTCTTATAGCAGCACTAGGTAACTAAGACAGAATTTCCACTTGACACAGAATTACACCCAAGCTCCTTATTCTGATAGTCCACATGATCTTGTCTCCCAAGGCTCTCCCCATGACCCACTGCAATCTGCCCACACAGCTGCAAGCAGGCCAAGCTGCTGCCCACCTAAGCCCTCTGCACTTGTCTGACCTTCTGCCTGACACCACTCAGATCTCAGCAGCCTCAGCACCACCTCCACAGAAGGTTCCCTGTCCATGCGGGGCCCAGCGCTCTGCCACCTACTCAGCACTCGGGAGCGCCCCCCTACCAAACCCTGCCTGGCAAACAGAAGGCCTGCAACTGGTGTCTGCGAATGAACATCTCTGCTGAGAATGGTCGGGATGCTGGGCTTTTGTCCTCCTGTGCGGAAGGACACAGACTTAAAGGAGATGGTCCCTGGCTGGAGCAGCCTGTTGAGGTAAGTCACCAGCAAAATAAGCTGAGGGACATGTGGTGCCCTGTTCAGGCAGAGGCTCCAAGTTAAAGTGCAGACTCGGCCTCTGACCTGCCAGCTGTGTGACCAGCAGCCACCACCCCAAGTCTCATGGGGTCCTGTAGGAGGTGCCCCCAGCGGCCGCAGTGGTCACGGGGTTAGCACTGTAACTGGGAGAGCTACACACAGGCCCACAGTGGGAATCAGTAAGATAACCACGTGGATACTGAACCAATTTTCGTCAAATCAGAACCCTGGCCAGTGCCATGGGTCTAGGGCCCCAGCTTGGTCTGTCCATGACTATGCTGGCCCCACTGCCCCCTCTCCCAGACCTCAGAGCTAGAGTAGACTGCAGAACCTGGAGGCCCATTCTGGATCATGCTTTTCTCTGAAAATTTGATGAAAGTTATGAAGTCTCTACAGAAAGAAAAAAAAAATTGCACACACGCAGGTTTTCGTAGGAGGCTCCTACTCTGCTTACGCCCCACGTGGATCCCAGGCTAAGAACTCACACCCGCTTCTACCTCTCATTTCGCAGCTGAGATCATGGATGCCTGAAGGACGGGACTTGCCCAAAGCCAGCCAGGGCAGAGCCTGGACGAGGGACCCCAGGCTGCTGCTTGGTCACCACTGGCCTCACCCCTTCAGCATCATTCTGTGAGAGCTTACTAAGTCCAGGCACTGCCTAGGGTGCTGGGACACAGCCCAGAGCAGACAAAAGTCCCTACCCCCACCCCCACCAGGTGGCGCAGATACCCAGAACTCCTGCGCAGGCTCCCAGAGAAGCGTGGTTATGCCCGGAACAGAAAGCACCCACCTTCCTTAGACCTTCTGATGGCCACTCTACAGATCCTGGGAATACTGCCGTTTCCCAAGTCCAGGGTGTCAGAGCCCTATAGTGGGCTGGGTGGGGGTGGGGGCAGCCAGGGGCAGGGCACTGAGGACAGGAAATAAAGACACACCCTCTGGAGCAGCAAAGAACCACCCTAGTCCAGAAATGGCTTTTAGGACCAGACCGGCTACTTGACAGCTGTGCCTCGGCTTTTCTTGTTCTCCTTGATTCTGTCAATGAACTCTGTGCTAGTCGCCACAGTGCACTCTGGAGACACACATGGACCAGACAGGGGCCCACCTATCAGACTGCAGTCTATCCATCTGTCCCCTGCTGGCCTCCTGACCACCTGCCCCCCAGAGGTTACCTGCACACCACTCCATCCTCTGCCCAGACTGAGCACCAGCAATGCGCTGCCAGGACCACAGGCCAGGTCCAAGCTCTATGCGGGATGCTGGTTACGTGATGTCATTCCCACTTCACGCTGACCCTGAAGGGCGGTGGTGGTCTGTGGCTGCACCCTCCCAGGCTACAGAGGGCAGCCTGGGTCAGAATATAACGTACGATCATACTCCTAAATCACAGTGCCTTCTGGGCACAGCTTGGACATGTTTCCTGCATTTCACACGTTTGTAAATTGTGTAATCTTTCTTCAAAACTGAACACACAGTCCAGCTTAAGTCAAATGAGCCAAAAATCTGCTTCTTTCAGCCTAACAGGTTTCTGAAATGCACTCAGTTTATGAGATCTTCCTTATCAGTAATATTAAGACTTTCACTTATCTTATTTTTACAAAAATCAAATATTTTAATGCGGGGAAAATGCAATAGAGTATTCAAATAGGTGCACATTCTGCAGCTCCAAGCTGGAGGGTTGCCGGGCTGGGCGGCTGGCAGGTGGTGCTGCCAATTTCAGCAGGGCTAATGTCAGCTCAAGCTCAGACGCACAGACACAGGATCTCAGAAAGAGGGGCTGAGGCATCCTGCACATTGTAAACAAGAGATTCAAGGAGTTTGAGATGTACTGTATTTCCATTTTAGATTTTCAAAGTCGGGCAGGTAACTCTCCCGGGGGTGGAAGGCTATGTTCAGACCTAGGGCCCAGCCGATTCAAACAGCCAGAAGTGTCCCCTGCCCCAAGCACTGACACAGGCCGTATCCTCAGAGGCTGTTGACAGGCTCCATGTAGAAGGGAAATGCAGACCTCTGCGGCGAAGCTGGGCTGAGACACATGTCAACAGGCAGGGGCAGAAGAGCACACCTCGGTTTGGGGCCTCCTCGGTCCGTCCTGGCCACCACGGCTGTAGACATGCCCCGTGGCCACCACAGAGCCCTGACCTCCAACTCCTTCCTAAACACGCATAGCAAATCCTATCTTTGCTGGACAAGCACACCTTCCCTCATCCAGCGGGACTGGGCTTGGGGGCACACACTGGCTGCTGGGGCGCAGAGCAGCCAGAAACACAGACCACAGCCCCTGGGGACTATACAGACAGCAGAGCCACCTGAGGTGCCCTATACACCTTACCCGAGGCAGCAGCCATGTGACACCACAGGTCACTCGATTACAACAGTGACTCACTGAGTACGGCAGGCACCACTCTGAGTCCTTTGCACATGCTGACCCATTCGATCCTCACAATAACCCTTTGAGAAAGGTACTATTATTCTCCCCATTTTACAGATGAGGAACCTGAGACACAGAGATCAAGTAACTTGCCTAAGGTCCCCTAGCCAGCAGGTGGTTAAAGCTGGGTCTGGGCCCCAGCCGTCCAGCCACAGCCTTTGGCCTCCCGTCCTCTCTGTGGCTTCCCTGGCCTGGAGAGATTCTCATGACAAGCAGCCACCCCCTCCACCCACCCGAGCTCACATAGCTTCCTCTCCTCCCCTCCTGATGCCCCCGGCAGGACAGCCAGGCCTCAGCCTCCCAGGGAGTGGGCCTCCTTCCCTGAGGTTCCTCCTCCTAGACCTTCCAGACAGTTCCCAGCTACCCAGGCCTGAACCTTGTGAGGTGTGAGTGACTGCTAGGGGCTGAAAGAGCTGTCCCTCCCAGGGACAGTGCTGTTTACAAAGGAGGAAGCACTGTGGTGACTGAGACATGGACCTTCAAGGAGTATATCTGGCAAGTAAAGGGGTGCCACGTCTAACACCCCGTCTGGGAAGAGAGAAGAGAGTACGTATAGACTCCATCCTTGAACTGAGATGCGTTCTTCCCTAGAAGACCGTGGGCTTCCTGGCACAGGGATCTTGGCCAGTTCATCTCTGCTGCCAACTTCCCACCCCAGGGATCCCTCCCAAACCCCTGAGTCACTCACAGCTCAACCCCTGTGGACATCCAAGGGGATACAGGCAAACCTGCCAGGCCTAGATGCAGCATTGCCCCAAGCTCTCCACAGAGGGCAGAAGGGTAGGCCATCTTGGGCTCAGGGGCACCCCTAAAGCTCTGAGGCCCAGCTGGCTCAGCTTCACAAATTTCCTTTTAAACACCCCCTGAGTGTTCCCAGCCCACTGGTTCTTTCACATAGAATGGCTGAGCACTGGAATCAGAACCTCACACATTTGGGGGCTACATTTTAGGTTTTCATTTTACTTCTACTTCCTCTCTCCCTCCAGCCTGATTACTTGCTGCCTGGGAGCCCACTGGCTCTCAGCGTCAGGCAACCCTGACCACAGCTGTGAGGGCCTCCAAGCGCCTCGACATCAGGTAAGAAGCCCCGCACCAGAAAGAGGAAACCTGGACTCTGGGTTGGGTGGCTAACTGGCCTTGCCCTCTCTGGGTCACAGGGCCAGGGGTCTCTAAAGCCGCTCTGTGCGGACACTATCCTCTTATGCTCTGAGGTCAAAGACAGAGAGTCAGAGCCAGCCAGCAGGCCCCTGAAATGACCGCTCCCCAGACAATGAGGGCAGGGCCCCAGGCCTGCCCAGTAGCCACTCTGTGCACCCACCTCGGGGCAGATGTGAGATGGGTGAAGACAAAGCGCAGCCGACCCCAGCCAGACAGGTCTCCCAGGTCCTCTCCACCTTCATACATCCACCTGTCCTGGCTGTGCATGCCTTCCTGCACCCATCAGCTTCCCTGAAGGCCCTGCTCACCATGCTCCCCTCCTCCTTGAAGTCACTGATGTTACCACCTACCGCCTGCCCCACCATCCCTGTCACCACCCTCCAGACACTGCGAGCAAGGCTATGAGCCAGGTGCCACGCAAGGCTTGGGGCAGGGGGGCTCCCTCAACTTGTTACGGAAGTGTGCGCAGACGGAAGTGAGTAATAAGAGGAGGGTCTGCTGGACCATGGGGAAAGAAGAGGCCAGAAGAACATGCAAGGCTCATTAGACCGAAGGACAGGAGAGAAAGGATCAACAGATGTCACTATATAAAAAATCCTGAACAGCAAAAAAATGTTACAACCCAAGATAAATATAATTAAAGGAAAATCAACAACCTGAAAAAAAGATATGTGACTATGTCAATGGGTATTATCATTAATATATAAAAAGCTTACACACACTGCTTAAAAAAATAAAAATCTCTCTAAATGAGGGATTTAAACAGCCAATAAACTTGGAAAGGAGTCCCTAGTGGTATAACACACTTAGCTGTTCACTGAAAGGTTGGAAGTTCAAGTCCACCCAGAGGCACCCCAAAAGAAAGGCCTGGTGATCTACTTGTTAAAAACCAGCCCCCGGAAACCCTACGGAGCACAGCTCTACTCTGACACACATGGGGTCACCATGAGTTGGAATCAACTCCACAGCAACTGGTTTGGTTTTTTTAAAACATCAAAAACCATTCAGTTTCATTTGGTACTCAAAGAAATACAAATTAAAACAAAAAAGAATACTATTTGCCATCTACCATAGCTATAGAGGTTTGGCTGTTTTAAGGAGGCTGCCCTACGCTGGCAAGGGCACGGGGAAGTAGGTTCCCAAGTCCCTGCTCCTGGGTCATCGGCTGGCTGCTTCTGGCTGGGCAGCAACTTAGCCATACACAGAAGGGGAAAGAGCCTTCGCCACGTCACAGTTTCACCACAGTGACTCCCGAGGAGACACCCTGAAGTGGAGGTAAAGAGGTTCAAAGAAATGTCCAACAACAGGGAAATGAGGAAGGAAATTATTATAGATCCAAGAGGTGGAATATCACGCAACCATTTAAAGTAACGTTTGCAAAGACTTTTTTAACCTCACGTGGGTGGGAACACTTTGGATATTTTTCTTAAAAAACACGATACAAAACTGAATGTAACACGCTGAGCCCCTGTAAAAAGTACAAGGGAAAAAGGAAACATCAAAATGCTAACCGTGGCTGACCGCCTCTGGTTAGGAGTATCGAAGAGTTTTTTCTACTTCATATTTTTCTGAAAAATATATATTTCACTACATTTTCTGAAACATTTATTAACACACATTACTTTTATAAAAATAAAAAAAGTCAAAAACTGTTCCAGGCTAGAAAAAGACTGCTCCAAAGACTGAGAAAGCTGGATGAAGGGCAGGGCTGTCCTCCGTGAGCCTCCTCCTCCCAGCCTGGCCAGCGTCCCCACAGAGTCACCCACCTCAGCAAGCAAGTTTTTAACAAGGATTCACAAGAATCTGCAGACTCTGGGTGTGACACAAAAGATGACAGTGAGTGAGACCGACTAGTACAATAAGTATGTGTTTTGCCAACCCTTTTACTTTATTTTAGTATAAAAAAGCACATCACGACAGACTCAGAAACAGGCTCACTTGGTCCCATGCCCTCCTGCTGCCTCGGCATCCTTCCCTTTCCTTCACAATGAAGCTTGCCTCAACAAAACTTCTGCCTCTACCATTTCACCAAGACTGCTCTAGCCTGGTCGCCACAGCCAGCTCACCTGGTAACTGGGTGCTGCTGTGGGCACACTTGTAAGTGGGTGCAGCCCACACTCCCTCCTACCTCCTGTCAGCTTCCTGAGACCTCAGAGTATGCCCGCTCTATCAATTACTCACCACTCCCCTGCTGGTGGGTACTCGGCTGCTTCCTTTTTTAAACTGTGGTACCAATATATATAACAAAACATTTGCTGTTTCAACATTTTTACGGTTACAATTCAGTGACATCAATTGCATTCATTATGTTGTGCAACCATCACAGTTATCTATTTCTAAAGTTCTTATCACCCCCAAGAGAAACTCAGTGCCCCTTTAGCAGTGACTCCCCATTTTCTCCTCCTGCCAGCCCCTGGTAACCACTAATAAACTTTGGTCTCTATACCTTTGCTGATTCTAGATATTGCAAATAAAATGGAATCATACAGTATTTGTCCATATGTGACTAATTCATTTCACTCTGCATGATGTTTTCAAGGTTCATCCATGTTATAGCATGTATCAGGACTTCACTTCTCTTTATGGCTGAGTAAATAGTCTCTTGTATGTATATACCACATTTTGTTTATCCAGTCATCTGCTGATGGACATTTAGGTTGTTTCCACCTTTTGGCTATTGTGAACAGTGCTGCAATGAACAATGGCATACAAAGTATCTGTTTGTGTCCCTGCTTTTCAGTCCTTTGATTATATGCCTAGGAATGTTAATTATGGGTCATAGGGTAGTTTCATGTTTTACTTTTTGAGGAACCACCAAACTGTTTTCCACAGCGGCTGCACCATTTACAATCCTACCAGCAATGCACGAGGATTCCAATTTTCCCACATCCATACTGACACCTGTTGTTGCTTCCTTTTTTGCAAATCACTACAAGCAAGGCTTTAATAAACACCTGTGTGCACATGTGTTTTCGATATGTATGATACATTCCCAAAAGGAGGACAGCTGGATTCAAAGGCATGTTGAAGGCTTCATGTTACTCGATAGGAGAATACCAGCTTCTACTTGTAGAAGGAATCGCAGAATTAGAAATCCACCATTTGACTGCCCCAACATAACTGATTTAGGCAAGGATCATCAAATGACGCTAAAACCACTGGATGACAGGTTGTTGGGGGACATTTTATTTCCAAGATATCAAAGTACCACCTCACAGATTACTTACTAGCCACAAAGGTGAACGAAAGGAACCTTTACGTCGGAGAGATCCGGTAGTTAGGGCCATAACTTCACAAACACAGGACCTGATGTGATGCCATATGAAGTATTCCTGTCAAAAACGCTGAGCTGGATCTGATGCAGCCTCTAGACCTAACTTCAATCCATAGGAAACATGGAGGATGGGGGAGCACATTCAGTAACACCAAGCAGAAGCCATCCCACAAACCCGGAACATGGACATCCCACAAGACAGGGGCCTGCCTCTTCAGAAAGTCTATGTTATGCGGGAAAGTGTTGCATTAGATCCATATTCCATACCGATTGGATCCTGATTTGGAAAAATAAAAAATGTTATAAAAAACATTTTGGGGATAATTGGGAAACTTTGGTTATGGGTGAGCTATTAAAAGATGCTATAAAACCATTGTTCGTGTTCTTAGGTGTGATACTGGGGTGACAGTTATGCAGAAGAATGTGTCCATTCTTAGGAAATGCTGCTGAAGTACTGAGGGGGTGACATTATAGCTACAACTGCTGAGGGAAACTATTACCACAAAAAAAGTGTGGGCATGGGGGACAAAGAGCAGGTACCGATTAGATAAAATGTTAACAACAACGAAATCTTTCAATGTTGTAATTTTTCAAAATAAAGATTTTCCAAATAAAAAGCTGAGTGAGAGAATCCTGGGAAGATGAAGGTGTGAGCAGGTCTAGGTTTGGACCCTCCCCCACACACATCAAGCAATAGAGCTAGAAATCTGTGCTTCGCCCTGAGGGACTCTGAATCGGTGGGCAGAGGACAACAGTGGAGACCTGCTGATGGACAAGAGTCAACAAGTGAAAAACAGGTCAAATAAGGTAGGAACACGGCTTCTCCCACCGTCCCTGACCTTCCCTCTCCCGATGACACAGACTGCTGGGTCCTGCAAACTATGGAAGCATTACCTGCAGAGGAGCCTGAGCCTGCTCCCCAGCCAACACACCACCTGCGCACAGGGAGAGGCCCCCAGCTCTGGCTCCAAAATCAACAAGACAAATCTTCTTGATATATTTACAACAGTGACCAAAAAAAAAAAAAAAACAAAAGAGTAGCTATTGAGATTGATTATGTGCAACCAAACACCTCATGGGATTTGAATCCTTGGTTTGGAGGTGTAGGGTCATGGTTTCATGGGACACCCCAGTTAATTGGCCTAGTAACATATTTAGTGCCTCTGTTCTACCTCCTAGTTTGTTGCATAGTGCCTGGGGTCTTTAAAAGCTTGCAAGCGGCCATCTAAGGTACAACACTTGGTCTCTATTCACCTGGAGCAACAGAGGAAGAAGGAGAGTCAGGAATAGGAGGAGGATATAGAATGTGTAGCTAACTGCCTCCTTTGCCATGAGACCAGAACCATAGAAGAATCCTGATCAAAAGGGGAAAAATGCAGAAGAGAATCTCAAATTCTCACGCACTCCAGGACTTCCTGGAGCCATGAAGGTTGGATGAACCCCTGAAACTATTGTCTTGAGATAATCCTTAAACCTTAAACCAAAAATATCCCCTGAAGTCTTCTTAACACCAAACAATAGTTTAGTTTAACTAGTAAAAAAAAGTCTGTCTGGAGCATCATGCTGTTTTAAGAACTATCTATATGGGATTAAATTGATGACAGCAACTTGAAAAATTAGATAGGAACCTTAGCAGACAGTGAATTTATGTTAATGGGGGAGGGACAACTTAGAAAGGAGGGTGAGACTAGTTACATAACTCAGAGAATGTAATCACTGTCACTAAATTGCACAAGTGGAAACTGTTGAACTGGTGTAAGTTTTGCTGTGTACGTTCTCAACAACAAGAAAATAATAAAACTATATATTTTAAAAAAGACAGATCTCCTTGGGGGGTCCATTCAGGGTGTGCCCACCCCTCCCCCTCCTGGCACAGATGAAAGCCTGCCTATGCTCTCCCTGATCTCAATCTCCAGCTCTGATATAAGTGGGCCCTGAGGCAGCAAGGAAGGGAGGTCCGAGCAAGATCTGATAGCAGCACCCAGCCCTACAAAGGGTTCATGCAGTGTGGCTTTCTGATGGAAAAAAACATGGTCACAGAAATGCAGCCTGCACAGAGCAGGGGAGGGAGCAATAACCACAGAAAGCAGACTCTGCTCCCTGGTGGGCAGATCGGTTACTGCATGTTCTCCATTCTGTTCCGCAGACATTGAAAGGCAAAGTCGGCCATCTGGACTTTTCAAATCCTAGTAAAAACAGAGAGAGGGAGAGGGAGCTATCACAGAGAAGAAGAGGGAACAGCAAGCAAGAACTGAAGGCTCTACCTGACTCAGAGTTTCTTGCAGAAAGTAGTACCAACAAAAACACTGAATACTGGGCAGAACCGAGAAAGCTAACACCCTGTAAAATTCTAATGTTCTAGCTTCAACAACAACAACCAAAACCACAGGATACAAAGAAAACAGAAACAATGGCCCATCCAAATGAACAAGATGAAGTCAGAGAAATAGTATTTATGGAAGCCTAAATAATGAACAGAATGGAAGAATATAATACAATATTAAACAAGCTCAAAGAAGTAAAAGAAAACACAAACAACTAAAATAAAAATGATAAAATAGCTAGAAATTAGCCTAACCAGGGACATAAAAAGACTTATACGATGAAAGTTACAAAACACTACTACAAGAAACTAAAAGAGACCTACATAAATAGGGCATTCCGCGCTCATGGACTGGAAAACTTAATACAGTGAAAATGTCAATACTACCCAAGGCAATCTACAAATACAGTGCAATCCCAATACAAATCCCAACAACATTCTTTACTGCAATAGAAAAACTAATGACCAACTTTATATGGAAAGGAAAGAGGCCCCAAATAGCCAAAGCACTACTGAAGAAAAGAAAAGAAAAAGAACAAAGATACCAAAACATACTATACAGCCATTGTAATCAAAATAGCCTGGTATTGGTTCAATGACAGACACACAGACCAGGGGAATAGGATCGACAACCCAGAAATAAATCCACCCATATATGACAACTGATTTTCGACAAGGGGTCAAAATCCATTCAATGGAGAAGAAACAGTCTCTTCAACAAATGGTGCTGGCAAAACTGGATATCCACTTGCAGAAAAATGAAACAGAACTCATGTCTCACACCATACACAAAAAGTAACTCAAAATGGATCAAAGACCTAAATGTTAAATGTAAAACTATAAAGTTCCTGGAACAAAACATAGGGAGAAAACTATGCAATCTAATTTTCTTAAAAAGGCTAACAAGAGATGGCCCAAGATGGTGTCTTAGTCATACACACCATCACGTACCCTTACAGCAAAGACCCAAGAAACCAAGTAAAACAGAATAGATGATAATTCTGGAACGCTGAGCATCAAAAGGAAGGAGGAAGAATTAGATCGAACACCGATTGGAGGGAGAAACTGAACAAAAACAGCCAATGAAGAGCGTTACAGATTGGAGATGCCCTGCCAGCCAGCCTGGTTGTGTGGCCACCTTGAGACAAAGCAACAGCAACCCTGGGTAAGAAGCACAGGAAAGCAACTTCACAGAATTCTCAACAGGAGACATACGAACCGTGTAGACAAACCCAGAGTGAAGCAAGGTGAGCAGGACATGAACTGGACCTAAGAAGGAAAAGTACAGGAAGGTGGTAGAGAGCTCCAGGGATCCCAGTGACCACAGAGCAGGGAGGGATCCAAGAACCAGACAGGACTACTCTCCAGCAGCAGTCCCCAACCATTAATACGGGTGACACACATGAAATAATAGATCCACAGTGTCAGCAGGAGGTCTTCCACTGAACCAGACTCTGGGCAGCACCCCCTTTCCTTGCATTTGGTCCGGGCAGGTCCCAACTGCTGGCTGCAGCCAATGGGGATTGCACCAGCACCCACACCTGGTGACCAGAAGAGCACACTCCCCCTTCCCCCTGCGCCCCCAGTGACAAGAGGCATGAGCCCCCCTACCCTGCCCTGCTCGCCCAGGGAACGCAGTACGAACTCCCCCTTCATCCCACCCAGTCCCACCCTTCTGTGATGGGCAATGCACATCTGCACTGCCCACCATCCCCCAGCCACCCCACCCTCTCAGCAAGTGGCAGTGCGCACTCCTGTATCACCAGACTGATGACTGGCGACGGGTCACACCCACCCCACCTATCATCCCCCACCTGCCACCCCATCCACCCATCGAGTGGCAGCACGAACTCCTATGCCACTCCCAAATGCCCACCCCATCCACCACCCCCACCAGCTGACCCAACCAACGAGTGGCAGTCCATGCTCCCACATCACCAGATGGATGACTGGCAGTGGCAAGTACCCGCCATGCCCACCATCCTTCCCACCTTACCGCCAACCCAGTGAGTGGCAGCACACCCTCCTGCGCCACCGAACCACTGACTAGCAGTGGTGTGCACCCACTTCACCTGCCCCCTGATGCTGCACCACCCACCCAGCGATAGATGGTTAGTGCTACCATGCTGCCAGACCAGTGATCAGCGGAACACACCTGCCTTGCCTACCTGATATATCAAAACAAAGCAAAACAACCAGGAAAAAACAATCAGTCAATAAATATATAAAATAAATAACACCTTAATGCCTTGGAAAGAGCAGACAATAACAAATCATATGAAGAAACATGATAAGATGGCTTAAACAAGTGAGCAAAATAAAGGGAAAGAAAATCTTCCTGAGGAAGAAATGATAATGGAAATACCTGAGAAGGAATTCAAAAGGTTTATTTTTAGGATTCTCAAAGAGATCAAGGAAAACACAAAAAAAATCCTAGAAGAATTCAAGAAAACAATACAAGAACAAAATGATAGACTCAACAGACAATGAGAAACAATACAAATATAACAACTAGAAATTTAGAAGATTAACAATAAAATATCAAAAATAGATAGTACAATGGAAGGACACATAAGCAGAACTGAATCAGTGGAAGAAAAAAATCAGTGAAATAGAGGACAAATCCCTTTGTTTGATGAACCATCACAAAAAAGAATGAAGAAAGCCTAAGAGTTATGTGGGATAGCATCAAAAGAAATAATTTACACGTAATAGGAATTCCAAAAGATGAGGAGAAGAAAAAGCACAGAGAGAATTTTTGAAGATCTATTAGCAAAAACCTCCCCAAAATCATGAAAGATGAATAGGTCTCCATCCAAGAAGCCCAACGAACCCCATACAGGATAGGCCACAGAAGAAATTCACCAAGACATATCATAATCAAACTTTCCAAAACCAAAGACAAAGAGAATCCTGAAAGCAGCTCATAAAAAACGAAATATCACTTACAAAGGGGCACCAATAAGACTAAAAGCTGATTTCTTGTCAGAAACCATGCTAAAAAGGCAATGGGATGACATATATAAAATCCTAAAAGAATTCCCAACCAACAATCATACATCCAGCAAAACTGTCTTTCAAAAATGGTGGCAAAACTAAGACATTCCCAGAAAAGCAGAGATTAACGGAATTTGTAAAAACCAGACCAACCTTACAAGGAACATTAAGAGGAGCCCTTCAGACAGCGAACAAATGGCATCAGATAACAACATGAAATAAAGACACATGACAGCAACAACCAGAGACCAACTCAAGATAAAGATTTCACAAAAGTAAAATAAAGCTACAAAAGTGACTACAGGAGTCCCTAGGTTATGAACAAGACCGATTTCTAAATCTGTCTTCAAGTTGAATTTGTAGATAAGTTGGAACAAGCACATACGGTTCTTATTTAGCATAAGTTAGTCAATGTTTGTCTTAGTATATAGTATGTATTTTACCTTTCTAGGCATATAAAACAAACACTTCCAAGCCACGCAATGTTTTCATAAGCATCACAAAGCAGTGTACGCATTCGTTATTACAAATATTGTATTAAACTCAAATTTTTAATATAATAGGCTTTACAGCAGTCTGTTCTTAAGTACAAGTCATCCATAAGTTGGAGGTTCATAACACTGCCACTACCAATTGTTCTGACTGGGATCACAACAGAGTGTCCCAGACAGAGCAGGAGAAAAATGTGAAACAAAAAATCAAATTCACAAAAGAGACCAGAGTTACTGGTCTGACAGAGTCTGGAAGAACCCCCACGAGTGTGGCCTTAAGACACTCTTCTGACCTGGAACTGACGCCATTCCCAGACACCACCTTCCAGCCAAACAACAGACAAGCCCATAAAATAAACAATGACACTCAACAGGAATGTGCTCCTTAGAACAATCAATTATATATATGAGATCAAGAGGGCAATATTTTCCTAAAAGCAAAGATGAGAAGGCAGGAAGGGGTAGAAAATCAGGACGAAAGGAAACGGGGAACCCAGGGCAGAAATGGGGAGAGTGCTGGCACATTGTAGGGAGTGAAGCCAAGGCCATGAAACACTTTATGTACAAACTATCAAATGGGAATATAATTTGCTCTGTAAACTTTCACCTACAGCACAATTCAAAAAAAAAAAAAAAAAGACTTTATCAAAGGAGTAAAAAGACAACCTACGGACTGAGAAAAATCTTTGGAAACGACATATCCAATAAGGGTCTAATCTTTAAAATACACCTACTTCTCACTTATTGACTATCCTGTTACCCGACATCTCACATTAACAACAATAGTAAAAAAATCTACTATTGGACTGTTTTTCATATTAATGACAGAGGCGAGATGGGGAGGAGGAGGAGGGAAGGTTTGTAAAACAGAGCGAGGCCCTGCAGGCCAATAGTAGTTTGTATTACCCAGGTTGGGTTAGCCCACTGCAAGTGCAGAGCAGACAGCATGCAGGAGGTGGGGGCTACCAGGCTGCAAGGAGGCAGCGGAAGCTGAGGCTACAGGAGTTGAGCATGGGGCTCAGAAGTCTTTTCTTTCAAAGAGGCCTCTCTGTCACCTCCACAGCCTCCACTGGGCCCAGGTGACCAGGCCTCTCACCTGCCTGCAGACCTGGGAGCCACTGGCCACTATGGCCCATCTCCACGGCCAGCACAGTGGGAAGGTGGAAAAGCGAGGCACAGGGGTCTGCAAAGAGGCCTGGAGTGTGGCCAGGTGATGGTGGACCCCTGCTGCTCCAGAGGCGGTGGGCAACCCCTGACCACCACCACCACCAAACCCAACCCCTGTGGGCTCTGTGGTGGTGGGGATGGCATGGTAGGGAAGGGGGGCCTCAGATGCACCAGGGTGTCAAACAGGCGATAAGCAACTGGGGGAGAGGGACACTGGCACCGAAAACGGCATGGCCCTGACTCTTGCATAATGCCGACTTTCACATAACAGCCTGGTCTTTAGAACCTAATGATGTCAATAAGTGAGAAGTAGGTTACAGAAAACTTCAACAACAAAAAGACAAACAATACAATCAGAAAATGCGCAAAGGACATGAACAGACACTGCAGCAAAGAGAACATTCAAGCAGCCAACAAACACATGAAAAGATGCTCACGATCATTAGCCGTTAGAGATGCAGATCAAAACTACAATGAGATACCATCTAATCCCAGCTAAAATGGCACTGATAAAAAAAAAAAACAGACAACAACAAATGCTGACAAGGATGTGGGAAGACTGGAACACTCATCCATCGCTGGCAGGACTGTAAAATGGTACAACCACTATGGAAAATGGTACAGCACTTCCTCAAAAAACTAGAATTAGAACTACCTTACGATCCAGCAATCTCACTCCTAGGTATATACCCTAGAGACCTAACAGAAGTGACACAAACAGACATATGCACACCTATGTTCATTGCAACATTCATTATTCACAATAGCAAAAAAATGAAAACAGCCTAAGCGCCCTTCAAAAGATGAATGGATGAGCAAAGTGTAGTACATAAAGAACAATGATGATGGTCTCTCAAGGAACATCTAGCTCAACGGGCATAACATAGTTTGTAAAGAAAATATTCTACATTCTACTTTGGTGAGTCATATCTGGGGTCTTAAAAGCCTGTGAGTGGCCATCTAAGATACTCCACTGATCTCACCCTGTCTGGAGCAAGGGAGAATGAAGAAAACCAAAGACACAAGGGAAAGATTAGTCCAAAAGACTAATGGACCACAACTACAACAGCCTTCGCCAGACTGAGTCTAGCACAACTAGATGATGCCCAGCTACCACGCTGACTGCTCTGACAGAGATCACAATAGAAGGTCCTGGACAGAGCTGGAGAAAAATGTAGAACAAAATTCATTCACAGAAAAAGACTAGACTTACTGGCCTGACAGAGACTGGAGAAACACTGAGAGTATGGCCCCCAGACACCCTTTTATCTCAGTAATGATGTCACTCCTGAGGTTCACCCTTCAGCTAAATATCAGACAGGCCCACAGAACAAAATAAGACTAAAGGGGCACACCAGACCAGGAGCAAGGACAAAAAGGCAGGAGGGGACAGGAAAGCTGGTAATAGGGAACCCAAGGTAAAGAAGGGGAGAGTGTTGACATGTCGTGGGGTTGGTAACCAATGTCACAAAACAGTATGTGTACTAATTATTTAATGAGAAGCTAGTTTGTTCTGTAAATCTTCATCTAAAGCACAATTTAAAAAAAAAAAAAAAAGAACAATGATGAGTCCACAAGACATACTATAACAAGGATGGACCTGGAAGACATAACGCTAAGTGAAGTAGTAAGTCAATCACATAAGGACAAATATTGTATGATCCCACTTTTATAAGATGACAAGAATATATACATATAGAGAGAGACCAAAGTTCATTGGAGGTTACCAGGGATGCAGGGGGAAACACTCTCTAGATCGTAGATATTTGTTATTTTTCGTAATAGGAAAAGTAGCACAGAATGTGGGTATAATGAGCACACGATGACCAAAGTAAATGATGCCACTAAGAAGTACACAAGAGAAAAGGATGTTTGTGCTAAAGATTATGACATATATAATCTGGCAGCAACACCAACAATTACCAAAAAATGAGTGTATGGTCATATATGTTGGTGTACAGGTATATATGTGTATGGGTAGGTACAGATAAGTACGTATTTGTGCACAGATTAAAAAAAAAAACCCTTGCCATCGAGTCGATTCCAACTCATAGCGATCCTATAGAACAGAGTAGAACTGCCCGTTAAGGTTTCCAAGGAGCGCCTGGTGGATTCAAACTGCTGACATTTTGATAAGCAGCCATAGCTCTTAACCACTACGCCACCAGGGTTTCTATCTGTGCACAGACAGAAGTATTTATATGTATGTACAGATATGTGTGCACGCATATGTAATCATAGAGGACATAGTTACAGATACTTCTCAGACATAACCAAACAACTTGTGAGATTGGTTTTCTGGGTTTAAAGACTTAAGACCTTAATCTCATGGGACAACTCAGTCAATTGGCATAACATAGTTCACAAAGTTCATGTTCTTCATCCTAAGTGAGGTGAGTGGTGTCTGGGCTCTTAAAAGCTTGCGAGCAGCCAACGAAGATACAACTAATAGTCTCTACTTGTCTGGGCAAAAGAGAACAAAGGAAACCAAACTCAGAGAAGAAACTAGTCTACAGGGCTAATGACCTACACAAGCCACAGCCTCATCTACCCTGAGACCAGAAAAACTAGATGGTACCTTGCTACCATTACTAACCACTATGATCAGGGCCATAATAGATAAATCCTGAGAGAATGGGAGAAAAATGTGGAACAGAACTCAGATTCTTATAAAAAGGCTAGACTTACTGGATCAGTTGAGTCTAGAGGACTCCCTGAGACTATCGCCCTGAGATACTATTTTTAACCTTGAACCAAAACTATCCCAAGTTCACCTTTTAGTGAAATAACGGATTGGCACACAAAATAAAGGATATTACCTGTGAGTACGGCACTCCAGTAAAACACCATCTCTATGAGACCCAAAGGTCAACAATCACTCTAAAACAAGGATGAGAAGATAAGGGGGGCAGGGAAACTACAGTACTGGAAACAGAACAACCAGAACACAATTAAAGAGAATGTTGACACATTATGAAAAACGTAACTAATGTCACTGAACAATCTGTACAGAAATTGCCAAATGGGAACCTAATTTGCTGTGTAAACTTCCACCAAAAACACAATAAAATATTTTAAGAAAACAAGAATAAGATGCAGAGAAAATGAAAAAAAAATACTGAAGTTAGGAAAATGATATGTGAAAAAGAGGAGAATTAAAAAAAGAGATAGATACTATAAAAAAACATAAATACTGGAAATGAAAGAGATGATAACTGAAATGAGAAACACAGTGGAAGGATTTAAGAAAAGATTTAATGAGGAAGAAGAAAAAATCAGTAAACTAGAGAATAAGGTAGAAATTACAGAGGCTGAAAAGCAACAAGAAAGGAGGCTTATTAAGACTGCTGAGCTCAGTTTAATGAAAGTATGGGACAACACCAAGTGAAACAACATATGCATCATGGGAATCCCAAAACGAGACGAGAGAAAGAATATTTGAAGAAAATTTCCCAAATCTGATGAAGGACATGAACCTACGAATCTGTTAAGCTCAACTAACTCCAAGTGAGATAAATCCAAAAACAGATCTATACCAAGACACTTAAAGTAAGGCTGTCTAAAATGAAAGACAAAGAGAGACTCCTGAAAGCAGCAAGAGAGAACTGTTACAAATAAAGGATCTCCAATACCTATTTCTTTTAGGAAACTTTGGAGGCCAGAAGGCAATGGAATGATATATTTAATATGCTGAAAGAAAAGAAGTATTAATCACGAACACTAGACCTGTCAAAATGGTCTTTTAAGAATGAGGGTGAAATTGAGACATTCCCAAAAGTTAAGAGAGTTCACATCTACCAGACCAGGCCTACAAGAAATGCTAGAGGGAGTCCTTCAAATGGAAAAGACACTAGAAAGTAACTCAGAGCCATACATAGAAAGAAAAATCTCCATTAAAGGTAACTGCACAGGTAAGTATAAAGGCAAGCTTTAAGGTACTTTTTGCTTGATAATTCTAATTGTTATGTCCTTCATGCTTTATAATGGCAAATGCATTAAAAATAGTATAAATTTATGTTACAGGGCACATGATGTACATAAAGATGTAATTTTTGAGAACCACAACATAAACAGAGTGAGGAGGAAAGGTACAAGTATAAAGCTTTTCTATTGCACTGAAGTTAAGTTGGTATCAATTTAATCCAGGTTGTTATAAATTTAAGACATTAAATGTAATATTTGTGATAACCAACATATATGCATATTGTATATATGTTATATATATATGTAATACACACAAAAGCAAAGGAGAAAGGAATTAAAATGGCTCACTACAAAAAATCATCTGAAGACATAACTTGGTAGTAGAGGAAATAAGGACAAAAATGGTACAAGGCACACAAAAAACATAACAAAAAGGGAGAAGTCCTTCCTTATTGGTAATTACAATGAATGTAAATGAACTACATGCTCCAATCAAAAGACAGAGAGTGGCAGAATGGACATCTATATGCTGTCTACAAGAGATGCATCTTAGGCCAAAGGACACAAACAGGTTAAAAGTGAAAAGCTGGAAAAAAACAGTCCATGCAAACAATAACCAAAAGAAAGCTGGGATGGCAATTTTAATGTCAGACAAAATAGACTTTAAGTCAAAATCTGTTAGAAAAGATAAAAAAGGATATTATATAATGATAAAAGGGTCAATTCATCAAGAAAATACAACAATTATAAATATACGCACACCTAACATTGGAGCCCCCAAGTATATAAAGCAAACACTGATAGATTTGATGGGAGAAACAGACAGCTCTACAGTAATAGTTGGAGACTTCAATACACCACTTTCAATAATGGACAGAACGTCTAGAAAGATGAATAAGGAAACAGAGGACCTGAATGACACTGTATAAACCAACTAGACCTAACAGGCTATATAGAACACTCCACCCAACAACAGCACAATACACATTCTTCTCCAGTACACCTGGGTCTATCTACAAACTACAATGAGATATCATCTCACCTCAACACTACTGGCACTAATTAAAAAAAGAAACAGAAAATAACAAATGTTGGAGAGGTTGCTGGTAGACTGGAACTCTTATGCACTGCTGGTGGGAATGTAAAATAGTATAGGCACTATGGAAAACGATATGGTGCCTCCTTAAAAAGCTAGAAATAGAAATACCATATGATCTAGCAATCCCACTCCTAGGAATATATCCTAGAGAAATAAGCGCTGTCACAAGAATAGACATGCACATCCATGTGAATAATAATTCATTATTCACAATAGCAAAATAATGGAAACAACCTAAGCACCCATCAACAGATGAATGGATAAACAAGTTATGGTATACACACAATGGAATACTATGCAACAATAAAGATCGATGATGAATCCATGAAACATCTCACAATATGGATGAATCTGGAGGGCATTACGCTGAGTGAAATAGGTCAATCACCAAAGGACAAATACAGTATAAGAACACTATCATAAAAACCAAAGAAAAGGTTTACACATAGAAAAAAACAATCTTTTATGGTTATGAGGGAGGGGAGTAGAGGGGAGGGGAAATCACTATCTACAGAGTTGACAAGTGTTAACTTTGGTGACGGGAAAGACAACATACAATATAGGGGAAGTCACCACAACTTGACCAAGGCAGTCATACAAGCTTCCTATACACATCCAAACACCTTGAAGGACTGAGTTACTGGGGCTGAGGGCTGGGGGAACCATGGTCTCAGGAGATATCTAGGCCAATTGGTATAACATAGTTCATAAAGAAAACGTTCTACATCCTGCTTTGGTGTGTAGCGTCTGGGGTCTTAAAAGCTTGCTAGCAACCATCTAAGATACATTTATTAGTCCCAACCCATCCAGAGCAAAGGAGAATGAAGAAAACCAAAGACACAAGGAAAATATTAGTCCAAAGGACTAATGGACCACATGAACCACAGCCTCCACCAGCCTGAGCCCAGAAGAACGAGATGGTGCCTGGCTACCATCACTGACGGCTCTGACAGAGATCACAATAAAGGGTCCCAGAAAGAGCGGGAGAAAAATATAGAACAAAATTTAAATTCACAAAAAAAAGACCAGACTTACTGATCTAACAGAGACTGGAGGAAACTCTGAGACTATGGCCCCTGGACACCCTGCTAACTCAGAACTCAAGTCACTCCCAAAGTCCACCTTTCAGCCAAAGATTAGACAGGCCTATAAAACAAAAAATAACACACGTGAGGAATGTGCTTCAGGCAGCCAACAAACAAATGAAGAAACGTTCGCTATCATTAGCCGCTAGAGAGATGCAAATAAAAACTGCAATGAGGTATCATCTCACCCCTTCAAAAATGACACTGATTTAGAGAAAAAAAGAAAAGAAAACAACAAATGCTGGCAAGGTTGTAGAGAGACTGGCACTCTGATACACTGCTGGTGGGATTGTAAAATGGTACAACCACTATGGAAAATGGTATGGCGCTTCCTCAAAAAGCTAGAAATAGAAAATACCATATGATCCAGCAATCCTACTATTAAGTATATATCCTAGAGAAATAAGAGCATTAACACAAATAGACATATATACACCCATGTTCATCATAGCATTACTCACAACAGCAAAAACATGGAAACAACCTAAGTGTCCATCAACACATGAATGGGTAAACAAATTGTGGTACTACATACATACAATGGAATACTACGCCACAATAAAGAATAATAAACAAGTACACAAAATATAACATGGATGAATCTGGAGGACATTATGCTGACTGAAATAAGTTAATCACAAAGAACAAACACTGTATGATACCACTTTTATAAAAAATTAGGAATAGGTTTACACACAGAAAGCAACATTCTTTGATGGTTACCTGGGATGGGAGGGGGAAGAAGCGAGAATCACTTACTAGATATTAGACGTGTGTTAATTCTGTAATAAGAAAGGCAATACACAGTATGAGGGAAGTCAGCACAACATAACCAAGGCTAAAGAAGACATTAAGAGGTATGCAAGAATAAAGGACAACTACAATATACAATTCTGCAACAGTAATAGCAACCAAAAATTTGTGAGTGGTTACATAGGTAGATATGTATGCTATATAGATGGGGGAGGGCATATGGGAGGACATGTGAGTGCATATATGGGTATAGTTCAGAGTATTCCTACATGTATATTCATATATATAATAGAGCACATAGGGGGCACACCTATGGAATCTTCTTAGACATATTCAAACACCTCATGGGACTGAATTACTGGGCTTGAAGGCTATGGGCCATGGTCTCAGGGGACATCTGGGTCAACTGGCATAACATAGTTCATAAAGATAATGTCCTACAACCTAATGTGGCAAGTAGTGTCTAGGGTCTTAAAAGATTGCAAGTGCCATCTAAGACACAACTATTGGTTCCCTCCTGTCTGGAACAAAGGAGAGTGAAGGAAACCAAAGACTCAAGGAAGCAATTAGTCTAAAAGACTAATGAATCACAGGAACCACAGCCTCCTCTAGCCTGAGACCAGAAGAACTAGACTGTGCCCGCCTAGCACTACCTACTGCTCTGACCAGGGACACAATAGGAGGTCCCTATTAGAATTAGAGAAAAAGGTAGAACAAAGCTCAAATTCATAGAAAAAAATGAGACTTACTGGAAAGATGGAGACTAGAGGAACCCCCAGCACTACTGCCCTAAGACATCCTTTTAACCTGGAACCGAAGCCACTCCCAGAGGTCACCTTCCAGCCAAATAATAGGCTGGCCTATGAACAATAACACTATGAGGGAAGCCAGGGTAGAAATGAGGAAAGTGTTGACACATTGCTGGGACAGCAACCAATGTCACAGAAAATTTATGTATGAATAAACTAAATTTGCTGTGTAAACTTTCATTTAAAGCACAATAAAATGTCATAAAAATAAATAAATAAATAAGGGCATTGATTGGGAAGAAATGGGATCCTGAAACTTGGGTTGGACCATATGAGCAGATAATCAGGAATCTGTAGACACTGAGCCCCTAAATTCGACTGAATCACTCCTGCCAACAGAACTAGCCCTCTTACTCCCATCTGAAGAAATTACTCCATTTTTAGCTGGAGCCCTGGTGATAAAGTGGTTAAGAGCTACAGCTCCTAACCAAAGAGTTGGCAGTTCGAATCCACCAGCCACACCTTGGAAACCCTATTAGGGCAGTTCTACTCTGTCCTACAGGGTGGCTATGAGTTGGAATCAACTCAGTGGAAATGTTTTTTTTTTGTCTGTTAAACCACCCTCCCCAGTAAAACCGTTATCCCTTCAACTCCCATAAGACACAGATAAGATTAACCCAGCTGTGTTTAAAGAGACTTTGTCTGAGATATCATCTGGGGCATTGCCTGGGGCATCACCTGAGGCAGATGCCTTCCAAGACATTGCTGAAGTCCTCAGGACACACCCTCAACACCCAGTTTTGCTTCTAGGCCTATAACTAGACTTAAGACCCAGTCAGCCGCAAAGGTGAAGTATAAAGTGTGACTCATGAGGAGGTACACTATACTTCAAAAGAACTCCTTGATTTTTCTAATATATACAAACAGAAACCTGGGGAATATGTGTGGGAATGGGTATTAAGGGTGTGGGATAACGGTACAAAGAATATAAAGCTGGATCAGTCTGAGTTTATTGATAGAGGCCCACTAAGCATAGATTCTTCATTCAATGTTTCAGCCCAAGAGGTCAGAAAAGATCTAATAGTTGATTTGGTTGGTTCACTGAAGCATGTATTAAGTGGTGGCCTACGCTAAATTAAGCTGAAATGCCAGACCTGCCTTGGTGGATTATGGAAGAAGATATCCAAAAGCTTAGGGAAACTGGCATGTTAAGAGTGGATTTATCATGTTGGACCCACAGACCCACCCGCCGAGGGCCCCGAGGACACTGCTTTCACCACAATGGTAAGGAATAAATTTGTGAAGGGAGCCTCAGCATCCCTGAAGACTGCTGTGATCGCCATTTTATGTAAGTCAGATTTGACAGTGGGAACTTTCCTAGCTGAATCAAGATACCTAACTATAATGGGGCTGATTGGACCCCCATAGTAGAAGGGGCTAAGCAGCGGCACCTAATTGCCAAAGACAAGGTGGTTGTGGCTACAGTAATGGATAGCAGCCAAAGCAGTGATGAGAATAGTCTGATTCGTATGGACTTATGGCGTTGGCTACTTAGTCATGGTGTCCCTCGGAGTAAAACAGATGGGAAATCTACTACATACATACTTGATCTGTACAAGTGGAAGAATTCCAGGTCTAGTGAACAGCACTCTAACTCGAATCTCCAGAATAATTAGTCACGGCCCCTCAATCAATTCCCAGACTTGAGCCAGTGTATATACCCAGAACCCCCTGAATGAAGAGGAGGCTGGGTCCCCTTGAGGAAGGACCCCACTAAACTGCCTAAAATTTATACTGTAAATCTTTCTCCCAGCCTTCTCCAAAGGAAATGCAATTTCTAGGGGTCCGGTGGTGTGGGGCATATCAAGATATTCCTTCTAAAGTGAAGGGTAAGTTGTTGTATCTGGCCCCTCTCACAACTAAAAAGGAGACACAAAGCCTGGTAGGCCTCTTTGCACTTTGGAGGCAACATGTCCCACATTTGGGTGTGCTACTCTGACCTATTTATCATGTGACTCAAAAAGCTGCTGGTTTTGAGTGGGGACCAGAACAGGTTCTGGCTGCCGTGCAAGCCACTCTTGCCACTTGGGCCATATAATACGGCTGATCCAATGGTGCTTGAAGTGGCAGTGGCAGATAGAGGTGCTGTTTGGAGTTTTTGGCAGGCCCCTACTGGTGAATCACAGCACAGACCCTTAGGATTTTGGAGCAAAGCCCTGCCGTCCTCTGCAGATAACTACTCTCCTTTTGAGAAACAGCTTTTGGCTTGTTACTGGGCCTTAGTAAAGACTGAACATTTAACCATGGGCTACAACGTCACCATGTGACCTGAGCCGCCCATCACGAATTGGGTGTTGTCTGACCCACAGAATCATAAAGCTGGACGTACACAGTAGAACTCCATCATTAAATGGAAGTGGTATATACACGATGCGGCTCAAGCAGGACCTGAAGGCACAAGTTACATGAGGAAGTGGCCCAAATGCCCATGTCTCCACTCCTGTCACATTACGTTCCCTCTCCCAGTCTGCACCTATGGCCTCATGGGAAGTTCCTTATGATCAGTTGACTGAGGAAGAGAAAACTCATGCCTAGTTTACAGATGGTTCTGTGCAATATGCAGGCACCACTTGAAAGTGGGCAGCGGCAGCACTGCAGCCTCATTCTGGGACTTTCCTGAAGAACAGTGGTGAAGGGAAATCCTCCCAATGGGCAGAACTTCAAGCAGTGCATCTTGTTGTTCACTTTGCTTGGAAGGAGAAATGACCAGATATGTGACTGTATACTGATTCATGAGCTGTGACCAACGGTTTGGCTGGATGGTCAGGGACTTGGAAGGAATGTGATTGCAAAATTCATGACAAGGCGAAGAGATATGCGTATATAACTCTCTGAATGGGCCAAAGAAGTGTAGACATTTGTGTCTTATGTGAATGTTCACCAATGGGTGACCTCAGCAGAGGAGGATTTTATCAATCAAGTGGATACGATGACGTGTTCTATGGATATCAGTCATCCTTTTTCCCCACCCACTCCTGTTGTTGCTTAATGGATTCATGAACAAAGAGGCCATGGTGGCAGGGTTGGAGGTTTTGCATGGTCCCAGCAACATGGACTTCCACTCACCAAGGCTGATTTGGCTACAGCCACTGCTGAGTACCCAATCTGCCAGCAGCAGAGACCATCACTGAATCCTCGATATGGCACCATTCCTCAGGGCGATCAGTCAGCAATCTGGTGGCAGGTTGATTACACTGGACCATTTTCATCACAGAAAGAGGTGTGTTTTGCTCTTACTGGGATAGACACTCTGGATATGGATTTCCCTTCCCTCCACCCAATGCTTCTGCCAAAACTACCATCTGTGGACTTACAGAATCCTCTGTTGATCATTATGTTATTCCACACAGCATCACCCCAGATAAAAGGACTTACTTCACAGCAAATGAAGTATGACAACGGGCCCATTCTCACAGAATTCACTGGTCTTACCATGTTCCCTATTACCCTGGCTTGACAGAACGATGCAATGGCCTTCTAGACACAATTATGGCACAAACTAGGTGGCAATACTTTGCAGGGTTGGGGCAACATTCTCCAGGAGGCTGCATATGCTCTAAACCAGCATCCAATATATGATGCTGTTTCTCCCATAGCCAGAATTCATGGGTCCAGGAATCAAGGGTGGAAATAAGAGTGGCACCACTCACAACCACCCCCAGTGACCCACTCACAAAATTTTTGCTTCCTGTCCCCATGACCCTATGTTCTGTGGGTCTAGAGGTCTTAGTTCCAAAGGGATGAATACTTCTACCTGGAGACACATCACTGATCCCATTGAACTGGAAGCTAAGAATGCCACCTGGCCCTTTCGGCTCCTCATGCCTCTGGATGAAGAGGCAAAGAAGGGAGTTATCATATTGGCTGGTGTGACTAATCCTGATTACCAGGGAAAATTGGATTGATATTAACGTATTGGAGGTAAAGAAGAGTATGTCTGGAATACAGGAGATCTCTTAGGGCATCTCTTAGTACTTCCATGCCCTGATTAAAGTCAATGGAAAACTACAGCAATCCATTCCAACATGACTACTAATGGCCCAGATCCTTCTGGAATGAAGGTTTGGGTCACTCCACCAGGCAAATCATGACCAGCTGAGGTGCTTCTGAGGGCAAAGGGAATACAGAATGGGTGATGGGAGAAGGTAGTTCTAAATACCAACTACAATCACGTAACCAGTTGCAGAAATGAAGACTGTTACTGTTTTTAGTATTTCTTCCTTGTTTTGTTACACGTGTATATGTGCATATACATACATGTATATACATAACAAATATATATGGAAAATATCTTTTTCTTCCTTCCCTTATTTCCTTACTTATTATAAAATATAAGATGTAAACAGAGCTAATGCATTTTCAGTTGTATGTTTTGTTAGTTGTATCATGTTAGCCACGTGTATGACTTTGTAATTGTCTTTATTTAGTGATTTATATGGTTTAAGGAGACGCATACAGGTACCAAGTTGACAAGGGGCGAACCGTGATGATTAAGGTTGTGTGTCAACTTGGTGGGGCCATGATTCTCAGTGGTTTGGTGGTTACATAATGACAGAATTTGGCAGTTATATGATGATGTAATCATCCTCCATTTTGTAATCTGATATAGTCATTCCCATTATGGGATCTGATGTGAGCAGCCAATCAGTTGAACAGAGCTTCCTTGGGAGTGTAGCCTGCATCAAATATATACAGATGTTCTGGTAAAAGCTCGCAAACTCTGCATCCTGCATCCGACTTGTCATTCTCTGCCTCTGGCTCTTGGGATGAGAGCCAGCAGCCTTCCGCCTGACCTGTAGATCTTGGGATTCGCCAGCTCCTGCAACCCCATGAGCTAGCAGCCTTCGGCCTGACCTGTCTATTTTGGGTTCATCAGCCCCTGCAACCACATGAATCAGGAGAAGCCTCCAGCTTGACGTCTGACCCACAGATTGGCACTTGCCAGCCTCCACAACTGTGTGAGCCACTTCCTTCAGATAAATCTCTCCATATATATATTTTTATATATATACTTTCTTGGTTTTGCTCCTCTAGAGAACCTAGCCTAAGAAACAGGGACCGGTCAATATACTATGCAAATAAAGTGACTATAAACTATGCAAATTAAGTTACTATGGCCTACTATGCAAATTAAGTGTCTGTGGCCTACTGAGAGGGAACTGGTCAGTTCATGGCCCTGGTGGGACGGCCGTGCTTTGAAACTGATGAAGAGTTTGTGTATATATGCAGCCAACCCCACAAAGGTTTTTCAGACAGGAAGCAGGAAGAAGCAGAAAGGAGAAAAGGCAAGAGAGAAGAGAGAAGTGGCAAAGAGAGAGGAGGTAAGGAGCCTCCTAAAAGAGCTATACCACAGGTCAAGGGCTGTAATGCTGAAGACAGCAAGAAGCCCGGAAGGGACGGTGCCAGGCCCAGAAGGGGCCCTGCAGCAGAGCTGACGGCAACAGGCTTGGAAGGGTCCCAGTGCCAGAGTCGGTGGTGACACATCTGAAAGGGGGCCTGTGGCAGAGCTGGTAGTGACAGCAGGAAGGCCAAAGCCAGAGAGGCCTGTCCTGAAGGGGCCAAAAGGAGGCCTGTCCTCAGGGGGTGTCTTAGGCTGGGTTCTCTAGAGAAGCAAAACCAGTAAAGTTTATAAATATAAAGAGATTTATATTAAGAAAACAGCTCACATGACTGTAGAGGCTGGAAAGTCCCAAGTCCACTGGTCAGACTGGAGGCTTCTCCTGATTCATGTAGCTGCAGAGGCTGGTGAACTCAAGATCAGCAAGTCAGACAGCAGGGCTCTGGCTCACAGACTGAGAAGACTGACAAATCCCAAGATTGGCAGGCAAGATGGCAGGTAAGCTGCTAGCTCAAGTCCCAAGAACCAGAGGTCAGACAAACAAGAACCAGCTGCAGGATCCAGAGACAGCAAAAGCCCATGAGCCTTGCCAGAAAGTCCACCTATATCGGATGCAGGTCACACCCCCAAGGAAACTCCCTTTCGACTGACTGGCTACTCACAGCAGATCCCACTATGGAGGTGATCACATTATATCAAATTTCATCATGGAGATGACCATATCATTATACAACTGCCAAACTACATCATAACTTCCAAACCACTGAGAATCATGGCCCAGCCAAGCTGACACACAACCTTACACAGCAGAGAGGAAGGGCCTGCTTGCTTGCATGGCTGAGAGGAGCTGAGAGAGCTGTCCTGTACTGAAGAAGGGAGCAATGTGCTCTCCTCTTTGAGGAAGGCTTCCAGATTTTGTTTGCTTCCTGATCCTGATCTTGAGTTGAAGGCTGTTGATACTGACCCCCAGTTGTATCCCCTTACTTCCTTAGTAAACCACACAACTGCAAGTATGGTCTGTGAGTTCTGTGTGGCCACTGCAATGGATTATCGAACCCAGAAGAGAAGTAGTGAATGCCATGGGAAGGATGGCTGGTGTCAGAGTTGGTAAAAAGGTTGGAGAGTGGAGGTATGTCTGACCTCCACCCACCTGATAGGGTTCCCACAATTCCCCCTGAAGTTAGACAGGCTCTGATGCTACTACTACTACTATTCCCACCACTTTACAAGTGCTAAGTCCATTGAATGAGGAAAGAATAGTCTCTTCAATAAATGATGCTGGGACAATTTGATTTCCACAAGCAAAAGAATGAGCCTGGACCCAGACCTCACGCCATAGATGCAAACTAACTCCAGATGAATGAAAGACCTAAATGTAAGAACTGAAACCATAAAATTCTTAAAAGAAAACATAAGGGTAATGCTTTAAACCTAGTTTTTAACACTGGATTCTTAGATAAGACAATGAAAGCACAAGCAATAAAAGACAAAATAGATAACTGGGACCTCATCAAAACTAAAAACTTTTGTTTATCAAAGAACTTTATCAACAAAGTGAAGAGACAACCTAGAGATTGGGATAAAATTTTTCAAAATCATATATCTGATAAGGATTTAATATCTAGGCTATATAGGAACCCGTAGAACTTAACAAAAAGACAAACAACTCAGTCAAAAAATGGGCAAAGGACTTGAAGAGACATTTCATCAAAGAAGAAATACAAATGGCCAACAAGCACACGAAAAGATGCTCAACATCATTAGTCATTAGGGAAATGCAAACCAAAACCACAATGAGATACCACTTCACACCCACCAAGACGGCTATGATTTAAAAATGGAAAATAACAGGTGTTAGCAAGGATATGGAGAAATAGAACCTTTATTATTGCTGGCGGGATTATAAAATGATACAGCTGCTGTGGAAAACACTTTGGCAGTTCCTCAAAAAGTTAAACATAGAATCACCATATGATCCAGCAATTCCACTCATAGGTATCTACCCAAAAAGAAGTGAAAGCAGGACTTCCAGGCAACATGGCACTATAGTCAGAAGCACCACACCATCCCTCTGAAGCAAAAATCAGAAAAACTAAGTAAAACAGAGTCACACGTCAATCCTGAAACCCTAACCATCAAATGAAGAGATAAAGAACTCAGCCAAGCACCGAATGGAATAAGAAACTGACTGAGAACAGAGAACGAGGACAGATACATGCAGAGGTCCCCTATCAGCTACCGCAACTCCGATCTTCCATCTTGGACCCTTATCAGAGATCAGTTAACAAGAGGTACAAGAAAGCAGCTTCATGGAGCTTCCAGCAGGAGACAGAACAACTGGTAACCCACGATATAGGCTTTCCCACCCCCCACCCTTCACCCCCATTTAGCCTCCTCTGCTTCCTGCAGCCACAGTCTATTGGCCGGGAAGCACAAGCTTCCCCCCAGTGCCACTTGGATTCTACCCGCCTGCACTGGCCAGCTCCCTGAGTGCCATTTGTTGGCTGCTGGTGTTGCTTTTTTCTGCTTCTTTAGATTTCTTCCTTACCTCTCACCACCTCCCCCTCCTTTCTCTCAAATACCTGGCTCCACGTGCCATCTTTGCTTCTTCCTGAAAGGCTGCAAAACACTGCTCAACTGTGAAACTGCTTCCCGTCCCTTGCCGCCAGGATGGTGGGACCCCCGGGTCTTTTTTGTTTGTTTGCTCTGATTTGTCCTCTTTTGATTTGTTTGTTTATTTTCTTTTTCTTTTCTTGGCTTGGGAGCTCCTTCTAGCCGGGCAATACTGTGTGGCTTGGAGACTAGTCCTTTACTCTGTGCAGAAGCACAGGGACGTCCCTGGGGGCATTTCTTTTTTCTTGTTTTTTTTTTTTTTCCTTTGTTTTTGGGTTTTTTTTTCATTTGTTTCGTTTTCTTCTCTCTCTTAGTCCCTTTTTGTATTTCTTCATTTCCAGTTTCTCGATTTATTCTTTTTCTTTTACCCTTTTTCTCTTTTTTTTTCATTTTTGTTTTTTCCCCATTTCTCAGTCTCTCATCTCTCCACTCCAATAGTAAGCTCCCTTAGCACTCTTTTTTGTTTTTGTGTATGTCTTTGGCTCCTGTTCCTCCCTCCTCTCTCTCACCTTTCCCATACCCATCTTAGCTCCACACATCACAATCTACCCCCTCCTTCCTGCCTACCTGCACCATGTGCTGAATATCACACTCCCAAGCAACACAGGCATGGCTTACTGGAACCTGCCCTGCACTGATTCCCAGTCTGCACTGTCAGCCCTGTGGTATGTGCCACAAAAAAACCTATCCCAGCAACTCCCCTTCAGCTGGACATGCCCTGCTGTACCCTACCTGAGTGACTGACCCTGCCCATTGGAGGAGGTGAAAAGTATCATGCCCACAGATGAGCAAACAACAAAGAATGCACAGCCCGCCTGCTCAGACATAACCAAATAAAACAAAAAAGCAAGATGAAACAAACAAATCTACAATCAGTAAATGAGGAAAATAACCACTGAATGCCTCGAAGACAGGAGACAATATCAAAAGATTTACAAAAATAAGACAGGATGGTTCCAGTAGGCATCCAAAATAAAACACCAGATGACCTTCCAGTAGAAGAAAAGGCACTAAACCTAACTGACAGGGAATTCATATCTCTAATATTCAGAATTATCCAAGAGTTGAAGCAAAAAACAGACAGAAAAGAGGAAAAAATAGACAAATTCTTGGAAAAGGCAGACAAATTCATGGAAAATACAGACAAAAAAAATGGAAGAATCCATGAAAATAATACAGGAACAAAATGATAAAATAAATTCACAACTAGAAATCATACAAAAACAACAATTAGAAATCAAAAAGATAAACAACAAGATTTCAGAAATGACAATGTCATAGAAGGGCTGAGAAGCAGGTTTGAAACGATGGAAGACAGGATCAGCGAAATTGAAGACAAATACTTGGATACAACTCTGTTTGAGGAAAATCAGAAAAAAGGACAAAGAAAAATGAAGAAACCCTGAGAATTATGTGGGATACAATCAAAAGCAAAAATCTGCGAGTGATCAGAGTTCCAGAACAGGGGGAGAAAACAGAAAACACAGAGAGGATCACTGAAGAATTGCTGAGAGAAAACTTCCCCAGTATCATGAAAGATGAAAAGCTGACCATCCAAGAAGCTCAACGAACCCCATACAGGATAGACCCCAAAATAAAATCACCAAGGGATATCATAATCACACTCGCTAAAACCAAAGACAAACAAAGACTCCTGAGAGCAACTCGAGAAAAACAAAAAGTCACATACAGAGGAGAAACAATAAGACTAAGCTCGCATTATTTGGCAGAAACCATGCAGGCAAGAAGGCAATGGGATGACATATATAAAATCTTAAAAGAAAAAAACTGCCAGCCAAGAATAATATATCCTGCAAAACTCTTGTTCAAATATGATGGTGAAATTAGGTCATTTCCAGATAAACAGAAATTAAGGGACTATGTAAAAAACAAACCGAACTTACAAGACTTATTAAAGGAAGTCCTTTGATCTGAGAACAAACAATATCAGACCACCAACTGAATACAGGACACAGGTACTAGCCAGATACCAACCTAGGAAATGAACTCTTAAGAACTATGCAAAACCAAACGAAATAAAACAGGGAACCAGAGAGGTTAATCTGTAAATGATAACAGCATCAGAATAATAAAAGAGGGAATAAATGGTGTAAGAATAGAACCTTCTAATGGAAAGGAAGTCAAGTGATACCAAATAATAATAGACTGGTATAAATCTAGGAAGATAAGGGTAAATTTCAAGGTAATCATAAAGAAAGTTAACAAACCTACTCATCAAAATAAAGAATAAAAACATAAAGTCTCAGTAAAAACAAAAGAAATGAAAAAAAAATAAATCCACAAACAAAAGGAACTCAGCACAGAAGAGCAGGAGGAACAAAGAAAACGTCAGCACCACAAAAAAAAAGCACTACAAAATGCAGTCCCACTCCTAGGAATATATCCTAGAGAAATAAGAGCTGCCACACTAATAGACATATGCACACCCATATTCATTGAAGCACTGTTCACAACAGCAAAAAGATGTAAACAAAATCTAGATGCCCATCAACAGATAAATGGATAAACAAAACTATGGTACATACACACAGTGGAGTATTATACAAAGATAAAGAACAATGATGAATCTGTGAAGCATCTCATAACATGGATGAAACTGGAGGACATTATGCTGAGTGAAATAAGTCAATCACAGAAGGACAAATATTGTATGAGATCTCTACTGTATAACTTCTGAAAAAGTTTACACACAAAAAGAAACAATCTTTATTGGTTACGAGGAATGGGAGGGATGGGGCGGTAACTAAATAGATAAGTGGTAACTTTGGTGAAGGGTAAGATAGTACACAATACTGGGGAAGCCAGCACAACTTGTACAAGGAAAGGTCATGGAAGCTCCATAGACACTTCCAAACTCCCTGAGGGACTGAATTGCTAGGCGGAGAGCTGTGGGGACCATGGTCTCGGGGAACATCTAGCTCAATCATCTAGCATAATACAGTTTATAAAGATAATGTTCTACATTCTACCTTGGTGAGTAGTGTCTGGAATCTTAAAAGCCTGTGAGCAGCCATCTAAGATACTCCACTGGTCTCACCTCTTCAGGAGCAAGGGACAATGAAGAGAACAGGGTATAAGGAAAAGATTAGTCCAAAGGACTAATGGACCACAGCTACCAAGGCCTCCACCAGACTGAGTCCAATATAGCTAGATGGTGCCTGGCTACCACCACTGACTGCTCTGACCGGGATCACAATAGAGGGTCCTGGTCAGAGCTGGAAGAGGATGTAGAACAGAATTCTAACTCACACACACACAAAAAAAGACCAGATTTACTGGCCTGACAGACTGGAGCAACCCCAAGGGTATGGGCCCTGGATACCCTTTTAGCTCAGTGATGAAGCCCCTGCCGAAGTTCACCGTTCAGCCAGGGATTGGACAGCCTCATAAAACAAAACAGGTCTAATGAGCCACAGCAGTCCAGGGACAAGGACTACAAGGCAGGAGGGGACAGGAAAGCTGGTGATAGGGAACTCGAGGTTGAGAAGGGACAGTGTTGACACATTATGGGGTTGTTAACCATTGTCATAGAGCAATATGTGTACTAACTGTTTAATGAGAAACTATTTGTTCTACAAACCTTCATCTAAGGTACCAAAAAAAAAAAAAAAAAAAGAATTATCTATGTGAGATCAAATTGACAACAGCAACTCCAAAGGTTTGATGGGAAGCCTAGGGGACAGTGAGCTGAAGATAATGGTGATGGAATAATTTGGAAAAGGATAGTGAGAATAGCAGCACAGCTGAAGGAATGTAATCGATGTCACTGAATTGTACATGTAGAAACTTTCGAAATGGTGTAAATTTGGCTGTGTATATTTTCACCAAAAAAAAGTCCTCAAGGTCCAGAAGGGAGAGTGTTGACACGTCGTGGGGTCCTTAACCAATGTCATAAAACAATATGTGTACTGACTACTTAATGAGAAATTCTTTGTTCTGTAAACCTTCATCTAAAGTACAATAAAAAAATTAAAAAAAAAAAAAGAAGTGAAAGCAAGGACGCAAAGAGATACTTGTGCTTTCATGTTCACTGCAGCACTATTCACAACAGCCAAAAGGTGGGAACAACCTAAATGTCTATCAACAGGTGAATGGATAAACAAACTGTGTTACATACATACAATAGAATATTACTCAACAATAAGGAGAAACGAAGTCCTAATACATGCTACCACATGGATAAACCTTGAAAACATGCTGACTGAGATAAATTAGTCACAGAGGGACAAATATTGTATGAGTCCACTTACGTAAAACATCTTGAATAGCCAAGTGTACAGAGACTTAAGTTTACTGGTGGTTACCAGGGGTGGGCAGGAGGGAGGGACTCACTGCTGAGAGGACACTGAGCTTCTGTTAAGAGTGATGGAAAAACTTGAGAATAAATAAGGGTGACAGTTGAGCAACATGATGAACATAATTTTTGCCACTAAACTACATGTGGAGATTTTTGAAATGGCAAATGTATTGTTACATATGTATTTCCCACAATTGCAAAAAAAAGAAAGGCTGGAGGAATAATCTGTTGGTCTTTTCCTGTATAAATTCTGGGTTTTTAATCTGGCTTAAGAGGATCTCTCTTATCTCTTATCCCAAGATTAGGTAATATTCTTCTAATCTTATCGTGTATTTTTAAAAGTTTTGTTTTATGGCACAGCAGAGTGTAATGACTAAGAGCACAGACTCAGAAGCCAGACCTGCTGGGTTCTAGGTCTGCCTCTGCCATTATTAGCAAGCAACCTTGGGCAAATTCCTTAACACCTGTGTGCCTCAGTTTCCTCCTCTGCAAAATGGGGGTAGTAACTTACCCTCCAGCGAAGTTTCAAGAATTCCATGAACACAAAAACTCAAGAACGCACTTAGGGCAATCCTGGCACAGAGCCAGCACTAACAACGTGATTACTTTTATCATCTGTATTCCTGAGATACCAGACCTGATCATGCCGCCCCAGCTGATCACACACAGCAATGGCTGTCAATTCTTTTACATTTGCAGCACAAACAAGTACTCAGGGATGGAGTGGCATATCTGACTAGTTTATAACACATGACACGAGCAATTTGAATAATAAAATCCCTACTCCAAGTAAAACACTGTCTTGGGTGCCTAGCAACGCAGCCACGCTTCCCATACTCCCCTCTTGGTCGTCCTTCGATACTGGGTCCCAGTGTGAAACACTGACTCCTGCCCTCACCACGGTCTCCTAACATTCTCATGAGACAAAGTGCCTTGATTTCAGCACACACAATTCTTAGTACCAGCGCAATGTGACTCAGAGCAAAGTGGCCGGCACTCCACACTACTCCACACGGCCCACACTGAGTGTGGCTGTCCTGGGGAATGCTGTGACACTGACCTCAAGGGTGTTGTTGTTGTTGTTGTTAGGTGCCGTCGAGTCAGCTCCGACTCACAGCGACCCTATGTACAACAGAACAAAACACTGCCCAGTCCTGCACCATCCTCACAACCATTGCTATGCTTGAGCCCACTACTGCAGCCACTGTGTCAGTCCATCTTAAGGGTCTTCCTGTCTCTTGCTGACCCTTTACTTCACCAAGCATAATGTCCTTCTCTAGGGACTGGTGCCTCCTGACAACATGTCCAAAGTACATGAGACAAAGTATTACCATCTTCACTTTTAAAGAGCATTGTCGCTCTGCTTCTTCCAAGACAGATGTGTTTGTTCTTCTGGTAGTCTATGGTATATTCAATATTCTTCACCAACACCATAATTCAAAGGCATCAATTCTTCTTCAGTCCTCCTTATTCATTGTCCAGCTTTCCCATGCGTATGAGGTGATCAAAAACACCATGGCTTGTGTTAGGCGCACCTTGGTCCTCAAAGCGACATCTTTGCTTTCTAATACTTTAAAGAGGTCTTTTGAAGCAAACTTGCCCGATGCAATATGTCGTTTGATTTCTTGACTGCTGCTTCCATGGGCGTTGATTGTGCACCCAAGTAAAATGAAATTTTTGACAACTCCAATCCTTAACAATGTCAGGAGCACCCCCTGACAAGCGTTTCTTGCCACACAAGTAATTGAGTGACTTGGTTTTTGTTTAAGGCCTGAGCTGGGTTGCCTATCCAAACGTGCTAAAAATCAGGGTACCTATGTTCTAGTGCATGAAGGACCTGACGGTAAACCCTGTGTCTTAGTTACCTAGTGCTGTTATAACAGAAATACAACAAATGAGTGGCTTCAACAAATAGAAATTTATTTTCTCACAGTTTAGGAGGCTAGAAGTCTGAACTCAGGGTGCCGACTCTAGGGGAAAGCTTTCTCTCTCCGTTGGCTCTGGAGGAAAGTCTTTGCCTCTTTGAGCTTCTGCTCCCGGGCAGCCTTCATGTGGCTTGGCCTCTCTCTTCCCCCATCTCTGCTTCCTAGCTTGTTTAATCTCTTCGTATCTCAAAAGAGACTGACTCAGGATACATCCTACACTAATCCCACCTCACTGACATAACAAAGACAACCTATTCCCAGATGGGATTATAACCACAGGCATAGAGGTCAGGATTTACCACGTTTATCTTTGAGGAGATAGTTCAGTCCATAACACCCTGTCACAGCTCTGACCCCTCAAGGAGGCGTGTGAGCCCCACACATATTTTTTGAGGAGACAGTTCAGTCCATAACACCCTGTCACAGCTCTGACCCCTCAAGGAGGCGTGTGAGCTCCACACATACTTTTTGAGAAGACAGTTCAGTCCATAACACCCTGCCACAGCTCTGGCCCCTCAAGGAGGAGTATGAGCCCCTAGAGGAATACTCCTCGACACACCTTCCTTCTACCAGGGTCAGAAAGCATCAGTAGCCTGGACTGAACCCAACAGGGTGCTCAAACACGTCTTGAAAACTCAGACAAGAAGTCCCCTGGTCCCCTGGTGAGTCAGAAGAGACAAACACACCTCAGGAAGAAGACTTCTGTCCACTCCAGAAATGGCCTCTTCCCCTTCAGGCCCATAGGCAGGGTGATACTGTGCTGGCTCTTCTCTGGGGGCTCTGTAGCTCCTCCCCAAGCACCTGACCACCCAAGCTCTCCTTCCTCCCCACTGCCCTAGTCAGCCTGCGGGGAGGGCAGCTCTTGGTGTCACCTGAGTACCCCTCAGAGCCAGCAAGGCCTCACTGGGCCTGAGAGGGAAGCCGGCAGCCCCATCAACTTCCCTCGTCACACCCAGAATGCGCCCCTGGGTGCACACAGCTCCAGAATTGGGCAATAGACTCCACTGACACTTGGATGAGTGGCTGAGGCTTCTGAAGGCCCTCCCTCTGGTTCCAGGTCACATAGCTATCCGAACCCACATCGCCACCGGCTCAGGTGATGGCTAGCTTTATGACTAAGTACAGGAAGTAGAAGCACCACCACAGGCCTTGGTGTGAAATGGCTCCTTGGACAATTAGCACTTCCAGAGCAGGCCCCAGCCTGGGCTGGGAACTCAGAAGCAGCCCTGCCTGCACCAGCCTCAGCAACTCGAGACAGATCACCACCTCGGGACAAAGGTCAGACAAGAAGCCCTGACTGCGGAGAGCCCACAGGAGGGGTCAAACAGGGAAGGCTTTCTTGCGGGGAGCTGCAGGGTGAGCACCCTGGGCCAGGCAGGGAGGCTGTCAGCAGAGGAGTGGGATGGCCCATGTGGGCGGGCACTCACAGGGAAGAGGAGAGTATGCTCCAGCCTGGCATGGCAGTTGTGTGTCCGCTCCCACAGGAGACACTGCTGAGAAGCAGCTGGCGAAGATGCCAGACTTGGGAGTGGCAGGGCAGGACTTGAAAGCAAGGGCTCCGGAGCTAGACGGCCAGCCTACACTTCCAGCTCGGCTTACGGCTGCTGACTGGCCTCCACGAGGAGACCCCCTTTCCTTCTACGTGTAGGGATAATGGTCCCTCCCTTGAGGATTGCTCTGAGGCTTAGGGGCACACAGGAAGGAGCAGGGCATGGAGCAGACTCAGTAAATGGGACTTCTCCCTAAGGATCTTAGAGGCAGCTGGGGCCCCGGGGTGGGGGGTTGTTGCGCCCAAGACCCAGCTGGTAGAGACAGGACCCCAGGAAGTGATGAGAGAATGCGGGCTCTCAGGACAGCACCTCCTCCAAAATGGAAATGCAATCAGGAGAGTGAGATCCTTAGGGGACCTTGACTGCTGTCCTCTTTAATAGGACCAGAGGAGGCCTCAAGATCCACAGTGCCAGGGGGACATGCTAAAGGAGAGGTCCCCTGCAGGCACCCAGGGCCGAGAAACTAGGTCTTCCCTGCATTAACAAGGGCAAGGGAGGAAAGGGGTCTGGTGTTTACTGCTCAAGTACGGGTGCTGCAGTACTAAAGTGCTCCTTCCTCCACACAGCCCATCATCACCTTGTCCCCATGCAGCCAGGATGGTCCCCCCCCCATGTCAGTCACAGCCAGGATGGTCTCCCCGTCCCACAGCCACAGCTGGACGGTCTCCCTGTCCCACAGCCACAGCCGGGACGGTCTCCCTGTCCCACAGCCACAGCCTGGACAGTCTCCCTGTCCCACAGCCACGGCTGGATGGTCTCCCTGTCCCACAGCCACGGCAGGATGGTCTCCCTGTCCCACAGCCAGGACAGTCTCCCCATCTGTTATGGATTGAATTGTGTCCCCCAAAAATATATAACAACTTGGTTAGGCCATGATTCTGAGTATTGTGTGGTCGTCCTCCATTTGGTGATTGATGTAGTTTTCCTATGTGCTGTAAACCCTAATCTCTGCCTGTGGTTAATGAGGCAAGATTAGGTTACGTTAAAGAGGATCAGGATAGGATGTAACACCCTTGCTCAGGTCACATCCCTGATCCAATATAAAGGAAGTTTCCCTGGGGTGTGGCCTGCACCACCTTTCATCTTACAAGAGATAGAAAACAGAGAACCGAGCCTCATACCGCCAAGAAAGTAGCACCAAGAGCAGACCGCATCCTTTGGACCTGAGGTGCCTGCATGGAGAAGCTCCTAGACTGAGGGAAGATTAATGACAAAGACATTCCTCCAGAGCTGACAGACAGAGAACGCCTTCCCCTGGAGCTGGCACCCTGAATTTGGACTTCTAGCCTACTAGGCTGTGAGAGAATAAACTTCCGTTTGTTAAAGCCATCCATTTATGGTATTTCTATTATAGCAGCACTAGATGACTAAGACACTGTCCCACAGCCAGGATAGTCCCCCCATTCCACAGCCACAGGCGGGAGGGTCTCCCCATGCCACAGCAGGGGAAGTGGGCTGAGAGACAAAGCAAGGATGCAAATCTAGGTCTACTGGCGGAGAGGGGCCACACGTCTTCCAAGCTATTTAGCAGCTAAACTTCCTACTACTATATGTTACTTATCATAATTAAGGAAACAAACAAATCAAAAAACTCTACAAAAGCAGCCCATGCTGCACTGCACTGCCAGGATGGGGTGTGGGGAGCAGTGTGAGTTACCAGTGACATGACTGCAGCCCCATCGCCTGGGTCATGGTGGAGGGGGAGGTGGCCGGCAGGACTGCCCACTCATCTCTCCTCCTGTGAACAGAGAGGTCACTGGGTCCTGGGTTCTGGCCCTGGCTCTGCTGTTAAACAGTGAGCCTGAGTGTTGGGTCAGTCTCTTCCCCACTCTCTGGGCCTGCTCTTGTGCCTGAAGAAGCTGACCCACAGGGCTCCTCCTTCTTCAGCTCCTGCACTCTATTAGATGCTGCCTCTTCTCAAAGTGTCTGCACTGCCCAGCTCAGCATTTCACCAACATAGAATGCTGACACACAGACCCCAGAGAGTCCACTAACTGCTCTGCTCACACATGTCCTGTCCACCAGCATGCTGACAGGCAGACACAACTCCCACCCGGGTGTCTGCAAAGGCCCGGCCTGTGGCTGGGCAGCCGAGCACTAGACCCGCAAGCCTGGTCCTGGAGCCGATTAACAGAAGCTCCCGTCTTCCACTCCTGGGGCACTGGGATGTGGGGGAGCTTTCAAGGTGTTTCCCTTCCTGCTTTTCTTCCCCTCACCCTGATTTAGGCCCAATGGTTCTCATTAGGGTTATCTTCCAGGCTGGTGAAAGGGAGGGAGGCCAGGGAAGGAGATTCAGAGAGCACAGAGAGGAACCTGCCAGAATGAAATGACTTAACCATGCTGCAGCCTTCGGTCACCATTCTAGAGAAGACACCAATGGTCAGAGATGCTGCCCCACAGAGGCCTACGACACCATTCCTCCCAGACACGGGGCACTCAGGTTACTATTACAGGGGGAATGGAGCCTTGACTTGCCTGCACCTCCCCTCCTCGGAAAGAATTAAGTAAATCAGAGGGCGTCAACTTGGAGCATGAGAACCCCTTAAACACTAATAAGTTTTGTGGACAGCCCTCGCGACAGTGGTCATCCTTTCAGAAACTACAGTGGCAAAGAGCTCCTGTGAATTCAGGAACATGTCTGAACGGTTCTGTAACAGGTGCTCAATAAACAAACGTGTTGAGTGGCTGAACAAAAAGGCAGTACAGGTGTGAAGGCACAGTCTTTACAAAGTTTCAATACACTTGTCATGGACTGAATCATGTCCCCAAAAAATAGTGTGCATCAATTTGGCTGGGTCATGATTCCCAGTATTGTATGATTGTGTACTGTTTTGTAATCTGATGTGATTTCCCTATGTGTTGTAAACTCTATCACTATGATGTAACAGTAAGATGGATTAGCGGCAGTTACACTGATGGAGGTATACAAGACTGGATAGTGTCTTAAGCCAATCTCTTTTGAGATATAAAAGACAGAAGCAAGCAGAGACACAGGGGAACTTCATACCATCAAGAAAGCAGTGCCAGGAGTAGAGCGTGGCCTTTGGACCTGATGTTCTGCGCTGAGATGCTTCCAGACCAAGAAAAGACTGATGACAAAGACCTTCCTCCAGAGCCAACAGAGAGAGAAAGACTTCTCCTGGAGCTGATGCCTTGAATTTGGACTTGTAGTCTACTGGACTGTGAAAGAATAAATTTCTCTTTGTTAAAAGCTATACACTTGTGGTATTTCTGTTATAGCAGCACTAGATAACTAAGACAACACTGCTTTAGAAAAGGTAAAAAGTTGGTATGAATACAAAGGACACACTCCTGTGTTCAGTTTTTACAACAGACAGGTATTCTGCTGCATCCCATGAGCTGTGGATTAGACCTGCTCCTCCGCCCCACGACTGCTGTCCCGGGGGCTGCTGGGCAGGTGAAGCACGGCCAGTCCCAGCCGAGAGGTGCTGTACAGTGAAACCCACAGCGGACTGTGGGGACTCAGGACGAAAAAAGAATGCAAAATAACTCACTGGTAATTTTCTGTACTTATTTTCTGCTGAAATTAATCTTTTGGACATACTAGGTTAAATAAAATACATTACTAAAACTATTTTCACCTGTTTCTTTTTACATTTTTTTAATATGACTACTAAACCAAAAAAAAAACCAAAGCCATTGCTGTCAAGTTGATTCCTACTCACAGCAACCCTAAAGGACAGAGCAGAACTTCCCCACAGGGTTTCCAAGGAGCAGCTGGTGGATTTGAACTGCCGACCTTTTGGTCAGCAGCTACAGCTCTTAATGCACCACCAGGGCTCCAATATGGCTACTAGAAAATTTATAAATTTATAGATGTGACTCACATATTTCTATTGGGCAGTGCTGAATTCGAGAAGAGACTTTGATTGAAACGCAAAACAATAAAATGAAGATAATGCTAGGCGTACATGTGACGGTGCAGATCTCTTTGAACAACCTGTGGTCCCAGGGTCTGCTGCCCATCAGCTGAATCACTGACAAATAAGAGCCTGCCACCCCCGCCCCAGGCCTGGCCAGGATGCACCAACATACCCCAAACTCTGTAACTCCAGGTCCTGGACTACCTACCACATGCCAGCACTGGGCAAGGCACATTCACCCACAGCATCGTTACTTGGTCCTCAAAACAACCCTGTCAAGGTAGCAATTAATCATCTAGTTTATGAATCATGAAACACCTGCTACCACATATTGAAACTTACTATAGGCTGGTAAAAGCTTTGCATACATTAACTTATTCTCATACCTATGCTGGAATCGTACTTGTTATCCTCATTTTACCAAAGAGGGAGCCAAGACACAGAGAGGTTAAGTAACTCACCCAAGGTCACACAGCAAGTAAGTGGTAGATCTGGAATACGCACCTGGGCTCTTAACCCCCCGTCTGGAAGGGCTCTAGCAGAGGAGGGACCAGGCCCAGGCTTCATTCGACCATACCACACAATCTCCACAGAACTGTCTGGAGGCAATAAGCAAGCAGAGGGTGCTTGGGAGCAAGTCGCCAACTTACTCTCCTATGGTAGAAAAGTAACCTCTGCCCCTCCAAGGAAGAGAGGAGACAGAGGCAAGGGAATGGGGCTCCACCGGGGCAGATCTCTCAGGCCTGCACCATAGTCACGCTGGGGGCTGGGGCTGGGCTGCAGCCCCATTCTATGAACTGGGGCTCCAAGTCTACGTGCCATCAACAACAACAGAAAAAAAGGCAAAAGAGAAATGCCATAGGCGGGCACACCAACAGAGGCCAGGAGAAATGCTGACAGAAGAGCAAGAGAGGAAGACTAAACATTACAAACAGGCACAAAAACGCAGAAGGCACACCAGTGGGGAACCCATAGTGTGGAGCTCAGGACAGCCAGCCTGGCTCCCCTCTTAGGCGCCAAGGATAGCTCGGTTAGCTCAGCCAAAGCACTGCTGAGAGATCAAGATAGTGACTTATTTCCAGCAAACTGAGAAATGTCCATTTCGGAGAAATGGATATTAAAAGTGATTAAATTTTCTCAAACTAAGTAAGAGTAACAAACCAAGAGGAAAATGAATTAAGGATACGAACTGAATTTTTAAACATACAATGATCAAAAATTTTTTTTTAAATATTAACTCTCACTAGTAATCAAATAAACACAAAGTTAGACAACAATGGAAGTCACTTAATCATTTTTTTTTTACCTATTGGACAGGTGGAGGGGGCCAGGTTAGTGGGGCAAGGAACGGCCCTCTTTGCCCCCTTCTTGAAGGCCAGCTGGCAGTGGGTAGCAAAATCTTAGAAATGTAGATGCCCGACAGTCTTACGATTTCTTCTGGGAATTTGTCCAAAGGAAATAATCAGACAAGTGTACAAAGATGTATGTACAAGGATGTGCATGATAAACAGTACACCCTTAAAGAGAATACAACACAGCCTTTTAAGGTAATGACTAAGGCTGAATATGTGTCTTACCACATGCCAGGCATTGCTCTGTGCACATTACATGCTTGAGCACATTTACTCCCTGGCACAACCTTACCAGTCAGGCTTTGTTCGTACCCCTCAATTTCAGATGAAGAAACTGAGGCACAGAAAATCTCGCCTATCCCCGTAATCTTCCAGTTATCACCTCCTTGAGGGCTCTGAGGCAGCCATCTCACAGTGCTGCAGGAAGGAAGGAGAATTTCTGGTACCTACTGGGGCTTACAGACTCCAATTCCATCCCTTGCTCGACAGGGCCCATGGCCAGAGAGCTGAGACCCAGAAGGTTTCAAATACTCCTGGTGTGGGAACACAACTCACTACATGAATATAACCAGATTTGACTCTAGAAGCCAGGCCCCAAGCAGTGGGGTGACCTGCCTGAGTTCTCACAGCCAGTTAGTGGCAGAGTAGGAGCAAAAATCCAGGTGTCCTGGTCCCCAGCCCAGGGAGCCACTAAATATGCAAACAAACACAGGTGCCTCCTTGAGGTCTCTCCTCTGGCTTCCCTTCAAGACATGAAATTAAAGGCAAAAGAGAAACTGCTGTAGGGCTTTCCATGAACATCACACCTCTGCTGTGAAATATCACAAATATCAAACCAATCCAAAGAGTAGTTTAGAGTACATATGGAAGGGTAGAAAAAAGACTGGAAGGATGCACACCAGACTGTTACCAGGAGACAGGGAGGGAAAAGCAGACATGTCTCTTTCCACTTCCTTCTCCATTTGAATTTATTACAAGCATGCATTACTTTTGTCACTTAAACATATATTTAAATTTAAAAACTTTTAAAAAATATTTTAAAGTGTTTCATGAAGAAGCATCTACCTATTATATGTGACATCCATGCTACTCATGGAAGAGAGGGACACCCCAGAGAGCCACCGTTTAGTTGGGGAGTCAAGACATCCAGAAGAAAATTAGAGCAGGGACGAGGACTCCTAAAAAGTGAAACTTGAGGTCAGTATGAATCTCAGAAAGCACCTTCCCTAAGAAACAACTTAAAGGGGCTGCCCAGGTTTCCAGCCTGGTCCATGGGAGCTTATTTGGTCCAGCTTATTTGGGGAAAACTCCAGACCTGGAGATGGGAAACCAGGTAAAATCCCTGATGCTGCCACTGACTGTGTGGCCTCAGGAAAATTACTTGACCTCTCTGAGATTAAAATGGGGATGATACTTCCATACCTAAAAAAAGAACCTTTGGGAAAATCAGCTTTGAGCTATAATGGCTGCAAAAGCCTTATTACAGCCTGCAGCAGACAGCCCTGCTGAAAGGATGTTCACTGGCAGAATTCTGTCCCAGCCTAGTTGTTACGTCCTAAAAACAGGTCACCTTCCTTTCCCACCTCTATCATCCAAGGTCCCAGCTCCATGCTCCAAAATCACCAGCCCCTTGCCCCTGGGCCTGTATGGTGGAAGTCAGCTAGGGGTCAGGAGGCAAGCAATCTGATTAAACTAATGTCAAGTTGTCTAAGTACTAGAAAGAGAAGGAAGGCAAGCCAAAACCTCACAGGTGGGTGTTCAGGCAATGCTGACAGGGCCACAGGACGTCTTAGAAGGTGTCTGTCTCCCCCAAGTTCAGCTCCCCTAAGCCTTTCCTGCTTTCCAAAAAGGGCACCTTCTCCCTCTCTACTTCTGAGGCTGGAGATCACTGACAGCTGGCAGATGGCTCAGAAGTACAAATGAACAGTGTGGACACCAAGAGCTCACCAACCTGCCTGCCCCTCCTGGCCTAAAGTCAGCCTTTGGTGTTTCCCCTCTGGGCTATTCCTCAAGCCTCCAACCTGATCTCCTCCAAATCGCCCTGCACACTGCCACCAGAGCACCATGCTCAAGCGTACCCTGCAGCCTCTCTCCTGCTCAGACCCCACCCGGCAGCCTCTCTCCTGCTCAGACCCCCCCTGACACCCATCTCCTACAGGATGAAGTACTAGCTCAAGCTGTTTTGTGGAACATGGAAAGCTGTAGGTAAATAGAGGACGAAGCATAAAAAACCCTTAATCCAAGGCCCTGCCTGCCACATTGCCTGTCACCTATGGATGGACTTGATGCTCCAGCCACCAAGACCCACTGCTGTTCCTTGAACACCACCCTGGACTTTCCCACCTCAGCTGCCTTTGCAGGCTGCTCCCTCTGCACGGAGAGCCTCCCTGGCCCCCACACTGGCACATACATTTGATTTAAGAAAGAAATGCTATAGAAAAACAAGTGGTGCAAACTGGGCAGGTATTACTTAAGAACAAAGACAGTTTTATTCGCATGGTATCTTCCGCAGGCAGAGAGCTGGCTCAGTAAATGAGCTTGAATAGCCGGGGTGGGGGTTGGCTTTCCGTCTTGCTGACACATCTGAGGTCATGCAGTCTCAGGTCATGCTGGGGCCTTCCCATACCTCTTCTCTGACCTTGAGGACAGAGGTCTTGACAAGTCTTACCAAATCGCTAACTTTTCCCCTGGTTTCCTTAAATTCCAGGCTTTATTCCTCCCACTCCCCAATCCACCCTCTGGCGCCTCCTACAGGCTGATCCATTCCTCCCACATGCCATGCCTGGGGGGACAGTCCCCAGCTTAGACCTTGGGGTCCAGAGTCAGAGCACAGCTCCTTTTCTTTCCTCCCTCCCCTTTTGTTCTTCCTTCCCATCTTAAACTGTGCTAGATGCAACTGGGCCACACAGTAGGAGCTAAAAAGATGTATCTGGAACAAATGCAGCTTTCCCTGGCTACTAGCACCCTCATGGATAGGCTCTTTTTCAGAATTCCTAGAGCCCTGTGTGCAATGTCCTAAATAAGCAAACCCTGCCAGGCACTCAGTCCCTCAACCAGCTAATTACCAGAATCACCTGGAAAAGTGACAAACGCAGATCCCTCGGCCTCCATCCCGGCCTACTGAGAGGGAGCCTCAGGAATGCATATTTTTGCAAGTCCCTCTGGGAGTGTGACAGTGTGATAAATAGCCCAGTTGGGGAATCCTCACCCAACGAACAGAAAGAAGTGCAAATTAGCTCAGAGAGCTTCCCTGTCTAAAATGGATATGATTATTTTTGTCCTTTCTCCATCACAGGGCTGTCATCAGGATCAAGTCACAGGACAAATACGAAACACCGGACAAACTCCAGAACCCCATGCAGGCCTGAAGGAGGCCCGCAGAGAAGGAAGCAAGCCAGATGAGGGTCTGGATGGGGGGTTCGGGACCCTCAGAGCTCGCCCCAATGGGCCTGGCCCCAGCCCCAGCCTAGATTGGAACCAAGCAGGGAAAAACAAACATCTCTTTACTAGTCTCTTTAGAAGGTTGCCAATACCAGGCCAGAGCCCGCAGCAGACATGCGAAACTATTAGCTGTGTGAGTTTAAGTGCATGAGTGAGCTAAAGAGGAACTCTACTGTTAAAACAAAGAAAGCAGATGAAACCAAAGGAGAAACATGACAATGTCACCCAGCTGACAGTGACAGCCCGGGTCCCTGCTCTCACAATGGTGACCACATGGTGCACATGCATAGTCCCAATCCACCTCAACCTCAGCCCCTGGCTGGCACTCTTGGGGAAACTCTAGGCCCAGCCTCCCAGGCCCTCCCTGCAGGCAGGTGAAGCCCACCTTCCCCAGGTGCAGGCCACATGCTATACTCTGGAGAGTGGTTTCTCCCACCAGCTTCTCCAGGCTGCTAGCTTATTGGGCCCAACACCCCCTCTGCCATATACCTAAACTGTCCCCCCGTGTGGACTGGGCCCTGGCTCCTCTGTGTCACTCTTTCTAGGCCAGAGTCAGGAGATACAGCAAGTCAGGAAAGTTCCTCTACCTGGTGGTGGGAGGGTGCCACACCCCTGCCCAAGGCCCCACACTGTCCCTGGCTATAGCTGCAGGGATCACTCCTTCCCTGAGCCTCAGTTTCCCCACCAGTGAACGGTGGCTCCTTAAAGCCCCTTCCAGCTCTGAGGCTGCACATATAGTGGGCCATCTATCCCTCAGTCCTCAGCTCTGGGGTGTGCTTCTTTCATTTCCCAAAAACCAAGTGGACAAGTCTTCTCTCCCCTTGGACTTCTGTGGGAAAGGAACTTTTCAAAATGGCCTGCCTCCCCTTAACTCCTGCCTTGAAATAAAGTCAGGTGCTTCTCTGCATCCTCCTCAGGGTCAGAGCTCTGGACAGGGGCGTCAGGGCCTACTGGTCACAGAGACAGAGGGGACAGCCGGGCTAAGTGTCCATTTTCTTCACTCCCAAATAGATTCTCTAACTACACCACCCAGGTCTCCTTCAGGGCTGAGACAAAGAAATCGTTGAACAAAATTTTAACCAGAGTGAGAAGGAGGCTTTATCATACACTCTGACAATGTCAATCCTACCCACTACCAAGCTCATACTCTAGTAAACACAGGGACTAGCATCCAAGGCAACATACACATTTATGTAACAACCTCCACCCAGGGCCTCTGTCTGGCAGGAGGGGCTCCATCCAGGCTCAGCGTCAGCAAGGGAAACGCCCTGCTTGCACAGCCCCTCTCTCTCCTTGGAGAAAGGTGGGGATGCTGCTTTGCAGGACCGAAGCAATATGGTTTGGCAGATGGAAAGAGGCTCTACTGCAGGAAGGATCCAGGGCAGAGACTGGAGAAAGAGTTTTTTAAAGCCTGCCTACAGCAGAAGAGCTGGGGTGAGGTGGCCAACAAGGATGAGTTCCAGGATAGAGGCTGGGGAAAAATGGGAGGAGAAAAGAAGTGGGAGGCCTGCCAAGAAAGAGCAGGGAACCAGGATGGTGAGAGGGAGACAGAATGGATGTGTGAGCAGCAGCTAGGTCTGGTGACAAGGAGACATCGGGTCCCAGGATTTCACGGTGGTAATACCAAGCTTTCAGTCGGGAAGGTGGAACAACCGGGTATTTCCAAACCACAGTGGGGAAGTTGGCCATGGTGGGGGGGCTCCAAAATGGGAAATTCTGCCTGTCATATAGCACTTAAGATGGCAGTGAAGATCCCGAATGTGTCCCAGGAACCATGGCCCTCACATCACAGCAGATGTCCAACCAGAGAGCTCCTAAACTGGGGGTGGGTCCCGCTAACTAAGCTGGAGTTAGAACCAGAACTGGGCTGATTCCCTGCCCCTCCCTGCTTGAGGAAGGGCTCTGGAGCAGATGGTTCTTCCCTCACCCCTTCTGTGGCTGCCCCACTAAGTCCCATCACACTCGAAAAGGGACTGGGGGCTTATCTCAGAGTTGATCTGGAACTTTTCTTGTTTCCTCCAAGGGACAGTAAAGCTGCAGGGAATGACATTTCTCCCACCCCCTTCACCTAGAAGAAAAAAAATTGGTTCTTTCCCCCTCTTTGGGGCTCCTGGCTCATACAAACGCCATCCCCAAGTCCCCAGCCACAAGGGTGATTCGGGCCATTGACTCAGATCCATGTTAATGAGTTTTTTGTTTCACCTAATTAGTTCATGATGAACTCAGCCTTGAGAGGAAAGAGACAAGAGGGTTGGGAAAAGGACAGAAGGAAGTCAGTCTGAAACCATTACAACAAAAAGACAAGATCCCAGCTCTAAGTGGGTTCCTTACAGAAGACTGAATGCTCCGTCTCAGCTTTGGGGACCTCTCAAAGCAGAAAGGTGGTATCGAGGTGAAGGGGCCCCGGAGCCTCACATAATGAGGTGAACAAGGGAGTGGGGCTTTACCTGCCCACAACCCCACGTTATCAGCAAAAGGCCTTGTCCCCTCGCTGGTATTTTCACTAAGGCCCAAACCCACCACCGGCTGGTAGGTGCCCCTCTTCAAACTGACAGCCGGAGAAGAAGCAGATGGCCCAGGGCAAGGACCATCTGCCCGCCTCCCTCTCGAAGGTCGCCATGCCAAGGGACATCTGCAAGCAGCATTCATTTGATTCTCCTGCCCCTCAGTAGCAGCAAGCACAGGGCCCAAGAGCCTAGAGAAGGGAGTGCTAGGCAGCGCAGGCGCCGTGTCCCTGGAGGTCAGTCACAGCCCGGAAGCCCCCGGCACACTCTCAAGCGATTCTACGGAATGCAGCGGCGGGGGCCGGGCGCGGACGGGACCCAGGCGAAGACGCCGACCGACGGGTGGGTCGCCCACGCGGCTGCGGCGCCCAAGCCCGTGGCAGACCCGGACCGCAGCCGCTAAGCGCGGCGGCGTGGGGGCGTGTGCGCCGGGAGAGGGCGCGGTGCGGCGACGCCACCCTCCTGGCCCGCAGGAGCTGGGCCCAGGAAAGCGGCCGTCCACTAACGGACTCCAATCCCCTGCCCGGTGCCGGGCAAAGGCCAAGCAGCTGCTCAGACGCCTCTCCGGCAGCGCCCCTCCCAGCCCTCCGAGGCCCCTCCGCCGCGCCCACCTTCCCCAGCCAGGCCTGCCGAGATCTGGCCCCAGCCCCGGGTAGCCTTTGCGGCTCCGAGCGCACCCGTCCCGGAGCGGAAAACGTGTCCCCTGAAAGGGGACCAGCCTCCAGCCGATGTGTCCCTGGACGAGACATGGCGAAGCCTGCGCAACCGCTCTGCTGCGCAGCCGGCCAGCGAGCCGCGTGGCCCGGACCGCGGCCGCGCAGGGACCCTGACGGGGAGAGCGTGGCCAGGCCGGGCCCACGGCGCCCGGCTCCCGCAGCCCCCAGGGCCGCTCACCCTCGATGGAGATGACGTGCTCTCGGATCTGGTTCTGCAGCGCCAAGTCCTCGATGCGCTCGATCAGGTCGTAGATGGCGTAGATATTGGGATGCACGGACTCGAAGCGCTGGATCTCGGCCCGGATGGCCGCCGAGTTGGAGAGCGCGAACTGCTGCGGGGGACCGCCGGCCAGCTGCTGCGAGGGGCCGCCGCCACCCCCGGCCCCAGGCCCCGCGCCGCCGAACTGTCCGCCACCCCCCGCGCCGCCGCCGCCGCCGCCCCCCGGAGCCGCCAGACTCTGCTGCTGCTGGGGGCTCTGTCCCCCGCCTGCCTGGAAGTTCATGGCTCCGGAGCCGTAGGGCCGGAGTCGGGCCCAGTTGGGGCCCGGGGCTGCGCTGCTGCGGCGGCGGGCGCGGGAAGCTGGCGGGGCCGGGACTACGGAGTTGGCGGCGCGGGGCTAGTGCATGGGGCCAGGGATCCGGGCAGGGCCGAGCCGGGAGCCGTCGCCGCTCACGCTGTGGCCGCCGCTGCCGGGATCTTCCCGGCGCCGCAATCCCACCGCCTGCAACCAGCCTCCAGCAGCAACAACAACGAGCCCGGGAGCGCGCGGCCCGGCCCTCCCCCCGCGTCATGCGCACGCACCGCCGCCCCCGCCGGCTCCGGCACACGCAGCCCAAGCCCCCTCCCCGTCGCCCCCGCCCGCCTGAGCTCAAGGCCCAGCCACCGCCTCCGCCCCTCGCCCAGCTCCCGGCTGCCTCCACCCGCGACCGCCGCGGCGGCCCGGCCCCGCCCACTCAGCCTCGGCCTTTCAGCCTCCTCACCAGCCCCCACCAACACAAGCCTTCCGGCATTCTGCCCCAGCGGGACCACTGCTGCGTGCTCTGCCAAGGCCCGGGCTGTCGCTTTCGCCTCCCTGCGCTGGTCTGAGCGGCGTCCGACCTCTGCACAGTGCCGAAACAGTTCCCTGCGCCTGAGGGTGTTGATTAATGCGGCTGATTGACCGAGGAGGGCTGCCTGCCTGGGCCTAGCTGCGTCTCACTGACAACGTCTTGCCTTCAGTGCGGCACGGTCTCCCCTGTCCCTGGGCCCGGCCCGAGGTCAGCCCCAGCGACCACCCAGCCCCCGTCGCTCGCCGCCCCGACGCCCGGGCTCTCTGCTGCAGTACAGAGTACAGTGCTGCAGTACAGAGGCCGGGAATCTGGTTTACCAGCCCTATCCTTAGTTCTTTCTTTCTCCCTGAGAGATTCATCGGCTGAGGCCTTGGAAATGACACTTTGAACAACAACGTCCGCGACCCCCCACCCTATCTTCTTATGATCGGCCTCCCCTAAAAGATCCCCCTTCTACCCCCTGAAAGAAGCAGGACTCTATTAGTACATAGAGGAAGAAGAGGGAGCAATAAAATGTCATGCCTTCTTCCACCCACCCCATTCAAGACACTAACCATAGCCCATATGGCCCTCTTCATTCTCCCTATTTTCACCCCTTGTCCAACCTGACCTTCCTGATGTCCACTCCTTTTGGGGCCTGGGAGCTCCCTTCAGTGTCCCAGTTCCTCTGCATTCCCATTGCCAGAGCTGTCTGCAGTTCTGCTAGCCAGTCCCTACCCGCTTCCCAAAACCTTTCCTAAAACCCGCAAGAGGTGGCATGTGTACGGCAGTGGCCCCAACCAATCAGCCTGTCAGGGCTATGCCCAGATGTCCACTGGCACAGTTGGTGGGCACATGCCATTCCAAGCCAGGCCTTTCCAGCATTAGCTGCCCCAACAACTTAGCTCCAGTACAAACCCAGTCACCATTCTTAAGTTTCTTGTAGCTTTCAAAGAATCAGGTGCAAGCTGATCAACTCTGGGGTCTCCCCAACTTCTGGAGATGTGATTTTCTACCTGTGTGACCTTAAGAATGTCTTGTGCCCTCACTGGGCCTCATCTGCAAAATATAGTGGTTGAATAGAACACCCAGCTATGATGATATGAAATTCTAAAAGCAACACCTAACATCTCTTTTAGATGCTGTGATGGTTAAGGTTGCCTATCAACTTGGCTGGGCCATGATTCTCAGTGGTTTGACAGTTACAATGTAGTTTGGCGGTTATGTAATGATGTAATCACCTCCATGGTGAGATCTGCTAGGAGTAGCCAATCAGCTGAAAGGGAGTTTCACTGGGGTTATGGCCTGCATCCAATATATATGGACTTTCTGGCAAAGCTAATTGGCTTTTGCTCTGCTCCGGATCCTGCATTTGGCTCATCATCATCTGAACTCTGGTTCTTGGGACTTGAGCCAGCATCCTGCCATTTTACTTGCCGATCTTGGATTCATCAGCCTCCACAGGCCGTAAGCCAGCAGCCTGCCATCTGACCTGCTGATCTTGGGTTCTTCAGTCCCTGCAGCAATGTGAGTCAGGAGAAGCCTCCAGCCTGACCCACGGACTTGGGACTTTCCAGCTTCTACAACTGCGTCGGCCATTTTCTTGATATAAATCTCTCTCTCTCTTTTTCTGTATCTATTTATCTATCTGTGAATGCTTCACTAGTTTTGCTTCTCTAGAGAACCCAGCCTAAGACATTTGGTACCGAGACTGGTTCTAGAGAAACAAAATTGTAAGAATGAGTTTTTTAAATTGGTTCTTATGTCTGGTTAGTCGTAAAGATGTTGATGACTCTCCTTCCAGTGGTAAAGAGGGCACTGCTAATCCATGGTGTGAGGTGGCAATAGAAATACATAAAATATCACCACCAATAGATCAAGTATTGGTGAGAGGAGAGGCTCTGGGTGATCACATATTTGATACTTCTATACAACTTTCTCAAAATGAGAGGTATAAAGAAGCTGGTTGGTTGGTCCTACTTTCACTAGACAAAGTAGTGAAAGAAAGAGATGAGGTCAGGGCTTCAGAGTCAAAGCTCAAGAGCCACATAAAGGACCTCAAACTTGCCAATTGTGCCCTGAAGGAAAGCCTTATTTCTTGTAGTAACAGAGCTGATATTGCTGAAAACCAAACCCACAGTGGCTGAATTACAATGCCAACTGAAGTGCCAACCTAGAATGGAGTCTGTAGTTAAAGTGAGGGCATTTATTGGGAAGAAATAGGATCCTGAAACTTGGGTTGGGGACATATGGGCAGATAATCAGGAAACTGAGGTTACTGAGCCCCTAAAATCCGTTGAATTGCTCCTGCCAACAGATCCATTAGCCCCTCCACCCCTATCTGATGAGATTAAACCAGCTGTGTCTGTAGAGCCTTTGCCTGAGATAGCACTTGGGGCAGCATCTGATTCATCACCTAGGCCATCGCCTGAGGCGGATGCCTTACAAGACATTGCTGAATGTTTGGGGGGGAAAATCCCCACCACCATTTTTTTGCTTCTAAAAGTATAACTAAAGTCCCAGTAAACCCCAAGAGATGAAGTACAAAGTGTGACCAAGGAGGTGGTATTCCACACTCCAAAAGAACTGCTTACTGCTTGACTTTTATAATATGTACAAACAGAAACCTGGGGAATGTGTAGGAAAGACTATTAAGAGTGTGTGAAAATGGTGCATGGAAAGTAAAGTTGGATCAGTCTGAGTTTATTAATATGGGCCCACTAAGCATAGATTCTTCATTAAATGTTTCAGCTCAAGAGGTTAGAAAAGATTCTAATAGTTTATTTGATTGGGTTGCTGAAGTGTGGATTACACGGTGGCCTACCCTAAATCATACTGAAGTACCAGACCTGCCTTGCTATACTGTAGAAGAAGTTATCAAAAGGCTTAGGGAAATTGGTGTGTTAGAGTGGATTTATCAGGTTGGACCCACAGACCCACACACGGAGGGCCCAGAGGATACACCTTTCACCACAACGGGGAGAAACAAATTTGTGAAGGAAGCCGCAGCATCCTTGAAGACTGCTGTGATTGCTATTTTATGTGAGTCAGATTTGACAGTGGGAGATTCCCTAACTGAACTAAGACACCTAACTACGATGGGGCTGATTGCCACCATAGTGGTAAGGGTCAAGTGGTGGCACTCAATCCACAAAGACGAAGTGGGCATGGTTACCACAATGGACAGCAGCCAAAGCAGTAATCACAATAGTCTGACTCCTATGGACTTATGGCGTTAGTAACTTAGTCATGGTGTCCCTAGGAGTAAAACAGATGGGAAATCTACTAAATATTTACTTGATCTGGACAAGCGGAATAATTCTAGGTCAAGTGAACAGCAGTCTAACTTGAATTGCCAGAATAGAGAGTCGTGGCCTCTCAATCAATTCCCAGATTTGAGCAAACTTACACACCCAGAGCTGCTTGAATGAAGGGGAGGCTGGGTACCCTTGAGGAAGGACCCCACTACAAGGCCAAAAAAAGTACACTGTGAGTGTTTCTCCCAGCCTTCCCCAAAGAGATCTATGGCCTTTTATTAGAGTGAGTGTTCATTGAGGGAAAGGAAATAATCAGACTTTTCAGGGACACTGGCTCTGAATTGACACTAATTCCAGGAGACCTAAACTGTCACTGTGGCCCACCAGTCAGAGTGGGGGCGTATGGAGTTCAGGTTATTAATGGAGTCTTAGCTCATGTCCTCCTCACAGTGGGTCCAGTGGGTCCCAGAACCCATCCCGTAGTGATTTTCCTGGTTCTAGAATGCATAATTGGAATAGACATACTCAGGAACTGGCAGAACTGACACGTTGGATCCCTGACATGTAGAGTAAGGGATATTATGGTAGGAAAGGCTAAGTGGAAGCCATTAGAACTGCCCCTAACTAGAAAATAGTAAACCAAAAGCAATACTACATTCCTGGAGGGACTCCAGAGATTACCGCCACCATCAAGGACTTGAAGGATGCAGGGGTGGTGATTCCAATCCCATCCCCATTCAACTTGCCTATTTTGCTAGTGCAAAAAATAGATGGATCTTGGAGAAGGACAGTGGATTATCAGAAACAACGAAGTGATGTCTCTAATTGCAGCTGCTGTTCTAGTTGTGGTTTCATTGCTTGAGCAAATTAATATTTCTCTGGTACCTGGTATGCAGCTATTGATCCGGCTAATGCCTTTTTCTCCATACCTGTTTCCAAGGACCACCAGAAGCAGTTTGCCTTCAGCTCGCAAGGCCAGCAATACACTTTCACTGTCCTACCTCAGAGGTATATCAAATCTCCAGCCCTATATTATAATTTAGTCTGCAGGGAACTTGATCACCTTTCTTTTCCACAGGACATCACAACGGTCCATTACACTGATGACATTATGTTGATCGGACCCTAGTAAGGAAGAAGTGTAAATGACTCTAAACTTACTGGTAAAACATTTCATGCTAACCCATTGCCATTGAGTCGATTCTGACTCACAATGACCCTAAAGGACACAGTACAACTGCCCCCCATATGGTTTCTAAGGAGCAGCTGGTGGATTCGAACTGCCGACCTTTTGGTTAGCAGCCAAATGCTTAACCACTGTGCCATCGGGGCTCCATTTGCATGCTAGATGGTGGGAAATTAATCCAACAAAAATTCAGGCACCTTCTACCTCAGTAAAACTTCTAGGGGTCCAGTGGTATGGGGCATATTCCCTCTAAAGTAAAGGATAAAATATTGCATCTGGCCCTTCCCACAACTAAAAAGGAGGCACAATGGCTGCTGTGCCTCTTTGGATTTTGGAGGCAACATATCCCTCATTTGAGTGTTTTACTCTGGCCTTTTTATCAAGTGATTGAAAAGCTTATCGTTTTGAGTGTGGCCCCGAACAAGAGAAGGCTCTGCAACAGGTTCAGGCTGCCATGCAAGCCACGCTTCCAATTGGGCCACATGATCTGGCTGATCCAATGGTGCTTGAAGTGTCAGTGGCAGACATAGATGCTGTTTGGAGTCTTTGGCCAGGCCCCTGCTGGTGAATCACAGCACAGACCCTTAGGATTTCGGAGCAAAGCCCTGCTATCCTCTATAGATAACTACTCTCCTTTTGAGAAACAGCTTTTGGTCTGTTACTGGGCCTTAGTTGAGACTGAATGCTTAGCCATGGGCCACCAAGTCACTATGTGGCCTGAGCTACCCATCATGAACAGGGTGTTGTCTGACCCACAGAGCCATAACATTGGATGTGGATAGCAGCACTCCATCATTAAATTGAAGTGGTATATACAAGACTGGGCCTAAGCAGTACCTGAAGATGCAAGTAAGTGGCATGAGGAACTAGCCCAAATGCCCATGGTTTCCACTTCTGTTACATTACTTTCCCCCTCCAAGTCTGCACCTATGACCTCATGAGGAGTTCCTCGTGATCAGTTGACTAAGAGAAAACTCATGCCTGGCTTGTAGATGATTCTGCATGATATGCAAGCACCACTCAAAAGTGGACAGGGGCAGCACTACAGGACCTCCCTGAAGGACAGTGGTGGAGGGAAATCCCAATGGGCAGAACCTTGAGCAGTCCACCTGGTTATTCACTTTGCTTGGAAGACGAAATGGTCAGATGTGCAACTGTATGCTGATTTATGGGCTGTGGCCAATGGTTTGGCTGGATAGTCAGGGACTTGGAAGGAACATGACAGGAAAATTGGAGACAAGAAAGTATGGGGAAGAGTTAGGTGAACAGGCCTCTCTGAATGGGCAAAGAAGTGAAAATATTTGTGTTTCATGGGAATGCTCACCAAAGGGTGACCTTGGCAAAGAAGGATTTTAACAATCAAGTGGATGGGATGACACGTTCTGTGGAAACCAGTCATCTTCTTTCCCCAGCCACTTCCGTCATTGCTCAATGGGCTCATGAACAAAGTGGTCATAGTGGCAGGATGGAGGTTATGCATGGGCTCAGCAACATGGACTTCCACTTACCTAGGCTGACTTGACTACAGCCACTGCTGAGTGCCCAGTCTGCCAGTAGCAGAGACCAACACTGAATTCCCGATATGGCACCATTCCTCAAGGTGATCAGCCAGCAACTTGGTGGCAGGTTGATTACATTGAACTGCTTCTATCATGGAAAGGGCAGCATTTTGTTCTTACTGAAATAGACACTTACCCTGGATACAGATTTGCCTTCCCTGCACCCAGTGCTTCTGCTGAAACCACCATACGTGGACTTACAGAATGCCTTATCTGCAGTTATGTTATCCCACACAGCATCGCCCCAGATCAAGGGACTCACTTCACAGTAAATGAAGTGTGTAATTGGGCCCATGCTCATGGAATTCACTGGTCTTACCATGTTCCCCACCATACTGAAGCTGTAGACTTGATAGAATGATGGAATGGCCTCCTAAAGACACAATTACAATGCCAGCTTTGTGGCAATACCTTGCAGGGTTGGGGCAATGTTCTCCAGGAGACTTTGTATACTCTAAATTAGCATACAATATAGAGTGCTGTTTCTCCCATAGCCAGTTTTCATGCGTCCAGAAATCAAGGAGTGGAGATGGGAGTGGTACCACTCACTATTACGCCTAGTGACCCACTCACAAAACTTTTGCTTCCTGTCCCTGAGACCCTATGCTCTGTGGGTCTAGAGGTCTTAGTTCCAAACAGAAGAATGCTCCCACCTGGGGATGCATCACTACTAATTCTACTGAACTGGAAGTTAAGAATGCCACCTGGCCACTTTGGGCTCCTCATGCCTCTGTAGCAACAGGCAAACAAGGGAGTTACCATATTGGCTGGTGTGATTGATCCTGACTACCAAAGGGAAATTGGATTGATATTACATAATGAATGTAAAGAAAAGTATGTCTGGAATGCAGGAGATCCCTTACAGTGTCTGTTAATAATACCATGTCCTGTGATTAAAGTCCATGGAAAACTACAGCAACCCAATTCCGACATGACTACTAATGGCCCAGACCCTTCAGGAATGAAGGTTTCGGTCACCCCACCAGGCAAAGAACCACGACCAGCTGACGTACTTGCTGAGGGTAAAAGGAATATGGAATGGGTGGTGGAAGAAGGTAGTTCTAAATACTAGCAATGACTACGTGACTGGCTGCAGAAATGAAGAGTGTAATTGTTATGACTATTTCTTCCTTGTATGTGTACATCAAATATTTTTGTTTTCTTCACTTATGAAATATAAGATGTGTCCATGTATATTGGATACAGGCCACACCTCCAAGGAAACACCCTTTCAACTGATTGGCTCCTCATAGCAGACCTCGTCATGGTGGTGATTACATTATATCAGATCTCATCTTGGAGACGATTACATCATTACATAGCTTACAAACTACACTATAACTGTCAAACCATTGAGAATTATGGCCCAGCCAGGTTGACGCACAACCTTAACCATCACAAAGTGTAAATAGGGCGAGTGCCTTTTCAGTTGTGTGTGTGTTAGTTGTATCACGTTAAGTTCAAATATGACTTTATAATTGTCTTTATTTAGAGATTACTTACGGTTAAAGGAGATGTGTACTCGTGTCAAGTTGACAAGGGGTGGATGGTGATGGTTAAGGTTGTGTGTCAACTTGACTAAGCCTTGATTCTCAGTGATTTGCCAGTTATGATGTAGTTTGTCAGTTAGGTAATGATGTAATCACCTCCATGACAAGATCTAATATAATGTAATCTCCTCCATGGTGAGATCTGTTATGAGCAGCCAGTCAATTGAAAGGGAGTTTCCTTGGGGGTATGGCCTGCATCCAATATTTATGGACTTTCTGGCAAAGCTCACTGGCTTTTGGTCTGCTCTGAATCCTGCATTCTACTTGTCATCATCTGAACTCTGGTTTTTGAGACTTGAACCAGCAGCCTGCCATCTTACCTGCTAATCTGGGATTCATCAGCACCCACAGCGCATGAGCCAGCAGCCTGCCAACTGACCTGCCGATCTTGTGTTAGTCAGCCCCTGCAGCTACATGAGTCAGGAGAAGCCTCCAGCCTGACCCATGGACTTGGACTTCCCAGTCTCTACGACCACATGAGCCATTTTCTTGATATGGCTCTCTTTCTCTGTCTCTCTCTCTTTCTATATATATATATGTTTATATGCACACATATATATATACACACACACACACTTCACTGGTATTGTTTCTCTAGAGAACCCAGCCTAAGATAGATGCTTAATGAGAATTGTAAAATAACTTCCCAAGAGAGATGCTGAGGGTAAAGGGCTCCTCATATGTGCTGCCCCAGTGGCCAGCACATACCTGTTTTAGCACTGATGGGCTGTCTACATGTCTGTTTCCTCTATTAGTATATGAGTCACTTGAGAGCAGGTATTAAGGTCTGACTCACCATTGTATTCCCAGCATCTTGCATACCCTTGCCATTGAGTTGATTCCGACTGACAGGACAGAGTAGAACTGACCCCATAGAGTTTCCAAGGAATGGCTGGCTGGTGGATTTGAACTACTGACCTTTGGTTAGCAGCTGAGCTCTTAACTGCTGCACCTCCAGGGCATCTTGCATCGTGTCTGTCATATAGTATACACTTAATAAATGTTTGCAGAATAAATAGAAGGGAAGGAACTAGAGATAAGTTAGTTCTGTAAATTATAAATCTAAATTGAAATTCCCAAAGCAACATTTGGGGTACTTGTTCCCTAATGTAAGTATGTGTTATGTGAACCTTAAACCAGTTGCCATCAAGCTGACTCAATTCATGGTGACTCCATGTGTGTCACAGTAGAACTGTGCTGCATAGGGCTTTCAATGACTGATTTTTCGGAAGTAGATCACCAGGCCTTTCTTCCAGCATGCCTCTGAGTGGACTTGAACCTCCAACCTTTCAGTTAGCAGCTGAGTGCATTAACCATTTGCACCACCCAGGGACTCCATGAGAACCCTGTTGTTGTTGTTAGCTGCAGTTGAGTTGGTTCTGATTCATAAAGACCCTGTGTACAACAGAACAAACACTGCCCAGTCCTCCACCATCCTCACAATCGTTGCTGTGTTTGAGCCCATTGTTGCAGCCACTGTGTCAAACCATCTTGTTGAGGGTCTTCCTCTTTTTTGTTGACCCTGTACTTTACCAAGGGACTGGTCCCTTCTGATAACATGTCCAAATTATGAGAGACAAAGTCTCACCATCCTTGCTTCCAAGGAGTACTCTGGCTGTATTTCCTCCAAGACAGACTTTTTCATTCTTCTGGCAGCCCATGGTATATTCAATGTTCTTCACCAACACTAATTCAAAGGCATCAATTCTTCTTCGGTCTTCCTTATTCATTGTCCAGCTTTCGCATGCATGTGAGGTGCTTGGGACAGGTGCCCCTGAGTCCTCAAAATGACATCTTTGCTTTTTAACACTTTAAAGAGGTCTTTTGCAGCAGATTTGCCCAATGCAATACGTCATTGGATTTCTTGACTGCTGCTGCTTCCATGGGCATTGACTGTGGATCTAAGTAAAACGAAATCCTTGGCAACTTGAATATATTCTCTGTTTATCATGCTGTGGCTTATTGGTCCAGTTGTGAGGATTTTTGTTTTCTTTATGTTGAGGTGTAATCTATACTGAAGACCGTAGTCTTTGATCTTCATCAGTAATCGCTTTGAGTCCTCTTTGCTTTCAGCAAGCAAAGTTGTGTCATCTGCATATCAAAAGTTGTTAATGAGTCTTCCTCCAATCCTGATGCCTCCTTCTTCTTCAAATAGTCCAGTTTCTCAGATTGTTTGTTCAATATACAGATTGAATAAGTTTGGTGAAAAGATACAACCCTGACACACACCTTTCCTGATTTTAAACCATTTATTATCCCCTTGTTCTGTTTGAACCACTGCCTCTTGTCTATGTACAGGTTCCTCATGAGCACAATTAAGTGTTCTGGAAATCCCATTCATCTCAATGTTATTCATCATTTGTTATGATCCACACAGTCAAATGCCTTTGCATAGTCAATAAAACACAGGTAAACATCTTTCTGGTATTCTCTGCTTTCAGCCAAGATCCACCTAACATCAGCAATGATAACCCTCATTCCACATCCTCTTCTGAATCCAGCTTGAATTTCTGGCAGTTCCCTGTCAATGCACTGCTGCAACCGCTTTTGAATTATCTTCAGCAAAATTTTACTCACGTGTGATATTAATGATATTGTTCGATAATTTCCGCATTCTGTTGGATCACCTTTCTTTGAAATGGATGCAGACATGGATCTCTTCCAGTTGGTTGGCCAGGTAGCTGTCTTCCAAATTTCTTGGCATAGGTGAGTGAGCGCTTCCAGCATTGTATCTGTTTGCTAAAATATCTTAATTGGTATTCTGTCAATTCCTGGAACCTTGTTTTTCACCAATGCCTTCGGTGCAGCTTGGACTTCTTCCTTCAGTACCGTTGGTTCTTGATCATAGCTACATCCTGAAACGGTTGAGTGTTGATCAGTTCTTTTTGACACAGTGACTCTGTATTCTGTCCATCTTCTTTTGATGGCTTCCTTCGTCGTTCAATTTTTTTACCCACAGAATCCTTCAATATTGCAACACGAGGCTTGAAGTTTTCTTCAGTTCCTTCAGCTTGACAAACGTTGAGTGTGTTCTTCCCTTTTGGTTCTCTAACTCCAGGTCTTTGCATGTTTCATTATAATACTTTACTTTGTCTTCTCGAGCCATCCTTTGAAATCTTCTGTTCAGCTCTTTTACTTCATCATTTCTTCCATTCACTTTAGCTACTCTACGTTCAAGGGCAAGTTTCAGTCTCTTCTGACATCCATTTTGTTCTTTTCTTTTTTTCCTATCTTTTTAATGACTTTTCTTTCTTCATGTATTATGTCCTTGATGACATCCCACAACACATCTGGTCATCAATCATCAGTGTTCAATGCATCAAAACTATTCTTTTTCTTTTTGTGAGTGTGCTTTAGATGAAGGTTTACAGAGCAAATTCATTTCTTATTAAACAATTAATACACATATTGTTTTGTGACATTGGTTGCCAACCCCATGACATGTCAACACTCTCCCCTTCTCAACCTTCAGTTCCCCATTTCCATTCGTCCAGCTTTCCTGTCCCCTCCTGCCTTTTCATACTTGCGCCTGGCCTGGTGTGCCCATTTGGTCTTGTATATATGGTTTAGTTACATGTATTATTGTTTGTTTTACGGGCCTGTCTAATCTTTGGCTGAAGGGTGAACCTCAAAAGTGACTTCAGTACTGAGTTAAAAGGGTGTCTGGGGGTCAGATCTATTCTTGAGATGATCTCTAAATTCAGGTTGGATATACTCAAGGTTGTACTTTGGCTTTCAAGCACTTGTTTTAATTTTCTTCAATTTCTAATTGAACTTGCATATGAGCAATTGATTCTCTGTTCTGCAGTCGGCTCCTGGTTTGTTCTGACTGATCATATTGAGCTTCTCCATCATCTCTTTGCACAGATGTAGTTGATTTCATTCCTGTGTATTCCATCTGGCAAGGTCCACATGTATAGTTGCCATTTAAATTGTTGAAAAAACGTATTTCCAGTGAATAGGTCGTTGGCCTTGCAAAATTCTATCATGTGATCTCTGGTGTCATTTCTATCACCAAGGCCATATTTTCTAACTACTGATCCTTCTTTGTTTCCAACTTTTGCATTGCAATCACCAGTGATTATCAATGCATCTTGATTGCGTGTTTGATCAATTTTAGACTGCAGAAGTTGGTAAAAATCTTCACTTACTTCATCTTTCGCATTAGTGGTTGGTGCATAAATTTGAATAATAGTCATATTAACTGGTCTTCCTTGTAGGCATATGGATATTATTCTATCACTGACAGCATTGTACTTCAGGGTAGATCTTGAAATGTTCTTTTTGATAATGAATGTGATGCTGTTCCTCTTTAATTTGTCATTCCCAGCATAGTAGACCATATGATTTCTGATTCAAAATGGCCAATACCAGTCCATTTCAGCTCACTAATGCCTAGAATATCTATCTTCAAGTGTTTCGTTTCATTTTTGACAACTTCTAGTTCTTCTAGATTCATACTTCATACATGCCACGTTCCGATTATTAATGGATGTTTGCAGTTCTTTCTTCTCATTTTGAGTCGTGCCACATCGGCAAATGAAGGTCCTGAAAGTTTGACTCCACCCACATCATTAAGGTTGACTCCACTTTGAGGCGGCAGCTCTTCCCCAGTCGTATTTTGAGTGCCTTCCAACCTGAGGGGCTCATCTTTGGGCACTATGTCAGACAATGTTCTGCTGCTATTTATAAGGTTTTCACTGATCAATTTTTTAGAAGTAGATCACCATGTCCTTCTTCCTAGTCTCAGTCTGGAAGTTCTGCTGAAACCTGTGCACAGTGAGTGACCCTGCTGGTATTTGAAATACAGATGACATAGCTTCCAGCATCACAGCAACAGGCAAGCCACCACAGTATGACAAACTGACAGATGAGTGGTGGATAAGAACCTTAGGGTAGGTTATTTTTAATCAAGACTGGCTGTCCAAGAGGTCTCCGTGGCTAGAGGACCCCAAAGAAAGGAGGGAAAACCCAGAGAGATTAGCTGGTCCAGGCTAGGCTGGGGCGCACACCCTCTTTGTAGTAACACTCTAAGGACCTAATTTCTGAACCCTGGCTTGGGCGGAGGCCGTGCACTGATACTAGGTGAGCAACTACCTGCTGTGTTCAGATACTTAGTTTTCACAGTTATTTAGTAAAACATCTCATTTCTCCCTTACAACTGCCTGATGAGGTGTGTTTTAGGAATGAACAAACTTAGGTACAAGGACGTTAAGTAACCCTTCCAAAGTTATATAGTTGACACACACGATAAGCGTTCTGCATTTCTGACGGTTCCAAAGTCCATGCTACAGGGGCAAGGTAACAGAGAATGGCCAGGCTAGGGGACTGGTACCCTCAGTCAGCCTGGCGGGGCAGCCCATGGGTACTGTGCTCTGGGCCAAAGAGTCACTTTAGGGGTCCGGGGTGCCTTCTGGCGTCCACTCTGGCAAAGAAGTAGGCCAGAGTAGGGGCCAGCAGAGCTCTAGGGTCCAACTTCTTCAGAACTTTCATCACTGCGTCTTGAACAGGGGCGCTCTGACGTGCTCCAGCTGACGTTAGTTTCTGAAGTGACACATGCCCCGGTTGCCGGTGAGGGAGGAGTAGATCTAGCTACGGCGCAAGCCTCTGGGGACTAATGCAACCGCGGAACCTCAAAGCCGGCCCCGCTCCGGCCCCTTAGCCACCTACCGGCACCGGGACAGCCTGCCAAGCCCGCCAAGAGGTGCGCGGAGGAGGCGTGGGTGCGCCGAACGCGAACTACAGCTCCCACAATGCCCCCGGCCGCCCGGGAAGGAGGGCGCCTGCAGGTGCCTGTGGCCTCGGCGCCTGCGCCCGGAAGTGCCCGCGGGTCCGACATGGAGCTGGCGGGGCTGGGCGGTGAGTACCGCGCGGGCCCGCTCCCGCCCCGCCCCGCCCGGGATCGCTGTCCCCTCCGCGGCTCGGGGGCGGGAGGATGGGAGGTTGCTGGAGGAGCCGCGGCTGGGAGAGTGAGGTGCCGCATTCCCCAGGCAGGGTCTGGGGGCTGGCGGCAGCCTGGGTTTGGAGAGGCTTCTAGGGGAGGCGCCGAGTCGGTTCGCCGCCGGGTGGAGTGGGAGTGGGTCCGGAGGGGGCAGAGTGGGGTGGAGGGTGGCAAAACCCGGAGACTTGCCAAAGGGCGGAGTTTGACGTTTGATGTGGGGGAAGTCTTAGGAAGCAGGTGGGGTTTGGCTAAATGGCAATGGGGCGCGCATAGAGGCCTTTTTACCCCCTTGAAGAAACTTTGGCGACGGAGGAATGGATAAGCTTTGGGGTGAAGTAGAGGGCGGAGTAGATAAGCTGTGGAGTGAAGTTTGCTACGAGTTGAGTTTAGGGGAGAAGTTACTTAGAAGATCAGGGCCTTTACCTTGGGATGGGGTTTGAGTGAATTAGGGAGCTGGTTAAAGACCTAGAACTCAGGTTATCTAAAGTTATGATTTTCGATTTGGTGATGGGAAGGGGCACCTTGTGGAGTGTGGAGCGACTGGGAGTCCAAACAGTCTGCGCCCTGGGATGTGGCTTGGGTACAGGGAGCAGAGGAATTAGGGCTATGGGAGAGTTGGAGTGGGTTCAGGAGACTGTTGAAGTTCAAAGGGCTCTTGGCCAGAGAGCCAGCCTCTCATGGATTCTTTGTGCCTCTTCAGCTCGGTAGTGCAGCTGGCAAGGTGGGTGCCATGGCCCTGATTGAAGGGGTGGGTGATGAGGTGACCATCCTTTTTGCGGTGCTTGCCTGCCTCCTGGTGCTGGCCCTTGCCTGGGTCTCAACACACACCGCTGAGAGGGCCGACCCACTGCCCCAGCCATCAGGGACCCCAACTTCAGCGCAGCCCAGCAAAGCCATGGCAGCTACTGATAGCATCAGAGGGGCGGCCCCCGGAACTGAGGCCCCCAGCCTGAGACACAGAGGTCAAGCTGCACAGCCAGAGCCTAGCACGGGGCTCCCAGCAACACCGCCACCAGACTCCCCACAGGAGCCCCTTGTGCTTCGGCTGAAATTCCTCAATGATTCAGAGCAGGTGGCCAGAGCCTGGCCCCAGGACACCATTGGCTCCTTGAAAAGGTAAGCTGGGCCATAGTGGTATGAGGATCGGAGCGAAATGCTAAAGAATGTGGTGGGAGTGATCACAGACCCGGGTGGGTCACCAGAGACTTCCCCTTCATCTTATGATGACGGAAATGAGGTCCCTAAATGACATGCTGGTCCAGTCCTTGTCCCCTGATAGCAGACTGCCCTGATGAGGCCGGACCTGGTTGGTGGGGTCTAGGGCAGAGGGGAGGGGCGGGGCTTTGCTCTAGGGCGGGGACTGGGATTGGCTGAGGCCTGCTCTCTTACCCAGGGCCCTCTCTCCTCAGGACCCAGTTTCCTGGCCGGGAACAGCAGGTGCGACTCATCTACCAAGGGCAACTTCTAGGAGACGATTCCCAGACCCTGGGCAGCCTTCACCTCCCTCCCAGCTGCGTTCTCCACTGCCACGTGTCCACGCGAGTCGGTCCCCCACATCCGCCTTGCCCACCGGGGTCAGAGGCAGGCCCCTCCGGGCTGGAAATAGGCAGCCTACTGCTGCCCCTGCTACTGCTGCTGCTGCTGCTGCTCTGGTACTGCCAGATCCAGTACCGGCCCTTCTTTCCCCTGACCGCCACACTGGGCTTAGCCGGTTTCACCCTGCTGCTCAGTCTCCTGGCCTTTGCCATGTACCGCCCGTAGTGCCTCCACGGGCACTTGGCAGTGCTGCCAACCCCTCTGGACCTTGCTCCCCACGACGAAGTGGGAGCTGCTGTCTGCCCAGGCCTGCTTCTCCGGCCTGCCTCTTCCCTCTGTCCTGGAGCACAGACCCGCGCCGCCGAGGACTCCGGGGGCCGGTGGAGGCCCTTCCCTGTGACCTCCATGGCACTGGACCCCCTCCTGGAGTTGCTGGCCCTCAGCCCCCACTGACAGTGGGCTCCTCAGGGTCAGGCAGCTGCTGTCGCTGCCTAGGCCCTGGGCAGAGTCGGGCAACCCCACTGGGCCCATCTTAGTGCTCTGCCTGAGGACCTAGCCACCTCTAGCCCCTAATACTCCTTGGGCCAACCTGGGGACCCAAGGACTGGGACCCTTGTGGAGGGGAGTGGGAGAAGCAAATGGTTGGTCTCTGGAACGCGTGCAGATTAAAAAACTGAAGTTTTTACTTTCGCTGTGCCTGGGTGTGTGGGGCCCATGGCTATGGGGCTGGGGGTCAGGGAACCCTTGTCTACTGGAAGGAAAGGGAGTGAAGGACACAGAGTGGGCCCCGACACGGTTCCACCTCTTCCAGGCCGGCAGGTGACTTTCCTTTGCCCTGCCCTTCTCGGCACCTTCGGCGCCTGCTGTCCCGGCCCCGCCCTTCACTCTGTTGCTACTGCGCCGCGCGCGCAGCTTCCGGGAGCCGGGGGCGGAGCTCGGAGCGCCCGGGTGCGCAGGGCCCGACGGGAGCCACGTCTCTGCGGTTTGAGGACTTAGCTGGGATTGGCGACCTGGGCTGCGGTGCTGGGGCTGCTGGGAAGATGGCGGACTCGGCGGCCCGCCGATGAGGAGGCCGCGGGGGGAGCCCGGATCCTGGGCCCCGAGACCGCCTGAGGGAGCGATCTGCACGGGGCCTGGGGAGCCATGTAGGGTTGGCGCCTGCCAGGGTGGGCCGAGGGAGCGGGGCGGGATTCGAGTTTGCAACGGTGACGGCGGTATCCCGAGGCCCGGGTGGGTTTGGGGACTCTGACATCTCCCACTCCGCGCCACTGCAAAGCTGGGCAGTCGGGCTCCACAGGCGCCCTGCCAGGTGGGCGCTGCATTCTCATTTCATAGGTAAGGAGACAGGCAGAGAGACGAAGTCACTTGTCCAAGGTTACACAGCTGGTAAGTGGGAGCGCCTAGCATGGAACCCAGGACCGTCCGACTGCAAAGCCCGCGCGTTCCACTCTCTGTGCCGCCGCCGCCTCCGTCGGGAGGGCGTGTCGACGGGCTGACCAGGGCTCCAGACTGGGCGCGACCACCAACCCGATTTGTGACTTCGGGCGTAACCCTTTTGTCTCTCTGGGCCGTGGTCTCTTCATCTGTGAAATCGGGGAGATAGTGCCAGCCCTGTTTACCTCATAGGCTTGTAAGGAGGAGCAGAGGAGATGACGCACGTGAAAGTGCTTTGTAAATGGCACTGTTTTGAGAACAGTACGCTGTGTCTCTGTGTCGAAGGAGTAAGAGGGGCGGGGTGGGGAAAACGAAGAGCAGTCAACACAGAAGGGTGACCAGGAGTCTGGGTCTGGGCGTCTCCGGGTCCAGGCCCCTCTGGATGGGGAGTGAGGTAAGGAGTAGATAGGTTTTTCCTCCCTTTGGAGAAAACCTCACCCCCTTTTCTGGGCCGCCCCTCAGGGTCTCCATCACCCAACTCCATGCTTCGAGTCCTGCTTTCTGCCCAGGCCTCCTCTGCTCGGCTGTCTGGCCTGCTGCTGCTCCCACCAGTACAGCCCTGCTGTCTGGGGCCCAGCAAATGGGGGGACCGGCCCTCTGGAGGAGGCCCCCATATGGGTCCTGTGCAGGGACTGCAGCGGCTTCTGGAACAGGCGAGGAGCCCTGGGGAGTTACTGCGCTGGCTGGGCCAGAACCCCACCAAGGTGCGAGCCCACCATTACCCTGTGGCCCTTCGTCGTCTGGGCCAGCTCTTGGGGTCTCAGCCACGACCCCCTCCTGTGGAGCAGGTCACACTGCAGGACTTGAGTCAGCTCATCATCCGAAACTGCCCCTCCTTTGACATTCACACCATCCATGTGTGTCTGCACCTTGCAGTCTTACTTGGTGAGGAGAGGCTTGAGGAGGATGTCTTGGGTGGGTGGGTGAGGGGGGTGTTAATGGAAGAGTAGAGGAGAACAGTAGAGGACCCAAGATTAAGACAGAATCTACCTTTTAGGCTTTTTGCCCAGGAATGGCAAATAACTCTGGCACACTGGCTGCTGCTTCCTCTCCTATCCACATGGACCTTAGGAGTCAAACAGCATTATATCCAGCTTAGGGGGCACCACCCAGATTCCCTTTAATGTAGTGCTCCAGAAGCCTCTAAAAGTTATAATTGGCATGAGATGAGAACTTGTTTGCCCCTTTTGTATAAAACCTTCCACGACAGGCAGTTCTAACACTTTACGTTCCTGTGGTGTTTTACATCCCTCCGGGAGCCCTGGTGGCAGAGTGGTTAAGACTTCAGGCTGGTAACCAAAAGGTCGGCAGTTCGAATCCACCAGCTGCTCCTCAGAAACCCTATGGGGCAGTTCTACCCTGTCCTGTAGGGTTGCTGAGTCAGAATCGACTTGATGGCAACAGGTTTGGTTTGTTTGGTTTAGCATTTTCCACTTACACTATAGCAAACCTTCCCGATCAGGAAGTGGAGACGAGAAAGGGAAATCCACTAACTAAACCCCAGAACAAAGCAGACCCTTATTCCTACGACTGCCTCCTCTGACCTTCTCAGGCTTTCCGTCAGATGGGCCCTTGGTGAGTGCCCTGGAGCAGGAGCGAAGGTTCCGCCTCCCCCCGAAGCCACCTCCCCCTCTGCAGCCCATCTTTCGTGGTGGGCAGAGGTTGGAAGCTGCTCTGAGCTGCCCCCATTTCCTCCGGCATCCTCGGCAGCATCTGATCCGCAGCCTGGCAGGTGCTGGACGGGGGAGTTAAAGGCAGGTGGGATGGGGAGGTGGGGGGTGAGGGCTGAGGAGGCGGAGACAGTGATGGTGTTGTCTGGGCTGAGTTAGAACATAGCTGACTGGAGGTCTGGCCTGAGAGTCCAGCGTGATAGGCTGTTCTTCGCAGAGGCAAGGCCAGAGGAACTAACTCCTCACGTAATGGTGCTCCTGGCCCAGCACCTGGCCCGGCACCGGTTGCGGGAGCCCCAGCTTCTGGAAGCCATTGCCCACTTCCTGGTGGTCCAGGAAGCCCAGCTCAACAGCAAGGTGGGATTACCTCCCACCCTTTTCTGCTCCTCTCATTGTGGTCATCCTCAGCCACTGTCAGGCCAGCCCTGCCCACCCCTGTCCAGCCTTATTGCCCTTTTTTCCTGCAGCCAACTTACCCCCACTAGGCTGCTCTGCTTAATGCCCTGGGGCTTCCACCTTTGCTCACACCCTTTCCTTGGCCTGTCCAATTTAGCATAAGCACCAGAGGTGCTCAGTGCTTTGTAGTTTTTCAAAGCACTCAACACCATCTTGGCTTCACTGATTCCACTCCTTCCTTGAAGTCATCAGGGTCAGCCCCCACAGTGATGTCTCCTTCTGTTTGGTGATTAATCACATGGGACTCAAAAAATTGCTTATACGTTTTAACTTCTAGTGTGTTATGTTGGGGGCAGAGGGATAGGGTCTGCCTTCACAGCTACATTATAAGCTTGAGGGCCAAAGCTCCCTAAATTTCAGTTTATAAAAAACAGTGGGTAACTGCAGCTGTATCACGTACTGCTTTTCCTCAACAGGTGGTACAGAAGTTGGTCCTGCCCTTTGGGCGGCTGAACTACTTGCCTCTAGAACAGCAGTTTATGCCCTGTCTTGAGAGGATCCTGGCTCGGGAAGCAGGGGTGGCACCCTTGGCCACTGTCAACATCTTGATGTCACTGTGCCAGCTGCGGTGCCTACCCTTCAGAGCCCTGCACTTTGTCTTCTCACCGGGTTTCATCAACCACATCAGTGGTATGCAGACAGGGTGGCTGGCTGGCCCAAGGGCTGTGGTGAGGAGAGCAGGGGGAAACGGGTCTGCAGCCCAGCATGCCCAGGCCCTGCTTTCCCCTAGGCACACCTCATGCTCTGATTGTGCGTCGCTACCTCTCCCTGCTCGACACAGCTGTGGAGCTGGAGCTCCCAGGATACCGGGGTCCCCGCCTTCCCCGGAGGCAGCAAGTGCCCATCTTCCCCCAGCCGCTCATCACCGACCGTGCCCGCTGCAAGTACAGGTGGATGGGGCAGCTGGGGGCAAGGGGAGGGAAACAGCCCTGAAGCCAAGAGTAGCAAAACCGAAGGGACCATGAACTGTCCTGGCTGCCTTACAAAAGGCAGTCACAAAAAGACAGACAGGCCTGAGGCAGTGAAGGGATTTGCCCAGATCACAGAGCTAGACCAAGACAGAGCTTGGAGGAGAACCCTGGGCCTTCCCACGATCAGTGTCCCTTCCCCTCAGTCACAAGGACATAGTAGCCGAGGGGCTGCGCCAGCTGCTGGGGGAGGAGAAGTACCGCCAGGACCTGACTGTGCCTCCAGGCTACTGCACAGGTGAGCACAGGTGGGCAGGCAGCAGGCCTGGGGAGCAGACAGGACCCTGGCTAAGGGTTGGTGGCCCCTCTCGTCCTCTGCAGACTTCCTGCTATGTGTAAGCAGTAATGGTGCTGTGCTTCCTGTGAGGACCCAGGACCCCTTCTTACCATACCCACCAAGGTCCTGTCCTCAAGGCCAGGCTGCCTGGAACCCTACTACCCAAGACCCTACCCAAAGGTAAGGGAAGCAGGGTGGGAGGGCCTTCTGCCCTCAGAGACTTGTGCCCTTGACTCTGGCCTGCTCCCCCGCCAGGGTGGTGCTGATGCTGCGGGAGCGCTGGCATTTCTGCCGAGACGGCAGGGTGCTGCTGGGCTCGCGGGCTCTGAGGGAACGGCACCTTGGCCTGATGGGCTACCAGCTCCTGCCGGTGAGAGACGCTGTTGCCCTGCCCTTTGTCCTCCCAGCCCCTGAGGCCTTGCTGGTAACCGTGCCTCTCTCCACAGCTGCCCTTTGAGGAACTGGAGTCACAGAGAGGCCTGCCCCAGCTGAAGAGCTACCTGAGGCAGAAGCTCCAGGCCTTGGGCCTCCGCTGGGGGCCTGAAGGGGGGTGAGGGGAAGCACAGTGGGTTAAGATGGCCCCCCCATGGGGGGCAGACAGTTTGCACTTTGGCTCCCATTTTGGTTCTCATTAAAGGCCCTTTCCTTCCCCACAGCTTGTCTGGTTTCTGGGACGGGGAGGTGGCTGGGCTCCCCACCTCTTTTCCATTCATGGCCCTCCTCCTCGCCATACAGAGACAAAAGGCCAGGGATAGGTGGGGGCTGAAGCACTTTACTGCAGGGGTGGGGGCTTTAAATTATTCACTTAAATAAAAATGAGGAGGGAGGAGGTGGCAAGACCCATCCCCCTCAGCCCCTGGTCCCTCTGTCCGTCAGTCCCTCAGGCTGGTCCCTCCAGCCAGCAGCTAAACAGGCATGGGCATCTCGTTGTACTCATCCACACCCTCCCGCTCGTCAAACACCGGCTCCGCCTCATTCGCATCCAGCTGTTGGGGAGGAGAGTGGATTTCAGGAAGCTGTGTCCCTGGTCAGGACCATTTCTGAGGACCACGGGAGGGAGGGGACAAGTGGGTGGGAGGGAGAAAGGGAAGATATCCTTACACATTTCATCTCTCGCTCGGTGAAGATGCGGGTCAGCACCACCATGCGGAGCGGCACCGTGAGGATGAGGATGAAGGGGAAGGCCAGGGAGGCAGCTGTGGACATGACAGCCCAGAGCAGGGCCAGGCAGAGCAGCTGCAGGGCTGTGAACAGGTGCATCCGGAGGGTCCGAACCTGGTGGCGGGAGGGTGGAATGGAGACTGATGAGTTCAGGCTTCCCCAGGAGCCTCTGGCCACAGTCCCTGGAGATGGCGTCCAGGCCCTGACACAGCGGAGGACTCGGAGGTGGGGAAGGAGGCACCTTCTGGGTGCTTACCAGAGCCCAGGCTGCACCGCATGGACAGCAAACGATGGCTGACTGACGTGGGGAGATGGGGCTGGAGAGTGACCTGAGCAGACCAGGATGGGCAGAGGCCCGGGGGCCCCTTCCAAGAGGGGTCTCACCTTCTTGACATAGGTGACATCTGGGTGGTGTTTGGGTGGCATGAGCAGCAGGTGCAGCCGCTCATAGAACTGGATCCCATTAAGGGAGGTAACTCCCATGTACAGGAAAATTCCAAAGAGCACAGCCAGTGGTATCTGCCTAAGCAGATCCCCGATAACAATGGAGAGGCCTAGGGGAGGAAGGAGGAGAAGCAGTGGGTCCAGGGTTCCCCTCCCGCCAGAGCCTCCACTAGAAAGGGTGGGCAAGAGACAAACATACCCACGAGCAGGGCGACCAGCAGCCCTGTCACCCGCTGCTCCTTAACCTCCTGAATCTTGGGCTTGTCCCCAGGCGCCACAGCCTTGCTCATGACAGTGAGTGCGTTGGCATGTGTGACGGAGCGGACGGTGGCAGCAGCTAACCAGGGCAGGCCAAAGAGGGCGCAGATGCCGCCCATGGCCACAATGAGCAGCAGGTCCAGGTGGAAGCCGGAGCCCTTCTGCAGCATGCGCTCCTTCTTGGAGATGATCAGCCTGGGAGGCGAGAGGGCTCCTGCACCATGACCAGCCATGGAAGCTGGCTTGGCCCACCACCTCGTCTTCCCAGAGCTCCAGCGAATCACCTCCTGCCTGTTTGGGGACCTGGTGATCCCTGTTCATGCTCAGTGCCCTGGGCCAGCGTAATCACCCCCTCAGACCACACAGTCCCACCAGGCATTGCCAGGCCGGCCTCCCGGCCTCCACTCTGGCCCCTCACAGCACTCACTCTCACACTTACACATGCTGGGAAACTTTCTACACCATCTACAAAACCAACTCCAGCAGCCAGCCTGGACTCAAGGCCCTCTGAGGCCCATGGGCTCCTCAAGCAATGCAGCTTGGGTTCCCAGGCTGGGTCCCACAGCCTCACACACCCAGTCATTCCTGCCCTGTCAGCGCAGCCCCCCTGGCCCCTCCAGTAGGGCCACTCACGTGGTGATCTGAGTCTCCATGAAGATGAGGATGAAGACCAGGATGGCAGGCAGCAGGCTCGCAACCATCATCCACACAGGGAAGGGGCTTGTCTCTCCCAGGGGGTTGATGACCCAGCCCCGTTTTTCTGGGGCTGTCACCGAGAACCCACTGGGCACACTCAGCTTCTGCAGGGCAGAAGGCAGGATGGGGGAGGGGCAGGGCACGCTGTGAAAGGCTGTGTCCACCTAGCTTCACAAGAGGCTCCCGGCTTGGGGAAGGCAGTGGAAGCAGCCCGGTGCCAGGCAGTACCTTCCCGCTATGCGGTTACACCTTACCTGTGTGTAGGTGTCCTCAATACTGTAGTCCACAAGCACCATGATGAGGATTGCAATGGGCACCCCGAAGTCCCCAATCACCCGCCGGATCTGAGGGCAAGAACTGTGCTCAGAGGCCTCCTGCCCCAATGCAGCCCTGCCCCTTCCTCTGTCACCCCTTCCTACCCTCACTCCCACTCCCTCCAGCCTTCAAACCCACACACCCGGCCAGGGAAGAACCGGCTGTTCTTGAATTTGCGAAGGAAGAACGCAATGAAGAAGGTGCCAGCCATAAGCACCAGTGACAGCAGAGCCGTGTTGGGCTGGCCCCGGGGCCTCGCCTGGCTGGACTGCCCAGCTGAGCTCCCATTGCCCGGCCTCAGCGTTGCTTCTGGCCCAGCCCATGTCTTATTCTTGCCAGTGTCGGCCTCTGAGCTGTTGGAGACTGAGCAGCCGTGGAGTGGGTGCTCCTGGAAGACCTGGGGAGAGGAGGGCCACTGTCAGTGAGAGACCATGGCATGGCTCAGCTGTGTGCCAAGAGTGGGGGCAGGGGGCAGGGTGCAGCAGGGGCAGGCAGGCCACAAAGCAGATGTGGCACAGGGCAATGTGGGCTTCACAAGGCTGGTAGGGGAGGAGCTGGGGGATGGCCTGCTTCAGGAAGGCAGCAGGGCAGTGTGGCTCCAGCTGGACCCCGAAGAAAGGAAGACACCCAGCACAGGGGACTGGGGGTGCAGGTGTCCATGTAAGCCCATCAGACAGATGTGGGTCTGACGTGCCCAGCTGTGACCACGGCTGCCACCCCAGGCCTTTCCCTCTGGGCACTTCTGTAGTGTCTGGCATTTAACACAAGAATGTGTTTGTTACCCATGTTATTAAAAGATTGGCCTGAAGCCCCAGTGTGTGTGCTGAAGACAGGGAGGTGGTGGGGGGCAGGAGGAAGAAAAGGCCCTGACTTTGTGGGATCCATGGTTCTCCAGCCCCAGGGGAGCTCTGCGCCAGGTGGCCTCAAATCCGGAAGCAAGGACCAAGAGGAAGGGCAGGACTCCAGCTGGCTCCCTCTCCTCCTAAAGCCCTGCCCAGTTCTCGGCGGGGCCCGCCCACCTTAATCAGTTTGTAGAAGGTCTCGTAGATGAAGATGAGAGAGATGAGGAAGGCAAAGATCTCCTGGGTGAAACGGGAGACAAAGCGCACCAGGAAGCTGCCCTCCAGGGCCACCATGAGCAGGGCCAGAAGCACCAGCCAGAAGCCAATCCACACGCGGCCCACCAGGTACTCCAGGTTGTTGCTGCTACAGAACTGGGGTGCAGGGTGGTCCAGTCAGGCCCAGAGCTATGTGGTGAGAAGGGGCTGGGGGGTCCAGTCAGGCCCATAGTATGGAGGGGATGGGTAACTGGCCTGGGGGGTCTAGTCAGGCCTATAGTATGGGGTGAGGGGATGAGATAACTAGGGTGGGAGGGGTCCAGTCAGGCCTAGAGCTATGCGGTGGGAAAGGGCTGTGAGGTCCAGTCAGGCCCAGAGCTATGGGGTGGGAAGGGGCTGGAGGTCCAGTCAGGCCCAGAGTATGGGGGGCTGGGTAACTGGGTGGGGGGAGTCTAGTCAGGCCTGGAGTATGGGGCGGAGGATGGGATAACTGGCGGGGGGCTCTAGTCAGGCCAAGAGCTATGGGATGGCAGGGGGAGAATGCCTAGGATGCAGGGTCTAGGGAAAAGGAGGGGCAGCCCAGAGCAGCCTCTGGACACCCTCTGGACCCTTACGGAAAAGAAGGCCTCCTCAAAGACCAGCAGCGGCCCCGAGAAGCCGATCACCAGCAGCGGCTGGGCCCCCAGCAGGCAGAAGATCACGCCCTGGAGCGCCGTGGACATGATCAGCTCTGACACCCCAATCAGGTCTTGCGTCTTCTCTCCTAGGGGCAGAACCAGACCAGGGTCTGTCAGCCTAAGCCCTGTGTGGCCCACCCTCCCATCCACTCAGAGCCCCTCCCTACCAAGTAGTCCACCAAAGGTGATGGCAGGAGACAGGGCGGCAAAGTAGATGAAGATGACAGCAGCCAGGCACTGGGGGTCGAGTGCGTCTCGGAAGTCACTCAGGTAGTGGGGGTAACGGCGTCGCACATCACGGATCAGGCCCCCAAAGGGCCGGCCTGTCCGCCGAAGGGGATCATCTTCAGCTGTGCCTGCCGCCTCTACCATCTGCAGGAGCGCTGCAACCCAGGCCTCCATCAGGGCCCCAGCAGAGCCCTCCCCCCGGCCCCCAAGGCAGGGCCCTCCACCCCACCCCCACAGCAGCTCAGCCAGTCCCAGGTCCTGCACCAGCTCCGTACCCTTGTCTTGGGCAGACTTGGGCTCCAGCCCGGCCCCAGGGGGCAACAGTCGGCACTGCTCTTCCCGCTTCTTGAGCATCTGGCGCTGGAAGTGAGCCACAGAGCGCAGCAGCTCCTCGCCCTGCACTTCGGACGGGGGCAGCACCACGCTGCAGTCCAGGAAGGCGTTGATGGCTGTCAGCAGGTCTTCCCGCTCATCTGCCAGGTAGGCTGCCTCGTGGAATTGCTGCCAAAGCCGGGCAAGGGTCAGTGAGGCACAGAGAGGAGGGCAAGGGGCCCTGGATCCCTGAGGCTGGGCAAGGTGTGGGGGGACAGGTGGTGCCTGGGGAGGGGGGCAAGCTGACCTTGTCGGACATGAGGGTGGAGATTGAGCGGCCGATCTCATGGTAGTCCATGTTGGCGCTGCTTGGGCCCAGCAGCAAGAAGAGGAAGCGCACGGGCACGGGCACCTCGAGCACCGCGTCCAGCTCCACCGCCTCCCGCAACCGCACAAAGGCCATAGTGGGCCGGGACAGGAACTCCACGCACCCTAGGGAGGTCGGCATCATGGGCTAGAGCAGGGCAGCAGGCTGGGGGTTCCACATAGCCAGGCCCACCCCTGCCCCTAAGACTTGTCCCACATACCCACAAGTACCACCGTTGCTTCTGCATTCTCGGGGATCTTCTCCAGCAGTTTCAGCTCGTGCTTGGACTTGGAGCGAGTGATGCCGGCAGGTGGGGCTGGAGGGAGCAGCTCACGCTGTGGAAGAGGAGAGCCGAGCTCAGCCCAGCCAGGCCCTGTCCTCCTGCGTACCTCCCTGGCCAGCTTGCAGTCCTGCAGCTAGCCTGTGGTGACCAGGCCAGGCAGAGCTGTGTCTTTCCCTCACCTCTCGCTCCACCTCCAGCCGAGTCTCAGGAACACCTCCAATGAGAGGCTCCGTGACATGGGGGTCGCTTTCCACCCCCTGGCCATGGTGATGACCCAGCAGGGAGCCCAGGGAGCCGGCTGAGATGTTGCGGGGGAAGGAGAAGTCCTTCTCATCACTTGGGTGGCTGGTGGGGCAGAGGGCAGTGAGGTTAAGAAGGGCAAAGGGCTGGAGGCTGGGGACAGGCTTAGGGAGAGGATGAAGAGGATGCTCCCTGGGCAGGGCCTCACCTGTGTTTCAGCAGCAGGGCCCGCAGCACGTTGGCTCTATCCTCAGCCTTGATCTGGTCAGAGATGACCATCTGCTCCACCACCTGGTGGGCTATGCCAGGCAGTGTCTGCTGGTCCAGGTCCAAGAGCACAGCCCCTGAAATAAGGACAGCATGGAGGAGCCATGGTCCCCAGATCCAGAAACCAGGGCAGGACAGGAAGCAGCCAGGTAAGCATGGTCCAGGGGGCTCTGATCCTGTTTTGCTGCCAACACCCGAGTCACATCACCTCTCTGGCTTCAGTTTCTCCCTAGGCCCATCCACCCCACAGAAATATTGTAAACTCAATTATCAGAGAGGTCACGAGGCCAACCTCCTCCAGAGATCCCTTCAACAGGGACTCCCCAGGCAACCCACCCCAGCTAAACTGCTCTTCACTCTTAAAGCTCTTCCTCTCAGCCACACAATGCCTCTCTCAGACGTCCACTCTAGGGTCTTCTTCTGTCCTCTGGAACAAGACAAGGCTGGTCTGTGGCCTTGTCCACATGGTAGCTATTGAGCCATATGAAAGAGATCCCCTCTCTACCCGAGGCTTTTCGACCACCCTCTGCAGTTCCCCAAGCCTAACTGCTGCTCACTGGGCAGCTTCTAGACCTCCTTCCACCTGGTCACTGCTCCAGAACTGCCATTTCATAGAGAAATAAAATCCTTTAAAAGTTACCAGGGTAGTCAATTCTCAAATTCATATGGAATTACAAGGGGCCCCAAACCAAAACAATCTTGAAAAAGAAAAGTAGGAGGATCACACTTCCCAATTTCAAAACGTACGATAAAGCTGCAGTAATCAACAGTCTGGTACTGGTATAAAGATAGACACAGAGATCAATGGAATAGAATTGAGAGTTCAGAAATAAACCCATAGACCTATAGTCAACTGATTTTCAACAAGGGTACTAAATCCATTCAATACGGAATGAATAGTCTCTCCAATAAATGGAGCTGGGACAACTGAAGAGCCAAATGCAAAAGAATGAAGTTGGATCCAGACTTCACACCATACACAAAAATTAACTCAAAACAGATCAAGGACCGAAATTTAAAAACTAAAACTATAAAACTCTTAGAAGAAAACATAGGCTAATGTTTTGGGACCTAGTTTTTGCCAATGGGTTCTTAGGTATGACACCTGCAAGGTGTGGAATCACCTTGCAGAAAGCTATTTGGCCTTGGTTCTCAGTTCTTTCTAGCTACACCAACACCTGAGGCTAATGAGTAGGGGGTGATCAAACCAAGAGGGACCACCTGGGAGTCAAAGGCTGGCTAAGCTTCCCAAGGCATGAGGTAATCCATCATGGCCACGTGGGGAGGCTGATAAAAGCCCTGGGAGGCTCCGATGGAATTTTCTGATTGGTGACCATGCACAGGAGAGGGTAGCATGTCCCTCTTTGGGACATGGAAGCTCCATGCTGTGACCCCTCCCAGACCTCAACCTATTTGTCTCTTCATTTGTATCCTTTTTTGTTACAGTAAAGCTGTTTTTGCAGGTATGGTGTCACCTGTGAGCTCTGTGAGTCATTCCAGCGAATTATTGGACCCAAAGGAGCAAGGGGAGCCAGCTGGTCTGAAGTAGAGGGAGTCATATGGGCTCCCAGGCTTGCAGCTGGCACCCTGAGGGGGTACAGGAAACCCCCAAATTTGGGGTTGGCTGGTATGAAGTAGAGAAGTCATGTGGCACTGGTTTGCAGCCAGTACCTGCTGACCTAGCCCTGGGTGATTAGGGATGAGCGAGAGAAGGGCTGTGTGGGCAGCTGGGGTCTGAACTGAACAGGGAAGAGAAGCTGAGATTTCCGTACGACACAGGTGAAGTGTGGAGCGGGATTTGTTACCCACCACACAATTTTGCATCAGAAGAGGGTGATCTTAGTCTCCCTGTACTGGTTTCCATAACACCAAAAGCATGAGCAACAAAAGGCAAAACATAAAAAGGGCTTCATCAAAATTAAGAACTGTTGTTCATCAAAGGACTTAACCAAGAAAGCGAAGACACAACCTATAGAATGGGAGAAAATGTTTGTAACAGTATATCTGATAACGGTTTAATATCCCAAATATATAAAGAGCTTAAACAACTCAACATCAAAAAGACAAACCACCCCATTAAAAAATGGGCAAGGCACTCGAGTAGACATTTCTCCTTGAAGATATACAAATGGCCAATACGCACATGAAAAGATGCTCAACTTTATTAGCTAGTGCTTGTTGTTGTTAGTTGCTGTCAAGTCAGTTTTGACTCATGGTGACCCCATGTGTGCAGAATAAACTGTTCCATAGGGTGTGACCTTTTTGAAGCACATCGCCAGGCCTGTCTTCCAAGCTCAGCTGGGTGGGTTTGAACTGCCAACCTTTTGGCTAGTAGTTGAGCGCTTAACCATTTGGGAAATGCAAATCAAAACCACAATGAGATACTACTCCACTTCCACTAGGATAGCTATTAATGGAAAAAAGAAAAATAACAAGTGTTGGTGAGGATGTGGAGAAACTGGAACCCTCATGCATTGCCAGCGGGAATGTCAAATGGTGCAGCCACTGCCGAAAACAGTCTGGCAGTTTCCCAAAGAGTTACGCGTACAATTAACATAGGACCCAGCAATTCCACTCCTATGTATATACCCAAAAGAATTTAAAGCAGGAGCTCCAACAGATGGATGTACACGTGTTCATTGCAGCATTTTTCCAACAGCCAAAAGGTAGAAACAACTTAAGTGTCCATCAACAGATGAACGGATAAACAAAACATGGGATAGACACACAAAGAAATATTACTCAGCCATAGGAAGAAATGAAGTTCTGATAACATGCTATGACATGGATGAATCTTAAAACTGTCGTGCTGAGTGAAATAAGTTAGTCACAAATGGACAGATATTGTACGATCCCACTTATATGAAATGTCCAGAATAGGCAAGCGTATAGAGTACAAAGTTTATTAGTGATTACCAGGGTTGGGAGGGAGGAGAAAATGGGGAGTCATTGCTTAAGGGGTACTGGGTTCCTGTTTGGGGTGATGAAGAGCTTTTAGAAATAGTGATGACTGTTGCACAGCACAGTAAATGGGATTAATGTCACTGAATTGTGCACTTAAGAGTGGATGAAACAGCCATTTTTTTGTGAATTGTATTTTATCATCATAAAAAAAGAAAAAAAGTTACCAGGGCATTTACTGACAAGGTCAAGTTTCAGGAACACAGAACCAAAGAACACAGAAATCCAGCAGCCCCAGAACAGAGAAGAGATCACAAAGCCTAGTGATAAAGCATTGGCACTTAACCTCTAGACAAGCCCTCAAGCCTCGCTCAGAGCCTATTTACTCTTAGTTTGGAAACAATTCTAACAGGAGGTTTCCCAGCCCTCATCTGCTTAGAAACAGGCCTTCTGACAGCCACAGGGAGTAAGTGAGAACCCAATGGGAAGCAGGAAACAAGCGAACAGCAGAAACACCAGATGCAAGGGGTCAAAAGCTCTGCAGTCTGTGGCCATTTCGTAAAGTTTAAACAGCCCTACACAGGTTAGACCACGTTCTCCAGAGTCTCTCTAAGATAGCCATGAGGCCCGCCAAGCCTTTCAGAATGCTCTCCATCAAAACTGTTTAAAAATGTTAGCACCCAAAACACATCAGCTTCAGTTATCCGAAAATCTCCCTAAGAAGCTGCTTGCTCAAAGTGCTAGATAAAAGACACTCGTGTGAATCCTGCTCTGAAACACCCAACACCAGACCCTAACAGGCAGGCTGAGTGCCTCATGGAGATGAGACGCTCCCTCCTGGCCACTGGTGACATTACGCAGCATGTTGCACTATCCAAAGTTGGGGGATATTCGGCCATTTGGTCCTTAGAGAACGGGGCCTAGGAGAAGGGAACATCGGGGGTGAGGATTGGCAGGGGGTGAGGATTGGCAGGGGGTGAGGAGGGCGGTGCGCAGGGCAGTTACCATGGGCCAGGGTCCGGCGGAGCTCCAGGAGACTTCGGAAGGACAGGGAGGCCACATGGGGCTTCCCCCAGCGCTCCGTCTCCTCCTCTACATCTTCCTCAAATTTGATCCAGCGAGCTGTCTCCCGCCACTGAGGCTCTTGGTTTTTGTCCAACAGCAATTCATTCAGCTCCACAAATACCTTAGGGTGAGATGAGAAGGCATCTCAGGATGTAGAGCCAGAGGGGTTGCCAGGGATTGGTCCCTGAGAGAGCGGCAGGACCTGGGTATGACCCTGTATAGCACAGTGGATAGTGCACAGGCTCAGAAGCTTAAGAGATCAGGGACACTGGGCAAGTCACTAACCAATCTGAGACTCATTTTTCCTCATCTGTAAAATGGGGATAATAATACCCACCTCAAAGGGCTGTTATGAGGATTAAAAGCATGGTGCACAGCTCATACTGAGTGCGTGATAAGTAGTCACTGTATCTATATCATTATGTTGTTGTCGGGTGCCGCTGAGTCAATTCCGACTCACAGCAACCCCACGTGACAGAACAGAACTGCCCCATAGGGTTTTCTAGGCTGTAATCTTTACTGGGGCAGACTGCCAGGTCTTTTCTCCCACAGAGCAGCTGTGGGTTTGAACCACTGAGCTTCTGGTTAGCAAGCAAGCACTTAACCATTGTACCACCAGGGTTCCTTATATAAGGATTAAAAAAAAAAAAAAAAAAAAAAAAAAACCCATTGCCGTTGAGTTGATTTTGACTCATAGTGACCCTACAGGGAGCAGAACTGCCCCACAGGGTTTCCAAGGAGTGGCTGGTGGATTCAAACTACCGACCTTTTGGTTAGCAGCCACAGCTAATAACCACTGCACCACCAGAGCTCCTATGGAAGTACAGAAGTATATAAATATGTATATGTATTTACATATGCACATTGGGATTTTGTCTGATTCCATTTACAGGCATTTAAGAACTAGAAAAATGAATTGAAAATAACAGCAGATTAGTTACCTCCTAGGGACACTGACTGGAAAGAGGCATGAAAGAACTTTCCAAGTGATAGAAATGTTCTATGTCTTAACCTAGGTAGTATTCATCCATGTGTTTGCAGGTGTGAAACCTCACTGAGCTGTGCACTTAGCATGAATGCACTTCATTCTGTCTGTTACACCTCAATAAAAAGGTTAAGAAAGTACAATGAAGGGGCCAGGGCTCAGGACCAGAGGCCTAGAGTCAAACATAGGTACATCACTGAGTAACTAAGTGACCTTGGCCAAGTCACTGCACCTGGTTTATGGTGGACACCCCCTGTACTGCCATCTTCACAGGCTGTTGGGAGGATCAAATAAGAGCACCGAGGTGACTGGACTTTGAAAAATGAAGTACGGTGCCACACAGAGCCACCACAAGCCCACATGGGCCTTTGTTCAAATCAGAAAAAGGCACCTCCTCTTCCTCAAACACCTCACCGCCCTCTGCCAGAAAATGGCCATGATACACAAATAACAATGTCAATGCTGTGAGTGGTGTCTTCTTAAGATGTTGTGCTCTTGTGCAGCATACAACCATAAGTGGCAACTCCATGCATGAGATCATTGCTTGTCTGAGAGGCAGGCAGAGGGCACTCAGGGGGAAAAGATGGGTAAGAAGATAATGGAAGCGCCCAAAGCAGAGAACAGTACCTCGTGGGGCTTGTGGGGGGTTCGGGGCCGGGCCCGAGGTATAGGGCCAGCTTCTCGCCCTTCCCGGCTGCCCAGCACAGACCCTTTGGCATTCTTTCGCACCAAGTGCCGCCTCACACCAGGAACATCCTCGAACCGATGACCTGTGGGGGAGGAAAGGGGTCTGGGTTGGGGCCTCCCCTTTTCTCTTACTCCTTTCCCCACCAGCACTGGGCTTGGCCCAGACCCCAGCACTCACTCTTCATGAGGTCTAGGTCAGCCGTGGCCAGTGTCTGGGCCTCGCTCTCATCTGTAGGGACACGGGGCAGCAGTGCTTGCTCAACCCCGGTCATGCTCCCAATGCGTCTCCTCTCTTGAAGGTTGTAGCTGCGATGCCCAGGCTGGGCTTTGGTCAGGGGGCGTCCCGAGGCACCCCCATCGTCACCCCCTGCTGTGCCGCTGGCCACTGACACCACCTCCTCCACCGGGGCTCTGGACAGACAAAGCAGCCATCAGCCAGAGAAAGCCAGCCTCCTCTCCACAACCAGGACCCACACAGGGGAACCAGAAATGGGACCACTCAGACCCTAACCCCTCCTGGTTCCCACTCTCGGGCACTGTGCGTGTGGAAACAGACTGCCAGGATTTAGCCCGACTCTACTCTTCACTGGCTGTGCAACCCTGAGCAATGACTTAAGGTATCTCTGAACATAAATGTCTCACAGAAAAATGGAGCAAAGCCCAGCCTCATGTGGTGCTGGGAGAGGTGAGGTTCTGGCAAGTACCCAGTGCAGAGCCCAGCTCATCACAGGTGTTCCTCAGTGTTAGTCCCCTTGGCCCTCCCCTGCTCCTTCCTGCCCAGGCACACCCTAGCCAGTGGACTAAGAGGTCCGCAGGGTCCCACATCTCTAATTAAATGGAATAAAGGGTGCTGAATTGGGCCTTTGTAACCGCAGACAGCTTCCCTCCTGGTAGTAAGAATGTTATTAACTCCTGTCCCTCACAAATGATATCTCCTACTCCTTTCTTCCCAACTAGAATGCCTTCTCTTTCTTGCTGCCACTCCCAGGGCATACCAGTCTCTACCATATCACTTCTAAATCTCTCTCCCCAGCATCTTAAAAACAAAACAAAACAAAACCACTCATTCCGTAGAGTCAGTTCTGACTTATAGTGATCCTATAGAACGGAGTAGAACTGCCCATAGAATTTCCAAGACTATGATCTTTACAGAAGCAGATTGCCACATTCAAACTGCTAACCTTTCAGTTGGCAGCCAAGTGTTTAACCACTGTACCACCAGGGCTCCTTACCCGGCATCGAAAGCCTTCGCAGTTTCTAAGCCCAAGTCCCCCTCCCGTGACCCTCCCACTGCCAGGCTTCCTCTGAGCACACTCACCCTCTGTGTCCTTGTTCCACTGTGCCAGCTTAATAAATCTGACTCACTTTTCAAATGCCATGCTTTTTCTGAAACCCCCCAGCCCCCAGGCTCTGGCCCCCAGTTACAGCCCCACACCATGAGCCCAGGTCCACTGCACACCACGTCTCCCAGCAGGCCTGTGCACTCCCTGGAGGCTGGTGGCATGTCTTTCACTTCCCCGAAGTCCTTCCCACTGCCTGGCACCCAGAAAACAACAGATATGGGATAGGGCTGACTTTGAGACCTAGTTCAAAGTGATTTCCTCCAGGAAGCCTTCTCTGGTTAACACCCCCACACTCCAATCACCACTGGTGCTGACACTGCTTGAATCAGGTCGTCCAACACAATAACCTGTTCAGTGCCATTTCACATGGCTACGTTTGGTTTCCAACTAGAGTGGACTGGCGACTCCCCAAGAACAAGCAGCGGGCCTCCTGTTCCTCTCAAACCCTTGGGGCCCCAGAGAGTGCTTGGAGGTCACCCAGTCCAATCCCTGATCCAATGCTGGATGCTGCTCTATCTGAGCCCCAGTGAGTGTGAGGCTCATGGGGAGGGGGAGAAGGAGCCTCTGTTCCATGCCAGGCTGAACACTTAGAACTTCATTCACACCACCCCCTTTCATCCTTACTACCACCCTGTGAGAAAGTTGTATTGTTCTTGGTTTACAGATGAGAAAACTAGGGCTCCGAGGGGTTAAGTTACTTGCACAAACAACCAGCGTGAGGCAGCACTGGAATTTGCACCCCAGTCTGGTGACTTGTAAGGCTTGTGCTTTTTCCCACATCCCCACACTGACCTTGGCATACGAGGGCTCTGCTTGGGGACACCTGATGACTGAAAGGGGGCATGCTTACCCAGTCTGGGCCCCTTTGGTAGCCCGGGGAGCTACCTCGTGGTGGGTCAGCGGTGGAGGGGGAGAGGGACTGGTCCTTTCTGCCTTCCGGTCGGCACTATCATCCTCCTGGAGGAAGAACTAGAGCGAGGACCGAATGTGAGCAGGCCAGGCAAGGCCAGGGACCCAGTCCCCAGGGGCCTTTGTCCCCACTCACCTGCACCGAAGAGGGTGTGGAGGCAGGGGATGGCTGAGTAAGTGCCCTGGCCCCCTCAGCCTCACTGGCCTCATCCTCATCTTCCTCACCCTCCTCAATGGTGGGGGTTTCCCCAGTGGGGGAGGCTCCAGGGCGCCTGCGAGGTTTCCGTCCTGGGCCCTGGGGTGTCTTGCGGCGGCGGGCATCCGGAGGCAGGTGGGTAGACAGTGGGTGATGAATGTGGTGGGAGGACTGGCGGTGGTCTGCAGGGAAGAGGGGGGCTTGGCTGCAGGCAGGCACAGCTTCCCTCCCCCTGCCATCCTGGCCTGTAGCCCCAGCCCCTCCCACCAGGATCCTAGCCCTTCCTTGCTGGGTAGTCAAGACTGAGCCCCCCTGCAGTCCCTCTCACACTCGAAGTCTTCTTCCCCATAGCTGCGGCCTGGCTCCTCTCCTCCTCGAGACCCAGCCTCCTGTAGGATTTCCTCAAACCGCTCCACACCCAGGGTACGGTGAAGTTCATCTTCCTCCTGTCCGGGGAACCCAGTTGTCCCAGGGCTCAGGCTCTCTGGCTCTGGCTGTGAGAAAGAAGGGGTAGACAGAACACAGGGACTCACCACCAGTCACACCCCCAAGGCCCACACTGCTCTGTGCTGGGGGCCCAGTACCCACAGGAGGCTCTATGCAGGTGTGAAGGACCTGCTGTGGAAGTCCTGCATACCCCAGCCCCGTTGCAGCCTGGATGGAGTGTGAGTGAACTGGGCGACTACCACAGCGGATGGGAAATAAACTCCCTTTGGCTAAGAGGACAACTGCTGAGCCCAAAAAGTAACTTTTAGAGGTGGGTCAGCCAAGCTAACTGACCTGGACTCGCCTGAGTCAAAACTGAAACCCAGCTCTTCCTGGGGTGGTGGGAACATCTACACTTCACCTTGCTAGTGCAGCCAGTGCTCACCGGTTCACCACAGAAGGAACCCGGGCCAGCGAGCTCACGCTGGCCCCTCAGCCCGCTCCCTCGCCCCACCCCTCCCCCGCCCCACTCCCCCACCTGAGTCATCCTGCGGGAGCTGAGCAGTGGCCAGCAGCGGCTGGGCAGCGACTGCAGTGGTGGCAGCGGCGGCGGCAGCAGCAGCAGCAGCGCTTGGGAAAGCTCAGCCTAGCTAGCGGCCTGCTGCCTAGCCCCTGCAGCGTTGGTCCAGCCCCCCACCCACCCCCTCCTGGTCTCGGCTCCAGGCACCGCCAAATATTTGCTCAAGAGCTTCTGAACGTGAAGGGCATCGGGATCTCCAAGGGCGGGGGTATGGAGCCCCCTCCGTGGTGGTGCCAGCTGCTAGAGCCAGGAAGAGCAAGGGGAGGAGGCCAGGAAGAAGGGCGGGTCTTGGGGAGACACCAAGGTGGGGTCACGAGCAGCTGGGGGTGGCAGGGATACTGGATACAACAAAAAGAGAGGTTCAGGGGCTTGCTTCTGCCCTCTTTAGGGAGGGCTCCTGCCCAGCCCATCTCCACAGCTCTAACTGGCCCCTCCAAGCGCTCAGCCCCTCTTCCCCAGAAACAGTCCTGCGGGAGCTAGGAAGGAGCAAGGGGGCGGGGATTGAGTGCAAGAGCTAGCCCCGGGGCAGGGAAGGAGGGTCACGAACCCCTCCGCACCTGAGGCCGCAAGAGGAAGTCCATGGCCGGCAGGGGTGAACCTGGGAAGGAAGGGGAGGGGACCTGTCCGTGCCCCTTCCCAGTCATGTGCCATGCCGGGCCAAAGTGACCAATAACGGGGCTGATTGTGGCACCCGGGGTTAATCATTAGACTCCCGGGTAAAGTCGGGAGGGGGCCACCTGAGGCGGTAGCCACATGGGGGCCGGGAGGGGCGGGCCCAGGTGGCACGTGGGGCGGGGGTGGGGCCGGCAGCTAAGAGTGCTCAGGGCGGACTTGAGAAAGCAGTCTCTAAGGCCAGTCATGGGTGGGGGGGTCTCCGGGTTAGGGACCCAGGATCCCCAGAGTCCCCCTCTCGCTGAGGCTAAACACAGACCCACGGGAAAAACAGCAATTCCCTCCCCCAGGACTGGAAGTCTCCCGACCCCTACTGCCATTCATGCGGGGCCAGGGTGTGATGGTAGCACCGTTTCTCCCCCCAGTCAATGCCTGGCTCCCCCCGACCCCCGACCCCCCCCCCCCATACGTGCGCACCACATGAGCCACTGGCCCTCGCCTGGGCCTAGTCCCTGAGGACTTGAGGCAGGAGGGGCTTGTGGCCACCAGGTGGGAAGGCTAAGGTCCTGTGAGGCCCCGGAGGGCGGGCAGGTGATACTCACAGCGCGGAAAGAATCTGCGCCCGAGGCGGGGCGCCGGGGGGCGCTGCTCATGGCCAAATCTTAGCCCTTTTCACTGTCGCTGCGGCTTTCAGGGCAACAGGGCGGCGGCATAACCTGGGCGGGAGAGAACCAGTCACCATGGAGAGGGGCCAGGCCTGAGGGCACCCAGCCCTGCGAAGGCCAGGTGGAGGAGGCTTCACCAGCGACCACACAGGTCTTGTCGCTGGGTCAGGACCTTCTAGACTATGAAGGGCCTTGGAGTGGCCCTTAGAGGGGGTAAGAGCAAAGAAAAGAGTTGTTTATAGGAAGGAAAGAGAAGAAAAAAGAGAGGGATGGGAGAAGGAGAGGTCTGAGGGGAAGAAGGCCCACAAAGGGCCCAGAGACCAAACAGAGTGAGGAGGAGGGACAGAGGTGGGAGAGGGTGCAAAAAAAACTGGGGCGGCAAGGAGTCAAGGTCCAGCACTGGAAGGACAGCAACAGAGCCCAGGCAGGGAGGGATAAAGAGCAGGGAAAGAAACCCAGGGAAAGGCCAGAACAGGAACCATGGCTGAGGTTGGGCACTGGGGGTGGTGGAGAGAGAGACACGCACTCGTGCAGCAGAGAGATGGTGAAGGGAGGGCGGTCGCCCAGACAGAAAGGAGAGGGAGAGAGCCAAGGAACTGGAGAAAGAGGGCAGCCTGGAGCACCAGGCTCAGGGGGCAGAACCACCCTGCCCCGTGCCCTCTCCCCGGGCTCTGTGCAGGGGACGGAAGTGGGGTCTAAGGGGGAGGGGTAGGAGCATAACTAAACTCACTCAGTGGGAGGGAGGAAGGGACAGACAAAGGGCACAGGTTGGGCAGCGCTTTATACTGGGGGAGGGGCACGTGACAGGCAGGAGGGGGTGGGCACAGAAACCCTGGGAGACGCGGTGAGGGGGCAGTCTGGATCCCTCTCCTCCCCTAGCCTGGGGCAGGAAAATCTGAGTGGCACGGCTGACACCCTCCTGACCGTGACTGTAGGGTTGTCTGGGAGGACACCTTGTGCGTATTTGTGTGGGGGAGGGGCAGATGAGGAGTTGCAGTTGGGGAACCCAATCAGTGCAAACTGGGGTACCCATTCAGAGTGGGGGAAGGTCAGGGGGCTCCTAAGGTTCTCGAGAGGGAGAAATACAATATGTTGTTGGGGGTTGGGTTGCCCGACTTAGGGCTATATCAGGGCGACACAGGTCAGTGTAGGGTCAAACAATATTGGTCTGGGGTAGGGGTCAGTTCAGGGTGGGAAGCCTGGGACGACACATTCTTGGCAAGCCTCCGACTCAGCTGACCACTCTCCTCACCTCCCCCCTTCAGTAGGCCTTCAGCCAGGGCACATCCAGTGTGGGGGAGAGGTGCACTGGGCTGGGCACCAGTCTGGGAAGGGTGTGGAGAGTGTCTGTCCTGAGCACCTGCAGGTGCCCCGCCCCCACTGCAGGCTGTGCCCTCGATGTACTCCTCCACTATCCCTTTCTCCTTTTACTCCCCCTATACCCCCCTCACCCCGCCTCTGGAGAACACAAAGCAGCTTCTGTCCAGAGCATCGGTGCCGATAATCCGGGGTGGGGGCACATTCCCGGGACCAGCCCCGACCGGCCCGGAGGATTAGCATCTCTCCCCCTGCCCAAGGGATTAGCACCCCGGACCCCCACTTGGGCATTAACCACCACCACCACCCCCGCCCCAGTGAATTCGCACATTCCACAGCTCTTCAATGTGGGGCTGGCGGGAGGAAAAGGATAAAGTGGACCCTGGATTTCACGCAGCACCGCCCCCCACACCCAGCACGGATACCCCGCCCAGCCAAACCGGCCCCCTAGGAGTTAGATTCAACTCTCTCCGAGCTCGTCTTTCCCATCCCCACCCAGCTGCACCCTCTTCAGCCTGACCCCTTGTCCTGACCTGACCTGCCAACCCCCCCTACCCGACTCCGCCTCCCAACGCGGAGGTCGGCGGCGGAGGCCTCCGGCGACCCCCAGGCTGGGCGCCTAAGACGAACCTGAAGGATAAAGTAGGGGGTCACAAGGGAGGGGTGTCGTCTGGAGCCCGCCCGAGTCGGGAAGATTGGCGGAGCTTCCCTGCGACTAGCCCCTTCTGGTGGTAGGGGGAGCAACACCCTTGTTTTAGGGAACTCTAAGCAGTGAACCTCTGAATCCCCGCTTCTGACCCGCACTCCACTCGGCTCCCCATCCTTTTCCCCAAGACCTGGCTCCTCGCACCCCAGTCTCCGCCCTTTCCTCCACTTCCATTCCCTCCCCGCCCTGAGTCCCGGGTTCCCCCTTTCCTTTCCCCTCCCTTCCTCCCTCCGCGGCCCCGGCCCTCCTCCGCCAGCTCCTCTGCGCTTACCCGGTAGCTCTGGACTTCGCTCCCCCGGGGTCTCAGGGACTTTCCCCCTTCTCCGGCGCCCTCGCGCGCTCCCGACAATGCCCCCGTGCCCACTCCGGGGCGCGTCCCCGCCGCTCCCAACTTCTAGCAACTCAACTTTCCCCCGCGCTGCGGGCAGGCCAGCCCCCTGCGTGCGCGCCCCCCGGGGCACGTGCGCGGCCCCGCCGGTGGGGGCCTGCAGAGGCTGGCGCGGAGGCGCGCTCCCAGTCACTGCTCGGCACCAAGAGCCGCCCGGGCTAGGGCGCCGCTCTGTTCTGCGGGCCTCCCGGCCCACAATCCGCCGCTCAGGGTTCGGCTACGGGTCCCCGCTCCGGGCTGACCAGGCTGCTGTCTCGCCACCCTATTGCGGCGGCTCTGGGCGGAAGGGAACCCGCCTCACACTGGGGATAAAAACCAAACCAAACCCGTTGCCGTCGAGATAGCGGGCAGGAAAACGGAGACAGGATGGCCAGGAAATTCGGGCCGGAAGAATTGAATGGTAAATTTATCGGAATCAAGACTCTCTTGCCACCCCCCGCAAAAACTAACAAACCCCACTGCCTCCAAGAGAGAGCCCTTTCTTTGCCTAGGGGATGGGGGCGGTGAGAGAGGGAGTGGAGGCTGGATGCCCGTTAACCTGAGCTAACCCCGGAGAGAGCACCTTGTTCGGGGCTCCCCCCGTTGCTGAGCTGCCTCGGAGCGATGCGGGGGTCTCCTAGTCTGTACTACCTAGACATGTACTCGAACCTTACTCATAGTCATTACTGCCATTTAGAGATCCTTGTGTGTAGCGTAGGAGCCCTGGTGGCGCAGTGGTTAAAGCGATGAATTGCTAACCAAAAGGTCAGCGGTTGGAAACCACCAGCGGCTCTGCGGGAGAAAGATGTGGCAGTCCACTTCCGTAGAGATTTATAGCCTGGGAAACCCTGTGGAGTCGATATGAGTCCGAATTGACTCGATGGCAGTGGGTTGTGTGTAACTTACTTTCCTTCCGTTAAGCTATCCTTCTTTTCTTTAGTTGCCCACCGAGTGCAGCACAGCAATGTGTATGCTGAAAATACATGAGTTAATAAATGTTCAGCACCTACTCGGGCTCCAGCGCTGAGGGATACTGTTTGAGGCCCTTTCACACAGTTCACAGCCCTCAAGAATGCAGTCATGAGACAATTAGAGAGCAGCGTAAGAAAATCTGTAATCAACTACTTAATGGCTGAGGGCAGGCTGCTGCAAGCGCACCACCTGTTTGCCTGCCTGTCTGTTGCGCGGTAACACACAACTGGCCCTTGTCCGCCGCGCCTGGCCTAACTCTAGGGATACTGGCTACCCACCCCACCCAACCCCCGACGTCAGGATGCAGCGGCTGGAGTAGGGTGGGCTAGGATAAACAAGAGCCGGAGAAGAGAGGGGTCTCTGGCGAATGTTAAATCGTTCTTCTCTCTGCTCAGCTCCAGTCTAAAGTGGGGCACACCTGCCTCTCCTTCCCAGCCCAGTAATCAGCTGGTCCCTGTGAAGTCATCATCAGCAAGGCACCACTCTTGAGCCACTCCCCAGATGATCCTGGGACCACTAAGGGCCAGGGAAAAGGTGAACACAGTGCTGAGACCGTCAGGCGGTTGTTGGGAACCAAATAGCATTTGCCTCTTCAGCCAGGTCAGGGCCAAGCCACTTGGGTCCCGGATCTAGGCCAAGCTCCAAAGCCGAAACAGAGGTGCCAACCCCCACCTCCGCTGCATTCTGGAACGTGCAGTCCCTGAGTGGCACTTTCCAAAAGGGGCTGTGACCACAGAAGAGCAATAACAACAGCGGGGCACCCTGGGACCGGGGTGATGCGGCGGGGACGCCCGGAAAGCGGATACGCGACGCTTTCTGGGACTTGAAGTCCGAGGTTTTCCCCGCGGTCTGACCGAGTCCCGGGAGTCGAGCGCTGCAGAGAGTCTGAGCGCAGCCTGCTGGGGGCTGTAGTCTTCTTGGTTCCTCGGGCCCAAGCATTACAGGGAGATCTGACTGTCCTAGGACTACAAGCCCCAGAATCCCGTGCGCAGGCAGGAGGGCGAGGCAGGGCCTGAGGCTGGGGTGCCGCCTCCTCTGCAACGCCGGGGCCGAAGTCTTAGAGGCGAGGGCTCGCAGGGGTCCCTGCGGCCGCTGTGATGCAGAAATACGAGAAACTGGAGAAGATTGGGGAAGGTAATGAGACCATGAGATGTTCATGCAAGATATTCTTCTGCAGACCTCTCTGCATTCCTTGCAGCCGTGGCTTCTCTACCGTCAGCAATACCCATAGACTCGACCCGGACTTCAACACTCGCTGCAGCCCTGGCCCCCTGACCTCAACACTCCGTGCAGACACCAATCCTTTCAAAGTTACCATTTCCTGCAGGCCCCCATTCCCAACCTGAGCACTCCCCAGACCCGACCTCTCAACCTCATCACTTCCTGCATTTCGCACCCCTGGCACCACTGGCAGAACCTCACCCCAACCCCAGTTCTCACTGCACACCTCCATCCCCCAAGCTCAACACTATGAAGACCCTCATTCCTCTCCCAGACCCCTTCTCACTATTTCCAGACCCTCCCAAAGTACTGCCTTTGTTATAGACAGCCTTACCCTTGGCAGTCACAGACTCTCCCTCCTGCAGAAACCCTTGAGCCTCCGCAGGCACCTTTTCTGCCCCTCCCCACCTGCCACATCCTCACTCACAAACCTCTTCCACATCCAGCCTTCAGCCTGAACCCTGAGCCCCTTCCCTCACTCCTCTGGGCATCAGAAATAACACATTCAGGTGTTGCCTCCCCTCCTGGGAGGGATTTCTTAGGTGGAGAAGAGTGCCCCAAACCTTGCACACCTGACCGCCTTCTCCTAGGTACCTATGGAACAGTGTTCAAGGCCAAAAACCGGGAGACTCATGAGATCGTGGCTCTGAAACGGGTGAGGCTGGATGACGATGATGAGGTAGGACTGAAGCACCAGGGCCAGGGAGGAGGGTGAGGGCTTAGGCTGGGTGGGATCTGACTGACTTCCCTGGCTCCTTCCCATATACAGGGAGTGCCGAGTTCCGCCCTTCGGGAAATCTGCCTACTCAAAGAGCTGAAGCACAAGAATATTGTCAGGTGTGTAAACAGGCAGGGTTTTTCTCTTGCCTGTGTGGCTATTGGAGGAGGGTGGGGTTTCAGAGCTGGATTGGGCCAATATTGGGATATTAGGCCTAACCTAACGCATCTGCCTAGCTGGGCCCTTCCTTCTCCCCAGGCTCCATGACGTCCTGCATAGTGACAAGAAGCTGACTTTGGTTTTTGAGTTCTGTGACCAGGTGAAGTGGGGATCTGGGGGACAGTAGCTTGGGGGGGTTGGTATAAGGGCACAGACTGAGGCTGAGATTCTGCCTTACTTCCCCACCTCATCCTTTTTTTAGGACTTGAAGAAGTATTTCGATAGCTGCAATGGTGACTTGGACCCTGAAATTGTGAAGGTGAGGGTGGTGGGGTCCTGGGCACTCACTGAGGCTGGGGCTGGAGTCAATCTTCAGTGTAAGTGTTCTTTGAGCACCAGTTCTGGGCCTAAGCAGGGACCCTCCAGGATGGAAAAGATGAGAACCCCCTGTTCCTGCCCTCTGAGCCTCCAGGCTTAGCCAGCATTTTCACATGGCCTCACGGGGCCCACAGAGTAGCAATCTGATTATTATTTACACTTGAGGGGTGAGAAAACCAAGGCTCAAAGAGATACATTCATTCAGTCAACAAATATTTATTGAATGCTTTGCTGTGTGCCAGGCACTGTTGTAGGCCCAAGACCAATTGCCTTCTCCCTGGTTCTAGGGGAACCAAGTCCTGAATCATAGAGCACAAGATACCTATTGATGGTTAAAATGTTTGTGTTCAGGTGAGCCAGGTAGGGGAGAGGTCCATGTGGTGGCAAGTGGGAGGGCCCACTTGGCTGTAAGTTACGTAAAGGTAGGGACCAGGGCCAGCTTGTTTCACTCTTGTGCTCCTAATACCCTGCACGGTCCAAAGTAGGTCCTCATTGATGAATGAATGACGTCGTGAGTGGGTGAGTGAGTGTGGGGATTAGATAGGCAAGGAAGTGTAGGGTAGATTAGAGGCAAAGCAGTGGGGGTGGGGATGGGCACTGGATCCATTGCTGGACAAAGCTTCCTACCAGGATGTGACTCTCCTCCTCCCCAGTCATTCCTTTTCCAGCTGCTAAAAGGCCTGGGATTCTGTCACAGCCGCAATGTGCTGCACAGAGACCTGAAGCCCCAGAACCTGCTTATAAATAGGGTATTTCTCAGGGGACAAGGTGGGAGGCTGGCGGGGGTAGGGCCTAAAGGGAGGGAGCCTGTCCTGAGACTATCCAAAAAGTCTTCTCTATATCCTCTTCTCGTCTCCCCTCAGAATGGGGAGCTGAAATTGGCTGATTTTGGGTTGGCTCGAGCCTTTGGGATTCCTGTTCGCTGTTACTCAGCTGAGGTGAGCTGCAGCCATAGGGTGGGGAGGGGATCCCCAGTGAGCACCTCTCAGCCCCAACGCCAGGACCCAAACATGCCTTTTCTCTCCTCTCTGAGCCGCCTCCTCCTCGAGCTTCCTTCCCAGCCCTCTAAGTGGGGGTCCCTGTGGGTGGTGTCTTTTCCAGGTGGTCACGCTGTGGTACCGCCCACCGGATGTCCTCTTTGGGGCCAAGCTGTACTCCACGTCCATCGACATGTGGTCAGCCGGCTGCATCTTTGCAGGTGACATGCTAGGGGGTCTGCCAAGGTACCTTCTTTCCAATTTAGGTTGACAGATAAGGTCTGGAGGGTCTCTTCTGGGGAAGGGAATGGGACGCTTGGGGATGGGGGGAAGGTGCAGAGGGTGCCAGTGGAGTAAGGGCTTCTTCATGTGTCACCTGTTCTCCCCCTCCCCCATTCCCAGAGCTGGCCAATGCTGGGCGGCCCCTCTTCCCTGGCAACGATGTAGACGACCAGCTGAAGAGGATCTTTAGATATCCTGCCAGTGCCCTTTGCTTTGAGCCTCTGGAAGTGGACTCAGCCCAGGAGCTCAGAGTACAGGGGCTGAGGGGCGGGACCAAGATGCTGGGTGCTAGGCTTCTCCCATGTGTGAGGCTGGGGAGCAGGTGGTGGAACCACCAGATTGTCCCATGCAGACCTACCCAGGCAGCAGGAGACTAGGAGGCATCTGCAGGAAGAAGCCAAGAGGATACGCTTCCAGATGAGAGCTGGATCCTGAGGGCCAGTGGCTTTTTGTGGGAGTAGGGCAAGGGTACAGACTTCAGGATTTAGGTTAAATTAGTTAGCGTTTGTAAAGTGTCTGGCCCCTTGTAAACTTTGTGCAGGGGGGCTGATTGTGAGGGGCCTGCTCCTGTCCTGGGCTGGGCAGAGAGGGTGAGTGTGAGGAGCCCTCTCAGGGAGAAGGGGCCGTTCCCGCTGCCCCCAAAGAGGCAGACACCCCTGTCCAGCTGAGTGATCCTTGACCATGTGGACACGCTGCTGGGGACGCCCACTGAGGAGCAGTGGCCCGCCATGACCAAGCTGCCAGACTATAAGGTGTGAGGGCATGGCGGGGAGGGGTGGCAACCTCCAATCCCCTCAGGCCCCAGGCTCCTGGGCCTGACTCTCCCTGCCCCTCCACAGCCCTACCCGATGTACCCGGCCACCACATCCCTGGTGAACGTCGTGCCAAAGCTCAACGCCACAGGGAGGGACCTGCTGCAGGTGAGAGGCAGGAGCCAGGGGTAGGATGGGTCAGCGCGCTCATTGGCGGGCTGAGGGTGGGCAGGCTCTGGGAGCTGACCCCCGCCATCCTTCCCTCTCTTCAGAACCTCCTCAAGTGTAACCCTGTCCAGCGCATCTCAGCAGAAGAAGCCCTGCAACATCCCTACTTCTCTGACTTCTGTCCGCCCTAGGCTCCAGGACCCCTGGTGCCAGGCTGGGGCCTGGCCTATTTAAGCCCCTCTGGGGAGGGGAGGGAGGCGAGGCGAGGGTTCATGAAGCGCTAGGGCTCCAGCTGTGCTGGGCCTAGCAAGGGTGGAGGCGCCCTGCCTGGATTCTTCACTCCCTCCATGGACTTTATTTAATTTCATAAATCAGCTCCTTTCCCATAGTCTGGCTGATATGGTTGACTTTGAAGGGGAGGTGGGCTTAGCTGGGGGGGGGGTCTCCCCAACTCTGCTCCCAGCTCACAAACAACCGAATCAACCATTCCTTGCTCCTCTCCTCTAAGTGGTCTGAGATGGGGCTGGAAACTACTGTCACACCCGTGCGCTGGGGCAGGGCTGGCCCCACATGTGTGTCTGTGCTCATACGGGCACCCTGCTCCCTGCACCAGCGGGGCCTAAGCCTTCATGAGGGGCTCTGTGGCCAGTGTCTGAGAGTGAGGATGGGCTTCCACCAGAATGGGGAGAAAGAGGCTGTGCTTTTCCTGTGGTCTCCATATCCCGTGTGTACCCTCATGACCCTCCCATTTGCGTCCCCACCCATACCCAGGCCTGCAGGCTCTGGTTATATCAGGGCCTCCGCTCCTTTGCTCCTTTATTTGCCCCTTTTCCAACATCTGGGATGTAAAGAAAGGGAGCAGGGCCTGGGTGTGTCCCTCCTGGGAGGGCAGCCCCACCTGTCTCAAGCTAGGGCCTTTGTACCAGAGTGGGGACGTTGGGGAAGCAAGAACTCTGCCTGTGGGGACGACTGCTGTGGGCTTTTGGTCCCACATGGGGAAGGAGTCTGGATCTTCCAAGGTAGGATGACAGCTTGTGTTCTTGAACTGGAACAGCCCCTCTGCTCCTTGCCTCCTGCCCATTTCTTTCTGAGCCTTTCTCCAGCTGTCGCCTTATCGCCCTGTCTGAATTCAATGGGACTGTCCAGCTTGACCCTTATGCCCTTCCCACCTGTGCTTTGAGGATGCCTGTCCTCTGTTCTCTGAGATGTTAGTCTGACAGACGCAGTCACACTGAGGGGCCAGTGGCTGATCCCCTGTTACTGTGTCTCCTCTCCCAGAGAGGTCTATGGTGGTTAACTGTGGCCCAGCCCCACTTCCCAGATACCGTGATGGGCTGGAGCAGGCTGGCCGAGCAGGGCTGGCTTTGGCCTGACGAGTCTGCCTGGTCAGAGGAACACTGAGATGAGAGTATTAGCACTTTATTTAGAATACAGATGGCAAGCACATGTGCAAGCTAGGCATGTCAGGGCCCTGAGGACAGGGATGCCAGTCTAGAGCCGTGTGACCAGGTAGCAGGTGCGGCGGGAGGCAGAAATGGTTTTGGTGACGGCACAGGGATGGGTGGGAGGCCTGGTGAGAGACAGACCAGTGGGGCAGGCCTTCACAATGTTGTTCTGCTCACACCCTTTCCCTCCTAGACCGGGCCTGCCCCTCCTCCCTTGACCTCAGGGGCCATTTCTAGTTACCTGGGGCCCAGACTGAGGTGGGGAACATGGGTTCGAGGGCCTTCTAGCCCTTCCTGCAGCTGTGGGAGGAGGAGAGGCTCAGAGGCAGGAGGGCGTCCTCCCTCCCAGCCACCAGCCAAGTTCACTGCACACCCCTCCCAGCCACCAGCCAAGTTCACTGCACACCCCTTCCAGCCGGACAGCGTCTCAGCTGGAGAGGGATGGTTCTAGGCTGTCAGAAAAAGGGGCAAAGAAAGGGCTGAGCACCCGCATTGGGAGCAGCATGGGGGTGGAGGTGAGTGGAAGGAGTTGCTACCAGATTGGTGCTGGAGTGCCTCTGGGAGCGCCTGCGGTTCCAGAAATATCCCAGGACCCGGTCTCGGAACACCTGGGGGCAAGTAGGAGGGGAAGTGGCCATTGTACCTCTTTCCTGTGGCCTATGTACCCCCTGCCCCCACTGGGGCCCTGGCCCACCTCACAGAGGTAGTCTAGGATCTCAAGGATGGTGAGCAGGCTGGCCCCGATGAACAGCCCCATCTGGCCCCCAATGTCACCTGCGGAGATAGGGTGGTGGTCCCCTCACAGCACCTGCTGCCCACACCTCCCCAGACTCCGCTGGCAGCCTGCATGTGCACACACCAAGAAGCTCCGACACCTCATAGGCCTTTTTCTGCTCCACCATCTCGTAATTTAGGGCCTTGAAGAAGATGTCCAGCACCAGCATGTTCTCTCTAGAGGAAAGGAAGGCCAGCAATGCTCACTGACCGCCTGCTGGGCCAGCTGCTGGCAGGAGACAGATGCAGGTTCTCAAACCGCCGCCACCTTTCAAGGACCCTGGGACGGGGGCGTTACCACCCCGGTTTTCAAAAGAGGGGTGGGCATCTTGTCCAAAGTCCCAAAACCCCTTCTGAGTGTGGAGACCAGTGTGAGCCCGGGGTGCGCACCGCGCTCCAGCGCCCCTGCTCACTCGATGTACGCCTCGCTGCGGTTGTGCTTTCGGGCCAGGTAGCGGGCGGCGGCACGGCTCGGGATCCGCACCATGGAGAGCTCCTTGGCGTAGCGCGTGCTGGCGCAAGGGCTGGGGCAAGCGCACGCGTCCTTCCGCAGCATGGCGTCTGGCGGCGAGACGAGCCAGGTCAGGGCCGCGCAGGGTGGGACTTGGAGGCGAGGGAGGGGTGCCCTTACCCAGGGCCGGGTTGGTACAGTCCTTGTACTGCTGGGGGCTGCACACAGGCGCGCTGCCTGGGGAGGAGGGCCGGAGAGGAGACAGAGCTTCTGGAGCTGCCCAAGGGCTCACTGACCCCCCAGAGGTACGGATCCCGCCCCAGCCCCTTACCAGGCATATGCATCATTCGACAGCCGCACTTCCGAGCCACGTAGCGGGTTTCACAGGCCAGGCGACAACCCATTAGGCTATAGGGAGGGCTGGGACCTGGGCTAGGATTAGGTGAACCCAGGGGACCAGAAGGCTCCAACTCTAAGTCGAGATCTGGAGATACGGAGCTGCAGTCGCCCCAGGGTGGTGGCAGAAAGCTCAGCTGTGGAGGGACAGGGTTAAGGAAGGGTCTGGAAGAAGAACCCAGGTAGAACTGTGAGAGGTTTCCTGTGGGGTGGAGGCCCTGGGGTGTGGAGCTGAAGGGAGGGGGTTGGGTTGGATCCTTGGGAGGTGCTGGAGGGACAGGTGAGGATACTTGCTGCTGCTGGCAGGACACAAAGGTCTGGTAGCCCGGGGCTGCCCCAAAGCCCAGCTGGTCGATGATGGGCGGCTCTTCCTGGCTATGGATCTGCACTCGTATCCCCACCTCAAACGGAGTCTCCTCTGCGGGGAATCACCCGTGAGGCCCAAGGCCCTAACCAGGCAAGACAGCCCCTCTCCCCAGACCTGTGCAAACCACTCCTGCCCCCTTCTCACAGGAAAGGAACATGCTTCAGGTGCCCTTCCCTGCCACCTCCTCCCTCATGTCCTTCCCAGAGCCCCTCTCCCCTCTGTGCACCCCCCTTCACGCATGAGCCCCTACCCCTGTCCCTCCACACGGGCAGATACTCATCCTGCTGCACGTCCAGCATGACCTCCAGCCCGTTGCCCACCCCTCCCTTGGAAGTGGTGAGAAGCTCGGCCCCGTCAGCACCGGAATTAAAGGTGTAGCACTGACCCATGCGGGTGAAGATCTGCTGGTGGGCACACAGGTGGCCAGGTTGCACCAGGGGGTGAGACACCATGCAAACCCATGGACTGGGAGCCTTTCCTGTCCCTTTTCTCTCTTTGGTCTCTTTGAACACTGAAGCCTACATTTCAATCCCCCTAGTCCCATCCTTATAAAGGCACACAAAGTTGGACCCTCATGGGCTCCCATCACTCCAGCCCCTCCTCCACCCCTAGGCTCCCACACACACACAACCCAGGGCACAGCCTGCAGGGCAGGTGGTTCTTTGACTGAAGGTTGGACTAAAAGGAAGTGTGTCCCAGTTGTCCTCTCTGCCCCTGGCAGAGAGAGGGGTCTTTCCCAGAACAGTTCCTCTAGAGAGCCCTCTCCAGGAGCAGGGTCTTCACAGGCCAGAGCTTGGGCCCAGAGCCAGCTTGGACCAGTGCCTGATGCTGGGAGGCCTGGCCTTGTACACTGCAGTCTGCTGGGTGACAGGGAGGGTCCCAAGGAAGACAGCTTCCAGGGCTGAACAGAAAGGCATCGGTAGGGCAGGGAGAACTTGGCCTAGCTGGAAGGGAAGGGATCCCTGGGCAGAGCATACTTAGGGTCTGACTTTAGGAGGCACCTGAGCAGGGCTGGGAGCTCACCGCAGTGAAGTTCTCTGGCCCGCAGGGCTGGCCACGGTAGCGGCAGTCCAGCAGCATGTCATCCAGGGAGTGCCCAGCCCGAGCGTAGAGCTGTGCCATGTCAAAGGTGGGACTAGGCATGAAGCCGGGTGGGGCAGGGGGCCGGCCAAGGGCACGCAGGAAGGCAGCGTGCTCAGCAGGGTCCAGGCCCAGCAGCACGGGCCCGGCCCAGTACAGGTCGTTGGGTGTGAGGCGCGAGCGGCGCAGCGGGTTGATGTTGCACAGGGTGATGGCCGGGAAGGTGAGCTGGTGGCTCTCCCTCTCATCCAGAGCTGTCTCGTGGTGGTATTCCCCATAGTAGCGCACCCTCTCAGCCACCTGGTAGAGGAAGGCAGCCAGCGACAGGAGCACAGCCACAGCCCACAGTACCCGGCGTAGGGTTAGACCCCCCGGGCCAAAGACATGGCCCAGGCCGTGCAGCGTGCAGCTGCTGGCGAACGCTCGAATGTCAGAGGCCGGCCGTGGGGCCACCTCTGGCCCTGAGGTGGGCTTCATGACTGTGGCTTGGGGAATAAGACCCAGAGGGCTGGAAAGAGTGATGTGGGGTCAGTCCCAGGGCCAGAAGGACTGAGGCAGGACTCAGGTGGCCAGGCAGGGGTCACTGCAGGTCAGGCAAAGGGAGGAGAGGGTCAGAGGAGAGCAGCCAAGCGGGAGGCACTGGCCTGGTGGGGTGGACGAGGTCCGGGTGGACTTCCCCAGGAGCGGGCTGTGGCTTCACGAGGCTCCGCAGCACAGTCAGCTGTGGCAAGCAGGGGCTGCTCTGCCAAGGTAGTGCTGCCAGAGCTGCTGCAGAGGATTGGGTTTCAGCAGTGAGGGGGGTCAGGGGGCTGGCAGAGCGGTCTGGAGGGCGAGATCCCTGGGGCCCCAGGCTGAGCCATTAGTGCGGCATAGTGGGGGTGTGCTGTTGGAGACCAGAGGCGCCAGGAGGAAACGGCAGCAATGGTGAGGGCTTGAGGTGAGCCCAGAGGTAAGTTGGCGCCGGGGATGCCTTCAGGCTGTCTAGGCTCACAGTGGCAGCACCTGTGTGAGGCCTGAGGACCAGTCCCTGACCCAGGCCCAGCCCCTCTTGTCTCCTCTCTCTCCCCGCTTCCGATTCACTTCACCCAGGATCGTTTGTTCTTTCCAGAAGGGTGGGGCTGGCTCCTGTCCAAGCTGCAGAGTGGTGGGAAGTTGGCACTAGCTTTGAGTCTCCTCTTTCTGTGCCCGCTAGGTCCTAGAATGCCTCGGGCAGTCCGGGCCTCTTCCAGCTCCTGTGTCCATGGCCTGTCTGTCTCCTGAGTGACCCTATCTCCCTGAGAAGTCAGACCCCACCTCCCCCTCCTCAGGCCCTCCTGTTGGGGAGACCTTCTTGACCACAGTGACGGGGTTGGGGGCTGACCTGTCCCAGGTCACATGGCGCCTACTAACTGAAGCTGCCTTTGCCCAAAGAGTAAGACATGGAATAGTGTGTACAATGTGCTACTTCTTGGGCTTAGAAAGGGTAAAAAAATATATATATATACTCAGATTTGCTTGTATTGCGTTCGTATATGTGGGAAGGAACCAAGAAATGAAAGTTACTCTGTGGGAATTGTGGGGACCAGGGAAGACAGGGCAGGGGTGGGAGTGAGGCTTCTATGTTTACCTTTTCATATTGTTTCAATTTTTGAACCATGTAAACATCTCACATGTTTAAAAAATAAATAAAACTAACTTTTTTAAAAGAGAGAAACCTTGAGACCCCAAGGACCTCCAATTTCATCCTGGCTTAGGTATGCAGAGCCCCTCGGATGGGCCAAGAATGCTGTCCGAGCCTCTGTGGGGCCAGCTTCTGCCTGGTCTGGCCATGCGGCCTATGCCTGTGGTGCCCTGGCTAGCTTCATCTGGGTCTAGGAAGGCCCCCTGCTGAATTCCTTACTCTTGTGATTCTAGCATCTCAGGATTCCCTCAGTGCCTGGTCATTCAGTGGATGCAACCCCTCACCCACCACCTTGGGCTTGTCCCCACACTCCACCACCATCCCGATTCCATCCTAGCTTGGAGCATCCACCAACTTCTCCATCACAGCCCTTACAGTCTGGGCCTGCCCTTTCTAATTGCCTGTTTCATTCCTAGCCCTGTCCCAACCCTCTTCGGCTTCCTTGAAGACGGAGGCAGCCCAAGGTGAGAAGTCCATAGCCCAGTAGTCATTGTCAACAGGGGAGCTCTTCCTAACCCCAAAGGGTAGCATGCTGTACACCTAGCCACACTGTTTGACATCTTACTCTTTTCACTTAATGAGATATTCTGAATACCTTGTGACATCAGTACCTGAAGAACTTCCTTTTTTTTTTTTTTAATGGTTGCATACCATTTGTGATAGTTAATTTTATATGTCAACTTGGCTAGGCTATGATTCCCAGTGGTTTGACCAAACACTAGACTAGTTCCTGTTCCACAGTGTAATCATCTTTCATAATTTAATCTTATGTAATCAATTGGTCAATCAGTTGAAACAGGGGTTTCCTTAAGGTGTGGTCTGCCCCCAGACTATAAATAAATACTCTGGAAAACGCTATCTCTCTGTCTCCTGACTCTGCACTCTTCCTATCACAATGACCTATGGATCTTGGGACACAAGGCGGGAGTCTCCAGCCTGCTGCCTGACCTACAGATTTTGAACCTACCAGCCCCCGGGTTTTGTGAAGTAAATCAATCCCTATCTATCTATCTCTATATCTCACTAGTTCTGTTTCTCTAGAGAACCCTAAGACACCATTCTGTCATGTGAATGTATCATAGTTATTTAACCACTCCTCCTCTTGAACACTGAGAGCTTCTAGTCTTTCTATTACAAGCAATGCTTGCTCAGTTCCATTGCACAGATGTCTTTATATGCTTGTGCAGTGTTGTGGATTGAATTGTGTCCTCCAGAAAGACATGTTGAAATCCTAATCTCTGGTACCTGTGAACATGACCTTGTTTGGAAATAGAGTCTTTGAGGATACTATCAGTTAATATGAGGTCATACTGGAATAGGGTGGGTCCTAATCCTATATGAATGGTGTCCTTATAAAAGAGGAAAAGACACACAGAGACAGAAAAGGATGCTAGGTGATGCTGCAGCTGCAAGCCAAGCAATGTTTGGCACTACCAGAAGTGGAAGGGAGTCATGGAACAGATTCTCCATCAAAGCTTCAGAAGGAACCAACATGGCTGATAGCCTGATTTGGACTTCTAGCTTCCAGAACTATGCAGCAATAAATATCTGTTCTTATAAGCCACGTAGTTTGTAGTATTTTGTTATGGTAGCCCTAGGAAACTAATACAGTTTATTGGTACTGGAAAGTGGGGTACTACTGTAACAAATACTTAAAAATGTGGAAGTGATTTTGGAATTGGATAATGGGTAGAGGCTGGAAGAGTTTTGAGGCACTTGATGGTAAAAGCCTAGACTGAAGAGACTGTTCATAGGATTATGGACATTAAAGGTGGTTCTGGTGAGGACTCAGAAAGTGAGAAGAGCTGTAGAGAAAGTTCCTAGTCTCATGAACAGAATGTTGCTGGAAATGTGGACTGATATGCTTCTGGTGAGGCCTTAAAAGGAAATGATGAACATGTTATTGGACATTGGAGGAAAGGTGATCCTTGTTATAAACTGGCAAAGAACTTGGCTGAATTATGTTTGAATGTTTTGTGGGAAGTAGAAGTTGTAAGTGATGAACGTAGATATTTAGCCAAGGAGATTTCTAAGCAAGATGTTGAAGGCACAACCTGGTTTCTCCTTGCTACTTACAGTAAAATGTGAGTGGAAAGAGAGAAGTTCAGAAATGATCTGTGCAAAAAGGAACCAGAGATTGAAAATTTGGAGAATTCTTGGTCTATCTATATTTGTAAAGTTGAGAAAACATGGTCTGGAGAGAAAGCAAGGGTGTGGCTGGACTATTTGCTAAAGAGATTAGGTGTGTGATTTATGGATCCCACCAAACATCTCAGCAGAAACATTATCAGCTTAGACTGAAGGGAACAGAGAAATGAACAGGATTAAATGAAGGAAAGCTGTCCAGTTTCTGGAATTCTACAGGCAGGAAACAGGCTGATGGAGCTGCTTGGCTGCAAACATCTCTTGTCCTCCAAGAAAAGGAAAGGAAGTTCCATCCTGAGAGCAGTTCAGAGGCCAGCAGGGCTGCTGGTATGGGTCTGGGGAGCAGGGCAACCACCTCCTGGATTCCAGGAGGTTGGGCCACTGCCCAGAACTTTGGGGGTGGGGCCTCCACCCAGGTAGGCCCAGAGGACAGAGGATTATTTTCAAGCCTTGAAATCTCATGAAATCTGCCCTGCTGGGTTTTGGACTTGCTTGAGACCCGTGGACACTTCTTCCTCCTCCAGTATTTCCCTTTTGGAATGGGAGTCTGCCATATACCTGTACCACCATTGTATTTTAGAAGCAGATAACTTGTATTCTAGTTTCCCAGGTTCACACATGAAGAGGAATTTTGCCCCAGGATGGACCATACCCAGAGTCTCACCCATACCTGATTTAGATTAGATTTTGGATTTAGAGTTAATACTGGAATGGGTTAAGACTTTTGGAGATGCTGGGATGGGGTGAATGTATTTTGCACATGGGAAGAACACAAATTTTGGGGGACAGAGGGTAAACTATTATGAATTGAATCGTGTCCCCTAAAAAGATACATTGAAGTTATAACCCCTGGTACCTGTGAACATGACCTTGTTTGGAAATAGGATCTTTGAAGGTATCAGTTAGGTGAATATGAGGTCATACTGCAGTAGGATGGGTTCTATTCCTAAATGACTGGTGTCCTTATAAAAAAGGAGAAGATACACAGAGAAACAGTAAGAGGAAGGACTTCATGTGATGCTGCAGCAAGCCAGAGAACACCGGGAGCTACCAGCAGCTAGGAGGGAGACATGGAAGAGACTCTCCCTCAAAGCCTCGGGAGGAAATCAACACAGCCAATACTCTGATTTGGACTTCTAGCCTCTACAACTGTGAGAAAATAAATTTGTTTTTATCAGTAACTCAAGTTTGTGGTACTTTGTTTACAGCAGCCCTAGGAAACTAACAAACTCCTAGAAATAGAATTGCTGGGTCAAAAGGCAACTGCATTGGTAATTTGATAGGTATCACAAAACTCACCTGCATAGGAGTGACACCATCTTACATTCCTATTAGTAACATAGGAGCATGCCTGTTTTGCACGGGCTTTTCTAAAGGAGGAGATGCTGTGTCCCTGTACAAGCTTAGGAAGCCCAGGGACAGGCTGCTAGAAAGATACCTGGGCCACAGTGCCTAGCAGTGTGAAAAACCTGGCCTTGAGAGGGCAGAGCCAGCACATCATCTGACTGAAGAAACCTCAGATGACCCAGAGAAGATGGGTTGGGGCTGAGGAAGGACTCCCAGTGGCTGGAGCAGAGACCTCCAGAAACAGAGCTGCAGTGTGCAAGGTTAGTGCCACGTGGCCTGAAGTGGGACAAGGCTGTCTTGCTCATCCAAGGTGCAGGGGACCTGGGGCAGCAGCAAGAGGGTCAGGCAGCTTCAGAACTGAAGGGCTGGCTGCCTGGCTTGGGGCCTGGGGAGCCAGCCAATTTAGAAATGTCCTTCCACAGGGCGGCACAGTGTCAGCACCTGGGCCTTGTCAGCCTCAAGCTGTATGTTGGCTTATTCACACGCTCTGTGTATATGGGTCTTTTGAGAAGCTCCACTGTGAGCCCAAGAGAAAGCAGGCTTATCTCCATTAATTTATTTGCTGAAATTTATTTCTACTCTATCTCCTCCCAAAAAGTATTTGAGCCAGCCAGGTTCACTTTGGTGGGCTTTTTGACCTTAAGTGGAAGAAACAGCATGCTTCCATCAAAGGAGCCTTACCCCTCTGTCACAACTCCTCGTGCTGCACGGGGCCAGGGCGTGCCTCAGTCCCCACTGCAGGCTCCGCTGTACAGAACAGGTTTAAAGGAATGAGTGAATAACATGGTTTATCACGCAGATGGGACCACCTTGCAAGGCTGCAGCATTGTGATTTTTCAAGAAGTGCTTTCATGTAGATTATCCCATCTACATTCTTAAAACAAGCTTTCAAGCTTAAATCCAGACAGGATTATCTGTACTGAACAGCTGGAGGGGCCAAGATTGAGACGTTAAGGTTACATAGCAAGAGCACTGAGAGCTGGTGCTGGCCTTCCAGTATAAGACTTTCCATGGAATTTTGCTACTTCCCTGGGGGGTGGAGGGGGAATAGGATTTGTTCCACCGCCCTCCCCCAAGGTGTAAGGAGAGACTTCAAATCTGATGTCAGATGTCCCGGAGCTAGCTGGTGAAGCAGGAGGGAGGGGCCTGCTGACTTGGCCAGGAAGCAGAGGCCCTGCTTTAGCTGCACTAGGGAGGTGTTTAGTGGCAATGCAGCCAGAGCCAGCCCCAAGCTCTGCTCCCTGGGCAACCTCTCATCAGTCTGGAAGCAGGATATCAGACCAGGGTGGGTGTGGCCCTGGGAGATTTTAGGCAGTTTGGTCCCAAAGTAGCATCTAAACCACACGTCCCAGAAACTGGGACTCTCACCCCAGCTCAAGCACTCACACCTGAGTCACCACTGCTGCCTCTTCCAGGCTGGCCTCCCAGTCCCCAACAGTCCCTGCTTTGTCCAGCACACTGCTGCCAGACCAGCCTCACTGCAACATGGCATTGCCCTTCTTTTGCCACAGGACAAAATCTGAAATGCTTGGCAGGTCTTGAAGGTCAGGCACAGGCAATCCCTCTCCCACTACCGTGGTGGGCAGGGCGCAGCGTGGTCATTCACATGGAAACCTAACCTAATCCGTTGCCATCGAGTCCACTGCGACTCATAGGGAACCTACAGGACAGAGGAGAACTGCCCCATAGGGTTTCCAAGCAGTAGTTTGAATTGCCAACCTGATTAACAGCCGAGTTCTTAACCACTGTGCCACACACGGGAAGTGGCTCTGAATTGGCAGAGGCTTCCCAGTGGAAGGTGACATGACCAGAGCCAAGCAGGAAAGGCAGAGGCTCTGGGGCAAACCGGGAGGCTGGTGCTCCGCGGGCCAGCAAGGTACACGAAGCTGCCCTGCACAGGGCCTTCCACTGGGCCCTATGGGTCCTCTCAGCAGCGGCCTGGAGCCCAGCCACAGCCTCACCCACAGCTCTGGGGACACAGGTGTGTGTCACTTGGGCTGTCTCCCTGCCCACTCCAGAGCCCTCCCTGACCACTCTGGGGAGGCAGCCTGGCAGTGACCGCCCTTTCTCGATGCGACTGTGTCCCAGCAGCGAGGGGGTGGGCATGAACCGCTCCATTTGTCTGCACTTATGAGCACTATATGCCCCACGTGGCTGAGTTTGGGGTGTGTGTCTGGTCCTCTGTTTTCTTCAGAGCTGTGTTCTCTCCGTGTAGACAGGAGACTGGCCTACAACCTCGCCAGGGGAGAGACCTGATGTGCATGGGGCAGGGGCAAGCTAGGAGTGTCTAATGGGGCTTGGGCACCCTCTACCCTGCAAAGAGCCAGGCAGTGTTGGGCCTACGTCCCGCTTGGGTGGGGTGTAGGGGGTACCGAGGCTGCAGCAGTTCTCACTGGTCTGGGGGTAGGGGTAGGGTGAACTCTAGAAATCAGGCTATGCTAATGGAGCAGAGGGAGGTTATGGGCCGAGGAGTTGGAGGATGTCAGGGAGTCAGTCTCTACTATAGGACAATGAGGTCCTAGCCAGGGTGGACTTGCAGTGCAGAAAAACCCTAGGTCTAAATTCCAACACCCACTCCCAGACCCTGACTTTTAAAAAATCCCCTGGAGCTGGGGCCTGACAGGGAGAGGGAGGAGGCGGACTCTGACTTCACCCTTCTGCAGCACAATGATGCTCAGGCTCTGGGGGGAGGCAGGAGCCTGGCAGCAGGAGGGGAGCGGATGGGAGCGATCCCAAGCGCCCCCAGCCCAGCTGCCCACCAGGTTTTATTGTGAGTAGGTGGAGTGCACGGGCCTTGGGGGCTCAGTCCCTTGGGGGCTCCACTCTTGGCTGGCCGGCCCCACCCGCCCAGCACTGTTGCTCCGCAGTCAAGACCACCGCTTCTGCTGCTGCCTGTTCTCAGGCCTAGGGCTGGTGATTCCTGGGACCTTTTGGCTTCTCCAGGGGTGGAGTGGATGTAAGCGGAGCCTCCAGGGCCTGTCTCTGGATGAGCTCAGCATAGAGTCCACACTTCTTCAGGAGCTCTTCATGGGTCCCGGCCTGGAAGAAAGAGGGGCAGCTTGTCACCCCCACCCAGCCACTCCACGGCCCAGCCCAGCTCAGAGTTGAGAGCCCTAGTGGGGCTGTACTTCTCATTGGTCCAGGACTCACCATCATGCAGGCTGGTGTCCCTGCTGGGATACCGTGAAACCAGCACATAGGCGTAAAGGCCCATCTCCCGTTGTTCCTGCCCCCTCCCTGCCTTGCTGAATTTTAGAAGGGCATTTGATTCCGTCTCCTGTCCAGAGCCCAGAGACTCCAACTCAGGGCCCCGGAGTCTCTTTAAGACCCATGTACCTCACAGGACCCAACACAAACCCCCTCGGCTTTGGCTTGATGGGGGCTGTCTGGGCCAGGAGCCAACGCTGAACTCTACGCAGCCTCCAAGCCCCGCTGCAGACCAGCCTCTTAGGTTCTGCCTACCTGGTCCCTGAGAGGGTCCCCAGTGCTACCCCATGCACCCCTCAGCCCCTGGGCTGCCAGCCTGGCCCCATGCCCTTCCACAACACTGCATACTTCTTTGAGGACTTTCCCCTTTTATCCTAGGAGCAGATGGGGCAGGTGTACTATCCCCAGGGAAGAGAGGAAGAAATGGAGGCTCCCAAATCCACATGGGGTGCCACTTCCAGGATATGGCCCCTAGTCCCAAGGGCCAGGCCAGACCCTCACCCAGCTCAGCCAACGCACCTGTTCCCCTACACACAGCCAAACTTGTCAGCCCCTCAGCCCAGACTGACCTCCCAGACCCGGCCGTCAGCCATGACGACGATGTGGTGGGCCCCACGCACGGTGCTGAGCCGGTGGGCGATGATCAGCACAGTACGACCTGCACTGGCCCGGTCTAGGGCCTCCTGCACGACGCCCTCTGACTCCGTGTCCAGTGCACTGGTGGCCTCATCCATGATCAGCACTGTGGGCTGCTTGATGAGGGCTCGAGCAATTGCCAGGCGCTGCTTCTGGCCACCAGACAGGGCGGCGCCCCGCTCGCCTGGGAAGGAAGGGGACAGGCCAGGGGCCTGGAGTGAGCCTTGGTCTGCCCTGGAGGGTGCCCTGCAAAGGGGCACCATGTTCTTCCTGAGCCAGGCCACTCAGGCCCACGGCACTGTGCCCTCCAGCCAGGTCAGGAGTTCTGAAGGCGGGGATCTGTCTGCCAGCTGCCTGACCCCATGTCCCTGTGTAAAGGAGCACACACGCTCTTCTACAGTGTGACACGTGGCCATGCACACAGCAAGCCCTCACTTACAAAGACTGGATTAGGAATACAGAATCTGAGAACAGGCTAAAGATGGTGGTGGGAAGGCTGAGGGTGAGCTAGACTGAAGCCAAGTTATAGGAGCTGAGAACTCCATATATTCCTGCATGTTGAGACGCACTGGAACATTCTGTAGCTAAGCCAAGAAACACTGTACGATAAACATGGCCCCAAAGGTTAAAAAAAGACCTCTGTGATAAACACATAAAGCTGCAAGCTGCAATATGAATGTTCTACAGTGTGATGTTACTGCATTTTAATGTTCCAGAACTACCAGAGCCCTCTTCTGGGTAAATCAGAAGAGAGACTTGCTCAGCCAAATCAATCCCTATGTCTAACAAGAGGTTACACCCTTAAACTGAAGAATAAAAGAACAAGAACGAAACAAGAGCCGGGAGGAGAGATCCTCAAAGAGAGAGTACTCCATTTCTTCCTGTTCAGTTCTCGGGGCATGGAACTCTCTGTTAAGGCCCAGTGAAGAGTCCAGTACTGTGACCTCCCTGTGTCTGTGCTCCTGGCCCCATCTCCAGGTCTTCTCAGAGCCCTCCTGTCCTTCTGCCACGGAAGCCCATGGGCTTGGACTTGCCGGTCTAACAGAACTGCTCCGTTGCCCTTGGCTCTGCTCTTGTCTTGTCTGGTGCAACAACTATCTTCCAGGGGTTCTTGCTACCCTCTGCCCCAGAGTCTCAGATGGCCCACCTGCCCCAGAATCCCGCCTCTCTCCCCATCCACTCTGCAGCCCTGGGGCCAGAGCAGAGCCCACGCCAGCACTCACCCACAATGGTGCCATAGCCGTCGGGGAAACTGGTGATGAAGTCGTGGGCATTGGCCTCCCGGGCAGCTGCATACACCTCTTCATCGGAGGCTTCCAGCTTCCCAAAGCGGATGTTCTCCATGATGGTTGTTCCAAACAGCACTGGCTCCTGGGGATGGGGAGGAGGGATATCAACAGGAAACATCCGGACTCTGCCTTGAGCCACCCGAGGGGCTGCCAGGCTCATCAGAAGTGTCTGCTTTAGCCAGAAGAGAGTCATTGGGAAGCCAGTTAGGGACAGTCAGAAACTCAAAGACAAAGGTCAGGCATGGATGCAGAATGGTCCAGACCATCGAAAAGGTGAGTGTTTCCCACCATGGCGTGCAGCCCATTACCCGGGAGCTGGAAGGGAAGGTGACTGAGAGAGCGGGTGCTGGCCTGGCACAGCCAGAAGGGGGAGGTGGCATGGCATCCAGGTTTTCTCCTGCTCATGGGCAGGTCAGGGGCCCTCTCAAGGGGAAGAGTGGAGACCACATGGCAGTGTCACTGCAAACAGGAAAAAGCAGCCAGAGCCTCAGTACCTCAGGGTAAGGGCTTCAGGTCCTCTCAGTGGGGTGAGAGGTGGCCACCAACAGTCCCCAGAACACAAACATGGGCTTCTCCAAACCTTCTGGACACCACAGGCTTCTTAGAGAATTTCAGGGACCCCAAGAAGCTAGTCCTACCCTAAAGATGCCTCCTACCTGCTCACACTGGTCCCTGTGAGGGAGGAGGGCAGAGCTGCAGGTGCCCTGGGACAGGTGGACTGGGAGCACCTGCGAAGGGCAGAGGCCTCCCAGAGCAGCCTGACGGTGGGCGGGAGATAGAGGTGAGGTGGGAGGTCAAGACACACGTCCCAGAGTCTCCATCTGGTGAGGACCCACCCTGTGGGGGGGCCTCTGCTCCCCACCTGGCTGATGAAGCCGATGACCTGGCCCCGGAGCCAGGATGGATCGAGGGTGCGAAGGTCCCGCCCGTCCAGCAGCACCACCCCCGCTGTGGGGTCATAGAAGCGCTCCAGCAGGGAGGCCACGGTGGTCTTTCCTGGGGAAATGGGGGTTGGGGTTGGGGAGACAGGGGCTGTTAGAGTTTCTGAGAGTTGTTCCAGGACAGAGGGACCCTTGGTAGAAGTGGAGAGCCCTTCCAGGAGGGGCAGGGTGGTTCCCAAGGGCAGGGGCTGACTCCTCCCAGGAGGCAGGGCAGCCAGAGTGTGGAGAAGGGTGGTGGCAGGGGGGTGCTGCATTTCTCTTACCTCCCCCAGACTGGCCCACCAGGGCCACAGTCTTGCCAGGGGGCAGTGTCAGGGTGAAGTCTTTGAGCACCTCAAAGCCAGGACGGCAGGGGTAACTGGGGAGAAGCCAAGAAACCCCAAGTCAGACCAGGCTCCAGGAGTCCTTGCTTGCCGTGCCCCTGGACTCAGTGGAATCAGGCAGAAGCTAAGCACAAGCCAGGCACCTCCTGAGTCCCTACAAAGTCTCACTATGCCCTCTCAAAAGAGCTGATTTAGAGGGGAGGAATTCAACCAGACCCCCACGAGGCACCCTCCCCCAGGCCACAGCCCAGAAGGAGCAGTCCCTGCCTGCTCAAGTGCTGACCTGAAGCCGACGTTCTGAAACGTGATGGCCCCGTGGAGGTCCTCCTTGGGGATGAACCCGCCCCCAGACAAGGGGATGCATGGGCTCAGAGTCATGTACTCAAAGACCCGGGTGCCTGCGCTGAGCCCCCGTACCACCTGGGGGGAGTGTGAAATTGGCAGTGAGGGAGGAGTGGGGACTGCAGCATCTTGGGGGTGCTCCTAGGGAAGGGAGCCCCTGGACTAGGGAGATGGGCGGGCATGACCAGTAGCGGCATCTCTTGAATGCCCCCGCCCCCCAACAGGCAGGGAGGTAGGAGGCTGCAGATTCCACGTTTGCCGAAGTCCGTGGCTCAGGTATTCCCTGCTTCCGCCTCCCCCACAACCAGCCAATGGGCAGATCTTGCAATACACAAATAACTTTGCTGGTGCGTGGAACTGCAGCCCAGACCCAGCGTCCACCCTCAGGACCCCCACTCCCATTCCCACTCACCTGACCAAAGAGAACAGAGAGGTTGGCCATAGACCTGCAAGGAGGACAGCGTGGTTGGAAGAGGTGGGAACAAGAGGCGGAGATGAGGCCAGCACTGCAGGGAGCACTGGCTCTCATCTGGGTGGGGAGGACATGCTGGGTGAGGCAAGGAAGCCGGTGGCTTGAAGCCAAACGTGGAGTTCTCCCCAAATATGGGATTGCAGGGGCACTGGCTAACTGGGCAGGTCCCTTCTGCTTTCTGGGCCTTGGAGAGATCCTTGGCCAGATAAGGATGACAGCTTTCATCCTACTTCAGGCCGGGGGTGAGGCTGCAGGGAGAAGATGGGTGTGGGATGAAGGGACAGGGCCTCAGGGGGATTGTGTTAGCACTGGCCTGGCCACAGGCTGCAGGGGGTAGAGGCTGGCTCACAGAACGCAGAGATAGAGTATGACTTCAGCCCACTCACATTAAAGTATACAACACTGAGGCTAAATCCTTGCAGAGAAGACACTGGACCAAAGGTGAACTCTGGGGGATCCCCAAACACAATTCCTTGGACTTTTTTTTACTGTAGGCTTGCCTGCAGGAGGGTGTCTATGTGTGAGGAATGAGGTGTTTGTGTTTATCTGTCTAGACAGCGGCTTGCAGGGTGGGAGAGGGTGCTTGGCTGCATGAGGCTGGGAAAGGATGAGTCAGTCCCTGAGTGGTCTGGCTGGCCAGTGACAGCATGTGTGCATGTGACTGTGTGTGTGCAGGGCCCTATCTTTAAGAGGAAAGACTGACTCTGTGGCAATCCCTCGCAGCAGGACTCATTTCTTCCAAGACGAGGCTGGGGTGGGGTGGGAAGAGTCACCAAGCCTGCAAGGAAATGTTTCTGGCAGCCTGAGTTATCAGCACTTGCCAAAGAGAATGGAGGCATGGAGCAAACAGAGCCAATCCAGAGGTATCTGTGGATAAGAAGGGGGGACATTCTCCACAAGAGCTCTGGAGCCATTAGGGGCCTGGCAACAACTCAAAACCAAAATGCACATGACTCATGGGGGCAGCACAGGCCAGGGTACCACCACAGGAACCCAGCAGGGGGAGGGCAGCAGCCCCATCCTCCGGGCTGTGCCCAGACCTGGTTCTGATGGGACTGTTGGGGTGACTGTGCTTTGTGTGGGTACTTCCACTGGTGCCACAAAAAGAACACTTAGGATGGGGTCCAAAGAGGGGGCTGACTGAGGTGGGGGAGGGCCGCCTGACTATCACTTCTGCTCCCCCCACCTTGTTACCCCCTCTCCTCATCCCACCCTCCTCTGATGAACCCCAGCACTGGCAGTGATTAAGCACTTGGCTGCTAACCAAGAGGTTGGTGGTCAGAACCCACCAGCTGCTCCGCAGGAGAAAGATGTGGCTGCCTGCTTCTGTAAAGATTTACAGCCTTGGAAACCCTATGAGGCAGTTCTACTCTGTCCTCTAAGGTCGTTATGAGTTGGAATTGACTTGATGGCAGTGGGTTTTTTTTTTTTTTGCTTAACTGGCAGGACCTATTAAGAAAATACATCTTCTTGATAAAATAAGGTCCAGTTCCTCCAAGTGGTGAAGACTCTCTATGCAGTGAGGGGTCCAGCACTGTGCAGAACTAGAGGGGCCACACCAAAAGGAGAGGACCGGGCCTGTGACGGTGGGAATTGTCACATCTAGCAGCCAGAGAGACAATACAGACTATCTGCCGGGGTTGTGCTCGCACCCATCACCAAATCCCGTTCCCTGGCCAAGCAGTGTGGTGGGGAAGTGAGGAAAGGTCTGTCCTCAGGCCTGGGCTAAGCCACAAGGGGAAATGGTGGGGGCAGCTGACTCTGAGGTCTCTAAGGGAAGGTGGACCAGAGGGGCACAAGCCAGGGCTAGGGAGTGCAACTGCTCCCCAAGCCCTCCCTCACAACAGGGAGATGTTCCCCCCACTGTCAAAGGTGAGGGCCACAGGGCTACTTTATTAAGGGGGCTGGGGGCTATTTCAGAGGAGCCCTGGTGTTGCAATGGTTAAATGCCTGGCTGCTAACCGAAAGGTCAGTGGTTTGAATCCGCTAGTGGCTTTGCAGGAGAAGAGCCCTGGCGATCTGCTCCTGTAAAGATTACAGCCTAGGAAGCCCTATGGGGCAGTTCTCCTCTGTCACATAGGCTTGCTCTGAGTTGGAATCAACCCAATGGCACACAACAACAGTAGGTTTCTTATGGGTCCTCAGGACTAAAACAATGATAACAAGGCCAAATTGCAGCCTGTCAGAAGACACTGGGTGGGCACTAGGAGGGCAGGGGCTGTAGAGGGACACCCCAAGCTCCATTTCTAGGACAATCAGAACCTCTTCATCCCAAAGCCACAAGGGAACACAGAGCTTCTGGGCTGGAGGAGGGGTGAGACTGCCCAGGACCAGGAAGGCCTGAACGTCCCATGATTAGAGAACATCAAGCAGAAACAGGGCCGAGGATGGCGTCATTGCAGCCGAAGGCAATGCATGGGATTTGCTCCTGTGGAATGTTGGGTATGGGGGTGAAAAAGGGAGTCTGTCTGCATGGGGTAAGAGTGGGAATCTCTTCAGAGATGTGACCGTCTCTGGGCTCGCCTCATTTCATAAGGGACAGTGACAAGCTGGACGGTGAGGGGTTATGTGACAAACTGCTGATACACACACGGGTGGTAAAAGGCAGAGCACAGCAAGGACATGATGACCAGAGATCAGGACAGTGACTGCCTCCAGAAGGAGGGCAGGGGTGACTGGGAGGGACAGGTAGGGGCTTCTGGGGTGAGGGCAATGTTTCTTTTCTTGACCTGGTTGGTGGTAACACAGGTCTTCACACTTTACTTATTTATCATAGGTTTTATGAATTTTTACATACATGGTATGTTTGCGGAAAAGAAAAAGTAAAAGGAACAGCAAAAGAACTGCTAATGTTTCCCTGAGAAAAAGGAGGTAAAAGGAGGCCCACCCCAGGTGGTCTTGTGGCAAACTAAACCGATCAGCTCTGGTTGCTTCAGAGGGCAGGTGGGGCCCAGCTGAGCAGGCAAATATCAGATCAGTAAAAACCAACCAGCTCTAAGCGTGGAATGTGCATGGGAAAGGGATAAGCTTCTTGTCCCTGGAAAAACCCAAACAGAGGATGGTTGGCCCGCTCTTAAAAAATGGATCAAGGAAATTTCTGCATTGTTTGGAAGCTTGAAGATGACAGCCTCATTTCTGAGTACACACTTAGTGAGTTAGCCTGAGAGATAGTTATGATCCCTGAGGGGCTCTCGTGGGAGACACAGGGCTCTGACTCCCAGCCCTGTGCTGCACCAGGGCAGCAGGACAGGCCTCAGGCTGTGCGGTAGGCCCGAGAAAGCAGGCTGGCACTCCATCCCCTGGCCCAGCAAGGCTCTGGAGGTGGCAGGGGCTCCTTCAGAATGGGAATGGCACCATACTCACCTCTGCACTGTCTGGGAGGCCACCAGGAAGGACATGAGGTCTCCCCCTGTCAGCTGCTGTCCAGCCACGAGGGAGCCCCCAATAAAAAGGGTGCCCAGGACCATGCCTGTGAGGAAGGGGACAGGGCGGTTAGAAGGGAAGCAGCCAGGACCAGAAGAAAAAGCCCTGACCAGGCGTTAGTCCCAAGTTCTAGTACCTGCTGTGCCACCAACAGATTGTACAACTTGATTTTCTAAGCCTTTGTTTCCTCATTTGAAAAATGAACAGGGTCATCTCAATCAACACAGAAATGGCATTTGACAAGATCCAACACCCCTTTCATAATAAAAACACTCCACAAGTTAGGAATAGAAGGGACAATCCTCAATACGATAAATGCCATTTATGAAAAACCCACAGTTAACATTATACTCAATGGAGAAAGACCAAGAGCTTTCGCCTCAAGATCAGGAACAAGACAAGGATGCCCGCGCTCACCACTGCTATTCAATATTGTACTAGAAGTCCTAGCTAGAGCAATTAGGCAAGAAAAAGAAATGAAATATCCGAATTGGGAAGGAAGAAGTAAAACTATCACTTTTTGCAGATGACATGATCCTATATGTAGAAGACCTCACAAAATCCACAAGAAAGCTACTAGAGATAATAAAGGAATCCAGCAAAGTAGCAGGATACAAGGTCAATACACAAAAGTCAGCTGGGTTTCTATAGATCAGCAATGAGAAATCTGAAAAAAAAATTAAGGAAAATGATTCCATTTACAATAGCATCTAAAAGAATAAAATATCTGGGAACAAATTTAACTAAGGAAGTGAAAGGCTTGTACACTGAGAACTATAAAACATTACTGAAAGAAATTAAAGACTAAATAAATAGAAGGCCATTCTGTGCTCATGGATCAGAAGACTTAATATTGTTAAGATGTCAATACTACCTAAAGCAATCTATAGATTCAACACAATATCCAACAAAATTTTAAGAGCCTTCTTTGCAGAAATGGAAAAGCCAATTCTCGCACTTACATGGGACTATAAGGGGCTCTGAATAGTCAAAGCAATTTTGAAGGAAAAAAAAAAAAAAAAAGAACAAAGTAGGAGGATTCACATTTCCCCAACTCAAAACATATTATAAAGTTACAGCACTCAAAACAGTCTGTTACTTGTATAATGACAGACACACAGACCAATGGAACAGAATTGAGAGCCCAGAAATAAACCCATACATCTATGGTCAACTGATTTTTGACAAGGGTGCTAAGTCCATCCAATGAGGAAAGAGTACTCTTTTTAATACATGGTGCTGAGACAATTTTATTTCCATAAGTCAAAGAATGAACTTAGACCCAGACCTCATACCACATATGCCAAGTGGATCAAAGACCTAAATATAAGATCTGAAACCATACAACGCTTAGAAGAAAACATAGGGGTAATGCTTCAGGTCCTAGTTTTTAACAGTGGATTCTTAGATATGATGCCGAAAGTACAAGCAACAAAAGACAAAATAGACAAATGGGATCTCATCAAAATAAAAAACTTTGTTCATCAAAGGACTTTATCAACAAAGTAAAAAGACAACCTACAGATTGAGAGAAAATATTGGGTGAGAGTTTAATAGTCAGAATATATGAAGATCTCTTAAAGCAACAAAAAGACAGACAACCCAATAAAAAAACAGGCAAAGGACTTGAAGAGATATGTCACCAAAAAAGAAATACAAATGGCCAACAAGCACATGAAAAGATGCTCAATGTCATTAGTCATGAAGGAAATGCAAATCAAAACCACAAGGAGATATCACTTCACCTCCACTAGAACGGCTATGATTAAAAAACAGAATACAGCAAGCGTTGGCAAAGACGTGGAGAAACAGGAATCCTCATCCATTGCTGTTGGGATTGTAAAATGGTACAGTTGCTGTGGAAAACAGCTTGGCAGTTCCTCAAAAAGTTAAACATAGAATTACCATATGATCCAGCAATTCCACTCCTAGGTATATACCCAAAACAAAGCTCAGATATTTATGTACACCAATGTTCACCGAAGCACTATTCACAATAGCCAAAAAGTGGAAACAACGCAAGTGCCCATCAACAGATGAATGGATAAATAAATGTGGTACATACATACAACGGAATATTACTCAACCAGAAAGAGAAATGAAGTCCTGATACACGCTACAGGGATGAACCTTGAAAACACTCTGCTGAGTGAAATAAAAAACCTGTTGCCGTTGAGTCGAATCCAACTCATAGCAACCCTAACGGACAGAGTAGAACCCCCCATAGGGTTTCCAAGGAGTGCCTGGTGGATTCAAACTGCCGACCTTTTGGTTAGTAGCTGTAGCTCTTAACCACTACACCACTAGGGTTTCCTAAATCAGTCACAAAAAGACAAACATCGTATGATTCCACTTACATACAATATCCAGAATACGCAAGTGTGTAGAGATCAGTTTACTGGTGGTTACCAGGGGAGGCAGGAGGGAGAGGGAAACGGGGACTCTGCTTAGAGGACACTGAGCTTCTGTTAAGGGTGATGGAAAAATCTGGGAATGGATAGGGCTATGATTGAACAACATGATGAACGTAATTATCAATGAACTATACATGTGAAGATTGTTGAAATGGCAAATGTTTTGTTACATATATATTTGCCATGATAAAAGAAAAATAAAACAAAATCAAACTGGAGTCGGGGACAGATCTTCATGGCTTCATCCTGGGAGACCCTACAGTGTCCCCACATAGCTCAGTTATGACATGCAGCCCCCGCCTCCCCTATTATCTGGCTGAGTCAGCATCCTTGGCCACCTGCACAGTACTGGCACTCAGTACATGGCAAGTAGAGTCCCTGAAGAGCATCAAGCAGATGGAGCATGCCCGCTGCCCACCTTGTTGGGACTATCCTTCGCCCCTCCAAGATCATCCCAAGCCATGAACCTACACGCCCTCCTCCCCGTCCACTGGCCTCCCTCCTGGCTGGAACCTGCTCACTCACAGTTGAATGCAATGTTAGAAAGCCCTTGGAATAAGGCAATGCCTCTGCCCAGCTCCTCTGCCTTACAGCAGGACACTTCCAGCTCTGCTCCATAGCGTCTGGTGAGAGAGGCCAAATGCCAGCACTTAGGAGCAGCTGGATTGTTTGGAGGGTGGGGCAGGGTGGGCCAGGGGAGTCTCTGCCCATGCTCCACCCCCCACCCCAAGCCTCACTCCTCTTCCCGGTGCTCCATGGCGAAGGCTCTCACAGTGCGAACATTGCCCAGCGCCTCATCTGCTACACCTGTTGCCCTGGCAATCTGCAAGGAGTCCAGGAAATAGGTAAGCAAGTGTGGGGACAGAGGAGGGCTGACAGAGTATGGAGCGAGAGAAACTGGCTGTGGAGGAGGATGGGCAAGGACTTCTGATACCTGTTCCTGAGACTGGCGAGACAGTTTTCGGAGAGCGGAGCCCATCAGGGTGCCGACTCCCATCAGGGCGGGTGTGGCCACCATCAGCAGCAGTGTGAGGCGTGTGGACAGCATGGACAGGGACACCAGGCAGCCAGCCACCTGGGTGCAGCTCCGAAGGCCCTGGGGAAGTGGGGAGGAAGGCAGAAGAGGCGATTTGGCATCAGCACCATGACATGGAGGGCTTTATCAAGGGTCACAGGCTACAGCTCTGAACTCACAAGGACAAGGTCACAGGTCTGACTCCTGGGAGGCCAACTGGCCGTCCACTGGTCACAGATGTAACCTTTTCTTGACCTGCTGGGGTACAATCAGCCGTCACAAAGGGGCTCTGTGAGACTGTTGTGGGTCCTTGCAATTCATTCCCATGCAAACTGTGAGCCCATGTGTGGGGATGGGGGAGAGGGGGGCGTTTTCCCTATATACACCCCAGCTTGCTCCTTTCTGTTCTAGAAACCAAACAAAAAGCATGGCGAGGGGAGGCCAGCGTCTGGTGTAATCCAACAGCACCATGATGACAGGGATGGATAAGAAGAGGATATCAGCAATGCAGCAAAAGCCACAGTATGGCTGAATACTTGTTAGTGATCCAGGCACGCTGGGGCAAGGCAGGACAGAGTGTTCCTGCTTTTGGTGAGCGGAGCCAGGAAAGCTTTTCCGGGGGGAGGTAGGATTTCAGAGCAGTACAGAAACAGCCCATCCTGACCTTGGATGCTGCCCTACCCCCTCCCTTCTATGCGCTTCCTCAATTACCCCCTACACCCTCACCAGAGGGCAGGCTTCTCCCTTCAACGCCAGAGGTGGGGCAGGGCAGGGCTGGCCTCGTGAAGATGCATAGGGAATGTGTGTGGGTGTGTGTGGGTGTGGTGGGGTGGGGTGGGGTGGGGTCCTGAGGCCACTGACCTGGGAGATGACAAGTTTGAAGGATGACTTAAACTCCTGCACGTCAGTTGTCAATCGGCTCACCAGCTGCCCTGTCTTTTTAGCATCGAAGAAAGCAATGTCTTGTCTGGTGGTGGGTACAAGGGTAGCAGTTAGGGGAAAAGAAGGGAGATGTTACTTCAGATGCTACTTCAGATGTTACTTCTGCCTACACCTAGACACTCACCCTGACCCCTCTGGACCCAGCAGACACCCCCACCCTCTACCCTGCAGTGGGCATACCGGAGCAGGGAGCAGAAGAGGGTCCTCCGCATGTCCACGGCCATGCGCTCGCCAATGCGGGACAGCAGCACCAGGTACCCGAAGGTCAGCAGCCCCTGGGGAGGCCAGCACACTCAGGCCCTGCCTCCCGGCTCCTCTGGGTGCTTCCAGGCCCGCCCCCTGCTGTACCTGGATGCCATAGAGAAGCAGCAGGCGGGTGCTGAGGTTCCGGGACTCTGTCATGAAGCTCCCCATGTGTTCCCTAGTGTACTTGGCCACAATCTCTACCAACTGGCCCAGGAGCAGGGGGATCTGCACATTCACCAGTGCTGCTCCCAGTGCCAGCTGAGAGGGGGCAGAGGGGACAGACCTTCAGAGGGGGAGCCACACACTTCCCCATCCCCCACCCTACCCTAGCCTTTCCTCCCCCACTACTCAGCCTTGCCACTGGCCATGTTCTGACTGCTCCTGTGGACTTGTCTGTACCTCGAGAGTTAAAGCTGAGACTTACAGCCCCAGGGAACCCCACACCCTGCAAATCCAGCCACCCTGTGCAGACCCCAGGTTCCCAGGCCAGGCCGTCCCATACTGCTCCCATGACGTCTTCCCTGAGAGATTCAGTGAGGTATGGAGGATGGTGTCCCTGCCCTGCTCTCGCTTGGGGACTCTACAAACCCCTTCCTGGAACTTTCCCTGTCCCCGGCCATGGCAACAGTGGGGAAAGACCTCACCACAATGGCTGCCGCCAGGACCAGCAGGTGGGGGCGCAGAAACTGCCAGAAGAGCTTCCAGTTAAAGCGGGACTCCTCAACATAGGGTCTGAAGCTGATAGGAGGGGCCTCTTCTGTCTCTTCTGCCTCACACCGTGCCACAAGGCAGAGACGGGAGCACTTCCTTAGCACCACGGGGCCTAGCAGTACTCCCCCAACCCAGTGCCAGGCAGAGAGGGGGCTTCGGCTGGGAGCTGGGGGAGCTCGGGAAAGGCGGGGCAGGAGCTGGGACCGGAGCTGGGCCACGGACCTGATGAGGTAGGAGTTGTGGTGGCTGTCAGAGTGCCTGCAGGGAGAGAATGGCATTGATGGCTTGAGGTCCCAACTATCCTTCAACTGACCAATAAACCTGGGCCTTCAGAGAGTACCATTTCCTCTTCCCTAAGGCCCTCCACACTGCCTTTCTGAAGACTGTTCTTAATTAAGCAAGTTTAGTTTCTAAGACAAATACCCACAAGCAAAATCACCGAGGAATGAGCCAACAGCATGTCATCACGTTTTAAGCATGTTCTCCCCGACAGCTGCCTCACCAGACAGCACCCAGCCCACAGGCCCTGCTCAGCTGCCAGAAGCAGTGATCACCTCCTGTCCCTGCACTTTTAGAATTAAAAAAAAAAAGCTGAAGCTGGAAGGCACTTGCTTTCCAGAGAAGGATGCAGAAGTGTGTGAGGCCCAGAGAGCAGCGGAAAGCAGCAGGCCTGCCCCATGCCTGGCACTGCGCTTGCTCAGGGCAGTGACACGGCAGATGTGGTCCCTGCCTTCAGCGCTAACAGCCCTCTGCATTTCATCCTCACGGCCCTGGAAGGGAAATGCTGTTGTCATCATTTGGTAGATGAAACAATCGCATGCGGCTGAGAGAGTTTAAATAATCTGCCCACAAGCACTAGAACTGGGACAGAGGTGAACCCTGCAGTCTCCTTCCAGAACTCAGGCTCTTTCTCCTTTGCCATGTGTGACTTGCCCGGGGCGAAGTCTTTATTACACTTTACCCTCTACCTCTTCTCCTAGGCCTTGAGTGCCTTATGTGATAAGGTATGAAGGGAAAGGGTGACGCATTCCTTCTCCATCAGGTGAAGGAAGAAAGAGAAAAACTGAAACTCAAATAACTTATCTCGACATCTCTTTCCTTCAGTTTCCATATCTATAAAATGGTAATGCAGACTCAACTGCTCAGAACACTTTTGTTGAGTGCCTACTATGTGCCAGGTATTCAGCTATGAAGCACAGGGAATATGGAGGTGGACAAGACAAAGTAACTTCCCTCATGGTGGTTAATCTTTAGTAGGGGAGACAATTAGATAGTTCATAACTAAGCTTCCTGAGTGTGGTTAAAGGGGAACGGCAGGGCACTGTCCCTCTTGTCTGAGGGAGTCAGGAAAGGCTTTCCAGATGAGACGTGAGGGTGAACAGGAGCTAGCAGGTGAAGGTGGTGGGGATAAAGTCGGGTAAAGCTTGAGGCAGAGGGAAAACACGTTTGAGTACCGGTAGGTAAGAAAGGACTGAAGACAATTTGAGCGACAGTATGATTTAAGCCTGGCATACAAGAAGGGAGAGAGATGAGGCTTTTGGGCATGGAGGTGTCATTACAGTTCTTATAAAGCATTTGAACTTTGTCTAGAGGGTGAGGACCACTCACAGTCTTTAAGTAGATAGTGTAACATAATCAGATTTGCATTTTAAGGATCACAGCTGAGAGCAGACTGGAGAGGAATAAGACTGATTACAGGGAAGCCTGTTAGAAGTTACGCAGTCAAGAGTATATGCTCAAAGGAACCAGTGAGATTACTGATGGGGAGAGGTTTCCGAAAAAAGAAGGTTGCTGTTGTTAGGTGCTGTCGAGTCGGTTCAGAGTCATAGTGGCCCTATAGGACAGAGTAGAACTGCCCCACAGGGTTTCCAAGGAGTGGCTGGTAGATTTGAACTGCCGACCTTTTGGTTAGCAGCTGAGCTCTTAACCACTAGGCCACCAGGGCTTTGAAAAAAAAAATAGTTTGAGGTTTTCCCTTTACCATTATGGTCTTTCATAGATCCAGACCATCATAACTGCCGAATTCATCTCACCATTCCGCTTGCTTTCAGGGACGCCTGTACTTTTTGCCACTTCTATATAATGCCATCCTTACCCCATTACATCTGCCTGGTTTTGATGTCTTGTTTCCCACTATCTTCTTTAGGGCTATCCTAAATTTTTAGACAGAGAAACTCACTCTCCTTCTGCCCTGTGCAATTGTCCAATTTCTCCCATTAGACTGTAAGTTCCTAAAGTGCAGGGGAACTAGGTCTTATTCACCATTGTACCCTCAGCACTTAACAGAGCTCTAGTGCATAACAGATGTTCAGCAAGTGTTTGTTGAATGAAGGCATGCCCTCATTAGAGATGCAGAATAATCTGACTGATCCACCGCTGTGGTGTTTTGCAAACTTTTAGACTTACTGTGGTCCACAGTAATAAATACATTTTACAATGCAGCCAGAAGGAGCCCTGGTGGTGCAATGATTAAGTGTTTGGCTGCTAACAGAAAGGTCGGTGGTTTGAACCCACCAGCAGCTTTGTGGAACAAAAGACCTGGCAATCTGCTCCCACAAAGATTACAGCCTGGGAAACCCTATGGAACAGTTCTAATCTATGCTATAGGATCTCTACGAGTAGAAATTGACTCGACAGCAGGTAACAACACGTTTCAACCTAGTACGTATGAACAGATGTACGTTACATGAAATTGAAGTACTTCGTAAAATACTTATCCTAATTTTTTTTACATGTACTCTCATATTCTCTATTATATTCATTTATTAAATGGTCTTGGCCCACTAAATTCATTTCACAATCTATTAATTAATGTGTTGTGATCTACACATTTGAAAAATACTGCACTTATGAACACACATATACTTGAATATTACTTGATAGCTTTTCTCGGGTTTCTCCTTGGTTCAAATAATATCAACACCCTTATTCTTTCCCAAGGACTATTTCAATCCTTTTAATAATTTATCACGGCCACTTTCCAGTTTCTCTCATTTTCTCCAAAGACTCTGAGAAGGGCTTGGTCATTGTTAAGAACTGGCGGGTTACCTCCCAGCCCCAGTACTTCCAGCTCTAGCTCCCTCCAGCTCTTGCCCTCTAACAATCAGATTGGCTTTCCAAATGACACCACAACTCCCCATCTACCCGCCCTTGGAAATCTGCCTGCCCTTCCCTCAGGAAACCAGTCCCTTCTCATAAAGCATTTACACTTAAGTTGTAGTTTTAGGGTCCTTGTCTCCCACCCATCTCTCTCTTTTTGAACCAATGTATGTAAAGAAAGTGCTTTGCCAAGAACACACACGTATGAATTATTAAATTGACTCTTTATCCCTGCTGAATGCATCTAGATTCAGGAGCCATTTTTGTTCAGGTCATTTTGAATTTCGGCACCACCTATATTAGATGTCTCTCGACACTAATAAAAAATGTCCAAATCTCCGGACCAATTCCAAGAACGAGGATGGGTGCCTAGTGGCGACCCGACGGCTGAATACCAGTGCAGCACGGCGCCTCCTGGTGGGAGAGGGACTGATCGTGTGCACTGACCCCAAGAGTCCCCTCTGTCCGTCCGACACACACAAACAAACGCGCGGAGCCTCCTGCTGGCCTGAACCGTCGCTATCAATAATTAAGGCCGATATCCCGGAGAGTGACATTCCACCCGGCCAAGTCCGCCGGAAGCTCCTGGCAGGTCTCGCGCAGCCGGGGACTCCATCTCCCAGAGGACCCCGCGCCCGCGGGCCACAACGGCCCGCGCTCGAGAAGGGTGGCCCCTTGTTACCTGACGGCGGTAAATGTCTGCAGCCGGAGCAGTAGCGGCCTGCCTGGCACAGGGCCGCCCTGAATCCCTACCCGAAATAAGTGCACCAACATGATGGGACAGGAGGGTAGGAGCAGCCAGCAACAGCAGTTTCACCCTCGCCCCACCGAGAGCTCCATGTTGGGTCCGGCGCCCTCCCGACAGCCCCCTCTCACCCCAGCTATGATTAGAGGACAGGGACGTCATTCTCATCTCAAGGAGTGATTGGAGAAAACATGCTGGGCCGACTCCTCCCAGAACTGTGATTGGAAAGGACCGCCTACTTGGCTGAGGCGGAGCAGGGCGGGCGCTGCCACCGATGCTGCACGGGTTGGCTACGGGGTGACGCTTTGAGGGTGTGCATAGTCACGCCCTCCGGGGTATCCATAGTAACCGCCAGCCGCTGACCCCGGGACCATTCTACTGTACTCCAGGTGGACACTAGACTTCCCGGGCTGTTGCTGGTGCTGGAGGACGAATGAACAAAAATGGCCCGAGGTGTATCTTTTCACAAAAAAAAAAAAAAAAAAGGTCGAGGAGAGGGTTGACCTGTTGTGGGGTTGTTAACCAATGTCCTAAAACAATATGTGTGCTACTGTTTCATGAGAAACTATTTGTTCTGTAAGCCTTCACCTGAAGTACAATTAAAAAAAAAAAAAAAAATGGCCCGGGGAGTTTTCAAAACACTCTACGTACCTTGCCACCAACCCAGCCCTCCCAGACCTGTCAGAACTACCGAGTTGGCAGCCGCAAAAAAAAAAAGAAAAAGAAAAAAACAAAAACCCTGTATTTTGGTAGCTGTAATACTCTCAACGATTGAGAACCACTGGTATGGAGGTTCTGTAGCCCACGAAGGCGCGACCTCAGATCTACCTCCCCACAGAAGCGTTCCTCACGGGTCAGAATTGACTTGTCTTAGCCTCCTACAGCACAGCGCTTGCACCTCTGTTTAGCGCTTATTTCTTTCTTCCGTGTAATCATGCGTTTGCACATCTGCCTCCCCCACGGGGCTGTGACTTCTTTTTGTGTAGTGGCTCTGTCTCATTCATCAGCTGCCCCCTCCTCCGCCCCCATAAAATGGCTGGCAGGGAAAAGTGACTTTTATAATAAATGGACTTGAATGGGGTGGGGGAGGGAGGCTGTGGTAGGGAGGCTGTCATTCAATGAATCTGTGGTGGAACTGGGTAGGAAAATGTGTCAGGATTAGTTTGCGGTTGGGCTGGGGAGTGTTGTAGGGAAAAAAAAATCACAAAGTTTAGTAAAGCAAAATGAAAAGTTTTAGTTGGCATATATTCAAAAAGGCAAAAGTGGAAAGCGGACAACCATGCTACCAGAGCCACGTCTGTCTGAGTACAAGGAAATATTACAGAACAGACAAAAGTGGGAAGATGGAACAAGCATGCTGCCACAGCCATGTCTGCCCGAGTCCAAGGAATGTTACAGTCTTCAGTATATATTAACATTATAAATGGGCAAAATCATTGAAAGCTTTACCTTTTCACTGTGATCCTACATTTTGAATTGTCTTTCTTAACAATCATTGGTACAGGTTTCAGTAATGACAGTCAGGAGGGTCTTCGCTAGTCCAACAAATTTTCTATTCACTAAATGCTAATAGAAAAAGATAACAGTGGAAAGTCTTTTGTGTTCTGTTTGATGATTTGTTTCCCTGAAAGTTTCCCTAAAAGATAGTCTCCAAGATTATCCTTTCTATTGTCTTTATACCTCAGGGCTCAGTTGATGTGTTGTTGTGAGCCCTTGTGAACCCAGCTGCAGCTGGGTCACATTCTCTATGCTCAAGGACAGGGAATAACGATTCCAACATTATTTCTCAAATCAGGAGTTCAGGGTGTATGGGAGGGGTCCTAACATGAATGCGGTGGAATATCAAGGTGAGTTAGGTGGGGGAAAGCAGACAAAATCCCCAATAAACCATCTAGACATGACTCTGGAAGATCATGGGAATTTCCTATTCCATCTACAATGTGGGATTCCATTTTGGATACTAGGATGCCTACTCTAGTAGAGGTGGGTCTCGTTCTCAGCTCTGCTCCAGCTCAGTGCGAAAGCTATGCAAAGCTTGAGATGCTATGCCAATTCCTCTCACAGGAAGGAGGTGTTTTGTGAGAGAGCAACTCCATTTCTGCCACAGTCCTCCAGTGGCCAATCTGGGAAGTACTGTGTTCCTCTCTTTCATGGATACTGGTTCCTAAGTCAGCCCTTGGGCCTAAGCCCTGGAGGCCCTGCCACCTGGGTGACCGAGCAAGAGCCTCAGGAATCGGCTTTGGTAGGAAGCTTGATGATTCAGGGCCTCAAGAACGGCGTTGGGCAAGCCACCAGACCAGCTGCCTGAGCTGCCTCCTCCCTGTTGTGGCAGCAACAAGGAACTCAACTCAGCTCATCCCTGGATACACAAGTTATCCTTCCAAATCCTGGACCCCAAGCTGCCCTCCTGTTGGTTCAGCCCTGCTGCTTCTCAGGGGCGCCCAGAAACTGATCAGAGCTTGAAGGAGGGAGTGTCAGGGTTCAAGAAGGTAAGGAAGTAAATACAGTGGAACTTCCAAGGATCCCCATTTTTCTTCTTTGAGCTTCCAAAACCACTTCTCAAATCCAAGATAGTTTCCTTTCCTTTCTTCTCAGTTTCCCCCAACCTGGCTGCATTTCTGTGTTAATCAGAGTCGGGGAGGGGTAAGATTTAAAAAAATCAAAGATTTAACATCTTGACCCCATAGTTCAGTAATCCTTTAGTAGGATTTTGCTTTCCTCCTTTGTTATTCTGCCTCTGCTCTCCTATTGCCTCTAAATTCAAGGTCTGCAGGTGGAGACAATAGGTGGTGCCTCTTCCTCAACTGCAATTCAGCCCGTCTCTTCAAAAGATGCCACACCCAGGAACACTCTAAAGAGCCAAGCCCACCTAGCTGGGGAGGACTTGGGCCCTGAAGCTTGGCAACAGGTGGCCCTGTAAGGGGTGTGAGTGGAACTGGAATGCCTCTGGCCTGCCCTGACTGAGTCACTTAGTGTTGTCATTGTCATTATCTTTGTTGCCGTCCGAAGTCCCTGCTCAGCTCCCCAGACTTCTGTGGAAACAGCAACAACTTCCATCCTTCCAGACTTTCTGGAGAAGCCACCAGCCTGACTGTGAGCCGAATGGGTTGGGGGGGGAAGAGGGGGCGGCTGGGGCAGTGGGGAGACCTGGGGTCCACATCAGTGCCCCTCCTTCCCACGTCACCACCTCCTTCTTGTCCTCCTTCATGTTGGGGGCCTGGAGGAGGGAGGATCTCCATCTTCTCTCTGTCCTCTGCCCCTCACACAAGAAGCCCCCCCCCTCATTTCTCCCTCCTGCCTTGGGCTCCCCCTGCCCAATGCTGCAGGTGTCAGGGACTTCTCAGCCTCACGACAGTGCCCTCTCCACCCCAGCAAGGGCACAGCCCGTGATGACATCCACCTCTGCCTCCCCCTCCTGGGGATCCCACTCCATCCCACCCCTGGCCTCGGTGACTCCCCCTCCCTCACACCGATGCCCCCAGGACCCTCCTGGGCTTCGGATAGGCCCTCTGATCCCAGAGCAGGATTATGAAAGACTGGAAGACTGTGACCCTAAAGGGTCCCAAGATTCACCCCTCCATGGAGAGGAGCAGCAACCCCTGCTTCACGTGCCCGAAGGGCTCCGGGGTAAGTGTGTATGTGAGTGGGTGTGTGGGGCTCCCTGACTTACCCGAACCAGGCTGCTCCTCTGGCAGCCATTGGAGGGGAGTGGAAAACTGATCATTCAGATGAGTTCCAGCGCTCTTCCTTCTGTGCCCAGGCTCCTGGCATCACATCCAGAACCTGGACAGCTTCTTCACCAAGATATCCTTTGGGTCCAGGACTGGCATAAAGCCTCTTTGGGGCTAGCACTTTTCTTGGCAGGGAGACTCGGAGGGTGTGTGTGGGTCCAGGGGATTTGCTGGGGGCATTGAGGGGGTGGTGTCCTCCATTTTGCCTCTGGTTTACTCCTTGATGAGCCTGACACATCTACAGCTATCACCAGCGGAATGGCTTTGCCTGTATCCTGCTGGAGGACGTCTTCCAGCTGGGGTAAGATGCTTATCCTGGACCCCAAACTCTGTCCTCTGGACCCTAGAGCACTCCTAGCCTCTTGCTTTTTTAACAGCACCTGCTTCTAATCCACCTGATGATTTGCCAAGCAGCCCAGGGGCTAGAAGGGTGGAGAGGATGACCCCTGGCTGGTCTGGGTCTGGGGGCAGCAGCTTGCCTGGCGCTCAGACCTCATCACTGCCTCATCCTTGCATCTCCTAGACAATTCATTTTCATTATCACTTTCACAACCTTCCTCATTTGTTGTGTGGATTACAACATTCTCTTCGTCAACCAACCAAATAACCATACATCTGGGCCGCTTCACAGCAAAGTGACCTTGTCAGATGCCATCCTGTCCTCGGCCCAGTGTGCTGACTGGTGAGTGACAGCCGGGGAGGGAGCATGGGCAGACGTGTCGTGGAGAGAGGAACAGACAAGAGCCCCCTCTCCCTTTGTCCCTTGGTCTAGATCAGTGGTCCTCAAACTTTTTCCTCTCAGGATGCCTTTATACGCTTAAAATTGACTGATAACACCAATGAGCTTTTGTTCATGAGGGTAATATCTATTAATATTTACCCTGTGTTTGTTGTTGTGTCCCATTGAGTCAATTCTGACTCATAGTGACCCTATATGACAGGGTAGAACCGCCACATAGGGTTTCTCAGGCTGTAATCTTTATGGGAGCAGATTGCCTGGCTTTTCTCCTGCTCGTAGGTTGGAACCACTGACTTCTAGGTTAGCAGCTGAGCACTTAACCATTGCACCACCAGGGCTCCTTATATTTACCCTATTAGATTTTAAAGCTGAGAACATTTTTAAGACATAAGAATGTATAAGCACACGTTCCATTGGCTGTCAGTGTGATGACATCTTCAATGTCATGAAGCTTCTGGAAAACTCCACAGTACATTCATAAGAAAATGAGAATAAAAAATGCACAAAACATCTTAGTGTTATTTGAAAGTAGTTTTGACTTTGCAGGCCCTTGCAAGGGTCTTATGACCCCCAGGGGTCCTGGGGCCACACTTTGAGAACCGCTGGTCTAGGTGCATCCCCTCTCCCCCTGACTCTTTTCCATTACTCTCTAAGCCTGGCCTCCCTCTCTATCGGGCTCCCAATTTTTCTCCACCACTATCTAACATACAGGATCCACTCCAGCCCCCTACTGGTCTTCCTACTGGTCCTGGCTGTGGGCTTCTGGCTGTTCCAGTTGCTTCGCTCAGTCTGCAACCTTTTCAGCTACTGGGACATCCAGGTGTTTTACAGGGAGGCCCTGCACATTCCCCCGGTGAGCTGGGAGGTGGGGGTGGGGGCACGTGTCTGTGTGGAAGAATGCCATGACAGGGTGGTAGAGGATAGGGGAAGGAGTGGGGGTCATACAGATGGAGGGGCCAATTGGAAAGAGGGCAGAAAGGGTGGGCCTTCTTGATACCTACCCTAGGCTCAGACCAATGTTAGGAGGTGGGGTAGCACCACTTATAAAACATGGTCCTTACCCTAGTGGAGCTTAGTTTATTTAGACGGGTAATATAAGATAATTTATAGTCACATGTTTGTGGTAAAAACAATAGGTATTTAGGGAAAAGGGGATCACCTGGCTTTTGGATTGGGCTTGGAAGGATAGGAGAGGAGAGAAGGGCATTTCCATTCCTTCCCTGCAGGAAGGCAGGGAAAATCGGTGAGCATCTGTGGGCAGCAGAGAGGAGACTGATGCTCCAGCTTGCAACTGAGCATTCTTTCTGGAAGTACTCCTGGCACAGAACATCCCCCACTCCTCTGCTCATCTTCCTAACACTGCTCTGACCTAGGGCCCCCACTCCTCCATTTGGATATTTTGTGGCCCCCAGAGAGCCCAGGATCAAGTTCAAACCCTTAGTCTGGCATTCAAGGCCCTTTATCAGGTGACCCCCACCTCCCTTCTAGTCTTACCTCCTATTACAGTAAGCCATGGAGTTGGCCTCTTCACCGTCCTCTGGTCACGTCTTGCGCTTTCTTTCCTTCCCATCTTGATCATGCTGCTTTTTGCTCCATACCTAAGTTCTTTCTTCAAGGCATAGCTCAAAAGCTACCTTCTGCCGCAAGCTTCCCTTGTTCCCCCTCAGAAGACCAAAGCCTTCTGCACAGCTGTTCTGTGTAGCAAAGGGGAGAAGTTCTAGAAGGCCCTCTTGAGTCAGGGAGCCCAACGCATAGAGCAGGGCAAAGCGGGGAGGGCCAGGGAAGCAGGGGCATGGGAGAGCAGGACTTTGACCACTGCTCCTCCAGGAGGCTGCTGACCCTTCTCTTTACCCTTCTCCCTTCTTTCTTTCCCCTCTTCCCCTATTCTAGGGGAAGGGGACACACTGGGATGAACTGGAGAGGCTGGCCTAGAGGGACTTGACTAACCTGGACTGGGGAAGCTGGGTGAAAAGGGGTTAAAATGAGATTTGCAGCCCTCCAAATGAGCTCTAACAGCTCCCGAGGGGTGGACACAGCCAGTGTCTTAGGAAGGTTAATCTGGTGGAGTGCAAGAGGACCAGAAGTAGGACAGGGCTGGTGTCTCAAAGCTGGCTGAGACAAAAAGTGTTGAGGATTCTGGACAAGAGTTGGCAGGCATATGAGAAATGGGAAGGAAAAATGTCCCCATTAGCTGCCAGCCATTCTGTGTCTTCTATGTGCTGACTGGGGGGTGGGGGTGGGGGAGAGAAAACTTGTTCTTATAGATCTCAGTGCAATTGAGAAGTCAGTTCATACACCCGAGGAGCTAACTAGCAAGGCGTCACCGGGAAGCACATGACTAATGGTCACATGAGTGGCAGGGACTATGAGGAACACAGCAATTCAGAAAAGGATGAAGTAGGAAGTGCCCTGTTAGTGACAGTTGGATACAGGGTGGGTGGAGGGTCAAGAGAGGGAAGAAAGGTGACAGTTTTTACACCTGGGTGGAGCTGGGACTGTGGAAGGTGGTGGGGGGATGAAGAGTGTAGCTTTGGTCATGGTGAGTTTGTGGCACTTTTGGGGGTTGTCGAATTTGGGTGTCACTGGGGAAAGGATTCCGAGTGAGCTGGCGCTCACTACTTCCCCCTCCTCAGGAAGAGCTCAGCTCCATGCCTTGGGCAGAGGTGCAGTCTCGCCTCCTAGCACTGCAGAGGAGTGGTGGGCTGTGCGTGCAGCCGCGGCCGCTGACGGAGCTGGACGTCCACCACCGCATCCTTCGCTACACCAACTACCAGGTGGCTCTGGCCAACAAAGGCCTACTGCCGGCCCGCTGCCCGCTGCCCTGCGGAGGGAGCGTGGCCTTCCTCAGCCGCGGCCTGGCGCTCAACGTCGATCTGCTGCTCTTCCGCGGCCCGTTCTCGCTCTTCCGCGGCGGCTGGGAGCTGCCTGACTCCTACAAGCGCAGCGAGCAGAGGGGCGCCCTGGCTGCGCGCCTGGGCCGCGCCGCGCTGCTGCTGGCCGCTGCCAACCTGGCGCTCAGCCCACTAGTGCTGGCCTGGCAGGTGCTGCACGCATTCTACAGCCACGCAGAACTGCTGCGGCGCGAGCCGGGTGCGCTAGGAGCCCGACGCTGGTCGCGTTTTGCGCGCCTGCAACTGCGCCACTTCAATGAGCTGCCGCACGAACTGTGCGCGCGCCTGGCCCGCGCCTACCGCCCTGCCACCACCTTCCTGCGCGCCGCCGCGCAGCCCGCACCCATGCTGGCGCTGCTGGCGCGCCAGCTTGTTTTCTATGCCGGCGCACTCTTCGCCGCGCTGGTGGTGCTCACCATCTACGACGAGGACGTGCTTGCCGTGCAGCACGTGCTCACCGCCATGACCGTGCTCGGTGTCACGGCCACCGTGGCCAGGTGCGACGGGAATGCCCAGGGACTCCATTCCTCCCAGCCCCTGCAAGCCATTCGCACGCCCTCCTAACCGCGGGCACCTTCTTCACCCCGCCCCGCCTCCAGGTCTTTCCTTCCAGAGGAACAGTGCCAGGGCCGCTCCGCGCCGCTCCTCCTCCAGGCGGCTCTGGCCCACGTGCATTACCTCCCGGAGGAGCCCGGCCCCACCGGCAACGCCGGCGCCTACCGGCAGATGGCGCAGCTGCTGCAGTATCGGGCGGTGAGGGCGGGGCGGGGGAGGGCCTAGGAGGGGCTGCATCCTAGGGTAAGGCCCCCCAGGGCCTAGGGGGTGACTGGGTTGGAGGTTTCCTGCCCCCCTTAGCAACCCCTTCTCAGCCTTTTCTTCCCTCTTTCCCAGGTCTCCCTCCTGGAGGAGCTCCTTTCGCCTCTCCTCACCCCGCTGTTTCTGTACTTCTGGTTTCGCCCTCGTGCCCTGGAGATTATTGACTTTTTTCATCACTTCACTGTGGATGTGGCCGGGGTTGGGGACATCTGTTCCTTTGCCCTTATGGACGTGAAGCGCCATGGCCACCCTCAGGTTAGAGCCCTTCTCTGGCGTACAGTGTTATGGTCAGCTAGGAGTTTGGCCACGCTCAAAGCAGACTGGGTTCCCAGCTCAGCTCCTCACTTGCCACCTGTGCCCTTGAGCAAGTCACTTTCCTGAGCATTCGCTTCCTCGTCCGTAAAATGAAGACATTGATAGAAGCCAACACCCCGGGCTGTTGGATTAAATAAGAAGATGTACGTAGAGCACTCCTCAGGGTTCCTGGCACATAGCTAATACCACCAGAGTTGGGGAGAAACGGCTGGTCAGTGGGTGGGCTGTAGTAAAGATGGCTTCCCCAGAGTCGGCCCTGGGGGACTGGGTGTGCACAGGTCTGTGATTGGAGCTTGTGCTGTATCCCTGCGCTGCATCCAGACTCAGGCCCTGCCCTGGGGCTGTACTTTTGGATGACCTTGAGCAAGTGCTCTCTTCGCCTCAGTTTCTTAGTGTTTCCTGTCCAGCTGGCCCCTTGAGGCTCCCACTGTAGCTGTAAAGCAGTGTCCACAGTCCTGAAGGACTGTTCTTGCTCTCAGTGGCTCTCAGCAGGACAAACAGAGGCCTCGCTGGCTCAACGTGCGGAGGATGGAAAGACGGAGCTCTCCTTAATGAGGTTCTCCCTGGCGCATCCACAATGGCGGCCCCCAGGGCACAGCTCTAAATTCCTCTGGCATCTTCGGGGCCGAGTTCAACAAGATGCAGCCGCTTGGGGCGCCACCTCAGTCCGCAGCCCCACCACCCCTGGGCTGCTCAGTGACTCCACTTCATCTCTGGTGAGTCCCAGGCCTTCTACCCTCATCACCTAACCCCTCACCTCTCGCATCCCTTCTTACCTCACCTTGAGTACTAACCTGCAGCACTGGCCCAACCCAGCCTGCTCTGCTGCCTTCGTTAGACCTCCTCCCTACCTTTCTGACCTCTCTTCTGATTTCCTCTTCAGCTTTTCCTCTTCTCTTGCTTCCAGCCAGAGGTGTTCCTGGCCAACCTCTTGGTGCACCCTCTCCTGCCCCCGAAGGATCTGAGCCCCACATCCCCCTGCCCAGCTGCAGCCACAGCCAGCCTCCTGGCCTCCATATCCCGGATTTCCCAGGACCCCAGGTGAGGGGTGGTGTCCTGAGATGAAAGGCAATACAGGTGCTGGAGCTGATCCTCCAGGAGGAGGGAGCTGGGGCACTGTGGGAAGGGGAGGTTAAATCTCGCCCTCCCCATGGAGTTTAGCTGTGAGAAGGGTATGTCTTTTTCACCCACTGCTCCCTCCACTCCAGCTGTGTGTCCCCACGAGGCACTGGGGGCCAGAAGCTGACCCAGCTCCCAGAGCTTGCTTCTGCTGAGATGAGTCTCCATGCCATCTACCTGCACCAGGTGAGTAGAGGGGTGCAGAAGAGAAACGTGGGGAGAAAGCAGGTGAACAACACGGAGACTGGGAGGGGGCTAGAGTTTAAGGAAATACCTAGCAGGAGCTGGCAGAGGAGGTTCAAAGACCAGCTGTACCCAGCCCAGGGCTTAGCATCGTACACAAGGGCAGGAGTTCTTCATTCCTCTTCCTTTCCATCTAGCTTCACCAGCAACAGCATCAGGAATTGTGGGGAGAAGCTTCAGCCTCTTCACTGTCCAGGCCCTGGTCCAGCCCCTTACATCCACTCTCAGCTGATGAGGAGAAGCCATCCTGGTCAAGTGATGGTGAGGAGCTAGGGTGCATAGGGAACAGATGCTGGGTGGACACTGGGCATCGAGGGCACTGCCTAGCTGATGGCTTTTATCAGCAGGCTCCAGTCCTGCCTCCAGCCCTAGACAGCAGTGGAGAACACAGAGGACCCAGAACCTGTTCCCTGGAGGGTTTCAGGAGACCACAGAGACCCAGCAATAGCCTGGTCAGGCCCCTAGTACTGACTGAGAAACTGCCTCAGGGTCAGTGTGGTCTGGATGGTATGGAGAGAGGGGAGAATTAAATATTCCAGGAAGGAAGGAGAAAGAAAGGAATGAGTGGGAGATTGGGTGGAGCCACGCTTGGAGGGGTGGGAACAGTGGTGGGAATTTGGGGTGATGGGGATGACAATCTCTGGAATCTAGAACCCTGGACTGCTTGCCAAGAGCTTTTCCCTCCCATAGGCTCCCAGCTTCTCCAGACACAGGAAATTGAAAGGAGTGAAGTGGAAGGACACACTGAGCCTTTTCAGAGCCCCCTCCCCTACAGACTACAGACCAAGGGACACCTTAGTTGAGCAGGACCTCTGAGGGTCAATGAAGAACTCACCCCAGAGAGCAGTGAAGAGTAGGAGAGATGCCAAAAGCATCTGGAAACAGGTGTTAGAGATGGTCCCTACACTGGGGGTGGGGAAGGTGAAGGAAGTCCCCCCCGCAACTAGTTAAGGTAGTCTCAAGGGGGAGGGAAGGAGGGCCAAGGTGGAGGCCAAATTAATTTTGGGAAAAAACGAGGCCTGGGACCTGCAAGGCCTTGGCTCTCCTTCAGGTCCCCAGGGACTTGAGGTGGAGGTGGAGGGGGGTTGGTAGAGACTGTGAGTGGAATGACAGCTCAGCACTGGTGTGATGCCTTAGGAAGTGGGTGGGGTTCATCATCCTGTATGAAATCAGAAGTAAAGATTGCTTGAGGTTGTGTACATATCTTTTGACTAGTCTTCTGGCACCGAGGGCTGTACTGCTTCCTCAGTCTTCAATCGAGAGCAAGGGAGCAGCGCTGCCTGGAAGCAGGGTTTACTAGAGAACTGGGCCAATGTGAAGTGTGCAGGCTCTTGCCCCAGTAAGTGGGGGTAGAATCCTGTCAAAAAACTGCCACCCCACATCTGCACAAGGGTGCTCCAAGTTAAAAGACAAAGCTTTCCATTCTGTAATTTTATTTGACTGTCAAATCTTTGATGGCAGGGACAGTGTTAGACATTTTCACATCATTCATTAACACCTGGCATAATCTGTTACGGTAAATCTTTAATAATAAATACTTGAATGATTTAGAGATTAGGATTTAAAGGTTAGATACTCCTGGGAGAGGTCAGGGGAATCTAAAATTCATCTAAAAAATACAAAAGAGGTAATAGTAGACCCTGGAATATTACTGCTGGAAGGGGCCTTCCAGATTTAGTCCTACCCTAGGTAGGGAAATGGGCCTAGAGAGATGAAGAGACATTTAGCTGATTCCCAGGAATAAGGCTGATGCTCCGCAGACTCTGGACAGACATGGGCAAGCACCTTGGGAAGGGAGGGAAACAGGGTGGACCGACGGCTGGACGGCCCGGGAACCGGAGTAGAAAGCAAAAGGGCTCTCAGGGGCCAGGGGTGTTTGCACCGGGAGGGTCGAACGCCCAGGGCACTGCGCCCCGCAGCTGCCGCTCCTGCAGGGAAAAGCTCTGGGTGCGTATGCGGCTTGTCACCTCCTGGGTGCGCAGGGTGAGCCCGAAAATGTCCTCGTGGTAGCGTTGCTGATCCTGCGGGGAAGGAGGGCCCTGGTTTGGAACCGGTCCGAGATCTGAGCGGGACTCCTGCCTGCCGGGGGCTCCTGTTCGGGGCCTGTCCCTCCACGCATTGTCCGCCTGGACCCTGTCCCCCGGTCCCCGCCCCTTCGCACCCGCAGCACGCCGATGAAGTCTCCGGCCTCGTCCAGCTCCATGTCGCCCTCTGCCGCTAGGATGCGCTGCACGGTTTGCAGGACGCTGGTCGCCATGGTGACATCGCCACAGACGAACATGTGGCCCCGCTCGAGGCACAGCACTCGGTGCACCTCAGCAGCCAGCTCAGTCCGCAAGAGGTCCTGGACGTAAGTCTGAGGGAGGCAGGGTTAGGGGCGGTGGAGCCCTGGGCGGCACTGGGTGTGAAAATTATCGGGAGAGGTGGAGCCAAACACGGGGCGGGTCTTGAGTGCGGGGGTGGGGGAGCCAAAGGGGGCTCTGGGCTTGAGGGTGCGGTTCAAGTTGGATTGAGGGCCTGTGTTCTCGTGGGTGGGTGGGAGCTGAGGGGCTGGGCGAAGGGGTGGGGCTCCCCATATGAGCTCATGTCTGTCCTTGGTTTTCCCTTTCTCCCTATCTTCGTTCAGGTTACCCATGAGTCCTCAGGGTCCGCACCTTGGGGCTGTCGGGTTCACGGGAGAAGGCGGTGAGAACACGGTCAAACACCCCGCGCTGCTGGGCGTCTTGCACCTCCTCACGGTAGAGGTGGTCGAGCTGGGAGCATCGGCAGCCAAACACCAAGGTCATGGGGGCGGGCTGCAGCCCTGTAAACAGCACTGCGGCTTGCGAGTGCTCCCTTCTAGGGGCGCAGCCCCACCTACACCTGCACCCCTGGCTACTCGGGCCCAGGGCTCCCAGCCCATGCATTTCAGGCCGAAACAATCATTGAGGCTGCTTGGCCTTTAGAAAAATGCAGGATGTCTTCACAGAGACCCTGCTTTATCCCTGATTTACAGCGAAGTAAACCGCGGCTCAAAGAAGGTCGGTGACATGCCTCAGGTCGAATGGCCAGTGGCGGAGCTGTGCTAGAACTCGGTGCTTCTGGCTCGTCATTCCACGCCCTTTATTTTGTCTAGCGTTATAGTCCTGGAACTCTCTCCGGCCCCTTCCCACCTCCAACCCCGCATTCTCTCACCTTTAGCTCCCCTGCTCTCAACCTTCCTCTCAGTCACAATCCCTGTCTCTTGATGTACATGCTACCTTGGGCACCCCAACTGCAACCTGAACACCTTCCTTAGGTCTTGGACACACCTAGGTAAGCTCTGACTGCGTCCAGAATTCATCCAGGGCATTTCTTCGGTCTTCTAGTCCCAGCCCCTGTCCCTTCCAGACTTCAATTCTCCTTTGTCCTTAATCCATTTCAACACCCACTGTGTATCAGGTACCAGGACACCCGACCAACAGAGCCCTTGCCTCTAGACATGCATTCTCCCTTTGATCTAATAAGCTTCATATTTGTGGCCTCAGGGTGTTACCCACTTCACGTACCTGGTTCCTGCATTCTAACCCCACCCCCTTGCCCCTAGATTGAGACTCCCTTGGCCCCCAGCCTCACCTTTGCTTTCAATGTCGTGCAGCCTCTCCTGCCAGAATCCCCGGAAGGGGGCAATGCCTGTGCCAGGTCCCACGAGGATGCAGGGCAAGCTGGGATCAGGCGGCAGCCGGAAGGAGGGAGCACTGGCCAGAGAGACCTTCTGTCAGGCCCCCTTGGGTTCTCCAACTCCCCTGCTCTCCATAGTGGCAGGGTCAGCCTTAGAGGGGAGAGCTCAACTTCCACTGATAAATGAGTTAATATTGTAAAAGTGCTTAGAACAGCATCTGGCTGGTAGTAAACCCTGTGGAGGTGTTTATTAAAATCACTGTACTTGCAGGCAGGAACACCCTGGATCTCTGGTTTCCAGAGATTGGGCCAAAGGAAATACAGCTCAAATTTGGATTGAAGAATATTTTGATGTCTTAGTTTAGGAGATTTAGAGACTATGGAGAAGGCAAGGGTAAGTTCTGGTTCATAATGGGTCCACTGAGTGTTTATTTTAAACAATAGCCTTAATATTGGCATTTGGTTTGTATTTAGTAGGTTGGTATGGGGTAGGTGTAATTTAGACTCATGGATGGGTTTGGGCCACCAGGCCTAGTTGGCATCATCCTGGTAACTCTTCTAAGTCACCCAGGACTTTCAGCTTCCTAGCTGCTGGATGGAGCAAGACTTCTGAACGTAGTACAAGGGAAGGGCATCATGAGATCCCTCGCTTTCTTTGAGTCCTCAATGATACCATGGCCAAAGATGGCTTTTACCCTAATGCCTTCTCTCTGGATAAAATGGGGACTTGTGGACCATAGTCCCCGAGTGCTGTGCCTCCCATCAGACTGACCCTAAGGACACAGAAATGACATTTTCAAAAAGCAACAGGGTCTGCTGGTTAATCCCAGCTCTGTCTCTCTGGGAGGTATAGTTTCAGAGTGAATTAGTGAGAGGGCCCAGATCAGCCTGGAGGCCCAGGCAGAGTTCTGAAATGGTCTAGCCAGATACCCCATTCTTGCCATGCTAGGTAGGTCCTCCCTGCTTCCAGTAACACCCCGACCAAAGCTACCACCTTGCCCTGTGCAACCCCACAGCTGATTTCTCTTTCCCCAGCCATCCAGGGCTCTTTCTCCAGCCCCTGCTTAGACAGACAGACACAGTCTCTCTTCTTGCTGCTCCTTTCCTCCTCTCCTTCCCTACCTCTGCCCCTGCAGTGCCCCCTTACCCTCTGATGAAGCAGGGCACAGGGTCTCCAACCTTGAGCTGGCTCAGCCACGTGGAGCAGACACCATAGTGCAGTGGGCCCAGGCCATCTATGGAGTTGGGAAGGAGAGCGGGCAATGAGGGGCCACTCCCAGGATCACTGCCGTGGCTCTGGCCCTGCCCCTCCTCCCCAGCCTCACCCTGGGTCCGGTATGCCAGCACAGCTACTGTGAGGTGGATCTCTCCTGGGTAGGTACTGGGTGCTGAGCTGACGGAGTAGTACCGTGGCTGGAGCAGAGGCAGCTGGGTGAGGAGCAGGGGGGCCGGCAGTGCTACCGACGGAAACTGCTCCAGCACTTCCAGTAGCGTGGGGCAACGGAACCACTTCCACTCCTCGTAGCGCCGGGGATCCTGCAGGGGGTAGGATGAAGGGGGCTTAGAACCCTGTAGCCCTTCCTATTGACCTCCCTGCTTGACCCCTCCCAGCTGGTCCTCCATAGGCTTTCTCCCCCTCAGTTCAGGCCAGTGAATGCTTCTTGAGCACGTTCTCTGTGCCAGGCTCTGTAAGACCTTGAGAATGCAAAGAGGAATTAGTAGTTCTCAAGCTGGGTCTTGAAGCGTCAGCCCAAGGTAGCCAGGTAAAGATAGTTGAGTGTGAGCTTTGCCTGGTTGCTTCCTCCCACTGTATCTCCTCCCCAACAGCTAGTCTGCCTCACTGGATCCACCCCCGCTGAGGTGGACCCCAACCTGGCTGAGGGTTTCCAGCTCCTGCTGTTCGCTGGGCTCTTCAGCGAGGGTGCTGAGCAGTCGAAGGAGTCGAGGGCTGGGTGGGGATGTGATGTCCAGGAAGTAGGTCAGAGCCTGGCGCAGTGTGCATGGGGGCAGCCTGGGGTCCCGTACCCAGCCGGGGGGCGGGCCACCTGGGGGGTGCACAGGGGAGCTCTGAGGAAGGGGTCAAGCCAGAACTGGATTGGCTGGCTGAGGACTGTCTCTTGGGGAGTAAATGGGACTGACAGACCATGTGGTGTTTGTTGGAGAACTTGTTCTGAACAGTGGCAGATGGTGGGCCTTTCTGGGCAGCCTTGGTGTGTTGCTTTGGGGGCCACTGGCTGGACTGTTCCTAACCCACCCATCTTATTTTAACCCGAGGCTCTGGTGGGGCAGGGGTAGACCAAATGCTAGCTACAGAGCAGGCTAGGCTGCCAGGGGTACCTTGGGGAGGAGCCCAGAGGCAAGACATAGGCTTTTGGATGTGCGTGTGTATGGGTGGGCTAAAAGAGGGGGTTATAAGAAAGGAAGCAGGCCAGCCTGGCCAGAGGTAGGCAGTGCCAGCTCTGTACCCAAGCGGTGCTGTCATCTGCCAGCTCGGGAGCCTGGGGGGCCCTGGAACCAGAGGGAGGCAGCTGGGATAGGCCAGATGCACACCGCTGTGGCTGTACAGTGCTCCTCACCAGGGCTGCCCTTCTCCAGCTGCTCCACTGCAATGGGCTCGGTGGGCGGCGGCGGGTCTTCCACGCGGCTCAGCAGCGCCTCCACCAGGCCAGGCCGGTTGGGCGGGCAGACCCCAATGTGGTCCCCTGGCTGATACTGTAGCCCCTGCTGCCCTCCAATGTCTAGGCGCACCAGGATGGTGGCCCGGCTGGGGGTGGAAGAGGGGCAGATTACGGGGGGTGGGGGGCAAGTAGGGGAAGGATGATGGGGGCTGGGGCATGTGCAGAGCATGGGGTAAGCAGTCTTCCTCACGTGGACTTGCTGCTTTGCAGGTTTTCCACTGAGAGGACCGTAGCTTGGAACATCTTCCGCCTGTGCACGTGGATCAGGCCTGGGGTGGGGCAGGGGGCAGAGGAGACAACTGAGCCAGGGAGCCTGGCACCCTGAATGAGATAGCCGGGGGTCCTGGGGACCCCAGAGGTCAAGATAAGTCAGGCCTCACCTGGCAGCAGCTGGAGGCCCTTGGCCTGGGGACTCAGCCGGTATCTCTGGCGCTTCCAGCTCTGTTTGGGACTGAATATATCCCGGGCAGCAGCCTTGGCGTCTTCTCCCACACAGAAAGTCTCACAGGCAGCCTGAGGTTGTTCAGGTGGGGGGGACGTTAGTGAGGGCTCAGGACCTCCTGTCATCAGGGAGCGGCCCAAGCAAGGAGGAGCTCAAGTTGCCTTTCGAGTCTCCTCCTTCCATCCTGGTGGGGCTTCAGGGGTGGGGGTATCCAGGAAGGGTACACAGGGCTATGGGATCAGCAGCCGCAGTGGCAGGAGGGAAACTGAGATGTACCTGAGGCCAAGGCCACATTGAGGATGAGCCCTTGCACTTCAGTCCCTTCATGGGCCACAGGGCCCAAGGGCCACAGCTGTTCTTTCATGCATGTCTGTTTGTGTCCCACCCATGAGTTACTTATCTGGTTGGTGTTGATTGTGTGTACCCCACCCCCACCCCCCATGGCCCCTGGGACACAGGGCTTGTCGCATAACAATACTCAGCGAATGTGTCTGTGTTTTTAGATCTGTGTTCAAATTCTGATTCCTGAACTTGCATTTTACATGGTCCAGTGTCCCCATCCTCAAGCCTTCTTGGCTTCTTGTGAAGATGAAATAAGGTGCTTTGTTATAAAGTCCTTAGCACAGATAGTAAGTGCTCCTGCAGTGGGACACAGAGTTCAGGGTGGTGGGGGAGGCTCTGGCAGGTCTGTCCTCCCTTTCATGGAGCCCAGGGGCTGGGGTGGGGCCCGTGGGGCAGGGCCCCGGGGAGGGTCCATATCCTATTTGTTTCTGGTCAGGCACAAGCTCCCCAGGATGGGCCACTCCCTCTACTCCCTACTCATATCACCAGACTTGGTTCATTTTCCTTTTTTTTTTGTAAAGTCTTGTATCTCTTCCTTCCTTCCTCGGCCCCCTCCCTTCCTTTCTAGTCCCACTGCTACCACCCTAGTTAGCACAGAGTCTTCCTTTCTTTAAGCAATGTTCCTAAAATGTCATGTTGTACTCATTCCTTCTCTTGTCCCATTCCATAACTTCCGTTGGTTCTTTCTCCAAATTCTTTAGCCTTGGTTTCAGTTTCCCTTTCTCTCCCAATCTGGTTGTATCTGTTTCTCCAGCTTGACCTCCACCAGGCAGGCCCCTGCATCCCCACATCCTCAAGGGCCCTCCTCCTCTACATCAGTCCTGACCTGGTAGGTTGGCACTGACCCAGCCCAGGACGGTGACAGGACCGGGGACCGTGAGTTCCAAGCACAATCCCCAGACCAGGCATAGTTGCCCCCTGAGGAAGCCCAGGCTTAAAAAGTCACAGCCCCTCAGTCCCCGTCCTCCCCAGGCCCAGGACCACCTCTCCAGTCCAGGCCCTGCCCAAGCCTGGCTGGCTTGTTAACAGGCTATGCTTGGCAACCTCTATGACTTTCTGTAGCTTTTGTGCTGGCCTTTGTTTCAGACTTCGCCTCAGTCTGACCCTCTCGATCCTGTCCCTCTCCCTTCATCCTGCCTACCGTGGGCAGGGTGTCCTGTCCGTGTCCTGCACCCCTCCCTTTGTGTGCCCACTCACAGGACCCAGCCTTGCCTGTCCCGGACTTCCACCTGCCAGCACCCTGTCTGCTCTCCCATCATTAGTAGAACCATGCTGTCCACCACTCAGGACTGGGCCAGGAGGGCTGACTCTAGTGGCAAAATGAGGGTGGATTTTGGAAGGAACAGGAAAGGATAAGGGAGCCGAGTAGAATTAGGGCAGTAGTGAGCCTCCAGACTCAATATTGCAGGTCCCAGCAATAAGGCACCGGGATCTAGGTAGTGGCAAGGGTGTCCCAGGTTGGAGTCAGAATTGGGGGCTGTAGGAGTGAACTGGGGTCAGATGTCGAGGAAAGGTCCCAGGGCTCACCTGGAAGGCAGCCTGGGCCCAGCCACGGAAGGCTTCCTCCTGGCCGCACAGCTCATCCCCCTGACCCAGCTGCAGCAGCCGCTCTCCGCCCAGCTCCTCCAGCCGCGTGTCCACTGCGCGCGCGAAGGCGCAGAAGTGGGGATATGCCCGGGAGCCCAGCCCGAACACACAGAACCTGGCAGGCAGGGAGCTGTCACCAAGGCCCACCCGGACCCCAGCCTGTGTTTTCTCGGGAGCTTGCCCTCCCAGCATTTTCCCCGAGAGGCAAACCTGAGGGTGCCCAGCGCCCCCGCACTGTCTGTGTTACTAGACTCCTTCCTTTTCCGCCGCCAGGAGGAGACCAGGGGGTCTGAGCAAGAGACACTGTTGAAGCGCATTTTGTAGCTCCTGGAAAGAGAGGACAAAGACAGGTATCCCAGAGAACTGAAGAAGGGCCTGGGCCAGGGACACGGTGTCAGGCTCTGCGTGTGAGTGGGAAAGGTCCTACCCTTGGCCTGGCCCTGCTCTTTCGGGAGCCAGGTTGGGATTGGGGCTGAGGGCCAGCATCCCAGGGGGACTCTGAACCTTTGGGCCTGTTCTGCCTCCTCCTCTCTCTGAAGGAGACCTCAGGACCACCTGCCTCTTAGACTCCTGGGGACTGGATGGGCAGGTCACAAGGAAGGCAGGAGGGAGGAGCACCTCCTGGAGCCTTGATTTAGCAGGTGTCCCCACAGCTCTCCTCCAGCCTTTTGGGAAAATGGCCTGAGGCGCAGGGGGAGAGCACCTCAGACCCCCTTTCCTCTTGTGTCTCCACACATCTCACTGCCCCTTAGCCCCCCAAAACTCCCGTCCCCTCTCACTTGTGCTGTTCGGGTCGAGGGGAGCTGTTGTAGGGGCTGGTCATTTCCATCAGGGCCACTGCAAAGCTCTGTGCGAAGGAAGGGAAGTTGTACATCAGGGTATATGCTATTGACAGGCACTTAAATTTCTAGCCCTTTTTCATTGTCCTTACATATTTGTGTGTATAGGCTGTTTTGTTTAAAGTAAAAAATGGGACCACACAACACTTACCTGCTTATTATTGATAACCTATCCTGGACTTCTTTCCAGGTCAGTACACCAAGATTTACCTCATTCTCTGTAATGGTTCCACGTTATTGTTGTTGTTAGCTGCCATAGAGTCAGCCCCTGACTCCTGAGGACCCCATGTGTTACAAAGTTACTGCTCCATAGGGTTTTGTTGGTTTCTTCGCTCTAACCTTATGAAAGCAAATCACTAGGCCTTTTCTTCTGTGGAGCTGCTGAGTGGGTTTGAACTGCCAGCTTTTCCATTAGCAGCTGAGGGCAAACTACTGGCGCCACCCAGACTCTTTAATGGCTCCATGGTTCATCGTCTGAATGAACCATAATGTGTAAAACTTCCTCTGATTGAAGGACATCTGGTGGCCTCTGAATAATGCTTAATCACACACTTCTGTGTATATAGCCTTGCTTCCTGTTTTGCATATTTCAGCAGGGTAATGCTTAGAAGTGGAATTGCTGAGTCAAAGGATTGAAAAACTTGCTGAGGTAGTCAAGTAGTCCTCTAGAAGGACTGCATCAGGTGACGCTCCCACCATGGGGTAGGGGAATACTTTCCTCACGCTATGTCAACACTGGGTGCTACCCATCTTCAGTGCTCAAGACAGTTCGATAGGCAGAAAATAATTCTCCATTTCTTGTACTGCTCGGGTCACTGGTGGTAGTGAATGCTTTTACGCGGCCCTCCTTTGGAGGCTGTGCCACGCCTCCGCTCTGGCTGGAGGATGTGAGGTGATCCAGGGATTGCTGAAGCAGATACAGTAATCTTATGTGCTGCCATGAACACCGCTGAGAACCACACCAAACAGACCTTCACATAGAAAGTGAAAACAAACTCTAGAAGGAAACAGCATCTAAGTATTCACGGTAGATGTATTTGGGTGGTGGTTCTATAGGCTCACCATAACTTGCACGTACTACTTCAATGTTAGTTTTTGAATGTTTTGTTGAAATGTTCCATCCATACAGAAAAGAATGCATATCATAAATGTATAGCTTTATGAATTTTCAAAAACTGAACATACCTGTGTAATCAGCATCAAGAAACATTACCAGTATCCTAGAAGACCCCCAAACCCTCACTAATCATTAGCATACAACCCCCCACCCCGCACCAGGGGTAACCAGCCACTCTCCTGCCTTCTAACACCATGCATTAGTTTTGCCTGTTCCTGAGCTTTCTGCAAAATGAATCATACGATATGGAGTCTTATGTTTGGCGGCTTTTACTTTACGTTGTTTGAGATTCATCTGTATTGTTGTGTGTGGTTGTAATTTGTTCATCCTCATTGCTGAATAACGATAGAATATACCACAATTCATTTATCTAGTCTACTGTTGATGGTCATTTGAATTGTTTCGAGTTTAGGAGTATTATGAACAATGCTGCTATAAATATTTTTGTTTGTGTTTTTAGTGAATATACCCCATTTTCTGTGGGATATATTCCTAGGTTTGCTCCATGTAAAAAAATTTGAGGTAAAATTTGGATACGTTGAAATGCACAGATCTTAAGGGTACAAGCTTACTCAGCTTGGCTTTTTGGCAGTTTTTATTAAAAAAAGTTAAACATACATCTACCCTATGATCCAGAAATTCTACTCCTAGGTATTTATCCAAGAGAAATGAAAACGTAAGTTCACAAAACCTTGCACAAGAATGTTCCTAACAACTTTACTTATACTAGCCAAAAGCTAGAAACAGCCCAGGTGTCACAGGAGAATGGTTAAACACGCTGGGTCTATTCCTACAGTACTATTTGGCGGTAGACGGGGACGAACTACTTCCTGTAACTGTGCATGACTCCCAACAACAACATGCAGAGTGAAAGAAGCCGGACATACTGCTTCCATTTGAATGGTGAACTAATCATCTCTGGCAGCAGAAATCTGAACCCTGGTCGCTTTTGGTAGGAGAGGATTGACCGGGAAGGGGTTTGAACTGGAGAATTGAGAAGGGAGCTTTTTAGGGTGATGGAAATGCTGTATATCCTGATGGGGTGTGGGTTACTTGGATACTACTTTTATACTAAAAAAAGTTGTTAATGATTTTATTTTTCTTTAAAAGGCAGGTCAGAACGAGGGCTGAAGGGGACAATAAGGGAGTGGGAGAAGGCTTACCTCAGAATTCAAGCAATTTTAGGGTACTTGAGGAGCTATTTAGGGATTTAACAACTAGAAGCTGGAACAGATAAGAGGGACCAGAAAGGAATATAGCTTGGGGCAGCCCGGAGACATAAATGCTTGTAAGATAATGGTTGACAATAAGGCATTCAATGGCCCTCCTCTAGTTTTTTTGTCTTTTAAGATTTGTTCTGGTGAAACTGAAGTCATTTAATCTATGTTGGCATGTAAACAGTGCTCTTCTCTCTTGTCAGAGAAAAGAGAGCTGAAATGATGAATGAAGTGGAATATTTCTGTCTCTCTGGTTGTGACCTGTGAAGGCCTCCACATCCCAGTGGAACTTCCATGTTCCCACTCTGGGGGGCTCTCACAGCATCTTCACTTTCGGCTATGGGGTACCCCGGCCTAGCCACCCCAGTTTTGAGTCACCCAGTGTCCCCTTTCCTGCCAGGCCTCACCTCGCCGTTCTCGGGTGGATCACCGTTCCCAAATGTGCTGGTCACCACAACCACCAGTGTCTCGTGCTCTAGGGACACCACATCATACTCATCCATGCACAGGACCTGGGGGTGGGGGTGAAGAGAGGGATGCTGCCCTGGTCCTTCTCACCTGGCCCTTCCTGGCAGGGCAGGGTTAGGCCTCCTGGATCCCTAGGCCTCCTCATGGGCCCTGAGTTATGACCCTCTCCTCCAGAACCTATCCCCAGGGCTCCTTAGAAGGTGTGGATAGTCCCGTGCCCCTGGTTTTCCCAGACCCCTGCCCCTCTGGGCTCAGCCTACCCGGGGATCAAAAGCCTTCCGGAAGAGCCTCCCCAGCTGCTGTGCGTAGCTCTGGGCCCGGCCAGTCTCAGAGCCATACAGGATTGTCGCCTTCACTCGCTTTGCCATCACAGTGCCCATGAGCGAGGCAGAGATCTTGACTGCACTGAAAGCAAGGGTGGGGTCAGGGGATTCCCCAGGGCTATGGAGACGGGACCTCCCCTGGGCAGGGGACCATCAGGGCCACTGAGACTGGGGTCTGGACCTGATCTCAGTAAGGCCTTGGGGTATTGAGGGGTGGTATGCCTTCCCAGACCACCGCTTTGGGGCTGGGCCTTGGGGTGGGGAGCAACACTCCTAGGGTACCTACTTGGCCACTTCCTTAAAGGTCTTCTTCCTGGTGATACCTGTGCCCTTGGCTGCACTTCCCTTCCAGGGATCTGGCTTCAGGGAAGTGATGAGTAGGCCGGAGGTAAATAAATAGAAAGTTAGAGGCCCCTGAGGGCTGCTTAGTTGGAGTTGGACCCAGTGGGCAGGAGCCAGTTGTGGTGGGTACCTGGTAGTGGAAGGCGGGGGACAGGAAATAGTTGACCATCTCTTGATGGAAGACAGGTGTGAGGCTGCCAGAGATGGGGGGCACGATCCAGGCCCAGTCGGCAGGGCACCCTCCTCTCGCCTTCTGCTCATTCTCCAGGTGCTTCATGAAGGAGGCTGTGGCAGCGTGGTGGTCCACAATGGTCACTTTGGCCAGCTGGAGTGGGGAAGGAGAGAGAGGACAGGCTTAGACGCAGCCCACGCACCCTACCCTTCCTACCCCCACCACGGCTGTCACCCCAAACCACACAGTGTCACCCCCACATACACAGGCATACTTAAAGTTCAGTGTGCAATAGCACCTCCAACCTCCAGTATCTTTATTCCCTGTCCCCAAACCAAAATACCCTGAACTCTTGAGACTCCATGGAAGCATTTAGCAGGCACTAGTTTCCTCAAATCACAGTACCCAGCACGCACTAGATCCTGGTTTTGGGGCTCCCAGGGTCCAGTGGTTTCACAAACGGTACCTAGTGTGCTCTGGGGTAGAACATCCCTGCAAAGCATCATGGCCTAGCCTGTGGTAGCAGGCACAGCAAGGCCCCCATGTTGCATTACCACAGGGCCCAGTGCCCCCATGGCTCCCTAGGTGCAATGGGATCCTTCTACAGGTCTCCAGCCCTCCCCAGTTTTTAAGTGCCCCCATCTCTTCCACTCCCAACCCCCTTGCCCTCCTGGCCAGTCCGGCCTGTGCACCTGGTAACTGTGCAGCACAGCCAAGTTAATTTCCACAGCTGCCTTGTCTTTCCACAGGGACGAGGTGGTCCGTGTGTCTAGGTCCATGCAGACGGCCACATCCTGGGAGTGGGGGTATGCAAGGGATTGGTAGGGACAGAGGCCATGGGGAGTGGCAGAGAGCCTTCCTGTCTCAAACTTGTGGGGTGGAAGGAGTGAGGGTGGGCGGCCATTGGGAGACCTATCTAGTTTGGGGTTGGTTCAGGTTGGTCCCACAGAGTAGGGAGGGACCTTGGGCCAGTCTCTTCTCAGCCCAGGGCCTTAATTTCTCACCTCTACAAGGAGTCTTAACCTTGTTTTGGGCCAAGGTCCCCTTTGAGAATCTCATGAAAGCTACAGACCCTATTCCCAGAGAAGAATTGCATACACGTGTGACACATGCTAACACACATATGCACATATGTGCACACGTACATATGTCTTTGCCCTGTCCTCAGGTGGTTCGGTGGCCCTCATCCTCAGTTCTGGTTTCAGGGGCAACCCTCACCTGACCCTCTCTCAGATCCTGTCCTGAGATGGGGAGGCATGCGGGTCCTGCCCTCCCCCATGCCCACTGGCCCTCACCTCTAGAATGTTGTAGCGGTGGGGATCACACAGGTTCCGAGTGCCAATCTCAGTGCTCATGTACCAGCCGCTGAAAGGAGCCGCAGTGAACTCCAGGCCCCCGATTTCCAGCAGCATGTTGGACACCGCTGGGAGGGCATACCAACGCAGGCCCAGGGCTGCGAACCACTCCAGCCTGGGGGCAGCAGGACCTCAAGTCAGGCCCAGGGGGAGCCTGCCTGCTGGGCCACCCGGCCAGCCCCCTCCTTCTCCAGACCCAGTCCCTTTGTGCTCACGTGGGGTGCTCCAGGGGCACCTCAAGGACCAGTTCAGGGGGCAAAGGGAAGACCTCTGGAGGCTCATCTGGGACCTGGAGCAGCAGGGGCAGCACATCAAATCGGCCATTTCCTGGGGTCCAGCCGTGCTGGATGCAGAGCTGCGGGAGGGGAAGGGGGCAGGGCAGAGAGGACCCCTTTACTGTGTCTCCTCGCCCTTGCCTCAGTGAGGGCTCCCCATCCTGCTTCGCTCACCCCTCCTTGGCTGGATCCCCATGCCTCAGCCCAGGACCCTCATTCTCCGCCTTGGGGACTCCCTCTTCAGCTGCTCTGCGTGCCCACCTCAGTGATCTCCACGTTGGCAGGGTCCCCACGCACGGAGCCATCCTGCTGCCTGTAGCCAGCATAACGCACCAGCTGGCTGTTCCAGATCCGGAAGTCACCGCGGCCAGGGACACGTTGGGGGAACACGGTGATGGCAGAGCTGTGAAGAGGGGGGCGGGTCAGAGCCCTCCTCCACTGCCCCGGTGGTCAGAGGCTGGGTCGGGGAGGAGTGGGGCCACTCACCGAAGGTTACCTCTATTGGTGCCATACTTGATGTGGTTGCAGATGTAGGTGAACATCTCCTGTGCAGAGCTGCAGTCCCGGGCATCAAATACCTGAGCCCGTCCCAGGCAGGGAGGAAAGTATGGCCTTGAGAACCAGCCCCAGGGGAGAAGGCAACCCTGGAGTTCTGGGGGAGGGCCTCCCCTGTTGCCTTCGCAGGCTGTGGGATTCACTTATGATGAGCCAGGCTCTTCTCTGGGAGGCCTCTCCAACCATTCAGCCCCACACTGGGCCCCTCCTGCCCTGCCCCCTAGCCTGGCCTGCTCCTTATGTCTTTCCTGGGTCACGTGTTTCCCGGTCCCTACAGAGGCTGGATTGGCAGCTGGTATGAGGAGGCTACTGCCGACTTGGCCACTGACAGGTAGGCCTCCACTGCCCATGGTGCTCCAGCACAGGTAGGTGACCCCACCCAGCCACTGATGATGGGGATGGGGCAGCATAAGATGGCCTCTAGGGCCTCTGCCAGTCCTGACATCTGGATGCTGGGAGGAGCATCTGAGTGGAGGCCCCAGGAGGGGGCTGAGATGCCCCACTCTGCCTGAGGAAGGAGGAAATTTGCACTAGTGATGTGTGAGGAGGCAGTGGCTGGCTGGGGACTGAGGGAGGGACACAGATGTGAGGGGTCAAAGTTGACATAAAGCTTTGAACCACTTAAAAGTTTCTTCAGGTGTCAGATGGGATTGTCATTTTATTCTAGACTCCTTTGGGATTCTCTGAGTACGTGGCTTTATTCGAAATTCTTCCGTGGCCAGTGACAGTTTTAAGCAGGCCAAAGTCCTGGAATCGATTCTCCTGTGGGTTAGCTTGCTGTGGCCAGAGGCTGTTCCAGTGACCTAGGCTAGCTCTGTGTCAAGGGGCAGTGTGCTGGCTGTGAGGGGATGGCTGGGTAGGCTAGGCCCAAATGGAAGAGGAAGCTGGGCCCTTTTTCAGGACAAAGCCCCTGCCCCTGCGAATCTGACAATACCACCCAGGGAGTCAATGACACAGGGCGTCCAGATCCCCCTCCGCCATGGACCCACCAGCCCAGGTGACCATCCTGCTTAATAACCAGGTGTTAGCTAGTGACTGACGGCTCCCCGGGCAGTACTGAAGATGGGGCCTGAGGCTGGCCCCCTGGCCCTTTCAGTCCCTGAGGGAATGGGCAGGAATCTCCCCCACTGGTGGGACCCATCAGAGAAGCCTCAGGAGCTGCCCCCACCCCTCTTCGCCTTCTGGACCCTGGCCTGGTCCTGGGTCTGCTCCAGCCAGCCACACCTGCAGCTTCCCCCACTGGATGCGGCCGACGCATCGGGGAGCATTGCGCCAGGCCTGCTTGGCCCCAAACACCAGCTCGCTCTCCCGAAGCTGGTAGGTGCCTGTGGCCACCACCTCGGCTTCTACCTCCTGAAGACGCTGCTCATGGGCCTCGGAGCCGCTCCTGGGGGAGAAGGAAGTCATGTGAGGTGGGGAGGGTAGTCAGGATTGGGGGACAGCAGGGCTGGGTATAGGGAAGGGGATCCCAAAGTGTCTGGGGCCTCAGCAGGCTCTTGGGAGGCTCTCACCTCTTGATGGAGCTGTAGTACTGGTGGATGAAGTCCCGGGCCTGTTTCAGAAGCCTCTCAGGGGGTGCAGGGCCCCCGGAAGTCCGGCTCTGTAGTTTCCGTGGAAATACAAGGGAGCCCAGGCAGTGTCTTGGGGTGCAGGGTCCGTCCTGAGTTGGAGTGGGGTGGGGGTGGCAGGGGAGCAGGGAGCACAGGTCAGGACCAGATCAGGGTCCTGGGGTCTGGGATGGGGCCTGGAGGCAGGGGTTTGGGCCCAGGGGGGTGTGGGCCCAGAGCTGGGGTGGGATTGGAAACAGGAGTGAAGCTGGGCTGGGTCAGGCGGGGCTTGGGCAAGGGCTGGAGGTTGGTCACAAAAGCCCCCTGTAACTGGGGGCTTGTCCTGCTGCCTGTCCCTCAGCACCTGTGGTTCTTCTCACTCTGTCTCCTCTCTTTAAAGGCAGGGGCCAATTCAGGGAACATCCTGCTCAGGCTCAGGGCTGAGACTGGACCTCAGCAATCCTCAGCCCAGTTGTGGGGTGTATGTGGGGGGAACCTCACCTGCTGTGCCTGGGCACTCAGGGTATCATAGGTGATGGTCCCCACTTCCCAGTTCTTCACACGAGGGAACTTGGGTCCTTCTGGGGGCCGGGCTGGTAGGGGGCTGTTGGGAGCCAGGGGAGGGGGACTCATGAGGGAGGATCTTGCTCCCTTTGGCCTCCCCAGCTGTGCCCTGGAGACCCCTCCCACAGCAGTAATAATCCCATGACCGACTGCTGTCTGCTGTGTGCTTCCTCCCATTTTCTCCCGCCAGCCCTCACAACAGCTTGTGAGGGAGGCTTTTACAGGTGATTACTGGGGTCTTGCCAGAGGTGATGCTGGGTACAGCACATTCTCCTATGCAGGCCTGTCTGACTCCTGCATCTGGTCTCCTGGTGCCCAGTCAAGCCCTGGGAGCTGGGCCCCTGGCTGGGTCCTGGCCAGCCACAACCATGCAAGCAAGGTCCCCTGAAGTCTTGGTGAGGCCTTCGTCAATGGGGCCAAAGCCGAGGGAGGCAGCAGCAGAGATTCCTCAGCCCAGATCTCTGCTACCCACTCACACCCCTCCTGATAGTAGTGGATCGTGTGAAGGGAAGCCTCGAGGCCTTATCACTTCCTCCCAGAGCCACCAGCCGCGGGGGAGGAAGGGAGGGACTCAGGCACGGGTATGCCTGTTTGCAGAGCCCTGGGCCCTTCCCCTTGTGGGCCCTCGGCTGGGCTGGGGGGCTGCTTGCAGCCCCTACCTGGCCTCCCACCATGCCCATCTTCTCTTCATGACCTCTGCCCTAGGGAGGACCCTTCCAGGGGCTGGGGCTGGGAGGGTCAGGTGGGGCTGATGGTCACCTGGAGGAGGGGCCTGGAGAAGAGAGGACGGAGCCAATGGCCCTCAGGGCTCTCCTCTCTTTTCACTCCCTGTTCCATGAGACCCCTCCCCAGCCTCTTTCTCCTGTTAAGTAACAGTTGTTACAGTTTGTTGAAGGCTTGCTGTGAGCTAGAGACTGACGATGACCCATGGAGTAAGTACCGCCACATCCCCATTTTATATAAACTGGGGCTCAGAGAGATTAAGTAACTTGCTCAAAGTCAAATAGCTCTTGGTGGCAGAGTAAGATTCAAACCCTGGCCTGATTCTGTAGCTGGCACTCTTCACCCACTTTTGTCTGTCCTCCACAGCTCTGACTCGACTCTGTCTGATCCTTCCCCTGCCTCCTTGACAGTCCTGTTGGGTTGTGTCCATATCTTTTTGTGCTGGTGACCAGGCCCTCCCGCCTGGGCTGCAGGCTCCAGCTTTCCCAGTCCCAGCCTTTGACCACCCGCCCTCTGGCCCACCTGCTCCAAGCGGCTGTGGCCCTCACCTGTGGTCGGGTGCAGGTGGGGGCACTGGTGCTGGTGCCCGGCTGGGCTCCGCGGCTGGGGAGGCTGGGCCCTGCTTGCTGCATAGCCCGAGGCCCAGCCCCAGCCCCAGCCCGCAGGGAGGCCTAGGCTCCTGGCCCACACTCTTCAAGTTGCCCATGTCAGCGGCTCTTCAGCTCTGCTGCTCTAAGCAGAGCCCTGGCCTTTTCCTTAGGAAGCAGGGAGGGGGCTGGGGGGCAGTGCTGGCCCTCGCCCCGCCCCGCCACTGTCTCTTACACAATGGGACAGGAATCAGCCCGGTTGGGAGGCTGTGCAGCTATGGCTCCATGCCCGCACTCCCACAGGGTAGGGGTCTGGATGCCTGGGTTCCGCGGTGAGGACTACAGCAGGCAAGTGAGTGCCCAGGTGTCTGGAGGAGCCCTGTGGGAGGAATAGCAGGGTGGGGCTACCCCAGGTCAGAGAGACCCTTCTGTGGTGGCGGGCCGAGAGGGAAGGCCTCATAGCCACCCCTCGCCATCCTTTCCCTGAAGGCCAAACAGAAGCTGGGCACATGTCAGGAGCAGGGAATGAGGGATCCAGACTCTTAGTGACCACAGGGACTTCTAGGGCCACCCCAGGCTCTCTCCTTCACCACCCCTTCATACATCTGAGTACTCCTGGACCCCCACCTCTGGGTCCTCTTGGGTTCTTGAGGATTCCAGCCCAGCAAGGATGCAGTGACCTTTGTCCCTGAGTCTGGCATTAGGGTATCCCATCCCCTCCCAGCCCCAGTTTCCTGGAACCCCCTGCCCCCCTTCCCTCTCCCTCCCTGACTCAAATGGGGGACACAAAAGAGCAGGAAGCTGCCCTCCAGGGCCTCCACCCCCACCCCGTCATATAGTGACGCATGCTTCCCAGGAGGTGGTAGGTCAGCAGAGAGACCCAGCAATCAGGGCTGGCAGGAACTGCCCACTGGGGGAGGTCTTGGCACCCTGGAAAGAGGGTGGGGGATAGTGAACTACAATTCCCAGAATGCAGGTGGTGTGCACCAGTACTCTTTAGGGAACCTCTGGCAGTAGTGCATGCTGGGGTTTGTAGTTTTGGAGAATGGCCATGCCCTGGGGCCCATTTGGAGAACGGGAATTCCAGAACACTTAATTATGCTCATGTGCTAAGCCTCGTGGGTTTGAGACCTCAGAGACTGAGAGGCTGCAAGTAAGAAACTGAAGTCAAGAGACTGGGATAGGCAGAAACTGGGAGAGGCAGACAGGCAAACAAACATGTGGATTTGTCTTGGCTGGGCTTCTCTGAACAGCCGTGGAGGATAAGGAGTGGTGGGGGGGCTGGGGGCACTCGGGCCAGCCTGAAGGAACAGGCTGTGCTGTGAGCTCAGGGGTCACACCAAGAAGGCAAGCCGGCCAGCTTTGGAGGGACGGGGGCCTTGTAAACATGGGAGACCTGAGCTCCTGGACAACAAAGTGCTTGCTGCACCCCTGAGGGTACGTCGGGGGTGGGGTAAGCATGCTGGCAGCAGGCCTGAGCCCGGGGCCCCCACCAACCACCTCACTTCTCCAGTGTGGCAGGAGACGGGAAGCAGACAAAACCCTCTTTATGGCTTGCTTTCGCCACCACCTAAAATTCACCTGACCAAGAATGGTTCCTTTTTCCAGAGTCCAGTTCAGACAAGGTGATCTCCACCCATGTCCCCCTCCATCTGGGGAGTTTCCTCATGCTTTGGCTCTACCCTAAAGCCTTCAGCCTGAGGCCAGGGCCACTCCAACACACTTGCCTGGCCCTCGATTCCCAAGTACACTGCCCATGCCTTAGATTCTAGAAAAATGGGCTTCCTCACAGCTTCCCAAGAAGGCCTAGCACCAGGAACACCTCTCCCTCTGGGACTGTACCCCCAGGAAAGATCTGCTGCGAAAGTGCAGTGAGCTGACACCTCCAAGTGTGGGGTTCCCCATCTGTGCCTGCCTGGAGCTCCCAGTAGGCCTGGTGAGATACTCAGAGCTGCTCTGCAGGCTGAGGCCCTTCCTCCTAGTCTTCTTCCTTCCCTCCCTCCATCCATGGGGGTCTGCTCTGAGGGCTCTCCTCACCTGCTTTCACAGGCAGTACCCCCAACAAAGAAGAGATCCATATTTGTGCCCATTCCAAAGAAAGGTGATCCAACTGAATGTGGAAGTTATCAAACAATATCATTAATATCACATGCAAGTAAAACTTTGTTGAAGATAATTCAAAACTGGCTGCAGCAGTATATTGACAGTGAACTGCCAGAAATTCAAGCCAGATTCAGAAGAGGACATGGAACCAGGGATATCATTGCTGATGTCAGATGGATCTTGGCTGAAAGCAGAGAATACTAGAAAGATGTTTACCTGTTTTTTATTGACCTTGCAAAGGCATTCAACTGTATGGATCATAACAAACTATGGATAACATTGCAAAGAATGGGAATTCCAGAAAACTTAATTGTGCTCATGTGGAATTTGTACACAGACCAAGAGGCAGTCGTTCAAACACAACAAGGGGATACTGCATGGTTTATAATCAGGACAGGTGTGCATCAGGGTTGTATCCTTTCACCAGACTTATTCATATGCTGAGCAAATAATCCCAGAAGCTGGACTATATGAAGAAGAACATGGCATTGTGATTGGAGGAAGACTCATTAACAACCTACGATATGCAGATGACACAACCGTGCTTGCTGAAAGTGAAGAGGACTTGAAGCACTTACTGATGAAGGTTAAAGACTACAGCCTTCATTGAGGATTATACCTCAACATAAAGAAAACAAAAATCCTCACAACTGGACCAATACGCAGCATCATGATATATACAGAGAAAAGATTAAGTTGTTAAGGATTTCATTTTACTTGGATCCACAATCATTGCCCATGGAAGCAGCAGTCAAGAAATCAAATGACTTATTGCATTGGGCAAATCTGCTGCAAAAGACCTCTTTAAAGTGTTAAAAAGCAAAGATGTCACTTTGAGGACTAAGGTGCACCTGACCCAAGCCATGGTATTTTCAATTGCCTCATATGCATGTGAAAGCTGGCAATGAATAAGGAAGACCAAAGAAGAATTGATGCCTTTCATTTATGGTGTTGGTGAAGAATATTGAATATACCATAGACTTCCAGAAGAATGAAAAAGTCTGTCTTGGAAGAAGTACAGCCAGAGTACTCCTTGGAAGCAAGGATGGTGAGACTTCATCTCATGTACTTTGGACATGTTATCAGGAGGGACCAGTTCTTGGAGAAGGACATCATGCTTGGTAAAGTAGAGGGTCAGTGAAAAAGAGGAAGAGCCTTGATGAGGTGGATTGACACAGTGGCTGCAACAATGGGCTCAGACATAACAACAATTGTAAGGATGGGCAGTGTTTCATTTTGTTGTACATGGGGTTGCTATGAATCAGAACTGACTCAATGGCACGTAACAATAACCCCAACAAACCTCCTATGCTTTCCAGAGGACCAAGCTGCACAGTGTTTTCCTTTCTGAGACCTTTCTAAATGTCCCTGCTGACCTTCCCCAGGCAGCTCTTTGTCACCTTCTCCCCATGTCTGGAGCATACCTTCCTCTGGCTCCTTGCTCTGTGGCACCTCTCCCAAATTAAGTGTGCCCTCTGGAAGCCCCGATCACCTTCTGCTCCCTTAGGGATGCTCTGTGGGACCAGAAGGTATCCTGCACTGAATAGGCACTTCATAAACATTGATGCATTTAGCTGCAGGTGTGGGCATCCCTGGGGTCCTGAAGCTGGGTACTGGAGGCAATGGGGAGTAGCCACTGCAAAGGCATCATCTGATGCTAGGTGTGTCTCTGTGGGCAGCTGGGCTCAAGAGAAAGCGTTCTCTGGCCACAAGGCAAGTTGGGGTGTGGCCTGTACAGCAGGCACTGAGGGCTGTGGAACACAGTGGGCCTGAACTGGTGTTTGATCTGGGGCCAAGGGAGCCATGGCAGGAGTTCTAGGAGGAGAAGGGAAAAAGTCAAAGCAGAGACAGAAAGTGTAGGGGGTGGAAGCTTTCACAACAGGGAAGTCTCCCTTCTCCCAGTGTTGCTGGGGCTGTGGCCAGCATTGCTCCATGTGTCCCAACATCCATCAAAGTCATCTGAATCAAAACAGTGACATTTCTGAATGTCTTTGACTTTTCCACCTACAGTGTGGAAGCCTTTTCCGCCCGTTTAGGTACCTCTTCCTGATCCGGTTCTGGCCCTGCCTCTGTCCAGTTCTGGTTCTTGCCCTGCCGGGTTCTGGTCCTGCCATCTGCCTAATTCTGGTTGTGGCTCTGCCCTCTGCCCAGTTCTGGTCCTGCCCTCTGCCTGGTTCCGGTTCTGGTCCCGCCCTCTGCCCAGTTCCGGTTCTGGTTCTACCCTCTGCCCAGTTCTGGTTTTGGTCCTGCCGTCTGCCTGGTTCTGGTCCTGCCATCTGCCTAGTTCTGGTTGTGGCTCTGCCCTCTGCCCAGTTGTGGTCCTGCCCTCTACTCGGTTCTGGTTCTGGCCCTGCCCTCTGCCCAGTTCTGGTTCTGGCCCTGCTCTCTGTCTTGGTCTTGTCTGCCACCCTACTAAGGTCTTTTTTTTTTTTTTTTTAGTTTTTAAAAATTGTTGTAAAATAGATACGACACCATATTTGCCATTTTATCCATTTTTAAGTGTACAATTCAGTGGCATTAATTACATGCACAATAAAAGTTTTTAAATAGCAAAAAATATCCCGTTACAGAAGACATCTCTAAAGCATTAACTGATCAATATGTTTGGTTACTCCATTTCCCATACCCAGAATTGGGACTTATGATGTGACAATGGCAGAGAATCCTTGAGATCGCAACTATCCTAGAAAACCCAGGATGTCTATTTTCCATATATCTACCACTCACTTCTGAAATGGATCCATTCCTTGATTTTTCTTCTTCTTCTTTTTTTCTTTTTTAATTGTGCTTTAGGTAAAAGTTTATAGCTCAAGTTAATTTCTCATTCAAAAATTTATACACATATTGTTTTGTGACCTTAGTTGCAATCCCCATAATGTGACAGCACACTCCCCCTTTCTACCCTGAGTTTGCTGTGTCCATTCAACCAGTTCCTGTCTGGTCCTTCCTTCTCATCCTACTTTTGGACAGGAGCTACCCATTTGGTCTCGTATATCTGATTGAACTAAGAAGCACATTCCTCACGTCTATTATTTTTTGTTTTATAGTCCTGACTAATCTTTGTCTGAAGACTGGGCTTCGGGAATGGTTTCAGTTCTGGATTAACAGTGCGTCCAGGGGCAAGAGTTTTGGGGGTTCCTCCAGTCTCTGTCAGACCACTGAGTCTGGTCTTTTTAGGTGAATTTGAGTTCTGTCCTACATTTTTCTCCTGCTCTGCCCCGGACTCTCTGTTGTGTTCCCTGTCAGGGCGGTCATTAGTGGTATCCAGGCACCACATAGTTCTTCTCATCCTGCTAAGGTCTTAAAGCTTATTTGTCTTATATGCTGACTGCTCCTAGCGACATTTGCATTTTAGAGAGTAACCACTGGCCTTTTGGTTAGTAGCCAAGGGCTTTAACCACTGCGCCACTAGGGCTCCTTCAATTTCTGAGAAGACAAAATTTTCAAGGTCTGCAAGGCTGAAGTTCTATTGATAGGAGATAATTTCACTTTAAAATTAAAAATAATTTGGTTGGGAGCCTAGCCCCTCAGTCCTAATGAAGGAATCTGTTTCCTGCCCCTGGGAGGGTGGCCCAGACCCCATCGCCATCCTGGTCAGTGAAGTGAGACCCTCCCTGGCTGCTCTGGCTCCCTCTGGCCTCCCCATTCAGACCAGGCTGCCGTGCAGGTTTGTGGTGGGCACACCCTGACTTTGGGGCTCCTCTGTTGGGAAGGGCAGGCCCTAGGCTCCCTTGAATAGGTCTGTGGGGGCGGTGGAGAGTGGCGGGTAATGGGAGCGGAGGGCACGGACTCTTTATAGCTCAACCCGGGGTTGTTCAGTGAGAGCTGGAAGTGCCCCACCCTCCCGACTATGAGCCACTTCCTTCCTGCCTGCTGGCAAGGACTGGGTGGGGAGCAGAGAGGAAAGGAGGGAAGGGAGGCAAGGGAGGCAGGAGGCCCGGGAAGGGGGGCCCTTCCTTTGCCCAGGGAGACTCCCTCCTTCTCAGGATATAACTCATGCTGTGTTGTGAGGTTGGAAGGGCAGCAGTTTGCTCAGCTTCCAGATTACAAGGCTAGGGCTGGAAGTTTGGGGAGGGGCATTGGGCTGGGGTCTGGGTGGTTAAGGCGTCTGGCAGTGGAAGGTGTAGCCTGTCTGAAAGGAACTCCTGTGTTGGCTCTGAGGAGCCATCTGCAGAACTGGCCTTCTTGAGATAGCCACAGGGAGGCAGCAGAGAGCTAAAAAGAAGCGTTGGAGCAAAGTTCTGGGATCAGACCCCCAAATACAGCTGATGAGGCCTGGCAATGAGCGAGCACCCAATGGCATGTGCCTCTGAGCTTAGCTTGGGTGACAGGTCCACACTAGCCCATGCTCATTTGCGTAAGCCTACCCCCTAGAGGAGCTAGGGGGCCTTTCCTGAGGGCAAACCTTCTGCCATTCCCTGCTTCCTGCATGAACCAGAGCGGCGTGGTGAATTGAAGTTGCAGGAGACCTCATCCAGCACAACCTGGGGCATGAACATCAGGCGCGGTGGCTGCTGCGAGAGGAGGCAGTTTCAGCAGCTGGGGCACTCATGGGGAAGGAGTGAAGGAGCCCCGTCCCATCAGGGGGCCCCTAGGGCAGAGCCAGGTGAGCAGCATGACCTGCTTGGCTCTGTGCTGGAGACTCCTCTGCCTCCTGGCTCTCAAATGGATATGAAAGGCATGTGGGCTAGAGGCCTTTGAATGCCCCAAGACCTTGCCCTGGTAATCTAGGGTGACTGTTTGCCTTTGGGGGCTCCTGAGGGGTTTGGATTAACATCCTGAGGGAAATTTGGTTGTCTCCAGGCTTTGATTCCCCTTGACGATTAGACTTTTCCCCCCAAAACACCTCCCTGAGTGGATTCTGTGCCTGTAGGGTGTGCATTCACACACACACACACACACACACACACACACACACACACATGCACACAAGCACGCGTGCACACACTGCAGTGAGCCTATGGGTGGGGAACAGTGGGGACTCACTCATTCACTCACCTCCTCATCTGGTCACTCCAAAGCTTATCTGGTCAAGAACATCATTGGTGGATATGAACGTTTTAAAATCCATGGGGTCTTGACATTGCTCTTTGTTCCTGGGATCCAGAATGAAAATGAGGACATTTTAGGGTCAGGCTGAGGTCTTCCAAATGCTGGTCATGGGGCCCCTGTGTCAGGCCAAGGGGGCCCCACATAGAAGGCCATACTGTCTGCCAGTATACTGGGGCTGTCTGGCCAGCCCCACCTACTCTTTCCTCTCCTTCATTCTCTCAGATTGGCCCAGTTTTCTGGTGTGGTTGCTGTGGTGCTAGGTCTCTTGGGAGCCGGGGCTCAGAGCATCAAGTGTGCCCAGCCATGGAAGTTCCTTAGCAACCATCACTGCGGACTGGCTGGGTAGAACCCCCTTCCCCCTGTCTTTCAGGTGCCCCAAGAGGAGGGCCAGGCCTCCTCTCCAAGCCAGGAAAGGGAAGAACAGCCTTTACATCCCCCTTCCCCTACTGATTTGTGAGGTATAGAAGGCAGGATCCCAAACCCAGGTATACCCTCAGTCATCATGTTATTTGTCTTTTTGCCTACCCTCCCAACTGGATCACAAGCTCTTAACTCCCGGTGCTCAGCAAATGAGACGCTCCTGACATATTTGCTGCTGCCACTGATCCGAGGCTTTCCTGAGGTCCCCATTCTGTTTTCTGGTTTTCTAAACTCCTGCCTAGGCTCATTTAGAGCTGGGTGACTCCAGTTCCTAGAGGAGCTTAGATTTAGATGGTGTTCTGCCTGTGCACCCAGAAGAGGAGGCACTCTAGGCCCTTTCTCATTTAGGAGAGAAAGATCCAATCCTCTCTTCCTGGAGATTCTGGGTCCCCATACCTTGACTGGCCTCTCATCATTCACGCCTCACCAGCTCTGTCCTCCCATGAGAAGGTCCCACACTGCACTGATGGTCTCCAGAGATGAGAAGTCCTGATCACTGTTCTAGGCTCAGCCAAGTTCTTCCTAGCCCCTTCTCCTTTGTAAAGCCTCCCTTCCAGCCCTCTACCCTGAAGTTAAAGCATGCACAGTCTGTGCTCCTTCTTGACACTTGGGATCCAGGACCTTGTGACTTCTCTTGTTGTCTTCCATTACTTGTATTTGGCTCCTTTAATGTTGTCTATTCATGTGTGAGCATCTTGTCTTCCCAACTAATTGCAAACTTTTTAAGGCCTGAATTGTATACAGGCAGTCCCCTGGTTATGAGTGTCCAACTTACATACAACCCATAGTTAGGAACCAACCCGCGTAAAGCTATTCTATTAAAAATTCGAGGTACATACAATGGTTTGTAATAACAAACAGGTGCTACTTTGCGAAGCACATCAAAACACTATTATTATTGCTGTATTATTGCGTTAAAGCTGGTTTAGTGTATCTGAAAGTGTTTAATGTTTTTTATGCATAGAAAGGTATACTATATACTATGACAAATGCTTGACTAATTGATGTTAGATACAAACTGTACCTAACTGTTCTGACTTACGTACAAATTTGACTTAAAGACAGATTTGGGAATGGAACTCGTTTGTAATCCAGGGACTGCCTGTACTTTATTTCCCTAGGGGCCTCACACAGTATGGGGCACACAGAAGGTGATGGATACTTGTTTATGGGTCGATGGGGAGGTGACAGAGTGGGAGACTTTGTTGGACCTGAGTGCTTTTCTGGCATTGGTTGGCTTAGAATCTGATGGCCCACGGGGTGGGATAGCTACCCCCTGCACAATCTGGGGTTGTTTCTGAATTTTGCCTGATAATTTTAGCAGCATGAACAGGGCATGGTTCTGGAGAGACAAAGTCCCCTCTGTATTTAGAGCTGTCTGTGCCTCTTCGCTTTCTCTCTTACACACACACACATGCTCTCTCTCACACACACACCTAGAATTCCCTATTTCCTTTAGTTCTTGTTATATGTGATATGTAATCCCTGACCTGACCTGGTATGCTGGGAAAACTACTTGACTGAGAACCAGGAGACCTGGCTTCTTGTTCAGCTCTGTTTCTCACTTGTGGCACAACTTCGAAGAATCTTCATTTTTATCGTCTGAAATATGAGAGTGTTCCCTACCAGCTCTAATATTTCATAAGGCAGCAGAAGCCCCCAAAGGAAAGCCCAAGGGTTGCAAGTGTAAAGTTCAAGGGAGGATTCATATGCTTTTCCTTGATAGTGGGTGGAGGTGAAAGAGGAAGGTACATTGTGGACATGTGAGACTTGGAGCTTCTTAGCACCAATTGGCAGAGCCAGTTCTTGCATCACCATATACTGCCCCCAGAGCTACTGTCCAGCTCCAGAAACATTTTCATGGTTTGGAGTGACTGTCTAATTCACTGTGCCCGGAGGAGGGTCCCTGTCTTGGTCACCTGGTTTGCCCTCCCTGGTTTCCTGTGAAGCCTGGCACGAAGGACTTTCAGAACCTTGGACAGAGACAGAGCTCCACGGGGCTGGAGACGTTGAGCAGCCAAGAGTTTCTACCGCCAGGTCAGCTTCCCTAGGGGGTAGGGGGTGGGGAGAATGAAACCAGCACGTGGCTTGCTCCCTAATATTGTTTGGTCTTTCAAATCCACCCTAAAACAAACCCTCAATCTATATCAAAACAGTGTTCTGGTTCTGCAGACTCTATGAGGACTTTATTATTACTGTTTTTAACTATCCTAGTACAGTGTCAGGCTCATAGTACGTGTTTAGTAATTACCTTTTGAAAAGGAATACATACAAATCCAAGTGTCCTAGCCCCTCTTGTAATCACATTCCCCCTCCCTACCATCCTCTTCTATGTGGAAGTTCTGGAGCTTCTAGTACTTGCTAGGTTCTGGAGCCTCACGTGAGGTCCCTCTTGTGTCTGGAAGGCTGAGGCCAGACCATAAATCAAAGGGACAGATGGATGTGAAGTGCTAGGGCTGAGAAAACTTAAATTGGCCCCTCCTCTTTCTCTTTTGGGAGTAAGTATAGGTTGGTGAGAGGACCCTACACTTGATCCTTATTGAAATCTTGCTTCATGAAGAAGATGTTAACCTCTTTCCTCTGTGCCTGAGAAAACCCATACCATCTTGGAGGGCCCAGTTTCCCCAAGAAGCCCTCCCGGCCACCTCAGTCCACATGGAGCTCTCTCTCCTCTGAACTCCCCTGCACATATTGTCAGTAGTACAATGTCATACCAGATAGCTTTTGTGATATTTTGTGCCCATTAGTTCCTCTCCCCAATGAGATAATGAACTCCTTGTGGGTGGAGGCTGTATCATACGTTTGTTTCGTTTAGACCTTACAGTGATGAGCACACAGCAGGTGCTTAATAAATGCTCTTTGACTGATCATTCTTTTCCTGAGGGCCTTAGCATCTACTCTTAAAGATCTCCTACTCCACTTATTTTTAGTTGGAAATAAATATGTGGGATGGAGTAACCATTAGCCCCAAGGGCACCCAAGATGAGAGAGCAAAGGCAGGAGGTGGAGGTGGGGGTGCAGATGGATACTGAGGGAAAGTGGAGGATCCATTGATGGGTGGGGAGTGTGGTTGTGTAGAATTCAGGAATCACTCATTGCTAGAGCTGGAAGGGAGCTTAGAGTTTGGCTTGTCTGATCTTTTCATTTTACAGGTAAGGAAAATGAGATTAGGTGATACTTTTAAAGTTACACAACAAATGGGCCCCTTTCCATCACCTCTGACCTGGTTCAAGTCTTTAACATCTCTCACCTGGACTATTGAATCACTTCATGTGGCAGACGGTATTTTTCAAAGATGGTCATGCCAATATATTCCATCACACACGCTTTTCTTACAGTAGACAGTGACACTCCTCCACTGAGAGTTGGGGGTCTGTGTTCCCTCCCCTTGAAACTGGATGGGCATGATTATGGCAGAAGTTATTTGATGTGACTTTTGAGGCTAAGATATAAAAGTTGATACAGCTTCTGCCTGGTTCTGTCTTGGGACACTGGCCCTTGGAACCCAGCCACTATGCTGTGGGGAAGCCAAGCAGCCACATGGAAAGGACTTCTGTAGGTTTTCTGGACATAGCCCTAGCTGAGGTCCCAGCTGACAACCAGCCCAACCACCAAACACGAGTGAACCAGTCTTCCAGTGCCCAGTCCTGAGTAGAGAAGAGACACTGGTTCCTGTGAACCCTGACCAAACTGCAGATCTATGAGCAAAATAAGTGCTATTGTTGATTTAAGTCATTGGGTTTTGGGATGGCTGTCATGCAGCAACAGATAACTGAAACACCTCATGTCTGCCTCAGTTTCTCCAAACTATAGTACATGTTTCATTAACTCAACAAACCTTTATTGGATAACTGTTATATGCTAGGATCTGTACAAAGACAGACAGGACTTCTGCATGCATGGAGAATACATTTCAGCTGCCCCTGTAATTCCTTCAGTACAGCTCCTTTGCATACAGAATAAAGTTCAAACTGCTCAGCCCTCTGCAGATGGCCCCAGCCTAGTGCTCTACCACCACTACACCAACAGTTTTTCCTAGATGTGACCTCCAATCCACCAGTCTCTATGCCTTTGCTCATGTTGTCCCTTCTACCTGCAATGCTTTTGCCCTGCTCCATCTCTGCCTTCAGGGCTCTGCTCTGAAACCATTTCCTCCTTCCCTCACAGGGCCCGCACAGATTTCTCCTGCTGGAATTGTAATCCCACAACACTCGCTGCAGATTGCACAGTTTTTGTCTGCCCACCACCTCTCTCAGGCCTCACTAGACTGTGAATCCCTGGAGGAGGGATCCTGGTTTATTCCTCCTGTTCCCCTACCACATTTGGCACAGAGCCCAGAACACAGGAGGCCCCAGTAAACATTTGTTGATTCGACTAGTAGCAGAACCGGAATTAGAAGTTAGGGATCCTGAATCCTAGTCTGCAATACCTTACTTGCTTATTTTGACACTGCCAAGCCAGGGAAAACATCTGCTCAATGGCGGGTGCCAGACTGGTGGTAAAAGACCTTGGTTGTGGGCCAGGGCTTGAGAGCACCACTGTGTGTGGAGCTGCAGGCAGCAATGAGCAAGGGAGCGAGGCTCCCGGGTATGGGTTTGAGGTGGGTCCCTCTCTCCCTCCCTCCGTCCCTTCTTTCTCTCTTCCTCTCTTCCTTTTTTCCTTCCTCTCAGCAAACCCTGAGCACCTACTTCTGAAGGGGAAACACGCTTTTGATTCTCCTTTCCTCCAACCCTAGTTCCTATCTGAAAACACATCTAGTCTCAGGACCCAGTTGCACAGAAAAACAAGGCCTGCCATGCAATCTAAACTTCCCCTTGAACACCAAGGGGGTGTCTCGCTGCTTCTTCCTCTCCTGGGGTTCCTGAGGAGCCATTCCTCCACAAGCTGTCTCTCTTGCATTCATCTGACTGGAACTGCCTCCCAGTCCCCTGTGATTGTCACTTGCTCTCCTGGGCCTGACTCTGCGTGTGTCTTGCTTTGCCTGCTCCTTGGGGGCCTACCAGCAGGAGCAGGCTTCAATTTCTTTTTTCCTCCCAGGAAGTCCTGGCTTGACTCCTTCAGGCTGAGCAGGAGCAGAGAGTAGGGTGGGCAGGATGTTTTCCTCAGACTTTTCTTTCTAAATTATTTCTTCCCAGGAGCTGGGAGGAACGTATGTATCTCACTGTAAATACAGCCTGGTCTCCTGTCTTTGAGGAGGACTTAGGGTTCCTCTGACTCCTGTGTCCTCCCTTTGGGATAGGAGTAGAAGTCTGTCCCAAACATGGGTACCACCTCTACACATGGGAGGACAGCTGGCAAGTTCAGACGAACAATCCCCCGGTCTGGAGAGAAGGGGGAGAGTCCAGATGTCCCTTCCAATTTTCTCTTTCCTTTTGCCCATTCTCCACTGCAGGCCCTCTCTTCCTCGCAATTCCCTGATGAGGAGAGGAAGAAACTTCACTTATACGTGAATCTTCCTGGACTTATCACAGGCAACCCAGCATCCAGGGCATCATGGGGTGGGGAGGGGGTTGGGCCAATCATAGACGGGGTTCCACCCCAGTAGCCAGCTATGTGGATGCATCTGATGTGAAGTCACAAAGGAGGAGAAGCCTCTGCTACTGAAGACCCTGGGCATCCCAGTGAGGAAGCTGCTGGAGGTGGAGGGGGGCTAAGGGATGACTATACAAGCAAGAGCCTCTGGTCGTTTTTAGTATCAGCTGGTGGAGCCACCTCCTTCTCTCCCACTGGCTGCCTTCCTGAGTCACTGCCCACCCACCAGCAAATAAAAAGCGGTTGTCATCTGCTGGTCAAGGGCCCCGTTTGGTCCCAGTGTTTCCATCTCTTTGCTTTTGGTTGGAAGGTTAGAATCGGGGTAGGGTGGTCTCACCAAGACCTCTCTGGACCTTTCTCCTTCCAGACTCAGCTTCCTCTTCTCTGCCTATTGTTCCTCCCCTCCCCCTACATCTCATGATGGGTCTCCCTGGTGACAAGACCCACCCCTTGCTTCAAGGACAGAGGCAGCTGCAAGCCCTCAGGGACCGCCCATGGCCCCATCCTTCTAGACAGGTCTCTGATCCCAGCGGCAGGGGAGGGGACCCAGGCCGGCTGCTCAGCTGCCGACTCCTCCCAGCTGTCTGCTCAGCTGTCAACACTCGCCTCCCAGCCCTGGCCTTCCCCGGCCCTGCCTGGCTGCTCAGGCCGGGGACGCCTCGGTGCCAGAGCCCCTCACGCAGACCCAGGCAGGCGGTGGGCAGACGGCCGGCAGACACCCGGCCTGCCCTTGAGCATCCTCAGGCTTCCTTGCCTAAATAAGGGAGCTGCAGCTGGAGCGAGCCAGCAGGCCGGGGGGAGGGGCCTAGGGCTAGGCCAGGGTTTTCCAAGAGGCTGGGCCGCCGCCACAGGGCCCCGCGTCCGCGGATTGGGTCTGCGAGGCTGGTCCCGCGTTGCAGGGGGAGGGCGAGGCGTTCACACAGGGGCATCCCCAGGCTGGAATCTTGCGCTTGGGGGCCTCTCTTGTGCCGCAGCCAGGAGGCTGAAACTTCTGTCAGAATGTCCCTCTGCGCATCCCCCATGGGAGGCCCCGACTAATCCCCACTCCTGCGCGCGCGCGCGCGCGCGCGCGCGTGTGTATGTGTGTGTGTTGGAGGCGTCCCTGTCCCGGGTACATACCCTCCTAAATCTCACCCACCCTTATCTCAGATCGCGGCTGGCCTGGAATCTCCAGATTGCCTTGCCCTTCTCATTTCCCGGGTCTCTGTCTTCCCCAGGGGCCCAGGCCTTGACCCTGTCACCTCACCAGCGCGCACCGGGCGCATGCTGTGTGTACCTAGGCCGGTGCTTGGCGTGGCTGGGCACGGTGCATAAGGGACCGGCTCCTCCCTTCAATCAGGCCCCGCAGCCCTTCGAATCCCGGGGCGGGGGCGGAATCCGTGGCGCCTCCCTCGCCGCTTCAAGGCCAGCCCTCGCACCTGTCCTCAAGGCTCCCCTACCTAAAGGTCCCTTCCTCCTCTTCGGGGCACGCGCGTCCCGGGGTTCCCGGGCGGAGCAAGGGGCTGGGTGGGGGGAGCTCTCGGCTCGGCTCAGCCAATGGAAAGGGCGGGCGCGCGAGCGGGGAGGAGAAGGCGGCGCTGCGAGCGCGGGGGGCCCGGAGGCGGGGGCCCGAGCCCAGGGGCGCGCGCCGCGTTAACCCCTCCGCGGCCGGGCCGAGCCGCAGGCGCAGCCTGAGCCGCGGGCGCCGGAGCCGCTGTCGGCACGGCGGGCGGGCGGGCAGGCGGGCGAGAGCCGGGAGAAGGACGCTTGGGAGGACGGGCGGGCGGGAGGAGCGCAGCCCAGGGACGCGGCAGAGCGGGCCCGCTGCCCGGCAGGAGCCGGCAGACAGGTGTGCGGGAAGCCGGGCGGCCCGAGCTCTGGCGGCTCCAGGCCGGGTCCGCGGTCCGGAGCCAGGAGCTGAACTGGGACCCCGCGCCCGCAGCCCAGTCCCGGCCCCGCCAGTGCTCAGCTTGGCTGTGGGGTGCGGGGACCACGGCCAGGCGGGGACACCCGAAGCCTAGTGTTGGGCCGGGCCGGGCCGGGGTGGGTGGGGGCCCGCCCGGCCCGCCCATGGGCTCAGGATGCCGGTGCGGAGGGGCCACGTCGCGCCGCAGAATACCTTCCTGGACACCATCATCCGCAAGTTTGAAGGCCAGAGTGAGTGGGGGAGGGGCCGAGCGGGGAGGGGGCTCTGAGGGCGGGCCGAGCTCTCTGGAGTGTGGATGGGGGGCGTGCCCGGGCCGTGTGCCTCGTCAAATACAAGTCAAGTGGTGGCTGGTGGGCTGGAGGAGCTAGCCACGGGCCGCCGGGGTCAAGGCTTGGTGCTCGGTTTGGTACTTAGGGGGCTGTGGGCCTGGGGCCAAGGGGCCTGGTGTTGGGGCGAAGCCAAGAGGTTCATCTCAGGCTTCTGGGATCCGATGTGAGGGTGTGGGAGACACCTTGAGGGCGCAGGGAAGGGAGATGGGATGGCAGTGTGCAGGTGTCCCCAACTCTGGGTGCCTGAATGTGCCTAGGGCTGAGAGCAAGGACAAGAGGATGGTTATGACCCACACCGTGGGGCCCTACATGTACCTTGTGTGCCATCTGGATTGTGTTGTATGTGAAAGCTTGAAAGCTAAGCATGGTGCACACCTAATCTGCTCTTGAGTGTGTGGGGGGCATGTGTGTGACCCTGAGCCTGTGTGTGTCATGTGTGAGTTTGGCCCTGAATGGGCACTGGGGAGATATCTCTGACAAGGCTACATGATTGTGGGCCCTGGGGTGTTGTGGGGCTGAAGCTAGGCTTTGAGGGTACACAGGTTGGCTCTAGTGCCTCCATGTTGTGAATCTTCCTAGCTTGGGCTACAGCATCCCTAACACTGGCCTCGTAGGGGAGGCTTCCAGAAAGTGTCCCAGGCTAGGTGAATGTTCTGGGTGTGGGCGTTTGCACCCACCCTGCTTGCCTGTGCCTGTACCCAAGGCGTCATGTCTGTGGCCACAGGAGGAGGGGGAGGGTGCAACTGCCAAGGGCCCTGGGAGCGGGTGACATTCTTTGCACATGACCCTGTGAGCACAGGACAATGTGTGCTTGTAACCAGGGTCGGGGGAGGGGGTCAGTCCGATGGGAAGCATTGTCTGAAGCGGAGGAACAGGATGATCTCAAAGGGGAGGAGAGAGTGATATTGGTGGATGGCAGTGAGGTGGGGTGGGGCCCAGGGGTTTTCCTCTCCACCACTCCAGAGAAGGCTGTGCAGGCAAAGGGTAGCACACTGGGCTGGGGCTCAGGGGCCTGGCTTCTGCTCCCACCTCTGACCTTGAGTGACTCTCATCCCTCTCTGGATCTCAGTTTCCACATTCTGTGAGGCAAGGGAGTCTTTAAGGTCTATCCCGTGCTGATATTCCAGGATCTCTGGGAAGGTGGTGGGGGTGGGGTGGGGCTTGCCTTCGAAGAAACTCCCTATTTTCTCCAAGGCCTGGGAGCAAGGATAAGAGGCGGTTTTTCTTCCATGAAGGGCGTCGTGGTTGGTGCCCTGTGGACTGCCTTGAGTTGAGGTGGAGACAGAGGCAGAGCCAGGCGGTCTTTTTATGTGGCTGGGAGCCCTGATTCTGAGGTTGATGGCTGTCTGGGAGTTTTGGGGGGCCTGGAAACTGACCTAAAGATGACCCAATTCCAAAAAGTAACTTCCAGGAGGCCAGGGGAAGGGAAGATGTAGCAAGGTGGGAGAGGCCAGATCCTGCTCACCGCAGCCTGCCTCAGGGAGCCCCTGCTGCAGCAGCCTGGACCTTGCCTGTGGAATTGTCCAGAGCTGCAGTCTGAGGGCTGTGCCCATGGGGGCAGGGAGGGGCCAGAGTTCTGACTGCTGTTGAAAGCCCCAGCATTACAGGTTAAAGTGGCCGGAAACTTCTGTGTTTATAAAAAGCTCCTATCCCTGGAGCATCTTCCCTGGCACAGGCTGGGGCTGCTGCCTGTCTGATGCTTACCCGCCAGTCTGGCTCTAGAGGCAGATGTGCAGGGGGTGAGAGCCAAGTGTAGCTGAAATTTGCCCACTGGGACTTCTCTCCTTGATGGGGCCAAACTGATAGACCTCACATCCCTGGGGAAGGCCCCCTTCCCTGGGTCTGTCTTCTTACAAGTGGGCCACCATTTCAGGCCCATCACTGGGCTCCAGGTATCCCCAGGGTTGAGAGCAGGAGGGACCTTTTCATGCTCCCTATGACCTTGGGCTTCTCTGCCTGTGACCCTCAGCTTATTTCTTCACTTTCTGCCACACCTAGGTCCACAATATGGCTCTGTCATTTACAAACTGCAAGACTTGGGCATGTTTCTTAATTCCTCTTGAGCCTCGGTTTCTTTATCTATAAAACAAGGATAATCATACCTACCTTATGGGGTTGTTGAGAGTTTTATGTGAGATAAGGTACCTAGCACAGAGTAGATGCTCAACATGTTACTTCCCTCATCCTCTTTAGCTGCACCCCTCCCAGTCCCTGACTGCCCTTGGAGGTGGTGAGGAAGAGTACCAGGTAGGTACATGTCCTAGGGAGCCCTGGGGTGAGGGGTGGCCCAGGGAGCGCCTCCCCACCCCGAGTCTGAGAGAGTGGAGGTCAAGAGTTAGAAGCACAGGGCCCAGCACAAAGGGGAGGCCGCGGCTGCGCCTGGGCGCCATCTCCGGCCCTCTCCAGGCTCCCTCTCCAGGCCCAGTGTTTATCCCTCGCCGCGGCTGCTGACACGCGTTGCTGACACCCGCCCAGGCTGGCCTCAGCGCGGGCGCGGAGGGGGCGGCGGTCGGCTGGCTGCCTGCCCGGGGGAAGCCACACAGCCAGCCCGTGGGTCGGACGGGGGAGGGGGCACACTCGCCGAGTTGTGACCCGCGGAGGCACCTGTGTCGGGGTACAGCTGCGCTTGCCTCCTGCTGGAGACCCTAGTCTCCGCTGTACCCCCTGGGGCGGGGAGTCCCGGGCGACTGTGTGACAGGAAAATGTGGGGAGGGGCTGGAAGTCCCGGAGGCAGGGGTCCCCCGCTCACTTGCCCGCTTCTCCCCGCCCCCCAGGCCGCAAGTTTATCATCGCCAACGCTCGGGTGGAGAACTGCGCCGTCATCTACTGCAACGACGGCTTCTGCGAGCTGTGCGGCTACTCGCGGGCAGAGGTGATGCAGCGACCCTGCACCTGCGACTTCCTGCACGGGCCGCGCACGCAGCGCCGCGCCGCCGCGCAGATCGCGCAAGCCCTGCTGGGCGCCGAGGAGCGCAAAGTAGAGATCGCCTTCTACCGGAAGGATGGTAGGCAGGGCCGGGGCGGGGCCAAAGGGGGCGGGGCTGGGGGGTGCGGGGGTGCGGGGGGTGCGGGGGGTGCGGGGGTGGGGGGTGCGGGGGTGGGCGGCCGGAGAACGGCGCAAGCTCTGGTGGGTTACACCGGGCGTCCAGCGCTGGGGGGCGTGGTCCGAGTTGAGGCCCTGGCGTTGAGCCAGGCGGGAGTCGCAGGCTGGGCGTAGGGGCTGCGAGGCTGCCTGGGTCTCTTCGCCTCACTGTGGCGGCGTGGTTTTCCGAGTGGCCAAGGGGCTACTTGGCTGTGGGTCTGGCGCCTCTAGTTCCTTCCTCTCTGCGTAGGTGTGGGAATGTTGAATTAGGTGAGCTGCAGTTTCAGGGGCCCAGAATGGCAGGTGCGTCCGTGGAGTGAGGATGCAGGCTTGGGGCTGGGCGCTGACCTCCGGGCTCAGGCCGTCCCTGCCAGGTGACTGGGAAGATGACACTGAGGGCGGGGCAGGGCAGGGCCACAGTATTCTGGCTGCTGTCTCCTGCCCCCTCTCTCTTACTTAAGTTGCACCTGGGCGGGGTGCCTCTCCCTAGAACCTCAGTTCCCTTTGTCTCATCTGTTGAACGCCCCGCCCTCCCTACCTCCTCTCCGCGTTGCACCAGGTGTCTCTGCTCAGCCGCCGCCTCCCAGCCCAGCTGCTCCGGGCCTTGGGAGAGCGGATAAACAGAACCCCGGGCGGGGCCTGCCCTGTTGGGGTGGGCTCTTCTCTGGGAGGGCAGTGCAGTAGGGTTCTCTGGGGACCCAAACCCTGCTGCTCACTAGTGTGTATTCCACAAGCATTTACTGAACATAAGAGCCAGGTGCTGCACTAGGCTCTTGGAGACCTAGCAGTGAATAAATGGACAAGCAGGTTCCTGCCCTCACAGAGCTTACCTTCTGTAGGCAGTGAACACACGTTGCCGCTGTTGTGGGTGAGGCAAAGTGAGCGTGCCTTATGCCGCTGGCCCACACAGCTTTCTCTGTGTGATCAGGGTTGGCTGATGTGGCTTTGTGTCTGATGAGTGCATGCTCTGACATCACTGGGGTCCCAGGAGGAGGATTTGCTCATACCAAACAGAGGTCCCTTGGGAGGCAGGGAGTTCTGTCTGTTCACTAGTGTATTCCCGGAACCTTCATCAGAGCAGATGTGCTTTTTATCTCTGTCTAGCTATCTCGAGACAGTTGACACTGACTGCTGACTCCAATGTGTGGGTACTGTCCCATGTCATCTTTACAATAATCCTGGGAGGTAGATGATCTTTTCATCTCCACATGAATGAGGAAACTGAAGCTCAGAGAATTTAAACAACTTCCCAAAAGTCACACAGCTAGAAAGTGGCAGAGCTGGGAATTGAACCCATGTTTGCCTGACCAGGGTCCAACCCACTTTGTCTGTCATATATTAAAAATGACACCGGAATAGTTATAGTATATCTATATATTATATATTGCTTCATTTAAATTTTGATGTTAAAAGTTTGAAAACCCTGGAGTAATGAAAAGAAGATGCATGCGAGTCATGGATTCAGGTCTAACATTTGAAATTAGGTAATATAGGACAAGTCGGTTTCCTTTCCTGAGTCTGTCTCTACTTCTGCAAAATGGGATCATATGCCTTGCTTGGGAACCTCACAATTATGCTGTGAAGCTTTTTAGAGAGTGCCTTGAACTGTAAAACATCGTTCCAACACCCCTACAGCTGCTGGCTTGTGCTGTGTGATCTGGGCCCTTGGCAAGAGGCACCTAAAGGCTTCAGTCTGTACCCGGAGTGTGTATGGGGTCCTTGGTGGAGCTGGCCCTCCCTCCTGCCCCACCCCAGCTTCTTTGCGACAGGGATGGTCATGGGACCCCTTCTGCAAAAGTACTATCATGGAAATTTGGAGCTGAAGGTGACCTCAAGGCCCATTTAATCCAGCCCACTCAAGTTACAGGTGAAGACACTGAGAACCAGAGGTCCGGTTACCAGGGTATCTGTAGGGAGTGGGACTAGCGCATGGCCTCCTGCCCCCGGCTTCTTTCCACTCTCCATGGGACTACTACAGATGGGGCTGTGGCCCAGAAAATCTTCTGCCAGCCAGCTGCCTGCCCCTCCCTGCTCTCACCCAGCCTCTTGGCTGGCCAGCCTCGGCCTTAAGTGGGTCCCCACTTACCCTGGTACTCCAGGCCTGGGATGGAAGTGGAGTTCCTCTGCCCCCCCGCCCCTTGAAACACTCAGTTCCTCATGCAGATCGCAGTGCCTGACCTGAGCTCTGTGTGTGTGTGTGTGTGTGTTCGCAACTGCGTGTGCTCATGTGTGCATGGGCTGAGGAGGGAGGCAAGGGTGAGGAATGCTGATGCCACCTCTTGTTGCTGTCTGGGCCTTGCACAGTGTCTTTGCCTGGGTCAGCCATGGGGGAGTGGGTTCCTGGACTTCAGCCCTAGGGAGGTAGGGGCAGCGGGGAAGGAGGCGGGCCTTTTGCTGGCAGGCGCCACTGCAGACAGCTGTGCTGTGTCGGTGCCTCTAGCCCAGCTCTGTGCAGTATCAGGGCCTGGAGCCAGACAGCCCCATTATTCAGTTGCTGGGACTGCTGGGAGGTGGGGGTGGGCTGGAGGGAGAGACATGGGGTGCCAGGGGCTGTGGAGCTGCTCATTGGCTTGTGCGGCTGCCCCTTAAAGTCAGGCCCAGGGTCAAGTCAAGATGGAGTTGGGAGCAGCCTAGCAGTGTGCGGCTGGGGCAGTAACACCTCTCTGGCTGCCCCCGTGGTGGGTGGGGGGAGTGCCTCAGCAGCATGTACTGGCTGGTACACACCTGGAGCAGATGACCCAGTAAGCAAGGTAAGCATGGGCTTACTTGTGCTTGCTTACTAATCTGTAGTGAAATTGGTCACTACAAATTAGTAAGTAAGCTGTGCTTACCTTGCTTACTGGGTCATCCGCCCCTGTCAGGGATTGTAAATTTGAAAAGAGGCTTTGATTTTGTAGAAAGGTGCTGTGGGATTGGGAGAGAGACAGATGCGAGCTAGACCTAGAAGCAGAATCTTTGAGGTAGTGAAAAAATGTGAAATTGTTCACCACAGATGATCGGTTTAGGGCTGTTGTCCACTTGCCTATTAGATAATCCGCCCCTGTACACACCCCTGTTCCCACATCACTCTCTCTCCTCGACCTGTGGGCTTTCCTACTCTCTGTCCCTTGCTGTCCCTCTGCTCTTTGTTTCCAGCTTTCTGCCCTCACCTCCCAGCCGGGAGCCTCTGTCTGCCTGTGCCCCAGCGTCTCTGCTCCACTTCCTGTACCCAGCCTCTGGCTTCCCTGCCTTTGTCTGCTGGAGTTGCTGCCACCTGGCTGGGGACCCTGTACCCCTGGTCTTTATCTCCTTCTCCCTGCACCAATCTCTTCTTTCCTTCCCTTCCCACCCTGAGCCTTCCGTCATGCCTCTTTCCCTGGGTGCCCCTCCATCCCTCTGGGCCTCTGTCTGGCTCCCCATACCTCTGACTGTCCTGGCCTGGTCTCTATGTCCCTGGGAGGCTGTGCGTGGGTGGAGTTGGGGGTATCTCTGGAGGAGAGTCTGAAGCTTCTCCACTCCAGCTGCAGGCCAGTTGCCATGGCAACAGGGTCAGAGGGCCCCTGCTGTAGCAGCTGAAGCCGCCAGGGTGGGAGGAGGGGTGAGGGCCAGCAGTTGCTCTGCCCACCCTGTCACCACCTGTAGGAGGCCAGAGCCCCAGAGATGGCCCCCATGCCCATCGGTCTGCTGTCCCTGCCTCAGACCCTGGACTCCCAGTGTTCTACAGTCACTTCTTGCCCTAGTTGCTTTTGGCTGGGCCTGCTGTGGTCCTCCACACTGAGGCCATTTCTCCTGGGCCTCTCTCCTCGTCTTTCCCCAATGCCTTCCTGTCTTCGTAAACCAGACTCTCTGCTCTGACAGCGCACCCTTCCCTGCTGCCCACCTCCTTGTATTCTCCAATCCCTACTCCTCAGGCCCCCAGAGCCCCATCAATCTGGGTTGGTGGTAAAGGAAACTTTTCCAGAGGAGCCCTGGATGTTTTGAAGTTGGGAAGGCAGGTCAGAGACAGGCTGGTGCCCATTGGTGTTGTCTTCTTGAAATGGGAGTGGACTGGAGTGAGCCGGAACACCAAGGACAGGCACGAGAAGCCACTTCTTCTGGGGGAGGCTCCCTTCACCTCTGGCTGAGATGTCCCATTTCCCTGGCCAGCTTGGGGTTAGGGCCAGGTGACATGACTGTGGAGCCCCCTCTGATCAGGGCTCCTCAGCTGCCTCTTCCCACTCGGCACTACTTACCTACAGCTTCTCCCAGCATGCAGGGCTCCAGGAGCGTGCCCTGGCCTGCTGGGGGACTTCTGTCTCGGCCTATCCAGGGGCGAGGCAGCGGGATGTGGTTTAGGGTGTTGTCCACCTCATCTGCTTATGCTGGGGTCTGGAGAGTGTTGGGAGGTTGACTCCTCCCTGTCCTGTCTTCCACCTCCCCTAGAGGAGCTATGTAAATATTTGCGCAGAGCTGTCTGGGATGCTCACAGTCTGATGGTGGCCTTGGGCTCTGGGGAGGGGGACGCTGGGGCAGCAGAGGGGCTGGCTTAGGGGTGTGACCAAGCCTCTTTGCTGCCCAGAGGTGGCTTCCTGTGAGGTGTGACTCAAAAGGTTCCAAGAAAGCCCTTTCACTTGAATACACCCTGTGGTGCCTGAAATGCTGCCGTTAGAGAACTTTCACTTGGGCTGAGAATTATCCCTTTTCTTTAAAAACAAATTCTTTCTCATCACCTCCTGCCGCCATATACAGAACCATGGAAAGTAATTAATCCTTTAGGCCGAGTGAGTTTAACAGATCCTCCCCTTCCTGACCTGGGGAGAAGGGACAGGGCATCAGGGCTAGAATAGGAGGGGTGGATGGACAACTGTGACTGACGGTGTAGGTGGGAGAGGCTCCAGTGAGCTGCTGCCACCCTGGAGGACCCCTCCTTGTCCCTAGCCCAGGGTTCTACAGAGACGTTCTTACACCATTGCCTGTGGTTGGCCTGGAACGAGCCCTCTACTTTTTGGTCTCTTGTCTACTGGACTAGAAGCACCTTAAGGCGAGGCGGTGTTTTTCCCTTTGCCACCCCATCCCCCATGCGCTCAGTTCTGGGTGAGGTTGTCACGGGAGCTGCAGGAGGGCAAAGAGCAGCCCTCGTGCTCTGTGCCGTGTCGACGCTGTGTGTCCAGCGCACAGTGGGGGCTCACTGTGCGTGAGGAGCGAGGATGAGGCATGCAGCCTGCTGTAGCGGGGAGGCCTGTACTGGGAACTGGGTGACTAGGGATCCATTTCTGGCTTGCGTACAGAATTGTTGTGTGACCTGGGGCAAACTACTTCCCATCTCTGGACCTCAGTCTCACCTCAGAGGAAAACCCTAAAATAATAGGATTCCAGGGCTGAGAGGGGTTGTAAAGGATAGGAGGCCATCAGGGCCAGCGGCAGGTGACCAGGGAGAGAGCTGAGGGGGCCACTGAGCGAGAAGTGCCCTGGCCCTTCTGGTGGGGCCTGGAGAAGGCACCTGGAGCTCCCAGCCTGTGCACTCTCAGAGGTGGGCTGAGGAGGCCTGGGTGGGGCAGCAGTTTTAGGACTGCCAGAGAGGGGCAGAGCTGGAGTTAGAAGTGGCAGCTGTGCCAGCAGCACGCACAGGCACATTCATCATTGTGTCTGCACGTTATAGTTTGCAAATTGGGGAACATGTGCTGTGGCAGGTGGTCCTCACAGCCCTCTGAGAGGCAAGATTCCTCCCCACCGTTCGACTGAAGGGAAGCTCTCAGGAAGGCTGAGGCAGTTTAGCCAGCCGGTTGTTGCCTGAGTGGGAACTTGAACCCAGCTTTCCTATTTCAACACCAGGGCCCTGCCCGGCATGGAGCATCGCTGCATAGGGTGTCTTGCCCCAGAGGGCCCTTCTGGGGGTGATGGGCCCAGGGCCTCAGGAAAATTGGTTGTTAGCTCTGGCTCTGCTGCTGACCTTGGCCGGAGTTCTCTGAGAGCCTCAGTTCCTCATTTGCTAAGTGGGATAATAACACCTTCCATGCACTGCTGAGGGGAGATTCCGTAAATAAGATGGGAGGTGCCAAAATGTTTTAAAGTAGTATGAGTGCCAGGTAAGCTCCAGGGCTCATCATGCTTGCTGCAGACCATGGCCTGAGGTCCTGCCCCGTGCTGTTGCCACCCTGAGAAGTGAGTCCAGCCGAGAGCCTCAGCGGCCCTGTTCCTCACGGCACACCCCACCCCACCCCACTCATAATCTCTGCTGGCCTTTCCCCTTCCTCCCGAGGCCCCTGCTGACCCCAGCTCCTGCCTCTCTCCCAAATAATTAAGATCATGGTATTTGTGTTATTTATTTATTTTTGTCTTTCATTTTATTTCCTTTTATCTCACTCCTCAGCCTCATTACTTTCCGCATAGGCAACCATTCAAATGTATTTAATATGAGTGTTTGCTTGTATATGTTGTTGCAAAATATATATTTTTGTTTGGATGCGTATAGGTTTAATTTATATAAATGATATTGTGCTACACATTGCATTCTGGCTCACTTTTCTTACACAAAATTCCCCTTTAAGTCCAGCCAGGTTGCTATTTGACATCTAGTCTGTAGCTTCATATTCCATGGTGTGCACCCACCCCATTTTACCCATCCACCGTCATGGACCCCCAGATTGTCTTCAACTTCCTGCCACCATAAATAATGCTTCCATGAACATCCTCACACAGGCTCTGGCTGACGAACCCAGAATCAGCAGGTCAGATGACAAGCTGCAGGCTCAGATACCAAGAACTGGAGGTCAGATGATGATGAGCTGGAAACAGGATCCAGAGCAAGCAAGCAAGCTTTGCCAGAACGTCCATATATGTATATTGGGTGCAGGCTACACCCCTGAGGAAAATCACCTTACAACTGATTGGCTGTTTATATTATGGAGGTGATTACATTACATTACTTATGGGAGATCACAAAATGGAGGATAATCACATCAGATCACAAAACAGAGGATAATTACACAATACTGAGAATCATGGCCTAGCCAAGTTGACACATACCACTAACCATCACAGGGTCCCTTTGGACTTGTGTGAGGATATCTTTGGGATACATGCCCAGGAACAGAACTGGGGCATCACAGGGTGTGTGAACACTTAATTCAACTAAGCACTGCCAGGTTGTGCTCCGGAATGGCTACTGCCATCTACATCCCCTAAACAGAGCGTGAGATTCCTATGCCACACTCAGCATTATCTCTCCTAAATTTTGCCAGTCTAATAGGTGAGAGTAATATCTTGTTGCTTTTATTTGCATTTCTTTGATTTCTAGTGTATCTGAGCATCTCTTGGAGCCCTGGTGGCGGAATGGATGTCTTAGGCTTGATAGGCTTTTTTTTTTTTTTTAAATAGACTTTATTTTTTAGAGTAGTTTTAGATTTATAAAATAATTGTGCAGAAAGTTCAGAATTCCCATATACCCTCTCTGCCTGCACTTAATTTCTCTTATTAACATCTTGTATTCCTATGATACGTTGTTATAATTTTTGAATCAATATCAATACATTATTATTAACTAAGGTTCATATTTTACATTAGCATTCAGTCTTTGTGTTGTACCATCCTATACCCATTACCCATCGCCATCAAGTTGATTCTGATTCATAGCAATCCTATAGGACAGAGGAGAGCTGCCCCATAGGGTTTCCTAGGCTGTAATTTTTACAGAAGCAGACTGCCACATCTTTTTCCTGTGGAGTGGCTGGTGAATTTGAACCACCTACCTTTTGGTTAATAGCCTAGTGCATAACCACTACACTACCGGGGCTCCTTGTCCAGTCCTATAGGCTTTGACAAATGCATAGTGTCGTGTGTCCACCATTACCGTATCCTACAGAATAGTTTCACTGCCCTAGAAATGCCCTGTGCTCCACCTCTTGACAGCCTTTTGAGTTCACTGTCCTATGAATTGTCTGTTTACATCCTTTGCTATTTTTTCTATAGAGTTTGTTGTCTTTTGTTCTCGTTGATTTGCAGGAGTTCCTTGTGTTTTTAGAAATACAAATGCATGCAGCTGTATATTCAGTATGTAGTCGAGACATTAATTCCTTCTTGAATTGAGGTATTGCAAATGTCTTTTCCCATTCAATCATCTGTCACATTCACCCAACAAAAATACCTAGTTTTGATACAAAGAAATTCATGGTTTTTTTGCTTTGTTTGTGCTTTTGAAGTTTTGTTCAAGAAATTTTCTCCATTTGGAGGCCACAGAGGTCTACATTTTCATCTATTGTTTTACCTTTCTCAGTTGGATCTTAAATCCATCCTGAGCCTATGTCCGTATGTGGTGTCAAGTAGGGATCAAGTGTTATTTTTTTCCGTGTAGTGAGCCAATTTTCCCCACACTGTCTAGTAAGCAGTCTGTTCTTTTCCATTGATTTGTGCTGCCACCTTTATCATAGATTAATTTCTCATATATCCATGGGTCTCTCTCTGAGATGTCTGTTGTGTTCAAAATATTTATTTGTCTGTTTTTGCACCAAACCCACATTTTTATATTTACTGTTGCATTGTATATGTCTTAGTATCTGGTAGGGCAAATCCCCCCTCTTTATTCTTTTTAAAGGGTGATATAGTTATTCATGAACCTCTATTCTTCTTTGTGAAGTTTACAGTAAGTTTCTCAAGCTTCTGGAAAGAAAAAACCCACTAGAATCTTGATGGGATTAGATTGAATTTATAGATTAATTTGAGGAAAATTGACATCTTTATGATATTAGAGAGCCTGGCCTATCTCTTCATTTACCAGATCATTTCTATACCTTTTATTAGTTTACAGTTTTGTTTTTCCCCATAGAGGTCTTGTGCATTCTTGGTTAATTCCTGGATGCTTTATAGTTTTTGTTGCTATTGTGAAAGATATCTTATTTTTTTACTATATTTTCTAATTGCTTATTGCTGTTGTAGAGAAAGACTATATATTTTTGTAGGCTGATCTTGTATCTAGCAACTTTGCTGAACTCCATTATTAGTTCTACTTGTTTATCTGTTGGTTTTTTAGGGAGATGCTAGCTTTCTCTGTTTATATTTGGGTCGTTGTCATAGGTTTTGATGATCGAACGTTCCTTCTAGCTTTTTTGAGGGCTTTCACATGCACTTGTACTTGTTTACTGGTGCTTCACAGTGTCCTTGGAGGTGGGCAAGTCAGGGAAGGATTACGACTCTTGGTTTAATGATCAAGAAGCGGTGGGCTATTCAGTGACAGATGCAAGAGCTGGAATTGGGACAGAGCTTTATCAAGGCCTCCTCTGGCTCTGCCTGAGGTATGCTGGGAGCCAAGATAGGAGCACAGTTCTAGAAGTTCACAGAGAACTAGAGCACAGAGCAAGGGACCTCCAGGTCTCTCCTAGAGGGCAGAAGGCACTCTTGTGTGCCTTCACTGCCCTCAGCCACACTGCGTGTGTGTGTGTGTGTGTGTGTGTGTGTGTGTATGTGTGTGTGTGTGTGTGAGGGGGGAGCGGAGTGCAGGTCACAGTGAAGAGGTGCTCGGAAGTGTCACACCCAGTGGGGTTCCTGCTCCAGTGTCCAGCATTCCTTGGTGGTCAGCCTTGGAGTTCCATGGTAGCTGTTGATTGGATTTAATATCATGTCTGCGACACACACCTCAGTTCCCATGGTAGCCAGCCTGCTGTCTAGGGTTAGGGTGGAGGAAACCATGTGTTTGAAGTGGGCAAATTCTATGTTAAAGGACAAATTCTATGTTAAAGGACAGACTTCTGGCTCTGAAGGTTAGAGGGTGGGGAGAGGGGCCTATCGAGACTTGCCCATGACTGTGGTGCCCCCCCCCCGCCCTGGCCAGTCTATGTCAGTCCTTTGACAAATACACACACCTCCTGTGAGACCTCGCCCTGGCCTCACGGATCTGACTCTGGGGCAGTTACCAGGGTATAATTACCTCCTAAATCCAGGATATACTTTTAGAATAGTTCTCAAAGAGAGAGAGCCCTGTGGGCTAGATGGAGGGGTCCCATGGGATCTAGAAGGACTGGTAGGAATTGGAGACATGAGCCTCGCCCTGGCTTGGACTCAGCATGCTTGTGTGCACAGGGGTGGGAAACCTAGCGGGGAGGGCAGGCTGCCAAGCCTCTACTGAGGTGGTGGGGAGCAGGGGCTCTGGGAGACTCGGCGGAGGGACAGGCCCCAGGAAGCAGGAGGGAGGAGGGGATGAGAGTGGGGCCCTGGAGAGCAGCTGTTTGTGTGTAGACACTTGTGTCCCTTTCCCAGTGATCTGGGGAGGAGACAGGGATGATGACACTGTGGCCCAGAGAGGCATGTGGCCCGCAGCAAGCTGGCCCAGGGCTGGGTCTTGGAGCTTTTCTGAGCTCCTTTCTTAAGGCCGCTGCAGTGGTGCAGGTGAAGGGTGATGGGGGCTCACCACTTGCAGTGGGCTTGCGGGGGTCTGGATGGACGGAGGGCTGCCCTGGCCATGACTGCACAGAGACCCTGTGGCCCTGTATAGTGTTGGCAAGGTCTCAGGCTGGAAAGGCCAATGCAGGAGTCTGTGTAGATGCTCCTTCTCTGGGAGTTGAGGTCTGAATTGTGGCTGTCCCCAACCCCTGCGCTACAGTGAGTGTTCCCAGGATCTCCGCATCTCTCAGCTCCTGGAGTCAGGAGCATAGCCTTTATATTATTTCTCTCTGTCTCTCATACACGCATGCACACGTGTGCACACATCACACCCACACACATGCACACACACACCACACCCCTCACATGCACACATGTACACATGTGCACATATGTACACACACACACGCACACACGCATCTGCTTGTGCACTGGCTGGCCTCTCATGCTCCTCCTGTCTGTCCTTGGGCCTGCAATGTCCGCCTTTCCTAGGCCCCCAGCTGCCCATGAGAGTGGCGTTAGTGACACGGTGGCCCCTGGCCAGGAGTGGCTCCTGCTGCATCTTACTGTCGCCGCCACCAAGCTAAATATAGCCTGACAGTGCACAGCCCTGCGCCGGAGACAGCCTCTCTTCCTGGAGGTGGATGGCCAATGGGAGCCCCAGCCTCCTGCCCTCAGCATGATTTTGGGTGTTCCAGGTGCAGCCCTGTTGCAGGAGTGAGGCAGGGAGGGAGGCAGGGTGAGGATGGCTGCCTGCCCAAGGTCACCTTTCCTGCAGGGCCCGTGCCCTGCCTTGGCACAACCCTTCTGTCGCACATCTGCCATTGCTTCTGGCACCCAGGGCAGGGAGTCTGAGGCTCAGAGAGGTGGCTGGCCTGCCTCCAGTCACACAGCATGGCCTCCTGGTGGTCGGGGTGGAGCATCTCTGTGCCCCTTGGCTCCTTTTCTGTCCTGTTCATTCTCCTCTCCACCCTCCCCTGTGCATACATATTGGGACCTGTTTAACACTTGGCTGAGTGCGGGCAGGGACCAGATCTGTTTTGTTCATCATTTAGCCCTAATACTCCGCATGCGGTAGGCTCATGGTATGGGCTCAGTGAACATTTGGGGGTAGGGGGAGTCAGGATTATACCTAGATGGCAGGTGAGGATCCCAAGACTCTGACCTGAGGAACTTGCCCAGGAATACTCTGCTGTCACGTGCAGGCCCCTTCCCTGCCTGAAAGCAGTAAGGCCTTCTCCAATCCCAGCAAAGTGGGGCTCCTACCTGGGGTCTACTCGTGGCCAGGGGTGCCTAGAGATAGGGACCTGGGTTTGGGCCTATGAGTGGCCCCTGGGCACTGTGTGGTGTGCTGGGCGTGGGCTGGCATCATATGAAAGCAAGTCAGGCATTGTGTTCTGATGAGTGCTGGTGGCTCTGTTCCTGCTGTACCTGGAATGTGGGGAGGCCGGCTCTCTCTTGGAGTCCTCCCCATTGCCCTCCTGTCCTCCTCAGTGAGTTCATGACCTCTGTGGCACTGCCAGATGAGTGCCCTCCCTGCCTCACTGGGGCCTGCTGGGATCTGAGGTGAGGCGGGATATGGATGGTTGCTGTCAGTCCATGTCTTCCCTTTCCTTGTCTCTGTTCCCAGGGAGGCAGGGAGAGCTGGGCTGGGGAACCGACTGACGGTGGGGCTGTTCTGCATCAGGCGGGTGTGCCAGACCAGAGTGGCCACACCTTCAGTCCCTCAGACTGTCCCTGTGCTCGTGCTGTGCTTCACTTTGCGGGCTGCTGTTCGGTCTCTGCAGCTCCGCCCTGCCCTGCAGAGGTGCACCCTGGGGCTCAGGAGGGCCAGTGACTTGCTCAAAGTCATTCTGACTCAATGAGGGAAGGCCACCTGATTCCAAAGCCCGTGTGCCCTCCCTCCACGATCCACTGTGGGGGCGGCCAGGGAGGCCCTCCTGCTCCCTCCAGTCCTTGTCCCCGAGTGGCCCTGGCTCGGCTGCCTCTGGAGTGTGGGCTGTGCCTGCCACAGAGTGGCTCCCAGTGGAATTGCAGTCTTGGCCCTGCTCTGGGCAGTGTCGGGGACTTCCTGACATTGGCCTCTTCCCCTGGGAGCTGGGCACTGGGATGGGGGGCCAGGTGAGGTCAGAGGGGGACGAGGAGCAGGAATGAGAGGCCGGGGGTCGGGGCAGGTAGGAACGGGCAGGGCTTCGTGGTCCCGTGGAGATGGCTGGCTGGGCTGCGCTCTCCCCAGGGAGGCACTCTCCCCAGGGCAGCCCAGCCCTGCTTCTCTCACCAGCTTTCTCCGCTGGGGGGAGCCCAGAGGCCAGTGCTCCACTGCGCTCTGGGCTTGGCTCCAGCCTGACGAGCCCCACGCCTGGCCTGGCTGACTCAGCTGCTCTCAGGGACCCCTGCCCAGGATCTGCCTCTTGGGCACCCAGCCCGTGATGGGGTGGGGTCCGCTAGGGGTAGGGAAGCCTGCAATGGGGAAGAGTTAGGGGTGGGTGATGTGGCAGCTCCTGGGCAAGACCCAGCCACTCAGAGAGGCCCTGGCAGGTGTGGGCTACCCTCTCTCCTTCCTTCTTTCCCCCACCCCCATCTCTGTCTCCCTCAGCCATCATGCAGAGCTCCAGGTCACATTTTTGGAACAAAACCAGGGCTTTGACAGGGTTATTTGAGGGGAAAAATTCCTTGACTATCCGACAAAGAGAGAGGCTGAGGGGGCTCTGTGGGTGTGTCTAGGGGCAGGCCTGTGCGGACCGCATAGCTTTTACCCAGAGTTTCTGTCACGTGACCAGGAGGTGGGGGAAGTGGGCGGTGGGGGTAGTGCTGGCAATTTGGGGTTCCAGGGCCTTGGGCTGGGTGGGCTTCAGCATGCAGTTCTGGCTTCTCGCTGAGAAGCTGGAACTGAAGTGGGGGTGGGGCAAGGAGTTCTGAAGTTCATAATTTCTGGGGCCTTGTGTTGGTGGCGGTCTCCAGGCCATCGTGAAGGTTGGGGTCATCTTGGTTCCAGATTCTGGATTTTTCTGAGATGGCTTTCCTGGTGAGGAACGAGCATTGGGGGTCTGGATTGCTGGGATTCTGGGGTGGGTGCTGGGGTCTTGAGGGCTGAAGTCTCCCTGTCTCTGGCCTCTTATTGGGCCTGAGGAGGCCAGTCCCTGTTCAGGCCGCTGCCGGCCATCACCATATTAGGGCATAAACTCTAGGCCGGCTGTCTAGGTGCCAAACGGTCTCCAACTGGGCTGGCCCTGTGGCCTCCTAACACCACAGCTATGCTTCAGCCGGGGCTGTGTTAGAGGCTGGAGGTCAGGGGACAGGAGAGGCAGAGCTGTGGGCCTCCTGTGGTGAGTGGAAGGGGGCGGGGTGGCAGAGCATTCCCGGTAGCCCCTCCACTGCTCTAGCCTCTCACTCCGTGCCATTCTGTCTGATATGGCTCCAGGGGACCTCACTGCACAGGTGAATCTGCAGCTGTTAGGATCCTGTCCCTCTTAGCTCTCTCAGCCCCATCCCTGGCAGGTCCTCCTCTAGCCTGGCCAGCATCCCCCAAGAGTCAGGCCTTTCTCCTCGGCCCCACTGGTCCCCTCAGCCTGCTCCCACCACCTCCCAGGGCCTTGCTGGCAGAGTCATCAAGCACTGCCAAACTGAGGGCTGGCTTGGGGTGGCAGCCCTCACCGTTGACTCAAAGCCCCACCATCATCACCCCTGCTGCTGGCTGGGATCAGGGATGGGCCTGAGACAGACAGAGGGTTGGGGATCAGCCCAGGGAGGTTATGAGAGATGAAAGGGTGCTCCTCTTCCCCTCCCCAACACCACCTCCTTCCCCTCTGCATTGCCCTTCAGGATTACCTGTGGTCAGTATCTGCTCCCAGCATGCAGTGTGCTAGGACAAGGTGCGCCAGATGGGCGCAGGCACTGGGGAGTTAGGCTTCTGGAGTTCAGGGAATATGTGGGAACACAGGGTGAGCCGAGACAAGGAGAGGAGAGTGGGGAGGTGAGGAACATGCTTGGGGCCTTGCAGTCCAGAGAGAAGGAGGGGCAGGATTTTACTGTGCTTCTGGGTTCATTAAGGGGACTTCCTGAGCTCAGTGGGCTCTCAGCTTGGCCTTTGGTGGGCCCGAGAGCTTGGCAGGGGTCTACTTCAGAAGTCAGCAGGGGTGAGGGTGTTGGGGCTGCTGCACTGGACAGGGAGCAGAGGGAGACAGGGAAAATCGGGTCTGACTCATCTAGGAGGGCGTGTCTGAAGGGACCTCACCTGGTGTAGGGCTTTGGTGACCAGAGAGAGACTGGGAGGGAAAAAGTCAAGGACAGAGAGACAGATGAAAGACCTAGAGGAAGTGCTTCTCCCATTCTTTAGTGAAGGATCAGTTTTCTTTATTTCTAATGATGTTGCAGACCAATTCTGGGAAACACACAGTCACGTGCTTGGACATTGTGGCAACGCCAAATTGCTGTAAAGCCTTTGAAACTCTTGCTGTCAATTTCTGTGTGGCTGACACAACAGTTGGGTACTGATCTAGTGAGAACAGAGACACAGTAATAGCTAACCCATCTATACTGTTTAGTATGTGCCAGGCATCATTCTAAGTACTTAGCATGCATTGACTTACATCATCTTTGCAATTCATGAGAAAAGAACCATTATTATTCCCATTTTATAGATGAGGAAAATGAGACACACAGAGGCTAAATAATTTAAGGAAAGTGCGTAAATGATTAAGCAGCAGAGCTGAGGTTTGAACCCAGCAATTCTGGGCCTAAAGTTTATGGGCTTAGCCACCATGCCACACTGCTTTGCATGAGGTAAAAAGCAAAGGTGGATTGGGAGGGTAGGGAAAATGAGTGAATGATAAAAAGATGGAGGAATAAAGGGTTATAAGCCAGTGTGAGAGAAAATACGCCAGGGAAAGAGCTAGAGAAATAAGGTAGGCAGAGTGAGAGAAAGGGCAACTGTGTGACCAGCAAGCTGGAGAAGACAGACTGGAGGGAGAAACTCCAAGTGCCAGGCGGACACCGGGGTGAGGCATCAGGGCAGAGGAGACAGAGGAGGGGCAGGGAACTGTGGAGGTGGAAGCAGAAGGCCCTTCCTGGCTCAGGCGTCTGCCTCGCCTGGTTCTGCTCAGCCCCACTGAAGGTGCCAGGTGTCACAGTGGCTGTGCCTGCCCACCCGCAGGGAGCTGCTTCCTGTGCCTGGTGGACGTGGTGCCCGTGAAGAATGAGGACGGGGCCGTCATCATGTTCATTCTCAACTTTGAGGTGGTGATGGAGAAGGATATGGTGGGTTCCCCGGCTCGGGACACCAATCACCGCGGCCCCTCCACCAGCTGGCTGGCCCCAGGTAAGTGCAACCTCATTCCTCGGCTGGCTTAGGAGCATGTCTCCCTTCCCTGAGGCCACAAGGCTGTCCAAGGCCTTTCAGAGGTGGGGAGAGCACGTTGAGGAGATGGCGTAGCCCTGCCTGGCCCAGGATGGACAGACAGGGTGGAGTGACAGGGCCCAGAGTCACAGATCCTTGGGGCAGGATAGCCCCTGTTTCCTAGCCTAACCTGCTTGGGTTCCCCCACATCATCCCCTGAGACTGCCTTTCTCTCCTGCCTGTTCCTGAGCAGCCCCTTGTGGGCTGCTACCCTATGTGGTTTCTACCCTCTGGGGCTGGTCCCTGGTCTGGTCCCATTCCCTACTGTGGCCATGGCTCATCTAGGAGAGGGTTTCTGAAGGGTTTTGAGGGGTTTGCTCACCTTGGCTGGAGATATGGTGGCCTCCCTTCATCCCCTTGGTGACTCACAGATCCCCTATCCCCTACCCCCATTCCAGGATGGCTTCCTGGGGTTTAATTTTTCCCTCATATTTTTGGCAAAGTATTGCACCTCTTGGTTCTAGAATGTCAGTGTTAATACTTCTGGCCCTGCTTGTTCTATAGATGCCTTAAAAGGCTGTAGGGCCTGGGGGAAAGGTGGTGGTGGCATCTCCAGTTCAGATTACAGGCTCCCTTTACCGTGTGACCGTGACTGCATCACACAGCTCATTGATGCAGCCATCTCCTCCTCTATCAAATGGGGATAATGATGCCCACCTAGCAAGTGGTGTTAATCAAGGATAATATATGTAGAGTTGACCACCATGCCTGCTCAAGAAATGATAGTCTGTTACTATCCCAAGTCTTAGATTAAGATTGTATTCTCCAAATGTTCTGGGAATTGTTACTAAGGTCTGTGCAGTGCGGTAGGATGGAGGGGTGCTGGCTGTCCACTGCTTTGGTTGTCGCTGTGGGAGCTCCAGCCCCCAGGCCTCCTCAGCATCTGTCTTCCACAGGCCGCGCCAAGACCTTCCGCCTGAAGCTGCCTGCGCTGCTGGCGCTGACCGCCCGGGAGTCGTCTGTGCGGTCTGGGGGCGCCGGCGCCTCGGGGGCCCCGGGTGCTGTGGTGGTGGACGTGGACCTGACGCCCGCAGCGCCCAGCGAGTCGCTGGCCCTGGACGAGGTGACAGCGCTGGACAACCATGTCGTAGGGCACCGGCCGGCTGAGGAGCAGCGCGCGCTTGTGGACCCCGGCTCGCCGGCCGGCCGCGCCCGCGCCCCTAGCCTGCATTCGCCGCTGGCGCACAGTCTCAACCCCGACGCCTCGGGCTCCAGTTGCAGCCTGGCCCGGACCCGCTCCGGAGAGAGCTTCGCCAGTGTGCGCCGTGCCTCCTCGGCCGACGACATTGAGGCTATGCGCGCGGGGACGCTGCCCCCGCCACCGCCACGCCACGCCAGCACTGGTGAGGCTCAGCAGGGGACTGCCCCTGGGGCTCAGTGGGGTCAGCGGCCACTGCTAGATCCGCCTGTGCCAGGACCTCCACTCCCTCACTTTCAACCACCTGGCCTGTGCCTGGGAGGTGGCAATCCCATTAACCACTTATTTAATCCCATAAGTGGCCCGTTACTCCATTAAATATCCATTCACCCTGTTACATTCTTGGACTCACAGAGCCTTCGCTGGTCCCTGGACCTGACTTTCCAGGGCAGCCTGCAGCTAGGACGACCATGGAGAATCTGAGGGGAAGGAGAGGCACCCTAGGCCTCTGCCTCCTGTCCCCCTGGTTGGGTCTACTGCCTGCTGACCAGCCCCTTCTTGGGAGCTTTCTCCTCTTCTGCCTTGGCTCAGTTTCCTCATGGCTCCTTCCTTAGAGTGGGTGGAGTCAGACTTACTTGTGCTGGACCAAGCTGTTTCTCAGTGACTCCTTGTCTCCTGAGCTGATTTCCTCGTGGCTTACCTGTACCCTGTGTCCCTGACCTGTGCTCGCCCAGTGTCCACACTAGCTCTTCCTGGTGATGGCCTGGCTGCCCTCTGGCCCCTCCCTGCAGGCCTGACCTTGCTCTCCCTCTCCACCTCAGGGGCCATGCACCCCCTGCGCAGTGGCCTGCTTAACTCCACGTCAGACTCGGACCTTGTACGCTACCGCACCATTAGCAAGATCCCCCAAATCACCCTCAACTTTGTGGACCTCAAGGGTGACCCCTTCCTGGCTTCACCCACCAGTGACCGGGAGATCATAGCCCCCAAGATAAAGGAGCGGACCCACAACGTCACTGAGAAGGTCACCCAGGTAGGCACCCACCTCCTTGGCTCTCACCTCACCTTGGAGGAACTTGGAGGGGAAGGGGTGGGCACGTGTCTGGCCAGGGACAGGGAGTTGCTGAGGTCAAGAGGAGAGAATGGAGTGGCTAGCCAGTGAGGGCCTCATGAGGGTGTGCAGATCTGCTGGCTTGGAGGGTCTGTTCTAGAGCTGGGGGTGAGGGAACAGTCTGAGAGGCCCTGGAGAAAGGCAGACTGGAGGGGGCGAGTGGGGGGCAAGGAGGGGAAGGGGCAGCTGCAGAGGGTGCATTGATGGGCATGTGGCTCAGAGGTCACAGGGTGAGGGCAGGGCATTGAGGCTGGGCAGAGAAGTCCAGACTTGAGAGGGCCAGGGTGGGCGGAGAAGGCAGCTACTGGGATGTGGCAGGGTCTGGCCAGGGTATATGTGAGGCAGATATTAGGCGCAAACCTATAGGGGACTTCAGATTAGAAAGGGCCCGCTGAGAGGGAGATTGGGGCAGGAGGAAGTCAGGAGGATACTGATTCTGCCAGGGAGAGGGTGGGGGCCAGTGCTACTAGGTATGGCCAGGATGCCCACCTTGGGGCATCCTTCCCACATGTAGGGAGGAGGGGAAGGTCTGTTGTGGGTACAAAGATATGGAGAGGATCAAGTCCCTGAGTCCTGGCCAGAGAGTAGCAGCCTTTTGGGGCATTGTCCACCACTGCCCCTGGGAGCCCTGGTGGGGCAGTGGTTAAGAGCTCAGCTGCTAACCAAATGGCTGGCAGTTCGAATCCACCAGGTGCTTCTTGGAAACCCTATGGGGCAGTTCTACTCTGTCCTATAGGGACATAAGTTGGAGTAAGTTGGAATTGACTAGATGGAAATGGGCTTGGGCCCCTAGGACAGGGGCAGTCTGGCCTCCTGCCCCCTCCTGGATCACTGAGCCCTCACAGAAGCGAGGTCATCTTCAACACCCCCACTCCCCAATCCATCCCAGCTTTGTCCCCTCTCCTGCCCACCTGCAGTGAGTGAGAAGCCTTCAGCTTGTCCCACAACTGCTGCTGTCCCCTCCCGTCCCCCTTCCAGACACCTCCCTGGCTGGCCTGTGTGAAGGAGCTGCCCGCGCAGGGCCGGCCTCCCTGTCTGCTTCTGGCTTTGCTCCCACTGTCTCTGGTGCTCTGGGTCCCTGCCAGGCTCTAGCCCCTAGGCCTTGGCTCCAGAACTATCCCCCTCACCCCAGGCCCCATGTCTGGCTGCCTGCCCGCCCCTTGCTTTTCCACCTAGAGCCCCTGGCGTCTGCCCTGCTGCTGCATCCTGCCTGCTGCCTACCAGGGTGTGGGTGTGGGTACGTGTGCGCGTGGGTCTTTGTGTGCATGTGTGTGTGTGCTCCTGGCCATGCCGGTCACCGTGGCTGTCTCTCAATCTCTGGGTGTCTCTGTCTGACTCGGGCTTGGCTGACTCTCAGACCGGCAGGGCGGGGGTGTCGGGGAGACCATTAATCTCTGGTGACAGGCCCGCTGCTGGGTGGAGGGGGAGGGGCAGGGCTGCAGGAACGGCTGCAGCAGAGCCCTGGAGCGGGCCATGGGGGAGGGGGCAGCAGGCCTGGTACAGGGCGCAGGGGCGGGCTCGGCTGGCAGGAGCCTGGGTGGCAGGTGGGGGTGGGGACTGTGAAGGAGGAGGGGCCGGCTGGCTGCTGGAGCGGAGGTTCCGACCGCGGCCGGTGGAGCTGCTGGGCTGGTGTTTCCGGGCAGAGCGCAGCACCCTGGCAGCGGGGCCCACACTGGGGGGCCATGAGCAGTGTGAGCCAGGTGGGCTGCTGCCCACAAACACTGCCACGGTGACCCCAGACCCCGGGGCCCAGCCCCGGCCACCCTGGCTTCATGCCAGAGCTGCCCTGGAAGCCAGTCTGCTGGCCTCTGGGGTGCAGCCTGGGCTGGGATTGCTGCAGGGCACAGGTGGGGGACTGGCTGGGCCCTTGGGCCTGAGGTGGGCAGGCCAGGGGAGCCAAGTCCTCCATGGCGGCCACAGCAGGGAAGGCGAGTGGGACAGGGGCTCTGCAGGCCAGGGCCCAGAAAGGCCGGGTGAGGCGGGCTGTGCGCATCTCCAGCCTCGTGGCCCAGGAGGTAGGTGACCCCCCAGCCCTCTCCCTCCTAGGGCCAGGGCACTGAGGCAGGAGGCCAGGGAGTTGGGCAGGGCCCAGAGGGCTCGGGCCCTCAGCGGAACCAGGCCAGGAAAAGGCTCCTGAGAAGAAGGCAGTTCAGGGGGCGTGCGGTCTGCAGCCCTGCTCGCCACCCTCAGCTCCTGCTCAATTTTCTCAAGGCCCGGTGGCTGGGGTGGCAGTGCTTTCAGCCAGGGCTTCCCCATGCCATGGCTTCCATTGCCCACGGCCTTCTAGCTCAGAATGCAAAGGGAGGGGAGAACAGGAATGGAATGGGCACGTGGGCTTGTGGGCAGACTGAGGGAAGGCTGGCAGGACAGGGAGAGGGTGCAGGCAGCAGGTGTAGGCAGTGCTTGGTTTCCACAGCTCCTCACTCCATGGTGCCGGGTGGGTCCTGGGTACAGGAGGCGTAGGGGTCCAAAGTTTGGAGCTGAAGTCCAGGAGGGGTAAGGTCTGAGGACTCTGGATGGGTGTGAGGACACGCTGAGCTGAGGGGCCTGCCTCACCTGTTCTGGGGAGCCTGGGGTGCTGGTAGCTGGGCTGTGGTCCCTAGCCCGATAACTCTATAGGCACCCACGGGGAGCCCTCTCTGTCCCCAGCTTCTTTCTGGGGACCTCTGGCATAGAGGTGGAACAGATCTGGGGAGTGGATGGGGAAGGGCTGGAGGTTGGAATCTCCCCCACCCCCCCTTCCCCACCACCTTGCCACCTCCACCCCCTTGCACCTGAGTGGGGCCTTGGCTCATGTGCTCCTCACAGCTGGGGGACAGGTACAGGTAGGAGTCTTCCCACCCCAAGGTGAGGACCTAGGATTTGGCTTAAACGAGCTCCTATATTCTATAGGGAAATGGGTCAAGAGGTGTATAGTGCCTGGCCCAAGGCCATATGGGCAGTGGGTGTTGCAGAGCTGGGACAGGCATCTGTGAAAATTAGGTCAGTGGGTCCAGGCCTTGTACCCCACTCTGGCCTGTGTTTGTATGTGCACACACCTGTGTGCCTGTGTTTGCACGTTGGTGTGTGTTGTAGATAAACTTGGATGAGGGTCACCGATGTTGAGTCTGGTCCAGCATAGCCCCCAGGGGGCTTGGCCTCTTGGTGGGAAGGAGTCCTTACCTCAGGGGCTAGGACCACCTCCTACTCCCTTGTCTGCAGGGGCCCTGGCTGGTTTTATTTTCTTTAACTCTCACTTGACTCACGAAAGGCCACCACCTGTGCAAACATGTTCCTGCCTTAAAGGGAGGCAGCCTGGGTTGCAGGCAGGGCAGAGGGGGAGCCTGTAAGCCCTTCCACACGCCCCTCCCTGCCTGGTGCCTCTGGAGCTCCTGTGTGCACTCCAGGTGCCAGTCCCCTAACTATGGCCCTTCTTAATGTCCAGTTCTTTCCTTTAAGGGGTGTTCTCCAGATAGCTCCATCTTGTGAAGCTGGGTTGAGATTCCGGCTTGAATATGAGGGGAGAGCCCCAGGCCCAGGCCCTGGCAGGCGGGACTCTGCGAGAGGTGCTGGCCTCTTTGGCTCTCCAGGGGGCTTGGCGAGGCCAAGGGTCAGTTCACAGGTGGCAGCGCCCAGGATGGAGAAGCTTGGGGGAGTCTTGGGTTGAATGATATGTTTGTGAGAGAGGTGCTGAGGGGTAGACAGAGGCTCTAGCGGGGGAGGAGGGGAGCTGGCCTCAGCTCGTCCTTGCCTGGCTAAGGGGCCTGAGATGGGGCTGGTACCTTTGGGCCAGTGGCATAAAGAGGCCTTTAGGCCCTCGGTCCCTGGGCCGCCTAGCAGTGGGACTGCCACCGTCATATATGCTGAGACAGTGGTCCCTGAAGCCATCGTGCAGGCTAGGAGCCTCAGGCCTTGGACTGCTTTCTGTGCTGAGATGAGGGCCTGCGTGGGGGCAGCATCTAGGGTGGGCAAGGTCGCACGGTAGAGCTGTAGCTTGTGGGTATAGGCCTGCCTTGCTTGTGGAGAGCTTTACTTCTGGGTGTTACTGCTTAGTGCCCTGAACTCAGGTGTGCTGGGGCTGCCAGCCTCCCTGGAGCCAGATGGGGCCCCGTGCTGCATGGCATTCTGGGAACTGTACTTCCCACATCTAGGGGTAGCCAGTTGCTGTGGCCAACTGGCTGAGGGGTGGGCATTCTGACTGAAACCTTTTTTGCTCCCCCCCACTTGACTTCTCCAGAGGCCTCAGCAGAGATGTCACTCCTCTTGAGGTCCCATGCCCTGGCCTCCCCTGCCCTACACCCCACGGGACGTCACCCCTCCCTGCCCCTTCCCTTCACTCAGGTGCTGTCCCTGGGCGCGGACGTGCTGCCAGAGTACAAGCTGCAGGCGCCGCGTATCCACCGCTGGACCATCCTGCACTACAGCCCCTTCAAGGCTGTGTGGGACTGGCTCATCCTGCTGCTGGTCATCTATACTGCTGTCTTCACACCTTACTCTGCCGCCTTCCTGCTGAAGGAGACTGAGGAGGGCCCCCTGGCCCACGACTGTGGCTATGCTTGCCAGCCTCTGGCTGTGGTGGACCTCATTGTGGATATCATGTTCATCGTGGACATCCTTATCAACTTCCGCACCACCTACGTCAATGCCAATGAGGAGGTGGTCAGCCACCCTGGCCGCATTGCCGTCCACTACTTCAAGGGCTGGTTCCTCATCGACATGGTGGCCGCCATCCCCTTTGACCTGCTCATCTTCGGCTCCGGTTCTGAGGAGGTGGGCCTGGCAGGGAGGCAGAGGGGGACGAGAGCAAGTGGGGACAGGAGAGAAGGCAGTGGGAGGTGGTGGGAGGGAGTGGACAAAGACAGAGGGGTGAAGAGTCAAGACAGTGCCCTACCCACCCCTGCTCCTTCCTCTACTCCACCCCCAAAGGCCCACTGTTTCTAATTCACACAAAGGACACTGTAAGCTAGTGGGTGTGGCTGTGACCACCTGAGGGTCCCCTTGTTCTCACTGTGGCGATTATGGTCCCGCTACCACAAGCTTGCACAGATCCATGAGACCTGTGTACTGGCCCAGCTTGCTGTAGGCATATCATAAAAGGCGGCTCCAGGTATTAGGAGGAGATCTGGGGAGGAAGTCTTTGGGATCTCACCTTGGATGCCCCTCCAAAGACGAGGACTGCAGAGCCCCCAGCCTGCGGTAGCCCACTCCCTGTTTGCCCTCACACTGATGGCCCCTTCCCCTCCAGCTAATCGGGCTGCTGAAGACGGCACGGCTGCTGCGGCTGGTGCGTGTGGCGCGGAAGCTGGACCGCTACTCGGAGTACGGGGCGGCTGTGCTCTTCCTGCTCATGTGTACCTTCGCGCTCATTGCGCACTGGCTGGCCTGCATCTGGTACGCCATTGGCAACATGGAGCAGCCGCACATGGATTCGCGCATCGGGTGGCTGCACAACCTGGGCGACCAGATTGGCAAGCCCTACAACAGCAGTGGCCTGGGTGGCCCCTCCATCAAGGACAAGTATGTCACGGCACTCTACTTCACCTTCAGCAGCCTGACCAGCGTGGGCTTCGGCAATGTCTCTCCCAACACCAACTCGGAGAAGATCTTCTCCATCTGCGTCATGCTCATCGGCTGTGAGTGTGCCTGGGGGGCTCAAGCTGGAGGACAGTGAGGGTGCTAGTGGGGCTGTCATGGGGCAGCAGGGCAGAAGAGTAAGGCAGGGCCAGAGAGCGGAGGGCTTGGTGTGTTTGTGTGCATACTCGTGCTTCTGTGTGTGTGTCTCCACTGTGACTGCACAAATGCGGGCATTTATCGTTGACATGGCACAGGGGCTGAGCGAGGGTCCCGCAAACGCTGACAGCCTGTCCCCCTTCCCCTGCCCCCAGCACTCATGTACGCCAGCATCTTCGGCAACGTGTCAGCTATCATCCAGCGGCTATACTCAGGTACCGCTCGCTACCACACACAGATGCTGCGCGTTCGGGAGTTCATCCGCTTCCATCAGATCCCCAACCCATTGCGGCAGCGCCTTGAGGAGTACTTCCAGCACGCCTGGTCCTACACCAACGGCATCGACATGAACGCGGTGGGCCACTGGCTGGGCTAGATAGAGTGGGATGGGGAGGGCTTCCCCTGGCTGAGCGAGCCCACCTCACGGGCCAGGTTCACACCTGGTGGTTTAGGTGGTCCCGTTAGTGCTAACGACTACCTGAGAGGTGTGATTGCCCACTTTGCCCATGCGCTCACATGTAGTAGAAGGGCCCCCATGGGGCGGGCAGGCACTTCCACGCGGGCTGCCACAGTAAATCTGTACTGCAGGCAGCACCTTGCCTGGGGAGGGTGTGAGGGCCCCCTTTACAAATAGGAAAATGGAGGCCTAGGGAGGTGAGGGGCGTTCCCAAGCTGGCACAGCTAGAAGGGAAGGAGCTGGAATCCAGCTCACCTGGCCTGGAGCACAGAAAGGGAAGTCAGGCCTGGAAAGAAGAGATTTCCTGAGGTGGAGAGTGGGGTGGGGAGTGGGTGCTCCAGGCACTGCGGGTGGAAGCTGAGCTTCCTCTCCCCCTCCCCCCAGGTGCTGAAGGGCTTCCCTGAGTGCCTGCAAGCCGACATCTGCCTGCACCTGAACCGCTCGCTGCTGCAGCACTGCAAGCCCTTCCGCGGGGCCACCAAGGGCTGCCTGCGGGCTCTGGCCATGAAGTTCAAGACCACCCACGCACCACCCGGGGACACGCTGGTGCATGCAGGGGACCTGCTCACTGCCCTTTACTTCATCTCTCGGGGCTCCATCGAGATACTGCGGGGTGATGTCGTTGTGGCCATCCTAGGTATGGTGGGAGTGGGGGCTGGGCGGGAGGTGGAGTGGCCAGAGGCCTCATGGATGCCCACTCTCAGGCCCCCCAAGGCAGACAGCTGAGAGAAGCTCCACCTGGGGTGGGGCATGGCTGATCTCGGCCCGATTCTCCTTCCCCTTGGTCTCCTCACAGACAGTGAGACCCGCTGCTTCCTTAAAGCAGGCTGAAATCAGACCCTCTGAGGTGGGCAGTGGCAGGAGGAAGGCTCACTTGGGGCTGTGCGTTGGGTCCACTAGGGGCCTGTGGGTACTGCAGCCTCATACCGCAGCCTTGCCCATCCTCCAGGGTAAAGGGCATCCTGCCGCTTTCCTCTCACTCGTCCTTTCTCCCTACTGTACCTGTGGACAGGTGCACCTGGCCCTGGGGATGTCCTGCCCTCTGCTTGCTGCTTTCTTGGCCCTTACTCCTTAGGGAAGATGTGTCCACTCTTTTGTCCATAGCTCATGGTAGGAACTCATAGAATTTTATATCTTAGCCAGCACAAACAGTCTCCACGGGCCACTAAAACCAAAGATTCGCTGTACACTTGGCCCTTCTACAGTAAGTGGGCCCTCTACATTCTTGTATTTTCTGTTCTAGGCTTGCTAAGCTCTGCCATTCTGTTTTTTTCCAGTAAGGTGATATAATCTGTAGTTTGGAAAACACAGTTTGTGAGGGTTGGTTATTGGGACAAGAGGGTGTTTATGATGTGGGGTTTGGGGGTAGAAGTGGAAGTGGAACCCAAGGATGTCAGGCGCATGGGCAGAGCGGAGCCTCCGGCCGAGCCTAGCAGGCAGGTGCAATCACTGGGAGTGCAAGGATCTGAGGCTCCCATCCTGCCTCTTGGGAGCTGAGAGGGACCGGACTGGCTGTGTGCTGGGAAGGGCAGGGCTGGACCCAGCAGGGAGTACCCTCAGGGGAGCTGCCTGCTGCCTTCACCCTGAGCTCCTCCCTCCTCTGGTTGGCAGGGAAGAATGACATCTTTGGAGAGCCCCTGAACCTGTATGCACGGCCTGGCAAGTCCAACGGGGACGTGCGTGCCCTCACCTACTGTGACCTGCACAAGATCCACCGGGACGACCTGCTCGAGGTGCTGGACATGTACCCTGAGTTCTCTGACCACTTCTGGTCTAGTCTGGAGATCACCTTCAACCTTCGAGATGTGAGTGGGCTCCCCACCAGATCCGTGTCTCCAGGAGCCCTGTCTTCTGCTCCTTGCTGTCTGGCCGTCCCCCACACATTGTGACGTGAGAATGTGGCACTTGTCCTGGCCTTAGCCTCCTTCTCTTTGGTGGTGCTGTGGCCAGACCTGGTCGTGGCGTCCATGTGGCCACTCTCCGGGCCCCACCACCAGCTGCCCTGTGTGAATGAGGGACTGGGTCCGACTCGGCGGGGTGGGGTGTAGCAGGCCCTGAGCACAGTTTTGGTTGCAGACCAACATGATCCCTGGCTCTCCGGGCAGCACGGAGCTTGATGGCTTCAGCAGGCAACGCAGGCGCAAGCTGTCCTTCCACAGGCGCACAGACAAGGGTGAGGCGAGGAGAGGGAGGGTGGCCAGGCCCCACAGGCACCCCTGCCTCCTCTGGTGTTCCCCATCCTCACCCTATCCTGTGGGCCCAGCTCAGTGTCACCTCCTCCGGCCTGGGCCTCTGTGGTCTTCACGGGGCGGGGGTTCTGGTGGGTGCTGCAGGACAAGGGAGGGTGAGAGGGTTGGTGGTGGGGGTGGAGGGCCCGCCAGGCCCAGGGGTCCCTGTGCCGTGTGGCTGAGGGTGGAGGGGAGCTCCGTCCACTCTGGGTGGCTCAGTCTGCTTGCCTGTGGGGGCAGATGACAGAGGAAACAACTGGGGACAAGCCAGCCTCCTGTGCTGTCCCATCCCAGGCCCTCCCCTGCCCCTCCCCACTTCTCTTGCTCAGGGACCCTCCCTCTTCTCTGTTTCCCACAGACATGGAGCAGCCAGGGGAGGTGTCGGCCTTGGGGCAGGGCCGGGCAGGGGCAGGGCCGAGTGGCCGGGGCCGGTCAGGGGGGCCATGGGGGGAGAGCCCGTCCAGCGGCCCCTCCAGCCCCGAGAGCAGTGAGGATGAGGGTCCAGGCCGCAGTTCCAGCCCCCTCCGCCTGGTGCCCTTCTCCAGCCCCAGGCCCCCCGGAGAGCTGCCTGGTGGGGACCCCCTGACAGAGGACAGTGAGAAGCGCAGTGACACTTGTAACCCACTGTCAGGTATGGGACGGGCCAGAGCGGGCAGGGGGTTGGAGTGGGCCATGGGCAGAGTGGGGATCAACCTGGTCTTGTCCCGACTCTGACTCCAGGTGCCTTCTCAGGAGTGTCTAACATCTTCAGCTTCTGGGGGGACAGTCGGGGCCGCCAGTACCAGGAGCTACCTCGCTGCCCTGCCACCACCCCCAGCCTCCTCAACATCCCCCTTTCCAGCCCGGGCCGCCGGCCTCGGGGCGACGTGGAGAGCAGGCTGGATGCCCTTCAGAGGCAGCTCAACAGGTGAGGCCAGGGAGGAGGCTCAGCTTAGCGCTGTGTGTGTGTGTGTGTGTGTGTGTGTGTGTGTGTGTTTGTGTGTGTGTGTTTAGAAGGGGCTGTGATCTTGGTGTCTGAGTGTGGATTGCTGGCAGTAGTGAAGGGCACGAGGAGGAATGTCTGCTCTGTCCAGGCCTGTCTGTGTGTTGGGCAGCTGGACCCTCTCCTTCCATCAGAGCTGAGCAGCAACAGCTACCACAGAGGTAGAGGGAGCCTGGGTTGACCAGCCAGCTCCTCAGGAGGGTGGTCCCTGAGTCACAGTGAATGGTGTCTCCTCTTCCCTTGAGACCTAGGGCACCTCCTCCCACATGGCCAATGTGTCTGCCCGCCCTGCTCCTTCCTGCCCTCAGACTAGAGACCCGACTGAGTGCGGACATGGCCACTGTGCTACAGCTGCTGCAGAGGCAGATGACACTGGTTCCGCCCGCCTACAGCGCTGTGACCTCTCCGGGACCCGGCCCCACCTCCACCTCCCCTCTGCTGCCCGTCAGCCCCATCCCCATCCTCACCCTGGACTCGCTTTCTCAGGTACGAACTGAGCCCCCCGCCCTGCCTTTTCTGGCCTGTGCTGCCCTCCCTCCTCTGTCCCCACCCTCCGGCAGGCTCTGCCCCGGAGGAGGACTGCCTCAGGGGCACCAGGCATGGGGAGGCAAGCCTCAGCGACATGTGCTGGCACACTACCTGAAGGGCCAGCCCTGCTCATGTGTGAGCAGGACCATGGTCTCCCAGAGAGAACATGGTGGAGACTGAGGCATGGCATGGGGAGGGGGCACAGCCTGCTGGTGTGACTTTGAGGCAGGACTCCAGGCCTTGCTGTGGCTGACACCCCCCTTGCAGGGACTCTGGTTCTCAGCACTGGCCACACAGCAGGCGTCTGCAGGGTCTGGCCTTTCTTAGGTGTTGTGGCCAAGCTCACAGGGGAGGCTTTCTGGGCTTCTGCCCTCCTGCTGGACAAGGGGTCTCCGCTGCCCTTTGTGCCCAGCCGGCTGAGAGGGCAGCTGTGTCTGGGACACCTCTGACTAGTTCCTCAGGGCCTTGAGAAGGGGTTCCCCAGCTTCCCACTCAGTCCTGATCTGTTCCCTCCCTCCCTCTCTCCCTCCCTGCCTCCTCTGGCATCCGCTCCCCCTCCCATATGCTGCCTGCTCCTGTTTGCAGACACCAAGGCCCACGTCAGCAAATGTGCCAGTCTCCCCTCACAGCCTCCCCCGCTGAGATCAAGCCAGCAAGCTTGCAGCTACACAGACCCTCTGCCTGCCCGGCACTCTCCCTGGCCTCCCGCAGCCCTGGCCCAGCCTGTTCCTGTTTCTAGGCCCCTGAGTTCTTTCTGGGCTGGAGGACGGAACCTTGTTTCTCTTTCTGTCCCAGCTTCTGCCCCAATTCAGGGCCCCCTTATCCCGGGCTGGGTTTGGACTCAGCTGCCGTGTTCCCTGGAGAAGGAAGAGGCTGTGGCCTGGAATGTTCCCTGGGCCCTGGGCAAGGCACTCTGTGTCAGACTGAGATGCCTTCTACGCCCACTGGGAGCTCATTTCTCTCTTCCAACCTCAACGCCTTTCTTGGTGGTCCCAGTCTGTCTGCCTCGAACCTTCCCTGTCCCAGACTTAAGCCCTTCTCCTGTCCACCCCCCTCCTCCCTCTCCCTCCCTCCCCTTTGTGGCTCCTTGCCCACTAAAACTCAGTGTTCTTTGCAGGTTTCCCAGTTGATGACATGTGAGGAGCTCCCTCCAGGGGCCCCAGAGCTCCCCCAAGATGGCCCCACCCGACGCCTCTCCCTGCCGGGCCAACTGGGGGCCCTCACCTCCCAGCCCCTGCACAGACATGGCTCAGACCCAGGCAGTTAGTGGGGCTGCCCAGTGTGGACACGTGGCTCACCCAGGCTCAGGGCATGGCCTGGGCTCCTCCCCTCTGATGCCTGTTCAGGCGGCCCTGGCCGTGGATAGCACAACTCCTCCCCAGCCCTCAGGACCGTCTCCTCCTGCAGTCCCCAGGGCCCCAGTGGGAGGGGCAGGGGCAGGGCCGGGCAGTGGACAGGGGGCCTGTGGTCTCACCCTGCCCTGGGGGCATTAGCTGGTCTAACTGCCCAGAGGCACCCGGCCTGGGCCTTAGGCACCTCAAGGACTTTTCTGCTATTTACTGCTCTTATTGTTAAGGATCATAATTAAGGATCATATGAATAATTAATGAAGATGCTGATGACTATGAATAATAAATAATTATCCTGAGGAGACTCCAGTGGTGCTAGGAGGGTACAGTCCTCAGCATGCTGGGCCGAGTGTCTACATTAAGGACACACTGTGTGTGCGTGTAGTGGCCCATCTGTGCGGGAATCCGGTGGGGATGACACAGACCCTCCCCAGGCCTTCCTGCCTCATAGGGCCTGGGCTCAGAGGAGTAAGAGCCACACTGGATGTTTGGAGGTTAGAGGTAGCCCCTAAGGGGATACAAGACCTGGAGTCGAGCCCCCCAGGATCATGGAGGTTTCCTGGGCAGCACGCTGACTCCCCAAAGCTGGCTCTGCACCGACTGTGAATACCAACCCTACACTGTCCCTTTACCCAGTACAGAGCCCCTCCCCACACTGGCCCTGACCTGGAGGAGCCGAAGTCCTGGCCCACGCTGCCCCTCCCCAGCTTGGCCTGATCGTGACCTTAGCCCAGATGCACTCTAACCCCAGAGGATTCAGTCTCCACATGGACTCACTTCTGGGCACTGGTTTTTCCTGCCATGATCAGAGCTCAGTAGATGCCTGGCTGCAGATGGACCTGACCTCACCTTGATCGCAAGGAGGTCTGGACTAAAGAAGGTGGACCAAACCAAACCAAACCTGTTGCTGTCGAGTCGATTCTGACTTGTAGCGACCGTACAGGACAGAGCAGAACTGCCACATAGGGTTTCCAAGGAGCGGCTGCTGGACTCAAACTGCCGACAATTTGGTTAGCGGCCGAGCTCTTAACCACTGTGCCACCAGGGCTCCAAAGAGGATGGAATTTTCCCATTATTAGAGAAACAGATCTAAATAGATGTCCTAGGAGCGGAGAAAGGGATGTGTGTGTGGTGAGTGTATGTGTGGTGTGTATATGTATGTGTGGTGTGTATGTAGTGTGTAGTGTGTGTATGTGACGTGGTATGTGGTATGGTGTTTGTGTAGAGTGTGTGCTGTCTGGTTTTGTGTGCGTGGTGAGTGTGTGTTGTGTGTGTGTGGTGTGAATGATGTGTATGTGGTATGGGTGTGGTGTGTAATGTGTATATGGTGTGTGTGATGTGTATGTGTGGTATGTGCGTGGTGTGTGCATGGTGTGATGTGTGCGTGGGTGTGGTGTATGTGTGCGTGGTGTATGTGTGTGATGTGTGTGTGGTATGTGTGGGGCATGGTGTGTGTGTGTGTCGTGTGTGTGTGGCATGGTGTATGTGTGTGTGTGTGGTGTATGTATGTGGTGTGTATGTAGTGTGTGGTGTGTGTATGTGATGTGGTATGTGGTATGGTGTTTGTGTATAGTGTGTGCTATCTGGTTTTGTGTGTGTGGTGAGTGTGTGGTGTTTGTATGGTGTGAGTGATGTGTATGTGGTATGGTGTGTGTGGAGTGTAATGCGTATGTATGGTGTGTGTGGTGTGAGTAATGTGTATGTGGTGTGTGTGATGTGTATGTGGTATGTGCGTGGTGTATGTGTGCGTGGTATATGTGTGTGTGGTGTGGTGTGGTGTGTGTGGCATGGTGTATGTGTGCGTATGTGTGTGTGGTATGTATGTATGTGTGATGTGTATGTGGTGTGTGTGTGATATGTATGTGTGTGTATGTGGTGTGTGTGTGTGTGTGGTGTCCGTGGTGTGTGGGTGGCTGGTCCTGTGAGGACACAGAGCTCTTGGGAGGAGTGGTGGGTGCAGTGGCCGCTCCAGGGTCAGCTGATGTCCAGCAGGAGGAATCGATGGACCACTGCAAGCTCTGTGTGGGCAGGTTGGTTTGTAAGTGAGGGTATGGCTTAAAGGCTTCCAAAGCCCTCAGAGCTGTTTCTCACACAACCCTTACAACTGCTAACTCTGAGTGGGTTTTGGTGACCCTGCTTTAAAGACAAATGAAGTTATTTCCACTGTTCATGCTGGGATGGGGTGGGTGTTGGGATAGAGACTTTGGTCCCTGAGCAGACTGGAGGGTTCTTGGCAGCCCAGAGCAGGTAGGAGAGAAGGGGGCAACTTTTCCCCCTGTTCAGGTGGTTCAGCCCCAGGACCCAGTGCCATCTCCCTGAGGATGTGGGCTTGCAGGAGCCTGTGTGAACCCGCTGTGCCCTGGGGAGACGGGACAGGCAGGGGTGGAGGGGGCCATAGAGGGGCCAGCATAAGAGCAGCTTTGTGTGAGGGGTTACTTTGTGTGTGTCCACATGAGTGTGAGTGTCATCTTCTCATGGCTGGGAGCCCACACACAGGCCTCTTGGGGGTTGATGTGTGTGTGAGTCGGGTAGGCCGGGCAGGCTGTGCTCATGGACTCTGGAGGGCAGGAGCATTAGGAGGCTGACAGTGAGACATGGAGTTACAACCAAAGCTCAGGCTTGCCTTGCAGCCTGAGGATCTGTGAGCAAGGTCAAGTCCCCACTCTCTGGCCACGTCTGTATCCTTGTTACCATCTGTACTTAGAGTGTCTTCATCCTGTGAGCTGCAGCCCTGATTCATGGCCTGTGGTGTCCAAGTGCAGGGCTGGGGCTGCCTGAGCTGACTCGGGGGGCTGTGGGAGGAAAGGATATGTGGAGAGTGGGGTGAGGACCAGCCAAGTGAGTCAAGGCTGGGTGTTAAGGGGGGACAGCGAGGGAGAGAGAAAGACCTCTGCCCTCATGTTCTAAGCTTTGAATTAGCTATGAAGCTGGTGGCTTCTTTTTGGGCACTGTACTAGCACCTATAGTCAGCTGCCTGCTGCTAGGCAAGGGCACTGTCCAGGCTGTGGAGGTCTGGCATGGACTTTGGTTGTTCCAGGGAAGGCATGTGGGTGTGTGGTGTGTATTTGTCTCTGAGTCGTGTGTATAGTATGTGGGTAAGTCTGTGAGTGTGTGTGGTATGTGTGTTGTGTGTATGGTAAATGTGTGTTGTGTGTGTGGCATATCTGTTGTGTGTGTAGTATGCTTTTTTGTGTGAGTGTGCTCGTGTGCATGCATGTGCACAGGTGTGTGCCCAGGTATGTGACCGGGTACAGAGGGATCTCTGAATGGTTGTTTTCTGTTAGAAGCCCTGAAAGCACTTGGATGTCCCAGGCCTCCATCCATTTGGTCTGGTTGGAGGAGCTGCCAGCAGGCTGAGACAGCCTGTGCCTGGTCCCTGCCAGGAGCCACCTGCTGAGTAGGGGGGTCCCCACTTACCAGGTAGCTACTACCTGCCAGCTGGAGCTAGGCGCTCTGCACATTACATTGTTTGATCTCTGTAACATCCCAGAGAGGTGGGCATTATAATTCCATCTGAGGAGAGTAAGGCTCGCTCAGGCTTAGTGACTGGCCTGAGGTCACATGGCACATAGGTGCCAGGTCTGTGTGGCTCTAAAGCTAGTGTAGGGACTCGGGACAAACTTTTGTGAACCAGTTGCCTCTGGCTGCAGAGGTTGCATTCAGACCTGGGCCTTGGGGCCTGAGCAGCAGGCAGGCAGGGGTGCTCTGAGTGGGGAGTGCAGCCCAGTTAGGGAGCACTCAGGGAGACTCTCCCCGACTCCCATTCCCAGTCTGCTCTGGGCCCTCCCCACACCTGGCCAGGTGACAGCCCACTCCTTTGCCATCCTGGGGGTGATGAGTAGCACTTTAAACAAGAGTTGTGCCTGTGACCCTGGGCTGGTGAAGATCATGTTATGGGTAGGGTCTGCCTGGAGCAGAAGGCTGCCTAGACCACCCACAGAGGGCCCCAGCCCCAGGTGGCCACCTCCCAGCTTCTTGTTGCATCCCTGGGACCTAGGGGTCCTCAGTGTGTTGGGGAGGGGTAGCTGGAGCTCACCTCTTGTGATTCTGAGGCTCAAGGAGTAGCTGGGAGTATGGGCTCCACGTCAGGTTATTTCCCCATGGGTGGTCCTGTTCACCTGGCACTGCTCTACCTTTGGAAGGATGAGTCTGGGAGACAAGGTAGCTCAGCATCATCATCCTGCACCTCTTTTTTCAAGAAAAAGAAATAGAGGTATAGGAACTGGAAGGAAAAAAGATAAAACTGCCTTATTTTTAAGACAGTTATTTGTACCAATAGGACAAACAATAGGACAATCTACGTAGACATTTGAACAGATAAGTTAACAGAACTAATTAAGAGGGTCACTGGCTGGATGTAAGATCAACTAAAAAAAAAAAAAATCAATAATACTTCCTCTATACCACAATAACTACTGAGAATATACACCCTCTCCTCACTTAACATAGTTAGGTTCCAAAGAATAGGTCATTATGTGAAATGACTTTATGTGAAAATGGAGGATGACTACATCATTACATAACTGAGAATCATGGCCTGCCAAGCTGACATAAAACCTTAACCATCAAAGCCAGCGTTACTGTTTTTTTTTTTTTTTTAATGTGCTTTGGATGAAGGTTTACAGGACAAACTAGTTTCTCATTAAACAATTAGTACATATATTGTTTTGTCACATTGGTTGCCAATCCCATCGCATGGCAACACTCTCCCCTTCTAAACCTTCATTTCCCTATTACCAGCTTTCCTGCGCCCTCCTGCCTCCTCGTCCTTGCCCCTGGGCTAGTGTGCCCATTTAGTCTCGTTTTGTTTTATGGGGCTGTCTAATCTTTGGCTGAAGGGTGAACCTCAGGAATGACTTCATTACTGAGCTAAAAGGTGTCCAGGGGCCATATGCTCAGGGTTTCTCCAGTCTCTCTCAGACCCATAAATCTGGTCTTTTTTTTTTTTCTTTTTTGTGAGTTAGAATTTTGTTCTACATTTTTCTGCAGCTCTGTCCGGGGCCCTCTACTGTGATCCCTGTCAGAGCAGTCTATAGCCAGACACCATCTAGTTGTGCTGAACTCAGTCTGGTGGAGGCTGTAGTGCTTGTGGTCCGTTAGTCATTTGGACTAATCTGTCCCTTGCGTCTTCGGTTTTCTTCATTTTCCCCTGCTCCAGATGGGGTGAGACCAGTGGAGTATCTTAGATGGCCACTCACAAACTTTTAAGACCCCAGACACTACTCACCAAAACAGAATGTAGAACATTTTCTTTATAAACTGTGTTATGCCAATTGAGCGAGATGTTCCCCGAGACCATGGTCCCCACAGCTCTCAGCCTAGTAATTTGGTCCCTCAGGGAGTTTGGATGTGTCTATGAGATTCCATGACCTTGCCTTGTACAAGTTGTAAAGCCAGCATTACTCTTGCCTTCCACCTCAGCATTCGTTACTGCCAGACGTCAACGGGCAAAATATTCGTAGAGTAGATTTTTTACTGTTGTCGTAAATATGAAATGTTGGATAATGAGATAGTTGATAAGTGAGGAGAAAGTCTATAGCAGAATATAAGATACCATCCATAATAGCAACAAAACTAAAATACCTGAAAAACAATGACAACAACAAAAAATAAACGAAGAAAACGAACTAGTCTTCTATGGAGGAAATTGTTACTTTCTGTTAAAGAAGTTAAGAGAATATCTAAATAAATGGAATACTCGAAGTTGGTGGATGGGAGAACTTAATATAAAAATATCAGTTCCTTCCAAGTATTATGTCACAATTGCAGTCCTAATTGAATTCTAACTGTACTTTTATTTTTTTTAGGAACTCAATAAACCTATTCTAAAATTTATAAGGAAGAATAAAGGTTCCCAAATAACTAAGGTAATTTCTAAAGAGAAGAGTAAAGAGAGGGATTTACTGACGAGATATGAAGACATACCCCAAAGTGAAAGTAATAAAACTATAAACCAAAATGGAGAACTCAGAATTAGATCCGTGTATACACAAGAGCTTAGTTTATGATAGGGGAGGCACCACGAGTCAGTGGGGGAAAAAAGACCTTGTTTAGTAAATTATTTTTGGGAAAACTTATTTTTTATATGGGTGGGGGGGGGCATTAGATTCTTACCATATGCCATAAACAAAGGTGGACTCCAGGTGAATTAAAGACCTAAATGAAAGCTATAACTATAAGGCTAATAGAAAAAAGTATAGACTGATATATTTAATACCTGGGATAGAATTTAGGGGAGATATCATACACAAGAGCTAAAAATCACCAGCTATAAGATAAAAAGGGCCCTGGTGGCACAGTGGTTAAAAGATTGGCTGCTAACCAAAAGGTCGGCAGTTCGAATCCACCAGCTGCTCCTTGGAAACCCTATGGGGCAGTTCTATTCGATGGCAATGGGTTTGATTTTTTTTGTTGCTCTGTTGTCAGTTTTACATTTTGCAAATATGTTCTCTCAATTGGGAATCAGTATGTTAATTTTGTCTATGGTGTCCTTTGAACAGAAATTCTTAATTTCGGTAACACTGAAAGCACCAATTTTTATCTTATAACCTGTTGCCATCAAGTCAGTTCCGACTCATAACTGACCAGGCATTAATAAAACATACAAAAAATCCTGAAAACCAACAGGATAAAATTAGAGACCTTCCTGGAGTCACCATGAGGCAGAAATGACTTGTTGGCAAAAAAAGGAAACCTAATAGAAAGACAGGCAAAGGGGAAAACAGACAAGTCACAGAAGAAGCCCAAATGCCTAACCAAGTATATACAGAGTTGTTCAAGCATGCTAATAATTAGATAAATGAAAATTACAGTGACAGAATACTTTAATCCCATGAGAATGGAAAAACTTTGAAAAGCATATATAATGGGCATCTGTCACTCATGGCCGCCCAAAAGCTTTTGAACACCTCTCCACGGTGTAAATATTACCTTCCTAGGGGGCCTATGTTTTCAAGCCTCCTCTGTGGTTAGCCTGCAGACATTGGAGTTACATTCTATGAATGACGCACACCCACATGACACTTAGATTCTGAATTATGTGGGCAAAGAGGCAAAGTGCTTAGCTTCCGCTGCAGATGGTGGCAGAGGCAAGAGGCATCTCTACAGTGTGATGTGGGGCATCATTCCTGGAAGCTGATTCTTAAGTCTATTTCTTCCAACCTCTATGATTCTGTGCTCTGTCTAATACTCTTAATAAACCCCTTTCTCCTTAAATTGGGTAGAGTGGATTCTGTTATTTTTAACTGTCTCAGGCTGGGTTCTCCACAGAAGAAAAACCAGTGAAGAGTGTTTATGTGTATAAATATATAGAGAGATTCACCGCAAGGAAATGGCTCATGCAGTTGTGGAGGCTGGCAAGTCCCAAATTCATGGATCAGGCATTAGGCTGGAGGCTTCTCTTGACTCACATGGTTGCAGGGGCTGATGAACCCAAAATTAGCAGGTCAGGCAGCAGGCTGCTGACTCACGTACCAAGGACTGGAGGTCAGAGGATGATGAATCAGATGCAGGATCCAAAGACAGTTTTGCCAGAACATCCGTATGTATTGGATGCAGGCCACACCTCCAAGGAAACTGATTGGCTTTTGATTGATTGGCTGCTCATATCAGGTCACAAAATAGAGGATGATTACATAATATCTGCCAAACTACAGAGAATCATGGTCTAGCCAAGTTGGCATATATCTTAATCATCACAGTCTAGCCCTTGTCAATGTGGCACTTGTACACATCTCCTTAAACCAAGTATCATCTCTAAAGAAAGACAATTATAAAGTCGTACTTGTGACTAACATGATACAACTAACGTGTATGACTGAAAAAGCACTAGCCTTGTTAACATTTTATATTTTATAATAAGTAATGGAATAAAGAAGGGAAGAAAACAAAGATATTTGCTACATACACACACACACACACACACACACACACAATAAAACAAAGAAGAAGTACTCATAACAACTACAGTCCTTGTTTCTGCAACTGGTCACGTGATTGTAACTGGTATTTAGAAATACCTTCTTCCACCACCCATTCTGTATTCCCTTTACCCTCAGCAAGCACCTCAGCTAGTTGTGGTTCTCTGCCTGGTGGCGTGACACAAACCTTCACTCCTGAAGGGTTTGGGCTTTAGTAGTCATGTTGGAACTGGGTTACTATAGTTTTCCGTTGACTTTAATCAAAGGGCATGGTAGCTCTGAGAGATGACCTAAAGGATCTCCTGTATTCCAGACATACACTTCTTTACCTCCATTATGCAATATCAATTTGATTTTCCCTGGTAATCAGAATCAGTCACACCAGCCAGTATGGTAGCTCCCTTCTTTGCCTGTTGATCAGAGGCATGAGGAGCCCAAAGTGGCTGGGTGGCATTCTTATCTTCCAGTTCAATGGAATCAGTGTTTGTCTCCAGGCAGGAGCATTCCTCCCTTTGGAACTAAGACCTTAAGACTTGCAGAGCATAGGGTCATGGGGACAGGACACAAAAATTTTGCGAGTGGGTCGCTAGGGGTAGTAGTGAGTGGTGCCACGCCTATCTCCAACCCCTTGATTCCTGGACCCATGAATCCTGGCTATGGGAGAAACAGCACCCTATATGGGATGCTGGTTTAGAGCATATACAGCCTCCTGGAGAACATTGCCCCAACCCTGCAAAGTATTGCCACCTAGCTGGCACCATAATTGTGTCTTTAGAAGGCCACTCCATTGTTCTATCAAGCCAGCTGCCTCAGGATGATGGGGAACATGGTAAGACAAGTGAATTGCATGAGCATGAGCCCATTGCCTCACTTTATTTGCTGCCAAATGAGTCCCTTGATCCGAGCAATGCTATGTGGGATACCATGATGGTGGAAAAGGCAATCTTTAAGTCCATGAATGGTTTTGCCAGAAGCATTGGGTGAAGAGAAGGCAATTCCATATCCAGAGTAAGTGCCTATCCCAGTAAGAACAAAATGATGGAAGCAGTCCGTTGTAATCAACCTTCCACCAGGTTGCTGGCTGATCACCCCAAGGAATGGTGCCATATTGGAGACTCAGCTCCTGGAAGATTGGGCACTCAGCAGTGGCTGTAGACAGGTTGGCCTAGATGAGAGGAAGTCCATATTGCTGGGCCCACGCATAACCCCCATCCCTGCTACCACGGCCACTTTGTTCATGAGCCCATATGGCAATGACAGGAGTGAGTGGGTAAAGAGGATGACCGGTTTCCACAGAATGAGTCATCCTATCCACTTGATTGTTAAAATCCTCCTCTGCCGAAGTCACCTTTTGGTGAGCATTCACAGGAGACATAAATACCTTCACTTCTTTGGCCCATTCAGAGAGGTCTATACACATACCTTTTCCCCATATTTCCATGTCACTAATTTTCTAATCACATTCCTTCCAAGTCCCTGACCATCCAGCCAAACCATTGGCCATAGCCCATGAATCAGTATGCAGTAGCACATCTGGCTATTTCTGCTCCCAAGCAAAGTGAACAACTAGGTGCACTGCTCAAAATCTGCCCATTGGGAGGATTTTCCTTCATCACTGCCCTTAGGGAGGTTGTCCACTTTCCAGTGGTGCCTGCATATTGTGCAGAACCATCTGTAAACCAGGCACGAGTTTTCTCTTCCTCAGTCAGCTGATCAAAAGGAACACCCTATGAGGCCATAGGTGCAGACTGGAAGAGGGAAGGTAATGTGACAGGAGTGGAGACCATGAGCATTTGGGCCACTTCTTCAGGTAACTTACTTGTGTCTCCAGTTCCTGCTCAAGGCCTATCTCGTATACATCACTTCCATTTAATGATGGAGTGCTGTTATGCACATCTGATTTTATGACTCTGTGGGTCAGACAACACCCAGTTTATGATGGACACTTCAGGCCACATGGTGACTTGGTGGCCCATGGTTAAGTGTTCAGTCTCTCCTAAGGCCTAGTAATAAGCCAAAAGTTGTTTCTCAAAAGGAGAATAGTTATCTGCAGAGGATGTCAGGGCTTTGCTACAAAATCCTAAGGGTCTGCACTGAGATTCATCAATAGTCAAAGACTCCAAATAACATCTGTATCTGCCACTAACACTTCAACAGGCATTGAATCAGCTGGATCATATGTCCCAAGTGGCAGAGCGGCTTGCATGGCAGCCTGAACCTATTGCAGAACCTTCTCTTATTTTGGACCGCACTCAAAACCAGCAGCTTTTTGAGTCAGATGATAAATAGGCCAGAGTATCACACCCAAATGAGGGATATGTTGCCTCCAAAATCCAAAGAGGCCCACCAAGTGTTGTGTCTCCTTTTTAGTTGTAGCAGGGGCCAGATGCAATAACTCAGTCTTCACTTTAGAAGGAATATCTTGACGTACCCCACACAGTGGACCACTAGAGATTTCATTGAGGTGGAAGGTGCCTGGATTTTGGTCTGGTTAATTTCCCACCCTTTAGCATGCAAATGTCTTACCAATAAGTCTACTTCTTCTTTTCTAGGTCCAATCAGCATAATGTCACCAATGTAATGGACTAGTGTAACATCTTGTGGAATGGAAATGTGATGAAGTTTCCTGTGGACTGAATTATGACATAGGGCTGGACAGTTGATATACTCCTGAGGTAGGACAGTGAATGGCCAATACCAGTCCATTTTGGCTCGCTGATGCCTAGGATAGTGATCTTTATGCATTCCATTTCATTTTTGACGACTTCCAATTTTCCTAGATTCATACTTTGTACATTCCACATTTTGATTATTAATGTGTGTTTGCAGCTGTTTCTTCTCATTTTGAGTCGTGTCACACAGCAAGTGAAGGTCCCGAGAACTTTACTCCATCCACATCATTAAGGTCAGCTCTACTTTGTGGAGGCAGCTCTTCCTCAGTCATATTTTGAGAGCCTTCCAACCTGAGGGGCTCATTTTCTGGCATTCTGGCACTATATCAGACAATGTTTCTCTGCTACGCATAAGGTTCTCACTGGCCAACTTTTTTTTTTTTTTAAGAAGTAGATTGCCAGGTCCTTCTTCCTAGTCTGTCTTAGTCTGATAGCTTTGCAGAAACTTGTCTACCATGGGTGACCCTGCTGGTATTTGAAATACTGGTGGCATAGCTTCCAGCATCACAGCAACATGCAAGCTACAACAGTACAACAAACTTACAGGCGATAATATGGTCTACTATGCTGGGAATGACAAATGGAAGAGGAATGGGATCACATTCATAGTAAAAAAGAACATTTCAAGATCTATGCTGAAGTACAACCTTGTCAGTGGTAGGATAATATCCATATGCCTACCAGGAAGATCAGTTAATACCAATATTATTCAAATTTATCCACCAACCACTAATGTCAAAGATGAAGAAATTGAAGATTTTTACCATCTTCTGCAGTCTGAAATTGATCAAACATGCAATCAAGATGCATTGATAATTACTGGTGATTGAAATTCGAAAGTTGGAAACAGAGAAGAAGGATTGGTAGTTGGAAAATATGGCCTTGGTGATAGGAATGATGCTGGAGATTACATGACAGAATTTTGCAAGACTAATGAGTTATTCATTGCAAATACATTTTTTAAACAATATAAATGGTGACTATACACATGGACCTCAGTGGATGGAATACATAGGAATCAAATCAACTACATCTGTGGAAAGAGACAATGGAGAAGCTCAATATCATCAGTCAGAACAAAGCCAAGGGCCAATTGCGAAACATCATCAATTGCTAATATGAAAGTGTTAATTTGAAGCTGCAGAAAATTAAAACAAGTCTATGAGAACCAAAGTATGACCTCGAGTATATATATTCCACCTGAATTTAGAGACCATCTCAAGAATAAATTTGACCCACTAAACACTAGTGACTGAAGTCAAGATGAGTTGTGGGATGACTTCAAGGACATTATACATGAAGAAAGCAAAGGTCATTAAAAAGACAGAAAGAAAGACCAAAACTGATGTCAGATGAGACTCTGCAACTTGCCCATGAAAGAAGAGTAGTTAAATCGAATGGAAGAAATGATGACATAAAAGAGCTGAACAGAAGATTTCAAAGCGCAGTTCAAGAAGACAAAGTAAAGTATTATAACGAATTGTGCAAAGACCTGAAGTTAGAAAACCAAAACGGAAGAACACAATTGGCATTTTTCAAGCTGAAGGCACTGAAGAAAAGCTTCAAGCCTTGAGTTACAATATTGAAGGATTCTATGGGTAAGTTATTGAACGATGTAAGAAGCATGAAGGGAAGACGGAAGGAATACACAGAGGCACCATACCAGAAAGAATTGGTTGAAGTTCAACCATTTCAGGAGGTAGCATATGATCAAGAACAGGGAGTACTGAAGGAAGAAGTCCAAGCTGCACTGAAGGCATTGGTGAAAAACAAGGCTCCAGGAACCAATGGAATACCTACCGATTGAGATGTTTCAACATTCAACAAATGAATACAGCTCTGGAAGAGCTCACTTGTCTATGCCAAGAAATTTGGAAGATAGCTACCTGGCCAACTGACTGGAAGAGATGCATATTTGTGCCCATTTCAAAGAAAGGTGATCCAGCGGAACGTGGAAATTATGGAACAATATCATTAATATCACACACAGGTAAAATTTTGCAGAAGATAATTCAAAAACAGTTGCAGCGGTACATCGACAAGGAACTGCCAGAAATTCAAGTTGGATCCAGAAGAGGATGTGGAATGAGGGATATCACTGCTGATGTCAGATGGATCTTGGCTGAAAGCAGAGACTACCAGAAAGATGTTTACCTGTGTTTTGTTGACTATACAAAGTCATTCAGCTGTGTGGATCGTAACTAATTATGGATAACAGAGCAAAGAATGGGAATTCCAGAACATTTAATTGTTCTCATGAGTAACCTGTATGTAGACCAAGAGGCAGTCATTTAAACAGAAGAAGGGGATACTTGGTAGTTTAAAATCAGGAAAAGTATGCATCAGTGTCTGGTTATCTAGTGCTGCTGTAACAGAAATATCACAAGTGGATGGCTACAACAAAGAAGTTTATTCTCTCACAGTCCAGTAGGCTAGAAGTCCAAACTCAAGGCACCGGCTCCAGGGGAAGGCTTTCTCTCTCTGTTGCTCTGGAGGAAGGTCCCCATCATCAGTCTTCCCTTGATGTGGAAGCATCTCAGCAGAGGAACCTCAGGTCCAAAGACGCGCTCTACTCTCAACACTGCTTTCTTGGTAGTATGAGGTCCCAATGTTTCTCTGCTTGCTTCTCTCTATTATATCTCAAAAGAGATTGGCTTCAGACACTATCTAATCTTGTAGATCTCATCAATATAACTGCCACTAATCCATCTTATTACACTATAGTGATAGGATTTACAACACATAGGGAAATTACATCAGATGACAAAATGGTAAACAACCGTGTAATACTGGGAATCATGATCTAGCCAAGTTGACAGATATTTTTGCGGGACACAATTCAATCCATGACAATCAGGATTGTAACCTTTCACGATACTTATTCAATCTGTATCCTGAGCAAATAATCCATGAATCTGGACTTAATGAAGATGAATTGGATTGGAGGAAGACTCAACAATCTGTGATATGCAGGTAACACAACCTTGCTTGCTGAAAGTGAAGAGGACTTGAAGCACTTATTGATGAAGATCAAAGACCACAGCCTTCAATATGAATTACACCTCAACATAAAGAAAACAAAAATCCTCACAGCTGGACCAATAAGCAACACCATGGTAAGCGTGGAAAAGATTGAAGCGGTCAAGAATTTCATTTTGTTGGATTCACAATCAATGCCCATGGAAGTGAAGAAATCACACGAGGTATTGCATTAGACAAATCTGCTACAAAAGATTGCTTTCAAGTGCTGTAAAGCAAAAGGTGCATCTGACCCAAGCTGTGATATTTTCAATTGCCTCATATGCATGCAAAAGCTGGGCAATGAATAAGGAAGACTGAAGAAGAATTGATGCCTTTGAATTACTGTGTTGGCAATGAATATACCAAGGACTACCAGACTACCAGAAGAATGAACAAATTTGTTTTGGAAGAAGTAAGTCAGAATGCTTACTGAAAGTGAGGATGGAGAGATTTTGTCTCACATACTTTGGACATGTTATTAGGAAGGACCAGTGCCTGGAGAAGGTCATCATACTTGGTAAAGTAGAGGGTCAATGAAAAAGAAGAAGACTGTCAGTGAGATGGATTGATGCAGTGGCTGCAACCATGGGCTTAAACATAGCAATGATTGTGAGGATGGCGCAGGACCCGGCAGTGGTTCATACTGTTGTACGTATGGTCGCTATGAGTAGGAACTGACTCGATGGCATCTAACAACAACAACAGCACAGTGAAGGTGTATTGCCAGCCTTGCCAGCTGAAGGCAAACTGCTTCTGGTGTTCCTTCGAAACATGTATGGAGAAAATGACATTAGCAAGATCAACAACTGCATACCAGGTACCAAGTTGTTGTTAGGTGCTGTCAAGTTGGTTCCGACTCAAAGAGAACCTGTGGACAACAGAACGAAACACTGCCCAGTCCTGCTGTATCTTCACCATCATTGTTATGCTTGAGCCCATTGTTGCCGCCACTGCATCAAACCATCTCACTAAGGGTCTTCCTCTTTTTTGCTGACTCTCTACTAAATATGATGTCCTTCTCCAGGGACTTGTCCCTCCTGATAAAACATCCAAAGTATGTGTGATGAAGTCTTGCAATCCTTGCTTCTAATGAGCATTCTGGCTGTACTTCTTCCAAGACAGATTTGTTCATTCTTCTGGCACTCCATGGTATATTCAATATTCATTGCCAACACCATAATTCAAAAGCATCAATTCTTCCTCGGTCTTCCTTATTCGTTGTCCAGCTTTCACACGCATATGAGGCGATTGAAAACACCATGGCTTGGGTCAGGCGCACCTTAGTCCTTAAAGTGACATCTTTGCTTTTTAACACTTTAAAGAAGTCTTTTGCAGCAGATTTGCGCAATACAATGTGTCTTTTGATTTCTTGACTGCTGCTTCCGTGGGCATTGATTGTGGATCCAAGTAAAATGAAATTCTTGACAACTTCAATCTTATCTCCGTTTATCATGATGTTGCTTATTGGTCCAGTTGTGAGGATTTTTGTTTTCTTTATATTGAGGCATAATTCATACTGAAGCATGTGGTCTTTGATCTTCATCAGTAAGTGCTTCAAGTCCTCTTCACTTTCAGCAAGCAAGATTGTGTCATCTGCATATCTCAGGTTGTTAATGAGTCTTCCTCCAATCCTGAAGCTGAATTCTTCTTCATATAGTCCATCTTCTTGGATTATTTTGCTCAGCATACAGATTGAATAAGTGCTGTGAAAGGATACAACCCTGACACACACCTTTCTTGACTTTAAACCATGCTGTATCCTGTTGTTCTGTTTGAATGACTGCCTCTTGGTCTATGTACAGGTTCTCCATGAGCATAATTAAGTGTCCTGGAATTTCCATTCTTCAAAATGTTATCCATAATTTGCTATAATCTACTTTACATAGTCAATAAAACACAGTTAAATATCTTTCTGGTATTCTCTGCTTTCAGCCAAGATCCATCTGACATCAGCAATGATATCCCCTGTTCCACGTTCTCTTCTGAATCTGGCTTGAATTTCTGGCAGTTCCCTGTTGACGTACTTCTGCAACTGCTTTTGAATGATCTTCAGCAAAATTTTACTTGTGTGTAATATTAGCGATATAGTTTATTTCTGCATTCTGTTGGATCATCTTTCTTTGGAATGGGTATAAATATGGATCTCTTCCAGGTAGCTATCTTCTAGATTTCCAGACATAGATGAGTGAGAACTTCCAGCACTGGATTCGTTTGTCAAAACATCTCAATTGGTATTCCATAAATTCCTGGTGGCTTGTTTTTCTCCAATGCCTTCAGTGCAGCTTGGACTTCTCCCTTCAGTACTCCCTGTTCTCAATCATATACTACCTCCTGAAATGGTTGAACTTCAACCAGTTCTTTTTGGTATGGTGACTCTGTGTATTCCTTCCATCTTCCCTTCATGCTTCCTGCATTGTTCAATAACTTACCCATAGAATCCTTCAATATTGCAACTCAAGGCTTGAATTTTTTCTTCAGTTCTTTCAGCTTGAGAAATGCTGAGTGTGCTCTTCCGTTTTCATTTTCTATCTCCAGGTCTTTGTACGTTTCATTATAATACTTTACTTTGTCTTCTCAATCTACCCTTTGAAATCTTCTGTTCAGTTCTTTTACTTCATCATTTCTTCATTTTGCTTTAGCTATTTTACATTCAAGAATATCTTTCAGAGTCTCCTCTGACATCTATTTTTGTCTTTTCTTTGTTTCCTGTCTTTTTAATGACCTCTTGCTTTCTTCATGTATGATGTCTTTGACGTCATTCCACAACTTGTCTGGTCTTCAGTCATTAGTGTTCAACGTGTCAAATGTATTCTTGAGATGGTCTCTAAATTCAGGTGGATATACTCAAGGTCGTACTTTGGCTCTCATGAACTTGTTTTCGTTTTTTTCAACTTCAACTAGTACTTTCATATGAGCAATTGATAGTCTCTTTCACAGACAGCCCCTGGCCTTGTTCTGACTGATGATACTGAGCTTCTCCATTGTCTCTTTCCACAGATGTAGTCCATTGGATTCCCGTGTATTCCTTCTGGTGAGGTTCTTGTGTATAGTCGCTGTTTATGTTGTTGAGAAACGTATTTGTAACAAAGAAGTCCTTGTTCTTGCAAAATTCTATCATGCTATCTCCTGTGTCATTTCTGTCACCAAGGCCATATTTTCCAACTACCCATCTCTTTTGCTTCCAAGTTTCACATTCAAATCACCAGTAATTATCAATGCATCTTGACTGCATGTTTGATCAGTTTCAGACTGCAGAAATTGGTAAAAATCTTCAATTTCTTCATCTATGGCCATAGAACTTGATATGTAAATTTGAATAATAGTCGTAGTAACTGGTCTTCCTTGTAGGCATATGGATGTTATCCTATCACTGACAGCGTTGTACTTCAGGATAGATCTTGAAATGTTCTTTCTGATGATGAACGTGATGCCATTCCTCTTCAATTTGTCATTCCCCGCATAGTAGATCATATGATTGCGTGATTGAAAATGGCCAATACCAATTAATTTCAGCTCACTAATGCCTAGGATATTGATGTTTATGTGTTCCGTTTCATTTTTGATGACTTCAAATTTTCCTAGATTCATACTTCATATATTCCACTTTCCGATTATTAATGGATGTTTGCAGCTGTTTCTTTTCATTTTGAGTCTTGTCAAATCAGCAAATGCAGGTCATGAAAGCTTGACTCCATCCACAGCATTAAGGTCAACTCTACTTTGAGGAGGCAGCTCCTCCCTAGTCATATTTTGAGTGCCTTCCAACTCGAAGAGGCTCATCTTCTGGCACTATATGAGACAATGTTCCACTGCTATTCATAAAGTTTTCACCAGTCAGTTTTTCAGAAGTAGACTGCCAGGTTCTTCTTCATAGTCTGTCTTAGTCTGGAAGCTCCACTAAAACCTATCCACCAAGCGTGACCCTGCTGGTATTTGAAATGCTGGTGGCAAAGCTTCCAGTATTACAGCAACACGCAAGCCACCGTAGTAGGACACACTGAAAGACATGTGGTGGTGGTACCACGAGATGTGTTAATTTGCTCAAGCAATGAAAACACGTCTGGAATTGCAACTGTAATTGGAGTCACAACCTGGTGATTAAGTGTTGCCACTTTGCCCCCACCACCCAGGTGTCCAATCAGCCCCCTTGTAGTTAGGTGTCTTAATTCAGTTAAGGCAGTTTCCACTGTCACACCTGACTTACATAAAATAGCATTCACAGCAGTCTTCAAGAATACTGGGGCTCCTTTCACAAATTTGTTTCTCACCGTTGTGATGAAAGGTGCGTCCCCTGGGAACTCCATGGATGGGTCTGCAGATCCAACCTGATAAATCCATTCTAACATGCCAATTTCTCTAAGCTTTTGGTTACCTTCTTCTACAGTATAGCAAGGCAGGTGTAGCACTTCAGCTTGATTTAGTGTAGGTCACTGCTTAATCCATGCTTCAGTGAACCAACCAAATAAACTTTTAAGCCCCCTTCTTAACTTCTCAAGCTGAAACATTGAACAAAGGATCTATGCTTAGTGGGCCCATATAAACAAACTCAGACTGATCCAACTTCATGTACTTTGCACCACTATCCTACACCCTTAATAACCATTCCCACAAACATTCCCCAGGTTTCTGTTTGTATGTATTAGAAAAACCAAGCAGATCTTTTGGATTGTAGCATACCTCCTCCTGGGTCACACTTTGTACTTCACCTTTTGGGGTTCACTGATACTTAAGTCTAGTTACAGGTCTAGAAGAAAAATGGGTGGTGGCAGTGGGTCCTGGGAACATTCAGCAATGTCTTGTAAGGCATCTGCATCAGGCAATGTTCCAGGCACTGCCCTAGGCACTGCTCCAGGCAATCTCTCTTCAGATACAGCTGGGTTAATTTCATCAAGCGGGGATGGAAGGTATAATGGTTTTCTTGGGGAAGGTGGCTTAGCAGGCAAAGATGGAGTAATCTCTTCAGATAGAGGTGTGTTGCTATTAGCAGAAGTGATTCAGCAGAATTTATGGGTCCAGTGTTCCTAGATTCCTCATTATATTCCCATATGTCCCCATCCCAAGCTTCAGGATCCCATTTCTTCCCAATCAATTCCCTCACTTTAAGTTCAGACACCATTCAAGGTTGGGAATTCAACTGGTGATGCAATTCAGCCTCTCTTACGATAAGACTGGGGGTTTGGTTTTTAGCAGTATCAGCTCTGCTACTACAAAAGATGAGACTTTCTTTCAGGGCACAAGTGACAGCTTTCAGGTCTTTTATGTGATGCTTGAGCTGTGACTCTGTAACCCTGAGCTCATCTCTTTCTTTCACTACTTTGTCTAGTGAAAATAAGAGCAACCAACCAGCTTCCTTATACTTCTCATTCTGATAAAATTGTAGAAAATCATCAAATATGCAATCACCCAGAGCCTTGTTTCTCACAAATATTTCATCTATTGTGGTGATATTTTATGTATTTCTATTGGCAACTCACACTTTGGATTAGGTGTGCCGTCTTCCTTACTGGAATTAGAGTTATCAGTGTATTTAAGTCTAACCAGACTTGAGAACCAATTAAGAAAACTCATCTGTAAGATTTTGTTGCTCTAGATCTACTCTTGGTACCAGTTTCTTAGGCTGGGTTCTCTAGAGGAGGAAAATCAATGAAGTGGATATATATAAATATATATGGAGAGATTTATCTCAAGGAAATGGCTCATGCAGTTGTGCAGTTGACCAGTTCCAAATCTGTGGGTTAGGCATCAGGCTGGAGGCTTCTCCTGACTTATGTGGTTGCAGGGGCTGATGAACTCAAAATGAATAGGTCAGGCTGAAGGTTGTTGGCTCATGGGGTTTCGGGAGCTGGAAAATCCCAAGATCTGCAGGTGAGGCAGCAGGCTGCTGGCTCACCTACCCAGAACTGGAGGTCAGAGAATGATGAGTTGGATGTAGGATCCAGAGAGACTTTTGTCAGAACATCCATATATATTGGATGTAGGCCACACCCCCAAGGAAACCTATTGGCCGCTCATATCTGATCACAAAATGGAAGGATGATTACATATTAGGTGCCAAACCACTGAGGATCATGGCCTAGCCAAGTAACACATAAACTTAACCATCACAGTAACTAATAACTCTGATTAATAAAGTCTCTCATACCAGGTGTTAGTGACGACTCACTTATTCCACAAATATCTAGGCCATGCCTATTAGGTAGACAGAGTCCTTGTTCACTTGGAGCAAACTAGAAAATATTCTAGTCTGTAGAGATGGCAATAAAGAAAGAAACAAAAACTACACCGTACATGTCAAGTGGTGATGCGTGCTAAGGAGAAAAATGAAAAAGGTGAGCAGACGGGGTCAGGGAGTCTTCTTTGATGAGGTGACCTCTGAGTAGAACCTGAAGAGGTAAGGGACAGAAGGAGCCATGCAGATATCTGGAGGAAGTGCAAAGTTCCTGAGGTGAGGGCCTGGTTAGCTCGTTTTGGAACAGCAAGGACCCGTGTAGCTGGAACAGAGTGAACAAGAGCTTCCTAACCATAGGAGAATCCAACACCACCTTCCCCCACAAGCACACAAATGTGGGGCTTATCCTCAAGAGATGGCTTAGAAAGCTACAAAAGTGACTGAGATCTTCAAATTAGAATACAGACTCAAGAAGAGAGCTCAAGACACAGATTAAAGCTTAAGGAAACATCAACCAACATTTGACAGGAGGAGAAATGAGAAACGAATGAAGGAGCCAGAGGAAGAGTGGCCAGTGCAGAGGAAGAAAAAGTTGATGATATCCTCTTAAAGTCAAAGCAGTGTAACTCAAAGTCACGATGAGATACAGTCTCCACAGGATGGTTATTATCAGAAAAATGGAAAATAACAAGTGCTGACCTGAGGCCACATGGCTCGTAGGTGCCAAGTCTGTGACTCTAAAGCCAGTGTAGCGACTTGGGATACACTTTTATGAACCAACAGTGGCCGGCTGCAGGTGCTGAGCTCAGACCCAGACCTTGGGGCCTGAGCAGCAGGCAGGCAGGGTTGCTGTGAGTGGGGAGTGCAGCCCAGTTATGGAGCACTCAGGGAGACTCTCCCCGACTCCCATTCCCAGTCTGCTCTGGGAACGTCTCCTCACCTGGCCAGGTGACAGCCCACTCCTCTGCCATCCTGGAGGTGATGAGTAGTGCTGTAAACAAGAGCTGTGCCTGTGACCCTGGAGTGATCTGCTGGGCTGGTGAAGATCAAGTTCTGGGCAGGGTCTTCCCAGAGCAGAAGGCTGCCTAGATCACCCATAGAGGGTCCAGTCCCTGGTGGCCACCTCCCAGCTTCTTGTTGCACCTCTGGGACCTGGGAGTCTTGAGTGTGTTGGGGACGGGTGGGTGGAGCTCCACCTCTTGTGATTCTGAAGCCCCGAGAGGTAGCTGGGAGCACGGGTTCCATGTCAGGTTATTTCCCCTTGGGCAGTGCTGTTCACCTGGCACTGCCCCACATTTGGAAGGATGGGTCTGGGAGACAGGGTAGTTTAGCAGCATCAATCTGCACTTCAGGAGGAGAGAGAAGGAGGATGTGTCGGGAGCCACTCTGCAGCCACTCTGCATTCTGGGGTGGGTCCCCAAGTCAAACAAATCGGGGCTGCTTTCAACAATAGCCTGAAGCAAACCTCTAGAACATTTGCTCCATGAGGGTACAGTGCCTGGCACTGGTATGGCTCAATGAATGATTTTTGAATGAATGGATAAATGAAAGCACTATCCTTCTCCCTTTGACAGAGATCCTTGGGATAGATCAGGCAAGGCTGGTCACAGAAGCAGGTCTGGAGAAGGCCTGTGCTGGCTGATAGGAGCAGAAGAGGCTGTTTTCCTGGCAGGACCCTGGTCCTTGTGGCAATCCCTCCGACCCCCATGTGCCCTCCTTGTCCATCCTCAGGCCTGCTCTGCACTGCACTGCACCTGCTCCACCACCACCTGCCCGAATCCTGGGCTTCCAGAGCCACAAGGAACTATGATGGGGGGAGAAGAGCAGTGGCAAGCCATGGGGTGCAATCTCCTCCCATCATACAGGAGCTGGGAGCCCAGCTGTTGGGGGGCCGTGAGGCAGAGCCTGGTCCAGCATGGAGCTGTCATCTTCCAGAGGGTGGGGAGGGAGGTGGAAGGGACTGTGGTAGGAGAGGAGAGAGGGTCAGGTTGTTTCCAAGCCTGACGAATACCCGGATCAGAGCCTGAGGGCTGATCAGTCAGGGGCAGAGCGAGAACCCAAGAGGCCAGGCTGTGCGCCCCTCCTCAACTGCATAATGGAAGTCCAGGGATGGGGTGGGGTGGCAGAGTTAGGCCCTTGTGCTTCAGGCGGGCTGCTCCCAGCTGCACCCCAGGCTTGTGAGGCACTGCCACTGCCCACTGGTCAAGGCTCTTGTCCCTGCTCAGTCGGTGGTAGAAGCTCCCACCTCTCCCTGACAATAATAATGTCTGACACTCACTAAGCATATCCTTTGTGGCAAGTATTGCTCCAGTGCCTGAAGCCCTCTAAAGAGGTAAAGTGACTTGCCGAGGAGGCATAGCTCAGCAGAATTGGGCTGGAATTGGACCCAGGCAGTCTGAGTCATGAGCCTTCTGGCTTAATTCTTAGGCACACACATGGCATGGCTTGATAAGTGGCTTGATGTCTGACCTCCTCTAACTTTTCTGTATATCACCTTGACTTCCTCTCCATATGAAAAATCTATGTCTATATTTTTTAGTCCCTCTTTTTTGTTTTAATGTTGTCATGTTTCAAATATTGACATCTCTGTTTCCCTATTTTCAGTGTTTTAGCTTTCATTTATTTTTGTGACTTCCCTATCTGGATTGATATCTGGTTGCTCTGTCCTGTGTTCTAGTCTTGGGTTGTTATCTGATGTTATTGTTTCTAACTGGAGGACTCCCTTTAGTATTTCTTGTAATTTTGGTTTGGTTTTTGCAAATTCCGTAGACTTCTGTTTATCTGGAAATGCCCTAATTTTGCCATCATATTTGAGAGACAGTTTTGCTGGATGTATAATTCTTGGCTGGCAGTTTTCTTCCTTCAAGGCTTTATATATGTCATCCCATCGCCTTCTTGCCTGCATAGTTTCTGCTGAGTAGTCTGAGTTTAGTCTTACTGACTCTCCTTTGTAGATCACTTTTTGTTTATCCCTAGCTGCTCTTAAAATTCTCTCTTTATCTTTGATTTTGGCATGTTTGATTATAATATGTCTTGGTGACTTTATTTTGGGATCTACTACCTTATGTGGGGTTTGATGAGCATCTTGGATCGATATCTTCTCATCTTTCACAATATCAGGGAAGTTTTCTGCCAACAAATATTCCAACAATTCTATATTTTCTGTTATCTCCCCCATTCTTGTACTCCAATCACTCGTAGGTTATTCCTCTTGATAGAATCCTACATAATTCTTAGGGTTTCTTCAGTTTTTAAAATCCTCTTATCTGATTTTTCCTCAGATAAGTTGGTGTGAAGTGCTTTATCTTCAATCTCACTAATTCTGACTTCCATTGTCTCAATTCTGGTCCCATGACTTTCTATTGAGTTGTCTAATTCTGACATTTTATTGTTATTCTTTCTGGATTTCTGATTGCTGTCTCTCTATGGATTCTTGCAGCCTGTTAAATTTGTCATTGTGCTCTTCTCTAATCTTTTTACATTCCTCTATTGAATGTTCTGCATTTCACATAATTTCCTTCCTGATCTCTTGGAGAGTTCTGTATATTAATGTTTTGTATTCTTCCTCCAGTAATTCCAAGAAATTCTCTTCCTCCATAAAATTTCTTGATTCTTTATTTTGGGAGCTTGCTGAAGCCATTATGGTCTGCCTCTTTATGTGATTTGTTATTGACTGTTGTCTCCGAGCCATCAATAAGTTATTGTATTTATTTATCTTATGTTTGCTTACTGTGTCCTAGTGTCTTGTTTTGATATGCCCAAATAGGCTGCTTGTGTGAGCTAGTCTGATCACTGGTGCCCCTGAAGCTCCAATACCCTGCCACCAGGTGGCCAGAACTGCCACAAAGTATGTGAGCCCAGGTGTCTGCCCACTCCTCCTATATGGATTCAGCTCAGGTGTCCAGGTTGTCATCCATCAAGTATGTGGTGCAGGCTCTCACCTACAGTCCTAGAGAGGCATGGGTGATTGGTGTAGGCACAGGCATCTGCCTGCAGCAGGGAGTCACACGCTGAGCAAGGCAGGTGGCTAATGACTACCCCTGAGTGTCTGGGAGGAAAGTGTGTTCCTGTTCCCCAGAACATGTAGGTGAATGGGTTTTGCAGCTGGACTGTGAGCACACAATGCTGTTGGCTATAAGGACTGGGGGGCACCACTTATTCTTGGGCCCCTGTCACAAGTGGCCAGGTGGTGTGGGTGGAGCCACCAGTCCTCAGGCCCCTGATGTGGGTAGGTGAAGACCCTGCTTAATGGGCAGAGCAGTGTCAAATGTCATGGAACCTGCCACTTACAGTTGAAACAGTTGAAGTTAGACTTCAGTTATATACCCATTGTACCGTGGTAATGAGGGCCTATGCTGCTGAAATGGGCCCACACAAATCTCTGCAGGGGGAAAGGCACTCAAAGTCTGTGGACCCCTTATGCCTGTGCCTAGGCAAAGAAGCTGTGCCTACCCTGAGTTCCTGGCTTAGGGGAGCCAGCAGATTATTTTTTCCCTTGTTTGTTAATTTGTTCTCCCAAGGCTGGGAGACTGGTTCAGGGCCCATGACGGGTTCTACTTCCAGCCCAGGGGACTTGGCAATCACTGAAGCTTCCTGGACCCAGTACAGAGCAGGAAGCAGGGAGGTAAATGGGAGACAGGTTTTTCCCAAAGGGAGATGGTTTTGATCTGCGTGGTAGGCCAGATGCAAGTACTTATCTTTCGCTGATTGAGGGCTGCTTCTCACTGGTTCTGGATGGCCAAGTAGACTCTCTGCCACTGGGTCTCTCTCAATGTGGAAAACGCCTCCCAAGTGCCGCTGCTTGCCTCACCATGCATCAGGAGCTGATCTGGCCTGAAGGGCTCCAGCTCCCGCCGGGTGAGGTCTGGCAAGTCCTCGCTGCTCCCGCACCGTTTCTCCCTCCCCCTGCCACTCAGTCTGATTTCTCAACTTTGCCTTTGATGTTCAGGGCTCCTAGATTATCATATATAATTGATTCACTTGTGTGGGGATATATGCCATTTAAACATGGCTGCACTATTGACAACTGCAGCCCCCACAGGCCTCTATGCTGCACAGCATGTTGAGACTTGTCTCCAACATGTTGAGACTTGTCTGGATGTGTTTTCCCAAACCTATTGTCCCTTTACTGATTGACCTTTGCCCGTACTCAAAGCCCATTGTTTTGTTAATTGCCTTGTTGATTGCTGTATTGACTATAAAATAAACTCCTGGGACTGAAGTGGGGGTCGACTCCTCAGAGTGACCCTCCTGGTCCCACTTCTCTGTAAGAGTTGTGCAGTTGGTTACTGTCTTTGCCGTCTCGATTACCGTCGCCGCTGCGACACACTTGTTTTTTCAGGTCTTTATTGTAAGAGGGACTACCGGAAGTGTCTGACTACTCCGCCATCATGGCCCCCCTTATCCTCTAACTTTTCAAGGGGAAGGAGAATCAAGATTAACAGCCCAAGGCTGACTTCTAGCAGGATGGTAAAACTGACAAATCCCCTTGGTGGACCACAATTACTGTACTTGCATAGTCCTACCCAGTCACTTTGGTGGTAGTTATGAGACCATGTTGAGAAAGGCCACATAAAAGCTACCCATCAAACTGCAGCAGGAGACCAGAATGGGGTTCTAGCTCATGAGGTTTTATGATGTGGAGAAATGGAATAATTCAATAAAGGGGAAAGTTTACCACCTACTAGATGTTGGAAAAGTTTGGAATCAAATCTCCTCTCCTCTTATGCAGGAGGAAAGGAAGAATGGGTGGGTGTGCAGAAATGTGTAGGTGATCCTGGGGAGGTGGCGGGGTTGGGGACAGTTCTTGGACATTTGCCTGCTTAATGTCTCCTTCACCTGTGAATTTATGGGTGTTATGAACCATCACTCAGAGAGTTTGGCTGTCCAAGGTGAGGGTGTCCTGGTCCCAGGAGGTACTTTATGGAGTTAAAAGCAAGTGAGTAAAGCAAGGCGTAGAATGTCCTTTTGTCTTTACGTCTTACACTGTTTCATTAGAAAACTTTGCATGCTAGCTACTTTACAGTATCTCTGTTAAAGAACAGAGCAGCCCTATGTCTCAATTCCCATGATAAGGCCAGGAACACTATTATAGTCATCACTGTGAACTTAAGCATAAAAAAAGGATGCAGCTCACCTTGGCAGAGAAAAGCACTGATTAGGTTATATCCACAGTTTGGAGTAGAATAGACTCTTCTTGTCTGCCTCTCTTATGACCAGGGGCAGGAGGTGGAGTGCTGAAGCAGCTCTGCTGTACAAAGAGAGAGGCAAGAGCCATTGAAGGTGATTTCTGATTATTACTTAATGATAATTAGGCATCTGCTAAGAATGCCCATTCTGACTATTGTCTGTCTTTGAAAGCTGAAGTTTTCTAGACAGTCTTACAAATGGAGCCCATAGAGAGCCTAGCTTAGGGCCTACAAAAAAAAAAAAAAGGAAGCCTCCCTGACGTTTGGCCACAAATTCCCCTAACGTTATTTAGAGATGAAGAGAAGAGACTAACAGGGAACTCATGCCTGATGGTCACTTTCTTTCCTGCGAAGGGGGAGGTAGAGACACAGTCTGAGAGTGGTTCCAGGAAGGTGGAATTTGGTGGAGACGGGAAGGGCTGTCATGGACATATATCAGGGGAAGGAAGCAATCAAACTACTGCCAGGCAATCCGGCCCACTGACACTAGAGAGCTTGTCTGCGGACAGGTCATGGTCAGGAGACGGACACTGAGACCCTTGAAAGATCCCTTATCCTTTGAATCAGCAGTTTCACTTCTCAGGATTGCTACTTAGGAGATACTCAGAGGTTTTCAGAGATGTTTACCCGGGGCTTTCATTGCAGCCCTACACATAATATAAAAAATTAACAACAACTTAATATCTACCAATTGAAGATTGGTTAACTAGATTAGAGCATACGGTACAAACAGTCAACATGCTTGACTGCCAAACAAAAGGTTGGAGGCTTGAGTCCATCCAGAGGTGCCTCGGAAGAAAGCACCTACTTTTGAAAGATCAGCCATTGAAAACCCTATGGAGCGTAGTTCTACCCTGACACACATGAGTTCGTCATGTGTTGAACTCAACTCCATGACAAGTGGAATTAAATAGTAGTATTTAGGTATCAAAATAGCCAAAACTAATTTTGTAGATCTATATTCAAACAATAGTCAGAATGGATTTTCTAACAAAATCAATGGGAAGACATCCACAATAAATTGTGAAAAGAATAAGCAATTTACAAAATGTATCCCATCTACGCAAAGCAATGTATACATATACAGACACACAGATATCTATGAAGATGCTCACCACTATGTAAACAATAGTTATCTCTGGGTAGTGGGATTTAGTATGATTATTTCTTTATTCTTTATAATTTGCTATTTCATATAGATTTTCACAAAGTATATGTATTGTATTTATGATCAGAAAAAACTGAGAGGCAGCTCTGGGGCTAACCACCAAGGATCCTCACAGAGCATTGCTCTGGGATTTAGCCTCATTCTAGGGTCTTGGCTCCAGCTTTGCCAGCTCAGAAACTCTGATTAGTATCTGTGTCAACGAAGAAAGTATTCTGCTGCAAATAATAGAAAGCCTGATCAGCTATTGTTTAACTAGATAGGGGCTTATTTTACCAATGTCCAGGGGAAAAGGAGCCCTGGTGGCACAGTGCTGAGGCACTCAGCTGCTAACCAAAAGGTCAGCAGTTCAAACCCACCAGCTGCTCTGTAGGTGAAAGATGTGGCAGTTGGCTTCCGTAAAGATTTACAGCCTTAGAAACCCTATGCGGCAGTTCTACCCTGGCCTATAGTGTCGCTATAAGTCGAAATCGGCTTGACAGCAATGAGTTTGGTTTTTTGGTTTGGTCCAGAGGAAGGCAATTCAGTGCTGGCACAGCTGCCCACAGATGCCATCAAGGAGCCATTGTCTATCTTCTTCTCCGACATTCTTAAGGGTGACGTTTGTTCTTGTGGTCACAAAATGGTTGCTGCGCTTCCAAGCCTCATGTCCATGGTCTAGATAGGAAGAAGGAGGAAGTTCAAAAACACTTTCTCCCAGCAAGGTTTTGCTTTTATTATTCATAAAAAGACACACTTCCTAGAAACTTTCACTTAGGTTGCATTGGCCAGAACTGTGGCACTTGGCTACCTCTATCTGCCAGAGAGTCTGGGGACGTGAGTATTTTTTAGCGGGGCACATGGCTTCTGTCTTAGTTACCTAGTGTTGTTGTTGTTGTTAGGTGCTGTCAAGTCGGTTCTCACTCATAGTGACCCTATGTACAACAGAACGAAACACTGCCAGGTCCTGCACCACTCTCAAAATCGTTGTTATGCTTGAGCCCATTGTTGCAGCCATTGTGTCAATCCGTCTCATTGAGGGTCTTCCTCTTTTTGGCTGACCATCTACTTTACTAAGCATAATGTCCTTCCCCAGGGACTGATCCCTTCTGATAACATGTCTAAAGTATGTGAGAAGTAGTCTCGCCATCCTTGCTTCTAAGGAGCATTCTGGCTGTACTTCTTCCAAGACGGATTTGTTCGTTCTTCAATTCAAAGGTGTCAAATCTTCTTCAGTCTTCCTTATTCATCATCTAGTTTTCACATGTCTATGAGGCAATTGAAAACATCATGGCTTGGTTCAGGTACACCTTAGTCTTCAAGGTGACATCTTTGTTTTTTAACACTTTAAAGAGGTCTTTTGCAGCACTTTGCATTGCAGCAGCCCAATGCAGTGAGTCTTTTGATTTCTTCACTGTTGCTTCCATAGGCGGTGATTCTGGATCCAAGTAAAATGAAATTCTTGACGACTTCAATCTTTTCCATGCTTATCATGATGTTGTTATTGGTCCAGTTGTGAGGATTTTTGTTTTCTTTATGTTGAGGTGTAATTCATACTGAAGGCTGTGGTCTTTGATCTTCATCAGTAAGTGCTTCAAGTCCTCTTCACTTTCAGCAAGCAAGGTTGTGTCATCTGCACAATGCAGGTTGTTAATGAGTTCTTCCTCCAATCCTGATGCCTGTTCTTCTTCATGTAGTCCAGCTTCTCGAATTATTTGCTCAGCATACAGACTGAATAGGTATGGTGAAAGGATACAACCCTGACACACACCTTTCTTGACTTTAAACCACGCAGTATCACCTTGTTCTCTTCGAATGACTGCCTCTTGATCTATGTACAGGTTCCTCATGAACACAATTAAGTGTTCTGGAATTCCCATTCTTCACAACGTTTTCCGTAATTTGTTATGATCCACACAGTTGAATGCCTTTGCATAGTCAATAAAACACAGGTAAAAATCTTTCTGATATTCTCTGCTTTCAGCCAGGATGAATCTGACATCAGCAATGATATCCCTGGTTCCATGTCTTCTGTGAATACAACTGGAATTTCTGGCAGTTCTCTGTGATGTACCACTGCAGCTGCTTTTAAATGATCTTCAGCAATATTTTACTTGCATGTCACATTAAGATATTTTTCAATAATTTCTGCATTAGGTTGGATCACCTTTCTTTGGAATAGGCATCGATATGGATCTCTTCCAGTCGGTTCGCCAGGTAGCTCTCTTCCAAATTTCTTGGCATAGATGAGTGAGCACTTCCAGCACTGCATCCGTTTGTTGAAGCATCTCAATTGGTATTCAGTCAATTCCTGGAGCCTTGTTTTTCGCCAATGCCTTCAGTGCAGCTTAGACTTCTTCCTTCAGTACCATCGGTTCCTGATCATATTCTACCTCCTGAAATGGCCAAATGTCGACCAATTCTTTTGAGTACAGTGACTCTGTGTATTCCTACTATCTTCTTTTGATGCTTCCTGCCTCATTTAATATTTTCCCCGTAGAATCCTTCAATATTGCAACTCGAGGCTTGAATTTTTTGTTCAGTTCTTTCAGCTTGAGAAATGCTAAGCTTGTTCTTCCCTTTTGGTTTTCCATCTCCAGGTCTTTTCATATGTCATTATAAAATTTTACTTTGTCTTCTTCAGCTGCCCTTTGAAATATTCTGTTCAGGTCTTTACTTCATCATTTTTTCCTTCTGCTTTAGCTACTCTTCTTTCAAGAGCAAGTCGCAGGGTCTCATCTGACATCCATTTTGGTGTTTTCTTTCTTTCTTTTCTTTTTAATGACCTCTTGCTTTCTTCATATGTGATATCCTTCATGTCATTCCCAAACTCATCTGGTCTCTTCGTCATTAGTGTTCAATACATCAAATCTATTCTTGAGATGGTCTCTAAATTCAAGCGGGATATACTCAAGGTCTTACTTTGGCTCTCATGGACTTGTTCTAATTTTCTTCAGTTTCAACTTGAACTTGCATATGAGCAATTAATGCTCTGTTTCACAGCCGGCCCCTGGCCTTGTTCTGACTGATGATATTGAGCTTTTCCATCATCTCTTTCCACGGATATAGTTGATTTGATTCCTGTGTATTCCATATGGTGAGGTTCACATGTATAGTTCACCATTTACGTTGTTGAAAAAAGGTATTTCAATGAAGAAGTTGTTGGTCTTGCAAAATTCTATCATAGGCTCTCCAGCTTCATTTCTAGTAAGGCCATATTTTCCTTCTTTGTTTCCAACTTTTGCGTTCCAGTCACAAGTGCTGCTATAACAGAAATACCACAAGTGGATGTCTTTAACAAAGAGAAATTTATTCTCACAGTCTAGGGGGCGAGAAGTCTGAATTCAGGGCACCAGCTCCAGGGGAAAGCTTTCTCTGTCGGCTATGGAAGAAGATCCTTGTCATCAATTTTCCACTGGTGGAGGAGATTCTCAGTGCAGGGACCCCGGGTCCAAAGGATTCACTATTCACCTGGCTCTTGTTTCTTGGTGGTATGAGCTCCCCATGTCTCTCTGCTCGCATCTCTCTTTTATATCTCAAAAGAGATCGATTTAAGAGATAACTTAATCTTGTAGATTGAGTTCTGCCTCATTAACGTAACTGCCTCTAATCCCACCTCATTAATATCACAGAGGTAGGATTTACAACACATAGGAAAATCAAGTCAGATGACAAAATGGCGGACAATCACACAATGCTGGGAGTCATGGACTAACAAATTTGACATACATTTTTTGGGGAACTCAATTCAATCCATAACAGCTTCCTTGAACAAATGTGGGATTTTTGTTAGTGAGGAAGAGTGGAAAATAGGTGATGGCAACTGTCAGCGACGCCGTAGTTCCCAAGGGTGGTCATTCTAGCAGGAAATGGTCCATACTTCCGATTTACAATAGGCTTATGTAGTACTAGACGCCCATACACTCATTCTTAGTGCAGGGTTTCACATTCCAGTAGCTGGAATGCTCATACTTCCCACCAGAACATCCTCCTCAGCATCAGGGAGCCAGGAAGTAAATTATTACTCTGAACACTGCTTGATGACCATGAAATCAGGTCAAATGGAGGCGGCTAGTGCTGGAATATTTCACCCCAGCTATGAGGAGGCCTTATGAAATATCCTGCCCAAGAAGGTCAGCACTCCAGGGACCTGATTACTCATGTCACTCAGATTCATTGTCCAGCTGTCTGACTCCCCCTTTTGCTGTGCATCGGTGCCCAAATCCTCTTTTTTCTTGTCACATTAGTTCTTCTGATTTTTAATGTCATATCTGTGGTTTGGCCCAGAAGGCACCCTGTCTCTTAATATTTGTGTTGATTTTATTTATGGAGATTTCAAAGTCTCAAGGGGCTCTTTTCCTCTCCCTGCAGGGGTGGCCAAGGGTTGAAACTCTACTGGACAAAGGTGGCAGCGGCTTCTGGCCACTGGTGAGACTGCAGGGCTGTTTCTTCTCAGCATCTAATTTGGAAATGAGCATCAACATCCCAGGCTGCTGAAGAGCCTCAGATTTACATCATACAAGGAGTGGCTGAAGTATTTGAGGTTATTTTGCCCGGAGAAGAAAAGTTTGAGGGGAAGAGAGTACCTGCCTAACTACCTGAGTCACTGTTGTGTAAAGGAGGTTGGAATCAAGAGGTCACCCAAAGGAGAACCAGAATCAATGGGCAGAAGTTGCAGGAGGACAGATTTAGCCTAAAAATGGAAGCTCCCAGCGAAGTAGAGTGTGCCCTTCCTGGCAAGAGGGCCATCCATCACGCACACGATGGGGAAGTGTGGGTGGGTATTCTTTTGCATGGACTTAATGGAACTATCAAAAGAAACAGTCAATAATAAAGTTAATCTATTGGGCCAGGCTTATTCAGGCAGAAGATTTGCTAATTGGGTAGCACCAAACAGAAAGTGGAAAGTTATTCCGAGTATCAGCAGTGACTGGCTTTTTATGAACAAAACACTGAAGCAAAGAAGCTTATTTCTGATGGGCTTATACAATTTACTATTGAAGCACTGTCAGAATCTCATTGGTCAGCAACGGTGGCCTGATTTACAGGAAAGCTAGGTTTAAGTTTCAGTAAAGACCAGTTATAGGGGTCCACTTGACCAGCAATGCCATTTTGTCAACCACTCAACTCCATTTTGATTTCACTTAACAGAATATTCCAGGAGAAAGGAATTTATACTCACCACTAGCCCAGGTGCATTCCCACAAGGTTTTTAATTTCTCTAAACTCTTTTCATCTCCTTTCTTCTTTCTGAGAAATTTGGATGTATCTCTTAGAAATGCCTTTCCTGCTGCCATTATCACCATCACTGTTCCTGGTCTCCAGGTCCTCCTACTAATCCAAGCCTGAGTATGAAAGTGTGAACAGTCCCTTTCCTGATACTGTAGCTGAGGCAATTTTGGACTGCTCTAAAGGAATTGTTATGAGAAACTCATTCAAAGGAAAATGCAAAATCAAAAGGCAATCATGTTAGTGGAGTAAAGAACTAAGATGTAGTGGGTGAGAATTAGTGTTCACTGAGTGTTCCTGCACCTCTCATGCTCCCTGGCCTCTGGTTGGCAGTGATTACAGAGACCTCATGTTGAGAGGGGAGAGCCTCAAGATGTAGGCAACTCAGACTCTTGTTGTCCGTGGAGAAGAGCTGCCTGGGACTTTGCATGAGAAAGAAATCAACTGTTGTTGTGTTAAGCCTCTGAGATTTGAAAGGTTGTCTGCTGTGGCAGCTACCACTGCTTAATCTAACTGACAAGTTGCCAAGCTTCTTCACACATCCTTTAAAATTTCAAACAACACATAAGAGGATGTCTTAGGACTCCCCATTCTATAGATGTAGAAACTGAAGTTCTTAGACTTTAAGGAATGTTTCTGTTATGGATTGAATTGTGTCTCCCAAAAAGATGTGCTGTAAATCCTAACACCTATACCTGTGGAGATAATCCTATTTGGGAATAGGACTTTGTTTTGTTAATGAGGACATAGCAGTATAGGGTGTGTCTTAAACTAATGAGTTTTGAGGTATAAAAAGAGCAGATTAGGCACAGAAACAAGGAAGCACAAAAGGGGCAAGATAGATGCCATATCACATGAAGACCACCAAGGAACCAAGGAACAGAAGCTGAAAAGAGACAAGGACATTTCTCAAGAGCTGACTGACAGAAAACCTTCCCCTAGAGCCAGTGCCCTGAATTTGGACTTTTAGCCCCCTAAACTGTAAGAAAATAAATTTCTGTTCATTAAAGCCATCTACTTGAGGTATTTATGTGATAGCAGCACTAATAAACTAAGACAGTCTCTAAGGTCACACAACTAGCACAGGTTGAAACTCGTATTTGAACCCAAAATATGCAACTTCAAAGTAAACGTTTCCACCACTCCATGCTAATTCCGTTTCTTGAAAGAGTGTGGTCCAAAGTGACTCTGTTTGATGAAGGTTCTTTTTCCTCCTAACCCAATCTGGAGAACCCAACCCAACAGAACCTCTTTAAACCTTCAGTGTTCTCCTTATTACTCTGTTCCTGTGCAGTTCTCAATCCCACCAGCTGAGACAGGGCTGGAGGAGTAGCACTCACTCCTGGCTGGATGGACATTAGATAATTTGAGAAAGAGCCAGGGAGAGAAATATTACCACACACTCCCTTGCCCAGACATCCTGAGCCACAGGGTGAAGTTTAAGGCTACTTCCCACAAACACAAGTTGAGCTAGGAAAACTCTAAGTCCCATTCTAGCACCCAAATTCTATGATTTCATGAAGTAGCTGAAAATAAGTGCTCAAATGAAGTAATAAAAGAAGACAATGGGCTGGGTAAATTAGGAGGGGAAGAACAGTTGGAGACCAGAAAGCTAACTGGGGGTGAAGAACGGCTAGATGAGAGAAAGAAGGCTTTGACCAGCAGGGAAATGTTAAGTCTGTGATCTCAGAAAACTGACTGAGCCCAGAAGGAAGGAAGATAGGGCTACAAGGAGGTGGAGGGAGGCCTGCAGTGTTAAGCTCACCATGGATGTGTGTACTACCAGGAATAGATGGATCAACTAGGAGTGTGGGTGGGGCCCAGAGGCAGTAGCCATGTGGTGGTATGTACTTCAGTGTGTAAGCAGGGAGGCTGGTGTTAAGGAACAAAAGAAGGCCGGTGACCCCTCTTGTCCTCTTGGGTGAGGAGAGGAAAACGAAAGGAGTGATTCTTCATGAAAGGGCAGAGAGTGATTTGAATGCAGTCATGTATGTTGGCTTTCCCCCTTCTTCTCTTGGAAATCTCCCAAGAGTATCAAGCAGAATGAAAAACAATTAACGTATCTGATGAAACCAGCAGGTGGTTAAAACTCTGAACTACCCAATCTCCAAACACAGTGAAGACTGAGCTGGGGCATGCAGGGAGAGGAGGAGGGACCTCTACAGTGGTCTTCTGAGAAGATGAGGGTACACCCTCACAAGGAAAACTGAAATTCCTTGTCTGCAACAGTGGAATCAGACAACCCAAACTTGCAGAATGAGCACCCTGAGATGGAATTTAATTCCAAGAAGCAAGAGAAGTTGGGGTGAAGTGGTAATCACACTTTAAGCTATACTTGTAGAAAACAGTCTGTTCCTGTCGGGGGTACATGGAGATTCCCCTCCCAGACCCCACTTCAAGGACAGGCTTGTCGCCCCACCTTTCGAATGCTGTCAGCAGGCAGGTTTAGGTGCCAGCCCCTCATAAATTTATTCAGCTGAGGATAGCTGCCTCATGCTTGTCTGGCTGTGGCCTCTATCAATGACTGGTTGAAGCAAAAGGACAACTCTCACGTGTCCCTCAGTCCCCAAACTCCACATGGGGTCAGCTGAGGTGGCCAGGCCCACGTCACAGCTCAACTTCTCCCTCTGTCCAACCCTGCTGCCTCCCCTGACCTCCACAGGTGTTGACCCAAAAGGCACATGGTAATGGGCATCCTGAACACTAAACTTCATCACAGAGACTGCTTTCTGGAGAAGTCAATCTGTGACACCTTGTGGTAGGCAAAATAACAGTTCTCCAAACAGCTTCATGTCCCAGTCCCCAGAATCTGTGAATTTGCTACCTTACATGGCAAAAGAGACTTTGCAGATATGATTAAGTTAAGGATCTTAAGATGGGGCGATTAGCTTGGATTATTCAGGTGAGTTCAATTTAATCACAAGGGATACCAATGAGATGTTTCAACTAACAGATGCAACGCTGGAAAGCTCATTTGTCTATGCCAAGAAATTTGGAAAATAGCTACCTGGCCAACCTGACTGGAAGAGATCCGTATTTGGGCCCATTCCAAAGAAAGGTGATTCAATAGAACGTGGAAATTATTGAAGAATATCATCATCACACACAAGTAAAATTTTGCTGAAGATAATTCAAAAACGGTTGCAGCAGTACATTGACAGGAAATTGCCAGAAATTCAAGCTGGGTTCAGAAGAGGACATGAAATGAGGGATATCATTGCTGGTGTTGGATGGATCTTGGCTGAAAGCAGAGAATACCAAAAAGATATTTACCGTGTTTTACTGACAATGTAAAGCATTCAACTGTGTGAATTATAACAAATTATGGATAACATTGCAAAGAATGGGAATTACAGAACACTTAATTGTGCTCATGCAGAACCTGTACATAGACCAAGAGGCAGTTGTTCAAATAGAACAAGGGGATACTGTGTGGTTTAAAATCAGAAAAAGTGTGCATTAGCGTTGTATCCTTTCACCATATTAATTCAATCTGTATGCTGAGAAAATAATCTGAGAAGCTGGACTTTATGAAGAAAAACACAGCATCAGGATTGGAGGAAGACTCATTAACAACCTGCAATATCCAGATGACACAATCTTGCTTGCTGAAAGTGAAGAGGACTGGAAGCACTTACTGATGAAGGTCAAAGAATACAGTCTTCAGTATGGATTACGCCTCAATACAAAGAAAACAAAAACGCAAAAAATTGTACCAATGACCAACATCATGATAAACGGAAAAAAATATTGAAGTTGTCAAGGATTTCATTTTACTTGGATTCACAATCAATGCCCATGGAAGCAGCAGTCAAGAAATCACACAAGATATTGCATTGGGCAAATCTGCTGCAAAAGACCTCCTTAAAGTGTTCAAAAGCAAAGATGTCACTTTGAGGACTAAGGTGTGCCTGACCCAAGCCATGGTATTTTTAATCACCTCATATGCATGTGAAAGCTAGACAATGAAAAAAGAAGACTGAAGAAAAATTGATGTCTGTGAATTATGGTGTTGGCAAAGAGTATTGAATATACTATGGACTGCCAGAAGAACAAACAAATCTTGTCTTGGAAGAAGTACAGCCAGAACGCTCCTCAGAAGCAAGGATGATGAGACTTCATCTCATGTACTTTGGGCATGTTATTAGGAGGGACCAATCCCTGGAGAAGAACATCATACATGGTAAAGTAGAGGGTCAGTGAAATAAAGAATACCCTCAATGAGATGGATTGAGTGGCTGCAAGAATGGGCTCAAACATAGCAATGATTGTGAGGATGGCACAGGACTGGGCAGCATTTTATTCAGTTGTACATAGGGTCACTATGAGTCAGAACCGACTTGACAGCACCTAACAACAACAACATGCATCTGGTTTGAAAATGAAAAGAAGGGTCCATGAGCCAAGGAATACAGGCAGCTTTCAGAAGCAGGAAAAGGCAAGGAAATGGATTCTCCCCTAGAGCCTCCAAAAGGAACACAACTCTTTCAACAACTTGATCTTAGCCCAGTGAGACTCATTTCAGACGTCTGACCTGCAGAACTGTAAATAATAAATATGTGCTGTTTTAAGCCACAAAGTTTGTGATCATTTGTTACGGCAGCAATAGGAAACTAATACACATCCTGTGGCAATAAGGGAAGAAAGACTGCATTATGAACAGACCTGCACCTTGCAATCTCCATTGAAAGGGGAAAAATAAAATCTAAGCAAACTCACATTTAAAAAAAAATGGTTTATAAGGTGAATTTTTGCTAGTCTGGAATGGCCCTGGCTTCTGCCTCTCATGAACTTCCTGAAATACCTGGTCCAGAAAAAAACAACCAACTTCAAAGAGGGATAATCTTTCATTTTATATAAAATCTATGTAAAAACACTGTAGTGTAGAAATGAGAGAAAGAATGGCGGATGAAAAACACTCATCAAGAATGTGTTGCAGGTAAACAATCTGGTGGTTAGTCAAAAAGTTAAACATAGAGTTACCATATGACCCAGCAATTCCACTCCCAAGAATATATCTATGAGAATTGAAAGCAGGGACTCAGAGACTTGTACACCAGTGTTCATTGCAGCAGTATTCATAATATCTAGGAGGTAGAAACAATCTAAATGTCCAGCAACAGGTGAATGGATAAACAAAATGCGTTACATATATACAATGGAATATTACTCAGCTATGGAGAGAAATGAAGTTCTGATATATGCTAAAATATGAATGAAGCTTGAAAACATTATGCTAAGTGAGAGAAGTCAGACACAAGAGGACAAATATGGTATGATCCCTTTAATATGAAATATCTAAACTAGGCAGATACATAGAGGCCAAAGGTTATTAGTATTATCAGGGGCTGGTGGGAGAATAATGGGGAGTTATTGCTTAAGAGGTAGTGAGTCTCTGTCTGGGGAATAAATAGTTTTGAAAATAAATCATGGTGATGGTTGAATAAGTTGGTGACTGTAATTAATGTCTATGAATTTTACACTTAAAAGTGGTTAAAATGGAAAATTTTGTGTTACATATATTTTACAACAATAAAATTTTTTTAAAAAGATAAAACCCTGGAAAAAACTAATAAAGAGCTTGGTCCTTGTTCCAGCCTTGGGCTCCTCAGTCCACTTTTATTTCTCTAATGTGAGTGTGTTGGATTTGATTATCTTTAAGGTTTTTATGTCTCTAATCTGAATAAACACTTATATACCAAAAAAAAACTGTTGCAATGAACAGAAGAAAATCATATCAAATACTTTGCCATGAATTTTTAAAACCTAATAAAGCAAAACCTTAAGAAAGATGGTGAGAAAACGGGAGAATATGAAAAGTGATCTGGCAAAGTTCAGTAAAGAGTAGAAGAAAAAATAAAATCATCACAGAAATGAAGGCAAAACACAGAGAGAATAGGCACTCCTGAATACAGTAAGGGAAACAAAAGATATAATGAGAAAGACAAGCAAAATGAAATGCAAATAAATAAATGGAGAAAATGGTAGATATGAAAGAAAGGCAAAGGAGTTCCAACTTACACATAACTGGAGTGCCTGAAGAAGAAAACCAAAGTAACAAGTATTTAAAGAATTAATTCATTCACATGTCCCTAATGAGATCAATCTCTTTTTTATACGTTTATTGGCCATTTGGCTTTCCTCTTTTGCAATGCGTTAGTTTGATTCTTTTATACATTTTTCTATTAATTGGACTGTCTTTTTCTTACTGATTTCTAGGGATTTTTGTATGCCCTGAATGAGTCTTTTTGTTGGTTGTATGCATTGCAAATATCTTCTCCCACTCTATGGCTTAGGTTTCCACTCGCCTAAAGATATCTTCTTTTAATAAAACTTTAATTTTTCAATAATTCTAGGTTTACTTACAAGTTGCAAAGATAATACAGAGAGATTTAGTTATTTCTATCTGAGAGAAATAGGGCCTCTCTGATGAGGTCTGGATTTGTTAACATCTTGAGTCTGGAGCTGCCAATAGCCTTTTTGAAGCTATAGGGAGGGATACTGCAAAAGAATGGAGCCAGTACAGAGTAAAGTAGGGTCAAAAGTTGAAGACAGCTAGACCCCTATAGGCATCGATGGAGAAGCTTGAGCTGGTCAAATCTGAAACAAGTAAGCCCCTGGACTTTTCTATTATACAGCCTTGTCAGATCTGTTGGCATGGTTTCCACTTGTGGATCTTACAGATTCTAGAAACATAAGGGTGATTCATAAGAGAATGAGAAGAGGCAATGGGGAAAGAAGAACCCACCCCACCAGGGTGGAGATTTTTAAATGTTACTAAGAAATGGGATGAATATAGTGGACATTGATGGAGTTAAGACAGAAGTTCTAATGCAGCACTACAGTAGGCTGGGTGGACCAATAGAAACTCCTGCTGGTTTCCCAACATTAAAGAGAGCTAAACAAATCCATTCTATTCGCTCTACTTGGGAGGAACTTAACGATGGAAAGTCCCACCTGTGACCATTTGAAGCAGAGACCCATCTAGTCGATCAAGATAAGGATTGACGACCAAGCCAGGGTCTTCTGCCAGCTCCCAGCAGGGGACCTGAGGTCATATGCACATGTGTGGGTGAAATGGCTCCGAGGTGGGGAAGAAAACTTTTTTGGGCTCCTGAACACAGGAGCCCAATATACTGTAATCTTCAAATCTGTTAATTAAATCTTGAAGGGGCCTATGTTTAGACTGGGGGAACGTAAGGGTACAACAGCTGATGGGACTAAGGTGAAAGTTTGGATGAGAGTTGAAAGATTTAAGCAGACCTTGTATGAAGTAGTTGCATCTCCCTTACCTGAAAATATTATTGGTATGGATATTATGTCTAATTGGGAAACACTCAAATAAAGAAGGTGGTGTCCAAAATTGTTCCATAATAAAATGGAAATGGCTTATTATAAGAACAAACTATTGGGGGGAATACAGAGAGGCATCCACCATATACATGAGCAGGTAGACTTTTTTCCTCTAAGCCCTGCCCTGGAACCACCTGAGGAGCTGCCAGAGCCCATTGCTACATGGACAACTTTCTGCTGACCAGCAAAGTGCTTCTTGGTTCACAGATGACAGTTCCAGGGTACATGGACAACATTTGATGTGGAAGGCTACTGTATTAAGACAAGCTGATGGAAAGACTCTGATTGAAGAAGGTAAGAACTGGTCAGATCAATGGGCTGAAATGCATGCTGTCTCCCTTGCTGTGATGGAAGAGTTGAGCAATGGTGAGAGCCCATCTGTTTGGATTTTTACCAACTCATGGGCAGTGGTCAACAGCCTGGCTATATGGTCAGGCAAATGGGCAGTGGAAAATTGTATTATTAAGGGGATGCCCATGTGGGACATGACCCTATGGGAATCCCTCTGTGAAGTTAGAGGGCACATTAAAGTAGGGCATGTCAATGCCAATCAGAAGAATCCCCTTCTTGGATCAGAATGAGACTGGAATGAGCAAGTGGACCTGTTGGTACACTTACTTGAGGTGGCCAATTTGGTAAATAAAATGAGCAAACATGGGAGTGCTGCAGCAATGCATAGATGGGCTGAGTCTAGACAAGAGCACTCTCTGACATACAAAATGCCAATAAGTACTGCTCTCTCTTTCATAAAGAAAGACACAGGTTGCAGATGTCAATGGGGTAGACCCCTGGGGGGTAGGCCCTTCACATAGCTGGCAAGTTGATTATATTGGACCAATGACACTGGTGGCACCAGAGGGTTACAAATGGGTCCTCACAGAAATAAATACTTACTCTGGACTGGGCTTTCCATATCCAGTGACAGATGCAAGTGCCAAAAACATCACTAAGGTCTTGGAACAAAAGATATTGTACCAATTTGGGCCACCGAATTATATTTCATCAGACCAAGGCACACACTTTACAGCCTACAAGGTGCAGTTAATAGGCCAAGAAACATCATGTTAAATGGATGTACCACATTGCATATCACCCTCAGAATAATGGTTTGTTATCTAAAACAGGGGGAAATAAAGGCATGAAGGACTGGCTCACATGACTTCATAAGTGCCCATATTCAACATGCAAGGGAGCAAAGGGAGGATCACCACTGGATAGATTTCTATATTTCTCTGGGGGTTCTGGGGAAGAGGGGTCGGAGAAGACACTGGTGCCACTGTACAGTTCTTCCCCACATCACCTAAATTTGCTTTTTTTGCTGTTGGATGCTGTAGTCTCAGAACCAGGGATGTAGCTATGGTGCCAGAAGAAGGGGTGATCCCTAATTAAGAGACTGTAACTGTACATCTGAACCTGTATGCCGGAATTCCCAAGGGCCTGATGGGGTGGATTGTAAATTTCCCCCATCTAGCAAAGTTGGAGTTGACAGTGAATGCTGCAGTATTTCCTAGTGGTCAAGATAGGCCACCAGTGTTGTACTTATGTAACCCTACCCAACATGAGTGGGAGTGGACTGAGGGGCATGCGCTTGCTAGACTGGTTTGCTACCAGTGATCTGGACTGGCATAGCAGCTGAACTTTATGTTCTTTCCCAAGGTGGAAAAGTTTGGGTAAAAATAAATGACAAATGGAAGGAAGGAGAAATAATACCTGAAGGTAAAGGAACGAATAAATGGGTTATACAGTGGGGAAAATCTAACGTTATCCTAATACCTCAGCAGAAGCTCTGAAAAAGGGAATAATATTCTCTCAGTTAAATTTTATCAAACTCCGGAAAGGGTGAAGGCAGGATGACCTCTGGGACCTGACCAGATCAGATGGACACCTGCAGCAGACCTGAGTGGCTGGTACTTGAATAATCTCACCCTGAGGATTCTTTGCCCTACTGAAAGACTAATTGTGAATGACTGATTTGGACTGGTAAAATGTACAGGGAAAGGAAAGTAACCCTACAAATTTTAAGTATATATAAGAACCCATGGCCTAAAGAAGCCAAAGGGCGGGGGACAATCTGCAGTGCAATGGATTCTTTTTTTTTATGGCCTTTCTGGCCACGATCTTATAACTCCCACAAAATGATTGGCTAGGATTATGCAGATAAGATGTGTGAAACCCTTGTGGGGATTGGTCTATTACTATGCAAACTAGGTGACTGTGGTCTACCTAGGGAGTTAGCAGTCTTGCTGGGGTGGGGCACACATTGAAATTGATAAGGAGCTTGCTATATAAGCAGCTTACCTGGCAGAGGTTTTGAGAAAGCGGCAGAGAGAGAGAGAGAGAGAGCGAGAGAGAAGGAGCTGTAACACTGAAGAAGGCAAGAAACAGCATGAGACAGCAAGAAGCAGTTGCAAGAAGCAGCCAGCGATGAGAGAACCCAGCAGCAGTAGGCCTGAGCAAAGGGCTCAGTGGCCCAGTCCAAGCAGGGGCTGCAGCAGAGGTCTGAGCATGGCCTGCTGGCAGGCATGGCCAAGAAGTCACTGAGAGCTGTCTTGGCTGGAAGCTGTCCTAACTGATGAACTGTATTCTGTCTCCTGAGTTGTTCCTGTTACTTCCAAGTTGATCCTGATCCTGAGTTGTAACCTGTTACTTCCATAATAAACCCCATAATCTTGAATATGGTCTGTGAGTTCTGTGTGGCCATTGCAACAAATTATTGAACACAGCAGAGAAGTAGAGAGTGCCGTGGGAGGGATGGCTGGTGTCAAAACTGGTAAAAAGGGCTGGAGAGTGGAGGTATGTCTGAACTCCACCTCATAGGAATCAGCCTTGGGCTGACACTGATTTTCATTATGCCCCCTGAAGTAAGAGGACTTCTGCTGCTACATTACAACCCATATCCCTCTTCCTCAGGTTACTTTATCACCAGTCATCCAATCATGTTCTCCCCAAATCTCTGATTATCTGGATAGCCGTTCTCCACTTCCTATGACTTCCTGGTGATCCTAACCTCAGGCTTCCCTACTTCCAAGCAAAGTGCACTCCCATGAATTCAAAACTTAGTTAAACTGGAAGAAAGGCAGCAGCATGTAAGGTAACCATTTTTCTGGTGACGCTAATAATTCTGGCAATTACTTCTTCATCTCCATATTGTAAGTAATGGTGTGATTGTAATTAAAGGGAGAAATGTATGTAGAGATGGCTTACTGATCCCTGGATTATAGCTAAAGTGGATGATTCTGGAGTCAGGAATAGGGTAGCAGCTTCCTGACTTGTGGAAGAGGTATCAGTTCTTTGGTGTTGTTCTGGGAGTAAGGCCTGGAAACTCAATCTAGAGCCTAATCTTTGCAATAATTCTAGAAGCACCTAATTATCTGTATTGAATCCCTTTCTGATTGTAATAGTTAGAATTGCTTCTATTGTCTGCAACTTGGGTCTGTCTGATACTTCTGTTAGAGAAAGGAATGGAGGGAAAGCAGACTAGACATATCTAGTTACCAGTGGGAAGGGAGAAATCAGAGGAGAAAACCAGTATCACAGAGGAGGAGAGAAGAGCATGTGAACAGATTCAGAGAAACAGAAGTATGCATGCAGTGAAAGATGCAAACACACAAATGACCCAAAAGCACTATCCACTGGTGTCCTAAGAAGATGCTCCATGTAAGAGGTAAAGAAAATCAATAAAGGAGCTGGCCTTTGATTGCTAGGGACAATGGCATGAGGTTGGAAGAAGACTGATGATGTGGAATCAAGAGACAGACTTGTGAGATCGATGGGAAGTTGGTGTGATGTTAGTGCGAAGTGAATGGATTATAGAGAATGGTGAAGGATAGTATGGGGTATACCAGGTAATCATGACACTTGGAGAATAAACAGTTAACTCTTCCGTATCAGGCTACCTCAAGTCTCAAACACCAGAACTTCAATGTGTGATTTCCAGTAGAATGAAGTTTCTGAAAAATGTCCTCCCACACACAAAAAAAAGGTACATAGAAGTGAACAGCATATTAATTAGGGCATGAGACCATGCCAGCCAGCTAAGAGACTTCTTCTATCTTCATTGTGAAGCAGCTGCAAATGCTCTAAACACATAAAACATTGTCCAGAAGTGGAGAAAGTGAATTGGAACGAAGTTGCTGCTGCTGTTGTTGTTAAAACTGAGTGATGAAAGATAGGCTTTGAGAAAGAGAAAGGGAGGTATGAATATAAAAATTACAAGCCAGAAAAGTTTCTTGGGATATTTCTAGACTACTGAGAATTTGGCAGATGTCTCTTGTAAAAGCTAGGATCCTGAACTATGAACATCCAATTAATTAAATAACCAATGGCATCCACCTGGCTTGATGAATGTGACTGATTTACTTTGAGCTGCCAAGTGAGTGCCTGTAGGCAATGGAATAATGGCCCCAGACAGACAGAGGAAGTTTATAGCTCTTGGCACTGTTCTGACTCCTTGTTTCTTTCTCAGCCTGTGTGATAGTTTCAGGCTTTTAAAAAGAAGGCCATTCACAGGGATTCAAAGGTCAGAATGAGGAGTACAAAATAGCTCTTCTTTTTTCACACCCCATCCGCTGGGTCCAGAGATAAAGGCTTCTCTTTGACAGATATTTTCAGGCTTAAGGAGCCTACTAAAGGATAGTACAGAATTGAGCTCTTTCTGGACTAAGCTTAGCCCCTGGCCCAGTACAAGGTCCACGCAGAGATTAGGCCAAAAGAAGCATGAAAGGGCACACACAGCTGGACCCCAGGAGAGCCCTGATCTGATTAGAGAATGCTTTCCACCCTGGCCCTGGCTGTTTAATGGGGCACATGACTGCTGCTTGCTGCCTGAGAGGGGAAGAACTGGGCTTAAATCTTCTCACTCTCTTCTTCTGGAGACAGGTTGATCTAGGAAGTCCCCTATTACACATTTATGTAACCTAAGCGCCCTAAATCTTTATGATGTTTTCTCAGTATGTGTCCTCTGAACACATTGCCCTGAATAGGGCATTTCCAACATATAGGATACCGTGGTTAGTTAACATTTTATTAACACCAGCAGGCACATAACTTACGCTTGAAGTCTCTTAATAATTTCAATTTATAAAAAGGACAGCAGGTGGGTTCTCAGAAGATAGTGGCCCATAGTTGTTGTTTTTTAAAATATTCCCAAATCTCCAGATAAAAAGAGAACAGAATTAGAATGGCAAAACAAAAACCTATGGACAATATCTACAGCAAAACCAGGTGAAAAGTATCCCCACAAACATAAAATATAAATGTGTAGCGGCAAACCACTGATTGCTACAAGAACATCATGCTATAAATAATTTTTCAGGGACGGTGGGGAAACAGTTGATCTTCTGATGGTCCTGAAAATTATAAAAACACAACTTATTTGGTACTTTCCTAGGTATTCACTGCAGGCCAATCTGAGAAGAGCAGCCAAAACTGAAAGGGAGTTTTGCAGGCTCCAAGTCATGGGTGAGTGCTAAGAGACCTGAATAAGGTCAAATTATGCTGGAGTGACCTGAGCCCTATGAACTCTCAGAACTAATAACTCAAAGCTCCGTTCCAAAATAAAACCCAGCACTGAGGAAAAACTGCTAAGAAGAGAATCCAAGTTGATCAGGTAAGGGCCAATAGGGACAAAAGGAAAGAGAAGGCCCAGATAAAAGCAGAGGAAGTAATCAGAGAAGACAGATTTCAGAAAGTAGGAGGCCGTATCTTGTAAGCTCTTTGTGAAAAGAACAGAAATGAGGGCTCTAGAGTCAGGAAGCTAAAAAAAAAAAAAAAAAAAAAAAAAAAAAAAAGCTGTACTTCTCCCCTAAAAGTTCAGAAAATTTATTTCACTTAAACATGAGCAACTTGAAGAATTTCATTTAACTATCATACAGAGTTATTATGAAAGAAAAAAGAATAATGAGTAGAATAGTATCCTACAGATGATGAAGTCATGCCAGAATGATGCGGCCAAAAAAAAAAAAAGGAAAGAAAAATGGTCACTTAATATTTCATAATGAACACAAATAAATAAAAGATATAAGACATGAAAGAACATCATGAGTCAGAATTATAACAGCTCAGAAATGAGGTGACTGGAGAAAAGGAAGGCATAAAAAGAAAGGAAAGAATCTGATGTGAAATAAAAAATATTTTATTTAGAAACTAGAAGAAATAAAAGCACAAATAAACACAATGGATAATGCCTTAAGTTAATGTTTTAGTCAAAAAATAATGAAGAAGGCAATGAAGAGAATATAAGAGAAAGTAACAGAAGATAAGCCAAGAAGATCCAATATTCATATAATAGAAATCCTCAAGAAGAAAACGAAAGCCATGAAACAGAATAATACTAAAATTCAAAATTCAAAAAAGCTTTTCTGAAAGAAAAATACTAAAAACCACAAAATGAGTGAGCACACTATACGCCTAGGAAAATCTTCCCCAAACAGCGAACACTGAGACATATGCTAGTAGAACTATCAGACTTTAAAAGAAGAAAAAAGAATCTTTCGCCATCCAGTAAAATAGACCAAGTCACATAAAGAAAAGAATATGAGATTTCATTTAGACTTTCCAACAGCTACCATTTATGCCAGAAGACAATGGAGTAAAATATTTCAGACATGCAAGGAAAGAAAATGTGATTCAAGCAAAACTTCAAGTATAAAGGCCATAGAGAAACTGCTATAAAAATTTTAGAACTCAGAAATATGCATTGTTTGATTTCTTGACTGTTGCTTCCATGGGTGTTGATTGTGGATCCAAATAAAATGAAATCCTTGAAAACGTCAATCTTTTCTCCATTTTTCATGATGTTGCTTATTGGTCCAGTTGTGAGGATTTTTGTTTTCTTTATGTTGAGATGTTATCCAGGCTGAAGGCTGTGGTCTTTGATCTTCATAAGTTAAGTGCTTCAAGGTCTCTTCACTTTCAGCAAGCAAGGTTGTGTCATCTGCATATTGCAGGTTGTTAATGAGTCTTCCTCCAATCCTGATACTGTGTTCTTCTTCATATAGTCCAGCTTCTCAGATGATTTACTCAGCATACAGATTGATTAAGTATGGTGAAAAGATACAACCCTGACACACACCTTTCTTGACTTTAAAACACGTAGTATCCCCTTGTTCTATTCCAACAACTGCCTCTTGGTCTGTGTACAGGTTCCTCATGAGCACAACTAAGTGTTCTGGAATTCTCATTCTTTGCAATGTTATCCATACTTTGTTATGATCCACAAGGTTGAATGCCTTTGCATGGTCAATAAAACACAGGCAAACATCTTTCTGGTACTCTCCACTTTCAGCCAGGATCAACCCGAAATCAGCAATGATATCCCTGGTTCCATGTCCTCTTCCGAATACAACTCGAATTTCTGGCAGTTCCCTGTCGACGTACTGTTGCAACTGTGCAAAATTTTACTTGCATGTGATATTAATGATATTGTTCAATAATTTCCCCATTCACTTGGATCACCTTTCTTTGGAATGGACATGGATATGATCTCTTCCAGTTGGTTGACCAGGTAGCTGTCTGCCATGGATTGAATTATGTCCCCCCAAAAATGTATGTATCAATTTGGCTGGGTCATGATTCCCAGTATAGGGTGGTTATCCTCCATTTTTTGATTGTAACACCTTACTCTGGTCACATCCCTGATCCAATGTAAAGGGAGTTTCCCTGGGGTGGGGCCTGCACCACATTTTATCTTACAAGAGATAAAAGGAAAGGGACCCAGCAAGCAGAGAGTTGGGGACCTCATACCATCAAGAAAGCAGTGCCAGGAGCATAGCACATCCTTTGGACCTGAGGTTCCTGTGCTGAGATGCTTCCAGACCAAGAGAAAACTGATGCATCACAAGGACCTTCCTCCAGAGTCAACAGAGAGAGAAAGCCATTCCCTGGAGCTGATGCCTTGAATTTGGACTTGTAGCCTACTAGTCTGTGGGACTATAAAATTTCTCTTTGGTAAAAGCCGTCCACTTGTGGTATTTCTGTTACAGCAGCACTAGATGACTAAGACACTGTCTTCCAAATTTCTTGGCATAGACGAGGGAGCACTTCCAGTCCTGTGTCCATTTGTTGAAACATCTCAGTTAGTATTCAGTCAATTCCTGGAACCTTGTTTTTTGCCAGTGTCTTCAGTACAGCTTGTACTTCTTCCTTCAGTACCATCGGTTCTTGATCATATGCTACCTCTTGAAATGACTGAACGTCAACCAATTCTTTTTGGTACAGTGACTCTGTATTCTTTCCATCTTCTTTTGATGCTTCCTGTATTGTTCAGTATTTTGCCCATAGAATCCTTCACTATTGCAGCTCTAGACTTGAATTTTTTCTTCAGTTTCTTCAGCTTGAGAAATGCCAAGCATGTTCTTCCCTTTTGGTTTTCCAACTCCAGGTCTTTTCACGTGTCATTGTAATACTTTGCTTTGTTTTCTTGAGCCACCCTTTGAAATCTTCTGTTCAGTTCTTTTACATCATTATTTCTTCCTTTTGCTTTAGCTACTCGACATTCAAGGGCAAGTTTCAAAGTCTCTTCTGACATCCATTTTTGTCTTTTCTTTCTTTGCTGCCTTTTTAACGACCTCTTGCTTTCTTCATTTATGATGCCTTGATGTCATTCCCAAACTCGCCTGGTCTTTGGTCATTAGTGTTCAATACATCAATCTATTCTTGAGATGGTCTCCAAATTCAGGTGGGATATACTCAAGGTCTTGCTTTGGCTCTCGCGGACTTGTTCTAATTTTCTTCAGCTTCAACTTGAACTTACATATGAGCAGTTGATGGTCTGTTCTGCATTCAGCCCCTGAACTTGTTCTGACTGATGATTCTGAGCTTTTTCATCATTTCCTTTCACAGATGTAGTGGATTTGATTCCTGCGTATTCCATCCAGCGAGGTCTGTTTATGTTGTTGAAAAAAGGTATTTGCAATGAAGAAGTCGTTGGTCTTGCAAAGTTCTATCATGCAATCTCCAGCATAGTTTCTATCACCAAGTTCATATTTTCGGGCTATGTCTCCTTCTTCGTTTCCAACTTTTGCATTATAATCACTGGTAATTATCAATGTATCCTGATTGCATGTTGGATCAATTTCAGACTGCAGAAGTTGGTAAAAATCTTCAACTTCTTCATCTTTGGCCTTAGTGGTTGATGCATAACTTTGAATAATAGTCGTAGTAACAGGTCTTCCTCGTGGGTGTATGGCTGTTATTCTATCACTGACAGTGTTGTACTTCAGGATAGATCTTGAAATGTTCTTTTTAATGATTAACATGAAGTCATTCCTCTTCCATTTGTCATTCCTGGCATAGTATACTATATGATTGTCTGATTCAAAATGGCCAATATCAGTCCATTTCAGCTCACCAATGCCTAGGATATCGATGTTTTTATGTTTCATTTAATTTCTGATGACTTTCAATTTTCCTAGATTCATACTTTGTACATTCCATGTTCTGATTATTAATGAATGTTTGCAGCTGTTTCTTCTCATTTTGAGTCATGCCACATCAGCAAATGAAGGTCCTGAAAGATTGACTCCATCCACATCATTAAGGTTGGCTCTACTTTGAGGAGGCAGCTCTTCTCCAGTTGTATTTTGAATGCCTTCCAAACTGAGGGGCTTGTCTTCGGGCTCTATATCAGACAATGTTCCACTGATATTCATAAAGTTTTCACTGACTAATTTTTTTCAGAAGTAGTCACCAGGTCCTTCTTCCTAGTCTGTCTTAGTCTGGAAGCTCTGCTGAAACCTGTCCACCAGGGGTGACTCTGCTGATATTTGAATACCAGTGGCATAGCTTCCAGCATCACAGCAACATGCAACCATCTAACAGAATGTCGAGTAGCTAAAGCAAACAGAAGAAATAATGAAGTAAAAGAACTGAAAACCAGCCGCTCAAGAAGACAAAGTAAAGTATTATAATGACATGTGCAAAGACCTGGAGTTGAAAAACCAAAAGGGAAGAACATACTCAGCATTTCTCAAACTGAAGGAACTGAAGAAAAAATTTAAGCCTAGAGCTGCAATAGTGAAGGATTCTATGGGCAAAATACTGAACAATACAGGAAGCATCAAAAGAAGATGGAAGGAATATAGAGCCACTGTACCAAAAAGAATTGGTTGACATTCAATTATTTCAGGAGGTAGCATATGATCAAGAACCGATGGTACTGAAGGAAGAAGTACAAGCTGTACTGAAGACACTGGCGAAAAACAAGGTTCCAGGAATTGACTGAATACTAGTTGAGATGTTTCAACAAATGGACACAGGACTGGAAGTGCTCCCTCGTCTATGCCAAGAAATTTGGAAGACAGCTACCAGCCCAACTGACTGAAAGAGATCCATATCTATGTCCATTCCAAAGAAAGGTGATCCAAGTGAATGGGGGAAATTATTAAACTATATCATTAATATCACATGCAAGTAAAATTTTGCTGAAGATCATTCAAAAGCAGTTGTAGCAGTACATCCACAGGGAGCTGTCAGAAATTCAAGTTGGATTTAGAAGAGGATGTGGAACCAGGGATATCATTGCTGATGTCAGATGGATCCTGGCTGACAGCAGAGAATACCAGAAGGATGTTTACGTGTGTTTTACTGACCATGCAAAGGCATTCAACCGTGTGGATCATAACAAAGTATGGATAACATTACAAAGAACGAGAATTCCAGAACACTTAATTGTGCTCATGAGGAACTTGTACATAAACCAAGAAGCAGATGTTTGAACAGAACAAGGGGATACTGCATGTTTTAAAGTCAGGAAAGGTGAGTGTCAGGGTTGTATCCTTTCACCATACTTAATCAATCTGTATGCTGAGTAAATAATCCGAGAAGCTGGACAATATGAAGAAGAACACAGTATCAGGATTGGAGGAAGACTCATTAACAACCTGCAATATGCAGATGACACAACCTTGCTTGCTGAAAGTGAAGAGACCTTGAAGCACTTACAGATGAAGACCAAAGACCACAGCCTTTAGTATGGATTACACCTCAACATAAAGAAAACAAAAATCCTCACAACTGGACCAATAAGCAGCACCATGATAAACGGAGAAAAGACTGAAGTTGCCAAGGATTTCAAATTACTTAGATCCCTAATCAATATCCATGGAAGCAGAGGTCAAGAAATCCAACAATGTAATGCATTGGGCAAATCTGTTGCAAAAGACCTCTTTAAAGTGTTGGAAATCAAAATTGTCACTTTGAGGAGTAAGGTGTGCCTGACCGAAGCTATGACATTTTCAGTTGCCTCGTATGCATGCAAAAGCCGGGCAATGAATAAGGAAGATCGAAGAAGAATTGATGCCTTTGAATTATGGTGTTGGTGAAGAATATTGAATATACCATGGACTGCCAGAAGCACAAACAAATCTGTCTTGGAAGAAGTATAGCCAGAATTCTTTTTGGAAGCAAGGATGGAGAGACTTCATCTCACCTACTTTGGACATGTTATTATGAGGGATCGGTCCCTGGAGAAAGACATCATACTTGGTGTCATGGATTGAATTGTGTCTCCCAAAAATATGTACGTCAATTTGGCTAGGCCATGATTCCCAGTATTGTGTGGCTGTCCTCCATTTTGTGATTGTAATTTTCCTATGAGTTGTGTGATGGTTAAGATTGTGTGTCAACTTGGCTGGGCCGTGATTCTCAGGGTTTTAATGTAATCACTCCCAGGATTGAATATACCTGTGAGTAGCCAATCAGATGAAAGGGAGTCTCCTTGGGGGTGTGGCCCGCATCTGTATATAAGCAGACGTTCTGACTTTTTGCTCTCTCTGCATCCTGCGGCTGTTTCCTGTTGTCTTATTTCCTGTTCTTGGGACTTGAACTTATCTGCTGAACCTGGGATTCGTCGATCTACACAGCCTGTGAGTGGGGGCCTTGCTCTCCGACCTGCCGATCTTGGGCTTGCCAGCTTCTGTGGCTGTGTGACTTGGGAGAGGCCTCTACCCTGATCCACGGACTTGGGATGTTTTAGCCTCTATAATTGCATGAGTTGTTTCCTTGATGTAATCTCTCTCTCTATATATATATATTTATACACTTTACTGGTTTTGCTTCTCTAGAGAACCCAGCCTAAGACATTTGGTATCGGGAGTGGTTCTAGAGAAACAAAATTGTAAAGATGAGTTTTCTAAATTAGTTCTCAAGTCTGGTTAGTCATAAAGACGTTGATGACTCTGCTTCCAGAAGTAAAGAGGTCACTGCTAGTCCATGGAGCGAGGTGGCGATGCAAATACGCAAAATATCACCACCGGTACATCAGGTATTGGTGAAAGGTGAGGCTCAGGGTGAACACGTGTGTGATATCTTTCTACAGCTTTGTCAGAATGAGAAGTATAAGGAAGCTGGTTGGTTTGTCCTACTTTCGCTAGACAAACCGATGAAGGAAAGAGATGTGCTCAGGGCTTCAGAGTCAAGGCTCAAGTGCCACATACATGACCTGAAGGCTTCCACTTGTGCTTTGAAAGAAAGCCTTATTTCTTGTAGTAACAGAGCCGAAATTGCTGAAAACCAAACCCAGAGTCTTATTGTAAGAGTGGCTGAATTACAATGCCAGCTCAATTTCAAACCTCGAGAGGTGTCTGAAGTTAAAGAAAGGGCATTGATTGGGAAGAGATGGGATCCTGAGTCCTTGGTTGGGGACATATGGGCAGATAATCAGGAAGCCGGGGACACTGAGCCTGTAAATTCCATTGAATCACTCCCGCCAGCAGAACCAGTCCCATCTGAAGAGATTACTTCATGTTTGTCTGCTAAACCACCCTCCCCAGAAAAACAATTAGGCCCTCCACTCCCATCTGAGGAGATTAGCCCTAGCCCAGCTGCCTCTAAAGAGCACTTGCCTGAGTCATTGCCTGGAGCATCACCTGGAGCATCGCCTGATGCAGTTGCTTGACAAGATAATGCTGAATGTTCTCAAAACAATTCCACACTACCGATTCTGGCTTCTAGACCTATAACTAGGCTTAAGTCCCAGCAAGCCCCAAAAGGAAGTACAAAGTGTGACCCAGGAGGAAGTACGCTACACTCCAAAAGAACTACTTGAGTTTTCTAATATGTACAAACAGAAACCTGGGGAATATGTGTGGGAATGGCTATTAAGGGTGTGGGATAATGGTGCAAGGAACATAAAAATGGATCAGTCTGAGTTTATTGATATGGGTCCACTGAGCACAGACTTTTCCTTCAATGTTTCAGCTAGAGAAGTTAGGAAAGGATCTAATAGTTTATTTGGTTGGGTTGCTGAAGCATGAATTATGAGGTGGCCAACACTAAATCAAGTTGAAGTATCAGACCTGCCTTGGTATACTGTAGAAGAAGGTATCCAAAGGCTTAGGGAAATTGGCATGCTAGAGTGGATTTATCAAGTTAGACCCACAGACCCACACTTGGAGTGTCCAGAGGACACATCTTTTACCACAACTGTGAGGAACAAACTTGTGAAGGGAGCTCCAGTATCCTTGAAGACTGCTGTGATTGCTATTTTATGTAAGTCAGATTTGACAGTGGGAACTGCCCTAACTGAATTAAGACACCTAACTACAATGGGGCTGATTGGACCCCGTGGTAGTAGGGGTCAAGTGGCTGCACTCAATCGACAAAGACAAGGTGGGCGTGGTTACAGTAATGGACAGAGGAGTCAAAGCAGTAATCAGAATAGTCTGACTCGTATGGACTTATGGCATTGGCTACTTAGTCATGGTGTCCCTAGGAGTGAAATAGATAGGAAATCTACTAAATATTTACTTGATCTATACAAACGGATGAATTCTAGGTGAGGTGAACAGCAGTCTAACTCGAATCGCCAGAATACAGAGTCATGGTCCCTCAATCAAGTCCCAGATTTGAGTGAGTTTAAAGACCCACAACCCCTTGAATGAAGGGGAAGCCAGGTCCCCTAGAGGAAGGACTCCAATACACTGCCAAAAGTTTTTACTGTTAATCTTTCTCCCAGCCTTCCCCAAAGGGACCTATGGCCTTTTACAAGAGTGACTGTTCACTGTGGAAAAGGAAATAATCAGACTTTTTGGGGATTACTGGATACTGGCTCTGACCTAACACTAATTCCAGGAGACCCAAAATGTCACTGTGGCCCACCAGTCAGAGTGGGGACATATGGAGGTCAGGTTGTTAATGGAGTCTTGGCTCATGTCCATCTCACAGTAGGTCCAGTGGGTCCCTGCACCCATCCTGCAGTGATTTCCCCAGTTCCAGAATGCATAATTGGAATAGATATACTCAGCAATGAGCAGAACGCCCACATTGGATCCCTGACAAACAGAGTAAGGGCTATTATGGTAGGAAAAGCCAAGTGGAAGCCATTAGAACTGCCTTTACCTAGGAAAATAGTAAACCAAAAGCAATACCGCATTCTTGGAGGGATTGCAGAGATTACTGCCACCATCAAGAACTTGAAGGATGCAGGGGTGGTGATTCCCACCACATCCCCATTCAACTCGCCTATTTGGCCTGTGCAAAAAAAACAGATGGATCTTGGAGAATGACAGTGGATTATTGAAAATTTAACCAGGTTGTGACTCCAATTGCAGCTGCTGTTCCAGATGTAATTTCACTGCTTGAGAAAATTAATACATCTCCTGGTACCTAGTATGCAGCTGTTGATCTGGCTAATGCCTTTTTCTCCATACCTGTTTCAAAGGACCACCAGAAGAAGTTTGCCTTCAGCTGACAAGGCCAACAATACACCTTCACTTGCCTACCTCAGGGCTACATTAACTCTCCAGCCCTATGTCATAATTTAGTCCACAGGGACCTTGATCACCTTTCCCTTCCACAAGACATCACACTGGTCCATTACATGGATGACATTATGCTGATTGGACCTCATAAAGAAGAAGTGTCAATGACTCTGGACTTATTGGTAAAACATTTGCATGCTAGAGGGTGGGAGATTAATCCCACAAAAATTCAAGCACCTTCCACTTCAGTGAAATTTATAGGGGTCCAGTGGTATGGGGCCTGTTGAGACATTCCTTCTAAAGTAAAGGATAAGTTACTGTGTCTTACTGCTCCCACAACTAAAAAGGAGGCAGAACGCCTGGGGGCCTCTGGATTTTGGAGGCAACATATTCCTTATTTGGGTATGCTACTCTGGCCTATTTATCAAGTGACTCGAAAAGCTGCTAGTTTTGAGTGGGAAACAGAACAGGAGAAAGCTCTGCAACAGGTTCAGGCTGCTGTGCAAGCCGCTTTGCCACTTGGACCATATGGTCCAGCTGATCCAGTGGTGCTTGAAGTGTCAGTGGCAGATAGAGATGCTGTTTGGAGTCTTTGGCAGGCCCCTATTGGTGAATCACAGTGCAGACCCTTAGGATTTTGGAGCAAAACTCTGCCATCCTCTGCAGATAACTACTCTCCTTTTGAGAAACAACTTTTGGCTTGTTACTGGGCCTTAGTAGAGACTGAACGCTTAACCATGGGACACCAAATCACCATCAGGCCTGAGCTGCCCATAATGAACTGAGTGTTGTCTCACTCACAGAACCATAAAGTTGGATGTGCACAGCAGCACTCAATCATTAAATGGGAGTGGTATATTCGAGATTGGGCCCGAGCAGGACCTGAAGGCACAAGTAAGTTGCATGAGGAAGTGGCCCAAATGACCATGGTCTCCTCTCTTGTCACATTACCTTCCATCTCCCAGTCTGCACCTATGGCCTCATGGGGAGTTCCTTATGATGAGTTGACTGAAGAAGAGAAAACTTGTGCCTGGTTTATAGATGGTTCTGCAAGATACGCAGGCGCCACTCAAAAGTGGACTGTGGCAGCACTACAGCCCCTTTCTGGGACCTTCCTGAAGGACAGTGGTGAAGGGAAATCCTCTCAATGGGCAGAACTTCGAGCAGTGCACCTGGTTATTCACTTTGCTTGGAAGGAGAAATGGCCAGATGTGTGATTATGTATGATTCATGGGCTGTGGCCAATGGTTTGGCTGGATGGTCAGGTACTTGGAAGGAACATGATTGGAAAATTGGAGACAAGGATTTTTTAGGGAAGAGGTACGTGGATAGACCTCTCTGATTGGGCTAAAGAAGTGAAGATATTTGTATCTCATGTGAATGTTCACCAAAGGGTGACCTCAGCAGAGGACGATTTTAACAATCAAGTGGATAGGATGATGCATTCTGTAGAAACCAGTCATCCTCTTTCTCCAGTTACTCCCACCATTGCTCAATGGGCTTATGAACAAGGTAGGCTTGGTGGCAGGGATGGAGGTTATGCATGGGCCCAGCAGCATGGACTTCCACTCACCAAGGCTGACATGGCCACAGCCTCTGCTGAGAGCCTAATCTGCCAGCAGCAGAGATCAACACTGAGTCCTCCATATGGCACCATCCCTCGAGGTGATCAGCCAGCAACCTGGTGGCAAGTTGATTACATTGAACCACTTCCATCATGGAAAAGGCAGCGTTTTGTCCTTACTGCAGTAGACACTTACTCTGGATATGGATTTGCCTTCCCTGCACGCAATGCTTCTGCCAAAACTACCATCCACGGACTTACAGAGTGCCTTATCCACCATCATGGTATCCCACACAGCATTGCCTCAGATCTAGGGACACACTTCACAGCAAATGAAGTGTGGCAGTGGGCCCATGCTCATGGAATTCACTGGTCTTACAATGTTCCCCATCATCCTGAAGCAGCTGGCTTGACAGAACGATGGAATGGCCTTCTAAAGACACAATTATGGTGCCAACTAGGTGGCAATATCTTGCAGGGTTGGAGCAATGTTCTCCAGGAGGCTGTATATGCTTTAAACCAGCGTCCAATATAGGGTGCTGTTTCTCCCATAGCCAGGATTCACAGGTCCAGGAATCAAGGGGTAGAAATGGGAGTGGCACCACTCACTATTACATCTAGTGACTCACTTGCAAGATTTTTGCTTCCTGTCCCCTCGACCTTATGCTCTGCAGGCCTAGAGGTCTTAGTTCCAAAGGGAGGAATACTCCCACCTGGAGACACATCTCTGATTCCATTGAACTGGAAGTTAAGAATGCCACCTGGCCACTTTGGGCTCCTTATGCCTCTAGATCAACTGGCAAAGAAGGGAGTTACCATACTGGCTGGTGTGATTGGTCCTGATTACCAAGAGGAAATCAGATTGATATTACATAATGGAGGTAAAGAAGAGTATGTCTGGAATGCAGGAGATTCCTTGGGGCATCTCTTGGTACTACCATGCCCTGTGATTAAAGTCAATGGAAAACTACAGCAACCTAATTCTGACATGACTACTAATGACCCAGACCCTTCAGGGATGAAGGTTTGGGTTACCCCACCAGGCAAAGAACCACGACCAGCCGAGGTGCTTGCTGAGGGCAAAGGGAATACAGAATGGGTGGTGGAAGAAGGTAGTTCTAAATACCAGTTACTGCCACGTGACCAGTTGCAGAAATGCAGACTGTAATTGTTATGAGTATTTGTCCTTTGTATGTGTGCATCAAATATTTTTGTTTCCTTCACTTATAAAATATAACCTGTAAATGGGGCTAGTGTGTTTTTGATTGTATGTGTGTTAGTTGTATCATGTTAGGTGCAACTATGACTTTCTAATTGTCTTTATTCAGAGATTATGTACGGTTTAAGGAGATGTGTACATGAGCCAAATTGACAAGGGGTGGACTGTGATGGTTAAGATTGTGCGCCAACTTGGCTGGGCCGTGATTCTCAGGGTTTTAATGTAATCACTCCCATGATTGAATATACCTGTGAGTAGCCAATCAGATGAAAGGGAGTCTCCTTGGGGGTGTGGCCCGAATCTGTATATAAGCAGATGTTCTGACTTTTTGCTCTCTCTGGATCCTGCGGCTCTTTCCTTTTGTTTCATCTCCAGTTCTTGGGACTTGAGCTGTCAGTTTATCTGCCGAACCTGGGAGTCCTTGATCTACACAGCCTATGGGTGGGGGCCTTGCTCTCTGACCTGCCGATCTTGGGCTTGCCAGCTTCTGCGGCTGTGTGACTTGGGAGAGGCCTCTACCCTGATCCACCGTTTTAGCCTCTACTATTGCATGAGTTGTTTCCTTGATATAATCTCTCTCTATATATATATATTTATACACTTTACTGGTTTTGCTTCTCTAGAGAACCCAGCCTAAGACAAGTTGTAAATCATAATCTCTGCCTGTGGTTAATGAGGCAAGATTAGATTATGTTAAAGAGGATTAGGGTGGGATTGTAACACCCTTACTAAGGTCACATCCCTGATTCAACACAAAGGGAGTTTCCCTGGGGTGTGGCCTGCACCACCTTTTATCTTACAAGAGATAAAAGGAAAAGGAAGCTACCAGGGAGTGGGGGACCTCATACCACCAAGAAAGCAGCACCAGGAGCCGAGCGTGTCCTTTGGACCTGGGGTTCCTGCAAGGAGAAACTCCCAGACCAAGGAAAGATCGATGACAAGGACCATCCTCCAGAGCCGACACAGAGAGAAAGCCTTCCCCTGGACCTGGTGCTGAATTCAGACTTCTAGCCTACTAGACTGTGAGAGAATAAACTTCTGTTATAGCGGTATTAGATAACTAAGACACTTGGTAAGGTACAGCGTCAGTGAAAAAGAGGAAGACACTTGATGAGATGAACTGACGCAGTGGCTGCAACAATGGGTTCAGACATAGCAATGATTGTGAGGATGGTGTAGGAAATGGCAGTGTTTCATTCTGTTGTATATAGAGTCACTATGAGTCAGAACTGACTCGACAGCACCTAACAACAACAACAACCTAGAGGAATGTCTGTATGTATTAATGTGGATGCTCTTCAAGATATTGTTAAGTGAAAACAACAAGGAAGAGAAAAATGTTATTCATCTAAGAAAAAGTAAGGAAATTAGAGAGGTAGGTAGATAAGATTATAGATAGATATAGATATCAATATAGAAGGATGAATGCATACTAATATACATTTGCTTATTTAAAAAAAAAAACAGTGGAAAGATGAACAAGAAAAACTTTTTGTTAAGAGCTGTAGCACTTAACCACTATGCTACCAGGGTTTCCAGAAAAACTAGTGTTTATTTATAGGGGATCAGTATAGAAGGGCATAGAATGGAGCGGACATGGATAGAAGCTAGACTTCTTTGAAATATCTTGTTTTCTAGATTCCACTTCAAAATTAAATTTAAAAAACAGGCCCAAAAAATAAAAAGGGAAATCATTCAAACGAACCATAGTTATGTAATATAACTACCAGTTGCTAACAAAGCCAGTCAAGAAGAATTATTCCAAGTAACTTAACACAGTAATTTGACTATATACATCCCTAGTGGGATATACTCTACGGACAAAAAGAACTGCAAAAAAAAATCATAAACTGTTTTCAGAATTATATTGTTAGTGATAGTGTATGGCACTGTTACTCTGAGACTGTTGTCTGTATGCTTGTATGGAATAAAGCAAATAAGTAGTTATGTTGACGCCATTGAGAACCAGAATTTTCAGTGTGGGAGAAAGGAAATAAAGATGTAAGATCAATAAGGTTAAATTAAATCTCTGTAGTCCTTAATTCGCAACCACACTCGCCTGTTGCTATAAGGTTGAACAGGTTTCAGTGGAGCTTTCAGATTAAGACAGACTAGGGAGAAAGGCCTGGTGATCTTCTTCCAAAAATTAGTCAACAAAACCCTATGGATCACAATGGTTTGATTCACAACCAATCATGGGGATGATGCAGGACCAGATAGCGTTTTGTTCTGTTGTGCATGGGACCACCATGAGTCGGGGGCTGACTCTATGGCAGCTAACAACAACAGTCTTGAATTTGAACTAGTAATACCAGTATAAACTCACTATCTATTTTATCTCTTAAAAGTGATACGTATTTCCTAGCTATAGCCGCCAAAATACCTAAAACAATGACCTGTCTAGTAGCAACAAGCACCATAGTATCTAAATACATTTCCCACTAAAAAGAAACAGGACTCAGTTGAGAAATGGCTTTTTCCAGGACTGGGATAGGAAATATATAAAGTAATTTGGTTCGGGACATCTTGTCATATCAGAAAACAAGAAAAGTATTAAGACTACCAGGGTTATGTCAAAATAACTCAGGAGACAACCTAAATAAGCTTTTACTGGCCAAAAATGGAAACACGTACATGAGTAAGGATAATATTGGCAATGGATTGAAACATCTTTTTTTCAATCCATTAGTTTACAATGCTTCACTTTTGGGGGATTCCAGGGAACCACATTTTTGAAAAACTGGTAAATAAAGGGAAAGAATCAAGCATTTATATTGCCTTTACTATATGAGCTGTACCTCTGGGTAATCAAAGAATTGCTGAGAGTAAGTGTCTCACTATAAAATACTTCCACCTAGTAAATGAAAAAAGAAAGTAGAATTAGAATATCACCATTTTGCAACCCCTAATAAATTAGTGGACTTAAGCAATGATCATTAATGGCTGCTAATATCACTGGTGGCATAGTGGTTAAATGCTCGGCTGCTAACTGAAAGGTCGGCCATTCAAACTTACCAGCCATTCTGAGGCAGAAAGATGTGGCAGTCAGCTTCCGTAAAGATTTACAGCCTTGGAAGCTCTATGGGGCAGTTCTACCCTGTCCTACAGTGTAGCAATGAGCCAGAATTGACTCGATGGAATCATGGCAATGAGAAATGTCACAAAAAGAGTGCTAGTGGCACAATGGTTAAGTGCTCTGCTGCTAATCGAAATATCAGTGGTTTGAACTCACCAGTGGCTTTGCGGGAGAAAAGACCTGGTGATCTGCTGCTGTAAAGATTACGGCCTGGGAAACTCTATGGGACAGTACTACTCTGTCACATAGGGTCGCTATGAGTCAGACTCAACTTGAGGGCACACAACAACATCACAAAAAGGGAGATAATCAGCTATTTATGTGCTTCCTGTTGGAATAATACACCACCAGCTAGGGAGTAATTTTGTCAAGAAATGAAACCTGAGTCTGATAAGGGCTGTAGATTTAGCTACCAATTTATAGGAAATTTGGGTGACAGAGAAAAATGTAGAGTGACCAACCATCCTGATGTGCTCAGGATACTCCTGATTTTAGCACTGGGCAAAATGGGACAGTTGGTCACCCTACTGTTAACCCACATTACAAGAATGCAGTCAGCAAAATCCAGATTGTAGAAAACTTGAAAGGATGAACAGTCAAGTTTCTTCAATAAAAACAAAACTTAATCAAAAAAAAAAAAAAAAAAAAAAAAGAGCAAGAGAAAAATATCTAGGAAGACCCCATAGATTAAAAGGAATTTAAGAGCTATACCTATCAATCACAATGTATGGTCTTTATTCGGTTTCTGATAAAGAAACTCTTCTCAAAGGCGTATGAAACAACTTCAGAAGTCTGATCACTAACTGGATATTTGATGCTATTAAGACATTATTATTTTTTAAGTGTGTTAATGCTATTGTGGTTATATATTTTTAAAAGTCATTATCTTTTTGAGATAAATACTAAAATGTTTACAGATGAAATTATATGATGTTTGGGATTTGCTTCAAAATAATCTGGTGTTGAGAGAGTGGAGAGTATAGAAGAAAGAAGATTGGACATGAATTCATAATTGTTGAAGTTAGATGACAGATACATAAAAGATTATTATACTATTCTTAGTACTTATGTATATGTTTGAGAATTTCCATAAGAAAAATAATTTTTAATTCATAAAAGAAAAATCTGGAGTCAAAAGAACACTAGGAGTGAGGTACATCTGGAAAGCTGAGTGTCGTAAACACCACTTTATGCCATGTGCCGGTATTTGTTGTCCCTCAGACGCACACTCATGTTTCCACGCTTCTGTCTGTATTACTGGGGCTGGACGTCTGAAAACTACATGTCTGAGACTCTCTTGTCAATTGGTTTCTGGTTAAATTCTGCCAATGGGAAGCAATGGCAAGAGATTCGAGAACACAGAAGAGAAGCCGTTCTGCTTCTGGTTGCAGTAGCAGCAGACAGCTGAAGCAATTGTGACCTTTGGCAGGGTCGGTGGTTTCAGTGGTGGCAACAAGAACAGCTCATGTTCAGCAGCATCCCAAGCAGCTCAGTAGTTAGCTTGGGCTTGCGGGCTCCATTCCAGCAGGGCCAGTAGCAGCTTCGTGATCTCTGGGTACGCCCCTTCCATCCCTTTGCTCTTCCAGCACTTCCTCCCCATTTGTAACCAGTTCTGTGTACAATTTAGAAATATTTAGAGTGATGTCTTGTCTTTCTGATGGGACACTGACTGATACACCATGACACCATACAATGGGGTAGCTAGGGCCAGTGTGGAGCTGATAAGAACCTATTCAAAGGAAGATTGGTATGGGATTGATGGGAGCTGCGAGAAAGGGGCTAAGGCAGAATGGCCACAAGTGAGCTGGCTAGTCCCAAGGGTACAAATCAGGGTCAGCAGCTTATGACTAATCTTCAGACTCAGAGAGATGCTGCCTTTGCCTCCTGCAGGAAGTGCTCTGTGCAGAAGAAAGTGGGCTGAGGAAGGGAACACTCCACTGCTCCTCTTGCACACACTCCCTCTTCCCTTCTCTCCTGGGTTGTCTCTAGCTATGGGGCAGCAGTATGGCTTCCACCACATGGCATGCATGCTGCCTGCAGTGGTGTCTCCCACATCCTCTTTACCTCTGCTAACCTGAGACTTCTTGGGTCACACCCAAATAGATAAAGTTTTATTAAAGAAAACAATGGGAAACAAAATACAGGAGAAATTCAGAGTAGAAACTTCTTCAGAGAGCAAGTTTCTGAGACAAGAAGTCCTAATCCAATCTCGTCTAAATATGGCTAAAGATATTTTTGGCGAACCAACTTCTTGCCTCTGGATAAATTTCCTTATTTCAACCCAGAAGGATAGTTTCTTTCTCTCATAAATTGATGTTTTAGGTCTCCAGAGCAGCCCTTTCTCAACTGTCACTATCCTTTGGCAGAAACTGTAGAACCTGCCCCATAGTTTCTTTCCCCATTCCTGGCAAATGAACCCTGAGGATGGTACAACAGGAATATAAGGCACCAGAGACATGGTCAAAGGCTTACTCCCTTTGGAACCAATTCTGAGTCTGGATGCTGTTAAGACAACAGTAACCGCTGTAATAAATTAAACCACAAACCTAGGTATCTTCACACTGTACAGATTTATTTCTTGATCAAGTAATATGTTCCTCTTCCAAGCAGTGATTTAAGGATGCAGGCTTTCTATCTGTCAGCTCCATCATCTTCAATATAAGGCTTCCAAGATCACCACAGAAGGAGAAAAGAGCATGGAAGCTCATAAGTGGGAAGTTTTTTTGAACCAGACCTTGAAGTGGTACACATCGGTTTACCCACACTGCACTGACGACACTAACCATAAGGAAGTCTGAGAAATATATTCTAGCTTGTATCCAAAAGGAGGAGAAACTGGGTTTTGTGAATAGCAAACCAGTCCATGCCACAGAGAGGGGAGGGGGATGTTTTAATTTCTTGAGAGAGAATGAGGACTGTTTCTTAGAGATAGTGAGAAAATACATCAGAAGCAAGATAAACAAGCCATAAGTACCTCTGCTACACATTTTAAGAGTCTGCAAAGGAGTGATCAGAAAACACAAGTGGTTTCTGGGAGTTGGTGAGACAGCGATACAGAAACTGTAAGTAGAATTTCGAAAGAGGTACCTCAGGTACAGTAACTGTGTTTGAGGCATAATCTTGAACACTCTTGTCCAGGGAGAGTTCCAGGTGTATGGCTCCTCACTCATTTCCTGTGGTCAATTGAATCATTGTTCCCAACTCTTTACTCCTCTCTGTCATAGATATATACACCCATGCTCTTTGCCATGTAATTTCTGCTCATCTGACTTGTGCTTAGATGTGGGACGTGCTTGGCCAATAGAAAGTGAGTGGTTAGGCCACATCCAATCAGGGACATGCTCACATGGTTTGGCTTGTACTCTTGAACTTCCCTCCTCTCCCATGACAAGAGTATGCCTTGATAGCCATTTCTCCTTCAGCCTGAAGCTCAGAATGAGGTCATATAAGGCACACTGAACCTACTCAAAGCCAAGAGTTCAGCTTAGTCCCACTGAGGTCAAGAGAAGTCCGCCAAATCTCAGACAACCTGTGAGTGAGAAGTAAATACTTTGTGCTTAATTTAGAAGTTGTTTGTTATGCAGCATTACTAGAAAAGGAACCTAAGTAATACAGAAATTTGTACCATTTGGCATGTTTCTTTACCTGAAAACTAAAATCTATAGCATTGACTTTGGGGCTGGGCAATGTTATAGGAGTCTGAGGAAATGGTACCTGTGTTATGTAATAGTGAAACATTTGTAAAAGTGTTGTTTGTGATGACCTAGAAGGCAAAAAAATGTACCTAATGAATTTGTGGCATTGGATGAGATTTTGAAGCATAATCTTGATAGTGTGAGCTGGTTATTACTTCTTGCGTTTGATGAGGTACAACCAAAAAGAAATGAGCTCAGAAAAAAAAAAAAAAAAAAAAAAAGAAAGGAAGAAAGAAACAAGCTGGATGAAAGCAGCAAGCCAAATGAAAGGGAAATAGACAACCCAGAACATTCAGAGCTTGTAGGGTGAGAATGAAACTTTCTGAACTCCAACCAGTACAGATAAAGTTTAGAAGTGTTTTGAGTTAGAAAAACTTAGAAGTGCTTTGTGTTAGAAAAGCCTATGAACACAAATCCTCAAAGCAAAAATCAAGTCAAGAGTGTGGCCATGAAGATATAGCCTAAGGACAAAGATCAAATCAAGCTATGACCTTCAGACTCCTTGTTAAGACCTCTGAAAGAATTAGGTAGTAGATCCTTTCAGCTGCACAGAATGATTCCTGGAAATGAGACTAAAGACCTGGTTCTGTAGAGATTAAGTAATTAAGTAATGAATATAATTAAATATAGAGAGAAGTACTATATAGAAAAGGTTGGTGGGTATGTTTTTAGAGAGTTGTATTGCCAACAAACCAACCAGTTGCTGTCAAGTTAATTTCAACTCATGGTGACCCCATGTGTTTCAGAATAAAACTGTGCTCCATAGAATTTTCAGTGGCTGTGATCTTTTGGAAGTAAATCACCAGGCTTTTCTTCCAAGGTGCCTCTGGGTGGATTTGAACCACCAACCTGCCAGTTAGTAGCCAAGCACTTAACCGTTTGCACCATCCAGGGACTCTGTATTGCCAGTAATGCTGAATTAAGAGACTGTTTGAGACATGGAATCCTTGGGTGGTGCAAATGGTTAACGTGCTAGGCTGCTAACTCAAAATTTGGAGGCTCTAGTAGAAAGGCCTGGCAACCTACTTCTGAAAGATCAGCAATTGAAAATCCTATGGAGCACAACTCAACTCTGGCACGCATGGGGTTGCTATGAGTCAGAATGGATTCTACAGCGCCTGGTCTGGTTTGGTTTGAAACAAAAAGACCTTTGGGCCCCAACTTTCCACAAGCAGAAAGCATGCAAGACTGGGAGAGACGCTCTGCCCAAAAGGCAGAGCCAAGAGCCATGGAGAACAATGGACTGAGGGTCTTCTCCCAAGGACAGAGTTGGGGCCTGATCAAGAAACATTCTTTACTCTAGGAAAAAGGGACTTGGCAACATTCAGCCAAAGGTATTTCAGAATTGTTACAGGCTAGTGGCTGCTGGGAGCCCTGGTGGTGCAGTAGTTAAGAGTTTGGCTGCTAACCAAAGGGTCAGCAGTTTGAATCCAAGAGCCACTCCCTGAAAATCCTATGGGGCAGTTCTACTCTGTCCTATAGGGTCACTATGAGTTGGAATCGACTTGACAGCAGTGGGTTTGGTTTGGTTTTTGGTGGTGACTGCTGTGTGCCTCCTGTTCTTCCCCTTTTCAAATGCAAGTTTTTGCTGCAGTTATTCTATGGTCCAACACTGTGTTGGGGGAGAGGGGCAGGTAACATTTTTTAGTTCATAGATTTTCAGATCAAGAGAAACTCCATCAGATCTGATACAGATCATGAGATCCTGATGCTATTATTGCATGAGACTTTGAGATGTCTTGGAGGGGAGAAGCTCAATACCACCTTCTCATCCCAAGACAGGGGGAGCAAATTACACAGACTTTAAGGAGAATTCTGAAGAAGATACTAAAAATGAATGGGAACCCCTGAAAAAGGCCAATAAGCAAAGGTAAAAAAATAAATGAACCGGGGTGTTTTCTCATGGAAAGTTCAATTAGATTTGATATAGTTCACATTTACTGGAGTGTAAAGCTCTAGAAGAGACAGTGTGAAAACAATCCAAACAACCAGTCTTATATGAAGGCTGTATCAGTAAAATTAGCTTAATGCATATGACAACAACAACAACAAACATAAAACATTGGCCCAAACAAGATAGAAATTTGTTCCTCTCTCATGTAAAGTAAGACAAGAGGGAGGCAGCCAGTGCTGGCTTGGAAGCTCTTTAATCATTAGGGACCCAGGATCTTGTAGCTCTTCCATCTTTGCTTAACTCCTCACACTTCAGTCAGCATGAAGGAGACAGGGGAAAGGGGATGCTCCCTCCCTTGAAGGGCATCTCTCGAAGTTATACATGACACCTTAACTCATATTTAATTGGTCAGATCTTTTTTTTTTTTTAACTGCTCCACAGGGTTTCCTGGGCTGTAATTTTTTTTTTAATTTTACTTTTTGTTGTTTAGAATACACACAGCAAAACATGCACCAATTCAACGTTTCTACATGTACATTTAGTGACATTTATTTAGTGACAGTGATTACTGTGATGGTTAAGATTGTGTGTCAACTTGGCTGGGCCATGATTCTCAGTGTTTATATGTGATCACTCCTATGATTGAATATGCTGTGAGTAGCCAATCAGTGGAAAGGGAGTTTCCCTGGGGGTGTGGCCTGCATCTGAATATAAGCAGATGTTCTGGCTTTTTGCTCGCTCTGGATCCTGCGGCTGCCTTCTCTTCATCTGACCTCTGGTTCTTGGGACTTGAGCTGTCAGTTTATCTGCCGAACTTGGGATTCCTCAATCTTCACAGCCTGTGAGTTGAGCCCTGCTCTCTGATCTGCCGATCTTGGGTTCACCAGCCCCTGAAGCTATGTGAATCAGGAGCAATCTTGTGGTCTTGCCTGCCGATCTTGGAATTCGTTGATCGTCACAGTGTGTGAGTGGGAGCCCTGCTCTCCAACCTGCTGATCTTGGGCTTGCCAGTTTCTGTGGCTGCGTGGATTGGGAGAGGCCTCTACCCTGGTCCATGGACTTGAGACATTCTAGCCTCTACAGTTGCATGAGCTGTTTCCCTGATATTAATCTCTCTCTATAAATCTATAGTCTTTACTGGTTTTGCTTCTCTAGAGAACCCAGCCTAAGACAATTACATTCTTTGAGTTGTGCAACCATTCTCGCTCTCATTTTCTGAGTTATTCCTCCCCATCGACATAAACTGCCCCCTAAGGTTCTTATCTAATCTTTCCAGTTGCTGTTGTTAATTTGACCCCAAATAGATAGTTCCTAAAAGAGCATAATACTCAAGGCAGACATTTTTTACCAGTTAAGCTAAACTATTGTTTGGTTTTAAGAAGATTTCAGGGATTGTTTTTGACTTAAGGTTTAAAGATTGATTTAAAGTTTCAAGTCTCAGAGCAATAGTTTCAGGAGTTCATCCAGCTGCCATGGCTCCAGAAAGAGAATCCATGAGATTTTGAAATTCTATTTTGCATTTTCCCCCTTTTGATCAAGATTCTTCTGCGGAATCTTGGATCAAAACATCCAGTAACGGTAGCTGGGCACCATCCAGTTCTTCTGGTCTCATGGCAAAGGAGGCAGTTGTTCACGGAGGCAATTAGACACATTCCATATCCTTCTCTTATTCCTGACTTGCCTTCTTACTCTATTGCTCCAATAGTTGTGCCTCGGATGGCCATTTTCAAGCTTTTAACACCCTAGGTACTATGCAACAAACAAGGAAGTAGAACAGAAGCACTAGACATGATATTAGTCCAATTAACTGGGATGTCCCATGAAACCATGGCCTTAAACTTCCAAAACAAGAACCAAATCTCATGAGGTGTTTGGTTATACACAAGCGGCATCAGCAGCTACTCTTTTTTTTCATCCTTGTAAATGTGTCAATCACACAACTTTTGACAATTCAATTTTTTACAGGTGTACAACTTATTGACAGCAATTACAATAGTTGGCTGTGTAATCCTACCCTTAATAATTGTGATTTTTCCACCACTGTTAACCTCCTTTTCCCTCTCCCTTCCACCCCTGGTAACCACTAATAATCTTTGGTCTCTATACATTTGCCTTTTCTTGTCTTTTTACATAAGTGAGGTCGTGCAATATTTGTCCTTTTGTGATTGGCTTATTTTGCACAGCATAATGTCTTCAAGCTCCATCCATACTGTAGGATGTATCAAGACGTCATTTCTCCTACTGGCTGAGTAGTATTCCACTGTATGGAAGTACTACATTTTGTTTACCCATTCATCTGTTGATGGACATTTATGTTGTTTCCACCTTTTGGCTATTGTGAATAGTGCTGCAATGAACATTAGTGTACAAGTCTCTGTTTGAGTCTCTGCTTTCAAGTCTTTTGGAGCTGAGTTGCTGGGTCATTTGGTAGTTCTAGTTTTAGTTTTTTAAGGAACCACCACACTGTTTTCCACAACAGCTATACCATTTTGCATTCCCACCAGCAATGGATAAGGGTTCCAAATTCCCCACATCCTCACCAATATTTGTTCTTTTCTTTTCTTTTTTTTAAAATCTTAGCCATCGTAGTGAGAGTGAAATGGTATTTCATTGTGGTTTTGATTTGCATTTCTCTGATAGCTAATGACACTGAGCATCTTTTTGTGTGTTTGGTGGCTATTTGAATGTCCTCTTTGGTGAAGTGTCTATTCAAGTCTTTTGTCCATTTTATGATTGGGTTATTTCTCTTTTTGTTATGTTTTTGAACTTTTATATATATTTTTGTTATTAGATTATTGTTGGCTATATGGTTTCCAACGATATTCTCCCAGTTGGTAGCTTGTCTTTTAACTTTTTTGTTAAAGCCTTTTGATGAACAAAAGTTTTTAATTTTTATGAGGTCTCATTATTTATTTTGTCTTTTGCTGTTTGTGCTTTTGTTATTATATTAGATAATCCATTGTTGAAAGCTAGGGCCTGACAGACATGGCCCTGCTTTTTCTTCAAAGAATTTTATGATTTTAGTTTGCACATTTAAGTCCTTAATCCATTTTGAATTTGTTTCTCTGTATGGTGTGAGGTATGGATTTTGTTTCATTTAACTGCATGTGAAAGTCCAATTTTCCCAGCTCCATTTATTGAAGAGACTCTTCTTTCCCCATCAAATGGACTTAGAACCCTTGTCAAAAATCAGTTGGCCATAGATGTTTGGATTTATTTCTAGAATCTCAATTCTATTCCATTGGTCTATGTGTCTATTGTTATACCAGTACCAGGCTGTTTTGATTACTGTAACTGTAGCGTATGTTTTAAAATCAGGAAGTGTGAGTCCTCCTACTTTGTTCTTCTCTTTCAACATTGTTTTAGCTATTTGGGGCCTCTTGCCATTCCATAAAAAGTTGAGGATTGGTTTTTCTATTTCTGTAAAGAAGGCTGTTGGAATTTTGATCGGGATTGAGTTGAAACTATAGATCACTGTAGGTAGTATTGACATCTTAACAATATTAAGTCTTCCTATGCATGAACATGGAACATCTTCCCTTTTATTTAACTCTTCTTTAATTTCTTTCAGCAGTGTTTTATAGTTTACGTTGTAGAAATCCTTCATATCCCTGGTTAGATTTATTCCTAGGTATTTTTTTTTCTTTTAGATGCTATTGTAAATGGAATTGTTTCTCTAAATTCTGTTTCAGAATTCTCATTGCTGGTGTATATAAACTTAACTGATTTTTGTTTGTTGACTTTGTACCCTGCAACTTTGCTAAATTCCTCTATTAACTTTAGAAATTTTCTTGTGGACTCTTTGAGATTTTCTATATATAGGATGATATCTTTCATGAATAGAGATAATTTTACTTCTTTTCCAATCTGGATAGCTTTTATTTCTTTTTCTTGTCTTATTGCACTGGCTATGACTTCTAATACAATATTGAATAAAAATGGTGAGAGCAGGCACCCTTATCATGTTCTAGATTTCAAGGTGAAAGTTCTCAGTCTTTCTCCATTAAGTGTAATGTTGGCTGTTGGCTTTTCATATATGCCCTGAATCACATTAAGAAATTCCCCTTCTATTCCAATCTTCTTTAGGGTTTTCATCAATAAAGGGTGTTGGATTTTATCGGATGCTTTTTCTGCATCCATAGAGATGATTATGTGGTTCTTTTTCTGTGTTCTATTGATGTGGTGTATTATGTTGATCGATTTTCTGATGTTGAACCATCCCTGCATTCCTGGAATAAATCCCACTTGGTCATGGTGCATGGCTCTCTTAATATGCTGTTGGATTCTTTTTGCTAGTATTTTGTTGAGGATTTTAGCATATATATTCATAAGAGATATTGGCCTGTAGTTTTCTTTTCTTATGGTGTCTTTGTCTGGTTTGGATATTAGGCTTATTCTTGCTTCATAGAATGAATTAGGGAGTATTCCTTCCTTCTCTATCTTTTGAAAGAGTTTAAACAGTATTGGTGCCAATTCCTCTCTAAATGTTTGGTAGAATTCCCCAGTGAAGCCATCTGGTCCGGGACTTGTTTTTGTTGGGAGGTTTTGATCACTGATTTGATCTGTTTACTCGTTATGGGCTTGTTGTGACTTTCTATTTCCTTTGAGTCAATTTGGGTAGGTTATGTGCTTCTAAGATTTTGTCTATTTTATCTAGGTTAATCCAGTTTGTTGCAATACAATATTCTGTCATTATTCTCTTTATTTCTATTGAGTCAGTTGTAATGTTCCTTCTTTCATTTTTTATTTTGGTTACTTGCATTTTTTCTTTTCCATTCTTTGTCAGTCTTGCTAAAGGTTTGTCAATTTTACTGATCTTTTCAAAGAACCAATTTTTGGTTCTATCGATTCTATTGTTTTTCTGTTTTCAATTTTATTTATTTCTGCTCTGATCTTTGCTATTTCCTTTCTTCTGGTATGTTCAGGCTTAGTTTTTGCTCTTTTCTTTCTAGTTCCTGGAGTTGTAGAGTTAGGCTGTTAGTATGAGATCTTTCATCTTTCTTCACGTAGGCACTGATTGCTATAAATTACCCTCTGCATACTGCCTTTGCTGCATCCCATAAGTTTTGGTATGTTGTGCTTTCATTTTCATTTGACTCTAGGAAATTTGTAATTTCTCTTTTGAATTCTTCCTTGACCCACTGGTAGTTTATTAGTGTGTTGTTTAATTTACATATGTCTGTGTATTTTCTAGGGTTTTTTTTTCCCTTCTGTTATTCATCTCAGAGTAAATACTTTGTATGGTTTCAGTCTTTTAAAATTTATCAAGACTTTCTTTGTGACTTAAAATGTCTGTCCTGGAGAATGATCCATGTGCCCTGGAGTAGAATGTATATTGTGCTGTTTTCAGTGGAGTGTTTTATATATGTCTGTTAAGTCTACTTAGTTCACAGTGTCATTCAGGTCCTCTGTTTCCTAGTTGATCTTCTATCTTGATGTTCTGTCCGAAAGTGAAAGTAGTGTTTTGAAGTTTCCAACTATTATTGTAGTACTTTGTATTTCTCCCTTCAGTTCAATCAGTGTTTGTTTTATATATTTAGATGTCCCAATGTTGGGTGCATATTTATTTATGATTGCTAAATCTCCTTCATTAATTGACCATTTTATCACTATGTAATGTCCATCTTTTTCTCTTCTGACAGATTTTGTCTTAAAGTTTACTTTGTCTTTTGGCTAGTATTTCTGTGGAATATTTTCTCCATCCTTTCACTTTCAACCTATTTGTGTCTTGGAGTTTAAGGCATATCTCTTGTAAACAGCATACAGTTGGATCATATTCTTTAAAACTCATTCTGCCACTCTCTGTCTTTTGATTGGAGCATTTAGTTCATTTACATTCACTGTATAAGAAGTGATTTACTTCTGCCATTGTGTTTTTTGTTTTTTGTATGTCTTAAGTCTTTTTTTGTCTTTGTTCTTGTCTTAGGCTGGGTTCTCTAGAAAAGCAAAACCAGTAAAAAGTATAAATATACATTTAGAGAGATTTATATCAAGGAAATTACTCACGTGGTTGTAGAGGCTGGAAATTCCCAAGTCCATGGGTCAGGCTGGAGGCTTCTCTTAACTCATGTAGCTGCAGGGGCTGGTGAACCCAAGATCAGCAGGTCAGTCAGCAGGGCTCTGGCTCACAGGCTGCATAGACTGATGAATCCCAAGATCTGCATGCAAGATGGTAGGTAAGCTGCCAGCTCACTTCCTAAGAACTGGAGGTCAGAAGAATAAGAACTAGCTGCAGGATTTGGAGTGAGCAAAAGCCCATGAGCTCTGCCAGAAAGTCTGTCTATATTGCATGCAGGCCACACCCCCAAGGAAACTCCCTTTAAACTGATTGGCTACTCCTAATAGACCCCATCATAGAAGTGATCACATTATATCAGATCTCATCACAGAGGTGATTATATCATTATACAACTGCAGAACTATATCATAATGCCAAACCACTGAGAATCATGTCCCAGCCAAGTTGACACACAACCTTAATGATCACAGCTACTGCTTGTCAACTTGGCATCTGTACACATCTCCTTAAACCATACATAATCTCTGAATAAAGACAATCATAAAGTCATACTTGCACCTAACATGGTAGAACTAACATGCCTGCAACAAACTAGCCCTGTTGACATCTTATATTTTATAAGTAAAGAAAACAAAAATATTCGAGGCATATACACAAGGAAGAAATACTCATTAACAATTACAGTCCTCATTTTTGCTACTGGTCACGTGGTTGTAACTGGTATTTAGAACTACCTTCTTCCACTACCCATTCTGTATTCCCTTTGCCCTCAGGAAGCACCTCAGTTGGTCATAGTTCTTTGGCTGGAGAGGTGACTCAAAACTTCATTCCTGAAAGGTCTGGACCGTTAGTAGTCATGTCAGAATTGGGTTGCTGTAGTTTTCCATTGACTTTAATCACAGGGCATGATAGTACTGAAAAACATTGTCTTAGTTATCTAGTGCTGCTATAATTGAAATACCACAAGTGGATGGCTTTAACAAAGAAAAATTTATTCTCTCATAGTCTAGGAGGCTAGAAGTCTGAATTCAGGGTACTAGTTCCAGAGGAAGGCTTTCTCTCTCTGTTGGCTGTGGGGGAAGGTCTTTGTCATCAATCTTCCCCTGTCCTAGGAGCTTCTCAGTGCAGAACCCTGGGCCAAAGGACACACTGCCCTCCTGGTGCTGCTTTCTTGGTGGTATGAGTTGTCCTGTTTCTCTGCTCACTTCTCTCTTTTATATTTCAAAAGAGATTGACTCAAGAAACAATCTAATCTAATCCTGCCCCACTAACATCATACAAATAGGATTTACAACACATAGGAAAACCACATCAGATGACAAAATGTGGACAATCACACAATACTGGGAATCAAGGCCTAGCCAAGTTGAGATACATTTTCGGGGGACACAATACAATCCATAACAGAGAGAGAGAGAGAACAAAGAGCCACACTGCACCTGACTTGATCTGACAACACATCTGCAGAGAGAACGAGAGAGACACATGCTGATACCTGGTCCCTGGTGTGCCTTCCCAGTGACACAGAAATGTACTTAAGTGGGATCCTTTCACCAGTGCAATGGGTTTCTTTATGGCCTTGGGTTTATAATTCTGTCAAAAATAATTGGTTGGGCAGCAGTCTGCCCTGTCATTGGTCTATTTTATGTGCTTTGAAGGGACTGAACAATTTGCTATACAAATAGTGGTGCATAAAACTACCCAGTAGGATTGAGTGATTTGCAGAGATTGGTTGGTTTTGGTCTTGCTGGGAGGGCCATGTCTTGAAATTTACAAGGAATTTGCTTACGTAAGTGTCCAACGACACAGAGTGGATGCTTGCTGAGAACCTCCTAGACCCAGAAGAGAGAGCTATAACACTAAGGATGGCATGAGATGGTGAGAAATGACAGCATACACAGTAGAGAAATGGCACGCAGTATGAGTAGTGGGAACTGTGAGACTGACAGATAGCTGGGTTGGCTTTGCTGGCCACAGAGAGAGTTGAGCACCTTCAGGTAGGAGGCTTGTTGGCAGGGCTGGGTGCCTCCAGGTATTTGTTGGCAGAGCTAAAAAAGTTGTAACACTTGCCCAAGCAAGGCAGAAGCCTAGAAGGCCCTGGTGGCAGAGCTGGTGGCAAGAGGCCCAGAAGAGGGGCCCAACGACAGAGCTGGTGGTGATGGCCGAAAGCTGCCGCTAGGAGGGCAGCAGCTGAGTGGGCTGCTACACTGGCAAAGAGTTGGGCCAGTTAGCAGCAGAGAAGCTGAAAGCCAACGACAGGGAGACCAAAGGCAGAGAAGGGGTGTACGCGGCCAAGAGAAAGCCTACCTGTGGGCACGGCTGAGAAAGGCCGTCAGCTACCACGGCTGAGAAGGTTGTCAGCTAAACACGGCCAGGAAGGAGCTAAGAGAGCTGTCCTGGCTGGAAACTGTACTGATTGACAAAGTGTCCTGAGTTGTATCTTGTTACTTCCAAGTTGATTTCTCGATCCTGAGTTGTAGCCTGTTACTTCCCTAATAAACTGCATTACTGTGAGTATAGTGAGTTCTGTATGGACTATTGTAGCAAATTATTGAACACAGCAGAGATGTAGAGAGTGCCCTGGGGGGAACAGCTGGTGTCAGAAATAGAGAAAAAAATTGGAGAGTGAAGATACATCTGACCTCCACCTCATAGGAACTAGTTTGTGCTGATTCTGATTTTTATTCCTAGGGAATTTAGATGAGTTCTGATGCTACAATGCTAAGTAGGGCACTTGTAGGAGTGAAGGGGATCAGTTCACCTCAAATGTGTTCCTGTTGTTTACTGTCTACCTTCTATAAATAATAATAGTGGTGTTCAGTTGCCAACACTTTGTAAAGTGTCTTTGTGTGTGTGACCCAATCTGATGGGATAGTACAGTCCTCATCCTGGCAGTCTTGTGATTGCTTGGGATTTGTGGTAATACATGTAAATATGTACATGTATGTGCAGATATACACAGTTTACTGAGTGACCACACCCTTTCACTGGGTATCACCCTCTTGACCTCTGTAATGCAGGCGTTGAGCCTCCCCTCGTCCCACCCGTCTCTGCTAATAGCCCTATGTTCTATACCCACAGATAAGGATAGGAGATGACAAGCCGGCTCTGCTGCTGTGTCTTTCATGCACATTTTGGGTGAGAGATTTTCTCGAACAGCTCCTCTTTTCACTTCCACTTTAATCTCAGCCCCATCTTCAAGGAATTTATAGCCTTGTTAGGAAGATAAGACTAACACACATCTCTATTTTATTTTGCCAAAGGTGAAGAATGCCACCTTCTCTGCAACAGCAACCAGTAAAATCTATTCCCAAAATAACTTGGTTTATATTAGGTTGGTTTCATAATTTTTAACCCTTAACATGATTTTTTAAAATTCTGCTTTAAAATATGAAAAGGACAAGTCTATCCTGTATAGCTCATTCACTGTCCTCTTCCTTCCCCTCTGCCAAGGGGCATGTGGGTGTTAGCTCCACAGAAGGGCATGCTGGGGGTTTGGCTGGAGTCCTTCTGGCCCTGTGCCCTCCTGGATGAGCATTCACTGCTCGGAGCACTTGCTGTTTCCTCCATCTCACTCCCACTGCTCCCAGAGCTACCTCCAGAGCCACCTCCACTTCCCAAACCTTCAGAACATTCATTCCTAGTGGTCCCACCTCATTTATGGCTGTGCAGTGTGCTGTTGTGTCACTCTATGATTTAGATTGAATTTCCATTAGACTGGTTCTGTCTGAGGGCTCAGGGGTGCAATGGGGCCCTGACAGGCTCAGACTCCAATTTACGGACTCATCTCCTAACTGAGTCAATCCTGTCCTTCAAATATTTCTGAAAATGAAAACAACTCTATAATGTGGTATTCATGTGGCTACCAAAGTCCCCTCTTCATGCTCTTCTTTAGAGCAAATAGGATACAACAATCAAAGTTACAGGGGAGAGAAGAGATAGACTTGCCTCCAGTCCAGAAAACTCCTGGCCCACCTGCTTTGCAGGTCACAGGTCACCCCAGGCCACAACTTGGGTGTGGGAGCACAAGCCACAGAGGAGGTCAGAACATCAGGGAAGCAGGTCACACGGAGATGACTCTGAAAGAAAAGACTTCCTAATGGAGCTTACCTAAGTCCCAGGCTGTAATGCACACAACCTTGGTCCTGTCTGGGACAGCCTCCAGCCTCCTTGTGGGCAGAGAGTCCAAAGTGGCTGGAACCATAGGCAGCATCACAGATAGGTAGGCCCTCTGCTCTTGGAGAAGAGTGAGCATCCCCTAAAGTATACCTCCACCTGCCTAACACAGAGGTGAAGAAGGAGCAAAGAGCAGGGCATCAGTATATCCCCCCCACACTCAATTGGGTAACATCCCGCAACCAAGGAGAAAGTCAGGAATGGAGAAACTGAGAGAAGGCTCAGTGAAAGACCACAGGTGGATCACCATACCTTCATCCCACTCTAGACAGCTAACCTCTCCTCCATCTCCATGGAAACTCCACAGGGAACCTCTCCACTCTGTTGGGCTGAAAGGCTGTGCCCATGTTCAGGCAAAAAGACAAGGAGGGGACATTGTGCCATTGTTGAGGAGGGCATCTCTCTCCACATCAAAGAGGCATTCCTCCGGATTCCAGGCTCTGCTTGATCAATACAGCTCTTACAACCAAGAATCTTTATAAGACAGAGTGGCATCAAATGCCACAGGAGCAGCTCGCAGGGTCTCTGTGCGCAGGCAAGGCCCCGAGGCGAGGCTTCATGAGAGGCCAGCCAGGAGCCAAGTCTTGCAGAACAAGAACTTGATGGGAACGCAAGAAGCTCTGCTGGGCACTTCAGGGAAGTGGACCATAGCTATTTTCTCATGTGTCTCACGTGTTCCCAGCTAAACTGCAAGATACTGAAGGGCGTGGCTGCGTCTTACGCAGTCCCTTCTGTACCTGGCTCCTTCCTGGCAGTAGTGTGGGTAGTGAGGAAGCCGTGTTTTCACAGCAGCTTTTGGAAGCTTTGGGCCTGTCTCCCTCTGCTGAAAAATGAGGCAAAGAGATTGTGCTCTCTGATGATCCTTCCTGACTTTCTGGGATTCTAGGTGGTGCTCAAGAAAAAATATTCTAATTGAAAACTATTCTGCTCTGGGCTATAAGTGAAGACAAGGGAGCCTGGGATTGTGAACACACTCACAGAGGGTTCTGGGAATTTACTCTGCTTGGAGGGTGGCAGGTGGGCAGGACCCTCACCATCTGGGCATCTCCAGACGGATTAACCCAGAGCCAGAGCGAGGGAGACTCTGCTAGCGAGGCTGGAGTGCAGAGAAAAAGGGTCTGTCCTATCAGCATCAATACCATCAGCCCTATCTAGCTTGCTAAAATTTTAGTCAAAGGCACTGCATCCACCTCCTTACCTAAGTAAGTTGAAGCTTTTCTGCATTAATTTCCAAAACACAAATTGACAGTTATCCAAAACATTCAATATTTGTCAGTCAGTCAGCATCAAGTGAGCGGGAAGTCAGGAGGAGTCTGTCTTCGGCAAGCTGCACTGTCCTTGGTAAGCCACCTTGGCTGGGTCTGATGTGAGCTGATTTCCTATAGCAGTGGCCCCAATTGCCAGTCTGGACTTGTGCCTTCACCCAGTGCCATGTTACAGGGGGGAGGACTGGCTGGAGCTGATTTCCCTCACAATTAGCTTTGCTAGCCCTGACTCCACACTCTTGGGGACAGCATTCTGGGGGAGGGGACAGTGACAGGAACCTGACCAGGAGCTCTACTTAGTTCTCAGACCTGCCCCACATTCAGCTCTGGTTATGCCTGAAAAGATGTGTTGAAGTCCTAATTCCTGGTGCCTGTGAACATGATCTTGTTTGGAAATAAGGTCTTTGAAGATGGTACTGGTTAAGTTAAATTGAGGTTATACTGATATAGGTGGGTCCTAATCCAATATGATTGCTGTCCTTATAAAAAGAGGGGAAAAGATACAGAGACAGGGAGACACAGAGAAGAGATTGCCATGTGATGATGGAGGAAGAGATTGCAGTGATACACATACAAGCCAAGATTGAGGTTGTCAAGGATTTCATTTTACTTGAATCCACAGTCAACACCCTTGGAAGCAGCAGTCAAGAAATCAAAAGACTCATTGCATTGGGCAAGTCTGCTGAGAAGCAAAGACGTCACCTTGAGGACTAAGGTGCGCCTGACTGAAGCCATGGTGTTTTCAATAGCTTCGTATGCATGTGAAAGCTGGACAATGAATAAGGAAGACTGAAGAAGAATTGACACCTTTGAATTGTGGTGTTGACGAAGACTATTGAACATACCACGAACTGCCAAAAGAACAAACAAATCTATCTTGGAAGAAATACAAACAGAATGTTTCTTAGAAGCAAGGATGGTGAGACTACGTCTCACATTCTTTGGACATGTTATGAGGAGGGATCAGTCCCTGGAGAAGGACATCATGCTTGGTAAAGTAGAAGGTCAGTGAAAAAGAAGAAGACCCTCAAAGAGATGGATTGACAAAGCGGCTGCAACAATGGGCTGAAGCATAGCAATAATTGTTAGGATGGCGCAGGACAGGGCAGTGTTTTTTTCTTTTGTGCATAGGGTCACTATGAGTCAGAATCGACTCGATGGCACCTAACAACTAGCAACAACATATAGTTACAGTAACCAAAACAGCCTGGAATTGGTATAACAATAGACACATAGACCAATGGAATAGAACTGAGAGTTCAGAAATATTCCCACACATCTATGGCCAACTGATTTTTGGCAAGGTCGCTAAATCTATTTGAGGGGAAAGAAGAATCTCTTCAATAAATGGAACCGGGAAAATTGGATTTCCACAAGCAGTAAAATGAAAGCGAATCCGTGCCTCACATCATACACAAAACCAAACTCAAAATGGATTAAGGACCTAAATGTGCACACTAAAACCATAAAATTCTTAGACAAAAAAGCAGGGGCAACACTGTCAGGCCTAGCTTTCAACAATGAATTATCTAATATAATAAAAGCACAAACAGCAAAAGACAAAATAAATAAACGGGACCTCATAAAAATTAAAAACTTTTGTTCGTCCAAAGAGTTTACCAAAAAAGTGGAGCCTGAAGACATTACGCTGAGCAAAATAAGCCAATCACAAAAGAACAAATATTGCATGACCTCACTTACATAAAAAGACAAGAAAAGGCAAATGTATAAGAACAAAGTTTATTAGTAATATCATGGATTGAATTATGTCCCCCCCAAAATGTGTCTATCAATTTGGCTGGGCCATGATTCCTAGTATTGTGTGGTTGTCCTCCGTTTTGTGATTGTAATTTTATGTTAAAGAGGATTAGGGTGGGATTGCAACACCCTTACTAAGGTCACATCCCTGATCCAATGTACAAGGAGATTCCCTGAGGTGTGGCCTGCACCACCTCTTATCTTGCAAGAGATAAAAGGAAAGGGAAGCAAGCAGAGAGTTGGAGACCTCATACCACCAAGAAAGCAGTTCCGGGAGAAGAGCGGGTCTTTTGGACCTGAGGTTCCTTGAGATGTTCCCAGACCAAGGGAAGACTGAGGACAAGGACCTTCCTCCAGAGCCAACAGAGAGAGAAAGCCCTTCCCTGGAGGTGATGCCCTGAATTTGGACTTTTAGCCTACTTTACTGTGAAGAAATACATTTCTCTTTGTTAAAGCCATCCACTTATAGCAGCACTAGATGACTAACACAAGTGGTTACTAGGGATGGGATGGAGGGGGATGGGAAAACGGGGTTAATGGTGATGGAAAATCACACTGATTAAGGGTAGGGTTGCACAGCTGATTATTGTAATTGCTGTCAATAAGTTTTACACCTGTAAAAAGTTGAATTGCCAAAAGTTGTGTGTTAGACATAGATACAACAATGACAAAAAAAAAAAAAAAAAAAAAAAGAGTAGCTGAGGCTGCTTATGTATAACCAAACACCTCATGAGATTTGGTTCTTGGTTTGAGGTTTAGGGTCATGGTTTCATGGGACATCCCAGTTAATTCGCCTAATGTGTTCAGTGTTTTTGCTCTGCCTCCTAGATCATTGTGTAGTTCCTGGGGTCTTAAAAGCTTGCAAGCATCCATCCAGGGCACAACAATTAGCCTCTATTCACCTGGAGCAACAGAGGAAGAGGGAGAGCCAGGAATAAGAGGAGGATATGGAATGTGTGGCTAATTGCCTTCTTGACCGTCTGCCTCCTTTGCCATGAGACCAGAAGAACTGGATGGTGCCCAGCTACCATTACTGAACATTTTGATCAAAGATTTCATAGAAGAATCCTGATCAACGGGGTAAAATGCAGAACAGAATTTCAAATTCTCATGGACTCTAGACTTTCTGAAGCCATGGAGGCTGAATGAACTCCTGAAACTATTGCCCTGAGATAATGTTTAAACCTTAAACCAAAAACATCCCCTGAAGTCATCTTGAAACTGAATAATAGCTTAACTAGTAAAAAAAAAAGTCTGCCTTGAACATTATATCTTTCAAGAACTATCTATAGGAGATCAAACTGACAACAGTAACTTAAAACATTAGATAGGAACCTTACGGGGCAGTGAGTTTATGTTAATGGCAGAGGAACAGCTCAGAAAAAGAGGGTAAGAAAGGTTGTAATGCTTGAAGAATATAATCAACGTCACTGAACTGTACACGTAGAAACTGTTGAATTGGTGTATGTTTTGCTGTGTGTATTCTCAACAACAACAACGTAATAAAATTAAAAAGAAAGACAGAACTGACCTAGAGGGCCATGAATGGCTGGGAAGGAGGCCAGCCAGTGAGAAAGGCCCGAACAAGGGGGGACAAGAACTTAGTACTGGAGGAGCTGATACAGGACTGTAGACTGTTTTCTGGGCTGTGCTGTTGGTTAATTCTGCATGCTCACAATGACTCCAAGTCCTCATTAATCAAGGGCTGCTACATGCAACAACTCTTGGTTGGTTGTGCTTTGAGGCAATGAAGGAGGGGAGTGCCTGGCTTGAGGCACGGAAAAAGTCTAAGGCATGGCTGTGGTCTTAAAATGGAGGACAAGTTATTTATGCGGAAAAGGAAAAATCCTTTATTCGGAGGCAAACGAACAACACAAATCACTCGAGTGAGGGACACAGCCAACTGCCTCAAGAGTGAGATCAAACTGAGTCCACCAATTGATTATTCATTATACAATTTATACCATTTCACCAGGAGAAAGACAGCAGGAAAATCGTTATTGGATACAATTTTGCTTTGCCATGATGAAAGGGGATCAGAATCAACTAGGGCAATGGGGCTTTTTTTTTTTTTTTTGCTAGGTCATTTTATAAACAAAGAAACCTCTTGGGATTGGTTGACGTTTTAACTAACTAATGATATCTATGTGCATAATGGCTGTATTTCTCTTTTCTCGTAACCCCATGCTAGTCACAAGATGTTTTGTCTCAGACTATTGGTGTTTTGCCTCAGACTACTGGTGTTTTGCCTCAAATAATTGATCTTTGACTTAAAAAGACCTTTTATCCTTAGCCAGCTCAATCCAACAACCAAAACCAGTTCAACTGGTTCTTTTGGTATATCTGATTCCTGGAGAATTTGAAAATTTCTTATTATAATCCTAAATCAGTTGGGAGCCAGGTGACTGCAAAGACACAAGCCACATGGTAGACTAACCCAGAACCTAATCCTCAAATCACCACCTCCCCTTCAACCCAGGCGACATGGGGAGGCACAGGGCCCACCTACCGCATGGGAACTGGGCTCGACCCTTTCCTCAGGGTTCTGAGGAAAGGGTGTCCTGGGGCTGGAGGATGGAGGACAACTGGGTTATCTCTCTGATGACCCTTTGACCTAACCCACCATCCCCCACACTCCCTTCTTTAGCCATGAGAGTGACACTCCTTTGTCACTCTTTTGTGTGACAGTCTTTGATGCACCTTTGACACTGCTGGGGCACCCAGGACAGCTGGATCTCAAACCAGCACTACATGGTCATTGTCCCCATCTGCACAGAGATTCTCTTTGCTTAGGCTGCTGTGAGCATGACAACAGCTTCATTGACCTTCCCGGTCCCTGACCAGTGAGTCCATCTGATTCTCTGCCACTGCCTGGTAGAGTGAAGAGAAGAAGCAAAGCAGTCCCATATGGCTCTGCTGTTGTGAGAGCCTCCCCAGACTGTGTTTCCCTAATGACTGCTTTTCTTGCCAGTTAGCAAGGAGTCTTTTGCAGCCAGACCTTATGCTACTGCTAATTTTAAAATAATGGTAAGACATTCATACTAACTTCTTCTTTGGTTTCTTAGCAAACTCATTTCCAACTCATTTATAAGGTATGATTATAAAATAATGACACTGATTATTTAAACAAACACCTCAAAAATATGTTTATTTTTTCAAAGACGAAAGTTAATATAAAAAACACAGCAACAAAAACCTGAACTGTACTTGCAATTTTAGAAACTAAAGTATCAAGAACCACTTCATTTAAAAATGTTACTCCAGTCAGGTGATCAAGATAAATGGAGTTTTCATAGGGTTTAATACCATACACCTATGCAGCTATACGAACCCTGGTGGCGTAGTGGTTAAGGGCTACAGCTGCTAACCAAAGGTCAGCAGTTCAAATCCACCAGGCGCTCCTTGGAAATTCTATGGGGCAGTTCTACTCTGTCCTATAGGGTCGCTGTGAGTTGGAATCGACCCGACGGCAATAGGTTTTGGTTTGGTTTGGTTTGGTTTGGTTTGGTTTCTGCAGCTATAAACAAAGTTACTATTGAGTCTTACTAAATCATCATTGATTTCACACTGTTATGGATTGCATTGTGTTCCCACAAAACGTGTTGTAAATCCTAACCTCTATGCCTGTAGTTATAATCTCATTTGGGAATGGGTTGTCTTTGTTATGTTAGTGAGGCAGGATTGGTGTAGTGTGTGTCTTGAGTCAATCTCTTCTGAGAAAAAGAAGAGATTAAAACAAGCAATTGAGGAAGCAGAGATGAGGGAAGAGAGATGTTGTCTTAGTTATCTAGTGCTGCTATAACAGAAATACCACAAGTGAATGTCTTTAACAAAGAGAAATTTTTTCTCTCACAATCTAGGAGGCTAGAGGTCTGAATTCAGAGTGCCAGCTAAAAGGGAGGGCTTTCTCTCTCTGTCAGGTCTAGAAGAAGGTTCTTGTCATTAATCTTCCTCTGGTTGAAGAGCTTCTCAGCACAGAAAGCCTGGGTCCAAACGATTCAGTATTCTCCTGGCTCTTGTTTCTCCTGCCTCTCTGCTTGCTTCTCTCTTTTATATCTCAAAAGAGATTGACTTAACACACAACCTAAACTTGTAGATTGAGTCCTGCCTCATTAACGTAACTGTTGCTAATCCCACCTCATTAACATCATAGAGGTAGGATTTACAACACAGGGGAAAATCACATCAGATGACAGAATGGTGGACAATCACACAATACTAGGAATCATGGCCTAGCCAAGTTGATATACATTTTGGGGGGACACAATTCAATCCATGACTTTCCACCCTTTGGCCTCCAAAAACCTTGCCCTATGTAAAACATATTCACCTCATCATATCATAGTGAAATTCTTAAATCAACTCCAAATCCAAAATCCAAAACTTCCTTTTCATCTGTGAAATCAAGAATGCAAGATATCTGCTTCCAAGGTACAATGGTGGAACAGGCACAAGCTAGATATTTCCATTATGAATGGGAGAAATTGGAGGGAAAGAAAGGATAACAAGCACCAAGCAAGTCAGCAGAGCACATTACATTAGCTCTCAAGGCTTGAAAATAATCCTCTCTTCTCTGAGATCATTGAGACAGTGGCCCTGCCCTCCTGACTCCAGGTATTGGCCACACTCTTTGGATTTTGGGTGGAGGGCCCTCAGCCCTAAGCTTCAGCTTCACCTTTCAGGCTCACTGGAATGTCAACTCTACTCCCTTGAATTTGGGCAGCCCCATTCTCCTAGTTCATCTGAGTGGTGACTCTACCCAGAGGTAGTGGCCCTACACTTCAAGACTGAGGCAGCTCTGCTTCCAGTGTTCCTTGTCTCTTCAGCTTCTTGGGTGTCACTGCCTGCATGTACCCTGCTGTGGCAAGTGTTCCAAAGCTCTGTAGCTCTACCGATAGGTGCCTGGAGGCACTCCACTCCACCAGTAAACTTTGACCAGAAGCCACTCAGCTCTCTTGCTCCATTGGTCGGCAAGCCTACCTCTACCGGTTAGTGCCCGGGGGCAGCCTACCCTGTCAGGAAGTCTGCTCAAAGGCACTCAGCTCTCTTGCTCTGTGGGTCGTCTCTAGCGCTGTCTTGCCCCAGTCTCCTGGTTCTGCTGTTGCCATTTTTCTGCTGCTCCTTCTTGCCATCTGTGCCGTCTCCAGTGTAACAGCCCTCCTCACTTCCTTCTGAGTCCTCACCAGAATTGTCTTTGATGTCCATAATTCCACCAATAGTCTCTTCAGGGGAATCTAGGCTTTTACTATTAGGCACTTTAAAACCCTTCCAGCCTCTGTTCATTCACAGTTTCAAAACAGCTTCCACATTTTAAGTTAGAGCAGCACCCCACTCTTTCGGTACCAACTTCTGCCTTAGTTATCTTGTGCTGCTATGACAGAAATACCACGAGTGGATGGCTTAAGAAAAGAAAAATTTTTTCTCTCCCAATCCAGGAGGCTACAGGTTTGAATTCAGGGTGCCAGCTCCAGGAGAAGGCTTTCTCTCTTCTGTCCGCTCTGGGGGAAGGTCCTTGTCATTAATCTTCCTTGGTTGAGGAGCTTCCCAGAGCAGGGATACCGGGTTCAAATGCTGTGCTATTCTCCTGGCTCTTGTTTCTTAGAGGTATAAGGTTCCCCTCTCTCTCTGCTTGCTTCTCTCTTTTATATCTCAAAAAAGATTGACTTAAGACACACCAAATCTTGTAGATTGAGTCCTGCCTCATTAACACAACTGCCTCTAATTCTGCTTCATTAACATAAATTCCTCTAATCCTGCCTCATTAACATCACAGAGGCAGGTTTTGCAACATATAGGAAAATCACATCCAATGACAAAATGGTGGACAATCACACAACACTGGGAACCATGGCCTAGCCAAATTGACACACGTTTTTAGGGGACACAATTCAATCCATGCAGATGCCAAGCCATAAGAGTTGACAGAGAGAGAAAGCCTTCCCCTAGAGTACCAAAAAAATAAATTAAAAAAAACCAAACCTGTTGCTGTCTAGTTGATTTTGACTCATAGCGACCCTATAGGATAGAATAGAACTGCTCCACAGAGTTTCTAAGGAGTGACTGGTGGATTTGAACTGCTGACTTTTTGGTTAGCAGCCAACACTTAACCAGCGAGCCACCAGAGCTCCATTCCCCTAGAGTAGGCACCCTGAATTCAGACTTTTGCCTCCTAAACTGTGAGAAAATAAATTTCTGCTTGTTAAAGCCATCCACTTGTGGTATTTCTGTTATAGCAGCACTAGATAACCATGACACACACCAACCACCCTTTCATGGTATACGATTATCTAAAAATGTCACGAAACAGTCACCTTGGAAGGTCCTTGTTTTGAATGTACCAGCATTTGTGGGCATAGAGATGGACTAGTGGCTTGTGCACGTCCCTCTGAGAACACTGTGCTGTCAGTGACGGGCAAGGCAAATCTATTCACCCTCTGGGGAGAAGGTGGGTCCCACAGACCTGGAATTGGGCTGAAAGGCCCTGAGGGAGTGTCTACTAGCAGAGACATTGAAGGTCACTGAGCAGCCGTGCATGGGGAAGAGTGCTGCACCTTCCGTGAAGAGGCCTGCAGGCACTGGAGCTGGGGAAAGTCCTGCCCAACATTGAGACCACAGGAGCTGTCTCACAGCACAAGGACCAGGATGGGGCCAGAGCCACCAAGCTGGAGCAGCCACGGAAGGGTCTAGAATGTGTAGTTTTGAAAACTGAATGGCCTTTATACGTTTGGTTCAAGCATGTTTATTAGCACCACCACCACTTTGATTATTCGCTATTAAATAATTTTCATTATGGCTTTCTTAAAATGCCAGCCTATCTCAGGTGTGCGAAAGAAAACATCAAGAGTAGCATTTGTATTCACTGTTGATGGTGAAAGGGTGCAAGCAGCACTCCCTGGGGGCATGGGTGGGGGCAGCCACAATCAAAGAGGCTGATCCCCAAGAGGAAGGTGGACTCCAGAGACAGAACCAAGTCAGCCAAGTGACCCTTTCCAGGAGACATTTCTCCACCACAGCAAAACCCTCAAACATCTGGTTTTTGTGGTTTTCTCATGACCTTGCCAGGTGCTGGGCACTGCACCAGATGCAGTGTGGGGGGAGATGCAAAGATGACCTTTTTGGAAGACAGATAAGAAAACCAGGAGGCATGTGGTCGGAGCTATAATAAAGGTATGAACAAAGTGCCACAGGAGGTTTAAGTCAATTGAGAAGTCTAAAGAAGTCCTCAGAGAAGAGGTGGACCCATCAGGGTTCTTCTGAGAAAAAGCAGAACCAATAGGATATAGGAGATTATATATATATAATATATGATTTCTAGAGATTTATTTTAAGGGATTGGTTCATGCCATAGCAGGGGCTGGCAAGTCCAAAATCTGTATGTGAGGTGGCAGGTTGGAAACTCTATGCAACAGTCTTGAGGCAGAATTCCTGTTTTTCTAGGAAACCTTAGATTTTGCTTTTAAGGCCTTTAACTGATTGGATTAGGCTCACCCACATTATTGAGGATAATCTTAGAGTCAACTGATTGTAGATGTTTACCACATCTACAAAATACCTTTATAGCAAGACCTAGACTGGTGTTTGTTTGACTAATGGGATGCTACAGCCTAGATAAGTTGACACATGACTAACCATCACAGGTGATGGCTGAGCTAGGACTTGAAGGATGGAGTGATTTCTGCACACCAAGAAAGAGCAGAGGTCAGGCAAATGCAGGGAGAAATCACACCCTGCTAACAGGATGTGATCTTGTGGGGCTAGGGGAAGGCACACGGCACAAGGATGCACGAGAGCAGATGAATCTGGAGAAGCAGTGAGAACCATCTGTGCAGGGCCCTCTGTGTTGAGCTGAGGCAGAGGGCTTGATCCTGCAGGCAAAGAAAGGCTATCTATTTCTTCAGGACCTGGGCAGTCACCCAGGGCAGGTGGTTAGCAGGAAGGCTTGGCCAGAGGCCTCCTGTCCCTGCACGATGGGGTCTCCAGACCCTGGGAAAAATAGCCAGGCTGTGGGGGCTGCCTCTGGAGGACTGTCCAGACATCTGAGTAGGGGTGTGACAGCTGTGGTGGGGAAGAAGAGACAAGGGCTCCTCAAGTGGTCAGGATGCTCCAAGATGCCCACCACTAGCCAGAGTTCAGAGAGGACTCCAGCCCCAGAGGACACCAGACAAGGTCACTAACTGTAACTCAGAGCAAGGAATAAACCCTATGCATCGAGCTGCACCGATGGAAGGGAGTGAAAGTGTCATGGATTGAATTGTGTCCCCCAAAAACATGTGTCTTGATTTGGCTAGGCCGTGATTCCCAGTATTGTGTGATTGTCCACCATTTTGTCATCTGATGTGGTTTTCCTCTGTGTTGTAAATCCTACTATGATGTTAATGAGATGGATTAGTGGCAGTTATGTTGATAAGATCTACAAGATTAGATTGTGTCTTAAGGCAATCTCTTTTGAGATATAAAAGAGAGAAGCAAGCAGAGAGACATGGGGACCTCATACCACCAAGAAAGCAGTGCCAGGCGCAGAGAGCATCCTTTGGACCTGGGGTTCCTGTGCGGACAAGCTCCTAGACCAAGAAAGATTGATGACAAGGACCTTCCTCCAGAACGGACAGAGACAGAAAGCCTTCCCCTGGAGCTGGTACCCTGCATTTGGACTTCCATCCTACTACACGGTGAGAGAATAAACTTCTGTTTGTTAAAGCCATCCACTTGTGGTATTTCTGTTATAGCAGCCCTAGGTAACCAAGACAGAAAGATAAACAACACAGGCCCTTCAGGGCCATCCCTGGGCACCAAACCTCATGTCTGATTATCAGCAGAGGAGACTCCAGAAGGGCCATAAGCCCTAGGATTCCATTCACAGCCAGGCCTGCTTCTTCAGTCCTCTGCCAACCTGGCCACCCAGGAGGACATATCCCTCCAGGATTTCCTTCTGCCCCAAAGATAAGCACACAGGCCCTTTTTCTTTTTCTATTGTTTTATTGTGTTGACAGTATATGTAATAAAACATATATGGCCAATTCAACATTTTTCACATGTACAATTCAGTGTAAAATTAATTACATTCATCATCACCACTGTTACCCAATTATTCCAGCATCATTAACAAAAATTCAGTGCCTGCTAAGCAAAGACTCCCTCTCCCTCCCTCCCTCCCACTCCTGGTAACCACTATAAGCTTTAGTCTCTATATATTTCATATAAGTGGGATCATACAACATTTGTTCTTTTGTGTCTGACTTACTTCACTCAGCACATTTTCAAGGTTCATACATGTTGTAGCATGTATCAAGATTTCATTTATCTTTATGACTGAGCAATATTCCATTGTGTGTATATATTACATTTTGTTTATCCATTCATCTGTTGATGGGCATTCAGGTTGTTTCCACCTTTTGGCTACTGTGAAAAATGTTGCAGCAAATCTTGGTATACAAGCTTCGTTTGCTTTCACTTCTTCTGGGTATGTACCTAGGATTTGGATTGCTGGATTATATGGTAATTTTATGTTTAACTTTTTGAGGAACTGCTAAATTTTTTACCACAGCAGCTGTACCATTTTGCATTTCCACCAGCAATTCATGAGGGTTCCAATTCCTCCACATCCCTGCCAACACTTGTTATTTTCCTTTTTCCTTCACAGTCATTCTAGTGGAGATGAGGTGGTATCTCAGCGTAGTTTGATTTGCATCTCCCTAATGACTAATAACATTGAGCATCTTTTCATGTACTTGTTGGCCATATGTATATTCTCTTTGGTGAAATCTTCTCAGATCCTTTGCCAATATTTTGAGCTGTGTTTTATTGTTAAGTTGTAGGAGTTCTTTATATATTCTGAATATTAAAGCCTTATCAGAGATATGGTTCCCAAAATTTTTCTCCCAATCTGTATGTTGTCTCTTCACTTGGTTGGCAAAGTCCTTTGATGCAGACACACAGGCCCATTTGTCATAAAAAGCAGAAACATTCATTTAGTAAATTACTGAGAGCCTGCTCTGTTGCAGCTGCTGTGCTTGATGCTGGGGGAGACCAACCAGAGGACACGGTCCCTGCCCTCTAGCAGCCACATAGTCCAGGAGGCAGCCATGCTCCATAGATACTGCAAGTCAGTATAGGGGGGCTGGGGTGAGGAGGCAGAGGGTGCTTAGGCCTCACAGAGGGGCCCCTAGCAGAGGGAAGGGCTTCTTGAAGCATTTTCTAGAGAAGCTTCAGGAGCCAAGACTGAAAGACCAGCAGGAATATGCCAAAGTACAAGGAAGGGTGCTCCAAGCAAAGGAGCAAGATGTACAAAAGTTTACAGGAGAGAGAAGATTCTAGAAATTTCAGAAACATACAAAAGTCTTGTAGTCACTGTCCCTATAACAAGGAAGGCAGTGTGCCTAAGGGTTAAGTCAGCAGGCTCATGACTCAGACTTCCTGGGTCCAAATTCCAGCCCCACTCTGCTGAGTTATGCCTTCTCGGCAAGTGACTTCAGCCTCTTCAGCAGGTTTCAGGCACTGGAGCAATACTTGCCACGAAGGATATGCTCAGTGAGTGTCAGACATTATTATTGTCAGGGAGAGGTGGGAGCTTCCACCACCAACTGAGCAGGGACAACAGCCCTGACCAGTGGGCAGCGGCAGTGCCTCACAAGCCTAGGGTATAGCCGGGAGCAGCCCACCTGAAGCACAAGGGCCTGTCTGCCACCTCCTGCCCCCAGACTTCCAGTATGTGGGTTGGGGAGGGGCGTACACTCTGGCCCCGCAGGTTCCTGCTCTGTCCCTGACTGCTCAGTCCTCAGGCTCTGATCCAGGTCTTCTTCAGGCTTGACAACCACCTGGCCCCCTCTCCTCTCCCACCACAGTCCCCTCCAGCTCCCTCGACACCCTCTGGCAGATGACTGCTCCATGCTGTGCCAGGCTCTACCTCAGGGTGCTCCAACAACTGGGTGCTCAGCTTCTGCATGACAGGCGGAGAATGCACTCCATGGCTTGCCCCTATCCCCCTCCCCCATCATAGTTCCTTGTGGCGCCGGAAGCCCGGGACGTGGGGGTGACGTAGGGGTGGCAGGTGAAGTACAGTGCAGACCAGGCCTGAGGATGGGCAAAGAAGACACGTGGGGGTTGGGGGGCTCACCCCGAGGGCCAGGGTCCTGCCAGGAAAACAGCCTCTTCTGCTCCTATCAGCCAGGACAGGCCTTCTCCAGACCTGCTTCTGTGACCAGCCCCTGCCTGGTCTATCCCAAGGGTATCTGTCCTAGGAAGGAGGGCAGTGCTTTCATTCATCCATTCATTCAAAAATCATTCATCGAGCACATACCAGTGCCATGCACTGTTCTAAGGCCCTGCAGAATAAGACAAAAATCCCTCCCCTCATGGAGCAAATGTTCTAGAGGTTTGCTTCAGGCTACTGTTGAAAGCAGCCCTGTTTGTTTGACCTGGGAACCTGCCCCAGGATGTAGAGTGGCTGCACCGAAGCTGCAGAGTGGCTCCCGACACACCCTCTTTCTCTCTCCTCCTGAGGCGCAGGTTGATGCTGCTGTACCACCCTCTCTCCCAAGCTCACCCTTCCAAAGGTGGGGCAGTGCCAGGTGAACAGCACTGCTCATGGAGAAATACCTGGTGTGAAGCCCATGCTACCCCTTGGGGCTGCAGAATCACAAGAGGTGAAGCTCCACCCACCTCTCCCCAAAACACCCAAGACCCCCAGGTCCCAGGGATGCAGCAAGTAGCCGTGAAATGGCCACCTGGGGCTGGGCCATCTATGGATAGTCTAGGCGGCCTTCTGCTCTGGGCAGACCCCACCTAGAACTTGATCTTCACCAGCCCAGCAGATCACTCCAGGGTCACAGGCACTGCTCTTGTTTACAGCACTACTCATCACCCCCAGGATGGCAGAGGAGTGGGCTGTCACCTGGCTAGGTGAAGAGAGGTTCCCAGAGCAGACTGGGAATGTGAGTCGGGGAGAGTCTCCCTGAGTGCTCCATTACTGGGCTGCACTCCCCACTCACATCACCCCTGCCTACCTGCTGCTCAGGCGCCAAAGCCCAGGTCTGACAGTGGCTGCTGGTTCACCAAAGTGTGTCCTAAGTTCCTACACGGTTTTAGAGTCACACAGACCTGGCACCTACGAACTGAGCCATGTGACCTCAGGCCAGCACTTGTCATTTTCTGATAATAGCCACCCTGGGGAGATGGTATCTCACTGTGGTTTTGAGTTACACTGCTTTGCCTTTAAGAGGATATCATCAACTTTTTCTACCTCTGCACTGGCCACTCTTCCTCTGGCTCCTTCATTGGTTTCTCATTTCTCCTCCTGTAAAATGTTGATTGACGTTCCCTTAAGCTTTAATCTGTTCTTGAGCTCTCTTTTTGAGTCTGTATTCTAGTTTGAAGATCTCAGTCACTTTTGTAGCTTTTTAAGCCATCGCTCTGAGGATAAGCCCAACATTTGTGTGCTTGTGGGGGAAGGTGGTGTTGGATTCTCCTACGGTTGGGAAGCTCTTGTTCACTCTGTTCCAGCTACACGGGTCCTTGCTGTTCCAAAACAAGCTAACCAGGCCCTCACCTCAGGAACTTTGCACTTCCTCCAGATATCTGCATGGCTCCTTCTGTCCCTTACCTCTTCAGGTTCTACTCAGAGGTTGCCTCATCAAAGAAGACTCCCTGACCCCGTCTGCTCACCTTTTTCATTTTTCTCCTTAGCACGCATCACCACTTGACATGTACGGTGTAGTTTTTATTTCTTTCTTTATTGCCATCTCTACAGACTAGAATATTTTCTAGTTTGCTCCAAGTGAACAAGGACTCTGTCTACCTAATAGGCATAGCCTAGATATTTGTGAAATAAGTGAGCCCTCACTAACACCTGATAAGAGTGACTGTATTAATCAGAGTTGTTAGTTACAAATAACAGAATCCACTCTACCCAATTTAAGGAGAAAGGGGTTTATTAAGAGTATTAGACAGAGCACAGAATCATAGAGGTTGGAAGAAATAAACTTAAGAATCAGCTTCCAGGAATGATGCCCCACATCACACTGTAGAGATGCCTCTTGCCTCTGCCACCATCTGCAGCGGAAGCTAAGCACTTTACCTCTTTGCCCACATAATTCAGAATCTAAGTGTCATGTGGGTGTGCGTCATTCATAGAATGTAACTTCAATGTCTGCAGTCTAACCACAGAGGAGGCTTGGAAACATAGGCCCCTAGGAAGGTAATATTTACACCGTGGAGAGGTGTTCAAAAGCTTTTGGGCGGCCATGAGTGACAGATGCCCATTATATATGCTTTTCAAAGTTTTTCCATTCTCATGGGATTAAAGTATTCTGTCACTGTAATTTTCATTTATCTAATTATTAGCATGCTTGAACAACTCTGCATACACTTGGTTAGGCATTTGGGCTGCTTCTTCTGTGACTTGCGTGCTTTTCCCCTCTGCCTGTCTTTCTATTAGGTTTCCTTCATTTCTTTTTTTTTTGGCCAACGAGCCATTTCTGCCTCTTGATGACTCCATGAAGTTCCCTAATTTTATCCTGTTGATTTACAGGAATTTTTGCATATTCTATTAATGCCTGGTCAGTTTTAGATGTTGCAAATATTTTCTCTCAATTGGGCATCAGTATGTTAATTTTGTCTATGGTGTCCTCCTTAGAGCAGAAATTCTTAATTTTGATACATGAAACCATCAATTTTTATCTTATAATTGATTATTTTTAGCTCTTATTTATGAACCTTCCCCAAATTCCATCCTGGGTATTATATATCAGTCTACACTTTTTTTCTATTAGCCTTATAGTTATAGCTTTCATTTAGGTCTTTAATTCACCTGAAGTCCACCTTTGTTTATGGTATGTGGTAAGAATCTAACCCCCCCCTTATAAAAAACAAATTTTCCCCAAAATAATTTAATAAACAAGCTCTTTTTTCCCCACTGACTCATGGTGCGTCCTCTATCTTACACCAAGTTCTTGTGTATACACAGGTTTAATTCTGAGTTCTCCATCTTGGTTTATAGCTTTATTACTATTGTTTTGGGGTATGTCTTCATATCTGGTAGGGAAGTCCCTCCATCTACTCTTCTCTTTCCAAATTACCTTAGTTATTTGGGAACCTTTATTCTTCCTTATAAATTTTAGAGTAAGTTTATTAAATACCTAAAAAAGTACAGTTATAATGCAATTAGGATTGCAATTGTGATAATACTTGGAGGGAATTGATATTTTTATATAAAGTTGTCCCATCCACCAACATGGAGTATTCCATTTATTTAGATCTTCTCTTGCTTTCTTTAATAAAGGGTAACAATTTCCTCCATAGAAGACTGGTGTTTTTTGTTTTGTTTTTTTTCCCTATTTTTTTTTTTTTTTTTTGTTGCTCTTATGAATGGTATCATGTTTTCTGTTATATATTCTCAGTGGTTACCGTGGTGTAGAGGAAGTGTTATTGATTTTTGTAAGTTAATCTTACATCCAGCCAGCAACCCTCTTATTAGTTCTATTAAATTGTCTGTTCAAATATCTATGTAGATTGTCATATTGTTGCAAATAACTGTCTTAAAATAAGGCAGTTTTACTATAAAGTTCATAGAAGAAAAAATAGGACCAACACTTCAGGCCTTAATACATGGCATACAAACCATAACCATCAATGCACAAAACCCAATAGATAAGCTAGATAACGGGGATCTTCTAAAAATCAAACACCTATGTTCTTCAAAAGACTTCACCAAAAGAGTCAAAAGAGAACCTACAGACTGGGAAAAAATTTTTGGACAGTACAAGTCAGACAAAGGTCTAATCTCCATAATCTACAAGGAAATCCAACACCTCTACAACAAAAAGACAAATAATCCTATTAAAAAATAGGCAAAGGAAATGAACAGACACTTCACCAAAGAAGACATTCAGATGGCCAACAGACACATGAGGAAATGCTCCTGATCACTAGCCATTAGAGAAATGCAAATTAAAACCACAATGAGATACCATCTCACCCCGGCATTACTGGCACAAATCAAAAACACTGGAAATAACAAATGTTGGAGGGGCTGTGGGGAGATCAGAACACTTATGCACTGCCGGTGGGAATGCAAAATGATACAAACATTTTGGAAAATGATATGGCACTTCCTCAGAAAGCTAGAAATAGACATACCATTCGATCCAGCAATCCCACTCCTAGGAATATATCCTAGAGAAATAAGAGTCATCACTCGAATAGACATATGCACACCTATGTTCATGGCAGCATTGTTCACAATAGGAAAACGATGGAAACAACCTAGATGCCCATCAACAGATGAATGGATAAACAAACTATAGTACATACACACAATGGAGTACTATGCAACGAGAAAGAACAACAATGAATCTGTGAAGCATCTCATAACATGGATGAAACTGGAGGACATTATGTTGAGTGAAATAAGTCAATCACAAACGGACAAATACTGTATGAGACCTCTATTGTAAAAACCCATGAAAAAGTTCACACACAAAATGTAACGATCTTTGTTGGTTACCAGGGATGGGAGGGGTGGGGGGGGGGGAAATACTAAATAGGCAATAGGTAAGTGTTATCTTGGGTGAAGGGTGAGACAGTACACAATACAGGGGAAACTAGCACAACCTGTACAAGGAAAGGTCATGGAAGCCCCATAGACACATCCAAACTCCCTGATGGACTGAATTGCTGGGCGGAGGGCTCTGGGGACCATGGTCTCGGGGAACAGCTAGCTCAACTGGCATGACACAGCTTATAAAGACAATGCTCTACATTCTACCTTGGTGAGCAGTGTCTGGGGTCTTAAAAGCCTGTGAGTGGCCATCTAAGATACTCCACTGGTCTCATCCCTTCTGGAGCAAGGGAGAATGAAGAGAACAGGATACAAGGAAAAGATTAGCCCGAAGGACTAATTGTCCACAGCTACCAAGGCCTCCATCGGATTGAGTCCAGTACAGCTAGATGGTGCCCGGCTACCACCACTGACTGCTCTAACCAGGATCACAACAGAGTGTTCTGGACAGAGCTGGAGAAGGACGTAGAGCATAATTCTAACTCACACACAAAAAAGTCCAGATTTACTAGCCTAAAGGAGACTGGAGAAACCCTGAGAGTATGGCCCCCAGATACCCTTTTAGCTCGGTGGTGAAGTTACCTCCGAGGTTCACTGTTCAGCCTGGGAGTGGACAGCCCTGTAAAATCAAATGAGACTAACGAGGTACAGGAGTCCAGTGACAAGGGCCAGAAAGCAGAAGGGGAGAAGGAAGCTGGTGATAGGGAACCCAAGGTTGAGTAAGGATATTGTTTTATGTGTTGTGAGATTGTTAACCATTGTCATAGGGCAACATTTGTAGTAACTGTTAAATGAGAAACTACTATTTTGTTCTGTAAGCCTTCATCTTAAGTGACAATAACAGCACAATTCGAAGAGGGTAGTCAATGTCACTGAACTGTGCATGTAGAAATTTTTGAAATGGTGTATCTTTGGCTATGTGTATTTTCACCAAAAACAAAAAGGTTGAGAAGTTAGAGGGTTGATATGTTGTGGGGTTGTTCACCAATGTCATAAAACAACACGTGTACTTCTGTTTCATGAGAAACTATTTGTTCTGTAAGCCTTCACCTGAAGTACAATTAAAAAAAAAAAAAAAAAAGGCAGTTTTATTTTTTTACTTCCAGGTCCTATACCTCTTATATCTTTTTCTTGTTTTATAATATTGGCCATGATCTCCAGCTCTTTATGACATACTAACAGTGATAGTAAGTATCCTTGTCTTGTGCTCTTAATGGGAATATTTCTAAATTCCTCCACTAATGCTGTTTGCTCTTTTCTTGGGTATATAGCCTTTAAAAGTTGGGGAGGTTCCACCCACCCAACTTCAGGGCCTAGAGGCTGTCATTTTACATAAAGGTTGTTTCTACCACAGAAAGCACCTCTACACTCTCCTAAAGTGACACGGGGTGCGAGGCTGATCCTAGGTCCAAGTGGAGGAGGGTGGTGACGCTGCCCTGCTACACAGACAGTTGACCCACTTAAGGGGTGTGCTGTCAGTCGGCAAGGTGGAGTGTAGCGACACTGGCTGGGAAGCAGCTTGTCTTGGATTCAAGTTAGGTTCTGGCACTTCCCAATTGTGTGACTGTGATCAGTAACATCTCTAAGCCTCAGTTTCCTCATTTGTAAAATGGGGGAAATAAGAGTACCTTCTTTGTGGGAAAACTTTGTGGCAGGGTTTTAAGTGAAATACTGCCCCCAAAACACCTGGCAGAGTTGCCTGTAGTGAATGTTAGCTATTGTATTAGTCATTCATAAAATGAGTATCATTAACACATTAAAAGTAGCATTTTCAAAGGATTTTTAATGGTGTGCAAAATGCTTTTGATAAAAGGCTAACTGAAAGCTATATACCAACTAAGTCAACATTTGTTTAGAAAGTATTTTTAACTCTTCGTAAGTACATAACTGAAAAGAACTATATCAACATGAGGGATTATAGGTGATTTTAAATTATCTTCTTTATACTTTTCTGGGCTTTCAAATTTGTCTCCAATGACCATATAATGACTTTTATAACCTTGAAAACATGTTTTATGGAAACAAAGAGCTCAGCGTGACTCGGCAGTAACAAGGCTGACAAAAAAGTGAGGCTGCCTTTGGCTGCTTCAGGAGAAACAGTGCCCAGGGTCAGGGGTAACGGGTCTGCCAGGTTGGGCTGTATTCAGACCCCGCCCCATGAGCGTTGCACTTAGCACTGGACACAGGTAACCATAATCCACTGCCATAGAGTCGATTCCAACTCCTTAAATACCATGGTGGAACAAAAATGCTGCAAGTTTGTGAAGGCCACAAAATTAAGCAGGGAGAGGGTGAGGGGAAGGAGAGGAGGCAAGAGGAGTTGAGACAGGGAGGGAGGGAAGGAGCCAGAGAAAGGTAGGGGAACAGGGAGAGAGAGGATGGAAGAGAGAGAGAGAGAGATCCTTGTGAGGAGAGGGCTCCCAACCAGGGCATCTGGCCCCAGGGCATCTTCCTGCCTGCCTCCTTGTGCCCTGGCCAACCTCCTTCTTCTGGGAAATGCCCCTCCCTACTTCAACCTCCAGGTTTTTTGTGCGAGAAACTGCAGAGTTCTCACAGACTCTACCTTCTCTCCCACAGCTGATTGATCCCACCCCTAACACAGTCATTGGTGTCCTTCTGAGGAGTTTGCAGCCTGGAATGCCAGCAGAGATGGCCCCTCTGATGTGACTGCTGTGCTCTTGGAGACCATGCTCCCCAACACATAGGAAAATCTCCCTGCCCCATGAGAATGAAATCCACAGCAGAGACCTGCAGGCATGAGGGCTGAACAAAGAGCGCTCAGCAGTCCAGTGCTCAGGGACGGTTTCCTTGAAGTCCTAGTGAACCCTGCCCTTCTCCAGGGTTTGGTCACTTAATCTTCCTTTGATTAGATGAGACGCCCAAATACATTTTCAAAGCATATTTCTTTTTCTTTAACCTTGTTCAGGTTGAGTTTTTCTCACTTGCAACCAAAAAGGTCCCCAGTAACACAAAATGACAGATACTAGTGGTGAAGAAGAGAGAAAATGAGAGGCTTTACGGAGAAACTGGCAGATGAAAACATTGCAAAGGACATGGACTCTTGCTCTCATTTTCCTCACATCAGACCTTGGCCCCTCTTTTCAAGCTCTCTACTCCCCCTGTGCCCTCCTTTCTGAGGCCTTTGGTGTGCTCTCCCCCAGGGTCCACCATGGCTGCTTTGTTCGTGAGCCCATTGGGCTATGACAGGAGTGGCTGAGGAAAGAGGATGGCTGGTTTCCACAGAATGCCCAGTTGTCCCGGCCCCACTCCACGTTGCGGTCTGGGCCCAGAGGGGGACACCTCTTCCTTGAGGTCACACAGAGTAGGGGGCAGAGGTGCGATGCAGTTTGTACTCTGCAGAGCATCCTCATCCTGTGGCATGGGGACCTCATGCCATCAAGCAAGAAGAGCCAGGAGCACACTCATCCTTTGGATCTGGGGTCCCTGCACTGAGAGACTTCTAGACCAGAGGAAGATTGACGACAACGAACTTTCCCCAGAGCCGACAGAGAGAGTAAGCCTTCCTCTGGAGCTGGCACCCTGGATTTGGACCTCTAGCCTCCTAGACTGTGAGAGAATAAACTTCTGTTAAAGCCATCCACTTGTGGTATTTTTGTTATAGCAGCACTAGCTAAGACAGAACATCCTATCCACTTGATTATTAAAGTCCTCCTCTGCTGAGGTCACCCTTTGGTGAACATTCACACGAGACACAAGTATCTTCACTTCTTTGGCCCATTCAGAGTGTTCTATCTGCATACCTTTTCCCCATACCCCTTTGTCATGAATTTTCCAATTATGTTCCTTCCAAGTCCCTGACCATCCAGCAAACCATTGGCCACAGACCATGAATCAGTATACAATCGCGCATCTGGTCATTTCTCCTTCCAAGCAAAATGAACAACCAGGTGCACTGCTTGAAGTTCTACCCACTGGGAGGATTTCTCTTTACTACTGTCCTTCAGGGAGGTCACAGAAAGGACATTGTCCACTTTCAAGTTGCCTCTGCGTATCACTCAGAACCATCTGTAAACCAGGCATGAGTGTTCTATTCCTCAGTTGACTGATAGTAAGGAATTCCCCATGAGGCCATAGGTGCAGACTGACAGAGGGAAGAAAATATGACAGGAGTGTGGACCATGGGCATTTAGGCCACTTCCTCATGTAACTTATTTATGCCTTCAAGTCCTGCTCTAGCCTGATTTTGTATATACTGATTCCATTTAATGATGGACTGCTGCTGTGCACATCCAACTTTGTGACTCTGAGGGTCAGACAACATCCAGTTCATGATGAGCAGCTCAGGCCAATGGTGACTTGGTGTCTCTTGGTTAAGCGTTTTGTCTCTACCAAGGCCCAGTAACAAGCCAAAGGCTGTTTCTCAAAAGGAGAGTACCTATCGGCAGAGGATGGCAGGGCTTTGCTCCAAAATCCTAAGAGTCTGCCCTGTGATTCACAGCATCTCTATCTGCCACTGCCACTTCAAGAATAATTGAGCTGGATCATATGGTCAAGTGGCAGAGTAACTTGCAAGGCAGCCTGGAACTGCTGCAGTTATGAGCTTATCTGCATCCATGCCTGCACAGACATGCATTCTCAGAAATGAGGTGTGCTTTTTCCTGTTCAGGGCTTATCCCTTCCACATGTGCCCTTGACTCCTAACCCTTTTCCCCATTGACCTTCCTTCCCTTTCCTTCCATCTCCCCTCATTCCTCTCCCAGTCCTGCTCTCCTGATTGGCCCCCATCTGGGGTGGTGACACCATATCCATGCCCAAGTTGGAATCTGGCAGGAATGCACCTGCCCCAACCAATAACTTTCTGGTGTGGCTCTTGAATCTGTCTCTTTTTTCGAACTCCCTGATAATTGGCACTAATTTAGTCTCTTAGCATCTCTCACAAGAACATTTTCAGAGTCATCTAAATGGACTTCTTTTTTTCTTTTTAATTTTATTTATTATATTGTTGTTGAGAATATACACAGCAAAACATACACCAATTCAACAGTTTCTACATGTACAATTTAGTGACATTGATTATATTCTTCTGGCTGTGCAACAATTCTCACCCTCCTTTTCTGAGTTATTCCTTTCTCATTAACATAAACTCACTGTCTCCTAAAGTTTCTGTCTAACCTTTCAAATTGCTGTTGTCAATTTGATCCCATATATATAGTTCTTAAAAGACCGTAATGCTCAAGGCACATCTTTTTTACCAGTTAAGCTAAACTATTGTTTGGTTTTAAGATTCAGGGGATATTTTTGCTTTAAGGTTTCAAGATTATCTCAGGGCAATAGTTTCATGGGTTCATCCAGCCTCCATGGCTCCAGAAAGTCTAGCGTCCATTATAATTTTAAATTCTGTTCTATATTTTCCCCCTTTTGATCAGGATTCGTCTATAGAATCTTTGATCAAAATATTCAGTAATGGTAGCTGGGCACCATCTAATTCTTCTAGTCTCATGGCAAAGGAGGCAGTTGTTCATGGAGGCAATTAGCCACACACTCCATATCCTACCCCTATTCTTTGATACTCCTTCTTCCTCTGTTGTTCAAGGTGAATAGAGACCAATTGTTGTGCCTTGGATGGCTGCTTGCAAGCTTTTAAGACCCCAGGTACTACCTATGAAACTAAGAGGTAGAGCAGAAGCACTAAACATGTTATTAGGCCACTTAACTGAGATGTCCCATGAAAGCATGACCCTAAACCTCAAAACCAAGAACCAAATCCCATGAGGTTTTTGATTGTACACAATCAGCCTCAGCAACTACTCTTTTTTGGGCAGCTTTTATGACTTTGGATATTGCTTGTGGTATTTTTGTTATAACAGCACTAGATAAGTAAGACAGTGTCCACTTGCTAAAAAGCAATAGCCAAAGTCATAAAAGCTTCCAGAAGAACAGCCTAGAGCTGCAGTAAAAACTTTCACATCTAGAGTTTGAAGAGAAACATGATGAGATTGAGTGGCTGCAGAGAGCAGCCACCTGAAAACATCAGCTTAAAGACTTTCACAGAGCAGCCATCCCAGAGACTTCAAGTCCTTGCAGAAGATGAGTAATTCCTTTGTGGGAGATCTGTCACTCCCTACCATGGCTTGATCAAAAAAAAGGAGAAGTGGACGTGAATGTTAGAAACTGAGGTGCTGGCATATCTGAATTGAGTGACTTCAGACCTAAATTTAAAACTCCATTCTGAATTAAGATTTTCATTTTTACTCTTCTAAAGAAATCATTCAGCTTTTTGTCAAAGTTTTATTGCTTGAAAAACAAAGAAGGCAGGAGTCAGAATTTCTAACCTAGATTAAGATTTGCTCAGTGCCTGTTAAGAATGTTTAGGAAGCAAGCCCCAGAGAAGGCATCAGTGGGAGGTTAGAAGATAGAACTGATATGCTAAATGAAGTTAGAGCCTACGAATAACTTTATAGCCAAGCTAGGTATATACCAAGTCTTAGTTCCATATCTTGACTGCCAGATTAAATCTTTACTCACTAGGATTTTCCTACTGTATTTCTGCTAGTTCTTTGTAAATTTGAAACTAGGTAGAGACTAACTTTTTTAAAATAAGGAGGCAGATCACAGCTGTAAAAGTCTTAACTGTCTGTAACACACAGAGTGCAGAGATTCAGGCTTTAACTTAAGGAAAGAAACTTGTTATCTCTACTGCTTTCAGAGAATTCACCCAGTGAATGTCTGGACCCTAACTCACTTCCACTTAGCCAGATAGGTGATGTTTACATTTCAGAAGTCTTCAGATTTAGAGCTGATTTAATCTTCACTCTTCCCTAACTAAATAGTTGACTTTACATTTCAAAGACGTCAACTAGATTTGAATCAGCCTGCAATACATCACTAAACCCCCACATCAAGAATGTTTATATGTCTCACTATAAATATTACCTTAGTCAAATTGTATCAGAAATAAGAAATTTGTGTGATGCTAGAAATTAATGTTAAGAAAGTTTGTAGTTTGACAACCCCTTGTAAATTTCTCCTTCCTTCCCTTGTACCCTCTTTGATGTGAAACCATTTGCTTTTGTTTACTCTGCCTATTAAATACCCTGCTGTTTTCCCTGTAAGGCAAAACACACGCTACACTGTTTGAATGCCATGTGTTTCTCCATTTTGCAAAATTAAATTATTCCTTCAATAACTTTTTTTTGTTTTAATTTGTATTGGAGCATCACTCTAGTGCTTTCATTAAGACAGATGTAAGGATGGGTCATGTCCTGGATGTCTTGATAAATCACATTAAGGAATTTGGATTTTTTCCCCCTGTAGACAGTGGAGAGCCATTGAGACTTTAATTGGGAGAGCAACTGATTTGATTTGGATTTTAGAGTGATTCTCCACCCCTCCCCCCAAAGCATAACTGAAGATGGTATGGAGGAGGTGAGACTGGAGGCAGGAGAACCATCCTTTGGCATGAAGTGACAAGTAGAAGTTATCACAGGAAAGAGAAGAAAGAATGGACTCAAGAAAAGTCAAGAAGGCGGCTCTACAGGATAAAGGAATAGAGTGGTTGTGTGGAAGTGAGGGGAAGGAGATGCCCAGGAGGAGTAACAGGAGGATGATGATGGGAATCCCTGAGCTGGGAAACACAGGAAAGAGAGTAGGCCTGGGGGAGGGGAGGTGGAACTGGTTTTGGATAAGTATACATATGACTCCTGTAGGACATTCAGTAGCAATGCAGGCCTTGGAATTTAGAAGAAGAATCTGAGGGGGCATATATTTGGGAGTTACATCATCTAAAGGGAAGGCTTTGCACAGACTGGTCCTGCCAGTTACCCAGGTCCTCAAGGACTGGGAATATGCTGAGTCAGTACAGAGGAATTGTCAGTGGCATATATTAATATGTGGTCACCATTGCTAGCTGCTTCCTGATGTCCATTCTCACATTCTTCTAGTGGAAGTGCTCCATAGGGTTTTCAATGGCTGATTTTTCAGAAGTAGATGTCAGACCTTTCTTTTGAGGTGCCTCTGAATGGGTTCGAATGTCCAACCTATTGGTTAGTAATCAAGTGCTTAACCGTTTGTGCCATCCAGGGACTTGCTCACATTCTTCATTTAAATGGAACCCTGAATTTATTTGGGGTAACAATGCTGAAGTAAAAGACCCCACTCCCAGCCTCCCTATTTGGCTAAGTTTTGGCCAGCAAGTTATGAGAAGTGATGTATATGAATTCTAAGAAATCTCCCTAAAGCGTGGGATTCTGCCTTTTTCTGTCTCCAGATTTTCTCCATCCTACTGCCTGGTACTTCATATGATGGCTAGAGCTCTTTCAGTCACTTTGGACTGGAGGCTGAGAGCCACATTGAGGCCTGGGAAGTGGAGGGAGGCTGTACCCTTTGTGGCCCCTATGCCAGCCCTAAGGAGCCCTGATGGTGCAGTGGTTAAACACTCGGCTGCTTATAGAAAGGTCATCAGTTGGAACCCACCAGCAGATCCACAGGAGAAAGATGTGGCAATCTGCTTCCGTAAAGATTACAGCCTTGGAAACCCTATGGGGGCAGTTCTACTCTGTCGTATTGGGTTGCTGTGAGTTGGAATCAACTCGATGGCACACAACAACTTACCAGCCCTGGATTGCATCTTTACATAGAAACAAACAAAACCTCCCTCTTGTAAAAGCCACTGTTGTTATACTTTTCCCATTAATTCCAGCAGAATTTAATCCAAATTAAGACATTATTGTTCTTTGAAATTTGGTCATGCTCTAGACTCACACCTGGGTGCATTTCCGGTCCCTCTGTCCCTTGGGTGTGATAGACTTTGCAGGATTCAGTGAAGCTGCTGGTTGCCTGCAAGTTGGCTGCTAGGGTGTTGTGGGCCACCTACTGGACACAAGGTGGCAGAACCTCTACAGCTAAAAGTGAGCGAAGCTTTCTTAGGTGGCCTGGCTTCTTCCAGAGACCTGCACGTCTGCCTAGGGTGTTGACCCCAATCTCAATCCATCTTTAAGTCGGTGATAAACTGTAAAGTACACCAGAGTTCTGAATGTCAGTGGACCTCTGACAAGAACTCCAGGATTCCAGATGCACAGCATCAGCCTCTCAACAGCATCAGGGCTGTTCCGAACAAACCATAATGGAGGATGGAGGTACTACCCTCCCCCTCACCACCAGGTTGAGAACTTCTGTGCTAAATCAAGGGTTCCATGTGACCTCTCCTCTGCAGACTTGTCTCAGAGCAATAGATAATGATGGGGAGGGAGGGAGATGAGTCATCATTGCTTTGCTGAGCAGGAAATTAACACCAAGGGAGCCTAACCTGTCAGTAGCCTGGAACAAAATTGTTTGCAGTGGTTTGAGCTATGGGTGAAGTGGGTTCCTGTGGGTGCACCTCCCTTTGCTGACCACTGGCACAAGCTTGAAATGGCCAAACAATGCAGAAAGCAGGGTCCAAGTTGCCAAGATGAGTCTCAGAGCTGTAGTCACTCCTGAGGTTTATGGGGAGGGCCCTGACATCAGGACACTGGTGACATGGGATCTTCCTGACTCTGGGTCTGACCCAGGGTGTAGGTTCCCTCCGAGCTCCATTTACTACCTGAGGTTCTTGGGACTGGTTGGTTTCTGAGGGCCTTTTCTGCCCTGGCAGTCTGTGAGCACAGCCTGTGCAATACACCAAGTAAAATAAAAGTAAAAATAAAAGAAGCAAGAGAAGTGATGCTTCTGTCTTCTCCCCAGAGCAGAAAAGAAACACTGGGTGGCTGTGGCGATGTCTGCCTATGGTGAGGGCACGTAAAAAACATGTTTCCTCTTGTGGCAGGTGAGTGGGGGAATGTTAGCAGCAAGTGGTGGAGCTTAGCAAATGGAAGTGGTCTTTTGTTTTCCTGGTTGGGCTTCTTAAGGCCGGGATAAGATAGAGAGCCTGCCCTTCCTGAGATAGGGCAGATGGCGGGGAGAGTAGTCACTGGTCATGGAGGGAGGAGGGCAGTGGACACTGAGAAGAACAGAGCTGGAGAGAAAATGAGGCATGGGATGTGCTGAGAACCACCCTAGGACTGGACACAGCCAGCCAGTCCTTTCAGGGCCTGAGAAAGCAAGCTCAGAGGCTCCGGGACTTGCATGCCCTTGGTAGCCTGTGTGTCTTTGCTGGGATGAGGATCGGGCCCTCCATCTCCAGTTGCTGGGACTGGATTCCCACTTCACAGACTAGAACCTGGACAATGGAGAAGCCCTTGCTCTGTAATTCTTTATTATTTTCATACTTAAAATGGCAAAATCTGATTCCTAGGGGAAGGCCCTTACAGAAACCCTTGTATTTGCTGACTCTAAAAAATGGGTTTGATGTGTTGGTGACAAAGAGAAGGGGCCCCCTGGCTAGGTGGGATAGATGGAGAACCCTTTGCTGTCTTCCCCCAAAGGAACTCTGAAACCACAAGCTCTGTTCTCCCTCTGTTTCCTAGCCTCCTCGTCATTATGAAAAATAATCTAGTTCTCTCCTAGCTTTTCCCATTTGCATCTCCACCCTGTAGCTGAAGAGCCACAAACAAAACAGCCTCCTGTTTCATGCGGGAAGAAGACATATGGGGTGAGGTTTTAAGTTTTTCTCTGGATGGGATCTTTGTGGTTGGCACACAGGGATGTGGTAGCTTCTGGAGCTCCAGGCTGGGAAGGGGACATCTTTTCATCCCAGATGCGTCCTACAGGCTTGAAAGAACTCCTTTTGCTCTCTCCTTCCCTCCTAGCTGTGCTGGCTTGGCCCAGCATGCCTGAAAGAGTGATTTGAATCAGGAACTATGTGGCCCATCAAAATGAAGCCACGGAGTTCAAAGCACAATAATTACACAAACATTTTATAGGGTTCAGACAAAGAACAGGGCTTACAGTACTCTGACTGGTTTTTAGGCAATCAGGCAAGTCAGAGGTGGGTCTTCTTACAGCAGGCTCGTTAGTGATTGGATTAAAGGATATAAAGTGCTGATGGCTGGGTCAGCAGACAGATAACAGGATAATGTCAGGATAGGGCTTATTTCCTTAATAAGACAGCAAACAGGTTTGCTAGGTATTGATGAACTATTTTAAGGCATAGGTTTCCTGAGATTGTATAGTGCAAGTATATCATAAAGGGGAGGGTTAAATGAAGTGGTGAATTGCTACAGTTGGATGCATGTGTATGGGGGGAGAATGCAGGGGTTAGTTATAGGAGTTAATTACAGGAATTTGCACAGGCACAAAGATTTACAATCATAGTTACAAGATGCTTACAATACACATTTTACAGAACAGGTCGTAAATACGCCCTGTTTGATGTAAAACATTTCTTAGTGAGTAGTAGTACTAGGGCTCACTGGCTCCAAGGAATTTTCCTTAAAGCATTGTTGCTACAGCCTTATCATAAAAGGAATATTTCTTAAAGCCCCTTTGCACAGATACATTTGTTGAAACTCCTTCCTTAGCATACATTCCTTTCGCTTTTCATCTTGGCCACAGAGTAAACATTCCCCTTAGTAACCCACATTTACTAGGGAGATAAGAGACTTGAAAGTCAGACATTGCTAACTTCAGCTTTTAATGCTGCTGAATGTAGCCAAAACATGAATTTTTTGTTTATATATACTACTCTGGTCAAAAAGGTTTACTGGAAAATTTCTGTCCTACAGACTCAACTCTGGTTCCAGCCCACCCGGCATCTCCTGACTGACACTGTTGTCAGTCCTAGTTCCTGGGCCAGTGAGGCCGTGAGGACAATTTCCTGAATGGTCTGAGCCCATGGGCATGACCTGGGAGCAAGACTTCCCCTTTCCACCTGCTTTGTCGGTCCTGGCTCTGCTGTCCCCATTTCCACTCCTGCCTCCAAGCCTCTGCTCTGTGTCTTAGGACAGAAGTCTGCAGATTCTTTGGCCATGCAAGTGGGAGGCCCCGGTGGAGATGGAGGGATAGGGTAAAAGCAATCTCAGGACAGGCAGGCTCACTGTGGCTCCAGCTGGGTTTGGGAACCCCTCTTCCTGCTGTATCTCCCACTGTTACTGACCTGCTGGCCCCTCAGCTCCTCCATCAACCATCAGGTAGCTCCAGGACTCCAGCATCTCTGCCTTTAATGCCCCAGTGATTTCTGTTTCCTGGCTTTAGTGCCATTGGGAGCAGATCCCATAGCGTTTTGATCACGTTCAGGTATTGAAAGGCCAGTCAAGTTAATTTAAAACTCTTCTAACATCCAATTAAAGTTCTCTTCCTCCCTGTTCAGGTCCTGCCCTGGGGAGGGCCAAGTCATCTTTCACTTCTCCTCCTCTCTGATGTAGCTATGTTCCGGGAGGGGGTGGGGTGGAGTGGGGTGGGGTGGGGTGGAGCTGTGATTGGAGAAAAAGGAGCAACTGCCTTTATACTAAAAGGCTGGGGGAGGGTGGTGGTCCCAGGACCATTTGGACCACTTCCTGTCTGCAGCACACCTGGGCTGTGGTGGTGGTGGGCAGCTCCCCAGGAACTCTCTAGAATGTGGGAGTACTTTGTGCTTAATATTTTCAGCTTTGGGGCTTTAGCAAAAAAAGTGCAGACAACTGAAAAGTCCCATTCAACACTCTGCTGCATTTTTCTCATCCTTTTTAATTAGCTGCTCTGACAAAATTTGGGCAACTGCTCAGTCATATGGTAAAGTCTAAATCTGCTCTGCCTGTCCAGAGCCTCCCACTGGGCTGCCCATCCTTGTGGTCCTTGGGCCTAACTCTCCTGCAGGCCCTCCTTCCCTCCAGTCTGACATGGGAATCCCAGCACAGAAGTGGGGTTCTCAGTGGCTTGGATACCAATTCTTCCTGATTGTAGATTCTGTAAAAGGATGCAAGAAGTAATGGAGAGGGGTCTGAATGCTCTCCCCAGAGCAAAAAGGGCTCTAATATTTATTTACCTACATATGCATGTATGTATTTTCTTTCCTCCCTCATTTCTTCTTGTCTTAGTCATCTAGTGCTGCTACAACAGAAATACCATAAGTAGATGATAGCTTTAACAAACAGAAGTTTATTGTCTCATAGTCTTGTAGGCTAGAAGTCCAAGTTCAGGGCATCAGCTCCAGGGGAAGGCTTTCACTGTTGGCTCCGGAGGAAGGTCCTTGTCATTAATCTTCCCCTGGACTAGGAGCTTCTTCGCGCAGGAACCCCAGGTCCAAAGGACCCTGGCGCTGCTTTCTTGGTGGTATAGGGTTCCACTGTCTCTCTGCTCGCTTCTCTCTTTTATTTCTTAAAAGACATTGGCTCAAGACACAATTCAGTCTTGTAGATCGAGTCCTGCCTCATTAACATAACTGCTCCCTCTCCCACCTCATTGACATCACAGAGGTAGGATTTACAACACACAAGAAAATCACATCAGATGACAAAACGGTGGACAATAACAAAATACTGGGAATTATGGCCTAGCCAGACTGATACACATGTTTTTGGGGAACACAATTCAATCCATGACACTTCTCTCCCTCCTTCCTCCTCCCCTCCCTCCCTTTCTTCCTTCCTTATTTTTAACATAACAGCTTTATTGAGATATAATTCACATACCATACAATTCACTCAAAGGGTACAATTCAGTGGTTTTTGGTATATTCACAGTGTTGTGCAACCATCACCACAATAAATTTTAGAGCATTGTCATCACCCCAAAATAAACCTGTTCCTGTTAGCAGTAACTTCATTTTCTCTTAAGCCTCCAGCCCTAGGCAATCATGAATCGACTTTCTGTTTCTATGGATTTGCACATTTTAGACTTTTCATATAAATGGATTGATATACTATGTGTTCTTTTTTGCCGGGCTTCTTTTACTCAGCACAATGGTTTCAAGGTTCATATTTTATAGCATCCATCAGTACTTCATTACTTTTCTTTGTTTTTGTTTTTAACTTATTTATTTATTTATTGTGCGTTAAGTGGAAGTTTACAGTTCAAGTCAGTTTCTCATACAAAAATTTATACACATATTGCTATGTGACCCTAGCTGCTCTCCCTACAATGTGACAGCACACTCCTCCTTTCCACCCCAATTTCCCATGTCCATTCAACCAGCTCCTGTCCCTTTTTGCCTTCTCATCTCACCTCTGGACAGGAGCTGCCAATTTAGTCTCATGTATCTACTTGAGCTAAGAAGCACTCTCTTCATAAGTATCATTTTATAACCCATAGTCCAGTCTAATCTTTGTCTGAAGAGTTGGCCTCGGGAATGGTTTCAGTTCCGGACTAATGGAGAGTCTGGAGGCTGTGACTTTTGGGGTACCTCTAGTCTCAGCCAAATCATTTAGTCTGGTATTTTTACTAGAATTTGAGTTCTGCACCCCACTTTTGTCCTGCTCCGTCAGGGACTCTCTGTTGTGTTCCCTGTCAGGGCGGTCATTGGTGGTAGCTGGGTACCATCTAGTTCTTCTGGTCAGACTAATGAAGTCTCTGGTTTATGTGGCCCTTTCTGTCTCTTGGGCTAATACTTTCCTTGTGTCTTCGGTGTTCTTCACTCTCCTTTACTCAAGGTGGTTGGGACCAATTGATGCATCTTAGATGGCCACTTGCTCGGTTTTAAGACCCCAGATGCCACTCACCAAAGTAGGATGCAGAACATTTTCTTAATAAACTTTGTTATGCCAATTGACCTAGATGTCCCCTGAAAGCATGGTCTCCAGACTCCTGCCCCTGCTACTCTGTCCCTCGAAGTGTTTGATTGTATTCAGGAAACTTCTTAGCTTTGGTTTAGTCCAGTTGTGCTGACTTCCTCTGTAGTGTGTGTTGTCCTTCCCTTCACCTAAGATAATTCTTGTCTACTATCTAGCTAGTGAATACCTCTCTCCCTCCCTCACCACCTTCGTAACCATCAAAGAATGTTTTCTTCTGTGTTTAAACCTTTTCTTGAGGCAGAACATTTTCTTAATAAACTCTGTTATGCCAGTTGACCTAGATGTCCCCTGAATGCATGGTTCCCAGACCCCCACCCCTGCTACTCTGTCCCTCGAAGTGTTTGGTTGTATTCAGGAAACTTCTTAGCTTTTGGTTTAGTCCAATTGTGCTGACTTCCTCTGTGTTGTGTGTTGTCCTTCCCTTCACCTCAGATAATTCTTATCTACTATCTAGTTAGTGAATACCCATCTCCCTCCCTCCCCACCCTTGTAACCATCAAAGAATGTTTTCTTCCGTGTTTAAACCTTTTCTTGAGTTCTTATAATAGTGGTCTCATACAATATTTGTCCTTCTGTGACTAATTTCACTCAGCATAATGACTTCCAGATTCATCCGTTATGAGATGTTTTGCAGATTCATCTTTGTTCTTTATCATTGTGTAGTAATCCATTGTGTGAATATACCATAATTTGTTTATCCATTCGTCCATTGATGGGCACCTAGGTTGTTTCCATCTTTTTGCTATTGTGAACAGTGTTGCCATGACCATCGGTGTGCATATATCTATTTGTGTGATGGCTCTTATTTCTCTAGGATATATTCTAAGGAGTGAGATTGCTGGATCATATGGTACTTCTATTTCAACTTTTTAAGGAAGCTCCGAATCGATTTCCAAAGTGGTTGTACCATTTTACACTCCCACCAGCAGTGTATAAGTGTTCCAGTCTCTCTACAACCTCTCCAACATTTATTATTTTGTGTTTTTGGATTAATGCTAGCCTTGTTGGGGTGAGATGGTGTCTCATTGTAGTTTTGATTTGCATTTCTTAATGGCTAATGATCATGAGCATTTCCTTATGTATCTGTTAGCCACCTGAATGTCTTCTTTGGTGAAATGCCTGTTCATATACTTTGCCCATTTTTTAATTGGGTTATTTGTCTTTTTGCTGTTGAGGTTTTGCAGTATTTTGTAGATTTTAGAGATTAGAGCCTGATCAGGTATGTCGTAGTCAAAATTTTTTTCCCAGTCTGTAGGTTGTCTATTTACTCTTTTGGTGAAGTCTTTTGATGAGCATAAGTGTTTGATTTTTAGGCGCTCCCAGTTATCTAGTTTCTCTTCTGGTGTTTGTGCACTTTTAGTAATGTTTTATATTCTGTTTATGCCATGTATTAGGGCTCCTAGCATTGTCCCTATTTCTTTTTCCATGATCTTTATTGTTTTAGATTTTATATTTAGGTCTTTGATCCATTTTGAGTTAGTTTTTGTGCAGGGTGTGAGGTATGGGTCTTGTTTGATTTTTTCACAGATGGATATCCAGCTATGCCAGCATCATTTGTTAAAGAGATTGTCTTTTCCCTAATTAATGGACTTTGGGCCTTTGTGGAATATCAGCTGCTCATAGGTGAATGAATTTATTTCTGGATTCTCAATTCTGTTCCATTGGTCTATGTATCTGTTGTTGTTCCAGTACCAGGCTGTTTTGACTACCATGGTGGTATAATAGGTTCTAAAATCAGGTAGTGTGAGGCCTCCCACTTTGTCCTTTTTCTTCAATAATGCTTTACTTATCCAAGGCCTCTTCTCTTTTCATATGAAGTTGGTGATTTGTTTCTCCATCTTATTAAAAAATGCCACTGGAATTTGGATCACGATTGCATTGTATCTGTAGATTGTTTTGGGTAGAATAGCCATTTTCACAATGTTGAGTCTTCCTATCCATGAGCAACGTATGTTTTTCCACTTATGTAAGTCTCTTTTGTTTTCTTGCAGTAGTGTCTTGTAGTTTTCTTTGAATAGGTCTTTTACAGCTCCGGTTAGATTTATTCCTAAGTATTTTATCTTCTTGGGGGCTATTGTAAATGTTATTGATCTGGTGATTTCCTCTTCAAAGTTCTCTTTGTTGGTGTAGAGGAATCCAATTGATTTTTATATGTTTATCTTGTAACCTGATACTTTGCTGAAATCTTCTGTTAGTTTCAGTAGTTTTCTTGTGGATTCTTTGGGGTTTTCTGTGTATAAGAGCATATCATCTGCAAACAGAGATACTTTTACTTCTTCCTTAATAATTTGGATGCCTTTATTTCTTTTTCTAGCCTAATTTCTCTGACTGGGACCTCCAGCACAATGTTGCATTAGAGTGGTGATAAACGGCATCCTTGTCTGGTTCCCATTCTCAAGGGGAGTGCTTTCAAACCCTCTCCATTTAGGATGATGTGTTGGCTTTGTATAAATGCCCTTAATTATGTTGAGCAATTTCCCTCCTATTCCTATTTTGCTGAGAGTTTTTGTCATGAATATGTGTTGGATTTTGTCAAATGTCTTTTCTGCATCAATTGATGAGATCATATGGTTCTTGTCTTTTGTTTTATTTATGTGATGGATTACAGTGATTTTCTAATGTTGAACCATACCTGCACGCCTTGTGTGAATCCCACTTGATCACGGTGAATTATTTTTTTGACATATTGTTGAATTCTGTTGGCTAGAGTTTTGTTGAGGATTTTTGTGACAATGTTCATGAGGGATATTGGTCTGTAATTTTCTTTTTTTGTGGTGTCTTTACCTGGTTTTGGTATGAGGGTTATGCTGGCTTCATAGAATGAGTTTGGGAGTATGCCATCCTTTTCTATGCTCTGAAATACCTTTAGTAGTAGTGTTGTTAACTCTTCTCTGAAAGTTTAGTAGAATCCCCCAGTGAAACCTTCAGGGCTGGGCTTTTTTTTTTTTGTGGAGGCGGGGGGGAGGGGGTAGTTTTTAAATGACTTTTTCAATCTCTTCTTTTGTTATAGGTTTATTTAGTTGTTCTACCTCTGTTTGTGTTAGTTTAAGTAGGTAGTGTGTTCCTAGAAATTTGTCCATTTCCTCTAGGTTTGCAAGTTTGTTAGAGTACAATTTTTCATAGTATTCTGTTATGATTCTTTTAATTTCAGGTGGGCCTGTTGTGATATCGCCCATTTCATTTCTTATTCAGTTTATTTGCTTCCTCTCCTGTTTTTCTTTTGTCAGTTTGACCAGTGGTTTATTGATTTTGTTGATCTTTTCAAAGAACCAGCTTTTGGTCTTGTTAACTCTTGCAATTGTTTTCCATTTCTTTTAACTCTGTTCTAATTTTTATTCTGGTCCCTGAGAGCTTCTTTTGCTGCTCTTTCTATTTGTTCAAGTTATAGGGTTAATGTTCTGATTTTGGCCCTTTCTTCTTTTTGGATGTGTGCATTTATTGCTATAAATTGACCTCTGAGCTTCACTTTTGCTATGTCCGAAACATTCTGGTAGGATGTGTTTTCATTCTCATTTGATTCTGTGAATTTCTTTATTCCATCCTTAATTTCTTCTATAACCCAGTAGTTTTTGAGCAAGGTGTTGTTCACTTTCCATGTGTTTGATTTTTTTTCCTTGCTTTTTCTGTTACTGATTTTTGCTTTTATGGCTTCACGGTCAGAAAAGACGCTTTGTAATATTTTGATGCTTTGGTTTCTGTTAAGGCTTGCTTTATGGCCTAATATGTGGTCTATTATGGAGAATGTTCCATGTGCATTGGAAAAGAAAGTATACTTGTCTCCTGTTGAGAGGAGTGTTCTGTATATGTCTATGAGATCAGGGTGGTTGACTGTGGCTTTTAGATCTCAGTGTATTTATTGAGCTTCTTTCTGGATGTTCTGTCCTTTACCGAAAGTGGTGTGTTGAAGTCTCCTACTATTATTGTGGAGCTGACTGTCTCTCTTTTCAGTGCTGTTAGAGTTTGTTTTATGTATATTGGAGCCCTGACTTTGGGTGTGTAAATATTTATTATGGTTATGGACTCCTGGTGTATTCACCCTTTAATCATTATATACTGTCCTTCCTTATCCTTTGTGGTGGATTTTGCTTTAAAATCTATTTTGTCAGAGATTAATATTGCCACTCCTGCTCTTTTTTGAGTGTTGTTTGCTTGATATATATTTTTCCATCCTTTGAGTTTTAGTTTGTTTGTGTCTTTAAGTCTAAGATGTGTCTCTCGTAGGCAGCATATAGACGGATTGTGTTTTTTAATCTATTCTGCCACTCTCTGTCTCTTTATTGGTGCATTTAGTCCATTTACATTCAGCGTAATATTGATCGGTATGTGTTTAGTGCTGTCATTTTGATGTCTTTTTTGTGTGTTGTTGACAGTTCCTTTGTTCCCCTTAATTTTCTATGCTGAGTCATTTTTCTTTATGTATTTTCTTTTCATCTTTTTCGTTGTCTAAGTTCAAACCAATCTTTTATTTCTTTATATTGCCTTGACTTCCTTTTTATATGAAAGATCTATTACTACATTTTTTGTCCCTCTTTTTTGTTTTATTTTTGTCATCTTTTACATATTGATGTCTCTGTTTCCCTATTTTTAGTGTTTTAGCTTTGATTTATTTTTGTGACTTCTCTATCTGGGTTGATGTCTGGTTGCTCTTCCTGTGTTCTAGTCTTGGGTTGTTATCTGATGTTACTAATTTTCTAACCAGAGGACTCCCTTTAGTATTTCTTCTAATTTTTGGTTTGGCTTTTACAAATTCTCTAAACTTCTGTTTATCTGGAAATGCCCTAATTTCACCATCATATCTGAGAGACAGTTTTGCTGGATATATAATTTTTGGCTGGCAACTTTTTTCCTTCAAGGCTTTATATGTCAACCCATTGCCTTCTTGCCTGCATAGTTTCTGCTGAGTAGTCCGAGCTTAGTCTTATTGACTCTTCTTTGTAGATGACTTTTCATTTATCCCTAGCCACTCTAAAAATTCTCTCTTTATCTTTGGTTTTGGCAAGTGTCTTGGTGACTTTCTTTTGACATCTACCTTGTGTGGGATTTGATGAGGATCTTGGATAGATATCTTGTCATCTTTCATGTATCAGAGAAGTTTTCTGCCAACAAATCTTCAACAATTCTCTCTGTATTTTCTTTTATCCACCCCTGTTCTGGTACTCCAATCACTTGCAGGTTATTCCTCTTATGTAGCCCCACATAATTCTTAGACTTTCTTTATTTTTTAAAAAATTCTTTTCTCTGATTTTTCCTCAAATAAGTTTGTGTCAAGTGCTTTATATTCAATTTCACTAATTCTGACTTCCATTGCCTCAATTCTGCTCCTATGACTTTCTATTGAGTTGTCTAATTCTGAAATTTTATCGTTAATCTTCTGGATTCGTGTTTGCTCTCTCTCTATGGATTCTTGCAGGCTGTTAAATTTGTCATTGTGCTCTTCTATTATCTTCTTAAATTTCTCTATTGCTTTGTCTGTGTGTTCCTTGCCTTGTTTTGAGTTTTGCTTGATCTCTTTCCTGATATCTTGAAGAGTTCTGTATATTAATGCTTTGCATTCTACCCCGGTAATTCCAAAAGGTTCTCTGCCTCTGGAAAATTTCTTGATTCTTTGTTCTGGGAGCTTGCTGAAGGCATCCTGGACTGCCTCTTTATGTGATTTGATATTGATTGTTATCTCTGAGCCATCAATAAGTTATATTTATTTATTTTATGTTTTCTGTGTCCTAGCTTCTTGTTTTGTTTTGTTTTGATATGTCCAAATAGGCTGCTCATGTGAGCGAGTTTGATTATTGGCACCTTCGAAGCTCTAACCTCATGTCACCAGGTGGTTAGATCTGTTACAAGGTATGTGCACCCAGCAGTTTGTTTACTTTCATGTATGGATTCAGCTCAGGTGTCCAGATAATCAGTCATCAAGTGTGTGGTGCAGGCTGTCACCTACAGTCCTAGAAGGGCAGGGGTGATTGGAGTAGGCACACATATCTGGCTACAGTAGGGGTTCATGTACTGAGCAAGGCAGGGGGCTGATGGCTGCCCCTGAGTGTCTGAGAGGAAAGCATTCCCTGTTTCCTAGAGTGCATAGGTGGATGGGTTCTTCAGTCAGAGTATGGTCACCCAATGCTGTGGGCTGTAAGGACTGACAGGCATCACTTATTCTTGGACCCCTCTCACGGGTGGCTAGGTGACGTGGGTGGGGCCACCAGTCCTCAGGCTCCTGATGTGGGTAGGTGATGACCCTGCTTAATGAGCAGAGAGGTATCAAATGTCATGAACCCCCCACTTCACCATACAGCTGATACAGTGAAGTTAGGCTTCAGGTATATACCCTGTTGTATTGTGGTAATGAGTGCCTAAGCTGTTGAAATGGGCCCACACAGGTCTATGCAGGGGTGAAAGGCATTCAAGGTCTGTGGACCCCTTATGCCTGTGCTTAGGCAAAGGAGCTGTGCCTGCCCTGAGTTCCCACCTTACGGGAGCTGGCAGATGATTTTTTCCCTGTTTGTTAATTCATTCCCTCTCCAAGGCCAGGAGAATGTCTCAGGGTGCGTGACAGGTCCTATATCTGGCCCAGGGGTTGAAGCAATCAGTGAAGCTGGCCAGGGACCCAGTGCAGAGCAAGGAGGGAACAGGTAAATGGGGGAGAAGTTCTTCCCAAATGGGATTTTTTTGATCTGTGTTGTAGGTTAAACACATGTACTTATCTTTTACTGATTGAACACTGCTTTTCACTGGCTCTGGAGGCCTGAGCAGACTCTGCCCCTCGATCTCTCTGGACGTGGAAAACGGGTCCCGAACGCCTCTGCTTGCCTCACCATGCACACCAGCTGATCCCACCTGCAGGGTGCCGGCTCCTGCTGGGTCAGGTCTGGCAACTCCTCACTGCTTCTGAACCGTCTCTCCTTCCCTCTGCCACTTTGTATGATTCCTCAACTTTGCCTTTGATGTTCAGGGCTCCTAGATTGTAATATATGATCAATTCACTTGTTTTTTCGGGTCTTTGTTGTAAGAGGGACCATCTGAAGAGTCTGACTACTCCACCATCTTGGCCTCACCTCCCTTCATTACTTTCTATGGCCAAATAATAATACATTGTATGTATGTACCACATGTTATTTATCCATTCATCAGTTGATGGACATTTAGGTTTGTCTTAGTTATTTAGTGCTGCCATAACAGAAATGCCACAAGTGGCTGTCTTTAACAAAGAAAGTTTATTCTCTCGCAGTTCAGTAGGCTACAAGTCCAAATTCAGGGTGTCAGCTCCAAGGGAATGCTTTCTCTGTTGACTCTGGAGGAAGGTCTGTGTCATCAATCTTCCCTTGGTCTGGGAGCTTCTCTGCACAGGAACCTCAGGTCCAAAGGACACGCTGTGCTCCCAGCACTGCTTTCTTGGTAGTATGAGGTTCCCATGTGTCTCTGCTCACTTTTCTCTTTCATATCTCAGAAGAGATTGGCTTAAGACACTATCTAATCTTGTAGATCTCATCAGTATAACTTCCACTAATCCATCTTATTACATCATAGTGGTAAGAGTTTACAACACATAAGGAAATCACATCAGATTACAAAATGGTACACAATCATACAATACTGGGAATCATGACCCAGCCAAGTTGACAGATATTTTTGGGGGACACAATTCAATCCATGACAAGGTTGTTTCCACATTTTGGCTATTATGAATAATGCTTCAATGAATATTATGAATATAAGAATTTTGTACAAGTCTTTATGTGAACATATGGTTTTAATACACTTGAGTATGTACCTAGAGGTGAAATTGTTGGGTCATAGGGTAACTTTTTGAGGAACTGTTGTCTTACTCAGGATTCTCTAGAGAAACAGAACCAGTAAAAACCAAAATATATATAGTATATATAATATATATATTATATATAAAATATATATTTTTGAAGGAATTGTCTCATGAGAATGTGGGGCCTGGCAAGTCCAAAAGGTCAGGGAGCAACCTGAAAATTTGACAGTCTCATGTACCAAATTGGTAGGTCAGGCAGTGGAGGAAGAGAGAAGAAGTCTGCCAGGATGTCTATTTGTAGTCTGGAGGCAAAATTGTCTCTCAGGAAATCTATGGTTTTGCTTTTAAGACCTTCAACTGATCTCATGAGGCCCACCTACATTGTGAAGGATAAGGCCAACTGATTTAAATGCTAATGACATGTAAACAATTTATAGCAATATGTAGGCTAATGTTTGACCAAACTGGGCACCATAGCCTAGCCAAGTTGACACATAATATAAACCATCACAACTGCCAAGCGATTTTCCAAAGCATCTGCAACATTTTACATTCCCACTAGAAATGTATGACAATTACAATTTTCTACATCCTGGCCAACACTTGTTATTGTCTGTCTTTTTTATTATAACCATCTTAATGATGTGACAGTCCCTGGGTGGTGCAAATGGTTAACACACTTGGCTGTTAGCCAAAAGGGTGGAGATTGAAGTCCACCCAAATAAACTTGGAAGTAAGGCCTGGCAATCTACTGAAAAATCAGTTATTGAAAACCCTATGGAGCACAGTTCTCTGACACACATGAGATCACCATGAGTTGGAATTAACTCGATGACAACTGGTTTTGGAGGCAGTGGTGCTAAATGGTAGAAGTCTTACCTTCCATTTGGGAGATCCTGGTTTGATTCCCAGCCAATGCACCTCATGCAAAGCCGCCACCCAGTGGTGGTTTGTGCATTACTTTGATACTGAACAGGTTTCAGTAGTGATTTCAGACTAACATGGTGCAAACCCTATGGATCATAACTGTCCAATATGCAACTGATCATGGAGATGGTACAGAATTGGGCAGCATGGGATTGCCATGAGTCAGGGGCCGACTCCATGTCAGCTAACAACAACAATGGATATGAAGTGGTATTTTGTGGCTTTGATTTGCATTCTCTTAAACACTAGTGTGGTTCAAAATTGGAAAAGGTATGTGGCAGTGTTGTGTCCTTTGACTTTATTTATTCAATCTATGCAGAACAAATAATCTGAGAAGTTTATTTATATGAAGAATTAGAGAAACAATTCATTAGCAACCTGTGATAATGCAGATGACACAACCTTGCTTGCTGAAAATGAAGACAACTTGAAGCGCTTACTGATCGTGATGGTTAAGGGTATGTGTCAACTTGGCTAGGCCACGATTTTCAGTAGTTTGGTGGATATTATGTAATCATTCTCCATTTTGTGATCAGTTGAAAGGGGAGTTTCCTTGGGGGTGTGGACTGTATCCAAATACATATGGATGTTCTGGCAAAGCTCGCTGTCTTGATCCTGCATCTGACTCATTGTTCTCTGACCTCCAGTTCTTGGTATGTGAGCCATCAGCCTGCTGTCTCACCTGCAGATCTTGAGATTTGCCAGCTTCCACAACCCCATGAGCCAGGAGCCTTTGGTCTGACCTGCCGATTTTAGATTCGCCAGCCCCTGCAACCACATGAGTCAGGAGAAGCCTCCAGCCTGATGCCTGACCCATAGATTTGGGACTGGCAGTCTCCACATCTATGTAAACCATTTCCTTGAGATAAATCTATGCATATATGTATGTATATATATATCTATATATATATATATGCTTCACTGGTTTTTTCCTTTAGAGAACCCAGTTTAAGACATTTGGTACAAAGAGTAGGGTGCTGCTTTAACAGATATCAAAAATGTGGAAGTGGTTTTGGAATTGGGTAGTGGGTGGAGGCTGAAAGAGTTTTAAGGTACCTAACAGTAAAAGCCTAGATTGCCTTGAAGAGACTCTTGATAGGATTTTGGACTTCAAAGGCAGTTCCAGTGAGGGCTCAGTAGGAAGTGAGGAGAGCTATAGAGAAAATCTCTATTATCTTAGAGAATACATATGGCACCAGCAACAGAATGTTGCTAGAAATGTGGATGTTAAATCTGCTTCTGGTGAGGCTTTAAAAGAAAATGATGAACATGTGATTAGGCAATGGAGGAAGGGCTATGCAGTGTCAAAGAACTTGTCTGAATTATGTTCAAATATTTGGTGGAAATTAGAACTTGTAAGTGATGAACTTGGATATTTGGCTGAGGAGATTCCTAAGCAAGATCTTAAGGGGCTGTGTGGGGTTTTTTCCTTGCTGCTTATAGTAAAATGTGAGAGGAAAGAGATGGACTTAAAAATGAACAGTGCAAAATGAAAACAAAACTTAAAGAACTGGAAAATTCTGTTGTACAAACTAAGGACACATGTCCTAGAATTTTCACCAACGATGTGGCTACACAATCTTTTTTAAAAGAGATTAAGTCTGTGACTGATGAGTCTAAAAACTACCCCAGTAGAAAACTCATCAGCTTAGACTGAGGGGGACAGGGAAAGAAAGAAAGGAAAGAATGCTGTCTGCCTCTTGGAATTCTACAGGCAGGAAACAGGCCAAAGGAGCTACATCTGTTATCCTCCAAGAAAAGAAAAAGACCATCCCTGGAGCATCTCAGAGATCAGCAGAACTGTTGGAAGGAGCATAAGAAGGGCCTTCTCAGTTTCAAAAGGTGGGGTCATGATCTCCTGGATCTCAAAGGGTAGGGTCACAGACTCCTAGATTTCAAAGAGTCGGATTTTCATCAACACGGTTCTGAAGTGTGGGGTTGCCATTAAGGTGTGCCAGGGATATGGGGCTGCCACCCAGAACTGAGGGGGCAGGGCTGCCATGCCCGAGGGACAGAAGAAGAAGGCCTGCTAAGGCTGAAGGGGTGGGGTTGTCACTCAGATGGGCTAAAGAACGAGATTGTCCAAAGCCAAGGGAGCAGAGTTGTCGTCGCAGTGAGCCTGGAAGGCACAGCTGAAGCCCAGGGCTGAAGGGCCTCTACCTAGAATCAAGAGAGCATGGCTAACACCAGAATTTGGAGAGTCAGGCCCTTGCCCAGATGGTCCCAAAAAAGAGAGGATTATTTTCAAGACTTGAAAGCTAATGTAAACAGTTCTGCTGGGTTTTGGACTTCCTTGGTGCCCGTTATTCCTTCTTTCCCTCCAATTTCTCCCATCTGTCATGGAAATGTCTACCTTATGGCTGATCCACCATTATATTTTGGAAACAGATAACTTGTAGTCTAGATTTCATAGGTTCACAGATGAAGATGAACTTTGCCCCAGGATGGAATACTCCTAAAGTTTCACCCATATTTGATTTAGATGATTCAGAAGATGAGATTTTGGACTTGGAGTTCATTAAAGACGTTTGGGATGATCTGACCAGGTAAATGTCTTTTGCAGGTGTCAAGGACATGAATTTTGGTGGGCCAAAGTGTAGAATGATATGGATTGAATTGTGTCCCCAAAAATATGTGTTGTAAATCCTAACCTCTATGCCATTTGGGAATGGGTTGTCTTTGTTATGTTAATTAGACAGGATTAGTGTAGGGTGTGTCTTAAATCAATGTCTTTTGAGATATAAAAGAAATTAAACAAGCAAGTGAGAGAAGCAGAGATGGAGGAAGACACATGCTAAGCCACATGAAGATTGCCCAGAAACTGAAGCTCAGAAGAGACAAGGACCTTTCTCTAGAGCCAACAGGTAGAGAAAGCCTTCCCCTAGAGCCAGCACCCTGAATTCAAATTTATAGCCTCCTAAACAGTGAGAAAATAAATTTCTGTTTGTTAAAGTCACCCATTTGTGGAGGAGTTTCTGTTATAGGAGCACAAGACAACTAAAACACTGATGAAGGTCAAAGACTACAGCCATCAGTATGGATTGTGCCTGAATGTGAAGAAAATAAAAATCCTCACAATTGGACTGATAAACAACATTATATTAAATGGAGAAAAAAAAAAGGAACTTGTCAATGATTTCATTTTACTTGGATCAATGTTCACGGAGGCAGCAGTCAAAAAATCAAATAATGTACCTCATTGGGCAAATCTGCTGCAAAAGACCCCTTTAAATTTTTAAAAAGCAAAGATGTTGCTTTGATAACTAAGATGTACTTGATCCAAGCCACGGTCTTTTCAATTGCCTCATATACATGTGAAAGCTGGACAGTGGAAAAAGAAGACAGAGAAAGAATTGATGCATTCAAACTGTGGTGTTGGTAAAAAATATTAAATATACTCTGGACTGCCAGAAGAACCAACGTACCAGTCCTAGAAGAAATAAAATCAGAAATGTTCCTTGAAAGAGAGGATGGTGATCCTTCAGTGCCCTTACACTGGACATGTCATCAGGAAAGACCAATTTCTAGAAAAGGACATCATAGTTGGTTTTATGGATTGAATTGTGTCTCCCAAAACTATGTGGTGTAAATCCTACTATACCTGTGGTTATAATCCCATTCGGGAATAGGGTTTTCTTTGTTATGTTAATGAGGCAATATTAGTGTAGGATGTGCCTTAAATCAATCTCCTTTGAGATATAAAAGAGCAGATTAAGCACGCAGCAAGAAACACAGACGGGAGAAGATAGGTGCCACACCACATGAGATCTCCAAGGAACCAAGAAACAGAAGCTGAAAAGAGACAAGGACCTTCCCCTAGAGCCGACTGAGACAGAAAGCCTTCCCATAGAGCTGGCACCTTGAATTTGGACTTCTAGCCTCCTAAATTGTCAGAAAATAAATTTCTGTTAGTTAAAATGATGCACTTGTGGTATTTCTTTTATAGTAGCACTAGATAACTAAGACAGTTGATAAAGTAGAGGGTCACCAAAAATGAAAGAAACTTTCATAGCTGAAACAATGGACTCAAACATACCAGTGATCATGAAGATGGCACAAGACCAGAAAACATTTCATTCTGTTATAATTAAGGTCAGCATGAATCAGAGTCAACTCAATGGCAACTAACAACAACATCACTAGTAATGTTGAGCATCTTTTCATGTGCTTATTGGCCATTTACGTCTCTCCTTTGGAAAATGTCCATTTAAATCCTTTGCCTATTTTTTAATTGAATTATTTGTCTTTTTATTGTTGAGTTTTATGTGGTTTTTTTTTAATTTTTTTAAATTTTACTTTAGATAAAGGTTTACAGAACAAATAGTTTCTCATTAAACAGTCAGTATACGTATTTATGACAATGGTTAATAACCCCCACAACACATCAACACTCTCCCCTCTCAACCTTGAAGGACTTTTTTCTTGGTGAAAATATACATAGCCAAATTTACACCATTTCAAAAGCTTCTGCGTGTACAATTCAGTGACATCAATTATATTCTTCCAGTTGTGCTGCTATTCTCACTGTCCTTCTCCAAATTATTCTATCACCATTGTCTTTAACTCACTGTCCCCTAGGCTTCCCATCAAACCTTTTCAGTTGCTGTTATCAATTTGATCTCACATAGATAATCCTTTTTTTTTTTTTTTTTGTACCTTAGATGAAGGTTTACAGAACAAATAGTTTCTCATTAAACAGTACACATATTGCCCTATGGCAATGGTTAACAACCCCAAGACATGTCAACACTGTCACCTCTCAACCTTGGGTTCCCTATCACCAGCTTTCTTGTCCCCTCCTGCCCTCCAGTCCCTGTCCCTGGACTGCCGTGCCTCATTAGTCCCGTTTTTGTTTTATGGGGCTGTCCAATCCCTGGCTGAATGGTGAACCTTGGGAGTGACTTCACCACTGAGCTAAAAGGGTGTCCGGGGGCCATACTCTTGGGGTTTCTCCAGTCTGTCAGGGCAGTAAATCTGGTCTTTTTTTGTGAGTTAGAATTTCGTTCTACATTTTTCCTCAGCTCTGTCCAGGACCCTCTGTTGTGATCCCAGTCAGAGGGTCAGTGGTTGTAGCTGGGCACCATCTAGCTGTACTGGACTCAGTCTGGTGGAGGCTGTGGTAGCTGTGGTCCATTAGTCCTTTGGATTAATCTTTTCCTTGTATCTTGTTCTCTTCATTCTCCCTTGCTCCCGAAGGGGTGAGATCTGTGAAGCATCTTAGATGGCTGTGCCCAGGATTTTAAGACCCCAGATGCTACTCATCAAGGTAGAATGTAGAACATTTTCTTCATAAACTATGTTATGCCAATTGAGCTCGATATTCCCCGAGATCATGGTCCCCACAGCCCTCCGCCCAGCAATTCAGTCCCTCAGAGAGTCTGGATTTTTTTTTTTCTTTTTTAGAAAATATATATTCTGGATACTAGATCCATACCAGATTTATGATTTGAAATATTTTCTCCAAATATTTTTGTGGGTTATCCTGTCACTTTCTTGATAATGTCCTTTGAAGCACAAAAGTTGTTAATATTGAAAAAGTTCAATTTATCTATTTTTTATTTGATTGCTTGTGTTTTTTGGTGTCATATATAAGAAACAATTGTCTAATCCAAGGTCACAAAGATTTACTCCTATGTTTTCATCTAAGAGTTTTATAGTTTTACCTCTTAAATGAAGATCTTTGACCCATTTTGAATTAATTTCTGTATATGGTGTAAAGTAAAGGGTCCAATTTTATTCTTTTGCATGCATCCAGTTGTCCTAGAACCATTTGTTGAAAGACTTCTTTTTCCATTGAAATATCTTGGCGCCTTGTCAGAAATCAATTAGCCACTGATGTGTGGGTCTATTTCTAGATTCTTAATTCTATTCCATTGATCTATATGTTTAAACCTATGCCAGTAACACACTATCTTGATTACTATAGATTTTTAGTGAGTTTTGAAATGGAGAAAGGCCTGTCCTCCAACTTTTGTTCTTTTCTGAGATTGTTTTGGCTATTCTGGTGTCCTTGAATTTCCGTTTAAATTTTAGGATCAGCTTGTCAATTTTTGCAAAGAATTCAGTTGAGGTTTTGACAGGGATTGTGTTGAATCTGTAGATCAATATGAGGATTAATGCCATGTTAACAATATCAAGTCTTCCAATACACGAACATAGACTGTTTTTCCATTATTTAGCTCTTTCAACAATGTGTAGTTTTCAGAGTACAAGTTTTGCTCTTCTGTTGAGTCAAAAGCTACTTGATGGCAACAGGTTTGGTTTTTCGTTTTTTTATTGTTAAATTAATTCCTAAATATTTTATTCCTTTTGATGCTACTGTAAATGGGACTTTTAAAAATTTCCTTTTTGGATTGCTTATTGCAAGTGTATATAAATACAATTGATTTTTGTACATTAAGCTTGTATCCTGCAACCTTGTTGAATTCATTTATTAGTTCTACTGAATTTTTAGTGCTTTCTTAGGATTTTCTACATATAAGATTATATCATCTTCAAATAGAGATAGTTTTACTTCTTTCTCTCCAATCTGGATGCTTTTTATTTCATTTTTTTTTTTTTTTTTTTTACTAAATCCTTTGGCTACAACTTCCAGTACAATATTTATTGGAAGTGGTGAAAGCAGACATCTTTGTCGTGTTCCTGATCTTAGCGGGAAAGCATTCATTCTTTCACCATTAAGTCTAAGGTTAGCTGTTGGTTTTTCATAGATGCCCTTTATTGGGTTGATGAAGTTCCCTTCTTTTCCTAGTGTGTTGAGTGTTATTATTATTATCATTATTATGAAAGGGTGTTGAATTTGTCAATGCTTTTTCTGCACCTGTTGAGATAATCATGAATTTTTTTCCTTTATTCTGTTGATATGGTGTATTGCATTAATTGATTTTCAGATGATAAAGCAACCTTGCGCTCAACTTATTCACGGTGTATAATCCTTTTTATATGTTGCTGGATTCTGTTTGATAGTATTTTTGCTGAGAATTTTTGTATCTATATTCATAAGAGATGTTAGTGTATAGATTTGTTTTCTTGTGATGTCTTCGTCTAGTTCTGTGTCAGAGTAACACTGGCCTCACAGAATGAATTGGGAAGTCTTCCCTCCTCTTCTATTTCTTGAAAGAATTTGTGAAGAATTTATATTAATTCTTCTTTAAATGTTTGGTAGAATTAACCAGTGAACTTATCTGGGCCTGAGCTTTCCTTTGCGGGACATTTTAAAATTACTAATTAAATCTATTACCTTGTCATCAGTCTATTCAGATTTTCTATTTTTTCTTGAGTTACTTTTAGTAGTTTGTGTCTTTCTAGAAACCTATCCATTTCATTTAAGTTGGCAAACAGTTGTTCATAGTATTCTTTTATAATCCTTTTTATTTCAGTAAGGTTGGTAGTACTGTTCCTCTTTCATTCCTGGTTTTGAAAGTTTGGGTCTTCGTTCCCTCTCTCTCTTATTTTTTGGTCAGTCTACCTAAAGGTTTGTCCATTTTGTTGACCTTTCCAAAGAACCAACTTTTGGTTTCATTTATTTCCTTTATTGCTTTTCTATTTTCTAATTCATTAATTTTTTTTCTCTAATCTTTATTATTCATTTCGTTCTGCTTGCTTCAGATTTGGTTTACTCTTATTTTTCTAGTGTCTTAAGGTTAGGTTATTGATTTGAGATTTTTCTTGTTTTTTAATATAGGCTTTTACAACTAAAATTTTTCTTTTAAGCACTCCTTTAGCTACATCCCATAAGCTTTGGTATACTGTGTCTTCATTTTCATTCTTCTAAAAATATTTTCTGATTTTCCTTTTGATTTCTTCCTTAACTTATTTATTAGTTAGGAGTGTGTTGTGTAATTTCCACTTATCTGTGAATTTCCCAAGTTTCTTTCTGTTACTGATTTCTAATTTCATTCCATTGTAGTCAGAAAACATATTTTCTGTTATTTCAATCCTTTTAAATTTAAACTTATTGAGGCTTGTTTTATGGCCTAGACTAGGGTCTATTCTGGAGAATGTTCCATGTGCATTTGAGGGGAATGTGTATTCTGTTGTTGTTGGGTGGAGTGTTTAGTTTATTTGGTCTCATTGGTTCATTGTGTTCTTCAAGTTTTTTATTTCTTTGTTGATCACCTGCCAAGTTGTTCTATTCATTATTCAAAACAGGGTATTGACATCTCCAACTATTGGTGTTGAGTTGTTTATTTCTCTCCTCAATTATTTCAAATTTTGCTTCATGTATTTTTGGGGCTTTTTGTTAGGTGCATATATGTTTATAATTGTTATATCCTTTTTATCTCTAGTAACGTTTTTTGTTTTAGAGTCTATTTTTTTTAGCTTTCTTATGGTTCCTGTTTGTGTGCATATTTTTTTCCATCCTTTTACTTTTAAATTATTTGTATCTTTGAATCTAAGTTTGTCTCCTGTAGACAGTACATAGTTGGATTAAAAAAAAAATCCAGCCTCACAATCTACAGCTTTTGATTGGTTTATTTAATGCATTCACATTTAATGTTATTATTATATCATAATTGAATTGATATTATAGTTTGATTTACATTTGTCATTTTACTACTTGTTTACTAAATGCCTTATATCTTTTGTGTTCCTCTAGAAATATGGAAGAGATCCATATTTATGCCTATTCCAAAGAAAGGTGATCCAACTGGATATGTAAATTATCAAACAATATCATTAGTATCACATGCAGGTAAAATTTTGCTGAAGATCATTCAAAAGTGGTTGCAGCAGTACATCAGAGGGAACTGCCAGAAATTTAAGCTGGATTCAGAAAAGGATGTGGGATGAGGGATGTCGTTACTGATGTCAGATGGATCCTGGCTGAAAGCAGAGAATACCAGAAAGCTGTTTACCTGTGTTTTATTGACTACAAAGGCATTCAACTGTGTAGCTCATAACAAATTATGAATAATATTGCAAAGAATGGGAATTCTAGAGCACTTAATTGTGCTCATGAAGAACCTGTACATAGATCAAGAGGCAGTTGTTCCAACAGAACAAGGGAATACTGCGTGGTTTAAAGCCAGGAAAGGTGTGCATCCGAGTTGTATCCTTTCACCGTACTTATTCAATCTGTAGGCTGAGCAAATAATACAAGAAGTTGGACTATACGAAGAACAACTGGGCATCAGGATTGGAGGAAGATTCATTAACAATCTGCGTTATGCAGATGACACAACCTTGCTTGCTGAAAATGAAGAGGACTTGAAGCACTTACTGATACAGCCTTTGGTATGGACTACACCTCAACATAAAGAGGACAAAAATCCTCACAACTGGACCAATAAGCAACACGATGATAAATGAAGAAAACCTTGAAGTTGTCAAGGATTCCATTTTACTTGGATCTACAATCAACACCCAAAGAAGCAGCAGTTAAGGAATCAAATGACACATTGCACTGGGAAATCTGCTGCAAAAAACCTCTTTGAAGTGTTGAAAAGCAGATGTCACCTTGAAGACTAAGGTTCGCCTGACCCAAGCCATAGTGTTTTCAATCACCTTACATGCATGCGAAAGCTGGGCAATGAATAAGGAATAACAAAGAGTTGACGCCTTTGAATTACGGTGTTGGCAGAGAATGTTGAGCATACCATGGACTGCCAAGAGAATGAACAAATCTGTCCTGGAAGAAGTACAGTCAGAATGCTCCTTAGAAGCAAGGATGGCGAGACTTCGTCTCACATACTTTGGACATGTTATCAGGAGGGTCCAGTCCCTGGAGAGAGACATCATGCTTGGTCAAGTGGAGGGTCAGCGAAGGAGAGGAAGACCCTCAGCGAGACAGACTGACACAGTGGCTATAACAATGGGCTCAAGCATAACAAGGATCATGAGGACGGCGTAGGACCGGGCTGTGTTTTGTTCTGTTGCACATAGTGTCTCTATGAGCTGGGACCAACTCGATGGCACCTAACAACAACAATATTCTTCCTTTGCTGCTTTCTTTTCCATTAAATGAATATTTTCTACTGTAACATTTTAATTGCTTCAGTAATTTTTTCACTGCATTTTTTGTTATTTTCTTAGTGATTGCTCTAGGGTTTACGTGCACATTTTATTGTAAGCTACTTCAGATTTATACTAACTTAATTCCGATGACCACCACCCATCTGTCAGTTTGTCATACTGTGGTGTGACATGTTGCTGTGAGGCTGGAAGCTATGCCAATGGTATTTCAAATACCAGCAGGGCCACCCATGGTGAACAAGTTTCAGTGGAGCTTCCAGATTAAGACAGACTAGGAATAAAGGGCTGGCAATCTACTTCCAAAAATTAGCCAGTGAAAACTTTATGGATTACAAAAGAACACTCTCTGACTCTCTCACTTTGAACATGTTATCAAGAGGGATCAATTACTGGAGGAAAACATCATGTTTGGTAAATGTCATGGATTGAATTGTGTTCCCCAAAAATATGTGTATCAATTTGGCTAGGCCATGATTCCCAGTATTGTGTGATTATCCACCATTTTGTCATCTGATATGATTTTCCTATGTGTTGTAAATCCTGCCTCTATGATGTTAATGAGAGGGGATAGGTGGCAGTTATGTTAATGAGGCAGGACTCAATCTACAAGACTGGATTGTGTCTTGAGGCAATCTCTTTTAAGATATAAAAGAAAGAAGCGAGCAGAGAGACAGGGAGACCTCATACCACCAAGAAAGCAGTGCTGGGAGCAGAGCTTGTACTTTGGACCCAGGGGTCCTGCAAAGAGAAGCTCCTAGTGCACGGGAAGATTGATGAGAAGGACCTTCCTCCAGAGCCAACAGAGAGAGAAAGCCTTCCCCTGTAGCTGATACGTGAATTTGGACTTCTAGCCTACTTTACTGTGAGGAAATAAATTTCTCTTTGTTAAAGCCACCCATTTGTGGTATTTCTGTTATAGCAGCACTAGATAATAAAGACAGTAAGTAAAGGGCTAGCAACGGTAAGGGAGACCTTCATGAGATAGATTGGCACGTTATCCACAATGATGGATTCAAACATGCTGGTGATCATGAGGATAATGCAGGACCAAGCAACATTTTTATATATTAAGGTAGCCATGTGTTGGAGTCAATTTGACACAGTTATCTAACTATCTATCTATCTGCCTATCTGTCTGTTTGCCTGTCTGTCTACCTACCTACCTATCATCTCCAATGAAATATAAAAATGTTACTGCTATATAGCTCTATTCTCTCTTCTCTCTTTTTCTTCTATATATTTTACAAACCTAATAATACATTGTTATAATTTTATAACTTAAAAAAAATAATATTTTTTGTATTTTCAGTGAAGGTTAACACTGCAGTTTAGGTTCCTATTTAACAATTTCTACACAAGTTGTTCAGTGAAATTGGTTACATTTTTCACAATGCATGAACATTCTCATTATTCCCATACTCCGGATGAGTAGAGACCAATAGTTGTATCTTCAATGGCCACCCACAAGCTTTTGAGACCCCAGTACTACTCACCAAACTAGGATGTAGAACATAACTTTATAAACTATATTATGCCAAATGACCAAGATGTCCCACAAGACTATGGTCCTAATCCTTCAAACTCAGAAAACCAATCCCATGAGGTGTTTGGTTAATTTTAGAACTTTTAAAGAAGCTGATACACACACACACACACACACACACACACACACATATAAACCTTGTTATTCACCATTTCTTATTCTCTTCATTTGTTCCTGTGGATTTGAGTTACCATCTAGTGTCATTTACTCCAATACGGCTTTGACCCCACCACCTCCTTTGTGCTGTTATTGTCAAATATGATAATTTCTATATGTATAGGCCCAACAATACAAATATATGTTGTTTTATTCAGTTGTTTTTTAAATTAATTAGGAGAAGAAATATGCATTTATATTATGCCTTTTATAATTGCATAATTACCTATACTGGTGCACTTTATTGTTTTGTTTAGATTGGAATTACTTTCTGGGGTCACTTGCTTTCAGCTTGAAGAACTTCTTTACTATTTCTTATAAGGTGGTATTGGGAGAACAAATGAAGACATGATCCATCCAGGACCTGAGAGCTGCCTCCAGGCCTGAAGGTGACCACTGTCCTGGCAAACACCCCATTCCTGGAAATGAGTAGGAGGGCAAGGAACATAGCATCCTTGATGCAAGAAACATAACATTCTTGAAGGAACCTGGATCCAAATGATAACATCTGGACATTCTGTACTTGAGGAAAGGTGGGTTGCATGACAAACTCACATTAGTCCCTCTATATAATCTCTGGAGCTTGGGGCAGTAGCATGGAGATCTAGCCATCTGGCTGCCACCCAGGACCTCACGTTGTATGCAAGTTTTCCCCATAATATGTCTTAGACTGCTTATTCAACCTGGAGTGGTCTGCCTCTTTCTTCAGACTGTCCCTACCTTCTTTGTATGATGGCTGCTTTCAGATTTCCCCAGGGGAACTCCCTTGCCCACTGTCACTACTTGACAGGTGGGTTCTGCTAGCAATGAATTCTCTCTTTCTGTTTATCTAAGAATATCTTTGTTTTGCCTTAATTTTTGAGAGATAGTTTTGCTAGATATAAGATTCTTGTTGTCAGCCCTCCACCTCCCACTAGCGTTTTGAATATATCATCCCACTACTTTCTGAGTTCCACTGTTTCTGATAGGAAGTCAGCTGTTAATCTTGTTCGGGGGTCCTTTGTCGGTAGCCAGTCATTTTTTTCTTTCTGCTTTAAATATTTTCTCTTTGTCTTTGGCCTTCAGCATTTTTACTATCATGTGTCTGGGTTAGATCTCTTTGTATTTATTTTACTTTAAGTTTGTTGTGCTTACTGAATGTGTAGATTAACGTTTTTCATCAATTTAGGGGAGTTTTCAGCCATTATTTCATTGAATATATTTTCTGCTCATTTCTCTCTCTCTTCTAATTCTGATACTCCCATTATGCATATATTTGTGTGCTTAATCATGTCCAAATTTCTATTTTTCTTTATTTTTTCTTTCATTCTTCAAATTGCATAATCTCTACTGATCTATATATAAGTTCACCAGTTCTATCTGCCATTTCAAATCTACTGCTGAGCTCCTCTAATGACATTTTTATTTAAGTTGTACTTAACTTCAGAATTGCCACTTGGTTTTTTTTTTTTTTTTAAATTGTACTTTAGATGAAGGTTTACAGAGCAAACTAGCTTCTTATTAAACAATTAATACATATATTGTTTTGTGACATTGGTTGCCAACCCTGCAACATGCCAACACTCTCCCCTTCTCAACCTTGGGTTCCTCATTACCAGCTTTCCTGTTCCCTCCTGCCTTCTTGTCCTTGTCCCTGGCCTGGTGTGCCCATTTAGTCTCATTTTGTTATATGGGCCTGTCTAATCTTTGGCTGAAGGGTGAACCTCAGGAGTGACTTCATTACTGAACTAAAAGTGTGTCTAGGGGCCATACTATGAGGTTCCTCCAGTCTCTGTCAGACCAGTAATTATGGACTTTTGTTTTTTGAGTGAGAATTTTGTTCTACATTTTTCTCCAGCTCTGTCCAGGACCCTCTATTATGATCCTTGTCAGAGCAGTGGGTAGTGTTAGCTGGGCACCATCTAGTTTGCTTGACTCAGTCTGGTAGAGGCTGTGGTAGCTGTGATCCATTAGTCCTTTTGACTAATCTTTCCCTTGTGTCTTTGGTTTTCTTCATTCTCTGTTGCTCCAGACTGGGTAAGACCAGTAGAGTATCTTAGATGGTCACTCACAGGCTTTTAAGACCCCAGTGCTACTCACCAAAGTAGAATGTAGGACATTTTCTTTATAAACTATGTTATGTAAATTGAGCTAGATTTTCCTCGATGCTTCTTTTTTTAAAAAAATAACGTCTCTATATTGGTATTTTCTATTTGATGAGACATTGTCATCATAGCTTCCTATACTTTTTAAAGCATGGTTTAAGAATTTAGTTCTTTGAACATATTTATAATGGCTGCTCTGGAGTCTTTGTTAAGTCCTATGTCTAGGCTCTTACAGGCAATTTCTATGCCTTCTGTTTTCCCTGTGTATGGATCACAATTTTCTGTTTATTTGTAGTCTTATAATCTTTTTTTTTTGGTTGAAACTGGACACTTTAGATTATATGTTGTAACAACTCTAAATGCTGATCCCACCTGCTCCCACTCTACAAAAGCTTTTGGTTGCTGTTATTTATAGTGACTTTACTGGACTATTTTAGTGAAGTCCGTTTTCCCCACAGTGTGAAGCCTCTGGTGTTGCTCCTCAGAGGAATGTGTACACAGTCACCCTGGGATAACAGTTGTTTTTAACAAGGTTCTCTTTGTCTCTTATTCTTGATCTCTCCGTTAAGCTGTCTGTCTCCATTAATATCACACCCAGCTGTTAGTCTTCACTAATTCCTGGCTGATTTCTCTATTGTTTTCAACAATGCCATGGGACATACATTGTTCCACAGTCTGATCCAACTACATTTGAGCCCCTTTGGAGGAGTGGTTTTTGAGACCCGTCTTTGAGGTTTGTTCTGACCCCTGGAGGCCTTTTCTTAGCTGTCTCTCTCTCTTTTTGGTTTTCCCTGATTAACTAGCTGGACTATGGTTTAGTCTGCTACTCTCGTGGAGCTACCAAGGATATTCCTCTAGAGCCTTTGGAGAGAACGTGGCCATGCTGATACCCTGACTTTGGACATCTAGCCTCTAGAAGAGCGATAAAATAAATTTCTGTTGTTTTAAGCCATATAGTTTGTGGTAATTTGTTACAGAAACCCTAGGAAACTAGTACATCACCAAAATCAAGCCCTTAGGCTTGAACTTCCTCTGTTCTAAATAAAGTCAGTTCCTTTGGGGAAAGCTTCAGAGCTCTCTGGCTTGCTTCTTTCCTGGGAAAGATCTCTGAGCTATTGATACTGAGCTGGGAGCAGGAACAGTGGCTTACTTCTCTCAGAATGACACTCCTCCTTTAGAAAGCAGAGTTCTGGGTGGGGGTGGTAGTCTCTGGTCTTAACAGCTTTTCTCTCCCAGCATGGAGCCTCTGCCTTACAAGTAAGATGAGGCAAGTGTTGATGGAGCCCCAGTATTCCCAATCTACCGGTAGATCCTGTCCCCTATGCGTGGGGAATGGATGGAGGAAGACAGCCTCTATCCTCTTGGCTACATTTGTCTGGAATTTAGTCTTTGCAACATGGGGATTGGGAAATGCTGCTGGCCTGCCTCTCCTGGACAGGTGCTGTATTCCTTGACTGGGAACTGGGTAGGGGAGAAGGAGCCCCATTTTCTTGGCTGCACCTACCTGGAGTGAAGCTTCTATGTGCAGGGATAGAAGGAGAGAGTAGCTGTAGTGCCACAGATTCTCATTGTTCTTACTGACGACAATTCCCAGAGACTTTATGTGCTTTTTAAACACTATAATTTAAAAATAATATTTACTACTTATGGGTGTTTTCCTGAGAAGTACATCTGTGGAGCTTCTCACATCTCATTCTGGAAGTGAATATCTGCCTTTCTTCCTTCCTACTTTCCTTCCTTCCCTCCTTTCTTCATTTCTCTGTCTTTCTGTGTGTGATTTTGTTTTGTTAACCTATGGTTAATAGGCAAATATGACATGTTAGAAATGACGTTAGAATCTCGAATGTTATTAGTATGAATACTAAATAATATTGACACTCCTCTTAACTCAAGGAAAAATATGATCAGAAATAATGAATTTTTCCTTTAAGTATGGTGAACAGCTTCTATAGTGATTGCCTGCAAGGCTGAAAGTTATAAGTAAAAAGTTTCAAAGTAAATACATTTCCTTTATTTGTTTTTCCACTATACAAGAAGTCATTGTCTACTGAACTATTAACCCTCTTTCTTTAAAAAGGCTAGATTTTCCCCTAATGCTAAAGGATAGGCTATTTTCCTTTTCTGGACATTCATAATCCTTTGTCTTTTAGTAGTTTCAAAAGCTTTGCAACAATGTTCAGATAATTTCAAAAATTAAAAAAAGGGCTAGGTTAAAAATTGGTGTTTTAAATATTGTATCTGTTGCTATAAATTGCTTTGTCCAAATTCCATAACAGGTTTATCTTTTTTTAAAATAATATTTTATTATGTTTTTGGTGAAAGCTGATACAGCAGTTTAAGTTCCCATTCAACAATTTTTATACAAGTTGTTCAGTGATATTGGTTACTTTCTTAACAACACGTGAACATTCCCATTATTTCCATTCTGGTTGTTTCGTTTCCATTAATCTAGTTTCCCTGCCCAGTTACATTCTTGTCTTTGTTTTAAAACAATTTTTGACTGTTTGGTCTCATATAGGTGATTTTTAAAAGGAGCACAGTACTTACGGGTGATATTCATTATTTTTTGAGCTGATTTGTTATTTAGCTACAAGGTGACCTCAGGAGTTAGTTGCGGTTTAAGTTTTGAAGAGTATCTCAGGGCAAAAGCCTTGGAGAGTCCTCCAATCTCAACCAGTCTAGTAGGTCTGGCTTTTTGTTTTTAATTTAAATTTAAGGAATTTGAGGTTTTGTTCCACATTTTACTCTCATCATCTATTGTGGCCCTGATTAGAATGGTAGGTAGTGGTAGCTGGGCACCATCTAGTTCTTGGGGTCTCAGGATAGACGAGATTGTGGTTTGTGTAGATCATTTTTCCTGTAGACTAATTTCTTATGAGTCTTTTGTTTCCTTCTTTCTCTTTTGCTCTGGATGAGTACAGACCAATAGCTGTACTTTAGATGGCCACTCACAAGCTTTTAAGATCCCAGACACTACTCACCAAACTAGGATGTAGAGCATAACTTTATGAACTATATTGTGCTAATTGACTGAGATAGCCCATGAGACTATGGTCTTAATCCTTCCAACCCAGAAATCCAATCCTGCAAGGTGTTTGGTTATGTCAAAATAGTATCCATAACTGTACCCCCTGTGTGCTTTATTATATATATGAATATATGTACATACAGTCACACAGACACATATACATATGCATACACCTATATGTACCCACATATATACTCACATATACATATATGCACCTGTTGTTGTTTGGTGCCATTGAGTCAGTTCCAACTCATAGTGACCCCACGTACAACAGAATGAAACACTACCGGGTCCTGCACCATCCTTACAATCATTGTTATGCTTGAGCCCATTGTTCCAGCCACAGTGTCAATCCATCTCACTGAGGATCTTCCTCTTTTTTGCTGACCTTTTACTTTACGAAGCATGATGTCCTTCTCCAGGGACTGGTCACTCCTGAAGACATGTCCAAAGTACATGAGATGAAGTCTCGCCATCCTTGATTCTAAGAAGAATTCTGGCTGCACTTCTTCCAAGACAGATTTGTTCATTCTTCCGGAAGTCCATGGTATATTCAATATTCTTCACCAACACCATAATTTCAAGACATCAGTTCTTTTTTGGTCTTCCTTGTCCATTGTCCATTCATTTGTATGCATATGAGGTGATTGAAAATACCATGGCTTGGGTCAGGTGCATCTTAGTCCTCAAAGTGATATCTTTGCTTTTCAACACTTGAAAGAGGTATTTTGCAGCAGATTTATCCAATGCAACTTGTTGTTTCATTTCTTAACTGCTGCTTCCATGGGTGGTGACTGTGGATCCAAGTAAAATGAAATCCTTGACAAGTTCAATATTTTCTCTATTTATTATGATGTTGCTTAGTGGTTCAGTCATGAGGATTTTTGTTTTCTGTATGTTGAGGTGTAATCTTTACTGAAGGCTGTAGTCTTTGGTCTTCATCAGTAAGTGCTTCAAGTCCTCTTCGCTTTCAGTAAGCAAGATAGTGTCATCTGCATATCCCAGGTTGTTAATAAGACTTCCTCTAATCATGATGTCATGTTCTTGATATAGTCCAGAATCATAGATTATTGCTCAGCATACAGATTGAATAAGTATCGTGAAAGGATACAACCCTGATGGACACCTTTCCTGACTTTAAACTATGCAGTATCCCCTAGTTCTGTTTGAACAACTGCCTCTTGATCTATGGTCAGGTTCCTCATGAGCACAATTAAGTGTTCTGGAACTCCCATTCTTTGTAATGTTATCCATAATTTGTTATGAACCACATAGTTGATTGCCTTTGCATAGTCAATAAAATACAGGTAAACATCTTTCTGATATTCTCTGCTTTCAGCCAAGATCCACCTGACATGAGCAATGATATCCCTTCTTCCACGTCCTCTTCTGAACCCAGCTTGAACTTCTGGCAGTCCCTGTCAATGTAACTGTTTTTGAATGATCTTCAGCAAAATTTTACTTGCATGTGGTATTAATTGTCTTAGTCATCTAGTACTACTATAACAGAAATACCACAAGTGGATGGCTTTAACAAAGAGAAATTTATTCTCTCAGAGTCCAGTAGGCTACAAGTCCAAATTCAGGGTACCAGCTCCAGGGGAAGGCCCTCTTTCAGCTCTGAAGGAAGGTCCATGTCATCAATCTTCCTGGTCCAGGAGCTTCTCTGCATAGGAACCTCAGGTCCAAAGGACATGCTCTGCTCTGCACTGCTTTCTTGGTGGTATGAGGTCCCCATGTGTCTCTGCTTGCTTCTGTTTTTTATATCTCAAAAGAGATTGGATTAAGACACTATCTAATCTTGTAAACATCGTCAGTATAACCTCATCAGAGTGACAGAGTTTACAACACATAAGGAAATCACATATAACCTCATCATCATGATAGAGTTTATAACATATAAGGAAATCACATCAGATTTACAAAATGGTACACAATCAAACAATACTGGGAATCATGACCCAGCCAAGTTGACAGATATTTCTGGGGGACACAATTTACCCATGACATTAATGATATTGTTTGATAATTTCCACATTCAGTTGGATCACCTTTCTTTTGAATGGGCACAAATATGGATCTCTTCCAGTCAGTTGGTCAAGTAGCTGTCTTCCAAATTTCTTGATATAGATAAATGAGCACCTCCAGCAGCTGCATCTGTTTGTTGAAACATCTCAATTGGTTTTCCGTTAATTCCCGGAGCCTTGCTTTTCTCCAATGCCTTCAGTGCAGCTTGGACTTCTTCCTTCAGTAACATCAGTTCTTGATCACGTACTACCTCCTGAAATGGCTGAACATTGACCAGTTTTTTTTGGTACAGTGACTCTGTGTATTCCTCCCATCTTCTTTTGATGCTTCCTATGTTATTCAGTGTTTTGCCCATAGAATCCTCAAAGTTGCAACCTGAGGCTTGAACTTTTTCTTCAGTTCTTTCGGCTTGAGAAATACCGAGCATGTTCTTCCCTTTTGGTTTTCTAACTCTAAGTTTTTGTACATTTTATTATAATACTTTACTTTGTCTTCTCGAGCTACCCTTTGAAATCTTCTGTTCAGTTGTTTTACTTCATCATTTCTTCCCTTTGCTTTATCTACTTTACATTTAAGAGCAAGTTTCAGAGTCTCTTCTGACATCCATTTTGGTCTTTTTTTTTTTTTTTTTCTTTCTGTCTTTTTAATGACCTCCTGCTTTCTTCATGTATAATGTCCTTGATGTCATTCCACAACTCATCTGGCCTGCAGTCATTAGTGTTCAATGCATCAAATCTATTCTTGAGATGGTCTCTAAATTCAGGTAGGATATACTCAAGATTCTACTTTGGCCCTTGTGGACTTGCTCTAATTTTCTTCAGCTTCAACTTGAACTTGCATATGAGCAATTGATGGTGTGTTCTGCAGCTGGCCCTTGGCCTTGTTCTGACTGATGATATTGAGCTTTTCCATCATCTCTTTCCACAGATGTAGTTGATTTGATTCCTGTGTATTCCATCTGGGGAGGTCCTCCACATGTATAGTCACTGTTTATGTTGTTGAAAAAAAGATATTTGCAACGAATAAGTCATTGATCTTGCAAATTATCTCCTGTGATCTTTGGCGTGTTTTCTATCACAAGGCCATATTTTCCAGCTACGGATTCTTCTTTGTTTCCAATTTTCGCATTCCAGTAATTACCAATGTATTTTGATTGCATGTTTGATCGATTTCAGGCTGCAGAAGTTGGTAATAATCCTCAGTGTCTTCATCTTTGGCATTAATGGTTGGTGTGTAAATTTGAATAATAGTCGTAGTAACTGGTCTTCCTTGTAGGTGTATGGATATTATCCTATCACTGGCAGCCTTGTACTTCAGGATAGATCTTAAAATGTTCTTTTTGACAATGAATGCGACGCCATTCCTGTTGAATTTGTCATTCCTGGCATAGTAGACCATATGATTATCTGATTCAAAATTGCCAATACTAGTCCATTTCAGTTCACTAATGCCTAGGATCGATCTTCATGCATTCCATTTCATTTTTGACAACTTCCAAATTTCCTAGATTCATATTTTGTACATTCTTCATTCTGTTTATTAATGGATGTTTGCAGCTGCTTCTTCTCATTTTGAGTGATGCCACATCAGCAAATAAAGGTCCCAAAGGCTTGACTGCATCCATGTCACTAAAGTTGACTCTACTTTGAGGAGGCAGCTCTTCCCTAGTTGTATTTTGAGTGCCTTCCAACCTGAGTGGTTCATCTTCCAGCACTATACCAGATAGTGTTCCGCTGCTATTCATGAGGTTTTCACTGGCCGATTTTTTCAGAAGTTGACTGCCAGGTTTTTCTTCCCAGTCTGTCTTAGTCTGGAAGCTCAGCTGAAACCTGTCCACCATGGGTGACCCCTCTGGTATTCGAAATACTGGTGGCATAGTTTCTAGCATCACAGCAACATGCAAGCCAATACAGCATGACAAACTGACACATATGTGGGGACATATATGCCTACTTAATATGTATATATACTTGCACATATATTTGTTAGTTGTTTTTGCTGTTTCAAAATTACCAACAGGTCTTTTTGTCTTGTGTACTTTTTAGTGACATTATTTATCTTCATCAAGCTGTGTACACTTCACCCTCATTCACTGTTACCTTTCCCAACACCAAAAATAATAAGTGTCTACCGTCTAGAGAGTGAATCCCCTTCACCCTCATATCTCAGGTAACCACTAATGCACATTAATTTTTGTATATTTACTTGCTCATGTCATTTCATAAACGTGAGAATGTACAATTTTTTTTTGTGATTAACTTATTTTGCTCAATATGATGTTCTGCAGATTCATCCATGTTCCAAGATGTTTTGGGAACTCATTTTTCTTTATTACTGAGTAGTATTCTATTGCATGTATGTACCACATTTTAATTATCCATTCATCCATTGATGGGCACTTAGGTTGTGACCATTTTTTGCTATTGTGAATAGTGCTTTGATGAACACAGATGTGCAGATGTCTGTTCTTGTCACTTCTATTAGATCCCTAGGGTATATAACCAGGAGTGGAGTTCCTGGGTCATGTGGCAGCTCTACCTCTAGTTTTTTGCGGAACCACGCTATTGTTTCCCACAATGGCTGTACTATTTTGCATTCCCACCAGCAATGGATGAAGGTGCCAACATAACAGGTTTATCTTACTGACATTAAGACAAAGTTTTAAGATTCACCTTTCTACTGCCATTAAAAAAAAAAAGCTATTCTGCATGGTTTCTGGAATATTAAGCACAATACAAGTTTTTAAATTGTTTTCCATTTAATTATCATCTCTTGGACACCAAGTGGTGCAGTGGTTAAGAGTTTGGCTGCTAACTGAAAGGTTGGCGGTTCAAACCCATTAGCCGCTCCGCAGGAGAAAGACGTGGTAGTCTGCTCCCACTAGCTCTTATAGCCTTGGAAACCCTATGGGGTACTTCTACTCTGTCCTGTAGGGTCGTTATGAGTCAGAATCAACTCAACAGCAACGGGTTTGGTTTTTTTTGTTTTCTGGACACCAGGGAACCCAGAATAATCCTGCACCAGACCACAGCCGTATCTTCTCACTAGATTCGTGGGGTACGGTATAGGTAACCAGGAACAATAGCAAAGGAAACAAGGTCACAATTCTTAGGTGGGCGGAGGTTCTCATGAGGTTACTGTCAAGATAGCCAGGACTGCAGTCAGCTGAAGGCTTGACAGGCTGGAGGGTCTGCTGCCAAGATGGCACACTCTGATGGCTGTTGGCAGGAGGCTTCAGTTCTTTGCCACATGGCCCTCTCCCTAGGGCTGCTTGAGTATTCTCTTGACATAGCAGCTGCTTCCTCAGAGTGAGTGAATCAAGAGAGAGAGATTGAAGCTGCAATGGCTTTTATGAGCCTGTGTCTCTTATGATTGTCACTTCTGCCACGTTCTATTTGTCAGAAGTGAGTCACTAGGTCCAGCCCACCTCAACAGGAGGGGAATTAGGCTCCACATTTTGAAGGGAGGCGTGTCAAAGAATTTGTGGACATAATTTAAAACTACCATAGCAGCACTTCCATTTTTTCTAGGTGTTTTGTGAGGTACACTTCTTCTCCTTTATTTTGTCAAAGAGAAAATTTAGTAACAGACATCTTATTTTGAGTTTAAGGTTCTTCTTATCCATGAAAATAATATTAACCATAAAAAAATTCCTGACACAAAATTAATCCTGCCAGTGGCTTTTTTTCACGCAAAGTTGCTAATCTTTCTTTCCCATTAGATGCCAGGCTCACTTAATTTAAATTTCAAAAGGTATCATGGCTGCAGGTGGGTGGAGGGCCAGAGGTTGTCTTATGACTTGATATCAGTTGATTGCAGTAAAAGGCAGAGGGCAGGGTTCAATCAATCATGTTAAGATTAGCCAGTGGTTGATTTTCCATTCTTCTCCTTCTTCTTCTCTTTGTAAGCCTCATTGGAACTAGTCTACTTTGAGCCATTTGCCTTTTTTGAAATCAGAATTGTCTCCTTACATGCATATAGAATAACTACTCAGAATAAACCTTATGTTTCAATTTCTTTGAGTTTTGATTATTTTAAACAACTTCTATTTAAAAACCTCTTAATTTCCCCTCCCCTCTTTGACCTTTATGTTCTTGGCACGCAATGTGCATTAAGTGTGAGCTCTGCCTAGTGACCCTCCCTCCCTTTCCTGTGCTGATGACACTCTTCACAGGCCTACACCTTGCATTCTCCATGTTCCCAGACTCCTGCCCCACTTAAGGCAGATGCCCTGGGCCCTGATGCCTGCTGCCACTGCCTCCCGCTCTGACTTCCCCTCTGTAAGTCATTGAGCCAGGCACTGTTATCAATGCACATTTCAGTTGGGTTTAGAATGAGCAGAGCACAGGCTCTGGAATAGATCCCACCGCCTGTGGGCTCACTTACCTTGGGCAGAGAGCTTCTCTCTGAGCTTCAGCTTCTTCATCTGTAAAATGGGGATAGTCTTATAAAATTGTGGGCTCAGTAAGTGAATTAATCCATATAACCTCGTAATATAGTGCCTGACCTGTAGCAAGTGCTCGCCGAGTATTAATTACTAGCACTACTAATGTGGAATTGGACCTGTCACAGAATCTTTCTCAGTATCCTCTTATGTAAAATTGGAAATAGTATTCTGTCTACCTTATAGGGTTGTTCTGAGTCTAAAATGAGATAAAATGTAGCAAATGTAGCATAAACTCTTGACCCTCAGATCAACCATGGGAGGTCATGTGCTTGAGGAGAGGAGGGGGGCTGGTCCTGGCAGAGAAGGAGAGGGGAGTGTTACAGAAATTGCATGGATTGGAGCTGTCTGCAGCAATAGCCAATTCTGAGATAGGGATGAGGTGAGCAGCAAGAGCTTTATTGTATATCGATATACAGGAGACAGAGGGGAATTGATTCCTCCAAAAACCTGTCTCCTCAAAATGGAGACTGGCTGAAGGTTTTATATGGACAGGATTATAGTTCCTCCTTGAGGTGGTCTCGTCCCAGACTAGTTAACCTTTTACTGGCAATTCTTGAGGGTTATCTGGTGCCATTCTGGTTTCTTGTCACAAGATGGGTGTTTTGTTCAGTTTTTCATTTCTAGATCATTATCACTTATTTTTCCTCCCTCCAGGGAGGAACCTTAGTTAATCTTAAACTTTTAGAGGGACTGGAATAGGAAAAGGGAGAAAGAAAAAGAAGTAGTATGAGACAAAGCGGGGGCTAGCAATGGTGGGAATCAATTATTCAGCAATGGTGGTAGTTGAGCTTATGCAGCCTGTTCCAGGAACATTTGGAGGGGGGCAACCAGAGGGGCAGACAGGGTCCCAAGGCTTCTCCTGAGGGCTTTCTCTGTCCTAAGGCCTGGCTGGGCCGCCTCCCTGCCCATGGCTTTTGAAGCACAACCTGGGTCTTCCCTCATGCTCATTGGAGATGGTTCTATTACCTCAACCAATGACAAGAGAAGACTAGTTTACAGAACTGAAATAATTCACTAATTCATCAAGTCAGTGCTATTCTTCTCAACAATAAGAAGTGTTTGCATTTTGGCTGGTTTTCTTAACCACCAGTTGCCGTGGGGTTGACTCTGACTCACAGTGATCCTGATTCCTGGCGATCCCATGTGTGTCAGAGAAAAGCTGTGCACCACAGGGTTTTCAATGGCTGATTTTTCAGTAGTAGATCGCCAGGCCTTTCTACTGAGGTACCTCTGGGTGGACCTGAACTTCCACCCTTTTTGTTAGCAGCTGAGTGCATTAATTATTTTCATCATCTAGAGACTCCCTGGTGCTTTTACTGTCTCACAAACACTTTGCTTCCTCTTTCCACACAGTTGTGCCACCAGGGGCCTCAGACAACCCAGGAGGTTTGGGACTGAAAATGAAGACACATACTTACAGGAGCTGGAGCAGGAGATACAGACTGGGGTGGGTAGGGGTGTGGGAAGATGGGAGGGGGTAGAGGGAGGAGAAGAAAGAAAGAAGTAAAGGATGAAATTAAAGAGAAATAAACTATGAGTACCAGGGCTCTGGAGACCACACACCCTCCAAAAAGGTCAGGAAATGGCAGGATCACCTCTCAAACAGAGACCTGGCCCGTCAGTCTCACTGAAGCTACTGTAAGGGCGCCGCAGCGCCACCTGGTGTTCACTGGCGGTGGCGCCCGGAAGGCTCACTGTGCCCCCCCGCACCCCGACCCTGACCAGTCCCAGGAGCAAAGACAGAACCCGGAGGCCAGCAACAATTGGTCTTCTGTCTCCTAAAGCCCTGGTACATGGAGGATGATGAAGGTAAAGAGTAAAATAAGGATGGGAACAGCCTGAACCCCTTTTCTCTTTTAAATAGAAAGTATCTTTTTGATTTATTTTTCTTTTCTTTGATGGGCAGATTCAAAGTGTTGAGTTAATCTAAGTCTTCCAGAAGGGCATACTACCATCTGAGGTCTATGCAGGGGCCCTTTCTTGCTTTGTTCTAACATTTTACCCTTCCTACCTCAGGCAAAAATCCCCAAAGTATTTTGACACAGTTCCTTGAATTCATTTGTATTCTTATTTTATATATATATATATATATCTTATCTTATATATATGTTTATATATATATATGCATATATATTTATATACAAAACTTCAGATTTTAAAATAGTGCTTTTTTCTCTCTTTACTTTCACATGATCTTCATTATTTTTAGTAAAACTTATAATTGCTGCATCACGTAGATGTACTATTTTGTTCTTAGGTTCCAACTCTTGAAGGTGGAAAGTTAAGAGTTGGTAAAATATCCCCATCGTATTTGTTCATGCCATATCCCTTCCAGACAATTTACAGATAAAGACATCAAAAGCCTGAAAAAGTAATAAGAATTTTACTATCCTTTGCTGAAGAATTTGTATATGCCTTTAAAAAAAAAAACTTTGTATATATATATATATATATATATTTTTATATATATAGTTTTTTTTAAGAAATTGCGCTTTAGATGAAGGTTTACAGAGCAAATTGGTTTCTCATTAAATAATTAATATACCTATTGTTTTGTAACATTGGTTGCCAACCCCATGATGTGTCAACACTCTCCCCTTTGCAACCTTGGGTTCCCCATTACCAGCTTTTCCGTCTCCTCTTGCCTTCTCGTCCTTGTCCCTGGCCTGGTGTGCCCATTTAGTTCTTATTTGGTTTTATGGGCCTGTCTAATCTTTGGCTGAAGGGTAAATCTCAGGAGTGACTTCAGTACTAAGTTAAAAGGGTGTGCAGGGGCCATACTCTTGGGGTTTCTCTAGTCTCTGTCAAATCAGTAAGTCTGGTCTTTTTTTGTGAGTTAGAATTTTGTTCTACATTTTTCTCCAGCTGTGTCCAGGACCCTCCATTGTGATCCTGTCATAGTGGTCAGTGGTGGTAGCCGGGCATCATCTAGTTGTGCAGGACTCAGGCTGGTAGAGGCTGTGGTAGTTGTGGTCCATTAGTCCTTTGGACTAAACTTTCCATTGTATCTTGTTTTCTTCATTCTCTCTTGCTTCAAATGGGGTGGTACCAGTGGAATATCTTAGATGGCCATTCACAAGCTTTTAAGACCCTAGACGCTACTCACCAAAGAAGGATGTAGAACATTGTCTTTATAAACTATGTTATGCTAGTTGAGCTAGATGTCCCCTGAGACCATGGTCTCCAGCCCTCAGCCCAGTAATTTGGTCCTTCAGGGAGTTTGAATGTGTGTATGAAGCTTCCATGACCTTGCCTTGGTCAAGTTGTGCTGACTTCCCCAGTATTGTGTATCGTCTTACCCTTCACCAAAGTTACCGTTTATCTAGTGTATAGTTAAGTATTTTTCCCTCCCTGCCCCTTCCCTCCCTGGTAACCATCAAAGATTGTTTCTTTCTGTGTGTAAACCTTTTTATGAGTTTTTATAATAGTAGTCTCATACAGTATTTGTCCTTTTGTGATTGACTTATTTCACTCAGCATAATGCCCTCCAGATTCATCCACGTTATGAAATGTTTTGAAGATTTATCACTGTTCTTCATTGTTGCGTAGTATTCCATGGTGTATGTACCATAATTTGTTTATCCATTCATCTGCTGATGGGCACTTAGGTTCTTTCCATCTTTTTGCTATTGTGATTAAAGTGACAGTGAACATGGGTGTACATATGTCTATTCGTGTGATGGCTCTTATTTCTCTAGGGTATACTCCTAGGAGTGGGATAGCTGGATTGTATGGTATTTCTATTTCTAGCTTTTTAAAGAAGTACCATATTGTTTTCCAAAATGGTAGTATGTTTTGCATTCCTACCAGCAGTGAATAAGAGTTCCAATCTCCCTGTAGACTCTTCAACATTTGTTATTTTCTTTAAAAAAAAACTTCGTATTTTGAGATAATTATAGATTTACACGAAGTAGCAAAAACAGTACAAAGGATCCCCTGTACCTTTTACCCTGTCTCCCCTAATGTGACATCTTATGTAGCTGCAGGGCAATGCCACAACCAGGACATGACATTGCTACATTATTGCTAACTAGACTACAGATCCTTATTCAGTTTTCACCATTTTAAAACCTGCAATAATTTGTGTGTATGTATAGTTCAGTGCAATTTTATCCCATGCATAGGTTCATGTAACCACCTGTCCCATCACCACAGAGGACCTCCCTTGTGCTACCCTTTTATGTTCACAACTCCCCACCAGCCCCATACCTGTCCCTGTCCCTTGGCAACCATTAATGTGTTCTCTATCTCTATAGTTTTGTCATTTGGAGCATGTTATATAAATGAAATGGTAGTGTGTAACCGTTTGAGATCAGACTTTTTTTCCATAAGAATAGTGCCCTAGAGACCCATCAAAGCTGCTGGGTATATCAATAGTTTGTTCCTTTTATTGCTGAAGGGTTCCATAGTAAGGATTTGCCAGAGTTTGTTTAACCACTCACCCACTGAAAGATGTTCCTGTTTTTTGCTACTATGAATAAAGATGCTACGAACATTTGTGTTCAGATTTTTGTATGAATGCAAGTGTTCATTTCTCTGGAATAAATGCCCAAGAGTACAATTGCTGGGTTGTGTAGGTAGCACATGTTTGATTTTATAACAAACTGCCAAACTGTTTTCCAGAGTGGCTGCACTATTTTACAATTTTCCCCAGTAGCATATGAGAGATCCAGGTTCTCTGCATTTTCTCCAGCATTTGGTATTATCACTATTTTTTTTTTAATTAAAAATTTAGCTCTTCTAAGAGGTATGTAGTCCCTGGTGGTGTAAATGGTGAACATGCTTGGTTCAAGTTCACCTAGAGGTGATTCTGAAGAAGAGCTTAGTGATACTTTCTAAAAATCAGCCACTGAAAATCCTAGGGAGCACAGTTCTACTCTGACACACTTGGGGTTATCTCCATGGCAACTGATTTTTAATAGGTGTGTAGTGATATTATGGTTTTAATTTGCATTCTCTGAATGACTAATGTGTATTTTTAATTTGTGAAATAGTATTGTGCTATACCACCACTTGTCTGTCAGTTTGTTGTACTGTGGTTGCTTGCGTGTTGCTGTGATGCTGGAAACTATGCCACTGGTATTTCAAATACCAGCTGGCTCACCCATGGTGGACAGGTTTCGGCAGAGCTTCCAGACTAAGACAGACTAGGAAGAAGGACCTGGCAATCTATTCCCCCCCCCAAAAAAAAATGTCTAGTGAAAACCTTATGAATAGCAGTAGAACATTGTCTGATATAGTGCTGGAAGGTGAGCCCCTCAGGTTGGAAGGCACTCATAATATGACTGGGGAAGAGCTGCCTCCTCAGAGTAGAGTCAACCTTAATGACGTGGATAGAGGAAAGCTTTTGGGACATTCTTTGGCTGATGTGGTATGACTCAAAAAGAGAAGAAACAGCTGCAAACATTCATTAGTAACCGGAATGTAGAATGTACAAAGTATGAATCAAGGAAAACTGGGAAGTTTGAAAAATGAAATGGAATGCTTGAAGATAAATATCCTAGGCATTAGTGAGCTGAAATGGACTGGTATTGGCCGTTTTGATTTGAACAATAATATGGTCTACTATTCTGGAAAAGACAAAATGAAGAGGAATGGCGTCACATTCACCATCAAAGAGAACATTTCAAGATCTATCCTGAAGTACAAGGCTGTCAGTGATAGGATAATATCTATATGCCTACAAGGAAGACCAGTTAATATAATTATTATTCAAATTTACACATAAACCACTAATGCCAAAGATGAGGAAACTGAAGATTTTTATCAATTTCTGCATGCTGAAATTGATCAAACATGCACTTAAGATGCATTGATAATTACTAGTGATTAGAATGTGAAAGTTGGAAACAAAGACGAAGGATCACTAGTTGAAAAATATGGCCTTGGTGATAGAAAGTACAGTGGAGATCGCAAGATAGAATTTTGTTTAACACTAACAATTTATTTGTTGAAAATATATTTTTTCAACAACATAAGCAACAATTATACATGTGGACCTCACTGAATAAAATACACAGGAATCAAATTGACTACATCTATGGAAAGAGATGATAAAAAAGCTCAATATCATCAGTCGGAACAAGGCAATGGGCCGACTGCAGAACAGACCATCAATTGCTCATATGCAAGTTCAAGTTGGAGTGCAGAAAATTAAAACAAGTCCATGAGAGCCGAAATATGACCTTGAGTATATCCCACGTGAATGTAGAGGCCATCACAAGTATAAATTTGACACACTGAACACTAATGACCAAAGGTCAGATGAGTTGTGGAAGGACATCATACATGAAGAAAGCAAAAGGTAATTAAAGACAGGAAAGAAAGAAAAGACCAAAATGGATGTTAGAAGAGACTCTGAAACTTGCTTTTGAACGTGAAGTAGCTAAAGCAAATGGAAGAAAAGAGATAGTAAAAGAGCTGAACAGAGGATTTCAAAGGGCAGCTCAAGAGGACAAGTAAAATATTATAATAAAATGTGCAAAGACCTGGAGTTAGAAAACAAAAAGGGAAGAACACACTCAGCATTTCTCAAGCTGAAAGAACTGAAGAAAAAATTCAAGCCTGGAGTAGCAATTTTGAGGAATCAACGGGCAAAATATTGAACAGCATTGGAAGCATCAAAAGAGGATGGAAGGAATATACAGTCACTGTACCAAAAATAATTGATCAAAGTTCAACCATTTCAGGAGGCAGCATCTGGTATTGAACCGATGGTACTAAAGAAAGAAGTTCAAGCTGCACTGAAGGCATTAGCAAAAAACAAAGCTCTAGAAATTGACAGAATACCAAATGAGATGTTTCAACAAACAGATGCAGTGCTGGATGTGCTCACTCATCTATGCCAAGAAATTTGAACAACAGTTACCTCGCCAATCGACTGGAAGAGATCCATATTTGTGCCCATTCCAAATAAAGGTGATCCAACGAAATGTGGAAATTATTGAACAATGCCATTAATATCACATACAAGTAAAACTTTGCTGAAGATAATTAACAAACGGTTGCAGCAGTACATCAACAGGGTACTGCCAGAGATTTAAGTAGGATTCAGAAGAGAACGTGGAATGAGGGATATCATTGCTGATGTCAGATGGATCTTGACTGAAAGCAGAGAATACGAGAAAGATGTTTACATGTGTTTTATTGCCTATGCAAAGGCATTCAACGTGTGGATCATAACAAATTATGGATAACATTACAAAGAATGGGAATTCCAGAACACTTAATTGTGCTCATGAAGAACCTGTACATAGATCAAGAGGCAGTCATTCATGCAGAACAAGGGGATGCTGCCTGGTTTAGAGTCAGGAAAGGTGTGCGTCAGAATTGTATCGTTTCGCCATACTTATTCAATCTGTGGAGGCCTGGCTGCACAGTGGTTAAAGCCATCAACTGCTAACTGAGAGGTCGGCTCCATGGGAGACAGATGTGGCAGTCTGCTTCTGTAGAGATTTACAACCTTGGAAACCCTATGTGGTCGCTATGAGTCAGAATGAACTTGATGGCAGTGGGTTTTATGCAATATGTATGTTGAGAAAATAATCCGAGAAGCTGGACTATATGAAGAAGAACAGGGCATCAGGATTGGTGGAAGACTCATTAACAACCTGTGATATGCAGAGGACAAGCTTGCATGTTGAAAGTGAAAAGGACTTGAAGTACTAACTTAAAAAGATCAAAGACTACAGCCTTCAGTATGGATTACACTTCAACATAAAGAAAACAAAAACCTTCACGACTGGACCAGTAAGCAACATCATGATAAATGGAGAAAATATTGAAGTTCTCAGGATTTCATTTTACTTGGATTCACAATCAACACCCATGGAAGCAGCAGTCGAGGGATCAGACACATTACATTGGGCAAATCTGCTGCAAAAGACCTCTTTAAAGTGTTGAAAGGCAAAGACATCACTTTGAGAACTAAGGTGAACCTGACCCAAACCATGGTATTTTCAATTGTCTCAAATGCATGTGAAAGCTGGACAATGAATAAGGAAGACCGAAGAAGAATTTATTCCTTTGAATTGTGGTGTTGGTGAAGAATACTGAATATACCATGGACTGCTAGAATAACAAACAAGTCTGTCTTGGAAAAAGTACAGCCAGAGTGCTCCTTGTAAACGAGGATGGTCTCATGTACTTTGGACATGTTATCAGGAGGGACCAGTCCCTGGAGAAGGACATCATGCTTGGTAAAGTAGAGGGTCAGTGAAAAAGAGGAAGACCCTCAAAGAGATGGATTGACACAGTGGCTGCAACAGTTAGCCCCAATATAGCAATGATTGTGAGTATGGCACAGGACCAGGCAGTGTTTCATTTTGTTGTAGGTGCTGTCACTATGAGTTGGAACCAACTTGATGGCACCTAACAACAACAATAGGTAAAAAATTGAGCAATGCAGTCTGCATCAAAAGAATATGGAAGGAATGCAGAGTCACTGTACCAAAAAGAATTGGTCGACGTTCAACTATTTCAGGAGTAACATATGATCAAGAACTGATGGTATTGAAGGAAGAAGTCCGAACTGCACTGAAGGCATTGGTGAAAAACAAGGCACCAGGAATTGAGAGAATACCAATAGAGATGTTTCAACAAATGGAAGCAACACTGAAGGTGATCACTCACCATCCAGGAAATGGGGAAGACAGCTCCCTGGCCAACCGACTGGAAGAGATCCATATTCGTACCCATTCCAAAGGAAGGTGATTTTCTTAGTTAGTCTAGTGTTACTGTAACAGAAGTACTACAAGTGGGTGGCTTTAACAAAGAGAAATTTATTTTCTCTTGGTTTAGGAAGTTATAAGTCTGAATTCAGGGTACTGGCTCTAGGGGAAGCCTTTCTGTCTCTGCTGGCTCTGGAGGAAGGTCCTTGTCTCTTTGAGCTTCTGCTCCTGGGTTATCTTCAGGTGGCTTGGCTTCTCTGTTCCCCTATCTCTGCTTGCTAGCTTGTGTTTAATCTCTAGTATATCTCAAAAGAGACTGACTCAAGATATGCCCTACACTAATCCTGCCTCGTTAACATAACAAAGACAACCCATTCCCAAATGGGATTATAACCACAGGCATAGAGGTTAGAATTTATAGCACTTATTTTTGGGGGACACAACTCAATCCATATCATTCTACCCTTTGGCCCCCCAAAATTCATGTCCTTGTCACATGCAAAACTCATTCACCCCGTCACATCATCCCAAAAGTCTTAAATCCACTCCAAGTCCAAAATCTCATCCTCTGAATTATCTAAATCAAATATGGGTGAAACTTTAGGCGTATTCCATCCTGGGGCAAAATTCCTCTTTGTCTGTGAACCTGTGAAATCTAGACTACAAGTTCTCTGTTTCCAAAGTACAGTGATGGAACAGGCACAGGGTAGACATTTCCATTACAAATGGGAGAAACTGGAGGGAAAGAAGGGTTAACAAGCACTAAGCAAGTCCAAAATCCAGCAGAACAATTCACATTAGCTCTCAAGGCTTGAAAATAATCCTCTGTTCTCTGTGACCATCTAGGCAATGGCCCTGACCTCTAGACTCTGGGTGTTGGCCATGCTCTCTGGATTCTGGATAGAGGCCCGTCGGCTTCTGCTCCTAGTTGATTTTCATATGACTTGGCATCTCTCCCACCTCTGCTTGCTAGCTTGAGTTTAATCTCTTTTGTATCTCAAAAGAGATTGAATCAAGATACACCTTACCCTAATCATGCCTCACTTCTCTGATGGCTAATGATGTTGAACATTTTTTCATGTTCTTATATATCATCTTGGAGAATTGTCTATTCAGATCTTATGCTCTTTTTTTTTGTTTTAAATTTTGGTGAAAATATACACAGTCATCATTATTATGGCTTGAATGGTGTCTCCCAAAAATATGTGTCGTAAATCCTAATGCCTATACCTGTGGTTATAACCTTGTTTGGGAATGGGTTTTCTTTTTTATGTTAATGAGGCAGTATTAGTGTAGGCTGTGTCTTAAATCAATCTCTTTTGAGATATGAAAGAGCAGATTCAACAAGGAAGCAGAGATGGGGGAAGATAGATGCCATGGCACGTGAAGATTACCAAGGAGCCAAGGAACAGAAGCTGAAACTAGACAAGAACTGTCTTAGGCTGCATTCTGTAGAGAAGCTAAACCAGTGAAGCGTCTATATCTATCTATATATACGTATATATATGTATATGCATGCATACATACATACATATATCTATCTCTATTTCTCTCTCTATAGATGTATATATATGTATATGGAGCCCTGGTGGCACAGTGGTTAAGCTTTAGGCTGCTAACCAAAAAGGTCAGCAGTTCGAATCTACCAGCTGCTCCTTGGAAACCCAACGGGGCAGTTCTACTCTGTCCTATAGGGTTGCTATGAGTCGGAATTGACTTGACTTGATGGCAAAGGGGAATGGATTTTATATATATATATATATAGAGAGAGAGAGAGAGAGAGACATCAAGGGAATGGCTCACATGGTTGTAGAGGCTGGAAAGTCCCAAATTCGTGGGTCAGGCTGGAGGCTTCTCCCGACTTCCTTAGCTGCAGGGGCTGGCAAACCCAAGATCCAGACCTGGGAGGCTGATGAATCCCAAGATCGGCAGGTAAGCAGCTAGCTCAAGTCTCAAGAACTGGAGGTCAGATGAACAGGAGCCTGCTGCAGGATCCAGAGCTAGCAAAAGCCAGTGAGCCTTGCCAGAAAGTCCACCTATATTGGATGAAGGTCACACTGTCAAGGAAGCTCCCTTTCAAGTGATTGGCTACTCACAGCAGATCCCATCATGGAGATGATCACATTATGGAAGTGATTGCATCATTATATGACTGCCAAACTAAATCATAACTGCTAAACCACTGAGAACCATGACTCAGTGAAGTTAACCATCTTAACCATCACAAGGGGCTTCCCCTAGAGCCGACAGAAGGCCTCCCCCTATAGCCAGCACCCTGAAGTTGGACTTTTAGCTCCTAAACTGTGAGAAAATAAACTTCTGTTTGTTAAAGCTACAAACTTGTGGTATTTCTGTTATAACAGTGCTATGGCAGCACTAGATAACTAGGACAGTCATATATCATTTCAACAATTTCTACATGTACAACTCAGTGACATTGATTACATTCTTCAAGTTGTGCAAACTTTCTCCCCATCCTTCTCCAAATTGTTCCACCATCATTGACTTAAACTCACTGACCCCTAAGCTTCTCTAACATTCTGAGCTGCTGTTATCAATTTGGTCTAACATAGATAATTCGTTAAAAGCCATGATCATTTTTAGTTTGGGTTATTTGTTTTTTTGTTATTGAGCTGTTATTGACTTTTCTTATTGAGTTTATATATTCTAGAGACAAGTCCCTTATCAGATATATGATCTGCAAGTATTTTCTCCCATTCTGTGCCTTGTCTCTTTACTTTCTTGATGGTGTCCCTTGAAGCACAAAGATTTTACAATTTTGATGAAGTCTAATTTATTTATTTTTTCCTTTGTTTTGCTTTTGGTGTCATATCTAAGAAAATACTGCCTAATCCAAGGTCATGGAGATTTATACTTACATTTCTTTAAAGAGTTATAGCTGTTACATTTAGGTCTTTGATCCATTTTAGATAATTTTTGTATACGATATGAGGTAAGGGTCCAACTTCCTTCTTTCGCATGTGGATATCCAGTAGTCCCAGAACCATTTGTTGAAAAGATCATTCTTTTCCCATTGAATTGTCTTGGCATCTTGCCGAATATCAATTGACTATAAATGTGAGGATTTATTTCTGGACTTTCAATTCGTCTCCATTGATCTATATGTCTACACCTATGCTATCACCACACTGTCCTGATTCTGTAGTAAGTTTTGAAATTGGAAAGTGCCAGTCCTCCAACCCTGTTCTTCTGTTTCAAGCTTGTTTTGTCCATTCTGGGTCCCTTGAATTTCCATATGAATTTTAGGATCATTTAGCCATTTTCTGCAAAGAAACCAGCTGATACATACAAACATACATATATATATATGTAATTTAATTTACTTTGTTGTTGTGGAGAATATACACAGCAAAACATACACCTATTCAACAATTTCTACATGTACCATTTAGTGACATTGATTACTTTCTTCAAGTTCACCCTCCTCTTCTGAGTTTTACCTCCCCCATTAGCATAAATTTACTGCCTAAAGTTCCTATCTAATCTTTTGAGTTACTGTTGTCAATTTGATCCCAAAGATAATTCTTATAAGAGTATAATGTCCAAGGCAGATATTTTTTACTAGTTAAGCTAAACTATTGTTTGGTTTTAAGAAGACTTCAGGGGATATTTTTGGTTTAAAGTTTAAAGATTATCTCAGCACAAAAGTTTCAGGGATTCAACCAACCCTCATGGCTCCAGAAAGTTTAGAGTTCATGAGAATTTGAAACTCTGTTCTGCATTTTCCAGCTTTTGAATAGGATTCTTCTATGGAATCTTTGATCAAAATGTTCAGTAATAGCTGGGCACCATCCAGTTCTGGTCACACAGCAAAGGAGGCAGTTGTACATGGAGGCAATTAGCCACACGTTTCACATTCTCCTCCCATTTCTGACTCTCCTTCTTCCTCTGTTGTTCCAGGTGAATAGAGATCAATTGTTGTGCCTTGGATGGCTGCTTGAAAGCTTTTAAGACCCCAGGCACTATGCAACAAACTAGGAGGTAGGATAGAGGCACTAAACATGTTGTTAAGCCTATTGACTGGAATGTCCCATGAAACCATGACCCTAAACCTCCAAACCAAGAAATGAAATCCGATGAGGTTTTTGATTGTACATAATCAGCCTCAGCAGCTACTCTCTTTTTGTTGTTGCTGTAAACATGTCTATCGCACAGCTTTTGCGAATTCAACTTTTTACAGGTGTACAGCTTATTGACAGCAATTACAATAATCAGCTGTGCAACCCTACCCTTAATCAGTGTGATATTTCCATCACCCTTAACCCCCTTTCTCCCCTCACTCCCACCCCTGGTAACCACCAATAAACTTTGGTCTCTACACATTTGTCTTTTCTTGTCTTTTTACATAAATATAGTCATACAATATTTGTCCTTTCATGATTGATTTATTTCACTCAGCATAATGTCTTCAAGCTCTGCACGTATTGTAGCATGTATCCAGACTTCATTTCTCCTACTGAGTAGTATTCCATTGTATGTATGTACCACATTTTGTTTATCCATTCATCTGTTGATGGGCATTTAGGTTGTTTCCACCTTTTGCCTATTGTGAATAGTACTACAATGAACATGGGTGTACAAGTCTCTATTTGAGTCTCTGCTTTCAAATCCTTTGAGTATGAACCTGTTACCGAACGCAACGGGTTCGCCACTTGTACTCTCCGTTAAGATAACAAAAGTCAAGCAGATTTAAAGCAAGGCATAGTTTATTATTCGCAGTGAGTAAGGAGACAGGGGTATCAGTCCCAAGGCACTTTCTCGACGAACAGAGGGCTGGAGAAGTTTTGTACCACGAAGGAAATATTCATTAACTTCATACATATTCAAAAGGGGGTCCGGAAGTGGGATTTGGCACAGAAGCGGCTGATGGACTTCTCGCTTTTGAAATGGGCTCTGTCACTGCTCGATGACATATGTCGGGTGATTTTGGTTCCTCGGCAATACTTACTATGGGATGGGGCCACCTGGCGGTCAACCTGGTCTCTTACCGCGCATACCCAGGATTCTAGTTCTAATTGGCTGATCTGAAAGACAGCTGAAAGCGGGAAGATAAGGAGGAAGCAGCTTAAACTTTTAACACCTAGTGAGGTAACCAATGTTTTGTGGTTGACATCATTCTTCTTTGAGAAAATTTTTTAACTGACGTGACTTGTTGTTTAAGGCCTTTTTTGTCCCTAGCTGGTGTCGTACCTAGCAGTGGAATTGCTGGGTCATATGGTAGTTCTATTTTTAGTTTTCTGAGAAACCACCACACTGTTTTCCACAATGGATGTACCATTCTGCATTCCCACCAGCAATGGGTAAGGGTTCCAGTTTCCGCACATCCTTGCCACCCCCACCATTTGTCGTTTTCTGTTTTTTTTTCCTTAAATCTTAGCCATCCTAGTGGGAGTGAAATGGTATTTCATTGTGGTTTTGATTTGCCTCTCTCTGATGGCTAATGACGCTGAGCATCTTTTCATGTGTTTGGTGGCCATTTGAATGTCCTCTTTGGTGAAATGTCAGTTTGAGTCCTTTGTCCATTTTATGATTGGGTTGTTTATCTTTTTGTTGTTAAGTTGTTGAACCAGCTTATATTTTGCTAGAGACTTCATTGAATCTGTAGATCAATACAGGGAGTATTGCCATTTTAACAATATTAAATTTTCCAATCCATGAGCATGAATATCTTTCCATTTGTCTACTTCTTCCTTAATTTCTTTCAACAATGTTATGCAGTTTTCAGAATGTAAGTTTTGCACTTTATTTGTTAAATTTATTCCTATATATTTTGTTCCTTTTGATGTTATTGTAGGCGGAATTATTTTCACAATTTCATTGCTTTTTTTAAAGTTTATTTATTTATTTTATTGTACTTCAGGTGAAGGCTTACAGAACAAATAGTTTCTCGTGAAACAGAAGTACACATGTTGTTTTATAACACTGGTTAACAACCCCACAACATATTAACCCTCTAACTTCTCAACCTCTTTTTTTGTTTGGTGAAAATACACTTACACCATTTCAAAAATTTCTACATGCACAGTTCAGTGACATTGACTACGCTCTCCAAATTGTGCTGCTATTGTCACTTAAGATGAAGGCTTACAGAACAAACTAGTTTCTCATTTAACAGTTACTACAAATGTTGCCCTATGACAATGGTTAACAATCTCACAACATATCAACAATATCCTTACTGAACCTTGGGTTCCCTATCACCAGCTTCCTTGTTCCCTTCTGCCTTCTGGCCCTTGTCACTGTACTCCTGTACCTCATTAGTCTCATTTGGTTTTATGGGGCTGTCCACTCCCAGGCTCAGCAGTGTACCTTGGAGGTAACTTCACCACTGAGCTAAAAGGGTGTCTGGGGGCCATACTCTTGAGGTTTCTCCAGTCTCCTTTAGGTCAGTAAATCTGGTCTTTTTTTTTGTGAGTTAGAATTACGCTCTACATCCTTCTTCAGCTCTGTCCAGAACCCTCTGTTGTGATCCTGGTCAGAGCAGTCAGTGGTGGTAGCCGGGCACCATCTAGCTGTACTGGACTCAGGCCGGTGGAGGCCTTGGTAGATGTGGACAATTAGTCCTTCGGACTAATCTTTTCCTTGTATCCTGTTCTCTTCATTCTCCCTTGCTCCAGAAGGGATGAGACCAGTGGAGTATCTTAGATGGCCGCTCACAGGCTTTTAAGACCCCAGACACTACTCAACAAGGTAGAATGTAGAGCATTGTCTTTATATAAGCTGTGTCATGCCAATTGAGCTAGATGTTCCCCGAGACCATGGTCCCCAGAGCCCTCCACCCTCAGGGAGTTTGGATGTGTCTGTGGGGCTTCCATGACCTTTCCTAGTACAAGTTGTGCTAGTTTCTCCTGTATTGTGTACTGTCTCACCCTTCACCCAAGATACCACTTACCTATTATCTGTTTAGTATTCCCCCCCCCACCCCTCCCATCCCTGATAACCAACAAAGATCGTTACATTTTGTGTGTGAACTTTTTCATGGGTTTTTACAATAGAGGTCTCATACAATATTTGTCCTTTTCTGATTGACTTATTTCACTCAGCATAATGTCCTCCAGTTTCATCCATGTTATGTGATGCTTCACAGATTCATTGTTGTTCTTTCTCGTTGCATAATACTCCATTGTGTGTATGTACCATAGTTTGTTTATCCATTCATCTGTTGATGGGCATCTAGGTTGTTTCCATCGTTTTCCTATTGTGAACAATGCTGCCATGAACATAGTTGTGCATATGTCTATTCGAGTGACGACTCTTATTTCTCTAGGATATATTCCTAGGAGTGGGATTGCTGGATCGTATGGTATGTCTATTTCTAGCTTTCTGAGGAAGCGCCATATCATTTTCAAAAATGGTTGTATCATTTTGCATTCCCACCAGCAGTGCATAAGTGTTCCGATCTCCCCGCAGCCCCTCCAACATTTGTTATTTCCAGTGTTTTTGATTTGTGCCAGTAATGCTGGGGTGAGATGGTATCTCATTGTGGTTTTAATTTGCATTTCTCTAATGGCTAGTGATCACGAGCATTTCATCATGTGTCTGTCGGCCATTTGAATGTCTTCTTTGGTGAAGTGTTTGTTCATTTCCTTTGCCCATTTTTTAATAGGATTATTTGTCTTTTTGTTGTAGAGGTGTTAGATTTTCTTGTAGATTATGGAGATTAGACCTTTGTCTGACTTGTACTGTCCAAAAATTTTTTCCCAGTCTGTAGGTTCTCTTTTGACTCATTTGGTGAAGTCTTTTGAAGAGCATAGGTGTTTGATTTTTAGAAGATCCCAGTTATCTAGTTTATCTATTGGGTTTTGTGCGTTGATGGTTATGGTTTGTATCCTGTTAATGCCATGTATTAAGGACTGAAGTTTTGGTCCTATTTTTTCTTCTATGAACTTTATAGTTTTAGGCTTTATATTCAGGTCTTTGATCCATTTTGAAGTAGTTTTTGTATATGATGTGAGGTATGGGTCCTGTTTCATTTTTTTGCAGATGGATATCCAGTTTTACCAGCACCATTTGTTAAAAAGACTGTCTTTTCCCCATTTGATGGACTTTGGGCCCTTGTCAAAGATCAGGTGACCATAGGTGGATGGATTTACATCTGGGTTCTCAATTCTGTTCCATTGGTCAATGTATCTGTCGTACCAGTACCAGGCTGTTTTGACTACTGTAGCTGTATAGTAGGTTCTGAAGTCAGGTAGTGTGAGTCCTCCAACTTTCTTCATCTTCTTCAGTAGTGCTTTACTTATTCGGGGCTTCTTCCCTTTCCATATGAAGTTAATAATTAGTTTTTCCATCTCTTTGAAGAATGTTGTTGGTATTTGGATCAGGATTGCATTGTATTTGTAAATTGCTTTAGGTAGAATTGCCATTTTCACAATGTTGACTCTGCCTATCCATGAGCATGGTATGTTTTTCCATTTGTGTAGATCCCTTTGGGTTTCATGCAGCAATGTTTTGTAGTTTTCTTTGTATAGGTCTTTTACATTCCTGGTCAGATTTATTCCTAAGTATTTTATCTTTTTAGGGGCTATTGAAAATGGTATTGTTTTCCTGATCTCCTTTTCATCGTTCTCTTTACTGGTGTATAGGAATCCAACTGATTTTTGAATGTTTATCTTGTATCCTGCTACTCTGCTGAATCTTTCTATTAGTTCCAGTAGATTTCTCGTGGAGTCTTTAGGGTTTTCTATGTATAGTATCATATCATCTGCAAACAGGGAGAGTTTAACTTCTTCATTACCAATTTGGATGCCCTTGATTTCTTTCTCTTGCCTTATTGCTCTAGCTAGAACTTCCAGCACAATGTTAAATAGGAGTGGTGATAAAGGGCATCCTTGTCTTGTTCCTGTTTTCAAGGGGAATGTTTTCAGCCTCTATCCATTAAGAATGATGTTGGTCATTGGTTTTGCATAGAGCCCTTTATTATGTTGAGAAATTTCCCTTCTATACCTATTTGATTGAGAGTTTTTATCAGGAATGGGTGTTGGACTTTGTCAAATGCCTTTTCTGCATCAATTGAGATGATCATATGATTCTTTTTTCCTTTTATTTATGTGATGGATTACGTTGATTGATTTTCTAATGTTGAACCATCCTTGCATACCTGGTATGAATCCTACTTGGTCGTGGTGTATTATTTTTTTGATATGATACTGAATTCTATTGGCTAGAATTTTGTTCAGAATTTTTGCATCTATATTCATGAGAGATATTGGTCTGTAATTTTCTTTTTTTGTGACATCTTTTCCTGGTTTTGGTATCAGCGTTATGCTGGCTTCATAGAATGAGTTTGGGAGTATTCCATCGTTTTGTATGCTCTGAAATACCTTTAGTAGTAGTGGTGTTAACTCTTCTCTGAAAGTCTGCTAGAATTCTCCAGTGAAACCATCTGGGCCAGGGTTTTTTTTTTTTTTTTGTTATTGTTGGGAATTTTTAAATTATCTTTTCAATCTCTTCTTTTGTTATGGGTTTATTTAGTTGTTCTACCTCTGTTTGTGTTAGTTTAGGTAGGTAGTGAGTTTCTAGAAGTTTGTCCATGTCCTCTAGGTTTTCAAATTTCTTAGAGTACAGTTTTTCATAGTATTCTGTATGATTCTTTTAATTTCAGTTGGGTCTGTTGTGGTATCACCCATCTCATTTCTTATACGGTTATTTGCTTTCTCTGTTTTTCTTTTGTCAGTTTGGCTAATGGTTTATAGATTTTGTTGATCTTTTCAAAGAACCAGCTTTTTGTCTTGTTAACTCTTTCAATTGTTTTTCTATTTTGTATTTCATTTAATTCTGCTCTAAGTCTTATTATTTCCTTTCTTCTGGTGTCTGAGGGCTTCTTTTGCTTCTGTCTTTCTACTTGTTCAAGCTGTATGGTTAATGTTTTGATTTTGGCACTTTCTTCTTTTTGGATGTATGCATTTATTGCTATAAACTGACCTCTGAGCACTGCTTTTGCTGTGTCCCAAAAGTTCTGGTAGAATGTGTTTTCATTCTCATTTGATTATATGAATTTCTTTATTCCATGCTTAATTTCTTCTACAACCCAGTAGTTTTTGAGTAAGGTGTTGTTCAGTTTCCATGTCTTTGATTTTTTTTTCCCTTGCTTTTTGTGTTATTGATTTCTACTTTTATGGCTTTATGGTCAGAAAAGATGCTTTTTAATATTTCAATGCTTTGGATTCTGTTAAGGCTTTCTTTATGGCCTAATATGTGGTCTGTTCTGGAGAACTTTCCATGTGCATTGGAAAAGAAAGTATACTTGGCTGCTGTCTGGTGGAGTGTTCAGTATATGTCCGTGAGATCAGGTTGGTTGATTGTAGCATTTAGATCTTCTGTTTCTTTGTTGAGCTTCTTTCTGGATGTTCTGTACTTCACCGAAAGTGATGTTGAAGTCTCCTACAATTATTGTGGATCTATCTATCTCTCTTTTCAGTGCTGTTGGAGTTTGTTTTATGTATTTTGGAGCCCTGTCATTGGGTCTGTAAATATTTATTATAGTTATCTCCTTCTTGTTTATTGATCCTCTAATCATTATATAGTGTCGTTTCTTATCCTTTCTGGTGGATTTTACTTTAAAATCTGTTTTGTCAGAGATTAATATTGCCACTCCTGCTCTATTTTGATTGTTGTTTGCTTGGTCTATTTTTTTCCCATCCTTTGAGTTTTAGTTTGCTTGTGTCTTTAACTCTAAGGTGTGACTCTTGTAGGCAGCATGTAAATGGATTGTGTTTTTTTATCCATTTGCAACTCGCTGTCTCTTTATTGAAGCATTTAGTCCATTTACATTCAGGGTAATTATCAATCAGTATGAGTTTAGTGCTGTCATTTTGATGTCTTTTTTGTGTGTTGTTGACAGTTGCTTTGTTCCACTTAATTTTCTGTGCTGACTCATCTTTCTTTTCATCTTTTTCATTGTTGTTGATTTTGTATTTGCTAAGTCTTTATATTTTTCTTGTTTTTTATTTTGATGTGCAGGATTGTTAGTTTCCTTTGTGGTTACCTTAATATTTACCCCTATTTTTCTAAGTTGAAACCAGTCTTTTCTTTCTTTATATTGCCTTGACTTTCTCTCCATATGAAAAAATCTGTCTACATTTTTTAGTTCCTATTTTTTGTTTTAATGTTGTCATCTTTTACATATTGACATCTCTGTTTCCCTGTTTTCAGTGTTTTAGCTTTCATTTATTTTTGTGACTTCCCTATCTGGGTTGATATCTTGTTGCTCCATCCTGTGTTCTAGTCTTGGGTTGTTATCTGATGTTATTGAGTTTGTAACCAGATGACTCCCTTTAGTAGTTCTTGCAATTTTGGTTTGGTTTTCACAAATTCCCTAACCTTCTGTTTATCTGGAAATACCCTAATTTTGACATCATATTTGAGAGACAGTTTTGCTGGATATATAATTCTTGGCTGGCAATTTTTTTCCTTCAAGGCTTTATATATGTCATCCCATTGCCTTCTTGCCTGCATGGTTTCTGCTGAGTAGTCTGAGCTTATTCTTACTGACTCTCTCTTGTAGATGACTTTTCATTTATCCCTAGCCTCTCTTAAAATTCTCTTTATCTTTGGTTTTGGCAAGTTTGATTATAATGTCTTGGTGACTTTCTTTTGGGATCTACCTTATGTGGGGTTTGATGAACATCTTGGATAAATATCTTCTCATCTTCACAATATCAGGGAAGTTTTCTGCCAACAAATCTTCAACAATTCTCTCTGTATTTTCTGTTATCCCCCCATTCTGGTACTCTGATCACTCGTAGGTTATTTGTCTTGAAAGAGTCCCACATAATTCTTAGGGTTTCTTCATTTTTTAAAATCCTTTTATCTGATTTTTCCTCAAATAAGTTGGTGTCAAGTGCTTTATCTTCAGTGTCACTGATTCTGACATCCATTGCCTCAATTCTGCTCCTATGACTTTCTATAGAGTTGTCTAATTCTGGTATTTTATTGTTAATTTTCTGGATTTATGATTGCTGTCTATGGATTCTTGCAGCCTGTTAAATTTGTCATTATGCTCTTCTCTAATCTTCTTAAGTTCCTCTATTGCTGGTCTGCACTATGCATAATTTCCTTCCTAGTATCTTGAAGAGTTCTGTATATTAATCTCTTGCATTCTGTCTCCAGTAATTCCAAGAAATTCTCTTTCTCTGGAATATTTCTTGATTTTTTATTTTGGGTTCTTGCTGAAGCCATCATGATTTGCCTCTTCATGTAATTTCATATTGACTGTTGTCTCCAAGCCACCAATAAGTTATTGTATTTATTTATTTTATGTTTGCTTACTGTGTCCTAGCTTCTTGTTCTGTTTTGTTTTGGTATGCCTAAATAGGCTGGTCCTGATCACAGGTACTCCTGAAGCTCCAACGTCCTTACACTAGGTCGCCAGACCTGCCACTAAGTGTGTGAGCCCAGGAGTCTGCCCACCCCTCCTGTAGGGATTCAGCTCAGGTGTTCAGGTAGTCGTCCACCAAGTTGTGGTGCAGGCTCTCACCTACAGTCCTGTACAGACATGGGTGTTTGGTATAGGCACAGGCATCCAGCTGCAGCAGGGGGACACATGCTGAGCAAGGCAGGGGGCCGACGGCTGCCCCCAAATGTCCAGGAGGAAAGTTTGTCCCTGTTTCCTAGAGTGCATAGGTGGGTGGGTTTTGCAGCCAGACTATGACCACCCAATGTTGTTGTCTGTAAGGACTGTGGGGCACGTCTTATTCTTGGGCCCCTATCGCAGGTGGCTAGGTGGCATGGGTGGAGCCACCAGTCCTCAGGACCCTGATGTGGGTAGGTGAAGATTCTGCTTAATGGGCAGAGCAGTGTCAAATGTCATGGACCTGCCACTTCACAGCTGAAACAGTTGAAGTTAGACTTCAGGTATATACCCTGTTGTAGAGAAGTAATGAGGGCCTACACTGTTGATATGGGCCCACACAAGTCTATGCAGGGGGAAAGGCACTCAAAGTCTGTGGATCCCTTATCTCTGTGTCTAAGCAAAGGAGCTGTGACTACCCTGAGTTCCTGGTTTAGGCGAACCGGCGGATTATTTCTTCCCCCTGTTCATTAATTTGTTTCCTCTCCAAGGCCAGGAGAATGGCTCAGGGTGCGTGACAAGTCCTACTTCTGGCCCAAGGGACTCAGCAGTTGCTAAAGCCGTCCCAGGTCTGGTGCAGAGTAGGGAGTGGGGAGGTAAATGGGAAAGAGGTTTTTCCCAAATAAGGGTGTTTTTTATTTGCGCGGTAGGCCAGACAAAAGTACTGACCTTTCTCTGATCGAGGGCTACTTCTTTTTTTTTTTTTTTTTTTTTTTAAATATTTTATTGTACTTCAGGTGAAGGCTTACAGAACAAATAGTTTCTCACGAAACAGTAGTACACGTGTTGTTTTATGACATAGGTTAACAACCCCACAACATATTAACCTCGAGGGCTACTTCTCACTGGTTCTGGATGCTCAAGTAGAGTCTCTGGCAGTAGGTGTCTCCTGATGTGCAAAACGCCTCCCTAGCGCTGCTGCGTGCCTCCCCACACACCACGAGCTTATCTGGCCTGAAGGGCTCTGGCTAGCACTGAGTCAGTTCTGGCAATTCCTCCCTGCTTCCAAACCATCTCTCCCTCAGTCTGATTCTTCAACTTTGCCTTTGATATTCAGGGCTCCTAGATTGTCATATATAGTTGATTTGCTTGTTTTTTCGGGTCTTTGTTGTAAGAGGGACCACCAGAAGTGTCTATCTACTCCACCATCTTGGCCCTGCCTCTTCTATTGTTTGATTTTAAGTAGACTTTAGGGGATATTTTTGGTTTACATTTTAAAGATTATCTCATGGCAATAGTTTCAGGGATTCCTCCATCCCCCATGGCTCCAGAAAGTCTGGAGTCCATGAGAATTTTAAATTCTGTTTTGTGTTTTCCCACTTTTGATCAGGGTTCTTCTATAGCATCTTTGAATACAATATTCAGTAATGGTATCTGGGCGCAATCCAGTTCTTCTGGTCTCATGGCAAAGGAGGCAGTTGTTCATGGAGGCAGTTAGCCACACATTCCATATCCTGCTCCTATTCCTGACTCTCCTTCTTCCTCTATTTCTCCAGGTAAATATAGACCAATTGTTGTGCCTTGGACCCAGGTCCACGTTCTTGGTGAGTAGCAGAGGGTTTAGTTCCTGAGTCCACACTCTAAACCACCATCTGGATTGCTTCTCAGTGTGTAGCAGTGTGGAGGAGTTACAGGGGACTTGGAATGGGCCTTGCTCTGATCGTGCACTCACATTTTCCCTGTTCACATCTTACTTCCACACTTCCTTTCTTGCATGAAAGTTCCCATATCAGGAAGGGGTCAGTGATGGTCTTGGTGATGGTGCAATGTAGGGTTAGGATGATAGCCTGGGTCAGCTGTGGCAGATCCTTTAGAAATGGATTCAGAAAACCAAGGCCAGATCTTACTTGGTCAGCAGCAACTCGATAGAAAACAGGATGTTCACAGAGAGGCAGAGAGGGGATAGAGTTCAACTTTCATTTGATTTTCAGGATAGCCTTTAATTGCCTTTAGCTTCTCTGGACTCAAGTTCATGAACTTTGTGAACTGGCATTAACATTAATACCTTTCATGATATTGCTGTTAAGTGCCCATGTCAAGCCCAGCTATTTACATCTCAAACTATTGCTCTGGGCTCAGAGAAAGGACAAGAAGTGAGTTTTTCTATGGAGAGTGTCATGGCTTGAATTATGTCCCATAAAAATATGTGTATCAGTTTGGCTAGGCCATGATTCCCAGTATTGTGTGATTGTCCACCATTTTGTCATCTAATGAGATTTTCCTATGTGTTGTAAATCCTATCTCTATAATGTTAATGAGATAGGATTAGTGGAAGTTATGTTAATGAGGCAGGACTCAATCTACAATATTAGATTGTGTCTTAAGCCGATCTGTTTTGAGATATAAAAGGGAGAAGCGAGCAGAGAGACATGGGGACCTCATACCACCAATAAACAAGAGCAAGGAGAATAGTGCATCCTTTGGACCTGGGGCTCCTGTGCTGAGAAGCTCCTCATCCAGGGGAAGATTGATGACCAGGACCTTCCTCCAGAGTCGACAGAGAAAGAAAGCCTTCCCCTGCAGCTGGCACTGTGAATTTGGACTTCTAGCCTCATAGACTGTAAAAGAATAAATTTCTCTTTGTTAAAACCATCCACTAGTGGTATTTCTCTTATAGCAGCACTAGATAACTAAGACAAAATTTGGTACCGAGAGAGCCTGTTGCTGCTCTAAAACATACCTAAAATGTGGAAGCAGTTTTGAAACTGTGAATGGATAGAGGCTGGAAGAGTTTTCAAGTGCCTAATAGTAAAAGCCTAGATTGCCTTGAAGATACTGTTAGGGAATTATGGATGTCAAAGACAATTCTGGTGAGGACTCTGAAGGAAGTGAGGAGAGCTGTTACACTGGAGATGGTGAAGATGGTGAGAAGCTGCAGCAGAGAGCTGGCAGCAACAGAACCAGAAGACCAGCACGAGATGCTGCTGGAGCTGACCCACAGAGTGAGAGAGTTGAGTGCCTTTGTGCAGGAGACTTCCTGGAAGGGTAGGGTGCCTCCAGGCAGTTATCGGTGGAGTTACAGAGCTTTGGAACACTTGCCCAGGATGTGTGCACTGAATCCCAAGGGGTCAAGAGACCAAGGAACCAGGAAGCAGAAGCTGAAGAGACAAGGAACACAGGAAGCAGAGCTACCTCTGTCTCAAAGAGTGGAGTTGCCACTCAGATGAACTGGGAGAATGGGGCTGCCCAATGCCAAGAGAGCAGAGTTGCCATTCCAGTGGGCCCAGAAAGCAGAGCTGAAGCCCAGAGCTAAGGGGCCTCCACTCAGAATCCGGACAGTGTGGCCAATACCTAGAGTCTGGAGAGCAGGGCTATTGTGTGAATGGTCTCAGAGAACAGAGGATTATTTTCAAGCCTTGGGGGCTAATGTAATGTGTTCTGTTGACTTGCTTAGTACCCATTATCCCTTCTTTCCCTCCAGTTTCTCCCATTTGTAATGGAAATGTCTAACTTGTGCCTGTTCCACCATTGTAATTTGGAAGCAGATAACTTGTATTCTCAATTTCACAGATGAAGAGGAATTTTTGGATTTTAGACTTGGAGTTGAATTAAGACTTTTGCTATGATATGATGGGGTGCATGTGTTTTATATGTGTCAAGGACATTAATTTTGGGGGGCCAAAGAGTGGAATGTCATGGATTGAACTGTGTCCCCCAAAAATATGTGTATCAATTTGACTAGGCCATAATTCCCATTAGTGTATGATTGTCCATCATTTTGTCATCTAATGAGATTTTCCTATGTATTGTAAATCCTATCTCTATGATGTTAATGAGATAGGGTTAGTGGCAGATATGTTAATGAGGCAGGACTCAATCTGCAATATTAGGTTATGTCTGAAGCCAGTCTCTTTTGAGATATAAAAGGGAAAAGCGAGCAGAGAGACACATGGACCTCATACCACCAATAAACAAGAGCCAGGAGAATTTGTGCATCCTTTGAACCTGGGGTCCCTGTGCTGAGAAGCTCCTCAACCAGGGGAAGATTGATGACCAGTACCTTCCTCCAGAGTCAACAGAGAGAGAGAACCTTCCCCTGGAGCCGACACCCTGAATTTGGATTTCTAGCCTCATAGACTGTAAGAGAATAAATTTCTCAAGCCATCCACTTGTGAACAAATCACCAACTTCATATGGAAAGGGAAGAGGCCCTGAATAAGTAAAGCATTACTCAAGAAGAAGAACAAAGTGGAAGGCCTCACACTACCTGATTTTAGAACCTATTATACCGCCATGGTAGTCAAAAGAGCCTGGTACTGGTACAACAACAGATACATAGACCAATGGAACAGAATTGAGAATCCAGACATAAATTCATCAACCTTTGAGCAGCTGATATTTGACAAAGGCCCAAAGTCCATTAATTAGGGAAAAGACAGACTCTTTAACAAATGGTGCTGGCATAACTGGATATCCATCTGCAAAAAACTGAAACAAGACCCATACCTCACACCATGCACAAAAACTAACTCAAAATGGATCAAAGAACTAAGTATAAAGTTGAAAAGATAAAGATCATGGAAAAAAAAATAGGGACCACACTAGGAGCCCTAATACATGGCATAAACAGAATAGGAACCATAAGTAACAATGCACAAGTGCCAGAAGAGAGACTAGATAACTGGGAGCTCCTAAAAATCAAACACTTATGCTCATCAAAAGACTTCACCAAAAGAGGAAAAAGATAACCTACAGACTGGGAAAAAAATTTGGCTACGCCAAATCCGATCAGCATCTAATCTCTAAAATCTACAAGGTACTGAAAAACCTCAACAACAAAAAGACAAATAACCCAATTAAAAAATGGGCAACAGATATGAACAGGCACTTCACCAAAGAAGACATTCAGGCGGCTGACAGACACATGAAGAAATGCCCACGATCATTAACCAGTAGAGAAATGCAGATCAAAACTACAATGCAATACCATCTCACCCCAACAAGGCTAGCATTAATCCAAAAAACACAAAATAAGAAATGTTGGAGAGGTTGTGGAGAGACTGGAACACTTATACACTGTTGGTGGGAATGTAAAATGGTACAACCACTTTGGAAGTTGATTTGGCACTTCCTTAAAAAGCTAGAAATAGAAGTACCATGTGATCCAGCAATCCCGCTCCTTGGAATATATCCTAGAGAAATAAGAGCTGTCACACGAATAGATATATTCACACCTATGTTTGTTGCAGCACTGTTCACGATAGCAAAAAGATGGAAACAACCTAGGTGCCCATCAATGGATGAATGGATAAACAAATTATGGTATATTCACACAATGGAATATTCCCTATACACAATATACACAACAATAAAGAACAATGATGAAGCTGTGAAACATAACATGGAAGAGTCTGGAGGACATTATGCTGAGTGAATTTAGTCAGTCACAGAAGGACAGATATTGTATAGGACCAGTATTATAAGAACTCAAGAAAACTTACACACACAGAAGAAAACATTCTTTGATGGTTCCGAGGGTGGAGAGGGAGGGTGAGGGTTATTCACTAACCAGATAGTAGATAAGAATTACCTTAGATGAAGGGAAGGACAGCACACATTACAGAGGAAGTCAGCACAACTGGACTAAACCAAAGCTTAGAAGTTTCCTGAATACAATCAAACATTTCGAGGGACAGAGTAGCAGGGGTGGGTGTCTGGGGACCACGGTTTCAAGGGACATCTAGGTCAATTGACATAAAAAGTTTATTAAGAACGTGTTCTGTATCCTACTTTGGTGAGTGGCCTCTTAAAAGCTTGCAAGCGGCCATCTAAGATGCATCAATTAGTCCCAACCACCTGGAGTAAAGGAGAATGAAGAACACCAAAGACACAAGGAAAGTATTAGCCCAAGATACAGAAAGGGCCACATAAACCAGAGACTTCATCAGCCTGAGACCAGAAGAACTAGATGGTACCTGGCTACCACCAATGACCGCCCTGACAGGGAACACAACAGAGAGTCCCTGATGGAGCAGGAGAAAGGTAGGGTGCAGAACTCAAATTCTAATAAAAAGACCAGACTTAATGGTCTGACTGAGACTGGAGGAACCCCAGAAAGCATGGCCCCCAGACTCTCTGTCAGCCCAGAACTAAAACATTTTCCAAGGCCAACTCTTCAGACAAAGATTGGACTGGACTGTGGGACATAAAATGATACTCATGAAGAGTGTGCTTCTTAGCTCAAGTAGATACATGAGACTAAACAGGCAGCTTCTGTCCGGAGGTGAGATGGGAAGGCAGAGAGGGTTAGGAATTGGTTGAATGGACACGGGAAATCAGAGGTGGAAAGGAGGAGTGTGCTGTCACAGTATAGGGAGAGCAATTAGGATCACATAACAATGTATGTATAAGGTTTTGTATAAGAGAATAACTTGAAATGTAAACTTTCACTTAAACTATAACAATAAACAAACAAAAAAGCCATCCACTTGTGGTATTTCTGTTATAGCAGCACTAGGTGACTAAGACAGAGACCTAGCTCACTGTTCTCAAATCTGGCTCTCTCAGACGTTACCTGGGTTGCTTAGAAAAAAAAAAGAAAAAGAATACTCAGATGTTCTGAACTGTGCTGTACTGATGCTACACTGTGAGAGAGTTGGTCGGGGTGTAGCACAGCACTGGTGTCTTTAAGAAAGCTCTTCCGGTGATTCTAATGTGCAGCTAGGGTTGAGAGCACTGAGATAGAGGTGGAGCAATGGAAAGCATAGGGATGGAACCTGAAGAAGTGTCACAAAATCAACAGAGCAGTGGGGTGAGAACTAGGGGCCAGCTAGGGCTGGGGTACTTGCAGGGACCGGGTGGGGAGGCTCGGATACTGATAGCTGAGGAGCTTTTTGATGTTGTGGTCTGGGGCTGTACTCCTTAGTTATAAAGGAGCCCTGCTTCAGTTTGGTTGGAAATTGTGTGACTTTTGATAATTTTCCTTCCAAGGGTGGGCTATGGGAGAAGAATGAGGCCTGGTTTCACTGGTCTGTTATGAGGTTGAGGCTTTGGACCTGCATTATTCCTGATCCTTGGAGTATTAAAGCTGTTGTGTTGCAGGCACTTGACCTTGAATTCTTCTGCTTGTACAGATCAAGTAAATATTTAGTAGATTTGTGATCTGTTTCACTCCTAGGGACGCCATGACTAAGTAGTCCACACCACAAGTCTGTATGATTCAGAATATTCTGATTACTACTTTGACTCAGCTGTCCATTACGGTAACGATGCCCACCTTGTCTTTGTTGATTGATAGCCACCACTTGGCCCCTACCACCAAGAGGCCCAGTCAGCCCATTGTAGTTAGCTGTCTTAATTCAGTTAGGGGAGTTCCTACTGTCAAATCTGACTTCCATAAAGTAGCAATCACAGCAGTCTTCAAGGATGCTGGGGCGCCCTTCATAAATTTGTTCCTCACCATTATGGTGAAAGGTGTGTCCCCTGGGCACTACATGTGTGGATCTAACCTGATAAATTCACTCTAACATGCCAATTTCCCTAAGCCTTGGGATATCTCCTTCTACAGTATACCAAGGCAACTTGATTTAGTGTAGGCAACTGCTTAATCCATGCTTCAGTGAACCAACAAACTATTGGAGCCTTTCCTAACCTCTTGAGCTGAAACACTGAGTGAAGAATCTGTGCCTAGTGGGCCTATATCAATAAACTCAGACTGATCCAACTGTATATTCCATGCACCATTATACCACATCCTTAATAGCCATTCCCACATATAGTCCACAGGTTTCTGTTTGTACATATTAGAAAACTCAAGAAGTTCTTTTGAAGTGTAGCATACCTCCTCCTGGGTCACGCTTTTGACTTCACCTTTTGGGACTCCTTGGTACTTAAGTCTAGTTATAGGTCTAGAAGAAAAACAGGTGGTGGGGATGTATTCTGAGAACATTCAGCAATGTCGTAAGGCATCTGCCTCAGGCAGTGGCTCAGATGCCTCCCCAGGGGATGGCTCAGAAAAAGGCTCTTCAGATACAGCTGTATTAATCTCATTAGATAGGGGTAGAGGGGCTAGTGGTTTTACTGAGTAGCATGGCTTAGCAGACAAAATATGGAGTAATCTCTTCAGAATGAAGTGAGAGGACCATTTCTTTCAGCAGGACAGATTTAACAGAACTTAGGGGCTCAGTGTCCCCAGCTTCCTGATTATCTGCCCAATAACCCCCCTCCCAAGTTTCGGGATCCCATTTCTTCTCAATCAATGCCCTCACTTAAACTTCAGACACCATGTGAGGTTGAGAATTTAATTGGTATTTTAATTTAGCCACTCTTACGGTAAGACTTTGAGTTTGTTTTTCGGCAATATCAACTGTGTTACTCCAAGAAATAAGACTTTCTTTCAGGGCACAAGTGGCAACTTTGAGATCATTGTCATTTATGTGGCACATAGCTGTGACTCTGAAGCCCTGAGCTCATCTCCTTCTTTCACCACTTTGTCTAGCAAAAGTAGGACCAACCACCTAGTTCCTAATCTTCTCATTCAGATAAAATTGTAGAAAAGTATCAAACATGTGATCACTCAGAACCTCACCTCTCTCCAATACTTGATCTATTGGTGGTGATATTTTACATATTTCTATTGTTACCTCACACCATGGATTAGCAGTACCCTCTTTACTACTGGAAGCAGAGTCATCAATGTCTTTAAGACTCTTCAGGCTTAAAAACCAATTTAGAAAACTCATCCTCATGATTGTGTTTCTCTAGAACCACTCTCGGTACCAAATGTCTTAGGCTAGAGTCTCTAGAGAAGCAAAACTAGTGAAGCATATATATATGTTTATCATAAATATATGATATACATATTTATCTCAAGGAAATGGCTCACGCAGTTGTAGAGGCTGGCAAATCCCAAGTTTTTGAGTCAGGTGTCAGGCTGGAGGCTTCTTCTAACTCCTGGAGCTGCAGTGGCTGACAAACTCTAGATCAGCAGGTCAGACAGTGGCCCACTGTCTCACAGGCTGCAGAGGCTATGAATCCCAAGATTGGCAGGTAGACTGCTTGCTTAAGTTCCAAGAACTGAAGGTGAGATGATGCTGGATGCAAGATCCAGAGTGAGAGCCTTGCTGGAACATCAATTTATGTACTGGAGGCAGGCCACACCCCCAAGGAAAGTCCTTTTCACCTGATTGGCTGCTCATAGAAGATCTCATCATGGAGTTGATTACATCATTACATAACTGCCAAATTACATCATAACTGCGAAACCCTTGAGACTCATGGCCCAGCCAAGTTGACACACAACCTCATCCATCACAGGCAGGGAATTAGTGAAGTTTAAAAGAGTAAATCAACTATCACATTTGTGGCAACAAATTACAAATATTGCCCCCTAAATGGGAGAGGCAGAGAAAATTTAAGAGGAGAGATTAATGAGATAATTTATATCGTTTCTCTGATAAACAGTTGGTAAGTAACCAAGAGTTTAGGGTAGGTCCTTGAGGGACCTACAGTTGAGAGAAATGTTTAACTAATCATGTCTTTTTAGTAAAAAGTTTACTGCCAAGAAAACTTATGGTTAGGTGGATAATTACTCTAATTTGCATAAACTTGGTCTAGTTAAAAAGAAATGTTTACACAGCTGCCATATTGATTGAATAAATATATATCACCTTCTAGGGGCAGGAAGTGCTTTGGTGAGAATATTATATCCTATATTGCTTTGTCACTATGAGAAACACAGTCCAAGAAGCAGCCTGATGCTCTGACATGGCTGAGGCAGGCAGTAGATGTAGACAGCAGGGTGTGGGCCTGAGCTCAGAGGGACTCAACATACTTGGTTTAATGCTCTCCTGTCCTCGTTTTGGTATTCTTAATAATTTTTCAACAAAGGGTCCTACATTTCCTTCTGGGCCCTATGGATTCCGTAGCTGGCCCTGGTAGGCAGAAGCCTCTACAAGAGCAAACTGCTTACTTGGATGGTAGGTGAGGTCTGGTCAAACATTAGGAAGGAAAAGTGAATGGTTTTAAGCTTGAGCCAAGAGGATAGGGTTAGGGACATCCAAAGGCAGAGGGGCATGGAAACAGAGGGCTTGGTCCCCTGGGCACTTAGAGGTTTATGGAAAAGTTGTCCAGCACTGTCTTGGTGGAAGGACTCGGAATCCAGAGTTTCTTGGTTGACACCATGCTTACCTTGCCCTGCTTATGCTACCTTTTGTCCCTACAGAGGCTAGGAAGCTATTTAGGTCCCTTGGTTGGCTGGGTGGGCCATACCACTTAACTTGACATGGGGCTTCTCAGAGCTCCCAAGTGTTTGGAGGATTAGCTAGGCTTGTCCTGAGGGTTCCTGACAGTCTGTTTCTGGGGGTTCTCTCTCCTGATCAGGGCTGGAGGCTTCTCTCAGTTATCCAACCTGAGGCAGGCCCATAGCTGATCTGGTGTACTCACATGTGTAATTGTGCCCAGGAAGAATTAGCCGACTGAATGGGGCTGGCCTCAAAGTTCAGCGTGAGGCTGTGTAGTTGGGAATGCCACTAGTCACCTAGTAAACAGTCACTGAATGAGTTAACCAAGGCCAAGCTATATGTGACATTTCTTTGGGCCACTTGCAACTCTTGGGTCAGACTAAGCCTTTATTAAAAAAAAGATGATGCCTGTCTGAGAGGAGTCAGATCTCACACTAGAGCACCTCTCATGTGCTGGCTCTCTGGCCTTATCCCACGTGATGGTGGGCATTTTGAGGGCAGATGCTTTGTTTTCCTCATCTTTTTATCTTGGCCAGTCACCTTTTGGGTTTGTATAATGCTTAAAGGAAGGGTGAGCACTGAGAGCAATTCTGGGAAGTAGAAACCAGGGACTCAAAGGAAGGATGCTGGAAGTGGTGGCCTGTGAGGATGCCTGGGACCTGTGTCTGCAAGGGAGGGAAGTGTAGCCCCTGGGACCTTGGGCTGGTTTCTCAGGGATGAAGCGCAGACTCTTCTGCTCTTCCCAGTAGAGGTAAGTTGTGTGGGGTGATGGTGCTGTTGTCACCGAAATCATTGTTAGGGGGTGATGACACACATAAAGGGGAGATGAAGGGAGCCCTCTGCAGGTGAGTATGTGCAGCTTGGGATGTGTGTTTCTTGGCCAACAGTGGCTCAGTCTCTCCACAGGCCCCACATGGTGCCCACAGTGGGTATAGGTCTTCAAGTTGTACTTGTTGTGGCTGGGGTGGCAACAGTCATACATATATGACTCAGCCTGTGTAAAGGAGCCCCTGACCCCAGGGAACACCTCTGATTCCCAACTCTGCTCTCACTGAGCCTCCTTAAAAATGTTTATCTAAACCAATCACATCCTTCCTTTCTGTTCTCTTGAAGGAAGAGAAAGGTCAGGATTTGTTGTATTTTGTATGTGAACCCGCAAAACCCAAAGTGCTTGGCACAACTAAGATGGCTGACTTCAGTTCTAAATTAAACTCTATTTTGAGTTAAACTACAACTTGGGCCTAAAATCTGCTTCTGTTACTCTAAAAAGACAATTTAGCTTCTTGTACAAGTTTAACTGCTTGTAACACAGAAAGAGGAAGTGTTAAGGATCAGGACTGTAGTTTGACTAAGAAATATTTGTTGACAGATGTTTGTCAAGAATGTTTCGGCAGCTTGATCCAAGAAGTATGCCTTGGTCAACATAATCCAAGAATTTAAAAAATAAAATTGATACTGTTAAGAAGAATTATAGTTTAATAAGTCTTGTAACTTTTTGCCATGTACCCTCCTCTTCGTGCCTTCAAGCAAGCAGTCCTTTGTTTACTCCACCCAACAAAAACCTTGGTCTCTTCTTACAATTTAGAACACTATTATACCCTACCTGGGTGCTTTAGTGTATCTCAATTCGTGAATCTTATTTCTCAATAAAAATTTTGCTTTTGCTTTCGCTTAGTGTTCCACTATGATAATTTAATGTCCAGTTTAGGAGCCAGGACCCAGCCTAGGTCCCTGTTTGACTTGGCTGCCCCTGGACCTTTCATTACCTGGCCAACTGTTGCTGACCCCATTGGAGGGTGCTGTCCTGGCCTTGCCTTGGGTGACAGCTCTGGCAGCATCCAGGAGTCACAGCGTTTGGAGGGCAGTGTGAGATGACTCTCTCCATCTGCTTGTTCTGCTTTCCTCCATCAGCTCTCCTCCACATCCATAGTATTCCTTTCCTATCACTGCTATAACTTAATGACTTAAGACAATACAGTTTTATTATCTCACAATACTGGAGATCAGAGGTCTAAAACAAGTCAGCAGAGCCACATTCCTTCTAGAGGCTCTAGGGGAGAAATCTCTTGCCTTTCCTTTTCCAGCCTCCAGAGTCCACTCACATTCCTTGGCTTGTTGTCCTGTCCTCCATCTTCAAAGCCAGCAGTGTAGCCTCTTTTATCCTCTCAGATCCCCTGCCTCCCTTTTATAAGGACCCTCATCATTACATCAAGCCCACCCAGATGATCCAGCATAATCTCCCACCTCAAGATCCTTAAATTAATCACATTTACAAAGTCCCTTTTGCCATGTAAGTAACATATTCACAGATTCCAGGGATTAGGACACGGACATCTTGTCGGGGGTATTATTGTCTACCACATCCATCCTGGCCACCTACTACAATACCATTATAGTTCCATTAGTCAGCACTGGGAGATGCAGTTTTCTCTCCCTCCCTTCCTCCATTTCTTCCTCTTTTAAAATTTAGGTTTTAATTTTTTTTTATAGGTCATATATTCACATAATTAAAAACTAACCCCATCCCTGTCCTCAGCCACCCCATTTCTTCTCATCATCTATAGGTAACTTTTTTTTTTATTATTAGTTTCTTGTGTATCTTTCTAGAATTTTTACAAGCTAATATCTGTATTTCCTAGTGGCGTAGTGGTTAAGAGCTACAGCTGCTAACTAAAAGGTCGTCAGTTCAAATCCACCAGGCGCTCCCTGGAAACCCTATGAGGCAGTTTTACTCTGTCCTATAGGGTTGCTATGAGTCAGAATTGACTCGATGGCAATGGGTTTATTTTTTATTTTTTGGTTTTATATATATATATTTATTTATTTACATAAATATACATATATATTTCCTCCCCTCTTTTCTTACATAAAAGTAAGCATATGCTATTGTTTCTGTACCTATTTTCTTTTCTTATTTAATAAATATTGAAGATCTCTCCATGTAAGTAAGTTGAAAACATCCACATATTTCTCTCACGATCACTTAGTACTGTGTTGTGTGGATGTGCCATAGTTTAGTCAGCTGGATTCTCCTATAGTTGGACATTGGGTTGCTTCCAGTCTTTTGGTATTGCAAACAATGCTGCAGTGAATAACCCTGTACACATATTTTTAGTGTGTGTAGGTGGAGCTTTGGGATAAAGTCCTGGAAGTAGGATTAGTGTGTCAGAGGGCAAACACATTGGTAATTTTGGTAGATTTCCCATCTTTCATATGCCTGCACCACTTTGCATGTCCAGCAGCAATGCAAGGAGTCTTCCCACAGCCTCCCCAGAGGGGTGTTGTCAGCCTTAGTTTTTTTTTTTTTAAACCAGTCTGATAGGCAAATGCGAGTATTTCAGTGAGCCCCACTTTAGGTAGTAGTGGAGGTCTTTTTGGTGCCTTGGTGGTGCAGTGGTTAAGTGCTTGGCTGCTAACCAAAAGGTTGGCAATTCGAATCCACCAGCTGCTCCTTAGAAACCCAATGGGGCAGTTCTACTCTGTCCTTTAGGGTCGCTATAGAGTTACTATGAGTTGGAATTCACTTGATGGCAACAGGTTTTGGGGAGGTCTTTTCTGGGATGGAGTGGACCAAGTGTGAGTGGAGCCCCAGGTTATGTGACTATACCTCTGCACACTCATGTTCCTTGCCCTCCCCCCCGCCCCCACCTCCCCACTTCACCCCAAGCAGCTCACAGCATGGTCAAACGTGTTTATTGTCAATCCTAATGATGAAGGTTCCCTGGTAGGAGGTGGGTCAGGGGCCCTTCACACAGGCCTGTAGGTTCCATTGTAGCTAAAAGGGGGAGGCATCAAACAGCCCCTCGCCTCCTCGGAAACCCAGCGCTGGACATGGTTGGGGCCTCCATCCTGGGGCCGCACGATCACGGTGTCTCTGGACGCCAAGGATGGGTCCTCTGAGAAGAAGTTGAAGGGCCTCAACAGGAAGCCCACAGAGTTTCCAGGTGTGGCTGTGTTAGGGATGTCCTCTGAGTGGGGGATGTGGAGGAAACCCACTGTCACCCAGGCCACTAGGTCCTGTGGGAGAAAGAGAGTGAGCAGGTGGGGTGGTTCAGACAGAAGGGAGTGGTCTTCAATGGGGCGGTGCTGAGCCCTGACCACTAGAGGCCGCTGGGGCCCTTGGGCGTTTTCAGATCCCTGGTGGCACAGTGGTTCAGAGCTACTGCTGATAATCAAAAGGTTGGCAGTTCAAATCCACCAGCTGCTCCGTGGAAACCCTACTCTGTCCTATTGGGTCGCTATGAGTCAGAATCGACTCAACGGCAGAAAGTTTGGTTTTTTTGGTTTTGGCACTGTCTGTCATGCCAAGAACCTTTCTGCATCTTCTCAAGCCCCGTTTTAGGGGTGGGAAGCTCTATAATGACCTCCAGATATGCTCTCCCTTCCTGTCCCAGGGTGAGGACAGGTCCCGGCAGAGGGTGGCTAGGACTCCCCATTGGTGAGGGTGATGTTGGGGCTGAAGCTGGAAGAAGGCAGGGCCAGAGTTGGGCAGGGCTGGGGGACAAGGTCAGTACCTCATTTTCAATGTACTCGTTGTTTCGAAGAAATTCCTCAAAGACCACAGGTGGGTCCCAGGGGTCGTTCTGGTTGTAGATGCTGCTGCTGTACAGCTCCAACTCCCGATACTTGGTCACTGCTAGTGGGTACCTGCCAGGGCAGAGTAAAAGCCAGGTGGCACTGGGTCTAGGGGGGCTCCTAGCCTCTCCCAGCGGACATCTTCAGGTCAATGATGGGAGAAAGTTACTGCCTTCCCAAAATGAGAGATCATCTCTTGGGAGTTAGTGAGTCGGCCACTATCAGCAGAGGCTCAGGGTGCTCGGCATGGGGTTCTTCACCCTGCTTGCCAAGTGCACAGGCATGTACACACAGACAGACACACACACAGAGGCGCACACATAGACACATGAACAGCCACACACACACGGGCAGAAACACAGGCACACACACAGACGCATACACAAAGACACTCTCTCTGCCCCCCCCACCCCCCACCCCCAGCTCACCTGGCCCAGGTGACAGCCTTCTCCTCCTGCCAGCCCTGGGGCAGCACTTGGCTGGCCATGGAATGGATCTGCACGCGGTAGCTGCGTTGGTGGCCCCAGGTGTTCTTCTTGGGGCTGGTGAAGAGCAGGTACTTGGGCAGGGCCCGCCCAAAGCGAAAGGCAGCCTGGCGCTCCTGGTGGAACTGCGTTTGCTCCAGAGTGGGCTGCACCAGGTGGTGTCCTGGGCTCCAGGGGTTAGTGATGTTTTGTAGCTTCATCTCTAGTGTCTGGAAGCTATTTTTGGTGCCTGGAGGTGTGCAGGAAAAAGGAGAATGAGGATCAAGCTCCCAACCTGAAATGCTCTCATTCTGCACTGGGATGGCCATCCTGAACTGCATACAAAGCTAGCCGCTGTTAGGGGTGAAGAGAATATTTTGGGGGCATGCCCTGAGCTGGGTGTGGGAGTGGAAGGTCATATGTTGTCAGGGCAGCTGTGGTGATTCTGCTGTGACTCTGGGTGGCTCCTCCAAGGAGCTAGCCCTGAGCCTGATGTCTGTGGCTATGTCCTCGAGAGAGGGTAGCTTCCAGGTCTGAGAGATGGGGTCTAGCACCCCTCTGGGGCCAAAGGGGAGAATGGGTATCTTAGTTATGTCATGTATGTCATGCTACACTCTCTACAGGGACATCCTTAATCCAAGAGACAGGATGAGGGCCCCCACCCAGAATGCTAGTCAGCTGTTTCTTACACTTCTGGGCATTATTTAATCCTCCTCTTTTAGGATCATTGGGGGCAGGGGTGATTCAGTGGTCGAATTCTTGCCTTCCGTGCAGGAGACCCCGGTTCGATTCCTGACCAGTGCACCTCAAGCACAGCCACCACCCATCTGTCAGTGGAAGCTTGTGTGTTGCTGTGCTGCTGAACAGGTTTCAGTGGAGCTTCCAGACTAAGATGGACTAGGAAGAAAGGCCTGGCAATCTACTTCCGAAAATCAGCCAGTGAAAACCATATGGATCACAACAGTTCTATCAGCATCTGATCATGGGGATGGCTCAGGACAGGGGAGTGTTTTTTGTTCTGTTGTGCATGGGGTCGCCATGAGTCAGGGCTGACTCAACTGCAGTTAACGACAACAACGTTATACGGTCAGCAGCCCCTGGTGGGGACACAGTTCACAGTGTTACATCCAGGGTAAAAAGTTGGCACCATTAACTGTCACCACTTTTCAGGGCAAAACGACTTGTAGCACTGCTGGTTTCGCAGAGCACGCTGGGCAAATGCTCATGGTTTTATGTCCCAGGAGAGCCTTAACACCATCTCCTGTGAAGGCTGCCTGACCAGCAGGGTGCCACTCTGCTCCCTGCCTGAGGCTTACCTGCCACGTCCAGGTCTATGCGGTAATGCACCAGGTGGGTGTGCATGTTGCCAAGTAGGCGGGTGTGCAGGCGCATGCCGTGGTGCAACCCCTCAGGCGTGTAGAAAGTGGCGTGGATATAGCCAGTGGCATGCATCTTGGCCTCCATTACTCCATTGGGGTAGAAGATGTAGTCCCAAATGTAATCATAATTGTAGACTGTGGAAGTGGTTCGCAGCACCAGCACCTGGCCCTTCAGCCCTCCATAGAAGTTGAAGCCTCCGTTGGAGTTGAAATCAAAGTGCCGCCGGAGGGGCACCCCCGTGGGCATCTCGAAGAGGCAGAGGGCCCGGGGGTAGTATACAGGGCCATCAGCATCGTAATAGTGGAGGGCGTGCAGGAAGGTGGCGGTCTCCGGGCAGTCGATGCCAGGGGCTAGCTCATATGTGACGCTGCCCATGCCCCAGCCCATGTCCATGTATTTGGTCTGCATGCCTGCTGGCGTGTGTCCTCCATATAGAGCCGCTGCCTCCTGCACGCTCACCTCATAGGCAACACGCTCTCCTCCGAAGCGCACGTCCAAGATCTGCAGCCCCGAGGAGGAGCGCAGCCGGAAGGCGAAGCTCCAGTCCCCATAGAGCACTGCATTGCCCTCTAGCTGGTAGCGGTGGCCTTCGGGCTGGACCAGGCGGGGCCCATTCACGGTGGTGGGTGTGGAGAAGGCCCCACGGGGCCTGTAGGAAGAGAAGACTGGGGGCTCCTCGCTGCCAGAGGGTGGTGGGTCCTCCAGAACCACCACATCCACCTCTCCGTTGCCATACTTGTGGGCTAGTTCTTCTGGGCTCCTGTAGAACTTCCCATTGTACCAGACCTGCTCTACCACCCAGTCATTGGCATCTTGGCTCCCATGGTCCACAAGGAGCTCCATCCCAGTGGGGTGTAAGAAATAGCCTTCCACTTCTCGCTGCAGGATAAGCCAGCTTCGGCGCTGGCCAGAAGCCAACCCTCGGGGGGCCACATCGGTAAAGGTCAGGCACCGGTCTCCGCAATCTCGGAAGGAGAAGCCTGTGGTATTGAGGAAGAACTGGTGCAGGGGCTTGGTGGCTTCCTGTAGCATGTGGTTCAGGAGGATGTACTCAGTGGTGGAGACGGGCCTGGACGCCCAGGAAGGGTGGTGCCTGTGCCTAGGGGGCAGTACTCGCATATAGTGGGGGTATGGCAGGGGTCCCACTGCAAACTCAGTGATGTTGGGCTTCTCCTGGGCTCCAAAAAAGATGACAACATGGGCTTCCCGGGCAGGATGCCCTTCACCTTTGTCCAGAAACTTCAGCACATGTTGCTTCTTGGGCAGCAGCATCTCAATGAGGAAGATGGAGTTCTTGGCCATGGTTGGGGCTTTGGCGGGCTGCAGTGCCAGCTCCCTCTGGGACCAAAGGAAGTTGTGCACGGCCTTCAGCTCCTCTGCGCTCAGGTCTGCGAACACCCCAGCCTTGCTGCCTAGAGACCACTGTGAGTGCTCAGCCGCTGCCAGGGTCTGCAGTGCCAAGATCCCAGCCATGGCCCAGCCAAGCAGCAGGGCCTCTCGACCCGTCATTCTGGAATGTAGTAGAGGGCATGGGGTTAGTTGTACTACGGGAGGAAAAGGATCTCCACCTGGCTGGGGCTTTGAGTACAGTGTCCCTTAGCCCTGTGGTCTCCTGCAGACCTAGCTTCCCCCTCCCCCATTCCAGGTTGGGTCCACCTGTAGTGGAGCTAGGCTATTCCCACCCAAGGTCCCCAGTGCTGGGCCTGCCCTTTCCTCGCTTTTGCAGCCCTGTGGATCTTCTTACCAATGGAAACCCCCTCACGCCCCCTTTTCTGCACATTTTCTTATCCCGGCCGAATCTTGCCCTCCTTTCTCCACCTTAGCACACGGCAGCCAGTGGTCTGAGGGTCAGAGCAGCCCAAGGCCCTGCCCCATCCAGAGGCAACAAGTGTGTATTCTGCTGGGCAGAGGCAGAGAATGGATAAACTGCAAAACTACACTTTTGACAAAGCAAAGTATGTTTTATGTAGACACACTTAGAAGTTTAGTGTAGACATTAAAAGCATAGGGTCTGGATTGGGTTACCTGGGTTTGAACCCATGCACATCACTGTGTACTAGCTGGGTGACCTTGGGCAAGTTACTTGAACCCTCTGAACCTCAATATTTTCTCCATCATACAATGGAAATAATGACAACAGCACCTACTTTCTAGGGTCATTGAGAGAATTAAATTAGATAATAAATGTAAGTGTTTAGAACAATGCCTACCTAAGCAGTCCAGAAATGTCAGCTACTCCTATTCTGTTTAAATAAGTCATAAGGATACAACGTGTTGATGCCAGCACATTTAAAATTTTAAGCGATGTGGAAGGATTCCACTTCCATCAGGTTGCAGACCTGTAGTTTTGAGGGTGTAGGCAGTGGGGCTGTCCTGTCCAGCTTCTTAGGCCCCTGCAGTGGGCACTCGAGGTGTGGTGGCTTGACTGTCCTGAGCCTACTAGGAGGGCGTGTGCAGCTGGGTGACCCAGGTGGTGATTCAGGAGTGATGCCCTTACCCTTTCATTCTGGGGGTAGGTGTGGTCTTCACCTCATAACCTCATCTCTAGAACTGCCAGTAAAATCCCGTGGGTGGAGCCTAGGCTTCAGACTCCTGGGAGGCCGGGATGCCTTGATGGTACCATGATGTCCTCCCCATGTAGGGATGGCCACCTTCAGGTGCCCACTGTCTGTGTGCAGCTTGGGAGACACTCCTCCACATAAGAACAGCGAGCTTTGTGGAGGCTCTAGGCTGACCTGAGTCCCGCCTGCCACGCAAGCTCCCCCCGCCCCCAAATTTTCTTTTCATTTGTGCAGGCACTGCTGAGGTCTGCCGCCTGACTGACCAGCTACGCCTGTGAGGGGTTGAGAGGACTCTGAGCGGTCCCTGACTTCTAATTGCCCTTTTCTCCCCAAACCAGATCACCTGGCGATAAACCTTGAGGAAACAATCTCTTCTACCCAAACCGAGAGGTACAGAAGGCTTACATTTGCCTGGATCTCAGCAGTGTCTGCCCAGCCCCCCAGCTTCAGCGTGGCCAAAGCCCACCTTCCGGAGAGGCTTTCGGTGCAGAGCAGGTGCTCTGGCCACCCGGGGGCCTGAGGTGCGTCTCACCAGACACGGCCGCACAATTGTATCGCCTATGACTGAGGTGCAGAAGCATTTCCCTTCCGGGGCATTTCCTGGGCTGGAAGGAGAGCCTTCCACCAGAGAAGCTTTTGTTCTGGCTTCTGGTTTTTTGAAAATGTGTTTCCCATGTCACATATTCGATTCACAAATGTTGTATGTAATTTGTACATAATGTGCATTTCTTGATATGGAGATCAGTGAAAGGTGTTTGGTGGGTCTGCACTGTCACCTGGGAGCTGTGGCTTTTCTTTCCCTGGCTTTCTGCCCTGGTGATCTAAGTCCCTGCCCCCAGCTCCAATATGGTTCTGGTTTTGTTTCTGGGACACAAGCCATCCTGCGACCTCCCTTTGTTGCTCTGACGCTGGTGGGAAGGCCAGGGACCTCATGGTCTTGCGCTCTCCGGGACCCAGCCTGGGCACAACAGGCAGGACAGGCTGTGGGAAGACCCAGAACCAGCGTTTCTGCTGGGTGTGGCCAGAGATGCTGGGCGTAGGCTGCGGTCTTGTCTTACTATTAACTTTTGGCTGGGCTCTGTTTTATAACCTCTTATCCCCAGAGTTCTTTCTGCTTTCCTAGGAAGGAAGGAGTTGAGGCAGAGACCCATGGTTCTGAGTCTAGATGGGACCTGTGACCACCTCCCTGGCTGGACCCCACAAGACTCAGGTGTGAGTGAGGTGTACAGTGGGCGAGGTAACGTGGCAATGAGCCCATGAAGGAAAAGGAAACACAAAGCAGGTGTGACCTCTCGTCTCCCACATCCCTACGTTGGTCCCTCATCTCGCTGAGTGCTTTATGCTCACTGCCCACTACAAGGGCAGATCCAAAGCCTCTATAACTCCCTCAAGCTCCTGCCTCTGGTACCCCTTGCTCCCCGGCCCTTCCCCTCTTATTTGTTCAGTTCTGCCCTCCTCACTCTGCTCCCTTTTTCCCTTGCTCTTCTCCCCTTCCCACTCAGCCCCCTTGCCTCACCCAGGTGTCGGGTCAGAATGTACCTGCGTGCTCTGCTCCAGGTGTGCCTCCGCTGTCGGTCCTTGTCCCTGCTCTGGTCTCCGACTGGCCTTCCTGCAGCTATATGGGTCTATTGGACCCTGCCCTGGGAGGGAGGGACAGGGTGAGGCATGGGCCAACTGAGGTGGGGACCTGCGGTTCAGTGGGTTCCACAGGGTGAGAGAGCAGAAGTATGAGGAAATGCCCAGGGCTCTGGCAGCTGCAGCCTGGGAAGCTTCTGTTCCCCTTTCGGGTGTCCAAGTTCTGAGTACGCCCCTCCCTTCCCCACTTGGTGCCCAGGGTTCATTTGTGTTTGATTCCCTTACAACACATGTGTTGATCTGCTTCCTCATCACTCCTGTCACTGGGGAAACATCCACAACAGTCCTCCTTGATGTTCCCTACTCAGAGCTGGGCCTGCATCATTCCTTAAAGCAACTGGTGAACTTCTGTGGACAGAGATAAAACTGTTGCCGTCGAGTTGATTCCGACTCATAGCAACCCTATAGGACAGAGCAGAACTGCCCCATAGGGTCTCCAAGGAGCAGCTGTGGATTCGAACTGCCAACCTTTTGGTTAGCAGCTGTAGCTCTTAACCGCTGCACCACCAGGGCTCTGTAGGCAGAGATGAGGACAGGGGAAATTTACTAGCAGGTAATGTCACCTGAAGCAGATGTACAGTAACAGGTAGGGCTGATGGGGACTGACACTGGCATCAAGAGCAGACTTTGACCCTATGTAGAAGAGGGAGCCAGAGCCAGAGTATTTTGGATGAGAGAAGCCACAGTGTTGAATTCTAGAAGGAGTCTCATTAACCATCTATGGTCAGGAGGTCTGAGGCCATGGCCCACAGGGAGGAGAAGGGAAGTAAGGCCTGATGGGCACCTGAACAGGGAGAAGGACATGAATGAGTCTGCCTAGTTAGGTGGGAAGGGCAACATGGCCTAGGAGGGAATGCCCGTTATGGGGAAGAGCAGAGTGGGAAAAGTGCACACCGGAGAACTGCTGAGGATTGCACATTCTCCTGCGATGATGTGGGTTTTGCATATCTCACCACGCGGGTCACTTCAGTGTTTATTGACAGCTGCATGAAGGGAGAAAGGAGAACACCATTAATCAGTTTGGTACTTGTTTGCAATTGCAAAGGGCATAGTAAGAAAAAATAAGAGACAGAATGAATTTTAGAACATAATATGGTTACACAAATGAAAACACATGCACACAAACCAGCCTGATCAGTTTTCAAGAGAGATTCGAGTAAGCGTTAAACACATTAGAATGGTTGTGGTGGGGATGGGAGTGAGGAATATAGATAAGTGGATAAATAAGTAAGAAATAAGAAAGACAAGAGACAGGCCTTGCATGGGTCAGTGGTGATAATGTCCATGCACTGAGGTGTAGGTTTAGGTCCAAAAAATTGAGTGTCTATGGGGAAGGGGATTAACTTTAAATACTAGAATGATGATTGATGTAATGGCTAAGCTGAGATTTTTCCCTCTGATTGGTCTGGAGGATTAGGAGTTGGGGATTCTCAGTTGCGGGGCTCCAACTCTGTGGAGGAATGATCTGACACTGGGAAATGTAATCTGTTTCTCCTCCACAATGGACACCATGGATAAAGTTAATCGGATAAGGACAGACTGGGAGAAGATACAGCGATAAAAGTGAAAGGGACTAATGTCTAGAACACACAAGGAACTCCTGCAAGTCAGCCAGAAAGAGGCAGGCATCTCAATGAAAACATGGGAAAGGAATCTCAAAGGCAACTTACAGAAGAGGAAACCAAAGGGCTAAAGAGCGTATGAAAAGATGCTCAAACTTAGTGGTTATTAGAAAAATGCAAAGCATTCAACAAGGAGGTATAATTTTATAATTGTCACTGGCATAACAGACAAAACTGGTATTGCCAGGTGTCGGCAGGGATGTGGGGAAATAGGGAGCCCCTGCTCAATGTGGCAGGAGGGGACATGGATGGTATGATCACATGCCTGACAGCACACCCTTCAGGACTCAACAATCCTACTTCTCATCATGTCTCCCAAAGACATCCCCACACTGGCCCCCAGATGGGATGTGCACAATGGTTTCCACTACTAGAGTGACTGTCCACATGGCAACTCCCTTGGCGGGTGGGTCTTCAGAACAGAATACTTAAGAGGGTGAGTTACAGAGCACAGTGTGGTTCCACAAACTAAACCCCATGCACACAATGCAAGAACAAGTACACATAAAAAGATATAAGTGCACTAGAATGGTTGCCTGGGGGTGATGAGAGGCCCTGGGTAGTGGAAAGAGTTATCATGCTCAGCTGCTAACCCAAAAGTTGGATGTTCGAGTCCACCCAGAGGCACCTCGGAAGAAAGACTTGGTGATTTACTTGTGAAAAATCAGCTATTGAAAACCCTATGTAGCACAGTTCTACTCTGACACACATGGGGTCGCTATGAGTTGGAGTTGACTTGATGGCAACTAGTTTGGCTGTTTTACAGACAAGAGAGAGGCCTTGTATGGGCCCTAGACAATTAGGTCCATGCACTGAGGTGTAGGTTTGCCTCAACTCTGCAATGGATGCCCATAAATAAGTCAAAGAGAGGCCTAAGAAGAAAGGCTAAGTGGCTGAATAGAGGGGCCGCTGAGCATTAATCAGTGCAAGTTCAGTGCTTGGAGGATGAAGGTGGAGTTGTATAAGCAGGCAGTGAGGGGGGCATATAAATATTTCTTTTTTTTCTCTCTGAAGGAGTACATAAAAGTGTACATAAAAGGTGAGTACTATCATAAGGCAGGAGCCCTGGTGGCTCAGTGGTAAGAGCTTGACTACTAACCAAGAGGTCAGTAGTTTGAATCCACCAGGCACTCCTTGGAAACCCTATGGGGCAGTTCTATGAGTCGGAATCGACTTGATGGCAACAGGTTTGGTTTTTTTTTTTAACACAGGAAAGCACAGAATGAGTGCCTCCCAAGCGACATGGAGGGCCAGTCTGGCAGAAGTTCAGAGGGAGATTCCCCCTCCTGGACTGCAGCGTCTCCGGGACCCTCATCCTCCCTAAGATGCCTTGCAGAGCAGTGATGTGTGCACTGTGACTGGGTGCTGCTGCCCTGGGGCCCCACAGAGAAGAGCTCATGGGGGTCTTAGGAAGAAGAGGGCATTCTAGGCAGGGGACCAATCACCAGTCAGGAGGGTTTTGTTACCGCAGAGAAGGAGATGGATGAGGGATCTCAGGAGGAGGTGGTTAGAATGGGGAAGCCCCTTGTGTACCTCCATAGACATGTGGGATGGAGGTCCAAGAGGGGGGAAGCCTTTAAGAGAGAACCCAGGAAAATGGAGGCAGAGGGGGGCCTCAACAGGAAAGCTGGGGTGAACCTGGTCCCTGACTCTGTCCCTGCACACATGGTCCTGCGTTGCCATGTGAGTTGGTTCTGACACCTGCTCTGCTGCCCTGCTCAGTTCCCCTGTGGCAGGTAACCTTGGTTTTGAGGTGTGGTTCCTCCCTCTCTGGGTTAATGATTGGCTATAGCTATAGATAACACTTGGGCAAAGATTATGTCCTTTAGGGTCTACACTGCCTGCCTTTCTTAAAGGGGTAGATGGATGATTGATACTGCAGACGCTGCAGGGGAGGACAGAAGTCCAGTCTGTGGGAGGCAGGGACTGTGGGTCCAGGTCAACCAGAGGTCAGCTTGCAGCCTCCCCACTGCTATCTTGTGCTATTTTGTTTTTGGAAAGTACACCTCACCTAGAGATAATTTGAGATTATCTAGAGAGTGGGAATTGTTTCCACAGAGCCACAGGAAACAGAACTGAGAGTGTCTATATTGGGCCAGTGGGGGTGGGCCAGGGAAGCCCTGTGAGGGTGGGCCAGGGAGGCCCTGTGGGAGTGGGCCAGGGAGACCCTGTTGAGGGACAGGGCCAAGAGGGGGAATAGTCAGACGCTTCCGTGGTCCCTCTTACAACAAAAACCCAAAAAAACAAGTGAATCAATTATATATGACAATCTAGGAGCCCTGAACATCAAAGGGAAAGTTAAGGAATCGGACTGAGTGGCAGGGGGAAGGAGAGACAGTTCAGAAGCAGCAAGGAGTTGCCAGACCTGACCTGGTGAGAGCCAGAGCCCTTCAGCCTGGATCAGCTCAGGGGTAAGCAGTGAGGCAGGCAAGTAGTGGAGCCAGGAGGCGTTTGCCACATCAGGAGAGACCCAGTGGCACAGAATCTACTTGGCCATCCAGAACCAGTGAGAAGCAGCCCTCAATCAGCGAAAGATATGTATTTGCGTCTGGCCTACCGTGCAGACCAAAAACACCCCCCTTAGGGAAAAACCTCTCTCCCATTTACCTTCCTTCTCCCTGCTCTGCACTGGGTTCAGGATGGCTTCAGGGACTGCTGAGTCCCCTTGGCCAGAAGTAGGACCCATTACGTGCCCTGAGCCATTCTCCTGGCCTTGGAAAGGGAACAAATTAACAAACGGGGGAAAAAATAATCTGCTGGCTACCCTAAGCCAGGAACTCAGGGTAGTCACAGCTCCTTTGCCTAGGTCCAGGCATAAGGGATCCACGGACTTTGAGTGCCTTTCCCCCTGCATAGACTTGTGTGGGCCCATTTCAACAGTGTAGGGCCTCATTACTGCAGTACAACAGGATATATACCTGAAGTCTAACTTGAACTGTTTCAGCTGTGAAGTGGCAGGTCCATGACATTTGACACTGCTCTGCCCCTTAACCAGGGTCTTCACCTACCCACATCAGGGGCCTGAGGACTGGTGGCTCCACCCATGCAACTTAGCCACCTGCAATAGGGGCCCAAGAATAAGAAGTGCCTCCCAGTCCTTACAGTCAACAGCATTGGGTGGTCATAGTCTGGCTGCAAAACCCACCCACCTATGCGTTCTAGGGAACAGGGACATGCTTTCCTTCTGGACACTCGGGCAGCTGTCAGCCCCCTGCCTTGCTCAGTGTGTGTCGTCCTGTTGCAGCCAGATGCCTGTGCCTACACCAATCACACATGCCTGTCTAGGACTCTAGGACTGCACCACACACTTGGTGAGCAACTACCTGGACATCTGAGCTGAATCCATAAAGGACCAGTGGGTGGACTCCTAGGCTCACATATTTACTGGCAGGTCTGGCCACCTGGTGGCAGGATGTTGGTGCTTCAGGGGCACTGGTGATCAGGCTAGCTCACACAAGCAGCCTATTTAGGCATATCAAAACAAAACAGAACAAGAAGCGAGGAAGCAGTAAGCAAACATAAAATAAATAAATATAATAATGTATTGATGGCTCAGAGACAACAGTCAATATCCAAATCACATAAAGAGGCAGACCATGATAGCTTCAGCAAGTTCCCAAAATAAAGAATCTAGAAATTTTCCAGAGGAAGAAAATTTCTTGGAATTACCAGAGGCAGAATACAAAAGATTAATATACAGAACTCTTCAAGAGATCAGACAGGAAATTAATCAAAATGCAGAACACACAATAGAGGAACTTAAAAAGATTAGAGAAGAGCATAATGACAAATTTAACAGGCAGCAAGAATCCATAGAGAGATAGCAATCAGAAATCCAGAAGATTAACAAAATTTCAGAATTAGACAACTCAGTAGAAAGCCATAGGAGCATAAATGAGGCAATGGAAGTCAGAATTAATGAGATTGAAGATAAACCACTTGACACAAACTTATTTGAGGAAAAATCAGATAAAAGGATTTTTAAAAAAGAAGAAGAAACCCTAAGAATTATGTGGGATTCTATCAAGATGAATAACCTATGAGTGATTGGAATACCAGAACGGCATGGGATAACAGAAAATACAGAGAAAATTGTTGAAGATTTGTTGGCAGAGAACTTCCCTGATATCATGAAAGATGAGAAGATAGCTATCCAAGATGCTCATCAAACCTCACATAAGGTAAATCCCAAAAGAAAGTCACCAAGACATATTGTAATCAAACTTGCCAAAACCAAAGATAGAGAATTTTAAGAGAAGCTAGGGATAAATAAAAAGTCATCTACAAAGGAGAGTCAATAAGAATAAGCTTGGACTACTCAGCAGAAACCATGCAGGCAAGAAGGCAATGGGATGACATATATAAAGCCTTGAAGGAAAACAACTGCCAGCCAAGAATTACATATCCAGCAAAACTGTCTCTCAAATATGATGGCAAAATTAGGGCATTTCCAGATAAACAGAAGTTTAGGGAATTTGCAAAAACCAAACCAAAATTACAAAAAATACTAAAGGGAGTCCTCCAGTTAGAAAATTAGTAACATCAGATAACAACCCAAGACTAGAACACAGGACAGAGCAACCAGATATCAACCCAGATAGGAAAGTCACAAAAATGAATCAAAGCTAAAACACTGAAACTAGGGAAACAGAGACGTCAATCTGTAAAAGATGATAACATGAAAACAAAAAATAGGAACTAAAAAATGTAGACATAGATTTTTCATATGGAGAGGAAGTCAAGGCGATATAAAGAAAAGACTGGTTTAAACTTAGAAAAATAGGGGTAAATATTAAGGTAACCACAAAGGAAACTAACAATCCTAAAAGTCAAAATAAGAATCTAGAAAAATACAAAGATTCAGCAAATACAAAATCAACAACAATGAAAAAGATGAAAATAAAATGCATAAAGAAAAACAACTCAGCACAGAAAATTAAGTGGAACAAAAAAACGGTCAACACCACACAAAAAAAGACATCAAAATGACAGCAATAAAGTCATACCTATCAATAACTATGCTGAATGTAAATGGACTAAATGCACCAATAAAGAGACAGAGAGTGGCAGATTGGATTAAAAAACACAATCCATCTATATGCTACCTACAAGAGATACACCTTAGACTCAAAGACACAAACAAACAAACTCAAAGGATGGAAAAAAATACATCAAGCACACAACAGTCAAGAAAGAGCAGGAGTGGCAATATTAATCTCTGACAAAATAGACTTTAAAGTAAAATCCACCACAAAGGATAAGGAAGGACACTATATAATGATTATAGGGTCAATACACCAAGAGAACATAACTATAATAAATATTTATGCACCCAATGATAGGGCTCCAAAATACATAAACTCTAACAGCATTGAAAAGAGAGATAGAAGGAAGCTTAACAAAGATACTAAATGGTACAATCAACCAAGTTGATCTCATAGAGATATACAGAACACTCCACTCAACAGCAGCCAACTATACTTTCTTTTCCAACAGACATGGAATGTTTTCTAGAATAGACCACATATTAGGCCATAAAACAAGCCTTAACAGAATCCAAAGCATCAAAATATTACAAAGCATCTTTTCTGACCATAAAGCCATAAAAGTAGAAATCAATAATAGAAAAAGCAAGGGAAAAAAAATCAAACACATGGAAACCGAACAACACCTTGCTCAAAAACTACTGGGTTATAGTAGAAATTAAGGATGGAATAAAAAAATTCATAGACTCAAATGAGAACAAAAACACATCCTACCAGAAGCTTTGGGACACAGCAAAAGCAGTGCTCAGAGGTCAGTTTATACCAATAAATGCACACATCCAAAAAGAAGAAACAGCCACAATCAAAACATTAACCCTACAATTGGAACAAGTAAAGAGCTGCAAAAGAAGCCTGTCATGGTTGGAATTATGTCCTCCCAAAAATGTGTATATCAGTTTGGCTGGGCCATGATTCCTGGCACTGTGTGATTTTCCTGTATGTTGTAAATCCTGCCTCTATGAGGGAGGATGGGTGGCAGTTGTGTTAGTAAGGCAGGACTGGTTCTACAAGACTGGATTGTGTCCCGAGGCAATCTCTTGAGATATAAAAGACAGAAGTGAGTAGAAAGATGGGGGGACCCCATACCATCAAGAAAGCAGTGATGGGAGCAGAGCACATCCTTTGGACTGGGGTCCCTGTGCAGAGAAGCTCCTAGTCTGGGGGAACACTGAAGAGAAGGCCGACAGAGAGAAAAAGCCTTCCCCTGCAGCTGATGCACTGAATTTGGACTTTTAGACTACTTTAACTGTGAGGAAATAAACTTCTCTTGTTAAAACCATCCACTTGTGGTATTTCGGTTATAACAGCACTAGATGACTAAGACAAAGCCCTCGGGCAACAGAAGAAAGGAAGTAATAAGAATTAGAGCAGAATTAAATGAAATAGAAAAACAATTGAAAGCGTTAACAAGACCAAAAGCTGGTTCTTTGGAAAGATCAACAAAATCGATAAACCATTGGCCAAACTGACAAAAGAAAAACAGGAGAAGAAGCAAATAACCCAAATAAGAAATGAGATGGGTGATATCACAACAGACCCAAATGAAATTAAAAGAATCAGACTACTATGAAAAATTGTACTCTAACAAATTTGAAAACCCAGAGGAAATGGACAAATTTCTAGAAACTCACTACCTACCTAAACTAACACAAACAGAGGTAGAACAACTAAATAAACCCGTAACAAAAGAAGAGATTGAAAAGGTAATTAAAAAACTCCCAACAAAAAAAGTGCCCTGGCCTAGACGGCTTCACTGGAGAATTCTACCAAACTTTCAGAGAAGAATTAACACCACTACTACTAAAAAGGTATTTCAGAGCATAGAAAAGGATGGAATACTCCCAAACTCATTCTATGAAGCCAGCTGTCTTAGTCATCTAGGGCTGCTCTAACAGAAATACCACAAGTAGATGGTTTTAACAAAGAGAAATGTATTGTCTCACAGTCCAGTAGGCTACTGCTCCAGGAGAAGGCTTTCTCTGTCAGCTCTAGAGGAAGGTCCTTGTGATGCATCAGTCTTCCCCTGGTCTGGGAGCATCTCAGCACAGGAACCTCAGGTCCAAAGGACACATTCTGCTCCCGGCACTGCTTTCCTGGTGGTATGAGGTTCCCATGTGTCTCTGCTCGCTTCTCTCTTTTATATCTCAAAAGAGATTGTATTAAGACACTATCTAATCTGAAAACCTCATCAGTATAACCTCATCACAGTGATAGAATTTACAACACATAAGGAAATCACATCAGATTACACAATCGTACAGTACTGGGAATCATGACCCAGCCAAGTTGACAGATGTTTCTGGGGGACACAATTCAATCCATGACACCAGCATAACCCTGATACCAAAACCAGGTAAAGACACCACAAAAAAAGAAAATTACAGACCAATATCCCTCATGAACATTGACTCAAAAATCCTCAACAAAATTCTAACCAGTAGAATTCAGCAACGTATCAAAAAACTAATTCACCATGATCAAGTGGGATTTATACCAGGTATGCAGGGATGGTTCAACATTAGAAAAACAATCAATGTAACCCATCACATTAATAAAACAAAAGACAAGAACCACATGATCTTATCAATCGATGCAGAAAAGGCATTTGACAAAGTCCAACACCCATTCATGATAAAACTCTCAACAAAATAGGAATAGAAGGGAAATTCCTCAACATAATTAAGGGCATTTATACAAAGGCAAGCCGTGTGGGGGTGGGCCAGGGAGGCCCTGTGGGGGTGGGCCAGGGAAGTTCTGTGGGGGTGGGCCAGGGAAGTCCTTTGGTCACATCTTTAGGCTATGAAGCCAACAGCATAAGTTCTACCCTAGATTAGGGAAGACTGGTGTCCAAAGAGCAAATTCCACCATTTTCCAAAGGCAGGTGCACTGGTCAGAGGGCCCCTGGCACTCCCACCTGGCGTGGGAGTGGGAAGATGGCTCTACCACTGGTTGGTGGTTCCATTCTCAATGTTAGTTGACTCAACAGACACTCAGTGAGTACCATTCCATGGCAGGCATTCTTCCAGGAGCTGGAGATGTGGCTGTGCACAAAAAAGAAAATTCCTCGGGTGTACATTTTCATGGAGTGAGAGAGACACTAGCAGAATTACCTAAATAAACGATACTGTGTGTGTGCAGGAAAGTGTTAACATAGAGTCCTAGTCACTAGAAGGCTCTGCTTTAGGGCTGGTTATTGACTGGCATCTGGGAACTTGACTTTCAGGGTGCTCCGTCTCTGTACCAGCCTCCTTAGACTGCAAACAATGTGATTTAAAGTGGACACTTGCTTTCCTTCTGGGAGTCTGGAGTTGGTAGCTATGGTTGGCAGAGAACAGCCCCGGGTGCTGAGTTTCAAACGAGCCTCCCAGGGCAGAAACTGCCCCTACATCCCTGCTTTTCACTCTGGCTGGCAGTCACAGGAAGCCTGTCTTGGACCATGCTGCCTCTGCCTCCAGTGTCTTTTCCACTTTCTGACCCTGCTGTGTCCTTACTGTGTTGCCTCTCGAACTTCAGCTGGAGTACAACTGCATGCTTATCAGTGAGCTCTTCCAGGGAAGCACCACCGGGGGGTGGTCCTGGGTGTCCAGGTGTTCACGCATGTCTGCAGGTGGTGGCAGCCCAAGCAGTCTAAACAGTGTTGGCTGTCAGACATGTCAGGTTTCAGGAGAAAAAATAAAGCAAGGAAGGGGCTGGGGAGCATGAAAGGGGAGGGGCTGGAGATTTTAAACAGGATAGCAGAAAGGCCTCATGGAGAGGGTGACATCTGAGTAGACCTGATGGAAGTGAAGGAGGGAGCCAGGGGCATCTGGGGGAGCATTTCAGGCATGATGGGTGAGGGTGGAAAAAAGACCCAGTCCACAGATGGTGTCAAGGGCCAGGGTTCAGTTCTCCATCACTCTCTGCTGCATGGGCTGAGCACCTGGGCAGACTGGCTGGCTGATGACTTCATGTCAATACCACAGTGACTGTCCCCTCAGCTGTGGACCATGCTCAGGACTTGGCTAGTGGATACAGTAGGAGTCTTGCTTCCCCAGAGCTTCTGTTAGTAGCTACCTCATCAAATCTCCGCTGGATTTTTATAACAAAGAAAAAAATTGGAAAGTGAAAGCTAAATCCATTGCTCACTTTTTGAAATAAAGAATGCAGGTTGGTGGATATGATGGCGTGCAGTGCAGGGATGTGATTCTGAAGTTCCAGCACATATCGAGGGCAGCCTGTAGCATTTTGGAAATCCCTAAGAGAGTAGTTAAGGATCCCTGGTGGTGTAATGGCTAACCAAAAGGGTGGTGGTTTGAACCCACCCAGTGGCTCTGTGGGAGAAAAGACCTGGTGATCTGCTCCTATAAAGATCACAGCCTAGTAAATGCTATGGGGCAGTTCTACTCTGTCACATGAGGGCATTAGGAGTCAGAAACGACTCAACAGCACCCAACAACAACAACATGACAGGCCTTTGTGCCAGGTCTTTGCTGAGCATGACTTGGGGAGGAAACACAGCTGAGTGGTTGTAGGATGAGATTTTGAGTTAGAGGACCTGGGTTTGAATCCAGGCTCTACCTCTTTTAGTTGTGAAACATGGCCAAGTCAGTCAACTCCTTAAACCTCAGGTTCCTCATTTATAAAATGGGTATAATAACAGGATGATATGGCTATGATAAGATTGTCCAGAGGATCAAATGAGATAAAATGTATACAAGGCACCTAACTAATGTTTTGATGCCTAGAAATCACTCAATATATGTTCTTGTTAGCTGCTGTTGAGTTGTCTCCTGACTCGTGGAAATCCCATGCACAATGGAATGAGATACTGCCCTGTTCTCCACCATTGCCATGACTGGTTGTGGATTGGACCGTTGTGATCCACAGGGTTTTCATTGGCTGAATTTCAGAAGTAGATCACCAGGACTTTCTTCCTAGTCCATCTCAGTCTGGAAACTCTGCTGAAACCTATTCAACATCAAAGCAACACTCAAGCCTCCACTGATAGATGGGTGGTAGCTGTGTATGAGGTGCATTGAACCCAGGTCACCTGCATGGAAGGTGAGAACTACATTTTCATCCAGTAAGGGTTAGCAGCTCTTATTACAACAACTACTGCTGCTGGGCGGCACCGGAGGATGTGAATATGGGTCAGGCAGGGGGCGCCTTCTCACGGATTGGCTACCTGCGCGCCTGGGTTTTTCTCTTTGCCCCACCCCCTAAACTTGGACAGCCCTTAGTTCACATCTATTTTAGGGACAAAGTAGTTCCATTAAAAGACTTCTCATTCACTTTTCTCTCTTTTTAAAGCTTTTAGTTTTCGTTCCATCTCATCCTTTTTCCCTCTCCCACGTGAGTTGTTGATCAGCTCACGAATCCGGCTTCCAGAGCAGCTCGTGTTGCCAGCAGGGAAGACCGTGTCCCGCCACCTGCTTGCCAGGGTCGCACCCATCCGACTGCCTTTCCGAATAGGTAGTCCTGTCAATTAGAGCTTGAAGAGAACCTAATCCCGAAGAATAACAAAGACCACAACTTCCTTCAAAGCACAGCAGATATTCCTCCTGTCCCTATCTAATCGGTTACTAAGTTCTTTCAAATCTAATTCCTAAATAGCTCTTGCTCCCCAGACTCCCAGTCTTCATTATCATTGTTTAGGTCAGGATTTCTCAGCTGAGGCATTATTGACATTTGAGGCTGTCCTGTGCACTGTAGGATGTTGAGGAGCATCCCTGACTTCTACCTGCTAGATGCCAGTAGCACCCCTTGACCCCAGTTGTGACAATTAAAAGTGTCTTCAAACATTGCCACTTATCTCCTGGGGTGCGAAAGTGATCCCGCTGAGAACTACCAGTCTAGGTTTAGCCCTCATGATTTGTACTGGAAACTGCAGTAAGCCCCTATTTCCCCGACTCTCCTGTTGAATCTTTCCCATCTGTCCTTCGCACTTTTGCTAGAGCTCAAATCTGACCATGTTCCTTCCCCCTTTTGGTGAGTTCCCCTGGCTATTGAATACGGTTTAAACGATTTTATTTGGCATTAAAACCCTTTACAGTCCAGCCCCAATCTTCCTTTTGCCCCAAGGGGCTCTGCTGGGCTTTTCCTCTCCTGAAGGGCTCTCGCTCCCTTTATTCACTTTGTGAACACTTGCCCTTTAAGCCCTTCCTAAACCCTCCCAGGTTGTACAGTCTTTCCCTCTCAGATTCCAGTGCCCCTGCCCCTCCCCCTCCTTGCAGTTCTCACCCTGCCTTGTGACTGTCTGCTCAGTGTGTCTCTTCTACTGCTTCCTTGAGATAAGGGACTGAATCTTTCTCTTTTTTAAAACTGTGGTGAAAACATACACAGCACAACAACGTCCACATTTACAATTCAATGACACTGATTACATTTTTCACGTTATGCCACCATTATTGCTATCCTATTCCAAAACATTCCATCATCATTAACATAAACTCAATGCCCTCCAAACCAAACCTCCCCCTTCCCTCTCTGTCCCACTCTTGGTAACCACGAGTAATCTTTGGTTTCTGTATATTTGCTTCTTTCATGTGAGATCATACAGTATTTGTCCTTTTGCTACTCAAGGACTGCATCTTGAATTATCTAAGCCCAAGGAGGCCAGTGCGGCACCTGCATATAGTAGGCACCTGCGTTTTGTTTTCAGAATGGATGGATGAACAGAGCTCGTGGATAAGGAAGATACCAAGACATCAGGAAATTTTGATTAACTTCCATGTTGCAGTCTAAGAAAAAAATAGGCTAGATGATAGTTTCACCCAGGTTACTGGGAAGATGGCCCCATAGGCGTGTGTAAGGGTGGCCTCAAGGGTGCTGTCAACTAGGGCAGGTTACTGTGAAGATGGCCACATGGAGGGTGATCTCACAGGGTGCTGTCAACTTGGGCAGAGAAGACTTTATATGCTATCACAGGCTCCCTAGGACAAGGACAGCTGAGAATGGCTTGGGCCAGGGCTGGCCTCAGGGGCATCACCAGGGCTCAGTGCTTAGAAGGAACCTCCACTGGGTTTAATGTTCTGTCTTAAAATTCTTAATAATTTTTGAACAAGGGACACCAAAAACTATGTAACTGTCCTCGTTTGAGTTTGGAAGGTCAAGGCGGAGAGTAGTAAGACTGGCTTATTGTAGTCAGATTAACAAGGTTAATAAGATTAAGGGATAAGGCAGCATTGGCAGACAGAAAGCAGATTGGTGGCAGTAGCTGAAACTTGACAGATGATTGAGGCAAAGTCTCAGATAACTGGTCTGGGCTTAACCCTTCTGTGCTCCAATTTCCTGCTCTTTTGATGTTGTTTTGGCTCCACCCCTTGTATACAATGATCTACTTGCTGAGTAATGAGTGCTAGACAAGGGGTTATTTCTGTGAATCCAAACTTCCATTTGCAGTGCTGCAGCACCTGGGTCTGAGGGAAGCTGAGGACTGAAGGAGTGAGATTTCAGGTGCTGCTGGGAGCGGGTCTGGCCTACATCAGCATCCTGTTCTTGCACCAGCAGGCAGCATTCTGGGCAAGAAGTCCTCAGGCTATTTGAAAATCCACACTCAGTCTACTCCCCCACCATAACAAAGCAGCAAGAGCTTGACAAGTTGTCACACCATGAAGTTGTGCCCCAGGTGGTGCTCCTTATTTTATGGCCTTCTTATTTTTATTTGCTAAAGCTGTGGGATTTTATAAATAAAAGAAAAAATATATATATATATTACCATACATTGCCCCATCAACAGAAGGATGAATGGGGCCCGGGCAAGCAGCCAGGCACAGTGGGCCGGGCTGAACTTAAAGAGCAGTAATGAGCAAGGCCCCAGGCACTGAGAGCCGCTGGATTCCATGCTTTGCTCTCTGTTTGATTTGTTCCCCAGGGGGATATGGTAAAGTCTTCTACAAGTTTCAGCCTGTGTGAGCTGTGCTAACGGGAACTGAGGTGAGGGTTTGTACCTGTGTACCCACATTAAAGGGAGGCAGACCTTGCTGGCAGGTGACCTAAGGTGACACCAACTGAGTAAAGCAGAGGCCACTGGTCAGCTCTTCTCTACAGCTAGGAGGGATCTTTCATGTTAGCATGGGAGGGTCTGGGTTTACTTAGAAATGGATTCACTATAATATTGGAATATTCACTGGGATCTGAGCACCTGTGCTGGGGGCCTTTGTGCATATTATCTTGTTTTATCCCCAAAATAATCTTCAAGGGAGGCATCAACTCGAGGCTGCACAGCTCGAGAGTGGCAGAACCAGGACTGGGCCTTTCTAGCTCCAGAACCTGCAAGACATTGCTTCCCTGTGGCAAGGTGGGGTCAAGAAATATAAGGGGTGTTTCTTTCAAAGGGCCATAGGGGCAAGGGAGGACCTTCCTCTATGAATGAGTTGTGTCCTGTGTCCTCAACTTCCTTTGCTTTCTTTGCTTGGTGAAGGCACTCCTTCAAAATATGTTTGTGGAAAGTGGCTTTTGTGTCTATGCTAAAGTGGGTGTTTAAGAAAAAAAAAAAAAAAAGACTATCGTGCCGTTAAGTAAACCACATCTTTGCTTATACACACTTTTAAAATCTTTAAACAAATATTACCAGTTGCATCAAGTTGACTCTGCCTCATGGCAACCCCATGTGTGTCAGAGTAGAACTGTACTCCACAGGGTTTTCAATGGCTGATTTTTCAGTAGTAGATCGCCAGGCCTTTCTTCCGGGGTACCTCTGGGTGAACTCAAAGCTCCAGCCTTTCAGTTAGCCGTGAGCACATCAGCCGTTTGCACTACCTAGGGCCTCCAAACAAATATTAGACCTTTGGTATGCCTTTTAGCATCTCAGTGTTATGACTGCTAGAGGAGAGGTCCTGTCTTAGTTATCCAGTGCTGCTCTAACAGAAATACCACAAGTGGATGGCTTTAACGAAGTTTATTCTCTCATGGTCTTGGAGACTAGAAGTCTGAATTCACAGTGCCAGCTCCAGGGGAAGGCTTTCTCTGGGGGCTCTGGGGGAAGATCCTTGTCATCAATCTTCCCCTGGTCTAGGAGCTTCTCAGTGCAGGAACCCCTGGTCCAAAGGATGTGCTCTGCTCCTGGCGCTGCTTTCTTGGTGGTTATGAGGTCCTGCTGTCTCTTCCTGCTTCTCTCTTTTATCTCAAAAGAGATCAACTCAAGACACAACCTAATCTTGTGGATTGAGTCCTGCCTCATTAATGTAACTGCCTCTAATCCCACCTCATTAACATCATAGAGGTAGGATTTACAACACATAGGAAAATCACATCAGATGACAAAAAGGTGGACAGCCACACAATACTGGGAATCATGGCATAGCCAAGTTTACATACATTTTCGGGGGACACAATTCAATCCATAATAGGCCCTAAGTCTGAAAAATTAGTTTTTTGTAGGGATTAGACATTTTTGTGCCTAAATAAGTGCTCAATCTCTGATTTGAAGCTATTGGAGTCTGTCTGATGGAAGTCATGGTCCACGCACTGAAGGCTTCAGTGGGTGAGGGTTTGATGAGCCCTCAAGCCCCAGGTGAAGTTTATCTTGGTAAAGGGGCACCCAGACCCACCCTGAGCAGGCTCCACAGGTACAGAGAGAGGAAAATCAAGGCGATGTGATGATTGTCTTTACAGAGACTCACAGGGAGCCTGGTAATAAATAACATAGCTGCTGAAACAGACAGCCCTGATCACGGGCCAGACCCTGGTCTGAGTGTATTATCTCCTTTCACCTCCCTGACTCTTTGAGAAAGGTACTATTACAATGCCATTTTACAGACGAGGAAACCTATACCTGAAACATCTCATTGTTCTTGTTAGGGCTGGGTCCTGGACCAGCCTCATCCCAGCCCTTAGAGAAGCAGTCCACTTCCCGACATCTGCCAGTGTTTCCGGCTGGGCCAGGCCCTTGCTCCAGGCTATTTGTGAATGGTTTCTTTTTTTTAGATTGTGCTTTAAGTGAAAGTTTACAATTCAAGGTAGTTTCTCATACAAAAATTCACACACACATTGTTATGTGACCCTAGCTGCTCTCCCGATACTGCGACAGCACACACCTCACCTCCACCCCAGATTTCCCCAGTCCATTCAACCAGCTCCTGACCCTCTCTTCTTTCTCACCTCTGGACAGAAGCTGCCCATTTAGTCTCATGTATCTACTTAAGCTAAGAAGCACACCCTTGACGAGTATCATTTTATGTCCCATAGTCCAGTCTAATCTTTGTCTGAAGAGTTGTCCTTGGGAATGGTTTTAGTTTTGGGCTAATGGAGAGTCCGGGGACATGTCTTTCACGGTCCCTCCAGTCTCAGTCAAACCATTAAGTCTGGTCTTTTTACTAGAGTTTGAGTTCTGCAGCCCACTTTTCTCCTGCTCTGTCAGGGACTCTCTGTTGTGTTCCCTGTCAGGGCAGTCACTGGTGGTAGCCAGGCACCATCTAGTTCTTCTGGTCTCAGGCTGATGAAGTCTCTGGTTTATGTGGCCCCTTCTGTCTCTTGGGCTAATATTTTCCTTGTGTCTTTGGTGTTTTTCATTCTCCTTTGCTCCAGGTGTGTTGGGACCAATTGATGTATCTTAGGTTGTCGCTCCATAGCTTTTAAGACCCCAGATGCCACTCACCAAAGTGGGATGCAGAACATTTTCTTAATAAACTTTGTTATGCCAATTGAAACCACGTCCCTTGACACCATGGTCCCCAGATCCCCTCCCCTGCTATTCTGTCCCTCGAACTGTTTGGTTGTATTCAGGAAACTTCTTAGCTTTTGGTTTAGTCCAGTTGTGCCGAGTTCACCTGTAGTGTGTGTTCTTCCCTTCACCTAAGATAATTCTTGTCTACTATCTAGTTAGTGAATACCCCTCTCCCTCCATCCCCACCCTCGTAACCATCAAAGAATATTTTCTTCTGTGTTTAAACCTTTTACTGAGTTCTTATAATAGTGGTCTTATGCAATATTTGTCCTTCTGAGAATGACTAAATTCACTCAGCATAATGCTTTCCAGATTCCTCCACGTTATGTTTCACAGATTCATCATTGTTCTTCATCCTTGCATAGTATTCCATTGTGTGAATATACCATAATTTGTTTATCCATTCGTCTGTTGACGGGCACCTAGGTTGTTTCCATCTTTTTGCTATCACGTATGGAGCTGCAGTGAACATAGGTGTGCATGTATCTATTTGTGTGACAGCTCTTATTTCTCCAGGATAGATTCCAAGGAGTGGGATTGCTGGAGCGTATGGTATTTCTATATCTTTTTAAGGAAGTGCCAAATTGATTTCCAAAGTGGTTGTACTGTTTTACATTCCCACCAACAGTGTATAAGTGTTCCAGTCTCTCCACAACCTCTCCAACATTTATTATTTTGTGTTTTTTGGATTAATACCAGCCTTGTTGGGGTGAGATGGTACCTCATTGTAGTTTTGATTTGCATTTCTCTAATGGCTAATGATCATGAGCATTTCTTCATGTGTCTGTTAGCCGCCTGAATGTCTTCTTTGGCGAAGTGCCTGTTCATATCCTTTGCCCATTTTTTAATTGGGTTATCTTTTTGTTGTTGAGATTTTGCAGTATCTTGTAGATTTTAGAGATTAGACCCTGATCAGATTTGTCGTAACCAAATTTTTTTTCCCAGTCTGTAGGTTGTCTTTTGACTCTTTTGGTGAAGTCTTTTGATGAGTATAAGTGTTTGATTTTTAGGAGCTCCCAGTTATCTAGTTTCTCTTCAGGTGTTTGTGCATTGTTAGTAATGTTTTGTATTCTGTTTATGCCATGCATTAGGGCTCCTACCATTACTCTATTTCTTCCATGATCTTTATCGTTTTCAACTTTATATTTAGGTCTCTGATCCATTCTGAGTTAGTTTTTGTGCATGGTGTGAGGTATGGGTCTTGTTTCATTTTTTTTGCAGATGGATATCCAGTTATGCCAGCACTATTTGTTAAAGAGACTGTCTTTTCCCCAGTTAATGGACTTTGGGACTTTGTTAAGTATCAGCTGCTCATAGGTGGATGATTTTACACCTGGATTCTCAATTCTGTTCCATTGGTCTATGTATCTGTTGTTGTACCAGTACCAGGCTGTTTTGGCTACTGTGGTGGAATAACAGGTTCTAAAATCAGGTAGTGTGAGGCCTCTCACTTTGTTCTTCTTGAGTAATGCTTTACCTATCCAGGGCCTCTTCCCTTTCCATATGAAGTTGGTGATTTGTTTCTCCATCTCATTAAAAAATGCTGGTGGAATTTGGATAGGGATTGCATTGTATCTGTAGATCGCTTTGGGGAGAATTCATATTTTCACAATGTTGAGTCTTCCTATCCATGAGTAAAGTATGTTTTTCCACTTATGCAGGTCTCTTTTGGTTTCTTGCTGTAGTGTCCTGTAGTTTTCATCGTACAGGTCTTTTACATTTCTGGATAGATTTGTTCCTAAGTATTTTATCTTCTTGGGGGCTATTGTAAATTATACTGATTTGGTGATTTCCTCTTGGAAGTTCTCTTTGTTGGTGTAGAGGAATCCAACTGATTTTTGTATGTTTATCTTGTATCCTGATATTTTGCTGAAATCTTCTATTAGTTCCAGTAGTTTTCTTGTGGATTCTTTGGGGTTTTCTGTGTACAAGATGATATCATATGCAAATAGAGATACTTTTACTTCTTCCTTACTAATTTGGATGCCCTTTATTTCTTTTTCTAGCCTAGTTGCTCTGGCACAATGTTGAATAAGAGTGGTGATAAAGGGCATCCTTGTCTGGTCCCCGTTCTCAAGGGGGAATGCTTTCAAACTCTCTCCATTTAGGATGATGTTGGCTGTTGGCTTTGTATAAATGCCCTTTATTATGCTGAGGAATTTCCCTTCTATTCCTATTTTGTTGAGAGTTTTATCATGAATGGGTGTTGGACTTTGTTAAATGCCTTTTCTTCATCGATTGATAAGATCATGTGGTTCTTGTCTTTTGTTTTATTAATGTGATGGGTTACATTGATTGTTTTTCTAATGTTGAACCATCCCTGCATACCTGGTATAAATCCCACTTGATCATGGTGAATTAGTTTTTTGATACGTTGCTGAATTCTACTGGTTAGAATTTTGTTGAGGATTTTTGAGTCAATGTTCATGAGGGATATTGGTCTGTAATCTTCTTTTTTTGTGGTGTCTTTACCTGGTTTTGGTATCAGGGTTATGCTGGTGTCATGGATTGAATTGTGTCCCCCAGAAACATCTGTCAACTTGGCTGGGTCATGATTCCCAGTACTGTACGATTGTGTAATCTGATGTGATTTCCTTATGTGTTGTAAATTCTATCACTGTGATGAGGTTATACTGATGAGGTTTTCAGATTAGATAGTGTCTTAATACAATCTCTTTTGAGATATAAAAGAGAGAAGCGAGCAGAGACACATGGGAACCTCATACCACCAGGAAAGCAGTGCCGGGAGCAGAATGTGTCCTTTGGACCTGAGGTTCCTGTGCTGAGATGCTCCCAGACCAGGGGAAGACTGATGCATCACAAGGACCTTCCTCTAGAGCTGACAGAGAAAGCCTTCTCCTGGAGCTGATGCCCTGAATTTGGACTTGTAGCCTACTGGACTGTGAGAGAATAAATTTCTTCGTTAAAACCATCCACTTGTGGTATTTCTGTTAGAGCAGCCCCAGATGACTAGACAGAATTTGGTACCAAGAGTGGGGTGCTGCTCTAACAGATACCTAAAATGTGGAAGCAGTTTTGAAACTGTGAATGGATAGAGGAGCGGCAGTGGCAAAGGACCAGCAGCAGCAGAGAACCTGCAGCAGCAGAGAAGCAGCAGCAGAGAAGTGGAAGTGGCAGAGAACCAGCAGCAGCAGAACCAGTAGACCAGTGCCAGACAGTGCTGGAGCTGACTGATGGAGCAAGAGAGCTGAGTGCCTGTGTGCCAGAGGCTTCCTGGTGGAGTGGGGTACCTCTGGGCACTTATCGGTGGAGCTAGGCTTGCTGACCCACAGAGTGAGGGAGCTGAGTGCCTGTGTGCAGGAGCCTTCCTGGCAGAGTGGGGTGCCTCTGGGCACTTATCAGTGGAGCTACCGAGTTTTGAAACACTTGCCCCAGCAGGGAAGATGCAGGCATGAGGCCCAGGGGCTGAGAGGCCACAGGAAGCAGAAGCTGAAGAGACAAGGAACATAAGAAGCTGAGCTGCCTCAGTCTCGAAAGGTATGGCCAAGACCTCTGAGGTTTCAAAGGGTGGAGCCATAGCCCCTGGTGTTTCTAAGGGTGGAGTTGTCACTCCGATGGACTAGGAGAATGGTGTGCCTAAAGCCAAGGGAGCAGAGTTGCTATCCCAGTGGGCCTGGAAGGCGGAGCTGAAGCCAAGGGCCAAGGGGCCTCCACTCAGAATCCAGAGACTGTGGCCAATACCTAGAGTCTGGAGGGCAGGGCTATTGTGTAAATTGTCTCAGAGAACAGAGGATTATTTTCAAGCCTTGAGGGCTAATGTATTCTGCTAACTTGCTTGGTGCCTGTTATCCCTTCTTTTCCTCCAGTTTCTCTCAAATTTAATGGAAATGTCTTAGCTTGTGCTTGTTCTGCCATTGTACCTTTGGAAGCAGATAACCTGTATCCTAGATTTCACAGATGAAGAGGAATTTTTGGAATTTGGACTTGGAGTTAAGACTTTTGCTGTGATATGATAAGCTGAGTATATTTTGCGTGTTGCAAGGACATGAATTTTTGGGGGCCAAAGTGTGGAGTGTCATGGATTGAATTGTGTCCCCCCAAAATATCTGTCAACTTGGCTGGGTCATGATTCCCAGTATTGTACGATTGTGTAATCTGATGTGATTTCCTTATGTGTGGTAAACTCTATCATTATGATGAGGTTATGTGTGATCTCCTTATGTGCTGTAAATTCTATCACTGTGATGAGGTTATACTGATGAGGTTTACAAGATTAGATAGTGTCTTGATGCAATCTCTTTTGAGATATAAAAGAGAGAAGCGAGCAGACACATGGGAATGTCATGCCACCAAAAAAGCAGTCTGCCGGGACCAGAGTGTCTCCTTTGGACCTGAGGCTCCTGCACTGAGATGCTCCCAGACCAAGGGAAGACTGATGCATCATAAGGACCTTCCTCCAGAGCTGACAGAGAGAGAAAGCCTTCTCCTGGAGCTGATGCCTGAATTTGGACTTGTAGCCTACTGGACTGTGAGAGAATAAATTTCTCTTTGTTAAAACCATCCACTTGTGTTATTTCTGTTAGAGCAGCCCTAGATGACTAAGACAGCTGGCTTCATAGAATGAGTTTGGGAGTATTCCATCCTTTTCTATGCTCTGAAATACCTTTAGTAGTAGTGGTGTTCATTCTTCTCTGAAAGTTTGGTAGAATTCTCCAGTGAAGCTGTCCATGCCAGGGCTTTTTTTGTTGGGAGTTTTTTAAATTACATTTTCAATCTCTTCTTTTGTTACGGGTTTATTTAGTTGTTCTACCTCTGTTTGTGTTAGTTTAGGTAGGTAGTGAGTTTCTAGAAATTTGTCCATTTCCTCTAGGTTTTCAAATTTGTTAGAGTACAATTTTTCATAGTATTCTGTATGATTCTTTTAATTTCATTTGGGTCTGTTGTGAGATCACCCATGTCATTTCTCATTTGGGTTATTTGCTTCCTCTCCTGTTTTTGTCAGTTTGGCCAATGGTTTATCGATTTTGTTGATCTTTCCAAAGAACCAGCTTTTGGTCTTGTTAACGCTTTCAATTGTTTTTCTATTTCCTTTAATTCTGCTCTAATTCTTATTATTTCCTTTCTTCTGGTGCCCGAGGGCTTCTTTTGCTGCTCTTTGTACTTGTTCCAGCTGTAGGGTTAATGGTTTGATTTTGGCCCTTTCTTCTTTTTGGATGTGTGCATTTATTGCTATAAACTGACCTCTGAGCACTGCTTTTGCTGTGTCCCAGAGGTTCTGGTCGGATGTGTTTTCATTCTCATTTGATTCTATGAATTTGTTTATTCCAGCCTTAATTTTTTCTACATCCCAGTAATTTTTGAGCAAGGTGTGGTTCTGTTTCCATGTCTTTGATTTTTTTTCCCTTGCTTTTTGTGTTATTTTCTACTTTTATGGCTTTCTGGTCAGAAAAGATGCTTTGTAATATTTCAGTGCTTTGGATTCTGTTAAGGCTTTCTTTATGGCCTAATATGTGGTCTATTCTGGAGAACATTCCATGTGCATTGGAAAAGAAAGTATACTTGGCTGCTATTGGGTGCAGTGTTCAGTATGTGTCTATGAGATCAAGTTAGTTGATTGTAGTATTTATATCTTCCCTGTCTTTGCTGAGCTTCTTTCTGGATGTTCTGTCCTTCACCAAAAGTGGTGTGTTGAAGACTCGTACTACTATTGTGGAGCTGTCTCTCTCTCTTTTCAATGCTGTTAGAGTTTTTTTTTAATGTATTTTGGAGCCCTGTTGTTGGGTGCATAAATTATTATTATGGTTATATCCTCCTGGTGTATTGACCCTTTAATCATTATGTAATTTCCTTCCTTATCCTTTGTGGTGGATTTTAATTTACAGTCTATTTTGTCAGAGATTATTGATTTTTATCTTGTTTGTGTCTTTAAGTCTAAGGTGTGTCTCTTGTAGGCAGCATATAGATAGATCATGTTTTTTTTAATCCAATCTGCCACTCTCTGTGTCTTTATTGGTGCATTTAGTCCATTTCCATTCAGGTAATTATTGATAGGTATGAGTTTAATGCTGTCATTTTGATGTCTTTTTTTGTTTTTTGTTGACAGTTTCTTTGTTCCACTGAATTTTCTGTGCTGAGTCATTTTTCTTTATGTATTTTCATTGTTGTTGATCTTGTATTTGCTGAGTCTTCATGTTTTTGTTTTTTTATTTTGACATGTAGGATTGTTAGTTTCCTTCATGGTTCCTTAATTATTTACCCCTATTTTTCTAAGTTTATACCAGTCTTTCATTTCTTTATATTGCCTTGACTTCTCCATATGAAAAATTTATGTCTACATTTTTTAGTTCCTATTTTTTGTTTTAATGTTGTCATCTTTTACAGATTGACGTCTCTGTTTCCCTATTTCAGTGTTTTAGCTTTATTTTTGTGACTTCCCTATCTGGATTGATATCTGGTTGTTCTGTCCTGTGTTCCAGTCTTGGGTTGTAATCTCATGTTATTTTCTAACTGGAGGACTCCCTTTAGTATTTTTTGTTAATTTTGGTTTGGTTTTTGCAAATTCCCTAAACTTCTGTTTATCTGGAAATGCCCTAATTTCACCATCATATTTGAGAGACAGTTTTGCTGGATATATAATTTTGGCTGGCAATTTTTTTCCTTCAAGGCTTTATCTATGTCATCCCATTGCCTTCTGGCCTGCATGGTTTCTGCTGAGTAGTCCGAGCTTATTCTTATAGACTCTGCTTTGTAGATGACTTTTTATTTATCCCTAGCTTCTCTTAAAATTCTCTATCTTTGGTTTTGGCAAGTGTCTTATTCATCTAGTACTGCTGTAACAGAAATACAAGTGGATGGTTTTAACAAAGAGAAGTTTATTTCCTTACAGTGAAGTAAGCTAAAGTCCAAGAGTGTCAGCTCCAGGGGAAGGCTTTCTCTGTTGGCCGTCTCATCAATGTTCTCCCAGACTAGGAACTTCTCTGCGGGGGGACCCCTGTCCAAAGGACACTCTGCTCCTGGCACTGCTCTCTTGGTGGTATGAGGTCCCCATGTCTCTCTGCTCACTTCTCTCTTTTATATCTCAAGAGATTGCCTCAGGATACAATCCAATCTTGTAGATTGAGTCCTGCCTTACTAACACAACTGCCACCCATCCTCCCTCATTAACATCATAGAGACAGGATTTACAACATACAGAAAATCACACAATACCAAGAATCATGGCCCAGTCAAATTGATACACACATTTTTGGGGGGACATAATTCAATCCATGACAAAACAAGTTTGATTATAATATGTCTTGGCAACTTTCTTTTGGGATCTACCTTATGTGGGGTTCGATGAGCACCTTGGATAGATATCTTGTAATCTTTCATGATATCAGGGAAGTTTTCTGCCAACAAATCTTCAGTAATTCTCTCTGTATTTTCTGTTATCCTCCCCGTTCTGGTACTCCAGAAATCACTCATAGGTTATTCATCTTGATAGAATCCCACATAATTCTTAGGGTTTCTCCTTCTTTTAAAAAAACCCTTTTATCTGATTTTTCCTCAGATAAGTTAGTGCCAAGTGCTTTACCTTCAATCTCACTAATTCTGACTTCCATTGCCTCAATTCTGCTCCTATGACTTTCTACTGAGTTGTCTAATTCTGAAATTTTATTGTTAATCTTCCTGGATTTCTGATTGCTGCCTCTCTATGGATTCTTGCAGCCTGTTAAATTTGTCATTATGCTCTTCTCTAATCTTTTTACTTTCCTGTATTGCATGTTCTGCATTTCACATAATTTCCTTCCTGATCCCTTGAAGAGTTCTGTATATTAATCTTTTGTATTCTGCCTCCGGTAATTCAAAGGAATTTTCTTCCTCCAGAAAATTTCTAGATTCTTTATTTTGGGAGCTTGCTGAAGCCATCATGGTCTGCCTCTTTATGTGACTTGATATTGACTGTTGTCTCTGAGCCATTAAAAAGTTATTATATTATTTTGTTTGCTTACTGTGTCCTAGCTTCTTGTTTTGATATGCCCAAATAGGCTGGTCCTATGAGTTAGCCTGATCACTGGTACCCCTGAAGCTCCAACATCCTTCCACTAGGTCGCCAGACCTGCCACTAAGTATGTGAGCCCTGGAGTCTGCCCACCCCTCCTGTATGGATTCAGCTCTGATGTCCAGGTAGTCAGTCACCAAGTGTGTGGTGCAGGCTCTCACCTGCAGTCCTAGACAGGCATGCATGATTGGTGTAGGCACAGGCATCTGGCTGCAGCAGGGGGACACACGCTGAGTAAGGCAGGTGGCTGACAGCCGCCCCTGAGTGTCCAGGAGGAAAGCGTGTCCCTGTTCCCTAGAGCACATAGGTGGGTGGGTTTTGCAGCCAGACTAAGAGCACCCAGTGCTGTTGGCTGTAAAGACTGGGGCACCTCTTATTCTTGGGGCCCTATCACAGCTGGCTAGGTGGCATGGGTGGAGCCACCAGTCCTCAGGCCCCTGATGTGGGTAGGTTAAGACCCTGCTTAATGGGCAGAGCATTGTCTAATGTCATGAACCTGCCACTTCACAGCTGAAAGAGCTGAAGTTAGACTTCAGGTATATACCCTGTTGTACTGTGGTAATGAGGGCCTATGCTGTTGACATGGGCCCACACAAGTCTATGCAAGGGGAAAGGCACTCAAAGTCCATGGATCCCTTATGCCTGTGCCTAGGCAAAGGAGCTGTGCCTACCCTCAATCCCTGGCTTAGGGGAGTGGGCAGATTATTTTTTCCCCCTATTTGTTAATTTGTTCCCTCTCCAGGCTCAGGAGAGTGTCTCAGGGCACGTGATGGGTCCTACTTCCAGCCCAGGGGACTTGGCAGTCACGGAAGCTGTCTTGAACCCAGTGTAGAGCAGGGAGCAGGGAGGTAAATGGGGGTGTTTTTGATCTGCACGGTAGGCCAGACGCAAATACTTACCTTTTGCCAGTCAAGGGCTGCTTCTCACTGGTTCTGGATGGCTGAGTAGACTCTGTGCCACTGGCTCTCTCCCGGTATGGAAAATGCCTCTTGAGTGCTGCTGCTTGCCTGCTTCACCACTTACCCCTGAGCTGATCTGGGCTGAAGGGCTCCAGCTCCCACCAGGTTAGGTCTGGCAACTCCTCACTGCTTCTGAACCGTCTCTCCCTCCCCCTGCCACTCAGTTCGATTCCTCAACTTTGCCTTTGATGTTCCGGGCTCCTAGACTGTCATGTATAATTGATTCACCTGTTTTTTCAGGTCTTTGTTGTAAGAGGGACTACAGGAAGCATCTGACTACTCTGCCATCTTGGCCCCGCCTCCACCAGAAAATTTCTTGATTGTTTTGGGAGTTTGCTGAAGCCATCATGGTCTGCCTCTTTATGTGATTTGATATTGGCTATTGTCTCTGAGCCATCAATAAATTATGATATTTATTTATTTTATGTTTGCTTACTGTGTCCTAGCTTGTTTCGATATGCCCAAATAGGCTGCTCATGTAAGCTAGTTTGATTATTGGCACCTTTGAAGCTCTAACGTCCTGTCACCAGGTGGTTAGATCTGTTACTAGGTATATGAGCCCAGGAGTCTGTTTACTTTTTTTGAATGGATTCAGCTCAGGTGTCCAGGTAGTCAGTCACCAAGTGTGTGGTGCAGGCTCTCAACTACAGTCCTAGACAGGCAGGGTGATTGGAGTAGGCACAGGTATCTGGATGCAGCAGGGGGGGGTCACACGCTGAGCAAGGCAGGAGGCTGACAGTGGTCCCTGAGTGTCTGGGAGGAAAGCATGTCTCTGTTCCTTAGAGTGCCTAGGTGGGTTGGTTTTGCAGCTGGACTATGAGCACCCAATGCTGTTGGCTGTAAGGACTGAGAGGTACCACTTATTCTTGGACACATCGCAGGTGCCTAGGTGACATGGGTGGAGCCACCAGTCCTCAGGCCCCTGATGTGGGTAGGTGAGGACCTGCTTAATGGGCAAAGCAGTGTCAAATGTCACGAACCTGCCACTTCACCATATAGCTGATACAACTGAAGTTAGGTTCCAGGTATATATCCTGTTGCACTGTATTTAATGAGGGCCTATGCTGTTGAAATGGGCCTACACAGGTCTACGTAGGGGTGAAAGGCATCCAAAATCTGTGGACCACTTATGCCTGTGCCTAGGCAAAGGAGCTGTGCCTGCCCTGAGTTCCCGGCTCAAGGGAGCTGGCAAACTATTTTTTCCTGTTTGTTGATTTGTTCCCTCTCCAAGGCTGGGATAATGGCTCAGGGTGTGTGACAAGTCCTACTTCCGGATCAGGGAACTGGGCAATCTCTGAAGCTGACCCGGGACCCAGTGCAGAGCAAGGAGGCAGCAGGTAAATGGGAGAGACGTTTTTCCCAAAGGTGGTGTTTTTTGATCCACATAGTAGGTCAGATGCATGTACTTATCTTTTGCTGACTGAGTGCCACTTTTTACTGGTTCTGGAGGCCCAAGTAGACTCTGCCGCTCCATGTCTCCCGATGTGGAAAAAGCCTCCCAAGTGCCACTTCAGGCCTCACCACACACTCCAGCCGATCCGGCCTGAAGGGTTCTGGCTCCCGCCAGGTCAAGTCTGGCAACTCCTCGCTGCTTCTGAACTGCCTCTCCCTCCCCCTCGCATTCAGTCCGATTCCTCAACTTTGCCTTTGATGTTCAGGGCTCCTAGATTGTTATATATAATTGATTCACTTGTTTTTTCAAGTCTTTGTTATAAGAGGTACCACAGGAAGCATCTGACTACACCACAATCTTGACCCCGCCTCCTGTGAATGGTTTTTAAGCACTCCAAGAACAGAAGGCCAAGTTGGGCTCAAGCCATCTGAGGACAGCGGGCCTTAACCATAGCTTATGAAGGCAGGTGTTTTACTCACGAGTAGGAGCATGGGGTGGGTGGAGCTGCTGGTGCTGCATCCAATACTATTTCTGGATGAAAACCTCCGGCAGAGAGGGCAGCCCCTCACCGGTATGGGTTAATGGTGTGCCAGCAGGAATGTCTGGTGGTTTCCACCTGGGAGGGCCCCTTACCCATGCAGGTCTGTTGGAGTTTAGCAATTTCCACAGTGGCTGAGCTGACTTCACAGTGCATGAGCAGAATGGCCCTGCCCAGCCTGGAGTTTAGGTGGGTGAGCAGGGTGCCTTTGCTTTGGCTATAATTCTAGGACTGTTCTAGAATTACAGAAGATGCTGAGCTGGTTGGTGCTTTCTGCAGGTCTTCCTGCTTTGGAGATCTGTAGGACGCAGGGTGGGAAAGGACTCTTTACCATGAACCTCATCTGGTGCTGGCGCTTGCCCAAAGAGGCCAGGTCTTGGCCATGGGTGAGAGGGGAGGCTGTTACCAGGTTGGTCAATCCCATTTAGGGGTTCCTGTGCCGAGAGCATCTCCCTGAGTTTTTCTGACCACCAGGTTATTCTGTTGCTCAGGTTATGGGTCCTGCCTTTTCTCCTTTTTTCTTGGGTTTGTCTCTGGTTTGGAGTACACAGCTTGTCCTCCCCTTCCAGAGACAGGAGCTCCAAGATGTTCCCCAGAGCATCTTGACTCCTTGCTTTGTCTCTGAGAGGTCCTTCTTTGCTCCCATGTTCTTTAGGGTTTTGGTATCTAAGGGAGACAGCCAAGTCACTCTCTGGATTAGAGATTTGACTGAAGGAAGCTATGCAGATCTTATTGCCTTGGACCAAATCCAGACCTTTTGGGCAGGGCCCTCCTTGGCTGTCTGCTGGAATCACCTAGGGAGTTTAGGGGCCCCATCCCCAGGAAATTGGATTTAATTGGTTGGAGTGAAGGCTGGGCTTCTGGGTTTTTAAATCTTCTGGAGAGTCTAAGGTGCAGCCAGGACTGAGAACTATTCTTATAGCAGCTTGGTATATGAGAGAGAGAGTGCACACAAAGGCACTCTGGTTGCACTTGGAGAAATTTGCTTTTATTTTTTTAAAGTAAAAACAGCAGTTTATCATTAAGTTCAAGCCTCTATCTTCAAAATACTGGATCTTACATAGCTGAAGTCTATACTTACTACATCTGGTAAAGGGGCAGCCTGGTGAGATCAAGAGTGCCCAGTTACAGAACCCACCAAAGAGCCTGCTGTGGCTGTCCCCAGGAGTCAGGAGCCCAGATGAAAGGGCTGCCCAGGGTGAGGGGAAGTAGGGGCATGCTGACACTGCTTGAGCCTCTGCCCTCTGTCACCATACTGGCTGGCCCGCGCCTCTGCTTGCCGTTGCAGCTCACCGTCTCTAGAATTAGGAGCACAGCTTGCTGTCTTTCCTGCCCTGGAGGGCTGAGCTAAGGCCTTGCAGCTCTCCTGGGAGGAGGGGCTCAGTGAGTAATGAGCCCGGGTATTGGGCTTGGCAGAAGGATCAATGTAACCCATCCAAACTAGTCTTGGGCACCTTCTCAGTTGGCAGGGTCCAGGGGTTTTCCTCAACATGATTTCCACTCACTCCATCCTGAGCACCTGTTCGCCTGGGAAAAATCAGGGTAGGTCTGGTTAGCGGAGTCAAGAAACCTAGTTATTGGTGTTTTTCTATTTCTGTAAAAATGTGCATAATGCATTTGTCTATCATCTCTACCTACCTACCTACCTACCTATGTATCTCTCTATCTATCTGTCTGTCTATTCATCCATCCCCTTACCTATCAACAGTAGAAGGAAAATTACAAAAATATTAACAATGGTTATCTCTGGGATATGAAATTATGGGTAATTCTAGTCTTATTACTTTTCCCTATTTTCAAACTTTCTCCAATAGGCATGTGTTATTTTTATACTCAGAAAAGAAGCACAAAAAAGTCTATCACAACTATGATTAAGAAGCCCAAGTTCTTTTTTTTTAAATTGTGCTTTGAGTGAAAGTTTACAGCTCAAGTTAGTTTCTCATGCACAAATTTATACACACATTTTTATGTGACCCTGCTATCCCTATGTCAGCACACTCTTCGTTTCCAGTCCGGATTTCCAGTGTCCATTCAACCAATTCCTGTCCCTTTCTGCCTTCTCTTCTTGCCTGCGGACAGGAGCTGCCCATTTAATCTCATGTATCTACTTGAACTAAGAAGCACACTCTTCAGGAATATCATTTTATGTTTTATAGTCCAGTCTAATCTTTGTCTGAAGAGTTGGCTTTGGGAATGGTTTTAGTTCTGGGTTAACAGAGTCCAGGGGCCATATCTTCCGGGGTTCATCCAGTCTCAGTCAGACCATTAAGTCTCATGTTTTTACTAGAATTTGAGTTCTGCAACCCACTTTTCTCACGCTCCATCAGGGATTCTCTGTTGTGTTCCCTATCAGGGCAGTCACTGGTGGTAGCCAGGCACCATCTAGTTCTTCTGGTCTCAGGCTGATGAAATCTCTGGTTTATGTGGCCCTTCTGTCTCTTAGGCTAATATTTTGCTTGTGTCTTTGGTGCTTTTCATTCTCCTTTACTCCAGGTGGGTTGGGACCAATTGATGCATCTTAAATGCCCACTCACTAGCTTTTAAGACCGCAGACGCCACTCACCAAAGTGGGATGCAGGCCATTTTCTTAAGAGTTTGTTATGCCAGTTGACCTAGATATCCCCTAAAAGCATGGTCTCCAGACCCTTGCCCCTGCTACTCTGTCCCTCAAACTGTTTGGTTGTATTCAGGAAACTTCTTAGTTTTGGTTTAGTCCAGTTATGCTGACTTCCCCTGAATTGTGTGTTGTCCTTCCCTTCACCTAAGATAATTGTTGTCTACTATGTAGTTAGTGAATACCCCTCTCCCTCCTTCCTCATCCTCATAACCATCAAAGAATGTTTTCTTCTGTGTTTAAACCTTTTATTGAGTTCTTATAATAGTGGTCTCATACAATATTCTTTTGTGACTGACTAATTTCACTTAGCATAATGCCTTCCAGATTCATCTATGTTGTGAGATGTTTCTCGGATTCATCATTCTTTATTGTTGCATAGTATTCCATTGTGTGAATATACCATAATTTATCCATTCGTCTGCTGATGGGCACCTATGTTGTTTCCATCTTTTTGCTATTGTGAACAGTGCTGCAGTGAACATGGGTGTGCATATATCTATTCGTGTGATGGCTCTTATTTCTGTAGGATATATTCCAAGGAGCAGGATTGCTGGATCATATGGTACTTCTACTTCTAGCTTTTTAAGGAAGTACCAAATCAATGTCCAAAGTGGTTGTCCCATTTTACATTCCCACCAACAGTGTATAAGTGATCTAGTCTCTCCACAACCTCTCCAACATTTCTTATTTTGTGTTTTTTGGATTAATGCTAGCCTTGTTGGGGTGAGATGGTATCTCATTGTAGTTTTGATTTGCATTTCTTAATGGCTAATGATCATAAGCATTTCTTCATGTGTCTGTTAGCCGCCTGAATGTCTTCTTTGGCAAAGTGCTTGTTCATATCCTTCACCCATATTTTAACTGGGTTGTCTTTTTGTTGATGAGATTTTGCAGTATCTTGTAGATTTTAGAGATTAGACACTGATAGGATTTATCAGAGCCAAAATTTTTTTCCCAGTCTGTAGGTTGTCTTTTGATTCTTTTGATGAAGTCTTTTGATGAGCATAAGTGTTTGATTTTTAGGAGCTCCCAGTTATCTAGTTTCTCTTCTGGTGTTTGTGCATTGTTAGTAATGTTTTGTATTCCGTTTATGCCATATATTAGGGCTCCTAGCGTTGTCTCTATTTTTAATTCCATGATATTTAACATTTTAGATTTTATATTTAGTTCTTTGATCCATTTTGAGTTAGTTTTTGTGCATAGTGTGAGGCATGGGTCTTGTTTCATTTTTTTGCAGATGGATATCCAGTTATGCCAGCACTATTTGCTAAAGAGACTGTCTTTTCCCCAATTAACTGACTTTGGGCCTTTGTCAAATATCAGGCTGCTCATATGTGGATGAATTTATATCTGGATTCTCAATTCTGTTCCATTGGTCTATGTATCTGTTGTTGTACCAGTACCAGGCTGTTTTGACTACCATGGTGGTATAACAGGTTCTAAAATCACTTTCCACTTTAGGAAGCTCAAGTTCTTAATGAACTGATCATGCTGGAAAAAAAAAAAACAAAAGATATATGAAAAAATAGAAAAATTACATAAAAATATTCTTGGTTGTTATTGCTGGGGTGTTAACCTGTCTAGGCTGTAGACTGGCCCACAATCAAAGGATTCTGAGGAGCCATAAGGCCCTCCTGGTAGCTGGCCTGCAGTCAGACATGACTCCAGCCCCACGGGCAGCCAAGTCTTTGTGCTGAAAGGGACACAGTAGTACAGATACCAGAGAAACAAGCAGCTCATCTTCTTCTCCCTGGCAGTCTGGCAAAGCTTCTTCAGAAGGTGCCTTAAATTCTGCCCTTCTGCCAAGGAGAAGTGGACTTCCAGGTCCTGAAACATTAACTGAAATAAGTTATGAATAACAGCCATCAGCTTTTCTCATGAGGTGGGTGGTTGAGACTCACTATCACTCCTTTTCCCTTCCAGGGCTCATATCAGTTTTCAAAATAAAAAGATTCCTCTCTCCAATCTGAATGCAAAGAAACCAAGACATTGCTCACCAAGAGCCACCTGCACCATTATTTTACAAGTTTACTCATCCATTTAGTCCACAAACATTGATCAAGGCCCAAGTAACAGACATTTTCTCTGTGCTAGGCTCTATGCTAGGTGCTTCACGTGTATTATTTACTCTGCACAACAATCCTGTGAGGTAGGCTGTCTTAGTTATCTAGTGCTGCTATAACAGAAATACCACAAGTGGACGGCTTTAACAAACAGAAGTTTATTCTCTCAGAGTCTAGTAGGCTAGAAGTCCAAATTCAGGGTGCCAGCTCCAGGGGAAGGCTTTCTGTCTCTGTTGACTCTAGGGGAAGGTCCTTGTCATCAATCTTCCTTTGGTCTAGGAGCTTCTCAGTGCAGGGATCAAGGGTCCAAAGGACCTATGCTCCTGGCTCTACTTTCTTGGTGATATGAGATCCCCCAGTCTCTCTGCTTGCTTCTCTCTTTTATATCTCAAAAGAGATTGACTTAAGACACCACCTAAACTTGTAGACTGAGCCCTGCCTCATTAACATAACTGCCACTAGTCTCACCTTATTAACGTCATAGAGGTAGGATTTACAACACATAGAAAATCACATCAGATGACAAAATGGTGAACAATCACACAATAGTGGGAATCATGGACTAGCCAAGTTGACACATTTCTGGGGGACACAATTCAGTTTATAACATAGGCCTTGTCATTATCTCCATGCTACAGATGAAGCACAGGCTTGGACACTTGAACAAGTACCAGAACCAGGGCTTCATTCCAGCCTGACCTCTACTACCCTATACTGCCTGGGTGTGGCTATACGGATGTGAAAAATCCATGGCTCCTTACCTGGAGGTGTCGGCTAAGGGAGGAAAGGCAGAACTGTGAACATTTAAGTGTCATAAAAGTGGCAGGGGCTGGGATCGAACTACGTGCAGGTACAGAGGAGGAGCAGGGAGCGGTCCACTCCACCAGGGATGGGGCAGCAGGCCTAATGCTTCCTAGAGGAGTTGGCCTTTGAACTGGGTCTTGAAAGATGAGTTAGTATTTGTGAGGCCAATGAGTGTGTGACTGATTGTGAGTGGAAGGGATACAGGAGGCACAGGCCATAGAAGCAATGTCAGCAGTAGGTTCAAAAGCACAGGCCAAAAAAGCCAGAAACAGCCCAGAGTTCATCGATAGGAGAAAGGATAAGCTGACTGTGGAATACTCATGCAATGGACGTGTAAAAATGATGTGGCAGGGTTGTCTGGCCCCCTCTAACTTTACAAGGGGAGAGGAGAATCAAGATCAACAGCCCAAGGCTGATTCCTATGAGGTGGAGGTCAAACATGTCTCCTCTTTCCAACCTTTTTACCAATTCTGACACCAACCGTCCCTCGCATGGCACTCTCTACTTCTCTGCTGGGTTTGATAATTTGTTGCAATGGCCACACAGAACTCACAGACAATACACGATTATGGGGTTTATTAGGGAGGTAACAGGTTACAATTCAGGATCAGGAACGACTCAGGATACAGCTCTTCAGTTAGGACAGCTTCTTTTCAGACACGCTTGCAGGCAGGCCTTTCTCTGGCCCTCAGCCCCTCGGCCTGGCTTCTTCCCTGCTCAGGTAAATGTTACAGAGCTCTTTAGCTCTGCCAATAAGTGCCCAGGGGCACCTCACTCCACCAGGAAGCCTAAGCTCGAAGGTGCTCAGTTCTCTCATTCCATGGGTCAGCCCACCCACTGTAGTCACCTCACTCCGTGGGCTAGGAAGCCCACCAAGCTGTCTCATGCCAGTCTCCTGGTTCTGCTGCTGCCATTTCTCTGCCACTGATGCTTGCCATCTTGTACCATCTCTGGTGTTACAGCTCTCTCTCCGTCTCCAGGGTCGAGGAGATTCTCAGTGCAGGGACCCTGGGTCCAAAGGATGCGCTCTGCTCCCGTCTCTTTTTCTAGGTGGTAGTGAGGTCCCCCCTCCCTGCTCTGGTATTGGCTCTCTTTTAAGCCTAGTGTGATGGCAAACCTGACCAATCCCCTTGTTAGGGTTCCATGCACCTTATTTGCATTATTAGCAAGCTGTCCAATCCCCTTGGTGGGCCACATGTACCTTATTTGCATAGTCTCACCCAATTATTTTGTAGGAATCACAAGATCACGATGAGAAAGGACATATAAAAGCAATCATCACACTGCAGGACACTGTTCAGCAGGAAAAAGGACTGGGCTGACACTGATACATGCAACAGGGTGGGATGAGTCTCAATGATATTATGTGGAGTGAAAGAAGCCAGATAAGATGGTATTGTATTCCACCCTGCCAGACTCAGACTTCTCTCTGCACAGCCACCTCCAGTGCAGCAGTAAGTTCTCTTTCCTGAGCATCTCCTTCATCTGTCCCATCCACTCTGCTGCCTCTGCTATTGTCTTGGTTCATGCTTTCCTTACGTTTTGCTTAAATTCCTGTGGTAGACACTGGCTGGCCTCCCTGCTCCCAAACTTGCCTACTCCAATTTTGTCTTCCACTGCCAGAAAGACATTTCCACCATGTAAACCTGACCATGTCACTCCCCTGCCAAAGTCCTTCAGAGGCTCCCCACTGGGACACAAGGGCTTTAATACACTGGCCCACGTGAACCTCTGTGGCCTGGTCTTGCCTCCCTCCCAGCAGTGTCCAGCTATTTACAGCCCCCGATGTCTCTGCATACCATCCTCTGCCTTGAACATTTCACCCCTCACCCTGTTTGCCTGGCTGCCTTTCACTCTGTGATGCTGTCTTAGTTTCCTAGTGCTGCTGCAACAGAAATACCACAAGTGGGTGGCTTTAAAGAGCAGAAATTTATTTTCTCACAGTTCTGGAGGCTGAAAGTTTAAAACAGGGTCTTGACCATGTCAATACTTCTGTGAGCCTCTCTCCTAGTTTCTGGGTTCTGCCGCTGATCCTTGGCATCTGTTTTTCCTCTGTGTGTGTCTCTGTGCCTATCCTGCTCTTTTTATGACTCAGAAGTGATTAGGTTTAGGATGCCCCTTACTCTGGTTAACATAACAAAGAAACCCCATTTCCAAACAGGATCATATTCACAGGTACAGGAGTTAGGATTTCAACAGATATTTTGGAGGACACAATTCAATCCATAACAGATGTCTTCCCTCCTGAACACTTCCCTCCCTGGGTCTGCTTCCTTCTGGTGGTGGTCCCATCACGGCACTCATTTCCGGCAGATTAACTGACAATGAACTTTGTGTTTCCTCTCTGCCTCCCCAGTCCTCTGCACAGTGACTGCAGATTGTCGACATTATGTTTGTGAATGAAGTTGACCCCTAAGAGTACGGGGTCAAAGGAGAGTAAAGGTGAAGAAAAAGAAACCCCAGTGTGTCAGTTAGGGTCTTGTCAGGAGGGGCACCAAAGAGAGTGGTGAGGCAGAGGCAAGGGAAACCAACAAGGGGCGTGAGGCACCCTGAGGCTCACAGCTATTGGAAGCCATTTCCACCCCAAAACCTGCAGAGGCCAGGGGAGGGAGTGGTTACTAGATAGGTAGCTGCAGGACAGAGTCCCCTGGCAAGACCTGTGGCCTCAGGTAGGGGAACAGTCATGTCAAACTGTGGTCTGGCATAGAGGAAGCCGGGGAACAAATACTTCAACCTCATTCTCTGTCCACCCTCAGATGGTAATTGCCAAGGCCACCTACAGGCTGAGCCTGACCTGAAGCCCTAGAGCATGAGAGCCCATTAACACCATCCACAAAGCTCAGCTGGCCAGGCGGGCAGGGTGGAGAAGGGTGGAGAGTGGGTCTGGGGGGGGGCAGCATACCTAGGAATCCTGGCTTCCTGCCCAGAGGCTGGGTCTAGGTCCCTGGATCTGAGCACAGAAGGGGAAAGTACTCACATGGGTCAGAGCACAGCCTCTTCTTTTTCCTGGCTTCCCCTTTTCAACCAGAAGAGCAGCCAGGCAAGTGAGGAAGTCGAACACACTCCTGACTTGGCACGGCAGAGGCCGGTGCACTGGCTCTCCTTGACAGTCTCAGCTCATCCCATGGAGACATGCCCATGCTGAGCTAGAGTTCTCTTCCAAACCATAAGGAAGCTGGGCTGGGGCTCTGGTGCTCACGGTGGCTACGAGGACATCTTCTCCTGCAAACTCAAGAGTAAACTTTAGGTACATTTCTCTTGTCTTCTGGTCCAGCCATGTGCCCTGTTAGGGAGAAGACAGATGCATCCAGTCTCTAGGGCAGAACCTAACTGGCATACTCCTCCTCTACTGGAGTACACAAATCCAGTCCAAGTGCTCTGCCTTCAGGCAGAAAGCACAGCAGGCCCAGAGTCATGGGCAAGACTAACCTGAAAAGAGAAATTTGGAGTCTCAGGAATTCTGTGCCACTTGCAATCAGTAATTTCCTTCCCCAGGAAATGGAGCTTGCGCTGACCGAGAAGTCAGGTTGAGCGGCCATATTTGAAGGGACATCCTGGGTGAAGAATCCAAGTCTATCGCAGGCCAGACTGTGGGAGAGATGCAAGTACACCTAAATCGTCCTGACTCCAAGGGTTTACAATCTGGTGTGGCGGGCAGGTAGCTGCAAAGAAAGCGCAGTGTGCGAGGGCCAGACGGGTACTTCATTACAGAGGAAAGCTTCGCCCGTTTGTGAAAACAGTTGCAGAACCGGACGGAGAACAAGTTACTGAATCATGGTATAGAACAAGAGTGGCTACCGACACTGCACTGTTTACACTCTGACAGGGCAAAGGTGCTTGCTCTTCACCGACCTGACCCTAAAGGGCTGGGAGACCCCATACAAGGGGAAAAGGGAAGGGCCCGCAGACGGGGGCGCTTGGGTGGGCGGCCACTGCGCAGAAGCGTGGGTAGGGAGGGGATGGCCAGGGTAGGGACGCAGGAGTCTTCGGCTTCGCTTCTGCTGCGTGTCCCCAGGTCCCCTTCTGAGACTCCCGAGCTGGGATTTCTTCTCAGCCACCTCACCAGGAAGGTACAGACTACTCCAGATCACAACTAAAGGCCCACGGCACGTCTGGCGCGGCCACATCCTCGAGCCAATGGACAACATACCTGCCGCTCACTCTCTTACAGCCAATGAGCATGGAGCTCTGCTCCGGGGGCTTTAAGCTCCTCCCCCGCCGGTGAACAAACAGCGCCCTCCTGTGTCCTGGCGGCAGGTGTTGGGGGAGTTTGGAAATGCGCATGTACACACGGTTTTGGCTTCCCTCCGCATATTAAAAAAAAACCCGTTGCCATAGAGCTCAGGCTGCTAACCAAAAGATCTGCAGTTCAAATACACCAGCCACTGCTTGGAAACCCGATGAGGTGGTGCTGCTCTGTCCTATAGGATGACTATGAGTGCAAATGTCTGGACGGCAACTGTCTTGGTGTGCAGGCACTGTACTAGCTGCTGACTTCCACTACGTGGCAGGGGCAGAGAGGGACCTCAAACTCACTAGTTTCTAAATTTCTTTCTAAATTCCTCTCATCTGTTTCTGGCCTCCAACCACGTGGCACTTTATGAAGACAGTAATGGAGTAAAATACCCCCCACCCCCCGCACTTCTATGTATTTCTTCGTTTATTAAGTCCTTAAGACTACTGTCAGCTTTTCTTACGTTGTTTCCATTATTTCTTGCCTCAAACGTTTCTGGAACCAGGGCATCCCTGATGTTAGTTTTATTTTCTTCTCCGTGAAAGGTGATGCTCACCATATGGTTCCACTAGGAAACTGTGATTCCCAATTTTTGGAAATGCATTTACAGCTTGCTGAGATGTCTTAAAAACTAGAATATTTTGGTTGGAATGTGTCTGTATCCTTGTGACCCTAATGAAACACCTTAAACTCTGTTTACTGATGAAGATCAAAGACTACAGCCTTCAGTATGGATTACATTACACCTGAACATAAAGTAAATGAGAATCCTTACAACCGGACCAATAAACAATATAATGATAAATAGTGATAGAATGAAGGATTTCATTCTCTTGTATAAAAAATCGATATCCACGGAAGCAGCAGTCAAGAAATCAAATGATGTATTGTGCTGGGCAAATTTGCTGCAAAAGACTTCTTCAAAGTGTTAAAAAAGTGAAGATGTCACTTTGATAACTAAGGTGTGACTGACCCAAGCCATGGTCTCCTCAATTGCCTCATATGCATGTGAAAGCTGGACAATAAATTTCAAAAAAAGACAGAAGAAGAATTGATGCATTCAAATTGTGATGTTGGTGGAGAATGTTGAATATACCATGGACTACCAGAAGAGCAAACAAACAACCTTGGAGGACGTACAGCCAGAATGCTCCTTAGAAGCAAGGATGATGAGACTTTGTCTTGCTTACTTTGGACACATCGTCAGGAAAGACCAATTGCTAAAAAAAGACATCATGTTTGGTAAAGTGGAGGATCAGTGAAAAAGAGGGAAACAATCCATGAGACGGATTGACACAGTGGATGCAACAATGGGATCACACATACTAACATTGTGAGGATGACGTAGGACCAAGCAATGTCTTGTTCTGTTTTACATAAGGTTGTCATCAGTTGGAACCAACTTGAGAGCAGCTAACAACAACCAAAATAATAATAATAAAACAATAACAACAACAAGACAAATAGAACAAACCCGTTGCCGTCTAGTCAATTCTGACTCATGACAACCCCATGTGTTACAGAGTAGAACTGCTCCATATGGTTTTCTTGGCTGTAATCTTTATGCAAGCAGATCATAAGGCCTTTCTTCCGCAGTGCACTGAGTGGGTTTGAACCACCAACCTTTAGGTTAGTAGTCAAGCGCAAACCATTTGCACCACGCAGGGACCTACAATAACAATAACAAACCCTATTTATAGTCTAAAATGTTGTTGTTAGCTGCTGTGGAGTTGGCCCTGGACTCATGGTGACCCAATGCATGAAGGAACAAAACGCTGGCCAGTCCTGAGCCCTGCCCGTGATAGTCTGTGGACTGGACTGTTGTAATCCATAGAATTTTCATTGGCTGATTTTTGGAAGTAGATCACCAGGCTTTTCTTCCTAGTCCATCTCAGTCTGGAAGATTTGCTGACACCTGTTCTGCATCATAGCAACACTTGAGCCTCCATTGATGGACAGGTGGTGACTGCACATGAGATGCCTTGACCATAAATTGATCCCAGGTCCCCCACATCCAAAAAAACCAAACTCATTGCCATCGAGTCGATTCTGACTTATAGTGACCCTATAGGGCAGAATAGAACTGCCCCCACAGGGTCTCCAAGGAGCAGCTGGTGAATTCGAAATGCCAACCTTCTGGTTAGCATCCAAGGTCTTAACCACTGTGCCACCAGGGCTCCCACATAGAAGGTAATAATTCCATCACTGAACCACCAACAACCTCATAGTCTAAAACAGGGACTTTATAATTTAAAGAATGTGGTCATTTAGCAGTCATTCTTAGATTTGCATCATATCATTTCCCATTTCTAGTCAAATTATAATTTGTAAACTCCTACACCTCTTCAATGGAATTTGATTCCTTTTCTCTTTAAGATTTGTCTAAAGTTCTTTGAACTTGAGTGAATTTTGACTTCTTTATTTTTCTTTGTAAGTATGGAATATGACCCATTGCCATCGAGTCGATTCTGACTCATAGTGACACTATAGGACACAGTAGAACTGCCTCACAGGGTTTCCAAGGAACAGCTGCTAGATTCGAACTGCTGACCTTTTGGTTAGCAGCCAAGCTCTTAACCACTATGCCACCAGGGCTCCTGTGGAAAATGACATATGCAAATGAACATTAAACATATAAATATGGTTGAATGAATAATTGAAACCCTGAGTGGTGCAAATGATTTAGCGCTCAGCTACTAACTGAAAGGTTAGTGGTTTGAATCCTCCTAGAGGTGCCTTGGAAGAAAGGCCTGGTGATCTACTTCCAAAAGATCACAGCCATTGAAAACCTAGCACAGTTCTACTCTGACACACGTGAAGTTGCCATGAGTCAGAATCTACTTGATGGCAACTGGTATGAATAATTATAAAGCAAACATAACCTCACCATGAGGGCATGAAATAGCTAGTTGCCCCACAAGTACCAAAAATCCCCTAAGTATGATGCCTTCCTTTGCTCCCCACTCCAGAAGTGGCCCATAAAATGTCATGTGTAAATCACTTTTTTACTTTTCTCCAAGACTAATGTTTTTCCATCTATGTATACATCCCTAAAAGATATAGCTCAGTTTTGCATGTTTTGAATTATGTATTAATACAGTATACTGAAAGTATTCTTTTGACTCAAAATGAGAAGAAACAGCTGCAAACATGCATTGATAATCAGAACATGGAATGTACATAGTATGAATCTATGAAAATTGAAGTCATCAAAAATGAAATGGAATGCTTGAAGATTGATATCCTAGGCATTAGTGAACAGAAATGGACTGGTATTTGTCATTTTAAATTGGACAATCATATGATCTACTATGGCAGGAATGACAAATTGAAGAGTAACGGCATCACATTCATCATCAAAAAGAACATTTCAAGATCTATCCTGATGTACAATGCTGTCAGTGATAGGATAATATCCACACGCCTATAAGGAACATGAGTTAACATGACTATTTTTCAAATTTATGCACCAACCACTAAGGCCAAAGATAAAGAAACTGAAGATTTTTACCAATGTCTGCAGTTTGAAGTTGATCAAACATGCAAGCAAGATGCAATGATAATTACCTGTTATTGGAATGTGAAAGTTGGAATCAAAGAAGAAGGATCAGTAGTTGTAAAATATGATCTTGGTGATAGAAACAATGCCAGAGATTGCATGATAGAATTTTGCAAGACCAATGACCTATTCGTTGGAAATACCTTTCTTCAACAACATAAGCAGCAGCTATACACGTGGATCTCATCAGATGTAATACACAAGAATCAAATCAACTACATCTGTGGGAAGAGATGATGAAGAAGCTTAACATCATCATTCAGAACAAGGCCAGGCGCTGACTGTGGAACAGAAGACCATCAATTGCTCTTATGCAAGTTCAAGCTGAAGGTGAAGAAAATTAAAACAAGTCCATGAGAGCCAAAGTACTACGTTGAGTATTGTGATGGTTAATATTATGTGTCAACTTGGCTAGGCCATGATTCCCAGTCTTATGTAATTAGCCACCATTTTGTGATAGTAGGTAATTATCCTCCATTTTGTGTGCTGTAAATCCTAACCTTTATGTGTTAATGGGAGCCCTGGTGGTGAAGTGAGTAAGAGTTTAGGCTGCTAACCAAAAGGTTGGCAGTTCGAATCCACTAGCTGCTCCTTGGAAACCTTATGGGACAGTTCTACTCTGTCCTATAGGGCCACTATAAGTCGGAATTGACTCAATGGCACATAACAACAACAACATATGTTAATGAGGTAGGATTAGTATGGGGTGTATCTTGAGTCACACCCTTACTCAAGTGTCTGATGTAAGGGGAATTTCCTTGAGCATGTGGCCTACATCCAATATATTACGATGCTCTGGCAAACCTCTCTCTCACTCTGGATCCTGCATTCAGCTCATTGTCATCTGACCTCCAGTTCTTGGGACTGGAGCCGGCACCCTGCTGTCTGACCTGCTGATTCTGGGATTTACCAGGTTCTGCAGCCCCGTGAGCCAGCAGCCTGCCATCTAATCTGCTTATTTTAAGTTCCTCAGCCCCTGCAACCACGTGAGTCAGGAGAAGCCTCCAGCCTGATGCCTGACCTAGAGATTTGGGACTTGCCAGGCTCCACAACTGCATGAGACCCTTCCTTGAGATGAATCTCTCTCTATATATATTTATATATACTGTCAAAGAAAACAACTTGAGTCTTTGTAAAAATTTATTGAAGAGTTTTATTGAGAGAATTAAGCAGTTTAGAACTGGGAAGCAAAATTAAAGTAAGAACCTTTGTAATGCTCCAAAAGGAAAACAGGTAAGGGAGGCTTTATAGGGCAAAACTGCAAGGATTACGTGCTAGAGAGTACAAACATATCTTTTGAAACATTGGAATATTTTCTGAGAACATTTTGAGCAAACATTTTTCTGAGACTTGGCTGACCACAAGTTTTAGCAAGGATAACCACATTCTAAATCTGTAAAATTTACAGGGTACAGTGGAAAGTTACAGAGGTAAAAGGCTGCATTGTTAAAGCAGAAGGAAAACTTGATTTCAACATAGAGTCTGGCCTATATCTTAGCCTGAAGCCTGACCCATTCCAGATGCCTCGTCTAGAAAATGACCCCTCATGTTCCCTAGATTTGATCAAGAATTACCATAGGAATTCATTGATCATTGTGATGGTTAAGGTTGTGTGTCAACTTCTCTGGGTCATGATTCTCAGTGGCTTGGCAGTGATGATGTAATTTTGTAGCTATGTAGTGATGTAATCACCTCCACAATGAGATCTAATATAATGTAATCACCTCCATGATGAGATCTATTGTGAGCAGCCAGTCAGTTGAAAGGGAGATTCCCTGTGGGTGTGGTCTGCATCCAGTATAGGTGGACTTTCTGCTAAAGTTCATGGGCTTTGGCTCGCTCTGGATTCTGCAGCTGGCTCTTATTCATTTGACCTCCAGTTCTTGGGACTCGAATTAGCAGCTTACCTGCTGATGTGTTCACCAGCCCCTGCAGCTATGTGAGTCAAGAGAAAACTCCAGCCTGATCCACGAACTTGGGACTTTCCAGCATTTACAATTACGTGAGCCATTTCTTTGATATAAATCTCTCTCTATATATATTTATATGCTTTACTGGTTTTGCTTCTCTAGAGACCCCAGCCTAAGACATTTGGTATTCAGAGTGGTTCTAGAGAAATAAAATTGTAAGAATGAATTTTCCAGATTGGTTCTCAAGTCTGGTTAGTCTTAAAGATGTTGATGACTTTGCTTCCAGTAGTAAAGAGGGCATTGCTAATCCATGCTGTGAGGTGGCAATAGAAATTCACAAAATATCACCATCATAGATCAGGTATTGGTGAGACACAAGGCTCTGGGTGATTGCATATTTGATATAGTTCTAAAATTTTGTCCGAATGAGAAGTATAAGGAAGCTGGTTGTTGATCCTACTTTCACTAGACAAAGTGGTGAAAGAAAGAAATGGGGGTGCTGGGCCAAGATGGCAGAGTAGTCAGATGCTTCCCGTGGACGCTTTTACAACAAAGACCTGAAAACACAAGTGAATCGATTATATATGGCAATCTGGGGGCCCTGAACATCAAAGGCAGAGTTGAGGAACCCGACTGAGAGGCAGGGAGAGGGAGAGACAGTTCAGAAGCAGCAAGAAGTTGCCAGACCTGACCCGGCGAGAGCCTGAGCCCCTCAGGCCTGATCAGCTATGGGGTAAGCTGTGAGGCAGGCAAGCAGCCATGCTCAGAAGGTGTGTTTTCCACACTGGGAGAGACCCAGTTCCAGAGAGTCTACACAGCCACCCAGAACCAGTGAGAAGCAGCCCTGTATCTGTGAAAGATAAGTACTTGGGTATTGCCTACCACACAGATCAAAAACACCCCCCTTAGGGAAAAACTTCTCTCCCATTTACCTCCCCACTCCCTGCTCTGCACTGGGTCCTGGACCAGCTTCAGCAATTGCCAAGTCCCCTGCACCAGAAATAGGATCTGTCACAATCCTGGAGCTATTCTCCCTGACTTGGAGAGTAAACAAATTAACAAATGGGGGAAAAATTAAACTGCTGGCTCCCCTAAACCAGAAACCCAGGATAGGCACAGCTCCTTTGCCTATGCACAGGCATAAGGGATCCATGGACTTTGAGCGCCTTGCCCCCTGCACAGACTTGTGTGGGCCCATTTCAACGGCATAGGCCCTTATTACTGCAGTACCACAGGGTATATACCAGAAGTCTAACCTGAACTGTTTAAGCTATGATGTGGCAGGTTCTTGATATTTGACACTGCTCTGTCCATTAAGCAGGGTCTTCACCTACCCACATCAGGAGCCTGAAGATGGTGGCTCCACCCATGCCACCTAGCCACCTGCAGTAGGGGCCCATGAATAAGAAGTGCCCCCCAGTCCTTACAGCCAACAGCATGGGATGCTCATAGTTGGGCTGCAAAAACCACCTACCTACAAGCTCTAGGAAACAGGGACATGCCTTCCTCCTGAACACTCGGGGGAGGCCATTAACCCACTGCCTTGCTCAGAGTGTGTCCCCCTGCTGTAGCCAGATGCCTGTGTCTACACCAATCATCCATGCCTGTCTAGGACTTTAAGTGAGAGCCTTCACCACTCACTTGGTGACTGACTACCTGGACACCAGAGCTGAATCCATACAGGAGGAGTGGGCAGACTCCTGAGCTCACATACCTAGTAACAGATCTAACCACCTGATGACAGGACAGTAGAGCTTCAAAGGTACCAGTAATCAAACTAGCTCATATGAGCAGCCTATTTGGGCATATTAAAATAAAACAAGATGCTAGGACACAGTAAGCAAACATAAAATAAATAAATATAATAACTTATTGCTTGCTCGGAGACAATAGTCAATATCAAATCACATAAAGAGGCAATCCATGATGGCTTCAGCAAGCTCCCAAAATAAAGAATCCAGAAATTTTCCAGAGGAGACAAATTTCTTGGAATTACTGGAGGCAGAATAAAAAAGATTAATATACAGAACTCTTTAAGAAATTAGGAAGGAAATTAGGCAAAATGCACAACACGCAATAGAGGAAATTAAAAAGAGTAGAGACGAGCATAATGACAAATTTAACAGGCTGCAAGAATCCATAGAGAGAAAGCAATCAGAAATCCAGAAGATTAACAATAAAATTTCAGAAATAGACAACTCAATAGAAAGTCATAGGAGCAGAATTGAGGCCATGGAATTCAGAATTAGAGAGACTGAAGATAAAGCACCTGACACCAACTTATTTGAGGAAAAATCAGTTAAAAGGATTTTAAAAAATGAAGAAACCCTAAGAATTATGTGGGACTCTGTCAAGAGGAATAACCTAGGAGTGATTGGAGTACCAGAACGGGGGGCAGGGTTGGATAACAGAAAATACAGAGAGAATTGTTGAAGATTTGTTGGCAGAAAACTTCTCTGATATCATGAAAGATGACAAGATATCTATCAAAGATGCTTATCAAACCCCACATAAGGTAGTAGATCCCAAAAGAAAGTCACCAAGACATATTATAATCAAACTTGCCAAAACCAAAGATAAAGAGAGAATTTTAAGAGAGGCTAGGGATAAACGAAAACTCATCGACAAAGGAAAGTCAATAAGAGTAAGCTTGGACTACTCATCAGAAACCATGCAGGCAAGAAGGCAATGGGATGACATATATAAAGCCTTGAAGGAAAACAACTGCCAGCTAAGGATTATATATCCAGCAAAACTGTCTCTCAAATATGATGGCAAAATTAGCGCATTTCCAGACAAACAGAATTTTAGGGAATTTTCAAAAACCAAACCAAAATTACAAGAAATACTAAAGGGAGTCCTCCAGTTAGAAAATCAGTAACATCAGGTAACAACCCAAGACTAGAACACGGGACAGAGCAACCAGATATCAACCCAGATAGGGAAGTCACAAAAGTAAATCAAAGCTGAAAATAGGGTAACAGATGTCAATATGTAAAAGATGACAACATTAAAACAAAATAGAGGGTCTTAAAAAATGTAGATGTAGATTTTTCATATGGAGAGGAAGTCAAGGTGACATAAAGAAATAAAAAATTGGTACATACTTAGAAAAATAGGGGTAAATATTAAGGTAACCACAAAGGAAGCTAACAATCCTACAAGTCAAAATAAAAAACTAGAAAAATTTGAAGACTCAGCAAATGCAAAATCAACAACAATGAAAAAGATAAAAAGAAAATACATAAAGAGAAATGACTTAGCACAGAAAATTAAGTAGAACAAAAACTGTGAACAGCACACAAAAAAAGACATCAAAATGACAGCACTAAACTCACACCGATCAATAATTACACTGAATATAAATGGACTAAATGCACCAGTAAAGAGACAGAGAGTAGCACATTGGATGAAAAAACACAATCCGTCTATATGCTGCCTACAGGAGACACACCTTAGACTTAAAGACACAAACAAAATAAAACTCAAAGGATGGAAAAAATAGATCAAGCAAACAACACTCAAAAAAGAGCAGGAGTGGCAATATTAATCTCTGACAAAAAAAGACTTTTAAGTAAGTTCCACCACAAATGATAAGGAAGGACACTATATAATGATTAAAGGGTCAATACACCAGGAGGATATAACTATAATAAATATTTATGCACCCAAAGACAGGGCTCCAAAATACATAAAACAAACTCTAACAGCACTGAAAAGAGAGAGAGACAGCTCCACAATAGTAAGTAGGAGACTTCAACACACCACTTTCAGTGAAGGACAGAATATCCAGAAAGAAGCTCAACAAAGACACGCAAGAGCTAAATGCTACAATCAACCCACTTGATCTCGTAGACATATACTGAACACTCCACCCAACAGCAGCCAAGTATACTTTCATTACCAACGCACATGGAACATTCTCCAGAATGGACCATATATTAGGCCATAAAGCAAGCCTTAACAAAATCCAAATCATCAAAATATTACAAAGCATCTTTTCTGACCATAAAGCCACAAAAGTAGAAATCAACAACAGAAAAAGCAAGGGAAAAATATCAAACACATGGAAACTGAACAACACCTTGCTCAGAAAATACTGGGTGATTGAAGAAATTAAGGATGGAATAAAGAAATTCGTAGAATCAAATGAGAATGAACACACATCCTACAAGAACCTTTGGGACACAGCAAAAGCAGTGCTCAGAGGTCAGTTTATAGCAATAAATGCACACATCCAAAAAGAAGAAAGGGCCATAATCAAAACATTAATCCTACAACTGGAACAAGTAGAAAGAGAACAGCAACAGAAGTCCTCAGGCACCAGAAGAAAGGAAATGGTAAGAATTAGAGCAGAATGAAATGAAATAGAGAATAGAAAAACAATTGAAAGAGTTAACAAGACCAAAAGCTGGTTCTTTGGAAAGATCAACAAAATCGATAAACCATTGGCCAAACTGACAAAAGAAAAACAGGAGAAGAAGTAAATAAGCTGGCTAAGAAATGAGATGTGATATCACAACAGACCCAAATGAAATTAAAAGAATCATAACTGAATACTATGAAAAATTGTTCTGACAAATTTGAAAACCTAGAGGAAATGGACAAATTTCTAGAAACTCACTACCTACCTAAACTAACACAAACAGAAGTAGAACAACTAAATAAACCCATAACAGAAGAAGAGATTGAAAAAGTAATTAAAAAACTCCCAACAAAAAAAAGCCCTGGCGCGGACGGATTCACTGGAGAATTCTACCAAACTTTCAGAGAATAGTGAACACCACTGCTACTAAAGGTATTTCAGAGCACAGAAAAGGATGGAATACTCCCAGACTCATTCTATGAAGCCAGCATAAGCCTGATACCAAAACCAGGTAAAGACACCACAAAAAACAAAAATTACAGACCAATATTCCTCATGAACATTGACTCAAAAATCCTTAACAATATTCTAGCCAATAGAATTCAGCAACATATCAAAAAACAAAATTCACCATGATCAAGTGAGATTTATACCAGGTATGCAGGGATGGTTCAATATTAGAAAAACAATCAATGTAATCCATTACATAAATAAAACAAAAGACAAGAACCACATGATCTTATCAATCGATGAAGAAAAGGCATTTGACAAAGTCCAACACCCATTCATGATAAAAACTCTCAACAAAATAGGAATAAAAGGGAAATTCCTCAACACAATTAAGGGCATTTATACAAAGGGAACCCCCTTGGGGGTGGGCCCAGGAAGCTCTGTGGGGGTGGGCCAGGAAGACCCTGTAGGGGTGGGCCAGGGAAGTTCTGTGGGGATGGGCCAGGGAGATTCTGTGAGGGTGGGCCAGAGAGGTTCTGTGGGGGTGGGCCAGGGAGGTTCTGCTGGGGTGGGCCAGGGAGGCCCTGTGGTTAGCAGCTGTCTTAGTCATCTAGTGCTGCTCTAACAGAAATACCACAAGTGGATAGCTTCAACAAAGACAAATTTATTTTCTCACAGTCCAGTAGACTACAAGTCCAAATTCAGGGCATCAGCTCCAGGGGAACGCTTTCTGTGTCAGCTGTGGAGGAAGGTTCGTGTCATCAATCTTCCCTTGGTCTGGGAGCTTCTCTGCGCAGGAACCTCAGGTTCAAAGGACGCCCTCTGGTTCGGCACTGTTTTCTTGGTGGTATGAGGTTCCCCTTTGCTGCTTGCCTCCCTTTCCTTTTATCTCTTGTAAGGTAAAAGGTGGTGTAGGCCACACCCTAGGGAAACTCCCTTTACATTGGATCAGGGATGTGACCTGGGCAAGGGTGGTGTTACAATCCACCCTAATCCTCTTTAACATAAAGTTATAATCACAAAATGGAGGCCAACAACACAATTCTGGGAATCATGGTGCAACCAAATTGATACACACATTTTTGGGGGACATAATTCAAACCATGACAGTACTCATCTGGAAATGCCCTTGGGATACTGAGATAGGGACAGGCAAACAATCTCAAACTCACCTCCTTAAAAATTTTTTCTTATCATTATAGTAAGTGTACAGTGTACTCTGTACTTTCCTGGGTACAGTTCTGGGAATTTTAATACATGTATAGATTTAAACACCACCATGATCAAGATAAAGAACAGTACCATGAGACCAAAAATCTTTGTGCTATCCCATTTTAGTCACATCCTCCTCCCACCCCTAATCCCAGATGACCACTGGTCTGTTCTCCATCACTATAGCTTTGACTTTTTGAAAAAAATAATATAGATGGAATCATGCAATATGTAACCTTCTAAGACTGGTTTCTTTCCCTCAGTACTATGCCTTTGAGATTCATCCAAGTTGTTGCATGTATGAATAATTCTTTCAATTGTATGAATGTTCTCACAGTTTGTTTGTCCACTCACCCATTGAAGAACATTTGTGTTGTTTCCCATTTTTGGTAATTATGAGTAGACCTGCTATAAACATTCACATATAGATTATTGTGTGAAAATGAGTTTTAATTTCTCTAGGGTAAATGCGCCAGAGTGGGATTGCTGGGTCACATGGTATAGGTTTAAATTTATAAGAAACTGCCAAATTGTTTTCTAGGTCAGCTCTCCCATTTTCCATTTCCACTGACACTTGGTATTGTTCATATTTTTTATTTTAACTATTCTAGTTGGTGTGAATTGTATATCATCATGATTTTAATTTGTATTTCCCATATGGCTAGTGATGTTGAACACCTTTTCATGTACTTATTTACCACTTATTTGATGAAGTGTCTGTTCAAGTATTTTGCTCACTTTAGAAAATTAGACTGTTTTGTTTTTGTTGAGGTTTGAGAGTTCTTCATATATTCTGGATACAGATTGTCAGATATATGATTTACAAACATTTTCTTCTAGTTTGCAACTTATCTTTTAACAGAGTCTTTTCTTAGACCAATACTTTTTAATTTTGATAAAGTCAGGTTTTATCAATTTTTTTTCTTTTGTCGATTGTGCTAAGAACTCCTTACCTAATTTCAGGTAATGAAGATTTTTTTCCCCTGTACTTTCTTCTTTCTACAAGTTTTATAGAGTTAAGTTGTACATTTAGATCTATTATACAAGGTGTCGATTTTTCTATAAGCTGTGAGATTTAGGTTGAGGTTCTTTTTTTTTTTTTTGCATATGAATGTTCAGTTGTTCCAAAACCATTAGTTGAAAAGACTGTCCTTTCTCCATTGAATTACTTTTTTACCTTTCTCAAAAGTTAATTGGCCATATTTGTGTGACTATTTCAGAACTCTCTATTTTGTTCCATTGATTCATGTCTATTGCTTCACCATACCATACAGTCTTGATTACTATAGTTTTAAGTAACTCTTTTTCAAAAATTGTTTTTTCTATTCTAGTTTTTTTGCTTTTCCATATACATTTTAAAATAATCTTGTCTTAATCTATAAAATATTCTACTGGGATTTTGATTTGAATTGTGTTAAATATATAGATCCATTTAGAGAGAACTAACATCTTTATTATGTTTAGTCTTCCAACCCATGAACACAGTATATCTCTCTATTTAGTTAGGTTTCCATTGATTACTTTCATTAGCATTTTGTAGTTTTCAGCATATAGCTCTTGTAATATTTTGTTAGATTTGTATCTATTTTTTTTTTTTTTTGGAGCTGTTGTAAATGATATTTTCATTTCAATTTCCAATAGTACATTGCTAGTTGAAATGTGATTGATTTTTGAGTGTTGTCCTTGTATCCTCCTGTTGATCTTGATAAATTCACTTATTAGTTCTCGATTCATTTATTAGTTCTAGTAGTTTTTTATTTTTCTAAATTCCTTGGGATTTTCTACATAGACAATTAATTATGTCAGCTACAAATAGCAGGAATGATATTTCTTCCTTTCCAACCTGTATATCTTCTGTTTCTTTCTTGTTTTTTTCGTACTGGCTAGGACTTCCAGGATGATATTGATGGGAGTGGTGGGAATGAATAGCTCCTTTTCTTGTCCCCAACCTTAAGGCCAAAACATTCTGTCTTTCACCATTCAGTATAATGTTAGCTGTAGGGTTTTGGTAAGTGACCTTTATAAATTTGAGACAGTTCCCTTTTATGCGTAGTTTGCTGAGAGTTTTTCTTGAATCATGAATGGATGGTGAATCTTGTCATGTACTCTTCTACATCAATTGATATGAACATGTGGTTTTTCTTCTTTAGACTTTTTATGAATGATATTGGTCTGTAGCTTCATTTTTTGTACTGTCTTTGTTTGATTTTTGGTATCAGGATAATGTTATCCTCATAAAACAAGGCCTCTTTTATTTTCCGGAAGATATTGTGTAGAATTGGTGTTATTTCTTCTCTAATAACTATCTCGTAGAATTAGCCACTGAAGCCCTCTGGGTCAGGATAGTTACAGGACTATTCATTTTATCTATTTCATGTTGGAAGAATTTTGGTAGTTTGTAGTTTTTGAGTAACCAGTCTATTTTATCTAAGTTGTTTAATTTATGTGCAAAGAGTTCTTCATACTATTTCCTTATTATCCTTTTAACTCTGTGGGACCTGTGGTGATAGCCCCTGATTCATTCCTGATATTCATAATTTGTATTGTTTCTTTTATTTTCTTTGTCACTCTTTCTAGAGGTTTATCAATTTTATTGATCTTTCAACAAACCAGCTTTTGATTTCATCAATTTTCTCTATTCTGTTTTCTATTTCATTGATTTATCCACTTTATTATTTTTTATTTCTTTTTATTGCTTGCTTTATATTTATTTTCCTTTCCTTTTTCTTATTTCTGAAGGTGAAATCTTAGATTATTTATTTATTTATTTGAAAACTTTCTTTTCTCATATAAGCATTTAATACTGTAAATTTCCCTCTAAGGACTTCTTTAGCTGCATCTCAGAAATTATAATAGGTAGAATGTTCATTTTTGTTCTTTTCAAAAAATTTTATGATTCCCATTGAGACTTCCTCTTTGATCTATGGATTATTTATAAGTACATTGTTTAATTTCCCAGTGTTTAGAGATTTTCCAGTTATCTTTCTGTTATTGATTTCTAATTTGATTCCATTATGGTTAGAGCCACCACTTGTCTGTCAGTTTGTTGTACTGTGGTGGCTTGCATGTTGCTGTGATGCTGGAAGCTATGGCACTAGTATTTTAAATACCAGCGGAGTCACACATGGTAGACAGGTTTCAGCAGAGCTTCTAGACTAAGACAGACTAGAAAGAAGGACCTGGTGATCTACTTCTAAAAAATTGGCGAGTGAAAACCTTATGAATAGCAGTGGAACATTGTCTCATAAAGCACCAGCAGATGAGCCTCTCAGGTTGGAAGGCACTCAAAATACGACTGGGGAAGAGCTGCCTCCTCAGAGTAGAGTCAACCTTAATGGCATGGATGGAGTCAAGCTTTTGGGACCTTCATTTGCTAGTGTGACATGACTCAAAATGAGAAGAAACACATGCAAACATTCATGAATAATCAGAGCATGGAATGTGTGAAGTATGAATCTAGGAAAATTGGAAATCATCAAAAATGAAATGGAACGCATAAAGATCACCATCATAGGCATCAGTGAGCTGAAGTGGACTGATATTGGCCATTTTGAATTGGACAATCGTATGGTCTACTGTGATGGGAATGACGAAATGAAGAGGAATGGTGTCACATTCATTGTCAAAAAGAATATTTCAAGATCTATCCTACAGTACAACATTGTCAGTGATAGGATAATATGCATATGCCTACAAATAAGACTAAATTTAAGCACCAACCACTAATGTCAAAGATGAAGAAATTGAAGATTTTAACCAAATTCTGCAGTCTGAAATTGTTCAAACATGAAAGTAAATGCATTGATAATTACTGGTGATTGGAATTTGAAAGTTGGAAGCAAAGAACAATCAGTAGTTGGAAATTATGGCCTAGTTGATAGAAAAGATGTGGAAGATTGCATGATAGAATTTTACAAGACCAATGATTCACTCATTGCAAATATCTTTTTCACCAACATAAACAGCAACTATACATGTGGACCTTGCCAGATGGAAAGTACAGGAATCAAATCGACTATATCTGTGGAAAGAGATGATGAAGAAGCTCAATATAATCAGTCAGAACAAGGCCAGGGACTGACTGTGGAACAGACCATAAATTATTTGTATGCAAGTTCAAGTTGAAGCTGAAGAAAATTAAAACAAGTTCACAAGGGTCAAAGTATGACCTTAAGAATATCCCACCTGAATTTAGACATCATCTGAGAATACATTTGACACATTGAACACTAATGACCATAGACCAGATGAGTTGTGAAATGACATCTAGGATATCATACATGAAGAAAGCAAGAGGTTATTGAAAAGACAGGAAAGACAGAAAAGACCAAAATGGATGTCAGAAGAGACTCTGGAAGTTGCTCTTGAACATAGAGTAGCTAAAGAAAGTGGAAGAAATGGTGCAGTAAAACAGCTGCACAGAAGGTTTCAAAGCGCAGCTTAAGAAGACAAAGTAAAGTATTATAATGAAATGTGAAAAAACCTAGAGTTAGAAACCCAAAAAGGGAAGAACATGCTCAGCATTTTTCAAGGTGAAAGAACTGAAGAAAAAATTCAAGCCTTGAGTTGCAATATTGAAGGATTTGAACAAAGCAGGAAGCATCAAAAGAAGAAGGAAGGAATACACAGAGACACTGTAACAAAAAGAATTCGTCAACATCAAACCGTTTCAGGAGGTGACATATGATCAAGAACTGATGATATTTAAGGAAAAAGTCCAAGCTGCACTGAAGGCAATGGCAAAAAAAACAAGGCTTCAGGAATTGATGGAATACCAGCTGAGATGTTTCAACAAATGAATGCAACACTGGAAGGGCTCACTCATCTGTACCAAGAAATTTGGAACACAGCTAACTGGCCAACTGACTGGAAGAGATCCATATTTGTGCCCATTTCAAATAAAGGTGATCCAACAGAATGTGGAAATTATCAAACAATATCACCAATCTCACATGCAAGTAAAGTTTGGTCAAAGATAATTAAAAAACGGTTGCAGCAGTACATTGACAGGGAACTGCCAGAAATTCAAGCCGGATTTAGAAGAGGATGTGGAACAAGGGATATCATAGCTGATGTCAGATGGATTTAGCTGAAAGCAGAGAATATCAGAAAGATGTTTACCTGTGTTTTATTGACTATGCAAAGGCATTTGACTGTGTGGATCATAACAAATTATGGATAATATTGTGAAGAATGGGAATTCCAGAGCACTTAATTTTACGTAGATCGAGCGGCAGTAGTCAGAACAAGGGGATACTGTGTGGTTTAAAGTCAGGAAAAGTGTGCATCAGGGTTGTGTCCTTTCACAATACTTATTAAATCTGTATGATGAGCAAATAATACAAGAAGCTGGACTATATGAAAAAGAATGCGGCATCAGGGTTGGAGGAAGACTCATTAACAACCTTAGATTTGCAGATGACACAACCTTGCTTGCTAAAAGTGAAGCAATTACTGATGAAGATCAAAGACTACAGCCTTCAGTATGTATTGCACCTTAACATAAAGAAAACAAAAATCCTCACAGCTGGACCAATAAGCAGCATCATGATAAATAGAGAAAATATTTGAAGTTGTCAAGGATTTCATTTTACTTGGATCCACAATCAACGCCCATGGAAGCAGCAGTCAAGAAATCAAATGGCGTATTGTGTTGGGCAAATCTGCTGCAAAAGACTTCTTTCAAATATTAAAAAGTAAAGATGTCACTTTGAGGACTAAGGTACATCTGACCCAAGCCATAGTGTTTTCAATAGTCTCATATGCATGCAAAAGCTGGACAGTGAATAAAGAAGACCAAAGAAGAATTGACGACTTTGAATTATGGTATTGGTGAAGAATATTGAATATGCCGTGGAATGCCAGAAGAACGAACAAATCTGTCTGGGAAGAAGTACAGCCAGAATGCTCCTAAGAAGCAAGGATGGCCAGACTTCATGTCAGGTACTTTGGACATTTTGTCAGGAGAGATCAGTCCCTGGAGAAGGACATCATGTTTGGTAAAGTAGAGGGTCAACAAAAGAGAAGAAGACCCTCAGCGAGATGGATTGACACAGTAGCTGCAACAATGGGCCCAAGCATAAGGATTGTGAGGATGGCGCAAGACTGGACAGTGTTTCATTCTGTTGTACATAGGGTTGACTATGAGTCAGAGCTGACTGGACGGCACTTAACAACAACAATGGTTAGAGAGTATTCTCTGTATTATTTCTATTCTTTTCAATTTGTTGACGTTTGTTTTATGACTCAGGATAAGGTCTTTCTTGGTGAATGTTCCATGAGCATTTGAAAAGAATATTCTGCTGTTATTGTGGAGTGTTCTATAAATGCTATTAGACCCAGTCGTTAATGGTTTGAATCAGTCCTTCCGTATCCTTGTTAATTTTCTGTGTACCAGTTTTATCTATTTCTGAGGAAGGAGCATTGAAGTATTCAACTATAATTGTGGATTTGTCTATTTATCCTTTCAGTTCTATGCATCTTTGTTTTATGTACTTTGAAGCTCTGTTGCTAGGTGCATACACATTTCAGATTGTTATGTCTTCTTGGTAAATTGACCTTTTATCATTATGTAATGTCTCTGTTTATCCATGGTAAATTTCTTTGCTCTGAAATCTACTTTAGGTGATACTAATGTAGGCACTCCAGCTTTCTTTTGTTAATCTTTGCATGAAATCTCTTTTCCCATCTTTTTACATTCAAACTACCTATATAATTTTATTTGAAATGAGTTTCTTTTAGACAATATATACTTGGGTCACTTTTGTTTTCATTTTTATGTGGTAAAATATGTATAACATAAATTTTGCCTTTTTAAACATGTAATAATTCAGTGACATTAATTACATTCAAAATTTTGTGCAACCATCACCTCTATCTATTTTCAAAACTTTCATCACCCCAAACAGGAACTCTGTACCTATTAAGCTATAGCTCCCCATTCTTCCCTCCCTCAAACCCCTGGTCATTTCTATTATACTTTCTGACCTTATGAATTTTTCCATACTAGATACCTTATATAAGTGGAATCATACAATATTTGTCCCTTTGCATCTGGCTTATTTCATTTAGAAGTGTTTTCAAGGTACATCCATATTATAGCATGTATTAAGGCCTGATTTATTTATATAGCTGCATAATATTTCAGTGCATGCATATACCACATTTTGTTTATCTGTTCATCTGTTGGACATTTGGGTTGTTTCTCCATTTTGGCTATTGTGAATAATGCTATTATGATCATCAGAGTTCAAGTATCTGTTTGAGTCCCTGCCTGCAACTCTTTGAGTACAACCTAGGAGTGGAATTGCTGTGTCAAATGGTAATACTATGTTTAACTTTTTGAGGAACCACCAAACTGTTTTCACAGTAGCTGCACCATTTTACATTTCCACCAGCAATGGGCAAAAGTTCCAATTTCTCCATATTCTAACCAACACTTGTTATTTTACTTTTTTTGGTAATAGCCATCCTAGTGGATGTGAAGGAGTGTATCATAGTGGTTTTGATTTGATTTCCCTAATGACTAATGATGTTAAGCATCTTTTCATGTGCTTATTGGCCATTTGTATATCCTCTTTTTAGAACTATCTATGTAAATCCTTTGCCCATTTTTTGATTGGCTTTTTTGTTTGTTTAGTGGTAAGAATTCTTCATATATTCTGGAAATTACTCCTTTATCAGATATATGATTTGCAAGTTTTTTTTCCCATTCTGAGTGTTGTCTTTTACTCTCTTGATAGTGTACTTTGATGCACAAAAGGTTTAAATTTTGATGACATCCAAGTTATCTATTTTTCTATTATTGCCTGTGCTTTTGGTGTCATATTTAAGAACCCATTGCCACATCCAAAGTCATGAAGCTTTTCTTCTTTTTTCTTCTAAGAGCTTTATACCTTTAGCTCTTAGATTTAGGTCTTTGGTCCATTTTGAGTTGATTTTTTGTATATAGTGTAAGGTAAGGGTCCAACTTTATTCCTTTGCATGTGGATATCCAGTTTCCCTGGCATCATTTGTTAAAGTGATTTTTCATTCCCCATTGAGTAGTCTTGGCACCATTGTTGAAAATCAGTTGACCGTAGATGTACAGGTTTGTTTCTCAGCTGTCTATTCTATTCCATTTGTCTATATCTTCAAGTCAGTACCACACTGTTTTGATTGCTGTAACTTTGTAGTAAGTTTTGAAATTGGGAAGTGTGACTCCTCTAACTTTGCTATGCCTTTTCAAGATTGTTTTGGCTATTAAGGGCTGCTTGCAATTCCATACGAATTTGAGGATCACTTTTTCCATTTCTGCAAAAAGGCTGTTGGAATTTTCATAGGGATTGCATTGAATCTGTAGATCTTTTTGGGTAGTAGTGACATCATAACAATATTAAGTTTTCCAACCCATGAACACAGGCTATCTTTCCATTTATTTAGGTCTTTAATTTCTTTCAGCACTTTTCAGTGTACAACTCTTTTACCTCCTTGGCTGAATTTATCCTAGGTATTTTATTCTTTTAGATATTATTATAAATGGAAATGTTTTCTCAGTTTCCTTTTCAGATTGCTCATTGCTGGTGTATAGAAGCACAACTGATTTTTATGTGTTGATCTTGTACCCTGAAACTTTGCTGAATTCATTAGCTCTAGTATCTTTCTTTTGAATTCCTTGGGATTTTCTATATATAGGATCATGTCATCTGCAAATAGAGATAGCTTTACTTCTTCCTTTCTGATTTGGATGCATTTTATTTCTTTTTCTTGCTTAATTACTCTGGCTAGAACTTCCAGTACAGTGTTGAACAGCAGGCATCCTTGTCTTGTTTCTGATCTGGAAGGGTTTTAGTCTTTCACCATTGATTTATTCTAGCTGTGAGTTTTTCATACACCCTTGCATTCAAACGTTTTGTAGAATTCACCAGTGAAGCTATAAGGTCCTGGACTTTTCTTTGTTGGGATATTTTTTATTATAATATTTTATTGTGTTTTTGTCGAAAGTTTGCACTGCAAATTAGGTTCCCATTTAACAATTTCTATACATATTATTCAGTGACATTGGTTACATTTTTCACAATGTGTCAACATTCTCATTATTTCTGTTCTGGTTGTTCTGTTTCCATTAATTAGCTTCCCTGCTCCCACTTACCTTCTCATCTTGGCTTTAGGGAAAATGTTGACTGTTCTGTTTCATATAGATGATTTTTTTAAAGGAGGACAGTACTCATGGATGATATTGTTTATATTATGAGCCAATCTTAGCTTAAAGGTAACCTCTGGGTGTGGTTTCAGTACAAAGTTTAAAGGGTGTCTCAGGGCAATAGTCTCAGGGGTTTCTCTAGTCTCTATCACTCCTGTAAGTCTACCCTTTTTTAAGAATATGAGTTTCGTTCCACATTTTTTTTCCCATTCTGTCTGGGACCATCTATTGTGTCCCTAGTCAGAATGGTAGGTAGTGGTAGCTTGGCACCATCTAGTTCTTCAGGTCTCAGGATAGATGAGGCCATGGATCATGTAGGCTATTAGTCCTCTAGACTAGCCTATTCTTTGAGTCTTTGGTTTCCTTCTTTCTCTTTTGCTCCAGATGAGTAGAGACCAATAGTCGTATCTTAGATGGCTTCTCACAAGCTTTTTAAGACCCCAGATGCTACTCATCAAACTAGGATGTAGAACATAAAGTTTATGAACTATGTTATGCCAATTGACTGAGTTGTCCCATGAGACTATGGTCCAAAGCCTTCAAATCCATTAAACCAATCCCACGAGGTGTTTGGTTATGTTTAGAAAGTATCCATAACTGTGCCCCCATGTGCTTTATTATATATACGAATATATATGCAGCACAAGTAAACATATATATACATATGCTTACAGATATGCCTATATGTGCACCGATATATACACACATATACCTTCCCATACAGATATATGCATATATCTCCCTGTGTAACCACACATATATTTTTGGTTGTTATTGCTGCTGTTGCAAAATTGTATTACAGTGTTTACCCAAAAATCCCTTATTCTTGTGTACTTCTTAGTGTCATCATTTACCTTGGTCAAGTTGTGTACACTTCACTCACATTTGGTATTGCCTTTCCCATCACTAAAAATAACAGGTGTCTACTATCTAGAGAGTGAACCCCTTTCCTTTCGCCTTCCCTACCCCTTACATCCCTGGTAACCACCAGTGAATGTTGATTTCTGTGTGTGTACATATTCTTGTCTTCTTATAAAAATGCGATCATATGATATTTGTCTTTTTGTGATTGACTTATTTCACTCAGCATAATGTCCTCCAGATTAATCCACGTTATATTTTGAGAACTCATCATTATTCTTTATAGCTGCATAGTATTCCATTGTATGTATATACCACATCTGGTTTATCCATTCGTCCATTGATGGGTACTTAGGTTGTTTCCGTCTTTTTGCTATTGTGAATAATGCTGCAATGAACATAGGTGTGCACATGTCTATTTGTTTCACTGCTATTAGATCACTAGGGTATATACTTAGGAGTGGGATTGGTGAATCATAAAGTATTTCTATTTCTAGCTTTTTGAGGAGATGCCATACTTTTTCCATAGTGGTTGTAGCATTGTACAATCCCATCAGCAGTTGATAAGGGTTCTAATCTCCCCACAACCTTGCCAGCATTTGTTGTTCTCAGATTTTTGATTTCTGATTCAATCTCTTTGCTGGTTCTAGATCTGTTGGGATTTTCTATTTCTTCTTGAGTCAGTTTAGGTAGTTTGTGTGTTTCTAGAAATGTGTTCATTTAATCTAGATTATCTAATTTGTTGGAGTACATATACATAGTAGCATACACAATTTGTTGATTGTTCATAGCATTCTCTTATAATTCTTTTTATTTTTGTAAGGTCAGTAGTAATGTCCCAATTTTCATTTCTGATTTTAGCTATTTGTGTCTTTTCTTTCTCTCTCTTTTTTCCTTTGTTAGTTTAGAAAATAGCTTGTCAATTTTATTGATCTTTTCAAAGAACCAACTTCTGGTTTTGCTGATTCTGTTTTTCTATTCTCTATTTCATTTCTCTCCACTCTAATCTTTATTATTTCCTTGCTTCTGCTAGCTTTGAGTTTAGTTTGCTCTTTTTTTTTCCCTAATTTTTCAAGATTTAAAGTTACATTATTGATTTGAAATTTTCTTCCTTTTTAATGCAGGCATTTACAGCTATAAATTTCCCACTGATTACTCCTTTACTGCATCCTATAATTTTTGGTATGTTGTGTTTTCATTTCACTCACCTTTAAGTATATTCTAAATTTTCTTGTGATTTCTTCTTTGATCAATTTCTGTTGCTTGATATCCACATACTTTGTGAATTTTACAGTTTTCCTTCTGTTACTGATTTCTATCTTCTTTCCACTGTGGTTGGAAAAGATATTTTGTATGATTTTAATCTTTAAAAATTTTTTGGGACTTGATTTTTTACTTAACATGTGGTCTATCTTGGAGAATAATTCATGTGCATTGAAAAGAATGTGCATTCTGCTGCTGTTGGATGAAGTGTTCTATATGTGTATTAGGTCTAACTGGTTTATAGTGTTGTTCAAATCCTCTATTTCTTTATTGATATTCTTTCTAGATATTTTGTCCATTATTTAAAATGGTGTCTTGAAGTCTCCGACTATTACTGTAAAGATGTCTAATTCCCCTTCAATTATGTAAATGTTTACTTCACGTATTTTGGGGCTCTGTTGTTTGGTGCATATATGTTTATAGCTGTCATATCTTCTTAATTAATAGAGCCTTCATCAATATATAATATCCTTCTTTGTCTCTTGTTACAGCTTTTGACATAAAGTCAAGTTTTTTCTGATATTTGTATAACCACCTCAGTTCTCTTTTGGTCACTATTTGCATGGAATATTTTTTATCCACCTTTTCACTTTCAATCTATTTTTGTCTTTGGGTATAAAGTGCATCTCTTGTAGACAGATATAGTTGTATCATATTTTCTTATCCACTGTTCCAATCTCTGCCTTTTAAGAGGAGAGTTTAAACCATTTACATTCAATTACTGATAAGGAAGGAATTACTTTTGCCATTTTGCTATTTTTTTTCTGTGTGTCTTATACTTTTTTTTGTCCCTCATTTCTTCCAGTACTGCCTTCTTTCATGTTTGGTTGATTTTTGGTAGTGAACCATTTTGATTCTCTTCTTGTTTCCTTTTTTGTATGTATTTTAGATATTTTCTCTGTGGTTACTATGAGGATTACATTTAACACCCTAACAATCCAGTTTGAATTAATATCCACTTAATTTAAATTGAATATAAAAATTCTGCTCTTATACAACTTTGTCCCCACACATTTCTGTTGTCATTTATTACATCTTTATACATTGTGTGCTTAATAACATAGGTTTATAATTATTTTTTATGCATGTCTTTTAAATCATATAAAAAACCAAAAAACAAAACAAAACAAAACTGTTGCTGTTGAGTCAATTTTGACTCATAGCAACTCTATAGGATGGAGTAGAAGTGCCCCATAGAGTTTCCAAGGAGCACCTGGTGGATTTGAATTGCTGACCTTTTGCTTAGCAGCTGTAGCTCTTAACCACTATGCCACCAGGGTTTCCTTTAAGTCACATAGGAGATCAAAAGTGGAGTTATAAACCAAAAATACAATAACACTGTCTTTCATATTTTCCCACACAGTTACCTTTATCAGAGATCTTTATTTCTTCACATGGCTTTGAGTTATTTTCTAGTGTTCTTTCATTTCAACTTGAAGGACTTCCTTTAGCATTTCTTGTAGGGCAAGTCTAGTGGTAACACACTCCCTCAGCTTTTGTTTATCTGAGAATGTCTTAATTTCTCCCTCGTTTTTGAAGAACAGTCTTGGAAGATATATAATTCTTGTCTGGCAGTTTTTTCTTTCTTTCAATGCTTTAACTGTGTCATCCTTATGAACTTCATGGTTTCTGACATAAGCTTTTAATCTTATTGAGGACCCCTTGAATGTGACAAGTTGCTTCTCTCTTGCTACTCGCAAGATTCTATGTCTTCAACCTTCTACAGTTTGATTATAATGTATTTCAGTGTGGGGCTCTTTGTGTTTATCTTCTTGGCGTTTGTTGAGGTTCTTGGATGTATAGATTCATGTTTTCCATAAAATCTGGGAGTTTTTCGGCCATTATTTCTTCAAATATTTTTTCTGCCCCTTAGTCTCCCTCTTCTCCTTCCGGGACACCTAAATATGTACTTGGTCCACTTAATGGTATTCCACAAGTCCCTTAGGCTCTTTACTTTTCTTCATTCTTTTTCTTTCTGCTTCTCAAACTTAATAATTTCTATTGTCTTATCTTCAAGTTCACTTTTTTTTTCTTCTCTGCCAGCTTGAATTGGCTAATTAACTCCTCTAGGGAATTTTTCACTTTGGTTATTGTATGTTTTAGTTCCAGAATTTCTGTGTGGCTCTTTTTAATGATGTCTCTTTATTGATATTCTTATTTTGTTTATACATTGTTTTCTTGATTTCCTTTGGTTCTTTGTCTACATTTTCCTTTAGCTATGTAAGCATATTTAAGACAGTTGTTTTAAATTCTTTTGTCTAATAAGTCCAATATGTAGGTTTTTCCAGGGATGGCATTTTCCACTTTATTTTGTTTCTTTGAATGGGTCATCCTCTCTTATGTCTTTGTATGTCTTGTGATTTTTTGTTGTTGTTGTTGTTCTAAATGGGACAGTTGAATATTATAATATGGTAACTTTGGAAATCGGATTCCTCCTTTTCCCCAGGGTTTGCTTTTTTTTTTTTTTTAATCGTTGAAGACTGGAGTAGTCTGTTGGTTTAGTGACTTTTTTCCCAAACTATTTGCAAAGACTATTTCTTGTCATGTGTGATCGCTGAAGACTCTGTTCCTTTAGTGTGTTCAGCTAGTATTTTGACAGAGATTTCCTTGAATTCCAGGAGCTAAAAAAAATCTCTAAAACCAAAACCACAACAAAACAGCAACAACACCTTTCTCCCAGTCTTTCCAAATGATTCTGTGCTGGGGTACTCCTTCAACAGTTAGCTAGGTTTTCCCTGAGCCTAGAGATCTGCCCAAGGTGAAAGCTTAGGATTTTCTCAGATATTTTTTGAGCATGTATCTTGCCCTGGGTATGTGTGTGGCTTTGTAAATTGTCCAATATACATGGGTGCTTTTGATTACCCTAATTTACAAAACACACCCACACAAAACCTATCTCCCCAGCTTTTAATCCCAGACTTGAAGCAGTCTATTGTATATCTCAATTGTACTCTTTTGCCCCAGGAAGCTATGGGAAGACTGGTTGCCTTACATTGTTTTCAAGCAATTTCTGATGCTTTTCTAACCTGAGTGAGTTCTGAGGTCAGCAAAAAAGAAACGAGCATCTTGCGTTAGTCCTTTAGGTAATCATAAGACAGGTAAGAATAGGCAAACTCAGTAATTTGTAAATAAGGTCTACTCTGACCCCTCATGAACCAGGGATCATGGTTTCACCCTGGGAATGCGGGCTGTCGTCTTTAAACCAGCCCCTGGGCTGGGGAAAGGATGAGGCACAGGCAAGTAAAAAAGGTACAACACTTTCCTATTGTTTTTAAGTTGCCTTTTTCTTGATTTATCATTTGCTTGGTTGTTATAAATCTTTGACTACTTTCCAGCATTCTGTCAAAGTTTGTTCTGGCAGTTTCTCCACTACCACCCCCTTTCTGTGGAGGAATGGGACCTTGGAGATGCCTTCTCCACTATCTTGGTGACAATTCCCCTGGGTCACTTAAAAAAAAAATCCATTCCAACAATTTGCCTTTTAATTGGTGTGTTTAGGCCACTTACATTTAATGTAATTATTTATATGTTTGAATTAGTTCTACTGTTTTATTATTTGTTTTCTGTTTCCTCTGTTTAATCCCCCCCCCCGCTTTTTTTTATTGTACTTTAGATGAAGGTTTACAGAACAAATAGTTTCTCATTAAACAGTCAGTACACATATTGTTTTATGACATTGGTTAATAACCCCATGACATGTCAACACTCTCCCTTCTCGACCTTGGAGAACCTTTTTTTTTTTGTTTTTTGGTGAAAATATACATAGCCAAAGTTATACCATTTCAAAAGTTTTTACATGTACAATTCAGTGACATCAATTACATTCTTCCAGTTGTGCTGCTATTCTCACTATCCTTTTCCAAATTATTCCATCACCATTATCTTCAACTCACTGGCCCCAAGCTTCTGCTCAAAACTTTTGAGTTGCAGTTGTCAATTTGATCTCACATAGATAATTTTTTTTCTTACCTTAGATGAAGGTTTACAGAACAAATAGTTTCTCATTAAACAGTACACATATTGCCTTATGACAATGGTTAACAACCCCACGACATGTCAACATTGTCACTTCTCACTCTTAGGTTCCCTATCACCAGATTTCCTGTCCCCTCCTGTCTTCTAGTCCTTGTCCCTGGACTGCTGTGCCTCATTAGTCCCGTTTTGTTTTATGGGGCCTTCCACTCCCCAGCCGAACTGTTAGCCTTGGAAGTGACTTCACCACTGAGATAAAAGGGTGTCTGGGGGCCATACTATCGGGGTCTCTCCAGTCTGTCAGGCCAGTAAATCTGGTCTTTTTTTTGTGAGTTAGAATTTTGTTTTACATTTTTCTCTAGCTCTGTCCAGGACCCTCTGTTGTGATCCTGGTCAGAGCAGTCAGTGGTGGTAGCTGGGCACCATCTAGCTGCACTGGGCTCAGTCTGGTGGAGGCTGTGGTAGCTGTGTCCATTAGTTCTTTGGACTAATCTTTTCCTTGTGTCCTGTTCTCTTCATTCTCCCTTGCTCCCAAAGGGGTGAGACAGGTGGAGTATACTAGATGGCTGCTCACAGGCTTTTAAGACCCCGGATGGCACTTACCAAGGTAGAATGTAGAACATTGTCTTTATAAAATGTGTTATGTCAATTGAGCTAGATGTTCCCCAAGACCATGGTCCCCACAGCCCTCCACCCAATAATTCAGTCCCTTGGGGAGTTTGGATGTGTCTATGGAGCTTCCATGACCTTTCCTTGTTCAAGTTGTGCTGACTTCCCCAGTATTGTGTACTATCTTACCCTTCACCAATGTTACCATTTATTTGTTGTCTATTTAGTTCCCCACGCCCCCGTCCCTGGTAACCAACAAAGATTGTTTCTTTTTGTGTGTAAAATTTTACATGAGTTTTTACAGTAAAAGTCTCATACAGTATTTGTCTTTTTGTGATTGACTTATTTCACTCAGCATAATGTCCTCCAGTTTGATCCATGTTATGAGATGCTTCACAGATTCATCATTGTTCTTTATTGTTGCATAATACTTCACTATGTCTATATACCATAGTTTGTTTATCCATTCATCTGTTGTTGGGCATCTAGGTTGTTTCCATCTTTTTACTATTGCAAACTGTCAGTTTCTCTTTTCAGTGCTGTTAGAGTTTGTCTTATGTATTTTGCAGCCCTGTCATTGGGTGCGTAGATGTTTATTATGGTTATGTCTTCCTGCTGGATTGTCCCCTTAATCATTATATAGTGTCCTTCTTTGTTTTTTATGGTTGATTTTGTTTTAAAGTCTATTTTATCTGAGATAAGTACTGCCACTCCTGTTCTTTTTTGGTGGATGTTTGCTTTATATATTTTTTCCATCCTTTGATTTTTAATAAATTTACGTCTTTGTTTCTAAGATGTGTCTCTTATAGGCAGCATAAGCAGGATACTGATGGAGCCTGTTTTTTATCCATTCTGTCACTCTCCATCTCTTTATGGGTGCATTTAGGCATTTACATTCAGTGTAATTATTGATAGGTGTGAGTTTATTGCTGTCATTTTGTAGTGCTTTTTTTGTGGTGCTGATGTTTTCTTTGTTCCTCTTACTCTTCTGTGCTGAGTTCCTTTTGTTTGTGGATTTTTTTTTCCATTTCTTTTGTTTTTGATGTTTTGTTTTTACTGAGACTTTATGTTTTTCTTCTTAATTTTGATAAGTAGGTTTGTTAACTTTCTTTGTGGTTACCTTGAAATTTACCCTTACCTTCCTAGGTTTGAACCAGTCTATTATTACTCGGTATCACCTTGCCTTCCTCTCCATTAGAAAGTTCTATACCTACACCATTTATTCCCTCTTTTATTGTTCTGATGCTGTTGTCATTTACAGATTAACCTTTCTGGTTCCCTGTTGTAATTCTTTTGGTTTTGGATAGTCCTTAAGAGTTCCTTTCCTAGGTTGGTATCCGGCTAGTACAATCCTGTGTCCTAGATTCAGCCTGTGGTCTGATGTTGTTTGTTCTCAGATCGAAGGACTCCCTTTAATAAGTCTTGTAAGTTTGGTTTGGTTTTTACATAGTCCCTTAATTTCTGTTTATCTGGAAATGACCTAATTTCACCATCATATTTGAAAAAGAGTTTTGCAGGATATATTATTCTTGGCTGGCAATTTTTTTCTTTCAAGATTTTATATATGTCATCCCGTTGCTTTCTTGCCTGCATGGTTTCTGCTGAATAATCCGAGCTTAGTCTTATTGTTTCTTCTCCTTATGTGACTTTTTGTTTCTCTCAAGCTGCTCTCAGGATTCTTTGTCTTTGATTTTAGCTAGTGTGGTTATGATATGCCTTGGTGATTTTCTTTTGGGATCTATCCAATATGGGGTTCGTTGAGGTTCTTAGATGGTCAACTTTTCATCTTTCATGATATTGGGGAAGTTTTCTGTCAGCAATTCTTCAATCATCCTCTCTGTGTTTTCTGTTTTCTCCTCCTGTTCCTGAACTCTGATCACTTGCAGATTTTTGCTTTTGATTGTATCCCACATAATTCTCAGGGTTTCTTTATTTTTCTTCATTCTTTTTTCTGAGTTTTCCTCAAATAGAGTTGTATCCAAGTGTTTGTCTTCAATTTTGCTGATCCTGTCTTCTGTCATTTCAAACCTACTCCTCAGCCCTTCTATGACACTGTCCATTTCTGAAATTTTATTGTTTATCCTTTGGATTTCTAATTGTTGTTTTTGTATCATTTCTAGTTGTGAATTTATTTTATCATTTTGTTCCCGTATTATTTTCTTGAATTCTTCCATTTGTCTGCCTTTTCCATGAATTTGTCTATTTTTTTCCTCATTTTTGTCTGCTTTTTGCTTCAACTCTTGGATAATTCTGAATATTAGAGATTTGAATTCCCTATCAGTTAGTTCTAGTGCCTTTTCTTCTACTGGAAAGTCATCTGGTGTTTTATTTTGGACACCTACTGGAACCATCTTGTCTTGTTTTTGTAAATGTTTTGATATTGTCTGCTGTCTTTGGGGCATTCAGTAGTTATTTTCCTCGTTTATTGATTGTAGTTTTGTTTGTTTCATCCTGCCTTTTTGTTTTATTTGGTTATGTCTGAGCAGGCAGGCTGTGCATTTCTTTGTTGTTTGCTCATCTGTGGGCAAGATACTTTTCACCTCCTTCTCCAATGGGCAGGGTCAATCACTCAGGTATGGTACAGCAGGGAAGGACCAGCTGAAGGGGAGTTGCTGGGATGGGTTGTTTGTGGCACATACTAGAGCCAACAGGGTAGACCAGAAATCAGTGCATGGCAGGTTCTGGTAGGCCATGCCTGTGCTGCTTGGGAGTGTGATGTTCAGCACACGGTGCAAGTAAGCAGGAAGGAGGGAGTAGATTGTGATGTGTGGAGCTAAGATGGGTATGGGAAAGTGAAGGGAGAGGAGAGAGGAACAGGAGCCAAAAACATACACACAAACCAAAAAGATTGCTAAGGGAGCTTGCTATTGGAGTGGAAAGATGAGAGACTGAGAAATGGAGAAAAAGAAAAATGAGAAAAAGAAAGAAAAAGGGAAAAGAAAAAAATGAATAAATAAAAATTAGAGGAAAAAAAGAAAAAGAAAGAAAAGCCCCCAGGGATCCCACCAGTGCAGCTGCTAGGACAGGGGAAGTTGCTCCCAGGCCATGAAATACAGCCTTTATAGAAGGGGTAGAGATATTACACAGCTCCAGGTATTCAGGAGACTGGAAGAGAAGGTAAATATAGAGAGATGAGAAACTGGGTATGAGGAAAGACAAAAAGGGAAAAAAGGAGAGAAAAAACAAGACAAAGAAACAAAAGAAAAAAAGAACAAAAAAATGCCCCCAGATATGTCACTGTGCATCTGTGCAGAGTAAGGGAGTAGCTCCCAAGCCTCACGGTACTGCCCAGCTAGAAAGGGCTCCCAAGCTGAGAAAAGAAAAAGAAAACAAATAAACAAACTAATCAAAACAGAACAAACAAACAAAAGCCCCAGGGGTCCCACCAACGTGGCAGCATGGCCGGGAAACAGTTTCACAGTTGAGCAGTGTTTTGCAGCCTTTCAGGAAGAAGCAAAGATGGCACACGGAGCCAAGTATTTGAGCAGAAAGAGGGGGAGGCAGTGAGAGATAAGGAAGAAATCTAAAGAAGCAGAAAAAAGCAACACCAGCAGCCAACAAATGGCACTTAGGGAGCCAGCCAGTGTGGGTGGATGGAATCCAAGTGGCACTGGGGTGAAGCCAGTGCTTCCTAGCCAAGAGACTGTGGCTGTAGGAAACAGAGGAGGCTGAGTGGGGTGAAGAAGGGTGGGGGGGTGGGAAAGCGTATATCACTGATTACCACTTCTGTCTCCTGCTGGAGGCTCCGTGAAGCTGCTTTCTCGTACCCCCTGTTTGCTGATCTCCAATAGGAGTCCAAGATGGCAGATCCATGCTGCGGTAGCAGATAGGGAACCTCTGCACGTATCTCTCCTCGCTCTCTGTTCTTGGTCAGTTTCTTATTCCATTCAGTGCTTGGCTTAATTCTTTATCTCTTCATTTGATGCTTAGGGTTTCAGGATTGATGTGTGACTCTGTTTGACTTAGTTTTTTGGATCTTTGCTGTGGAGGGACAGCGTGGTGCTTCTGTCTATTATGCCATGCTGCCCAGAAGTCCTCTGTTTAATCTTGATTCCCTTTTCTGTCTTCTTTTTGGCTATTTGAACATTTTTCAGTATTCCATTTTAATTTATACATTGTGAGTTTTGCTATATCCTTCAAAAAGTTCTCTTAGTGGTTTTTGTAGGAATTACAATGTACGTTTTTAACTTTTCACAGTCTATTTAGAATCAATATTTTACTACTTCAAGTAGGATGTAGAAACATTACCAGTATATAGGTCCTTTTACCTTCCCCCACTTATGTTACAGTTGTCTTACACATTACATCTAAATTCATTGAAAAGCCAATTAGATAATGTTTTTATACTTGTTTTTAACTGTCAAACATATTTTAAAGAACTCAAGAGAAGAAGTATAGTAAATACCCAGATTTTTACTATCCTGTTGCTCCTTCTTCATTTCTGATGAAAGATATTTTCACTGAATATAGAATTCTGGATTGGCAGTTCTTTTGTTTTAGCACTTAAAAAATGTGCTACTTCTCTGGGGTCTTAAAAGCTAGTGAGTGGCCGTCTAAGATGCATCAATTGGTCCCAACCCATCTGGAGCAAAGGACAATGAAGAACACCAAAGACACAAGGAAAATATTAGCCCAAGAGACAGAAAGGGCCATGTAAACCAGAAACTCCATCAGCCTGAGACCAGAAGAACTAGATGGTGTCCCATTACCACCAATGACCACCCTGAGAGGGAACACAACAGAGAGTCCCTGACAGAGCAGGAGAAAAGTAGGCTGCAGAACTCAAATTCTAGTAAAAATACCAGACTTAATGGTTTGACTGAGACTGGAGGGACCATGAAAGACATGCTCCCTGGACTCTCTGTTAGCCCAAAACTAAAACCATTCCCGAGGCCAACTCTTCAGAGAAAGATTAAACTGGACTATAGGACATAAAATGATACTCATGAAGAGTGTGCTTCTTAGCTCAAGTAGATACTTGAGACTAAATGGGCCGCTCCTGTCCGGAGGCAAGATGAAAAGGCAGAGAGGGACAGGAGCTGGTTGAATGGACGCGGAAAATCCGGGGTGGAAAGGAGGAGTTGTGCTGTCACAGTATAGGGAGAGCAACTAGGGTCACATAGCAACGTGTGTATAAATTTTTTTATGAGAAACTAACTTGAATTGTAAACTTTCACTTAAAGCACAATTTAAAAAAAAAGAAAAAAAAAGTGCTACTTCCTCTGGCTTCCATGTGTCTGAGGAGAAATTTGCAGTAATTCGATCACTTTTCTCCTATAGGTAATATGTCATTTTTGTGTGCCTGTTTTCAACATTTTTTCTTTGTCTTTAGTTTTTAGCAGTTTGATTACGATGTATCTAGGCTTATATTTCTTTGGGTTTATCATGTTTGGTGTTCATCAAGTTTCTTGAGTCTGTACGTTTATGTCTTTTGCCAAATTTGGGAAGGTTTTATGTATTGTTTTTTCACACACAAACAAAAGAGGTGTGGGTAATTGTTCTGAATATCTTTCACTTTCCTCTCCAGATATATTTTTCCACCTATCTCTGCTATGCTGTGTACCCCGAAAGGCTATTTTATATGGATCACATCACTGGGGTCTTAGGTCCTATGACTTCCTATTGGATTTGACCCATGGGGAAGGAACACCAGCAGCAGATCAGAGGGAGGTAGTTTGAATATTTATTCCCCAGGGTCCCTCTCTGCAGGGCTGCAAGGCTGGCTGTGTCTCTCTAGAGAAGGTGACAGCTCAAATCAAACAGGCATCTCCATCAGCTTTCTCCATCTCTGTTTTGATAACTGCTCCCTTTACTCATCTTTAGTCCTAGGGGTAATGACACCCTCCCCGACCCACCTTAGTTATCAGCCCAGGTTACAACACTGTCACTTGTAGTTTCCTACACTTTACTGATGTCTTTGTAAATAATCACTTTATTAAATTACTCTCATATTACTCAGTTTGAGAATGCCATCTGTTTTCTGCCCGGACCTTGACAGATAAAATGTTTCTCTTGCGGTGATGGTTAACCTTACTCTGATTGTCATGCCCATCATTGCTGAGGACGCCTTCAGCAGACAGCTGTCTCCCATTGACCCTCCAGGCTTTCAAACCTATGATCCTTTCTCCAGATCAGGCATCCTGTTGCTTGGTCTGAGAGTCACCTACAAAGTAGTTCAAAACTTGCCCTCTGCTAAGTAGCCGTCAGCAGTGACTGGAGCCATCAGGATGCCTTCCTGGAGAAAGTCAGGGTTTGCTATAAGGCTTGGCAGCAGGATTGGCAGAGAAGAGAGAACTTCATGTTGAGAGAGAACTTGCATCTCTTTTTGCCATTGCAAAACCTAACAGGTTTATTTCCCAGTCAGTTGTTTTTTTTTTTTTTTTTTTTTTTAGAGATACATATGTAATTTTCTCAGGTGATTAAGACTAAGGCCCACAAACTCAAGTCCAGTAGGGAATAGCTACTGAAGCTAAGAAAGTTCCAAGTCCAAGAAATTGTGCAGTTTTCATTTCTCTTCTTCTCTTATAGAAGCTAATAATCAACACAACTACAAACTTTGTAGTGTTTTTTATGTTTTAGGAACTGTCAGAAATCGCTTTATTAAAAGTTATCTGCTGCAGCTAGTGAGGCTGTTTGTCTTCACCATTACGTGTTACTTTGAAATTTTATTTCTCTGAAGAAAATTGAACCTAAGAACAAAGATCCATTTGCTTATATTGCCAATTAGTTTTATGTTAACTGATAACAATTAATGAACTAATATTAACTAGTTCATTAATTATATCAGACACACACACATAAACTTAGGGATATATTATGTATTTCACAATACACTCTTTGGAAGAACTGAGTAGTAGGCAAAAAGCTAGATGTGTCAGGAAAGGACAACACTGCCACTTCTAAATGACTTCAGCTTTCCTGTCAGTTATAAGAACTCTCTGGGGGCAGTCAGTGGGCAAGGCTGTGAGCAAATCTAGGGGGAAGTAGGACTTACTGTATTGGAGGCATCTGGCAGGGCTGTGTGCCAGGGACTGGGTGTCCAGGGGAATATGGTTAATGAATCACCATGGCTTATCTCCAGCTCATTGGAATAAAATAGATCAAAGCAGAACACTTCTGTGGGGTGGCATGAGTGTCCTCAGCTTATCCATGCAATAGGATATGGAGAGACATTGTAAGGTGATGACTCATCTGGCATCAGGTAATTTGGTCTCTTAGTTTCTGAGAGCTGGACCGCACCTGAGGCCAATGAGTAGGGGCTGACGAGACCAAAAGGGACCATGAGGGGGCCCAATGTTGACTAAACCTCAGGAGAAATGATGTTACTATCATGGCTATATGGGGAGGCCGGTAAGATCCCGGAACCCTAAGAATGAAATGAGCTTCCTAGTTGCTGACCATGATCCAGAAAGAGTAGCTCATCCTTCTTTGGGACTTGGAAGCTCTATGGGGGGACCCCTTCCTGGCCTCACCTTCTGGGTCTCTTTGTTCTTGTTTTGTAGTAAATCTGTAGACATAAGTATGGTATACTCTGTGAGATTCTGTGAGTTGCTTCAGTTAATTGTGGAAACTACAGGGGCAGTGGAAGCCAGCAGGGACTGGCATCTGCCTCTTTGGTAGTCTGAAATAAAGTGTCCTAGCATATGAGCTCTGACCCAGCTCCAAGTGGCTAGGGTCAGAGAGAGAGAGAGAGAGATGAGAATGGAGAAGTGGGAAGGTGAGGACTAGACCCATCCCCATGTTTTAGGGATTGGATTCATGCTGATGCTTACCATGCAGTTAGTGATGATAGTGGGATTTACCCGCTTTACCTCTTACTTAGTGCAGACATGCACATTGCGAAGACAGTTCAAGTAAAAATAAGAATTTGGTCATCTCTTTCTTTGGCTTGATGCTGGTTAATCACAGCCTGATTTTTCTCTTCTGACTCTCATTTTAAACATATTTCTGAAAACTATGCTTTTTTTTTTTCCTTCTTTTTTATTAGATCCATAACCAGCATCATCAAGTTGTGCAGTTCCAGTTTCTGCTCAGGGAGATATTCTTTCTTTAAATGACTGGAGTTTATTCATAATTTGCTACCTGGACAAGGTTAACTCATTCTTTTTGAGGTGAGAATGTATTAATTAGAATTATATCTGGCCATAAGTGACAGAATATGCAAAATAACCCACATAAATGTCCAGGCAGATAGCCCAGGATAGGTACATTGTGCCATGGGTCACACTCTTTCTATCCTGTTGGTCTTCAATGAAGGGACTCTGTTCTCAAGTCACCTCATGGTCCAAAATGGTGTTTTCCAGGTCCAGCTATTACATATGCATTCCAAGCATCAGAAAAGAGATCACAGGGGGCAAGGGACCTGTCTTAGTTTCTTAATGCTCCTATAACAGAAATACCACAAGTGGGTGGTTTTAAAGAACAGAAATTTATTTTCTCACAGTTCAGGAGGCTAGAGGTCTAATTCGGGGTACAGGCTTGTCATGAATTGAATTATGTCCCCTCAAAATATCTATCAGCTTAGCTAGGCCATGATTCCCAGTATTGTGGGATTGTCCACCATTTTGTGATCTTATATTATTTTCCTATGTGTTGTAAATCCTACCTCTAAGATGTTTCTGAAGTGGGATTAGCAGCAGTTATGTTAATGAGGCAGGACTCAATTTACAAGCCTAAGTTGTGTTTTAAGTCAATCTTTTTTGAGATATAAAAGAGAGAAGTGGGCAGAGAGACAGGGGAACCTCATACCACTGAGAAACAAGCGCCAGGAGAATAGCATGTCTTTTGGATCCAAGGTCCCTGTGCTGAGAGCTACTAACTGGGGAAGACTGATGACAAGAACCTTCCCCCAGAGCCAACAGAAAGTGTGATGGTTAAGGTTGTGTGTCAGCTTGACTGGGCCTTGCTTCTCAGTGGTTTGGTGGTCCTATGATGTTGTGATCACTTCCATGATGAGATTTGATATCATGTGATCACCTCCATGATGGGATCTGCTATGAGTAGCTAATCAATTGAAAGGAAGTTTCCTTTGGGCTGTGACCTACACTGAATATAAGTAGACATTCTGGCAAGACCTGTGGGCTTTTGCTCACTCTGGATCCTGCAGCTGGCTCCTGTTCATCTGACATCAGTTCTTGGGACTTGAGCTAGCAGCTTACCTGAGGTCTTGCCTGCTGATCATGGGATTTGTTGATCTTCAAAGGCTGTGAGCAAAAGCCCTGCTCTCTGACCTGCCAATGTTTGGTTCACCAGCCTCTGTGGCTATGTGAATCAGGAGAAGCCTATATCCTGACCCATGGACTTAGAATGTTCCAGCCTCTATAACTGCATGAGCCATTAACTTGATATAAATCTCTCTCTCTATATATATGTATTCACTTTACTGGTTTTGCTTCTCTAGAGAACCTAGCCTAAGACATCTGGTACAGAGAGTGGTTCTACAGAAACAAAATTGTAAGGATGAGTTTTCTAAACTGGTTCTCAAGTCTGGTTAGTCTTAAAGATGTTGTTGATGCCTCTGCTCCCAGTAGTAAAGAGAGCACTGCTAATCAATGGCATGAGGTGGCAATTCAAATACGCAAAATATCACCACCAATAGATCAGGTAGTGGTGAAAGGCGAGGATCTGGGTGACTGCATGCTGATACCTTTCTACAATATTGTCATAATAAGAAGTATAAGGAAGCTGATTGGTTGGTCCTACTTTCATTAGACAAACTGGTGAAAGAAAGAGATGAGCTCAGGGCTTCATAGTCAAAGCTTGAGTGTCATATAAACAACCTCAAAGTTTCACTTGTGCCTTGAAAGAAAGCCTTATTTCTAGTAGTGACAGACTTGATATTGCCGAAAACCAAACCCAGAGTCTTATTGTAAGAGTGGCTGAATTACAATGCCAACTCAATTGCCAAAATTGAGAGGTGTCTGAAGTTAAAGTGAGGGCATTGTTTGGGAAGAAATGGGATCGTGAAACTTGATATGGGGACATATGGGCAGATAATCAGGAAGCAGGAGACACTGAGACCCTAAATTCCATTGAATCACTCTGCCAACAGAACCAGCCCTCTCACTCCCATCTGAAGAGATTACTCCATGTTTGTCTGCTAAACAACCCTCCCCAGTAAAACCATTAGCCCCTCTGCTCCCATCTAATGAAATTAACTCAGCTGTGTCTAAAGAGCCTTTCTCTGATTATTGCCTGGGGCATTGTCTGAGGCAGATGCTTTACAAGACAATGCTGAATGTTCTCAAAACACTTCCCCACCACCAATTTTGGCTTCTAGACCTGTAACTAGACTTAAGTACCAGTAATCCCCAAAAGATGAGGTAGAAAGTGTGACCCAGAAGGAGGTATGCTACCCTACAAAAGAACTGCTTGACTTTTCTAGTACGTACTAACAGAAACCTGGGGAATATGTGTGGAAATGGCTATTAAGGGTGTGAGATAATGGTGCCAGGAACATAAAGATGAATCAGTCTGAGTTTATTGATATGGACCAGCTAAGCATAGATCATTCAATGTTTCAGATCAAGAAGTTAGGAAAGGTTCTAATAGCTTATTTGGCTGGGTCACTGGAGCATGCATAATGTGGTAGCCTACACTAAATCAAGTTGAAGTACCAGCCCTGCCTTGGCATACTGTAGAAGGTATCCAAAGGCTTATGGAAATTGGCATGTTAGAGTGGAATTATCAGGTTAGACCCACAGACGGAGTGCCCAGAGGACACAACTTTTACCACAACTGTGAGGAACAAATTTGTGAAGGGAGCCTCAGCATTCTTGGAGACTGATTACTGTTTTATATAAGTCAGATTGGCAGTGGGAATTGCTCTAACTGAATTAAGTCACCCAACTACAATGGGATTGATTGGACCCCATGTTGGTAGGCACCAAGTGGCAGCACTCAATCAACAAAGACAAGGTGGGCATGGTTACCATAATGAAGAGGGGAGTCAAAGCACTAATCTGAATAGTCTGACTTGTATGGACTTATGATGTTGGCTACTTAGCCATGTCCCTAGGAGTAAGATAGGAAATCTACTAAATATTGACTTGATCTGTACAAGTGGATGAATTCTAGGTCAAGTGAACAGCAGTCTAACTCGAATTGCCAGAACAGAGAGTCACAGCACCTCAATCAACTCCCAGACTTGAGTGAGTTTAAAGACTCATAACCTCTTGAATGAAGGGGAGGCCAGGTCCCCTTGAGGAAGGACTCTAACATACTGCCAAAAACTTATACTATCAGTATTTCTCCAAACCTTCCCCAAAGGGGTCTATGGCCTCTTACGAGAGTGAATGTTCATTGGGGAAAAAGAAATAATCAGACTTTTTGGGGACTACTGGATACTGGCTCTGAACTGGCACTAATTCCAGGAGACCCAAAATGTCACTGTGGCCCACCAGTCAGAGTGGGGGCGTATGGAGGTCAGGTTATTAACGGAGTCTTAGCTCATGTCCATCTCACAGTAGATCCAGTGGGTCCCTAAACCTATCCTGTAGTGATTTCCTCAGTTCAGGAATGCATAATTGGAATAGATATACCAAGAAACTGGCAGAACCCCCACATTGGATCCCTGACAAATGGAGTAAGGGCTATTACGGTAGGAAAAGGCAAGTGGAAGCATTAAACTGCCCTTACCTATGAAAATAGTAAACCAAAAGCAATACCGCATTCCTGGAGGGATTGCAGAGATTACTGCCTTCATTAAGGCCCTGAAGGATGCAGGAGTGGTGATTCCCACCACATCCCCATTCAACTCACCTATTTGGCCTGTGCAAAAAACAGACGGATCTTGAAGAATGACAGTGGATTATTGGAAACTTAACCAGGTTGTGACTCCAATTGCTCCTGCTGTTCCAGATGTGGTTTCATTGCTTGAGCAAATTAATACATCTCCTGGCATCTTGTGTGCAGCTATTGATCTGGCTAATGCCTTTTACTCCATATCTCTTTTGAAGGATAACCAGAGCAGTTTGCCTTCAGCTGGCAAGGCCAGCAATACACCTCCAGTTGCCTACCTCAGAGCTACATCAACTCTTCAGCCCTATGTCATAATTTAGTCCACATGGACCTTGATTGCCTTTCACTTCCACAAGACAGCACACTGGTCCATTACATTGATGACATTATGCTGATTGGACCTCATAAAGAAGAAGCGTCAATGACTCTGGACTTAATGGTAAAACATTTGAGTGCTAGAGGGTGGAAAACTAATCCCACAAAAATCCAGGCACCTTCCACCTCAGTGAAATGTCTAGGGGTTCAGTGGTGTGGGGCATGTCAAAATATTCTTTCTAAACTGAAGAATAAGTTATTGCATCTGGTCCCTACCACAACTAAAAAGTAGGCATAACACCTAGTGTTTGTCTTTGAATTTTGGAGGCAACGTACTCATTTTGGTATGCTACTTCAGCCTATTTATCAAGTGACTTGAAAAGCTACTAGTTTTGAGTGGGGCCCAGAACAAGAAAAGGCTCTGCAACAGGTTTAGGCTGCCTTGCAAACCGCTGTGCCCCTTGGACCATATGATCTGGCTTATCCAATGATGCTTAAGTGTCAGTGCAGATAGAGATGCTGTTTGGAGTCTTTGGCAGGCCCCTATTGGTGAATCACAGCACATACCCTTAGGACTTTTGAGTAAAGCCCTGCTATCTTCTGCAGATAACTACTCTCCTTTTGAGAAACAGCTTTTGGCTTATTACTGGGCCTTAGTAGAGACTGAACGCCTACCCATGGACACCAAGTCACCATGCAGCCTTAGCCGTCCATCATGAATTGGCTTTGTCTGACCCACAGAGTCATAAAGTTGGACATGCACAGCAGCACTCCATCATTAAATGGAAGTGGTATATACAAGATCAGGCTTGAGCAGGACATGAAGGCACAAGTAAGTCGCATGAGGAAGTGACCCAAATGCCCATGGTCTCCACTCCTGTCACATTACCTTCCATCTCCTGGCATGCACCTAAGGCCTCGTGGGGAGTTCCTTATGATCAGTTGACTGTGGAAGAGAAAACTCGTGCCTGGTTTACAGATGGTTCTGTGCAATATGCAGGCACCACTCAAAAGTGGACAGTGGCAGCACTATAGCCCCTTTCTGGTACCTCCCTGAAGGACAATGGTGAAGGGAAATCCTCCCAGTGGGCAGAACTTTGAGCACTGCATCTGGTTGTTCATTTTGCTTGGAAGGAGAAATGGCCAGATGTGTGATTGTATACTGATTCACGGTCAGTGGCCAATGGTTTGGCTGAATAGTCAGGGACTCAGAAAGAACATGATTAGAAAATTGGATACAAGGAGGTATGGGGGAGAAGTATATGGATAGATCTCTCTGAATGGGCCAAATAAGCGAAGATATTTGTGTCTCATGTGAATTCTCACCAAAGAGTGACCTCAGCAGAGGAATATTTTAACAATCAATGGATAGGATAACGCGCTCTGTGGAAACCACTCATCCTCTTTCCCAGCTTCTCCTGTTATTGCTCAATGGGCTCATGAACAAAGTGGCCGTAGTGGAAGGGATGAAGGTTATGCATGGGCTCAGCAACATGGACTTCCACTCACCAAGGCTGACTTAGCTACAGCCACTGCTGAGTGCCCAATCTGCCAGCAGCAGAGACCAACACTTAGTCTCCGATATGTCACCATTCTTCAAGGTGATCAGTCAGCAACCTTGTGGCAAGTTGATTACATTGGACCACTTCCATCACGGAAAGGGCAGCGTTTAGTTCTTACTGGAATAGACACTTACTCTGGATACGGATTCGCCTTCTCTGCATGCAGGGCTTCTGCCAAAACTCTCATCTGTGGAATTACAGAATGCCTTATCCACCATCATGTTATCCCACACAGCAACTCCTCGGATCAAGGGACTCACTTCACAGCAAATCAAGTGTGGCAATGAGCCCATGCTCATGGAATTCACTGGTCTTACCATGTTCCCCATCATCCTGAAGCAGCTGGCTTGCTAGAATGATGCAATGGCCTTCTAAAGACACATTTACGGTGCCAGCTAGGTGGCAATACTTTTCAGGGTTGGGGCAGTATTCTCCGGGAAACTGTGTATGTTCTAAACCACCAATATATGGTGCTGTTTCTCCAATAGCCAGAATTCATGGGTCCAGGAATCAAGTGGTGGAAATAGGAGTGGCACCACTCACTATTACCCCTAGTGACCCACTCACAAGATTTTTGCTTCCTGTCCTTGCAACTTTATGCTCTGTGGGTCTAGAGGTCTTAGTTTCAAAGGGAGGTATGCTCCAGCCTGGAGACACAGCACTGATTCCATTGAACTTGAAGCTAAGAATGCCACCTGACCACTTTCTTCTCCTTATGCCTCTGGGTCAACAGGCAAAGAAAGGAGTTACCATACTGGTAACTGGTAACAGGCTGGTATGACTGATCCTGATTACCAAGAGGAAATCGCATTGATATTGCATAATCAAGATAAAGAAGAGTATGTCTGGAATGCAGGAGATCCCTTAGGGTATCTCTTTGCACTACTAAGTCCTGTGATTAAAATCAGTGGAGAACTACAGAAACCCCATTCTGATATGACTGCTAATGGCCCAGACTCTTCAGGAATGAAGGTTTGCGTCACCCCAGCCGGCAAAGAGCCATGGCCAGTTGAGATGCTTGCTGAGGTCAAAGGGAATATGGAATGGGTGATGGGAGAACGTAGTTCTAAATACTAGTTTTAGTCATGTAATCAGTTGCAGAAACAAGGACTATAATTGTTATGAGTATTTCTTTCTTGTATGTGTGCATCAAATATTTTTGTTTTCTTCACTTATAAAATGTAAGATGTAAACAGGACTAGTGCATTTTTGTTGTATGTGTGTCCATTGCTAGAATGATGGAATGGCCTTCATGTCTATCATGTTAGATGCAAGTATGACTTTATAATTGTCTTTGTTCAGAGATTATGTATGGTTTAAGGAGATGTGTACTGGTGCCAAGTTGACAAGGGGTTTCTGCGATGGTTATGTTTGTGTGTCAACTTGACTGGGCCATGATACTCAGTGATTTGACAGTTGTATGATGCTGTGATCACATCCATGATGAGATTCGATATACTGTGATCATCTCCATGATGGGATCTGCTGTGAGTAGCCAATCAGCTGAAAGGGATTTTCCTTGGGAGTGTGGCCTGCATCGAATATAAGTGGACTTTCTGGCAAGGCTCATGGGCTTTTGCTTGCTCTGGATCCTGCAGCTGGCTCCTGTTCATCTAGCTTCTGGTTCTTGGGACTTGAGCTAGCAGCTTACCTGCAGTCTTGCCTGCGGATCTTAAGATTTGTCAGTCTTCACGGGCTGTGAGCAAGAGCCCTGCTTTCTGACCTGCCGATCTTTGGTTCACCAGCCCCTGTGGCTACGTGAATCAGAAGAAGCCTCCAGGCTGACCCACAGACTTGGTAAATTCCATCCTCTACAATGGTGTGAGCCATTTCCTTGATATAAATCTCTCTATATATGTACTTATATGCTTTACTGGTTTTGCTTCTCTAGAGAACCCAGCCTAAGACAGAGAGAAAGCCTTCCCCTGCAACTGGCACCTTGAATTTGGACTTCTAGCCTCCTAGACTGTGAGAGAATAAATTTCTTTCTGTTAAACCCATCCACTTGTGAATTTCTGTTATAATAGCATTAGATAACTAAGACTAGGCTCTAGGGGATGGCTTTCTTTCTTGGCTCTGGGGGACAATACTTGTTTCAGCTTCTCTAGCCCTGATGTTCTTTGGTTTCTTGGTTTCTTGGAGATCTTCACATGGCATCCATCTTTCCCTCATTTGTGCTTGTACTTGTTGGCCTCTGTGCCTAATCTGATGTTTTTCTATCTGAAAAGTGATTAGGTTTAAGATACAACCTACACTGATATGGCCTTACTAACATAACAAAGAAAACCCTATTCCTGAATGGGATTACATCTACAGGTATAGGGGTTAGGATTCCAAGACATATTTTTGGGGGACACAATTCATTCCATAACAGGGTCTAACCTCTCTCGTACGGGGTGATTCCCAGAAGGTGCACATACTACTTCCTCTTAAGTCCCACTGCACAGAATTAAATCACTTGGTCAGATCTTGCTGCAAAGGAGTCTGGGACATCTAGTCTTTATTCTGAGAAGCTATGTGCTCAGTTAATACCCAGGGTAATTACAAGGAATGAAGGAATAATGAAAATTGTCAAAGGGTGCCTCATGTTGGCTTTATGTACTGTCTGAAGATTATACCTTTTGTGGCATCTGTATAGTTTAGTTGCACTGATGACCAATATAATTTGGCTTTTCTTAATATCAGTTCTAGAGTTTTTAGGGGGGTATTCTATTCACCTTTGGGGACTGTGCTCTACTTCCTTTGATGTAAGGTGGAGAGAGGATTTGGAGTTGGTCAGTACCTTTTGTCCTTCCCAATTTTTGTCATCAGTAACCACATTGTTTTTCTGATTCCTATGCAAAGTGGCCAGTTGTTATACATTTTTTATCATTTAATCCATTTTACAAAGGAACAGACTGTTGCTCAGGAAGTTTATGTAACTGACCCAAGGTCAAGTAGCTAATAAGTGGAGTGCTGAGACTGACACTCAGGCCTATAATTAGTAACTATATTACTTATATAATTTAATGTATAGTCATCAACTAATTTTTTTGCTTTCTATTTGTTTCACTTTTTAATGTTTCTTCTTTATATCCTCTCTTTTCTTCTTTTCCGTTGATAGAATTTTTTCTCATTTAACATTTTTCTCCACAATGAAATTGTATTTCTATTCTTTTAGTTATTACCTTTGAATTTTTAATAGAACATTTACCCTAAATATTTAAATTAAGCCCTGGTGGCACAGTGGTCGGCTGTTAACCAAAAGGTCGGCAGTTCGATTCCACCAGTTGTTCCTTGAAAATCCTACGGGGCAGCTCTACTCTGTCCTATAGGGTCGCTATGAGTTGACTCGATGGCAATGAGTTTGGTTGCTTTTTTTTTTTAAATCCTAAGTATTTAAATTAAGTGTTAGTTGAATAAATACAGGAATGAATGAAAGTCTAAATTTAATCATATTTACTCCTTTTTTCAAACAATAAAATGATCTTGTATGTCTTAGGCTGGGTTATAGAGAGAAGCAAAACCCGTAAAGCATGTAAATATATATATAGAGAGAGGTTTATATCAAGGAAATGGCTCACATGGTTGTAGAGGCTGGAACGTCCCCAGACCGTGGATCAGGTTGGAGGCTTTTCCTGATTTATGTAGCCACAAGGCTTAGCAAACCTAAGATTAGAAGGTCAAACAGCAGGATTCTTGCTCATAGCCTGCAAGATCAGCAGGCAAGACCACAGGTAAGCTGCTAACTCAACTCCCAAGAACTGGAGATCAGATGAACAGGAGCCAGCTGCAGAATCCGGAGCAAGCAAAAGCCCATGAGCCTTGCCAGAAAGTCCACTTATATTCAATGTAGGCCACACCCCCAAGGAAACTCCCTTTCAACTGATTGGCTACTTACAGCAGATTCCATCATGGAGATGATCACGTTGTATCAAATCTCATCATGGAAGTGAATCACATCATCATACAACTGCCAAATTACATCATAACTGCCAGACCACTGAGAATCACGGCCCAGCCAAGTTTTCGCACAACCTTAACAATCACATTATAACTCATTAACCCTAATCATTTCTTGCCAGGAGGGGAGTGATATAATATTGTCATTTTTTTAGTTAAAAGTCATTTGACTGCTTTTAAGAGATTCTCTTTGTTATCTAAAGTTTTACTTTGATCTGTTTAGATGTGGATTTCTTTTTATTTCTCCTGCTTTGTATCTGTCATGCTTCTTGTCTCTGAGAATTCCTGTGTTTTATTAATTCAGGAAATTTCTCAGCCATTAGTTGTCTTTGAATATAACTTTCCTCTTGTTCTCTCTATTTCCTCTTCTTTGTTTCTCTGCAGCTATGTCTAGTCTGCTTATTGAGGTTTTTTTCCAACTACTATAATTTTCCCTTATAGAAGTTCTCTTTGGGATTTAAAAAATATGCCTCATCATTTTTTATGTTTTCTTATTGATGTTGTTGTTAGTTGCTGTTGAGTCAGCTCTGACTCATGGCAACTCATGGCGACCCCTATAGTGATTTCATCTTGGTGGTATGTTATCTATTTCTTAGAATCTCCAAACAGTCAAAATAATACATCTAATTCTCAGTTACCAACCATCCTCCCTCTAAAACCTGAATGACAGAGAGTAGAGCTCACAGGCTCAGCTCTCTCTGACCTTGAGGTCCAGGCATTTAGATCTACAATGCCAGGGCTAGCCTCAAAGTGAGTCTAGTTCCAGGGCTGGCAGCTTAGAGACCCAGGTAGGAGGTTGCTAGGCCATGGGAGGCACATCTTAGGTTTGCTGTTGGCTTATTCTCCACTGCCTCTCCCAGCCAAGGGAACTTCCCTGGAATAACCAAGCAAGAAGCTGGGAGCAAGACCACGAGAGAGTTTATTATCCAATTACTACTCAAGAGGGGACACAAAGCCAGCAGGATAGCGAAGGTGAACAAGAAATGAACCGGAGCCAGGATGGTGGCTGGATCAGGGGGAAGGATAACAGGTGAGTCAGATGCAGGGACCAGTGCTCAGGCAGAAGCAGGGCTGCATTCCATCCCCAGCAGTTCCTTCTGGTCCTTTTCCTAAGGGGTGGGGGGAGGGGGCGAGATGACCATGATGGGGAGGGAAAGGGCAATTCCTCTCCCTCAGGGCGGCTTGGCTCTGGAGCCAGCCAGAGCCCACCATCAGCCTCATGGAACCTGATGTAGAGTGCCTCAAAGGCCTGGAAGGGATCTGAACTTTCTGGGGGCCACCTGGTACCAGACCACCACTGAGGCAGGCACAGTGCCACATGGGACTCACTATAGCAGGCCCTTTCCTCCCCAAACCTTCACTCTCAATTCCTGTGCCCTCTGGACATCTGCACCACCCCAAACGCCTACAGACACACTTTCGGACTTACCTCCTCAGGTAGGGGTCTTCTCCAGCAGCACAGACACAGGGAGACCAGGGGGGCCAAGGGGGTTAGAGATGCCACCAGCAGCAGAACCCAGACACCCAGAAGCATGGCCTTGAGGCCTATGAACAGGGCCTGGGGACAGAGGACAAAGCCATGGGTAGAGAGTGCCCATTGCATTCCCTGCTCTATCCTTGCTCATCACAGACACATGAACACTCCACTCCTTTGTCCCACGTCTGTAGCTTCTGGGGAGAGCTAGGAAGGGAGCCCCAGGGGAGTCAACACGGCCCTGTACCACCCCCATTAGGCCTGTGGCTTCATCTGTCAGCGCCAGACTGGCTGTGACTGGGCTCCCTGACACCCTCCAGGACCTGCGAGGATCCGGGGGAGGAGGAAATCCACACACACACTTCTTCCCAGGCTTCGAACCCTTGAGGCATTTGTCAGTTTATTCTTGTCTTACGATGTGTCTTTCCTGCTGGTCTGTAATGCCCCAGCAGCAGAAACTGTTCCCGTTCATGCTGCATCTCTGGTCCCAGCCACCCAGCCAGGTGCTGAGTGGGTAGCAAACACTGTTGCTGGAGAGCCGCCTTCACCTGCTGCTGGCTGCGCCTCCAGCCCACTCATCCCCAGCATGTCCACGTAGGAAAGGCACAGGTGCAGCCTCCTGGCTTCCTCTGGACTCAGCGTGCTGGGCGGTGCGGTGGGCCAGCTCCTCTGGGAGGAAGTGTTGCAGACATAGTTCCCATCCTAGAAGGGGTCCCAGGGGAGGCCATCAGCCCCAATTTTAATGGCAGCAACAGCAGCTGAAAAAGCTATCAGAGTGAGCAGGGTCCTCAGGAAGCCCTGTGGGGAGAGGACAGAGGCCGTTGTGGCGAGTTCACAGTCTTTTCTGGAGCCCAGCCTGAGGAGGCAGGGGCTGGGCCAAGTGGAGCGGGCAAGATGGGGCAGGAGGCTTGGGACAACCCCAGCCCGAGGGCCTTCCTGAACTCACCCAGGAGACGCCACCCCATTTCTCACGAAGGAAGGCAGCAGCTCCAGCCAGCACAGCCTGGGGAGAAGTTGAAGCCGGAGCAGGGTGAGGGCAGGAAGGGCAACTTCCCTCATGTCACCGCTTCTCTTCCCTCTGTGACTGCCCTACCAGATGGCCGCCCAGCAGGCCCCTTCCCAGCATGGGGCCTGGATGAGCTCCCGAGGCTGCAGGACACTACTGCAGTGACGTCTAACCATGCTTGTGGTCACTGCCAGCTCGAGGCCTCCCTTCCCCACCACCTTGTTTTCAAGCAGCACCACCTTTTCTGAAAGTTCAAGGGTCAAGTCTTGTGGATGGAACAAGACCGCCTGGATGCAGGAACCAGGTCCCTAGAGACTACCTCCCTCCCCACCAAGGGCTACTCAGCACCCACCTGTCTGTCCAGGCTGCTCCCCTACCCCTGGAATGAAGGCCTGAGAAGTGGATGTAAAAGCCAGGCTATCTTGATATCAAAGGAGACCCCTTACCTCCTCTCCTGCCACTTCCCTGAGTCACACCCTCTGTCTGGTGGTCCTTCCCTCCTAAGCAAGGTCTGAGGGAAGTGGGGGGCATGGGAGGGGGGCTGAAAGGGGCCTGTGAGGCAGGGTGGGAGCTTCAGGAGCTGGTCCTGGAGACTCCCCTGTGGCAAGAGTGTCTCCTGGGAAAGGGGGGAGATGAGGTGGTGTTTGCTGCGAACGGTAGGGGCGGCAATGTGGCAGGAAAGCACTGGGAGGGGTCGGAAGGCTGGCTGCCAACTGGACACGTGGCTTCACTGCCTTGGGCTATTTCTCATCTGCAGAGGGGGATTGGATCACTAACATTCCACCCTACAGTGTTGATGGGGATGGTGGTGAAGGTGATGGAAATGACAACAGCATGTCTACTGCCCCTGAGAGCAGGTCCTTGCCCGCCCCTCCTCGAGCCCGTCAGCCTTCCTTCCCACTCCACTCACCACTGCCCCTGTCCAGATGGCAGCCCCTGAGTCCAGCAAGTGGGAGTATCGGAAGATGTAGAGGAATCCTCCCAAGACCCCGCTCAATATGCTCAGGACGCTCTGCATCACCTAAAAAAGAGAGTCCAGCTCCCAGAGTGTGGGGGTGTAGGGTCAACCTCTGCCCCAAATCTCAGGGCAGCTTGAGGTCCTGGCACTCCAGGCATTACTGGTTAAACCCCCAGAAAAGCACGCGCGCCAGCCACCCTGAGCCTGGTCGAGGGAGGGTGCGGGGCTCCACCTAGTGGGGCTGTGAAAGGACGGTGCTCCGCTCCCCGCATCCCTTTAACCCAAGCCCAGACCCACAGCTTTGATCGAGAAGGTCAGCAAGTGAGAAAAAGCCAGAATAGAGATCCGGTGTGCTAACTGGAGTGAAAGTACCACACGGAAGCAGTCTGTACTCACCCAGGTTGCCACCAGCAGCCAGCTGCTACCTGGGGCCTGGGTGGCGGTGCCCTTGGGATGGGCCCAGGTCTGCAGCTGGGAGCCCACAGTCAGCAGGAGCTTGGCCAGAGCAGACACCTGGTGGATGTGCACGTCAATGTGGGTGGGCTGGGCTACCACAGAGGCCAGCTCAGCACGGTCTGCAGTCCCTGCAGAAGTGGACATCCTGTCTGTGGGGAGGAAGCAGCATCAGCGAGGACAAGGTGGCACAAGGCAGTTTACATTTTCAAAGATTTTGTTGGCGTTGGGGAGGACAGGCAGTGGGGGCGGAGACACTGCACTGGGCCCTGGTCACCAGGCTGCATCCTCATCTCTCTCAAAGGTGTCAGGATGGGGGTAGCTTGGCTCTAAGCCTGCTGCACCTTCCCCTTCATCCCATGTGCTGTGGTCTCCCACACCCTCCCCCCACAGCCTCGGGGGTCTGGTCCCGCCAGTGCCCCATGTTTCTAACCACCTCGCCCCTCTACTCACCTTGAGGGTGTGTGGCCACTGCCCACCCAAGGCCCTCTTCTCTGCCTCCCTCCTTGGGACCCCTCAGGTTAGAGGGCAGACTCCCACGTCCCTGACCCCTGATAAACCTTCTGTTGTAGCAGCTACCCCACAGCGGGGCTCCAGAGCCCTCCTCAGCCTCCCTCCCCACCAAGGGCTGCTCAGCACCTACCTGTCTGTCTGAATCACTCTCCTGCCCCCGGTAACAAAGACCTTAGTTGGGGGTGGGAGTGGAGGTAAAGGCCAAGCCATCTTGGCATCAAACAGGACCCCTTACCTCCTCTCCTGCCACCTCCCTGGAGTCACACCCTCTGGTGGTCCCTCCCTCCCAAGCAAGGTCTGAGCGAAGCAGGGGTAGAGGGGACCTGTGAGGCAGGGTGGGGGCTTTGGGGACTGGTCTTGGAGACTCCCCTGGGAGGGAGTCCTGTGCAAGAAAGTCTCCCAGGAAAGGAGCCAACTGGGCTGTGGGGGCCCTGCCTGACCTGCTTGCCTCTGGGCCCAGGTGACAAAGTACACAAAGGGAGAGCTGGGAGGACCCTGCGCTGGAGCCCAGAGGGAGAAGGAAGTTGTCTGAGAATCAGTAAGGGCAGCTGGAGGGAGGGGGATGATGGACTTTAATACTACAATTTCTCAGCAGAGAGCCAGGGCGAAGGGGCCTTTCCAGGGTTTTCCAGCTGCTACTGGACCAGTGGAGCCCTGGTGGTACAGTGGTTAAGAGCTCGGCTGGTAACCAAGAGGTTGGCAGTTTGAATCCACCAGCTGTTCCTTGGAAACCCTATGGGGAAGCTCTACTCTGTCCTATGAGGTCATGACTCCATGACAGCAGGTTTTTTTTTAGTAGATCGATCAGCTCTGCTGAGCTGGAGAGAGTGAGGGTGAGGGCGGGTGGCCTTGGGGACACAGCTGAGGAACTCTAGGACATACTCTAAGGCTGTCCTCTCCCCCCTCCCACAGGGGTCAGTGTTTTCAGAACAGCTCTTTATGCCTGTGCTCATGAGTGTGTGCGTGGTCTGAGTGTGTGTGTGTGTGTTATCTGAATGTGAGTGTGTGCTGTCTGAATGGATGTGTGTGTGTGTGTGTGTGCTGTCTGAATAGATGTGAATGTGTGTGCTGTCTGAATGGGTGTGTGTTCTCTGAATGGGCGTAAATGTGTGTGTGTGCTGTCTGAATGGATGTATGTGTGCTGTCTGAACGGGTATAAGTGTGTGTGTAGTCTGAATGTGAGTGTGTGTTGTCTGAATGGGTGTGAGTGCTGTCTGAATGGGTGAGAGTGTGTGTTCTCTGAATGGGTGTAAATGTGTGTGTGTGTGCTGTCTGAATGGGTGTGTGTGTTGTCTGAGTGGGTGTTGTCTGAATGGGTATGAGTGTGTGTGTGTGTGTGCTTACAAAGGTCCCTCTGCCTTCTGTGAGCCTGATTATCTATTTAAGACTGAAAATCCCCAGAGGGGCCCTTTTGCCCCAGCTGTTTGCTGGGAAACTGTGATGCTGAAGCCCAGCCCCTCATTTCTCCCATCCCTTTCTGACTGTCAGCCAACTTCCTTCTCGCTTGTCTGGGTTCAGCTCCAGCGCAGGCTCCTCCAGGCTCTCCCTGTGCACTCTGTCTCTGGGGCCCAGAGAAAGCAGGTGAGGCAGGGCCCCCACAGCCCAGTCGGCCCCTTTCCTGGGATGCTCTCTCACACAGGACTCTTTCCCGGGGGAGTCTCTAAGACCAGGCCCGCAAAGCTGCCACTCTGCCTCTCAGGTTACCCTCAGGACTTACTTGGAGGGCAGGACTCACTAAACAGAGGATGTGACTCCTCCGGTAAAATGGCTGGGCAGGGGGGAAGGGCAGAGGGCTGGGCCTGGTCAGCTCCGGCTGCTCTTTCCTCCATCTGCCCAGTGCCTCCCCTGATTCTGGATGGTGTGGGGGGGTTCAGGCAGTTGGTGCTGTGCGAGCTTTCAGAGTGCAGCTCTGCTGGGGAGCAGGACTGGGGTGGAGGCACAGGGCAGAGAGGGGTACCGCCGTCTTTCCCCAGCTTCAGGCAGAAGTGTCCAGGGCAACAAGGTCAGGGTTCAGATCCGCTGAGGCCAGAGGAAGAGCAGAGGAGGCAGATCTGGGGAGTGGATGGGGCTGGGGGAAGTGGTGGTACCCAGCGCTCAGAGGTGTTGAAGCCCAGGCTGCTAACTTATGCTGGTCCCTGGGCCCTGACAGGAGAGCTGGCTTGAATCTGGGCCTAGACTTCCTCTTGCTTGTTCGTGAATAGGTTTCAGTGTCCTGTGTTCATTTGCAAAATTGTCAAACACCTGCCCTTCCTGACACAAAAGCGGTCAGGAGGCGAAGGAGTAAGACTGCTTTCAAACGTGAGTAGAGAACAAACCCAAGGACTGAGGGTTAGTGTTGTTGCTGGTGATTTGGGGATTGGTATTAATAATATTCGACTTCATGGGGAGGCCCATTAGAATTGTCTCTGGAGGGGTTCTTTTGTATCTAGGCAAGCTGATTCTGAAGTGCATAAGGAGAAATCAACTAGCAAAAATGGCCATGGCCGTCCTGAAGGAAAAAAGGACACACGGGGTCACAAAATTGCTCAACTAGATATTAAAGTCTTTTACTTACATTGTGATAGATGCGGCGTTTGTGACTCATCCGACACACCAACGGACAAAATACAGAGACTAGAAAGGCCCAATTCCTATGGGAACTTAGTTTTTGCTCAAGGACCATTTTTAATCAGTAGGAGAAAGATGACTTACTCCACAAACGGTGTTGGGACAAGCGGGTAATCAAACATCTGAAGAAAATAAAACATGAATCCACAACTCCCAACTTACATCAAGTAAATTCCAGATGGATCAACATTAAATGGGAAAAATGAAAGCATAAAAACACTCAGAAGAAAACCTGGAAAAATTATTTTATAATCCTGAAATAGGGAAATCCTTTTAAAGGATGTTATAAAACTCAGAAAAGAAAGAAAAAGAGTCTGACTATATAAAAATGCAGTAAGCGAAGTCAAAACGTACACTTTAAAATGAGGCATTTTATTGCACAAACTTAGTGAAAAACTACAATGGAATGTAATTTTCCCTATGTAAAATTGAGAAGGGTAAAAAGCTTGTTAACACACTGCTGGCTTTGAGGGCAGGGGAGGTGGCAGGCACAAGGAGACGCTGCTCCTGCCCTGTAGTTTGCTGCCCCTCAGGGAGGGGAACTTGGTGATATCTCTTAAAATCCCAAACGCGCACTCCCAGTGACCCGTCAAGCCCACGCTGTCTATAATAAACATTGGAAATAACCTAAATGTCTGTCAATAGGGGACTGCTTAAATACATGACGATGCAGTCATACAATGGAAGCTTTTCATGGCGCAATGTAGGATTATTTTCAAGACATATGCTTATGTGAACAAAGCATTATGCAGAACAGTGTGTAGAATGTGCTGCCATTTGTGGAAATGGGGACATTTTTCTTTTATATGCAAAAAATATCATTGGTAGGATATAGAAGAAACTGATAATATTAGTTTCCATCTGGAAGGCAACTAGGTGGCTGGGAGAAAAAGATGGGGGAGAAGTTTTTAAATGTATACCCTTTTGTATCTTTTGAACCTTTTAGCCATGTGAAATATTATGTAAATATATATATATACATATATGTGTATATGTATATGTATGTGTGTATGTATGTATACACACACACATAGGTAGTCCCCGATTTATGACATATTTAAGTTACTGCACTTATGACAGTGCATTTTTTACTGCATGCAGTGTTGCAGCTCATAATTTGCTGATGTTATCCTTCTCAGCTGTTCACTTGTAGACGTTTATATGTTTCCATTCCCCCAAAGACAAATAAAGATCGGATTTATAAAGACACTACTAATAAAAGGTAATAATAAAGAAATTTTTTTAAAAATGAGGTATTGACTTACATCAGAACAGACTAATGATGGAGTCGTTGGAATAGAACCCCGTTGTAAGTTGCGGACTACCTATATATACACACATGCATATATGTGTACATACATGTATATGTATACATGTTGTTGTTGTTAGGTGCCGTCGAGTCACTTCTGACTCATAGCCACCCTATGTAAAACAGGACAAAACATTGCCAGGTCCTTTGCCATCCTCACAATTGTTGTTATGCTTGAGCCCATTGTTGCAGCCACTGTGTCAATCCATCTCCTTGAGAGTCTTCCTCTTTTTCGCTGACCCTCTGCTTTACCAAGCATGATGTCCTTCTCCAGGGACTAATCCCTTCTAATAATATGTCCAAAGTATGTGAGACATAGTTTCACCATCCTTGCTTCTGAGGAGCATTCTGTATACATATATATGTGTGTGTATAGATATACATATATATGTGTATATACACATACATATACTAAGTCATTAAAGTAGTTTACATCCTTTTCTTTGGTCTCACCCTTAACCCTCAACAAACTGTATCAGATCACTTTGGGAAGGGGCCCAAGAACCTACATGGTGAAATAACTCTAGAGGGGACTCTGATTTGCACCCTAGATTAAGGTCACTGTGATGCGGATACCTGTGCTGCGCAAATCCTTTGTATATTGATGAGGAGACTGTTTTCTCTCCCCTCACCCATGCAATGTCCTCCTTTTTTGCCTGACCTTCCATCTCCTAGTTCCCAGACTTCACTTCTATACCTCTTCTCCCTGGCAGGCAGGATGACTCCAAACATGCTGACCGTGAATGGGATCGATGTGGCCTCCACGCTATCCCAGCCCACCCACATCAACATCCACATTCATCAGGAATCAGCTTTGACCCAACTTCTAAAGGCTGGGGGTTCCCTGATGTGCCGTCTGTCTCACCCTCGGGACACTGCCCCTCCCAAGGCCAGGATGAGCCATAGGCAGCTGGCACTAGGGGTAAGCATGGGCTGGAGAGGCGGGTGGGCAAGGTGACACACAGGATGCAAACAAGGAACATGGGTTGAATCCCCACAAGGAGAGTATAAGAACTCACTACTCAATCCCATATTGTTCCAGAGAGGATTTAGGACCTTCCCTGACCATGTAGTTTGGGAGACAGTATGGGTGGAAGAAGAAGAAGGATTTGGAAGTTTTCCCCAGAGATTTGGATGAGAAGGAACTATCATCCTCTTCTTTAGTGCAAAGGGGCAGTCAGGCCAGAGCTGGGATGATGGATAGGAGACTCTCTGGAGGCTGTTCATTCAGTCCAATTGAACACACATGAGCTGAGAGCCTGCAGTGTGCAAGGCAATATGTTGGAACTTCAGGGAAAACGACAGGGAGAATCCCTAGGTTATGACCTAAAGTGCCCACCCCTCATCAGAAAGGATCAGGCAGCCACACAAATGACTGGAATTAAAGGTAGACTAGGTGACACAAGAAACGACACACACACACACACACACGCATGCACGCAAGACTCACCAGGCCACTTCCAGGAGGAGCTGGCATCTGAGCCAGACCCTGAATGGAGGAGTGGGTTTGGATGGAGAGAGATGGAAGATTGAAGAAAAGGAGCTCCAGGTTAAGAGGATGGCAGGACCAAAGGCGAAGAAGCCAAAAAGCACAGGGCCAGCTCTGCAATCATAGAGCCTTCATGTCCAGCTTGTGGAGAATGTGAATGAGGCTTACGGTCAATGAAATTGGAACGCAGACCAGGGCCACACTGTTGAGGGCCAAGAAGTCAGGGGGGAGGTGTCTGTCCTGAGTCATTTTCAGTGGTGGGGGTGGCTGTGGGTCTATTCTGAGTAGGAACCTGGGCTCTAGGCTGCCTCATAGAGGGGTCCAGTTAAGAAGTATCCAGGGACTGCACTTGCATGGTAACAGCAGAAATGACAAGGAAACAAAGGTTGGGATCTCCATGACTCAGGAGCAACTGGACTTGGGTATGAGGGAAGAGAGGAGCCAAGAACATGCCAAGATTTGGACTTGCCTAGCCAGGAGAGTGGAACTGTGGAAGTCAGGAGAGGCAGACATTGGGTTGTGGAATTTGTCCTTTTTTTTTTTTTCTTTAATTTGGCTATGTCTGAGCAGGTGGGCTGTGTGGTCTTTGTTGTTTGCTTGTCTGTGGGCACAATACTTTTCACCTCCTTCTCCAGTTGGCAGGGTCAGTTGCTCAGATATGGTACAGCAGGGCAGGTCTAGCTGAAGAAGAGTTGCTTGGATGGGTTGTTTGTGGCACTTACTACAGCCACCAGAGCAAACCGGTAATCAGTGCAGGGCAGGTTCTGGTAGGCCGTGCCTCTACTGCTTGGTGGTGTGATGTTAAGCGCACGGTGCAGGTAGGCAGGATGGAGGGGGGAGATTGTGATGTGTGGGGCTAAGATGGGTATAGGAGAGAGGAGAGAGGAACAGGAGCCAAAAACATACAAAGAAACAAAAAAGAGTGCTAGGGGAGCTTGCCATTGGAGTGGAGAGATGAGAGACTATGAAATGGAGAAAAACAAAAGGGGGAAGAAGAAGAAAAAAAGAAAAGAATGAATAAATAAAAATTAGAAAGAAAAAAGAAAAGCTCCCAGGGATCCCACCAGTGTGGCTACAAAGTCTGGAGAAGTTGTTCCTAGGTGCTGAAGTACAGCCTGGCTAGAAGATGTAGAGGTGTCACTCAGTGCCAGGTATTCAGGGGACAGGAAGAGAAAGAAGGTATAGAGAGATGAGAAACTGAGTAATGAAGAAAAACAAAAAGGGAAAAAGAGGGAAAAGAAAACAAAAGCAAATTAAAAAAAAAAAAAAGAACAAGAAAAGTCCCCAAAAAAACAGGAAAAAAAAAAAAACCCCACAAAAAGAAATGCTCTCAGGGATCCCTCTGCGCATCTGTGCAAGCTGAGGGGGTAGGTCACAAGCCAGTACTGCCTGGCTAGAATGGGCTCCCAATTCGAGAAAAGAAAAAGAAAACAAACAATTCAAAACAAACAAACAAAAAAAGCCCAGGATCCCACCAGCATGGCAGCACAGAACAGGAAGCAGTTTCACATTTGAGTGGAGTTTCACAGCCTTTCAGGGAGAAGCAAAGATGGCGCACGGAGCCAGGTATTTGAGTGAAAGGAGGGGGAGGTGGTCAGAGGTAAGGAAGAAATCAAAAGAAGCAGAAAAAAGCAACACCAGCAGCCAACAATTGGCACTCAGGGAGTTGGTCAGTGTGGGTGGGTGGAATCCAAGCAGCCGGTGCTTCCTGGCCAAGAGACTGGCCACAGGAAGCAGAGGGGGCCTAGTGGGGGTGAAGAAGGGTGGGGGGTGGGAAAGCGTATATAGTTGGTTACCGGTTATTCTGTCTCCTGCTGGAAGCTCCATGAAGCTGCTTTCTTGTACCCCCTGTTCGCTGGTCTCTGATAGGAGTCCAAGATGGCAGATCCGTGCTGCATTAGCTGATAGGGGACCTCTGCAGGTATGTCTCCTCACTCTCCATTCTCTGTCAGTTTCTTAGTCCATTTGGTGCTTGGCTGAGTTCTTTATCTTTCATTTGATGCTTAGGGTTTCAGAATTGCTGTTTTCTCTGTTTGGCTTAGTTTTTTGGATCTTTGCTGTGGAGGGATGGCGTGGTGCTTCTGCCTAGAGCTTCATGTTGCTGGAACTATCAGGTTGTGGAATTTGGATGTGATGAACCTGAGATACTGGCAGGACATGCAGGTGCTGACGTCCAGAGGGCTGAGTCTGAGTTAGGTTTGTGGGGGTAGAACACTTTTGAAATGAAGACAGAGAAAGCAGGATTGGAAACGGAAGCGATAGACTGCAGTGCACAACTGACAGGGTTTCTGCCTCCCCAGTGGGGAGCTCCAGAGCAAAGTAGGGAGCTGCCCATTAGAGGAGTTCCAGGTTGGGTAGAAATGGCCCTTGTGCCACTGCCTTGCTTATGACTGGCTCGGGCCATCCTGAAAAAGTGTGCTCTCAGCTTGAAAGATGAGGAGGAGCCTGAAGGGGCTTTGAGTCTGTCACAGAAGCCCTGAGAATTACCTGCTTGGATATCAAGAAAGAGGTTGGGGCCAGAAACTGAGGTCAGGCAGAAGGTGTGGATGGGATGATGGGATTACCAAAGAAGAATGAGAAGAAAAGGTGGCAATCGTGTGGAATGACCAAATGTGGTAGCTGGGAAAAGTAATTGAGGATAAACAGCCAGGCACATCAGAGGGGTGACAGGAGAGCTGGGTCAATGTGGCCTCATGGATGTGAAAGAAACAGAACCTTTCAAACTTAGAAGCTGCAGAGAGGTCCACAGATGAGGAGAGAAGACCCACCTTGGCCAGAGCTGGGATGCATAGGCTCATGGGTAGTGAGTTTCTAGAAATTTATCCATTTCCTCTAGGTTTTCAAATTTGTTAGAGTACAATTTTTTATAGTATTCTGTTACAATTCTTTTAATTTCAGTTGGGTCTGTTGTGATATCACCCAACTCATTTCTTATACGGGTTATTTGCTTCCTCTCCTCTTTTTCTTTTGTCAGTTTGGCCAATGGTTTATCAATTTTGTTGATCTTTCCAAAGAACCAGCTTTTGGTCTTGTTAACTCTTTCAATTGTTTTTCTATTCTCTATTTCATTTCATTCTGCTCTAAGTCTTATTATTTCCTTTCTTCTGGAGCCCAAGGGCTTCTTTTGCTGCTCTCTATTTGTCCCAGTCGTAGGGTTAATGTTTGATCATGGCCCTTTCTTCTTTTTGGATGTGTGCATTTATTGCTATAAAGTGACCTCTGAGCACTGCTTTTGCTGTGTCCGAAAGGTTCTTGTAGGATGTGTGTTCTTCTCGTTTGATTCTATGAATTTCTTTATTCCATCCTTAATTTCTTCAATCACCCAGTATTTTCTGAGCAAGGTGTTGTTCAGTTTCCATGTGTTTGATATTTTTCCCTTGCTTTTTCTGTTGTTGATTTCTACTTTTGTGGCTTTATGGTCAGAAAAGATGCTTTGTAATATTTTGATGATTTGGATTTTGTTAAGGCTTGCTTTATGGCCTAATATATGGTCCATTCTGGAGAATGTTCCATGTGCGTTGGTAATGAAAGTATACTTGGCTGCTGTTGGGTGGAGTGTTCAGTATATGTCTACGAGATCAAGTGGGTTGATTGTAGCATTTAGCTCTTGCATGTCTTTGTTGAGCTTCTTTCTGGATATTCTGTCCTTCACTGAAAGTGGTGTGCTGAAGTCTCCTACTTACTATTGTGGAGCTGTCTATCTCTCTTTTCAGTGCTGTTAGGGTTTATTTTACGTATTTTGGAGCCCTGTCTTTGGGTGCATAAATATTTATTATAGTTATGTCCTCCTGGTGTATTGACCCTTTAATCATTATATAGTGTCCTTTCTTATCATTTGTGGTGGAACTTAAAGTCTTTTTTTGTCAGAGATTAATATTGCCACTCCTGCTCTTTTTTGAGTGTTTGCTTGATCTATTTTTTTCCATCCTTTGAGTTTTATTTTGTTTGTGTCTTTAAGTCTAAGGTGTGTCTCCTGTAGGCAGCATATAGACGGATTGTGTATTTTCATCCAATGTGCCACTCTCTCTTTATTGGTGCATTTAGTACATTTACATTTAGTGTAATTATTGATCAGTATGAGTTTAGTGCTGTCATTTTGATGTCTTTTTTTGTGTGTTGTTCACAGTTTCTTAGTTCCACTTAATTTTCTGTGCTGAGTCATTTCTCTTCATGTATTTTCTTTTCATCTTTTTCATTGTTGTTGATTTTGCATTTGCTGAGTCTTTTTCTAGTTTTTTATTTTGACTTGTAGAATTGTTAGCTTCCTTTGTGGTTACCTTAATATTTACCTCTATATTTCTAAGTTAGTACCAGTCTTTTATTTCTTTATATTGCCTTGACTTCTCCATATGAAAAATCTACATCTCTATTTTGTTTTAATGTTGTCATCTTTTACATATTGACATCTGTTACCCTATTTTCAGCTTTGATTTACTTTTGTGACTTCCCTATCTGGGTTGATATCTGGTTGCTCTGTCCCGTGTTCTAGTCTTGGGTTGTTACCTGATGTTACTGATTTTCTAACTGGAGGACTCCCTTTAGTATTTCTTGTAATTTTGGTTTGGTTTTTGAAAATTCCCTAAAATTCTGTTTGTCTGGAAATGCGCTAATTTTGCCATCATATTTGAGAGACAGTTTTGCTGGATATATAATCCTTAGCTGGCAGTTGTTTTCCTTCAAGGCTTTATATATGTCATCCCATTGCCTTCTTGCCTGCATGGTTTCTGATGAGTAGTCCAAGCTTACTCTTATTGACTTTCCTTTGTCGATGAGTTTTCGTTTATCCCTAGCCTCTCTTAAAATTCTCTCTTTATCTTTGGTTTTGGCAAGTTTGATTATAATATGTCTTGGTGACTTTCTTTTGGGATCTACTACCTTATGTGGGGTTTGATGAGCATCTTTGATAGATATCTTGTCATCTTTCATGATATCAGAGAAGTTTTCTGCCAACAAATCTTCAACAATTCTCTCTGTATTTTCTGTTATCCAACCCTGCCCCCCATTCTGGTACTCCAATCACTCCTAGGTTATTCCTCTTGACAGAGTCCCACATAATTCTTAGGGTTTCTTCATTTTTTAAAATCCTTTTAACTGGTTTTTCCTCAAATAAGTTGGTGTCAGGTGCTTTATCTTCAGTCTCTCTAATTCTGAATTCCATGGCCTCAATTCTGCTCCTATGACTTTCTATTGAGTTGTCTATTTCTGAAATTTTATTGTTAATCTTCTGGATTTCTGATTGCTTTCTCTCTATGGATTCTTGCAGCCTGTTAAATTTGTCATTATGCTCGTCTCTACTCTTTTTAATTTCCTCTATTGCGTGTTGTGCATTTTGCCTAATTTCCTTCCTAATTTCTTAAAGAGTTCTGTATATTAATCTTTTTTATTCTGCCTCCAGTAATTCCAAGAAATTTGTCTCCTCTGGAAAATTTCTGGATTCTTTATTTTGGGAGCTTGCTGAAGCCATCATGGATTGCCTCTTTGTGTGATTTGATATTGACTATTGTCTCCGAGCAAGCAATAAGTTATTATATTTATTTATTTTATGTTTGCTTACTGTGTCCTAGCATCTTGTTTTATTTTAATATGCCCAAATAGGCTGCTCGTATGAGCTAGTTTGATTACTGGTACCTTTGAAGCTCTACTGTCCTGTCATCAGGTGGTTAGATCTGTTACTAGGTATGTGAGCTCAGGAGTCTGCCCACTCCTCCTGTATGGATTCAGCTCTGGTGTCCAGGTAGTCAGTCACCAAGTGTGTGGTGAAGGCTCTCACTTTCAGTCCTAGACATGCATGGGTGATTGGTGTAGACACAGGCATCTGGCTTCAGCAAGGGGACACACTCTGAGCAAGGCAGTGGGTTGACGGCCTCCCCCATGTGTCCAGGAGGAAGGTGTGTCCCTCTTTCCTAGGGTGCGTAGGTGGGTGGGTTTTGCAGCCAGACTACGAACACCCCATGCTGTAGGCTGTAAGAACTGAGGGGCACCTCTTATTCATGGGCCCCTATCGCGGGTGGCTCGGTGGCATGGGTGGAGCCACCAGTCTTCAGGTCCCTGATATGGGTGGGTGAAGACCCTGCTTAATGGGCTGAGCAGTGTCAAATGTCAAGAACCTGCCCCTTCACAGCTGAAACAGTTGAAGTTAGACTTCTGGTATATACCCTGTCGTACTGCAGTAATGAAGGCCTACGCTGTTGAGATGGGCCCACACAAGTCTATGCAGGAGAAAAGTCACTCAAAGTCCATGGATCCCTTATGCCTGTGCCTAGGCAAAGGAGCTGTGCCTACCCTGGGTTCCTGGCTTAGGGGAGCCAGCTGTTTATTTTTTCCCCTGTTGGTTAATCTGTTCACTCTCCAAGGCAGGGAGAATGGCTCCAGGCGTGTGACAGATTCTACTTCCAGCCCAGGGGACTCGGCAGTTGCTGAAGCCAGTCTGGGACCCAGTGCAGAGCAGGGAGTGGGGAGGTAAATGGGGGAGAGGTTTTTCCCTAAGGGGGGTGTTTTTGATCCATGTGGTAAGCTGTATGCAATTATTTACCTTTCGCTGGATCGAAAGCTGCTTCTTACTGGTTTTGGGTGGCCGTGTAGACTCTCTGGCACCAGGTCTCCCCCGGTGTGGAAATGCGCCTCTTTAGCTTGGCTGCTTGCTTGCCTCACTGCTCACCCCCAAGCTGATCAGGCCTGAAGGGCTCAGGCTCTCACCGGGTCAGGTCTGGCAACTCCTTGCTGCTTCTGAACTGTCTCACCCTCCCCCTGCCACTCCATCCAGTTCCTCAACTCTGCCTTTGATGTTCATGGATCCCAGATTGCCATATATAATTGAATCACTTCTTTTTTTAGGTCTTTGTTGTAAGAGGGTCCACCGGAAGTGTCTGACTACTCCACCATCTTGGCCCTGCCTCTGTGTAGACTCATAGGAAGGGTCTGGATTATTACCCTGTCTTGCAGGTGACCCAGATACTGCTGGGGGCTGTGAGCTGTGCTCTTGGAGTGTTCCTCTACTTTGGGCCCTGGATTGAGCTGCGTGGTTCAGGCTGTGCCTTCTGGGCAGGGACTGTGGTAAGTACAGAAGGGGCTGTGAGCAGAGAGGCTGGGCAGAGGCAAGAGGTTATGGGCAAGGAGAAAGTTCCTTTGGATCTGGGCCAGAGGCTTTGGAAAGAAGCCTTGGTCATGAAGAAACTGCCTTGGGGTGTGAGTACAGACCTCCTCCCTCCCCATTTTTCTCTTCATGGCAAATTTGGGAGACTAGATTTCTTTGTCCCACAGATCCTGCTTTGAGTTGGCTGTTCTGGGAATCATTGGGGGAAGGGTGATGGGAGATCATTTGAGGGAGAGTAAATTGGAAGTCTTTTTCTGATGTCTTCTCTTCCTAGGCTATTGTGGCAGGAGCCGGGACCATTGTCCATGAGAAGTACCAGGGCCGACTTTCAGTGAGTCCTGGGCACACTTCTGTCTACCACCTTGTCCATCTGCGCTTCCTGAGTCTCTGTCTTTCTGCCTCTATTTTCCTATCTCCTGTCCTTTGGTTCCCAATGTCCTGGAGTCCTTCATGAAGGGGTGGAAGAGTTTACTGGGACAGGAGCTGGGGAAGAGGAGACAGGTTGGGGCTGGAACCCCATGGCTCTGCCATCAGTAGAGGGTTGGCATCTTGAACCTCTCTCCTCCAGGGCTTTGTGTCAGGCCTGCTCACCCTGGCTGGCATCGCCACAGTGCTGGCAGCTGTTGTCCTCTGTGTGAACAGCTTAACCTGGCAAACTGATGGCTTCTTCTACATCGACTCAGTGTGTGATCGCCCCGCCCCTGACACCACAACCAGTGGGTACAGATGGATGTGGCAAAGCAGGAGTGACTCTGACTGGAGGGAGAATCAGTGCAGGTTCTACATGCAGATGCTGATGGTGAGAACCGAGTCCAGTCTCCAGGGACCCATCACAGCCCCCTGTCCTCAAGGAACTGGGGCAGTGGAAGGCAGAGATGAGAACTTGTAGAGCTTGGACCTAATCTTAGGTTTTTGGTTCAGGAGGTTTTAACTCAAGTTTGAGAAATTTCTTAGACCCTCGTGACATGAAGATTCCCTGAATCAAAGAGGGTAAGAAACAAAGAGGGGACATTTAAAAGTTTGTGGGCCACCCTTCTGCCTTTTCTGGTGTGGGCGTGTTCCAGTTATCTACCACTGCATAGCAAAACACCCCAAACTTACACTACAGTGTATTAGCATCTCTCCCAGTTCTGAGGGCTGAGTGGGCTCAGATGGGCACTTCTTGCCTGGGTTCTTTCTCAGGCAGTTGCAATCAGGTGTCAGGTAGGGGTAAAGTCATCTGAGGGCTCACCTAGGTTGGACAACCAAGAAGACTCCCTCATGTAGCTGGCATTTGATGCTGGCTATTTGCTGGGAGCTCCACTGGGGCTGCCAACCAGAGCACCTACAGTGCCTTCTCCATGTGGCTCGGGCTTCCTATAGCACAGCAACTAGGTTCCAACAGGGAGCATCCCAGTTGTGAGCATTTTAAAAGGTAGGAAACAGAAGTTAAGGGCTACACCTGTAATTGGCACAGTTACAGTGTATTTTATTGGTCAAATCAGTCACAAGGTCCATCCAGAGCTCAGGGAATGGAGAGACAGCCTCCACCTCCTGACAGGGAATGGCAAGGTGACATTGCAGACAAGTAGATGGGGGGGATGACATGGCTTCCCAATTTTTGGATGCTACAATCTGCCTTGGTGGAAAGTAGCTAGTTGGACAGTCTGATACATGGGTGGGTTGGTGTGATAGTGGCAAGAGCAGAATTGGAGGAAGGGACTCCTGACTGTATCTTTTTACCTTCCTTCTTATCCAGAACATGTTCCTAGGAATCCGTGCTCTGCTCCTGGCTATCTGTGTCCTGCAGGTCATTGTGTCCTTGACTTCCCTGGGTGTGGGTCTTCGAAGATTGTGCAGCCAGAGCTCGCAGCTCCTGGTGAGTTGTCAGGGAGGCACTGCTGGAGAGGCGTGGATTGGCCTGGTAAAGTTCTCGGGACTGGGAGGACATTGGGGCCAAGAGAACTGCTGGTCTGAGGTCATGCTCGACCTTTTTCAGCTTCTTCCCAGTACTTGGCTCTTCCCTTTGCTATCTAGAATGTAATCCCATCGCTGTGTCTTGGGCTTCTCCTGTCCACTTTTACTCCAGTTTTCCCCGCTCTTTCCTTCTTTCTGTCCTACTTATTTGTCTAGTTCCCCTTCTTCGGTCACCTTGTCTTTTTGCTTGATCCCCATTTTCTTTCACCTTTTCCTCGCCCTCCCTTTTTCCTTTTCCTGATTTCCAAGTTCTGTGAAGCTAGCTCCCTCCCCATTCTTTTTTTTTCCCTAAGAATTGATGTTTTCCTTTTTTTTCTCAGGATGAGGAAGGGTTGGAGAAGAAGCTACTGGGGGAGAATTCTGTGCCTCCCGCTCCCTCCAAGGAAAGCACCCAGGCTGCCATTGTCCTCTGAGCTTCCAGGACCTCCCTGGGCCCCTAAGTGCCCCTGTCTTGAGTACCCCAGGCCTATGGGAGGACCGTCTTGCCCTCTCAGGGCCCCCCACTGGCCTTTTCCTCATGCTATGTCTCTCCTTTGGCCACTTTCTGGCCCCTTCTTCCTTCTTGCCTCAATACCCGCTTACCCACTATTCCCGCTCCAGTGTCCTCAGTTCAATGAACATATATTGTCTCATTTTCCCTGACCCTGATTAAACAGAAACAACTAGGAAAAATCTTATACAGAAAGGATGTGGTGTCCCTTTGTTTATCCAGGTAGTATGGTGTGAGCAGCCTTTGTGTGATATGTATGGAATGAAACAAGAGCTGATTTATCACATGGGAATGAGGTGCCAATCAGATTAAATTTAATTATGCCTTGCTCTCTATCACAAGTGGTAAAATTCCTTTTTATGATTTCCTTCCATTTAATGTAAAGTGAAAATAACTCACATGCACTCAGAATCTTTTTATCTACTAGCTTGTTACGAATCATCTACAGCTTTAACCTGTAGGCTTTAAAGAACTATGTGAAGTCATGGAACAATACTTTTTCCTCCCTTCCTCCCTTCTTTTTTCTTTTGCAGTAATTAGTGTTGGTTCTCTCTCTCTCCACACACACACGTACATGGACACACACACCTGTTATTCTTCACTTTCACTGTGAATGATATAATCAATTTGTTTTCTATTTTTTACATTTTCTTTATATATATGTATATATACATGTGTGTGTAGAGTAGCTAAAGTGAATGAAGAAATGATGACGTAAAAGGGCTGAACAGAATATTTCAAAGGGCAACTCAAGAAGACAAAGTAAAATGTTATAATAAAATGTGCAAAGACCTGGAATTAGAAAACAAAAAGGGAAGAACATTTCTCCAGCTGAAAGAACTGAAGAAAAAATTAAAGTCGCAAGTTGCAATTTTGAAGGAGTCTATGGGCAAAATACTGAATGACACAGAAAACATCAAAAGCAGATAGAGGGAATACACAGAGTCACTGTACCAAGAACTTGGTACAACCATTTCAGGAGATAGCATATGATCAAGAACCAATGGTATTGAAAGAAGAAGTCCAAGCTTCACTGAAGCCACTGGCAAAAAAGAAGGCTCCAGGAATTGACTGAATACCAACTGAGATGTTTCAACAAATGAATGCAGCGCTGGAAGTGCTCACTCGTCTATGCCAAGAAATTTGGAAGACAGTTACCTGGTCAACCAACTGGAAGAGATCCATATTTGTGCCCATTCCAAAGAAAGGTGATCCATCAGAATGAAGAAATTATCGAACAATATCATTAATATCACAAGCAAGTAAAATTTTGCTGAAGATCATTCAAAAGCAGTTGCAGCAGCACATAGACAGGTAACTTCCAGAAATTCAAGCTTGATTCAGAAGAGGACGTGAAATGAGAGATATCATTGCTGATGTCAGATGGATCCGGGCTGAAAGCAGAGAATACCAGAAAGATATTTACCTGTGTTTTATTGACTATGCAAAGGCATTCGACTGTGTGGATCATAACAAATTATGGATAACATTGCAAAGAATGGGAATTTAAGAACACTTAATTGTGCTCATGAGGAACCTGTACATAGATCAAGAGGCAGTCATTCCAATAGAGCAAGGATGTACTGCATGGTTTAAAATCAAGAAAGATGTGCATCCTTTCACCATACTTATTTAATCTGTATGTTGAGCAAATAATCCGAGAAGCTGAACTATATGAAGAAGGAAGACTTGGAGAAAGACTCCTTAACAACGTGCATTATGCAAATGACACAACCTTGCTTGCTGAAAGAGAAGAGGACTTGAAGCACTTACTGATGAAGCTCAAAGACTACAGCCTTCAGTATGGATTACACCTAAATATAAAGAAAACAAAAATCCTCACAACTGGACCAATCAGCAACATCATGATAAATGGAGAAAAGATTGAAGTTGTCAAGGATATCATTTTACTTGGATCCACAATCAACACCCATGGAAGCAACAGTTAGGAAATCAAATGACATATTGCATTGGGAAAATCTGCTGCAAAAGACCTCTTTAAAGTGTTAAAAAGCAAAGATGTCACTTTCAGGACTAAGGTGTGCCTGACCCAAGCCACAGTATTTTCAATTGCCTCATATGCATGCGAAAGCTGGAATAAGGAAGATCAAAGAAGAATTGATGCCTTTGAATTATAGTGTTGACAAAGAATATTGAAAATACCATGGACTGCCAGAAGAACTAACAAGTCTGTCTTGGAAGAAATACAGCCAGAGTGTCCCTTGGAAGTGAGGATGGCAAGACTTCATCTCACATACTTTGGACATGTTATCAGGAGGGACCAGTCCCTGGAGAAGGACATCATGCTTGGTAAAGTAGAGGGTCAGAGAAAAGAGGAAGACCCTTGACAAGATCGATTGACACAATGGTTACAACAATGGGCTCAAACATATCAACTATTGTGAGGATGGCGCAGGACCAGGGCATGTTTCGTTCTGTCGTACATAAGGTCTCTATAAGTCAGAATCAACTCAACGGCACCTAACAACATCAACAATGTGTATGTGGTTGTTGTTAGTTGCCATCAAATCAGTTCCGACTCATGGTGACCCCATGTGTGCAGAGTAGAACTGCTCCATAGGATTTTCAATAACTGTGACCTTTTGGAAGTAGATCTCTAGGCCTATCTTCTGAGGCCTCTCTGGGTGGGCTCGAATCACCAACCTTTTGGCTAGTAGTTAAATGCTTAACCATTTGTGTCACCCAGTGATTCTATGTATGTGTGTGTATAATTTCTGAAGGTCAAGAAAGCAGATTATTGTCTGTAGAATTATGAAGTAATAGTGATTCCAGCTTTTTTTCTGATTCAAACATAACAAGAAGTCTTTTATTTCCACTATGGTTTTATGAAATCTCTATAAGGTAGATTTTATTACTTAGCCTCACAGGGAAGAACTGGTATTTAAATCCAAACTGAGAGACTCCAGACCTCCCTCCCTCTTTAACCACTGTACATGCTGCCTCCTGAAGTTATGCCGAACAAGTGCAGAGCATCAGAAATGAGTAAGGCATGGCTCCCATGCTTGGGAGTTTTAGAGTGTAATGAGAAGACAGGGGTTTGTAAATAAGTTTGTGTAATAAAAGGTCACAGAGAAGAGACAGAGTATGGACAGCGTCAGCAGATGGATTACAGGGGTTGGCAGATTACAGCCTGAGGGTGGGTCTCTGGCCCGCCATGCCCATTTGTTTATGAACTATCTATGGCTTCTTTAGTGTTACAAGGGTGGAGTGGGGTAGTCTTAAAAAAAAAAAGTTGCCATCAAGTTGATTCTGACTCACAGTTACCCTATAGGACAGAGTAGAACTGCCCCATAGGGTTTCCAAAGCTGTAATCTTTACAGAAGTAGACTGCCACCTCTTTCTCCCACTGAATGGCTGGTGGGTTTGAACTGCCTCCCTTTCAGTTAGCAGCTGAGCACTTAACCACTGCACCACCAGGGCTTCTTGGAGTAGTCTTAACAGAGGCCAAATGACCCACAAAATAAAAAATATTTACTACCTTTTACAGGAAAAGTTTGCCAGCTCCTGGTCTAGATTACAGTGGAGGGAGTGGTTGGTTCTACTGTGTAGTGACTGCGGGGTGTGGGATGCTCATGAACCCAGAAGAGCCAAACTTTGACCTGAGTGGTACATGTGAGGGACATGGGTAGGTTTGGTGAGGAGGATGTTACAAGCTGAAGGAGCAACTGTAGCAGCATATTCAGAAGACAGAAGCTTCAGTCCTGATGGTGTGTTTTAGGAACTGCCAGGCCTTCCAAAGCTGTGAGTGTTGTGGGTGGAGGTGGAGCAGCAGGAAAACACAAGTGAGAAGAGTGAAGAAATAAGGGCTGGCAGGGAGGGCTTACACATCACACCAAGGCATTGGATTTTATTCTGGAGCTAGTGTCGAGCCATTGAATGGTTTTAACAGAAGGGATCCTATGACGGTTAGGGTTGTGTGTCAACTTTGCTGGGCCATGATTCTCAGTGGTTTGGCAGTTATATAACAATGTAGTTGGGAAGTTGTGTAATGATGTAGTTTGGCAGTTGTGTAATGATGTAATTTGGTAGTTATGTAATCATGTAGTCATCTTCCATGATATGATCTGATGTGATCAGCCAATGAGTTGTAAGATGAGTTTGCTCAGGGGTGCGGCCTGCATCCAATATATGTATGGATGTTCTGGCAAAACTCGCTTGCTCTGGATCCCGCATCGAGATCGCCATCGTCTGACCTCCGGTTCTTGGGACTTGATCCAGCAGCCTGTTGTATTGTCTGTCAATCTTGGGATTTATCGGCCTCCACAGCCTGTGAGCGAGCAGCCTGCCAACTGACCTGCGGACCTTGGGTTCATCAGCCCCTGCAGCTATGTGAGTCAGAAGAAGCCTCCTGATGCCTGACCCATGGACTTGGGACTTGCCAGTCTCTACAACTGTGTGAGCCGTTTCCTTGAGACAAATCTCTCTTTCTCTCTAAAAATATCTATCTATACATATACGGTTCACTGGTTTTGCTTCTCTAGAGAACCCAGCTTTAGACATTTGGCACTGAGAGTAGTTCTAGAGAAACTAAATCATGAGGATGAGTTTTCTAAATTGATTCTCAAGTCTGACTAGTATTAAAGGTGCTGGTGACTCTGATTCCAGTAGTAATATGGGTGCTGCTAATCCCTGGCATGAGGTGGCAATATTAATATGCAAAATACCACCACCAATAGATCAAGTATTGGTGAGAAGCGAGGCTCTGGGTGATCACATGTTTGATACTTTTCTACAATTTTGTCAGAAAGAGAAGTATAGGGAAACTGGTTGGTTGATCCTACTTTCACTAGACAAAGTGGTGAAAGAAGGAGATGAGCTCAAGGCTTCAGAGTCACAGCTCAAGCACCACATAAAAATCCTCAAAGTTGCCACTTGTGCCCTGAAAGAAAGCCTTATTTGTTGAATAACAGAGCTGATATTGCCAAAAACTAAACCCAGAGTCTTATCGTAAGAGCAGCTGAATTACAATGCCAACAAAATTTTCAACCTTGAATGGTGTCTGAAGTTAAAGTTAGGGTATTGATTGGGAAGAAATGGGATCCTGAAACTTGGGATATGGACATATAGACAGATAATCAGAAGCTGGGGACATTGAGCCCCTAAATTTTGTTGAATCACTCCTGCCAAGAGAAACAGCCCTCTTACTCACATCTGAAGAGATTACTCCATCTTCGTCTGCTAAGGCACCCTCCTCAGTAAAACCATTATCCCTTCTATCCCCATCTGATCAGATTAGTCCAGCTGTGTCTGAAGGGCCTTTGTCTGAGATATCACCTGGGGTAGCATCTGAGTCACCTCCTGGAGCATTACCTGGGATAGATGCCTTACAAGACATTGCTAAATGTTCCTAGGACTCACCCTCACCACCCAATTTTACTTCTAGACCTGGAACTTGGTACGAGTACCTATGGGAAGATAATCAAGAAGCTGGAGACACCAGACCTGTAAATTCCGCTGAATCACTTCTGCTAACAACACTACCCCTCCCATCTGACGAGATTACTCCATTTTTGCCTGCTAAGCCACGATTACCAGGAAAACCATCATCCCTTCCATCCCCATTTGATGAGATTAACCCAGTTGTGTCTGACGAGATATTGCCTGGGTGGTGCCTGGGGTATTGATTGGGGCATCACCTGAGGCAGATGCCTTACAAGACAAGATATTGCTGGATGTTTCCAGGACTGACCACCATCACCCATTTGTGCTTCTAGACCTGTAACTAGACATAAGTCCCAGTGAGCGACAAAAGGTGAAGTACAAAGTGTGACCCAGGAGGAGGTATGCTACACTACAAAAGAACTGCTTGACTTTTCTAATATACACAAACAGAAACCTGGGGAATACATGTGGGGATGGCTATTAAGGATATGGGATAATGGTGCAAGGAACATAAAGCTGAATCAATCTGAGTTTATTGATATGGGTCCACTAAGCACAGATTCTTCATGCAGTGTTTCCACTCGAGAAGTTAGGAAAGGATCTAATAGCTTATTTGGTTGGTTCACTGAAGCATGGATTAAGCAGTGGCCTACATTAAATCAAGTTGAAGTGCGAGACCTGCCTTGGTATACTGTAGAAGAACGTATAAAAAGGTTTAGGGAAATTGGCATGCTAGAGTGGATTTATCAGGTTAGAACCACAAGCTCACACATGGAATGTCCAGAGAGCACACCTTTTACCACAACAGTGAGGAACAAATTTGTGAAGGGAGCCCCAGCATCCTTGAATCCTTGATTGCTATGTTATGCAAGTCAGATTTGACAGTGGGAACTGCCCTAACTGAGTTAAGACACCTAACTACAGCAGGGCTGATTGGACCCCGTGGTAGTAGGGGCTAAGTGGCGGCACTCAATCGACAAAGACAAGGTGGGCATGGTTACCGTAATGGACAGCAAAGTCAAAGCAGTAATCAGAATAGTCTGACTTGTATGGACTTATGGCATTGTCTACTTAGTCATGGTGTCCCTAGGAGTGAAACAGATGGGAAATCTACTAAATATTTATGTGATGTGTACAAGTGGAAGAATTCCAGGTCAAGTGAGCAGCAGTCTAATTAGAATTACCAGGATAGAGAGTCATGGTTCCCAGACTTGAGTCAATTTACTGACCCACAACTCCTTGAATGAAGGGGAGGCCAGGTCCCCTTCAGAAAGTACTCCACTACATTGCCAAAATTATATACTGTTAATCTTTCTGCCAGCCATCTCCAAAAGTGTCTACAGCCTTTTACAAGAATGAGTGTTCACTGGGGAAAAGGAAATAATCAGACTTTTTGGGGATAACTGGATACTGGTTCTGAATTGACACTAATTCCAGGAGACCCAAAACATCATTGTTGTCCACCAGTCAGAGTAGGGGCATGTGGAGACCAGGTTATTAACGGAGTCTTAGCTCAGGTTCATCTCACATTGAGTCCACTGGGTCCCTGAACCCATCCTGTAGTGACTTCCCTCATTCTAGAATGCATAATTGGAATAGATATGCTCAGTAACTGGCAGGACTCCCACACTGGATCCCTGACAGGTGGAGTAAAGGCTATTTTTTTTTATTAATTTTTTAAATTGTACTTTAGATGAAGGTTTACAGATCAAATAGTTTCTCATTAAACAGTCAGTACACATTGTTTTATGACATTGGTTAACAACCCCACGACATGTCAACACTCTCCCTTCTCAACCTTAGAAGACTTTTTTTTTGGTGAAAATATACATAGCCAAAGATACACTGTTTCAAAAATTTCTACATGTACAATTCAGTGACATCGATTACATTCTTCCAGTTGTGCTGCTATTCTCACTATCTTTTTCCAAATTATTGCATCACCGTTATCTTCAACTCACTGTCCCCTAGGCTTCCTATCAAACCTTTTGAGTTGCTGTTGTCAATTTGATCTTACATAGATAATTCCGGGTTTTTTTGTTTTTGTTTTTGTACTTTAGATGAAGGTTTACAGAACAAATAGTTTCTCATTGAACACTACACATATTGCCCTATGATAATGGTTAACAACACCATGACAGGTCAACAGTGTCCCTTCTCAACCTTGGGTTCCCTATCACCAGCTTTCCTGTCCCCTCCTGCCTTCTAGTCCTTGTCCCTGGACTGTTGTGCCCCATTAGCCTCGTTTTGTGTTATGAGGCTGTCTAATCTTTGGCTGAAGGGTGAACTTCGGGAGTGACTTTGTCTGGCCAGTAAATCTGGTCTTTGTGAGTTAGAATTTTGTTCTACATCCTTCTCCAGCTCTGTCCAGGACCCTCTATTGTGATCCCAGTCAGAGCAGTCAGTGGTGGTAGCCGGGGACCATCTAGCTGTACTGGACTCAGTCTGGTGGAGGCCTTGGTAGCTGTGGTTCATTAGTCCTTCGGACTAATCTTTTCCTTGTATCCGGTTCTCTTCATTCTCCCTTGATCCCGAAGGGGTGAGACCAGTGGAGTATCTTAGATGGCTGCTCACAGGCTTTTAAGACCCCAGATGCTTGGAGTAAGGGCTATTATGGTAGGAAAAGCCAAGTGGAAGCATTAGAACTTCCCCTACCCAGGAAAATACTAAAACAAAAGAAACACAGCATTCCTGGAGGGATTTCAGAGATTATTGTCACCATGAAGGACTTGAAGGATGCAGGAGTGGTGATTTCCAACACATCCCCATTCAACTCACATATTTGGCCTGTGCAAAAAACAGATGGATCTTGGAGAATGACACTGAGTTATCATAAACTTAACCAGGTGGTGACTCCAATGGCAGCTGCTGTTTCAGATGTGGTTTCACTGCTTGAGCAAATTAATATATCTCCAGGTATGCAGCTATTGATCTGGCCACTGCCTTTTTCTCCATTATAGTTTTGAAGAAACACCAGAGCAGTCTGCCTTCAGCTAGCAAGGCCAGCAATACACCATTACTGTCCTCCTCCAATGGTATATCAGCTTTCCAGCCTTATGTCATAATTTAGTCTGCAGAGTCCTTGATCACCTTTCCTTCCCGCAAGACATCACACTGGTCCATTACATTAATGACATAATACTGATTGGAACCAGGTAAGGAGGAAGTCTTAATGACTTTGGATTTATTGGTAAAATATTTTCGAGCTTCAACTGGAAAATTAATCCCACAAAAATTAAGATGCCTTCCACCTCAGTGAAATTTCTAGGAGTCTAGTGGCATGGGGTATGTCAAGACATTCCTTCTAAAGTGAAGGATAAGTTGTTACATCTAGCCCCTCTTACAACTAAAAAGGAGGCACAATGGCTAGTGGGCCTCTTTGGGTTTTAGAAGCAACATATTCCTTCCTCATTTGGGTGTGCTACTCTGGACTATTTATCAAGTGATTTGAAAAGCTGCTAGTTTTGAGTGGGGTCCAGAACAAGTGAAAGCTCTGTGACAGGTTCAGGCTGCTGTGCAAGCTGCCTTGCCACTTGGGCCATATAATCTGGCTGATCCAGTGATGCTTGAGGTGTCAGTGGCAGATAGAGATGCTGTTTATAGTCTTTGGCAGGCCCCTATTAGTGAATAACAGTGTAGACCCTTAGGATTTTAGAGCAAAGCCCTGCCATCCTCTGCAGATAACTACTTTCATTTTGAGAATTAGCGTTTGGCTTGTTATGGGGCCTTGGTAGAGACTGAACACTTAACAGTGGGCCACCAAGTCACCATGCAGCCTGAGCTGCCCATCATGAACTGGGTGTTGTATGACCTACAGAGCCATAAAGGTGGTGTGAACAGCAGCACTCCTTCATTTAATGGAAGTGGCATATATGAGATTGAGTATGAACAGGACCTGAAGGCACAAATAAGTGGCATGAAGAAGTGGCCCAAATGCCCATGGTCTCCATTCCTGTCACATTACCTGCCCTCTCCAAGTCTGCACGTATGGCCTCATGGGGAGTTCCTTATGATCAGTTGACTGAGGAAGAGAAAACTCATGTCTGGTTTACAGATGGTTTTGTCTGATACACAGGCACCACTTGAAAGTGGGCAACGGCAGCACTATGGCAACTTTCTGGGACCCCCCAGAAGGACAATTATGAAAAGGAAATCCTCCCAATAGGCAAAATTTTGAGCAGTGCACCTAGTTGTTCATTTTGCTCGGAAGGAGAAATAGCCAGATGTGCGATTGTTTAGTGATTCATGACCTATGACCAATGACCAATGAATGGTTTGCCTGGGTGGTCAGGGACTTGGAAGGAACATGATTGGAAAATTGGCGACTAGGAGGTAAGGGGAAGAGCTGTGTGGATAGACCACTCTGAAAGGGCCAAAGAAGTGAAGATATTTGTGTCTCACGTAAATGCTCACCAAAGGGTGACCTTGCAGAGAAGGATTTTAACAATCAAGCGGATAGGATGACGTGTTCTATGGAAACCAGTCATCTTCTTTCCCCAGCCACTCCCATCATTGCCCCATGAACATAGTGGCCCTGGTGGCAGGGATAGAATTTATGCATGGGCTCAGCAACATGGACATCCACTCATTAAGGCTTGGTTACAGCCACTGCTGAATGTCCAATCTGCTAGCAACAGAGACCGACACTGAACCTCTGACATGGCATCAATTCATTGAGGTGACCAACCAACAACCTGGTGGCAGGTTGATTACATTGGACCACTTCCATTATGGAAAGGGCAGCATTTAGTTCTTACTGAGATACACACTTATTCTGGATATGGATTTGCCTTCCCTGCACACAATGCTTGTACAAAACAACCATCCATGGACTCACAGAATGCCTTATGCACTGTCATGGTATCCCACACAGCAGTGCCTCGGATCAAGGGACTGAATTCACAGCAAATGAAATGTGCTAATGGGTCCATGCTCATGAAATTCACTGGTATTACCAGGTTCCCCATCATCCTGAAGCATCTGGCTTGATAGTATGTTGAAATGGCCTCCTAATGGCACAGTTACAGCACCAACTTGGTGGCAATACTTTGCAGCGTTGAGGCAATGCTCTCCAGAACACTGTATATGTTCTAAACCAGTGTCCAATATATGGTGCCATTTTTCCCATAGCCATAACTCACACTTTGAGGAATCAAGGGGTGGAAATAGGGATGGCATCATTATTACCCCTAGTAACCCACTGGCAAAATTTTTGCTTCCTGTACCCACGACCCTATGCTCTGTGTGTCTAGAGGTCTCAGTTGCAAAGAGAGAAATGCTCCCACCTGAAGACACAACACAGATTCCTTTGAATTGGAAATTAAGAATTTCAGCTGGCCACTTTGGGCCCCTCATGCCTCTGGATCAGCAGGCAATGAAGGGAGTTATCTTTACTGTTATTGATCTTTACTACCAAGGGGAAATTGCACTGGTGTTGCATAATGGACGTAAAGAAGATTATGTCTGGAAGACAGGAGATCCCTTAGGGTGTGTCTTAGTACTACTAAGCCCTGTAATTAAAGTCAATGGAAAACGATAGCAACCCAATCCCAACATGACTGCTAATGGCCAAGACCCATCAGGAATGAAGGTTTGGGTCACACCACCAGGCAAAGAAACACAACCAGCTGAGGTGCTTGCTGAGGGTAAAGGGAATATGGAATGAGTGGTGGAAGAAGGTAGTTCTAAATACCAGTTATGACCATTGACCAGTTGCAGAAATGGGGATTGTAATCGTTACGAGTTTTTCTTCCTTGTATCTGTGCATCAAATATTTGTTTTTCTTTTTTTTCTTTTGTTCTTCATTCTCCTTTGCTCCAAGTGGGTTGCAACCAATGGATGCATCTTAGATAGCCCTTTGCAAGCTTTTAAGACCCCAGACGCCACTCACCAAAGTAGGATACAGAACATTTTCTTAATAAGCTTTGTTATGCCAATTGACCTAGATGTCCCCCGAAACCATGGTCCCCAGACCTCAGCTCTAGCTACTCTGCCCCTGAAAGTGTTTGGTTGTGTTCAGGAAACTTCTTAACTTTTGGTTTAGTCCAGTTGTGCAGACTTCCCCTGTACTGTGTGTTGTCCTTCCCTTCATCTAAGATGATGCTTGTCTACTATCTAGTTGGTGAATACCCCTCTCCCTCCCTCCCCACCCTTGTAACCATCAAAAAATGTTTTCTTCTGTGTTTAAACCTTTTCTTGAGTTCTTACAATAGTGCTCTCATACAATATTTGTCCTTTTGCAACTGACTAATTTCACTCAGCATAATGCCTTCCAGATTCATCCATGTTGTGAGATGTTTCTCAGATTCATCATTGTTCTTTATCATTGCATAGTATTCCATTGTGTGTATGTACCATAATTTGTTTATCCATTTGTCTGTTGATGGGTACCTAGGTTGTTTCCATCTTGTTGCTATTGTAAACAGTGCTGCAAAGAACATGGGTGTGCATATATCTATTCTTGTGATGGCTCTTATTTCTCTAGGAAATATTCCAAGGACTGGGATTGCTGGATCATATGGTACTGCTATTTCTAGTTTTTTAAGGAAGCACCAAATCAGTTTCCAAAGTGGTTGTACCATTTTACATTCCCACCAGCAGTGCACAAGTGTTCCAGTCTCTGCACAACCTCTCCAACATTTATTATTTTGTGTTTTTCAGATTAGTGACAGCCTTGTTGGGGTGAGATGGTATGTCATTGTAGTTGTGATTTGCATTTCTCTAATGGCTAATGATCATAAGCATTTCCTCATGTATCTGTTAGCCACCTGAATGTCTTCTTTCATGAAGTGTATGTTCATATCCTTTGCCCATTTTTTAATTGTGTTATTTGTCTTTTTGTTGTTGAGGTGTTGCAGTATCTTGTAGATTTTATAGATTAGACCCTTACTGAATATGTCATAGCCAAAAATTTTTTCCCAGTCTGTAGGTTGTCTTTTGATTCTCTCAGTGAAGTCTTTTGATGAGCACAAGTGTTTGATTTTTAGGAGCTCCCAGTTATCTAGTTTCTCTTCTCATATTTGTGCATTGTTAGTTATGGTTTGTATTCTGTTTATGCCATGTATTAGGGCTCCTAGCATTGTCCCTATTTTTTCTTCCATGATTTTTATCATTTTAGATTTTATATTTAGGTCTGTGCATCAAATATTTTTGTTTTCTTCACTTATAAAATATAAGATGTAAATGAGTGTAGTGCGTTTTTGGTTGTAAGCATGTGAGTTGTACCATGCTAGGTACAAGTATGGCTCTGTAATTGTCTTTATTTAGAGATTGTGTATGGTTCAAGGAGATGTGTACAGGTGCCAAGTTGACAAGGGGTGGACTGTGATGGTTAAGGTAGTGTGTCAACTTGGCTGGGCCATGATTCTCAGTGGTTTTGCAGTTATGTAATGATGTAGTTTGACGGTTGTATATTGTCATAGATTGAATTTTGTCCCCCAAAAACATGTGTATCAGTTTGGCTAGGCCATGATTCCCAGTATTGTATGATTGTCCACCATTTTGTAATCTGATGTGATTTTCCTATGTGTTGTAAATCCTATCTCTGTGATGTTAATGAGATGGAATTAGTGGCAGTTATGTTAATGAGGCAGGACTCAATCTATAAGATTAGACTGTGTCTTAAGCCAATCTCTTTTGAGATATAAAAGAGAGAAGTGAGCAGAGAGACACGGGGACCTCATACCACCAAGAAAGCAGTGCTGGGAGCAGAGCACATCCTTTGGACCTGAGATACCTGCACTGAGAAGCTCCGAGACCAGGGAAAGATTGATGACAAAGGCTTTCCTCCAGAAGCCAACAGCAAGAGAAAAGCCTTCCACTGGAGCTGATGCCCTGCATTTGTACTTCTAGCCTACCAGATTATAAAAGAATAAACTTCTGTTTGTTAAAGCCATCCATTTGTGTTTATTTCTGTTATAGCAGCACTAGATAACTAAGACATGTATTGATGTAATTCTGCAGTTATGTAATGATGAAGTCATCCTCCATGATGTGATTTGATGTGATCAGTCAGTTAGTTCTAAGGGGAATTTCCTTGTGGGTGTTTTCTGCATGCAGTATCTATATGGACATTCTGGCAAAGCTTGCGTGCTTGCTCCAGACCCTGCATCTGCCTGGTCATCATCTAACCTCTTGGGACCGAGCCAGTGGCCTGCTGTATTGCCTGCAGATCTTGGGATTCGTTGGCCTCCACAGCCTGTAAGCCAGCAGCCTGCCTTCTTACCTGCCAATCTTGGCTTCAACAGCCTCTGCAGGCCGTGAGCCAGAGGCCTGCTTTTTCCCTTACTGATTTTCGGTTTGTCAGTCGCTGCAGCTACATAAGTCAGGAGAAGCCTCCAGGCTGATGCCTGACCCATGGACTTGGGACTTGCCAATCTCTACAACTGTGTGAGCCATTTCCTTGAGATAAATCTCTATATATATACATATAAACTTCACTAGTTTTCCTTCTTTAGAGAATGCAGCCTAAGACTGATCCTGAATCAGATTTCTTATTCTCATCTCTCATTGATTGCAAATCACACTCAATAGCTTAAAAACATGATCATACATGTGAAACGATGAATTCTGAATGCTTTGTAGATTGTTATTTCTCTTCAGGTGGAGCCTGTGCTTTTATTATGCTAGAATGTTCATGCCATTGAGCCTAATTGAGCCTAGAGTCTAGAGCCCACAAATTTTCAGTGCCCTCTTCCCCCACGTAAAAGAAGATGTTACAGTCTCAAAGCAATTCAGAACCTCCTGAACCTCACCACTGTTCCACTCCTGCAATGGAGACATGGACTGCACCCCACTCTCTGCTTAACAGGCAAATGCAAATTTAGTTAAGCCAAGAAGCCAGGCTGGGTTTAGATGAGTCATATGTAGCTGGGTAAGGGCCTGTGAAGCCACTGTAAAGCCCCACCTGTGCAAGCTCCAGGGAAAGACTTCAGGTAGTCCCTGACTTACTAAAGGATTCTGTTCCAATGACTCCATTGTGAGTCAGTTCTGATGTAAGACAAATACCTTTTTTTTTTTTTTAGTTTTCATTATTATTGATTTTTATTATCAGTATCTGTATAAATCACATCTTTGAACATTAGTGAGTGAACATCTGAGAATGATAACATCAGCAAATTACGTGCTGCAACATTGTATGTAGTACGTATTATTAACGATAAGATATAACCCCTAAAAACAAAAAACAATTGTAAGTGCAGTTCATTCTAACTCGAATACACTGTAAATTACAGGACTACCTGTAATTCACTAAGAAGTATTTATTGTTGTCTCTCCATGGTTCTCTTGTGTTTCTGCATGTCTTGCAAGTGAGACATAGACTGCCCTTTTGTTTCAGACTATTTTTCCAAGGATGTTTGCATGTCTTAGTGAACAACCTTGGAAGATACAACGTCTTCCTTTGAAGCAAAGGACAGATATGCTTACTGCCTATTATAAAAGGTTCAGTCTCCTTAAGCTCAGCCTTCCTCTCCTGTAATGCCACCAACTGTGTGTGCAGTATCAGCTGGTCCTCTTTGCATCACCCTGTGGGAATGGGAGCTCAGGAAACCAGTGCAAAAATGCTGATACTCTGGTTACTGTTATTGCTGTGAGTGATAAATTGTTCTTTTATCTGACTTTGGGGCTCCAGCCTCCAGGAAATTGTGGCAGGCTAACTTATTAGCCTGCAAGTAGGCTAAATCTTGGATCCTTCATTGTTCTTGAATATTTACCCTGCTATATGCAAGTTTTATGATATACACAGACTTAAGACATGGTTTCTGACATAAAGAAGTTTCAATCTGTTTAGGAGTCACAGCATAAACTGTATACTACAAAGAAACATAATCGTTTGATTGCCATAGCGGTGATATGTCAGGCAGGAAGACATTGTCCTGTAAGAACTAAGAGACCTCCCCACACTCCCTCTGATCACAGTTCCTTGGGATCGGGCTGGTGAGTGGACAAGTAACTCAGCCCTGTCAAATGTGCCCATGAACAGTAAGCTACAAAGCCCAGCTCAGGGAGACCTTGATCTATACTCCAGCAGGGAGAGGGGGTGATTCTTAGGGCCTGAAAAGTACCAAAAGTCCTTGAGGGGGCCACCATTCCATGCACTCTGAGGTGGGGTGGGAGATGCTGGAAGATGGGGGACAGCCTGGGACAGCCTGGGAGCAGGTTCAGGGTGCATCCACCAATGCCCCCATCTCAAAGTCCCTTCTCTGGCCACTGTTGAGAAGCCCCTTGGGCATTCCACAGGGTCCCCACAAAGGGCTACCTCTGATGGTCTGGGGCAAGGCTGAGAACTGCAGTCCCAAGGGCTGGTCCTCCTTGGTGTGCCACACAGCTGGTTCCCTGAGGTTTTGTCACACCCATAAGCCACAAGACACACTGCCCGCTCCTCTCCCTCTGTTCCCTCTCAGCCTGACTCTTCCATCTGTAGGAGACCCTCCCACCCCCCTGTGCTGCCCGAGGAGGCAGCTCTCCCTCCTCCTGACCTCAAGGACAGGTCCAGTGCAATCTCACAGTCTCTTGGGTGAGCTCAGACTCCAAGAGGGACTGAAGAGCAGCTTCAGGTGCTTTCAGCTTTAGATCTTAGTCAAAAGTTTTAGAGGCCAAAACACGCCTCTGCAATGTCTTTTTTCTTCTTCCTTTCTTTTTTTGCAGTGTCTTTTGAGCAAGGGCCCAGCCACCTGTTGAAAAGAGGAAGAGGAAGTATGTGGAAAACAGAAACAAATGGTGCCTCAGTTAATTTTCGTATCACGATGGTCTTGGGTGTGGAAGTTCCCAGTTTCTTGTGGGAGCTCTCTCTCCCTCTCTGCCCTGAGACTCCGCCTTTTGTTCCCATTTAGGGCGGGTGACTCTGCCACTCCAGAGAGGAGCTTGGCAGGAGCTGCCCTATCTCACATTGGGCCATGTCTCTCCCTTGGGCTATGTGTTCCTGCAGCAGATGAGGTTCAGGAGGGAGAAACTGAGTCCAAGGAGGGTAAAGGGTGCCGAAACCCCACCCTGCCCTCTGTAACTATGTGGCCTTTAGAGGCAGGGGACAGTATCCTCTGTACAGGTCAAGCCCACCGAAGAGATGGCATGATGCAGTCAGTACCAGCAGTGCAGTGGGTAGGGCTTCCTGGAGGGGAGCGAGGAAGAGGGAGAACGCCATGGTTTCTCGGCCCACAGTCCCTGCTTCTCCCTGAGCTGGGGGTTGTCCTGCAGCCAACTCATGGGAGGGTGTTAATGAGCACTTGCTCAGTGAACAAATAAACAAATTTTTTTTTTAGAGGCTATGGAAAATGTTAACTTTTTCTCTTCTATTTCCTGTAAAAGAAGACTTTTGGCAGCCAGTGGGTGGTTACACTCTCGCTGCTCTAAGTGTGATTTACTGGGAGCTTGTAGAGATAGACACAGAACTGCATCCCCGCCACAGCCCCGTGGTCAGAAGCTGTGCTTTCGTTCACAAGATCCTCCAGGCTCTTGTGCTCAGTGCGTTTTGAGAAACACATCTAGGTGGCTTGCAGGGGAGAATTCAGTATGGAACAAGGGCATTTGAATTTAAATTAAATCTGTCTTAATTTATTTTGTAAACTTGTTAACCACTGAGTTTTAAAAAGACTTTAACTTGGTGACAAGAAACCAAGCAAAGACCCTGGTAAAAGGAGGCATCTTTACTTTTTTCCTTGCCTTAAGATGCTACTAATTTCTCTTCTTTAGTGTTTCTAAACCAGTCCTTTTATGGTCAGGTTGGATAGAAATTCTTGTCATTTTTCATTCTGGTAAACGAATGTCAACTTGGTTTGGATTTTTTTGCACCAAGTGGTCTCCTACTGCCTGATTCTGGCAACTTCCTTTTTTCTTTTTTTAAATCTGAGGTCTCTAAGTCTCTGAGGATACATGGCCTCCCCTGTCTGTGACCCCTCTATCCTTCCCCCATTTCCTCTATTCTTGTCTCCTTTACCCCCCTTGCCCTCCCCACATGAATAGCCTTAGAAATTTCCAGTTCTTTTTCTTTTCTGTAGGAAATAAGATGTCACACCACCCCTTGCTTTTGCGTACTTAGAAAAACCAGCAGCTGTTTCTGTATCTGCAAAAGCCATGGGTCTGAGTTTCCAGTCCTGGTGGTGAAACTGTACACGCACATATGGAAATGACTTCAGTGCCCCAAGATGGGGTTGGGAAATAATCCTAAGCCTGTTTATGTGTAGTATATTTATCGAGGGCTTTTAAATCACTCAGAGTATAAACAGGGAATGGTTTCTTTTTTGTAATCACTGCTTTTAACTGTGCTGTGTCAGGTCCCCACTTCCTCACTGGGTCCTGGGTCCTTTAACATCAGGACTGGATTCCAGAGTCTATCACTTCGTTATTATAATGGTCTCATGCTTGGCATTTAGAAATCAGTCGTATACATTTTTAGAACTACAATTATCAAAGCTTGGCTCCTCCCCTTTCCCATAGCAGACCTAGGCTGCTGGGACCCAGAGGTGCTGTGAGGCACCTCATCCCTTTCCACTGGCCCCTGCTCTCCACACCCTGCTGGGGCAGGGAAGGGATGAAGGGCAGAGTTCCTTAGGTGACTGACTGCAGAGAGGCAGTGGAGGGCTGGGTGCCTAGGCTTCTCTGATTTAGCCTAAATCCAGCTAAAATTGGCAGCCTTGTTGGTGGGATGTGGGTGGTGGGTGGTGCTGCTCAATCTAGGCCTGGCAATTTCTATGGTTCCTACTCACTGATACAGAAGTTGGTTGGGGTCAATCGGGAAAACTTCCTGGAAAAGCACGTGCAAGACAGAGAATCTGAAATGGCAGGAAGGAGAGGGCTTTGTTGCAATGGCAACAGTTTTCTACCCTGTCTTGTCCCTGTGAGGGCCCAGCCTCTCTTTAGACAGACTCTTTTTCTAATGGGTAAGATAAGGTCCCGTTTCCTCAAACTCCACAGAGAAGGCCCTAGAGCCTCAGAGCCAAGGAAGTGCCCACAAAAAGATTTGCAATTAGGTTTTAGGAAAAACTGTCAACTTTATTTTTAAAAAATCTCTTTTGAAGTAGGAAGGAAACGTTGCAATTGTTCACTTTCACCCCTAGGCACTTCTGTGAAAATTTTCAGCATTTCCCTTATCCCCTTCCACCCCTCTTCCCCTTACTGGTTTAGTTTATTCCTTCATCTGCCTTTCCTCCCTCCCTCTCCTGTAATTTCAGAGAATTTCTATTTTTTCAGCTGTTTCCCTTGAAATCTTTAATTTAAAAACATGTGCAGTTAACTAAACAAATTCTAAAACTAACCATTATCTTTATCCTCTATCTGAAAAGTACGCCTTTAAATTGCTCCTTGTTATAGAATATTCTTTTCTTGAATTTTAGTTCTATATTGATTTATTTTAACCCCATAAATTGAACATTTTAATTTTTTTATATAGTTAATGTTTATTTAGATTTACTCATGTTTTTATTAAGAAGGAAAAAAAACCTCTCCTTTTCTTCTTGTAGTTAGAGACCATTCTATATCATTTTTCTTCTTCTTTAAGCTACAACCTTTGTAAGTTCTTTTAAAAGTAAGTATCCGTTGATGGTAAACCATCTCAGTTTTTGTTTATCTGAAAAATCTTAATTATGCCCATGTTTAAGATAGTTTCATTAGAGATACAGTTCTAACTTGACAGGAATTTCTGCAAATACTTTAAGGATATTACTCAATTGCCTTCTGATTTCTTTTGTAGGAAATATATCCTCTCTCTGGTTGCATTTAAAATCCTCTTTGTCTTTGGAGTTTTGAAGGTTTACTTCAAAATAGGAGGTGTGCGTGGATTTATTTTCCTTCAAATATTCTGCCTGAGGAATTATTTTAAATACTTCTTCGTCTCAAAATTCATAATTTTCTTTTTCTGTTCTAGAGAACTCTCTTCATTATCCCTTTAAACAGCTCATTTCCTACATTCTGTCTAGTATCTCATTCTGAAATTCTGGTTAGACATACATTAGACCTTCTCAAACTAGCTTCCTCATCTCCCAACTCATTTTACATTTTCATATCTTTATTTCTCCCTGCTGCATTCTGGTTAAATTCTTCATCATTATTTTCCAAGTTCACTTATTTCTGCCTCAGTTATGTACAATCAGCTCTTACCCATTTTATTAAGCTTTAAATTCAATTAAAATTTTCTGGATATTTGTGTGAATAATTTCAAATATAAGAATCAGCACAAAGCTGATTCCAATGAGACAGAGGTCAAATATATCGCAGATTTCCAACTTCTCCAAGGTGATGTGCCAGTCCATCTCTGACACCAGCCGCTCCCCTCCTCCCAGCGCTCTTCCCTTCCCCTCTTTAGGTTCAGCAATTCACTGCAACATCTCACAGAACTCACAAACTGCTCATACAGTTAAGTGGTTTATTAAGGAAGTAACTGGGTATAACTTGGGATCAGGATCGACAAGCTGCAACTCAGGATCAGGATCAGGAAACATGTAGGCAAAGTCTGCAAGTTTCCCCCAATGTGGAGAGCACACTTCTCTCTTCTTTGGTGCAGGATAGCCCTCTCAACAACTCTTGGCTCTGCGAGCAAGCAGGCCCTTCTCTCTGCTATGCAAGCAGGAAGGCCCTTCTCTATGCTGTGCTGCCCCCTCTCAGTGTGTAGGCCTCCTTTTGGCTGTGCACACCCCCCTCTCAGCCATGCAAGCCTTCTCTCAGCCCCCTCAATACAGGCCTACTCTTGGCTGTACATGCTCCCTGTCAGTCATGCAGGCCTCTCTGCCTTTGGCCTGCCTGCCATAAGCTTTTCCACTGCTAACAAACCAGCTCATAGCCAGTGTAACAGCTTGCTGAGCTCTCTTAGTTGCTTTCCTAGCAGCAGCTTTCTGCCTTCACTGCTGTCTGTTGCAGGGCCCTTTCTGGGCCTGTCACCATCTTCAGCATTACAGCCATTACCTGTATTACAGCTCTCTTTTAGGAGGTTCCTCACCTCCTCTTTCTCTGCTTCTTCTCTCTTCTTGCCTCTAAAAACCTCTGTGGGGTTGGCTGCTTATATAAGCAAACTCCTTGTCAGTTTCAAGGCTTGGCCCTCCCAGCAGGACCACAAACATACCAGTCCCCTCAGTGGACAGCAAGCCAGTTAATTTGCATAGTAAACCGACCAATCTGCAAGGTTCATAAAATAGACCAATCACAGGGCAGACTGTAGCCCAAGGCTAGACAAAAAATATTAAACTATCAAGTTGTTTACAGCTTACTCAGGAAACGTCAATCAATCTGGACAAAAGTAACAAACCCTCTGGGGTAAAAAACTAGGGCAAAGGTAACTCCTTAGGGGCTAGGGGAAAAATCTCCCAAGCTGTTTTTCCAAAGAACCAAGGCAAAAGGCCACATAAAGGAACTCATTTCACTATGATATTATATTTGCTTCTTTTTCAAATATTCTTCCTCTTTTTTGATAATCTCTTATTCCTGTCATACCAGAGATGATCTATTTTATTTCTTTAAACTTACTACGTTACTTATTTTACTTTTCATAGCAAATAAAGCCAATTTCTGGTCTTTGCTGTTTTCATTTTACCAACTCTCACTAAAAACCCATTAACCCATTGCCATTGAGTTGATTCTGACTCCTAGCGACCCTATAGGACAGAGTAGAACTGCCCCATAGGGTTTCTAAGGCTGTAATCTTTATGGAAGCAGACTGCCACATCTTTCTCCAATGGAGCCAATGGTGGGTTCAAATTGCCAACCTTTCAGTTAGCAGTCAAGTGCTTAACGACTGCAACACCACGGTTGCTTCCAACTCTTACTAATGATGTCTTATTTAATTACATGACCTATGATTTTTTATTATGAGCTCATGCTTGTTAGAACTTTATCTGTGGGAACTCTTTGGAGGCTAGGTTGAGGAATCCACTTTTCCAGAGATTTTAGTTTCTTTCTGCCAGGCACCTGGGGTCACTACAAAGTCAGGATTTTAAAAAGTCCTAGGTTGAGTTTTTTTGTTATTTTGAATTTAGCTGTAGATTCTACATGTTTCCCAAAAGATCGCCAGCTGGTTTGAGCCCAGGTTGCCCACATTACACACTTCATTGGTTTTTATCCCTTTCCCTTTCACTCGTCTAACTCATTCATTTGTGATTTCGAAGCTCATCCTCAAAATTACATGTATCTAAGAACTTGTCATAGAAGGACTAATGCAGTCCCCAAATCTACCTGTGTGTTATCTTGAGTTTACAGATTCTCAGAGGACTCTTTTTCTGTCTTTCTAGCCAGAACCAAGAAACCAAAAAACCCAAACCTGTTGCCGTCGAATCGATTCCAACTCATAGTGACACTACAGGACAGAGTAGAACTGCCCCATAGGGTTTCCAAGGAGTGGTTACTGGATTTGAACTGCTGACCTTCTGGTTAGCAGCCTAACTCTTAACCACTGCACCACCAGAACCAAGATAGAGACAGATAAATGTTCTTGCCATATTCCTTTGTGGTCAAAATTCTTTTGAATTTCACCCTCCCCTTCAAAGTGTAACAATTTGAATCTCTAAGCTTTATATACCCAAAAAAAAAAAAAAAAAAAAAAACCCAAAACACCCAAACGCGTTGCTGTCGCTTCCAACTCGTAGTGATCCTCTAGGAAACAGTAGAACTGCCCCATAAGGTTTCCAAGGAGCAGCTGGTGGATTCAAACGGCCAACTTCTTGGTTAGCAACCCTAGCTCTTAACCACTGTGCCACCAGGGCTCCAAGCTTTATATAAAGGTCTGCAATTTGTGTGGGCCCTAGGTTTTTCTCCTGTCTGCTGCCTGCCATTAAAACACAAGTTATAGGTTAACAGAGACTGACAGATGCTCTGAGACCAGAGGCAGCTTTAGGTCTCCCTTACCTCCGTGGATCATGTTCCCACTTTGTTTTTAGCCTCTGAGGATTTCCCTTACATCCTTGCCAGTTCAGCCATGAGTTTACTAAGTTTTAAAATAAATATTTTATACGGCATTAGGAAGATAATAATCAGCATAAATCAAAATCTCCACTTCTCTGCCACTTCTGTTCTGACACCAGTTGCACATGCAGCACTTCTTTCTCTGACCCTAGCCACCTGGAGCCGGGTCAGATCTCACGAGTTAAAGGACACAGTCTTCCAAACTGCTGAGTTAGCCCAAGACCTCAGACACCAGCTGCAAGCTTGGGAGTCCCAGGACTCCCCTCACTTCTGACCTGCTCACTACAAATTTAGGGGTTCCCGCCCCCTCACTACTCCCTTATGTTCAATAATTCACTAGAACAACTCACATAACTCATGAAAAGTGCTATATGTATGATCATAGACTTATTACAAAGCACACAAACCAAGATCAGCATAAAGAAGAGACTCAAAGGGAGAGATTGGGAGGGTTCCCAACATGGAAATTCCATGTCCCAAAGAGGGTGCATAACCCTCCCAAGAGAAGATGCCTTTTGCCAACCAGGAAGCTCATGAAGATTCAGTGTCCAGAGCTTTTACTGAGAATTTATCCCATGTCATCACGAGGTGGTCATTACCTGGTGTTATCATGAAGTGGGACTCACTGGCCTTGCCATCTCCCACCCAAGAGTTGCCGCACCAGTGCAACCTGTTAGTTAGTTGTGGTCTGGAGTCTCCATTGAAGACACTTAAACCATTAAGGAAATCCCAAGGTTTTAAAGAACCAAGGAACCAAGGACAAAGACCAAGTTCTTTGGGTAAGGTTAAATTCTAAATGCCACAAATATTTTCTGCCATTTTGTAGTGAGAGTTTTTCAAGGCTTTGGGGATAGAAAATAAATTCTTGGGTTAAATATGATTTTGTTGATTTCTGACTTAATTGTATTCCTACGTTCAGATGATTTAGGCCTCCAGACCTCCATATTTTCAGAAATGAAAATCCAGGTCTCTTTTGAAAGTGCCAACTCTGATTGCTTTTCCTATCTTCACCAACCATCTTTTCTCTTAAATTTCATGGGTGGGGAGCAGCACAGAGAACTGCTGAGCCCTGTGCTTGTAGAACTTTGTCCTTCCTCCCTAGTCTTTGGGCCCACATTGCAGGTCTGCTCCTGAAGCCAGCCCTGAACCAGGTTCATAAGCCTGAGTAGTGGCTTCTTATGATTCTGTTTTGCTCATTCACTGATCACTTCCATAGCCCAGAGAATCTCCTTGTGGAGCTAACAAGATTTGGGGTGCTGTATTTACAGGGTTGATGAAGGGATGTGCATATAGGACAAGGATTGTGAAGGTGAGCATAGGAGGGTGCAGGAGCAGCTTTATTGGGTGGGTTGATCAAGGCAGGGTCTGAACTGCCATTGGGTGGGATGTAGGGATGCTCAGGCAGCTCTCACATCCTAATTCTGCACTTGTCTGTGCCAGTGTTTATGGTTCTAGGAGTTAGATGCAGGGACATGTGGCAGAACCAAGGCTGCAGGAATCAGGGATCTAAGAAAAGGGAGCCCTGCTCCTCTTCAGGAGAGGGAGGAATAGATGCCTCTTGTTACAATTCCTCCAGGGCCCTTTTCTTAGTGTGAGTGTGGGGTTGGTGTGATGGTTAAAGATTGTGTGTCAACTTGCTACAAGGGAAGTCAGCACAACTGGACTAAAACAAAAGGTAAGAAGTTTCCTGAATACAACCAAACACTTTGAGGGACAGAGTAGCAGGGGTGGGGGTCTAAGGACCATGGTTTCAGAGGACAACTAGGTCAATTGGCATAACAAAGTTTATTAAGAAAATAATATCCCACTTTGGTGAGTGGTGTCTGGGGTCTTAAAAGCTAGCGAGCAGCCATCTAAGATGCATCAATTGGTCCCAACCCACCTGGAGTAAAGGAGAATGAAGAACTCCAAAGACACAAGGAAAATATTAGCCCAAGAGACAGAAAGGGCCACATAAACCAAAGACTCCATCAGTGTGAGACTGGAAGAACTGGATGGTGCCTGGCTACCACCAATGACTGCCCTGACAGAGAACACAACAGAGAGTTCCTGATGGAGCAGGAGAAAAGTGGGATGCAGAGCTCAAATTTTAGTAAAAACACCAGACTTAATGGTCTGACTGAGACTGGAGGGACCGTGCAAGACATGGCCCCAGACTCTTTGTTAGCCCAAAACTAAAACCATTCCCGAGACCAACTCTTCAGACAAAGATTAGACTGGACTATGGGACATAAAGTGATACTTGTGAGGAGTGTGCTTCTTAGCTCAAGTAGATACATGAGACTAAATGGGCAGCTCCTGTCCGGAGGTGAGATGAGAAGGCAGAGAGAGGGTCAGGAGCTGGTTGAATGGACACGGGAAATCTGGGGTTGAAAGGAGAAGTGTGCTATCACAGCATAGGGAGAACATCTAGGGGCACATAGCAATGTGTGTATAAATGTTTCTACAAGAAACTAATGTGAATTGTAAACTTTCACTTAAAGTACAATTTAAAAAAAGAGAAGAAAAAGTAGTGTGTCAACTTGGCTAGGCCATGATTCTCAGTGTTTATATGTGATGATCCCCATGATGAGATCTGCTGTGAGTAGCCAATTGAAAGGGAGTTTCCTTGGGTGTGTGGCCTGCATCTGAATACAAGCAGACGTTCTGGCTTTTTGCTTGCTCTGGATCTTGCAGCTGGCTCCTGTTTGTCTGACCTCTGCTTCTTGGTACTTGAAGCTAGCAGCTTACCTGCCAAACCTGGGATTCACCAATCTTCACAGTCTGTAAGCAACAGCCCTGCTTGCCGACCTACCAATCTTGGGTTCAGCAGCCCCTGCAGCTATGGGAATCAGGAGAAGTCTCTTTCCTGATCCACAGACTTCAGACGTTCCAGACTACACACGTGAGCTGTTTCCTTGATATAAATCTTTCTCTATATGTATTTATACACTTTACTAGTTTTGCTTCTTAGAGAACCCAGTCTAAAACATTTGGTATCGAGAGTGGTTCTAGAGAAACAAAATTGTAAGGATGAGTTTTCTAAATTGGTTCTCAAGTCTGGTTAGTCTTAAAGATGTTGATGACTCTGCTTCCAGCACTAAAGAGGGCACTGTTAATCCATGGCATGAGGTGGTGAGACAAATATGCAAAACATCACCACCAATAGATCAGGTATTGGTGAAAGGTGAGGATCTGGGTGAACACGTGTGTGATATCTTTCTACGGTTTTGTCAGAATGAGAAGTATAAGGAAGCTGGTTGATTGGTCCTAATTTTGCTAGACAAACTGGTGAAAGAAAGAGATGCACTCAGGGCTTCAGAGTCAAGTCTCAAGAGCCACATAAATGACCTCAAAGTTTCCACTTGTGCTTTGAAAGAAAGCCTTATTTCTTGTAGTAACAGACCTGATATTGCCGAAAACCAAACCCAGAGTCTTATTGTAAGAGAGGTTCTATTACAATGCCAGCTCAACTGCCAACCTTTAGAGGTGTCTGAAGTTAATGTAAGGACATTGACTGGGAAAAAATGGGATTCTGAAACTTGGGATGGGAACATATGGGCAGATAATCAGGAAGCTGGATACCCTGAGACCCTAAATTCCGTTGAATCACTTCTACCAGCAGAACCACTCCCATCTAAAGAGATTACATCATGTTTGTCTGTTAAACCAACCTTCCCAGAAAAACCATTAGCCCCTCCACTCCCATCTAATGACATTAGCCTTAGCCCAGCTGCCTCTAAAGACCCCTTGCCTGAGTCATTGCTTGGAGCATCAACTGAGGGAGATGCTTTACAAGACAATGCCGAATGTTCTCAAAACAATTCCACATTGCCAATTCTGGCTTCTAGACCTATAACTAGACTTAAGTCCAGTGAGCCCCAAAAGGTGAAGTACAAAGTGTGACACAGGAGGAGGTATGCTACACTCCAGAAGAACTGCTTGACTTTTCTAATATGTACAAACAGAAACCTGGGGAATATGTGTGGGAATGGCTATGAAGGGTGTGGGATAATGATGCAAGGAACATAAAGTTGGATCAGTCTGAGTTTATTAATATGGGTCCACTAAGCACAGATTCTTCATGCAGTGTTTCCACTCGAGAAGTTAGGAAAGGATCTAATAGCTTATTTGGTTGGTTCACTGAAGCATGGATTAAGCAGTGGCCTACATTAAATCAAGTTGAAGTGCGAGACCTGCCTTGGTATACTGTAGAAGAACGTATAAAAAGGTTTAGGGAAATTGGCATGCTAGAGTGGATTTATCAGGTTAGACCCACAGGCCCACCCATGGAGTGCCCAGAGGACACACCTTTTACCACAACTGTGAAGAACAAATTTGTGAAGGGAGCCTGAGCATCCTTGAAGACTGCTGTGATTGCTATTTTATGTAAATCAGATTTGACAGTGGGAATTGCCCTAACTGAATTAAGACACCTAACTACAAAGGGGCTGATTGGACCCTGTGGTAGCAGGGCCAAGTGGCTGCACTCAATTGACAAAGACAAGGTGGGTGTGGTTACAGTAACAGACAGCAAAGTCAAAGCAGTAATCAGAATAGTCTGACTTGTATGGACTAATGGCGTTGTCTACTTAGTCATGGTGTCCCTAGGAGTAAAATAAATGGGAAATCTACTAAATATTTACTTGATCTGTACAAACAGATGAACTCTAGGTCAGGCGAACAGCAGTCTAACTTGAATCATCGGAAAGAGCCATGGCCCCTCAATCAGTTCCCAGACTTGAGCAAGTTTAAAAACTCACAACCCCTTGAATGAAGGGGAGGCTGGGTCCCCTTAAGGAAGGACTCTAATACACTGCCAAAAATTTTTACTGTTAATCTCTCTCCCAGCCTTCCCCCAAAGGGATTTATGGCCTTTTATGAGTGACTGTTCATTGGGGAAAAGGAAATAATCAGACTTTTCAGGGATTACTGGATACCGGCTCTGAACTGGCACTAATTCCAGGAGACCCAAAATGTCACTGTGGCCCACCAGTCAGAGTGGGGGAATATGGAGGTCAGGTTATTAATGGAGTCTTGGCTCATGTCCATCTCACAGTAGGTCCAGTGAGTCCCCAAACCCATCCTGTAGTGATTTCCCCAGTTTCAGAATGCATAATCGGAATAGATATACTCAGCAACAGGCAGAACCCTCACATTGGATCCCTTACAAATGGAGTAAAGGCTATTATGGTAGGAAAAGCCAAGTGGAAGCCATTAGAACTGCCCTTACCTAGGAAAATAGTAAACCAAAAGCAATACCACATTCCTGGAGGGATTGCAGATATCACTGCCACCATCAAGGACTTGAAGGATGCAGGGGTGGTGATTTCTACCACATCCCCATTCAACTTGCCTATCTGACCTGTGCAAAAAAACAGGTGGATCTTGGAGAATGACAGTGGATTACTGAAAACTTAAGCAGTGGTGACTCCTGTTGTAGCTGTTGTTCCAGATGTAGTTTCATTGCTTGGGGAAATTAATACATCTCCTGGTACCTAATATGCAGCTAATGACCTCACTAATGCCTTTTTCTCCATACCTGTTTTGAAGGACCATCAGAAGCAGTTTGCCTTCAGCTGGCAAGGCCAACAATACACCTTCAGTTGCCTACCTCGAGGCTACACCAACTCTGCAGGCCTATGTCATAATTTAGTTCACATGGACCTTCATTGCCTTTCCCTTCCACAAGATATCACACTGGTCCATTATATTGATGACATTATGCTGATTGGACCTAGTAAGGAAGAAGTGTCAATGACTCTGAACTTATGGGTAAAAACATATGTGTGCTAGAGGGTGGGAGATTAATCCCACAAAAATTCAGATACCTTCCACCTCAGTAAAATTTCTAGGGGTCCAGTGGTGTGGGGGCAGGTTGAGATATTACTTCTAAAGTGAAGGAAAAGTTATTGAAGCTGACTGCTCCCACAACTAAAAAGGAGGCACAACACCTAGTGGGCTTTTTTGATTTTGTAGGCAACATATTCCTCTTTTCGGTGTGCTACTCTGGCCTATTTATCAAGTGACTCAAAAAGCTGCTAGTTTTGAGTGGGGCTCAGAACAAGAGAAGGCTCTGTCACAGGTTCAGTCTGCTGTGCAAGCTGCTCTGCCACTTGGGCCAAATGATCCAGGTGATCCAATAGTGCTTGAAGTGTCAGTGGCAGATAGAGATGCTGTTTGGAGTCTTTGGCAGGCCCCTAGGATTTTGCAGCAAAGCTCTGCCATCCTCTGCAGATAACTACTCTCCTTTTGAGAAACAGCTTTTGGCTTGTTACTGGGCCTTAGTAGAGACTGAACACTTAACCATGGGACACCAAGTCACCACACAGCCAGAGCTGTCCATCATGAACTGGGTGTCATCTGACCCACAGAGTCATAAAGTTGGACGTGAACAGCAGCACTCCATCATTAAATGGAAGTGGTATATACAAGATCGGACCTAAGCAGGACCTGAAGGCACAAGTAAGTTGCATGAGGAAGTAGCCCAAATGCCCATGGTCTCCACTCCTGTCACATTACCTTCCATCTCCAGTCTGCACCTATGGCCTCATGGGGAGTTCCGTATGATGAACTGACTGAAGAAGAGAAAACTTGTGCCTGGTTTATAGATGGTTCTGCATGATATGCAGGCAGCACTCAAAAGTGGACTGCAGCAGCACTACAGCCCTTTTCTGGGATTTCCCTGAAGGACAGTGGTGAAGGGAAATCCTCTCAATGGGCAGAACTTCGAGCAGTGCACCTGTTTGTTCACTTTGCCTGGAAGGAGAAATGGCTAGATGTGTGATTGTGTACTCATTCATGGGCTGTGGCCAATGGTTTGGCTGGATGGTCAGGGACTTGGAAGGAACATGATTGAAAAATTGGAGACAAGGATTTATGGGGAAGAGGTATGTGGATAGACCTCTCTGAGATGGCCAAAGAAGTGAAAATATTTGTGTCTCATGAATATTCATGAAAGGGTGACCTCAACAAAGGAGGATTTTAACAATCCAGTGTATAGGATGATGCATTCTGTGGAAACCAGTCATCCTCTTTCCCCAGCTACTTCTGTCATTGCTCAATGGGCTCATGAACAAAGTGGCCATGGTGGCAGGGATGGAGGTTATGCATGGGCCCTGCAACATGGACTTCCACCCACCAAAGCTGGCTTGGCTACAGCCACTGCTGAGTGCCCAATCTACCAGCAGCAGAGACCAACACTGAGTCCCTAATACAGCACCATCCCTTGAGGTGATCGGCCAGCAACCTGGTGGCAAGTTGATTACATTGGACCACTTCCATCATGGAAAGGGCAACTTTTTGTTCTCACTGGAATAGAAACTTACTCTGGATACGAATTTGTCTTCCTTGCACGCAATGCTTCTGCCAAAACTACCATCCATGGACTTACAGGATGCCTTATCCACCATCATGGTATCCCACACAGCATTGCTTTGGATTAAGGGACTCACTTCAAGCAAATGAAGTGTGGCAGTGGGCCCATGCTCATGTAATTCACTGGTCTTACCATGTTGCCCAGCATCCTGAAGCAGCTGGCTTAGTAGAAAGATGGAATGGCCTTCTAAAGACCCAGTTATGGTGCTATCTAGGTGTTAATACCTTGCAAGGTTGGGGAAATGTTCTCCAGGAGGCTGTATATGCTCTAAACTAGCATCCAATACATGATGCTGTTTCTCCCATAGCCAGAATTCATGAGTCCATGAATCAAGTGGTGGAAATGGGAGTGGCACCACTCACTATTACCCCTAGTGACCCACTCACATGATTTTTGCTTCCTGTCCCCACAACCTTATGCTCTGTAGGTCTAGAAGTCTTAGTTCCAAGGGAAGGAATGCTCCCACTGGGAGACACATCACTGATTCCATTGAACTGAGAGCTAAGAATGCCTCCTGGCCACTTTGTGCTCCTTATGCCTCTGGGTCAACAGGTAAGGAAGGGAATTACCATACTGGCTGGTGTGATTGGTCCTGATTACCAAGAGGAAATCAGATTGATATTACACATGGACGTAAAGAAGATTATGTCTGGAATGCAGGAGATCCCTTAGGGTTTCTCTTAGTACTACCATGCCCTGTGATTAAAGTCAATGGAAAACTACATCAACCCAATTCCAACATGATTACTAATGACCCAGATCCTCCAGGAATGAAGGTTTGGGTCATCCCACCAGGCAAAGAACCATGACCAGCGGAGGTGCTTGCTGAAGGCAAAAGGAATACAGAACAGGTGGTGGAAGAAGTAGTTCTAAGTACCAGTTATGGCCATGTGACTAGCTGCAGAAATGAAGACTATAATTGTTATGAGTATTTCTGCTTTGTATGCATACATCAAATATTTTTGTTTTCTTCACTTATAAAATATAAGATGTAAATGGGGCTAGTGAATTTTCGGTTGTACGTGTGTTAGTTGTATCATATTAGGTGCAAATATGACTTTATAATTGTCTTTATTCAGAGATTATGTATGGTTTAAGGAGATGTGTACATGTGCTAAGTTAACAAGGGGTGGACTGTGATGATTAAGATTGTGTGTCAACTTGGCTGGGCCATGATTCTCAGTGTTCACATGTGATCACTCCCATGATGGGATCTGCTGTTAGTAGCCAATTAGTTGAAAGGGAATTTCCTTGGGCATGTGGCCTACATCTGAATATAAGCAGACATTCTGGCTTTTTGCTCACTCTGGGTCCTGCAGCTGCCTCCTGTTCATCTGACCTCGGCTTCTTGGGACTTGAGCTTCCAGCTTACCTGCCGAACTTGGGATTCATCAATCTTCTCAGCCTGTGAGTAAGAGCCCTGCTCTCTGACCTGCCATTCTTGGGTTCACCAGCCCCAGGAGCTACATGAATCAGAAGAAGACTTAGGGTCTTGCCTGCCAATCTTGGGTCTCGTTGATCTTCACAGCCTGTGAGTAAGAGCCCTGCTCTCCTACTTGCCAATCTTGGGTTCACCAGCCCCTGTGGCTACGTGAATCAGAAGTCTGTATCCTGATCCACAGACTTGGGACGTTCCAGACTGTACAACCACATGAGCCATTTCCTTGATATAAATATCACTGTCTGTATATATTTATATGCTTTACTGGTTTTGCTTCTCTAGAGAACCCAGCCTAAGACAGTTGGGGATGGGTGGGAAGTGTGAATACAAAGCACTGAACAAGGGAGAAAGGGCAATAAATAGTCAAGACACTCTTGTCATAACCCAGGCTTTGGGTGAGGGTAGTGGCAGTGAGATGGTAGGAAGTGATTGGGTTCTGAATATATTTGGAAAGCATAGCTTACAAGATTTCCCAGCACAATGTATAATGGGGCATAAGAAAAAAAGAGGGAAGGGCGACTTCCAAGTTTTTCTCTCAAAGTCTTGTCAATTACTGAGATGTCAAAGATTGTGGAAGGAACAGGTTTAATGGGGAAAGCAGGAGTTCAGTGTGTGGTATGTGACATTCAAGCAGCTCATCAAAGGTAAAGTAGAGATGCTGAGAAGGCAGGTGGATAGGTTAGTCTGGAATTCAAGGGGTTTCTCAAGCTATCCTGCCATTCCTTGTTTAAAATTATTGGGGTGGGAAAACATTTTTTTGAGACTCAGTGGGTTACTGTTAGCATGGAATGTCCCAAGTAGAGGATCCCAGCATCATTCTCCATTGGAGAGTCCTGGATCTCCCTGTGAGAATCCACCCTTACCTTAGTCTTAGGCTCTAAGCTCAGTCGGGGGGTACATCAGGTGACCCAAACTGAGGCCAAGCAGCAATTGTCTCCCCCAGACCATGGCGATTGTCTCAGGTGTGGGCACAAGGCTCCAGTCGGTCACATCAGAGCACATCTTAGGGCTTCTGGGTTTTGCTACCAGAAAAGGCTCTTACTTTTTTTCACTAAACTTGAACCTGGAAGGATGTAAAGCCGGAGATAGAGCAGCCCTGTTGTTTATGAGAGGTCTGCTCAGAGCTGCCAAAGACCCACACAGGAGGTTGAGACTGAAGACAAAGGTGGAAGTCAGAGCTGGGAGGTGGGAAGAACCCCTCCTGACAGTATCGCTTGAGTCCTGAATTCAGCTGTGTCTGGAGCCAGATTTTGACCCTCGACCATTTTAGTATGTGACCAGTAAGTAACTTTTTCCCTTAAGCCACTTGTGGTTGGAAGAGTTCTAATTAATATGCTGAAAGACAGGGATATGGGAGCTGATATTTAAGTTGGCTGCTCCGGAATCTCCAGGACCCAGACCACTCGGTGCTCTACTCACAGCCTCCTGAACTGGGTGATGTTTCTGGGGTAAATCCAGCTATACTTGCTGCCTGGACTATGAAGACATTCCACACAGCAGGGAGAGAGGTGATTGGCAAGAGGTTTCAGATACTTTGGGAGCAACTCATGTTAAATAGGTTTCTGTTCCTTAAAAAAGCTGCTTATAAACTCATTTTTAAAAATTGCTGCATGTGTTTTATTAAGAGTCTTGGAGAATTCACTCTGTAGACAATATCCGGGCAGAATACTAGGTTAGTCCCTGAAGCCTAGAGAGTTGCCCAGAATGTCATGGCAGAGAAGCAGCATCAAATCAGAGATCTCGACCCCGTTCATGCTGTCTGTGCTTGTACTCTGCAGCTGCTAAAACGAATGGCGAGGCTTCTATGAGTCCTAGTGGTGCAGTGGTTAAGAGCTCAGTTGCTAACTGAAAGGTCAGTGGTTTGAACCTAGCAGCTGCTCGATGGGAGAAGGATGTGGCAGTCTGCTTCCGTAAAGATTACAGCCTCAGGAATCCTATGAGGCAGTTCTACCCTGTCCTACAGGGTGCTATGAGTGGGAGTTGACTCCATGGCACGGGTTTTGGTTTTGGGAGTGCTATTATTTATTTAAAAAGGGAGGGCAGTGCAAGCATTTCTGCTAAAACGTGTATGTGTTCCTGAAAAATGTATTCCTCAATATCACACGCAAAAAATAAGCTTCTGAGAAAATCAAGGTTGGAGCACATCACTGAAAATTTTTGCAACTTTGTGGAGAACACTAATGAAAGCTCAATCTTAAAGAGATTAGTACAGCGAAAAGGATATGTTAAAATTTCTTATAATTAAAATTATAAAACAGTCTTTACTTTCACAAATGAGGTGAAGGTAGCTTGATGGAAAGTGCTGTAAGGAAGAGTTAAGGCTGCTGAGTTTGGAGACCAGGACAGAAGGTACAAAGATAAGCAAAAACCATACAACACAACAAACTGACCCAAGAGAAAGGAGAGGGAAATGGACGTCATGTATACAGTATGCGAGCGCCACCTACTGGTGATAGCTGAGTAGTGTCCTTTGTGTTCAATTGCTGGTACTTGGAATGAAACATTGTAGTGGGTTGTTGCTGTTGAGTAGACTCTGACTCATTGCAATCTTACACACTACAGGATAAAACACTGCCCAATTTTGCCATCCTCACATGTTTGAATCTATTGTTGTGGCTATTGTGCAAATCCATCTCATGAGGGTTTCCCTTGTTTTCACTGACCCTCTACTTTACCAGACATGATGTCCTTTTCTAGCGATTGCTCTTTCCTGATGACATGTCCAAAGTAAGCAAGACAAAGTCTTGCCATCCTTGCTTCAAAGGAGCATTCTGGCTATATTTTCTTTGCCTTTCTTTTTTTTTTTTTTAACATTTTATTGTGTTTAGGTGAAAGTTTACACGTAAAATTAGTTTCCCATTCAATAATTCCTACACAAGTTGTTCCATGACGTTGGTTGCAATCCCTGCAATGTGTCAGCACTCTCCCCATTTCACCTTAGGTTCTCTGTTTTGTTTTTCCGGTTTGCCAACCCTTTCCTGCCTTCTCATCTTTGCTTTTGGGCAAATGCTGCCCATTTGGTCTTGTATACTTGATTGTTTTAAGGAGCACATTCCTCACAGGTGTTACTATTTATTTTATAGGCCTGTGTGTTATTTGGCTGAAAGGTGATCTCTGGGAGTGGCTTCAGTTCCAAGTTAGAAGACTGTCTTAGGGACATAGACTCAGGGGTTCCTCCAGTGTCTATCAGACCAGTAAGTCTGGTCTTTTTTGTGAATTTGAATTTTGTTCTACATTTTTCTCCCACTCTAACCGGGACCTACTATTGTGTTCCTTGTCAGAGCAGCCGTTAGTGTAAACAGGGCACTATCTCGTTCTTCTGGTCTCAGGCTGGACAAGGCTGTGGTTCATGTGGGCCGTCAGTCCTTTGGACAAAATGCTTCCTTGAGTCTTTGGTTTTTTCACTCTCCTTTGCTCCACACAAGAGAAGACCAATAGTTGTATCTTAGATGGTGGCCCAAAAGCTTTTAGACCCTAGATGCTACTCATCAAAGTAGGATGTAGAACATTATTTTTATGAACTATGTTATGCCAATTGACCTGGATGTCCCCCAAGACTATGACACTTAGCCCTCAAGCTCAGTAACTCAGTCTCTCAAAGTGTTTGGTTAAATCTGATACGTTTCCATAACTATGCCCCCTATGTGCTGGCTATACTTTCTCCAAGACAGATTTGTTTGTTTTTCTGGCAGTCCACGGCATATACAATATTCTTATAGTTTTGGGAAAATAATCACATAGGCACCTGAACAACTGCCACGTCATACTGCCATCATTTTGCTAATTTACCACTTCCTTAGAGAATTTGTGTTACAAAAACATGTGCTGCAGCCTAACAGATTGTATATATTCTTTGCAAATGTATGCAAATGCACACCAGTGTATATGTAAATATATGTATATTTATTTTCATGCACATGGAATAGTTTTAGAAAGAAACACCAACACCATGTATCTCTAGGGAAGGGAATCAAGAAATTAGAAGATGGAGTCGGAGGAAGACTTTGTTGTATAGTTATTTTTATATTTTGAATTTTGAATATTCCCTATTCAAAAAAGCAATTTAAATTATATCTTTAAAAAATAAAAAAATTAAATAAAGACTTCCCCGTGATCCTTCCTATTCTCCCTAAGCCAGCACCTATCTGGCTTTATCACTAAGCCTATCTGCTTTTGCCATTTTACTTTTTTAAAATGAGACAACCACACAACATCCTAGGAGCCACCGGACATCCTGGTATGCATAGGAGGCCAGGTGCACTCAGGCCCAAGGTAAAGAGCAAACACAAGTCTCAAACCACAGACAGCTCTTCTCTGGAGCCCTGGTGGTGTAGTGGAGGCTAACTGAACAATCTACCTGGAAAGAGCTAAGGGTTTAAAGGGTTTAAATGGGGCTGTGACACTGCAGAGCAGAACCCTTCTTTTGGGCCTTTGGAGGCTAGGAGTTCTTTGTCAGACTCCCTGAGGAGGGGAGAGGCCCCCTGGGAAATTTCACACAAGGTGAGAAGCAGCACATGTGGGCTACCTATGCCTTCGTTCTTAAGTATGAACCAGATACAAGAGGAAAGTAGAGGGCAAAATGAGCTGACAGAAAAGCAAACCCAGAAAGGAGTAGAAGAGAAGTTAAGGAAATCCAAATAGCATATTCAGTGAGACAGACCTATCTTCTGCAGCGCCGCTGAGTGGGGTTTGAACTTCCAATCTTTAGGTTAGTAGTTTAGTGCAAATTGTTTGTGCCACCCAGAGACCTTTGACTATAGGATATCACATCTATAAGACAAAAACAAACATGCTATGTAAACGGACAATTAGAGGAGGACAAGAGTTAGAGGTAAACAATATAATTGCTAAAGTTTAAAAGATTCCAAAGAGAAGCTAGAAAATAAAAGAATGAAGAAGAGAAAGAGGCATAAAATATGACAGAAAAAGTTAGCACCAAAGAGGACAACGCAGGAGGTTGGACATCCACTAAAAGCTATCTCAGAAAGAGAGAACAGAGGAAAATGGAGGGGGGTATATCAATGAAAAGAATCGCACAGAATTAGGGAAGCTTTAATTTGTAGAATGAAAAGACCCACTGTCATGGATTGAATTATGTCCCCCAAAAAATGTGTGTATCAATTTGACTGGGCCGTGATTCCCAGTATTGTGTGGTTGTCCTCCATTTTGTGATTGTAATATTACATTAAAGACGATCAGGGTGGAATTGTATAACACCCTTACTATGGTCACATCCCTGAGCCAATGTAAAGGGAGTTTCCCTAGGGTGTGGCCTGCACCACCTTTTATCTCACAAGAGATAAAAGGAAAGGGAAGCAAGCAGAGAATTGGGGACCTCATACCACCCAGAAAGCAGTGCCAGGAGCAGAGCGCGTCCTTTGGACCCGAGGTCCCTGTGCAGAGAAGCTCCTAGTCCAGGGGAAGACTGATGACCACGTGGACCTTCCTCCAGAGCCCGTAGAGAAAGAAAACCTTCCCCTGGAGCTGGTGACCTGAATTCAGACTTCTAGCCTACTAGACTGTGAGAAAATAAATTCATCTTTGTTAAAGTCATCCACTTGTGGTATTTCTGTTATAGCAGCACTAGATGACTAAGACACCCACCTAGTGCCAAGCACAACAGATGGGAGAAAGCATTCACACATAGGTTGTTAAGGCAAATACAGATTAAAGAGTACCAGTAATCAGTTGCAGTCGAGTTGACCCAGACTCATGGCAACCCCACGCGCATCAGAGTAGAACTGCGTTCCAAAGGATTTTCAATGGCTGACTTTTCTGAAGTAGATCACCAGGCCTTTCTTCTGAGATGCCTCTGGGTGGGCTCAAACTTCCAACCTTTCAGTTAGCAGCTGAGCATGTTAACTGTTTGCAAGAATTTTAATTCTCTCTGTTGAAAATAAGGAAGAAGATTCCCCTCCCCTCTTCCTTTCAGAATTCACTTTAGAAAACTTGAATTGTAAGGTCTTTTTCAGCATCTTTGAAAAATATGCAAATCAAGGATGTTTCCTCAAGAACTGGGAGTTATCTCTTTTGAAATGTAATCATCAAGGAAGACCACACCCTCTCCATTTCCTGGAAGGAGATAACTATAACTTTAGGTGGCTCTGGGCCATAAAGATACTAGAAAATTAGCTATTTTATCTTGAAAACATGAATATAATAGACGCTCATTTGATGCAGAAAGAAGAGTGTTTCAATAAATGGTGCTGGGAAAGATGGATTCCCACATGGAGAAAAATTAAACAGAATCCATGAAAAGTAGCTATTTTATCTTGAAAACATGGATGTAATAGAAGTTCATTTGCTGGGGAAAGAGTCTTTCAATAAATGGTGCTGGAAAAATTGGATTTCCACATGCAGAAAAATTAAACAGAATCCATGCCTCACAAATTCAGAATGGATTAAGGACCTAAATGTGAAAATTAAAACCATAAGATTCTCAGAAGAAAATGCAAGTCAACTCAGTCGGGCCTAGTTTTTAACAATGGATTCTGTGATATAATATAAAAGCACAAACAGCAAAAGAGAAAATAAATAAATGAGACCTCATAAAAATTAAAAACTTTTGTTCATCAAAATACTCTACCAAGAAGGTGAAAATACAAGCTACCAATTAGGAGAATATCTTCAGAAACCATATATTCCATAAGAATCTAATAACCAATATATATATCAAACTCTGATAAATCAGTAACAGAAAGACAAATAACCCAATCGTAAAATGGGCAAAGGGCTTGAATAGACATTTCACCAAAGAGAACATTCAAATGGCCACCAAACACATGAAAAGATGCTCAATATCATTAGTCATCAGAGAGATGCAAATCAAAACCACAATGAGATCTCATTTCACTCTCACTATGATGGCTAAGATTAAAAATAAAACAAAAACAGAAAATAACAAATGTTGGCAAGGATGTGAGGAAATTGGAACCCTTCTCCATTGCTAGTGGGAAAGCAAAATGGTGCAGCCGTTATGGAAAACAGTGTGGTATTTCCTAAAAAACTAAAAATAGAACTACCATACCAAAACCCAACCAACCCCGATGTGGATGAGTTGATTCTGACTCATAGCGACCCTATAGGATGGAGTAGAACTGCCCCATAGGGTTTCCAAGGAGCAGCTGGTGGATTTGAACTGCTGACCTTTTGGTTCCACTCCTAGGTATATACCCAAAAGACTTGAAAACACAGACTCAAACAGAGAATTGTACACTGATGTTCATTGCAACACTATTCACGATAGCCAAAAGGTGGAAACAACCTAAATGCTCATCAACAGATGAATATATAAACAAAACATGGCACGTATATACAATGGAATACTACTCAGCTAGCAGGAGAAATGACACCTTTATACATGCCACAGTATTGATGGAGCTCGAAGACATTATGCTGAATGAAATACGTTAACCACAAGAGGACAAATATTGTATCACCTCATTTATGTAAAAAGGTTAGAAAAGGCAAATGTATAGAGAACAAGGTTTATTAGTGGTTACCAGGTATCTTAGTCATCTAGTGATACTATAACAGAAATACCACAAGTGGGTGGCTTTAACAAAGAGAAGTTTATTTTCTCACAGTCTAGAAGGCTACAAGTCCAAATTCAGGGCTACAGCTCCAGGGGAAGGCTTTCTCTGTCAGCTCTGAAGGAAGGTCCATGTCATCAATCTTCCCTTGGTCTAGGAGCTTCTCTGCGCAGGAACCTCATGTCCAAAGGACGTGCTCTGCTCCTGGCACTGCTTTCTTGATGGTATGAGTTTCCCCTGTGTCTCTGCTCGCTTCTCTCTTTTATATCTCAAAAGAGACTAGCTTAAGACACTATCCAATCTTGTATACCTCATCAGTATAACTGCTGCTAATCCATCTTATTAGTTCATAGTGATAGAGTTTACAATACACAAGGAAATCACATCAGATTACAAAACAGTACACAGTCATACAATACTGGGACTCATGATCCAGCCAAGTTGAAAGATATTTTTGGGGGACACAATTCAATCCATGACACCAGCAGTGGGATGGAGGGCAAAAGGGGGTGGGGGTTAACAGTGACGGAAAAATTGGATTTATTAAAGGTAAGGCTACACAACTGATTATTGTAATTGCTGTCAAGTTGTACACCTGTAAAAAGTTGAATTGGCAAAAGCTGTGTGATAGATATATTTACAACAACGACCAAAAAAAAAAAAAAAAAAAGCAGCTGCTGAGGCTGCTTATGTACAACCAAAAACCTCATCGGATTTGGTTCCTTGGTTTGGAGGTTTAGGGTCATGGTTTCATGGGACTTCCCAGTTAATTGGCCTAAGATCTTTTCTGCCTCCTAGTTTGTTGTGGAGTGCCTGGGGTCTTAAAATCTTGCATGTGACCATTCAAGGCACAGCAATTGATCTCTATTCACCTGGAGCAATAGGGGAAGAAGGAGAGTCAGGAATAGGAGGAGGAAATGGAATCTGTGGCTAATTGCCTCCATGAACAATTGCCTCTTTTGCCATGAGACCAGAAGAACTGGATGGTGCCCGGCTACCATTACTGAACATTTTGATCAAAGATTCTATAGCAGAATCCTTATCAAAAGGGGAAAGTGCAGTACAGAATTTAAAGTTCTCTTGGGCTTCAACGTTCTGGAGCCATGGAGGGTGGATGACCCCCTAAAACTATTGCTCTGAGATAGTCTTTAGACCCTAAACCAAAAATATCCCCTGAAGTCTTCTTAAAACCAAACAATAGTTTATCTTAACTAGTAAAAAATGTCTGCCTTGAGTATTATGCTGTTTTAAGAATTATCTACATGGGATCAAATTGACAACAGCAACTTGAAAGATTAGTTAGGAATCTTAGGGAGTAGTAAGTTCATGCGAATGGAAGAGGAACAACTCAGAAAAGGAGGGTGAGAACAGTTGCACAACTCAGAGAATGTAATCAGTGTCACTGAATTGTACATGCAGAAACTGTTGAATTGGTGTATGTTTTGCTGTGTATATTCTCAACAATAACAACAACAAGAAGTAAGTGTAATGGGTTGTATCCACTTAGCTATATAAAGGATAAGATTTCTTTGTCTTTGCAATGTCTTTAGAGGATTGCCTGTGGTACATCAAGTTCTAGTTTAATGCTTATTCAATAATGAAACGTTTCTTTCTCTTCTATTTTTGTGGAGAGGTTTTCTGGGTTGAGAGAGTGGTGTTAAAATATTTTTAAAGGCAAGAGTGAAAAAATGACTTTCCTGGGCCAACAGCCAAACAAAAATTAGTTGTAAGATCACTTACAATAAACCTCAGGTTTGCACAGAATTGACACATAGGCAAGTTTTCCTTATCAGCATAAGTTTAGCATGAGTTAGCAACAGTCAGTCAATCAAAAAGATACAGTTTAGCAGTCAGTGACCAACTTTCTCAAAACAAAAGGAAAATTAAATGTGATTAACCAATAAAGCAAAGGGCGAGATACTTACTCGTCTAAGCTTTGAAAGACGTTATAACTGTGTAAACTTGAGCCCCCTCACCATTTTCAGTTTGAGGTGCTCCCTGTTCCTGAATGGTTTCTCACTCAATAAACCCTGTTAACTCCAACTGAACTTGTTAATCAATTTTTTTCTTTCAACAGTCATTGTTTCTAATTATATTTCCCCAACAAGGCCCATCTTTATGAAATTCCAGAGCACCCAGGATAAGGAATCGATTCCAAAACTTAATGACGATGACAATGATGACTAGTTCACTTACAAAGATTCCACATCAGACCTGCCAGAGGACATTTTGGGAGAAAAATGATCTTGAACTGAAATTTCTTAAGCAGGAAAACCAGCTATTGAATGAAGGGACAGAATTTTTTTTTTTTCTTAGACTGTCAAGAACTAAAAAAGTTTACCTCCCACACACTTTTTTTTACAAGAGATATTTGAAGGTTTACTCTGGCAAGATTAGGGAGAAAATCAAAAGAAGGAGAGATGAGAACTATCAGTGTGTCTGACTGGGAAGAGTGAAGGAAAGTCCAGTTGGTGGGAGCTAGAAGGTGAGAGGGATGAGAAGCAAAGCTAGATGCAGAGATCCTCATCTTATACACAGGAAGTGGGTGGAACAAGAAGCAGGTATACACAGGTGAAGTAGGTATCATTGTCTGAAAATAAATTTAAAAATTGAAAATAAAAACCAAAATAACTTAGATGTTGGATGGAATCACTTAAATTGTGCATAAATATGTCCTAAAATCACATCACTCTAGTGTACACCAAGATTATCAGTACATGTCCTAATAGTTGAAAACATTCATTTTGACTAATATTTTTGGACACTGTTGTAGGCTGGGTTCTCTAGAGAAGCATAACCAGTAAAGAATATAAATATATTATATATATATATATATATATATATATATATATATATATATATATATAAATTTATATATATATATAGAGAGAGAGAGATTTATATCAAGGAAATGGCTCATGTGGTTGTAGCAGCTGGAACATCTCAAGTCCATGGTGGGTCAGGATAGAGGCTTCTCTCGATTCATGTAGCTGCAGGGGCTGGTGAACCCAAGATTGGCAGGTTAGAAAGCAAGGCTGTTGCTCACAGGCTGTGAAGATCAACGAATCCCAAGATCAGCTGGCAAGACTGCAGGTAAGCTGCTAGCTCAAGTCCCAACAACTGGAGGTCAGACAAACAGGAGCCAGCTGCAGGATCCAGAACGAGCAAAAGCCCCCACCCCCCACCCCAAGCCCTGCCTGAACATCCACTCATGCTCGATGCAGGCCACACGCCCATGAGAACTCCCCTTCAGCTGATTGGCTACTCACAGCACATCCTGTCATGGGAGTGATCACATATCAGATCTCAACAGGGAAGTGATCACAATTACACGACTGCCAAAACACTGAGAATCATGGCCCAGCCAAGTTGACACACAATCTTAACTATCACAGACACTGTCAATGAACATAGGTTGTTTTTGCTGCTCAACATTCATGTCAGCTCCTTCTGGGAACAAGCCTCTGATTCCTTTGGAAACACTCTTCCCCTCTCAGTCCTTGTGTTTCAAGTGATTCTAACTAACCCTCTCTCCCCACCCCAGAGGCTCCAGGGTGAGTGTGAGGTCCAGGCCTGGTGTATTTTATCTCTGGGCTGCAGCAATGGGTTTAAAGATGGGATCCAAGGCTGCACCAGAAGATAAGCCTGTAACTTTTGTTGGATGGTTGGAAAAAGAAGTTATCTTCCTGGATTGAAAAATAGTTGTAAAAATAATGTAAGCAGGAGCTGCTGCACCCGCCTCACAAACAGAGCCTGTCTGAGACTGAAACTAAGGCAGAAAGCAGTGCTGCCACATAGAAGAAAGGGGAGAGAGAATCAGCCACGCTTGAAACTAGATACATCTCTGGGCTTTTTATTATGTGAGGGTGATAAATTTCCTTTTTTGCTTAAGCTGGTGTGAGTTGAGCTTCTGTAACTTGCAACAGAATGGGTCCCTGACTAATTGAATAATTTGATTAACCGATTCAATAACTTACTTTGTTAGAGCTAGAGACAAAATTGTGAAAGTAAGAAAAATGTTGCCAAGTAAGCAGAACAAGCAGAGCTAACTATTACTTCTGAAGGAAAACTAAAAAGTGAGAAAGCAGACCAAAATTTGTGAAAGCATTCCAGGGTTCAAAAAGTTATCAAAAGATATGTCTCCCTGAGACAGACATAACTACTTAATGGTGCATAAAAGTTTAAAAAATAACACACATGGTGGGCAAATTGTAAAACCAATAATCTGAATTAGTGATTTTAATACTTTTCCATATTTTTTATTTTGGAAATTTCTTTTGTTTTTATTTTTAGTGCAGTATTTCCTCTCTTTTCCATTCTAAACTTGCTTTCTTTCCACCAGCATCACTCCATACTCACCTCCCTATTTTCAAGTAATTAATCTTAATAGTTTATAGATGCTGTACCTTTCTTGGGAGTCCTGGTGGCACGGTGGTTAAGAGATCAGGCTGCTAACCAAAAGATCAGCCATTTGAATCTGCCAGCTGCTACTTGGAAACTCTATGGGGCGGTTCTACTCTGTCCTATTGAGTCGCTATGAGTCTTAATTGACTCGACAGCAATGGGTTTGGTTTATTGGTTTGGTACCTTTCTTCTTCAGTGTGTGTGTATTCTTACTGAGGTATGATTGTCTTAGGCTGGGTTCTCTAGAGAAGCAAAACCATGGAAGCATATAAATACATACAGAGAGGGATTTATATCAAGGAAGTGGCTCACATGGTTGTAGAGGCTGGGAAGTTCTAAGTCCGTAGGTCAGGCTGGAGTCTTCTCCTGACTCACGTAGCTGCAGGGCCTGGTAAACCCAAGATCAGCAAGTAAATGGCAGGCCACTAGCTCACAGACTGTAGAGGCTGATGAATCCCAAGACTGGCAGGTAAGCTACTAGCTCAAGTCCTAAGAACCAGAGGTCAGATGAATAGGAGCTAGCTGCAGAATCCAGAATGAGAAAAAGCCAGTGGGCCTTGCTAGAAAGTCTACATATATTGGAGGTAGGTGCCACCCCATCCCCCCCCCAAAAAAAACTCCCTTTCAACTGATTGGCTGCTTATAACAGATCTCATCATGGAGGTGATTACATTATATCGGATCTCATTATCGAAGTGATTACATCATTATATAGCTGCCAAACTACATCATAACTTCTAAACCACTAAGAATCATGGCCCAGCCAAGTTGATACACAACCTTAACCATCACAGGCCACCCCTTGACAACTTGGCTCCCGTACACGTCTCTAAATAAAGACAACTATAAAGTCATACTTGGATCCACAATCAACAACCACAGAAGCAACAGTCAAGAAATCAAATGACTGAGTTGAGAATCCAGATATAAGCTCATCCACCTATGAGCAGCTAATATTTGACTAAGGCCCAAAGTCCATTAACTGGGGAAAAGATGGTCTGTTTAACAAATGGTGCTGGCATAACTGGATATCTATATGCAAAAAACTGAAACAAGACCCATACCTCACATCATGTACAAAGACTAACTCAAAATGGATCAAAGACTTAAGTATAAAATTGAAAATGATAAAGACCATGGAAGAAAAAATAGGGACAACACTAGGAGCCCTAGTACATGGCATAAACATAATACGAACCATAAGGAACAATGCACAAGCACCAGAAGACAGACTGGATAAATGGGAGCTCATAAAATCAAACACTTATGCTCATCAAAATACTTCACCAAAAGAGTAAAAAGACAACCTACAGACTGGGAAAAAATTTTTGGCTACGATAAATCCAATCAGCATTTAATCTCTAAAATCCACAAGATACTGCAAAACCTCAACAACAAAAAGACAAATAACCCAACTGAAAAACGGGCAAAGGATATGAACAGGCACTTCACCAAAGAAGATATTCAGGCTGCTAACGGACACATGAAGAAATGCTCATGATCATTAGCCATGCAGATCAAAACTACAATGAGATATTATCTCACCCCAGCAAGGCTAGCATTAATCCAAAAAACACAAAATAACAAATGCTGGAGAGGTTGTGGAGAGACTGGAACACTTATACACTGTTGGTGGGAATGTAAAATGGTATAACCGATTTGGAAATCGATTTGGTGCTTCCTTAAAAAGCTAGAAATAGAAGTACGATACGATCCAGCTATCCCATTCCTTGGGATATATCCTAGAGAAACAACAGCCGTCACACGAATAGATATACGCACACACACGTTCATCGCAGCACTGTTCACAATAGCAAATAGATGGAAGCAACCTAGGTGCCCATCAACAGACGAATGGATAAACAAATTATGGTATATCCACACAATGGAATATTATGCAATGATAAAGAACAATGATCAAGCTGTGAAACATCGTATAACATGGTGGAAGCTGGAACTTATTATGCTGAGTGAATTTAGTCAGTCACAGAAGGACAAATACTGTATAAGACCACTATCATAAGAACTCAAGAAAAGGTTTAAACACAGAAGAAAACATTCTTTGATGGTTACAGGGGTGGAGAGGGAGGGTGAGGGTTATTCACTAACTAGATAGTAGGTAAGAATCATCTTAGGTAAAGGGAAGTACAGCACACACTACAGGGGAAGCCAGCACAACTGGACTAAACCAAAGCTAAGAAGTTTCCTCAGTACAATCAAATACAGAGACAGAGTAGCAGGGATGGGGCATGTGGGAACCATGCTTTCAGGGGACATCTAGGTCAATTGGCATAACAAAGCTTATTAAGAAAATGTTTTGCATCCTATTTTGGTGAGTGGTGTCTGGGGTCTTAAAAGCTTGCAAGCAGCCATCTAAGATGCATCAATTGGTCCCAACCACTTGGAGTAAAGGAGAACGAAGAACACCAAAGACACAAGGGAAGTATTGGCCCAAGAGACAGAATGGGCCACATAAACCAGAGACTTCATCAGCCTGAGACCAGAAGAACTAGATGCTGCCCGGCTACCACCAATGAACCTCCTGACAGGGAACACAACAGAGGGTCCCTGATGGAGCAGTAGAACGATGGGATGCAGAACTCAAATTCTAGTAAGAAGACCATACTTAATGGTCTGACTGAGACTGGAGGTGCCCCAGAAAGCATGGCCTCTGGACTCTCTATCACCCCAGAACTAAAACAATTTCCAAGGCCAACTCTTCAGACAGGGATTGGACTGGACTGTGGTACATAAAGGGATACTCATGAAGAATGTGCCTCTTAAGTCAAGTAGATACAAGAGACTAAGGGGACAGCTTCTGTATGGAGGTGAGACGGGAAGGGAGAGAGAGGAACTGGTTGAATGTTCATGGGGAATCAGGGGCGGAGGGGAGCAGTGTGCTGTCACAGAATGGGGTGAGCGGATGGGGTCTCATAACAATGTATGTAAAAAAAATTTGTATGGGAGACTAACATGAAATGTAAACTTATTTAATTACAACAATAAAAAAAATTAGAGTAGAAAAAAAAGAAATCAAATGACTTATTGCATTGGGCAAATCTGCTGCAAAAGACCTCTTTAAAGTGTTGGAAAGCAAAGATGTCACTTTGTGGGCTAAGGTGCACCTGACCCAAGCCATGGCATTTTATTTTCAATTGCCTCATATGCATGTGAAAACTGGACAATGAAAAGGAAGACCAAAGAAGAACTGATGCCTTTGAATTACATTGTTGGTGAAGAATATTGAATATACCATTAACTGCCAGAAGAACAAACAAATTTGTCTTGGAAGAAGTACAGCCAGAATGCTCCTTAGAATCAAAGGGGGTGAGATTTTGGCTCACTTACTTTGGACATGTCACAAGGAGGAACCAGTCCCTGGAGAAAAGCATTATGCCTGGTAAAGTAGAGGGTCATTATGAGAGACTCACTATGAGTAGAGAAGAACATTATGCTTGGTAAAGTCACTGGTAAAAGAGGAAGACCTTCAACAAGATGGATTGACACAATGCCTGCAATAATGGGCTCAAGCATAACATCGATTGTGAGGATGGTGTGGGACCAGGCAATGTTTCATTCTGTCGTACATAAGGTCACTATGAGTTGGAACTGACTCAAAGGCACCTAACAACAACTTGTGCCTAACATGATACAACTAACACTCATACAACCGAAAATGTACTAGTCCTGTCTACATCTTATATTTTAGAAGTGAAGAAAACAAAAATATTTGATGTACACATACCAGAAAGAAATACTCATAATAATTATAGTCCTTGTTTCTGCAACAGGTTGCATGGTCGTAGCTGGTATTTAGAACTACCTTCCTCCACCACCTGTTCGGTACTCCCTTTACCCTCAGCAAGTACCTCAGCTGGTCATGGTTCTTTGCCTGGTGGGATGACCCAAACCTTCATTCTTGAAGGGCCTGGGCCGTTAGCAGTCATGTTGGAATTGGGTTGCTGTAGTTTTCCATTGACTTTAAATCACAGGGCATGGTAGTACTAAAACACGTCTCAAGGGATCTCTTGTATTCCAGACATAATATTCTTTAGCTCCATTATGTACTATCAATCAGATTTCCTCTTGGTAATCAGGATCAATCACACCAGCCAATACAGTAACTCCCTTTATTCCCTGTTGATCCAGAGCCCAAAGTGCCCAGGTAGTGTTCTGAACTTCCAGTTCAAAGGAATCAGTGTTGTGTCTCCTGGTGGGAGCATTCATCCCTTTGGAATTAAAATCTCTAGACCCACAGAGCATAAGGTCAAGGGGACAGGAAGAAAAAATTTTACAAGTGGGTCACTAGGCGTAATAGTAAGTGGTGTCACTCCCATTTCCACACCTTGATTCTGGGACCCATGAATCTTGGCTATGGGAAAAACAACACCTTATATTGTACACTGATTTAGAGCATATATAGCCTCCTGGAGAATACTGCCCCAAACCTGCAAGGTATTGCCACCTATCTGACACCATAATTTTGCTTTTAGAAGGCCATTCCATTGTTCTATCAATCCAACTGCTTCAGGATGATGGGGAACATAATAAGATCAATGGGCATGGGCACTTAATTTGCTGTGAAGTGAGTTCCTTGATCCAAGGCAGTGCTGTGTGGGATACCATGACGGTGGAGAAGGCATTCTCTAAGTCCATGAATAGTAGTTTTGGCAGAAGCATTGAATACAGAGAAGGCAAATCCATATCCAGAGTAAGTGTCTATTCCAGTAAGAACAAAACACTGCCCTTTTCATGAAGGAAGTGGTCCAATGTAATCAACCTGCCACCAGGTTGTGGGCTGATCACCTCGAGGAATGGTGACATATTGGGGACTCAGTGTTGGTCTCTGCTGCTGGCAGATTGGGCACTCAGCAGTGGCTGAAACCAAGTCAGCCTTGGTGAGTGGAAGTCCATGTTGCTGAGCCCATGCATAACCTCCATCCCTGCCACCACGGCCACTTTGTTCATGAGCCCATTGGGCACTGACAGGAGTGTCTGGGGAAAAAGGATGGCTGATTTCCACAAAATGTGTCATCATGTACAGTTGATTGTTAAAATCCTCCTCTGCCGAGGTTACACAAATATCTTCATTTCTTTGGACCATTCAGACAGGTCTATCCACACACCTCTTCCCCATAAATCCTTGTCTCCAATTTTCCAATCATATTCCATCCAAGTCCTTGACCATCCATTCAAACCATTAACCACAGCCATGAATCAGTATACAATTGCACATCTGGCCATTTCTCCTTCCAAGCAAAGTGAACAACTAGGTACACTGCTCTAAGTTCTGCCCATTGTAAGGATTTTCTTTCACCATTGTCCTCCAGGGAGGTCCCAGAAAGGGGCTGTAGTGCTGCTGCTGTCCACTTTAAAGTAGTGCCTGCATATCATGCAGAACCATCTGTAAAACAGTCACAAGTTTTCTCTTCCTCAGTCAACTGATCATAAGGAAATCCCCATGAGGCCGTAGATGAAGACTGGGAGAAGGCAGATAATGTGACAGGAGTGAAGATTATGTGCATTTGGACCACTTCCTCATGCAACTTACTTGTGCCTTCAGGTCCTGCTCTGGTCTGATCTCATATATACCACTTCCATTTAATGATGGAGTGCTGCTGCGCATATCTGACTTTATGAATCTGTGGGTCAGACAAACCCAATTCGTGATGGGCAGCTCAGGCCATGTGGTGACTTGGTGGCCCATGGTTAAGCACTCTCTACGAAGGCCCAGTAACAAGCCAAAAACTGTTTCTCAGAGGAAGAGTAATTATTTGCAGAGGACGATAGGGCTTTGCTCCAAAATCCTAAGGGTCTGTGCTGTGATAGGGGCCTTCCAAAGACACCAAACAGCATCTCTATCTGCCACTAACACCTCAAGCACCATTGGATCAGCTGAAGCATATGGCCCAAGTGGCAGAGTGGCTTGCACGGCAGCCTGAACCTGCTGCAGAGCCTTCTCTTGGTCTGGGCCCCACTCACAACTAGAGTCACTGGCTAAATAGGCCAGAATAGTAAATCCAGATGAGGGGAGGGATATGTTGCCTCCAAAATCCAAAGAAGCCCACCAGGAGTTGTGCCTCCTTTTTAGTTGTGGGAGGGGCCAGATGCAATAACTTATCCTTCACTTTAGAAGGAATATCTCGACATGCCTCATACCACTGGACACCTAGAAATTTCAATGAGGTGGAAGGCACCCTAATTATTGTTGGATTAATTTCCCACCCTCTAGCACACAAATGGAGCCCTGGTGGCACAGTGGTTAAGCATTGGGCTGTTAACCAAAAGGTTGGCAATTCAAACCCGCCAGCTGCTCCTTGGAAACCCTATGGGGCAATGTTACTGTGTCCTATAGAGTCACTATGAGTCAGAATCGACTCGATGGCAACAGGTTTGGGTTTTGGTTGCTGGAGCACACAAATGTTTTATCAGTAATTCCAGAGTCTTTGACACTTCTTCCTTACTAGGTACAATAAGCATAATGTCACCATTGTAATGGGCAGTGTGACATTTTGTGGAAGGAAAAGGCAATCAAGGAATCTGCAGACTAAATTATGACATAGAGCTGGAGACTTGCTATACCCTTAGGGTAGGACAGTGAAGGTGAATTGCTGGCCTTGCCAGCTGAGGCAAACTGCTTCTGGTGGTCCTTCAAAATAGGTATGGAGAAAAAGGTATCAGCCAGTTTCTTAGTCATCTAGTGCTGCTATATTAGAAATACCACAAGTGGACAGCTTCAACAAAGACAAATTTATTCTCTCACAGTCCAGTAGGTTAGAAGTACAAATTCAGGGCATCAGCTTTGGGGAAGGCTTTCTCTCTCCATTGGCTCTGGAGGAAAGTCTTTCTCATCAATATTTCCCTGGACTAGGAGCTTCTCCGCACAGGAACCCCAGGTCCAAAGGACATGCTCTGCTCCTGGCACTGCTTTCTTGGTGGTATGAAGTCCCTAACTCTCTGCTTGCTTCCTTTTCCTTTTATCACTTGTAAGATAAAAGGTGGTGCAGGCCATACCCCAGGGAAACTCCCTTTAGACTGGATCAGGGATGTGACCTGAGCAAGGGTGTTACATCCCACCCTAATCCTCTTTAACCACAGGCAGAGATTATGACTTATAACACATAGGAAAATCACAAAATGGAGGACAACCACACAATACTGGGAATCATGGCCTAACCAAGTTGACACATATTTTTTGGGGAACACAATCCAATCCATGACAGCCAGATCAATAGCTGCATACCAGGTACCAGGAGATGTATTAATTTGCTCTAGCAATGAAACTACATCTGGAAGAGCAGCTGCAATTGGAGTCACCATCTGCTTAAGTTTTCGATAATCCACTGTCATTCTCCAAGAGCCACCTGTTTTTTGCACAGGCCAAATAGGCAGGTTGAATAGGAATATGGTGGGAATCACAGCCCTGCATCCTTCAAGTCCTTGATGGTGGCAGTGATCTCTGCAATCCTTCCAAGAATGTGGTATTGTTTTGGTTTACTGTTTTCCTAGGAAGAGGCAGTTCTAATGGCTTCCACTTGGCTTTTCCTACCATAATAGCCCTTACTCCACTTGTCAGGGATCCAATGTGTGGCGTTCTGCCAGTTGTTGAGTAAATATATTCCAATTATTCATTCCAGAACTGGGAAAATCACTATAGGATGGGTTTCGGGGCTCACTGGACCCACTGTGAGACAAACCTGAGTTATGACTCCATTAATAACCTGACCTCCACATGCCACCACTCTGACTGGTGGGCCACAGTGACATTTTGGGTCTCCTGGAATTAGTGTCAGTTCAGAGCCAGTATCCAGTAATCCCCCAAAAGTCTGATTATTTCTTTTTTCCCCCCATGAACAATCATTCTCATAAAAGGCAATAGATCCTTTTGGGGAAGGCTGGTAGAAAGATTAACAGTATAAATGTTTGGCAGTGTAGTGGGCTCCTTCCTTCAGAGGAGCCACCCTCCCCTTCATTCAGAAGGTTGTGGACCTGTATACTGGCTCAAGTCTGGGATTTGATTGAAGGGTCATGACTCTGTTCTGGCGATTCAAGTCGACTGCTGTTCACTTGACCTAGAATTCTTCCACTTGTACAGATCAAGTCAATATTTAGTAGATTTCTCATCTATTTCATTACTAGGGATACCATGACTAAGCATCCTATAGCCATAATTCCATACAAGTCAGACCATTCTGATTACTGCTTTGACTCTGCTGTCCACTATGGTAACCACGTCTATCTTGTCTTTGTTGATTGAGGGCCGCCATTTGGCCCCTACCACCATGGTGTCCAGTCAGCCCCATTGTAGTTAGGTGTCTTAATTCAGTTAGCTCAGTTCCCACTGTCAAGTCTGACTTACATAAAATAGTAATCAAAGCAGTCTTCAAGGATGCTAGGTCTCTCTTCACAAATTTGTTCCTCACGGTTGTGGTAAAAGATGTGTCCTCTGGAAACTCCATGTGTGGGTCTGTAGCTCTAATGCCAGAAAGTCCACCTATATTGGGTATAAGCCACACCCCAAGGAAACTCCTTTTCAACTGATTGGCTGCTCATAACAGATCTCATCACGGAGATGATTACTTTATTACAGAGCTTCCAAGCTACATCCTAACTGCCAAATCACTCAGAATCATGGCCCAGCCAAGTTTACACAGAACCTTAACCTTCACAGCATACAATAGATCTCCCATATTTAAAGTGTACAATTGTATAAGATTTGATATATATATATTCTTATGAAATCATGAACACAATCAAGACAGTGAAAACATCTATCACCCCCAAAAGATTCCTTGTGCCCTTTTTTTTATCCCTGCTTCCCATCTTTCCCCACCTCCTCAGACAACCACTGATATGCTTATTATCACTATAGTGTTAGTTTACATTTTCTAGAATTTTATATAAATAGAATCATATGGTTTGTACTCATTTTTGTCGTGTTTTTTTCACTTGGCATAATTATTTTGTGATTTATCCATGTTGTTGCATGTATCAATAGTTCACTCTTTTATTACTGAATAGTATCCCATTATATGTGTCATGGATTGAATTGCACCCCAAAAAATACGTGTCAACTTGTTTAGGCCATGATTGCCAGTATTGTGTGATTATCCACCATTTTGTCATTTGATGAGATTTTCCCGTGTTGTAAATCCTATCACTATGATGGATTATCGGTAGTTATATTGATGAGATATACAAGATTAGGTAGTGTCTTAAGCCAGTCTCTTTTGAGATATAAAAGAGAGAGGTGAGCAGAGAGACAGGGAGATTTCATATCACCAAGAAAGCAGTGCCAGGAGCAGAGCGTGTCCTTTGGACCTGAAGTTCCTGTGCAAAGAAGCTCCTAGACCAAGGGAAGATTGATGACATGGACTTTCCTCCAGACTCAACAGACAGAGAAAGCCTTCCCCTGGAGCTGATGTCCTGAATTTGGACTTGTAGACTACTAGACTGTGAGAGAATAAATTTTTCTCTGTTAAAGCCATCCAGGCATCCACTTGTGGTATTTCTGTTACAGCAGCACTAGATGACTAAGACAATATGTACATACCACAGATTGTTTATCTATTTACCTATTGATGGACATTTCCGTTGTTTTCAGTTTTGGCTATAACAAATATTCAAAGCTGCTATAAATATTCATGTACAAGTCTTTGTATGAACATATACTTTTTTTCTCTTGGGTGAATATCTAGGAGTGGAATAGCTGGATCATATAATGGATATGTTTACTTTTTAAGAAACTGACCATCTATATTCCAAAGTGATTGCATCATTTTATGCCTCAGCAAACAATGTATGAAAATGTAGTCCCTCCACATCATTACTAACATTAGGCGTGGTCAGTCTATTTAAATTTAGCTCTTCTTAATGTCTGAATAATATTTCTATTCTATGAGTGAAATGTCCTAGTAAAAACACTAGACTGACACTTCTTTAGAAAGTATAAGAAAGAATTGTATTGAAGGAAAAAAAAAAGATCATTTAATGAAATGGAGAATCACACAGGCACTCAAACAAGAGGCAGCATGTATTCTGGCTTGCAGGGAGAGCAGGGAGGTATTTAACAGGTAGAGCAAACAAACGTAAAATGGTTTCACATCAAGTGGCCAAAGGGGAAGGAAGGAAAAATTTACAAGGGGTTGTCAATTACAAATTTCCTAACATCAATTTCTAGCCTAATATCAATCTCTTATTTCCCACTACAAATTGACTACAGCAATACTTCTAAATCAAGTCGTGTAAACATTCCTGATGTGGGGAGATTAGTGATTGATTGTAGGCTAGTTGGTTCAACTCCAGATGGAGTCCTTGAAATTTAAAATTCAATCATTTGGTTAGGAAGGAGATTAAATCAGCTCCAACTTGAAACTTTTTGAAATGTAAACGTTGCCCATCTGGCTAGGAGGGAGTTAGGGCCTAGGCATTCACCAGATGAATTGCCTGAGAGCAGTCAAGATAGCAAGTTTATTTACATGAGCTAAGGCCACGTCTTTACACTCTTTCTGTCACAAGCAATTAAAACTTTTACAAGAAGCCAGCTTGTTTTTTGTAGAAGGTAGAGGCAGCCTCTATCTAGTTGCAGCTTAATTTAAAATAGAATTTCCATTTAGCTCTGGGATTAACCATTTCAATCACACCAAGCAGCCCAAGTTTTAAGATTTGCTTATTTAGTACCAACATTTATTCCTCAATGATATCCCTACTGATGATAAACTTTTACCTTGCTTCCAGTATTTTTGCCTCTAGAAACAATGCTGCAATAAGTATTCTTATACTAACTGGAACTTTTACTGCTATGGGATGAAGACTTTGGTATAGGATTGCTGCACTGAGGGTATAAATATTATAAAACAAATATTATCAGAAAGCCTTCCAAAAAGACCATAATAATTTACATTTTACCAGCAATGCATTGAAGAGTACTTTACCCTTCTTCTCAAACTCACTTATAATTTTTGCCAGTAGTAAATGTTATGACTCTTTAATTTTTATAAATTGTTATTTTAATTTCCATTTCCTTGACCCTTTATGAAGTTGAGTATCTTCTCATATGTGTATTGGCCATCTATTGTTCATCTAGAAACAGTCTGTCTTCGTCATCTAGTACTGCTCTAACAGAAATACCACAAGTGGATGGTTTTAACAAGGAGAAGTTTATTCTCTCACAGTCCAGTAGGCTACAAATCCAAATTCAGGGATTCAGCTCCAGGAGAATAGTTTCTCCGTTGGCTCTGGAGGAAGGTCCATGTCATCAATCTTCCCTCAGTCTGGGAGCTTCTCTGCGCAGGAACCTCAGGTCCAAAGGACGCACTCTGCTCCTGGCACTGCTTTCTTCCCTTTCCTTTTATCTTGCTTCCCTTTCCTTTTATCTCTTGTAAGGTAAAAGGTGGAGCAGGCCATACCCTAGGGAAACTCCGTTTACATTGGATCAGGGATGTGACCTGGGTAAGGGTGGTGTTACTATCCCACCCTAATCCTCTTTAACATAAAATTACAATCACAAAATGGAGGACAACCACGCATTTCTTGGAATTGTGTCCCAGCCAAATTGTGTCCCAGCCACATTTTTGGGGGGACATAATTCAAACCATGACACAGCCTATGTGTATGTTGAACATTTTTCCTTTTTTTATATTATTTTACTCTTTTTTTGTTGCTGAAAATATATACAGCAGAACTTACACCAATTCACCAATTTCTACATGTACAATTCAGTGACATTGATTACATTCATAAAGTTGTGCAACCATTCTCACCCTGCTTTTCTGAATTGTTCCTTCCCCATTAACATAAACTCACTGCCCTCTAAGTTTCCTATATAATCTTTTGAGTTATGCTGTCAGTTTATTCCCATATAGACCTTAAAAGAGCACAATGCTCAAGGCAGACATTCTTTACTAATTAAGCTAAACTGTTGTTTGCTTTAAAGAATACTTCAAGGGATATTTTTGGTTTAAGGTTTCAAGATTATCTCAGGGCAATAGTTTTGGTTGTTCATCCAGCCTCCATGGCTCCAGAAAGTCTGGATCCCAAGAGTATTTTAAATTCTGTTCTGCATTTTCCCCCTTTTGATCAGGATTATGCTATAGAATCTTTGATCAAAACATTCAGAAGGCAGGGCCCAAATGGCAGAATAGTCAGACGCTTCATGTCATCCCTCTTAGAACAAAGACCTCCCTACAAAAAAGGTGAATCAGATATATATGACAATCTAGCAACCCTAAGCATCCAACACAAAGCTGAAGAATTGGACTGAGTGACAGGTGGAAGGAGAAACAATTCAAAAACAGTGGAAACAGGGAATTTCAGATCACATATCATTGGCATCCTGCTAGCTGAATCTACAAAGTGCAGGCATATCGAGGCAAGCAGTAGCATCCCAAGCTGAAACTCACCACATTTGGTGCAGCTAAGCAGCAGTGACTCTGCATGCACTTCCAGAAGAAAACAAGAGAAACGCCAGACCTGTGAAAGTTAAGTGCAAGCTCCCAACCCATTGCGTGCACCATACCCCTTCCCCAACCAGAGCTCCACAGCTTAGGATCACTCCCTTCTCCTCGTCTATCCCCTTCCCTGCTCTGACACCAGTCCAGCAGCATTCAACACCACGATGCCCCCTAAGCTGGGAACTCCACAGCACCTGCCCCTTTACCCAGCCACTGGCATGGGAGTCCATGGACTTGCAGCATCTTGACCCCCACCAATCACTCACACCAGAGCCTTGCTGGCCAACCTGGCAGAGCTCACCTTCATTAGGACAAAACAGGAAGCCCATTTTCACTTACTCCAGCCAAGTAGGAGCTGCAAATCTGTGGCATTTGACACTGCCCCACCCCCTAAGAAGGGGACTCACTGACTGACACTGGGGGCCTGAGGGCTGGCAGTACCACCCACTCCATCTGGCCACCCATGATGGGGAACTGAGAACCAGTTACACCCCCAATCCCTCCAGCCAATGACACCGGGTACCCAAGGACTGGCTGCACTCCCCCCCACCCCAACTATGTGCTTTAGTGGACAGAGGAAAACCCTCCATACAGGCACCCAGGAGGAACCTTCAGCCCCCTCCCTTGTCCCCCACATTGCCCCCCAGAGCAACCAGAGATCTGTGCCTGCTCCAAACACTCCTATGCAGCCCAGCCTGCCCAGGACTGTAGGTGAGAGTCTCCACATCACACACTTGGTGACGACAACCTGGGCACCTGCACCCTGACCAACTGGTAAGGAACAGAACACAGGCACAACACACAAACCAATGACCAGGGAGAACACCCTCTGCACCCACGACCAGGTGATCAGCAGGAGATATTCATCATCTCATCAAAAACACCACCTACATCTTCAGTAGCCCCACAAAAACAGCAAACAGACTCCCAGGCTCACACACCTAGTAGCTGCTCTGATCACCTGGAGACAGGAGATGAGAGTTTCTATGTGGCCAGATTAATGACCTGAGTAGCCCACATGCCCAGCCTACTTGGACATAGCAAAACAAAACAAAAATTTGGACGCAGTAAACAAAAATACAATAAATAAATAAATATAATAACTCCTTGATGCCTCAGAGACAATAAACAATGTCAAATCACGTAAAGGAGCTGCACAAGATGGCTCGAGCAAGCCACCAAAATAAAGAACCAGAAAACCTTCTGGAGGAAGATAAGGCAATGGAACTACCTGATAAAGAATTCAAAAGGCTAATATACAGAGCTCTCCAAGATCTCAAGAAGGAGATCAGACAAAACATAGACCAAACCAAGGAACACACATACAAAGCAATAGAAGAATTCAGAAAAACAATACAAGAACAAAATGACAGAATAAACAGGCTGCTAGAAAACATACAAAAACAGCAACTAGAAATCCAAAAGATTAACAATAAAGTTTCAGAATTAGGCAACTCAATAGAAGGTCATGGGAGTAGAATTGAGACAATGGAAGTCAGAATTAGTGAGACTGAAGATAAATCCCTTGACACCAATTTGTTTGAGGAAGAATTAGAAAAGAGAATGAAGAAAAATGAATAAATCCTTAGAATTATGTGGGATACTATCAAGAGGAAAAACCTACAGGTGATCGGAGTACCAGAAAAAGGGGGATAATGGAAAACACAGAGAGAATTGTTGAAGATCGCTGGCAGAAAACTTCCCTAATGTCATGAAAGATAAGAAGATATCTAAGAAGCTCAATGAACCCCATACAGGATGGATGCCAAAAGAAAGTTATTCTTTAAAAAAATCCAGAAATTGTAGCCAGGCATCATCCATTTCTTCTGGTCTTATGGCAAAGGAGGCAGTGCATGGACCATTTTCCATGAAATTAAGTAAATTGCTCTTTCCCTGCCTTTGTCATATATTAAGTTCCCTTATTATCTGCGATTCACTCTGTACTGTGTATACTGTTTCGCTGATTTATCTGTTCTTATGCCACCACCATGCTGATTTGATTATGCTCAGGCATTTTTTTTTTCCTTGGGAGCCTTAAAAAAGAATTATCTAATTCCACACACAAAAAAAATTAGGATTTCAACTGGAATTGAATTAAATATACATAAATTTTGGACGAATTTATATCATTGTAGCAGTAAATCTTCCCATCACAGCCCATCTTTGTCCTACTGCAGTGGCTTGTGTGTTGCTATGATGCTGGAAGTTATGCCACTAGTATTTCAAATATTTCAAATACCAGCAGTGCCACACATGATGGACAGGTTTTAGCTGGGCCTCTACATGAAGACAGACTAGGAAGCAAGGCCTGGTGATTTACTTCCAAAAATTTTTGTTGTTGTTGTTAGGTGCCATCGAGACAACTCCACCTCATAGTGAACCTATGTACAACAGAATGAAACACTGCCCAGTCCTGCACCATCCTCACAATTATTGTTATGCTTGCGCCCACTGTTGCAGCCACTGTGTCAATCCATCTCATTGAGGGTTTTCCTCTTTCTCGCTGCCCCTCTACTTTACCAAGCATGACGTCCTTCTCCAGGGACTGGCCCTTCCTAATAACATGTCCAAAGTATGTGAGATGAAGCCTGGCTTCTAATGAGCATTCTAGCTGTACTTCTTCTGAGACAGATTTGTTTGTTCTTCTGGAAGTCCATGATATATTCGACATTCTTCATTGATTCAAAGGCATCAATTCTTTAGCCTTCCTCATTCACTGTCCAACTTTCACATGGTGATTGAAAGTACCATGGCTTGGGTCAGAGGCACCTTAGTCCTTAAAGGGACATCTTTGCTTTTTAACACTTAAAGAGGTCTTCTGCAGCAGATTTGTGCAATGTCATGTGTCATTTGATTTCTTGACTGATGCTTCTATGGTTGCTGATTGTGGATCCAAGTAAAATGAAATCCTTGACAACTTCCGTCTTTTCTCCGTTTATCATGATGTTGCTTATTGGTCCAGTTGTGAGGATTTTTGTTTTCTGTATGTTTAAGTGTAATCCATACTGAAGGCTGTGGTCTTTGATCTTCATTAGTAACAGCTTCAAGTCTTTTTCACTTTCAGCAAGTAAGGTTGTGTTATCTGCATATCGCAGGCTGTAAAAGAGTCTTCCTTCAATCTTAATGCTACATTCTTCATCATATACTCCAGCTTCTGGGATTATTTGCTCAGCATACAGATTGAATAAGTATGGTGAAAGATACAACCCTGATGCACACCTTTCTTGACTTTAAACTACGCGGTACCCCCTTGTCCTGTTCGAACGACTGCCTCTTGGTCTATGTACGGGTTGCTTAGGAGCACAATTAAGTATTCTGGAATTCTTATTCTTTGCAATGTTATCCATAATTTGTTATGATCCACACAGTCAAATGCTTTTGCATAGACAATAAAACACAAGTAAACATCTTTCTGGTATTCTCTGCTTTCAGCCAGGATCCATCTGATATGAGCAGTGATAGTCCTCGTTCCACGACCTCTTCTGAATCTGGCTTCAGTTTCTGGCGGTTCCCTGTTGATGTACTGCTGCAACTACTTTTGAATGATCCTCAGCAAAATTTTACTTTTGTGTAATATTAATGATATTGTCTGATAATTTCAGCATTCTGTTGGATCACCTTTATCTGGAATGGGCACGAATACGGATCTCTTTCAGTCGGTTGGCCAGGTAGCTGTCTTCCAAACTTACTAGCATAGACTAGTGAGTGCTTCCAGCATTGCATCTCTTTGTTGAAACATCTCAATTGGAGCCTTGTCTTTCACCAGCGCTTCAGCATAACTTGGACTTCTTCCTTCAGTACCATCAGTTCTTGATCATATGCTACCTCCTGAAATGGTTGGACATTGACCAATTATTTTTGGTACAGTGACTGTGTATTCCTTCCATCTTATTTTGATGCCTCCTGCATCGTTTAAAATTTTCTCTGTAGAATCCTTCAGTATTGCAACTTGAATCTTGAATTTTTTCTTCAGTTCTTTCAGCTTGAGAAATGTCAAGCATGTTCTTCCGTTTTAGCTTTCTAACTCTAGTTCTTTGCACATTTCATCATAATACTTTGCTTGGCCTTCTTGTGCAGCCCTTTGAAAGCTTCAGTTCCTTCACTTCACTGTTCCTTCCTTTCGCTTTATGTTCTATGCTCTATGTTCAAGAGCAAGTTCCAGAGTCTCTTCTAACATCCATTTTGGTCTTTCCTTTCTTTCCTGTCTTTTTAATGACCTCTTGCTTTCTTCATGTATGATGTCCTTGATGTCATTCCACAACTTGTCTGGTCTTCAGTTATCAGCATTCAATAAGTTAAATCTATTCTTGAGATGGTCTCTAAATTCAGGTGGAATATATCCAAGGTCCTACTTTGGCTCTCGTGGACTTGTCATAATTTTTTTCAGCTTTAACTTGAACTTGCATATAAGCAATTGATGGTCTGTTTCACAGGCAGCCCCTGGCCCTGTTCTGACTGATGATATTGAGCTTTTCCCTCATCTCTTTCCACAGATGTAGTCAATTTGATTCCTGTGTATTCCATCTGGCAAAGTCCACGTTTATCACTGTTTATGTTGGTGAAAAAAGGTATTTGTAATGAATAAGTCATTGATCTTGCAAAATTCTGTCATTCGATCTCCAGCGTTGTTTCTATGACCAAGGTCATATTTTCCAACTACTTTTCCTTCTTCTTTGTTTCCAACTTTTGCATTCCAATCACCAGTAATTATCAGCACATCTTGATCGCACGTTTGATCAGTTTCAGACTGCAGAAGTTTGTAAAAATCTTCAATTTCTTCATCTTTGGCCTTAGTGGTTGATGCGTAAGTTTGAATAATAGTTGTATTAACTGGTCTTCCTTGTAGGCATGTGGATATTATTCTATCACTGATAGAGTTGTGCTTCAGAATAGATCTTGAAATGTCCTTTATGATGATGAATGCAGTGCCATTCCTCTTCAATTTGTCATTCCTGGTGTAGTATACCATATGATTGTCCAACTCAAAATGTCCAATACCAGTCCATTTCAGCTCACTGATGTCTAGGATACTGATGTTTATGCATTGCATATCATTTCTGATAATTTCTGATTTTCCTAGATTCTTACTTCATACATTCCACATTCTGATTATAAATGGAAGTTTGCAGCTGTTTCTTCTCATTTTGAATTGAGCAAATGAAGGTCTCGAAAGCTTGACTCCATTCATGTCATTAAGGTTGACTCTACCTTGAGGAGGCAGCTCTTCCCCAGTTATATGATGAGTGCCTTCCAACCTGAGGGGCTCATCTTCTGGCACTATAACAGACAACGTTCCACTGCTGTTCTTAAGGTTTTCACTGGTTAATTTTTTTCAGAAGTAGACCCCCAGGTCCTTCTCCCTAGTCTGTCTTAGTCTGGAAGCTCTGCTGAAACCTGTCCACCATGTGTAGCCCTGCTGATACTTGAAATATTGGTGGCATAACTTCCAGCATCACTGCAACACACAAACCACCACAGTACAACAAACTGACAGACACATGGGGTTCCAAAAATTAGCTAATGAAAACTCAATGATCACAACAGAATATTGTCTGATATAATGCTGGAAGATGAACCATTGAAAGGTACTCAAAATACACAGTGGCCACAATAAGGGACTCAAACATACCAACTATCAGGAAGATGGCCCAGGACTGGACAATGTTTTGTAATGTCTACATAGGATTGCTATGAGTTGTAGCCAACCAGATGGCAACTAACAAGTCTTCCCAAGTTCTCTTCCCATGACCATATATGTTCTTTCATTGATTCAGATATTGTTTCATGCTTTGCAATATGAAAATGAATTTTTATAGTTAAATATATCATATGAGTATATGTATAATGTGAAGAGGATCAATAAAGCAAATACTCAGTTTAATAAAATAGGTCATTGCCAGTAACTTTGAAGTCCCCCACTCCTGCCCCCATCCCCATGAGGGTCACCTTGGCCACATCACCCTTCCTCCTTCCTTCCCCACAGGGTATGAGCACTATCCTGTCCTTTGTGATAACTATTCCCTTACATTTCTTTATAGTTTTACTACCTATGTCTGTTGCTCTAAACATTGCATTTTTAAGTTTTTCCTGTTATTAACCTTGACAGAAGTGGAATCAAACTCTATATTCTTCTGGGAATTGCTTCTCTTATTCAACACAATGTACGTGAGATTTATCCATGCTAATGCAGGTAGCTGTATTTCATTCATTTTACTGCTGCATACTATTTCATTTTATGGGGATTTTACAACTTGTTTATCCAATCTACTGTTGATGAGTATTTGGTTTGTTTCTAGCTTCTTACAGCTATAAACTTTCTTATAAAAATATCCTGTTGCATTTATGTAAAGGTTTCTCTAGAGCAGTGATCTTCAAACGTTTTTGCTTATGTGTGTTCACTAAGAATAATAATAAAAAAAATCTGGGTCCTCTCTTAAACATTTTAAACTGAACTTCTAAAAGTTTTCATCATGACTATTTCCAAGGATGTAATTTCTAAAACGTGTAGATGTTAACATTTAAAAGTAAAATTTCTACTTCTTTAAAAGAATAATTCCATTATAATCTAAACAACACAGCAATTGAATACCATCAGTTATTTTTAAAATACATGAACAAGCCCTTTTCTAATAGTCAGAAATTGTACACTGTTCCCTTGGCTGTTCCTTTACCTCTCCCACAGAATTATGCCTTAATGGATTCTTATGCTGAAAATATTGATCACTGCAGCATACATTTCTGCCATAAAAAATATATGTGAAAATTGGAAAAATAATTGTGACCATAAAGCTTTAAGTGTGAAAAATTTCTACTGCACTGAATTATTATTAAAGTATTATTAGCACATTATTGATCAAAGCAACATAAATATATCACGACATTTGTAAAATAATTATTTAACAGTAACTTTTTTATTTTGTAAATGCATCTCTCAATGGGATAGATGAGACTTTTTAAAAATGTAGTTTATATACGCATAAATGAATATTATTGTTTGCTAAAATGTTTAGTATCAGTTCCAGCCCTATTTTTCAGTGCAAGAACTGTGAAACTTTGTTCACATAAATAAATAAATAGGAATAAAAAGAACTTTCTTATGGCCATGCTACTCAATTCTTTGAACTCCTTTCAAAGTAAATGCCAAAAGTCACATAATGATCTATCATTAATTTTTAATTATATATTACTGGATAGATCTGCCTCCCTTTTGTTGGAAACAAAATAATGGAAACTGCTTGACTTTCAGAAGGAATTATTACCCAGTCCTTAGATTTCTCAGTACCTGGGAAGTACACCAAAAAGGCTTTACCAAGACCTATCAAATGACAACAAATTATACCTCTTACTCTAATTGAGGGTTGAGGGGTATCCTGTTTAATCTAATATCTCTAAAGAAGTTTGGATAAAATAGAAATATTGTTAATTTTGAAAAACCATTGTCAATACATTTAACTTTTTTAAAATGGGAAATTCAAAATATATGGGAAAGTAGAAAAAATAGTGGAATGAACTCAACTTATCCATCACTCAACTTCAACAATTATAATACATGGCCAATCTTGTTTCATCTAAACCCCTCTCCATCCTTCTGATTATTTTTAAGCCAAACCTAGATATCATATGACTCAATCTGTAAACATTTCAGTACATAGCTCTAAAACTGTAGGACTCTCCCTTTTATTATTATCATATCTAAAAGGTACATTTTTAATATCATCAAACATCCAGTCAGTGTTCACAGTTCCCCAATTGTCTTACAATTCTGTTTACAGTTTGTTTATTTCAATAGAAATCCACATTCATTCACTGCAATTTATAAGTGATGTGTACACTTCCTTTTGAAGGCATATGTCTAGTTGTCTTTTAGTAATGTCTAGTAACCATTGATGATCATTGCCTAGATCCATTAAATTATTCTACCACCCATCTGTCAGTTTGTCTGCTGTAGCGGCTTGCACGTTGCTATGATGCTGGAAGCTATGTAACTGGTATTTCAAATGCTAGCAGGGTCACCCATGGTGGACAGGTTGCAGCAGGTCTTCCAGGCTAAGACAGACTAGGAAAAAAGGCCTGGCAATCTACTTCCAAAAATTATCCAGTGATAACCTCATGGAGTACAACAGAACATTGTCCAGCTCACTTGCTTTGGACATGTCATCAGGAGGGATCAATTGCTGGAGGAGGTTATCATGTTTGGTGAAGTAGAGGACCAGTGAGGGTGATGGAGACCCTTATGAGATCTATTGGCACAATCGCTGTTGGGAAAATGGGAAAGCAGTGTATTGCACAGCCTTCCTTCCTCCACTTGGATTACCTAATCAAAAGTCATGGGCCTTGATGATGGAGTCTTGGAATGCAGCCTCTCTTTCTCTCCCAGTTTCTTCTCCTTATTAGGGAAACTCTCTCCCTGTTATGGATACACAGTAAACTTTCTCTCTGCTCCAAGCACGTGTGTGCCATATGGCACCTGACCAACCCAATTCCTATGTCTGTTCCTGGTGGGGAGGGAATGACGTCTTTCAATTGCAGCACAAGAGGGGTGCATATAGGTCACCAGCCCTGCGCTGACTGCAGAGAGTGACTTGCTGGCCATGGGAGACTGGCACTCACGGTTGAAGCTGAACTTGTTCTATCTTTTCTCTATGAGAGTAAAGCATTATTCCAAGCACTGCCTGTGTGTAAGTCGTGCATTTTGTTGGCAACCCCAGAACTTGGCTAGACGGTTTGATGCAGTGAGTTGGCACAGTGAGCAAGGTTGACAGTAGACAGTCTGACCATAGCTGCAATGATGGACTTAAACATGCTAGCTGTAGTGAGGATGACACAGAACTAACTGGGTAACCTTTTGTTCTCTTGTACATATGGTCATCATGAGTCACAGTCAACTTGAAGGCATCTTTCTCTCTATCATATATTAATTTATTAGGGGTTACAAAATAATAATACTCTAATTCTATCATTCTTTCAGGGTTTATTAGCTGGACTACTTATCTAAAAAGAGACTTCTCCAAATGAACTCTTTGGTTACCCCGAGGGACAGATTGTATAGGAAAGGCTTCATAAATACTTGATATCTTCTGTTTATTTACCAGTTCTCAGAACAATAAGGTGGTTCAGTAGCACCTTCCAATGTTTTCCAATTATTATTTTAGCATCATTAGTTCATGAATTTAAACACATTTGATGTCCTAGTTATTGCAGTTATTATCCTAGTAAATGCTCAGTTTGTCTTACCTTTGTTCAATGAGAGCTTAATCAGGCTGGCTCTTGAGTCTTTAAGAGAGAACACTAGTAGTCTTTGATAGCCTCTTTGCTTTTGCTTATATATATATATATATATATATATATATATATATATACATATAATTGTTGTTGTTGTTGAGAATATACACAGCAAAACATACACCAATTCAACAATTTTTACATGTATAATTTAGTGGCATTGATTACATTCTTCCAGGTATGCAACTATTCTTATCCTCATTTTCTGAGTTATTCCTCCCCATTTACACAAACTCACAGTCCCCCTAAGTTTCCTATCTAATCTTTCGAGTTGCTATTGTCAATTGGATCCCATATAAATAGATCTTAAAAGAGCACAATGCTCAAGGCAGACGTTCTTGCCTAGTTAGGCTAAACTATTGTTTAGTTTTAAGAAGACTTCAAGGGGTATTTTTGGTTTAAGGTTTAAAGATTATCTCAGAGCAATAGTTTCTGGGGGTCATCCAGCCTCCATGGCTCCAGAAAGTCTGGATTCCATAAGAATTTTAAATTATGTTCTGTATTTGATCAGGAGTCTTCTATAAATCTTTGATCAATCTGTTTAGTAGTGGTAGCCAGGACCATTCAGTTCTTCTGGTCTCACGGCAAGGGGGGAAGTTGTTCATGGAGGCAATTAGCCACACATTCCACTTCCTCCTCCTATTCCTAACCCTCCTTCCTCTGTTGCTCCAGGTGAATAGAAACCAAGTGTTGTAGCTTGAATGGCCACTTGCAAGATTTTAAGACCCTAGGCACTATACAACAAACTAGGAAATAGAAAAGAAGCACTAAATTGGTATTAGGCAAATTAACTGGGATGTCCCATGAAACCATGACCCTAAACCTCCAAATCAAGGAAGGAAATTCCCTGAAGTTTTTGGTTGTACCTAAGCAGCCTCAGCAGGTACTCTTTTCTTTTCTTTTTTTTTTTTTTTTGCTCTACCTGTCATGGATTGAATTATGTCCACCCAAAATATGTGTCAACTTGGCTAGGCCATGATTCCCAGTATTGTGTGGTTGTCCTCCATTTTGTGATCCAATGTAATTTTCCTATGTGTTGTAAATCTTAATCTCTGCCTGTGGTTAATGAGGCAAGATTAGGTTATGTTAAAGAGGATTCGTGTGGGATGCAACACCCTTACTCAGGTCACAGCCCTGATCAGAGGTAAGGGGAGTTTACCTAGTGTGTGGCCTGCATCACCTTTCATCTTGCAAGAGATAAAATGAGAAAGAAGTGAACAGAGAAAGAGGCACCTCATATTACCAAGAAAAAAGTGCCAGGAGTGGAGTGTGTCCTTTGGACCCAAGGTCCCTGCACCGCGGAGCTCCTAGATCAGGGGAAGATTGATAACAAGGACCCTCCTCCAGAGCTGACAGAGAGAGAAAGCCTTCCCCTGGAGCTGGTGCTCTGAATTTGAACTTCTAGCCTCCTAAACTGTGAGAGAATGAACTCTTGTTTGTTGAAGCCATCCACTTGTGGTATTTCTGTTATAGCAGGATTAGATAAATAAGACAATATCTGTTATGGGTTGAATTGTGTTCTCCAAAAATGTATGTCAACTTGGCTAGGCCATGATTTCCAGTATTATGCAGTTGTCCACCATTTTGTGATATGATGTGATTATCCTACATGCTGTAAATCTTAACCTCTACGATGTTAATGAGGAAAGATTAGGTTTCATTCACAGGAGTAGTTGAGCCCTGGCTCCCAATTCATAAAAGTAATTTATTGTTACAATGGTTAAGGTTATGTGTCAAATTGGCTAGGCCGTTATTCTAAGTGGTTCAGCACATATGATGTAATCACCGTCCATGATGTGATTTGATGTGAGCAGCCAATCAGTTGAAAGGGGAGTTTCCTTGGGGGTGTGGCCTGCATCCAATATATATGGATGTTCTGGCAAAGCGTGCCCTCTCTTGATCCTGCATCCAACTTGTTCTCCTCTGACCTCCAGTTCTTGGGACGTGACCCAGCAGCTTGCCATCTGACCTGCAGATATTGGGATTCACCAGCTCCCACAGCCCCATGAGCCAGCAACCTGTAGTCTCACCTGCTGATTTTGGGTTCGTCAGCCCCTGCAACCACGTTTGCAGTCAGGAGAAGCCTCTGGCCTGACACCTGACCCTGATGTAACTTGACAACTTCATGAGCCATATCCTTGGAATAAATTTCTCTGTATATATTTACAAACATATAGGCTTTGCTCCTTTACAGAACCCAGCCCAAGACATTTGGTACTGAGAGTGGTTCTAGAGGAACAAAATTTAAGGATGAGTTTTCTGAATTGGTTCTCAAATCTGGGTAGCCTTAAAGGCACTAAAGACTCTGCCTCCAGTAGTAAAGACGGCACTGCTAATCCATACTATTTAGTGGCAGTAGAAATACATAAAATATCACCACCAATGGATCAAATATTTGTGAGAGACAAGGCTCTAGGTGATTGCATACTTGACACTTTTCTACAATTTTTTCAGAATGAGAAGTATAAGGAAGCTGATTGGTTGCTCTTGTTTTTGCTAGACAAAGTGGTGAAAGAAAGAGATGAGTTCAGGGCTTCGGAGTCACAGCTCAAGCACTACGTAGAAAGTCTGAAAGTTGCCACTTGTGCCCTAAAAGAAAGCCTTATTTCTTGTGGTAACAGACCTGATACTGCTGAAAACCAAACCCAGAGTCTTATTGTGGGAATGGCTGAATTACAATGCCAGATAAGTTTCCAACCTCGAATGTTGTCTGAAGTTAAAGTGAGGGTACTGATTGGGAAGAAATGGGATCCTGAAACTTGGGATGGGGACATATGGGAATATAATCAGGAAGCTGAGGTTACTGAGGTTACGCTTTGCCAGAACATCCATATATATTGGATGCAGGCCACACTCCCAAGGAAACTCCCCTTTCAACTGATTGGCTGCTCACAACAAATCACATCATGGATGGTGATTACATCATATGTGCTGAACCACTTAGAATAATGGCCTAGCCAATTTGACACATAACCTTAACCATTGTAACAATAAATTACTTTTATGAATTGGGAACCAGGGCTCAACTGCTCCTGTGAATGAAACCTAATCTTTCCTCATTAACATCGTAGAGGTTAAGATTTACAGCATGTAGGTTACTGAGATACTAAATTCTGTTGAATCACTCTTGCCAACAGTACCAGTCTTCTTACTCCCATCTGAAGAGATTACTCCATCTTTGTCTGCTAAGCCACCCTCTCCAGTAAAATCATTATCCCATCTACCCATCTGATGAGATTAACAAAGCTGTGCCTGAAGAGTCTTTGTCTTAGATGTCACCTGGGGTGGTCCTTGGGGTATTGCCTGAGGCATCATCTGAGAAAGATTCCTTACAAGACACTGCTGAGTGTCCCAGGAAACACCTCCACCACCCATCTTTTGCTTCTAGACCTATAACTAGACTTAAGCAGTGAGCCCAAAGTGTAAAGTACAAAGTGTGACACAAGAGGAGGTACATGTTTTGGACTGAATTGTGTTACCAAAAATGTGCATTAACTTGGCTAGGCCATGATTACCAGTATTGTGTGATTGTCCACCATTTTGTAATCTGATGTGATTTTTCTATGTGTTGTAAATCCTAACCTCTATGATGTTAATGAGGCAGGATTAGAGGCAGTTATGTTAAAGAGGCAGGACTCAATCTATAGGATTAGGCTGTATCATGAGTCAATCTCCTTTGAGATATAAAAAAGAGAAGTAAGTAGAGTGATGGAGGGATCTCCTACCACCAAGAATGAAGAACCAGGAGGGAAGCACATCCTTTGGAGTTGAAGTCCCTGTGCAGGGAAGCTCCTAGACCAGGAGAAAATGGATGACAAGGACCTTGCCCCAGAGCTGACAGAGACAGAAAGACTTCCTCTGCCATTGGCACCCTGAATTCTGACTTCTAGCCTCCTAGACTGTAATAGAATAAACTTCTGTTTGTTAAAGCCATTCACTTGTAGTATTTCTCTATAGCTGCACTAGATAACTAAAAGAGTAAGCTACCCTGCAAAAGAACTGCTTTATTTTTCTAACATATAAACAGAAACCTGGGGAATATGTGTGGGAATGGCTATTAAGGGTGTGGGATAATGGTGCAAGGAATATAATGTTGGATCAGTCTGAGTTTATTGATATGGGCCCACTAAATCTTCATTCAGTGTTTCAGATGGAGAGATTAGTAAAAGATCCAATAGTTTATTTGCTTGGTTCACTAAAGCATGGATTAAGCGGTGGCCTACACTAAATAAAGTAGAAATGCTAGACCTGCCTTGGTAGATTGTAGAAAAGGGTATCCAAAGGCTTAGGGAAATTGACATGGAGTGCCAAAAGGACACACCTTTTACTACAACGGTGAGGAACAAATTTGTGAAGGTAGCCCCAGCATCCTTGAAGACTACTGTGATTGCTATTTTTATGGAAGTCACATTTGATAGTGGGAACTGCCCTAACTGAATCAAGACACCTAACAACAGTGGGGATGACTGGACCTCCTGATGGTAACGGTCAAGTGGCAGCACTCAATTGACAAAGACAAGGTGGGTGTGGTTACCGAAATGGACAGCAGAGTCAAAGCAGTAATCAGAATAGTCTGATTTGTATGGACTTATGGTTTTGGCTACTTAGTCATGGTGTCCCTAGCAGTGAAATAGATAAAAAAAAAACTACCAAATATTTACTTGATCTGTACAAGTGGGAAAATTTTAGGTCAAGTGAACAGCAATCTAACTCAGAATAGAGTCATGTCCCCTCAACCAATTTCCATACTTGAACTAGTTTGCAGACCCATAATCCCTTGAATGAAAGGGAGACCTGGTCCCCTTGAGGAAGGACCCCACTACACTGCTAAAAATTTATACTGTTAATCTTTCTCCCAGTCTTCCCAAAGGGATCTACAGCCTTTTATGAGAGTGATTGTTCGTTGTGGAAAAGCAAATAATCAGAATTTTCAGGGATTACTGGACACTGGCTGTGAACTGACACGAATTCCAGGAGAACTAAAATGTCAATGTGGCCCACCAGTCAGAGTAGGGGCGTATGGAGGTCAGTTTATTAATGGAATCATAGCTCAGGTCCAGGGGGTCTCTGAACTCATCCTGTAGTGATTTCCTCGGTTCTAGAATGCATAACTGGAATAGACACACTCAGCAACTGGCAGAATCCCTCCAATGGATCCCTGACATGTGGAGTGAGGGCTATTAGGGTAATAAATCCCAGCAGAAGACACTAGAACTCCCCTACCTAGGAAATAGTAAACCAAAAGCAATACTGCAATTCCTGGGGTGATTGCAGAGATTACTGCCATCATCAGGGACTTGAAGGATGCAGGAGTGGTGATTCCCACCACATCCCCATTCAACTCATCCATTTGGCACGTGCAAAAAACCGATGGATCTTGGAGAACGACAGTGGATTATTGTAAACTTAACTAAGTGATGACTCCAACTGCAGCTGATATTCAAGATGTAGTTTCATCGCTTGAGCAAATTAATACATCTCCTGGTACCTGGTAAATGGTTATTGATTTGACTAATGCCTTTTTCTCCATACCTGTTTCAAAGAACCACAAGAAGCAGTTTACCTTAAGCTGGTGTCTCAGTTATCTAGTGCTGCTATAATAGAAATACCACAAACGGATGGTTTTAACAAAGAGAAATTTATTCTCTCTCAAAGTTTTGGAAGCTAGAAGTCTGAATTCAGGATGCCAGCTCTAGAGGAAGGTTTTGACTCTTTCGGCTCTGGGGGAAGGTCTTGTTCATTAATCTCCCCCAGTCTAGGAGCTTCTCAGTGCAGGGACCCCGGGTCAAAAAAGCACAAGCTCTGCTCCCAGCTTTTCTTTCTTGGTGGTAGGAGGTCCCTCCCCCCTCTGCTCCTTTTTCTCTTTCATATCGCAAAAGAGATTGGCTCATGATACAAACTAATCCTGTAGATTGTATCCTGACTCATTAACATAACTTCCTCTAATCCTGCTTCATTAACATCATAGAGGTTAGGATTTATGACACATAGGAAAAATTACATCAGATCACATATATGTATATATATATATATATATATATATATATATATATATATATATATAGTCTAAGTTATCTAGCGCTGCTATAACAGGAATACCACAAGTAGGTGGCTTTAACAAGCAGAAGTTTATTCTCTTAAAGTCTAGAAGCCCAGAAGTCCAAATTCAGCATGCCAGCTCCAGGGGAAGACTTTCTTTCTCTGTTGGCTCTGGGAGAAGATCCTTGTCATCAATCTTCCCCTCGTCTAGGAACTTCTAGGTGCAGGGACCCCGGGTCCAAAGATCGCACTCCTCTTCTGTTTTTTCTTTCTTCGTGGTAGGAGGTACAACTCTTCCCTACTCGAGTCTCTCTTTTATATCTCAAAAGAGACTGACTCAAGATACAACATACTCCTGTAGATTGAGTCCTGCCTCATTGACATAACTGACTCTAATCCTGCCTCATTAACATAAAAGAAGTTAGGATTTACAACACATAGGATAATCACTTCAGATCACAAAACGGTGGACAACCACACAATATTGGGAATCACGGCCTAGCCAAGTTGACACCCAATTTGGTGGAGACACAATTCAATCCATAACATTCCACCCTTTGGCTCTCCTCCCCCTGTCACATGTAAAACACTTTACCTCATCATATCATAGCAAAAGTCTTAAATCAACTCCAAGTCCAAAATCTTCTGGGGCAAAATTCCTCTTCATCTGTGAAATTTAGAATACAAGTTATTTGCTTCTAATGTACAATGGTGGAACAGGTACAAGGTAGATATTTCCATTACAAATGGGAGAAATTGGAGGGAAAGCTGCCAACCAAGTCAGCAGAACAGATTACAGTAGCTCTCAAGGCTTGAAAATAATCCTCTCTTCTCTGAGACCATTTAGATAATAGCCCTGCACTCCAGGCTCCAGGTGTTGGCTACACTCTCCGGATTCTGGGTGGAGGCCCCCTTGGCTCTGGGCTTCGGCTCTGCCATCCAGGCCTACTGGGATGGCAATGCACTCTTGGATGTGGGCAGCCTCATTCTCCTAGTCAGCAATTCTACCCCCTTGGCCCTGGCAGTCCCTGTTCTGCCCCTTGGACATAGCAGACCTGCTCCCTCAGCTTTGGGCAGCGCTCTGGCCCTATCCTACTGGCATTCATCAAAGGTAGCCCCATACTCTGGAACAGAGTTGATAAAGATCTGACTCTTCGAAACCTAGAAGTCTGTGCCCCAGCCTCTGCAACCCCAGTGGCTGTGGCTCCACCTTTTGAGACCCCAGAGGTCATGGCCCTACCCTTTGAGAGCGAGGCAGCTCTGCTTCCTGTGTTCCTTGTCTCTTCAGCTTCTGTTTCCTGGTACCTTGGCCTCTTAGCACCTTGGGCCCTTGGGCCAGCCCAGTGTCTGTCCTGCTTGGGCAAGTGTTCCAAAGCTCTTCAGCTCTAGTGATAAGTGTCTAGAACCACCTCACTCTGCCAGTAAGCCTAGGCCCAAAGGGGCACTGCTCTCTTGCTCTGTGGGTTGGCAAGCTTAGCTCAATCAATAATTGCCCTGGGGCCATCCCACTCCGCCAGGAAGCCTCCTGCCTGAAGGCACTCAGCTCTTTCACTCTATGGGTTGGTTCCCCTGCTGTCTAGCGCTGGTCTCCTGGTTCTGCTGCTGCTGCTTCTCCACTGCTGCTTCTTACCATCTGTGCCATCTCTGGTGTTACAGCTCTCCTCACTGCCTTCTGAGTCCTCACCAGAATTGCCTTTGACGTCCATAATTCCACCAACAGTCTCTTCAAGGCAGTCTAGGATTTTACTAATAGGCACTTGAAAACTCTTCCAGCCTCTACCCATTACTCAATTCCAAAACTGCTTCCAAATTGTAGGTGTCTGTTAGAGGAGCACCCTACTCTTCTGGTGCCAAATTCTGTCTTACTTATCTAGTGCTGCTATAACAGAAATATTACAAGTGGTTGGCTATAACAAAGAGAAATTTATTCTCTCACAGTCCAGGAGGCTAGAAGTCTGAATTCAGGGTGACAGCTCCAGGGGAAAGCTTTCTTTCTCTGTTGGATCTGGGGGAAGGTCCTTGTCATCAATCTTCTCCTGGTCTGGGAGTTTCTCAGAGCAGGGACCTATGGTCCAAAGGACACAATCCCCTTCTGGTTTTTTGTTCTTGGTGGTAGGAGGTACAGCTCCTCTCTGTTTGATTCTCTCTTTTATATCTCAAAGAGATTAACTCAAGATACAACCTAATCCTGTAGACTGAGTCCTGCCTCATTAACATAACTGCCTCTAATCCTGCCTCATTAGCATAATAGAAGTTAGGATTTATAACACATAGGATAATCACTTCAGATTACAAAGTGGTAGACAACCACACAATACTGGAAATCATGGCCTAGCTAAGTTGACACACATTTTGGGGGGACACAATTCAATCTATAACATATATATATACGTATATATAAAACTGTTGCCATTGAGTCGATTCCGACTCATAGAGGCCTTATAGGACAGAGTAGAACTGCCCCACAGAGTTTCCAGGGAGCGGCTGGTGGATTTGAACTGCTTACTTATGTTTAGCAGCCTGAGCTCTTAACCACTGTTGGGCTCCATACATATATGTGTATGTGTGTATATATATACATATATATACACACATATATATATAATATCTCAAATATCTTTGTTTTCTCCCCACTTATATTCTGTTACTTATTACGAAATATAAGATGTAAACAGGGCTAGTGTATTTTCATTTGTACCCATGTTAGTTGTATCATGTTAGGCACAAGTATGATTTTATAATTGCTTTTATTTAGAGATTATGTATAGTTTAAGGAGATGTGTATAGATGTCAAGTTGACAATAGGTGGACTCTGATGGTTAATGTTATGCGTCATCTTGGCTAGGACATGATTCTAAGTGGTTTGCCAGATATGATGTAATTACTGTCCATGATGTGATTTGTTGTGAGCAGCCAATCAGTTGAAAAGGAAGTTTCCTTGGGGCTGTGGCCTGCATCCAATATATATGGATGTTCTGGAAAAGCTCACTCTCTATTGATCCTGCATCTGACTGGTCATCCCCTGACCTTCGGTTCTTGGGATGTGAGCCAGCAGTCTGCCTTCTGACCTGAAGATTTGGGGATTTGCCAGCTCCCACTGCCCCATGAGCCAGCAGCCTGCCGATTTTGGGTTCATCAGCCCCTGAAACCACGTGAGTCAGGAGAAGCCTCCAGCTTGATGCCTGACCCACAGATTTGGGACTTGCCAGCCTCCACAGCTTCATGAGCCATTTCCTTGAAATAAATCGCTCTGTATATATACTTATATGCTTCACTGATTTTGGTCCTCTAGAGAACCCAGCCTATGAGAATTACTTACTGGGTATTTTCTCTAACAGTCATACAGTGGATTGATTACATACTTGGGTCTGCTTATTCAGCAGACACAGTGAGTCTAGGCTCTAGTACCCCACAGTATTAGTTTGAGTTCACCTGCTTATGATTCCATATCCCTCATTACACTGTGAGCTTTACAATGGCAGAGATTGAAAATTATTCATTTTTGTATCCCTATACCTAATTTGGAGCCCTGGAGACACAGTGGTTAAGAACTCAGCTGCTAACCAAAAGGTTGGCAGTTTGAATCCACCAGCCGCTTGTTGGAAACTCTATGGGGCAGTTCTACTCTGTCCTACAGGGTTGCTATGAGTCAGAATTGACTTGACAGCAATGGGTTTAGTTTCTTTTTTTAGTATACCTAGTTTAGCACATAGTAGGTATGCAGCTCTGAGTCAGAATTGACTCGACAGCACACAACAACAAGGAATGCAGCATGTTGGAAAGAAGGACCAAGAGAAAATGAATACTCTACCCAGTCTGTTTACCTTTTCCTCCATTTCAGAATTTTTATTATTAATGAGATAATTGACCTAATAATGCAATACTAGAATATAGTAGGAAGCTTACACAAAAATATGAAGAACAATTATTTGATGAAGTTTGTAGCTTCAAGTACCCATACCATCACTCTGGAGGTTCATATTTCTGGATTTTCAGAGTTTTGTTTTCAAAAGTACCAGTTATAATGCTAAGTCCCCAGGAAAAGCGAGGAAAGTGTCTGTCTTGTTCACAACTATATCATGTCATCAAGGACACTATGTTTTCAATACTATATCCCCTGAGCCAGAAGAGTGACTGGAACAGTAGGAGTTCGGTAAAGATTAGATGAAGGAATGACTTTCTTGTACCAACTCTGATTGATTGCCAATGGCTGTCGGCAGCACTTTGTTGAAAAGGAGTGTGATGCTGTTTCAGCAATAGATTAGCAATGTCTGCTACGTGCATAAAAAATGAAGTGAGAGGACTTGGAACATGCTTGCCATGAATGTATTAAACCATTTTTCTTGCTTAGCTATCAGCTAACATTTTAGACAGTTGTCTGCGAAGAGGACGACTATGATACTAGCAGGTAAGGAAAGTCTTGACCAGGTGGGTGAAGGGGCCCTTTGATGGAAATGTGAATCCCAGAAAAACAGATTCTACTGTTTCTCAGCTGAGTACATTGACTTTTGAGGGAAAGTAAAAATTTCAAGCTCTCTTATTTGTTATTTTTTGTTAGTTTGTTTTATTTAGTTTTATCAGAAATTAAAAGGTTAGTCTGTACAATTTTGATGGCATTTTAACATTTCACTAATTGAATGAAGCCAGTGATGTGCAACCAAAAGATTTTCATGTTTATTTATTGAGATTGGGCATACATTGTGTTAATTTCACACTCCATGCACATGTATTCTTCCTTGAATTAGACAGAGAGAGAGAAAAGTGTTGTTGAGGCTCAGAGATGAAGAATGACTTTAAAGAACAAGTAAATGGATTTAAAATTCCCTGTTCTCAGAGTCTTATATCTTTCTCTGGTTAGGAAGCAGATGCACTCATAGGTATAGCAATTATTCCTTCCCTCCTGTCATGGATTGAATTCTGTCCCCCCAAAAATGTGTGTATCTATTTGGCTGGGCCGTGATTCCCAGTATTGGGTAGTTGTCCTCCATTTGGTGATTGTAATTTTATGTTAAAGAGGATTAGGGTGGGATTGTATAACACCCTTACTAAGGTCACATCCCTGAGCCAATGTAAACTGAGTTTCCCTAGGGTGTGGCCTGCACCACCTTTTATCTTACAAGAGATAAAAGGAAAGGTAAGCAAGCAGAGAGTTGGGGACCTCATACCACCAAGAAAGCAGTGCTGGGAGCAGAATGCGTCCTCTGGACCCGAGGTTCCTGTGCAGAGAAGCTCCTAGTCTGGGGGAAGATTGACGGTGACATGAACCTTTGTCCAGAGCCAAATGAGAGAGAAATCCTTCCCCTGCAGCTGGTGCCCTGAATTCGGACTTCTAGTCTGCTAGACTGTGAGAAAATAAATTTCTCTTTGTTGAAGCCATCCACTTGTGGTATTTCTGTTAGAGCAGCACTAGATAACTAAGACATCTCCCTTCCGTGTCTCTCCTTCTTTCCTTCCTTTCCTTTATCCCAACAAATGTCTATCAAGCCCAACACCTGTGTGAAGTGCTGAGCTTACTGTGGTGAACATGACATTGTCCCAGTCTTCCTGGATTTTATAATCTTGTAGTGGAAACAGACGTTAAAGAAATGAGCACACAAGTATAGAATTTTGAATCATGGTAAGTGCTGCCTGGGGAGGGGGGGCAATGTGATGCTATGGGAGAAACCTAGTGAGAGTGGGTTGGTATGAAGGAGAAGACATCCTCTCTGAGGAAGCCACATTAAACTGAGCCCTCAGTGCAGGATTAGTAAGAAGGAGAAATGTGAGAGTGGGGAGTGGGCATGTGCAAAGGCCCTGAGACTGGAGGTATGAATGAGCTTAGCCCATCTGAGGGACCAAAAAGCTCAGTGTTGCTAAAGCTTCCTTAGCAAAGAAAGGTGAAAGAAAGGTGACTGGTAGGCTGTGGAGCTGAAGTGATATTCAGGAGTCAGATCACTCAGGCTAAATGTACAAAACCTGCAAAGGGAACAAAACTAAAAATTAACAAAGGTGTGTGATTGTACCTGAATGGCACATTACCCTACAGGATGTAACATATTCTCTTATAATTATTTGAGGGAATAGTGGCCATTTCCAATGTCAGCAGCACTGTACCTGAGAAAGGACAAAACAAAGGTATTCACTCACGGTTTTCAAGTGATGCTTCGAACTCTAAGGGGGTTCACCTGGGGACAGATCAAGAAGATTGATGTTCAGCCTGTAGCATTAAGCAGAATTTGTTCATTTAGGACAAAGCCGGTAGCTTGGAAGAATAAAAGGTTGTACTCTTTTGAACAGAGAACTGCTGTTTGTTTGACAGACGGTAATAAATAAAAAGTCCACAGGGTCACAGAGCTTATTTGGAAGGCTTGCCATGAGGAAGGTAAAAAATGGCAAACTGAGCCTGAGACAGGCACATAATGATGAGGGGGCTGGTGAATAAAAATTCAAAGTAACATCTCTTATTCTTTTAAACTTTCCCATATTGGTGAATTATCTGGGGTCCTGTGGCATGTAATGGAGCTCTTCACTTATTGCTGTTTCCCTCTTTCCTTCCCTCCAGCAACTCTGACTTATGAAGCAAAATGGCATTGAAGGGGTAGGGGAGAATGTCATGGTTTGAATTATGTTCCCCCAAAAATGTGTATATCAGTTTGGCTGGGCCATGATTCCTGGTACTGTGTGATTTTCCTATATGTTGTAAATCCTGCCTCTATGATGTTAATGAGGAAAGATGGATGGCAGTTGTGTTAGTAAGGCAGGACTGGATCTACAAGACTGGATTGTGTCCTGAGGCAATCTCCTGAGATATAAAGGAGAGCAGTGAGAAGAGGGTTGGGGGACCTCTACCACCAAGAAAGCAGTTCCAGGAGCAGAGCGTGTTCTTTGGACCAGGGTTCCTGTGCAGAGAAGCTTCTAGTTTGGGGGAACACTGATGAGAAGGCCAAGAGAGAAAAGCCTTCCCTTGGAGCTGACACCCTGAATTTGGACTTTTAGCCTACTTTACTATAAGGAAATAAACTTCTCTTTGTTAAAACCATCCACTTGTGGTATTTCTGTTATAGCAGCACTAGATAACTAAGACAGAGAACTTGAATTATTTCTTGATTAAAGAATGTCTCCAAGCTTAGTGAAGGGAAAGACAACACACAATATAGGGGAAGTCAGCACAGCTTGGCCAAGGCAAAGCCATAGAAGCTTCCTAGATACATCCAAACACCTTGAGGGACTGAGTTACTGGGGCTGAGGCCTGGGGACCATGATCTTGAGGGACATCTAGGTCAACTGGCATAACATAGTTCATAAAGAAAATGTTCTACATCCAGCTTTGGTGAGTAGCTTCTGGTGTCTTAAAAGCTTGCGGGAGGCCATCTAAAATAAATCTAGTGGTCCCACCAAGTATGGAGCAAAGGAAAATGAAGAAAACCAAAGACATAAGGAAAATATTAGTCCAAAGGACTAATGGACCACATGAACCACATCCTCCACCAGCTTGAGCCCAGAACTAGATGGTGCATGCCTACCACCAACAACCACTCTGACAGGGATCACAGTAGAGAGTTCCAGAGAGAGCAAGAGAAAAATGTAGAATAAAATTCAAATTCACAAAAAAAGATAAGACTTACTGGTCTGACAGAGGCTGGAGGAAGCCCTGAGACTACCACCCTAGACACCCTGCTAACTCAAAACTGAAGCCACTCACGAAGTCTGCCTTTCAGTCAACAATTAGATAGGAACATGTTTCTTAGTTTAATCAAGTATACAAGACCAAATGGGTAACACATGCCGAAGACAAGAAGGCAGAAAGGGACAGGAAAACTGGACAAGTGGTCATGGAGAATCCAAGGTGGAAAGGGAAAGGGGGAGACTGCTGACACATTGCAGGGATTGCAACCAACGTCACAAAACAATCTGTGTATAAACTTTTTAAATTCATTGTGCTCTTCTTTTTTTATTGTACTTTAGATGAAGTACTAGACTCTCATTAAACAGCTAGTACACATATTGCTTTATGATACTGTTTAACAACCCCACAACATGTCAACACTCTCCCTTCTGGACCTTGCATTCCCTATTACCAGCTTTCCTGTCCCCTCCTGCCTTCCAGTCCCTGCCCCTGGGCTGGTGTGCCCCTTTAGTCTCATTTTATTTTATGGGGCTGCCTAATCTTTGGCTGAAGGGTGAACCTCAAGAGTGACTTCATTACTGAGCTAAAAGGATGTCTGGGGGCCATACTCTCAGGTTTTCTCCAGTCTCTGTCAGGCCAGTAAGTCTGGTATTTTTTTGTGAATTAGAATTTTGTTCTACGTTTTTCTCCAGCTTTGTCTGGGACCCTCTATTGTGATCCCTGTCAGAGCAGTCAGTAGTGGTAGCTGGGCACCATCGAGTTGTACTGGACTCTGTCTGGTGGAGGCCGCGGTAGTTGTGGTCCATTAGTCCTTTGGACTAATCTTTCCCTTGTGTCTTTAGTTTTCTTCATTCTCCCTTGCTCCTGAAGGGGTGAGACCAGTGGAGGATCTTAGATGGTCGCTCATAGGCTTTTAAGACCCCAAACGCTACTCACCAAAGTAGAATGTAGAACATTGTCTTTATAAACTGTGTTATGCCAATTGAGCTAGATGTTCCCTGAGACCATGGTCCCCACAGCCCTCAGCCCAGAAATTCAGTCCCTCAGGGAGTTTGAATGTGTCTATGGAGCTTCCATGACCCTGCCCTGGACAGGTTGTGCTGGCTTCCCCAGTATTGTGTATCATCTTACCCTTCAACAAAGTTGCCACTTACCTATTGTCTATTTAGTGTTTTTCCATCCGCACCCCTCCCCTCCCTTATAGCCATCAAAGATTGTTTCCTTCTGTGTGTAAACATTTTCATGAATTTTTATAGTAGTGGTCTCCTGTAATATTTGTCCTTTTGTGATTGACTTATTTCACTCAGCATAATGCTTTCCAGATTCATCCATGTTGTGAGATGCTTCGCAGATTCATCATTGTTCTTTATCATTGCATAGTACTCCATCGTGTGTATGCACCATAGTTCGTTTATCCATTCATGTATTGATGGGCATCTGGGTTGTTTCCATCTTTTTGCTAGTGTGAACAATGCTGCAATGAACATGGATATGCATATGTCTATTCGTGTGATGGCTCTTATTTCTCTAGGATATATTCCTGGGAGTGGGATTGCTGGATCATATGGTATTTCTACTTCTAGCTTTCTAAAGAAGCGCCATATTGTCTTCCAAAATGGTTGTCCCATCCTCGCACCCTCTCCAACATTTGTTATTTTTTGATTTGTGCCAGGAATGCCAGGGTGAGATGGTATCTTATTGTGGTTTTGATTTGCATTTTTCTAATGGCTAGTGATTGAGAGCATTTCCTCATGTGTCTGTTAGCCACTTGAATGTCTTCTTTGGTGAAGTGTCTGTTCACTTCTTTTGCCTGTTTTTAAATTGGATTATTTGTCTTTTTGTCGCAGAGGTGTTGGATTTTCCTGTAGATTTTAGAGATTAGACCTTTGTCGGATTTGTAATAGCCAAATTTTTTTTTCCCAGTCTGTAGGTTCTCTTTTTACTCTTTTGGTGAAGTCTTTTGATGAGCATAAGTGTTTAATTTTTAGAAGATCTCAGTTATTTAGCTTATCTTCTGGAGTTTGTGTGTTGTTAGTTATGGTTTGTATCCTGTTAATGCTGTGTATTACGGCCTCTAGCATTAATCCTATTTTTTCTTCTATGATCTTTATAGTTTTTAGCTTTATATTTAGGTCTTTCATCCATTTGAATTAGTTTTTGAGTATGGTGTGGGTATGGGTCCTGTTTCATTTTTTTGCAGATGGACATTGTTTTGCCAGTACCATTTGTTAAAAAGGCTGTCTTTTCCCCATTTGATGGACTTTGGGCCTTTGTTGAAGATCAGGTGATCGTAGGTGGATGGATTTACATCTGGGTTCTCAATTCTGTTCCATTGGTCAATGTATCTGTGGTTTTAACAGTACCAGGCTGTTTTGACTACTGCAGCTGTATAGTAGGTTCTGAGGTCAGGTAGTACAAGTCCTTCTACTTTATTTTTCTTTTTCAATAATGCTTTACTTATCCAGGGCTTCTTCCCTTCCTATATAAAGTCAATACTTAGTTTTTCCATCTCTTTAAAGAATGTTGTTGGTATTTGGATTGGGATTGCATTGTATTTGTAAATTGCTTTGGGTAGAATTGTCATTTTCACAATGTTGAGTCTACCTATCCATAAGCATGGTATGTGTTTCCATTTGTGTAGATCTCTTTTGGTTTCTTGCAGTAGTGTTTTGTAGTTTTCTTTGTATGGTCTTTTATATCTCTGGTTAGATTTATTCCTAAGTACTTTATTTTTTTAGTGCTATTATAAATGGTATTTTTTCCTGATTTCCTTTTCATCGTTCTCTTTACTGGTGTATAGGAATCTAACTGATTTTTATATTTAACTGGGATTTTGAAGAGAACTGTGGGTAATGTTAAGAAAGTCAATAAGGGTAGAAGAGGCAGCCAGGCTTACAACAGCAGGAAGCCATTATCATCCCTAGACCTAAGGGAGAAAAGGAAGGAAAAGGTGTTGCCAGAGGCAGAAGAGAGATGGAGCCACAGAGAGGAAGCTGTCTTATAGGAGCAGTATTATAGAGGGACACAATCTCTTCCAGAATTGGGTTGAGGCAGGAAGGGAGCAGGGAAATGTTCTCTTTCTCCCCTTACCCTCACTCAGATCTCCTATCCTTGACTTTGATTGGCCAAACCCAACTAGAAGCCATAGAACAATTCCTAGAGGTCAGCCTCCTAGAGCAGAGAACAGGACAGAGAAAGTGGAGAATAGATTTTTGGGGGCATATGGAGAAAAATCAGCATGCATATTCCCTTGTGCAACTGTTTTTATGTTTACATTTACGTTATGAAAGGTTATTCTACAACATGATTTTAAATAGCTCCATAGTATAAATACTGAGGGACGCCTGGGTGGTGCAAACAGTTGCTTGACTACTAGATGAAAGGTTGGCAGTTCAAACCCACCCAGAGGTGCCTTGGAAGACAGGGCTGGTGAGAATATAACCTTTCTGCCTCTGAAAGATCACAGCCTTGAAAATTCTGTGGAGCACAGTTCTGCTCTGACATACATGGATTGTCCTGAGTCAGAATTGACTCAATGGCATCTAACAACAAAAACAGTTAAAAAAAACAAAAAACAAAACCAAACCCATTGCTCTTGAGGTGATTACGACTCTTAGGGACCCTACAGGACAGAGTAGAACTGCCCCATAGTTTCCAAGGCTGCAAATCTTCACTGAAGCAGATTGCCACATCTTTCTCCCATGGAGTGGCTGGTGGGTCAGAACTGCTGGATCTTCTTAACCACTGCACTGCCAGGGCTCCTTAACAATAATCGTATGGATATTGTAATCATATTTTCTAAATTACACACAGATAAACAGTTTTGGTTGTATAAATTTCTTCTTTTGTTATGATAAACAGTGAAATTAATATCGTTAAGGTCATATTTTTACGAATATTCTTAAACAGTTCTTTAGAATACAATGTAAGAACTAGAATAATTGAGGACAAAGGGCGTTTTTTAGGGTTTTGATACATCTTGCCATATTGCTCATCAGAAAAGTTGTTCTGACTCTCCTACAGAAAAAATGTTTTCCAAATTTAGTAAGTTAAAAAATACACTTCATTGCTGTTTTAGTTTTTATTTTGGGGGTTACTGAGTTTAAAAATATTTTTTGCATGTTCATTACTTGTTTCTTCTTTTGTGACCTTTACCCATTTTTTCTATTGGTGTTGGTCTATTTCTTACTGATTTATGGGAGCTATTTACATATTAAAAATTCAATCTTATCATACATATGCTGCAAATATTTCTTCTAAGTTTTTTTTTTTTTCAGGGCTATTTAAATTCAGGTATGGTGTTTTTTGATATAAGAAAATTTACAATTTTTATATAGTCAAATCTAACACCTTTGTTTTGAAGTTTTTTATTTCATGCATAGAACCTGTTTCTTTATCTTAAGAATACATTTTCTCTTTCTTCTTTTTCTTCCAATATTTTAATAGTTTAATTATGCCAATTAAAATTTTTAATCCATTAGAGATTTTTTGGACATAAATTATAAGATGAGGAACAAATATTATTTTCTTGTCAATGATTAGCTGTCCCCAACCATTTACTGAAAGACCAATCTTTTTTTTTTTTTTTCTTCTCTCACTGATTTGAAATGGGAATATAAAGCCAGGTGACAAGCATACCCTTGATTCTATTACTTAAAGGAAAACTGGTCTTTAAAATTGACCTTGTAAAATTTTTCATTTGACTTCCTTTCTAATACTGTAAATGTATTTACTGTGAACTCTTTGCAGATAGATGAAAATACTTCCATGAATGATGAGCAACAGGAGCTTGGTGCTTGGACTTAGTCCAGGTTAAAGATTATATCTTTTTTTTTTTTCTTAGGTTAGGCTTGATTTGTTTTTTGAGACTATGCCTTTGGCCTCTTGCTAATTTTTATAAGTACTATTAAGATTTTAGAGGGTCTTAAAAAGTAAATGGCTTATGATAAATTTAGATGAGAAAGAAATATAATTACTGTAATTTCATATGTACAATGCAAATAATTTCATATGTATAATGCCGTGGTGATAGAAACGACACCGGAGACTGCATGACAGAATTTTGTGAGTCCAATGACATTCATTGCAATTACCTTTTTTCAGCAACACTAACGGTGACTATACATGTGGACTCTGATGGACGGAATACACAGGAATAAAATTGACTACATCTATGGAGACAGACAATGGAGAAGCTCTATATCATCATTCAGAACAAGGCCGGGGCCAACTGCAGAACAGACCATCAACAGCTCATACAGAAGTTCAAGTTGGAGTGAAGAAAATTAAAACAAGTCCATGAGAGCCAAAGTATGACCTTGAGTATATCCCACCTGAATTTAGAGACCATCTCAAGAATAGATCTGATGCATTGAACACTAATGACCAAAGACCAGATGAGATGGGGGGAAGACATAAAAGGATATCATACATGAAGCAAAAGGTCATTAAAAAGACAGAAAAGAAAGAAAAGACCAAAATGGATGTCAGAAGAGACTCTGAAACTTGCTCTTGAACATAGAGTGACTAAAGAGAATGGAAGAAATGATGAAGTAAAAGAGCTGAACAGAAGATTTCAAAGAGTAGCTCAAGAAGACAAAGTAAAGTATTATAATGACATGTGCAAAGAATTTTGGAGTTAGAAAACTAAAGGGGAAGAATATACTTGACATTTATCAAGCTGAAAGAACTAAAGAAAAACTTTAAGCCTCAAGTTGCATTACTGAAGGATTCTACGGGAAAAATATTGAACAATGCAGGAAGCATCAAATGAAAATGGAAGGAATACACAGAGTCACTGCACAAAAAAAGAATTGTTTGACATTCTACCATTTCAGAAGGTAGCATATGACCAAGAACCAACGGTACTGAAGGAAGAGGTCCAAGCCACACTAAAGGCATTGGTGAAAAACATGGCTCCAGGAACTGACAGAATACCAACTGAGATGTTTCAACAAATGATGCAGCACTGGAGGTGCTCACTCATCTATGCCAAGAAATTTAGAAGACAGTTACCTGGCCAACCGACTGGAAGAGATCCATAACTGTGCCCATTCCAAAGAAAGATGTTCCAACAGAATGTGGAAATTATCAAACAATATCATAAACACAGTGCAAGTAAAATTTTGCTGAATATCATTCAGAAGTGGTTGCAGCAGTACATCCACAAGTAACTGCCAGAATTTCAAGCCAGATTTAGAACAGGGTGTGGAACAAGAGATATCATTGCTGATGTCAGATGGATCTTGGCTGAAAGCAGAGAATACCAGAAAGATGTTTACTAGTGTTTTATTGACTATGCAAAGGTATTCATCCGTGTGGATCATAACAAATTATGGATAACATCGCAAAGAATGGGAATTCCAGAACACTTATTTTGCTCATGAGGAACCTGTACATAGACCAAGAGGCAGTTGTTCGAACAGAACAATGGGATACCGTGTGGTTTAACATAAGGAAAGGTGTACGTCAGGGTTGTATCCTTTCACCACACTTATTCACTCTGTATGCTGGGCAAATAATCCAAGGAGCTGGTCTATATGAGATGAACGTGGCATCAGGATTGGAGGAAGACTCATTAACAACGTACATTATGCAGATGATGAGGCAGAACCCCCACAGTGCTGTATTCTTTACCTGGCTTCCTCCCCTACAGTGTTGTATTCCAAAATCATTTCCTTTGTTTGGCTCCTCCCTTCTCAGCTTTGCATGTCAATCCTGCTTTCACTTGGAGGTTATATGTAAACCCCACTGCACCTGTGTAGTATGACGAAGAATGCTGCTGACGGAACTTGCATGAACTCCCTATTTGTAAACTCCTTTAAAAGTAACTTGCCTGCCTGCCCTTGGCAAGCAGTCTTGGCAGCAGTAAGCACTAACTCTATTTCCTTGTACAACGAAATAACGGTGTCTTTTTTGTTCTCTCACCTCGGTCTCTAATTTATTGGCCAATACGAGTCATGCCAACTAAAAACCTGGGGTTTCCACCCAGTAACAATGACAAACCTTGCTTACTGAACTTGAAGAGGACCTGAAGCACTTATTGATGCAGATCAAAGACTACAGCCTTCAGTATGGATTACACCTCAAAATAAAGAAAACAAAAATCCTCACAACTGGACCAATAAGCAACCTTATGATAAAGGGAGAAAAGATTGAAGTTGTCAAGGATTTCATTTTACTTGGATTCACAATTAACACCCATGGAAGCAGCAGTCAAGAAATCAAATGATGTATTGCATTGGGAAAATCTTCTGCAAAAGACCTCTTTAAAGTGTTGAAAAGCAAAGATGTTACTTGAGGAGTAAGGTGTGCCTGACTCAAGCCACAGTATTTTCAATTGCCTCATATGCATGTGAAAGCTGGAAAATGAATAAGGAAGACAGAAGACTCGATTGAATTATGGTGTTGGCAAAGAACATTGAATACACCATGGACTGCCAAAAGAATGAACAAATCTGTCTTGGAAGAAGTACAGCCAGAATAATCCTTAGAAGCAAGGATGGTGCGACTTTGTCTCACGTGCTTCGGACATGTTATCAGAGGGGGCCAGTCCCTGGAGAAGGACATCATGCTTGGTGTCTTAGTTATCTGCTGCTGCTATAACAGAAATACTACAAGTGGATTGCTTTAACAAACAGAAGTTTATTCTCTCACAGTCTAGTAAGCTAGAAGTCTGAATTCAGGGCACCAGCTCCAGTGGCGGTCAGCTCTGGAGGAAGGTCCTTGTCATCAATCTTACCCTGGTTGTGGAGGTTCTCAGTGCAGGGACCCCAGGTCTGAAGGACATGCTTTGCTCCTGGCACTACTTTCTTGGTGGTATGAAGTCTCTCTATCTCTCTGCTCAATTCTCTCTTTTATATCTCAAAAGAGGTTGACTCAAGATATAACCTAAAATATATATATAAAAAAAAAAGATATAACCTAATCTTGTAGATTGAGTCCTGCCTCATTAACATCATAGAGGTAGGATTTACAACATATAAGAAAATCACATCAGGTGACAAAATGGCAGACAATCACACAATACTGGGAATCATGGCCTACCCAAGCTGACACACATTTTTGGGGGACACAATTCAATTCATAACATTCTACCCTTTGGCCCCCTAAAATTTATGTCCTTGCCACAGGTAATACACATTCACCCCATCATATCATAGCAAAAGTCTTACATCAACTCCAAGTCCAAAATCCAAAAATTTTTCTTCATCTGTGAAATCTAGAATACAAGTTATCTGCTTCTAAAATACAATGGTGGAACAGGCACAAGCTAGATGTTTTTATTACAAATGAGAGAAACTGGAGGGAAAGAAGTGATAACAGGCACCAAGCAAGTCAGCAGAACACATTAGCTCTCAAGGCTTGAAAATAATCCTCTGTTGCCTGAGACCATTTAGGCAATGCCCTGCCCTCCAGACTCTGGGTATTGGCCACACTCTCCGGATTCTGGGCAGAGGCTCCTTGGCCCTGGGCTTCAGCTCTGCCTTCCAGGCCCACTGGAATGGCAACTCTGCTCCTTTGGCTTTGGGTAGCCCCATTCTCCTAGGCCACCTGACCAGTGATGCTACTCCTTCGGCCCCGGAAGGCCCTGTTTTCTTCTGCCCCTTGGGCATAGCAGCCCTGTCCCCTCAGCTTTGGGCAACAGATCCAGCCCCATCCAGGTGGCACTCGTGAAAGGCAGCCCCACGCTCCAGAACCGAGTTGGTGAAGATCTGACTCTGTGAAACCTAGGAAGCTGTGGCCCCATGCTTTGAAGCCCCAGAGGCCATGGCTCCACCCTTTGATACCCCAGAGGTCATGGCCGTACCTTTTGAGATTAAGGCAGCTCTGCTTCCTGTGTTCCTCATCTCTTCAGCTTCTGCTTCCTAGTTCCCTGGCCTCTTGGCCCCTCGGGCCCTTTGTCCAGCCTGCAGTCTGCTCTACTGGGGCAAGTGTTCCAAAGCTCTTTAGCTCTACTGTTAAGTGCCTGAAGGGACCCCACTCTGCCAGTAAACTTCCACCTGGAGGCATTCAGCTCTCTTGCTCCATGGGTCAGCAAGCCTTGCTCCACCAGTAAGTGCCCTGAGGCATTCCACTCCACCCAGAAGCCTCCTGTGCAAAGACAGTCAGCTCTCTCACACCATGGGTTGGTTCCAGCACTGTCTTGCTTTGGTCTCCTGGTTCTGCTGCTGCCGATTCTCTGCTGCTATCATTTCTCTGCTCCTGCTTCTCACCGTCTGCACTGTCTCCAGTGTTAACAGCTCTCCTCACTTCCTTCTGAGTCCTCACCAGAATTGTATTTGATGTCCATAATTCCACCAACAGTCTTTTCAAGGCAATCTAGGCTTTTACTATTAGGCACTTTAAAACTCTTCTAGCCCCTACCCATTCACAGTTTCATACTTGCTTCCACATTTTAGGTATCTGTTAGAGCAGCACCCCACTCTTGGTACTAAATTCTGTCTTATTTAGTGCTGTTATAACAGAAATAGCACAAGTGGATTGCTTTAACAAACAGAAGTTTATTGTCTCACAGTCTAGTAGGCTAGCAGTTTGAATTCAGGGCACCAGCTCCAGGGGCTGTTGGCTCTGGAGGAAGGTCATTGTCATCAATCTTACCCTGGTCTAGGAGTTTTCAGCACAGGGACCCTGGGTCCAAAGGACATGCTTTCTCCTGGCACTATTTTCTTGGTGGTATGAAGTCCCTCTGTCTCTCTGCTCGATTCTCTCTTTTATATCTCGAAAAAGATTGACTTAAGACAATCTAAGCTTGTAGATTGAGTCCTGCCTCATTAACATAACTGCCTCTAATCCTGCTTCATTAACATCATAGAGGTAGGATTTAAAACACATAAGAAAATCACATCAGATAACAGAATGGTGGACAATCACACAATACTGGAATCATGGCCTAGCCAAGTTGACACACATTTTGGGAGGACACAATTCAAACCATAATAGTTGGTAAGGTAGACAGTCAGCCAAAAGGAGGAAGACCCTTAACGAGATGGATTGACACTGTGGCTGCAACAATGGGCTCAAAGATAGCAATGATAGTGAGGATGGTGCAGGACTGGGTAGTATTTCATTCTGTTGTACATAGGGTTGCTATGAGTCAGCACCTAACAACAAGTGGATGTGTTTTCTTGCTTTTCTTTGATGTGGTAGCCAGCCTCCAAGATGGCACCCAGTGATACTCACCTACCCTTGTGTATTCTACTTGCACAATTAATAAGAATGACCTGTGTAACCAACAGGCTATTGCAGAAATGAAAACTGAGTTCTGAGGGAAGGTCATTAAAGGTGTTGTGGTTTCTGTCTCATCCTCTCCGATCATTCACTCTGGGGAAAGTCAGCTGCCATGTCATGAGGATACTCAGGTACACCTATGGAGAGGTCAATGTGGGGAGGCACTCAGGTTACCTGCCAGTAGCTAGCACCAATTTGCCAGTCATGGGAGTGAGTCAGCTTAGAAGTTGCTTTGGAATCTTAGAATCAAGGCTTCGGATATAGTCCTGGCTGACGTTGTCACTGCAGCCTCATGAGAGGCCCTGAGCCTGAACCATCCAGTCAAGCCACTCCCAGATTCCTGATCCACAGAATCTGCGTGAGATTTTAAATTTACTGTTGTTTTTAGATGCTAAATTTTGGGGTAATTTGTTATGCTACTAAGTAAATTTTTAATCCTGGCTGTGCTGTTAGCTGGAGTTTTGGATTGGCTACTTAACCTGAGGACAGTAACGGTGTCTACCTCATAGGGTTATTATAAGGGTTAAATGAGAAAATGTGTGTCAGTCACCTAGCACACATTTGAGATGTAACCAGTTCCCATTGAGAAGATTCTGACATGGTGACCCCCATGTGTGTCAGAGTAAGTCTCCAGTGGCTGATTTTTCAGAAGTAGATCACCAGACCTGTCTTCTGAGATGACTCTGGGTGGACTTGAACCTCCAACGTTTGGTTAGCAGCCGAGCGTGTTAACCCTTTACACCACCCAGGGACTCCAGCAAACTATCTATAGGTAGAGGAAATCTACTTGGAAAACTCAATGGCCAACAATAATGGACAATTATTGAGCTCATGAGTCTGCAGGGGGCAGTTTATCAGGCTGGGCACCATCCAGTGATTCCATCTGAAGGTGCCCGTTTAGTCTCTTGTATCTACTTGAGCTAAGAGGCACACTCCTCACGAGTATCACTTTATGTCCCACAGTCTAGTCCAATCCCTGTTTGAAGAGTTGGCCTCAGAAATTGTTTTAGTTCTGGGCTGATACAGAATGCAGGGGCCATGCTTTCCCGGGTTCCTCCAGTCTCAGTCAGACCATTAAGTCTCGTCTTACTAGAGTATGCGTTCTGCACCCCACCTTTCTTCTGCTCCATCCGGAACTCTCCGTTGTGTTTCATCAGGGCAGTCATTGGTGGTAGCTGGGCACCATTTAGTTCTTCTGCCTTCAGGCTGATGAAGCCTCTGGTTTATGTGGCTCTTTCTGTCCCTTGGGCGAATACTTTCCTTGTGTCTTTGGTATTCTTCTTCTCCTTTACTCCACGTGGTTGGGACCAATTGATGCATCTTAGATGGCCACTTGCAAACTTTTAAGACCCAGACACCACTCACCAAAGTAGGATGCAGAATATTTTCTTAATAAGCTTTGTTAGACCAATTGACCTAGATGTCCCCTGAAAGCATGGTCCCCAGGCCCCTACCCCTGCTAGAGTAAGAAAACTTCTGAAGTGTTTTATTATTATCTTTATTTAATAATTTTCTGATAATGAGTCTATTTTATAATAACTCGGACAAAATTTGTACAGATAAAACCAAGCGATAAATCATACAAAAATAACTCACTTAGACTGGGAGTAATGGTGAATCACAGGCCCCTCCCACTGAAATTCCTCCTTCCCTCCAGGTGTCTCCCTCCGCAATAGCCACGCCTCTTCTGGGATGTAATTTAAACACGTGCTACCCTTACTGCAAAGCTCCCTGCTCCGGAATCCCGGCCGAGGCTCTTTTGCTCGCGATAGTTCTTCCAATCGCAAAGCAGCCTCAGGAAACAGCGAAAAGAGGCGCGATATTTGGCTCCACCACACCTCCAGGCCCCGCTACTCCTCCCCAGAACTCATCCCTGGTCCTGCTCCCGCGGCTGGCACGTGCTGTTGTTGTGATTCGACGTCACGTGGCCGCGGAAGTGCAGGCCCTCACAGGCTCCTCCTCCAAGATGGCGGCGCCCAGCGCAGGGATCCAAGACCTAGTTTTGCTCAACTTAAAATTATAGCTTTAACGGGGTATGTGGGGTCATGGACTCACCGGGGTTCACGGCTTCGCTAGTGGTGAGTACAGGGCAGTGGGACGGGGCGCTCGGAGTGCAGGAGTCCGGCCTTGGAGCCCGTGAGGGCTTCTCTACACGAGTAATATCTTCCGGCTGTGCGCGCTGCACCGTCTTCTGGGTCGCTGGCCGCCGGGTCTGGGAGGGAACGCGGGGTTCCGGGGCCGCCGCCTGGCCTCGTGTCAAAGCCACCTCTCTCCCTCCCGAACGAAAGAGAGAGGTGGGGAGGGGTTGACTCATTCTCTTCCGCAGGATGGTTTACGTAAAGAAAACGGGAAGTTTCAATTATGTACTATAACGACACTCTGGAGAACTTGGAAGTTAAAGGAATATGTGTAGCAAAACAAAACAAAACAAAAATCCTTACTCAAATTTCCCACAGCCACCTGTCCAAGATTACAGCTGTCATTTTGCTGTATCTCCTTTCATCCTCGGACAATGACGTATCTGTTCATTCAATACATAATTAAGTTGCTTGTGTTTGCTCTAAGTACTCTTTTAGAGTTGGGGAGATAACGATGAGCACAAATAGACCTGGGCGTGCGCTTACGGCGTCAGTGAAATGGGTTTGGCATTTAATTCCTTAGAAAATCAACCGTTTTAACAACAAAACCCCCAAAAACAAGAACAACAAAAAAATTCTTTGACAGATATTTTGGAGCCTCTGGCATGGCAAGTCCTCTAGGTGTAGCATTGAACGAAACAAAGATTTACTGTCTGCGTTTTCAGTGTGGGGGAGTGGAAAGAAGCAGACAGTAACATTTTTAAAAATCTTATAGGGGAAATGGAGTCCTAGATGAATTTGTTCATTTAATTATCAGATGTTTGGTGTTTCCGGTGTTAGACATAATATGGTCAATGAGATAGACCTGCCCACATGGGGCAGATGGTAGAGACAGAGTAGTAAAATGGCTGTTAGGATGAATGACAGGAGGGCCGGGTTGAGGCTGTTACAGGCATATTTGGAAGGGGCGCCCCAGGCAGACTTGTGGGATGATTTTAAATCTAGACTTGAGCTTTGTATAAAGTAGATCTTAGAGATACAAGGAAATCTTTCGCCACTTTGGAGGAGCTTCTCTGTCTAGCTGGTGAGACAGCAATAGTGGTTTTGACGACTAACATTCATATGCCAGGAAGCGGGGTTAGTGCTTCACATGCATAATCCCATTTAATTCTCTTAAGCAATTGAAGTCTTGTCCTGGTTTTCCAAATGAGAGAACTGAGGTACAGAGAGGTTTGATAACTTGTCCAGAGTCACACGAGTGAGTGTGTTGGTGCTCAGATTCGAACCCCAGTGGTTTAACTCAGTAGTCTGTGCCCCTAACTACTCTTTGATAGTGTCTCTGAAGTCAGGAAGGTAGCAGTTGTTAAAAACAGATGAGTGCTAGAGCTAACAAAAGAAGAATGGTTTTTAAAATATATTTTATTCAAATGTGATACACGTGCAGAAGAGTGTACCTTGTTTTTTTAATGTAGTTATACAGGGTAAAATTAGGATCAGTGGGTGGAAGTTTCAAGGAAGTTAGATTATCAATCCAACTAAAAGAAAAACATTCATTCAGCACACCATATATGTGCCACGTACTCTGCCCACTGGGTGCTGTGATAGCCCTTGGAGATTGTGTTAGTCATCTAGTGCTGCTATAACAGAAATACCACAAGTGGATGGCTTTAACAAAGGGAAACTTATTCTCTCATAGTCTAGTAGGCTAGAAGTCCAAATTGAGGGTGTCAGCTCCAGGGGAAGGCTTGTTTTCTCTGTTGGCTGTGGGGGAACATTCTTGTCATCAATCTTCCCCTGGACTAGGAGCTTCTCTGTGCATGGACCACAGGTCCAAAGGATGTGCTCTTCTCCTGGCACAACTTTCTTGGTGGTATAAGGTCCCCATGTCTCTCTGCTGTCTTCTATATCTCAACAGATTGGCTCAAGACACAATCCAATCTTGTAGATTGAGTCGTGCCTCAGTAACATAACTGTTGCTAATCCCTTCTCATCAACATCATGTTGTTGTTAGGCGCCGTCAAGTCAGTTCCGACTGTTAGTGACCCTGTGCACCACAGAACGAAACACTGCCGTGCTCGCAATTGTTATTATGCTTGAGCCCATTGTTGCAGCCACTGTGTCAATCCGTCTCATTGAGCGTCTTCCTCTTTTTCACTGACCGTGTGCTTTACCAAGCATGATGTCCTTCTCCAGGGACTGATCCCTCCTGACAACATGTCCAAAGTATGTAAGACGTAGCCTTGCCATCGTTGCTTCTAAGGAGCGTTCTGGTTGTACTTCCTCCAAGACAGATTTGTTCGTCCTTTTGGCAGTCCATGGTGTATTCAGCATTCTTCGCCAACACCACAATTCAAAGTGTCAATTCTTCTTTGGTCTTTCTTACTCATTGTCCAGCTTTCATGTGTGTATGATGTGATTGGCTTTGGTCAGGCACACCATAGTCTTTGAGGTGACATCTTCACTTTTCAACAGTTTAAAAAGGTCTTTTGCAGCAGATTTGCCCGATGCAACGCATCTTTTTATTTCCTGACTGCTGCTTCCATGGGTGTTGATTGTGGATCCAAGTAAAATGAAATCCTTGACAACTTCAGTCTTTTCTCTGTTTATCAGGATGTTGCTTATTGGTCCAGTTGGGAGGATTTTTGTTTTCTTTATGTTGAGGCGTAATTCATACTGAAGGCTGTGGTCTTTGATCTTCATCAGTAAGTGCTTCAAGTCCTCTTCACTTTCAGCAAGCAAGGTTGTGTCATCTGCATATCACAGGTTGTTAATGAGTCTTCCTCCAATCCTGATGCCCCTTTTTTCTTCATATAGTCCAGCTTCTTGGATTATTTGCTCAGCATACAGATTGAATAGGTATGGTGACAGGATGCAGCCCTGATGCACAACTTTCCCTGACTTTCAACCACACAGTATCCCCTTGTTTTGTCCAACAACTGCCTCTTGATCTCTGTACAGGTTCCTCATGAGCACAATTAAGTATTCTGGAATTCCCATTCTTCACATTGTTATCCATAATTTGTTATGATCCACACAATCTAATGCCTTAGCATAGCCAATAAAACACAGGTAAACATCTTTCTGGTGTTCTCTGCTTTCAGCCAGCATCCATCTGACATCAGCAATGATATCCCTGGTTCTAGTCGTCTTCTGAATCTGGCCTGAATTTCTGGCAGTTCCCTGTCGATGTACTGCTGCAGCTGCTTTTGAATGATCTTCAGCAAAATTTTACTTGCGTGTGATATTAATATTGTTCGATAATTTCCACATTCAGTTGGATCACCTTTCTTGGGAATAGGCATAAATATGGATCTCTTCCAGTCAGTTAGCCAGGTAGCTGTCTTCCAAATTTCTTGGCATAGACGAGTGAGCACTTCCAGCGCTGCATCTGTTTGTTGAAACATCTCAATTGATATTCCATCAATTCCTGGAGCCCATCAATGTCATAGAGATAGGATTTACAACACATAGGAAAATCACATCAGATGACAAAAATGGTGAACAGTCACACAGTACTGGGAATCATGGCATAGCCACATTTTTGGGGGGACACAGTTCAATCCATGACAGAAAGAGAGTGGCAGATAAACCAAACCTTGTCATAAGTGGGGGGAGAAAGGCTAACAAATAAAACAATTGCAGCACATAGTAAGAGCTGTGAAACAAATGAACTGTGGGTGTACTATGCAGGTTAAAGTACAGGCAGTCCTCACTTTGGTAGTGTGGGACTGTAAAAATCATTGTGTACACTGAAACCTTGCAAAGTGATCTTAATAATTGATAGGAGAAAGTACAGTTATTCCATGACCTTTAAAAATATTTGTCAAAACATTCAAAACTCACTGGGTTCTATAAATGTATAGGGAAATGAAAAAAATAGTAAAACTAATATTTAATAATGCTCTAATTTAAATATTAGAAATATTAACAACTTATTTCTTTGTAAAAATTTCACCCAAAGTGATTTGAACAGTACTTGCCGCCTTCTTGTCGTAGAACTGACAATACAGAGCAAGCGTTTTTCTGTGTCTTGGCAAATTGTCATACTGCTTTCTAAGTTTGGATCGTCTTAATACATTATCCTTTGCGTTTTCATGGTTGTGAAATATCTCTGAGGGTTCTTTAATATGTAGCTTTTTGCTGGTGTCACTTTCTTTGAGACCTTCATCCTTTTCATCATATCCACTGTCATGGATTGAATTGCGTCCCCCCAAAATATCTGTCAACTTGGCTGGGTCATGATTCCCAGTATTGTATGACTGAGTACCATTTTGTAATCTGATTTGATTTCCTTATGTGTTGTAAACTCTTATCACTATGATGGAATAAGATAGGTTAGTGGCAGTTATACACTATCTTCAAGATTAGTGTCTTAAGCTAATCTCTTTTGAGATATAAAAGACGGAAGTGAGCACAGACACATGGGAACCTCATACCACCAAGAAAGCAGTGCCGGGAGCAGAGCATGTCCTTTGGACCTGAGGTTCCTGTGCTGAGATGCTCCCAGACCAAGGGAAGACTGATGAGTCACGAGGACCTTTCTCCAGAGCCGACCGAGAGAGAAAGCCTTCTCCTGGAGCTGATGCCCTGAATTTGGACTTGTAACCTACTAGACTGTGAGATAAATAAGCTCTCTTTGTTGAAGCCATCCACTTGTGGTATTTCTGTTACAGCAGCACTAGATGACTAAGACATCCACTTTGCTCATTTATGTTTGCCTTCACTAATTTCCTCGGGCTGCTTATCTAGAGTCTCTTTAACAGCAGCGGTGTCAACATTCCCATTGTCAGCTATTTTTTATGCTTGATTTGAATTTCACTTTCAGTGTTACTGCTTTTCATTTCTTTGCTGCACTTTCATCTTTGTTGGCCAGTTTTCTCTTTCAGTTATCCGTTTTTGTAAAATGTCACATGGGTTTATCACTAGAAGGTAACAGAACTATGCTTTGCTGTTTGTGCATGAAATGAATAACAGATGAGCAGTGTCCAGTCACAGAGAGACTCTGAAGTGGTGTAACTGGCAACTGGTCGTGATGAGCATCTTTTACACAGTAATTGGTGGACTGAAGAGCTAGTTTGTATTTTATGCAGTTACTCACAGTTACTGTGCTAACTATAATTTGAACCATGTTGTTGGGGGACTCTGTTATTTAACCAGCCCTTGATAACTGAAATTCATGCTCGTTGCAAAACGAAGACTGCTTGTAGTTTTTTTGTTTTTGTTTTTTTCTTTTCCTTAGGTGGTTCTGAAAAGTCTGAGTCTTGATGTTACCCAGGGAACTTTTTCGTAATACTCATGTTGTGTCTTCTAATTGGACCTACCCTTCTGCTGAGAACCACTGGCAGAAGGGGACTTACGGGATGGTATGGGTTATCCTGCTGGCAGCTCTTAGGTGGGGTGAAGAAATAGAAAAGATAAGAATGAAATATTGGATATTTTTAAGGGAGGTTTTCTGTGTTTTTTGCCCCAAATCATTCTTTTCTGGAGGGTAGCCTCCTAGTTTTCAGAATAAAGGGAAGTTATTATCTGATGATGAAGCATTATGTCCATATCTTTAAGGTCTTGGGAATTGTGCTTCACATTTTCAGGGTTGTTTTGTGGGACTTGTTTCTTTTTGGCATGTAATCTAAGAGTGGTTAAACAGTTTTCCTAAGGAGATCCAGTTGAGAGTAAATCCAGGTCTATCTTTCTAATACCAAAGCTGTGATCTTAGGCAATGTTCAGGCTGAAAGAATTTCTGGAGAAATGTAAGAGCAGTCAAGTCACATTCTAGAGCCATTATAGTATTTTTGAAAATGGTCCGTGCTGATTAGCAGAGGTTATCTGGGGAAGGTACCTTGAATACTGAAAAAACCGTCAATGTAGCTGTGGAATGCAGCAGACAGGTAGCCCTGGCTTTCTGGTGTCAGAAGTGCTGTGGCAAACCAGAACAGGGACAACCAGACAGCAATGTACTGCAATTTTTTCCTGACCATTTAATCTTTTTAGAAAGTCTTTTCTTGTGATCTCACATTTCCATTTGATTCAAACCAACAAACAATTTCAGAAGCTGTGTATGTAAGAGGTGCTGTGTTAGGTATTTAGGAAGACAAATGTGCTTGATATGGCTGAAAGTGACTGATAAATCTGAAGGATCTTAATGTCAGATATGATTAGTATACAAAGTGAAATATAAACAAAATTGTATGGAGGAGTCAAGAAAGTATTTAATTCTGACTAGGATGGTTGGGAAAGGCTTTATGAGGGATGTGGCATTTGGTCATAGCCCTAACAGCAGACAGGATTTTGGCAGCTGTGTGTGTATTTGTGTGTGTGTGTGTGTGTGTGTGTGTGTGTATGTATGTGTATGTATGTGTGTGTGTGTATATATGGTGGCGAGGGACAGGTGGCCTCCTGGCTGCACTAGGCGGGAGACAAGCCAGGATAGGAAGGGCATTCCAGGTGAAGGAAAAACCTAAGCAGAAGCATAGAAATGAGGAGTATCTAGATACATTTGGGAAACACAGAGCTGTCAGACTGGATAAAGCTCAAGGTCCATAGGAGTATGCGAAAAGAAAACTGGAGAGACAGACTTTGGGTTGAAGTTCTTAGTAACTTTACTGAGTGCCTGCTATATACCAAATGCCGCCAGGGAATTAGGTTTTTTTGGGGGGGGGAGTATTTTTAATAGCTTTACCTTTGTATCTTTGTAATATTATTGTAAAACTTAAGCAATACAAAAATTAGCAAGGCAGTTAAAATATTCCTCATCCCTGAATCCATTTCCACAGAGGTAATAACTTACAGCAACTGAGTGTATATGCTTCTAGACGTCTAATCATGCATATACAAATACATACATATTTTTGAAAAAGTAGGATTATGTAACGTATATGCTATAGCTTACTTAAGAATAGAATGTATATACTTCTGTGCCATAAATATAGGCTGACCTAATTCTTTTAAAGGCTGTGTAACAATCCATTACGTATAAAGATATAATTTATTGAACGAGACCCTGATGGATGGAACTTTAGGTTGTTTCCAGTTTTCTGCTATTACAAACAATGCTGTAGTAAACATTCCTATGTATTTTTGCACTTATTTCTGTGGAAGAAATATGAGAAATAAAATAGCTGATCAAAGAGTTTGGTAATTTAAAATTTTGATATTACCACATTGTCCTCCAAATAGATTATAATTTGTTTACCAATAGTGCCCATTCTTCATAGTTTTAATCTTTTCTAATTTAACAGGGAAAATGTTTTAATTTGACCATTAATGATGAGGAAGCATATTTGCATATTTTTGTTGGCCATTTATATTTTTCTTTAGGGAATTGCTTGGTCTTGTCTTTTACTATTTTTTTTTTCCTATTCATTGTAGCTTTTAGGTTCATTTTTAGTGCTTTCTAAAATATGGATAAAGACCAGCTGCTGTTGAGTCAGTTTCAAGTCATGGCGAGCCAAGTGTGTCAGAGTAGAACTGTGCTCCATAAGGTTTTCTATGGCTGACTTTTCGAAGTAGATTGCCAGGCCTTTCTTCTGAGGTGACTCTGGGTGGACTCGAACCTCCAGCCTTTCAGTAAGGAGCTGAGTGCATTAACTCCTTGTACCACCCAGTGACTCCAAAATATGGCTAGTAACCCTTTATTATAGTTATTAATTCATTTATTATTTAAATAATTAATTGAGTGCCTCCTAAGTGCTGCTGCTGGGAACGTATTGGTGAACAAAACAGATATGGATCTAGTGGGACAGACAGACATTGAACTAATGGTCAGATGCTCAGCTATATAATTAAAATTGTGATCAGTGCTATGGAAACAACAGAAACATCTGAACCTAGGCTGGGGGATTAGGGAACATTTGTACGAAGTCCTTGAAGTGAGGAAGATGATACAACTTGGAGGAAGAGAGAGATCAAGGTGGTAGGAAGGTGCTGAGCAGAGGGCCAATAGTGGGAGGTGAGGGTAGAGACGCTGGGGACAAGAACTTCCAGAGCCTTCTAGGCTGTGCTAGGATTTTGTTCTTCATCCTAAGGGTGATTGGAAACTGTGGAAGGTGGATAACTGGAGAGTGGTAAGGTGAAATTTGCATTGTACAAAGATGACTGCCATCTGTGTACAGTGTAGGGGGGCAAGAAGTGCTGCAGGAAGAGTGAATGAGGGATGGGGGAGAAGACCGGTATCACAGGGAGCAGAGGCAGCCGTCTGCAATGAGGAGGATGGTGGTTAAAGTCACTGGTGGCCACTTGGTTGTGGCGGAAACTGAGAATGTCAGGCTTTGATGGGAGGGGTGTTTTCCCTGAGAAGCCAGGTTAATGTTCTGGCTGGTTCTTCTTAAGGTGTCTTTTAGGCCAACGGCCTTCGATGATTTTACTTAAATTATTCAGATGGTTTGGTTTTGTCCTGTAGCTGGGCAGCAGTGGGAAACCCTGGTGGCATAGTGGTTAAGAGTTCAGCTGCTAACCAAAAGGTAGGCAGTTTGAGTCCACCAAGCGCTCCTTGGAAACCCTATGGGGCAGTTCTGCCTTGTCCTGTAAGGTCACTATGAGTTGGAATTGACTGGATGGCAAAGGGTTTTTGGTTTTGGTGCAGCAGTGATTTTTTTTCTCTGTTATTATTATTGTGCTAGCATCCTTTTGAGAAAAAATGTTTTATAACATGTAAGCCTGACCTGTTTCAGCTCTCAGAGTAATTTGAAAGCACTAATCACACACTCCTCTCAACAACCTGGCAGCACTTTTTACTTTTGTTAACTTGAGGTAGAGATGTGTATTTTATCTATATATTCTATAAATTGTCATGCTGTAGTGAGGCTTGCTGGTTATCTGGGTAATGTTCTATTTCTTCAGACAAAAAATGTTCTTTTGTATAATTCATAACTTAAGATTTTTCAGTGTAAGCTACCATAAATCTTGAAACTCATCATTTACTAATCAAAACTAACCTTTTTAATAAATGATCTTAAACAAAAGAAACTTTTCAGGCTAAAGAATAGAAGAATTTGGTAGAAAACCCTAGAGTTCCTTAGAATTCAGTCGATGCTGGCTTGTGTATTTTATATATAACTGTATGCAAAATAATATTTCATGTAAAGTTATAAGCATCGCTTAAAGTTTTTGTTTAAATCTTAAATATGTTGCTTTGTGGCTATCTTAGCTATCCAGTGCTGCTGTAACAGAAATACCACAGTGGGTGGCCGTAACAAACAGAAATTAATTTTCTCACAGTTTAGGAGGCTAAAAGTCCGAATTTAGGGTGCCAGCTCTAGGGAAAGGCTTTCTCTTTCTGTTGGCTCTGGGGGAAGGTCGTTGTTCCTTGGATATCTTCATGTGGTGTGGCATCTAACTTCCCCTGTCTCTGCTAGATTGTCTTTGCCTAATCTGCTCTTTTTATATCTCAAAGGTGATTGGCTTAAAACACACCCTAGACTGAAATGGCCTCGTAACAAAGAAAACCCATTCCCAAATGGGATTATAACCACAGGTGTAGGGGTTAGGATTTACAACACATATTTTTTTTGGACAACAATCCATAACCAAAAACCAAACCGAACCTACTGCTGTCGAGTTGATTCCAACTTACAGCGACCCTATAGGGTTTCCAAGGCTGTAAATCTTTATGGAAGCAGACTGCTACATCTTTCTTCTGTGGAGTGGCTGGTGGGTTTGAACCACCAACTTTTCAGTTAGCAGCCGGCTGCTTTAACCACTGTACCACCAGGGTTCATTGTCAATCCGTAACAGTGGCTAAATATATAGGTATTCTTATTCTTCAGGTTTTCTGTTAGCTGATTTTTGTTTGGTCTCATGAATTTAAATGACGTTTAGGTTATAGAAGTTTGAAATCCACACATGCAATTAATCACTGTTGATTCATGTTGTCCTAGATAAGTAGATTGAATCTGGTCATTTTATTCTCAGAAGGTAAGAATTCCGATGAAAGAAGAGCTAGAGAATCAATGCATGCAAAGTAGCCAAATAAATTAAAAGAGTAATTAACGTATTCATTAAAATTTAGCAGTAGATAGCAAGAACCTCTCTGAACCCTCTCCTAAGATTAAACAGAAAATTAGAATGATGTACAGCATATTTTTAAAGAATCCACTTTTATCAGACATGCTCACCAGGATTTTATTCTTTCCATTCTTTGAGAAAATGAAGAAGACAGGCAAAATATTTACATACTGAATTTTATAAAATCCTTAAAAAAGTAAGAAAAATTCTGGAAAAGATTGGCTTTTTTACTTTTCTTTGTTATCTGTAGGAAACCCTGGTGGTATAGTGGTTAAGAGCTACGGCTACTAACCAAAAGGTTGGTGGTTCGAGACCACCAGGTACTCTTGGAAACTTTATGGGGCAATGTTACCCTGTCCTATAGGGTCACAATGAGTTGAAATTGACTTGATGGCAGCAGGTTTGGTTTTTGGTTTATGTTATCTGTAAATCTTTTCCCATGACTTAGAAAGGCCACCTTGACATCCAGAAAGAAATCCCACCTTTTTTTTTTTTTTTAAATTGTTCTTCTACTGCCACTTGGTGGTTCTCTTCTGCCATATTACTGAGCTTTTTGGTGACATCTTCTTAGTTCGTTTTTGGAGTAGATCATCATGATCTTTGAGGTTCTTTCATGTCTTTCAGGCTGATCATATCATATATAGAGTATTAACATTTAAGGTAATGTAAACTAATATTTAATAATTTACCTGTTTTTGTTAGGTGCTGTCGAGTCGTTTCTGGCTCATAGCAACCCCGTGTACAGCAGAATGAAACACTGCCTGGTCCTGTGCCATCCTCACAATCGTTGCTGTGTTTGAGCCCATCATTGCAGCTACTTTGTCAAACCATCTCATTAAGTATCTTCCTCTTTTTCGCTGACCCTCTACTTTACCAAGCATGATGTCCTTCTCCAGGGACGGGTCCCTCCTGATAACGTGTCCAAAGTGTGTGAGACAAAGTCTCGCCATCCTTGCTCCTAAGGAGCATTCTCACTGTACTTCTTCCAAGACAGACTTGTTCGTTCTTCTGGCAGTCCCTGGGATATTCAGTATTCTTCACCAACACCCTAATTCAAAGGCATCAGTTCTTTTTCCATCTTCCTTGTTCATTGTCCAGCTTTTGCATGCATATGAAGTGATTGAAAATACTATGGCTTGGGTCAGGTGCACCTTCATCCTCACAGTGACATCTTTGCTTTTTAAAGATGTAAGATTTCACTGGCCAGTTTATTAAGAAGTAGATCACCAGGTTCTTCTTCCTAGTCTGTCTTAGTCTAGAAGCTCTGCTGAAGCCTGTCTACCATGGGTGATTGTGCCAGTGTTTGAAATACTGGTGGCATAGCTTCCAACATCACAGCAACATGCAGGCCACCACAGTATGACAAACAGAGTGGCTAGTTTACCTAGGCTAGGTAATTTAAAAGTAGATAATATTGGATTTCTCATCAAAGTAGTTTCATTTCTTCAGTTTACTCTTGGCAGTGGTTTCATGGTGAATGGCAAGTAGAGCAGAGAGTGTTTGCAAGGTACTTTGTGTATTTTGTAAACTCAAATGATGGTAAAGTTGATCAGTTTGAATTTTGCCTGTCTGTTTGAATAGTAGTATATTCATATGGTTCAAAACTCAAAAGATAGGAAAAGTCAGCAATTTAATTTAAAATTTACTATGTGGTGACTACAGGTAGCCTTCGACTTACCACATATTCGAGTTACGAAGAGCCACACTTACGACCCTTCGTTTGTTTTTTTTGGTATGTCTTATTGTTAGTAATATGTACTACAGTGTTGCGGTGTGTGATTTGCTGATGTTATTTGTTCGTGCCCGCCCCCAAAGACAAATAGAGTGGATTTCTAAAGATATTGACGATAAAAGGTAATAATAATGAAAACTAAAAAAAAAAAAAAGAGGTATTATGTCAGAACTGACTTACTACAGAGTCATCAGAACAGAGCCCCATTGTAAGTTGAGAACTACCTGTACATCTCTTTGTTGAGAGCTTTCCTCTTTGTGATTCTTCCGTCTTTGCTTATCGTAAACTGATTTTGATTCACCACTGTAAATGTTGCCTCTTTGCCTTGTGTATTGACCTTTCTTTGACACTGTCTTTGTGTTTATATTCTTCTGAATTTCTTCCTGCTTTGACTAAGGTGTAACTGGTTTTAAAATATTTTACATTTGCTTCACCAAAATCGTGATATGCACATTTAGTTTTTAAAGTGCAGCTTCTCCAAAGCAACATGGTGTCTCTTGGGAGATGGCTAGTTTGGGTCAGGTTTTAATGTCTAACTCCTTTTTGTAAGAACTAAATTTAAAAATTATCAAGAAATTTCAGATATGCATAAAGTAGAGAAAATATGTGAATCCTTAGCTGTGTGATTTTTAAAATATGCTTCTGGACTCATAAGGATAATTAGCTGTTTCAAAATGCAAGTCTCAAAAAAAGTCTTAATGCAGATCTGCTACTCATTAGTTATAAAAAGACAAAAATATAACACTTGGGCTGATATGGAAAGATAGTCAAGATAAATGGTTACATGAAATTTTATACTTATATTTGCTTGTATATGCTTAAAGAAACTCTGGAAGAGTACAACAAGAAGCCAATAAAAGTGGTTATGTGAGTTTTTGGAATTAAGCAAATGGAGAACAGGGGTGGGGAGGAGACTTTGAACGCTTTACTTTTCTGAAATTTTCTTTTTAACTTTTTTGAACATTGTGAATACTATATAAAAAAAGAATTCAAAAATAAAGTTTAATATAAAATTTAGTATTTGAAAATATAGCATGGTAATGGTTATTTTCCCAAGAAAATCACCAGATTTTCTTGGAGGTCCTTTGACTATGCCAAAGTAGTTCATGCACTGAGAAGTACAAGCAATATCCTTTAACAATTACCTTCTTCCTATCCCTGTTCCTAAATTGCAGAGAGTTTATTTTATTGTAACCTTGTTTTTCTTTTTCTCTCCCTCTTCTATTTTTCTTTTTTTTAAAGGCTGGTGGGGTAGCAGGTGTTTCTGTTGACTTGATATTATTTCCGCTGGATACCATTAAAACAAGGCTACAGAGTCCCCAAGGATTTAATAAGGCTGGTGGTTTTCGTGGAATATATGCTGGTGTTCCTTCTGCTGCTATTGGATCCTTTCCTAATGGTAAAAATTATATTGATATTTTCACTGCTATAAACCCAAAACAATGGGATTTGTTTTCAGAAGGATGTATGGTACGACCCCCCACCCCACAGAATCCCTCATGTGTTGTAGTTTAAATTTGTTTTGTATTCATCACCCCATTACTTTTGAATCAGCCAGTATTGTAGATTCTATTTAAGTATATTTGTAGTAGAAAACATGTGCGCAGTCTTTTTAGAATGGTTTTTGTCATTATAATTCCTAGTTAGAGCCCTTAAAGTGGTATCCTAACACTGATTGCAATCCCTTAGAGCAGTGGTTCTCAGCGTTGCCCACACAGTTGGAATCTCTTGGGAAGCTTTAAAGAATACTGATGTCTGTGTCTCACCACCAGAGGTTTAACTGGTCTAGGCTTTGCCTGGATATCAGGGTTTTTAAATAGCTCCCCAGGTGATGCCAGTTTGAAGCTGAGTTTGATAACCATTGCCTTGGAGCGTCTCGTGGAGCAGGTGAACCTAAGAGGCATTAAATCTTTCTGTCTGAAGTAAATTGCTTTTAGATAATGCAGTCATCTAACCTCCTGGGCAATTTCCTTCCAGTGTCTTGTTTTGGTTCTGAAGTCTCATTATTTGACTTACGGCCTTTTTATTCTATAATCAGTGCCATCTGTTTCATTTAATCCACTGGTTGATACACTTTTTCCTGATACTTCCTGTGGCACTCAAAATTAAACTAAGCAAACAAAGAAAAAACCCTTCCCCGTGCAAAACCACTGCTCTAGAAAATTCTAAAATCCTAGCGTTTGCTTTCTTTTCTCCTCAAGATAATTCATGAGAAATTCTTTCATGTTAACTTGATGTTTAAATGTCAGTCTGTAAGCATAGCATTCACTTGAAGATTTGTAGTGCAAAGAGAAAAAGTGTTTCCATTCTTTCGTTTCTCTCTCCCTCTACTCCCTAGCGGTCCTCAGAATAGCAAGCTGTTTTGAGGTTATCCTGGAACTTCTGTATTTTTTAATACTTAAAGTAATAGATTATAACAGTTATTGCAAGTTACTGTTGAGCACCCACTCCATGCCACGCATAGCTCTAAGTGTGGGATGGAGCATTGGTTCCCAAATTTGTCCACGTTGCAATGACCTGATCACCTGAAGAACTTAAAAAAAGTACTGATGCCTGTGTCCCACCCCTAAAGATTCAATTTAATTGGTCGGAGGTGTGGCTTGGGCTTTGGAATTTTAAAAAAGAGAATCCGCAGGCGGTTCCAGTATGCAGGCAAGTTTGAGAACCGTTGAACTAGGGAATGGAAAGGATTATCCCACCAGGTCTCTATCTTTGGGTCACCAGTTTTAATGTTGTCTCCCTCGTTTGCACTCATTGTTCTAAAGATCTTTTACATGTTGCATATAAAAATTATTGTTGGTATAATATTTATATATATCGTTACCATTGCTGTTGAGTCCATTCTGACTCATAGCGACCCTGTGGGACAGAGTAGAACTGCTCCATAGGGTTTCCTAGGCTGTAATCTTTAGAATAGCAGACTGCCAGGTCTTTTCTCCCACAGAGCCAACGGGTGGGTTTAAACTGCTGACTTTTTGGTTAGCAGCCAAGTTCTTAACCACTGTGCCACAAGGGCTCCATACAGATCATTAATATTATTGTATTCCTATTATATATACTCATATTTATTATGTTACATATTTTATTATATATATTATTATGTATTAATATACGTTTGTGTTTGTGTCTATATATATTTTTTACACAGATAACACTCATGTTCTGTGTTTGTCAACTGCTTTCTCCCCCTGTGAGGTATTTCTGTAAGTGTGCTGAGCTAATTTGTTTACAGCATCATGTAAAAAATTGGCATAGCAGCGCTTACAAAAGTACCTCATGGGGGGAGGGAGCCATTGACAGACACAGAACTAAACCCTGTTGCTGTCGAGTTGATTCTGACTCATAGCGACCCTATAGGACAGAGTAGAACTGCTCCATAGGGTTTCTAAGGACTGGCTGGTGAATTCAAACTGCTGACCTTTTAGTTAGCAGTTGAACGCTTAACCACTGCACCACCAGGGCTCCACAAGCATAGAAGGTGTGTGTTATTTGTGTAAAAATAAAGTGTATAATAGATAAGTAGATAGATATCTCAGTCATTAAGCTCATAGGACTATTTTAGATGGTTGTCAGCAGGAGTTTAGATGCAGAACGTGGTTTTGAATTTTTGTGGAGTGAGACAGCAGTATTCTAGCTTTGTTTTTCTTTTTTTGCCATCCACAAAATTTCAGTGAATTGGAGATGCTGGAGAAGTAGCCACAATGGCAGGATTTCAGAAATGGCTTTATTGTTTCTTGGCAAAATTTTGATAAATGGAGCTTTTCTATGTGGTGCCTTTTTTTTCCTTTGCTATTGGTTAAGGTTCTGGTCTGAGTACAGTGCGCTAGTATAATCATCAGTGTCTGGAGACTTTTTGAGAATGTATTGTGCAGGGGCATGGGTTAGGGATGGAGGACCTGAAGGTTGAACCAAGGAGAAGACCAAAACCAACCCACTGCCACTGAGTCAATTCTGACTCATAGTAACCCTGTAAGGACAGGGCAGAACTGCCCTATAGGGTTTCCAAGGCTGTAAATCCTTACCGACACAGCCTGCCACATCTTTATCCCACAGTGCGGCTGGTGGGTTTGAACCACTGACCTCTCGGTTAGCACCCAAACACTTTAACCACTGTGCTACCAGGGCTTCTTTGAACAAGGAGAAAGAAAAGACCCTTATTTAGGAGCCTTGCTCCCTGTTTAGAAGGGAATGTAGAAAACTATAGCTTTTTTTTTATTTTTATTTTTTAGAATTAGAAGAAATCTTTAGGTATCCCATAGGCCATTACCACCCTCCCAACACACACTTTCCCTGTTGTAACTTGCTCAGAACCTTATTGTGCCATCATTTCCAATTAGCATCTACTTCTTGGATGTGATGCAGCAGGGTTTGGGGACTGTCTTAGTCATCTAGTGCTGCTATAACAGAAATACCATAAGTGAATGGCTTCAACAAACAGAAGTTTATTCTCGCACAGTCTGGTAAGCTAGAAGTCTAAATTCAGGGCATTAGCTTCAGGGGAAGGCTTTCTCTCTGTCAGCTCTGGAGGAAGGTCGTTGTCAGCAGTCTTCCCCTGGTCTAGGAGCTTCTCAGGTGCAGGGACCCTGGGTCCAAAGCACACGTTATGCTCCTGGTGCTGCTTTCTTGGTGGTATAAGGTCCCCCTGTCTCTCTGCTTGCTTCTCTCTTTTATATCTCAAAAGAGATTGGTTCAAGACACAATCTAATCTTGTAGATTGGGTCCTGCATCATTAACATAACTGCCACTAATCCCTGCTCATCAACATCATAGAGAGAAAATTTACAACACATAGGAAAATTGCATCAGATGATAAAATGGTAGACAATACTGGGAATCGTGGCCTAGCCAAACTGATACACATATTTTTGGGGGACACAACTCAATCTATGACACGGACTTACATTTCTAAAGGACCTTGTATATCACAAAAGTTGCAGTAAAGTCAGGCAAGATGCTGGTGGTTGACCCTGAGAACCTAGAAACTTTGAGTGCTGTCTTTCTTCCTTGTCCCATGGAGGGTGGGAGGTGTAGCAGTCAGAACTTATGGATGAATGCAATTAGAAATATAGCTGTACATTCAGTGAATGGGCCAAAGTGGGAAAAGCTACAAATGGGAATAAGGACCTGTTAATATAAAACTGCTTGAATTGGCAGTTATCGTATTTTTGTGCAAATGATGTGTTCCTTCTAAGTTTGCCAGCTGTGCCCTCCTGCGAGATATTTTCATAAGTGCTGCTATGCCAATTTTTTTTACATGTAGCTGTAAAAAAATAAGCATAACACACTTATGAAAAAACTTCAGGGGTGGCGTAGTTGGCAAACAAACGTAGAAGGTGCGTGTTATTTGTGTAAAAACACGGTACTCGTCTGTGGACAGCATGCCTCCTCATTTGGCATGGTGTGTGTTTGTTAGCAGCTTAAGGATGTTTACAAGCTTATTAACTTTAACTTTGGAGGACTGATTGTTACTGTCAAGCTGTTTCCAGGAATGTTTCAGACTTTACTGTGATATGTTCAGATGTCCTTCAAAAGATGAATTTGTCATTCATTTATCTTTCATGCCTTATCTTTTTTGGAAGTGATAAACATCTTTTGATTAATAGTACCTGGGAGGTCTTAAAGCCGTCACATCCAGCTAAGATTAGTTCATGATGATAGGGGCAGCTTTTTGAGATTTCTATTTTCAGTTTTAATTAAATAGTTGATTGTTTCTTTGATGTAAAGGTGAGTTGGTGTAGTAAAAAACAGCCATAGTTTTGAGTAACCAGCAATAAAACGTTACGGAATGATGTTTTATTGAAGTTAAGGTGTGTGTTTGCCATTTTAACCTGTCTGTAAATCAATGTGAAGTCCTTGGGTAGTGCAAATGGTTAAGTGCTCAGCTACTAATTGAAGGTTGGCAGTTTGAACCCACCCAGAGGTGCCTTGGAAGAAAGCCTGGAGATCTGCTTCCAAATCATCATAGCCATTGAAAACTCTATGGAGCACAGTTCTACCCTGAAACAAATGGGGTTGCCATGAGTTAGAATCGACTCGACAACAACTGGATAAATCAGTGTATCTAATTCTTTTATGACCACCATGTAATGATATTATCCCAAATTATCCAGAATATCATTACATGGTGGTCATAAAACAAAGAATCAGATACAGTGATCCAAAATAAGATCTAAAATCAGATGCACTGATCCAGAATCCCCTGATCATGGATCCAAAATAGGATATGGATCATTGAACCCTATACCCTTTTCTAGAAAGCGTACCAAAATGATAAGTGACTTGTCAGTTGTTGCTATTGTGTGCCCTCTAGTTGGTTCCGACTCATAGTGACCTATATGACAGAGTAGAACTGCCCCATAGGGTTTCCTAGGCTGTAATCTTTATGGGAGCAGGTCACCAGGTGTTTTCTCCAGTGGAGCAGCTGGTGGATTCAAACTGCCGACTTTGGTTAGCAACCGAGAGCTTAACCATCGTGCCACCAGGGCTCCTGACTTGTCAGTACAAAGTGGTAAATACTAGGTTAGCTGTTAGCGTCCCTCCGGGCAGGGATCATGTCTTCATCTTCGTAAGTCCAGGGTCAAGCACATAATGTGGGCTCAGTAAATTCTGAAAGAGTGAAGGGATAAAGGGACGTGTTTAATATTTATGTCTTATCTCACAATTTAATAATTAGAGTTGTACTTCTTTGAGAAACATGTCATATTTCTTAATAGTTTAAATATATGTTTAGACTTTGTGTGAAAGACTGGCTTGTTTTAAATTTCAGCTGCTGCCTTTTTTATCACCTATGAATATGTGAAATGGTTTCTGAACACTGATTCATCCTCGTATTTGATGCCTGTGAAGCATATGTTGGCTGCCTCCGCTGGAGAAGTGGTAAGTAACAAGTTATATGTATAAAATACTTCAGAAATGCAAAGCACGCATATGTCTTTGGTACAAATATTACTTTACGTCATTTAAAAAAACAATTCTTTCTTTCTGTTATGGAAGTCCTAAATCCCAATGAATGTAAATGGGTTAAACATGGCAGTTAAAAGATAGAGTCTCAGATAGGATGAAAGAAAAATCCAGCTATGTGCTGTTTATAAAAGATAGTCCTAAAACATAATTATACAGAAAGAATAGAAGAGATAGAAGAAGAAAATATCCATGTAACTTGTGGTGACTTTGTATTGTGTCAACATAATTGAGTTGGAACAATTTTCCTGAGATTTCCTTTTCCAGTATGGTTCTAGGTCAGGTTGGCCAGAAGAGAAATTTGCACAAGATTTGTAAGGTGGAAGTGAAACAGCAGCTGTGTTTATGTTTAGAAGGTTGGTGTAAGGCCAGGCACTGCTGAGCTCGTATTCCTTATCGCTGATCTGTGCTGGCCTCAAGTAGCAGCCTACAGCTCCTCCAATTCCCACTGACGTTCTCCCTTAGGATTTTCCATATCCTGGATCAGGTGTGTGGGCTTATCTTACTGTTCCCCCATATCATCAAGGTTGGTGAGAGAGAGATGTGGGATCTGGTTTGTCCTTGCCCTTCTCCACTTCACATCATCTTTCCTCCTGATTGCCAACCCTGCTGACTTCTGTCCCAGCACTAAATGAGAGGCAGCAACTCTACATGAACTGCTTAATCATTTCCCACAATCCTGATGCTGCATTCTTCTTCATATAGTCCATCTTCTCGGATTATTTGCTCAGCATACATATTGAGTAAGTATGGTGAAAGGATACAATCCTGATACACACCATTCCTGATTTTAAACCATGCAGTATCCACTCATTCTTTTCAAACAGCTGCCTCTTGATCTGTGTACAGTTTCGTCATGAACACAACGAAGTGTTCTGGAATTCCCATACTTTGCAGTGTTATCCATAATTTGTTGTGATCTGCAGAGTTGAATGCCTTTCTGTAGTCAGTGAAACACAGGTAAACATCTTTCTGCTATTCTCTGCTTTCAGACAAGATCCATCTGACATCAGCAGTGATATCCCTCATTCCAGATCCTCTTCTGAGTCTGGCTTGAATTTCTGGCAGTTCCCTGTCTATGTACTGCTGCAAGTGCTTTCGAATTATCTTCAGCAACATTTTACTTGTGTGTGATATTAATGATATTTTTGATAATTTCCACACTCTGATGGATCACCTTTCTTTGGAATGGGCACAGATATGGACCTCCTCCAGTCAGTAGGCCAGGTAAGCTGTCTTCCAAATTTCTTAGCATAGACAAGTGAGCATCTTCAGTGCTGCATCTGTTTGTTGAAACATCTCAATTGGTATTCCGTCAATTCCTGGAGCCTTGTTTTTGGCCAATGCCTTCATTGCAGTTTGGACTTCTTCTTTCCATACCATTGGTTTTTGATGATATGCTACCTTCTGAAATGGTAGAATGTCGACCAATTCTTTTTGGTACAATGACTGTGTATTCATTCCGACTTATTTTTGATGCTTCCTGTGTTGTTCAATATCTTGCCCATAGAATCCTTCAGTATTGCAACTTGAGACTTGAATTTTTCCTTCAGTTCTTTCATCTTGAGAAATGCGGAGTGTTTTTCCCTTTGGATTTCTAATTCCAGGTGTTTGCACATTCCATTATAATACTTTATCTTCTTGAGCTGCCCTTTGAAATCTTCTGTTCAGCTCTTATACGTGATAATTTCTTCCCTTTGCTTTAGCTAATCTATATTCAAGAGCAAGTTTCAGAGTCTCTTGTGAAATCCATTTTGAACTTTTCTTTCTTGCCTGTCTATTTAATGACCTTTAGCTTTTTTTAGGTATGATGTCCTTGATGTCGTTGCGCACCTCGTCTGGTTTATGGTCATTAGTGTTCAATGCATCAAATCTATTCTTGAAATGGTCTCTAAATTCAGGTGGAATATATTCAAGGTCATATTTTGGCTCTCGTGGACTTTGTTTTAATTTTCTTCAGCTTCAACTTGAACTTGCATATCAGCAGTTGATGGTCTGTTGTGCAGTTGGCCCCTGGCCTTGTTCTGACTGATGATACTGAGCTTCTCCATTGTCTCTTTCCACAGATGTAGTCTATTTGATTCCTCTGTATTCCGTAGGTGAAGTCCACATGTATAGTCACTGTTAACGTTGTTGAAAAAAGGTATTTGCAATGAAGATTGTTGGTCTTGCAAAATTCTATCATGCAATCTCTGGTATGATTGTCTGATTCAAAACAGCCAGTACCAGTCCATTTCAGCTCACTAATGCCTAGGATATTGATCTTTGTGCATTCCATTTCATATTTGATGGCTTCCAGTTTTCCTAGATTCATACTCCATACATTCCACATTCTGATTATTAATGGATGTTTGCAGCTGTTTCTTCTCATTTTTAGTCGTGCCACATCAGCAAATGAAGGTCCCGAAAGCTTTCTTCCATCCACGTCATTAAGGTCGACTCTACTTTGAGGAGGCAGCTCTTCCCCAGTCATATTTTGAGTGTCTTCCAACCTTAGGTGCTGTTCTTCTGGCAGTGTATCAGATAATGTCCCACTGCTATTCATAAGGTTTTCACTGGACAATTTTTTTTAGAAGCAGCTCGCTGTGTTCTTTTTCCTAGTCTTAGTCTGGAAGCTCCGCCAAAACCTGTCCACCAAGGTGACCCTGCTGGTATTTGAAATACTGGTGATGTAGCTTCCAGCATCACAGCAACATGCAAGACACCACAGTTTGACAAACTGATAACCTTAAAAGGAGAATTGATCAGCAGTGGTGGTACATAGATTGAGGGCTTTACACATTATTTTTTTCTTTTTTTTTTTTCAATATATTATTGTACTTCAGGTGAAGGCTTACAGAACAAATAGTTTCTCATGAAACAGTAGTACACATGTTGTTTTATGACATTGGTTAACAACCCCACAACATATTAACCCTCTAAATTCTCAACCTTTTTGGTTTTTTTGGTGAAAATACACATAGCCAAAGATACACCGTTTCAAAAATTTCTACATACACGGTTCAGTAACATTGACTACGCTCTTCCAATTGTGCTGTTATTCTCACTTAAGTTGAAGGCTTACAGAACAAAATAGTTTCTCATTTAACAGTTACTACAAATGTTGCCCTATGACAATGGTTAACAATCTCACAACACATCAACAATATCCTTACTCAGCCTTGGGTTCCCTATCACCAGCTTCCTTGTTCCCTTCTGCCTTCTGGCCCTTGTCACTGGACTCCTGTACCTCGTTAGTCTCATTTGGTTTTACAGGGCTGTCCACTCCCAGGCTGAACAGTGAACCTCGGAGGTAACTTCACCACTGAGCTAAAAGGGTGTCTGGGGGCCATACTCTCGAGGTTTCTCCTGTCTCCTTTAGGCCAGTAAATCTGGTTTTTTTTTTTGTGGGTTAGAATTATGCTCTACATCCTTCTTCAGCTCTGTCTAGAACCCTCTGTTGTGGTCCTGGTCAGAGCAGTCAGTGGTGGTAGCCGGGCACCATCTAGCTGTACTGGACTCAGTCCGGCAGAGGCCTTGGTAGCTGTGGACAGTTAGTCCTTTGGACTAATCTTTTCCTTGTATCCTGTTCTCTTCATTCTCCCTTGCTCCAGAAGGGATGCGACCAGTGGAGTATCTTAGATGGCCGCTCACAGGCTTTTAAGACCCCAGACACTACTCACCAAGGTAGAGTGTAGAACATTGTCTTTATAAGCTGTGTCATGCCAATTGAGCTAGATGTTCCCCGAGACCATGGTCCCCACAGCTCTCCGCCCAGCAATTCAGTCCCGCAGGGAGTTTGGATGTGTCTGTGGGGCTTCCATGACCTTTCCTTGTACAGGTTGTGCTAGTTTCCCCTGTATTGTGTACTGTCTCACCCTTCACCCAAGATACCACTTATCTATTGCCTATTTAGTATTTCCCCCCCACCCCTCCCATTCCTGGTAACCAACAAAGATTGTTACATTTTGTGTGTGAACTTTTTCATGGGTTTTTACAATAGAGGTCTCATACAATATTTGTCCTTTTGTGATTGACTGACTTCACTCAGCATAATGTCCTCCAGTGTCATCCATGTTATGAGATGGTTCACAGATTCATTGTTGTTCTTTCTCGTTGCATAGTACTCCATTGTGTGTATGTACCATAGTTTGTGTATCCATTCATCTGTTGATGGGCATCTAGGTTGTTTCCATCGTTTTGCTATTGCGAACAATGCTGCCATGAACATAGGTGTGCATATGTCTATTCGAGTGATGACTCTTATTTCTCTACACATTATTTCTTAATGTTGACTTTTATGGATCTTAAATTTAGCTACTGTTCGGTGTGTTGAAAAGTTGACCAAATTTATGAAACTTATGGAAATGGTGGTTCTGATGCCCCAGTAATTTTTGAACTTTCTTTAAAAACTTCTTGAAGCCATTCAGTATCAGCTTTCTCAGTAAATGCTTGAGAATGTCTGTATTATATACATTCTTCCTGTTTTAGTAACTTGTTTCAGATTCATAGACCATATGGTTTTGTTTTCAGATTCATACATGTGTGGTTGCTGATAACAAGAAAAATAACAAGTGAACTTAGGAGAAACGAATTTTCGTAGGTAAAATAAAAAGGAATAGAAAACAGAAACATTTATAGCTATCAGTGGTCAGAAAGGTACTTTCTGGTACTTGAGGACAGAGGTCCAAAGATAATAGGAAATAGTACAGTCATTATTCTGTAACAGATTTGTTTTGATATAAGATGATTGTTGGGTTGTAAAGAGGTTCCTTAGTAATAATGTTTTTTGTTGGTATTGAGCCTGTTCACAATTACTTTCGTTGTAGAGATACAAGTTTATGAAAGAAAGTTAGAAACAAGGAAACAGTGTAGGATAATAACCATTCCCTATAGCAGCAGCTTGATTAAAACTTAATGATGAATCAATAAAACTGTAATTACAACCTTCTAACTTTTGTTTGTAATCGGTCAAATAAGATTTAATATGTAACAACAGCAGGAAGAGTCCTATTTGTGCCATTTTTATTAGGAAGTTTGCTGTACCAAATCTCTAAATCCCTACTTCAATTATCTTACAGCTCAGTTTTCATCACACAGAAAAAGCCCTGTGAGAAGTAGAATCTATGATTAGAGCAGAACATTTGGGATGGGTTTCCTTCAGCACTACAGATGCTGTAACATTATAGTGGGAGTGGTTTTTTTTTTTTTTTTTTAAGGTATTGAGCGTTGACTTTTCCTCTGTCTTATCCTACTTTTGACATTACTCATGTTGTTTGTGGAAATGAAAGTGCGTTGAAATTTCTTTGTAGCCAAAAGCAGCTGCTCTGAATTTTAATATGTATGTGTGGGTGATGTGTGGATATCCTCACACACATGCGTGGGCAATTGTCCTATTCAAGCGCAATTTTCAGTTGGGATTGAGAAAGCTAGTGAATGAATTTTCTGACATCCGCTAACCGTTCTTCTGCAAGTGTGGCCCAAGAAGCACCTGCTTCAACTTTAGAATCAATTGCCTGGGCAGCTGGTTAGAAATGCTGATTTTAGGGGATGGCACTGGGGGCCCTTCATTTTAAACAAGACTCCTAGGTGATTCTGGTGCTCACTGATATTTGAGAACCGCTGGTCTATGGGTATATATATATAAAAAAATTGATTAGACCCCAGTAGTGAATATTTTTACAGAATTGGCTGAAGCAATCCCACATATATAAGGATATTTTAGTGGGTGCAGAACACCAGGAGTGCCACACACAGATCAAAAGTACAGTTCCTTTTGTCTGTCTTGGGATTATTTTTAGATTTACTAAAAATCCTAGCTTAACAAATTGGTTAATTTTGAGGGTGGCAGTATAGTCAACACGTACAGATTTTATTAAAGTGTGAGTGAGTGTCATAGCCTGCTGTAATGTCTTCCTCAAGGCCTGGGCCATTGAAGAGCCTTCTACTGAAGCTAACATACACGTGGTATACTGTGGCTACTCTAGAAACTCGAAAGGTCAGTGGACCTACTTTGTACCACAGCCCATTTGGAGCGTGTTTGAGGCATTAGCACATAGCTGTTTTAAGTCAGTGTTCCTTCTGTCTTGGCAACTCGCAGGATTAGCTGCGTTGTTGCTGTGAGGAGTGTTCACCAGCTCCAAAGCATGGTGCATGTTAGTTATCACTGTGTTTTCCCCGGTGGAGACTTGAGCTATTCTGTTTATGCTGTTAAAATCATGTTTTAAAAATGTATTTGTAGTGTTTTCCATGATTTTTACTGGTCTTTTCTAAGAAGAACCACTGACCAGATAATAGAAGAAAAAGTTGACAAATTTTGAAATGTATTTAATCTTTTGAATTAATCATGTTAGATTTTGAAATACTTATAAATTAATCCAGGTTAACTCTCGTTTGCAGTTGTGGTAGTATTTTGCCAGACGCTTGTGCAGAGGTTCACTGAGTTGCGGGCGGTAAGTTGAATAGGAAGTAAGATGGCTGCCCCCGGGCATGGTGAGGCATAGTTGTGAGATCAGAAGGATGCTCACCGTAGTGCTGTGGGTAGAAACTGCTTATATATAAAGATGAGTGGAGGCAGAGGTGTACAGGTATTGGCAGGAATTTGTCATACAATTAGGAACTGAAACAGCTCTCAGATGCCTACCCACACTCAGACGTGCACTTTTCTCTTTGATAATCTGTGCTTACGCCTATGCTCAGGAGCTTTTACCCTGTTCTCCTGCCAGTTTATTTTTCAGTGTGCCTGGGAACTACCAGGGCATTAAGTATGCAAGGCAGACAGACTTTTTAAGTCCTTGTTAGGAGCCTAAACTCTAAGAACTATACAAAAAATTACCCCAAGAATATGAAAAATAGCCTGCTTGCCGTTGGCATCCTTAAAACCCTTTCCTTTTCTACTTTTTTCTCACTTGGACTCCTTTGATTCCCTTTCTATAGGCTGCTTTCATTCAGCCCGTAGTGGATTCCTCTACTACTTTTGTTATTCTTAACTGGCAGTGTGGAGTTAGAGCTTAAGTCCTTCATATGGTCTTGGCATTGAGAATGAAGTGACAAGGTACTGTGTTTAAGGGGCTGGTAATCTAAGGAGGGAGACCCTGGGTGGTGCGAATGGTTAACACGCTCGGTTGGTAACTGAAAGATTGGTAGTTCAAGTCCATCCAGAGGTGCCTTGGAAGAGAGGCTTGGTGATCTACTTCCAAAAAATCAGCCATTGAAAACCCTGTGGAGCACAGTTCTACTCTGATACCCATGGGGTTGTCATGAGTCAGAATTGACTTGAAGGCAACTTTTGTTTTTTGTTTTAAATCTAGTGAGAGCCTGAAGGGAAGGCATGGTTGGGCTTGTCTGGGTTGGGATGGGTGGATTTGTGTTGATTCAGGAAAGCTCTCATAGGATAACTAATCCTTGAGCTGAATTCTAGAATATGATTGCTAGGTGGGTGCAAGGAGGGGTGTTGGAGTTATGAAAAACCCTTCTCATAAACTCTCAAGTTCCCAGTGGTTGGAGCTTGGGTGTGGCTGGGTCATCACAAGATGAAGCAGGAGCTGTGGGGTAGAGGACCTTGTCTGCTTGCTGCGGTTTAGATTTTATCTTTTGAAGGCTGAGCACAGGAGCCGCAGTGGTCAGCTTTGTATTTTAAGAATGTCCTCCGGCAGCTGAGTATGTGAGTGGACGTGAGGAGCTATCACAGTACTCCCCAGAGAGATGAGGAGAGCCTGGACTAAGGCAGAGGGTTGCAGAGGGAGAGGGAGAGCTCAAGAGACGGCAGGACTCAGACTGGCAGGCAGATGATAGTTCTTTTTAAAAAAGCCCTTTCAGCAACATTTCTTTGGGCAGTTTTCACGATGGGTTCTCTGTTAGTATGCTGTGTCTGTGTGTGTTGTGTACTTGCGTGAACTGCTGCAACCCACAACCCCACCCTTCCAGATGTCCAAACATCTGGGGCTGAGCTAATGTGCAGGAAGGGGAAGAGGAGTGTGATGGTTAAGGTTGTGTGTCAACTTGACCGTGATTCGCAGTGGTTTGGCAGTTATGATGTAGTTTGGCAGCTATGCAATGATGTAGTCACCTCTGTGATGAGATCTGATATAATGTAATCACTTCCATGATGAGATCTGCTATGAGCAGTCAGTCAGTTGAAAGGGAGTTTCCTTGGCAGTGTGGCCTACATCCAATACGTGTGGACTTTCTGGCAAAGCGCTCTGGCTTTTGCTTGCTCTGGATCCTGCAACTGGCTCCTCATGAGACCTCTGGTTCTTGGGACTTCAGCTAGCATCTTACCTGCCGATCTTGGGATTGATCACCCTCTGAAGCCTATGAGCCAGAGGCCTGCTGTCTGACCTGACAATCTTGAGTTTGCCAGCCCCTGCAGCTACGTGAGTCCCAAGAAGCCTCCAGCCTGACCCACGGACTTGGAACTTCCCATCCTCTACAACTGCGTGAGCCATATCATTTATATAAATCTCTCTCTCTCTCTATGTATATATGTATGTACAGTTCACTGATTTTGCTTCTCTAGAGAACCCAGCCAAAGATGAGGAGGAAGGAGCAAGAGGGGTCAGGGTTTGCCCTGGCTGGGCATGGTGCATGTGTGGTGATCACCCTGTTTGTAGTTATTCACTTAAAGTCTAAGCATGGTGCGCTGAAGAGATTTTTAAGGGAGGCACTTAATAGAGGAACATCTCACCCCACCTGCCCCAGTTTCTTTTTTTTTATTGTACTTCAGGTGAAGGTTTACAGAACAAATATCTCATGAAACAGTGGTACACGTATTGTTTTATGACATTGGTTAACAACCCCACAACATGTCAGCTCTCTCCCTTCTTGACCTTTTTTTTTTTTTGGTGAAAATATACATAGCCAAAGATACACTATTTCAAAAATTTCTACAGGCACAGTTCAGTGATATCGACTACGCTTTTCCAATTGTACTCCTATTCGCACTTTAGATGAAGGCTTACAGAACAAAATAGTTCCTCATTTAACAGTTAGTATACATGTTGCCCTATAACAATGGTTAATGACCTCACAACACATCAACACTATCCTTACTCAGCCTTGGGTTCCCTATCACCAGCTTTCCTGTCCCCTTCTGCCTTCTGGCCCTTGTCCCTGGACTGCTGTGCCTCATTAGTCCCACTTGGTTTTATGGGGCTGTCCACTCCCCGGCTGAACGGTGAACCTCAGAAGTGACTTCACCACTGAGCTAAAAGGGTGTCTGGGGGCCATACTCTCGGGGTTTCTCCAGCCTCCTTTAGGCCAGTAAATCTGGTCTTTTTTTGTGAGTTAGAATTTTGTTCTACATCCTTCTCCAGCTCTGTCCAGAGCCCTCTGTTGTGATCCCGGTCAGAGCAGTCGGGGGGGTAGCCAGGCACCATCTAGCTGTACTGGACTCAGTCTGGTGGAGGCCTTGGTAGCTGTGGTTCATTAGTCCTTCGGACTAATCTTTTCCTTGTATCCGGTTCTCTTCATTCTCCCTTGCCCACGCCCCAGTTTCTTGATGACTTCCTTCTCCTAACACAATTCGGATTGTTTTCTGTCCCTTGGACTTTCTCTTCTTTCCCTAAAATAGCATGCAGCCTTAGTACAGATGGTATTGATTTATGATCTACGCCAGTGCTTTTCACTGATTACGTTATTCAGTTAGTGGACAAGAGGGAAGGGGAAGCTCTGTGTTGCTGTTTTATTTAAGAGCAGTATTGGTTCATGGGACACAATTAGATTTATCTCAGCTTTATAGAAAAAATGAATGCGATTTTGATAAAGGATGATAAAGTTGAAGAAACTGTTTCAAGCCACTAATTGTAAATGGAAAAACCGAGTACTTCTCTCAAAGGACCAAACCATGAAGTTAAGATCAGCCACTTTCACATGATCCTGCACTTTGTCAGTGACAAACTGTTTTTTGTTTTTTTTTAATATTGCTTTGCTAAGATTAAGGTTCTTGTTAGCATAATGAATTAACTACTACTGTCACAAATATACTTTGATTTGTGATTGTATGCTTTTCAATATTTGAGTGGCTATTACACGCCTTGGAGCCCTGATGGTACAGTGGTTAAGAACTCGGCTGCTAACCAAAAGATCAGCAGTTTGAATCCACCAACGGCTTCTTGGAAACCCTATGGGGCACTTCTATTCTGTCCTGTAGGGTCGCTATGAGTTGGAATCGACTCGATGGCAACAGGTTTGACTGTAGGTTTAGGTGCTAGGAAATACAGAATAAGAAATTTTGATTCCTGCCTTTGAGGAGTGTTCATATAATAAATTGGAGGCATTTATTGAATAACCAGAGAGTACTTTGAGGACCTCTGTAAGAAGGCAGCATGGTAGGATCACGGGTTGTCAAGTTCCACAGATCAGCTTTGGAACTGTGCATTGTCCATGTATTTGCTGTGTGTCTGTAGGCAACTTACTTAACCTCACTGAGCTGTTGTTTTCCTCAACTTGTAAAACAGGGTTAATGCTACTCCACTTGCAGGGTTCTTCTGAGGATGAAGTGATAAAGCATTTGTACGGTGCCCAGCCTGGCATCTAACACATCAAGTGCCCAGTTAATGGTGGTTCCCTTCCCATGGCACACATCTGCTGTGTGTGGCACATTTTTAGAATTTTATAGTTTTCGGAGAGATACTACTTTATAAGGTGAAGAAATTAAAGTTCAAAGAAGTTTAGGGACACACTCAAGGGTTCCCAGCTACTCTGGACAATAAAAGGCTATTGCAGAATGAATAGTTAGATACTTCTGTCTGTGTATTTCTAGCAGCACCTTTATGTTCTGTTTTTATGTAATATTTTAAAAACGTCATTACTGATGCAGGAGTGGGCATGAGAAGTGTATTGTTGTTGTGTGCTGTCAAGTCAGTTTCGACTCACAGCGACCCTATAGGACAGAGTAGAACTGCCCCATAGGATTTCCTAGGCTGACATCTTTATGGGTGCAGATTGCCAGATCTTTTCTCCTGCAGAGCAGTGGTGGGTTTGAGCTGCTGACCTTTCAGTGAGCAGTTGGGTGCTTAACCACTGTTCCACCAGGGCTCCTTGAGAAGTATATTAGTACTTGAGTAATAGGATTCAGATCACTCTGGGTTTCTTAAAATAAGAAGAGGTCAGGATTCCAAACTTTGCTCTTGGTTACTGGGCAAAATAATGACACTCCCCCCATCCCAAAGATGTCCATGTCCTAATCCCCACAACACATGTATATGTTACTTTATACGGCAAAAGGGACTTTGCAGATAGGATCAGTTTAAGGATCTTGAGATGGGAAGGTTTTCTGAGTGTGCCAGATCACAAAGATCCTCATAACCCGAAGCAGGAGTGTCAGAGTGAGAGAGATCTGAAGATACTTGCTGCTGGCTTAGAGACAGAGGAAGGAGCCACAAACCAAGGAATGCAGGCAGCCTCTAGCAGTGGAAAAGGCCAGGGAGGAGACATTCTCTTAAAGCCTTCAGAAGGAACGCAGCCCAGCTGACACCTTGATTTGAGCCCAGTAAGACCCGTTTCAGACTTCCGACCTTCACAATTATGAGATAATAAATTTGTGTTGTTTTAAGCAGTAAGTTTGTAGTCCTGTGGTACAGCAGCCCTAGGAAACTAATGTCATTTTTGTGACATTCTGTCCCGTGTCACATTTTAGATTGGTAGAAATCTATAGGTCTGTCCTGGGCTTTGTCACCTGCTGTGAAATTGTGGCTCATTTCTGTTACGGAAAGATACAAAAGTGAACAGGTCATTTTTGAGGCTTGCCCCTTAGGTTGTGTAAAAATTCTGTGAGCAACTATTAGACATAGGGCCTAAAAGTTGATATAATTATTGAGAATTGTTTTAACTCAATTATTTCATTGAGAAAACAGATAAGTTTGTGTGCAGAGTTCAGATTACTAAGGATAAGTCTTATCAGGCAAGAAAAGACTAATACCTACAGATATTTAAAATTTTTATTCTATTGCCTATTGGAAAAAGGCAAAGTAGAAAAAGTCTTACAGGGAAGTTTGCCTCAATATCAGGGACAAACTTGAAACTCTAAGGCGGGTAAGTTAAAGCCAAAAACCAAACCCATTGCTCTCGAGTCGATTCTGCTCATAGTGACCATATAGGACAGAGTAGAGCTGCCCCATGGATTTCCAAGGAATGGCTGGTGGATTCAAACTCCAAGGAGGGTAAGTTAGGATTTATAAATCGCTGGTGGTGCAGTGATTAAGAGCTATGGCTGCTAACCAAAAGGTTGGCGGTTTGAATCCACCAGCCTCTCCTTGAATTCACAAGATGGTTCTACTCTGTCTTGTGGGGTCACCATGTGTCGGAATCAACTCGGAAGCAGTTTTGGTATGTTTGGTTTATCAGCAGCTGTGATTTGGTATGTTTGGTTTATCAGCAGCTGTGATTTGATATGTTTGGTTTATCAGCAGCTGTGATTCCGTGTATAACCAGAAGATGGCAGTATTGACACACATATGACCAGTTCAGTTGCAGGGGTTTGTTTTTTGATTTTAAAAGGTGATCTAGAAAGATATGGTAGGTAATTCTTTTTTTTCTTTTTTTAGTTTTTTATTGTGCATAGGTGAAAGTTTACAGACAAATCAGTTTTCCATTAGATAGTCTGTACGTAAAGTATTCCGTGACACTGGCTGCGTTCCCCACAATGTGTCAGCACTGTCCCCATTTCCACCCTAGGTTCCCATTTCCTTTTGTCCTGATTTTCTCCTCCTTCCTGCCTTCTTATCTTTGCTCTTGGGCAAATGTTGCTGTTTTGATCTCATATAATTGATTGTTCTAAGGAGCACGTTCCTCTCGGGCATTATTGTTTATTTTATGGGCCTGTCTGTGGTTTGACCGAAAGGTGGTCTCCAGCAATGGCTTCGGTTCCAGTTCAGAAGGGTGTCTTAGGGCCATATGTTAGGTAGTTTTTAATTCGGAAACCTGTTTCTAGAGAGAATTTTGGGAATTACACAAAGAATGTGTACTAAAATACAAGTAAAATACCAGGGCTCCAAATAAAAAATCTCAAATCTCAAAAATCTTCAGATTGCCATGAGACTGATCTCTCTCTCTCTCTCTCTCTCTCTCTCTCTCTCTCTCTGTCACATTGAGTTCACTCTGCAAAGTCCAAAGCAGCTTTTGCTTTGAATATGATTAAACTTTGATTGGCCCAATTCATCTTATTGTTAAGTTTCTATTAAAATTACTGTTGATTTGCATGTCTAAACATGAAAAACTAGCTGATACTAAACCTTGAATGTTTATTATATGTATGTAATTTTAGTGTAAAATAATTCTAGAGGTGATAATCAAAAGATTTGGGTTTCACTCTTGGTTCCAAAGCCAAGTAGCTCTCCGACCTTCAGTGGCTTCTAAGACTAATATATATACTAATATATATATATATACCTGCATGTATGTGTGTACATATATATATACACACACACACACATATATGTATGTAAAATACGGACATTATTAATTTCTAATGGCAGAGGAATTTATGGGTTGTTGATTAAGTTTCTTAGAAGTCTTAAAGCAAGCAGTTTTTTGTAAAGTATGTTGAATGTGTTGGAAAAAAGATAAAATGTCAACATAAGGTACCATTAGTAATGCCCAGTGACTTTGAAGAGCATTTTAGGAATGAGAGGAAAGAAGTAAGGTTGTAAAACCCTGACAGGTGATATGTCGGTGTATGGAATTAGCGGTGACAATGAAGGAACCAGAGGTTGTAGCAGGTCTCTCTCTCCCTCTGTGTGTCTCTCTCTGCATTTACTCGTTTTACCTAATGCGAGGCTGAAGTCAGCTGTATTTTTTCACCTTTTCAGATGCTTAGTCTTATGCATCTTGGCGTTATTTAATAAGTTCTAAAAGGAGATATTTGGCTCTCCATTGCAAAAAAATTGATTAACAACTTATTAGAAAAGTTTTTATTTATGTCAAAGAAAGAAGAATCCTGGTAACAGCTTCATTGTTATAACCAGTTTTTAATGTCAGGTTTCATCGTATTTTAGGTATGTTTATTCTAATGAGGCCAGCTTTGCATTTTAATGTTGATAAAAGACAAGGACATATATTTTCTTTATGGAAGACCTTAGATATCTTTCGATAAAACTTTCACATCTAAAGCATTCTTGGGTTTAATGAAAATGCTGCCATGCCTGTGTCATGAATTTCAATCTAACCCCAGGTTTGTAAGGAAAGAATGCTCTAAAGAATGGATTTACCAAGAGTCCCACAGATGACATTACTTTTATTTCCTTTCGGAGAACCACAGCACTATAACATGTTTTTGTTCTTGTGCAGTGAAATATTCTCTTGTAACTCAGATTCAAATCTGAGAAAGATCAGAGTTAATAGAAAACCAAATGGAAAGCACTGGAGGTAGTGGAGGAAATAGAGAGGTTACTTTGTAGCCTCCCTCTCATGCCGGAATTGAGGCGCCACAGAAGTCAGGAAGCCATGCTGGGTGCGTTGTACCCCTTCGATTAGTTATATTGCTTTTCATCTGAGAATCTTTTCAGAATTTTTCTTCTGCCTCTGTATTTTTAAGAAATAAAAACTTAATGTAAGAACATGGAGGGTTATGAAGCATGAAGTTCCATAAATATTTATGCCAAACCTCAAAAGTAGACATTTCCTATTTTCTTGACATTTTGGGGTCATATTTCACTCTTGACCTCTTGAATTGAAAAATACAAGGAGTTAGTGTACCCTTTTCTTTCCTTTCTTTCTTTATTTTCATTTCTTTAATGAGTTTTAGATGCTGGCAGCAACACTGTTAGGTTCACATAAGTTTCTGTGGACCTTATTTTCTATCCTGGCGTTTAAGTACGGATCTTGATACTCTGTTATCAAAGGGAACATGGTTTATACCAAATTGTAGGCCTTAGTGGTAAGCTAATCAGTTTTTGGGTGTTTATTCCTAAATTAAAAATAAAGGTTTTTGTCAAGGCCAGTAGGTCAGCATCTGAAAGCAGATTTTAAATTAGCCCTTTAATTTTATTTTATCCCTCACTTAAAATCTTTAGTCCCTACACGCAGTATATAAAGATGTAATTTTTGAAAACAGCAATATAAGGGGGTAGAGAGAGTGGTGTAGGAACAGAGTTTTTGTATATTAAACTAAAGTTAACTTGGTATCAATTTAAACTAGGTTTTTAGAAATTTAGGATGTTAAGTGTAAGGCCCATGGTAACGACAAAGGAAGTATCTTAAAAATATACACAGCCAGGCCACTGTGCATTCTCTGCTCGAGCTAGCACTGAAGGGAAGGTCCAGTGTAGATGCAGGGAATGGCACCTAGACTGAGGGGCAGCACGGGCACAGGAAGGTCGACACAGAAGTGTAGGCATATATGCCACGGCCCCTTTTTCATAGCATCTGTGGTCTTCGTATATTATCCCATTTCTTTCCTCGATTGTTAACCTCTGCCTTGTTGTTACCACTTTCCCCCATCCTATGTACAAGTATTTGCCATCCTAAAACAAACAAACAAAACAAAATGAACAAACAAACAAAAAAAAAAAAACAACCCCCCAGTAAACCAACCAACTGTTCCTTGACCCCTACCGTCACCTTTAGGTATAAAACCATCTCTCCTAACTTCTTGGCCAACTTCCTGTAATTGTAGTCTACTCTTGCTGTCTTTATCTCTAAATCACTTATGAATTCACTGTAATGGGTCTCCTGCCCCAGCCTGTCCATTGAAACAGTTTTGATGAACTCCATTAGCCTTCATATGTACACTGTTTGAGACTCTTGACCCATCACTCTGCAAACCTCTGACTGGGGCTTCTGGCTCCCCCTGAATATCAAATAGAGTGCTTGGTTGCTTGCAACAGAAATGGATCCTGGCTAACCTATGCAAAAATGATTCTTTTTTGGAAGATTGACAGACACTATTAAGTTACCTTCCCCTTCTTCCTTGCCGACAAAATACTGACTTGGTTTAGGGAACAATGTGCTAGACCCACATATTGTCAGCTTCCCTGACAAGGCATGGCCATGTCACACAGCTGTCACGTGCAAGAAGACGTCTGTTGAGGGGCATCTGAAAAATCTTGCTTTCTAATATAAAGAGACAAGGAGAAGGCCTGTTCTTCTTCCTTGAACCCGGTTGTGTGATGATGTGATGCTGGTAGATATAAGAGCCAAATTATAAGAGCAAGGGTTGGGAAGCAGAAAGAGAAAGAACACCAGTTCTTGTTCACTTTGTTGAGGTCCTGCACTAAATGTTGACCTGTTTATCACCAAACTACCTGTTGAAATGACATAATTACAGTAAGTGCTTTTTATTGCCTAAGCCACTATTTGGTGTTCTGTTACTTGCATCCAAAAAAGCTGTTTACTTCTGTTACTGATTCAGAACAATATTTGGTGACTATTAGACTACTTGGAAGACTGGAGAAGCAGGCATGGGAACTGAAAGGGAAGGGGGGCCAGGGCAAGAACCACAGCCAGGCACACACCTTAGGAACAGTCTGGTTACGATGCTGCCTCAGGCACTGCTCCCTGAATTGTCACTGGGCTCTGGACCCTGGACCCCTTCACCACTGGAAGCTGCTGCTGTGAATGAATGGTGAACTATCCCAGTAGCCCTAGAACAGCACTGTCCAGTAGAAACACAATGCAAGACACACGTAACTTTAAATTTTCTAGTAGCCACGTTGAAAAAGATAAAAAGAAATAGCTGGAATGAATTTTAGCAATATATTTTATTAAATCAAATATGCCCATAATGTTAACATTTCAACATGTAATCAGTAGAAAAGAATCTACATTATTTTTTTGTACTAAGTCTTCAAAATCCAATCCTGTTGTTTTCTAGTCATATATTCATTTCATGGCTGGACATGACCACTTACATGTCCCACAGACTTCTCCAACTCAGAATTTCCCAGTCTGAACTTAACCATTTTCCCTCCAAATCTGCTCTTCCCTCCTCTGATCCCTGACTTCATTTCATGGCACCACTATATATCCATTATCCAAACGAGAAACTTAGGAATGTCTCATTCTCTCCCTTCACTCCTAACTTTCTATCAGTCACCAGGTCCTGTTCCTTTTTACTCTTGACGTTTTCTCAGATTTGGAGCCGTGGTGGCACAAATCGTTAAGCACTTGGCTGCTAACCCAAAAGGTTGGTGGTTCGAACCCACCCAGTAGATCTGTGGGAGAAGGACCTGGTAATCTGCTTCCTTAAAGATTATAGCCAAGAAAACCCTCTGAGACAGTTCTGCTGTGTCACATGAGTAAGCTGAAATCAACTCGACGGCACCTGACAACAGCAGTTCTGAGCTGTGTCCATTTCCAGTCGTCTTTTAGAGAAGTGTTGTAGAAATCCCATAACTCATATCCTGCCTCCTGGAGTCCTTTGCTTCTTCCCTTTCCCTCCTCTCCATTCCCCAAATATTCTGTGTACTGCAGCCAGAGTGATGTACCTAAATCCCAGGTTATCATCCCTCTGCTTAAATTTTCTCAGTTGTTCCCATAGCCTGTGGAATAAATTGCAAGCTCCTTTAAATGGCATATGGAGCTTCCTTGTCTATCTAGTCTTGAAGGCCCACTGTGGGTGGAAAGATAGCTTGGCCTGAATTGCAGATATCTTTGTGAACAATAAGCATTCAAATATTTGATGAATGAAGAAATAAAAATCGGATCATCCTGTTTTATAAGTTAGGTTTGGGAGGAAAATAACTTCAGGTAATGAGTCCTTTGTCATCATAACCATATCTGTTGTAGTATGTCCATGTAAAGCATCATTACATTTTAGCTGTCCTTTAAAGGTGATACGCCCATGTTAGTTAACTCCACGACATCTAAAATCACATCGCATGTATCTTTGTCCCTTGTATCCAGGGTACTGATGCTTACATCTATCCTCTGCCCACTCTGCTCTTGCCAGAGGTAATACCAAAGAAGATTCGCTAATGTTTCTACCTTAGATCAGGGATTGGCAAGCTGCTGCCTGTTTTTGTAAATAAAGTTTTATTGAAACATACACCATTCGTTTACATATTATGATCTATGGCTGCATGTAGTGCTACAACAGCGGAGTTGAGTATTGGTGACAGAGACCATATGGCTTGCAAAGTATAAAATATTTACTGTTAGGTCTTTTACATAAAAAGTTTGCGTACCCTTGCCTTTGAGCCACATAATGTTGGAAAGATAAACCCTTACATAATGTCCAAATTAGGTAGTAACCTCTGATTAGGAATTAGGAGAATACAGATAAAAAATGGACAAACCTTTCTGAGTTTGCGTGCCCTATTTATGAGATGGTTTTGTTAAATTTCTTTATGCTGATTCTGTTTTGCTACATATCATTAAAGAAAGATTGTCTGCATTTCTTACCACATATTGTTGTTAGGTGCCATCAAGTCGGTTCCGACTCATAGTGACCCTATGTACAACAGAAAAAGCACTGTCTGGTCCTTCTTCTCCGTCCTCACAGTCATTATGCTTGAGCCCATTGTTGCAGCCAGTATAGCAGTCCATCTTGTTGAGGTTCTCCCAGTATCACAGCAACACGCAAGCCGCCACAGTACAACAAACTAAGATGCGTGTATATGTGTATATGTATGTGTGTATATGTGTATATATATGTTTTTGGAGCCCTGGTGGCATGGTGGTTAAGAGTTATGGTGTGCTATGGCTGTTAACCAAAAGGTGGTAATTCATATCTACCAGCTGCTCCTTGGAAACCCTATGGAGCAGTTCTGCTCTGTCCTCTAGGGTCGCTATGAGTCAAAATCGACTTGATGGCAGCGTGTTTTTTTTTTTTTAAATACATTTTTAAGTCTGAAATTTTTAAAATTAATCTCAACCATATGCACAAAATTGAACACCAAAGTCAGGTGTGTGAAATATAAGTTGTAGAAAAAGTTTGTCTTTGACAGACTGCTTAGTGTGCAGAGGCTTAAATACAGCACTTCATTAAAACAATGTAAAGCATCAGTTTATATGTTTCTCTCCCTATAACCTGACCCCTTTTCCCATCCCTGCCTTCTGTCCTTCTGCTGAGTTCCTTCTGATTTGACCAGTTCTTTATTGTTCCTATTTATGAAAATGAGTAGGCTACTGAGGCACAATCAGTAGCCTGGAAGTACACATGTGAGGTGGCCTGTACCCGGGGTATAGTAAAATTATTTATTGACTGGTGGGGTGTGAAGTATGGACCAGTCAGAACTGATACCAACTGGAATGCTGGAGCAGGGTCCAAGAGTGCCGGGAGTTACTCCTCAGTTATGGGATGTTGGGGAGATCTTGGGTCCTGGGACTGGGAGCTGGTTGAAACGGATGCGTTGTGGGTCAGGATGGGAAGGCTGGGGATACTGGCTGATTATCAGCCTTGCTTCTGCTGATGCGTGCATTACTTCCAGTACAGCAAAGATCCCTTGGGTCACTCTTTCATCAGATGTGTTTGGAATGCCTGTCACGCACCAGATACTTTTCTAGGTGTTGGGGATTCAAAATGAGTCAGCGTGCTTCTTGCCATTGAGAAGCTTAGACGTGGATGTGCTTGGAGAGACGTGGAGTGGGAGGGTAACAGGAGGATCTGCTGGCAAAACCATGCGTGTCCACTAAGTGTCCAAGTGTTTTAGATTTAAAAAACCTTTTGAAGTCTTGCACTAAGCCTATATACATTATGCTTTTTAACTATAATTTCTGTTTATTAAAAAAATTCAATTTTTATAGCTGACATTTCTTATTTAGGATGTAATTTATTCATTTTAGGTTGCCTGCCTGATTCGAGTTCCTTCTGAAGTTGTTAAACAGAGGGCACAGGTATCTGCTTCGTCAGGGACATTTCAGATTTTTACTAACATCTTGTATCGAGAGGTGAGGTTTTTTTTTTTTTAAATGGTTTTTAAGCTCTCATCTTTTATTTTTTGAGAAATATTTTATAGTAGATTGATATTCTGAACTCTGTGGACCTCATCCCAACAGCCTTAGAAGGGTCCTTACAGCTAGATTTAATGTCCAGTCATAACTTTTTATGCTAAATTATCTTTGTCTTTCCTTATTTTGTTTTTGAATTTTACTTTCATTTTTATTTCTTTTTCAAATTTCTGAACAAATGCGTATTGAGTGCCACTACTGTATATGCAGAGCCCTGGTGGCGCAGTGGTTAAGCATTCGACTGCTGATCAAAAGATTGGCAGTTCATATTTACTTTTCGCTCCATGGAATCCCTGTGGGGCAGTTCTTCTCTCTCCCATAGGGTCGCTATGAGTCAGAATCGACTTGACAACAACAGGTTTTGGGTTACTATGTCCTATTGAAATCTTCCTGTAGTTCTTTTGGAATCAGACATGGAGTAAATTGTAAATACGTAAAGAGTAAAGATACTGTATTAAAACATCACTACAGAATTTGAGGACCCATGAAAAAGAAGGATAGTAATAGAGTAGTATTAGTGGCCAGTGTCATAATATTTATATCAGATGCAGTTCTTCTTTTATTGATTAGCGTTAAGCTCTGGGTCAAAAATCATTCTTGCTGGGTCAGAAATTAAACTTTTTATGTAAAGATCAAGTAGTAAATATTGTATCATGTGCCTAGAGAGCATTTAGGAGGCCTGGTGGCACAACGGTTAAGCATTCAGCTGCTAACAGAAAGGTTGGTGGTTGAAACTCACCCAGTGTCTCCTCAGGAGAATGACCTGACGATCCGCTCCTGTAAAGGTTATTGTTGTGGTGTTGTATACCTTCGAGTCAGTTCCAACTCATAGCAACCCTGTATGACAGAGTAGAAAAGCCCTGTAGGGTTTCCTAGACTGTGATCTTTATAGGAGTGGATTGCCAGATCTTTTCTCCCGAGGAGCCAAGCACTTAACCACTGCGCCACCAGGGCTCCTTTCGTAAAGATTACAGCCTGGAAAATCCTATACGGCAGTTCTGCTCTGTCATTTAGGGTGGCCGTGAGTTGAAATCTACTCAGTGGCACCCAACAACAAGGGAGCATTTAGCTGCTGTCCCTTACAGTTTTTACAGAAGCCTTTTTTCTCGAAGAGAATCAATCTCGTGGAAATTTCAATGAGTCTAGGTTTTAGAAAAGTTACTCTTAATGGCCCCTTTGTCCCCTAGGTGAGGAGACATTGAGTATTTATTTGTATGGATGAGATAATCCAGTTGAGGGTCCATGCTGAGCCATGTGGATAGTTACTAGATAAATCAAGTCTTGTCCAGAAGTATTTATCACTATTGTATTGAGAGATTATCATTGAGTTTCTGATGTCTTTTGATCAAAACTATGGAATATAATTTTATTTTTCTTTGAAAGGATAATCAACATTCTGTGTGCGTTTGCTTTGGGAAGTATATTCACTTCAAAGCATCTTAAGGGTTCTTTTCAAGAGAAGAAATGTTGAATAATGGCAACTAAAACTAGTATGTGGTCAGTTTTATTACTGTCTATGTCCCTATTTTAAAGGGAGCTGACTGAAAATTTGCATACCTTAGGCCAGTTTAGAACCTTTAGCCTCTCAGAGAATTGTGGGAATTATGAACGTTTTAAAACTCAAGTTTTAGAATAGGTAGATTTGCTTCATTCAGAATGTCGTTCGGAAGTCTTCTCTGCTCTTATAACTTTCTGAGCTCTTGGCTTTTTGTTTCAGGGCATCCAAGGATTGTATCGAGGCTACAAAAGCACAGTTTTAAGAGAGGTAACTCACTTAATTTCCAGTATTGAAGTAAAAAGAATGATGTTCTTTGTTCGGTAAATTTATGCTTCGAATGGGTTTGCTGCAGGAGCAATCCCCGTGGTCGGAATAGCTCATCCCACAGCTTCATTGTTATTCTAGGGTGGCTAAGTTTTTACTATAGCTGAAATATTCAGAAATGATTCCATGGCAGCAGATTTGGTTTATTTTTATTTTATTTTTTTGGTTTACTAAGAGTAAGATATGAAGTCACTTACTGTAATATGCAGAATTAATAAAAAATTAGTAATGAAAAAAGCACACTAAGGGACAAGTGCCTCAGAAGCCTGTATCATGTAGTTAGCTCTCGGCTTGCTGATGGCAGGGAAGTTAGGGAAATATCATGAGCTGGGAGTTCAGTCTGGGCTGGAGTCCTGGCTCTGCAGTGTGCTGCCGGGCAGGCCCCTCCATCTCTCTGTGCCTTCCACCTCTAGAGTTCTGTGGTTGAAAAGGCAAAGCTTTACCATCAATACGTGATTTCGGTTTATTACTTCAGGAAGCGTGTTTTTTTTCTTTACCTCAGAGAGAAGAGGCAGTTTTGAAGTTAAAAAGTTGACTTATAGATATGTGTGATAGAAGAGAAGTCTTTGGTTTGGGACTTAATTTTCTATTAAAATACAAATAGGAACCTACATACATCTACGCTGCATCTTTGTTTTGTATTTGGAGTTCTTTTGATACTAAAACATTTTTATGTAAAAAAAGTTTTAAGTAAGTACTCTCATAATTAGCAGAACATTGAAATTTTTTGAAATCCCTCATTTTATTCCCAGGTAGCTTTTTATATTTTATTTTATTTTTTTACTGTAAATTACAGTCGTCTTCTTTTTTTAGATTACAGCCTCTTTTATGTAACACCAGCACTGTTACACATTATTTGAAGCTTTTGATTTCTGCAAGGTAACAACCGGCAGAGTTGTGTAGTGTAGTTAGTGTAGGTCTTTGAAGAGCCTCTTTTGAAGGCAGTCTCAGTGTTCCAGAAGTAGTTATTTGTATGAAGATGACTTACGCCTTTCAGAAATATCACCTGTACCATATCTTCATTCTCTACTAATTTTCTGATTCACTAAATGTGTTGTTTACTCAGATTTCACCTGTATGCAGGAAAAAGGGGGGCAATAAACCTTTTTGATTTTTCTGAGAGGTGCTGAATAAATGGATATATTTACATGCTCTAGGATACTGGTTTGCATGCAAAGAAATAGATAAAACCTGTGGTTACAACTGCATTCTGCTCTTTTAAAAATTTGTTTCAACGTATGTCAAGCTAGTAATTAATTTCTAGGCTGCAGTCCTTGCAAATAGTGTGACCCTACTGAGGTGACTTTGTTTACTCAAAATGGCAGTGCTTTGTTGGAAATTTAATTGGGGTCTTCTGTATAATGCATATTCATAGAAGATCCTTCAAAACTGATTTTACTTGACATATTGCCTTTGTAGAAATTCTCTGATAGAATGAGGGAAGAATTATTGCTGAGTGAAATGTAGCTTCTTTGCAGAATGAGAGAAATAAGAAGTGCTATATCTGCTTTAAACAAAATTTTTGCATTATAGTTTCAATTCTTATATTTTTCTGACACCAATATCACATCTTTTTACAAAGAGCTTTTTTGATTGTTTCAATAAGTAAGTACATTAAGCCTTAGTGAGAATCACCAGGAAACTTATACATTTTTTCTCTGTGCAATTTTTCCTTTAAAATTGTCTTATCTCTGTGGCAGTAGCCCATTAGAATGAGATTGAAATTTGAATCCATGCATTATAAAATAGATTATGTGTTGTCTTTAGGTTTGTGAATACTGTCACTTTTTTTTTTTTACTAAATTTGTTGTTTATGGAGATTGGATGCTGTTAGGGATTGAATTGTATCCCCCCAAAATGTATGTCAACTTGGCTGGGCTATGATTCCCAGTATTATGTGGCTGTTCTCCAATCTGTGATCTGATGTGTTGTAAATCCTAACCTGTATGATGCTAATGAGGCAGGATTAGAGGCAGTTATGTTAAATGAGGCAGGACCTAATCTATAGGATTAGGTTGTATCTTGAGTCAGTCTCTTTTGAGATATAAAAGAAAGAAGTGAGCATAGAGGAGAAGGGACCTCATTACCACCAAGCAGTAGAGCCAGGAGCAGAGCTTGTCCTTTGGACCCAGGGTCCCTGTGCTGAGAAACTCTTAGAGCAGATTGATGACAAGGACCTTCCCCCAGAGCTGACAGAGAGAAAGCCTTCCTCTGGAGCTGGTGCCCTGAATTTGGACTTCTAGCCTCCTAAACTGTGAGATAATAAATTTCTGTTGGCTGAAACTGTTGCACTTGTGGTATTTCTGTTATAGCAGCACTAGATAACGAAGACAGAATTTGGTACCAGGAGTGGGGTGCCACTCTAACAGTTACCTACAATGTGGAAGTGGTTTTGGAATTGAGTACTGGGTAGAGGCTGGAAGAGTTTTAAAGTGCCTAATAATAAAACCCTAGATTGCCTTGAAGAGACTGTTGGTGGACTTATGGACATCAAAGACAATTCTAATGAGGGCTGAGAAGGTAGGAGAGCTGTAACACCTGAGATGGCACATACAGAAGCAGCAGCAGAACCAGGAGACCAGCATGAGACGGTGCAGGAGCTGAGCCAAGGAGCAAGAGAGCTGAGTGCCTTCTGGCCGAGGTTTTCTGGTGGAGTAGGGTGCCTCCAGGCACATATCAGTAGAGCTAAAGAGCTTTGTAACACTGTCTGAGCAGGGCAGAGGCTGGGCTGGCCCGAGGGGCCGAGAGGCTGAGAGGCCAAGGAACCAGGAAGCAGAAGCTGAAGAAACAAGGAGCATGGGAAACAGAGCTGCCTCAGTTTAAGAGGGTGAGGCTACAGCCTCTGGAATCTCATAGGATAGAACCATGGCCTGCTGGGTCTTCAAGGGTGGCCCACAGCCTCCTAGGTTTCAAAGAGTCAGATCTTCACCAACTTGATTCCAGAGTGTGGGGCTGCTTTTCATGAGTGCCAGCGGGATGGGGCTAGATCTGCTGCCCAAAGCTGAGGGGGTAGGACTGCCATACCAAAGGGGAAGAAGAACAGGGCTTACTGGGGCCGAGAGGGTGGGGTCACCACTCAGATGGACTAGGAGAATGGGGCCATCTAAAGCTAAGGGAGCAAAGTTCCATCCCAGTGGGCCTGTAAGGCGGAGCTGAAGCCCAGGGTTAAGGGACCTCCATCCAAAATCCAGAGAGTGTGGCCAACACTCAGAGTCTAGAGGGCAGGGCTACTTCCTAGATGGTCTCAGAGAACAGAGGATTATTTTCAAGCCTTGAGAGCTAATGTAATGTGTTCTGCTGATTTTTTTTTTTTTTTTTAAACTTGCTTGGTGCCGGTTATTCCTTCTTTTCCTCCATTTTCTCCCATTTGTAATGGAAATGTCCACCTTGTGCCTGTTGCACCATTGTACTTTGGAAGCAGATAACTTGTATTGCAGATTTCACAGATGAAGAGGGATTTTGCCTCAGGGTGAAATTGGATTTAGAGTCAATTTAAGACTTTTGGGATGATACGATGGGGTGAATTTGTTTTACATGTGGCAAGGACATGGATTTTGCGGGGGGCCAAATGGTAGATTAATATATTATAGATTGAATTGTGTCCCCCTAAAATGTGTCAACTTGGCTAGGCTATGATTTAGAGTATTGTGTGGTTGTCCTCCATTTTGTGATCTGATGTGTTATAAATCCTAACCTTTATGATGTTAATGAGGCAGGGCATAATATATAGGATTAGGTTGTATCTTGAGTCAATCTCTTTTGAGATATATAAGAGAGAAGTGAGCAGAGAGGAGAGGGACCTCATTACCACAAAGCAAGAAGAACCAGGAGCGGAATGTGTCCTTTGGACCTGGGGTCCCTGTGCTGAGAAGCTCCTAGAGCAGGGGAAGACTGATGACAAGGACCTTCCCCCAGAGCTGACAGAGAGGGAAAGCCTTCCCCTAGAGCCAGCACTCTGAATTTGGACTTCTAGCCTCTTTAACTGTGAGAGAATAATTTCTGTTTGTTAAAGCCATTCACTTGTGGTGTTTTTGTTATAGCAGCACTAGATAACTAAGACCTATACTTATCCATTATGTTCTCCTAAATTGTTTTATTTACTGTGAATTTTAGACTGAGTCTAAGCAAGGTTACCAGATTATAGTATTTACCTCTCCCTTTCAGGATTCATCTTCCTTGTGATCCTGGCCAACTTAGAGGTAGTCGAGCATTGTGGTGCAGTGGTGTTACTGCAGTAAGATGGCGTGGGGAGCAAAATCACAGCTGCTTTCATAGCCAGGCTGGTTTCAGAGGGCCCATTGGCCTAAAAGTTCTACGGAGGGCAACTTCACAATCTTGGATGTGAATTAGAAGAACTTCTGTAGGGAAAGAAATCCGAGAAAGGCAAGTTGTTTCAAAAGAAGTAAGAATAAGTTAGGTTCATCAAGTGCCTTTTATCCACAAATTGTACTCAACAGTCACGTTAAGAATGTCTGCTGTGTATTGGCACTACTCAAAAACATTTCTTCCCTAAAGGATGCACATTCTGGGGAAATCAATAGGGGAGTAGGTACTTTACATTGACTTTAATAAATGCGCTAATGATAAGTATATATATTTGTATAAGATGCAGCTAGGATTCTAGAAGCAATGCTTCAGTGATACTCAATTAGTATTTGTCACATTAATAAAACTGAGTCTTGACTTAATTCTTGAAGGAGTGGGAATTAGAAGTAGTCAAGGAGACGGATGGAACAGCATGAGCAAAGGCACGTGTGAAAGCATGTGCATACCTCACTTATGTAAGCAGACTTGGTGTTTCCACTCCCATAGAAGAAGAGATAGTGATTTGCTTCTACTTCAAGCCAAATGAGGGGGCTTCAAGAGGTCACTCAGAAAGTTCGGTTCTTGCCAGCAGGAGAGGTTGACCCTCTCACCCAGCTGGATGCTTGCTGAATTATAGAAATCCAGGGGTCCCAGCACTGCCAGAGGCCTGCAGTGGAGGAAATGGGAAGAGCCCTCGGAAGAATCTGACGTGCATCTCCTGCAGTTTGGGGGACAAATTCCTGGCGTCTGGCTCTTACCTGCACAAATCTGAAGGCAAGAAGCTGCCTAGAGCTGCCCCAGTGGTAGATGTTGCCATTTTGGTAATGAACAGCTCATGGCTTCCTTTTGGTAGATAAGAGTACGCACTGAAAAGATTTGAGATAGGTGAGGATTTCTCCTCCCCCTCCCCTCTCCAAACAACTGTCAGGCTTCCGTGAAGCAAGTCTTGCACCAAATTCGGCTACACATAAACAGTCTAAAGCAGGCAATCAAACAGGCTAAACCAAGTTATTCAGCCTGTGTTGTAAGCTCAGCAAAGGCCCCTGCTTGTCCCTTTAGGTGCAGAAACCGCCACCCTGATTGAAAAGTTCACTCCTAAGTAGACATGGCAGCTTTCCAGACTTAGTTACTTCTGATCGTCTGCTTCAGGCAACAAGAATTCCTCCTAATCCAGAGGCTAGACACAGAACACTTAGGGATCGAGCCTCAGGGACTGTCCTTCAAAGGACAGCTCTGCTGTCTGTCCTCTTAGTCCCTTTCCACAAAAAGTGTTCATGTTCTGTAAGTTTCTGGTGGGGCTTTCCAGAGACACTCTATCCTAGCTGTTCTACATCTTATATTTTGTATTTTCTAATATATTTTGGAGATCATTCTATATCAATTCATAAAGAACACCCTAATTTTTTTTGATGATTACATAGTACTCCATTGTACAAATGAGCCATTGTTTATTTAACCAGTTCCTTTGTTGATGGGCATTTCAAGTGGGCTGCAATGAATGATATTGTTCATATGTCATTTTGTATGTGGTTGAGATTGTGTGTAGGCTACGTGTCAAGAAGTGGCATTGCTTGGTTAAAGGTATGGACGTTTGTAATTTTGATAGTTATTGCCAAATTGCCCTTCATGGCAGTACCAGTTGACACTTTTGCTGACAAGGTTGGAGCTCTCTGTTTTCCCCAGCCTCATTAATGGTACTAGCAATCTAAGAAGTGAAAAATGATCTCACCGTAGTTTTGATTTTACTTACGAGCGAGACTGGGCATATTAACATGTGCCCAAGAACCATTTTATTTCCTTTGCTGTGAACTGATTATTTGAATCATCATGAAGTTATTGTGAGAATTAAATGACATGATCCATGTAATGTGCTTTGTACAGTGCCTGGCACATAGTTTGTGTTTAAAAAATGTTCTGCGATTGTTAGTGTTCTTGGTAACTGTGAAACAGCCTTGGACAGGAAACAATACCTGCTTGTGAGATGCAGCTCTGTCACTTACCAGCTGTCTGCTCTTGGAAAGTTTACTTAACCTCTCTGGAACTGAATTTGCCCATCTGCAGATGGAGCTTTGCATAGACTGTTCCAGTTTAAGTCTGACAGCAGTCCTATGAGGCAGATATTACACTAATACGGCCTTCTAGAGACGTGGATGTTAAGAAATCTGCCTGTAGGTTGTCAGGTTCTGAACAGGTATGCAACCTTGATGGGCCTGGCTTTAAGTGTGTGAATACCATTTCATGATGATGAGTAACAATTGTTGGGTTTGTACTAGAAGCCAAATAACTGTTATTACTTGTAAAGCTTCTCAGCAACAATTGGGGAATGTTTTATCCAAATGTCTTGTAGAGAGGAATTGTTTATACAGTTAACGAATTACAACCAATTTTATATTCATTGGCAACTTCTGTAGGAAAAACAGCATATTGGTATAATAGTGTAAAGTTACTCTAACTGATGGTTGAGCTAATGAAAATTATTAATGTAAATGGGTTGAAAAAATTTCATGATTATTCATTTTTTGATTAGATTGATAATTACTGAAATTTAATTTCCGAATAAGATTGCCCATTTAGAAGAATACTTTCTTACTGAAAGATTGCAACACTTGAGTTTTTCTATTGAAAAATGTTATGAAGCAAATATAGCTAGAACTTCTCTTGCTTATTTGCTGTCCTTAAACCAGTGTGCTACTTCCTGCTTTCACAATAGTAAAAAGAGAACAAAAGTCTGTGATACTTGAGAAGAACGGTTTTTTTCTCCTTGTATCAGTGCTGTGTGTCTGTCTGTGTGTGTGTTTACATGAAATTGTGTCCTTTGATTTGATTCTTTCTCTTTTGGCTTCTCTTTACATTTTGCTTCTGTTTGGCTCCATGGAATATTGTCTTTTCAGACAGCATGTCTTCCTTCCTCTTGAAAATAGCTATTGAATTTTTACCTGTTTGTAGCATTCACAGACTAGCATGTTGCCTTCCACAGAATCAGCACTCAGTGTATATTGGTTGGTTTTTTCCACTCCTTCACATGTTACTCTTTTTTGTTCAGGTTTATACCAGACACTGGGACCATTTCAGAATGCTGAGGGAGTACTAAAGGAATTATGCAGGGTAGTGGCTCAGCCTTTTGATTTTGATACATTATAATGATCTTTTTGCATTAAATGGGTGAAGAAATACTACATAGTATATCATTTTCTAAGATTTCAGTCTTCTTAAACCTTGAAAACATAGTTTTTATAAGCCTTATTTCATTAGAAAAGTAGTACTGTAATTAGTCACTTATTTTCCACATCTTAGGAATTCTACTGAACAGGGAAAAAAAAAAGCGATTATAAATCTTTCTAAACTTTTAATGTGAAATTGTTTTTCATTTAAAATTCAATGGAAACATATTGAACCCTATTTTAATCCTGCATAATTCATTTTATTAACTATGACCAAATAGAACATCTGTTAAAATTCCATAATGTTAGCTTCATGGGAAAAGAAAAAAGTCCCTGTTTACTCTTGGAATTTGTCCATTGTTTTATTGTTCAGGCTTTCAGTAAGAGTGTAATGAGACATTCTTATTAATCGAAATATGAAACAAATGCAAATGAAATTTCCCCTTTAATCATAGAGGTTTATAAGATGAGTCACTTAATTGCATTTACATTAGTATATCTTTAGAGAATGTTCTGTGGAGAATGAACGATAGCTCATTAGTTCATTCTTTAATTCAAGTAAAATTATTACTCCTCAGATAGGGATTTTAGCCTACAGTTTTTCATCATCTCTTAAATAAACAAACATTTTTAGAAAGAACAATTCAGTAAAATTATGTTAATGTAGAAGAATTACTTTAGCCTTTTGGTGCATATTTTCTCGTATTTTGTTTACATGACACCAGCTGCTATTTGCTTTTCTCGTTCTTTGGACAAATTTCCTTTGTGCTCTACAGTTTTGAAAATGTTACATGTTTCCATTGTTACACATTGGCCATGTTGTCCTGAAAGGACACAGTTCCTGTGTATATGGTTTACGGGGCTCTGAATGCAGTAACAAGGCTCTTCAGTGTAAACACGTGAGAAGAAAACTACTGGATAAAGGTGGACATTTTCTCTTAATTTTTCACTTTAAATGGTAGTATCAAAAACCATAGTGTTGAAGGAACTGTGTCTTTATTATTCCTTTGCTTGTGTTTTTCATCCCAGGTGTAATATCCTCTTCCTTCATCTTTCTGTGTCAGTTTGGATTGCATTTAGTCTGCAAATAACAGAAAATCTGACTACAGTGGCTTTACCAAATACTTCTTGTCCCCCCCCCCCCCCCCCCCCATAACAAGAAATCCGGAGATGGTCAGGCCAAGGCTGGTGTACTGGGTAAATGAGGGCATTGAGGATTCAAGGTCTTTCATTCCGTTTGGCTAGGCTTAATGTTCTGGCTCATTGACACATGACCACAAAATAGCTGCTGTACTTTTAGGCATCATGGCCCCATTCCAAGCATGAAGAAGTGGGAAGGGCAGGAGGCAATACTAGCTTTATCTGTCCCTCTATCTGGAAAACAAAAGCTTTCATGGAACAGAATGGTGCCTTAGGTCCTTCCTGAGACGCACGGGGAGTGGGAAGTTGAGTGTGTAGTATTTTGGTGCAGTAGACGAAGGCAGGTGAGGAGGGGACGGATTCGGACTGTTGTTACCGAGTCATCCTGCAGTGTCTCCCATATTCTGTATATTCAGTTCCATCCATCCAAAGTTCTGTCCCTTCAAAAAGGGAATCATCTCATGCACCTCTGGCTTCAACCTATACTTGCGTATCATGTTGTTAACATCCCTGGAGCACTTGTCTAGACCATATTTTTTTGATATTTAATTCTACTCTGAAAACTGTAATACGTGTTCTTATTTTTCTGCTGCCTTTGTTCTCTTGGGCACCAGTGTGGAAGCTTCTCTTTAAAAATCACTTAGTGGTCTCTGTTCTAATTATAAAGTAACCTTATTTTGCAAGTGGAGTCCTGGTGGCGCAGTGGTTAAGAGCTTGGCTGCTAACCAAAAGGTCGGCAGTTCAACTCTACCAGCTGCTCTTTGGAAACCCTGTGCAGTAGTTCTACTCCATCTTACTGGGTTGCTGTGAGTCGGAATCGACTAGACCGCAAGGGTTTGGGTTTTTTTTTTTTTTTTCTGGGGGGGGAGGGTTTATTTTGAAGACACAAGGTTATTTCAAAATTGTCTATTTGTTATGCAGTTTTGACTTCAAAGTTCAGATCTCAGAATACTTGTATTGATATGTTCATATGTAACCACTTTCCTTTTAAAATATGTAAATCACATTTTTCTCCCAAAATTTTATATAGACTTCTGATTCGTAAGAACTTGTTTTCCCCAAACTCCTGGCACTAATGGGTACCTAAAAGTTTAAGACAGAAGGGAGGTATAAATATGGATTATTAATCTTAAGTGTATGTTTTCCTCCCCACAAAAATTTGTCTGTATATAAAATGCAAAATCTACAGCATACCAAAGTGGTTAAGATCATGAGATCTGGAGTCCTGGGTTCTCTCCCTTATGAGGTGTGAGGTCTTGGGTGCACCACATCCTTACTAAGCTTCAGTTCCTGTAAAGTAGGGATCGTGTTTTGGATTATTGTAAGATTATATGAAATAGTGCATGTCAAGAACTTGGCACAGTGACTGGAACATTGTAAGTACTCAGTAAATACTATCATTTTATATTAATCAGGGGACACAGACAGACGTAGAGAATCTGCTTTGATAGAGATGATCATGAAGAACAGTGGCTTGTAATGCATATTATCCCATGTTTGCAGGATTTCCTCATATCATTGAGATGTTAGTTCACATACCCTTACCAAGGGCCTCCTCTGACCACAGTAAGAGACCTGCCCACTCCTGGTCACTCACCTGTTTCCCTAGCATTCACCATTATCTGAAAGTTTCTTCACTCCTTGTTTACAAATTTGTTATCTGTTAACCTTTCCGCTACTAAAATATAAGCACCTGAGGGCAGGGAGCCTTGTCTGTTTATCAACTCAAAGGCAATGGGTTTGTTTGTTTGTTTTGGTTATTAATCCAATTACTCAATACAAGAAAGATGTTTACCTGTGTTTTATTGACTATGCAGTTCATTCTACTATGTGGATCATAACAAATTATGGATAACATTGTGAAGAATGGGAGTCCCAGAACACTTAATTGTGCTTATGAGGAACCTGTACATAGACTCAAGAGGCAATTGTTCAAACAGAACAAGGAGATACTGTGTGGTTTAAAGTCAAGAACGGTGTGCGTCAGGGTTGTTTCCTTTCACCATGCTTGTTCAGTCTGTATGCTGAGCAGATAATCTGAGAAGCTGGACTATATGAAGAAGAATGCAGCATCAGGATTGGAGGAAGACTCATGAACAACCCACAATATGCAGATGACACACCCTTGCTTGCTGAAAGTGAAGAGGACTTGAAGCACTTACTGATGAAGGTCAAAGACCACAGCCTTCAATATGGATTATACCTCAACATAAAGAAAACAAAAATCCTCACAATTGGACCAATAAGCAACATCATGATAAATGGAGAAAAGATTGAAGTTGTCAAGGATTTCATTTTGCTTGGATCCACAGTCAACGCCTATGGAAGCAGCAGTCAAGAAATCAAACGATGCATTGCATTGGGCAAATCTGCTTTAAAAGAGACCTCTTTAAAGTGTTAAAAGCAAAGGTGGCACTTTAAGGACTAAGGTGTGCCAGACCCAAGCCACGGTATTTTCACTTGCCTCATATGCATGTGAAAGCTGGACAATGAATAAGGATGACTGAAGAAGAATTGATGCCTTTGAATTATGGTGCTGGCAAAGAATATCAAATATACCATGGACTGCCATAGAAGGAACAAATCTGTCTTGGAAGAAGTAGAGCCAGAATGTTCCTTGGAAGCAAGGATGGCGAGACTTCGTCTCATGTACTATGGACATGTTCTCAGGAGAGACTAGGCTCTGGAGAAGGACGTCATGCTTAGTAAAGTAGACGGTCAGCGAAAAAGAGAAACCCTCAACGAAATGGATTGACACAGTGGCTGCAACAGTGGGCTCAAGCATAACAACGTTGTGAGGATGGTGCAGGACTGGGCAGTGTTTCGTTCTATTGTACGTAGGGTCGGTATGAGTCGGAACTGACTCGACCGCACCTAACAACAACAACAAGAGCATTAATCCAACACCTAGGAAAGTGCCCGACACATAGCAAATCAGAAAATATTCAGTGAATAAATCAGTAACTTAATCATACTTGCTTCTCAGAAGTAGGGTAGTTTTAAGTACTTAGATATCTAAGATCTCCAGTAGATACTCAGGCTAAGATGCATTTAGCAAGAATTATAGGGACCTTACTTAATTCCCTGACAGGTTAATGGTTTCTGCCAAATAACCCTTATCTGCGTTTCCAGTGAGGTAAATTTTCTTCTTCTCATCACATTTCTTGGTATTCTTGTGTCTTATTTTTATCATTTCTAGTTAAGTCTGCTTCTCTGAATATTTTATATATGCAAAGTAATTTTTGAAATGACATATGATAATAGTAATTTATTCATGAAGAAAATCCATCAGATATATACAAATTATATCTCGTGGACACTAAGGGGATCAGAAATTACTGTTGAGATTCTCAGTACTGTAGACTATCATGTTATTGTACCATCTTGTAAGGAGTATACGAAAGAAACTGTATTTCTGTCCTAAGAAAACCAAATTTGAAGGTAAAATGGAACTTTTATGCTTAATTCAAGGACCACGGTTGAAGGAAATCATTTAAAGAAACTATTGAGAATGCTTATCTGTGGGTTTGATTGCCTGGCCACAGATTACCTTGGGATCATATAATGATAATAGTTATAATTTGAATACTAATTATGATCATGTACTTTACATTTATTTTTCTAATCCTGAAAACTGTAAGGCATTAGCCTTTTTTTTTCAGATACTAAGTTGAGGTTTAGAGAAATTAAGTAATAAGCTACTGTGTGGCAGGCCTGGAATTTGAGCTCAAATCTCAAGCCCAAACTCATGTTTCTTGTTATACTGTACTTCCTGCTCTTACTTTGCAGGCAAATTCACTGACTTTTCCACTCACAAATTTTTAGTAAGTCAGAGGAAAATAAAGTGATGGCAGATCTGCAAGATTTGTACCGCATCTGTTGACTTGAAAGCAGAGTACAGTTTCTGAGTGTTAGAGGATTCTAAGAGATAGGAATGGTTATATGAACACAGCACCACGAGATGGTTCTAAATTAGGTGCTAATAAACTGGTCTCAGCATCTTCCTTCAATCAGCCTTTGTTTATTAAGATTGCTTAGACTTTTTTTGACTGCCTCTAGTCTTCTGGCTTCCCTTGCTTTCTCTGGGTAAAAAAAAGATAATCATTGGTATTCAAATAGTTTTTGTACTTCCTTTCTAGGTCTTCTAAGTTTAGCGAAATAATTAGCAGATAATTTACTGACTGGCGGAGAAGCAGAAATTGGTGAGACATGAAGATACTTATTTTCCTCCATGGAAACACTCTGCTTTTGTTACTGTGGACCCCAAACTTCTGTTATACAGTGAGGCACTAGAGGGCGCACAGTGCCCATGTTTTAAATGTTGGTGGCTGAAACATCCGTATGCATGAACCTGGAAGCTCTTGAATTGATTGCTTGACCCTATAAAATGGTTCAAATTAGAAAAATGAAAACCCAAGCATAATAAATAGTATTTTCTTATCCAAGGTGCCTGAATGAACAAATATGTTTTATCTTTAGGTATACATGTGTGTGTAATAATTCCATTTAATTTATTAGGGTTTTAAGATTTTTAAACTTTTATCATGGAAAAATTTAAACATGCACAAAAGTAGATTAATAAAATGAATCCCTATCGGCCCATCACCCAACTTCAGCAGTTATCAGCTTGTGGCCAGTATTGTTCCATCTATACCGAGATCCACTTGAAGCAAATACCAGACATTATCTCATTTTATCCAAAAATACTTCACTGTGCATCTCCAAAAGATAAGAACTAGTAACTATATTTAATTTATCAAAAATGAATGCCATAATCTCAAAGTATTTCTCCTCAATTATTTGTCAGTTACAAAGGGAAAAGTATTTATTTCACAGTTGAGAAAACTGGCAGACACTGCCTTACCCAAGTGATCAAGGTTAACGTCACCAGTAATAAGATGTATTAACATCATAGACCCACAGTGTGGTGCGTCGAGAAGGTCACAACATTCTTTTTCTGGTCTTCTTGCCAAAAAATGTATAATCTCAGTCTAATCATGAGAAAACATACACAAACCCAAATTAAGAGACATTGTACAAAATAAGGCCAGAAGTGTCAAGGTCGTGAAAAACAATGAAAAGTGAAAGAACTGTCGTAGATAGAAGAATGCTAAGGAGACGAAACAAGTAAATGCAGCGTGGGACTTTGGATTAGATCCTGGAGCAGAGAAAGGACGTGAGGAAAGAAACCGGTGGAATCTGAATAAGGCCTGTAGGATAGTTCTTAGTATTGCAGCAGTACTAGTCACTGGTTTTGATCACTGTATTTTGATTATCTAAGTTGTTAACATCAGGGAAGCTGAGTGAAGGGTATATGTGAACTCTCTACTATTAGCAACTTTTATGAAAATCTAGAAATTATTTAAAAAAGAAAGACCGCTGGATTTGGACATTGTGTAAAATAATTTACTTTAAAAAAGATCTTCTAAAATAATACGTTAAATTTAAAACTTATTTTTAATTTTGATCAAAGTAATTGGTAATAAGTCAAATAATACAGAAGAATTTATGAAAAGCAGCAGTGTCCTGCCCCATCCTTCTCCACTCAGTTCCCACTCTCTAGAGGTAACTACCTCTTCTAACTGTTTCTGTTTTCATTTCTTCCTGTTACATCCATACTTCCGGATAATATATTTAAACATCTGTGTCTTAAATTTGTCAGCGTTAGATACCATCTATCACGTCTTTGGAATGAAAGATACGATTTTAGCTCATGTTCTGTCCCTCCTACCCCATCTCATCCTAGCATTCAGGTCATATAAATTTAATTCCTGTGGTTACTTTAGAAACTTTAAGTGATATATTTATGTCTTTATTTCTTGTCCCACAAACTTTCAGCATCTTATAATTTCCTCCTTTCTAACTTCCTTTTTGCCACCTTGCCCTTTTTAATTTTCAAACCCCGCTTTCTGGAATGACTTTCTCTCAGCCGCACTTTCATATCTGCCTTGTCAGGGTGGCCCCCGGCCACCCTTCTAGCTCAGTAATGAAGTCACTGCTGAGGTTCACCCTTCAGCCAAAGGTTAGAGAGGCCCATCAAACAAAATGAGACTAAAGGGGCACACCAGCCCAGGGACAAGGACTAGAAGGCAGGAGGGGACAGGAAAGCTGGTAATAGGGAACCCAAGGTTGAGAAGGGAGTGTTGACATGTCGTGGGGTTGGTAACCAATGTCACAAAACAGTATGTGTACTAAATGTTTATTGAGAGACGATTTGTTCTGTAAACCTTCATCTAAAGTACAATTAAAAAAAAAGAAGGTTGACATTATCATTCTGTCCTTCACCATAATCACTTCTTCCATGATTTGTCTGAATTGATCCTAAAAATTAAACACCTGTGAACCAGTATTTGGGTTATTGAGACCTCATGAATGATTGCTGGGCCAGGTACTGTGCTAGGGGTTATATTTCTTTCCATATTGGCTGTATCATGACTGCTGTGTCACCCCAAAAGAGATATCTCCAGCATCAGAATCAAATGGGGTCTCCCTTCTTGCTAAAATTGATCCCATATTTTAATTTACTGAACTTTTGGGGCATGAACTTTTTTGCATTTTTTTGTTGAGGTTTCTAATTACCTATTTTTTTCTTTAGTGTGCATCCTAGTTGTGTTTGGGAAATAAGTGATTAAATTTGCCCATACAAGTCTTTATAAAGTAATTACCACATTTTCTGATAAAGCCCATGGAGACACACAAGTTAAGTGTGCAGTTAACCAAAAGGTTGGCAGTTTGAACCCACTCAGATGTGCCTCAGAAGAAAGGCCTGGCAACCTGCTTTTGAAAGATTCACAGCCGTGAAAACCCTATGGAGCAGTTCTACACTGCAACACATCGGGTTGCCATGAGTCAGAATTGACTTGGCGGCAACTGGTTTGGTTTTTTGGTATCCCTTGATCCACATTTTATGAGCCTTTGCTGTCGTTTATCTGTGAATTACTCTATAATTTTGTTTTGGGGAATGGAATGATGACCGAATTAAAAGTCACTTTGGGATGAAGTTTATTATGCTTCCTAGGGTAAATTATATATATCATTTGCCTGGTGGAAGATCTCAATAATACCTGTGTTCAGAGGAGACTATGATAAATCTCATATTGAACAGCAAATAATCTTGTTAAAGTTACACTCTCTGTTGATTTATCTGTGAGTTTACACAGTTGTTTACCAAGGCTTTTTCTTCATCCTTACAGACATTTAATATGAGCTAGAAAATATTGTGTGAAGTACATACATCTCCACCTTTAAGTTTTGACTAAGCAAGTGAAAACATCAGGCAAAGGGTGTGGCACATAGTAGCCTCTTGGTAACTGGTAAATTCTTGTATATGGTGTGAGGTATGAGTCCTGTTTCATTTTTCTGCAAATGGATATCCAGTTTTGCCAGCACCATTTGTTAAAAAGACTGTCTTTTCCCCATTTGATGGACTTTGGGCCCTTGTCGAGAATCAGGTGACTGTAGGTGGATGGATTTACATCTGGGTTCTCAATTCTGTTCCATTGGTCAATGTCTCTGTTGTTGTACCAGTACCAGGCTGTTTTGACTACTGTAGCTGTATAGTAGGTTCTCAAGTCAGGTAGTGTGAGTCCTCCAACTTTATTCTTCTTCTTCAGTAGTGCTTTACTTATTTGGGGCTTCTTCCCTTTCCGTATAAAGTTAATAATTAGATTTTCCATCTCTTTGAAGAATGTTGTTGGTATTTGGATCGGGATTGCATTGTATTTGTAAATTGCTCTAGGTAGAATTGCCATTTTCACAATGTTGGGTCTGCCTGTCCATGAGCATGGTATGTTTTTCCATTTATGTAGATCCCTTTGGGTTTCATGCAGCAGTGTTTTGTAGTTTTCTTTGTATAGGTCTTTTACATTCCTGGTCAGATTTATCCCTAAGTATTTTATCTTTTTAGGGGCTATTGAAAATGGTATTGATATCCTGATCTCCTTTTCATCGTTCTCTTTACTGGTGTATAGGAATCCAACTGATTTTTGAATGTTTATCTTGTATCCTGCTACTCTGCTGAATCTTTCTATTAGTTCCAGTAGATTTCTCGTGGAGTCTTTAGGGTTTTCTGTGTATAGTATCATATCATCTGCAAACAGGGAGAGTTTAACTTCTTCATTACCAATTTGGATGCCCTTTATTTCTTTCTCTTGCCTTATTGCTGTAGCTAGAACTTCCAGCACAATGTTAAATAGGAGTGGTGATAAAGGGCATCCTTGTCTTGTTCCTGTTTTCAAGGGGAATGTTTTCAGCCTGTCTCCATTAAGAATGATGTTGGCTGTTGGTTTTGCATAGATGCCCTTTATTATGTTGAGAAATTTCCCTTTTATACCTATTTTATTGAGAGCTTTTATCAGGAATGTGTGTTGCACTTTGTCAAATGCCTTTTCTGTGTCAATTGAGATGATCATGTGATTTTTTTCTTTCCTTTTATTTATGTGGTGAATTACGTTGATGGATTTTCTAATGTTGAACCATCCTTGCATACCTGGTATGAATCCTACTTGGTCGTGGTGTATTATTTTTTTGATATGATACTGAATTCTATTGGCTAGAATTTTGTTCAGAATTTTTGCATCTATATTCATGAGAGATATTGGTCTGTAATTTTCTTTTTTTGTGACGTCTTTGCCTGGTTTTGGTATCAGCGTTATGCTGGCTTCATAGAATGAATTTGGAAGTGTTGCTTCCTCTTCTATGCTCTGAAATAGCTTGAGTAGAACTGGTGCAAGCTCTTCTGTAAATGTTTTGTAGAATTCTCCAGTGAAGCCACCTGGGCCAGGGCTTTTTTTGGTTGGGAGTTTTTTTTATTACCTTTTCAATCTCTTCTCTTGTTATGGGTCTGTTCAGATTTTCAATATCACTTTGTTGTAGTTTGGGTAGGCCGTATGTTTCTAGAAATTTATCCATTTCCTCTAGGTTTTCAAATTTGTTGGAATATAGTTTTTCATAATATTCTGTTATAATCCTTTTTATTTCAGTTGGGTCTGTTGTAATGTCCCCCATTTCATTTCTTATTTGGGTTATTTGTGCCCTCTGCTGTTTTTCTTTTGTCAGTCTGGCCAGTGGTTTGTCGATTTTGTTGATTCTTTCAAAGAACCAACTTTTGGTTTTGTAGATTCTTTCTATTGTTTTTCTGTTCTCTATTTCATTTATTTCTGCTCTGATCTTTACTATCTCCTTTCTTCCGGTGGTTGTAGGATTTTTTTGCTGTTCTCTTTCTATTTGTTTGAGTTCTGTAGTTAATGTTTTGATTTTGTCCCTTTCTTCTTTTTTGATATGTGCATCTATTGCTATAAATTGTCCTCTGAGGACTGCCTTTGCTATGTCCCAAGGGTTTTGGTATGATGTGTTTTCATTCTCATTTGATTCTAGGAATTTTTTAATTCCATCTCTGATTTCTTCTATTACCCATTGATGTGTAAGCAGAGTATTATTCAGTTTCCATGTGTTTGATTTTTTTTCCTTGCTCTTTCTAGTGTTAATTTCTACCTTGATGGCATTGTGGTCAGAGAAGATACTGTGAATTATCTCAGCATTTTGGATCTTGTTGAGGATTGCTCTGTGGCCTAAGATGTGGTCTATTCTGGAGAACGTTCCATGTGCATTGGAAAAGAATGTGTACTTTGCAGCGGTTGGATGGATTGTTCTGTATATGTCTATGAGGTCCAGTTGGCTGATTGTGTCCTTTAGGTCTTCTGTATCTTTGCTGAGTTTCTTTTTAGTTGTTCTGTCCTTTACTGAGAGTGGTGTGTTGAAGTCTCCTACTATTATTGTGGAACTGTCAGTTTCTCTTTTCAGTGCTGTTAGAGTTTTTTTAATGTATTTTCGAGCCCTGCCATTGGGTGCATAGATATTTATTATGGTTATGTCTTCATGATGGATCGTCCCCTTAATCATTATATAGTGTCTTTTTTTGTCTTTTATGGTAGGTTTTGTTTTAAAGTCTATTTTATCTGAGATTAGAATTGCCACTCCTGCTCTTTTTTGGTAGCTGTTAGCTTGATATATTTTTTTCCAACCTTTGATTTTTAATAAATTCACATCTTTGTTTCTAAGGTATGTCTCTTGTAGACAGCATATTGATGGATCCTGTTTTCTTATCCATTCTGCCACTCTCCGTCTCTTTATGGGTGCATTGAGTCCATTTACATTCAGTGTAATTATTGATAGATGGAAGTTTGTTGCTGTCATTTTGTAGTGCTTTTTTCTTGTGGTGCTGAAGTTTTCTTTGTTCTTCTTACTCTCTTGTGCTGAGTTCCTTTTGTTTGTGGATTTTGTGTTCATTTCTTTTGTTTTTGTAGGTTTTGTTTTTGCTGAGACTTTATGTATTTCGTCTTTATTTTTATAAGTTGGTTTGTTAACTTTCTTTGTGGTTACCCTGAATTTTACCCTTTATAAGTTTGAAGCAGTCTACGCCTTGCCTTCCTCTCCTTTAGAAGGTTCTATACCTATGCCGTTTGTTCCCTCTTTCATTGTTTTGATGTTGTTGTCATCCTTTGATTGATTGCTCTGATTCCCTGTTGTATTTCTTTTGTTTTTGGATAGTCCTCAGTAGTTCATTTCCTAGAATGGTATCTGGTTCGTATGAACTTGCGTCCTAGGTCCTAGGTCCTGCCTGAGGGCTGAAGCTGTTTGTCCTCAGATCGAAGAACTCCCTTTAATAATTCTTATAAGTTTGGTTTGACTTTTGCATATTCCCTTAGTTTCTGTTTATCTGGAAATGACCTAATTTCACCATGAAATTTGAACGAGAGTTTTGCAGGATATATTATTCTTGGCTGACAATTATTTTCTTTCAAGATTTTACATATGTCATCGCATTGCCTTCTTGCCTGCATGGTTTCTGCCGAATAATCTGAGCTTAGTCTTATTGTTTCTCCTCTGTATGTGACTTCTTGTTTTTCATGAGCTGCTCTCAGGATTCTTTGTTTGTCTTTAGTTTTGGCGAGTGTGAATATGATATGTCTTGGTGATTTTCTTTTGGGGTCTCTTCTATATGGGGTTCGTTGAGCTGCTTGGATGGCCAGCTTTTCATCTTTCATGATATTGGGAAAGTTTTCTGTCAGCAGTTCCTCAATGATCCTCTCTGTGTTTTCTGTTTTCTCCCCCTGTTCTGGGATGCCAATCACTCGTAAGTTTTTGCTTTTAATTGTGTCCCACATAACTCTCAGGGTCTCTTCATTTTTCTTTGTTCTTTTTTCTGAGTTTTCCTGAAATAGAGTTGTATCCAAGTGTTTGTCTTCAGTTCCACTGATCCTGCCTTCCACAGTTTCAAATCTACTTCTCAGCCCTTCTATGACACCGTCCATTTCTGAAATCTTGTTGTTTATCTTTTGGATTTTTAATTGTTGTTTTTGTATAATTTCGAGTTGTGAATTTATTTTGGCATTTTGTTCCTGCATCATCTTCCTGAATTCTTCCAATTTTTTGTCTATATTTTCCATAAATTTGTCTATTTTTTCCTCATGTTTGTCAGCTTTTTGCCTCAGTTCTTGGAAAATTCCGAGTATTAGTGATTTGAGTTCCGTATCAGGTACTTCTAGTGCATTTTCTTCCACAGGAGAGTTATCTGGTGTTTTAATTTGGACGCCTATTGGAGCCATCTTGTCTTGTTTTTGTAAATATTTTGATATTGTTTGCTGTTTTCGGGGCATTCCGTAGATATTTCTCTCGTTTATTGATTGTAGATTTTTTTTTTGTTTTGTTTTGTCCTTGTGGTACAGCTGGGCAGGTCTAGCTGAAGAGGAGCCACTGGGACAGGTTGTTTGTGGCACTCACCGCAGCCACCAGGACGGTCAGTAGTCAGTGCTGGGCAGGTTCCAATAGGGCGTGCCTGCACAGCTTGGTGGTGTGATGTCAAGTGCATGGTGCAGGTAGGCAGGATGCAGCAGGGAGATGGTTATGTGTGAAGCTAAGCTGGATATGGGAGAGAGGAGCAGGAGCGAAAAGCATACAAACATAAAAGAATGCTAGGGGAGCTTGTCGTTGGAATGGACAGATGAGAGACTATGGGATGGAGGAAACCAGAAGGGGAAAGAGAAAGAAAAGGAAAGAATGAACAAATAAAAATCAGAAAAGTTAAAGAACTGCAAAGTTCCCAGGGATCCCACCGATGCAACTATGAGGTCTGGGGAAGTCGGTCTCAGGTTTCACAGCACAGTCTGGCCAGAAGGTGCAGAGGCATACAACACCTGGTATTCAGGGATCAGAAAGAGAAGGAAGAGATAGAGAGACGAGAAATTGAGCAATGAAGAAAGACAAAAGGGAAAAAGAGGGAAAAGAAAACAAAACTAATCAAAAAAGAAAAAAAATTAAATTAAAAAAAAAAAAAGCAATACCAGCAGTCAATGAATGGCGCTCAGAGAGCCACCCAGTGCGGGTTGGTGTTTCTGGACAAGAGACTGTGTCCGTGGGAAACAGAGGAGGCTGAGTGTGAGTGAAGAAGGGTGGAGAGTGGAAAGCGTGTATCACAAATTGCCTGCACTCTGGGGACCCTCAGAAAGGAGCTAAGAGGGTGCAAGGAGCCAGGCACCCGAGTGTAAGGAGGGGGAGGTGGCGAGAGGCAAGTGAGAAACCAGAAGAAGCAGAAAAAGCCACACCAGCAGCCAACAAACGGCACCCAAAGAGCCCCCGCTCAGGCACGCGGAATCCAAGCACCGGCGTCCCCCGGCCCAGGGACCCTGGCCACGGGAAGCAGGGGAGCCCCAGCCGAGGAGGAAAGGGGTGGGGGTTGGGAAAGCGCACACCGCAATTTACTGGTCGTTCCGTCTCCCACTGGACGCTCCGCGAGGCTGCTCTCCCATTCTCCCGTTTGTTGGTCTCCGATAGGAGTCCAAGATGGTGGATCCGCGCTGCGTTAGCTGGTAAGGAATCTCTGCATGAGTCTCTCCTCGCTCTCCGTTCTCTTTCAGTATTCTCACTCCGTTTGGTGTTTGGCTGAGTTCTTTATCTCTTCATTTGTTGTTCTAGGGTTTCAGGATTGTTGATTCTCTGTTAGGCTTAGTTTTTCGGATCTTTGCTGTGGAGGGACAGCGTGGTACTTCTGCCTAGAGCGCCATCTTGCCCCGCCCTCTTGGTAACTGGTAAATTCTTGTCATTCATTTTTTTTTCCTCTGTATTTGAAAGGAGAAGTAGATTGAATTTATTCAGCATCTGTTGTATGCCAGACTAGGTGCTTTTCATAGTTTTTTTTTTTTTCTTTTTCTTCGTTTACTCTTTATAGCAATCCTACAAAGAATCATTATTGCTAACTGAATGATTGTAAAGTATATGCCTCCTACATATCTAGTCATGGCTCCCGACCAGTCTCTAATGTCTTGTTACCTTGTAAACCGTTTCATTAACTAACAGATATTTTGCCTTTTTAATACCAGTGAGAAAACTGACACTCAGAGGGGTAAGTAACTTGATCTAAGCAAACTAACACAATTAAGAGAGGGCAGAGCTGGGCTCTGAATTCTTTGACTGAAATTCTTATACTCTTTTCATAACAATGTGTATATTTTCTTTTCTCTATTGGGAGTATGAGTGCGGAGGTTTTAAAATGAGTAGTCCACGTCTCCTCCCAAACTTTATTTTGAAAAATTACAACTTTCAGAAAACTTACAGCATGTATCTTTTCCCAGGATTCACCAGTTATTAAGATTTTACCTCATTTGCTTTATCCCTTTTTTCTCTCAATGTTTTTCCTGAAACATTTTAAGTAAGTGGCAGACATCCCAGCACTTCATCACTAGATACTTCAGCATATGTCTCTTGAGAATGTAGACATGCTTCTCATAACCACAATATCATTGTCATATTCAAGAAATTTAGTATTAATACATTAATATGAGCTAATAATACGGTTAGTCTTATAGTTGTCCCCTATGGTCCCAATAATAATAGCTTTATAACTTTTTTCCCTCCCTAAGTGCCAGTGAAGGATCATTCACCGCACTTGGTTGTTAAGTCCCTGCCTTTTTTCTCCTTCATGAAATTGACATTTTTATAGCATCTACAGCAATTGTCCTATAGATAGTTCCATAATCTGGATCGTCTGATTTACTTATCTTCAGATTCAGGTTAAATAGATCTGCACAGATACTACAAAGGTGATGTTGGGTACTTCATATCACATTGTACCAGGAGGCACATAGTCCGTCCCATTCTTGGTGAGGCTGAGTTTAATCATTTGATGAAGGTGGCTGTCTCCAGTTTTCTGTACCATAAAGGTTCATTTCTCCTGTGTGAGTAAGAAGTCATCTATGATATCGTATTTTGGAATCATGTGATTATCCTGTTCCCCAATAATCTTTCACTTAATGGTTTTAACGTCTTGCCTGGAGCATTTATTATACATGCAAAATGATGATTTTCCTAATACCATCATTTTTTTCTAACTTTATTAGTTGGCATTCTTTTGTAAAGAACTTCCCTCCCCCCACCCCCAGCTTCTTTTTTAAAGTATCCCTGTGGATTCAAGGGGCCCTGGTGGCACAGTGGTTAAGAGGTACGGCGAGCTATGGCTGCTAACTAAAGATCGGCAGTTTGAATCCACCACTGCTCCTTGGAAACGCTATGGGGCAGTTATACTCTGTCCTGTTGGGTCGCTATGAGTTGGAACTGACTCGACGACGAGTTTGGTTTTGATTTATGTACTCAAGGATTCTTTTTTATTTAATAATTATAATCCATTACCATTATTATGGGTACCCTGGTGGCCTAGTGGTTAAGCACTCGGCTTTTAACTGAAATGTTGGCGGTTCGAACCCACCAATGTGGCAGTCTGCTTGCATAAAGATTACAGGCTTGGAAACCCTACAGGGCAGTTCTACTTTGTCCTATAGGATCTCTATAAGTTGGACTCGACTCAGTGGCAGTGGGTACCATTGTTGTTCTTTTTGATGCCCAAACTGTCTCAAATTTGGCCAGTGGGTGCCCCTTCAAGTTGACTTATCTGTTCTTGCAATGTTTTTCTTTTCATCTTTGAGTGCTTCCTTACTGGCATGACAAGATGTTCCAGGTTTACTTTATTCTCTCCCTGCCCCAGACCTGAAATCAGCTACCACTCCAAGGAGCCTTGGTGTCTTTTAGTGGGGAGTAAAATGACTTCCTTTTGGTATACTGCACTATGAAGTTTAACATATGTATAGATTCGTATAACTACCAGCACAGTCAAGATACAGAGCAGGTCCATCACCCTGAAAACTTCTTGTGCTGTTCCTTTGGAGTCACTCCCATTTCTCCACTTTTAACTTCTGGCAATCCCTTATCTGTTCTCCATCAGTATAGTATTTTCTTTTCAAGAGTGTCATTTAAGTGGAAGCATACTATTGTCTTGAGACTAACTTCTTTTTTAATTTTTTTTATTGTACTTTAGATGAAGGTTTACCCAACAAGTAGTTTCTCATTAAACAGTTAGTACACATATTGTTTTATGACATTGGTTAAAAACCCTACGACATGTCAATGCTCTTCCTTCTCAGTCTTGGGTTCCCTGTTACCAGCTTTCCTGTCCCCTCCTGCCTTCTTGAGACTAACTTCTGTCACTTGGAGATTCATTGTGGTTTTTGCATGTATCAGTCATTTCTTCTTCTTTATGTCTGAGTAATAGTCTGCTGTTTGGAAGTACTACAGTTTGTTTATCCATTCACCCTCTGAAGGACATTTCTTTCCCGTTTGGGACAATTATGAAAAGAATTGCTGTAAATACTCATATACAGGTTTTTTTATAAATACAAGTTTTCATTTCTCTTTGATAAATATATAGAAGTGGGATTGCTGGGTCATGTGGTAAGTGTTGTTCAACTTTATAAGAAACTGTCAAACTCTTCCCAGAGTGGATGTACAGTTCTGCATTTCACCAGCAAGGTATGAGGTTTCTGTTTGCTATGCATCCTTGCTAGCACTTGGTATTGTCAGTATATTTTATTTCAGCTGTTCTAATAGGAATCCTGGTGGCGCAGTGGTTAAGAGCTACGGCTGCTAACCAAAAGGTCAGCAGTTCAAATCTACCAGCCGCTCCTTGGAAACCCTATGGGGCAGTTCTGCTGTGTCCTATAAGGTCACTATGAGTTCGAACCGGTTTGGTTTTTGGTTAATAGGTGTTTAGGAGTCCTGGTGGCGCAGGGTTAAGTGCTTGGTTGCTAACTGAAACATCAGCAGTTTGAACCCTTCCCCTGTTCCACGGGAGAAAGATGTGGCAGTTTGCTTCCATAAAGATTATAGCCTTGGAAACCCTATGGGGCAGCTCTACTCTGTCCTGTAGAGTTGCTATGAGTCAGAATTGACTTGACGACAATGGGTTTTGGGGAATAGGTGTTTAACAATGTTTTAGAGGGTTTTAATTTTCATTTACCTAATGGCTATTGATTTTGAAAACGTTTTCATGTGCTTATTTGCCATCCTTATATTTTCTTAGGTGAAGTGTCTGTTAGGCCTTTTGCCCATATTTTAATTGGGCTGTTTGTTTTCTTACTGTGGCATTTTGAAAATTCTTTGTATATTTGGGATACAAGTACTTTGCCACATTGTGATTTGCAGATATTTTCTCCTAATTTGTAGCGTGTATTTTTACACCCTGAACAGTTATTTGCAGAGTACAGGTTTTTAATTTTGGTGAAGTAAGCTTTATCAGTATTTTCTTTATAAATCATAGTTTTGTTGTCATGTCTAAGAACTCTGCCTAATTCCAAGTCATGAAGGTTTTCTCCTGAAAGTTTTATAGTTTTAGGCTTTAGATTTATGTATGATCCATTTTGAGTTGGTTTTTCAATAAAGGGTGAAGTTTAGATCAAGGTTCATTTTTTTTGCATATGGATGTCCAATTTCTCCAGCAGCATTTTTTGAGAAGGCTATCTTTCTCGACTGAAATGCTTTTGCACCTTTGTAAAAAATCAATTGGCCATATTTGTGTGGGTCTGCTCTGGAACAAATATTTATTGATTCCTTACTGTGTACCAAGTATTGCGTTGATTTTTCTTCACGTTTTCATATTTTTGAAGAGTCCAATCTTGAAAGATGGTGTTTTGATATTCTAAGACATCTCCCATCCTTTCCTTTTTTAATTGATAGGAAGGACTGACTAAAAAAAATTCCAAAACTTTTCTATCATGTTTTTTTTCCATTTGCTTTACTCATGACCTTTTTTCTCTTGAATTACTGCACTGTTAATACATATGCCTCAGTAGATTAGAAACTCACGTCTTCATAGAACTTTGATTCAGCATGTAGTTAGCATTATGTACTTTATAGATTAGGCTGCTAGTTTCTTATCATCACCGTTACATTATCATATAGTTTGAATAATCTTGACATTCACCTACTTGAGGAAGGAAAAGAAAGGTGTCATGTATTTATTTTATCCAAGCATGAAGCACCTTTGCTTTGATAGTTGTTCTCTTCACAATATCCTATAAAACAGAAGACCTGAAACAATTTACCAAGATCATTGTCTTTGTTAGTGGTGAAGACAAATCTGGAACCCAGAGTATTTAACTCTTGATCTAGCATTGGCTTCCCAGAATGGAAAGTCTACAAACCACAGAATTAATGTGACACTTTTAATATGAAAGACAGATTATGGGCATTTTCTTTGGACTGTGTAGCTCTAAAGAGTTCACTGTGGTTGCAAGAATAATATTGTTACTGAGGTGGTGACCTGGTGTTTTTTTAGCTCACCTGCAGGTATATATAGAGTGAGTACCTGGCACAGATTTATGGAGTTAGCAGTGTGTGGATAATACAGAAGAGATCAAAGATTGTACCCTCAGAGAGCTTCTGTTATTTATGTGCAGAAGGGACACATACGCATTTGTAAAGCGGTTCATCAGTAGTTGAAAATAATATTAAAAGTGCTAAAGTGCTGGCAAGTATAGGAAAGAGTAGTTAGTTGGATAGTAAATCTTTGTCTCTAAGTTTGAGTTTTAGGTAATCCTTTTACAAAACTTAGAAAAAAGAAGAGGCAGAGTGATGGAATTTTTATGTTGATATTGGGGAGCATTCTAGGAAAAAAAAAGTTATACTGACTGCCTCTTTAAAAATACCTTTTACCGGTACTTCAAGTGGTACTAAAACATTGAGCTTGGGCTTCCTGCCCATAAAAATATGCACTAAACCCCCTTTGGGGTTGGAACCTTGCTTAATTTTTTCTTTTAATGCCTAGTTCATGCCCCAAGTTCCTGGCGGGGGGTGGGGTGTGGTGAAAAAAAAAGAATTGCAATTCAAGGTGGAATTTGTGTGGAAGGCTCTGTGTAATGTTTTCTTGTAAGTTATAGTAATGAGTCTTCTTAGAATAGCAACGTTAAACAGAATAATTTCCTTAAACTTCATCTGGTACTAGGCCTCCTGCACCCCCCACCCCCCCAAAAGAAAGAAAGAAAGCAATCATGGAGATACTAGCTAAGTCTCTCTCTTTAATACTCTTAGTAGTGGTTTGTCATTGATTACTGCAAGTATATGTTAGGAAAATCTTTGTAGCAAATGGGTCCATGAGGCTCAAATATGTGAATAATAAAGACATGAAAGACAGAATTTGCTCTTGCTTCTTATGTGTGGAATTTCTCATAATAATTAAAAAATAAAATGCTAACCTCTTCTCAGGAACACTTTTCCGTGATTCCTAATGAAGTAAGATTAGATGTATGTTCAATCCCCTAAAGAATGACTGGGTACAGTTTAATGAAAACATACTGAATTCATCTTGTGCAAGTCCAAACTCCAAAATTATTTCCATTTTATAGCTTAGGAAGTGATATATAGGTGTTATTCATGTTTTTTTGGTTTTGAGGTGTCATTCAACATATATGACTTTGCCACTTGGCCTAACCTTTGCATTACCTTAAATTTGCTTGTGAGTATGTTTTTAAAACTCTGTTTCTTAAAATAAAGAATTGGAGCCATCAGAGTTGGCAAGCATTAAGCCAGCTTGTTAGTTCAACATACTGACCAAGTCTCTGAATTATTCAAAGAAGCATGTGGACAGGGATGAAATTAGATTTTGACATTTTTCGCTCTAGTTTTGTCGGAGGATACTCAGGGTTACTTTGGTCTAAATAACAGATGCTTTTTCATGCATGGTTCAGGATACATCAGATACGTTCAAAACTTAGTCTGAGTTTAGGACTCATCCTTCTTATCCTGAATTGGATATACACACTTGTAACTGTACAGCTACTTCAACAGTTTTGAATCTGTGTTTGATAATTAAGCTAGGATGTTTTATTTTTAATAAGTGTATGCATTAGCTTCATCATTTTTTATCTACTGGCATAAAAGAAGTAGCTATAAGGCAATGCATAAAAATTTTATCAGTTGCTAAAATATGTTGACTTCAAATGTCAGTTTTAAGAGTAGAAACTTAGGCAACTATGAAAGCATAAAAACTGTATATAATTGTATCTGTGTGTATGTGTGTACACATGTAATTACATACTCTAAGATATCTGTGTGGTAAAGATAAATATGTTTGCTTTATTTTTATTAGCTAAATAATTCTATTTTACTTTAATAATTATCTAATAATTAGAATTAAAATCACAAATTTTTAAATCCTCAAATGTAATAGTCTGCACAAAAACTTTTTTTTAACTTAAGTTTTACAATTTATTACCTCTTCTGTCTTTTATGTTGGTTAACTTTTAGAAGTACTCCTGAGTTTAGGAATATTCTTTAGGAACGATTTTTGTAAGAAAGGGCATAGAATGAATGGAAGATAGAATGAGAAAGTCGAAGGACCAAGAGGGTAGGGACTGAGAAATCCTTGAATTCCCTTCATCCACACTCCCTAAACAAAAGTCTATTGGCATAGTCCCTGTGCCAGCCCAGTTGAGGATGCAAGGAAGCCAGATGTGACAAAAGTCTCGAGAGAGTTCTCTGTTTAAGCTTTCCATTTAGAAATAATATTAGGAATAGTAATATTTTGTATTCTGGAACGAGATACCATTTTGTTTAGTAAAGTCATTTTTTGTTCTTGATCATGAGATTTTACAACACATTCCATTTGTGACTTTTCTTATCAAAATACTCCGACAACAGTAGCTTCTTTACTACATCTGGGTATCAGGACACCGATGCGCTAGTTGTGATTATGCCCCTTACTGTCTTGTAGCATTTGAAGTTGTTTAATCTCCCTGGGCATTGTTTTCTTCATCTTTAAAAAGAGATTGATGAGGAGTTGGCAAACTACGGCCTGTGGCCCAAATCCAGCCCACAGCCTGTTTTGTAAATAAAGTTTTATTGGCACACAGCCACTCTCGTTTATCTGTGTATTGTCTGTGGCTGCTTTCACACTACAATGCAGTAGTTGAGTAGTTGCAACAGACTGTATGCCCCACAAAGCCTAAAATATTTACTGTCTGGCCCTTTACAGAGAAAATCGGCGGACTCTGGACTAGATTATCTCTAAGGCCTATGCTCTGCCTGTCTTAAATATCATTTACATTAATATGGTTTAAATTCTAAGGACCAAAAGTCTTTATTTTTATTAAATATACAGTATACCATGGTTCAGTTTTCATTTTTTCTCGTTATTAACTTTGCTAATTATTGAGAGAAAATTGTCTAGATCAGTGGTTCTCAAAGTGTAGCCCCTAGACTAGCAGCATCAGCATTACCTGGGAACGTGTTAGAAATGTAAATTCTAAAGACTTGAAGCACTTACTGATGAAGATCTAAGACTACAGCCTTCAGTGTGAATTATACCTCAACGTAAAGAAACCAGAATCCTCACAACTACACCGATAAGCAACATCATGATATAAATGGAGAAAAGATTGAAGTTGTCAAGGATTTCATTTTACTTGGATCCACAATCAATGTCCATGGAAGCAGCAGTCAAGAAATCAAATGATGTATTGCACTGGTAAAATCTGCTGCATCTCTTTAAAGTGTTAAAAAGCAAAGATGTTACTTTGAGGACTAAGGTGCGCCTGACCCAAGCCATAATATTTTCAATCGCCTCATATGCATGCGAAAGCTGGGCAATGAGTAAGGAAGGCTGAATTGATGCCTTTGAATTATGGTGTTGGCAAAGAATATTGAACATACCATGGACTACCAGAAGAATGAACAAATCTGCCTTGGAAGAAGTACAGCCAGAATGCTCCTTAGAAGCAAGGATGGCGAGACTTCATTCATGTACTTTGGACGTGTTATCAGGAGGGACCAGTCCCTGGAGAAGGACATCATGCTTGGTAAAGTAGAGAGTCAGTATAAAAGAGGAAAACCCTCAATGAGATGGATTGACACAGTGTCTGCAGCAGTGGGCTCAAGCATAACAACGATTGTGAGGATGGTGCAGGACCAGGCAAAGTTCTGTTGTGTTATACATAGGGTCACTATGAGTCGGAACCGACTGGACTGCACCTAACAGCAACAATAACTTGTTCTGTTTTGAAATAAAGAAAAACATAAATTCTACAACCATTTGGTAATATCTTTTGTCATAAATTGTTTATAATTTTTTTTAATATAATGAGAAATTCCTAAAAGACATTGCTGTGTTACATTCAGCATGATATTTTTAATGGACAGAAAGTAAGTTTTATGATTGATTTCTTCATGGGAGTCTGTGTTTTTGGTGGGGGATTACACTGAATTATTTCAAAACTCATGATTTGAGATAAACAGTTTTCAGAATAAATAATTACATCAAGAATTACTTGGCTTGTAAAGAAAAGAGCGTTTAAGAGTACAGCGGCCTGTCTGCTATGGCTGTTTTTCTTCCCCATTTTAAGTGATACCAGTATTGGATTGACTTTTTCCTCAGTGCTAAAAAGCCACTCAGAATGAGCACCAGTCATTAGACTACTCATCTCTGTGAGAAAAGATCGCACCGTACTTTGTATTAAATCTCAAACAGAGGAATAACAAAATTGTACACGTCAAGAAAGCATTACAGGGTGACGTTGTTATTTGGAGAATTGCTTTCATCTTTGAGATATCTCACACCTGCTTCATTTGGCACAGAATGTTTCCATCTTATGAAAAACTGGCTTCTCCTTCTCCCAGAATGCCAAGATACAGAGATAACAGCATGGTAAGAAGGGAAAAGTTTTAACATCAAAACTCAGTGAAAAGTGCTGTCTAAAAGTTCAGGCTGTATACGCTCAACCAACTTCATTTTGTTGAAAAGCGGCACTTGGTTGTGTGTGTATGTATGCATGATATAAATATATATACACACACTTATATTATTATATACGTACTTATACATTTATATTTATAGTTCATTTGATGTGTGTGTGAATGTGTATACACACATTGCCATATCCATGTATTTTTACATAAGTATACTTTGCATACAACAAATGATTGTATAATCCTTTAATACTATTTTTTTTAAACTACTGAAATCTTTTTCAGTCCTCAGTCATTCACACTTTCTATAGGCCAGATTTATTATGCTGGTTACTTTTTACTTTACTTTTTTTTTTAATGTGCCCAAAAGATAATGTGATTCAAGGGAGACAGAAAAAATACATATGTCTCTGTGTCTACCCTGTATTAGAGAGTAAGAGTTAAATGTCTTGAAATAATGGTAAGATAAATTCTGTTAAGTCGACTCCCCCCACCCCCCACCCCCAACAAACAGGTTTGGACTTTTAGGTTATCAGGTTTTGTTGTTATTGTTGTTTTTAACATCATTGCTGTTTGAATGTCATGCTGGGGTAATTTTTGATAAAATTTTATTGACTTTAGTTTTTCAGGGAGTGGAATAGGAATTCTTTTTCATATTTTATAGGTGACACCTTTGGCTATCCCTGGCAAAAGTCAGTTAAAAATAATAATATTTAGTAAACTACCAGGCTTTTTAAGCATCTGGGCCTTTATTTTCTTTGCCTGAATCATCTGAGTTTCAGCCGTTAGCGTTTCTCCTTCACTCTAAGGGTCAATTGCTTTTAAAGTCTTTGATGCTTGCTGTGTCAGCCCTTTTCATATTTTCAAAATGCCTGTGTAAAAGGGCTTTTCATCCATTCATGCTGATAATTCTTTTGAACTTGAGGTTTGAACCAAACTACTCAAATTTAATTACAGCTCAAATCCCGTTACAGTGAACTCCAGTAGACTTCTGGGCTGGTTGTTGTTTATTGTTGTTGTACTGGAATTCAGCCATTACCAATATTATTCGCAGCAAGTGAGCCGTTGACTGCAGTTTGGGAGATCTTCTGTAACGCCTAGACTTTCGTGACATTGGCACTGGTGATGATTTGAGCTCTATTCTTTTCCTAGTAAAATTTCTCGCCGTTTGCATATATTGGAGGTGAGGTGTTCCTTTTCATCTTAAAAATTTTGAACAATTAAAATATAAAAAACTAGTTTCTTAAAGAATCCTTTAGTTTGTTGTTGCTGATACATTTTTCTTTTAAGATCCAAGGCTGAGTAGGGATTTGTCTGAATCGACTCGACAGCAATGGGTTTGTTTTTTTTGATTTCCTGAGGATACAAGTGAAGGGTATGCATATTTGCATTGCATTCTGAGAGAGGTGTTTTTTTTTTTTTTTGCTTCATTAAAAATTTTTTTAGCACAGTTAGTATTTACTGGAGAGAAAGTAGGAGATACAAATTTTTTGACTGGAGCATGTATTAAAGGAAAGTCAACTAGTATTGATATTAACTCTTTTTTCAAAATTATTGGTAACACTTGTGTATTATATTTTAGTAGCTTGTTAAATTCACTTGTTAAGAAAGATCGATGCTTCTGTATATGCAGTGTTCTTCTTCTCAACCTAATTTAAAGTTCTGTCTCTTTTTAAATTAGATTTTATTTAGATTTCTAAGCAGATTGGGAATAACAGTATTTAAAAGACGTTAAGTTCCTTTTCATCTCTAAATAAAGCCTATAACTGTTTATGATATTGGCCTAATTTATAACCTATAAGAATAAAATTACAAAACTCTTATTTTCCTCAGAGCATTTGATTCTAAAATGGAAAATAGAGCTCACGAAGAAGAGCAAATGGCAGAGCTCCTATAAAGGTGAAAATTAGCTTTTTCTTCTTTTAATTAAACCTAAATCTGACAGTTACCCTGAATTTATTATAGCAAGGGCTCTTATTTTCAAATGAAGTGAAATTTGAAGTTAATTTACTTACTAGCTGCTTTGAAGTCTAATTTTACTAGCTAAGTTGTTGTGAATTTTGAATACACATGTTTAAAGGCATTTTAGTAATGATACTGTCATGTGTCGTGTCTCTATGCAATTGCCATGTGTAGGACACGTTCATGCCATAAATCTCTTGTAGGCTTTGGAGTTGTTTTCCGTAGTTGGAGGCCATGGCCAAGTCTTGTATGTCTTTTGACTTAGATGGAAGAGGATGTGAAATCTGCATCTGTTTGTCTTACATTAGCAGATGCCCAAATTATCATTATGTAAGTAAAACTTCAACTAACAAGAAAGATGGAGTCCTTCCAGGCCAACAGGATTTTGCAGGGGTTAATATTTTCACTTAGAAAAAATGCTTCCACGTCCATACATGTGTAGATAGAGTACACCAAGCATTGTTTTAGCCTTTTCCTCTAAAGTGTTACCATTAAGAACTTATTAGTTTAAGTAAAACATCTCTTATGTTTTATTTTATATTAGTTTTGTATTAGTATATCATTTATATTTATATTAGTGTATTTATTAGTGTTAGTATATTGTTCATATTTATATACTGTTTTATATTTAAATAAATATGTATTTAAATAAAATATTTAAATAAAACTAAATTAGTAAAAAATACTAAAATATTAGTATACTTAAATAAAATATTAGTATATTGTTTATATTTATATATTGTTTTATATTAGCTTAAATAAAACTTGCTAGTTTAAATAAAACATTTTTTCTGTAGGTACAGATGGTGAAAGATAAGGTACGAAATGCCTACCAACATAAAATTGAGAATTGTGATAGGTTGTTTGGAGCATGGACTCTGAAGGTAGGGTGTCTGGGTTTAAATCTCATCTCAAGTACTTAATGACTTTGTGACCTGAGGCAAGTTATTTAATCTCTCTTGTCTCATTTTCTTCATCTGTAAGGTGGTGGTAATAATAATACCTACCTCATAAGGTTGTTGGGAAGGTTAAATATGTTAATACCTATAAAGTGCTCAGAACAGTGCCTGAAGTATAGTCCTATATAACCAAAAACCAAACCAGATGCCATCAAATCGGTTCTGACTCATGGCGACCCCAAGTGTTGCAGAGTAGAACTGTGCTCCATAGGATTTTTAAGGCTGTGACTTTTTGGAAGCAGATCGCCAGGCCTGTCTTCTGAGGTGCTTCTGGATGGGTTCAAATCACCAACTTTTCGGCTACTAGTGGAGCGCTTAACTGCACCACCCAAGGACTTCCATATTCCTTTTTAAGTGTTTGTCATGGTTTATTATTGTTAGGGGAGCCCTGGTGGCAAATGTCATGGTTTATTATTGTTAGGGGAGCCCTGGTGGCACAATGGTTAAAGCATTTGTCTGCTAACCAGAAAGCCAGCAGTTCATATCCACCAGCTGCTCCTTGGAAACCCTGTGGGGCAGTTCTGCTCTGTCCTGTAGGGTTGCTATGAGTCAGAATCGACTCAACAGATGAGTTTTATTGTTGTTATGATGATAAGGATGGTCACCATTATCATTACTAGCAGCCACCCGAAACTTGGTGTCCTCGTCCAAAGGTCTTATTATTTAGTTCCCTGAATTAGACCTGTTTGGAGACTGTTAATTTGCCCTTACAATTTCCAGGCCATAAATTTCAAAGAAGTGGGTTGTTAGAACCATAAAGTTTTTTAAAAATAATAAGCCAATGTATCAAACTTGAGTGGTTTCGTGTAAAATTCCAGATATCCAAGTTTTCTTGAAAAATCAGAGTATCTGGCAACATTGGGTCCACATTCCTGCATGGCCATAGTTGGCTAGAGCTGAGTAGCAGCTGCCTCTTTACAGAACTTATGCTTGCCAGATCGCCAGAGTCTCTCCCACTTCCTGTTGTTTCTGCCACCTTTCTCCCTGCAGCCGTTTATACCAGTTGCTTGAGCCCTGTGCATATGTGTTGGGTACCAGTGGCTTAGACTAAGCAGTAATTCTCAGTCGTGTTATAGAACACTCACGCTCCACCAGCCTTTTACTGGTTGGGTTGCCATCGCAGTTCTTTCACTGGTAGGTTGCCGTATTTTGGACAGTGTATAAAACATAGTATCTAAGAACCAAACCCAATGCCGTCAAGTCAATTCCAACTTACAGCGACCTCATAGGGTTTCCAAGGCTGTGAATCTATGGAAGCAGACTGCCAAGTCTTTCTCCGAGGAGCGGCTGGTGGTTTCGAACTGCCAGCCTTTCAGTTAGCAGTGGATTGCTTTAACCATGGTGCCACGAGGGCTCCTAAAATCAAGAATACATGGTAGTGTTTTGGTTTTGTCTCCGAAGGAACACTGAGCTGTGCAGGTGGATACGTGCTTTCAGAGCAGGATACAACTTGCTGAAAATAGGAGGTGAAAAGCCTATTTTTGAGCCTGAGCCAGAGAAAATCTGGATGGCGGGAGGTGTCTGCCTTCTGCGTGCATAAGAGGGCACAGTGAGGTGAGTCACAGTGCTAAATGTCACAGTGCAGGGATAACAGAGGTAACTGTGATGCTTGAAGTGAGATTTCTCAACCTCAGCACTATTGACGTTTTGGGCCAGATAGTTCTTTGTTGTCTAGGCCTGTCCTGTGCATGGTGGGATGTTTAGCAGCATCCCTAGCCTGTACCACTAGATGCCAGTAGTACTTCCCTCCCATGTTGTGACAACCAATAGTGTCTCCAGGCATTGCCAAATGTCCCCTGAGGGCCAAAATTGCCCCCAGTTGAGAACTACTGCTTTAGAGACATGGATATGTTATTACATAGTGGTGGTTGTGCCCTCCTGCCATCAGCTTTGTTAGTGCTGCTTTTAATCTGTGAATCCTTTCAAATGTCTGCTTTAAACCCTACTTTTCTAAAGCATGCAGTACTTATTTTAGGGGGACTTTAATGTGGTAGCAGGGAGGAGATATTTTTCTCTCTCTCCCTCCATAGTCAAGCCCAACTGCTAATACCAGTAAGAAGAGGTCTCCTGATAGGCGTGTGGAAACAGCTTAATGTGCCGGAGGCAATGGGCTGGAGCTCCTCTCTGCTGCTCTTCAGCTCTGTGAGCTTGGGGAAGTCAGTCCCCTCAGTGTCTTGTCTAGAAAATGAGGCGTTTGGATCAGATAATCATTAAGATGCTGTCTAGGTAGAATTTAGTCTGTGAGTCAGAAGACATAAAATTTCTGAAATTTTAACAGCTTATCTCTATTATTCTGGTTATTCTCTCCCCTGAAGTCATACGTTTAACCAGAATGTCCCACATTCTTTAAAACAAATTCAATAAAGTAATACCAGTGTTACTTAGGGGAACAGATGACCGTGTTAGTTTTCTGTTGCTGCATAACACCTTACCACGTACTTAATGGCTTAAAACGACATGTATTTATCGTCTCACAGTTGTGCAGTCCAGAAGTCTGGGCACAGCCATGTCTGAGTTCTCTGCCCAGTGTTTCACAAGGCGGCAGTCAAAGTGTTGGCTGGGGCTGTAGTCTCATCTGAGGCTCAGGGCCGTCTTCCAAGCTCACATGGCTGTTGGTAGATTTCATTTCCTTGTGGTTTATAACTGAGGTCCCCATTTTCTTGTTAACTCTTGGCAGGGGACCACTGTCAGCTTCCAGAGGTTGCTCTCAGGTCCTTGCCATGTGGTCCCCTCTGTAGGCCCTTTTGTAACATGAGCATTTGCTTCTTCAGAGTCAGCAAGAGAATCTACCATACTTTAAATCTCTTCTTTCAGGTAGGGTCCAGTCCCTTCTAAGGGATCATCTGATTAGGTTAGAGATTCCCCCACCCCCCTAGTATAGTTTCCCTTTTGATTAACTCAGAGTCATCTGATTTAGGACATTAATTACATCTGCTAAATTTCTTCACCTTTGCCATAAGGTGAAACCTTCACGGGAGTGATCTCCATCAAATTTACAGTCCTGCCCGTACCCGGGGTGAGGAGAGTATACAGAGCGCGTATGTCACAGACCGGGAGTCTTGGGAGCTATCTTAGAATTCTGCCTACCCCAACAACTTTCGATTTAAAAAGGTTCAAGAGCATACCTTTTCTTAGTCTTCATATCTAAGTAACAGCTTGCCTCTTCTGCTCAATCCTGTTCACATGTCTGTTTATTCTTTTAAGATAAGCATAACATTTTATGGTTCTACTTTTGCAGGAGGATTGGATTCTACGATCTAGGGTGGCTTCTGGGCTTCCCCTAGGTGTTTTGTGTATACTGTTGTATTGGCGTACTTTGTAATGGCCCCTGACTACTGACCAGGCTAGCTAGTATATGTGCTGCATAGTACACTGGTGTGTTCAGGAGCTACTCAGGTGTGGTGTGTTCAGGGCGGTCTTTATGCACTAATACACTTTCTAAATGGCTTCTGGATCGTTGTATCCTCTCTCCTTTCTTTCTGTACATAGAACTGACTAACCGCAGTGACAGTGAAAATCTAGGGTAATTTGTTGCTGGATGCAGAAGTTTGCAGTTCTCAATACTTGGCAAAACTTTCCAGTTTACCAAATGAGCTGTGATAAAAATTGATACATTTGTATAATAAGGTGATTTATGACATATATTACGAATTTTAGAGTCAAAAAAACCATACAAACTCACCTAGTTTTTACTCAATAATGTTAAGAAACTTGAAAGATTTTGTCACCAAAAGAGCATGCCTTGTGGTTTTCATGACATTGTAGTATTGGTTGTCAGAATCCTGGGATTCTGCAGGCAACTAATAATTTTCTAGGAGCTAAAGTTTTATATTTGGCAGGTGTTATTCCCCAATGTTCTCTATCCCCCCTCCCTGAGAAATATAATTTGCAAGCTCATTACGTTTGTTGGGTTCTCGTGGCATTCTTTGGTGTTCACATGGTTGCAAGAAGTTTGGTGATGCAATTTCTAAATTTAGGCAAAGGAGTTCTTTTCCATGAATAATTGTATTGCTGTAATTTAACGACAGATGAGGACACTTTTTCGCAAATGCATCTGCATGTTTTTTTTCTAAGGTGGTTCTCTAAGAATAACATGATTAGATAATTTAATCAGTGATGGGAAAACTGGAACTCCTGATTAGGATTTTAAAAGATGGTGTTAACAGGTACTGAGTTTATTTATTGAGGATGGAAGGATTTTTAGATTCATAAATTTGAATGACCATCCCCTCCATTGTTAAGTTTTATTTAACACAGGCATATTTTTTGTATGCCAGAGGCTACGTATACAAAGGTTAAAGGTGGGGTCACTGCTACCCTCAAGGAGTTTAACAGTTTTGAGGTAGGAAATCAAGAGTCAGCATCACTGAAATCAGGTTAGAAGTAGTAGAATTAAAGTTAGTGAAGTAGGAAAGTGTATCAGATGGTACAGCTTATTACAAATTTCCTATATAGAGTCTAATGTAATTTATTTATTTTTAATGCTGGAAGTATTGAACGTTTGAGATGTGCCAGAAGTTAGTGAGACCATGTGATAAAAATTATGGGCAAAGAGAACGTGCCGATCTATAATACATCCTGCTGGTGTTTTTAATCCCAGCATGAAAAATAGATGTGCTTTCATTAGGAAATTAGTTTTTCATATTATTTAGGGAAAATGAAATCAGACAATTTCTCTTTGAGACAGACTCTACTTATCTAACTTTTTTGTACCTTTCTGATCCCTTATTCTCATAGAAACCCTATAAATAGGGAAGAACTGCTCCATAGGGTTTCCAAGGCTGAAAACCTTAGGGAAGCATCGACTCGTTAGCAATGGGTTTGGTTTGGTCTCTTATTAGTGAGCTAGTTCTTGTGGCTATTTCTGCCTTTCACAGCTGATTTGACTAAATTTGGTTAGAACCATTGTACAGTTCCCCTTGAATGAGTTTTCTTTGTGAGGGTGTAAATACTGTAGACAAAACAGGATCAATATGGTGTGTCTTCATAACTTAAGGGCTCAGCTCTGCTGATACTGAAGAGCTGATGATGACAGCAGTTCCATGCCAAGTGGGCTTTTAGAACAGACAATTGAGATAAACAACTTGAACTTTTACACTTAAATTTAAGACAGTTTGTGACAGCTTTAAACTTTGTTTAAAAACGCCCTGGGCCTAACAATTTTTAAAAAGTATTGTAGCTTTCAATATTTTGCATAATCAAAATGAAATTTATTAGACTCTCTAATTCTTTTATATGTTAACTAACAATGGTCATTCTTATCTCAGTAGTTATAATGTTTAAAGTGTGTGTAGTCCAGCTTTAAAATTACTAATGTAATGGAAACAATTTTGAGGGCAAAAAGGGAACTGAGATAATTAATGCCAACTTCTCTTCACCACAGGAAACTAATTAGGGTTCTTCAGACAGGCCATGCACATCTGCTTACACCACTGGTTCTCAAAGTGTGGTCCTCAGATGAGGAGCATTGGTATCACCTGGAAATTTGATATAAATGCAAATTCTTAGGTCCTACTTGAATCAGAGAAGGAAACCTGGTGGCACAACAGTTAAATACCTGGCAGCTAATCAGAAGATTGGTGGTTGGAACCCACTAGTGGCTCCACAGGAGGAAAGACCTGGCAGTCTGCTCCCATAATATTATAATCTAGGGAACCCTATGGAACAGTTCTGTTCTGTCCTATAGAGTCTCTGTGAGTTGGAGTTGACTTGACGGCACACAATAAGAACAATTTGAATCAGAAATCTGGGGATAGGGCCCAGAATCTGTGTTTTCATACATGCTAAAGTTTATGCCATTCTCTCCACTGAGAGCACTTTTCTGGTCCTCTATAGCATAGCCAGAGAGTGTGGGGCAGGAAGGCTTCCCTGCCCAATCCCAGGCCCTTCTTAGCACCTCCTGCTCTGAGGCCTGGAGTGCTCTCTCATGGGGTGTTGATAGTTTGCTGGATATTCTTTCCAGTTCGAGAACCCCTTCAGTGTAAGGATTTGCACTGCTCTCACTGTTTCATCTACCATAATGTGTAACAAATTGTAGAGGAGCCCTGGTGGCACAGTAGTTAAGGACTTGAACCCACCCAGTGGCTCCATAGGAGAAAGAGCTGGCATTTTGCTTCCGTAAAGATTACAGCCTAGAAAACCCTATGGAGCAGTTCTGTTCTTTCTCACGGGTCACTGTGAGTTGAAAATCGAGTTGACAGCTCCCAACAAGAACAACAAATTGTAGAAGTTCTGTAAAGGTTTTATTCATTTGAATTGTGTGTCCAGAATACAGAGAGTAATTAAAGGAGCAGGGAGAAGAAGTAGGTTCTTATTTGATTTGTGGGGTAGGAGAAACTATGGCAAAAAGAGGTTAAAAAAAAATTTTTTTTTTAAATCTTCTTGTGGAATGTTGTTATATGTTCTTGTTACTTAGCTTCCTATCCACTTAATTGCTTTTGTCATATTTTAACAGTGATATGCCATTTAGAATTCAGAATTATCAAGAGGAACTTGCTGTAAAGTACTTTAAAAGTTGTCTGAAATGAACTTTGAAGAGAGTTATATGGGGAAGGGCTTCTGCAGTGATTCTATTTTCACCTTTAGGGTATAGCAAAATGTCTTTCAAGGAAGGAACTCTTTGTATTAATATTATCTCATTAGTTTAATACATGTGTTTGAAATTAAAAAAGAAAAGACACTTATACCTGCAAAAATTTAAATATGCAGCCAGTTGAAGGTATCATTTAACATTTTGGCACACATTTTCTCATTAAATAAGTAACAGGATACACGTTTTTCAATTTATGGGATAAAAATAAAAATGTGGTCAGTAGTTGCTAATTTCAATCTCATTAAGCAGCACTGGAGTTTTCCTATTAAGACAAACCTCTTTTCGACCACAGATACACTTTTTAGCTTAGACTTCGTAAAGCCTTATAACTGGGATTGCATTAGAATTGAGTATCTTGCCTTTAACAGACTTCTAGGGCTCTACTTTTTTCCCATAATTTTCTGCATGTTTGTCTCAAATGAACCGTAAAATGATTCAGTGCCAACATGTGGTTTTAATAACAAATAAGAACGGGTAAATGAATGTTGCATTAGGATTTGAAGTTATATACATACACCATGGCTTTAACTTCTGTGTCAATTTATAGCTCAGCACTAGTGGTAAAAAATTTATCGTTATACGGAATTTTTCATCCTGGACATCAATTATTTGGAGTGTCTTGCTGATGATGGAAAATCACACATTTGTTAATAAACAATCCTTTGTAAGCTTTTCACAGTACATTTCTGTCACTTTATGATTTAAGTTGGAACATCTCCCAGAGCTGTTCTTTCACCTTTTTGGTTTTTAACTATTATGGTTTATATTGCATAAAAATAGCAATTTCAAAATAATCAAATACGGTATTATAAAATTTACTTCTTTACAAAAGTTCCCGTTGAAAATGAGGCTTCTGAAGTAGGAATTTACTATAGTAGCTGCTCTGAACATTAGGATTAGGCAAAAATGGAGATTCCTTCTCCTCTTCTGTCTCTGTGGTAGAGCAGCATGAACAGCTGTTCTGTGTAAAAGTATCTGTTACTTCAGGTGGATCCTTGGGACGCGGGAGGGTGAAGGAGGACAGGAAAGTGAAGAGAGACCTCATTGGAATTGAGTATCTTGCCGTTAACAGACTTTGACTAATCTTAAGACCATATTTTCTAATCAGCTTTATAATAGTAAAAATAATACTCTGGTCTGAGGAATAAAATAATGAACTGTATTTCACAAAATGTTTTCGGTTGTTAAAGTTCATTTATAAACCCAGTGTTGTTTCTTTTGCCATATATATATATATGTATATATGTTTTAAAATAGCTTCTGGAACTTTTACATTGTTTTTCTAGCATGATTTATCCTCTTCAAAGCAGTTCTTCCTTTTAAATCAGTTTTATGGAAGAATAATTTACTTATAGTAAAATGATAATCTATTTTAAATGTATAGTTCAGTGTGTTGTGACATATTTGTACAACCTTGTAACCTCATCGCCCCAAGTAAGACATAGATAAAGAACAGGTGTCAGCAGACTTTTATGTAAAGGGCCAGAGAGTAAATATTTTAGACTGCAGGTCGTTTGGAACTTCGTTGTAACTACTTAACTCTGCCCTTACAAATGTAAAAGCAGCCATAGACAGTACGTAAACAAATGGGTATAACTGTGTTCCAATAAGACGTTATTTACAAAAACAGGCAGCCAGCCTGCAGGTCACAAGTTTGCCATTCCCCAGTGTAAAACATCTTCATCACCCACTGAAAAGTTTTCTTGTGCCTCTCTAAAGTCAAATATCTTCCAGCCTATCCCCAGCTTCAGGCAACTACTAATCTTCTATCTAGCAGTATAGACAAATTTTATGTCTTCTAGAGAATTTCAAATAAATGAAACCATACAATATGTACTCTTGAGTGTCTTGCTGGGGACCCCTGGTGGCACAGCAGTTAAGTGCTTGGCTGCTAACTGAAAGGTTGGTGGTTTGAACCCACCAGCCGCTATGTTTAGTGTCTTGCTTATTTTTGCTTAGCATAATGTTTTTGAAGTTTATCCATGGGTTGTATGGTAAGAGCATGTTTAACTTTTTAAACTGTCAAACTGTTTCCAAATTGATTTTTACTGTATTACACTTCTACCCTGGTGGCATAGTAGTTAAGAGCTACGGCTGCTAACCAAAAGGCTTCCTTCTGAATCCACCAGCCACTTCTTGGAGACCTTATAGGGCAGTTCTACTCTGTTCTGTAGGGTCGCGATGAGTTGGAATTGACTTGATGCCAATGGGTTTGGTTTTTGTTTTTTTTAAAAATACTTCTACCAAGTATGTGGAAACCCACAAACTTTGCCTGTTCTCTTCTGTTTTTAGTTGCCTTAGTTTTTGGCAAGGAGTTCCATTATAGGAGAGTGACATTATGTGATCTTTTCATTTACCCACAGACCTATAGAGCCTAGCCCTATGAAAAATGGGACTCCACTGAGAGACATTCAAGGGCATGAGAGTCATGGCTCTTTAGTGGGACTGCAGTAAGAAATACCAGTCTGGAAAGTCAGGAAACTGCTGGCTAAGCTCTCCTCTACAGCTTTCTAGAGAACAGTATCACATGTATGTCATTCTGACTTAGTAAGCAATAGATTTAATCCAGTACCTACTATGTTCTAGGCCTTATGCTAGATCATTTCCATACATAGGAAATCATTGAATTACAACAGGCACACATATCTATGAACACATTAAAGAGATTTATATTGTTAACCTTGAGTATTAAAGGGGTTTAATAATAAAACTAAAAAAACCCATTGCTGTTGATTCTGATCCATAGCGACCCTATAGGACAGAGTAGACCTGCCCCATAGGGTTTCCAAGGAGTGGATGGTGGAGTCGAACTGCCAACCCTTTGGTTAGCAGCCAATGTGTTAACCACTGCGCCACCAGGGCTTCAAACAAACAAGAAACAAATCCAGTTAAACTGGCTTGTTCAGATCACAAATGTTGATAGAAAAATGGTGACTTAGGCCCCCACCAATAATCAATCAATCTCTTTCACTCACTCACTCACACACTCACAGTTATGACGACTGGGGCTGGTCCAGGTAGCCTAACATTCTAGGGTACAGATTTAGTGTTTCCGCTTTCTCTCTGGTTAGCTTTACTGCATCATCTGTGTAGACCCCAAGTGTCCTACCTGTATTACGTGGACCCTCGGTTTATTTTGGAATACATTTTTAGAATGATTGACATAGCTGTGTGGAGTCTTAAGTCATCAGTGATTTTGTTTTGTTTTGTTTTTTTGCGTTCTTTACACTGAAAAGATCAATTATAAAAGGGTTCTGGTGAACATTTTCCTTAATTCCAAAAATAAAGAAAAAGTAATTCTTGGTTAGTTCTGTGGAATCAGCAGAGTTTCGTAGCTTATACAAATGGAAAATTGATATTTTTTCCTGCCTATGTCACAGAAATGCATCTTAAAGAGTTCTGAACTTTTGGCAATTATCACTGTTATTCTTACATAAATAATTACGTCTTTGGTTTTTGAGTATGTATATATACTTAAACACACACACACACACACGTACATACATACCAAAGTATATACTCTGTCTCTCCTCTACCCTTTTTCTTATTTCTGTTAAGATTTCTTATAAAGTTACTTGTTGGGGAATTCTTTCTTATTTAGGGGGCCAAAATGGAAATGAAGTTACTAGACAAACCCACTGTGCTATTTTCCCAACTTGCTTGCTCACTTAGTATAAAACTACTATGGATAACAACCGCAAACCTGAAGGCAAAAAACAGCTCTCATCTTTGTGATTAAATTACCGGTAGTAGCTGAAACAGTCTGGATATCCTTCCCATGCTCTGGAGTCTGACTGTTCTTCAGTCAGACTTAGTAAGCAAGGGGCACCACGGAGCTGGCACTCAGAGAGGAACCTTCCTGAAACAAGTTGCTACTACAGCTGTGTAGTCAGGGAGGGCCACGGAACTCCAATATCCATCTGGATTGTTTTCTCAGTCTTGGAATTTGAGCTGGGTAAACTTTCAAAACAGCCTCTACCTGTTGAGCTTTCAGTGCCTCTTTAGGCCGTGCTATAATTCGGCAGCTTCAGCAATCATTCATTAAGTGCCCACCGTGGTTCAGGCACGGTGATGGTCATGAAGATACAAAGCTAATAACTTTTTTTCAATAAACAAACACCCATTGCAGTTAGTTTTTACAAAAATGTAAAAATACCATTATATTGTAGGCCCCTTGAGGCTAAAGACCTTACTTCACTCATTTTTGCATCCCCAGGGCTTACCTTAGACTGGATGCTTAATGGGCCTGAGGAAGTGTCAATGGTGTTAATATAGACTGAAGTAAATGAAGACTTTTTGAACTTTCACATGGTGTTTTATTTAAATTTTTTTCCTTACAAACTTACAAACTTTAAAGGGCTCTTAATTTTCTTTGTTCATCCTGGCGTGACTGTCCTTTCCATCCATTTCTTTCTCATCTAATTTAATGACAGGCAAGTAATGACTTAATAGTCAGGAAAGTAAAGGCATTAACATGTAACAGAATCTTTTGGGAAATCAAGTATTTACATAGTTACTATAGTTTATTTGATTTTGTTGTGTCACAATGAAAAAATCGTAATATAGATATGCCTTGGATTTGTATTAATAAATGTACTGTGCTTTATTTGGAATTTGATTGAAACACTTAGTAAATATCCTATGAAAGTGTATTTTATGCTCCTGTGGTATTTGGCTATTCCTTGTCTTTTATTAATACATTTTTAATTAGGAAGAGAAGTTTTCACAGATACTTTTAATTTTGTTGATCTCAATATTGTAATGATGTTGCATTCTTTCCAAAATGATACGGAAATGGAATAACAGTCCTATTAAAATGCAGATTCAGAGAATGGGGTATTTCATGGCAAATGTTTTCCTTTATAGTTAAGACTTCAATCATTTTTCCCCGAAATTTCATTTACTACAAAAACCTGCTTCTGCCTCTATGGTGCATGCCTCCTGTGAATCAGTGTTAGAGTTTCATGGTCTTAAACTCAGTGCATGTGGTTCTAAAGCTTAACCTACCAAGAAGTAGATAGCTGTGAGCTGTGTATTTCTGGATCAGCCCACATTTTTTCAGAGGGTTCGTTGTTGTCCTGTTTCTTTTAACAGTGGGACTCTAAAAGGTTTGCCATTTGACACACTGCTGTTTCCTGTTTAACAATGCCTTCACTCACCTAGAGCTGCAAAAGTCATCTGCTTTATCTCAAGATTTTACCATAAAAAAACCTCAGTGTTCAAGAAATAGCTTAGGTATCTTTATAAGAGTATTTTATATTTTTTAATCAATAAAAATTGTGTCTTGAACGTTTTCTAGCTAACAGGCAAACACCATTTTGTTTCTCCTTACATTTTATTTTATACTATTCATTTAGATCTGTGTCCTTAATTTTCCATTTGTTGTCTAAATGACACCATTTAATATGTTTTAAGAAGATACTAGTGTTCTTTCACTGGGTTGTAAGAAGATAATATCTTTAAGGAAAAATTACCCAATAAGCAGATGATTTACAATATTTTTTGTCTTTGGCCAACCATTGTTAAAATCCAAACTGTATCCAGTTATTTTTTCTGATTGGTGCTCAGCAATTTAGGAAAGTGGGAGGTGGAATCACTCAAAGCGGGGGATTGAAAAGGATTGGTAGAAAGCATATAGGTGGACTACTTGGATTGGTTGCATTCTTAAATTACAGAAGTACTTGACTAAAGGGGGCATATAGGGTGGTCACAAGACAATCACAGGACATTCTTTCTGAGAGTATTCTGTTAAATTAGCTTCTTGAGCAAGATGGTTCCTGAGGGCTGCTTAGCAAGAGATTTCTGATAAGCCATTTACGTCAAGACCCCCTTTGGGAACATATTTTCTACATCTACAGAGAAAAATATATCCTTAACTACAGGCTTAAATCTGTGTCAAAAGTTAATGATGGCTGGTAAGTAAGCAGAAGTTAAGATGGAGTCTGGACTCAGACCCAGGCCAGCAATTTTACAAGGGTCAAGCGCCTCAATTTTGGGGCTCTCACACACCTCTCTGTTCAGAGAAAATAGGGAGCGCTCTTCATAGGCTAGTAACAGTGAGCTTTTTAAGGATAAAAGGAGGAAGTAGAGAGTAGAAAATTAACCATTTGACTGACTTTAACATACTTGATTCATGTTTCTCTTTCTTCTTGAGGTTACCTGGTGGCCCTTGTGGCTTGGCTAGCCCTCATTCATTTGCACAATAAAGGTATCTCAGTTACTCAGGAAATGCCAAAGGTTTAGAATTATCTTCTTGGGAAACAAGGGCAAAAATCAAATTCCTTTGGGTAAAGTTAAAGTCTTTACACATGGTAAATTTTAAGCGAGTTCATGGTTAACAAATGTCTTATCACAAAGGAGGGTATACATGATTTCCTGATCACTGTGTCTACGCTGTGTCTCCTTTGTCCTTGTTTATCTGTTTTCAGGTACATTCCATATTGGTCCGTGACTTTTGTGAAATTTCCTATGCACTCAGAAGAATCTCTCAATCTGGGCCTCAATTTATTATTATTTTTTTTAAATAACAATATTCCCTCCTCTTGGTCATACTCTCAGAGATAACTGAGAGCTTGACTAAAAATCTTGATCACCGCTTAGTAGAGATCTTCATTGGAGCAATCTACAGTTTTGTACTGAATATCATTTATGTACATGCAACATTTTGACCCAATCATAGTACAAACCCCTGTGAGGTCAATGTATAATCTAAAGCTAGTTTATTCTGTAAAGTTATTTCACAAATTTCTGATAATTCTTTGGATAGGGAAAGGGTGGCTTGTCTGAGTTGTGACATTGAGTCTTTTAATTCTAATGTTACTTTGTCTAATACCATTTGTGATCTTAAAGTGTATCTTCCAGTGCAAGAAAATCTAGCTCTGGAAACTCAGGAAGCTAATCCCATAATTAAGCATCCCGCAAGTTTACCTTTGGCTAGAGGGTTTTTCCAGTTACCATTTAGTGTTATATCTAAACAGACAGTAATTTGTTCTCTTGCTTTACGTTGTTGGTCTCTCTCATATTTCAAGTTTCCCTTTGGGTAAATGATTATGTATGGACACATAGGGAAAAGCAGAAGCTGTGTAGCAAGAACCAGTCCAATTGACAAGTAGAAAACAAAACCATTAGTTGTCTGTAGTTTACAAAGAGATGTAAAATAGCTCAAAAATGATGAACAGGACCAGAATCTGATAGCCCACAGAAACAAACAAACCAATCTGAATGTAAGAAACCACCTGGAGTAACATCAGCAAAATGACAGACGAGGCAGTTTCAAGTCTTGTCCCTCTACAGAAACATTGAAAACCAAGCAGCAACTGTCAGAACTAATTTTGTCAGAAAACAAAGATTTACAGCAACCAAGTGAATCCTAAATCAAGAAAAAGACAACTTAAAAATGGTAGGAAGTCTTTGTGACATTTTTGCTTACCCTTGCCCCACTGTCTTAGTTATTTAGTGCTGCTGTAACAGAAATACCACAAAGGGATGCCTTTAACAAACAGAAATTTATTCTGTCATAGTCTAGGAGGCTAGAAGTCCAAATTTAGGGCACCAGCTCCAGGGGAAGGCTTTCTGTCTCTGTCAGCTCTGGGGGAAGGTCCTTGTCATCAATCTTCCCCTGGTCTAGGAGCTTTTCAGCGCAGGAACCCCAGGTCCAAAGAACATACTCCACTCCTGGCTCTTGCTTGGTGACAGTGAGATCCCTTTCCTCTCTGCTCAATGATCTCTTTTATATCTCAGAAGAGATTCACTCAAGATACAACCTAATCTTGAAGAGATTCACTCAAGATACAACCTAATCCTGTAGATTGTGTCCTACCTAATTAACATAACTGCCTGTAATCCTGCATCATTAACATCATAGAGGTTAGGATTTATAACACACAGGATAATTACATCTGATCACAAAATGGTGAACAACCACATGATACTAGAATCATGGCCTAACCAAGATGATACATATTTTGGTGGGACACAGTTCAATCCATGATACCCACCCTCTCCCCTGCTTGGTGGCAGTCTTGAAGTCAGTGTTCCCAGTGTAGGCCCCTAGTTTTGGAGGGAGCAGAGCAGAATTTATTTCCAAATGATTGTGTTTGTCTGTTCTAACCTGTCTGGGGCTGCCTGAGGGTCTAATACTTGTCTCTATTTTGCCTAACTTAAAATTTACTCAGGGCAGAAAAACAGCTACCTGAAGAAAAAGATTACTGCTGAGACTTAAGTAGAAGGCAGCAAGAGAGAAGTGGCTTGTTATGTACAAGGGATCCTCAGTAAGATTAATCACTGATTTCTCATCAGAAACTACTGAGGCCAGAAGCCCATGGGGCGATATATTTAAAGTACTAAAAGAACAACACTCAACCAAGAGTTTATGTTTGGCAAAACTATCCTTCAAAAATGAGAGAGGATAAATTAAGACATTCCCAGATAAACAAAACCTGAGGAAGTTTGTTGCTATTAGACCTGCCATAGAAGAACTGCTAATGGGAGTGTTTCAGTTTGAAATGAATGCATAATAGCCATTGTAGTAGGTGTAAAGTGATATTTCACTGTGGCTGTGATTTGCATTTCCCTAATGACTAGGACAGTCTGGGAAGAAGGACTTGGTGATATATTTCTGAAAACATTGGCCAGTGGAAACCTTATGGATAGCAGCAGAACATTATTTGATATCGTGCCAGAAGAGGAGCACCTTAGTTTGCAAGGCACTCAGAATACTACTGGGGAAGAGCTGCCTCCTCAAAGTAGAGTCGACCTTAATGATGTGGATGGAGGAAAGCTTTTTTTTTTAAATTGTACTTCAGATGAAGATTTTGTTACCACAATAACGTGGATTGGAGCCGCGTGCTGCAGTAACCAATTCTGAGACGGGTGAGGTGAGCAGCAAGAATTTTGTTATATATCGACATGTAGGAGACAGAGGGGAATAGATTCCTCCAAAAACCCATCTTCCCCACTAGAGATCGGCTGAAAGCTTTATAGGGATAGGATTATGGGTCTTAGAAGTTTGTGTTAGTTTCCCCTTGAGGTGGTCATGTCCCAGATGAGTTAATCTTCTGATATTCTTGGGGGTTATCTGGTGACATCCTGGTTTTCTTGTCTGAAGATGGGTGCTTTGTTCGCTTTTTCATTCCTGGATCATTATCACTTGTTTTCCACCTTCCAAGGAGGAACACTGGTTAATCTTAAACCTTTTGTAGAGACTGGAACCGGAGGGAAAAACAAGATCATGAGACAATGTGGGGGTTAGCAATGGGGAGTAAAAATAGTGAGCCAGACCTATGCAGCCTCTTTCAGTTTATAGAACAAATAGTTTCTCATTCAACAGTTAGTACACATATTGTTTGATGACATGGGTTAACAACCCCATGACATGTCAACACTCTCCCTTCTCGACCTTGGGTTCCCTATTACCAGCTTTCCTGTCCCCTCTTGCCCTCTAGTCCTTGTCCCTGGACTGTTGTGCCCCATTAGTCTCGTTTTATTTTATGGGGCTGTCTAATCTTTGGCTGAACGGCGAACCTGGGAGTGACTTCATTACTGAGCTAGAAGGGTGTCCGGGAGCCATACTCTTGGGGTTTCTTCAGTCTCTGTCAGGCCAGTAAGTCTGGTCTTTTTTTGTGAGTTAGAATTTTGTTCTACATTTTTCTACAGCTCTGTCCGGGACCCTCTGTTGTGATCCCTGTCAGAGCAGTCAGTGGTGGTAGCCGGGCACCATCTAGTTATGCTGGACTCAGTCTGGTGGAGGCCGCAGTAGCTGTGGTCCATTAGTCCTTTGAACTAATCTTTTCCCTTGTATCTTGTTTTCTTCATTCTTCTTTGCTCCTGAAGGGGTGAGACCAGTGGAGTATCTTAGATGACTGCTGACAGACTTTTAAGACTCCAGAAGCTACTCACCAAGGTAGAATGTAGAACATTTGCTTTATAAACTATGTTATGCCAGTTGAGCTAGATGTTCCCTGAGACCATGGTCCCCACAGCCCTCCACCCAGCAATTCAGTCCCTCAGGGAGTTTGAATGTGTCTATGGAGCTTCCATGACCTTGCCTTGTAGAAGTTGTGCTGGCTTCCCCAGTATTGTGTACTATCTTACCCTTAACCAAAGTTACCACTTATCTGTTGTCTATTTAGTATTGTCCCCTACCCCTCCCATCCCTCATAACCATCAAAGATTGTTTCTTTTCATGTGTAAACCTTCTCATGAGTTTTTACAGTAGTGGTCTCATACAGTATTTTTCCTCTTGTGATTGACTTATTTCACTCAGCATAATGTCCTCGAGTTTCATCCATGTTATGAGATGCTTTGCAGGTTCATCATTGTTCTTTATTGTTGCATAATACTCCATTGTGTATATATACCATAGTTTGTTTATCCAATCATCTGTTGATGGGCATCTAGGTTTTTTCCATCTTTTTGCTGTTGTGAATTATACCGCGGTGAACATGGGTGTGCATATGTCTATTCGTGTGACGGCTGTTTCTCTAGGATATATTCCTAGGAGTGGGATTGCTGGATCTTATGGTTTTTCAGTTTCTAGCTTTCTAATGAAGTGCCATATCGTTTTCCAAAATGGTTGTATCATTTTTCATTTGCAACAGCAATGCATAAGAGTTCCGATCTCCCCACAGCTTCTCCAACGTATGATATTTCCACTTTTTTAAATTTGTGCCAGTAATGCTGGGGTGAAATGGTATCTGATTGCGGTTTTGATTTGCATTTCTCTAATGGCTAGTGGTCATGAGCATTTCCTCACGAGTCTGTTGGCCACTTGAATATCTTCTTTGGTGAAGTATCTGTTCATTTCCTTTGCCCATTTTTTAATTGGATTATTTGTCTTTTTGTTGTAGAGATGTTGGATTTTCTTGTAGATTTTAGAGATTAGACCTTTGTCTGACTTGTAATGTCCAAAAATTTTTTCCCAGTCTGTAGGTTCTCTTTTTACTCTTTTGGTGAAATCTTTTGATGAGCATAAGTGTTTAATTTTTAGAACATCCTGTTATCTAGCTTATCTTCTGGAGTTTAGCATTGATCCTATTTTTTCTTCTATGAACTTTATAGTTTTTGCCTTTATATTTAGGTATTTGATCCATTTTGAATTAAATATGGTGTGAAGTATGGGTCCTGTTTCATTTTTTTGCAGATGGCTATCCAGTTTTGCCAGCACCATTTGTTAAAAAGACTGTCTGTTCCCCATTTGATGGACTTTGGGCCCTTGTCAAAGATCAGGTGACCGTAGGTGGATAGATTTACATCTGGATTCTCAATTCTGTTCTGTTGGTCAGTGTATCTGTTGTTGTGCCAGTACCAGGCCGTTTTGACTACCATAGCTGTATAGTAGGTTCTGAAGTCAGGTAGTGCGAGTCCTTCTACTTTATTCTTCTTCTTCAGTAATGGTTTACTTTTCCGGGGCTTCTTCCCTTTTCATATGAAGTTAATGTTTGTTTTTTCCATCTCTTTAAAGAATGTTATTGGTGTTTAGATCAGGATTGCATTGTATTTGTAGATTGCTCTGAGTGGAATTGTCATTTTTACAGTGTTAATTCTGCCTATCCGTGAACATGGTATGTTTTCCATTTACGTAGATGTCTTTTGGTTTCTTTCAGTAGTGTTTTGTAGTTTTTTTGGTATGGTCTTTTACATCCCTGGTTAGATTTATTCCTAAGTATTTTTTTAGAGGCTATTATAAATGGTATTGTTTTCCTGATTTCCTTTTCATCATTCTCTTTATTGGTGTATAGGAATCCAACTGATTTTTGTATGTTTCTCCTTGTCATGGCTTAAATTGTGTCCCCACAAAATATCTGTCAACTTAGCTGCGTGATAATTCCCAGTATTGTATGATTGTGTACCATTTTGTAATCTGATGTGATTTCCTTATGTGTTGTAAATTCAGTCACTATGATGTAGAAAGATGATTTGATAGCGTCTTAAGCTAGTCTCTTTTGAGATATAAAAGAGAGAAGCTAGCAGAGACATGGGAACCTCACACCATCAAGAAAGCAGTTCCAGGAGCAGAGTACATCCTTTGGAGCTGAGGTTCCTGTGCTGAGATGCTCCCAGACCAAAGGAAGACTGATGCATCACAAGGACCTTCCTCCAGAGCCAACTGACAGAGAAAGCCTTCCCCTGGAGCTGATGCCCTGAATTTGGACTTGTAGCCTACTAGACTGTGAGAGAATAGATTTCTCTTGTTTAAGCCATCCACTTACGATATTTCTGTTATAGCAGCACTAGATGACTAAGACAGTCTTGTATCCTGCTGCTCTGATGAATCCTTCCAGTAGTTTTCTCATGGAGTCTTTAGGGTTTTCTACGTATAGTATCGTATCATCCAGAAACAGGGACAGTTTAACTTCTTCATTACCAATTTGGATGCCCTTTATTTCTTTTTCTTGCCTTGTTGCTATAGCTAGGACTTCAAGTACAATGTTAAACTGGAGTGGTGATAAAGGGCATCCTTGTCTTGTTCCTGTTCTCAAAGGGAATGTTTTGAGCCTCTCTCCATTAAGAATGATGTTGGCCGTGGTTTTGCATAGATGTCCTTTATTTATGTTGAGAAATTTCCCTTCTATACCTATTTTATTGAGAGTTTTTATCAGGAAGGGGTATTGGACTTTGTTGAATGCCTTTTCTGCATCAATTGAGATGATCATGGATTCTTTTCTTGCCTTTTATTTATGTGGTGGATTACGTTGATTGATTTTCTGAAGTTGAGCCATCCTTGCATACCTGGTATGAATCCTACTTGGTCATGGTGTATTATTTTTTTTGATATGATGCTGAAGTCTATTGGCTAGAATTTTGTTGAGAATTTTTGTATCTATATTCATGAGAGAAAAGCTTTTGGGACATTCATTTGCTAATGTGGCACTACTCAAAATGAGAAGAAACAGCTGCAGACATCCACTAATAATTGGAATGTGGTATGTTTGAAGTATGAATCAAGAAAAATTGGAAGGTATCAAAAATGAAATGGAACACTTGAAGATTGATATCCTAGACATTAGTGAGCTGAAATGGACTGGTAATGGTCATTTTGAATCAGACAGTCACGTGGTCTACTATGCCAGGAATGACAAATTTAGGAGGAACAGTGTCGCATTCATCGTCAAAAAGAACATTTCAAGATCTGTCCTGAAGTACAGTGCTGTCAGTGATAGGATAATATCCGTATGCCTACAAGGAGGACCAGTCGATAAGACTGTAATTCAAATTTATGCACCAGCCACTAATGCCAAAGATGAGGAAATTGAAGATTTTTACCAACTCTGCAGTCTGAAATTGATCAAACATGCGATCAAGATGCATTGGTAATTACTGGTGATTGGAATGTGAAAGTTAGAAACAAAGAAGAAGGATCAGTAGTTGGAAAATATGACCTGGGTGATAGAAATGATGTGGGAGATTGCATGATAGAATTTTGCAAGAGCAATGACTTACTGATTGGAAATACCTTTTTTCAGTTACAAACAGTGCTAGACACGTGGACCTACATCAAATCAACACATCTGTGGAAAGAGACAATGGAGAAGCTCAATCTCATCAGTCAGAACAAGGCCAGGGCGGACTTCGGAACAGACCATCAGTTGCTCATATGCAAGTACAAGTTGAAGCTGAAGAAAATTAAAACAAGTCCACGACAGCCAGAGTACGACCTTGAGTATATCCCACCTGAATTTAGAGACCATCTCAAGAATAGATTTGATGCTTCAATGCTAATGACTTAAGACTAGACGAGTTGTGGAATGACATCAAGGACATCATACATGAAGAAAGCAAAAGGTCATTAAAAAAGACAGAAAAGAAAAAAAAATTAAAATGGATTTCAGAAAAAACTCTGAAACTTGCTCTTGAATGAAGAGTAGCTAAAGTGGAAGGAAGAAATGATAATGTAAAAGAGCTGAACAGAAGATTTCCAAGAGCAACTGGAGAAGACAAAGTATTATAATGAAATGTGCAGAGACCTGGAGTTATAAAACCAAAGGTAAGAACTGCTTGGCATTTCTCAAGCTGAAAAAAACTGAAGAAACAATTCAAACCTTGAGTTGTAACATTGAAGGATTCTATGGTGAAAATATTGGACAACTCAGGAAGTATCAAAAGAAGATGGAATAAATACACAGAGTCACTGTACCAAAAAGAATTGGTCTACGTTCAGCCTCTTCAGGAGGTAGCATATGGTCAAGAACTGGTGATATTGAAGAAGTGTAAGCTGCACTAACTAAAGGCATTGGCAAAAAACGAGGCTCCAGGAGTTGATGGAATACCAACTGAGATGTTTCAGCAAATGAATGCAATGCTGGATGTGCTCTTTTGTCTATGCCAAGAAATTTGGAAGACGGCTACTTAGCCATCTGACTGGAAGAGATCCATCTTGGTCCCCATTCAAAGAAAGGTAATTCAATGGAATGTGGAAATTATTGAACAATATCATTGATAATCACATGCAAATAAAACTATGCTAAAGATAATTAAAAAGCAGTTGCAGCAGTACATCGATAGGGAACTGCCAGAAATTCAAGCCGGATTCATAAGAGGATGTGGAATGAATGATATCATTCCTGATGTCAGATGGATTTGGCTGAAAGCGGAGAATACCAGAATGATGTTTACCTCTGTTTTATTGACTATGCAAAGGCATTTGACTGCATCTGTCATAACAAATTATGGATAACATTGAGAAGAATGGAAAATCCAAAACACTTGATTGTGCTCATGCAGAACCTGTCCACAGACCAAGAGGGGAGTCGTTCGAACAGAAGAAGGGGATACCGCGTGGTTTAAAATCAGGAAAGGTATGTGTCAGGGTTGTATCCTTTCACCATACTTATTCAGTCTCTATGCTGATGAAATAATCCGAGAAGCTAGACTGTATGAAGAACGGGGCATCAGGATTGGAGGAAGACTCATTAACAACCTGTGGTATGCAGATGATACAACCTTGCTTGGTGAAAGTGAAGAGGACTTGAAGCAGTTACTGATGACAATCAAAAACTACACCTTCAGTGTGAATTACATCTTAACACAAAGAAAACAAAAGTCCTCACAACTTGACCAATAAGCAACATCATGATAAATGGAGAAAATATTGAAGTTGTCAAGCAGTTTGTTTTACTTGGATCCCCAGTTTCAACATTCATGGTGGAAGAAGCAATCAAGAAATCAAACGATGCATTGCAGTGGAGAAATCTGCTGCAAAAGACCTCTTTAAAGTGTTAAAAAGCAAAGATGTCACTTTGAGGACTAAGGTGCACCTGACCCAAGCCATGGTATTTTCATTCCTCTCATATGTAAGCGAAAGCTGAACAATGCATAAGGAAGACTGAAGAAGAATTGATGCCTTTGAATTATGGTGTTGATGAAGAATATCAAAATATCATGGACTGCCAGAAGAATGAACAAATTTGTCTTAGAAGAAGTACAGGCAGAATGCTTCTTAGAAGGGAGGATGGTGAGTCTTCATCTCATGTACTTTGATCATGTTATCAGGAGGGACTAGTCCCTGGAGAACGTCATCATGCTTGGTAAAGTAGAGGGTTGGCGAAAAAGAGGAAGACCAGATGGATTGACAAAGTGGCTGCAACAATGGGCTCAAACATAACAGTGATTGTGAGGATAACACAGGACTGAGCAGTGTTTCGTTCTCTTGTTCATGGGGTCGCTATGAGTTGGAACTGACTCAGTGGCATCTAACAACAGCAGTGACTAATGATGTCGAGCATATTTTCATGTGTTTGTTGTCCATTGGTGTATCTTCTTTGGAGAAATGTTTATTCAAGTCCTTTGCCCATTTTTTGACTGGGCTGCTTGTCTTTTTGTTGTTTAATTGTGTTGTTGTTGTTAGGTGCCATCAAGTTGTTTCTGACTTATAGCAACCCTATGTACAACAGAATGAAACATTGCCCATTCCTATGCAATGTTTACTTGTAGGAGTTCTTTATATATTCTGGATATTAAACCTTTATCAGATATTTGATTTCTAAATATTTTCTTCCTTTCTGTAGGTTGTCTTTTCACTTTCTTGGTAAAGTTCTTTGATGCACAAAAGGTTTTCATTTTGTTTAAGTTCCTTTGATCTGTTTTGTCTTTTTTTGCTTGTGCTTTTGGTTTCATATGTAAAAATCCATTGTCAATACAGTGTCCTCAAGATTTACAGCTATGTTTTCCTCTAAGAGTTTTATGTTTTTAGATCTTGTTTTTAGGTCACTGATCTGTTTTCAGTAAATTTTTGTATATGGCATGAAGTAAGGGTCTGACTTCATTCTTCTGCATTCGGAAATCCAGGTGTCCCAGCACCATTTGTTGAAGATACTGTTCTTGCCCCATTGAACAGACCTAACACCTTGTTGAAAATGAGTTGACCATAGATAATGTGGTTTATTTCTGAGCTCTCAATTCTGTTCCCTTGGTCTTATACCAGTACCATACTGTTTTTATTACTATAGCTTTGTAATACTTTTTGAAATTGGGAAGTGTGAGTCCTTGTACTTTGTTCTTTTTCAAGATTGTTTTGGCTCTTTGGGGCTGTTTGCTATTTTATCATTTTGTTTTATGTGTATTTCTTTTTAAAAAAATGTAGGTGGGTCTTTTGAAGGAATAATTCACTCTCTTTACCTTTAGTACAAATAGTTTTCCTTTCATCTTGCTTTGTTTATTATATATTTTAATCTGTGGTGTCTTATCTTTTTAATTTTTTGCTAGTTTGATCAACTTAGTTTGGATTCTTTTTTTTTTTTTTGATTCTACAATCCATTTCCATTCCACTAATGATGACCTTTCCTTTCCCTGTACTCATAATTAGAAACATTTATTTACCATTATTTGAAAATAAGATATTAGTGCGTTTCCCCACCATCTTGCCTTTTCTGTAGTCAGTTCACTTACATACTCCCTCCTTCCACTTCACCTCAGTAAGATGAGAACTTTAGAATACTCTCACTTCCCTCCTCTTCTGCCTCTGACACTTCCAGTTGATAACTTCGGAATAGTTTAACTCCTACTGTCATTACCCCTTCTCCCAACTCTTAGATTTTCTTGACATAGTTTAATACTTTTAGTTCAGCTCTTAGTAGATATTACTTTGCTGTATATCTGTTTTGTTTCTAGAATTTTTTGAATTTATTACATGCTGCCAGTTAATATTACTAGTAATAAATTTAGATTAAAGTATATATAAAACTACCACGTTTCATAATTCTAAAAAGCACTTTTTTTTTCTTTTTAGAACTTCTGAAATTGAGATATACATTATAATGGATGGTTTCTTAGAATTAAGTTCACAATTATAATTGGCAGCAATTTGTCTAATAGTAAATTCAGTGGAATATATGCAGATCTAGGATCCTTTGTGTATGTGTGTGTGTGTATAGATACATATATATATGTACACACTGCATAACGTCCATTCGGGCAACATCCAACGACATATACCTCTGTGGTTCAATAAGATTGTAATAGAATTCAGAAATCCCGATCGGAGAGCGGGATGTAGCAGACGAACCATATGTAGCAAACAGAACATCTTCCCACACACAACATATATATCTCATATCTCTTGTATACAAAACGATTGCGTGCCAGGCATATAATGGTACAGTTCATGTATAACCTGTAATACGTATGTCTTGATAGTCATAGTAAACGCCTGTGTTACTGGCTTATGTATGTAGTGTACTGTGCTTTCTGTTGTTATTTTAATGTGAACTTCCCTACTTAGAAATAAAAAGCTTACTGTGTAACAGTGTATGCTTCAACTCATAGGCAGCAGCATCCAATCTCATGTATCACGTGTCTCTTGAGTGTTGGGGTGTTCTCTCTCCATTTAATTTTCTTTAAAAAATATTACCGTGAAGCATATGAATGCTCCTTTGCACAGCAAAATCAGTGCTAGTGATAGCAGCAGCAAGAGGCAAAGGAGAATTATCAATTTGGAAATAAAACACAATGTATCCCATATAGCTTTGCTAAGTATATAATATGGTGTTCGCACAACATCCAATTCACATAATGTCCTATTTCACTGAACATATTATGGATGTTAAGCAATGCATGACTATATATTAAGGGACAAATGACTATATATTTATGTATATATATGTAGAAAGAGAGCAGGCTACTGCAAACACAGACAAGTTTTATTTCTCATTACTACTCCCTCTTTTACATCTTACCCCCAGAGTGTCTCTATTCAATTCATTTGTTTTTAATCAGAGTTCTTTCTCAAGTATTTTCTTATATGAGATATATGGGGATGCATTTCCTGAATTTTGAGGATGTCTTAGGCTGGATTCTCTAGAGAAGCACAACAGATAAGGCGTATAAATATACATAGATTTATATGAAGGAAATGGTTCATATGATTGTAGAGGCTGGAACGTCCCAAGTCCGTGGATCAGGATAGAGGCTTCTCCTGATTCATGTAGCCACAGGGGCTGGTGAACACAAGATTGGCAGGTCGGAGAGCAAGACTATTGTTCACAAGCTGTGAAGATCAATGAATCCCAAGATCAGCAGGTAAGTTGCTATTTCAAGTCCCAAGAACCAGAGGTCAGACGAACAGGAGGCAGCTGCAGGATCCAGAGGGCAAAAGCCAGAACGTCCACTTATATTCGGATGCAGGACACATGCCCAAGGAAACTCCCTTTCAACTGATTGGCTACTCACAGCAGATCCCATCATGGGGATGATCACATAATAAACACTGAGAATCATGGCTAAGCCAAGTTGACACACAATTAACCATCACAGGGGGTATCCACACATATCTTTTTTTCCTGACAGGCATATGATGCCATGACTAGTGTAGGATTTGGGGAATGCCATTTTTCTCTGAGTAGTCAGTTAGAGCCTTTATTATGGCTTCCAGTGATGCAAATGAAAGTCTGATGCTTCTCTGATTTTTCCTTCCTCTGTAAATAATACGTTCTTACCACCTGCAAGCTTGTAAAATTTTTTTTCTTATGGAGTCCAGGAATTTACCAGGATATGCTTAGATCTGTGTCTATAATAAAGTTGGCTCTTTTAATCTGCATACTGAAGCATTTCTTCAGTTCAAGCAAATTTTTTTCTGTTATATGTTTTTTATTATTGCCTCTCCTTTATCTGCCCATCTTTCTTCTGCTAGTACTGCTGTTTATCCTATTAGATCTATCCTCCAAGTCTCTTATCTTTTCTGTCATAATTTCTACTTTGTTGCTTTGAGCTGTTTTTCCCATTTGATCTTCCAGACCACAAATTTGGATCTTAACCATGACCCCTTCTTTTTTTCAGTATGGTTTGTTTGGGAAATTGTGTTTTTAGATACAGGAAGCCTTTTCTCTGCTATAGTTAAATTTCTTTAAGAATTTGTTTTATTTTTCTGACCCAGATTGGCTTCTCTCTCTTTTTTTTTTTTAATTTTTTGATTTTTTCCCTTACAAATATTTATACATACATTGTTATGTAACTCTAATTGCTGTCCCCATACTGTGACAGCACATTCTTCCTTTCTACCCAATTCCCCAGGTCCATTCAACCAGCTCCTAACCCTCTCTGCCTTCCAATCTCACCTTTGGACAGAAGCTTCCCATTTAATCTCTTGTATCTGCTTGAGCTAAGAGGTACACTCCTCAGAAGCATCACTTTATGTCCCGTAGTCCAGTCCAATCCCAGTCTGAAGAGTTGGCCTCGGGAATTGTTTTACTTCTGGGCTGATAGAGAATCCAGGACCATGCTTTCTGGGGTTCCTCCAGTCTCAGTCAGACCATTAAGTCTGGTCTTCTTCTTATTAGAATTTGAGTTCTGCACCCCATCTTTCTCCTGCTCCATCTGGGACTCTCTGTTGTGTTCCCTGTCAGGGCGGTCATTGGTGGTAGCTGGGCACCATCTAGTTCTTCTGGTCTCAGGCTGATGAAGTCTCTGGTTTATGTGGTCCTTTCTGTCTCTTGGACTAATACTTTCCTTGTGTCTTTGGTGTTCTTCATTCTCCTTTACTGCAGGTGGTTGGGACTGATTGATGCATCTTAGATGGCTGCTCGCTAGCTTTTAAGACCTCAGATGCCACTCACCAAAGTAGGATGCAGAAAATTTTCTTAATAAGCTTTCTTATGCCAGTTGACCTAGATGTCCCCTGAAAGCATGGTCCCCAGACATCTACTCCTGCTACTCTGTCCCTCAAAGTGTTTGATTGTATTCAGGAAACTTCTTAGCTTTGGTTTAGTCCAGTTGTGTTGACTTCCCCGGTAGGGTGTGCTGTCCTTCCCTTCATCTCAGATAGTTCTTATTCCTTATCTGGTTAGTAAATAAGCCTCACCCTTCCGCTCCACCCTCTAACCATCAAAGAATGTTTTCTTCTGTGTTTAAACCTTTTCTTGAGTTCTTGTAATAGTGGTATTATACAATATTTGCCCTTCTGTGACTGACCAGATTCACTCAGCATAATGCCCTCCAGCTTCCTCCAGGTTATGTTTCACGGCTTCATGATTGTTCTTTCTTGTTGTGTAGTATTCCGTTGTGTGGATATACTATAATTTGTTTATCCATTCATCCGTTGATGGGCATCTAGGTTGTTTCCATCTTCTTGCTATTGTGAATAGTGCTGCAATGAACATGGGTGTGCATATATCTATTCGTGTGATGGCTCTTATTTCTCTAGGGTATATTCCAAGGAGCGGGATAGCTGGATCGTATGGTACTTCTATTTCTAGCTTTTTAAGGAAATGCCAAGTCGATTTCAAAAGTAGTTGTACCATTTTACATTCCCACCAACAGTGTATAAGTGTTCCAGTCTCTCCACAACCTCTTCAGCATTTATTATTTTGTGTTTTTTGGATTACTACTAGCCTTGTTGGGGTTGATGTTATCTCGTTGTAGTTTTGATCTGCATTTCTCTAATGGCTAATGAGCGTGAGCATTTCTTCATGTGTCTGTTAGCCACCTGAATATCTTCTTTGGTGAAGTGCCTGTTCATATCCTTTGCCCATTTTTTAAGTGGGTTATTTGTCTTTTTGTTGTTGAGGTTTTGCAGTGTTTTGTAGATTTTAGAGGTTAGATGCTGATCGGATTTGTCGTAGCCTAAATTTTTTTCCATTCTGTAGGTTGTCTTTTTACTGTTTTGGTGAAGTCTTCTGATGAGCATAAGGGTTTGATTTTTAGGAGCTGCCAGTTATCTAGTCTCTCTTCTGGTACTTGTGCATTGTTACTTATGGTTCGTATTGCGTTTATGCCGTGTATTAGGGCTCCTAGCATTGTCCCTATTTTTTCTTCCACGATCTGTATCGTTTTTGATATTATATTTAAGTATTTGATCCATTTTGAGTTAGTTTTTGTACATGGTGTGAGGTATGGGTCTTGCTTTAGTATTTTGTAGAGATATCCAGTTACGCCAGCAGCATTTGTTAAAAGAGACAGTCTTTTCCCCAGTTAATGGACTTTGGGCCTTTGTCAAATATCAGCTGCTCACAGGTGAATGAATTTATGTCTGGATTCTCAATTCTGTTCCATTGGTCAATGTATCTGTTGTTGTACCCATACCAGGCTGTTTTGACTACCATGGCAGTATAATAAGTTCTAAAATCAGGTAGTGTGAGGCCTCCCACTTTGTTCTTCTTCTCGAGTAATAAGAAGGCCTTTACTTTACTTATTCAGGGCCTCTTCCCTTTCCACATGAAGTTGGTGATTTGTTTATCCATCTCATTAAAAAATGCCTTTCACAATTTTGAGTCTACCTATTCATGAGCAAGGTGTGTTTTTCCACTTACGCAGGTCTCTTTTGGTTTCTTGCAATAGTGTCTTGTAGTTTTCATTGTATAGATCTTTTGCATCTCTGGTTAGATTTATTCTTAAGTACTTTATCTTCTTGGGGGCTATTGTAAATGGTATTGATTTGGTGATTTCCTCTTGGAAGTTCTATTTGTTGGTGTAAAGGAATCCAACTGATTTTTGTATGTTTATCTTGTATCCTGAAAGGTTGCTGAAATCTTCTATGAGTTCCAGTAGTTTTCTTGTGGATTCTCTGGGGTTTTCTGTGTATAAAATCATATCATCTGCAAATAGAGATACTTTGACTTCTCTACCAATTTGGATGCCCTTTATTTCTTTTTCAAGCCTAATTGCTCTGGCTAGGACCTCCAGCACAATATTGAATAAGAGCGGTGATAAAGGGCATCCTTGTCTGGTTCCCATTCTCAAGGGGAATCCTTTCAAAGTCTCTCCATTTAGGATGATGTTGGCTGTTGACTTTGTATAAATGCCCTTAATTATATTGAGGAATTCCTCTTCTATTCCTGTTTTGTTGAGAGTTTTTGTCATGAATGGGTGTTGGACTTTGTCAAATGCCTTTTCTGCATCGATTGAGAAGATCATGTGGTTCTTGTCTTTTATTTATGTGATGGATTACATTGATTGTTTTCCTAATGTTGAATCATCCCTGCATACCGGTTTAAATCCCACTTGATCATGGTGAATTATTTTTTTGGTATGTTGGTGAATTCTATTGGCTAGAATTTTGTTGAGGATTTTTGTGGCAAAGTTCATGAGGGATATTAGTCTGTAATTTTCTTTTTTTGTGGTGTCTTTACCTGGTTTTGGTATCAGGGTTATGCTGGCTTCATAGAATGAGTTTGGGAGTGTCCCATCCTTTTCTTTGCTCTGAAATACCTTTAGTAGTAGTGGTGTTAACTCTTCTCTGAAAGTTTGGTAGAATTCTCCAGTGAAGCCATCCAGGCCAGGGCTTTTTTTTGTTGGGAGTTTTTTAATTACCTTTTTAATCTCTTCTTTTGTGTTGGGTTTATTTAGTTGTTCTACCTCTGTTTGTGTTAGTTTCGGTAGGTAGTGAGTTTCTAGAATTTTTTCCATTTCCTCTAGGCTTTCAAATTTGTTAGAGTACAGTTTTTGATAGTATTCTGTTATGATTCTTTTAATTTCATCTGGGTCTGTTGTGATATCACCCATCTCATTTCTTATATGGGTTATCTACTTCCTCGCCTGTTTTTCTTTTGTTAGTGTCACCAGTGGTTTATCAATTTTGTTGATCTTTTCAAAGAACAGCTTTTGGTCTTGTTAACTCTTTCAATTGTTTTTCTGTTCTCTATTTCATTTAATTCTGCTCTAATTCTTATTATTTCCTTTCCTCAGGTGACTGAAGGCTTCTTTTGCTGCTTTCTTTCTACTTGTTGCAGTTGTAGGGTTGATGGTTTGATTATGGCCCTTTCTTCTTTTTGGATGTGTGCATTTATTGCTGTAAATTGACCTCTGAGCATTGCTTTTGTTGTGTCCCAAAGGTTCTGGTAGGATGTGTTTTCATTCTTGTTTGAGTCTATGAATTTCTTTATTCCATCCTTAATTTCTTCTGTAACCCAGTAGTTTTTGGTCAAGGTGTTGTTCAGTTTCCATGTGTTTGATTTTTTTTCCCTTGATTTTTCTGTTGTTGATTTCTACTTTCATGGCTTTATGGTCAGAAAAGATGCTTTATAATATTTCGATGCTTTGGATTTTGTTAACGCGTGCTTTATGGCCTAACGTGGTCTCTTCTGGAGAATGTTCCATGTGCGTTGGAAAAGAAAGTATTCTTGGCTGCTGTTGGGTGGAGTGTTTGGTATATGTCTATGAGATCAAATTGGTTGATTGTCGCCTTTAGCTCTTCCATGTCTTTGTTAACCCTCTTTCTGGATGTTCTGTTCTTCAGCGAAGGTGGTGTGTTGAAGTCTGCTACTACTTTTGTGGAGCTGTCTCTCTCTCTTTTCAGTGCTGTTAAAGTTTGTTTTATGTATTTTGGAGCCCTGTCATTGGGTGCGTAAATATTTATTATAGTTATGTCCTCCTGGTGTATTGACCGTTTAATCATTATACAGTGTCCTTCCTTGTCCTTTGTGGTGGATTTTACTTTAAAGTCTATTTTTTCAGAGATTAATATTGTCACTCCTGCTGTTTTTTGAGTGTTGTTTGCTTGATAATATTTTTTTCCATCCTTTGAGTTTTAGTTTGTTTGCGTCTTCAAGTCTAAGGTTTCTCTCGTAGGCAGCATATAGACGGATCGTGTTTTTTTATCCAGTCTGCCACTCTCTGTCTCTTTATCGGTGCATTTAGTCCATTGACATTCAGCGTAATTATTGATAGGTATGAGTTTATTCCTGTCATTTTGATGTCTTTTTTTGTGTGTTGTTCACAGTTTCTTTGTTCCTCTTAATTTTCTGTGCTGAGTCATTTTTCTTTATGTATTTTCTTTTCATCTTTTTCATTGTTGTTGGTTTTGTGTTTGCTGAGTCTTCATATTTTTCTAGTTTTTTATTTTGACTAGTAGGATTGTTAGTTTCCTTTGTGGTTACCTTAATATTTACCCCTGTTTTTCTAAGTTTATACCATTCTTTTATTTCTTTATATCACCTTGACTTCCCCTCCATATGCAAAGTCTATGTCTCCATTTTTTAAGTCCGTCTTTTTTGTTTTAATGTTGTCATCTTTTACACATTGACATCTGTTTCCCTATTTTCAGTGTTTTAGCTTTGATTTACGTTTGTGACTTCCCTATCTGGGTTGATATCTGGTTGCTCTGTTGTGTGTTCTAGTCTTGGGTTTTTATCTGATGTTACTGATTTTCTAACCGGAGGACTCCCTTTAGTATTTCTTGTAATTTTGGTATGGTGTTTGCAAATTCCCTAAACTTCTGTTTATCTGGAAATGCCCTAATTTCGCCATCATATTTGAGAGACAGTTTTGCTGGATATATAATTCTTGGCTGGCAGTTATTTTCCTTCAGGGATTTATATATGTCATCTCGTTGCCTTCTTGCCAGCATGGTTTCTTCTGAGGAGTCCGAGCTTATTCTTATTGGCTGTCCTTTTTAGATGACTTTTCGTTTATCCCTAGCTGCTCTTAAAATTCTCTCTTTATCTTTGGTTTTGGCAAGTTTGATTATGATATGTCTTGGTGACTGTTTTTTTATCTACCTTATGTGGGGTTCGATAGGCATCTTGGATAGATATCTTCTCATCTTTCATGATACCAGGAAAGCTTTCTGCCAACAAATCTTCAACAATTCTCTCTATATATTTTCTGTTATTCCCTCCCTGTTCTGGTACTCCAGTCACCTGTAGATTATTCCTCTTGATAGAGTCCCACTTAATTCTTAGGGTTTCTTTATTTTTTAAAATCCTTTTATCTGATTTTTCCTCAAATAGGTTGGTGTCAAGTGCTTTATCTTCAGTCTCACGAATTCTGACATCCATTGCCTCAGTTCTGCCACTGTGACTTTCTATTGAGTTGACTAATTCTGACATTTTATTGTTAATCTTCTCTATTTCTGATCGCTGTCTCTCTGTGGATTCTTGCAGCCTGTTAAATTTGTCATTATTGTCTTCTCTGATCTTTTTAATTTCCTCTATTGCGTGTCCTGCATTTTGCTTAATTTCCTTCCTAATTTCTTGAAGAGTTCTGTATATTAATCTTTTGTATTCTGCCTCTGGTAATTCCAAGAAATTTTCCTCCTCTGGAAAATGTCTAGATTCTTTATTTTGGGAGCTCGCTGAAGCCATCATGGATTGCGTCTTTATGTGATTTGATATTGACTGTTGTCTCTGAGTCATTGATAAGTTATTATATTTATTTATTTTATGTTTGCTTACTGTGTCCTAGCTTCTTGTTTTGTTTTGATATGCCCAAATAGGCTGCTTATATGAACTAGTTTGATTATTGGCACTTTTGAAGCTCTACTGTCCTGTCACCGGGTGGTTAGATCTGTTACTAGATATGTGAGCTCAGGAGTCCACCCACTCCTCCTGTATGGATTCAGCTCAGATGCCCAGGTAGATAGCCACCAAGTGTGTGGTGTAGGCTCTCACTTACAGTCCTAGACAGGTATGGGTGATTGGTGTAGGCACAGGCATCTGGCTGCAGGAGGGGGACACACTCTGAGTAAGGCAGGGGGCTGACGACCACCCCCTAGTGTCCAGGAGGAAGGCATGTCCCTGTTCCCTAGAGTGTGTAGGTGGGTGAGTTTTGCAGCCGGCATGTGAGCACCTAATGCTGTTGGCTGTAAGGACTGCGGTACACCCCTTATTCATGGGCCCCATCACAGGTGGCTAGGTGGCATGGGTGGAGCCACCAGTCCTCAAGCCCCCGATGTGGGTAGGTGAAGACCCTGCTTAATGGACAGAGCAGTGTCAGATGTCAAGAACCTGCCACTTCACAGCTGAAACGGTTGAAGTTAGAGTTCTAGTATATACCCTGTTGTACTGCGGTAAAGAGGGCCTACACTGTTGAGACGGGCCCACACAAGTCTATGCAGGGGGGAAGGCACTCAAAGTCCATGGATCCCTTATGCCTTTGCCTAGGCAGAAGAGCTATGCCTACCCTGGGTTCCTGGCTTAGGGGAGCCGGCAGTTTATTTTTTCCCGTTTGTTAATTTGTTCACTCTCCAAGGCAGGGAGAATGGCTACAGGCGTGTGACGGATACTACTTCTGTCCCAGGGGAACTGTCAATTGCTGAAGCTGGTCCAGGACCCAGTGCAGAGCAGGGAGCGGGGAGGTAAATGGGAGAGAAGTTTTTCCTTAAGGGAGGTGTTTTTGATCTGCGCGGTCACATGCAATTACTTATCTTTCGCTGGATCGAGTGCTGCTTGTCATTGGTTCTGGATGGCCATGTAGACTGACGCTTGGTCTCTCCTGGTGTGGAAAACGCACCTCCCTGAGCCCGCCTGCTTGCGTGCCTGACCGTTCACCCATGAGGTGCTCAGGCCTGAAGGGCTCAGGCTCTCGCTGGGTCAGGTCTGGCAACTGCTTGCTGCTTTCGAAGCATCTCTCCCTCCTGCTGCCACTCAGACCGGTTCCTCAACTCTGCCTTTGGTGTTTAGGGCTCCCAGATTGCCATATATAATCAATTCACTTGTTTTTTCGGGTCTTTGTTGTAAGAGGGTCCACCGGAAGAGTCTAACTACTCTGCCATCTTGGCCCCGCCTCCTCAAGATTGGGTTCTCTCTTTTCAAGCAGCTCTATTTGGTTATGAGTTTGCTAACTTTGTCCTGATTGCTGCCTTTCTGGATGCTCAGCCTCCTGTGTTGTCAAATTTTCTTCGTCAGCTCGTTCTGGTCTTGGCCTTTAATGATACAGGGACACCACCCCCTCAAGGGTCCTCAGATATCCATGGGCCAGGTTTTTCCTAGAACCATTCATTTAAAGTCCTTGTTCCAGAATTCCAAGAGGTTGATCTCTTCACTCTTGCCGAGCTCCTAGAAACAATTTAAAAAGCACACACTCCCGTTGTCTCCTCTGCACTCCAAAGAACCCAAGCCCTCACTTGCATTTGGTTGTCCTCAGGCTCCAGGTCTATGGGCTAATTCAGCAGATGGATTGAAAATTACATTGGAGGGAAGTGAGTTCCCGTCTTACATCCCTATCTTCCTAGAATCCCATTTTAGCCTTGTGTTTTCATTTTCCTTTTCCCTTGACAGTTGTGGATATGTGTGTATTTGTCAAGAGTTAACCAACAGTGGGGAAAAAAGTGTTCAGCATGGAAGTTGGAATACCTTTAGGGTAGATTATATTATTGTTCCCACTCTTTGCTTTATTCCGTATGAGTGGATTGAGTCTACATCTCTGCCTGTTGTCATATGATTTGCTGTGCCTTCCTGTATGTGGAGTGTGTACTTCTCTGTCCCATAGTCAGGCTTGGTGTTATGACTTCTTGGGCCAATGGAATGTGAGTGGAAGTGACAGCATGAACAGTGACAGTGTGACAGTTGTGAACATAAGTTTTAAGAGGCAGAGCACCTTTCTACCAGCCCTCTTGCTTTTGCCTCTGCCTTCAGAGTGGTGTGTCCCAGATATGGGCTGCTCTTTGTGATCAGGTCTTGGAATGAGAAGACACATGAAGCAAAAGCCACAGCCCGGAGGGCAGCCCTAGCTGTATGTCCTACAGCTGACATGTAATATGAATTGGAAATAAAAGTTTGTCATAAGCTGCTGAGATTTCAATGTAGTTTCATTACTACTGCAAAGTTGACCAGTACAATCTGGTTTAATTTCTTGCTTTTCCTTTTATTAACCAATAATAGCGTTATTATTTTCTACCATACTTTAATATCTGTATCAAACCCCATTGTCAATTTTCTCTCTCTCCTAATTTATTTCTTAAGGCTGATATGCACAACTTACCATTGTAAGTATGGTCAAACACAAAATGTATTGTAGGACCTAACTCCACTTAACACCTAAGGAAAAGATAACCTTTAAATTGGGGACAGTGTCTTACGGCATTTTATTACTTCATTTAGTTAATGCCCTAAACTCCAACTGAAATTGTTCTGCTGGAAAGCATGGCTTCTTTCTAAATGTGCAAGTAGATTATTTGTGGATTTCAACACATGGGCTTTAAAGATGTTTCTGTTGTCATAAGTAAGAGTTAATTGGACTGTTAGCCCAGACGAACTGTGATCTCTTCTAACCTGAGACCAGAAGAACTAGAATGGTCCATGGCCACCATTACCGACCATTCTGACCAGGGATACAATAAAAGGTCCTGGCTAGAACAGGAGAAAATGTAGAACAAAATTCAAATTCCTTAAAGAAAATGTTCTACATTCTACCTTGGTGAGTAGTGTCTGGGATCTTAAAAGCCTGTGAGCAGCCATCTAAGGTACTCCACCGATCTCACCCCTTAGGGAGCAAGGGAGAATGAAGAAAAGATACAAGGGAAAGATTAGTCCAAAGAACTAGTGGACCACAACTACCACGGCCTCCACCAGACTGAGTCCAGTACAACTGGATGGTGCCTGGCTACCACAACTGACTGCTCTGACAGGGATCACAACAGAGGGTCCTGGACAGAGCTAGAGAAGAATGTAGAATAAAATTCTAACTCACCAAAAAAAAAAAAAAAAGACCAGACTTACTGGCCTGACAGAGACTGGAGAAACCCCGAGAGTATGGCTCCCGGACACCCTTTTAGCTCAGTAATGAAGTCACTCCCAAGGTTCACCGTTCAGCCAAAGATTAGACAGCCCCATAAAATAAAACGAGACTAATGGGGCACAACAGCCCAGGGACAAGGACTAGAGGGCAAGAGGGGACAGGAAAGCTGGTAATAGGGAACCCAAGGTTGAGAAGGGAGAGTGTTGTCGTGGGGTTGTTAACTAATGTCATCAAACAATATGTGTACTAACTGTTTAATGAGAAACTATTCTGTAAACCCTCATCTAGAGTACAATTTAAAAAATAATTCAATTCCTAAAAAAGTCCAGACCTATGGGACCAATAGAGACTAGAGGAACCCCTGAGAGTATCGCCCTAAGATACCTGTTGAACTTTGAACTGAAGCCAATCCCAGTGATCATCCTTCATCCAAATAATAGATTGGCTTATAAAATAAACGGTATCACCTGTGAGTAATGTGCTCCCTTAAACAATCGACTATATGAGACCCAGACGGTCAACATTTACCCAAAAGCAAAGATGAGAAGGCAGGGAGGGGAAGGGAAGCTAGATCAGTGGAAACAGAACAAACAGAATGGCAATAATGAGAATGCTGACACATTGTGAAAATTGTAACCAGTGTCATAGAACAATTTGTATAAACATTGTTAAATGGGAACCCAATTTGCTGTGTAAATTTTCACCTAAAACTTAATAATTTAAAAAAGAAGAATTAATTGGAGAAGTATTTATGGAGAGTGGCCTTCCAAAGCTGATATTTCTTGGGATGTGTGTTATATGTATATATAAAACACGTATGTTATATAACTAGCCTGTTGCCTTAACTGACTAAAAAATGAGTGAGATCCATTTTTGTATTTTATCCTTTTTGTATATAACTGATAGCCACCACTCTTATTTTTTTTTTAATTATTCATCTCTCGAAACATCATCCTAACAACTATTTGTAAATCAGTAGTTGAGTGGAATGAACATTCATTGGACTATGACCCAGAAGACTAAGTTCACTTCTAACTCTGCCACAAATCTTATCCCCTGCCATCTCTTCTTCCATTTCTTTGCCTTTCCTCCATTCATTTCTGTAATAAATATTTATTGAGCTCTCTGTTATTAAGATGCTAGGACATAATGATAAGTCAGTCACATACCGGTAGTCCCTGACTTAAGACGTATTCAAGTAACAACATACCACACTTAAGACCGTCTTTTTTTTTTATATATATATCTTACTGTTAATAATACGTAGTACATACAGTGTTGCAGCACATAATTTGTTTATGTTATCATTCTCAGATGTTCACCTGCAGATGTTCAATTTTATGATATACTGTTGAAAACACTGCCATATAGCAGGCTGTGGCCTGGTCTACAGTGAAGTTCGTGTCGGTGTCAGGAGTTGTAATGGCTGGAACGTTGGGCAATGTTCAACTCTAACAACATATGACAATTGAACTGCCCACGTGCCTGACAGCCGTTACTGCTCCGACTTCATTGTTACCACACTGATGCTGACTTCACTGTGGACCAGGCCTGTAGTGTGCTCTTATTCAGTGTTTCCTACCACAAGAAGTATCAGTTGTTAATTTGAAGCTAAGTTGTTAAACTTTTTCACACTGTAACACCTGTACTACTTGTACCCTCAACAATATGTCTAACAAAAGAACTCATGTCACTGAAAGTTCTAATCCAAAAAAGAAGGTGAGGAAGGCTGAAGACATGGATATAAAGATGAAGATCATTAAGGCCTATGAGAATGGGAGGAAAGTTGGCGAAATAGCACGTAAGGAAGGACGATCTCATTTGACGCTTTTTGACATTCATTAAAGATAAGAATAGAATTTTGGAGGCAGTTAAAGGAGGGATTGTCATAAAATCAATAATTTTAACAAAGAAGAGGCAAGGGCCAATCCATGAGATGGAGAAGCTATTGATGATTTGGATAGAAGACCAAATCCAGAAGAGAATTTCTGTGAGTTTACTGAGGATTCAAACAAAAGCATGCAGCCTTTTTGAAAACCTGAAGGAATAACAAGACTACCTTGAGTACTTTAATGCCAGCAAGGGCTAGTTTCATTACTTCAAATGCAGATTTGGCTTACATAACTTGCATATAACTGGAGAAGCAGGAAGCCCTGAAGTTAAAGTTGCTGAGAAATTACAGGATGAGCTGAATAAGATGGAAGAGGAAAGAGAGAAGTTGTCAAAAAATTTTACAGTGAAAGGATTAGCTGGAGTTTTTTCTAAACTGAATGAGGGGCTTCAGTTGCTTGAAAACATGGACCCAAATGCTGATCGCTTTGCTAAAGTCCAGGCAGATTCAGGAAGCAGTGAGATGTTACCTCAAAATATATGAAGAAAAAAAGAAAAGGACCATACAGACAACTCTCGCTAATTTTCTTAATAGAAATGCCATCCCCATTCCCAGGGATAATCCAGATGATCTAGAACCTTCCACAAGTAGCATTGTTATTACCTGACAAAACACCAGTGTCGTCCAACTCTTCATTGTGGGAGTAAATTTTTATGGTTTGTGTATTTTTTTATGTATGTATGTATTAAAATATATCTGTAAGTTTATATGTGATATTTCTAATCCCCGAAAACAAAGTTTGGGTTTATAAAGATACTGATAATAAAAGGCAATAATAAGGAAAACTAAAAAAAAATAATAATAAAGTATTCGAATTACATCAAACTCACTTAAGATGGAGTCATCAGAACTGAACCCCATCATAAGTTGGGGATTGCTTGTACTGTAGGTTTGATAGGTAGGTAGGTAGGTAAGGTGGGAGGGAGGGAACAAGCAAGCTAGCGAGCTAACTGTGTTGCGTAACCATCATAACAAACCTATTTTTATTTTTCATTATTCTCTTCAAGTTGTAATTTTGCTTAAATGCACAAAGCATGTGCATTTGTATAAGTGTATACATCTAGACACATGATTTCAATATTAGGTAAGAATGTTTATTGCTCTTTTTAAAGTATTTTCTAATTTCAGTTTTGAGAATCCCAACTAACAAAAGTAGTTCCTTTTCTAATTTATTTTTTTTTAAAGTAGGTCAACGGCGACAGGTTTGGTTTTGATTTAGGTCACAATTTGTACCTTGTTACCTTCTTGTGACCTCATATTTATTTACATTCTACTAAATCAGACCAAAAAAAAAACCCATTGCCGTCGAGTTAAATGTTCGATGGTATACTAGAATCACTCACTTGAAGTGTGAAAACCAGTGTAATTTTGTGATTTTCTTTTTATTGATTTGTTAAATTAAGCTTGATCTCTAAAGGAAAAGGATTTCTTTGTGTTCTGATTTACCTGAATATTAACACTGGGCATTTTCGTAGGATGATTGTGCTAAGGAAGGTTTAATGCTGAGTGTTAACCTACCATGTTATAGTTGGGTAAAGTCAGAAATAATATATTTACAACCTGTATGATATATCTAGAATTTTCTGGATATGTCCTGACTGGTTTTTTAAAAAGTGTTTTCTGAGGAAAAGAATTGGAAATAAACCATCAATGAGGGACAGTCAGATGTTATAGAATACTTTGCAGTGGTCAAAAAGAATGACAAATCTATATTAATCAACATGGAAATATGACTAAGGCATTGGCTAGGGAAAAAGATCAGATTGTGGAACTATATGTATCGTGGAATAGGAGTACTGAGAACAGACTTCCTCACGTGGTTTGTGATCTTAAAGGGAAAAGTACTCAGTCTTTCACTGTTAAGAATAATGTTAGCTATATGCTTTTTGTAGGTGGCCTTTATCAGATCAAGCACATTCCCTTTGGTTTTTATTTTGCTGAACAGTTTTTATCATGAGTGAATGTCAAATACTTATACACTTTTTAAAGACAGTGAAACTTGTTCTTAGGACTTCAGAAATATAGTGGATTATAGACTGATTTGACATTGCCATTATCTTCATTAGAAGGTAGAATTATGTGACTCGCGCAGTAACTTGTAAATTGATATACTGGGAGCTACTTCCACCCAAACAATTTACTGTGATGATTCTGTAGAATGTAGAGAAAGAAAATGTAGTCATTGCCTTCACTGGTAACATTTATTAAGCCTTTCCTGTGTTTGGTGCCCTGAGTTACTGGTTGGCAGTACCCACCCTCACTGCCCCTGCCCCTGCCCCTGAGGTTTAAAAGATTGAGTTGATAATGAAGCTGCTCACACTTATCTCCTTTTCTGTTTTAGATTTAGATGTTCTTGTTTCCATTTTATACTTTCTTTAGAAAGATACTTCAGGAATTTTAGTATGTCTTATAAACCTAAGGTGTAATTAACTTTCAATTTTTGCTACTTTTATGTTAGTTTGATTTCCTTCATTCAGCATAAGTTCTTTTCCCGTATGTACAGTGCCCATAAATGGATTATAGTTGTTAAATTAAAAAATCAAAATGTATTTACTGTTAGAATTCTAGCAGATCAGCTTTAAAGGGTTTTCTCTGTCTCTCTCTCCCCTTAAGAATAGTGGTCACTTTGAGGCAAGGCGTTTTTAGATCTTCAACTTCATTTGTCCTTGGTTACTGCTGGGGCTGGGTGGGAAAAAGCCCAGAGTATTTAAGAGGAGAATGTGTGACACTTAAATGGAAAGCTCTAAGTCAAGCACAGAAATTTGGACATTGTCATGCAACAAAAAGGAGACTCTGTGTAGTCCCTTGTAGGATCCCTTGAAAATGAGGATGCTCCAGTCCTTGGACCTGCTCCCATATCCATGGCTTGGCCTGCTACTTCCATGATGTTCTTTAGACCTCTTCTAATTTGAGGTCGTATCAAACCATTTCTGTAATTTTGTTATTGTTGTTGTTCTTACTGCAAGAGTTTTTTTGGGCGTTTCTGCCAAAGGTGATAGCTTTCACAACTTTTTAAATATCCTTTCTTGTTCCTTAGGCTTCCTAGATTAGTCATAGTATTGTGTTCATTGCAGTTTCTAATCAAGTCTTTTTTTTTTTTTTTAATATTCTAATGTGATCTTTCCAACAACAACAAATAGAATTTTAGAACTAAATGATACCCTAGCAATCATATTTTCATATCCCCTCAGTTATATTACGGATTACTTCATTATTTATTAAAGGACCATAAGGTTACAAACATTTATAAGATCACAGGATTATAAGCATTGATTAGCTTCAAGAATAATTCTAGTCCAATACTTCGTGATAGGTAAAGCGTGTTCACTTTGTAATTGTGTCCATTTTTATTTCATTAGTAATGTCCAACACTTCCTTTCTCTCTTTGCCACACCCAGGTTTCATTTTGTCTACTTCACGAGGAATCCTCACATGCCCTCTCGTATAGGATTATTGTTATGTTTATTGCTAAGTGGAATCCATGTTGAGGTTTAAGTTTCTTTCCCCCATACATCTGCCTCTTTAATGGTCTCTGGGTTTACTGCTGCTCACTTACTAGTGCCCTGGGTCTTAACAACCTTATTCAAACAAAACATCTTAAATGGGGGCATTAAACAGGTCACAACAGTGAGCCATTTTGTAACATTTGGTGCAATAAAATGGGTATGTTGTGTTTTAGAATATAAGACCTCTGAGTGCAGCTATTCATTTTCTTCATCTATAAAACATTTTAGAGTAACAGCTTACATCTGTTTGGGGTATAACATTCCACGTTTTGAAGAAACATCACTGTTATATAACTTCAAACCAGGCATGGGGAAAGAGCTCATGTTCTGATCGGCCCATGCTCTGTGGAAGTCCTAGAGGTTTTGTTTTGTTTTAAAACTGTGGAGCCTTATTTGCTGGCAGTACTTCTTTAACATGTGTGGAACACATTTTCATTATTGTTTCTTCCTATTGTAAATGACAACAAGCATACAATATGATTTTGACTTGAAGAATATTTGAAAAATCTTCACACATCAGGAGTTTATCTTGTGAGAGATATTTCACTGCCAGAAACCGGAAATAAATTTAATCATTTAGGCATTTACAGCACATTTACTTACCTTAGACTGTCAGTTAATCTTGTTTTAGAGAATGAAGTTATGGTTTATTGTCAGCTCACTTTTAAAAATAAATACCTGATGGAATGGTTTGGCCATTTCACTGTGTGATTTTTAAATTACTTCTTTAAACTGAAGAAACAATTTAATTTTTAATAGAGGAAAATGGATAAAATGTTCATCTATAGAATTTCAAAATCTAAATAATATTAATACAAAATGAGTGCAGATAACGTGCAGTGCAGTTTTATGGGTAATTTTAACCAAGAAATGAATAGTGCTAGCATCAACTATTAAAATTCTAAAATCTTTTTCATGTTATAAATGTGAAATATTCACATTCTTGTTCAAATGTGATATATTTACATTTGGGAAGGGAAAATACAAAGAAGAAAATTATATCATCCATAATCCCACTACCTGTTAGTCATTTTGAGTATATTTTACTACATAGTATAAATTTGAACAATTTTAGAAAACTATTATACAGTTAGTTTTTTGGGTTTTGGTAATTAATTTAATTGGAAATTGGTCTTTCAGTTTCAGAGTGGACAGCATCAGCTGCTTTTACATTTTGGCAACAAAACACTAAACTACATTTGATTCCTACTATGGGACTTTGACATACAGAGTGAGGTGATGCTCATTTATGAAGATGACAAACAGAGATTCTAGCTTGTCAGCTCAATCCAGGCTGTTGACATTGACTTATTTTTTTTCCAGCGGAAGACAGATTATATTTCCATGGCCAATGTCAAGCTCAGTGCCAGCGTTTGCTCCAGTAGAATAAGACAGATGATGCTAGACTTTTAATTTCTGATTTAAATATAAATATTTCAGAAATAACCTAATGCCCTAAATTCACACGAAGGTAAATACCCATTAATCCCTTCAGAATTACAGACACCCACACATGCATATTGATAATGTTCAAAATCCACGTTTACTTTTCATTTACAAATGAGCTGAAACAAAATAAAAATACTGGACATTAGGCACCATTCCCTTCCCTTCCTTCCTTCTTTCGATTGTTGTGAGCTTTCAGTGAGATACCAAACCCACTGCTGTTGAGTTGATTCCAACTCACAGTGATCCTATAGGGCAGAATAAACTGCCCCATAGGGTTTCCAAGGCTGTAATGTTTACAGAAGCAGATTGCCACATCTTTCTCCTGCAGAGTGGCTGGTAGGTTTGACCCGCTGACCTTTTGGTTAGCAGCCAAGCGCTATGACCACTGTGTCTGCAGGGTTCCTTCAGTAAGATAAAACTGTGCTGTGCAGTGCCTTGTTGTTACTGTTAGGTGCCACTGAGTTGGTTTCAACTTATAGCAACTGCATGTACAACAGAACGAAGCACTGCCTGGTCCTGCGCCATCCTCCCAATTGTTATGGTTGAACCCATTGTTGCAGCCACTGTGTCAATCCATCTCCTTGAGGGTCTTCCACTTTTTCACTGACCCTCTACCAAGCATGATGTCCTTCTCCAGGGACTCATCCCTCCTGATACATGTCCAAAGTATGTGAGATGTTTCGCCATTCTTGCTTCTAAGGAGCATGCTGGTTATACTTCTTGCAAGTCAGATTGCTCCTTCTTTTGGCAGTCCAAAAGTACAAGAAAAGTACTCAGTAATACCAGCCCTTATCCACTTACAGGCGCTTTGGAAGAAAGCCTGGAGAGCTACTTGCAAAAAAATCAACCGTTGAAAATCCTATGGAGCACAGTTCTACTATGATAGACATGGGGTTGCCATGAATTGGGGTTGACGCAATAGCAACTGGTTAATTATATAAATAAATACTTACAAGTATGGTGATTATCCTGACCACTCATGTGTCCTTACTGCAGATAACTCTTCTCCCTGACTGTGCCTGGTACTGAATCAGACTTTCAGTCCCACTTCTGTCCATTTAGAGCTCCTGTACTCCTCCAGTGTTAACCTGTGTTCCTTCTTTGAAGGGTGGCAACTTCCCATCTCAGACTGGCAACTCGGGCCCTGGAGTCCTGTGTCTCAGCTGACTCTTGCAAGTAGTTCTGCCAGTCTTCTATTCTTGCTTCCCTCCCCTGCCCTCTCTTCTATCTCTTCTCCCTCCTCTTCCTTTTCTTCTGTTCCCCTCTGTCTCTCCTCCCCCTTCTCTGTCCCCCTCCCTCTCTCCTCCCCCTTCTCTCTGGCCCCCCCATCCTCTTTCCCCTTCTCTCACTCTTCTCTCATTTCCTTCTTCCTTGTCTCCTTTCCTCTTCTTTTCTGTCTTCCCCTTTCTCTTCCTGCTCCCCCCAACTAACTCCCCCTTCCCACTCTCTCTCTTTTTTTCTCTGTCTCTCTTTCTCACCTCCCTATTTCTCTTTTAAATCTCAACACTTTGACTGCTAAAGAGGAGACAGCTCTAGCCCTCGAGTAGAAAAATGTCAAGTCTTTAGTCTTTATTGCTTATGATTTTTGTTGTTAGTTGCCATTGAGTTGATTCTGACTCATGACAACCCCATGTGTGCAGAGTAGAACCGCTCCATAGGGTTTTCAAGGCTGTGACATTCTGGAAGCAGATAGCCAGGTCTGTCTTCCGAGGCGCCTCTGGGTGGGCTTGAACCACCAACCTTTTGGCTAGTAGTTGAGTGCTTAACCATCTGCGCCACGCAGGGACTCCATTGCTTATGATAGGAAATATTTATTTTGTCATTTTAGTAGCCAGATCCTGTTTGTATTATTCTAATTTTTTGCCATTTCTAAAGGGCTTCACAGCATTGTTTTATGCCCCTTGGACTGAAAAAGTTAATAGGACTCTACAGGCAGTTAACAGTTTAACTCCTTTTTTAAACACTGCGTACACTATACCTACAAATTTGTTTAATATCACTGGGTTATATATATAACGTTAACATGAAGTACTATTTCTAAATAATACAGATTCATTTAGTAATGCTAGACAAACTGATTATTCTCAATTAATTTTTTTTTTTCTTCTCTCTTTAGATTCCTTTCTCTTTTGTCCAGTTTCCTTTATGGGAATCCTTAAAAGTAAGTGTTCCAGCCTTCATGTAAAATTTCTTTACACTTATCCCAAATACCTACAGTTTCAGCATGGAATAGTACAATATAATATTGACCAGCAATTTAAAAAACTCAAAATTACTAACAGTTGACATTATTTTTTGCATGGGAATTACATGTCAGTTCAGCCTTTTAAACTTGTTCAGGTATCGTGGTACTGGGGAATAAGCATAGCATGTGTAACTTAAATCCAGCACTATTAAGAAAAACTGTGCTTTGTGTTCTATATTGCCACTCTTTCTCCATCCTGTTGAATTGTATGTCGCTTTGCTCCTGTGTTCTCTGGAGAGGTTAAGGAATGACAGTAAGGGTAAAGGGAAAAAGAAAGCAAAGCTGACTGACTGTAGGCCTGGAGGGCCCAGGCCCTCTCCCACCCTCATCTTAGGGGAGCAGGGGTGCGAGCAGCAGGATGAGGTGCTCTGCAGGTTCCTGTCATCTCTGCTGCAAGCCTAGGAGCCTCCTGTAAGAAGGAGCCTCCTGTGGGGAGTTGAATGTCAGCTTTGGGGAAGGTCACTTAACTGTTTAAAGCAAATAAATTTTTAAAAATCTTTGTTCAAAATACGCAGAGGCTTTGGAGTGGTTTTCATCTTCTGGTGCAGTGATTTGAAAAACCATGGGCCATAATAACAATTGTATGGGTCTTTGTCAGCATCAAGGGGCCCTGGTGGCACAGTGGTTAAAGCACTCGACTGCTAACTGAAAGGTAGCAGTTCACACTCGTCAGCCACTTCATGGGAGAAAGATGTGGCCATCTGCTTCTGTAAAGATTATAGCCTTAGAAAACCAATGGACAGTTCTGCTCAGTTCTATAGGGTTGCTATAAGTCAGAATCAATTGGACAGCAACAATTCTTTTGGCTTTTATTGCCAGCATCTTAAAGACTAGAATAAAAAAGAAAACATTAGAAAGCCTCTCTTGTGGTAAGGAAAAGTATTTTGTGAACTTCAGTGTGGTGTATGTAACAGTTTACACATACAACATGTATGTAAATCTCTGTACTGGTTTGCTGTGTAAACTGTATTTCTCATTGTGGATAATGGTCAAAAAATGTTTGAAAGCCATTGTTCAAGTGAAAATAGTTGATAAAGGACCAAACTGTAAGAGCAGAGTATGTAGGCAGGCACCTGATAATACAGGAACAAAGCGTTTACTCCCATGACTGTGGAGTTAGGAACCACAGAGTGCTCATACAAATTGTCTTTTGAAGAATATCATAGTTATTTGGATTCTTAAAAAAAGGTTCTGTTAAGGTTATATACTAAAGGATAATAAAGTGTAGTAAAACATTACTCTTAGAAAATAGACAAACTGCAGTATTAACTATTGAGAAATATAAGAATTATAAGTGATGGTTTTCCTGATTTTAAGGAGTAGTGCTGCTCATTTAATATAGTTTTTCGGCTTGTTGTTTTATTTGTCTGTTTTTTGTTTTTATTATTTTCTGTGTTGTGCATGGTGGAAATGGATTTCTCAGGCATTGTTTTGTTGCATGATGTAACAGCTATCCAGTGAGAAGGCCACATTCCATTAGCCTAACAGCTCTCCTTTTTTTGTGTGACAAAAGAACAATGAAGCCAACAGCTGTCCTGCAAACAAGACTCACTTTATTAGTGACTCAATAACCAGCATTCACAGAGATTCTGCACACTCCCCAGCAGCCTTACCCGAACTCAGCATAGGAATGTTTGGAAGCCCAAAGAGGGAAAAATCATGCGGTTTCTTTCTTTTCAGTATTAAAGACATTTATAGGAGTCTGGTTAGTTAAAAAAAAAAAATCTAGATGGAGTACTATGCAACGAGAAAGAACAACAATGAATCTGAAGCATCTCATAACATGGAAGAAACTGGAGGACATTATGCTGAGTGAAATAAGTCAGTCACAAAAGGACAAATATTGTATGAGACCTCTATTGTAAAAACCCATGAAAAAGTTAACACACAAAATGTAACAATCTTTGTTGGTTACCAGGGATGGGAGGGGTGGGGGGGGAAATACTAAATAGATAATAGATAAGTGGTATCTTGGGTGAAGGGTGAGACAGTACACAATACAGGGCAAACTAGCACAGCCTGTACAAGGAAAGGTCATGGAAGCCCCGTAGACACATCCAAACTCCCTGAGGGACTGAATTGCTGGGCGGAGGGCTGTGGGGACTGTTGTCTCGGGGAACATCTAGCTCAATTGGCATGACACAGCTTATAAAGACAATGCTCTGCATTCTACCTTGGTGAGTAGTGTCTGGGTCTTAAAAGCCTGTGAGCGGCCATCTAAGATACTCCACTGGTCTCATCCCTTTGGGAGCAAGGGAGAATGAAGAGAACAGGATACAAAGAAAAGATTAGTCCGAAGGACTAATTGTCCACAGCTACCAAGGCCTCCACCGGACTGAGTCCAGTACAGCTAGATGGTGCCCAGCTACCACCACTGACTACTCTGACCAGGATCACAACAGAGGGTTCTGGACAGAGCTGGAGAAGGATGTAGAGCATAATTCTAACTCACAAAAAAAAATACCAGATTTACTGGCTTAAAGGAGACTGGAGAAACCCCGAGAGTACGATCCCCAGACACCCTTTTAGCTCAGTGGTGAAGTTAGCTCTGAGGTTCACTGTTCAGCCTGGGAGTGGACAGCCCCGTGAAACCAAATGAGACTAACGAGGTATAGGAGTCCAGTGACAAGGGCCAGAAAGCAGAAGGGGACAAGGAAGCTGGTGATAAGGAACCTAAGGTTGAGTAAGGATATTATTATTGATGTGTTGTGAGATTGTTAACCATTGTCATAGGGCAACATGTGTAGTAACTGTTAAATGAAAAACTATTTTGTTCTGTAAGCCTTCATCTTAAGTAAGAATAACAGCACAATTGGAAGAGCGTAGTCAATGTCACTGAACTGTGCATGTAGAAATTTTTGAAATGGTGTATCTTTGGCTATGTGTATTTTCACCAAAAAAAAAAAGAGGTTGAGAAGTTAGAGGGTTGATATGTTGTGGGGTTGTTAACCAATGTTATAAAACAACATGTGTACTTCTGTTTCATGAGAAACTATTTGTTCTGTAAGCCTTCACCTGAAGTACAATAAAAAAATAAAAATCTAGAGTTTTTCAGAATAATCATAGATAGCAACGCTATGCCTTAATATTTTTCTTTCAGTAAATTTTTTTTTCCCCATACAAAAATTTATACATACATTGTTATGTGACTCCTAATTGCTCTCCCCATACTGTGACAGCACACTCCTCCTTTCTACCCCTGATTCCCCATGTCCATTCAACCAGCTCCTAACCCTCTCTGCCTTCCCAGCTCACCTCCGGACAGAAGCTGCCATTTAGTCTTTTGTGTCTACTTGAGCTAAGAGGCACACTCCTGATGAGTGTCCCTTTATGTCCCATAGTCCAGTCCAATCCCTGTCTGAAGAGTTGGCCTCGGAAATTGTTTTACTTCTGGGCTGATAGAGAATCCCAGAGCCATGCTTTCCAGGGTTCCTCCAGTCTCAGTCAGACCATTAAGTCTGGTCTTCTTACTAGAATTTGAGCTCTGCGCTCCACCTTTCTCCTGCTCCGTCTGAGAGTCTGTTGTGTTCCCTGTCAGGGCAGTCATTGGTCGTAGCCAGGCACCATCTAGTTCTTCTGGTCTCAGGCTGATGAAGTCTCTGGTTTCTGTGGCCCTTTCTGTCTCTTGGGCTACTACTTTCCTTGCTTCTCTGGTGTTCTTCATTCTTCTTTACTCCAGGTAGTTGGGACCAATTGATACATCTTAGATGGCCGCTTGCAAGCTTTTAAGACCCCAGACGCCACTCACCAAAGTAGGATGCAGAACATTTTCTTAATAAGCTTTGTTATGCCAGTTGACAAAGATGTCCCCTGAAAGCATGGTCCCCAGTCCCCTACCCCTGCTACTCTGTCCCACAGAGTGTTTGATTGTATTCAGGAAACTTCTTAGCTTTGGTTTAGTCCAGTTGTGCTGACTTCCCCTATAGTGTGTGCTGTCCTTCCCTTCACCTAAGATAGTTCTTATTTACTATCTAGTTAGTAAATAAGCCTCACCCTCCACCCCGACTCTCGTAACCATCAAAGAATGTTTTCTTCTGTGTTTAAACCTTTTCTTGAGTTCTTATAATAGTGATCTTATACAATATTTGTCCTTCTGTGACTGACCACATTCACTCAGCATAATAACCTCTAGCTTTCTCCATGTTATAAGATGTTCCACGGTTTCATCGTTGTTCTTTATCCATGTGTAGTATTCCATTGTGTGGATATACCATGATTTGTTTATCCATTCATCTGTTGATGGGCATCTAGGTTGTTTCCATCTTTTTGCTATTGTGAACAGTGCTGCGATGAATGTAGGTGTGCATATATCTATTTGTGTGACGGCTGTTATTTCTCTAGGATATATTTCAAGGAGCGGGATAACTGGACCGTGTGGTACTTCTGTTTCTAGCTTTTTAAGGAAGCGCCAAATCGATTTCCAAAGTGGTTATACCAATTTACATTCCCCACAACAGTGTATAAATGTTCCAGTCTCTCCACAACCTCTGCAGCATTTATTATTTTGTGTTTTTTGGATTACTGCTAGCCTTGTTGGGGAGAGATGATATCTCATTGTAGTTTTGATCTGCATTTCTCTAATGGCTAATGAGCATGAGCATTTCTTCATGTGTCTGTTAGCCACCTGAATATCTTCTTTGGCGAGGTGCCTGTTCATATCCTTTGCCCATTTTTTAATTGGGTTATTTGTTTTTTTGTTGTTGAGGTTTTGCAGTATTTTGTAGATTTTAGAGGTTAGACGCTGATCGGATTTGTCATAGCCAAAACTTTTTTCCCAGTCTGTAGGTTGTCTTTTTACTCTTTCGGTGAAGTCTTTTGATGAGCATAAGTGTTTGATTTTTAGGAGCTCTCGTTTATCTGCCCTCTCATATGGTGCTTGTACATTGTTACTTATGGTTCATATTGTTTCTGCCATGTATTAGGGCTCCTAGCGTTGTCCCTATTTTTTCTTCCATGATATTTATCGTTTTTGATTTTATATTTAAGCCTTTGATCCATTTTGAGTTAGTTTTTGTGCATAGTGTGAGGTATGAGTCTTGTTTCAGATTTTTACAGATGGATATCCAGTTATGCCAGCACCATTTGCTAAAAAGACTGTCTTTTCCCCAGTTAATGGACTTTGGGCCTTTGTCAAATATCAGCTGCTCATAGGTGGATGAATTTATGTCTGGATTCTCAATTCTGTTCCATTGGTCTATGTATCTGTTGTTGTCCTAGTACCAGGCTGTTTTGACTACTGTGGCGGTATAATAAATTCTAAGTCAGGTAGTGTGAGGCCTCCCACTTTGTTCTTCTTCTTGAGTAATGCTTTACTTATTTGGGGCCTCTTCCCTTTCCTTATGAAGTCAGTGATTTGTTTCTCCATCTCATTAAAAAATGCTGGTGGAGTTTGGATTGGAATTGCATTGTATCTGTAGATCGCTTTGGGTAGAGTTGACATTTTCACAATGTTGAGTCTACCTATCCATCAGCAAGGTATGTTTTTCCACTTATGCAGGTCTCTTTTGGCTTCTTGCAGTAGTATCTTGTAGTTTTCATTGTATAGTCTTTTATGTCTCTGGTTTGATTTATTCCTAAGTATTTTATCTTCTTGGGGACTATTGTAAATGGTATTGATTTGGTGATTTCTTCTTTGAAGTTCTCTTTGTTGTAAAGGAATCCAACTGATTTTTATATGTTTTTCTTGTATCCTGAAACTTTGCTGAAATCTTCTGTTAGTTCCAGTCATTTTCTTGTGGATTCTTTGGAGTTTTCTGTGTATAAGATCATATCATCTGCAAATAGAGATACTTTGACTTCTTCCCTACCAATTTGGATGCCCTTTATTTCTTCTTCTAGCCTTATTGCTCTGGCTAGGACCTCCAGCACAATGTTGAATAATAGTGGTGATAAAGGGCATCCTTTTCTGGTTCCTGTTCTCAAGTGGAATGCTTTCAAAGTCGCTCCATTTAGGATGATGCTGGCTGTTGGCTTTGTATAAATGCCCTTAATTATACTGAGGAATTTCCCTTCTATTCCTATTTTGTTGAGAGTTTTTATCATGAATGGGTGTTGGACTTTGTCAAATGCCTTTTCTTCATCGATTGATAAGATCATGTGGTTCTTGTCTTTTGTTTTATTTATGTGATGGATTACACTGATTGTTTTTCTAATGTTGAACCATCCCTGCATACCTGGTATAAATCTCACTTGATCGTGGTGAATTTTTTTTTTGATATGTTGGTGAATTCTATTGGCTAGAATTTTGTTGAGGATTTTTGTGTCAATGTTCATGGGGGATATTGGTCTGCAATTTTTTTTGTGCTGTCTTTACCTGGTTTTCGTATCAGGGTTATGCTGACTTCATAGAATGAGTTTGGGAGTATTCCACCCTTTCCTTTGCTCTGAGATACCTTTAGTAGTAGTGTTGTTAACTCTTCTCTGAAAGTTTGGTAGAATTCTCCAGTGAAGCCATCCAGGCCAGGGCCTTTTTTTATTGGGAGTTTTTAAATTACCTTTTCAATCTCTTCTTTTGTTACGGGTTTATTTAGTTATTCTACCTCTGTTTGTGTTAGTTTAGGTAGATAATGAGTTTCTAGAAATTTTTGCATTTCCTCTAGGTTTTCAAATTTGTTAGAGTACCGTTTTTTATAGTATTCTGTTATGATTCTTTTAATTTCAGTTGGGTTTATTGTGATATCACCAATCTCATTTCTTATACTGGTTATGTGCTTCCTCTCATGTTTTTCTTTTGTCAGTTTGGCTTATGGTTTATCAGTTTTGTTGATCTTTTCAGAGAACCAGCTTTTGGTCTTGTTAACTGTTTTAATTGTTTTTCTAGTCTCTATTTCATTTAATTCTGCTCTAATTCTTATTATTTCCTTTCTTCAGGTGACTGAAGGCTTCTTTTGCTGCTTTCTTTCTGCTTGTTCCAATTGTAGGGTTAATGTTTTGATTATGGCCCTTTCTTCTTTTTGGATGTGTGCATTTGTTGTTGTAAAGTGACCTCTGAGCGCTGCTTTTGCTGTGTCCCAAAGGTTCTGGTAGGATATGTTTTCATTCTCATTTGATTCTATGAATTTTTTTATTCCATCCTTAATTTCTTTTATAACCCAGTAGTTTTTGGTCAAGGCGTTGTTCAGTTTCCATGTGTTTGATTGCTTTTGCTTTTTCTGTTGTTGATTTCTACTTTTATGGCTTTCTGGTCAGAAAAGATGCTTTGTAATATTTCGATGCTTTGGATTTTGTTAAGGCATGCTTTATGGACTAATATGTGGTCTATTCTGGAGAATGTTCCATGTGAATTGGAAAAGAAATTATACTTAGCTGCTGTTGGGTGGAGTGTTCGGTATATGTCTGTGTGATCAAGTTGGTTGATAGTCGCCTTTAGCTCCTCCGTGTCTTTGTTGAGCCTCTTTCTGGATGTTCTATCCTTCACCAAAAGTGGTGTGTTGAAGTCTCCTACGACTGTTGTGGATCTGTCTGTCTCTCTTTTCAGTGCTGTTAGAGTTTGTTTTATGTATTTTGGAGCCCTGTCGTTGGGTGTGTATATACTTATTATAGTTATGTCTTCCTGGTGTATTTTCCCTTTAACCATATATAGTGTCGTTCCTTATCCTTTGTGGTGGATTTTACTTTAAAGTCTATTTTGTCAGAGATTAATATTGCTACTCCTGCTCTTTTTTGAGTGTTGTTTGCTTGATATATTTCTTTTTTCCATCCTTTGAGTTTTAGTTTGTGTCTTTAAGTCTAAGGTGTGTCTGTCGTAGGCAGCATATAGACGGGTCGTCTTTTTTAATCCAATCTGCCACTCTCTGTCTCTTTATTGATGCATTGAGTCCATTTACATTCAGCGTAATTATTGATAGGTATGAGTTTAATGCTGTCATTTTGGTGTCTTTTTGTGTGTGTTGTTGACAGTTTCTTTGTTCCACTTAATTTTCTGTGCTGAGTCATTTTTCTTTATGTATTTTATTTTCATCTTTTTCATTGTTGTTGGTTTTGTGTTTGCTGAGTCTTTAGATTTTCCCGGTTTTTTATTTTGACTTGTAGGATTGTTAGTTTCCTTTATGGTTACCTTAATATTTACCCCTACTTTTCTAAGTTTATACCATTCTTTTATTTCTTTATATTGCCTTGAGTTCCTCTCCATATAAAAAATCTGTGTCTCCATTTTTTAAGTCCCTCTTTTTTGTTTTAATGTTGTCATCTTTTACATATTGACATCTGTTTCCCTATTTTCAGTGTTTTAGCTTTGATTTACTTCTGTGACTTCTGTGTCTGGGTTGATATCTGGTTGCTCTGTCGTGTGTTCTAGTCTTGGGTTTTTATCTGATGTTACTGATTTTCTAACCAGAGGACTCCCTTTAGTATTTCTTGTAATTTTGGTATGGTGTTTGCAAATTCTCTAAACTTCTGTTTATCTGGAAATGCCCTAATTTCGCCATCATATTTGAGAGACAGTTTTGTTGGACATATAATTCTTGGCTGGCATTTGTTTTCCTTCAAGGCTTTATATATGTCATCCCATTGCCTTCTTGCCTGCATGGTTTCTTCTGAGTAGTCCGAACTTATTCTTATTGGCTGTCCTATGTCGATGACTTTTCGTTTATCCCTAGCCGCTCTTAAAATTCTCTCTTTATCTTTGGTTTTGGCAAGTTTGATTATGATATGTCTTGGTGACTCTGTTTTTTTATCTACCTTATGTGGGGTTCGATAGGCATCTTGGATATCTTCTCATCTTTCATGATACCAGGAAAGCTTTCTGCCAACAAATCTTCAACAATTCTCTCTATATATTTTCTGTTATTCCCTCCCTGTTCTGGTACTCCAATCACCTGTAGATTATTCCTCTTGATAGAGTCCCACTTAATTCTTAGGGTTTCTTTATTTTTTAAAATCCTTTTATCTGATTTTTCCTCAAATAAGTTGGTGTCAAGTGCTTTATCTTCAGTCTCACGAATTCTGACATCCATTGCCTCAGTTCTGCCACTGTGACTTTCTATTGAGTTGACTAATTCTGACATTTTATTGTTAATCTTCTCTATTTCTGATCGCTGTCTCTCTGTGGATTCTTGCAGCCTGTTAAATTTGTCATTATTGTCTTCTCTAATCTTTTTAATTTCGTCTATTGCGTGTCCTGCATTTTGCTTAATTTCCTTCCTAATTTCTTGAAGAGTTCTGTATATTAATCTTTTGTATTCTGCCTCTGGTAATTCCAAGAAATTTTCCTCCTCTGGAAAATGTCTAGATTCTTTATTTTGGGAGCTCGCCGAAGCCATCATGGATTGCGTCTTTATGTGATTTGATATTGACTATTGTCTCTGAGTCATTGATAAGTTATTATATTTATTTATTTTATGTTTGCTTACTGTGTCCTAGCTTCTTGTTTTGTTTTGATATGCCCAAATAGGCTGCTTATATGAACTAGTTTGATTATTGGCACTTTTGAAGCTCTACTGTCCTGTCACCGGGTGGTTAGATCTGTTACTAGATATGTGAGCTCAGGAGTCCACCCACTCCTCCTGTATGGATTCAGCTCAGATGCCCAGGTAGATAGCCACCAAGTGTGTGGTGTAGGCTCTCACTTACAGTCCTAGACAGGTATGGGTGATTGGTGTAGGCACAGGCATCTGGCTGCAGGAGGGGGACACACTCTGAGTAAGGCAGGGGGCTGACGACCACCCCCTAGTGTCCAGGAGGAAGGCATGTCCCTGTTCCCTAGAGTGTGTAGGTGGGTGAGTTTTGCAGCCGGCATGTGAGCACCTAATGCTGTTGGCTGTAAGGACTGCGGTACACCCCTTATTCATGGGCCCCATCACAGGTGGCTAGGTGGCATGGGTGGAGCCACCAGTCCTCAAGCCCCCGATGTGGGTAGGTGAAGACCCTGCTTAATGGGCAGAGCAGTGTCAAATGTCAAGCACCTCCCACTTCACAGCTGAAACAGTTGAAGTTAGAGTTCTAGTATATCCTGTTGTACTGCGGTAATGAGGGCCTACGCTGTTGAGATGGGCCCACACAAGTCTATGCGGGGAGAAAGGCACTCAAAGTCCGTGGATCCCTTATGCCTGTGCCTAGGCAAGGGATCTATGCCTACCCTGGGTTCATGGCTTAGGGGAGCTGGCAGTGTAATTTTTCCCCTGTTTGTTGATTTGTTCATTCTCCAAGGTAGGGAGAATGGCTACAGGCGTGTGACGGATACTACTTCTGGCCCAGAGGAATTTTCAGTTTCTGAAGGCGGTCCAGGACCCAGTGCAGAGCAGGGAGCGGGGAGGTAAATGGGAGAGATTTTTTTCCCTAAGTGGGGGTTTTTTTGATCCGCCCTGTAAGCTGTACGCAAGTACTTACCTTTCGCTGATGAGGGCTGCTTCTCACTTGTTCAGGGTGGCTGTGTAGACTCTCTGGTGCTGGGTTTCTCTGGGTGCAGAAAACTCACCTCTCAAACACAGCTGCTTGCCTGCGTCACCACTCATCCATGAGGAGCTCAGGCCTGAAGGGCTCAGGCTCTCACTGGGTCATGTCTGGCAACTCCTCACTGCTTCTGAACCGTCTCTCCCTCCCCCTGCCGCTCAGTCTGGTTCCTCAACTCTGCCTTTGATGTTCAGGGCTCCCAAATTGCCATGTATAATCCAACCACTTGTTTTTTCGGGTCTTTTGTTGTAAGAGGGTCCACCGGAATGAGTGACTACTCTGCCTTCTTGGCCCCACCTTTTTGAGTAAATGTTAATATGCTGTAAATAGTTTTTTGTTTTAAGTCAGGTTTCTTGAGGAATAATATACATACACCCTTGATTAAATTCACCCTTTTTAAGTACACATTTCTATGAGTTTTAATATTTATAACCACCTCCATAATGAAAATATAGAGTATTTCTATCACCCAAAAAAGTTCTCTCATCCCCCCTTTGTAGTTAGCCCTTTCCCTGTCTACAGTCCCTGGAAACCACTGATCTGATTTTTGTCCCTTTTCCAGAATAACATATAAATAGAATTATATACTGTATAGCATTTTATGCCTAGCTTCTTTCACTTAATCTGATGCTTTTTGTGATTTATCCATGTTGTTGCCCGTACTACTAGTGTGTTCCTTTTTATTGTGGAGTAGTATTCCATTTTTTGGATGACAGGTCGTTTATGCATTCACTAGTTGATAAATATTTGAATTTTTTCCAGTTTTTGGTGATTATGAATAAAGCTGTTAGAAATATTTGCATTTAGGTATTGGTACGGACATATGTTTTTATTTCTCTTGGGTAAAGAGTGGGATCATGGGATCATATGATAAGTATATGCTTAATTTTATAAGAAACCACCAAAGTATTTTCCACAGTGGCTGCGCCATTTTGAATTCCCACCAACATTGTGTGAGAGTTGAAGTTGCTCTGCATCCACATCGCTACTTGTTATTGTTGGAGGTTGTTTTTGTTTGTTTTGTTTTGAATTGTAACCATTCTAATAGGTGTGTACTGGTATCTCATTGTGGTTTTAATTTGCATTTCCCTCATGACTAATAATGTTGAACATCTTTTCCAATAATAATATGCTTTTAACATCTGAATGTGAAATTACAGTGCTTTGTAGAAGTAAATAATTTTTGTCATTTATTTTTGTATTTATGATTTTATCCAGTTAAACTTACTTTCTACAACGATAGAGAGATTGTACTATATGGACGGATTTCTCTATTATATTTATGTGGGAATACCACTCAGAAAAGTTTTTTCTCAGCAAGAAGTTTAGCAGATTGCATAAACATTGTGTTAGAGGGAGTGGGAGGCTGGAGATGGGGGCAGCCACTATCATCTTAAAGTTCCTCTGCCTGTAATCAAAAGTACAATTTTCCTTCTAAAATCACTTCCTCCTGCTGTCTCCTCAATTTCTGTTAATCATACCACTGTTCTGCTGACCACCTGGTCTCAAAACCCCAGATTAAAATTTTATTTTCTTATTTCTCTTTCTCCATATCATATCATTCACCAAGTTTCCTTGACTCTTCTTACTGTCTGGAACCTCATGCATGTGTTCACTTTCTGTTCCAGCTGTAGCCACCTTTTTTTAGACTCTTATTAACGTATGCCTGGCCAACTCCTGTTTCTGCACTTTCTCACCATTCTATACATGGAATTTTTGTGATCTCCTTAAACGTCCTTTGACTGAGCGCTTATGTTCTCAGAAGCTTGTAACTTTGTAAAACATGAAGTTCTTGGCATTCAGTGTCTCCACATTGTGTCCTTTGCTGGTTTTTCCAGCTCCCCTTTCCCTATCCCTTTTTTTTTTTTTTTTTTTTTTTCCTTTTGTAAAATTCTTCCCCTCCAGCCAGAAGAGCCTGTTTACTACCCAGGTTAAGTTTTCCACTTCCCTCCCCTGTACTTTGGGTCCTTGCTGAAGTGTCCTACTTGTCCAAATTCAAATCCTAGTTCAGTTTTTATCTCTTGCTTGAAACCTTCCCATACCAATCCAGGCCTTGGAGAATTTACCCTTACTTACCTAACGTTTGTCTGTGTGGCTGGTTGACATTTAATTGTGTACTACCTTATGTTTAAAACATCTTAGAACTAAGCCTTAGAGCATTCGAACAAGGCCTAAACCCCTTCCATTTACAGATAGGGATGCAGATATGTGGCACTTGTAGTCAGTGAACATTTAGTGCCTGCCTACTTTGAGCAAGACATTGTTCCATTTTCCAGGGATGCAAAGATGAGTAAGATCTGGCTAATGCCCTTGAGGAGCTTACAGTCTAGTCAGACAAACACACACACACTCTAAATGTAATGTGCTGAGGTCTGTAATTGAAGAATACTCAAGGTAATATGGGAGGTAGTCCCTCTGACTCCCTAAATCCTGCCATTTCACTACCTTATCTCTGATTTTTTTTTTTATAGTATATATACTTAACAAAAAAAAAGATTTGAAATGAAAGAAGATTAAATATCATAAAGAAGAAGGATGTAAAAGGGGTAGATTATCACATCCAGAATCTCAGAGAAGATAGTTCTCTTTTAAGATTTATGTTTAGTTCAGAATTTTCTGTCAGCCAGACAAGAAGGGAAACATGTTAGATGACCTAGTTCTTATTACCTGACAAAGACCCCAAGCTTGTTATATCATCTTGTCCCTCGGCTTTGGATACCATCTTTCTACTGCTGCTTCCATGTATGTAGCTCCATGGCTGACCACCTCTCTGAGCTCCAGCTTCATGTGAACAGCTACCTAGTTGACACCTCTGTTAGTTTCCTGGGGCTGTCGTAACAAAATACCACAAAGTGGGTGCTTTAAAGAACAAAAATTTATTTTCTCACAGTTCTGGAGGCTAGAAGTCCAAATCAGGGTATCAGCCATGCTGATTCCTTCTGAAAGCTTTCAGAGAGGAACTCTTCCATGCCTCCATCACCTGGAGTCTGTCCTCCTCCTATCTGTTCATCCCTTTTATAAAACACCACTCAGAAGGGATTAGGACTAGGACCCACCCTACTTGTCTTTAAAGAAAGACCCTGTTTCTTCAAACAAGGTCACATTCACAGGTACAGGGTTAGGATTTCAGCATACCTTTTTAGGGGACACAGTTCAGTCCATAAGAATATCTTCACCTAGGATGTCTCATGGCAACCAGTTTGAAACAGAACTCTCGATTTTTTTTCCCTTCCTCCCCAGCCTGTTCCTTTCCAGTTGTCCCTTTCTCAGTAAATAGTACAATTATCTGTCACTTGCTCAAGCAGAAACCTAAGAATTATTCCAGAATTCTCCTCATCCCTATTATCCAGTCCATCAACAAGTACACCATTGTATTTCAATCTGCCCTTACCCACTGCTTGAATTGCTGCACTGGTGTCTCAAGTGGTCTCCCTAATTCTACTCTTTTGTCTCTAAATTATCTTCTCCATACGGCAGCCAGAGTGTTCTTCTAAAGAAATAGATTATTGGAGCCCTCGTGGCGCAGTGGTTAAGAGCTCGGCTGCTGATCAAAAGGTTGGCAGTTTGAATCCACCAGTCACTCCCTGGAGATCCTGTGGGGCAGTTCTACTGTGTCCTATAGGGTTGCTATGAGTCAGAATTGACTCAGCAGCAATGTGTTTGGTTTGTTTTTGTTTTTGTCTGTTTTTAATTAGATCACACCACTCCCTGCTAAAACCCTTCAGTGACATCTCTTTGAAAGAAGAATAAACTCCAGACTTCAGACTATAGCTGACACGGCCCTACTTAATCTAATCCCTGCCTACCTCGCCAACTTTCTCTCATACCTCCCTACCTATTGCGTTCCAGCTACGTTCTCCATATACAGCCCCACGGCCCCATTGGCCTCCCCTGTGTTCTTTGGACATGCCGAGCTGGTACTCATCCCAGGGCCTTTACATTTGTCGTTCCCTCTGCCAGAAATGATCTTTATTCGTTCATCCTATACATCTTTACTGAGTACCTACTATGTGTTAGGCCTAGCAGTATAGTGATGAAGAGAACTGACGAAAATCCCTGCCCTCACGGAGCATTCATTCTGGCTCTTTCCGTGGGCTTTTCTCATGTCCAGCTCTTTCTCATTCCTTAGGTCTTAGATTGGATGTCACCTCCTCAAAGAGGCATTCTGAGACATCCTATTTAAACTAGTATCTGTTTATTTTTCTAGTCCCCAATAGTCACAGCACCTGTTTATCTTCACTCTGGTGTTTTAATCACTTAGTTTACTTAGTTATGCACTTACTGTTTTCTGAATACTGATAAAAGATGTCAACTGTGTATTGAGCAGATACAGTGAAACCTGTGAGAGCTGGCACTCCACAGGACTGCCTTCTTTTTCCAGGTCTCACAAGTTTTCCACCTTTGACAGGGTGCAGTTTTACAGCTTCTCTTTTGCTATTAGTGGAAAATATTTGAGTTTTCCTTCTCTGACAGGTTTCTGCCTTACCCAGTTTTGGCTTTTGCAGGTTTTATTGTTCTACATGCCAGGCCCTGGGCTGCGTGCTGTGTGTCTTCATTAGCCTCTCATTCACATCACACACAACTCAAGGAGGTAGGCCTCGTTGTTATTCTCCCCTTAGAACAAGTAAACTGGGTCTCAGAGAGGTCGTCTTCCATCTCGTAACCCAAGGCCTCTGCGGTCCAGAGTCCTTTTACTCTGTAATCTTGTGAATGATAACAACAACAGTAATAGCTAACATTTCTCGAAGTCACAGTGTGCCAGGCACTGATAACCACTTTCCACGAACCATCTCTTGTAGTCTTCTTGACAATCTTATGAGATAGGTACTATTATGCTCTTCATTTTGTAGATGTGGAAACTGAAGCTTAGATTTTGCGTGCCTTGCCCAAGGCCCGGGGATACTTGGGGGTACAGCCAGGATTTCAACCCCAGCAGTTGGAGTCCAGACTCAATGTTGTTAATCCTTTTACACATGATTTTACACATAATACACAATGCCTTTAATAATGTTTTCGCTATTTCATATTCTCAAAAGTTCATAAAATGTTGAGGTCTTATTATATCCAATCAGCTCATTTAAGGCATTTTGCGTGTTGTGTTGATCTCTTAACTTGATGAAACAAAGTTTAAAAACCACATTTCTTAGACCACCTCGCCCAGATCTCTCTTGGCTCTGCTGCACTTTGGCAGTGATTCAAAAGTGTGGACTTCAGGGGTTCGTTCTGAAGGGACCAGCCATGGGGAGTACAGATGGCTTATGGTAGTGAGTGGAGCCGGAACCACACGTCTCTACGTGCTTGTATTTAACTCCTCGCAGGACATTGCTTATTAGAAGAAGGAGATTTGTCTTCCAACTGTTTATATTGATGTTTATATTCTTTATAGTTCTGTCTCTTATGTAGCAGATATTTATAACTGTTTGCTAATTGCTTGAAGGCTAGCATTATTTCTTTTTCAGTCCACTGCAAAGTTGGACAACTGTATACATTAACAGTTTTATTTATAATTGGCTCCTTTTAGAAGTATATAGAAACATATAAAGATGTGTTTTGCGTTTTTAACCATATACATTTTTCCCTTACTGAGCTTTAGGTCAAAAGGTAAGCAAATTATCAAGTAAATTACGGAAGGCTGTGAAGTCTCCTGTAAGGATGTCAGGTTTTTGTCTTATGTTCAGCATCAGTTTATAGTACAGTGTAGAGGTTTGTAAAGGATGCTACCGAGGTCCAAACAGTTCTGCTTCTAGCCACAAGATAATCGCAAAGTTACAAAGCAATAACTAAAAGAAATGCAAGGTATAAGCTCAGATGCAATGTTTGAAGCAGAACGAAAATAAAATCAGTTTAGTTATATGAGAATATGACATTATGCTTATGATTTTATAAGATGAAATCATAGCTTTGTAATAGAAATCAGGATCCAATGGATTATCTTTTCAGTTATACTACGGTCCGTAATCACTTAGATTTTTCATTTATATAAATATTTTAAACTACCAGTATTTTCTGAAAGCTGTGTTTTTATCCCCATTGAAGAGTAAATAACTTGGTTTTTGTTATTGATTCTTATTTTACTAATAGTTAAAATGTCAGTCACCCCACCCACAACAAACTTCTCCCATACTTTCAATAATATAAACAAAATGATAGTAACTTAGAAGATGTTCAGTGCTCAGGGTAGTATGTACATATGTGTGTATATACGTGTGTGTGTGTGTGTGTGTGTGTGTGTGTGTGTGTATGTGTGTATTGTTGTTAGGTGCCATTGAGTTGATTCCAACTCATAGTGACGCTTTGTACAACAGAACGAAACACTGCCCTGTCCTGCACCATCCTCACAGTCCTTGCTATGCTTGAGCCCATTGTTGCAGCCACTGTGTCAGTCCATCTTGTTGAGGGTCTTCCTCTCTTTCATTGACCCTCTACTTTAGCAAGCATAATGTCCTCCTGCAGGGACTGGTCCCTCCTGATAACACGTCCAAAGTACGTGGGACGAAGTCTCGCCATCCTTGCTTCTAAGGAACATTCTGGCTGTACTTCTTCCAAGACAGATTTGTTCATTCTTTTGGCAGTCCATGGTGTATTCAATATTCTTCACCGACACCATAATTCATATATATATGATATCTATATCCATATGTACCATTTCATTAGACTGGGAGAATCTAGTGTCTGCACTAAACATGTTTAGTCAGAACGTAGATGCTTATAAAGCACATTAAAGATTGAAAGGGAATGATAACAGACAGAGTACGCGTGTGTGTGTTATAATTTTTACGGTACTTAGCTTGTACCATAATGAAGTATAACACGTCAGTCTGGAAGACAAGCGCTTGAAAATAAGAGAAAATGTTTGTTGTATTTCCAGATTACCGGTCAAATCAGAGTCTAAGATGCTCATTAAGATCTTAGCAAAACTCATTATAGTAAAGCAGACATCTTTTAACAATTCAAAAACTACAAGAATGTTTGAATTCTTAAATTGCATCCTGGAAAATGAGACACTTAATGGAGAAAGAAAAGGAATTGGAATTTCACAGCATCCTTTCTTTCAGCTTATAAAAGTAATGGGTAACATTCTCTTGTTTTTAGGAGAACTGATGGTGAGGAAGAGAGATAGGGTAGAACGTGAGAACTGGAAAAATATAAAATTCCTCCTGCTTTTAGGTGACATCCAATCAGTAAAAAAAATGCTTAGAAAATACTTGTATTTTGTAGTTTGGCCAATTATATGGTTCTCTATGGAGTCCTGGTGGCAGAGTGGTTAAGAGCTTGGCTGCTAACCAAAAGATCAGCAGTTCAAATCTACCAGCCACTCCTTGGAATCCCTATGGGACAGTTCTGCTCTATCCTACAGGGTTGCTCTGAGTCGGAATTGACTTGATGGCAATGGTTTGTTTGTTTGTTTTTTGGTTCTGTTGAGCTAAGAATGAAAATTTGGGATCATGATGTTTGGCCAGTTCTTTTTTAACCCCCATTCTTTCTACAAGGGTAAAAATTATCAAAAACTACTTAGATTGTAGTCTAGGTACCAGATATTTGCCTGTCTCCTTTGTATAAGGAACTGTGCAAGGCCCTGTGAGACTCCAGAAATGAGGTCCGTGAGGTCCCAGTCCTGTAGAATGAAAGATGAGATGACAGTGCTTTCGAAGGTTAGTAAAAGCAAGTTGACTTTTTTCCTCCTGGTGCCGTTAGGCAAGAGGCTTGTTCCTATATCTGTTTCCAGATAAATGGGGCTTGTCACTCTCAGTGCCTCAATTACGGTTATTTTTTTCGGCCAGTAACATGCCCCTGTAACTTAACGTGCCCACACATATAGTGCATGGAAATGATGAAATTAAGTAAAACAGTTCTGACATAGCGTGCCCATGCATATACCACACATATCTGGTGACATTTCCAGAAGTGAATTTCGGCCTCATTCACCCATCCCCCCATACTATGAGTAAATTATATCGTACTGTTCATTTTCTTTGGTTCCGTTCATTTTCTTTAGTCTCCTGCTTATGTGTATAAAAGTAGTCTGAAAATGTTACAAAAATATTACTTTTGATCGTAATTGTATAATAAATGTATAAGCCACAATCAAGAAGTCATGGATTGAGTTTGGTAGTCCCCTAGTAATCAAAAAATAAACTGTCAAAACTGTGCATTTGTTTCTATTAATTTATTAATTTCAACTAATATAAAATCAATGCCTACCTTATGTGAAGCTCCCATGTGATCAGAAGTAGAAATTGAAGTCAGCAACATGTAAAAAAAAAAAAATTGGCAGAGTGCGCTTATGAAAATAATGCACAGATGGAATTGAGTGATTGGCAAAAAAAAAGTATAACGTGCTTGTTATTTGCATAAAAATATGATTTTTTATTTTAACCATTTTGATAGAAATCTTTTTAAAAGATTGTTCTATACTTAAACATGGCAAACCAAGTGTGCCTTTGAAGGCAGAAGTATTCAAAATACTCATGGTTTTTCTTGTTCACTCACAGTCAACATTATTAGCATCATTTACAATAATTTATTTTAACTGTTACTTAGTGATATATTTAGTTGTTGTTAATGTGAGTGAAGCCATTTGCCTCTACCCAAATCTAATGAAAGACATCAGGCCACAGCTCCAGGAAGCTCAGAGAATACCCAAGCAGGATAACTACCCCCCAATAAAACCTAGCCACACATATCCAGAAATATTACTGTATAACTATAAAACCTAAATATTACTAAGGAAACCCAACATTTGTCTCCATCTTGCTTTTGTGCAAGAATAATAAGTGAAATTTCTTTTTCTATAATTATGAGCACTAGCATTAATAAAGGAGTCCCTGGGTGGCACAAACAGTTATGTGCTCCTCTACTAACTAAACCCATTGCCATTGAGTCAATTCCGACTCATAGCAACCCTAACCAAAAGGTTGACAATTCTAGTCTGCCCAGAGGTGCCTTGGAAGAAAGACCGGACGATCTGCTTCCTAAAGGTCACAGCCTTGAAAACCCTATGGAGCAGTTCTACTCCGACACACGTGGGGTTGCTGTGAGTCAGAGTCAACTTGACAGCAACTGAATTTTCTTTTCTTTTCTTTTTTTTTGTCATTAGTAAAGACTTTCTTACAAATTCTTAATACCTTTACTTTCCTAGAAGGCAAGTATCTATATATCTCAACCACCCAAAATACATTATTATCAAAAATGAGGTACAAATCAATCCACACAAAGTTGTTGCTACTTATACATCTCAGAATTAGTTTCAGTCCAACTGCCATTATAACCAAAATTAGCCTGTGTACGGTAAATGACCCCTAATTATCAGTTAGGTAATATCCAGTTTTAATTATGAAAACAAGTTCTGTAGGAGAAATCCATTTTAGCCTTTATAGTCACTTGATTAGAAATTCAAGCCAGATTCAGAAGAGGATGTGGAACAAGGGATGTCATCGCTGATGTCAGATGGATCCTGGCTGAAAGCAGAGAATGCCAGGAAGATATTTACCTGTATTTTACTGACTATGGAAAGGCATTCTGCTGTATGGATCATAACAAATTATGGATAACATTGCGAAAAATGGGAATTCCATAACACTTAATTGTGCTCATGAGGAACTTGTCCACTGATCAAGAGGCAGTCGTGCAGACAGAACAAGGGGATACTGCGTGGTTTAAAGTCAAAAAAGCTGTGCGTCAGGGTTGTATCCTTTCACCATACTTACTAAGTCTGTATGCTGAGCAAATAATCTGAGAAGCTGGACTATATGAAGAAGAACATGACATCAGGATTGGAGGAAGAATCATTAACAGCCTGTGATATGCAGATGACACAACCTTTCTTGCTGAAAGTGAAGTGGATTTGAAGCACTTACTGATGAAGATCAAAGACCACAGCCTTCAGTATGGATTACACTTCAACGTAAAGAAAACAGAAGTCTTCGCAACTGGACCAATAAGCAGCATCATGATAAACGGAGAAAAGATTGAAGTGGTTCAGGATTTCATTTTACTTGAATCCACAGTCAATGCCCATGGAAGCAGCAGTCAAGAAATCAAACAACGTGTTGCATTAGGCTGATCTGCTGCAAAAGACCTCACTGAAGCGTTGAAAAGCAAAGATATCACTTTGAGGACTAAGGTGCACCTGACCCAAGCCATGGCATTTTCAGTTGCCTCATATGCATGCAAAAACTGGACAATGAATAAGGAAGATCAAAGAAGAATTGATGCCTTTGAATTATGGTGTTGGTGAAGAATATTGAGTATACCATGGACTGCCAGAAGAATAGGGAGCCCTGGTGGCAGAGTGGTTGAACCACTCAGGTGCTAACCAAAAGGTCGGCAGCTGGAACCCGCCAGCTGATCCGTGGGAGAAAGATGTGGCAGTCTGCTTCTGTAAAGATTTACAGCCTTGGAAACCCTGTAGGGCAGTTCTGCTCTGTCCTGTAGGGTTGTTGTAAGTCAGAATCAACTTGAACGGCAGTGGATTTGTTTTTTTGTGGACCAGAAAAACAAATAAATCTGGTGAGGAAGAAGTACAGCCAGAATGCTCCTTAGAAGTGAGGATGGCAAGACTTCATCTCACATACTTTGGACTTATTATCAGGAGGGACCCATCCCTAAAGAAGGACATCATGCTTGGTAAAGTAGAGGGTCAGCGAAAAAGTAGAAGACCCTCAACAAGATGGATTGACACAGTGGCTGTAACAGTGGGCTCAATCATACAACGATTGGGAGGAGGCGCAGGCAGGAGTGGGCAGTGTTTCATTCTGTTGTACATAGGGTCGCTATGAGTCAGACTGACTCGACTACCCCTAACAACAATAACAGTCACTTGATTATATCTGTAGAGTCATGTTGTGGTAGAAGTGAAAGCTTAATCATGGTTCCCAATTATATTTGATACTGTTTTCTGTTTAAACTTTTACTTTGGAAGTCTCTCTAGTAAACATGTTAAGTTACTATATGAGTATTTCATAGAGAGATGGATCATCTGACTGAATAATAAAATCATAGGCAGCAGTTACTTTAATTTTTTTAAGTATGTATGCAAAGGCTACCCAGTAGCTTCATCACCTACAGTATAGAGAACATGTACATGACATTGTCTACTTTCTTTATGTGTTATAAAATTCTGGTGGTAGACTAATGGCAATGAGACCTACACGGAGGATGAAATCAGGAACAAGTCTAGGCTTGGAAGAACTTAACATTATCTTTTCTGTTGTCTTAAATAAAATACAATCTAGTGTTATTAATTTGGAATTGAATAAATGATTCTCTATGCATACCTGTCATCGTACCTAAGAAGCATGTGGTAACATTTCATAATCTTGTAAGATGGAATACAACTGCTGAAGAAGTTCCAGATGGTATACATTTCCGTGTACTGGAGCTAAAACGCTTACTTTCAATTTGTTATTCATAAGACAATAATGCACATTTGGGTGGATCTTTTGAAGTCAGAAACAAAGCCTTCTCTTCATTCTGTGCTCCAATAGAAGACACTTGATCCAGGCTTGGAATCCTAGCCATTTCATAATAACTGAACTTACTACTTCATGCAGTTTTTCCTCTGATAGGCCTTGAACAATTAGTGAAGAACTTCTTGGGAAATCATGCAAACTGATTGTTTGTGTAGCGATAGCATTAAGTGTTCAGGATTTATCACAATATCCTAGTGGATAATAGAAATATCATTAATTGAGGAAAAGAAACTGATGTTTAAAAATTGCGTACCTTTAAAACAATACTTATGTATTATGGTGAAATTCTGTTAAGGTCTAGAACTTAGTATTGTATCGGTTTTAATTTACTTCCATCATTGTGCTATGGTTATGTAAGATGTTAACCTTAGGGGAAGCTGGTGAAGGATATATGGGAACTCTTTATTATGTGTGAAACTTTTCTGGAAGTCAAATTATTTTACAGTAAAAAATTTTTTATTAAAAATATTTTCAAAAAATTTTTTTCCAATCAGCCTGTGTTAAGGAGGCTTAGGAAAAACTGCAGACGTAAAATTAAGAACATTTCTGACTGCCAGTCTCATTACTTAAACGTGAAATTTCACATTAATATAAGGTACACACAAATGTCCATAGGTTCACCTGAAAATTTCATTTTTACTTGGAAGAGAAAAAAGCAATAGAACACTGAATTGGCATAAATAAGCAAACATCAGGGGAAGTATGGCCGCCTGCATTTCTCATGGCTTATTTTGCTGCACTGTCACCATATGAGCGCTTTGGTTTCTCACATTTGGAACCCCCTTCCCTCTTCTCACCTCTCTAGTCATTTGTCTGCCTTGACAGAAATGATCATGAGGCCTCTTTGGTAACTGAAATGCTCACTTAGGTTAAGAAATTATGATACTTTAAATTAAATTTTTTCGTTCTGACAGGTCCTCCAAAAAAAAAAAAAAGAGAGACCTCCATTACAAACTCGCATTATTTAAACAAATTTTCTTGACATCAAAATCTTTAGTAACGTGCATATTATAATACAGCTCCACCAGAAGCAGAACCGTGGGTGGTAGTGAGGAACTTCAGTATTGCACGGGTACTGCTCTGTTTGCCTGCAAGGCATATGGTTTGGGGAGAGCCAGACAAACCAGCTTCAGCTTCCCTGCTCCCTGTCTGCTGTGTGACCGCAGGCAAGTTATTTCATATCTCTCTGCACCTGTCCTTCAGCTGTTTTATGGATAATAATACATACTTCCCAAAATTGAGTGAGATAGTACATGTAAAATCTTTAGCATAATGCCTGCCACATGGTTGGTGCTCAGCAAGTAGTGACTAATATTGTCTGTGAGGAGCCTTGGTAGGATAGTGGTTAAAGAGCTTGGCTGCAAACCAGAAGGTCAGCGGTTCAAATTCACCAGCCACTCCATGGGAGAAAGATGTGTCATTCTGCTTCCGTAAAGATTTATAGCCTTGGAAACCCTATGGGGCAGTTCTGCTCTGCCCTTGTAGGGTTGGTATGAATTGGAATCAACTCAGTGGCAATGGGAATATTATCAATAATAATCGTTTATGCTATTGTCCTACACTATGTTTTTATTCCATTTGCCAGTCTAAAATTATTTAAATGTCATAAACAGTAATACTTATACTTTCTGTGAGTAACCTTTCCTGTCTTTCCAGACAGTTTTTATCACAGTCCTTCAGCTCCTTCACGTACAGCAGATATGTTGTCATAGATTGAACTGTGTCCCCCAAAAATACGTGTCAACTTGGTTAGGCCATGATTCCCAGTATTGTGTAGTTGTCCTACATTTTGTGATTGATATAATTTTCCTGTATGTTGTAAATCCTAATCTCTGCCTATGGTTAATGAGGCAAGATTGGATTATGTTGAAGAGGATTAGGGTGGGATGTAACACCCTTGCTAAGGTCATCCCTGATCCAGTGTAAAATGAGTTTTCCTGGGGTGTGGCCTGTACCACCTTTTGCAAGAGATAAAAGAAAAGGGAAGCAAGCAGAGGGTGGGTGGGCCTCATACCACCAAGAAAGCAGCGCAGGGAGCAGAGCGCATCCTTTGGACTCAAGGTTCCTGCACAGAGAAGCTCCTAGATCAGAGGAAGATTGATGACAAGGACCTTCCTCCAGAGCCGACAGAGAGAGAAAGCCTTACCCTGGAGTTGGTGCCCTGAATTTGGACTTCTAGCCTACTAGACTGTGAGGAATAAATTTCTCTTTGTGAAAGCCATCCACTTGTATTTCTGTTACAGCAGCACTAGATGAATAAGACATATGTCATTTCAGAGTACTTTTCATAATTCACATACAGTACTTTCTACCAGGCAGGTTCTTTTTTTGTTGTTTTTTAAATGAATTTAAAGTTGCTTCCAAATGAGTCATTTATAAACAGCACACTTCTTTTTAGATTGATCTCAGTATTTTCTGAAGTTTCTGTGTTTAGACAATTCTTCATTAAAAAAAGAATCATTGCATACTCATTATTACAGCAAGTTGCATTGGACGTTGACATAGTTTGTTCACTCGTTACATCTCATCCTATTTTGTTATAATTCCAGTAGTAATGGTGATCTGTGTGTGGAATTAAAGTGTCTTATACATACCATTCTGTTTGCTATTAAGCAGCTGTAACTTGTAGATCCAAATCCAAGTGTTTCTACTCCATTGAGAAGAGTAAAATCAATCATTTTCCTTAAGTGAAATGAGCTGTCTAAATATGAGTGTAAAAGCAAGTGAGGTCTTTGGCACCATATTGTCTCATCCAAATCTCAGTTCTAGTCACTCTCTGTCTTTTGGCAAGTTAATTCACTTCTCCGGGCCTCAACTTCCTTGTCTATAAAATAAGGATAAAAGTGACACATACCTCCTAAGAGTGTAGTGAGGATTGAAGGAGTTAATGTATGTAAAGTGTTTGGTATGGTGGTTGGAACATAGTGAGAGGTACAGCAGCGTTGGCTGTGGGTGCTGTTACAGCCGTTATTTATATCACGCTTTTGTGTTTGGCCCTGGAGTTTCTCACTTGAGTTTAAACGTTTTGATTTTTCTAGAGATTTGTATTTGTTTTAAGCTATTTACTAGTATCCATTTCAAATACAAAATGATTTCTTTCTACATTCTTAGACTAAATTACTTTGGCCAGGTGATAGTGGAAAATTACGCTTATCTATGGAGGTTTCTATTTTTAAACTGTCTAAGCCATCTGAGTCTATTTTGATGAAGTGTTTTTTCCCCCTGGCAACCATTTTTTTTCTCCCTAGATTACAAATGGCACCTCTGTGAAGCGTTTTCTATCTGTTCTCTCTTTTATAACTCTCTTCTGCTCTCACTGTACCCCTCAGAAATTAGACCTTGGCACTGTTGTTTTTCCCCTAGACTCACAGTGCCTGACACATGGTAGGTACTCAGTAAATGTTTGTCGCATTTATGAATCATAAAGTATCTTTGATTTCTTCGTCCTGTATGACATGTAATTCACATCTACTTATCCGTTCTTTATTAATTGCTTATAAGCTCAGCATCAATATCAGTAATTTAAGACTGTTTGAAGTAAACCTCTTCCCTTTGGGACCCTTGAAAATATCCGTAGAGTAAATGAAGATGACCCTCCGTCATCAACAGAAGTCTAATCTAGTTTCAGCTTTCTTTTCTAATAAATCAGTGAAGGAAGTAGTGATGGTAAAACTGGCATTAACATGATGAAACACACATTTTGCCACCATAAAAGTAAAAATGTATCTGGAATCTGGAAAACAGGCTCATGTGAAGGGCCTTATTTTCTAATGATGCAAGAAAGTGTTATTCTGCTGTTTTGTTTCTGACGTTGTCGCCATTGCTTATAAGAACTCTGGGAAAATAATGCTTTCTACAGAAGCACACAAGTATATTTGCAAACATTAGAGTATTCACTGAAAATATATCAACTACTACCACTGTCTTTGGAAACTTGTTTGTAATAAACCTTTTTTTAGCTTATCTGTGTTCACAAGTCAGGTTACAGAAATCTGTTTGATAGCTGCACTTAGTCCAGTAAATGTAATAAATACACTTTAGGTAATCATTCTCGTTAGTTTGAAAGGAAGGGAATGTTGGCGTCCTCAGACACCTCACAGTATTTCTATACTTAATTTGTTGGGTAGTTTGTGTAGTTAGGTGTCTGATTTAAGAAAAGTTGTTAAAATTGACTAAATAGAGCAACACGTGTCTTTACTGGTTTCTATGGTATATTCTCTGTCTTCGTAGCAGTTGTCACAACCTTCCGGCTGTTATTTCTCGGTGGGAAACTATCAAGAGTAGGAAATTAGGACTGACTGTGCTGTTTTTCTTTCAGTTGTGGTGTATATAATCCCTAAAAATCATCCCTAGAAATGTCCTGTTACTATTAATAGGTCATTATACTGATCTAGCCATTTCAACTAATATATTCAAGAAGTCTTTGTAGCAATATTTGTGGCCTTTTTTTTTTTTAAGTGCATGCCACTGTGCTAGAGGTCCTAGCCAGCACAGTAAGGCAAGAAAAAGAAAAAAGAAAGGGAAAAAAAAGCATCTTGATTGGAAAGGAAGAAGTAAAACTGTCTTTCTTCACAAATGATGTGTGTAGAAAATCCAATGGAATCTACGAAAAAGCTACTAGAACTAATAAATGTAGCAATTAAGTTTAGCAAGATTGCAGGATGTAAGATCAATGTAAGAAAAAGCAACTGTATTTCTCTCTATATATATTAGCAATGAACAATCAGAAAACGAAATTTAAAAAGACAGTACCATTTATAATAGCATCAAAAATATGAAATACTTAGGAATAAATCTGACAAAACAAGTGCGAGATCTGTACAACAAAAACTGCAAAACATTGCTGAGAGAAATTAAAGGATACCTAAAAAAATGGAAAGATAAGTCATATTTTTGGGTTGGAAAACACAATATTGTTAAGACCTGTTGTCCCCAGAATGGCCTGTAGATCCAGTGCAGTCCTGATCAAAATCTCAGTAGGCTTTTTTATAGAAATTGGTAAGCTGACTCTGAAATTCATATGGAAATGCAAAGAACCTAGAATAGGCAAAGCAGTTTTGATAAAGAAGAAAAGCTGGAGAATTAACACTACCTGATTTCCAGACTTAAGTTACAAAGCCACAGTAGTCAAGGAAGTATAGAAGTGGCATCAAAATAGACCTATCAATCAATAGAACAGAATACTGAGTCCAGAAATAGACTCACATATAGACAACTGATTGTCAGTAGAAATGAGAAGACAGTTCATTGGAGAAAGGACAGTCTTTTCCAATTGTTGGAACAATTGAATATTCCTATGTTTAAAAAAAAAAACTTCAATCCATACTTTGCACCATAAATAAAAATTCATTCAAATGGTTGATAGACCTAAATGTAAAACCTGAAACTATAATTTCTAGAAGAAAACATAGGAGAAAAATCTTTCTGCCTTGATTTGGGCAAAGATTTCTTAGATACAATACCAAAAACGTCCGTGAAAAGATAATTTGGACTTAAAGTGACAGACTAGGAAAAAATACTTGTAAATCGCTTGTATCCATAATATATAAAGAACCCTCAAAACCCAGTAATTGAGAAAACAGACAACCCAGTAAAAGTATGCAAAACATTTGAACAGATACGTCACCAAGGAGGTTATGTGGATGGCAAATAAGTACATGAAAAAAAGAGCTGAACATTATCAGTTATCAGAGAGATGCAAATTAAAACCACAGTGACCACTGTGTCAGCCCATCTTGTCAAGGGTCTTCCTCTCTTTCGCTGACCCTCAGCTTTACCAAACACGATGTCCTTATCCAGGGATTGGGCCCTCCTGCTAACATGTCCAAAGTAAACAAGACAAAATCTCGCCATCCTCACTTCTAAGGAGCATTCTGGCTATACTTCTTCCAAGTACTTCTCTAGGATTATTTGTTTTTACAAGTAATGTACTTATTATTCAAGGTTTTTGTAGAAATTTAAAGACTTTGTGAAATAAGTCTTTTGATTATATTTTTATAGTGTTTGATGCTGAAATAAATGGAAAGTATTCATACTTTGTATGTATTTTCTTGTATTTGTGTCTTCACTTAGCCTCCTCACATATCTCCTCCAGCGGAGAGGTTTGGTTTCAATGCTGCCTCAAAGTATCTGTCAGTATCCATCTCTTATATTCACTACAACCACCTAAGTGAAAGCTGTTGTTATTTCTCACTCAGCCACTTGAATGGCTGCCTAATTGTTCTCCATGCTTTGTATCCATGTTAATTCTACTAAATAGAATTCTATTTAATTCTCATATTAATTTAACTACATTAATTCTTGCATTAATACTACTAAATTTTGATGTAATCCTTTGCATTAAAAAATAAAGTAATTGCTTCATTTACAAATAAAACATTTTAATATTTTGCAAAAAAAAAAAAAACCACTATGAGATAACACTATTACCTATTAGAATGGTTAAAATTAAAAAATCATGACATACCAAGTGTTGTCATGGATGTGGACAAACTGGAATTCTGATACCCTGCTGGTGGGAATATAAAATAGTACAACCATTTTGGAAAATGAGTTGGCAGTTCCTTAAAAAGTTAAACATACACCTACCATGTGATCCAGCCGTTGTACTCCTAGGTATTTATCCAAAAGAAATGAAAGTGTGTGTCCATATAAAGACTCATATGCACATGCTCATAACAGCTTTAGTTGTAATAGCCTAAAACTGGAAGCAACCCAGATGCATATCAGGTAAATGCATAAACAAACTGTGGTGTATATCTATACAGTGGAATTTTGCTCACCAGTAGAGAATGCCCTATTGATACCACCAACAACATGGACAAATATGAAGTAATTATGCTGAATGAAAGAAGCCATATTAAAAAAAAGAAAACAGTAATTCCTGTATATGTCTATTTATATAAAATTCTAGAAAATGCAAACTGATCTCTAGTAACAGAAAGATTAGTGCTTGCTTGGAGATGGGGACGGGAGGAAAAGAGGGACAGGAAGGAGGGGATTACAAAGGGACACCGGGCAACTTTTGGAGGTGATGAATGTTTTCATTACCTTAATTGAAGCGGTGGTTTCATGTGTGTGTATGTCAAAACTTATCAAGTTGTATACTTTATGTAGTTTTGGATGTCAGTTATTCCTCAGTACAGCTGTTTAAAAAAAAGTGCAACTTTGAACCGAAACTAGCCCCTAAGGTCACCTTGTAGCTAAATAACAAATTGGCTTAAAAAATAATGAGTGTCACTCTATAGTACTATGCTAAAATCACCTACATGAGACCAAAGGGTTAACAATTACTTTAAAACAAAGATGAGAATGTAAGAGGACAGGGAAACTAGATTAATGGAAATATTGAGAATGTTCATGCATTGTGAAGAATGTAACCAATGTCACTGAACAACTTGTGTAGAAATTGTTGAATGGGAACCTAAACTGCTGTGTAAACCTTCACCAAAAATACAATAAAATATTACTAAAAAAAAGAGTGCACGCTCTGCTGTCAGATAGCCTGGGTAAAATGTGGATAATAACAGGACCCAAAGCTTAGGGTTGCTGTGGGGATTGTGGGTTTTAATATATGTACAGAGACTACATCATGGCATTATTCACCATTTTATGTGACTATATGTTGTCTCCCACTAGATCATGACGTCCTGGTGGGCACAGTGAGTGAGGCACCATATCTCTGGCATCAAGTTACCCAGTTTGAAATTTGGCATAGGTGTTTGTATAATTCTGAACCTATTACATGAAAAGTATAAAAGGTCTTTGAGGAATGTTTAAATTGATACTTAAGCAACAGAATTAGCATCCTTCAAACATGTATAGCACAGATAAATATTTTAAAAACAGCTGAGGAATTTTGCACACACTGTCCTGGACTAATTTGTAAATTGTGGTATTTATGTGCTTAGAATTAACTGGGAGATATTTAAAGTGTTGCACTGTCTTAAAGATATGTACTATATTTTTATCTGTACACATAGACACGAATGTGAGTATATGTGTGTGGGTGTATCATAGATATTCCCTGAAAATGATTTCCTTTGAACACTAACGTAGCTACCACCCTCATGTCTCACTTCTTTAGAATGCAGTTAAGTCTTTGGGAAAATCAGTTATGTCACCGCTGAAGAATGCCACCAAAATAGCTTCTCACTTAAGTTCCCATCCCCAGAGCTAACCCACAGGCGGTTCCGATAAATTCAAACATTTAATAACTTGTATTTTTCTTTCTCCTCAAACACAGGCACTCTGGTCCTGGAGGCAGGATCATGTGGTGGATTCTTGGCAGTCAGCAGTCTGTGGAGCTTTTGCAGGTGCAAAGGATTATATTGTACTGGGAAAGACCAAGAGGGGGACAAAAATGTGAGAATACTAACTATGGAAAACCAACGTTCTTTAGAAATTCCAGATTGTTTAGATGAAGACAGCTCCACTAGTTGTTTAAGGAAGAAAGTGTCTTGGGGGTAAAAAAAGAACCTGCCAAAAAGGTGTCTACTTGAAAGACAACCAATTTGTTTTTGACAAATTTTTCTTTTCTTTTCATCTTTATTAAAGCCTTCACTCAGGCCCTTGGATTATCTTAAAGATGATTTATAAACCCTTCTGTGGGAAGAGGCTTGCTGTGGGTGCAGGGCTGACTGTGCAGCTGTCTGCCCAGAGCATTGCTGCGGGGGTTAAGCAATTTCTGCAGAGGGCGATGATTCCCAGTTCGTGTGACATGCTTGACAGCGCTGTAGATTAACTGGTGGCAGGAGAGCAGAGGATACTCCACAACTTACCGAAGCTAAACTGCTCTGTGTGGAAAATATGGGGTTCTCAACATCTGAGCATTTTCTAGACGTTAAACCAAGAGCAAAGTGACAATGTGCAATATTGTGTTATCCATCACTTGGCCAGCTGTGAGAATTTTCCAGTGAGGTTTTAATGAGGACCTGGATGCTTTAAAGAATTATTAAGTGATATGTTTAACAGCCTTAAATTGAAATACATTTTGTTATTGCAAATAAAGGTAAAATTGGAATTACAGTTAAATAAAACGAAATGGAAATTTGTGGGACAATTGTAAACTGCTGGTTTAGAGGCAAAGTAAGTAAAGTAAATTGACAGCTATGCAGGCTGAGGACATCAACTTTATTGGTAAATAATTATTTTCCATTTTGTTTAATGTTTGTTGGATTGGGGTTTTTGTTTTTAGCTGCTAGGAAATGGGAAAACATACATTTAATGGGATTCTTTATTAATAATTGGAACTGTTTGACTTGTGGAACTGATAATCAAAAAGTAAGAAACTTGCCTTTAGATGTGAAGCCAACCCAGAGTGATGGTGATGGATAATTGTTTCCACATGACACACGGTCATTAGCTGCGTTAAATGAGTAGGTGGTCTTGATTCATTTCCCAGGGGGCAGGGTCATTATCCCCCCCCCCCCCCCCCCCGCCCCCGTCCCTCAGAGAAATGTGCATTTCTGGTGACTGCCTTGTGGGCCCTCGGGACCAAGTGAGCAGTATGGAAATTTAGTCATCCTGGGTAAGGAAAGCCAAGTCTTGAAGTCCACAATGCCATAAAACTTCCCTGTGTTGAACTAAGAAGTGTATTTCTGTGGTCCTATTCCTCAAGATGCTAATTCAAAGATTTGTTTGCAAATAGAGACATTTGCATTCATCACAGTGCCTTTTTCTGAATAATGCTGTATAACAAGCTCTAGTTTAGATAGAAGGGGGTAAAGAAATAACCTTTTTATCAGGCATCTGCTGACTGCTGGGCAAGATACCCCCAGGCCCTCGCACTTGAGGTGGCCCGGATGAGTGCAGCAGCTCATGCCCTTTGCTCTCGTGGACTCTGAGGCCACCGTGGGGAGGGGAAGGGGAGTGATGTCCCAAAGCCACACAGCTAGTGCAGGCTGAGCTGTCCCACTTAGAGAGTGGTCAGGCCTCCTGTTCTGCTTCCAGCTAAGGAATGAGTAAATCATCCTGAGTGCCAGCTTCTCTACTTGGAATGTAGAAGCAAGCCCTCATACCGTAGGGGATTGCCTTGGGTATTAAACGAGATAGTGGATGTGTTAGTTTTTTGTGATCTGTAAAAATTGGACAGATGTAGGGAATGATTACCATTTCAATAAAAACAACCAACATCCAGAAAATTAAAAATTTATTATCCCAATAATTTGTATTATCAATTGCAAAGGATAGTATATTAATAAAAGTACAAGATACAGTCATCTCCTCTAATATGGTCACCTTGTTTTCTTAGCTACGGTTCTAATGAGTAAAAGAGTTTTTCCAAGGTCTGAAAAAACTCCATTACTTGTCAGTAAATCCACATATATTTAGCAACAGATAAAATAAGTGCATTTCTTGTTTATACTCTTTTTTTTGTTTTTAAATTTTATTTGGCACAGACGTGGATCCAGAGGAACAAGGTTACTATTTTAAAACCTTTCTGAAGGATAAATATCATTTGAAAATATTCTAAATTGTGAAAAAGCACTATTCTGTAAGAATCTGGTGCAACAGTGTGCATTACACAGTGTAGAGAAATGGCTAAGGACTGGCCATCTTTCAGACCTGACGTGCTTACACGCTGCACTTTCACGTGGCCATAAAGGCGGTGAAGAAACTAGCCCTTAGAGCAGAAGTCAGATTGCTCATCCATGTGTGCTTCCGCAAGTTTAAATTGGTTAACTCGTTGCGGATGAACCATTCTCTGTGCCATCCTTGGCATTCTGTCTTGTCCATGCTTGTTCTGTAAACTATTTGGCACGAGTATCTAAACGTGTCTCTTGAGATTGGAGGTGTTGATGGCTCGTCATGCTCGCAGATTCTCTTGGCTTCTGGTCAGGGGTTAAAGTAGGCAAAATAAAATGACTTTACCAACTTCCTCACTTAAAATTAACTTCTAAACATAAAACCATAATGCAGTCTAAGTGATTATGATATTTAGTACTATAATGATATTTGCTACCCTAGTATTTTGTGATTAGTTTCTCATAATAAACACCTACTTACACATTCCCTAAGAGAAAAGAGGCAGGATCTCCCCATGGCTTGAAATTCTAGACAAGGATGAAAAGAGGTATTTGGTTAACAGATGAGAAGGCTTGACACAATCTTTAAAACACGAACACGTTTTTGCTTGTTTGTTTTAAGCCCCCCACATCTGGACCCTTGTTTAGAGATCATGCAAAAGAGGTACATGAAGATGCTCCTGTCCCTCCTAGGCTAGTCAGGGGAGGCCAGGCCCTGGGGAACCGTGAGTGGCAGCAGGGTTCCCCAGGTGAGCTCAGCGCCCCACCATATTCCCAGCTGCTGCCTGGAGGTGACAGCTCCAGGCCTATTGTCAGAAGGTGGCTGCTTTGTCTAAAGACGATAAACACTCTGCATTTGTTCCCCAAGGACACCTGAAATGTAGTTTCACTGTACAAGTTTACTTTCCCTGAATCTGGTCCTTGAAAGCAGTCTGCCTGGCATTCAGTAAAAACCTCACTCTAGTGGAGACCATAGGAAATCGTTTCACGTGTGACCTGAACACTAAGGCGGTCTATACTTGCTGTACCAATAATTATTTCCTGTCTAAGATGTTAGTATGTTCCTTATATTTATTAGCAGTAGTTTATAGTCCCCTTAGGTAAAATGTAGAGAATAACCACATTTTAACTGAAAGTACAGGTCCCCCCCCCCCCCCATTATGATCAGTTATTCTATTACATTATCTCCTTGGAGCCTCGTTAAAAAACATGGTAACGTTTGTGAATTAAAGAAATCTTTTTATGTTTAAAGACACCGAAATTGATTTATTACTAACTTACATAAAGCACAGTTTTCATCATGGTAGTGAAATTAGGACCTATTTCAGCCATTGTGTGTTTGTCTTTAACTTTTCTTCACATTAATGAAACAGATTGTTGACCCTCATAAATGTCTAAGAGGATATTGTCAGGCATCCTGCAGTGAAGGAAAGGTAGACCTTTACTGTAGCCAAAATAAGTTTGATTTGCAGTATCCAAATTTATTAGAAGACAAATAATTTTCAACATAGGTGACTCATAAAAGTTTGAATGACCAGACGGGGGACAAATGACCTTCCTTGTCAACCTTTAGGACTTTTCAGTTGGTTTAGGACAGTTTGTGAACATTTTCAAATTGGAAAATGGTATATGTGCTTCTGAGTCTTAACTTTCAAATTTTAATTTGTCTTATATACCCAGGCCATTACGTAGTGGAAAGAGCACTGCTTTCGGAGCCAAGATAGGCCTGGCTTTGAGTGCTGGCTCCATGCAAGCAGTGTGGCCGTGTACAAGTTGTCTATAAAGCAGGAATAATAATACCTGTGCAAGTGAGGTGAAATAATCAATGCAAGTGACTAGTACAGTGCTGGGTACCAGACGCAAAGGAAGTCCCCTTCCCTTCCTTTTAAGGACAAGTTGAAATCTTCAGTCTGTAAAAACTCTAGACATTTGTCCCTGGCACCCACTAGGCATGTTTGAGGGTCTGCTGTGTATGCTGGGCTAGTGACAGGAGGAGAACTCACACATCCCTGACCATCCAAGAAAGAGTTAATCACTTGTTGAGTACTGTGACCCAGGCACTGTTCTAGACACTTTGCAGAGAGTCAGTTAATCCTCCTCTTACAGGAAGTGGATATTACTGTCTGCAGTTTACATATGAGAAGACTGAGGTCAGTAGGGCCAAGTGGCCAAGAGCTCAGGCTTTGGAGTCAGACAGACTTAATAGTCCCAGCTCTGCACTAAGTTCAACCTTCTACAAGGTAGTCAACCTCTAAGCTTCAGTTTTTCCACCTGTAACATGGGATGAGAGTACCTGTTCCTCACAGGGTCATTTATTTAGAGAATAAGAAATTTACCCAGGGCCAGTCAAATAGCAGAGCAGAAATTTCAGCTTTGGTCTTTCTGGCTCCAAGAAGGGTTCTTTCAGGGTGGGAAGTTCTGGGATAGTACAGGTTTGTTGCCTGATTCCCTCCGTTCCTCCTTCCTTCACTCCCTCCCTCCCTTTTGGTTTCTTTCGATCTTTGGTTGATGGATGAGAAGCCTTCTTGGACTCTTTTCTGTAATTAAAAGTGTATTTACTCCTCTAGGGCAGAATCTGTGGTTGAAAAAAAAAAAAACAACGAAAGAGTAGGACTTGAGGACTGCATCCACAAAATTTTAAGACTTAAAATTTAGCAAGTCTCTGAATTTTAGGCAACTTTTGAATTTGGAGGAATGTGTTCCACTTATCCATAATGCAAAAGTGGCTTAAAACAAAGGGGATTCTGATACTCATGTTAATTAACACTCCTTAAGATCTCCTGGTTCATGGGTAATCAAAATGGAACGTCAAATCATAAATAGGTACATCTTTTAAAAAGTCAGTGTCATCCTAAATGTTACCAAATGGAGGAGCTTCAGTGTAATGATCTTATTTTGGCAACATATTGAGAGAGATACTTGGCAGAGATCAAGTGGCCTTCTTGTCCACACTCCACACAGCTCAGAGGGAGTGGCGGGTGGACAAGAAGGCCCTATTTCAAGAAGAGCACTATTTTGGGAGCACCCCTGGCACACGTGTGCTCTGCTCAGCCCTTACACAGAGGCCTCTTTCACCCTGGCTTATGCAGCCGAATCTTTAGAAAGCCATTTTGGGTTTATTATTTCTGAGAACCTTTGATTTATCTCCTCACAGCCTCTTGGGGTTTAAAATGTGTCTCTGTTCCATATTAAATAAAATATTGACACCATAAATTGTGGCTTCTGTTTTCTAAGGAGAAATAAAAAGTCCTCCCATTCCTCTGTCCACAGGTGTGGACAGGTTTAAATTCTGTGGACAGCTTAGAAATCACAGTATTTAAACAGAGAAGAGGAGAGAAAGAAGGTAGGAAGGAAGCCAGAAGGACAAGACTGGCTCTAAGAAGCCACAGAAGAGCTTAGAAACGTAGTTTCTCTAACTGGCCTGCTATCAGGAAGCCTGTGAAATACAGAAAGCTTGACCTTGTAAAAATTTTAACTTGAAAAATCCAGCCCTTTATACCAAAACTCCCCATAATGATGCACGTGTTTCTATGTGTCCATTGTGTTGTATGCAGAGTAGAGACAATAGCAGCGTTTGGAGCCAGTTTAAAGAATATGGCCCATGGAAAGGCACAGCCCCTCTGAGAGGAGGAGCCCCTCATACTGAGAAGTGGGTGACTGACCGTATGCACACCAGCCGTGTAGGCACGCACTCGGGTTCCTTTGCTAGCATATGAAACAGCCAGGTATAGTGTGGGTCTGGTTTTTTGACCTGGGTGTAAAGCAGTATCTGGTCACCTCTTTTTGTATGAATTCTAAATCGCTGCAAAAGAACCTAAGCACATGGATAAAGGTTTTACATGTGGACATCCCATTCTTGAATCCCATTCTTGACTCAGTGGACAGAGTAATAAAGAAGTGATTTTGGCAGCGTTATGAGGAATTATAAAAATGATAAAATCCCTGTATATTCAGTAAACAATATCTCCCTCGTGTGCTGGGTATTTTTATATGCACAGGTGGATTTGCGGCTATGGTCACCACGCCTCTGGATGTGGCAAAGACAAGAATTATGTTGGCAAAGGTGAGTAGTAAAATAATGCTGTGTCAGTACGACAGATGCTTACTGCATCTGTTAGTGCTAGAACTTATACGTATATAGAAAGAATAAATATAGCACTTGCCTGAAAGATCGGCAGCCTTCTGCCAATATTCCCAGAGGTGCCCTGTTAAACTGCTGAAGCCGATGGTGACACACTATCCACAGTAGTCACTGTGACCAATGTCTATATAGCATTTTACATTTCAGAATCATTTTTTACCTACATTATGTAAGTAAGCGGCGCTGTTATGCTGTTGTAGGTGGTAACTTTCGAACTTAAACTTGTTGCCGTCGAGTCGATTGCAACTCATAGTGACCCTATAGGACAGAGTAGAACTGCCCCATAGGGTTTCCAAGAAGCACCTGGTGGATTCGAACTGCCAACCTTTTGGTTTGCAGCCGAGCTCTTAAACACTGCACCACTAGGGCTCCAATTGTCCTATAGGTAGTCCCACAGTCTGGATTGTCTGATTTATGATTAGATTCAGGTAAAATGTATCTGCACTGATATGTATTGTAAGTAATACTATTTCCAAATCATCTCTGTTTTTGTGATGGCAGGCCCAAGGCTCAGAGGGGTGACATGCTTCATGCCATGCACGTGGGCTCTGAGCATAGGTCATGCTTGGCCTTCACTGAGCAAGTTAGGACAGTTGTCAGAATTGTTAAAAAGTTGTGTTAAAAAACAAAATTGTTTTAAAAAATGCTAGACCAAGGGATCAGGGGATGCCATATATAATATATATATGAACAAAAACAATAAAAAACAAAGATCATTGTGGAAAAGTAGGACAAATATGAGCAGAATTCTGGGACTTAGGCTGGCAGGACCAGACCTAAGAATGTCAAATCGTGTTTTAAATTGAACATGGCATTCTTTATTAAACGTGTTTATTAGCTACTTAGTAAGTTTCATAATTCTGCCGTTTGTACTGGCTATTCCTCATCCTTTATACAATATTACTTTCTGACTTTTTCCTGGTAGATAGTTAAACACAAATAATCTAGGCAAGCTCTGCTGTTGGTTTGTGAGAGAAATAGTTCCGAAAAGCAGCTTCCCGTGCGGCACGGGCCAAGTCAGTAGTTGCCATGGGTGCTGAACGGAAGCGTTTCTGGCTGAGCAGGATCCAGAGGACCCTCAGAAACACCCCGTCTATTTGAAACTGTGTCCTTGATGAGGGCGGTAGGGGCCACGTACCTGAGATATTTGAGAGCCAGCTCCAAGTTGGAGAGTTTCATAAAATGGCTTACTTCACCTTTGTCTTTTCCTCCAGGCGGGTTCCAGCACTGCCACTGGGAATGTACTCTCTGCTCTGCATGAGGTCTGGCAGACACAGGGGCTGTCAGGGTAAGGACGAGAGGGATGGCCACCTCTCCACCATCTCTTCCTCCTTCCTCTGAGGTCCTGTACGTCACCTGAGATTGGACGAGCACCTTTCCTTTCTTCTGCTTATGTCCTAGTTAGGGTTGTTAGGCGCCGTCGAGTTAACGACCTCGTGTGACAGGGGAGAACCACCCCACAGGGGTTCCAAGGCTGTAATCGTTACAAAAGCAGAGTGCCACTTCTTTCTCCCACAGAGCAGCTGGTGGGTTCGAACCACAGACCTTTCAGTTAGCAGAGCACTTAACCAGTGTGCCACCAGGGCTCCTTTTGTCCTACTTAGGACTGTTTTTATATTGTTGTTATATATTTACTGATATTGTTAAAATGTTACATTTGGTGTTGTATATGTGAGATCATACGGCACAATCAAGTTGATGCAATATTCCAGCCCAGTAATTCTCAGCCTTGCTCGTCTCGGTGTTAAAGGATATTCACAGCTAGGTGACGGGCTGCAGCATTAATAAAAGAGGTTTCAGTTTACACAGTGCAGGGATGCCGAGTGAGTGAGGGTAGCAATGTTAGAGGGAAACATTTGTGCTTTGGGTGTTATACCTATTAGTAGTAGCAAATTACTTTCAACATAGTGCAGTGCATGATACCTTGGTTGAGAACCACTGTTCTATATTATTGACTAAGTGCTACTTGGAAGAAGTACAACCAGAATGCTCCTTAGAAGCAAAGATAGCGAGACTATGTCTTTCATACTTTGGACATGTCAGAAGGGATCAGTCCCTAGAGAAGGACATCATGCTTGGTAAAGTAGAGGGTCAGTGAAAAAGAGGAAGACCCTTAACGAGATGGATTGACACAGTGGCTGCAGCAATGGGCTCAAGCATAACAACGATTGTGAGGATGGTGCAGGACCGGGCAGTGTGTCGTTCTGTGGTGCACTGGGTCGCTAGGAGTCAGAACTGACTCAATGGCACCTAACAAGTGCCTCAGACTTGTGGCATCATATAAAGAGCTCTCTCTTCAGCATTGCTTTTACAACGTAAACCTGTAAAGCTGTCTAAATGTTGAGATCTGTATAGATGTACGAAATTACAGTTATCTCTTTGAAATCATCTACCAGGAATTTTCCTGTGAGACAAGCAGCGGCCTCCTTGTGGAGTGGGTCAGGAGTGCAATGTAAAAGCAGAGCTTCGGGCCTTTTGGGGTGGTGCTACTACCACCTCATCCCAGTGCTGTGTGAGGTCATTTATTTGGCTGTAGTTTTTGGGTGCATTTGGCAGGTTATAATTTCAAGAATTTGATAGTCTGTGTAGCATGAAGCAGGTAGGTTAGGCCCCAGTTAAGATGTTTGCAGGAGAGTGACCCTACCCCCTCATCAAAATTTCCAACTGAAAAGTAGGTAACATTGGATGGTTTTATTTGTGTGACAACTCTGGTGGATTGGTGGTGGCTGCCTGGGGGACTCAGGATTTTGAGATGGGGCTGGGTTTTACAGTGAGGAATATGGTGCTGATTATTGATGTCTAGCATGAGCCTGGGGGAATCGTGGTGGTATGTATGCCAGGAATCTGCCGTCTGTGGCTAATATATCGTGAGGTTACAGACCTCCCCATATCTGAGGTACATTCATTCTTGCACCGATTCTACATTTAACAAAGAAACGGTGAGAGAAAAATGAACTCTAGCGCAGCTTATTCATTAGCACGAATTCTTAAGTGGGTCAAACAGTGATGGGGCCACACACGGAAATACGTGTGCAGGTAGCCGTCTAAGATCGTAACAAGCCAAGCTGCTGAATGTCACTGTCTTGTTTCCATGTATTTCGTGGTAGATGCTCTGACAGCTGTCGACAACACGTTTGCCATTACCCTCGGGTCTGTGGAGTTTGCCTTTCCTGAGAAAGTGAATGTATGTGGGGATGGCAGAACTATGGCCACTGAAAGCTTGTAGAGAAGGACATTCCTTGAATAGATGACTGAAAACAGACGTTGCCTGTCCCAGTTGTGGGGTGCAGTTTGTGTTATGTGACTAGGCGGTGCCACAGTTAGAGCAGGGGCTTCATAAACATGCCAAGGTCCTGTGTCTTTTTTCTGTCCCCACTGTCAGCCCTGAGAAGACAGTTTGGATTTTTGCTATCTTCTCGAAGTCTTAAGCCTTGGGCTGTAGGTAGAAATCACAGTGTAATCCTTAGTATATCTGAATATTCCAGGCAGCAGTGGTTTTCACTTAATCCAACCTCCAGCCTAGAAATGAGTTTTAGCCTCCTGGTCAGTGATATGATAAAAAAAGACAAATAATTTGGCAAAAAAAAAAAAAAAAAAACTACAACAAAAAGCAAACCAAAAACAGCCCTCCAGACTGCAACAGCTGTTGTGAACCGTGGTTGGAGGCCTCCTCAGCCTCGAAGCTGTCTCAGGTCTGCTTCCAGACCTCGTGGCTCCCGCACCAAGCCACCGCGGTCTGCTGTCACCCTCCCTGCGGGCACACACCCAGCACAGAAGTTGCAGCAGCTCCTCCCACATCGCCTCCCGCCCTGCACTGGAATGGTGCTCACCTCTCAGGGTGAATGAAACTGGTAACCACAGTCTCTCCAGGTGGATTCACACAGGAGCAGACCGTTCCGGTGCATGTTTGGAAGATCTGCTCCAGGGCATACTCTAGGTTTCTCCTAAATAAAAGTATCACATGCTCATTCAGTGCAGGAGGCAGAAAGCAGATGGGACGTCTGCTTGTCCCGATTGCTCCTTCCTGCTTTCCGTCTGTTATAGTTAATTGCCTGGCTTTTTGTTTTCCTTGACTGTGTTCTTATGTAATAGCTGCTGCTGCCACGTACGCCGGACGCTGTGCATTTGTTACCGCGTTTGACGTGCGTCGCTAGAACACAGCCCTGCTCCACGCAGAGTCATCTTTACCTTCATTCGGGGTGGGGTGCTCACTGTACAAATTACTTTAAGGCTGTGATTATGGTAATAGATTCAGTTGTCATCTAGCGAAACCATAAACTGCTTCCATCTGCCTCCTGCCAGGAGCAGCTGAGCTCATTAGCAGCAAAAGCTGAACAAGACACTGGCTTTTAGGAATAAGTAAGAGAGGGAGAATTCAGGGCTTCGAACCGGTTCACTTTAGGCAAACTAAGGGTGGAAATGCAAACTCTCGGCAGGGGTTTGAGCCGGAATGAAACGGTTGGAAGCCCTGGGAGAATTCCATGGCAAATATGGCTTCCCGCCCTTTCTCTCTGTAGGATAGGGACAGTGAGATTAATCTGTTTTTCAGGCCAGAGGGACACAATAGCTTCAAAGCAGTAATACACCACTTTCTGCTCTCACCAGCCACCCCATACAAAAGCAATTTGCCTGATACTGAGCTGAACAACTTTTTTTCTTCCTTACAAGTGTGTTTTGGTCTTCTATAGAATTTTCATGGTTATTTCTAGACAAGAAAAAGAGGCTCTTAAATCTAAGTATTTTACTTTAAATCCTGCTAGCTAACTAAAAAGTACCCACAAAACCACTCTCAGATCCCCGTTTTCCTCAGGAGAGCTGAGTGCTGACATACGAAGAGGAGGGGAGGTGACCTCTCCCACCCACCAGTTAGACAGAAAGGAAGTGGCCAGGGCAGCTGCGAGTTATCCAGCAGGATTTCCTTCCTGGCCACTTTTCTCGTGAGCCACCATTTAGCTTGCCGTGTGCTTTTTTCCAGACCTTAATGGACGCACAACTGTTGTTGCCGTAACTTGACCACTTTTAGTTCTTCCCCTAGACTAGAATTGATGTCTTTTCACTACTATATCCACTAGTTCTGATTTTCCAACTTCGGCTTTCTGCGTACTGAAGTGATACTCATGGTAAAAGTCCCACTGCTATAGAAATACAGACGGAACGTCTCCTGTATGCCTGCCCTCTGTTCCTCCCATGGTTTTCAAACATGCAATCATATTATAGGTACAGCTTCAGGACTTTTTAAAACTTATTTTGTATATTTTCTATGTTGGTATCTGTGGACTACCTCATTCTTATCCTGATCTTCCACTGTGTGAGCATACTGTATCAGAATTACTGTACCGTAGGTGGGTTGTGGGCCGTTTGTTTGTTATGCAGTGACGCCATGAACATCCTTGAACAAGTAGCTGTACATAGCTTGGCGTCAGTTGCTGTGGCGTTGCTTCTACCCAGGCTCCATACAGAACTATGGAAGAGTTTCTAAACAATGAATTCCCAGCTTACACTCACAGTAATATTGATATGTGTGGCTCCCACCTTCATCTTTGGCACCTTTATTATTGAAGGGCATTAAATCTCATTGTTTTATTTCTCATTTCTTTGATTGTTACAAAGTGCCACGTTAATGCTGACTGGCCTTGCATGGTGCTGTGGATGGAGCCTGCCTGGAGGTGACCCCCTTCCCAGCTGCAGCCCTTCCTGTCCTTAATTAGGGGAAGAGAAAACAATCTATGGAGACTTGATTCCCTCTTGTGGCTTTGGGGGGGTGTCTCTAAGGAAACAGAGCGAGTCACCGGGAGGAGCAGCAGGGTTGTCTGAAAATCTCCCCCGGTGCACAGGACCACCACCAGAGACTTCAGGATGGGAAAAGCTAGCAGCCTCACCTAGTAGCTTTTTGACTCCTTTTTAAAAAACTGATTTCATCATCTCTAAAATGCAAATCATGTCTCACAGGGTTGCTTGGGGAAAAATGGTCTGGAAGATTTAAAAAGAACTATTGTTGGGAGGGTCGTTACTTGACTTAATTGTGAGTGCTCACGAGTAAGCTGTTTGGTATTTAGCCGCTTTAGCCAGCAAACAGCTGGGCTCAAACGTCAACAGGCCTGCTTGGGAATGTAATCTAGTGCCATTCTAAACGAAGAAGAAAAGCACATTTTAAGTGCTCTGTGGGGCTTAATGAGCATGATGTGTTGAGTTGAACAAGCTGTGGTGTTGGAATTTGTTAAACTTTTACACACACACGCATTTTTAAGATCTTTCCCCCTGCTTTTTTTTTCTAGATTATTTGCAGGTGTCTTCCCTCGAATGGCAGCGATCAGTCTGGGGGGTTTCATCTTTCTTGGTGCTTACGACCAAACTCGCAGCTTGCTGTTGGGACTTGGCAGAGAGAGCCCATGAATCGGAGGCAGCCCAGCATCCACGTCTTTCAAGAAAGGGGACTGCTGTGAGAACCCTCTCCCTTCCGATGAGCAGCTGCCCACCATTTGAACAAAACACAGTGCTAAAATCCAGTTCTGCTAAGATTACAACACAGAGAATGTGAACTCTGGTACAGGCTGGCCGGCATGAAGTCATCAGCCTGTGTGCCAGAAAGTTAGAAAAGAGCAAAAACTAATTAATGTCTTACAGTGTTTTCTCAGACCCCTTAATAAACAAGTTTGGTAATGGTGAGGCCAGGCCCTTCAGAGCTTTCATTTGATCTGTGGCTGATCTTCACTTCCTGCCACCTGATAGTGGAGGCAGCAGAAAGCAAGATGGGTGGGTATAGGTTTTAAAAAAAATGGCTACACTGGGCAAGAGTTGTGTATGGTGGGTGTGGGTTCCCCTGTCCCCGGTTAATTCCTAGTGTGTAAGCTTATAGCTTAGTTTAAAAAGAACTACAGGTGCATAGCAAACATTCTTTCTGGGTAACCAGGCTGCTATTTTGAATTACCCTCAGATTTCACCTAAAAAAACAGACTGATTGATTGTATTATTTTACAGAGAAGTGGCCAACAGCCCATGTGGCATATGAAAGAAAGAAAGCAGTTGCAGCTCAAGTGACTAGTTGGGCCCAACTGGTTTGGGGGCAAGGAGGCACGGTGGGCCCTCTGGGGAAGCTGGGGCCACGAGCCTCTGTTTTCAGTCTGAAAGGAACGGCTGGCCAGCTTCTAGGAAGGAAGCAGCACACTGTTTCCAATCTTTAAGCTCAACCTTGAAAATAAAAGGGATGCAATGCGAAGGTCGCCATACTTTGGGATTTTTTTAGAATTTGACTAATAAGCTCCAGGTTTAGAAAAATTCAGAAGGCAAAAAACTCTCAGGAATCTAGCAGCACTGTGTAAGCTCTTCCCCGCAACAGCCGTGTATGATGAGTCTCCTTTTTTGGAAAAAAAAGTAATTAAAGGCAGGATGACTGGCTTTGGAAGGGATACTGTGGAATTCAATGGGATAAAGCAATGCTGGTTAAATAAATGTATGCAGAAGAATGACCCCCACTCACACACTTTAACATTTATAAATGAACCTTTATTAAAGACACTTCAGTGCCATTTGTTAGATGCTTCAGTATTTTACACATTTTTCAATGTACATTGTACCAAAAATTTCTATAAATAAATAACTTTGTACATAAAAAGTAATACTTCCTCTTTCACATTGCCTCTCAGAAGCAGCAAATTCACATATTTTGTGGAAGTAACATTAATCAGTTACGTGTTGAGGAAAAAACTCAATGTGCTTACCTTTTGGAACAGTGTGACATCTGACAGTAAAATTTAAAACAGGTAACCATTTTGTCTAATCCCCACCTTCAGCTTTTTGCCAAGGGCTCTTGCTTTCTGAGATTTTTAAGGACCTTATTTGTTTCCATTTTGTTTCCGTTTTTTTTACTGAATTTCACATTGGCACTCACAAGATGGTTAGCTACAGGTCCTAAAAGTGCAGATATACCCAGAACCCAGGTCAGGGGCTGACTGTTGTGCAATCCAAGCCCAGTTCTGTCTATGTGAGGGGGTGATGTGGATAGGCCTGCTCCAGGTCCTCAGTAGAAATAAGCTAGCCCTGAAAAGGAAGAACTTTTTATCCTTTTTTTAATCCCCCAAGGCCAATGCAATATTCATCATATTGGCAAAACTAAAAACACCACTACTGAAAAATCCACAGGTACCAACACCAGCAGCCTTTTATCTTGAGAAGAAGCCTCAAATCCCAACCGAACGCCACTGACAAGACCACATCTGCTTTCATCACAAAGTGAGCATCAAAGGCAGGCAGGCGGTGCTCAGTGTTCTGACTGACTGCTTGCAGTGGATTAACACCCTCACTCTGCTTGTTAAAGAACTTAAACCAGAAATCATTTCACTGCGTGGGCAAATGACATGTGCACCTCTGGGCTCAAAAGGAAGGAGTGCCCACAGGTGAGCAATAATGACGTGAGGTTACTTCTGACTCAGAGGAGCGCTCTGACTGTAAAGCGCCCAGAACTCTGATCCTATGAAGTGCAGTATGAATCCTTCCCACCCCAACTGTTGGGAGCAAATGTGGTTTTAGCTTGTATAATAAATTCCACTCATGCATTAAGGCACAGAACTAACCCAACCTCCCCAAATTAAACAGCAACCTGATATGAAAAATAATATTGCCAAAAATGTACAATATTTTTTCTGTTAACCATGCACTAAAGATCAAAATAGCCTCTGTAAAAGATATATAATATATATGAAATCTCTGAAAAACTCTTATGTACAATGGTACCAAATACTTTTTCTGCCTTTTGTACACAATACCCTCTTTCCATTTCTGTGCTTCAGATGCAAGTCCTCTGAACTACTGATACTCCGCATGGAAGTTAGAACTATATACAAATCAGTGACGCTTGAACCCAAGCTTCCTCACAGCCTCTCCCACCTCTCCTTCCTGTATGAGATCGAGACAAGAGCTGAGGTAGACGAAGCCTAGATTTTCGGTGCAAACAGCAGTGGCATACTCCGCTTCCCGGGGAGCTGTCCCGTCAGTGGTGTGGACTCAGGACTGGAGTCGCAGGCCTTGGGGAGGTGCCCACTGGAAAGAAGCAAGTGCTGGGCTTCAGTGGGGACGTCAGGAAAGCCTGAGACGGCTTCCGGGAGCTCAGGACTGCCTGAAGTTAGCGCAGACGAAGGCTGTAGGTCTAGGGAGTCCGGCTCGCACAACCTTGCTAAAGTCCAAGAAGAACCTCCTACGAGAAAAGAGAGGGCACGTGAGACCGTTCTACCAGCCTTGACCATTTAAGTCCCAACACTCCTGCTAGTGACTCCACAGAAGGCAATAAAAAGTTACCTTTTCCGTCTAGAGGTGCCACTGGCTTTTTCTTCAAGGATGTCAGCATTCTGTCGTGGTTACTGGGGTAGAGGGAACCCCTGCAGTTGGCACGGGACCCATCAACAGTCCCACTGCTCAGGGGTTGTGGAGAATATTCTCGGTCACTCCGACTGGGCTCCTGGCTGCTTACTGTACTTGGCTGTGCGCCGTCTCTGGATGCAGGCTGAAGATGGAAGGCTTGTTCCTTGGAGTAGCTGTCCATATCAGTGCTGCAATCACTGCATACAGCCGGGCCACTGTGCTCTGGAGAACAAAGGCAAAGATGCATTAGAACCACTGCCGTCGGTGTCTCCATGCACACACGAGAACAGTGCGTAACTCACTGCTGTGAGGTAAGAGCCCTGTTTACATCAACTAAACAGTTACTTCCCCCATTGCTAAGTGCACTCAGAGAAACAGGTCCAGGGCAACACCAAGCCATTAATGGAGAATGGGGACTTAATTTCTCACTCAGAGAATGCAGTCACAGAAAAATCGTCCCATTTGAGTTAGGTGCCATGTCTAAGCAATTAGAAATGTAGTCTCAAAGTAGCCCTGGGGAAAAGGTTCCAAGACTCTCCATTTTGTTTAGCTCGTCCCTTATTTTACTTGCTTATAAATCTAGAGAATTTACACTCAGGCTCATCACACTACAGATTTCTTTAAAAGACATCTTGTTCTGGAATTGAGAGAGCCAGGGCAGAGCTTTGTGCTTATACACTGAATACAGAATTCTGAGATCGTAACAGACCAGTGACAGAGCTTCCTTTTCATTTAGTGAGTAGGTCAACCCAACTTTTGATTTTGAGAAGAAAATGTTTTTCCCGATGAAAGGATCTCATACCTGTTTCATGCAGACCGGGGGTCCTATCGGCTTTTGCTGTAATTTTCCAAGGCTCTTTATTATACCCTACACAGAGCTGGGGCTGTATGCATGCAACGCCATGAGCGTCAACCTCTGGAAAGAGGCTTGCATCTCTCGGACAAACACCTGCAATAAGTTCCCCCAGTCAGGAAGTCTGGGCCTACACACTCCACAGTGAGCCATATAAAAGGAGGGGGGGCAAGGCTACTACTAGAACAGAGTCATTTTTTAAAAAATGTTCTTTAGAGGGGCCCAGCAAGGGACAATTTTCTACTACTGCCTCCCCAGCAGGTGGCCTTTCAGCATTCAGAGCCAGACTGTGCTCAGGCGGCTCCTGGGGCGAGCTTTCTAGCATAAGAAAGCCGGCAACACAGCAGACCCGGACTCCTCCCCTATACGAGGACTGGGTTGGTTTCATGACCTGTAATGTCCTTTGCAGCTCTTGTTCCAGGTAATCCTACCTATCCTGATTAGCAGAAGCTGAGCCGAATATAGTGACTTTCTGGAGAACAGTATTTAAACCTTGCAGAATGTGTTCGGGCTGAGTTCAGAACAAAAAAGCACCACTGAGACCTTCTGTCCTGCAGCCTTCTAGCTCACCAAGTGTGCCTGGTCTAATGCCAGGTGGCTTTGTTGGCTTTGAGGCCTTACCGTTGCTCTCAATGTGCCCATTGGCCTGATGGCCACCCTCAGTCCTGACCAGAGTTTCCTGTCGGTCAGAAAGGGTCCCCTGAGAAGAGAGGTAGCTCGGAACATCGGGTGGCACGATGGTTTCATCTGCAAGGAGAAGGGACAGTCAAACGCCAGGGGCCCCAATCCAACCATCTGACAAGAAATGCAGACACATACGCACCATCAGGCCAAGAAGAAGGACCCACTTGACAGTGGCCACAGAGGCAGTGCAGAGCCCGTGCACTCCAGAGGCCCTGCCTCACAGAGCCCATCTCCCCTCTTACTCGGATGCTAAGTCCACAAGATGGAGAGAATGATGGGAAAGACAGAGCTAACAGACATGGCCCGAGGACAGCACACAAGACGTGTGTGCAACTAGATTTCACAACAGACTTGGATTTGACAGTGCTCCCCATCCAATGCTACCTTCCTGAAAGTTTACATCATGCCAACGAGACTAAAGCCTCAGCCATCCAGTGACTCCACATTCCCGAAGGCTGTACAGTGCTGAACGTCCTAACATGCCTGACCTGTGTTGGTGACACTGTACTCCTCACTCTTCTTCCGGGTTTGGTAGATGATGCACACCCAGACCAGAGACGTCAGGACGATGCTGCACACCACAGCGATGGTGAAGATGCCCACGCTGGTCCCATCCTTCCTGCAGCCGGGGCTGGGCAAGACGCTCAGCTGGCTGTGAGCTCGCTCAGTGCCCAGGGCATTGGACATCTCACAGGTGTATCTGCCCGCGTCCTCTGCTACCACGTTCTGAACGACAAGTAGCTGGTTGCCAGGGGTGAAGTGGTGCCGCTCAGTGAGGCCCAGAGGCTGGTCCCCCTTGAGCCAGGTGATACGGGGTGGCGGGCTCCCGGTGGCTTTGCACTGGAGTGCCACCGTTTCTCCTACAGACACCACGCAGTCTTCCAAGGGCACCACCAAGGATGGAGTTTCTGCAAGAAGTCAGCAGAGATCATAAGGTTGTTCTGCGGGCCCCACTTTCTACAGACCTGCCTTGTCTCTGGATGAAGGACAATTCAACATCTCAGTGAAATGCCACGTAAGATCCTGTATCAGAGCGGCAAGCTTTTCGGAAGATCTTCTAACACAATGACTAAATCATAAAAAGCACTCTGGGGGCTAGCTAGCCTCTGGCCAGAAAGGCTTCTACTGTTTCCAGACTGACCAGTGACAGAGCTGAGTCCATCCTGCCCAGGTCAAAGGGCAGTTCTCACTAGTGTCTAGGCCGAAGCCTTGCTATGAAGGCTCTCTTAGTTCACTGGCTATCATTTGTGTTTTGTTTTCAGAGATGCAGCCATTTGTTCAAGACAATCTTAAGTAGAAAGAGCCCACCACACACCCCCACCCCAGGCTCCACAGAGCAGGTGGATAACCTTGCCTCTCCGTATCTGTGATATTTAAGAGCCTCTCTCACACATGTACACAGTGTATCAGTAGGCGAACCTAGGACAGTCAGAGTGGCGTTAGCTGAAATGGAGCCGGCGGTGTTCTGGGCAGTACAGCTGTAAACCCCCATGTCATCTATTTTCACATCAGTGATGAAAAACACATCATCATCTGGCATGACATGCATGCGTCGCTCCCGAGCAGCGGGGAAATCTGTGCCTCCGTCCTTCTGCCAGGCAATCTGGGGGTTGGGGTGGCCGCGGGCAGCACATTCGAGGCGGGCCATGGTGCCAGTCCGGATGGCAATGTCATGAGGCATTTTGGTGAATGATGGCAACACTGCAAAACATACAGATCAAGGATCAGGTCAGGGAAAGCGAGATGCAGAGACCAGGAAAATCCCCTGGCAAGCCGACCTCCCCGCAACCCCATTCCATGCCGGTGTCTGCCCAGGGCTGACTACTGCCACCAAGAATGTGCTCCCTTGGAATGGGGAGCAGTGGGTTTCCAAGGGCTGCCAGCGGTCTCCCCACCACAGGGGAACATTTCCATTGGTCTGTCCTTGCACACCCTCGGCTACAGCTCCTCACAGTAAGGTTTACTGAGAAGATTTTCCCCTGCTCTAGCTCAGATGGTAATTGGGCTCTACAGGGGTACCTCACCAATGCTAGGCCTGACTGATGCTCGCCTGCCTTCCCACCAGGAGGGAGCCTGGGAAACAAAGATACCCGTTCCATCAAGACGGAAACACAGAGGGGATGGTATGTCTTCACCCTGGGTAAGGCAGTGGGATGGCTCTTCCCTCATGAAGAAAACAGTTATGGCAGGTGGTACTGATGCCATGTTACAGTACACATGGGCAGAAAGCATTCATCTAGCATGCTTGTTTTTCCCGAATATCCCTCAACAGAGTGGTGAGCACCCAGCCACATGCCAGGCATCACTGCAGTTTCCATCAAGGTTACTTCAGTGGAAAATCAAACCACTGAGTTATCAAGAAACAATGAGAACTCCCTCAGAATAAGCCAAGACAGTCCGGCTAACGTGTGGTAAAGAATGTGTTTCTCTGTGGTTTGAAGGGGCTTAAAGAGCACAGCAGTTCTAGCACTCCTGATGATCCCTAAGCTAACTCTTTAATCAGGTTGCTCAATCAGGAAAATCGCATTAGGTTACTGGGGTACCCAAAAAACTCACTGCCACTGAGTCGATTCTGACTCAAAGACCCTACAGGACAGAGTAGAACTGCCCCACAGGATGTCCAAAGCTATAATCGTTATGGAAGCAGATGGCCAGATCTTTCTCCCATGGAGTGGATGGTGGGTTCGAACTACAGACCCTTCAGTTAGCAGCTGAGCACTTAACCACTGCGCCACCAGAGCGCCTCTGGTTACTGGTGTAGGCGACCCCATGTGTGCAGAGTGGAACTGCTCCATAGAGTTTTTAAGGCTGTTACCTTTTGGACGCAGCTCACCAGGCCTGTCTTCTGAGGTGTCTGTGGGTGGGTTTGAACTGCCAGCCTTTCAGCTAGTAGTCGAGCACTTAACTGTATGTGCCACCCAGGGGCTTGTGAGGATAATAAAAATACAAGGCTTATTAGCACCACAATTTCACTTAACATAATTGGATGAAAAAGACACACACACACAAAAAAAACTTCTGAGAGAATAACCCTTCAATCTGTGAAGCTTTGTGTGTCTCCTGTCTTAACCATCTCTACAGGGATAACAGAGAGCAATCATGAGTGTGGCTTCACAGGTATCTTACACCAGAATAAAAAAAGATAGTGCTTCCATACCATTCACGGTTAGCCTGGCCTTGTGAGAGTAGGTGGAGCCAAAGTGGTTGGTGATGATGCACTGGTAGCGGCCCTCGTGCCCAAAAGTGACATGACGGAGGTGCAGAATGGTGGTGTACTCCATCACCTCCCCATCCTGCGCGCGGACGTGGGCGAAGTTCTCCATGTCGGCGTTGGCTAGGACCTCATTGTCCTTCTTCCAGGCAAAGGTCATAGGGGAGCTGCTGCTGCTGGCTGCCGAGCACATGAACTGGATATCCTTGCCCAACACAGCCATGGTCGTCTCTGGCTGGGTGATAATCTGGGGTTTTGGAAAGTCATCTGGGGGAAAAGGACCAAATGTAAGTCACCCAGGCTGTCAGTATATAGACAGATCAGTCTTTCTGTTCAAACTACCGAGAAACTGTGTCAGACAGTAAGCAGGTAAAACATCCATGATATCAATCTTTCAGAGTTCCTGTGAGTTCTCAGTTCTCAGCTCCACCAAGCACTGTAAGGAAGTTGCACCATGGGTATGTAGTCTTATCCAATTACAAATCCACGAGTAGTCGTTGATTACAAATTAATCTACCAGTGCTAAATTATCAAACCAACCAGCAGTTTCCTTGAGATGACTACCCCGCTTTACCTACTTTTACACAAAATGCACTTACGCAAAGGCATGCACCACTCATGACTACATAGGCCTGACCCACAAACCTTACTATAAAAAGTAGGGTCTGGCTTACTGGCCTGATAGAGACTGGAGAAAACCCCAGAATACAGCCCCCAGACACCCTTTTAGCTCAGTAATGAAGTCACTCCCGAGGTTCACCCTTCAGTCAAAGATTAGAGAGGCCCATAAAACAAAACAAGACTAATGGGGCACAACAGCCCAGGGACAAGGACTAGAGGGCAGGAGGGGGCAGGAAAGCTGGTAATAGGGAACCCAAGAGCGAGAAGGGAGAGAGTGTTGACATGTCGTGGGGTTGTTAACCATGTCGTAAAATAATATGCATACTAACTGTTTAATGAGAAACTATTTGTTCTGTAAACCTTCATCTAAAGTACAATGAAAAAAGATTTTAAAGGAAAAAAAAAGTAGGGTCTGAAGTACATACAGAATGGCAAAGACCTCCAAAACTCCCTAAAAATTCCAATAAAAGCAATGAACCATAGCAAAAATAATCAAAATCATCCTTTTCAGAATTCTGAAAAGTAACCAAAGGTTTACAACAATCCATGGAGCACTGGCTCAAAAAAAAAAGGGGGGGGGGGGGGGGCTGAATCTCAGCCTTAACTTTGTGGCATCTTAACTTGTCCTAGTCCCACTCCTGTCTCCACAGCTCTAAAGTAGCCCTGAAACCCTTGCAGCCTAGCCACTATTGAGGGGGACAGAATGGGTTTAGAGTACCCCTAAAGGCCCCATCCTCAGGGGTACTATCATGTGACCTATCTCATGTGACCTATCTAGTAGCAGCCTGGAAAAACCCATTCACAGGGCTTGTCTCCATTTGACCTGACTCAGAAAATAACTGGCAATCATTATTTAACAACCCAGGTGCTTGAGGCAGAAATACCAGTTAGGGCCAACAAGAGGCTGGCCAAAGAACTCAAAAGGAAAACCAGGTGAATGAAATGTCCACAGGAATTAAAGAAAAGAAGGAAAACAGTTTTTCACCATTAAATAATGAACCAAACAGAAATTCTGGAGTTGAAAGTATAATAACTGAAATTAAAAATTCACTTGGGGGACTTGAGAACAGAACCGGGCTGGCAAAAAAACAACTGGCAAACTTGAAGATACGTCAATTAGAATTATCCAGTGGAGGATAAAAACAAAAAGAAAACAGAATGAAGAAAAATGAATAGCGCCCCAAAGACCTGTGAGACACCACCAAGCATAACAATATACAAATAATGGGATTCCCAAGAAAGAGAGAATTCATCACTACCAGATCTGCCCTACCCAGAATACTAACAGAGTCCTTCGGGCTGAAATTAAAGAACACGAGACATTCAGTCAAATCCACATGGAGAAATAATACCATTAAAAGTAACTGCATAGGTAGGCATGAAAGACAGTATAAATACACATTTGTTTGTAACTCTTTCCTACTCTTATCTGAGTAAAAAATTAAGACACTATTAACTACAGAAAGTAATAATTATAAAACTGTGCTGGTGGGCTTATGATGTATAAAGATGAAATATTTATGATAATAATAACAAAATGGAGGAGGGAATGCTTTATGAGCAAAATTTTTGTATACTACTGATTGTTTTATATTATTAATTAGAATTACCATAGCAGCGATCAAGAAAATAAAAATAGTAAACCAACTAAAAAGGGGATTAAAATGGTACAGTAACTAATACAAAAGCAATCAGTAATGGAAAAATTAAAGGAACAATAAAGATAAAACATACAGAAGACGAATAGCAAATCTTAACTCATCAGTAATTACATCAAACATAAATGAATTAAACACTCCAGTCAAAAATCAGAGATTGACATAATGGATAACAAAACCACGACCCAACTCTATGGAACCTACAAGAAGACAGACCTGACATTTAAAGACACAAACAGGCAAACAGTAACCAAAAGAGAGTTGGAGTGTCTATAGTAAGACAGAAACGTGTTACTAGAGGTAACATTTTATAACACTAAAAGGGCCAATCCATCAGGAAAACAAATACTATAAACATACACACCTAACAACAAAATTCTAAAATATGTAAAGCAAAAACTGACAGAATTGATGGAAGAAATAGACAATCCAATAATAATAATTGTAGACATCAATACTCCACTTTCAACAATGGATAGAACAACTAGACAGAAAATCAAGGAAACAGAAGACTTGAACAAGCACTATAAACCAGCCAGACCTAACAGACTATCTATACAGCATTTCACCCAACAAGGGCAGAATACACATTCTTCTGAAATGCACATGGAATATTCTCTAAGACAGACCATATGTTAGGCCATAAAACAAGTCTCAATACATTTAAACAGACTGAAATCTACAAAGACTCTTCTCCTACCACAACAAAATAAAGCTAGGAATCATTAACAGAAGGAATACTGAAACTAATTTGTAGAAATTACACAACATGCTTCTTTAAGTCCCAGAATAAATCATAAGAAAAACTAGAAAATACTCTGAGACAAATAAAAACAACATACCAAAACTTACGTGATGCAGCTAAAGCAGTGCTTAGAGAGAAATTTATAGCAACAAGTGCCTATGGTAAGAAGAAATATCTCTAATAATCTAACCTTCCACTTTAAGAAACTAGAAAAAGGAGAGCAAACTAAACTCAAAGGAAGGAGAAGGAAGGACATAATAAAGATTACAGCAGAAATAAATGAAAGAGAATAGAGAAACAACAGAGAACATCAATTAAATCAAAACTTGGTTCTCTAAAAAGATCATCAAAATCAGTACATCTATAGCTAGACTCCCCCTGTCCCCCAAAAAAGAGAAGACTCAAATGACTAAAATCAGGAATGAAAGAGGGGATATCTTACTACCTACCTTACAAAAATAAAAAGGAATACGATGAACAACTGTATGCCAACAAATCAGAGAAACTTCATCTGATGAAATGGACAAACTGCTATCAAAACTTACTCATAAGAAGAAATTAAAAATCTGAATAGATATAACAAGAGATTGAATTAGTTATTTAAAAACCTCCCACAAAGAAAAGCCCAAACCCAGATGACTACATTGGTGACTTCTACCAAACACTGGAAGTAGAACTAATGCCGATCCTGCATAAACTCTTCCAAAAAACAGAGGAGGAGGAAACACTTCCCCATTAATTCTGGAAGTCAGCATTACCATACCACCAGACATCACACACACAAGAAAAACCATCTCTTATGAATGTGGAAAAAAATCTTTAACAAAATAATAGCAAACTGAATCCAGAAACATATAAAAAGGATTATATACCATGAACAAGTGGGATTTATCCCAGGAATACACAGATGTTCAACAAAAAGAAATCCATCGATGTAATACACCACATTAACAGAACAAATGAAAAAACTACATGATCATCAACATAGATGCAGAAAAAGTATCTGACTAACAAATTTAGGAACAGAAGGAAGAAAACACAGGAGTAAATCTTTGTCACCTTGACCAAGGCAATGGTTTCTTATCTAAACAAAAGCACAGGCAACAAAAGAGAAAAGAGATAAATATGACTTCATCGAAAGTAAAAACTTTGGGGGCTTCAAAGGAAACTATCAGGAAAGTGAAAGGACAACTCACAGAATGGGTGGAAATATTTGCAAATCGTAGTCTGATAATGGTCTAATATCTAGAATATATAAAGAACTCCTATACAGTTCAGCTAAACAACTATTTGGTTTTAAGACTTCAGGCACTATTTTTGGTTTAAGGTTTAGTGATTGTCTCATCCAGCTTACACGGCTCCAGAAATGCTGGATTCTGTGAGAATTTGAAATTCTGTTCTGCATTTCCCCCATTGATCAGGATTTTTCCACAGACGTTGAATAAAACATTCAGTAACGGTAGCCGGGCATAAACTCAACAACTAAAAGTTAATATGTAGTTAAACTGTGAGTAAAGGATTTGAATAGCTGTTTCTTCAAAGAAGATATACATGTGTCCAATAAGCATTTGAAAATATGCTCAATATCACTAGTTATTAGAGAAATGTACATCAAAACCATAATGAGATACCACCTCACACCTACCAGTATAGCTAAAATAAAAAGATGTTAATAACAAGGATGGGGAGAAATTGGAAGCTTTACATACTTCTGGTGAGTATGTAAAATGGTATGGCCACTTTGGAAGAGTTTGCAGTTCCTCAGAAGTTATAACACATAGTTACCATATGACCCAGCAATTCCATTCCTAAGTGTAGACCCATGAGAATTCCCATAAAAACATATATCAGATTAGTCATTAATAGCCAAAAATTGGAACCAACCCATTAGCTATGAATGGATAAATAAAATGTGGTATATCAATACACTGACATAGAATTTGTCAATAAAAAGGAATGAAATAATGATACATATTACAATATGGATGAACCTTGAAAACATGGTAGGGGTGAATTTTATGGTATATAAACCAGATTACCTTTTTAAATTATATTGCTTTTTAGCTTTGAGATGTAATTTATATACCATAAAATTTACCTCTTTAAAGTGTACAGTTCAGTGGTTTTTAGTATATTCAGATATGCAACCATCGCCAGTCATTTTTAAAACATTTTTATCACCTCAAAAAGAAACCCTGCACTCTTTAGCGATCCCCTCTTCTCCCCCTCCTTCCCAGCCCTAGGCAACTACTAATCTACTTTCTGCCTCTGCAGACTTCCCTATTCTGGACATTTCATATGAATGGAATCATACAGTATGCCAAAACCCAGCAGCTGATCTCGCCCTGGCTCACGCAGAGGTGAAGCCTGTGCCCTATGGCAGGGAGGAGGGAGGCAGGGGCAAGGAAGCTCAACTGCAGGGTACATGATGAACAATGAATCACACAGCCATTGTGTGCCTAGATGATGGGAGCTGTGTGTAGCCCTACTGTAATATACTCTATCTCACACATGTCTTGGCCCCGTTTTGAGGCCCTTGCTAGAGACAGGTCTATTTTCCTTCTTGAGCAACTAATTAAGTCCACTCTCCAACTACTCCCCGATCAGGTTCGCATGCTCCTGGGTCACTATGCACCTGCCCTAATCACCCCAGGGCAAGGTACTCAATAACTAGGCACAGCTTCTCTAGCCCCTGAGGCTGCAAAATTATTAAAAATGCCCAATCCCCAGGAAGCCCAGGAAACCTAGCTAAGGCTATCCTGTTTACCATACATAACTTTCAGTCTCTCTCTCGATCTGTGTCTGGCCTTAACATACCCCATCCAACATTATATGGTTAAAACACTTAGGCCCTGATGGAGTAGTGGTGAAGTGCTTGGCTGCTAACCCACCAGCTGTTCCACAGGAGGAAGATATGGCAGTCTGCTTCTGTAAAGATTTACAGCCTGGGAAACCCCATACAGGGTTGCTATGACTCAGAATTGACTCGATGACAAAGAGGTTTTTTTTTGAGATTGATCAGTAAGAAAAGCTCATTTTGGAAGGCTGCTACCATGCTGATAGTGTTTTTATGAGTTCTCCCTGGAAAGGGTCAGAGAAAGGCAGGCAAGCCTGCTCTCAGAAGTGCTGATGGTGGTAGGCCTATGTGTGGAAGGAAGGCCTCCTGACTCCATCAGGCACACTAGCTATTGCTATGGCCAAAAAGTAGGATGGAGAAGTAGGCCCATAACCATGAAGTGAGCTCTGGTTAGGACCATCAGAGCAGGGCCCCCCGGGCTCAGGGGTAGCTCACACCAGGGACTCACACCTGTCCAGCAGTACAGATCTGGCCTGGGAAGCCCAACCTAACTCCTGCTTAGAGCCAAAACCAGGAGCACTCAAAATTCATTCTCTGACCCTGTCTTCCTGACCATGAGGCATCATCACTCCCATCTGAGCTAGCAGACGTGTGTGTTCTCAGTTGTTCAACATTTTCTGCGCAACCAAACTTGGATCCTGATGCCCTTGGTCAAAAGATGGCAAGAGCTGCATTAAACAATCAGAAGGGAAAAGAATTTAGAGCTGCAAGGAGATTCCAGCGGTTTGGAGAAACGGCAAGATACAAGTCAACATCAAGGAATTTTTCTACTAGAGCAACTGTACTCCCGAGACTCCCTCTTCCTGCATTTAACCTTTCATTCTTGGGGTTGGAAAGAAACACATATTAAAACCCCAGCCTCATACACTGAGTAAATTCATAGCTCAACCAGGCACCAGAGCCCTCTTGAAACAACAGAACCATGTTCCTGTAACCGATTACTGCGATTTGTAACTGTACCGACTCATTCTCCCTTCTGATTAAGTGCATGTCCTCCAAGAACCACATAATGAGGTGACTGTACGTAAATACTATGTGTGGTTTCAGTGGGAAATAAATTGCATCCAGCAGCTGATCTGTAACCATGGGTTGGGGTTACTCTGATCACAGGAATCACTCCCATAATGAAGAGTTCTTCCTGACCTCCTTGCCCTTCATGAAAAAGTCACAAAGACCGTCTTACCACACACAAAACTCTCTGGCGGTACTGAGAAAATGCTCTGGCCCTTCAGTGACTGGGGATGGGCACAGGTGGCTGTCACAAAGGCTTGCAGCATCCTCCCCATCAACCATGGGGGCAGCCACTTCAGCTGGCAGTCACACAGGAAGCTGTCACTGCTGATATGGCTGAAAGAAAAACAGAAGGGGGGGCTTGAGTGTAACCGCAAAGAAGAGATGTTCCTCAACCCACAGAATGATCAGTCACCTCCAGTCAGCTTCTGACGTTAACACTGCAAGCTGGAGTGGGGAAATGATTTTTCACACATTTCCTTCAACGACCTAGAACAGTCCATATAACCTACCTGGGGAGTCTGTTAAGATGCAGCTCCTCACTCAGTAGGATGGGAGTAGACCCCAAGACTGCGTTTCTGACACTCTCCCAGGTGATGCTGATACTGCTGGTGCAGGGACCTCCCAGTAGCAGAAGCTGGTGTTGGCAAGCACTGCTCTTCCGTGACCCTGGGAACGCCCTCTCACCTTTCCGGGCCTGTGACACGCCCAGTCGTGGTGAGCCAGCACTGTCCCCGCTTTGGTTTTTCCCACTTTCCCGATAAGCTACTTGGAATGAGACTGTGATCTAAATTCTGCAACAAATTCTAAGAAGGGCTCTTTTCCTATATGGCTGCTATTTTTTGATTTGGCGAAGCTGTGTGTTTTCTTACTTCCACATGTAAGGCTTGCCAACGTGCTTCCCTCTTGTTTGTGTATTTATCTGCACACCAGCATTATTCGGGAGGCCAGCTGAATTCAGCTCCGCTCCCTAAATAGTGCTTGTGAGTTAACTGCCACTGCCCAGGGAGCATGAGAATGCACAACTTTGGTTTTGTGCGGCTCCAACCAAAACAGAGAATATTTTCTTTTTCATTTCTCAGCAACTGAGGATAAGCTTTTTAAACAGAAATCGGAATTGCCATCTCAGCGGACATTCCTTCCTGAGGAGTCACTTGAAGATAAGTCAACCAAAGAGTCTAGCTGCCTGATCCTGGAAGACCTCAAGGCTGTGAGCCGAGCAATGATGGCCGACCAACGACAAGTCCTGAGGAGTCACTTGAAGATAAGTCAACCAAAGAGTCTAGCTGCCTGATCCTGGAAGACCTCAAGGCTGTGAGCCGAGGAACGATGGCTGACCAACGACAAGGAAAAAGACCAACAAAGAAAATACACAGGCTTCCTGTAATGAACTGTCTGTGGCACAGGGTAACTAAAGGGGGTGCAAGCATGCTTAGAGAGTCCCAAAGTGCCATGTAAGCTAATATTATATCAACAGCCTCCTTCTCCACCTGCCATTTTCCTCAGTAGTCAACAAGGCAACCAAATGGATGGATTTTTGTTTTCTTCCACTTCACTCTGGCCTTCTACGTGAGCAAAGAAGTTGTCATACTAGTGAACAGCAAGGGGAATGAATCTTAAGCCAGATAATCCAGGGCTGACTAATTAAGTAAAATCTATTCTCCCTGCTGTTCCTCATCACTCCCAGATAAGTTACACATCTTAATTTATCAACTCTGGAAAGTGCTTTTTTAAAGACTGAAATGATTTATCTCAAAGCCATTAAAACTGCAATCCTTGCCCACATTAGACCTTGAAATCATATTAGATTTTGTATTTGTATTTGATGGGCAAGTAGCTCTCTGCTTAGAGGTATCTGGAGGGCTGCCCGGTGAAGGAGTTGTCAGGGCTGAAGCGCATTCATACTAAACATGGGAAAATGGCAGATTCTCCCTCGGCGTGAGGGCAGCTTCCCAGGAACGAGTTCTGGATGGTGGTTGAATAGGCTGCTGTCAGGTTCTGAAAAACTCATCAGCCTAGGTGAAGAGCCAAAAGCTCTGTCACTGTCGGAAGCACCTAGGACTCCCCATCAGGAGGGCATTTGGCGTGACTGCCCCTTTCTGTGTAGTCAAGCAGGAAAGGCTGGGTACTCTGAATGAAAATCCAAGGGGAAGATACGGGGCCAACACTGTGAGACTCATGTGGGGGGCAGGAAGTTATTTAATTTGAGCCACAGGAACAAACTGGGGAAAACAAATTTGCTATCTGTCCTTGGTTAGAAACATGTGGAAAAGAAGTTCACCTTCACACCACACCGTCATTGTGTTTGCTGGGCCTGGCAACCTTGAGGGTGAAACCCACCTCAAACACAGAGGAGACCAGACCTTAGAAAAACTGTCCAGCCTTTAACTGGAGGAAAAGTTTTGCTAAAGAATGAATTAGGACCCACAGCACAGATGGAGAGGGATAACCCCCCAACCACACACACAAGATACTTTAAAGACAAAGGCTAGGTTGAAAGACTGGACAGTAGGGACTGTGAGTAACCCCCCAAGGTTCTGCAAAGACTCTTCCTTCACTAACTGGAAGCACAGCCACCTCAACTGCTCACAGGCACTGCCTTCTCACGGCCCCCGCCTCTAGCCATTCCAGTACTCCACTGGCTCAGAGTGTGTATTCTCATGATTCCAACTCAAAGTGTGTTTCTAATCATCACTTGTGGAAATTTACCCAGAGGATGACTAAGTGGGCAGCACAACCTGCCTCAATCCAATGAAGGAAAAAAATGACCAAGTAGAATTAACCATATCTTCTCCCATCTGAGGCCTGGGCCCAGAGCCAGCCACAGCTGGGTACATGCAGAGATTGACGGGAAACCCAGGCAGGAGAGCGAGGCAGAGCCTCCAGAGCCAGGCAGAGGGATTGTGGGGTCCATACTTCTGGAAAGGCCTAGTTCTGCCTAACCAGAAAACTCAGGAAAACTGAATTTTTAGGAGACCAAAAGAAAAATCTTCTTTCCCCTTCCTTCCTCCTCCCAAAATAGCCTCTTCCCATTAAATCCGTTCTTTACCCTCAATTTTTTATTATGAAAAGCTTCAAACAGAAAAGCTGAAAGACACGTGCAGTGAGCACATGAGTACCTCCCATTTAGACTTTACCATTAACATTTTACTGTGCTAGCGTTCTCATCTAGCCATCCATACGGCCATCCTTCTACAATGGTCCTGAATCACTGCCTCCCCCTTCCCTGGAATGAGAGCTGTGGAATCCTTTCTTCATATTAAGTTATCACCCAAAACAGACAAAAGCAAAACTAATGAGGCGTAAACAATGGAGAAGCGCCAGACCTTAGCGGCTTTCCGCAGAGCCCTAAGGTTCCATGGACCAGCCAGAGTTAGTTCCTCAATCCTGTTCTCAAGTCACGACCCTCCTAAGAGAAAGCATTACCCTGACAGACCTGAATCTCACCGCAAACCACATGTCATGAAGCAAGTGCCCAGACCACCTCTCTCCCCCACTTACCAGAGGAATGGCACCAGGGGCTGGGCTCGGGTTTGCACTACCGGGCCTGCTGGGGCAGAACCACACCTCCCCACAGCCCCTTCCCTGCTCAGGGCAGAGAGATGGCCATCCTTTGGCATCTACCATTTTGTCAGCACTTGTAAGACCCAAAAGTCATGCCTTTAAGGAATCCATATTCTGGCTATAGAATCAGATTAATGTATAGGGAAAGGAAAGGAAACTTGGGTGTTTCCACTGGAACACCTAAACTAGCAACTCTGTGGAGACCAGGATACAGGTTAAGTTCTAACAACCCTGTCACCAAGAGTCCATGGAGAAAGTCAATAACGTCACCACGACTGCCTATTCACCAGTGACCCTGAAAATGCATGCGGGCTGGGCATTTCAACTCTGACCATCCCACAGATTTCTCTGCCTCATTCACAGCCCACCGTGCTCTTTAAAGAAGCTCCTCTGAATACAGGTTCTTTGCTTTAAGCAAACTCAAAAGATGAACATTTGTCCTTGACATCATGAAAGGAGTGATTATCCACTTTACAGAAGAGTTTATTTCATGTCATCTAGAACAGAGGTTAGCAAACTACATACAGCCTGCTGTCGCTGCCTGTTTTTGTCAGTAAGATGTTAATCACACACAGCCATACCCGCTCATTTGCGTATCACCTGTGGCTGCTTTCTGCTACAACAGCAGAGTGGAGTAGTCGTGACTGAGCCCTTATAGCCTGCAAAGTTAAAAATATTTACTATGTGCCAACCCCTGGTCCAGAATAAGTCCCCAAAGGGCATTTTTTTATTTAAAAAAATAGGTAATTTAACTTGTACACAACTATAAACAATCTCAGCTATTACATAAAGTGAGGCAGAACTGCAGTTCTGGGATTTTCTCACTCTGGAATTCTCCACCACGTCAGTGAGAGCCCCGGGATCCCAGAACTTACAGCTCTTTAAGATTCTTCATCTTCACAAAGGCATCAAACTGGATAGATCGGATTGCGTTCGCACCAAGGTTCCTGAAAAAGAACACACTTCTCTTATGCAAAAAGATCCTGGGTACCTTCAAGGGTCTGCCATCCCTTGAATGACATGCATGTGAACTGAGACACTAGGGATTTTTCAGGACAGCCCTGGTTTCAACGATGAGCCACAGGTACTAGCTAGACCCGTGTCCTAATTCTGCTCTAGCTGGCTGTCGTTTCATGTATTTTGACACAAATACATGGAGTCACCCTGGAACCAAGCCCCCTTAAAGGGTGTTATTAAAGTGAGGTTGAGGCCTTTTCAGTACGTCAACAGGCCAAAGCTGTCCCTGCAGAATTACAGTCAAACTTGATTCAACGAGGAAATAAACTAGAATAAGGTACTAGAGACACCGCCCTAGATGGTGACAATATGGAGTGTCTCAGGGCCGCTGGGTCCTCTTCCTCCCAGGGTCTCAGGCAGCCACACACGAGAAAACCACCCGGTTAAGTCCAACGTGCACTCAGCACAGTTAAGCTGCTTTAGTGGCGCAACAGACTCAGCCCTCGTGGTGGTGGAGATGAGGCTGGGGCCTGTGAAGGCTCCTGGCACAATGGTGAAGCAGCACAGGCCAAGGGAGGAAGGTAGTCCTCCAAATACCAGTCATATTGATTGAGAGCACACCAACTGCCATATGTTCTGTAACTGTTCCTGGTGTAGGCAAAACAGAGGACAAAGTTGAAGCTGTCTTCTAATGAGAAGGAAGCAGCTGCTGTTTCCAAATAGCCTGTTTCTCGGTTTACAAAGATGCGATTAAATTGCTAGCAGACTTCCCCGGCAGTCGCATTTGGCAGGCCTGTGGTTTGGGGAGGGTCTGGCGAGATACTCACAGGTGCTCCAGGCCTTCCAGCCCCGAGAATGCTCTCTTAGCCACGGACTTGATCTTGTTTCCAAACAGAGTCCTACAGTTTCCAAACATCCAGAAACGGGACGGAAGGGGTGGGGAGGGGACGAGGGAGGGTTGGAAGAAAGAGAACACACAATTAGGGTAGTGCTATCTGATGAGTCTGTCCAGTGAGATGCAGGTGGAAATGTGACCTTGTGCTGAGATGAAGGGTCTGAAGTATGCAGGCCTTCCCCTTTCTGGAAAGAAATACTTTTATCTTTATTAGGATTTAGCAGTGATGACAGGCTGGAATTGCATGCACTGTCTCGCCTAAAAAGGCCCTTTCTATGTTAAGTGGAAATCACCTTGTCCAGTCCGGGCTGTCTCCAAGGACCACCCAAGGGGATGAGGAGGGGTGAAGTTTAGCAATGGCCTCACAGTAGAGGGTGCTGCTCGCTGCTTCAGGGAGAGGAAGCAGAGTCAGAGAGGGTAATGAAAACTCTGGAACTAAAGCTGCCGCCTGATCTGAACACTGCACTCTGAGGATAAAGCTTCCCAACCAACGCAAGAAGAGGGCAGGAAACCAGGCATCCATCACGATGGCTCTGTAGCTCTTGGCACTTGAGGCCCACACTGGCAGCCAGGGTGCCCATGAGACTGACCTCCCTGGGGCCTGCAGGAGACGCCAAGGTGCTCTGGCCTCTTTAACAGGACCTGGATCTTATGTGATGTCGATGGGCCAGAGGGCCATTAAAATCCCAGGCCCAAGGGTCCTCAAAGGTCAACCTCCAACATTACCTAAATGCCCATACCCCTGGACTGCACAACCACTAGAAGGGGGCTCTTGCTTCAACATAATTCCAATCCCAGCCTGAGACAGTGTCTTCTCCGAAGCCAAAATCTGCCTCCCTGCAACACGCAGGGCTGTGTAACCAAAAGGACAGTTCACTTCTCTACGGGGGTGAACACAGTGTGTGCTAGATGGACACCGGGAATGGAAAGAAACAATTCTCCCCTCCTCAGGATCAGAGCATTCCCTCCAGCTCCTGCTCACACAGGGGAATCGTCTGCTGGTGTCCACTCGAAGGTGGAGCTGACTTCAATGTCCACCAGCTTGTTAATAACACCGACTGCTGGGAGCGAGCTCTCGGAAGTGCTCAGAATCAGCAGGCCTGGGATAGGGGCTTCCAGGCAAAGGGATACAGGTGGTCAAGGGACCACCCTGGGAGAAAGCTAGGCTAGTGAGCCCCTCTCTGGGAGGCAGAATTCCTTGTCTAGTATCCCACTGAGAATTAGCAGAAAGATGTGGACTAGAGGCCAGCTCTACCTTCAGTCCTGCATCAGGATCATGGCCCACAAAGGAACACAGCAAGCACCAGCACTCCCCCACCCCCCACTCCCAGGAGGAGAATAAAGGAAACAAGAGCCCTGAAGAGAACCAGAGGTGGCAGGGCAGCCTAGGTATTGCCGGCCACACCAGCCCCAGGCTCCAACATAACTAGGAAAGGGCTCGGGGGGACCCCCAGGTAAGAACCAGGAAAGCAGCCAGGGTCAGGCTTACAGGAAACAGAGCGGCCAGTGCCAAGGGGCCACACGAGGACCTGCTTTCTCAGCCTGCTCCCAGGGCGCTGCAAGCCTGCGAGGCCGCTTCCCAGGGTAGCCACACCACAGGGACCTCCCAGCCCCCATTTCATAGGAAACAGACCCCTTCCTTCTCACACGTCCTCCATTTAAGCAGCCGCAGACAAAGCCTGCTCTGTTTTCTGCCTCCGGAGGGTGAAGGGGCAAAAAGGCCAAAGATCCCTTCGCTGTTTCTTTCCCTCAGAGGCAGCCTGTGTGATGTGAAAACAATCTTATCCTGAAAGAGTTTCCACAGCCTCTCTCAATCTGAAAGTTTCATTTTAAAACAAATAAACCAAACACACAGAAAACCCAGTGGCCACGCTAACGGACGCTCCCTAACCACAAAGGCAGCCCAGCAAGGACAACACTCGGCACTCAACCCCAAGAAGGCCTCGGAACCACCGACTTCTGCACTTCTTCAGATCCCCCGGCCAGCCCACTGTGCCCCGCTGTCCTGGTAAACACGCACTGCGCTGTTTGGTGAAATGCCCGTCAACCAGATCCAGGAAAAAGCTGCGCTTTATTTCATCCATTAAACATTAGTCACACTGACCTCTTTTACAACGAGGGCAGGCTGTTATTTCTAACAGTGACAAGAGCAATAAAGCAAATTCTCAATTATGCAGGGAAAGGATTACAGCGTTGGAAACCCCACAGGGCAGTTCACTCTGTCCTCTGTGTCCTCTGTCGCTATGAGTAGGAACTGACTCTACAGCAATGAGTTTTAATCATCCTGTTGGTAGATTAAAATAGGTCCTCACATTCTCCCAGACACCTGGGGATGGGGGCTGAGCTCAAGCTGACGGTTCTAATACAGGATGCCGTGTGGGGAAAGGAGGATGCCGGTTCTGCGCACATTGCAGAGGGAGAGGAGACCTGGCTGCACCTGACCCAGGTTCCTCCTCAGCACCACTGGAGCAGACAGTGACCCTGGGACGTCATCTGTCAAAGACTCTCACGCATCTCCTGGCCAGCCCAGCTCCTGAAGCTCCTGGCAGGCACTGGGAAGGATGCTAAACCGGTCCTTGTCCTCATGTCTTTGGGAATAGCCATGATGTGTATGAGCCTTCCCCCACCCCTCAACAATGACTACCATTCTGTGGGCCCAGCCCCGCCCACTGGCCAAGACAGGGCAGCTCCTCAGGCCCTTCCACCTTGAGGAAATGGAGAGGCTCTGCCTCCTAATCCAGCTCTGCTCACTTCCCCCAGCTCCCCCTTCAGCATGCCTCCTTGTGCCACTCAAGCCCCTCCCTCCCGAGGAATGCCGCCAGAGAGCTGGAACCACAGGCTGGCACTTGGATCATTCATAGTATGCAAGTGACTGACTGCTGCTCCTCTCTGCCGCTAATCTGGGGTCCAGGAATCCTCCCTCCCTCCTCACATACTAACTCTGGGACGCTCTGCAGGCCCCCGGCAGGTGCCTCAGAGTTGGGGGCTCTGAGGTAGGGAACGTAATTGTCACAGGCAAGCCAGGGAGAGGAAAGCAACTCTCCAGGGTCTAGGAGCCTTCTTGCCCCGTCAGGAAGCTCCAGTTTGAAGAACTATCCAAAGTGGTTGTGTGCAGCAGCTGGAAACATTAAGGGCAGGGAGGCATCCACCCAGCCTTCACGGAAGGAGGCCTTTTATGGCTCTGCTGCTTCTCTTCTTCCTTTCTGGGAGAACACTTTAATTTAGGTCTAGCCTCAGGGAGGGACCCCAGGTCCTTTAGCTTAAACTCAGTGAAGGCCAGAAAATTTCCCCTTCCCATTCTGAGGTAGATCCCTGAACACCAGCCCTCTCCAGCTCTTCAAAGGCAAGCCCACACCAGATCGAAGGGACTCCCAGCACTGATGCTGTCTCCACAGGATGAATCTGTTCATCAGACACGACAGCTCTAGAGGGGCAGCCCTGCTTCTCACTGGGTCCCGGCCCATGAAAATGGACCAGCAGAGTGTTGTGAACCCTTCTCCCAGCAATGCTCTGAGGAGACTGGGTAGGGGAGGAGATCAAGAGCTCCATTCGTTCCTTCCTTCTTCATTCAACAGATGCTTACTCAACACCTACCAATGCCAAGTATGCGGGGTTTTAACCAGAGCTGTGCACCAGGATCATGGGGAAACATCTGCTTTTTGTTTTCCCTTTTAATGTGGAGAATTTCAAACACCATCACAGGTAGACAGGAGAGTCTCACAAACCCCGCTGTACCTGCCACACAGCTATAGCCATCATCCACTGCTGCCAATCTGACCGCATCTCCACCTCTACCACTTCCCACCCCAACCCAGCTGGATTCTGTGGAATCCATATCACAGGCATCCTGTCCTTTTCTTGTTTTAATCCAAGAAGATAAGGGATTTTTTTCTTTTTTTTGCATCATAACCATGACACCATAATACCTAAAATAATTGACTACATATATTTAGTCACATTAAGGAATTATTAAGTTACAATTTCCCCCCAAATGTATGTTCGTGTGTGTGTTTCTCTCTCTCTCTTAAAACACGTGTAGAGCCTGTAGGCCAAGATTCAGATTCAGTGGGGCTGGGTGGGCTAAGGCTTGAGAATCTGTATTTTAACAAGTTCTCAAGTAAGTCTCCTGATTAGGTCAGTTTGGAAACCCCTGCTTTAGTGGAGCACATGTCGAATCAGATAACTCAAGTGAGGAAAATGGGGGTTTGCACTGACTTCTTGGGGGTTCAGACAGAACTGCTGAGCCTACTCCAGTGGGGCAAGGTTGGAGAAAACACCAGGGAAGACAGACAGCAGGCAATGAGGAAGGCAGCCTCAGGCTACCAGGGTCCTCGGAGCCGTGCACACTGCACGGAGCTTCCCTCTGTGGGAGGAAGAGCCTCCTGAAGCCCTGAACACCCAAGAGCTGTGGCTCTAAGTAAGTTCTACTGGAGGGACAGGCCCCTCAAGAAGCTGGGCCGTGCTGTCCACTCTCCCCACCATCTCCCATCAATGAGTTAAAGACGTCATTGTCAGAATCAACTCAACAGCAAGGGGTTTGGTTTTGAGCCCCTTTCCAAGCTGGTAGCCCTTCTTGTTAGTAACAGGTCTAGGTCCCCACCCCTTGCTGTTCCTGGCCTTCCCAAAGCTTGCTGTGTATGGACTAAAGGTCTTGGAAACAAAAAGACGAAAGACTGACAGGCATTTGTGACATGCTATCAGAGCTCGGGATGCTCAAGAAGAAATCCAATCCTCCGAGAGCTGTAACAGCTTATTCTTAATCAGAACCTCATAGTATGGCAGGTGTGAAAAAACACACTTTTCGAAACAAATCAGAAGCATTTACAAAGAATACTCTCCCCACACAAGCTTTCCTGGCACCCCGAGCTCATCTGGTGCTCTGAAAACACTTCACATTTGTACTTGAGGGGCAGGTGGGCTCTCCTCTGCTCACTACCACTGGGACCCCGAGATCACAGTGGGGACTGTCTGGTCTGTCTTATCCTTCCAAGTCTCCTCTGAGTGGCTAATGCACAGTGAACAATCCGACTCTAACTCCTGTATGTTCTGTGGGTGAGCAGTGAGGCCAGACGCAGAGAGAACCAGGGTAGGACAGGAGAAAGAACGCAGGCTTTAGAGCCAGGCAATCCTGACCCCGCCACTAAGCAGCTGCGTGGCTGCGGGCAAAATCCCTTGGCCTCTCTTTCCTCAACTATAAAAAGGCAGTGTAGGAGAGCCTGCCCACATGAGATACAACAGATACCATATACACACACAAGGGCCTAGGAGAGTAACTGGCACATCCTAGGTGATAAAAACCGAAAAACCCAAAATCTTAAAATAAAAAATAGCTGTTACTATTATCCTTGGTAATGAGTGTTTCCATTTAAGATTAGAATTGACAACAGAAGTACTTACAGAGCCTTAAAACCATCAAAAGTTACTGAGCGTTCAGACGTTTCACAAAATTTCTAGAAATTGAGTCAGAGGGCCAGGCTCCTTTGTGCAAAGAATACAAAAATTTGGCTGTTTTCACACTAGTCACATTAAGCAGGAGAGAAGGACCAATGGCTACCAGATACCATGTCTTTTTCCCCACAGAAACCAGGGCCTGGGGCAGCAGTGGGACCACTGGCCCAGGGAGAAGGTTGGATGCCTCCCTCTTTCTCATGCAGACTGTTCTTCCCAAACAAAAGAAGATGTTCAAGGAGCCAGCTGTCCCCCTGCAGAGCCCAGAACAAAGGAGGCTGAAGAACCATCTCCATCACCAGAGCCAGGACTTCAAACAGGAGATACTCACAGCTTGCTCAGGCTGTCAAGCCCTGTAAAAGCGCCACTGGTGTCCTCTATTGTGCCTGAAATCTCGTTATGGTCCAGATCCCTGTGGAGAAGACAGAAAGAAAGCTCGCCATCCAGTCTGAGTTTTCAACTTATTCTTCAACACGGGGGGAGGGGAGCTCAGCCTTACATGAAGCTTCCGCTTTAAAGCTAAAAACACGTTAAGTGCATTCTAGATGGCCAACTGTAATGTATGGCTAAGGAAAATGTGACCACTCCCCCCAGGAGGCCCAGTTTTGCCCACACCTTGTGGTGTGGCCTCCAACCAAGCCGACACTAGTCACACATGAAGCTTCCCCAGGCCTCCATGTGCTGGTTCCCAGGCAGCCACAGCGAGCCAGGGGGCGAGCAGGGGAAATCACACAGGAAAGTTTGTACTCCACCCCCGAGTGCGTGTATCTGGCCTCAGCACCGAAAATCAACCCAAACGGATGAAGGGTTCCTTAAGGTCCCTGTCTGCTCTCACACTAACCAGAGTCCCTTTTCCAGACAGGACCAAAAAACTATGGCAGGCACATGAAGGAGGGGACAATGAGAGAGGTACCCTCCCTGGGGCCACCTCTGTGATAGAAGTAGAACTGGACCCAGAGCCCTCACCCCCTCATGGTGCCTGCACAGTGACTCTGAGCCAGGGAGGACATCTGGGCGCTGAGTCAGACTTGTGACCCACTTGCCAGGATGGGAGAAAGGCAGCCAAGCTCTCAGCCCAGTCTCCTCCAGCACTGCAATCACAAGGCCGGTGAATCAGCTTCCTTCCCTCAATTTCCAGCAGCAGGTCGCAGCCCGCAGGCAAACACCACACCTGGCGGCCAGGCCCCATTCCACCACATTCAGCCCTCACCAACTTTACACTTGGTTCCTGGTCCTTAACTGTCCTCCCCTGAGCCCTCAAGACATGGGGCCAAGAAGAGAAAAGGGATGGCCCTCTTGGCCCCAGGAGAGCCCTCAGAAGGAATCACACTGCCAGGAAGGAACAAGCTCTGACTGAAAAATGAGATGCTTGCTGTGACCGTATTTTACAGCAGGAAGCTCAAAGAGCTGACATTCTGCTGCTGGAAGGGAATTCTCCTTTCAATGGGCCCCTCTCTATTATCTTCATACTACAAACGGGGGACTTGGGGCTGCAGCTCTGTGTGACTGTCTCCCCGCTCCTGGCCCTGGCTGACGAACTTTTTCTCTTTTCTCTGGCTTGCTCAGTCTGAATATTCCCAGCCTTGTTAACCAAGCCTTGCAAGGCCTCACAGGCTGACCTCAGCATGGACGGCCTGGCGTCCGGGCGCCTTGACATTCCCCAACAACAGCTCAGCATTAAAGCCCACTGCTGTCTCCACCGGGTGTGGGTGCAAAGGCCTTCCTGCCTCTGGAATCAGAATAGGCCCCTCTCTCTGCAGTCGGCACACCTGCAAAGGAGCACGCAGAAACCATATGCCCCTCTTTTGGGGCTTTATGCCAACAGTTGCCTGGAAGTTCTCGAAAGCCAACAATTGACAAGTTTTGTGGTGAAAGTCCCAGAAAAGCATCCTGCAGCAACTTCCTGCCACCCCACTTAATTAGGGGTCTGGAGGGAAATGACATTATCACCTCCACTTTGTTCACTGACTCCTAATGAGGCTCATGGAAAGTCATGGAACTCCTCAAGAACCTGCCTCGGCAATGAGGCATCCTGGGACACAGCAAGTGCTGAACAAGTTCAAACCCCAGGCGCCCCTTGGTTCAGACAGAACATACTTGGGACTGAAAAATGGAAGTCAGAACCGGTAGACTCAGGACTGGAAAGACTAAGCTCCCGGCTGCTGCACTGGAGGCTACTCCAAGCACTCGGCCTGGGCGGTTTTTCCCAACCACAGGACCCCAGCATCCTGCCAAGCACACTGCAGGAATGACCACTTGATAACAAGAGTTTTGTCAAAAGTCATCATCACTCTACAGGCACCAGCTTGAGGGGAGCAAGAGACACTTTTCTGTTCAACCAGTTCCTTTTCAGTTGATTACAGAAAAGCTTGAGGCTATACACATAACAGGCCAGCAGTGGAGCCGATTCTGACTCAAAGCAAATGGGAACAGAATTCATCAACGTAGTGGGTTTGTTCTGTTCTGCTCTCCCAAGTGGGTACCCCTCCCTTCTTCTGTCAACCCAACAGTGAGAGACGTACAAGACTCGCAGGGTTTTGAGTCCCCTGAAGGCGCCTTCCGCGATGTGGCTGATGGAATTATGGCTAAGACGCAGGATGTTCAGGCTATTCAAATCAGCCAGGCTCTCCTCGTCCAGCCGGGTGAGGTTGTTGAAGGACAGAATCCTGAGGAAGACGGGGAAGGCAGATGTCACCGTCAGGTCACAGGGGGTTGCCCTCCCTCTCTGTTCCTCAACACCAAGCCACTGTCATCCTGGTCTCAGTGGGAGGGCACACTCACTCACTGACACACCCACAAGAATCCCAAAAGCAAAAGTGGTTGTGTAGCTAGAACCCCATCATGGCTCAAAATCCATACAGACTGACCCCTAAGATGGACTTGTAGGTCACGGAGACAGAGGAGATCCATAAACTGAGGAACACAAGAACCCTCAAGGTTCCAGTCCCTGCTTGCTGGCGTCCACAGCTCGTCCTGATTCAGGCTAAGAAAGGCCTCCCACTGCAGTGACCTAGAGACTCCGGACAGGACCTGGTAAGCAATGGTACCCACAGCCCAGCAGTTCTCAGAGTGAGCAGGAACTCCAGCTAGACTCCACATGTCAGCCAGCAGAGGGCACCACTAGCCACTGCCTGGGACAAGCCTTCCACACCAGCACTTCATACCTTACCTGGGCAATACCCAGGGGACTCAGAGTCTACTGCCCAGTTCCCTTGTTCCCATTCAGGCCAGCAACTCAGCATGACCCACCCACTGTGTCCAGGGCAGGAAAGATGCCCCAACAATCATACACTTCCCCTGCGCATCAGAATGAAGCCCCCTTCCTCACAGCACTTCTCCTGTACGGCTGACACAGTCCTGGGCTAGTTACTTGGCATAGTAGTCATCTATCTTTGAAAAATGGGAATGTAGGCTGGAGCAGGAAGAAGAAAAATAAATCCAGAGACGATTAACGAGTTTTTAAAGGCTGCAGGGAGCTACATTCTTTCCCTCCTGGAGAAATAAGTCACGGTGTCTGTCAGTCACAAAGACCTGGCAGAACACCAAAATTACAGCCTCACCTGCAGTTAACAAATTTCGCTTCAAGGAGGCAGGAAACAACATACTGTAAAGCACCCCTAAGCCTGGCTCTGACATTACCTGGCCATCAGGCAAACTGCTAAGTTGGTCAAGGCACGCTTGCATGGCCTTCCCTGACCCTTACAAAGGGCACAGCAGACAGCTTCACACTGTCTGCCAGCCAGAGAGGGACACAGAACTGAGGACTGCCCCAGAAGAGTGTGGCCTGTCACCACCCCTCAGGGGATTCAGGGGAACTGCTTCTCATCTCCATCATAAGACTGGCCAGGTCTGGGGGACTTAGAAGGCCTATCCTGCCTCCCCACCACTTCCAGCCCTGGCCCTTAAAAAATCCCGTGTCCTGGGAGTTCCCAAGTGGGGGGTGAACACTGTCACAGCCCAGGTAAAGGGCTTGCCAGAAGACAACCAATACCATGTGAAAATAACATGCAACTGTATTGCTTCGAAGTGCCAGGAAGCTAACTCCAAAAGGTGAACACACACACACACCACCCCCACCCCCAAGGAAAAGTATTAAGAAACAGGCAGGACTATTGATTTTTGCATTATAATGATGGATTTGCTGAACTATAAATGCCCGGCCCGTGTGGCACGCGTGCGTGTGTGTGAGGAGGGGAGAGACAACACAGAAGTAAAGACAAAAACGCCACTTGCAAGAGCCAACATGAAGTGTGAGCACCCCCTTAAGTTTGCCCAGTAAGTTCAAGAGTGAGTTTAGGACAAGAAAGGGGCCTGACACTCTGACAAACATTCGTTCAACTTCAACAGGTCAATCTTTTCCTACAGCCGAGCCTAGGAAAAGAAGAAAAAAGAGAAAGGAAAACCCCCCTGAACCCTCTTAAAGAATAAAGAACTCTAGTGGACGAGGAACTAGACATGAGAACAAACATGGTGAGGCCTGCCCCTCCCCGTGCCCAAAACCAATCTTCTAAATCTCCTAGAGGTGGGTCAGAAATGGTTCTCGAGCAAAGAACACAGCTATGCGAGTCCCTGGCAGGGCTGCTTTAATCACCAATAACCACACCCCGACCTAACAGGGTGGCCGTGGCTGACCCTCGAGGCTACAGCAGCTGTGAAACCCTGGACACCAGCAGCTCAGTGGTTCAGCTCTGACCTGGGAGCCCTGTCTGGGGACACCAAGAGTGAGGGGGCTGTGAGTCTTTCAGCCAAGTGTACACACACCTTCCCCACTGCATGGAGCCTCTGCTACCAGACTGCTGAAATGCAAAATGCGGACAAGGAAGGGGCCAGACCTTGTCAATTTGTCTGAAAGAAGGAAGGTGAAAACAAGCGTTCCACTATCAATGTCTCGCCACCTCTTAGCTTCACTCTAGGTCAAACCCTCCTTTCTGTGCTTGGGCTCAAATAACCTCTTTCACTGAAGGAGGAGGTGCTATGTGGTGTAGCCATTATCATACAGTCACACTCAAAACAGCTGTGATGAAAACACTTCTTTGGGCGGCCCTTCCACAGCAGAGCCTACGATCTCAGGGAAGTTTCTCCAAACCCATGAAGAGGCCTGAGGCAAAGGCTCCCTGCAGGGATTTAGCCTAATCTGACTAAATTCAGTCTAATTTACTCCTTCAGTCTAATGTGAAAGCAGGGGGTGCAGGGAGGAGATTAGGAAGGGATCCAAACTCATATCCCTGAGGTCCTGCTGTAGGCCTGGCTGGTTTGGGGACCAGTCCTCCCTCCAGGACAGGGCTGTTGGCCTGCCAGCCTGCCTCCAAGCTCCCTCCCTATCCAGCCCTCCCCAGAGCACAGCGCTGGTGCTGGCGACACTTACAGCTCATGCAGCTTCTGGCAGAAGCTCCAGCCATCGCGGTTAATGCGAGAGATGGAGTTGTTGCTGAGGTGGAGCTGGTGCAGGGCCGTGAGGCCGTAGAGCGAGCCGCTGTTCACTTCCGTCAGGCTGTTGTACTCCAGGTGCCTGCAACGACAGCCACAGCCAGGATGAAGCAGCCCGCAGACACCTCTTGGCAGTGGTGAGGCATCTGATGACTGCGGGCGCTGCTGTCAGCTGGGCGCTGTGCCAAGCACTTCACTGGCAGTGTTCGTCCATCCACTCAACAGACGACAAGTAAGAGCCACACTGTATCAGGCACCATGACCAGCACGGAGAACATAACAGTGCATGAGAGAACCGCAGAGACAGCTCTCACTCACACTCGCTCTCGTGCGTGTGTGTGTGCGTGTCTGCTTGTACACTTACACGCAGGGGGTAGGAGAAACCAGACAAAACACTAACGGACAGTGGTAAGGGCCAAGACAGACTGAGAAAGTTCAGAGGGCAAGGGAAAGCTCCTAGACGTGACCTTTTTAGCCGAGACACCAAGGAGGAGTGCAGGTGATCCAAACAAACACACAGGTAGAAGGGTTCCAAGCAGAGGGCACAGCAAGAGCAGAGTCCACTAAAGGAACAGAGAGAAGGTATGAGACAGCTCTTATTACCCCATCTTAGAGAGAAGGAAACAGAGGCTGAGAGAAGCTAGTCACTCGTAAAGACTCCACAGCTTAGCAGGTAACTGGGGCGGGGGGTGGGGGTGGAGGTGGCAGAATTCAAACCCAAGGCAGGCTACCAACATCTGTGCTCTGGAACACTGTGTCAAGAGACACGGCTTTAGCTCTGGGGTCAGACGACTTGGGTTTAAGTCCTAATTTTGCCACCTGCTGGCTGAATGAACCCGAGCATCTGTACAGTGGAAATATCAAGAGTATCGACTTCATAAGGCTGTTGGGAGAAGGAAATGAGAAAACGCACATTGAGATTTTCACAGTGAGCTTAGGACTTCGTTCTCAACAAGTTTATGAAGTAAGTGTGTTATTGCCCTGCTTCTCAGCACAGCACACCCCGGCCACAGGTGACCCGACCCTGTGACTGGCCTCTTCATGAAAGTCACTATTCCACATTTTGCTCCATGCTCAATGTTACGGGACTCTGAGCAACCGCCTTTGCTTTTTCCCATCTTACTTTCTGCCGCTGCTCAAAAAGTAAGCACTTAATTTATAAATAACCTCTAAGACAATTCATCAACCCTAATAGGTACACATTCGTTCAACATAAAGACCAAATGGTTATTTGCTAACTCTAATTTCTTCTGAGAATCCAAAGATTCTGTTTTGATCTTGGCCTACACAGCACACCATCAACTGGATTTCAAAGTCCAAAACGACAGTTTCAAGGATGTCAAGTAAACGCTTTCTTGAAAATGTAAAAACAGAGAGACAACTAAGCGAGACAAGGTGAGTGAGAAGCAAAATGCCAGTGCTTAGGCCGTTATTTTACTATGTGTGTGTGAGTGTGTGTGTGTGTGTGTGGTGTGTGTGGTGTGTGTGGTGTGTGTATGTGTGTGGGTGTGGTATGTGAGTGTGTGTGGATGTGTGTGAGTGCATATGTGTGAGAATCTGAGTGTGAGCGTGTGAGTGTGTGAGTGCATATGTGTGAGAATCTGTGTGTGAGTGTGTGTGTGTGTGAGTGGTGTGTGTGTGTGTGTGTGTGAGTGGTGTGTGTATGTGGTGTGTGGGGGTGTGGTATTTTGGGTGTAGGGTGTGTGAATGTGAGTTATGTATGTGTGTATGGGTGTGTGTAGTGGTATGTGGGTGTGGTGTACGTGGTATGTGTGTGAGCTGGACGTAGGGTTTTTGGTGGTTGTTTCTGTCACAAAGATGACCAACAAAGGCTATAAAAGCAGTGACACAATCCGCACAAAGTGGGAGGGAGGAGGGGGTGTCATGGGCGAGTGAAGCCATTGACTGTAATGCAACAAATCTCCAGGTGAGACATAAAGATAGTGGCAGAAGTGTATTAACCTGGAGACTTGCAAGTAACCACCAGAACGACCGAAAACAGAGTGACTGGCTCTTGGGAATGAAGTGGGGAGGGTGGGGGCACATGACTGCTTTTCTTTCCTGCCTGATTGTCTTTAACTATGTGTATACATTGGTTTTGATTTTTAAAAAAAAAAAAAAAAAAGCTAATTTAAATGTTTCAAAACAGAAGATCATCAATAGTCTTTTATGTATGCTTCGCTGTCATTCAACGTTACTCTGGCAAGCACGCAAGTTCTCTTATTGTACACATCTGGCTAAAGAGAACGATCCCTTGATAAAAGCTGAACATCTGCATGGAGTGCCTTGATTAGCTCACAAGACAAATAAATCTCTCAGGATGAACTATACATTGTTGGCCCACCTGCACATCAAGAAAGACTGTCAAACCCAAGAGCTGGGAAAGAAGGAACTTCCTGTGGTGTGTGGGAGGAGGAGGATGTGGGAAGGGAGTCAGCTGTGCAATCCCATGTCCATTACAGAAGTGGGGGTGGGGAGCAAAAACGGGGTGGGAGGGAATGCGCCCACCAAAATGGCTTCCTTGTCCATCTCCACCAACCAACTTACCTGACCTAATCCACTAACACCTCCTCCAAGAGATTTTCTTAAACCACGAGGAAGGAAATCAGATTTGGCCCAGTCCCCATAGACACAGATGCCACAGCGTTGGATCCAGCTGAAGTCACGTACAGTCCTTTAGAGCAGGGTGCTGGGTCCAGTTCCCCATGACATGCCCAGTGCTCAGATGAATGAACACGTGTGACACAGACCACACACGTATCCCCAGCTCCACAGCAAAGCCAGGCCCTGCCCCGAGCCTGGCCCACACTTACAGCACATGCATCTTGGACAGCCCCCAGAAGGCCCCGTCAGTCAGCTTGCTAATGTTGTTCCGTTGAAGCTTCAGCACCTCCAGACTGTCGAGTCCCTGGAACGTCAGGCCCTCGATCAGCCGAATTCGATTCCGATTGAGGTCCCTAAAGAGGTGGAGGCAGAAGGTTCAGAGTGCCCCATCCACACACCTGCTTATGACCATTCCCATGCAGTCCTGGCTGGGCTTCCTAAGCCAGCAGGGAAATCCCATCAAGTGAGGTTCCATGGAAGCTGGAGCCCACACCCGTGTCATGGCCCTCCTCACCCACTGACACCAAACAGGGCACTGCTGCTACTGAGTGAAAGAGAAGGGATGCAGCTGCCACATAAGCCATCCCCACATCCTCCCGTGAGCGTGCACTCACGATACTCTGTCGTGAGGCACCATTCATGATGCTGCAGTGAGGAGGTGGGCATGACTCAGGATGTGAGCATCTTAGGTGAGATGTCTCAGCTCAGCAACAGAAATCCTCAACCCAGGGAAGGTCTAACCACTGGGTTTCAAATGACAATCACACTTTCCCTCGGGGCATTTAACAGGAGCTCTACTTATGGAGAGAAGCCCCGGTGGTGCAGTGGTTAAAGTGCTCAGCTGCTAAACGAAAGGTCAGCGGCTTGAACCCACCAGCCACTCCGCGGGAGAAAGATGTGGCAGTCTGCTTTCAAAAAGATTTACCGCCTTGAAAACCCCACGGTTCTATTCTGTCCCATAGGGTTGCAATGAGTTAGAACTGACTCCATGGCAATGAGTTTGGTTTTTTGGTTCTACTTATGGAGAGAAGTTACTGCATACAGGGGGTGGGGGAGTAGGAGGAAGACACACTGTGAAGCATACACGTATGGCTTCCAGCCCCAGTGTGATAAAGCCTTAGTCAACCAAAAGATGTGAGGAGTCTGGGTGGGCAGCACTGGAGGAAGGGGAAGAAGGAGAGCACAGGGTTGACCAGAAAGTCCTTGGTTTTCCCCAAATATTTCTGCAGCACCTCATGACCCTGCCCCACACGCAGCCTACTGAGCGCCGATGAGACAGACCTGCTCCGAGGACTGAAGGATTAGGGCTCCGGCCGTCACTGCACAGGGCGGGGGAGCAGAGGCAGTGTGAGGCTGGGGCTCACCACGTCTGCTGCCAAACCTGGCCCTAAACGGTTCTTTTGTTCTGTTTAAATCCAAATCTCCAATACTGGCTTATGTTCCTTAGATACATTCTTTAGGGAAAGAGGGCACAGAAAACAAAAAACCAAGGAACAAAGAGTCCTTAATCGGTTCTGGTTAATAGAAAACCAAAACCAAACTCGCTGCCATTGAGTTAATTCCAACTCCCAGCGACCCTAGAGAAGTTTTCCTGAATCCAAAACCCGGTGCCACTCTAGGAGGGCACGCAAACGGGGCCATCAAAAGCAGACAAACACCACAGCCCGCGTCTTGCTCACTACCTCTGGCTGCAATAACCCATAGAGCTCGCGCATTAGCTGGCGTCCGCTAACCAACAGGACTCCTCACCTCATTCTGGAAAACGCCGATGAGGACAAGCATTCACACACTCAGTGGATCTCTTTCTCAGCAATCTGAGGCAACCCACAGGCACCAGACCCAGCTCCTAACTTGCTTTTATGAGGTGCTGCCATAGGGCCATTAATGATAGTTTATGCAGAGCTTTACCAAGGGGGAGTGAGGAAGGGGTGGTGTTTGGTATAAGGTCCCTGGGGAAATGCGGCCTCCATGAAGTTGGGCCAACCGTAATTAAAGTGCAGGTTTCCGTACTCACAGTTGAGTCAGCCTGGGTAGCTTGAATGCTTTCACAGGAAGCTGGGCGATCCTGTTTTTGCTCAGGCGGAGCGTTAGCAGCGACCGTGACAGACCATCAAATGCTCCCAACTCCAGGGCACCGATCCGGTTGCTGGCCAGGTTGCTGGAATGATTCATAAGAGAAAGCATAGCGGTCAGCAGGAGGCCTTCCTCCTCTCGTTAAAGACACGAGACCCAGCCGTGTTGGGAAATAAGACACACGCAGAGGGACAGGTTTCCAGTGAGACACTTGTCATCACCAGGCTGTGAACACCATCTTGACTCACAGATGGGCAGCTGGGGAAGTGCAGGTTATCAGGACCGCCCAATGAAGGCCGTGAGGTCAGCCTTGCTTCATGCTCAATGCAAACTGCACCTCCACCGCCAACCGTTCTCCCACACCAGCCCAGCCACCAGATTCCTCCTCACCCAAGGGTTATGGCTCAAGACTGAACAGGAAAGACCTATGAAGCAGAAAGTCACCTGAGGGGCGAGGTCAGAGTGGATTTAATAATTTGGGTAAACAACCTTTAATTCTGAAGTAGATCTTATTTTATGACTTACAAAATAAATCTGTATAAACCACAACTCATTTAAGAATTCTAAATGCCCCCAAAAAACATTTAAGGAGATCTGCAGAGAGGCCCTTTGGAGAACCAACGATACGTCAATGGTACCTTTATTTACAAGACTGGGAACACAAGAGGCATTTCCTCTTACAATACAGAAAAGGCAGATATCGTTTCTCAAAGTACACTGGATGGTACAGCTAAGATCTGTGCATTCCACTGTATGTCAATTGTATCTCAAGTAATAAAATAAAAATTTAAAAAAAAAAAAAAAGAGGAGGTGGATAAAAGAAAAGGGAGGAACGTTAAGGCATTCCTGTGAGATGTTTCCTCCCAACACCTCTCCTCCCACCTTCCCTGGACAAATGCTGCTCTTTTGAGCACACATGCAAAGGACAAAGACCACAGAGAACCTTCCACAATGGAGAAGGCAAGGGAGGGAAGGAGGCACTTCTCATCCCTCCATCAGGCAGGGGCCCAGAACAGGGCACACGAGAATTCTTTGCAAACGTGGCGGGACTATTTGTTCTTAACACTTCAGATTAGAGAAGAACAGTCTGTGTGATTAAGAGATACTGGCCGGTATTTGCCAGAAGAGTTAAGTTCCTCCTGCTCTGGTGCAGGGAGAGAAGGTCACTCAGCAGCTGGTGGTTTCTTTGTCCCAAGCAAGGAGGTGGCAGGTGGCAGCTGGACACCTTTTCAAACGCCTTCATTAGGGACTGAGCATGGCCACACTGGCTCAAAGAGCCCGGGCCTCCTGTTTCCAGTTCTGATGCCCTGATGCAGCCTGCTCTCCTCAGGGTCTTTACTTGGAACATCAGTGTGCCAAGCCTCAGCCTCACTGAAAAGACAGGTCACAACAACCACACAACTAGCCTTGCAAAGAACTCCGAAATTACTCAGGCACAGCAGTAACGCAGGGAACGAAAACTTGCAAGTGATTTCAAAATGACTCTTTCAGCTTGTTGGTTTCTTCCCCAAACCAATGTTTTCCTAAGAAAAGTGGTGGATTAAATAGATACCAAGTTTCATTCTTCCTGCCTACTTTCTGGTGGGTGTGAGATGGGGCATGAGAATGGGTAAAAGAGAAAGAGACCAACAAAGAAACCTAAAAAGCCCTGAGAACCTACAAAATGGAGTAACCCCCCACCCCACCCCATAATAAACCAAATGATTTATTAAAAGAGGGCATGACACTAGAAAGATAAACTGAGTCTCTGAGAACGTAAGCCTTGTCAATGAGGTCACCCTCCAATGTGATTTCATCCCAAACTCCCCTTGAATCTTGTCTCTAAGCTTTCCCGGGAGGCAGCCCAGTAAACTGGAAAGAACACAGACTTTGCAGTCGAGATGACCTGGATTCAAGTCCCAGAATCTCCTCTTTGAGTGGGGTGTCCCTTAAGCGGGCTACTTAGCCTCAGTGTCCCTGTCTGTCTACGAAATTACAGTCAGGCTGTAGGCTTTGGAGATGCTCTATAAACAGGGTGGAGAGAAGGCACAGACCGGGCCCCCTGGCCTGCTGAGGGAAGCTGGCGGAGGTCTACACCATGCCCACAGACTAAAGCAGGCCTCAGCTGAGAGGAGAAGGAATGCTCACTCTGGAGACTTGGGTGCTGGTGACAGCCATTACCCAGCCTGGCTGTGGCAAGAAGGTCATTTACGGCAGGACAGAAGGCACTTACAGCTCCTTGATGTGCAGTCCATGGGGAAAGCAGGCACTCCGGATTTCCGTGATGTTGTTCGAACTCAAATCCAACACTTCCAAGGAAAGGTAAGCCTTCAGCTGATTCCCCTCCACACCGCGAATCTTATTGTGTTGCCTAAAACACACAAAGAGAAGTGACTCAATCATTTATTTTTGCAAAGAAACTATAACCAGAACCTGTTGCCTTGGAGTTGATTCTGACTCATGGTGACCCCATGTGAGCCTGAGTAGAATTGTTTTCAGTACCTGATTTTTCTGAAGTGGATTGTCAGGCCTTTCTTCCGAGGCACCTTTGAGTGGACTCAAACTGCCAACCTTTCGTTGAGCAGCCGAGCACATTAACCGTTTGCACCACCCAGGGACTCCAAAGCAACTATAAGAACAACTGTAACTATCGCTTCTCGGGACACTTCTTTCCTTGCTGTTTTAAAACGCGACCTCCTGTTCCTCTTCCCATCAAGTTTTTATATGCTGGCTGGGTGTTTCATAGGATATTGAATTTTCTGTCCCTTTTCTGTGAAAGTTGCTCTGTCAAAGTGTGTTCTCCCCAAGGGTAAGAACACAGTGGTGATACGTGAGATCACACAGAGACCAGCAAGACATGACCCAGGACCACCAGCCAGCTCCTAACCTAACTCTCACCTATAATTCTCAGAACCTAGCCCAGCCCCGTAAACTACCAAGACTGTAGGCACCAGAGCCCAGAGTTCAGCTTAATCCAACTGAACGCATCATTACACACCTCACATTTTACTGACACTGACCGTGTTCCAGGCTTGGAGATTGGTACAGGGGTAAAACAAACAAAGGAGCTGATGAAAATCCTGACCATCTACCAAGAAAAACAGAACTGACTGCTAACTAAAACTGGTCTAAGCAGAGTTGAATCCCCTGAACCTCCTGACTCTACCCCTCAATAGCTTCTCTGTGCCTTAGTTACCTCGTCTGAACAATGGGGTCCACAGCCCCTCCTTTACCAGGGACATGACAACCTAACCTGGAACCACACCACAGCATCTGCAGACATTAACATACATGTTCAGAGCGTCTACCATCTGCCCCAGGAAAGGCAACTTTCTACCACGACTTATTTGCACCTTTAATCCCCCTTCTGTCAAACCCACAATCTAACCGACCACCCAATATTTATTATTAGGAAAAGAAAAACAAATGCTAACCAAGGCTAGAGGGAACTGCCCCTCATGGGTTTGGCCCTGCCTGGCAGACTCAAACCACCACAGCCCCAGTTTCGGTATTCAGATGCTGAAGACTCTGCTGGGCAGCAGCATGGACCTCTGGGTTCCAACAGGCACTTACTCCGGCCAGTTTCTCAGTAAACAGTGTCAGCGTCTCCGGCCAATCAAAGCATTCTTGAACACGACACAACTAAGCCAGGCGTCGCTTACAAAGTGGCATCTCCTTTAAACAAACACTTGACCAAATCAGTTCCAACAGGCATAAACAAGGACCTCTTTCCCAGCAGCTCTGGGCTTCTCATCGACTCCTTTGTTTTTTTTCACAAGTCTCCCAGGCCCTGGACTCAAACACCCATTTACAAGGGCACAGCTCCACACACAGTGCAGTGTCCGTAGAAAGACAGTGCCCGGTTCCCATCACCTCCCTGCCCTCCCTCAGAGCTACTTCCCGGGATTCTTGATTGAGTTCTTTAATAAAGATCATCTCTTCAGTTTTCTGACTCCAAAAGAAACAGAAGAGAAGAGAAAACCTTTATTATGTAAAGTATGGGAAGAAAAGAAGAAGAAATAATGGCAACAGAGCTGGGTCTTATCCAGGAACTCTGAATGCAGCACCAGGGAGCCGACACAAGAGGAAACTGAGCAAAGAAAGGAACGGGCACTGCTGGACCAAAGTCACAGAAAGAAGGTCTGGCGTGGGCAAAACCGACCCACTCGGAGGGCCCGGAGGACAGCTGTGAGCCCTGCAACACTCCCCACAGGGCCCCTGTTCTCTACCCTCTCCCCAGCTCCTCTGCAGTCTCTCTGCCTTTATCTCTCATCTTATACGAGTTCCTTCTTTCTTTTCAGTCTATTATTAATTGAACCAAACACGTCCTGGGCCCCCACTCTGCCCCAGCCCACTACCGATACAGGATGCTGTGATGGGAGACAGGTCTTGTTCACACGCTACGAAAACGTTCCCAATGTAGCAGAAGAGGCAGCCAGGGAGATGAGAAACCACAGTGCCCAGAGTGAGGGCTACAGCCAGGATGGAGGAAAAGCTCTGGACACCCACAGGGGAGGAGCGCTGAGCTCTGCCTAGAGAAGGGCTAGGGTAAGCAAGCTCCACAGGGTGGGAAGCAGAAGCTGGGCGGAGACGGCTGGGCAGAGGCCCAGGAGCTGGGAGCTGGCCAGGCAGGCAGGACCACTATGTCACAGTAATCCAGATGAAAAATGGCAAGTCCTTCCATACACGGCCTCACTGCCTCACCTGCTCCTCCACCTCATGCACTCTGCCCCACCGTGGTCCTCAAACTCGCCAGGCCGACTCCTGCCTCAGGACCCTTGCACTGACTGTTCCCACTGCTTGGAATGCTCTCCCGCCCCAGAGATCACAAGTCTTATGTCTTCACTTCCTTCACAGCTTTATTCAAATGCCACCTTCTCCATGAGGCCTTCCCTGGCTACCCCCTCTAAAACCACAAGCCCCTTCACCCCCACACACACTTTCCACCCCCTTGCACACCTTATTTCTCAACAGCCCTGATCATCATGTCATGCACTCAGCATTTTGCTTCTTTCTTGTTTAACATTTTCTCTCAACCAGGATGTGGCTCCATGACGGTGGAGACTTTTGTCTGTTTTGGTCACTTCTGCGTCTCCAGCCACTGGGACTCTGCACAGCACATAATAGGTGCTCAACAAAAATTTGTTGGCTGAGCCACAAAGAATGAACACAGGCTGAATTCAAGGGAACGGAGAGGCTGCACCCAGATATATGCAGAAAAAAAGGAAAAAAAAATGCAGACAGATGAGTTCAATGATGGAATGTGAGGAGAGAAGAGTTTGCCAAGCACCAAGTGGCAGCCCCCCAGGTCCTCAAGGCTCACACACTGCTGTCCCCAGCTACTGAGGATGCCCTGGGCCCCAATCTCCTGCTCTGGACTCTAGCCCAGGGCTCCCAAACCCCTCCTGAACTCCCTGTTATGGACTGAACTGTGTCCCCAAAGAAGATGCTGAAGTCCTAACACCTGGGTACCCGTGAACATGATCTTGTTTGGAAACAGGTTATACTACAATAGGGTGGGTCCTGATCCAATGTGACTGGTGTCCTTATAAAAAGGGAGGAGACACAGAGTGGGAACAATGTGACAGAGATTGGAGTTAAGCTGTAACAAACTCAGGAACGCCTGGGGTCACCAGAAGCTGGAAGACGCAAGAAAGGATTCCTCCCTTAGAGCCTCCAGAGAGAGCGTGGCCCTGCCAACACCTTGGTTTCAGACGTCTAGCCTCCAGAACTGTGAGAGAATACACTTCTGGTGCTTTCACTCACCAAGTCTGCAGCTCTTTGTTAGGCAGCCGGTGCTCAGAATGCTCACCTTGCAGCTCTGGCTCCCATGGACCTCTACCACCTGCCCGGGCGGCTCAGGAGCCTCACTGTGCTGCTGCATGTCTCTGCTGACCCTGCAACTCCACCAGAAGCCAAAGAGTTCCTCCTGTCAGGAATACCGCCCTGCGTGGAAGAGCATGCACACCAACCTGCCCGAGTTCAAATCCCGGCTCAGAGGAACCCCGCCTGCACAGTGGGGGTGTGAGGTTCCTATACCCCATGGGCTGATATGACCTGACATGCAGCTGCTGCTCAATAAAGTGAGTTCTTTAGATTAGTCATTATCTGCATCTTCAGAGCCAGGCTCAGGATCTAGTTTGTAAAAGGACTCTGGAAAAAGAATGAATAAGTAAAATGAATGAATGACTGTCTACTCCTCTGTCACATGTCAATGCAAACAGGCAGATACTGCTCCCCTCAGGAACACGAGGCTAATTCAGATCTCTCACTCCTAGCTTCAAACATGAAACAAACCCACTCCAGCTGGAGAAGCCTGGGCTGCCTCAGGGAACCATGCTGCAAAACAAATCCAAGCCCACAGCGTCTGCAGCACTCAGGGTGGCTGGGGATCTGGTATAGCCCCAGCCCCGCCCAGGCCAGTTACATCCCCCTTCTCATTCCCACAGCAAGTGGGGCTCAGGCCCAAACCACAGACCCAAGCCCGCCAACCAAGCCCACAACACCAGGAGTAGCCTGCTTGTCTAAGACACCCCCCTACACCAGGACTCCACCATTCACCCAGGTTAGAGGAAACAGTCAATGTTCAGACACCCACAGGGGATGCCCTCCCACCTCCTCCAGAGTGCACTGATGTGAGAGTGAGTTTGCTGCCCTCACTTGACCTAGTGTTCCACTTTCATGAAACTGTCCATGTTTTTAATGATACGTGCAAACGCAGGTGGTCATAATGCCATGCCTTTAACATAACTGCCCAGTTCCCAAGAACAGCCACACTCATCTTTATAACTTCCAAAGGACTCTTTATCTAGCCCACTGGAGCGGCCCTCCAAGAAGAATCCTGAGGCGCAACCCCCGATCGGATCCATAAGCCTTCAGCAAAGCCTGGCTAGATGGAAATGCTAGTCGGCTGTTTCTCGGTCAACTGAAGACTGGTCTTAGCAGACTGGCCTCAACCAGATGGCCTTGCTTTTATGCCAGCTTCCCAAAGCCCTGTGTCAGTGGCAGATGTGTGCAGGGCTCTGTGACACTCAATCTCAGCAAGCAAGGCAGATGAGACTAAAGTTCTTATTCACTGGTCTCCTGGAGGGTCGTGTATTTACAGACCTGTATTCAAGGGAGAAATGGCCACCACCTTTATTCTCAAGGGAGGGAGAGTCGCAAAGGGATCTACTTAGTTTACAAAAAAGGGTGCAGAGGGTACAGGATGGGGGGAAACAGTGTTGTGCTTGGACTATTTCTCACTGGCCTCGTCAAAGGAACACTCCAGCCTTTCTCTCTGCAGGTACAGGGTCTGGGAAGGCATGTGGTGGCCAGGTCACGTGGCAGTCGCCTCCAGCCACAGTGTCGGCTTACCCTTTGGGCTGCCCTCTGGGGCGAGGAGAACTTAATACAGCAGAAGTGTATTAAAGCAACACCTGTTAAGGGCTTCAAAAATAAAATCAGTCTTCAAAGACGGAGAGCATGCAAGATAAGCTCTCCCCACTTGGCTACATTTTCAGAGCCGATGTTAAAATAGACAGTAAAACAGACAGAGGCATCTGAAACCAACATTTAAAACTTTTTATCATAAGTGGTTGTTCCACTAGAGCTCTGTGAAAGCCTGGTTTACAAGGTATTCCCGTTAGCAGTGGACAAGAGATCATGTCGCAGATAACCACCAGGAAGAACAGCCAGGAGATCAAAGGCAGTAGGGCCAAGGTGGGTCAAATGGGTAACAGCTGGTTCCTGAAATTATGCACCTACTGTCTACACACAAAAAAATCCTCACTGCTGCCGAGTCGACTCCGACTCATAGCAACCTTGTCTACACAGTAGTTGGCAAAGTTATTTTATAAAGGGCCTGATGGTAAATACTTCAGGCTTCACGGGCCATGCAGTCACGACTACTCAACACTGCTGCTATGGAGAAAGCAGCCACAGACAGCGGTGGATTATCCAACAGGCAAGGTAAGCACAGTGCTTACCCTGCTTACCAGGTGATCTGTAGTGAACAATTTCACACGGGTTTCAACACATCGAGATGTGAAATTGTTCACTACAGACAAGTAAGCAAGCACAAGTAAACCTGTGTTTACCTTGCCTATCGGATAATTCACCCCTGGCCAGAGACAACATGCAAATGAATGAACACGGCTGTGTGCCAATAAAGCTTTATTTCTAAAACAAGCAATGGGAAGGATTTGGGCTACTGGCTGTAGTCTGCTGACCCTGGTCTACACACTACAGCAACTCATTTGGGCCTCTAACTGCAGGAACTCAGATTCTAATTCCAGCTCTGACATAACTTTGGCACTATGGTTAAATCCTTCCTCTTGTATCTCGTTTGGAGTCCAAACAAGTAGTGCAAACAGTTAACGTGCTCCGCTACTAACCAAAAGGCTGGCAGTTTTGAGTCCACCCAGAGGTGCCTCAGAGTCTATTTCTAAGAGGTCATAGCCATTGAAAGCCCTACAGAGCACTGTTCTACGCTGACACACATGGGCTCACCATGACTTGGAATCGAATCAACAGCAACTGGTGAGGGTAGTAGTAGTGCCTGGTTTAACTGCCTCTAAAAACCAAAACCTGTTGCCATGGGGTCGCAATTCCAGCTCATAGTGACTCTATAAGACACAGCAGAACTGCCCCATAGGGTTTCCAAGGAGCAGCTGGTGGATTCAAACTGCCGACCTTTTGGTCAGCAGCCAAGCTCTTAACCACTGTGCCGCCAAGGCTCCAACCATCTGTAAAGTGGGGCTAAATACCTTTATACTGCACTCCGGTGCCCACGGCAGACATCACTAATCAATAACTGCAATCTTTCCCACTAATGTCTTTTCTACCTCTTCAGAAAGTGAAATGGAACATAAGTCTACATCATTATTACTTTCCTCAAAAGATGACCCAAGTTACTCACTGGAGCCAGCGAAGCTAGGCAGGCAAACAGGGTTATCTCACAGAAAACAAGAGGTTCACACTGTACATCCTTACTCTTTTTAGTTTTGCCAGTTAGGCAGAAACACATCGAAGCTAGCCAGCTCACAAATCCTCACAACTAACCAGCTATGCCCTCAGGCTCCTCCAGACAAACCACGATGACTCACAGAAGTCCACACTGTCAACTCCTGGAGTGTCAACTCTCACCATAAGTCTACCTCAAGATAAATTTTGAAGTGTTTTACTTACCAAATCACTGAAACTCAAATTACAGTTCTTTCCCTCACCTGAACCTCTGCTAAGAAACAGTTTCATACAATCTAGCCCTCAAATGGGGGAAAAAAAAAGCAGCCCACCTGCCACTACGCCCCCCCATTTCCCACTGAGATCATGGCAGACACAGTGAATCAAATTCCACACCCCATGGCCTCTAGGCATCCACAGCTTACGCATCAACCACTGCCTGGAGGTTTTTACTATGGCTCTGCACCCAAGACCTAACCCCACTGCCTCCCACACAGCAGGCATTCAAAGGTCTGATCAAAACAGATGAAGGTGTGCAGACATGCATAAGTGCCATCCGGGGCTACCTGGGAACTTTATATTCCATACGTGGAAAATCACACTATGGGAGACAATCTGAGGCCCTGATAGTACTGATTTTTGTATTTAAAACTCAGTGTGAGGAAAAGCAGCCCTGATGTCTACTTAAGTAGGTTCTTTGTATTACTGCAAACCCCAGAAGACGTTCATCATTTCAAGAAGCCACATGGAGATGTTTTCTCCTTTGTCAAAAATGACAGCGCTACCAAAACAGGCCATATGGCCAAGGGCTGGCAACTGTTTGTTTTAAACATTTTCACTGAAATATGACAGGCATACAGAGACGTGCATAAATTGTCAGCACGGGACTCGAGGCATTTTTAGAAACTGAATACACTCAACCACCACTCAGGTCAACATCTAGAACATTTTCAGCACCCCAGAAGCCTCCCTCCTCCTGCCACTGTCCCTGTCGTCATTCTGCCTAAGAGAACCTCTAAGTTCTACCACCAACAAAGCCTATTTTTGTACGTTCTATACATGGAATTGGTCCGTATGTACTCCTCTGTATCTGGCTAACTCATGTTGATGAGTTCCATTCACGTTGCTGCACCATGTTGTTATGTTGTAAGTTGCTGCTGAGTCGATTCCTCCTCATGCCGACTCTTTTCCATCACTGTGTAATATTTTTATCGAAGGGCTGCATCACAATTTATTTTTTTCATTCTAGTGTTGATAGCCAGTGAGTTATCTCCAATTCAAGCTGTTGTAAAAATCCCAGCCGTGCACATGGACGCGTCTTTTGTATGTGGCTCTCGGTACATACCTGCATGTACTTCTGTCAGGTCATAGGGCATGTCTGTGTTCAGCCTTATTAAATGCTGGCAGTTTTAAGCCAATCCTCCCAGGGCTGAAATGAATCTGGAAAGCAATTTAATCCCCAGTGCCCTGTTTCATGCTGCTTCATTCAACCAGGGGCCACCACCCTTGTGTCCCCCCACTTCCTGCACCCCTCCCTGCAAAAACCATTAGAAACACAGTCTGGAGCCACAGAATATATAGCCAAGTACATACTAATCTTGTTCACGTGTCAAACAGAATTATTTTCTTACAAATGAGGGCTGATGAGCACCCAAAATACATATCTATAATGAATCATTCTAAGTCCAAAATTGTTAAGAAATAACTTAATGTACCTGATACCAGGACCAAGCCCATATGCAACTTAAAAATGAAGATAATGAGATTTTAAAAAAGGAAGAATGAGTCCAGAATAACTTTCCTAGGCCAACGTGAAGAAAAGTTCTCTTCTGCGAAGGAGAGTCTAAAGCACCATCCTCTCACTAGCTATCACTTTACACCTATCTTCTTAAAAATGAAAATCAAGACCATCTGTCCTATTGCATAAGTTGATCATTTGCTTGAAGAAACTGGTGTCTTTTAAGAACCAGCCCAGCCTGGGTTATTTGCTGGACAGGAAATGAGAATCAGAATAAGCAGGTCTCTCTCTCGCTTGCTCCTTCTCTCTTTCCCCAGCTGCTGGTGAATCACCAGTTCCCTGGGGAATTTTGGCAGATTCTCAGTCTGGCTGCAGATGACGTTCCGGATCTGTTTATTCAGGTGGAGATCGGATAAAAAACAAGAGCACTCCAGTGGCAGGATAAACAGCCTCTGCCAGGCGGGGTCAACCCCTCCGAGGGCAGGGATGGACTGTGTCAGCCAACTGCCAGACCCGTTCACTTCCTTTAGGGTCACTCTCCCATTGGGATCTTCGATGAATTGTTCCGATTAACTCCTTGCAAAAAAGACCTGATATCCCATCCCCATGGGAGTGTGTGGCTGAGGGACCTCATGCAGCAGATCCCACTTGGCTCTCCCATCCATCGGTTGATACACATTGAGCTGGAGGCCCAATATCCGGAATTAAGATACCTGGGACAATCAATAGCCAGCCACCACCACCATTCTGTGAAGTCTACGGTGACTCAACCCATGAATGACTGCAAATCATCAGGATCCAACCCATCCATGGTTCAATCCAAACTTCAGGAATGTTTCTGCATTTCTCCTTAAGATGTACAAACACACTAAGAACAAAAACAAAACACCTCCTAAGGAATTAAGTAATTCTAAAATCATTACATCATCAGAATGTAAACCACACGGGGCTGGGATTTTTGGCTTGTTTTATTTACTGCTATGTCCTTTAAAAACAAAAAACAAAAAAACAAAAAACCATTGCCATCAAATCGATTTGATTAGATTCCGACTTACAGTGCCCCTACAGGACAGAGTAGAGCTGCCCTATAGGGTTTCCAAGGCTGTAATCTTTACAGGAGCCGTATCTTTCTCCTGCTTAGCACATAAAAGACGCTCAAATATTTGCTGAATAAAACAAATGAATTACAAATTTAGTTCAATCTCTTATATCTGCCACGACAAAGCTGAACAAAGGAATCTGTTATCCAGAAAAAAAGATTCTGTGGGAAGATTACGCACCCAATTTAAAAAAAAAATTAAAGGTACAGCATCAAATTGACTTTCTTAGGTAGGAAAGCTGGCAGACCTATTTCAAAGAAAATATTGAACAAGTGGATTTTCAGGTTAATTATGCATTTCCCAAATTCAACTTAATCCCAAACACAGACATTAGTTGATTAACCAGAGCTGGCCCTTTTCCTCAGCCCCAGGACTGGGCAGCATCCCTCACACACAGCAGCACTGCACGCAACACTGAGTCTCCACCTTCACCACACACCTCTACCCCCACTCCTGCCTTGGCAACTGGATTCAACTAGAGTAGTTCCAATCAGAAACTGCTGGTCCAAGAAAGCTTTACAAGCCACATGTGGATTCTGTGCTCTGTGGGGAGACTGGCTGTGTCATTTTAACGCTGGCAGGGACTTCTGAGTACCTGTCAAAGATACTCGGGGCAACCGCACCATGACCATCGGAGGTAAGCTGTCCTGGCAACTGGGCAGGGCAAGATGGCACCACGCCAGACCAGGAGACGGAAAAGCCTGGAACATTGAGCCATCCAGCGGCATTCCAACCCACATGTGGGCACCTCTGAGTCAAAGAAGCCCAAAGTGTTTGCCTCTGCTGGACAGGGCCAACATGGCCACTCAATTTGCTCTGGCTTTCTCTTCCCCTAACGGAGTCAACGCACCCTTTTCTTCTTGTTTCCCTTTCCCTCACCTGGGAGTCAGCGGAGCACCAGGCTGTTGAGCTGCATCACATCCAGCCACTCAACCGGGCACAACCTGGGAGCCCGTGGGTGCTGCACTGCTGAACTGGACGCACCTCATTTCTAGTTGAGGACAAGTCTAAATTTATTCTCATTACAAGGGACAAGTGTCTGTGCCTGTCTGGCCCTGTCCCTTGAGGTTAGAAGGAAGGGAACCCAGTACACCATAACAGCCAGCTATGGCACAGTTTCCCCCTGACTCAGAGTGCTGAGCTACTATTTCTGCCAAAAAAAAAAAAAAAGGGTGGTCTAATCTAACCAAAGTGACAACTCATCATTTTCACATGTTCCACCCACAATCAAGGGAAGGGGATATACAAGCAGAAGGGTCATGTGGGTCATTTTAGAATTATGCCCTCCACAACTTCAAATCAAATTTACAACATGTTTATTATAATTGAAGAGAAGCAGTGTTGTTCAAAATGCAGAGAGATGACAGTAATAAAGGTGAGAGCCCCCTCAGGTCAGGCTCAAACACTTCAACCAAGGAGTGCCCACGCTGCCACTCGTGTGGCGAGGCTACAAGAAATGATTCTGCTCAAATGAAGGCTTTGCACAACTAGGGCTGGGTGGGAAAGGTCAGCTCCAACACCTGCCGTGTGAATTGCACAGAGCAGGTACTTCTAACTTCCACAAATGCTGGTCAGCCGCTGGGATGGCCAAGGGGATGCCTAGAAGTCCAGGACCAAAGGCTTTGTCATTAGCTACGGTGGTTTTAGGAGCTCTGGTGGTGTAGTTAAGCACTCAACTGCTGACCACAAGGTGGGCAGTTTGAACCCACCAGCTGCTCCTCAGGAGAAACATGGGGCAGTCTGATTTCAGCTTTGGAAAGCCTATGGAGCAGTTCTACTCTGTCCTATAGCGTCGCTATGATGTGGGCATGCTTTGTTTTTATTGTGGTTTCTGCTTCTGGTGGACCTCATCAACCAGGAGTTGGATAACTGGAATCAGCAAACAGAAACGATATGGTAACCTTACACAAAATTTCCAAAAGAAACATAACCTTCTCATGATGCCCTTCCGTTTGGCCTCAGTCAGTCATGGAGGGATCTGTGGTACCCTCACTCAGGAGACTGTCTACGCTACAAAGCAGAATACAGAGGTGTCAATGCTCACGCCTGCCACACTCTAAGACACAAGCAGAAAAAAGGCAGGAAATACTATAACACACTGCTCTCAGACATAGTATGATAACCATGGAATTTTCCCCTTTCTTGATTTTGCAGATTATTTGAATGTGGTTATCAATTATGTAAATAAATTTATATTTCACAAAGCAGTTAATGTGTCCTTAGACACTGAACTTGGGACCTAAGCTTTAAGTTTAGAAACACCTGACCTGCATGACAGCTCTGGGGCAGGAGAACTCCTAGGGAAGAAAGCTTCTCTGGGCCTTACCCTGTCCCTCCACCCTTCTCTGCATCCACCAGGGAGAGGTGTCCCCAAGCTGGGCCACACCATGAACCTGTAATTGGAACCAAGGCAGGACCCTATTGTCTGCAGATGGAGAGGGAGCAAAACCTGCCCAGAGCCACTGTGCGTGCCGTCCCTCCACACTCCCCCATGCACACGCAGGCCTCCCAGGCCCTCAGCCACAGCGTGTCAACACACACAGTTGTCACAGGGTCAGCCAGACCTCACCTATTTTTAAGATGACTGGCATGGACAGCCTCCCCATCCCTGAATAGGTGGTGAGAGTGGCTCTTATTTCCTCACACAGTAAGTGTGACAGGACAGAACTGGACATTCTCTGGGGGGAAGAAACTTGTCACCCATCCCGCTCAACCACCCCAAAGGGCACGCTTCCTAATCCTGAAAGGCAGAAATAATTCAAATTGATTTAATACCCTCCACTTCAAAAGAAAAATAAAGTTTAAGTAGACACAGTTTTCAAGCAGCCCTATACTAGATTCTACCAATTCACCGACGAACAGAAGAGAAAAGCCTGCTGCAGAGAGGTGAAGGCACTGGTCTGAAGTCACCTGGCTAGGCAGGATGCAGGCCCAGGTCCCCTCCAACTCCAGGTGCTGTGCCAGTCCCTGCAGTCACAGAGGCACAGGAAGCTGGATCAGACAGCCCACAGCTGACAGGAGTGGGCTGTGGGTACTGGGGTGCCCCTGAAATGCCCACGGGGGCCACAGAAGGAATGCTCCCCTCTGCTGGCCACTGGCACATGCCCTGCAATTCACGTGCCAGCTCCCCAACAGCTCTGGAGTTCCAGGCAAAGGAGGAAGCTGTTTCAGCACTTGGCTGCAGCCTCCAAGACAAGATCCTCTCCTCTGGGGAATGATACCACCGATGGGCCTTTAAAAATAAAACCAGGCCTGCTTCCTGCCCCATCTGGCAGACTTTTGATCTCCCGATCATATGATTTAGGATATCGCTTAACACGCAATTTCCCAAGCCTTCAGCATATGATATGACTACACTTTGGGAGGGGTGAAGGATGTGTATGGGTGGAATTAAGGAGTCAGCCTGTTAATGCAGACCTTCTTATCCTCCCAGAAGATGATAAGACCTGTTACAACATCAAAGGGGCACAGGCTCCAGCATCAGCAGCATAGCTCTTTGCCCAGAATACACCCTTCCCTCGGGGTGCCCGGCCCAGATTCCCGCCAGAGCCAATACTTGCTCTGTTTCTTTCCTGGAACCACCAGCTTTGATTTTCTTCTTTGTTTCAGACTTTTCAGAACATGCCATCATGTGAAATGTAAAGCTATGAAACTTTTAGGAAAAAAAATAGAAAATCTTCAGGATCTAGGGCCAAGCCAAGAGCTCTTAGATCTGACGCTAAAGTATAATCCATAAAAGGAAATACTGATAAACTGGACTTCCTCAAAATTAACAATGTTTGCTTTGTGAAGGATCCTGCTAAGATGAAAAGACTAGCTACAGATTGGGAGAAGATATATGCTAAGCACATATGAAGAACAAGTAATGAGAATACATAAAGAACTCTCAAAACTCGGCAGCAAAGAAACAAAAAATCCAATTAGCAAATGAACATACAGATGGCAAATGAGCACATGAAAATAAGTTCAACATCATTAGCTATTAAGGAAATACAAACTAAGACCATGAGATAGCACTATACACCTATCAGAATGGCTAAAAGTTTTTTTTAAAAACGGCGTCAACACCAAATGTTGGCAGGGATGAGGAAAAACTGGATCATCCATACACTGCTGTGGGGATGCAAAATGGGAGAGCCGCTCTGGGAGAGTTTACAGTTCCTTAAAACCCTAACCATGCCACTGCCATCCAACCTAGCAACAGCAATCTAGGGCATTTATTCAAGAAAAAGACTTCTATTCACACAAAAGCCCATCACGAATGTTCACAGGAGATTTATTCATAATAGCACAAAACTGGAAACAACCCAGACATCCTTCAACAGATGAGTAATTAAACTGTGGTACCTCTATATCTTGAAATACTATCCTGTAATGAAGAGGAATCAACTACTGTTACACCAACAACCTAGATGAATCTGCAGAGAATTATGCTAGGGCAGGGGAGACAATCCCAAAAGGATCCATTGGTTCCATTTATATACCATTCTTGAAATGAGGAAATTATAAACATGGAGAACAGATTAGTGGTTCCCAGGTGTGGGAACAACATGAGGGATCCTTGTAGGGATGGAAACATTCTGTATCTTGACTGTATCAATGTCAATATCCTGGTTGTGAATAGTTTTGCAAGATGTTACCATTGGAGGAAACTGCACTGAGGGTATATGGAATCTTTCTGTATTACTTTGTACAACCACATGCAAATCTACAATTACCTCAAAATAAAAAGTTTAACTAAAATAACAACAACAAAAATGGCACTACACTCTCAGTGGAATTGCACAGAAGGCCTGCAATCTTATTTGGTCTCTAGCTTTTCCTTCACACCAAGCAGAAAGGTACAAAATATGGAGTCTAGCACCAAGTGTTGCTGGGCTCTGTGGGGTTCTGACGTCTAACCAACCAGCTGTCACTGAGTTGATTCCGACTCATGGCATGTGTGTCAGAGTAGAACTGTGCTCCACAGGGTTTTCAATGGCTGATTTTTTGGAAGGAGATTGCCAGGTCTTTCTTGTGAGGTACCTCTGGCAGACTCAAACCACCAACCTTTGGGTTATAGCAGTTAAGTGGATTAACTGTTTGCACCACCCATCTAGGAATATGAATGAACCGACTGATCTTTACTTTTCCACCTTTTATGAAGGGACAAAGGGGTCTGATTCCCAGGGAGAAAAAGATACTGCTGATACAGCTTCCATATTCGGAAGGCCAGTGTGGACCTCGCCTGGCACTCTGGGGTTATCTTTCTGATCTGGGTTTAGCTGAACCCCAGGGCTACTTGGCAAAGTATCCATACCTATAAGGTGCAGATAAAGTCAGGCTTGAGTTACCAGACACAAGGTTCCCAAAGTGCTGTCCCCAGAACACTAGTCTTGGGAGGTGTTCCATGAAAAGAGTCTGGGGTCCAGACAAGTTTGGGAAAGGTAGCATATATCCTCCGCTGCCCCTTGCAGACTCCCAAAGCAGGTCAGTGCAGGAAAGGCACTGATGAATCCTACAGTAAAGGCATCTTTGCATTCTGCTTGTTACAGATAGAACTGTGTCCCCCCAAAACTGTGTCAACTTGGCTATGCCATGATTCCCAGTATTGTGTGACTATTCATCATTTTGTCTAGGATGTTAATGAGGCAGGATTAGAGGCAGTTATGTTATGGAGGCAGCACTCAACCTACCAGATTAGGCTGTATTTTGAGTCAGTCTCTTCTGAGATATAAAAGACAGAAGCAAGCCACAAGACAGGGGGGTCTGCCAGGAGCAGAGCGTGTCCTTTGGACTTGGGGTTCCTGTGCAGAGAAGCTCCTAGTGCAGGGGATGACTGATGACAAGGACCTTCCTTCAGAGCCAACAGACAGAGAAACCCTTCCCCTGGAGCTGGCATCCTGAATTCAGACTTCTAGCCTACTAGACTGTGAGAGAATAAACTTCTGTTTGTTGGACACATCCACTTGTGGTATTTCTGTTACAGCAGCACTAGATAACTAAACCAAAAAAAAAAAAAAAAAAACTGTTGCCATCGAGTCGATTCCAACTCCCAGGGACCCTAACAGGACAGAGTAGAGCTGCCTCCATAGGGTTTCCAAGGAGCAGCTAGTGGATTTGAACTGTTGACCTTTTGGTTAACAGCCGTAGCGCTCAACCACAGTGCCACCAGGGCTCCAGATAACTAAGACACTGCTGAGTTCTACATTTGCTAAATTTGACCACAAAGCTCTTTTTTCCATGAAACAACTTGTAACTTCCCACAGAGCAAGTATTCCAGGTAGCTCACTTGGAAACACCACGCTTCACTCCCTCGACAGCGCTCTCTCGTGGCAGCAGAGGGTCTACGGTGCCTGCTCAGGGGGTCTGGGGCCACTGGCAGGCAAACCTGAACTGTGGCGAGTCTGCACAGGAAGAACTGGTGGAGGGAAGGCAGACGAGGAGAGCTGCCAAGGTAACAGAGTATCAAATTCACTGCTGCACCTTTAGGGGTGGGGAGGTGCCGCTCTTAATTTGTCCTTCTGTGGATCAGCACCTCTCACCCTCCGGTAGCTTCCTCCCCTGTCCCTCCCCCACCAAATAAATAATAGAGCTGTGATGAAATAACCCTAGGACAGAGGCTCTGCTTCTCATCAGAGTCTTAAAATGAACATTAATTCTAAGTGTCCCACAGAAACAAAAGCTACTTACCTGTAACTCTGGGTTTTCTGAACTTTCTAACCACGGGACTCCCCTCTCCTCTTTTAATACATCTACCGACATCTACAGCACCCAACTGCTGCTCAATATGTAGTTTTTAGAAAGGCTGCAGCGCCCCCTCCCTCACCTTCCCTCCATCACTGTGGGCTCTGTGGGCAGAAAGGGTGGTATCCTGCAGGTGGGCTGCAGACTCCTCCAAGTAGGTAAGCAGAGAGCAGGAGCCCCTCCTCTGACATATTACAGTCGAGCACCAGCCACTTCACATCTAAACAAACTGAGGCACGAAAAGACTGAAGCTGACTCTGCCACCAGAAAGTACCAAAGGGCATGATCCCAGGGCCCATCCCCTCCCCTCTAAGCCTCCAGGAGGGCTTCCCACAACACACTCCCTGCCCAGCTCTTCAATAAATCAAGGCAAGCAATGCTTATCTCCTGGCTGATAACAGCGTGCCCTCTAGGACCTCCCAAGAGACCATTCTGAGAGTACCTGTCCCATGCTTGTCCCCTCATCAGTGAATAAATGGGTCAGTCTAAAACGACCCATTCATTTAGACCTTCATTTATTCAAACACATGTTGTTGTTGGGTACAACTGCTCTATAGGGTTTGCTATACTATAATCTTTACAGGAGCTGCAGAGCTGCTGGTGGGTTCGATCCACTGACCTTTCGGTTAGCAGCCAAGTGCTTAACCATTGCGCCACTAGGGCTCCTTATTCAAATACATTCAGGATGCCTACTATGTGCAGCTGCTGTAAGAAAAAAAGGTGAGTTTGACCATAGTGTCATTGCCCCCCTCACCTCATTTCCCAGTGCTCAAAAAGTTCAGAAGACAGAGAAATAGAGAAATGTGATGGGTGCAGTGATGGGTGTCATGGAACACAAACTTGGTGGAGGAGAGGCTAGGAGAGAGACAGACATTCCAGACTAAGGTGACAACGTAAACAAGGGACAGAATCCCTGTGGGCATTCATCACAGGCAGTTTGAGTCAAGTTCAAGGCAGCAACTGGTGTAAATGGAAGCAGGGGCCAACTCTGAATGGGCTGCTGAGACTTTATCTCATAGGTGACAGGGAAGTGATGATGAGGTCCTTCTTTCATTTCTTCATCAAAACTGACTGTGGAGCAAGCACAAGCCAGACACTTCACTAGGTGGGGAGTGATGAGGGCAGACAAAATACTCAGGGGATCTATAGAAATAGAAAGGCCAAGACTGGGCCCCCTTAGAGCCAATATCCTGAATAGCCTTCCTAATCTCAGGTTTGACAGTGGACCAGAGGAGCTGGCAAGGAGGCTAACCCACAGCATCATTCCAAGTGGACTTCTCAACACCTGACCAAATGATTGGGCTGGCCCCTAGGACAGAATTCACAAGCATATGAACCTCTACCAGGAACCTGGTGTCTACAACCTGTGGGCCACCCATGACAGCAGTCCTCAACTAAAGATGGGTGTTTATTCCAAAGAATCTGTAGCTCAGAGGATGGGGAGCAGCATGTGTATTCTTAAGCCTAGTATCACTGAGATGGAAGCAGCCCCTTTCCTTACAGAAGCAGGAAGAGAAGAATGACTTGTGAAAGATCCTATAACGGGGTCTCTGGTAGAGTCAGGAACACTTGTGGTGATAAGGGGGGGAGGCCATGTGCACTCTAGGAAGGGTGTTTCCCCCTCATTCTGGGGCATTTAGCATCTCACCTCAATTCAGACTAATCTGCACTCCGCTGGTATTCCAACAAGAGGATGGTGACGGGGGGCTTCCCCTGCCAGCAAAGAAATCACCTTAGACACCAACAACCACCTGGAGGTAAGGCAGAGAATGAGCCAACATTCTCTGCTAAAATGCCCACCAAGGAGAGGCCAAATGGGGGCTTCCCTAGAGAGGCAGCAGGGTCCTTGCCACTGTGTCCACTCCTTGGGCCTTTGGCTTTTTCTTCTCACAGGTGACCCCACAGGTCACAGAGGCAGGGATGTGATGCCCATTGGCCTCTTCAGGAAACAGAACTCATGTCCACAGCTCAGAGTAACTTTGATTTCTGAATCAATTTCCAAGGACAATTTATTTAATCTCTCAGGGGTGAGGGCTCGTTTTCAGGCGACGGGGGGAAAGTGAAGACAAGCATTACGCTCTTACTTGGAACTACATAATTGCTAGAGAATCACCAACTCAGAGCTCTTGTTAACACACATTACAGAATGAGAGAGAGGGGGCAGGGGCCAGCTTGCCCTGTGAGGAAACCCAGCTGGTGAAAGGGTTTATCACTGCTGTCCGCAGGGCCACTGAGATGGGGACAGGCCCTGGAAGGGCCGCACCTGGGCCTCCACAGCCCGCCAAGCCCACACTGCCTTTCTCAACAAGCCGGTCCTCATTCTGACTCGAGGAAACATGCAACAATTATGAAGCAGAAAAACTTCACCGTGCTTCGCTTTTTTCCACTTCTAAAAAATACACACATGGTTTGGAGAAAAAGCTACATTCAAAAAAGGCCAAGGGGATTTTTGTCTCATCTCCAAAATTCTAGAGCTAAGGGTCCAATTCACAAAAATGCATCCAAACTCAATCTTAGCACTGGATTTCTGCTGTTTCACAGACAATACTGCTTTGGGGTGGGATCTTTGTACAGCATATAGTTCCATATTTGTTTTTTAAAACAAAGAATTAAGTCTTACTTTTAGAATCATAAAGAAAAAGATTTTTAAGGGGCTTGAAATAAGTAAGTTTTGCCTATCATTTCTACAATAGATTTTTGTTCACCATAGTAATAAGACTTTTCTGATTTAGAGAGAAATCAAATACGATCTGTAAATAAGAGATTAGTGGGCAGGCTTTTAGGGGAAAGAAATCACCCAGATGAGGGGGCAGATCCCCAGCCGGGTTCAGTGATGAACAAATGAAGCAGCCATGTGTGATCAAACCAAAAACCCTCCCCCATACACAACAAGAGCATTTTAATTCAAGTGGCTAATTTTATAATATCTTTAAATTAAATCAATAGTGAAAAGGTAACTAACAGAGGCCGCCAGAACCGTAAGTGCAAAATCAGAAGCCAGCCTTATATTTATTTCACTTCCGCCTGGGGAGAAGAAAGAAAGAGGAAAAAGAAGGGGGTGGAGGGCAGGGAGTCCGGGTGTTTTAAATGACAGGTATTGAGAGGTAGAGAGAAGAGGAGGAACAATGCATTTCACTTGCAATTACCCAGCTTGCAGCTTGTTAAAACTTCCTCACTGCACACTGGAACGACCTGGGGAGTTTTTAAAAAAACGCTGACGGGGCTCCAGCCTCGCCCAGCTGCAACCGAAGGTTTTGATTTCATTGGCCTGCGGTGTGCCCTGGGCATCTAGATTTGTTAAAGCTGCCAGGTCATTCTATTGTGGGCCAAGGATGAGAACCACTGCTTAAATATCTGATTCCTGCTTGTTGCACCTACCCTAGGTAGAGAATGGGCAGATAGAAAAGAGGAAGGAAATCAATTCTGCTGTCCTCAATCGCTCTCATAATTAAGACGCAGAGGGATTATCTGTAAACTTCACCTGTAGGTGGTTTCCCAACAAGAGAGTGAGTGAGCCGTGATGGATATTTGCAAGTAAGGTCCCCTTTTAGAGGATGTAAGTAGACTCTCTTAAGTGCCTGACTGCTAACCCAGAGGTTGGTGGTTCAAACCTACCCAGCAGCTCTAGGGGAGAAAAGACCTGGCGATCTGCTTCTGTGAAAATTACAGCTAAGCAAACCCTATGGGGCAGTTCTACTCTGTCACATGGTGTCATCATAAGTTGGAATCGACTCAACAGCACCTAACAGCAACAGCACAGAAGCAGACTCTACCCCAGTCTGACATCAAGTCTCTAGTTCAGGGCCGAGAACAAAATCCCTCACAGCACAGCAGCAAAGGCAGGGCCAGCCTGGCCCACAACCCCACCAGCGATCAAGACATGTACTTGGAGTACTCTGCATTAATCAACGCGTCTGGTACTTGTCACACATTCACCATATACCAGATACTGTATTGAGTACACCCATCATTTAGTTAATCCTCACAACCACCTTAATAATGCCATTTTACAGGTGAGGACACTGGGAACCAAAGAGAAGCCACCCAGGTGACAGAGCTCAGGTGGTGAAGGCAGCACTCAAACCGAGATCAGTGTGACTCCAGAGCCCTCTCAGAGAGGTAGCCCTCTATATAAAATTCTGTGACGTGTGTATCGGTGTAAAGTGAAGACATCTATTTCTACCTATCTTTTCCCTAAATCTACTTGGGGAAGGAGCCCTGATATTTAGAAATGAGTTTCACAGCAGCCTCCCCAATGACAAAATGTTCCTCAGCGCCCCCATAGGATCTGCGATGAGCAGAGACCAGTGGCCACGAGAGAAGACACCCCTGTGTGCGACATGGGGTGCGTCCTGCAGCCTAGCCATACTCTGCAGCACACAAGAAGCTGGGAAGAAAAACTACAAATTGGCACCTTTATCTCAGCTGTTTGGGTTTGAAAGGCATCCAGAAGTGAGGAAACTACAGGGGAATTTGCCTTGAAGTGATGTCCTGGAGGGTAGATAGCCAGCTGCTATCCCAGAATCTGCTGGCAGAACCCATCAACAAATTTGGGCTCTGCCCAGACCAGAGGACAAGACTGCTTTTCCTCACTGTGCCCTTAACAGACGGATGGATGATCATAACCAGCCCGGGATAATGAGCCTGTGTGTGTGACAGGAGGATGGGGAGGGGAGGGTCAGCCTAATCTTCCTGCTACTTTGCATCAGCTGATGACAACCGTACCAAGGGCTGCCCACAGTGAGTTCACCTGAGGCTTTTAAAGCAGAGGTCACAGAGAGGTGCACAGAGGACTTCCCCTCTCCTCACAGAGATGTCCTGCCTTACCCTGGGTTCAACGTCTCATTAGGGCTGCGAGCCACTCACTTCACACCCTAGGCAGCCACGGAGCTCCCCACCGCTACCATGATTTGGTATGTCAGAATCTGAAATGACAAGACACTCTGCAGGCTCCCACATCCACATACTTCCAGGTATCTAGTGAGCACAAGCCCCCAGAGGCAGAGAGAAAAGAGATCAGGGCCCACCTTCACCACTTCTTAGCTGTGTGTCCTCAGGCAAGTTACTGTCCCTCTCTGTGCCTCAGGTGCCTCATTTGTAACATGTCCTTAATAACCAGTTGCTACTGAGTCGGCTCCAACTCATTGGGACCCCACATATGTCAGCTAGAACTGTGCTCCATAGGGTTTTCAACATTTGATTTTTTAGAAGTAGATCACTAGGCCTTTCTTCTGAGGTGCCTCTGGGTGACTCAAACCTTTAGGTTAACAACCAAGCTGTTAGCTGTCTACACCACTCAGGGACTCCATGTCTCATAGGACTGCAGAGGCGACACAATGCAACGAGGTCCGGGAAGGCACATGGAGCAATCAATGCCTGCTAACGTTCATGCTGTCACTTTAATCTCAGTAGGTTGAACCATACGGGACTGCCGACATTTGACCATGTTTCAGTGACAAACACGGCTATTTCACATGATTCAGCGTAATAACGCTGAGTAAACGATTCTATCTTTAAAAAGCCCTGGCCTTTGAACACGCGGGGTGAATCTAATATTCCCTTCCGTATCTTCCAACAGTGACAGGCCTTATGAAAGAAAAGCCAGTATAAACACAAACACATTTCTTCCAGTTGGGCCATAAAAGCTGAAATGGCCCCCAGGTGTGAGCAGACACAACAGGCCCTGCCTTCTTTGCAAGGTCACCATGCAGGTCAAAGTCAAGCCAGCCATTTTCGGATTAGGTGGCTATGCACATGTGGCTTCCCCGTGGTAACTGGATTACAGAAGCCACCTGCAGGAAGTGAGCAAGGGGGAGGAGGAAGAGGAAATGGTCCCAGTTGGAAAGAGACTGTTGATGTAGGCCTCGGCCAGCTCCTTTCACACGGGAGATTGTGCAACCAATAGAACAGCTCTGCTTCCAGTACTGCAGTGCTCCCAGCACCCACGGCTAGGACAGAGACATGTCTCCTCCATGACCAGCTGGGGGGGGGGGGGGGGGGGCGCGGGGGAGCCTTGTAACCACTAGATCTCGGACTGCGCATAAAGCTTACGTGGTCGTCAGGAAAAATGAGAGAGCAAACAAAGCCAAACACCCAGCAAAATCCAACTCTAAACAACACAACTTAAGCTACTGAGCTCCCCAAAGGGCCGTGAACTGCACGACTAAGTTCCTGCTCCACAGGTTCGCCCCTCCTCGGCTCTCCGGGCTGGCAGCTGGTGTTCGCTTCACTTTCTCAGCAAATGACTTACAGATGGACCTCTCATCTGGCGGGCTCCCCACCCCTACTCTCAAAAAAAGAAAGACGAAGAAAGGAGAGCAGGAAAATGACAAGTCACTGCTGCGTGTAACTTGGCAGGCTTTCCATGGAGGCCACAGCGCCTCCTGTCCCATGAAAGGCTAGCTCAGACCAGGGCACGCAGCAGTCCACACTGAGTCCGTGTGAAGTTTAAGGGACAGAGGGCTGCTTTCTTTGTAAACTGGATGTTTAATGTTCTATTCTGAGGCTCACTGGGGGCATCCAGCTTCTGATGAGGCTGCAGTTCTAAGAACTATTGGTCTGGCTCTGCCTTCCCAAGGCAAGCTTGCTGGCTCTTCATACAGCCTGCCCAGTGACAAAGAAACTCGGGGTGGGGTGGGGTAGGTAGCTGGCCTAAAAATGGAACTAGCTATGTCCTGTTAGTACTGCTCCAACCAACGCACTGCTGAACATTTAGCAAGTTCCATCTTCAGTCTGTGGAGTCCCTGGGTGGTGCAGTTAACACGCTCAGCTGCAAACCTAAAGGTTGGCAGCTTGAATCCACCCAGAGGTGCCCCAGAAGAAATGCCTGGCAAACTACGTTAAAAAATCCAGCCACTGAAAACCCTAAGAAGCACAGTTCTCTGACACGTGGGGTCGCCAGGAGTCAGAGTTGACTCCACAGCAACTGGTTTATCTCATGCCTGTAATTTACTCTCACTTTTAAGGAGAGACAGGAGGGCCACATAGCAGGAAGCCTCAGCTACAATGTCTCTTGTCTGGAAACCTTCCTGTCACACAGAAGGAACAGGTGAGGTACCCCTTAGACATTCCCCAGCCCTTGCTTGTATTGCAATTGTTTATTTGCACACCTTTCTCTGCCGACAGAGTTCCTGAGGGCAGGACCCAGCAAACACCAGTCTCCCGCCCATTCACATTGGTTGGAAGGTTTTATGTGAGGAATCCACTGACAAACCTCACAGCAGCCCTCGGGAGCCTGGCATACAAACTCACGGCCTCATGATAAACCTGTTTGTGCTTCTTTCACTTTCCTTTGATCTCTTTTGCGCCTCACTGACAACTGGGACAATAGGTAGAAGACTGGGAAAGCTGGAGGTAAATAACTACCTCATGAACAATGCAGGGTGGGGAAGAGGTGGCAAGGGCGGGTGGGCGTGGGCTCCTAAATTGCAGGCACCTGAATTTCGATTCCCCCTTACTCCCCCTTACGGCAGGAGAACTTCCTGCTTTTCAGAGGCTTCTTTTAACTTCCACCTGGAACAAAGGCGTACCATTCAAGTCTCCAGGCAAGAGCAAAGATTTATCTGATAATAGTGACTAGTATCAGCAGGCAGATAAGTAGTGCTAAAACCCCTGCCCTGGCTCCTCCTGCCTGGGCCGCAGGGCTGTAAGTAGAGCAGCTGATAACAGGTCACCTACCGCACCCTTCTCTGAGCTCTCCCTGAAGTCTAAAGTAACTGGTCACCAGCTGCTGGGTAGCCTTGCTGTTAGCTGCAGTACAGGCGGCCCCTGACTCCTGGTGACTCCATGCACAACGGAATGAAACACTGCCCAGTCAGAGGGGCCATCCCCATGATAGGCTGGGGATCAGACCACTGTGATCCATAGGGTTTTCACTGGCTGATTTCCTGAAGTAGATGGCCAGGCCCTCCTTCCTAGTCTGTCTTAGTCTGAAACCTGTTTATCATAGCAACACACAAGCCTCCATGAAGCATGGGTGGTGGCTGCTCCTGAATGAGCTTCAGTAAAATTTTACTTGCGTGTGATATTAATGATATTGTTTGAGAATTTCCTCATTCTGTTGGATCGCCTTTTTTTGGAATGGGCACAAATGTGGATCTCTTCCAGTCAGTTGACCAGGTAGCTGTCTTCCAAATTTCTTGGGATAGACAAGCAAGCATCTTTAGTGCCGCATCCATTTACTGAAACGTCTCAATTGGTATTCTATCGATTCCTGGAGTCTTGTTTTTCGCCAAAGCCTTTGGTGCAGCTTGGACTTCTTCCTTCAGTACCACTGGTTCCTGCTCATATGGTACCTCCTGAAATGGTCGACCTTTGATAAATTCTTTTTGGTATAGTGACTTTGTCTATTCCTTCCACCTTCTTGATGCTTTCTGAGTCGTTTAATATTTTCCCCATAGAATCCTTCAATATTGCAACTAGAGGCTTGAATTTTTTCTTCAGTTCTTTCAGCTTAAGCGTGTTCTTCCCTTCTGGTTGTCTAACTCCAGGTTTTTTGTAAATGTTATTACAATACTTTGTCTTCTCAAGCCACCCCTTAAAATCTTCTGTTCAGCTCTTTACTTCATCATGTCTTCCATCCGCTTTAGCTACTCTATGTTCAAGAGCAAGTTTCAGAGTCTCTTCTGACATCCATTTTGGTCTTTTCTTTCTTTCTTGTCTTTTTAATGGTCTTCTGTTTTCTTCATGTATGACATCCTTGATGGCATCCCCCAATTTGTCTAGTCTTCAGTCAATAATAATGCTCAATGCATCAATTTATTCTGGTGGGATATACTCTAGATTTTGGCTCTCATGGACTTGTTTTAATTTTCTTCAGCTTCAACTTGAACTTGCGTATGCGCAACTGATGGTCTGTTCTACAGTCAGCCCCTGGCCTTGTTCTGACTGATGATATTGAGCTTTTCCATCGTCTCCTTCCACAAATGTAGTCAACTTGATTCCTGCGTATTCCATCCAGCAGGGTCCATGTATTGCTGAAAAAAGGTATTTGTGATGAATAAGACGTTGGTCTTGCAAAATTCTATCACGCAATCTCCAGTGCTGTTTCTATCACCAAAGCCATATTTTCCAACTACTGATCCTCTTCTCTGTTTCCAACTTTAACACTGCAATCACCAGTAATTATCAACGCATCCTGACTGCATGTTTAACCTGTTTTGAGTCATGCCACATCAGCAAATGAAGCTTTACTCCATCCACTTTGAGGAGGCAGCTCTTGGCCCCTCGTATTTTGAGTGCCTTCCAACCTGAGGGGCTCATCTTCCAGCACTATAGCAGACAATGTTCCACTGTTATTTATAAGGTTTTCACGGGCCACTTTTTTCATAAGTAGACCACCAGGCCCTTCTTTCTAGTCTGTGTTTGTCTGGAAGCTCTGCTGACACCTGTCCACCAAGGGTGACCCTACTGGTATTTCAAATACCAGTGGCACAGCTTCCAGCCACCACAGTATAACAAACTGGCAGATGAGTAGTGGACATGAGGCTTAGGGTTTTTACAACAAATTTGTCCTTCCATTTCTTTCTAAGTAATCTGGCCACTATTAACTCTACACTCTTGATAAGGACGTGCTAACATCTGAGCAAATGAAACTCTAATGGCAAAGTAAGGTTTACTTTTACACCAACACCTGAATGGACTGGCCTTCCTTCAAAAGAAAGATTAAACTGGGTTCCCATGTGAGGAAGCCTCTCCCAAGTAGAACGTGTAAAGACGTACCTGTTTGCACATTTTCTAACTACAAACATGATTAGGTCCACACTTGATCTGATGATTCGTGGATGGTTCACCAGAAAAGCACTCCAGAGGAACCCTAGCCTGAAGTACACGGTGACCCTTTATCACGGGGTGAGTTGCTATATCCACCTCACCTTGTACACACATCTACAATCCCCACAGATCCAGATATGTATAAATAAACACCAGCTTCATCCATCATAGATTACTCAATCTTTAAAACAATCTATTATTTCATGCTTCTGGGGATAAACATCATGTGCGAGAAAGATTTTTCACATCAATTCTCTACTATGTCTGCAAATGATTACCTTCTTTCAGGTGAGGCAATATGGAGAAAGATTTAATGGCAGCTAAGAGAAGGGCCAGAGGCCTCAAGCCAAGTCCTTAGGTGGAGAGTAGATCTGCCCTCCCCACTCCCCCAAAAGACACACAGTTTTAGGAAGGCCAGCCCACTATTTATTACTCAATACAATTTCACCTGTGCTTCAAGCCTGATTAACAGCCTCAGCTCAGGCTCTGAAGCTGAGCTTAATTTTCCGACATTGATTTCTGAGTCCCTTTCTCCCTTGCTTCCAGGTTGGGCCCCACTGACGGACTCTAATTATTCCCCCCAGCCCTGAGCGTCATCGGCAGCGGCTCAAATCACCACTGTCTCCCCTCCGAAGGCTCGCTCTTTAATTATGCTTTAATGGGAATTGATCTTTACATTAACAAGCCTGTAAAGAAGATTGATTCCCTTCCCCTTTTTTTTCCTAGAGGGTTAGCTACACACGCTGAGAGTTAAGTATCCCTATTGATTTTACTTCACCAGCAGATACAGTGGGAGGAAGCAAGCGCTCAACCACCTGGGATCCTCAACTCCGCCCAGGGCTTCTTGCACTAAACTCGCTGGGAGAGGGGTCACCAACAGGATGCCATGCTTCACACCCCCCACGTTTCACTCTCTGGAAGTTACAATAAAGAGATTTAAATATTTCATCCTTTTTAATTTAATCAGTTTTTCTTCAGCTAAGAAGTCACAATAAAATAACTGCTGTAGTTAAAGGCATCTCTTTCAGGTACATTTGTTAATATGAAAAAAATACTTCCCTCAAACGAAACTAGTTTTCAGATTAGTGAATACCAGGGCTTGAGGGGAGCGGGATATGAAAAGTCATGCTAATAGCTAATCGTTTCTTTTGGGCGAGATGAAAATGTTCTGGAATTAGTGGTGATGGCTACACAACATTGTTAATATACTTAAAACCACTGAATTAAACACTTTAAAATGGTAGAAATGACAGTTTATATGAATTTTATCTCAATTAAAAAAGTAGTTTTCAAAAATGTACCTCCTACCCCCAGGATTAGGGGTAAAAGGTATTTCAGTGCTTTTCAAATACATTTCAAATACAACATAAACCTAAAGAGTTTTTAATAGCAATGTCACAGTCACAGTAACTGTGCACAACTAATTTTTGCCTGTGCCTCCTGCCTGATCTACCACAAAGGCAGGGGGAGAGAGAGGGAACACAAAGCACCGTTAAGGAACAAGGTCGCACATATACCAGCAACTGGAAAAGAAGTTCCACGAACAAAGAAGGGCCATGTGGGAATGCGCTACAGTCTATGCACAGGAGACAAAGAGCTGCCTACTTTAAAACCAAAGTCGATTTTACAGCAAGCTTTTTTATTCCTAGGACTGAAAATAATTTCCACTATAACCAACCTTTTCAATGATACAAGTGCAGAAACACCACAGGAAAAGAGGAAATTTTTCTTCAACAGAAATGTCGCTTATGCCATCAGATAAAATTACTGTTGCCATGGGAATCACAACCTGAATTTCCTGGACTTGAAATTTAGAAAAAATCTCTAACACAAAAATCCACTGGCAGATGTCCCCTCCTATATAACAAAGGTCTGTTTCTCTTTCTGAGAACTATTTTATGAAATTAGCCCCTTCACTCCAACCCAATTCTATTAAAACGCTCTCCTTGAGTTTTATCCGTTTTTTCATTGAGGACTAACGGCTTCAGCGTGATTCTCAGAACATGATGTAAGTAAGTCTGCTCTTTGACAAATACCTTCGTTGAATTAAGACTCCTTTAATCAGAAAGTATTCACCAACGCAATTTGCTGCATGACTCCAGTTTCCAAAACTCTGGAACTCTCATTTGAGACCACGATGTTAAAGTCAGGCATAAAACATAACCTTTTCCCACGAGGCGCTCCCAACTGGGGCAGCCCAGCCAAGAGGGTTTGATGTCTGGGGGATCAGTCTGGGGGATCAGAGCCATCCATGTGAGCAAGCTGCAAGGTTTACTGTCAAAGACTCCAGAAGACAGAAAACCAAACACAGATGAAGCACCAACTTCCAGACGCAAACAAAATCCAGAGGCCAAAGTCCATAATTACAGGTGTTTGAGCTGAAAATCCCAAACCTATTTCCATGAAAAGATATAAAGCAGCAACAATGGTTACCAGACAGGGGGGTAGCTATTTTTTTTTGGTGACATTATTCTCCCAGCTCTTGGCTTCAGGGTCGCAGAAGGAATATAAAAGCTGCAAGGATACTTTACCATCTGTTTTAGCCCCTCATTCAACTTGTCCAAGGTCACAACAGCATCAGAGGCAGAGGTGGTCCACTCTTTCTCTGATGCACATGCCTAGAACGTGTCCCAAGAAAGCCATTCCTCTAACTCAGCTAGCCTCAGCAGACACCAGCTCTATTCTCTTTGGCACGTTTTGATTATTTTGTGGTCCTCTGCCTGTCCACAAAGGGGAAATGGCAACAAGAACTTGTGATTTAGGACTACAGGTGTGAATATTTATTGAGCTAACTGAACCTGTCGATTGCGACTCACAGTGACCCTGCAGGACAGAGTAGAAATGCCCCATAGGGTTTCCCAGGCTGTAATCTTTCCGGGAGCTGATCGCTGGTCTTTCTCCTGCAGAGCAGCTGGGGGGTTCAAACCGCTGACCCTTTCCGGGAGCTGATCGCTGGTCTTTCTCCTGCAGAGCAGCTGGGGGGTTCAAACCGCTGACCTTTGGTTAGCAGCCGAGAGCTTAACCACTGCACCACCAGAGCTCCTTTTGAGCTAACTAACCTAAGACTTCTCAGGCAATGTGTTGGAGGCTTTGAACCTTCAATCCTCATGAGATCACCTCGGGAGGGACTCTGGACCACAACCCCAGCGGCACAGGAGGAGCCTACTAAGCTCACTGAACACAAAACACATTGTCGTTCTGAAAAGCAACAGATGCATCAGCTAAATGTGCTCTTTGAAGCCTGAACAACTGGAATCAGCACGTGGAGGGAGATGCTAAGTCGTCTGCACGTGGCGGTCAGGACGGAAAAGGTGCTGCTTGGCCTAAGTGACGCCCATCCACCGTCCGCCCTGTTGTCTACTCCCCTGTCCTCTGTACGGTCCACCTGGGAAATACAGAAAGGCATGAGGGAAGACAGGAACACTGTCTATAATCCTGCCACCCAGATGTCCCACTGCTACCTAACTTCTGCAGGTGCTAGCTAGATCCAGGCATCAGGTCTAAGATCAGGGAACACAGGCCCAGCAAGAAAACTGTAGACCCTTAAGTTTCCGGCAGTTTCCGAGAAATCATGGATGAAGTCAGATGCAGACCAGCTTCACACCAATGCTAACCTGCATTTTCCAAACTGAATCAAAACTAGGAGAGACTCCACACCAACCCCCTCATCGCTTTACATATTTAAACACTATCTAATGGAATAGCAGGAACCAGGCCAATCAACCCCACTGCTCCTGGCACTTGGGGCAAGGAACAGAAATATATTTTTACTCAGCAAAGCAAGGTGTGACTCAAAGTGCCCCAGGCCCCACAGGGCAGGCTGGGGCCTTGGGCATAGGGTGATTCAGATTCATCTGCCAACTCCTGCACAGAGGGCAGATAAAGGAGCAAGGCATGGCCATTTGTGTCAAGTCTCACTTCCACCTCTTGATGTTGCAACTTACAGGACCTCAGGGGACCTCTCTAGTAACAGATAGGAGCCGGCCCTGCCTTCCTCACAGTGGGTGTGAGAACGTGAGGAGTTAAGCACCAGTGCTTCTCAAACCTGCATGTGCAGGGAGTCTTGTTAAATGCAATTTCTGACCCAGACGGCTGGGGAGGAGCCTGAGATTCTGCATTTCTAGTAAGCTCCAAGCTAATACTGTACTGCTGAACTGCACTTTAGGCAGTGAGGAGTTAAAGTGTCTTCAAGTGCTTTGCTTTATAGACACGTAAAGGATTATCAAGTCCCTGATTAGGCTCACATAAGGTTACCAAATTTAATCTAGCCAACAACTGAACACCTTCCAGATGCTGCACACACGGGCCAAGTAGGTACTAAAAGAAGTCAGACCCTTGCCTATCCATCAAGGGAACCAAGGGCCACACCTTCGTTCTAGCACTTGACACAAATGAGGACTGACTCATACATTTTGTGGCCCTAAAGGCGAGATCTTGCCAAGGCCCAAGAGGCTGTTTGACAACTAGCCACTAGGAAGCTACCATTTGTCAAACACCTACTATGTGTCTCCCACGACATCAGGAGCTTCATCTATATCACACTGCCCTCTAACCTCACTCAGCCTTTCCCTATGTATGAAATGGGTCAGGTGCACACTTTGCAAGTGAGGAAATGAGGTTCGGAGAGGTTAAGGAGATTGTCGTAACTAGAACCCCAGGTTCTCACAATGCCTTGGAAAGGGTTAAGCTCAAGACCACTTTTCTCAAAGACATAGCATCATGACATGACATGAACAAAGGGCGTGCTGCCAGCAGAAACCTGAAATCTGCAAGCTACCCCAGCAATCTTCTCTCCTGTCAAGTCCTCTGCTTGACCTATTAAGCCTGGGGTCAAGAAAAGATGCATACAGGTGAGCAAATGAAATATAAAACCAGCAAATCATGATCAAATAAAATTATGTGGGGCTGAGTGGAATCAGAAAACTCGGTGTGAATAGGGAGGTGCTCTGCTTAGGAAGCTGCCAATAAAATCTGATCAAGAAAATTGTTGGACTCACTATTGGTTTATCCAGAAAGACCTCTGGATGAGTTTAAATCAGCGATCGCTTCCTCCTGACTGCTGATGGAGAAATGGGGTAATGCAAGGTGCTTAACTCTCTAGCCAAGGCTTCTAGCCAGAGCCTAACATCTCTGTGGCTTCCCTCCCTTCTTGTTTACTGAAGTCCCTTCATACCCTCTGCATACCCAGTGTGCTGTCTCTGACAGCCAACACTTGGTCATGACAAAATAATGCCTTACTTTTACATCGGTTTCAGAGGCCTGGCAGCACTTTCTTTTTTAAAGCCATGAAAGTAAACTGAGTCACATTATCAAGTTCACCGGCACAAAGACGAACTTGCTGTCCTAAATTAATTCACAATAACTAAATAAAGCTTCCTTTAATCCCAGTTTATTCACCCAAGTTGTGGCTTAACCTCTAGGCATTAAAAAGAGCTATTTCCCCCAAAAATAGGTTAGAGGCAAAACTTCCCAGCTTTTCATTCTGCAAACCCCAAAACAGTAAGCAAGGCATTCGTCACGATCACAACTCTTCCTGCCACCAAGTATCAGCAAGGTACCACCATGGCCTCACCACACAGCCCAGAACTTCCTGATCGCATCCACTTACAGAAAGAGCGAGACAATGCGAGACGAAGCAGCACCCAGGGACGGGATGGCTGTCAGCTCATTATTACTGAGGTACCTGTAACGACAAGAAGAAATCAGCCGTGTAAATCATTTCAATTAGTAGTTTGAAATTATACAGTGCACGTGGGAAGGAAATCACAAAAACGTTGCTGAATGAGGCATTGCGAGGCTACATACTAATGTTAGATAAAAGACAAAGAATTTAAACGTTAAGTCTTTAAAAGAAGAGAGGTGTAGGAGGTAACAAAAATCAACCATTTACTATACCCACGGTTTAGAAATAAAAACTAAGGGGAAATATTTCCTATAATACATCTAGCTCAGAAATCAGGACCGACCGGCAGGGGACAGGGAGAACAGGTTCCGAATAAAAGCGCCCCCTAGAGAACATCAAAGAGCCACTCCTTGTGGGCTGAAAGGATCAGAAAAGGCTCTGGAGGGGCACGACCATGCCCTCCCGGTGGTTTCACACATCTGTGAAATGGGGCTCTGCGAACCACCGTTCTGCCCTCGCCAAAGGGCAACAAATGCCAAGGAGAACCTGAGGCTCACACTCCCCGTGGTGTTCTGAGGGGCTGTGACACCTGGGGACAATGGGTCTCGATGCCCCCTCTGTGAAAAACCTACGGTTCCAGGAAAATGTGTACGTACACACACACACACACACACACACACACACACACACACACACACACACACACACACACACACACACACACACACACACAGTTTTACATGTAGATACCCTGAAACTCCTCTGCAGACAAGAGACGGTCTCCAAGCACCCTTTCCAGTTCAAATAGTCTAAATCTGTGTTTCCTCTGTTAATATCACTTAATGGAAGGGGAAGCCCACAGACCAAAGCACAGCTTGCCTGGTCTGCCCCAAGAGGCTCTGCAATCCGGCCTCCTTACATGGAAATGTATTTCCAAATCTGGGAAGAGAATCCAAAACCAGGCTTGCAAAGTGAGCCTAAATGTCCTTAAGAAGCCAGAGCACATTGTTCAGGCTTTCTGCTGGGTGACGGGCTGTAAAAAAAACTGTATCCGAGATGCAAAATCAAGGCAATAAAGTTGGGCTATCTCATTCTCTGTTTTTTTTTTAAGGGAGGTATGTCTTATATAAAGCAGCTTGCTACTTTTTGAAGACAAGGCCACTGAAATGACAGCTGTATTCATACAAGTGTACAGCTAGCATTTGCCTGAATAGGATAATCTAGTTATCTGCCATCTTTTATAGAAATGAATTTAAAAAAAAAAAGGAGAAAAAGGAAAGGCCTTGAATTATCCCATTTGCTTTCTTTAGTGCCAAAACCAGTTACGGATGAAGTCTGGCCATTACTGGGCTCTGGGACATAGGCTGTCTGTTTCAATAGCTTCAGGACTGAAGCATCTGGCAGAGAGAGCAGATCGTATCATGTGGCAAATCCTTTCTCCACTTAAAGAGCCCTTGTTTGTGTGTTGAAATAGACAATTAATTACTTTAACAGTCTCTTATCTAACTGTCCCCCAAATCAGATTGCTTCTGCTTCACCTTTTATCTCCTCCAACCCTGCTGCCATCCATGTCCCATCTTGGTGCAGGGACATAACCTCTACTAATAAATTACCTAGCAATGCGTTCATTACTAAAGAGACCCTCAGATTTTATCAGAGCAAGACAAACTAAGGGCAGGGGCCTGTGCCATAGGCAGCTTGCTAATAATTCTTCATTTCTTAAGAGATTTATTCTACAACACAGACGAGGTGGTATTAGCAGCAGCTAACTTAGGGACTTATCGTGTGCCAGGCATGGTTCTAACAGCTTTTCAATGTACTATCTCATCTTTAAGGCAGCTGGGTGGTACAAATGTTTAAGTGCTCAACTACTAGCCAAAAGGATGGTGGTTCAAACCCAGGCAATGGCACCTCGGAAGACAGGCCTGGCAATCCGTTTTGGAAAGGTCACAGCCCTGAAAACTTCATGGGGCTGCAATGAATCAGAATCAACTCCATGGCAACTAACAACAACCTCATCGTTAGACCCTTAGGAGATAAGTCCCATGCATATTTGCATCATATCAAGGAGGAAACTGAAATACTGAGAGGTTAAGTAATTTGACCCTGGTCACACAGCAAAGTAGCAGTGACCCAGGGAGTCTAGCCCTATATTTCTTCACAATTACAGCAACAACTTTACATATACAATGCAATTTCATCACCACAACTACTGAGTTAGGTACCATGTCCTACTATTACCCAACTCCCTATCTGACCGGTAATTTCTCTAAGTGTCAGCCAGGGTCACAAAGCTAGGACATGAAACAGCAAGATCTGAACCCAAGGAAGACTACAAAGCAGAGGACAGCCACAAGCTACAAGGCCAGCAAGCACAAGGCAACCGGAAAGCTCATACATGCTTATGTAACATGGTCGTTATTTTTCAGTCACCTTATGATCTGTCTTGATTTTAAACTTGAAACAGGGAGTGTGTACATCCCTGCAGGGGAACTTCCACCAGAAGAGTGGGGTCTCAGCCCTGCTGTACACAGGACAAACTGCTCCACCCAATTTCGCAGAAATAAACGGACAAGGCAAACGGGCATACTAATATTTCAAATCTTGATGGAGCTGCTGGAGAGCAGGGTGTACAGGTGCAGTGGACCAGAGTGGGTGCTAGGGATTAACAGGGCATTTTAGATCTGGATTAGCAGCCCCGAGTCAACAGGTTCAGTCAGAAATAGCAGGCTCTAATCTCAACAGGACTGCTTGATTTATGAAGAGGACAGTTGGAGCCCAAAGGAGAGGAACTGCATGGCCAGATCACTTCTATTTACAAAGAAATGCTAGTGAAAAAGTAAGTCTGCTAGCTCCACCACTGCCGTCTTCCCCTTTGTTCACTCCATCCCTTGTCGAGACTAGAACGTGGCCTCAGAAGGCAATGAAGGCTGAGCCCGCTAAGACGCCAAGAGCTTCTTGCCAGGCTGAAATCGAGACTGGTCAAAAATAGCGCAGCTAGAGCTTTGAGGGGAAAGGCACCCGGGAAGTTTAGCACTGTCTTCATTAATCAGGAAGTTTCAGGAATTAAGGACTGAGATGGATGAAATTTTCCGAAGTATCTAGCTTTGTGCAGTTGCCCTTCCACAACTGCCGCCCCCACCCAAAAAAACAAAACAAAACAAAACAAAAAAACTGTGCTTCCATTCAAGACCCTAGAACTCACTGGACCTTTTCCTCAGGATTCAGGGCCACGAAGTGCCTTGGAGGCATCAGAACATGAATCCTGAGGCTGGAGAAGGTATAAGTAAGATAAGCGGAGCTGCCCCAGGGCAGATATGGAGCAGGACCTTTCCCAGCTCAATCCACCAAGTCAGCTGGGTTTTTTGGTCCCTCAGCTCTCTCCAAAAGCTTCCATTTATTTTGGCTTGGTTAAAGGAAGTTTTACATTTTCCAAGCTATAAACACTTATTTAAAAAAAAAAAAAAAAAAAAAAAAGACCAGTTCACAGTAATTATTATTATTATTTAATCAAACTAGACTTCAACAAATAATGAAAAACAAACCAAAGGAATAATTCTGGGATTTGTTTTTTTGTTTTGTTTTGGCCATATTTATTTACTTACTGAATAGCTAATATTAGCACATAGTAAACCATTTTGAACCATTTCAAAAAAGAATACAAGGCATATACACACCACTTCCAAAAAGACTACAAGAAGTAGACAGTGAAAAATAAAGCTTCCCTGCACTTCAGTCCTCTGGTTTGCCTCCAAGAGGCAGCCCCTGCGGCCAGCTGCTAGATATATACATAGCTTTTACATTTACACAACGGCTGCATGTTATACAGACTGTTGTTCCATACTGTAGATTTTCCCTCAGTAACAGATCTGGGAGATGGCCATTATTCTTTTAACCAGCTACAGATTAGTCCTTTAGTACAAATGAACCAGAAATTATTTAACCAATCTACAACTGGTGGGCATTTTGGTTGTTTCCAGATACAAACAGCTGCAATAGTCAATGTTAGGCAGGAGGTTGTGACTTTGGTTGGTTTGTTTCTTAAAAAGGAGGAAGTCGTCCGTATCAGGTAGGTACACAGGTTTTGCAGTCAGGCCACTTAATCAGTAACTGTTATTAGCGCTTTAGTTACTTAATAACGCATACTATATGATTAGTTTGTGGAGACTTTATGATCCATAGTTACTATGCCAGATGGCCAGATAAAGTTATTTTAGCATAATGATATAGGACAATAATATAAATAATATAAGTAAAAGTAATAATATTATAATAATATAAATAGTAATAAGGTCTAACGCTTACTCTGTGCCAGGCTCTGTGCTAGGTGCTTTACATATAGTAATAACTCACTGAATTACATGCCAAGCCTTTTAAGGAGGTGCTAAATCATCATTCTCACCTTAAAAGAAAAAATTGAGGCACAGGCAGAGCATCAGACCTAGATTTATTCAACCCCAATTCTACCCTTTACCAATCAAAGGATCTTCAGCATGTCACTTAACCTTGCTGTACCTTAGTTTCTTCTTCCAAAAAATGTAAATAATACACGTACCAACTTCACCAGGTGTTGGCAGATCCCGCTGAAACAATTAAACCTAAGAGCTATCCAGATACACAGTAATGCTTAATATGTGGTGGTAATAAACAGCCAAAAAACAGTGCCTCAAAACTACATCCCTTCATTATTTCACCCTCTCCTTTAAAACACTACCATCACACACACACACTCGCGCACACACACAGCTGAGACATAGGTGAGTGATCTTAGGGCACACCAAAGGCTTCCTCACTCACTGCCTTCAGGAACATTTTAGGTCAACACCCCTGGGAAGCACAAATCTAGTGCTCACAGGCCGGGCAGCAGTAACCTGATCCATTTTTAAAGAGGAATATATAAATAGCTCCTCTTATTAATAGAGGAGCCTCTCTGTCCAGGACCCTTCACTGGAGGCACTCCCTGGTGGGGTTTCCTCAAAGATGTGGCCAGCGACAACGGAGTGGGCAGCGACAACGGAGTGGGCGGCGACAGCGGTGTGGGCGGCGACAACGGAGTGGGCGGCGACAGCGGTGTGGGCGGCGACAGCGGAGTGGCCGGCGACAACGGAGTGACCAGCGCAATGGTGTGGGCAGCGACAACGGAGTGGCCAGTGACAACGGAGTGGGGAGGGACAACGGAGTGGGCAGCGACAACGGAGTGGGCAGCGACAGTGGTGTGGGCAGCGACAATGGTGTGGGCAGCGACAATGGTGTGGGCAGCAACAATAGTGTTGCCTGGAAGCAGCCGAACAAGTGCCCTTATGTGCTTCAGGGGGCCTCCCAAGGGCTCGCTGTCTCTAATGGGCCATGATGTTACGTGGTTCGGGAGCCTCCAAAATAAAACGACTGCTAAACCACCACACGGTCGCTCTGCCAGCCCGTGGTTCCCTCTCACTGAGCTTTCCAGGGCTTAGGAGAACTGACAGCTCCTGGGAACACTCGAGCCTAGTTAATCTAGAAGTAATTGTATGTCAACTATGTTTTTTTTTCTTTTCTTTAGTATCCTTCCCCACCTCCGCACTTCCCTACTCCTGACCACATCTTTCTGCCTCCACAACTTATTAGAATTCCTTCAGGGAAAGGCCTGGATCTTTATCAGTGAATTCATCCCATCTACCCTGGTGGCGTAGTGGTTAAAAGCTATGGCTGCTAACCAAAAGGCAGGCAGTTTGAATCCATCAGGCGCTCCCTGGAAACCCTATGGAGCAGTTGCTATGTGTCGGAATCAACCCAATGGCAACGGTTTGGTTTCTCTGGGTTTATCCCACAGGACAGGGTGTGACACCAGGGAATGGAGGCGGTCATAGTGACAAGACTTTAAAGGATTTGCTTCTTAATAATGCACTCAACTTAGGGGCTGTGAGGTTCCTAAAGTAGCAGAAGAGAAAGGAAATAACATTAAATGAGCCCTTTGCCTGTAACACGCCCTACACATTTATGTACATCATCTCCGACTAGTAATTATAATAATCCCAATATGGATTATCATGTCCCTGTTACAAGACAGGGAAGAGAAGCACAGAGGAGCTAAGTAACTCATCTAGGGACACAGACCCAGTAAGGGGCAGAACCAGAACTCAAACCCAGGTCTGCATGCTCCCAAAATATGTGTTTTTCTCACTATACCATACTGCGCATGTAAGATGTGATCTCTGCCCTTACAATCCCTACACTCAGGAAGGTAGTGTCACCACGGAGCGTATGGACCAGGAGCTAGACTGGGGGGTTCCGCCCACTTCCTAGGCTGCCTGTGCCAGGGTTCCTTCTACTGTCTGCAAAGGCGAGAGTAATAATAATGAGTTCAGTGCTTAGTGCAATGGCTAGCTTACTATCAATCTTCGTGAGTGCATTAGCGGGAGGAGAGAGAATCATACAGAAAACAGAAAGAGCACAACGTGCAACCAAGTGCATGCTACTGCCCATAAACACAACGGAGGTTCAGAGGCGGGAGTGAAGGCCATCTGTGAGCAGAGATGGGAGGCCAGACCTGAAGGACGGTGTGGATGTGAATAAGAGGTAATCCTCTGAGCCAGGTAGAAATAGTGACACAAGGTTTTCTCTTTTTTTTCATCTTTAGTTGAATGGTGGGACTATGGGGGTTTAAGGGAGTGCAGCCTCAGATTACGGACAGGTTTTGGAATCAAACAGATGTGAGTTCACCTCTCAGCTCCACCACTTGATACAGAATGAGTTTAGTTAACCTCTCTAAGCTTCGGGTTCCTCCTCGGTGAAGTGGGACTAGTAGTAATTATCTGTATCAGACTTGGTGTGAGGACTAAATGAGGTAATATCTGCAAAAGATTTAGCACAGTGCTGCTATGATTACTACCACTGTTATTATGCAAAAAAAAAAAAAATGTTTAACGCTCACCATCAGCATCCCCAAGGACAGGGACAACTCAGATGCTCTCAGTTCTATCATCTGGATGGAGCTTAAACGCCACAAAGCACCAAGCAGAAGGGGACTAAAGGCTGAAGGTCAATGGAGCCAAGCAAAACGAAAGTTAAAAGTCCATCTGGTGGAGCGAGGGAGTCAGAGATAACATCACTAAAAATATTCAGAGAGTACCTACTACACCTCCACAGCAGCTTTGTGGGTAATTCTCAATTGAAAGGGGTTCAATGACAGCTGACAATATGACCGACCATGGCCTTCAGGGCCCTACAGCATCCCGACCCTGGCCAGATCCCTGATCCCTCATTCAGATGAGGCATCCCGGCCCTGCTCCTGGGCCTTCCTTGGGGCCCCTGCACTTGGCATCCTCTGTCCACAGCACTGACATCAGCTCAATTGTCACCTTCCTGACCACCCTGGGTCAGGTATCATCCCTCCAAAATTACAAAAGAAAGGAAAGGTCCTCACATTACCCTGCTCAATTTCCCTCCTTACACTTAGCAGCCTTGCTGGTTTCCATGTTCTGTGCATGACTTCCCCATCCCAATGTAAGCTCTGAGAGGAGAGATTTGTCTGCAGGGGTGGGCGTGGGTGAGGAGGTGCACAGAAGTTAAGGGGCTGCTGAAAAACTGAGTAGCTAAGATAAGGAATATATGAATGCAATGTATTTTTTTAAAATCAAAATCCAGGATGAACAAAGCAGCAAAATTTTAAATAAAGACAGGATTGGCAACGGTACCATGCTGAGCCACAATGCAGCCTGAGGCAAAAGGAACAATCAGCTAACAGTCCTTCTTTAAATTTTTGCTATTTTGCTCATCATGGATTTTTTTTTTATTGCATTAATTTTGATTTTTTAAACATTGCACTAAAATATTTGTCTTATATTCTGCACCTGAGACCAGAGTCTCACTTGCCTCCCTGGTCCCGGCCCCACTTGTCTGTCTTATTTGCTGTACCCCCAATACCTACAGCAGGGCCTGGCACAGAAGTGTAGGCACTCAAATAAATGTTAAATAGGGGCGTGAATGATGCCAGAAGAAATACCCCAAGTTTCATTTTGTCCAATTCTAAAGAAAACCACTATGCTTGGAGATTTAACACAGAGAAGTGGAATATTCTAACCACAAGCACTGAAGACAGCCTGGAGTGGGGAAAACACTGAGTTATGAACCTGATGCCTCCTTGGGGGACCGATTTTGTCAGTCTGGGTGATCCTTTTCAGACCTCCTTCCCCCAACACCAGCCTGTTGACACATTGGGAAAATGAGGGCCCTGGACAAAGTATTTCCAAGGCCACTTCCAACTCTGAGCTTCTTTACATTAAAACAAAAAAGAAGAAAAGATTTGGGCGTGATTTAAAGGACACTACAAAATGCCCAGCTCTGTTTGGAGGTAGGAAGGTAAAGGTAAGCCTCTATTGTCCAATCTTGCACACCTTTGTTTCCTGGGGAACAAAAGGGTTGGGTCTCCGTCATATGCCACTGCTGAGCAGGCTGCTCCACTTCCCTGGGAACTAGGAAAAGTACCCACCCAGGTGTGTGAACCCAATCAGTCCCACAAGAGAGATGCTTCTCCTATACACCCACCATGTACCCAGGATATCCAGTAACTCTACACCAACTGGGCTGTACACATTTGTCATCGTCTGCCTAGGAAGAAGAGCAGGCTGCAGTACAGGAGAGGGGGAAGGATGTGGTAAGATTTGTTACTGACAGTCAATACACAGTGTTCCTTCCAACATGTTTACACTGCTGCTCTAGGGGAGTGAACAACACTGCCATATAAGAAGCTTTTCCTAAAGAACTCTCCACACCCCACACCCCAAAGGTTTGGGGAAGCACTCACACATCCTGTAGGTTCCGCAAGTCCTCAAAATCAGCAGGGTCAACCTCAGAAAGTTTGTTGTAACTCAGGTTTCTGGTAAAAGGAAAAAGAAAAAAAAAACTGAATCAACATTTGGCATTTTACACAAGTTTCAAGAATCTTCCCTGCCCCTGCTCAAGCAAAACCAAGCCATCTCCCTCAGAACTGTCCCTGCCTCATGTTATTTTAAGTAACCTTATTGATGGTGAGATTTACAGGTATCTCCTGCCTACCTGACATCCACAAACTAGTCACTCAAAGCAACACTGAAAATCTCAAATCACTTTAGGTTGGCTAAATCAATACCATTTCACCACTCTGAACTTGTAAAGGAATTCTAAGGTAAACCAGTGCTCTACCTACATTACAGTGTCCTGGTCTGAACACCTATCCTTAATGGCATTTTTTTAAATTAATGATTTACTAAAGCATCAAATTCAAGCAGGCTTCAGAAGAGGATGTGGAACAAGGGATAACACTGCTCATGTCAGATAGATCATGGCTGAAAGGAGAGAATACCAGAAAGATGTTTACCTGTGTCTTACTGACTATGCAAAGGCATTCAACTGTGTGGATCATAACAAATTATGGATAACATTGTGAAGAATGGGAATTCCAGAACACTTAATTACGCACATGCAAAACGGGTACATAGACCAAGAGGCAATTGTTCAAACAGAACAAAGGCTACTGTGTGGTTTAAAGTCAATAAAGGTGTGCGTCAGGGTTGTATACCTTCACCATACTTATTCAATCTGTATGGGATCAAATAATCCAAGAAGTTTGACTATATGAAGAACGTGGCACTAGGATTAGAGGAAGATTAACAACCTGCAACATGCAGATAACACACGCTTGCTTGCCACAATCAACTCCCATGGAAGAAGCAGTCAAGAAATAAAACGACATATTGCACGGGACAAATCTGCTGCAAAATACCTCTTCAAAGAATTAAAGAGCAAAGATGTCACTTTGAAGACTAAGGTGTGTCTGAACCAAGACATGGTATTTTCAATCACTTCATATGCATATGAAAACGGGACAATGAATAAGGAAGACTGAAGAAGAACTGATGCATTTGAACTACAGTGTTGCTGAAGAATACTGAATATACCATGGACTGTCAGTCAGAACGAACACATCTGTCTTGGAAGAAGTACAGCCAGAATGTTCCTTAGAAGTGAAGATGGCAAGACTTCATTTCACTTACTTTGGACATGGTATCAGCAGGAACCAATCCCCAGAAAAGGACATCATGCTTGGTAAAGTAGAGAATCAGTGAAAAAGAGGAAGACCCTCAAAACAAGATGAACTGACACAGTGGCTGCAATAATGGACTCAAACACAGCAATGACTGTGAGGATGGTGCAGGACTGGGCAGTATTTCATTCTGTTGTATATGGGGTCACTATGAGTCAGAACCAACTCAACAGCACCTAATAACAACAAAGCCTCAAATAACATCAAGCAGTGGCAAAGTGTCTAAACCAGTGGTGCTCAGCCAGGGATGATTTTGCTCCCCAGGGGACATTTGGTGACGTCTGGAGACACTTTTTGGTAGTTACAACCATGCAGGGACAGAGGGAGGGTGTGTTAATGGCACCAAGTGGGTAGAGGCCAAGGATGCTGCTAAACACCCTACAATGCACAGGACAGCCCCCACCACAAAGAATATCCAGCCCTAAATGTGTCAACAGTAGCATTTTGAGGTTGGGAAACCCTGGTCTAAACAAGAACCTAAGACTAAAAATTGCTTATATATAGTCAAAAGTCACATGATTGTTTAGAAAGTGAACACGAGAAGAACCTGAATCATACGCATGTTTATGAACACTGTATTCCCACCCATCAGTGAATAAAATATGGGGAACGATGGCCACACAGAAAAGAGGAGCCAGTTACTGGAAATTCATGTTGGTGTTCACCAGCCAGAGGCAGAAAAGGCCTCACATGTGAGCAGCCTTCTAAGGTGGCAGCATCTGTCTACATGCCAGCATTCTCTTCCCTTCCTCACCCAGCTATCCCCTCAGAGGCGGACCAGGAGCAAGTGGGCCAGTGTCTGCACAGCTGAGTTTCTCTGGTCACACTCTCACCCAGACCAGCTGACTCAAGTCTCAGGAACAGAATCCACCAGTATCTGATCCAAACGGGCCCCAACTTCTTGTTTTGCACAGCACGTTGCTCCTTGCCACCAAGTACACCCAGCCCTGTGTCTGCCCAAGAGGTTAACGTTTTTCACCTCGGCTATTAATTCCACTGCACGTTACTGCCAATTAAAGTCTCTAAAAGGGCACAGTGTCATGTAAGTGGCAACTGTCTTTTAAGCTTACTCCAGAGACATTTAAATCAATACTTGCCTAGAGCTGATAGCTATTTCACTGTGAACTCAGAGACAGTCATTCATCTAAATAAAAGTCAAGCAGCACTGGAAACGAACGGTGCCTCTGTGTGTTCGTGGCACAACCTGGATTAAAAGCAATTTGTCTAGAGATTATATTACCATAAAGACCGAAGGTGGTAATTTTTTAAACCACAGATTGAAGTCAAGCATGAGCTTGTCTGTGCTCGGGGGTGTTTATTAATGAGTGCCTACAAATCAACAGGCTAGACCTGGGAAAGAAAATCCACAGGTTGAGAGATAGACTGAAATTTTCTTCCTCTGTTTTAGCACATTTCATACATAAAAAAGGGAAGGGGGAATACTGCTTCCTGTGTTTAAAGATACCATGAGTTTACAATGACTGTAACTTCTATATTATCACTGGCCAATGGGAGTTGTTGAGCTGGAATAGACATTACAGAAAGACTCTCAGAAACCACAAAGAGCCCAGAGGGGCAAGTCATATGGATGAAGACCCTGCCAGTTGCGGAATGAGGGCACCAAAATGGTGCCCACCTGCCCACCCACCCAAAGGGGCACATGTTCCTTGCCTCCAGAAACAAAGGCCAGTGTAGACCAATCTTCTCCTTCTGGCTCACTGTCTGTATGCTTATGTGAAATCTTTTCAATTCTTTAAAAAGAAAAAGAAGTAACCCTGGATGAGCTAAACAAAACGTATCTGCAGGCCACACTTGGCCTGAGGACTGCCAGCTTTCAATATAATCTGGGCCACTGACCCCTGAGGCAATTAAGGTTCAAAGTGAACAACCTGTTTCTGGCTCACATGTGGGGCCAGGCTGGAGCTGGGGCTCAATGGGATCTGGGTCTCAGGCAATTAACTGGTGGTTCCATTGTGAACTATCTGGAATGAAATCACTTCCCTCATTTCCCATTCCACCAGTGTCCACATTCCTCAGCAACTGGGTATTAGAATAAAATCATTTTAAATCACAACACCTTTTGGTCAATCTTTCCCTTAAAGGTTGGACACAATTCATTTAAATTTCAGAAAATGTTATACAAATTCTTCTTTTTAAATAAGTCCACTTGAGAAAAAGTCACTGGTGGTGCAAACGGTTAACATGCTCATCTGCTAATTGAAAGGCTGAAGGTTCGAGTCCACCTAAGGTTTAAGGTGCCTCAAAAGAGAGGTCTGGTGGTCTACTGTGGAAAAATCAGCCATTGAAAATCTTACTGAGCACAGTTCTACTCCATGAGTTGGAAACAACTGGACAACAACTGGCACCTGAGAAACAGTCTTTCATAAGCAGTCTCAGAACTTAATGCTGAGATTCCAACAAATAGCACAGAAAATAAAGAGACTTTTGAATGGAAATTTAAGCTCCCACTGAGTCGGTATAAATGCAGTGACCATTGTGCTTTTGATGAACCAGAAAAGCAATGAATACATAAATGAAGGTCAGCTGACTGTCGATAAAGCATACTTTCCCCCTCTGAGTATCTACTAGCAATACAAAGAGAAGACAGGAGCTGAAGCTCAGGTCCCTTAGAAAAATTTCGACTTCTGGATACAGAGCTGCCCTAACTTTCAAGCATGAGAAATAAAGTCCCATGACCTTCAACAAGCTGCTGAGCCTCAATGGCGTTTATCAGGAATCGGGGAAAATACTTACTACATGCGCTACATATTTATTACATTTACATACTATATAGTAATTATACATATTTACTATATATCGATTAACATAACCCAAAATAAAGATACTTTCTCATTTGCCCATTTCAGGAAAACAAACTCCCAGCATAACTTTTTAACAAAGTTTTTTTTTTTTCACCCTTCGGCAGCTATGCCTACTGCCAATACTGATTTCTCAACAATTAAGTTCTTTACAAAAGCTCAGCAGGAATGTAAATTCTCATCTCAGATCCCAAGAACCATCAATGGGTTAATCAGTGAAAAAGCCTTAATCAGGCCTTTCTTTCAGGTGGCAGCTGACATGCACACAAGTCTAAAGCATCTCACTTATTTCTACAAACATGACCGCCCCTCACCAGGCCCAACATCTGAATTTCTCTTCAGTTGAAGGTTTCAGATTCTCCTGTCAAAACAATTTATCTGTCAGCAGGGCAGATGCTGTCAAAAGCATTTCTGCATCTTTCAGTAGCAAAGAGGGGAGGAAAGAAACCTCAGGGAATTTAGTTACTGCCAACTGCGGCTTTCATTAAACATTTTGTCAGCCATTGTCATAACACAAATTTTCCCTGTTCTTGCACAAAGGGTGTGCAGACCACGAAACAATTGAGCCCTGCCATAGATATGCTTTCAGCTAATCTGCTGAAAGATAACTGTGTGGCCCACAGTGTGCAGAACGCACAACAGGCACCTCTGCAGAGAACAGCTCAAGTTTTATCCAGGCATGTCTGCAAAGCAAGCTGAACAGGGCACGACAAGTCTGCTCACTGAGCATTTTTCCTGACGAGACTCCCAATCCGACCCCACAGAATTAGAAGAGCTAAGTCTTTACATAGCTGAGAAATCCTCACCACTATCTAAAGCTGTGCTGTCTAATACAGCAGCGACTGGCCAGTGGCTACTTACATTTAGATTAAATAAAATTAAGAATTCAGTCCCTCATTAGCTTAACAAGTGAAGAATGTCTATCTTGAGCATTGTGCTATTTTACAATCTATCTATATGGGATCAAACTGACAACAGCAAGATCAGATAAGAATCTTAGAGGGTAGTGAGTCCATATTAATGGGAGAGGAACAACCCAGAAAGGTAGGATGAGAATGTTTGCACAACTCAAAGAATGTTATCATCACTGAACTGTACATGAAGGAACTGCTGAATTGGTGTACGTTCCGCTGTATATATTCTCAAAAACAAAAAAATAAATTAAAAAAAAAAAAAAAAACAGAATTCAGTCCCTCAGTTGCACTAGCCACATTTCAAGTACTCAATAGTCGCATGTGGCTCATGGCTGCCATACTGGACAGCGCAGAAAGAGGACACTTCCTTCACTGCAGAAATTTCTACTGGGCAGCGCTGGGTCCAAATCGAGTGAAATGGAACCTACAAAATAAACTTGGATTTTTTTAAATAAATTTGAGTTTCCCAATAATTCAAGAGCTCTGTTTAAACTATGGTGGGGAATGGACATTGATATTAGCCCAAATTATTTAGGCAAACAAAGTTCTTAACCGTCCCGATAGGGGAAGAGCCTCCAAAAACTCAATTCCCAAGAAGACAACCTTAGAAAAACATGCTCTCTGAGTGTAATTCTATAGGTCTAATGATTATTTATATAATCTGACTAGCATCTTCCTGGACTACAACCAGAACCATGTATCACAAACTTGCAAATGCTGTTCAAAAGCTGGCAAACAATAATTTGTTGACTCCTTGGAAGTCGAGGGATAAAAAGTTCCGTTTACTTTTGAGTAAGTTGTGATGAGGAAATAACCTAGCATCCTTAGAAACATAATTAGCACTTCATCCACAAAAGCAAGCATGGCTCAGACTACTGACTATGTAAACAAAACCTCTCTCTGTGAAAGAGTATCAAGAATGCATGGTTCTATTCTTAATTTTTATATATTTTTTTTATTGTACTTTAGGTGAAGGTTTACAGAAACAATAGTTTCTCATTACTCAGTCAGTATCCATATTGTTTTATGACGTTGCTTAACAACCCCACAACACGTCAACACTCTCCCTTCTCGATCTTGGAGGACCTTTGTCTATTTTGGTGAAAATATACATAGCCAGAGATACACCATTTCACAAATTTCTACATGTACAATTCAGTGACATTGATTACATTCTTCCAGTTGTGCTGCTATTCTCACTATCCTTTTCCAAATTATTCCATCACCATTATCTTCAACTCACTGCCCCCTAGACTTCCCATCAAACCTTTTGAGTTGCTGTTGTCAATTTGATCTCACACAGATAATTCTCTTTTTTTGTACTTTAGATGAACGTCTACAGGATAGTTTCTCATTAAACAGTTAGTACACGTACTGCCCTATGACAATGGTTAACAACCCCATGACATGTCAACACTGTCCCTTCTCAACCTTGGGTTCCCTATCACCAGCTTTCCTGTTCCCTCCTGCCTTCCAGTCCTTGTCCCTGGACTGCTGTGCCTCATTAGTCCCGTTTTGTTTTATGGCGCTGTCCAATCCCCAGCTGAACAGTGAACCTCCGGAGCGACTTCACCACTGAGCTAAAAGGGTGTCCAGGGGCCATACTCTCAGAGTTTCTCCAGTCTCCGTCAGGGCAGTAAATCTGGTCTTTTTTTATGAGTTAGAATTTTATTCTACATCCTTATCCAGCTCTGTCCAGGACCCTCTGTTGTGATCCCAGTCAGAGCAGTCAGTGGTGGCAGCCGGGCACCATCTAGCTGTACTGGACTCAGTCTGGTGGAGGCCGTGGTAGCCGTGGTCCATTAGTCCTTTGGACTAATCTTCTCCTTGTACCTTGTTCTCTTCATTCTCCCTTGCTCCTGACGGGGTAAGACCAGTGGAGTATGTTAGATGGTTACTGACAGGCTTTTAAGATCCCAAACGCTACTCACCAAGGTAGAATGCAGAACATTGTCTTTATAAACTGTGTTATGCCAATTGAGCTAGATGTTCCCCAAGAGCACGGTCCCGGCAGCCCTCCACACAGTAATTCAGTCCCTCAAGGAGTTTGGATGTATCTATGGAGCTTCCATGACCTTTCCTTGTACAAGTTGTACTGGCTTCCCCAGTAATGTGTACCGTCTTACCCTTCACCAAAGTTACCACTTATCTACTGTTTATTTAGTATTCCCCCCCACCTCTCCCATCCCTTGTAACCAACAAAGATTGTTATTTTTTGTGTGTAAACTTACAGCAGAGGTCCCATACAATATCTGTCCTTTTGTGATTGACTTATTTCACTCAGCATAATGTCCTCCAGTTTCATCCATGTTTTGACTTTTTCTTTGCTCCTCTTACTCTCCCTGTGCTGAATTCCTTTTGTTTGTGGATTTTTTTTTTTTTTCATTTCGTTTTTGTAGGTTTTGTTTTTACCGAGACTTTATGTTTTTCCTCTTTATTTTGATGAGTAGGTTTGTTAACTTTGTGGTTACTGTGAAATTTACCCTTATCTTTTTAAGTTTGAAGCAGTCTATTATTACTTGGTACAGCCTTGCCTTCCTCTCCATTAGAGAGTTCCATACCGATACCGTTTATTCCCTCTTTTATTGTTTGATGTTGTTGTCATTTACAGATTAATTGCTCTGATTCCCTGTTGCATTTCTTTTGGTTTTGGATAGTCCTTGAGAGTTCCTTTCCTAGATTGGTATCTGACTGGTACAAGCCTGTGTCCTAGATCAGCCTGTGAGCTGATGTTGTTTGTTCTCAGATTGAAGGACTCCCTTTAATAATTCTTATAAGTTTGGTTTTTACAAAGTCCCTTAATTTTTGTTTATCTGGAATTGACCTAATTTCACCATCATATGTGAATAAGAGTTTTGCAGGAAATATTATTCTTGGCTGGCAATTTTTTTTCTTTCAAGATTTTATATATGTCATCCCATTGCCTTCTTGCCTGCATGGTTTCTGCCGAATAAGCTGAGGTTAGTCTTATTGTTTCTACTCTGTATGTGACTTTTTGTTTTTCTTGAGCTGCTCTCAGGATTCTTTGTCTCTGGTTTTGGCGAATGTGATTATCACATGGCTTGGTGATTTTCTTTTGGGTCTATCCTATACGGGGTTCACTGAGTTTCTTGGATGGCCAGCTTTTCATCATTCATGATATTGGGGAAGTTTTCTGTCAGCAGTTCTTCAATGATCCTCTCTGTGTTTTCTGCTTTTTCCCCGTTCTGTGAACATCAACCACTCGAAAATTTCTGCTTTTGACTATATCCCACATAATTCTCGGTGTCTCTTCATTTTTCCTCGTTCTTTTTTCCGAGTTTTCCTCAAACAGAGTTGTATCCAAGTATTTGTCTTCAATTTCACTGATCCTGTCTTCCACTGTTTCAAACCTACTCCTCAGTCTATGACACTGTCCACTTCTGAAATCTTGTTGTTTATCTTTTGGATTTCTAATTGTTGTTTCTGTATGATCCCTAGTTGTGAATTTATTTTGGCATTTTGTTCCTACATTATATTCCTGAATTCTTCCATTTTTTTGTCTGCAATATCCATGAATTTGTCTGCCTTTTCCGTGAATTTGTCTATTTTTTCCTCATTTTTGCCTGCTTTTTGCTTCAACTCTTGGATAGCTCAGAATATTAGAGATTTGAATTCCCTATTAGGTGGTGCTAGTGCCTTTTCTTCTACTGGAAAGTCATCTGGTGTTTTATTTTGGACGCCTACTGGAACCATCCTGTCCTGTTTTTGTAAATGTTTTGATATTGATAGTTATTTTCCTCATTTACTGACTGTAGGTTTATTTGTTTCATCCTGCTTTTTTGTTTTATTTGGCTATGTCTGAGCAGGTGGGCTGTGTGTTCTTTGTTATTTGCTTGTCTCTGGGCAGGATACTTTTCACCTCCTTCTCCAGTTGGCAGGGTCAGTCACTCAGATATGGTACAGCAGGGCAGGTCTAGCTGAAGAGGAGTTGCTGGGAGGGATTGTTTGTGGCACTTACTATGGCCTGCAGGGCAGGTTCCGGTAGACCATACCTGGACTGCTTGCTGGTGTGGTGTTCAGCACACGGTGCAGGTAGGCAGGATGGAGGGGGAAGATTATGCTGTGTGGGGCTAAGACGGGTATGGGAGAGAGGAGAGAGGAGAGAGGAACGGGAGCCAAAAACATACAAACAAACAAAAAAAGGGTGCTAGGGGAGCTTGCCGTTTGAGTGGAGAGATGAGAGTCTATGAAATGCAGAAAAACAAAAAGGAGAAGAAGAAAAACAAAATAAAAATTAGAAGAAAGAAGAAAAGCAAAGCTCCCAGGGATCCCTCTGGTGCGGCTGCAAAATCTGAGGAAGTTGCTTCCAGGCCATGAAGTACAGGCTGGCTAGAAGGGGTAGAGGTGTCACTCAGCACCAAGTAGTCAGGGAACAGGAAGAGAAGGAAAGTATAGAGATACAACAAACTGAGTAATGAAGAAAGACAGAAAGGGAAAAGAATACAAAATAAACAAATAAAAAAAAAAAAAAAAAAAAAAAAAAACAAGAAAAACCCCCAAAGAAAAACAGGAAAAAAAAAAAGCTCAAGAAAAAAGAAATGCCCTCAGGGATCCCTCTGCGTGTCTGCACAAACAGAGGGGATAGGTCCCAAGCTGTGCAGTACTGCTCAGCTAGAACGGGCTCCCAATTCGAGAAAAGAAAAAGAAAACAAACAAACAATTCAAAACAAACAAAAAAGCCCCGGGATCCCGCCAGTGTAGCAGCATGGGCCAATGGGCCAGGCAGCAGTTTCACATTCAAGCAGCGTTTCGCAGCCTTTCAGGAAGAAGCAAAGATGGTGCACGGAGCCAGGTATTTGAGAGAAAGTAGGGGGAGGTGGTGAGAGGTAAAGAAGAAATCTAAAGAAGTGGAAAAAAGCAACACCAGCAGCCAACAAATGGCACTTAGGGAGCCGGCCAGTGTGGGCAGGTGGAACTCAAGCCACACCGGCGTGAAGGTGGTGCTTCCCGGCCAAGATACTGGCTGCAGGTAGCAGAGGAGGACGAGTGGGGTAAAGAAGGGTGGGGGGTGGGAAAGCGTATATCGCTGGTTACCAGTTGTTCTGTTTCTGGCTGGAAGCTCCGTGAAGCTGCTTTCTCATACCCCCTGTTCGCTTATCGCTATTAGGAGTCCAAGATGGCGGATCCATGCTGCGTTAGCTGATGGGGACCTCTCCATGTATCTCTCTTGGCTCTCTGTTCTCTGTCAGTTTCTTATTCCATTCGGTGCTGGGCTGAGTTCTTTATCTCTTCATTTGATGCTTAGGGTTTCAGGATTGCCGTTTTCTCTGTTTGCCTTAGTTTTTCGGATCTTTGCTGTGGAGGGATGACATGGTGCTTCTGCCTATCGCGCCATGTTGCCCGGAAGTCCTGCATGGTTCTACTTTTAAACACTAATATGAATAATAACTCATAGTGGAAGGAACTGGTCCTAAATCTGTGACAAGCATTCACTAGGGAGTATAAGGTTTTCATATTCCAGGCTGGCCTATTTCCCATTACTCAACCCTGACTGGACTTCTGAACAGCACAGTATTTTGAATATTTTAAGCTTTCAGATATTTGTTAAACTGAATGATACAGCTGAAAAGTGTGAGGCATTCCAATGACCCCACTACTGAGCACCACTGGGGTACCCAGAACTAGCCTGAGACCCTCCTTTTCTAGAGAAACTGGGCTCCAGCTGTCCATCTCTTTTCTCAAGCTTAGAAACTGCTGTTTGCCACAAAATTGTTGTTTTATCACAAAAAAATAATAAAATAAAATAAAAATAATTTTTTAAAAAGAGAATTATCTGCTTAGAACTGGGAAAAACTGATCTGTCCTTCATGATTTCAAGGGGTGTGAGTGAGGAAGAACATACAACTTGTCATGGTTATTTAATCCCTCGCACTTTTAAGGCAGTTTCTGCTATACTTGTACCTTCTGAGGAATTACATTTAGTACACATCAAGTTCCAATGAAATCATCACATTATGTTCCCTAGACCCACACTGTAAGGTTTTATGAGAATAACGGATTTTTTTTTTAAATCCTAGAATATCAGATTTCTTTTTTTTCCCCCATTGCAATGCTTTCCCCTCACTACCTAAAAACCACAATGGAATAACCTGATAATATGCACTAAACAATGATAAAATAGCACCTTAAACCAGAATCATTCCACTGGCACCCTCACCACTAAGGAGAAGGTTCTGTACTTGCTGCCATCTTTTTAAGTAAGCTGAGGAGCCACATCTGAAGCTTGCCCAAGGAACACATTCTGTAAATAACTGAATGCAAAATCACTTATCAACACAATATATACAGCTCACGTTGTAAGTGTTTGGTCAGTTACATATAAGAAAGTCAGTAATGATTCAAGGTTTTTTCCATTTTTGAAAATGTTACAGATAATACTATACACAAATGAGAAACCCACATGTGACTCAAAGAAGAGATAATACACACTAGCCATATAAGGACCACAGAGTCACTGCCTAATTTTACTCTTTAAAATGAGTTATAGAAATTAGTGTGGGGGATGAATATTATATGAGACCACTATTACAAAAAAAACAAGAAAAGGTTTACACACAGGAAAAAATATTATTGATGATTACTAGGGATGGAGAGGTAGGGAGGGAAAATTACTAACTAGAGAGAAGACATATGTTAATACTGGTAAAGGGAAAGACAACACTCAGTATGGAGGAAGTCAGTATAACATAATGAAGGCAAAAGAAGACACTGAAAGGAATGTAAGAATAAAGGGCAACTACAGTGATGACTATAACACAGACAATCCTTGAAATATAGTATTAACAAAAAACAATTTGCAAATGGATAGATAGATAGGTATGCTAAAGAGGTGTGGGAGGGCATAATGGAGCACACCCACTTGCATATATAGGTTTGGTTGTGAACACTTCTATATACATAATTATAGGTGCTGCATGTACAGTAATATAGCCCTTTCATGACTTATCGGACATATGTCATCCCACCCACTTTTTTCTGGCTCTCAGGTTTCTTGGGACTCTACTTTTCCCATTAAAAGTATTTGCCACCCTCCAGTGGGGGCTTGTGTATTGGTGAAAGGGAAAGGAAATGTTCACTGAAGCAAAATTGCCTTAAATGTGAGGTAGTGCATTGAGGAACTATGATTGGGGTAAAAATTTTGTCTCTTTTGGCTTTTGTAAACATACTTATAGCTTCCTGGTTAGTTAGGGATAGTTAGGGAACCCTGGTGGGTTTAGTTTTTGTGTGTGTGTTGCAATAAATCCTACCACAATGACCAGTGGGACAGATGGGCATCCACCAATCCTGGTGCCCGAGAACTGCGCCCCCCCCCCCAGGTTTGTGGGACCCATGTGTTCCCAAATAATGTATCTCAAAATCCATATTACCAACCAAAAATTTAAACACACTCCATGATTCAGTATGCTCCCATTAATGAAAACACACGGTATCCAAAAAAAAAAATTCAAAGCTGAAAATAATGCCGTATAGAAAGGGATAGACAATAAAGAACACAACGGGCACAGTCATGGATACTTCTCAGACATAACCAAACACCTCGCAGGACAAAGTTCCTAGGCTCGAAGGTGAAGGACCACAGACTCAGACGACATCTACGTCAACTGGCACAACATAGTTCATAAAGACCATATTATGCAGCCTACTTTGGTGAGTAGCATCTGGGGTCTTAAAAGCTTGTGAGCAGCCATCTAAGATACAACTACTGGCCTCCTTCCTTCAGGAGCAAAGGAGAATGAAGAAAACCAAAGACTCAAGGGAGCAATTAGTCCAAATGACAAATGGACCACATAAACCACAGCCTACACAACCCTGAGACCGGAAGAATTATACGGTCCCAGCTACCACTACTGACCGCTTTAAATGGGATCAAAACAGAGGGTGCCAGACAGAGTAGGAGAAAAATATAGAACAAAAAATCAAATTCACAAAAAAGACCAGACTTACCAGTCTGACAGGAACTGGAGTAACTCCTGAGACTATGGCCCTAAGACACCTTTCTAACCTGGAACTGAAGCCATTCCCAGAGACCACCTTTCAGCCAAACAACAGACAGGTCCATAAAATAAACAATAACACCCAAGAGGAACGTGTTCTTTCGAACAATTAATTAGGCAAGATCAAAAGGATATTTGTCCAAAACCAAAGATGAGAAGGCAGGAAGGTGTAGAAAATCCCGAGGAAAGGAAACAGGGAACCCCGGATGGAAATGGGGACAATGCTGACACATTGTGGGGAATGCAACCAATGTCCTGGAACACTTCATGTACAAACTATCAAATGGGAAACAATTTGCTCTGTAAACTTTCACCTAAAGCACAATTTAAAAATAAAAGAAATTAGCGTAGGGCTCGACTCCTAATACTCAAGACATCACCTGAGTGAAGTCACTCAGGCCCATCTCTGTGATCTCTACTTTGATATTTCACACATCTTATCTTGGCGTGTGGTTGAAAACAGATCTGGGTCTCTTTTCCTTTGTGGATCTGGGCTTAGCACTCAGCAAGTGTAAAGTCGGACAAATATTTATTGTTTGTCTACAATGTACACTGTGCTGTGACAAGTTCTGTGAGGCACGCAAATTAGGATAAGACCTCGTCCATAACCTTAAGGACTTTACAACCTACTGGTAAGATAAGACTCTTGACCAAATAATTACAGAAGAAGGTTGTAAGATAGTGACCACCCTGTGAACGGTAGAGCCGGAGTTGCAAATTGGTTGTGGCTCTTGGGTCAAAGCTGAGCCACAAGAAAATTTGTTTGTTTTGGATGGAACGGTGTTTGTTACATAAAAAATAAAAAGAAGTCAGCTTCCCCTGAAAAAGAATCACTGGGCCAGCATTCCTGACAGTAGCAAGCACTCCAGTAGACACAGACCCACCACTCCTACTGTCTCCCCCAGGCCCTCTTTACTCATGTGCAGCCCTGCAAGCATGTGTGCTTGCCACCCCTGCTACAGACAAGAGAGTCCAGACAGCCTTCAGAGCAAAGGTCAGTTGTGATGAAAAAAGGTTTATGAGAAAATGCAAGACCTCAGCTGAAGAAGAGTCGGAGAAAAAGGAAAGAGCAGAGTTTTTGAAAAAGGGTACCAGGAAAGAAGGCCAGAAGACAAAAACGAGGCAGGGGAGGGCACGGAAATGAACAGCCAGCCAAACAGCCAGCCAAAGCCAGCACCTCCCAGAAAGGAAAGGGGAAAGATATGAACGGTTTTACGGCAAAGTGGAGAAGCCAAACCCCAGGCTGTTAGACCCACAACTTACCAGGCAGCAAGTCAAGGATTATATAAACCTTAAATCCTAGTGCCAGGTCCCTCATAAACATTCATCTACAGGGCCACTAAAGTTGATTACCATGGGAACAGAGTACCTCCTTGTTCATCTAATTAAGTTTTGACCCAAACGATCAAGAGGCCCAAAACATTTTCTCACCATCACTGAAGGCAGTCAGCATTTGCTTTCTACGGTCCCTTAAATCTTAGTTTGGGCAAAGAGATATGAAGTAATTAGGTGTGACGTTTATGTTGGTTGTTATTTAAACTGTCTCATACCTGACTGAGAAGGGCTATGGGGTGAAGCACACAAATTTCCCACAAGTAGTCTCTTATTAAATATAGTATATGCATCACTATCCTCTAAGGACTATTTAAATATTTAATTTAGAAGAGGCACTCCGGCCACACCCACTCTTCAGTTTGAGGACACCTGACAAAGAGACTGTGAACAGGGAAGAGCTGCCTGTCACAAGCCTGGCCCTCCTGCCAGCCTGCCATAAAGGGAGCATCGCCATGACCACCCTGTGGGGAAGAGGTGCCTACCAGTTATGTGTGGTTCTGCTATTAGAGGAGAGCTTGGAAATGGGGAGGGGGAGGAGAGAGGTCAGAAATCAGGTACCTCACAATCACCCATTTATCACCTGGAAAAAGGATTCACAAAGTCACCCTTTCAGAGACGCCTTAAGCTCTACAGGACTTCCCAAACTCATCACCTCCACAACAGGAACCCCAACACCCTTCCCGGGCACCAGCCAGTAACAGACTTTAATCTTTACCTCTGGAAAGTCCAGCCATTCTGCTGAACAGAGCGGGGTCTGCACCTTACAGCAAAGCGCCCCAACTCACCATCAATCTCGTCTCCAACGTGGTCCTCGCACCCCTAGACACAGCCACTCTGAGAGCGGAGCACTCAGTCATGACAGTAAGAGAGGCCGGAGGGCATGCTCATCTCCATGGACACACTGAAAGGCTGGAGGAGGAGCTCCTCAATGAGAATCATGCTCTACCCAGGCAGGAAATGAAGCTGTTTGCTTCTGTAGTAGTTACAAGTTGGGCAAAAGAGACAGGAAGTGAGGGATGGGTGAGGCTGAAAAAAGGGCAAAACAATCTAAGTGGATACATCATGAGTCCCAGATTTGCCACATTTTGTAAAGCTAGTCAAGTTCATGGATGCTCCTCTGGTCTGTGCTGTTCTCTTTTCCCAACACCTATCCCTCACCCCTCTGCCTTACGAAGGTCCACTCTGAGGAGATGGGCTTCCTGTGGAAACACCACTGCAAAATACAATTTTAAAATTCATTACTCTGGGTATACACTTTCTTTTCCTTCTTCTGTTGAAGGGAGGAAAATAAGCATCTTATTGCTCCTTTGTAACCTAGAAGTGCATTTATGTAAAATTACCCTTCTAAATACTTTCTTAAACAAATCTGATTATTACTCGTGAGTCACCACAGAGTTTTATTTTTTACTTTTTGGAGTACATTTCTATAACATGAGGTTTTGGTACTAGTATTTTCTTTTTTATTTTCTTTTTGTATAATTTATTTTTGGTTGTTGAGAATAGACACAGCAGAACATACGCCAATTCACAACAATTTCTACATGTAAAAGTCAGTGACACTGATTACATTCTTTCAAGTTGTGCAACCATTCTCACCTGCTTTCTTAGTAGTTCCTCCCTCATTAACAAAAACTCACTACCCTGTAAGGTTCCTATCTAATCTTTCAAGTTGCTGTTTATACTAGTATTTCCATTGATTGGAATTTGTTAGAGAGCTAATTTTTAGAAATGAGGGTTAAAAAGCCACAGAATGTCTTGATCTTTTCCTGGTTCTAGGAAAACTCTTAGACAAGAGTGTTTACAATGGCATGTAATGACTCAGATGGAGGGAAGGGGTTTTTGTTTTTGTTTTTGTTTTTGTTTTGTTCTTCATATTTTAATCTGTGTCTGTTGCACTCAGAGGAAGTAATACATTATTGGAGGCTTCATTTCTGAAGAATCAAGAGTCAATGGTATAGAAATTGCTTATCCTTTGATCCCAGTGAAATCCTTGGTTGAATACCTTCTGCCAGAAAGACAGGGTTGGAATTTGGCCACCCTGTTCTTGTGACCAGCAGTGTTTTTTATGGGACTGTATTAAAATAGCTATTTTTCTCTTGGATGGCAATGTTCCTCTCAGGGACCTTAGGCATGGGCATGCAGTGTGTGAAATCACTCAGTGTTAAGTGGAGAATCATTTCAGTGTGTTAGAAAAGCAAACTGATCACAACATCACTGGGCATAGGCGTCCCTGGATGGTGCAGGTGGTTTATGTGCTTGGTTTCTAACTAAAAGGCTGTAGGTGCAAATCCACCCAGAGGCTCCTCAGGAGAAAGTCCTGGCAATCTACTTCTGAAAAAATCAGCCATCAAAAACCTATGGGGCACAGTTCTAGTCTGGCTCACACAGGGTCACCAGGAGTTGGAACTGACTGCACAGCAACTGGTTACTGGTTTTACTTATGAATGGTGGTTGTGGCAAAATTTATGTAATTAAATTTGTTGCTGACACACTCTATCAAAGAAGTGTTCATAAGATATTGCTAGACTGCACAGTATCTAGAGACCTTGGTAAATGATAATAATAATAAAAAAAGGAAAGAAAAGTGTATTTTGGCTCAGTCATTTTCACAGCCAATTTCCCATCTGACATAGTAAAAATTTAGCATGTTCAAGGATGGAGGTCACACATATCACCTGATTCTTTGTAACTTCAGTGAAAAGGAGTTTCCCTATTTTAATAGTAGAAAGTAGTCTGTATAAAATAATGCATGCTGAAATACTTGATGGTTGTTTAACCTTGACTTAGTATCTTCAGTGCCATTTTAGCAACAGAACCAGAGAAATGGTCACTGCCTCAGCACCTCCGAAGAAGGGAAACCAATGTGTAGACAGCCTTCTAAGTTTAGAGCATTTCATGACGTCTTAGTATCGTAGAAAGAAAAACTTTGCCTTTTGGCTTCAGCTAAGCATTTCATGACACACATAAACTTTAAAAAGCCTAATGGAAAAATTGACAGAATGAGATCCCAAGTCGATAAGCTAACTAATAAAGTCAGTGACTTCACTGTGTTAGCCAGAAGGCTGACCTTTTAAAACCGTGTGTTTTCTTTAAAATATCTAGCGAGAGATATTCGTGTGCCTCCTTGCAATACAGCAGATGTGTTCTTGAAAACTGTGGGTAAATTCAGTTTTTTAAATTTGGCCGACTTAATCCCAGGAATCTGTTCTCTTTATTTTGAGTGATCTTCATTTTTTTAAGTTTTGAGGTAGCTGGTAAAAGGAAGGATGAATAAACCATAGAAGATAATTTTTGAAGGACCCTAATCCACTTAACCCATTTGTAATGCACAGTACCCTGGTAAACTCAAGTATATCTGAATTTTCACATTAGCTTTATGGATTTTGGGTGTTTGGGCTTTGCTCAGGCACCAAGAGATGTCACAGAGGCATTCATGAGCAGTGGGTGTGATTTCAGCTGAGAAATAAAGGATGCATGTTCACTGGGAGCTGGAACTCCAGAGCAAACCCACAGGAACTGCTGGCTTCAAAGGAAGGATTTTCCTTATAAGCAGCTCTAGCCTGGGAAAGTAGTTATCCCCACTTATGTCATTTGTCCTTTAAATTTTTTTTTGCACGTGGGTAGGGAGGAAAGCGATACTGATAACACTAAGGTAATACGTGTTTGTACGGATGTATTAAAAAAAATACTGAAATCAAACCCATTACCGTCGAGTTGATTCCAATTCATAGCAACCCTATAGGAATAGGAGTCTGTAAAGCAAATCACCAGTAAAGGTAATTATAAGCCCTACCAAAAGTCAATCAGAAACAGCTCCTTTTGGAGTCCCAGTTACAGAAGGAGAAACCTAAGAACCACCATGTGTACTTCTAGGTACTAGAGAGAGAGACAAGGCATGCGATTCACTGGGCACTGTCGCATCTTGGCCAGAAATCAAAGCCCATCAGTCACATCAACGCCATACATCAATGAGACTGGCTACCTTCAGGCAGCTGCCCTATGAACAGCTGTGACTTCTTTGCCTAACACTGTTATCCGATGAAAACACAATCCCCCAGGTTCCACAATCACTCCTGTTTAAAGACGATGTGATGAAATCTGAGTTTGTCAAAGTCTTTGCTCAGTTTGTCCTACACATCAAGAGACTCCATCATGACTTCCTTCTAGTAAGCCCACAACCTTGGGGGCTTGGAGTAGGGTTGGGGGGCTTGACTAGTTCCTGCATGACTCACACTAACAAAATCAATATTATAAACTCTCCGTGGTTAGAAGCCAGCCTTGATCCATGTCCTGAGATACAGGGGATTAAATAAAGTATGGTTTGGAGTGACGGCTATCAGCCTCAGCCCACACTTCAGCTAAGACTTCTGGGCTGGCTTTCCTTTCTCCTTTCCTTTCTCCCCAACACTCAGTCCCGAAATGCTGTCAAAGTAAATAACAGGTATCCAACCCTAGGTCTGGTCCATAGGGTCACACAAGCATGACTCTGCAAAACTCTCCTGGCAACTACATTTACCTGCAGCAAACTCAACAGTGATCAATAAGCCAAGGCAGATCTGGATTAGGTTAGGTTTGAGCTTGCATGAGCGAACACAAAGAGAAAACCACCCACTCTCAGACCCAGAGAGCTACCGCAGAAAGCACCTGCCCGAACTCGTCAGGGTACTTTGTAAGGTCAGCAGCGCCTCAGAAAAGATCTTTTATTCCTAGGGGCATGGGACAAATGGTAGGCCTGTCACACTGCTGATGTCAATATTTATCCAAGGCCTCGGTATTCACCCGGCACTTTTTCAATTCACTCATTCACATAATTTGCCACTACAAAGCCCCAAGACAGAGATTCATTTACAGCTCGAATTTCTTTCCTTGCATTTCCATACAGGAGGCTGGCTGCAGGACCCACGGTTTATGTCAGCAATAATCCCTGCAGCTTGAGGATAAAGCGTTCAGCGTCTTTCAGAACTGCCAATATCACATGGCAACGCACAGAGGACAATGAAGAGGTGGGGATGGGAGGCAAAGCGCCTGCTTTCTGTCTTCCAACGGCATGCGTGCTTTCTGCACGGAAAATGAGCAAAGCTTAGACCTTGCAGTAAAGTAACTGAACCCCAAGAACCACGCCCAGGTATTTCTATGTGTGACTTACTGACACTGCAGATTAATCCAGCAACCAATACCCAAAGGTATACGAAGCTCAAAGGAAGACATGTGCTATTCAGTAACCCTGTCTGGTCAGCCCCAATTCTCCCAATCGCACCCTTCCTCCTTCACCCCTTTTCAAGCCTTCCTCCCTTAGGCCTCTTCCCTCAAATAAATGTCTATACACAATTCCCCTTCCCAGGAAAAGTCAGAATAAATGACTATTCCATTCACATCAATTTTAAGAGGCCCTAGAGACTCTGGAAATAGCTGAGCATCATAGAAACCAGGTTTGCAAGTAGATTCCTCCAAGTCTCTCCCCGTCACTCTCTTCCAATGCCCTTTCCCCATTGGATGCTAAGCTGCGGCGCCCTCACTCAGCTCTGCCTGCTTCTGCCAAGGAGACACTGTGGCAGCCTGTGGGGGAGGCTGACTTCGGATTCCAGGCCAAGGAAATCGAGGCACTAGAGGAAAATGGCTCTCTCCCCAGTGACAAATCAAAGAACTTCCTCAAAGCCCTCTTGCAAAGCTGCCAGGCAAGTGACATTAAACAGACTTCTCCAGCCAGCTTCCTATGATGCAGGAAACCTGCTTTTCTGATCCCATACAATTGACTCTTCCCAACTAGACAGGTATCCCTACCAAACTCCTCACTAAAATTCGGGATCCCCGCTGCAGCTGGATAAGGATCATCATACTCATATACATGTCAGCAGGCTACAAATCGCTTCAGTTCCTTCCTAAGCAAAATCGCAATGGCAAGTGATGAGCCTTGATATATGACGATTATGTGTGCTCCGTGGAGACGACATACCTACCTCTGCTTTAAATATGCCTGTTGGGTGAAAGCAGGCAAGCTCTGAGCCCAAAATGGTAGCAGCGGAGGGTGTGCTCAGTTTTATTTTTTCCTACATAAAAATATACCCGACACTTCAGCTGCCAATATTTCCTCACACGCTGAAGTTAATAATTCACAAACCAACTCACATTCATCAAGGATAAGAAAATTTAAAGGCTGTTTGTGCAAACACTTCTGTTCTTGCTCTTATTTAACAGCTGGTTTATTTAACTGACGGCTTCTGTTGCCATTAGGGGCAGGTAGCACTTCAAAATGTTATTTGTTGAGCCAGACACACCACTACCCAGGTCACTTGACCTCTGGGTTCCACATCATCCAATCTCCCACATATCCTTGTTCTGTCTCTCAGATAGCATGGCTAGACAATTCTAATAAGGTGAAAAAGCAGGGCAAAATTATTCTAGTTACCTAAGACATTACTGTAATCACATGCTACCGTTTCTAATCTGACCCCTCCAAATGGACACTCCCCAAAGATGTCAGGGCATGAGGGAGCAGTTATGGTTGGAAGAACACTCACCCAAAATGACAAGGTGCCTGGATTTCACACATTATCTACATGAGGAAGACGTGCCTCTATACCTCAATCTCCCCCCAAAATGGAGAGCCCAATTCCCTCTTAGAGCTTAGCACTATCCTCCCTCTCTTCCTTGATCTCACTTCACTTTATCTCACTTTGAAGGTAAAAGTCACAACCAGAGCCGGAAACCTAAAATCATGTGTACGTGTGTTGAAGGGAGAGGGGCAGGGAAGCTAGCGCAGCCTTGCCCAGCACTTTTTGAGCGTCTCCGACCTGCTGCAGGAAAAGACGATTTCCGAACAGTTTTTGGTTGTTGTTTCAACCAAAGGAAATTACACCTTGGGCTATGAGTTTGCTGCAGAGGCGTGGATTTACTACCAACAGATGATACACCTCAGGGGTTTATGAATTTGCAATAGCTGCAAGGTCACATAAATGTCCACATGAGCCTTGTTAAATTGGTTACACATTAACCACCATACATCTCAAGGAAGATCCTATCACCTCTACCATCTCCATGCCTTTTATGTTCAGCCTTTGAAAGTGCTTTTTGGAAATTGCTAGGATGGCAATTTCTAGTTTGAAATAGAGATGGGTCAGTTTTGTGTTTTTTTAATAAATAACTGGTGTCAGTTTGTCCTACCGTGGTGGCCTGTGTGCTACTCTGATGTTGGTCAGTTGTCACCGGTATTTCAAATTCCAGCTGGGTCACCCATCGTACATAGGTTTCAGCAGAGCTCCCAAAGACAGTCTAGGAAGAAAGGCCTGGCGACCTACTTCTGAAAATTAGCCAATGAAAACCTCACTTGCTTTGGTGATTATCAGGAGAGATCAACTGCTGAAGGAGGGTACCATGTTTGGCAAAGTAGAGGGCCAACAAGGGCAAGGGAGTCCTTCAGTAAGGCAGACTGGCACAACAGTCACGATGAAGGACTCAAACATGCCAGCAATCGCGAGGATGATCCAGGCCTGGGCAGTGTTTTGTTGTGTTGTACATGTGGTTGCCATGAGTCGAAGTCAACTCAATGACAGCTAACAACAACAAGTTCAGTGTGTACAGCTGGCCCTTAAAAAGCAGCTAGTTAATCCCAATGAAACAGAAAATAACAGCTAACCCGAAAGGGCAGATTTGTAGGACGGCCAACTCATGGTTATTTCCACAGGTATGTGGAGCAGATGTTTCAGGGACACAGGACAACAAAGTCTTGGATAATACAACACAGCAGAAAAGCCAACAGTCTCTCACATTTGATTTGGAAATTAATAACACACAAATGCTTGCTAAGCACCTACTATGTGCCAGAAATTGGACTGGACTCTAGGACCACACGGTGTTTACAATCAGAAGGGAAAACAACTGCTGAACCAGTAGCCCGTGGACAGGTTAAACCTGAGACCTGAAGGATGAGTACAAGTCAGGCACACCAGGGCAAGCGAAGGCAAAGGCCTGAGATGGGAAAAGGTTTGGCCTGGTGAACAACTATCCAGTCCTGTAACAGCCAGAGTTCAGAAAGGCGCTGGTAGCAACAGCAGAGAAAGGCAAGGGACACAAGGACCTCCAGGTAAACCTAAGAGAGTCCCCAGTCTAGGACAATGGGTCTCACACTTGAGGCTCCAAAACAATGTCCTCTACATAGCTGTTCAAAAATGCAGATTCCTGGGCCCTAACACCTTCAGTAATTTAGACTCCAAAGTCTACAGAAGAGTTCAAAAAAAAAAAAGAAAAAACAAAAACGCCTATTGACTGCCTGGGGAATGAACAAAGGGCTACAATGTAATTATTATCTTACAGAGATAGATGAACATATTAACAAGTCTACCTAAATCAGTAGGTCTCCAAAGGTGGGGCTATCAGTATTTTTTTCAAAGTATACCTCTAGGCCTTCTCCCAAGCTCACCCCTACTACCCCAGATTCCCCCTCCCCCCAACACCCCAGTATTTTCAGTTCCTCTATAATGGAACTAAGGGGTGGAGTGGGGAGAGCAAACAGAGAACCCAGGTTCAAGGTTCTACACGTTTGCAGAAATTCAGGACTAATCCCCAACAACTCAACCAGCAACAATTCCCAGTCACTCTTCCTCTGGTTTCTTGTTTTAAAGGAAACCTTTGCAAGGCCTCAGCTTTCTTTCCCATTAAAAGTCACTAGGGCCATAGTTTTCAATTAGCTGTGTCAGCCCACAGCTGCCCAAGTTTAATATGTCTTCCCTCCCCGCAGCTTCCGGTCTCCACCAAGCTCTTCACACCTCCCTATTGTAAACCTATCCAGAGCAATTACCCTGCCTGCTTTGGACAGCTTCGGTGCTGCATTTCTGTGTAATTTATAGCTGCAGAGCTCTGTCAGCAAAGGCAGGCTTGTCCTGCAGCAGAGGAAATGCAAAGAAAATGGTCAGACCCAGCTATAAATTTATAAAACCAAAAACCAAACCCGTTGCCAACGAGTCAATTCCAACTCAAAGCAACCCTGCATGACAGAGTAGAACTGCCCCACAGGATCTCCAGGGCAGTAATCTTTTTTTTTTTTAATTGTGGTTTAAGTGAAAGTTTACAGTTCAAGTCAGTTTCTCATACAAAAATTTATACACACACTGCTATGTGACCCCAGCTGCTCTCCCTATAATGTGACAGCACACTCCTCCTTTCTACCCTGGATTTCCCGTGTCCATTCAGCCAGCTCCTATCCCCTTCTGCCTTCTCACCTCGTCTCTGGACAGGGGCTGCCCATTTAGTCTCATGTATCTACTTGAGCTAAGAAGCACTCTCTTCCCAAGACAGTAATCTTTAAGGAAGCAAACTAACACATCATTCCCCTGCAGAGCAGCTGGTGGGTTCAAACTGCCGACCTTTCAGTTAGCAGCCAAACACTAAACCACTGCACAACCCAGGCTACTGTATAAATGTACAGGCACAGCAAACGTCCTTAAGTTACTGGAGGGCAAGTTCTCCCACTCTCCTAGAGACTAACAGGGTGGGCTAAGCTCCCCCAGAGTCTGAAATCTGCATTCCCAGCAAGAATAAGCACTGCTCTTTTCTGCTCCATTTTCTCCTTAGTTTGGGATTACAAACAGGGTAACTAGTTACCAGGCTCAGTATCATCCGTTATATTCCTATTTCTTTTTTTTACATTATAATTAGTTTGTATATTTAAATAATTATAAATATATAATGCACACATACATATATAATTTCTGTTATACAGCTAAATACGTTGTTGTTGTTGTTAGTTGCTGTTGAGTCCATTCCGACTCACGGTGACCCCACGTGTGTAGAGTAGAACTGCTCCATAGACTTCTTCTTTTTTCCCATACAAAAATTTATACATACACTGTTATGTGACTCTAACTGCTCTCCCCACACTGTGACAACTCCTCCTTTCCACCCCTAATTCCCCACATCCATTCAACCAGCTCCTAACCCTGTCTGCCTTCCCACCTCACCTCTGGACAGAAGCTGCCTGCTTAGTCTCTTGTATGTACTTGAGTTAAGAGGCACACTCCTCATAAATATCACTTTATGTCCCACAATCCAGTCCAATCCCTGTCTGAAGAGTTGGCCCTGGAAACTTTTACTTCTAGGCTGATACAGAATCCAGGGGCCATGCTTTCTGGGGTTCCTCCAGAATCAGTCAGACCATTAAGCCTGGTCTTCTTACTAGAATTTGAGTTCTGCACCCCACCTTTCTCCTGCTCCAACTGGGACTCTCTGTTGTATTCCCTGTCAGGGTGGTCACTGGTGATAGCCGGGCACCATCTAGTTCTCCTGGTCTCAGGCTGATGAATTCTCTGGTTTCTGTGGCCCTTTCTGTCTCTTGGGCTACTACTTTCCTTGCTTCTTTGGTGTTCTTCATTCTCCTTTACTCCAAGTGGCTGGGACCAATTGATGCATCTTAGATGGCTGCTTACAAGTTTTAAGACCCCAGACGCCACTCACCAAAGTAGGATGCAGAACATTTTCTTAATAAGCTTTGTTATACCAGTTGACCTAGATGTCCCCTGAAAGCACGGTCCCCAGACCTCTACCCCTGCTACTCTGTCCCTCAAAGTGTTTGACTGTATTGAGGAAACTTCTTAGCTTTGGTTTAGTCCAGCTGTGCTGACTTTCCCTGTAGTGTGTGCTGTCCTTCCCTTCACCTAAGATAATTCTTATCTACTATCTAGTTAGTAAATAACCCTCACCCTCCCTCCCCCATCAAAGAATGTTTTCTGCTGTTTAAACCTTCTCTTATATTTCTATTTCTGCTAAAGTCTTAAAAGTGAAACTCTTTTCGCCTAAGGAAGCTGTTTCAGAGACATGGGAAAACACTGCCTCGGAAAATACAACACAGAGAAGAGAATCCCTACCTGGGAAATACCCTAAACTGTTAGAAATCATAGGACTTGTCTCTTTTTAAAACATGCTCTTCTTACAACTCAACAATAAAAAGGCAAACAACCCAACTTAAAATTGGGTTAAGGATTTGAATGGCTATTTCTCTAAAGACATATAAATGTACGGTAAACACACAAAACGATGCTCAGCATCATTAGTCATTACCCACTACCGTCAAAATTCTGACTCACAGCGGCACTAAAGGACAGAGTAGAACTGCCCCACATGGTTTCCAAGGTTGTAAATCTTTATGGAAGCTGCCTGCCATGTCTTCCTCCCTCAGAGCAGCTGGTGGGTTTGAACCACCACCTTTCCAGTGGTTAAGCAGGTAAGCGCTTAACCACTGCGCCACCAGGGCTCCTTTCATTAGTCATTAGGGAAACACAAATCAAAACTACAGTGAGATACCACACATTCCACACTCACTATAATGGCTTTTATCAGGGAAAGAAAAATAAAAGTGTTGGTGAGGATATGGAGAAATTGGAGCCCTCATACACCCACTGCTGGTGAGAATGTGAAATGGTACGTGCAGCCTCTATGGAAAATAGTCTGGCAGATCTTCAAAAAGGTAAACATAGACTTACCATATGACCCAGCAATTCCACACCTACGTATACACCCAAAAGAAAACACACATCTACACAAAACTTGTACACGAATGTGCACAGCAGCACTACATTCACAACAGTCAAAAGGTAGAAAAACATAGATGTCCATCAACTAGTGAATGGATAAACAAAATGTATATCCTTATAACCAGTTGTTGTTGAGTCAATTCAGACTCATGTGACCCCGTGTGTGTCAGAGTAGAACTGTGCTCCATAGGGCTTTCATGGCTGATTCTTTAGGAGTAGATAGCCAGGTCTTTCTTCCAAGGCACCTCTGGGTAGACTCAACCACCAACCTTCAGTTAGCAGTCAAATGTTAACTGTTTGCATCGCCCAGAGACTTCATATAAGAGAATATTATTCAGCCAATAAAAAAAGCAAAGAAGTACTGGTACAAGCTACCACATGGATTACTCATGCTAAGTGATTGAAGCCAGACACAAAATGCCACACAATGTATGGTTACATTTATATGAAATGTCCAAAATAGGCAAATCCATAGAGACAGAAAGTAGGTTAGTCCTTGCCAGAGGGTGTGGGGAGGGAAGAATGAGAAAGGGCTGCTAATGGGTATGGAGTCTCTTTCAAGGATGATTAAAATGTACTGGGATTAGTGGTGATGGTTGCACAGGTCTGTGAATATATTAAAAATCCTGAAGTGTACGCTTTAAAAAGGTGATTTTTATGTTATTTGAATTATATCTCAATGAAGCTGCTATGGCGGGGGTGGTAACCTGCTGTACTTAGCAGGTTCTCAAAATGCCCCCTAGATACTTCTATACCACAAAAAGGAGGAAATAACCTGAGGGCTAGTAGATAAACAGAAATGGGGACTAGGCAAAAAAAAAAAAAAAAAAACAAAGGCATCCACATGAAATGGTAAAACTGTGATTTCCCCCGCCCCATCCAATCAGCTCCTTTAGAATAAATGGCTTTCTAAAAACTGTACTGTAGTCACTACCAAGATCTGCCCACAAATCCATCAAATGTAGAAAACTTCAACTGGAGTTATCCTCCCACAGAAAATTCTCAGGATTTCAAAAGAGCATTTTTTTCTTCTTCTTCTTTTCAGTAATTACTTAATAAGGCTGTGGAAAGCAGGGTTCCCAATGGCCAGTCATTCAAAAATTAAGAACAAGCCAGAAGGCAGGAGGAAATGTCACCACAATGGGGAGAAATAAATTAGTTACATAGATTAACAGATTAAACTCAACTCCTTTCTGTGGGTGGGCAGGCAAATTTTAGAATAATAGCAAGCTATTTTTGGAAACATCCCTCCAGAGCGAAAGTTGGGAGGGTAGGGTGTGAGACTATACACTTCAGCTTTACATTAAAATGTGCTGAAGTTGACTGGAAACAGTCCCCCTGCACAGGTGTGCTGGCACTCCGTGGTCCCTGGTGGTCTGGGAGAGTTTCCTGTGCCGCGAGCAGGCCCCACTACACCCCGGGTACCACAGCGGAGCTCTGCCCCGGCCAGCAGAGATACAGTTAACTGTGCAGCCCAAGAGGCTGATGGGGCCAGGATGCTGACCAACTTCAAAGAGATTTCAGTTACTTCCCTTGTGCAATAAACTCCTTTCACTCAACATCATTCACACTTTCAGAGAGCAAAGTTCATTCTGATATTGGTGGCTTTCTCACTTTGTAACTTTTTTGGCAAGTGCCCCTTGGCCTGGTTGTTCATTAATATATATCAGAACATTAAAAGCATTGTTTCGCCTTCTATGGAGGCTGTAGCCAATTTAATAAAGCCGACATTGTCTCTAGGGCTGGGGAACCACCTTGAAACTGGCAGAGATTTCAAAGATGTACAAATAGGAGGGTACACACACACACACACACACACACACACACACACACACAGAGAGAGAGAGAGAGAGAAAGAGAGAGAGAGAGCTAAGTACTTCACAAGATGTTTCTGATATTCCTACTTGGCAAAGGGATAAAATGTTTATCTTATCACAGAAATTGACCTGGTATTTCTTTCCCCTTAATCCTTTCAACACCAAATTACTCCTTACCTTTAAAACCTTTACAGGAGGTAGTGATACCTGTGGCAGGAAGACAAATGAACAAGAAAAGGGGCTTTCTTCAGCTCTGGAGAATTCCGATTAGTACAAAACTTTTACTTTTCAAATCAGACACACACAATGACAACTCGCTCTAGCGACCGTATTTACTTGTCTGAAGCCACATTCTAAACACAGACTCGTTTGCAAAAGGGAAGCAGCTTACAGTCCAACCTTGTTTATGCTCCAAGTAGGTCTGACAGAAAAGCCACATCAATTTGTTTTAAAATAATTTCCATTCGCTGGGAGCTGTTCCTGAAAGGTTCTCTGCCACACTAATCTGCTCTGATTCCTACCAGCTGTAGGTGCCAGGCACACCGGCCACAGACAGGGTGGCCTGGGCACAGGCAGGCTGGCTCTGCAGAGGGCTGCAGCAGTCTGGGGCTACTGCTGGGGACCCACAGGGCCACTTCAACATTCCCCTGTAGAACATATAATCAACTTCCGTTTAAGAACACAAAAACATTTCCTAGTTCAGAGGCAAAAGTTGTGACATGCCCAAAGAGCACAGTTTTATATGCAATCACACCTGGGGGGAAAAGGCTTTTTGCACTTAGAACTGCATTCCATGGGGTCTTCAAGGCTGCACCATTTCAGAAACCGATCACCAAGTCTTTCTTCTGAGGTGCTTCTGGGTGAGTTCAAACCACCAACTTTTCGGTTAGTAGTAGAGTGCTTAACTGTTTGCGCCACCCAGAAGTATTTGTGCCATACCATTTCTAGCATTACAGATATGTATTTATGCTCAAGCCCAAATTTCAGTTACACCAAAATAACCGATTAGATTAAATGAGGAAATTCAAAAGAAACACCTGAGTAACATATGGAAAAATCTTCAACCTCACCATTCAAAGAAACGCAGATTAAATTAATCTAATGCAGTTTTCATGCATTAAACTGATACATGATTACAAAAAAAAGGATATCTAACATGGGAAAATAGGCATGATTTCATGCTTAAATTGGTGGCTTCTTTCTTAAGACAACGGTACCAAGAGTCTTGAGAATTTGCATATCCAGAGCAATTTGGATTTAGTAACTTAAGTAAATAAAAAATGTAAAACATATATGTATAAGGATGGTTGGCACAGCTTAGGGAAAAAACTATAGAGAATTTTAATTGTGACTTAAACCATATTTTTTAAAATGTTTAATGTCAGAGAAAACACTTATGATATTGATTCTTTAAAAAAAATGCAGAATTACACACGAGTATCAATTCTAATTTTGTTTAAAAAACACGTAACTCTAAATAGGTAATGAACCATAGACATTGCTGGAAATTTATACACCAAAGTAATAATATTTATCACTGGGGAAGGAGGTCAATTAATCTTTTTTTTTTTTTTTTTTTTTGGTAGCTTCCTCTTTATTCAATAAATATGTCTAACATTTGAAACCAGAAAATTAAAAGTAATTAAAATAAAGCCATAGTTACCAGGCTAACAGGTCAGCAGCACAAGACCCCTTTCAACATAAAGTCACCCTGACTATCCCAGCTCCCTGGGTACAGAAGGGCCTCCCTGCAGATCCCAACCCAAGAACTCAATCACCAGGAAAATCAACTTAGAGAGGCATCACTCTGAGAGCTCAGAGGGCAGGGCTCAGCCTTCCCACTGCCTTTAGTTACCATGTCAGGAGACTGCCCAAAGACGAGCCCACGGTGGTGACTGACTGGCCCTCTCCTGTGATCAGAAACCCTGGTGAACAAGCTGTGTGCACCTGGGGGTGGAGTTGGGGACTGACGTCTCATACCCGAGGTCCAAGCTAGAAGGGCATTTACAGATTTAGAAATTTATCTGCCCCAAATCTCCTGCCACAGAAGCTTCTATAAATCTAAGCTGTGATTCTGGATGGGTCCACTAAGGACAGGTTACCATGGTACCTTAGTATTCTTACTAGTCAAAGCTCAGTCTTCCCCTCTGCCAGCAGAGGAAGAAAAACTACCTTGGCCTGGTCATCCTTTTTGCCAAAGTAGAGGTCTTAGCAAAAAGTAACTAAGAGCCTAAGCAACCAAACCCAGCTGCCTGGCAAAGGCTCAGCATAAACTGAGCAGAATAACCACAAGGGCAACGGTGTCTAGACAGCCTCAGTCTATGTAAGAAGCAACCCTCCCCTGCTGCAGTGTCAACTCTGAAAAAAGCAGACTCCAAAAGCCTGCTCCAGCAAAAGTACAGATGAGAGACCATGTCAACAGTTGGGCTCCCTGGCCAAACGCCACACCAAGGAGAGCTGCTGAGTCTAGCCCACCTGCCAAGGACAGGCAGCCACCGCAGATCCAGAACGGCAGTGACATCCTGGGACCTCATGTGGGAAACACGTCACATGCAGTGCTAAAGCTAAAAAAGGAATTTCAGTAACAATACTGCATAGGGGATTTAGAAGTCACCTTCTGAATTTCAGAAAGACTGAAAAGCTGGTCAATTGTTAACCTGGCATTTAAAAAGCCCACCTGCTATCTTTCAGCTTCCCTTCTGTTTACTCCTCCCTTCCATTCTTCTAAGTTTCTCAACACTATAATTTTGATGGAGAATGGAGGAAAATAACAAACTGACCAGGTATATTTAGGAAGGAGTCCCTGGGTGGTGCAAACGGTTAACAACCTTGGCTGTTAACCAAAAGTTTGGAGGTTCGAGTCCACCCAGAGGCACCTTGGAAGAAAGACCTGGCAAGCTACTTCTGAAAAATCAGCCACTGAAAACCCTATGGAGCACAGTTCTACTCTGATACACATGGGTCACCATGAGTCAGAATCTACTCAACAGCATTTATAGACGTATACACACACACAGAGGAAATGTACAGATATATGTATATAGAAAATATACAGACAGGTGAGCTCGGCGCCCTGTCATTATTGTTGTTAGGTGCTGTTGAGTCAGTTCCAACTTGACCACAGAATGAAACGCTGCCCAGTCCTATATTCTAAATTATCCTACTTGTCTGGAAAACTACTTCAATAAGACCCACTGTGTTTGGTATTCATTCTACATCTATATCAGTATCGGCACCGAGTATTAAATGTCTCAGGCTTTGTGCTACATTCCAGAAATATAATGATGAGCCAGAAACAAACACAGTTCCTGCTTTCAGGGAGTTTACAGATGAATGCCAGTCAGGTATTAATCAAATAATCACACTAAACTTCTCTAACAAAGTACTACAGACTCCTCAAGAGGGGAACCTAACCTAAAAGGGAAAGGCAGCAGAGGCTTCCAGCAAGGGACATCTGAGATGGAAGAAGAAGAGTCTGCAAGGCAAAGAGGGAGGAATACTTCTCGAGGCGGAGGGAACAGTATGTAAGGGGTGTGGGGCGTGTGACACGAGGCAGTTATAAGTGCCTGGAAGGACCCTCGCATTGTGGCTGGAACAGAGGGAGCCAGGCCGGGCAGGAAGGAGATGCACAATGAAGGTGAAGAGGCGAGTGGACTGCCAAGGGTTTAAGCAAAAAGATCACTGTGGCTGGTGGCGGGGGTGGGGGGGGGGGTGGTTTGGGGTAAACAGATGTGAACCAAAAGCTAGCTAGCTAGGATACACAGGATAAATGGCTGCCGTCGAGCTGACTCGATTCATGGAATCCTTATATACAACAGAAGGAAACAATGCCCCGTCCTGCATGTTCAAGTCCATCATTGCAGCTACCGTGCCAATACATCTCACCAAGGGTCTCCCCTTGTCCTCGTTGGCCCTATACTTCACCAAATACAACGTCCTCCTCAAGCAACTGATGACATGTCCAAGGCAAGTGAGGTGAACAATGTTCTGTTATGACCCATGAGGCTTTCATTGGCCAACTTTCAGAAGTAGACCGTCAAGGCCTTTCTTCCTAGTCTGTCTTAGTCTGAAAGCTCTGCTGAAACCTGTCCGCCATGGGTGACCCTGCTGGTATTTGAAATACTGGTGGCATAGCTTCCACCATCACAGCAACACTCAAGCCACCACAGTATGGCTGACAAACTGAGAGACGGGTGGTGAAAAGCTCTATGCCCCCTAAAATCTACATAACACATAGAAATAGTAAAGGAGAAAAATGTAACATAAATTTATCATTCAAAATCACGGACAAATTCCACCTTTCTTCCTTTGATCTGTCTGCTGCAGCCCTTTCTTTGTTGTTTGTTTTAAACTGGGGGGGGGGGGGGGGGGGGTGTCAGTTGGTCATTGATGGCCACAGCAGTCTCCTGGGAACAGGACCACATATATCTCACAGCGCTACACAACCCAAGGCATGCCAAGGATTTAAGGCAGAGTATACACTCCACCAGCAGGCTAAACTGTTTAAAATGTTCTTGAGTTAAAAATACACCATTCAGCTCAGAGTTAACACCAGGGCCTTATCACCAAGGCTGTTTGCGAGCTGGTTACACTAGGCAGGCCTCTGACTCGCCCATCTTTTCAATGCACCTCGATCTGCAAATTGTCTAACGATACATCAGTGAGATTAGAATAAAGCCACCAAATATACACACATTTGAGAAAAACACTTTCTAAACCCAAGAATACTTTACTGTTTATAAATAGTTTACTTTTTTTGATCCCTGAGCGTATAATATTTGCAGTTGCTCCAGAAACCAAAGAAACATGGAACATGAACACAAACCACAACCTAACAGCAACAAACAACAGATGGCCAGACATATGCGCATGCTCCCACCCCCTTCCTCAAAGAGGCAAACCCAAAATGGATTCTAACACACAAGCCTGCCAAGGAAGAAGCACGGTTTTTGAGATCATGTTCAAGACATCTACACAGCCAGCACTAGGTGCTAGGTGCTACCAGCCACTGAAGAGCTGCAAGACCAGTTACTGGCCTCAAGAAATGCACAGCCTTGACAGGGAGGCAAGACAAACGTAAGAAAGAAGTCAGAAGGCAGGGCTGTTCTGACAGTACTCTTTCTGAATGTAATACTGTAGACCTGTGCAGAATCCTAACTCTGGCAATTACTAGCTCTGGGGCCCTAGGCAAGTCATTCAACCACTCTGGGCCTCATATGTAAAATAGAGATAATGTATTTCGGAGAGTTAAGATGATGACTGAATTAGTTAACATACTTGTGTCCTGCTACAAAAAGGTATTCTGCTGTTATTGTTACGGGTTTTTGTTTTCCGACTCAAAGCGACCCTACAGGACAGAGTAGAAATGACCCATATGGTTTCCAAGGCAGCAGTTTTTATGAAGCAGACTGCCACATCTTTCTTCCGTAGAGCGGCTGGCTGGTAGGTTCAAACTGCCAACTTTCTGGTTAGCAGCTAAGCACTTTAACCATTGCACCACCAGGGCTCCTTACTATTGCTATAGTTATAGTAATAATAAATAATAGCTAACCTTTCTCAAGAGTCTGCTATATGGTAGGTCCTTTTCTACAAATTATTTCATTTTTGTCCTCATAACAACCTTACTGAAGTAGACACTACAATTATCTTTATTTTACATAAGAGGAAATTGAGTCAGGGGAAGTTAAGTAAGTTGCCCAAGGTCAGTCAGGCAGCCAGGCTCCAGAACCTCCACTCTCACCCCTGTGCCATACAACAGCATGCACCACTGCTTCATCCCCACTACCCCCTCCCCCATAACTACATATGAGGAATGAAGGGGGGTTTCAGAGAGGACAAGAACACCATGTTATCTTCATCTGAGTCCCTGAAACTGTACTGCTTTGGGCTTGTCACTGGTCACCACAGCCTGAACTTATTTAAAACAGCTCAAGTCAAATGCTTAAATAAAGTCAGACTCTCCAGCCACATGATTTTGACTAGCTGATGTTTATGCTTTTTTTTTTAAATGTCATGTGTCTCAAATCAAAGGGGAGGAGTCCCAATAAATAAACATGGCTGCCATACTGTTTTTTACATACGAATATGTCTATTTTAGGCATCACCACCATCTCATGTCCCATTATCCTGCCAATTTCACCTCAATCCTAATTTTAACTCTGACTAGAACTTTCCAACTGTACTTTAACTTTAAGCTTTTGTGTTTCTTCTACATTTAAAAATAATGCCATTTCCCAATATATAACTCCCAGATGTAGAATTCACAGATGATTCATCTTGCAGAACAAGTGTTCTGAGACATCAGCTCCAAACAGAGGAAAAACTTGGAATTCCCTTCTCCCTCAAAGTTAGAACTTGCCTAGCTAGGCCTGCTTTGCTCAACAGCGTTTGTTTTCAATTATATTTCCAAATTCTTTTAACAATAACTGCATGGCGTCTGGCACCAACACATCTGATTCTTTGAAGTTGTTCTCAAACAGAAAGTAGAAAATAAGGAGGAAAGGGAAAAGGAGGGAGCACAATACATAATTTGGGGTTTAGGTCAAATATACTGTCCAAAAGTTCTCTCTGCCATATAAAATCAGACCCACCACAAGCTATGGCTTCTCACTGAAGGGCCACACCACAGGGAGCTCCAGCTATTGAACAAAGTCCCTGAATTTACAGGTGGCTTGTGATGGATCAACAGATGCTAGGTTTAACCCATCAACTCCTCAGCACAAAGAAAATGGCCTTTTGTACCTTATATCTGAATCCCAAAAACATTTCTGTTAAGTTTTCACACAGGTCAGTTAGCAATAATCACACCTCAGAAGCCATAAATAGCACCACTGAGCTAAGGAAGAAAATCACAGGGCAATCAACAAACTAATTATCAAGGGATTCCCATGTACACAATATTAAAAAATCCCTGCTGCCTTCAAGTCTAAGTGGAGAAAAATAGACAGGGATGTGTGAAAAGTGACCAAACCATGTAAACTTCGAGCATCCTTAGAAGAGGGCTATATATAAATAATACATTCACCAGAACAAAGTTAAGCGAGTGGCAGAGTGAATGGCTGACACTGACATAAGAGGCTCCTAGAAGGGTAGGAGGATCATTTGGCCTATACTGATCTCAGAAAGCACAACAGAAAAAGGTCATCTCTGGGTCTTAAAGGGAGAAAGTTAAAAAAGTCCAATTTTTTTTTTTTTTGGAACTATTTCCTTTACTCCTAAAGTAGTTCCTAATTCTTGTTAAACTTCCTGTCAAGACGTTCCAAACCACTAATCACGCCTCCAACTTCACTGCATTTTAAATTGTATCCCCAAACAATGCTCCAAATTCCATGAATTTGTTCTAAAGAAAACAAACAGAAAAAATCCAAAGGTTCCTCTAGTGAAATAACATTTACATGATAAAGAATGGGTAGGAGAAAGAAAAGGGCTCCAGAGTTTCTACTGAAGGAACCAACAAATCCCAGGAGGGAGAAAGACCGGATTATTTGGAACACAGAAAATAAAAGCGTAGAAAGATGCTGCAAGATAAAGGAGCCCACTCTGATAGGGATCAAGATTTTCAAGAACAGTGATTGATCAAAAGGAAACCAAAGAAAATATAGGTAGATGGGTAAAACCAAACCAAAGCTGTCAGGTCAATTCTGGCTCATGGCAAACTCATGTGTGGAGGAGAGCAGAACTGTTCCACAGGGTTTTCAATGACTGTGACCTTGGGTGGGTTCAAACTGCCAACCTTTTGGTTAGTAACCGAGAGCTTAACCTTTTACGCCACTCAGGGACTCCTAGTAGATAGGAAGACAGAGTATAAATCTGACCAAAAAGAGTGAGCCACTTCAAAATGGAAAGAGAGCGGTCATCTAAGAAGCAACTACTGGTCTCTTCCCACCTGGAACAAAGGAGAACGAAGGAAACCAAAGACTCAATGAAACAATCAGTCCAAAGGACTAATGGCCACATGACCCACAGCCTCCTCTAACCCGAGACCAGAAGAACTAGATGGTGTCCGGCTACCACTACCGACCTCTGACCAGGATCACCATGGAAAGTTCTGGGCAGAAGGTATGATACAAGGTTCTTGGCAGAAGGTGTAAAAAAAAATACAGAACAAAATTCAAATTAAAAAAAGATGCCACACTTACTGGTCTGAAACAGACTGGAGGAACCCTTGAGACTGTTGGCCTAAAACAACCTTCTAACTTCAAACTATAGACAATTCCGGAGGCCACCTTTCAGCCTAATAATAAATGGGGCTATAAAATAAACAATAACATCCGGGAAGAATGTGCACCTTAGAACAATCGACTATATGAGGCCAAAAGGGCAACATCTGCCCAAAACCAAGGAAGACAGGGAAGGACAGAGAAACTAGACAGATGGAAACGGGGATCCCAGGGAGACAATGAGGACAGTGCTGACACATTGCGGTGATTGCAATCAAGGACATGAAACAACTTGTGTAAGAATCATTGACTGGAAAATTAATTTGCTATGTAAACTTTCACCTAAAACACAATAAAATGTTAAAAAAAAAAAAAAAAAAAGGAGCAAGAAGCCACCGAGCTGTACATACCAGGCTGCTGAGTTTCCACCTTGAAAGCTACAAATGGAAGGTCTTCCTGGTAAAAGGGTTGAAAGCTGCTCTGAAACCCACCACGGACCTAGTCAATGGCAAGTGCAGCCGCCCTTCCTGCGGCTGTTACTACTGATCTGCTCTAGATGACCCCTCCAGTTGCTGAAGGCAGTTTATCACCTACAACTACATCTACAACTTCACACACTCCCACCATTCACTGAAGTCCTGCTTGAGAGAGGCTGCTGGCAGTGGCCCTATGAAAGGCAGAGATAAGCGACCCTTTGGGAAAAAAATGCCTTTAATTTGCCTTTTTGATCTTGTTGTTAGGCGCCACTGAGTCAGTTCCGACTCATAGTGACCCTATAGGACAGAGGAGAACTGCCCCATAGGGTTTCCAAGGAGCAGCTGGTGGATTTGAAGGGCCAATCTTTCAGTTAGCAGCTGAGCTCTTACCCACTATGCCACCAGGGCTCCAGATCTAAGTTCTTAAAATGTCAAACCAATGTCATAAAACAATATGTGTACCGACTGTTTAATGAGAAACTATTTGTTCTGTAAACCTTCATCTAAACTACGATAAAATACTATAAATAAAAGTTAAGTCAAAGATCTAAAGTAGGTCTGCACCAGCTTCCATAGTTTTCTTTGGGCCAGAGGGAAAAAGTAGTCAATAATCAAAGAAAATAATAAAGTGGAGTATTCACTCCCATGCAACAACACCGCAAGGCCCATAAAAGGTTCCCTCACTGAGACTCCACCGTGCACACCCTTATTTTCTTTTGTTGCTCAGGGTTAGCGCTGAGAATGTCACTCAGAAGCACCAAATACACAAAGATTACTTTTAAGTAAGTATCCTAGCTTGTGTGTTGCTATGATGTTGAAGAGGTTTCACCAAATCTTCTGGACTAAGAAGAAAGACTAGGAAGAAAGGTCTGGAAATCTAGTTTTTTGAAATCAGCCAATGAGAACCCTATGGATCATAATGGTCTAAACTCAATATGCACAGGTTAGCCACGAGCCAGGGGCTGACTTGATGACAGCTAACAACATCAAAGTATCCCAGATACAGATCAATTTACTACTCTTACCATCCAAACAGTTTACTCCCTCTTTGCTTCAATTAAAGGTATAGAATCAGAAACCCGAAAACAAGGAGTCTTAGAGGCCATCCATCCCTTTAAGATAGGAAATCCAGTGACTACTCCAGGCTCACAATACCAATCACTGGGAAAGCTGGGACCAAACCCCCAAGTTCCCTAATGCCCAGGCATGGGCTATTTCCCTTTCTACCACACCCCCGCCTTAAGAAACTTCGTAAAAAGTATAGGATCCTTTCTGCCCAGAAAGATGAACTGAGCTCCAAGATTTCACATATAATAAAGTTCCCTAGATCCTCAACTAAACAATACTTGAGGTTAGCCAGTTCTTTATTTTGGGGCAGTTCAAAAATGAATACAATTTAATCATTTCTAAGTATGCCTTCAAATGAACTTGTGAAAGAATCAAAATATCTCCAAAGAAGAGTTCCAGACTTTTCTCTTGGGCAAAGCATAGCCCTCAATGAGGCCAAACCTCCCCCAGCCAAGAGTCCTTCCCAGACACCAAATCTGAGAAAACATTCAGAGGAATCTGGGATGAGGCAGACCCTAACAGCTACAAAACATTTAGGTTTGCTCTCTGGATCTCCTCTCCTCCAAAGACAGAGGAAACCCCATCCCACTGGAGCTGCTGTGTCTGCATCCATCACTTCATTGCATCAACAACCAACTTCCTGGAAGCAACCAGCTCTTCTGTCTGTTTATAAGTTCAGCAAGCACTGGAAGCGTGTGTGCTAGAAACTGTCACCAGCCCAGGTGGATGGAGGAAATCACAGACCAAAAAAAAACTTAATTAAACATAAAAAATGAAGACTGAAATATAGGCAGAGCCCTGGTGGCACACTGGTTAAGAGCTCGGCTGCTAACCAAAAGGTCAGCCGTTCAAATTCACCAGCTGCTCCTTGGAAACCCTGTGGGGCAGTTCTACTCTGTCCTATAGGGTCACCATGAATCGGAATCAACTTAACGACAACGTTTTTTTTTTCTTCTTTCTTTTTTTTTTTTTTTGGTAAAATACAGGCATGATGCATGATGATGAAATTAGGTGAAAGAACAAAATTCTCCCCGCTTGCAAAAATAGAAATTAAATTCACACTCAGAATTTCTCAATTGTAAGCTTTTTTACCCAAAGATTTTTCTTAAACCCTCAGGAGTATGCTTCCACTTTTCTAAACACAGACGCCAGTGTAACATAGCATCTAATCAATATCATATTATAAATTTAATTAAGTTTAATAAATCCATGGCTTTAACCTGATCATGTTGGGCAGCTTTTAAAACCACTGAGCACTCCATAATCTACACAGAATTAGATTTCCAGAAACAGAATATGGAAATCATTCCATAAACATAATAAAGTGAATGAGACTTGGGAGGACTAGGCAATTCTCTTCGGGTTCCTAATGAAGCTGCAGCCAGCGTGGATTCTATTCTAAAGGGGCCTCCTAACCAACAAAGTAACAGGCTATGGAGAAAGTAAACAACGGACTTTAAAAAAAAACAAAACAAAACCATTCAGCAGCTACTTGGAGAAAAGCATTTTCAAATTTGTGTGAAGTTTAAATCAAGCAGAGAGTTCCAGGAACCTAGTTCTTTGCTTTTTGAGGATTTTCTTACAGGGTGTCTCTATTTAAAGCTGCCTCAAGTAGCCACAGCTGGAGGGTCAGGCCTTGCAAAGTAAACAACAGTTAACTCAATTCAGACTCACGACTTAACTACAACCAATGGCTAATTATTCCTCTATTAACCAACAATATCTGAAATAAATACAAAAAACCGAACTCGTTGCCAGAGAGTGGATTCCAACTCACAGCAACCTTATAGGACAGCAGAACTGCCTCATAGGGTTTCCAAGGAGCGGCTGGTGAATTCAAACTGCTGACCTTTTGGTTAGCAGTCGAGCTCTTAACCACTGTGCCACCAGGACTCCCTATCTGAAATGTCACTTTTTAAACGATCCACTCCTAATTATAGTTGTTCACTAATGGATTTTAATCAACAACTGATAACATGATAGAAACCTCCAAAGAGAGAAGAAAGTTAATCAGAAATGCACAATTGTGACAAAGAACTAGTTCTCTAGGGCAAAGAACTAAATACCTCTCCCCTACCCCACCCCCACTTGCCCCCCAAAAATACCTGTTTCTGAGAACATATACAGTGCGCACAGTAGGTGCTCAATAAACATTTTGTAAATCTGTGACCAAAAAACCCATTGTTGCTGAGTCAATTCCAACTCATAGGGATCCCGTGAGACAGAACAGAACTGCTCCACAGGGTTTCCAAGGCTGTAAATGGATTGATTACACCTCAACATAAGAAAACAAAAATTCTCACAACTGGACCAATAAGCAACATCATGACAAACGGAGAAAAGGTTGAAGTTGTCAAGGATTTCATTTTACTTGGATCCACAACCAACACACCCATGGAAGCAGCAGTCAAGAAATCAAACAATGTTATTGCATTTGGCAAATCTGCTGCAAAAGACCTCTTTAAAAGTGTGAAAAAGCAAAGATGTCACTTTTGAGGACTGAGGTGTGCCTGACCCAAGCCATAGTATTTTCAATTGCTTCATACGGATATTAAAGCTGGACAATGAATACAGAAGACTGAAGAAGAATTGATGCCTCTGAATTACGGTGTTGGAGAAGAATATTGAATATACCACAGACTACCAAAAGAATGAACAAATCTGTCTTGGAAGAAGTACAGCCAGAACGCTCCTTAGAAGGGAGATGGCGAGACTTTGTCTCACATACTTTGGACATGTTATCAGGAGGGACCAGTCCCTAGAGAAGGACATTATACTTGGTAAAGTAGAGGTTCAATGAAAAAGAGGGAGACCCTCTTTGACACAGTGGCTGCAACAATGGGCTCAAACACAGCAATGATTGTGAGGATGACACAGAACCACGAAGTGTCTCCTTCTGTTGTAAACAGGGTCACTGAGTCAGAACCAACTCGATGGCACCTAACAACAACAAATCCTTACAGAAACAGACTGCCACATCTTTGTCAAACCACCGACTTGCTCTCTCCACAGTAAACCCATAAGAAAAAACACCTCTACCAGCAGGAGTGCATTCGTTTATTTAAAGCACTTGGTGCCAATCAAATACCCCATTAATTCAGATTTTAAAAGAAAATTTAAAAAAGCAGGTCTTTTTGATCTTCAGCTCACAAGAAAAAAAAAGCGGTATCTACAACATCCTACTTCTTCTCAATCAGTTGGTAGTTGTCACTACCCAGGCAGAGAGGCCAGCTTGTCAATTTCTTGTTATCCACCCCAAATGCTAATGACTGAGATATAAATGCTTTCAAACAAGGAGTGCTGGAACTACAAGATCTGGTAGATACTTGCACACCCCAGTTCAAAAGAGCTCCATCCTCCTCACTGTATCTAACAGGCTCTCATTGGGTAAGTAATCAGGCGAGAAAGAATTTACCAGTGCAATGCATGCTCTGTCCAAGACAAGCAGTAAATTATTTGAGTAGCAAATTATAAACTGGTGGAAGGAGCAAAGGACAGGAAGTAGCTAAATGCTGCACAAAGATGTCTTAGAAAATAAAGTTGTGAGGTTTTTTTGTTGTGTTTTTTAACAGCTAAAGAAAAATCTACATTATCTCTATCTTGTTTCTCAACGTCTAGCTAATTCTGCTTGTGGGACAGACCCTTACTCATTTCATTCATGGTCCTGATATTGACACCTTGAGACAAAAAATAGACCTGCAAATGGTAAAAGATTAGAGACCTGTGCACCACAAGCTTACCTTAATAATCAATGCAAAATACCTAAAAAGAGACAGGTCATATTTTCTTTAAATCCTTTGAAGGCCACCTTTTGCCAAAATAAACCGAATAAGCAGCCACTGGAACCTGCATCCTGGTTTATAAGGAAATCAACATGTATTAAAGATTGCAGAGATGAACGGGTTGGTTGTTCACACAATGGGCCTTACCGGTTATGCTAGATTAAACAGTAATAAAGACGCAAACAATCACAGCCATTCATGTGGGCAAGGCTGTGTGAATCAAGGCCATTCGCTGGGGAAGGGACTCAGCTACAGGTGCAAAGGCAACAGCAAACAGTAAGTGGCTTCTCAGGTCACATCCCTGCCAGATTCCTCAATGCCCCCATGCTCACTGCCCATATCCCCTACAAAGTTACCATACAACTGTAAACAGACCCAAACTAAAAATGTGAGGGCTCCTCTGCTCTCAGCAGACAGTTGTCACCTCCTCCTCCCTCAAGTATTTGCAAAGAGAGAAGTAAGCGGGTACAGTGCAGGATTCAGCTGGCCCTAAAGTCTGGAACCTAACCCCTGTCTGGAAGAGACACCTCCATTTTTCGGTAGGGCTCAGTTTCAATGAAACCCGGAGAAATAACAGGATAAAATTATTAGTTTAAGAGTCTCTCACTTCTCTGCCTCCTTTACAGCCCCTCCCAAAAGGATAATGCTAAATAGGCAGATGTATTTGTCCAACTGGAATGCGTTTATAAACCACCTCAATAATGTTTGCTAATTGTATAATTTGCTGCAGCTGTTCATAGCTTCCCAATTGATAGTCTGAGATTCCCAAGGGCACATGAAGTTTCACATTTTATTTCACAAGTATCACCAAAAAAAAAAAAAAAAAAAACACCAAAACTTATAATCCTGCTTGGGTTGTGAGCCCAGTCACCCTCCCATTCCAAAAGAGTCCTTCATATAAGAAAAGTAAACTTTTCCCAGGAAGGCCTTTATCACCAGGAAATCTGCCTTTGAAGACTGCGAGAAATAACACAAAATTTGAGCCACTGAAGTCTTAACCATCAAACTGTGCTTAGAATCATATTAAGAATTGGGCTAAACACACATGTCAGCTACTACCTCTGTCCTCAGAGCAGCTATCAGATAGAATATTATGTCCCCCTATTCAGAAATGGAGAGGCTCACCCAAAATCACACACAGCTGTAGAACGGCAGTGCCAGGAATGGAACCTAGAAATAACTTTCAATCTCTTCATTGCTATTCCACCAATATATCTCGCGTTGTTGCTATTGTTAGCTGCCATCGAGTTGATTCCAACTCATGGTGACCCCACATGTGCAGAGCAGACCTGCTCCATAGGGTTTTCAAGGCTGTCACCTTTCAGAAGCAGATCGCCAGCCTGTCTTCCCAGGTGCCTCTGGGTGGGTTCAAACCACCAACCTTTATGGCTAGTAGTAGTCTAGCACTTAACTGTCTGCGCCAGCCACCCAGGGACTCCCCAGCATATCTAACAGAGTAAAAGTGAAGAAAGCTTCACCTCATCCACTCTTTTCCCCAATCAATAACACAATCGGAGATGGAGACACAGTTGGGCAGTGAAGGCCCACTTAGAAGATACAGAGCAGATAAGAGCTGAAGGCAGGAAACAAAGACTGTGAAACGCAGAAACACCGTTTTTAAAAGTGGAATTGCTTTTATAAGAAGATTGGGTTTATTGCTTGTGTTTGAGAAGATGTGGACAAAAAAAAGTACTTGGATAAACACCACATACAAAGTATTAAATTATATAAAATACAATTAAGATAAAAACACATAAAGCATAAAGCCTTTGAATAAGAAAAATTCACAAGCATACCACCCACCAAAAAAAAATAACCTGGATACAAATTGGCAACTTCCGATTAGATGATCCAGGAACTGTAAGTTTCTTTTTCTTTTTTGCAATCTTTATTCATCCATTCACTTTGCTTAATAACAGCAACAGTCATATAGCAACTTCTTTAGCAGAAAATGTCTCAGCCCCAGTCACGTAACTGGCCAATTAACTGGTCACTCCGGGCTGCTATTCTAAACCCTGCAGTTATATAAGATTCTTTGGGCAAAAAATAAATGCAGGTTCTAGAGGGTAAACTACAGTGAAAATTTTAACATCTGGTCTTCAAAGCCCTACTTCTTTGCAGGTAAGCTTCTCACTGATTCTCATACTTTAACCTGAAACACACAACACCACATTACTAGTGCACAGGAGATGAATCGATCCGGGATGTGGACCATAAGCTCATGCTTAAGTCAGAAAAAAATAGTATTAACAGTCCCTGAACTTCCCACAGGCCAGGGAACATTTGAGATTTTTAAATATTTCCCCTCCTCTGCCTGGGAATATTTCCTCTACCCCTCCTCCCTCCGGTCTCAAGACAAAGCCTTCAGCCTTTGAAACTGCATCCATTGTGAACAGCTCAGAATATTAACAAAGCCCAGAGCACTGTTCCCTTTTAAAAGACCCCCAGCGTTTCAAATTGTAGTCACCCAGGAGAGGGAAGGGCCCCAGTCAGTAAACGTCACCAAAGTCTTTCAAAAGGAGTTGAAAGTTAGGCTTGCTCATGAAACAAAGTCCTTCAACCTATGGGGTAAGTCAAAGGAATCCCTTTAAGTTTTAAACACACAAGGGGGAAAAAAAGACCCTTGTACTACCAACATCCTTTATTGCTTATAGTAACTTTCAGTTCAATGAATCCCTTCGCTAGTTTTCCCTCTGTGGATGTGACTTAAAAAATAACCACAGGCTATTTTAAACACCCAACTTCCAGCCTTCCCCGTCTAACAGACCTTCGGGGCTCTGGCAGGTGCACAGAACAGGGCCAGGTGCATTGTCAGTCACACAAAACCCCACTGCTCTCTCACATTCCTGTCCACCCCGAAAGAGAGGATGCTGAACAGACATTCACCAAGGAGACACCTCTGTAGAATGGAGGAGAGGCCCCTCCATTGTGAGCACAGACTCTCAGGGAGGGAAAGGTCGGCCAGAGGCCATCCCAATGTGGTCAGTGAGGGCCGCACAGGGAACCCAGGCAAAGTAATTAGCACTGGAGGGAGGGAAAGCTTCAGCACACAGTGCAGACCAGAGCTGGAGAGCTGGGACATTCACTAGGAACCAGCCCCCTGGAATGCCAGGAGGCTGAGATCTGGGCCAACACTGAATTTTCTGCATCTTTTGGGAGCTGTTCCTAAGAATGAATGCCAATAATGCACTCAAATGTCCAAAGATGTGCAATCTAGTAACCAAATGTAATATGGAAAGAGACAAACACACTTTTTTTTAAAGTGGCCCCTTGCAAAAAGGGGCAGGAACGATTCCAACACGCCCTAGAAGCAAGATGGGCATCGTGTGCCAATACAGAGTTCATTTATACTGTGCCCCACGGGCCTCTGGGCACTTCATAATTTTGGAGTATTCAAAAATTAGCGTTTATGCCCATGACTTCGTATCAGCGGGACTTGAACCACGTACCTTCCTCTCAAGGCAACCAACTTTGCCAGAGACCTACCGTTACTCAAAAAAGGAGAGAGAGCACTAGCAACAGACAAGCTCTCCATCATTGAGAGGGAAGCAGGGCTAAGCTTCCTACACTAGTTGCAAAGAAAACGACTCCGAGCTGAAGTTCCCCTAAGAGTCTGAAAGAACTTCCAGCTTTCAGATTTTTCCTCTGCCATTACCCCAGGCTTAAAACACACCCTATTCCAAACAACCCTTTGCCCATTCCCGCAAACTGGAAGATGTCGATGGTCTGTAAACAATCCAGAGAACAATCTATTTCTTAACAAGCAAAAATCTCAATTTAGGTTTTGGAACAATTTGATCATCTGCACTTTAAATCTAATTTGCATTAACAGGATGGGAAGTATTTTCCAAACCCTTAATTCACAACACCCAGCACACCTGGGCCTTCCAGCACAGCTGTAAAATTTGAAAGACAAAGGCCCTCTTTGCTTCATAACTACAATGGTAACCACGGTTTGGTTTGTTTATTTTCTAATGTAATCAGAAGCCAAGGTTAGATGTAAGCCACTGATGTGGTACTGCAAACACTTAAGGAGACAAAACGCAGAGACCCAAATCAACAAACTCTTCTTAACATGTCTCAGGACCCAGGATAACCACATTTGGCGTCCTTTCATGAATTTCCTTGTTTTTGAATGCAAAGGCATCTTCCCTCCAAACTGAGGGCCTGCCTTCCTCACCCATCACAATCCCACTAGGCCATCATGAGGCTCCCAGAACTAGTCACAAATTTATGCGACAGATAAGAGTCTAAGACAAATTGTATTCAATACTTCTTAAACAGCTCTAAAACCATGCTCTCAAAAATAATTTCAAAGGAAGCAAACACCCGAGTTCTAAGAAGTTCAGCTTCTTCTAAAGTTCTGGGAAGCTGGAATAAGGCTTGGCAGTGCTTGGTGCTATTTATGAATGTGCTGGTTGGACCATGCCAATCTCACCTACGTAATGGGATGGGAGTCTCAGCTATGGCTCGACTACTACAAGTTATTGTGCCGTATAAATTATCCTCTGGCCACAAGGATTAACATGATTTTCCCATCCACTAGCTCCATGCCATCTCTTCTACTCATACTGCATTTACATCCATATTATAAGGTGTTACTTTCCTTATACTAGGCCTAGGAGCAACTCCAGCACTGTTTACAAAAGGAAAAAAAAAAAAGTCCCATAAAGCCACAGGTCTCCTGCTATCTCAAACCCACAGTCTGAAATTGTTTGAACTAGCTGCCGTAAATCTAGTTCATGAGGTTATAAACTAGCTCAAAGCATTTTCTAGTCACAATGGACTTAGACAACATAAGCTTGGTGCAAGATATTTTATTAGATTACAGACGCAGACTTTCTCCCCTCAAGTCTTGTGAAATCGTAACCAGGAATATAAACTGTATAAATATCCTTATGTAAAATTCAGAATAAAACTAATGGTTCAAACTGAGAAATCTAAAGTTGAAGGAAATAAAAAGTTTGCTTGATTTTTCTCTAAGGGTATCAAAGGGTATCCATTTACCATGTTGCCACATACCAACCAGAAGTTACGTCTCACAATCTAATCTGTTAACACCATAATCAGCATGACCAAGTCTACTGAACCTCAAAATACCCAGTTTGATATATGCCATCAAATGAGGGAATCAAAGAGAAAAGACTGCAGTCCTAAAGGTATTTATGCCACACGAACTGTCACTGCTAGGCAACCAAAAGCCTAAAGCACAACCAGTATGTTTTGCTCCAAAAATTAAAGGGCAAGGCAAAGTGGATCTTGTGACCGCATGAAAGTGCAAACAAGAGGACACCCTGTCCTCTCCAGGAAGTCATGGCTTCTGAACTAAGTGCCTTCCCCACCATGGCAGTGACACATGGCATCAGGAGTCACTCCTCTAACAGGTGAACACTTAAGAAGTTATTCTGATTCCGCCCACGTGATGCTAGCTTTAAAAAAAAAAAAAACCTACTTCAAAAGTTTATATATAAAGGAAAAACAGTATCCCAGACTACCTCAACTAAATCAAATACTACTAAGGTCAAGGCTGGCTCCTTCTCCAGTATTTAACACAGCCACTTTCTGGGTTAAAACTCACAGTACGACCACTGGTTTTCAGCAAGTCAGTGAATTCCACAGAAACAGCAGAGTACTGAAGAGAAAACCTAACCAACTAAAAGGTCCTGGAAAGTTTCAGAACCTTGCAGTACTTGCCCATGGTCGCCAAGAGTTGGAATTGACTGACAATACTGGGTTTGGCTTTTGATGTTTTAACGTGGTCCCAATTAAAAATCTCTCCTCCATTTTCAGAGGCGCAGGGCCTTCACCTTCTTCTCATGGCAGCCAGACACCAAGACCACATTTTCTTAGATCCAGCCACAGGTGTTAGTTAAAACTTACGTCACCAGCTCTGTTTCTTATTTAAACAGCGAATGCCATGCCTCAGGTGACTGCTGTGCCTCTTCTATGTTCTAGGAAAGATGTCCAATTATTCAACTGAAAAGCCAGGTCTTTTCTGGAAGGTACTAATAGTTCCACAGAGATGCCAGTTACTGATAACTGGGCAGGATTTGACTCAAGGACCAGATTTTTAGAAGTAAAAGAAGGCTATTATATTCTACCATATATACTGAAGTCTAATGCATTATTTTGTTGCTAAATCTCCTGTAAGAATTGTCCCACTAAGTCCTGATAGAAGACTTTAACTCAATAATGGTACCATGCGCTAAAGGCCAGGTAAAGCCAAAATCCTGACAGCACAAAAGAGAACCTCCTGTACATGAAACAAACCCTGCTTAAATCAACCCATCTCTGGCACTCTCTCTGGAAGCAGCACTACTCCAACTAATTTTCGCCATTTATCGAGGATCATCAAGCCCAATGGGGCCCTAGGGAACAGACAGGAAAGGTCTGGAACACAGTTCCCTAAAATGCCAACCAGGCGGAAAAGGACGAACTCCCATCAGTCAGAGATCTCCCAGAACTCTTCAAAGCCCCCACACTCAGGTTGTTCTCCCGGGAAGGCTGGCTTCTGCCTCTGCCAGAGCCAAGTCAGGCCACCAGGGTCAGCAAGGATCAAAAGGCGACGACACACACAATCGCACTAATAAATAATGTAAACGGAAAACCAGAGCCAAGAGTCACCTTCATTCATTAGCCACTGGAAGACTAAGGATCTCAGACACCAGAGTTGCGTTACGGGAGAGGAAAAAAAGAAACATACCCGCAAAGCCTCACACTCACCCGCACGACAGACTTCCTTACCCTCTCCCTTCCAGTGGTTTCCCACCCGCCCCCACCCACACACATACACACTCGCCTCTACACTCACATTCTTTCACCTCCAGACTCCCACTTACTCACTCGCTGCCAGATCACCCCCCAAGACCCACGCTCGCTCACTTCCAGACCCTCACTACCCACTTGCGCTATCTCCCAATCCGCAAGACCCACACGAGACATTCTACTCTCTCCTCTAGACGCCCACGCACGACCTCACCTCTGGGACCCGACGCAAACCGTTTCCCAACCACACACGGAACCCAATCCGCACCCGCTTCCCGGGTAAGAAGTCCCACCGCTATCCCCAGGTGACAGCGCTCCGGGACGCAGGGAGCGCGGAAAGGCCAGCACTCACAGGCTACGCGTCCAGGCGGGCAGGTCTCTGGGCAGCGTCGTCAGCCCGCGCCCGCCGCAGTCCAGCAAGTCCCCAGCGCAAGTGCAGGCGGCGGCACAGGACGCCCGTGGGACGGCCGTAGCCGGTTCCGGCCGAAGCAACAGCAGCAGCAGCAGCGACAGGAGGAGAAAGCAAGGCGAGCGGCGCGGGGCCCCGAGCCCTCCCCGGGCCGGCCGCGCCATCTTGTCTGCAGCGCGCTGCGAACTTCTGGAGCGGGGTCTGCGAGGTCCTGGGCGGTCGCAGGCGCGGGCGGGCCCGCGGGGACTCCGCTCGGCACTAGGCTCCTCGCCGGGGCATGGCCGCTGGCACAAGTTACCCCGCGGCGGCGGCGGTGCCTCCACCGCTCAGCGGGCCCCCGGTGCCCGGGCCGCTCGGTAGCGCCCTGCGGGGGCCGCGAACCCTGCGCCCATCCGGGTCGACCCGCACGCGCTGGCTATGCACCCCTCTGGCCCAGGGGATGGGTGCGAGGCCGGCGCTCTTGGTCCTCCTGCCGCGCTCCGGGCCGGTTCCTGAGCTCCCGCGCACGCCAAGTGCCGCCGCTGGCCGAGGGCGGTGTTGCCGCCGCTGCTGGTAGCAGACGCTCAGCCTTGCAGCCTGAGTTCGGCGCCCGTGGGCATCTCCTCTCCGTTCGGCGCGCAAAGCTGCAAGCCCCGGGCTGCACGGCGCGGCTACCCACGGCTCCGCGTGCCCTGTGCGCCTCGCTGTCTCAGCGCCGCGGACAGAGCGCGCGCGCACTCTCGGCCCCGTACGGCTCCTCCGCACAGCGAGAGCACCGCCAACCTCGCGGCCGGAACAATCAGCGGCTTGCTGCAAGCTACCCGCTACCCAACCCCGGCAGGTCCTCCAGGCCCCGCCCCGGCCGCTCACCCGCACACACCCCCTCGGCTCAGCGTTCCACAGCCGCCTGCCGGCCCACGTTGGAAGCTTTGCAACAGGGCCCCGCCACGCCCCCCCACCTGCTGCTCATTGGCTGCTGGAGTTCACGGCTGCCAGCCTCGAAGGCCATTGGAGAGTTCACCATGATCCCGCCCCTCCGACCAACCGGCCCCCACTCTATTTTCACACCCAAGGTGTGAAGGGTGGGGGACAGGGATGAGAAAGAGAGAGAGACAGCCCCTGCCTCTTAAAGGGGACGGGCAGCTTTCTTGGTGGAGGAGGGGAACGCCGGCTGCCTGGAGAGGGTCGTAAAGATACGTCCTCTGGGTCTATAAAAACCAAACCGAACCCGTTGCCGTGGAGTCTATTCCGACTCATAGCGACCCGATAGGACAGAGTAGAACTGCACCATAGGGTTTCCAGGGAGTGGCTGGTAGATTGTCAGCAGCCAAGCTCTTAACCACTGAACCACCAGGGCTTTGTGGGAGGAGAGAAAGGTGGTTAAGAGGGTAAAGCCCCGCTCTGGAGCTGTCTGGCCCCCAGTTCTCTTCCCTCTCCCCCAGGCTGCAAACGTAATTGGGAATTTAGGGCAAACCTGCACCCATTTTCCAGGTGCCCTCTAGGAGATTCAAAAATTCACACATTTCCTACTGAAATAGAGCATCCTTAGTTATTTCATAAGGGGTGGCCCCCTTCCTCCCCTCACAATCTGGAGCTTGTTTCTGCTCCTGACTTGTTCTTGACGTTCTAAATCCAGCAATATGTCCTTGATTAATGGGGTTACCAGAATTAATGTGTGCTGCAGAAACCAAATCTCAAAGGTAGACCCCTCCTCCAGTAAGTTGAAGGGTACTTCTGGAAAAGTTCCAGCCTTAAAGGGTTTTTTTTTTTTAACCAGAATATCTATAAGCCAATATTCAAGAAGCCATAGAGTACTAATAGAGACAGAGTAAAAGGAAAATAATAATGGTTTAATAGATTCTAACTTTGGTTCTCACAGGTCAGCACATAGCAGCCATGTGTTATGACAGTTCATGAAACAGTAAGGCAGGCACACACACCACACACACCCACTTTGTGAAAAAAGAATAGATTAGCACTGTAATATACAGCTGCCCCTCTGGGCATTTTGGTTTGCCAGTGGCTCCTATCCCTTCCCAAGAGTATGCAAGTTTCTAACATAACTGCACACATTGTCAGGAAAATTAAGAGGGTCCTGACTGTTGAAAAACATTTGCTCCAGCAAACTAAATCTGACTATGTTTTATTCAAAGAGAGAGAAGGAGATGTTCCTCACAAAAAAAAAGAGAGAGATTTTGTTCCATTTTTTATACAGTCTAAGGGGTTTGCTTTAATCGAGATGCATCAAATGCGTTAAACTTTCCTTCAGCCATAAGATCTCCTCTTTTCTTTAACCAAAATTGGGTTTGGGCTTGGTAGTCAACTGATTGCTTTCTTCTCCTCCCCCCTCTTCCTCCTCCTCTTCTTTCTTCTTCTTATTCATTATGTGATTAGATAGTGGTGCTTCGTTCATTATTATTATTTTGCATGATCTCAGCAGTGATATCCAAAGCAGTGCTCAAATATGTGTGTAAATCAACCCAAATACGATTCCCAAGAAACACTGTCGGAAAGCTGCTCTTCCTGACTTACTTTGCCCAGGGCCTTAACCAACTTTTCTGTTTTATTTGAAATCCATGTAAACATACACTTCAATCTGGACAAGAAGAAATGTCTCTTTGTTTCAAAGCCTTTTGGTAAAGTGCTAGAAAGTACAATAATAATAATGAGCAGGGGGAAATGAGATTTAAAGGACCCCAAATTTATGAAGTTCTCTAGATCAATGTTTCTTAAACTTTTCAAGAACGCAGAATAGAAAACTAATTTAATGTACAGTACCCATAAACATTTCCTTCAAAGATCCTGCCCGCCAAAATTAACCAGCATAGGTAAGAAAAATACATTGAACTTATTGAGTTTCCTGAAATGCCCATCTGAGATTATTTTTCAGGGTTTTTTTTTTTTTCTAGTGTTATTATTATAAAATGGAGATTTATTGTAACATGTTTTCCAAATGCATGTGGGTGTACCTGTGCGATACTCTTCTGGGGTATCAGGGTTCTGGAGAAAAGAATGTAAGAATCTGCAAGGTAAGGGCATACCCACAAATCTAAAACATCCCCTGTGGTCTGGTTACCATGAAGCCACGGAGAAAGATTCCAAAGCTGAAGCCTGCACTAGGAACACTTGGGGGACTGGGCGCCTGAGCCTTGGCAGTTCCTCTGTCTACAGCAGAGCATGAAGTCATGTCTGCTCCCCATACCATGTATGGAAGTTTGCCCACACACTAGCAACCTGCTTATGATTGAAATGAGAGTATAGGTTTGAAGAGCAGTGCTGTGGAGCTCAGGGGCGAATTCATCTGTGGCCACAACCTAAGATCACAGAGGCCTGAACAGCAACAAAAGCATGCTTCTGAGGGAACCCATGTCCCTGCTTATAAAAGAGACAGTCTGGGTCCGTTCAGCACTGAGCAACTGTTGATTTGAGCACTCTGAGTCCTCATTTTCTTCCACTGCCACTTTTACAATTTTAAATAGTTACTTATTCCTTGAGGGGGTCATCCAGAGATTTTCATCTACCAGAGCCAACATGGAATCAAACCCCCAAGGAGAGTCACTGCAGGTCTCTCTGGAATACAGAAGCCCTGGCAGGTAATTGACTTAAAACCACTGAAAAAAAGGAATCCAAAAGTTAAGTAGCCTGAAACCACCAAGAATTAGGGAGAGAAGCAAATACCAAAATAACAAGAAATCAGGCTGATCACAGGGATTATTTAAGACAGTAATTTCCAGGGATCTGAATTGCAGCAGTTTGTCACAGTTCTGTGATATACCCATTGCTATCAAGTTGATTCTGACTCATGGTGACCCCACGTGTGTCAGAGTAGAACTGTGTGCCACAGGCTTTTCAGTGGCTGATTTTTCAGAGGTAGACCACCAGCCCTTTTTTTCCATGGCGCCTCTGGGTAAACTCAAACCTCCAACCTTTTGGTTAGGAGCGAAGTGTGTTAACCATTTGCACCATCCAGGACTCTTACAGTTTTAGGTGGTGATAATTAATGTTTTTTAAAGAATACTGAGATTCAGAGGTGCTTTCTCAATGTTAGATGAGATTTCACATTCTACAAACAGAGGTACTTTCTCAATGTTAGATGAGATTTCACATTCTACAAAGAGTACCAGGGCAGCATTCAGGAGACCTGGGTTCTAGCCAGGTCTTGTTACCCATGAAACCCTTGGCCAACTAGTTCCTTTCTTTAAGCCTCCGTTTTCTTAATCGGAGAACAGGTGTAATGATCTCTCTTACCTGGGTGCTAACAGAATTAAAGGAAGGATTTGTTTTGATAAAAGACATGAGAGGCTTTAGAAATTGTTTCCCATTGCCATCCAGTCGATTCCGATTCACAGCAACCCTACAGGACAGGGTAGAACTGCCCCACAGGATTTCCAAGGCTGTAAATCTTTATAGAAGCAGACTGCCACATCTTTCTCCCACAGAGCAGCTGGTGGGTTTGAACTGCTTACCTTTCAGTTAGCAGCTGAGCGCTGAACCACTGTCCCACCAGGGCTCCTCACAAACTGTTTGTTGTTGCTGTTAGGTGTCATCAAGTCGGTTCTGGCTCATAGTGACCCTATGTACAACAGAACAAAACCTGATCTGTGCCAGTCCTGTGCCATCCTCATGACAGTTGTTACACTTGAGCCCATTGTTACAGCCACTGTGTCAATCCATCTCCTTGACGGTCTTCCTCGCTGACCCTCTGCTTTACCAAACATGATGTCCTTCTCCAGGTATTGATCCCTCCTGATAACATGTCCAGAGTATGTGAGACGAAGTCTCCCGATCCTTGCTTCTAAGGAGTATTCTGGCTGGACTTCTTCCAGGACAGATTTGTTTGTTCTTTTGGCAGTCCATGGTATATTCAATATTCTTTGCCAACACCATAATTCAAAGGTATCCATTCTTCTTCTGTCCTCCTACTCATTGCTCAGCTTTCGCATTCATATGAGGCGACTGAAGACACCATGGCTTGAGTCAGGCGCACCTTAGTCCTCAGAGTGACATCTTTGCATTCTTTTCAACACTTTACAGAGGTCTTTTGCAGAGATTTGCCCAGTGCAATGCATCATTTGATTTCTTGACTGCTGCTTCCTTGGGTGTTGATTATGGATCCAAGTACAATGAAATCCTTGACAACTTCAATCTTTTCTCTGTTTATCAGGATGTTGTTTGTTGGTCCAGTTGTGAGGATCTTGGTTTTCTTTATGTTGAGGTGTAACCCATACTGAAGGCTGTAGTCTTTGATCTTCATCAGTAAGTGCTTCAACTGTTTAGGGCTACATAAATCTAAGGTTTATTAAGGTGTGATAAAGTTTTAACTCTAAAGAATTGAATATACACACACACACACTATAGGTGGAAAATCTTAGTAGACTACTTTAGCATAGAGGGTTTTTTGCCCCCAGAAATGCCACAAAAGGTTAATAATTACCGCTAAAAACCCCTTTAGACTGATAGGGTGATGACACCCCTACCTTGAGCCTGTTTTGTATCTCTCTTCCAAAGAAGACAAAGCTGTGTATTCATTAACTCTTCCCTCACAATAATCTTGTCAAGGAGATGAATTGGTGAAGGTAAGAGAGGAAGCTAATGAGTTTGGGGAAGAAATATAAGAGACAACTTTAAGATTTCTCTGTCCCCCATTCCAATATTTTCCGTTGATGGGGTGGGGAGAGGTGTGTTTTATTGTGCCATCTCTGGCTATTGGAATATTGGTTAATGCCCACCCAGTGCCAAGCTGCAACTGGGGGACTGACTGATGCCTGCAACTCAACTGTGAACCTTCACAGGGTCCTGCTCTCCTCTACCAAGCAGCTTCGACCAGGGGCCAAAAAACCTTTAGAGTCCACTTTCCACCGCTAGCTAGAAGCTGGATGCTTGTCCTCGTCTTAGCAATTTGCAATTTTACCTGGTTCATTGGAAGGATTAAGACACCATTTACCAAAGCGATGAGCAGTTTCAAAACTCTGAGATTCCAAAGTGATGGTCAATGTAAAGAGGCCATCTCTAAGCTCCAGCAATGAAAGAATGGACTAATGACATCATCACTAGAGACTGTACCTCTCACCCCCAATCTGCTGCCTTTCCCATTGAAGCAGCATGTGAAATAGTTGGGGGGTGGGAGGGTAGAGTCAGCATTTATGCCTTACTGCCAGGAACTCAGAAGCAACACTTCAATGTATATAAAAAGCAGTATATTTATCATAACTTACAATAATAATGTTCATGAAGTCATATATTTTATTTTTTTTAAAGCCATGTCACATTATAACAGCATTTATTATGTGTGTGTCACTTTGCTGAGTGCTTTTATATACTCTTCTCATTGCAGTGGGAGTTAAGAAAGACACTCAGGACCACACAAGCTATGAAATAACAGAACCAAGATTCCAAGCCAGCTTTGTGGACACCAAAAGTCCAGTATGATGTCTGATCATCCTAAACTTTAAATATGACAGTTGTTATTGTTCCCACTTTATAGATGAGAAAACTGAGGCTAAATGATTTTCCCAAAGTTACACAAAGGCAGGAATAAATAGAACTTTCGATCAAAGTTTCGTCTCGACCACCATGTCACACACTTTATGTCTTATGGGATATATCACAATGCCTCTTACTTAGGAATATTGTTAGGATGGACATGATTCTTTCCTTTTCCATACTTACTAATACCTTTCCTGAATTTCCTCTAAGATAGTAAGCTAAACGTTTTAAAGATAAATATATTGGCCTTTTTTTTCTCAGTGTGGGGCAGCACTTATATACTAATAACATCTAATAATTACTGAGCACTTACTATGCACTAGGCATTATTTCACTTTATGGCTTAATTTTACTGACTTCACGTAAGAGTTCTATGAGGGAAGTACTGTAAAGATCATCATTTTATAGATGAAGAAACTGAGATCTGAGGTCAATTGACTTGCCCAAGTCACATCCTAATTAGGAATCCAAATTTGTGCTCTAACCCACTACAGTCACACGCTCTCTCTTATCACTCTTTACTTGATTTTTTTTTTTTTCATTGATCTGTCCTTCTAGACTGGGGCTCATTAACTTCAGAGTGTATGTCTTAGTCTTTTCTCTGTATTCCTGTACAGTTTCAGGCACATGGTGGGCACAGAGGTAATGTCTGCTGACTGAGCCCTACTCCTCCACAGGAAGGAGACTTCTCAAGCATCCTCACTCCCCCAGCTTATACATGCTCGCTCTTCAAGTCTTTGCAACCACAGCATCACCTGGAAGCTTGTTAGAAATGCCCATCTCAGACCAGGACCCAGAACCACCAGATCAGAATTTACCTTTTGACAAAGTCTTCAGGTTTGCACGTTGAAGACTGAGAAGTGCTGGGGTCACCATATACACACCACACACACACCTCCTATAGCTGTCTCCCTCCATTTCCACCATATGGACAGAATGTGCTCTTTGTGCTTTACATATTTTTATGACTTGCGGGTTTTTTTTTTTTTACACTTTTCATGTTTTCATAAGCCCTTAATAAAATAATTTCAAAAATAAAGGCAAGCATGTGGTTGGCATTATTGCCCCTAAACTGAAAAGCATTCAAAACATCTGCTACCCATGAGAAGGGGTTTGGTAAAATCATCTCGTGTCATTCAATTCTCTTTTTCTTTGAGATGCAGTCACACTAATAAGAAGCGTTTGAGAATTTTATGGCCTGTTACGTTTGTTTTCAAAAGGAAAGCTGGGTTTATGACACATTTCAGATTTATCATAAACATATAGACAGACACATATTATATGCTTTTCATTGTCATTTTTATCCATGAGCTACATTCTCCAGCAAATCATTTAAATATCCGTATTTCCCTGGGGGAATTCTGACACTCTTCTTGGCTTTAGATGCTATAAATCAAAGAAAAGTCTTTGTCTTGTCACCTGCCCCCCCACCAAAAAAAAAAAAAATCTTATTTGAAGTGGATTAACTGGGTAAGATTCAGAAAAGGCAAGTGTGTAGATTAATTATCTACGAAGATGGCCCCCAACAATTTCTCCCATCAAGAGGTAGAGTCTATTTCCCTCTGAACCCCTCTCTCAGTCTAGACTGACCTTGTGACTTGCTTTGACCAAAAGAATATGACAGACATGACTCTGTGCCAGTTCTGAGCTTGGCAGTTTTGACTCCTGCCCTCTTCCCACCCTGAGCTACCGTGTAAAGAAGTCCAGGCTGTCCTGCTAGAGACAGAGGCCCTGGAGGATGAGAGACCATGTGGAGAGAGAGGGCCCTAGGAAGAAACCTGTGCCACCGCCAAGAGACAGTACCATACCCCAGGCTTGTGAGTGAAGCCATTGTGGACTTTCCATCTCAATGCAGGGGTCCCTGGGTGGTGCAAACAGTTAAATGCACCCAGAGACGCCTCAGAAGACAGGCCTGGTGATCTGCTTCTGAAAGGTCACAGCCTTGAAAATCCTATGGCGCAGTTCTACTCTGCCCATACTAAAGGCAAGGAACAAGAACAACATTCCAACGCAGCCCCCAGCCAAATGCAGAGGCATGAATAAACCAAGCCAAGACCGCATGAACAGAGATAAGTTATCCCCACTGAGTCTTGCCCAGATTCCTGAACCACAAAATCCTAATCAATAAAACCAGACTTTGTTTTAAGCCACTAAATTTGAGGCTGGTTTATTATGCAGCCATAGATAACTGAGACAGTAAGTGTGGCTAAGTGGACACCCAATAAAACATGTGAGTGGATTCTGGAGGAAATCAAGGTCTAATCAAATAAACCTGTCATTGGGAGTGTCAAAAAATTAGTGTTATCAGTTGACCTTTCTGACATGTTTGTCAGAACCCTTGATTGAATGTAACATAGGGACTGGCTGATGCCAGTGAAGAAAACTTCTTGGGTAATAAGCATTCTGGTTCTTCAGCAGGCCACAAAAGGGACTTAGTTCCTCCTCTCTTGTAAATAGGTATGAGAGAAATGGAGACCATCCGCTTATTTATAACAGGTAGGTTCTTCCATCATAGCTGGCAGCAAGATACAATTAACTGACTAAGAGAATAAAATAATTGTAATCCTCTTATATGCGCCTTGAAAATATTAGCTAAGACTGACAGTGATTGTTTTCAGTTTTACTCTATTTTTCATAAGGGACAAACGGGTAAATCTCAAACAGTGACAACTGAGATACGGAATTTGGGTGTATGTTTGGCAGTAGTGGTAGGTGGTGTTTATACCTCTTGGACACAAACCAGCTGTATGCTTACCTTTAAAGTCTGAAAAACAAAACAAACAGTTGCTGTGAAGTTGATTCCAACTCATGGCAACCCCTCTAGACATCGCCTGGACAAGAAGGCCACCACCTCCCAGGTGAAATGCCCAGTTTACAAGGTGAGGCTTCTACAAAAAGGACTCTCCTCCAGTCTTCAATCCAAATTGTGTCAGGTCTCCTAAATGGTTCTCTCCCGTGGCTCAGAACCTGGCCTCCCCCGAAGCATCCTTCTCAGATTTCACTTTCCTGGAAGCAGAGGAACTTCAAACGGAGTTGGATTCAAATTCTGACTTTGCCACTTAATAGCTGTGCAGTGTTAAGCAAGTTTTCTAGTCTCTTAGGGCTTCAGTTTTCACCTCTGCAAAATGGGGCAATGCATTCCTACTTGGAAGTGTTGTTGGGATTTGATGGAATAAGGTAGGGAAAGTGCTTAGCTCAGTGTGTAGCACAGAATAGGTCAGAAATGATCTGAGTGATGCCATCCGGAAAACAGGAATGGAGGGGCCACCACCATCACCTTTAAGGAACAGTTAGAGGTTATTTTCCTTGGAAAGCAGCATTACAATTTTCTATACAATGAACTAGTATTACTCAATACAATTTTTCCAAATTGTGTCCAGCAGTACCTTAATAGGTGTATCAGAGAAAAGAGTGATATTAAATCACTTAAAAAAAAATTGCCATTGAGCCCATTCTGACTCATAGAGACCCTATAGACAGTGTAGAACTGCCCCATAGTGTTTCCAAGGAGCGGATGGTGGATTCCAACTGTCGACCTTTTGGTTAGCAATTAGGTCATGTGTTTGTATTATTCGTATTACCCACATTCATAAAGTCATTTTGCTATATCAGTGTATGTAAAAATCTTCGAAAACTACAAGCTCTATGGTTAACATATATTGAGCACCTAGTATATGCAAAAGGAGCCCTGGTAGTACAGTAGCTGAGCGCTCAGCTCCTAACTGAAAGGTCTGCAGTTCAAACCCACCAGTGGCTCCATGGGAGACAAGACTTGGCAATTTGCTCCTCTAAAGATTACAGCCTAGGAAACTCTATGGGGCAGTTCTACTCTGTTACATGGGGTCGCTATGAGTTAAAATCAACTTGACAGCATACAACAATAACAACAACTGTGCAAAACACATAAGTGCTGCCATTCATTTGCTCAAACATGTATTGAGAGCTTCAAATATGTATTGAGGCTGCTTTCAATACTGGGAATACAGTAGTGAACAAAACAGACAAAAACACTTCCCCTCCCATTCTAGTAGGTAGAAACAGACAATAAACAAATAAGTGAAATGTACAGTATATACAGTTAAGGGAGAAGTGCTATGGAGAAAAGTAAAGCTGACAAGGAGAATAGAGTGTGCCCAGGGTGCAGGTGAGGGGGCAAGGCTGACATTTTTATTAGGGAAAGTGAGATCTGAGAGTTAAGAGTTGAACGAGTATGGAAAGGAATAAGGTGGGTATCATGGGAAAGAGCGTACCAGGCAAGGGGAAGAGGTACCAGATAGGAGAACAGCAAAAGCCAAAATCATTTCTAAGTGCCTACTGAGGCAGGATCATACCTGGCACATTTGAGAAACAAAAAGGAGACCAGGTTAGATGAATGGTACGGGATGCATTATGAAGGCAGGTATAGGGGCAAAGCATGCAGAGCCTTGCAGAGCACTTTAAGACCTTTGGCTTTGACTCAGAGTAGGATAAGGAGCCATTTGGAAGGTTTTGAGCAGAGAAGCAGCCTGGTCGAACTTGCATTTTAACAGATCAGTTGAGCCCTCTTCTGAGAATAGACAGGCAGCAACTACAACAAACCAGGAGAGAGACAATGACTTTGAGGAGGGTCGTAGCAGTGCAGATAGTGAGAACTGGTCAGATGCTGGATCTGTCTTGAAGGTGCAAACAGTATATGGTAGGGAAAGAGTGAAATCAAAGTTGGTTCCAAAGTGTTTGGTGTAAGAAATGGGAAAGATGGAGTTGCCATTTACTGAGATAGGAAAGACCACAAGACAAGCAGGTTTGGGGAGGAAGAAATATATTTTGGGGTTATGGTAGGAGCCTCCCAGATGGCCCCCAACGATTCTCTCCTCCTGCTATTCATGCTCTTGTGTGCTCCCCTTCCACATCTAATCGGGGCTGGTCTGTGGGGCCAATGGAATACGGCAGAAGCGACAGTGAGTGACTCCCAAGGCTAGGTCATAAAAGGCATTGTGGACCCCACCTTGGTTTCTTGGCTCCCTCACTCTGGGGAAGCTGTTAGGACATTCAAATAGCCCTATGGAGAAGGCCACTTGGTGATAAACGGAGGCCTCCCACCAACCGTCAGCACCAACATGTCAGATACATCAGTGAGCTATCTTGGAAGTAGATCCTCTAGCCCCAGTCAAGCCTTCAGATGACTACAGCCATAGGCAATATTTGACTATAACCTCATGAGATACTTCAAGCCAGAACTAGCCAGATAAGCTGCTTCTGAATTCCTGGCCCACAGAAAGCATGAGAGATAAGAAATGACTGTTGTTGTTTTAAACCACTAAGTTCTGGAATTGTTTGTTATCCAGAATTGGAGTCTTCAGCATATGGATGGTAATTAAAACCATGAGAATAGATGAGATCATTAAACAGATGAGTTTAATTACAGAGGAGAACTGAGCTGAAGGATATTCCAACATTTAGAGGTTGGAGAGATGAGGAAGAACCAGCTAAGGAGACAAAGAAGGAGCAACCCATAATTGAGAGCAATCCAGGAACTAGAAGTTGCAAGAATAGTATCTGCAAGGACTTTAATAAAAATTGTTGAGACGATACCCCAGCTCTTTCCAGAAAAACAGTTAACTCTACCTATTATTGAGCACCTACTATATGACATGCACAATGCTTGTGGATTCAGATATATTATCTCATATAATCCTCCCAGCAGCCCTGTAAGGTATATACTTTCTTCATTTTACTTGAAGGTTCAGAACAGCTAATTTGTCTAAGGTACCTGGCCGGTAAACATCCACACTGAAGTTTGCCTGACTCCCAAGTCTTCATTCCTTCTATTGCCCTGTCCTTTAATAGTGGTTACAAGGTTTTTAATGCTGACTAGTAAAAAATGTGTTACGAACCTTTCTTCTGGAAACTCAATTAAAAAATAATGACATATCTTAAAAGACAGTAAAAATATAGCAGGCACACCAACAAGGAAGACAGTTCTTATTATATCAATGTCTTTATGGATTTGGATTCTGTTCAGAAAATCTCAGGCTCAAAAGGTAATTGCTGGCAGCATGCAAAATCCATCAACCCATAATTAACATACGACAATTACTCTAATTGCCTCAAACAACATTTCTGTGTTTGTAATTGTAGATCAATTTGCCAATCGCATCATTAATTGGCAATTCATATTTTAAACATGTAAACGACAATGGGTCGTTATTTCCTCTGAGGCAACTGAACGCATTAATTGAATTTTTAAAATATGTTTTCTTCTTTTTTCTGACCACAGAACCCCCGTCAGATGGTTCTGATTGCAGTTCCTTCTGGCCGAGGTGTATTTTCTCTGGGTAACTTAATCTTAGGTTAGAACTTTAATACATTTTCCTAACAATTCTCTTAGACCAGAGCCTCGTTTCTCTCTAGACACTCTGAGCAGGGCTCCTGTTGACTTCAAAGGGTGCAGGGGGGAACAAGGAATCTGGTTCCTGGTTCAAAAAAGCCTCCACACACACTATAAAACCTCACTGGTGTCTTCCTGTGTGTTAAGGGCCAATTAATACATGTGAGTGAAGTCTTTGTGCGAAACTACCCTGGCAACTCGTGAACTTGCTGGAACGCACAGCAGCTAATACAAAACAAAGTTTAGTGGACCCAGTTCCCATACAGACCCCCCATTTGCTCATAGGGAGGGAGTGAGAGGACTAAGAATTTCCTCAAAGGGCAGAAAGGCAATAAAGGCCACCGCTGACTCCTTCATTCCCCCCCCCCCTCCATTCCTTCAACACCCATTTATAGCCCACCATGGGCCAAACCCTGGGCTAAGTATCAAAGATTAAAAAATAATCCATCACCCAAGCATCAGTCCCCTGCCCCCACTCTAAGGGTCACTTTCCTCTGGTATGTTAGGGCAAGAGGTGGTATGCCTTAAATCCATAGCTCAGACAGCCTGACACAGCTCCTCTGGGCCACAGAATCTTCCTCCTGGGTTGCTGACTGTCACCTGGAGCTCCTGGGCTTTGGCCCCATCTGAGGGATGCTGCTTGTCTGCGTAAGCCTTAGTGGAGGGGAGCTGGAGGGGCAAAACGCCTTTACCCTGTCCCTTGTTTCCCCTTCCAAACATGACCACAGCCATGACTAACATCATCACCTTATGAAGCTGTACTAGGCTATGAGGAGGCCCTGGGTGGTGCAGACAGTTAACACACTCAGCTGCTAATGGAAAGGTTGGTGGTTTGAGTCCACCCACAGGTGCCTCAGAAGAAAGGCCTGGCAATTTCCTTCAGGAAAATCAGCCATTGAAAACCCTACAGAGCACAGTTCTACTCTGACACACATGGGGTTGCCATGAGTCGGAGTCAACTCCACAGCAACTGGTTTTACTAGACTATGAGAATTTACTGATGACCTCGTGATTTAGGTGCCTTTGAGTTGGTTCTGACTCATAGTGACCCTATGTACAACAGAACGAAATGCTGCCCTGTCACGTGCCATCTTCACAATTGTTGCTATGCTTGAGCCCATTGCTGCAGCCACAGGGTAATTCAACTCATTGAGGGTCTTGCTCTTTTTTAATGACCCTCTCCAGGGACTGGTCTCTCCTGATAACACATCCAAAGTGAGTGAGACCAAGTTTCACCATCCTGGCTTCTAAGGAGCATTCTGGCTGTACTTCATGGAGGATCTGGTGATAACTGATGAAAATTATTTTGAAGAGAAAAATTGCAATGCTGTCAAACTCTTCACAGCTGTTTACATAACTGCTCCTCATAGACAAGGGAAAAGCGCATAAATGTTAACACCTGGACAGGGGGTTCTAGCCTGGCCGTGTTCCCCAGACATCTGGGCCCCCTCTTCCCAAGATCATCTCCTTTTCCAAATGCTCCTAGTTGGTCTTGCCCTTGGGCAGTAGAGTGTAACCCTGACTTCATAGTGGAATCACCTGGGAAGCTCCACCTGGACTACTTTAATCAGAATCTCTGGATAAGGGTGCTGGCCATCAGTACAGTATTTTTCTCCTTCAGGTGATTTTAACGTGCACCTAAGATCAGAACCACTGCTCTAGGATGGATCCTGTTCCTCCACCACGCCTCCGGGTTGGGGGTAAAGGGTCAGTGCAGATCCTAAAGCTTGAATTATTCCATCTACACTGGAACTTGCAAATTGGAGGCCCGCCCACAGGCTGGACCCGAACAGCAGATGTGTTTTGTTTGACCTGCACAGAGTCTTTTTTTTTTTTTTTAATTGACTTACTTGCCAACATTTATTAATGGGAATATATTGCACAAAAATCTAGATATCTGGCTTCTTTTGGAAAATAGGATTATGTGGCCATTCTAGGTCTGCATTCCTGAGTGACAACAACGGGTTGGAGGGGAGGAGCAGCTAACCCTGTAGGTATAGCACGTGCTCTCTGGCTCACCACAGTCCTCACCACTCCCTATTACCTCACACCGCTCCTGCCTCACTCACTTACCTTGACCGCTGTGGGTGGCTTTTTGTAATATCTTCCCCATAAAGTGCAATATAAGGACTCCTGAAATGTCATAAACACACAGAGATTCGTGGATCCACAGGGAATAAAGGAAAGAACTATTTTCCTAGAAATGAGCCCTGGTGGCACAGTGGTTAAGCATTCAGGTCAGAGGTTGAAATCCACCAGCTGCTCCCTGGGAGAAAGATGTGGCAATCTGCTCCCATAAACATTAAACCAAACCGGTTGCTGTCCAGTCACTGTCCAACTCATAGGACAGAGTGGAACTGCCCCATAGGGTTTCCAACGAGTCTCTGGTGAATTCCAACTGCTAATCTTTTAGTTAGCAGCCATAGCTCTCAACCACTGTGCCTTGGAGATCCTATGGGAGCAGTTCTACTCTGTCCTATAAGGTCACTATGAGTGGGAATCAATTCCATGGCAAGGGAATTTTCTGAATTCAGCTTGATCTGCACGTACCTCTGCCCAGAGCTGGAGAGGATTTTACATTATTATCACAAAGTGGGATTGGTTTGAGGTCCACTCCCACCCCTATCCTCACCACCACCCTCATTTCTTTGGCCAACCTCAGGCTTGAGCTTCCATAGGAAAAAAATCCCACATGCCAGACCATCAGCCCATACACAGTGACTGCTTATCAATGCCTTAGGCCAGGTCACAGGGCCCCACACCTGCCTCCCTGGGGCAGTATTTCTCAACGTGTGACAGATTCCTGTGCCCCACCTAAATTTACTGAATCCCTATCTCTGGGGATGGGGCCACGTATTCACTTTTGCATGCCAGGTGAATTTTTTCTTCATTCGCAATGATAATAAAAACTAAAAAAACCCAAACCCATTGCCACAGTGCCACTAGGGCTAATAATATCACTTACTATATGCTTTACATAGCCCTGGTGATGCAGTGTTAAAGAGCTCAGCTACTACCCAAAAGATCAGCAGTTTGAATCCACCAGCCACTCCTTAAAACCCTATGGGGCAGTTCTACTCTGTCCTATAGGGTCACAATGAGTAGGAATCGACTGGACAGCAACAGGTTAATGTGCTTTATATGCATTAACTCATTTAATCTTCACAGAAATCCTGTGGTTGGGTAATAGCCCCACTTTACAGAGGAGGAAACTGAAGCACAGAGAGGTTAAGTAATTTGCCCAAGGTCACACAGCCAGTAAGTGGTAGACCTGGGATTCTAGTCATCTGTTCTATTTGGTAAACTAGAGACAAGAGGATTCATGAGCCCTCAGACCAAGCCTTTGAAGGCGGATGGGATGGAATTCTATTAATTGTAATGATAAAATGTAGGCTTTGTTTTCAGTAACTGGGGTTGTTGTTAGGTGCCATGGAGGTTCCAACTCATTGCAACCCTATGTACAACAGAATGAAACACCACCTGGTCCTGCACCATCCTCGCAATCATTGTTATGCTTGAGCCCATTGTTAAAGCCACTGTGTCAATCCATCTCCTTGAGGGTCTTCCTCTTTTTCACTGACCCTCTACTTTATGGAGCATGATGTCCTTCTCCAGGGACTGACTGATGCCCCCTGATAACATGTCCAAAGTATGTGAGATGTAGTCTCACTATCCTCACTTTTAAGGAGCATTCTAGTTGTATTTCTTCCAAAACAGATTTATTCGTTCTTTTGGCAGTCCAAGGTATATTCAATATTCTTCACCAACACCACAATCCAAAGGCGTCAATTCTCTGGTCTTCCTTATTCATTGTCCAGCTTTCACATGCGTATGTGTGACTGAAAATATCATGGCTTGAGTCAGAGGCACTTAGTCCTCAAAGTGACATCTTTGCTTTTAAACACTTTAAAAGAGGTCTTTTGCAGCAGATTTGCCCAGTGCAATACGTCGTTTGATTTCTGGACTGCTGCTTCCATGGGCGTTGATTGTGGATCCCAGCAAAATGAAATCCTGGACCACTTCAATCTTTTCTCCATTTGTCATGTTGCTTATTGGTCCCGTTGTGAGCATTTTTGTTTTCTTTATGTTGAAGTGTAATCCATACGGAAGGCTGTAGGCTTTGAATCTTCATCAGTAAATGCTTCAAGTCCTCTTCACTTTCAGCAAGCAAGATTGTGTCATCTGCATAACGCAGGTTGTTAATGAGTCTTCCTCCAATCCTGACGCCCCGTTCTTCTTCATACAGTCCAGCTTCTTGGATTATTTGCTAAGCATACAGATTGAATGGGTATGGTGTAAGGATACCACCTTGACACACATCTTTCCTGACTTTAAACCACGCAGTAATCCCTTATTCTGTTTGAACGACTGCCTCTTGACCTATGTACAAACTGGGGTAGAGCCTCAATAAAAGCATATTACTCATGCCCTGTGGTAGCATGGGATTGGATGACCAAAAATTATCCTGTGTCCTAAAGGATTTGGTCTCTGCTTGTCTCTCAGATGTCATCTTCACCCTTCACCCTTGACTCCAGCCTCCCTTGCTGTCCTCCTCCTCCTTGTGCACATACCGTCTGAATGCTCTTCCCTTAGATCAGAGGTTGGCACCTTTCTGCTTACTGTTGCTATTGTTGTTAGACGCTGCCAAGTCATAGCAACCCTATGTACAACAGAATGAAACACTGCCTGGTCCTGTGCCATCCTCACGATCATTGTTCTGTTTGAGCCCATTGTTGCAGCCACTGTGTCAGTCCATCTCCTTGAGGATCTTCCTCTTTTTTGCTGACCTTCTACTTTATCAAGCATGATGTCCTTCTCCAGGGACTGGTCCCTCCTGATAACATGTGCAAAGTACATGAGACTAAGTCTTGCCATCCTCACTTCTAAGGAGCATTCTGGCTGTTCTTCTTCCAAGACAGATTTATTTGTTGTTTTGGCAGTCCAAGGTATATTCAATATTCTTTGCCAACACCGTAATTCAGATGCATCAATGCTTCTTTGGTCTTCTTTATTCATTGTCCAGCTTTCGCATGTGTATGTGACTGAAAATATCATGGCTTGAGTCAGAGGCACCTTAGTCCTCAAAGTGACAACTTTGCTTTTTAACCCTTTAAAGAGGTCTTTTGCAGCAGATCTGCCCAATGCAATATGTCATTTGATTTCTGGACTGCTGCTTCCATGGGTGCTGATTGCAGATTCAAGTAAAATGAAATCCTTGACAATTTCAATATTTTCTCCTTCTCCTAACTAGGAGATGGTACATATTTTAGGCTTTGTAGGCCATGAGGTCTTTGTTGCAAAGACTCAACTCTGCCATTATAACAGGAAAGCAGCCACAGACAATGTGAAAGCACATGGGCATGGCTGTACTCCGGTACAACTTGATGGACACTGAAATGTGAATTTCATACCATTTTTGTGTGTCATGAAAAATTTTCTACTTTAGATTTTTTTTCCTATCATTAAAAAATGTAAAACACCATTCTTAGCCAGCAGGCCGTACAGATACTGGTGGTAGGCAGAATTTGGCTGGCGACCATAATTTGCCAACCCTAATTTAGATCCTCCCATGAGCAGCTCGCTCTTGTACTCCAGGCTCAGCTCAGCTCTTGGCTTCTCCAAGAGGCCCTTACTGACTCCTCTGGCTAAGATCATGCCCCCTTCCTTTGTTCATCTCTCTCCCATTACCTTTCTAAATTACTCACTAACACCTAGTACTGCCTAAGATTTTATTCTCACGTTAGTTTATTGTGAGTCTTCCTCTGCTCGAATGTAAGCTCCACGAGAGCAGGGAGATTGTCCCCGTTGTTCCTTGAGGCTTCTCCGCTGCCTAGAATGGTACATGACACACTGCAGGGTGAAGGAGTAATTGGGTAAATGACTAGGCGAAGCTCTCTACTAGTAAAACTCACATTTCCTTAGATGAATCTCTTTCAAATCTTTCATTAGGTCAGAGCCCTGGTGGTGCGGTAGTTAAGAGCTATGGCTGCTAACCAAAAGGTCGGCGGTTCAAATCCACCAGTCACTCCCTGAAACTCTATGGGGCAGTTCTACTCTGTCCTATAGAGTTGCTATGAGTTGGAATCAACTCAACGGCAATGAGTAATGGGTTTTTCCTTCTGTTCATCTCTTTCCCGTCACCTTTTTAAATTACTCTCTAACACTTAGTACTAAGCTCAGGGGCTATAAAGATTAAAAATTACCCATCCCCAGCCCATAAAGAGTTTTAAGTCATAACTAGTAACTAGTTGCCACCAAGTCAATTCTGACTCATGGTGACCCCATGTGTGTCAGAGTAGAACTGTGCTCCACTGGGTTTTCAATGGCTGATTTTTCAGAAGTAGATTGCCAGGTGCCTCTGAGTGGGCTTGAACCTCCAACTTTTTGGTTAGCAACAAGTGTGTTAACCATTTGTACCACCCAAGGACTGCTTTAAGTCATGGAAAAACTGATTCCTCTTTTCTAGGATAGAATAGTTTCCTAGGTACAAATGCTTGAATGGGATCTGAGTTAGGATGGCCACAACTGAATAATGCACATCATTTTTAGAGTTAGGCATATTTATTATTCAGAGGGTGAAATTTTTATCTTGGGCTAAATTAAAGGCTTCTGAATTTCCTCATGAAAAGCTTAAATAACCAGGGCTCATTATTTTCTCTCATGTAAATAAATGAGACATTAAAATAGCTCTTAAGTGGTACACTAGACAAGGGTGTGAAGAAAACTGACTCCTTACAGACTAGCTCTGGCATGTGCGTGATGGAAAAAACTTATCAGGCTATTAAAAACTTTTGCTAGCAGTGGCAACAGAGCCAAGGTCACAGGAGAAGTTTCTCTTAAGGCCCTCTGGGTCAGTCAAGGAGTGTGGATGGACTGGAATTCTGTGAGGTCCTCTAGTTATCTGCTTGATGGACGTTTTCTTTTAAGACACACTGAGGAGAGCAGCAATTTCTTTTCCTTCTCACTGAAGACCTATGTTGTTGTTAAGTGCCATCAAATCGATTCTGACTCACAGACACCCTACAGGACAGAGTAGAAGTGCCCCATAGGGTTTCCAAGGAGCAGCTGGTGGATTCGAACTGCCAACCTTTTTGTTAGCAGCCAAGCTCTTAACGACTGTGTCACCAGGGCTCCATAAAAACCCATTGCTGTCGAGTCAATCCCGATTCATAGCCACTCCATAGGGTTTCCAAGGCTGTAAATCTCTACAGAAGCAGACTGCCGTATCTTTCTCCTGAGGAGCAGCTGGTGGTTTCAAACTGACGACCTTTGGGTTAGCAGTCTATTGCTTTAACCACTGTACCTGCCTATAAGAGGGGTTTTTGTTCCCATTGCAGATTAAACATTGAATAAGGTTGGACTTTAGCAATTCCAGGGCGTGTGGCCGTATATAGACTAAACACGATTGATTGCCTGAATTTTCACCAGGCCCCTGGCAGTGTGGACCCCACCAATACAGAACTCTCCAGCTGAGGGGACTTTTGTAAAGACAAAAGATAGCTGAGGTATTGCCTGACAGTCCTGTGGCCTGAGGCAGGGTGATGGATGCTGTGTCCTCTGCAAGTCTATTTCAGATGACGAAGTCCCAAAGGTCACATGGGAATTAGGGCAAAAGCAGCAATGTCTAAATGTAGGATCTAAAATTAAGATCTGCCTGTTTCTCTGACAGAGAGCTCTGTTTTCCTCAAAGCATTAACTATATTTCATTTATTACATTAATTACCATATGTCATTAAAATGACTCATGGGTGACTTCCTTGTTCCTGGGCACCTGGAGCTTAATGAACTCCTATTGAGCAATTAGTATATACAAAGGAATGGGTTGGCTGAGGTGGGGAATGGACAGGAGTGGAATAAGAAGATGAAGAAAGGAGGATCCCACCATCTTGGAGCTCCCAACTGAGCCAGAAGCTATGTGTATTGCACCAGATATTTAGATATTTACCAGTATCTACTAAATATCTGAATATATATTTACTGGTAAATATATAAATATATTTGATAAGTATATATCTGCTAAATATTTACTGGTAAATATTCAGATGTTTAGTAGATACTGGTAAATATCTAAATATCTTGTGCAAACATTTAGCAGTAAATATTTCGATATTTAGGAGTTAAAACCACTAGCCCTGGAGTCAATTCCGAGTAGAACTGTGCTCCACAGGTTTTTCAACAGCTGATGTTTTAGAAGTAGATCACCATGCCTTTCTTCTGAGGTGACTCTGGGTGGACTTGAGCCTCCAATCTTTCGGTTAGCAGCCAAGCATGTTAAGTGTTTGCACCACTCAGGGACTCCATTTAGATATTTAGATACTTAGGATTAGGGATTTTTAAATTTAAGTTCCATCATAACTAGAAAAAAATCAAATAAGCTACTCTTACTGGCTACCCATGGCTATCACTTACTGAGTGCATAATTTGTGCCTTACCTTATTTAAATCTCACAGGCAACCAGTGAAGTAGGTTCTATTATTGCCCCCATTGTACAGATGAGGCGAGAGGATCAGAGCTTTTAATGAAGCATGCATTACTCACACGGGCTGGGGATCAAGTTTGGGTCTGTCTAAAGTCCAGCATTTGAGATTCATTCCTTTGAGGAAAAATCTTGATCTCTTGATAAATTGTAAATGCCCTTCAGAGGAATGGCACATATGCCTTTATCCTTTATGAGCTGGTCAGAGTCATATTGATAAGGGGAACATAGTCCAGCAGATGGGCACAGTGTAGAGGGTGGACCTCAGAAGAATCCTTCAGGAAGCCTGCAGTTCTGAATTCTGGTGTATCTCATCGAAGGACAGGGGAGCATGGACACAGGAGATGAGCCTTTCTCTTCATAATTTATCTTTGGGTGAGTGTCAATATTTCCTGCTGGGCACCCAGCTATGCTACATTTCCCAGCCTCCCTTAGAATAGGTGTGGCCTCCTTGAGTTCAAGCTAACGAACTATGAGTAGAAGTAAAACGAACCTAACAAGGAGGAGCCCTGGTCCTTAAGTAAGAAACTGCATGGACAACCTTCCTCCCATCCCACCTCCACTGGATCGTGATATGCGCAAGGAATAAACTTAGTGTACTAAGACATCAAACTTTGCAGAATGTTTGTTACAGCAGACAGCTTATCCCGCTACATGTCCTATACTCTCCCTACTGTTTTACTTTCTCAACTTGCCAATCCTTTCTTCCTGTCTTCACTAAACCAAACCCGTTGCCATCGAGTCGATTCCAACTCATAGTGACCCTATAAGACAGACTAGAACTGTCCCATAGGGTTTCCAAGTAGTAGCTGGTGGATTACAACTGCTGACCTGTTGCTAGCAGCCGAGCTCTTAACTACTGCACCACCAGGGCCCCCTTGTCTTCGATAGTCATGTGGAAATGAACTAAGACCTCCCAACTGAGAATACACAGTGCAAAAGGTTAACATGCTCGAGTGCTAACTGAAGGTTTGAAGGTTCAAGTCCACAATAAAGATCTGGTGATCTACTTCCAAAAAATCAGCCATTGAAAAACCTGTGGAGCATAGTTCTACTCTGACACACATGGGGTCGCCATGAGTCGGAATTGATTAGACCACAACTGCTTTTGGTAGTTATTCAGGGCTTGCTATAGCAAAAAAATCAGCCACCATCTCTCATCTTTGGCAGAGACTCAAAGACTGTCAGAGGAGGGGGAAAACTTGATAGCGGAAAAAAGGGAAGGCTTTTCAAGTAGGCTCTGATTGGAGGTTGTTGGCATGGGGAAGCTGGAGGAGGGCTAACTAGAAGCGGCGCATCCTATGTGATTGGTTTTGGGAGCATATTTGTTTTCTTCTGGTTGGTGCTTAGTTGGAAGTGGGAGCAAAAAATAGGGAAGTTGGCAGTCACTGAGTCCTGACTGTTCTGGGCCGATTGCTGCAGAGGCTGTGGTTTGGCCTCCCAGGCTGGTTGCCACCGAGATTGTGGGTCAGAGTTCTACTGTCATGTATGGTCTGGCCATTGTCCCTTTGCATATTTCATCTCTCAGTAGAACCCCTGAAGACCAGCATCCCTTGAGAAGCCATCATTGATCCCCATCAGTGCTCCCAATGCACCCCTTCTTACTGACGACCCCTCTAGTCTCTTCTGAACCTAAATCTTTCATACCTTTATGCCCCTCCTTACTCTTTTCTCTGCCCTCCCTTCTTCCTCTTCCTTTCTCCTCCTCTTCCTCCTCTTCTTCATGGCTTTGTTTTTTCTTTACTCTTGGAATATAAGCTTTTTGGGGACAGCATCCTTACTAACATACTGTTAACAACAACAACAAAATGAGAATAATAGCTAACATTTACTGAGTACTCACTATGTGTCAGAAATACACATTATCTCATTTAATCCTTTCAAAACCCTATGAGTTAGATGTATTACCTTGGTTTTGCAGATGAGGAAAGAAAAGCTCAGAATAATTAGTCAATTTGCTAGAAAGTGGTAAAGCCAGATTTTGAACACAGGAATGCTCTTTTTCAGGTCATGCTTTTTTCATTTTTCATGTTGTCTTCAAATGATTTATTCTCCATAAAATTATAATTGCAGTATTATTATGATTGTTATCCTATTACTATTATTAAATATATTTTATATTTCTGAAAAATATTTTCAATGCTCTGTTTACAAAGAAAGTTTTTTTTTTTTTCCCATAATACAGTAACAGTTAAAATTAGAAAAGGTACTACTAAATGTATTTAGGAAGGAAAATTGTATATTTAAACAAGGAGTTTTTATTTCTAAAAGCTGATACTACATAACCTTGTAACAAGGAGCTGACAAAAACCAATTTAATGGCAAGCACTTTAGCCATTTGGTTATTACAGATTTAAATTCTGATTGACTCAGCAAAACAAACTATTAAGCAGCATTGAAAATCGATGTGAAATGGGTTTCTGTGTAACATGCTCACTCATGAGCTGGAGTTTGACAAAAAGCAGGTGCTTCATTGGAATCCAATTAGAAAGATTGGTTCAATACAACCCAAAATTGATTACTTATAATTCCCATCATAAATACTCTAGAGTCTGGCCCATAGTCTGCCCTCTAAAAAAGACTGCCATCTATTTTATGTAAATGTACAAATTCAATACTTTTTAGGTGGCCTTAAACAAAGAATTCTATCCTCAACCTTTTTTTTTTTTTCACCCTATAAAATATAAAATTAGGTGTGATGGCCTTTGGGAAGAAGAGCTTGTTAAACACATTTATTCATTAATACGACAAATATTATTGAGCACTCACTATGGGCAAAGCATTGTGCGAGGCACCATGGGAGCAACTAAATGAATCACATCCAGGAGCTCACAGCCTTGGAGAAAAATCAGGCATGTACCTAAATACACAGACAATGATTTATGTTATTTTTAAAATGTCTTCAAATTCTTTGACACTCTTCCCATAGATTGGTGTGGATCCACTTCTCCTTCCCTTGAATCCAATGTGTGACTACTGTGGAGAACAGAGTAACACATAAGTGATGCTATGCCAGTTCCAGGCCTGCCTTTGAGGGACTGGCAGCTTCCACATTGATTATTGGAGTCTTGAGCTGCCATGTAAAAATTCCTACTATCCTGAGGCTATCATGCCAGAGGAAGCCCAGGCTACGCGCGTGGAGAAGCTATATAGAGAAAGTGAGCAAGAGAGATCCCTGAGTCAACTCAGCTGAGGCTCCAGAAATTATGGAATAAAGAAAAGCTTTCCCGGCTGTGCCCTAACCACATTTTTGACCCAGAGAATCATGAATGATAATAATAATAAATTGTAGTTTTCAAACCACTAAGTTTTTTTCTTTCTTTATTGTAGTAAAACATACATCACAAAAAATTTGCTTTTTCAACCAGTCTTAACAGTACCATTCAGTGACATCAGTCACATCCAAAGGAGTGCTGGTGATAAACATTTCAAGGGGCAGAGTAGGGGTTTGGGGACCACGGTTTCAGGGGACTTCTAGATCAATTGGCATAACAAACTTAAGTAAGAAAATATTCTACATCCCACTTTGGTGACTGGCGTCTGGGGTCTTAAAAGCTAGCAGCAGCCATCTAAGATGCATCAGTTTGTCCCAACCCACCTGAAGTAAAAGAGAATGAAGAACACCAAAGACACAAGGAACGTATTAGCCCAAGAGACACAAAGGGCCACATAAACCAGAGACTTCATCGGCCTGAGACCAGAAGAAGTAGATGGTGCCTGACTACAACCAGTGACCACCCTGAGAGGGAACACAACAGAAAGTCCCTGACGGAGCAGAAGAAAAGTGGGTACAGAACTCAAATTCTAGTAAAAAGACCAGACTTAATGGTTTGATTGAGACTGGAGGGACCCCAGAAGACTTGGCCCCTGGACTCTCTGTCGGCCCAAGACTAAAACCATTCCAGAGGCCAACGCTTCAGATAAAGATTAGACTGGACTATGGGACATAAAATGGTACTTGTGAAAAGTGTGCTTCTTAGCTCAAATAGATACATGAGACTAAATGGGCAGCTCCTATCCAGAGGTGAGATAAGAAGGCAGAGAGGGTCATCAGGAGCTGGTTGAATGGACACGGGAAATCCAGGGTAGAAAGGAACAGCGTGCTGTCACAGTATAGGGAGAGCAAGTAGGGTCACATAATAATGTATGTATAAATTTTTGTATGAGAGACTAACTTGAATTGTGAACTTTCATTTAAATAACAATAAAAGAAAGGAGTGCTGGTGGCACAGTGGTTAAGTGCTCAGCTACTAACCAAAAGGTTAGTGGTTTGAACCCACCAGCTCTGTGGGAGAAAGACACGGCCATCTGCTTCTGTGAAGATTTATAGCCTATGGGGGCAGTTCTACTCTGTCCTATAGGGTTGCTGTGAGTCAGAATTGACTCGACTGCTTCAATGGCATACAACAGTCACACTCACCATGCTCTGCAACCATCATCACTATCCCTTTCAAAAAAAAAGTTTTTATCACCCCAACAGAAACTCAGTACCCCTTAAACTGTAACTCTCCATTCTCCCCTCCACCCTCTCCCTGGCAAACTTTTGTCTCTATGTATTTCCTGTTTTAGACAGTTCATGTAAGTGGAATTATACAGTATATGTCCTCTTCAATCTGATTTATTTCACTTAGTGTTATGGATTGCCTTTTGTCCCCTAAAAAGAAATGTGTAAGTACTACCCCTTGAAAATATGACCCTGTTTGGAAATAGAGGTTTTCTTTCCTTATGTTAATAAGGCCATACCAGAATTGGGCAGGTCCTAAGCCTTATCACTTCTGAGTGAATAGACACTGAGAGACACACAAGGAAAGATTTCATGAAACTCTGAAGGCAATGCATGTATAAGCAGCAATTGAACACCAAGGATTGCCAGCAGTCACAAGAAACTAGGAGAGAGGCCCACAGGAGGAATCGACACGGTTGAGACCCTCATTTGGACTTTTAACCTCCAGAACTGTGAGAAATAAATTTTTGTTCTTTAAAGTCACCCATTTGTGGTGTGACAGCGCTAGATAACTAAGATACTTAGCATAGTGTTTTTAAGATTCATCTATGTCATAGTATGTACCAGAACTTAATTTCTCTTTATCATATGTTTCAAGGAAGTGATGACATTTGAGCTAAGTCTGGAAAACTTTAGGATTTGGAAACTCAGTGATGAGGGGATAAGTACATTCCAGGCAGAGAAAATAATGTGGGCAAAGGTCCAGAGGTGAGAAAGTGTCTGATGAGTGTAGGAAGATTGAGTTTTCCTCTTTGGCAAAAGAAAATGGGTTGCAAAATAGAACTGTAGTGGATAATGGTGATGGTTGCACAACATGACGAATGTAATCAACCTCACTGAATTGTACATGCAAGAACTGTTGAATTGGCCAATGTTTTGGAATGTGTATTTTTACCACACACACACACACACATACACACACACACAAATTGTGGTAATGTAAGCGAAAGAAAGGCTGGAACTAAATACTACATCACTGAAGGCCTTGAAAGCCAGAGTTTAATTCAACTGGATTCAATTAAGTGGGCAAGGAGGAGCATCCAATTTTGAACAGGAAGTGATTTTATTAACACCCTGCCTTGGAGGAAGTTAATCCAGTGGGATGGATTGAAAGGGGGAGCTAATGGAAGGAAGCATGCTAGGTATGAAGGTCGATCATTTGGGGAGCCGACATTTTTTGGGAGTTAGAGGTAGGGGACTAGAAAGACTGGCTGGGTAGACAGAATGATGGCCCCCCAAAGATGTCCATGACCTAATCTCTGGAACCTATGAATATGTTACCTTATGTAGAAAAAGGTACTTTGCAGATGTGATTAAGGGCAAGAACCTAGAGATGGGAAGATTATTTTGGGTTACCCAGGTGGGCCCAACCTAACCACATGCATCCTTGAAGTCAGAGAACTTTTCCCAGCTGTTGTCAGAGAGAGATGTGACCACGGAAGAAGAATCAGAGAGATGCAACATGACAAGGACTTGACCAGCCATGGTTGGCTTGGAAGATGAGGGAAGGGGGCTTTGGGCCCAGGAATGCAGCCACCTCTAGAAGCTCTGGGAAAGGCCCTCGGTTTACAGCTAGCAAGAAATCGGGAACTTCGGTCCTACAACCGCAAGGAACTAAATTTTGCCAACAACCCAATGAGCAAGGAAACCAATCCTCCCCTAGAGCCTCCAGAAAGGAAAACAGCCTTGCCAACACCATGATTCTAGCCTGGTGAGACCTATGGCAGACTTCTGACCTGCGGAATTCAAAGTTAATGCATTTGTGTTGTTTAAGCTGCTTAATTTGTTGGCGTTAACAGAAAATGAATACAGATCTCATTAGTCAATGACATTTATTGAGCACCCTGGCACACTGCATTAGAACCCAGGAGTTGAGAGGCCTCTCACGAGCTTTGTATCCCTTGGACTATGGTTCTATTTTCGTGCTACATGGAAACAACACTGACTTTTTGTCCTGGTATGATCTCTATCCAGCTGGGTGATCTTGGTCAAGTCAGCTAATCTCTCTGAGCATCAGCTAAATGAGGGGGTTGAGCAAGACAGTAGTTCCAACCTATTTTTTTTTCTCCCCCCACACCATACCATGCTTGATAAAGGATGTTCCTATATGCCAGTCTCCCATACTCCAATTCTGAGGAAATTCCTAATGCTCTAGAGATAACGTTCTTTCCTCTTCCCATCAAGAAATAATCTCAGAATACGAGTGATGTTTCGATAGGGATAACCTTACATTTACTCCAATTTACTGAGCTTAGATGCAGGGTTTGAAAGTTTAAGTATAAATGTCCTAATATTTTACCAGGAAGGCATGGAATTTCATTAATATAATGAAATACATCCTATTTTATATGACAAGAAATATATCCTATGCTATAAATATCAGCATCCAGTTATTACCATTAGTGTCACAATCCTAACAGTAGCTGGGAACACTGGGCGAGATGTAACATCTTCCCAGCACTGAAACTGAACAGTCTTAGGGAATGAAGAGTGGCCTGAATCAGTTGAAGATGAACTTCTGGCAGCTGAGAAGGTGAAGAGACGGTAAAGGTGAAAAAAAAAAAACTGTTCTAAATGGTTAAAGAAGCACCTCACCTGCAGTCCAAACTGACCAACCCCGTACCATGACCACGTATTATCACACTTGTAATCGTTTTGCTAGTAAATCACGCACAACCTCGATCCTAACTTTCTGGAAAGAGCAAGGGCCAAGGACCTCCTAGTAATTCCTAACGAAATTCCTGTTGAATAAGAAAGAGCAAAATAAAGGGTAACAAGGGAACCAATCAATAATGAAAACAGGCCTACCTGAGTAGGGGTCTATTTAATGACCCAGAACTGCTTCATGTGGAACAGCTTGCCCGGAATAGTTCTCAATCTGAACATTTCAATATTTTCAAGGCAGTTCAGTTTGAGCTAGGCATCCTGACACAAAGCACATGAATTACTAGATAAAGAGACCATGTAAGGGCAATGAAATAGTGCAGCTAAGATGGTGGGCTCCGGCATCAGCCACCCTTGTGTAGAAGTCCCTGTTGTGCCACTTACTGTGAATGTAGCATTGGGAAAGTTACCGAAGCTCTCTCAATCTCAGGAGCCTCGCGCGTAAAGTGAGGAGAATCATAGTACAGGCAGTCCCTGGGTTATGAATGAGATCTGTTCCTAATTATGTCTTTAAGTCATTAAGTCAAATTTGTAGGTAAGGTGGAACAAGGCATACGGTTCTTAGTTAGCCTTGCTTTAGGCAAGAAAAGGTTTGAAGCTTTTTCAGTGATTAAAAAGCTGCACGTGCAGCAAGTGAAGGTGATTGTGATGAAGAATTTTTTTGAACATTTTATTATGCTTTAGGGGAATGTTTACACAGCAAATTAGTTTTCCATTCATTAATTCATATACAAATCGTTCAGTGACATTGGTTGCAATCCCCTCAAGGTGTCAGCACTCCCCATTTCCACTCTGGGTTCTCTGCCTACATCCATCCAGTTTCCCTGACCCTCCCCACCTTCTCATCTTTGCTTTTGGGCAAATGCTGCCCTTTTGGTCTCCTGTAGTTGATTGTTCTGAAAAGAATATTCTTCGTGGGTGTTACTGTTTATTTTATAGGCCATTGTATTATTTGGCTGAAAGGTAGCCTCTGGAATGGCTTCAGTTCTGTGTTAGAATGCTGTCTTAAGGCAAGAGTCTTGGTGATTCCTACAGTCTCTATCAGATCCATAAGCCTGGTCTTTTTACGAATTTGAATTTTGTTCTACATTTTTCACCCATTCTAACTGGAACCCTCTGTTGTGATCCTGGTCAGAGTGGTCTGTAGTGGTAGCTGGGCACCATCTAGTTCTTCTGGTCTCAGGTTAGAGGAGGCTGTGGTTCTTGTAGGCCATTAGTCCTCTGGTCTAATTCCTTCCTTTAGTCGTCCATTTTCTTCATTCTCCTTTGCTCCAGATGGGAAGAGGCCAATAGTTGTATCTTCCATGGCTGCTCACAAGCTTTTAAGTTCCCAGATGCTACTCACCAAACTAGGATGCAGAATATTATCTTTATGAACCATGTTATGCCAGTTAACCTAGATGTCCTCTGAGACTATGGTCCTTACCCTTCAAGCCCAGTAACTCAGTCCCATGAGGTGTTTGCTTATGTCTAAGAAGTTTCCACAACTATGCCCCCTATGTTCTCTGTTATATATATGAATATACATGCAGCCCTTACAGATATGTACATAGAAATATCCATCCCCACACCTATGTATGCACAAGGGTGTACTCCTGTATGTCCTCCTACACCTATTTAGCATGCCTATCTTCTTACGTATCCACTCACAAATTATTTTTTGTTATTACTGACACTGCAGAATTGTGTATGTTGTAGTATTTACTGTAGTGGCCCTTCATTCTTGCATACCTCTCAGTGTCTTTCTCTGCCTTGGTCAAATTGTGCTGATTTCCCATGTATTGTACATTGCCTTTTCCTTCACCAAAGTTAACCGTGTCTACTATCTGCTGGTTAGTGATTACCCCTGCCTTTCCCTCCCATCCCTGGTAGCCATCAAAGAATGTTTCTTTCTGTGTGTAAACGTATTCTTGTCTTTTCATAATAGTGGTCTCATAAAATATTTGTCCTTTTGTGATTGACCTATTTCACTCAGCATAATGTCCTCCAGGTTCATCTACGTTGTGAGATGTTTTGCGGATTCATCATTGTTCTTCACCGTTGCATAGTATTCCACTGAATGTATGTACTACATCTTCTTTATCCATTCATCTGTTGATGGATATTTAGGTTGTTTCCATCTTTTGCTATTGTGAATAATGGTGCAACAAACGTGGGTGTGCACATGTCTATTTGTGTCACAGCTCTTATTTCTCTAGGATATATACCTAGGAGTGGAATTGCTAGATCATACAGTGTTTCTATTTTTAGCTTTTTAAGGCCGTGCCATACTGTTTCCCATAGTGGTTATACCATGTTACAGTCCCACTGGCAGTGTTTAAGAGTTTCAATCTCCACACATCCTTGCCAGCATTTGTTATTTTCTGGTTTTGATCAGTGCCATCCTTGCTGAGGTGAGATGGTATCTCATTGTAGTCTTGATTTCCATCTCTCTAATGGCTAACGATCATGAGCAACTTTTCATGTATTTGTTAGCCACCCGAATGCCTTCTTTAGTGAAGTGTCTGTTCATGTCCTTTGCTTGTTTTTCAATTAGATTATTTGTCTTTTTGTTGCTGAAGTGTTGAAGTTTTCTGTTTATTTTAGAAATTACACCCTTGTCAGATATGTCATTGCTGATTTTTTTTTCCCCTAGTCTGTAGGTTCTCTTTTTACTCTTTTGGTGAAGTCTTATGATGAGCAGAAGTATTTAATATTTAGGAGCTCCCAGTTATCTAGTTTATCTTCTGCTGTTCGTACATTTTTAGTTATGCTTGATGATCTATTTATGCCAAAAATTAGGGCCCCTAGTTTTGTCCCTATGTTTTCTTCCATGAATTTTATTGTTTTAGGTTTAACCTTTAGGTCTTTGATCCATTTTGAATTAGTTTTGTGTATGGCGTGAGATATGGATCCTGTTTCATTTTTATGCACATGGATATACAGTTTTGCTGGCACCATTTATTAAAGAAGCTATCTCAGCCCCATTTAATGGATTTCAACCTTTTGTCGAAGATCAACTGTCCATAGGTGGATAGCTTTACTTCTGGGTTCTCAATTCTGTTCCGTTGGTCTATGTGTCTATTGTTGTACCAGTACCAAGCTGTTTTGACTACCATGGCTATATAGTAGGTTCTGAGACAGGGGAGTGTGGGGCCTTCTACTTTTTTCTTCTTCTTTAGTAATGCTTTATTTATCCAGGGCCTCTTTCCTTTCCAAATAAAGTTGGTGATCCATTTCTCCATCTTTTAAAAGAATGTTGTTGGAATTTGGATCAGGATTGCATTATATCTGTAGATCGCTTTGTGTAGTATTGACATTTTCACGATGTTCAGTCTTCCTATCCACGAGCATCATGTTTTTCCATTTGTGTAGGTCTCTTTTGGTTTCTTGCTGTAGTGTTTTGTAGTTTTCTTTGTATAAGTCTTTTACATCCCCAGTTAGATTTATTTCTAAGTGTTTTATCTTTTTAGGGGCTATTGTAAATGGTGTTGTTTTCCTGATTTCCTTTTTGGAGTTCTCCTCCTTGGTGGAGAGGAATCCAATTGATTTTTGAATGTTGATCTTGTATCCTGCCACTTTGCTGAATCCTTCTATTAGTTCTGCAGCTTTCTTGTGGAATCTCTGGGATTTTCTGTGTATACGATCATATTACCTGTGAATAGGGACAGTTTTCTTTCTTTCTTACAATTTGTATGCCCTTTATTTCCCTTTCTTGCCTTATAGTTCTAGCTAGGACTTCCAGTACAATATTGAATAAGAGAGGTGATAAAAGGCATGTGATAAAGAATTTGTTGTGAGTAGGGGTTGGTTCAATCCTTTCAAACTGAGGGCAAATTTAGATAGCATTCAAGGGCAAGTGCAAATTGTCAGTGAGTCAGATGTTCTTAACCCGGGGACTGCCTGTGCCTTCTCTGTGTTCTGCAGACTTAGACCAATGGCTGGTACAGACTAAGTAAGGGCTCAGTGTCAGCTCTCACTGTCATTAATAAGACCACAGATACCTCCAGGAAAAATCTGCCAAGTAGACTAGGTTGCTGTCTTATCATACATTGTATTAATAAATTCTAGGCCTCCTTTGTAAAATATTAGGATATGTATATATAAATCTCTAAGCCCTGTATCTATACATACTATTAACTACCTTTTTGGAGTTCTCTACAGTTTAGCTTTCACTTCATTATCTTCTTTCAATTCTGATCTTTGGAATGTTTGCATTGAACCAGACTTATTGAGGACTCGTTTACACTGAGCTCTCTTGGCCCATTTCTCAGGGTGAGAGATCCATTAGTCATTGAAACACTGAAGTGCCCAGGTTAGAAGATCTTCCCTCACCCTCGATGGTGACCTTACAGAATGAAGAACAAGACAAATAAGCACACCATGGTAAGTGCCTTTGTTTTCATGCAAATGTCATTGATAGTTCTAAACAAGTGATTGAACTATGAAATAATTTGAATAAGGCAAGGAATCCCTGGTAGAAAGGACCCAAAGCAATTGCCTGGTTTTCTATTGGTACCAGTAAAACTTGAACCACCAGAGGAAAAAATGCATTGGGATGGGGAACCAAGGGTAGCAGATCCTAATCCTTATTTTGCCACAAATACCTGTGTGACCTTGGGCAAGTCACTCACCTCCTCTGGGCTTCAAATTTCTTATCTGTAAAATGAGGAAGTTGAACTAGATCAGTGTTCCCCATACAGAACACATAAAATATTGGGAATGTGTGACATGATTTAGGAATTTTGTTATGTATTTACTTTAGTATGTACTTGAAAAACATACTTAGCATATCAAACCCATAATTTCATAGATATTATTGCTTAGAACCAGGCTATACATACTTAAGTTTAGAAAGACAAAGAGAGAACAGATAATAATATTTTGTATTAGGTACTGGTCTGACTTCCTAAGGTGTGAATTCCAGCTGATGACATTGCCCGGTGAAAGGACACCTCTGGTCTACTCTGATTACTTCTGAAGAACTTTTGCCTCATCACCCTGCAGACCGGCTCTTTCCCTTTCTTTAAGATTGTCTTCTTTCATAAAGTAGATTAGTGGTTGCCAGGGACTGTGGGGGAGGGGGAGTGACTACTAATGGATGTGGCATTTCAGCTGGGGATGATAAAAATGTTTTGGAATTATATAGTGGTGATGGTTGCACAAGTTTGTAAATATATTAAAAACCACTGAACTGTATGCTTTACAAGGGTGAATATTACGGTATGTGAATTTTAATTCAATTTTTAAAAGTTGTCATTCTGATCACTTTTCCTTTCCTTCTAATTCATACTTGTCCTTCAAGGTTTAGTTTAAATGCCACCTCCTCCCCCAAAGCCAGTGCTTGCAATGCCTATAGCTATTACAATTCTCCCTGCTGTATTTTAAATTCTGGTTTATGGAGGAGTTAAGAAAAAGAAACAGTTTGGGAACTCTGCTTGGTTGCTTGTGGAACTCATCATTTAACACATATACACTCACTCACTCACACACACACACACACCCTTGATCTAAGATGTTCCCAGCCGAATCCTGCTTTCCACTTCAGCAAAACAGAACTCTAAATGTGTGACTTCCTGGTGTGAACTTCTCTACAGTTTTCCTGGCGTTTCTAAATCAGAAAGTGAGAGAAAGGACTGTGTTCCAACTAGAGGCACTGCTTTTCCAGCATGTGGGGACAGATGAATTAGGCGCTCAAGTGACGTCCAGGTTTTATCTTGTATGTTAATTTATGCTGGAAAAGATGAATTTTCTCCTGAAGGGCTTGTGGCTTTGGGAAGAGCTCCAAATGACAAGTCCTCATCTGAAGGGTCACACTTCTTAGTCTCAGTTTAAGCAGCTGTTGAGTCTTCAAAAGATTAACTGAGAACTTCAGAGCTGGTTTCCTCAGCCTCGTGATTGCCTCCTGTTGCTACTGTCGTCCCCTGATGGCCCCGGACCCATAGTGACACCAGGTACAACGGGAATGGATCATTGTAATCCAAAGGGTTTTCACTGGCTGATTTTCTAATGTAAATCACCAGGCCTTTTTTCCTAGTCCATCTTAGTCTGGACACTCCTCTGAAGCCTGTTCAGCATCACAGAACACACCAGCTTCCACGGACAGACAGGTGGCGGCTGCGCATGAGGTGCATGGGCCAGAATCAAACCCAGGTCTTTGAAGGAAGGCAAGAATTCTACCACTGAACCAGCAATATCTTCTAATCGACTCCTATTGTTGTTAGTTACTATCCAGTTGATTCTGACTCATGGTGACCCCACTGACTCCCAGGGAGGGGAAAACCCAGCCTTCCTACTTATCTGTCCATTACTTGTCTATGCTAATATTTTGTTATCTGTTGCTTTTTCCTTGCAAGAGTACTACAAAAATCCCCTCATGACAGAGCCTCCTAGAAACACTGATTAACTATAATGGTGCCTCTGACATAAGAAAGGACTCTCGCTAACCTGCACAAACCAAACCACTATCTCCTTGAAGAGCTCTTGTTAAATGAAAGGATGCTTGTTTAGTAAGCAGAATGGTGGGTGGAGTTTAAGGAGGTGAAGTAGCAGGCCACAGTGATCACCTCTCCCCCTAAACTAGGAAAACTCTAGTGCTTCCCATGCTGTACTGTGCACACAAATCACCTGGGGACCTTGTTAAAATGTAGATTCCAATTCAGTAGGTCTGGGCTGGTCCTGAGATTTTACATTGCTAACAAGCTTCCTGGTGATGCAGACACCGCTGGTCCTTGGACCACATGTAGAGCAGCAAAGAACATGTCTGACTTCCTATGCATCTTTAAAACCTAGATTCAAAATCTCTTTCTGAAAGTTAATCGTTTGGGGTTCTTTCTTGCTGGTCCTAATTAAATATTAATGATACTAATAACAACTACGATCACAATGACAACTGACATTTATGGAGAACTTAGTACATGCATGGCAAGCCTAGGCTAAATAGAGAACCATCTTATAGAAGGGCCACCTGTGTTTAGAGACACTAAATAACTTGTCCAAGGCCTTAGTGCTAGTAAGTGGCAGAGCAGGAACTCAAACACGGACTGACTCCATAGGGAGGTTCTTACATGTTAACTATCTCTCATTTTCCATTCTTATTCTAGGTTCATTGATGGTGAATGTGCTAACTTTGACCTTTATTTTCAAGAAGGAGCATTTTCCTTGTGCTCCTGGACTAGGTCAATGGCATGAAGTTATCTATGAAATCAGGTGGCAGGTAGAGACAAACAATGCATGAAATTCTTTGCCTTTGAGTCTATTCCTACTTATAGCAACCCTATAGGACAGAGTAGAACAGCCCCATAGGGTTTCCAAGGAGCAGCTGGCAGATGCAAACTGCCAACATTGGTTAGCAGCTGAGCTCTTAACCACTGCGTCACCAGGGCTCCAAACATGACTGAGGCAAAATTTTGATCCCTTTCAAAGAGAAAGACCTGCGGACTTAGGGTGCACTGAAAGCAAAATGCTTTCACCAGTGATATTTTTCCACCTACCCTGCAAATCAGGTACTAGATTAGGAAAGTGTTTCCACCACGATAGGAGGCTTATTCAAAATTGGTGGGGAGGTAATAAAACTGTATCTATTACATATTTCTAAGTCAAAGTGATGTTGCTTGCCTTGAACAAAACTGATGATGCTTAGATACAACACCAAAAGCAGAACTGATAAAAGAAAACAAATTGATAAATTGGACTTCATCGAAAGTAAAAATGTATATTAAGAAAATGAAAAGATAGTAGAAGAAAATACTTGCAAATGTTCTATATGATAAAAGGCTTGTATCCAGAATATATAAAGGACTCTTACAACTCAATAACAACCTGATTATATAATGACAGATGGTGGATGACCAACAAGCACATGAGAAGACAATGTCGTTAGTCATTAGAGAAATGCAAATTAGAACCATAATGAAACATCACTTCATACCCGTTAGAATCATTATAATAAAATAGACAATATAAGTATTGGTAAGGATGTGGAGAAATTGGAGTCCCCGTTCATTGCTGGTGGAAATGTAAAGTGGCTCAATCACTTTGGAAAACAGTTTGGCAGTTTCTCAAAAAAATTAAATATAAATTTACCATATGACCAGGGTCATGGATTGAATTGGGTCCCCCCAAAATATCTGTCAACTTGGCTAGGCCATAATTCCCAGTATTGTGTAAACTGTCCACCATTTTGTTATCCGATGCGATTTTCCTATCTCTATGATGTGATGAGATTAGCAGTAGTTACGTAGACTCAATCTACAAGATTAATCCACAATTTAAGCCAATCTCTTTTGAGATATAAAAGAGAAAAGTGAGCAGAGAGACAGGGGAACCTCATACCACCAAGAAAGAAGCATAGTGCATCCTTTGGACCCAGGGTCCCTGCACGGAGAAGCTCCTAGTCCACGGAAGATTGATGACAAGGACCTTCCCCCAGAGCTGAGACAGAGAGAAAGCCTTCCCCTGCAGCTGATGCCCTGAATTTGGACTTCTAGCCTACCAGATTGTGAGAGAATGAATTTCTCTTTGTTAAAGCCATCGGCTTGTGGTGTTTCTATTAAAGCAGCTCTAGATAACTAAGACAACCAGGAATTTCACTCCTAGATAACTACCCAAGAAAAATAAAAACATACGTTCACACACAAAAAATTGTACGTGAATGATTATAGCAGCATCATTCACAGTAGCCAAAAAGTGGAAAAACTCAAATGCCCATCAACTGCTGAGTGGATAACAAAATGTGGTATATCCATATAGTGGAGTATTATTTGGCCATAAAAAGTAACAAAGTGCTAATTCACGCTGCACTAAGCTTGGACCTCAAATACAATACACTAGTGAAAGAAGCCAGGCGCAAGGGACTACACATTATATGATTCCAATTATAGGAAAAGTCCAGAAAAATCCAATCTATAGGGATAGAAACGTGGTTCGTGTCTGCCTGGGGCTGGGGATGGGAATGGCAAGTGATTACAAATAGGTATGAGGGATCTATTTGGGGTAATGGAAATGTTTTGAAATTGGAGTGTGGTGATGGTTGTATAGCCATGTAAATTTCCTAAAAATCATTGCATTGTACACTTAAGAAGAGTGAGTTTTATGGTATTATTTTATGCTTCAATAAAGCTGTTAAAGAAACGCTTGTCATTCCAGTAATGAATCATCATCATCATCATTACTACTATTTGTTGCATGCTTCCTGTTAGGCACCTTTCAGATCTTTATTTTTCTCAGAAAAACCCTATGAAAAACATAATAGTATCTTCATTTTAAATGTGTAGAGAGATAAAATAACTTAAGTTCATGCAGATAATCAGGGACAATTCTTGAAATTAAAACAAACACCCAAAACATGAATATCCAAACTGAAATTCTTCCATATTTCCCAAGATCTAAAAATGAAAATATCCAGAGCTCTCACTTTTTTCTTCTTAGTTTCGAGCAGCCCTACCCCGAACATTTGTGAGGCAAGGGCCAGAGTACTACATACCATCCATCTAAATGTTTAACAGTTATAAATCAAGATCATAGACTGTTAAATAAAATATGCTCTATCTTCCTACCTTGAAAAATACACCTTCATAATGAAAAAAACTGAAAAAAATGTTTAACATTGTGGTTTTTATATGATAAAGAATCAGCAAATTATCAAAGAGGAGTGAATTTAATTATGATAGTGCATGACTGTGCTATCGATGGGCTTGCAATGTTTCGATTAATAATAAAACACCCACATAATTAATAAATTATCATATATTCCATAAAATTAATTTTTCATGCTCTCATTTCAGCCAAAGTATTCATTATATTGTTATAAACATAACAAAGTACAAATAAAACATTAACAAAATATAAATAAAAAATTCCAATGTCTTCTCCTTTCTATTGAGAGTAACGCCAAATTAGACAGCTTTTACTAACTCATGATAATTCTTAGTTTTGTATTAAGTTTAGTTTGGAGAAAAAAATATTCTGCTGGCATTGACTAACTGAACTCTTGAAATAATATTTAGATTTGGAAATAAGCCATGACTTTAAAAGATTGTTTCTAAATATTGCAACTGAATCACAAATGATAAGTTATGGTTATCACAGAAAATATTATTAAATACTTTAGTTTTGTCACAGAAATCACTATCATGTCTATTGTGATTTTTATTGTCTTTTAAAACCATATCTAGATCCAGTCAGTATTTCATAAGGTATTTGTGATCATTCAGGTTGTGCGTCAACTTGGCTGGGCCATGATTCTCAGTGGTTTGGCAGTTATGATGTAGTTTGGCAGACATATGATGATGTAGTCACCTCCATGATGAGATTTGATATAATGTGATCACCTCCATGATGGGATCTGCTGTGAGTGGTCAATCAGCTGAAAGGGCATTTCCTTGGGCGTGTGGTTTGCATCCAATGTACATGGGCTTTCTGGCAAGGCTTGCTGGCTTTTGCTCACTCTGGATCCTGCAGCTGGTTCCTGTTCTTCTGACCTCTGTTTCTTGGGACTTAAGCTAGAAGCTTACCTGCTGTCAACACCTGCTGATCTTGGGATTTGTCGGTCTCTGCAGGTTGTAAGCCATAGGCCTGCTGTCTGACCTGCCAGTCTTGGGTTTGCCAGCCCCTGCAGTTACATGAGTTGGGAGAAGCCTCCAGCCTGACCCATGGACTTGGAACTTTCCAGCCTCTACAACTACTTGAGCCATTTCCTTGACATAAATCTCTCTCTATATATATATTTATAAGATTTACTGATTTTGCTTCTCTAGAGAACCAGCCTAAGACAGTATTCTTTCAAATTCTTTACTATTATTAAGGAAACCAAAATCAGCCATGTGTTACTCAATGTGTTCAAATCCCTTTTCAATTGAGATTATATCTTGATATTTAATGACTAGAAAATAGTTTATAAAGAAATTTTTGTTGTGGTTGTCAGGTGCCATCAAGTTGGTTCTGACTCATAGCAACCCTATGTACAACAGAACAAAACACTGCCCTGTCCTGTGCCATCCTCACAATCATTGTTATGTTTAATCCCATTGTTGCAGCCACTGTGTCAATCCATCTCATTCGGAGCCTTCTTCTTTTTTGCTGACCCTCCACTTTACCAAGCATGATGTACTTCTCCAGGGACTGATCCCTCCTGACAACATGTCCAAAATATGTGAGATATAGTCTCGCCATCCTTGCTTCTAAGGAGCTTTCTGCTTGTACTTCTTCCAAGACAGATTTGTTCATTCTTTTGGCAGTCATGGTATATTCAATATTCTTCTCTAACACCACAATTCAAAGGCTTCAATTCTTCTTCAGTCTTCTTTATTCATCGTCCAGCATTCACATGCATAGGAGGCAACTGAAAACACCATGGCTTGGGTCAGGTGCACCTTAGTCTTCAAGGTGACATCTTTGCTTTTCAACACTTTAAAGAGGTCTTTTACAGCAGATTTGCCCAATGCAATGCGTCTTTTGATTTCTCAACTGCTGCTTCCATGGGTGTTGATTGTGGATCCAAGTAAAATGAAATCCTTGACGACTTCAATCTTTTCCCCATTTATCATAATGTTGCTTATTGGTCCAGTTGGGAGGATTTTTATTTTCTTTATGTTGACGTGTAATCCATACTGAAGGCTGTGGTCTTTGATCTTCATCAGTAAGTACTTCAAGTCCTCTTGACTTTCAGCAAGCAAGGTTGTGTCATCTGCATAACACAGGTTGTGAACGAGTTTTCCTCCAATCTGGATACCCCATTCTTCTTCATATAGTCCAGCTTCTTGGATTATTTGCTCAGCATACAGATTGAATAGGTATGAAGAAAGGATACAACCCTGATGCACCCCTTTCCTGACTTTAAACCACACAGTATCCCCTTGTTCTGTTCAAACAACTGCCTCTTGATCTATGTACAGGTTCCTCATGAGCACAATTAAGTGTTCCGGAATTCCCATTATTTGCAATATTATCCATAATTTGTTATGACCCACACAGTCTGATGCTTTTGCATAGTCACTAAAACACAGGTAAACATCTTTCTGGTATTCTCTGCTCTCAGCCAGGATCCATCTGACATCAGCAATGATATCCCTGGTTAAATAAAGAAATTAGTTTTGGAAATAATTGTATACGAATCTTATCCTTATAATCATGCAAGAGTTTCTGCATCCTCGTTCTAATTTCCTTTTATATTGAAATGTCATTTTTGTGGTATATTTCATATGCTGTTGCTTTTGACTAAAAAATGTTTTTACATTAAAAATATTTTTAATTCTTTAAAAAGTAAAACAGCTAAAATTAGATCTGCTGTTGTGGCTTCTGCTTTAACAGCAAGCAACAGTTCATATTAAAAACTATGGATAATTAAATTAAAAAATTCAGCTTTATTTAAACAAATTTGATTTAAAAGTCTGACATCTATTCATTTAAATTTATATTTTGGTTTTCAATTTTAATAGATAATTTTGAATATTTTAGAATAAAAATCATGTTTAAAATATTTTGACTTTTTATGTTTACTTTAATTTGCATTTTTAATAAACTATATGTATATTTATGTGTGTGTGTTTATTGATTTCTCTTCTTTCTTCTGTCTTTCCCCTACTGCTTTTTTATAGGGTTTGTTATGGTGGTTAACTTTACAATTGAGTCTAAAGGTTTCATAATATTGAGACAACAAATCCGTTGCGGTCAAGTGGATTCTGACTCGTAACAACCCTGTAGGACAGAGTAAAACTGCCCTGGTGGCGCAGTGGTCAAGAGCTCGGCTGCTAACCAAAAGGTCAGCCATTCGAATCTACCAGCTGCTCTTTGAAACTCTATGGGGCAGTTCTACTCTGTCCTGTAGGGTCACTATGAGTCGGAATCGACTCGACAGCAAGGTGTTAGAAGTACACTTAATGACATGAAAAAAATATTGAGATGGGATCTCAAAATAATTAGAGGGATGATTGTCAGGCGGAGGTCCTGGACTTTGAGCTGGACGCTGGAGCTAAACAGAGTTTGGGTTACCTTCCTCTGATAACTCTCTGGGGATTTGGTTCCATAACTTTATCTGGAAACTTTCTTTCTTTTTTTTTTTTAATATAAGGCATACTGGGCAGCTGAAGAGATAAACTGTAGTGGACGCTGTTATTTATCCAGCAGCGAACTGCCTTTCCAATTCGCAGAGAATCTCCAATTGTTTGTGCTCCATCGACTACTATGGAAGCCAGAGGGAGATGACAGATGGTCCCTCCTTCTACCTTCTGGAGGCCAAGGTGGAAGCATGTGTCCCAGGAGCAGCCAATCAGGCCCAGGGCTTTGAATCAATGAGCGAGCGACACGAGGAGTATTACAGTTCTTTGATGGCAGCATCGCGTTTCTGTCTTAGAGTCTGGGTACTAATGCTGCTCCCTCTACCTAGAACGCTTTGCCCCCAGCTCTCCCCTGGAGGTTCCTTCACTTCTCTGGGATCTCTGCTCAAATGTTACTTCTGCAGACATAACTTCCCTGACCACGCCCTCATCTAAAATAGCTACTTTCTGTTCCTGTGATTCTCTATTTTCTAACCAGTGGTCTTTGAGTCGAGCAGACTGACTCAAGGTGACCTCATGTGTGTCAGAATAGAATTATGCTCCATAGGGTTTTCAGTGGCTGATTTTTCAGCAATAGATTTCCAGGCCTTTCTTCTGAGGTGCCTCTGGGTAGACTCAAACCTCCAAGCCTTCAGTTAGCAGTGAAGAGTATTAACTATTTGCATCACCCAGGGGCTCCCTCTGTTCTCTAATTCTGCCTTATTTTTCTATAAGGCACGTATCACTGCCTGGCATTATATCATATATTTATTTTTTGTTTATTGTTTATTTTTCCTCCTACAAATGTAATCTCTGCAAGGCTACTAGCATCTATCTCCTTCACCACTTTCTCTTCAAGGCCCAGAGCAGTACCTAGCACAAGTAACTGCTTAATAAATTGTTGGTAAGTGAATAAATGAAATTAGCCCAGTGCTTGGCAGGCCAACAAACACCTGGTGAACTGAACTGAACTCATATCAGTTCTCGCTCAGGTTCACCTGTGGGAAAAATTGCATCTTGAGTGGCACAAAGGTGAGGGCACGACTAAAGTTTACTCCCGGCAGTGACTTGTTTCCTTTGTTAAATATGAAGCATGAAAATGTGGCTATACAGATGCTAATTTAAAATGGCATCTGTTTGCAGGCCCTGACACAATATCTGCCAACTTCCACTCCAATATTTATGAAAACTCAGAAAAAAGATAGAAATCAGCCCTGATAGACAAATCAAATAAAGAATGTGGAAAGAATTTTCACCAACTATAAGTCAAACGGTGAAGTATTAGGAAAACAACTCACAGTTCTCATGAAACAGTGCAGCCTGCTTCCTCAAAAGAAAGCGTTATGGCTGAATTATGACCCCCAAAATATGAGTTGAAATCCTAACCTCTGTATCAGTAGATACAACCCTGTTTGGAAATAGGGGTTCCTTTTGTTAAGTAAATCAGGCTTTACCAGAGTAGGGTGGGTCCTAAACCTGATCACTTCTGAGTTATGAAAAGACCAGAATAGACACAGAGACACACAGAGGGGGAAGACAGACACCAATGAGTGACAAAGAATGCCAAGGACAATCACAAGACACCAGAATCTAGGAGAAAGGCTCACAGAAGGTATTAACACAGCTGAAACTCTGATTTGGACATTGATCCTCGAGAACTATAAGAAAATAAATTGCTGTTCATGAAGCCACCCACTTGTGGTATCTCTGTTTCAGCAGTACTGTGTAACTAAGACAGAAAATAAAGGACACTTCCTTCGCAATTAACTGACAAAAGTTAAAAGAACAAAAGCAAAATATAACATGTTGCTTATAAAATACACATCTAAAAGAAATTAAAGAGAAAAGATTAGACATAAAGGGGTGAGTAAAGTTCAGCCTTGAGTATATCCCACTTGAATTTAGAGACCATCTCAAGAATAGATTTGATGCAATAAACACTAATGACTGAAGACTAGACAAACTGCGGATGACATCAAGGAAATCATACACGAAGAAAGAAAAAGGTCTTTAAAAAGACAGGAAAGAAAGAAAAGACCAAAATAAATGTCAGAAGAGACTCTGAAACTTGCCCTTGAATGTGGAGTAGCTAAAGTGAACAAATAAATGATGAAGTAAAAGAGCTGAACAGAAGATTTTGAAGGGTGGCTCAAGAAGACAAAGTATTATAATGAAATGTGCAAAGACCCGGAGTTAGAACCCCAAAAGGGAAGAACACGTTCAACGTTTCTCAAAATGAAAGAATGGAAGAAAGAATTCAAGCCTTAGGTTTTAATACTGAAGGATTCTATGGGCAAAATATTGAACGATGCAGGAAGCATCAAAAGAAGATAGAAAGAATACACAGAGTTACCGTACCAAAAAGAATTGGCCAACATTCAACCATTTCAGGAGGTAGCATATGATTAAGAACTCATAGTATTGAAGGAAGAAGCACATTTAGAATTACACATGTGGCTCACAGTATATTTCTACTGGACAGCACTGATCTAGACAATACAAATTTATCAGATGATTTTAAAAATGCATTTCACTTTGTATTTTGTAGCCAAAAGATTAAAAGCTCTCCGAAAGAAAAATATGTTGAAAGACAGTGTAGGATGATCACATGACAGGAAAAGATTCAGGATATATCACAGAAGTAGTGTTTGGGTTTATGTTCAAATCATGTCACAAAGATGACCACTAGGCATCACCCGCCTGTGCCCTCCTAGTCATCACATAGCCTTCCACTGGGTCTTCCTGCTTCTGTTCTGACCCTTGTCCAGAGAACAATCTATACACTAGTCAGAGTGGTAATTCCACAATGCTAATCACATCACATCACTTCCTTGCTTACCAAAACCAAAAACCAATCCAGTCACTGTGGAGTTGATTCAGACTCATGGTGACCCCATGTGAGTCAGAGTAGCACTGTGCTCCATAGGGTTTTCAATGGCAGATTTTTCAGAAGTAGATTGCCAGGTCTTCTTCCAAGGCACCTCTGGGTGGATTCGCACATCCAACTTGCAGGTTAGCAGCTGAGTGTGGTAACTGTTTGTACTACCTAGGGACCGCCTTCCTTGCTTAGCACCTGTTAATGGCTTTTCAAGATCCTATGTGATCTGGGCCCCCCGCTGCTCTCTGGCCTCATCCCCTACGATTCTTGAATTTACTCACTCAGCTCTGCCGCACTGGCTTTCTTGCTTGTTTCCTTCTTCCTGGGGTACTCTACCCAACCTGGGCTGGCTAGCCACCTTGTCATTCATATCTCAGCTTCTTTTGCAGGGGGTTTTCTGAGTGTGTCATGAAGACTGAAAATTGTGAAGCCATCCTGCCAGAGCTTAAATCTCAGCTCTGCCACCTGGTAGCTGTGTGACTCTGGGAGAGTTTACTTCTCAGTTCATTTGTAAAAGGGGATAATGATGGTGCCCTCAGAGGGTTAAGTGAGTTATCACGTGAACGACAGGTGAATAGTGTCTGTCACATAGTAAGCATTATGTTTGTATCATCATCATCATCACTTCATCTTTATTGTCATTAAACTTTGGGCAACAAGAATCATGGAATGTACAAAAAAGTGGATCACCCTCAAACCACTGTAATTTGTTGCCTGTATTAATAATTGGAGGAAATGTTAAATTTCAGTTAGAGTTGGTGAAAATAAAGATGTAACCTTTTGCCCCATCCAAATTCATGGACCTCAGGTTTAGAAACCACGATCAAGATAATTGGTCCCCCAACTTTTTCTATAAAGATCCAGATAATAAATATTTTAAGCTTGTGGGCCATCCGGTCTCAGTCACAACTACTCAAATCTGCCACTGTAGTATGAAAATAGCCATAGGCAACACGTAAACAAATGGACATGGCCATGTGCCAATAAAACTTTATTTACTACTACAACAGGTGGAGGGTTTGATTTGGCTTGCAGGCCATAGTTTGCTCCCTCTGATCTAGAGTAATATTTTCTAAAACAGAAAAATGTTCCTGAATCGTTTAGAAAAAAATGCAGGCTAAAAATCATTAAGCAGTGTCCCATTTTGGTGACAAAGGTAATCTCTATGTGCATCTCTGCATGTATGTATTCCAGCTGCTGTCGAGCTGACTCCAACTCATGATGACCCATGTGTTTCAGAGTAGAACTACACTCCATATGGTTTTCAATGGCTGTGACCTTTCAGAAGTGGATTGCCAGGCCTTTTTTCAGAGGTGCCTCTGGGTGGATTTGAACCTCCAACCTTCAGGTAGTAGCTGAATGCTTAACCGTCTGTGCCACTCAGGGACTCCTGGGTGTCTGGATAGGTGTATACAAACACCCACGTCTGGAAGGATGTAGTAAAATATCAACAATGATTATTTCTGGGTGATGGGAAGATGAACAATTTTTATTTCTTCTTTATATTCTCTGATTTTTTTTTCAATCAGTTTTATAGTCAGAAAAAAAAAAAGCAAAACAAAAGCAACTGGAGAGGCTTTAAAGGTCCAAACTCATACAGAGCAGAAATTCCCTCTCAGGTCCTCCAACCACTCCTCTGCCTAAGTCCACAGTGAGAAAGAGCTCACGGTATCCTTTTACCGCACTGCTGCAAGTACAGGTGCCAATATTCTGTTTTACACAGTTAAAAATATTATTTTGAGGACAAATATTGTATGATCCCATTTATATGAAACCGGCAAATGTATAGAGACCAAAGTTTATTAGTGGTTACCAGGGATGGGAAGGAGGAAGGGGGACTCTTTGCTCAGGGGGCACTGCATTTCTGTTAATGGTGCGGATGATTTAGAAATCGGTAGTGCAACAGTTGCACAACATGATGAATGTGACCAGTGTCACTGAGTTGTACATGTAAAAAATGTTGAATTGGCAAATTTTTAGTTTTATAGCTATATAATTACATAGAGACAAAATTATATCTATATGATTATATATATGTATATATATATATTTGCCATACTAAAACAATAAAAATATTATATTCAGAAGGGTTCCATTAGGCTTTTCTAGACTGCCAAAGAGGTCCGTGGAACAAGAGATGGCTTCATCTGTCTCCTTGTGGTGTCCATCCCGCTGCTTCTAGTTATAACCCTCTTGAGGCCCAAATGGCCCAGGTTTAGTCTCTTTCATTAGAGTGCTCTGAGGATTAAAAGCAAAATTCATACAAAGAGCTTAGAATGGGGCTGGCAGCTGAAACTCCTCTATGGGCATTCATTCCATCCTCCTTTCCTCCCACAGGCCAGCATTAACAACATTTGGAATCAGCTACCAGTTCTCCTCTTGTCTGAAATCTTCTCACTTCCAGAATGGGTGTTTTTAGCTCTTTTACCAACTCCTCACTTGTATCAGACTCAAAAGTCATCTTCTCTGTTCCTCACAGCCCTCTGCTTTACTCCTCGCTGGCAGGGCCCTGATTGCGTCAGGTATTGATTTTGCTATGTGTTTCGGAAGGGTGATCCTTCCCTCATCATCAGGGAGAACTGAATGCTGATTAGTATAAAATGGGGGTTCTAAACTGGGGCCATTTTGCCCTGTAGGAGATATTTCGTGATATCTAAAGACATTTTTGATTATCATGACTAGGAGGGTGCTACTGGCATCTAGTGGGTACAAGCCAGGGATGTTGCTAAACACGGTATAATGCACAGGAGGAATTATCTGGTCTAAAATGTCAATGGTGTTGAGGGTGAGAGACCTTGGTCTAAAAGAATCATGGTAATTCCATGTTCTTTGCCATGTGATGAAACGGTGGCCAATAAGCCCAAGGCAGAAGCGTGGGGGAAAAAGCCTTTTCATCTCTGATGTAAATAATGCATGAGGAGAAACTGCCCTTCCTTCTGGCTTTTGGACTTTCTTCTGGAAAGATGTGACGTTTATAAGTGCAATAGCTTTGTATCACTAATACAAAGAGGATAGCAGAGATAAGATGTGAAAAACACCTAAGTCCTCAATGACATTGTTGGGTCATCTCCTTAATGCTCTTGGCTTTTTGTGGGATGATCGATACCTTCGTTTAAAAATTTACTCTTAGTTCTTTTTCTGTTATTTGCAGCCTGAAATGCCATAATCTATACATCACTCTATATGGCTTAAACCACATCACCAGCCCTTCCTGGTGGATAATTCTTCGCTCTCGTGAGAAGTCTTAAACCAAGTTTATACCAAGTGCCCCAGAGACCAGCACATAGTGGGAAGCAATGCAGTTCTGGCTACCTTTCCCAACAGCCTGGCAAGCACATTTTCTGCATGCTTTCTCTATTAGGGGGCTGGTAGCTGAGTTGTTATAATCAGCAGTCTCTCTTAGTAGTTAGCGATGATTCCAGCAAGGTGAAACAGGAACGCAACAGCTAGCTTTCAAAGCCCATACGCTTCAGTATGGGAAAGACCCCAGAGCAACTGCATCCATTCTTTCAAAAGGTCAAGCTATGCTCTCACCTTTGAAGAAGTTGACTGGGGAGAGTTAGCAGAGTGAAGAAAGGACTTTCTGACTTTAGGAAGTTTCCATGTATTGTTATCTCTGATTACTCCTGGGATCTTAGATATTTTTTCTTACATGATAGTAAGAGGGCTGCTTACTGAAAGGTGTGTGGTTTGAAACCACCCAGTGGCTCCTAGGGAGAAAGACGTGGCAGTCTGCTTCCATAAAGACTACAGCCTTGGGAACCCCATGAGGCAATTCTACTCTGTCCTATAGGGTCGCTATGAGTCAGAATTGACTTGATGGCTATGGGTTTGGTTTTTGATTTAAGAGGGTATAAGGGAACTTTTGGTTACAATGACATGACCCACTTACTATAGCTTAAGCACAAAAGGGTGTTTTGCGGTCTGTTACTTGGAGGATGAGGGGAGAAACAGGCCTCAAGAAGGGCTGAGTGAGTCCAGAGCCTCAGTTATTGACTGTAGCTGTGTGGATGCAACTGTCTGCTCTCTGTTTGCTCTCTCAGCTCTGCTTCTCTCTGAATGTCACCTCCTTTTCTCCTAAAGCAGAAGAGTTTTCCCCTCATGGCACAGAGCGTGGACCAAGACATCTCTGGTCGTACAAAATTTTAGCCTAGTGACTCAAGAGGGAGGAGAGTGTCTTTGTTTTTCATTCATTGGCTCACCTCTTTGCTTATGGGAGATGATAGACTTACTCAAGGTCACACAGCTTTTTTAGCAAGAGAGCTGAGACTAGAAAGTCAATTGATATTATCAAGCCCCTAGTGTGCTCACAAGGAGTCCTGGTGGTACAGTGGTTAAGGTGCTCAATTGTTAACCAAAAGGTTGGCTGTTCAAACCCACCAGACACTCTAAGGGAGAAAGATGTGGCAGTCTGCTTCCGTAGAGATTTACAGCCTTGGAAACCATACGGGGTCACTATGAGTTGGAACTGACTCAGTGGCAGTGGGTTTGGTTTATTTTTTGGTTTAGTGTGCTCACAAGGGCACTGGTGGTTCAATGGTAGAATTCTTGCCTTCCACACGGGAGACCCAGGTTCAGTTTCAGGCCAATGCACCTCACGTGAAGCCACCATTCATCTGTCAGTGGAGGCTTGCATGTTGCTATGATGCTGAACAGGTTTCAGCAGAGCTTCCAGACTGAGATGGACAAAGAAGAAAGGCCTGGTGATCTACTCCCAAAAATCAGCCAGTGAAAACCTTATAGATCACAATGGTCCAACTTGCAACTGATCGCGAGGATGGCACAGAACTGGACAGTGTTTTATTCCATTGTGCCTGGGGCTGCCACTTATCAGGGACTGACTTGAGGGCAGCTAACAATAACAATTGTTTGTAATGTTGTCCTCTGTGTCCTAGAGAGTCCCCCCAAATTAAGTATAAGTTAATCTACAGGCTCTGTTGATAAAGACTTTATACTAGAAAAACAATAATTATAATTTGCTGAGCACCTGCTATGTGCCAGTTACTTTACATATTTATCTTGAACCTTCACAATCATCCTGAATGGTTGGTATTATTTTTCCCATTTTGCAGACAATGAAAACGGAAGCCTAGAGAGGGTCAGAGGCTTGCCCAAGGCTACACAGTAAGATTCTGTCTGTGGAATCAAACCCATGTCAGATTCCAGAGCTCACACTATTTCCACTGCATCACATTACCTCCCTTCCTCAGCATCAAAACCTACTAGACCAGCAGCACAGCTAGACCTAACCTAGGTGCCTCTAAGGGAAGATTTTTGTCTTAATATTTTCTATCACATGGGTGACACTTCTTGGCAGTGACGTTAAGAGCACATTAAGGAAGAAGGTTGAGGGAGATAATTCGGGTAGCATGAAAAACCCAATCCTGCAGTTGAGGAGACTTGAGGGTTGGGTAGGGTTGAGGTAGACATGGCACAAAAACGGAGATGATCTTGCTGGCTGTTAGATCAGATTCCCAGGGGAGTTACTCAATTCTCTGTGCTGCCAACCTCCAGCATGCTATCAGTCAACATCATGATGTTAAGAACAAAACAGATAACATTTTTTGTGAGGTTGCCAGTAGCAGTATTGTGGAAAGTTAAGTGCTTTGCCCACAGAATTTCTTCGAATCCTCTCAAAACCTAGTGAGGTAGAGATCCTTAATGGGATCCAGAGATTCAGCAAGGGGAAGCCTTTGCCCATGGCAACACAGACAGTAGTGGTAAGGAGGCTCATTTCCCACAAGCCTCTGGGCCTCTCTCCTGCCCATACCTACCTCAGAGCTGCCTATTTCAGATTCCTTGGAGCCCTCATGGCAGTGTGGTTAAGAGCTTGGCTGCTAACCGAAAGGTCTGCAGTTCAAATCCACCGGTTGCTCCTTGGAAACCCTATGGGGCAGTTCTACTCTGTTCTATAGGGTCACTAGGAGTCCTATACGGTCTGAATCAACTTGACGACAGGTTTGATTTTTTGTGTCTTTGCTCCAGCTGAGCCCCTGCTCAGAAGGCTGTCACCCCTCCTCTTCACAGTTATCAATCAAGGCTTAGATGAAATCCCACATTCTTGGGCGAAACGTGTCTATGACCACTTTAGTCCACAGAGCTTTCTCCCTTTGCTGATGTCTTTTTAAAAAATTTCTCCGCACTTCATTATGAACAACTTATTACACATATCTTGATTTATTTATGTATTTAAGTTACCACTTAACATGAAAAAAGAACACACACAATTTTTACATACTTGTCAAAGTAGTCCCCTGGGTTAGAAAACAGAAGGCCACCAGCTGCTTCTTTTGCAATCACTCCTTTTTTTTTTTTTTAATAATAATATTTTATTATGTTTCAGGTGAAAGTTGGCACAGCAAATTGGTTTCCATTTAACAATTTGTGTACAAACTTTACCATGTCATTGGTCATAATTTTTACTATGTGTCAGCCTTCTCATTATTTCCATTCTGCTTGTTCTGTTTCCATTGATCCAGCTTCCCTTCCCCTCCTTGCCTTCTCATCTTTGCTTTTGGGTAAGTGTTGACAGTTTGGTCTCATATAGTTAATTGTTTAAGGGAGCATATTATTTATGAGTGATATTGTTTATTTTATAAGCCAATCTATTATTTGGCTGAAAGGTGATCTGCAGAAATAGTTTCAAATCCAAGTTCAAAGTTTCTATCGGTCCAATAGGTCTGGACTTTTTTTTAGGAATTTGAGTTTTGTTCTACATTTTTCTCCCATTCTATCCGGGACCTTCTATTGTGCCCCTGGTCAGAATGGTCAGTAGTGGTAGCTGGGCATCATCTAGCTCTTTTTGTCTCAGGTTAGAAGAGGCCGTGATTCATGTGAGCGATTAGTTCCTTGGACTAATTTCTTCTTTGATGCTTTGGTTTCCTTCATTCTCTTTTGCTCCATATGAGTAAAGACCAACAGTGGTATCTTAGATGGCCACTTGCAAGCTTTTAAGACCCCAGACACTACTCACCAATCTAGAATGTAGAACATTCTCTTTGTGAACTATGCTAGGCCACTTGACTAAGTTATTCCCAGAGATGTTCAATTACTCCTGGAGCCTCAATTTCCTGAGCCTCAAAATGGGCATGATCTTATCAAGTCCCGGGTAACTTGAAGAGTTCTTGTGAGGACGAACTCAAATATTATGTGAGAAAATGTTTATAAATTATAATTGTCTATACTAGGGACTGGAAAGCCAAATGCCCACAAGAGCCCGGCAGCTAACATAAATGAGGGTTGGAGGTCAGGGTAAGGCAACAGGGATTGGTGGGCACCATGGCATCCTGGAGCCCTGGTGGCATAGTGGTTAAAGTGCTCGGCTGCTAACCAAAAGATCGGCTGTTTGAACCCACTAGACATTCTGCAGGAGAAAGATGTGGTGGTCTGCTTCCGTAAAGATTTACAGCCTCGGAAGTCCTATAGGGTCACTATGAGTTGGAACTGACTGGACAGCAGTAATTTTTTTTTTTTTTTTATGGCACCCTGGAGACCACATGTCTCATCTAAAGGGGACAGTTCCTGCTCAGCTCCAGCCAATTGCTGCCATGTGGGAATGAGGACCCAGTGTTGCCAGAGCTTAATTTTTCAAAAGAAAACAGAAATGCAGACTTTTTGACCTTTCTTAATTTTTAAAATGCTGTTTATGCCAAATAAAACATAACTGGACTCTTTCCTATAGGGAGCCAATTTGCAATCCCTGCTCTCTACACATGTATCTTGTTTCAAGCTAGAACAGGTGTCTGGATTAAATCTCTGAGTTCTGTTTAGTGTTTGCTTCAATATGTGCTTTGTGAGGCAACGTTTTGTTTTCTCAATAAGGCTAAGGCTTTTGTGGACACAATTCACGTTTTCTGTGTTGATATACAATTCAAGCCTGATTAATAATCTTGGTAAATGGTATTTGCTTATTCCTCTGTTCTTCTGGTTCTTAAATTTCAGCACAAGTCAGCATTACCTGGGTTGCTTGCTAAAAACGCAGCCGACTTCGCCCAGCAATTCCGCTCCTAGGTATAAACCCAACAAAAATGTATACATATATTTTTCAAAAGACATGAATTAAAATGTTCATAGTACACTATTCATAACAGCCACAAACTAAAGTTTACCCTATTGTCTATCATAGTCATCCAATAGATTAAACAATTGTGGTATAGTCACAATAAAAAACTACGTAACCATGAGGATGAATAAACTGTAACACATGCAGCAACATGGATGAATCTCATAAACATATGTGGAGCAAAAGAAGCCAGACATCAAAAAGTATACACTACAGATTTCCATTTACATTGTTGTTGTTGTTAGGTGCCTTTGAGTTGGTTCTAACTCATAGCAACCCTATGTACAACAGAATAAAACACTGTCTGGTCCTGGGCCACCCTCACAATCCTTATGCGTGAGCCCATTGTTGCAGCCACTGTGTCAATCCATCTTGTTGAGGGTCTTCCTCTTTTTCACTGACCCTCTGCTTTATCAAGCATGATGTCTTTCTCCAAGGACTGGTCCCTCCTAATAGCACGTCTGAAGTACATAAGACGAATTCTCGCCATCCTTGCTTCTAAGGAGCATTCTGGCTGTACTTCTTCCAAGACAGATTTGTTTGTTCTTCTGGCAGTCCATGGTGTATTCAATATTGGTCATCAGCACCATATTTCAAAGGCATTAATTCTTCTTCAGTCTTTCTTATTCATTGTCCAGCTTTCACATGCCTATGAAGCAACTGAAAATACCATGGCTTGGGTCAGGGATACCTTAGTCCTCAAAGGGACATCTTTGCTTTTTAACACTTTAAAGAGGTGTTTTGCAGCAGATTTGCCCAATGCAATAACATCGTTTGATTTCTTGACTGCTGCTTCCATGGGCGTTGATTGTGGATGCAAGTAAAATGAAATCCTTGACAACTGCGAAATTTTCTCCATTTACTGTGATGTTGCTCATTGGTCCAGTTGTGAGGATTTTTGTTTTCTTTATGTTGAGGTGTAATCCATACTGAAGGCTGTAGGCTTTGATCTTCATCAGTAAGTGCTTCAAGTCCTCTTCACTTTCAGCAAGCAAGGTTGTGCCATCTGCATATTGCAGCTTGTCTTTCACCAATGCTGATGCCACATTCTTCTTCATATAGTCCAGCTTCTCATACTATTTGCTCATCATACAGACTGAATAAGTATGGTGAAAGGATACGACCTTGACACTCCTTTCCTGATTCTAAACCATGCAGTATCCCCCTGTTCTGTTCGAACAACTGCCTCTTGGTCTATGTACAGGTTCCTCATGAGCACGATTAAATGTTCTGGAATTCCCATTCTTCTACATGTTATCCATAATTTGTTGTGATCTACACTGCTGAATGCCTTTGCATAGTCAATAAAACACAGATAAACATCCATTTATATATGTGCAGAAACTGGCAAAATGTTATCTATAAATTACAAGTAAGGATAACAGCAACTGTTGGAGAAGGAATTCCAGGGTGCTGGCAATATTCTATTTCTTGATGTGGGTGCTAGCTACATGGTGTGTGAAAATTCACTGAGCTATACACTTATATGTACTCTTCTATGCATTAATATAGCAATGAAAAGTTAAAATGCTAGTTCCAGGGCCCCATTCCAGACTAACAGTAGCACTATCTTGGTGGTGGTGGGGTTGTTATTAACAAGGTGCCCCTGCACTTGCAATGCAGCTCATTAAAACACCACCCTTGAAAGGCAAACATATTCCTCCTCCACGGGGTTTCTACAGGCACTGTTGGCTAACCTATCCAGTATTTGCTTTCCTAGTTTCTTTTGTTGTATATTGTCACATTTTACTAGAAGCAAAGGGTGATGTTAAATTAAGAGGCATTATGGGTACATTCTAACTGTGGCATTTGGAGCAACAGAGAGAGTGAGAGAGACAGTTCTAATAATGTGCCGGCTTATAAAATCCGGCAAAATAAAATTAAATGTTTATGGGGTGACTAACACGCCATATCCCCAGGGGAAATGCTAAGTGTTCATCATTGTTGATTTCTGTTGAATCCTGGTTTCCTTGGGGAAGGAGAGCTGGGTAAAGGCCAAAAGGATCTAGGGTTTTTCCTGGAAGGAAAAAGGGGAGGTGCTATGGCTAAGGTAGGGTTGGGGAAGGACAGTACCGCAGCTGTTTTGGGAGCTGCACCTCCAAGCTTTGTTTTTGGCAGTGTGAGAAAGTCGCAGCTGAGAGATTTATTCAGGTTATACATACTTACATTTCAAGCCCTTGGATTTAATAATCCATAAATAAATTGAATGTAAAAGAGAAACCAGGAATTAATCATTGAATAAGCGCCAGGAAGGCCAAGATTAAATACATCACCTTTACCTTTGAATCTGCAGCACCTAGCACCGTTCCTGACACATAAGAACTCTCAATACATTCATTCATTTGTTCATTCATTCATTCAATTTCTGTTTATTGAGCCACTGTCCAGGTGAGGGAAACCCTGGTGGCGTAGTGGTTAAGACCTACGGCTACTAACCAAAAGGCTGGCAGTTCAAACCCACCAGCTGCTCCTTGGAAACTTTATGGGGCAGTTCTACTCTGTCCTATAGGGTCGCTATGAGTTGAAATCAACTCCACGGCAACGGTTTTGGTTTTTGGTTTTATCTAGGTGAGGGACTGTTAAGAGCTAGGACTTTGTGTAATAGCCAGCCTTGGTTTCCCCACCTGTACGATAGAGACAGTAAGGCTGTTGGGAGAGAACACTGGATAAAATTACAAATGTAAATACCCAGTTTAGTGTCTGCCATACATTGTGCTATTTTTGCCAGTTAGAGGGAACCATAGAGATCATCTGTCTCAGAGGCATAGAGGTTAAGGCAGCTCTGATACAATAACTGAGCAAGCTGCTTAACCTCGCTCAGCCTGAGTTTTCCCATCTGGAAAATAAGAATAATAACAACATCCACCACCCAGGGTTGTGGTGCTAATGTCTGCAAAACCCTGACAGCTATTCCTAGATCATAGTAAAACCAAAACCAAACCTGTTGCCACTGAGTCGATTGCGATTCATAGTGACCCTACAGGACAGAGTAGAACTGCCCTATGGGGTTTCCAAGGAGTGGCCAACAGATTCAAACTGCTGACCTTCTGGTTAGCAGCCGAGCTCTCAACCACAGTGCCACCAGGGCTCCAGATCATAGTAAACACTCCATCAATATCAGCCATTAACAAAGATTCTTAAAATTATGTTTTTATTTAAATTAACTAACTTAAAAAATAAAATTCACTCACGTTACTTCAATTAGTTTGTTACTTTTAAGTCTGAAATTCAGTTGAAAAGGAACTTCACACTAAAAAATTTACCTATGTACTATCCAAGGAGTCCCCGGGTGGTGCAAACAGTTAAGTGTTCTACTGCTAACTGAAATGTTGGAGGTTTGAGTCCACCCAGAGATGCCTCTGAAGAAAGGCCTGGTGATCTACTTCTGAAGTCAGCTTTCGAAAACACCATGGAGCACAGGTCTATTCTCACACACATGGGGCTGTCATGAGTCCGAGATGACTTGACAACAACTGCTTATGCACTATCCAAAGTCATCCTGCACGTTCTCCAATGCCACACGTGCCATTTACTTGGAGAACCCTCTGGCTGAGTGAGGCTAGTTGGAGAAAGAAAGGGGTTGAGTCCTGCCAGGAAGTGTGAAAGTAAACAGGTTGGTGCCAAACTCTAGAGCATTTACACAAGACAGCAAACCTCACAGCACACAGGGCTATTTATGTTTAGGGAGACCAGGCCTTTTAAAGTGCTTGTCAAGCTGTGGGGAGCCTCCAAAAAAAGAGCAGATCCCCAGAGCTTAAGATTTATGCTCTGGGACAGCAGGAGCGCCACTCTGGCTACACAACTCATGTGGGTTCCTGGCCAACTCCTTCTGGGTCCCTGTTGCTTTTTCTCTGCCTCCATGGGTTTAAGTATTACTCAGGTATTTATGAAAAGGGAGCATAAAGCTTGGCTGAGGTCCAGCATAGTTCAGTGCAATCAACTTGCACCAAGCCCTGAAATACACTGGAACACTGATTTTGTTATTACAGAAGTTAACAGATTGGAAAGACCCAAATAGAATTACTACCAGTGGCAACCATTGATCAAGCACCTTCCTTATGCCAGCAACCATGCTAGACACTTTCTATTGTTAGCTTATGCACAGTGACTCTGTGAGTGAGGGTCTCATTAGCCCCATTTTAAAGATGAGGAAATATAGTGAGGTTAAGTAACTTGCCTGAGGTCACATGGCTAGTTAGCCACAGAACTGGATTTAAACCCCAATGTGCCTCATCTCAATGCCCCTTATGCAGATGTTCAGACAATAAACGGGATTTTAAAGACAAAGGGAAGACAGCAAGGCTCTGAGGAAGGCTGCTCTATCCAGGGAGTGTGTGGAACACAATGGTATTGGTATTGTTGGTGGAATCCCTGGGGGGTGTAAACAGTTAAGCACTTGACTGCTAACCGAAAGGTTGGTGTTTCCAGTCCACCCAGAGGTGCCTGGGAAGAAAGACTAGTGATTTATTCCTGAAAAATCAGTCATTGAAAGCCCTATGGAACACAGCTCTACTCTGACACACACGCGGTTGTCAGGAGTTGGGGTGACTCGATGGCAACCGGTAGAGGTAGAGTTCTTGGTATTGGTATAGTTGAGGTAAAAACCAAGTGGTACAGAGCTGTGCAGAATGCTGTTGTTGGGTGCCCTTTAGTCGATTCCGACTCACAACAAGCCCATGTGACAGAGTAGGACTGCCCCATAGGGTTTCATAGCAGGGGTTCAAACTGGTTCCTCCGGTTTGAACCCCTGCTGAGAATTTGCTTTTCTAACAAGTTCCCAGGAAGTTATACATAAGAATCATCTGGAGAGCTTGTTAAAATGTAGATTCTGATTCAGTATATCTGGGGTGGAAGTGCAAATTCTCAGCAGGGGTTTGAACTGGAATGAACTGGTTCGAAGCCCTGTTTCATAGGCTGTAATCTTTACAGAAGCAGATCACCAGACCTTTCTCCTTCAAAGTTGCTGGGTGGGTTTGAATTGTCAACCTTTTGATTAGCAGCCAAGTGCTTTAACTGTTGTGCCACCAGGGCTCTTTATGCAGAATTGTAGACCCAAACATCTTGATCTCCACCTAACAGTGTGGACAGCATAATTAGTGCTGCAGGACAAGGGGATGTGTTTCTTACAAAAGCGGCTCCTCTGCCAGCCAGTGACATACCTGCAGTGCACCACTAGCATCCTGCCACTGTTGTCCTGGGAAGACTTTGCCTAAGCCACCTGTCCCTCAACAGTAGTGAGATTTGGTAAGACTGGATAAACAGTATCGCTAATCCATTTCCCTACCAGAAGGTCACAGAAAATGCCCACTCAACTATCAATTTCACCTTTAAAGCATGGTCACGTGTTCAGGAAAATTCAGATCTGAAAATTGTTCTGCTGACCTTTGCATTTTCAGATATAACATTTAATAGTAACAAGGATGATAGTATGAACACAGTACTTACTATGTGTCCTGTTCTAAGCATTTTTCATGTAATTACTTACTGAATCCTCTGAGGGCGCCATCATTATCTGCCATCATTTTACCGGTGAAATAACTGAAGCAGAGAAGTAAACTTGCCCAGGATCACAGAGCTACCACGTGGCAGAGTTTGGAGTTAAAGCAGAGCAGGATGACTTCGTAATTTTCGGTCTTCATTAGTCACTCTGTCTTAGGCTGAGTTCTCTAGAGAAGCAAAACCAGTAAAGCGTATAAATATATATATATATAGAGAGAGATTTATATCAAGAAAACGGCTGATGCGATTGTAGAAGCTTGAATGTCCCAAGTCTGTGGATCAGGATAGAGGCTTCTCCTGATTCACGTAGCCGCAGAGCCTGGTGAAGCCAAGACTGGCAGCTCGGAGAGCAAGGCTCTTGTTCATAGGCTGTGAAGATCAACGAATATCAAGCTCAGCAGGCAAGCTGCTATCTCAGTCCCAAGAACCAGAGGTCAGACAACAGAAGGCAGCTGCAGGATCCAGAGAGGGCAAAAGACAGAACATCTGCTTATATTCGGATGCAGGCCACATGCCCAAGGAAACTCCCTTTCAACTGACTGGCTACTTACAGCAGATTCCTATCATGGGGTGATCACATATAAACACTGAGAATCATGGCCCAGCCAAGTTGACACACAATCTTAACTATCACACACTCTGAAGACCACTGATATAGAGGCGTTTGTCATTCCTCAGAAGCAAAAATTGGAACTCACTTGCTGTGAGGGGCTTTGTGCAAGAAGCAAGTCACTTAGGCAGTGACTGAACCCAGCCCACTGAGCAGTTTCTGAATCTTAGAAAAGTTTTGCTGTTTTCTAGTTAACCTAATGTGGGCCTTTTACAGGAAAATTACATGCCACAGGGAATGTTATAATTATGATGTTTTGGCTACAAGTAGCAAAAACTGCAACTAACAGTAGTTTAAAAAGTTAAGACAATTAATTTTCTCATATAACGAGAAGTCTGGAGACAGGAGGCTCTAGGTTGGTACAGAAGCTCAAAGATCCTCAGTGTGCTGGTGACGTCACCCCTCATGGTCCTAAGATGGTTGCAGCAGTCCCAAGCATCACATCTTAACGCAGCATTCCAAGCAGAAAAAAAGAAGGCAGGGAAAAGAAAAGTTTCCGCTTTTAAAGGAGAAAAAATATTTTCTAGAATTTTCCTCATCCCCTTTCTGTCACATTTCGTTAGCCAGAACACATGTCAACCCCTAGACCAGGGTTTCTCAACCTCAGCGTTATTGACATTTTGGGCCAGATTCTTTGTTGTGGAGGCTGTCCTGGGCATTGGAGGACCCTTAGCAGCATCCTGGCCTCTACCCTCTAGATGCCAGTAGCATCCCCCTCCCAGTTGTGATAATTAAAACTGTCTCCAGACATTGCCAAATGTCTTTGGGGGTTAGGGGTGGGGACAAAATCGCTTGAGTTGAGAACAACTGTCCTAGACCAATGACTGGCAAAGGGATATGGAATAATCGTGATCGGCTTCGGCCAATCATGGCTCACGCCCTGGGACTGGGTACTCCCCTAGCTGAAAAGAATCCTGTCGAAAGGAGGAGGGGGAATGGCTGGGGGGTTGGCAATCATTTCATGCTACTTTTTTTTCTTTTTTTCAAAAAATGCTCTTATTCGTAGTTCAAGGGGAGAGTTGAGAAAGAAATTTTCTCTCTCCTCACATCCAAGAAAGCACTCACGGGAGCATACTGGGAAGAATCAGGTCATAGAAATGGGAATCTCCATGAGATCTAATCCTTACCTTTGGTGGCCACAGGAAAAGAATAGGGTATCAGGGCGGCCAGTCCTCTTCTTATTTAGCAAATCCATACTAAGTTTCCTATCTTTTGGGTATTCTTTTCTTCTTTTCTCCTCCCACCACCCCTTTTTTAAGACAAACTTTTGTACAGGGATATTTTGTAGACAAGGACTTCAAATAAAAAATTCCTAAATTTGTGTTCTCAATTACATGCCTTATATTTAAAATTACATTTTAAAATACATGCTGGGCAAAGTATAATTGGCCATTTTATTCCTACTGTGATAACAAATAAAAGCAACCCAGTTACCATCGAGTTGATACTGACTCATGGCGATATCATGTGTGTCAGAGTAGAACTGTGGTTTTTTCAGTGGCTGATTTTTGGAAGTAGATCACCAGGTCTTTTTTCCAAGACACCTCTGGGTGGACTTGAGCCTTCAAACTTTTGATTAGTAGCCGAGGGTGTTAACTGTACCACCCAGGGACCCATTGTAAGTATGATTGTTTGAGGGTGCAGATTTTAACAATGATAGCCAACATGCACTGAGGATTTGGTATGTTCCAGGTACTCTGCTAAACTGCAGGACACGGATGAATGCTGTGAAGTCGGTGTCACAACTTCATTCCACAGAGGAAGAGCCACAGATGCTTAGTGACCTGCCTAAGTCACACAGCCAGTAAGAGGAGGCTTGGCTCTGGACTTATACAGAACTTGTATCATCACCCTTTATTGTTTCAAAGCCACTTTCAGAAATAAAGATTATGGTTCTATCAACCCATGATAGTTAATTTTATGTGTCAACTTGACCAGGCTATGGTGCCCAGCTGTTTGGTCACACACTAGTCTAGATGTTCATATGAAGGCATTTAGATGTGATTAACATCTACAATCAGTTGACTTTAAGTAAACAGATTGCCCTCAATAATGTGGGTGGCCTTTATCCAATACGTTGAAGGCCTTAAGGGCAAAACCCAAGGTTTCCAGAAGAAGGAAGGATAACTGCACCATAGAAATCCTGTTGAGTTTCCAGCCTGCTGGCCTGCCCTATGGATTTCATACTCAAGACTGGATCTTCAATTCTTACCTCAGTTTCCAGCCTGTTGCCTGCCCTACAAATTTCAGACTTGCAGGCCCCTACAATCACATAAACCAACTCCTTGAAACAAATGTCATTCATTCTCTTCTCTCCTTCTATATACATGTTGTTTTTGTTGTTGGGTGCCTTCAAGTCGATTCCAACTCATAGTGACCCTTGTGACAGAGTAGAAATGCCCCATAGGGTTTTCTTAGCTGTAATCTTTACGGAAGCAGATCGCCAGGTGTCATAGATTGAATTGTGTCCCCCCAAAATATGTGTATCAATTTGGCTATGCCATGATTCCCAGTATTGTGTGATTGTCCACCATTTTGTCATCTGATGTGATTTTCCTATATGTTGTAAATCCTATCACTATGATGTTAATGAGATGGATTAGAGACAGTTATGTAGGTGAGATCTACAAGATTAGATTGGGTCTTAAGCCAATCTCTTTTGAGATATAAAAGAGAGAAACCAGCAGAGAGACATGGGGGACCTCATACCACCAAGAAAGCAACGCCAGGAGCAGAGCAAGTCCTTTGGACCCAAGGTTTCTGCGCAGAGAAGCTCCTAGTCCAGGGGAAGATTGATGACAAGGACCTTCCTCCAGAGTTGACAGAAAGAGAAAGCTTTCCCCTGGAACTGATGCCCTGAATTTGGACTTCTAGCCTACTAGACTGTGAGAGAATAAATTTCTCTTTGTTGAAGCCATCCACTTGTGGTATTTCTGTTATAGCAGCACTAGATAACTAAGACACCAGGTCTTTTTCCTGTGGAGCCACTGGGTGGCTTCGAAGCACTAACCTTTTGGTTAGCAGCCAAGTGCTTAACCGTAGTGCCAACAGGGAGATATATAAATGAATGAATGAATATTGGTTCTATTTCTCTGAAGAACACTGACTGATACACAATTCACTGTCATAAAAACCAGTCTATGTTATGACTACACACACACACACACACACACACACAAAACCAGGCCAAACCTTTGAAATTGGTTGATTGAAAAATATTGGTAAATTCCATCAAATTAGGTGCTCAAGGTCATTTCAAACTTAAACATCTATTTTTAAAATTTCAATCAGTCATATATTGACAGTAGGATTCAGAACTTTCAACTAGAAAATGGTGCTTGGGTTACAAGTTGTGAATTTGCTGGTTTTTAAAGAACTTTTCCTCAGATTATGGTCTTCATTTGTTTTCTGTTTCTGTAAACATGTTTAATAAGAAAAAAAATCGCAAAAACGATATGAAAAATCGCTCTAAAGACTTACTGGAATGACTTATGTTTTAAAGGCTTTCCCTTATGCAAACACTAATTAAAAAGCCAGCACTGTGTATTTTAGGAAAGGGAGGCACTTTTTTATGGCCTTCTGAAAAAGTTACTTTTTCCACTATCCTTTAAAAGTAAGAATGAAAGAACATTGTGAATTCCCAAATGGGAACCTGGCCTTCATTATTAAAGGGAAAACCAGAGTGAATCTGAAATTACTTACACTAGGGTTATAGATTCCTATGAAGGCTGAAAAGCTAATTATAACAGAAAATTCTGTTAATTTAACTAACCCCCCTACACCCCTAGAGGCATAAAAACTTCAGGAATTGATTAATTTTATTTTACTCGGATACTTTATAATGATTCAGCAAGACAAAGTTACAAATACTTCAGCTCTGAGTAACATTAAATTGGGAGCAGATTTGAACCTACTCCCCAAAGCCAGCTTGCCTCAGAAGAGTCAGCAACATCAAGATCCGCTTCAGTGGAAAAGTTGGTCCTGAATTGATTGGAGCAGAGAAAACAAAATCTGATTATATATAAACTCTCACTCCATCGTGTGCATGGTGAATCTTTTTTTTTTTTCCCCTCATTGTAATTTTTTTAAGGTCTCATTCAAAATATTTAATTTGAAAATGAGGTTAATCAGATTTTGCTTAGGGCTGGCTTTTTTTTAGTCCTGCAAAATCTGAATAACCTCATCGTGTATATATATGTATTGTTCGAAGGTGCAAAAAATCTGCTCTTTGTTTATTGCAGATAAATGAAGGGAAGCATTCTCTCCACCAGTTGTCACATAAAGCCCTGGAGTTGGGAGCAGGGGGAGTCTTCAGTATGGGAACGGTCGCGAGGCCATGGAGGAGAAAGACAGGGAGAGGCCAGGATGGATCAGCTGCCTGACAGATTGGGTCCTTATCCCATTGCTGTCGAGTTGATTCTGACTTACAGCGACCCTACAGGTTAGAGCAGAACTGCCCCATACGGTTTCCAAAACTGTAATCTTTACGGGAAGGAGCCCTGGTGGCACAGTGGTTAAGTGCTCGGCTACTAACCGAATGGTCGATGGTTTGAACCCACCCGCCACTCTGCAGGAGAAAGATGTGGCAGTTTGCTTCCATAAAGATTACAGCCTTGGAAACCCTAGGGGACTTTATATATATACTTTATAATATATATATATATTTATATATACTTTATATTTATATATACTTTATAAGGATTCAGCAAGACCAAGTTACAAATACTTCAGCTCTGAGTAACATTTTGAGATATAAAAGGGAGAAGGTGGTAGAGAGTATTTTGATTTTGAGTCTATGAGGTAGACACGGTGGGCATTATTATCCCCAATTTCAGATCAGGAAACCAAGATTCTAAAATATCAAGTGTTTAACCAGGGTAACCAGTTTAAACCTGGTTAAGGGTTAATGAGTGGCCAAACTAGGACTTGAAGTTCTGTTTCTGGCCACCAAGTCATGAATGAATTAATCAGCTCATTAAAGACACTTATTCTCTCTTAGGTGATGGCTTAGGTTGCAAGATGAAGAAGATGCAGTGTTTACCCTCACATATTTACCCCAGTAGTTCTCCGCATATTTAAGCATAGTGTCTTGCACACAGTAGGAGATTACAGACCGGCGTAACCCTGTGGTCTTCCACTCCCCCTTCCTGATTCTTTGCCCTCACAAACGGTTGCTGGGTACTGCCAGATGGGTCTGATATTTCATACTCATCATGAAAACCACTGGAGTGAAAAAAAAAATGCCTTCTTAGAAAGTATGTAATTTTAGAAAGTACGTAATTCTTAGAATTACATACTTTAAGTAACACATTTTCAGGCCTCCTGTCTTGCCCCTTTCTAACCAACATTTCACACAAGTGCACATGTTATTAAAAAAAAAAGGCGTACAAGTCCACATGTTGTCCTTTTACTTCAGAGCTGTCAATAGTTCTCTTCCTTCTAAAACGGAAGTGACATCATGGCCTACGGGCCAAATTCAGCCTTCAGGTAAAATCAGGCCCACTGACACAGTACTGGGGCCTTCTTACTTGTTGGTTCTTCACTGTGTTTTAAATTTGAATTAGTCACCAATATTTACAAATAGGGAAGGTGGTACATAGGAATCTGGATCTTGGCTTCTCTTGAACAATGGAAAGATCTGGCAAATTCTGTCCTGTATTTTCCTATGCTCACAATTGGCTGGAGTACTGACTGGCTTCTTGAGGTGAATCAAGTGTGCTCCTATTTGCCACGGTCCCCACCACTCTCTATTGTCCTTGGGCTGCTGCATTAATTCACATCACCTGCTTAGCCTTGGCATTTGTGTACACAAACTTTGGCCTAAAGGATCAAAGACTGTTTCTTTAGTGCTGCATCCATGACCCTCCATGACTTGGACTCTACCTCTTCTGTCTTGTCCCATTCTGACTGTATGCTCTGGTAATAAGGAGATGATTGTAGTTGCCCCCAAAATAGCATGCCTTTGCTTCCCTGGGATGCTGTTTACCATTTCCTCAGTTCTGCTAACCCCTATTAATCTGTTAAGACTCGGTTTCAGATATCATCTCCTGGAGGCCTTCCCAGATCCTTGAGGTTAGTTAAGAGTCTATGTTCCCATAGTTGTGAATGTCCCCTCTAACCCACGATATTGAAAGAATCTGTTTGTCCAGCTGTCTCCTGACTGGGAAGCTCCCTCAGGCCAAGCTTTCCCACATAAACTTTTATACCTCCACACCTAGGCCGGTGCCAGGTCCACTTAGGGGCAGCTGTCATAAGAATTCAGTCAAGGACCCTGAGCCCAAACACCTCCAGTGAAGAAGGTGCTGGAATCCCAGAAAGGGAAACTACCTTGGAGCCCAAATCTCCCATCTGTAGACTTTCACCATCTTTGCTCTAACATGGCCATTCCAACAGCCCCTGGCTGTGAAGGAAAAACCACTAGTTCGGACATACTGGTTTTTAGATAGGAGATAACTTTTAAACAATGGAGTCTTTTTGCCTTTGCACACCTGGAGGAGGCAGGGGTGGAAATGCAGGGCATGGCTGAGTTCCTCTTTGCCTGGGGCAGTGCTAGGCCTAGGCAGCCCACTCCTCAGGTACAGTGCTCTTGGCAATTTTGGGAAGGGAATCAATTCAGGGATGCCAGCCTGAGGCTAGGATGGGCTAAGAACTATAATTTGCTCATTGCAACTATTAATAATTGCCAGCTATTTAGATATGAAGTAATTAATTCACCATTAGTAAGTAGTGGTACTTAGTGAGGAATTAAACACCTTGCCTAGGGCTATCCTTAGAATAAATGTGAGAAACGTGGCAGACTAATTTAGCGGCTGCTCTATTATAGGCCAACTCTCCACGAGGATATCATCACTAAGTCTTGTTGAAGATGTTATTTGTGACATCCTAGAAAGTCCTCAGAGAGCTCCAACGGAGAAACTGACAGCTAATAGGTTTTTCCCGGACAACGTGAGTCATGCTGCTGAATCAGTTTTCTTTTTGTGTTAATTGCTGGAAAGCTTAGCGGCAGATATGTGACTTGCTCATTTAGGTCTTTATGGTATTCATTTTTGGAATGAGCCTCATTCTTAGTTCCTTACTCTTGTTTTTCTTTTTTGCCTTTCTACTTAAAAAAAACAACAAACAAACAAAAAACAAGAAAACTTACCCACTCCTCTCTTTTACAAAAATAGTACATTTATAGAAAATACAGAAAGCACAGATATACAAATAGGAAAGTTGTCAAAATCATTCATGGTGACCCAGAGAGAACCACCATTTATGTTTTGGTGTATCCTCCCCCTCCCCCCATGGTATACACACATACATTTTACTGTATGAGTTCATACCACAGTACTGTTTTATAACCATCCTTCCCCTCACCCCCACTTAATATGTTATGCTTATCTTTCTATGTGATTAAGTATCTTTGGTCTTGTGGATGTCCTATAATTTACTCAACCAATGTGGGATTATTGAATATTTAGACTGTTTCTAATTTTTCCCTTTTATATATATTTAAAAAAAAAACATTGTGACAAACACTCTTGTAGCAGAATCTTTGTGTATATATTGATTATTCTTTCAGTTAAAACTCGTAGACATTCTCACTGGCTTTTAATCTATGTTATCTTGCTTTATTTAATGCATCCTGTGGAGCACCCTTAAATACATTCTGGAACAAGCTGAGATGTAATTAAAGAAAGTCAGACAGGACTGATCTCTTGTCCTCTGCTCAGCAAGACCTTCCATCAATCAACAGGGATTAACAATGCCACCTTTACAGTCAGTTGTTCTCTTCAGAGGACTCAAGATACAAGGAATGATAAGAGATGGTCTCTGCCCTTAAGGGGTTGAAATTCTACTTGGAGAGACAGATGAACAAGGAAAAATGTGCAAAGTTACAAAACGCCAGGTTGGATAAAAGATTGTATCAACAATGGCATGAAGTGGTATCTGAAAATTGCCAAAGGCAGCAACTCATGGTCTAGTTGGTACATTCAGCCTATATTTACTGTGCTAAATGCTGTGTTCTGGATGCTGGGGATTCAAGAGTGATTAAGACACAGGCTTGGCCCTTAAGGAGCTCGGGGTCTATAGAAAGAGAATGGGGGTGAAAGGGGGGGCGGGGAGGTGTCCCACAGTGTTTAAACAGATAATTGCAAAGCAATATGTCAAGTGGTTAGACACACACACAAGATCTTAGGGAACCTAGGAGACTGGGCTCCCAAAGGGGGAAAAACTAGCTGCCATCAAGTCAATTCTGACTCATGGCGACCGCAGGTGTGTTAAGAGTAGAACTGAGCTTCATAGAGCCTTCAGTGGCATGTTTTTCAGAAGTAGAACGCTAGGCCTTTCTTCCAAAGCGCCTCTCGGTGGACTTGAACCTCCAACCTTTCAGTTAGCAGCTGAGTGCACTAACCAGCTGTACCACCCAAAACCCCAAAACCTTTGCTGGCTAGTTAATTCCGACTCATAGTGATTCTAAAGGATGGAGTAGAACTGCCCTATAGGGTTTCCAAGGCTGTAAATCTTTATGGAAGTAGACTGCCACATCTTTCTTCTGTAGCGTGGCTGGTAGGTTTGAACTACCAACGTTTTGGCTAGTAGCTGAGGGCTTAACCACTGCACCGCCAGTGCTCCTTTTGCACCTCCAAGAGATTCCCTAAAGAGTCCCCCAAACCAACCCCCAAAACCAAAAAACAACAAAACAAACAAAGCAACATTGCCTAAGGGTCAGTTATGACTCAACGCGACCCCACGTGTGTTAAAGCAGAACTGCTCCACAGGGTTTTCTTGGCTGTGATCTTTATGGAAGCAGATCACTAGGCTTTTCTTTTCTTTTCTTTTTTTCAAACCGCCAGCCTTTAGGTTAGTCCAAACCAAAACCAAAACAATTGCTGTTGAGTTGATTCTGACTCACAGAACTGCCCTATAGGATTTCCATGGCTGTAATCTTCACAGAAGCAGACTGCCACATTTTTATCCCAAGGAGCAGCTGGTGGGTTTGAACTACTGACCTTCCAGTTAGCAGCCCAGCACTTAACCACTGCACCACCAGGGCTCCTTTCAGGTTGTTGTTAAGTGCTGTCGAGTCACTTCCAACTCATAGTGACCCTATGTACAACAGAATGAAACTCTGCCCTGTCCTGTGCCATCCTCATGATTGTTGTTATGCTTGAGCCCATTGTTGCAGCCACTGTGTCAGTCCATCTCCTTGAGGGTCTTCCTCTTTTTCTCTGATCTTCTACTTCTCCAAGCGTGATGTCCTTCTCCAGGGACTGGTCCCTCCTGATAACATGTCCAAAGTATGTGAGACAAAGTGTCACCATCCTTGCTTCTAAGGAACGTTCTGGTTGTACTTCTTCCAGGACAGATTTGTTTGTTCTTTTGGTAGTCCATGGTATAGTCAATATTCTTCACCAAAACCTTAATTCGAAGACATCAATTCTTCCTTGGTCTTCCTTATTCATTGTCTAGCCTTCGTATACACATGAGGCAATTGAAAACACCATAGCTTGGGTCAGGTGCACTTTAGTCCATTTTAATGACATCTTTGCTTTTTTTTTTTAACACTTTGAAGAGGTCTTTAGCAGCAGATTTGCCCGATTCAATGAGTCGTTTGATTTCTTGACTACTGCTTCCATGGGTGTTGATTGTGGATTCAAAAACCAAAAAAAATCGTTGCTGTCTAGTCGGTTCTGACTCACATTAAAATGAAATCCTTGACAACTTCAATCTTTTCTCCATTTATCATGATGTTGCTTGTTGGTCTAGTTGTGAGGATTTTTGTTTTCTTTATGTTGAGGAAAACAAATTTAAAAAAACCCCAAAACTCCCAAAGCCAAAAAACAACAAAACAAACTAAAAGAGCAACATTGCCTATGAGTCAGTTATGACTCATGGTGACCCCATGTATGTCAGAGTAGAACTACTCCATAGGATTTTCTTGGCTGTGATCTTTATGGAAGCAGATCACCAGGCCTTTCTTCTGCTGGGTGGGTTCAAATAGCCAACTTTTAGGTTAGTTCAAACCAAAACCAAACCTGTTGCCATCAAGTGGATTCCGACTCATAGCGACAAGGTCAGCGTAGAATTGCCCCAGAGGGTTTCCAAGGAGCAGCTGGTGGATTTGAACTGCTGACCTTTTGGGTAGCAGCCATAGCACTTAACTACTGTGCCAGCGCCACCAGGGCTCCTTTAGGTTAGTCAAACAAACAAACAAAAAAAACCAAACCCTTTGCCATCGAGTTGATTCCGACTCATAGCGACCCTATAGTCCAGTGCTAATTACTTGTACCATTCGGTCAACTGGACGGCAATCAACAACAACGATAGGGATCTTCACTAAAGAGGAAGAGGGGCCGAAAACGGCTTCCAGGAGTTGAGCTAAAGGATGCAGACAAGAAAGCCAACAAGGGGGAAGGCTGTCTCAGTAACAGAAAGACCTTTTGCAGAGGGCAGAGGATTCAAACTTTTTGGACTTTGACCTACACTGAGAAATTCATTTTAAATCTTGACCAGTATAGACATGTTATTGTATATAAGTGAAACAAAAGTTTCACGAATCAATTCTTTCTTTCATACATGCAAAATACCCTATTGTTTTCTATTTGATTTTAGTTCAGTTTTATAAAAAGTATGCCTGCAACCCACTAAATTGTTTTTATGACCCCCTAATGAGTACTGATGCGAAGTGGTAAGGAGAAGACAGGTAAAAAGCCCCTCTTAGGGAGCAAATGAAATCGTAAACAGGCACTGATTGCCTTGTAAGAGGGAATAAAGAACACCCTTTTGTTCTTTACTAAAAGTTGCTCCACCTTTTGTTATGCAGAGCTGATCCCTGGGGAGAAGTGGACCTGTTTTGTGTAAATTTCTTTTCCCTGGAATTCTGAGTTTTAGAGAGATCTGGGCCGTTAAGGATGGCCCCTACCAATGGCAGGACACGGCAATGGGGTCCCTAAAATAAAATTACCTCCAGGAGACCTGTGCTAATGATTAGGTCCAACCCAAGGGCTTCGAATTAACAAAGGTTGGCTGGTTTTGGCACGGTATGCGGCTGATGATGTAAACTGCCCGGGACCCAGCTACTGTGGCACAGCGGATGTGCACTGGTGAGCAATGGGAGTGCGTGAGTGTAAATGAAAACAAAACAAAGCGGAAACATTAAAGCCCAAAATGAGAGGTCAGCGAGCTTCAGCAAGCACTAGAATAGTCAAGACAACTCCATAATCAACACTCCATTTGCAAACAGTGGTGCAGGACCAGTCTTCAACAGCGCCCCCGTGTGTTAATTACAAGCAATGGTAACAGTAAAGCTTTTAATAGCAGTTTGTCTGAAGGGAGTAACTCCTTTGGACTCAGTAAGACTCTGGGCTTCCTGGCCAGTTGTCTATGTGGAAAGATGTCTCAAAAGAGTACTAGGCGGCACTGAGCATCTGTTAAAGGTGATGGAACAATTCTGGAAACGGATGGTGGTGATAGTTGTATAACATGACGAACGTAATTAAGGCCGCTGAATTGTACATGTAAAAAATGTTGACATGGCAAATGTTTTCTTATATACATAGACCACAATTTAAAAAAACAAACCAAATTTATTTATTTAAAAAAGAAAGAATTATAATGTCCTGCTACTAAGGCAGATCTTGGGGCACCAGAGATAAACTAATAAATAAATAAGATGTGATTGGATTTGAACCCTGTGTTTGTAAAGCAGGTTGCAGCAGTACCATGTGGAATCACTATGTTTAGCCTAGGTCTATCTAACTGAGCCCATATTCTTTTTTTTTTTTTAATTTTTTAAAATTACACTTTAGATGAAGGTTTACAGAATGAATAGTTTCTCATTAAACATTTAGTACAAATATTGTTTTATGACATTGGCTAACAAGCCCACGACATGTCAACACTCTCACCTCTCGACCTTGGGTTCCCTAATACCAGCTTTCCTGTTCCCTCCTGCCCTCTAGTCCTTGTCCCTGAGCTGTTGTGCCCCATTAGTCTCGTTTTGTTTTATGGGGCTGTCTAGTCTTTGGATGAAGGGTGAACCTAGAGAGTGACTTCGTTACTGAACTAGAAGGGTGTCCGAGGGCCATACTCTCGGGTTTCTCCAGTCTCTGTCAGGCCAGTAAGTCTGGTCTTTTTTTGTGAGTTAGAATTTTGTTCTACATTTTTCTCTAGCTCTGTCTGGGACCCTCTGTTGTGATCCCTGTCAGAGCAGTCAGTGGTGGTAGATGGGCACCATCCAGTTGTACTGGACTCAGTCTGGTGGAGGCCATGGTAGTTGTGGTCCATTAGTCCTTCGGACTAATCTTTCCCTTGTATCTTGTTTTCTTCATTCTCCCTTGCTCCCGAAGGGGTGAGAAGAGTGGAGTATCTTAGATGGCTGCTCACAGGCTTTTAAGACCCCAGATGCTACTCATCAAGGTAGAATGTAGAACATTTTCTTTAAAAACTGTGTTGTGCCAATTGAGCTAGATGTTCCCCAAGACCATGGTCCCCACAGACCTCTGCCCAGCAATTTGGTCCCTCGGGGAGTTTGCATGTGTCTATGGAGCTCCCATGACCTTGCCTTGGACAAGCTGTGCTGTGAGCCCATATTCTTAAGTGCTCTTACAGTAGTTCTGCAAGTGTGGTTCCCTGACAAGAAGCATCAGCATCATCTGAGAACTTGTTACAAATGCAAAATCTCAGGCCTGTCTTAAGAATTACTGCATCAGAAATTCTGGGAGTGGGGACCAGCAATCTGTGTTTTCACTACCTATCCAGGTGATTGTGATGCATGCTGAAGTTTGAGAACTGTTGCCTAGTGCCCCCTCTCCACCTTCATCTTGTTTTATCACTATACCCTATGCCTTGGCTGGCTCTGGAAATTAAAACAATAGTTGAGAAAATTATGTTTATTAAGAAGTTAGAAGACAGAACACTGAAGTCTTTGCTGAAGAGCCAGGGTTCTAGTCAGGTATTGATAGCTGGTAGAACTTGATCAAGTAGAGACAGGACAGGGTGATAATTTAGGTGGAGGAGGAGAGTGGCAATCTCCTCAAGGGAGGAAGGGAGAAGGCAGGATACAAGGCTGGGAGCTAAGTGTGGTGTTGGTGAAGAATACTGACTATACCAAGGAATGCCAGAAGAACAAACAAATCAGTCTTAGAAGATATATGATCAGAACATTCCTTAGAAGTGAAGATGGCAAGACTTGGTCTTGCTTACTTTGGACATGACATCAGGAAAGACCAATCACTAGAAAAGGACATCATGTCTGGTAAAGCAGAGGGTCGGAGAAAACGAAGGCCCCTTTCAATCTACTCAATGAGATGAACTAACATCATAACAACAGTGGACTCAAACATACCAACGATCATGAAGATGGCTCAGGGCTGGGCAATGTTTTGTTCTGTTATACATATGGTTGCCATGAGTAGGAGCTAATTTGACAGAAACAACAACAATTGGATTTCACATTCCACTAATGATTGGCTTATATGAATAGTTTGAAAAACACTGAATGAGAACATACTACTTTACAAAGAAAAATCAACCAACGTGAAATAGCAACAACATAAGATGGGACAGGCAGCATTTAAGTACATAATTATTGGGAGCAGGTGAGAAGTGTTATGGAGTTTGAAAAGAGAGAGAGGAAGGGAGAAGGAGAATGGAGACAGAGCTCAGGTACAAGCAAACTGTGAGGGTTCGAGTCACCCTTGAAGGTTTCTAAGGGGAGCAGGAAGACACAGCTCCAAGCCTTGAGGATGGTGTTGGATTTAGAGGCTAAAAACAAACAAACAAACAAACAAACAAAAAAGGCAGAGGGAAGGACATGTCTACAGAACAGTTCAACAATCCCAAGGCTCTGAGGGATTAAAGTCAGAAAATATCAAATCTCAGTATCGTCATGTGTAAAACAGAATAACAACTGCACTGATCTGAAGAGGTCACTGGGAGGCTAGCATGAAGTAATGCAGGTGCTATGCTTTATCCAGCATAGCTCAAAAGAGATATGATGCGAGCCACAGAAATAAGTTAAAATTTCCCAGGAGCCACATTAAAAAAAGTAAAAAGAAATAGGTGACATTAATTTAAATATATTTTATTCAACCAAGTATGCCCAAAATAGTATAATTTCAATACGCAATCAATTAAAAAATGATTGAGGTATTTTACATATATTTTTTCATACTCTATCTTTGAAATCCAGCATATACTTTACACTTACAGCACATGTAAATTCTTTAGCCACGTTTCAGGGGCGCCATTGCTTATTTGCGCAGCGGCATCACCAGCGTCGGTGTCACCTACCATGGGCGGGGCTGGCGCACCCCATCACCAAGCAAGGCCTAGCACTCTGCTCTCGGCCCCACCCCTTCTGGCCCGCCTGTCCTCGGCTCCCCGTAGCTGCTCCCCTCTTCTCTCCCATTGGCCAAGGCAGAGACCCTCCTCTCCGTCCAATGGCCGCGGAAGCCCACTGTCCACACCCTGACTGTAGGCGACGTTGGTGAGTTACCGCACGGGGTGATGGGTGGCCCCTCCCCTGGTAAGCTGCCCACCTGCTGCTGCGGACCCCGGGGTCATTTTGGTGTCACCGCCTCTGACAGAGTCAGGGGGTGTAGTCCGCACCGCCTCTCCTCCCAGTGACGCCACTGCACAAGTGGCTGGTGGCTACTGTAAGGGGCATTATAGGGCTAGCACTTTAGAAGAAGTCTGTAAGTATTGCTTGGGAGCCCTGGTGGTGTAGTGGTTAAGCGCTACAGCTGCTAACCAAAAGGTTGGCAGTTTGAACTCACCAGCCACTCCATAGGAGAAAGATGTGGTAATCAGTTTCTGTGAAGATTTACAGCCTTGGAAATCCTACGGGGTGGTTCTACTCTGTCCTATAGAGTCGCTATCAGTCAGAATCAACTCCACCGCAGTGGGTTTGGTTTTTTTTTTTGGGGGGGGGGTGTCAGTATTATTATCAGCATAATTGTTATTCAGTGTTGAGTAGTGGGATAAAAGACTTTTTTGTTGTGGGTGCTAGTTGTGTGAAGTAGGCCATAAAAAAAAAACAAAAACGGTTGCCGTTGAGTCAATTCCGACTCAAAGTGACCCCATAGGACAGAATAGAAATGGCCCATAAGGTTTCCAAGGAGCGACAGTGGATTTAAACTGCCAATCTTTTGGCGAGCAGCCAAACTCTTCACCATTGTGCCACCAGGGCTTCTAAGTAGAGCACAGGAACACTATTTTCCTGCCTTCCAGAATGTCTGCTTGTTAGGATTTCAGGGCAGCCAAGGCCTCAAGCTTGTTAAGCCTGTGGGTCCCAGAGTGTGGCCAATCATGGCCCTTGGAGGGATGCACAGACTGTGCAAGTATCACTGTTTATAATATGGCCATATTTATACTTTTGTTTCTGGTATGAATTGATAATTAACTTATGATATTTAATAAAAACCAGACGTCACCTCAGCAGTGTTTAAACAAAACCAGTGCTAGCTGTCTTATTAATTCTGGAGAGATTGTCTTTTGCTGTTGGTTTCCAAGGGGTTGGGTGGGGGTGGGCAGGCAGCCATGGGATCTTGTGCCAAAGGATGTTAGGGCCTCAAAGTGTTGGCTTCTTGTTCAGGTGGGTCTCTGGAGAGAATCACTACTGAAGTTTGGACAGTGGAATTGGGCTGTGAAGCAGGGCCTTAGCTGGCTTGAGGGAATGAGTGTGTGCCTAAAGCCAATGGGAGGTAGTTCTGGGGTAGGGGTGGGGTTTGATAGGTGCTAAGTGCTTTATAAGCATGATCTCATCTATTCCTTACAACTGTACTATGAGGAACCCATTTTACAGAGGAGAAAATCACAGCTCAGAGAAGTTGGGCAATTTTCCCAGTTCTGCAGTGGTTCATCCGGGCCCCTCCTCAAAGGGTGTCTGACTCCAGAATCTCTGCTCTCAACCACTTTGCTATGCGGGAACTTTCTCTCCAGACTCTCCTCGGCATGGATTTTTCCTGATTTGGAAGCTGGCTACTAAGTCTGGTTATAAGTGTATCTGAAATTACTTATTGGGGAAAGAAAACTACCTCAGTCACAAGCAAGTTGAACAGGTGTGAGTGTAATAGTGGATCTAGGTTTCCCAGCTCTTGGGGAAGACTGAATCCAAGGTCAGGTCCCAGCCTCTCCTTAGTCTGCTGAAGGCAAGCGGCATCTATGGCGGGGTGTGTGTGTGTGTGTGTGTGTGTGTGTGTGTGTGTGTGTGTGTGTGTGTGCAAGTGCTCCCTTAAAATATTCCATGTTAAGGATGTGGATGTCATGTCACCCACTATCCTCTAACCACCTTCTTCTTCCTTTGGTTTCTTGAGTTTATCAATCTCTTTCCTGTCTCAGGCCTTTGAGCTAGCTCTTCCAAGGCCTTACCTCCTCAGAGAGGCCTTTCCTGACCACCCATGTAAGGAGTTCTCTACCATTCTACTGTTTAATTCTGGCAATTTATCCAGTATTTATTTGTTGGTTTACTTGTTTATTGTCTGACTCCCCATTGGAATGTAAATTCTATAAGGGCAGAGAACCTGCCTGCTTTATTAATGAACTTCCAGAGCTTAGCACAGTGCTTGGCCCTAAATAGGCTCTTTTCAGTAAATACTCTTGCATCAGTGAACAAATCAAGATGGAGCTCCTTCGAGAGTCACACCCACTTTGTGAATTTGGGCAAGTGTCTTCCATCTCTGGGCCTCTGTTATTTCATCTGTAAAATGGCCGTGAGATGACCTCTAAGCTTCCTTCCAGCTCTGAAATTCCACAGCTCTCTGATCTGACACTGGGAAACCGCTGGGTCCCACCCCATTCAGTTATTTTCCCTTTATCGCCCGAATACTTTAGAAAAGGGGGGTGGGACGTTCTTAACTCCTTTTTGAGCATTTGGGCTGTTTTCCAATGCTTATAATTGCATTAGACACTGGTGAAATTAACTGAGTTATTGATTCTGGAGTTTCGGGTCTCTGCTGGCAGGACCAAACCCACAAGCTGGCGGCTTAGTATTCTTTTTTGTTTCTGTCTTCTTTTTTATTATTATTATTATTATTATTGGTAATTTTGTGAGATTATAGGCCAGCCTCTTGAATCAACAATTCTTTCACTCTATAATAAAGTTGTATTTTAAATTTTCCTTTCGACTTTAATTGCAGTCAGGCATGAAACGAGAGAATGAGGGTGCCGTTCCAGATGAGTGCACATTCGAAATCATTCAGACTCTACTTGGAAGAGGAGAGGAAAATTAATGAGAACAAACAGGCCTTTGCAACCAGGCTCTCCCACTCCTTTCTTTGTAACATGGACTCTTTCTCCTAATAGACTCAATGGAAAAAACACCAGAGCAAACAAACTGGGGAGTTGCTAGTACAATCAGTTCGTTTGGTCTACACAGACCTAAATAAAGTGAAGACTGAGCAGTGGATGTGACAAAACCAAATAATTCAGTATTCATTCATCCACCAAATCCTTATTGATCACCTGTTCTGTGCCAGACTTTGGGCTGAGTGTGGGGGATAAAACAGTGAATAAGGCAGATAAAATTGCTATCCTAATGTTAATAGTAGTTATTATTCACATTTATGATGTGCCGACACAATGTAATTGCTTTTAATGAATTTTCTCATTTAGTTTTCAAAATATCTTTTTGAAGTAGGTACTATTGTGAGTCCCACTTAAGAGATTAAGAAACCGAGACATAGGGGGGTGAAGTGACTTGTTCCAGATCACATGACTCGACAATGGAGCGCCAGCGATGACATCAGAAGCTGAGCTCTTACCCAATGGAGTTTACAGTCTAGTGGGGTGAGTAGATGAGTAAGCAGGCAATTCCAAGATGGTTCAAGAAGTGATTGGATAGGAGGCATGGAGAAAGAACCATCCTGAGAGGCTGAGGAAGGATCTGCAAAAGAAGTAATGTCTGAGGTATGAAAGGTGGGAAGGAATAGCCAGGCATTTGGAAGTACTAAAACTATTTCATATGAGAGATAAGTGTAGGAATAGAACAGGAGAGGGATGAGAGATGAGACCAGATCATGAAGGGCCTGGGAAGCCAGGCTAAGACTTTTGTATCTTGATGGCAATGGGAAGCCACTGAAGTAATGCCATCAAATACACGCTTTGGAAAGGTCATATCTAACGGTTGTGTGCAGAATGGACTGGGGGGCTGGAGGTAGAGAGATGAATTAGGTCCAGGGGAGACACGATGGTGGTCTGATTGAGGCTGGAAACAATGGTGAAGAGAAGTACATTGGCTTGAGAGCATTTAGGTGTAGAAGTTACACTACTTCGTGATAATTCAAATGTCCACTCTCCAGGCATGCAACCTACTTTAACAGCTCTGGTTGCCTGTGATACTGATAACTCTCTACTGTGGTTTGTGCTGTATAGACAGGGTGACATACAAGAAAACTTAAGAAAGTTTAAGCCATTTTCATTGTTATACTGTTCAAAGTCCCTCATATGAGTTCCTCTGCTAATTTATAACTCGGATCTAATGTTTTTCCCTTTAAGTGGTGGTTGGAAACAATTTAATCCATCATGTTTTACTCTTGCCTTGACTATTGAGAAGTTCAGGGTAAATTTTTATACTTACAATAGATATATTAGCCTAGGGGTTTGGCCTATTTGTTTTTCCTTCTTTAAATTTAATTTCTATCTTTTTATACATGTGTCTTTTTTAATAATCATAAGTGGCTTTGAATACTGTTTGGAAGAGGTAGAGTATAAAATAATAAAAATAAAAATTGCCTATCTGGGAGTGAGGTGACAAGGTCTAGCTTCAACCAGCTTCCTCCTCACCTGCCACAGATCCTGAAATTCCACCATTAGACCCACTCTTATGGGTTAGGGTTTCATCTTCACAAGGCCCCTGAGATGTACACATGTGTATTTCAGAGGGTAACTTTTTTGTATCTATTAGTAAGCCAGAAGAGGTTAGTTTACTGAATGTCATGTCTGCCACTTAGCTGGGTATAGGACTTGGAAGGAATGGGAAATAGGACGGGGAAGTTTTGGTGGAGACTTGGAGGTTAGGGCCACTTTGGAGACTAGAGCTTTTTGAAGGCCAAGTAGCCCAAGGAAAAACCTGAGTGGGAGGCCATAGAAGGACTAGCCAGGACACCTCAAAGGAGGTAAACATCATTGGCAGGAGAGGAAGTGGAAAGCCAGAAATCTGGTCAGAGGAAGGTGGTCTAGAGTGTGTCCATTGAGCCTTGTTTTCTTCCATTGTTGACAGAGGCCAACCAACCCACCTGATTTAAACAGCAAATTAAAAATGCAATGATTAGTTGATTGCCCATGTGGAATGATTTTTCGGAGACTCAGAAAGAGACTCTTGCTTTCTATTGTCCAAATATCTTCATTAGGTTTCCACTTTGGTTGTTCATTCACTGCATCAAGTCATTGCCATCTCAGGAATTCTCTGCTAAAATGTGAATACCCCTGGTCAGTATAAGATTAGTAAGGAAGAAATCAAAGAAACACAGGTGTTTGAGCTGGAAGGGACCTTACAGATAAAAGATTGCAGCTCTCGTAGATGGGAAAACGTAACCACAGGGTGTTAAACTCGTCAGTTCAAAGTCATAAAAATAATTAATGGCAAAACTTAGCTTAGAATACAGATCTCTGGCCTCTTAAGTAGATGCTCTTTTCACAACATCACATGATAAGCAGGCAAACAAACAGGGCCAGCTTACATCCAATTCCTTTTCTAAAGTAACAACTGGATAACAAGGGAATGAGATCCAAGATTAGTAGGTTGGATGGGAGGAAAAGAGAGATAAGAGAATACAATAGTAATGATGTGGACTCATTTATGGACAGCTGAACCGTGTTCGGAGGTCAGTCAGTGGTGGCTCAGCGGTAGAATCCTTGCCTTATATGCAGAAGATCCAGGTTCGATTCCTGACCAATGCGCCTCATGCATAGCCACCAGCTGTCTGTCAGTGGAGGCTTGTGTGTTGCTATGAGGCTGAACAAGTTTCAAGAGCTTCCAGACTAAGACAGACTAGGAAGAAAGACCTGACAATCTTCTTCCAAAAATCAGTCAACAAAAACCCTATGGATCACAATGGTTTGATTCTGTTCTGCATGGGGTTATCATGAGTTGGGGGCCGACTCAGCAGCAGCTAACAAGAACAACAAGACAACAACAAACCATTTTCATGAACATAAATTGCCATTTATTACTCTGTGTTGAATTGTCCTTTATCCCTTATGATTCTGGGGGGACCATCAGCCAAACAGCCTAATTCTCCCAACCTTCACCTTAGTGCACAGGACTAAGTGTGGGCCAATCATAGTTCTCCATACCCCTGTTTGTAGCTCTTGCTATAAGCAAGAAGTGGGTTCTAGATCCAAGTGGATCCTGTCAGAGTCCCTTCATGAAATAGGGTATATGAAAGTCAGGAGAAGGGCTATCTCTCACTTCCTCTGTAAAGATTATTTGGCCTGGAATTGCCAGAGGCCGTCTTTGAGAGAGCTTGCCTGAGTTCAAAGCAGCCAACACAGAAAAAAGCAGAGCCCACAGCAAGGAAGAATAAGAGGGAGATATGTAGGGAAGGAGAGAAGGAAGGAGAAATAAATTGAGAGAGATTGAGAGAGAATTCAAGAGAGAGGAAGCATCTGGAAAAAATAATTTGAGTTACGCCTGAAATTATGCCTGAAGCCAGATGCACTCCAGGACTTTCAGTTATGGGAGCCAGTAAGTACCTTTTATTTTTTCCTGTTTAAACTAATTCAAGTTAAGGTTCTCTTATTTTTTACCGTAATTTCTCTGTTTGTAATAAGCTTTTTATATAAATTATCCCACTTGATCTTCTCAACCACCCTGAGAGATAGGTATTATCCTGATCACTATTTTATGAATGTAAAACAGAGGCTCAGGGATATTTAGTGATTGGCCTAAGGTTATAGAGCTCATAAGTGGAAGAATCTGAGCTTCATGAAAGCAGTCTGTGCTATTCTTCATAAAAGCCATTCTTTTTATCTGCTGAAGCCTTGCTGTTCAAAGTATAATCTGTAGACTGGAAGCATCTGTGTCACCTGGGAGTGAATTAGGAATGCAGATTCCCAGGCCTCAGCCCCAAACTACTGAAGCTGATTGTGTTTTAACAAGATCCCTGGGTGATTTGAATACATAATACACTTTTGTACTAAGGGCAGGGTGTTGGGCAGTGAGGTAGTTGCTGGTGAGTGGACAGAGAGGCCCTCCAAGAAGTTGCTGAGTATCAGCTTTGTCCTTTCCATGGCATGGTGGGGGGCTAACCCTTCTTTCTGCTGACTGCTCTTCTTCCTAAACTGGTGTGTTGATACGTCATTAGCTGCTAAGATAAGGCTAAGCAGGTAAGCCACTAGATAACCACACCGGCCAAATGAAGCAGATTATTTGAATTGCTGAGTCTGGCAGGGTATGCTCACTCAGCAGTCAAAGAGGCAGGCTTGTCTCCAGCCTTGTGTGGGCGGAAGCTGTGCCAACCGCCTAGGCCGCAGCCTCCACCTCCAGTACCACAGCAAGTCTGAGCGGGAAGCAGAAACGTGAGCAGTTCTCCTTTGAGGTCAGCATGTGGTGCAGCCAGAAGCCTGTGGTCAGCATGTGGCAACTCAAATAATACGCTTCACCAGTGTGAGAAAGCCACAACACAGCACGGAGGAAACAGTTCACCAGAATGTTCCACCTCACATTGGCTGGGCAAGATGGCTGCTCCCGCGCTGGGATTTGAGTAGCGCTTCTGACTTCTCCAGTACATATTCTCTGGAGAATCACATTAACAGACAGGTAGATGGTGATAAAGGAGAGGTCCTATAAACACAAGCTAAAAAGGCCTGAAATCTCCCTGTCTGGTTTACTTCTCTCAGCACTGAGGCTGGAGGAGGACACACACACATCCTTGTCTTTCTGGGGCTTCTATCCATTCCTTCAGAGAACGCGCCAAATTCTGTTCCACCCTAATGAAGACACCTAGCAATGTGGGTGTGACTGGATTATTTTTGGGAACAATTCCTAGGATAACTTGGTGCATCCACCTCGCCTTTTACTCTGTGTTCCTGGAGAAGGACTGTTCCTGTGAACCACATGGTCCAGCACCACAGGAAGACAAGGCTGGGAGTTACCGTTGACTTGTGAGCGCATTACGCCTCTGATGTCTTTTTCCTGAATGTGTTTCAGCTTTACTCTTCTGATTCTTTCTCTCCCATCTGGTTTCTATCTGACCCAGGCAGCTGTTTTTTCCATTTAAAACAACACACTTACCTCTTTCTTCTTTACATGCCATGTTTTTAGTTCTGAAATGCTTTTTCATATGGACTGAAACAGATTGGATTCTATTCTTCTTTTCAAGAAAAGAAGTACCCATGGTTTGACTTGGGTATGTGCAATTCTTTAAGCAGATCCACAGAACAATCGCGATGAATGTCTTTGCTCCCCTGGCTACGATGCCATTCCATATCCACCATCACCATGCTCTGTGCACAGAAAGATTTCAAGGCATGACTAATATTAGTACAGCCTGGTATATGTAACATGGTCAGTTTTGTATAATAAATATTTATAAAGACCACAGGAACGTCGCTCATAATGGAGAGATATGCCCAATTACAGTTGAGCAGTATGTGCTGGGCGTTTTTGGAAAATGAAGAATAGATGACCTTTCTTCCAAATGACAGAATGCACCCCCTGGATTTTAAAGATAGCTGGGAAAGCAAAGCCCTGGAAATTTTTTTCTGCTGATTGAAGAGTGGGGCAGAACACTTTGCCATCAATGACTAGAGAATTTATTCCCATTTTAAGTAGTGTTTACATATCTAGCCACACCACAGGGAAAGAAATACAGGGAGAATTTGAAAAAGAGTAAGTTCAATATTCAAGACAATGGCTGTCTAAACAAGTGGCAGGGCTATGGCTCTGGGATGAGAATGAGATTCGAATCCTAGCTCCACTATTGTCAGCCATGTGACCTCCTCGTGCCCCTAGATCTTCCTTCCTCCTCAGGGCCTTTGCACATGCTGTTCCCTCTGTGTGCAACACTTTTTCCCCATTTCACATGGTGGTTTCTTTAGGTCACTGCTTTTTTCCCCCCATTCCTTCATCTTAGGGACCCTAAGAAAGGACTCCTGAGTCGTTTGGAGCAGAGGAGGGAGGGGGTCCCTTCCCGTATGTGGCCTCAGTTTCCCTACCTGCAGTGAGATGGCAGGGCAAGGTAGTTGAAGAGACCCTTCCAGCCATGGCAGCTGGTATCCTTACAAGGGGAGGAACATACCCCTTCCTCACCATTGGCCCTGGAGCCCAGGTCTGGTTGTGGTTCAGGCATAAGGAGGCCACCCAAAGCTGTGGACTCAGGAGGCAGGGTAGGCCCCCAGGATGACCATCAGATTCTCCTTTGCAGACCTCCCTCCTCCTCCCTGTCTTGGGGCTCCGTCCCCTCTGGTAGTCAAGAGGTGGTCTTCACAGCTCCTGGCTCCTTTGCAGGCCCAGCTTTGAGATCAAGTCATAGCTGTGGGGGGCAGGAAGTGTCCTCAGTGGTGGGTACCATATGGCTTCCATGTCAGGTCATTGCTTTGATGTCACCTCTTCACAGAGGTCTTCCCTGACCACGCATCAGTGTAAGCACTGCCAGTCTCCTTGTCTGTTTCCTTATTTGCACGGAGCACTAGCTCTTGCTGTGTCTTTGTTTCCTTGTTTAGTATCTGTCTTACCCACTGTTATGGATTGAATTATATCTCCCCAAAATATATATGTGGAAGTCCTAACCCCGTACCTGTAAATATGTTCCTGCTTGGAAATAGGGGTTTCCATTTGTTAATGAGGTCTACCAAAGTAGAGTGGGTCTTAAACCTAATCCTTTCTGAGTGGTGAATTATAAAAAGAGCAGAATAGACGCACACTCACACAAAGGGAAAGATAGATGCCCTGTGAGGATTGTCTACAAGTAAAGGAACCCCAAGGATCGCAGGCAGACACCGAAAACTAGGGGAGAGGCCCACAGGAGGCATTGATATGGCTGGGACCCTGATTTGAACTTGTAGCCTCCAGAACTGTGAGAAAATTCATTTCTGTTCTTGAAAGCCACCCACTTGTGGTATTTTTTTTGTTATGGAACCATTAGGAAACTAAGGCACCCACTAAACTCTAAATCCTCATAATGGTAGGGATTATGGTCATCCCCCACCCCAAATTTCTAACCACTGCATTCTGGAGTCTCTGACAGAGAACATGCCCCGTGAATGTCTACTGAATGAGCAAACAAGTGAGCCTTGAGTTGTCCTAATTTGTAAAATGGGCCTACTTTATAGAGTTGTGAGGATTCAATGAGGTAACACACGGAAAGGGCTCCGCCCAGTGTCTGGCCCCTGGTTAGCTCTCAAAATGGTGGTTGTTATTGTTCATCTTCTTAGGACATTTCCTGGTCTTGGTGGTGGGAGTGTTTAGGGGCTGATAGTGTGTTTATGAAACACAGGCCTTTCTCAAAACTTCTGGCAGGTACAACTACAACTTCTCCATCAGCCTCTCTATCTCAGGACGGCCATTCCCTTAATTACGGGGCCCTTGGAAAATCTTGGTAAACTAATGGGATGCCTCTAATCATTGTTTGCAGTGCAAAATATTTCCACTATTTGCAATTATTCTGATAGGTGCTTCTTTCAAAATGATTTTAGGGCTCTGTATTTGAAATGTTATTTCTTTTCTCCTAAATGCTGGTTAACAACGCCAGATTTTCACGCTGTGTTTCCCGTTCCACTTCCTTTTGCTGTGGAATGGAAATTCTGATGGCCTTTCCAGTGTGAACTTGATGAAGCTGACCTGGTTGTAAACACGTGGCCCGCATGTGTGAAGTTTCTATATTCTTAAAACGCTTCAGTTTTCTGAAAATCCCAGGTTGCTAGAACAACTTCTGAAATGTAAAATGTGAAAAGTATCACACAAGAGCTCCCATTCTAGGATTAGTTAAAATGCTTTCAGGGAATGGAATATTTCTGTGGCCCTTTTAGGCCAAGATAGAATGTGTGTCTCCAATTCCAATGGTCTGCCTATGTAACATTACACGTCTGGATACCTGGAAATGGCCAGGTGACCGGCCACATCTTTTATCTTTCACATGAGTGCCCTGGCAATTTGTGGAGTCTTCGTATCATTCTTTTATAAAAATAAAGTAAAACTTCATAGATTTTAAAATGGCTTGTGCTAGAATTGATTATAAAGATGTAATGCTTTTGTCATCTTTATTGGGGAAAACACACACACATCTTTTTGCTCTGAAAAGAAGAAAGTGCTACATCTAAATTAGCAGGGTGAGAAATTTTAAAACAATTTTCCTTCACGGGATAATCTTATAACCTTTATAGGATATCACTCCTCATAATTTAAAATTCCAGTTATAGTTTTGCAGCTTTAGACATAAATGGGATCCCTTCTTGGGACTCGAGCTGTCTGAAGGTAAGATGAAACTCAGGCAAAGATGCGACCTCTAGCCATGGGTTAGAGAAGCAGTTCTCAAAACCCAGTGTGTGTAGGGATTATGTGGGCACTTGGTGCTCCTTAAAAAAATGCAAATATCACTCCCAACCGTGATTCTAATTTAGTTGCTGTTATGGATTGAATTGTGTCCCCCCAAAAGAAATGTGGAAATTCTAACCCCTGTATCTGTAAATATGACCCTAATTGGAAATAGGGATTTTCTTTTGTTATGTTAATGAGGCCATACTGGAGTAGGGGGGGGTCTTAAATCTAATCCCTCAGAAGTGTCTTCTATAAAGAGCAGAACAGACACAACATGCACATGGGGGATACAAAATTAAGGCCCAGGAATCTTCATGCACGTGGGCCCCAAACCATGCCTGAAAATTTACTGGGTTAATGTTGTTTAAAATAATATTTACAGAGCACAATTCTGAAAGCTTTGTATAGATTCACTTATTTAATCCTCACAACAACCCTGGGAGGTCAGGGCCATTATTATCCTCAACTCACTGAGGAGGAAATGGAGGCAAAGAACTCACACAGCTTGCCCAAGGTCTCACAGACCCAGCTGGTTAGAGCAGAGCTGGGGTTCAAACTCAGGCAGTCTGCTACACTGGCTCTTATGGGTTATCATTGTTTCCCCACTTCCAGTCTAGATAATAGACGGGTTTTTTTACTTTTTTGCATGAATGAAAATTTGCACCTATGTGTGCATGCTGAATAGATTGGTCAGTTGACTCATCGAAAGGACCAGGCATATAGTCATAGGACCACGTAGAGAGAAATGGAAAAGGGAGACCACCAGCCAATGAGAAGAGACTGTACGGCAATGCGAATTTGGATTTGATGCAGATTCTTATCTCAACTCTTGGCATTTTATGCAGCTAATTGTCATCATTAGTATCTATTTCAATGTATGCATAAACACAGCGGGGATAACTTTAGAGAGACATCATTAAAATCTATAAAATATTTATCTTACCATATACAATAAAGTGTTTTTAAAAACTTTAAAAATATTTTTATACATTACACCTCTACCAAGTCCTGAAGGATACATTAAGATGAAGAAATTTCCTCTGATTTGTGTATGTGCATATGTGGGGGCAGTTACCACAGTGTTGCTATGACTATGGTGGGTGTTGTAATAACCCATTCAAAAATACAGGCACCCCAGTTATTGGCTCATCGCAGGCACGTGTTGTTGGAAACAGAATGTACAACCTTGACCTACAAAATGATGAGCCCTTGCCAACTCAACGGAAAGAGCAACTTGTAGACTGTACCTAGTTAAGGGCTGTGGTTTCAGCAAAGACAAACATTACATAAAGCAGAGTTTGTTGTTCAACTGTGCTGAAGATGGGTAAAGTTCACAAGAGCTCAGTTCAATATGTGTAACCAGATACGGACACCAAAGAATTAACATGGACCAGGCAACAGAATGTTACTGTGTATGAGAGACCAAATTCATCACGAGCCATGATGTTCCAAAGATAGACTTAATGACTCAGATGAAGGAGTAGCCTCCAATTGATAATGAGAATGCTCACACTTGAGAAAGATTAAAATTATATCCTGGTAGGGTTACTGTGAAGGATAACAAAGTTTATGGTGATTTCTAGTAAATTCTTTTTACTGCATGGTAGATAAATAAACTCACAGTTTATCTATGCTCTTACATAGAGCACTTATCAGGTCTTTTTCAACAATTTAACTGAAGGAGCAATGTGTTGATCTTTGAGTCAGTTTCTGACTTCTTAATGCTAGTGTCAACATTTAGACAGTGAGTATCTGCCATTCAACGAAGTTGATGAGAACGATCAATCAAAATAATTTAGGAAACCCTTTCCCTTAAAAGGGGGTGAATTAATTTATTTGGTTGACTAAATAGACAACCCAAAGCTGTTATTAGTTTTGCTCTGTAGCTATGGCTATGGTCTTTGTTCAGGGCTACAAATCTATCAGATATTTCTCTTACCATACAGAAAAGTGTTTTTAAAAACTTCAAAAATGTTTTTAAACATTAAACTTCTAACAAGTCCGGAACAATGCATTAAGATGAAGGAAAAGGGAAGTAATGAACATTTCTCCTACCTCTCAAACCTGTCAGTATCTCTAGCCCAAGCTGCCATCAACCTTCACCTGAGCTACTGCAGTAGCCTCCTAGCTGTTCTCCCTAAGTGTAGTCTTGCTGCCCTCAATTCAGTCTCCAGTCCCTAGTCAGAGTGATCTTTCTAGGCCCTCTGCCTGAAATATCCTTCCCATTAGTTTTGACCTGGCTCCCTCTTACTTCAGACTTACTTCAATTGATATGCCACTTCCTCAGAGAAGCCTTTGTTGGGGACCCCATCAAAATTAGATCCTCTACTTGCTCTCTTTATCTTTCTCTAAGATCTCGTTCCTCTATAGCACTTAGCATAGTTAGTTGTTGTTGTTAGGTACCATCGAGTTGGTTCCGACTCACAGTGACCCCGTGTACAACAGAACAAAACAGTGCCTGGTCCTGCGCCATCCTCACAATCGTTTCTATGTTTGAGCCCATTGTTGCAGCCACTGTGTCAATCCATCTCAGTGAGGATCTTCCTCTTTTTCGCTGACCTTCTGCTTTGCCAAGTATGATATCCTTCTCCAGGAACTGGTCCCTCCTGATAACATGTCCAAAGTATGTAAGACGAAGTCTCGCTATCCTCGCTTCTAAGGGGCATTCTGGCTGTACTTCTTCCAAGACAGACTTGTTTGTTCTTATGGCAGTCCATGGTATATTCAATATTCTTCGCCAACACCATAATTCAAAGGCATCAATTCTTCTTTTGTCTTCCTGACTTATTGTCTAGCTTTCACATGTGTATGAGGCGATTGAAAACACCATGGCTTGGTCAGGCGCGCCTTAGTCCTCAAAGTGACATCTTTGCTTTTTAACACTTTAAAGAGGTCTTTTGCAGCAGATTTACCCAGTGCAATATGTCCTCATAGTTAGTAACTATATTTTCATCTGAGTGATTACATATTTAATGTCAGTCTTCCACTACACTATAAGCATAATAGAGGCAATGTGTATCATATTATCAGTGCATCTTCAGAATCTAGCAGGTGACCTGGTACATAGCAGTTGCTCAATAAATACTCGTTGAATGAGAAATATGGAATCATAATATGCTCACTGCAGTCACAAAGAAGAAAGAAGTGGAGACATCTTATAAACAGGCCACATGCATTCTTTAAGACCCTGAGTTATTTTTATTAGTGTCCAGATATCTTGTTAAATTCCAAAATCACGATGATGGGGGAAAATTCAATGAGCTATTTAACCTTCGTTTATATTTAACATGACTTCCCCCAAACAGATGGGGAGCTACACCAGACTTGGAAATGGATTTATAAAATCTGCGTGGTGAAAATACACACAAAACAATTTCATTGTTTTCCCCCTTTTTTACTTTTATTATTCTTCAACTCTTTATGTCCAGAATCAGTCCACTGATTGGCAACAGAGGTGTTGAAATGGACTGAAGGCATGAGCAACCTCTGACACGGAATCCCTTAGAGCTCCCATTAGACCCATATTCTCAGCAAAGCCAATGCAAGAAGTGTAGCAAGGACGGGCACAGTATAATCAAAAAAAAAAAAAAAAAAAATTAAGGCCATTGCTTAACATTTTTTTAGGTCCACTTTGAGCAGAGCAGCAAATTTCTTTTTCTCTAAAAATGACCAACTTTATTCTTAAAGCTTGCCAAGAGAAGGAAATGCCACAGTCTCCAAAGGGAAGAGGTAGAGATTAACTCAGATAGTTCATGCAAGGATTTAGCAAAGTGGCTGTCACACAGCAAGTGCTGAATCACACCGTCGGCGAGTATTGTTGGTCTTCAGTAATCCTGGGAAAGAGAGCTTCTTTCAAAACTTTAATCTTGGACTGTGTCCTGATTTTCTTAGAAATCTTGTGGCCAAAAAGTTTTTGATAAATCAAACCTAGATTCTTCTCCTTGTCATTCAACAGTCTTTCATTGCCTTTAATATTTCCTCTACTTCTCTTAAAAGAAGAAATTGAAAAGTAATAATTGACTACTCAGTGACGACTGTGCCTTCAGAGATTTTGGGTGAATTGTAGGGTCCTAGCAATTAGCCAAACAACGAAGGCTAGATTTTCTCCTCCTTTCTAGCCTAGCCTTTGTCATCTGGGTAATTGCATCAATTCTACACTTCACTTTGCATGTATTGCCAGAGTATAAGCTGTGCAAAAAAGGGATGTCTTTTCATGACTTCCTTTGAAAGGCTTTCCGTCTAGGGAGGGAGAGGGCTTCTCTTGTTTAAAAACAAAGGAACCATCCATCCACCAAGACCTTTCTTCTCAAATAAGTATCTCTTGAATTTCAAAGAAGGACTTGGAATTTCTCAGTCCTGATCTTGCCTGCAGCTCCAGAGCTGTGGGTTTATTTTCTTTGTCCCTTTAAGACCAGAAAACACTACAGGCAATGAAATAACTGTTCTTATTTTTCTTGGGTTCAAAACAAGACCAGATTCCAACCTGCTAATGCTTACTATTTTACAGTAACCAAGCAGTTTATGATAATCAGCTCAAGAATATACTTTGTTTCCAAACAAGGATATGACTACTAGCAGCAACAGCTGTATTTTGCTAGTCAATCCTCATGTTAAAGATTTACAGTTTTGAATTCTGTCACTTGGTTTGCCAACTGTCCCTCTTCCTGGAGCTGCCCAGTTGTTTCTGAGGGGCCTTGAAATGGTTTCCTAGCTATTTAAATGCCCCAAATGACAATGCCTCCTTACAGTGGGGCTGAAGAATGGAATTCCCTGTTTACATCTACAAGACTTCTCTTGCTCTCCTTTCAAACATATGCGGAGTCACCGCAGAAACTGGAATCAGATGAAAAGAAATCCTGGCTTTTAAGGCAAGTTTGAAAAATGTAAAGCTGGGAGCCAGCTTCGAGCTCTTTCCCTCGTTCCCTTTCCGCGTTATGTGATTCATTTGCTCTAATCCATCACCGATTCATCATGCTCGTCCGACAGAACCTTCAAAGCAAACCCTACAGCTGCTTTTGCCATTTATCAATGGGAAATAAAAGAAAGGGGGGAAAGTAAGGAAAACATATCACCATGTTCCCAAGTCAGGGATAATGGGTGTGAAAAAAGGGTGGAGGGAGAGCTTATCTAATGAATCCCAGAGCCTTCTTAGGATGTGAGTTCTTGGACAAAGGATTATAACCGAGAGCAAGACTAGCAGCCAGTCTGCAATAAAGTTTCCGGGATAAAGCCTGCCAGAAACAAAAGGTTTAGTGGGAAACTCGAGGAATGTGTACAAAATGATACACGCTCTGGGGGGGTTTAATACCTACAAATATTTGTAGAAATTTCTTCTCTACGACCAGTCTCCCAGCTTTCGGGAGTTGGGGGTGGGAAGCAAACATTTGACCTTACTGCCCTTCCTTACAGACTGGAAAATGACTGATGGAGTAGTTCACAGTTCTCATTTTCATAAGATGCCTTGCAAGTCACCTGCCATTTATACACAGCCGATGGGTGTCATAGTCTGGAATTTGTAACCCACCAAGTTTTGCTCTCAGATTTGAGAATCAAAAAGCAAAGGGTGTGACTCAGTGATTTTACTTCTAGGAATTCAGAGGTATATATTTATATCCATGTGAAATGCTGTATGTAGGTTAGTCTTCGTAATAGCAAATGGTAGACAAACCTAATGTTCATCAGCAATGGTCTATGTAGCTATTAAAAAGAATGTGGAGGATAAACAAACTGTGGGAATGCCACTACTCAGCAATAAAAAGGAACAAACTACTGATGCATGCAACAACATGGATGAATCTCAAAAATGCTGTATGATTCCATTTACAGGAAAGTCTAGAACAGGCAAAGCTATTTTATGGTTCCAAGGAGTAATAGTTGCCCTGGGGTACAAGGGTGGGGATGGACTGAGAAAGGGCATGAGGGAAGTTTCTGGGGTGATGTTAATGTTCTGTACCTTGTTAGGGGTTTAGGTAATGCAAATGCATTCATTTGTTAAAACTCAGTGGATGTGCATCTAAGCTCTATGCATTTGTCAAAACTCAGGAATATTTAAGATTCGTGCATCTTCCTACAAGTATATTTTACATGAAAAAAACCTGCAGACAAATTTTGAACTATAGCTAATGATACGCTTGCTGAAATATTTAGGTGGAAGTGTATCGATGTCTTCTGTTTACTTTGAAATGCATGAAAAATAAGATGGATTGATGGATGGATGGAAGATGGGTAGGTATTTGACAAAGCAAGCAGAGTAAGATGTTACTGTACTATCTAGCCAGTGGATATACAGGTGTTTACTATAAAACTCCTGAACACTTTGCTCTATTTAAAAAATTTTCATTAAGTTTTGGGGAAAAAAGTAAAAGAACGGGGAAGCTTTTTATGTCTCCTGATATGGATTGATCTCCAGGTTAACTGCTAAGTGAAAAAAGCAACAGTATTCACAATACACTAGCAATTGTAGGAAGAAAAAAAGAAAGATAGAATGCATATAAGGATCTGTTGATGTGTGCATATATCATCTCTGGAAGCAGATTCTAGAAATGGATTACCATGGTTACTTTAGAGCAGGGGAAATTGGTGCCTAGAGGAGAGGGGCAGGGCATATCTTAATTGTAAATCATTTTTATACCCTTGAATTTTGTATGATATGTGAATAGATTATCTACTCAAATTAAAAAAAAAAAAAAACAAGAGCAAGGATATATGTTGAGCTGTGTCAAATACCTTCAACTGACTGCCTTTGCATTACTGACACTTAGAATTTATTCTATTAACATCAAGTCATTCACCCCATTTTCACCATTTCTTGTGTGCCAGGCATCTTGCTAGACTCTGGGGATATGGTAGGGAACAAAAGCTAGAAGTCGTCTTTGCCCTCATGGCTTATCCTCTGGTAGGCCTAATTCAGGGCCAGGTACATGCTGGAATGTTGAACGACACAGGAAACATCAGAAGATGGAAGGAAGACACAGAGTCACTGTACCACAAAGAATTGTTCCGCGTTCAACCATTTTAGGAGGTAGCATCTGATCAAGAACCGATGGTATTGAAGGAAGAAGTCCAAGCTAACTGAAGGCATTAGTGAAAAACAAGGTTCCAGGAATTGACGGAAAACCAACCGAGATGTTTCAACAAACATATGCAACGCTGGAAGCACTCACTTGTCTATGCCAAGAAATTTGGAAGACAGATACCAAGCCAACCAACTGGAAGAGAGTCATATCTGTGCCCGTTCCAAAGAAAGGTGATAAAACAAAAAGCAGAAATTATTGAATGATATCATTAATACCACATGCAAGTAAAATTATGCTGAAGATAATTTAAAAACGATTGTAGCAGTACCTCAGCAGGGAACTGCTAGACGTTCAAGCCGGATTCAGAAGAGGATGTGGAATGAAGGATGTCATTGCTGATGTCAGATGGATCTTGGCTGAAAGCAGAGAATACTAGAAAGATGTTTACCTGTGTTTTATTGACTATGCAAAGGCGTTTGACTGTGTGGATCGTAACAAATTATGGATAACATTTCAAAGAGTGGGAATTCCAGAATACCTAATTGTGCTCATGCGGAACCTGTACGTAGATCAAGAGGCAGTTATTGAACAAACCAATGGGATGCTTTGTGGTTTAATATCAGGAAAGGTGTGCATCAGGGTTGTATCCTTTCACCATAATTATTCAATCTGTATGCTGAGCAAATAATCCAAGAAGCTGGACTATATGAAGAAGAATGTGGCATTAGGATTGGAGGAAGACTCGTTAACAACCTACAATATGCAGATGACACAACGTTGCTTGCTTAAAGTGAAGAGAACTTGAAGTACTTACTGATGAAGATCAAAAACAGTTTTCAGTATGGATTACACCTCAACATAAAGAAAACAAAAGTCCTCATAAACTGGACCAATAAGCAGCATCATGATAAATGGAGAAAATATTGAAGTTGTCAAGGATTTCATTTTACTTGGATCCACAATCAATGCCCAAGGAAGCAGCAGTCAGGAAGTGAAACAACGTATATAACATTGGGCAAATCTGCTGCAAAGGACCTCTTTTAAAGTGTTAAAAAGCAAGTATGTCACTTTGAGGACTACGGTGCACCTGACCCAAGCCACAGTATTTTCAATCGCCTCATACGCTTGGGAAAACTGAACAATGAATAAGAAGACCAAAGAGGAATTGATGCCTTTGAATTAAAGTGTTGGTGAAGAATACTGAATACACCATGGACTGCCAGAAGAATGAACAAACCTGTCTTGGAAGAAGAAAGAATGCCCCTTAGAAGCAGGGACGGCGAGACTTCGTCTCACATACTTTAGACATATTATCAGGAAGGACCAGTCCTTGGAGAAGGACATCATGCTTGGCAAAGTAGAGGGTCAGCGAAAAAGAGGAAGACCCTCACTGAGATGATTGACACAGTGGCCGCAACACTGGTCAAACGGTAACGATTGTGAGGGTGGTGCAGCACCTGGGCAGTGCTTGAGTCTGTTGTACACAGGGTCGCTATGAGTTGGAGCCGATTCGATGGTACCTAACAACAGCAACAATTTTTCTAAGTAAATCACCAGGCCTTTCTCCCTAGGGTCTTAGTCTGGAAGTCCCACTGAAACCCGTCCAGCATGGGTGACCTTGCTGGTATTTGAAATACCGGTGGCATAATTTCCAGCATCACAGCAACATGCAAGCCACAACACTATGACAAACTGACAGACGAGTGGTCGTCTTTGACCTTTAATCTCACTAAATGTAATCACAGACGGTAAGCTCATTTAAAAACTAGACGGCTGACGACTATACCTCTAACATATAGTCACTTTATGTTCTTCTATGGTGTTCTAACTGCTCCAATACCAATATTCTGTTTGAAATTACCAAGTGGCAAATAAGCAGATGCCAAGTAGTCTGGTTAGAACAAAACATTACATTTGACTAATTATTTCTAAAGGATTTTTACCCTTAAACCAATAAACATACTTGGTACAGCTAATTCTCCGTATCCCATCTTTCCCATTTTTCAGTTGTTATTTTGAAAAATTAGTGGAATTTTCCTCCAAGATGAGATATAAAGAAATTTATGGCCAGGTGAAATTTTCCAGGCAGGATGTTGCCTTTCTATTAAGCTTTTATTTCCCTTCCTCAAAGAAGAGCCTTCCGGGCTCATCTGACTTTTTGTCATTGTCAGAATGAGGCTGTTTCAGGGTGGGTCTCAGTGAATGACTCAAAAGCCTTTTAGTTTGGGAAGCCCAAGCACCAAGATAATTTTCATGCTAGGATTACTTGTCCAGATGGTCTGAGCACAATTTTCTTGGCATGCTCGTAAGAACACAGGAATTTTCAAGGGGAAACCCGAGAACAGAGTGAGGAAGAGAATAGGCGGGGGAGTGCCAGCTGTGGCAGAGGATTAAAAAAAAAAAAAAAGAAAAATTCTGGATCCCACAAAATGGCACAGGCCAGCTGAATTGGAATTGGTCCTGGTCACATTTGGCAATGGTATCCTCCCTTCTCCAAGAGCATGGCCTTTCCCTCTCCACAGTGGGAATTACGGGGATCTCCTAAGCAGAGAACAGAGGAGGAAAGAACCAGGGGGAAATTCACAGTGCGGAAGGCGACAACTGAGGCGCAGCATGGAATACCACCACCAGGAAGCCTCTGGTAAACTCCTGTATGCCTGCGTGGCACACTGAGCTCGGTGGGGAAGGAAACTTGGGATGGTCAGGCAGCTCTCTCTGATAGCCTCAACGCCACTGTTTAATAACATAGAAATAGGTGTAGAATTCTGTGACAGTCCCCAAGATTCCTGCCCTGATGTACACCTCCCAGTTCTCAAACACCAATATACTTGTGCTCCTTCAAAAATAAAAAAATCTATGTAAGACCAAACCCAAAAACCAAAACCAAGCCCACTGCCATCAAGTTGATTCCGACTCATACAGACCCTAGACAGACGACAGAGCAGAACTGCCCCATAGGGTTGCCAAAGTTGTAAATCTTTACAGAAGCCGACTGCCACATCTTTCTCCCTCAGAGTGGCTGCTGGGTTTGAACCACTGGCCTTTCAGTTAGCAGCTGAGAGCTTAACCACTGCGCCACCAGGGCTCCTTATCTGAAATGAAATGGTCAACATTTACCCTAAAGCACAGATGAGAAGGTCAAGGGCGGGCGCATGGAAGCTGGATTAATGGAAGCAGAAATAACCAGAATGGAAATATGGACAATGTTGACACAGTGTGGAAAGTATCACCAACATCACTGAATAATATGTATAGAAACTATTAAATGGGAACCTAATTTGCTTTGTAAGCTTTCACCAAAAACTCGATAGAATATTTATTGAAAAGAAAGAAAAACCACTAATCTAGGTGCTGCTGTGGAAGAATTTTGCATATGTAATTAAGGTCCCAAATTTGTTTCTTTAAGATTCCAAAGCCTTTGTTTAAAAAAAAAAAAAAAGTAAAATATCTCATCGATAATTTTTATATTGGTTATAGGTTCATATGACAGTGTTTTGTACTAAGTAAAATGTCTTATTAAAATTAAAGAAAAAAAAGATAGAGCTAATCAATCACATGAGCCCTTTAAAAGCGAGTTTTCTCTGGCTGGTTGCAAAAGGGAGTCAGAGACCAAATTCAAAAGAAAGTAAACGTCCATGTTTGTGAAATGCCCGTGGCAAGGAACTTCAGGTGACTTTTAGGAGCGTGAGGGATTCCCCACCAACGGCTGGCAGAAAAATGGGACCTTAGTCCTACTGCAGCATGGAAATCAATGAAGCCAACAACCTTGGACAAGGACCCAAAGCCCCAGAGGAGAACTAGAGTCCTGGCTGCCATCTTGATTTCTGGCTGGTGAGACCCTGAGCAGAGTATCTCACTGCGCTGTGTATGAACTTCTGACCTATAGAAACTGTGAGATAAAACATTTGTTTTATGCTGCTGAGTTTGTTACCCTGCAATAGAAAAGTAATATATAAGACAAGAGTTATATTAATAGCCAGAGAGGCAGTCTGGCTTGCTCATCAAGAGAACGAGCTTTTTTATCAACTTCTTTGATTAACATCCTGGCTCTGTCACTTACTTGCTGTGTGACTTTAAACAGGCTACCTAACCCCTCAAAATCTCAGTTTCCTCATGTGTAAAATTAGGTTAAAATAATGGATAAGATTGAAAAGATGTTATGAGCATTAAATACAATACTGTGTGTCAAGTTCTAAACATGATGCCTGGACTTAATGAGTACACAGAAATTAGAGTTAGCATCAGCAGTCATGATTTGTGACACATATAGCGTGCGTTGGGCTTTACAGATATTAATCTTCGCAGCAAGCATGTGGGATTGGAATTATTATACCCACTTTATAGTTGGGGAAACTGAGACTCAAAGGGGTTAAACAGCTTGCCCATAGTTATACAGCTAGTAAATGGAGGAGCCAGGATTCAAATACATAGCTCTTTGAACCTACATCACATTCTCGGAACCTTTTAATATTTTAAGCTCTATTCATGGTGAAGAGGTCATAACTCTTTAGCTTTTTCTCCTGGGAAAAGCCGGGGCAATAGATTCGGAATTCCACCCTGCTGGGTCTCTCAAAATGGAGCCAAAATGATCCTCAGTGCTCCAGCCATGGTCTCTGATCCAAGGAATGCTCTCCCCTGTGTCCCCCTTGTTTGGTTACCTCCTACTCACCCTTTAGACCTCAGCTCAAATGTCACTTCTGCAGGAAGACCTTCCTGACCCCACCGACTGTACACCAGCTCTACCTGACGCATTCTCATAGAGTCCTCTGCTTTGTAGTAATTCTCCCATTTTATCATTATGTACTAGACTAGTAGTTCTCATCTGGGGACACTTTTGCTCTCCAGGAGACATCTGTCAATGTTTGGAGATATTTTTGATGTTACAACTTGGAAGGTGGGGGCGCTGCTAATGACATTTCATGGGCAGAGGCCAGAGATGCTGTTAAACATCCTACAGTGCAAGAGACAGCCCCCAGCAACAAAGAATTACCTGGTTCAAAGCATTCATAATGCTGAAGTTGAGAAACCCTGTGCTATACTATAGGTTCCATGGGGCTGGGATTACATCTAGTTTTCCTAATGATTGGATCCCTAGTGTCTAGGATGGTGCCCTCAAGAAAAAATGTATTGAATGAAAGAAAGAAAGATAGTGTATCTTAGGTCAGTCTTGAAGCTAACACAACCCCACTTCCTGCAGCTTCGGAAAACTGACATCAGTGGCAGAGAGTAACTTTGAAACTTCTATACATCCTCAGAGGAGGGAAAACAAACAGGCAAAGATAGGTCTTTGATAAAGGAGTTAGGCAGAGCTCCTTATTCTTCACCCCCAGCAGTCCTGGTGTCTCCTGCTTTTCCTAAACTTTAATTGATTTCCTTATTTTTCTAAAATGATCTGTGTTCAATGCAGAAAACTAGCAAATGCAGATGAACCAACAGAAAATTAAAGTAACTCACGTCGCTATTGTTGTTGCTGGGTGTTGTCTAGGTTTTTTCGACTCATAACGACCTCACGTGACAGAGTGGAACTGCCCCATAGGGTCTTCTTAGCTGTAATCTTAACAGGAGGAGATTTCCAGGTCTTTCTTGTATGGAGCCGCTGCTGCGTGGGTTCAAACTGCCAACTGTCAACCTTTCGTTAGCAGCTGAGCGCTTAATAGTTTGTGCCACCAGGGCTCCTATGATCCTATTATCTAGATATAAAAGCTGTTAATAGTTTAGGGCCCATCCTTTCAGCCCTATGTCTATATGTATATTTTAAAACAAAAATGAGATCACATTGTACATGTAAATAGTATTGTATCCCTTCTTTTTGTAAGTTAAAAGTAGTTCCCAGATACTCACTTATTCGTCTGTCAAATCTCACTAGTTTCCTCCTGGCGTACAGTACATACAGGTGAGGACAATCATTTCATGTCATCATACAGCTCTCCCCAGCATCATTTCTCATGTCTGCATGTCATTAACATCCAGTGGCTGTACCATAATTTATTCAAACAATCCTCTCTTACTGGACATTTAGACCGTCTCCTTCTCCTTCCCTTTTTTGCTGTCATAAACACCACCATCATGAACATTTTTGTGGCTAACCTTAACACACATCCCTGATGACTCCTCCAGAATCAGTCTGGCCCTTACTGCTTTGGAAAGCACCTTGGGTCACTGAATTTATAACCAAGATCACATGGCCAGCAGCAAACCCACAAACATTTCAAGTGAAAAATACAAGTGTTTGCTCCCTCCTCCTAACACTGATGGGAGAGCCAAAGTTGTAAGGGAAACAAGGTGGGACGGCCAAGTCTCACTGGAGACTTGGTTTCCACATTGTCTAAACCTGCTGGGGCAGGACAGCCTTTGGCAAGGAGGGACTTTACCATCTCTACTGCCAGAGGCTTCCCAAAATTCTCACCTTCCTTTTGAGTTCCCAGTGAAGAGTCTTGACAGTCACAGAGAGTTAAAGAAGAAAAAGAAGTGCTCGTGGACAAATTAAAACAGCAAATGCCAACTGGCTGGGAGTCATCATTTCTGTGTGTGAAAGGTGGAGAGCCTCGTCATAAGCCCTAAGTAAACAGCTATGGAGACAAAAGACAAGGTGTTTTCTTTTCTCAGCACTGGAAATTCAGGAACGACTGGGGTCAGATTTTGCAACCTTCGCAAGAGTTTGGGTATCATAACATAACGATCATTCTGGAGTGGCCTCAGAGCCAATTACCAGCTTCTTTGGTCTGAAAACCAAAGACGGCCACGGACCAAGCCTAAATCAGGTTGCTGGGGGATTCCAGTGGACAACATGGTATATTTGCAAAGATAACCAAAATCATCCCCATTCTCAACTCTGACCTTTGTTTAACTCTATGAACTTTGAACTTGAAGTATTCTTCCAGTGAGCAAAGGACAAAAAGGGAAAAAGGATGTATCCTTGTCAAACAAGGAATCCACCTGGTAAACGTGGGAGGTGACTTCCGGCATCAGGTTCTCAGAATATAAGGGGCTGAGATGCAGGAAGTAGCCACCCAACCCAAAGGTATTTAAAGATGTGTGTTTTTCCTGGGCATAAAGCACAGTAGAATCCGGGTGAAAGGAAGAATGTTTCGTTCATAAACTATAAAGCTTAAGCAAACACTTGCGGTTGGAAAGAAATTGCAGTGTTTTAATGTGGTACAAAAGAATAGACGATAAATTCACTTAGAATTGAGGGGAGCAGCCTATGAATAATCCAAAAAGCATTTCTCTGGGTCCTGGGAATGAATAATGTGATTTCTTGCCCTGGTATATTTTTCTCTCTAATTGTGTTTCTCATAGGTTATTGTTAAAATTAATTAGCATTCCCTGAGTGGCTGGAGAGAGGTCACCTGTATGTCGGGTGGCACAAAGAAGCCTCCTCGGAGTCAAAACGTTCTTACAGATAACTTATGCTTTGATCAACGAATGTTCACTGGGTATGCTCATTTTCTAGCATTTTTTAAGAACTCATGATTGTCCATCAATACTGTCGGTGTGGTTATACCATTGCCCTGTACACTACTTCTCATCACTCAGGCCTCATTCTGTGATCTAAAGGACATTCACTGTCTCTTGGTACTTTTTTTTTTTTTTCTGATTTTATTAAATTTATTTTATTTTTTTACTTAAACCAGCACTTAAGCCGTGGGAGGTTCAGAATCTCCTGTCTTGTCCTCTGTACCATTCTCTGTGCCTGACACAACTGGTTTGGGTTGGGTTTTCTATGGTTTGTAACAGAAAGGGTTCTAGTTAGTAATCTAGCCACTTGTTGGTTATGAGATCTTGGGATTACTTCACCACTCTAAGCTTCAATTTCCTCATCTGTAAAATGGGGATAATAATTTATAATTTGTCGTTTTGTTGTGAGAATCAGCTATGCTGCTGTTATTGTGGTTAGTTGATCCCGATCATGACAACCTCATATATTACACAGTAGAACTGCTCCACAGAGTTTTCTTGGCTGTAATCTTCATAGAAGCAGATCGCCAAGCCTTTCTTCCATGGCACTATTTCATGTGTTCAAACTGCCAACCTTTCAATTGGACTTTCTCCATCTGTTTAGGCCTGCTTTATTTCTTTCTATAACACTTATTTTCCATCTGTGGTAAAGTGATTTATTTAATTGTCCCAATTAATGGCCTCCCTGTGTTTACATCTTTGGCTCTGTAACTTTGTCATCCCCTACCACTCTGATTCTGGGGTCAGTCATGTGACTGTCTTTGGCCAACTGGATGTCAGCAATTACGATGCAAGCAGAGACTTGAAAAGCATGTGTGTATTTCCGTTTGCCCTCTTGCAGGACTTGACTGCTTACCTTTGCATCTCTGCCTGGCTGTGAGAGCATGCCTGGGCCAGCCTGTTGAGGGAGGTGAGAGTCACATGCACCTACTGGCCTAGTTTGCTCCAGCTAACCCCAGATGAGCGAGCTGCCTCTCAGACATGTGAGCAAGCCCAGCCAAGATCAGAAGAACCACTCAGCCTAAACCTCTGATGCGCAGAATCATGAGCTAAATAAATGGTTATTGTTTGAAGCCACTGACTTTTGGGGTGGTTTGTTATGCAGCAAAAGCTACCAGGTACATTAACATACCATATAATTTACTTGTTACGTGGACAGTCTCTCTCCCAAGTAGATCATAAGCCCCAAGAGTCTGGTAGAGATTTTTGTTTGTTTTATTCACAGCTATGCCCAGGGTCTAGAACAGAGGCTGCAGACAGTTGGTACTTCACAAATACTTGTTGACGTTAAAGGAGTAACACATAAAGTACCCTATAAAGTGGTACTGGAATAGATGTTTAACAAATGGTAGCTATTACATGTGAAGTATTTTTATGCCAGAGCCGACATTTTTCTCAGGGTCTTCTGTTAATTTTTCCACTGACATTGTTCAAAAAAGGGGAAAAAGAAATGACCCTTCCTTGAGTATGTAATGGGAAATGAGGGTTGGCAATAATGTCGGATAATAACTGATTTGGTATTTTGGGCATTATGGATACACAGCCTAAGGCTCTTCATTTGGTAGCTCTGTATGTACCACCCATAGGGTTGCCATGAATCGGCTGACTTGACAGCAACTATTGTTTGTTTTTTTTTAAATATGCACCACCCTGGTGGCACAATGGTTAAGCGCTTGACTTCTAACTGAAAGGTTGGCAGTTTGAACCTGTCCAGCGGCTCCATGGGAGAAAGGCCTGGTGATCTGCTTCCATAAAGATTACAGCCTAGGAAACCCTATGGGGCAGTTCTACTCTGACACATGGGGTAGCTCTGAGTTGGAATCAACTCGATGGCACCTAAAAACAACAAGAAGATGGAGCAGAGGAGGCTACTAGAGGTCCAGAAGGTAGACTTACATCATAGATATTTTTCTTTCAGAGCAATCATTGCATTTGAAGCAATTAATTAGTTATCGAGTTATCTATTTAATTTCTCTCATTTCTACCAAGCTGACCACTCCATGAAAGAAGAGGTCATTCCTACTTTACTGACCATTACACCCTCATCATCAAGCATAGGGCAGGTGTTCAAAAGTATTTGAATAACTGAATCACTGTCTTGTTCATTTCAAGAGAGTAAGCTTCTTGAACTGATGCACCCCATCTTGCCACAAATATGGTATGAACCTGGCAATATGGTAGCACTTCGTATGTGTGAAGTCATTCTCAGTTTTGGGCTAATAATAAATAAATTTTATTGAGCCATGAATGTGTGCAAGGCACAGTTCTAGGCACACAATGCACAAACTCACTGTGGGGTAAACCCACAAAAACCCCAAAAACAAAACCCGTTGCTGTCAAGTCAATTCTGACTCATAGTGACCCTATAGGACAGAGTAGAACTGCCCCATAGGGTTTCCAAGGAGCGGCTGACCTGCTGACCTTTTGGTTAGCAGCCAAACGCTTAATCACTGTAGGTACTATAATAAGTCCCATTTTACAGATAAGCAATCAGAGACACAGTATACTCCTCTTGGCACACTGTGTTGTATCTTGGGCAAGTCATGCTCCCTCTGGATCTCTGTCCCTCATCTGTAAACTAAGGGGATCAGGTTAGAGCAATAACCCTCCTATACGTTCTAAGGAGAGCTATACATCTGAGATGTTCTGTGGTGCGCAGACCTGTGGTGTGCCATGCCACATCCTTCTGGCCCAGTGTTTCAGTGTAGTTGTGTGGAAGGTTCACGCACATTGTCAGAGTGCCACGTCAATGTATCCCTCACTGTCTCTTTGCTTTGCTGCCTCAGAGCTTTCTCCAAAACCGCGGAAGGTTGCTCCACCAGCATGCATGTGCAACCCTAGAAGTGCAGGGTATTTAACCTCCTGAGGCAACCTTCAACCAACGGGGAATGTCCTACCCTTCAGTAGGACAATTTTGAGGCACGTTTTAGACGGTTCCTCAGAGGTTCTCTAGCAATACTGAGTTTCAGTTGCTCACAATGGTAACCAGATCATTAATGCACTTTTACTGCCTTTTGTTCTTTCCCTGTCCCATTCTCCCACTCCCTCATTTTTAATCACTAGAATCAACTCCCAGATGAACTCTACCTGAACTCAAGTCTTCGCCTCTTCCTTTGGAGAATCCAAACTAAGACATGTGATCAAATAATCTGGGGAAACACTGCACGCTGTGTTCCTCTCTGCACATTCACAATGCACACCAACATATTTAAGGCTCTGAGAAGTCCTGCTTGTAAAGTAACCTGTCCAGCTTTCTTTAATTAGAGTTTCCCAAATTTACTTGCCCACAAAAATTGTTACCCCTAACATCTTTCAAGTTTTCCCTGAATGAGTGTTCCATGGAATTGCTTTGAGAAAGAATGGTAGGAATAATACGGGGGGATTGGAGTTGCTGAGTGGTACAAATGTTTAATGTGTTTGGCTGCTAACCAAAAGGTTGGAGGTTTGAGTCCACCCAGTGCTGCCTCAAAAGAAAGGCCTAGTGATCTACTTCCACAAAATCAGCCATTGAAAACCCTATAGCACACTGTTGTACTCTGACACCCATGGGTTGGAAATGACTCTATGGCTACTGGTTTATGGGTAGATCAGCAGTCTCAGCTGCCATTCCATGGCCTGGAGCCAGTAGTTAAATAGAACTCCCTGGATGAGAGATTTCTCTCAGTGCCAGGGAGCAGAACCTTCAGATAAGGCCTCTCTGAAAATGGTCTCTTCCCCTTTTCCTTATAAATGGGAAGGCTAGTCTGCTGGTAGGGCCAGGAATATTTGGCTGCCTGGGCTGGGAATGCAGCTGTGGGCATCCTGAGAAAAATCTGCACTTGCTGATGACGCATAAGTCTGGATGAGATGAACAGGAAATAGATGCCAACCAGCCTGCCTCCCCACACTCTCCTGCTAACTAGCAGCCATGGGAGAATTTAATTGGCGTGGGTCCAGAGGGGATAATTATTTCCGATGGTGGTGTGTACAGAAGGGCACTCGGGAGACCCCACGATTGCAGGGGCAGGAAGATGTGCATAAAAGCCTGTGGCTCAAGGTCTGCAGCTCAGGGCCAGAACCTCCCCAGTGGGACTGGGTGGTGTGAGTGCAGAGGGGTGACCAGCAGTGAATCCATCTTCCTTCACCCTTCAAAGTCTTGCATTTAAACAACAGCATCTAGGCTCTCAGATTTCTGGGATCACGTTACATTTATTTGAGGGAACTTCTTGAAAGTTTGATCATTCTCTTGCTTAATAGAAATGAAACCAATGAAAATAATAATGGTAATATCAATTTCTGAATTCTTTGGTAAAGGAGGTGCACACACAGCCTTTTATCAAATCCTTTCTATTCAATACTTAGTCTACATTAGGGTTTCTCAACCTTGGCACTACTGACATTTTGGGCCAGATAATTTTGAGTTGTGGGGCTCTCCTGTGTATTATAGGATATGTAGCAGCATCCCTAGTCTCGACTTACTAGATGCCAGTAGTACCCTGTACCCCCAAGTTGTGACAACCAAAAATATCTTCAGACATTGACACATGTTCACTGGGAGGCAAATCAGTCACAGATGGGAATCACTGGTCTAAATTAAAGGGGTAGTAGAGTATAATGGTTAAAGTACAGGTTTTCAATCCAGACTGTCTTTGTTCAAATTCTGGTTCTACCACTTATTAGTTGTATGACCTTACCCATCCATCATTGTCGAGTCAATTCCAACTCATAATGACCCTATAGGACAGAGTGGAACTGCCCCCATAGGGCTTCCAAGGCTGTAACCTTTATGGAAGGAGCCCTAGTGGCACAGCGGGTAAGTGCTCATCTGCTAACTGAAAGGTTAGCGGTTCAAACCCACCAGCTGCTCCAAAGGAGAAAGATGTGGCAGTCTGCTTCAGTAAAGATTACAGTCTTGGAAACTCTATCAGGCAGTTCTACTCTGTCCTATAGGGTTGCTATGAGTCAAAATCGACTTGATGGCAGCGGGTTTCGGTTTTAATCACCAGAGCCAGTGGCTGGAGGTCTCCTGTTTCAGACCAGACTCTCGGGCAGAAGAGGGGGTCGAGGAGAGAATCCACACAAAGCACCAGGGGATGTGTAAAGGCATCTAAATGCAAAACTTCAAAGTGGGTGTACAGATGCATGGGGACATGTTTGAAACTTCTTGGGGTGGACTGTGTGCTAAGTAGCAGTGATTGCTACATCCTAGAAGAATCAAGAAGCAAAGTGGAATATGTGTTGTTCCTCTTGTCCTTCAAGAAGGACTGAAGTATGGCTAACAGTGTGTTGTTTACTCCTCCACAAGAACCCGTGATGTCCATCCGTGGACTTGGAGGAGAATCCCTCAGATAAAAGGTTGGAGCAATCCAGCATAAGGGGACAAGGCTTTCATGGGCGACTGAGAGTAGGATCTATCTCTAAGTGGTAGAACAAGGCCTCTAGAACAGCATTGTCCAGTGGAGCTTTCTGCGATGGAGATGTTCTGTAGCTGCACTCTCCAGGATGCTAGCCATTAGCCACGTATGGCTATTGAGCACTTGAATTGTGGCCAGTGTCACTGAGGAACTGGATTTTGAATTAAATTTTCTTGAATTTAAGTAGCCACACATGGCTAGTGGCTACCTATCAGACAACACAGGTCTAGTAGAAGCCACATGCCACTAGGTACCCAGGCTCTCCAAGGACACACTGGGAAATGGTGGGCTCACTACTCTCATGGAGAAGGGAGAAGTATAAAACCCTATTACCCCTCACCCATATCCACCTGCCAGACATGCCCTGTTCTTTACTGTCCACGTCCCCGGGGGCCACCAGAAACTTGGTGTGAGGAGAGAGAACGAGACAGAGCAAATTCAGAAGCAACAACAATAATGACGATGGCAATTATTGTCTTACTATTATTGCTACAATTGTTAATAACATTTATGGAGCCATTATGATATGCCAGGTACTGCATTCAGCATTTCACACGGGCCACCTCTCATTGGGAAGGTCTAGTCATTACCACTGTTTTACAGATACAGACACTGAGGTACTGAGAAGAAACATGTCATAGTCACTCAGTCAGTGCACAGTGGAGCTGGGATGTTAAGTGGTTAGAAATATAGATTCTGGAATTGGGCAAAGAGATCACTGAGTGGTGCAAACGGTTTGTTCTCAGCTACTAACTGAAGCGTTGGTGGTTCAAATCCACCCAGCAGCGCTGCAGAAGAAAGGCCTGGAGATGTGCTTCCATGAGATTATAGTCAAGGAAACCCTATGGAACAGCTCTATAACACGTGGGGTCACCATGAGTCAGAAATGATTTGATGGCAGTGGGGTTTTTTTTTTTTGGCTTTTGGTGTGATATTTGACTCAGAATTTTTTGGGGAAGGATCTGTAAGAAAGTGTTAACACTGGCTACTTTTGCAAAGAAGGCCTGGGGGGTGAGGTTGGGAATGGAAGAGATTCTTCCTTTTTCTGTATCATATGAAAAACAAACAAACAAACAAAATACCAATTCATGCATAACTTTAGTTAGGGAAAATGTAATAGCAGGGCTTATCTGGATTATTGGGGTTATAGTCTGTTTTATTTTATTATCTTCTGTATTCAAACAGTCAATTTAAGATGGAGCGAGCTCCCTTTGTGCCCTTGAACACGGCAGGTAAAGCTTAGTCCTCCTGGGTTATTTTGTGGGTGTGCATTTTCCTCTCTGTAACAAAGACTGGGGAGTCCCTGGGTGGTGCAAACAGTTAATGCGCTCAGCTGCTAACCAAAAGGTTGGTGGTTCAACTTCACCCAGAGAAGCCTTGGAAGAAAGGATTGGTGATCCACTTCTGAAAAATCAATCACTGAAAACTCTTTAAAGCGGAGTTCTACTCTGACACACATGGGGTTGCCATGAGTTGGATTCGACCCAACGGCAACTGGTTTTTAAAAAGATGGGCCTGGAAGGAGAACCTACAGAAGATAATCCCGTTTATACCACAGCAGGTTCCCAGATTTCTGACCTTGGAAGTAGAGTGACAAATTACCTTGGTTTGCCTGGGACTAAGGGGTTTCCTGGGACCCAGAACTTGTAGTACTAAAACTGGGAGAAAAAAAGACATGCAAATCTGGAAGAGCTGATCTCCCTACTTGGAAGTGGGGGAAAAGAAGAGCCCTTATTAGAGCCTCCAATCCACAAACCTCCTGCAGAGAAAGAAGAGATTCCCAGCAGGATATTATCCAAATGGACAGGAGGACTTCCAAACCAAGGACATGCCTTATCTCCCCTACATTGCCAGTTTATACCCAGAGGTTCGATTTCCCAAGGAAACACTCTCAATTCCAGGCAGGGTTACTATGACTTTTGTTGATAGGTATTTTGCCTTCAGGGGCCATTCCTCCAGAGGAGAATATTAAAAATTACATTTACATAAAGATGAATATAATCTAGGCTGGGTTCATTATTATTAGATTAATTTTCTTCTAATTTTAAGAGAAATTAAAATTAAAAAAATTTTGTGGGCCATTAAAAGTATCATGGGCCCTAGATACTGTGTCTACCTAGCCTAATGGGTAAGCAGGGCTCTGATTCCAGGGCTTGAAAGACAGGCTGGGAAGACAGGAAGTTCTGGAAGCGTCTAGGTCGGGGGTTCCTAACCTCAATGAACTTGGGTGGGAAAAAAAATTGTCTAAATTTTCAATAACCTCTAACTGAAATTTAACATTTCCTTCCATTACGAGTGGCGGCAACAAACCACGCCCGCATTGGCAGCACCTGCTCCTCTGTCACCAGCAGAAATTACAGGTATTTTCGGATCACATTACAGTTGTGGTGGATGTCCTGAAATAGCATTTTCACTTATCATGTCTTCAAAATTATGGCGGTGATCAGGCTGCTAGATCACGTTATTTAATGTGTTACCAAAGAAGCTCATATATTATTATATCCGATTCTTAAATACTGTGTTTTAATACATTTTTTCCATTCATAAACCTGTGTGTTTTATTTTGTGCATTTCAAAACGTTTTTCTGGGGTCCTCAGGCTTTACCAGATTTCTAAAAGGCTCATGTCAAAGCAAAGGTGAAGAACCCCATACTGAGTACTCTGTAATTAGTGAAGCTGGCCAGTTCTTTAGCTTTATCCCCCTAAAACAGGGAGGAAACTTAGGCAGCTTTGCCCACCTGGTAGAGAAGTCCAGGACAGGGTTAAAGACAAGTTGGTGTCATAATCTGAGGATAAAGTCACACCCCAGGTGTGCAGCCTGATAAGGTGTTAATTGGGCACAAGGTTATCCGGGAGAGGAGGCCAGACAGGTTGTTCGGATGTTTTTTCCTGTGGTTTGGTCATTGACAGAACAGCATCGAGCTGCCTTCTGGGTGGAAACAGGCTGAGTACTTCCCTTGGTTGTGCTTCTTTGTAGATCACTGTCGTGGTCCTGGGCTAGATTCTAAATTTCAGTTTAATACGTCTCATTGATGCATTTGTTTTTAACTTTCATTTTGTTGAGCACTTCCTGTGTGCCCTGCAATTTGATAAGTACTTTATAGGCATTACCTCATTCGGGCCTCACAACTCCACGGGCAAGGTAGTCTTATTATTTCTATTTTTACGTATGAGGCAATCGAGGGAGGCTTGAAAGGGCAAATAACTTGCTTGAGTTCACAGAGGCAGCGAGCAGTGGGTTGGGATCTGAATTTGGTCTGACTCTGCTGAAAGCTTTTCCCCTTGAACTTTTTGTTGGTTTTTGTTCATAGAACTTTCTTCATTTTAAAGATACAGCATTTCACAGACATATCAGGGGATAGGCCATGAGCGCAGATGCAGCTGGTGTGGTCACATGTGGCCCAAGACAAGGCCACATGTGATGAGACAAACACATTGGGTCTTTCTCAGAATTCCTAGGTCCCTGGACCTGAGGACAGCCTGTGTCATACCCAGACTTGTTGCTTTATGATGATCACAGAGGCTGCTATTAGACAGGTTGTGTGTGTGTGTGTATGTGTGTGTGTGTATGTGTATATATGTGTGTGTGCATTGCGTGTGTGCATGTGTGCATGTGTGTATGTTTTGAGATGAAAGTCAAAAACTCTGCACACACATCCCTGAACTTTTAATTAAACAGTTAAAGGGGGGAAAAGTCACCTCTTTATCCTGCTACAACTGCCCTAATAAAGTTTAAGTTTCTACTGGAACTTTGAGAGAAGTGGCTGATTTTTCTCTGTGACACTGTAGGCTGGATGGGCTTGCTGTGACAGTTGCTTTATGCCGAATTTGGAGCCAGCTTTTCTCTGCCCTACCTCCAACCACCCAGAAAGGTCCACGCTCAAATGCAATGACTCCACAAGACACCCACCCTTTGTCACCATCTGTTTATATCCCCCAAAAAGATCTGACATTGCAAAACACTGAAATTTAGATTAAGCAGAGTAAGGAACAATCCATGCCTTGTTTTAAATCAAGTTGTCATAATCCAAAGGCAAGCTCCAACTTTATAACAAACACCCAGTGTTATGACATTTTACCTTTTCCAACTATTTATGTAGGCACAAATATTGTGCTTAAATTTTAAACTATACAGTTAACATAAAACAGCCCACTCAGTGGCGTCACTAGGGGGATGTGGGGAGTGCAGGTGGCACCGGGTGACAGGCAGGGTGACACCAAAATGACCACCTATAAAAGTTATGTGCAGTGTTTCAGCAGAAATTTATTATTTTTTGTAAAAAAAGTTATAACAACAAAAACATTTTTCATAAGCCCAGCTTACATGTATCAAGGCTAAAACTCTATGCTAATTTACTTTTTGAACTTTCTAATGGGCTCCAGTCGGAGCTGTTGTCATTACCCAGTTACACTGACACTTCAAATCACGTGGTTTCGTCTGCACGTGCTACAGGCACGCGGTGTTTTTTTTTGTTGCTGCCTGGTGTTTTTAGAGTTGCTGATTTTGTCAAATTTTCTGGTGTTTTAGTTACAGTATTTTGTAATTAGCATGGGGGTGGTTACTACATGGGATGACATCAACCCTAATGATGCCACTGAGCCCCCTTACTTAAACCGAGTAAAAATAAAGTAAGTTATGCCAATTTTGTTTCCCTTTCAGGCCTCATTCTTTAAATAGATCATTCATTCAACAATTGCCTGCTGAGTGTCAGACACTGTACTTGGCACAACATACCCCAGAATGAACCAGAGGTAGTCCTTGTGCTCCGAGCACTTAGGGAAGCCGTAAGAAAAAGATGGGAGCCGCTTTTACACTGACCTGTGCTTTTCCACCTCTGAAAAGAGATACCAGAAATGACCTGCACTGGCTTTTCATTTCCACCCCCAAGCTCTGTGCCCCAAATCAAGCTGTAATGGGATCAAGAAGCTTCAAGATCTCATGCCAAGAGAGGAGAGGCTAAATCACACTTGGAGGATGGCTTTTACACAGTTTTATGAATTTAGCTTTGAAACACAGAACTGAAAGTGATGGAGACAATAGTATTTCAGAGTTCCATCGTGGAAAGATAAAGCTTGCGATGCTCGGGACTGGCACTCCGGCTCTCCGTCCCACACTCAGACGGCAATTGGATTTTAACAAGGAGGAGGATTTGTGGTTTGGGAAATCCGGCATTTTTACTGTCTTGGGTCATATTTGAAATATTTGCAGCTGTTTAAAATAGCGTAATGTTATTTTTCCCATTGTCTTCAAAACAAACCCAGCAAGCTTTTATAAGTCATAACAACAAGCATAAAACTGGGACATTGGAAAACTCATGGGCTGGGTTTTGGAAAATCGATTCTCCCTCTGGATGTGTGTTTGGATTTGGGTGCAGAGGACCATTAGATTCTTGGGGGCCCACCTGACCTTGAATGACCTTGGGATCCTGAATGAAGGGGACGGGCTCTAGAGGCTATGGAGCTGGGATCTTCCACCCAACCCTTCTTTCTTCAGTGCAAGGAGAGAAGTACACACAGGGGCATGGGGACCTTCCCTCTAGCCAAGATGTCCTGTTTTTCTCTCTGGAATTTTCTTTAAAGGAAAATAAAAATAATCCAGAGACTCATATTTATTTAAGCAAGCAATTCCCAAAACCCATTGCCCTGGAATTCTGTCTTGTGAGCCACGCTGTCTGGAGCCTATCCCTGCCAGGGGCCTCAGGTGGGGACCACCACGGAGATGAAGAAGTGAACTGGCCTCAGATGCCAGGGTACCAAGCTTTCTGTTATTAGAAAACGAACAGTTTATTTTTCCCAGAAGGAAATATATAAGCTAATATATACAGAGAAGTCCTGGTTGTGCAGTGGTTAAGCACTCAGCTGCTAACCAAAAGGTCAGTAGTTTGAACCCACCAGCCACTCTGTGGGAGAAAGATGTGGCAGTCTGCTCCCATAAAGATTTATAGCCTTGGAAACCCTATGGGGCAGTTCTACTCTGTCCTATAGGGTTGCTATGAGTCAGAATCAACTCGATGGCAATGGGTTCGTTTTTTTAATACATACAGGTATCTTAATATACAGTAAATATATAGTTATAACCACAACCTGTCTGTCAGTTTGTCATACTGTAGTGCCTTGCATGTTGCTATGATGCTGGTAGCTATGCCACTGGTATTTTAAATACCAGCAGTCACTTATGGGGACAGGTTTCAGTGCAACTTCCAGACTACGACAGACTAAAAAGAAAGGTCTGGTGATCTACTTCCAAAAATTAGCCAATGAAAACCCTATGGATCAGTAAAGAATATTGTCTGATATAGTGCTGGAAGATGAGCCCAGTAGTTTGGAAGGTACTACACAACAGTCATAACAGTGGACTCAGACATACCAACAATCGTAAAGATGGCATAGGACTGGGCAAGGTTTTGTTCTGTTGTACATGAGGTCACCTGAGTCAATGGCAACTAACAATAACAACAGCATATGGTTATATATATTTCTTGAGCGCTTACTAGGCCAGACAAGCAGTATACCCTGATAAACCCCTGTAACAATCCCATAAAGTATGTACTGTTATTATCCCGGTTTTACTGATGGGAAAAACTGATATATGAGGAGGTTAGGTAACTTGCTCAAGGTCACTCAGCTTGGAGGCTGTAAAGCTGAGACTTGGGTGCAGGCAGGTAGCTGGTGGTAAGGACAGAGTCTTTAGCACTACTCTGTGGTCATTACTCAGTCTGGGCTTGTTTGTCATGCCCAAATCTAAACAAAGCCATGTCTGAGGTATCAGAAATTCTGAACACCTGATGACAAAGGAAGGAAAACGTTTGATGGCTTTGCTTTCGATTTTGAGAATTAAAAAAAAAAGAAAGATACATACAATTCTCAGATTATTTGGAAAATAGAAGAAGCCAAACCAAGAGTGAATTAAAACAGGCTTCCCCTATTCTGTCTTCATCACACCCCTCCAAAGTAGCAAAAGAAAGAAAGAAAAAAAATCCTTTATTGGTTCCTACTTTCTGAGATTATCTTTTCAAGCTTTTATATTCCTGGTTTTAGGAATGTAAGAAGAAGGGGGGAGAAACCTGACACAAAAGTGCTTTCAAAAGCCGAGTAGGAAGCAATGGAACCTAGGCGGCACTGAACGGATGGGAACGCGGCCGGGCGCGCTGGCCGGGGTCTGGCTGAGTGTGGGAGAATCCTCTTTGGAGGAAGGACATGTGAATAGTTTCAGAGTCCTGGGGATAAAAGACTTGAGAAGAAAGGCACTTCTCAATGAATGGTACTTAAAATGGGCTGGAAAACAGGGGAAACGGACCCTCTGAATGAAAAGCTGAAAAAGTGCCTTTTTTGTTGATTCCCTCACTGTGAGGGGCTGCTCTTGCCCCCCCAACCCCCGCCATCCTGCCTGACCCCTTCCCCACACTTAGTTCCTCGGGCACAGAGAAAGGCTTCTTGTTGTAATCCCATCTGCCTGCTCATCGACATTCTTTTATCTCTGCCCAGGGCCTGGCAGTTGGACTGAGGCTTCCGCTGCCAGAAATTTGGGTTTCACATCTAATATTCCCAAGATGGGCATCTGAGAAATGTCACTTTACATCAAAACTGCCTTCTCTAACAAATAGTTAGAAAGCTTTCCCCAGTGAGGTCGGGAAATAATTCTCTGTTCGAAATCATGCCAATGTAAACTCATATCCACATTTGGGATAGTCTGACTTAAAGGGACAGAGGACCACTTTGGTTTTATAATAAAAAAACTAATTTTAAAATGAAATTAAAAATGGAAAATTAGTAATGTTTCCTTTTAATGACGCTTGGTGTAATGATTAATATTGCTCTAGAACACATTCTTAAGAACAGGCTTTGCAGCTAAGGTCAGAGAGGGAAATTTGGGGGGATATTAAAAAATCATCAATAGATAACATCTTGCGTGGCTGGCAAAGTAAAAGAGATGATGAGGTGGGAATGGAGGCAGGGGCAGATTATCCAATAGGCAAGGTAAGCAGAGTGCTTACCTTGCTTACCAGGTCATCTGTAGTGAACAATTTCACATTTTTTCACCACACCAAAGATTCCACTTCTAGGCATGGCTGCCATCTGTCTCTCTCCCAAACCCACTGCACCTTCCTACAGAATCAAAGCCTCTTTTCAAATTTACAATCCCTGACAGGGACAGATGACCTAGTAAGCAAGGTAAGCATGGGTTTACTTGTGCTTACTTACTAATCTGTAGTGAACAATTTCACATGTGAAATTTCACATTGCTCACTACAGATGATCTGGTAGGTGTCTTAGTCATCTAGTGCTGCTACAACAGAAATACAACAAATGGATAGCTTCAACAAAGAGAAATTTAATCTCTCATAGTCTAGTAAGCTTGAAGGATTTCTCTGTCCGCTCTGGAGGAAGGTCCTTGTCATCAATCTTCGCCTGGACTAAGAGCTTCTCCGCACAGGACGCCCAGGTCCAAAGGATGCGCTCTGTTCCCAGCACTGCTTTCTTGGTGGTATGAGGTCCCCAACTCTCTGCGTGCTTCCCTTTCCTTTTGTCTCTTGTAAGATAAAAGGTGGTGCAGGCCACACCCCAGGAAAACTCCCTTTACACTGGATCAGGGATGTGACCTGAGCAAGGGTGTTACATCCCACCCTAATCCTCTTTACCCACAGGCAGAGATTATGATTTATAACACAAAGGAAAATCACAAAATGGAGGACAACCACACAATACTGGGAATCATGGCCTAACCAAGTTGACACATATTTTTGGGGGACACAATTCAATCCATGACACAAGGTAAGCACTGTGCTTACCTTGCCTATTGGATAATCCGCCCCTGGGTGGAGGTAAGAGGATAAAGGTTGTTTTGTGGGTACCATTGAGTCAATTCCTACTCAAAGTGATCCCATGTGACAGAGTAGAACTGCCCATTAGGGTTTCCTAGGCTGTAATTTTTATGGGAGCAGATAGCCAGATCTTTCTCCCGCAGAGCCACTGGGTGGATTCAAACTGCCAACCTTTCAGTTAGCAGCTGAGCACTTAATTGTTGTGCCAATAGGGACCCTTAAGACAATAAAGGAGAGAAGGAGACATCTCTTAGAAAAATCTCACAGCTCCAAAGAAAGTTCTGAAATAAAAGGAGTGAAGCACTTTTTCAGGAGGAGGGTTTGGGCCATTAGTTCATTAGAATGTACAGAAGACATTTGGAGATAGTCCGATTTTTAACCTTGCAGAAAATCTCTGCTCATAACTAAAATTTCAAGCATTTGTACACTTATCTCAAAGATAACACTGGGTCCTTGCAGTCTTGCAGAGGAAAAACCAGGCTCAGGATGGGCAGAGCTGACTTGACTCTGCAAGAAGGGTCTCTGCCTGGAAGACTGACAGGCTCTTTAGTTGAAGGTCTGAACACAGAGCAAGTCATCATAAGGCAATAAAACGAGCCTGCCTCCCTGCTGTCTACCTCCACTCCAGGGTTGTCCTTTGTTAGGGTGATTTTTATCTAAGGGGGTGGCAGTGGTGGGGATGAGGAGGTGGCAGGACTTGGGAAGATGGGGATGTTGGGGGTAGGAAGTGGTGGGGCTGGGAGTTTGGGAGGGCTGGGGAGGTGGGAGAGTTTGAGGGGAATGGGAGGGCCAGGAAGGTGGGTGTGGGTGGGTGAAGTCAACAATGAAATACCCACTGTGGCTGGTGAAGCCCTCCTAACTGCAACCTTAGGGTAGCAGATTGGAGTTTAGCACAAAGATTCTGTTAGATTTTGAAGTCCTGGCAGTCTCCCCTGGCACCTCCATTTTCTTTCCCTCTGGGAGGAAATACCTTCTGATGAGTTTATTTTCCCTCTCAGCAATAGCTGTAATCCCTAAAGCCAGAAATGTCTTTCTAAAATAAAAAACGAGAACCTAACATTCTAGCTACAAATTCTGCTATCACTACCCATCATTCTTAGGATAACGCACCATCCTCACCATGGCCCAAATGTAGGGTGACTGTTAAAATTATCAACCAAAGAAGGACATTTTTTTTTTACTGTTGTGCTTTAAGTGAAAGTTTACAAGTTAGTCTCTCATATAAAAACTTATACATACATTGTTATGTGGCCCTAGTTGCTCTCCCTATACTGTGACAGCACACTCCTCCTTTCCTCTGCGGATTTCCCCGTGTCCATTCAACCAGCTCCTAACCCTCTCTGCCTTCTCATCTCGCCTCCGGACAGGAGGGGCCCATTTACTTTCATGTATCTACTTGAGCTAAGAAGCACACTCTTCACGAGTATCATTTTATGTCCCACAGTCCGGTCTAATCTTTGTCTGAAGAGTTGGCCTCGGGAATGGTTTTAGTTTTGGGCTAACAGAGAGTCTGGGGGCCATGTCTTCCGGGGTCCCTCCAGTCTCAAACAACCCATTAAATCTGGTCTTTTTACTAGATATGAGTTCTGCACCCCACTTTTCTCCTGCTCCATCAGGGACTCTCTGTTGTGTTCCCTGTCAGGGCAGTCATTGGTGGTAGCCGGGAACCATCTAGTTTTTCTGGTCTCAGGCTGATGAAATCTCTGGTTTATGTGGCCCTTTCTGTCTCTTGGGCTAATACTTTCCTTGTGTCTAGGGTGTTCTTCATTTGCCCAAAGAAGGACATTTTTGAGAATGAAAGGGGATGGGGTTATAATCATACCAGGGCAACAGATATATACAGAGGCTGCCCCAGGAAAACTATGATGTGCAGTCACCAACCCATTGAGTCCCTGGGTGGTGAAAACAGTTAAGCACTCGACTATTAGTCGAAAGGCTGGTGGTTTGAACACACCCAGAGGCGCTTTGGAAGACAGTCCTGGGGATCTGCTTCTGAAAGGTCACAGCCTTGAAAACACTATGGAGCAGTTCTACTTTGCATACATGGGGTCACCATAAGTCAGAATCCATTCAATGGGAACCAACAACAACAGTCCCCAACCCAAAAGGCTGGGTGGGAGCTGGCCCCTGCCTACCTTCTCAGCCTCTTCTCCTCTCCCACTTCCCTCTGCTTTCTCCACTCCATCCAGGCTGGCTTCTTTTTTGTTTCATGTGCTCTGTCCCACCTCAGGGCCTTCACGCATCCTGGCCCCTCTGCCTAGATCTCTCTTACTTATCCATCTCACCTGGCTAGTGCCTGTTCACCTCTCCCACAGAAGCCACTATTCCCAGGGAAGACCTCTGTGGCTACCACGGCCATACTGGCTTTCCTTGTTTTATGGTCCCAAGGACCAGGGGTGACAGTCAAAACATGTAATCACTGGCTTGGTAATATGAATGAATGAACTAACAATAAATACATAATCTCCCTTCAGTTGTCAAAATAAATTAGACTATATATTGAGCAAAACTGCTTAGTGAGTAATATTTTATAGTGTAAATTGTACATCAAATCATTCTCATGAATTCCAAATTACTTTTTTAAAACTATCTATTTGGGAACAATTATAGATTCATGGGAGGTTGAAAAAATAGTACACAGAGGTCCTATGTACCCTCCACCCAGTTTCCTCCAGTGGTAACATCCCACATAACTGTAGTATAATCTCAAAACCAGGAATGTGCATTCAGGTTGGGTGCATACGTGGATGAGAGAGCTTCCTACATGGCCTGGAGAATACTTGCCTCAGGCCCTGACAATAGTGGCACCTCTAATGCCAGTTGCCTTGTCATCTACGCCCTCATCCCATGGCCACGAAGGAGCAGCAATGGTGCAGCAATGCCCCTCCAAGACCTGTTCTCACCTCTGGGTCCATCTCTGGGTGACATCAGTAAGACTCATGCCACTCACCAATGAGTATAGAAATATTTCAACATTTTAACTATCTTTGTCTATACCGGCATGTACTTATTAAATATCAACTCTAAGCAGGACTTACAAAAAATATGCTTCCATTTTCAATGATCAACTGTTCACTGTCCTCTAATCCCTTTGAAGTCAAGGGCCTTCTTGTACTTTTCTTGTATCACCAGTGCCTAGCTCAGTGTTAGCACACAGCAGACACTCAAAGCACTTTTGCTGAATGAATGAGTGAATAAATGGGAGTCTGTTCTGTGGAGAGCTTGTTGAACCTAAACTGGTTTCTTTTAAGAAGAGGCTATTCATTCCTTTCCCAAAAGATGCTTTCACCTCCAGTTCCACTGGATTTTTTTTTTTTTTTTTTTAAATCAAGGAAGAGGGGCATGGACCAGCAGTTGCTAGCCTAGATGGCCTGATTATGGTATTCACAGTGTCTGATGCCCTCCTGATTATTCTGAAATAAGGGCAAGAAATTACATAAATTGGCAGTGAGAGTCCCAACACTTGGGACCGAGGAGGTATGCACATTTGCTTTTCCAATTTTCTCTTCCCCTACCAAGTGAACACATGGAGCTTTCACTTTCCGTATGTTTTTAATGCCTGCCAGAGAGAAGTGTTCCATCAAGCTAGAAGTAACAGGTTGAGTTAAAAAAAAACCAAAAAACCTGTTGCCATCGAGTTGATTCCAACTCATAGTTTATTCCCCCCTGAGGTTGCTTCAGGCAGGGTGTGGATCCAAGGGGAAGACAAAACAATTTCCCATGACATAAGGCCTTCTCAGAAAGTGCTGGACTCCTATGCTCTTAAGTCATGTGCTCCCCCTCCCCCAGCACCCCACGTGTACCTCTCATCACCCTGACTATGCTGTACTGGAATTGACTGTTTTCTGGACTGTCACTCACATTAGACTGGAAACCTGAGGAAGGTCAGGGTTGTGTCTGTCTTCTTTCCTACCTTATCCCAGCACCTGGTTTAGTGCCCAACTCAAGGTAGGGGGCTCAGTATGTATTTGTTAGATGAATCAATGAATGAACAAATGATTGAATATACAAGGGAAACAAGAGCATTAATCAGAGCTTTATGACAGTCATGAAGTCATCTAGGCTTTTGGCACTCATATGTTCTGGTTCTTACTGCAAGAATCACCCAAGATCAATGTTGTCCGTCCTATAATTCAGTGGTTCTCAACCTTGAGAGATACCGATTGCTGGGCCCCATTCCTGGAATTTCTGATACAGTAGGTGTCTTAGTTATCTGGTGCTGCTGTAACAGTAATACCACAAGTGGGTGGCTTTAACAAACAGAAATTAATTTTCTCGAAGTTTAAGAAGCTAGAAGTCTGAATGCGGGGTGCCAGCTCCAGGGGAAGCCTTTCTCTCTCTGTTGGCTCTGGGGGGAGGTCTTTATCTCTTTTAATCTTCTGTTCCTTAGCTCCTTGGTGATCTTCATGCGGCATGGCTTCTATCTTCTCCCATCTCTGCTGCTTAATCTGCTCCTTTTATATCTCAAAAGAGATGGATTAAAGACACACCCTACACTAATACTGCCTCATTAACATAACAAAGAAAACCCACTCCCAGCTGGGATTGTAACAACAGATATAGGGGTTAGGATTTACAGTACATATTTTTGGGGGACACAGTTCAATCCATAACAGTCGGTCTGGTGTGGGGTTCCAGACTTGTATTTCTAACAAGTTTCAGGGTAATGTTGATGTTTCTAGTCCAGGCAAGGACTACACTTTGAGAGCCATTGCTATAATAAATAGAATAATTTAGCACAAATTGGGAAATCAGTGCTTGTTTGGGAGGAGCTGAAAGCCTTTCCGTTAAGACATAAATCACGGGATTTTAACAAATGGCAGTATTATTGCTTATCATGTCAAATTAATTTTATCAGTTCAAGTGTGATTTAAAGAATTTAGGAATCCATATCTTTGACCTTGTGATAGATAACTATGCTGAACTTTTAATCAATGAGAATTCCATACAAAAGATCATGAATTTTGGAGCCAATGAGATCTGACTTTGAATCTGACTTTACCACTGACCGACCAGGTGACCATGGGCAAGTACTCCTTCTCTTTCCGTCACAGAATTCATTTGGAAGGTGTGCTTGATAAAACTCTTTTCACAATTGCTAGAACAGAAAAAAAAAACAAACAAACAAGTATCCTTTTCTAGCCAAAGTTTAACTGGATTACGAGACTAAAAATAATGAGTTTGTATAGCAAGGGATATAGTGTTCTCTGAAGCTATTCAGTTCCTGAGATTTAGATAGCAAGGGTTTTATTAGAAAATTAATCTGAATATATTTGGTTACTGAGTTTAGATACAGAGGGACATTTGTATAAGTAAAATAACTCTTCACAGAGTAGATAGATGCTCAATAAATGTTACATATAATAGAAAAACTGGATGCATAAGAAAAATGGATAAATCATGGGGAAGATCTTCACCACCTGAGTATTCATTATTTGAGAACCTGTAGGTAGCAAGTTGTGAAGGGAAGCTGAGATTGTCATAACGTGGAAAATATTCACTAACCACATTACCATCACAAAATTACCCCAACTAAAATTCTTCCTTGTTTAGCATCTATTTGGGCCATTATGTCATGGTCTTGTTGTTAGGTGCTGTCCAGTCAGCTCCGACTCATAGTGACATCAGGTATAACAGAAAGAAAGACAGCCCAGTTCTTCACACCATCCTCACCATGGTTGCTATGTTTGAGCCCATTGTTGCAGCCACTGCAGTCCACGGCACACTGTATACATATAAAATGGTAGCTGTGGTAATTGCTATTTGTCTCAGTGGTTTGGGACGGCAGTTTACCCAGCCCACATTATTCTGAGCTCTGAGTTCCTCAGGCATTGCCTGAGTTGCTTGCTCTAAGGCCCTTTCCCAGCTTGTTAGAAAGGTCCTGCCAGGAGCGGAGATCAGTCCTTTATCAAATCAACTGGTCCTCTCAGCTTGAAAAAGTAAGGGAGCAGTTAAGAATTGATCTTCACTATTCAAGATGTTTCCTTTAGTCTGTTGATGTTATGCACAGCAGCAACAGCAGCAGTGAGGGAACTTTTCACAACAATCTGATTTCAGCAGGGAGATCCGGCCCAACGCAGCATATGTGTAAACATTCCCAGATGCTCTGACTTCAAGAAGTGCGCTCTGGATGTAATACAAATGACAGTGGTATGGCAGTGATGGTAATGAGGGTGGTAATAAGCAGGCCGGGGGAGAGCGAGGTGATTTTCTGGCTAGCTCTCAGGTGAGAAACAATATTGGCTTTCTTTCTCTAGGCCCTGCCCTAGTTCCTAATACTCATAGGAACAATCCTCGCTAAGCACCTGTAGCCGGCAGCTCCTCAAATGACCCTCAGTGATCTCTGCCTCTTGGCATACCCACGTGTAATCCTCTCCCCTTGAGTATGGGTTGGATTTAGTGGCTTGCTTCTAAACAACAGAATACAGAAAGGTGATGGGATGTCACTTCTGTGATTAGGTTGTAAAAGAGTCTATCATTCATCTTGCTAGCAGACTCTCTTCATTGCCCTCTTAGCTTGTGAGTTTTGATGAAATAAGATGCTATGTGGGAAAGAGACACACGCCAGGGAACTGAGGCCCTTAGACCAACAAACGTCAAAGAACTGAATCCTGCCAGCAACCATGTAAGCGAGCTTGGAAGTGGATCCTGCCTTTGTTGGGCCTTCAGATGAAACCCCAGTCCAGACTGACACCTTGGTTGTAGCTTAGTGAGACTGAGAACCTGTCTTAGGCTGGGTTCTCTAGAGAAGCAAAACCAGTAAAGCATATAAACATATATATACAGAGAGAGATTTATACCAAGGAAATGGCTCACTCGGTTGTAGAGGCTGGAACGTCCCAAGTCTGTGAGTCAGGATAGAGGCTTCTCCTGATGCAGGTAGCCACAGGGGCTGGTGAACCCAAGATCGGCAGGTCAGAGAACAGCGCTCTTGCTCACAGGCTGTGAAGACTGATGAATTCCCAAAGATCGGCAGGCAAGACTGCAGGTAAGCTGCTAGCTCAAGTCCCAAGAACCAGAGGTCAGATGAACAGGAGCCACCTGCAGGATCCAGAACGAGCAAAAGCCCACAAGCCTTGCCAGAATATCCACTTATATTCAGTGCAGGCCACAAGCCCAAGGAAACTCCCTTTCAACTGACTGGCTACTCGCAGCAGATCCCATCATGGAGATGATCACATAATATTAAATCTCATCATGGAAGTGATCACACCATCATACGACTATCAAACCACTGAGAATCATGGCCCAACAAAGTTGACACACAACCTTAACCATCACAGGACCTGAAACAGAGGCCCCAAATAAGCTGTGCCTGGATCCCTGACCCACAGAAATTGTGAGATCATAAAGTGTGTTGTTTTAAGTTTTGGGGTGATGCAGTGTTAAAGCCTTCAGCTGCTAACTGAAATGTTGGCGGTGCGAACCCACCAGCCGCTCTGCAGGAGAAAGATGTGGTAGTCCGCCTCCATAAAGATTTTTACAGCCTTGGAAACCCCATGGGGCAGCTCTACTCTGTCCTATAGGGTCGTTATGAGTCAGAATCAACTTGACAGCAGTGGGTTTGTTTTTTTGGGTATTATAGCAAACTTACCACCAGCTCAATTGTCCCCACAGGTTGTTAGGAGACTGAAAGTAAAACAAAAATAGGTGAGTAAGCTCTTTGTAAAGTGAGCACTGGTGGTGCAGTGGTTAAGAGCTCAGCTGCTAACCAAAAGGTCAGCAGTTTGAATCCAGCCATTACTTCTTGGAAACTCTATGGGGCAATTCTCCTCTGTCCTTTAAGTTTGCTGTGAGTTGGAATCGACTCGATGGCAATGGGTTTTTATGAGTTTTATCTTTCAAGACTCAGCCCAGATCTCACTTCAGGAGATTATCTCCCCCTTCTCTGATTTTCAGGAGCCCTAGTGGCACAGTGGTTAAAGTGCTCATCTGTTAACCGAAAGGTCGGCTGTTTGAACCCACCAGCTGCACCAAGGGAGAAAGATGTGGCAGTTTGCTTCCGTAAAGATTTACAGCCTTGGAAACCCTATGGGGCAACTCTTCTGTGTCCTACAAGGTCGCTATGAGTCGGAATCGACTTGACAGCAGTAGGTTTTGAATTTCTCTGATTTCCCATTGCACTCATATGGAATTCTATTACTTTTTCCTTTATATCAGGGGTTGGCAAACTATGGCCCCTGGGCCAAATCTGGCCCACTGCCTGTTTTTGTAAATAAAGATTACTGGAACATAGTCATGCCCATTCTTTTGTTGTTCTTGTTGGGTGCTGTTGCATCACTTCCGACTCATAGCAGAACAAAACACTGCCTGGTCCTGTGCCATCCTCACAATCATTCCTACGTTTGAGCCCATTGTTGCAGCCACTGTGTCAATCCATCTCTTTTTCCCTGACTACCTTACCAAGCATGATGTCCTTCTCCAGGGACTGGTCCCTCCTGATAACATGTCCAAAGTAAGTGAGACGAAGTCTCTCCATCCTTGCTTCCAAGGAGCATTCTGGCTGTACTTCCTTCAAGACACACTTGTTCATTCATCTGGAAGTCCATGGTATATTCAACATTCTTCACCAACACCATAATTCAGGCACGTCAATTCTTTTACATATTGTTTATGGCTGCTTTTGTGCTACCAGTTCAAGCTGCTGTGAAGTCCATTCTGACCATGGCGACCTCATATGGGTCAGAGTAGAACTGTGTTCCGTAGGGTTTTCAATGGCTGTGATCTTTTGGAAGTAGATTGTCTGAGGTATCTCTGGAGGGACTCGAACCACCAACCTTTCAGTTAGCAGCCGAGTGCGTTAAGTGTTTGTACCACCCAGGGGCTCCTTTGTTCTACAAAGACAGATATAAGTAGTTGTAACAGAAACTGAAAGGCCTGCACAGCCAACCATATTAACTTTCTGGCCTTTACAGAAAAAGAATTTGCTGACTCCTGATTTAAATCCTAATTATATCTCTTTCCTATTCTGTACATTAGGTTATAAACTTCTTGGACACAAATTCTGTGTTTGATCAGTCCAACTTGTTACCCTGGTGAACGAAGCTGCCCACCTTTTCTCAGAGTCCCCTGAATTCAGCCTCACAGAGCATCCTCCTGTTCCAGAGCCCCTTGCATCCTTTCTACCTCCCGTCTGAGCTTGCTGTTCAGTCCGGACCTGGTCTTCAACTCTCCCCTGGAGGGTTTCTTCTTGTTCTCCTAGCTACCCCCTCACCCCAGACCCCGTACATACAGAGGCATTCCCTGACTATAGTATCTATTTAAAAAGGAGCTCTGGTGGCACAACAGTTAAGCACTCAGCTGCTTACCAAAAGGCTGGCGGTTCAAACCCAGCCAGCAGCTCTGCGGGAGAAAATACCCAGAGATCTGCTACTGTAAAGATTACCACTTGGAAAACCCTATGGGGCGGTTCTACTCTGTCACACGGGGTCACTATGAGTTGGAATCAACTTGATGGCACCCAGCAACAACTGCTGGTCTTGGTTCAGTCACCCTGTGAATCCTGCATAGCACACACTGCAAGCTGTAATTATCTTCATTTATTTGTTCAATTGTCTCTCTCCCCTACTAGACTGTAAGCTTCTTGAGGGCTAGGCCTTATTGGTCTAGTTTCCCACTCTATTTGCAATGTCTTGAACAGCATCTGCCACACAGTGGTAAATGCTGTAGAAAATACTATTTACTGACTGAACAGCTGAATGAGTGAATAAATCTTTGTCCCCATCAAAGTGACTAGCTGAGTATCTAATAGGCACTCAAAACTATTTGTTGAATGAATGACTAATGTAAGAGGGGACACTTAATCATGATAACACTGATAAATGAAAGTAATTCACTGCACTCACTGCTCTCTCTCTCTCTCAATCCTTTAATATCAAGCTCACAGAAAAGAACAGCTTCCTTCAGCTCCATTTAAATTATTCAGGATACAGGAAAGGAAGCAGGCTCTCCAGGGACATGCTGGCACATCCTTCTCTGATTGTCAGAGAAAGAAGAGATGCATCAGCCTATAGGTCTAACTCTAGGTCTAGCTTCTGTCCATGGACTGAGGGTGGAGTAGGCTGGGGGAGTGAACTAGTTCTGTGGAACTCTGCAAATACGCTGCCTGTGGATCGTGAAATCTGTTTTTCCTCACACTGGCAGTCTGAAGTTGGAACTTAATATGTTTTTTTAAAGCAACACTTTTTCTGATCATAAAATTGCTGCATACATTGCAAAGAATTTAAAAACTAATGAAAATGTAAACAAGAAAATAAAAATTACTCTTAAACCTATAATCATGGCTATCTATTTTTCCTTACCTATATAGCCTTCCTTCCTTCTTTCAACACATTTGGGGCCCATTTAGCATTATATTCTGAACATTATCTCATAGAATTAAATGTTTTTCGACAATAACATTTTAAACAACTGTATAATATTCAGGGGAATTTAACAAATCCCCTACATCAGTTGCTTTGTATATATCATTATACAATGAACTAATACACAATTCTACAATGAACAAATTTGGTAACTTTCCATTTCCTTTAACTAGATTTATAGAAATGGAATTATTGGCTAAAAAATATGTAGAATTTAAAAATACTGCTTACAATTATGGTCAAATTAAATTTATAGGAATGATGTAGATTCACGGTCCCAACTTCATGCCCATTTCACCACAACCTCACCATGGAACTTCACCAACATTATTCCACTGGTATCACATAATGCTTTTATTATTTTAATTAGAAAAGATAAATTAAAATATTTGTTTATCATTTATATCTCTTTTTCTCTATAAATTTATTTTCCCTATCCATGATCTTTTGGCCTGGTGGTGTAGTGGTTAAGAGCTCTGGCTGCTAACCAAAAGGTGGGCAGTTTGAACCCACTAGGTGCTCCTTGGAAACTCTATGGGGCAGTCCTACTCTGTCCTATAGGGTCACTATGAGTTGGAATTGACTCAACGGCAACAGGTTATGGGTTACAGGTTATGACCTTTTGGAGCTAAAATATTTTAAAATTCAATTAAACTGAAATAATTGGTATCTTCTATGTGCTTGATTACACGTCTAATTAAAAATAATATTTTAAGAGTAATATATACATTTGATATACATAATCAGGCTGTAATAAACTATAAAACTAAAGATATTGTACATTAACAGCTCACTTACCCTGAGGTGATTTACTGACTCATTTTAACTCTTTGGAATATTGAGTACCTGCATAAAAACAAAAAGATGGATTTGAGAAGCCCAAATCATGGTCCAAGACCACATTCTAAGGCAGTGTTTCTCCAGCTATGGTACATGAACAAAACTCAGCAAAATCACCTAACAGGGTGTGTGTGTGTATGTTTGCAGTTTTTGTTAAAAATACTTCTTTCCGGGGGAGGGGGTGAAGGTTTGTCACAGAAAATAAGACCTGAAGCCCCAGGGAGATTCTGTGAGGTAATATATGCTGAGTGAAGTGTCTTTTTTTTTTTTTTTTTTAGCACTGTTTTGCTGTTTTTGCTCATGTGCCCCCTAAAATGTTTTTAAAAACTTATTTACCCCTTGCATATTTTTAAATTGATAGCTAAGCTATTGCATCACAAGGTTAAACAGTTGCACAATTTCTAGCATATTTTAAGTAATGCTGTGAAATAAAGCAGTTTTATTAACTCTTAAATTTATCCAATGGAATCCAAATATTACAGGGATATGATACATCACTCCTTTTTTTTTCATTCCACTTCCTGTAGTGAATTCACAATAATGTAATGTATTTAATGCTTGAAAGGCTTTTTATTGATCATTCTGTCACACTTTTTGGCATCAACAATCTGTAGAAATTTAAAATTTTAAATATTAAATATTTTCTGTGAATTTAGTGCTATAAATTTTAAAAAATTTCCTTTGGATTGAGCTATCATTACAGTTATTATTATTTGTACCTAAAGGGTCAAAACAACAAACATATTATAAATTTTGATAAATAATTATTAAACATGAGAAATAAAATTGTATCAGAAGTGCATATTTTAACGAAATGGATGGGGCTCCCCCTTTCCATTAAAAACCAACAAACCAACCCATTGCCATCCAGTCGATTCTGACTCATAGCGACCCTACAGGACAGAGTAGAACTGCCTCCTAGGGTTTCCAAGGAGCACCCAGTGGATTCAAACTGCCCACCTTTTGATTATCAGCCTTAGCTCTTAACCACTGTGCTACCACAGTTTCCGCCTTCCCATTAGCTCCTGAATATTTCTGATTGTCCAGATGAGACGGGATTCAATTTTATTCTCTGTTGTTTTTTTTTTCAAATCATAGTTGTAAGCACTGAAAAACTTTGTTCACATAAGTAGATGAGCATGGAAAGAGTTTTGTTTTAGCAACATCACTCAATTCTTTAAACTCTTCCAAGTTATTTGCCAAAAAAATCACATGGTTATCTATCATCAAAAATTATTTTTAATGATCTACCAGCTGACAACTCCATCAGATCTTCCTTCGATTTTGTTGAAAGCAAAGAATTGAAAACCAGTTACTTACAAAAAGATCTGTAACCCAATCATTAGAATCATTCACTTCCTCAACACTCAACAGCAAGATTTTGAATCGCTGCTTTGTTTAGTGTCCTGGATTTTTCTACCCTGGGGCAATACACCATATTAAGATTCAAGATGGGTGAGAGGTGGACTTTTTTTTTTCCTAAGAGGGGAAAGAGGCAGCTGTGAAAGGGGAAGTGAGAGAGGATTAGCCAGGGCTCTATGCACAACTCCAGGGCGGGAAGGGGTTGGTGCATCCTTGTCTTGGAGAAGATGCTCCCTGGAGTTGTGCAGCTTTGAAGCTCTGGAACGAGAATGCCTGTGCCACAGGCATGTTCTCAGACAGGTTAGTTTTAGAAGAGTATACGAAGGGGCTGACAATCTGGAAAGTGAATTTTTTAAAACCATTCGTGTCAAACCTAAAAACCACCCAAACTCATTGCCATTGAGTTGGTTCCAACTCCTAGTGACCCCATAGGACAGAGTAGATCTGTTCCATGGGTTTTCCAGGGCTGTAATCTTTATGGAAGCAGACTGCCACATCATTCTCCTGCTGAGTAGCTGGTGGATTCGAACTGCCAACCTTTTGGTTAGTAGCCAGCAGCCAAGCGCCCGCAGCCAAGCGCCACCAAGGCTCCTTATTCATGTTAAAGTGGACCTTAAAAATCTTTGTGTGGCAACTATAAGAATACTAATAGATTCAGGTAAGAATCATCAATGGGGGCTGGAAATGATCAGTGAAAGCTTGATAAGGAAGAGGATAGTTCCAGAGTATCAAACTATCTCCCCCCAAAACATTAATTAATTAGTTGTTAATTACTAAGTATAAAATACTTATAATAAACTAACTTTACAGTGAGAAAGCTGGCAGACACTTTATTAGCCAAATGATCAAAGTTAACACCTCCAGTATTTGTACAAACACTGGTTTACTGGTATGATGCACTGAGAAAAACAGCATCATTTCACTGATCTTCCTGTCTAAAAACCATAACCTGAATCTAATCTTGGGGAAACACTGTTTGTTGTTGTTAGTTGCCATTGAGTTGGCTCCAACTCATGGTGACCCCATGTATAACAGAATAAAACGTTGCCCGATCCTGTACCTGATCTTGTCCCCAATCATGAAAAAATTTATCTTCATGATCGCTGGTATGGTGGAGTCCATTAGACAAATCCAAACTGAAGGATGCTGTATAAAGTAATTGCCCTTTACTTTTCAAAAACGTCAAGGTTATAAAAGGTAAGGGAATATTGAGAAACTGTCCCAGATTGAAGAAGGCTAATGAGATTTGACAGCTAAATGCAGCATGTTGTTGGATTGGATCTTGGACCTATAAAGGACATTATTGGGGCAACTGGTGGAATATAAAACAGCTCTGTGATTAGAAGGTGTCTTAGTTACCTAGTGCTGCTGTAACAAAAAATACTACAAATAGGTGGCTTTAAAATACAGAAATTTATTTTCTCACAGTTCTGGAGGATGAAAGTCCAGATCAAGGTCTTGGCTGTGTTGACTGTAAGCCTCTCTCCTAGTTTCTAGTGTCTGCTGGCAATCCTTGGCATTCCTTTGCTTATAGACGATCCTCACATGTTGTCTATCTGCCTCTTGTGTGTGCCTGTCTATTATGCTTTTTTAAATAAGATACCACTCAGAAGTGATTAGGTTTAGGACCCATCCTACGCTGGTATGACCTCCTTAACGTAACAATAGGAACGCCCTATTTCCAAACAGCAACATGTTCACAAGTACAGGGATTAGGACTTTCACATTTCTTTTATAGGGACACAATCAATCCATACTATAAGGCATTACTGAATCAATATTAATTTCCTAATTTTCATGGTTATACTGTGGTGATGTAGGAGAGTGCCTTTGGTTTAAGGAAATATACACTGAAGTACAAAGGAGCAATAGAGTATTGTGTCTGTAACTTACTCTTAAATGGTTCAGAAAAAGAAATGTATAAAAATACGTATATTGAGGAAGTGGTGAAAGAAATGTGAGGAATTTGGGTAAAGGGTATGCAGGAGTTCATTGAACAATTATTGAAATATTTTTTTTTGTTTGATTTTTTTTTTTTTTAATTTAAACTACCAATTTTATTTGTATTTTACCAATTTTTTTCAACAATGTCCTTTTTCTAATGCAGGATCCAATCTAGGATACCAAGTTGCATTTAAAGTTATTGTTTTTCTTTTTCCTTCCTACTTTTTATTTTGAAATAATTACAGATTCACAGGAAGTTACAAAGAGGTCCGGTGTACTTTTCACACAGTTTCCCTCAATGGTTATATCTTACATAATTATAGTACAATAGCAAAACCAGGAATTTGTCACTAGTGCATTGGGTGTGCAGTTCTACATCAATTTATCACATATGTAGATTTGTGTAACCACCACTGCAATCAAGATCCAGGCAGTTCCTGGATAACCAACGAGTTCCATTCCTAAGTCTGTCTTTAAGTTGAATTTGTACATAATTGGAACAGTTAGTCAAATGTTTGTCTTAGTACACAATATATAGTGTACCTTTCTATGCATAAAAAAAATTAGAGAAACACTACCAGATACACTAAAATATCTTTAACATAATAATACAGTAATAATACTAATGTTTTGAGGCACACTGCAAAATAGTACCCATTTCTTGTTATGAACCATTGTATATACCTCAAATGTTTAATATAATAGGCTTTACAATGGTTGGTTTGTAACTATGGGTTGCACCTAAGTAGGGCTTTTGTAACTTGGGGACTGCCTGTACAGAACTATTCCATCACCATAAACATCTCCCTCAGGCTACCACTTTATGTCAGATCCACCCATCCCCCTATCATCCCTAACCCCGAGCAACCACTAATCTGTTTTCCATCTCTATAATTTTGTCATTTCAAGGATGTTATATAAATAGAATCATACATTATGTAACTGGGATTGGCGTTTTTCACTCAGAATAATTCTATGGAGATTCATCTGGGCTCTTATATGTGTCAATAGGTTTATTGCTGAGTAGTATTCTATGCAAGCAATGTACTGCACTGGGCAAATCTGCTGCAAAAGACCTTTTTCAGGTGTTAAAAAGCAAAGATGTCACTTTGAGGACTAAGGTGCACCTGACCCAAGCCATGATATTTTCAATGGCCTCATAAGCATGTGGAAGCTGGACAATGAATAAAGAAGACCTAAGAAGAATTGATGCCTTGAATTATGGTGTTGGTGAAGAATATTGAATATACCATGGATTGCCAGAGGAACGAACAAGTCTGTCTTGGAAGAAATACAGCCAGAGCGTTCCTTGGAAGCGAGGATGGCAGGACATACTTTGGACATATCATCAGGTGGGACCAGTCCCTGGAGGACACCATGCTTGGTAGAGTAGAGAGTCAGTGAAAAAGAGGAAGACCCTCAACAAGATGGATTGACACAGCGGCTGCAACAATGGCCTCAAACATAACGATTGTGAGGATGGCGCAGGACTGGGCAGTGTTTTGTTCTGTTTTACATAGGGTCACTATGAGTCGGAACCGACTCGACAGCACCTAACAACAACAACAGTATTCCATGGTGTGGATGTACCATACTATGTTTAACCATTCACCCACTGAAGGACATCTGGGTTGTTTTAGGCTATTAGAAATAAAGCTGCTATGAACATCCATGTACAGGTTTTTATGTGAACGTTATTTTCATTTCTCTGGATCAATGCCCAGGAGGGCAATTACTATGTCATGTGGTAGCTGCATGTTTGGTTTTTTCTTTTTTTTTTTTAAAGAAACTGCCGAACTGTTTTCCAGAGTGGCAGAATGAAATTGTTTTAAAATAAAACATTAAATAAAATCCTCTGTGTACTATCCTGGGGGACTGTTAATCCCCAGTTTGAAGATCACTTTTTAAGAAGCCCTGTGGACAAAGATGAAGACTTTAGGAGCCCAAAGCAAGTGTAGACAAACACAAAATGATTCATTAAGAATGAGAAGATCTTCACTGTATAAAACGTGCAGAGATCTATGAGTGATTCTCAAAGAAGGAGGTCTAGAGAATTTCCTTTTGAGATAGGTAATGAGATTTTCATGCCTATACCAAGAGAGGGTAGGTGAAGTGAGGTTGAGAAACACTGCTGTTGACAAAGCAGGAAACGTCCAAATCTGAGACAGCCGTAAGACAGAAACATAAAGATAGGCATAGGGTCTGATGTCCATCTCTGGTATCTTCCTTTGAGCAAAATGTAGGTAACACTTGTCTAATGTAACCAGGGGAATAATCCCTGTCCCAGTCAGGACTGATTCTTCTTGTATGTGTCCAAACATGCTCAGATCTCACAGGGGCTCTTACATGCTGGGATGTGCATTTCTTGATCCATGGCCCTTACTGTGAAATACTTGTCTTTAAGTCTTTACCAACTGATTTCTTCTGCAGGCTTTCCTCCCTTCCATTGACTTGGCAAATGGTGGCTATAGTTGTGCCATGTTGTAGTTCTATTTCCAACCAGATTCCCTACCTAACATTTTCCCCACAGCAATTACTTGGAATGGTTACTGTTTAAATAAGAGAAGGCAAATTGGCTTTTATCTCACCAACTGATTGGCAGTAGGCCTCTTGGAGCCCTCTGCTAGTTAGGATTTTGAAGCCCTTTCTGGGCTCAGTGGGAGAGAGTTCCTGGATTGATGAGTGATGTCTGTGTGGCCTCTGGAAGAAAGATGATAATGTGCTTGCTATCTGTGGTAAGTAGCCTCTAGGACGGCCACCAACGATTCCCCTCCTGGTATTCATATCCATGAGTGTGTGTGGGACCCCATGACTTGCTTTGAACCAACAGAATATAGCAAAAGTGCTGGAATGTCACATCTGTGATTAGGTTACCAAAGATTGTGGCTTCCATTTTGCTAACAGAAACCCTCTCTTGCTGGCTTTGATGAAAGCAAGCTGCCATGTTGGAGAGGCTTACATACCAAGGAACTGATGGTGGCCTCCAGATAATAGTCAGCAGAGAACTGAGGCCCTCAGTCCAACAGCCCCTGAGGAACTGAATCCTGCCTTCAGGTGAGACCCTAGCGCTGGTGGACACCTTGATTACATGCAGCCTTGTGAGAGACCCTGAGGGAGAGGATCCAGCTAAGCATGCTGGATTCCTGACTCACAGAAACTATGAGATAATAAATGTATGTTGTTTTATCTTGCTAAGTTTTAGGGTAATTTGTCATGTAGCAGTAGGTAACTAATATACCAAGTATTTGCTATTTTCATTTTGATCCCTTTATGCACATTATTATACATAGAAAAATAGTAGGGGTAGTAATACACCCTTAACAACCAGCAAGAAACCATAGCTGAATTTAACCCTTTCATTACTAGTGGTGTAACATATTAAAAAAAACAAACAAAAAAAAAAACCCACCAAACTGTTGCCGGCGAGTCAGTTCCCACTCATAGCAACCCTACAGGACAGTGTAGAACTGCCCCATAGGGTTTCCAAGGAGCAGCTGGTGGGTTCAAACTGCTGACCTTTTAGTTACCAGCGATAGCTCTTAACCACTACACCACCAGGGTTTCTGGTGTAACATATACTAGCCACTTTTTATGCCTCTGGACCTCAAAGGTAGTAGTTATTCTAATGCATTTAGCATCAAGGCCCCTTTCAAAATGTGTGAAGCTCAGTTGGAGCCTTATTGTTGTGTAGATTGTGCATTTTATTAGGTGATACTTCCTGCATGTGTTAGTTTTGTAGACATTTGCCTTTTTTCCCTTTATTTCTGTGAGATAAGGCTTGCAAGCATGATTATGGCTTTCCTATGTGATAATTAGGGAGCCCTGATGGGTTTGTTTTGGTTTTTCTGTGTCATATTTGGAAAATCAGAGGTTCCCCATGTAACCTAATGGGAAAAAAAAAAAAAAAAAACCCAAAAACCAAACCCGTTGCCCTCAAGTTGATTCCAGCTCATAGCAACCCTATAGGACATAGAGTTTCCAAGGAATACCTGGTGGGTTTGAACTGCCAGCCTTCTGGTTAGCAGACGTAGCTCTTAACTGCTATGCCAGCAGGGTTTCCACCTAATGGAAAGGTGCTCACAATAAACTATGCATTTAGTTCTTACTGATATACTGTTATATTGATATACTGTCACAGATTGGTGGTGCCACAGTGCCACTCGCCTTATTGGTGGCTTGTATTACCAGATCATGTATCTCAAAATCTGTAACTCATATCAAAAATTCCGAATTGATCTTTAAATCAGCATGCCATAATTAGTGAAAACACACAGCATCAAAAAAAATTTTTTTTTTTAAATAAAAATTTAGTAACAAAAGGGTTAAAGGAAAAGATATGTAAATTATCAAGATCAAACACAAGAACTCAAGACGCAGTGGTCACAGGCCATTTAATGGAGAGGCAAACAGATATGGAGAATTCAACCAACTTTCAATTCAACTATTTTGCTACTTGGTGTCCCTGGGTAGTGCAAATGGTTACTAGGCTCAGCCGCTAACCAAAGGCTGATGGTTTGAGTATATCCAGAGGCACCTTGGAAGAAAATCCTGGTGAGCTACTTCTGAAAAATCAGCCACTGAAAACCCTACAGAGTACAGTTCTACTCTGACACACATGAGGTTGCCATGAGTTGGAATGGATTCAACAACAACTGGAAAAAAAAATGGCCACTCAGTTCAATGTCACTCATAACAGCCTATACTTACCTTAGCACTTACACTAGTTCTGTGTGAATGCTGGGCTTAATTATCTCTCCTTTCCACTGGAACATAGGTTTAATAAGCACAGGGACTCTGCCTCTTCCATTCATTGTTATATTGCCCACACCCGGCAAAATGTCAGGCCCATATTAGGCTCTTCAATAAATATTTGTTGAATGAATGAATGTTTATGTTTCAGTGTATGTTAATAACTCACAAACTAATGCCACACATTCTAGAAAAATAAGCACTAGAGATGGTTATAACGAAGATTTTTTTGGTGTTAAAGGAGCAAGTCTTGGTATCTGGCCAATTCACTCACTTCGGGCAACTAATTACCTGATAATGCCAGTTAAATGGGACATTACTGTAATAAGTACTATAAATTATTCATTACTAACACAGCGTTCAAGGTCAAGTGAAATCTGATGGAAAATCTCTTCACTGTGGAAAAATCACTTGCTGATTGCTATCACTTTCCCTGCTGCTGTATAGAGCTTATCTCCTTCCAGCATATTCAGCGGGGACCAGAGCCACTCAAGTTCATTTTATGGAAAATTAGGCAATCTCATCTTATCTGATTGCACTTCTTTGCTTAATCGTGAAAATAAATTTTTTTAACTATTATAAAAATAGGGAAGGAAATAAGTTACTGTTGGATAGAGCAGAATAAATAAAAATAGATTATCTGGGGTGGGGGCCGGGGAACAAAAACATAGAAAGCAGGTATCACCAACCTTCTGTGGTCAACCCCTGAATTGCCAAGTGTAAGTTAACCAACATAAAAATCAGAACCTACACTAAGGGGATACGTTTTGCATTTGCTTGGTGGCAAAATGACAAATGGTGGTGATGTCTTTATTTACTGAGAACCAGAAGGGCATTTCAGTTTCATCTCCTGTGGCTCTGTGTTGAGAAGAATTCCGAGGACAAGCAGAGGAGCACAATAATTGATTCATTGTGATTGGCACAGAGTGCAGAACAGATATATTTATCACTGCATTTACCAGTCTTATATTTCTCTAATATAATACAATTAGTCAGTTTCAGGGTTAATTGTGACTCCTCAAAATCCAATTGTTGTTTATTTTTCTTACTACAATCGTATGACCAAACTTATTTCTAGATTTAAGGAACTTTTTTTTTTTTTTAATCTTTGCTCTTCTAGCCTAGACTTGGTTTATACTTAACTTTCAACAGGTTATTTCAGCTTAGGGAACAATTTCAGGCTCTGAAATGGTACCAGGTTTCCCATAGTGAAAAACAAAGCCCATAAAAAGATGAATCATTTTTCAAAGGTGACAGAACCCACTGATGCCTCTGTCTTATGTTTGCATTTCACCATAAGCAGTAACTATATGTCCACCAGTGATCTGCTTTAATCTTAAGATAAATAAAACCTGTTGGAACAGAAACTGGGACTAGGGTGGTTGAAGGGTCAGCACCATTGCTAGTACTGTGTTCTTATATTGCACATGATTTCCTTCGGGCAACTAGCCCTTCACTAACCTAAATTAGTGCATAGAGTTTTTTTTTTTTTAAATGTATATTAAGAACTAAAATGGGCTGAAAACACTTTACAACATGGGTATCGAATTTATAATATGTAGATTGTATAAAGACAGTGAATACGTTGGACAACCTCAGCCTACAAAATCCTTTTTCCTCACTCTTTTGTTAAGCTTGAGGTGATCTACACTCTGAGAGCAAGGATGAGGGTTCCTCCCATTTGGCAACTCTGTGGATTGCCTGGACTTGAGTTTCCTCGACGGTCCACACTAATCCATCAACCCTGTATAGCTCCCACTCCTTCCTCTCAAATGTAAGGTGTAGAGTAAAACCTTCTCCAAGGACCTGCTATTTCTCTATCACTATGTACTAGTCCCCCACCTTGTTGAACTTTTATTCATTCATTCACATGTTAATTTAATAAAAATTAATTGAGTACCTAGTACATGGTATCAGGGATGGATCACCCAATAAGCAAGGTAACCATGTGCTTAGGGCATCAACGAAACAGGGGCACCAGCTGTCCAAAGCAAAGACCCACAGATGCCACCCAGACACGACACAAGGAAAAGCAAGTACCACAGTAGAAGGGAACTAAATGAAACTGATACAATTTTATAAATTTTGTGTACGATAACAATTATATTTTCCTTTTCATTTCGGACCCATCGGGTATAACCTCCCATTCAGTTCTCTCTCGCCCACCACATAAGAATGCACTAGCAGCACCATAATCATGTGACTCGTGAGGTATCTGGTCCTGTGCAAAGAGTACCAAAATGCATCTTCAGATGGAACATACCCTTGTATTTCTACCACGATCTTTGTGCTCACTCTCGCCCCCATCGGGTACCAGCAGTCATCCAAAGAACTGTGAAGACACAGCCTCAAAGGACAGGAAGTGAGTGCAAGGGACAGAAAGTGCGTGCACAAGTTTTTAAGTATTATTTCAAGTCGAAAAACACTTGTGGAGATCTGCGAAGGGCCCACCAACAAACATTGTAAGATAAACAAATGAAATTATTTCTGACTGCCCTGTAGTAGTATTTCTTTTGATCATCTCAGACCTGAAGAACCAAATTACATGTTCCAAAATCATTTTTTTTTACTTACGAATTTTCAAATTTAAATTTTTATGTTAACGTCCAAATTCAAGTGTAAATTTTATGTTACAAATTTTACTTGTTTCATAAATTTTATGTATTTTCAATTATTCAAATTTATTTGCTATAGTAGAACCAAACTGAAAAAGTGACATAATTTTATATCCAGGTAAAATGAAACAGCAACAACTAAACCCGTTGCTGTCGAGTTGAATCTGAGTCACAGTGATCTCACAGGACAGAGTAGAATTGCCCCATAGGCTTTCCAAGGAGCGGCTGGTGGATTAGCACTGACCTTTAGGTTAGCAGCCAAGCTCTTAACCACTGTGCCACCAGGGCTCCACAACAACTAAGTGAAGCACAAAAATGAAGGCCAGCAGAAGATAAAAAGAAAAGGAATTGTGAATCCTTAAAGACAATTCCAAAATTAACTTCCTTTTTACAACATAATGAGTCAGAAGAGACTTCTGTTGAACGCTGGAGTTCAATAGATGCAAATCGTTGTACTAGTACAACTAGTGCTGGAATCACTAACAGCAATATGAACGTAACAGAATTTCTTCCAAATTCTGCATCTATTCCTCGCTGCAGTAAAAAAATATACAAACAGTGTAGAAAGTGAAACTATTTTAGAATCTGAAATTGTTGCATCTGCAGACCCCAGAAATGAAAGAAATACAGATCCTGCTTTGTGGAATAATTTTTCTTTTAATGATGAAAATTATTGGATCAAAAGAGGACCAAGTGATTGTCAACACGGCAGTGGACCATTTGAAAATTCATGTAGAAAATTTCTGGATGGTCAACAAACAAGGTTCTGTAGCCAGAATATATTTCTAGGGTGCAAAGCTAATGGTGAACTTTATAAGAGGGAGTGGCTACTGTATTCTCCATCAGTCGGCTCTGTATATTGTTTTGTTTGCAAACTATTTAGTCCTAAATCATTTCTCTATTTGCTATGGATGGATTTAACGATCAATGCAACTCAAATATGATTGACAAAAACAAAAATAGTTCAATTCATGGAGAGTCTATGTTGTCATATTTAAACAGAAGACATGGTTTTATCTTAACTCATGAACTGGAAATATAAATTAATGAAGAACATCAGTATTGGAAAGCCATTTTTAAAATGCATTGTTGCTGTCATTACAACAATCACTGAATGTGGACTATTTTTTTCAGGAAGAAATGAAGTGTTTGGGTACCCACAAATGGAAATTTTTTGGATTTACTTGAACTTGTTGCTCAGTTTGATCCATTTTTAGCAGGTTACATCTCAAAATATGCTAACACAGGAAAGGACAACTTATCGTACATGTCTAAAACAAACTGTGAAGAATTAATAAACTTAATAAGTAATAAAGTTCTATCAACTATTTTCAGTGAATTAAGTATAAGCTCGATATTTCAGTTTGTCTGTAAATGCCACTCCTGATCTTTCTCATACAGGTCAGCTAAGTATTGTTTTAAGATATGTATCTCCAACAGATGGAAAACCTGTTGAGCAATTTATCACATTTACTAGCTTAACAGTCATACCAGTAAAGAAATTGCAAATCAAGTACTTCACTAGTTAGGTGAAGTTTGCAAAATTGATATTTCTAAGTGCAAAGGCCAGTCCTACGACAACGCTGCCAATACACCAGGGTGTTATAAAGGCATGCAACAGAAAATTTTACAACATAATGATTATGCCATTTCGTACCAGGTGCTGCACATTCACTTAATCTTATAGGACTTAGTGCAGTAGATTGTTGTCCGGAAGCAGTTTATTTTTTTTTCTAGTGTTCTGTTACTCTACTACATATTCTTTGCTGCCTCTACTCACCAATGGGCAGTTCTTAAAGCATGTTTAGGCAATGATCAAGTATTAAAATGTCTTTCTAATACATGTTGGGAAGCTCATGCTGTAGTAACGCATGTAATCCTGGAATCATACACTCAGATTCTAGATGCCTTAGAAAATATAGCTGAAGATCAGACACAAAAACAAGATACCAAAAGAGAAACTGAAAACATTGCCAACAAAATGCAAACACTAGAGTATGTATTTATGTTGGTTATATGGAATAATATATTGCAGCATTTTCATTGTACGAGTCAAGCTCTTCAAGATTCAGAAGTAAATTTAAAGACATGCACAGATCTCTACCAGTCATTACCAAGGTATTTACATAATTTAAAAGAAAATTTTGAAAACATAACAAATACTGCCAAGTATTGATTATCAAGCCATTCACAGTTGCAGAAGCGTTAGAAAGAAATAAGTAAATGACAACAGTTCTTCAGAAGTATCACTGAGTGTCAGAGATAATTTTGTGTAACCACATACTATACCATCATTGACACACTTGAATCTTGCACGAAAAGAAGGGAAAAAAAGTATGAAGTTCTTTCAAATAGATTTTCCTTCTCAAACAATGTGGATATACTTGATAAAGAATGCATGATGGCATCCAGGAAATTAGCACCGGCTTATCCCAATGACTTAAATACAAACCTCTATGAAGCACTGAAATGATTTCATTCTTACATGGGAACTAAACTTACAGATTCAGGAAAGACAAATTTTACTCATGTAGACATGTATGATTTCATAATAGAAGATAAAGTATAATGAGCATTTCCTAACGTTGAAATTGCTTTACCCATATTCCTAACTTTAATGATCACAAACTGAACAGAGTGCTCACTTTCATCCTTAAAAAGACTTAAAAACCCTCAGTATACCGCCATGATTCAAGAAAGACTCAATGCATTATCCTTATTATGTATGGAAGTAGATATTGTTCAGCAGCTTAACTGTGACAAAATTATTGAAGAATTTGTAAGAGCAAAGAATAGAAAGAAATGCTTTTAATTATACATGTTAGAGATTAAAGATCTATCTAAAAATAAAATACAGCAATTTGCTGTAATATTTGTTTTTGATCACTGAATTTTCTTTTATGACATCTTTTCATTTGTTTATAATTATAGCATTTATTATGAAACAAGCATCAAAAAAGAAGTATGAGCCGTGTTATGGATTGAATAGTGTCCCCCACAAATGTGTATCAACTTGGCTATGCCATGATTCCCAGTATTGTGTGATTGTCCACCATTCTGTTATCTGATGTGATTTTCCTATGTCTTGTAAATCCTATCTCTATGAGGCAGGATTAGAGGCAGTTATGTTAATGAGGCAGGACTTAATCTATAAGATTAGGCTGTCTCTTGAGTCAATCTCTTTTGAGATATAAAAGAGAGAAGTGAGTAGAGAGACTAAGGGACCTCATACCACCAACAAAGAAGCACCGGGAGCAAAGCACATCCTTTTGACCCGGGGTCCCTGTGCTAAGAAGCTCCTAGACCAGGGGAAGACTGATGATAAGGACCCTACCCCAGAGCTGACAGAGAGAGAAGGCCTTCCCCTAGAGCTGGTACCTTGAATGTGGACTTCTAGCCTCCTAAACTGTGAGACAATAAATTTCTCTTTGTTAAAGTCATCCACTTGTGGTATTTCTGTTATAGCACCACTAGATAACTAAGACAAGTTGTTTGAAGCAAAATTGGTGAAAGTCAATTTTTCATTGTGGGAGATCACTAGAATTTTACATTGATAGTTGAAACAACTAAGTTCACTGACTCGTTTTCTTTGTTGTAGAATATGTAGAATATTCTTTCTGTAGAAAATGTGGTATATAATAAAATTCTTACTACCCTGCATCCACTAAAATTTTACAATCCAGTTCGTCTGATTCTGCTAAGATGACATACGCCACTTTTTCATTCAATTGCTAATATTACAGTCGAATTTAAAAAGAAGTTACATCATGGATAGCTAAGACACACACACACACACACACACACACACGTATATATCTAACTCACATATCCTGTTCAAATGCATGAGTAAGCAGAGGAGGGGGCACCACAGATTATTAGTGCTTAGAACCCTCACATGCCTTAATCCTGCCCTGCATGGTAACTAGGTGCAGAAGATACAGTGGTGAAGAGAGTCAGGGTTGCTACCCTCATGGAAGATATATTCCAGTGAGGGAGACAGAATATAAATAAACAAGTAATTATAAGTTGTGTGTTATAAAGGATATAATTAAGGGACTGAAAAAGAGAATAGCAGAGAGGGAGTTCCCTTTCTGTCCATATGGTAGACTAAATGTTCACAGAAACTCCTCACAGTAAAGTACTAAAGTACTGCTAAAATGCTAAATAAAATACTGGAAACATTTATTATGCTGAGTGAATTTAGTCAGGCACAGAAGGACAAATATTGTATAAGATCACTATTATAAGAACTCAAGAAAACATTTAAACACAGAAGAAAACATTCTTTGATGGTTACAGGGGTGGGGAGGGAGGGTGAGGGTTATTCACTAACTAGATAGTAGATAAGAATCATCTTAGGTGAAGGGAAGGACAGCACCCACTACAGGGGAAGCCAGCACAACTGGACTAAACCAAAGCTATGAAGTTTCCTCAATACAATCAAATACTTTGAGAGACAGCAGGGATGTGGGGTCTGGGGGCCATGCTTTCAGGGGACGTCTATGTCAATTGGCTTAACAAAGCTTATTAAGAAAGTTTTCTGCATCCTACTTTGGTGAGTGGCGTCTGGGGTCTTAAAAGCTTGCAAGCGGCCACGGCCGTCTAAGATGCATCAATTGGTCCCAACCACTTGGGGTAAAGGAGACCGAAGAACACCAAAGATACAAGGAAAGTATTGGCCCAAGAGACAGAATGGGCCACATAAACCAGAGACTTCATCAGCCTGAGACCAGAATAACTAGATGGTGCTGGCTACCAATGAACATCCTGACAGGGAACACAACAGAGGGTCCCTGATGGAGCAGTAGAACGATGGGATGCAGAACTCAAATTCTAGTAAGAAGACCAGACTTAATGGTCTGACTAAGACTGGAGGTGCCCCAGAAAGCATGGCCCCTGGTCTCTCTATCACCCCAGAACTAAAACAATTTCCAAGGCCAACTCTTCAGACAGGGATTGGACTGGACTGTGGGACATAAAGTGATACTTGTGAAGAATGTCCCCCTTAGACAAGTAGATATAAAAGACCAAAGGGGCGGCTTCTGCCCAGAGGTGAGATGGGAAGGCAGAGAGAGTTAGGAGCTGGTTGAATGTTCATGGGGAAACAGGGGCGGAGGGGAGGAGTGTGCTGTCGCAGAATGGGGTGAGCGGTTGGGGTCTCATAACAATGTATGTTAAAAAAAAAAAAATGCGTGGCTGGCTGGGTAGGCAAGTAAGGGAATTCTGTGGAGGCTGGAAATGACCAGAAAGCAAGAATTCTCAGGGATTATGTCACTCTAGAGTTGGCATTTGCCCTGTGGATAAATCTGATCTCTAGTGGCCTAAATCTTAAATTTCAATAGGTCACATGTGGGAGACAAGAGACAGAGCATAAGACCTAAGCAGAAAATGGACTAGTGGACCTCTTTATAATGCAGAGGGCAACAGTCTTAGTAAGTGACCTAAAAACCAAAATAAAACAAAACTCTGGCTGTGAGGGAGATACTGCGAATACATGTCTGCCTCAACCTTGGCTCTGGGTGAAGAAAAAAAAAGATAACAGAATCCCTTAGAAGTTCCTTATCATAAACCCATGTTAAGGGATTTTTATAGGTTTCGGGTTGAAATCCATACTATTGAAGAAACAAAAACAAAACGTGTGTTATGGATTGAACTGTGTTCCCCAAAAATAAAAACTGTAAATCCTAACCCCTATACCTGTGGTTATAATCCCATCTGGGAATGAGTTTTCTCTGTTATGTTAATGAGGCAGCATTAGTGTAGGGTGTTTTTTTTTTTTATAAATTGTACTTCAGGTGAAGGCTTACAAAACAAATAGTTTCTCAGGAAACAGTAGTACACATATTGTTTCATGGCATTGGTTAACAACTCCACAACATGTCAACCCGCTCCCTTCTCGACCTTTTTTTTCTTTTTCTGGTGAAAATATACATAGCCAAAGATACACCATTTCAAAAATTTCTACATGCACAGTTCAGTGACATCGACTGCACTCTTCCAATTGTGCTGCTATTCTCACTTAAGATGAAGGCTTACCAAACAAAATAGTTTCTCATTTAACAGTTAGTACACATGTTGCCCTATGACAATGGTTAACACCCTCACAACACATCAACACTATCCTTACTAAACCTTGGGTTCCCTATCACCAGCTTTCCTGTCCCCTTCTGCCTTCTGGCCCTTGTCCCTGGACTGCTGTGCCTCTTTAGTCCCATTTGGTTTTATGGGGCTGTCCACTCCCTGGCTGAACGGTGAACCTCGGAAATGACTTCACCACTGAGCTAAAAGGGTGTCTGGGGGCCATACTCTCGGGGTTTCTCCAGTCTCCTTTAGGCCAGTAAATCTGGTCTTTTTTTTGTGAGTTAGAATTTTGTTCTACATCCTTCTCCAGCTTTGTCCAGAACCCTCTGTTGTGATCCTGGTCAGATCAGTCAGTGGTGGTAGCCGGGCACCATCTAGTTGTACTGGACTCAGTCTGGTGGAGGCCTTGGTAGCTGTGGTCCATTAGTCCTTCGGACTAATCTTTTCCTTGTATCCTGTTCTCTTCATTCTCCCTTGCTCCCTAAGGGATGAGACCAGTGGAGTATCTTAGATGGCTGCTCACAGGCTTTTAAGACCCCAAACGCCACTTAACAAGGTACAGTGTAGAACATTGTCTTTATAAACTGTGTTAAGCCAGTTGAGCTAGATGTTCCCTGAGACTGTGGTCCCCACAGCCCTCCACCCAGCAATTCAGTCCATCAGGGAGTTTGGATGTGTCTATGGAGCTTCCATGACCTTTCCTTGTACAAGTTGTGCTGGTTTTCCCTGTATTGTACTGTCTCACCCTTCAACCAAGATACCACTTATCTATTGCCTATTTAGTAGTTCCCCCCCACCCCTCCCATCCCTGGTAACCAACAAAGATTGTTACATTTTGTGTGTGAACTTTTTCATGGGTTTTTACAATAGAGGTCTCATACAATATTTGTCCTTTTGTGATTGACTTATTTCACGCAGCATAATGTCCTCCAGTTTCATTCATGTTATGAGATGCTTCAGATTCATCATTGTTCTTCATTGTTGCATAACACTCCATTGTGTGTATGTACCATAGTTTGTTTATCCATTCATCTGTTGATGGGCATATAGGTTGTTTCCATCGTTTTGCTATTGTGAACAATGCTGCCATGAACATAGGCGTGCATATGTCTAGTCGAGTGACGACTCTTATTTCTCTAGGATATATTCTTAGGAGTGGGATTGCTGGATCAAATGGTATGTCTATTTCTAGCTTTCTGAGGAAGCGCCATATCATTTTCCAAAATGGTTGTATCATTTTGCATTCCCACCAGCAGTGTATTAGAGTTCCTGTCTCCCCGCAGCCCCTCCAACATTTGTTATTTCCAGTGTTTTTGATTCGTGCCAGTAATGCCGGGGTGAGATGGTATCTCATTGTGGTTTTAATTTGCATTTCTCTAATGGCTAGTGATCGCGAGCATTTCCTCATGTGTCTGTTGGCCATTTGAATGTCTTCCTTGGTGAAGTGTCTGTTCATTTCCTTTGCCCATTTTATGATAGGATTGGTTGTCTTTTTGTTGTAGAGGTGTTGGATTTTCTTGAAGATTATGGAGACTAGACCTTTGTCTGACTTGTACTGTCCAAAAATTTTTTTCCCAGTCTGTAGGCTCTCTTTTGACTCTTTTGCTGAAGTCTTTTGTAGAGCATAGGTGTTTGATTTTTAGAAAACCCCAGTCATCTAGCTTATCTTTTGGGGTTTGTGCATTGATGGTTATGGTTTGTATCCTGTTAATGCCGTGTATTAACGCCTGTAGTGTTGGTCCTATTTTTTCTTCGATGAACTTTATAGTTTTAGGCTTTATATTCAGGTCTTTGATCCATTTTGAAGTAGTTTTTGTATACGGCGTGAGGTATGAGTCCTGTTTCATTTTTTTGCAGATGGATATCCAGTTTTGCCAGCACCATGTGTTAAAAAGACTGTCTTTGCCCCATTTGATGGACTTTGGGCCCTTTTCGAAGATCAGGTGACTGTAGGTGAATGGATTTACATCTGGGTTCTCAATTCTGTTCCACTGGTCAATGTATCTGTCGTTGTACCAGTACCAGGCTGTTTTGACTACCGTAGCGGTATAGTAGGTTCTGAAGTCAGGTAGTGTGAGTCCTCCAACTTTGTTCTTCTTCTTCAGTAGTGCTTTACTTATTCGGGGCTTCTTCCCTTTCCATATAAAGTTAATGATTAGCTTTTCCATCTCTTTGAAGAATGTTGTTGGTATTTGGATCAGGATTGCATTGTATTTGTAAATTGCTTTGGGTAGAATTGTCATTTTCACAATGTTGAGTCTACCTATCCATAAGCATGGTATGTGTTTCCATTTGTGTAGATCTCTTTTGGTTTCTTGCAGTAGTGTTTTGTAGTTTTCTTAGTATGGTCTTTTATATCTCTGGTTAGATTTATTCCTAAGTACTTAATTTTTTTAGTGCTATTATAAATGGTATTTTTTCCTGATTTCCTTTTCATCGTTCTCTTTACTGGTGTATAGGAATCCAACTGATTTTTGAAGTTTATCTTGTATCCTGCTACTCTGCTGAATCTTTCTATTAGCTCCAGTAGATTTCTCATGGAGTCTTTAGGGTTTTCTATGTATAGTATCATATCATCTGCAAACAGAGACAGTTTAACTTCTTCATTACCAATTTGGCTGCCCTTGATTTCTTTTTCTTGCCTTTTGCTCTAGCTAGAACTTCCAGCACAATGTTAAATAGGAGTGGTGATAAAGGGCATCCTTGTCTTGTTCCTGTTTTCAAGGGGAATGTTTTCAGCCTCTCTCCATTAAGAATGATGTTGGCCGTTGGTTTTGCATAGATGCCCTTTATTATGTTGAGAAATTTCCCTTTTATACCTATTTGATTGAGAGTTTTTATCAGGAATGGGTGTTGGACTTTGTCAAATGCCTTTTCTGTGTCAATTGAGATGATCATGTGATTCTTTTCTTTCCTTTTATTTATGTGGTGGATTACGTTGATTGATTTTCTAATGTTGAACAATCCTTGCATAACTGGTATGAATCCTACTTGGTCGTGGTGTATTATTTTTTTGATATGATGTTGAATTCTATTGGCTAGAATTTTGTTCAGAATTTTTGCATCTATATTCCTGAGAGATACTGGTCTGTAATTTTCTTTGTGACGTCTTTGCCTGATTTTGGTATCAGCATTATGCTGGCTTTACAGAATGAATTTGTAAGTGTTGCTTCCTTTTCTATGCTCTGAAATAGCTTGAGTAGTACTGGTACAAGCTCTTCTGTAAATGTTTTGTAGAATTCTCCAGTGAAGCCATCTGGGCCAGGGCTTTTTTTGGTTGGGAGTTTTTTTTATTATCTTTTCAAACTCTTCTCTTGTTATGGGTCTGTTCAGATTTTAAACATCACTTTGCTGTAGTTTGGGTCGGTAGTGTGTTTCCAGAAATTTATCCATTTCCTCTAGGTTTTCAAATTTGTTGGAGTATAGTTTTTCATAATATTCTGTTATAATCCTTTTTATTTCAGTTGGGTCTGTTGTAATGTCCCCCATTTCATTTCTTATTTGGGTTATTTGCATCCTCTCCTGTTTTTCTTTTGTCAGTCTGGCCAGTGGTTTGTTGATTTTGTTGATTCTTTTAAAGAACCAACTTTTGGTTTTGTTGATTATTTCTATTGTTTTTCTGTTCTCTATTTCATTTATTTCTGCTCTGATCTTTACTATTTCCTTTCTTCTGGTGGCTGTGGGCTTTTTTTGCTGTTCTCTTTCTATCTGTTTGAATTCTGTAGTTAATGTTTTGATTTTGTCCCTTTCTTCTTTTTTGATGTGTGCATCTATTGCTATAAATTGTCCTCTGAGGACTGCCTTTGCTGTGTCCCAAAGGTTTTGGTATGATGTGTTTTCATTCTCATTTGATTCTAGGAATTTTTTGATTCCATCTCTGATTTCTTTTATTACCCAGAGATGTGTAAGCAGGGTATTATTCAGTTTCCATGTAATTGATTTTTTTTTTCCTTGCTCTTTCTGTTGTTAATTTCTACCTTGATGGCATTGTGGTCAGAGAAGACATTTTGAATTATTTCAACGTTTTGGATCTTGTTGAGGATTGTTCTGTGGCCTAAGATGTGGTCTATTCTGGAGAACATTCCATGTGCAGTGGAAAAGAATGTGTACCTTGCAGCTGTTGGATGGAGTGTTCTATATATGTCTATGAGGTCAAGTTGGCTGATTGTGCCCTTTAGGGCTTCTGTATCTTTGCTGAGTTTCTTCTTATTTGTTCTGTCCTTTACTGAGAGTGGTGTGTTGAAGTCTCCTACTATTATTGTGGAACTGTCAATTTCTCTTTTCAGTGTTGTTAGAGTTTATTTATTTTGAAGCCCTGTCATTGGGTGCGTAGATGTTTATAATGGTTGTGTCTTCATGATGGATCATCCCCTTAATCATTATATAGTGTCCGTCTTTGTCTTTTATGGTGGATTTTGTTTTAAGGTCTATTTTATCTGAGATTAGTATTGCCACTCCTGCTCTTTTCTGGTAGTTGTTAGCTTGATATATTTTTTTCCAACCTTTGGCTTTTAATAAATTCACATCTTTGTTTCTAAAGTGTGTCTCTTTTAGACAGCATATTGATGGATCCTGTTTTCTTATTCATTCTGTCACTTTCCGTCTCTTTATGGGTGCATTGAGTCCATTTACATTCAGTGTAATTATGGACAGATGTTGCTGTCATTTTGTAGTGCTTTTTTTTGTGGTGCTGAAGTTTTCTTTGTTCTTCTTACTCTCCTGTGCTGAGTTACTTTTGTTTGTGGATTTTTTTTTCATTTCTTTTGTTTTTGCTGAGGCTTTATTTATCCTCTTTATTTTTATGAGTATGTTTGTTAACTTTCTTTGTGGTTACCATGAATTTTACCATTATGTTTCTAAGTTTAAAGCAGTCTACCATTACTTGGTATCGCCTTGGCTTCCTCTCCATTAGAAGGTTCTATACCTATGCCGTTTATTCCCTTTTATTGTTTTGATGTTGTTGGCATTTACTGATTAACTGCTCTGATTCCCTGTTGTATTTCTTTTGGTTTTGGATAGTCCTTGAGAGTTCATTTCCTAGATTGGTTTCTGGCTGGTACAATCCCACATCCTAGATTCTGCCTGTAAGCTGAAGTTGTTTGTTCTCAGATCTAAGAACTCCCTTTAATAATTCTTGTAAGTTTGGTTTGGCTTTTATATATTCCCTTAATTTCTGTTTATCTGGAAATTACCTAATTTCACCATCATATTTGAATGAGAGTTTTGTAGGATATATTATTCTTGGCTGACAATTTTTTCTTTCAAGATTTTATATATGTCATCCCATTTCCTTCTTGCCTGCATGGTTTCTGCCGAATAATCTAAGCTAAGTCTTATTGTTTCTCCTCTGTATGTGACTTCTTGTTTTTCATGAGCTGCTCTCAGGATTCTTTGTTTTTCTTTGGTTTTGGCGAGTGTGATTATGATATGCCTTGGTGATTTTCTTTTGGGGTCTCTTCTATATGGGGTTCGTTGAGCTTCTTGGATGGCCAGCTTTTCATCTTCATGATATTGGGGAAGTTTTCTGTCAGCAGTTCTTCAATGATCCTCTCTGTGTTTTCTGTTTTCTCTCCCTGTTCTGGAACTCCAATCACTCACAGATTTTTGCTTTTGATTGTATCCCACATAACTCTCAGGGTCTCTTCATTTTCCTTTGTTCTTTTTTCTGAGTTTTCCTCAAACAGAGTTGTATCCAACTGTTTGTCTTCAATTCCACTGATCCTGTCTTCCACCGTTTCAAATCTGCTTCTCAGCCCTTCTATGACACCACCCATTTCTGAAATCTTGTTGTTTATCTTTTGGATTTCTAATTGTTGTCTTTGTATAATTTCTAGTTGTGAATTTATTTTGGCATTTTGTTCCTGCATTATTTTCCTGAATTCTTCCAATTTTTTGTCTGTATTTTCCATGGATTTGTCTATTTTTTTCCTCATTTTTGTCTGCTTTTTGCTTCAGCTCTTGGAGAATTCTGAGTGTTAGAGATTTGAATTCCCTATCAGGTAGTTCTAGTGCCTTTTCTTCCACTGGAAAGTCATCTGGTGTTTTATTTTGGATGCCTACTGGAACCATCCTGTCCTGTTTTTGTAAATGTTTTGGTATTGTCTGCTGTCTTCGGGGCATTCAGTAGTTATTTTTCTCATTTATTGATTGTAGATTTGTTTGTTTTGTCCCTTTTTTTTTAAATTTGGCTATGTCTGAGCAGGCAGACTGTGTGTTCTTTGTTGTTTTCTTGTCTGTGGGCACAATACTTTTCACCTCCTTCTCCAATTGGCAGGGTCAGTCACTCAGATATGGTACAGCAGGGCAGGTCGAGCTGAAGAGGAGTTACTGGGACCAGTTGTTTGTGGCACTTACTACAGCCACCAGAGTGGGTTGGTAATCAGTGCAGGGCAGGTTCCAGTAGGCCGTGCCTGTGCTGATTGGTGGTGTGATGTTAAGTGCACGGTGCAGGTAGGCAGGATGCAGCAGGGAGATTGTTATGTGTGGAGCTAAGATGGATATGGGAGAGAGGAGAGAGGAGCAGGAGCCAAAAACATACAAACAAACAAAGAAGAATGCTAGGGGAGCTTGCCATTGGAGTGGAGAGATGAGAGACTATGAAATGGAGAAAAATAAAGAGGGGAAAAGGAAGGAAAAGAAAAGAAAAGAATGAATAAATAAAAATCAGAAAGGGAAAAGAACAGCAAAGTTCCCAGGGATCCCACAGGTGCAGCTATGAGGTCTGGAGAAGTTGTTCTCAGGTGTTGCAGTACAGCCTGGCTAGAAGGTGTAGAGGTATACAACGCCAGGTATTCAGGGATCAGAAAGAGAAGGAAGATATAGCGAGATGAGAAACTGAGTAATGAAGAAAGACAAAAAGGGAAAAAGAGGGAAAAGAAAACAAAACAAACTAAAAAAAGAAAAAAAGAAAAAGAACAAGAAAAGCCTCCCAAAAACAGGGGGAAAAAAAAAACAGTGAAAAAAGAAATGCCCCCAGGGATCCCTCTGCACGTCTGTGCTAGCCGAGGGGGTAGGTTCCAAGCCATGCAGCACCACCTGGCCAGAACGGGCTCCCAACTCAAGAAAAGGAAAAGAAAACAAACAAACAATTTAAAACAAACAAACAAACAAAAGCCCCGGGATCCCACCAGCGCGGCAGCCCAGACCAGGAAGGACCTCCACACTCGAACAGAGCTCCACAGCCCCTCAGGAAGAAGCAAAGATGGTGCACAGAGCCAGGTATTTGAGTGAAAGGAAGGGGAGGTATTGAGAGGTAAGGAAGAAATCAAAAGAAGTGGAAAAAAGCAACACCAGCAGCCAACAAATGGCACTCAGAGAGCCGGCCCATTCGGGTGGGTGGAATCCAAGCAGCCGGTGCTTCCCGGACAAGAGATTATGGCCGCGGGAAGCAGAGGAGCCAGAGTGGGGGTGAAGAAGGGTGGGGGAAAATTACCGGTTTTTTGTCTCCCACTGGAAGCTCTGTGAAGCTGTTTTCTCGTACCCCATTTGCTGGTCTCCGATAGGAGTCCAAGATGGTGGATCGGCACTGCGTTAGTTGATAGGGGACCTATGCATGAATTTCTCCTCGCTCTCCGTTCTCTGTCAGTTTTCTCACTCCATTTGGTGCTTGGCTTTGTTCTTTATCTTTTCATTTGATGTTTTAGGGTTTCAGGATTGTTGTTTTGTCTGTTCGGCTTAGTTTTCCAGATCTTTGCTGTGGAGGGACGGCGTGATGCTTCTGCCTAGAGCGCCATTTTGCCGGAAGTCCTAGGGTGTGTTTTAAGTCAACTTCTTTGAAGATATAAAACAGCAGATTAAGTAAGCAAGCAGAAACAGAGGGGAAGATACATTCCACATGATTGACAAGGATCTTCCCCCCGAGTGAACAGAGAGAAAGAGAGTGAGAGAGAGCCTTCCTCTAGAACCAGTGCCCTGAATTCAGACTTCTAGCCTCCTAGACTGTGAGAAAATAAATTTCTGCTCATCAAAGCCACCCACTGTGGTACTTCTGTTTTAGCAGCACTAGATAACTAAGATACCCCAAACCAGAAATGTAATTTTAGGTAGTTTTGAGGTACCTGCCAGAAGAAAAACATCAAATTCTCTGTGGAGAAACACACTCTCAACCTAGGTCTTTTTTTTTTTTTTTTTTTTTACTGTTGTACTTTAAGTGAAAGTTACAATGCAGGTTAGTTTCTCATACCAAAATTTATACATACATTGTTATGTGACCCTAGTTGCTCTCCCTGTACTGTGACAACACATTCCTCCTTTCCACCCTGGTTTTCCCATGTCCATTTAGCTAGCTCCTGAGCCTCTCTGCCTTCCCATCTCATCTCTGGACAGAAGCTGCCTGTTTAGTCTCTTGTATCTACTTGAGCTAAGAGGCACACTCCTCACGAGTATCACTTTTTGTCCCACAGTCCGGACCAATCCTTGTCTGAAGAGCTGGCCTCGGAAATTGTTTTAGTTCTGGGCTGACAGAGAATCCAGGGGCCACGCTTTCTGGGGTTCCTTCAGTATCAGTCAGACCAATAAGTCTGGTCTTCTTACTAGAATTTGAGTTCTGCACCCTACCTTTCTCCTGCTCCATCAGGGACTCTCTGTTATGTTCCCTGTCAGGGTGGTCATTGGTGGTAGCTGGGCACCATCTAGTTCTTCTGGTCTCAGGCTGATGAAGTCTCTGGTTTATGTCGCCCTTTCTGTTTCTTGGGCTAATACTTTCCTTGTGTCTTTGGTGTTCTTCATTCTCCTTTACTCCAGGTGGTTGGGACCGATTGATGCATCTTAGATGGCCGCCTGCAAGCTTTTAAGACCCCAGACACCACTCACCAAAGTAGGATGCAGAACATTTTTTTAATAAGCTTTGTTATACCAGTTGACCTAGATGTCCCCTGAAAGCATGGTCCCCAGACATCTACCCCTGCTACTCTGTCCCTCAAAGTGTTTGATTGTATTCAGAAAACTTCTTAGCTTTGGTTTAGTCCAGTTGTGCTGATTTCTCCTGTAGTGTGTGCTGTCCTTCCCTTCACCTAAGAGAATTCTTATCTACTATCTAGTTAGCAAATAACCCTCCTCCACCCTCCCCACCCTTGTAACCATCAAAGAAAGTTTTCTTCTGTGTTTAAACCTTTTCTTGAGTTCTTACAATAGTGGTCTCATACAATATTTGTCCTTTTGCAACTGATACACACATTTTTGGGGGGACATAATTCAATCCATGACAGTGTACATGTATCTATTCATGTGACGGCTCTTATTTATTATCCATAAACAAAGTATGGTATATCCACACAATGATAAACGCAATGATAAAGAACAACGATGAAGCCGTGAAACATCTTATAACATGGAGGAATCTGGGTGGCTCTTATTTCTCTAGGATATATTCCAAGGAGTGGGATAGCTGGATCGTATGGTACTTCTATTTTCTAGCTTTTTAAGGAAGCGCCAAATTGATTTCCAAAGTGGCTGTACCATTTTACATTCCCAGCAACAGTGCATAAGTGTTCCAGTCTCTCCACAACCTCTCCAGCATTTATTATTTTGTTTTTTGGATTAATGCTAGCCTTGTTGTGGTGAGATGATATCTCATTGTAGTTTTGATCTGCATTTCTCTAATGGCTAATGATCGTGAGCATTTCTTCAGGTGTCTATTCAGGCGGCTAACAGACACATGAAAAAAAGTTTTAAATGCATAAAATTACATAGAATTCCAAAGGAAATCAAAGAGATTGAAATACAGTGATCAAAATACTTAAACACACACATATATGTTTAAATATTTTGAATATGTGTGTGTATATATATATATGCTTCTTTACTGTTACATAACCAAATATAATAGTGGGTATAATAGCTACCATAATTTTGAAGTTGTACGAGTTTTCAAAGTTGTGATGAGTTTGTGATAATATTTTAAGACATCTATGTAACCGTAAAATATCAACAATTTTTACAGGTGACAAAGTCACATATACTGCTAATTCTATGGTGCAGTTTGCTATCTACATTCATAATAGAAAGAAATGTTAAATTTCAGTTAGAGGTTACTATGATGGTTTATTTTATGCTTCAACTTGGCTAATCTATAGCTCCCAGTGGTTTGGCCAAACACCAATCTAGTTACCATTCCATAATGTGACCTAATGTAATGCAATGTAATCACTTTTCATAAAATAATTTAATCAATTGATCCACTGAAAAGGGAGTTTCCTTAGGGTGTGTTCTGCCTTCAGACCATAAGGAGATATTTTGGCAGAACGTGCTCTCTCTTCACCCTGCACTCTTTCTGTCTCCTGACCTATGGATCTTGGGACACAAGCCTACAGAAGTCTCCAGCCTGCATCATGACCTACGAATTTTGGACTTGCTAGCCCCACAATCACATGAGCCAATTCTTTGAAATCAATCAATCAATCTCTCTCTATATAGACAGATTGATTGGTATTTATTGATTGGTATTTATATATATTTTAAAAATATATATATTTTAATATCACATATATATAATATTTATATATGTCTATCTCACTGGTTCTGTTTCTCTGGAGAACTCTAACATAGTTACTGAAAAGAAAGATGTATTTTTCCCCATTGAAGTTGAAAGACTCCCTGAATTCTAAGCACTGACTTCTTGGATATCCATGGATTTTAGGATAAAAATCCCTGTCCCAGCACTTCTAACAATACCTGACACAAAGCAACTGTTAGTTATTGTTATTGTTGCCATGATTATGGTCGTTATTTTGAGAGGCGGCATGGATAATAGTGAAGATTATTTTCTAATTGTGTTAAAATATATAACATAAAATTTGCTATTTTAATCATTTTTAAGTGTACAATTTAGGGCATTTATTACATTCACCATGTAACCATCACCACTATCTATTTCCAAAAGTCTGCATCACCCCAAACAGAAACTGTACCCACTAACCAATAACTCCCTGCCCTACTTTCCCTCCACCTCCTGGCAACCTCTGCTCTACTTTCTGTCTTTACAAATTTGCCTGTTCTAGATACTTTATATACATAGAATCATAAAATATCTGTTCTTCTGTCTCTGAATTATTTCACTCAGCATAATGTTTTCAAGTTTCATCTATGTCATAGCATGTATCAGGACTTCATTTCTCTTTTTGGCTGAATAATATTCTATTGTATGGATATACCATGCTTTGTTTATCCATTCATCTGTTGATGGACACTCGGGTCGTGTCCACCTTTTGTCTACTGGGAATAGTGTTGCAGTGAATATTGGTGTACAAGTATCTGTCTGAGTCTCTGCTTTAAGTCTTCTGGGTATATGCCTAGGAGAGGAATTGCTTGGTCATATGGTAATTCTATGTTTAACTTTTTAAGGAATCACCAAACTGTTTTCTATGGTGGCAAGAATTTCTATTATACCAGAGCAGACAGCTTCCCCACATACTAGCCCTGTGACCTGGGCACAGCAGGTACGCTCCTTGAGCCTCAGTGCCCTGACCTAGAAACCTTGGTAGGAGAACTACAGAGAGAAGCAGGCAGGAGAGAAGCGTGAAGCAGCTTCAGGATAAATTTTGCCAGTTACCACTTCAGTCTGATGATGATCATTAACCATAAACTATAACTGCTTATTCCCTGGATTTTATTGCTCATGAATAACTGAGTGTAGTGTCCTGAATTAGAGTGAGGAGTTGGACGCATAAGAAAGAGAGATGGAGAACATCTGAAATTCTGAACATAAAACTCATTAAAGAGATTATTTTTGTAAGAATAACTTTAAATACTCACAGGGAAAAGATCTTTTTTTTTTTTTCTTTTTTAGTTAAATTTTGGGCCTAAGAAATTTGTTCTGTAATTTAGGAACATTTAGAAAACTTAGAAAAAAATTTTTTTCTGCTTCCTTGCAAAAAAAGTAGCCTTCCCTGGGTTCTACCAGATATTTATATTTTTATTCTCAATGTTTAAAAGTATTTAAATATCTATTATCCCTACTATCTCACTTCTTCCCAAAGAGCTTGTGGGGTAGGTTTGATAGCCTCCTGCTTGAGTTAGTCAGAGGAGGTTTATTTTGCTTGCAATCCACATTTTTTCACTGCAGGACTTCTCAGAGCCTCTATATGCTAATGTACCCAGAGAGGGGACAGAGTCATCAGCACTTCTTGAACTTTTGTATGAGAATTTCTTATAAGGCTAGTGGAGAAATGCTGCCTTAGACATATACTTCAAAAAAGAAATGTTTTCCTTAGGGGGCATTTCCAGTGACCATGCTTACAATACAATCAAGCAAAGGAAAAGCCAAGGACAGGCTGGGGTATGACAGAGACAACTTGGCTGTATCTATAGCGGGGACAGAGCTGCCTTAGGAAGAGCCCATGGCTTTTTAAAAGATCATCTCATTTGCCTTGTTCATCTTGTCATTGTTTACAAAGACTGAAATATTATTCCCAGGCAGCTTGTTCCTGCCTGTTCTGGTTTCTGAGCCATTTGCTAGGTCCTGGGTCCCCTCAGACAGCTCAATACAGCTTTCCCTCCTTGAGGTTTGCCTTGCTGCCAGACTGAATGGACTCATGTTAGCCCTGTCCCATTTCTTCCCATAGCTCTTCAACCTCACCCCACTGGCCTCCTCCACAGGTGCTATTTGCTGAGGCTATTTGTCTAAACCAGGTGGTCTCAAGGAAAAGCTGTTGGCGGCCTTGTGGACCGGCACATGGCGTGTTCATGTGAGTCCGCAGGTCTGCTGAGCATGTGGGCTGTCAGCAGTCCAAGGCTCTATCTCTGCCAAACATGAGAGGAAGCGCCCGCAGAACATTTCCCAGATGGGGAGTTGGCCTGGCGGATTACACAGGGGATTAAAAGAATTATTTTTTGTTTTTCCTTAATAGTAGGTGTAAACCTGCTTCTCACTTGATATAAATAAGAAGTCATTGTTTTGAGGGGCATCCATTTATTCATATGATGAACCGTATCTGACCATCTAGGGTGGTGGTCTCAACTAGGAACCATGTTATTCCCTCAGGGGACACTTGGGAATGTATGGAGACATCTGTGGTTGCCACTGGGGAGGGTGGTGGTGGTGATATTGGCATCGAGTGAGTAGAGGTGAAGGATACTGCTAAACATCCTACAATGCACAGGACAGATCCCCTTCACAAAGAATTATCGAACCTCAAAAGTCAATGGAGAAGAATATTGAATATACCATGGACTGCCAAAAGAATGAACAAATCTGTCTTGGAGGAAGTACAACCAGAATGCTCCTTAGAAGCAAGGATGGCAAGACTACATCTCACATACTTTGGACATGTTATCAGGAGGGATCAGTCCCTGGAGAAAGACATCATGCTTGGTAAAGTAGAGGGTCAGCAAAAAAGAGGAAAACCCTCAATGAGATGGAAGGACACAGTAGCTGCAACAGTGGGCTCAAGCACAACAAACAGTGATTGTGAGGATGACGCAGGACTGGGCAGTGTTTCGTTCTGTTGTACACTGGGTAGCTATGAGTCGGAACCGACTCGATGGCACCTAACAACAACAAATCTCAATAGTGCTAAGGTTGAGAAATTCTGCCTCCACGGCATCAGAAAGTCTGGATTACATGATATTTTTAAATTCTGTTCTGCATTTTCCCCCTTTTGATCAGGATTCTTCTATAGAATTTTCCATCAAAATGTTCAATAATGTTAGTCAGGAACCATCCAGTTCTTCTGGTGTCATGACAAAGGAGACAGCTGTTCATGGAGGCAATTAGCCACACAGAAAATGGATAGGCTTTTGATAGGAGGAATTGGGGCTCATAATGGGGAGGAAACATTCCCTGAGTGGTACAAATGATTAATATGCTCAACTTCTAACCCAAAGTTTGGAGATTCGAGTCCACCCAGAGGTGGCTTAGAAGAAAGGCCTGGTCATCAACTTCTGAAAAATCAGTGACTGAAAACTGTATGGAGCACAGTTCTACTCTGACACAAATGAGGTTGCCATGAGTCGAAATCAACTCAGTAGCAACTTTTTTTTTTTAAAGGAGACAAATTCCAGGCAGAGGAAGGAATGTGGGCAAAGACCTAGGTGGGGCGGGGAAGAGCACAGCATGTCTGTACAAAAGTAGAGTCAAGTCATAAGACAAGAATATTAGACCTATTGAATGTAACAAATGTGACATTCAAACTTACAGCACCCAAATTAGGCAATATCAAAGCTACTTATCTGACATGACGGTGTATCTTGCTTTCAGTCAGGCAACTTACACCCAAAATGGAGAGGAGTGATTTGGAATACAAAGAAATGTCATTTTCTCACATCTGAATGTTATGGGGCAAATTCTTGTTGAATCCACCAGAAAGTGGTAGATGTGTATCTTGAACCCAGATTTGTGTAACTTCAAGTACAATGTGTCTTCCACTCTACTCCATGAGAGCACTGAGTCTGTGTATGGATAAACAAACTGTAGAATCTAATATGAGAAGCTGGAAGAATGTTGAAGACAAAAATTTTGACAATCTGACAATTTTGCTTCAGGCTGCTCTGGTGTCTGGAGTCCAGTTAATGCTGGAAAGACATGGATGGGCTGAGGATAATCGGTACTGCAAACCTCCCCATCTCAATCCAATTTAATTGCAGATGCCTGGACATTGCCTAAAACTTTTCCTAGAAATCTATTAATTACGGCAATTGCTTTGAGGATACCAGCACCAGGAAAAGCGGATAAGAATTTTCAGTTGGGAGACGTGAGGTTTGCAATGGAGTTTGCTGCTGGAGAAAGGGGAGGGCGAAGAGGAAAACTGATCTCCTAACATAAGGAACATTCGAAAAACAGGACAAACTGAAATGTTGACTAGAGGCAAGTAAAGGACACTCAGTAAGGTGAAAACATTGCATGACAATAAGAAATCATCTTGTGCAACCCAAAACTTTGTTAGTTTTGGTTATAGGCTAGAACCACAGGTTCTTACATAACTCTGGAAAACAACCATGACTGCCCAAATGAGGTAGGTTTTTAAAGTTGCATATGTTATACTATTTGGCTTAGTCAGAAACCAAGACTCTCTCTTTGATGAATCAAATGAAAACAAAAAATTCATAATCTTGGACTTCTTACTAATCTTGGAAGGAAAAAAATCACACAAGATGTCTTAAAATAAATATTTGGACGTTAAAGAGAGAGAAAGTGTGTGTGTGACAGCGAGTGAGCGAGCGAGCGAGAAACCTTGAAAATATCTTTGAAAATTAAGCTCATTCCTCCTAAAAGCCATCTGACAGAAGAGTTGAAATGACTTTAGAAAAACAGAAGTTCAGCGACATTATCAGTCTGTCGAAAGCTTAATTCACTATTTTAGTCATATGGGAGGAATACACTAATTTCATAACTTAAAGGGAGATGTCAAAGTAACTTCTTGGTCTTGACTACGTTAAGAACTGAGGTTTATAGAGTTTTATTCCATCTAGAACCTAGGATAAGAACTCCTGGGTACCAAGACTGTCATTTTTCACTTTCCTGGTTTACAAAACCCTCAGTCCCTTTCACTTTGGATTATGTAAAATGTGTTTTCAAATTACTCTGTCTCTTAATTTTTAAACCCTTGTTTATTTAAAATAAAATATAATCCATATGTTTCTGATTAATTTACACTTAACTCATCAAAAAGCTTTCATAAAAAGCTCTTTGATGTTCAAACTGCCTTTGGAGCTATTTTTAATAAGATTTTTTTTTTTTTTTGTAAGCTTCCCTACTTAGAAACAAAGTTCCATTTCATTGCTATTTAACAACTCGAGGTCCAAAGGGTTGGGTTTAGTTCATTATTTAAATGAAATAACGTATGTAAAATGCTTTATAAATTGTAAACAATAGATGCCTGTTACTGATTAGAGCTGTTATTGTTATTACGATCACGCAGAGGACATAAGGGTTGAGGTTTCTCCTTTCCTCAGCTGGCTGGACTAGATCATCTCATAGTGCCCTCGCCTCCTATTTATAACATTTTCTTTTTCTATGACTTTCTCATTGGTAGCAACACATACAATAAACACGTCAAATGACTGGTGAAGTAATGAAAAAGTATGTCAGAGAGAGCCGCTCGCACCAGATTGGATCCTTTTTAGTTGAGGTCTCACTTGGACCTACTGTGTGTAACAGGCTGTCCCCTGCTGGTCCTCAGGGGGAAGTCTGGTTGGCTCTCAGTGACTTACGGGTCAGAGTCTTCTCACTGTATTATTTGCATGAGTTGATAGACTTGACAGAAAAATGATTCCGTAAGAAGGAAGCTTTGTGAGTAGGCATCTGGGGGAAGAAGGGAGCTGATCAACGCAAGGTGGGGTCTGTTTGCCAGTACCATGGATGCATTCTAAGCCTTGTTGAGTGCTACATGAAAAACTGAAAGAATCATCTTCAAAGGTGTCTGTGAGAGACACAGGCACGTACGGTGTTCCTTAGGAACATATGGCAAAGCGTGAGGTAGAGCATTCTCCACTTCTCGGCAGAACCCAGCCCTGCCTGGGCATCATGGGAGTCCTTATGATGAGAGTGTCTGATGGAGCAGTGGGAAAATGGTGGCCAAGATTCTACTGACTGGCAGGAGGTGGCCTAGAACCAGAAGTTGTGGCAATACTCAGTAATTGCCTGTAGCATCATCACTCAGCTAAAGCTGCTTGAGTACATGTGAGCCCCCTCTCACATGCACTGAGGTCCCTAGAAACACTTTGTGGTGCATGGGTGTTTGTGGGTTCTGGGGGGTCTCTGTGACCTCATTCATAGCCAGAGTCTGAGAAGGCCTGGGGCCATTCAGGCTACATGTGAAAACAGCAATACGGCCATTTTGTTGCTCTTGCCTTGCTAATTGCACAGAAGGTCTCAACCATTGTAACAAAAGTGAACAGGAAAGCTTTGTCTCCTAGAAGCTGATCACGATCTTGTGTGCGAAGCGCATACGTTCAGCTTTCGCAGGCTCTCCCTATGGCTCGACCTGCTGCACATCAGGCTGCCTTTAGGAATTTGGAACCAAACACGAAAACTGTCTTTCACACAATGGAGGGAACGCTGTGTTGCCCTTTCTCACATCAGTCCTGGTCAGTCTCTCTCCAGCCTTCTGATTCTCGCCGTATGGAACAATCAGCCCCTTCAGTTAACTTGCCAGCAGCCATCAGTTATTTCTCCTAGCCATAAATTTTAACCATTCTCTTTTGAGGGGAAAGAAATTAAAGTAACAAAGGGAGGTGGCTATAAAGCATAGAAATGTCAGGATAGCAAATGTTTGAGTAATTTGTTGGGTCCTTGGTTTAAGGTTGACTGATTTTAGCATTAATTTGGCTTGGAGGGTTTCTTGGGATAAAGGGACCCTATCTTAATCTACATCTCCAGTGAACACTGTCAGTGGGGAAAAAGCTATGTATAATTCAAGAATTTAGCTGTGGTTTTTTTTTTTTAGAACTCTGGTATCTGCTCAGCTATCTCCTTTTTCATGAAACAAACCAGGTATTTGACAAAACCCACTGAACTTGTCCCCTTATAGACATTGACTGAGAAACCACCTGGTCCAGCTGAACTGTAATAACTGCTCTGAGGGTCTAATTCCACCAGGTCTGGTTTGAAAAAGAGGGAAAAATTCCCCAAATGACTAACGTTTTTAGGTCCAGCAGTGGTTTTTCATTGTTCTCAAGGCAACTGGTGTAACCTGCTGGCTTTCAATTCTTCTGAGAGCCCACAGATTTGAAATGAAAAAGAAAACAGGATCCCCTAAGTCCACAGGCAAGGCAGTCTGTCTTCATAAAGAAAACACTGAATGTTTCCTAACATGTGGCCCGCTAAGCTCCCCTGCCCCATTAGTCAGGGTCAGATTTATGTATTTGCTCTGGAACCAAGATTTTTGTGAACCATGCACAATACCTTGGGGTATTTACACTGTAAGCTATTTTCCTAAAGCAAACAGCTGCACCACTGGGCTCGGTAACGCCCCTAGCCCCAGTCACGGGAGCCAGAACCTTCCAGGACGAGCAGGTGTGTCCCAGCGAGGAGAAGGCCTTTCTTTGCCCTGACTCTTTGAACATCTGCACATTTCCCCCATTCCGGAGATGCAATCTCATGACTTCTGAAAGCATTTGAAAGGCAATTTTTTTCGTATTTTCCCCTTGATAAGAAAATCTTTAAAAAGGGTACAGTTACTACAATCTGGGGGGAAGGGCTTGGTGGCTTCAAGAGGAAGCTGTTGATAAAGTCTGCTGTTACAAAGAAAGTTAATCTATTTTTTAAAACTCCCCTCCCTCTTTTCTGGCTGGAGGGTGGAGGCCATGTTCACAAGCAGGAATTTGAAAGGGAAACAAAAGGAAAACCTGAAGCTGCTTTACCACATGAAATGATTCATTTTGCTTGTGAGAAACTCCCAGCTGGTTTCAGTCAATGGAGGTGCAAAATAATCCATGTTCTTGCAGACAGACCTTGACAAAATCACACAGAGGTGGAATGAGGGGATGGGGTGATTCATGTACTTATTCATTCAGTAAATATTTATTAAGTGCCACTTGGCACTGAGGGGGTTGAAGATGTTGTTGTAATGGACTTGGACACCATCCCTATAAGGGACAAAAAATGTCTCCCTAACTAGCTAACCTCTAAACCTTCACAGTTTCTACCATTATTTATCCCTCTGAGAGAAAAGACATCGATGGGCAATCAATTAAACAGAAATGCTAAGGATAGCTGTTCATTTTCCCATTATATTTAAAAATTTTAGTTTGAATTATGGGTGGCAACATAACATGGTATCATGGGAAAAACAATAATTCAATATAGCCAGAAAAGTTGAGCTCTTATTCTGGCTCTGCTAAAAACTAGCAGTGTTGTGTGATCATGTACAAGCAACATTCCTCCAGTGGGCCTCAGTTTCCCCATGTATACAGTGAAAGGGAAAATATTTTTTTTTTTTTTTTAAATATATATTTTATTGTACTTCAGGTGAAAGCTTACAGAGCAAATAGTTTCTCATGAAATAGTAGTACACATGTTGTTCTATGACATTGGTTAACAACCCCACAACGTATTAAGCCTCTAAATTCTCAACCTTTTTTTTTTGATGAAAATTACAGATGGCCAAAGATACACCGTTTCAAAAATTTCTACATTCACAGTTCAGTGACATTGACTACGCTCTTCCAACTGTGCTGGTATTCTCACTTAAGATGAAGGCTTACAGAAAAAATAGTTTTTCATTTAACAGTTACTACACATGTTGCCCTATGACAATGGTTAACAATCTCACAGCACATCAAGAATATCCTTACTCCACCTTGTGTTCCCTATCACCAGGGGGCTTCCTTGTCCCCTTCTGTCTTCTGGACCTTGTCAGTGGACTATTGTACCTCTTTAGTCTCATTTGTTTATTTATTTATTTATTTATTTATTTATTTATTTATATTTTATTTAAACACCATTTCAAAACTTTTTACTTACACATTTAAGTGATATTGACTATGCTCTTCCAATTGTGCTGCCATTCTCGCCCAAGATGAAGGCTTACAGGACAAAACAGCCTCCCATTTACTAGTTACTACAAATGTTGCCCTATAGCAGTGGTCAACAATCTCACAATACATCGACAGTGTCCTTATTCAATTTGTGTTCCTTATCATCAGTTTCCTACTCTCCCTCTGCCTTCTGGCCCTTGTCACCGGACTCCTGTACCTCGTTAGTCCCATTTAGTTTTACTGGGGTGTCCATTCCCAGGCTTAACATCGAACCTTGAAGGTAACTTCCCCTCTGAGCTGAAAGGGTGTCTGGGGGCCACACTCTCGAGGTTTCTCTAGTATTCTTTAGGCCAGTATATCTGGTCTTCTTTTTTTTTTTTTTTTTTTTTAATATATATTTTATTGTACTTCAGGTGAAAGCTTACAGAGCAAATAGTTTCTCATGAAATAGTAGTACACATGTTGTTCTATGACATTGGTTAACAACCCCACAACGTATTAAGCCTCTAAATTCTCAACCTTTTTTTTTTGATGAAAATTACAGATGGCCAAAGATACACCGTTTCAAAAATTTCTACATTCACAGTTCAGTGACATTGACTACGCTCTTCCAACTGTGCTGTTATTCTCACTTAAGATGAAGGCTTACAGAAAAAATAGTTTTTCATTTAACAGTTACTACACATGTTGCCCTATGACAATGGTTAACAATCTCACAGCACATCAAGAATATCCTTACTCCACCTTGTGTTCCTTATCACCAGGGGGCTTCCTTGTCCCCTTCTGTCTTCTGGACCTTGTCAGTGGACTATTGTACCTCTTTAGTCTCATTTGTTTATTTATTTATTTATTTATTTATTTATTTATTTTTATTTTATTTAAACACCATTTCAAAACTTTTTACTTACACATTTAAGTGATATTGACTATGCTCTTCCAATTGTGCTGCCATTCTCGCCCAAGATGAAGGCTTACAGGACAAAACAGGCTCCCATTTAATAGTTACTACAAATGTTGCCCTATAGCAGTGGTCAACAATCTCACAATACATCGACAGTGTCCTTATTCAATTTGTGTTCCTTATCATCAGTTTCCTACTCTCCCTCTGCCTTCTGGCCCTTGTCACCGGACTCCTGTACATCGTTAGTCCCATTTAGTTTTACTGGGGTGTCCATTCCCAGGCTTAACATCGAACCTTGAAGGTAACTTCCCCTCTGAGCTGAAAGGGTGTCTGGGGGCCACACTCTCGAGGTTTCTCTAGTATTCTTTAGGCCAGTATATCTGGTCTTCTTTTTTTTTTTTTTTGGGAGTTAAAATTATACTCTACATCCTACTCCAGCTCTGCCCAGAACCCTCTGTTGTGATCCTGGTCAGAGGAGTCATTGGTGGTAGCCGGGCACCATCCAGCTGTACTGGGCTCAGTCCCGTGGAGGCCTTGGTAGCTGTGGACCATTAGTCCTTCGGACTAATCTTTTCCTTGTATCCTGTTCTCTTCGTTCTCCCTTGTTCCCGAAGGGATGAGATCAGTGGAGTATCTTAGATGGCCGCTCATAGGCTTTTAAGACCCCAGACACTACTCACCAAGGTAGAATGTAGAGCATTATCTTTATAAGTAGTGTCATGCCAATTGAGCTAGATGTTGAAAGGGAAAATATTTTTAATTGGTTTCCAGCTTTATGATTCTACCATTTGTTATTACTTTAAAAGCAGAGATAGAAACTGCAAGAGGGTTCTATCAGAGCAGTTAAATTGTGATGGGTGGGGTGAAGCGCTTGGCAGGTGGTCTAATCTAGAAGAGAGAAAAGCTGGGAAAAGGGCAGAAAGCAGGCAGCCCTATGCACAGGGGTTAATGATGCCCACTAACAATATATTAGGATAACTGCGGAACAGTAGAGTGGAGTGGGCAAGAGTACACACTGTGAGGTCAAGCTGCCTGGGTTTGAATTCTGGCTCTATGACTATGTAGCCTGAGACAAGTTACTTAACTTTTCTAAGTCCCAGGGTCCTCATCTGTAAAATGGGGATAACAACTGTTGTTGTTAGATGTTGTTCAGTTGGCTCCAATGCATGACAACCTTATGTACAAAAGAACAAAATGCTGCCTGGTCCTGTGCCATCTTCATGATTATTGGTATGTTTGAGCGTACGGTTGAGGCTATCGTGTCAATTCATCTCATTAAGGGTTTCCCTCATCTTCACTGACCCTCTACTTTACCAAACGTGATGTTCTTCTCTAGCAATTGGTCTTTCCTGATGACTGGGGCGGATTAGCCTATTGGCAAGGTAAGCACGGTACTTACTTACCTTGCTTACTAGATCACCTATAGTGAATAATTTCACATTTTTTACTATATCAAAGATTCTGCTTCTAAGTCTGGCTGGCATCTGTCTCTCTCCCAACCCCACAGCACTTTCCTACAGAATCAAAGCCTCTTTTCAAATATACAATCCCTGATAGGGGCAGATGACCCAGTAAGCAAGGTAAGCACAGCTTACTTGTGCTTTCTTACTAATCTATGGTGAACAATTTCACATGGGTTTCAGCACATCTTTGAGTCACTAAAGATTAGTCAGTAAGCACAAGTAAACCCATGCTTACCTTGCTTATTGGGTTATCCACCCCTCCTGACGTGGTCAAAGTAAGTAAGATGAAGTCTTGTCATCCTTGCTTCTAAGAAGCATCCTGGTTGTATTTCTTCTAAGACTCATTTGTTCGTTCTTTTGGCAGTTCACAATATATTCAATATTCTTCTGCAACACCACAGTTCAAATGCACTAAGTCTACTTTTGTCTTTTTTTTTTTTTACCGTTCAGCTTTCACATGCACATAAGACGACTGAAAAGACCATGGCTTGGATCCCGTGCACCTCGGTCAGCAAAGTGACAGCTTTGCTTTTTGACACTTGAAGGAGGTCTTTTGCAGCAGTTTTTCCCAATGCAACATGTCGTCTGATTTCTTGACTCTTGCTTCCGTGGACATTGATTGTAGAATGAAATCAATGACAACTTCAGTTTCTTCTCCATTTTCATGATGTTGTTTATTGTCCTAGTTTAAGGATTTTTGTTTTCTTCATGTTCAGGTAAAGTCCGTAATGAAGTGGTGGTCTTTGACCTTCATGAGAAAGTGCTTCAAGTCCTCTTCATTCTTGGCAAGCAAGGTTGTATTATCTGGATATTATAGGTTATTAATAAGTCTTCCTCCAATCCTGATGCCATATTCTTCTTCATAGAGTCCAGCTTCTCTGCTTATTTGTTCAGCATACAGATTGAATAAGTAAGGTGAAAGGATAGAACCTTCCCACATACCTTTACCAATTTTAAACCATGCAGTATCCCCTCATTCTGTTCCTACCGTATAGGGTTGTTGTGAGAATTAAATTAGAAATCCCATCTAGTACAGAGTGCCTGGAACACAGTAAGTTCTCTATATCAGCAATTCTCAAAGTATGGTCTGGAGACTACTGGGGAGTCTTTCAGGGGGTCTGTGAGGTCAAAGCTATTTTCATGATAATACTTAGATATGAGTCCTCTTCACTCTTATTCTCTTATGGTGTACAGTGGAGTCTTTTAGAAGCTACATCACACGTGATATTGGAACAGACTGAAGACAGAAGCAGTCATGAGAATCCAGCTGTCTTTTATTAAGTCAGTCATTAAAGAGATTTGAAAAATGTAAAATAATGACTTTTTTAACTAATGTTTTTATTAAAATATGCATCTGTGCAAACATGTAATGGTCTTAGTATTGCTATTTCAAATATATTCATACATATTTAACATAGTTTTCGTTTTAATTTCTAATATGGCACATAAGAGTAGTTCTAACTCACATAAACAAAAACTATTCGGAACTGTCAATAATTTTTAGAAGTATAAAGAGAGGGGTCCAGAGACCAAAAATTTTGAGACTTGCTCTTCAGTGTGTAACTGTATCTTCTTTTCTTTTGTTCAAAGCACTTTCATTTCCTTTATCTCATTTAATCTTCAAAAGAGCTCCAGCAGATGGAAGAGTCAGGGACTTGATGTTCATGTTCAATGAGTTGAAACACAAAAGCAGAAAAGTAGGAAGAAGGAAAGCTACAGCCAATCTCCCAATTATGCCTCAGTTTTAGCTTATTATAGCTTTAAAAAGAAAGAAAAAAATATCCTGTGTTAGTTTCCTATTGCTGTTGTAACAAATTATCATTAACTTAGTAGCTTAAAACAATTAAAATTTATTATTTTAAAGTTCTGCTGGGTGGGTTTGAACTGCCAAACTTTTGGTTAGCAGCCGAGCACTTAACTAACATGCAACTAGGGCTCCTTCATTAGTCATTAAAAATCTGTTGCTGTCAAGTTCATTCCACTAATAGTGACCTTGTAGAACAGAGCAGAACTGCTCTGTACAGTTTCCAAGCCTGTAATCTTTACGGAAGCAGACTGCTACATCTTTGTTCCGTAGAGCAGCTGATGAGTTAGAACTGCCAAACTTTAGTTAGCTGCTGAGTGCTTCAACCACTGTGCCACCAGGGCTCCTTTCATTAGTCATTGCTGTTGTTGTTAGGTGCTGTCAAGTCGGTTCCAACTCATAGTGACCCTGTGTACAACAGAATGAAACACTGACCAGTCCTGCGCCATACTCATAATTGTTGCCATGTTTGGGCCTATTGTTGGAACCACTGTGTCAATCCATCTCATCGGGGGTCTTCCTTCTTTCTGCTAAAACTCTACTTTACCAAGCATGATGTTCTTCTCCAGGGACTGGTCCCTCCTGAAAACATGTCCAAAGTACATGAGACGAAGTCTCGCCATCCTCGTTTCTAAGGAGCATTCGGGTTGTACTTCTTCCAAGACAGATTTGTTTGTTTTTCTGGCAGTTCAGGGTATTTTCAGTATTTTTCACCAAAGGTATCAATTCTTCTTAGGTCTTCCTTATTCATTTTCCAGCCTTCGCATGCATATGAGGCAATTGAAAATACCATGGCTTGGGTCAGGCACACCTTAGTCTTCAAAGTGACATCACTGCTTTTTAACACTTTAAAGTCGTCTTCAAAACCACAATGAAATACCACCTGACCCTCATGAGAATGGCTATTATAAAACAAACAAACAAACCAACAACAACAAAACACAACAGGTTGTTGGCAAGGATGTGGAGAAATTGGAACTCTCATCTATTGCTAGTGGGAATGCAAAATGGTAACCACAACTGTGGAAAACAGTTTGGTGGTTCCTCAAAAAGATGATCATAGAACTACCACTATTCACAGTAGCTAAAAGGTGGAAACAACCTCGACAACCACCAATAGACAAATGTGATATATACACACAGTGGAATATTACCGAGCCATAAAGAGAAATCTACCACTTGTCTGTCAGTTTGTCGTTCTGTGGTGGCTTTCGTGTTGTTGCGATGCTGGAAGCATTGCCACCAGTATTTCAAATACCAGCAGGGTCACCCATGGTAGACAGGTTGCAGCAGAGCTTCCAACTAAGACAGACTAGGAAGAAGGACCTGGTGGTCTACTTCTAAAAGCACTGGCCAGTGAAAACCTTATGAATAACAGTGCAACACTGACTGATACAGTGCCAGAAGATGAGCCCCTCGGGTTGGAAGGCACTCAAAATATGACTGGGGAAGAGCTGCTTCCTCAAAGCAGAGTCAATCTTAATGACATGGATGGAGTCAAGATTTCGGGACCTTCATTTGCTGATGTGGCAGGACTCAAAATGAGAAGAAACAGCTGCAAACACCTATTAGTAATCAGAATATGAAATCTATGAAGTATAAATCTAGGAAAACTGGAAGTTGTCAAAAATGAAATGGAATGCATAAATATCAATATCCTAGGCATTAGTGAGCTGAAATGGACTAGTATTGGCCATTCTGAATCATACAATCATATGGTCTACTATGCTGGGAATGATAAATGGAAGAGAAATGGCGTTGCACTCATTGTCAAAAAGAACATCTCAAGATCCATCCTGAAGTACAATGCTGTCAGTGATAGGATAATATTCATACTCCTATAAGCAAGACCAGTTAACACAACCATTATTCAAATTTACACACCAACTACTAATGCCAAAGATAAAGAAATTGAAGATTTTAACCAACTTCTGCAGTCTGAAATTGATGAAACATGCAATCAAGATGGGTTGATAATTACCAGTGATCGGACTGCAAAAGTTGGAAGCAAAGAAGGAGCAGTAGTTGGAAAATATGGCCTTGGTGACAGAAATGAAGCCGGAGGTCACATGATGGAATTTTGCAAGACCAACAACTTATTCACTGCAAATACCTTTTTTCAATGACATAAAAGGCGATTACACCTGTTCTAAGTTCCTTGGGGCAGAGACCAAATAGGGTCCTTTGTATCTTTTGTGGCAGGCCTGCATCTGGACCATTTTCAGTACCTGGTAAGTATAAGTTGAGTTGAGCAAGAACAAACAAAGATGATAAGATCTCTTCCCTCAAGTTGCTAAAAATAAGACAGATGTGTAAATAATTATTTATATAATACGAGGGAGTGGGGTTGCTACTCAAAGAATGGGAAATGGGGCCACCCAAAGCTGACGGAGCAGAGCTGCTGTCTCAGTGGGCCTGGAAGGCAAAACTGAAGTCCAAGGTGGAGGAGCCTCCACCAAGAATCCAGAGGGCATGGCCGACACCCAGAATCTGGAGGGCAGGGCCATTGCCCAGATGGTCTCAGAGAACAGAGGATTATTTTCAAAACTTGAGAGCTAATGTAAATTGTTCTGCTGGGTTTTGGACTGGCTTGGTGCCCATTATTTCCTCTTTTCCTCCAATTTCTCCCATTTGTAATAGAAACATCTATCTTGTGCCTGTTTCACCATTGTACTTTGGAAACAGATAACTTGTAGTCTAGATTTCACAGGTTCACAGATGAAGAGGAATTTTGCCCCAGGATGGAATATGCCTGAAGTTTCATCCATATTTGATTTAGATAATTCAGAAGATGAGATTTGGGACGTGGAGTGGATTTAAGACTTTTCGGATGATGTGATGGGGTGAATGCATTTTGCATGTGGCAAGGACATGAATTTTGGGGGGGGCCAAGGAATGGAATATTATGCATTGAATTGTGTTCCCCCAAAATACGTGTTGTAAATCCTAACCTCTATGCCTGTGGTTAATCCCATTTGGGAATGGGTTGTCTTTGTTATGTTAATGAGGCAGGATTAGTGTAGGGTGTATCTTTTATCTTTTGAGATAAAAAGAGATTAAACAAACAAGTAGAGGGGAGATGAGGGAAGAGAGATGCCAAGACTCATGGAGATCTCCAAGGAACCAGGAAGCAGAAGCTAAAGAGACAAGGACCTTCCTTCAGAGCTGACAGAGACTTCCCCTAGAGCCAGCACTCTGAATTTGTACTTCTAGCCTCTCAAACTGTGAGAAAATACATTTCTCTTTGTTAAAGCCACCCAGTTGTGGTATTTCTGTGATAGCAGCACTGGATGACTAAGACAACCAAGGAAACTGATCTCTGAGGTGAGATGTGAAGGACCAGGAGAAGTTAACCATGCACAGTGTGTTCTAGAAACAGAGGCAAGGAGGGGAGGGGAGTATAGTTTGCTCAAGGAAGGAAGTGCACTCGACAACCAAGACAATCAGGACTGTTTATAAGAAGGAGAAAATAAAATCCAAACGCTAAATACCAACGTTAAGAGTTAAACTGAGGCAGGTAATCCAAGTGGCCCTTTGTACTTTGTGGATTGCCCTCTCTCAAAAAGAAAACAAGAAAATTAGATCTGTGTAGCACAGAACAGAACAGAAAGAAATAGCTGTCTTCAGATAAAGAATGAAAATTATTATCTAAAAGATTAACGTTAAGATTAAAACTCCGTGTCGGGTTTCTACCAGGCCCTGAGTGATGGCTGAGAACCCAGCACTCATATCCAACTGTACCTGTGAACTGCAGGCAGTCAGTTCAAGGGAGTGAACCTGTAGCTCACTGCCAAAGGCCAGGCATGAATTTTCCAATCCCAGCCACCATCATTTATCAGAAATGAAGGCTCTCCTGACGCAGGAAGCAGTGAGGGCCCCACTCTGAGATGACGCCAAAGGACAGGGCAGTCACCGGTAGAACCAGCCATTCCAACAGCTGCTTCAAGGTCTCGCTGGGTTGCTCTGTTGACTGAAAATGAGAGCTTCAAGGCCATGAAGGGGCAGGAGGCAATCTTTCCTACATGCTCTGCTAAAGTCACCATGTGGAAAAAAAACAAAATCCCAAAACTATTTCAACTAAGAAGAGAAAGAAGGTGGTATGGCTCAGTGGACTTTGGGGTCACCAGAAAGATCTGGGTTTGAATCCTGGCTCTATCATCCCTGATCATGTGCAAGTTACTTAAACTCTCTGAGCTTGTGTCTTCAGTTAATAAATGTGACTATATCTCTGTGTAGGGTTGTTAGAAGTCCTAGAAATAAGGTTTATGAAGTGCAGATAGTAGGCACTCAATACATAATAGTAGCATAGCATTTATAATAAACAATGTTTATAGGTTAATAGAGAATATATTTTATTAATATAATAATAAAACATAATAAAGGATATATTTATCATAAATAAATCATAAATAATTAATAATCAATTTAAAAAAAAAACCCAAAACCATTGTCATTGAGTCAATTCCAACTCCTAGCGACCCTAATGGACATAGTGGAACTGCCCTATAGGGTTTCCAAAGAGTGGGTGGTGGATTCCAACTGCTGACCTTTTGGTTAGCAGCCGAGCTCTTAACCACTGTGAACAATAAACAATGGCAGGATAACATTGGTGAATTACTATTCCTTTTCCCCCCACCTCTCCCCCAGGACTTCTTTTTATCCTGTGACCTTGCCCCCTATTTAGAAAGTTGTCCATTTTGGGTTCATTGCCTCAGGGAATATACTGACTAGCAGAAAAGCAGGCAGAAGAAAGTCTCTTCTGGATTTTGAGTTTCAAAACCCCGGACAATGAAGGAATCAAAACTCAGTATAGACTTGTGCTGTCCGACTTGGTAGCCACAAGTCACATGTGGTTATTGAATGCCTAAAATGTAGTCCATGTGCTGTAAGTATAAAATACATGCTGGATTTTAAAGACTCAGTATTAAAAAAAATGTAGAATAGTCCATTAATAATTTAAAAATATTGATTACATGTTGAAATGATAATACTTCATTATGTTAAATAAATATATATTATTAAAATTAATTTTACCTGTTTCCTTTCATTTTTTAATGTAGCTACTAGAAAATCAAAATGACATATATGTACTGAATTGTCCATGTAGAAATTGTTGAGACGGCATATGTTTTGTTATGTATATTATCATCACAATAAAATAAAATTAAAAAAATGAGACATATGGCTCACATTTGTGGCTCTCACTATACTTCTATGAAACAGCACTGGCTTAGACAATGAGGGAAGAGAAAAGACTCATGGTATAGACAAGAGATTTGGGAGAAAATGTATTCAGTCGGAGCAGGGTTTTTTGCCCCTGTAATTAGAAACGACTTCCTGGACTAGGTGAGAAGGATCAAAGTTACATTATGAGAACTAATAAGATGCAGGTTCATTCCTGTGCCCTGCATGACCTCTAACTCTCTAGCCTGGAGAGAGGATGACATTGTCCCCCGTCAGGGCTTTGGGATCAAGAGGAGAAGGTACTGGGGTACAGGGAAACTAGAGTACTGGAAATGGAACAACCAGAATGCAATTAAAGAGAATGTTGACACATTGTGAAAAATGTAACTAATGTCACTGAACAATTTGTATAGAAATTGTCAAATGGAAACCTAATTTGCTGTGTAAACTGTCACTGAAAACACACTAAAATGTTATTTAAAATAAAAACGGAGAAGGTAATTCTACCTCCTTTGCCAAGCCGAGTTCCAATATGGCAGCAAGATTCCAGAAAAGAGATTACTGTATGGTCCTATCAGCAAACTGTCTTTAGCAGCCTCATAAGTTTACCAGACTTCAGGAGAAGAATTTCCATGAGCCCAGTGTGGCACAGAAATGGTGGCACAAAGTAGAGCTTCACAGATAGGAAGAGGGGCTGACTTGGCAGTGACCTGAGCAGACTGATAACTGAGGAACAGATAGGGTGATGGTGGTCTCAGTGTGAATTGTCTTTGGCCAAATTCCCTAGAAACAGAGCAGAAGGTGGGGATTCTTATGCAAGTGTCTTGCTGAGGGAGGGCTCTCAGGAGAAACCTGAAACAGAAGCAGACAGTACAGGGCAGGGGAAGAAGTCAGGCATATGGTTTCAGGAGAAGTCTGGCCTCAGCCTGATCCTCTGGGGAACTCTGAAGTATGAACTGCATCACAGAGTTTGTCCCACCTTGAGGCAAGGAGGCTGGGATTTTATGCTACTGTACTAGTCACTGGCCATGGAGGGGACCCTGAGAAGCTGCACTGCATAACCTTCCAGGCATCTTTTAGTTCATGAAGGGCAATACTCCTGAGAAGGGTGCATGCATGAGCTGTTAGCGGTCACTCTCTGCAGTTAGGGGATAAGAGCTGCAGCCTGGTGAAGGGGATCTGGGCTCTGCACCAGCAGCATCTGCTACATGAACAATAGTCCACAGGACAGCAAATGAACCCCCTTTCATTACCTGAGCATATAAAAACCTCATTCTTAGAACTTAGCATCAGCCCCAGGGAAAGAGGGAAGATCCTAAACTGACAGCAATTCAATCACCCTAGGATGCATGGGAAAGGTAGACACCAAAAAAGAAAGACAGAAGAATAAATGCGTTGGAACTGTGGTGTTGGTGACGTATATTGAAAATACTGTGGGCTGCAAGAAGAAGGAATAAATCAGTCTTGGAAGAAATGCAACCAGAATGCTCCTTAGAAGTGAGGCTGGCAAGACTTTAGCTCATTTACTTTGGACATGTCATCAGGAAAGACCAATCGCTAGAAAAGGACATCATGTTTGGTAAAGTAGGGGGTCAGTGAAAATGAGAGAGACCCTCACTGAGATGGACTGACATAATAGCTACAACAACAGACTCAAACATATCAATGATCATGACGATGGTCTAGCACCAGGCAATGTTTTGTTCTGTTGTCCATAACGTCACCATGAGTCAGATCCTACCTGATAATGACTAACGATAACAAGTTTCTTCCATTCTTATTGAAAGGGGGCTTAAAAAAGTAATTAAAGCAAGTTATAGAAAAATGAAATTATATTCCTTGCACATCTGAATCAGGGACTGAGATTCACTCATGCTTCATTATAATGATTACTAAGGCCAGTATGCTAACATAAAGGTGGGAAAAATATATATGAGAAAAAAAGTATATGTGGCAACAAATATATCCATCTTTCTTATAAAGTATTTTTTAAAAAAGAATCATTTGGTATTGGTTCAGTATGGGCTATTGGTAATGGCGGTGAGAAATATTTACACATTCCAGTGGTTACATGATGCAATGTCCAGGTGGCTATTTAATGGACTGTGACGAATCTGGAATGATGGTATTGACGCCATAAATATCATCTCGTTAACAGATTACCACAACCTATAAAAAGAAAGCTGTTTCTAACTTTTTTCATGTGGTCACCATATTTTCTAGAGAATTTCACAAACATTTAGGTTTGTTTAATTCAAGAGAAAAATAATGCAGACTAGAGGAAGTGGCCAGTAGCTCAAGGGGCTTCTAATTTTTCGTGTGTGTCATTTAATATGAGCTCATATAACATGTTTTAACATTGTATTTGTTTAATTAATTAAAGCGATTCCACCCTAATTTACAAAGTATAAACTAAGAACTTCAACTAAAAAACCAAAATTAAAAAATGCCTAACTCCCAGGATGGTGTAAAAAAATATTCACCATTGAAAAAAATTATTGTGGTAAAATAACATAAAATTTGCCATATCAACTATTTCCCCCCAGAATTCTCCTTCTCGTTCCACTACTTTCCCCTTAATTTGATTTAGGACACCCATCTCTTCAGCAGAACATTGTCTGATACAGTGCTGGAAAATGAGCCCCTCAAGTTGGAAGGCACTCAAAATACTACTTGGGAAGGGCTGCCTCCTCAAAGTAGAGTCATGCTTAATGCTGTGGATGGAGTCAAGCTTTCGTGACCTCCATTTGATGATGCGGCAGGACTCAAAATCATCTTCAAACATTCATTAATTATCAGAACATGGAATGTACAAAGTATGAATCTAGGAACATTGGAAGTTGTCTGAAATGGAACGCTTTAAGATTGATATCCTAGGCATTAGTGAGCTGAATTGGACTGGTATTGGTCATTTTGAATCACACAATCATACGGTCTACTATGCCGGAAATGACAAATTGAAGAGAAACGGTGTTGCATTCACTGTCAAAAAGAACATCTCAAGATCTATCCTAAAGTGCAACGATGTCAGTGGCAGGATAATATCCATACCCCTATAAGGAAGACTGGAGCCCTGGTGGCACAGTGGTTAAGAGCTTGGCTGCTGTCATGGATTGAATTGTGTCCCTCAAAAATATCTGTCAACCTGGCTAGGTCATGATTCCCAGTTTTGTATGATTGTCTACCATTTTATCATCTGATGTGATTTCCCTGTGTGTTGTAAACTCTATCACTATGATGCAATAAGATGGATTATCGGCAGTTATACTGATGAGGCGCACAAGATTAGATAGTGTCTTAAGCCAATGTCTTTTGAGATATAAAAGACAGAAGCAAACAGAGACACATGGGAACCTCATACCACCAAGAAAGTAGTGCCAGGAGCAGAGCGCATCCTTTGGATCTGAGGTCCCTGCGATGAGATGCTCCCAGACCAAGGGAAGACTGATGCACCACAAGGACCTTCCTCCAGAGCTGACAGAGAAAGTGCTCCCTTGGAGCTGATGCCCTGAATTTGGACTTGTAGCCCACTGGACTGTAAGAGAATAAACTTCTCTTTGTTAAAGTCATCCACCTGAGTTATCTCTGTTATAGCAGCACTAGATGACTAAGATAGCTGCTCACCAAAAGGTCAGCAGTTCAAATCCACCAGTCGCTCCTTGGAAACCCTACAGGGCAGTTCTACTTGGTCCCATAGGGTCGCTGTGAGTCAGAACCGACTTGACGGCACCTAACAACAACAACAATAAGGAAGACCAGTTAATGTGACTAGTATTCAAATTTATGCACCAACCATTAATGCCAAAGATGAAGAAATTGAAGATTTTTCCAACTTCTGTAGTTAGATCAAACATGAAATCAAAATGCATTGGTAATTACTAGTGACTGGAATGTGAAAGTTGGAAACAGAAGGATCGGTAGTTGGGAAATACGGCCTTGGTAATAGAAATGATGCTAGAGGTCGCATGACAGAAGTTTGCAAGACCAACAACTTATTCATTGCAAATACCTTTTTTCAATTACATAAATGGTGACTATATACGTGGACCTTGCTAGATGGAATACACAAGAATCAAATAGACTATATCTGTAGAAAGAGAAGATGGAAAAGCTCAATGCCATCAGTCAGAACAAGGCCAGGGGCTGGCTGTAGAAGTTCAAGTTGAAGCCGAAGAAAATTAAAACAAGTCCACGAGAACCAAAATACGACTTTGAGTATATCTCACCTGAATTTAGAGACCATCTCAAGAACCAATTTGACACACTGAACACCAAAGACCAGACGAGCTGTGGGATGCCATCAAGAACATCATACATGAAGAAAGCAAAAGGTCATTAAAAAGACAGGAAAGAAAGAAAAGACCAAAATGGATATCAGAAGAGACTCTGAAACTTGCTCTTGAGCATAGAGTAGCTAAAGTGAAAGCAAGAAATGATCATGTAAGAGAGCTGAAAAGAAGATTTCAAAGAGTGGCTTAAGAAGACAAAGTGAAGTATAACGAAATGTTCAAAGATCTGGACTTAGAAAACCAAAAGGGAAGAATACTCATCTTTCTGCTATTCTCTGCTTTCAGCCCAGATCTGACATCAACAATAATATCTCTCGTTCTACATCCTGGAAAGTGAAGAGGACTTGAAGCACTTACTGATGTAGATCAAAGACTACAGACTTCAGTATGGATTATACCTCAACATAAAGAAAACAAAAATCCTCACAACTGGACCAAGAAGCAATATCACAGTAAACAGAGAAAATATTTACATTGTCAAGGACTTCATTTTATTTAGATCCATAATCAACACCCATGGAAGCAGCAGTCAAGAAATCAAGCAATGCATTGCACTGGGCAAATCTACTGCAAAAGAACTCTTTAAAGTGTTAAAAGGCAAAGATGTCACTTTGAGGACTAAGGTGCACTTGACCCAAGCAACGATATTTTCAGTTGCCTCCCAGGCACGCAAAAGCTGGACAATGAATAAGAGAGACTGAAGAAGAACTGATGCCTTTGAATTATGGTGTTGGTGAAGAATATTGAAAATACCGTGGACTATCAGAAGAAAGAACAAATCTGTCTCGGAAGCAGTACAGCTAGAGTGCTTCTTGGAAGCAAGGATGGTGAGACTTCTTCTCATGTACTTTGGACGTGTTATCAGGAGGGACTGATCGCTGGAGAAGGACATCATGCTTGGTAAGGTAGAGAGTAAGGGAAAAAGAGATGGATTGACACAGTGGCTGCAACGATGGGCTCAAACATAGCAATGATTGTGAGTATAGCCCAGGACTGGGCAGTGTTTTGTTCTGTTGCACGTGAGGTCGCTATGAGTTGGCAGTAACTCAATGACACTTAACAAAAAAACAACATGCAATCTTCAATATGATGTTCTTAGCCATTTTCTGCACAATTTATCTGATCTTATTGGGTCATTCACTCATAAATATTTAATTCAACAATATTTCCTGGGTACCTACCATGTGCTAGGTGCTGTGCTAGGCACCAGGGATCCAACAATGAGTGAAATAAATCCTGTTCCTGTCTTCATAGAGCTTACAATAAGCAGACTGTCATCACCTGGGCTACCAGAGAACATCAGATCTACATTTTAAAACTATTTTCTCCCCAGTGGCTTTTGTTCAATCTAATATTTGTAGTTAGTCAAAGAAACGTTGATTTATGTCTACTACTCTTTGAGGTTAAGATATTTCAGGCTTTAAAAAGAAGTTCATTATTTCATTCTCACAATAACTCAATTATTCCCATTTTACAGAGTAGGGAGATTGAGTTCAAGGCCACACAGCAGATCTGACTGGTCTTTTTTTTTTTTCCAATTACTGTCAAGTCAGTTCTGACTCATGGCAATACCATGTGTGTCAAAATAGAACTGTGTTCCATCAGGTTTTCAATCACTGAAGTTTGGGAAGTAGACTGCCAGGCCTTTCTTCCGAGGGGCCTCTGGGTAGATTGGAACCTCTAATCTTTCGGTTACCAGATAAGCATGTTAACTGTCTGCACCACTCAGAGACTCCTTAGATTGGTCTTAACGTCTATGTTTTATTGGTTTCCCCCTGAAATTATTACATGAATGATATGTCTTTGATGTCTTATTCTTTTGTGTTTTAGAGTCCTCTGTTTCTTGGTGATCACTTACCTTCTTGCCCTGATGTCCCCTTGCTCTTGATGTCACACTGGAAGAAGACCAAGAAACCAATGACTGTTGAGGAATCATGATGGTAAGTAATACAGAAAGTTGGAGTTGTCACTGAAACTCTTTTAGCACTGAGGGTCTGCATCTCTTTAATGAAGGACTTTCAGCCATTACAGCAAAGGCTGATAGTTTCTCTTAAGTGAGTTCTTCCCTTCTTCCTTAGTAATGGAACATTCAAAGATTACATCTCCCAGTCTCCCTTGCATCTAAAGTAAACATGTGACTAAGCTTTGGCCAATGATGTACAAAAAGAGTTGTCTATGTGACATCCAGGAAATATTCTTTTGTTGTTACTGTTGAGAATACACAGAGCAGAACACACACTAATTCAACAATTTCTACATGTACAATTCAGTAACACTGATTACAATCTTCAAGTTGTGCAACCATTTTCAACCTCCTTTTCCTACTGTTCCTCCCCCTTTAACATAAACTCACTGCCCCCTGAAGTTTCAGGAAGTATTCTTAAAGGGAGGTGGTGTGTCCTTTAATGTCCATTTCTGTTGGCTGGAACACAGATGTGAAGGCTGGGGCTCAAGCTGCCAGGTTGGACCATGAGGTGGAAATAGCATATTGATGATAGTGGAGCAGGAAGGCCAGCCCTAGACTGCTTACCTTTGAACTTTGCTTATGTAAGAGAGAAACAAGCTTCAACCTAAGCTGCTGTTACTTTGGGTTTTGTGTCACTAGCAGCCTAAACTAATCCTAATGAAACAGGCACTCGAGAAGACTGGTGAGGAAATGCCATTGGTGGCTTTTCTGACATCCTTGAGTCAGGTGGTTACTGGTTCTCCGTAATTACAGTGTTTGTCTACACACTTCCCTGAAGCTAAAATGTAACTTACCAAGAAAACAGAACTTATTAATGACCAGGATAAATTCCAGCAACCACACTTCAGGTGACAAATCTCCTGCTACTGGCCAACCCTGGGAGTTGGCCTAAACACAGCTTTCCCTTCAAGAAGACTGTATCTGACACAGCAGCAAGCTCTCTGTACCTGAGCCACTGTCGTCACCAAACTCCAAGGAGTTGTCTCGTACTAAAAAACAAAAAACAAAAAACAAAAAAAAATGGCCTTATTTCCAGAGGACAGAGAAGAAAGAACAAGGTGATCAGATGTGCAATTAGGAAATATTGGTATAGAATGGATTTGAGTGGGGGTGAGTGGCACACTGGGAGCAAACAGAAAAATGAGGAGGGCATTGTGATAATCCAGGAGACAGGTGAAGAGAGCTGGAGCTAAGGCCTTGCCAATAAAAATGTAAATGAAGCAACAGCTTAATTATAATTGTTGTGGGCATGAGATTACCTAGTGATCATTTATAGAGGAAATGAGCAGAATAATCACTAATGAAGCCTGATTCAAAGTGGGCAGAAGAATAAGAGCTAGCAAAGGAAATGGAGAAGGCATAAACACAAAGGTAGGAGGAATACCAGGAGAGAGGCATGTCACAGAACAGGATGCATTTTTAAGGAGGGAGCGGTCAACAAAGCCAAAAGTACTAAAGAGATCAAGAAGGATAAGGAGAAAAAGGTATATATTGGCTTTGGCAACATGGTAGTCACTGGAAATTTTATCATGAGCAGACTTGGTAGACTGATGGGTGTAGAAGCCAGACTACAGTTGACTAAGAAACTAAACCACCTCTGAGTAAAGGAAGGCATAGGGAGAAAAGTTGTTTCTATGGGATCACGGGGACTTCTGGAGCACAGACATCAGGTGAAGGCAATTGTTACAAGACCTTGGTCTGATAACACAGAATGCTTCCAACTCATAGTCATGTTGACTTTGGCTCATTGGAAATGGTACAAATACAGAAAGTTGAGCATTGTGACTGCCCTCAACTGTTTTGAACATCCTGACTACTATCCAGTCAATTGGGCCAAAATCAACTAAGAAATTATGCACACAGGTGTGATAGCTAAATACCAAATGTTTGCTCACTGTACTAAGAGATAGTAACAAAAAGTTCTGCTAATTAGGTCCTGTTTATATTTCCATTATCAGGGCTAATTTATGTGTTTTATTCAATGATATGGTTTATTAATTACTAGTGCTCTTGTTTCTCAGCCTATTCTAATTATCTTACACTACTTCCTCTGTCTTCTGCCTATCCTTAACAGCCAAGATTTTGTATTAAGAAATTGATAGAGAAGTGGAAGGTGGTGTGCAAACTGCAGAAGCTACTCTCTCCTTTTGCTCTTTAAAAAAAAAAATTTTTTTTGAGATAAAATTCATGTAACAATTCACTTTTAACCATTTTAAAGTGTATAATTATTCTTTTCTCTTTCAACAAAGAAACATGGTTGCCCAAATTTTAGACGGATGGGCTGAGGGCTGTGGGGACCATGGTCTCAGGGAACATCTAGCTCAACTGGCATAACACAGTTTATAAAGAAAATGTTCTACATTCTATTTTGGTGAGTAGTGTCTGGGGTCTTAAAAGATTTTGAGTGGCCATCTAAGATACTCCACTGGTCTCACCCCATCAGAAGCAAGGGAAAATGAAGAAAACCAAAGACACAAGGGAAAGATTAGCTGAAAGGACTAATGGACCACAAGTACCACAGCCTCCACCAGACTGAATCCAGCACAACTAGATGGTGCCCAGCTACCACTACCAACTGCTCTGACAGGGATCACAACAGAGGGTCCTGGACAGAGCTGGAGAAAAATGTAGAACAAAATTCTAACTCACACACACACACACACACACACACACACAAAAAAAAAAAAAAAAAGACCAGACTTACTGGTTTGACAGAGACTGGAGAAACCCCGAGAGTATGGCCCCTGGGCTCCCTTTTAAACTCAGTACTGAAGCCACTCCTGAGGTTCACCCTTCAGCCAAAGATTAGACAGGCCCATAAAACAAAATGAGACTAAATGGGCACACCAGCCCAGGGGCAAGGATGAGAAGGCTGGAGGGGACAGGAAAGCTGGTACTAGGGAACCCAAGGTCAAAAAGGGGAGAGCTTTGACATGTCATGGGGGTGGCAAACAATGTCACAAAACAATATGTGTATTAATTGCTTAATGAGAAACTAATTTGCTCCATAAACCTTCATCTAAAATACTATATATATATATATTAGCATTAAAAAAAAAAAAGATTACTTAGGGTAGTGGTTCTAATCCCAGGAGTGGAGAGGAGGTTTCTTCATGGAGTATAGGAATTTCATTCTAGCTGAATGATACAATCAGATGTCACCATCAAATACATTTCTGTGATACTACTACAATCTTGGTCTTTAAAACTTTTCATATGTGGCATCTATGAAAACAGAATGCCTATAAAATTGTGTTCCTTAAGGGGGGGGAAAAAATAAGTGGACTTTTGGTTTCTCTCATAAGTTCCAGGCGTTGTAAGATAATTGGGGCAATACTGCATTTTATGAATGGGAGAGAATGAAGTCCAGATAGGACAAGACACTTTCACAGAATTGCCGAGTGTGTAAATGGCAAAGTTAGAACTGGAATTCCCGACTCCTGTTTCTTCCCACTGATTCCCACCTCATCCAGTCCATGTTGGACAGGCAGTTTAGCTCAGGCTCACACAGCCCCCAGTTCAAATCCTGACTCCACAAGTTGCCAGCAGTGGGGTGCCATTCTAAACCTCATTTGCCTCATCTGGAAAATGGGGATTATAGCGGTTGCCACTGTACTGGGGTTACTCTGATTCAGTGAGAAAATGTATGGGAGTTTCCACCCAGGGCTTGGCACACAGTGATTACCAAACAAATGTCAGCTGCCTTTAACAACACAGACTCAGATCTGGCTGTGGCTTTACTGGGCTGACCCAACCCCAGAATAAAAACCTAGAATCTCAGTAAGCTGAAGCATGATCAGTCTTTGCCAGACTGTGATCTCTATCCCCTTCAGACACTGATTCAATTTAGACCCAGTCACAGCCATAGTCAAACACCAAAAAAATATGTGGGTAAGAACATATTTCCTTTTTTGTTTCCTAGATATGTGTATCTGAATAAATTAATCAGTTGGCTACCATATGGGGTCCATGACTGACACCAAACTTGCTCAGACTGTAGAGCAGAGTGATTAGAAGTACTGTGCTTCAGTCACATTGCCTGAAAGCTCTGCAATGTACTTGGGCAAATTACTTGATCTCTCTGTGCCTCCATTTCCTTATCTGTGAATTGAGGATAAAAAAGTACCTACCTCAAGGGTTGTTGTGAGGATAAAATGAGATGCTACACCTAAAGTGTTTAGCCAAAGAGGGCACATCATAAATCCTCAATTATTGGGGGGTCGCCATGAGTTGGTGGCCAACTTGATGGCAGCTAACAAAAACTATTATTTCTGTTTCCCCTGCTGTTACCATCATGCCATTGTAGAGAGTGGCTTTGATCAGGCCCAGGATATACAAATGTCACTTGCAATTTATAGAGTTGTAAAGCTGTACTAACACATCAGGCAGGCTGAAAGGAGGCTCTGGGCCATGTCAGTCTTTCTCTTGCACTGGAGCCTGTCCATCTTGTGGTGCGGATGGGATAGGGGGCAAAAGATCTGCTTCTAGAATTTTCTGGGCCATTTGGGTTTATGAACTTGGGTTTCTTACACAAATCAAATTTCATGGCACTACAGCAGGATGTGGACATAGTGTCTCCCAACTATAATTCCCCCATTGTCTCTGCTCCCAACCCGTCCTTGGCTAGGTTTATGACTGGAGCAGGACTCTGGTACCCAAATGGGAAAAACCAGGTAAGCTGCTCATTTGCAAATTCTTCCTTGATAAGGAATATTTCTATCGTTATTAGTCTACTCTATGGAAGTCCAATAGAATTATGTGTTGAAAAAAATTAAATTGCTGAGAACAGGCCTAAGGATGATGAGAATGAGGAAAATCACATATTTATATTGTGCTTTAGGTGAAAGTTTACAGAACAAATCAATTTCTTATTAAACAATTAATACACAAATTGTTTTGTGACATTGGTTGCCAACCTCGCAACGTGACAACACTGTCCCCTTCTCGACCTCAGGTTCCCCATTTCCATTCATCCAGTTTTCCTGTCCCTTCCTGCCTTCTTGTCTTTGCTTTCGGGCTAGTGTGCCCATTTAGTCTCATATACATGGTTGCACTACGTGTGTTATTGTTTGTTTTATAGGCCTGTCTAATCTTTGGCTGAACGGTGAACTTCAGGAGTGACTTCAGTACTGAGTTAAAAGGGTGTCCAGGGGCCATACTCTCAGAGTTTCTCCAGTCTCTGTCAGACCAGTAAGTCTGGTCTTTTTTTGTAAGTTAGAATTTTGTTCTACATTTTTCTCCAGCTCTCTCCGGGGAAAAGTCACATATTTAAAGCAATTGCTCTAACCTGTACTGTGCATAAAGATCACAAGGTAAACTTGTTAAAATGCAGATTGCTAGCTCTTACCCCAAACCTCTGGATTCAGTAGGTCTGGCCAGGGCTCAGATCTACTTTAAATGCCGCAGTATACAGTCTTGGGCTTCCTAATGTAAAATGGCTCTTAAAGCACCCTTTATTACATTAAAAACAAAAGTAGTTAAGATTTATTAACTATGCATAAATAAAGCACCAGCCCAGGTGATTCTACGCAGGATCATCCCTGAACCACACTGACAGAAACACGGTATTCTGCTGCTTTGTACCTTGTTGCATAAGTAAGAAAAAATTGGCTGTGGTGTGCAGGGACTGCTGTGTTCACTGTGTGGTTGGGCACCACCCCGCCTCCCATGGCCACATGGTTTCCTGAGATAGGCTTTAATATCAAGAAATACTTTTAAAGCTCATTGTTAGATCACTTTAACTTTTTATAAAAAAGGCATAGAATTTGAGTAAAAAGGATATGGTTGAAGAAAGAAATGGAAAAGAAAACATAACTTTAAGATGTAAATTTAATGATTTGTTCAATCGAAGAAAATAAATAAGGGTATTCAAAACCCATTGGCCAATTCAGTGAAAATTTAGAATTTATTTCTACCATGTAGAGAACTCCTGAAGGATAGAGGTAGCCCGGTTGTAACAGAGATATTCCTGTCAGAAGACCTCAGTTTGAATCGTGGCTCCATCAATCCAGCCGTACATTTAACCTCTCCGAGGCTTCCACTGGGAATAAGGGTGTGGTAAACATTAGTGATAATATATAAACCTTGCTTAGCCCACTTAGTGTTAGTATTATCATGGTCGTTACTATTTTCATTTTTCTTCTACTACTCTCAAACAGTAAAATGCAGAGCATGATGATATTACCTCATGATTTTGTTGTAAGGATTATTAAATTAGATAATTAATAGGCTACACACTTACTGCTTAGTATGTGGCAGACATTGTTCTAAGTATGAGCCACATAAACTCATCTAATTCTCACAACAACCCTATGAGGGTCTCCCCATTTTACAGAGGAGGCTCAGAAATGTTAAGTACATAACCAAGGTCACAGAGCTGTAAGTGGCGGAGCTGGACTACAGTACATGAAAAGCTCAGCTCAGCATCTGGCGCGTAGTAGACTCTCGATAATGGGCAGTCTTCATGGTATTGTGTGTGGAGAGGCCTTTTCCTAAGGGAATGCCTTGGGAGTATCAGAATCATGGCTGGGTGGGAATTTTACATTGGTCAATATGTTAATTCTGATGGAAGTTCATTCTTTCAAGTAAGATGGGTTTAGTGTTGCCATTGCTGACAAAAAGAAGCATCTATGAGCTATGAGCTGTAAACAGACAGACACAGATTTAAACAGGGGTTGGGTCAAATTCCTCCCTTGTGGTCCTCAAATTAATGATACCTGTCTATGAAGAAACTGAACAATTGTCATGTATAGAAAATTTCACCTTTTGTCCTGAGAGAACGTGTTATGCTGCAAGGACGTAGTTCTTAAACCAGGCTGAGGAAAAAAAATCTTCTAAGTTATATTTTGATGGGCCAGCATTAGACACAATAAAGGCAGTTATATTTAAGTTGATCAGGGACAGATGTGTAACATACTTTATGTAAGAATGGTGGACACAGTTAACTGCCAAAACAGACTGTTTCTTGAAACATTGCACAGATGGAATCAAGAAGATCTACAAGAGTCTGAACTCCTCAAAGTGACCCTAATTAAAAAAAAAAAAAAATTAGTCTTGATCAAAGCACTTCAGTGATTTCAATTCTTTGGTCTCTGTACTTTGTTCACTTTGTCATAGCTACAAAGGTATTTGGGATGTAAAATTTCTGTGTTTGTGTGTGTGTATTACACATGTGCAAGTATTCCTGGTTTAAAAAACATACTTTGCTTTATTTTCCTTCTATCATTCACTATGGGAAAGAAAACACAGTGTTGTGCACATTGCTGGCTGCCTCCCCAGCATCTGCTCCCCTCCCCACTTCCCAACAGCCCCTGGTTTCCATTTGGGGATCTGTGGTTCCAAGGATGCTGACTCCACCCCCAGCTCCAGATCTTGGCACTTCTTTGCTCTAAAGTCTACAATTGCTTCCCTTCTTATTCAGAATAAAAAGCCAAACTCTTTCCAATGGCCTGCAAAGCTTGACACAGTCTGGCCCGTGTTACCTCCCATTTCATCTACAGTTCACCCCCTTGCCCCACCTCCCTGCTCACTGTGCTCCTTTACCTGACTTCCTTGCTGTTCCTCAAATATTCTAGGCATGCCCAGTCCTCTAGGATTCTCCCTCATCCCCTCAGATATCTATATGCCACATTCCATTGCCTCTTTCAATACGTCCTTAGCACTTACTAGAAACCCTCGTGGTGTAGTGGTTAAGAGCTATGGCTGCTGACCAAAAGGTTGGCAGTTCAAATCCACCAGGCACTCCTTGGAAACTCTATGGGGCAGTTCTGCTGTGTTCTATAGGGTCGCTATGAGTCGGAATCGACTCGACGGCAATGAGTTTTATTTGGTTATAGCACTTATCACACCTGATACACTAGACATGTTACTTACTTGTTTATCGTCTATCTCCCCCAGGAGAATGTACGTTCCATCAGTGATAGGGATTTTTGTTTTGTTCCCTGCTGTATCATTAGCTCTTAGAATTGTGTCTGGACTAGTAGGCCCTCCATAAATTGTTGTTGAATGAATGAAGGATTAAGTGAATGAATGAAGGCGTGAGTCACATGACTCACCAATCAGTGTTTCATCTCTGTAGTCACAGCAGTTGGATCAGGGGTAAGAATGTGTCACCTGGTCCTGGCAAAGTCGATCTCAGTATTTTTTTCTGGAATGCTGGAAAGAGATGCTTCCATATCCCCACTGAAGATGAAACAGAAAGTATGTAGCTTTAGGAAGCTTTGTGAAGCCAGGAGAGGAACCATGTAGAGGGCAGAGAAGTCACTGCCAACTTCTTTGAGCCACCCATCGAGCCCATCAAACTTTACCTGAAGTTAAACTGCTCAAGACTGTGCCCAGTAAAGCCCACTGTTTGCATACACCAGTTTAGGCTTTTTGAAGCCTGTCAACCAGAGGAGTCCCAACTGATACAGTGATCTGTTAGTTAACATCTCGCTGAGTAAAACAAGTGAAGACCAATGGAATTTAACAGTTTCCCACAAATACCTCATTTTTGCACAGACAAAAACCATTTCAATAAAATCAGATAAATTTGAAGTGTTCACCATTAAGTATTTCAATAGGAGTTCACACAAACATTCTGCCCTGGTAAGAATTTTAGAGGACGTGTATGAAGTCTTTCTTTTTGTGTTCGTAAAGAACAACGTGCAATTCAGTTGTGGAGAGGAGGCTTTGCTGAAAGCAATTGAAAGAGTTATTTACTGGGTGGGGTTTCAGTCCTGCTCTGTTTGTGAAGCAGTGGCTATTCTGCTGGTATTCACTTAATGAAAACTTAAAAATAAAAAACATCTGCGGAGTGTGCCAGCTGATGCCTGCTTCATCAGTTCAGCCTTTGATTTGTCGTAGGTAATTTTAATAAAGTCTATGAACTCAACTAGGGTTTTGAAAGAATTCATGTTCTATAACCTGGCTCTGTCTGCTACTACAAGAGTTTTGAGAACAAGTCCATGAATTTAATGACATACTTAAAATAATACTCCAGAAGACTTAAATCGAGATAATTATGCAGAGTTGTACTTCAGGTGAACACTTGTATCTTTTTAAAGTGATGCATTTTGCTTAGCCTTTTGATTGTCACATGTTAAAGGAGCTATGGCTACCAGGATCAAATTTAAATAGAGTTTTCAATTCATAGGTGACCCAAAATGAAATTCATGTAACTAACAGTAGAGAGGGACAGAGCTACCACTCTTTTGAGTTTGCCTTATAACAACTCTATTTAATTTCCTGTTTTAAAGAAAGAACTTGAATGGAATTTCTTCTTAAGGGGTTGTTTGGTTTAAACTTGATCCTCTCCAATGCTCTCCTAAATCCCTCCTTTGAGGATCTGGACTCTCCTGAAGGTATCATTCCAGTTCTTGGATGAGGGACACACTCTTCATCATTCCAAAGCAATCTGAGAAAGTCCTTCTCTGTCACAGAGGCACCAGCAAGTGTACAAAGCCCATTTTGTTCTGTGGAAAACAAAAATGCATTTTTAAGAGTGCACCCTTGGGCTGAAATAGGAAGACCCTCCGCCTGGACATTAATTCAGGTTGGAATCGTTAATGTTCATAGTAACAGTCAACATCGTTGTCTATGCAGTTGGTGATCAATGTATCTGGATCTCCTTTTAGTCAGTAACACAGTATCTATACTTACTTAGCCTGATCTGGAGTTTTCCTTTTTGCTACTGAGATCAGCTAGGAAAATCTGTAGTCAAACCAGAAAGTCTAAGGTCAAGGCCTTCATAGTGAAGCACAAGACTTTCCGGCCCATCTACCCAAGCTCTCCCCACTTTCCAGTGGAAAAATAATTCAGTGATGACAATGAAGAGTCAGTGTCCAAGCAAATTCTTTTGGGATTATGTATACATCTGCTTTAGCAATACAGGTAAGGATGATTCCTTTTGAATCACAACACATAAGATATATACAAGTTTAGTGATCATAAAATTACAGGCTAGATGTACTGCTTACACGAATAGGAACTTCTACATACTGTCACATTAAACAAACAACCCACAAAAAAATAAATTAATAATTGTGAGGCTAGACCAAGAGCAGTTTAAGTTAAAACAAACAATACTAGAAGCAATTGAAAACTACAGACAAGATAGCACAGTGCAGTGCATTCTACTCCAAAAGCTCAGTGATTCCAATGATCAGAGGGTGTCTACATATGTCGTAAGAGATTCACGACTCTGTGAAACATTGCCGGGTGGTTAGCTTTCTTAGAATTCAGAATTCAAATCCAGAGTAATCTTTTAGTTTTAATTAATGAATATCATGTTTTAAGAATGCTGAATAACTCACTTATTAGGTTACTAATAAGTAGCCTTTAATCTTATGTAAAAATGAAACTCCATGAATTGCAAGTCATACATCCAGAAGAAGAAAGATACATTTTTAAAAACTCAATTTTTTATTTTGAGATAGTTGTAGATTCACATGCAGTTATAAGAATAAAACAGAGAGAGCCAGTGTACTCTTTATTCAAATTCCCTCAATGGTCTTGCAAAACTCTAGTAAAATATCACTATCAGGATACTGACACTGCTATAATGAAGCTACAGAATATTTCTAACACAAGGATCCCTCATGTTGCTCTTTTATAGCCACATTCCCTACCCTCCCATCCCCTACCTCTACCCCTTAACCTCTAGCAACCACTAACCTGTTCTCCATTTCTATAATCTTCTCGTTTCAAGAATGTTATATAAACGGAATCATAAAGTATGTAACGTTTTGGGATTGGCCTTTGTCACTAGCATAATTCTCTGGAAATATATCCAGGTCATTGGGTATATCAATAGTTTTGTTCCTTTTTATTGCTGACTAGTTCTGCCAGTATATAGGAATATAATTGATTTTTGCATGTTTATCTTGTATCCTGTGACTTTGCCAAACTATTTAGTTCTAGCTTCCGTGGGAATTTCTATGTAGACATTCACCTGCAAGTAGAAATAGTTCTATTTCTTCCCTTTCTGATCTGTGTTTCTTTTCTTCATTGCACCGTTATGTTGAATAAGAGTGGTGAGAATGAACACCCTTGCCTTGGTCCCAATCTTAGGGAGAAAGCAGTCACTCTTTGACCATTAGGTATAACGTTAGCGTTAGGTTTTTTATAGATGCTCTTTATTAAATTGACGAACTTCCGTCTATGCCTATTTTTCAGAGAGTTTTTTTTTTTTTTAAATCATGAATAGGTATTGAATTTTGTCAAATACCTTTCTGTATCGATTAGGTAATTTTCTTCTTTAGCCTGTTAATATTTTGGATTATACTGATTAATTTTCGAATATCAAGTCAGCCTTGGCATCATGTAAATAAATTTCACTTGGTCATGGTGTACAAATCTTTTTATATATGGCTAAATATATAAATTTATTTTTATATTTGCTAAAACTGTGTTAAGGATTTTTGTGTCTCCATTCATTCATGAGGGATATTGGTGTCTAGTTTTCTCCTTTTGCATTGTCTTTGACTAGTTTTAGAACCAGGGCAATATTAGCTTCATCAAATGAACTGGAAGCATCCCCTTCTCTTTTGTTTTCTGGAAGAAATCATTTAGAACTGATGTTAATTCTTCTTTGATCATTCGGTGAATTCTCCAGTGAAACCATATGGGCCTGAAGAGTTCTTTTTTCTTGGAAGTTTTTAAATTACAAATTCAATTTCCTTAATAGATAGAGGGATATTTAAAGTATCTATTTCATGTTGAGTCAGTTGTGGTAGTTTCTGCTTTTCAAGGAATTGGTCCATTTCATCTAAGTTGTCAAATGTGTGTGTGTACAGTTGCTTGTGGTATTTGCTTATTATCCTTTTGATGTATGCAGTCTGTAGTGATATCCCCTGCTTCCTTCCTGATGGCGGTAACTTGTGACAACTCTCTTTTTTTGTCACTTTTGGTCCAGATTTGTCAATTTTATTGATCTTGTTCAAAAACCACTGTTTCATTTTCACAATTGTTTTTCTATTTTCAGTTTCACTGATACCTGTTCTTATTGTTAATATCTTTCCTTTTCTTCTGCTTGTTTAGGGTTTATTTTGCTCTTCTTTTTCTAAGTTCTTGAGGTGGGAATTTAGATTCATGATTTGAAATTTTTCCTTTTCTCCTGTTTATACGCATTTAGTGCTATAAATGTCTCTCTCTGCACTGCGTTAGTTGTGCCCAACAAATTTTGACGTGTTGAATTTTTATTTTCATTCATTTTTTTTTCCTCTTGAGACTTCTTTGACCCATGGATTATTCTGAAGTATGTTCTTTTGTTTCCAAGTTTTTGGAGATACTTCTGTTATCTTTTATTTATTTATTTCTAATTTAATTTCTAATTTAAGTGAAGAGGGCCTGAAGAGCTTATTGATCAAAGACTATAGCCTTCAGTGTGGATTACACCTCATCATAAAGAAAATAAAAATCCTAACAACTGGACCAATAAGCAACATCATGATCAATGGAGAAAAGATTGAAGTTGTCAAGGATTTCATTTTACTTGGATCCACAATCAACACTCATGGAAACAATAGTCAAGAAATCAAATGACGTACTACATTTGGCAAATCTGCTGCAGAAGGCCTCTTTAAAGCGTTAAAAAGAAAAGATGTCACTTTGAAGATTAAGGTGCACCTAACTGCGTCATGGTGTTTCTAATCACCTCAAATGCATGTGAAAGCTGGACAATGAATAAGGAAGACTGAATAGGAATTGATGCCTTTCAATTGTGGTGATGGCGAAGAATATTGACTATACCATGGACTGCCAAAAGAACAAACAAATCTGTCTTGGAAGAAGTACAACCAGAACGCTCCTTAGCAGCAAGGATGGTGAGACTACGTCTCACATAGTTTGGACATTTTATCAGAAGGGACAAGTCCCTGGAGAAGGCCATCATGCTTGGTAAAGCGGAGGGTCAGCAAAAAACATGAAGACCCTCAACGAGATGGACAGACACAGTGGCTGCAACAATAGGCTCAAGCGTAACAATGATTTTGAGGATGGCGCAGGACTGGGCAGTGTTTCGTTCTGTTGAACTTAGGGTCGCTGTTAGTCGCATCTGGCTCAATGGCACCTAACAACAATTTAATTCCATTGTGGTCGTAGAACACACTCTATATAATTACAGTTTTTTAAAATTTGTCAAGGTTTGTTTTATGGCCCAGGATATGGTACATTTTGGTATATGTACTGTGAGCACTTGAAAAGAATTTGTACTTTGCTGTTGTTAGTGGAGTGTTCTATAAATGTGAATTAGACCTGGCTGATTGACAATATTATTCTGTTCTTCTATATCCTTGCTGATTTTGTGTAGCTGTTCTATTAACTGTTGTGAGAGGGATGCTCAAGTACTAAATACAGTTTGGGATTTGTCTATTTCTTTTTCAGTTCTATCAATTTTTGCTTCACGTATTTTGCAGCTCTGATTTTTGGTACATTTATATCAAGGATTGCTATGTCTTCTTGGTGGATTGAACCTTTTATTATTATAGAATGTTCTCTGTCTCTGGTAATTTTCTTTGCTCTGACACAATATATGTGTATCTGATACAAATATAGCTGCTCCTGCTTTCTTTTGATTAATTTTTTCACATTATATCTTTTTTCCATTCTTTCACTTTAAATCTACCTATATCATTATATTGACAACATATTGTTAGGTCATTTTTTTTTTTTTTAATCCACTCTGCCAATCTCACTCTTTTAATTGCTGTTGCAGACCATTTACATTTAATGTAATTATTGACATGCTAGTGCTTAAGTCTGCTGTTTAATTTTAGCAGTTGCTCTGAGTAAGCATTATATATACATAACCTATCAGTTAACTGGGGGTCATCATTTTGCCAATTCCAGTAGTATAAAAAATGTACCTACCTTTATGTCTTACTATCCTTCCTTGTTTATAATATACTTGTCTTAAATAGTTCCTCTTCATACATTTAGATCCATAGCAGACCTATTATAATACTTTGCTCCCATCATCAAACATAATTTAGAAAACTCAAGACCAGAAGGAAAGTCTAGTGTATTTACCCATGTTTCTATTTATAGTCTTCTTTCTTCATTTTTGATGTTATACCTTTTCTTTATTGTTTACTTTCTCTTTATGAACTTCCTTTAGCCATTCATTTAAGGTAGGTCTGCTGGTGACAAATTCTCTTTGTTTTCCTAGGAGAATTGTCTTTTCTCTTCATTTCTGAATGGATATAAAATTCTGGGTTAACAAGTCTTTTCTTTCAGTTCTTTAAAAATGGTGTTTCACTTTTGAAATGGTGTAACTTTGGCTATGTATATTTTCACCAAAAAAAAGGTCCTCCAAGGTTGAGAAGGGAGAGTGTTGACATGCCGTGGGGTTGTTAACCAATGTCATAAAGCAATATGTGTCCTGACTGTTTAATGAGAAACTATTTGTTCTGTAAACCTTCATCTAAAGTACAATTTAAAAAAAAAATGGTGTTTCACTTCCTTCTGGCCTCCATGGTTTCTGATGAGAAATTTGCTCTCATGAATTATTTTTCCCTTAGGGGTAAAGTATCCTTTTTCCCTCACTAATTTCAAGATTATTTCTTTTTCTTTATATTTATAAATTTGACAACCTTTAAAAATGTTAAAGCCATTCTTAACTCACAGGCAGTCCAAAAACAGATCATCAGTTGGATTTGGCCTGTGGGCCATAGTTTGCTAACCCCTACACAAGGGTAAAAACCTAGGAGTAAAATAGCTGGGTCATATGTAAGCATATGTATGACTTTATAAAAAAATACCAAACTGTTTTCTTGAGTGGCTGTAATCATTTTGCATCCCTACCAGCAACATATGAGCATCCAACTTCTTCACATCCTTACCAGTATTTTATACTGTCAGTTTTTAAATTTAACTGTTCCAAAAGGTATGTAGTGATGCTTTTAATTTACATTTCTCTAATGTTCCCTAGTGATATTGAACATTTTTTTATGTGCTTATTTGCCATCCTTATAATTTCTGTGGTGAAGTCTCTGTTCAAGTCTTTTGTCTACTTTTTTCTTTTGTTTACTTTTTTTTTTAATTGTACTTTAGAAGAAGGTTTACAGAGCAAATAGTTTCTCATTAAACAGTCAGTACACATATTGTTTTATGACATTGGTTAACAACTCCATGACACGTCAACAGTCTCCCTTCTCGACCTTGGAGGACCTTTTTTTTTTTTTTTTTTGGTGAAAATACACATAGCCAAAGTTACACCATTTCAAAAGTTTCTACATGTACAATTCAGTGACATGGATTACATTCTTCCCGCTGTGCTGCTATTCTCACTATCCTTTTCCAAATTATTCCATCACCATTATCTTCAACTCACTGCCCCCTAGGCTTCCCATCAAACCTTTTGAGTTGCTGTTGTCAATTTGATCTCACATAGATAATTCTTTTTTTTTTTTTTGTACCTTAGATGAAGGTTTGCAGAACAAATAGTTTCTCATTGAACAGTTAGTACACATATTGCCCTATGACAATGATTAAAAACCCCATGACATGTGAACACTGTCCCTTCTCAACCTTGGGTTCCCTCTCACAAGCTTTCCTGTCCCCTCCTGCCTTCTAATCCTTGTCCCTGGACTGCTGTGCCTCATTTGTCCCATTTTGTTATATGAGGCTGTCCAATCCCCAGCTGAATGGTGAACTTCAGGAGTGACTTCATCACTGAGCTAAAAGGGTGTCTGGGGGCCATACTCTCGCAGTTTCTCCAGTCTGTCAGGCTAGTAAATCTGGTCTTTTGTGAGTTAGAATTTTGTTCTACATCCTTTTCCAGCTCTGTCCAGGACCCTCTATTGTGATCCCAGTCAGAGCAGTCAGTGGTGGTAGCCGGGCACCAACTAGCTGTACTGGACTAAGTCTGGTGGAGGCTGTGGTAGCTGTGGTCCATTAGTCCTTTGGACTAATCTTTTCCTTGTATCTTGTTCTCTTCATTGTCCCTTGCTCCCGAAGGGGTGAGACCAGTGGAGTATCTCAGATGAGTGCTCACAGGCTTTTAAGACCCCAGATGCTACTCATCAAGGTAGAATGTAGAACACTGTCTTTATAAACTGTGTTACGCCAGTTGAGCTAGATGTTCCCCAAGACCATGGTCCCCGCAGCCCTCTGCCCAGGAATTTAGTCCCTCAGGGAGTTTGGAAGTGTTTATGGAGCTTCCATGACTTTTCCTTGTACAAGTTGTGCTGGCTTCCCCAGTATTGTGTACTTTCTTACCCTTCACCAAAGTTATCACTTACCTATTGTGGATTTAGTTCCTCCCCCATCTCTCGTAACCAACAAAGATTGTTTCCTTTTGTGTGTAAACTTTTACACGAGTTTTTACAGTAGAGATCTCATACAATATTTGCCCTTTTGTGATTAACTTATTCCACTCAGCATAATGTCCTCCAGTTTCACCCATGTTATGAGATGCTTCACAGATTCATCACTGTTCTTTATCTTTACATAATACTCCCTTGTGTGTATGTACCATAGTTTGTTTATCCATTCGTCTGTTGATGGGCATCTAGGTTGTCTCCATCTTTTTTACTGTTGTGAACAGTGCTGCAACGAATATGGGTGTGCATATGTCTATCCGTGTGATGGCTCTTGTTTCTCTAGAATATATTCCTAGCAGTGGGATTACATTTTGTAGTGTTTTTTTTTGTGGTGCTGACATTTTCTTTGTTCCTCTTGCTCTCCTGTGCTGAGTTCCTTTTGTTTGTGGATTTTTTTTTCTTTTGTTTTTGTTGGTTTTGTTTTTACTGGACTTTATGTTTTTCTTCTTCATTTTGATGGGTAGGTTTGTTAACCTTCTTTGTGGTTACCTTGAAATTTACCCTCATCTTCCTATTTTTGAACCGGTCTATTATTATTTGGTATCACCTTGCCTTCCTCTCTGTTAGAAGATTCTATACCTATACCATTTATTCCCTTTTGTTGTTCTGATGCTGTTGTTATTTACAGACTAACATCTCTAGTTCCCTTTGTAATTCTTTTGGTTTTGCATAGTCCTTAAGAGTTCATTTCCTAGGTTGGTATCTGGCTAGTACAATCTTGCATCTTATATTCAGCCTGTGGTCTGATGTTGTTTGTTCTCAGATCGAAGGACTCCCTTTAATAAGTCTTGTAAGTTTGGTTTGGTTTTTACATAGTCCCTTAATTTCTGTTTATCTGGAAATGACCTAATTTCATATTTTATCATATGTGAATGAGAGTTTTGCAGGATATATTATTCTTGGTTGGCAATTTTTTTTTCTTTCAAGGTTTTATGTATGTCATCCCATTGCCATCTTGCCTGCATGGTTTCTGCCAAATAATCTGAGCTTAGTCTTATTGTTTCTCCTCTATATGTGACTTTTTGTTTTTCTTGAGCTGCTCTCAGAATTCTTTGTTTGTCTTTTGTTTTAGCGAGCGTGATTATGATATGTCTTGGTGATTTTCTTTTGGGGTCTATCCTATATGGAGTTTGTTGAGCTTCTTGGATGGTCAGCTTTTCATCTTTCATGATACTGGGGAAGTTTTCTGTCAGCAATTCTTCACCAATCCTCTCTGTGTTTTCTGTTTTCTGCCCCTGTTCTGGAACTCTGATCACTCGCAGATTTTTGCTTTTGATTGTATCCCACATAATTCTCAGGGTTTCTTCATTTTCCTTTGTTCTTTTTTCTGATTTTTCCTCAAACAGAGTTATATCCAAGTGTTTGTCTTCGATTTTGCTTATCCTGTCTTCCATCATTTCAAACCTATTCCTCAACCCTTCTATGACACTGTCCATTTCTGAAATCTTGCTGTTTATCTTTTGGATTTCTAATTGTTGGTTTTGTATGATTTTTAGTTGTGAATTTATTTTAGCATTTTATTCCTGTATTATTTTCTTGAATTCTTCCATTTTTTGTCTGTATTTTCCATGAATCTGTCTGCTTTTTCCATGAATTTGTCTATTTTTTACTCACTTTTGTCTGGTTTTTGCTTCAACTCTTGGATAGTTCTGAATATTAGAGATTTGAATTCTCTATCAGGTAGTTCTAGTGCCTTTTCTTCTACTGGAAAGTCATCTGATGTTTTATTTTGGATGCCTACTAGAACCGTCCTGTCCTGTTTTTGTAAATGTTTTGATATTGTCTGCTGTCTTTGGGGCATTCAGTAGTTATTTTCCTCATTTATTGATTGTAGATTCATTGGTTTTGTCCTAGTTTTTTGTTTTATTTGGTTATGTCTGAGCAGGCAGGCTGTGCATTCTTTGTTGTCTGTTTGACTTTGGGCATGATACTTTTCACCTCCTTCTCCAATACGCAGGGTCAGTCACTCAGGTATGGTACAGCAGGGCAGGTCCAGCTGAAGGGGAGTTGCTGGGAGGGGTTGTTTTTGGCATGTACCAGGGATGACAGTGTGGACCAGGAATCAGTACAGGATAGGTTCCAGTAGGCCGTGCCTGTGCTGCTTGGGAGCATGATATTCAGCACACGGCGCAGGTAGGCAGGAAGGAGGGGGTAGCTTGTGATGTGTGGAGCTAAGATGGGTATGGGAAAGATGAGAGAGAGAAGAGAGGAACAGGAGCCAAAAACATACACACAAACAAAAAAGGGTGCTAAGGAAGCTTGCTATTGGAGTGGAGAGATGAGAGACTGAGAGATGGGGAAAAACAAAAATAAAAAAAAAGAAAAAGGGTAAAAGAAAAAAATGAATAAATCGAGAGACTGGAAATGAAGAGACAAAAAGGGAATAAGAGAGAGAAGAAAACAAAACAAAGAACAAAAAAAAAAGAAAAGCAAAAACAAGAAAAAGGAAATGCCCCCAGGGATGTCCCTGTGTGTCTGCACAGAGTAAGTGAGTAGCTTCCAAGCCATGCAGTACTGCCTGGCTAGAAGGGGCTCCCAAGCCGAAAAAAGAAAAAGAAAACAAACAAAAAAATCAAAATAGAATAAACCAGAGCAAACAAACAAACCAAAAAGCCCCGGGGGTCCCACCAGCATGGCAGCATGGGCTAGGAAGCAGATTCACAGTCGAGCAGTGTTTCACAGCCTTTCAGGAAGAAGATGGTGCACGGAGTCAGGTATTTGAGAGAAAGGAGGGGGGAGGTGGTGAGAGGTAAGGAAGAAATCTAAAGAAGCAGAAAAAAGCAACACCAGCAGCCAACAAAAGGCATTCAGGGAGCCGGTCAGTGTGGGTGGTGGAATCAAAGTGACACCGAGGTGAAGCTGGTGCTTCCCAGCCAAGAGACTGGCTGCAGGAAGCAAAGGAGCCTAAGTGGGGGTGAAGAGGGGTGGGGTGGTCGGAAAGCCTATATTCTGTCTCCTGCTGGAAGCTCCGTGAAGCTGCTTTCTTGTACCCCGTTTGCCGATCTCTGGTAGAAGTCCAAGATGGTGGATCTGTGCTGTGGTAGCTGATGGGGGGGAACCTCTGCATTTATCTCTCCTTGCTCTCTGTTCTCAGTCAGTTTCTTATTCCATTCAGTGCTTGGCTGAGTTATCTCTTCATTTGATGGTTAGGGTTTCAGGACTGACGTGTGACTCTGTTTGACTTAGTTTTTCTGATCTTTGCTGCAGAGGGATGGCGTGGTGCTTCTGACCTTAGCGCCATGTTGCCCGGAAGTTTTTGTCTACTTTTTAATTAGGTTGTCAGTTTTCTACTATTGAGTTTTGAAAATTTTTTTAAATATATCCCAGACACAAATTATTTGCTATACATGTGATTTTCAAATATTTTCTCCCAAGATGTACTTTGTCTTTTGATTCTCTTAACAGGGTCTTTTGCAGAGAAAACTTTAAATTTTTATGAAGACCAGTTAATCAATGTTCTTTCTTTTTTTATAGATTCTGTTTGGTGTCATGTCTAAGAACTCTGCCATGAAGGTTTTTTCCTAAGTTTTCTTCCGAAAGTTTCATAGATTTACATTTAGATCTATTATTCATTTTAATTATTTTTTTTAATAAAATGCAAGGTTTAGGTTGAGGATTTTTTTTTTGCACGTTAATATGCAATTGTTCCAAAATCATTCGTTGAAAAGACTATGATTTCTCCATTGAATTGCTTTTGTACTCTTTTCAAAGATCAATTGGCCATATTTGTGTTGGTCTATTTCTGTATTTTGTATTTTGTTCCCTTGATCTAGATGTCTATCCCAGTGGTTCTCAACAATGGGTGATTTTTGCCACTGCCCCCCACCCTCCACACCCAGAGGACATTTGGCAATATCTGTGGATATTTTTGGTGGTCACAAATGGGTGGGTGCTACTGACTTCTGGTGTATAGAGTCCAGGGATGCTGACAAACATCCTACAATGGATACGACAGACACCCATAACAAAGAATTATCTGGCCCAAAATGCCTGTAGTGCCAAAAGTGAGAAAATCTTGGTTTATCCCTTCACCAATACTACGCTATCTTGGTTACTGTAGATTTAGAGTAAGTCTTAAAATTGGATGTGTGATTTTTTTTTTTTTCAAAATTGATTTTTCTTGGCATCAAAATCCTTCTCCACTCCTGGGACTATGATGACATTAATGTTAGACCTTTTGTTAGTGTCCTTGAAGATTTCCTTTTTAAAAAAAATTCTTTTTTTCTGTCCATTGCTAATATTGGATAATTTCTATTGATCTATCTTCAAGGTCAGTGACTCTTTCCTCTGCCATCTGCAACCTATTTCGATACCATCTACTGAGTTTTTTGTTTTGATTATTATATTTTCAGTTTTAAAATTTCTACTTGGTTCTTCTTTATACATGCTTCTTTGCTGACATGTTTTATATTTTTATTTGTTTCAAGTGTACTCTTATTGGAGCATCTGTAAAATCTTTGTCAGACAATTTCAATATCTGTGTCATTGTGGTGTTGATGCCTTTTGGTTATCTTTTCCCATGCAATTTGAAATTTTTCTGTTTTATTTATTTATTTGTGTGTGCATGTGTGTGTGTGTACCTAGTAATTCTGGATTGTAAATTTTGAATATTCTGTTATAAAACTATGTGTCTTGTTTAAATCCTATGCAAAATGTTGATGTTTTTATTGTAGCAGGCAATTGAATGGGTTAGATTCAGGCCACAAGTTCTAACCTACCACCTGTGGGTACTGGTTCCAATGTCCTTTCAGTTTTCAAAGTCTATCCTGTACTATTTGGATCTGTCCCACATGTGTGTCACTGAGTGGTCAGTTTGGGATCTTGGCCATGGTCTAATTAGTGCTATTATCAAGGTTTTTGTCTTACTGATTATGATCAGAATCATGCATGTACAAATTGGGGAGTGAGTCCAAGTATTCATAAATAACTTTATGGGGTTGCTTTCCCGAGTTCCTGCTTCTCTGCAATTTCCTTGGTACTCTTCAGTTTCCTGGGGTTCTTCTTTTTAGCCTTCTTGTCCGATAGCTGAGGCTTTAGTTATATTCTCTGCTATGCAAGTCTGTGACTGGACCCATGTCTGGGCCAAAGTGGTGAGAGGACAGAGAGAGTAAAATGCAATGGAGGTTTTTCCTACTTTCTTGGAATCACATCACCTGTCAGAGAGGAAAGTGTACTTCCCTTAGAGTTTTGGCTCCTGTTAGCTTCACTGTGGCCTCTGTCACTGACTTCATGGGACTGCTTGGGGACAGGATGTGAAAAATCAATAGAAGGAAATAAAATAAAACAGGATGTCTGTATTGTCTCTGAATGTTAAGAGCTCCCTTTCCCCCTTCTCAAGCTGGGACTAGAAGATGTCTTCTGGAGCACTGTCCTCCCCACAGTACTACCTTCTGGGTTTCAGACTGTGTTGTGTTCAGGCTGAGGGTTACTGGAAGGGTAAAACAGCAAACTCACCACCATTTTGGTGATACTTCAAATTGTCATCTTCTTCTCTATTTACCTGTTACTACTTACTCTTCGGAGTCCTCAAATAAGTGATTCACGCATTCTGCCCAAATTTTATAGTTGCATTCAATGGTAGAGACAGGGTGGAATGTACTTACTGCATCCTACCATAAATGAATGCACTTTTGAATTCATTTTACGTCTATCATAAAAAGCCTTAGATTATACTTTGAGAATCACTGGTCAAAAGCAGAGCACCTCAACCTCCTATTTTTTCTAAGAAAAGAACAATTGTATGTTTATCAGCCTTTTAGTTATGACATATGTACCATTAATTACAAACTTGTGACTTAAGGTCCTAAACTCTCTAAGCATCTTTAGCAAACTATATATATACCTGGATGATAGTACTTTAGCTTGGGTTGAAATGTATACAAGACAATGATTAAAAACAGACTTTGGTTTTTATCCAAAGTTGAGAAAAGAAAAAGTAATCTAAAGTTTGCTTTGTTATCTTTTGCAACAGTACTTTAGAAGACATTGTCCATTTTGTTCAACGTTGTTTAAATAAAACATTCCTTTTTGAATTTCATGTAAAGAAAAGGTTCATCACTCCTTATGAACTCACATGCTTCTTATGTGACTTAGGTTTTCTTTTTCAGGAATCTCAGAACCTCATGAACTTTTGGTTCAATTACACTGGCTCTCTCTCCTTCGCTAGATTCTCTGGAACAACTATTTTTCCTCTACCATATTACATGGGTCTTATTATTTTTCATTTATTTTATTGACAGAGACTAAGTCATAAATGAGTAAGATGCAATGGTAGGATTATCGGTTTCTCCTTTCACTTTACCATTTCCCTTGTGTGTGTGTTTTTTTTAATCATACTCATTTTAAAAATATAAAACTTGAAGAAATAATTATGTTGAACTTGGATGATGAGTACATGGGATTTTAGAATATAATTCAATCTATTTTGTATATGCTTGAAATTCTCCATAGTAAAGAAATTAAAAGTTAAAAAAATAAATGAAATAACTATAAACAATGTGGCACTGGTATACGAATAAAAAGACAATTATTGAAATAGAATAGTTAGTCCTGAAACAGTACACTAGTACATTAAATTCTGATATGTATGTTGAGAATGCAGCCATAAATCAGTGAGAAAGAGAAGATTTTCAACAAATAGATATCTTGTAATGGGTTAGTGATTAGCCAAAAAAAAAGTTCATCTTCACCTCACACAAAACCTCATAAATAATTCTAGATACACCTAAGAGTTAAATAATTAAAATTAATTAAATTATAAATGTTTTAAAAATAAGCAATTATTTACTAATTCTATTTGGGGAAGAAATCTTTAAGATAAAAACAAAATCCAACAATCCCAAAAGGTCAAACATTTTACCATATAAATTTAACACTTTGCATTTTGAAAATAAGAACCACAGTTAATAGGTCAACAACAAACTAGCAGTAATACTTCTTTGTGCTGCTTCTGTGGGAGAGTATTCTTTGTTTTGTTCTAACCTCTTCTTTACCTTAAAGGCCTGAAAATAAATCAGGTGGAGCCTCAAAACAATCAGCTCTAAGGAGTAAGACTTTGGTTTGTGTGAGATACATTTTTTCCTCTTGCCCACCATAAAATACCACCCACCTCTATTGAATTCCTATTATATAAAATCCACTTTCTTCGTGTAAATCACTTCTTTTAGATGAATGTTAACCATTTCCCAACCTTCTAATGCAAAGCCCAACAGTTTTCCACCACAACAAATCTTTGTAATGTTTACGTTTACATTTAAAGTGATGAACTTCAAGCTTAATTTTCCCCTTTCCCATTAAATTATGGACACCCCTGAGGACACAGATAGTGGGTTAACCAATGTTAACTGCCTAGCACAGAGTCTGACTTATAGAAGAGGATTAGTAAATGTTAGTTCTCTTGTTCTGCTTTCTTAAGTCATACGTGAGCACACTGTTCCACAGCTGCTGTAATATAGAGATTAGAAAAATATCGTTGCAGAAGGATTTTTGGAAAGGAAGTGGTCATTGCAAGTTGAGTATGTTAGACTATATGAAGATAGAACTTGAAGGCCTGCTCATGCTCTCCTCTGAAACACCTTCCAAGTTTAGGAGCTGGCCAGTTTATATGAAGACGTCATTTAATAAAGGTTCTGAGCTCCAAACCAAACGATGTTTTTGTCCTGGACATTTTCCATTTGTTCCTCCGTGTCCACTCTCCACACTTCTTTACCAAGCTCTGTGTACCGAGGAGGCTGGTCTTCCTGAACTCTCTCAACGGGCTCTTTTGCCCTCTGACTTCTCGTTCAATGTTGCCAGTCAGAGGTGTGTTCTAGAGATCTGAGAGTAAGGTTGTGGTATTTATTTAACTTGTTCTGTGGTTTGGTTGTGTTTTTCTATTGAAGGCCACACCTCCCATTAGGCAGCCCTCAGGTATGGCTAGAGCTACACTTTGCAGTTCCAGTACCTGCTCTGTCTCCTGGTCCCTTCAGGCCTGGGGTGGTACAGCCCCTGTGTTGCTAAGTACAAAGTTACTACACCATTCCTTGCTGGTTTCCCTTAGCCTTAACCACACTTTCATAAACAATTCCAAATTTTCATTAAACTCTCCTCAACTGTCTCACTGGAGACAGCCATATGTGTCTCTCCAGGACCTTCTCTTGATACGAAGTAACTTTTTTCCACATTATGCCTTCACTGAAGAGCTACGTCCACTGTCTGTTAGCCGAATGACAGTGATAGCTTCAAGATGAGACCCCTTTACGTCATCTTGTGGGATGAGGAAGGCTACACAGCAAAATAAAAACATGTGAAGCCAGATGTGCGCAACGAAGTCAATCGACATGCATAAAAGGCACGATGCCAGTGTTCAGCCCAATCTTCAAGACTTTTTGAGCTAAATAAGTGGAGCTACAAAAACACTGTCCTGTGGTAGTATTTAGCCAAAGCTCACACCAACCACCCAATCAACTCAACATCCAACTTGAGAAGACAGTAGGGAGTTTGGGCTTAGGTAACCAACATATAATGAATGTTTACTCTTCGCAGAGCACCCTGGTAGGCATTCTACAAGCCCACCACATTTAAGCTTCCCAACTACCCCTGCAGCAGATAATGTTACCACTTTACAGATGAGGAAAGCGAGGCTCAGAAAGGTCAGGCAGCCTGCTCAACAAACACAATGAGCGGCAGAACCAGCATTCAGATAGATGCAGGCCCCTGGGGCTCCTGCCTAGGTTCAGGCTTTGCAGAATGTTATTAGAGAAATACCTCCGAGGTGAAAGCCTTGTGTTTAAGTCCTGGCTCTACTGCTCAGGCTGGGTGACTTTGAGCGCCTTCCCTAGCTTTTCTGAGCCTCACCTTCATCATCCAGAAGGAGAGAATTAAAAAAACAAAACTGTACATTGTGGGTTAACTGTGATTATGGAAAAAAATAACATGAAGGAAAGAATTTTTTAAACCCTTCAGGGCTACAGAGGAACGATTTATCCCTTTGGTTGTCTTCTTTCTAATTCCCCTCGGTCTTGGAGGTAGTGAATCTGATTTCAGTTTCCACTTCCATGAGAAATCCAGGCAGAGACCCAGTGAGGCTTGCTTTCTCAATAGTAACGGTGACGGTAATAACACCACCAACAAGTGCAATACTAATTAGGCGTCTTATAGTATTACGTTGATCGACCACTTACCAGATGCCAGGCACTTTGCTTGGATTCTCTCATTTAATCCTCACATCCACCCATCGAGTAGACATTAGCGTCATTTTTCAGAAGGGAAAACCAAGGTTCAGAGAGCTTAAGTATCTTGTCCAAGGTCACACTGCTATTCGGGGGTCTAGCTGGGATTTGAATTTAGCTGCTTCTAGAGCTGCATGGAATCAGTCTCCTCATCTCCCCAGTCAGGATAAGGAGAGAGACCAATATAATCAAGGGAGCAAAAGTGTAAAGCCTTCAGCGCGAGACACACATTGCCTGTTATTTCTACCAGTCTGTGTCCCCTTGTATTTAAGTCGTGGCTCTACTGCTCCAATATGGTGACTTTGAGCACCTTAGCTATGTTAGTCACTAGTTACATGTCCCATAGTGCTTGACATGTGGCTAGCCTGAGCTGAGATGTGCTGTAAGTATAAAATACAGCCTAGATTTTGAAGATGATATGAAAAAAGAATATTTCATTAATAGTTTTATATTAATTACATGCTGACATGATAATATTTTGGAGAGGTTGGTTTAAATAAAGTACATTATTAACATTAATTTCAACTGTCTTTTTACTTTTTAAAATATGGCTACTAGAAAATTTAAATGGGGCACTTGTGGTTCAGTGGTAGAATTCCACGCAGGAGACCCGACCAATGTACCTCATATGCAGCCACCACCCGTCTGTCAGTGGACGCTTGCATGTTGCTATGATGCTGAACAGGTCTCAGTGGAGCTCTCAGACTGAAATGAACTACGACAAAAAGCCTGGTGACCTACTTCTGAAAATCAGCCACTGAAAATCCTATGGATCACAATGGTCCGGTCCTTAAACGATGCTGGGGATGGCATAGGACTGGGCAGTGTTTTGTTCTGTCATCCATGGTGTTGCCATGAGCAGGGGGACGACTTGATAGCAGTTAACAACATAAAATTTAAAACTACATATATGGTTGGCATTGTATTTCCACCAGACAACGCTGGCTTAGGGAAAGAGCTGTGAAGTACATCATTAGCCTTTCTTGGGCTGATTTCTAAAAGTCACCACGTATGGCCCTAACAAAGAAAAGGAGGCATTTGCTTTCTGCAACATTTATGGGGAGCTGGGGTGGAGGAAAGGACCAGGCCCCATAAACAGCTTTGCAGGTTTATCTTCACCAAGAGAGGGATCTGCCTCGTGTGGCTGCGGTATGAGCTTCTCTAAATACCCCGCTGGTTGAGTTCAGCCTGAAAGCAAACATTTCAAAGCCTCTGGCAGAAGTAGTTTGGAGAGAGGTTTTCAAGCCATCAGGCCAGCAGATGATGTTTACTTCTCATGACACAATAGTCAAGTCAAATTCTATTTCACAGCAGTTACTTTCATGTCCTGAGAATAGAAAAATCCCTTCGGATGACCAAAACACCCCTGTACAACCCTAAATCCTATGAAATAAATCTGCGACTTTGCCTGTTCAGTGGAAAACAGGGCTTCATTTTGCCTGTGAAAACAGGCCCTTTAACCTCTGAGATGCTTCTTGTATCAGCAGAAGGGGTGTGTGTGTATTTTTTTAAACAGATTGATTATGGTCAAGTTCAAATGTGTACCACCAAGTTCAGGAGGGCCAATTGCCGTTCTGCAAAATTCTGGGCAGGGGACAAAGGCTAGTCGAAACAAAAAGCAGTGTGTGCCTACCCCTTCCAAAGCCCTTTTGCTCCCTTGATTACATTGGCCCCTCTCCTTATCCTGATGGGGAGATGAGGAAACTGAGGCCAGGGAGGTTTCCGGCTCAGCACTAGGGAGGGAAGATAAGGAGTCTTTGGAGTCGGTGGACTTGCAGTTACATTTTTGCTTTACTAGCTGTGTGACCCTGGACAAGTCACTGAACTTCTCTGAGCTTGCTCCAACTTATCATAAAATGTGGCTAACACAGACTCAAAAGGCTACATACAGTATGAGTCCAATTATATGACACCCTAGAAAAGGAAAAACTATAGGGATGGAGAATAGATCAGTGTTTGCCAGCTGGTGGGGATGGAGGGATGATTTGACTACAAAGCTTCTGCATGAGGGGATGTTTTGGGGTGACAGAACTTGTTCTCTGTTCACTGTGGTGGTCATACAACTCAATGCATCGTGAAAACTCACAGAACTAAGCGTACAGCAAAAACAGTGAATTTTACTAAATGTAAACTAACCAATACTTACATGGTAAAAAGAAGAAATAACTGGGATAATAAGGCCTCTCTCACAGGGTTGCTGTGGCATTTGAGATTACACAGTAAACAGTGGAGTCACAACTGAACCCTGCTTCTTTACATTTCTGGCCTGATATTTCCAGGTCTGCAGCTGCTGACTAGCAGTGTAGGAAAGGGACCCAACCAAATTTAATTTCAACTCTTAAAACTGTTGAAAAGGAAGTAGGGAGAAATCTAGGGCTCTGATTGGAAGGCTGATGTGACAGGGGAAGGCAGGCAGAAAGAGGGAACTGGGGACCTGATCTGTGTATGTCTCTATATTGTGAACTTATCAATAGGAGAAGCGGCAAACCATCTCTTTGTCCTCGCTGCCTGCCCACTTGATCCTCCACGGTAGCCCGCCTTCCCTGCCCTATTGACTCTAAACTTTCTCACCAAGTCTCACACAGATCGAGTTTTTCCTCGGTTATTTGTTTCAGGCACACTGCCAGCTGGCTTGATCTGCCTCCTGCTACAGAAAACAAATCTCTCCTCCATTTCTCACATGTTACCAGCCTAACAAATAAACTACTAAGTTTTATATCGATTCATGCAAACACCCAGTCCTTCTCCACATGGAATGTTTTCTGCATACTAGAGTTTTAAAAAGATGAAATATAACTGACCGGCAGCAGCGTCGTCCTCTGATTTGGCAAAGGGTTTTTTTTAGCTGCTAGATTTTTATTAATCTCACCAGCTGCTGCTGGGCATTGCTCTTGGGTTCTTGTGTCTTGCTGGGGAGAGCTGGGTTGGCTCATGAATACAAAGCATGTGCCTTTGAAATATAATTAAATCTGTCTGAAGGGACCCAGCCCTGGTTCTCAGGCATTTCACAGATAGGTTTTCATTTTTAGGATGTTCTGAGTTTTAGATGCTTTTGTGGTGGATTTGAGGAGAGAACTGGTTTCCCCTCCCTCCTCACAACCTGAGTTCTCCTACGCCTTTCTTACTCTTACTCGCTTTGTAGCCACCTACTTCCCCTTCTTTAAGGAGGTGATTGTCTATGCACAAAACGTAGAGTGTTAAGGTTCAAGATACTTGTGAGAGGAGTTTGGGATTTAGACTTGTTCTGTTGACTCTGGGAGACAAAATTTGGAACTAAAAGGGAGCTAGGTTATGAAAGCTTCTAATTAGAAGCCTGGACATGTAGCAAGTTCCCTACGAGCAAAGGCATTCAAGAGAAGGATGGACGGCTACTTGCTGAGGATACTTGAGAGAAGTTGAATGCATCCAGAGGGGCTGATGCTTTCAAAGTTCCCCAAGCTCAGGAGTCTGGGATTCTACATGATTCCTTAACTTGGAAAGTAAGATGTTGATACAAGGAGGCTGTGGACTCAACCCTTCGTGGAAATTACTCAACAAACTATTGGGTTGGATATTGTCTGTCTGTCTCTTTAGCTTTACTTTCCACCCTTCTCAATTATTCTGTGTCCTGGGAGGCTGACACATATGGGTTACATCAACAGGCTCCCATGCCTGCTGGCTTCTGGTTGAGTTTAGCTACTAGGGAACCCAGGAAGGTCTCAGATGGAGGAAGGAGAATGAGGTCAGGGTTTTATCAGTCAACAGCTGCTGTTAAGTCAATTCCAACTCATGGCAACTCCAGAGTAGAAATGAGTGCTCCATAGGGTTTTCAATGGCTGATTTTTCAGTAGATTGCCAGACCTTTCTTCAAGTTGCCTGTCGGTAGACTCAAACCTTCTACCTTTCAGTTAGCAGCTGAGCGTGTTCACTGTTTGCACCACTGAAGGACTCACCCCCAGATCTATCACTATGGATTTGACACAAGCTGGGTGTGTCCCTTGGCCAAAGGTCAAGAACAGAGGCCTGTTCACATAATATTCTCTCTCTCTCTCTCTCTGCATTTCACTTCATCCCATGTCCTTTCAGACCTAAGGATAGAAGTGGTTCCCCTGTTCCTAACCCTGAGCCCTGAGGTACTGTTCCACCTCCTGCAGTTTCTTTATACCCTACTCACACATTTGTAAGTTGTTCCTTTATTAAACTCTCTTCAAATTATTCCATGTTAGTAGGCTATCCCTTTCTTGGCAAAGACCCTGGCACAAATGGTAAACACCTACTGTGTGCAGTGAAGGAGATGATACAGTTCTTGTCCTCAAGTGCCTTCCAGGGTAGTTACGGAGATAAAATGAAGACCTTGGGGAAAAACGGATCATTTTGTTGTGGTGGCTGTTGACTACGTGGGCTCTTGTAACCCTAGGAGACAGGAATTGTGCCTAGATACATGAGCTAACAAGACCAAATTCAGCTAAAAATAAAATAAGATGACTCTTATATGAATTCAATCAAACAAATGTCTTATTTTTTGGCTCCCTGACAAACCAGATTAATTGACTGTTTCTAGTTTCTTCTGGATGAGTTGTTTTGGCGTGGTGTTCAGACATGGCTTCTGACAGCACTTGTGTAATGACAAGGTTAACTTGAGAGAAATGACTCACAAAGAGGACCAGTGGTTTCTGGCAGCCACGGGGTGACCTGGAAGGGTCAGGATCATGAGACACATGCTGGAGCTGGATCCCAGGATAAGGTAAGGATATTGCACTGTGGGACCCTCACAGCTGCCTGATTACGAAGCGGAACGAAGCTGAAAACCAGGAATTCCCTGAAGAAGAGGAAAGCACCTGCAGAACCATTAATCGGAACAGAAAGTCAATGTCCCTTCAGGGGGAGAGTGCAACAGGGAAGAAAAATGTATTCACGTATCACAGAAAGACACGTAAAGACGCACAAGAGGCATCACACCTAGACCCCACTTGACAGAATTGGGCCAAGTGCTTTGCACGTCGTAGGAGCACAAAAAAATGTGTGTGGACAGTTTTGTGTTACTATCAAACTCTCTCAGTTTCTTTTAGACTAAAATCTCTGTAAAGTCAGGGGTTCTATCACATTTGTTTGTTTATTTACTTTTTATCTACAGGTCTTAATACAGTACCTGACACATAACCAACCAGTTGCTGTTGAGTTGACTCAGACTCATGGTGATCCCATGTGTGTCAGAGTAAAACCGTGCTCCACAGGGTTTTCAATGGAAATACATAACCAGACCTTTCCTCTGAGACCCCTCTGGGTGAACTCAAACCATCAACCTTTTGGTTAGCAGTGAGCATGTTAACTGTTTGCACCACTCAGGAACTCCATCTGACACAAAGAAGGTGTTTAATACATAATTGTTGGATGAAGGTGGAGATGATATGTCTTCCTTCACCTGTGAGGTCACTCATTAGTCAAATCACACAACTGTGACTCCCGTCCCCCCTCCCCCCATTTCACTTCAGAGTATTTTTTTTTTCTCTCTATGGAGTAAAAGTTCTAACAGCTGTGGTAAGTGAGAATCTTAGGAGTCATCACTAGGTGTAAGTGAAACCTGAAGAGAAAACCCTGGAAAATGTCATTAATTTACCCAATAGGCATATTGTGCTGCTGTTGTTGTCACTGGTACCACACAGTATGACCTCTGTGATAGTGAGAAACATGGATTAGTCTAGAGTGGTACCAGGGACTCTCAATAAGCTTTGCTGAATGAATGATGGGTCGCTTTATGGTATTATAGACCTGGGCTCCCAATGATATATATATAATTGTTTAGTACACAGTTCTTTTAATATATGGACACTCAATCATTTTTACCCCAAGGCAATGTTTGGATAAGGAGGGATATCTAACTTCAGTCACATACTATGTTTGTGACTAATCTCCCATGAAAAACATAATTCTGGTTTTGGGCTGAATCAACAGGTGACTCTAATCCCATCCCTTAGAGTGGATTTTTCCCCTAAGCTCTCTGGCCTTCTCTGGTCCATTCTGGGGCTATCCTAGTCCATCAGAAATACTGTATAACATAGAACTTCAGGAGGTAAGGCGTATCACCACTTTTTTTCTTAAGATCCCCTTTGGCCCCTAAGTCAGAGAATGACCACTTGTCCACCAAAATCATTTGACTCCTCCTGGGCACACAGGAGAGCCCTGGTGGCACAGTAGTTAAGAGCTCTGCCGCTAACCAAGATGTTGGCAGTTCAAATCTACCAGCTGCTGTTTGGAAACCCTATGGGGCAGTCCTATAGGGTTATTACGAGTTGCAATCGACTTGACAGCAATGGGTTTTTTTGGCTTTGGGCACATGGGTGGACTATGTTTCCCACCCTCACTTGCAGGTATGTGTGGCCATGTGACTGAGTTCTGGGCAATGTAATGTGGGCAGAAGTGATGTCCACTGTGGGCATCTCTTTCTTCCTCTGCCTGCCTCCTATACCAGAGGCTCTGGTAGGGGTTATAGGGGATAGCAGACTCATAAGACAGAAAGAGCCTGGGTCTCTGATGCTGTTCCCCTGCAATTAATTTTTATGTGATTGAAAAATAAAACCATTGATGTGAGCCACTGAAACGTTCAGGTTTATCTGTAATGGCAGGTGGTTAGTCACAGTTTCTGTATAAACTTGTCCTCACTCCATAAGCGTTCTCTGAGTTTTGCAGATCAGGAGACACTGGGAGTAGTAACCTCAGCATTGTCCCCAATAAAAGAAATTGTGAGGATGTTTCCACTACCACAAACAGAGTTGTTGTTGTTAGGTGCTGTTGAGTTGGTTTTGACTCATAGTGACCCTATGTACAACAGAACGAAACACTGTCCGGTTCTGTGCCATCCTCATGATCGTTTTTATGCTTGAGCCCATTATTGCAGCCACTGTGTCAATCCATCTCATTGAGATTCTTCCTCTTTTTTGCTGATCCTCTACTTTGCCAAGCATGATGTCCTTCTCTAGGGACCGATCCCTCCTGATAACACGTCCAAAGTATGCGAGATGAAGTCCTAACATCCTTGCTTGTAAGGAACATTCTGGCTGTACTTCTTACAAGACAAATTTGTTCTTTTGGCAGTCCATGGTATATTCAATATTCTTTGCCAACACCATAATTCAAAGGCGTCAATTCTTCTTCGGTCTTCCTTATCCATTGTCCAGCTTTTGCCAGCATATGAGGTGAGTGAAAACACTGTGGCTTGGGTTAGGTCCACCTTAGTTCTTAAAGCGATGTCTTTGCTTTTTAACACTTTAAAGGGGTCTTTTGCAGCAGATTTGCCCATTGAAGTATGTCATTTGATTTCTTGACTGCTGTTTCCATGGGTGTTGACTGTGGATCCAAGTAAAATGAAGTCCTTAACAATTTCAATCTTTTCTCCGTTTATCATGATATTGCTTATTGGTCCAGTTGTGAGGATTTTTGTTTTCTTTATGTTGAGGTGTAATCCATACTGAAGGCTCTGGTCTGTGATTCTCATCAGCAAGTGCTTCAAGCCCTGTTCACTTTCAGCAAGCAAAGCTGTGTTATCTGCATAACACAGGTTGTTAATGAGTCTTCCTCCAATCCTGATGACCGTTCTTCTCCATATAGTCCAGCTTCTTGGATTATTTGCTCAGTATACAGATTGAATAAGTATGGTGAAAGGATACAACCCTGATGCACACCTTCCCTAACTTTAAACCACGCAGCATCCCTGTGTTCTGTTCGAACGACTATCTCTTGATCCACGTACAGGTTCCTCAGGAGCACAATTAAGTGTTCTGGAAATCCCATTCTTCAAAATGTTATCCATAATTTGCTGTGATTCACACAGTCAAATGCCTTTGCACAGTCAATAAAACACAGGTAAACAGGAGCTTCTGGAAATGACTACATGGAAAAAAAAATACAATTTAAAGTTCCAGCTCACTGGCACTTCACTGCAAATGAATCAATGTGTGAACTTTTCAGTGAATGGAAGCACCTGCTGTGGTGAGGTAGTAGAAAGCATCTTTGCACCAAGAGAGATAAAACCTGGTTCCAGCCTGTATGGGTTGAATTCTGTCCCCCAAAAGGATATGTTCAAGTCCTAACCCCTGGTACCTGTGAATGTGACCTTATTTGGAACTAAGGTCATTGCAGGTATAATTAGTTAAGATGGCAGATAAAGATATCAGCAATGTGATCTGCGTGTGATTAATTTTGACCTGGAAATTAGTTAAGATGAGGTAATTAGGGTGAGCCCTAATTTCTTTATGACTGTTGTCTTTATAAGACGAGATGATAGAGAGAAACACAGGAAAGAACATCATGTGACAATGGAGACAGAGATTGGAGTTACACTGCCACAATGCCAAGGAACATCTGGGCTACCAGAAGCTGGAGGATGCAAGGAAGGATCTTCCTCCAGAGTCTTTGGAAAGAGCATGGCCCTGCTGACACCTTGTTTTTTGGCTTCTAGCCTCCAGAACTTTGAGAGAATACATTTCTGTTGTTTTAAGCCACCCACTTTCTGGTAATTTGTAATGGCAGCCCTAGGAAACAGATACATACAGCCCTTGTGATTCTGCTGTAACCACCTGTGTGGATCTTGGTCCCCTCACTTGCCCTCTCAGCCTCATCAGCCATTGAAAGGATCAAGGAAGATAGAATATGTTAAATTATGTTCAGGTTCTCTGTAAACTGTAAAGGGATATTTAATTCAACTTAAACAAACCTTGACTGGGGTAGTTGGAGGGGACTGACATAAATGCAATAAGACATAGTCTCTGCCCTCTAGGATCTTCCAGTCTTCTGGAGAAAATACCATATTTTCACACAAATAATGCACCCACACGTATAACGCGTGGCATAGCTCACTTATAAAAATAGCAAGGGGGTTGTGCAGCTGGCAAAATGTATAACTTGTGTGTTATTTGCATAAAAATATGGTAGATAGTTGAATAACAAACTACAACCCCTAATACCCGTTACCCATTGCTATTGAGTTGATTTCAACTCATAGTGACCTTATAGGTTAAATAATGGCAGATAAAGCTATTAGCAATGTGATCTGGGTGTGTAAAAGAAGTGATTAATTTTGACCTTGAAAATAAGAAAGACTTCAATAGTGCCCCCAATGTTCCTAAGAAAAAGGGCAAAAATTTTAAATATAACTTACAATGTCATACACGATTTGGCCCCTGTATGCTTCTTTGGCCTGCTTTGGTTCTTAAACATGCAATACTCTCTCCTCTAAGTCTTTGTAGACCTGATGGCACAGTGGTTAAGAGCTACGGTGTGCTATGGCTGCTAACCAAAAGGTCAGCAGTTCAAATCCACCAGCCACTCCTTGGAAATCCTATGGAGCAGTTCTACTCTGTCCTATAGGGTGGCTATGAGTCAGAATTGACTCGACGGCAACGAGTTTGGTTGTTTTTTTTTTTGACCGTGACATAAAGTGTGCCTATTCTTCATTCTTTAGCTTATGCCTCCTGTAGAAAGCCTTCCTGGATTCCTTCAGCCCAGGTTAAATACACTTTGTATCAGTTAGCATGCTATCGGCTGTAAGTAATGGATACTAACTAAAATAGTACCATTACATAGCAAGAAACCTGGAGATACGTAGGATTTCCAGGATTAGTTCTGTATGTAACAATAGTAAGACTCTGATTCAGCTTTCTGCAATTTTCTTGGCTTTTGCTTCAGAGTTACAAGATGGAAGCTGTGGCTCCAAGTCATGTCCTCTTAAAAAATCACCAAGAGCAGGGAGGGTAGAAGACTCTGTAATCACTTTTCTCTTTTTATCACCAAGGAAAATCCTTCAAACACTTTCCTTTACATCTCTCTGGGCAGAAGGAAGTCATTTGCACATACCCTAGTTAAATGAGGCTGGAAAGTGAGTGTCTGGCATTTCCAGGCACAGAGGCTCTGCAAGCACTGAAGACATGGGAAGGGCATGGCTGTTGGGTAGGCTAATAACATCCCTCCAGACTGTCACAGGAAACCCTGGTGGCATAGTGGTTAAGTGCTATGGCTGTTAACCAAAAGGTTGGCAGTTCAAATCCACCAGGTGCTCCTTGAAAACTCTATGGGGCAGTTCTACTCTGTCCTGTAGGGTCACTATGAGTCAGAATCGATTCGACGGCAATGGGTTGGAACTGCCACAGTCCCTACTCCCCTTCATAGTCGATCATACATGGATTATATATATTTGCTTACTTGACTGTATCCAGTAGCCAATAGCTTTGTCAGGGAAGAACAGCTGTACTGGATAAATGACGAAGGAACACAGTATTCTGATAACAGTATTTCTGATCACAAAAACAACAAATTGAAATCACTTTAGTCTGTGAGCAGCTGTTCTTACAAATCTTCACTGACCAATGACCTCTCCTCATGAAATCCTAACACGTAAGACCTCAACCTCAAAGGCTACCAATTATGAACAAAACAAAGCATAATTTCCAAGTTCCAGCCAGGTGGTAAGATGAGGTGGGGATAGTGAAAGCAGAGGACTTGAAAGCTGATAGAAGCAGAGAGACCTGGCCTGGTGGAGACCAAACAGGAATGTGTATCGTTTGGAATTCTTTTGGCGGTAAGAAACAGAAGGCCTACGTTGGTTTACACAATACGGAACACTAATTCTCTCAATAACAAGTTTCAGGGTAAGGCAGCTCCAGGGTTAACTCAGCTTTGTCACCCATAGCTTAGTTTTCTCTAGGGTTACAAAATGGCCACCATAGTTCCAAGCTCTATATCAAGAATGTCCACAGAAGGACATGTTTTTTCCTATAACTTTTTTTAAAGGAGGAAATACCTTTTCCAGAAGCCCCCCAGCAGGATTCTCTTCATGTCTCATTGGGCAGAAATGGGTTGTATGCCTATCCATAAACCAGTCCCTGGCAAGGATAATAGGATAATCATGGCTGAATTAAGTCAAGAAAGATTTGTCCTTGTTACATATGGATGCTCCAACAACACTGGGGACTCTTTCTACAATGAAAAAAGGGAGGAGTTGGAATGGTTGTTGGACAAGCCAACAATGACATCTGTTACAAATAGCTACTTTGGAACGAAGCAAATTCCAACTTTGGAAAGAATAAGTCTTAAAAGGCTGAATCTCAAACTACACTTGACATTGCATAAGCCCTGCCAATGAAAGAAGAGTCGAAGTCCGAATGTTTGTCAACTGGTTTCTTCTGCTGCATTCTCATAGAGATTACTACCGCTGCTACCTTAGACTTGGCTAGGACATGGATAGAGAGTAACATATTACGTTCACACCTTCTGGGTTACTTCCTTGAGGAAAAGCCAGCTCAGTCATTTCTAAGCACCACGAGTCATGTGTCCTGAACTATACTGCAGGATAGAAAGACACTGTTCCTCACTCCCCACTCTTGTTTAAACATGGACCCTGGCCTCCTACTTTGGTATCCGAACAGAAATCTCCATTTCTATCTCATCTCTTAGCAGAAGGCTTGCTTGTTCCAGATGTGAAACTTGCTGCTTGACCCCAAACTGTGACGCAGTGCCTGCCTTAAAAGTTTTTAATTCAAGATCCTTTTTCCCACCAGGTGGGAAAAAAGCAGTCCAGAGTGGATCTTGTCCAGCTGGTCTGGAGGGACTAATTAGTGTTGTTTACCTTCGACTACCCAAGGCATGACTCATTTCAGGCCACAGAAAATAGTTCTAAGCCAGAACCTTTTCAGTGGACACCGAATTATCCTGCTGCCTCGCTAGGCTGACTCCTTTTTATTAGACATTTTGAGGCCCGAAGTCAGGGGTCAGCAAACTACAGCTTGAGGGCCAAATCTGGGCTGCTAATTGTTTTGTAAATAGGTTTTATTGGAATAGAGCCATTCATTTACATATTGCCTGTGGCTGCTTTCCAGCTGCAATGGCAGACTTGAGTAGTTGTGACAGAGACCAGAAAACTCACAAAGCTAAAAATATTTGCTATCTGGCCCTCTACAGAAAAAAAATTTGCTGACCACTGACCTAGAAAGAAAGAGCATGTGAAAAGTAAGAAGTCAATAAGTAAGCTAGGTGCTCAAACTCATATACACAAATACTAAACAAAAGCTGCAGACGAGTTGGAATGAGTTCAGATGGCTTGGAATCTGACACGTTGGGTCAAGCTGGCTTTAAAAGGACTCTGCCTGGGATATATACAGGCACCGGACAGGGAGCTGAGCCAGTGCCACTTCTTGCCGGGAAGGGGCATTTCACTTCACAAGTGTTTGTGTTCCCAAACGTGAAACCTGGAGACGGTTTTCTAACTGCTCCAGTCGGGGGTGTTTGTGCAATCTGACACACACATCCATTAGAGCCGCTCCATGGAGCCCCAGCTGACTGTAAAACACAACCACAGACCTCCTTGGTTTTCGAACAGGAGCCCACGAAAGACCACAACAGAAACCTATTTATACCATTCTGAGTTTCTTAGTAACACAAGGCAGGGCTTCAGACAAGTCTTAATCACTAACCTTAAGAATTGATTTCTGCTGAAAGTTAAAGCAGACAGAGTTAACTGCTTAGGATTTTGGTTTCTTACTTTTCTAAACCAAAATATAAAATAAACAATAAAATACAATCATGGAAGATATATTTATTTATTTCAGATACTGTGCTAAGTACTTTAGGTACATTATCCCATTTAATGGTCACAATGGTACTAGGAAGAAGGTAAAATCACTGTAGTGTCTCCATTTTATAGATGAGGGAGGTGAGGCTTAGCACACTGTTTCTCAGACTTGGAGAGCTTGTTAAAATGAAGACTCTTGGTCCCTTCCCCTGGAGATTCTGATTTAGTGGGTCTGAAGTTGGGTCTGAGTGTCTCCATTTCTAACAAATTCCCAGGTGTGCTGATACTGCTGGCCCTGGGCCACACTTTGAGTACACTGGCCTAGGATTAAGTGAACAAAAACTCTTGTAACCATTTCTGGCAGGGCCAGTTCTCAAATCTAGGTTTGAGCCTGTGACTTTTTTCTTTTTTGGCCTATTTTTTTTTCTCTTTTCTTTTTCATCTTTTTTTGATTAAATGACTTTACTTTTTAGCCCAGTTTAGGTTTAGTTTACAGAAAACTTAAGCAAAAAGTAGAGAGAGTTCCCATAAGGAAAGTTCCCATATACTCCCTCTCCACCCCCACCCCTAGTTTCCCCTATTATAAATATCTTGCATTGGTGTGGTACATTTGTTACAACTGATGTACCCATATCAGTAATATCAGTAATTATTAACTAAAGTTTACATTAGGGTTCACTCTTTGTATAGTACAGTTTATAGGTTTTGACCAACGCAAAATGTCCTGTATCCACCATTACAGTATCATACAGAATAGTTTCACTGCCCTAAAATCCCCCGTGATCCACCTACTCATCCCTTCTTTGCCCGTGCCCCAGAACCCCTGGCAACCACTGACTCTGTCTCTGTAGTCTTGGGTCAGAATCGACTGGACAGCACATGACAACAACAAAATAGTTCTGCCTTTTCTAAAATGTCATATAGTTGGAATCATACAGCATGTAGCCTTTTCTGATTGGCTTCTTTCACTTAGCAATATGCATATAAGGTTTCTCCATGTCTTTTTGTGACTTAATAGCTCATTTCTTTAAATGGTTAAATTATATTCTGTTGTATGGATGTATCCCAGTTTGTTTATCCATTCACCTATTGAAGGACACGTTGGTTGCTTCCAGTTTTTGGCAATTATGCATAAACGCTGCTACAAACATTTATGTACAAGTTTTGTGTGGACATAAGTTTTGAAATCACTTGGGTAAATACCTAGGAGTGCCACTGCTGGATCATATGGGTAGGGTATATTTAGCTTTATAAGCAGCTGCCAGACTGTCTTCCTAAATGGCTGTACCATTTTGCATTCCCACCAGCAATCAATGAGAGTTTCTGTTGTTCAACATTCTCGTTAGCATTTGGTGTTGTCAGCATTTTGGATTTTAGCCATTCTAATAGGTATGTAAGGACTGCAGGTGGTGCAGTGGTTAAGCGCTCAGCTGCTAACCAAAAGGTCAGCAGTTCGAACTCACCAGGCCCTCTGCAAGAGAAAGCTGTGGCAGTCTGCTTCCGCAAAGATTTACAGCCTTGGAAACCCTACGGGGCAGTTCTACTCTGTCCTAGAGGGTTGCTATGAGTCGGAATCGACTTGAGGGCACACAACAACAGGTGTGTAGTGGTTTCTCATTGTTGTTTTAATTTAGTTTTCTAAGGACATATGCTATGGAGTGTCTTTTCATATGGTTATTTGCTGAGTGTGTGACTTTTTACCCATTCTTTTTTTATTTTTTTTATTGTACTTTGGATGAAGGTTTACAGAACAAATAGCTTCTCATTAAACAGTCAGTACACATATTGTTTTATGACACTGGTTAACAACCCCATGACATGTCAAGACTCTCCCTTCTTGACCTTGGAGGATCTTTTTTTTTTTTTTTTTTTTGGTGAAAATATGCATAGCCAAAGATACACATTTCAAATATTTCTGTATGTACAATTCAGTGACATCCATTGCATTCTTCCAGTTGTGCTGCTATTCTCACTATCCTTTTCCAAATTATTCCATCACCATTATCTTCAACTCACTGTCCCCTAGGCTTCCCATCAAACCTTTGGGGTTGCTGTTGTCAATTTGATCTCACATAGGTAATTCTTTTTTTTTTTTTTTTTTTGTACTTTAGATGAAGGTTTACAGAACAAATAGTTTCTCATTAAACAGTTAGTACACATACTGCCTTATGACAATGGTTAACAAGCCCACTGCATGTCAACACTGTCCCTTCTCAACCTTGGGTTCCCTATCACCAGCTTTCCTGTTCCCTCCTGCCTTCTAGTCCTTGTCCCTGGACTGCTGTGCCTCATTAGTCCTGTTTTGTTTTATGGGGCTTGTCCAATCCCCGGCTGAGTGGTGAACCTTGGGAGTGACTTCACCACTGAGCTAAAAGGGTGTCCGGGGGCCATAATCTCGGGGTTTCTCCAATCTCTGTCAGGCCAGTAAATCTGGTCTTTTTTTGGTGTTAGAATTTTGTTCTATATCCTTCTCCAGCTCTGTCCAGGACCCTCTGTTGTGATCCCTGTCAGAGCAGTCAGTGGCGGTAGCTGGGCACCATCTAGCTGTACTGGACTCAGTCTGGTGAAGGCTTTGGTAGCTGTGGTCCATTAGTCCTTTGGACTAATCTTTTCCTTGTATCCTGTTCTCTCCATTCTCCCTTGCTCCTGAAGGGGTGAAACCAGTGCAGTATCTTAGATGGCTGCTCACAGGCTTTTAAGACCCCAGACGCTACTCACCAAGGTAGAATGTAGAACATTGTCTTTATAAACTGTGTTATGCCAATTGAGCTAGATGTTCCCCGAGACCATCATCCCCACAGCCCTCCGCCCAGCCATTTACCCATTCTTTTAATCATTTTTGATAAACCGTCTCCTATGACCTCCAAAAAGAAGTGAGTGAAAGGTATTCAAACAGACACTTAGTAAATTATGTCAAAAACTCAATGGGTTCTATTTCCAATTGCCCAAGTCTTTCTCAGTTGGGGTCTTGCTTTTTTGGTCAGCTTGGGAAGTGATGTTCAGAAAATATACAGCCACAATCATGTAAGTAATAAAATTGGCTTATTACTTTGGTTCAAAAGAATACATTCACTAATCTTTTAGAAACTATCAATTCTAAAAAGCCCTGCCCAAACTAACTTCATCCCATGCCTTTTTTTTATGTACTCTTAGGACTTGCGAAAGAAGTTATTGCCGCACGATCGTGCTCCAATAGTTTCAGCTCTATACATCGTATCTTTTCTTCCCACATAGAACAGAAATTGCATAAAGGGTTATTTTTTTTCTTTCCTAATATCCTAATATTGTATTGTGCCTGAGTATACAATATCCAATATCATACAGTAAGTAGAGTATATGGGCAATATGACATAGTGTCAAGAATGTGAGTTTTGCATTCAAATTTTGGGTTCAAGTACAGGCATTGTCACTATGTGATTTTGCTTAAGTTCCTAAGCTAAGTGTTTTCTTATCAATAGGTGGAGTTCGAAATACTCCTGTAACCTTGCTGTGAGTTTTGAATGTAAAGAAGCCAGCCATGACTGGCATATGCAGAGGACCAAAAATGTTAACTATAATAATTATCTTAAGCTCCGTAGAAATTATTATTTTAATCTCTATAGAAATGTGCTGATTAAATGCATTTTTAATTGAGTGTTTTTGCTGAAGAAACACACAGTATTAGTCAATATATTTCAGCTCTAGCTAAGCATGTGGTAAAGAAGATCCTACATTCATTAGTCTTTATCCTTTTGCTCAGGTTATTTTCCTTCTGGAATGACCTCTTCTTAACACTTTACCTATCCAGTTTTAAAGCCTGTCCTCTGCTACGAGGCCTTCCCAGACCATGGCCATACTCTCTCATATCCCTGGACACACCACAACTTGGGTCAATTGTACAGATTAATATATATATATATATATATATTTTCCTGTGTATAATCTTGCCCCTTCAGCCAGAATATATTTTCTTTGGGAGTAATTAATCATGTCTGACTTACTTTGTACCTGCCACGTCACTGAGTAAGAACTGTTGGTAGCGTTTGTTTTTTTCTTGAGTACAAGCATGAATAAATACAATAAATTTAAGCTTATTCTTTGAAAAGAAACAGAGTCTAAATCGTGACACAAATATGTTAAGTCCTTGTGTGATAATCACTAATCCTACTGTGCAAAAATAACACTGCACACAAACCAGGGCATGTGCAAAGACCTTCAGCCTTATAGCTCTTAACAGGTTGACAAAGAAATAAAGAGGCTATTCTACCATCCTGCTCACAGCAACAAAAAAATTTGGCACATGCTTGAGACTGGGGGTATAAACATTTCTTAATGCAGCTCTTAAAAAGGGCTACAATCCTAAACTCACCTCTCCTTTAACAAAGTTACTATGTTTTGACGTTAAGCTAGATTAAAATTATGAATTTAGCAGCTAAACTTGGAATATCATAAAGGTGTGTGTTAGGGACATGCTCTAGAAAGCACAGTGCATTTCAAAACTATCCATAGACACAGTTTTATCTTTTAATCCTAACTCATGACTCTATACCTAAAGAATTTTCAACTAACTTGAAATACTGATGTTGAGACAGGAGACTGGAACACCTGGCGGCAATGATTATGTGCTTATAGGAGAAAATCAACACTACCCCTGGACTGATGATGTGTTAGGCTGTGTTCTCTAGAGAAGCAAAACCAGTAAAGTGTATAAAAATATACATACATAAAAACAGTAAACCCGTTGCTGTCGAGTCGATTCCAACTCATAGTGACCCTACAGGACAGAGGAGAACTGCCCCATAGAGTTTCCAAGGAGTGCTTGGAGGATTCAAACTGCCAAGCCTTTGGTTAGCAGCTGTAGCTCTTAACCGCTATGCCACCAGGGTTTCCATATACATATATAGAGAGACTTATATAAAGGAAATGACTCAGGTAGTCGTAGAGGCTGCAAAGTCCCAAATCTGTGGGTCAGGCTGGATGCTTCTCTTAACCCACGTAGCTGCAGGGGCTGGCAAACCCAAGATCAGCAGGCAAGACAGCAAGGCTCTGGCTCACAGGATGCAGAGACCGACAAATCTCAACATCAGCAGGCACGACGGCAGGTAAGCTGCTAGCCCATGTCCCAAGAAACAGAGGTCAGAAGACTAGGAGCCAGCAGCAGGATCCAGAGAAAGCAAAAGCCTGCGAGCCTTGCCAGAAAGTCCGTGTACATTGTATGCAGTCCACACCCCCAAGGAAACTCCCTTTCAACTGACTGGTTGCTCACAGCAGATCCCATCATGGAGGTGATCACATTATTATACTACTGCCAAACTACATAACTGCCAAGCCACTGAGAATCATGGGTCAGCCAAGTAGACACACAGCCTTAATGATCACAGTCCACCCTTTGTCAAGTTGGCACGTGTACACATCTCCTTAAACTATATATAATCTCCGAATAGAGACAGTTATAAAGTCATATTTGTGCCTAACGTGATACAACGAACACACATACAACTGAAAATGCACTAGCCCTGTTGACATTTTATAAGTGAGGAAAACAAAAATATTTGATGTACACATACAAGGCAGAAACACTCACAACAATTACAGTCCTCATTTCTGCAACTGGCCATGTGGTCATAACTAGTATTTAGAACTACCTTGTTCCATTACCCATTCCGTATTCCCTTTGCCCTCAGCAAGTACCTCAGCTGGTTGTGGTTCTTTGCCTGGTGGGGTGACCCAAACCTTCATTCCTGAAGGGTCTGGGCCATTAGTAGTCATGTTGGAACTGGGTTGCTGTAGTTTTCCATGGACTTTAATTACAGGGCATCGTACTACTAAGAGACACCCTAAGGGATCTCCTGCATTTCAGACATACTCTTCTTTGCCTCTATTATATAATATCAATCTGATGTTCTCTTGGTAACCAGGATCAATCACACCAGCCAATATGGTAACTCCCTTCTTTGCCTGTTGATCCAGAGGCATAAGGAGCCCCATGTGGCTGAGTGGCATTCTCAACTTCCAGTTCAATGGAATCAGTGATGTGTCTCCAGGTGGCAGCATTCATCCCTTTGGAACTAAGACCTCTAGACCTGCAGAATATAGGGCTGTGGGGACAGGAAGCAAAACTTCTGTGAGTGGCCCCCTAGGGGTAATAGTGAGTGGTGCTACTCCCATTTCCACCCCTTGATTCCTGGACCCAGGAATCCTGGCTATCTGAGAAACAGCACCATATATTGGATGCTGGTTTAGAGCATATACAGCCTCCTGGTTAACACTGCCCAAACCCTGCAAGGTATTAGCACCTAGCTGTCACTGTAATTGTGTCTTTAGAAGGCCATTCCATTGTTCTATCAAGCCAGCTGCTTCAGGATGATGGAGAACATGGTAAGGCCAGTGAATTCCCTGAGCATCGGACCATTGCTGCATTTCATTTGCTGTGAAGTGAATCCCTTGATCTGAGTCAATGCTGTTTGGGATTCCACGATGGTGTATAAGGCATTCTACGAGTCCACGGATGGTAGTTTTGGCAGAAACATTGCATGCAGGGAAGGAAAATCCAGGTCCAGAGTAATTGTCCACTCCAGTAAGAACAAAATGCTGCCCTTTCTATGATGGAGGTGGTCCAATGTAATCAACATGCTACCAGGTTTCTGGCTGATCACCTTGAGGAATGGTGCCATATTAGGGACTCAGTGTTGATCTCTGTTGCTGGCAGATTTGGCACTCAGTAGTGGCTGTAGCCAAATCACCCCTGGTGAGTGAAAGCCCATGCATAACCTCCATCCCTGCCACCATCGCCACTTTGTTCATGAGCCCAATGGGCAATGATGGGAGTGGCCAGGGAAAGAAGATGACTGGTTTCCACAGAACACGTTATCCTATCAACTTTGTTGTTAAAATCCTCCTCTGCAGAGATCACCTTTTGGTGAGAATTCACATGAAACACAAATATCTTCACTTCTTTGGCCCATTCAGAGAGGTCTATCCACATACCTCTTCCCCATACCTCCTTGTCTCCAATTTTCCAATCATTTTCCTTCCAAGTTCCTGACCATCCAAACCACTGGCCACAGCCCATGAATCAGTATACAATCACACATCTGGCCATTTCTCCTCTCAAGCAAAGTGAACAGCCAGGTGCACTGCTTGAAGTTCTGCCCATTGGGAGGATTCCCCTTCACCACTGTCCTTCGAGGAGGTCCCAGAAAGGCGCTGTAGTGCTGCCGCTGTCCACTTTTGAGTGGTACCTGCATATCACGCAGAACCATCTGTAAACCAGGCATGAGTTTTCTCTTGCCAACTGATCATAAGGAACTCCCTATGAGGCCATAAGTGCAGACTGGGAGATGGAAGGTAATGTGACAGGAGTGGAGACCATGGGCATTTGGGCCATTTCTTCATGCAACTTGTGCCTTCAGGTTCTGCTTGGGCCTGATCTTGTATATACCACTTCCATTTAATGATAGAGTGCTGCTGTGCACATCTGACTTCATGACTCTGTAGGTCAGACAACACCCAGTTCATGATGGGCAGCTCAGGCCGCATGGTGACTTGATGGCCCATGGTTAAGTGTTCAGTCTCTACCAAGGCCCAGTAACAAGCTAAAAGCTGTTTCTCAAAAGGAAATTAGTTAACTGCAGAGGATGGCAGGGCTTTGCTCCCAAATCCTAAGGGTCTGTGCTGTGATTCACCAATAGGGGCCTGCCAAAAACTCCAAACAGCATCTCTATCTGCCACAGACACTTCAAGCACCATTGGATCAGCCAGATCATATGTCCAAAGTGGCAAAGCCACTTGCTTAGCAGCCTGAACCTGTTGCAGAGCCTTCTCTTGGTGCCAGTTTAGAGCCAATATCCAGTATTCCCTGAAAGTTCTGATTATTTCCTTTTCCTCAATGAATGGCAACTCTCATAAAAGGCCATAGATCCGTTTGGGGGAGGCTGGAAGAAAGACTAACAGTATGAAGTTTTTGGCAGCATAGTGGAGTCCTTCCTCAAGGTGACCTGGCCTCCCCTTCATTCAATGGGCTGTGGGTCTGTAAACTGGCTCAAGTCTGGGGGAATTGATTAAGGGGCCATGACTCTCTATTCTGGCGATTTGAGTTAGACTGCTGTTCTTCTGACCTAGAATTCTTCCACTTGTACAGACCAAGTAAATATTTAGTAGATTTCCTATATATTTCACTCCTAGGAACACCATGACTAAGTAACCAACACCATAAGTCCATACGAGTCAGACTATTCTGATTACTGCTTTGACTCAGCTGTCCATTATGGTAACCATGCCTACCTTGTTTTTGTCGATGGAGTGCTGCTACTTGGCCCCTACTACCACAGAGTTCAATCAGCCCCATTGTAGTTAGGTGTCTTAATTCAGTTAGGGCAGTTTCCACTGTTAAATCTGACTTACATGAAATAGCAATCACAGCAGTTTTCAAGGATGCTGGTACTCCCTTCACAAATTTGTTCCTCATCATTGTTGTAAATGGTGTGTGTCCTCTGGGCACTCCATGTGTGGGTCTGTGGGTCTAACCTGATATATCTACTCTAACATGCCAGTTTCCCTAAGCCTTTGGATACCTTCTTCTACAGTATACCAGGCAGGTCTGGTACTTGAGCTTGATTTAGTGTAGGCCACCATGTAACCCATGCTTCAGTGACCCAACCAAACTATTAGATTCTTTCCTAACCTCTCGAGCTGAAACACTGAATGAAGAATCTTAGCTGGCCCATATCAATAAACTCAGACTGATCTATCTTTATTTTCCTTCCACCGTTATCCTACACCCTTAATAGCCATTGCCACACATATTCCCCAGGCTTCTGTTTGTGTATATTAGAAAAGTCAAGTAGTTCTTTTGGAGTATAGTGTACCTCCTCCTGGGTCACACTTTGTACTTCACTTTTTAGGGCTCATTGGGACTTAAGTCTAGATAGGTCTAGAAGCCAAAATAGTGGGTGGGGATATATTTTGAGAACATTCAGCATTGTCTTATAAGGCATCTGCCTCAGGCAATGCCCCAGGCAATGAGTCAGACAAAGGCACTTCAGACACAGCTGGGTTAATCTCATCAGATGGGGGTGGAGGGGTTTATGGTTTTACTGGGGAGGGTGGCTTAGAAGACAAAGATGGAGTAATCTCTTTAGATGGGAGAGCGCTGGTTCTGTTGGCAGGAGTAATTTAATGGAATTTAGGGGCTCAGTGTCCCCAGCTTCCTGATTATCTGCCCATATGTCCCCATCCTTAAGTTTCAGGATCCCATTTCTTCCCAATCAATGTCCTCACTTTAACTTCAGACACCACTCGAGGCTGGGAATTGAGTTGGTGTTGTAATTCATCCAGTGTTACAGTAAGACTCTAGGTTTAGTTTTTGGCAATATCAGCGCTGTTCTATAAGAAATAAAGCCTTCTTTCAAGGCACAAGTGGGAACTTTGAGGTTGTTTATGTGGCACTTCAGGTTTGACTCTAAAGCCCTGAGCTCATCTCTTTCTTTTACCACTTTGTCTAGCAAAAACAGGATCAACCAACTAGCTGCCTTATACTTCTCATTCTGACAAAACTGTAGAAAAGTGTCAAACATGTGATCATCCAGAACCTCTCCTCTCACCAATACCTGATCTACTGGTGGTGGTATTTTGCATACTTCTATTGCCACCTCATGCCATGGATTAGCAATGCCCTCTTTACTACTGGAAGGAGAGTCATCAACATCTTTAAGACTAACCAGACTTGAGAACCAATTTAGAAAACTTATCCTTACAATTTTGTTTCTTTAGAACCACTCTCAGTAACAAATGTGTTAGGCTGGGTTCTCTAGAGAAGCAAAACCAGTAAAGCATATAAATATATATATATACATATATATATATATATATATATATATATATATATATATATATATATATATATATATATACACATATTTATATCAAGGAAATGGCTCACGTGGTTGCAGAGGCTGGAAAAGTCCCAAGTGTGTGTGTCAGGCTGGTTGCTTCTCCTGCTGCAGGGGCTGGTGAACCCAAGATCAGCAGGCAAGACAGCAGGGCTCTAGCTCACAGGCTGTGAAGACCAGTGAATCCCAAGACTGGCAGGCAGGATGGTAAACTTCTAGCTCAAGTCCCAAGAACCAGAGGTCAGAAGAACAGGAGTCAGCTGCAGGATCCAGAGCAAGCAAAAGCCCTGAAGCCTTGCCAGAAAGTCTACCTATATTGGATGCAGGCCACAATCCCAAGGAAACTCCCTTTCACCTGACTGGCTACTCACAGCAGATCCCATCATGGAGGTGATCACATTATTATACTACTGCCAAACTACATCATAACTGACAAACCACTGAGAATCACAGCCCAGCCAAGTTGACACACAGCTTTAATGATCACAGATGTGATGACACTGCTCTAATTCATTCAGATCAGGTTCCGCTGACCCATCTTGACCACTGCCAACAGTCTCAGAAGAGAGAAGTTCTACTTTATGTTATAACTGACAAGTACATTTCTACATTTCTAACATCTCAGGTGGTGCTACTGATTCAAGGACCACACTTTAAGGAGCAAGAAGTTAGGGCATGGTGGAATAGTTATCACATTGCTTACAGACCAGCCAGCCTGGCTGCAACAATGAAACTTACGCCTTTTTCTAAAGAGACAGAAACAAGAACCTTCTAGAAATGAAGGCCAGGGAAGGAATTCAGTAGACTTTATAACAAGCTTCCTACCAACTGTCTCTTGTTAGAGATGTCAGATGCACTAGCCAAAAGGACACACTTTCCTTTCTAAACCTACAAAGCAATGACTCCACAGAAGTTGCTAGTTAAAAGGATGGAAAACAAGCACTATCCCAGGCAGTGTGCATGCGCTCTGGAGTTGGGCTGTGCAGATCTGTCCCCCAGCTCAGCAATTCACTCACTAGCTGTGTGACTTTTTGAAAGTGGCCTTCTCTAGCTAAGCCTCAGTTTCCACAGTCGAAAAGTAGAGATGATACTCATTGGACCGCATGAGGACTAAATGAGATAACACATGTAAAGCATGTTGTCCCATACTTGGCATATACTAGTCAAGAAATTGTAATACTTTTTTTTTAAAACTAGGAATTCTATCAGTCAAGAAAGATTCAGTACTTCCTTGCTGAACACTGTATTGAGGTCTCTTACGAAAAAGAGAGGGAGAAAGCCAGGAGGAGGAGGAGGACAAGGAGACACAACCACAGTACTCAAGTAAATTTCAAAATGTACCTGGAGAGGTAAACACATACACATGTGGAATGATTTAATATTTCCACAGCAACCTGCCAAGATTGGTCACAAATAAAGTTATATAGAATACATAAGCCATTTGGAGAAAGCAAATGTTTAAAATATTACTGGAGACAGAAAAACTGAAGGAGTCCCTAGACAAAGTCAAAGCTGTATAAAATGTTTTTAAAAAAAATTCTTTGGCATGATATCGACAAGAGCTGCTATCATATGGAAACTATTTTTTTAGAAACACCTGGCAGGGCTAATTTGGGAGATTAATTTTTTGCACAGACTTAACACACAACAAAAGACAAGGTGTGCATGAGATGCAAGTCAGAGATTAGGTCACTAAAGATAAATTACCGTAATTCCCATATTATTTCTGATTATGGTCTGAATGGGCCTTTTGGGTCAGAAGCCACCATTTGCAAAAAATCCGAAGAAATTTTCATAAGGCTCATAAATAGTCTGAAGGCTGTCTATTTTGATGTTTTTCTCATAAATAACAATTTTAAATTCCTCCATTCGTTTGTTTTGTGTTTAAATGTGACCATTTTCCTGGTCTCACAGACCAGGCTGCCTGCCTGCAACAATGAGACAGACTCATGGCTCCTGAAGACGATGGAAATAGGAGCCTTTGGGGAATGGGCGCTGTGGATGAGATCGTTTTGTCCCCGAAATTAAGCCTGTAGATACGTGTAATTGTTCTTCCTGGGAGAAAATAACACAGAGAGGGTCACACTTATAGTTGATTCTCAATTTGAGTCCATCTAATAGAAGAGACTGTTCATAGCTATTCCAAGTAAGATTTTAAAGAGTCATTGTTTTAGTTTTGTTAAGAAAAATGTTAAAATTCATCTTAAAAATAAAGCTGTTATTTTCACTGCCTCTTACTTCTCTTTCTGCCTAAGGTCCTGACATCTTCAGCTTCTCTCCCTTCTTTTCCTTCTTTCTTGGGCAATTGCCTATAGCTGGAAACACTGGTGGTGTAGTACCTAAGAGCTACAGTGGCTAACCAAAAGGGCAGCAGTTCAAATCCACCAGGTGCTCCCGGGAAATCATATGGGGCAGTTCTACTCTGTCCTATAGGGTGGCTATGAGTTGGAATCGACTCGACGGCAACGGGTTTAGTTTTTTTGGTTTTGCCTACAGCTTCAACTGGATACTCAACAGGCATTGCAAACCCAGCTAAGCTCAGACAACATGACTGGCAACTCTACTGGGAGGTGAACTGGCGCAGATAACTGAGACATGCTCCCTGCATTCAAAGAGCCTGTGGTCTAAAAGGCAGATAAAAAAAATAGGTCATTTCAAAACAATATGCTAACCAGCAAGATAGACTTACACTCAGCGTGCTGGGGAAGCATGGAGGAGGGTGCCTGCTTTATCTTAGAAGTTCAAAAACATGGAGCCTGGTAGAGGAGATAGTATCTCAGTTTGGAACAAAGGAAGTTTATAATTACAAACACGTTTATGGCCCTTACTCAATGTGCTTTAGTTCTCTCCTTTGTAAAATGGTGATAATAAGTATCCACTTTTAGGTTGTTGTGAAGTTTCTGTATGTACATAAATAATTTCAACAATGTTTGGCATATAGAATTTAAATAACTTGCCAAAGTCATACAGTGAGTAAGCAGTCAGAGCTGGGGTTGGAATCAGGTGGTGTGACTTCTGAGTCCATGCTCTGAATGACAGTGCTATTCTGCCAGGGGAAGATGGGGAGACACAGAGAAGGGTATGGCAAGCAGAGGGAAGAGTACAGCAAAGGCATGGGTGGGTGAAATAGCACAGCTAGTGCAGGGAACACAGAGAATCCTGGTTTATTAGAGTGCAAAGTTCAGGGCAGGGATGCCGAGGGATCAGGCTGGGGCATTTGAAGGGACTAGGACACAGATGGACTCATACCCATGCTAAGAAGCTTGTCCTACATCATCTGGACTGTGGGTTTCAAGCAGAGGGTGTAGGAGTTGTGTGAGAAGAAGGAACAGATCTCCAGTTTTGAGAGATCAGTGTTGACAGTGGTAAGAAGGATGAGTCTGTGAGCAGAAAGTCTGAAAATAACATGACTTGGAACTCAACAGACCAGATATGAGATAAATACACAGCACTAAGGGAGTGGAAGTGAGATGGAGAAGAGGAGAAAGATCTGGGAAATATGGAGACTAATTGACAGGACTTTATAGGAAAGACCAATTGCTAGAGAAGGACATCCACCATGTTTGGTAAACTAGAGGGTCAGTGAAAATGAAGAAAACCCTCAGTGAGATGTATTGACACAACGGCCTCAACAATGGGCTCAAACATACCAGTGATCACAAATGTGGAGCAGGACTGGGCACTGTTTTGTTTTCTTATACACAAGGTCGCTATGAGTCAGAGCCAACCTGACAGCAACTAACAAAACAACAGTAGCTGTGAAAGCAGCCTTTAAGATGGCCTTAAGGATTACCTGCTTCCTGATATTCTGAGATTTACCTTCTTGTGTAAATCTTCTCCTACATTGTACCATATGGGTGGTCAGTGTGACCAAAAGCATGTATCAGAAGTGGTGATAGGCCACTTTTGAGATTAGGTTATAAAAGACTGTGGCTTCTATCTTGGGCTCTTACTTTTGGATTACTTGCTTTGGGGGGAAGTCAGCTGCCATATTGTGAGATGTCCTATGGAGAGGCCCATGTGGCAGGGAACTGAAGCCTCCAGTCAGCTGCCAAAAACATAAGTGAGCTTGGAAGTAGATGTTTTCACCCCAGTTGAGCCTTGACATGACTGCACCATCAGCTGAGAAACCCTGAGTCAGAACCACCCAGCTACATCACTCCTGGATTCCTGGTGCTCAGAAATTATGTGAGATAATGGATGTTTGTTGTTTTGTTTTAATCTGCCAAATTTTGGGGTAAATTTGATGCAGAAATAGATAACTGATATAGGACCTTAAGGGGTCGCGGAAAGTGGAAGACATCAGTGATAGCATTCAGGTTTGAGTGACTGAGTGGCCCAGTTGGAACTCATAGTCTTCCTCCTCTGACTTCCCCATCCAGTTAATGGTACCACTGTTCGCCCATTGACCCAGGCTTCAAACTGCAGACCCATCAATGTCTGTTATATAAGCAATGTCAAGATCTGATGAATCTATTTTCCAATTCCGTCTCCCATTTTCCATCACTCCAACTGTACTTCATTTCTTCATTACACTTCATTGTATTTTTAGTTGTAAAACTGAAAAAGTTTCCTCAATTTATCTCCCAGTCCTTAACTTCTCCTTGATAAACTACCATCTATCACTACCTTACCAAATACAGTCTGAGCTCCTTAGGGCTGTGTTCATACCTTCCCATTTTCCCCCTAACCTCTCAGCTCAGCCCTACCTGCTGTTCTTCCCCTCGTTTTCCTGGCACCTTATTCAAACGGCATTGATTGACCAAACCTTGGCTTATATTGTTTCTGCCTCTTGTGATGCTCTCCCTCCTTTTGGTCAAAGTCTTAGCTGTCATAGCCCAATTTGGAATTTACCTCTTCCATGAATTTTGTTTGTTTGTTTTGTATCTAAGTAACCTGAACATCACTTTACTTTCTTCTGAGCCCTTCGTGTGATTTTATACCTCCTTTGTGTCACTGTCTAATATGGAAACCACTAGGCACAGGTGGTTACTGAGCCCTTGAAATGTGGCTAGTGTGATTAAGGAACTGATTTTTAAATTTTCTTTAATAGCTAATTTAAATAGCACATGTGGCTATTGGTTCTGTATTGAACAGCACAGTTCTAGGCTATAAAATTGGGAAAACACTTCCCAACTTGTTCATCTTATAGGATTGTGGAGAGGAAAAAATAAAATGATCGATATAAAAGACAATACCATGTCTGATGAAATCAGATAACCTGGTTTAGATTCCAGTTTCATCATCTGCTATCTCCATGACCTTTGGCAAGTTTACCTAACCTCCCTAAGCCTCAGTTTTCTCATCTGAGAAATGAGTTTAATGATACCGACCTCTTAACTAGTTTCCATTAAGTCGATTCAAACTCATGGCAACCCCACGTGTGTCAGGGTAGAACTGTGCTCCACAGGATTTTCAATGGCTGTGATCTTTTGGAAGTACACTGCCAGGCCTTTCTTCCAGGGTACCTCTGGGGAGATTCTACCTTCCAGTTTTTCAGTTAGTAGCCAAATGCTTAACCTATTATGCTACCCAGAGATGATAATGGGTATAGATTGCTTAGTTGGCACAAAGCAAAAGATAACTTTCTTTTTTTTTGAGAGTGTTCTAGAAAGCACAGGGGCAAGAGATTACTATTAGCAGGAAATGAAGTGGCATGGCCCATGACTGCTCCCCTAAACTGTGCCTTCTCTGAAGACAACATGACTGTGTTGTCCTCTTCCTCTTCTGCAGCCCCCTTCTGTTGTCATATACTAGGCATGTCACAAACATCTGATCCTTCAGAAGCATCCCTGAAAGAACTCTCAGATTCTGGAACTAGGTTGGCTCCTCTGAGTGACAAACATGCTGTCCCTGCCCCATGGCAGGGTCCAGATAAGGTCTGTTCCTCAGGTCACCTCCTGCCTGCCTCTTGACACTAGCTTAGCTTTCCTTGGAAACTCTGCAGTGGAGACAGGCTTTGTCTGGACAAGCAGTGGCTGGTCCAACTGCAGCAGCAGCAAACATCCTCAATTGTTTCAGTGTTGGCTGCTGATCCCCTTTTCTGTTTATCCCCTCAGAAACCTAGGCTTGGGGAGTGTTGCTTGGGGTTTTAAGAGGGAAAAAGCAGATGTTCCTGGGACTGTCACTGCCATGAGCACCAGCCATGTTTGTGGTGCTGTTATTGATACGACCCAGAGATGGCACGAGCTTCAAGTTGTCAAGGACAGCCCACTGGCTCTAGTTACTGAAGCTGCCACCAACATTTTACAGCTCCTGCCAGCTACCAGCCCGGAAAACTTCACATTACTTGAAAGAAGCTCAGCCCAGCGCTGGGGGAAGACAGCTTGTCATGGATTGAATCATGTCTCTCCTCAAATATATATTGAAGTCCTGACCTCAGTACCTGTGGATGTGATCCTGTATGGAAATAGGGCTTCCTCTTTTCTTATGTTCATGAAGTCTTACCACCCTTACCAGGTTTAGGGTGGGTCCTAAACCTAATTCCTTCTGAGTTAGAAAAATGACACAGATACACAAGGTGAAGACAGATGCCATGTGGGGACCCCTCTACGAACAAAGGAACGCCAAGGGAACAAGGAGCACCCAGGGCTACCAATAAGGAAGAAATCAACACGGCCAAGACCCTGATCTGAACTTTCAGCCTCCAGAACTGTGAGAAAATAAATTTTTGTTATTTAAAGCCATCCATTTGTAGTATTTCTGTTACAGCAGCACTTGGTAACTTAAGACAGAGCTATTCACAGAGCCTGAAATAAATCCAGTTCTCTCTGCTCCTATGGTCCTAACTGTACCCTAAGACAATTTTGCAGCTCTATTCTGCAGGTGGAAAACTGAGGCAGAGAGGGACTGGCTCACAGACCTTGATCATTCTTTCAACCAATAATTGTGAGCGCAAAACAATGTGGCAAGTACAGACCACTGAAGAGTGAGCCTAGAAGTCAATCACCTGGCATTTTGTTGTATATGGACCAGTTTGTTTATTGATAGCCCCTGCCAATAGAATGAAAGCTCCATGAGGGCAGGGAATTTGTCTGTTTTGTTTATCACTGTATCCCCAAAGCAAGGCACAAAGACACTCCTTAATAAGTATTTGTTGAATAAAAGAATGAAAGACTTCTCTGGCCTTATTGATGAATCTTTAAACAAAGCATGTACTCAGAAAGCCCTTGACTACAAATCTGGAAAACAAAACAAAACCCAGATATATTGATCTAGCAAATGCATTGACTCATTGACTCATCAGATGCTCGATAGCCATTCATTCCTTCATCCACTTGCTCACTTTTTCACTCACTTAATATTTACTGGACATCTAAGAGTTGTAAGGCACTGTGTGGTGTACATAGATAAGACACAGTCTTAAACACATTTGTCTTTGCTCATCCAGTATGTTTGGGCAAAACAGAGGCCTCTCTACTGTGTGAAGGATGAAGGTTTGTTGGTGCTTGGAGAATTTGTTGAAAGATGGGATTAAGACTAGAGATGAAAGTTGAACTAGGAAGTTTACAGCAATGTCCTGAAAACCACCCAAGGGGAAAATGTAAGGTTAGAAGGGAAGATATAATCTCACTATGATATTTTTATGGTAGGAATATTTCCTGGATTAAGTCACAGATCCAAAATATACAACACAAATCCACTCTATTAAAAGGTCAAACTAAATTCTTCTCGCACATGAAGAATATGATGTCATGCTGGCGCTGTAAGTAGTTTGGGACCTGGGGGGACAAATAGAGAGAGTATATTGGCCTAAAGTAGAGGTCAGAAAACTATGGCCCATGGATCAAGTCTGGCCCATAGCATGTTTTTGTAAATAAAGTTTTATTGGAAGGTAGTCATGCTCATTTGTTTATAATTGGCTTACGGCCGCTCTTGTGTTACAATGGCAGAGTTGAGTAGTTGCGACAGAGACCATAAGGCTCGCCAAGCCAAAAATATTTACTGTCTGGACCTTTACAGAAAAAGTTTGCTGACTTCTGGTCCAAAGGAAAGATGCTCTGATGCCAAATGAGATCCTTTAAAAGAAAATACTCCTCACATTGGGCTTTGTACATTGATGTTTATACACCTGCTTTCTCTATCAATGAAAAACAGCCAATTGTTCATATCATTGCATCATCAACCCCAATATGTTATTGTTCTCTGTAACACTTTCTGCAGCATGACCACTAAGTTAATGATCTGAGATAATTTTCCATAAACTAAAGAGTTGAACGATCAAAGTATTTTCACTCTAGGCTTTCTACAGCACTGCCCTTTTACTCTATCATGCCAGAGCTGTATAAAAGAACCGTATCAGCTCATGTTTATCCTGAGGCTTGACTTGGCAAACGGCAGCCTTATAACTGAAGCTTTCTTCACCTGTGCTTATTATGTGGTTACAGGTCTCAAAATGCTCATAAACTTGATTAAACTTGTCCCTTCTATGCCTTCTCATTTCACACGTGAATTGCCTGTGATTCTGAGTTACATAATTCTTGGTTTCTCAATAAGGAAATCAGCAGGTGGTATGTCTTTTTTGTTTTCAAAGTTACCTCCCCATACAAAAATTTGGAGCCAGGTGTCTCTTTCTGAGTTCATCAGACGCAAGCATTCAGACCTCCGAGGCCTTCCTTAAAACTCAGCCCTAGCTTTTAAAAATATAAAATAAGTATTTGCAAAGACCTAAAGCTTTTGACTAGTTTCTCTTCTCTTACTGCAGGGTAGAAACTGAAAACTGGGGTCCTTTCTCACTGTTTTGGAGCCCTGGTGGCACAGTGGTTAAGAGCTTAGCTGCTAACCAAAAGGTCAGCAGTTCGAATCCACCAGCTCCTCCTTGGAAACCCTACAGGGCAGTTCTACTTCGTCATATGAGTCGAACAATAAGTCAGAATTGACTGGACAGCAACGGGTTTGGTTTTGGTTTTCTTACTGTTTTGGAGATTGAAACCTTTGTAGAAAGACAATAATTAAAAGTGCAGTTTCCAGATACACATTTAATTTAATTCTTACAACCCAGTAGTTATTTTTATCCTTTTACAGATGAGTAAACTGAGGCTCAGAAAGTTTTAGTAACTTAATCAAGGATGTACAGTTACTGAGATGCAGAGGCAGCCTTCAAACCCATACTATTTCTATTCTGCTGTTCTTCTTTCCAACAAAAGCACAGAAAGGAGGACTCCAGAGTTCTCTGTGATCAGTACCTAGAAAAATAGTTACTATCCCATAGTTTGAAATTTAAAGGATCCGATTCTCAGTGGAGGAGTTCCTGGGTGGTATAAATGGTTAACTTGCTTGGCTACTAACCAAAAGGTTGGTTGTTCGAGTCTACCAGAGAAACCTTGAAGAAAGGGCTGGCAATCTACTTTGAAAAATCAGCCATTGAAAACTCTTGTGGAGCACAGTTCTACTCTGATACACATGGAGTGGCCACAGGTTGGAAATGATCTGACGGCAACTGGATGTGGTAGTGGATTATTGACGGAAGCTGGTTTATACAATCCTAACCAGTGTACAGTAAACAATTATTTTTTGTGTTATCTCAAATGAAAATGAGGATGAGCAACATTTGGCAGGTGGTGGTGGGATATGAAAGAGTGAATAAATGAAATTGGGTTTTCTTTGGGGAGTAAAGGAAGAAGTCAATTCTTAATGACAGGGTGAGGCGTGGCCAAAGTCAGTTTTAAGACACAAAATAAAAAGAATGGGAAGTATATTAACAGTGATGGATCTTATGGTCAGTAATAATTGCTCTATAAACGTAAAGTCTCTCCTGTCCTGTTGACTTCTTGCCTTTCTCATTTTCCTCTCTCATTCATTTCACACATTTATTGAGTCCTGGCTGAAGGCCAGGCTTTATGTGAGATCTTGGAGATCTAAGGACAAATATGTTATCTTTATTGCTCTCCAGAATATTTAAGTTTAGGGCTTCCATGTTGAAATCTTCCTCTACATTTCCCCACTGTTGGAGATGGAGAATGTAGTGGGCATCATTGAAATACAAACCAAGATATTTCTAGGGTCCAAACAGCATGGCACTTGCCAAGAATTTTGCCCCTACTATTTAAAGTTTTGTCCTAGGAATTGCCCAGTAGGTATCTCTTTCTGCCTCATCATGCTCTTGTTTCCCCAGCCCCTAAACCCACGACTACAAGTTCAGCTTCTTTTGATCCATAAGGATATAGGTTAGGGGGAAAATGGGGATTAGTTGGCTTATTTCAGCTTTCCAAGCAACTCAAAGGCAAGGGGGAAGTCATAAAAATAAAAGATTGCTATAGTGAGTTAAACCCACCCTCTCTCTTCTAAGGATTCAACCTCAGTTAGAAACCGCAAGCAGATTGGAGTAGGTGGACATGATGCCATAAACATCCTGGTTTCTATTAATCAGTAAGCAGCTCTCACCAGACATGGCACCTCTCATATCAAGTTTCTGTTGCCTCCTTCGTAAATATAGCAAAACTTTCTAAGTTAAAATCTTGTGCCATCCAATGAAAATTACGAATAATAATTATGACTACCATTTATTCAGCACCTACTGAGTACCTGGCATTGTACTAGGTTCTTTTCACACATAATTTAGTATGTATTTATTGAGAGCCTACTATGTGCCAGGCATTGTTCTAGGTGCTAAGGATATAGCAGTGAACAAGATACTTCTATGTCCTTGCTGTCTTAACACTTCAGTTCTGATAAGAAGAGACAGATAACCAACAAGTTCATAAATAAAAGAGTAAAAAAGATATTATTAAGTGTTATGCAGAGAATTAAAGTAGGGTGATGTGATAGAGAGCAACTGGGTGGTCAAGAAAGGCCCCTCTGAGCCGAAATCTGAATGAAAAGAGGAGCCATCCCATTGCGGGTGAGTGGGGAGAATTTAATCCTCATGACAATATATCAACCCCATTTCACAGAGGAGGAAAAGAAACCCAGAGAGGCTTAGGTTAACTTCTCCATGTGAAGCCTGGGGTTTAAATGTCTCTCCAAAGTCCACGAAGCCCCATTGTCTCTGAGGAATAATGATGATGTGGTCTGTTCATGAAAATGTCACTCTTAAGAAATCACAATGAATGTGGGCTGCAACGTTCTCCACAATGTGGGAGGGAAATAGAGAAGACAGGAGATAGGGAAATGTAATCCTAGAGTTTATTATTTCAGGTGTGACCGGCCTGAGTGAAATACATTTGAAAGTGGAAAATGAACTGACTTTCTGGTGAGCATCCAAAGAGCTTGTCCACTCGAACACATGGGATGGCCAGAGTCCCCACAGGCAGAGGCAGGCAACACTGAGTGGCCGGTGATTGAACCTCGCTCCCTGTGGGGTTGGGATCCTGAACTCCACATTTAATATCCATCTCTTTAAGAAGGAACAGTCCTTGAGAAGATTGGCTTTTTAAGAATTTCATGACCTGCTCTAAATCTTGTTAGGCTTGAAGTCTGAAATATTTTGGACTCTCTGTCCTCTTTCAGGGATGTGTTTCTATTTTCTACAAGCTTGTGACCAGTCATCTATGATAAACTTAGATAACCTCCTTGGAGCAGAGACTTGTTTTTTAAATTAATCTTTGCATCATCCATGTCTAATTGAGGAGTGAGTACAGAATGGGTTCTCCTCAAATGCTGAATAAATTAATAAATGAATCCAGGTTCCAGCAATCTCCATATGCTCCATAGTCTGGACTCCATATCTCACGACTGGTCACAGTCCGCAAGGTAATGACTTAATTCTGTTTCCCATTAAAACACAGGGAAATATCTTCCTTCAATGTCTGTGTAGTAAAATATATATAGGAAAGAAGACTGTACTTCCTAGAAAACATTTCACATTCTTACCAAACCCTCATTTCTTGATTTGACGAATCTTCTCACTTTGAGAGTCTGAGCTCTTCCATGATAGACTCCAGAGTTCTGGCTCTCTTCCTCACAGAGTCAATCTGCTTTGAGGAAAAGGAGAAAGTTTCTGTTTGCAGAGCAGGTAACCCTCAAGCACTGTAACCTAGTAGTCCTCAAAGTTTGGGCTCCAGATAACCTATTTCAGAATCACCTAAGTGTGTGTCGGGTATGTGTGTGTGGGGGTGGGGGTGGATAGGAGCTTGTAGAAAATGAAGATTCCTAGGCCTTATATCAGCATCATTTAATCTGAGCTCCCGGGGGAGAGGCCAGGAATCTCTACTTTTAATAAGGAGTGCAGGTTCAATTTTGAGAAAGAATGTCTTAGACCAGAGGTTCTCAACTGGGTAGAATTTTGCCCCCTCACTCAAGGGGATATTTGGCAATGTCTAGGAACATTTTTGGTTCTCCCAACTTGGGAGAAGGTGCTATGAGCATCTAGTAAGTAGAGGTCAGGTAAACTGCACAACATCTTACAGGACAGCCCTCTACAACAAAGAACTATTCTACCGAAAATGTCAGTAGTGCTGCAGTTGATTAACCTTGCCTGAGGCTAACATCCCTTCTGAATCCACTTCCTTTCTCTGACAGTCCCAAAGAAAACACATCACCTTCTTCAGAGCTTCTTTCTCTTGTGTTAAAAAACAACTTTATGTGATTTACCCGACAGATAGAATACAACTTTCTTGAGGCCAGGATCCCTGCTTGATTCTTTTTCTGAGCCTGTCTTCACTCCCCGTCCAGCATACAGTTCTCGCTCCATAAATGTTTATGCCATTTCAAATAAAAATACTCTTTGGGAATCACCACAAAATGGTTTTGTGACTGGTAACCATAGCCAGCGTCTACAGGGAAAAGGAAAACGCAGGGGCCTAAGATTTTAGTCTACAAGTTTAATACAGCTCCTCTAGGCTTCATCAAAGGAAACAGCTTCCATATATTTTTTTTCAGCATTCACCAAATATTACAGTTGCTTCTGAACCTGCCTGGGGTCTGTGTGGGAGAGTCAGCTGTGTGAACACTAGGACCACCCAAGGAGCTCAACCCTCCTCCCCCACCCCCCATGAGGAACTCTGTTGGCTGTGTCTGCTGCAGTGTCTGGCTACCAGTTGGCAACTTTGAGCTATTAACTCAGTCCCCAAGCCAATCCTGAATTCCAGGAAATAAAAATCCAGCAAATAACTCTACACAAATCTGTGAGGGAAATAAGCAAGGACACAGTGCCTTCAATGGCTCTAAAAATAGCCAGGTAATTACCTTTGAAAAGCTTTTAAGAAGATGCACTTAACGGCACAGAGTGAAGCAGCAGAGGGCTCATTTGTTTGTTGATCAGAGATGTCTCTGTGTAGTCATCTGACTTGGGAGTGTTGGAAACCCAATCAATATTTGGGTATTATGGAGTTACTATGCTACTGGGCTGACCATAGTTAAAAACAAGAAACTTCTCTCAGTGAGGTTGACCTGACTACATTTTTTACTAAATCGATCACGTTAGTTTCCTGACTTTGATTTTTGTTCCAATTTTAACACTTGGCACAGATATTGTGAAATATATTCACTATTCTTTCACTTTATGTGTTGGAGTAATCTATCATCACCATCAATTCTTTGAATGCTACTTTAAAGATATTCCACCTCCAGCAAGATTGTTGAAATGAAATGTATCACTGATGGGTTGTGAAGTTCAACCAATTTAGCGATTTTCCCCTGTGGTTAATCACCCATGGAATACTGTTTGCTCTTTTCCTTCTCTGTGTTTCAATTTTCAGTTTTGGCAATACGTGCTAAAAATGCCTTGGAGTTATGAAAAGTATGAAAATGTTGTTTGTTTCAAATAGTTGGCTGGGTTCTTCATCAGCCGGAGGCCCAGCACAGGTGTGAATACTTGTTTATAATCCAACACAGCAAAGTAAACAGTCCCATTTTGTACCCCCTTTTTTTCCATACAACTCTTTGAATATTTTCTTTGTGATGGTCCGTGATTTTGTTTAACTTCAAAAAAAAAAAAAACCTGAATGGAAAGGAAGGGCCTGGAGACTCGTAACTGTTTATACAACGGACTGAAGTGAGTGATGGCTAAAAAACTAAGCTGGGCAGAGAGCCCTGATGTTTTGTCAGCTCCCCCAAGGAGTCAGATGTGATATGCACGACTCACCTGTCAGATGCTGAGAGAAAAACAACTTTGTCATACACAACCTTTAAGGCTACACAAGTGACCTCTGACCCCAGAGTCCCTTCAGAAATTTCCACTGGGCATCAAAATTCTTTCAAATATTTCCCACTGGACATCTCCTTGAGTTGTAATTGCAGCTCAGAATTTTAATCCCCTCTTTTCTACCCCATCTCAAGGACTAGTTCTGAAATAACATTGGTAGCAAGAGAGACGGGCTACCTTCATTGTCCAAAGCTCAGCGTTGGCTGCCCACTTGAATTCAAGTGTCCTCCTGAAGCTGGGATATTTTTGAGGCCACTCAAATTCCAGTCCTCGTCTCAAACTTCTGAAACCCTTGAAGAATCCTGCAAGACAGTGAGTTTTCCATGCAATGAGGTTCAGTATCTTCCAAGAGCGTTTTGGTTTCCTTTTTTGCAAGAGCGGCAATCACAAAGAGGAAGAAACTCAGACTCTAACTCCAAGGTAAAGGGTTAGTAAGTTTGGTGTTACAAACCCTAGTAACTGAATTTCAAAACAATCTGCAAGTCTTTCGATCTACATTTCCTACCAAGGTGATAAAAGTTACTGAAAATTAACTAGCAAAGAAAATTTGGGGGAGGGACCCCCAACATAGAATGTATCCAGCAGGAAAGAATTCATGCCTAAAGCAATAAATTTCCTACAAATGGGAAGGTGCGTCATCAGTTAGTAAATAAGTCAGTAGACTTGAGTCCATTCAGAAAAGTAATTAGTGAATTTAATAGAGGAAAACAAAATCAGCTAAAATGTATGTTAGTTGAGCTGCAGCAAGGCTCTAGGCAGGGCTTCAAACCAGTTCGAACAGGTTCAGTCATGGCTGATGAAGAGAAACCGTAAAAGGCCTGAATTTTTTAAAAATTGGGTGATCAGACTGGTAACTAACTGGCATGGGAAAAATTATGGCATGAAGCCCTGGAATGAGAGACTTGGAAGAGGCATAGTGAGCCCTTTCAGGAGCCTGATATGGGAGACTGCATTATTGCCAGGACTGTGGAGAGTGACACACATTCGAAGCAGTGCGGTCAGCCACCATCTTTGAGCAGAGCACCCGTTTCTGACTCTGCTGATCAAGAGATTTGGTTGCTATGCAACGCACATGCTGCCCTTGTTTTCTAAGAGGGAGATTAAGTTTCTAGCAGGGCTTCTACCCATAATTTTTCCCATTCTGGTTCACCCATATATTAAAAATTGGGGTCTATTTGGGTTTTGCTTTGTCGGCCATGACAAAACCGGGCAGAACTGGTTCAAAGCCCTGGTTCTAGGAGTTCTTGGGTCATTTACAATGTTTCTCAAGATAAACTAAGTCAACAAATCTACGGCAGTTTTGTTAAAGCCAGAACATTTCCACTGCTCCTTCCAGAGATGTTTCCTTTTTTCTCTGGTTTCCCAGATTGTCAGACTAAAGGACCCAAGCATTTGCTGAGCACATGGATGCTCTTACATCCTCTACAGAAATTTCCATTGAAGAGCTAAAAATAACCAAATGAAAGGGAACTCATGGAATGTATCTTATAGAGCTTTGGCATAGTTTCTCTCATTTTACGAATGAGTAGACTGAGATGCAGAGACGTGAAGGGCTTTGCCCCCAGGTTACAGAGCTAGTAAATGACAAATTTTCAGCTAAGACTTGAATTTATTTCCTTCACTTCTTTAAAGCTTTGAGCTTAAAAGTCACGCTTATTTCTAAAACCACATTTATATCCTATTATATCCTATGGATAGGAGTCCCTGGGTGGTGCAAATGTTTAACGTGTTCAGCTGTTAACCGAAAGGTTGAAAGTTTCAGTACACTCAGAGATACCCCAGAAGTAATGTCTGGTGATCTACTTCTGAAAAATTAGCCATTGAAAACCCTATAGATCCTAGTTTTGCTCTGACACACATGGAGTTGCCATGAGTTGGAATCACTCAATGGCAACTGGTATTGGCATATCCTATGGATTAAGCCTATTTCATAACCTGTGATTGTTTAGAAACAAATTAGTAGTTCATAATAATTCCATTTCTGGGGAAAAAAATCTGAAAGATTATTATTGTTTCTATGATTCTTTTTTTGTTTGTGTGTGTGTGTGTGTGTGTGTGTGTGTGTGTGTGCCATTCATGATAAAATCTCCTTAGGATGTTAACATTACATAGCTAACCCAGGAACTTGAAAACGCTAAAGTCACTCAATCTGATACATGGAATTTCATATTGCTCTGATTGTCTTTTCTAGGACAACCGTGCACACAGTAAACTGTAGTCTGTACAGCTTCCTTGGCAAGTCAGGTTAGCTCTTCTACTTTTCTTGTTGGAGTCTAGACTTATCTTTTTGGCATTTCTCTAACATTTTCTTTTAAGAGACTTGTACACCATTAATTTGAGTTGGTTCAGCTTCCTCAGTTACTAAAGCCCTGGACAGATCAGCCTAGTTCTTTTCACCTGGCCCATGTACCTGCTAGGGCTGGGAGGTGAACCCAGCTGTCTTGTATCAGAGCAAAGGTCCCCTACCTTGCTACTCAAATTCTTGAGTGCTTTAGTTTGACTATCTGGGAAACTAGGGGGTTATTAAAAAAAGGATCAATCTCTGGAGGGAGCAATAGAAATAGTCTGGGTGAAACAGAATTTTTGTAGATCTGTTGGCTTTGCATACTCTTTCTGAGATCATCATTTGGTTTATCTTAAGAAACGTTGCTAAAGTTTTGACTGCAAAGGATGGTCTACCATCTTGCTACTCCATGGACCAGCAGCATTAGCATCACTTGGGAGCTCATTAGCAATGCAGTATCTTGGTGGGCAGACTCACTGAATTAGAATCTGAATTTTAACGAAATCCCCAGGTGATTGTTGTGCACATTAAAGTTTGAGAAGAGCCCCAGAGCTGGAGCGTGCTAATCAGATCCCTCCTCAATGTTGCCTTCCTCATTGCTGGCCACTGGCCAAGAGGTAAGCCCTTTCTAACCATATGTTTTTCTTCTCCACCTTGACCTAGCTCATACCTTCCCTTCTCTGTCCTTTTCCTCGTCCTGCTTCACCATCAACCCCCTTCTACTTAACTCCCTAGAATCCTATTTGTTTGATATGAAACATGACTATTGTAGTCTCTTTCCTAAAAACTTCCCTTAATAGAAGTCTGGCTTTCCTCACTTCCACTCTTTCAAGTAGAGGCCACTCATTCTTTCATACATTCTATAAACCTGGGCCAAAAGGAAGAGTTAGACTTCCCCTCATTTATTACTGATGCTTCCAGATCACATTCATTCAAGAACTTTTCCTTTGAGGACTTCTTATATACAACAGAGAAAAGCTTACAAATTTGTCTAGATTAAGAACTGAAGTACAACAAAAGATAGCAAAAACAAAATGAAAAAACAGTTTTGCAGTGCGTATACCATTCAGAATTGGTGTCTAGAATATATAATGATGATATATATATCCTTATATATTTTATATGTATATATAAATGAAAAATGACCCAATTTAATGAAAATGGGTAAAAGATACAATGAACCAATTCACACAGACCAGGAAACATGAATATCCCATAAAAATATGAAAAGATGCTCAATCTCACTAGTAATTAGGGAAATACATGCTCAAACCATAGTAAATGCCATTTTACATTCAATTAAAAGTTGGACAATATCAAGCAAGAATGTTAAAATTGAGTAATGGAAGATTTCATAGGCTCCAGGAGGTAGTATAAATGTTTATGACCAAATTGGAGAGCAACTTGGAAGTATCTACTCAAGTTAAAGAAACATCTACCAGGAAGAGGCCTGCAGTAGCTAAAGCAATATTGAAGAAGAAGAACAAAGTAGAAGGCCTCACACTTCTCCATCTCAAAACTTACTATACAGCTCCAGTTATCAAAACAGCCTGGTACTGGTTCAATGACAGACACATAGACCAGTGGAATAGAATTGAGAACCCAGAAGTAAATCCATCCATCCAATCTGCTGTGTAAACTTTCACCTAAAACACAAGACAATTATTTAAAAAAAAAAGGTGGGTGGGGAGGAATTGGAGACAGGGAGTGTAGTCAATGCTTTCAAGGAGTTTGGCTTTAAAGAGAGCACACAAGTGGCACTGAGGCTGGAGGGAGAGCAGATGAAAGCACCTCAGAGGACAGAGTTCTAGTTCTGGCTATCTTTAGCTACCTGCCACACTCCCTAGTTGGTATCTGTCTTAGTTATCTAGTGCTGCTGTAACAGAAATACCACAAGTGAATGGCTTCAACAAACAGAAGTTAATTCTCTCACAATCTAGTGGGCTGGAAGTCCAAATTCAGGGTGCCAGCTCCAGGGGAAGCCTCTCTCTCTCAGCTCTGGAGGAAGGTCATTGTCATCATCTTCCCCGGTAGAGGAACTTCTCAGTGCAGGGACCCTGGGCCCACAGGATGCGCTATTTTCCTGGCTCTTGTTTCTTGGTGGTATGAGGTACCCGTGTTTCTCTGCTTGATTCTCTCTTCTGTATCTCAAAAGAGACTGACTTAAGATACAGCCTAATCTTGTATACTGAGTCCTGCATCATTAACATAACTGCCTCTAATCCCACCTCATTAACATCATAGAGGTAGAATTTAAAACACATAGGAAAATCGCATCAGACCACAAAATGGTGGACAATCACACAATACTAGAAATCATGGCCTAGTAAGTTGACACACATTTTTGGAGGACACAATTAAATCCATAACAGTATCCAACATGGGCCTGGCACTAAATGTTTGTAAAATAAATAATGATTATTATAGCAAAAGGAGCCCTGGTGGCACAGTGGTAAAAGCGTGTGGCTGCTAACCAAAAGGTCTGTGGTTCAAACCCACCAGCTGCTCCATGGGAGAAAGATGTGGCAGTCTGCTTCTGTAAAGATTTACAGCCTTGGAAACCCTATGGGGCAGTTCTACTCTGTCCTATAGGGTCGTCATGAGTCAGAATTGACTCAGTGGCAGTGGGATTGGTTTTTTGGGTACTATAGCAGCACTTATTACCAGCTCAGTTGTCCCCTAGGATTGTTAGGAGACTGAAAGTAAAACAAAAATAGGTAAAAAAGCACTTAGTAAAGGGAAACTCATTCTTCCCTTGTAAAGTCAACGTCATGTTCATTGGTAATATGCTTTTTCTTTTTCTTTCAAAAGACTCAGTTTCAAGGTCAGACATTTTAGGTGGGAGTGTGAAAAATGGACGCAACCTTTTGGGAAGGCAAATTGGCAATAGCTGCTCTCTTAGGCTGCGTTCTGTAGAGGAGTAAAATCAGTAAAAATATATAGAGAGATTTATTTTAAGGAAATGGCTCATGCATTTGTGGAGGTGGGCAAGTCCCAAATCTGTGGGTTAGATGTCAGTCAGGCTGTAGGCTTCTCCTGATTCATGAGGTTGCAGAGGCTGACGAACCCAAAATCTGTAGGTCAGATGGCTGCTGGCTCACATCCAAAGAACCATAGGTCAGAGGATGATGAGTTGGATACAGGATTCAGAGAGGGCGAGCTTTACCAGAACATTTATATATATATAGGAAACTCCCAAGGAAACTCCCCTTTCAACTGATTGGCTGCTCACATCAGATCACAAAATGGAGGATGATTACATAATAGCTGCCAAACCACTGACAATCACGGCCTAGCTAGGTTGACATATAACCTTAACCATCACAGCTACCAACATCTAGGAATTTAGTTTGCAGCCATACTCACAGCAATGTGTATGATCACTGCAGCACTGTTTATAACAAAATGGATCAACATAAATGCCCCTCATCAAGGGAAACTAATTAAATAAGCAGTGATGTATCTATTATGTATAATATTATTCATCTATTTAAAAAAAGAGGGAGATCTGCATGCACTGACATATAAAGATGTCCAAAACAAAAAAAAAACAAAAAAAACAAACCCATTGTTGTCGATTCCGACTCATAGCAATGTCCAAAATGCATTAAACGACAAATATGAAAATCAAGTTGCAGAACAGTATACAGAGAACGATGCTAGAACGTTCCCGGGATTATCTCCAAGGAAAGGAGTAAAAGTGGGTGAGAGGTGGGAAGCAGGATTTATTTTTTATCATTTTAATGCCCCTCTGTACGGTTTGAAATTTTTAACCAGAAATATAAATTACTTTACCTTAAAAAAAAAAAAAAAAAAAGCAGCAACACTTACCCAATGACCCAATAGTTTCACTGCTAGGTGGGACCAGAGACATTCTCACTCAAATACACAAGAAGATATGTATAAAAATGTTCACTGGAGCAATGTCTGAAATGACAAACACTGGACACAAACGTTCAGCAAGAGGAGGAATGATAAATTGAATATTCATATAATGACAAACTATGGATCACTGAATGAGAATTAAACATATATGTGAGTGTGTATATATATACATACATGTATAAACTTGGATGACTCACAATTTAATGCTCAATGATAAAAGCACATTGCAGAAAAATACACAGTATATCATTTATATAAAGTTTAAAACACTAAAATCTTTCTGAAAGGATACATGTACATGTAATAAAAATATAAAGACACGCTTGGCGATGGTAAATACTTGGGCAGGTGAGATGGAGGTTGCAATAGCGTTGGTATAAAGCTTTCTTTATTAAGCTCAGTGCGAGATACAAAGGTGTTTATAGTATTTTCTTTATACTCTCTTTGGAAATACTTATTAAACAGAACAATATCCCCTTTAAGTCCACATAGCTCAGCTGTATCACCATCTTCCTACTCTTGTCACCCATCATATTCTGATGGACCCTCATCTGTACCCAGCCGACAGTTTTCCTTTGCATCCTTCTTACCATTATCTGCGTAACTTCACCATTCCTGACGCTGAGCCATCCAATGACCCCAAAGTTTCTGGTTCTCCTATACTGCAGCAGCCTTCAACTTCACTTGCCCTAATAACTCACATGCTGCATTTTGGATCACATCACCCAGAAAATCTCTACCAAGTTCCTCGCTGATACTCTCTTCTTTCTTCCACTTCTTCCATGCCTTTGCCCAACTAATATTCTCTTTAACCTCCAGGTGGATTCTGCTATTCCCTTGACCCATTCCCTCCCCCCAGTCCTCTCCTGGGTTATTTTCTTCCTTAATCAACCTGGACACATAGGCAACACGTGTCCAGGTTGATTAAGGAAGAGCTTTGGTCACACCTATCTTGGCTAACTCCAATCAGCCATTTTCTCTAATTCTGGCCTAGGGTGCTACATGAGGCTAACAGAATCTTATAACTGTCTTGAGTGGCATCATTTCCAATCCATTTTCTCCAATGGTAGCCGGGCTCTAGGTCCTGATGCCAGGCTCTTCACTCATCTCTAGTTGGTACCATTCCCAGCCTTAACAATCAACAATGGCTCCCTTTGCCTAGAGCAGTGAGTTAACTGTGCCCTGCAGAGCTAAGGTTATAGATGCCCTGGGAGGAAAAGATCTTTCTGGTAAGCTCTGGGCTTCCCATTCTCACTTAACTCAGAGAAACTCTGCTTTTATTTATTTTAAATAATGGTCTTCCAAGGAAGATTTCATTTAATCAAGGAAAAAAAAAAAAAAAAAAAAGGAGTGGCTCTGCTCTCTAAAACCTTTGTAGGACTTTTCATGGCACTTGGTATGAAACACAAAATCCTTAGCATGGCCTGTGAGGCCCTGTGGGAATGCTGCTCTGTTCTCTCCAAGCTCATGTTACTCACCCCTGCTGGCCATGCTGCAGCCTCACTGCTCTTCTCTTCCCACCTCAAGGCCTGGGGGCTGCTCCACCCCCTCTGAAACACCTTTTCCTCTGCTCTTTCTATGTCCAACTCCTCATTTTCAAGTTTCACCTTCAGTGTCACCTCCCCTGGTCTTCCTCATTATTTTCGATCACAGTACCTTCTTTGACTCCTTAACAGCACTTCTTACCATCTTCATCCAAATTTTTTGTTTGCTTCTTCATTTAGTGTCCTTTTCTCCCACTAGACTGTAACCTCCTTGAAGGTAGGCATCACGTTTGTTTTGTTTAACACTCAGAAATAGGGCCAAGGGATGGTTTTGGAAGGGTTCAGACCCTCTTCAAATCCTCAAAGTAGGTGACCCTTCACCCCAGACAAATAATTAAAGTAGAAAGAGCACTCTTGCCCTGCACATGTGGCTTCATGGAAAGTCTCCCGTCCTCCCCTTTCTAGTCACACTGCCCTGGACTTGGCCGCAGAGAAATCCTAGAGCCACACTGCGGTCAATGTGTCCCTAGTGTGTCCTCTTCATATCCATAGGAGGCACTCAGTAAATATGTTTGAATTGATTGATAAATCTTTAAAAGTTTAAAAAGCACCAGCCTAGAAAATAAAGTCCAACTTCTCTAGATCAATACGAGGAAGAAAAGTCACTCTTTCTCTCCCCTCCTCATAATCCATTACCTGCTCATACTACTCTATTCTCGTACAAAGGACTAAAAATAAACAGCTTCTCTTTCAACATGGGTGTTATATTAATCTTCAGATATGATGCATTGGGACACTTCCAGAAGTACTAAGTGTTGAAGGAGTTACTGGATTTCGAAATAAGTTGGTTAATGACTTAAATGTTTCAAGACCCAACTCAAGTGTCCTCAGTCCATCTTGAAATAAAAAGGCAAGCCTTTCGAAAAGGGTTACAGTGCCTGTAGTTTTAGCAATGTATAACTGCACACAGGAATACTCGAGGACACAGAACGGCAGTTACTTCAAATATAGGAGACAGATTTAATCTGATTGGTAGTTAAGAACACCAAACCCCAAACAGAAAAATCTCAGTTACGTGCGTACACAGGTTGTTATGGGCACACCTTCGCTTGGCAAGCACATCCAAGTGCATTTTCGCCCAAGGCTGCCTTTTCCCCTCGCCTGGTGTGATCGTCCACAAGGCTTATATGAAACACCGTGTGATAGCAAACAGGTGGTTCGTGTGGGCGTATTTGTTGTTCCGCACAAACAAGATTGAACCCTTCAGAAGAAATGCACAAGCAGGAGTTGGCTTCAGGCACCAAATGGGGGTAGCGCTTTATGGAAAAGAGAAATAATAGTGAGGGTGGGTGGGTACAGGGTGCCAGGGTATGTGGGTTGGGGATTTAAACTGAACTGGGGGTGCTGTGGAGTTCTTGTAGTAGGATGGATAAATATAATGATTTTGATAGCTACAATTTTTTGAATAACGATGATGAACCAGTTACTGCTAACCCTTGACTTAGGTTAGCTTAATTTAATCCTTTCAGAAATAGTATAAGATTAAAAAAACCAAAACAACAACAACTGAAAAACAGTTGCTGGTGAGTTGACCTGACTCATGGCGACCCCACGTATGTCAAAGTAGAACTAAGCTTCAGAGGATTTTCAATGGCTGAATTTTTGGAAGTAGATTGTCAAGCCTTTCTTCTGAGGTGCCTTTGGGTAGATTTGAACTTCCAAGCTTTCAGTTAGCAGCCAAGTGCATCAATTGTTTGTATCTATGAGATAGGTACTCTTATGATCCCCTTATGATCCCCATTTTACATGTAAAGACATTAAAACTCAGAGAGGCTAAGTAATTTGCCTAAAGTCACACAGTTAGTGCCAGAGCCAGGATTTTAATATAGGATTGTCTGCCTCGAAAATTTGTGCTCATAACCACGGTTCCATGCTCTGCTTCCAGATGGCAAGACAGGTCTAGAGCCCAAGAGAGAGATAAAGCTTAGAGCTGTAATTACAGTGGGGTAATTTAAAGATAACAAGAAGAGAATAAATCTCTGGCAGTTTCACCAAGGTGTATCATAAAGGAGAGACCTCAGGAGCCCTGAGAATTTGTATTGGTGAAAATGCATTCTCTTGTTCTTTAACCTGATTATAGAATAAGAGAAGAATGTAAATCTGTAGACAAGATGAAGGGGGAAAAGGTTTAAGATAGAGGAAAACAGACAAAATACAATGTCTTAGCTATCTAGTGCTGCTATAACAGAAATAACCCAAGTGTATGACTTTGACAAACAGAAATTTATTTTCTCACAATCCAGGGGACTAGAAGTCTGAATTCAGGGCACTAGCTCCTGGGGAAGGCTTTGTCTCTCTGTCAGCAATAGGGGAAGGTCCTTGTCATCAATCTTCCCCTGATCTAGGAGCTTCTGAGCACAGGGACCCCAGGTCCAAAGGATGCTGTCCACTCCCGGCATTTTCATTCTCGGTGGCATGAGGTCCCTCTCTTCTCTGCTAGATTCTCTCTTTTATATCTCAGAAGAGACTGACTCCAGATACACCCTAATCCTATAGATTGAGTCCTGCCTCATTCACATAACTGCCTCTAATCATACCTCATTAACATCATAGAGGTAGGACTTACGACAATCACATCAGATGACAAAATGGTGGACAGCCACACAATACTGAGAATCATGGCCTAATCAAGTTGACACATTTTTTTGGGACACAATTCAATCCATAACAAACAATAACCACCAAAATTTACTACCATTTTACCAAGTGCTTAGAATTTCTGATGCTGGGCTTTGGATTGAGCTGCTTCTTACATGGGCAACATCATGTAGCAAGGTTCAGGATGAGATGTTTAATGGATATATTTATTTAATGCTGGTGACTGACATTCCTCCATCCTGATGTCATGTTTTTCTTCATATAGTCAAGTTTCTCAGAAAATCTGCTCAGCACACAGACCGAATAAGTATGCTGAAAGGATGCAACCCTGATGCATACCTTTCCTGATTTTAAACCACGCAATGTCCCCTTGTTCTGTTCAAAGGACAGCCTCTTGGTCTGTGTACAAGTTCCTCATAAGCACAATTAAGTGTTCTGTCATGCCCATTCTTTGCAATGTTATCCATAATTTGTTATGATCCATGCAGTCAAATGCCTTTGCACAGTCAATAAAACACAAGTAAACATCTTTCTGGTATTCTCTCCTTTCAGCCAAGATCCATCTAACATCAGCAATGATATCCCTCATTTCATGTCCTCTTCTGAATCTGGCCTGAATTTCTGGCGGTTCCCTGCCAAAGCACTGCTACAACCGTTTTTGGACAAAAAATTTTACTTGTGCATGATATTAACGATCTTGTTTGATAATTTCGGCATCCTGTGGATCACCTTTCTTTGGAATGGGCACAAATATAGATCTCTCCCAGTCCACTGGCCAGGTAGGTGTCTTCCAAATTTCTTGGCATAGACAAGCGAGCACTTCCAGCTCCTTTTTTTGAAACATCTTAATTGGTATCCTGTCAATTCCTGGAGCCTTGTTTTTCACCAATACCTTCAGTCTCTGCACACGTGTGGTCTCCATAAGTCGGAATTGACTCGATGCCAACTAATAATAATAATACAACCATGTTCTCCAGGTTCCAAGAGTGCCTTCATCAGTCTGTGAGGGAGCTACCCAAGTATGTTTGGACTGTGTATCAGCAAGGATGCCTTCATGGTGAAGTAAAAATGTGGTCAATTTCAGGCTTTAACAGTCTGAGTTATTCAACACTCATGGGCAACTATGCCCTTGTAAAGGGCTTTCTTCTGAAACTGATCCACTGTCTCTGAGGACCTATTCCAATATTCTGGAAACATGAACATTTTTCCAGATATACAGCTCTGATTGTGTGGGGGCTGCTACGTGCCAGGCAATATATGATATTTATTTCATTTAATCTACACTAGAACACTGGAAGGCAAGAGGCACTAAATATTAGACTTTTAATAAAAGGGAAACCAAGTCTCAGGGATATTTTGTAACTTACTCAGAGTCACACAATTAGGAGGTGGCAGAACCAGGAGTCAAACCTTGGTTTGTCTGACTCCAAAGCTGTTGCTTCTTTCCTATTTGTCAAACTCTCTCTCTGTTTCTTCAGCTACATTTTCCATTCATTTTCCACACAAAATTCCACAAAGATTAGCACAGCTGGCGATGGTTATACTTTCTCAACGTTTGCTCACTGCACTCCTGTTCTAAGTCTCACCCCTAGCCATTTTTCTCCAGCTGTAGAGTGTATCTGTACTACCAGAATGCCCGGAAAAAGAAACAGAGGTGATTTCTTTTCCTTACTAAAATAATTTTTTACTAGTTGGACTTTTCCCTCAGCTGGTGTTCCTTCTGAGATCCTGCAGACCTTCATGGCTGAGGTAACAGACATATGGAAACATATTTTTGAGTTGTTACAACTAAATCAAATCACCAACAGAGTGGAGACAATCAATTTTTGCAGTTGATTGGGAAGACAATTAAGGAATTGGATTGTCAGGGCCGTGGCTAATTTAGTTAACTATCCAGAGTTCTCAGAGAACAAAGCAAAGCTGTTTTTTTTATGGTGTGTGTGTGTGTGTGTGTTATTTTGGGGGGGGGGGTTGATGGAAAGAATGGATTAAATAAATTATCATATATCCATAAAATGAGGCACTTTGCCGCTGAGTTTTTTTCAATGCCTTCTATATGCAGGGAACAAAGCTGAACACAGCAAGCACAGCTCTTGCCCCTACAGAATTTATTGGAAAGTAGAACAATGTAGCTGTACATACTATCAGCTATATACACTATACATACTCATATACTATCACCACCCATCTTTCAAGTTTGTTGTACTGTGGTGGCTTACGTGTTGGTATGATGCTGAAAGCTGTGCCACTGGTATTTCAAAACCAGCAGGGTCACCTATGGAGGACGGGTTTCAGTGGAGCTTTGAGACTAAGACAGACTAGGAAAAAAGGTCTGGCAATCTACTTCCAAAAATCAGCTGATGAAAACCCTATAGATCATAACACAATATTGTCCAACATACACGTGACTGAAAGCAGTTATCTCTGAGGACCAGGGGTGGATTTGGGGTAGAGGTTGGGAAATGGGAATGGGAATGGTGGATTTTACACATTCTTTATGGCAGGGACTGTGTATTAGTTTCCTAGGGCTGCTGTAACAAAGCACCACAAAGTGGGTGGCTTATAAGAACAGTTTCATAGTTCTGGAGGCTAGAAATCTGAAAGCAGTGTATCTGCCGTGTAGATCCTTTTTGAGGGCTCTGAGGGAGAACCTGTTCCATCTCTCTCCTTCTTTCTGGTGATGGCCGGCTATCCTTGGCTTGCAGCTGTAATCTCTGCCTCCATCATCGTACGGCTGTCTTCTCTCCGTGTATCTGTCTCTTCTCCTCTTTTATAAGAACACTACTCAGGATTAGGACCGACCCTACTCAAGTATGACCTTATGTTCACTAAAATATATTCAAAGACCCTACTTCCAAACAAGGTCACATTCATAGGTTTAGAACTTCAACACATCTTTTGGGCACACACAGTTCAATCCATACGAGACGGCTAGCTACCTATCCTTAATCCTTTCTTCAGCCAAAACAACAACAAAAACAAACATTTCCCAGACACCTTGTGGCTTGATGTTGCCATGTGACTAAGTTCTGGGCAAGCTGTAAGCAGCAGTGTTGTGCAGAACAACTACAAAGGCTCTCCCTTTGTCCATGTTCCTTTCTGCTTCTGGGAATGTAGATTCATCATGCGAGTTCGGCAGCCATCTTGGACCATGATGAGCTCTCTAGGGTAGAAGCCACAGCAGGAGAACACTAAGATGAAGGAACATGAGTCCTCTCTATACCAACCCTCTACTGCTCTGTTGTCCCATATGGTAGCCACTAGCCACATGTGGCTATTTTAAGTTAATTAAAATGACATAAAACAAAAAATTCAGTTCCTTAGCCACACTATCCACATTTTAACTGGTCAGTAGCCACTGGTGGCTCGTGGCTACTGGATTGGATAATAGATCATTTCCATCATCACAAAAAGTTCTATTGGATGGTGCTGCTCTACGGCTTGCTTCCAGACTTTACATGAGAGAAAAATGCCTGTGTATTTATGTCTTTGTTACTTGTAGCTGAATCAAACACACACTATACAAATTCATTTTTATAATGAACATATATCAATATTATGATATAAATCTAATATGATTTTAAATACATAATTGGAATGACAAACATGGATTAAGATGGCTAAAGATCTAGTAAGTCACTACATCTGGCTTAATTATTTTAAAAAAGAGGAATATTGTATCAAAAAACAGATTTTTAAAAAATTCTAAGTACATAAGAGATCTGGAAAAATATGAACATTTAGATTTGTTTTCCTACTTAAAGCAAATGGCCAGGCACTCAAAGTTTATGTAACTTTCACCTTGAATTGATGTAGACTGCACACCAGGTAGGTGTACACCGTATTTTTATGCAAATAATGCACACCTTCTGTGTTTGTTTGCCAACCTTGCCCTCCCCCCACAAGGTATTTTCATAAGCGCCACTGTGCCAATTTTTTTTACATGTTGCTATAAAAAAGTTAGCATAGTGAGCTTACAAAAATATCTTATGGGGGGAGGGCTCGGTTGGCAAACAAATGTAGAAGGTGCGCGTTATTCGCACAAGATATGGTACATTTCTATAGAGTTGTTGACTACACATTCAGCTATAGAGCATATTAAGAATGTTCCAAGAGATATAGTTAACATTCATGGGAGACACTTTTATAAGGGTAAGATTCGGTCTGGTGCTCTTTAGCTATTCATCAAACTCTCTGCTGTTTGCATTGTGAAAATAAACAATGACATTACATTTTAAATATACTAAGTTATATTGTGCTCTCTTTGAACCTGCAGCAAAATTATGATACCACTGTGTATTTTTAAAGATTAAATATCTCTCATACTTTTGCACTACAGCAAGCAAACCAAAGGCTTTTAGCATTCCAGGTTATGTAGACTATTTAAACAAAGTTGTTTATTCTTTGTTCAACGTGTGCGGGATTCAGGAAAATCATTTCCATTCTTATAAGGTGCTAACCAGGTAATTTTTGGCAAACGAATGTCAACGCATATTCCAACCTGTCTGGAAAATCAGTGTACATAAAACCCATTTGCCAGATTGAGGTAACCAAGGTAGGCAAACCAAGACTCTGTGGTGGACGCTTATAACAAAGTAAAAAAGCTTTCTTTCAACAGGGCACCAAATGTAGTAAGTCCCTAAGCCCCACATCTGGCCCTTTGCCAACATAAACATGGGACACATGGTCCCCCCCATTGGGGATGTGTATGTGAGTGTGTGTGTATTTCATTCTTTAAGCCATGGTGATTCGACATATATGCTGTTTCTGTACATTTTTATTTTCCAGTTCCACTGAAAGTCTGAGAGGCTCATTGAGATGAGAGTCAAAAGCTGGGCAAGTGTGTTCTTGGGGGGCAACTGGTGCTGTTAGGAAATTCCTTTTTCATCACACTGGGAAAGAAAGTGGTTTCAAATGCCGGCTTTATAGCCACCACCTCATTTTTCCCTATGCCTAAGAAGCAAAGGGCGACAGTAAGCACTGAAGAGGTGCGCAAGTTGGAGAGAGGGCTCCAGGTCCTGCTCCTAGAACTGGCTGAACATTTCAGAGTGTTGTGTATCTCCCATCATTGCCATCAGCAGTGGCGATTTCTAGTGCAAACTTTAGGAACTTGGGCTACCATCCTGTTCAACCCAACACCAAGTCTGATATCCAGAAAGCATAGGAGAATAATTTAAATTTTTACTGAGGTCTCTTGAAATATTGCACAAAGTGGATTACATTCCTAATCCACAGAAACTTTCTAAAGTCCTCTTTCTCCCCCTCCGCCCCATTATCTCTGAGAGTGCGCCAGCCCTTGCTGCATTCTCCCAAACCCCTACCCTTCCCAATCTCCCTACAGGCTGGCTTCTTTCTCCCTGCTTCTGACTCCTGCCCCTCAACTTTCTGGATCTGTTATTTTCTTTTATGAAGACCTTAGTCTTTTTTTAACCAGTAACCAGTAGACATCGAGTCAAGTCTGATTCACGGCGACCCCATGTATGTCAGAGTAGAACTGTGCTCTGTAGGGTTTTCAATGGCTGGTTTTTCAGAAGTAGACTGCCAGACCTTTCTTTTGAGACATCGTTGGGTAAACTCAAACTTCCAACCTTTCAGTTAGCAGCCAAGCTCCTTAACTGTGTGCACCACCCATGAACTCCAGTTTTTTTTTTTTTTTTTAACATAAATCTTTCTAGATTTTCTGGCTGCCTTTCAATCTCATTTTGCTATTAGCAGCATTATTACAATGTAAGCCTTTAGAGGTGAACAGGCAAACTCAGAAGCCCTCTGGGGAGCAGAGGGAAGGAAAACCGCTGAGACCCTTGCATGCTGACTTTTTAGCGTTGTGGATCTTGTCTACAAAACCTCTTAACATCCTTCTAACTTATCTCTCCTTCATCTGACCTCCATGTCCCCTTAATCTTAGCTGATCTGCAACTTTGGCTAGATTTTTCCAACTACTCCTCCCCACTCCACCCCTGGCAACCCATTCCCTCCCTTCCTTCCTACTGTCTCTGCTATGGAACCTTGAACTAGTCACCTTCCATCATGGGGCTTTTGTTCCCTCACCTGTAGATGAGGCACCTGTTCTAGAAAATCTCCAAGAGCCCTCCTTTTCTGAGGCTCTAAGATTCCAGTCATGCCTGCTCAAGAACAAACACACCTGACTTGGCTAAAAGCAAACCCCTGAGCATGGGTTACTCTTTTTCCTTTTAAGTATTTTTAATAGTACAAGTAACACATGAATATTATTAACTCCTTTACAAAATGAAAACATTAGAGGTAAGTCTCAAGTTGTTTCTTCCTTCAATCCCAACCCATACTACCTCAATTTTTCGATAGATTGAAGAGATTAAAAAACAAACAACACAAAAAACCCCAAACTTTATCAATTTCTCTTAGGAGTCTGATGTGTGTTTTTGCTTACATTTTTCTACGTTTTATATAAAAACCAAAACCAAACTGTTGCCATCAAGTCAGTTCCAACTCATGGCAACCCCATGTGTTACAGAATAGCCCCGTAGGGTTTTCTTGGCTGTAATCTTCATGGAAGCAGATCACCAGGCCTTTCTTCCACAGAACCACTGGGTGGGTTTCTCAAAGATCCTTTATTTTCGCAGCTGATTGCAAACTGCTTTCGCCACACAGGCTATCCAGAGAAACTGTGTATTATTTTGTGAGTTTTTTTTTTTTTTTTTAAATATAAATCCTTTTTCTGCACATTTTTATTTTCCAGTTTCACTGAATATCTGAGAGGCTCATGAAAATGATCATTGAAAGGAGGGCAAGTGTGTTCATGGTGGGCAATCAGTGCTGTTAACAACATTTATGAAATAAATATAAAAATAAATACAAAAATATAAATGGTATAATGTGTTTATTACTTTGTATTTGCTTGTTTTGCCTTTAATATCCTGAAGATAGATCAGTTGTTAGATAAAAAATGTAGTTCATTTCTTTTAAACAGCTGAATAGTATTGTAATAGTAATTGTAGTGTACGATCATATTAGTGTACAATGTAGTGTACAGCACCACGTAATTGTACTAGTAGCAGTAATAATAATAATAGTAATAATAGCAGCTATGATTTATAGACTGCTGGCTATTTGCAAAGAACTGTTCTTAATTAATCCTCATGGAATTCCGTAAGATAAGCAACCAATGTTGGTCCCATTTTACAAATGAGAAATCTCAAAACCAATATACAAATACCACAGCTCATTTCATCTACTGCCGGACATTTAGGTTGCCTGTTTCCAGTTGCTTTCTATAACAAACCTGCTACCAAACCTCCCTGCTCAGGCGAAGGTAGCACGGGCTTGGGAAGGTGAACTGCTGAGGTGCAGGGCGCATTTTCAGGTTTAAGAGACACTTCCAAGTTGCCCTTGATGATCTCATCAAAAGAGGCCATGAACACTTCATGGATTGAATTGTGTCCCCCAAAAAATGTGGGTAGCAACTTGGCTAGGTCATGATTCCTAGTATTATATGATTGTGTTACCTGATGTGATTTCCTTATGTGTTGTAAACTCTACCACTATGATGAGATTATATGTGATCTCCTCATGTGCTATAAATTCTATCACTGTGATGAGGTTATACTGATGAGGTTGACAAGATTAGTGTCTTAATGCAATCTCTTTTGAGATATAAAAGAGAAGCGAGCAGAGACACATGGGAACCTCATACCACCAAGAAAGCAGTGCCGGGAGCAGAGCGCGTCCTTTGGACCTGAGATTCCTGCGCAGAGAAGCTCCCAAACCAAAGGAAGACTGATGACATGGACTTTCCTCCAGAGCTGACAGAGAGAGAAAGCCGTCTCCTAGAGCTGATGCTCTGATTTTGGACTTGTAGCCTACTGGACTGTTAGAGAATAAACTTCTCTTTGCTAAATCCATCCACTTGTGGTATTCCTGTTAGAGCAGCACCAGATGACTGAGACAAACACTGAGAAGGAGCGGGTGGGATATGGAATGGGGAGTGGGCTGGCAGGATGGCCAGGAGGGGTAGGAGAAGGGACACCCCAAACTCCAACCTTATCCACTTGTCAATTGTGTACAAGGACAGCCTTGGGTAAAAACAGGAATTTTCCAATATTTCTCCCAACTCCCCTAAACTCAAAGGCATCTTTCACTCTTGCTCTGTCTCCCCAGCCCCTAGGACCTTCCACCCATCAGCAGTGCATCTGGGCACCAGCTGCACCAGCTTTGTTAGGCTTAGGAAAGATGTCAAGCTCTTCAGTATTTACTTTATTCTGAGAACATTAAGGAAGGCAGAAAGGCCTTCGTCCCCATGCACCATTTACACAGATGTCAGGCCGGGGATGTGGGTACATTTTTCATTCCTTAATCTGCAGGTATGAATTAAACCATAACCTGTCTCACCGACACCACGGCATCAATATTTTCTCAAACTGGAACATGGTCTCCTTGCTCTTATCCACCATTTAAAAATAAACTTAACATACGGCATTTGTCTTTTGTCAAAGGAATGCAATGTGTTTTTCTTGACATGACTCAACTAAAAACTGGGCAAAACTTAGATATTTCAGAGGAGTTTGCAGTTGGAGGGAATATGCTTGCTACCTTCCCTGTTCAACAGACTAATCCCTTGAGACAAATTTCCAGAACCTGAGATGTCTCAAGTTCCTGATAAAACTGACTTCCTTAAATCAAAAGATGTGTCATGCAGACCCGCAGGGAGTGCCAGATACTTAACATATCTTAAAACAGTATTCAAACTAATAGGTAAAACACATGCAAGATGGGAGGATCCATGATGATATTTATACTTTTCTGAAAGATCCTGCAATGCTTGACTAATCATTCAAATACACCCCGATGTCACCACCCACATGGAGACAAAGGAACGAGGACCACAAACACATAGCAAAAGCTTGCAAGTGGGGAAAACAACAACAACAAAAATGCTACTTGCTAACCCAAAGGTTGACAGTTCAAATCCACCAGCCACTCCTTGGAAACCCTATGGGGCAGTTCTACTCTGTCCTATAGGGTCACTATGAGTCGGAATCCAGTCAATGGCAATATATACATATTTTTTTCCATACTGGGAATGTTAATACTCCAGGAACAACACTTCCTACTTTGCCTAGCAGATCATACTCAATACTCATAACAATCCTCCAAGGTTGATGTTATTATTATTCCCATCACACATATGAGGAAACGGAGATTGAAAAGGTACCGTACTTTGCCCAAAGGTACACAGCTACTAACTGATAAATGTTGGCTGTTGGTTGCCTTTGGGTTGGTTCCATATCACTAACTGATAGAACTGGGATCCAGATTTAGTTGTGTCTGATTCCAGTGCCGGCCCCGTTCTGCTAACACACAGCAAAGGCTAATTACTGTATATCACCAGCAAGAGGAGGTATTAAATCCCATCTCTCAATACATAACTACAAGTCTGTGAATTTTACTTTCAACAACATCTCAACTTTCGAATGTGCCTTGGTTCAGACCTTCACATTCTTGCCTGGTGCACTGCAGTAGTCTCCAAACTGCTCACCCTACATTCTAATTTATTCTCTATGGCTACCGGGAGAGTGGTCTTTCAAGAAAGAAAATATTATTATGTGCTCACTTATTCAAAAATCTTCAGTGATTCTTATATGCAGCTTCTACAGTGGCTAAGATGGTACCTTACAGACAACATAGCATAGCATCACGAAGCGTTGAGCTAAGGGTTATATAAAGAAGAAAGCAAAATTATTTTGACTCTAAAGATACTTCTAATCATCTTTAGAAAAGGGATCTAAGAACTGTACTATAACCATAATATAAGTTAGCATTCCATGGGCCCAGTCTTGGAGCAGTGTCCAATCTAAAGATATCAAAACTACATGTAATTCTAATCTTAACTTGCATGTTTCGAGGGATATTAAAGAGGCTCCAGTTCATAACCCAAAGGACCACTTCCTTTCAGTCACTAACTCTCTTATATCTTGAAGCTGCCCCACAGTCTCTTTATCCCTAACCCCACTCTCCATGTTCTTCCCAGACTCCCTCTGATACTCCCAAATTGAGTAGGCTCTACTCTTCTGTTCCCTCACTTTTTCCTTTTACACATCAGATTTTTTCCCCTCTCTCACTGAAACAAATCTCCCCAAACAAATTCTGGGTCCTTCTTCCCAATGATTAACCTTAGCGTTCTCAGTCTTGGCACTGTTGACATTGTCAACATTGACTCTTCAAGTGTTTCTGAGGTGCACTTCTCATTAAGAAACTCCACATTAAAGGCTCGGGAAATGGAGGCAGCCATGGTGGACAGCATGCTAGAAAGGAAGACCAGAGACTTGAGATCTCTATCAGGTTGGGTCATCAACTAGCTGTGTGACCTTGAGAAAGCCACTTCCCACTCTGGGCCTCATTTTTCTGCCTTCCAAGCAAGGGGTTGGACCACATCAGTGTTTCTTAAAGTCTGGTCCAGGATCACCTTGGGTGTTTGTTAAAACGTAGACATCGAGACCCAGATTAACATTTACTGAATTAGAATCTCTGAGGGTGTGGGCTCAGAGATCTACGTTTTTAAAATGTATCCTCAGTTATTCCTACAATAAGAACACGAAAATGTGTACAGGTTATTTACTCATGGAAGGGTAATTTACTAGGTACCAGACTCTATAATAAGCTTTTCCCCCATAATGCCTACCTATGACCTAGGTGTGATTATTATTATTACACTCATTTGACAGATAAAGAAACTGAGACCAACAGTGGTTAAGTGACTTTTTCAAGGTTTCACACCTAATAAACTGGGGAAGTCAGGTTCCAGCCCAGCTAGTCTGAGTGCAGAGCCCAGCCCCGAAACACTGTACGCTCTGCCTCCCTTCTGAATACTGGTTTTTGAGAGCCTCTGGACTCCACTGATTTCTAAGGCTCCCATCACCTTGCAAATTTTAAGACTAATTTAAAAATTTTCAAACTATTTACCCTTCCAAAAGTAGTGCTGGCTTTGAGAAAGGCAATTTTTTGGGGGGAGTGGCAGGAGGCAAAGAGTAGGATTCACTGAAATAAACATAGAAGAACTTGGCTTCTAAATATGAGCAGACTTTTTTATTAAGCACCTCTCCCCAGGCCATCACGGCTAATTCATTGCCATATTTCATTATAGAAACTAACTGAAAGGTTGTAAGTACTTTTCAGTCAGAGGTTGCTGTTAATTTCAACGTCAATAATTATTAATGTTCCTGACTTAATGCTGATTATGAAATTCCAAGAAGTTACACGGAGGTTGGCTTACAGTTTTATTCTATCTTCTTCTCTCCTAGTCGATTTCAAGTAGCCTTACTGGAGAGTCCAGGAGAGGCATTTGTTTTGATTTTCCTCATTAATGTTTTATCCACTCAGGATAAATCACAGAAAATGCATCCCAGGCTGAACATTTGCAAGCAGAATCCACAAAATAAAGTCAAATTCAGGAATAATCTGGTTACATCAATTCATCATGTCTACCATTACTGACAATATTCAGACAATGTAATTCCTATTACACCTGCCTTTAGAAGAAAAAAAAATCTAGTCAGTAACCCCAAATTAAATTAACATTTTTAGTGTACATAATTTGTAGTTCAGAATGAGCTATAATTATCATTTAGGGAAGACCATATGGAAAGTATTATCAGCCTTCACTAAGTCTTGGGTTTTAACGGTGATCCATGACTCGAAATGCTTTATCCAAACAGGCTGTAAATCCTGAGACAAGCAAGATGCACTTCGGTCATTTCTATATTAATTCTGAATGAAGAATTCATTGTCTTCTCAAATTATAATAAATTGGTGAGCAATTTCCCGCTAAACAAATCAAGGAAATTGAAAAATTACTTCTCTGGGAGCTCTTTTCTGCCTCTCCCCTTCCCCCTCTCCTTTTTTTTAAGGCTGTCTCTCTTTTTTTAAAATGTGCTTTTATTGTTCTTGATATGTATACTAATAGACATTGCCAAAACAATTTTCTTCCTCTTCTTTAAAGTGGAAGGTGAACTCTAAGAATGCTAAATGTTCAATGTAATTTCATTCCAGGGGGAGTCTGGAGCCTGCAATGAGAGCTCACATTTAAGAACCTCAATTAATATTTAGGAGATTAGCTCCCGAAGCTACTGCCCTTCTCTTTCAATGATGTACTGTACCTCCCTGGGGAAACACAGAACAGTTCAAGTCATGGTGAGGCCAAGGGTATGGCTAAGCTTTACCTTGTGAGCACCTGACGGTCCTCAAAATTCTTAGGGTTGTTAAAATTAATCTGAGACTCAAAATGAAGTATAGAATAATTCCGTAGGATAGAGAGGAAATGGTAACGGTTAAAGAACCATAATGGAAACCAAAATGGGGAGAGGAAACCAAAACCAGGAGATACTGTTGTTGTACAGAAGATAACCAACAGCAAACAAAACAAATAATTTTTAAAATGATGTTTGCTTTGCCTTTTGAAAATCTATTCACATACCACCCCACCCCCGCCCAATGTAGAGACATGGGAACATCTTTGGGTAAAATGAGTGGCATATCTGTGTATGGACATTTCTTACTCGACTGATGCAGCAAAATGCTTTGATTTCTTCTAAATACTGACTCAGTTTCTGTTTATGTTATCTGGACCCAGGACTTGTTATGCAAGGTCTATTTTTTTGTGGCTGTTGACACTATGGAATTTTCTGACATCACTTACAATGTAGGGCTTTTGAAAATGAGTCAGGAGCTTTCCATCCTGCAGGTTGCAGCTTTTCCAAAGAGAGGGGTTGGTGGAACACTGGGTCCACAGCATCTTAGTCTGAAGAAGAGTTTTTCCAGTGGGCCTCACCTGGAAAGAGTTTACTGCATTTTAAGGGACTTTTATTAGGGTGCTATGGGGTTTCTCTGAAGGGGGCACTGTTGGCAAGATATTGGCTTGGGTCTCATCTTGCCTCACGTTAGTTACTGGGCATTAGGATATTTTATTTGACCACAAGTTGGGCCAAATCAAGTGACAGGCATACGACATCAAACTACCACTTGAATGGCTACTGTCTCCCATGGAATTGCCTTATTGCCATAGCATGAAGGAAGTCTTAATCCACTTCATTTTTATACTTTAAAGTTGAATGGAGAAGAGAGAAAACCAGGAAGAGTGGTTTTTATCCAGGAAACAAGTAACAGTCACCATGTTAACAATTTTCCTCATTCCAATCAACTCTCCCAATTTGCACCCATATGAACACACAGTCATCTTACATTTTGTAGTGAAAGTTACCTATATACCAAGGACATCAAAGTCCAAAGCCAAGTTACAAACTCTCTTGGTGACTGGTGGTAGAAAATTATTGGTCCCAAAGCTTTTATCTCAGATGGGAACCAAAGAGGGCTGGCTTTAGCCAAGCATAAATGTGTCCTGGTACCTGCAGACTTTTCCCAGCAGGATTCTGTGTAGTTTGGATAAAGATCGTGAGGAAACTCACTATAGACCTTCACCAAGGGCAGGGAAGAGGACATCTTTTTTTTGCCTCTTCCATGTACTAAGTCTGGTTTAGACACGGTAAAATTTTAGAACAACCAAAAAAAAAGTTTAATATTTTGCTCTTGTTAATTCTCATAATACCCGCTGCCATCTCATAGAGACCCTGTAGGACGGAATAGAACTACCCCACAGGGTTTCCAAGGCTATAATCTTTATAGAAGCAGACTGCCACATCTTTCTGGTGAGTTTGGACCGATGACCTTTTGCTTAGCAGCCAAGCGCTTTAACCACTGTGCAACCAGAGCTCCTGGATTCTCAGAACAGTGATCTATAAGTTATGAAAAAAGTCCAAAGATTCCATTTCATTTCTTCTCTGCCAGTGTATAAAGTGCTTAGATCAATGTTTGGTACACAGCAAGTATGAGAAATGTTTGCTATTATCATCACGATTATTTTGAGAAATAAATGAGATGATATATGTAAAACCTTCAACAGAATGCCTGTAACATGCTCAGTAGTATAAGACATAGATTTAAATTAGGTTGTATAATAGAACATATAAATATATAGTGTTGTTATTATTATTATTGTCTTTGCTTGGAAAACTCACCTTCAAAGAGAAGCCCTCCCTGCTACTCAAAACAATTAAATTATTCCATCTCTTATGGCACTTTGGCACTTAATTACTAGATACAATTATCATACTGTGTTAACGTGAGTTGATCACTGGTATGTCCCCTTTCACAGGCCACAAGTTCCTTGAGTGCAGGGATCATGCTCTATTCAGCATCAAACGTCCTATGACCCGCAGTACAGTATCTAGCCAGGTGGTAGGTACTCAGTGGTCATTTGTTAGATTGAACAAAAACACCCTGCTAGAGACAAAGGAAACTCTTCCATCCCTATGCCCAAATGAAAGTGGGAATGTAGAGAATGCTTTGCTTTGAAAAAAAGAAATCTCAGGGGCTTACTTGAAAATAAGCTGAGTGCTTAGAAAAATGAGCACCAAAAGCAACGTAAAAGCAGTTGGCCCCGTGCAGCCCCAGTGCTAGAAAATAGCCCAGCACCCATCTTTGACTCAGCAGCTGCCAAACAGATGGCAGCGAATGTGGCTCAATTACGCTGCCGTTTGATGGGGGGAAAGGGCCAGGCTCCAAAAGGAAGGAAACGTTTTCTCCCACGTGTTCATTTGAAAATCAAATTTTCTTTAAAGATCACCACCTCTATACCAACTTAACTTGATGTGAGTTTTGGTGCTCACAGGGAAAGAGAGAGAGTCTAATGAGTCTGAAAATGATTTCTGCATCCCCCATGGCAGTTGTAAGACTGAGATGTGGGCCATCTTGCCTAAAGATGTCCTTTCATCTTCCCCAAGGTCTTGCATTTTCTTCAACCCACAAAGTGACGTGATTGGGACAAATTTAGTCAGAGTGGCGGGAAGGATTTGAGCAGAAAGCTTTGGTCCAGAAAAATGTCCGTTTATGGTGCTGAGTCTGCAAAACGTGCAATAGTTTGGCCCAAAGCCACTGCCACACAAGCAAAATTCCTAGCAGCTGTGTACGGGTGCCCCTCCTTCTCCCCCCTGGGCTGAGAGAATGGCCTCCATCTCCATTGCCTGGCTGGGAGAACATTCTCAGAGTTAGCTGGCTATTGTTACCCACTTCATCATGGGCCCCATCCCTGGTCCAGAAAACAAAATGCAGCTTTTCTTCTTTCTCTGATTAATGAACAAATGGATGGATCCATTCACCATGAACCAGGGTGTGATCAGGCACTGTGGGAGGTGCGGGGACATACAAAGTTGAAAAAATGGTTGTTCTCAAGAAACTCCCAATCTTGCTAGTGACAGGGATTGTAAGCATGCATAACACGATTTTGATAAGTCCCCAGAGAAAAATATTATCAACAGGGACACAAGAAGGGTAAATCTGTTTAACTTTCCTGTTGAATTGGTAAGATGAGGGTCCTTTGTCCACAGGAGGACAGTGGAGGAGAGTAGCACCAAGTACAGACTCTAGAAAAGGAACTCGGTATGTAGAGGTCATTTCTCTATAAGCCGTTCCAACAGTGATCTTTCATGTGACAGGTCTCTGGGAAATAGCTGTCTTGAATTATGCTTTTCTTTACAGAAAGAGGTGGGCGGTGAGCAGGATTTTAATGGCATTTGTCTAGCACCATCTTTGTCTTAATTGCATCCAGGTATTAAATTCTGGCACACATGGTTCCAATCCAGCTTTCTTCTTCCCCTGTATGATAACCACGTGCCTTAGCCTCCCATTCCTTGTATAGCTCAGCAGAAAGTCTACAGAAGCTTGATACTACATTTCCATGCATTCTGGACAGCCACTTGTTCTAACCCTGGGAAGGCGCTCCAGGCCCTGTGAAAGATCTGTATGCCTTGAGAAGCTAGTTTTCAGGGCAGAGAAAATTCAAGACAGTTGATAGGAAGAATGAATTATCTTGAATTCCAAAGATACACCTGATAACATTACATGGGAAGAAAGAGGGATAGCAATGGTCCACGAATGAAAGAGTTTGGGAACCTACTCTAACTTCTGGGGTGGTCTCAAACTATACTGAGCACGTTAAAATTGCACATTCCTGTGCCCACCCATTCTAATTCAGTACACCTTTGTGTTATTCAAGGTTTTCAGAGTGGAGCATCTTCTAGGACAATTACATCCATGGCCAATAAAGATTGCTTACAGAAACCTATTGATGTACTATGATGTTATGGAAACCCTGGTGGCGTAGTGGTTAAGAGCTATGGCTGCTAACCACAAAGGTTGGCAGTTTGAATCCACCAGGCGCTCCACCCTACGTGGCAGTTCTACTCTGTCTACTATACGCTGTCCTGTAGGGTTACTGTGAGTCAGAATCAATTCGACAGCAACAGTTTGTTTTTGTTTTTTTTATGATGTTATGATCCTTTTTCTTGTTTTTCTATCTTATGCAAAAGCCCTTCCTCTTCACTGAGTATGTAGAGAAGTGGGTAGAAGGAACAGGAGAAGGGAAAAGAAAGAGAGGGTGGGAAAGGGGCAAGAGCGAGAGATGAAGAGAGGCAGACAGAAAGGAGGAGCAGGGAGAGAGAGAGAAAAAGAGAGTGGTAAGAGGGGGCAAAAATCCCACGTTGCCACAAATGTATTACATGGGGAGCCTCATAAGCAGGAATATCTCAGGAGTTTTTACTCCTTAAGAATTTATTTCTGGAGAATAGAAATTAAAAATGAAGATGATATAATTCTAACAAGTAAAACTTAATAAAATTTGTAGGTAAAATGAAACATTCTAGTGCTAGCACAGGGGTTGGCAAACTTTCTGTTAAGGGCCAGATAGTCCATATTTTTGGCTTTGTGACCCTGCGGTCTTTATCACCGCTACTCAGCTCTACCTGTCCAGAGTGAAAGCAGCCACAGACCATATGTAAAGGAATGAGCATGGCTGGATTTGACCCAGGGGCAATAGTTTGCCAAACCATGCTAACAAATAAAATAATAACTGCTATCTCACGTGTCCCATCACCAAGGATAACGGACCACTATTTTGTGTTAAGTCAGGAAATTTCACATTTTCTGTTTGTGAGGGGGCATGATTCTTTCTAGCTTCTCACTAGTTCCATAAATTTGGATCTCATATGTCTTTAAAGAAGGGAGGCAACTTTGTGTTTCAAGAGAATAAAAGATCAGTGGATTTTGTGCCACCTCCTGGAAGCCCAGAGCAAAACACTGTGACCATTGAAGATCCTTTCCCAGAAACACTCTTAAGAATCTGGAAAATTGGATATAATGGGCCAGGAGGACACAAGATCTAGTTTCTTCCCTTCTAGAATAGCTCATATTGTGGCTTTTCATGGTCTTATTAGAAAGTTTAACCTTCAAAGGACATTTGGTTTGTATATTTGTATCTGTGTGGGTCCTTTAGCTTGATCACAGTAAATCAATACATTTTATTTGTAAAGAGATTTAAAGTAAAGAATGGATCTAGTAGTTCTAGAAAAAATTCTTGGTCTAGGCGTCCCTGGGTGGGGCAAATGGTTAAGCACTCGACTCCTAGCTGAAAGGTTGGCAATTCAAACCCACCCAGAGGTGCCTCAGAAGAAACGCCTGGTGATCTACTTTTGATAAATCAATCCTTGAAAACCCCATGGAAATAACAAATAAAATTTAAAAAAAGAAAACCCTATGGAACACAGTTCCACTTTGACAGACATGGGGTTACCATGAGTCGGAGTCAACTCGAAGGCAACTGGTTAAGTCCTTGAGCTCAGTGAAATCCTGGGTCGAGGACCAACTTACAGAACCCAGTCTGCAAACGGTTTAAAAAAAAAAAAAAGGTGGAAGAGTTAAGAGAAATTCCCTTTAAGAAACTCCAGAAAAATAAAATCCTGAGCATATTCCACACCATTCAAGCCCCAAGTCTCTGGTCTTTGCTTTTTCCTTAGCAGAGATGTTAAAAAAGGACTTAAATGCCAGATAGATTACATTAAAATCACCATGTTGCAAAGATAATCCCTAAAGAGCGAAAATGTTTCCAAGCCCTAGCCACTGGTCTATTTATTTAAAACAATATTAGATAAGGCAAAATTCCTGCACAACAAAAGGATTTGACAAGGCCCTCAGAGGTCATTTCAATAGGATTTTTGGGCCCTGACAAGTTTAAAGGGTCCCAGTGTATCTCAAGAAACATTTCAAAAGATTTTATTTCAGTCACAGCAATGACTCATTGTGAGAACAGAGTAGAACAATGGCCACCCAAGAACCTGACAGTTACCATAGCAAGGAAGGGAAATTAGACAAATGGAACCCTTTTTAAGATAATCTCAACAATGTAATCTGTAAATGAGTGTGAAACTCCACCTCTGATGCTATGTGCCAAGGTTAAGGGCTGGTCAGAGGACAAGCTGGCCCCAGAACTCCGCGGGTCACACACTTTTATTTTTCCATGACCTTTCTGTCTCTCAAGGTGAGCTGAGAAATGTCTCGTCCAAATTACATTTTATAAAACTTTACCTAAACTTCAGAAAGAGCAAAAAAAAAAAAAAAAAAGTTGAGAAAAACACCTATATTGTTGGACAATGTTGGAATATTATATAAATTCTTCTACCAGCTCAAATCCTTTCACCTATCAGCTGTTGACATTTCTTTCATCTATTTTTATAGCCCTGCTCATTTTTTTCCAGGTAAACTTTACACATACAGAAAAGCACATAAAACATAGTGTTCTGCTAGATGAATTTAACAAAATGAAAACGTGAAAGTAGTCAACACCAAAATTAAAAAAAAAAAAAATTACTAACACCCTGGAAATCTCCCCCGCCCCCCACTCTTCTAACACCACAGATTATTTAGTATCAGGGGTTTTCGTGGGGACATTTGGCAATGTCTGGAGACAGTTTTGGTTGTCACAGGTGGAGTATATTACTCACATCTGGTGGTTAGAGGCCAGGGATGCTGCTAAGCACGCTACAGTGCACAAGACAGCTCCCCATACAAACGATCATCTTGCCCCAAATGTCACTAGTGCAAAGTTTCAGAAACCCTGCTGTACATAAGTGGAATCACGCAGTCTATTCTTTTCTGTGTCTGGCTTCTTTTGCCTACCATGCTATCTGTGAAATTCATCCGTATGCATGTATCGAAAGTACACTTATGCTCATTATTGCGTGGCATTCCCTCCCTCACTTTTGAAAAGGCCTTTTTGTTTCTCTGTTTTTCAGATTTTAATTTTGAAGATATTTTAAAAAATAGATCTGGTCTTTTTCAAAATCTGAAATCTCACTCTGTTTCTTTGCTTCAGACACCTTGAAAAAATCGAATTGCTGGTTTGTTGTGCCAAAAATTAATACACTGCTTGCTTGTTTGTTTGGATGAATGGCTGTTTCATTTGTTCCTTTGTTTTTCATTCATTCAATAACCAATAAACACCCAGTTTCCTGGCAGCCACTTGCAGGTGCTGGAGGACATAGAGGTAAATGAAGAACCTACATTTTGGCACTTTTCTGTGAGTGCCTACAGAAGTAGACTCAGGTTCTAACATCAGGGAGGGAACGCCTGGGTGTACAGCGAGGCTGTGTGGGGAGGTAATAAGCATTCATTAACCACCACCTGTCTGTCAGTTTGTCATACTACAGTGGCTTGCATGTTGCTATGATGCTGGCAGCTATACCACTGTTATTTCAAATACCAGTAGGGCCACCTATGGTGGTCAAGTTTCCACAGAGCTTCCAGACTAAGACAGACTAGGGAGAAAGGCCTGGAAATCTACTTCCAAAAATTAGCCAATGAAAACCCTGTGGATCGTAATAAACTATGGTCCAGTATAGTGCTGGAAGATGAGCTCCCTAGATTAGAAGTCACTCGAAATACACAATAGCTGCAACAATGGACTTGAGCATACTAACAAGTATATAGAAAGGAAGCCGCCTTTCGTTACCCTCTCAGTGTGTTGCCTAGACTTGTTTTTACACTACTACTACCTCTTACTTTCATCTTTCCATCATAATCTTAAAAACCATCTTAAAATTGTTGAAAAGCCAGCATTAATTCCTAAAGCTTACTGCACTTCAGTGATGGCTCTATGCAGGGTTTCCAATCTCAACACTACTGACGTTTTAGACCAGTTAATTTGTCTTTTTTTTTAACATTTTATTGTGCTTTAGGTGAAAGTTTACATAGCAAATTAGTTTTCCAATCAATGATTCTTATACAAATTGTTTTGTGACCTTGGTTGCAATCCCTATAATGTGTCAACACTCTCCCCATTTCCTCCCTGGGGTCCCTGTTTCTATTAGTCCAGTTTCCCTGTCCCTCCCTGTCTTCTCATCTTTGGTTTTGGGCAAATGTTGCCCTTTTGGTCTCGTATAGCTGATTGTTCTAAGAAGCACATTCTTCACGGATGTTGTTTATTTTATAGCCTCATCTATTATGTGGCTAAAAGGTGGCAGTCAGGAGTATCTGTAACTTCAAGTTAGAAGGCTGTCTTAGGGCAACAGTCTCGGGGCTTCCTCCAGTCTCTTTCGGACCAGTAAGTCTGGTCTTTTTTTTTTTTTTTTTTTAAACTTGACTTTTGTTCTACATTTTTACTCATTCTGCCCAGGACCTTCTACTGTGACCCCCGTCAGAGTGGCTGGTAGTGGTAGCTGGCCACCATCTAGTTCTTCTCGTCCTAGGCTAGAAGAGGCTGTGGCACATGTGGGTCATTAGTCCTTTGGACTAATTGCTTCATTGAGTCTTCAGTCTTCTTTGTTCTCCTTTGTTCCAGGAGGGAAGAGACCAATAGTTGCTTTGTAGATGGCTCCTCTCTAGTTAATTCTTTGTGGTAGGAGGCTGTGCTGTATATTGTAGTTTGTTTGACAGGATTCCTGGTCTCCACCCACTAGATGCCAGTAACACCATTCCCTCCCCTCTCTCAATTGTGACAATCAAAAATGTCTCTCGACATTTCCTCGTTAAGAAGTACTGTCCTAGTGTCTTAGTGTATATACATTCCTTTAACAAGCAAAAATGTTCAGGTTTTTTCTATTAATAAATAGCCAAATTTAACTAAATTATTGGGCTTTGAATGCAACCAGAGGGAATATCTTTGGTGTACACTCTGTTTAAGACACAAAGCAGATTTAAGAACTAGGATAAGCATACCAAATCTATGAAATTATCATTTGAAGTCATCAGACTCAAAACAGCAATGGCCTAGCTCCAGGGTTCTGTTTTCTAACATAGGCCTTTGGAATGTTTAGAGGTTAGCTTTTGAAGATAAACCTTTCAATTCATAGCCTCTGTTTTGGCTTGGACATAGGTTTAGTTTGGGATGGCTGGAAGACTGATATCTAAGGGCACTTCCCTTTTGCTTAACATTTTGGTAGATAATGTTTCTAGTATGCTTGAACATTCCATCCCAGGATCATGGTTCTCAAGGTTAAGGCTACTGAGCATTCTAATACTGGAGGAAAATCAGCTCTTGGTTGATAGGGAAGGAAATATCTACAATCTGTTGAATACTACTTTCCTGGCATTATGCTAATCACTTTCTATCCATTATCTTATTTAATCCTCACAATCATCTGTGACTTGAATTTCACTAATGAGGGAACTGAGGTTAAACAATAAGGTAAAACAGCTAGCAAGTGGTGAGCTGGGATTTAAACACAAGTGTGGTAGATTAAAGATGACTACAGATTCTTTGCCGTTCTTCCTCTTGAGAGGTAAAGTTGATTTCTTCTGATCTTGAAGCTTAGCTGGCTCTCTGACTGGTTTTAACCAACATCAGGAAGCAGGTCTTAAAGGGATCTACAACCTCTACTTTTTCTTGTCTTGGAATGTTCCCTCACTCTCTTGGCAGCCAGATGCCATGTTAAGTATGATTAACCTGAGCCTTCCATACTGTGAGGAAGCCCAGGCTGTGTGGAGAAAGAGAGAGAGTCCATGTGGAGCAGTGTCAAGGTGCCAGAAATGTGAATGACGCCTTCTTGAACCTTCCAGCCCCAAAGTTTCTAGCTGAACACAGCTGAATGAATGACCTTGGCTGACACTATGTGGTGTACAGTAGATTGTCCTGTCCAGCCCGGCCCAAGTTCCTGGCCCAAAGAATTACTAGAAAATAAAAAGGCTGCTGTTTTAAGCCACTAAGTTGTGAGGTAGTTTTGTTACATAGCAACAGATAACTGAAACATCAGGGCTGCCTGCCTCTAACACCTGTGCTCTTAAGAAATCAACCTGCTAGGTAGGTAGATTATAGGAAGATGAGAGGGCAGAGGCATGAATGTGTTGTTTGGGCTGCATGATATAATCGAAAACATTTAAAAATTATTTGCCAGCTTACAAAAAAAAAAGAGATTTCAGTATTAAATTCCAACTTTGTAAGTGTTCTTCAAAACTTGGCTTGTGTGGTAACACTGCATTTCTGCAGGGCTAAACCAGGCTGGCATTGAGGGGTCACTGCACACTTAGGTGGGCATGGTTTCCTAAGGGACCTACTTCCCTCACTTATGTTTCCTACTTTGTCCTGTGCCAGCAACTACACGAAACCTGTGAGAGCTGGAACTTGATGAGACTGCCTTGTTTTTCCAGTCTCGCCAGTTTTCCGCCTTTGACAGGGTGCATTCTGACCACTTTTCTATCGCTTGTTTTAGTGGAAAATATTTTAGTTTTCCTTCTCTGACAGGTTTCTGCCTTACACAGGTTCTGGCTTTCTCAGGTTTTACTGTACTTGATTCTGGAGTCCTTACCACTCCCACAGGCATCACCTACCCCAGGGGCTCACCCCCAGCTTGGCCTCAGCAATGAGCACAGGAGAGGATGGGTCAGGGCCAAGGTCACCCTCGAAGCTGTCTGTCTCTGTGCCCTGACCCAGACTGACGATCCTCTCCGGATGTGAGTTTTGACTCTGTTGCCCAATCTCTTTGTTACAATATTGAACTGCAGACTGAGAATCCATGGCCTTGATTTTAGTTTCTGTGCCATGGAGGCAGTATTGTCTATGAGTTAAAAGGGTGCGATGAGTTAAAAGGGTGCGAAGGCAAGATTGTCTAGGTTTAAATTTTCTCCCTGCTACTTCCCAGATCTCCACCTCAGATCCAGTCTATAAAATGGACATGATATTAGTATCTGACTAAGAAAGTTCTGATGAGGTGTAAATGAGATAACCCGTGTAAAACATTTAGAACAATTCTAGCACACCGCAAATACTCAACAAATGTTGACTATTACTCAGAACCAGAGTGCTCAGTGTCTACTGCTTGTTCCTGAGGTCTAAGGCTTTATCCCTTCACCTCCTGGTCTCTTAGCTAGGTCGTGGGTCCTCATTGCCTGATTACCCATATAGTGACTTCTACCTGCTCAACAGGACCATTTGAACAAATAAATGATAAACAAGATATAGTGTTCACAAAAGAGTTCTTCGTAGATCATCTAACTTCAACCTCATAAGAATCCTGTAATATAGGTGGCACTATAATTCCTATATATTGATACGGAAATAGAGGTTTAGAGAGATAATTAAGTGGCCTGTGCATACTCACATGGAGTCCCCGCGTGGTACAAATGGTTAACATGCTTGGCTGCTAAATGAAAGGTTAGAAGTTCAAGTCCACCTGGAGGTGACTCGGAAGAAAGACCTGGTGATCTATTTCCAAAAAGTCAGCCACTGAAAACCCTGTGGAGTACAGCTCTACTCTGACACACATGGGGTCATCATGAGTCAGAATTGACTCAGTAGTAACTGGTGCCGGTACTGCACACTCACAGAGAGAATGTCAGAGCTATGACTTGAAACAATCCACCTGTCTTTTCAGTACATCTTACCTCTGGAACACCAGCCTGCCTTCCTCCATCTGCTAGCTCCATTTCTCAAAATGTTGTTCAGGTGATGGGAAAATTATTTTCATTGGCTCATGGATGATTTTTTTTCTATTAATGGATATGTATTTATCCTAATACATATTAGAAAAAAATAGCACATAGAAACAATGTTTCATAGACATTTTGCTTAGGATGCAGCTAAATTTATGTAGATTAAAAAGTAATTTAAAGAAAAATATGAATTAAATAATAGTATTTATGTATTACTGTTGCTATGTGCTGTTGAGTTGATTCCAACTCATAGCGACCCTATAGGACAGAGTATAACTGCCCCATAGGGTTTCCTAGGCTGTAATCATTATGGAAGCAGATTGTCAGGTCTTTTTTCCCGCAGAGCTGCTGGTGGGTTCAAACTGCCAACCTTTCGGTTAGCAGCTGAGAGCTTAACCACTGTGCCACCAGGGCTTCTCATATTACATACCTCATTGCATTATTATGTAGATTGGCAAGAACTGTGAAGACGGTACTTGAATGACTACATTAGGGAAGCACTGATGGTTCTATTCTCCCTTCTTAAAACTCCTGTGCAAGCATCTAACTATGTAACTGGAACCTGCTGTTTGCCTATGCCTTCTGGTTCCTTCAGCTTACAGCTGGGGATAACCGTACTTGCCTGGATTCCAGGCTGCAAGTCTTTCTCTCTCTTTCTCTGTTTGTACTTTCTAGATTCCCATTCATTTCTTAGGGTTATGTCCTTTTCCCTAAAATCCCAACCTCATTACCAGTCCTGGCCTATACCACTTCTACTTACAGATTGGCCTGCTCTCTCTCCTAATTAAGACTTTGTCCTAAAGGCACAAGGAGTCAGTAAGGGAAACCAAGGTGGATTTACCTGCCTACAAGAAAGGCCTGCAGGAGGAGCAGCCAGACAAATTCAAGTGCTGGGCAGTCCTTTACTGAATGGTTTCACCATGCACGAACCTGAGAAAAGCAACTCAAAGTCAAGACGATCAATAAAGTACACAATTAAGAGAACTTTTCATACTAGCATCCTTATACACCCTCATATATTTAAACCTCCAACCATTCAAAGTGTCCACCACTGTGCAAAGTCTTTAAAAACCCTAAGATCCACCGTAACAAAGGTATGGCCTAAGGAAGAGAATGAAATATGTTGGGTAAGAACCGACTACTTGTTGACTATTTTGGATCATACTCTGGATCCTTTCAACTGATTACTAACATAACTTGTGGAAAGGAGCTAGACTCACAAAGTTCCCATTTCTTAGAAGATGTTGTTTCTGTTAGGTTCCGTCGAATCGGTTCCAAGTCATTGTGACCCTATGTACAAACAGAACAAAACACTGCCCAGTCCTGTGCCATCCTCACAATCATTGTTATGCTTCAGCCCATTGTTGCAGCCACTGTGTCAGTCCATCTCGTTGAGGGTCTTCCTCTTTTTCGATGACCCTGTACTTTACCAAGCATGGTGTTTTTTTCAGGGACTGATCCCTCCTGATAACATGTCCAAAGTATGTGAGACAAGTCTCGCCATCCTTGCTTCTAAGGCACATTCTGATCATACTTCTTCCAAAACAGATTTGTTCATTCTTTGGGCAGTCCACGGTATATTCAATATTCCTCACCAACACCACGATTCAAAGGTGTCAATTCTTCTTCAGTCTTCCTTATGCATCGTCCAGCTTTCGCATGCATATGAGGTGACTGAAAACACCATAGCTTAGGTCAAGCGCACCTTAGTCTCCAAGGTGACATCTTTGCTTTTCAACACTTAAAGAGATCTTTTGCAGCAGATTTGCCCAATGCAATGTGTCGTTTGATTTCCAGACCGCTGCTTCTGTGGGTGTTGATTATTGATCCAAGAAAAATGAAATCTTTGACAACTTCAGTCTCGTCTACATTTATCATGATGTTGCTTATTGGTCCAGTTGTGAGGATTTTGTTTTCTTTATGTTGAGGTGTAATCCATACTGAAGGCTGTGGTCTGTGATCTTCATCAGTAAGTGCTTAAGTCCTCTTCACTTTCAGCAAGCAAAGCTGTGTCCTCTGCATAACTCAGATTGTTAATGAGTCTTCCTCCAATCCCGATGTCACATTCTTCTTCATATAGTCCAGCTTCTTGGATTATTGCGTAGCATACAGATTGAATAGGTATGGTGAAAAGATACAACCCTGATGCACAACTTCCCTGATTTTAAACCACAAAGTATCCCCTTCTTCTGTTCAAACGACTGCCTCTTGATCTATGTACAGGTTCCTCATAAGCACAATTAAGATAGAAGAGAGGTACCACGGTAATAAAACCCTTTCTAGAAAGGAACTATCTTTGCTAACCACTGAATATGCATTGTGGGGAGCATCTTGTGAATAACATTCCTCTAACATTTGAATAAATGGGTCTGGGTTACTTGCAGAGAAGAGTATGAAGAGAATAATGCAGTGGACTGAAGGTCAGGAGAACTGACTTTGTTCTACTGCCATCTACCTATGAGGGGAGCAGATCACATTCTCTCTACAGGCCCTCTGGTTCCATGGTAAAGACTGGATTAGGTTCTGCTCCTAGTTCTAAGATTCTATGATTCTAGATGGGTTGTTGTTAGTTAGTTAGTTGCCATTGAGCTGGCTCTGACTCATCGTGACCCTATGCGCAACACAATGAAATGTTGCCTGGTCCTGTACCATCTTTTTGATTGTGCGTACATCTGAGCAGGCTCGATGACATGCAGGCATGACAGTGCTGCTGTCTAGGATTGGTTTGTAGACACCACTGCAAAACCCTGCCTTCATCACGACACTTGGGCAATCTTATCCTGGAGACTACAGCTTGTTGTGGCTATTGTATCAATCCATCTCACTGAGGATCTCCCCTGTTTTCATTGGCCTTCTACTATACCAAACACGATGTTCTTTTCTTATGATTTGTCTTTCCTGATGATGTTGAAAGTGAGTGAGCCGAAGTTTCTCCATCCTTGCTTCTAAGCAGCAATCTGGCTGTGTTTCTTCTAAGAATGATCTGTTCATTCTTCTGGCAGTCCAAGGTATATTCAATATTCTTCACCAACACCACAATTTGAATGCACCAATCCTTCTTCTGTCTTCTTTTTTCATTATCCAACTTTGCATGAATAGAAGGCAGCTGAAAAGACCATGGCTTGGGTCAGGCCCACATTAGTCATAAAGTGACATCTTTGCTTTTTAAAACTTTAAAGAGGTCTTTTGCAGCAGATTTTCCCAATGCAATATGTCATCTGATTTCTTGACTGCTGCTCCCAAGGGCAATATAAATGTATAGCATATGAAGTGTTGTTGGTACTTCGGTTAATTTCTCTACTCCACCACACTTTATCCAGGGAACGTTGCAAAGTCTCTATTTTTGACAACTGTTTAAAATCCTGTCTTTGTTGTGAGTGCCAGAGATCCAGAGATCACACGAATAATCCAGCAGTGTGGAAGCTCTAGTTAGACAACTGAAGCAGTATTTCCCAAACCGGGGGAAAGATCTTATATGAATATACTTAAATAGTTATGTATTTATTTTACAATTACCTTCCACTTAGGTCCAGTGATGCTGGCTCTCCATTTATGTCCATGATATAAAGTTTTATGGCAACTTTATTTAAGTTAAAAGTGGTGAATTGATTTAAAAAATACTAAGTAAATTGTAGTACGAGTGGTACGAAAACATGGCTAAAATAGTGACAGTGTTTGATAAATGATCAAAGCTTGTAAATACTCATTGCAGGTCATCTTTTCTGTTTCTTTTTGACCTGGTTCTTCACACACGGGACTGGCTGTTTCTGCTGATCACACAAGACGTCTATTCTTGCTACACAAATCATTACTCGCTATGGCAGAAATACATACACCACTGAATGTGGCTGAAGATAAAATCCAGAAGTAACATATAAGGAGAATAAAAAAAAAAGATTATATGGTATTGGAAGTTCAACTTGGAAAGCAATGAGTTTATGTAGGAATGTTATGCTTCATTTGGAAAGCTAGAATAATAATTAATGTGACAGGTTTTAGCTGCAAGGGTAGAGGAAGTTGTGGAGAAGGTTTGAGCCAGAAGTTAAAGAGCAGACTTTAATGACACGCAGGCATGATAGTGCTGCTGTCTAGGATTGGTCTGTAGATACCACGGCAAAATCCTGCCTTCATCACAATTCTTGGGCAATCTTATCCTGAAGACTACGCCTGCTAACCGGCAATTGGATGGTGATTCATGCTTTTCATATTTATAGTAATACAAGCATAGGAACAAATCTGTAGGTAAACGCACCAAATTCTTCACAGTCATTATTCTTGAGGGTAGGAAATTCACCTCCTAATGACCAAAATGGATGTTAGAAGAGACTCTGAAATTTGCTCCTGAACATAGAGTAGCTAAAGTGAATGGAAGAAATGATGTAGTAAAAGAGCTGAACAGAAGATTTCAAAGAGCGACCCTAGAAGATAAAGTATTATAATCAGATATGCAAAGACCTAGAGTTAGAAAACCTAAAGGGAAGAATATGCTCAGCATTTCTCAAGCTGAAAGAACTAAAGAAAAAATTCAAGCCTCAGGTTGCAACATTGAAGGATTCTATGAGGAAAATATTAAACGATGCAGGAAGCATCAAAAGAAGATAGAAAGAATACACAGAGACACTATACCAAAAAGAATTTCCATTTCAGGAGGTAGCATATAATCAAGAACCGATGGTACTGAAGGAAGAAGTCCAAGCTACACTGAAGCCATTGGTAAAAAAACAAGCCTCCAGGAACTGAAGGAATACCAAGCAAGATGTTTCAACAAATGGATCCAGCACTGGAAGCATCACTCGTCTGTGCCAAGAAATTTGGAAGGCAGCTACCTGGCCAACCAACAGAAGAGATCCATATTTGTGCCCATTCCAAAGAAAGGTGACTCGACAGAATGTGGAAATTATCAAACAATATCATTAATACCACATGCAAGTAAAATTTTGCTGAAGGTAATTCAAAAGTGGTTGCAGCAGTACATTGACAGGAAACTGCCAGAAATTCACGCTGGATTCAGAAGATGACCTGAAATGAGGGGTATCGTTGCTGATGTCAGATGGATCTCAGCTGAAAGCAGAGAATATCAGAAAGATGTTTACCTGTGTTTACCTAACTATGCAAAGGCATTCAACTATGTGGATCATAACAAATTATGCATAACATTGCAAAAAAATGGGAATTCCAGAACACTTAATGTGCTCATGAGGAAACTGTACACGGATCAAGAGGCAGTCATTTGAACACAAGAGGATATTGCGTGGTTTAAAATCAGAAAAGGTGTGCATCAGGGTTGTATCCTTTCACCATACTCATTCAATCTGTATGCTGAGCAAATAATTCGAGAAGCTGAACTATATGAAGAAGAATACAGCATCGGGATTGGAGGAAGGCTAATTAACAACTTGCAGTATGCAGATAACATAACCCTCCTTGCTGAAAGTGAAGAGAACTTAAAGCATTTACTGATGAAAAGCAAGGACTACAGCCTTCGGTATGGATTACACCTCAACATAAAGAAAACAAAAATCCTCACAACTAGATCAATAAGCAACATCATGATAAATGGAGAAAACAGGGAAGTTGTCGAGGTTTTCATTTTACTCAGATCTACAATCAACGCCATTGGACCAGCAGTCAAGAAATCAAATGACATACTGCATTGGGCAAATCTGCTGCAAAAGACCTCTTTAAAGTGTTAAAAACCAAAGATGTCACTTTGAGGACTAAAATGTGCCTGACCCAAGCCACGGTATTTTCAATCGCCTCACGTGCATGCAAAAGCTGGACAATGAATAAGGAAGACCAAAAAAGAATTGATACCTTTGAATTATGATGATGGCCAAGAATACTGAATACTCTATGGACCGCCAGAAGAATGAACACATCTGTCTTGGAAGAAGTACAGCCAGAGTGCTCTTCAGAAGCAAAGATGGCGAGATTTTGTCTCACATACTTTGGACATGTTATCAGGAGGGTTTAGTCCCTGGAGAAGGATATCATGCTTGGTAGAGGGTCAGTGAAAAAGAGGAAGACCCTCAACGAGATGGATTGACACAGTGGCTGCAACAATGGGCTCAAGCATAGCAGCAATAGTGATGATGACACAGAACCAGGCAGTGTTTTGTTCTGTTGTACACAGGGTTCCTGTGAGTCGGAACTGACTTGATGGCACCTAACAACAACAACAACACAATGCTAAGGTTCAAAGAAGTAAAGTGATTTAGTCAATACGATATCTACATCTGAATATTCTATTTTTTTATTGTTGTAGTTTAAATGAAGTTTACATTTCAAGTTAGTCTCCCATACAAAAATTTATACATACGTTGTTATGTGACCCTAGTTGCTCTCCCCACACTGTGACAGCACTCTCCTCCTTTCCACCTCTGATTCTCCATGTCCACTCAACTAGCTCCTAACCCTCTCTGCCTTCCCATCTCATCTCTGGACAGAAGCTGCCTGTTTAGTCTCTTGTATCTACTTGAGCTAAGAGGCACACTCCTCACAAGTATCACTTTTTGTCCCACAGTCCGGACCAATCCTTGTCTGAAGAGCTGGCCTCGGAAATTGTTTTAGTTCTGGGCTGACAGAGAATCCAGGGGCCACGCTTTCTGGGGTTCCTTCAGTATCAGTCAGACCAATAAGTCTGGTCTTCTTACTAGAATTTGAGTTCTGCACCCTACCTTTCTCCTGCTCCATCAGGGACTCTCTGTTATGTTCCCTGTCAGGGTGGTCATTGGTGGTAGCTGGGTACCATCTAGTTCTTCTTGTCTCAGGCCGATGAAGTCTTTGGTTTACGTGGCCCTTTCTGTCTCTTGAGCTAATACTTTGCTTGTGTCTTTGGTGTTCTTCATTCTCCTTTATTCCAGGGGGTTGGGACCAATTGATTCATCTTAGATGGCCGCTTGCAAGCTTTTAAGACCCTAGATGCCACTCACCAAAGTAGGATGCAGAACGTTTTCTTAATAAGCTTTGTTATGCCAATTGACCTAGATGTCCCCTGAAAGCATGGTATCCAGACCCCTACCCCTGCTACTCTGTCCCTCAGTGTTTGATTGTATTCAGGAAACTTCTTAGCTTTGGTTTAGTCCTGTTGTGCTAACTTCCCCTGTAGTGTGTGCTGTCCTTCCCTTCACCTAAGGTAATTCTTATCTACTATCTAGTTAGTAAATAACCCTCACCCTCCCTCCCCACCATTGTAACCATCAAAGAATGCTTTCTTCTCTGTTTAAACCTTTTCTTGAGTTCTTATAATAGTGGTCTTATAAAATATTTGTCCTTCTGTGACTGTCTAAATTCACTCAGCATAATGCCCTCCAGATTCCTTCATGTTATAAGATGGTTCACGGCTTCTTCGTTGTTTTTTACCATTGCATAGTATTTCATTGTGTGGATATACCATAATTTGTTTATCCATTCATCCGTTGATGGGCACCTAGGTTGTTTCCATCTTTTTGCTGTTGTGAACAGTGCTGCAATGAACATGGGTGAGCATATATCTATTCGCGTGACAGCTCTAATTTCTCTAGTATATATTCCAAGGAGTGGGATAGCTGGATCTTATGGTACTTCTATTTCTAGCTTTTTAAGGAAGCGCCAAATCGATTTCCAAAGTGGTTGTACCATTTTACACTCCTACCAACAGTGTATAAGTGTTCCAGTCTCTCCACAACCTCTCCAGCATTTATTGTTTTGTGTTTTTTGGATTAATGCTAGCCTTGTTGGGGTGAGATGGTATGTCACCACTGTAGTTTTGATCTGCATTTCTCTAATGGCTAATGATCGTGAGCATTTCTTCATGTGTCTGTTAGCCACCTGAATATCTTCTTTGGCGAAGTGCCTGTTCATATCCTTTGCCCATTTTTTAAGTGGGTTATTTGTCTTTTGGTTGGTGAGGTTTTGCAGTATCTTGTAGATTTTAGAGATTAGATGCTGATCGGATTTGTCGTAGCCAAAAATTTTTTCCTAATCTGTAGGTTGTCTTTTGACTCTTTTGCTGAAGTCTTTTGATGAGCGTAAGTGTTTGATTTTTAGGAGCTCCCAGTTATCTAATCTCTCTGCTGGTGCTTGTGCATTGTTACTTATGGCTCGTATTCTGTTTATGCCATGTAGTAGGGCTCCTAGCATTGTCCCTATTTTTTATTCCATGATATTTATCATTTTCGATTTTATATTTAAGTCTTTGATCCATTGTAAGAGTTAATTTTTGTGCATGGTGTGAGGTATGGGTCTTGTTTCAGTTTTCTGCAGATGGATATCCAGTTATGCCGGCACCATTTGTTAATGAGACTGTCTTTTCCCCAGTTAACTGACTTTGGGCCTTTGTCAAATATCAGCTGCTCATAGGTAGACAAATTTATGTCTGGATTCTCAATTCTGTCCATTGGTCTATGTATCTGTTGTTGTCCTACTACCAGGCTGTTCTGACTACTGTGGCGGTATAATAGGTTCTAAAATCAGGTAGTGTGAGGCCTCCCACTTTGTTCTTCTTGAGCAATGCTTTACTTATTTGGGGCCTCTTCCCTTTCCATATGAAGTTGGTGATTTGTTTCTCCATCTCATTAAAAAATGCCACTGGGGCAGCATGGTTGTCCGATTCCCACTTCTGCCTTTTTGAATATATGCCAAATAAAACTTTCTTTTTGCTTTACCAAAAAAAAAAAAAAAAAAAAAAAAAATTCAGTGGAATTTGGATCGGGATTGCATTGTATCTGTAGATTGCTTTGGGTAGAATTGACATTTTCACAATGTTGAGTCTTCCTATCCGTGAGCAAGGTCACATCTGAATATTCTAGCAAAACACCGTAATAAACAAAACAGACTCAGTCCCTGTTCTTATGGGGCTTACATTCTACTGGGATCTCTTTCTGAAATAAGTTAGATCAGTAGTTCTCAAACAGAAGTGATTTTGCCTGACAGGGGAAGTTGGCAATATCTGGAGACATTTTTGGTTGTCACACCTGTGGGAGGGTGTTAGTGGCATCTAGTGAGTAGAGGCCAGGGATGCTGCTAAACATCCTACAATGCACAGGACAGCTCCCCGTAACAAAGAATTACCCAGCCCCAAATGCCAATACTGCCGAAATTGAGAAACCTTGAGTTAGATCAACTATTTTCTTCAATGTAGGTATAAAGAATGGAATTTAAAATTCATATAAAATAAGGAGCCCCAAACACACATGATAGAGATTCTATCTTGTAGAAATTGTTTGGTGAATTGGAGTAGGAAGTTGAAGAGATTTTTCCAAAAGAAAAGTGTTAAAAACACTAATTAGACAATGTGAGGGAAGATTTATCTGGCTATAAACAATACTGGCAAACTGCTTAATAACAGCAAACTTTACATGTGAACCGTGTTTTCTTGTTATAGAATCTCTGAATTTCCCAGCAATCGAACCATAAGGAAAATAAGAACCATACACCCAGGTAACCAAAGACCTAGTCTTTCCACAGCCTTGGAACACCACCATTGCTCATTGTGGGAACTGACTTTAATTCAAATATCTAATTTCTGCAAAAGCAAGGAATCTTTGTAGGTAAAAATATCTTAGTAAGACAGTGGGACAGCTTATTTGAATGTTTTATATTCTGAGCAGAGAGAGGGAAGTGAAGTGAGGTTATTCTGAGCCTTACAACTGCGAACCCCAGGGCTATCTGGTGACCTAACAGTGTCATGTTTACCAGGGCTTAGTGCAACAGACTTTTCAGGCCACAATAGATAAGAAATGGGTGATCCAACTGAGTTTGCCTTCCCTTTGGCTGTAACAGGCCAGGCTTTTTCCTAAATATAAGTTTTAGTATGCCAATCAACTCTCATGGAAAAAACAAGCAGGAAATCAAATAATGACCACAAGCTAATCAGTAGCTGGGAATAAGTTTTGAGCATTATTCTTACACTAATAAACATGTGTGACCCCAAACAAGTTATCTCCCCATCTTTAAGCCTCTGTTTCCTTGTATGTAAAATGAGAAGGGTGGATTTGATGACTTTTGAAATGCTATGAATCACATGTTGACAGAATAAATTATGCTCATTGTCATTAAGAAGTGTTCAGGATCATCTCTCTCTCTCTTTCCTCTGCTTAATTTCAAACACAAAGGCTACGTGAGCTCTTATATTTGGGTCAAGTGCTAAAAACCCAATAACAAAAATATATACAGAAAAAAAAAATGTAAAGAACAAGGCCAGAAGTTGTGCCCCTATCTGATTTTACTCTGCTTGGGGTCAAGGTTGCCCCTTTGTTACAAGTAAGATCTATTAAAATTGCATTGAGAGTACTGTGCAACCCCATTATCACAACCAGAAAATCACCTGAAGCCCCATCTGATCTGTTCATCTTTCCAACCGGGGTAGAGGTTGCAGCTGTGTGTGGAGGTGTACTCAGGTTCTATCTGGAGTCTTTATTTTGTCTTGGGTGTTTGTATTTGTGTATGGCTGGTTGATCTTGCCAGTTTGTGAGGGTATATATGTTTGGCACAGACCTCAAATCAAAACCAACAACTTTTGTTCATAGACTTTCAATCTGCAAAGTTGTTCTTTTTTTTTTTTTTTCCTGGAGACTCTCATTTCTCCAACTCTTCTAAATTCTAGGGGGATTCCAAAAACTGAGTACCACACCCAAGAAGAGAGATTATGTCTCTGTTTCCCTGCTGAAGACAACTGCAGGGCCCTTCCTCGGTATAGGCCAATGTTTCCACCAGTAAGAACTTCCCCTGGTAACTTTCAGGGTTCTGGGTTTGTTGCCCCCCAGCTGGCTTCCAGAACCTTTGTTCACACACCGCAGTATGGTCTGGGGAGTTCCCTGGAAAAGCTTTGCTAGCAAAATGAAGTTTGTTTCTTGTTTTTGTTTTTTCCCCCAATGTTTCTATCGGTCTGGAGACCAAATGTGTAAGGAGGCAACTCTAGTTTCAGTAAGGAAGAAAATGAAGCTTTCCTAACCCAAAGCAAGAAAAAAAAGGTAACTTATCATCCAGCAATAAGGCCCAAGTAGTAAATGCCAGTTATTATTTTATGGCCCTTAAAGAACCAGGTCAAACAAACTCTATGCCCCCGAGTAACCCTGAAACCAGGTGGTTCCAGCTCTTTAGGCTCCTTTTCCAAAAATTTGTACAGCAGCTTCCTGGAGCTGGCTGGAAGGAGTGGAGACTTGGAATCTGTCCTGGGTTTGTAAATCTTTAGCTAACAGGGGCTGAATTCAACGCTTTTTTTAAAAAATAAAAAAGATAATGAGTTGTTATTTTAAATTACCCTGGGGCTTGCAAACATTTTGATTCCTCACTGTCCCTGTAGAAGACCTTTGTTTTTCTCACCATCGGTGATACCTCTCTGAGTGAGCTCTAGAATGTGCCATGCCTTCAAAAAAAGTCTCACGGTTTGAGTCTCTTGTCTTTCAACATGCTGATTCACTCTGGCTACACTTTTGGAAATAGGCAGCCTTAGGGAGGATTTTGTGACCAGTATTATGATTTTGCTGTGAGCTTGCCAGTCCTCTTCCGATTCCGGCGGAGTCAGTCCTGTTGGGTCTTGATGCTTACGCTCTTTTTGTTTACTCCACAGGGGATTTCGTCACAGTGCCTCCGGGAATGGACCACATACAATTTTCTGCATATACGACGGGACTCAATTGCAAAATGTATTCCAAGTGTTAGGCAATCCCTCCCCAACCTCCTTCCAAAATAGTACTTTTATTCTATATTTTATCTGCTCCCAATGGTAACTTCTGCCTCCTCTGCAGGAAAAAAAAAAAAAAAAAAGTCTGTGCCGGATTTTATAGCTCTGACTTGAGGATGACGTGGCTTGAAGTCTGGAGAGTGACTTTCTGGGGCGGTTTCTTTCTTTCTTCAGGACATTCTTTGAGTTGGTTCCATCATATCAATGTAGTGTTGTGACCAGTTCAAGAAGGAGCTACTGCAATTTTACATTTGGACCCAAACATTACAGATTTGGTGGAATGAGAATCATAGGCTGGTGTTTGGATTGGATCCATCCAATCCAGGTCTCCAGTGTGAGAGAGGGCAATTCTACCAGCCAGCAGATCAGAACAACTAGAGATGGGGGTTTTCCTGTACTCAAATAGAACACGGAGGCCCTTGATCATTAATCAACATCAGAAACACTTTGGGAAGTCCCAGTTAGTGTTTTGGGTGCACAAAAACCAAGTCTGGGCTAATTGCAAACCCCAAGGGATCCTGGAGCAACATCGCTTCAGTCCATTTGAAATCCTTTCCAAGAACATGAAGAATGTCCTCAGGTGAGTCCAGCCCTCATTTTCTGAGCACACTGCAGTCATTAAGACTGATGTCGTTGACTTGGCTCACAGCCCCATTTTTCTTTTCCATTTTTATTATTCCTTCAGGAGAGATTTAAGCCTTTATACTTGGGTTTGGATACAAACCCAGGCTACCTCTGTGCTGTAATTGCAAAATACAATATATGAAAGTGAAAAGTGAATTCACAGGGTAAAAATTCCCAGCAAATGCCAACAATCAGGTGCATTGTTACTGCTCTGCTTTAAACTCTGCGATGGCTCCTTATTTCACTCAAGTAAAAGCTGAAGTCTTTACAGGGGCTACAAGGCTCTGTACACTGGCCTTGTCTCCTATGCCTTTCCCCTTGTCCTCTCCTTGCTTTTTTCTTTTTGCGTGTGTGTGGGAAAAAAAAAGTCTCATTTTAATGCAAAAAGTTGGTATTTTTTTAAAAAGGATTTTTGTTCATGTTTCTAATTTTAATAGCTGAATGTTTTGTTTGCTCCTTCATTTTCTTCGTGCCCAGGAGGCTTTGAGGAATCCTTGGCTCAGAATTCTGAGTGTTGTTTGTTTTTAATTTTATTATGCTTTATGTGAAAGTTTACAGTGCAAATTAGTTTCTCATTCAAAAATGTATACACAAATTGTTTTGTGACATTGGTTGCAATTCCCGCAATGTGTCAGCACTTTCTTTTCCACCCCAGCTTCCCCATGTCCCTTTGTCCAGCTTTCCCATCCCTTCCTGGCTTCTCATTTTTTTCCTTTTGCCCATTTGGTCTTGTATACTTGATTGAACTAAGAAGCGCTTTCCTCATGCGTGTCATTATTTGTTTTATAAACCTGTCTAATCTTTGACTGAAAGGTGGACTTCCGGAGTGGCTTCAGTTCTGAGTTAGCAGGGTGTCGGGGGCCATAGTTTCGGGGGTTTCTCCAGTCTCTGTCAGACCAGTAAGACCGGTCTTTTTTTCTGGAAGTTTGAATTTTGTTCTATATTTTTCTCCATTCTGTCCGGAACCCTCTATTGTGATCCCTGTCAGAGAGGTTGGTGGTGGTAGCTAGGCACCATCTAGTTCTTCTGGGCTGGTAGAGGCTGTGCTTCCTGTGGTCCATTAGTCCTTCGGACTAATATTTTCCTTGTGTCTTTGGTTTTCTTCATTCTCCTTTGCTCCGATGGGATGGGACCAATAGATGTATCTTAGGCGGCTGCTTCTCCTTGCTGTTTCTTGAGCATGCCAGCCACATGCTTGCCTTTGTATTAACTGTTCCTCTGCCCCAGATATCCACGTGGCTCGCTCTTTCATTCTTCCAAGATTTTGCTACCATCTCCTTTGCTCAATCAGGCCTACCCTGACTACTTTACTTAATATTGCAAACTGTTTCCCTAACTCTCCCAGTGCTCCTGATTGCCCTACTCTGCTCTTATTTTTCCCAAAGTACAGTCCTGCGCCACATAACGTCTGATCAGGCAAGATCTGACTGCATATACATCCGTGGTCCCGTAAGGTTGTAACAGAGTTCAGAAATCCCAATCAGAGAACAGGTCATAGCGGATGTAACTGGATGTAGCGAATGTAACAGCTTCCCACATGCAACACATATAATCCATGTCTCTTGTATGTAAAGCAATTGTGTTGCCAGGCGTACAATGGTACAGTACATATACAACCTATAACATATACGTCTTGATAGTCATAATAAATGCCTATGTTACTGGCTTATGTATGTACTGTGCTGTACTTTATATTGTTATTTTCATGTGAACTTTCCCTACTCACAAATAAAAAGTGTACCGTCTAACAGTGTATGCTTCAACATGTAGGCAGCAGTATCTAATCTCATGCACCGCATGTCTGTTGAGTGTTGTAGTGTTACCTCTCTGTTCAATTTTCTTTCAAAAAGTGCATCATGGCTCTCTGATGCAGCAAAACCAGCACCAATGATAGCAGCAGCAAACAAAGGAGAAGTATCAATTTGGAAGCAAAACAAGAAGTATCCCATATAGCTTTGCTAAGTATATAATGCAGTGTTCCCACGACGTCCAAATCCTATAACGTCCTATTTCACAGAACATATCGTGGACATTAGGCAATGCATGACTGTACTTAAAAATACTCTGTAGCTTAATTATTTTTATGTTATTGTTTATTGTTTGTCTCCCCCCACTAGAATGCAAGCTCTGTAAGGACAGTAATTTTTATTTGCTTTGTTCACTGATAAATGACACATGCCTAGAACGGTGCCACAGTACTGGGTAACATAGAACGAATTAAACAAAAACAAACAAATAAACAAATTAAATTAAATGTGAATGCTTCAGTGTACTCAAACTATTGGCCTTTTACCTCGAAGCAACCTCTCTGCTCTTCCAAAGTACGAAAGTTCAGAACGGCGGATATTTTCTAAGGACACAGTGGCTTGGTCATGGTTGGGGATATTCTGGTTAAAAAAAAAAAAAAGGAAAGAAGAACCTTCTGAGTTTATCAAGAAAATAATGACCAGTTGCAAGAACACATAGTAAATGTTGTTCCTAATATTGGGTTTGGTGTTAGGGTGCCCTAAAGACCTGGTCCCATTTAGGAATGGCTTGCATTTCAGTTATTCATCGGAGGGATGTATAGTTGGGGTGTTTTCAGGTTGCAAGCAACAGAAAACTCAACACACACTGGTTTTCGAAAACACTCTTATTTTACACCCAACTAATGACCCAGCAATTTCATTTTTAGGTATCTACCCAAAAGAAATGAAAACATATGTTCACAAAAAAAATTGTAAAGAAATGTTCCTAGCAGTTTTATTCACAGTAGATGTAAACTGGGAACAGCCCAGGCATCCATCAGTAGGAGAACAAAAGAGCTATGAAATGTTCCTACAATGGACTATTGCACAGCAATAAAAAGGAACAGGATACATGCAACAGTACAGATAAACCTAAAAACTATTATGCTGAGAGAAGCCTTACACAAAAAGAATATACTGTATGATCAGTTTACATGAAATTCTAGAACAGGCAAAACTATGGTGGAAAAATATGAGAACAGTGATAGTCTTTGGGGGCTTGGGGTGGGGACAGACAGGGAAGGGGCACCAGGAAACCTTTTAAGGTGATGACAATGCTCTATATTTTGATGGGGTTTGAGTTATTCAGATGTATACATTTGTCTAAACTCAGCAAATATGTAACTAAGATTTGTGCATTTCAGGGTATGTAGATTTTACTTTAGAAGAAAAATTACAAACAAATATTGATTTCTAGTTACTGTTATGTATGCTGAAATATTTAGGGGGTTAACTCTACAGATGTCTGCAATTTACTTTGAAACGCATCAAAAATAAGGTAGACTGATGGATAAAAGAATGGATATGTGGATATTGTTGTTGTTGTTGTTGTTGTGTGCCGTTGAGCCAATTCTGTCTCCTAGCGACCCTATAGGACAGAGAGGAACTGCCCCATAGGGTTTCCTAGGCTGTAATCTTACAGGAGCAGATCGCCAGGTCTTTTCTCCCATGGAGCAGCTGGTGGGTTCGAACCACCGAACTTTCAGTTAGTGGCCAAGTGCTTAACCACAGTGCCACCAGAGCTTCTTGGATGTACGGATAGATACATGATAAAGCAACTATAGCAAAACGTTAAGGATAGAAACTAGGAGGTAGCTATATGAGTGTCACTGTAAAAGTCTTTCAAGTCTACTGCATGTTGAAAAAGTTCATAATATAATGTTGAAATAAGGACAAAGGCAATCATTGGTTCATGTAACCAGGAAGCCCAAAGTTGGGCCAGACTTTATGAAGCCACTTGCAGGAGCAAAGAGGGGACCCCAGAGCTACATGTGCCCTGGCAAGTCCTTATTTCTCCCAGCAACACTAACAACCTCACTACTGCAAGCAGCCTGAAGAACCATCAGGAACAATTTCATTCTGTCTTTTATCTCAGTTTTCATCAGACACCTTATGAAGCCCACTATCCCAAGAATCCACCTCCCATTTGTTAGTTTGTTGCACTGTGGTGGCTTATGTGTTGCTATGATGTTGGAAGCTGTGTCACCAGTATTGCAAATAACAGCAGGGTCACCCATGGTGGACAGTTTTTAGTGGAGCTTCCAGACCAAGACAGACTTGAAAAAAATCCTAGCAATCTACTTATGAAAACTCTACCATTGAAAATCCTATGGAGCACAGTTCTACTCTGACACTTATGGGGCCACCATGAGTTGGAAGTGACTTGCCAGCAACTGGCACTAGTACTGGTATAAAAGGAATTCATTTATTGAACAGAATCTATGTCAGCTTTGATGATCATAAAGGCTTTTTTTCAACTCCAAAATCCAATGCTATAGAGTTGGACTTTGCCCAAGACGTCAAAATTCTGATCATAGTTAATTAAGGGCAGAATATGATGTTTACCTTCTAAGACAAACTCATTTTAAGATTAAAAACATAATATCTTTGTGCTGTTTCATACTATTTATTCTCCCTCTGAAAATTCCTTCTTTGAAGGAATTGCCCACAAGAAGAGTCTTTTTAATTATGATGATGAACTGGAGAACGCCCTCCGCCCCTCATTCCAATTCATAAATTAAAGCACAGACATCAAGAGATACATGCTATGAGTTTGAAAAAAACATGCTTGCCTTACAGTCTGAGGAATAGCCTTGTACTAGTCCAGTCTTCTCACACAGGGTTTTGAACTGGTTCTTCCCGGTTCATTCATGGTTGAGGAAGCAACACAGGAACAGACCCGAATGTTAAAAATTTGGGTGAACTGGAACCATAACCGGAACAGGAAAAATTATGGGTCAAAGCCCTACTAGAAACTTAATCACCCTATGAGAAAACAAGGGCAGCACACACGTTGCATAGCAAATAAATCTCTTGCCCGTCTGGTTCCGCACCGAGTTGGAAACAGCTGTGCCTCCCTCAAAGATGGCGGCTAACCTCACCGCTTGGAATGTGTGTTGCGCTCCTCAGTCCTGGCAACAATCCAATCTCAAGTATGAGGCTCCTGAAAGGGCCCACTACACCTCTTTGAGTCTTCCATTTCAGGGATTTGACTCGTAATTTTTCCCATTCCGGTTACAGTTCTAGATCACCCAAATTTTAAAAATTCAGATCTGTTTCGGTTTTGCTTTGTCGGCCATGACTGTACTGTTTCAAACTGGTTCCAAGCCCTGTTCTCACATTGGACTGTGCATTAGAATCACCTGGTTGTTGTTGTTGGTGGTTGCCTTCATGTCGATTTCAGCTTATAGTGACCCCATGTGTGGTCCATCAGGTTTTCAAGGCTATAATCTTTTGGAAGCAGATTGCCAGGCCTATCTTCCGAGACCCACTGGGTGGGTTCGAACCGCCAACCTTTAGTTAGTAGTCGGGCACTTAACTGTTTGTGACCCCCAGGAGCGCCATAGATGATCTCTTAAAACAAAGGTTGCTGGGTCCCATCCCTAGAGTTTCTGATTCAGTAGGTCTAGGATGGGGCCTAAGAATTTGTACTTCTGACAATTTTCCGGGTGATATCAATGCTGCTGTTCTGGGGAGCACCCTTTGAAAAACTGATAGTTGTTTCTCCAAATATGGGGCCAATTATTATAAGATTAAAAACTCGATAAAGTGAAAGGTATAATCTAGTCACTTTTGAGGCTCAGTTTTCCTAATGTATTCTGGCATAGTCAGGCTTCCTTTTGCCGACGCAATGCTGCTTTTTCCCTGCAGCTCCAGTATAATCACACAGAATATGATTTTGTTTTTTGTCTCTGCAACAGACTATATGTCCGAGTCTTACTTATCTGATCAGGCAGGGCTCAGCTGCAGGAAACAGAACCCACACTTGCCAGAATAAGCAGGGTAAGGGTCTTGGTACAGTAACTGGCTACCTACACAAAACAGTTGAAAGGGGTGGAGGTACAGGCACTGTGCTAGGCCTCCAAAAGTGACCCCCAGATGTGCTCTCACAAACAGGTCCACTAGAGTAGTTGTGGGTGAGGAGGTCACTGCAGTAACTGCTGAGGTGAAAAGACAAAAAAAAAAAAAGCCGAAAGCCACTATTGCTGCAATACTTGGACTAGAATGATTTGCTCTTAACTCAATTGTCTTTTGATACCCATAAAACATAAATCTATGTTTTACGTTTAATGTGTCAACACTATCATTGTTTTAAAAGAAAATTCAAAGTCATCACATTTGTACTTGCCCGTAGAAAAGGAGCCAAAACAGCAGGAAGATGGTCTCTGCCCTACTTACACTTTCTAAATCACATGTATCTGATTGGTGGAAACTATTTTGCATCCAGAACCCTAGCTGCAAAGGAGTATGGGAAATACAGTCTTGTCCTTTTCAGCAATAGAGGAGAGAAAACCAGACGGAAGTTGAAACATATCAACTACCTCATATTTGTGTATGTCCCCAGGGCCCAACAAAGTACCTGGTACAAAAAAAGCCTCAGTAAATGTTTGCTGAGTCAATGTACAAATGTCTGAAGATCATTAAACAGGAAAATAATGTTCACCCTGGTGGCACAGTGGTTAAGCGTTTGGCTGCTAACCAAAAGGCTGGCAGTTCGAATCTACAGCTGCTCCTTGGAAGCCTTATGGGGGAGTTCTACTTTGTCCTATAAGGTTGCTATGAGTTGGAATCGACTCGACGGCAATGGGTTTGGCTTTTTTTTTTTAATTTACTGAAAGAATATTTTAATGGTTTAGAGCAGGGGTCAGCAAACTATGGCTTCTGGGCCAAATTCGGCCCATTGCCTGTTTTTGTGAAATTTTATTGGCGTACAAATACATTCATTCTTTTACGTATTGTCTATGGCTGCTTTCTTGCCACAAGGGCAGAGCTGAGTAGCTGCGGCAGAGTAAAAATGTTTACTATGTGGCCCTTTATAGAAAAAAAAAAATTTGTCCACCCCTGGTTTAGACTAACCTGACTGGTCACATGAAAAAACTAATCAATTAGGTTAAAGGATTCATTTTAAAACCAACGTGACTCTTCTAAATCTATTTAGCTGGGTTGATTTGAGCCTGGCAGTGAAAGAGAAGGCTCGGATTAAATTTAGCAGACCCATTCAGAACTAGCAGCACCTCTTCTGCCCAGGAATCCACCACTTGGCAGGATTTGATTAATTTCAAGAATCACCTAAGGCCAGACAGGACTCTGTTATTTATATCCTCGCCTTACCCTGGCATCCACCCCCTTAACTTTCCTCAGGGCCTCTCCTCCCTTTATTCATCACAGGTGGCATACTCATTAGAGGAACTGCATCCCTTAGAAATGCAATATTCCTGAAAAATCTTGCCATAGGTAAGGGCTTTTCTGAACATAAAGTCAAACCTTCAGTACAACCCTATAAGGAGGTAATAGCATTTGGAAATAAACAACTTAAAATATCTTAACAAGAAAGCAATCTAGCAATGATTCATACTTTGGGGATTTCCAAGTTACTTTTTTCCCTCATGAAAGAAACGTGACATTGTATTCAGAATTAGCATTTTCACTGTTTTAAGAACACCAGATCAAAGTGCCTTCTCTCATTCAGGTCTCAAGAATTTTGAGATGATATGATCAACTCCTGTGGCTGATTTTTCTCTACTGAAAATCTCTGGCACCGGAGGAAGACTCACCGGACTCTCATTGCTCGACCACTTGGATAAGAAACTTGTAAACACATCACACATTGAAAGAAAAGTCACAGGGAAAGAAAAAAAACCCACTGTGGTTCATTTCAGCAAATGCAACCAAGGTGTACAAATCAATTAACATGATAACAGCAGGACATGGTGTTAACACCAGAACCACTCCTTCCTTGTGCAGGCTTTCTAAAGCACTTCCCCATATGCTCCCTTATTTGATCTTCCCAATATCCAGAGAAGGTGGGCAGAGCAGTTCCAAACAGATGAGAAGGACCCAGTCACCGCAGAACTTCAGTTTCTTTATGATAGGACAAAATGATGGAAAGAGGTTTTTCTAAAGAAAACTATATTAATCTGATTAATAGCATTCTGATATCTGATTATTAGCTTTCCTAAGAGTTCGGCTGCTAACCAAAAGGTCGGCAGTTCAAATCCACCAGGTACTCCCTGGAAACCCTATGGGGCAGTTCTACTTTGTCCTACAGGGTCAGAATTTACTCGACGGCAACGGATTTGGTTTTCTGGTTTTATGAAGCTTCTCCCCCACACGTCTTGTCAATTTATCATACTGTGGGGGCTTTCGGGTTGCTGTGATGCTGGAAGCTATGCCACCGGTATTCAAATACCAGCAGGGTCACCCATGGTAGACAGGTTTCAGCAGAGCTTCCAGACTAAGTCAGACTAGGAAGAAGGACCTGGCTGTCTGCTAATGAAAAGAATTAGCCAGTGAAAACCTTATGAATAGCATATGAATAGCATATGTCTGATATAGTGCTGGAAGATGAACCCCTCAGGGTGAAAGGCACTCAAAATATAACTGGAGAAGAGTTGCTTCCTCAAAGTAGAGTCGACCTTAATGATGTGGATGGAGTCAAGCTTTTGATGTGGCAGGACTCAAAATGAGAAGAAACAGCTATAAACATCCATTAATAATCAGAATGTGGAATGTGCAAAGTATGAATCTAGGAAAACTGGAAATCGTCAATAATGAAATGGAATGCATAAATATCGATATCCTAGGCATTGGTGAGCTGCAATGGACTGGTATTAGCCATTTTGAATCAGACAATCATATGGTATACTATGACAGATTGAAGAGGAATGGCGTTGCATTCATTGTCAAAAAGAACATTTCAAGATCTAACTTGAAGTACAACACTGTCAGTGATAGGATCATATCCATATACCTGCAAGGAAGATGAATTAATATGACTATTATTCAAATTAACGCACCAACCACTAAAGCCAAAGATGAAGAAACTGAAGATTTTTACCAACTTCTGCAGTCTGAAATTGATCGAACATACAGTCAGGATGCACTGATAATTACTGGTGATTGGAATGCGAAAGCTGGAGATAAAGTTAGTTGGTAGTTGGAAAATATGCCCTTGGTGATAGAAACAATGCTGGAGATCGCATGATAGAATTTTGCAAGAACAATGACTTCATTGCAAATACCTTTTTCTCACCAACATGAATGGCGACTATACACGTGGACCTTGCTGGATGGAATACACAGGAATCAAATACATATAGTGGAAAGAGATGATGGAAAAGCTCAATATCATCAGTCAGAACAAGGCCAGGGGCCAACTGTGGAACAGACCATCAATTGTTCATATGCAAGTTTAAGTTGAAACTGAAGAAAAGTAGAACAAGTCCATGAGAACCTAAGTATGACCTTGAACATATCCCACCTGAATGACCGAAGACCAGACGAGTTGTGGAATGGCATCAAGGACATCATACATGAAGGAAGCAAATGGTCATTATCATTAAAAAGACAAGAAAGAAAAGAAAAGGCCAAAATGGATGTCAGAAGAGACTCTGAAACTTACTCTTGAACATCGAGTAGCTGTAAGGGAAAGGAAGGAATGATGAAGTAAAAGGGCTGAAAAAATTTTAAAGGGCAGCTTGAGAAGACAAAGTAAAGTATTATAATGACATGTGCAAAGACCTGGAGGTAGAAAACCAAAACGGAAGAACATGCTCGGCATTCCTCAAGCTGAAAGAACTGAAGAAAAAATTCTAGCCTTGAGTTGCAATATTGAAGGATTCTACAGCAAAAATATTAAACGGCGCAGGAAGCATCGAAAGAAGGTGGAAGGAATACACAGAGTCAGTATACCAAAAAGAATTGGTTGACGTTCAGCCATTTCAGGAGGTAGCATATGATCAGGAACCAATGGTACTGAAGGAAAAAGTCGAAGCTGCACGGAAGGCAATGGCAAAAAACAAGGCTCCTGGAATTGACAGAATACCAATTGAGATGTTTCAACAAATAGATGCAGCACTGGAAGTGCTCACTCGTCTATGCCAAGTAATTTGGAAGACAGCTACCTGGCCAGCTGCTGGAAGAGATCCGTATTTATGCCTATTCCCAAGAAAGGTGGTCCAACTGAATGCAGAAATTATCGAACAATATCCTTAATATGACAGGCAAGTAAAATTTTGCTGAACATCATTCAAAGGCAGCTGCAAGAGTATATCGACAGGGAATTGCCAGAAATTCAAGCTGGATTTAAAAGAGGACGTGAAACCAGGGATATCATTGCTGATGCCGGATGGATCCTGGCTGAAAGCAGAGAATACCAGAAAGATGTTTACCTGTGTTTTTATTGACTATACAAAGACATTCGACTGTGTGGATCATAACAAATTATGGATAACACTGTGTAGAATGGGAATTCTAGAACACTTAATTGTGCTCATGAGGAACCTGTACATAGATCAAGAAGCAGTTGTTCTACAGAACAAGGGGATACTGTGTGGTTTAAAGTGAGGAAAGTTATGCGTCAGGGTTGTATCCTTTCACCATAACTATTCAAACTGTATGCTGAGCAAATAATCCAAGAAGCTGGACTATATGAAGAAGAACGAGGCATCAGGATTGGAGGAAGAATCATTAACAACCTGCATTATGAAGATGATGCAACCTTGCTTGTTGAAAGTGAAGAGGACTTGAAGCACTGATGAAGATCAAAGACCACAGCCTTCAGTATGCATTACGCCTCAATGTAAAGAAAACAAAAATCCTCACAACTGGACCAATAAAGCAATATCATGATAAACGGAGAAAAGATTGAATTGTCAAGGATTTCATTTTATTTGGATCCACGATCAACACCCATGGAAGCAGCAGTCAAGAAATCAAAAGATGGATTGCATTGGGCACATCTGCTGCAAAAGACCTCTTTAAAGTGTTGAAAAGCAAAGATGTGACCTTGAAGACTAAGGTGCGCCTGACCCAAACCATGGTGTTTTCAATTGCCTCATATGCACTTGAAAGCTGGACGATGAATAAGAAAGACCGAAGAATTGATGCCTTTGGATTGTGATGTTGGTGAAAAATATTGAGTATACCATGGACTGCCAAAAGAATGAATAAATCTGTCTTGGAAGAAGTACAACCAGAAAGTTCCTTAGAAGCAAGGATGGCGAACTGGGTCTCACATACTTTGGACATGTTGTCAGAGGGGTCAGTCCCTGGAGAAGGACATCATGCTTGGTAAAGGAGAGGGCCAGCGAAAAATAGGAAGACTCTCAACAAGATGGATTGACACAATGGCTGCAACAATGGGCTCAAACATAGCAGAGATTGTGAGGATAGGGCAGGACCGGGCAGTGTTTTGTTCTGTTGTACATAGGGTAGCTATGAGTAGGAGTCGACTCAACGGCACCTAACAACATGAAGCTTCTATGACTTTGCCTTGGTCAAGTTGTGCTGACATCCCCAGTACTGTGTACTGTTTTCCCCTTCACCAAAGTTACCACTTACCTATTGTCTAGTTAGTGTTTTTCCCTCTCCACCTTTCCCCTTCCTCATAACCATCAAAAATTGTTTCTCTGTGTTAACCTCTGCATGGGTTTTTATAATAGTGGTCTCATACAGCATTTGTCCTCTTGTGATTGACTTATTACTCAGCATAATGCCCTCCAGATTCATCCATATTGTGAGATGTGTTGCAGATTCCTCATTGTTCTTTATCACTGCGTAGTATTCCACTGTGTGTACGTGCCATAGTTTATCTATTCATTTGTTAATGGGCACTTAGTTGTTTCTATCTTTTTGCTATTGTGAATAATGCTGCAATGAACATGGGTATGCATATGTCTATTCTTGTGATGGCTCTTATTTCTCTAGGATATATTCCTAGGAGTAGGATTGCTGGATCATATGGTATCTCTATTTCTAGTTTTTTAAGGAAGCGCCATATTGTTTTCCAAAATGGTTGCACCATTTTGCATCCCCACCAGCAATGCATAAGAATTCTAATCTCCCTGCAGCCTCTCCAACATTTGTTATTTTCTGTTCTTTTGATTAGTGCCAGTAATGTTGGGGTGAGATGGTATCTCATGGTAGTTTTGGTTTGCATATTTTTAATGGCTAGTGATCTCGAGTATTTCCTCATGTGTCTGTTAGCCGCCTGAGTGTCTTCTTTGCTGAAGTCTGTTCATATCCTTGGCCCATTGTTTAATTGGATTATTTTCCTTTTTGTTGTAGAGGTGTTGGATTTTCCTATAGAGTTTAGAGATTAGACCTTAGACGGATATGTCATAGCCAAAAATATTTTCCTGGTCAGTTCTCTTTTTACCCTTTTGGTGAAGTCTTTCGATGAACATGAATGTTTAATTTTTAGAATATCCCAGTTATCTAGCTTATCTTCTGGTGTTTGTGTATTGTTAGTTATGGTTTGTATCCTATTTATGCCATATATTAGAGCCCCTAGCATTGACCCTCTTTTTTTCTTTGAAGATCTTTATAGTTTCTCGTTTTGTATTTAGATCTTTGATTCATTTTGAATTAGTTTTTGTGTATGGTGTGAGGTGTGGGTACTGTTTCATTTTTTCACAAATGGACATCAAGTTTTGCCAGCATCATTTGTTAAAAAGATTGTCTTTTCCCCTGTTTAATGGAATTTGGGCATTTGTCAAAGATCAGGTGGTCACAGGTGGATGGATTTACATCTGGATTCTCTATTCTGTTCCATTGGTCAATGTGTCTGTCATTGTGCCAGTACCAGTCTTTTTTGACTACCACAGCTGTATAGTAGGTTCTGAGGTCAGGTAGTGTGAGGCCTCCTACTTTGTTCTTTTTCTTCAATAATGCTTTACTTATCCAGGGCCTCTTTCCTTTCCATATAAAGTTAATGATTAGTTTTTCCATCTCGTTAAAGAATGCTGTTAGTATTTGGGTTGGGATTGCATTGTATTTGAGGATTGCTTTGGGTGGAACTGATATTTTCACAACATTGAGTCTACCTATCCATGAATATGATATGTTTTTCCATTTATAGGTCTCTTTTGGTTTCTTGCAGTAATGTTTTGTAATTTTATTTGTATAGGTTTTTTATGTCCCTGATTAGATTCATTCCTAAGTATTTTATTTTTTTAGGGGCTATTATAAATGGTATTGCTTTCCTGATTTCCTTTTCTTAGTTCTCTTTATTGATGTATAGAATCCAACTGATTTTTGTATGTTTATCTTGTATCCTGCTACTCTGCTGAATCTTTCTATTAGTTCCAGTAGTTTTCTTGTGGAGTTTTTAGGGTTCTCTATGTATAGTATCAGATCATCTGCAAAATGGGATAAGCTTTTTTTTTTTAATTGCCTTTTCATTCTCTTCTGTTGTTATGGGTATGTTCAGATTTTCTACCTCAGTTTGCATTAGTTTAGGTAGGTAGTATGTTTCTATAAATTTATCCATTTCCTCTAGGTTTTCAAATTTGTTGGAGTATAGTTTTTCATAGTACTCTGTTATGATCCTTTTTATTTCAGTTGGGTCTGTTGTAATGCCCCCCATTTCATTTCTTATTTGGGTTATTTGCATCCTCTCCTGTTTTTCTTTTGACAAATTGGCCAATGGTTTGTCAATTTTGTTGATCTTTTCAAAGCACCAAATTTTGGTTTCATTGATTCTTTCTGTTGTTTTCTATACTCTATTTCATTTATTTCTGCTCTGATATTTATTATTTCCTTTCTTCTGGTGGCTGTGGGCTTCCTTTGCTGTTCTCTTTCTATATGTTTGAGTAGTAAAGCTAATATTTTGATTGTATCCCTTTCTTCTTTTTTGATGTGTGCATCTATTGCTATAAATTGACCTCTGAGCACTGCCTTTGCTGTGTCCCAAAGGTTTTGATATGATGTGTTTTCATTCTCATTTGTTTCTAGGAATTTTTTTATTCCATCTCTGATTTCTTCTATTACCCAGTGGTTTTTAAGCAAGGTGTTACTCAGTTTCCATGTATTTGATTTTTTTCTCTTGCTCTTCCTGTTATTAATTTCTACTTTTATGGTGTTGTGATCAGAGAAAATGCTTTGTATTATCTCAGTGTTTTGGATTTTGTTGAGGGTTGCTTTGTGACCCAAGCTGTGGTCTATTCTGGTGAACATTCCATGTGCATTAGAAAAGTATGTGTACTTTGCTACTGTTAGGTGGAGTGTTCTATATATATGTATGAGGTCAAGTTGTTTGATTGTGGCCTTTAGATCTTCTGTTTCTTTGCTGAGTTTCTTTCTAGATGTTCTGTCCTTCACTGAGAGTGGTGTGTTGAAGTCTCCTACTATTATTGTGGAACTGCCAATTTTTCCTTTCAGTGCTATTAGAGTTTGTTTTGTGTGTTTTGGAGCCTTGTCATCGAGTATGTAGATATTCATTATGGTTATGTCCTCATGGTGGATTGTCCCTTTAATCATTACATAATGTCCTTCCTTGTCTTTTATGGTGGATTTTGTTTTAAAGTCAGTTTTATCTGAGATTAGTATTGCCACTCCTGCTCTTTTTTGCTTGCTGTTTGCTTGATATATATTTTTTTTTAACCATACTTTGATTTTTAATATATTTATGTCTTTGTTTCTAAGGGGTGTCTCTTGTAGACAGCATATTGATGGGTCCTGCTTTTTTTACGCATTCTGTTGCTCTCTGTCTCTTTATGGGTCCATTTAAAGCCATTTACATTCAGTGTGATTATCTATAGGTGTGTTTATTGCCATCATTTTCTCATTTTTTTTTTTTTGTGATAAGAACATTTTCTTTGTACCTTTTACTCTTCTGTGCTAAGTTCCTTTTGTTTGTGAAATTTCTTTCATTACTATAGATTATGTGCTTACTGAGACTTCATATTTTTATTCTTTATTTTTTCTTCCTTTTTATTGTAGTTTAGATGAAGATTTACAGAACAAACTAGCTTCTCATTAAACAGTACACATATTGTTTTATGACATTGGTTAACAACCCCATGACATGTCAACACTCTCCCTTCTCAACCTTGAGTTCCCTATTACCAGCTTTCCTGTCCCCTCTGCCTGCTAGTCCTTGCCCCTGGGCTGGCGTGCCCCTTTAGTCTCGTTCTGTTCTATAGGCCTATCTAATCTTTGGATGAAGGGTGAACCTCAGGAGTGACTTCATTACTGAGCTAGAACAGTGTCCAGGGGCCATACTCTCAGGGTTTCTCCAGTCTCTGTCAAGCCAGTAAGTCTGGTCTTTTTTTGTGAGTTAGAATTTTGTTCTACATTTTTCTCCATCTCTGTCCGGGACCTTCTATTGTGATCCCTGCCAGAGCAAAATTCACTTCTTTGTCTTTTATGGTGGATTTTGTTTTAAAATCTATTTTATCTGAGGTTAGTATTGCCACTTCTGCTCTTTTTTGCTTGCTGTTTGTTTGATATATTTTTTTCTATCCTTTGATTTTTAATAAATTTGCATCTTTGTTTTGAAGGTGTGTCTCTTATAGATAGCATATTGATGGATCCTGTTTTTTCATCCATCCTGTCACTCTCTGTCTCTTTATGGGTGCATTTAGGCCATTTACGTTCAGTGTAATTATTGATAGGTATGAGTTTATTGCTTTCATTTTGTAATGCTTTTTTTGTGGTGCTGATGTTTTCTTTGTTCCTCTTATTCTCCTGTGCTGAATTCCTTTTGTTTGTGGATTTTTTTTCATTTCTTTTGTTTTTGTAGATTTTGTTTCTACTCAAACTTTATGTTTTTCTTCTTTATTTTGATGAGTAGGTTTGTTCACTTTCTTTCTAGTTACCTTGAAATTCATCCTTACCTTCCTAGATTTGAACCAGTCTGTTATTATGTGGTATCACCTTGCCTTCCTCTCCATTAGAAAGTTCTATACCTACACCATTTATTCCCTCTTTTATTGTTCTGATGTTCTTGTCATTTACAGATTAACCTCTCTGGTTCCCTGTTGTAAATCTTTTGGTTTTGAATAGTCCTTGAGAGTTCATTTCCTAGTTTGGTATCTGGCTGGTGCGATCTTGCATCCTAGATTCAGGCTGTGGTCTGATGTTGTTTGTTCTCAAACCAAAGGACTCCCTTTAATAATTCTTGTAAGTTTGGCTTGGTTTTTACATATTCCTTTAATTTCTGTTTGTCTGGAAATGTCTTAGTTTCACCATCATATTTGAGCAAGAGTTTTTCAGGATATATTATTCTTGGCTGGCAATTTTTTTCTTTCAAAATTTTATATATATCATCATTCTTGCCTGCATGGTTTCTGCCTAATAATCTGAGCTTAGTCTTATTTTTTCCCCTCTGTATGTGACTTTTCATTTTTCTCGAGCTGCTTTCAGGATTATTTCTTTGTCTTTGGTTTGCCTTGGTGATATTCTTTTGGGGTCTATCCTATATGGGGTTTGTTGGGGTTCTTGGATGGTCAGCTTTTCATCTTTCATGATATTAGGGAAGTTTTCTGTCAGCAGTTCTTCAGTGTTCCTCTCTGTGTTTTCCATTTTCTCCTCCTGTTCTGGAACTCTGATCATCTGCAAATTTTTGCTTCTTATTGTATCCCACATCATTCTGAGGGTTTCTTCATTTTTTTTTTGTTGTTGTTCTTTTTTCTGATTCTTCCTCAAAGTTATAACCAAGTGTTTGTCTTCAGTTTTGCTAATCTTGTCTTCCATTGTTTCAAGCCTGCCCCTCAGACCTTCTATGACACTATGCATTTCTGAGATCTTGTTATTTATCTTTTGGATTTCTAATTGTTGTTTTAGTAAGATTTCTAGTTGTGAATTTATTTTAGCATTTTGTTCCCGTATTATTTTCCTGAATTCTTCCATTTTTTTGGTCTGTATTTTCCATGAATTTGTCTATTTTTTCCTCATTTTTGTCTGCTTTATGCTTCAACTCTTGGATAGCTCTGAATATTAGAGATTTGAATTCCCTATCAGGTAGTTCTAGTGCCTTTTCTTCTACTGGAAAGTCATCTGGTATTTTATTTTGGATGCCTACTGGAACCATCCTGTCTTTTTTTAGTATTATATTTTGATATTGTCTGCTGTCTTCAGAACATTCATTAGTTATTTTCTTCGTTTATTGATTGTAGATTTGTTTGTTTCATCCTGCTTTTTTTTATTTGGTTATGTCTGAGCAGGCAGATGTGCGTTCTTTGTTCTTTGCTCATCTATGGGCATGATAATTTTCACCTCCTTGTCCAATGGGTTGGGCCAGTTGTTCAGTGATGGTGCAGCAGGGCAGGTCTATCTGAAGGGGAGGGGCTCAATGGGTTGTTTGTGGCACGTACTGGGGCTGACAGGGTGGGCCAGGGGTCAGTGCAGGGCAGGTTCCAGTAGGCCATGCCTGTGCTTCTGAGGGGTGTGATATTCAGCATAAGGTGCAGGTAGGAAGGAGGGAGGGGGAAGGTTTTGATGTGTAGAGCTAAGATGGGTATGAGAAAGAACAGAGAGAGAGAAGAGAGAAACAGGAGCTAAAACAAAGCAAAAATAAAAGTGCTGAGGTAGCTTGCCACTGGAGTGGAGAGTTGAGAAACTGAGAAATGGAGAAAAACAAAAAAGAAAAAGAGAAAAAAAGTTAATAATAAAAAAAGAAATGCTCCAGGAATTCCACTGTCGACTGGAGAAGTGGCCCCCAGGCCTCAAGGCACAGCCCTTCTAAAGGGGTGGAGATGGCACACAGTGCCAGGTATTCAGGAGACAGGAAGGGACGGAAATCAGAGAGAGATGAGAAACTGGGAAATGAAGAAAAATAAAAAGCAAAAGAGAAAAGAATAAATAAATAAAGGTTCCCAGGGATCCCACTGGTGTGGCTGTGCAGACCGGGGAAGTGGCTCCCAAGCCATGCAGTACAGCCTGGCTAGAAGGGGAAGAGATGGCACACAGCACCAGGTATTCAGGAGACAGGAAAAGAAGGTAAGTAGAGAGAGATGAAAACTGAGAAATGAGGAAAGGAAAAAAAAAAAAAAGAAAGAAATGCCTGCAGGGATCCCACCAGCACAGCTGTGTGGACCGGGGAAGTTGTTCCCAAGCTGCGCAGTACAGCCTGGCTAGGAGGGGTTTCCAAGGTGCAAAAAGAAAACAAACAAAACAAAACAAAGGCCCCAGTGATCCCACCAGCATGGCAGCATGGACCGGGGTAGTGGTGCTTCACAGCCTGTCAAGAAGAAGTAAAGACAGTGCATTGAGCCTGGTGTTTAAGAGAAAGGAGGAGGAGGAGGTGAGAGGCAGGGAAGAAACCAAAAGAAGCTGAAAAAAGCAACATCAGCAACAAAGAAATGGCACTGAAGGAGCTGGATGGTGTGGGCAGGGTGAATCCAAGCAGCAAGGAACTGGCGCCTCCTGGCTGGCCGAGCAACAACAGCCAGCTAGGAAGTGGCGGAGGCTAAGCAGGAAGAAGAAGGGAAGGGGGTGGGAAAGTGTATATTGCTGGTTACTGGCTGCTCTGTCTCCTGCTGGGAGCTCTGTGAAGCTGCTTTCCTGTACTCCCTGTCTTCCAATCTCCAATAGGAGTCCAAGATGGTGAATTCGTGCTGTGTTAACTGATAGGGGACCTCCGCTCTAATCTCTCCTCACTCTTCTGTTCTCTATCAGTTTCTTATTCCATTCAGTGCTTGGCTGAGTTCTTTATCTCTTCATTTGACGCTTAGGGTTCCAGGACTGACGTTTGTCTCTGTTTTACTTAGTTTTTCGGGTCTTTGCTGTGGAGGGATGGCGTGGTGCTTCTGTCTATGGTGCCATGTTGGCTCCGCCTCCTTTCTTCTTTATTTTGATGAGTCGGTTTGTTAACTTTCTTTGTGGGTACCTTGAAATTTACCCCTATCTTCCTAAGTTTGAACCAGTCTTTTATTACATGATAGCACCTTGATTTCCTCTCCATTTATCTACACCGTTTATTCACCTTTTTATTGTAATCAGAGCTTAGTCTCATTGTTTCCCTTTGTATGTGACTTTTCATTTTCCTCAAGCTGCTCTCAGGATTCTTTCTTTGCCTTGTTTTGGTAAGTGTGATTATGTCTTGGTGACTTTCTTTTGGGGTCTACTATATGGGGTTCATTGAGCTTCTTGGATGGTCAGCTGTTCATCTTTCATGACATTAGGGAAGTTTTCTATCAGCAAATCTTCAATGATCCACTCTGTGTTTTCCATTTTCTGCCCTCATTCTGGAACTGCAATCACATGCAAATTTTTGCTCTTGATTGTATCCCACATAGTTCTTAGGTTTTCCTCATTTTTCTTAATTCTTTTCTCTTATTTTTCCTCAAAGTGGTATCCAAAGATGGCTTCAATTTCACTGATCCGCTTGTCCATTGTTTCAAATTTGCTCCTAAAACCTTCTATTGCATTGTTCATTTCTGATATCTTGTTATTTATCTTTTGGACATCCACTTGCTGTTTTTGCATAATTTATAATTTTTTTGACTTTTTTCATGTATTATTTTCCTGAATTCTTCCAGTGCTTTTTCTGTGTTTTCCCTGATTTTGTCTGTATTTTCCATGATTTTATCTATTTTTTCATTAGTGTAGTCTGTGTTTTCCTTGATCTCTTTCCTAAACTCTTGGACAGTCTTGAATATTAGACTTCTGAATTCTGTATCAGGTAGTTCCAGTGTCTTTTCTTCTACTGGAAGGTCACCTGGTGTTTTACCTTGGTTGCTTACTGGAGCCATCCTGTCCTGTTTTTTAATATGTTTGATATTGTCTGCTGTCTCTGAGACATTCAGGAATTATTCTCTTTGTTCATTGATTGTAGGTTTGTTTGTTTTGTCTTGCTTTTTTGTTTTCTTTGGTTATGTCGGGTGGGGTGCTGGGCATGTTTTGTTTCTTGCTTGTCTGTGGGCACAATAGTTCTCACTACCCTTTCCAGGTTAGCAGGGCTGGTTGCTCAGTTATGGTGCAGCAGTGCAGGTCCAGCTGGGGGTGAGGGGCGGGGATAAGTTGTTTCTCTGTGGCACGAATTGTGGACTGTGGGGTGGGTCTAAGGGCAGCACAGCGGGGCATGGTCCCGGGATCCACGCCAGTCCTGCTCATGGGTGTGGTGCTTGGTGGGCCGGGGCCAGGGGCGGCACAGGGCAGGGTCTGGCATCTGGGGGTCTGTGTGGGTATGGTGCTCAATGGGGTGGGGCTAGGAGGTGGCATGGGGCAGGGTCCGGGGTCCAGGGTCTGTACAGGTGTCACTTGGGGCATGGTGCTCAGCAGGTGGTGCAGAGATGCAAGAGGGAAGTGAGAGGATGTGATGTGCAGAGTTAGGTGGGAGAGAGAAAGAAGAGAAGGAAGAGAGAGAAGGCAAAAAAAGAAGAAAAAATGGTAGTGGGACAGGAACTGGTGGGAGGAGGTGAGGCAGACCCCAGGAGGTCGTGTGCCGGTGGCTCTCTAGCTGAGTGGCGTGGCATGGCTCAACTAGACGGGGAGAGGCGGCACACAGAGCCAGATGGGTGAGAGAAAGGAAAGGAAGGAAGGGAAAGAGAGAGAAGAAACTAACCAAACAAAAATATGGTTCTGAGTGAACCAGTCTTAGGCGTTGGGGTGCAACTGGGGTGGCAGCAAGCTGGTGTCTCTCTCACCAGGCAGTACAGCATGGCCCATCAGGAAGGGGTGGAGGCAGTGCAGGGCCTAGGTGGGAGTGAGAAGAAAAAGGGAGAAAGGGACAGAGAAAGAAAAATAAAAAATATGGCGCTGAGGGAACCAGCTGGTGGAGGTGGGGCGGATTGGACCTAGGGTGGCAGTGAGCCAGTGTCTCTATGGCTGAGCAACAGTGGCATGTTGGGAAGCAGCGTAGGCAGCATACAGAGCAGAAGGGTGAGGAGTGGGAAAGCATGTATCTCTGATTACTGGGTGCTCTGTCTCCTGTTGGGAGCTCCATGAAGTTGTCTTCCCATACTCCCTGTCGGGATGGTTGGTGGCTGTGTTCCAAGATGGCAAAGCCATACAATGTTAGCAGGCAGGGGACCTCCATTCTGTAGCTCTCTTCCTTCTCTGTTCTCTGTCAGTTTCTTCTTCCATTCGGTGCTTGATCTAGTTCTTTATCACTTCATTTGGTGTTTAGGATTCCAGGATTGATGTTTGTATCCGTTTTACGTAGTTTTTCGGGTCTTGCTGCAGAGGGATGGCATGGTGCTTCTGTCTATAGTGTGATGTTGGCTCCATCTCTGATGCTTATATTTTTAAAAATCTCCACAAAGCTGATGTACAGCAAGACAGTACATCCTAAATTTGTGAGTGATAGGAGCCCTTAAGGCTGTCATGTTCAAGTATAAAAGTTTGGTTTTCCTTTACCCAATCTGTGCAATAGATAACAGCTATAAGCTCAAGCCGTGGAAATTAACAGAAGCCCACCACAGACACAGGAAATCATAATTTAGGCAACAGCAAGTTTAAACGTAGGAGAGACTAGAAAAAAATTATGGGTTGATTATGTTTCTCTATAAAACTGCATTAATTCATTCACACTGAAACTTTGTCTAACGCTCTTATCTGTTGCATGGCATTTGGACTAAGGCAGAGCCACAGGAGATCCAAGAATGCTTAATTAGGTAATACACCTAGTAATTAAGATGGCTCTCCTACCTCCAACACCGTGCTATGGCCTGTACCCCCAGAGAAAGATTAAACATGACTCCGGTATACCAAATAAGCTTCACAATGAACAGGAAAATTTTGTCTCCGCTGTTTTTTTAAGCAGAGCCTTTCACCTAGAGACCAAAATGCAGTCCTTGTGGAAGAAATAAATCAACATTATTTACTTCTGGCTTGATGTAACATTGTAAAACGTTATATGACTGCACAAAGGGGGTATTTGGAAGTCAGTATTTTGCTTAATTTCTACTCTAGAACAGCTCTATAACTTCTGTTATAGTTCCAGTAGTTATGTCTGAAAGGTGAAATCAGTTTTATTATGGAAGCAGCTGCTCTCCTGTAAATTCCATGTAACACGCTTGAATTCGATGTCTTTTCACTTTAACACAATTTAAAGACAGTTTCTTGTGGTTTGGTCAGTATACACCCTTCTCATACCGTTGGATATACACAGCCAACGTGGGCATTAAAAAAAAATTACCAGCTAGTCCAGAGAGCTAAAGTGAGTTTAGGGTTATGACAAAGTCTGACCCAAAATTTTAATTTGTAATTTTAGAATGTATCTCATACAGTTTGGGGAGCATCAAACTAAACCTACAATTGCCAGAAGCCTTGTACAGTCTAATGCACATTAACTAAAATGTATACAACTTGAGCGTTCATGGTAAATGCAATTATCACCTTATTACACTTTTGGCATTCTTTGAGAAAGCACATTACGTTTTAATGTAGGAATATTTAGGTTACTCTTAACTTGTGCTCAAGTAATAATAAAACATTTGTTCTTTTTTGATGTCATGTAATCTCTCCTCAGGTATGGCCCATCTCCTGTGCACTTGGAGCAACCTTTGGCTATGTCACTGGCCTTGCTATCTCACCACTTCTGGGTATACTGGAACAGAAAGCAACTTACGTACAAGAACAATTAACTGGAGCAAAAGAAGATATTTCTTTGTGCAGATTCTGTAAAGACTGCAGAAATGCATACGGTCAAAGCCAAGCTATTTCATTTACAGTGCTGTTTTTTTTTTTTTATTATTATTTTTATGTAGATACGACATGATGTGATTGTAGCTTTTTAAACTATGAAACTCCTGAAAGATTGTACCTCCTATTGCAATAAATTATTTATAATAGATTGTGGCTTCAGATGCTGTTTGTGTCTTCTTGGAGCTTTAATAAACATTTTTAATGACTCCATAGAATTCTGAGGGCAGTTTTTTCTTCAAGTTTTAAACTGCTTCATTATCTATAAGAGGCCTGCAAATAACTGTAGCATTTCATATACTTTCTGAGAGAAACGGACAGTTTCCTTGGCCACTGAAGACATTTCGCATGTAATCAACCAACAGTTATATATCTTGATCCAATTCTTTTTTTTTTTTTTTTTTTTTTCACCATGTGTTTCTTTGGAGTTAAAATAGCTATGATAGCCTCATCAAAAACAGTCTTCAATCCCTTCTGGGTTAAAGTAGAACATTCCACATAGCAGCATGCTCCTCTCTCTTTTGCTAGTTTCTGTCCTTGTTCCACACATACAAGTTTTTCTTTCATATCATTCTGTCTTGCTAAAGTTTTGGAGTCATCTTGGAGATAAATCTGTGTTCCTATTAATAAAAAGGTACAGTTTGTGCATATTCCTGGTGCCCACTCCCCTTTCATATTTTCAAATGAGGCTGGATTTACCACAGAGAAGCATATAAGGAAGAAATCAGTCATAGGGTAAGATAAAGGGCTCAGAAGATCATAGTCTTCCTGTCTGGTCATGTTCTAGAGTCCCAGAAGGTACTGCTTGCCCCTAAGGTGACACTGACTGCATAGTGGTAGAAGACGATGGGCACGTACTCCTCCAGGAAGGGATCCTTGGCGCAGCTCATGAGTAGACACGTCTTGCCCACCGCCTCATCGCCAACCACCACACACTTGAGCATCAGTGCACTGGGCCCATGAGCCATGCTGCAGTCGACCATAGTCTGGGTATGGCCCTCCCTGGAGTCCCCACCCAGACCCTGGGCTCAGCCCCAGCCTGCCTGGGGGTCCACCACCGCTCTGCACAGCAGGACCATCCCCAAGCCCCCCGCCCCATGCAGCGGTTCCCCCTGTCGGAGGGGAGGCGATGATGGGGCCAGGGCGCTGCAGCGGTCTAGGTGGCTTCCTGGTCTCCGCCCCAGCCCTCGTTGCCGTACCACCCTGCCTGCTGCCCGGCTGCCCGCCGCTCTGGGCCCGCAACCTCTCCCCACCCGGCCTCCCTCGGAGGATCCGCTGGATCATAAGACTGGCCAGCCGGGGAAGACGACAACTTTGGGGAGGACAGTGGCGGGGGCGGGAGGGCAGGCAGCTCTCCCGCTCAACTGGCCAGGAGAAGGGCCGGTTGAGTGCCACAGGCGCCTTCCAACTTCGAACTTGCTGGTTAGTGGCCAAGCACATTAACCATTTGCACCATCCAGGACTCCTTGACAAATGTTGTTGTTGTTGGGTGCCATTGGGTTAATTCTGACTCCTAGTGACCCCATGTGACAGAGAAGAACTGCCCTATAGGGTTTTCTTGGCTGTAACCTTTATGGAAGCAAATTGCCAGGTCTTTTCTTCCATGGAGCCACTGGGTGGGTTCAAACTGCCAACCTTTCGGTTAGCAGCCAAACCCTCAGCTCTTGCGCCTCCTGGGCTCCTTTGAAAAACAATATTAGGTTTGAATTCTCCCAAATACCCTATGAGGTCAATATTATGGGGACTGAGTCTCAGAGGGGTTAGGTGATTTGCCCAAAGTCACCCCATCATAACATGCTGCTCTAGAGATCACAGAATCTTCCAGACTTCAGCTATCTCATACCATCTTTATGGTTCTATTATTTGCTTAATGTTTTGTCTTTAAATTGACTGGCTTAAAAGATTAAATAAATTTATTTTAAAAGGAAACTTCACATTGTTACTGGTAAGGAATAAATAGTGACCTAAGTTGAAGGTAATAAATACAATGGGACAACACGACCTACATATAGAAAACCCCACAGAATCCACAAATAAGCTTCTAGAGCTAACAGAAGAATTTAGCAAAGTTGCAGGGTACAAGGTCAACATGCAAAAATCAGTTGGATTTAAATACTCCAGCAATGAGAAATATGAAAAGGAAATTAAGAAAACAATCCCATTTATAATATCTAAAAGAATAAAATACCTGGGAATAAACTTAGTGAGGGATGTGAAAGACTTACACAATGAAAATTATAAAACACTGCTGAAAGACATTAAAGAAGACTTAAACAAATGGAAAGACATACATACATTGGGAGACTCAAACACTACCCAAAGCGATCTATAGATTCAATGCAATCCCGCTTGCCTGGCTACCACTACCAGCTATTCCGATCAACGACAAAACAGAAGGTTTCAGAAGGGAAAAATATAGAACAAAATTCAAATTCCTAAAAAAGGCCAGACCTACTGGACCGATAGAGACTAGAGGAACCCCGAGACTATCACCCTAAGATACCCTTTGAACTTGGCACTGAAGCTAGTCCTGGAAGTCAACTTTCAGCCAAATAATAGATTGGCTTATAAAATATCATCCATGAGTAAAGTGCTCCCTTATACAATCAACTACATGAGATCAAATGGTCAGCATTTACCCAAAAGCAAAGACGAGAAGGCAAGGAGGGGAAGGGAAGCTAGGTCAACAGAAACAGAACAAATAGAATGGAAATAATGAGAATGCTGACATATTGTGAAAATTGCAACCAATGTCATGGAACAATTTTATAAAAACTGTTAAATGGGAACCTAATTTGCTATGTAAACTTTCACCTAAAACACAATAAAATATATTTTAAAAAAATCCTGATAAAAATTCCAACAACCTTCTTTACAGAAATAGAAAAATGAATCTTCAATTTTATATGGAAAGACAAGAAGCCTGGAATATACAAAGCAATTCTGAAGAAGAACAAAGTAGGAAGACTCACACTTCCTGATTTCAAAATACACTGTACAGCTACAGTAATCAAAACAGTTTGATACTGGTATCACAATAGACATACAGTCTGATGGAATAGAATTGAGAGTCCAGAAATAAACCCATACATCTAAGCACAAGAGTGCTAAGTCCATTCAATGGGGAAGGAAGAGTCTTTTTAATAAATGGGGCTGGGATAACTGGATTTCCACATGCAGAAGAATGAACCTGGATCTATGCCTCACACATATATAAAAACGAATTCAAAATGGATCAAGAATGTAAATGAAAACTAAAACCATAAACGTCTTAGAAAACATAGGGATGTGGTTGCAGGGCCTAGTTTTTAACGATGGATTATCAGATATTATAACAAAAGCACTAGCAGCAAAAGACAAAATAGACAGGACCTCATAAAAATTAAATACTTTTGTTCATGCAAGGATTTTGTCGACGAAGCAAAGAGACAACCTATAGATTGGGAGAAAATCTTTGGGAACCATATATCTGCCAAGGATCTAATATCTAAAATACATATAAAACTTCTACAACTTAACAACAAAGAGGATATTCAAATGGCCAACAAGCACATGATAAAATGCTCAACATCATTATCCATTAGAGAGAAGCAAATCAAAACCACCATGAAATATCACTTCACTTCCACGAGGATGGCTAAGATTAAAAAAATGGACAATAACAAATGTTGGCCAGGATGTGGAGAAACTGGAACCCTTATCCATTGCTGGCGGGAATGCAAAATGGTACAATTGCTGTGGAAAACAGTTTGGAGGTTCCACAAAATGTTAAACATAGAACTATCATATAACTAGCAATTCCGCTCCTGGGTATATACCAAAGAGACCTGAAAGGAGTAACACGAACCGGCACACATACAACGATATTCTCTGTAGTACTATTCACAATAGCCAAAGGGTGGAAACAGCCTAAGTGTCTATCAACAGATGAATGGATAAACAAAATGAGGTACATACATACAATGGGATATTACTGAGCCATAAAGAGAAATGAAGTTCTGATACATGCTACAACATGGATGAAGCTTGAAAACATTATGTTGAGTGAAACAAGTTACAAAAGGACAAATATTGTATGATCTCACATATATGAAGTAGGTAAATGTACAGAGACCAAAGTTTATTAGCAGTACCAGGGGTGGGAGGGAAGGGGAAAGGAAGCCATTGTTTAGGAAGCCAATGTAGAGAGTTTGTTTATGGGGATGGCAAATTTGGCAATGATATGGTTGCACAGCATGATTCATGTCATTGATGTCACTAAATTGTATGCCTGAAAAATGTTAAATTGACAAATGTTGTGTTATATATATTTTTATAACAACAAATAAATAAATAAGAAAACAGAACACGGTTAGTACATTTTAGCCTAATGTGGTTGTCAGTAAAAGTTCTGAGCCTGAGGCTGACTCGCTCTGCTAATCTGAAAGTTAGAAAGTGTTAGAAATGTATTAAAGCCATAATTAGTACCAGGATGAGATACTCTTTGGATAATCAGAAGGATTGAAAGACAAGTGCGAAAGGAAGAATTTCTTCACCATGTGATTCAGTGTTACTTAGTGTCATGACCCAGAATCATCTACAATCATCTCTTGAACCGCTGAGGGTACTTGTCCCATAGGTTGGACAACACTATGCACTATTGACATATCTCTGGCAGATGGTGGTAGCAGAACCCCTCTACCCATGCCAGAGGTCACCTGAAAGTTTCTGAACAATTCCTTTGCAAAGCAGCTGGCTTTTTAACTCAGCTGGCGGACTCTTTGTGGCCCACAAGAGCCTGCTTGGTTAGCATGCAGAAGGGACAGGCCTGATGTGCAAAGAGTTAATTCTCCCTCAAACAGCCCTCAGATAAGTAGATGGTGGATAAATACCCCTGATTCCTTAAGCTTTGGAGGGACAATTTTGGGAGTTGTTCTACATAGTCTCTCGAAGAGTCTGCAGCAAATCTGAGCCTCATTTGACCAGAGCAGTAACCTGCTAATTAACACCCCCTTTATTACCTGTCCTCCCTTTCTTGTCTCATTCCTTCTCTCGTGCTCCATTCTACCTGGGATTTCCTCCCGAAAGAAACTACTTTCACCCAAAAGTTCTGCTTTTAGGAAATATAACCAACAATTATGTCTTTCCATCAAGAAAGAAAGCAAGGAAGGAAGGAAGAAAAAAAAGGAGGGAAGAAAGATGCACGCCATCCTTTACCGACAATCAAGCCCAATCCTAGACCACTCTTACTCTTAGAACAATGAGATGAATCCAGACATGGAACCTGGTGTGGAGATGGACTCACATCTTAAAAGCTTTCCAATAACCAAGCGTTTGCAGAGGCCCACCTCAAGCCTTAAGGAACTCTGGTGGTAAAACGGTGAAGTGTTTGGGGGCTAACCAAAAAGTGTGCTGTTGGAACCCACCTAGCAGCTCTGCAGAAAGACCAGGTGACCTGCTTCCATAAGATTACAGCCAAGAGAACCCTGTGGGACAGTTCTATTCTGACACACGGGGTCACTATGAGTCAGAACCAGCTCAAAGTCACCCAGCCAAAAAACGAAGAACACCTCAACCCTTGATCATCATTCTTTGATGCTTCAATCCCTTTTCTCATTCTAGGAAATGAAAATTTCATTTTTAATATGGCCTTAATAGCCACATTGGCTACGCTGAGTTTTTCTTTTTTTTTTTTCTGGTCTTTAGACAATTTGGGGGATAATTTGATGACATCTTATCTTTCTTTTGTAGATTGGACTGCTTGTGAGTGACTTTTATGTTGATAAATTTTATAGGGATTTTCCTTTGTCAGAGAAGGGAGAGTAACCAATGACTCATTTACCTGTAACTCAAGAGCTTTGCTGACGATGTGTAGACTTGACTTCAGAGAACAATATTAAGAGATTTCCATGCATACCCTGAAAACATTCTCTGCAGAAGATGGGTAACAAATGTATTACTAGATCCAAAAATAAGGCAAAAAACCCATGTATTCATCTAGGCTTGTGATTTCCATTAAGCTTTAAAAAAAAGTGTATTAAATAAAAGGGACAGAAAAGAATATATCAAGTACCTCACCTACCCATAGTGTAGCTTTATAAAATTGTAACATTTAGCCATACTCCATTTTTCTTTTTAAGGAAATAAAATATCCCATATGTTAGAACTCCCTGTTTCTCTCCCTTTACTCCTATTCCTCTCCTTCCCAAGATGGAACCATGCCCATGAATTTTGTATTTATCATTCCCAATGAAGTTCCAATATTTTTACTATACATGCAGTATCATAAACAATAGTATCATTTTACGTGTTTTTAAACCTTATATAAGTGGTATAATTTTGTTTGCATCATTGTACAGCTTGATATTTTTTCTCAGTATCATATTTTAGAGACTCATTCATGTTTACATGTATAATTTAACTTACTGATTTTAACTGCTGTAAAACATTTTATTGTACGAATAAACCACAATTGATTTTTCCATTTTCTAGCTAGTGAACATTTAGGTTGTTTCCAATTTTTTCTTATCACAAACAATGCCTCTACAAATATTCTTGTACATGATTCTGTGCACATATGTGCACAAATTTCTTGGAAGATATACGCCTAGAAGGGAAAATGCTGGGTTAAAAGCTATCTTTTGCTGTGTGCCATCGAGTCAATTCTCACTCCTAGTGACCCTACATGACAGAGTAGAAATGCTCCGTAGAGTGTCCTAGGCTGGAATCTATACAGAAGCAGACTGTCAGGTTTTTTCTCCTGCGAAGCCGCTGGTGGGTTTGAACCACAAACCTTTCAGTTAGCAGGGAAGCGCTTAACTGTTGCTCCACCAGGGCCCTTTTCAACTATTAAAGCCAGAAAATTTGTTCTGGAAAGCCCAATTTACAGTCCTACCAACATGTTTGAAATTCCTTTTTCTCCCACATTCTCATCCTCACTTGGTATTAAGACTTTAAATTTCTTTTGCCAACTTGAGGCATGTAAATGATATTTCATTTTGGTTTTAACTTGCATTTTTCTAATTACTAGTCATTGGAAGAAGTTATTTATATACCTTGGATGCTAATCTGTTGTGAGTGTATAAGCATTACAAATATTTCCTCCCATTTGGTGAGTTGTTTTCTTCACTTTGTTTTCGGATAAATGGAAGTTCTGAATTTTAATATAGTTAAATGTATCATCTTTTCTTTACAGTTAGTACCTTTTTGTGTATTGTTTCGGAATCTTTCCCTACCCTGAGGGCATTCAGATTTTCTCCTATATAATATTCTGAAAGTTTTACAGTTTTACCTTTCACATTTAGGTCTAAAATCTACCTGGAATTGGAATGGAGAAGAGCTCTGATTTCATTTTTTCCCTATGGATATCTAAGTGTTCCAGCACCATTTATTGAAAAGATCATTATTTCTCCAGTGCTTTGCATGTCCACCTTTTATCATAAATCAAGTATATAATATGTGTTTGGGAAAATTTCCTGAATTCTCTTTTCTGTTTTGTCAGTCTATCCATGTACCAATTCCATAATGTTCTTTTTTCCTTCTAAATTTTATTTATTTTGTGTTGTTGTTGAGAATATACACAGTAAAACATACACCAGTTCAACAGTTTCTACATGTACCATTTAGTGACACTGATCACATTCTTCGAGTTGTGCAACCATTCTCACCCTCCTTTTCTGAGTTGTTCCTCCTCCATTAACATAAACTCACTGCCCCCTAAGCTACCTATCTAATCTTTTGAGTTGCTGTTGTCAATTTGATCCCATATAGGTAATTCTTAAAAGACTGCAGTGCTCAAGGGCTGATTTTTTTTTTTATCAGTTAAGCTAAACTATTGCTCAGTTTTAAGATGACTTCAGGGAATATTTTTGGTTTAACGTTTAAAGATTATCTCAGCGCAATAGTTTCAGGGGTTCATCCACTCTCCATGGCTCCAGATAGTCTAGAGCCCAGAAGAATTTGAAATTCTGTTCTGCATTTCTTTCCTTTTGATCAGGATTCTTCTGTGGAATCTTTGATCAAAATGTTTAGTAATGGTAGCCAGGCACCATGCAGTTCATCTGGTCTCATGGCAAAGGAGGCAGTTGTTTCTGGAGGCAATTAGCCACACATTCCATATCCTCCTGTTCCTGACTCTCCTTCTTTCTCTGTTGCTCCAGGTAAATAGAGACCAATTATTGTGCACTGGAAGGCTGCTTGCAAGCTTTAAAGACTCAAGGCACTATGCACCAAACTAGGAGGTAGAACAGAGGCACTAAACACGTTATTAGGTAACTGGGATGTTCCATGAAGCCATGACCCTAAACTTCCAAACCAAGGAAACCAAACCCTACAACGTGTTTGGTTGTACATAAGCAGACTCAGCAGCTACTCTTTTTTTTTAAATATATCTGTTATGGATTGAACTGTGTCCCCCAAAAATGTGTGTCAACTTCGCTAGGCCATATTCCTACCATTTTGTGATCTGATGTGATTATCCTATGTGTTATAAATCCTAACCTCTATGATGTTAATGAGGCAGGAATAGAGGCAGTTATGTTAATGAGGCAGAGCTCAATCTATAGGATTAGGTTGTATCTTGAGTCAGTCTCTTTTGAGATAAAAAGAGAGAATGGAGCAGAGAAGAGAGGGATCTCATGCTACCAAGAAAGAAGTGCTAGGAGCGAAGTGTGTCCTTTGGACCTAGGGTCCCTGCACTGAGAAACTCCTAGACCAGGGGAAGATTGATGACAAGGACCTTCCCCCACAACTGACAGAGAAAGCCTTTCCCTGGAGCTGACATCCTGAATTCATACTTCTAGCTTCCTAGGCTGTGAGAGAATAAACTTCTGTTTGTTAAAGCCATCAGCTTGTGGTATTTCTGTTACGGTAGTACTAGATAACTAAGACAACATCTATCACACATCTCTTGACAATTCAACTTTTTACAGATGTACTAATTACTGACAGCAATTACAATGGTCAGCTGTGCAACCCTACCCTACAATGTTCTTAATTACTATAACTTTATAATAAATCTTGACATATGCTAGTTCACATATCTCCCTTCTACATCCCACTTTATTCTTATTAGTCATTGTCTTGGCTATTCATAGTTGTTTTCCACATGAATTTTAGGATCATCTTGGCCAGTTCCATGAAAGTCTCGCCTATTAGATGCTGATTAGAATTTTTTTTTAAATTTAGAGATTAATTTAGAGATAATTGATATATTTAGGACATTGAGTCTTCCTATCCATAAACATATCCCCATTTATTTAGGTCTTCTTTTAAATGTTACAACAACATTTTATAATTGTTTATATATGCATATTACATTTCTCAAGTCTTGCTCAAGAAGAAGAGAAAGAGATTCCACCTTAAAAAAAACTTTATTGTATATTACGTGAAAGTTTACAGCACAAATTAGTTTTTCATTCAAAAATTTATACACAAATTGTTTTGTGACATTGCCTCTTGAGACCATGGCCCCCAGCCCTCAGCTCCAGTAACTTGGTCCCTCAAAGTGTTTGGATATGTCTAGAAAGCTTCTATGACTTGCCTTGGTCAAGTGCTGACTTATCCTATATTGTGTGTTTTCTTTCCCTTCACCAAAGTTAATTTGTCTACTATTTAGTTAGTGATCTTCCCTCCCCATCCCTCCCCTCCCTCGTAACCATCAAAGATTTCTTTTTTTTCTGTGTGTAAACCTTCTCTTGGGTTCTTATGATAGTGGTCTCATACAATATTTGTCCTTTTGTGACTGACTAATTTCACTCAGCATAATGCCCTCCAGGTTCATCCATGTTATGAGATGTTTCACAGATTCATCATTGTTCTTTATCGTCGCATAGTATTCCATTGTGTGTAGGTACCATAATTTGTTTATCCATTCATCTGTTGATGAGCACTTAGGTTGCTTCCATCTTTTTGCTATTGCAAATGATGCTGCAATGAACATGGGTATGCATATATCTACTCGTGCAACAGCTCTTATTTCTCTAGGATATGTTCCTAGGAGTGGGATTGCTGGATCATATGGTATTTCTAGCTTTTTTAGGAGGCGTCATATTTTTTTCCATAGTGGTTTTATATTCCCACCAGCAGTGCATAAGAGTTCCAATCTCCCTGAAACCTCTCCAACATTTGTTATTTTGTGTGTGTGTGTGTGTGTGTGTGTGTTTTGTTTTGTTTTGTTTTTAATTAGTGCTAGTAATGTCGGGGTGAGATGGTATCTCACTGCAGTTTTGATTTGTGTTTCTCTAACAGCTAATGATTTCGAGCATTTCCTCATGTATCTATTAGCTGCCCGAATGTCTTCTTTGGTGAAGAGTCTGTTCATATCCTTTGCTCATTTTTTAATTGGATAATTTGTCTTTTTGTTGTTTAAGCGTTGAAGTATTCTATAGATTTTAGAGATTAGACCCTTGCCAGATATGTCATAGCCCCAAATTTTTTTCCAGTCTGTAGGTTCTCTTTTTACTGTTTTGGTGAAGTCTTCTGATGAACATAAGTAGTTAATTTTTAGGAGCTCCCAGTTATCTAGTTTATCTTCTGGTGCTTTGTGCGTTGTTAGTTATGGTTTGTATTGTATTCATTCCACATATTATGGCCCCTAGCATTTTCCCTATTTTTTCTTCAGTAATCTTTTATCATTTTAAGTTTTAAATTTAGGTCTTGGATGCATTTTGAGTTAGTTTTTGTGTATGGTGTGAGGTATGGGTACTGTTTCATTTTTTTACAGATGGACATCCAGTTTTGCCAGCACCATTTGTTAAAAAGATTGTCTTTTCCCCATTTAATGGACTTTGGCCCTTTGTCAAAGATCAGCTGACCATAGGTGGATGGTAGACTCCACCTTTTGATGGGGAGTAGCATGGTTCTGGAAAAGTATATAGGACCAGAAATATTGCTGTGACCATTTTTGGAAAACACACTTTGCTATAGTCTGCCCATTGGCAACAAGAATTCATATCCCTTCCGCATGCAAAAAAGTCTACCCTCCCCTCTAGTACTCCAAAGTCTAATCCTGTTTTGGCCTGAAATTCAGGCTCCCAGTGCAGGATCTTGCCATCTAGATCATGTTAAGGTGTAGTTGAGGCTCCTTGGATTTGGTTTCTCAAGTAGAGTTCCTTAAGGACACTTGGTTGATCTTAAGACTTGTGAAGTGAAGAAATAAGTTGGCTTCCCCCTACACATCCAACATGTGATGGTGGGCCAGGCATAGGATAACTGCTATAGACCCTCTGCTTCAAAAAGGGAGAGGGGGAAGGAGGCACACAGGAATTTATAACAATTTTCAAATTGAGCAGATTATTTGTGCCAGGTACTTGATTAGAGCGCCATCCTGCTGCCTGGCAATGATTCACCATAACTCTTGGTTATGCCCTCTGAATCTTCGCTCCTCTTCCATAAAAAGTGGCATTTTGCAGATGAATAGTTTTCTTAGTTTCCTGCCTATAGAAATGTGGATTATAGGTTCCTTTCCAACCTAGCTAATATTCTTTCAAAAATCTTGTGGGTTTCTTATGAATCAGTTTATAATACACTCCATTAGACAAAAATTACACTTATACATCTTGTCACGATAAGCCCGTTTCCACCTTGCACTTGCTGTAAAGCTACTGAAGTAAAGCACTCTGCAGATTCTTAAAAGTCCTATTGTTAACATAAAGAATCTATGATGTACTCCCTTAAGATCTTTAGAGAATCTTTCGTGTGACTAAACAGTACTCCCAGGCACTGACTTAAGTATCTACGAAGCTTTAATGAAGGATCTTATGGCTCCACCCTGGATTTAATCTTTACTCTAAATCCCTCTCTTACTTTAAGAATCTTAGAAAGGCTGAGAATTAGAAAGAGTTTTATTTTTGAACCTAGAAGGTCCTGGCTCCTTTATATTTCCTCTAGATTTTACTTGAAAAGTGAATAACTTTTTTTAATGTCATCTCTCTGTGCTTTCATTTTATCAAAGACTGTGTGAAGAAGCCAGGAGGTACTTTCAATATTTTGAATAAAATATCGTAGATCATCCAATTAATTAGGTAAATCTTTAATCTTCCACATTACTGCAGGAATAGTGTCACTAAATTTTGCCCCACTACCTAACAAGGATTCCCTTTCCTCCAGCTTCCAATAACATTTCCTCACCTTCCTTTAAGCGTCACTGACAGCTTCATCAAGCATTATCAGGCTTCTTCTAATAGTCTCTTAAAGATTCTTTAGGCTTTTTTTAATACTCTCTTTAAGGTTCTTCTGGTTTCTGCCTACTACCTTGTCTGAAAGCCACACCCACATATTTTAGTCTTTTTGTTATGATCACATCCTACTCCTGGCACCAAAAATCTGTTCTAATTTTATGTCTGCATAACAAATTACTCCACAAATTAGTAGCATGAAGCAACCATTTATTTTGCTCATGAATCTGAAGATTGGGTAGGTCATGCTAAGGATAGCATCTGCCTACGCCACTTGGCATCAGCTTGGAGGGTTTGAAGGCTAATGGTTAGAATCACCTGATGACTTGCTCACTCCCATGTCCAGTGATGGATGTTGACTACTGGCTAGACCTTAGCTGGCACTATAGGGTGGAACATCTATATGTGGTCTGTTCAAGTGGCCTTTGCTTCATCACAGAAAGGTGACTGGGTTACTGGGCAAATGTCCTAAAAAAGAGAGAGCATCAGGGCAAAGTTGTATCGTATTTTATGACCTAGCTGTGGCAGTCACAGAGCATTTTTTTCTACTGTTGAGGTAGTCACAAGTCCTGCCCAAGCGGAGAGGAAACAGACTCTACCTCTTGATGGGTAATGGAAAGGTTCTGGAGGAACATATGCTGTGGCTGTTTTTGGAAAACACATTCTGCCATAGTTACTATTTTATGTAGGGTTGTCAGGCAAATTCTCTAAAGGTGACATTTGAACATATATCCATAAAGTGAGAAAATAAGCCATGTTTGTATTAGAGAAAGAGTAGTGAAAAAAAGGCAAAGGCCCTGGGGCAGATTATGATTACAGTATTTGAATCGTTATAGTTGGAGTCAAGTGGGCAAAGGACAGAGTATTAAGGGTTAGTTCAGAGAAGTGGCTGTTGTTGTGTGCCATGCAGTTGATTCCAACTCGTAGCAATCTTATAGGATAGAGGAGGCTTCCCCATAATCAGAGGAAGGAAATAGAGTGAGATCAGTGTGTTAATTCTCCTGATCTCCTCCTTCAGAGTTCCTCGACTATATCTTGACAGATGGTCACGGCTTCTCTTAAAGCAGCCTGTTCTACCAATTCTCTCTCCTTTCAGTTACAGTAACCTCTCCATCCCTTCAGGCCATGAATGGTGATACTTCACTACTACTAAAACTCAGTGCTATCGAGTCATTGTGACTCATAGTGACCCTATATGACAAAGCAGAACTGCCCCATGGAGTTTCCAAGGAGCGACTGGTGGATTCGAACTGCCGACCTTTTGGTTAGCAGCCAAGCTCTTAACCGCTCTGTTTATGCTCTATCCCCTGTGGTTCCCCTACACTCACACCACTGTAAATAGTCCCTTTGCAAATGAAATCTCCTCAATCTTATTTTGCATGTATCATCTATTCTGTCAGGACCCTGAGCCAATATAGCAATGTTTAATCTTTTAAAATCCAAACTAGAGTATTCATGTATTTAATTTTGGTCTACATCCCTTCTCTAAGGAACCCTGGTTGCACAGTGGTTAAACTCTTGGCTGCTAACCCAAAGGTTGGGGTGTGAACCCACCAGCCACTCCACAGGAGAAAGATGTGGCACTCTGCTCCCATAAAGATTTCAGCCTTGGAAACCCTGTGGGGCAGTTCTACTCTGTCCTCTATAGTCACTATGAGTTGGAATCGACTCGACAGCAACAGGTTTTTCCCTCCTCTCGTTGTCCTCTTTTTCTTCCTCCCCTGCTCTGTGGCTTTGAAAATGGAAGAGTAAGTGTAGAAATGTTTATAGCATTTCAGGAGGTAGTTTGATGAGGCGTACAACTCTTTAAACTCAAATGTAAAATAAACAAATAGATGTCTATATGTAGATGTCTATTTGGGCACTAAAATCCGTGTGAAATGGGTGCAGGCATTGTCCATATGTCAATGAGAGAACGCTGATCCCCTTACCTGTTACCATCTCTATTATCTACTCTCTCCACCAAACCATTTGAAATATATTATCACCTCTGGACATTTTACAAAGAAATTTGAGCAGAGGGCTAAAAGAAGTGAGCTATGCTTATATCTGAGGAAAAACCTATAAAAACGTGAACAAAGTCCTTGGAGTCCACGGTTTGGCAAATCTTAAATATCCTGAATCTCTCCTACAATCAAAACTAAACATTTGTAAATTTTTCTCACCTAGCCCTTGGGCCTTTAATTTTCCTCTTGGTTTGCTGACTTTGTTTTTTCCTAGAGAAGAATATTACAGAGAGGATCAAATGGTCAAGATTTCAAGCACATTTCTACCTTTTCTTTTTTTTCTTTTTAAAGAAAATTAGTGTATGGTGTCTTTTTTTTTGTGGAGTAGGAATTTTTTTTGTGTGTGTGTGTGCTTTAGGTGAAACTTTACAGAACAAATTAGTTTCTCATTCAATAATTTATACACAAATTGTTTTGTGACATTGGTTGCAATCAGCACAATGTGTCAGCACTCCTCTTCCACACCCAATTCCCTGTTTCCATCTATCCATTTTTCCTGTCCCTTCTGTGTCTTCTTGTCATGGCTTTTGGGAAGATGTTGCCCTTTTGGTCTTGTATACATGATTGAACTAAGAGCAGGTTCCTCATATGTGTTATTGTTTGTTTTATAGATCTGTCTAATCTTTGACTGAAGGGTGAACTTTGGGAGTGGCTTCAGTTCTGAGTTAAAAGGGTGTCTGTGGGCCATAGTCTCTGGGGTTCTTCCAGGCTCTGTCAGACCAGTAAGTCTGGTCTTTTTTTTTTAATTTGAATTTTGTTCTACATTTTTCTCCCACTCTGTCTGGGACTCTCTGTTATGATCCCTGTCAGAGCAGTTGGTGGTGGTAGCCAGGCACCATCTAGTTCTTCTGGGCTCAGGCTGGTGGAGGCTTCAGTATTTGTGGTCCGTTAGTCTTTTGGACTAATATTTCCCTTGTGTCTTTGGTTTTCTTCATTCTTCTTTGCTCTGGATGGGATGGGACCAACCGATGTATCTCAGATGGACGCTCGCAAGCTTTTAAGACCCCAGACACTACTCACCAAAGTAGGATGTATAAAATTTTCTTTATGAACTGTGCTATGCCAGTTTACCTAGATGTCCCTCAAGACCATGGTCCTCAGCCCTCGGCCCCTGTAACTCAGTCCCTCAAGGTGTTTGCATATGTCCAGGAAGCTTCTATGGTTTTCCTTGGTCAAGTTGTGCTGACTTCCTCTATATGTATGCTGTGTATGGTGTCTCTTGACTGAACTAACTCACTTGGACAAAGTCCAGCACTGCTCTGAGTAATTTCTTAGTCAACAGTTATTGAAGGACTGGTACATCTTACCTAAAATAGGCTGATTAAATATCTAGTTTAAAATGACATTTTTCTTACAGCTTCTTCTTATTCCCCCAAAAAAGACCTCTGAAGACACAGGAAAATGTAAAAACTTAACGAGCAATAGACAATCTAATGAGAATATTTCCCCTGGTGGAGTTGGACCAAGAAAACTCTATGCACAGTTTCCCTCATGGCAAGCTCAAGCTTGGTGATACACCAGAGTCATCCAGAATAAGGATGGGATGGAGAGTTGCTGAGTGCTTACCCCAGTCTGGTGTAATAGTTAACAACAACAGTTAAGAATAGTTACTCTGGCTACATAACAAATTACCTCAAAACTTAGTGACTTCAAACAATGGTAATCATTTATTATTTTTCACATTTTTGTGAGTCAGGAATTAAGACCAAGCACAGTAAGTATAGTTTGTCTTCGCTTCACAGTGTCTAGCGTCTCCATTGGAACACTTCAAGACTGGAGGCTGGAATCATCTACAGGCTCGTCCACTTACATATTTGGTGGCTGATGCTAGCTATTGACAGGGGCCTAGCTGGGGCTGTCAGCCAGAAACTCACATCTGGCCTCTCCATGTGGCTGCTGGGCTTCCTTATAACAAACATGGTGACTGGATTCTAAGGGAAAGTATTCTAAGACAGAGAACCAGGTAGAAGCCAGGTTGCCTTTTATGATCTGGCCTTGGAAGTCACATAGCATCACTCCCATCACATTCTATTGGTCAAGACAGTTACAAGGGTCTACCAAGTTCCAAGGAGAGGGAACACAGATTCCCACCACTTGATGGAGGAGTGTTCATACTGTAAGAAACCATTTAGGGTTAAATATATATTAGTGAGACCATCTTTGGAAAATACAATCTGCCACAGATGGGGCTCCCAGGTTAGATGGTCTGGGCTAGAATTACTGCTCTGCCACTTACTAATTATATGACCTTGGGCTAGTAAATTACTTGACCTCTCTTTACCTCAGTTTCCCCATAGGGTTAATATGAAGATTGAACGAGTTACATATCAAGCAGTTATAATAGCTGTTGTATTGTGTCCTGTTGAGTTTTTCCAGCTCATAGTGATCCTATATAACAGAGTAGAACTGCCCCATAGGATTTCCTAGACTGTAATCTTTATGGGAGCAGATTACCAGGTCTTTTCTCCTGTGGAGCAGCTGGTGAGTTTGAACCACCAAACTTTCAGTTAGCAGTTGAGTGCTTAACCTTTGCATCACTAGGGCTCCTTCAATTAAAATAGTACCTGGTACATATTAAGCGCTAAGAAATGTTAGCTATTATTATGTAACACAGCTGAAGAGGTACTCTGTCCTCTTCACCTCCTTCCATCTTTCCCATTCTCTAGTAGGAAGGGACAGTCTTTTAGCATATTAACAAATTAAGTTAAATTGTGAGAAATGATTGATATTAACAGAAGGGGATAGTGGTGTTAGTCTCATACATTTACCTTATAAAGAATCTAAAACCCTTAGCCTGGTCCAACAGAGGTCTATAAGGAACTGCTAACTGCGGGGAAAACACAGTCTGCCATAGGTGGGGGCTCCCAACTTTGATGACCTGGCTTAGAATTTATGTTCTGCCACTTATTAAATATATGACAGTGGCAGTTTTGGCAGGATAGAAGACAGAGTTGACATCCTGTGGGGAGGAGGATCGAGGAAGAGAAAGAAAATAAAGAAGTCCTCCAGACCATTTTCTTTTTAATATTTCTTTTTTGTACTTTGGATGAAGGTTTATAGAACAGTTAGTTTCTCATTAAACAGTTAGTACACATATTGTTTTATGACATTGGTTAACAACCCCACGACATGTCAACACTCTTCCTTCTCGACCTTGAGTTCCCTATTAGCAGCTTTCCTGTCCCCTCCTGCCTTCTAGTCCTTGTCTCTGGACTGTTGTGCCCCATTAGTCTCGTTTTGTTTTATGGGGCTGTCTAATCTTTGGCTGAAGGGTGGACCTTGGGAATGACTTCATTGCTGAGTTAAAAGAATGTCCGGGGGCCATACTCTCAGGGTTTCTCCAGCCTCTGTCAGGCCAGTAAGTCTGGTCTTTGCTAGTGAATTAGAATTTTGTTCTACATTTTTCTCCAGCTCTGTCCGGGATCTTCTGTTGTGATCCTTGTCAGAGCAGTCAGTGATGGTAGCTGGGCACCATCTAGTTGTACTGGACTCAGTCTGGTGGAGGCCGTGGTAGCTGTGGTCCATTAGTCCTTTGGACTAATCTCTCCCTTGTGTCTTGTTTTCTTCATTCTCCCTTGCTCCCGAAGGGATGAAACCAGTGGAGCATCTTAGATGGCTGCTCACAGGCTTTTCAGACCCCTGACGCTACTCACCAAGGTAGAATGCAGAACACTTTCTTTATAAACTATGTTATACCAATTGAGCTAGATGTTCTCTGAGACCATGGTCCCCACGGCCCTTAGCCCAGCAATTCGGTCCCTCAGGGAGTTTGGATGTGTCTATGGAGCTTCTGTGACCTTTCCTTGTACAAGTTGTGCTGGCTTCCCCAGTATTTTGTACTCTCTTACCTTTTACCAAAGTTACCACTTATCTACTGTCTATTTAGTATTCCCTCCCACCCTTCCCATCCCTCGTTACCATCAAAGATTGTTTCTTTTTCCCTCCACAACATTTTTAAACCTTATTCTGTATGGCCCAAAAAGCAACATGGTAAGATTCTGTGTTCATAAATCTTCTACTAATGAGATTTTTTTACATGGACCCAGTGGTTGTACTTGCGTGTTTTCTAGACATTATAGACATAGGGAAGTTGCCCATCTGACTGTCCACCTCTTTGTCCAGAGGAAAACACACCAAAATATTAATATTAGTTCTCCTGGGTGGTGAGATTAAAAGTGATTTTTTTAAAAACTTTTCCAAATTTTTTACGATTTGATAATTCAATTAAATGTTAGGGAAAAAATGACCTCCTGACACAACAGCTGTGCTTCCACATTAATAATGTTTCTGAGTATTAATTATCAACACACTCTCACCAGGATTTCATTGGGAGAAATGGCCTGAGCCAACCTCTGGAGCTTCCCTTTCCTTAAGAGAGAAGAGAGTTTGCTGAGTTTCTCTTGAACCGAAATCTGCAGAATCACCAAGATGCAGAATGACTGATAGAGTGGTTAAGAGGTCTGCTTCATGGCCCAGGTGTGGGTGACCCTACTGACTGACCCCCTTAAAGACCTAGAGCCTCTCCAACTTCACCTTTTGAAGTTTACTGAGGAATACAACGAACTTCCCAGTGACCTGAACATGGTTTCTGCTATTTCAGTAGAAATCACGGTAGTTTATAAAGTACAGCTGGAGGAGGGGTGTGTGAAAGATCCCAGAGCACAGCGAAGCTGCACCCCACCTCTCTTCTCTATTGCTAACAACACACCCAGAGGTCCTCAGGGAGGGGCAAGTACAATAAGAAAACACCTGTGAATTCCTTGTAGAACTCCCCCCTGGTGGCTGCATTCCACCCTTTCCTCTCTTATAAAAAATTCCATTTGCTCCATCTCTGACCCCAGGCCATGGAAAAGTGGACGGAGACCTGGTGTGGCTTCTCCGGTCTTGGCTGTGATCCCTGCATCAGTTAATCATCCTACCCCAGCCTGACTGGCCCAGCTCTTTGCTGTGGCTCATCCTCCGGCTTTTCTGGTGATTACTCTAAAACTTTTCCCAGATAGAAGAATTTTTCAATGTTTTTTTCTTCCTCACTACTCCAACTCATGTGCTGGCTACTGCCCATGAGAGGGGCCACAGTTTCCTCCCACAGAGCTGACTATGGTAAGTAATGACCAAGTTAGGTCCAGGGCCTATTACCAACTACCTCTGCCACAATGAACACGTCATTTGACTTCCCTTAGCTTCCTTATCTTTGAAAAGAGGATAATAGTAACTACCTTGCCGTCTTCAAGGAACAACTGTGATAATCTGAATCAGGTGTTCTTAATCTACCTATCTATTTATTTTTTCCATAGTTCTTTTGATACTCTGGGCGGCCTACTGATTCCTTTTCAGAATTATGTTTTTAAATACATAAAATAAAATACATATGATTACAAACAAAACCAATCAGATTGAAATACAATTATCAAAGCATTAACAAAAAAGGAATTGATACTGAAAGAAATGCATTTTTTGATTAATGTATTAAATAATAAAATTTAGTAGTGGGTCTAAAGATGACTTTGATTTCAAACTAGTATCAAGCTTCAATGGTATACTGACATAGCTACAACACTTGTAGAAGTATAGCCCGAGTGCTCCTTAGAAGTGAGGATGGTGAGACTTCATCTCACATACTTAGGACATGTTAACAGGAGGGACCAGTCCCTGCAGAAGGACATCATGCTTGCTAAAGTAGAGGGTCAGTGAAAAAGAGGAAGACCCTCAATGGGATGGATTGACACAGTGGCTGCAGCAATGGGCTCAAGCATAACAACTGTCATGAGGATGGCACAGGACTCAGCGGTGTTTTGTTCTGTTGCACATAGGGTCATTATGAGTTGGAACTGACTCAATGGCACCTAACAACAACAGCAGTGATGTGATTTGAAAAGACCCATGGTTTCATTTGGTTACAAAGTCACAGGTACTGTTAGGATTATGGTTTGCTGCTTCCATTCCTCACTGAAGAAAATGCTAAATTTTAGTTTAGTGAAAAAGAATTTCTTCCATCTAAATTTACAGTCCCTCCTAAATCTATTCACATACTCCTGGGAGGTCCATGGACTCCAGATTAAGAAACTCGGATGAAAATAAAGGAAAAAATATATGTGAAAAAACTTTGTAAGCTATAAGGTTGAATACATTTGGAAGATGAAACGATTTCAAAAAGAGCACCAGGTTCGAGTTTCCTTGCATCTTATGATTTCTCCCACGTCAGTTTCCATGAATAATTTTTTTTGAGTTGTTTGGATTGTCACAGAGCCATTTCTACAACACAGGTCATTAATATCTACCTGAGGTCTTCACTTCTCAAAATTAGTCCATTATATTCCTTATCCTCAGGTTAAGCAGGCATATTTCTAGATGTGTTTCCTAACCCACCTATATTAGAATGACCTGGAGAAGAGAGAGTGGGCTGTGTGCATGCTAAAGTTAGAGATTCCCAGGCCCTGCCCTAGTCCTACTGAATCATGGGTGGCCCCAGGTTATCTCCTCCTCTCGCCTCCTTCTTCTCTTCTATTTTCTTTCTTCCTTCCCTCCCTCCTTCCTTTCTTCCTCTTCCTTCTCTTCTTTTAGAAGCACACTCAAGTCTGAGAAACTCTGATTTAAGGAAAATTGTGCCTAATATAGAAGCAGAGCTGCTATCCAGACAGCACAGCGGAAGGACAGATGATCTTCTGGAAATTTTTAAGGTTATTTCCTGAGCCCGTATCAAATAAACCAGAGTCCAAAGGGGCCCTATAATCTTTTCCTCAAATGTCTACCTGAGTCCTAACCATCTACCTGCTCTCCCTCCAGTTAGGACAGTTGGAAAGCCCATAGTCCACTCAACATGGAATCCAGGTCCATAGTCAGTTAGGCACTGCAGGGACCCTTTCCAGAGTCAAAGGGATAAAAACCTCACACATAAGTGAGCAAACCACCAATACCTGTGCCCAGCATCCCACCCCAGAGGTACATTTTGAAAGGTGAAGAGAATCACACCAAAATCTGAGATATGCCAGATGTTGGGGTTTACTTGGGAGAAGGCAAAGGAGAGCAAGGGTAGAAGGGAGAGAGACCTTATCATGAGAAGCCTCATTCAATTTTGATAACCTTTTCCCAGAAACAAAGAGACTGATTCTGGGTTCTGCTGCACACCAGGAACTCAGGGCTTCTTGATGTCTTCCTGGTCTCAAAGTCAGGGCAGATGGAGTAGAAAAGAAGAACATGGAAGGTGGTGCTATTCCTAAGGAGGAGTTGCCTGGCTAGGTCTTTGAAAGTATTTCTTTCTTTACTCAGGAGCTGATGAGGGGGAAAGAAGAGATTCTCTCTTCCCAGAAAAGACAGTGACAGAGAGAATGGGCATAATACGGTGTCCTCTAACTTAGTGGAAACCCTGGTAGTGTAGTGGTTAAGAGCTATGGCTGCGAACCAAAAAGTCAGCAGTTTGAATCCACCAGACACTCTTTGGAAACCCTGTGGCGCAGTTCTACCTGTCCTATAGGGTCACTATGAGTTGGAATCCACTTGACGGCAATGAGTTTGGTTTTTTTTCTATCTCAGTAGGAACTGATGGCTCAAGAAGATACATTCCCTATGCAGGAGATGCTGGGAACATGAATGTATGTGGTTGGGAGAGAGGGACACACCAACGTGCTGGAAATTATTTCTTTTCAAATGTCTACTCCTCGAAGATTTCAGCAGGCTACTGGGAATTTTAGAAGTCTTCCCCATTTGTTGCAACCAAGACTTCTTTGAGGGGATGAATGTTTATGGAATCATTTCAAAGTGCTTGTGGTTGCAGACATTTGCAGACTTCTCCAGCTGCCAAGAATTTGGAACAGTGGGAAATATAGCAACATGTGGTAGGAGCGTGGAGTGACATGAGCAGAGCCCTCTTTGAGGCATCCAGTTCTGTACCAAACACCAGCTCCACTTCCCACCCCTCGCACCCTCCTCCCCCTGCCCCACCAGCCTCATTCCTTCCACTTTGAGACTGTCCTGTCCTGAAGTGGCTTTCTGCAGGCAGAGGGGGCTCAATTTCTCCCATTTCCTTCAAATCCGCACAAGCATGGGCTCATTTCCATGGTTCTTTGTGAAGAACGTATGCTAAACACTTGGTTCTCCCAAATGGCCTCCTGCCTGCTTTTTGCACATTTTGGGGAGAAATAGAATCCAAATCAGCAGATGGAAAACTACAACCTGTAGGCTAAATCCTGTCACTGCCTGTTTTTGTAAATAAAGTTTTATTGGGAACCCAGTCCTGCCCACCAAGTATTTTTGGTGGCTGCTTTCTTGCTACAAACGCAGAGTTGGGTAGTTGCAACAGAGACCATATGGTCTGCAAAGCTGAAAGTATTTTCAGTCTGGATCTTTACGTGAAGTTTTCTAACTCCTGGCATAAATGATGGAGACAGGTCAGAGGAAAAATAGGGGATTCACTGAGTTAAAGGAGGACAATTAAATCTCTGATTCTGAGAGCAGAAAAGCAAGAGAAATTGCTTGTTGTCTGCAGTATAAGTAACATGTATTAGGCACTCTCAATGTGCCTAACCGCTCTACCAATCACTTTGCATATATTCTCATTTCTCATGATAACTCTGTGAGGTAGGTACTATTATTACTCCTATTTTACAGTTGAGAAAATGGAGGTCCAAAAACATCGAATCACTTGCTCTGATCATCCAGCTAATAAGTGGCAGGGTGGGAATTAGAAGCCACAGGTGATTCCAGAGCCCAAAGTCTAGACCATGAGGCCATCCTGCTGAGTAGCTCTCTGTCATGAGAAACATGAGACTGGCTTCTTGGAAGGACCCAGGCTTCCTCAGCCACCCAGGTCAAAGGTGCCCTAATTCTTAGCACTGCAGTCCGCAGCAGCTCTATCACAGGAAATTCTGGTTTCTTAGGCCTTCAGTGGGCCCCATGCAGTTGAATTTTGAAATGTTCTAGTGGGAGTGGGGTAAGGATTTCCCTGCTCAGTCATATTTGCTCCCCTAAGCCTTATTACTAGATTTTAAGAGGAGGAAAACCAAAAATTATCACTCACGTTGCTTTTGGCTATTTTGAAAATCCGGTAGTGGATTAGGTTGAAACATCCAAAATTTAAGCCCCAAACGGGCATATTGAATAACCTTTTATGTTTCTGCATGGCCTTTCATCCAAAGATCTCAAACGACTTCACAAGCAGCTTCTATTTACTATTATATTACTCCCTCGGGGACTATAATGGAGTGTGACTGCTTGGAGAATTGAAGAGTCCCTTTAAGTTGCACAATTTTTTCCCAGTTCTTTCTGCTTAAAGCAAGCACTTCACCAATATTTGTAAAAAAAGAAAAAAGATGAAAAGAAAAGAAGCATGCTGGGGACCGGTTCCTCTCTTTGTTTAAATTGGCATTTACCGAAAATAGTATTTCAGGTACAGCCTTGGTTCAAAGACTGTTGTTGATGCTACTAGACATAGTAAAAAACCCTCAACGGTAAAGTAAAAGCAAATCAGCACTTAATTCACAGTCTCCTTGTGAGGCCTGATGAATTCACATACAGGAGTTTAGCTCAGCGTCTGCTAGGTTCACTGCTCAGTTTTTCTTTAATAAAGAAGTTGGACATCTTTGGATCCCATCAACCAATAATTACATGCAAGAACGACCATTTCATGAGCTCCGACTCGGTGCCAGTTCTGTATAAGCAGCTTCATCAGTGGCCTTCAAAGAGGGTTTGCCTACAACTCAGGGGGGAGCGAAGAGAACTTCCAGTCCATCTTTATTTATCTATCTATCTTCTATCTATTTATTCATTGTAATACACTTAATTTTTTTAGAGCAGTTTTAGGTTTACGGAACAATTGTGCAGAAAGTACTGAGAGCTCCCATACACCACTCCCCCCAACATTATTTCTCCTTATACTATTTTTTAATCTCATCTGGCTAAATTATTTTTGGTATATGCTCATATTATGTTATTCAATAGTGCATGAACATGATTACTAAGTAGATGTTCAATTTTTTTTAACTGAAAGGAGGTGTGGAAAATATTCACTGTTGTATATTTATTATCTCCGTATTTCAATAGCACTAGACCCTTAGAGAGGGCAACGTTTGGTTCTGTTATACATAATGTTGCCATGAGTCAGAGCTGACTCAATGGCAAGTAGTAACAACAGACCTTTAGAGGTCACAAACTGGAATGTCTCAGAGACTTGAAAGTAAATGAAGGGGTGACAGGGCTGAATGGACACTGACTAATGTGGAGAGAACATGTCCCATCAAAAGAAGGTAGCTGCAGCTGACCTGTGGCCACTCCCTCCAGCCAAGTGTTGCCAAGTGGAAATGAAGACCCAGCTTGGCCGGATCTTTAGGTTTTTCAAGAGAAGCTGAGAAGTTCCTTTTTATGTGAAATCTTGCGATTTATGGGTGAAATCCCACTATATTTAACTATAGAAAACTTTTCAAAGCAACACCATGCTGGCCAAAAACTCCTCACTTCTTAGCCAGATTTGGCCCATGGATTACCAGTTTGTAGCCTCTACCCTGGATGTTATATCAAAAAGATTTCTGAGGATGAACCAATTTATGAAACGCAACAGAACAGGGCCCTCAATGGAGGTCAGTGTATTAAATGCTCTGAGAAGCAGTGCAAGGAAGAAATCTGTTTAGCTTTGTTGAAGCCACTGCTCCCTCAGATCATTAGCCTCTGGACTCTCTGTCAACAACCTGTACAAGTATGGTTATGAAGAATACATGCTGGGAAATGCTATGCCATCTCATTTAACCCTCTCAGTAACTATGCAAGGCAAGCATTGCAGCTATTATTTCCATTGTACACATGAAACAATTGAGGCTCAGAGAGTGTCTTAGTTATCTAGTGCTGCTATAACAGAAGTACCACAAGTGCGTGGCTTTAACAAACAGAAATTTATTTTCTTACAGTTTAGGAGGCTAGAAGTCCGAATTCAGGGTGCCAGCTCTAGGGGAAGGCTTTCAGTTCTGGAGGAAGTTCTTGTCTCTTCTGAGCTTCTACTCTTGGGTGATCTTCATGTGGCTTGGCATCTCTCTTCCTCCATCTCTGCTTGCTGGCTGGCTTGTTTAATCTCTTTTATATCTCAAAAGAGATTGACTCAAGACACACCCTATACTAATTCTGGCTCATTAACATAACAAAGACAACCTATTTCCAGATGTGATTATAACCACAGGCATAGAAGTTAGGGTTTACAACACATATTTTTTGGGGGACACAATACAAGCTGTAACAGACAGGTTAAGAAAATTGTTCAGGATCATATAGTCTGTGAGGGACAGAAGCTCTGTCTGACTTTAAAGCTGAAACTATTTCCACTATAGTTCATAACTATAAAACCAAAACCCAAAACCCAAAACCAAACTTGTTGCCATCAAGCCAATTCCGACTCCTAGTGACCCTATAGGACACAGTAGAACTGCCCCCATAGGGTTTCCAAGGAGCAGCTGGTGGATCCAAACAGCCGACTTTTTGGTTAGCAACTAAGCTCTTAACTACTGTGCCACGAGGGCTGCTCATAACTATAACCACCCCCCAAAAAAAGTCTTTGAATTTTTTTTTTTTAATTGGCACAGTAACGATTTTAGGATTCTGTAGGATTATCTGTTCTTTTTTTTGGTTGGGGGGTAGGTTTAAAAAAATAAAATAAAATATTCTGTAGCAATATATCAAGTGGCACTGGTTCCATAAGCTACAGGCGCACAGGTCTCATTTTATAGCCTGTGCTCTGATGAGCATCACTCCCCTGGGAGGGTTTTGGGGATCTTTTCCCTCACCCCTGGGTGTTCTAAAAGGAGTGTTCTGAGACAGGTGTTCTGGAAGGGGTTCCTTGGGCCTTCCTCTCTCTCCCTGGCATCTGGCTCATCTCTCTCTCTTTCCCTCCCTGGCTGAACTCTGTCATTTTTGTCCCTACCCAATGCCCTGGTTCAACTTGGCCTTGGCCGTCTCTCTCTGCAGCCATCCCAGTAGGCAGCCAGAGATGGAGGGAGGCGCTGGACAGGGCCCGGGTTGGACATGGAGGGGATCCCAGAGGGCCAGATGCATGGGGCAAGCCCTAGAAACAGGCTGTGGGGCTGGAGTGGGGTCAGGGCTGAGACTGAGAAGGGGTGAGGGAGGCCCGCATCACAGCCTGGCCCCTCTGACACCATTTGTGTACCAGATGCGCACTGAAGCCTGCCATTTGGACAGCCTTGAGTCAAATCCCATGCCCAAGAGTAAGGCATCCCTGCTGTGTCTTGACGATCTCCACAAAGGATCCTTCATCCCAAAAGGGGAATTCATCCCCTCCTTGGCAATCACTTCCAGGCTTAACTAACCAGCCTTAATGGGAGAAAGTTCATCCTCAGCTCTCACAGAAACTCCTCCTGGTGCATTTCTTTTCAGAGTCTCTCCAGAGACCCAGGGGAAAATGAGCCAGCCGCTGCCCTCCACATACTAACCTTTGATAAGCCTGAGGACTACACAGCTAAGTAGCTAAGAGCATTGGACAGAGCTGAGTCTGAGTCCCAGAGCATTATTACCTAGCTGTGTGATTCCGAGCAACTTATATAACCTCTTTGTACTTCCCCCCGCTTTTTTTTTTTTTTAATATTTTATTGAGTTTTAGGTGAAAATTTACACAGCAACTTAGGTTTCCATTTAACAGTTTTTATACAAATTGTTCTGTAAGATTGGTTATAATTTTCACAATGTGCCAGCCTTCTCATTATTTCCATTCTGTTTGTTCTGTTTCCACTGATGTAGCTTCCCTTCCCCTCCTTGCCGTTTCATCTTTGCTTTTGGGTAAATGTTGACCTATTGGTCTCATGTAGTTGATTGTTTTAGGGAGCTAATTACTCACAGGTGATACTGCTTGTTTTATAAGCCAATCTATTACTTGCCTGAAAGGTGACCTCCAGGAATAGCTTCAGTGCCAAGCTCAAAGTGTGTCTTAGAGTGATAGTCTCAGGGGTTCCTCCAGATGCTATTGGTCCAGGAAGTCTGGCCTCTTTAGGAATTTTAATTTTGTTCTACATTTTTCACCCATTCTGTCCAGGACCTTCTATTTTATTCCTGGTCAGAATGGTAGGTGTAGCCGGGCACCATCTAGTTCTTCTTGTCTCAGGTAAGAAGACACTGGGGTTCTTGTGGGCTATTAGTCCTGTGTACTAGTTTCTTCTCTGAGTCTTTAGTTTCCTTCATTTCTGTACCTCACTTTCTTAGAAGTTATTTCAGGCATAGCCTTTGTTCAAAATGTGCTAAAACCACTATACTTCTAAGAGAAATGGAACCATACACCACACAAAAACTTATACATGATTGTTCACAGTACCATTATTCATAATAGCCAAAAAGTGGAAATAATCCAAGTGTCCATGAACAGATGAAATATATAAATGTGTTAAATCCATAACGAGAAAAACCTAAACCCATTGCGGTCGAGTTGATTCCAACTCATAGTGGCCCTACAAGACAGGGTAGAACTGCCCCACGGGGTTTCCAAGGCTGTAATCTTTACAGAAGCAGAGCGGCTGGTGGGTTGGAACCGCCAACCTTTCTGTTAGCAGCCAAGCACTTAACCACGGCACCATGAAGCCTCCTTTAAATGCATACAATGGATGATTATTTGGCCGTAAAAACCAAAGAAGTACACATGAAAAGACGTTCAATATCATTAGTTATTAGGGAACTGCAGATCGAAGCCATTATGAAGTACCACTTCACACTCACTAGGATGGCTATAATAAAAAAAGAAAAGAAAAATAGTAAATATTAACAAGGATGTGGAGAAATTGCGACGTTGTAGATTGTTGGAGGGAGTGTAAAACAGTGTGGAGGTTCCTCAAAAAGTTATACATAGAATTACCATATGATCCAGGAATTGCACTCCTAGGTATATACTCCAAAGAACTGAAAATAAGCTCTCAAACAAGTACCTGTACATGCAGGTTCATAGCAGCACTACTCACAACAGCCAAAAGGTGTAAACAGCCCAAATGTCCATCAGCAGATGAATGGATCAACCAATTGTGGTATACATGCACAATGGAATATTACTCAGCCATAAAAAGGAATGAAATTCTAACACATGCTACAATGTGGATGAACCTCAAAGGTAAAAGACATCAGGCACGAAAGGTCCCATATCATGATTCCATTTATATGAAGTATCCAGGATAGGTAAATCCATAGAGGGAGAACACAGATTAGTGGTTGCCAAAAGCTGGGGGAAAAGAGGAATGGGGAGTGAATGATTATTGGGAACAGGGTTTCCTTTTGGGGTGATGGTAATGTTTTGGAACTAGACAGAGGTGCTGGTTGCACAACATTGTGAATGTACCAAATGCCACTGAATTGTTCACTTTAACATGGTGAATTTTATGTTCTATGAATTTCACATCAATGAAAATTCACAAAGGAATGAAGTACTGATACATGGACGATCCTTCAAAATATTATGCTAAGTGAAGAAGCCAGTCACAAAGAACTACAGATTGTATGATTCTATTTATATGCAATGTCCAGAAATTTCAAATCCATGGAGACAGAAAGTAGATTAGTGATTGCCTAAAATTGGGGTGGAGGGCAGTGGGGAGTTTGGGAGAAATAGGGGCTGACTGCAAATGGGTACAAGGTTTCTTTTTGGGGTGATGAAAATGTTCCAAAATTGATTGCAGTGACAGTTGCATAACTCTGCAAATATACTAAAAACTATCGAATTGCACACTTTCAGTGGGTGAATTACACTGTATTAAATTATATCTCAATAAAGCTTCTATAGAAAAAAAGAAAAAATGCCCAGTACTTACTTCAGAGGATTATTGTAAAAATTGAATGTAATTCCTGTAAAATGTTTAGCACAGTGTCTGATCCACAGTAAATAATCAATAATTGTTTTCTTCAGTAGTAATAACAGTAATAATACATTTATAGCTTTATGTTGCCTATACCACCATATAGAACAATACTTAGTATCTGCTATAAAATATTATATGTAACTATATGTTAAATATAAATTAGTATAAAATAATAATTACAAACATAATATTATTTTCACCCACTGTCTCCTCAACCTCCAAAACTTTCTGATTTTGGCATAGGCCTCCAATTCTTTGACTATCATCCTATACATATATATTATACATAATCTATAATATACTGTCATAAAATATATCTATATATGATTCTTGTTATACGACTATATATTACCATATATTGTAATATATTTTACTATATATTATCATTAATTATATTACATAGTAATGTCACCAGGGAGGACAAGTCCCTGGAGAAGGACATTATGCTTGATAAAGTAGTGGGTCATTGAAAGAGGGAAGACCCTCAATGAGATGGATTAACACAGTGGCTGCAACAACGGGCTCAAACATAGCAACCATTGTGAGGATGGCGAGGGACCAGGCAGTGTTCCCTTCTTTTACACGTACGGTCGCTATGGGTCCGAACGGACTCCAGAGGCACCTAACAACAACATAAGACATTAAGGTATACACGCCATCGTGTATTGTTATATATTATGGTAATTATGAAATGTTATCTGTAGTAGTGTTCACCTGTGACTCCTCTTCCTCCCTAACCTTTCTGAATTTGGAACGTTTTCCCCAATTCTTTGAACGTTTTCTGGCCCCTGATGTATTTGGAAAGAAAATAGCTCCGAGTTTGGAGAAATTAAATTACAACAATGACTCTGATTCAACTACCTCGCCTAGTTCAAGCCAGAAAGCAGAAAAAATAACCCACAGCGCTCCGACAGCTGAGCGGCTCCTACAAGCCCCGCGCGGGGCCGGGGGGAGTGCAGGACCCGGCCGGCGGGGAGGGCGGTTCCAGGGCGGCCGCCGCAGGTTTCAGGCGAGGAGCCAGAGACTGGCCCCGTCCTTCCGTGCCGCCCTCGGGAAGGGCCCTGGACCCAAGCGGATAAAGGGCCCTTTCTTCCCAACCACTCTGACAACCCCTCTGCCTTTTGTAAAGGGATCCAGGGGCTTCGGGTCCCCATCCGTGGCTTCTCCCTTGGTGCTGTTGATGGAGGGGGGAGGGGGGTGCTGACGTGCAGCCACGCAGGTGTCCGATTATTATTAAAATGGTAAATCGGGGCGGCTGCTTGATCTGATAACAAAGACATCATTGAAACCGGGTGTCTGCCTTCCGCTGCCAGGCAGGGGACAAGACAATGATTTCCCCAGAATGTGTTCACTGGCTGGCTTCCCCACAGAGAGGTCTGCAGTGATTCGGTCATGGGTGAATGCAGGAGTTCTGAGAAACCCCAGCTGGGCGGAGCTGCTGCAACTTCAGAACTGTTTCCCCCAGCGAGGGAAGAGGCCTTCTGGAGGCAGGCCACACAGCGCCCCGATCCCCACTGCTAGAGACAGCAGTGTGCTTTTCTGAGACAAAACTAAAAGGGCATTCTCCTGGGCAAGTGTTGGAGGGGCCTGAAATTCCCCTGTAATCTTAGTTTTTTTCCTTAAACCCTGTAACCAGAGACTTGAAAACGGATTATTTTTCATATTTGCTAGACAAACGTCCCCATTCCTTCCTAGTATCAATTAACTGGGATGAAAACAAAACAAAACCTTGTTTCGCACGTACCTTTGAGGCTGACAGATGCAACTTTCTTATAATTAAAAAAATTTTTTTTACAGTTTCTTTTGGGGGAAAATGAATGTATTTAGTAAAGATTATTTTCAGAGAAACTGCTAGAAGCAAAGTTATGTAGAGGAAAAGGCTTAGCAAATTCAAATCACAGAATATTGTAGCTGGACTGTGCAGACACAGAGAGGACCACAGCTATCTGGCACTGCTTCTTTGTGTGGTTGAGGAAAAGGCAACACAGCCATGTCCAAGCACACAGGGCCAGGAGTGGAAGGTGAGACTGGACTTAGTCCCCCATCTACCCACTTGGCTGGGCATTCCAAGGCACAGTCTGCCCAACCATTCATGGTAGCTCTGGGTATGGTCACCACTCTCCCTCAACACCCACTAGTTGCCATCAAGTCAATTCTGACTCATGGCAACCCCGTGTGTGTCAGAGTAGAACTGTGTGCCTTAGCGTTATTAATGGCTGATTTGTCAGAAATAGATTGCCAGACCTTTCTTCTGCCCCACCCCCAGTTATTCTAAAAACTGAGGCTTGGAGATATGAAGTGACTTCCCCCAAGGTCACACAGCCAGACTGATACAGAGTTTCTCAGGGTGAATGAGTCCTCACAGCTCTAATAGCCCAGCTCTTTGCTGGGCTGCCTAAGATGCTCCACTGAGCCATTTTTCTCTGGATCCTGTCATTCCCTTAGAACACTGTCAGGAAGCTGAACCCAGGCACTTGCTCCACCTGGCCACACAAAACTGTCTCCTTCATGCCACTCCAAGCCCACTCTCTCAACTCCTACCCTCTCCGCCTCTGCCCTCAAAAAAACAGGCCACCTCTACTTTCTGCCTTGTCACAAAATTTAGTTAGGGCTCAGAAGCACAAAACCCACTTTCTGATTAAATGAGGGGAAGAGTAAAAGGAAAAAAATACAAATATATAGAAAAAAAGTCAGAATACTTTCTAGCCCCATAAACATAGGATTTTGCTCCCAGAAGAGTCTCTGAAATTACTTACCCTAAGCCCCTAATTTTACAAATGGGGGCATGATTCTCAGAGCGATGAACTGATTGATGGGGTTAGTGCAAAAGGCAGGATATGAAGGGAAAACTTTATGTGACTCAGGTCACCTTTTAAACATGTGTTACTACCTCACACTTCAACAAAGTCTAGGATAAAATTTTCTTCGAAAGTAAAAGTAAAAATCCTCTTTTGTCAAGTGCATAAATATCCCCTAAGTCTACATGTTTTATGGGCTTGGATTTAGGTAAACAGAGTTTTCTTAGAGTAGGTTCACCTGCATTTTCTCAAGAATTATTTTTATAGGACATAATATGCTCTTTGAGATAATTTTTCTCAATGAAGTTCCCATACAGAAGAATTTAAGTCCTGCTAATGGTGCAAGCAGATACTGAGACATGTCTCCCTGGGGAATCGTTTTCCTTGATGGTTTCACCATCCAGATGCCAGTATCTCTCTGTAGTAAGATCAACAACACTATAAACCCCAGCCCCTGCCCTAGCTCAGCATTTAATTTCTGAATATCTTACAATTAGGAACATTCAGTTCACTTACAAATTTGGTGAACTGAATGGAAACCATAGACTTGTCCGATCCTGGGAGTAGCAGTCAGCTTATAAATTCTTGGATATGCAATTCCTTTGAACCCAAGATAGAATCTAGGGCAAGGGCCACAATAGGTTTGAGAGATCTTGTGAATATCAATAAATATCCCCAAATGAACCCTCAGAAACCAGAGAGTTCTTATCTACTTGTCTTGAGAGGTGGGAAGGATTCCATAAGAGGGCTTACAAATTAAGGGAAAAGGGACGGCGGTAAAAGATGGTCCTGGGAGTAACGCCATTGCTCCTTCTTCATGCTCTCACAGCTGGACTGCTAGAACCAGGTCAAATTCCAGGAATTTATTATGTAGCTTTAAGGAGCCCAGGTAGCACAGTAAGGAGCCCTGGTGGTGCAGTGGTTAACCGCTCCCCTGCTAACCAAAAGATCAGCAGCTCGAACCCACCAGCCGCTCTGCAGCAGTAAGATATGGCAGTCAGCTTCCGTAAAGATTACAGCCTTGGGAACCCAGTGGGGCAGTTCTACCCTGTCCTATACGGTCACTAATAAACCAAAAACCCATTGCTGTCGAGTCGATTCCAACTCATAGCAACCCTATAGGACAGGGTAGAACTGCCCCATAAGGGTTTCCAAGGAGTGCCTGGTGGATTTGAACTGCTGACCTTTGGGTTAGCAGCTGTAGCTCTTAACCACTACACTGTCAGGGTTTCCAGGGTCACTAACAGTCAGAATCAATTCAATGGCAATGGGTTTTGTTTTTTTGGAGATGCAGTGGGAAAGAACTTGGCTGCTAACCCAAAGGTCGGCAGTTCGAACCCACCAGCTGCTCAGCAGGCGAAGATGTGGCAGTCTGCTCCCATAAAGATTACAGCCTTGGAAACCCTATGGGGCAGTTCTTCTCTGTCCTATTGGGTCACTATGAGTTGGAATCTCCTCCGTGGCAATGGGTTAAGGGGGTTATTATGTAGCTTTGCACTCGACTACTAACTGAAAGGTTGGTGTTTCGAATCCACCCAGAGGCATCATGGAAGAAAGGCCTAGCAATCTGCTTCTGTGAAGACGACAGTCAAGAAAACCCTATGGAGCTCAATTCTACTCTATAACAGACAGAGTCACAATGAGTCCTTTTAGTGGGCTCAACACGACTAGCTTTCTCTTAAGTGAGCATTTGATATAACAACAATGGATGGTAACTTTTATTCAGCATTTACTATGTCTTAGGCACTGGTAAAAGCCTTATCATGTCATAATCATCCTATGAAATGGGTTCTGCTGCTATCCCTATTTTACAGACAAGCAAACTGAGACACAGAGAGGTTAAGTTACTTTCTTTAGGTCACAGAGCAGAGTCACAGTTTGAACCTAGGTCTCTCTGACTACACAGGTAGCAATGTTAGCTACCAGGTTAGATTGCCTCTCACTGGCTGTACTGAGTCTCTCAGAAGGAGATGGTCACCTGCACATTAGGCTCTTCCAGAGGACACTATTTGGATGCCAAATTCAGGTGATGAAAGAGTCATTGGGAATTTGATCTATGGGGCCACCTTTGAGTTCACACTTAAGTACAGGTGCCAGTTGGCTTTAGAGCACCGTGAAAGAGAATTTCTCAACCTCACTTAATAACAATTTAAGTCTTTAAAATACCTCTCAGGAATTCCTTTAATAACTTCCAACCATCAACACATGAGGTAACGTCCAGAAGAACGGAAGGAAAATTAAAACTTTTTGTGGAGAAATGAGAGAAGCATACAGATAGTGTCTACCTAGCATGCATAACTGATGCAGCTACCCTCCGTAAAAATGAACATAAGGTGTATGTGAACCCCCATGTTTAGAACCACCCTTCCTTCTACTTATTTATTTATTGATCTGACAATTATTTATTGACTACCTATCATGTGCTCAGTACCACAGGAGACAACACAGCATGGCAGTTAAGACTATGGATTCTCCGACCAGGCCAGATGGGTTAGACTCCCAGCTCTGACACTTAATTGCTATGGGACCTTGAGCACACTAATCTTTCAGGGCTTCAGTTTTCTCATCTGTAAAATGGGAATAATAACAGTACCTAAATCAGGGGGCTGTTACGAAGATTACACAAGTTAATATAAGTGCTTAGAAGTGAGCATGGCCTATTGTAAGCACTATTTAGGTCTTTTCTATTATTGTCTACTAGAGAATGTGCTCTATTATTGTCTACTAGAGAATGTGCTACCAACATTTTTCCAGTTGCTCAGGCCAAAATCCTAGGAGTATCTTTTATTTTCCTCTTTTCTTACCCCCGCCCCCACCTCCATATATAACCCATAAGTAAGTCCTTAGATCTCTCTCTGCAAATTCATCTACTTCTTAGCATCCACTGCTGCCTAGCCCATGCCACCACCATCTGTTGCCTGGACCGCAGCAATGGCCTTAATTTTGTCTTTTTACAATCTAATCTCCTCAGTAATTAGGACGATCTTAGTAAAACATAAACCATTGCTTTATTTAAAACCCTACCATGGTTCCTCATTGTAATCAAAAGAAAATTCTTACCATGTCTAGGTGTAGGTTGCCAGACATTAATAAAATACAAGATGCCCAGTTAAATTTGAATTTCAGGTAATCACAGATAATTTTATAGTATAAGTATGTCCCCAAAGCTGCATGGTACACGTTTATACTAAAAATTACTCCCCATAATTAATTGTTAATTATTATTTTTTCTATTATTTATTTATTCATTCATTCATTTTGATAAATCTGGCAACCCTACCAAGAAGAGTCTCTGAGATTACACTCTGCTCACTGCATCTCCTTCTACTCTTCCAGCCCCAAAGGTCCACATTCCTTCCTTCCTCCTGTCTTAGGGATTTGTTCTTGCTGTGCCTTCTTCCTGGAATACTCAGCTCCCAAGGGTTGCTATGACTGGCTGCATCTTGTTATTCAAGGAATCCTTACGTGTCACCTTCTCAGGGAGGACTTCCCTAACTACCCAATCTTTTTTTGGAGGGGAGGGAGACGTTTCCCTTTTTTATTTGTCAGGTTTATTGGGTATAATTGATAGACACTAAAACTGATCCTTTTTAGTGTAAAATTCTATGTGTTTTGACAGGCACAGACAGTTGTGTGACTACCAACACAATCAAGATAAAGAACAGTTTAACCACTCCCGCAAAGTGCCCTCATGTCCCTTGTAGTCAACCCCTCTCCTCTTTTCCAACCCCTGGCAACCACTGACCCTTTGTCTGTTCCTATAGCCTTTTCCAGAATGTCGTCATAATGGAATCATACAGTATTCAGCCTTTTGAGCCCAGTTTTATTCATTTGGCATAGTGCATCTGAGATTCATCCATGTTGTTGCATGTATCACCCATGTCATTGCATGTTCCTTTTTTATTGTTAAGCAGTATCCCCTTGCATGGACATACAGCTTGTTCATCTATTCACCAGTTGAAGGACATCTGGATTATTTTCAGGTTTACGAATACAGCCACTATAAACATTTGTGTACAGGTTTTTGTGTGAACCTAAGTTTTCATTTCTCTAACATAAATACGTAAGAGTGGCATTGCTGGATCATATGGTAAGCGTATGTTTAAGAAATTGCCAAAGTGTTTTCCAAAGTAGTTCTGTCATTTTGCATTCCCATCACCAATGTATGAGAGTTCCAGTTGCTCTATACTCTTATCAACACTACTGTTCGTTTTTTCTTTAAGGCATTTTAAAACCCGCGTGGTGAAATCTTGTGGTTTTAATTTTCATTTCCCTAATGACTAGCGATGTTGAACACCTTTCTGTGTGCTTATTTGCCATGTGTATATCTTAACTGGTGAAGTGACTTTTGAGATCTTTGGCCCATCTTTTTTTTAAAGCTGTTTGTTTTCTTATGATTGAGTTTTGAGAATTCTTTACATATTCTGGATATAAGTCCTTTATCAGATATGTGTTTTGTAAATACTTCTCCCAGTCTGTGGCTTGTCTTTTCATTTTCTTAACTACTGAATACCCAGTCTTAGGTAACTTCTTCCCAATAACTGTCAACTGCAGGACCTTGTTTTATTACCTTCACACCATTTATGACCTTCTTAAACTATCTTGTTTACTATGGGCCAGTCCTCACTGGAATGCAGGTTCCACAAGGACAAAGACCTTGTCTATCTTAGTCACCACTGCATTCTCAGGGCTTAGATCTGTGCCTGGCATATGGTAGGTACACATAGTAGGTATACAACTGATGCTTGTTGAATAAATAATAATAGCTGCCAAGTATTCACTGACACTTAAGCCAAAAAATAACCAAATCTTTTGCCTTCAAGTCAATTCCAACTCCTAGTCACCCTGAGGGACAGAGTAGAACTGCCCCGTAGGGTTTCCAAGGCTGTATGTAAATCTTTATAGAAGCAGACTGCCATATCTTTCTCCCGCAGAGCGGTCAGTGGGTTCAAACTGCTAACCTTTGGGTTAGCAGCTGAGTGTTTAACCACTGAGCCACTTAACAAGTGCTTATTAGGCTCTAGGCGCTGTGCTAAGTACTTCACATGATTTAGCTCATTTATACCTCACAATAACACTGTGAGGTAGATTCTATTATTACCTCCTTTCAATAAGGAAGTGCTAAAAATAGCGATAATAAAAAAGGATATGCTGGCTATTCAGCTGATGTCTCTTAGCCCCAAACCTTCTGTTCTTTACAATCTGATGCTTGGCCTGCAACTCTGCAAACCTTACTTCCGCTTTGTCAGCAGCTCTCTGTTAGATTCACCAACAGGGCATGCTAGGGAGCCTGGAAGGACAGAGGGGGAGAAAGGCTTGCTCCTTCTAGTTTTGCTTGCTTTTGCTGTCAGTTTCTCTCCAGCATCAGGCCTTAGCCCTTGCAGAGACTATTGGATGAAGCAGCAGCAGTTGGCTCCAGGTTGCAGTTTCTCCCACTACAAGAACCAGCGCATCACACTCCCACAGAGGTACCAGCACCAGCAGGTAGCCTCTCCTAAAAAGACTGAGTTCCAGCTTTGTAGGACCCACCCATGAAGCCTCTTTTTTCTTTAATTTCTTTTTTTAAAGGTTTCTCTTAAATTTTAATAATCCCTGCCTCTTTGTTCTCCCAACATTGGGGGTGGTAGCTGCTTCCCACAGTTACCACCTCTGTGATATCTTGTTGTTGTGTGCCGTCGAGTTGATGCTGACTCACAGTGACTTTATAGGACAGAGCAGAACTGCCTCATAGGGTTTCCTAGGCTTTACTGGAGCAAACACTGGGTCTTTTTCTCTGGTGGAGCCACTGGTGGGTTCGAACTGCCGGACTTTAGTTGGGAGCTAAGCACTTAGCCACAGCACCACATAGGCTCCTCTATGATATCTTGTTGTTGTTGTTGTTAGGTGCATTGATAATTACTGGTGATTGGATGGCACAGTGAAAAGCTTGGCTGCCAAGCAAAAAAAGGTCAGCAGTTCAGATCCATCAGCTGCTCCTTGGAAACCCTATGGGGCAGTCCTATTCTGTCCTATAGGGTCGCGATGAGTCAGAATCGACTCGATGGCAAAGGGTTTGTTTTTTTTGGAATGCGAAAGAAACAAGAAGAAGGATCTGTAGTTGGAAAATATGGCCTCGGTGATAGAAACAACGCCAGAGACGACATGATAGAACAAGACCAATGACTTGTTTATTGCAAATACCTTTTTCAACAACATAAACAGAGACTATACACCTGCACCTCACCAGATGGAAAACACAGGAATCAAAGAGACTATATATGTGGAAAGAGATGATGGAAAAGCTCAGTATCACCAGTCAGAACAATGCCAGGAGTCGACTGAGGAGCAGACCATCAATTGCTCATATGCAAGTTTAAGTCGAAGATGAAGAAAATTAAAACAAGTCCACGAGAACCAAAAAACAACCTTGAGTATATCCCACCTGAATTTGAATACCCTGTCTAGAACAGATCTGAGCCACTGAACACTAACCGGAGACCATACAAGTTGTGGAATAACATCGAGGACATCACACACAAGAAAAGCAAAAGGTCATTAAAAAGAAAGGAAAGAAATAAAAGATCAAAATGGATGTCAGAAGAGACTCTGAAACTTGCTCTTGAACATAGAGTAGCTAAAGTGAATGGAAAATGATGAAGCTGAGGAACTGAACAGAAAATTTCAAAGGGCAGCTTGAGAAGACAGAGTAAAGTATTATAACGAAATGTGCAAAGACCTGGAGTTAGAAAAGGGAAGAACATGCTCAGCATTTCTCAAACTGAAAGAAATGAAGAAAAAATTCAAGCCTCAAGTTGCAATATTGAAAGATTCTACGGGCAAAATATTGAAAGATGAAGAAAGAATCAAAAGAAAATGGAAGGAATATACAGAGTTACTGTACCAAGAAGAATTGGTCAATGTTCATCTATCTCAGGAGGTAGCATATGATCAAGAACTGATGATATTGAAGGAAGAAGTCCAAGCTGTATTGAAGGCATTGGTGAAAAGCAAGGCTCCAGGAATTGACGGAACACCAATTGAGACGTTTCAGCAAAGGGATGCAGTGCTGGAGGTGCTCGCTTGTCTATGCCAAGAACTTTGGAAGAGAGCTACCTGGTCAACCTACTGGAAGAGATCCATATTTGTACCCATTCCAAAGAAAGGTGATCCAACAGAATGTGGAAATTATTGAACTATATCCTTATTATCTCACGCAAGTAAAATTTTGCTGAAGATAATGCAAAAGTAGTCACAGCAGTACATCAACAGGAAACTGCCAGAAATTCAAGCCAGATTCAGAAGAGGATGTGGAACCAGGGATATCATTAGTGATGTCAGATGGATCTTGGCTGAAAGCAGAGAATACCAAAAGATGTTTACCTGTGTTTTATTGACTATGCAAAGGCATTCCATTGTGTGGATCATAACAAGTTAACTTTGAGAAGAATGAGAATTCCAGAACACTTAATGGTGCTCATGCAGAACCTGTACATAGCCCAAGAGGCAATGGAGAGAACAGAACAAGGTGATACTGTGTGGTTTAAAGTCAGGAAAGGTGTGCGTCAGGGTTGTATACTTTCACCATTTTATTTAATCTGTATGTTGAGCAAATAATCCAAGAAACTAGACCAGATGGAGAAGAATGTGGCATCAGGATTGGAGGAAGACTCATTAACAACCTGCAATAAGCAGATGATACAACCTTGCTTTCTGAAAGCCAAGAGGACTTAAAGCCCTTACTGATGAAGATCAAAGACTACAGCCTTTGGTATGGATTACACCTCAACATAAAGAAAACAAAAATCCTCACGACTGGACCAATAAGCAACATGATGATAAACGGAGAAAAGATTGAAGCTGTCAAGGATTTCATTTTATTTGGATCCACAGTTAACACCCATAGAAGCAATAGTCAAGAAATCAAATGACGTACTTCAATGGCAAATCTGCTTCAAAAGACCTCTTTAAAGTGTTGAAAAGCAAAGATGTCACTTTGAGGACTAAGGTGCACCTGACCCAAGCCATGGTATTTTCAATAACCTCATATGCACACAAAAGCTGCACAATGAATAAGGAAGACTGAAGAAGAACTGATGCCTTTGAGTTACGGTGTTGGCAAAGAATATTGAATATGCTATGGACTTCCAGAAGATGAGCAAATCTGTCTTGGAAGAAGTACAGCCAGAATGCTCCTTAGAAGCAAGGATGGCAAGACTTTGTTTCACGTACTTTGGACATGTTATCAGGAGGGACTCTACCTGGAGAAGGACATCATGCTTGGTACAGTTGAGGGTCAGTGAAATAGAGGAAGACCCTCAACGAGATGGATTGCCATAGTGGCTGCAATGATGGGCTCAAGGATAACAACAATTGTGAGGATGGTGCAGGATCTGGAGTGTTTTGTTCTGTTGTACATAGAGTCACTATTAATCGGAACCAACTCCACGGCACCTAACAACAACAAGGTGTGAATTTGTCACCCTAGCTCCACATGATAATGGCCAGTGTGACATCAAAGACTAGTATGTTATATCTTCTCTGCAGGGCTTTAGAGTAGTTGAGTGATGCATCTTTTCTTCAAGGTAAGAAATTAGGGAGGTTTTTTAGATTTATGTTATGTTTTCCAGTATCACAGCATGCTGAATCAAAGTGAACTTAAAGATTGTTTACATTCTTTACATACTTCACATGCTTCTATGTTTCTATGTCTAAGTTCAGAAATTTTTTAAATAACTTTCTTATGACTTGTAGGTTACGGCTGCAATAGATCTCTTGAAAGTGTTAAAGAGCAAAGATGTCACTTTGAGGACTAAGGTGTGCCTGACTCAAGCCATGGTATTTTCAATAGCCTCATATGCATTCGAAAGCTGGACAATGAATAAGGAAGACTGAAGAATTGGTGAATTTGAATTATGGCGTTGACGAAGAATATTGAATATACCATGGACTGCCAGAAGAATGAACAAATCTGTCTTGGAAGAAGTATAGCCAGAACATTCCTCAGAAGCGAGGATGTCAAGACCTGGTCTTGCCTACTTTGGACATGTTATCAGGAGGGACCAGTCCCTGGAGAAGGACATCATGCTTGGTAAAGTAGAGGGTCAGCAAAAAAGAGGAAGACCCTCAATGAGATGGATTGATACAGCGGCTGCAACAATGGGCTCAAACATAGCAACAATTGTTAGGATGGTCAGGACTGGGTAGTGTTTCATTCTGTTGTACACAGGGTTGCTGTGAGTCAGAACTGACTGGACGGCACCTAACAATACAACAACGAATTATAATTAATGTTAGAGAATCTCACAAAGGTAGAAATATTTCTAAGTTCACATTATGAATGCTTATTCATATGTATCTTGAAAGCATAATAGTCACTTATACCTTATGGGATTTGAGATCATTATACAGGTAGTCCCTGATTTACCACGAGGTTTTGTTCTGACATAAGTTGAATACCTCTTTTTTTTGTTTTAGTTTTCATAGCCTGCTATACGACAATGTTTTGAACAGTAAATCATAACATTGAACATCCGCAAGTGAACATCTGAGAATGATAACATCAGCAAATTATGCACTGTAACACTGTAGGTAGTACATATTACTAACAATAGGATGTACAAAAAAAATATACAATCCGAAGTGCAGTTCATCATAACTCGAATTCATCGTGAGTCGGGGACTACCTGTAGAAACATACAGAAGAGCCTACATCTTATAGTCACAGTTCATAATTTCTACTGTGAGAAGAATCTTAGTTAAAAGCACCAACTTTTATTTCAGATAAAACTCAGTTCATATCTTGGCTCAATCCCCTATTAGTTAGGTGGCTTTGGGTAAATCCATACCATCTTTATGTTTTACCATCCTCCAAGTCCCACTTCAAATGTCACCTCCCACATGAAGCTCCCTGTGCTCGCTTCCTCCAAATTTGGAAGTATCATTTCCCTCTTTTTAACTCATCACTCCCTTTTCTGAACTAGAGGATTTTTTTGTTTTGTTTTTATTATACTTTAGATGAAAGTTTACAGAACAAACTGGCTTCTCATTAAACAGTACATATATTGTTTTATGACATTGGTTAACAACCCCACAACATGTCAACATTCTCCCTTCTCAACCTTGGGTTCCCTATTACCAGTTTTCCTGTCCCCTCCTGCCTTCGAGTCCTTGCCCCTCGGCTGATGTGCCTATTTAGTCTCCTTTTGTTTTATTGACCTGTCTAATCTTTGGATGAAGGGTGAACCTCAGGAGTGACTTCATTACTTAGCTAAAAAGATGTCTGGGGGCCATACTCTTGGGGTTTCTCCAGTCTCTTTCAGGCCAGTAAGTCTAGTCTTTTTTTTTAATTTTTTTTTTTTTTTGTACTTTAGATGAAGGTTTACAGAACAAATAGTTTCTTATTAAACAGTTAGTACACATATTGTTCTATGACATTGGTTAACAACCCCCACAACATGTCAACACTCTCCTTTCTCGACCTTGGGTTCCCTATTACCATCTTTCGTGTTCCCTCCTGCCTTCTAGTCCTTGTCCCTGGGCTGCTATGCCCTATTAGTCTCGTTTTGTTTTATGGGCCTGTCTAATCTTTGGCTGAAGCGTGAACCTTGGAAGTGACTGAGTTAAGGGTGTTGGGGGGCCAGACTCTGGGGGTTTCTCCAGTCTCTGTCAGGCTAGTACGTCTGGTCGTTTTTTGTGAGTTAGAATTTTGTTCTACATTTTTCTGCAGCTCTGTCCAGGACCCTCTGTTGTGATCCCTGTCAGAGCAGTCGGTGGCGGTAGCTGGGCACAATCTAGGTGTACTGGACTCAGTCTGGTGGAGGCCATGCTGGTTGTGGCCCATTAGTCCTTTGGACTAATTTTTCCCTTGTGTGTTTAATTTTCTTCATTCTCTCGTGCTTGCGAATGGGTGAGACCAGTGGCGTATCTTCGGTGGCCGCTCACAGGCTTTTAAAACCCCAGATGCAACTCACCAAAGTAGAAGGTAGAACATTTTCTTTACAACTATGTTAGGCCAGTCGAGCTAGATGTTCCCCAAGACCATGGTCCCCACAGCCCTCAGCCCAGTAACTCAGTCCCTCAGGGAGTTTGGATGTATCTATGGAGCTTCCGTGACCTTGCCTTATACAAGTTGTGCTGGCTTCCCCTGAACTAGAGGATTGTTAAATCAATTTTTACATGTGTGATCATTCTACATGTATGTTCTGCTGTTTGATTTTTTTTCACTTAATAAAGTGTCTTGAAGATCTTTTTAGGTCAATATATATTGTGTTGTTTTTAGGTGCCATGAAATCGGTTCTAATAGAATGAAACACTGCACAGTCCTGCACCATCCTCACAGTCATTGTTATGCTTGAGCTCATTGTTGCAGCCACTGTGTCAATCCATCTCATTGAAGGTTGTCCTCTTTCTTGCTGACCCTCAACTCTACCAAGCATGATGTCCTTCTCCAGGGATGGATCCCACCTGACAACATGTCCAAAGTATGTGAGACACAGTCTTGTCATCCTTGCTTCTAAGGAGTATTCTGGTTGTACTTCTTCCAAGACAGATTTGTTTCTTCTCTTGGCAGTCCATGATATTATTCAATATTCTTCTATTTACTTTACCTGCATAGCATTTAGTAGCGTATATTTAACATAACTTATTTAAATATTCCATTATTAATGCACAGTTGTGTTGTTTCCTATTTCTGAACATTATATAAAATTCCACAATTATTGTACATGCTGTTTTCTACTAATGTGCAAGTATTTCCCCAGAGTAGACAATGAGATGTAGGATGGCTGGGTAGAAAGATATACAAATTTAGAAATTTAACAGACTGTACCAAATACCCTCCAATTAGTCTGTAACAATTTGTAGGACTTGAAATAATTCTACTGCTTTTTTTTTTTCTAAATTATCTTCTCAGGTTCTGAAACAATAGCAGTAAGGGAACTTTCAACTGGTCAGAACACCTTGTTGCCCTGGTTTGTCACTGTCCATTCTCCATCCCCTCTCTGTAGGACATTTGGAAGATGGGAAGGAAGACAGTCTTCAGAATCCACACAGAGGCTCCTGCACATTCTGACTGTGTGATCACAGACTAGTACAAGACTTCTCTGAGCTCTTGTATCCTCATTTGTGAAATTGGATACGAAGCCTTGCAGGGTATTGAAGTGACCAAATGAGGTAATGCTCAGCCAACCTCTTCTCCTTACTCCCTTGTTCTCTCTGCCACCTCCCTTCCTCCACCCTTTCTTGTCACCCTTCAGTCTTCCGGATCTACGGGAAACTCATTGTATTTATACTCAAAATCAGTACTGGTAGAGTGAGTTTGAAATAAAAATGAATATTGATCTTCCATAGAGAATTTAATCCTTTGAGATCGCTTCTACAAATGGGTGAATGTACCATATTCATTTCTGAATCTCACCAACATTCCGAGCAAATCCTACCCATTGTAAGTCCTCAGCTGATAACTGCCGAACAAATGAATTGATTCTACTTTAACGACAGCAGCTCCTAGGTGAGACTTTTTTGGGGGCCAGGGGCTTCTAAAAAAATTAAAACAAAGCCAATCCCTACTTGCCATTTTGATGATATGATAATCGAGGTATTATCACTTCGGTCTAGGGGCTGAACAGATAACCCCATCTGACACAAGCACTAAGAAAAGGTGGAGTGAAAAATTGCAAGAGAATCTGGTGCAATGGAAAGGAGGAAGAAGAAAGCATAATACTGCTTGTTAGGTCAGAGTCAAGAATCAAACCGATGGACGGGTCTGCTGAAGAACAGAAGACACAGCCCTTTAGCAATGCAGGAAGAATAGAATAATCTCAGCATCAAATGCCGCAGTAAGTAAAAGGGGTCCGGATAAAAATACGATTTTACTTCTCTTACAACTCTCTGAACAATGCAGCTAGTCTAGGGAACCATTACATTCAGGCAAACAAAATGCACAAATTCCCCATTAAAAACAAACAAACAAACAAAAAACACATTTCAATTAAGAATGCTTGGGTAGAGGTTGAAAAAATAGCATATTAGGAAAAACTCCTTATCGGCATTTAAATAGCCTGCATATTAGACATTATTACTTCTCCCAAAGGGAAACTTTTTAGCATAGATTTAAAAGACCAAGAGTAGCAAAACTTTTCTTAAAAACAATCAACCTTGTAGTGTCAATTAGAATTTAGCGTGCACTATGAGAAACAATTAAATTTATTTAAGTTTTTATTTTATTCAGTATCTATAAGAATAAAGATAATTATATTATATAACATAATGATAAATAAATATAATGTAAATTTATATCATTTATAAAATTATATATATTATGCAACAAAATATATAATTATATAATAATGTAATGTATATGATACATAATTTGAACATAATATAATAAGAAACAAAGTTATACAATTTATTATTATACTAATAATAGCTAACAATTATGGAGTGCTTTCTATGTGCCAGGGCCTGTTTTAAGGATTAAAACAAGTGGATGCTTTTATGTTTACACGAGGAAAGCCAGATATAGAGAGGCTGACTTGCCCGAGGTCATGCTGTTGGTAAAGGGAGAAGCTGGAATTTTAGCCAAGGTGGTGTGACTCCAGAATCCACACTCTGAACTACCCTGTGTGTAAGGTTCTGTGCAGGGCATCATGATGTACACCAGAGGTTAAGCTAGCCCATCCTGAAGGATGTTACTGTCTGGAGGCGGAGCGCCCAAAGACACAAAGGAAGAGATAGTGTATCAAGCTGGAATTCTGGTGGCAAGCAGCAGAAACTGAGTTTGATTTAAGCAGTAAATGAAGTTATTTACAAGGGTGCTGGTAAGCACAAAGAATCGCTGGGAAGACTCGATAACTAGTATTAGAAAATGGGCAGAGAAAAAGGGAGGCTAGTCTGAAAAGCAAGATGCTCAACACTCAATGAATCTTCCTTTAACTAGATAATAACTATGTTTGATACTGAAAAAAGAAAGAAGCTAAAAATGTGAGGAAAGGCTTTCTTAGTTTGTTAAACATGTGGCATCCAGTGTTAAGCTCACCAAATACGGTTTTAGTTTCTTAACTGTATAGTACGGTTGAGAATAAAAAGGAGTTGTAAGGGTCTGGTTGATTTTCACTTAAGGGTGTTAAAAGATCATATTTGGGAAACCTTAGTATTATTGTGGAGCTTTCAGAGTGCTCTGGATTTGGGGAAGAGGCAAAGGAAAGGATAGGTAAAAAGAGATTATCATAGTTGCTAAAAGAATTTAAGTGCCTAATAAATTCCCTGGGGCCCTGGTGGCACAGTGGTTAAGTGCTTGGCTGCTAACCAAAAGGTCAGCAGTTTGAATCCATCAATTGCTTGTTGGAAACCCGATGGGGCAATTCTACTCTGTCGTATAGGGTGGCTATGGATCAGAATTGACTCGACAGCAATCGGTTTAGTTTTTTTTGTTTAATATGTCTCCCCCTAACTTTACTGATCATTTAACAAATGCCTCCCACTGACGATAAGGATGTCATAAAACAAATCTGTGATCTTTTGGGAAAAAAATATATTTTCTTTGAAGAGATTATTGTGGCAGTAGGATTGATGCCTGTAAAACTTTAGAAGACAACCCACGCGGAATGATGACACTGGGTATACAATTCTCTTCTTGACTTTGACTCTGCCACCCTGGCCATCATACATACGTTATGGACATGCCAACAGCATCTTCCTCCTCTTTCAAAGAGTATAAAGATTAAATTACCTTCTCCCTCCTTGAGCACACACAGATGACTTACCTGCTCTGGGGTTTTGATTGTATTTTCAAGTCCCCACTTGAAAGCTCTCAGAATCTATGTAAAAATAATCACCAAAGCTGCAAATCCAGATTTTCAGATCAAGAAACATTCCCTGATTTATGAACGGTACACAGTGGTGTAACTGACAAAGCTCATCGCTCATCACAGGCTATTCCTCCCCTGCTCACTTCTCTTTCCCTCCTCCCTGTGCATGTCTCAGAAACTCCATTTAAGGTGAGATTAGAATGACATCACCTCATTAACCTTGGCAGCCTGGCAGCTGACACTAGCCTTGGGCCCCTGAGATCAGCCAGTGAGCTCCAGTGCCTGACTGTATTGATTGACGTGATGGTCTCCTGAATGCAAAGCCACAGCCTGAATTCCTTTTGGTGAAATTCCATTCCAGGCAAACACCTGGATTCACTCCACTGATTGGACCTGTGCAGACATTTGCCTATCTTCTGAGAATTATTCTTCAAATACTAGAAGACATCAGGTTTACATACCTCCAAGTCCAATATGAAAAATGAGATCTGGTTTATGTGCTACAAAATGGAAAGGCCTTACCACTTCTGATAGCTGTGGGCCCCTTATGAGAGTAACTGAGGGGTTTTTCTTTCATTTATTTATTTTCATTTTATGGTGGTGAAAATATGCACAACAAAACCTTTACCAATTCAACAATTTCTGTATGTACAAATCTGGGACATTGATTACCAGAATAATTGAGTTTTGATGGAGTTTCTTCCTTTCTTTTCTCATTTGCTTGACTTCAGATGCTGTTTCAAAGTTTCCCAGTCAACCATAAAACCAACTCAACTTAGAACAACTCCTTGATCCTGACAGGAAGAAATAAAGAAAAAAAATCCCTTTACCTCTCTAGTATTGGTGGCAGGAAATGAATATCCAGGGAAAGAAAATTTTCTGACTACACTTCTCTGACCTGAGAAAGAGCAGAATTAGAATACAGCTCTTCTGACTTTGAGTCCATTGTATATGCTAGAGTTGCAAATCTAAATGCCTATAAGTAGCCAAGCAGTTAACACAAAAAACGAAGCATGTCATATTTGTCTTTTAATGGCACCTATGGTGGAGATAGTTAGTGCTCATCAGATATTCCATGTGCTCCCCTATATCTCCCAGCCTCCCTTTCAGCTAGGTGAGGGCCATATGACTAGTTCTAACAGACGGCCGGTGCATAGACGCTGCTTGTACCACTTTCGGGTCAAGGTTGTTGACAGGTGGTGTGCCTTCTCTACCTCCTTCTTCCTCTGCTGTGGTGACTATGGAGTTTACATCTTCCACGTAAGACGGAGATGGTCCCTGATCTACATCATACATGCCATGAGCTAGGCCATTGTGATTTTTTTTGAGGTTTGTCTACAGTGACAGCCAATATTAATCACCCAAATGTAGCATCTTAACTTGCATATTTAAATACTGACACACTTTGGCTATCAAACATTACACGTGCTTTTCACTGTCGTGAGGAAATAAGCCTATCACTCAAAATAACACACACTTAAGATGTACCTTGACACCTTATTTAATAAAATAGGAGTATTTTTCTTAAAAAATAAAATAATAATGATACTGGCTAATATTTATTTCATTTTTACAATGTTCCTTTATTATACCCAGTTTACAAATGAGGAAACTGCAGCACAAAGGTAAGTAATTTGCTTAAAGACACACAGCTAATAAAAGTAGGATTTCCAGATTTAGCAAATAAAAATACACGAGACATACTTATACTAGAAAATTATTGTCTATCTAAAATTTAAATTTAACTGGGTTTCCTACATTTTATCTGGCAACCTGAGGTAGGAGGAACTACCAAAACTTCAACCCATAAAGCGTGACTCCAGAGTTCATGCACTTAATCATATCCAACAATCTACTTATCAGTCTGGTTTTAGTTTTATCCATTTATTAAAAACATGAGTAAAAGAAATATTTCATTTTTCTCTCAGCTGTATTTTTGAAAACAGGCAGACAAAAATGGAACAATCACAGTGATAAATGGCCACTCCACTGGACCGACAACATCAGACATGTGAAAGGGAGTGGTGGAGACTATGGCAAATTTGAGACCATATGTTTTATCTAAAGAGAAGAATTGCTACTAAGCTATTGTAGATTATTGCCATGTGGGAATTCAGGCTTCTTCTAAAAGAAGTCAGAAATCTCAATTTTTGTGTGAAATCTTCCCATGGAAGATGTTTTTACTTAATTAAAAAAAATTATATCCCTACATGAGTCTCCACAGTTCAAGCCAAAAAGAACAGGTCTGTAGGCTAGAATCAACCTGTGGGTTACCAGGTTGCCACCTCCGCAATCACAAGAAAAAATTTCCTAAGCCATTGCTGCATTTGTTTTTACTTTTCTGGGGGAACTTCTACTTTTACATAGTCTTTTCCTAAAGTAGAGCCAATCTCAGGACTATAATTTAAAACTTGATATTAATATTAAAAGGAGACCTGGTGGTACAGTGGTTAAGCACTCAGCTGCTAACCAGAAGGTTGGCAGTTAGAACCCACCAGCCACTCCTTGGGAGAAAAGACCTGGTGATCCGCTCCCATAAAGATTACAGCCTGGGAAACAGTATGGAGCAGTTCTACTCTGTAATATAGGGTCACCATGAGTCAGAATCAACTCGACAGAATCACAACAACAACATCATTATTAAGGTATATTCAGTTGAAGTCAACTGCTAGCTATTGAGCTTCTGCTAGGGCAAAGCACTGTGCTAAGCCCTGTAGGCCTGCGCATATGAGTAAGTCACAATGCCTACCCTCCCTCCTACCTAATAAGTCATAAAAAGACAAATAAGTAGAACACTAGGGCAGATGGGAGGTAAGTCATTAAGAGAGGGACAGACAGCATGAAGTGTATTCAAACAAAGGAGTGGCATCTGGCTGAGTTCATTTGGAAAGAATTCATAAAAAGGTGACACTTACGAAAACCATGGAGGGGCAGGATTCCAGTTGACTTAAGAAGGGGAGTTGTAGGAAAAAGGAACCGCATAAATAAGACTAGAGTCTTGAGAAATATTTCAGTTTGGTTGGAGCAGAAAATGCTTTTAGAAGGTGGAGCAAGATCAGGTTGGAAAAGTAAGTTGGGGCCTCAGACGGTAGGCAAAGGAAGATTCAAATCAAAATAACACACACTTAAGATGTACCTTGACAACTTAGAACAGTACTTGATATATTCCAAAACCCTCTCGGACATTTTTTCCAATTCATCCATGTGAGTAGCATAGCTAGTACTATCTCTGCTTTACATCTGGGAAAACCAAGTCAGAGAAGATAACTAGTTTCCCCAATATGATACAGAAAATCAGAGGAAGAGGTATGATTAACATACAAATAGTCTAAATTAGGAATTGGCAAACTGTCTCTGTAAAGGGCCAGATAGTTAATACTTTGGCTTTGTGCATTATACAGTCTTTTGCAACTTCTCAACTTTGTCATTGCAGTATGAAGGCACCCGTAGACAATAAGTAAACAAATGAGGGAGGCTGTGTTCCAATCAAACTTATTTACAAAAATAGGAAGTGGGCTGGATTTGGCTCAGGGGCTGTAGTTTGCTGAACCCTGGTCTAAAATTTTCCAGAACACGGTTTCATGGGTGCTTTAGAATTTTGTTTGCTTTGTTCACTGTTGTGTTCCCTATGCCTAGGACAGGGCCTGGAACATAATGAAGGCTTAATATACGTTTTTGACTGAACGAAGTCACATTCCCTGAAACATAATACATACATCAACAGCCCAATTTAAAACATTTGGCTTATAATCATGGAACGTGGAAGTCATCTTTTCTACCACCTTCTCTTCTGCCCATATTCAATTGCACAAAGTCCTATTGATATTACTATAAAAAATATCTTTCTCTACATCCACTGCCACCACCATCATTTCTTGCCTGAACTATTTCAGCAGCTTTTTAGTCTCCACACGTACCCACTGCTGTCACTGTGTAATCAATCCATCCTCCACATGGAAGCCAAATCTGAACAGTGGGCACTCCTGCTTACAACTCCTCAATGACATCCCTCCTTATTTTAAATAAAGGTCATACTCCGTTTGTCTGAAGAGTCCACTCATAATCTACAGGGTCCCTGATAAGTCTCTAGTCTCATCTGTGACATCTCCTGTACCTATCATCAGGCCAATCACTATGCTCTTTTCTCAAATGGCATGGTACTCTTTTCTGCCATAGGACCTTTGCACAGACAGTTTCCTTCCCATTCTACCTTCCTCCATTTACCTGGTTGACTCTCTTCTGGCATTCAAAGCTCAGTTTCCTGGCTCCCAAAACTAGGTCAGATACCCTGCCTGCTCACACAAAATAACCTTATACCCCTTATTACATTTGTAATCCAGTGATGATTCATTGTTTTTTTATTATTATTATTTTTCTTTTAGTAATATTTTATTGTGTCTTCAGTAAAGCTTGCCACAGCAGGTTAGGTTACCATTCTACCATTTCTACACAAGTTGTTCAGTGATATTGGTTACATTCTTAACAATGCATGAACATTCTCATTATTTTCGCTCTGGGTGTTCCATGTCCATTAAGCGACCTATAGAACATACAGTATCCCACCTACTTTTTATGCCGCTGGAATTCTTTGGGAGTATACTTTTCCCACTGAAGTATCTGCTTCCCTCCAGCGGGGACTTGTGTTAACAGTGAAAGGTGATAGAAATGTTTGTTAAAGCAAAATAAACCAGAGGTGCCCCATGTACCCAAATGGAAGGCGCTCCACAATAAAGCCTGCTACCCAAGACTGGTGGGCCAGATGGGCTCCCACAAATCGTGTATTTTCATGTAATATTTCTCAAAATCTATTTTACCAAACCAATGAAACCCGTTGCCATCAAGTAGATTCCGGCTCATAGCAATCCTTTAAGACAGAGTAGAACTGCCCCATAGGGTTTCCAAGGAGTGACTGGTAGATTCCAGCTGTGAATCTTTTTGTTCACAGCCAAGCTCTTAATCACTGTGCCACCAAGGCTCCTGAAATCTATATTACCAACCAAAAATGTAAACACACTCAATGACTCAGTGTACATTCCACTACGGAAAGCACACGGTATCATCAAAAAATTCAAAGCAGAAACTAATTGGGCCTTGAAAGGGTTAATCTAGATTTCCTGCTCCTTGATATTCTCATCTTTGTTTTTTTTCTAAATTTTATTTATTCTGTTGAAAATATACACAGCATAACACATACCAGTTCAACTCTACAAGTACCATTTATTGACATTGATTACATTCTTTGAGTTGTGAAACCATTCTCACCCTCCTTTTCTGACTTGTTCCTTCCTCATTAACATAAAATCACTGTCCTTTAAGGTTCCTATCTAATCTTTTGAGTTGCTGTTGTCAATCTGATCCCATATAGGTAGTTCTTAAAAGAGCATAATGCTTAAAAAAAACTAAACCTGTTGCTGTTGAGTCAATTCTGACCCTAGACAACAGAGTAGAACTGGCCCCGTAGGGTTTCCAAGGAGCCATTGGTGGATGTGAACTGTCAACCTTTTGGTTAGCAGCCAAGGTCTTAACCACTACACCACCAGGGCTCCGTAATGCTCAAGGCAGACCTACTTTTACTGGTTAAGCTAAAATATTGCTTGGTTTTAAGATGGCTTCAAGGGATATTTTTGGTTTAAGGTTTAAAGATGATCTCAGGGCAGCAGTTTCAGGGATTCATTCACCCTCCATGGCTCCATAAAGTCTAGAGCCTACCAGAATGTGGAATTCTGTTCTGCATTTTCCCCCTTTTGATCAGGATTCTTCTATGCAATCATTGTTTAATGCCTGTCTTCCTGCTGCTATTGCTCAGTGATGTATACGCTAGTGCTTAGCACAGTATCTTTCATGTAGTAGGTGCTCAGTAAACACGAATGAATGTTGAACATCACAGAATCTTAGTGTTAGGAAGACCCTTAAAGGTTATCTAGTTGAACTTGTGCCCAATGCAGCATTCTAAAGCAGCCTTGTTTCATTTACTTGCTACATCCTAACAAGTATCTTTGTGAAAAATGCTGTTCCCAGCCCTCCAAAGTGCTAAGGCTTATGGTAACTGTGAGTATTTCTGGGTGATCCTAAGGCAGGTGATTCCTCCCATCTCCCCATCTCCTACTTTTCATAATTTTCCAATAATTACCAGATATCACTTTTCTGAGTAAAAAATTTTTAAAGTTATCTTGAATATATACTGCCTTTCCTTCAAAATACAGTGATGCTTATTAAAATTAATTATTTAATATTTAATTATGAAAATTTTTTTTTTACAGAATGGAAAATAATATTATACCCATAGCTCAAGCCTGGTGCCTTTAAAATATCTAGCTTTTAGTTTCCTCTTATTAAGAAGCAGAAATTATTATATTCAATTCCATTTTATAGATGGATAAATAAGCAAAATGAGTTTAGATGACTCTTCCATGGTGACACAGTGAGAAAAGGGAAGAAACTGGGATCATCTTCAACACAATTCAAGCACCCAAATGCTGTGTCGTTTTGTAGTCTCCCAGTCTCGGTAATACACAAAGAGTAGCTCTAATTTCCCTTTAAAATACTGCTGAAAGGTGGTGAAGATTAAAGTCTTTATGCTAGCATAATATAAATTGATTTTGAAGGGTGAGCAATCTCTTGCGGCCTCATCAAATGTAATGATTCTTTGTGAGGAATCACTATTACCTCTGTTTCACAAATGGAAAACCTGAAGCAGAAGCGAAGTGTATGACTTTCTCTGGATGTTCATGTCAAGCCTGGCATTTCAGGTAGGTGACTTGGGGGCCAGTTTGAATTTTGCCACTTCTTTGGTCTTCAGTTATATATAAAGGGAAATTTTAATCCTAGATTTTAAATCTCAGATATTAATTTTTACCTTAAGTGAACTGAAAGGACAAAGGGAACACGTTTCATCCGTGATCTGTTCTCTCTCGTTCTGAAATCTTTTCTGCCTTTTGGTTTATCCTTTATCCAAATGGCAAGGACCAGTTTCTGAAATGCTAGTCTGGGTATCTTGCAACTTTGTTTGAGGTGCTGAGAAGTTAAGACAACCTCTAAGAGTGTAATAGAAATTTGTTGATAAGTGTTAAGTGAAGCTATTTTGAACTGCACAATTTCCCCCACTGGGAACGAATTGGAGCCCTCATGGTGCAGTAGTTAAGCACTCAGCTGCTAACCAAAATGTAGGCAGTTCAAATCCACGAACCACTTCTTGGAAATCCTATGGGGCAGTTCTACTCTGTCCTATAGCGTCGCTATGAGTCAGTTTTGGTTTGGGCTTGGGAACGTATTAGCTCTAGCTAAACACACTAGTGCCACCTATAGGAAAATAATATATTTTAATAAAAATAAAGTTGCAGACTTAAAGTCTGCAATATTGGAAAATGCCTCTCTAGATGGCAATTTCCCATGCCAAAGAAAAACACGTTTAAGCCAACTCACCAAAGGAAACTTAGGTGATCACAAGGTATTTTTTTGGGGGGTGGGGGAAGGCTTTCATTTTTCAACTTCATAGGAGAGAAAATGTTAAATAATAATAAAATACTAGACCAATAAATCCTGTAGTTCAGGAATGGGTTTTTCTGTAAATTACCACATGGCTACCACCAATGGTGGCAGACTTCTTCAGGGTATCCATACAGAGGGCTCTTCTCATGAGGCTGGGTAGCTTTCTTTTTGAGCTCTGTTATAGAAGGACCCAGAAATCTGGAGAAGAGGCAGAAATTACCACAGGAGACTTAATCTACCTTTCATAGAAGGAGAAAAATTTTCTCTTTTTTTCCTCCCTCCTCCCAATCAGGAACATATACTTACATTTGCATGTAATTATAAAATGTCCTTCCTCATCCTCTCTCCACTTCTCCCTGCCCCAAAAGTACTTGTAACAGAGTAGCACGAAATCCATACAAACATTCCGCAAGAGGAAAAAATGGTACAAACAAGGTAAGCAAATAATAGGATAATGATGTACATATAAGTGTATATGATCTGCCATGTGTAATTTAAAAAATATACAAGAACATATGCTGGCAAATGGTATAAACATTTTCCCGAAAGGAATAAGAACAACAACAAAAAATTATCAATGACATTTACATTTAGGGAAAGGGGGGCAGGGAGGGTTTTTCTTTCTAGTTTGTTTCCGTACTTTTAAAATATCCTGGCCATACGTCAGTATTATTTTTTTTAATTGAAACTACCAAGGAAAAACCAATCTATGCTGTGAGAAGTCCAGATCTAAATTTCTCTTGGAGGTGTGGTGGTTCCTAGAAGGGCCCAAGGAGACTTCTGGGGGGCTGGTGATATTTTTTCTTGATCTGGGAACTGGTTACTGAAATACAGGTGTGTTCAGTTTGTGAAAATTCACGAAGCTGTACACTTAAGATTCGTACACTTTCCCGCACGTGTGTTAAGCTTTAATAAAAGTTCCCAAAGTATGCCAAGAGGAATTTTTGGGCAGTAAGATTATAGACTGGTTTCTTTCTATTTCCCTGAATCAAAATAAACTAATAAATGTTATAAAAGTAAACGAAAATAAAATAAGACACTAGATTTTTTTTTTTTTCCAAACGTATGTGTCCAATACCTCTATTTACACATGTTGCAGTCAATGAAGTTAGAAAAACTAAACAACATCTGTGCTGAAAACTTTCCTCTGCAAGAGCAGAAGAAGCTCTTCTCCAGGAAAGTCTCAGAGAAAGAAAGCTTGCTGATTTAGTCCAGCCTCAGATGTCCTGTAACGGGGGCCGCTCTGGCCCCAGCAGAGCCCAATGCTCACATGCCCAAGCTTTTGAGAACTAATGGAAAAGCTTCTGTGCTCTTTCAGTGGAAGCTGTGTAGCAGCCAGTAGGCCCAGCAACCACACTCTGAATCAGGCAAACCCTTCTCTCCCTCCCTGGCAAGGAACCTCAATCACTCCCTGTCTGTGGGACTCCACAGTTCAGATTACCTGTTACCCGCGAACATTTGATGGGCTGGCAGATACCCTGACAGATAAGTTTTCAAATGACTATGCCTGCTATGTGCTTTATTGGGAAGCGCCACAGTATATGCCCACAGCTGGTAAACCAGTGCACTGTATTTCTTATCAGCTTCTGATGAGGTTTGGGGGAACACTGAAGACCCAGCTAGGGCTATGGGGAGCCGTGCACTTGGCAAACATCACCCCACCACCAGTCTGTTTGTTTGTTTTGCAATCATGGGATTATCAACTGTGCTGAACGTACAGGTCAGTACTTTAATCCTGTTCCAGTCAGACAGCAGATAAGCATTGTGTGGAACCAGTAAGGGCTTTTCTATCATTACCAAAAAAAGGAGCACTGGGGATAAATGCCTTTGTTTTTCAATTTCTCACTCTTTAGGCCTTTTCTCTTAAAAACCAACTGATTAAATTCTCACATCTGTGTTCTTATGGATGGCAATGACCATTCTACAGTAGGTTTATAGATTTAAATCACTTAAAACCTGGGGCAGAAAAAGGAAAAAAAATTAGAATTTAAAAAGAATAAATAATGATCTACTTCCTGGCTAAATTTCCTCATTCTTACTTGAAAACTATGTGGAAAATGGACTATATTTCAATAAGAGAAAGCAGAAACAATAGTGACCATGGCAATATTATGATAGCAGCTGTCATTTACTGAACACGGACCACATGCCATGCACTGCACTTTTGCTTTAGTATGTAGAAGTACATTTAATTTCCACTACATGTCCCTTTGATTATACAAGACAGGAAATAAGTTCTGAGACATCTGATAACCGGCCCAAAGTCACACAGGTGATATGTATGCAGCAGAGGTGGGCTTGACCTCAGGTCCTCTTTACTCTGATGCCTGCTATGTTCCGCTGATGTATTGTTATTGCCCTTGTCACTCTCGGAGGACTTGCAGCTAAACAATTTGGAGCTAACAAATGGCCCATTAGTTACATACTTGTGGGAAACGTAGAAATTGACCACTTCACAACCAACTCTAGATGGTTAACAGCTCAGGAAACAAAATACTTTAACTCTCTTTCAAGGAGTCTTGGTGGATCTTTGAAGCAGTTAAGTCATCCTAGATTCTTCAAGGCAGAAAGAGACTAAAGAACTGACTCTAATAAAACTAAATCTGGCAGTGGTCTTTGCGGTGGTGGCGATGAGGTGGTTTTACATAACATAAATCTACTGGCTAAGATCAGAAGAACCGGCCTAAGCCATGTCAGAGATGCTCTGGAAACCATGTTGGGAGGGAATGCCCTTTTGGGGAGGAGGTGATGGTGTTGGTAGCCTACCTTATTTGCTTCTTAAATATCCAATCTAAAAACACACAATTCTAGGTCAAACAATCTATCGTCTCCAATGGACTAAACTGATACATATACAAGAGCTGGATATCGGAAATGAATAGAGGTCTTTTATTAATCTAGAGGTAGGGTATTTTTAGGGTTGTGGTCATTTTTGATGGAAGACGGCTATCTAAGTTGTCAGCAAATGAAGAAAAGAAATGGGAAAACAAATACTCAGTCCACTTAATCAAGTCATGGGGAATGGAGCTTGTGTGTGTGTACATACTTTACAGTATTTTAGTCTTCGCTTGGCTCGGCAACCAACCCAGCGGCAGTACGAACTTTAAGGTCAAATGGTAATTTGGTCCCAGAAGTTGCCATAGGAATACTGTTGCCCACAGAAAGATGACAGTTTTCAACAGTGGATTCCTCAATGCAAGAGGTCATATGAGGTGGACTTTACAAAGTTTACATAACAAAGAGCAATTCTGTTAACTAAAATGATTAATTCCCGTCAGTACACATCAAACAGAACTGTTACAAAACATTATTGTCTGGGTTCACATTGCACAGTAAGGGTTTTTTACAAGTTCCATTTCCAATAACTCTTTTGACAAAGCCAAAGCCTTTTTTTTTTTTTTTTTTTGGGGGGGGTAGTGGTGAGCAGACATTAATTTCCAGAGGAATCTATGAATGGGGACTGAGTAGGCTGCCATCTTAAGTGTGAGATATGTCACACTGATGTTGTGGCAGGAAAAAGACAACAGCCCTTCTGAGGAACTGGGGCCTTCCAGGGATCAGGGATTGATGAAAGATGCCCAGGCCGTACAAAGACTGAATTGTCCTTTTCCTCAGAGACAATGGGGTATTTCAAAGGCTCACAGCATCAAAATTCTAACTTACTCCTTCAAGACATTTTCAAGTTTTATGTCTCACTTCAGACAGGAAAAGTGAGTAGGAAAAGCCTGTTTTATGAATTCTCTTATAATGAAGTAGCCAGCCTTATTCTGAAGATGCTATTTGCCTACAAGTATAGTTCTTCTTGGAAAGCCTAACAATTTAATGAGCCCATTTTCTGCTTCGTAGAAAGTCACAACAGGATGTGGAAAAAGCACTGACCTTCCAAATCGAGAAGTCTGGAAGTGAGAGCTGATCCTGCCAGTTATCTGGGTAACCTTAGGCATGAAACCTAAACATTCCTCATTTGTAAAGAATAGTAATTGTCCCCTCACCTATTTTTCAGGATTGTTGAGAAAACTAAAAACAATAATGTATGCAAAAACTCTTAATTATAAAGCACTTCAGAAATATAAATTACCATTATCACTAATATTCCTATCTGGACAATCCCCTCCCTTAAAGAAAAAAAGATTCTGAGGAGGAAGGTTTCAACAGATAAGTCTGGACCTTTTTCCTTTGATTAATTCTTTTAGTCTATTGAATCTTTCCAGCTTCCTTGTTGTTTAAATTATCTGCTCCAAAGTGACTGCAATAATGTATGAATAGTTAATCTTAGGGTGGGGACACCTGTAATTTCTAACAAGCTCCTTAAATTATCCTCATTTTCCAAAGCAGTGATAATCGTTTCTTTTTCCTTCCTCTCTGACCAATGTAGTTAAAGTGGATTATCAAGATCAGTATAACTTTGTACACAGAAATGACCTGCAATGGCCTTAGCGTCAAGGTACTCCAGTTACAAAACTAGAATTCTAAAGGTGGGAGAAAAATGCCATGTTAACGTTTAAAAGCTGCACAGTTTTTTTTAGATTCCGGAACAGGTATGACCGGTTACATGGCAATCAAAACAAAAAGTGCATTAAATTTGGGTGCATATTCCATGCGTTATGTTAACTCACATTTACAGTCCTTTGTAGGGAGAGGGGAGCAGAGGAATTAACAGGTAGTTATTCAGGAGTTCTTCATGAATTGTTTTCTTTTCTCTTTCACTGGCCAAACATCTTCAAGAGTAAAGTGGAAATACCACACCAGAGAGCAGCTTGGTGCAGTTTGTGAAACCTAAACTTATTTTTAGCAAAAATGCACCATCCTCATGTGGACAATAAATGGAAAATAAAGTTTTCTATTTAGAACTTCTAGAATGAATCATAACAGGATGCCTGAAAAGATTAAATGAATTGCTTAATGTCTAGCAGAAATGACCTTGGGAAGCCAACTTGGTCAGCATTAACCCGTTGCCATTGAGTCAATTCTGACTCACAATGCCCTATAGCACAGAGTAGAACTGCCCCATAGGGTTTCTAAGGAGCGGCTGGTGGATTCAAACTGCCAACCTTTTGGTTAGCAGCCAAGCTCTTAACCACTGCACCACCTGGACTCCTGGTCAACATTAGTAGGGAAATTACCTTTCAGGTCCTAAAGGCAGATACTCCCCTTTCTAAGAACTTTGCAGGCATTTAAGGCCGCCTCTGTTAGGTGGTTAAGTAGCACACTTCAATGTTCAGGAAAGGGAGTACAAGAAAACATTGTTTGAGAAGCTTCCAGAGCGTCCCCTTCTGGTGATTTCTGGAGCTGCTGCCAGAACGGGGGATGGGGAGAGCAGGGGAAAGTGACTTGAGAACACTTGATCAGGGAATGCACATTGGCACCTCCCAAACTGGAGAAGGGGGTAGTAACATTCCAGTATTCCAGTTACATGTGTGCTCCAAATAATGCATGTATTTCATGGCCTTCTCTGATTTTTAGTTATCTGAGACTGCCTCTTATACTGGATGCTTTTAAATTCTCTTGCCTCAGGAAGACTCACCTGAATACTCCCCACCTCACAAATATCTATCCATCACTGGTCACTTCTCTTGTTTGGGGTAAGTGGAGATGGAATGATGCACAGCCTGATTGATTACAATGTGATGTGTGTACCAGGTGTCTTGTTGGCTGAACAGCTTGACATGTTTTCATGAAACAAAACTCTAACTTTCCCAAACTTAAAGTCTTGGTTTCTTTTAATGCTGTCTACCGATGTATTTTAATAGTTCTTAGGTATAGTTCAAAAGACTGTGGGTTAGAGCTATGTAGAGGTCACCTATCTCATGTTTATTTAACAATAGAAGCTGCTTCCTTTAAAAATAAAATCAATTATTAAATATATCATTTATGGACCAATTCTGCCAAGTACTTATTCTGCTTGACCTTAAGCTGTGTCTGCCAATATTCATAACAGCACAAAAACCTTAGCAGATGAAAGATAAAGCATGACTTTGGTTTATGACCTTGAGTGCAACATGTGTTGACATAATGTTCTGGATTTACCTTGACTGACATTGGTTTGACCACTGCCACAGATGCTGTTTCAAATCAGAAGAAAATCATTTACATGGGGAAAAACGTCCTGTGAGTTTATCAATGCATTGGGAACCCAGCCTATAACTAGGTTTGTTTAGAAATCAAATAGTATCAAGTCCCATGTAACAAACATGAGTACTAGGGCTACTATATATGCTATATATTCACTTAAATCAAGCCAAAATCATGACTAAGCAAGTACAATGTGCAGGACAAGTCCACAAGCCTCAGTAAACATTGTTTCTTATTCTACACACGACAGTTTTAACAAGTTCCAATCAATATTTGTTTTCCATTCATTAAACACTGTAAGTTCTTTTAGCCTGCCATGTGATCATACCTGAGTATTTGTCCTTTTCCAGGCTTAACAGACCATTTCAGACACAGACTATCAAAGAATGAGGACTATACAAATGTCTCCCTCTGATAATAGGACTCAGTGGCGACTTTAGCAGCTCCAAGTTCTGGGAAAGTTTCCACTACCTCCCTGGTACCCTTCTCCCCACATGACTGCAGGAAGAAGGAGTAGTTCCAAAGACCGAGACCAAGGTGACCGTCCTTGCCCTTCTCAACCTCAGGGTGACTGTGTGTCAGGGATATAGGGGTGGGGGCTTTATGAACATCTACTCACCATTGTCCTATAGACTAATCCCTTTGTATTACAGATGAGGCAACTGAGACCCCGAGAGAAGTGACTTGCACAAGGTCACACTGCTAATATGTCACTGCACCAGCACTGATGTCCTGGTCCTAGGACTCCTGGCTCTATGATCTTGTCTTCCCATTAATCTAAACCGTCTTAATTGTTTAGATTTCTGAATGAACTATGTCCTCTCACACCTCCGAGCTTTTCCACACAGGCTGTTCCCTTTATCTGCAATTCCACCATCTCCCTACACCACCCTTGGGGGCTCACTTGATTTATTCTTAAGATCTCAAACTTCACTTCCTCTAGGGTGCCCTTCCTGACCTTCTGAGACCAAGTTAGGTGACCTTCCTGTGTGCTCTCCTATCATTCTGTATGGATGCCAATTCCAATATTTCTCACCCCATAGCATAATCATCAATCTCACCAGCGCACTGCAGGCTCAGTGAAGACAGGAACCCATGTCAGGCCCATGGTTTCATCCCTGATACTTAGCGTGGTGTCTGGGACTCACTAACTATATTTGGAATGAACAAGTGAATGGACAAGCAAGTGTTCTCTGTTAACAAAGTGAGGATTGAAGGAAGAATGCTAGCAATGGATGAGGGTCCTGTTCAGACAGGTGGAGGAATTGGTAGAAAAGAGGATGTGTTTGGAAGTCTAACACCCAACTGATTCTTTCCCTGTGGTTCCTCCTCTTTTGAACCTTAGGATGTCTACTTTTCAAATCCTAATGGTTTTGAATTTCTAGAGGCTTGCAACGAAGCCATAAGGAATGTAGTAAGAAAATGCTCAAGGGTACCTCCCCACATCATTTCTATCTGGGTCTGGTGGTAAACTATTCTCAAAATAGGCCCATTAAAGGCCTTCTCAAAGGCTACCCTGGGATCAGGTGGGAGTCGGGCCTTTTACCTGCAGGTGTGCCTGGTTAATGCCTGCCATTTTTATCTCTGGGGGATGCTGCCAAGGGTAGGTTCTTGTTCTAACTCATTGCCATGGTGTAGCTCACATGGGAAGGAAAGAGAAGGATATTGTTGTGCTAACATAACCCAGGTGTCCATGAGGATCCAAGGATGGGCAGCTTACTATCTCAGCAAAGGCACAGACTTTCCAGGTTACTTCCTGGGCCCTGGATGGGGACTGGCATTGCAGTCCCAAGCAGGTTTTCTCGCAGAATACTGGCCTTGGGGTTGGACAGTGTGTGTCTGCTGCTGTTCCTGGAGCAGGTGCCTTGTTCTTGACATAAATGACTCTGGGCTTTGATATCTCCAGAGCAATAAAGCTCTTACCCAGGTGGTGAACTTTTTAGCATTGGCCATTCTATATGCCAGGATTGTCCACTTCAAAGCCCTGAGCTCAGCTTGAAATTCCAGGGCTATAGCAGGATTTGCTGAAATAGGACTGCTGCTTAGTATTATTATTTTGGAAAAAAGGAAACAATCATGCTTCCCTCTAGCTAAGTGACCTCCGGTGCTTCACTTCTAACATCATTTTCCTCATCTCGAAATGACAGCTTTGAATAAAATTGCTTTCAAAGTCCTTACTTCTAAAATTCTTAACAACTCCCTAGTTCCTGTCTCAGAACATTGGACATGCCCAAGATGCCACTTAGGAGTAGGTCCTAAAACCCCAACTTACTGGCTACAAAAGTCTCACCATCCTATAATCAACTTCTTGTTTTGTAATGCAAACAACCCAACCTCTGGCCTTTACCTGTGCACACACACAGGACCTCCAGCTCCCTGCAAAGTCCTCCCCACAATTATTTGGGGAGCAATTTCACCCCCATGGTTTCTGAGTGGCTTCAAGCACCAGTCTTTGCTCTCTTGAGCAGGGAGCTCTATGCAGGCAGTACCTGCCCTGCTTCCAGGTTCTGTAAAGATTCTGGGCTGCTCCTCTGGCAACCAAGCTCTCAGCCTGCTCTGCCCAAAACAGCTGTTCTCGGAGGGGAGACACACTGAGCCCTCCACGCAAGAAAGCTGTGCGAAAACCTGAGGTAAGGAGAGAAAAATGACTTTCCTTTGTGACGCTCTTTTAGGAAGGCCCCAAGCAAGGATTCTCAATTACTAATTTGAGCCAAAAGTGTAGGGAAATAGAACTTTTAGTATTTACTCACAGCCCCTCTCTAGAACCTGGATATATGCTGAAAGGGCTTAGGAGGGAGGAAATCACTGGAACAGTGACCAACATACTCTACTTGGTGGCTTTCTATCCCTCTGATGACTGGTTTTGTTATTCAGTTTGTTGTGTTACTTTCCCTTTCACTTTGAGACAATTACTCCTGGAGGAAGCTAAAAAGCCTAGATTCAAATAAAACATGAGGGCTCTCTCATCAGTTTGTCAGACATGCCTCACTATATTTGGGTCCCAACAGTGGACACGGACATGGTGGAGGCTCAAGAGAAGGCTGGCTGTGTATAGAATTTTGAATTCTAGGTAGCTCAGTTATCATGCTGCTACTCTGGATTTAATTTCTTCTTTATTCTGCTCTTCTGATAAATCATTTACTCTGCTGAGTGGTTTTCCTCTAGTGACTGATGGACCAAGAACCAGTTTTATTCATTTGGCTGCAAGTCTTGTTTCGGTGTCTGCAACACTGTACTCTACGGGTCTTTGGAGAAGATCTTGAAGACCTTGTCCCTGCTCGAGAGCAATGGGAATGAGTGTTTGGAAGACGGCCGCAAGTTTCAGGAGGCTTTCAGTCCAAGAATGAGTGGATGAAGAAGAGAGTAAGTCTGATTTTGACAGGTCAGCCACAGAGGTGCTCTGGAGAAGGAAGCCTCTAAGTGTGGTCATTGCTGAGCTTTCTGCCCTACTGACTCTTTCAATGAGTATTTATCAAGGGCCTAACATGTACCAACTGTGGACTACATTATTGTTCTATGACTAAGGATAGTTGTGAACAAGATGTGCTGATAAAAACAAGAAATCCCATTTGGGGGGAGTGTTGGAGTAGGGGAAGGTCTTGCTGAGGGACCGAGTGAGCCAAATCATTTGAGAAAAAAAATATTTCACATGAAATGTTGAAAGACCACAAATGTGCAGTGTTTCGTAACTCAGTCATTCCAGAACTGCAAATATGGGGCCTTGGAAAGTGTTGCCCTAGGCAACCACATATAATAGGGAGCACATTAGACAGAGAGAAATCTCTGATTTATGAGGGAGATTAGATAACATCTTTTAGGAAGGGAGACTGAGAAATTAGCTTTGCTGGGGATGTCTGGAACCCAGTCTGGAACCAGAGTACTGACATCTTGCTCTGCGTTGTTGGCAAACAGGTTCTGGGGTCTGAGCCTGCTTTCTGGCAATGGGGGTGGGGATGCTCTTGAGTTTCCTGCCACTTATGACCAATGACCCTGACTTACCTAACTGACAGAGAGAAATCAAACTTAACCCATAGCACTGACTCAACAGGCACATTCAGGATTGTTTATTGTAAACTCAAAGTATGCTTGCTCTGAGAAACTACATAAGAAGTGACTTAAGTGACTTTAAAAATGGGGGATGGGGGACTATGGGGACAAATAAACTTGGGAAATGCTTTGCTGATCAAAGTTAAGTAAGTTTCTTTACTGCAGGACTCCTCAGAGCCTGTAATGTGAGCATGCACTTCTTGAAGGGGGTGGGGAGATGGGAGCAAAAGAGAATATGGAGCAATTTGCAAACATTTGGGAACATGGAACCCTTTCCTAGAGGTGCATCGCATGAGGCCGTGTTTTTGGAAAATACTGGGATAGAAGCATTTTAAGGACTATGTTGTCATCAGACTTGAGCTATCATGCAGAGCAAAATTGAGGGTGATGTTTGCCCTTTTCTCTTCTTCTTACAATTTACATTTCAATTTGAGGAAACTTATTTTCTTTTGTAATTGAATATTTTTGAAACTTCAGTGCTATCTATTAGAGAACATACCTTAAAGCAAAACAGAGATTAAAAATAAATAAATAAATCGAACAGTGACAGCGACGAAACCCTCTGTCCCTTGTATTTCAGAAATACGTGTTCTTATTAGGCTTAACAGGGGTCACCAAAAACCTTAGCTCTGGAGAATATAGTTCTTTTTTCCTTTTTTTAAAAAAAATTACCATTTGCATTCGGGAGAATTTTTTAAAGTTAGCTAGATGTTCCGGCTCATAGCAAACCTATAGGACAGAGTAGAACCACCCTCATAGGGTTTCCAAGCAGTGGCTAGTGGATTTGAACTGCCGACTTTTTGGTTAGCAGCTGAGCTCTCACCCACGGCGCCACCAGGGTTCCTAGCTAGATACAGAGATCTATATATATATATATATATATATGGATATTCATCTAAATCTCTCTATCCATCTGTATTTATAACTACTTATTGGTCTATCTACCTATCTATCGTATTTATACAGCCCATGAAGTAAAATATGTAACCCTAAGAAAAACCCAACTCATTGCCATTGAGTCGATTTGGACTCATAGCAACCCTACAGGATAGAGTAGAACTGCCCCGTAGAGTTTCCAAGGAGCGGCTGGTGGATCTGAACTGTCAACCTCTTGGTTAGCAGCCGTATCTCTTAACCATGGCACCATCAGGGCTCCAACCCTAAGAAAGGATTAATAAAAATATATAGTCTGTGAAGACAGGTAGAGATTTGAGATAGTAAAGCAGTAAAAGAAACAAACAAAAATAATAATAATAAAGGAAGAAAGATACAGTACTAACTGATTTACTTAAACCACAAAAACCATAACTAAATATAGAATTAATAATATATTATTAAAGATTTGGTAGGACTGTAGCAATTTGTAAACAATTCAGAGGGCTGGTTAAAAATGTCACTTCCTTGTCCCCAGCCCCAGAGATTCTGATGCAGTGAGTATGGGATGGGGCCTGGGAATATGCATCTTTAACAAGCTCCCCAGGTGATTCAGCTGCATTGGCTATACTTTGAGAGAAACTGGTTAGAGGTTAAAAAACAATACTGAGCTGTCGGGAGAATTTGAGTAAGACTTTAGATACGATACACTTGACTACACGCAAATTTAAAGTAGCCAATACATTTTGGAAAAACATTTAAATATATGTTTCATTGTAAAACATTTCTAGAGAGTTTGGGCTTTGTGTTGGGTGTTACAGAATAATGGGATGAGGCGGGCGAAACGGTCTGAACCATGTCTCTCTCTGTTATTCTCCTATGATGACAGATGATGTATGTCTCATGTCCCAAGTTTATCTGCTTGGGGAGGAAAAGAGACTGCTCAATATTTGCAATTTCAGGAACATTTTCATCTGCTTTATGTGTTGACTTTTATGATATATAACGTTACAAAGCCTTTTCCTCCATAAACACAGTTAATAGTGGCAGATTAGATTGGCCTTTCTGACAGATTAGATAGGTTTCGCCTTGGCCTTTGATGAAACACACCATGAGCACGAGGGCGCAGTTTTAAAAATGTCATCCTAACGAACGGCTCTGGGACTAACCCCTGACTCTACCAACAGCCATGATAAAAGTTAACGAGTTGCGAAGGATTACTCGCTATCAGTAGCAGCTACTCTTCTCCACCATGACGGGGAAAAAGCAGTCCCTTTTTTCCCAGAATAAGGATGGTCATTGCTGCCTTATACAAAGGCATTATGCCACTAACCAAAAAAGGAAATACATTTGTGAACCCTAAATTATTCACCACCCAGAGCTGAATCCTAGGTTTCTTTAATTTAAAAAAAAAAAAAAAGAGTACTAAAAAAGCAGCCTATTTCTACCCAATCAGTTATACACCTCTGCTCTTCTCTCCACATAAACCGGGGTTTCACATTTTTGAGGGGAGCCAGGACTACTCTGGAACTCTGGTGAAACCTATGAACTCTTTCTCAGAATAATATTTTGTAAATGCATGAAATAAAATACATAAGATTATAAAAGAAACTAAATATTGACATAGTTATTAAAGTAATTTTTAAAACCATAAATTTATGATATAGTAGTATATGTACTTCTTTATTAACACATCAAATAACAAGATCTAGCAGCAGGTATACTAACCAGCATAATTTTCAAGTAGTGATGAATTTAAACGATAGATCAAGATATCTACAATAACTGTAGATGATATAAAATGTCTTATAATTTCTCTTAGTGATGAAGTCACAGTTACTGCTAATAGTTATGTGGTTTATTGTCTACATTCACAACAGATGGAAATGACAGATTTTAATTAGAAGTTGGTGAAGGTAAAGATTTAATTTTTTCCATCCAAGTTCAGGGCTGCCCCCTGAATTCTATTTATTTCTTGGAATTTGTGGACCCCATGCTTAGACCCCCTCACTAAAGACCAAAAATTTTGCCTTTTATAGCAGATACAGGTCTTAAAGATGATCAGACTCTTTGTATTAAAGATGAGGGAACAGAAGCCCAGAAATAAATTAAACTCACTTGTCCAACGTCCTTACACTGTTTCTTGGGAGAGGCAAGAATGCAGCCCAAAAGTGTTTGACTATAAGATGTACTGGTTATTGGGAGAGGGGTGGGTAGACGGACAGATGTGTGAGAAAACAAATACAAAGGTGCTAATTATAAAACCTAGGTGGTGGGGTATATGAATTCTCAACAATTATTTTAATTTTTCTGCATATTTGGAATTTTTCATAATAAAATATTGGGGGAAAGATGCTGATCTTAGGATAAAGAGAAACCTCAGGTGACTCATCAAAAATGAAATCAAGCCAATTTTCAATTCAGGTCAACAGGTAAAAATTAGTATCTGGTTTATCTTGTCTACGAAGGTTCATGCTATTCTTTAGATGTAAACAGGATTTCCATCAATAGCTATTGTGTTCTATTACCTTTTTTGCAACAAATCCAGTTACGTCTGTACTTTGCATTCTTTATCCTTAATAATAACATCATATTTCTCAAATAAACAATAAAATTCACATATAAAAATAAGCTTAACAAAATGTATTTTTGACTTAAAATATGAAGACTGGATTCATATCATTGAAAACCATAATCTCTGTGAAGAATATAACATTTAGGATGATTCACAGCAACAATTCCCTAACAGTTTCTTAGTGGAGGTTTGGGGTGTTGTCAGGGACGATCACAGCTTTGTGGGGATGCTCTGAGGATCAGTAGAACCATCTTCTCAGTGTCTTCTTTCACCAAATATATCCCTCAATTAAAAATACATATGCAGTATTAAGTGCTTTTAAAAGCAAAATAAACAAACCACACTCAAATGTTAAGTGCTCAGTTTTAAACCACTGGAGAGTCTCAGTGACCTTCCAGGCAAACTCAAGTTTATGCAAATCTTAGAATAAAGCTTCTCCTGCTATCCTTGTTAAAGTTAAGTTTCCTGAGACTGCATGATGACCTTTCAACTCTCTCTCACTGTTTGTAACTCTTTATTTGGGTGTATTCTGGATATAGCAAAACTAAATAAAATGCACTCTCTAAAACTGGATGCTCATATTCATTATAAACACACACACACACACACATGCATATGTACATATATGTACATTAAAAGTCTCACCGTACTCACTGATTGAATTTACAATAAGTAAATGCTATAAATTTGCTGTTAAAATGAAGTTATACAAATTAAACACTATTTTACATATTAAAGTTCCTTATAAAATACTGATTTTTTAAAAAAAAATTTATTCTGTTTTAGGTGAAAGCTTACAGCACAAATTAGTTTCTCATTCCAAAATTTAGATACAAATTGTTTTGTGACATTGGTTGCAATCCCTGCAATGTGTCAGCGCTCTTCCCCTTTCCCTTTCTCCATGGCCATTTGTCTAGTTGTCCTGTCCCTTCCTGCCTCCTCGTCTTTGCTTTTGGGAAGGTGTTGCCCATTTGGTCTTGTGTATTTGATTGAACTAAGAAACACATTCCTCATGTGTGTTACTGTTTGTTTTATAGCCCTGTCTAATCTTTGGCTGAAAGGTGGACTTCAGGAGTGGATTCATTTCTGAGTTAGCAGGGTATCTGGGGGCCATAGTCCCAGGGCTTCTTCCAGTCTCTGTCAGACGAGTAAGTCTGGTCCTTTTTTGTGAATTTGAATTTTGTTCCACATTTTTCTCCTGTGGGACCCTCTATTGTGATCCCTGTCAGGGCGATTGATGGTGGTAGGTGGGCACCATCTAGTTCTTCTGGGCTCAGCCTAGAGGAGGCTATGGTTCATGTGGTCTATAAGTCCTTTGGACTAATATTTTACTTGTGCCTTTGGTTTTCTTCATTTGCTTCACTTGCTCCAAAAGTGATGGGACCAATAGATGTATCTTAGATGGCTGATTCTCCTTGCTATTTCTTGAGCATGCCAGGCATGTGCCTGCCTTTCAGCCTTTGTATTAACATTAAGAATCATGTGATTCTTTTCTTTCATTCTATTCATGTGGTGGATTACATTGATAGATTTTCTAATGTTGAACCATCCTTGCATACCTGGTATGAATCCCACTTGGTTGTGTTATGTTTTTTTTGATATGATGCTGAATTCTATTGGCTAGAATTTTGGTAAAAATTTTTGCATCATTATTCATGAGAGATACTGACCTGTAATTTTTTTTTGTGTGTGTGTGTGTCTTTGCCTGGCTTTGATATCAGGCTTATGCTGGCTTCATCGAATGAATTCAGGAGTATTCCTTCATTTTCTATGCTCTGACATAATTTGAGCAGCACTGGTATGAGCTCGTCTCTGAATGTTTGGTAGAATTCTCCAGCGAAGCCGTCTGGGCCAGGGCTTTTTGTTGTTGTTGTTGCTGGGAGTTTATTACCTCTTCAGTCTCTTGTCTTGTTATGGGACTATTTAGATTTTCTATCTCAGTTCCCACCTCTGGGATGGCTCATTTTAAGCCTAGTGGGATGGCAAAACTGACCACGATTTGTTAGGGTTCCATGGACTTTATATGCATGGTTCCACCCAATTACTTGGGTGGGAGTCACAAGACCATGGCAAGAAAGGCTACACAAAAGTGATCTGTCGCACCACAGGCCACCCCCTAGCTTTTCTAGCCATGGTTCTTTGTACTTGGGGGATAACTACCGCCCCCCCCCCCCCAATCATTTTACCAGTCCACAACAATCATTAACAACTAGTCGTTCAATACGACTCATGTACCAGCCAATCAGGTCTGCTGTAGGTGTCTATCTGATCTGGTCAGGTTTTCTAATAGTTTGTCTAGTTTTCACCCTTTCTGGCCTCTGATAAAATTTCACTGAGATTATTCCCTTGCTCTGAGTCTCTCTCAAGGTATCAGCACGTTAGATTTCCCCTGCTGCATAACCCGTTTATTCATTCCTTTACCTTCAGCTGTTTCTCCTTCCTTCTATATGTCATTTATTTTTACCCAAACTTTTCTACCTTGGGAAGGGACATCAGGTTCAGCCTCTGTGCTAGTCCAGATTGCTGGTATAGCAAGGTGAGTCCAGCAAGTGCTTCCGCTCAGTCCATTCCCGCTCATGCTGGGTAGGGTTACATAGGTACAACACTAGTGGGCTATCTTGCCCACTAGGCCATGTGGCAGTACTCACTGCCAACTCCAATTTTGCCAAATGGAGGGAAGATACGATCCATTCCATCAGGCCCTTGAGAATTCTGGTGTACATGTTAGGGGTATAGTTACAGTCTCTTGCTTAGGGATCACCCCTGCTTCTGGCACCTGCAGCTGCATCCCTGGTCCTGGGACTATAGTATTTAGCAGGAAAAAAGCAATTTTAGGTGATGTGGGGAAGAACCGTATGGTGGCACCAGCATCCTCCCCCGCCCCTCTTCCCCAGATGCCCCAGAAAAGTGTAGGAATCTGTCCAGTGGTGATCTTCCTTTTGTCCCCATTATGTTGGGTGTGAGCACACACTCATGGAGGCATGTGAGCCAGCCCTCCATGCCTTTATCTCCCCCCATTTTAGATAACAAATGTTTCAACTGCCCATCCCTATCAAACCAGTACTCTGAGGAGACAAGCATGTTCCTTGGTCTTGAAGAATCTTCTGTTCTGGCTGGAACTTTGAGAGCATCTGCATCCATAAGCAAAATCCATTCCAGAGCAAGCCATCAAATTTCAGCAATCTACATCAGCTCACAGTATCAAACATCTTTCTCTTCATTTGGTCAGGTTCTGGTCAGCTCATCCCCAGTCATCGGAGCTAGGTCACAATGGGTACCAGCCTTGTAGGCTCCATAGTTCACACACACCTCCCGGCACTTCAGCCAGCCCCTTCTCTCTCATCCCTAGCCCATAGGGCTAGGTCAATGGCTCCACCCATAAACTCAGGAGTCCACACAACTGCCTACACTCCTGACTAACCAGCCCTTCCTCTCTCTCTCATCCCTAGCCCCCACGGACTAGGTCAGCAGGTGCCAATGGAACATGTCCAAACTTAGCCCATCTCTTCATTGCTGTACTCCCTCTACTTCCACTCATGAGTGGACCCAGGTGGTCACCTCAAGCAAGTAGATCAAGCTGTCTACCCACTGGCTCGTATAACTTCCAGTCCTGGAAGGGGGTTCTAATGGGCACTGACTTTTCCTGCCTCGATGTACCCAAAGGCAAACTGCTTGCTTGCTCAAAATTCAAAGAGTAAAACAGTAATTATTTTTCTTTTTTCTGCAGGCCCTTCCTTCAAATGCAAATCTTCTGTTCTTTCAGCAGTCCTGGGTAGGTCTGAATGTCTTTTCAAATGAAAAATTCCTGGTGGGGCTCAGGTTTTCCACCTAAGGCCCCCACTCTATACACAGGGCTACTGCATTCAAACAGCTTGTGTTTCTTTGGGCAAATTCTAGTTCCCCTTTTAGCATACCCAATCAAGAACTGGCTGAAGGCGGAGTTACATGTACTCTATAATACCCAATATTCATTTCTATCATACATTTAGGTCTGCTTTATAACACTAGGTAGGAGAAACATTCAGTATCCATAGTACATTCAACTTTCTCACTCTGTGGGCCAGGAAGCCCCCCATGGCATCTCCTGCTGTTCTCTTCTGCTGGTCTCTCCTGCCACCATTTCTCTGCCAACACTTCTCACTGTCTTCAGTGTTACAGCTCTCTTCCTCTCTTGCTGTTTCCTGCTTCCAGGAGCTTCTCAGTGCAGGGACCCCAGGTTCAAAGGACGCGCTCTGCTTTTGGCTCTTCTTCCTTGGTGGTGGTGAGATCCTCCCCATTCTTCTTTTTTGATGTGTGCATTTATTGCTATAAATTGAACTCTGAGCACTGCCTTTGCTGTGTCCCAAAGGTTTTGGTATGATTTGTTTTCATTTTCATTTTATTCTAGGAAATTTTTTTCATTCCTTCTTCGATTTCTTCTATTATCCAGTTGTTTTTAAGTAAGGTGCTATTCAGTTTCTATATATTTGATTTTTTTTCTTGCTCTTCCTGTTATTAATTTCTACTTTATGGCATTGTAATCAGAGAGAATGCTTTGTATTATTTTGATGTTTTGGATTTTATTGAGGGTTGTTTTGTGGCCTAAAATGAGGTCTATTCTTGAGAATGTTTCATGTGTGTTGGAAAACAATGTATACTTTGTTGCTGTTGGGCAGTAAAATACTGATTTTTAAAGGTTTGAAAATCTTTAAACCCACAGAAGAGACAATGATATGAAAGTCTAGAAATTTCTAGTCACAGTTCTGGCCTTAAGAGGATTATCAAAGCAATTAAAAACTCAAGTAAATCAGGACAATAAAATTTCCCCTTGTTATTTAACTAGTTTTTTATAAGGAAAAAACAACACAATTAAGTGCCTTTATAGAGTTAAATGTTCAACACAAATGCAAAGTGTCATTATTATTCTCTCACTCCTAGCTCTGGTTTTCCCCTTGTACCGGGTGTCTTAGTCATCTAGTGCTGCTCTAACAGAGATACCACAAGTGGATGGCTTCAACAAAGAGAAATTTATTCTCTCACAGTCCAGTAAGCTACAAATCCAAATTCAGGGCATCAGCTCTAGGAGAAGGCTTTCTCTCTTTGTCAGCTCTGGAGGAAGGTCCTTGTGATGCATCAGCCTTCCTTTGGTCTGGGAGCATCTCCGCACAGGAACCTCAGGTCCAAAGGATGCGCTCTGCTTCGGCACTGCTTTCTTGGTGGTATCAGGTTCCCACGTGTCTCTGCTCACCTCTCTCTTTTATATCTCAAAAGAGACTGGATTAAGACACTATTTAATCTTGTAAACCTCATCAGCATAACCTCATCACAGTGATAGAATTTACATCACATAAGGAGATCACTTATAACCGCATCATAGTGATAGAATTTACAATACATAAGGAAATCACATCGGATTACACAATCATACAATAATGGGAATCATGACCTAGCCAAGTTGCTACACACATTTTTTGGGGACACAATTCAATCCATGAGACTGGGCAACTTCTTCCCCCCTAGAATAGTCTACCCCTCCATCCCTCTGAGTCTTTGATCGCCTCCTCTTGAAAAATATCCCTTATTTGTCTCTTCTTCTTGAAGACTCTTAACCTGCCTTACCTGATTACAGTGGCATCCTCATTACCTAACTCTACCTAAAGATACAGTTGAAATTGCACTTATCAAGCTACAACAAAACAACAATAATTTATTGAGTGTATTGGTGTGTCAGTTACTGTGTTCAGCCCTTTCATGCATTTTCTCTTTTGATTTTCATAATGGCCCTATGAGGTTAGTACCCTTATCTTCTTCATGACACAGGTGAGCACACTGAGGCACGAGAAAGTGAAGTAAATGCCTAAAGTTTCACAGCTAGCAACTGACAGAACAGCACTGCACCCTTCCCAGCAGATCCCAAAGCTCATGCTCTAGTCACTCCATTATACCATTGTGTATGAGCTAAAGCTGGTGTGTTTTCATAATATTTGTCTATTTGATTAGTGAGAGGAGAAGGGTCCATCATGTCTTCTGTGGCTGACACAGTTTCCTTGGTGCTTGGTGCAAAACATAAACCAAAAAAAAAAAAAAAAACATTAATTCTCACAACAGCCAGTTCTCTGGAGATAAAATGGAGGCACAGAGATGATAACCTGACTAAACTAGGCCCAAAATGGAGTTGCTTGTTCTGAGCTCCATGTTAGCAAACCAAAACCTAAATTTCTATTTCATGTAAATGCTTAACTTTCCTGGGAGTGGAAATCCAAGTCAATCAATCTCAATCAATCGACTCTCCTGGAAAAGGCAACCTAAGCTAGTCAGTCAGGACTTGACTGATCAGTTTAACCTGGTTCAAAATTTCCCCCTTGATTCCCAAATAACAAGAGACAATGCCCGCCAGCCAGTCTGAGAATTGCCCAGTATGTCTTCCTTGTTTCCTGTTTGTCTGCCGTTACAAAAGTCTTGCCTGTACTGCACTTGGGAACTATTGCCTGACTTTCAGACCAGATGTGCCCCAGTTCATGAACTAAAAAATAAAGCTAAAGAGTTTATATATAAATTTAATATTGTGAAAAATTTATTTTTAACAGAGATATTAAGGAACTTGCCCAAAGTCATACAGCTACTAAATGATAGAATTGACCCAAGAAGTCAGGCTCGAGGGGATGTACTCTTAATCACTACTCTAGTCTCCCTCTTGTAATGTTAATATTATAATATAAGGTGTTATATATAACTGTTCCTCAGTTATATAAAATGTCACCACTGGGGGGAGCCGGGGGGAGGGTACACAGGGCTCTAGTAGTATCACGTACTATTCTAATATACCTAAGATACAAGATACATTACATATTAACACCTCATATTAATGAATAATATTAAGAATATGCTAATGGTTACAGGAATTCAGAAAGAGACAATATTGGACTGAGGTTTTATAGGCTAGATTATAAGAATCTAGGTCTAAAACGAGTAAATAAGGGTCCAATAATATTTTTAATAAATGAATGTCCTTTAACTTCCAGCATGTCAGTAACCTCTAGTTCTCCCTCAATATAGCCCTGACAGATTGACCCCTAATAGTTCCTGGAAGGAGAAGTAATATTGGAGAAAATGAATAACAACAACAAGAATAGCAGAATAGTTAATAGTACTAGTAACTAACATGCTTTATGTTTTTACTACCTGAGAGCATTCACACAGACTCCACACAAAATATTTTGCATATATCATCTCCTTTAATCTTTACGACAAACTCATTTTACAGAGGAAGAAATCAGGGCTTGGTTCCGGTTGGAATCCCTGCTGAGAACGCGTATTTCCACACTCAGATATACTGAATCAGAATCTACATTTTAACAAGATCCCCCCAGGTGATCCTTATGGGGATCTTGTTAAAATGTAGATTCTGATTCAGTATATCTGGGATGGAAATGCAAATTCAACTGGAATGAACCAGTTTGAAGCCCTGGAAGAAATTAGAGCTTAGAGAGAGGTGGTATAATGTGCTCAAAGTAACATAAATGGCAGGGTTCCAATTCACTTAGGGACAAAATATGTTTATTTTCCAGTAGGAGTAGGTCCTTTCTGAAGCTCTTGCTTAGAGGTCCATGATTTATATTATAACACCACAGAAGGCTTGTTCTGCAGCTTGTCGCTTACTTTTGGTGGTAATCACGTGTGCTATTTGACAAACTTTTCCAGTTTTCCATCTTCTCGGCACATAGTAAGACTGCACTTAATACCTCTTCCCTCCCTCCTCCTGACTCTCATTACTACTAAACCAGTTGCTGTGGAGTCGATTCTGAGTCATGGCGACCCCATTTGTGTCAGAGTAGAACTGTGTTCCATAGTGTTTTCAATAGCTGATTTTTTGAAAGTAGATTGCCAGGCCCTTCTTCTGAGGTGCCTCTGGGTGGACTCGAACCTTCAACCTTTTAGTTAGGAGCTGCGTGCATCAACCATTTGCACCACCTAGTGACTCCCAAGACTGCTATTGTTGTTAGGTACTGTCAAGTCAATTTAAACTCATCGGGATCCCATGTGACAGAGTAGAACCGCCCCATAGGATTTTCTATATGTAATCTTGATGGTAGGAGCCCTGGAGGCAAAACAGTGAAGCGCTTGGCTGCTAACCAAAAGGTTGGTGGTTCAAATCCACCAGCAGTTCTGGGAGAAAAGATGAGGCAATCTGCTGCCATAAGGATTTCAGTCTAGCAATTCCTACGGAGCAGGTCTACTCTGTTATGTACTGTTACGTTATGACATGAATCAGAATCGACTCAACGGCACACAGCAACAACAACCTTTACAGGAGCAAATCACCAAGTCTTTTTCTTGCAGAAGCACTGGGTGGGTTTGAACAGCCAACCTTTTGGTTAGCAGCCAAGTGCTTAACCGTTGTGCCACCAGGACTCCTTCCATAATACTAGGGCTAGCCAAACAGTGGTGGTAAGTAGTGCTGTGAGTCACTTCCGGACAGAACATTTACTTGGCAGTGCTGGACCCTTGTAAGTCCTGTTTCCCTCTGGCCACATTCCAGACAGGAGCTGCTCTGTCAGCCTGAGTCCTAGAGAGACACAGAGGAGAGAAGAGTCTCCAGCTGACTCACAGATGGACAAGTGATGTGAGTGAGAAAGAAACCCTGCCATTTTAAGTTCTGAGATAATTATAGATTCTCAGAAAGTTGCGAAAAGTACATAGAGTCCCATGTACCCTTCACCCAGCTTCCCCCAATGGTGACATCTTACATAGCTGAGGTACAATATATAACCAGGAAATTGACATTGGTACATTACTGTTAACTAGACTATAGACTTTATTCAGTTTTCACCAGATTTTACAAGCACTCATTCATGTGTGTATATATGAAGTTTTTTATAATTTAATCCCATGTATTGCCTAACCCTGCCATTTTAAGATTTGGGGGTTGTTACATGAGCAGAACTTAGACTATTCTGACTAATCCATGCTGCCCCTCTACACTTAGGTGGAACCTCAGGGCCACTTGACTCCTGGAAAATAATCCCTTTGCCAGAGCCATTGATAAAAGTGTTTCCTTTGGTCATTTGGAGATCAGATGTGATTCTGGGGTGGTGGTGGTAAGGACACATCTGTACTCTTCTCTGCTCTTGGGTATTTAGAAAACAGTTTATGTCACTTGAATGAGGTTGGTGAAGTCAGGCTTCATAACAATTGAATGCCCAGGAAAGCTGGCAGTGACAGTTATAGCAGATCTGATAATTAATGTGAGTTGGTTGGAGCAGAGAGGAGCTTATTATACACCAGGTGGAAAAAAAAAATTTTTTTTAATGCCAAATGCTCTCCACATGAAATGAATTAACATGCTGATTAGGGAGTCCATTGTAGGTCCTCATCCACACAGCCTGTCAAAATATTTTGAAACGATGATAAGTGAGGAAGTTTTGTGCTTTCCCAGCATTACCATTTCCCATTTCCAATACTGTAATTTTTGTGGCAATTGTTCAAATAACCAATTTACTTTGGAAATTTTTTTTCCTCTTTTTCCTTGGGGAACTGTTATCTCAGATAATTTTGATCACCGACTCAGCAAACATCTCAGGACAGGGAAACAATCACTTTTCAGATGTTAGACAAAATTTCAATCTGAACAAATAGCAAAAAATAATTGGCGAAGAGTTTGAAGAAATACTCAAATTGCCATGGACCGAGTAGCTGCATTGTTTGGATTCTTAAACCATTGCTTTATATAGTCTTTTAATTGAAAAATTTTATTGAGATCATTGTAGAGTCACGTTTAGTTGTATAAAAAATAATATACAGAGATTCTATGTACCCTTTACTCAATTTCCCCCAATGTTAACATTCTGCAAAACTATTAAAAAAAAAAAAAGTTGCCATCAAGTTGATTCTGAGTCATGGCGACCACGTGCGTGTCAGAGTAGAACTGTGCTTAGGGTTTTCAGTGGCTGGTTTTTCAGAAATAAATTTCTAGGCCTTTCTTCTGAAGCACCTCTGGGTAGACTGAATTTCCAACCTTTCAGTTAGCAGCAGAGTATGTTAACCATTTGCACCACCCAGGGACTCCATGCAAAACTGTAGTACAACAATAACCAGGAGATTGACATTGATACAATCCACCAACTGTATTCATATTCAGATTTCCCTAATTTTACTTGTACTCATTTGTGTGGAGGTGTATATTTCACTCTATACAGTTTTATCACCTGTGTAGGTTCATATATAAGCTCACTGCCACAGTCATGAGACTGAACGGCCCCATCACCCCAAGTGTCCCCCAAGTTGCCCTTTTATAACCACACCCATCTCTCTTGCACCTCCTTTCCCTCAACCCCCATGGTTCCTAACCCCCTGACAACCACTGATCTGTCTCCATTTCTAAAATGTTGTCATTTCTGACAGGAATCATAATAGATGGTCCGGAACAGAGCAGGAGAAAAATGTAGAACAAAATTCAAATTCACAAAAAAAGATCAGACTTACCGGTTTGACAGAGACTGGAGGAACCTCTGAGACTATGGTCCATAGACACCCCGCTAACTCAGAACTGAAGCCACTCCTGAAGTCTACTTTTCAGCCAAAGATTAGACAGGCCTATAAAACAAGCAATAACACACGTGAGGAATGTGCTTCTTAGTTCAAACAAGTCTATGAGACCAAATGGGCAACTCATGCCCAAAAGCAAAGACGAGAAGGCAGGAGGGACAGGAAAACCGGACGAATGGACATGGAGAATCCAGGGTGGAAAGAGAAAGGGGAGGAGTGCTGACACATTGTGGGGATTGCAAACAATGTCACAAAATAATGTGTGTATAAATTTTAGAGTGAGAAACTAATTTGTGCTGCAACTTTCACCTAAAACACAATAAAATTAAAAAGAGAGAGATCAAATGAGGTATCGCATTGGGCAAATCTGCCGCAAAAGACCCCTTTAAAGTATTAAAAAGCAAAGACGTCACTTTGAAGACTAATGTATTAAGGTGAGCCTGACCCAGGCCACGGTATTTTCAATTGCCTCATATACATGTGAAAGCTGGAAGGTGAATGGGGAAGACCAAAGAGGAGTTGACATATTTGAACTATGGTGTTGGCAAAGAGTATTGAGTGTACCATGGACTGCCAGAAGAATGAACAAATCTGTCTTGGAGTAAGTACAGTCAGAATGCTCCTTAGAAATGAGGATGGTGAAACTTAGTGTCATGTACTCTGGACATGTTATCAGGAGGGATCAGCCCCTGGAGAAGGACATCATACTTGGTAAAGTAGAGGGTCAGCAAAAAAGAGGAAGACCTTCAGTGAGATGGATTGACACAATGGCTGCCAAAAATGGACTCAGACGTAGCAACGATTGTGAGGACGACACAGGACTGGGTAGTGTTTCGTTCTGTTGTACATCGTGTCACTGCAGATCAGAACCAACTCGATGACACCTAACAACAGTCCTTTGTTGGATTTCTCCCAGTCAGTAGCTTGTCTTTTCATCTTTTACGTGAGCTTTTGTAAAGCAAAGCTTTTGTCTTATACTTCTTATACTTTAAAGGTGTCTTTCTGAGGAATTAAAGTAACCATTATGCTTATTTTTTTCTTGTAGTAATTTAATATTTATTGTTGTATCAAGTGCTCCTTTTTCTTCTCTCTGATCTGTAACTATAGAATAGAGAGAATTTTTTTCCTTACAGGTTATTGCGGAAATAGTTTTAAAAGACAAGAATGACTTTGGCTGAGTTTAACATGCAATCTTAGCTTTAACAGAGCAATAGTGAAGGTTCTTCTAGCACAGAAAAAGAAAGACACAATTTCAGTTGTGAAAATGTGTTGAGTCTGAGACTTTGCGATGCTGGTATATGTAATCTGTGTGAAGAGAAGAAAATGCATCACAGGAATGATACAAGTTCAAATGGGGAGTTTAGGGACAGAGAAATATCTGGCAACCCCAAACAACTGGTAAAGAAAGGGCTGGTCATCTGGAAGCTGAGGAATCCAGGGCCTCATCCATCGTAGCTGTTCCTTGGGAAGGACTGGTTTAACTGAATCAGTAATAGAGTATAGTCTCTCCTCAGGCATTTAAACTACTCTGAATTTTGAAGTGTATGCTTCAAAACTGCTATTAAGATAACAAGTTGTTCCTGGGTGGTGCAAACAGTTAAGCGCTTGACTACTAGCCAAAAGGTTGGCGAATTCAAACCCACCCAGAGGCATCTGGAAAGAAAGGCCTGACGATCTGCTTCCAAAAGGTTATAGCCTTGAAAATGCTGTGGGGCAGTTCTACTCTGCAACTCAGGGCGTTGTCATGAGTCAGAATCGACACTGGCAACTAACAACAACAATATCAAAATAACAGTGATGACCCAAAAGAAAATTCCCCCAAATTTCATCACCAATCCATGTTTTCATTTATACTGAGAACCCTTCAGACTTTCTGCGTGTGTCTACAACTTGAGCAAAATTACAGCAAAGCAGAATTTGACAGTCTACATTTTGTAACCATTACGCCGTCAACATGCTTCCAGTTTGCTACTGTCTTGGTATTTCTTGGCTCATGCTCACTCCACTACAAGGGGCATATTTACTAATGGCTTTATATCCTTTCTTACCTTTCTCCATGCTCACATAAGTTATATGCACAAACTCACAGGTACAGGGAGTTTTTGATCATTGCTTGTTTTTATATAAATGTGAACGTTGTATAGAGATTTCTCTGCAACCGGCTTTTCTCACGGAAGTTGAATTAAAACGTGAACTTTATTCTAGTAAATTTTCCCCACTCTTTGAAAGGCTATTTAGAAGGGGCTACCTGATTTCTGGAAAATAATCCCTTTGCCAGAACCATCGTTAAAAGTGTTTCCTCTGGTCATTTGGAGATCGGGCATGATTCTGGGATGGTGGTGGTGAGGACACATCTATACCCTTTTCTTTGCTCTTGAGTATTTAGAAAACGATTTTTGCGACTTGCATCAGGTTGGGGAAGTCAGGCTTCGCCACAAGTGAATGCCCATTCTGTCCTGTGGTCACTTGCTACGCCTTCCATTCTTTCTCAGTGTGAGAACACTGACCTCTAGCGTTCATTTTTTAAGCATTTATAGACTAAAACTGGTTTTGAGTAGATATTTGGATACAGATTCCTTCTGAGTTCAGCTCCACAAATATTTGTTGCACACCTACCACCTGCTGATCTGTGGTGATTAAAATCTGCTTTATTCAGTTACTGTTTCAAGCAGTGCCAATTATTTTGAATGTCCTCTGTTAGATATACTTTGTAAGGCTGGAAGGGCTGACATAATAGTAAGTCAAATCAAGATATAGAGAAAGATCTGCACTATCCTGCTCGCATATTTAAAATATACCTTTTTACATATACATGTTTAAATATAAACATTCCTGAAATGTTTACTCTTATAAATCACTCTATTCAGAGATGTTTCCAACCAAAAGAGTTTCAAAGATAAAATTTCTAAAAGATATCAGACACTCAGGGTCATGGATAACAATTTCTCATGATAATGACCTGGTGAGTTTTTCAAACTTTTTATTAGGAAAAAATTCAAACATTCACAAAAGTAGAGACAATAGCATATTAAACTTCAGAGGGTCACATCACCCAGCTTCAACCTTAATATTCTGCCAACGTATTTTCATCTATACGTCACTCTTCCACTCCAAACCCCTTTATTTCAAATGATATTTTATCAGTTTGTCATATTTTGACCATCAGAAGCCATCATTTCAGTGCTCAAACCCGCTTTTTATTTTTTTTTAATTGTACTTCAGGTGAAGGCTTACAGAACAAATAGTTTCTCATGAAACAGTAGTACACATATTGTTTTAGGACATTCATGGGTTAACAACCCCACAACATGTCAACCCGCTCCCTTCTCGACCTTTTTTTTGTTTTTTGGTGAAAATACACATAGCCAAAGATAAACCATTTTAAAAATTTCTACATGCACAGTTCAGTGACATCGACTACGCTCTTCCAATTGTGCTGCTATTCTCACTTTAGATGAAGGCTTACAGAACAAAATAGTTTCTCATTTAACAGTTAGTACACATGTTGCCCTAGAACAATGGTTAACAACCTCACAACACATCAACACTATCCTTACTCAACCTTGGATTCCCTGTCACCAGCTTCCTTGTCCCCTTCTGCCTTCTGGCCCTTGTCCCTGGACTGCTGTACCTCATTAGTCCCATTTGGTTTTATGGGGCTGTCCACTCCCAGGCTGAACGGTGAACCTTGGAGATGACTTCACCACTGAGCTAAAAGGGTGTCTGGGGGCCATACTCTCGGGGTTTCTCCAGTCTCCTTTAGGCCAGTAAATCTGGTCTTTTTTTTTTTTTTTGTGAGTTAGAATTTTGTTCTACATCCTTCTCCAGCTCTGTCCAGTACCTACCCTCTGTTGTGATCCTGGTCAGAGCAGTCAGTGGTGGTAGCCAGGCACCATCCAGCTGTACTGGATTCAGTGTGGTGGAGGCCTTGGTAGCTGTGGTCTGTTAGTCCTTCGGACTAATCTTTTCCTTGTATCCTGTTCTCTTCATTCTCCCTTGCTCCCGAAGGGATGAGACCAGTGGAGTATCTTAGATGGCCGCTCACAGGCTTTTAAGACCCCAGATGCTACTCACCAAGGTACAATGTAGAACATTGTCTTTATAAACTGTATTATGCCAATTGAGCTAGATGTTCCCTGAGACCATGGTCCCCACAGCCCTCTACCTAGCAGTTCAGTCCCTCAGGGAGTTTGGATGTGTCTATGGGGCTTCCATGACCTTTCCTTGTACAGGTTGTGCTAGTTTCCCCTGTATTGTGTACTGTCTCACCCTTCACCCAAGATACCACTTATCTATTGCCTATTTAGTATTTCCCCCCACCCCACCCCTCCCATCCCTGGTAACCAACAAACATTGTTACATTTTGCGTGTGAACTTTTTCATGGGTTTTTACAATAGAGGTCTCATACAATATTTGTCCTTTTGTGATTGACTTACTTCACTCAGCATAATGTCCTCCAGTTTCATCCATGTTTTGAGATGCTTCACAGATTCATCATTGTTCTTTCTCGTCGCATAGTGTGTATGTACCATAGTTTGTTTATCCTCAAACCTGCTTTAATGCAATATGCAATGTGCTGAATTCTATTCGCATCTAGGAGGAAAATGAAGTGATAACAGATTTGAGAACAGCAAAAGTAAGATGCTAAAAATATAATATAAAAAACTATAGACTATTACTAAAGAAAGAAAAGATGTCATGGAAGGAAAGACGAAGAATGAAGGAGAGAGAGAGGCATATGGAAAGATCTAGAGAGGAAGATAAACTGAGAGGAAGGGAGAGAAAGAGAAGGGATGGAGGACTTAAAGATTGAGAAGTTCTTCTTACAGCCGCCAACTCTAAGAAGTCTTCCCTTAGTGGTTTATTTAGCCACTCGTGCCTCAGTTCACTTTTCATTATTACTTCATTCTGCCTCATCTTAATTAAAATACTGCAAATACCTACTTACCCCAGTAGTTACATATTTGTTGATGGCTAGAACTATGCCTCCCTCTCACGGTGTTGCCATTTCTGCCCTGGATAATTCTAACAGCCCTCTAAGAAGCCTCCCTGCTTTTATTCATGACCCTTACTGTTTCTCACACAGCGGTCAGTGTGATCCTGTTAAGACCTGATGTGGATGACATCACTCCTTTATGCAAAACCCTATTAAAGATTTCAATTTCACTCCGAGTACAGCTGAAGTCCTTAGACTAGCCTGAAACATGCCAGGTACCCTCTGCCGCAGGGCCTTTACATAGGCTGCTTCCTCTGCCAGGAACAAATATCCATTTGGCTAATTCTCTCACCTTTTTCAAGTTTTTGTTCTATATTACTTTTCACCCCCCTACTCCAGCACTTTCCATCCCCCTTACCCCACTTTATTTTTCTCCAAAGCAAGTGTTCTGTCATTGGAATATAAACTCCACATACAGAACATGTCTCCAGGGCCTAACTTAGTGCTTAGCACATGGACACTCCAGAGGTACCTGGGGGATGAATATGAAATGACTTGTGTCTCATATGTGTTGTATATTATAGGTCACAGTTAATAAATGTTTGTTGAATGAATTCTGACCCAAACTTGTTCTGAATGACTAAACTGCCTGCAAAAGCAGGGGATAAATACTGAAAAAGTTAAGCCAACTGAAACTAAATTCAGAACATCCAGGAAGGTGGTAGCTCTATCATCTTTGAAAAAGCTAGCTGTAAATGCAGAAGAATGAGTTCTAAGAAATCAAGCGAAATGTTCTGCCAGACAAGGCAGGCTGTTTCACTGTCTACTTCTGATCCTGAGAGATTGCATTCTAAGGTTTTCCTTAAACATCTGGCTCTAGTACAAATCCTCTGAAAAGAGAAATTAGACGTTCCCCCTCCCTGCCCTGCCTACCCCTCAAAAATTGGCATACCCTGAATTGAGGGTTTCTAAGCAGCCTTCTCACTTTCTAGATGTTTTCGGTTTAATTGTTTCTTGTGTTAAGTAGCAACATATACCCTTTGGAAAAAATGTTTTCATCTTGGTTAACCTGCAGCAATTCCTTGGGAACCAAATATTCAGTGCAGAAGTATCAAGGGAAAAAACACAAAGGCCCTTCTTAAGTGGGTGGTCAATATCTCTTTAATTCTTCATTGTAATCCTCACAAACCCAAAGCCCTGTGAACTATTAAATTACTATGGGGATTTCCTCTGGGCTCCTTGCCCCAGCTGGTCTCAGGATGTTCTCAGCAACAGGCAGCTTGGGTAATGTTCTCTGAACACCTGTCACCTGTTTCACACGATAATCGAAATAGAATGTGAATACAAAAGGCCTATTATCAATTATGCAATGATCAGTTTGGCTTGGGCTCCACGTCTGTCTGTGGGGCCTCCTTTAGGAGGTGTTGAACATTCCCTTAGCAGGCACATCAAAACATGCGAGACAAGAAAGGGCATGAAGAGATGGTTGCTAACTCAGTACTTCAGGTTCAGTCGGATAATTCTGGGCACATGGAGGTGATTTTTGGGTGTAGGCTGATGTTTATGCGATGCTAAAGGCAGGGGATCTGGGTGAGGTCTGTGTTAGCGGAGCTTTGAAGTATGTATGTGTTTGTGTGTGTGTGTGTGTGTGTGTGTGTGTGTGTGTGTGTGTGTGTGTGTATGCATTTAGTGGGTAGTTCTTTCACCTCTAAGGTTACACGAAATAAATGATACTTAGACTCTTGGTATTCGAACCCTGGCTTCTTACCTTCCCCACCACCTTTACATAATGCCTGGCATGTCTAGGATGATCTGGCTTGCATAGGACTGAAAGGATGTGGAATTTTCAGTGCCCACACCAGAAAAAATCCTGGGAAAAATGGGGTAAGTTAGCCACCCTGTATCATAAGTGCTCAATATATGTTTGCATGGAGTTTATTTTCAAGTCATCAGTGTATATACAACTGACCAGTGATTACAAGAGGCAGTAAAGCAAATATTAAGGATATTCAGAAAGTAAGACTTCAGAAGGGATGATTTGAAGCCAGTGGTGTGTCAAGGGGGCAGGGCAATGGTAGCAGTCTCCCAGGGTGCAGACAAAATGGGGTGCAACGATCTGAGAGAATTTGAAAACAATAACAAAACCAACTACACGTTACTCAGCTTTTAATTATCACCCTGCACCATCAATTCTAAATAAAGTCAGTGATAAAATAATACTCCTGGCCGAGGGAGATCACTCCCTTTGGTATGTTACTGTAGGGAGCAGAGATATACTCCATTATCTGGAAACGTCTATTTTAGGGATTACTATGGTTATGCTAAGCCCTTGACTTAATTTCCTCATTTAATCTTCTCACCAGTGTAGAAGGAAGGTATTCTTACTTCACCCATTTTGTAGATGGTGTACTAAGAATTAAAGAAGTCTTTTGCTTAAAGTCAAATAGGAAGTGCACAATCTGAATGCCAGGCCTGTTTGAGTCCAAAGATAATGCTCTCAATCCCAGTGTTACATTGCCTTTGTATCTAGCTCCTTCATAAAGACTAGGCCACCTAAGTGGCAAGGGGATGGTGCTGGTGAGTCAGACACGATAGTTGCTTAACAAATTTGTTCAGTAAGTGAATGAGTGGATAAATACACTGGGGAAATCCTCTGGTAGATCAATGGAGTTACCAGTTTCTGGCCAGCTTTACATTTAAACAAGGCAGAATCTTTTTCACATTTCCATCATTTGGGGTTTACCTTCAGAGTCTTGAGGATTTAAACATGGAGGACTGACCTGGCTACTGTACCTGTCACTCTCCTCTGTGGGGGTGATGCTTATGTCGGTGGCCCAGCATTAGCGATGAGAAGGATCGGGAAACACTAATGTCTTGACAAGATTCCCCTTCTATGACTATTAGCTTATTTAAGCTTATGATCCATGTAGACTGGTGGTACCAGAACTGAGATTACTTCTGAAGGCTGATGTAGGCAATGATAGCATCATTAATGGGGTCTCCAAGAAGTCCCACTTCCTGCAAATCAGACCTGGCATGCAACAAGGCTGTTGCTCCTTTTCCTTTGCACATTCTAATTGGAAGATTTTCCCCAAGATTTTAGGGGCAGGCTATAAACTAGAGGTTGCATAACGATGTTCCATGGTCTACATCTGGTTAGTAGACATGGGAGATTTTGCATAAACACATTTCTGGCTTCTTTTGAAACATTAGAAAATCTGGACACATACCTACCCTGCAGCACTGGTTGAACCTAGTATTGGCTGCCCCCTTTAAATGGGGCATGTGTCTCAACTCTAGTTTCCACAAGGTCCATAGCACCCTATCATCTACTCAACTCACTTCACTCATTTATGTAACCTGTATGCTCCCAAGATGCACTGGAGCATGTGACCCTTGCTCTAGAATTGTGCTGTCCAACATGGTAGACATTAATCACATGTGGCTATCTAAATTTATATTTAAATCAAATAAATTTTCAAATTTAGTTCCTCAGTCAAACCAGCTACATACTGAGTGCTCCATAACCACATGTGGTTAGTGGCTACTATATTGAGCAGTACAGATTAAAACATTTCCATCATCACAGGAAGCCTATTGAACAGTACTGTTGTAGACGTTAACTATTTCTGAATAGTGTCAGGCACCTGATATAAAATTCTCCCTACCTCCACACCATTTACCACCCAACCAAGGGACTACACGCCCTGATGATTCTATTAGGAAAGAGAAAGAGAAGAAGAGGAGGAGGAAAAGGAGGAGGAGGAAGAGGAGAAGAAGGAGGAACTATTTGTAGAGCACTTACTCTGTATCAAGTACTTGTAATAAGGACTTTCCAGGAATTATCTCATTTAATTCTTTCAACAGCCCTATGAGATAAGGGAGATTATAAAATGAAGAAACAGTTTTAAAAGTTAATTAAATTGCAGGAAGTCACATTGTTAATATATGGTAAAGTCAGGATTCAAATCAAAGTCTGTTTGTTCCTAGAACTCATGCTCTTGATGACCGTTAAATAATGTCCGGTCCACAGAAATGGACCCACAGTCTCTGTAGCAGTGAACCCACTGGAAAGCCGAGAAAAAGAGATTTAGTGCCTTTGGTTCACTGGGATCTGACTGAAGCTATAATTAGTACAATTAGATAATAGTTCTATTCTTGGCCAATCCTAATGCCCATTTCAATTAAAAACTGAAAAATGTCAATTTTAATGTTGACAACTATTTTTTTTATTTCTATAGTAATTCCACTGATTCTTCTTTTCCTTGATTTGACTGAGAATTTATAGCAGATTGTAAGTATTGATAGCTACTCCACCTATTTATTAGGAAGAGAATTTATTTTGACATTCAAATGGAAATGACATTTTTCTTTTTGAAGAGTGTTTATTATTGATTGTGTTATACTATTCTTATTTAGAGGCTTCCTTTTCACAAATTGTCACTTACTTACCAATATTATGTACCCAGAATTTTAAAAATGATGAATACTTTAGCTTTTGCCTACTATGTGGTAATAGGAATTACAGATCACTTGGATAGAGGGAGGATGACAGACTAATTAATTTCATCATGGGTAAGAATTTAGATATTATTTTTATGACTGTGGGCAAAATAATTATCATGGCCCGGGTGCACAAACATGTGTTTGTTCAGAAAGCTTTGTATCATTGCTTCTCTGTGTATGCTACAAATTCTTCTAGATGACTCTTTTTCCTGCTTTATTTGTAACTTTTACTATTTGGTGGTTCTTTTTGCTCACTAGCATTGCATTCCATTTGTGAATCTCTATATTATTATTTTTCTATAAAGAACACAACACATAAAATTATGTCAAGTTACCATTAGTTAAATGAGAGAAAAAAATTTTAATTGGTAAGAATATTTTTAAATATAAAGGATACACATTCATTTGGATTATGTCAAGCTTTTCCTATGTTCTATATTTAAAATTATTTTGTAGCTTTCTAAGTGTATAAAAGGAGCCCTGGTGGTGCAGTGGTTAAGTGGTTGGCTACTGATCGAAAGGTTGACAGTTCAAACCCACCAGCCACTCCATGGGAGAAAGATGTGGCACTGTAAAGATTACAGTCTTGGAAACCCTATGGGCAGTTTTACTCTGTCCTATAAGGTCACTATAAGTCAAATCAAATCTCATACCAGTTTAGGAATAGTTTTCTTAGGAGGAAAATACACTGGAACCAGATGTTGATAATAAAATCTGAGAGGAAAATGATTTCTTAATGCAATCATACCCCACTTAGCAGTTAATGTTGAGCTGAAGAATTTATTTACTCTTTCAGCAAGTCTTTGCCAAGTGCCCATGATGTGGCCCTCACTGTGCTCTATGCCAAAGCTTATCAAACTTTAATGTGCATAGGAATCACCTGGGATATTGTTATAGTGCAGATTCTGATTCAACAGGTCTTAGAGGATGTCTGAGAGTCTGCATTTCTAGCTAGCTCCCAGGTGAGGCCAATGCTGTTGGTCCAGGAATCACATACCGAGTAGCAAGCCTTTTGGCATCAAAACAGAGATGAACAAAGTATAACCCTGCAAGGGGCTCTCGAACAAATAGAAAAGAAATGAGTAATTGAGGGATTAAAAATAGAGTGGCAGGGTTCTACTTTTGGTAATGTTTGAGTAGATCCTACTGGATTAACACAACTCTAAACTCTAGATAAACCATAAGAAAACTACTATCTAAAGACATTGGAGAACAACCAGAAGAGAGCAGATATTGAAAAAAGAGTTGACACTTGAAAAAAGGGAATGAATTACCCATTTTTTGGTGGCTTTGAGCAAGCTTCAGTCTGCTGTGTAAGACAATTGAAACCCAGAGAGAAAGTCTGTAGTCTTACTGGCTTGAAGAATCAGATACCAGAGTTCAGAGTGATTATAACGACTGGAAAACGAGGGATGGATATCCTAGAAAAGAAAGAGTCATGGAGAGGGAGCCCCAAATTTTGTGTATTGATCTTGTCCTAATCTCTGACTGACCCCTATGTCACATATGCATGGGGTAAACTCCAAGCAATCTAGTTAAGCTGAAAGAAATGAATTAAGATTTCAGCTGCTGCTCATGGCAGGGGAGAAAAAGTCTGCAGTTTGAGTTCAGCAAAGTTAACTGTTTACAGAAATAATACAGAATCAATAACAAAATCTAGAGCTTCTTCAATGTATCATTCTCAATGTCCAGGATACAATCCAAAACTTCTTATAATACATAAGACACAGGAAAATGTGACTTATGTTCAAGAGAAAATATCACCAACTGAGACCAACCCTGAGATGAATCTCAGGTAATGGAAATAGCAGACAAAGATTTTAAAGCAGCTCTTAACTGCTCAAGGACATAAAGGAAAATATGCTTCTTATGATTAAAAAGATAGGAAATTTCAGTAATAAAACAAAACTATAAGAAAGACTCAAAATGAAATTCTAGAACTGAAAACAACAGAAACTGCAAAAAAAGAAAATTCACTGATTAGACTTAATAGCAGATTGGACATGACAGAGAAGTCAATGTGAAGATAAATCAACAGAAGTTATTCAATCTGGAGATTAAAAAAAAATTAACAGAGCCATAGAGATCTGTGGGACAACAGTAAAAGAACTATTATTTTAGTTCTGGAGTCCTAGAAGGAAAACAGTGAGAGAATGAAGTAGAAAAAATATCTGAGGAAAATAACTGTTGTAAATTTCTTAAATTTGGTGAAAGTTATAAGAGATTTATGAAGTCAGTGATCCCCTAAGCAAGATAAACACAAGAAAACCATACCCAGGCACATCAGAGTCAAACTGTTAATTATAGTGGGAGACAGTACTCCTGGTACCTGAAAGGACTCCGAATCAGAAAGACTTGACCTGAAACCTGCCTCTGCTGTTTAATACCCTGTGACACTGGATGAGTGACTTCAAGTACTGAGCAGATTTTTGGTTTAGAGAGCGCTAACAAAGTTAAAGATCAACTGTTAGAAGGATAAGGAAGAAAGAATGGGACTTCAGAATAAAAAAAAAAAGGTAGCCATCAGGAAGAAATTGGTTAACCTATACTTACTTCTAACTCTAGATCTAAAGACTGCTCTAATATAACCTTATTCCCCAGGGTACTTGTAGGTTTTCTCCTGCCTAAAAAGGCTTAAGTTATTCTGTGGTCTCCTTAGGTCAGCTGAAAGTCACCTCAGACAAGGGTGTTCATCCAAGTAAGACCTTTTCACAATGTTCAGGCACAAAAAGCCTGGCTTAGAACAATCATCTCTGCTTGTGATGTACTAAAGCAAGAGTGGAAGGATAATAATTCTGAGTCTTTCCTGTTTCCGTTTTTTCCTTCCTTCCCCCTGCTTTTGCCCTCTCTCCTCAATCAAGTCACAGCTAGGCTATTCTCAGGCACATATGGTCTCTCCTGAATATTCTTTTTTTTCTCCTTTTAAACAATCATTTAAAAGTATAAATAAACATTCTGAACTTGCAGGGCACACTAAAACAGGCAGCCTGCAGGCCATAGTTTGCTGATACAAAGGAAAAGGAAGGATTCCCTGACTGACACATGTAAGCATCTACCTACTTTAGTGAGATAAAAGCTTACAGCAGAAATTAAGTTATTTGGGGGAAATAAATTAAAATTTTATTTTAATTTTAAATAATTTAAAAATAAATTTAAATATATATTGAATTTGTTGATTGAGATTCACATTACTTAGTATAGTTTCAGGCTAAGCAGGCTATCACCCTTTGGCTCAAGTGACTAGGAAGAAACATGTTCAAGTGCTTCTATGGCTCCAAGTTAGAGCAAGGGAGAAACCATGTTTCCTCCAAGAGTCCCTCCAGGCCCACCAGACCATGGCAAAGTCTGGATGCATTAAAGGTATTCCAGTTACTAACTGCTGTGTAACAAATTGCTCCAAAATTTAGTATCTTAAAACAACACTATTTTATTAAATCTCAGAATTTTGTGGGTCAGGACTTTGGGCACAGCTTGGCAGAGTGATTCTTTTGCTCCCTGTGACGTTGACTGAGGTCACACAGTGGTATTCAGCTGACAGGCAGGTCTGGAGGTTCATGATGGCTTCACTTATGTGCCTGGAGCCTTGGATGGAAGGCTGGGCTCAGCCTCTCCAGCATGTTCAAGGGTAACCTAATTTTTTCTTTGCAACTTAGGGCACCCAGAGTGAGTGTTCCAAGACAGAGGAAGTAGAAGTTACCTGCCCCTTAAGGCCTGGGCACTGAGACTGGCACACAAAACTTCCGCCAAATGCTACTGGTCAAAGCAATTGCACAGCTCACCCAGGTTTGAAGGGAGGGGAGATCCCAACACTCAGTGGGATTTTTGACTATCTCTGATCCGCCATAAACGGAAATTGGCAATATTTAACAAGAAGGAGATCATGGTGAGTACAGTTTCAGGGAGTGGCATTTTACCTTCCCTGATGCTACCAAGGTATGGGGAGGAATGTCATTCTTACAAGAATCACATCAATTTTAATTTCTTAAAAAGCAAGTGGCCAAATATTTTGTTATTCTACATTCTACTGTAATTCTTGACAACTTCCAATGAGCAAGTGGAAATGATTTGGATTCTGAGAGAAAATAGGAAGAAAAAGGTAAAGAAAAAAAAAAAAAAAGAACCCAGAAATATGGTTAGACAGGAAAGTAGCTACCCTGTTTGTTGTTGTTGTTGTTACTTACAAAACAATTTATTTCAAAGGAGAGAGAAATTGAGGTGGCCCCAGAAAAGGAGGGAAGGCAAAAAACAACTCATATTAGAGAACCAACAGTGGTAGAAAGCAATAGAGATAGAAAAATCATTTGAAAATCAGCTGAATATGGGAAAAAAGGAAATCAGGGTGGACAATAACACGAAAAGAGTGCTTGAAGCCAAAGAATAAAAGATTAAACTTTAGTTCTAAAGGCGACAAGAACTTCAGAGAGTATAGAAGAATAAATTACTATAAAACATACAACTAAAATTGGAATAATTTTTCTTTTACAATGACTTATTAGAAAAAAAATTCTAGTTTATAATGGTAGTTATTATTATCTATCTAAACTTGTTAAGGAAGAATTTAGAAGTACCTAGGTTTCCAAGTTAATTCTGAAATACAAGAGCAAAAGGTTCACACACACACACACACACAAACCCCAAATGCACCAAAATCTTGTGGTGTCTTCTCCTTTAAAGCCTGTCTTCACAGACTTTTACCACTGTGAAAAAATGAGGATAATCTATTTCTGTCTGCCCTGTAGCAAAAGAGCAGTTGTCTCTGCTGCTGTTTCCTTGTAGATGGAAGTGTTTTGTTCTCTGGGGCTCCTGAATATGCATTTGAGCTACGAAGTTTGAGTAGGCTGTAACAAAAGGGCTTTCCTTCTGCAGGCCCAACACAATTAATCTAAGAACAGCAGGGGTGGAGGTGGCAGCAGCTGGAACAGCCCCAGAGAGGACAAACCTTAAACAGACAGGCACTGGGAAAGAAAATACATTCTGTTTTCAGACGTCCTCTGAAAAGATGGACCAAGTTGTGAGCATGTATTCATTTTCATGAACAATGCACCACCTAAAATAATCAATGTGTTTATTCCTTACATGCCCTTTCTCACCCCAGTTCTCTCCCTCCCCCCACTTCCAGTCTCCAGACATTTTCCCACATATCAATAATCAGAGCTCAGCATTTTAAGAACCTATAATTGGCGAGTTTTGCCTTTATGTGGAGAGTCTGTGTCCTTTTTTCAGAGGATGGAAAGTACCGCTGTCTACCACAGCCCCAGCTCTTCAGCCTAAAATCTAACATGACAAAGGCAAGAGAAGACAAGAAAGATAATGCGTTCATGGAGGTAGAGGGAAAGGGGCTGTGTAGCACTGCGATAGCATTGTGCCTTGGAGAACACAACGAGGGTCTGGAGAAATTTGAAGTCCCCCAAGTAAATCTGCACACAAGTAATTTACTAAATAGTAACCTGCAGCTCCAAAGGGCCAATATAGCTCCTAAAATTCCAGAGAGATTAAATTTTTCTGCCACAATCTGCCCTGGTCTCCAGTATTCAAGTTGGAGATTGAACTGTGTTTAAATCCAGATGGAAAATCATCTATTTAGTGGTAGCAAAAACAGTTCAGTTTTATATGACTGATCTTGTGGGCAGACTCTTCGATGTGATGATGATAGCTTTTTCAAAAGACTCTCTCTAATGTGAATAAGGCAGGATAAATAAGTCAGGTAAGTATAAGGTCTGAAAAAAAACAACAACAAACTGTATCTGTCTAGTCAATTCCAAGTATAGTGACCCTATACGATAGAGTAGAACTGCCGCATAGGGTTTTCAAGTCTGTAAATCTTTATGGAAGCAGACTGCCACATCTTTCTCCTGCGGAGTGGCTGGTGGGTTTGAACTGCTGACCTTTTGGTTAGCAGCTGAGCAGGGCCCTGTAAAAATAGCAGGTGGTGCAAACGGTTAATGCGCTTGTCAGAGGTTCAAGTCTACCCAAAGGTACCTTGGAATAAAAGCCTGGTGATCTATTTCTGGAAAATCAGTCATTGAAAACACTATGGAGCACAGTTCTACAAACATGAGTTGGAATCAACTTGATAGCAACTGGTTTTCTGGTACCTACAGAACTTTCTTTACAAAAAATACTGTATTTATATAGCAACAACTGATTCTATGGCTCTTTATAAAGAGCATCCTTGTAGGATTTGCATAACGTATACACTTGCATTAACATGAGCCAATCATTTCCAATAATTAGTCAGAGGGGAGGGAAGGGAGGAGCTTTAGATTAACAGGAGAAAATGCGATTATGGGATTTCCAAGAATTACGGAATGCTGGAGTTGGGAAGAAGAGATCTTGGAAATTATGTAGCACAATCTAATTTTACTTAAGTCTGCAGATAGTTAACAATTCTTCTAACATCACACATTTACTAAGTGTTGGAGTCAGTACTAGAATCTGAGTCTTCTGACTCCAAATCCACTGCTCTTAGACTGTCTTAATATTTTAGCTAACACATTTCCATCTTCTTGATCACTTATGTTGTATTAGGATAAGTAATTTCAAGACAGTACAACAGACACACTCTGAAATCTCAGTGGCTCAGCAAACAAAATGGTTCACTCATGCAAAGTTCGATGAAGGTGAATGGGTGCTCCCTTCCATCCAGTAAACTGAATAGCCAGACTCTTCAACCTGAACCACTGTCATATCAACAGGTGGCTTCAGGTCACCACAGCGGGGAAAAAGGGAATGTGGACCAGCATTCTAATTCTTAAATGCTTCAGTCCAAAAGTTTTAATGTGTTACTTCCACTGAGTTTCATTGCTTAGAATTAGTCACATGGTCCCACCTAACTGACAGGGATCTGGGAAGTCTAACTCCCCAAGTACCCCAGGAAGGAATGAGAAAGGATAGGGATGAGCACTCGTTGTCATCTCTCCTACACAGGCATACCCAGTTTTTAAGAAGCACCAAGAAAAGCATATTACTATAAGAAGTAAGGAGGCATTCTGGGTGATTGGAAGGTAAGAATAAGAAACTCTTATCAAAGTATGAAGGCCTGGCAAGAAATACTAATGGCTTATGAATTCACTTCTTTTAGTACAGTCATTCTAAATCCCTTAGCCAGGCCTTACAAACATTATGATACAAAATATTGGCCACCTGCTTTGTCTATAAAAATTCTACTGATCAGAATTCTAAATTGGATCTCCCATTCCAGGCCATTTTGTAGCTTTCAATTGGCCGCATGTCAGGGGGAGCTGTGGATCCAATAAAACAGATACAAATATTTGTGAAGCTCATTGACTACTGCTCCAAAGTCAGCCAGAGCCAGGCCCTGGAGAGCATGTGCTTTGCTGGCCTCCTACTAACAAGGTTTGCTGAGCCACTGGATGCTTTCCAACTCCAGTAAACTCTGCAAAGTTTAGCCATGGGTTCCTGGTATTAAAGCTAGTTACTTGCTTCTTGTTTTCTATTTGTAGTTGTTAAGCTACAATGTTTGTTGCTTCCTTATCCATTTTGTTGAAGGGAACACTATAGTTGTGGTTTGCCAAATACTGTAAAACTGGAATAACTGGCATTGAAACTTTTCTGATAGAAATGCTTTTGAGTTGGTTGCAATATGAAAACTTTCATACACTGTGATCGTTAAGGTTGTGTGTCAACCTGGCTGGGCCTGATTCTCAGTGGTTTGGCAGTTATAATGTAGTTTGGCAGTCGTATAATGATGTAATCACGTCAATGATGAGATCTAATATCAGGTGATCACTTCCATGATGGGATCTGCTGTGAACAGCCAATCAGTTGAAAGGCAGTTTCCTTGGGGGCGTGGCCTGCATCCAATATAAGTGGACTTTCTGGCAAAGCTTGCAGGCTTTTACTCACTCTGGATCCTGCAGATGGCTCCTGTTCATCTGACCTCTGATTCTTGGCACTTGAGCTAGCATCTTACCTGCTGATCTTAGCATTCGTCAGCCTCCACAGTCTGTGAGCCAGTGGCCTGCCAGCTTCCCTGCCGATCTTTGGATTTGTCAGCCTTCACAGCCTGTGAGCCCAAAGCCTGTTGTCTGACCTGCCAATCTTGGGTTCACCAGCCCCTGCAGCTATGTGAGTCAGGAGAAGTCTCCAGCCTGACCCACAGACTGGGAAATTTCTAGCATCTATAACCATGTGAGCTATTTCCTTGATATAAATCTCTCTCTCTACATATATATATATGTGTGTGTGTGTGTGTGTGTGTGTGTGTGTGTGTATAGACACTTCACTAGTTTTGCTTCTCTAGAGAACTCAGCCTAAGACACCCTCCCACACATATTATATCTATCTATCTCTGTATCTATCTACAAACTATATACTGTTTATAAACTTCTTTAAAACAAAGTGTTATAAGTTGAATTAGGTTCCTCAAAAAGATATGTTAAAGGCCTAACCCCTGGTACCTGTGAATGTGACTTTGTTTAGAAATAGGGTCTTTGCAGATGTAATCAAGATAAGATGAGATCATAGGGTGGGCCCTAATCTAACATGACTGGTGTTCTTATAAGAACAGGAGAAGAGACACAGACACACATGTTATGATGGGAGGCAGAGATTAGAGTGGTGCATCTACAAGCAAAGAGTGACAAGGATTGCTGGCAACACCAGAAGCTAAGAGAAAGGCATGGAACACATTCTCCCCTAGAGCCTCCAGAGAGAACACAGACCTGCTGTCACCTTGATTTTTAATTTCTAGTTTCCAGAACTGTGAGAGAATAAAATTTGGCTGTTTTAAGCCACCCAGCTTGTGATGATTTGTTACAGCAGCCCTAGGAATCTGCAAATACCTAGGAGTCTTTTTAAAATGCAGATTCTGATCCAGAAGGCTTGGGAGGGATCCTGCAACTGTATTTTTCTAACAAATTAGTTTCTCATTCAAAAATTTATACACAAATTCTTTTGTGACATTGGTTGCAATCCCTGCTATGTGTCAGCACTTTCCCCCTTTCCCTTTCCACCCTAGGTTCTCTGTGTCCATTCGTCCAGTTTTCCTGTCCCTTTCTGCCTTCTCATCTTTGCTTTTGGGCAGGTATTGCCCATTTGGTCTCATATACTTGACTGAACTAAGAAGCATGTTCCTTACATGTGTTACTGTTTGTTTTATAGGCCTGTCTAATCTTTGGATGAAAGGTGGACTTCAAGAGTGGCTTCAGGTCTGAGTTAGCAGGGTGTCTGAGGTTCACAGTCAAGGGAGTTCCTCAGTCTCTGTCAGATCAGTAAGTCTGGGCTTTTTTTTTTTGTGAATTTGAATTTTGTTCTATATTTTTCTGCTCTGTCTGGGACCCTGTATTGTGATCCCTGTCAGAGTAGTTGGTGGTGGTAGCTGGGCACCATCTAGTTCTTCTGGGCTCAGGCTGGTGGAGGCTGTAGCTTATGTGGTCTATTAGTCCTTGAGAGTAATATTTTCCTTGTATCTTTGGTTTTCTTCATTCTCCTTTGCTCCGAACATGATGGGACCAATAGATATATCTTAGCTGGCTGCTCACAAGCTTTTAAAACCCCAGACACTACTCACCAAAGTAGGATGTAGAACATTTTCTCTAGGAACTACATCATGCCAATTGACCTAGATGTCCCCAGAGACCATGGTCCCCAGCTCTCAGCCCCAGTGCTTTGCCCATTTTTTAATTGGGTTATTTGTCTTTTTGTTATTGAGGTGTTGAAGTATTCTATAGATTGTAGAGATTAGACCCATGTCAGATATATGGTAGCCAAAAATTTTTTCCCAGTCGGTAGGTTCTCATTTTACTCTTTTGGTGAAGTCTTTTCGCTGAGCATAAGTGTTTAATATTTAGGAGTTCCCAGTTATCTAGTTTATCTTCTGGTGTTTGTGCATTGTTAGTTATGGTTTGTATTGTATTTATGCCATGTATTAGGGCCCCTAGCATTGTCTCTATTTTTTCTTCCATGATCTTTATCATTTTAGGTTTTATACTTAGGTCTATGATTCATTTTGAGTTAGTTTTTGTGTATGGTGTGAAGTGTGGGTCCTGTTTCATTTTTTTTACAGATGGACATCCAGTTTTGCCAGCACCATTTGTTAAAAAGACAGTCTTTTACCCATTTAATGGACTTTGGGTCTTTGTCAAAGATCGGTTGACCATAGATGGATGGATTTACATCTGGGTTCTTGATTCTGTTCCACTGGTCTGTGTGTCTATCATTGTACCAGTACCAGGCTGTTTTGACTATTATGGCTGTATACTAGGTTCTGAGATCAGGTAGTGTGAGGATCCTATTTTTTTCTCTTTCTTCAGAGATGCTTTGCTTATCCAGGGCCTGTTTCCTTTCCAAATAAAGTTGGTGGTTAGTTTTTCCATCTTGTTAAAGAATGCTGTTGGTATTTGGATTGGGATTGTTTCATATCTATAGATCACTTTGGGTAGGACTGACATTTTCACAATGTTGAGTGTTCCTATCCATGAGCATAGTATGTTTTTCCATTTACGTAGCTCTCTTTTGGTTTCTTGCAATAGTGTTTTGTAGTTTTCTTTGTATAGGACTTTTACATCCCTGGTTATATTTATTCCTAAATATTTTATCTTTTCAGGGGCTATTATAAATGGTATTGTTTTCCTGATTTCCTTTTTGAAGTTCTGTTTGTTACTGTTTAGGAATCCAACTGATTTTTTATGTTGATCTTATAACGTGCTACTATGCTGAACCTTTCTATTATTTTCAGTAGTTTTCTTGTGGAATCTTCAGGGTTCTCTCTGTATAGGATCATATCATCTGCAAATAGGGATAGTTTTCGTTCTCCTTTACCAATTTGGATGCCTTTTATTTCTTCTTCTTGCCTTATTGCTCTAGCTAGGACTTTTGTACAATGTTAAATAGAAGAGGTGATAAAGGACATCCTTGTCTTGTTCCTGTTCTCAAGGGGAATGCTTTCAGCTTCTCTCCATTAAGAATGATGTTGGCTGTTGGTTTTGTATAAATGTCCTTTATTACATTGAGGAATTTCCCTTCTATTCCCATTGTATTGAGCATTTTTATCAGGAATGTGTATTGGACTTTATCAAATGTCTTTTCTGCATCTACTGAGATGATCATGTGATTCTTTTCTTTTGTTCTATTTACGTGGTAGATTACATAGATTGATTTTCTAAAGTTGAACCATCCTTGAATACCTAATATGAATCCCACCTGGTCGTGCTGTATTATTTCTTTGATATGATGCTGAATTCTATTGGCTAGAATTTTTTTTGAGAATTTTTGTATCTATTTTTATGAGAGATATTGGTCTGTAATTTTCCTTTTTGTGGTATCTTTGCCTGGCTTTGGTACCAGCGCTATGCTGGCTTCATAGAATGAATTCAGGAGTGATCCTTCCTTTTCTATGCTCAAAATAGTTTGAGTAGTACTGGTGTGAGCTCATCTCTGAATGTTGGGTAGAATACTCGAGTGAAGCCATTTGGGCCAGGGCATTTTTTTTTTGTTTGGAGATTTTTTATTCTCTCTAATCTTTTCTCTTTTTATGGGACTGTTCAGATTTTCTATCTCAGTTTGTGATCTGTTTTATTTCAACTGGGTCTGTTGTAATTCCCCCTGTCTCGTTTCTTATTTCGGTTATTTTCTTCCTCTTTCGTTTTTCTTTTGTCAGTTTGGCCAATGATTTGTCAATTTTGTTGATCTTTTCAAAGAACCAATTTTTGATTTTGTTTATTCTTTCTACTGCTTTTCTGTTCTCGATTTCATTTCTTTCTGCTCTAATCTTTATTATTTCCTTTCTTCTGGTGGCTTGGGCTATTTTTGCTCTTCTCTTTCCAGTTGTTCGAGTTGTAGGGCTAATATTTTGATTTTGCCCCTTTCTTCTTTTTTGATGTGTGTGTTTATTGCTATAAATTGACCTCTGAGCACTGCCTTTGCTGTTTTCCAAAGGTTTTGGTATGGTGTCTTTTCATTCTCATTTGATTCTAGGAATTTTTTAATTCCCTCTTTGATTTCTTCTATTACCCAGTGTTTTTTAAACAAGGTGTTATTCAGTTTCCTAGTTTTTTCCTTGTTCTTCCTGTTACTGATTTCTGCTTTTATGGTGTTGTGATCAGAGAGAATGCTTTGTTATTATTTCAATGTTTGGATTTTATTGAGTGTTGCTTTGTGGCCTAAAATGTGGTCTATTCTGGAGAATGTTCCATGTGCATTGGAAAAGAATGTATATTTTTCTGCTGTTGGGTGGAATGTTCTATATATGTCTATGTGGTCAAGTTGGTTGTTTTTTTGCCTTTAGAGCTTCTGTATCTTTGTTGAGTATCTTTCTAGGTGTTCTGTCCATCACCAAGAGTGGTGTGTTGAAGTCTCCTACTATTATTGTGGAACTGTCAATTTCTCTTTTCAGTGCTGTTAGAGTTTGTTTTATGTATCTTACAGCTCTGTTGTTGGATGCATAGATATATATTAAGGTTATGTCTTCTTGGTGGATTGTCCCTTTAATCATTATATAATGTCCTTCCTTGTCTTTTATGGCTGATTTTGCCTTAAAGTCTATTTTATCTGAGATTAGTATTTCCACTTTTTCCCTTTTTTGGTTACTGTTTGCATGATATATTTTTTTTCCATCCTTTGATTTTTAATATATCTATGTCTTTGTGTCTAAGGTGTGTCTCTTATAGACAGCATATTGATGGGTTATGCTTTTTTTTATCCATTCTGCCATTCTCTCTCTCTTAATAGGTGCATTTCAATCATTTCCATTCAGTGTGATTATCAACAGGTATGAGTTTATTGCTGTCATATTGTTGTGTTTTACCCCTGTGGTGCTGATGTCTTCTTGTTCCTCTTACTTTCCTGTGCTGAGTTCCTTTTGTTTGGGGATTTTCTTTTCTTTCATTATTATGGATTTTGTGTTTACTGAAACTTTATGTTTTTCTTCTTTTTTGTTCTGATGAGTAACTTTGTTAGTTTTCTTTGTGGTCACCTTGAAATTTATCCTTATCTTCCCAAGTCTGAATCAGTCTTTTATTACTTGATATTACTTTGAAAGTTCTATACCTACTCCGTTTGTTCCCCTTTTTATTGTTTTCACTTTGTCGTCATTTACAGACTGATGTCTTGTTTCCCTGTTTTATGCCTTTCAGCTTTGTTTTATTATTGAGAGTTCTTTACCTAGGTTGGTATCTGGCTGATGCTGTCCTGTGTCCTAGACTGCAGTTGTTGTCTGATGTTGTTGGTTCTCTACCTGAAAGACTCCCTATAATATTTCTTATAAGTCTGGTTTGATTTTTATTAATTCCTTAATTTCTGTTTATCTGGAAATTTCCTAATTTCACCATCATATTTGAGAGAGAGTTTTGCAGGATATATTATTCTTGGTTGGCAGTTTTTTTTCTTTCAAAGTTTTATATATGTATTACTGCTGAGTAATCAGAGCTTAGTCTTATTGTTTCTCCTTTGTGATTGACTTTTTGTTTTTCTTGAGCTCCTCTCAGGATTCTTTGTCTTTGGTTTTGGCAAGTGTGATTATGATATGTGTTGGTGACTTTCTTTTGGGGTCTATGCAATATGCGGTTTGTTCAGCTTTTTGGATGGTCAGCTTTTCATCTTTCATGATATTTGAGAAGTTTTCTGCCAGCAAATCTTCAATGACCTTCTCTGTTTTCCATTTTGTCCCCCTGTTCTGGAACTCTGATTATGCCCAAATATTTGCTCTTGATTTTGTCTCACATAATTCTTAGAATTTCTTCCTTTTTCTTTATTCTTCTCTCTGATTTTTCCTTAAAGTGGCAACCATGGATCTGTCTTCAGTCTCACTGATTGTGTCTTCCATTGTTTCAAATTTGCGCATCATGGCCTGATGAGAAGGGGTAGAGGTGGGGTATGGGGCTAGGGGGGAGGGAGAAAGAAAAGGAGGAAAGGGGAAATAAAATGGCACAGCAGGGGTCAGCAGGTGGTGGCGGGGGGGGGGGACCTGGGCCGGTGGTGGGCTATGGCAGTAATAGCCAACTCCATATCTGAGGCTATACAAGTTCAACAGAAGTCTCTCAATTCTTTATCTATGGAGGTGCTAGATAATAGAATTACTTTAGATTTCCTTCTGGCCAACAAGGAGGAGTCTGTACAATAGCTAAAACTTCTTGTACCTGGATAAATTCCACTGGACAAATTGAACAAGCTGTAACCAAAATCCAACAACAAAGACACTGGTTACACCAAGAAGAATCTCATCCCAACTGGGATTTGATCTGTCTAGCTGGCTCCATACTAATATAGGTTCTTGGATGTCTTCTTAAATCCAAACAGGAAGTATAATTTAAATTATGATAATTGTTTTCTGTGGCATGATCAAATTATTACAAATTGTTTTCAGGGTATTTACAACCAATCTACCAACATTCATTCCCTCTACAGAATAACGCTTCTGTAAGAAACTGTTTTTAACTCCGGCAGTAAAAATAATCAAGCCATAGAGCCAGGGGCAGATTAACCAGTAAGCACAGTACGTGCCAACTAACAGTAAGCAAGGTACACACAGGCTTAATTGTGTTCCCTTAATAATCTGTAGTGTGCAATTTCACATAGGTTTTATTCAACGATGTGGTAAAAAATAGGGTAAAATTGTGCATTACAGATTAGAAAATAAGTACAAGTAAGCTGTGCATACCTTGCTTATTGGATAATCCGTCCCTGCATGGAGCCTTGACTCACTGCACCCAGCTGATGGCATTTATCAAACAAATTGTTACTCTATTAGCCAATCAGTCACCCCTCTATCTCTGGTTAACACTTTCTAGAGACTTAGCTATGGCATGGTAAAGACCTGGAAATTAAAGGCCATCATCAGACATTGGTTAGCAAAAGCCCATGCAGAAGAAAGCCCATGAAAAGGCAAAATGAGATGACAGTAACTTGATCTAAGACCTTTTCTAAGGTCTTGATTTGATGAGGAAATTGTTAAATGAATAAAAATGAAATTATGTGGTTAACAAAATGGCGTCGGTGGTCGAATTGACAATGCCCCTAAGATTTGTCTTTACTGAAACCTAAGCCTAGCTTTACTGTAAATCAAGCCTCCCTCATTGACGAATGAAATTCTGACAGTGTTTCAATAGTAAATTTTATAAGCCAATCAGAAATTAGCTTTTTTGCTTCTCTATTTTTTTCCGTAAAAAGCCACTGCTGTTACTTGGTGGAGTACCTTACTACATACGGTTTGGTGCTACACCATTCACAAATCTTTTGCCTGAATAAACCTCATCTAATAGGAAAACAAAATGAAACAACAACAACAAAAAAAGAATGTTGGAGGATCTGCAAATAAGATGGTGAGACAGCCCAGGGATTAATAATAGTGGAAGCATCTACCATCTGTAGAGCTGATGGGATAAGGGCAGGCAATGTTTGTTACCAGAATGCAGGAACCAGAGCCACTTAGATGGAGGTGGGACCATAGAGGATATGATTTCTGAAGCAAAGAGAGAGAGAAAGAAGTACCCTAGCTTCTCCCTCACTCCTGCTTTCCTGTCTCTTGTCAGTGCCTATCATGGGCCAATGTAGCCAGAGGCCAGATGGCAAGGGATCCTAGAAAACGTAGTGTGTAGACGTCAGCCCCTGCAATACAAAGTAGTAGAACAGAGAAAGGGTGGTGAATGGGTACCTGTGTAGTACCCAAGCCAAATTTACTGCATGGGAACTTGGGCTTCTCTGTTTTTCAGTCTAAGAGTGAGAACCATTAAGCTAAAAAGTCATCTGACAAAACTATTGATTTTATTATAATAATAACTAAAGTCACCAGAGTTCTGCTTTATGTGGTAGATTGTTGTTGTTGCTGCCTGCCATTGAGTCAGCTCCCAACTCATGGGAAACCCATGCACAGCTGAATGAAACACTGCCTGATCCTGCACCATCCCCAGGATCAGTTGCAGATTGGACCATTGTGATTCATAGGGTTTTCATTGGCTGATTTTTGGAAGTAGATCGCCAGATCTTTCTTCATAGTCCATCTTGGTCTAGAAGCTCTGCTGAAGCCTATTCGGCATCATAGTACTGACAGACGGGTGGTGGCTGCACATAAGGTGTAATGGCTGGGAAGTGAATCTGAGTCTCCAGCATGGAAGGTGAGGATTCTACCACTGAACCACCACTGCCCCCTGTGGTAGATTAGACCTGATGATATCTAAGATTTTTTATCCTTCGGTGATCTACCTCTAAAATTCTATGAGTCGAAGAGAGATTTACCCTTGAAAGACAGTACGAGATTTTAAAAGCCAATCCATATATTCATCCATAGTGAACAATTTTAACCTGAAAAGCAACCACATTTGAGAAGAGATAATTTGAAGACAATGAATACTATTAGAAAGAAAAAGTCCTGATACATTCATTACTAAGAAAAAAATAATAATTCCAGTATTACCGTACAACAATCCAGTATAACTAATGCTTTGAACAGTTATTCTTAATGGCTAAGGAGATAGAAGAGGAAGTTTTGTTTGTGGCAAGAGTGGCTTTGCTTATATCGAACAGACCAAAATAATAACAGAAACAATTCACTGAGTGTTTTCTATGAATTAAGAACTGTGCCAAACGCCCTATAGCAGAGTTTCTCAACTTTGGCACTATTGTCATTTTGAGCTGGATAATTCTTTGTTGTGGAGGGCTGTCCTGAATAGTAGGATGTTGAGCAGCATCCCTGCCCTCTATCCACTTGATGCATCTCCGTCCCGGCTGTAACAACCAAAAACATCTCCGGACACTGCCAAATGTCTCCTGGGGAGCATAATCACTCCAGGTTGAGGCCCACTGCCCTAGAGACATTATCCCACTATGATGCCCAGCGCAGAAATGCTAAAATGAATCTCACAGAGGTTAAATTACTTGCCCAACATCCTGTAGTCAAGATTTGAACCCAGTCCCAACTCTAAACCTAGTTGTTAACATCAACGCTGAACTTTTTTCTCCTGCTTTACTCTTTTCTTATGATTTTCTGACAAGTATTTGTGATTTTTTTTTTTTTAAATTTTTGGGAAAATACCAAGAAAAGAGCAGTCATTTTTGGATTCAAAATCTACAAAGAGATTAACTGGATTTCTGATGAGACAGTGGTTTTATGTTGCTGAGAACCCAGAATTTTGAAAGGGTAAAAAGCCTCAGAGCTCATCTGTTTCAGAAAATGCTATTGTGGACATAGAAATCCTTCAAAATAACATCTGACAGCACCTGGCTCATTTCAAGTGAAGAAAGAATGTGCTGAAAAGTCTCCTCTCTTTTTTGTATACTGATTGTTATTGAAGCTCCTTTCTCTACACTGTTGTACCACTGCAGTAAATGATCAATTTCAGCTTCATGCAGCCAAGGTCAGATGTGAGAGAATAACAGGCTCTCTGCTAACACCATGTAGAAATGATTTATTACATTTCCAGAAGAGCATTCTTGACATTTTGTAAATGTAATGTAGTGCAAGAGTAATTAAGCCAAAGGTAGACTGCTGAATAATTGATTAGTATTGTCGGAGAAGCCTGATTAGCTCAGATGCTTCAAGAACTGATTTTGCTAGCTATGAATTAAAGGTTAGTAATTAAACTTATGGGCCATGGCTACTGTCTCCAGGTGGCATTTCACAGTGGAGTATTTGTGCTCTGAGAGGATAGGCAAATAAAGCAAAAGTCAGTTGCCACTTTAATAACAGCCTTTGTAGAAGTGTCTCTTCAGAGACAAAAGGAAAATGATACGGAGCCAAACTTGTCTATAAGTCAAAGTATTGGTTGTAATATCCAATAACGATTATAACATGCAAGTTCTAGTATGGAGAGGAAAAGCGTAAATTTAATAGAAGATATTCATATCTATCATACTAATCTACTAGTGTGCTCTGTTTGAGAGAATATGTAGTTAAGAGTTATCTGATGTTTCCCCCATCCAACTAAACAGCTCTTTTCGAAAACTGCTCCCTCTCCCTATCTTAGTCATCTAGTGCTGTTATAACAGAAATACTACAAATGGATGGCTTTAACAAACAGAAATTTATTCTCTCACAGTCTAGCAGGCTAGAAGTCCAAATTCAGGGTGCCAGCTCTACAGGAAGGCTTTCTCTTTCTGTCGGCTCTGGGGGAATGTCATTGTCATCAATCTTCCCTGGTCTAGGAGCTTCTCAGCACACAGATCCTGGGTCCAAAGGACTCGCTCTGCTCCTGACACTACTTTTTTGGGGGTATGAGGTTCCCCTGTCTCTCTGCTTGCTTCTCTCCTTTGTATCTCAAGAGAGATTGACTTAAGACACAACCTAATCTTGTAGATTGAGTCCTGCCTCATTAACATAACTGCCTCTAATCCTGCCTCATTAGCATCATACAGGTAGGATTAATAACACATAGGAAAATCACATCAGATGACAAAATTGTGGACAATCACACAATGGTGGGAATCACAGCCTAGTCAAATTGGCGGGACACAATTCAATCCATAACACCATCCTTCCACCCCACATACTTATGGAAGCATACATATTCAGAAAACATAACTCCTCTCTTTTGACCATACTTGATTGGTCCAGGGGTGGGCATATAACCCAGACAAAGGCATTCAGAATCTTGCCTCTAGAATTTTCTTTTCTTACAATTCAGTAGTTTTTAGTATATTTAGTATATTTATTTAGTATATTTACCACAATCAATTTTAGAACATTTTCATTACCCAAAAGGAAACCCCATACCCATTAGCAGTCACTCCCCATTTCCCTATCCCAACCCTAGGCAACCACTAATCTACTTTGTTCTCTGTGGACTTGCCTATTCTGGACATTTCATAAAAATGGAATCATACAATATGTGGCCTTTTGTGACTGCCTTCTTTCACTTAGCATGATGTTTTCAAGGTTCCATCATGTTGTAGCATGTATCAGTACTTCATTTCTTTATATGGCTGGAAAATATTCCATTGTATGGATGTACCTTATTTTGCTTATCCATTTATCAGTTGATGGACATTTAAGTTGTTTCTACTTTTTGGCTATTGTGAATAATGCTGCTATGAGCACTGTATGTAAGTTTTTGTATAAACATATGTTTTTATTTCTCTTGGGTATACACCTAGGAGTCTATATTTAACATTTTGAGGAACTAGTAAAATTTTAAAAAGTGGCTGTACCATTTTACATTCTCATCAGCAATGAATGAGAGTTCCAATTTCTCCATTCTCACCAACACTTGTTTTCTGTTTTTTTAATTATTATTATTATACCCATCCTAGTGGATGTGAAAGGAGCCCTGGTGGCTTAGTGGTTAAGGGCTTGGCTGCTAACCAAAAGGTTGATTGTTCGAACCCACCAGCCCACTCTGAGGAAGAAAGATGTGGCAGTCAGCTTCTGTAAAGATTTACAGCCTTGGAAACCCTGTGTGGCAGTTCCACTCTGTCCTATAGGGCCACTATGAGTTGGAATCGACTCAACAGCAATGGGAGTGGGTGTGAAATGATATTTCATTGTGGTTTTGACTTGTATATCCTTAATGACTGATGTTATTGAGCATCTTTTCATGCCATTATTGGTCATTCGTGTATCTTCTTTGGAGAAATGTATATTCAAATCCTTTGCCCATTTTTAAATTGGGTGTTTTTAATTATTGAGTTATATGAGTACTTTATATATTCTGGATACAAGTCTCTTATCAGACATATGATTTGCAAATATTTTCTCTCATTTTGTAGGTTGTCTTTTCACTTTCTTGCAGCCAAAGATTTTTTTTTTATTTTGATGTAGTCCAATTTATGTATTTTTTTTTTTTGTCATTTGTGCTTTTAGTGTTTCATGAAGAAATCATTGCCTAACTTAAGGTCACAAAGATTTTTATAGTTTTAGTTCTTATATTTAGGTGTATGATCCATTTGAGTTCATTTTTGTGTATGATGTGATGTAGGGGTCTAACTTCATTCTTTTTTTTTTTTTTTTTTGCACGTGGATATTCAGTTTTCCTAGTACCATTTGTTGAAAAGACTATTCTTTCCCTGTTGAATTGTCTAGCCACCCTTGCTGAAAATTATAAGGGTTTATTTCTGGACTCTAAATTCTACTCTTGATGTATATGTCTGTCTTATGCCAGTACCACATTCTCTTGATTGTAGTAAGTTTTAAAGTTTGTAAGTCTGAGACCTCCAACTTTGTTTTCCAAAGATAGTTTTGGCTATTCTGGGTCCCTTGCACTTATATAACAATTTTGGAATTAGTTTTTCAATTTCTACATAAAAACCAGCTGGGATTTTGATAGGGATTGTGTGGAATCTATACAGCAATTTAAAGAATATTGCAATTTTAACCTTATTAAGTCTTTATTTATTTAGTTCTTTAATTTCTTTCAATAATGTTTTATAGTTTTCAGAGTATAAGTTTATATATCTTTTAAACAATTTATCCCTAAACAGCTTATTCTTTCAGATGCGATTGTAAATGGTCTCCTGGGAATTTAAAACAAGGATTAAGCAACCCTAGCTTCAGTTTGCCTAGTCTGTTGAACAGCAGAAATGTAAATCAAGCCAATGATGGTGGCCATTTTTTGTTCTGTGGCAGAGGAGAAAAAGCCATAATACAGTCTTAAATGGCAAAGCAGGCAGACAAGACAGACAGACAGACACAAGCACACACACGCACACACAAAAACAGCAGAAATGAGAGATGGAGAGGACTTCTAGGATTTCTTCTGGTGCTCGAACTCTGATTCCAGCTCAATTTTTAGACTAGCTGCATTTCTATCCTTTAAAATAACCCCTTGCTTTTTGCTTGAGCTACCTCCACTGGGTTTCTGCTACAGTGAACTAAAAGTCCCAACTAATACACTATTGGCATGCAGAAAACAGAACCTGTTATTGCTGTTATGGAAGAAATGGTTTGCTTCAATGTCATTTCCATTTCTCAGTTCTCAATCAATCACTCATTTTTATCTCAAGTGAAATAAACAACATAATATTTTAATGATCATCATCTATCCTGTGAAATTACCTAGCCACACTAAGCTTTTTGGCACACTTAACAGGTTAAATTACCCAAATAATAGAAGGGCCAAGGCCATGAAAACTGGCATTAGATTTACATAATAGAGGAGAGGGTTTAAGGTTCACTTCTATTGGATAGGGTTTACCAAAATGGGATAGTTGTTGGAAATGAGCAATATAAAGTGAAACAGTTTTGAAAATCTTTTCACAAAGTCATAAGTCTTTCCATGCAATTTGATTCCTACCTCAATGATTCTCAAACTTGATTTTGGTACAAGTTTGTCACCAATTATCTCAAGGAATATTATAAAATTCTCCAAACACATCTAAGTTCAATTTAATCATTTAATATACACTTGCAATGTGTAGATAATACTTTGGGGATATGTCCTGTGAGTTCCTCCTCCTGCCATGTGAATTATATGACCATGAAGATAGCATTGCATTTTATAAAAGCCCAAAAAAGTCAGGATCTTATTGCTAGTGAGTCCTTCAAATCTTTGTCTATTAATAAGGCCATATAAAATAGTATTTAAAATTGTATAGGCCATCCTTTTATGTGGTAATTCAACTTGTATAAAATTATCCCAAGGAAATTATGGGTGATATGCATTAAGAATTACATTTATTCAATACTATATTATCAATAATAGCATAAAAAGTAGCGAGAGACTAAAATTACAATAGGGATTGCATACATTAATTCCATTCACATGATGGAATATTAAAGGGCCCTGAAGAGTCATGTTTTACAAGATCTTTTAATGACATGGAAAAGTTTTCTAAATATCATTTAAATTTCTTAAAAAGTATATTATATAACTATTCCAATTGGGTAAAATAAATTTTATGTATGTTCCTATACTTATGTATAGAAAAAAAAAACTAGAAGGATAATGCCAAAATGTTAACAACTTATCTTGGACAATAAGAAGGTTATTTTCTTCTTGTAGTCTTTTGTACTTTCTGCATCGCATTTATGACTTTTATGGTGTGATGGTTGAGATTGTGTGTCAACTTGGCTGGGCCATGATTCTCTGTGTTTTAATGTAATCACTCCCATGATTGAATATACTGTGAGTAGCCAATCAGATGAAGGGGAGTCTCCTTGGGGGTGTGGCCCACGTCTGTATATAAGCGGATGTTCTGGCTGTTTGCTCTCTCTGGATCCTGCGGCTGCTTCCTGTCGTCTCATCTCCCATTCTTGGGACTTGAGCTGTCAGCTTATCTGCCAAACCTGGGATTCGTCGATCTGCACAGCCTGTGAGTGGGAGCCCTGCTCTCCAACCTTCCGATCTTGGGCTTGCCAGCTTCTACAGCTGTGGGACTTGGGAGACGCCTCTACCCTGATCCACGGACTTGGGACGTTCTAGCCTCTACAATCGTGTGAGCTGTTTCCTTGATATAATCTCTCTCTATATATATATTTATATACTTACTGGTTTTGCTTCTCTAGAGAACCCAGCCTAAGACATATGGTAAGAGAAAAATTAATGCTATCCCATAAAATTTATTTTCATAAGAGTAACAAATGATGTCGATGACGATTATCTTCTTAGAAGACAGAACACTGTTCAAGTCTACAAGAATTACAGGAGATGGTGTCCTAGAATTGGCTCAGCTACTGAGTCCTCCATATGGGTGGAAAAACACAACAAAACACCTTTCTCTCCCTTTGTGTCAGTTTCCTGTCGTATCCTGTTTTAACTACCTTTCAAGGTTGTAAAAAGGAGCTAACATTAGTTACTTCTAAAAATACAATAAAAATGTAATTATTAATGATTGTCTATGAAATAATAGGTAGTAAAATGTAACACTAGTGATTGTTTAGTAGACATACTTCAGCAAAATGATCTCTATTTCCCCAAGATTCTAAGATGACAAGAATCAAGAAATCCTGGTCTTCCTTAGTTCCCTTTGTTTTTTTCAAAAGAAGTAATGTGTAATGTGGACTAATTATTACTATACTACTGCCAGAATTTACTTATTTAATTTAGCACTTAAATATTTTATTAAAATAAAAACCAGGATGTGGGAAAGCACAGAGAGTAACCCTAGGTATTCTGTTTTCTGTTGTTGTTATTAGTTGCCATCAAGTTGGCTCTGACTCATGGTTACCTTACGTGTAACAGAATGAAATATGGCCAAGGTCCTTGGCCATCTTCATGATCATCAGTATGTTTGTGTCCATTGTTGTGGCGATTGTGTCAATCCATCTCACTGATTTTCTCTGACCCTCTGCTTTACTAAACATGACGTCCTTTTCCAGAGACTGGTCATTCCTGATGATAGGTTCTGTTTACCTTTGTTTTATTGATTACACAAAGGCATTTGACTGTGTGGATCATAACAAATTATGGGTAACATTACGAAGAATGGAAATTCCAGAACACTGAATTGTGCTCTTGCAGAACCTGTACACAAATCAAGAGGTAGTCGTTTGAACAGAACAAGGGGATATTACATGGTTCAGAATTGGAAAAGATGTGCGAGTTCGGTTATATCCTTTCACCTTATTCAATTGAGTTAGGTTGTATCCTTTCACTTAATTCAGTTTATATAATAACCCCAAAAGCACTCTCTACTTCCATGGAAGTCCCAATTTTCACACTTAAACTTCTAAGGCTAGTACCCTCTCCAGCTTCCCAGAATTTCTACGGGCTCTATGTTCCAGATCAAACACAGAGAGCTTCTTTATCCATTGCTTTGGACTTGAATGTGTGAAAAAGGAGACATCAGCCTACAAATCCCTTCTTTTTGGTTCCCAAAGACAGATCAAATTAAATTACTTTCAAAGTGGGGAAAACAATTTAATTTCCTTTTTAGTAATGATATATCTTTATATCATGTCATATTATATTATGATATATTAAACCCTTTCCACTGAACCAGCAGTAAAAAATCTAGTGTGTGGCACAGTTTTAACTCAGGTCTTCTACACATAATATTCTCTCCACTACACCAAATTGGTTAGTGTAATTAATCTACACAAATACAAAATATACACACAACTAATGTTCAGTAAGTATTTAACCAAAACCCAATGGCTTCTATATTAATTCCTACATGTGTTTTATACTACTCTTTATACTGATTTGGGGAGCCTAAACGACTGGTACCAAAAGATACTTATTTCTATTAGAAGTAGATAAGGTGATTATATCTTCCAGCTTGAGTTATGGTGAAATAGTCATTTTCTGATAAACAAAAGGAATAGAATTTGGCACCATCACACTTGCACTACAAGAAATACTAAAGGGAGCTCTTCAGACTGAAAGAAAATGACGCTAGATGGTAACTTAGATCTTCAAGAAGGAACGAAAGGACTGGAAATGCTGTTTTTTCCTCTTAATTTTTTCAAAATAATATTTTTTCTTTATACATTTTAAAAAAATACATACAACATGTTATAACCCCCACACTATGATGTCATATTTTTATATAACACATATGACACTTAGAGCATAAATGATGGGGGGGGGATAAATGGACCTATATGGTTGTTAAGGTTCTTTCCTCATATTTTATGTGAAATGATGCAATATTAACTCTAAGTAGACTGTGAAAAGTTAAGGATGTGTATTGTAAACCCTAAAGCAACCCTAAAAAATGCAGAGATATCGCTAACAAGTCAATAGATAAATTAAGATGGAATTCTAAAAAAATACTCGTTTTATTCAAAGGAAGATAGGAAAGATGGTACAGAGGAACAGAAAAAGACAGGACAAATAGAATACAAATGGTAAAATGGCAGATATAAATATAACAGTAAATACATTAAATAAGAGCAGTCCAGTTAAGAGGCAGAAATGGTTGGAATGGTTAAAAATTTAAGACCCAATCAACCATATGCTGTCAACAACAGACACATTTTAAGTATAGAAAAATAGGCTGAAAATAAATGGATAGAAAAGGTATACCATGGAAACAGCAAACATAAGAAAATTAGAAGTGAGTATATTAACATCAGATGAAGAAGATTTCAAGATAAGGAGAGTTACCAGAGATAAAGAGGGGTATTTCATGAGGATAAAAGGTCAATTCATCAGGAAGACATAGCAAACATAAATGTAAATATATCTAATAGTAGAGCACCAAAATATATGAACAAAAATACAATTAAAGAGAGAAACAGACAAATCCGTAGTCATAGTTGGAGATTTTAACACATTTCTTTCAATAATTGATAAAACAACTGGATAAGTAAAATCTGAACATAGCATCAACTACCTTGATCTGGTTGACATTAATAAAGCTAGACCACAATATAAATTTTGATAAATTTAAAAGGACTGAAATAATTCCTGGTATATTCTCTGACCAAATTGTAACTAAAGTACACCAGGGAATATTATAAAAAACTTAATCCATAAAATTTGACAATTTAAGTAAAACAAACGAATTCCTTGAAAAATACAAATTACCACAACTGACACAATATGAAACAGAAAATCTCAATTGCTCTATTTCTATTAAAGACATTGACTTAGTTGTCAGAAACCTTTCCACAAGGAAAACTTCAAGCCCATATAACTTTATTAGCAAATTATATCAATCATTTAAGAAAAAATAATATCAATCCTACACAAATTCTTTTAGAAAATAAAATACTTCCTAACTTATAAGGCTAGCATAACCCTGTTACAAAAATTTGACAGACGTTACAAAGAAAAAAATTATAGGGTAATATACCGCATGAACATAGATTTAAAATCCTTAACAAATCCTTACAAAATATTAGCAAATTGAGTCCAGCAAATTGAATATTAGCAACTGTACTATCTTTTTATAAAAGAATAATATGTTATTATTACCTAGCAGGGTTAATCCCAGAAATGGAAGGTTGGTTTAACATCCAAAAATCAATTACTGCAATTACCCATAAACGGAATTAGATGAGCTGGCTTATTATCTTCATGACAAAACATAATGTACCCATTCAAAAGATCATATTTAATCTCTATATGTTGTCCTGAGAGATGTTTGTGATATAGTGTTAGGTGGGAGGAGAAATAAACCACAGAATAAAATGTAGAATAAAGCTTATGTTTTAGTGCTTTATCATCATTGCTGCTAATTTTTTAACAATATGTGCATAGAGGAGCAGCCTCTTCCTCACAGTCTAGGTAGATTTTTGGCAATTCTAGGAATAAACATTTCTAAAGAATCTAAAATGATTTGTACATAAATCATTGCCTATATGGCATTTTAAAATTCAGCCTTTTTAAAAAAAGTATTTATTTATTTCCATTGGAGCATACCAAGAAAGAATTTAAGTTTCTGGAAATTAAGGGCTGATGCTGATATAGAGAAAGACGGCAATATGTCCTTAGTATGTATGAACAAATGTGATTCCCTTCCCAGGGGATTTCATTCTATCACCTCAGCTGCCAACTACAGGTAAATAGACCAGAAAAAAATAACAGCAGCTAATTTATTGGGGGTTTACTATTCACCAGGCACTGATCTGAGATTTTACATATACTACTTCATTTCATTTCATTTCATTCTAACAATTCTGCCTAATGTCACAGATGAGGAAAGTTTAGTAACTTGTCCAAGGTCACACAACAAGTAAAATGGCAGAGTCTGGATTTGAATCCAGGCAGCTAGACCCAGAGCCTATGAAGAAAGCAAAAGCCAACTGGCAGACGTGACTCTGAAAAACATTTTACCTCTGATATTTGAATGTCTTTGGTACATTTAAGAATATGTTTTACCTCAAATTGTAAAGACTAACTTGTATTATTTTACAACCCCCCAAAAAACGAGAAAATCAAACCTATTGCTGTTGAGTCAACATGTGTTACAGAGCAGAACTGCTCCACGGGGTTTTCTCGGCTGTAATCATTATGGAAGCAGATTGCCAGGCCTTCTTTCTGCAACATCCCTGGATGTTCTTAGTTGTTAGTCAAGTGCAAACCATGCCACCCAGGGACCTTTTATAATTACAATAACCCATAAAACAAATAATGAAAACCTATTCATCCAAATATTTACTTAAGAATGAAATGAACACAAATACAAATACAACGGCTAAAAGAATAATAAATGTGAGGTAAAATGCTTGAAGAAAGCAGAAAATGAAAGCAGTTTACTCGAGAAGAAACAAGAGAGGCATAACTCTCAGCTTCTACAAGGGACAGGGGATGAAACCTCCCAAACACCTCTGCTCTGGGATGCTACCATAGCCTCTAATGCAGTCAAGGAAACAACATTTAAGGGCTCCTTCAACTCTTAAAGAGAGTTGCCAGACTCACCGTGACTGGGCCAGTGCTGAGGTAGGGCTGGGAATACAAAAAAAATCCACTGCTGTCAAGTTGATTCCAACTCATAGCGACCCTATAGGGCAGAGTAGAACTGCTCCACGGAGTTTCCAAGGGAAACAGTAATTATTACAGAAATATTATTATAACTGGGATTTTAGCTCATAAACCATTCTTTCAAAGGTGTTCTGCTGTTTCCCAAGGCATCTGTGAAACATTTATTCGGTCTTTTAGGCATCAGGAAAGTAACAACTGGAATAAAAGCACTAAATGAATTGCAGTTTTTAGAACCACAGGAGTAATATTGAGATTTTATTGGGTCTGTGTCAAAATTAAATATTGAGATTACATTCTCATACTTCAGTTATTCTTTGCCTATGATTTCTGCTCATGTGTCAGGTTTCAGGATAAATGTAACTTACCATTATTTTCTTTCATAATCTTTATTATAGTTTGCAATTGTAGCATTATTTGTTTGTCTTATGATTTATTTTCTTGTTCATTGCTTCCTCTGCACCAGAAGCAGGAAACTTGCCAGTTTTATTCAGTACTGAATCCTCATAACAGTGTCTGAATCCTAGAACAGTACCTGGAGTATAGTAGGAGCTTAATAAATAAATGAATGAATGAGTGAAGCCGAGTTTAAATGTAAATGTAGAGTGATTAGTAAATCTCGGTCACTAGCTAATTGATTCATGCCCACATATTGGTCTTGGGGCCTACAGTATAATCCCAGTAAGTGGCTCAGTGAAGTTCTAAGTGATTATACTTCATATGCCTTCTTCTATTTAAAATAGGAAACATCAAGCGTGCAAATTCTGGGAATCTTGTGTACAGCAAGTCAAATCCTAGTGCAGGTAAGGATTACCTGGGAAGCTTTTAAAATGTTGATTCCCAGGCCCCACTGTGCCAGTGATGCACTGTCCTGGAACAAATACTGACTGAGAATCAGGGAACCTGGAATCAAATCCTGATTCCGGGAGGGCTACGTGAACTTCATGAGCAATATGAGATGAATGGACTGAATAAGGTTTGAATTCTTCCATGACTATAAATCCCAAACCAAACCAAACCCATTGTCGTTGAGTCAATTCCAACTCACAGCAACCCTATAGGACAGAGTAGAACTACCCCATAGGGCTTCCAAGGAGCAGATGGTGGCTTCAAACTGCCGACCTTTTGGTTAGCAGTCGAGCTCCTAACCACTGTGCCACCAGAGCTCCTCCACTGTATAATTCTGTGGGTCCACATATATTTGGAAGGTCTCTAGCTGGTGCAAACAGTTTGTACTTGACTGGTAACCTAAAGATTGGTGGTTCAAATTCACCCAGCAGTACCAGGGAAGAAAAGTCCTGGCAATCTGCTTTCATAAAGATTACAGCCAGGAAAATCCTACGGAAATCAATTCTACTCTGTAATTCATGGGGTTACCATGAATCAGAATGAACTCGACGGCAATAGGTTTGATTTACACATATTTGAGCACTATTAGGCCTTATGTGGAGTATAAACAAATATAATTTATGATTCTTCTTCCTAAACAGAAAGAAAATAATTTAAACAATACAAAAGCTAATTAAGAGTACCAAATGACATCGTTCCCACATCTCTTGGATTCTAAGATGCATGTCTTTCCTCCCACATTTAATGCTTTAGAAACTGAGATGCATCTTACATTAGTGTTAAAAGAAGCTTTCAAGGAAGAGGAACAAATTGTGACTTAGATATCTTTTCTTGCATATAAGTGAACTGATCCATTTCTAGAAGGTATACTGTGGTTAAGGTGGTCATTTGAATTTTAACTGATACTTGAACACCCTAACTGTTGCCTAAAATGTCTCCTAAAAAGATGATACTGTGAGGGAATGCTGAAACAAAAAGTTATTGAGTATGTAGAAAATTGTCTACAACCAAGCAGGTGTGATGGTTACTTTTATGTATCAACTTGCCTGTGCTATGGTTCCCAGTTGTTTGGCCAAACACTAGTCTAGTTGCTGTCATAGAGTAGCTTTAAGTGATTAAATCAGCTGGCCTTAGGGAGAGCAGATTACTTTCTGTAATGTAATCTAATGTGATGTAATCAACCAATCAATTGAAAAGGGAAGTTTCCCTAGGGTGTGTTCTGCCTCCAGACTATAAACAGATATTTTGGCAGAACTCTCTCACATACACATCTCTTACAGACAGATGCCATGAGAGGGTCACGTACAAGCCAAGGAACGCCAAGGAGCCAACAAGGAATGCTCAGGGCTACTGATAAGGAAGGAATCTACATGGCTGAGACTCTGATTTGGACTTTTAGCCTCCAGAACTATGGGAAAATAAATTTCTGTTGTTTAAAGCCACCCACTTGTAGTATTTGTGTTACAGCAGCACTAAGTGATGAAGACTGCAGGCAACACAAATAATGGCAGTAGAATCTGCCAAATTTCTCAGGAAAACTCATAAAATTCAAAGTGAGGAGAGGTTGACATGTTAGATTGATTTATCTTGAAGGGCTATCATGCAGTTGCTGAGCAACTACCCATCAAAAACCCTTCCCACTGTAAGAGAAGCTAAATATGTAATTAAATTCAAGGAAAAAGTACAATTATATGATCAGTCAAACATAAAATACAGAAGAAACACCAGTGTCAATATGCCTTCAGCTTAGTCTGTCAGAAATCTGATCAGTGGTTGCCTGGGGACAAGGTGGGGACAAGGAGGCAAGGTACAAAGGGCACAAGGAAACTTTCGGGAGTGATGGATGTGTTCATCTTGATGGTGACAATGGTTTCATGGATGCATACATATGTCAAAACTCATCAAATTATTCACTTTAAATGTGTGCATCTTGGTATGCTTCAATTATACCTCAAAAAAACTGAAAAAAAAACCCCCCAAAAACCAAAAAAACCCAAAAAACCAAACCCACTGCCATCAAGTCAATTCTGACTCATACAACCCCACAGGGTTTCCAAGGCTGTAAATCTCTATGGAAGCAAACTGCCACATCTTTCTCCTGCAGAGCTGCCGGTGGTTTCAAACTGCCTATCTTTCAGTTAGCAGTCTAGCACCTTAACCACTGTGCCACCAGGACTGTAAAGGGGCTTTAAATGATCATTCTGTTTATAATAAAGACACTACAGAGGTCAATGTCATCAGGATGGATTGTCTAAAGCAGCATGTCATGAGATGCCATCCCAAACATGATTTCAGGAGAGTCTTCACACTCTGAATAACAATATCATCATCAACAAGAGCATTTATTAAGTGTTCACTCTTCATGGGCCAGGCATTCTACCAAAAATTTTACTTGTATTATTTCATTTAATCTTCACAACCGCTTTATAAGGTTTATCTTACTATTATACCTATTTTACAGATGGGGGAAATGGAGCCATATAAAGGCTAAAAGTTGCTCTGGATTGCACAGCTAACAAAAAGCAGACCCAAGATTTGAACCAGGCAGAGTCCATGCCCTTAAACTGCCCTTAGGCAGCCCTCAGTACTGGGAATACACCAAAATAAGTAAGTAAAATACTTAAAAGTTCCTTTTCGACAGGATTTTTCATGTTTGTTCCTAAGGATGGAATAAAGAACAATTATATTTCTTTAAAGTTTTATAATTTACAGGGCCTACATAACTATATCAGGTTTGTAGCATGTTTGAGGGTTATCACTAGCTGAAAGTCTGTCCTGAAAATGACATTCAGGGACTTTAGGTGGGTCTGTGGTTTGCGCAGTACAAAATTAGGGTTTCCAATTGTGGTGAACAAGGAGCAGAGTTGCCTAAATTTGGGGTTTGCTTATTTCATTACTTTTTAGAAAAAGGGTTATTGAAATAAAGAGTCTAGAGGGACATGGGAACATTTAACATTTCCAGACACAATTCTCTCTGGGTGAGGTGTATATTCTTGGTTGTTGTCTTATTTTTAAAGGTAGTATTTCATTCATGGGAGGCAGCACACATGGGTGCTGGAAACAGGCCAGAATTTGATTTCCACTTCTGTTGCTTACTAGTGTATAACCTTGGACAATTTAATAAACTCTCCACATCTCAGTTTCTTCATCTTAAAAACAGTGATGATAAAGATCTACCAGATAGTATTGTTGCAAGGATTAAGTAATATAATGTATGCAAATAGCTCAGTGTACTTCCTGGCAAAAGAGCAAAAGCTTTCAATATGCTTTAGAAGATGTAGTTATTTTTTTATCAAGCATTTCTGCAAGTTAGAGGTCTTTAACCTGGGGAACGTGAACCCTAGCAGGCCGTGCTGGGCTTCAGGGAACCTATGAGCCTCCTAAATGGTGTCCGAGTGCGTGTGTCTTCCTTATGTGAGTGCTTGGGAAAGAGGTACATAGCTTTCATCAGATTCTCAAAGAAGCATTAGAAGTCAGGGGTGAAAAAAGAAACGCACCAAAGGAATACGTTCAATCAGATAAACCTTGCTTCACTTGCTACTAAGAAGCCTTTAATCACAGACCTAAATTTTCCCCTGCAGGAATTCTCAGTGAATAGGAAAGAAACATGCATATCTTTTGCCTTAGGAAAGGTGCACCTAACGGTTACGATTTACACTCCCTGTAGTTGTGACCTGCAGTTTGCGTAACTATAGCTATTTTGCCTACACAGTGTTCCGAGAGCACAGAGCTAATTGACCAGCAGGGCTTGTTGTAGGCGTTTGAGGCAAGGGGCTCATAGAGTTAAGATGGCTTTGCCACACTCAGCCCTCATAGGTGTTCCAGTACCCTAGCTTTACACAGTGCTTTGCAATAGCTCTAACACAGCCCTGTAACCTGCATGTGAATCAGCTGGACATCTTGTAAAAATGCTGATTCTCACTCAGTAGGTCTGAGGTGGGGCTGTGATTCTGTATGTCTAATAAGTTCCCACAGGCTCACTTGGAATAGTGAGGTTCTAACCTCTTCATGGAGTGCCTGGGTGGTGCAATTGAAAGGATAAAGGTTTGAGTCCGCCCAGAGGCACCCCAGAAGAAAGGCCTGGGGATCTGCTTCTGAAAAACCAGCAACTGAAAATCCTGTGGAGCACAGTTCTACTCTGACACACACAGGGTCACCATGAGTTGGAGCTGATTTCAGTGGCAACTGGTAACAGTTAAGGTTAACCTCTTCATGTTGTAATTATTAGTTTACTTGCCTGTCATCCCAACTGTCTGTGGGCAAAAATGAGGGCAGGGACGGGGCCTTAATCGTTTCTCTTTCCCAAGGACTAAATACAGAAATGCACACAGAAGTTGCAAAGTAAATGCTTTGTAAGTAAATGACTAAATGAAGGCATGCTTGCAACACTAGAGGAGGAAGGGGTTTTTCTCTGGAGGCATGCAGGTGTGTCTCCAGTTGTCACAACCGGACACTCCCTCACTTGCCAGGTTCCTTCCTGCCTCTAGAAAACCCAGAGAAGAGCTTCCTTCCTCTTGAGCTGAAGAAAGTCTCTAGCTCCTGATTCAGACAAAGAGCAGGAAATAGAATTCACCAAGCTGACCACTAATAAAGAGACTTTAAGTTTGTCAGACACCGATTCTGGGAGAATGAAATCATTTAGTGTGTAATAAAATTCACTGTGCAGAACCTATAGTGGGCATAAAAATCTACATCGACAGATACTCACAGGGCCACTTTATACACCTTGTTTTGGGGTAGGCTGTTCCTTGATATGGATTACAAGGTTTTGCTTATGCAGTTACTTTAGCCTTTACTGCTAATGCATGAAAAGTAAAGATTTAAGGAAAGAAGGAGTAAGGTCTTGGGAATGTTCTTCACAGAGGCAGACTCAAAATGGAATTAAAAAGCCCAATCATCTTCAGTCAGCTATATTATGCCAGTTGGAAACAGCTGTAACCCAGGTGTGACCATGCACCATGTACTGCCTGGCCTGCTCAGAGTCACTGCTGCATTTATTTGGGAGTGGATGGTTTCACAGAGAGACGGAGAATCTAAGTGCATCAGTCAGAGGGATGTGTCTAGGTGACACACTGTTTTGTCAGGCAATGATGAATCACGCTGGGGTTCTGACATCTACTTTCCCATGACCTCTGAGCAGACGGGGAGAGCTGAAGAACAATTCTGGGCGTTCAGTTTCCCTAACAAAGCAATCAGAAGGCCCAGATTAAACTGGCCTCTTTGAAACTTAAAAAGAACCACCATTGGTCACCTTTTAAGGGGGCAAACTGATTAATGGGCAGTGAATAATCACAAGACAATTCACTGATAAAATGTGTAACCCATTGTACGTGCAAAGTGCAGGCCCTTGTTGAGTTCAGCTGGGTTTGCTAGTAAGTTTAAAATTTACAAGGAAAGTAGAAGGTGCAAAGACAATTTTTGAGGAAGAATTTATGAGACACACGGGAAAAAGCAAACATTTAACACAAGTTCTGAATGCAGTTAGCTGATTAAACATTATCTTGATGCTACAACCCATCTTATGCCACCATCCCAAAAGGGGCCACAAAAGCTGGAAAAAGCAACCCGTCCTTATCAACACTGTATGGAAGTTTTCTCTCTCTCTCTTTTTTTTTAAACATTTTATTGTGCTTTAGGTGAAAGTTTACACAGAAAATTAGTTTTCCATTCAATAATTCATACACAAATTGTTCTGTAACATAGGTTGCAATCTCCACAATATGTCTGCTGTCTGCACTCTCCTCATTTCCACCCCGGGTTCTGTTCCCATTTGTCCTGTTTCCCTGCCCCTCCCTGCCTTCTCATCTTTCCTTTTGGGCCAATGTTGCTCTTTTGGTCTCATACCAAAATTGTTCTATGGAGCACATTCTTCATGGGGGTTATTGTTTATTTTATAGTCCAGTCTATTATTTGGCTGAAAGACAGCCTCCAGGAGTGGCTTCAGTTCCAAGTTTGAAGGGTGCGTTAGGACAACAGTCTCTGGGCGGGGATTCCTCCAGTCTCTATTAGACCAGTAAGTCTGGTCTTTTTTATGAATTTGAATTTTGTTCTACATTTTTCACCCATTCTAACAGGGACCTTCTATTGTGTTCCTGGTCAGAGTTGTTGGTAGTGGTAGCCGGTCACCATCTGGTTCTTCTGGTCTCAGGCTAGAAAAGGTTGTGGTTCATGTGGACCATTAGTCCTTCGGACTAATGGCTTCCTTGAGTCTTTGGTTTTCTTCACTCTTCTTTGCTCCAGACAGGAAGAGACCAATAGTTGTATCATAGATGGCCACTTGTGGAAGATTTTTTGATGATGGTGGATGATGATAATTGTGATAATGACAACTAAGTTGTCATCAACTGAGTGCTCTAACCATTCTTCATACATCAAATAATTTACTCCTCAGAACAATACAACCACTTCTCACTTATCAACACAGTTATGTTCCGAATACCAAGTCATTATGTGAAAACCAGTATTATGTGAAAGTGGAGGATGGTCACATCAGATCACAAAATGAAGGATGAATACATCATTGTATAACTGTCAAACCACTGAGAATCATGGCCCAGCCAAGTTGACACATAACCTTAACCATTACAGCCAGTGTTATTCTCACCTTTCTCCTCAGCGTTGGTTAGCACAGATGTACATCATTAATGTGCAAAATAGTCTAATAGTAGATTTTTTATTATTGTTGTAAATGCGAAATGTTGGATAATCACATAGTTGACAAGTGAGCAGTAGGTATATAAAATAGACGATTATTAACCCCATTTTAAAGACTAGCAATTTGAGGCATATAGAGTTTAAATAACTTGTCTAAATTTATACAGCTGGTAAGTGGCGGAACTTACTCAAATTCTGGCTCTAGCATTTGTATTTTTCATTCCTCCTCTGTAATTCTAGCATTGATATTGATGATGCTTCTATACTAAATGCTGTGATTACATGCATTGCAGATTTCACAATATTTACTTCGACTATCCATTACGTAGCTCTTCCCTGTCCAATATTCCTTGAGACTATGAGCCAACCATTGCTTCAACAGGAAGATGAGTTTAGTTGAAATGGTTCAGTCTAAGTCAACCACACAGTAAATATCTACTAAGCAAGTATTCACTGTGGCAAAGGACAGGAGAGAGAGTGGTGGAAAAGGACATAAAAGACACAGAATGTGGTCCCTTCTTTGTTATATCTTCTTTGGTTAAAGACGCTTGAACCTTGGGAGGCATCACCAAAGAGGACTCTATTACCATCGTAAAGGGAAGCCAAGTATGGCGGTGTGTTATTTTTGCTGCCCAGCATCATTTTGCCCTACCACTGATAACAGTATTCTCATATTTTTTGAATCATGTACTTTCCTCTCCCCTCAAGATGCACAGTCTTGTTTTTATGTCAAGAGGTAGGCCAGTGGCCTGAGTTATACCACACAAAGTCATCCTCTTGGGAGTTTACACCCTGAACAGAGTAGTGCGAGGACCAAAAAAACATAAAAATAACCCTTAACAAAAAAACTTACTTGGTTGGAGAAGCTGTTGATTTGATTCTTCTATCTGAATCTCCAGATCTTGGTTTGTGCCCTTCTGAGTCTTATTTCTTCAGATGTTGTTTTGATTTCGTGCAGTCTCCTGTATCATTCAACAAATTCACTCTGGGCTTAAGTCGCCCAGCTTCTGCTGCGTGTAACCAGAGAACCCTAACTGATAACACCAAAGTTACATATTCAGTTATTCTACAGACCAGTTAATATTGCACTATATACATCTCAAATCACTTTGCAGAAGCAGTCTGTTGGTCCCAAAAGGGAGTGATTAGGTAGGAGTGATTAACCACATTCAAATAAACCTGCTGATGAAAGTCAATGTGGTCATATTTCTCAAGAAAGACAACATATTAGTATTGTCACCAAAACTCTCTATGTGTTCACTTCATTAACTGAGAAGACCTGATTGCTCATCCCAGCTCAGCCACTAAAATGCTGCATGACCTTGGGCAAGTTACTTCTCTCTGAGCTTGTTTCATATCTATTAAATAAAGGGGGGGAGGGGGAGGGCTCTGAATATTCTATACCTAAATCAGAGTTTCTAAGATTCTAAATGTAAAAGATATTCTTTAGAAATTACTGTAGAAGGGAGGTGATAAAGAGGAAGACCCTTGATGAGATGGACTGACAGTGGCTGCAACAATGGGCTCAAACATAGTAAAGACTGTGAGGATGGCACAGGACCAGGTCGTGTTCCATTCTGTTGTACATAGGGTCGCTATGAGTTGGAACTCACTTGACAGCTCCTAACAAACAACATAAACAAATCTTGAGACCAATTTTTTCTGAAAACAGAGATACTTTTCTCATATGAATTGCTAAGATGGAGTTGACCAACTTGACTCCTTGAAGCAGACAACTTATGGTGTACATGTTATGGAGGATACAATATCTTTCTTGTGCCTATAATGATCTTACCATTCAGAAGGAGAACCCCGAAGGTCATGATTATTAAATAACTCTCCTGTCTTTTAAATGAAATCTAGTTATAGGCTAACCCTATGGAGGTCAGCAACAAATGTAATTTAATTATTAGTTATTAATAAATGAGTTTTAGATCTTCAAAGTAACTTTGTGTTGAAGCAAAATTCATCATAAAGTTTATTGGATTATTTTGTTGGCAACCATTCAGATTTTACCGTTTCAAGATTCAGATATGTCACTAAAGGGGAACAAAGAAAAAATACATCTGTCATCTGGAATAAACAGTTTGTGTCTTGAAATGTATTTATCTTTTCATCTTATTTTCTCATCTTATATTCCTCTGACCTCCAGAAGCCACCCAAACCACAAGTTTTCTAACGCTACTCCTGACCTATTTCTGCTTGCTCTTAAGTTCACCCCTTTTGCAACTTAATAATATTATCTCTCAACACTGTGGTCAGTGGCCATGAGCTTAGCAAAGTGGTCAATTCATATGGTGAAAAGCTAAATATCAAAGCACTCAGGCCAATTCTATCTAGCGCTAAATTCACCAGTCATGATGGGAGAACATAATCAACGGGAAAAGTTTACTTCTTCTAAGTACCACGAAAACTTAGACACACAAACTTGTAAAAGAAACAAACACAAACATAAGAAATACAAAGACATTTATTCCTATATCAATGTTGTTTTTCTTTTAAAAATACTTTCAAAACACATTCATTCTCCAATTGTTAATTTTTCTGATTTCATCAGTTGGCATTAAGATCAACATTAAATGAGATAATATACGGAAAGCCATTAGCACAACTTTGGTGCTTTACAAATTATGTAACGTTGCCAAATCTTGAGCTCTGACATTGAACCAGGCACTGTTACGAACTGCACATAAATCACACCATTTAATTCTTACTGTCTTTTAAAACAGATGCTATTATTATTCCATTCCTGATAAGGAAACTGAGGCTCAGAGTGGAAGAGTAACTGCCCAAGGTCACACAGCTAGTGAGTGACTGATCTAGGGTTAACATCTAGAGCTCTTACTTAAGGTTCATGCTTTTAACTACTATGCGATATTAATAAATATAAGGCGAATATGAAGTAAGAAGGCAGATGGTGGTTTTTCGAAAACTTTGAAATATTGACTGAGTATTATGTGAAGGGGAAAAAGCACATTTCCTCTTTTAAATGGCATTGTTAGGATTTACTGAAGGTACATATGCCATCTGATGTCTTGTCCATGAGCTGCCGGCACACCTCATAATTTCGCGGTTGACCTGATGGTCTGGGGGCTCCATGGTTTAGAAGCGAGAGGGAATTGCCATCCCTAATGTTGGCTTCTTGTCATAGAGAGCTAAAAGTCAGAGGTATTGTGACCTAAGCAAGGACCCTCTTGGACAGTGACCACCACTGGTTCTGAATACAGATCACATCCATAAGAGGACCCATCTGTACAGTTTCCTCAGGAGCGGTCACATATTTATCTATCTTCAGAGAATTTGACACAAGCCATTTGTCAGCCACAGTCACACGTGCCTGCTGTTACCACGCTGTATCCTTTTAGTCAAAGCGATAATTCCTCATTTTGAGAATGTAACTGTGGGGTGACAGGTGTTGATATTTTAGAAACAAACAGCAGAGGGGACAGCTGTGGTGACAGATTTGTATTTTTCTGCCAAGCCGGTGATAGCATACTATGCCAGATGAAATTAAAGACTTTCAGATAATAAGCCTTTGCATCTCTATGATAATGTATGATTTGTGATGACCTTTCTCTGAGGGACTCCTCCGGGAATTTATGTTCATTTCCAGGCAGAGAGCTTCAAAGACTGACTGTGCTGAGGCAGTTATATCTTGTGAATGCTGTCTGGGAGATGGTTCAGATTTTCCTGTGCTCTCCATACCATTAGAGTCGCTCCACCATTGTGTCCTGTTCTCATCATTACCTTTCATCCAACACGCCCATTTTCATGTCAACTCAAATTCAATGTGACATTTGCTTTCACCTTCCTTTGTGGGTCAGCGTCCCTCTGCCACTCACAAGGGCTGGCTGTGGCATAATTATTACTGCTTCAGGTAATAATCATTTATTCTGATTTAATTACAGGAGAAATAATAATTTAATGAGATTTTTATGGGTTCTTTTGTTTCTCAGGTAAAAGCAGTGCAGAACTAATGAAAATGAGTCCTTTAGATTCTTAACCAAAAACAAAACAAAACAGTTGCCGTTGAGTTGATTCCAACTCATGGCGACTCCATATGTGTCAGAGTAGAACGGTACTCTGTAGGGTTTTCAATAGCTGTGATCTTTCAGAAGCAGCTCACCAGGCCTTTCTTCAGAGGTGCCTCTGGATGAATTTGAATCACCAACCTTTTGGTTAGTAGCCATAAGTAAGGCCATCAAATAAAATGTTTCAGGACATTACAGGTTCAGCGGGACATTACTTTGATATTTTAATATCTTATGAAAGCTGTTAAGAAAAAAGTGTAAACATGCTCAAAGTTTTGTAGACAATTTCAGGTTTTCATGGATCCATCGAAAGCTTTACCACATATGCTCTAGACCAGCACATCCTAGAGAACTTTCTGTGACGATGAAAATGTTCTATACCTGTACTGTCCAATACTGTAGCCATTAGCTGCTGTGGCAATGAAGCACTTGAAATGTGGCTAGTGTAACTGAGGTACTGAATGTTTAATTTTATTTAGTTTCAATTAAATTTAAAGAGCCACATGTGGCTACTGGCTACTGTACTGGGCAGTGAGCTATAGACTAGAGGTTCATAAACATCAAATTAAGAACGTATTTTATATAAGATTGATTTTTTAAACAGTTTCATTGAGATATAATTTACCCATTTAAATTGTACAACTCAGTAGTTTTCAGTGTATTCAGTTAGGCAAACAAAACCAAAATCTTAGAAAAATTTCATCACCCCTCCAAAACCTCATACTCGTTAGCAGTCACGCCCATTCTCCCCAAACCCACATCCCTGGCCTCACTAACACTTTTGCCTCCATATATTTGCTTATTCTGGACATTCTATATAAATAAAATCATATAATATTTGGTCTTTTTTGTGATTTGTGTCTATCTTCTTTAAAATCTTCTTTATGATGTTTTTGAGTTTCATTCATGATGGAGCATGTTATCAATCCTTCATTCTTTTGTATTACTGAGTAATATTCCATTGTATGGATAGACTACATTTTCTTCATTCATTAGTCCATAGACATTTGAGTTGTTTCTACTTTTTGTCTCTTAAGAATAATGCTGCAATGAACATTCACATATACGTTTTTGTGTGGATATATGTTTTCTTTTCTCTTGCGTAGATATCTAGGAGTGAAATTTCTAAGTCATTCATATGGTTATTTAATGTACAGCTTTTTGAGGAACCGCTAAACTTTTCCTAAGCAGCTGTACCATTTTACACATCCACCAGCAATGTATGAGGATTTCAATTTCTCTACCTCCTCACCAACATTCGCCGTTTGGATTATAGTCATCATAGTGGGTGTGAAGTGCTATCTCATTCTGATTTAGATTTTCATTTCCCTAACGAGCCCTGGTGGTGTAGTAGTTAAGAACTACAGCTGCTCACCAAAAGTTGGCAGTTCGAATCCACTAGCTGCTCCTTGGAAACCCCACGGTGCAGTTCTACTCTTTTAACGACTAATGATGTTGAGCCTCTTTTCATGTGCTTAGTGGCCATTTTTACATCTTCTTTGAAAAAAATGTTCAAATCCTTTTTCCTTTGCCCATTTTTAAAATTGGGTTCTTTTTATTGCTGAGTTTTAAGAGTTCTCTATATATTCTGGCTATAAGTCTCTTATCAGATACATGATTTGCAATACTACAGGGGTTGTCTTTTTACTTTCTTTATGGTGTCCTTTGAAGCATGAACATTTAATTTTGATGAGGTCCAATTTATCTTCTTTTTAATCACTTGTGCTTGCCTGATCCAAGATCATGAAGATTTACTCCTATGATTTCTTCCAAGAGTTTATAGTTTTAGCTCTTACATTTAGACCTATTATCTATTTTGAGTTAATTTTTGGGTATGGTATGAGGAAGGGGTCCAAATTCATTCTTTTCAATGTAGCTATCCACTTGGCAGCATTATTTGTTGAAAAAACAATTCTCTCGCCAGTGAATTCTCTTGACACCCTTGTAGAAAAGCCCTACTGCCATCAGGTGGATTCTGACTCATGGTGACCCCATGTACTCCAGTGCAGAACTTCTCCATAGGGTTTTCTTGGCTGTAATCTTTACAGAAGTAGATTGCCAAGACTTTCCTTCTGTGGTATCACTTGGTGGGTTCCAACTCCCAGCCTTAAGGTTAGTAGTTGAGCTCAAATCATTTGTACTACCTAGGGACCTTTGTAGAAAAGCAACTGATCATAAATGTAAGGGTTTATGTCTGCACTCAATTCTATTTCAATGATCGCTATGTCTATCTGCATGTCGGTAATACACTGTCCTGATGCTGTAGCTTCGTAGTAAGTTTGAAAATCTAGAAGTTTGAGTTTACTAACTTTGTTCCTCTTTGTCAAGACTGGTTTGGCTATTCTTGGTGCCTTTCATTTCCATATGAATTTTAGGATTAGTTTTTTGATTTCTATAAAAAAACATAGCTGAGATTTTAATAGAGATTCCATTGAATCTGAAGATCCATTTGGGGAGTATTGCCATCTTAACGATATTAAGTCTTCCGATATATGAATATGGGATGTCTTTCTATTTATTAAGGTTCTTTAATTTCTTTCAACTATGTTTTATAGTTTTCAGAGTACAAGTCTTACGCTTTTGTTATATTTATTCCTAAATTTTTTTTTTTTTTATGCTATGCACAAGGAATTGCTTTCTTAATTTCATTTTTGGATTTTTCATTGCTCGTGTATAGAAATACAATTGATTTCTGTATATTAATCTTGTATTTTGAAGCTTTGCTGGACTCATTTAATAGTTCTAATAGTTTTTTAGTGGATTTCTTAGGATTTTCTATATACAAAATCAGGACATCTGCAAACAGAGAGTTTTACTTCTTCCTTTCTAATCTGGATGCTTTTTATGTCTTTTTCTTGCTTAATTGGACTGACTGGAAACTCCATCAAATGTTGAGTAGAAGTGGGGAGAATGGATATCCTTATCTTATTCCTGAACTCAGGAGCAAAGCATTTAGTCTTTTTCCTAGTTTGTTCAGTGTGTATGTGTGTGTGTCTGTGTGTTATCATGAAAGGGCACTGGATTTTGTCAAGTGCTTTTTCTCCATCTGTTGAGATGATTGTGGGTTTTTTTTTCCTTTCCTTTATTTAATTGGCATGGTGTGTCAGATTATTTCATTTTGGATGTTAAGCCATCCTTACATTCCTGGAATAATTCTCACTTGGTCATGATGGGTAATTCTTTTTTATATGATGTTGGATTCGGTTTGCTAGTATTTGGTTAAGTATTTCTGGTTCTATATTCATAAGATATATTAATCTGAAGCTTTCTTTTCTTTTTTTGTAAATTTTTTTTTTGTACTTTAGATGAAGTTTTACAAATAGTTTCTCATTAAACAGTACACATATTGTTTTATGACAGTGGTTAACAATCCCATGACATGTCAACACTCTCCCTTCTCGACCCTCGGTTCCCTATTACCAGCTTTCCTGGCCCCTCCTGCCTTCTAGTTCTTGCCCCTGGGCTGTTGTGCCCTATTAGTCTCATTTTGTTTTATGGGGCTGTCTAATCTTTGGCTGAAGGGTAAACCTTGGGAGTGACTTCATTACCAAGCTAAAAGAGTGTCTGGGGGCCATATTCTCAGGGTCTCTCCAGTCTCTGTCAGGCCAGAAAGTCTGGTCTTTTTTGTGAGTTAGAATTTGGTTCTACATTTTTCTCCAGTTCTGTCCGGGACCCTCTGTTGTGATCCTGGTCAGAGCAGTCAGTGGTGGTAGTCATGCACCATCTAGTTGTACTCGACTCAGTCTGGTGGAGGCTGTGGTAGTTGTGGTCCATTAGTCCTTTGGACTAATCTTTCCCTTGTATCTTGTTTTCTTCATTCTCCCTTGCTCCCGAAGGGGTGAGACCAGTGGAGTATCTTAGATGGCTGCTCACAGGCTTTTAAGACCCCAGACGCTACTCACCAAGTAGAATGTACAACATTGTCTTTATAAACTATGCTATGCCAATTGAGCTAGATGTTCCCTGAGACCATGGTCCCCACAGCCCTCCGCCCAGCAATTCAGTCCCTCAGGGAGTTTGGATGTGTCTATGGAGCTTCTATGACCTTGCCTTGTACAAGTGCTTTCTTTTCTTTTATTGCTTTTGTCTAGTTTTGGTATCAAGGTAATACTGGCCACACAGAATGAGCTGGGAAGTAGTCTTACCTTTTCTATTTTTTTGGAAGAGTTCATGAAGGACTGGCATTAGTTTTTATTTCAATGTTTGGTAAAATTCGCCATCTGGGCTTGGGCTTTTCTTTGTAGGAAGTTTTGAAATTACTAATTCAATCTCTTTATTTGTTATAGGTGTAATCAGATTTTCTCTTTCTTCTTGAGTCAGTTTCAGTAATTTGCTTCTTTCTAAGAATTTGTCTTTTTCATTTAAGTTATCTAATTTGTTGACATACAATTGTTCATAATATTCCCTTATAATTCATTTTATTTCTGTAAGATTGGTAGTGATGTCCCCTTTTCCATTCCTGCTTTTAGTAATTTGAGTCATCTCTGTTTTATCTTGGTCAGTCTAGCTAAAGGTTTGTCAATTTTGTTAAACTTTTCAAACAACCAACTTTTGGTTTTGTTGATTTTCTCTATTGTTTTTAGATTCCCTTTTTCATTAATTTCTGTTTTAATCTTTATTTCCTTCATTCTACTTGGTATAGGTTTAGTTTGCTCTCCTCTGCCCCCAATGTCTTAACGTGGGAGGTTAGGTTATTGACTTGAGATCTTTCTTCTCTTTTAATATAGGCATGTAAAGCTATAAATTTCCTTCTAAGCACTGCTTTACGGCATCCCATAAGTTTAGTATGTTGTGTTTTCATTTTCATTCATCTCAAAGTATTTTCTAATTTTCTTTGTGATTTCTTCTTTGACCCATTTCTTATTTAGGCATATAGGTTCATTTTAAAGTTTAGTTTGATTCAATAAGTTAATTATGGAAGGGAAACATAACAATTTCTCAAGATTTTATAAAATGAGTTTTGCATTCAGCAAATAAACATACTCTCTGCACTTATCATGCTAACTTTTACTTCTACATCTTTGTACATAACCTTCCAGCTTTAATATGAATATAAGTTACCTGGGAATCTTGTTGCTAAAATGTAGATTCTGTAAGTCTGGTGTGAGCTCTGAGCTTCTGCATTTCTGACAAGTTCCCAAGTGATGCTGATGCCAATAGACCACAGAACACATTTTGAATAGGATGGCTCTGTGCATCTGTTTGGAATGCCCTTCTCATTTATTCTCTGTGTTTATGCTCAAATGGCCCTTTTCCAGAAATCTCCTGTCCCTTGTCCCTCTAGCCAGAGGTGAATACACCCTTTACTATAACCTCTAGCACCTTGCTCATACCCCCTTATCTGCTTTTACTCTATTCCTTTGATCATTTTATTACATATCACTTTCTACCTAAGGACTAAGAGACTAGAAGAGCAGGGTATCTGTTCTCATCATGATTTTATGCTATTGTCTGGCTTAGTGTCTGATGGCTCAGAGTAGATTATTAACTGCTGACTGAACAATAACTAATACTCATTGTGTGTCTACTACATGCCAGCAGTGTCCAGTACTTTGCAGGTATCCTCTCATCTTATCATTGGATTGGCCCTATTAGGAAAGTCCTATAATTATCCCAATTTTGCAGATGAGAATTAAAAATCTTGTCTGTGCTTATGATTAGTAGAGCTCGATCTCCATTCCCTTAGAAAATTAACTCAGTCTAATTTAATTACCATGTCCAAATCTCTGAGAAATCTAATACATGCTGCATTTTATTTGTTTATATCATGACAGCTAATTCAGAAAAAGAGAGACAGAAAAATATCTTTTCCTCTTATACCTGCATGGGTCAATAAAACATGTGGGCAACAATGTTGATGCTGCCACTCTAGCTCTATCCTCTTGCTTGGTCAGTGCATTTGCCTCCCATATCAGTCACCTGCCTCCAGCCTCCTCTCTTCTATGCTTCCTCTAAAATGTAGATTTGATTGCGTTATTGCCTGAAATTTTCTATGACTGACAGTTGCCGTATAAGATAATGTCCAAGTTCCTTAAGGTAGCTTATAATCTTCCTCCAAACATCTTGTCTAGCATCTCTTCCTGCTATCCCCTTTGCACACTATACTTCTGGAATCCAGAACAACTACTTATTTCCCAAACATGGCAAGATTCTACTCCTCTGTGTCTTTGCACACTCTCTTTCCATTGCACTTAATATCCTTCCTCCCCTTCTCTACCTGTCCCTTGCTCACTAACCCTTCAGGATCCAGCTCCTATCAACTCTTCTAAGAAGTAGACTCAGACCACCCTGTGCCCCAGGGTGTCTTCCTTTGTGCTGCTTCAGAATTACAGGTGTACCTCTGATGTTGCAATTGATAGTAATCTATTTATATGTATTATCCACTAGGCTGTGAGCTCCTCAAGAGAAATAAATGCATCATCTTTATATTTCCAGTGCCCAGCACATGGCTTGGCACTCAATGTTGAGTCTGCCTATCCATGAGCATGGTATGTTTTTCCATTTATGTAGATCCCTTTGGGTTTCATGCACCAGTGTTTTGTAGTTTTCTTTGTATAGGTCTTTTACATTCCTGGTCAGATTTATTCCTAAGTATTTTATCTTTTTAGGGGCTATTGAAAATGGTATTGATTTCCTTTTCATCGTTCTCCTTACCGGTGTATAGGAATCCAACTGATTTTTGAATGTTTATCTTGTATCCTGCTACTCTGCTGAATCTTTCTATTAGTTCCAGTAGATTTCTTGTGGAGTCTTTAGGGTTTTCTATGTATAGTATCATATCATCTGCAAACAGGGAGAGTTTAACTTCTTCATTACCAATTTGGATGCCCTTTATTTCTTTTTCTTGCCTTATTGCTCTAGCTAGAACTTCCAGCACAATGTTAAATAGGAGTGGTGGTAAAGGGCATCCTTGTCTTGTTCCTGTTTTCAAGGGGAATGTTTTCAGCCTCTCTCCATTAAGAATGATGTTGGCTGTTGGTTTTGCATAGATGCCCTTTATTATGTTGAGAAATTTCCCTTCTATACCTATTTTATTGAGAGCTTTTATCAGGAATGGGTGTTGGACTTTGTCAAATGCCTTTTCTGCGTCAATTGAGATGATCATGTGATTTTTTTCTTTCCTTTTATTTATGTGGTGAATTACGTTGATGGATTTTCTAATGTTAAACCATCCTTGCATACCTGGTATGAATCCTACTTGGTCGTGGTGTATTATTTTTTTGATATGATACTGAATTCTATCGGCTAGAATTTTGTTCAGAATTTTTGCATCTATATTCATGAGAGATATTGGTCTGTAATTTTCTTTTTTTGTGATGTCTTTGCCTGGTTTTGGTATCAGCGTTATGCTGGCTTCATAGAATGAATTTGGAAGTGTTGCTTCCTCTTCTATGCTCTGAAATAGCTTGAGTAGAACTGGTACAAGCTCTTCTGTAAATGTTTTGTAGAATTCTCCAGTGAAGCCATCTGGGCCAGGGCTTTTTTGGTTGGGAGTTTTTTTTATTACCTTTTCAATGTCTTCTCCTGTTATGGGTCTGTTCAGATTTTCAATATCACTTTGTTGTAGTTTGGGTAGGCCGTGTGTTTCTAGAAATTTATCCATTTCCTCTAGGTTTTCAAATTTGTTGGAATATAGTTTTTCATAATATTCTGTTCTAATCCTTTTTATTTCGGTTGGGTCTGTTGTAATGTCCCCCATTTCATTTCTTATTTGGGTTATTTGTGTCCTCTGCTGTTTTTCTTTTGTCAGTCTGGCCAGTGGTTTGTCGATTTTGTTGATTCTTTCAAAGAACCAACTTTTGGTTTTGTTGATTCTTTCTATTGTTTTTCTGTTCTCTATTTCATTGATTTCTGCTCTGATCTTTACTATTTCCTTTCTTCCGGTGGTTGTAGGCTTTTTTTGCTGTTCTCTTTCTATTTGTTTGAGTTCTGTAGTTAATGTTTTGATTTTGTCCCTTCTTTTTTGATATGTGCATCTATTGCTATAAATTGTCCTCTGAGGACTGCCTTTGCTGTGTCCCAAACGTTTTGGTATGATGTGTTTTCATTTTCATTTGATTCTAGGAATTTTTTGATTCCATCTCTGATTTCTTCTATTACCCATTGATGTGTAAGCAGAGTATTATTCAGTTTCCATGTAGTTGATTTTTTTTCCTTGCTCTTTCTACTGTTAATTTCTACCTTGATGGCATTGTGGTCAGAGAAGATACTGTGAATTATCTCAACGTTTTGGATCTTGTTGAGGGTTGCTCTGTGGCCTAAGATGTGGTCTATTCTGGAGAATGTTCCATGTGCATTGGAAAAGAATGTGTACTTTGCAGCAGTTGGATGGAGTGTTCTATATACGTCTATGAGGTCCAGTTGGCTGATTGTGTCCTTTAGGTCTTCTGTATCTTTGCTGAGTTTCTTCTTAGTTGTTCTGTCCTTTACTGAGAGTGGTGCGTTGAAGTCTCCTACTATTATTGTGGAACTGTCAATTTCTCTTTTCAGTGCTGTTAGAGTTTTTTTATGTATTTTGGAGCCCTGTCATTGGGTGCATAGATATTTATTATGGTTATGTCTTCATGATGGATCGTCCCCTTAATCATTATATAGTGTCCTTCTTTGTCTTTTATGGTAGATTTTGTTTTAAAGTCTATTTTATCTGAGATTAGAATTGCCACTCCTGCTCTTTTTTGGTAGTTGTTAGCTTGATATATTTTTTTCTAACCTTTGATTTTTAATAAATTCACATCTTTGTTTCTAAGGGGTGTCTCTTGTAGACAGCATATTGATGGATCCTGTTTTCTTATCCATTCTGCCACTCTCTGTCTCTTTATGGGTGCATTGAGTTCATTTACATTCAGTGTAATTATTGATAGATGTAAGTTTGTTGCTGTCATTTTGTAGTGTTTTTGTGGTGCTGAAGTTTTCTTTGTTCTTCTTACTCTCTTGTGCTGAGTTACTTTTGTTTGTGGATTTTGTGTTCATTTCTTTTGTTTTTGTAGGTTTTGTTTTTGCTGAGACTTTATGTTTTTCATCTTTATTTTTATGAGTTGGTTTGTTAACTTTCTTTGTGTTTACCATGAATTTTACCCTTATCTTTATAAGTTTGAAGCAGTCTACCCTTACTTGGTATCGCCTTGCCTTCCTCTCTGTTAGAAGGTTCTGTACCTATGCTGTTTATTCCCGCTTTCATTGTTTTGATGTTGTTGTCATCCTTTCATTGATTGCTCTGATTCCCTGTTGTATTTCTTTTGGTTTTGGGTAGTCCTCGAGAGTTCATTTCCTAGAATGGTATCTGGTTCGTATGATCCCGCGTCCTAGGTCCTGCCTGAGGGTTGAAGCTGTTTGTCCTCAGATCGAAGAACTCCCTTTAATAATTCTTGTAAGTTTGGTTTGACTTTTGCATATTCCCTTAGTTTCTGTTTATCTGGAAATGACCTAATTTCACCATCAAATTTGAACGAGAGTTTTGCAGGATATATTATTTTTGGCTGACAGTTTTTTTCTTTCAAGATTTTATATACATCATCCCACTGCCTTCTTGCCTGCATGGTTTCTCCCGAATAATCTGAGCTTAGTCTTATTGTTTCTCCTCTGTATGTGACTTATTGTTTTTCATGAGCTGCTCTCAGGATTCTTTGTTTGTCTTTAGTTTTGGTGAGTGTGAATATGATATGTCTTGGTTATTTTCTTTCGGGGTCTCTTCTATATGGGGTTCCTTGAGCTTCTTGGATGGCCAGCTTTTCATCTTTCATGATATTGGGAAAGTTTTCTGTCAGCAGTTCCTCAATGATCCTCTCTGTGTTTTCTGTTTTCTCCCTGTTCTGGGATGCCAACCACTCGTAAATTTTTGCTTTTCATTGTGTCCCACATAACTCTCAGGGTCTCTTCATTTTTCTTTGTTCTTTTTTCTGAGTTTTCCTGAAACAGAGTTGTATCCAAGTGTTTGTCTTCAGTTCCACTGATCCTGTCTTCCACGGTTTCAAATCTACTTCTCAGCCCTTGTATGACATCATCCATTTCTGAAATCTTGTTGTTTATGTTTTGGATTTCTAATTGTTGTTTTTGTATAATTTCGAGTTGTGAATTTATTTTGGCATTTTGTTCCTGCATCATCTTCCTGAATTCTTCCAATTTTTTGTCTGTATTTTCCATAAATTTGTCTATTTTTTCCTCATGTTTGTCAGCTTTTTGCCTCAGTTCTTGGAAAATTCCGAGTATTAGTAATCTGAGTTCCCTATCAGGTAGTTCTAGTGCATTTTCTTCCACAGGAGAGTTATCTGGTGTTTTAATTTGGATGCCTATTGGAGCCATCTTGTCTTGTTTTTGTAAATGTTTTGATATTGTTTGCTGTTTTCAGGGCATTCAGTAGATATTTCTCTCGTTTATTGATTGTAGATTTTTTTGTTTCGTCCTTGTGGTACAGCTGGGCAGGTCTAGCTGAAGAGGAGCCACTGGGACGGGTTGTTTGTGGCACTCACCGCAGCCACCAGGACGGTCGGTAGTCAGTGCTGGGCAGGTTCCAATAGGGCATGCCTGCACAGCTTGGTGGTGTGATGTCAAGTGCACGGTGCAGGTAGGCAGGATGGAGCGGGGAGATGGTTCTGTGTGAAGCTAAGCTGGATATGGGAGAGAGGAGAGAGGAGCAGGAGCAAAAACACATACAAACATAAAAGAATGCTAGGGGTGCTTGCCGTTGGAATGGACAAATGAGAGACTATGGGATGGGGAAAACCAGAAGAGGAAGAGAAAGAAAAGGAAAGAATGAACAAATAAAAATCAGAAAAGTTAAAGAACTGCAAAGTTCCCAGGGATCCCACCGATGCAGCTATGTGGTCTGGGGAAGTCGGTCTCAGGTTTCACAGCACAGCCTGGCCAGAAGGTGCAGAGGCATACAACACCTGGTATTCAGGGATCAGAAAGAGAAGGAAGAGATAGTGAGATGAGAAATTGAGCAATGAAGAAAGACAAAAGGGAAAAAGAGGGAAAAGAAAACAAAACTAATCAAAAAAGAAAAAATAAAATAAAATAAAATAAAAAAAGCAACACCGGCAGTCAACGAATGGCACTCAGAGAGCCAGCCAGTGCCGGCTGGTATTTCTGGACAGGAGACTGTGTCCGTGGGAAACAGAGGAGGCCGAGAGTGAGTGAAGAAGGGTGGAGAGTGGGAAAGCATATATCACAAATTGCCTTCACTCTGGGGACCCTCAGAAAGGAGCAAAGAGGGTGCACAGAGCCAGGCACCTGAGTGAAGGGAGGGGGAGGTGGCGAGAGGTGAGCGAGAAACCAAAAGAAGCAGGAGAAAAAGAAGAAAAAAAAAAAAAAGGCAGCATCAGCAGCCAACAAACGGCACCCAGAGAGCTGCCCACCCGGGCACGCAGAATCCAAGCAGCCGGTGGACCCCGGTGAAGAGACTGCGGCCACGGGAAGCAGAGGAGCAAACGAACAAAAGCCCCGGGATCTCACCAGTGTGGCAGCCCAGACCTGGAAGCAGCCACACACCCGAACGAAGCCCCACAGTCCTGCAGGAAAGGGCAAAGACGACGTTCGGAAGCAGGCATCCGAGCAAAAGGAGGGGGAGGCAGTGAGAGGCAAGCGAGAAACCAAAAGAAGCAGAAAAAGAAAAAGGAAAAAAAAAAAAAAAAGGAGAAAAAAAAAAAAAAGCAACACCAGCAGCCAACAAACGGCACCCAGAGAGCCGCCAGCCTGGGCGCGCGGAATCCAAGCAACCGGCGCCCCCCGGCCCAGGGACCTTGGCCACGGGAAGCAGGGGAGCCCCAGCCGGGGCGAAGAGGGGTGGGGGTTGGGAAAGCGCACACTGCAAATTACTGGCTGTTTTGTCTCCCACTGGATGCTCCGCGAGGCTGCTCTCCTGTTCTCCCATTTGCTGGTCTCCGATAGGAGTCCAAGATGGTGGATCCGTGCTGAGTTAGCTGGTAGGGGACCTCTGCATGAATCTCTCTTCACTCTCCGTTCTCTTTCAGTATTCTCACTCCGTTTGGTGTTTGGCTGAGCTCTTTATCTCTTCATTTGATGTTCTAGGGTTTCAGGATTGTTGATTCTCTGTTTGGCTTAGTTTTTCAGATCTTTGCTGTGGAGGGACAGCGTGGTGCTTCTGCCTAGAGCGCCGTCTTGCCGCAGTGGCTTGGTATTCAATGAATGTTGTTGAGTAAATAAATTTGGTCAAAATATAGGTAGTTATGGACTAAGACACTAACTATTAATCTTAAAATATTACCAGAGTTCTTTCATATTTATTCCCAAAGCTCTCTCTGTGTTCTACTTCTAAAACAAATATCTCATCTGCTTTGAATTAGAGCTATATTTTTGTATGGATCTGTGAGTCCCTCCAAAGGGCTGAGTTAACAGCATGCTCATCTCTGTATCTCTCAGCTTACAAAGGACATGTCTTGCACATAGAAATCACTCCATAAAGCTTTGCAGAACTGCAATGAACTTAACTAGCTTCTCCTCCCATCACTCTGGGGAAACAATTATCTTCAACACAAGAGTGAAAGATCTATCACAATGCTGTTTGAAGTTTCACATTCTCACTTTCCTATGGCAAGAGACACCTTCAGAACAAATAGGTGTACTGTCTATTCTGATTACATTGGTTAGCACCCAACCCGGATAACAGCAATACAATGAGTATGAGAAGCGGCAAAAGTCATTTTAGAAGGAAGGAGTTAACTAAGAAGTAGTAGTAATGATTCACAGAAGGAACTATATTTCAATTTGAAATTTAGTCCTCATAGTCCCACTCTCTTTTTCTTTTGTTGTATCAGGAATGAATTTGTGGGTAAATCTCACAGCATGGCTCTCTTAATGACTTCTTTACATAGCAGCCTCTGGCTACCTCCAACTCCTCTTTTCTTACTTCACCATTCACCAGCTCTGGGTTAAGTACTTTTCTAGGTACGTCCAAGGAAGGTTGAGAAGAATAAATACAGAATCATACAGCGTTATTCAGTACTTTAAAATAATATTTTCAACATCAAATGCAAGAAAATAATATGCAAATAGCAAGCATGACACTTGTAACTACTTGAGGCTATATCATTTTTTTAATCCAAACTTGCTGTTGGATGCTGCAAAATCAATAGCTCAGATAATGATTTTAATGGTTATATATTACCAACATTTGCAGCTCTAAGACAGTGGTAATTGAAATTAATGTAACTGCTCTTAGGATGAAGACAAACATTAATATGGCCATTGTTCCCTTCACCAACCTCACCTCCTACCACACTCCCCACCTCCTCCATGTACGTCAGTCACATTGGCCTTCATGCAGAGTCTTGAGCACTTTTTATTCCCACAACAGAGCCTGAATATGCTGTTCGCTCTGCCTGGAACACTCTTATCTCCCTTTCCCCATTCACGTGAGTATTCATGATAAATAACTTTTATTTATACCTCATGTCTCAGCTCAGTGTCACTTCCTCAGAGAAGCCTTCCCTGACCTCCTGATAAGGTCATATCCTCCTTTCTTAATACCCTCCCAGAACCATGGACCTTCCCATCAGAGCACTTATGACAGTTGGAATTTTTCTTTTTTTTTTTTCAACCTTATTCTGATTTACGTATCTGATGCCTCCACTAGACTTTAAGTTACCTAGTCTAGTAGGGATACAATTTCTTTTTGTTAATCACTGGATCCCCAGTGTCTAGCAAAGTGCAAGGAACATAATAGGCATTCAATTAAAAAAAAATTGTTGAATAAATTAATTAAAAATAAGTTGAGGAGCCATGAAAAATGATATTCCTATAATGATGACTATTGTAATATTAGCATTTGAAAACAATTCTATGTTAACAGATGGATATGAAAAATACTGAAGTGAATGAAAAGAAAAAGCTGTGCAACAGGATTGCTGGAGAAGTTTCCAATGGATATATTTAAACATACAGCTTCAGTGTGGTTTATGAAAACATGAAGAATAATAGACAAGATACTCTATACACAAAGAGAATCAAATAGATAAATTATAAGAACCTTCCACAAAACTGCAATGGTAAGAAAAATGTGGACCACAGATTTCTCAAACTGTAAAGAAAAGGAGGTAGCAGCACAAGGCAAAACATCTTCACGTTTATGGGCGATAAGTACAATCCTCTTGGACTGAATCTGAAAGACACACGACACTATAACTGCTTTTGGGAATCAGTCCATCAAAACTCTAATTGAATCTACTCTGGAGATTTTATCAAGGTAAACCACGAACTAAGCATGAAAATTATGCATGTGAGGGCATAGCTGTGTGAAAATGAAAAACTGGGGTTATTACATCTGTCAGAAGTTGGAATGCTATGCCAGTTGGTCATTTGCCTTAAGTTTCTCTCCCTGAGAGCACACTTTGCAAAAAATGCAAGTTGTTCAGTTTGACACCACCATTTGTCTTGAGGGACCACCTATCGTTGGGTCATAGACTCAGCTCTGCATTGAAAGAAGTAAGGACCTGGCTTCTTAGCTTCAAACAAGCCCACAGACTACCATGTGATATGCATGACCACGTGGGACACTTTGGTCAACAACAAAACTCTCCTTTTATGAAAGTTTGTAGAAAACTCTTGGCCAGGGTTGGTGTGGGTGTTTTCCAAATGAGATTTCCAAAGTCTCCAGGGACCTGGTAAAAACAAATTTGGTTCCCTTAGCAATTACATAACCGCATAAAAGAATAGGCTTTAGAAAATAGGTTTAGGCTCTGAGGATTAAAATGAACAGGCAGGAAGCAGTTCAGAGGATTCCCAAAATGTGACATCCCCAGGCCTACAAAAACAGACTCTTGCTTTGAAAGGACAATCTGACTTGTTTTCTTAGCCTATTCTCATCCTTATCATGAATTCCTGGTACCATGTGCCTTCCTTGCTCTGTAAGTAGTTGGCTCCTCTGCAATACGATTCTTGTAAAGAATCTGTGATTAATTATAGAAGAGGCAGAGGCTTGGATAATCAACTGTGCAATTCACCTGTTCATAACCAATTTCACGCTGGCTCTTATCCTGTTAATGGCACATGGCCAATTTCTCAAAGGCCTGGGGTGAATTTGCACATATGAGGTCTGCAGAAATTCCTCTGGGCATAATGTTAGTGGTAGCAGAGATCATTTGTGCTCCACAATATTTAATGGAATGTGTTACATCAGAGAAAACTCTTCTGGAAGGAAATTTGGCAATATTCATCAACCATCACGAAATGTTCATAGCCTTTGATGGAGCATTAACAGTTTGCTTTTAAAAAACTAAAGAAATAATCTATATACTGAGAAAAACTATATACACAAAGATACTTATCACTGCTTTCTTACAATAGTGAAGAGATGAAAATAAACCAAATGGCAGATCGTAGAGGAACTGTTAAGTAAAATGTGGTATATTCACTTGTAGAATTTAAGTGGCTATTGTCAATGATAGTTACCAAGACAAGACAGCAAACTGAAAAAAAAGAAAAAATACTTTGGCCATAATGTAAAGTGAAAAAAAAAATCAGGATATAAAGTTAAACAAATACATTGATTATAAATAATAAAATATATACAGTAAAAATATAAGAAGGAAACACATTAAATTGTTCTTTGGTGGGTTTTCAAACTATGGGATTGTTAGCTTTTTTTTTTTTTTTTAATCCTCATCTCTGTTTCTAAGTGTATAGTCTTGTGAGTGATTTTTTTTTTTTAAAAAGAGCTTTATAGAAATATAATTCACATACCATAAAATTCACTATTTTAGAGTGCAAATTCAGTGGTTTTCAGCCTATTCACAGAGTTGTGCAACATCACCAGTATCTAATTCCAGAACATTTTCATCACCCTTTTATCAGTTACTCTCGTTCCTCTGCCCCGCCTCAGCCTGTGGCAACCACAAATCTACTTTCTGTTTCTAGGGATTTAGCTGTTCTGGACACTTCATATAAATGGAATCATATAATACGGCCTTTTTTGTTTGCTTGTTTTTTAAATAATATTTTATTGTGTTTTCAATGAAGGTTTACACAGCAGTTTAGGTTCCCATTCAATAATTTCTACACAAATTGTTCAGTGACATTGGTTACATTCTTCACAATCCATGAGTATTCTCAATATTTCCATTCTGGTTGTTTCATTTCCATTAATTTAGTTTTCTTGCCTTCTTATACTCCTATCTTTGTTTTAAAGTAATTCTGACCATTTGGTCTCATAGATGATTTTTTTAAAGGATCACAGTACTCACGGATGATATTCTTTATTTTGTGAGCCAATGTGTTACTTGGCTAAAAGTGACCTTAGGGGTTCATTTCAGTTATAACATGACTTTTCGCCTGGACTCTTTCATTTAGCAGGAAACCCTGGTGGCACAGTGGTTAAGTGCTATGGCGGCTAACCAAAAGGTTGGCAGTTCGAATACACCAGGTGCTCCTTGGAAACTCTATGGGGCAGTTCTGCTCTGTCCTATAGGGTCGCTATGAGTCAGAATCACTCGATGGCAATGGGTTTTAAGGTCCCTAGGTGGCACAGATAGTTTGCCCTTGACTTATAATCTAAAGACAATTCAAACCTATCCAGTGGTACGGTAGAAGTATAGTTCTGGCGATCTGTTTCCATTAAGATTACAGCCAAGAAAACCCTATGGAGCAGTTGTACTGTAGCACCTGGGGTTGCCATGAGTTGAAGTAGACTCCACAGCAACTCGCAACAACAACATGGCAACTCTGTTTAATGTTTTAATGAATTGCCAAACTCTTTCCAAAGCAACTACACCATTTTACAATTCCACTAACAATGTGTAAGGGCTCCATTTTCCCCACATCCTCACCAGCGTTTGTTATTGTCCGTCGTCTTTATTTTAGTCATCCTAGTGGGTATGAAAGCGGTATCTCACGGTGGTTTTGATTTGCATTTCCCTTATTTCTTAGGATGTTGAGGATCTTTTCACGTGCTTATTGTCCAAGTGTATGTCTTCTTTGGAGAAATGTCTGTTACAGACATTTTGGTCTATGTTCCATTTTAGTTAATTTTTCTGTATAGTTTCTGGAAGAAGTCCGAATTCACTGTTTTACATGTAAATATCTAGTTGTTTTAGCACCATTTGTTGAAAAGCTATTCTTTCCCAGTGAATTGTCTCAGCCCCCTTTTGGAAAATCAACTGACCATAAAATGTAAGGGTTTATTTCTGGACTCTCAGTTATATTCCACTGACCAAATGTCCATCCTTCCACCAGAACCAAACTGTCTAGCTTTGTAGAAAATTTTGAGGTAGGAAAGTGTGAATTTTTTAATTTTCTTCTTTTTCAAGATTTTTTTGCTATTCTACATCCTGGCATTTTCATATGAATTTTAGGATGAGTTTGTCAATTTCTGCAAAAATGCCAGCTGGGATTTTGACAGGGATTCCATTGCCTCCTTAGATAAGTTTTGGGGGTATTGCCATCTTAACAATATTAAGGCTTTCTATCTATTAACATGGGATTTTTTTTCATCTCTTTAGGTCTTTTTCATTTCTTTCAAACGTGTTTTGTAGCTTTAAGTGTACAAATTTTGTACTACTTTTGATAAATTTACTCCTAAGCATTTTATTCTTCTTGATGCTATTGTAAATGGAATTTTTTTTAAATTTTATTTTTGGATTGTTCATTGCTACTTATAGAGATACAACTGATTTTTGTATATTGATCTTGTAACCTTGTTGAACTTCTTGAGGGTGTGATTTTAAAATAAAAATGAGCTAAGGAGGAGGAAGACAAAAGTCCTCCTCAATCATGCACAGATGATGTGGATACTCTGGGAATCTCCAGTTAGGTCTGAAGACTCATCTACAAATCCACTGCCCATTGGCATTGAGAAGAAGAAAGTGGGGACCCAGGAAGCTTATGGTTCTGGAAAGATGATACACTTGACTAGTACAGTTATTGATGGCAAATAAAATATAATAAACTTTTTTAGTATATACTTGAGATTGCAAAAAACGATGGAAAATTCCCAGGTAACAGGAAAAAAAAAAAAAAAAAGATTACTGAGAATTAAAGCAATAGGCAAGTGAGCTGACCCTGCACCAGTCCTAGGAGATTTCTAAACTGGTAGCAGCTCTCAGCTTGGTTCCTAAAGCCACAAGAGGAAGAAATGAGTCCTAGGGTCTGCAAAGACAGAGAAATAGAACCAAGATTCCTGCATAAATTTGGGCCCTCAAAGGGTATAACTCCACTGCAAAAAGAACAAATAAATTCTACCCACTAGCCCCAGGAAGTCATGAGGGAGCTTATTTCTGTGTCTTGACTTTGAGTAGAAAAAAGTTAAGTTTAAAAATTTCCTGTGATAGATCAAAACTCTGGACTTGCACCCCTTATGGGATTAGAGACAAATTTTATAATACTCAACTGTATCAGAAGTCCTTAAACTGAGAAAGTAACAGAAACTGACAAAGGCCCAGGAGTGCCTCAGGATTGCCTGTAAAGGGAACACTAATCCCATCCAGGAAGCATGGAAATTACATACACAAACACAAAACAAGCCCTATTTAAAATGAATGCATAACCATAAATAACCAAACACAGAGAAAATAATCCATCATAAACAAGAATCAGCAAACAAAGAGATAGACGATCACAACAACAAAAACAAAACAGCTCATACCCAGGAGGATGACTATTATCAGAAAAACACAAATAACAAGGATGTGGGGAAACTGGAGCCCTCCTTCATCCACTGTTGGTGGGAATGTAAAATGGTGGAACTGTTGGTAAACTGTTTGGCAGTTCTTCAAACACTTAAACATAGAAACATACTGCATGTCCCACTCTAAGGCACATACCTGAAAGACTTGAAAGCAGGGACTTGAAAAAATACATGTACACTAATGTTCATTGCAGCATAATTCACAACAGCCATAAGATAGAAACAACTCATGTGTCCATCAACAGATGAATGGATAAATAAAATGTGGTATACACGTACAATGGAATATTCTTCAGCCATAAAGAGAAATGAAGTCCCAATACATGCTACAACATGAATGGACTTTGAAAACATTATGCTGAGTGAAATAACCAAAACCAAAAACCAAACCCGTTGCCGTTGAGTAGATTCTGATTCGCAGTGACACTAGAAGACAAAGCAGAACTGCCCTCACAGGGTTTCCAAGGAGCGGCTGGTGGATTCTAACTGCCGACCTTTTGGTTAGCAGCCGAGCTCTTAACCACTGTGCCACCAGGGCTCCAGTGAGTGAAACAAGCCAGACATGAAAGGACAAATATTGTATATCTAGAATAGGCAAATGTATAGAAATAAAAGTCTATTAGTGGTTACCAAGGGATAGGAGGAGGGAGAAATGAGGAGTTATTATTCAAGGGTTACTGAGTTTCTGTTTAGTGTGATTAAAAAACATAATGATGATGTTTGTACACCATGGCCAATGTAATTAATGCCACTGAATTACACAAAACACAGAAGGATTAGAACCCTACAGGTGTCTGATCAAGCTATAATTTGATAAGACAATAAATCAAATATATTTAAAACGATGAAAGGGATAAAGAAGAAATACAAACCAAAACGAAAGAACACAATGCCACGAAGAAACACAAAGCATATTTGAAAAATAACCCAGTCGAAAGACAAGAGAGCAGTTCCTAGCAATCTGGAGAGAAGGGTGGGCCAGCGAGGGGAAAGCCATCTGGTCTTCCAAAAATATATCTCTGTTTCTCAGTGGTCATGTTTTAGCTTCAAGGCATTGATGCTTTTACTCCAAATAACTCGAACAGCTGTATTTCTTTAGCCATTTGCAATGAATTCTATAATTAGAATACTGTAACAGATCCAGGGTCAGAAGTCCAAAAAGAGTAACCAGGTGTCTTAGCCACTTGGTCCCTTATGCTTTGGGTACCACATACCATTGATGGTGCCCCCTCACCCCTTGGAATGGCTCATTTTACCTCAGCTTTGAATACCACTGGCTGAATCAAATCTATCCTTTCGTGGCACTTTGCACTTAAAAGGAATGGATGGCGCTCTCTTTTCAATGGTTTCCTCTTTTAGAAGCTAGTAAAAAATTTCCCAACTTGGAAACATATTATTCAGGTTTCTATTTTAGATATTTTCATATTTCTGTAATTAACAGAATTCTTCAGCCACAGTGATCTGTGCATAGTGATTTATAACCCTTTCTGGCTATTCAAGTATTTGTCACATATTTCAATAGATCTGACTATTAAACTTTTTTTTGTTTGTACTGTGAACACTACCACTTTGTTTATTACTTGCTCTTTTCTGCCAAAGTCATTTAGGTCATTTACTTTCTGCTCCACTTAAAAAAAAAAAAAAAAAGAACTGCTATTCTTTATGAAACTTCATGGTTGCTCCTGAATGAATGCCATGTATTTCTCCCTTAGAGAAAAACCAAAATATCCCAAATGTTAATTACTGGGCAAACTGAAGTTGATCCATAAACAGAATTCTCAACATTTTCACTTTATTTTTTTTTAGCAATGTCCCAACAAAAATTCAAATTAGCACCTCCTCAGAGCCACTTTCTTTCTACTTTAGGTAGGGAAAAATACATTCTTTCTCTTCCAAAGATGCTAAATTCCCTAAAAGATATAATTCATACCTTTTTACCAGATACTTGGTGATTTTTTTATTAGAAATACAGGCACAGAAACTAATCATGTGCAATAACAATACTTAAGGGGTTGAAAATCTTGCAGTCTGTAGCTAGACTTGCTAAAGAACATGTTTGCCCAGGATGGGGGTGAGGGAAGAAATTAGACAGCATTTGGCAACTTTCTCTGCTGTAAAATCGTTAGAAATCACTAAGCTTTCTACTCACAACTAAGTCCTTTCTTAATCCAACAAGAAGTGGTCCTGTTTTGTCAGAGAAGGGCCTGAGTCCTCATGAATCACTTCCTTTGTTGAGGCTGTGAATGCCTGTGTTGGGCCAACTGGATTGAGAATGTAAAACGGGGAACATATGCATAATTATGCTAAAATAAAATGTAGTCATTTTGATTCACTTTTTAAAAATAACTTGTGTTACGAACTTTCAGAATGGTGGAGTAAGTACTGCTGAAAATTTACTTCTCCATAAATGCAATGAGAACACTGGCAAAGTCAAATTAAAAAATTTCAGACCTCTGGTAACTAACCAAAGCTTGCAACAATATGAAATGGCTAACTCTTGGTAAGAACAGTAAGCCTGTGGCATTTTAACTTATCTTATTCCCATCCCTCTTGCCCAATTTTATGGCAGTCTTGAAAACCACCAGCCTCCTAACTATACCATTGCTGCTGAGTCAGTTCCGACTCATAGCAACCCTACAGGACAGAGTAGAACTGCCCCATAGGGTTTCCAAGGAGCAGCTGGTGGATTTGAACTGCCGACCTTTTGGTTAGCAGTCAAACACTTAACCACTGCCCCACCAGGGCCCCCTCCTAACTATAGTAGCATGAAAACCAGTAGCCTAGAAGCCATGAAAGGGGGAAAAGATTGGGTTTAAAGTACCCCGCAAGCCTCATTCCCAGAGAATTGCCATATTTGACCTAGAAACTCCCACTTACAGGGTTCATCTTCATTTGACCTGATTCAAATTCAGAGCTTGCTCAGTGCAGTATTTTCCCTGGGGTTTAGTGGAAATTGTTTAACATGACAGTTCCCTGAAACAGGGGTAAGAGTTGGTTCAAATAAGAGGCTAATCAAAAAAAAAAAAAAACTAAAAAGGAAATTTTGGGGAAAGTGATGTACACAGGATTTTTTTTTTAAGCCCTGATATATTCCCGGGGCTCTAAAAGGCCACATGAGTTCAGATGGTTGTATGTATGTCAGAACAGCCCTGAGAAAGCCCTACTTTCTCACCTCTGGCTGATCTTGACACTCTATGCAAGCAAAAAGTGAAGGCTAAGGCAGAGTTGTACTCAAGGCATGCCCAACAAGCTCACAGAGACATTTGGCAAAGGCTGAGAGACTTATTTGTTTAAGAGATTAAAGGAAATCTTGATCCAATCATTAACTGACTACTAAAGTAACTGAGCTGAGATTTCAGTGGTCACACAAGACAAAGAATACAAACTTTACAAAGTAAGTTCAGAAAAGCCACTACACAACAACAAGAACAATAAAAAATAGCAACAACAGCAAATCGTGAAAGAGGGAATCTGATTTCCAGAGTTGACAGATTATATTATTTAAAATCTACCCAGTTTTCAGCAAAAAAAATTATGAGACATATAAAGAAATAGGAACATATAGCCATACACAGGGAAATAAAGCAGTCAATAGAAACAGCCCCCTAGGAAAGCCCATACATTGGACATACAAGACAAAGACTTTACATTAGCTATTATAAATAATAGTCAGAAGAACTAAAGGAAACCATGTACAAAGAACAAAGGGTAGTATGTGAATAATGTCTACCAAATAAAGAATATCAATAAAGATATAAAACTAAACTCCCCTCCTCGCAAGAAAAAGAAATTCTGGAGTTGAAAAGTACAAAAATTGAAATGAAAAATTCACTATAGGGGTTAAACAGCTCAATGAACTTTAAGTAGGAAAAACATAAGGAGATCCACACTTAGGTACTGTCTTAGTCATCTAGTGCTGCTGTAACAGAATACCAAAAGTGGATGGCTTTAACAAAGAAAAATTTATTCTCTCACAGTCCAGTAGGCTACAAGTCCAAATTCAGGGCATCAGCTCCAGGAGAAGGCTTTCTCTCTCTGTCGGCTCTGGAGGAAGGTCCTTCTGATGCATCAGTCTTCCCTCAGTCTGGGAGCATCTCAGCACAGGAACCTCAGGTCCAAGGGATGCACTCTGCTCCCAGTACTGCTTTCTTGGTGGTATCAGGTTCCCATGTGTCTCTGCTCGCTTATCTCTTTTATATCTCAAAAGAGATTGGCTTAAGACACTATCCAATCTTGTATACCTCATCAGTATAACTGCTGCTAATCCATCTTATTAGATCACAATGACTGAATTTACAACACATAAAGAAATTACATCGGATTACAAAATGGTACACAATTATACAATTCTGGGAATCATGACCCAGCCAAGTTGACAGATATTTTTGGGAGACACAATTCAATCCATGACAGGTACTCATAATCAAAATGTCAAAAGCCAAAGACAAAAAGAGAATCTTGAAAGTAGCAAGAAAGAAGTGAGTCATCATGTATAAGAAATCCTAAATAAGATTAACAGCTGATTTGTCATTGGAAACCATGGAGGCCAGAAAGTCATTGGATGGTATATTAAAAACCCTGAAATAAAAAGACTGATAACCAAGAACTCTATATCCATCAAAACTACTTTTCAAAAATTAAGGATAAATTAAGACATTCTCAGATAAACAAAAAATGTAAGAATTCCTCACTAGCAGATCTTCCCTACAAAAGTACTAAAGGGACTCCTTCAGGCTGAAATGTTGGCTACTTGACAGTAACTCAAAATTGCACAAAGAAATAAAGAGCAGTGGGCAAGATAACTTGTTAGGTGCTGTCGAGTCAGTTCCAACTCAAAGTGACCCTATGTTCAACAGAATGAAACAAATCATAATAAATTGTGGATAACATTATGAAGAATGGGAATTCCAGAACACTTAATTGTTCTCATGAGGAACCTGTACATAGACCAAGAGGCAGTTGTTCAAACAGAAAAAGGGAATACTGCATGGTTTAAAATCAGGAAAGGTGTGTGTCAGGGTTATTTTCTTTCATACTTATTCCATCTGTATGCTGAGCAAATAATCAGAGAAGGTGGACTATATGAAGAAGACCATGGCATCAGGATTGGAGGAAGACTCATTAACAAACCTGCAATATGCACATGACACAATCTTGCTTGCTGAAAGTGAAGAGGACTTGAAGCACTTACTGATGAAGATCAAAGACTACAGCCTTCAGTATGGATTATACCTCAACATAAAGAAAACAAAAAACCTTCTAACTAGACCAATAAGCAACATCATGATAAATGGAGAAAAGATTGAAGTTGTCAAAGATTTCATTTTACTCAGATCCACAATCAATGTCCATGGATGCAGCAGTCAAGAAATCAAATGACGCACTGCATTGGGAAAATCAAAAGTGTTAAAAAACAAAGATGTCACTTTAAGGACTAAGGTGCACCTGACACAAGTCATCGTATTTTTAATTGCCTCATATGCATGTGAAAACTGGACAATGCATAAAGAAGACCAAAGAAGAACTGGTGCCTTTGAATTATGGTCTTGGCAAAGAATATTGACTATACCATGGACTGCCGGAAGAATGAACAAATCTGTCTTGGAAGAAGTACAGCCAGAATGCTCCTTAGAAGCAAGGATGGCAAGACTTCGTCTCACATACTTTGGACATGTTATCAGGAAGGACTAGTCCCTGGAGAAGGACATTATGCTTCGTAAAGTAGAGTGTCAGCAAAAAAGAGGAAGACCTTCAATGAGATGGATTGACACAGTGGCTGCAACAATGGGCTCAAGCATAACAGTGATTGTGAGGATGGCGCAGGACAAGGCAGTGTTTCAGTCTGTTGTACACAGCATTGCTGTGAGTCAGAACTGATGTGATGGCACCTAACAACAATGACAACAAATAAATGGGAAGGTATCCCATGTTCATGAATCAGAAGACTTAATATTATCAAGATGGCAATACTTCCCAAATTGATCCACCATTTCAGATCTCGGCTACAATTTCTGTAGAAATGGACAAGCTGATTCTAAAATTCATATGGAAATGCAAGGCACCCAGAGAGGCCAAAACAATCTTGGGGGAGAAAGAAAACAATCTTTTTGGGGTGACAAAAATTTTCTGGAATCATATAGTGGTGGTGGTTGTGCAAGTCTGTGAGTATACTAAAAACCCTGAATTCTACATTTTATAGGAGCGAATTTTACAGTATGTGAATTATTTCTCAATAAAACTGTATAAAAAACTGTGAAGGTCATGTCAAGCCAAATATTTTGATGTGTGGAGTTTAGTTTGCCATTCTCCTATTTATTTCACACTAAGTAATGTTGGAGTGTTTGTGTTTTATTTCAAGTCATTGATGCAGAATTATTTTCTAGAAGATAATATTCAATGTCTGAGTACAGAGTAATTAGTCATTGTAGAAATGTGTGTTTCTAGGAATTTTCCAGTTTGGCCATGCTGAGCAAAATTCTCCAGGTATAATCAATTCTTCTCCTTCTTTTTTTTCTTTCTAAATTGCATTTATTTTATTATTGTTGAGAACATACATAGCAAAATATACACCAATTCAACAGTGTCTGGGGACCATGGTTTCAGGGGACATCTAGGTCAACTGGCGTAACAAAGTTTACTACGAAAATGTTCTGCAACCCACTTTGGTGAGTGGCGTCTGGGGTTTTAAAAGCTTGTAAGCAGCCATCTAAGATGCATCAACGGGTCCCAACCTACCTGGAGCAAAGGAGAACGAAGAACACCAAAGACACAAGGGAAATATTAACCCAAGAGACAAAAGGGCCACATAAACCAGAGACTTCATTAGCCTGAGACCAGAAGAACTAGATGGTGCCTGGCTACCACCAATGACCACCCTGACAGGGAACGCAACAGAAAGTCCTGGACAGAGCAGGAGAAAAATGTAGAACAGGTCTCAAATTCATGTAAAAAGACCAGGCTTAATGGTCTGACTGAGACTAGAGGAATCCCTGAAGACATGGCCTCTGGACTCTCTGTTAACCCAGAACTAAAACCATTCCTGAAGCCAACTCTTCAGACAAAGATTAGACTGGACTATAAAACATAAAATAAGGTGTGCTTCAAATAGATACATGAGACCAAATGGGCAGCTCCTGTCCGAAGGCAGGATGAGAAGGCAGAAAGGGATAGGACCTGGCTGAATGGATACGGGAAACCCAGGGTAGAAGGGCGAGTGTGCTGTCACATTATAGGGATTGCAATTAGGGTCACATAACAATATGTGTATAAATTTTTTTTTTATTAATTAATTTTTTTTATTGTACTTCAGGTGAAGGCTTACAGAACAAATAGTTTGTCATGAAACAGAAGTACACATGTTGTTTTATAACACTGGTTAACAACCCCACAACATATTAACCCTCTAACTTCTCAACCTGTTTTTTTGTTTGGTGAAAATACACATAGCCAAAGATACACCATTTCAAAAATTTCTACATGCACAGTTCAGTGACATTGACTACGCTCTTCCAATTGTGCTGTTATTCTCACTTAAGATGAAGGCTTACAGAACAAAATAGTTTCTCATTTAACAGTTACTACAAATGTTGCCCTATGACAATGGTTAACAATCTCACAACACATCAATAATATCCTTACTCAAACTTGGGTTCCCTATCGCCAGCCTCCTTGTCCCTTTCTGCTTTCTGGCCCTTGTCACTGGACTCCTGTACCTCGTTAGTCTCATTTGGTTATGTGTATAAATTTTTGTATGACAAATTAACTTGAGCTGTAAACTTTCACCTAAAACACAATTAAAAAAAAAAAGTTTCTACATGTACAATTTAGTAACATTGATTACATTCTTTGAATTGTGCAACCATTCTCACCCTCCTTTTCTGAGTTTTTCCTCCCTCATTAACATAAACTCAATGCCCCCTAAGGTTCCTATCTAATTTTTTGAGTTGCAATCAATTTGATTCCATATAGTTTTTAAAAGAGCATAATACTCAAGGCAGCCTTTTTTACTAGTTAAACTATTGTTTGGTTTTAAGATGACCTCAGGGAATATTTTTGGTTTAAGGTTTAAAGATTATCTCAGGGCAGTAGTTTCAGGGGATCATCCACCCTCCTTGGCACAAGAAAATCTGGAATCTATGAAAATTTGAAATTCTATTCTGAATTTTCCCCCTTTTGATCAGAATTCTTCTATGGAATCTTTGATGAAAATGTCCAGTAATGGTAGCCAGGCACCATCTAGCTCTGGTCTCATGGCAAAGAAGGCAGTTGTTCTTATAGGCAATTAGCCACACATTCTATTTTCTCACCCTGTTCTGGACTTGCTTTCTTCCTCTGTTGCTCTAGGTGAATAGAGACCAATTGTTGTGCCTTGGATGGCTGCTTTCAAGCTTTTAAGACCCCAGGCACTATGCAATGAACTAGGAGGTAGAACAGAAGCATGAAACACTATATTAGGCCAATTAACTGGGATGTCCCATGAAACCATGATCCTAAACTTCCAAACCAAGGAACCAAATCCCATGAGGTGTTTCTCAGCAGCTTCTTTTTGTTGTTGTTGTAAATATATCTATCACACACCTTTTGCCAATTCAACTTTTTATAGGTATACAACTTATTGCTAGAAATTACAATAATCAACTGTGCAACCCATACTCTTAATCAGTGTGATTTTTCCATCACCATTAACCCCCCTTTCCACCCTCCTTCCTGCCCCTGGTAACCACTAAGAAACTTTGGTCTCTATATATTTGCCTTTTCTTGTCTTTTTATATAAGTGAGGTCATACAATATTTGTCTTTCTGTGATTGGTTTATTTTCACTCAGCATAATGTCTTCAAGCTCCATCCATACTGTAGCATGTATCAAGACTTCATTTCTCCTACTGGCTGAGTAGTATTCCATTGTATGTATGTACCACATTTTGTTTATCCGCTCGTCTGCTGATGAGCATTTAGATTGTTTCCATCTTTTGGCTACTGTGAATAGTATTGCAATGAACATTGATGTACAAGTCTCTTTTGAGTCTTTGCTTTCAAGTCTTTTGGGTATATACCTTGGAGCAGAATTGGTGGGTCAAATGGTAGTTCTATTTTTGGTTTTTGAGAAGCCTCCATGCTGTTTTCCACAACAGCTGTACCATTTTGCTTTCCCACCAGCAATGGAGGTGTGATAAATTCTTAACCTGTAAATGTTCTTCAGTGAAACAATGATTTTAAGAATCTTTATGAAACTTATAAGAAGTCTTATTTTACAAAGATTTCAATGTCTAACGTAAGCTCATCAAGGGGAGGTCAGAATTATTGGAAGCAGACTAGATATCAAAGTTTCTCACACCATTGGTTTAAATCAAGGAATCACACTCAAGCATCTTTCCTATTCTTCTATGCCAGATGTTGGCTTTTGTGGGATCAACTCATCTGGACTCCTAAATTATGGATCACTGATTTTTAAAACACTAGGGAGCCCTGGTGGCACAGTAGTTAAGAGCTATGGCTGCTAACCAAAAGATCAGCAGTTCAAATCCACCAGCCACTTTTTGGAAGCCCTATGGGGCAGTTCTACTCTGTCCTATAGGGTTGCTATGAGTTGGAATCAACTCAGTGGCAATGGGAATGGATAGGTTAACAAGCTTTGGAGGCTAAGTCATGAAATAATACAGTCATGAGCCACATAATATCCCTTCGGGCAACATCCGACCATGTATAAATCTGTGGTCCCATAAGGTTATACTCTTTACTTTATTCCCTACAGAACAATGAATAATAAGAGGTCTGGGATACTAATCTTTGTTCTGTCACGGGTGTGTTGCATGACAAAGTACCTCCCTGGGTCTCCTATGTCTGCACAAGGAAGGGGTTTGGGCTCAACTGTCCCTGACATCCTTTAAGGCTCCAAAGTCAGAATTGAAGGTCAGGCATGACTGAAGGTCTGCTCACCCCAGGTCGGTGGGCTCCCTGGTGTGGGTTTGGTTCATAAGGGCAGGAGGGTAGTGGGGCCACGAGTGGACTAACCCACTGTCTCCATCACCCAGGACTGCCACCCCCAGCCCTCATGCACCCCTCCCACCTGCCCCAAAGGGCACAGAAGGGGGGCTTCCTGGCACGGAGGGGCAGCAGCTATTACCTGTACACGGCCACAGGCACGTCTGGGGGCACAGGAATCTGGGGCTTCGGCACCAGAGGAGGAACAACAGCCACACCAAGGGCATTGTTTGCTCAACGTCCAAGTCATATAATGTCCTGCTTCACAGAACATACTGTGGACGTTAGTGATGCATGACTGTATTCCATGAATGGAGAGTTGCAAGCCTAAGTCTCTACCTCTAATTTCAGATTCCATTTCCCCTGCTTTCTTCCTTTTTTCTTCTTAGACTTGGTAGGCAGCAACAAGCAAAAAGAAACTGGCATAGCAACACTTAAGAAAATACCTCACGAGGGGAGGGCCCAATTGGCAAACAAATGTAGAAGGCACGCATTATTTGCATAAATATATGGTATTCATCAGAAATGCATTTTTCAACAATACAAACAATGACTATACCAGTGGACCTCACCAGATGGTTTGCACAGGAATCAAGTCAACTACATCTGTGGAAAGAGATGATGGAGAAGCTCAGTATTATCAGTCAAGATGAAGCCAGGGGACCACTGTGGAACAGACCATCAATTGCTCATATGCAAATTCAAGTTGAAGCTGCAGAAAATCAAAGCAAGTCCAAGAAAAGCCAAAGTACAACTATGAATACATCCCACTTGAACTTAGAGACTATCTCAAAAATAGATTTGATTCACTGACCACTAATGACCAAAGACCAAGAGTTGTGGGATGACATCAAGAACATCATACATAAAGAAAGTAGAATAACTGTAGGCAAATTAAATGGTTGATGATTTTTATACCACTATTTATGCTTTTCTCCACCCTAATTCCTATTCTGTGAAAACAGAAGAATTATTAGTCCAGATACAGACCTGAAAAGATGGACAGTAGTTTGTGTTGAAGCATAGAACAAAAATGTTACATTTGTCCTCCTTAAAACCCTCTGCAGCTTGAAAAACTTCCCACGTGTATAGCAGAAGGAATCCAGCTTTTATCTGACAGACTGTTTAAGAAGTTTGACCTCTGGCTTCCTTAACATTGCTGGAACTTAACTTTTCATGTAAGTAAGTGTCCAGCATACTTTTTTTTCATGCAAATTTCCTTGTCAAAACTACAAATGGACATTTGATCAAAGGTCAGCCTCCCTTGCATTCTTGTTTGATAAAGAAATTTCTATTTCATCTTTGGTTGTCTTGGCCAGTTTGGGAAAGTGTTGTCTGACAGAGAAATTACTTGATGCATTCTTTTCTTGTCCTCTCTTTGAAGTTTTTCTACCTCCTTCCTTTTTCTTCTTTAAAATCTTATGGGTGTTTTAATTCAAATATGTTTTCACTTTTTAATGGAATACTTACATTAGCTGTGCAAGGGCTGCATGTGGACCTGAACTTTGTCTGTTTGTTAACTGAGGTTCAATGTGCTGGTGGATAACACCCCAGGAACTGATACAATGAATACAAATCTTTTAAATCAGCAGTTTTATGTCATGCTTAACCTGGGGAACTTGTGTATAGATATGTTTAAAGAAAGAAAGGTATTACCAAGGGCCAAATAAGGAGTTTTCTCTCCTAATACTCTTACGCCTTTTTTTCTGAGAAGAATAAGGAAAAAAGGCACAAAGAAATTCTTAAATTAGTTTATATAAGTCTGCTATTATCCTGCAATTGAGTCACACTGTCACTGGGTGGAAACCTCGGGTTCTTGCTCAACATGCCTTGTATTAGCCAATAAATGAGAGACTGAGGTGGGAGAACAGAAAAGGCACTTTTATTTCGTTGTACCAGGAAAAGGAGTCAGTTGGAGCTGCCGCTGCCAAAACTGCTTACCAAGGGCAGGCAGGCAAGTTACTTCCAAAGGGGTTCACAAGCAGGGAGTTCATACAAGTTCCATCAGCAACATTCTTAATCATACTGCGCAGGTGCAGTGGGGTTTACATATAACCTCCAAGCAAAAGCAGGATTCAAATGCAAAGCTGAGGACGGGGGTGGGGTAGGGTGTGGTGGGGGTGGGGTGGGGGTGGGGGGTGCGGGGAGCCCAGCAAAGGAAAAAGGATTTTTCAATACAACACTGTGGGGTAGGGTGGGTGGGGGGGAGCCAGGCAAAGAAAACATGATTTGTAATGCAACACTGTGGGGGCTCGGCCTCACTCCTTCCACTTCTTTTTGGACATTGGTCATTCAAGACCAGTGTCCATTTTGAACTATAGCCCGGCTCGGAATTGTGTGGCATATTTTCAGGGAGGGGCAAATATTGGACCTAGGACTTTCATTGTGGCTACTGACCTCTTGTTGGTTTATAACTGCCTATTTACTAAATATTAAAACAAAAAGGGTGGCTTTTATGCCCTGTTTATGTGAATGTCTCCCTAAAATATTCTGTCTTTTTTTTTTTCAGATTGTCTTAGCTATTGTCTTTATAGCTCAAGGCCCAGTTGATGTGTCTTTATGAGTCTTTGTGAGTCCAGTTCCAGCTGGGTCACATTCTTTATATTCAAGGACAAGGAATAATGGTTCCAATAGTGTCTCCTAAACGATTCTTTCCTTTTGATCAGAGATTGGAGATATTAATACCTGGACTTAGTTGAGCCCTTATGAATAAATAAGACTTCATAGGTAAATGATGTGAATGCCCCAGTCACACCACTGGCTTTGATGCTAGATTCAGAAAAAATAAAGTTGTGGCCAATAAAGAAATAATAAAATTATGGCATAATATTATGCATTTGCTGTCTAATATTAGGCAAAAATATACGAGGAAATACTACATATAAATTTTGACCCAAAGAGAATCAGGTGTTTCTCTGATTTTGACTACACATTCCATGTAATTTATAACACATTAAATAAACTTTTCCTTTATATAAAACTTTTTTCTCCCCAAGCCATGTGGCTTGGTTTTTAACTCAGGAATTTTATTTTAATGAGAGGCTGAACCTTTGTCTTCAAGGCAGATTACACAAAGAATAAATTAACCCTTTAACTCAGAAATCAAAGAAAATTTTTGTTATTTTAACAGTGAGAAACCCAATTCTTTGTTTTATATATTATTTAATGTTAAAGCTCCTAAGAATCTCATAAATTAAACCATAGTCAGACAGATAAAGTTTTTGACCATATTAAATAAATTTATTTTTAATAAACCTCTTAAATGTTGTCTTTATTCTATATCTCTTATAGTACATCCTTTTAAAATGGCAAAAATGAACATACTCATTAGCAGGCCCAAATATATATATATATATCTTTTTTGTGTGTGTGCTAGCTATAAAAAGCAAAAGTATATAAACTTAAGTTATGACGAATATTTACTTAATTTAATATCTGAAAATTACCTAAAAGGTCGTAGAAATTATTTTAGGCTTGTATACCATAAAATACAATTATTGAAAGGACGTTTGTTCAAATACTCCATTTTTTATTTAAATTTTACTATTTTTCTCAATCTAATTTTATCCCTTAAAGATTTTATCAACCAGCTTTGGAAATCACAAAGTTTCTGTTCAACTGACCAATTCATTGAGATTGATATAACCTTATCTCTGGCTAGGAGTGGACATATTTTTTTAGACCATTTTAGGTGTGTCTCATTGTGATTTTTATGCTTTGCTTTTTAGAGTTCTCTTATGATAGAGAGAAGTTGTTCACAGTTCTTTTATGATTGAGATCTAATTTTTGATAACTATAGTAAAGCAGCAATTTTTCTTATCTTCCTTGGTCTTAAAAAAGTCTGCACTCAGTTGGAAGCTTCCCTGCAGCTATATGCCTTCAGAGACTGGGGGCTGGGAAGGCTGGATCCCTTACTCTCTTGACTCAGGGAAGACAAGATTGGGTCATCCCAATTCATTTACATATGTTTAAGTTGGACTAGGCATTTTGAAATGTTATCTACCCAGTAAATACCAAAGCTCTTAGCAATTTTGTAAATGAATCTATCAATTCTTGGCTAGCAAGACTGGGGGCTGGGGGGGGGGGGTCTGATCTTGCCACACCCTCACTCTCTTGACTCAAATTCACAGAAAAAAAACCCAGATTTTAGATAAAACTTATTAACTTGTCAGAACCTCAGATGGAGGAATATTAGACCTTTTGACAAAAACTGAGAACCAAGTAAAAGTTCCCCAAAAAGGAAAAGACAGCACAAATGAAAGCTCATTTTCCCAAAGTAGTCACTGAAATTCCAAATTACTTCTAGTATACTCAGTTTATAGCATTTTAAAATATGAACCCCAAACCAGTGTCTCGGTAGCAGGGAGGAAAATCCAGCCTCATTTATCAAAGATGTTAAGCTCTAAGGTTCAAGTTTTTGGTTTCCTTCTTTTTGAACTTAATTCATTCTGCTGGCTAGAGACCTAGTCTCTTATTTTAGACCTTACATATACTAGTTCCTCTGATTTGGAAAGTACTTTAAAGTAGCTACTGATGATTTTAATTTTTAACATTGTGATTCTTTATTGAAAAACTATATCGTAAAACAGGTAGGGAGCTGCCACTTCTCCCTGCAAATTTGGCAAAACAGAGCACTGTTTCCCAAGTTTTCTCTTAGTCACAAAAAGAACCCTAATGAGGAACACTGAGGAGTTTGGACACTGTTTCACTTAGACCAATGTGTTCCTTTGTTGCGTGGGAGTTTGCTTGCAAGTGGCAGGCAGCCTAGTGCTCTACCCTGTCTCACGACCACCTTATCCTGTCATGGGAGTCTTAACGCTCGTGATGAGTGCCAGCAACCACCCTAATGGCTTCTACTGGTCGACTTGTGCCTGAATTTTTGTGGCTTATAGTGTCTCAGAGCTCTTTGAAAACAGAATTACCTCTTTAATGTTTCTAATGCCCGAATCCAGACCTAAACTGAAGTTCACCAAGAGTTACTAGATATCACTCTTAGCCAAACAATCAAGCAAAAATCTAACAAAGATTCTTCTTAATCAAACAATTATGCCAATAATATTTTTCAAACAATATGCCAAACAAAGCTTACGAAAACATGAGAAAGAGAACAAAAAGAATAAAGCTTGTTTTCTGTGAGGCACTCAACCCACTGATGTCAAAGGGACATGGAGTGTGAACGTGTGGGCCCAGAAGATAGGACCTCTTTTTTTGCCGGCTTCTGCTCCGAAGTCCAGGTGTCCTCAAGGTTGACTGGATTTGCGGTTTTAGAATCCCTGCAACACTACACCATTAACTCTTATAGGGTGAAAACATCACAAAGCTTAGTAAAGCAAAAAGAAAGGTTTTATTCGGCATATATTTAAAGAGGCAAAAGTAGGAAAGGGACAAGTATGCTGCCAGAGCCATGTCTATCCTAGTCTCTGTTCCCGGTTCTTAAGGATGCATCTTAGTGGGCCACATTCTGGGATCCCTTGAATGTGCCCCATTCTCTGGATACACACACTTACACACTCACACAACCTAATCCAGTGCACCAACTTAACAGGAACCTGAGCCTTTTATGCCCTCAGTGGTCAATTCCTCCTGCTTCTTGGGACTCTTCTAAGGCCTTACCTAGGTACTTATCAAACAACCCAGGTGCGTTTCATGTCTCCCAAAGAGCCATCATTTGGGTCCCAGGGGGATCGGCTTTCAGAGCTGCTCCAAGAGAAATCTCCAGGAAAAAGGTCTCCAGGAGAAATCTCCAGGTGGCAACAGACATCAGGGCCAGTCTGTTTTCCGGTCCACCTCAGGAACTGAGCAGATGGCTTCTGGCTGGCTCACCAGAAATGTTACTGGGTGGAAACCCCAGGTTCTTGCTTGGCGTGACTTGTATTAGGCAATAAATGAGAGACCGAGGCAGGAGAACAGGAAAGTCACCTTTATTTTGTTGTACCAGGAAAAGGAGTCAGTTGGAGCTGCTGCTGCCAAGACTGCTCACCAAGGGTGGGCAGGCAAGTTACTTTTAAAGGGGTTTACAAGTAGGGAGTTCATACAAGGTACATCAGCAGTATTCTTAATCATACTACGCAGGCGCAATGGGGTTTGCATATAACCTCCAAGCAAAAGCAGGATTCAAATGCAGATCTGGGGGTGGGGGGAAGCCCAGCAAAGGAAACAGGATTTTTCAATACAACACTGTGGGGGAGGAAGGCAGGCAAAGAAAACTTGATTTTTAATACAGCACTGTGAGGCTCTGTCTTGACACTACAAACTCAAGTTTAAATAAAGGTATTAATTTACTCAGCACATTTTTAGTTATTGAAGGGAAGGTTAACTACAAGATGCTACAAGACAGGCAAAACTTCACTTGAATTTTTCAGCTGGAATGTCTTAGTTAGTAGTGTATGATGTAGAGCCTTGAAAAATTCAGTATGATGTTAAAGCATAGCTACTGAAAAATTTTATTGCAAAAGCAATACTGTTACAATTATGTTTAAAGAGACAATGCTCCTAATTATAACATAAAACTTAGATTGGACAAGGAAGAAAGTGTCAAGTGAAAATTTGGTGAATCAAATAACACTGTACCATATAGAATACTTCACTGTTTAATAAAAGGGACAGTGACCACTGGAAGAAAGAGACTTGGAAAGCAGCCAGCTCCGGTTTAAACACTGGCCCTGCCTCTTCCTAGGTATTTGACCTTGTATAACTTAGTGAGTTCTCTGAGACTCAACTTGCTCATCTATAAAATGAGGATAACTAAAACTGAAAGTACACAATAGGTGCTAATTTTTCTTCCTTTCTCTTTCTTATATAATAAATTCTATGATTTTCTATATAATGCTGTGGGAAATGGAGGGTTGGAGACGTTAATTGACCTGCTTAGTGTCCCACAGCTAAGAAGTGGAGAAAAGATTTGTGCTCAGGCCTTCTGTCTCCCCAAGTTAAAACCTCTTTCCTTTATTTTTAATAGAAAATTGAACAGAAGGACTTGTAGAATTTCTGTATAATGTGGAATCGGAAACCTTCTCTAATATAAAATCTTCTACTCAACCCACTTCCATTCTAAAAGTTTTATCATTTCAGTTAACACTTTATAAAACAAACTTCCTACGAGGTCCTTCCTTTCCAATATTACAATTTTTTAAAAAATCAGATTCTTGTGCACCAACAAGAAAGTATGTTTCCCTTCAGGTAAAGTGGAATGCCTCTTTGGGTTCTTCTCTCTTTGCTTAACCCACACTTGGAACTTCTCCCAGAATTCCAAAACCTTTCATCCATCGTCCAAAGGCACACCAATTGTTTTTAAAAGCAGACCTAAGGGGTCCTCTCAGTGATACATCCAGGGAGAATCTCCAGGTGAATTTTATCCTTGACCCATGTGGTTAGTTCCAGGGCAGTGTGGCAAGTAAAGACACAACAGGCCTGTGACTCAAAGAACTGTTGAGAGCTCAAACCCCAGGAATACTGGAGAGGCTTCTGCAGTAATACACAACCTCCCTTTCCTTTCTTTTCCATTTATCCTGTTCCTGTATCCTTGTACCAGTGTACCTAGCTTCTCCCTTCCAAATTTTGTCTTTACTCCCTTCTCAGGTCCTTTACCATGTAGATTTACTAAGCATCCTTTTCTACAGTTGTTGTTGTGTGCCCGTGGAGTAGATTTCAACTCACAGCAATCCTAGATGACAGAGTAGAACCGCCCCATAGGGTTTCCCAGGCTGTAATCTTTACAGGAGCAGATCTCCAGATCTTTTCTCCCAAAAAGTCACTGGTGGGTTCGAAATGTTGACCTTTCTGTTACGAGGCAAGCGCTTAATCATTGCACCACCAGGGCTCCTTTTTCCTACAGTAGACAGTCTCTCTCTTTAGGAGTAGGTAAGAAGAGAGAAAATAACCTACAATTGTGAAATTCTTTTCAGTGAGCTGGGACGTGGGGAAGGTTGAAAAACAGTTTTGTTCCATTACACAAGGTTGATATGAGCCCCTCTGTGATGCTGTAGACATCAGCTCTGATTTTGTGGGTAAGAAGGAACGGGATTGCTGAGGATAGGGAGATACTACTGAGCAATTAGTTAATAAGTCAGAGGTAGGAAAGAGTAGGAAATTCTCCTTCAGTCCGATGTATGGGGAGAAATTAATCAAGATACTGAAGTAACAGGGCCAGCAGAAGCAGGTAGTTAATGGTCTTGCCAAGGTGATCTTCTATCTTTTGCTTGATGCCCCTCCCCCAGGTAAGCTGAGATTCATTTTGAGTCCAAATTTTTCAAAGCTGAAAGCTCTCCTTCCCACTGTGTGACAACAGTCAACATCTGCTGAAAGGGAATGAAGGGCACTCTCGTGGTGAAACCTAATCACGCCTTCTTTTTCTTTTCCCTATCGTTTTTGGGAGTTCTGACAATGAGTGTGTATTGGGAGGCAATGTGGTCATCGAGATTGTCTGAAACATGTGGTCCTCTAATTAATACATTAACATCCCTGGCAGGCATTCAAATACTCTCATGCTGTTTTCAAGGCACTGATTATCTCCACTCTTCCTCCTTTTCTTTTAAAGGAAAAGAAGAGCCTAGCTGCACCCCGAGCCACTCGCAGACTTCCTAGCTAATATGTTTCAGCCACCTTGTGCTCCAATCAGCAATAATCTGAAGGGAACCCCTTGTGGGACCCCAAATCGTACAGATTTGCAAGAATCCCTACAGGTGCACACAAGTGAAAACCAATCACTACTTTATAAAAAATTACTGGTTGTGAATTTGAGAAACAGTGGTGGAGTAATCTACTGCTTCCTATGCATGTGTTGCATTTGGTTGTCAGGTAAGTTAGCAAAATACCTCTAATGAGATTTTTTTTTCAATAACAGATTTGAGATATAATTCTTATATCGTACAATTTACTCATTTAAAGTATACAATTCAATGGTTTTTAGTTTATTCACAGAGTTACACAACCATCCCCACAATAAATTTTAGGACATGTTTATTATACCATACCCATTAGCAGTCATTCTCCATTTCCTCTTAATCTTCCAAGCTCTATGCAATCACTAATCTACCTTCTGTTACTATGTAATCAGATTCCTTTAATTCCTGTTTTAAAACCAATAAAAGGAAATCTATATCTCATGGTGTTGAGGAATGTGGACAGTGTTAGCACAAGGGCCAATCACAACAGAAGTCCAGGATGGATTCCAGTTTATCTAATAAGTTACCCCCCACAGCTTAAGCAGTTCACTTTACTTCTTCTGAGGTGACTGGAGTTGGCACTTAAGCAGGCAACTGTGAGAATAGCTTAGAGTGGTGGAGGAGATGGATACCAGACCACTGTGGGTTGAGGAATAAATGAGAGAGGAACAAATAGAGACAGAAAGTGTAGATTCATATTTCAAGAAATTGGGTAGTGAAGTGAAGGACAGAAATGGGGCAGTGGCTTGAGGGTTACGGTCATTGTTGAATACAGAGGATTTGCACATGTTCGTAGACCACTGGAAAAGAACCAATAAAAGGAGTGAGATTGAAGATTTGAAAGAAAGGAGGTTCAGGGCCATAATGACAAGTAAAGAGGTAAGGCCATCCTGGAAATGCACATAGCCTATGAATAACTGTATAAGACTTTTTGAAAGTCACAGCTAAGAAAAATAAAAATAATAGTGTTTTATCCTGAATTCCCTTGAAAGCACAGCTTGAGACAAAGTCTAGACTCCATGTGGTTTTATTTGGGAATGTGATCCCAGCGAAGAGTACAGGACAACAGGAGGGAAACAGAAAGAAAGGAAAATTTATGCAAGATGTTCACCTCCTCTATGGGAAATCAGTGCTTAGTCCCATGGGACCTTCCAAGAGCCTCATAGAACACTGCCCACCTAGGAGCAAAAAGCAAAACATTTATCTTTTCTCTCTCTCTTTTCTAGTCAAAGATGGTCCATTGGCTTAACTCCTCTATGTTTCTGGTATGAAAAATTGTGTCAAGTAGTTTCTCAGGGGCATCCCATGCTGTGGCTTCCAAGAAGCCCCAGGGCTGAAAGCAAAAGGTACATGGCACTGTCCCATTTATATGGCTGTGCATTTGTACCTAGGCAAAGCCCATGGAAGCCTGTGTAAAATTGTCACCAAGTAGTGGCTGGGTTAAGATGTAGGACCAAGAAGATTGTGCAGCAGTGCACAAGAGATGTCCCACAGGGAGAGCTCTCATTATTCGACATTGATTATACACCAGCCACTGTTATAAGCACTTTAATCATTTAATCCTCACAATCACCTTACACTGCAAATGAGAAAACTGAGGCACAAAAATTTGAGCAACCTGCTCAAGGTCACATAGCTATTAAGTACCAAAGCCAGGAGTCAGATCCAGCATACAAGGTCCTAACCACACAATGCATGGCATCAGAGAGAGCTGAGCTGGTTGAAGCAGGGGCAGGAGAGAGAGAGAGAGAGAGAGAGAGAGAGAGAGAGAGAGAGAGAGTGTGTGTGTGTGTGTGTGTGTGTGGGGAGAGCTGAGCTGGTTGAAGTAGGGGCAGGAGAGAGAGAGAGAGAGAGAGAGAGTGTGTGTGTGGGGGGGGGAGGGCGCTACCATGCTTATTCAGATTTCCTCTGGCCCTCTCCCATCAGAAGTCCATAAATGACCTCCACCGTCCTCTAGGTATAATTTATTCCAAGATTATACTTGAGTTAATTCCACCTGACTTACTCGTAAAAGTAAAACAAAGCCAGAAAGAGACCCGGATCACTAACACAAAGCTAACTTGGAGCCTCTTTGAGCTCCAGATCTCTTGCTCATTTATTCTTCACTGAATTCTACTAAACTCATTTGGTGATCACCGCTACATGTCACTTTCAAAGTGAGTATAAGAAAACGGACTTAAACTCAAAAAGAATTTAAATACTCAAATATACTTAGAACAAAATCATATAGACTTAGAACAAGATCAAAGGTATAGCTATAACTATACACTTGGTTACTGAGTACTTGGCATGTGGCTAGTTCACACTGACATCCTCTGTAACTGTAAAATAGTCACTGAATTTGCAAGATTCAGTACAGAAAAAAAAGAAAGATATCTCATTAATTTTTATTAATATTAATTACATGGTCAAATGATACTGTTTGGAATATATTGTATTAAACAAAACATAATATTAAAATTAATTTCACAAGTTACTAGAAAATTTAATTGCATATATAGCTCCCATTATATATCTGTCGGACAGTGCTGCCCTAGATAATCTGTTTTCTGTCCCCTTCCCTGGCCTGATTCCTACTTTCCCAAGAATTTCACTTCAGTCACCAACCTTGCTCTTTCTCAAACACTCTCAACATATTTCTACTTCGGGGCCTTTGGAGTTGCTGCTCCCTCTGCCTGGAGTGTTCTTTCCCCGGATTTTGACATGTCTTACTTCCTCATTTCATTCTTGACCTCTTCAGAAGAGCATCCCTAACCATTCTTATACGGATGGTACCTCCTCTACTTTTTGCCTTACCCTGCTTTGTTTTTCTTCATTAAAATGGTACCATAGCATCTGTGTTGCTCTCTTTATATTATATTGGAAATAAATGGATGGATGAGTGGGTGGATGGAATGGGTTTTAGTATTTTCTTGTAATTAAACTGTTGGATAACGCCCAATTAAAAAAAAAAAAGTTTGTCCACCTAGATAGGTTAGTTTACTTTTGGCCTTAGTACTTCCTTTAGGTTGTAAGGACCAACTCGCACAGATAGTTACAAGGGTCTTCTCCCTGGTGGTGCAGTGGTTAAGCACTCGGCTGCTAACCGAAAGTTTGGCAGTTCGAACCCACCAGCCGCTCCGCGGAAGAAAGATGTGGCAGTCTGCTTTTATAAAGATTTACAGCCTTGGAAACCCTGGATGTTAACATGTCTGGCCTGGTGAGGAGGAGGGATTCCCATCTTCTGCATTCACAGGGGCTGAAGTTGTTTCTCTCGCTTGCGTCCTCTGTTTTTAGCGACAGTAGAGGGCAGCAGAGTCCTTTCCAGAAGGCGCTGTGCGCAAAGAAGGCCAACGGAGACTTTGGGCTGTGTATAGTTAAAGTCAAGCCCCTTTCAGAGACAAATAGCTAATGAGTTCTATTACGTCTAGGATAGGACTTACAGCAATGACATATTTTGTTCCTTCTCTAATTATTTAGATGATTCAAACTTCTGGAGAGATCTTGTATATTTGGAAGTCAGAGTATTACAGCAACCTTGTCTGAAAAAAATGTAGTCTCATTATCCTTTATTATTATGTTCCCCAACCACTGCGCCACCAGCCTCATCAACTATGTGTTTTATCCGAGTTTTCCTTTCTTTCTTTCCATTTTATTTAGAGTTTAAGGGTTGGCTACAGGGCTGTAGGAGCCCTGATGGTGCCATGATTAAGCATTCGGCTGCTAACCAAAAGGTTGGCAGTTCAAGTCCACCAGCCGCTCGTTGAAACCCTATAGGGCAGCTCTATTCTGTCGTATAGGGTCGCTATGAGTCAGAATTGACTCAACAGCAATGGTAAGGGGCTATAGGACAGAAAGTTAAGCTGATGTAGGTGGATTCACAGTTATTCGATCAATATCTCCTCCTGGACTTTCAGGAATGAGAACTGGCTTCTTGTGACATATAATCCCTGCATTTATCTATAAAGATTACTCTGAAGGGCAGATGGTCTTAACTCTAACTTTCCACATGACCCTGAAACAAGTGACTGCAATAAACCATTTTCATTATAGCATTGATAATTTTCAACAAAAAACAGATATAGCTCTATTTCTAGACCAATACCTATATCTATAGATATGACAATTGATTAATAACTCCTGAGAGTGAGGCCGAAAAAATGCTTGCAAGTCTTTCAATGATGCTAATCAGTCATGCAGATACACTTCCTAAGAATTTAAGAAGAAAGGTCCAATTTCCCAAAAAGTACATTTAAAATCCAATAGGTAATGCAGGTGCTTGTAAGGAATTATAAAGTCTCTTGGTCAAGTAGTGATTTCAGAATTAACCTCAGTAAAATAGCAGCTTTAGGGTGTTTCACAGGCTCAATTTTTTTTTTTTTTTAAATATTGAATACATTTACAAAAAGGACCACACTTATTTCTTCATCTCCATATTTCACAGACAATAGAATGATTTAGAAAAGACTGCTTACCCTCGGCCTGCTGGTCATGTAAGTTAGCAGCTAGTGACTCAAAGCTTCCTCTATTAGCTGTACTCAGTAGGATTCCACCTTGATGCAAGTGTCTGGTAGACACACTAGTGCCTGGTTAATAGAGTTCTGATGCTTCACTGAGTTTCTCCTTAAATTGTATCCTACTGCTTTGATACCTAGTTCTTACGTGGATGTCTGCCATCATCTTCCGGTTGCTTTTTTCCTTTTGTTTTTATTGTGGTAAGTGTATATAAAACAATTGCCATTTCCACATTTTTACGTGTTCAGTTCAGTGGCATTAATTAGTTCATTATGTTGTAGTTACTTTCACTGTGAGGACTATTATTCTCTCTAAAAATTCTGCCTAGGAAAAACAGTCCCAAAATGCTTAGGGCAAGAGGAGAGAGACTTGAATTAGCTAAGCCAATAGCCACTGCAAGATTTTGTTGCTGTTCACAGCCACAGAAATCAGTCTCAGGCTGGATTGTTTGGGCTTTGTTTGAATTTGATACTTAACTTTGAACTCTATGTTCTGAAAATTTCCACTTAGTCTCAGGCATATAACCTTAGGATATTGGATTCTCAAGAGATGGCAGAAGATAGTGTTGAGTATGCCTTTTAGATATAAAATAGGATTAAAGAGCTTCATCTTGATGAAATTACCATTGGAGCCTCTGAATATAAAGTTACTCCTAAAGGCAGTGAAACTTAAGGCAGCCATATAAAGGAGAATAAGAAGAGATTTCTAATGTTATACCTACGAGATACTGAGAAAGAGAAAAAAACAGACCAAAAAAAAAAAAAAAAAAACCTACAAGGAAAACAAAATGGATATAGGATAGACCTACCACTTGGAATATATTAAGATAATGTCAGGAAAAAAATTCTATTTTCACTTATAGTAATTCTATGACACACATATAAAGCAATAAACTCCTATTCAAAAACCTAATCAAGATGTAAGAAGTGGGGAAAATATCTTTGTGTTCTGAATCTGTCTGTGTACTGAGAAAGAGCTGAGTTATGGGTTGAACCCTTATAGACAGATATGAACTCAGGCGTGGTATAAGACATTTGCAGTATAAGTTGGTAAAAATTCAATGAACCCTCCTTTGTGCCAGGTATGGTACTAAATACTGCGGATACAAAGATGAGCAGGAAGAAGAAAGAGCACTCTAGCCTGGTGGAGTTCAGGATCTGATGGGGGACACCTAACAAATAATTTTACACATTTATTTAACAAATAATTACTGTGCAATATGATAAGGGCAGTAACTAGAATAGGGGCAAAGTACTGCAGGAACAAGAGCAGAGAGAAGACAACTTATGAAAACATCTTACATACGTATCCATTTGAACCAGTGTGATCTGAAAATAAATCAGCGTAACAATGCACAAATATAAAGGTTAGGCAACTTGCTTTGTAATTTTAGATTAGTCTTCAGTAAACTTATTTCTTTATAATGGCAGCCTCAATAATTTAGTTTTTATGGTTATTTGGGATTCTAGTTTTGCTGAGTCATTCATTATATGTCTCTTTCAGAAAACAAGGTTCTCATCATATTTATTTTTGGGTTCCCCCACAGCACCTAACATGGGGCTGGCATTCAAAAAAATTTTGTAGCTCAATTAAAATCTGAATATATTCTCATGGGGCTAATGAAATCAAAAAGAGAGGGTGTTGATTGGTAATATCTGAAGCAAAATTGGATAAGGTACCAATTAAAAGGAAAATTGTATATATCCCCTTTATATGCTCATCTGCCAACAGTCTAAGGATACTATGTAGGATTAAAAAGCTCACCTTACAACTTCCATCACTTGATATAGATTTGTTATTTTTTGGCAGCTATGTCAAATAACTAAAAAACAAAAAACTGTTTGATACAGGAGAGGGATTTGGCATTTGTTCAAGATATTTTCTTCTTTATACAAACAGGGACTAGATTACAAAGCATGGATTGTCTAGGATGACCTTTAAAGTCTGCAGGATATTTCAGTAATGAATTGTTTTTGTGTACCAAATGGGACACAACTGGATGTGTTAAGTCCTTCCAGAAAGGTCAGGTACTTGACAGTCATCAGACTTTGCATATCTAATACTCTCATGCCCCAAACAAAACAAACATGCCAAATACATACACACACGAAAAACAAAACAAACCTCTTTTCTAAGTCAGTTATTGTTATTGTTACATATTGTGTCCAGGTTACGTATTTTTCTATTAGTATTTTGGAAATGCTGGTAAGCATGATTTGTGTATTCACATACTGATATCATAACCTGACCTCTTCAAGAAAAAAACTGGTTAGTACTTCTGAATCTTTTTTCTAAAGATTTTATTCCAAACCTAGAAAGGTTATTTACAGATTCTTTTTAAACTTTTCACTTCCTTCCCATCAACCCGGTAGAGAGGGACTAGGCAATGTCTGTGGGGTAAATGGAGAAGGTAGCGACCGGGAAGAAGAATGAAAACAAATAGTAGTGAACATTCTAGGTAAGTTAGAAGCAGGACAAACACCCATAAAACCAGCAAGTGTTGCTTGCTCATAGACAAGCAATAAAATTTCATTTGTAAAGAGGATGAAGGTAAAGAATGGGTCTAGTAGTTTTAGAAAAAAAAAAAAATTCTTGGTCTAGAATATATCTTGACCAGGAGCAATCTAGGGCAAGATCTGGAGTTGCAAAGCCTGGGACTCTTGGGAAGTCTTGCCCCAGACCTTGCTAATTTCCTGAGCATGTTTAACCTCTGCCTGGCAAGGTCAGCAGTGCTACACAGCTGGCACAGGAAAAGATTGCAGTCAAGGGACCTTAAAGTTTACCTCATTCAACTAGTTCCCTAGGCCCAGGGTTCTGTGGTCATGTCTTATGGTTGTGAAGAAAAAAGAAGCCAGGGCTTTTTGCCATCATCAACCAGTTCACCCTTTACCTGTTTTATACTTTAGATTTCATCAGAGGGATTTTAAAAGAAGAACTTCAATTTTTTTTTTTTTTTAAATACCGATCTATTCCAACTCCCTCATCTACAAAGACACTGAGTAGAATGTCACACATAAGGTGGCTTGTAGAGCTAAGCCTGGGACTCTAAGCCTGGGTACCCTCTAGCTTGGTCTTCTCCTCCACACCCATCCCCTGCCTCACCCTCAGCCTCGCTTGGCCTAAGGTAGGCATTTGTATTTTTGAAGGTCATGACCAGAATAATTAGAACTGCTCATCTTTCTGCCTGGCCAGCATAGTAAATTTTAATTACAACCAACCTAAGGCCAAAAGATATTTTTTTCTCTACTGCCAATAGGCTTAAACTCAATGTGATCCCTTAGTTACTGAGCTAAACTCTAAAGTAGTCCCCTCATGACATTTTTGTACTTATTTTACCCCAGTGGAAATATCTTCAGTTGCTTGACTGTAACATGAATACAAACCAATATTTGTCCATTACAAAACTTTTCTGTAATAACAAAACATAGATACTAGAAAGTACATATCTGTTGCACCATAATCCCCTATCCCAGAGAAATACACTTCTGTGCATATATGCTTCCACACTTTTTAAGGTACATAAACTTTTTTTTTTTTAACATAAAAGAGATAATCTATTCTATACACGTAGTTGTAGAATTGGTTTTTCACTTCTATGTCAATACATTTCAGTGTACTCTATTATTTTAGTACTGCATAGTATTCCATTGAGAATATTTAAAACAAAAGTCATTGACTCGATTCTGACTTACAGCGACCCTGTGTTTTACAGAGTAGAACTGCTCCATAGGGTTTTCTTGGCTATAATCTTTATGGAAGGAGGGTGCCAGGCCTTTCTTCCACAGTGCTGTTGGGTGGGTTCAAACCACCAACCTTCAGGTTAGTAGTTGAGCACAAACCATTTGCGCCACCTAGGGACTTTCACTGTAAATAATACAATCATTTATTCAACCAATTTCCTTCTGATGGATATTTTTCCATAATTATAATATTGGTGCAATAAATATTCTTATACAGTGAAACCTGTGAGAGCCAGAACTCAGTGGGACTGCCTTGTTTTTCCTGGTCTTACAAGTTTTCTGCCTTTAACAGGATGCAGTCACACTTTTCTATTGCTCATTATTTAGTGGAAAATATCTGAGTTTTCCTTCTCTGACAGGTTTCCCCCTTACACACATTCCAGCTTTCACAGGTTTTACTGCGTATCTACTTTGGATATTTGTTTTATTATGTCCTGAGATTTAATTCCTCTGAATAGAATTCTTGGGTCAAAGCGTATGCACTTGTACTTTTTTAAATCTCAGTCTCCTCAGTCAATCAAATCTTCTAGCGGCCATTTATCTCTTAGAATAAATGTATTACTTTTCATAGGTATAGCTGTGTTTTAAAGTTTTCTGTAATTAGAGAGGAAAGTGCCCTGTTTAAAGCCACAGCAGATGGGACACTTTTTTTTTGATACAAGTGGTAGCTCTCCATGTGAACTCTTCTTCCAAATGAGATCTTGTAGAAAGCTGCCAACTAGGTCAAATTGAGATTTGGGCTTTTCAAATGGTTCTCTGTTTTTCCAAAACAGTGCCTCTTAGACCTAGCCAAGAGCTTTCCATGCAAGAAGCCACTTGAATCACCATATAAACCTGCTGACTTTACTCTGCTCAGAGCCACATGTAATTGCCCATGATCATCACACCACCCTGTACTTTCATAAAGTGCTTTTACCAAACATTATCTAATTCAATATGAATAGCATTACAGTCAAGTTGGTAAACATCCACTTTTCAGATGTAGAACTGGCTTATATAACTTACATCAGAGGAAAAAGACAATAAGCACAAATCTAGATCCTCCATTAACTGGTGGCACTGGTCTTACCTTGTAATTTTCCTCTCTAGGAACGGTGCTTTCTAAAGCTTGAGATGATGGCTATTTATTTCATGAATCCACCCTCTTTGGGTACTTTACATTGCTAACTATAGTGGAATAAACAATTATTTACTGGGAGTTTATTACAGGCAGGTTTGAGAATGCTTCTGTCCTCAAATTCTGAAACAAACATTTAACAAACTCTTGCTGCACTGAAGATATATTATTCAAAGCACAGTGTGCAAAATAAAAAAAAAATGACTAAAAGTCTCTGCTTTCAAAATATGTAAAATTTAATTGCACAGACAAATGATATACATGAAAATCTAACCAGCATTTGGAGGTATCTTTAACAAGGATCAGTGATAGACTGGAACATCAACTTTGGAAGAACAGGGATTTTTTTTTGTTTGTTTATGGTCTGTCTTTTTATTTATTTTTTTGTATTATTATTATTGTATTGTACTTTAGATGAAGGTTTACAGAACAAACTAGCTTCTCATTAAACAATTAGTATACATATTGTTTTGTGACATTGATTATCAACCCCATGACACGTCAACACTCTCCTTTCTCAACCCTGGGTTCCCTATTACCAGCTTTCCTGTCCCCTCCTGCCTTCTAGTCCTTGCCCCTGGGCTGGTGTGCCCCTTTAGTCTCATTTTGTTTTATGGGCCTGTCTAATCTTTGGATGAAGAGTGAACCTCAGGAGTGACTTCAGTACAAAGTTAAAAGGGTGTCAGGGGGCCATACTCTTGGAGTTTCTTCAGTCTCTGTTAGACCAGTAAGTCTGGTCTTTTTTTGTGAGTTAGAATTTTGTTCTACATTTTTCTCCAGCTCTGTCTGGGACCGTCTGTTGTGATCCCTGTCAGAGCAGTCAGTGGTGGTAGCCAGGCATCTAGTTGTGCTGGACTCAGTCTGGTGGAGGCTGTGGTAGTTGTGGTCCATTAGTCCTTTGGACTAATCTTTCCCTTGTGGGTCTTTGGTTTTCTTCATTCTCCCTTGCTCTCGACGGGGTAAGACCAGTGGAGGATCTTAGATGGTCACTCACAAGCTTTTAAGACCCCAGATGCTACTCAACAAAGTAGAATGTAGAACATTTTCTTTATAAACTATGTTATACCAATTGAGCTAGATGTTCCCCAAGACCATGGTCCCCACAGCCCTCAGCCCAGTAATTCAGTACCTCAGGGAATTTGGATTTATCTATGGAGCTTCTATGCTCTTCTTTGGAAGAGCAGGGATTTTTATCTGTTTTGTCACTGCTGTATCCTCAGCTCCTGGAACAGTAACTGGAATAGATTACTTGCTCTATAAAAAAACAAATTCTGAATGAATGAGCAGCACAGCAACAGCTATGATGGAATTCAGAGGGAGAGATCTGTGTGGACTGGAGTAGCCCTCAAAGGCACCATGGTAGAGGTGAAATTTGAGCCAGATACATAGAATCTAAAACCCAAAAAACCAAACCCGTTGCTGTCAAGTAGATTCCAACTCATAGTGCCCTACAGGACAGAGCAGAACTACTCAACAGGGGTTTCCAAGGCTTTAGTCTTTATGGAAGCAGAATGCCACATCTTTCTCCCACAGAGTGGCTAATGGATTCGAACTGCCAGCCTTTCGTTAGCAGCTGAGTGTTTAACCTCTGCACCACCAGGGCCCCTTACAATCTAAGTAGGCTATTATTTAGTGCCTTATTTATTCAATGTCCACTATATGCAATCTACTTAGGGGAGGGGAGTACAAAAAGCAAATTAATCATCGAACTAGCATGATCCTAAGAACTTAACACATGGTCTAAAAGCCAGCCCTGTCTGCCAAATATTTCCTAGAATTCAAAACATGTATGGAAGAGTAAAACAAGAGTGAAATGATTAAGAAATAATCATCAATCTGAAAGCAGATGGTGCAGTGGCAAACAAGCAGAGCATACCAAGTCTCTCTCACCTGCCATGTCCTTCTAAACATGGTTCAGAAGTCCTGGGAAGGAACACAAATTCAGAGGGACAAAAGGACTGCTCTCTTTATCACTGCGTTGTGGAAGGGAGCCCTACCCCTTTGTTTTCCAGCCTGGAGGCCGATCACAAATTAGGCATGGTAGTCTGGCCAGCATTGTTGGTCTAAAACAGATCCTCCCGGGACCCACCCCAAAGTCAACAAAGCGACAAACAGCACACACACATTGGCTGTGAATCTGAGTTGCTAGAAAATCAATTTCTGTTTGTTCTTAATCATTTCCCTTGCAAATCTAAAAATCACCAAAGTGGCTAAGGGCTAATAATGCTAGTTAGGAGGTAAATGGGAGGCCAGAAAAATACAGACCCTCGCAGGCAGGTCTAAGCTATCTCTACCACTGCTCCCTGTGTAGGAAAACCTGATACAAGATGTCAGATTTTGGGGGTAGGAGTGGCTGTGAATATTCAGGGCAGATGTTTTTCTGTGCATAAGGAAAAAAAGATTTTTAAAGAAATATATGAAGATTTAGATATATATGCGTGTGTATATGTAGAGAGATGTATATATGTATTTATAAAGATATACATGTATCTCTTTTGCTTCTACTTCCTCTGCTGTTTGGCTTTCCTTGCAAACATACTGAATTTAGGAAGTCCGTGCAGGGCACTGTTAAAGCCCCGAACATCAGAGTCCAACAAGCCTTGAGTTAATCCAAGTTGCTCTGGTTACTACCTGTGACAATGGTTAAATATCTATGCTCCCATCTAGGTATGGTGTTGTTGTTGTTGATAGATGTCATTGAGTCAATTCTTACTCATAGCAACCCTACCCGACAGTAGAACTGCCTGTTTCCTAGGCTGTAATCTTTACTGGAGCAGATCGCCAGGTCTTTTCTCCCATGGAGCAGCTGGTGGGTTAGAACTGCTGATGTTTTGGTTAGCAGCCAAACACTTAACCATTGTGCCACGACACTAAAATGTCCCTTAAAGAAGTGTTGTGACAATTAAATGGGATCATCTAATGTGTTAAGCATAATCCTTAAGGTAGTGTGATTATTAATAAAAGTTAACTATTATTATTATTCTCCTTTATTTCCCAGTCCTGAGCTTGACTTCAAATTCATTGCCTTAGTCTGACTTTCTCGCTTATTTATTCTTCCAGTTATTTAGGCCAAACATCTTAGAGCAGGGCTCCTCACCCTCGACACCACTGACATTTTGGACTGGATAATTCTTTGTTATGAGGCTGTCCTGTGCATTGTAAGATGTTTATCAGTGTCCCTGGCTGTGCCATTAGCACCTGTCTCCCCAAGTGTGACTACCATAAATGTCTCCAAACATTGACAAATGTCTCCTGGAGGACAAAATCATACCTGATTGAGAACCGCTGCTTCAGAGTCATTGTTGACTCCTCTCTTTTTTGAACACTCTTCCACCTAATCCATCAACAAACCCATTAGCTCTACTTCAAAAATGTCTCTTTCTAGTTCTCTCCATTGCTACCAGCCTAATCCAAGGCACCACCATCTCTCTTCAGTATCATTGCATTGGCCTCCTTGCTGGTCTCCTTCTGTTGTTGCCCCTGTACATTCTACTCTCAACACAATCACCTGAGTTCTCCTTTTAAAACACAAATCAGATCATGTCACTCCACTTCCCCAAACCCTGCATGCCTCCTCATTTCAATGCTGGGCAAACACCAAAACTCTTATCATGACCTACAAGGCCCTACACCATCTAGCTCCTTTTTTCTCTATCCCCTAACCCTCAACCCCACTAGGCAGCCATACTGGCCTCCTGGTGGTTCCCTTAAAAGCAGCAAGCAGGCAGGCTCCCCACTTTGCACTGGCTGTTCCTCCAAGTGTGCACTTCTCTTTTCCCAGCTATCCCACACGTGGCTCCCACACTGTCAGGCCTCTGCTCAAATGTCACCTTCAAGGTGAGGCTCTCCCAGACCATCCCAAATTCTGGCAACTTTGACACTTCCTATCCCCCACTTTCTGCTTTATTTTTCTCCATAGAACTTATAGCCATCAAATATATTTTACTTATTTTGTTTGTCTTCTTTTACTAGAATATAAACTCCATGAGGGTAAGGATTTCTGCATATTGTTTTATAGCTTGTGTCCCCCAACAACTGGAACAGTGCCTGGCTCTTAGCAGGCACTCAAATATTTGTTGAATAGACAAATACATGAATTATCACCATTGATTTTAACATCTAGGTCCCTCAGCTTCACAAGGGCTTGTGGTATGACTTAGGATTCTCTAGAGAAACAGAACTAATGTATGTGTGTGTGTGTGTGTGTGTGTCTACACATACATATATACACACACACATACATATATACATATATATACATGTATAAGGAACCCTGGTGGCGCAATAGTTAAAGCGATCGACTGCTAACCAAAAGGTTGGAAGTTCGAAGCCACCAGCAGTTCTGTGGGAGAAAGATGTGGCAGCCGGCTTCCATAGAGATTTACAGCCTCGGAAACCCTATGAGGTTGGTATGAGTCGGAATTGACTTGATGGCAGTGGGTTTTTTGTTTATATATATATGTGTGTGTATATAATATATATATACACAGAGAGAGAGAGATTGATTGATTGATTTTAAAGAATTGGCTCACATGGTTGTGAAAGGCTAGCAAGTCCAAAATCTGTAGGTCAGGTGACTAGCTAGAGATTCTTGGTCTTGTGTTCCAAAATTCATAGGTGAGGAAACAGGAAGAGTGAAGGTGTTCTGGCAAAATGTCTATTTATAGTCTGGAGGCAGAATATACCCTAGGAAAAACCTCCCTTTTTGCTCTTAAGGCCTTCAACTGATTGCTTGAGGCCGACTCACATTATGGAGGGTAATCTGTTTTACTTAAGGCCAAGTGATTTAATCACATATAACTACATTATAACAGAATCAAGACTAGTGTTTGTCCAAACAGCTGGGCACCATAGCCTTGCCAAGTTGACACATAAAACGAATCATCACATGGCTGATCCCGTCAAAGTTATATAAATCTCCGTTTTTCATGTTTCATTCTATAGCCTCGGGACTTTGCATCTCTGTCTTGGTCTTTACTCAGCAGGCTTTGCTGGTTCGTGCTCTTTCCCACTTTATAACACGCTAGAAACCTGTGGATTAAAGTCCGTCTTTGTCCTTCCCTCACTGACATCAGTCTGTATGCTTCTACAGGCAATTATCTCACAGCAAAGCTACAAGAGTAAACAATTAAATATTCAAATTAGGATGCTTATTGGAAAGACCTCCAGAAGTACTCTGAGTAGATGACTCACCCAGTTGACTCACTTATATAATTCCAATGTAACACTTATCAATCAGATGTTTAACCTGAAAATAGAATTTCCCTCCCCTCAATTTCCATTTTCTTCATCTTGCAGCATTTCAACTCTGAAGAGTTATTTGCAGTCACTGACTAACTTTAGCTATATCTAGTATATGTTATCCAAGCTAATTAGGAAAGTACTCTCCAATAAAACCTAGAACATGTTTACGTGTGCTAACTGGAATCAGCGTGGACAAAGAATTAATAAAGCAATCTGATATCCCTATATTAGTTTTTTTTTCTATTTAGCACTGATGACTTCCTCCAAGAAATACTAATTGGTTTATATAAAATTCTAGACCGGCTTGCCTATGAGAGCTCATTCCAGTCAACACTTGTTTTTCCTGTCTATGGCTTTGGGGTTGCGTTGTAACAATGACCCAAGGGTGATTATACTGTAGTATGACAATATAAATTTATACATGCTCTAAGCCTCGAGGATACCAGGTGGCTGACTGCCCAGAAAATAGATGAATAGCTATCTCTTTCCTATCTTTACTGTCTCCCTATCCCCCACCCCCTAACTTCTTGAATTTCTCCTTTGGTTTCTCCATAGCTCCAGTTTTCTATTCTACCTTCCAGACAGATTCTTCTCAATCTCTTTCACAGGTTCCTTTTCCTCTTTTATCCTTTAAACACTTGTGCTCCTCAAGTCTCTTTGCTCAGTCCTACTTATTCTCTTTCTTGCCAACACCATTCATTTCAAATTTCTGTTTCTACTTCTCTGCATGGGATCCAAACCCATATCACTAGCCAACAGCCTTTCCTGAGCTCCAGAGAGGAATCCCCAGTGCTGGCCAGGCAGCGACCTAAAGCCACACTGACCTAAACCCAGTCCTCTCCCCATACCTCCTTTTCGTTTATTGACTTAACCATCCTACTAATCTCAGCTTACAAAACTCCAGTATCTTTTCTCCTTTCATTTCCACTGTCAATAGGAAGTAGGCAGTGTGTCTTAGTTATCTAGTGCTGGTATAACAGAAATACCCCAAGTGGATGGTTTTAACATACAGAAGTTTATTTCCTTATAGTAAAGTAGACTAAAAGTCCAAATTCAGATGTCAGCTCCAGGGGAAGGCTTTTTCTTTCTCAGCCTTCTCATCAGTGTTCCCCCGGACTAGGAGCTTCTCAGTGCAGGGACCCTGGTCCAAAGGACACGCTCTGCTCCTGGCACTGCTTTCTTGATGGTATGAGGTCCCCAACTCTCTGCTTGCTTCCCTTTCCTTTTATCTCTTGACAGATAAAAGGTGGTGCAGGCCACACCCCAGGGAAACTCCGTTTACACTGGATGAGGGATGTGACCTGGGTAAAGGTGGTGTTACAATCCCACCCTAGTCCTCTTTAACATAAAACTACAATCAATAAATGGAGGCCAACCACACAATTCTGGGAATCGTGGCCCAGCCAAATTGATACACACATTTTTGGGGGAACATAATTCAAACCATGACACAGTACTTAAAGCATTAAAGGAGGGAAAGATTATTCTGGGCTGGGGGACACAGGGAAGACTCCAAGGAAGAAGTATCATTTGGGCTAGGTTTTAAACTTTGTGGAGAAGATTGTTAATTAGAGATGAGGGGTGGAATAGGGTTTTTCAGACAGAGAATAAAAGAGGCACAGATGCCATGTTTTGAGAAGAACAAAGTTACGGACTAGCTAGAATGAACTGCACAGTTGACTGCACCACGAGTTTATTGCAAGAATTTGACTTAAAGCTAGAAGCCCTGAGAACCCAGGAAAGATTTCCTAATAGGAGTAACATCATTTAGACTTGTACTGTACTCTATTGTATCCCATGTCTTATCTTCCCTGGGAGACTTTAAGACTCTGGAGTAATCATCTATCCCTCTATCGCTCTACAATCCTACTTATCTACCTACTATCTCCCTCCCTCCCTTCCTCCCTTCTTCTTTTTCATCTCTTTCCCTCCTCCTCTCCCCCTTCTCCCCTTCCCTATTCTGATTCTTCTCTGTATCCCCTTGCATGTTACCCAGCAAAATGGAATTCAGTAAATGTTTGAAGACTGGATAAGTAAGACAGTAATCTAAGTTAAAGGTAGAGTGATCACAGACAAATTACTACAAATCAGAAAATTCCACTTATTGCTTGAACTTCAGAAGCTTTTAGGCTTCCCCTCTATCCATCCAAACCCTCAGTTATCCAGTCTCTCTTCTCTCACTCAGCTAACCAGTTCTGCTCCCTTGTTGTGTGTCAGATACTATGGATACAAAAGAGTAAGGCCTCAAGAAGCTACTTGTGGGAATCAGAATTACATATAAACAAACTTGAAATATGTTGCCAAGACTGCTTTAAGAGAAGAATGCTTAAAGTTATATGGAAACATACTAAAAAGATTAACTAGCTACCTGGCATGACATCTGAGCCACATAGATTATTCGATAAAAAATATTATCTCTTATGTGCTAAGAGCTGGAGGTAGCTTTATGGGACATATACCAAGTAAGTCAGGATCCCTGTTCCTAAGACATTTTAGTATAATTAGTAGTATAACACTCTCATTTATTGAGCAACTACCATTATCCCATGGACTGTCACATCAACCCTTTAAATTAGGAATTACTAACTTCAATTTACAGACAAAGAAACTGAGATTCAAACAAGATAGGTGACTTGCCCAGTTGGAGTTGGGGTTGGATTCCAAAGCTCATGTTCTCTCTATCACACAATACCTCTCAGATCGGTAACTAGAAGAGTGTACAAGGCATTATGAGAACACAGAGGAGGGATTAACCAGGGAAGAATCAGAGAAGTCTTCCAGGAAGAGATGGGATTTTATAGCTGAACAGTACAAGATAGCTGTTATTTGTCCTAATGAAAAAATCTTGATATTTAGATCTAGTAATAGAATATTTTCACCAACCTGCTTTGTACTCAAAGGAGCACAGAGGTGCAATTTTATTGCTTTGTTCCATTTGAGTACCTGAGGTTGTATGTAGAAATGATGTAGGGGTGACATTTCCAGAAGAGTTTATCTGCCCCAACAAAAGGCTGCCGCAAGAGGCCTCTTCTCTCCTAACCCAGAAACAAAAATGCTTGGGGCTCAAAGTTTGCGACATTTTGCTACAGAAAACAAAGCCAGGGAACTGGGGAAGACCAGCTCATCTTTTTGCCTCACCCAAACATTGCTCAGCTGATATAAATCAATTTATTTGCACTGAATTTGAGATCAGACACTTGAGCCTTATATGTATAAAAGGCAAGTCACAATATCCCCAGCCTGAATAATTTATGTTGTTTGTAACAGCTCTTTTAAGCCTTTCTGTGAAATTCTTTCCCCTTCCTTAATCAAAGGTTATTTTGACTCAACTTTAAACAATTTCTTCAGCTGTACTGTTCAACTATTTGATTCAGTATTTTCAGGGCTTAGAGGCAGGTTTCTGCTGGTTCTTAGACCTGCTATATTATTCAACTCCTTTGTAAATGATGAACAGGTTGAAAGCCTGGAAGGCTATTTTCTAATTTCTCAAGGGTCTCTTTACCACCTAATTTTCTTTTCATCAAATGTTATTTACTGAGTAACTCCAATCTACTGCTTTGGTATTGTAGCTTGCTGTGATTCTGGCAGGTAATAAATGTCAGAATGGGGAGGGTAAAAGATCTGAGCCTCAAATTTAATAATACTGTTTGTTTGAAATTGGCTCCACTTTCATTATACTGTGTCTCTTGTGGGGTTGGGGGGCAAGACCTTTACTTGGCCATCCTGATGAGATCTCTGGGGTCCCTGTTGGTCTCTCTAGGATTTGCTACGTGTGCAGGAGAGGAAAAGATTTTGAAGATCTAAGAAACAAAAAGCGACCTATTATTTGTCTTGAAAATCATATTATATTTTGTGTTTTATAGGCACAACAGGCATATTAATGTGCAGCCTGTCAAAGACAAAATTTAACAAAGATGTTAAATTAGTATACGTCTTAGTGATCTAGTGCTACTATAACAGAAATACCACAAGTGGGTGGCTTTAGCAAACAAATTTGTTTTCTCACAGTTTAGTAGGCTGGAAGTATGAATTCTGGGTGCTGGCTCTAGGAGAAGGCTTTCTCTCTCTCTCAGCTCTGGAGGAAGGTCCTTTTCTTTTTGAGTTTCTGCTCCTGGACAATCTTCATGTACCTTGGCATCTCTCTTTCCCCATCTCTGCTTTTCTCACTTGCATGTTTTATCTCTTTTATATCTCAAAAGAGAGTGACTCAAGAAATACCCTAATCCTGCCTCATTAACATAATAAAAATAACCTAATCTTCATTGACATAACTAATCCTGCCTTGTTAACATAATAAACCCAACCCTATTCACAATGGGATTGTAATCATAGGCAGAGGTTTGGATTTACAACGCACATTCTGGGGGGACACAATTCAATTCATAACATTCCACCCTTTAGCCCCCCAAAATTCATGTCCAAGTCCAAAATCTCATCCCCTGAACCATCTAAATCAAATATGGGTGAGACTTTAGGTGTATTCCATCCTGGGGCAAAATTCCTTTCCATCTTTGAACCTGTGAAATCTAGACTACAAGTTATCTGTTTCCAAAGTACAATGGTTGAACAGGCACAAGGTAGACATTTCCATTACAAATGGGAGAAATTGGAGGGAAAGAAGGGATAATGGGCACCAAGCAAGTCCAAAACCCAGCAGAATAATTTACATTAGCTCTTGAGGCTTGAAAATAATCCTCTGTTCTCTGAGACCATCTAGGCAATGGCCCTGTCTTCCAGACTCTGGGTGCTGGCTGTGCTCTCTGGATTCTGGTTGAAGGCCCCTCGACTCTGGGCTTCAGCTACACCTTCTAGACCCACTGGGATGGCAATTCTACTCTCTTGGCTTTGGGTGACCTCATTCTCGTAGTCTGTTTGAGTGGCTACCCTACCTCCTTGGTCCTAGCAGGCCTCCCATTCTTCTGCCCCTTGGGCATGGAAGCCCCCCCTCAGCTTCGGCAGTGGCCCCATCCCCCTGACACTCCTTAATGGCAGCCCCACATTCTGGAACCAAGTTGGTGAAGATCTGACTCTTTGAGATCCAGAAGACCATAGCCCCACTCTTTGAAACCCCAGAGGCCATGGCCCCACCCTTTGAGACTGAGGCAGCTCTGTGTCCCCTGCTCCTTCTAATAGTTCTGCTGATCTCCAAGCAGCTCCAGGGATGGTCCTTTTCTTTTCTTGGAGGGTAACAGATACAGCTCCTTTGGCCTGATTCCTGCCTGTAGAATTCTAAGAGGCAATCAACCTTGATCACTTGGGTAAGTTATGTCCAAATGCAGGAACAGTTATAAGGCTGCCTTAGATATAATCCCTATTAAAGCACTATATTAAAAATATTAAAATGATTTAATAAAGTGAGGGGTTTCCATGTAATTATTTCAGCACTGGTAATATGCCATGGTTCCTGTTGCAGTGAGTTTTCCATGACAGCTCACTGTTAATATTTTATCTCATTCATAGTGAGTTTACTGCATTATCAACTAGTTCACCTCATTGATAGCTATCTTACCTCATCAGTAGAAGACTCCCGCCTACTCTGAAGCTTTTGGTCAAGATCTCAGCCTTGGTCCCCCTGACTATCGGCAGTGGTATCCCTGGCCTTTCCTCATCCACAGCTTCTAAATTTTGTATAAGACCCTAAATCCTATCTTAAATCTTTCTTACCTGAAATACAAAGAGTGCATTCTGTTTCCTTGTCTGAAGCTCAGGCAAACAAGAGACATAACCGTTTACAGTCTAAAACATGTAGGTGTTTTTATATTATTTGGAGCTCTATATATGGTAGCTCTCCATCCACATGTTTATTTCTCTGTGTTTTTCAGCATGCCATTTCATGATACGTATATCTAACTTATACCAAACACTAGTTGTTTCACTTGTTAAGTCTTGTCCTCATAGGAACATTTTTAGCTCTTCGAGAGCTGAAGGAAGGACTGGAGACTATTCCTATTTTCCTTCTAGCCTTGTGGTTTTCAGAATGTATGAAAGGCCAATTGAGAGAAGACTATAACTTATTTCAAGCTAGTACTAGAAAATATTTTATTATTCAAATTAATATCAACTGTATGCCTTCCCTCAAATAGGAACACAATAAAGATATAGACATACACATTACCTTCAGTGCTGTGGGTTTCTTCTAGTTGCCACTGGAAAATGAACAGGTACGCCAAATTATTTATGTCATCTTGGCCTCACTAGCAGCCTTGAAGGTCTCCTCTGCTTTTCAGAGGAGATGTCAGAGATGATATTTTCCTGAGTCCTCCTCCCCATATAGTTCTGGAATAGAATTGGCCAGCAAGAAGCACTTGAGTAAGGTCTGGAAGAGTTTCTTAGATACTCTTGAGAATTGTAGTAGACTCCTGGTGAACTGTGTGGAACCACCTGTTTCAAAGGTTTTGCCTGAGATCTCTGTTGTGCCATCCCCAACTTTTACTCCCCCAGGGCTTCTAACATTTGTATAAGCCCCCAATTTCATAAATTTAGCACACATGACATATATAGAGTGGTTTCAGTTTCTCTGGCTGAAACTTGCTGATATAACAAGTAATGAATATGTACATGAATGAATGCCCAGGAAATACGTCATATCATTATTCTAGATTATTCGTCATAGTAAGAAAGCAACTGTGACAGAGACATTCGCTTTTGACCAAACATTTATGAGTAGCCTACATTTCCCATTCATCTTTGCAGCTGGCTAGAGTTGTATTACAATTTCTGGCCCTTGGGCCTATCGTAAGCAGAAAGCATAGATCATTTCAGGGCCAAGGCATTTAAGAGTTTCTTATTCCACCTCCACACTCTATCAACCTTCCATGGGGGTCTTGTGTTATTACAGTACAGCTACAAGATAGCAGAGGTTCTATGAGCCTCTGAATACTATGAGGATAGAAACTCCGTAAAATCAGGGACCTTGTCTTTCTTGCTCACTGCTCTAACTATGGTATGTACATATATACCTAGAGCAATGCTTGGAAAACAGTATATATTCAATGACTAATTGCTGAATGTTAAATGGACAGAGACATATGTATCAAAATGCAGTGTCATTATTTTCTCAGCACAGGAGCACACACGTGTACTTTTCCCTAGAAAGAGGGCCATACTTTGTTATAAAGAACTTTGTTACAAAGAACTTTTGTTATAAAGAACTGAGCTATTTTGAAATGTGAACTGGTAGCCCTATGGTAATGCTTTCATAAAGTATGTTAATCAAGGAACCACAGAAATCATTTAATCTAGGAGGTTTCCTTACCACCATCAAATATTGATTGTATTTACATAGAAATTGACTCATTATCATGCAGCTGATAAACATTGCTGAAGGGTGAGCCTGCAGAAATGTATTTGCCAGAGAGAAACTCTAATTCCCAAGTGCTGACAGGAAATAATCATTTTAAGGATTGCCACACAAAAAATGACATTCCTGTGTCATTGTATTTTTCTTTCCCCATAGCAGAAGCAAAGATTAATGAAGTTAATTAAAAATAAGGTTATCTTATTTTAAGAATTTTAAATGATAATGATTTAGAAACTTATGAGGATTGTTGTTGTTGTTAGGCGGGGTCAAGTCGGTTCTGACTCATAGCAACCTATATACAATAGAACAAAACACTGCCCAGCCCTACACCATCCCCACAATTGTTATATTTGAGTTCATTGTTGGAGCCACTGTTGTCAATTCATCTTATTGAGGGTCTTCCTCTTTTTCACCAACCTTCTACTTTAACAAGCATAATGTCCTTCTCTAGAGACTGGTCCCTCCTAATAACATGCTCAAAGTATGTGAGAAGTCTTGCCATCCTCGAGTCTAAGGAGCATTCTGGCTGTGCTTCCAACAAGACAGATTTGTTCATTCCAACAAGACAGACCATGGTATATTCAATGTTCTTTGCCAACACCATAATTCAAATGTATCTTGATTATGATGATAGATGTTGTGATAACGGCAAAAATAAGAAACTTAAACGACTATTTCAGGTTCTACAAATCCATTTAGGGTTAATCTGTTAAAAATGTCTTTAAAAGATGAGGACGAATAAAATGATACCAGTTTGGCTTGTTAAAGATGCATCCTTTAGATGGGTGTGTATGTACAAAATCACTCTGTAATTGTATAAGTAAATAAAAACATACATATGAACACACTTAAATTTTGTTTTTCACCCCACAAATTTAAACAAAAGGTATAAAATTAATGCTTAAACTCAAGCACCATATTTTAAGTCTGATTTGCATTCTTCCATATATTTTATTTTAAACTAAGCCTTCACTGATGTTGCAGCCCCAAACCAATCTGGGTTTCCATTTTGACTTGTTGTTGAAACTTGGCCTGAGGCTGTGACACACTGGAAACCAAACCCATTTGACTCACAGCAATCCTATAGGACGGGCAGAACTGCCCTATAGAGTTTACAAAGCTGTAATCTTTATGGAAGCAGACTGCGACATCTTTCTCCTGCAGAGCACCTGGTGCGTTCAAACCGCCTACCTTTCAGTTAGCAACTGAGCACTTAACCACTTAACCACTGCACCACCAGGGCTCCTCTGTCACAGACCAAGCCAAAAAAAACCCATTGCTGTCAAGTTGATTCCGACTCATAGCAACCCTACAGGACAGAGCAGAACTGCCCCACAGGGTTTCCAAGGAGTGCCTGGTAGATTGGAACTGCTGACCATTTGGTTAGCAGCCATAGCTCTTAACCACTATACCATCAGGGTTTCCAGTCACACTAGTGCCCAGTATTTATTTGGAGGAGAGTTTCCCTGGCCTGTTCCACATTCCAGTTTCAGATCCTTTGGTTGAAGAGCTGTGATGTGGAACAGCAGGTAAGGTTAGCTCTGCACTGATCTCATAGTGGGCCTAATTCTACAGACCTCTTCTGTTCTAGAGAACATTTTGTGTTGAGGAGCTAAACTAAATTCATATAATGTAAAACTTGAGAGTCTTATCCAATAAGATTTTAAGACTTAAGCAAGATCAATATAGTGATTTCTTTTCTTTCTGCTCATTTACCTCTCAATTTCACTCAGGTATGTGTGAAATCAATAGTTAAAATAACTTCAGCAAACAAGGCTAATTGTAAGTAAGTAATTAGTCCATGATTATATAAAGAGGGTTTCTACAAGCGCTGACTTCAGTTATGTTAAAAACTGCAGTGATAAAAGGTACAGAAACAATATGCTGAAGATCAGTTTTAAAATTTTGCTCAGAGGCAAATAGGAAAGAACATTTTGCAATTCAGTGCATTGCTCTTTTACTTCAATTTCCACTCTGAGATAATCATTTGTTAATTTTAAAAGAACCCACATTGAATACAGGATACAGCACATGAGGATTCTGGATGATCTTTGTTTGACTCTGGAAAATGGAAGATATTTTTGTTGACTTCACTCCCTAATAAAGGTGAACCTCTAATCAACATTGTTGACAGTGCATCTTTAGGACAGAGATTGTGTCTTACTCATTTTTTTTTCTCAAGCTATTCAATAATGTAGTCAAATTCAATACAAGGAAAATATTCTGCTTGTTCTCAAATGTATTGGAAACAACTCTGTTATCATTCATTTGGGCTTTATTTATTTATTTTTTCTTTTAATTTTTTTTATTGTACTTTAGGTGAAGGTTTACAGAACAAATAGTTTCTCATTAAACAGCCAGTACATATATTGTTTTATGACATTGGTTAACAACCCCATGACATGTCAGCCCTCTCCCTTTTTGACCTTGGAAGATCTTTTTTTTTTTGGTGAAAATATACATAGCCAAAGATACACCATTTCAAAAATTTCTACATGTACAATTCAGTGACATCGATCAAGTTCTTCCAGTTGTGCTGCTATTCTCACTTTAGATGAAGGTTTACAGAACAAAATAGTTTCTCATTAAACAGTTAGTACACATATTGCCCTATCACAATGGTTAACAACCCCACTACATGTCAACACTGTCCTCACTCAACCTTTGGTTCCCTATCACTGGCTTTTCTGCCCCTTCTGCCTTCTAGTCCTTGTCCCTGGACTGCTGTGCTTCATTAGTCCTGTTTTGTTTTATGGGGCTGTCCAATCCTTGGCTGAATGGTGAACCTCAAGAGTGACTTCACCACTGAGCTAAAATGGTGTCCAGGGGCCATACTCTTGGTGTTTCTCCAGTCTCTGAAAGGCCAGTAAATCTAGTCTTTTTTTGTGTGTTAGAATTTTGTTCTACATCTTTCTCCAGCTCTGTCCAGAATGCTCTGTTGTGATCCCTGTCAGAGTAGTCAGTGGTGGTAGCCAGGCACCATCTAGCTATACTGGACTCAGTTTGGTGGAGGCCTTGGTAGCTGTGGTCCATTAGTCCTTTGGACTGATCTTTTCCTTGTATGCTGTTCTCTTCATTCTCTCTTGCTCCTGAAGGGGTGAGACCAGTGGAGTATCTTAGATGGCTGCTCTCAGGCTTTTAAGACCCCAGACGCTACTTACCAAGGTAGAATGTAGAACATTGTCTTTATAAACTGTGTTATGCCAATTGAGCTAGATGTTCCCTGAGACTGTGGTCCCCACGGCCCTCCACCCAGCAATTCAGTCCCTCAGGGAGTTTGGATGTTTCTATGGAGCTTCTATGACCTTTCCTTGTACAAGTTGTGCTGGCTTCCCCAGTATCGTGTACTGTCTTACCCTTCACCAAAGTTACCACTTATCAATTGTCTATTTAGTATTTCCCCCCCACTCCTCCCATCCCTTGTAACCATCACAGATTGTTACTTTTTGTGGGCAAACTTTTTCATGAGTTTTTACAATAGAGATCTCATACAATATTTGTCCTTTTGTGATTGATTTATTTTATTCAGCTTAATGTCCTCCAGTTTCATCCGTGTTATGAAATGCTTCACAGATTCATCATTGTTCTTTATTGTTGCATAATACTCCATTGTGTGTATGTACCATAGTTTGTTTATCCATTCCTCTGTTGATGGGCATTTAGGTTGTTTCCAACGTTTTGCTATTGTGAACAATGCTGCAATGAACATGGGTGTGCATATGTCTATTTGTGTGACAGCTCTTATTTCTCTAGGATATATTCCTAGGAGTGGGATTGTTGGATCATAAGGTATTTCTATTTCTAGCTTTCTAAGGAAGCACCATATCATTTTCCAAAATCCTTGTATCATTTTGCATTCCCACCAGCAGTGCATAAGAGTTCCGATCTCCCCTCAGCCTCTCCAAAATTTGTTATTTCCAGTGTTTTTGATTCGTGCCAGTAATGCTGGGGTGAGATGGTATCTCATTGTGGTTTCAATTTGCATTTCTCTAATAGCTAGTGATCACGAGCATTTCCTCATGTGTCTGTTGGCTGCTTGAATGTCTTCTTTGGTGAAGTGTCTGTTCATTTCCTTTGCCATTTTTTAATAGGATTATTTGTCTTTTTGTTGTAGAGGCGTTGGATTTTCTTGTAGATTATAGAGATTAGACCTTTGTCTGACTTGTAATGCCCCCAAATTTTTTCCCAGTCTGTAGGTTCTCTTTTCACTCTTTTGGTGAAATCTTTTGAAGAGCATAGGTGTTTGATTTTTAGAAGATCCCAGTCAGCTAGCTTATCTTCTGGAATTTGTGTGTTGATAATTATGGTTTGTATCCTGTTAATGCCGTGCATTATGGCCTCTAGTGTTGATCCTGTTTTTTCTTCTATGAACTTTATAGTTCTTGGTTTTATATTTGGGTCTTTGATCCATTTTGAATTAGTTTTTGTATATGGTGGGAGCTATGGGTCCTGTTTCATTTTTTTGCAGATAGACATCCAGTTTTGCCAGAACCATTTGTTAAAAAGACTGTCTTTTCCCCATTTGATGGACTTTGGGCCCTTGTCAAAGATCAGGTGACCATAGGAGGATGGATTTACATCTGGGTTCTCAATTGTGTTCCACTGGTCAATGTATCTGTTGTTGTACCAGTACCAGGCTGTTTTGATTACTGTAGCTATACACTAGGTTCTGAGGTCAAGTAGTGTGAGTCCTCCTACTTTATTCTTCTTCTTCAATAGTGCTTTACTTATTCAGGGCTTCTTCCCTTTCCATATAAAGTTAATGATTAGTTTTTCCATCTCTTTAAAGAATGTTGTTGGTAGTTGGCTCAGGATTGCATTGTATTTGTAAATTGCTTTGGGCTGAATTGTCATTTTTACAATGTTGAGTCTACCTATCCATGATCATGGTATGTTTTTCCATTTATGTAGATCCCTTTTGGTTTCTTGCCGTAGTGTTTTGCAGTTTTCTTTATATAGGTCTTTTACATCCCTGGTTAGATTTATTCCTAAGTATTTTATTGTTTAGGGGCTATTACAAATGGTACTGCTTTCCTGATTTCCTTTTCATCGTTCTCTTTATTGGTCTATAGGAATCCAACTGATTTTTGTTTGTTTATCTTGTACCCTGCTACTCTGCTGAATCTTTCTATTAGTTCCAGTAGTTTTCTCGTGGAGTCTTGAGGGTTTTCTAAGTATAGTATCAGATCATCCACAAACAGGGACAGTTTAACTTCTTCATCACCAATTTGGATGCTCTTTATTTCTTTTTCTTGCCTTAATGCTCTAGCTAGGACTTCCAGTACAATGTTAAGCAGGAGTGGTGATAAATGGCATCCTGTTCTCAAGGGGAATGTTTTCAGCCTCTCTCCATTAAGAATGATGTTGGCTCTTGGTTTTGCATAGATGCCCTTTATTATGTTCAGAAATCTCCTTTCTATACCTATTTTACTGAGAGTTTTTATTAGGAATGGGTGTTGGACTTTGTCAAATGCCTTTTCTGTGTCAGTTGAGATGATCATGTGATTCTTTTCTTTCCTTTTATTTATCTGATGGATTACATTGATTTTCTAATGAACCATCCTTGCATACCTGGTATGAATCCTACTTGGTCGTGGTGTTTTATTTTTTTGATATGATGCTGTATTCTATTGGCTAGAATTTTGTTGAGAATTTTTGCATCTATATTCATGAGAGATATTGGTCTGTAATTTTCTTTTTTTGTGGTGTCTTTGCCTGGTTTTGGTATCAGGTTATGCTGGCTTCATAAAATGAATTCAGAAGTGTCGCTTCCTTTTCTATGTTCTGAAATAGTTTGAGTAGTACTGGTATAAGCTCTTCCCTGAATCTTTGGTAGAATTCACCAGTGAAGCCATCTGGGCCAGTGTTTTTTTTGTTGGGAGTTTTTTTTTTATTACCTTTTCAGTCTCTTCTCTTGTTATGGGTCTGTTAAGATTTTCAACATCACGTTGTGATAGTTTGGGTAGTTAGTGTGTTTCTCGAAATTTATCCATTTCCTCTAGGTTTTCAAATTTGTTGGAGGACAGCTTTTCATAATATTCTGTTATGATCCTTTTTATTTCAGTTGGGTCTGTTGTAATGTCCCCTGTCTTAGGCTGGGTTCTCAAGAGAAGCAAAACCAGTAAAGTGTATAAATATATACAGAGAGAGAGATTATATCAAGGAAACAGCTCAAGCGATTGTAGAGGCTAGAACGTCCCAAGTCTGTGGATCAGGGTAGAGGCCTCTCCCAAGTCACACAGCTGCAGAAGCTGGCAAGCCCAAGATCGGCAGGTTGGAGAGCAGGGCTCCCGCTCACAAGCTGTGCACATTGACGAATCCCAGGTTCGGCAGATAAGCTGACAGCTCAAGTCCCAAGAATGGGAGATGAGACGACAGGAAGCAGCCGCAGGATTCAGAGAAAGTAAAAAGCCAGAATGTCTGCTTATATACAGATGAGGGCCACACCCCCAAGGAGATTCCCTTTCATATGATTGGCTATTCACAGTATATTCAATCATGGGAGTGATTACATTAAAACATGGAGAATCATGGCCCAGCCAAGCTGACACACAATCTTAACCATCACATCCCCCATTTCATTTCTTATTTGGGTTATTTGCATCCTCTCCTGTTTTGCTTTTGTCAGTCTGGCCAGTGGTTTGTCGATTTTTTTGATCCTTTCAAAGAAACAACTTTTGGGTTTGTTGATTCTTTCTATTGTTTTTCTGTTCTCTATTTCATTTATTTCTGCTCTGATCTTTACTATTTCCTTTCTTCTGGTGGCTGTGGGCTTTTTTTGCTGTTCTCTTTCTATTTGTTTGAGTTCTGCAGTTAATGTTTTGATTTTATCCCTTTCTTCTTTTTTGATGTGTGCATCTATTGCTATAAATTGTCCTCTGAGGACTGCCTTTGCTATGTCCCAAAGGTTTTGGTATGATGTCTTTTCATCCTCGTTTGATTCTAGGAATTTGATTCCATCTCTGATTTCTTCTATCACCGAGTGGTTTGTAAACAAGGTATTATTCAGTTTCCTTGTAATTGATTTTTTTTCCCTTGCTCTTCCTGTTGTTAATTTCTACCTTGATGCCATTGTGGTCAGAGAAGATACTTTGTATTATTTCAACATTTTGGATCTTGCTGATGATTGCTCTGTGGCCTAAGATGTGGTCTATTCTGGAGAACATTCCATGTGCATTGGAAAAGAATGTGTACTTTGCAGCTGTAGGTGGAGTGTTCTATATATGTCTACGAGGTCAAGTTGGCTGATTGTGTCTTTAGGTCTTCTGTATCTTTGCTGAGTTTCTTTTTAGATGTTCCGTCCTTTACCAAGAGTGGTGTGTTGAAGCCTCCTACTATTATTGTGGAACTGTCAGTTTCTCTTTTCAGTGCTGTTAGAGTTTAAGTATTTTGGATCCCTGTCATTGGGTGCGTAGATGTTTATTATGGTTATGTCTTCATGATAGATCATCCCCTTAATCATTATCTAGTGTTCTTCTTTATCTTTTATGGTGGATTTTGTTTTAAAATCTATTTTATCTGAGATTAGTATTGCCACTCCTGCTCTTTTTTGGTAGTTGTTAGCTTGATATATTTTTTTCCAACCTTTGATTTTTAATAAATTTATGTCTTTGTTTCTAAGATGTGTCTGTTGTAGACAGCATACTGATGGATCCTGTTTTTTTATCCATTCTGTCACTCTTCGTCTCTTTATGGGTACATTTAGGCAACTTATATTCAGTGTAATTATCGATAGGTGTGAGTTTATTGCTGCCATTTTGTAGTGCTTTTTTTTTGTGGTGCTGATGTTTTCTTTGTTCCTCTTACTCTTATGTGCTGACTTCCTTTTGTTTGTGGATTTTTTTTCATTTCTTTTGTTTCTGTAGGTTTTGTTTTTACTGAGACTTTATGTTTTTCCTCTTTATTTTTAAGAGTAGGTTTGTTAACTTTCTTTGTGGTAACCGTGAAATTTACCCTTATCTTTCTAAGTCTGAAGCAGTCTATTATTACTTGGTATCGCCTTGCCTTCCTCTCCATTAGAAGGTTTTATACCTATACGGTTTATTCCCTCTTTTATTGTTCTGATGTTGTTGTCATTTACAGATTAATTGCTCTGATTCCCTGTTGTATTTCTTTTGGTTTTGGATAGTCCCTGAGAGTTCATTTCTTAGATTGGTATCTGGCTGGTACAATCCTGCATCATGTATCTCTCCTCACTCTCTGTTCTTTGTCAGTTTCTTATTCCATGTGGTGCTTGGCTGAGTTCTTTATCTCTTCGTTTGATGCTTAGGGTTTCAGGACTGTCATTTTCTCTGTTTGGCTTAGTTTTTTGGACCTTTGCTGTGGAGGGATGGCATGGTGCTTCTGTCTATAATGCCATGTTACCCAGAAGCCCTCCTTTGGACTTTATTTAATCTGGCTGGGGACTGGGCACAAGGTAGGGCATATTAGGTAAAAAGATTCGAGAAAGACTAGGTGGGAGACTTAGCAAATTCAGTTGGGAACAAAGCTATTTTAGAATTCTTAAAATATATAAATTCCATATCTGTAAATGTATTTTGCTACTGAGATATTTAGTTATATTAGAACTTGCTCTATAAAAGAATGCACTATTATGTATAGGGTAAACTATATATAAAGAGCATTTCCCCAAAACGACTAAGTATATTGAAGTCTTACTTTAAAGCCAAATAATAGCCTTTGGGTATTTTTGTACATGAAGTCAAAATTTAGCATTAATTTTTCTAGACTTAAATTATTAATATAATTAAAATAAAAAGATACTTCCTTAGTAGAAATATTTATTTTACCAGTATTTTTACTTATTCAGATGTGTATAAAGTCCAATTTCATGAAATATTCTAAAGCTTACGAAAACAAGGAAAAACATTTTGATCCAATAACAAACATTATATATTTTTGTTTTTAAGTTTTATTTTGAAACCATCTCAAACTTACAAAAGAGCTGCAAGCACAGTACAAAGAACTTTTTTCCTTAAACCATTTGAGAATAAATTGCCAACCTGATACCTAGGAACCCATAATATCTTAGTGTGTATTTCCCACAAACAAGAACATTGTCCTGTGTAATCGTAATACATCAAAACTAGGCAATGAATATCGATATATTACTATCATCTAATCCTCAGATCATATTCAAGTTTCTCCAATTGTCCCAATAATGACCTTATCTCTATAGAAAGGATCCAGTTAAGAATGAAATATTGTATCTTGTTGGAATGTCTCTTTAGTTTCTTTTAGTCTGGAATATTTCCTGTCATGGATTGAATTATGTCCCCCAAAAAATGTGTGTATCAGTTTGGCTGGGCCATGATTCCTGGTATTGTGTGATTTTCCTATATGTTATAAATCCTGCCTCTGTGATGTTAATGAGGGAGGCTGGGTGGCAGTTGTGTCAGTAAGGCAGGACTCAATCTATAAGACTGGATTGTGTCCTGAGGCAATCTCTTGAGATACAAGAGACAGAAGTGAGCAGAGAGACAGGGGGCCTCATACCACAGAGAAAGCAGCACCAGGAGCAGAGCGTGTCCTTTGGACCCAGGGTCCCTGCGCACAGAAACTCCTAGTCTGGGGGAACATTGATAAGAAGACCGACAGAGAGAGAAAGACTTCCTCTGGAGATTACAACCTGAATTTGGGCTCTTAGCCCAATTTAGTGTAAGGAAATAAACTTCTCTTTGTTAAAACCATCCACTTGTGGTATTTCTGTTGTAGCAGCACTAGTGACTAAGACAGTTCCTCTGCATTTTTTTGTTTTCAGCTCTTATCACTTTGACACTTCTGAAGATTCCAAAGCAGATTTTTTGTTAACTAGTCTCAGTTTATGTTTGTATGATGTTTCCTCATGATTAACCTCAGGTTATGAATCTTTGACAGGAATACCCAATCAAGTGGCACACGATTTCTATTTGTCCTATTACTGACAATGTCCATTTTGATCGTGTGGTTAAAGTGGCCCTTGCCAGATTTTTCCACTGCAAATTTGTTCTTTCCCCCTTTGTAGTTTGTAAGTATTTGGGGGAAGTACTTTGGAACTATGTAAATATCTGATTGGTCATCAAACTTTCAATTTATTCATTCATTTACTTATATCAGCATGGTCTTGAGTTTCCTGTTTTATTCAAAGGGTTATAGTCTGTCACTATAATTATTTATTTTGATGCTCAAATTCCCCAAAATTTGGAACACCTTTGAGCTGACATAGCCCCATCATTATTTAAACACTTCCTTGATTTCTGCTACAAAAAGATATTTTAGGCTTATTTTCTAATTTCCATGCCCCAGCCCTGGAATCAGCTATTTCTTTAAGAAGCTCTGATTGTTTTTAGCAGATAATCATATTTAGAATCCAAGATTTGGGTATTAGGTGTACTCATTACTATCTGGAGTGTTGTTGCTCACAAGCCTACTCAGCAGACAAAGCTACGGTATATAAACATAAATACACACCCCCTACAAACACACACATACACACATGCACATTCTCATACATATATTCATATGTGTATGAATATAAGTGTGTATACATGTATAATATATATACACACATATTTACATCTACATTTATTTCTATAACTATCTATATCTTGAAATCCATGAATTCATACCAACACAGCCAATTTCAAGCCAACATCACAAGGTTCATTCTAGTCTTCTTCCTTTCCGTATTTGTATTTTTCTTCTCAGACAATGGGAAACTAGGTTCTCATAACACTTAATATATTTACTTATTTGGTCACTATCACCACTCTATCCCCTCCCCTGAGTTGATGTCCTCCTCAGCTTGCTTGGACTCTGGCTCTCCTTGCTGGGCTACCTCTTTCATGGAAGCCCTTTCACCCAGCTTGGGCTCTGACACCCTGTGTCAGGCCACTCCCAGGTGTAGATACTCTTCTCATCTCACTTGGGCTTCCAAAACCCTGTGCCAGGCCTTCCACTGACATGGATGTCCTACTCATAGTGCTCAGCTCTGACTCCCAGTACCTGCCCTCCCCAATTTGGACAGCCTCTTCATGCTTCCTGGTCTTCAACACCCACACCAGGCCACTCCTCCTTTCAATGCCTCCCTTGCTCTGCCCCACCTAACTGCTTAAGGACTGAATTGTTCAGGAAGTGAAAGGAAGGGGAAGAAGAGAAAGGAATAGGGGAGAGCCATTAGATTATTTCTGAAGAATTAAAAAAATAAGAATTTCAGTTGTAATCAAGGAAATATAACAGGAGACTTCATTACATATTTGTAAACAAAAAAGTAATACATGCAACTAATGAAAATTCAGACAGTTCCAAAGATTCATCGTGCCCATCCTACCCCTAGTTCCTTCCATTCTGTATGCATATACAAGCATATGTACGTACAGCCCTTCTCTTCTTCTTTTAACACAAATGGGATTATACTATCTGAGCTGGTCTGCCACTTTTTTCTTTTCTCGTTAAATATACCTTGGGGATCTTTATATGGCAGACAGCATTTTACTATTTGAATTACATATGGAAATCAGTTTTCAGCTGATAGTCACTTAGGTTGTTTCTGATCTTTTCTTCTTACAAACAATGCTGCAAAGTACATCCTTGTGTAAATATCCTTGGGTAAGCATCTGCTCACATTTTTGATCTTTAAAAATTTATTTAGTCTCAAAATCAGTAGTTCAAGTAAACAAGAATGTGAAATGCTGGCTACTTAAAAGGTATACTGTCTTAACTGTGAATTAATTTTGAGCCATAAAATGTAAGGTTAAAAGGGTATAATCAGATCATTTTGTCTCAACACTAGATTCTACCTAAATCTCTTTTGTAACAGATGAAGGAATTTAGAGGGAGAAGGTCCAAGCAATTTACTGATAAAGCCTGTACTATCACCCATGAGCCCAGGCAGAACTTTACATAGGAATAAATGCCACAGGAGTAAAATCTCAATCCACAAGTGGTGATTCTTCCACTATCTTCTTAGTGTCATTCACAGATCTACCCGGTACTGCATTGTGTACCTTCACAGAGCCATTTAAATTCCATGGTGTGCAGTTTACTCATCGGCACTACTGGGGTCCTGGAGTCGAAATCAAGTTAAACTTTCTACTCCTGTTCTATTTGTCTTCCAGCACTAAATCAATGACTTTGTTTTCAACACTTAATTACCTTTATCATCCACAAATACATCACATTTAATGAAAGACAAGATCGATAAGGAAGAGGAAGATCAATAAAGATAAAACTGAAAAGAGGACCTTAAGGATGAAGCCACTGGGAAGGAGGACAAAAATAAAACAAAACAAGGCAAAGGTGGCTAGTTAAGGGCAAATTACCTTATAAGAATTCAAAGAAGAGACGGTTAGGGTACAGAAGGTACAACAGATGAACTGGAGTTTTAAGGAGGTATAAAAGTTTCCTAGACAAGGTTTGGAATTAGAAAAATTTATCAGGGAAAACGGAAAAAGCAAAAACCAAAGTGTTGGCTTGTGCTCCTCCTTGACCTTAAATATTTCATTAAGGTGTCAAGTTATTCCCCACTAAATCTTCTTAAATCTCAAACTAAACAGTTGTATTTGGGTTGCATTAATTAACCATTGTTTTAAATTATTATTCATCACATGCTTGTCTCAGTTAAATACAGAGGAAAAAAATAAAGTAGGAATAAAACATAAACTATATCCTCACAAGGAAACACTTTGTTTGCAATAAAACAACTACTTGACAAATTAAACTAAATTAACATGGTCCTGAACTTATAAAAAAGGAGATGTGACAACTTTTTAAGGTATTTAATATATATCTGAAATTGATCCCTCATATATCATATCACAGAAATAGCAACCTGGAGGAATTTTTAAGTAAATTTTTTACAACCCTAAAATATAGCAATTCAAGTTTCTGATGATTCTTAAACTGGTGTTATGGATTGAATTGTGTCCCCCCAAAATGTGTGTCAGCTTGACTAGGTCATGATTCCCAGTATTGTGTGACTGTCCACCATTTTGTCATCTGATGCACTGTCATATGTGTTGTAAATCCTACCTCTATGATGTTACCAAGGTAGGATTAGAGGAAGTTATGTTAATGAGACAGGACTCAATTTACAATATTAGGTTGTATCTTGAGTCAATCTCTTTTGAGATATAAAAGAGAGAATCAAGCAGAGAGATAGGGGGACCTCATACCACAAAGAAAGTAGTGCCAGGAGCAGAGCGTGTCCTTTGGACCTGGGGTCCCTGCACTGAGAAGCTCCTAGAACAGGGGAAGATTGATGACAAGGACCTTCCCCCAGAACTGACAGAGAGAGAAAGTCTTCCTCTAGAGCTGATGCCCTGAATTCGGACTTCTAGCCTACTAGACTGTGAGAGAAAAAAGTTCTGTTTGTTAAAGCCATCCACTTGTGGTATTTCTGTTATAGCAGCACTAGATAACTAAGATAAGTGGTAATAGCCCCAGGGGATTGCACTCTATCTTGTGGGTTCCCTCCACCCTGCTCGCACATTTATAAATAGTTTCTTTATTAAATCCTCCTGAAATTATACCAATCCCAGTGTACCATCTCTTTCCTGCTGGAAACTCTGCTGATACAGACAGTGAATGTGGAATGTTCTTTCATGGAACTTGGCTGTAAAAGGAAAGGCAGTAGTAGGCATAAGTAGAGGAAGGGACGCTGTGAAGTCAGCTTTTATGTTCTCTCAATCTGTTAGAACATGTGTGCATCATAGCAATCTGTTAGAACTTAGCAAGCAAAATAAATGAATAAAGTCATGTTAAAAATTTTTTTTTGCAATAACATCTGGCTCTGGCTCTGGCTCTAGCTTTATTTGTTGAAGTTAGGAGTAGCTCTCTAGAGCTATTTTGTGCTTTAAAGGTCCATGAAAATGGGGAAAACCTTGATCTTCAGGCCCTGGGCATTACTAAGGCAGTTGCTCCTTCCTCAGAGCATCATGGTCCTTCTGAATGCAGGTATCCTTATGTCTTAGCTCAGCCAACAGACTTTTGATGAGACTCCTAAATCCTCAGAGAGTACCCCGCAGCCACCCCTCTCAAGTCCTGCACCTCCTGGGATGCAGTGTGCCTCTGGCCACCACCACTTGCAGACCTGGCAGTCTCCCTTCCCTTCCTGGTACCTGGAATCCATTTCTCACCAACTCTCACCTAGACTACAAAAATGGAGTCCCATTGGATTCTAGATGGACTGGCAGAACATGGAACATTTTCAGACTGCCCACCAAAATCCAATTCTAAACCACAGATCTAATCATATCTGCTACTTCAATGGCTTTCTATTGACTTCAAGATAAAATGAAAAGTATGAAATAGAAGACCCTTCACAGCCCTGCTCCCAGCCTGTCTTTCCTGTTTTACCTTTGGTCATGCCCCATCCTCCTTCACCAACAATGTGTCTATATTCCAACTTCATAGAGCTACTGCTCATCCCTGAACACACAAGTAACAGGAGAAACTATCAAGACGCGTCTACGACGTGCCACTCACTGTGCCTGGAGTTTGAAATATATCTCATTTAATCAGCACAAACCAATGAGGAAACTGAGGCTCCTGGATGTAAAGCAGCTTACCCAAGCAAGGGCTAAGAGCCAACAAGTGGTAAGGCAGGAGCTGAGCTGGGCCATCTTTCTGACATCCACTTTCTGACCTCTGAGGCTCAGAGCTAACACGGGTGAAGATCTCTCAGCCTGAATGCTCCTTTCCCCCTTCTCTACCTGGAAGAATCCTCTGCTTCTTTAAAGCAAAGCCTGGATTTTAATCTCTCCTGTACTCTTCCACAGTTACAGTAAACAGCGTTGGTCCTTGGACCTTACAGAACTTTCAACACCTCCCTACCACAGCTGTACTCACATGGCATGCTCATTACCTACATTTATGCAAGTTTATAACTACTAATTACAAGTGTTTATAGAAACCGGGACCAAAGGTGTATCATTCATCTTTGAGCCAGCTCTTGTACAGAAACTGGCAAGTATAAGATGCTCTACCAATATTTGTTAAGAAAAGGAAGGAAGAAAAAATGAATCTTAAACCAGACGCTTCCATCACCATCTCTGGATACACTTGGCATGGAAAATATATATGACTTTGCCTGGTAGGAAAGTTTCTAACCATACGCTACCTAAGCATACCCAGTAACGTAGAATGTACTATATATACATGATCCTGGGAATAAAATATTTGCTAAAATGTAAGTGAAGAATAACCTTTAATGAATAAAACCCATTGTCATCTAGTCAATTTTGACTCATAGCGACCCAATAAGACAGAGTAGAACTGCCCCATAGGGTTTCCAAGGAGCAGCGGTGGATTCAAACTGCTGACCTTTTAGATAGCAGCCAAGCTCTTAACCACTGCACCACAAGGGCTCCTTAATGAATAAACTATTAAAAATAGTGACAAAAAAGTGAATCATAGCATATGGTTCTCATGAGACATAAACTACTTTTTCAAAAATTGACTCAGAACATAGGATTCCGTGAATTAAGGTACAAAAGGCTTAGCAGAAAAGGCAATTTATTTTTAATTAAGAAGAAGGATAACACAAAATAAAGATAACAGACTTGTGAAGACAAAAGACTAAGAGAAAGATTACCCATTTAAGATCAAAGATGACTTCCATAAGACTCTGAAGCTCAAACAGGAATTTTTAAAACAAAGTGAATTCTAGTGGTTATATATTACCTTAATGGTGACTGAGATCAATAAAAATTAGCAGAAAGGAACACAAAAAGGTTCTAAAATTATTATTTCCAGTGTTCAAATATATAATTTAGTGGAAAGGTAAAATAAAATATTTTAACAGCTGTTTATTGGAAATACGAAGTATATAGTATTAGCGAGATCTCAGTGAAGGGACATGGAATCAAATGATCTCTTTCTGAGGTATGGAGTAAAATCTATTTATTCTCCTCCACACAGATGTGAGCCACAGTTTTAACAAAAGTCCGTAAGTCTTCTCTGTATACATTTGTATGAAATACCACAGCACTGAGCCGCTAATTAACATCAAATCAAGATACTAAAATGGCAATTATTACAAGGATATGATATTCAAAATTCAGCAATGTTTTGTTTTTCCACTGATTGCATTAAGCATGAAATAGAAACCAACAATTCTCAGAAAAGGCAGAACTGTCAATTTCAGTTTATGGATAGTGGTCCAATAGTTAGAAAAAGGGAATGCTATTGCCTACAAAACTAGGTCTATCTATGAACAAACTTTAAAGTAATAACTTGTAAAATTATTTTGCATTTAGTTAACCAGTAAAAGAGTCTAGGAGGGTTAATATAATCTTGCATATATATAATCACTTGATTTGAAGAATTTTCTTCTTTAAGGTAACCAAGCACAAAATAGGCATATTTTTACTTAGACACTAAGTCCCTGAGCTAATGACCATAAAATGAATGAGCTTGGAATATATGAAAGAAGATGTGAAACTGTTTTATCCAAAGAGAGTTCAAGAACCTTAGTATAAGGAACACAGTTTCTGACTCTAAGGCATTGGTGTACGTGCAAAGATTTTAAAATAAGTACATTCAGAAGGGGGAGTGACCTTCTTCGGCTGCTGATTTTGATCACTTTAGACTAAACTGGAGACTTGCTTCTTAGGGGTAATGCAAACAAAATTATTACCACATAATTATTGCTCAATTTTGGGACGACATTCTGTTGCAAATTTCTTTATTAGGGGATAACTTGATGAGATCAAATCTGATCAGACTGTGGTTCAAAGTGTCTTATTTGTAAATCCTTCCAGGAAGGGACGCTGAAACACACTTTGCTATTTCAGCTTTTAAAATAATGGATCCAAAAGAAAGATAAATTTTCAAGGCTAGTCACATATTCCCTTCAGTATATTCACTAAAAGGAGCCCTGGTAGCACAGTGGTTAAGTACTTGGCTGCTAACCAAAAGGTTGGTGGTTCGAACGTACCAGATGCTTCTTGGGAGAAAGATGCGGCAGTCTGCTTCCGTAAAGATTACAGTCTTGGAAATTATATAGGGCAGTTCTGCTCTGTCCTACAGGGTTGCTATCAGTTGGAATTGACTCGACGGTTGTGGGTATATCCACTAAAATCTGTCTTGAACTTAACACCAAACTTCTTCAGCTGTCCTTTGTAGTAAAAAAAAGATTGTTGCCGTTAGGTGCCGTCAATTTTCAACTCACAGTGAATGACCCCATGTGACAGAGTAGAACAGTCCCGTAGGTTTTCTAGGCTGTAATCTTTACTGGAGCAAATTACCAGGTCTTTTTCCCGAGGAGCCACTGGGTGGGTTCAAACCGCCAACCTTTCAGTTAGTAGCCAAATGCTTAAAAGTTGTGCCACCAGGGTTAGTAACCTAAAAGTAAGTGTCTCAAAATATAGAAAGTGAAATACATTTTTATGAGTATTAATATTTCCAGTACATTGTTTCACTGGTTTATTTATTCATTCCATATTTCCTGAGCACTTAGTATGACTCAGGAACTGTGCTAGGACTGGAAATAGAACAACAAATACAGCAAATACTATCTCTGCTCTCATGGAGCTTACACTTAAATGGGAAAAGCAGATGGGAAGCAATATTTGCATATAAATATATTTCTTCTATGCAGGATGGTACTGAAGGAAGAAGTCCAAGCTGCACTGAAGGCACTGTCGAAAAACAAGTCTCCAGGAATAGATGAAATATCAATTGAGATGTTTCAACAAACGGATGCAGTGCTGGAAGTACTCACTCATCTACGTCAACAAACTTGGAAGACAGTTACCTGGCCAACCAACAGGAAGAGATCCATATTTATGCCTATTCCCAAGAAAGGTGAGCCAACCGAATACGGAAATTATCAAACAATATCATTAATATCACAGGCAGGTAAAATTTTGCTGAAGATCATTCAAAAGCGACTGCAGAAGTATATTGACAGGGAACTCCCAGAAATTCAGGCTGGACTCAGAAGAGGCTGTGGAACCAGGAATATCATTGCTGATGTCAGGTGCTTCCTGGATGAAAGTAGAGAATACCAGAAAGATGTTTACCTGTGTTTTATTGACTATGAAAAGGCATTCGACTACATGGACCATAACAAATTATGGATAACATTGAGAAGAATGGGAATTCCAGAATACTTAATTGTGCTCGTGAGGAACCTGTACATAGATCAAGAGGCAGCTGTTCGGACAGAATGAGGGGATACTGCATGGTTTAAAGTCAGAAAAGGTGTTCGTCAGGGTTGCATCGTTTCACCATACCTGTTCAATCTTCATGCTGAGCAAATAATCTAAGAAGCTGGACTATATGAAGAAGAACAGAGCATCAGTATTGGAGGAAGACTCATTAACAACCTGCATTATGCAGATGACACAACCTTGCTTGCTGAAAGTGAAGAGGACTTGAAGCACTTACTGATGAAGATGAAAGACTACAGCCTTCAGTATGGATTACACCGTAACATAAAGAAAACAAAAATCCTCACAACTGGACCAATAAGCAACATCGTGATAAATGGAGAAAATATTAAAGTTGTCAAGGATTTCATTTTACTTGGATCCACAATTAACATCCATGGAAGCAGCAGTCAAAAAATCAAGACGCATTGCATTGGGCAAATCTGCTGCAAAGGACCTCTTTAAAGTATTGAAAAGCAAAGATGTCACCTGGAAGACTAAGGCGCGCCTGACCCAAACCATGGTATTTTCAATCACATCATATGCATGTGAAAGCTGGACAATGAATAAAGAAGACCGAAGAGAACTGATGCTTTTGAATTGTGGTGCTGGCGAAGAATATTGAGTATACCATGGACTGCCGAAAGAACGAACAAATCTGTCTTGGAAGAAGTACAGCCAGAATGCTCCTTAGAAGCGAGGATGGTGAGACTATGTCTTACATACTTTGGACATGTTGTCAGGAGGGATCAATCCCTGGAGAAGGACATCATGCTTGGTAAAGTAGAGGGTTATCGAAAAAGAAGACCCTCGAGGAGATGTATTGACACGGTGGCTGCAACAATGGGCTCAAGCGTAACAACAATTGTGAGCATGGTGCAAGACTGGGCAGCATTTCGTTCCGTGGTGCACAGGGTCGCTATGAGTTGGCAACAACTTGATGGCAACTAACAACAACAATAACATGCAGGATGGTGGCAGATCTTGAGTTTTGAAGCAGGTAAAGCTGAAATCAGATCTTGCCACACTTATCCCATACTAGGGTGAGCTACTGACTAGATTTCAGCCTCATCTGCAAAATAAGGATTGTGATACCTACCATAGAGAATTCTTCTGAGGATTGACTGGGATAATGTCTGGAATAGCCTGACAATTAATAAATGTTTAATTTATTCCCTTTCTCCTTCATTATTTTTATTCCCCCCTCCCTTATCTTCCATTTAGATAAAACTAGGTAACGAAAATTTGGAACTGAAAAATCCTTTTCCTCTATTAGATTTAAGAAGTTATTTAATAAAAACTTTCATTTCAAAGAAAAAGCTAAAATAATTTTCTTAGTTAATAAAGAAGTTACCTATATTGAGGAAATGTGTATATTGAATTTTGTTATCAAACTCCTAGTCTATTCTCAGTGTTCATCCAATTTCCTTATAATGGAAAGCATTAAAAAAAAAAAAAGAATAACTTTTCTCATTGCCTTAGGGACAGCTAGACTTTATTCAAAACAACAAAGCCCACAGAAAGCAAAGAATAAAGTACATACACTCTGAGCTATTTCCTCTTAGGTGTAAGAAAACCTAGTTTATAGAATTAAAATTATTTAGGTCTATGCAATCATACAAATTTGAATAAAGCTAATGCAGTGAAGGCAATCATCAGCAGTTTCTAAGAGTAATTATATACGTATTGCTTACTAGAGCCGTTGGATAAAACAAAATATTAATCTTCATTGAAAGCATTTATTCATATTATAATTTCTCTGGGGTTCTTTCTCTTTTAACTACATGTTAAAAACATTAAGTAGAAGACTTAATCTTGCATGTGACATTATGAACAATGACAATCATATTCTCTCTTACATCTCTTCAGGTACTGATGGTGCTTATTTAAGCACTGCAGGCTTAATTCCAAGCATTTGTATTTCTTACAGTTCATTTTCATATGACCTTCCTTGGAAGAAGGTTTAGCTTTTCGCTTAAAATCCAGAATTCCAATGAGGAAGAGAATCCTAACTTTTATTCTTGAAATGTAAAGGAAGAAAACCGACATCATAGCTTTAGCACCTTGGTGCAGGAAGGGAACTTTACAAGATAACTTAGGCCAATTCCCTTATTATACTGATGAGAAAACCTGGGAGGTTTAATGTTCTATTTCAACTCAGAGGCAGAATTAGGAGCAGAGCCTAGATCATGGGCCAGATGTAGGGGTAGCTCTGTGAGCCGGGTGTGGCTGGATGTGTGAGGCTACACTCGTGAGCATATGCTTGTGTTTCCCTATTTCTTGTTTCCTGAGCGCAAACTAAACACTTTGGAATATCTGCTCTGCTGAAGAGTGGGAGGGAAAATATTGCTATTTAAAGTGGCTTTGAATCCATGTTTTAGAATTGACACATACACTTCTGGCATTTCATGAAAACACTTTTTTTATTTCTTATTTTATGTCTTTTAAATTATTTTAGAAACAATAATTAAAGGAAAAAAATTGACATGATAATCAGCTGTATTGTATACCAAATTATAACACATTGGAGAGCTCCAATACATAAATCTGTGCTGTTAAATTAACTCACTTTTCTGCAGGTCTTGGACTAAAGCTAAGGTCACAAGACAAATGACAACGGGACCAAAGAGGTAATATGAAGGAGTGAAGGTGGGTGAGGACTAGGGTGCACTAAAGAGTGCCAAAAAAAAAAAACAAAAACAAAACAACCCACAAACAAACCATTGCTAACCAGTCGATTCCAACTCATAGCAGCCCTTTAGGACAGAGCAGAATTGTCCCATAGGGTTTCCAAGGCTATATAATCTTTTCGGTTTCTCCCACGGAATGACTAGTGGGTTCAACCTTTTGGTTCCAACTTCCTTACTAGAGAGTGTAGCCCCATCCAGTCATGATTTTGCCCAATGTTGGCCAGTTTTTACTCTTTCAAGAGAAGTTAGAACTTCCTATTTTAATAAACTCTCAGTTTTCTAAGTTGGGAACAAATTCAATGAATAAAAACAGAAAAGAACAGAGCAATACTTTTTGCCAACAAAGCATTTCAGGTTGACTACCTCTAGAAAAAAATTTCTCCTGATTTCTCTGTTTAATTGAAAAATATCTTGGAATTCCAACAAAGCTTGTTAGAAAACAACACACACTAAAACAAACTGACCCTGCTATCATTTGCGGCCACTTTCCCCTGTGAATCAGGACGTTCTTAATACGGCCCAAGACAATCAAACAAAAACTGATGCAGAGACAGTAATAAAACTAAGCAACAATTTACAACTGTGTGTTCCTTGGTGACTGATCTTTTACATTGTAAATGTTCTGTAATGTATTTGCATTTTGCTGTCATGTCTTTTTGGCCTCCTTTAATCTAGAACAGTTCCCTGGACATGTTTGAAGATGATCTTAGGCCAGTTTTTTACTGTTGTTTGTTTTTTTCAGAATGTTCCTTCATTGGGATTTGCCTGATTGTTCCCTCATGGTTAGATTCAGGTTAAACATTTTTGCCAGAAATCTGACATTGGTGACATTGTGTCCTTCAGAGAACATCGATTCAGGACACACAATGTTCGTCTGTCTCATTATTGATGATAGGTTTGTATCACTTGGTTAAATGGTATTCACCAAATTTCTCCATTGTAATCTCTATTTACTATAATTTATAGTCAGTAATTTTCTGTAATCTCTTGCAGCCTACATTTCTTTAGTGAGCTAGTTGAGATTATGGATGTGGCCATGAACCAGAGAGAGAGAGAAAAAAAAAACTAGTTAAGGATCCAACCAGTGACTGGTTTCATAATCACCTGCTCTAATTAACTGTGTTCACTAACCATAAAGTAAAAATGAAAATCAAATGAAGGTGGTTTAGCATAGCTTTAGAGCCAGAAAGTGCTGGGTTTGAATGCATCTCCATCACTAGGAGCTTCTTGACTATGGACAAGTATTTAACTTAAAGAAGACTCAGTCTCCACTGGTCAAGCAGACAATAATACTAATGCTTCATGGGATTAGGTGACAACTAAGTGAGGTAAAACATGTAGTTCCGTGGTATAGTGTCATGCATGTAGTAAACTTCTTTATTATGAGCATCACTATTATTTATTTTGGGACATTATTTATATTTGAGACAATGCACTATAATCCTATATTGCAAACAGATGAACACATTACACATGAAGAACCAAGCAAACAAACCTGAAAAAAATTCATACATATTTTTGTGTTTTAATATAAATATATTGAATGTTTTTTAAAAAAAATTTAATTTAAACGTGTTTAGAAGTTAAAAATTATTTTTATAAAAACAGCAGGTACTTCATATATAATTGCAATAAAGCTATAGGAAGAGAAATCAGAGAATGAGATTTCCTCTGACATGAAAGATTGAATAATGCTTCCAGTCATAGTCATTTATATAGTAATTAGTATAATCTACCTGAATTCTTCCTGAAACTGCTCATTGCTACTGATTCTATAAAATCTGTAAGGACTGTCATTTTTGGATTAACTTTTCTGAAGGCATTTACATGCAATTTAAAAATTTTCCTCAACACCAAGGTAAAATAATTTGGGGGACACCTTTTCTTCCCCCCACTAAACAACAGATTATCATTAGTTTCAATAAAGTTGTTTAATAAAGCTGTTCCCCAACTAAGCAGTGACACTTGTTAACATTAGAAGATCCATAACCAGAAACCATCAGGGTTGTTGTTTCAACCAGCCTGTTACGGTCAGGCCAAATCCACTGTGCTGTAATCAGAAAAGGCATTCCCATATCTTCCCCACTAATTGCCTATTGCCTGTATTAACTTTATTCTAATACTATGCCCACTGAGCCCAGCATGATGAGATCAATCCCGTTTCAAGATCAACTACCCTCAATGACCTTCCTCCATCCCACATCAACGAGTAATAAAATGTGGCTTTCTCTTTTAAAAAAATTCCTTGAGAGTATTATTTCATGGCAACCTAACCTGTGTGTTCAACAGCAATACACCACAATTACTCTGTTCTGTGAAGTTATGGGTCCTGACCACTCTGTGATCTGCAATTGTTTTCAACTGCCAGCTTCGTTTCAAACTGTTATCGAATACCCACTGTGTGCTGGGCTCTGTCAGAAACATTGCCAGGGAGCTTGCTCTCAAGGAGTTTACAGTCAACATAGCAAAATGAGTTGAATGTTCTGAAGATAACTTCTCTTTAAAGTTTCTATAAATTTAAGCTTGTGCTTAAGTGTACCAGTTTAAAACGACTCTCTGGAAAATAGATTCAAAAGCTAAGAATCTATATAGTATTGTCACCGTTTTTGTTTTGTTGCTGTTTTTTTTTTTTAACATTCCAACACAGTTATAACATTTTAAGCTATGCTTCCCAAACAAACAGAAATAATTATAACAATAATTATCACAATAATCATATCCTGACAAACCTTTGCAAAGCTCAGGGGTCAAGAAATAAGCCTCCAGGGACTTGCGTGACACACAATGTTCAGAAGCTCAAGGGGACACCACTGAGATGAAAATAGGAAGTTAGGGGCTTTTCTGTGTCTGTTAGCAGGAACAATGGCTGTATTTATTCTTCTTATTTCCCCTAAAAAAGTTGTGAAAGTTAAAAGTGTCATCTTCTCCCTCAAAATGTTCACAAACATGGGAATCTAAGACTAAGCCAAAGTTCAGAAATTGCTTTCAATTGCTCTGAACTTTCAGACTTCTTTTTTGTGCAACCTAATGTTTATTATATAAAAGAATAAGAAGCCAGCTCACAGGTGAAATTCTACTAAAGAAGCCTGCACTGAACTGTCAAAGGGCCGACACAACTGAAATTGAATCCACGAAGTTCATATTCATACAAATATATATCTGAAATCCCCTTCAATTTAGTTTTATTTCCTCATGCATCGGAGTATCAGAATTCATTTTCCAAAAGATCAAGACATTGCCATATTTCAAAAGAAGAGAAAAGCAGCCCGGGATGACTAACCTTTAATCTATCACAAAGAATACACCTTCCAAAAGAGGAGTTCTCTTGTCCACAAAAGAGAATCTCTACTTAACATCAAAAAGAGCGTGACCTTTAATTCCGAGCAGCGCTAGGTGGCAGAGGAGAGTTGGTTAAGCTTCCAGGCTCTCCCTGAGGGCTGTTGTCTGGCATGGACGCCTGAACTGCTCTCAACCTGACCTTCTCCTTGGATTCAAAGAGAAGACTTTAGTCTGACCTGACCTCCAACAGCAGCTTCTTCATTAAGTGGGAAACTGCTGTGAGGTAAATACAACTCTCTGAAACCTTTAATTGCAGTTTATTTGACTAACAAGATTACGCCCGCATTAAAGACGCCTAGCTGTACAACCCTGCTCTTTAGTCTAGCAGATCACATGTGACAGCACAGCACCAAATCAGTAAGAGAAACACGGAGGACTGGGGACGGACCCACAACGCCCCACTACTTACGTATGACGGACTCTCCGGAGGAAGCTCCAAGATGGCATTTTCTTTCTGGTGTACCTATGGAAGGGAAGAGGTTTCAGCTGAAACTGCCCTGCAGCTTGATTGGAATGTCCACAAGGGGGAAGCACAAAGGAGAGGGGTATGTTTAGATGCTGTTGCAAAGATCTTCGTTTGTTGGTGTTCACAAACCTGGAAGAAAAAGTTCTTTTAGGAATCGACTTGCAGAGCCACCTAACCTTTCTAAGCCTCATTTTCTTTGCTCCAAAAATGAGGTTAATAACAGTATCTACTTAAAGGGCTGTTGTGAGGAGTAGTAAATAATGATCTGATAGATAATCCATGAAAAGTGCTTAGCATGGTGACTCGTCAATAAAGTACTCAATAAACCTTACCAAAACCAAACCAAACCAAACCAAACTCAATGCCTTCAAGTTGATTGGACTCGTAGTGACCCTATAGGACAGAGTAGAACTGCCTCACGGGGTTTCCAATGAGCGGCTGGTAGATTCAAACTGCCCAACTTTTGGTTAGCAGCCGAGCTCTTAACCTCTGTGTCACTAGGCCTTAGCTATCATTATTGTTGTTAGGTGTGCTCAAGTCAGTTCCAACTCATAGTGTGACCCTATGTACAACAGAAGAGAACACTGCCCAGTCCTGCACCATCCTCACAGTCGTTGCTATGCTTGAGCCCATTGTTGCAGCCACTGTGTCAACCCATCTCCTTGAGGGTCTTCTTCTTTTTTGATAACCCTCTACTTTACCAGGCATGATGTCTTTCTCCAAGGACTGGTCCTTCTTGATAACATGTCCAAAGTATGTGAAACAAAGTCTTGCCATCCTCACTTCTAAGGAGCATTCTGGCTGTACTTCTTCCAAGACAGATTTGCTCGTTCTTCTGGCAGTCCATTGTATATTCAGTATTCTTTGCCAACACCATAACTCAAAGGCATCAATTCTTCTTTCGTCTTCCTTATTCATCGTCCAGCTTTCACACATATACGAAGTGATTGAAAATATCATGGCTTGGGTCAGGCACACTTTAGTCCTCAAAATGACATCTTTGCTTTTTAACACTTTAAAGAAGTCTTTTTCAGCAGATTTGCCCAACGCAATATGTTGTTTGATTTCTCGACTGCTGCTTCCATGGGCATTGATTGTGGATCCAAGAAAACTGAAATCCTTGACAACTTCAATATTTTCTCCATTTATCATGACGTTGTTTATTGGTCCAGTTGTGAGAATTTTTGTTTTCTTTATGTTGAGGTGTAATCCATACTGAAGGCTGTAGTCTGTGATCTTCATCAGTAAGTATTGTAAGTGCTATCATTATTACCACCACCAAATGAGACCTACTGCCATTGAGTCAATTCCAACTCATAGCAACCCTATAGGACAGCGTAGAACTGCCCCATAGCGTCTCCAGGGTTGTAAATCTTTATAGAAGCAGATTGCCACATCTTTCTCCCATGATGCAGCTGGTGGTTTCGAACTGCCAACCTTTTGGTTAGCAGCCGAGTGTTTTAACCACTAGGCAAGCAGTGCTCCTATCCAAATGAGACAGAGGATGGGGAGGCTTTATTAAAAAAAAAAAAAAAAAAAGCCATCATCATCATTATTATTATTACCACTTTCATACTTCTATGCTTCAGCTAAATCAGGTGTTTTTCAAGGACATCTTGCAATTTCTCCCCTCTAAGGAGCCCTGGTGGCACAATGGTTAAGTGTTCAGCTGCTAACAAATGTTGGAGATTCAAACCCACCAGCCGCTCTGCGGGAGATCTGCTCCCATAAAGATTACAGCCTAGGAAACCCTATGGGGTTAATTCTGCTCTGTCACATGGGGTCACTGTGAGTTGAAACAGACTTGACGGTACCTAACAACAATGACGACGACTTCAGTATCTAGTATAATGTTCACAACTCTTGCTCTGGAATCAAAGCTGTGTCTGAAATCTGCCTCTGCCATTTATCAGCTCTGTAACTTTGGGCAACTGATTTCATCTTTCTGAGCCTCCGTTTCCCCACCTGAAAAACAAGGATAGTAATTGGACTTTTGTCTGTAGGTTATTAAGAGGATTAGATGGCTTATTGTCTAGTGCAGAGTAAGAATCCACCAGAGGTTATCTCCTATTACTAGCATTAGTACCACTGTTCACTTAGCTTGGCATATCATCCCAATCTAAAACCTACATCCTTTAAATTATAGTTTAAAAATCTCCTCCATTGGTCCACATGCCCATTCTGTCATGTAACAAATATTCTCATGTCTCCTTCATACCCTGGGGGATTAAAAAATATGTTGAACATAGCTCCTGCCATTAAGAAGCTCCTACTCTGGGAGGGGAAATAGGTCAGGTGTGTAATGTGCTGAATCAATGTAGAGTGTTAAGTGCCCAAGGAGGCATTTATTTCAAAGATGATGTTACTTTCACCTGGGAAGACTCTAGGAAGGGAGACGATGTGTACCATCATGGTTAGGAGCAAGGGTTTTTGTGTTACAGAGATATGGAGTTAAATCTCAGCTTTGGCATTTGTTAGCTATATAAGTTTGGATAAGTTATAATATTCTCTCAGAGTTTCAGTTTCTTCGGTAAAACAGAGATTATTGTAGAACCGACATAACAGAGAGTGAAGATTATGTATAAAAATCCACTTAAAATGCTACAGAATTTCAATAAATGTGCATTCTTATTACTAGTAATGATAATAATATAGATACTATCACCATCAAGTCTTCATGCCAGTGACACTGAATATGGTTCCTGAATTATAAATAAAGATTTGAATACAAGGCTGGGGAAAGCAGATGAGGCAAGAAGAAACAAACTCAGAAGTGAGAAAACAGAGAATGTCAGCAGGAACCAGAAAGTGGTTCAGGCTGGCCTTATCAAACACTGAAATGTGTAGTTAGGGTGATCAACTGTCCTGCTTTGCATGAATTGAAGGGTTTTCTGGGAAAGTGAGACTTTCAGTACTAAAACTGGGAAAGTCGTAGGAAAAACCAGGAGTTGATCACCCTAAGCACAGAAGATATGGCCGAACAAATAAGGGTCTTGAAGGCCACGGTAAGGGGTTTAGGCCATATTTGTAAGCAATAAGGAGCTACTGAAAGTTTTTGAGTAGGGGAGTAACTGTTTAGAAGTGTGTTTCAGGCACTCAGTCTACAAAATGAAGGCTTCATCTCTTAACCTTGCCAAATAGTCTCCTTCTCATTGCTCCTCCCACAGTCCTTTGTTTGTAGGTGTTCTCTAGCATTTATCCCATGATATTTGTGTTAAAGACTTGTGTGGGGTGGCCTTGTAATTTTATAACATATCTCTTTGAGGTTAGATTTGGGTCTTCACTATTTTATCTCCATGCTCTCTTGTACATAACTCAATACTTATTAAATTGATGAACACCTATAATTCTATACAATATTAACTGACTTTTGCTAGTCATCTCGGTTCAGAATTGAACATTGAGTTTCTGTGTGCCTAGTAATTATTTTTCTGGTGACATATAAAGTCAATCACTTAAAATATCGATTGGCAAATCCACACACAAAATATGCGTCTGTAAAATGTTAGGGAGTATTTTTCCCTCTCCACTAAAAATAGAAACTTTGCTTGCTCTTTCATTACCCATTCTTTCACGCAGTCATGCATTCATTCAACCAACAAATAGCAGCACTGTGTGTTGGTCCCGTGTGTTGGCCTGAGATTCAGTATAAGAGTGAGATTTCCCACCTTATTTCCCACCTATAAGGCAGAGCAATGGCTAGAGCTTCTGCAAGGTTCAAGTTAGCCAAAAGTCACTTTCAAATGCTTAACGACACCATGGAAAGGTTCATTTTAGATACTGTCACATCCACAAAGCATCCGCTTATTCCTATGTTTAAGTTACTGTGGAGGAAACCAAGATATATTAACTGGTAATATAATATTTTGTGATTTTAAAGTATGGGCTGTATGGGCTAGAAAGGCGTGGGTTCAAACCCCAGCTGTGCGTCGATCCTTAACAAATTATTAGCCTCTCTGAGCTACAGTTTATCTGCAAAGTGGAAATAAAATACTATCTACCTCGTAAGGTTGTTATAAGAATAAAATGAGATAATTCATGTAAAGCATTTAGCACTGTGAACATATTTTATGCAAGCAATGTTTCTGAAAGTCTTGAATAATCTAAAACTGACACAGACAAAGACAAAGGATGGAACATATTTCTGTTTACTGGCTACAGAGGGGTTTTCTTGTAGCCAGTTCGTTCATTCATTCATATATAATCATTTGGCTGTCCAGCATTGAAATTACACTATTCGTACGTGTATGTAAATATATATATTTACATGTGGTGAAATATATATATATATTTACATGTGGTGAAAATATACACAATAAAACCTTCACCAATTCAACAATTTCCATGTGTACAGTTCGGTAACATCGATTACATTCTTCATGTTGTGCAGCCTTTGTCACTATTCTTTTCCAAATTAGTCTACCACATTAACATAAACTCAATGCCCCGAAGCAAAACTCCACCTTTTCCCCTCTCTCCCACTCCTAGTGTCTTAGTTATCTAGTGCTGCTGTAACAGAAACACCACAAATGGATGGCTTTAACAAATAGAAATTTATTCTCTCATACTCTAGGAGGCTACAAGTCCAAATTCAGGGTGCCAGCTTAGGGGGAGGCTTTTTTGTCTCTGTGAGTACTGGGAGAAGGTCCTTGTCGTCAATCCTCCCCTGGTCTAGGAGCTTCTCAGTGCAGGGACCCCGGGTCCAAATGATGTGCTCCGCTCTCGGCACTTATTTCTTGGTGGTATGAGGTCCCGCTCCTCTCTGTTTTATGTCTCTCTTTTCTATCTTAAAAGAGATTGACTCAAGATACAACCTAATCCTGTAGATTGAGTTCTGCCTTATTAACATAACTGCCTCTAATCCTGCCTCATGAACATCATAGAGGTTAGGATTTACAATACATCAGATCACAAATTGGTGGACAACCACGAAATACTGGGAATCATAGCCCAGCCAAACTGACACACATTTTTGGGGGACACAATTCAATCCATGACACCTAGTAACTACTTAAAATCTTTGGTTTCTGTATATTTGATTATTTCATATAAGTGAGATGAGTGTCCTTTTGTCACTGACTTATTTTGCTCAGCATTGTTTTCTAGGTTCATCCATGCTGTGGCATGTATGAGGACTTCATTTCTCTTTATGGCTGAGTAATATTCCATTGTATGTATATACCACATTTTGTTTATCTATTGATTTGTTATGGAGCCATGGTGGCAGTGGTTACAAGCTATGATTGCCAACCAAACGGTTGGCAGTGTAAATCCATCAGCCACTACTTGGAAACCCTATTGGGAATTTCTACTCTGTCCTATAGGGTCACTATGAGTCAGAATTGACTTGATAGCAACGGGTTTTGTTTTGTTTTATTCATTTGTTGATGGACGTTTTGGATATTTTCACCTTTTGGCAACTGTGCAAAGTGCTGTAATGAACATTCAAGTACAGGTTTCTGTTTGCATTCCTGCTTTCACGTCTCTGGCTATGTACCTAAGACTGGGATTTCTAGGTCATGTGGTAGTTCTGTGTTCAGCTTTCGAGAAACTGCCAAACGGTTCTCCATAGTGGTTGTACCGTTTTACATTCCCACCAGCAATAGATGAGGATTCCAATTTTTCTACCTGTTGTTTTCCATTTTTTAAATCATTGCCATTTTAATGGGGGTGTGTTGGTATCTCATTGTGGTTTTGATTTGCATCTCCTTAATGGTTAATGAGGAGCCCTGGTGGCACAGTAGTTAAGTGCTCAGCTGATATCGAGAAGGTCGGTAGTTCAAACCTATGAGCTGCTCCACCGCAGAAAGATGTGGTAATCAGCTTCCATAAAGATTACTGTCTTGGAAACCCTATGGGTCAGTTCTGCTGTGTCCTATAGGGTCACTATGAGGCAAAATCGACTTAACAGCACACAACAACATGGCAAATGACACTGAGCATCTTTTCATGTACTCATTGGCCATTTGTATTTCTCTGTGGTAAAACATCCGTTCAAATCCTCAGTCCATTTTTTAATAGGATTGTTTGTGATTTTGTTGTTAAGTTGTAGAAGTTTTTTTAAAATATATTTTGATTATTTGACCCTTATCAAATATATGGTTCCTCAAAATTTTCTCCCAATCTGCAGGTTGTCTTTTCACTTTGTTGATAAAGTTCTTTGATTAACGTGTTTAATTTTTATGAAGTCCCATTTATCTATTCTGTCTTATACTGCTCATGCTTTTATTGTTACATCTGAAAATCTATCATTAAAAACTAGGTCCCACAACCTAACTCCTGCATTTTCTTCTAATAATTTTATGGTTTTAGTTTTCACATATAGGTCCTTGATCCACTTTGAATTGGTTTTGAGTATGGTGTGAGACACGGATCCTGACTCATTCTTCTCCATGTGTAAATCCAATTTACCCAGCACCATTTGTTGAAGAGACTCTTCCTTCCCTATTGAATGGACTTAGTACCCTTGTCTAAATCAGTTGACCATACATATATGGTTTATTTCTCTATTTTCAATTCTATTCCATTGATGCAGAACATTTAGTTGTGCTCATGAGGAACCTGTACACAGACCAAGAGGCCGTCATTTGACTAGAACAAGGGGATTCTGTGTGGTTTAAAATCAGGAAAAGTGTACATCAGGGTTGTATCATTTCACCATACTTACTCAATATGTATGCTGAGCAAATAATCTGAGAAGCTGGACTATATGAAGAGGAATGGGCATCAGGATTGGAGGAAGACTCATTAACAACCTGTGTTATGCAGATGACACAACCTTCCTTGCTGAAAGTGAAGAGGACTTGAAGCACTTACTAATGAAGATCAAAGACCACAGCCTTCAGAACAGATTGCACCTCAACATAAGGAAAACAAAATCCTCACAACTGGACCAATAAGCAACATCATAATAAACAGAGAAAACATTGAAGTTGTCAAGGATTTCAGTTTACTTGGATCCACAATCAGTGCCCATGGAAGAACCAGTCGAGAAATTAAACGACATATTGCATTGGGCAAATCTGCTACAAAAGACCTCTTTAAAGTGTTGAAAAGCAAAGATGTCACTTTTAGGACTAAGGTGAACCTCACCCAAGCCATGATATTTTCAGTCGCCTCATATACATATGAAAGCTGGACAATGAATAAGGAAGACTGAAGAAGAACTGATGCCTTTGGATTATAGTATTGGTGAAGAATATTGAATATACCATGGACTGCCAGAAGAGTGAACAAATCTGTCTTGGAAGAAGGACAGCCAGAGTGCTTCTTAGAAGTGAGGATGGCAAGACTTTGTCTCATATACTTTGAACATGTTATCAGGAGGGACCAGTCCCTGGAGAAGGACATCATGCTTGGTAAAGTAGAGGGTTAATGAAAAAGAGGAAGACCCTTGAGGAGATGGATTGACACAGTAGATGCAACAATGGGCTCAAACATGGCAACAATTGTGAGGATGGGTTCCTGGGAAGCAGACACTTGGGTGAAGATGAGCATGCAAGTGTTTTATTAGGAAATGATGTCCGCATCAGTCCCGGCAGGAGAAGAGAAGGATGCAATCACAACTAAGGCCTCAGTCAGCCCCTCACTGAATGTTTTAAAGCTGAAGTAGCTCCTGGAGGATTCCAAAATTAGTACAAGGAGGCCATGTTTTCATACTCCTGCTTCATCCAGTCCTTAGAGGCAGGCTGCCCCAGGAATGGGTACGTTCTTGAGCCAGAAAGCTCTATTCAGCTGAGGGAATCTCCACAGAGAGACTCGTATGAGGCCTGTGAGTCCACTCACTCTCAGAAGCTGGGTGAATACATCCTGAAGTGAGGATCTTGGCAGTGTAACACTGTATCCGCCACAGCAGATGGAAGTAAATGTAAGATGATTTCAGATGTAAGTAAAAAAGTATGTTTATATTAAATAATTTCAAAATTATATACATTATCTTACTGTGCATGTTTCCTATTGTAATGCTTGTATAATACCTTCAGCCAATTTTTATTCTCTCGTTTATTTAATGGTGCCTATCTCATAACTTTTTGGTAAGAATTTAAAATATAATGTATGTGGAGTACTTTGCAAAGTTCCTGGCACACAGCAACTGTCGAATGTGTTTGCAGCTTTGCTTAAGAGAAGGTCTAGGAATACAGAAGGACTCAGTAATAAATGAAGAAAAAGAAACTATGTTAACATTTTAAAACTTAGACTTAAACCACTGAGCATGCCACTGGCAAAGTTTATGTTATGGTATTTGACTAGTGGGTGTATGGGTCTAGCTTTATGTCAACATCAAATAAGGGTTTGGGTTTTGGCATCTGGTGGGAAATTTCAACTAGACTGTGAACATTCTTCTCTCCCTTTATTAGAAGGAAATTTGAGAGTGTTAGAATTATTCTCTGTCCATTTGGGGAATAAAAAATATAAACAATGGTAACAAGAAAGGAACAGAACCAAGGTATAGTAAAGAATCCAAATTCATGATTAAAAAAAAAAAAAACAAACCAAACCTGTTGCCACAGAATTGATTCCAACTCATAGCGACCCTATAAATTCATGATACAGGGTGTTTATGCCCCAACTAGGTCATCATATCCACCATTTTTTTTTGTATTTTTTTAAATTGTACTTCAGATGAAGGTTTACAGAATAAACTTCTCATTAAACAATTAGTACACATATTGTTTTGTGACATTGGCTGCCAACCCCACGATATGTCAACACACGCCTCTTCTAGACCTTGGGTTCCCTATTACCAGCTTCCCCATCCCCTCATGCCTTCTCATCCTTGCCTCTGGGCTGGTGTGCCCATTTAGTCTCATTTTGTTTTATGGGCCTGTCTAATCTTTGGATGAAGGGTGAACCTCAGGAGTGACTTCATTACTGAGATAAAAGGGTGTCCAGGGGCCATACTCTTGGGGTTTCTCCAGTCTCTGTCAGATCAGTAAGTCTGGTCTTTTTTAGTGAGTTAGAATTTTGTTCTACTTTTTTCTCCAGCTCTGCCTAAGTCCCTCTATTGTGATCCCTGTCAGAGCAGTCAGTGGTGGTAGCTGGGCACCATCTATTTGTGCTGGACTCAGTCGGGTGGAGGCTGTAGTTAGTACTTGTGGTTCATTAGTCATTTGGACTAATCTTTCCTTTGTGTCTTTGGTTATCTTTATTCTCCCTTGCTGTAGACGGGGTGATACCAGTGGAGTATCTTAAATGGCCACTCACAAGCTTTTAAGACCCCAAAGTAGAATGTAGAACATTTTCTTTATAAATTATGTTATGCCAGTGGAGCTAGATGTTCCCTGAGATCATGGTCCCCACAGCCCTCAACCTAGCAATTCATTCCCTTAGGGAGTTTGGATGTGTCTATGGAGCTTCCACCACCTTGCCTTGGACAAGTTGTGCTGGTGTCCCCAATATTGTGTACTGTCTCACCCTTCACCAAAGTTACCACTTATCTATTGTCTAGTTAGTGTTTTTCCATCCCCACCCCTCCTGTCCCTCGTAACCATCAAAGATTGTTTCTTTTTGTGTGTAAACCTTTTCATGAGTTTTTATAGTAGTGATCTCATACAATATTTGTCCTTTTGTGATTGATTTATTTCACTCAGCATAATGCGCTCCAGGTTCATCCATGTTGTGAGATACTTTGCAGATTCATCATTGTTCTTTATTGTTGTGTAGCATTCCATATTATTGTGTAGTATTCCATTTTAGTTTATCTTTCATCTGTTGATGGGCATCTAGGTTGTTTCCATCTTTTTGCTATTGTGAACAATGTTGCAGAGAACATGGGTGTACATATATCTGTTTGTGTGACGGCTGTTATTTCTGTAGGATATATTCCTAGGAGTGGCATCGCCAGATCATGTGGTATTTCTATTTCTAGCTTTTTAAGAAATCGCCATCTCATTTTCTAAAATGGTTGTACCATTTTGCATTCCCACCAGAAGTGCGTTAAGATCTCCCCACAGCCTCTCCAACATTTGTTATTTTCTGTTTTTCTTATTCGTGCCAGTAATGTAGGAGTGAGATGGTATCTCATTGTGGTTTTGATTTGCATTTCTCTAATGGCTAGTGATCATGAGCATTTCCTCATGTGTCTGTTAGCTGCTTGAATGTCTTCTTTGGTGAAGTGTCTGTTCAGATCCTTTGCCCAATTTTTAATTGAATTATTTGTCTTTTTGTTGTGGTGTTGGATTTCCCATAGATTTTAGAGATTAGACTTTTGTCCAATTTGTAATAGTCAAAATGTTTTTCCCAGTCTGCAGGTTCTCTTTTTACTCTTTTGGTGAAGTTTTTTTGATGAGCATAAGTATTTAATTTTTAGAAGATCCCATTTATCTAGCTTATCTTCTGGAGTTTTTGTGTTGTTAGTAATGGTTTGTATTCTGTTAATGCCATATATTAGGGCCTCTAGCATTGATATTATTTTTTCTTCTATGATGTTTATAGTTTTCTGTTTTATATTTAAGTCTTTGATCCATTTTGAATTAGTTTTTGTGTATGGTGTGAGGTATGGGTCCTGTATCATTTTTCTGCAGATGGACATGCAGGTTTGCAGCACTATTTGTTAAAAAGACTGTCTCTACCCCATTCAATGGACTTTGGGCCCTTGTCGAAGATTCGGTGACTGTAGGTGGATGGATTTATACCTGGGTTCTCAATTCCATTCCATTTGTCAACATATCCATCATTGTACCAGTACCAGGCTGTTTTGACTACTGTAGCTGTATAGTAGGTTCTGAGGTCAGGTAGTATGAGTCCTCCTACTTTATTCTTCTTCTTCAATCGTGCTTTACTTATCTGGGGCCTCTTCCCTTTCCATATAAACTTAATGATTAGTTTTTCAATCTCGTTAAGGAATGCTGTTGGTATTTGGCTCGGGATTGCATTGTATTTGTAAATTGCTTTAGGTAGAATTGACATTTTCACAATGTTGGGTCTACCTATCCATGAGCATGGTATGTTTTTCCATTTATGTAGATCTCTTTTGTTTTTTTGCAGTAGTGTTTTGTAGTTTTATTTGTATAGGTCTTTTACATCTCCGGTTAGATTTACTCCTAAGTAGTTTATTTTTTTAGGGGCTGTCATAAATGGTATTTTCTTCCTGACTTCCTTTTCGTCGTTCTCTTTATTTGTGTGTATGAATCTAACTGATTTTTGTATGTTTGTCTTATATCCAGCTACTCTGCTGGACCTTTCTATTAGTTCCAGTAGTTTTCTTGTGGAGTCTTTTGGGTTTTCTATGTATAGTATCATATGATCCACAAATAGGGACAGTTTTACATCTTCATTACCAGTTTGGTTGCCCTTTATTTCTTTCTCTTGCCTCACTGGCATAGCTAGGGCTTCCAGCACAATGTTAAATAGGAGTGGTGATAAAGGGCAATCTTGTCTTGTTCCTGTTCTCAAGGGGAATGTTTTCAACATCTCTCCATTAAGAATGATATTGGCTTTGGTGAAGGGTATGACAGTACACAATACTGGGGAAGCCAGCACAACTTGTACAAGGAAAGGTCAGGGAAGCTCCATAGACACATCCAAACTCCCTGAGGGACTGAATTGCTGGGTGGAGGGATGTGGGGGCCATGGTCTCAGGGAACATCTAGCTCAATTGGCATAACACAGTTTATAAAGACAATGTTCTACATTCTACCTTGGTGAGTAGCGTCTGGGGTTTTAAAAGCCTGTGAGCAGCCATCTAAGATACTCCACTGTTCTCACCCCTTCAGGAGCAAAGGAGAATGACGAGAACAAGATACGAGGAAAAGACTAGTCCAAAGGACTAATGGACCACAGCTACCATGGCCTCCACCAGACTGAGTCCAGTACAACTAGATGGTGCCCGGCTACCACCATTGACTGCTCTGACCGGGATCACAATAGAGGGTCCTGGGCAGAGCTGGAAAAGAATGTAGAACAAAATTCTAACTCACAAAAAAAGACCAGATTTACTGGCCTGACAGACTGGAGAAACCCCGAGAGTAGGGCCGCCAGACACCCTTTTAGCTCAGTGGTGAAGTCACTCCTGAAGTTCACCATTCAGCCAGGGATTGCACAGCCTCATAAAACAAAACAGGACTAATGAGGCACAGCAGTCCAGGGACAAGGACTAGAAGGCAGAATGGGACAGGAAAGCTGGAGATAGGGAACCCATGGTTGAGAAGGGACAGTGTTGACATGTCGTGGGGTTGTTAACCATTGTCATAGGGCAATATGTGTACTAAGTGTTTAATCAGAAACTATTTGTTCTGCAAACCTTCATCTAGGGTACAAAAAAAAAAAAAAGGAATTATCTATGTGAGATCAGATTGACAACAGCAGCTCAAAAGGTTTGATGGGAAGCCTAGAGAACAGTGAGTTGAAGATAATGGTGATAGAATAATTCAGAAAAGGATAGGGAGAATAGCAGCACAACTGGAAGAATGTAATTTATGTCACTGAATTGTACATGTAGAAACTTTTGAAATGGTGTAACTTTGGCTATGTATATTTTCAGCAAAAAAATGGTCCTCCAGGGTCTAGAAGGGAGAGTGTTGACATGTCGTGGGGTTGTTAACCATTGTCATAAAACCATACGTGTACTGACTGTTTAATGAGAAACTATTTGTTCTGTAAACCTTCATCTAAAGTTAAATTAAAAAAAAAAAATAGTGCCAAAAAAAAGAATGATATTGGCTGTTGATTTTTTATGTTGTTGTTAGGTGCCGTCGAGTCCATTCTGACTCATAGAGACCCTATGTACAACAGAATGAAATACTGCCCGGTCCTACACTATCCTCACAATCCTTGTTATGCTTGAGCCCATTGTTGCAGCCACTGTGTTAGTCTATCTCCCTGAAGGTCTTCCTCTTTTTTGCTGACCCTCTACTTTACCCAGCATGATATCCTTCTCCAGGAACTGATCCCTCCTGATAACATGTCCAAAGTATGTGAGACGTAGTCTTGCCATCCTTGCCTCTAAGGAGCATTCTGTTTGTACTTCTTCCAAGACAGATTTGTTTGTTATTTTGGCAGTCCATGGTATAGTCAATATTCTTTGCCGACATCACAATTCAAAGGTGTCAATTCTTCTTCGGTCTTCCTTATTCATCGTCCAGCTTTTGCATGCATATGAGACTATTGAAAACACTATGGTTTGGATCAGGCACACCTTGTCTTTAAGGTGACATCTTTGCTTTTTAACACTTTAAAAAGGTCTTTTGCAGCAGATTTGCCCTATGCAATAGGTTGTTTGATTTCTTGACTGCTGCTTCCATAGGTGTTGATTGTGGATCCAGGTAAAATGAAATCCTTGACAACTTCAATCTTTTCTCCACTTATCATGATGTCACTTATTGGTCCAGTTGTGAGGATTTTTGTTTTCTTTATGTTGAGGTTCAATCCATACTGAAGGCTGTAGTCTTTGATCTTCATCAGTAAGTGCTTCAAGTGCTCTTCTCTTTCAGCAAGCAAGGTTGTGTCATCTGTGTAACGCAGGTTGTTAATGAGTCTGCCTCCAATCCTGATGCTGTATTCTTCTTCTTCATATAGTCAAGCTTCTCGGATTATTTGTTCAGCATACATATTGAATAGGTATGGTGAAAGAATACCACCCTGACACACATCTTTCCTGAGTTTAAACCACATAGTATCCCCTTGTTCTATTCGAATGACTACCAGAAATTCAAGCCAGATTCAGAAGAGGACGTGGAACAAGAGGTATCACTGCTGATGTCAGATGGATCCTGGCTGAAAGCAGAAAATACCAGAAAGATGTTTACCTGTGTTTTATTGGCTATGCGAAGGCATTTGACTGTGTGGATCGTAACAAATTATGGATAACATTGTGAAGAATAGGAATTCCAGAACACTTAATTGTGCTCATGAGGAACTGTATATAGACCACGAGGCAGTCTTGGGTTTTGTATACCTGTTGCCGTCAAGTCGATTCCACCTCATAGTGACCCTGTAGGACAGAGTGGAACTGCCCCATGGAGTTTCCGAGGAGTGCCTGGTGGATTTGAACTGCCGATCTTTTTCAGTTAGCAGCCGTAGCACTTAACCACTATGCCACCACGGTTTCCGGGTTTTGTATAGATGTCCTTTATTATGTTGAGGAATTTCCCTTCTGTACCTGTTTTACTGAGAGTTTTTTTAAATCAGGAATGGGTGTTGGACTTTGTCGAATGCCTTTTCTGCATCGACTGAGATGATCATGTGATTATTTATGTGGTGGATTATGTTGATTGATTTTCTAATATTGCACCATCCTTGCATACCTGGTATGAATTCCACTTGGTTGTGGTGTATTATATTTGTGATATGATGCTGAATTCTACTGGCTAGAATTTTGTTGAGAATTTTTACATCTATATTCATCAGGAATATTGGTCTGTAATTTTCTTTTTTTGTGGTGTCTTTGCCTGGTTTTGGTATCAGGGTTATGCTGTCTTCATAGAATGAATTCAGAAGTATCCCTTCCTTTTCTATGTCCTGAAATAGTTTGAGTAGTACTGGTGTAAGCTCTTCTCTGAATGTTTGGTAGAATTCTCTAGTGAAGTCATCTGGGACAGGGCCTTTTTTTGTTGGGAGTTTTTTTTTATTACCTTTTCAATCTCTTCTCTTGTCACGGGTCTGTTCAGATTTTCAACTTCAGTTTGTGTTAGTTTAGCTAGGTAGTTTGTTTCTAGAAATTTTTCCCTTTCCTCTAGGTTTTTAACTTTGTTGGAGTATAGTTTTTCATAGTACTCTTTTATGATCCTTTTTATTTCAGTTGGGTCTGTTGGAATGTCCCTCGTTTCATTTCTTTGGGTTATTTGCATCCTCTCCTGTTTTTCTTTTTCATTTGGCCAATGGTTGGTTGATTTTGTTGCTCTTTCAAAGAACTGACTTTTGGTTTTGTTGATTCTTTCTTTTAACTAGTCTCTGTTTCATTTATTTCTTTTCTGATCTTTATTATTGCCTTTCCTCTGGTGGCTGTGGGCTTCTTTTGCTGTTCTCTTTCTATTTGTTCAAGTTGTGTAGCTAATGTTTTGATTTTGACCCATCTTTTTTGATGTGTGCATCTATTGCTATAAATTGACCTCTGAATACTGCCTTTGCTGTGTCCCAAATATTTTGGTATGATGTGTTTTCATTCTCGTTTGATTACAGGAATTTTTCTACTCCATCTTCAATTTATTCTATTACCTAGTGGGTTTTTAAGCAGGGTGTTATTCAGTTTCCATGTTTTTCATTTTTTTTCCTTGCTCTTCCTGTTATTAATTTCTACTTTGATGGTGTTGTGATCAGAGATGCTTTGTATTATCTCAATGTTTTGGATTTTGTTGAGGGTTGCTTTGTGGTCTAAGATGTGGTCTATTCTGGACAATGTTCCATGTGTGTTGGAAAAGAATGTATACTTTGCTGCTGTTAGGTAGAGTGTTCTATATATATCTATGAGGTCAAGTTGCCTGATTGTGCCCTTTAGATCTTCTGTACCTTTGCTGAGTTTCTTTCTCAATATTCTGTCCTTTACTGAGAGTGGTGTGTTGAAGTCTCCTACTATTATGGTAGAACTGTCCATTTCTCTTTTCAGTGCTGTTAGAGTTTTTTTTTAATGTATTTTTGAACCCTGTCATTGAGTGCATAGATACTTATTATGGTTGTCTTCATGACAGATCATTCCTTTAATTATTATATAATGCCCTTCTTTGTCTTTTATGGTGGATTTTGTTTTAAAGTCTATTTTATCTGAGATCAGTATTGCCGCTCCTACTCTTTTTTGGTAGCTGTTTGCTTGATATATTTTTTTCCATCATTTGATTTTTAATAAATTTATGTTTTTGTTTCTAAGGTGTGTATTTTCTAGACAGCATACTGATGGGTCCCTTTTTTGGTTATCCATTCTGTCACTCTCTGTCTCTTTATGGGTGCATTTAGTCCATTTATGTTCAGTGTAATTATTGATAGGTGTGAGTTTATTGCTGTCATTTTGTAGTGCTTTTTTTTTTTGTGCTGCTGACATTTTCTTTGTTCCTCTTACTGTCCTATGCTGAATTCCTTTAGTTTGTGGATTTTTTTTTTGCTTCTTTTGTTTTTGTAGATATTGTGTTTACTGAGATTTTATGTTTTTCTTCTTTATTTTGATGAGTAGGTTTGTTAAGTTTCTTTGTGGTTATTCTGAAATTTACGCTTGTCTTCCTGAGGTTGAACCAGTCTCGTATTACTTGGTATCACCTTGACTTCCTCTCCATTTGTAAGTTCTATACCTACACCATTTATTCTCTTTTTTATTTTTCAGGTTAACCTCTCTTGTTCCCTGTTGTAAGTCTTTTAGTTTCATTTTATCCTCGAGAGTCCATTGCCTTGGTTGGTATTTGGCTGATGTGGTCTTGCATCTTAGATTCAGGCTGTTGTCTGATGTTGTAGGTTCTCTAACTAAAGGACTCCCTTTAATAATTCTTGTAAGTTTGGTTTGGTTTTACATATTCCCTAAATTTCTGTTTATATGGAAATGTCCTAATTTCACCATCATATTTGAGCAAGAGTTTTCAGGATATATTATTCTTGCTTGGCAGTTTTTTTCTTTCAAAGTTTTATATATGTCATCCCATTGCCTTCTTGCCTGCATGGTTTCTGCTGAGTAATCACAGCTTAGTCTTATTGCTTCTTCTCTATATGTGATTTTTCATTTTTTTCGAGCTGCTCTAGGGATTCTTTCTTTGTCTTTGATTTTAGCAAGTATGATTATGATATGCCTTGGTGATTTTCTTTTGAGGTCCGTCCTATATGGGGTACATTGAGCTTCTTGAATGATCAGCTTTTCATCTTTCATGATATTAGGTAAGTTTTGTGTCAGCAATTCTTCAGTGATCCTGTGTGTTTTCCCTTTTCTCCCCCTGTTCTGGAACTCCAATCACTTGTGCATTTTTGCTTTTGATTGTATCCCACATTGTTCTCAGGGTTTCTTCATTTTTCTTTGTCTTTTCACTGATTTTTTCCTCAAAGTGGTATCCAAGGCTTTGTCTTCAATCTCGCTGATCGTGTCTTCCATTCTTTCACACCTGCTCCTCAAACCTTCTGTGACACTGTCCATTTCTGAAATTTTGTTGTTTATCTTTGGATTTCTAATTGCTGTTTTTGTATGATTTCTAGTTCTGAGTTTATTTTGACATTTTGTTCCTGTACTATTTTCCTGAATTCTTCCATTGTTTTGTCTGTCTTTTCCATGATTTTGTCTTTATCTTCCATGATTTTGTTTATTTTTTCCTCATTTTTGTCTGCTTTTTTCCTTCATCTCTTGGATAGCCCTGAACATTAGAGAGTTGAATTCCCTATCAGGTAGTTGCAGTGCCTTTTCTTCTGGCAGAAGGTCACCTGGTGTTTTATTTTGGACACCTACTGGAACAATTCAGTCCTTTTTAAAATATGTTTTGATGTTGTCTGCTGTCTTTGGGATATTTTGTAATTATTTTCTTCATTTAGTGACTGTATATTTGTTTGTTTTGTCCTGCCTTTTTGTTTTATTTGGTTACGTCTGAGCAGGTGGTTTGGGCATTCTTTGTTGTTTGCTCGTATGTGGGCATGATATTTCTCACCACCTTGTCCAATGGCAGGGCAAATTGCTCAGCTATGGTGCCTCATGGCAGGTCCAGTGGAGGGGAGGGAATAGGATGGGTTGTTTTGGGCACACTCTGGGGCTGACAGGGTGGGGCCGGGGATCAGTGAGGTGCAGGTTCTGGTAGACCATGCCTATGCTGCTCAGGTGTTGTGATGCTTGGTGCACGGTGCAGATAGGCAGGAGGGAGGGGGGGGGATGTGATGTGTGGAGCTAAGTGGGTGTGGGAAAGAAGAGGAGAGAGAAACAGAGGCTAAAAAAGAGGTGCTAAGGGAGCCTGCCATTGGAGTGGCACATACTTGAGGAAGGCGTATGCTAGTAGCTTTCTAGCTGGTCGGTGTGGCACAGCCCATCAAGAAGGGACAGGTACTGCACACACAGCTCGGTGGGCAGGAGAAAGGAAAGGAAGAAAGGGAGAGAGAGATAAGAAACTAGATAAAAGAGAGAGAGAGAAAGGCACATGCAGCCAGTTGGTTGAGAAAAAGGAAAGGAAGGAAGATAGAAAGAGACAAGAAACTGAGGGGGAAACAAAAAAAAGTTGCCAGGTGGTTGGGAGGAAGGTAGAGAGAGACCAAAAAACTAAGAACAAAAGAAAGAAAATGCCCCAGTGGAGCCCACTGGAAGTGGGTCCCCAGTCCAGCAGTGCTGCACAGCCTGTCAAGAAGAAGTGGAGATGGTACATGGTGCCAGGTATTCAGGAGAAGGATAAGGAAGGAAGGTAGAGAGAGACAAGAAACTGAGATAAGAAAAGAAGAGAAAAAAAATTCTTCAAGGGAGCCCACTGGAGTGGTGGTGCAGACTGAGGAAGGGACTTCCTAGCTGAGTGGCACTGCACAGCCTGTCAGGAAGGTGCGGAGATGACACACAGCACCAGGGGTCCAGTAGAAAGGAAAGGAGGGGAGGGAGAGAGAGACAAGAACCCGAGAAGAGAAAAAATTCCCCAAGGGAGCCCTCTGGCTTGGCATTACAGATCAGGGAAGGGGCTCCCCAGCCCAGTGGCACTGCACGGCCTGTCTAGAAGGAGCAGAGATGGTACACAGTGCCAGGTGTACAGGAGAAAAGAAAGGAAGGATGGTAGAGACAAGAAACCGAGAAAAGAAAAAAAATAAAGAAAGCCCCAAGGGAGCCCACTGGCTTGACGGTGCAGACCAGCGAAGTGACTCCCCAGCCAAGCAGTGCTGAAGGAGTGGAGATGGCATGTGGTGCCAGGTATTTGGGAGAAAGGAAAAGAAGGAAGGTAGAGAGATACAAGAAACTGAGAAATGAAAAAAAAAAAAAGAAAAAGAAAAAAATGCCCCCAGGGAGCCCACCAGCCTGGCAGCACAGAGTGGAGAAGTTGCTCCCTAGCTGAGTGGCGATGCACAGCCTGTCAAGAAGGAGTGGAGATGGCACATGAAGCCAGGTGTTCAAGAGAAAGTAAAGGAAGGAGGTGGGAGAGAGAGAAGAAACCAAAAGAAGCCAAAAAAAAGCAACAACAGCAAAAAAAAATGCCAATGAAGGAGCCAGCCAGTGTGGGTGGGGTGAATCCAAGTGGCAAGGAGCCAGTGAGCTACTGAGGCCTGCTGGAAAGTGGCAGAGGTGGAGTGGGGGAAGAGGGGCGGGGAGGCGGGGGAGGGTAGCATGTATTGCTAGTTACCCAGGTGCTCTGTCTCCTGCTGGGAGCTCCGTGAAGCTCCCTTCCCATACTCCCTGTCCACTGTCCTTGGTGGCTGAGGGGTCCAAGATGGTGAATCCATGCCATGTTAGCTGGTAGGGGACCTCCATTCCATAGCTCTCCTTGCTCTCTGTTCTCTGTCAGTTTCTTATCCCATTCGGTGCTTGGTTGAGTTCTTTATTCCTTCATTTGACCCGTAGGGTTCCAGGATTGATGTTTATCTATGTTTTACTTACTTTTTGGGTCTTTGCTGTGGAGGGATGGTGTGGTGGTTCTATTTATAGTGTCATGTTGGCTCCACCCTCCATCTACCATTTTTTAAATTTTCATTATCTCTCTCGAACCATTAGAATATGAGTTCTCTTAGGCAGAGATGAATTTCTCTAACAGCTTTTTAATTCATTGAGCATAGTATCAGTACTAATGGACAGAACAATAATATTCCTTTTGGCTGTCTTAGTAAGAGGAATGATAATTTTTAAAAAAACATATTTCATGAACCTATTTGTAAAGTTATATTCAGAACAAAGGCTTCCTGACATTGTCCCTGCCTCCACACTTCCCCCGCAAAAACAAATAAAAACAAAAAATAGGCTACAAATGTTTGAGAATAGAAACTGGGTCCTATTCTGATTTTGTTTTGTTTTTACTTCGACAACTACCTAGCCCAGTGCCTGAAATTTAATAGGTGCTCAATAGAAATTTGCTGAATGAATGAATGAATGAATTTCAGAGCTGGAAAGGACAGTAGAGACAATATAGTCCTCATTCGAGAACCATGTTCAGAAAGATTGACGGATCTGTGGAAGGTCACAGAGCTGCTTGAGTCAGAGCAAGGGCCCAGCTCTCAGAACTCCCAGGCAAGGACTCTTTCCACCACAGCACACTCCCTTCTTTTGTGTCTAAGTACCAGGGTAAATCTGCTTGCTGCATTGTCAGTCCTTCCTATCCAGGACATTCATTCTGTTAGAGATATTTGCATCACTAAAGCTGGAGGTAAAACAGATTGCTCTTTACTCATTTAGAGCCTGTAAAATAATCATAACATGCCCCTGCCACCTTCACACTTTTTTTTCCATCCATATCTTTGTGTAACTTCCTTTTTGTCATTCCTCATAGTTCCAAGGTTCCTCTTAGATTAGTTATCTAATTCACTCCACAAATTTGAAGTCTAGGGCATGCACTCAGCAGGGAAATGAGGACAAGAGCAAGTTTGAAAGGTGCAAATCTTTTCTTAAAAATTACTGTAAAAAAGCTATGTTGTTCATCATTTGAAAGAGAAAAACATCTTTTGAAAATCATCTGTGATCTCACCACCCTAGCAGAGCAATGATATTAGCATTCTGGTGAGCTTCTTTCCAGTCTTTTTTCTTCTACATATTTTTCCATAGTTACGATCACAGTGCACCTACATCTGCAAATCCTGCTTTTTCGCTTAATAGTATATGATAAGAATTTCCATGTTTCAACTCAGGCATCATAACCATACAGCTCATTGTTGTACAATATTCCACTGAATGCATACACCACAACTGACTTAACCATTTTCCTAACGGTGGACATAAATGCCTTTTCTAGTCATTTAATATTATAAATTAAGTAGCAATGAGCATTTTAGGTCATATAGCTTTTTCATATTTGGATTGTTTCCTTAGGACAAATTCCCAAAGTAGAATTACTGAGTCAAAGAGAATGGGCATTTTTATGGATCTTCAAGCATATGTTGTCAGATTCCTGGGTGGAGGGATAAAATTCTGAGTTTAATTAAGTCAGGCGAAGGAGTAGGAATGGGGTTGCCTGTGATCAGTATTGCCAGGCAAGCAATTGAGCCCAATAATGTGAATACAAAGAGTTGTTTTGAGCCAGGGCCCACCTCTTCAGCCCATCCTATGGAGGTACATCAGAATTCTGCTGGATCAGAATACAATTTATTAGAAATCTGCATTAGAAGCTCCAACTACACAGCAGTGGTGATTTTTCTTAGCTCTGCTTTTGATCTGTGACAGTTATCTAATAACAAAGCAGGAAAAAGAAAGTTTTTTGGATAAATACATTTTCATGCCATTCCTTCTAATGAGGTCAAGAAGGTTCTGAAGCTGAGACATAAAGAGAAGGCGTTACGTCTCGAACAGTTCTATAACTTTAAATCACATTGTCAGAAACCACGAGGGCTTAGAAAGAAGCCCCTAACCAAACGGCATCCCCAGAAGTCTGGGTTTACCAGTCAGTACATACAGCTGTGTGATTGAGTATTTCTTCTCTGCATTCAAGTGGTCCTGCTGAGGTGGAAAACTGAGGAACACATCTGGATAAATTAGGCAAACACATCTAGATGCTTGAATCAGGAGAAAGGGACCCCTGTCTGCTCTTCACCACACAATCTAATTATTGGATAAAGAGGCAATTTCTTTCCTACATGCTTATTTCGCAAAGCAAAGATTTTTTGATGTCCCAGAGAATGGTTGCAAGTGAGTAAAGAATTAATAATAACTCCTAGCATTTGCATGTACTTCACTATTTCGTAAGTATTTTCATATACCTTGTCTTCACAAGAGCCTTGAGACTTAAGTACTATTTTTATCCCCATTTTACAGATTTTCCTTCATCACTAGGCTAGCAAGAGCCTGAATCAGGACTGAAGTTCCTGTCCTCTGATACCAAATCCTGTATGTTTTTTATCCCCATCATCACAAAGCACTAATAACGGAAATATATTAGATGACTGTTAAAAATTCTGGAGTCATCTCAGAGATAACCACTGACCATGAGAGTTACAATTGATGGAAAATGCAAAGAAATAATAAAGACTTGTGTCATAACTGTCAAGAAGCCCAAGGAAACAGAAAACTAGGGGAATAGAATCACCAAGTCCCAAATCACAGGTTGCGGTTACTACTGAAGACAGCAAAGCATTGTGCACCGAAGAGTCTGGGATTATACTCTAAAATACTCTCACCTTTTTAAATTCACACTGGTAATCAGTCTTCCCCAACCCCCAATCTCTAATCATTCAGAGAATTGAAATGATACACTTGACCTCACAATCAAGATTTCATAAGCACATACATTTTGTGCTCTCTTTAAATCATCAGTGTGTCCTTTGGAATATTCTTAAGATTTTAAGAGACCTCCATAGATTTTCTGAGCCAGCCCTCAGCCTTCTGACAAATCTGTACTGTTGTCCACATGAGGGAACTGAGGCCTGGAGAGGTTGTGAATTGCTCAAGGTTCCACATTCAGTAAAAGTAGGATGGAGAGGGGAAGGGGCAAGCCTCCTATAGGTGAGGTGCTTTCTCTACCATGACTAAGAGAGAACCAACCTTTTTCTCTTCCAGTATTCCTTCCAGCCAGTAAAATAGAAATTCCACCCTACTTAAAAGGTTGAAAAGTCACCTGTTCAATACTTCTTATGGGAAGAGGAAAGAATTACCTGGTTGATGAGATGACAAAATCTCTGGTATCTATGATCTGCATTTTTCTACTACAAAACACTGATGAGTTGAATATGGCTCTGTCCCAGTGGCTTCACTCTCTCCATCTCCCTGAACCTCTCTGGTGGTGCAGGGCAGACACAGTTCTCTCCACACCCAGGTTGGAAGGCAAGCATTCAGAATTGCCCTTTGGCCACTTGTCCATGTTATGTTTTCCAATCAGGCTTGACAGATATAAAGCTAGTATTTTGATACCTGTCTACTTTCTATGCTCAATTCTTAGTTGGTTTAATATACAGAAGGGGGTAAGGTTATGAATTAATTGGTTTCCACAGAAACCCCAACAATTCCCAAGGCTTTACTTGCTTTACAAACTTTAAAGTTTGACCTTATCTGTTTCTAACATACCATAATAAATTATCCCTTTACAAACCTCCACTTAACAATTTATCAGATCAACCAACACTCTCTAATCCAGGGTTTCTTAGTCTCTGCACTATTGACATTTTGGCCAGACAATCCTTTGTTGTGGGGGATGGTCCAGAGTGTGGGAGGGTGTTTAACAGCACTTCTGGCGTCTATGCACTAGATGCCAGTAGTACTTCCCAAGCTGTGATAACCAAACTTGTCTCTAGACATTGCCAAATGTCACCAGGAGGGCAAAATTGCCCTTAGTGGAAAACCACCACTTTAATCCGCTAAGAACAATGAATGCCTGATAACCATGGTCTGCCGAGTCCCTCCAAGATGCCTGCGCCCCGTGATCCCATTTGTTAAGCTGTGAGCTTATCCAGTGTCAGTTGTATATTTCAAAGCTATTTACATCAGTTGTTCTTGTAGTTATGTAATTTATATAAATATCACGTAATCCAATGAAATATGAGAGCAAAGTAGGAGAGTTTTTGTTTCTATTCTGAGTCAAATGATTGGAAAAGATTCTACAGCAGAGACAAATTATATTTTTCATCATATCTTTTTTTCTCCTGCACATAGAGCTAAACAATTCCCAGCCTCCCCTGCAGTTAGGGAATCCCCATGATTGAGTTCTGGCCAATGGAAAAAAATGATAAACATCATTTGTGATGGTTAAGGTTGTGCATCATCTTAGCTGGGCCATGATTCTCAGTGGTTTGGCAGTTATGATGTATTTTGCAGTGTATGATGTTGTGATCACTTCTATGATGAGATTTGATATAATGTGATCACCTTTATGATGGGATCTGCTGTGAGTAGCCAATCAGTTGAAAGGGAGTTTCTTTGGGGGTTTGGTTTACATCCAGTATAGGTGGACTTTCTGGCAAGGCTCATGGGCTGTTTTTGCTTACTCCGGATCCTGCAGCTGGCTCCTGTTCACATGACCTCCAGTTCTTGGGACTTGAGCTAGCAGCTCATCTGTTGTCTTGCCTACCAATCTTGCTTTTTGCAGCCTATGAGCAAGAGCCCTGCTGTCTGACCTGCCGATCTTGGGTTCGCCATCCCCTGTAGCTACATGAATCAAGAGAATCCAACGTTCCAACCTCTACAACTGCGTGAACCATTTCCTTAATATAAATCTCTCTATATAGGTATGTATATGCTTTACTGGTTTTGCTTCTCTAGAGAACCCAGCCAAAGACACCATTTTTAGTCTGGCCCTTAAAACTTCCCTTGCTTTTTCTCTTGCAGTAGAGAATCCAGAAGAGGTCTCTGATGGCCTAAGTCAGGAATGGGAAACTTTTTCTGTAAAGGGCCGGATAGTAAACATTGTCAGCTTCACATGTTCTTTTTTTTTTTTTTTAAACAATGCTTTTAAAATGTGAAAACCATTCTTAGCTTGTAAAACATACAAAATGTGCCATAGCTAGATTTGGCCCATGGGCACTGGTTTGCTGACCCCTGCTCTAGGGAATGATGGTACAACACATGAAAGGATATTGAGCCCCTGAATAACTCTGTGGAGCAGAGCCTGCTTCCACCCCCACCTGCACACATGATTATGATGGAAATGAAAAGTAAATCTTTTCCTATGTTAAGTCAGTGAACTTTGGAGGTTATTTGTCACTGTAGGTAGTATACCTGCTGTTCCATAAAAACACTTTAAAAAATTTTTCCGTATCAAATTAGGAAGAGGTAAGACAACTGTAGGAGACCTGGTGGAACAGTGATTAAAGTGTTTTACTGCTAACCAAAAGGTCGGCAGTTAGAACCCACCAACCGCTCTGCAGGAGAGAGATGTGGCAGTCTGCTTCCATAAAGATTTACAGCCTCGGTGAAGGCTGGGGACCATGGTCTCAGAGGACATCTAGCTCATCTGGCATAACATAGTTTATAAAAAAAATGTTCTGCATCTTACTTTGGTGAGTGGTGTCTGGGGTCTCGGAAGCTTGTGAGCGGCCATCTAAGATACTCCACTGGTCCCACCCCATCTGGAGAAGGGGAAAGTAAAGAAAACCAAAGACAGAGGGGAGGTATTGGTCCAGGGGACAAATGCACCACAACTACCATAGCCTCCACCAGACTGGGTCCAGCCCAGCTGGATGTGCCCAGCTACTGCCACCGACTGCTTTGACAGGGATCACAATGAACGGTCTCGGACAGAGCTGGAGAAAAATGTAGAACAAAACTCTAACTCACAACAGAAGACCACACTTACTGGTCTGACAGAGACTGGAGAATCCCCAAGAGTATGGCCCCCGGACATCGTTTTAACTCAGTACCGAAGTCACTCCTGAGGTTCACCCTTCAGCCAAAGATTAGACAGGCCCGTAAAATGAGACTAAATGGGCACACCAACCCAGAGGCAAGGACCAGAAGGCAGGAGGGGACAGGAAAGCTGGTAATGGGGAACCCGGGGTCCGGAAGGGGAGATTGTTGACATGTCATGGGGTTGGCAGCCAGTGTCACAAAACAATGTGTGTATTAACTGTTTAATAAGAAACTAGTTTGCTCTGTAAACTTTCATCTAAAGTACAATAAAAATAAAATAAATAAATTATAATTAAAAAAAGAGAGATTTACAGCCTTGGAAATCCTATAGAGCAGTTCTACTCTGTCCTATAAGTGTCACTATGAGCTGAATCGACTCGATGGCAGTGCGTTTTGGAAGACAACTGTAAAAGATTAGGGGGGATTCTAAAAGTCTAGAATGATTCTGTATTTAGATTGTTTCAAATCTCTTTAAATTCTCATACTACTTTTAAGAAACTAGAACTGGAAATTACAGATTCTGTATTACAGGTGTGTTTAAGGAACTAAAATGGTGCTCGATTCTAATCAGCAGACTCATGGTAAGAAAGATGGGTGATTCTCCATTTTACTGAACTTTGTATTCAAGAAAGAGGGCGTCTATTCTAACTCTCTCTCTCTCTCTCTGTGTATATATGTGTGTGTGGAAACAGACTAAAGTGAAATGGCAGAAAAGCCTTAAAAGAAATGGGACAGTACCACAATACTGATTCCTCTGTATTGACCCTTGGCTTAGGCACCGACTCTCCCAGAAATTTCTAATAATACAATTGTGACTATGCTGTAGGTTCAGAAATGTTAGAAATTCCTATGTGTTTGCCATACAAAGCTGTATAAAAACAATACTCTTAATATAGCTTATTTAACATAAAGGGATATGAGCACGCATGAGAATAAGCTAAGGAACGTTAATAAAGCAAAAGTTAGTCATCACTTCACATTAATGTGTGTCCCTATTCTAATACATCTGTTTTGATTAAAATATAGTTATATTCACTATGCGGAAACCCTACCACAGGCTAGCTTTAGTATTTATGTATTATTAACTATATAAGTTAAACCATTCTCTCTCTCTCTCCTGTGATTCCCACCAACTCTCATAACAAAACGTTTGGCAATTAACAAGGAAGTCTCCAGGGTATAGTCTGTTACCATGAATTGCTAAGGGTTCATAAGCATGAGTGCTAATTAAGGTCTTCTCTCTCAGCACAACCTGTGGCTAGTAAGCCAAGCAACTTAAAGCCAGTGCTGATGAACCAAAGTCAACTCAGTGGTTTTTGAAAACCCTGCCTTTATTTTCATCATCTGCCATATGCCCCTTTTTTTGCAGGTGAGGAGAGGAACCAGTTGATACTATATGGCTAAATCTGTAACCATCCATCATCACTTGAAAAACACCCTGGGGAGAGCAACATCATCAACTTGCATTCATTGAGCAAAGACTTAAATAATGCTTTCATTAAATACAAATACTTTTATTTTTGCCACGTTTTCTTTCAGGAAACACTGAAACAATCTTTAGTGCCAGCTCACTGCAACATTTCAAGCTTAGATAGTTGAACTTCTTTCTATACCTCACATATCTGATTTTTTTTTTCCTTTCTTTGTTTAGTTTTTGGTCCCCCCCGCCCCCCGCCCTGCTTCACTTTTTTATTTGGATTAAACTTGCAAGAATAGTACGATAAATTTCAGTAAACTCTTCCCTTCAATTTACCCAAAGGTTAACATTTTGCTACTTTTGCTTTATTCCACTGTGTGTGTGTATGTGTGTGTACTTTCATTCTTACTATTTGTGCCAAATCATTTGAACGTAAGTTGCAGAAATCATGGCCCTTTACCTCTAAAGACTTGAGCCTGTATTCTCTTGGAATAGACGTTTCCTTAATAAACAGAGCCCAGAGAGTGAAAAAATGAAAAGGCTGGTATTCACCAAGGACAGGTGTGAAAGGGGCCAACTATTTGATGAGTAATTTGCATAGCAATTAAATTTCTCCTGTGACTGCAACCAAAACCCAAAAGCAAACCCACTGCCTTGGCGTCAATTCCGACTCCTGGTGACCCCATAGGGCTGCCAAGGCTGTAAATCTTTACGGAAGCAGACTGCCACATCTTTCTCCTGCAGAGCCTCTGGTGGTTTCGGACTGCCAACCTTTCGGTTAGTAGTTGAACACTTTCACCACTGCGCCACTGGGGCTCCTCTGTGACTGTAGGAACCTAGTAAATAAAAACATTCCAAGCTAGGCTTAGGCAGACTCCTTTGACCTCTTGTAGCTTGAGTAATTAATAAAGTGCTTGGATTATATTTGCCCTACAAGCTTTGACACCCTGAGGACTCAGTGTGCTAACCCAGGTGGAAAACTTAGCAATGTATTGATTCCACACATTCCCAACATATTCGAAGGTTCCTTAAGCTGTTTCTGAGACCCTAGGCTGTGTGCATTCTTTTAAATGATCCTACTGGCTCACCCTCACCATCAGGGTTAACATGCTGCTGGGGCAGGGTTTGCCTTCTGATTCACAGATTCCATTCCATTCCTGAGATAGTCATACTGCAGGCCTTCCAGACTAGGAAGTAAAACCTGCCATCTGCAAAATATCTTAAAACCCAAATTTTAACACAAGTTGATGCTGGAGGATCGACATTTCCTCAGTGCGGTTTATTTACAGCTCCTACCTTTAGGTATAAGAAATCCTTCCCCATGACTCTCTTGCCTCTGTATTATTCATTTGTGTTTGACAAAGCTTGTCTCACCAACTACTTAGTACCACTGAGCTTTAACATGTTCCTGTGCTTGGTCACTCACAGTTGGTCATTTCCTGACTGCTCCCATCTTGGTAGACTGTTCTTAGAAAAATGTGCTTCTTTCAAGGTCTCATAATAGCTCACTCTCACAAAAGCTTCTTGTCCATGGTCAGTATCTAATCATGTTGTGCTTCTTTCCATTGAGACTATGATTCATCAAGTCGGCAGATATATTTGTGGTACTGCCTTTTGAAGAACAATGTTTTAAATTTGAATTACAAAATCTTTTTGAAAAAACAATTTAAAATATAATCAGTCATCTTCATTTGGATCTCAAAATGGATTACTAGATTTGTACTTCTGAGCAAAAGTACCATATGTCTGAATGTGAAATATGTGGCAGTAGAATACACTTGACTTATTTTCATGAGTATGTCGGTATATATAGTCTCAACTGCAGATATTTCAAAGGTTAATTTTCATTTCAGCAGATTTAGGAGTGTGTGTGAAAATTACAATAGACCAGAGTTTCTCAGCCTTGGCACTATTGACATCTGGGGTTGGAAAATTCTTTGTTGTGGGGGGACTATCCAGTGAATTGTAGGATGTTTAGCAGCATCCCTGGCCTCTCTCCCTGGCCTCTACATACTAAATGCCAATCGCAACACCCCCCTCCATTATAACAAGCAAAAATGTCTCTAAAAAAACCAGTTGCTATCGAGTCACCTCCAACTCATAATGATCCCATGTGATCCATGGCATTTTAAATGGCTGGTTTTTCAGAAGTAGATTACCATACTTTTCTTCTGGGGTACCTTTGGGTTTGGGTAGACTCAAACCTCAACTTTTTGGTTAGCAGCCAAGTGTGTTAACTGTTTGCACCACCCAGGGACTCAAAAATGTCTCTGGACAGTGCCAGATGTCCTCTAGGGTGGTGAAATTGCCCCAGTGAGGAACCCCTGTAATAGATGGTTGGCTAATTTTTCCAGTGTGATTGGGGTAAACTACTGGCTTGTTTTAAAGTGACATGTGTATATGCCACAGATTGCCTACTTAACTGCAAGGTCACTGAGAACAGGGACTGGGTATTGTTTACCTCTGTGTCACTAAGAGTGTCTACCACAGTCCTTATATTGTGTGGCTGTCATTGGTGTTGATTCCCAAATATTTCCTTCTGAGAAATATTTCCTTCTGGCTTTCCTTCTCAGAATGGTAGAATTGAACTTCCCACCCTACTTGCAGTTAGGGGTGGCCACATGACTTGCTTTGAACAATGAAATGTGAATGAAAGTGATACATGTCTCTCCTGGTGGAAACCAAGAACCAATGCACAATTTACCACATGCTTGCTTTCCTTCTGGCCTGATGGCCAAAAACATTTGTGATGGTAGCTGCTCTGTTAGTCTGGGTTCCTGAGTAACTGTGATGAGCACAGCCCCTGCTGGCCCATGCTGGACATGAAGCATGAGTGAAAAATAAAATTTTGGTGATTTAAGGTACTGAGAGTATGGTGTTATTTGTTATCACAGCATAACTTAGCCTGTCTTAACTGACATATACATACTGGTTTTAGAGTCACATACACTTAGATTCGGAGCACCTATGACAGTGGTTCTACTCTACTCTCATCCTTAGAAAGGCTAGGGATCACTGATAATGAGCTTATGCCAAGTTAATGACATAACTGGTTTTTTGAACTGGTTTAGTCACGGCCGATGAAGTAAAACTGGAGGAGACCTGAATTTTTAAAATTTGGTTCCACTGGAACGATAACCAGAATGGGAAAAATTACGGGTTGAAGCCCTGGAATGGGAGACTGAGAAGAGGTGCAGTGAACTGTTTCAAGAGCCTGATGCGGGAGATTGGGTTATTGGCAGGACAATCAGAGCGGCAAGGTTGGCTGCCATCTTTGAGCGGGCATCACTGTTTTTGACTGTACTCAAAATCTGATGGTCAAGAGATTTGGTTGCTATGCAACACATATGCTACCCTTATTTTCTAAGAGATTAAGTTTCTAGCAGGGCTTTGACCCATAATTTTTCCCATTCCAGTTATCATTCCGGTGTACCCAAATTTTAAAAATTTAAAACTTTGGGTCTGTTCAGTTTCACTTCCTCAGTCATGATTGAACCCGGCAGAATTGGTTCAAAGCCCTGGTCACTGAGCACTGCTGGGAAGATAGTTGAATCTCAGATTTCTTAATCTGCCATGAATAGTGAAAAATTAATTATAGTAACTATCTGGAAAGGCATCCCTGAGTGGTGCAGATGGTTAAGCATTCCACTATTAGCCAAAACGTTGGCAGTTCAAACCTACCCAGAGGCACCTCAGAAGACAGGCCTGGCAAACTGCTTCTGAAAGGTCACGGCCTTGAAAACCTTATGAAGCAGTTCTACTCTGTAACACATGGGGTCACCAAGAGTCGGAATTGACTTGATGACAACTGACAACAACAACAATTATCTGGAAAATTAAACTTAATTATCATTAACTATCAGAATACTACTACTATTAATAATAACTATTATTCACTGAGTGCTTACTTTGTGCCAAGCACTGCACTAAGCACTTTACATAAATTTATATAATTATCTCCTGTAAGCCTTGTAGCAGGTCCTCTGAGGTAAATGTTCTTACTAGCCCAATTTTATTTATTTATTTATTTTTTATTGTGCTTTTGATTGTTTACAGAGTAAATTAGTTTCTTATTAAACATTTAATACACATATTGTTTTGTGACATTGGTTGCCAACCTCACGGCGAGTCAACACTCCACCCTTCTCAAACTTGGGTGTACCGTTACCAGCTTTTCTGTCCCCTTCTGCCTTCTCATCCTTGCCTCTGGGCTGGTGTGCTTATTTAGTCTCGTTTTGTTTTAGGGGCCTGTCTAATCTTTGGCTGAAGGGTGAACCTCAGGAGTGACTTCATTACTGAGTTAAAAGGGTATCCGGGGGACATACTCTTGGGGGTTCTCCAGTCTCTGTCAGACCAGTAAGTCTGCTCTTTTTTTGAGAGTTAGAATTTTGTCCTACATTTCTCTCCAGCTCTGTCAGGGACCCTCTATTGTGATTCCTGTCAGAGCAGTCGGTGGTGGTAGCCAGGTACCATCTAGTTGTGCTGGACTCAGTCTGGTAGAAGCTGTGATAATTGTGGTCCATTAGTCCTTTGGACTAATCTTTCCCTTGTGTCTTTGGTTTTCTTCATTCTCCCTTGTTGTTATTAACCCAATTTTAGAGATGAGGCAACTGAGGCATAAAGAAGTTATCAGCTTGCTATAGGCCATATAGCTAGTAAGTAGTTCAGCAAGAGTTTGAATTGGAGTAGAATGATTCCAGAGCCTGTGCCTCTTGACATCTATGATAACTGATCTCCTAAAGAGTGATTCTCCAGAAAACCAGGTCCCTGTGCATGGTGGAGACACAGACACAAATTAGGGCCATGAGTTCTCTAACAAAGAGGACTTGGGAAATGGTTGGAAAAAATACCCATCTGTTTGAACTGATGCAAGGTCAGTTAAAGCCTGGCATTTTCCATGGACAATGGTAAACTGAGTTAATCAAACCTACTGGATTTTAGGGAACATATTTTCTTCTTAGGGACTGAACTGGGTATGCAAGAGAGTGGCACTTAAAACATCTGTTCTTAAGACTCTTCTCTAGTTTGTGTCACATCTAATCTACTAAACGTTATCATTCTGGTTCCAGACACACAGAAAGCATTCAGCCACAGTTATGGGTAAGGCTACCATATTAATCTATCATATTAATCTGCAGTCTTTAAGACTTAAGCCTAGTAAGGTAGTTGGTCTCCAAAGATGACCCCCAAAGAACAAACCACCCAGTATTATGCCCTTGTATAGGTCCCACCTGGATAATTCAGGATAATCTCCCCATCTCAAGATCCTTAGTTTGACCACATCTGCAAAGTCCTTTTTGTCGTATAAGGTAACGTATCATATTTTTACACAAATAACACGTGCCTTCTGTGTTTGGTTGTCAGCCGCACCTTCCCCTTGTGAGGTATTTTGGTAAGTACGCTACGCTAATTTTTTTTTATTTTTTACAGCAACATATGGAAGAGAATTGGCATGGTGGCACTTGTAAGGGTGCTTCCCAGGGGGAGGGCACAGCCAGCAAACAAGCGTAGAAGGTGTGCATTATTTGAGTAAAACTATAGTATTCATAGGTTTTGGAGATTGGGACATGAACATCTCTGGGGGGGGTCATTATTTTGTCTACCACATCCATTCACTCATTCAACATATTAATTTATGCAATTTATTATGTGAACACTTATTGAACACCTAAAATATGTCAGACAATGAGCTAGCTGACAGGAGAGTAAAGAGAAAAAAGAACTGACTAAATGTACACAAGGCAACATGCACAGACTTTAACAACACAGTGCAGCATGAAAACGTAAGAAACAGAATGAGATCCATAGCACAATATTATTTATATAAATTACAAATAAGGGCACATAAAACATAATACATATTTTACAAGAACAGATAAAGAGGAATCCACATCAAACCAATTATACTGGTTATATGTGAACTGAAAGAGAGGATAGGAGTTGAGAATAGGGATTAAGGGAAATAAATTCATATATAACACATGAGATGGAGCTTATGGATCAAAAGATGATACTGGGTTATGAAGTGATAACTATGATTAACTCAATCGTGTGCAATGGAGATTTAAAAGTAAAGCACAGTTTTAGTTATTAAACATAGTGTAGTCAATCCCCATTATTTGCAGATTCTGTATTTGTGAATTCACTTACTTGCTAAAATTTATTTGTAATCCCAAAAATCAATACTCACAGCACTTTTGTGGTCATTCACATACATGAATAGAGCGGTGAACATTTGAGTCACCTGACGTATATATTCCTAGCTGAGGTCAAACAAGGTGATGCTTCGCCTTCTTGTTTCATCTCTCATGCTGTAAACAAGTGCCCTGTTTGTGGTCTATGTAGTGCCACATCTTTCATGTTTTTGTCCTTTTTGTTGGTAATTCTGCTGTTTAAAATGGCCCCAAGCGTAGTGTAGAAGTGCTTTCTAGTGTTCCTAAGCACTAAACAGAGAAAACACATGGTAAGATAAACTTCATTCAGGCACCAGTTACAGTGCTGTTGGCTGTGAGTACCATGTTAATGAACTAACATGTATCAGACAAGGTGTCTTTAAACAGAAACACACAAAAAACAAGTCTATGTATTGGTCAGCTGACAAAAATGTTATGACCAGAGGCTTGCAGGAACCTCCACTGATTTAGTTAATTTTCATGTGAATATCTATCCATCCATCCACCCATCCATCTACCCATCTATCCATCTAGTAACAGGAGCAGTACTTCATACAGTTCCCTGCACAGAATGCAGGAGAGGGGGAATAAATATTTTTGAAGAATTGAATATTCTCGTCACTAGTTTCACGGTCTCTTTTTTCCCCACATACATGCTAAATTCCAAGTACTTAAAAGACAAATTAATGCTTTTACTATCTCCAATATGATTAAATCCAATGATTCACATAATGCAGTCTTACAGCTATTTCCTTGTTAAACCCTCAGATCACCTCAAAAGAAATAAAAATGAAAATGCAACAAAGGCCAGCAATGCTCAATCAGTGAACCTAATGTTAGTATCTATCTTGAATTTTGTATTTAAAAGAAACAAAATAATACATAATATATAAAGTACTAGAACTAAAAAAGACAATCAGTACCTGATATTATATTAAATTTGTATTAGAAATAATTACTTCCATTGCTTCCTTTTGAGCATGAATTTTTAGCCAACACAAAAGTCTCCGGCCAGGAAACATGTCACATGGAGGATATCAAGAAGCTAGCTGTAGCCTGAGAAGGATAAATATATAAAGATGTCATTTGCTAAAAGCTAAGAGTTGGAGGTATTCTCTCTTTACTTTCATTTTATATAGCTCTGGTCAATTTCACAGCCTCAACCAGTACTGAACAGGGAAATTGGAAAACTGCAGAATCAATCTGCAGAAGTGAAGTTCTATTTTCTTTTACACCTTCTTCATCAGAGTTGCCGTCATTCTTGTGTTGGGTGGTGGTATTATCGACAGTAGCCTCTGGGCACAGCTGGTAATTGTTAAAAGTAATTCTCTTAAAGTGGAAGCAGAAAAAAACAAGGTAACTTGGGTCAATTTCCTCATTTTCCAAATTTGCTGCTTTCATAATCCTTCATCGTTGCTAGAATTTAAATGTAAAGGTTTTTTACTCTCAAACAACCATAATTTTAACAATCATCTTTGTTTTTGGTTCCCAGGTAATTAAAATAATGAAGCTCCAATTGTCTAATTTGAAGTAAATATAGTTTCTTCAAATATTGTGGCTTGCTTTTTCAATTTTCATCCTTACTGGATTTTACTGTAAACTATATAAATATTTGAGAAAATTGCTTTGGAAGACAATATAGTACTTAACACATTAAGATGAAAACGAGTTTACTTCTGCTGCTGCCTTTCAAGATTGGCAGTAGGTTCTTAGTTGATTCAGATTAAATATCAAATTAGAGCTATTTGAAAACAAATCTATAGCCCTTGTCTATTTAGTATCAACCCTGAAACAGAACATCTTTTGTATTCTAAAGATCATTAAGAAGAAATAGTTGTGTGACTAATTAATTTTGAGATCCTCCTACTTATTCCTTTTTTTTTTAAATGCATTTATAATTGTGATGAAATCTTTCCAATGTAATGCCATCTGCCCAATAGAATGGAGTCTATTCACAGTGTCATATTAAATGGCAACCTTGGAATTATAAATGTTCATTTTTTTTTCTATTTATATTGGATTTATTTATTTGTGTTCCCTCCATTTAGAAATCTTTGAGTCAGAGAATCAAAAAACTTTGTTTTAATTAATCAAACAATATTGCCAACCCTGTTGGTTAATTTGGTGAGAATTAAATGAAAAAACAAATTGGTTTTCAGGCTCAAATTTCTTAAGTCATAAATAGCTATATAGCTATGAAAGAAAAACAAAACACAAAATAACCCCTGTTTTAACAGGTTTGATAAGGTTGAAAATACAGAACACCCAATTAAATTTGAATTTCAGATAAACGAGTAACACTTTAGTTTAAATGTCCCAAATATTGCATGTCCTGTATTTTTATTTGCCTCATTTGGCAACCATAAGGATTGATGCCATTTTTTTCTTAATACCGTCAGTATTGTGAGTGAAAACTCCACTGTTTTCATAATTAGAAAGCAAGAGCATGGGTTCATAAAAAATGGAAATTGAAAGTTATGAGTAACAAAAGTTAAATCAATTTCATCCATGCAGGACTGTGCAGTCGGGGTTTTCACAGAGAGGACCTAAAAGTGCATATTGATGTCCATAAACCCCAGACCTGAGGAAACACCACTTCTTCTTAACTTGCATGGAATTTTTCAGCAGACTTACAGGATTGTTTTGCATCATTCCATATTCTCTCTCTCTCTCAGGTTAAAATCCAAGATCCTTCATCTCCTTTATCAAGAAGTTCAACTGTTAAATTGTATCAGTATTAGAAAAGTAACGTGCATAAGCTAGCTAACTGTATTCTTTACTAAAAATTCCTTCTCATTCACTGATAATACTCCCTTACATTTTAAAGGTCTACAAATAGCATTTCCAATGTTAGCTCATTTGCACCTTAAATTTATTTTAGAAGTTTTAAGTATCTATAATATGTGAGGCACTCTATTAAATGTTTCTACATGAGTAAATCAAAGCATGTCAACAGTAAAATTTCTGCATTTTTTTCAAAAGGCTTGCAGCCTCTGAGGTGGATAGAATAGAGATTATTATTCTTATGTTACAGGTGAGGGATCTAACTGCTCAAGAGTTGAAGGGTCTTATCTAAGGTCCCGCATATAGTAAATAAAGAGCCAGGGCTTCAGTAATTGTCCTTGGCTCCAGGCTCAGTGTGCTCGCAAATATTTCTTCAAAGGAAATTCCAGACCACTTAGTATCGTAACTCTCCATTTCCTAGGAGCAAAAAGGAAGACATCTTGAATCCCTCTATAGTGCTTACATGCTTTTAAGTGTGAACAGGTGTTTTCTGGGTGTGCGAGAAAAGCAAAGCATGTGTAGGAGTTAAAGCGCCTCAGCAGCCGCTGTAACTAGACCAAATCGATCTGTGGAGACCGAAGCACCAGCCAAAGCGATACTATTTCGATTGGGTGTCACAGGTGGGCCTCCTGAGTATTTTTCTTCAGAGTGGGTGTCAGATTTCCTTCACATTTCTGGACAACAGCCCTCTTGTCCATTTCCAAATTTTTCTGGTGTCAGAGCCCTCACGCAGAGCCGGCTCTCATATCGGAAGCTAGTCCTTGGCAGGGGGTTTAGGGAATGAAGGACAAAGGTCAAGGAAAAAAAAAAAATGAGCCAGGGGCCAGGAGAGAGGCCTGAAGTGGGGAAATTTGCACTTCAAGCTTTCCCTACTCCAGCCCCTCAGAATGACAGCTCTCGTCAGCCAGAAGACTACCTTTCCCGGCAGGCACCGCGCTCCCCACGGACACAGGTTGGCAGGCTCCGAGTTCGCCGCCGCCGCCCGAACCAGCCAGTAGAAATCCCCGGCTTGGGTCTCCGCCGGGACGGCCCACGCGGAGCGGGAGCAGTGAAACTACATTTCCCGACGCGCAAACGCGCGCACCGTGGCCAATCGGCGCCCTGAATTCAGAGGCTGGGGGAGGAGCCGGCTACATGGTCCACCCCATTGGCTAGGGGTAGCTTGGAAGAGCCGGAACCCGGGAGAGAGGGAAGCGAAATGACATTTCCTCTTTAAATAGCTGGAGCCGGGGCCGCGCTGAGAAATGGCCGCGTCGGCAGGTGGGTCGTGTGGTGGCTAAGGATGTAGGGGGAAGGTGGGCCGGGGACTAGACCAGACACAGATCGTGAGCGGAGGAGGTGGCGAAGACCAGGAGCCGGGCTGGCGGAGAGGAGGATGCCGAGGTGGAGGGCGGTGAGGGTGGGAGGATGGATGGCGTGGAGGCGGTGGGCGGTCCAGCAGGGCAGGGATGGCTAGGCTGGGTACCAGCCGCTGCTCCGACCGGTTCGGGAGACGGTTGAAGGGGAACCGGCGGCCGCCGCCCATCGAGCCTTTCTCGTGAGGCTCTTACCCTCCGCTCTCGGCTGGGACCTCCCGGCTCTCAGCGGAGTCACCGTAGACCCCTCGCCTGTCCCGCCGCGTGGTCCCTCCGCGAGCGCGGGGCATCGAGCTGCAGGGCTCCCCGAGGAGCAGGCTGGCCTTTGAACTTGTTCCGCAGCTCGCTCTCTGCTCTCTTTCTCTGTCTCTCAGATCCTAGCTCGTGGTCCAATGAGGTGGTGTGTGTATATACGTATATGTATTTTTTGTAAGAGATTAAAAAAAAAAAAAAAAAAAAAGCCAAGCAAACAAAAAACGCCTGCGACGCCGTAACTGGCTCGGAACTGCTTGTGGTTGTACGATTTTTCTCCTCCTAGATTTAAGTCAGTCTTCCCCAACACCGAATGGAATTCCATCTTCAGACACAGCCAGCGATGCCATGGACCCCTTCCATGCTTGCAGTATTCTTAAGCAACTCAAAACAATGTACGATGAAGGACAGTTGACAGACATTGTAGTGGAAGTGGATCATGGGAAAACATTTTCCTGTCATAGAAACGTTCTTGCTGCAATCAGCCCCTACTTCAGGTATGATGATGATAGAAACTTCTATTGATATCCGAACCGAACTCCCTTTCCCCCTCAGTATTGTCCACTTGATTATTATACTGAGATGAGACAATAAGATTAAAGCAGTGAGTTTCCTGAAGAGCAGATAACAGTTCCTATCTTGTTAACACAGCCCTTGTTTTTGACTTAAAGAGATTCCTCTAGAATTCAGGTGGTTGGTTTTTTAAGTTAGTCCACTTGTGTTTGTTTTAGGTAAATGACCAGATAAATCTAGAATTGTGCTGCCCGGTATGGCAGCCACTAGCCACATGTGGCTATTTAAATTTAAATTATCTAAAATTAAATTTTCAGTTCTGCTGGTGCACTAGCCACATTTCAAGTGCTCAGTAGCTACATGTAGCTCAAAAACAAACAAACAAAAAACAACCCATTGCTGTCCAGTCAGTTCTGACTCTTAGTAACCCTATAGGACAGAGTAGAACTGCCCCATAGGGTTTCCAAGGAGCGTATGGTGGATTTGAACTTTTGGTTAGCAGCCAGGCTCTTAACCACTGTGCCATGTAGCTAGTGGCTGCCATATTGGACAGGGCAGATAGAATTTCCGTCACTGAAAGCTTTGTTGGAGAGTTTTGATCTAGAATTCTGAAAGGTTATCCATGATGCATATTTGTTTAGTGCATGTAACTCTTTTAACATTCAAAATACGCAGTAGATTATTTTAATGCAATGGTGGTAAAAGCAGTGAAATAAAAATGAAATACTGTTTCTGTGTACCTTAGGCCCCAGACTAGTGATTATTTCCAAGATTTTCTGTATTTTCAAGCTAAGTTTTCATTTTCAATGATGTTAATATTTGTGAATCATTAAACTTTGAAAAGTGAAGTTTTAAAACTTGGATCTAAGAAATAATTTCATACTCTAGTGATAAAGGTAGCTTCCTGAGTTTAACTTCTTTTGTTTCAAGTGCTCACTTTTTTCAGCCTTTCAATATTCAAAAGGGGTGCATGAATGATAGTAAAATCATCTTCCCACACACACTCTAAATGTGCTTTTGAAGGTGCTTACCTTTGTAGGGCACATAGTAGTATAGTGTTCCAGACAGTAGTTTCTGGTTCCTCTTTCTCAGAATACTAGGTTAAATATAGTCACTTTGGTCTGGTGCTAGTGATGTAACTAACCACTTAGACTTGCCTAGGGTAGGTTATTGGGCTATTAAGTATTAACCGTCACATGACAGGAGCTGGAAAGAAAAAAGATGAAACTCACATACTCAGAAGGTTAAGAAGTTTGGCCTGCTAATGGAAACTACTGGTGATATTTCACTTATCCCAGTTATCCATTAGATATGATTAGATCATATGTGTTTAAATATATGTCACACTTTGTTTACATGTATTACTCTATATAATTATTATAATCCTGTCTCTGCACAGTTGTTATCCTGATTTTACATATGAAAAAACTGAGGCTCAAGGAGCTTAAGTGACCTGTCCAAATCACCTGTCTAACTAGGAATTGGCAAAGGCAGGATTTGATTCCTGAACCAGGGTTCTTAGTCACCAGATGACTAAGGAACAAGAATGAGTAGAGTGGGTCCTTTTTAAAGTGCTTTCAGAAGTTTTTATTATATGTTAAATTTGAATGGTTAAAAAAAAAAATTTAACTACAAAGTGAAATGCCTATATTTTATTGAAATTTTATACTCTGAATTATTTAAATGTCCTAATTTTGAAGACTTAGATGAATTGCTTTAAAGAAGTATGCTAAAATATTTTCTTAATTCCCAAGAATGTATGAAAATGTATGGAAAACTTTCTAAACATAAGATATGGGAATTCAAAGGAAGATACTTGGCTAGAAACTTATAGTAATTAGATTCTTATTTCTTGCTACAGGTATTTCTATAGAATAAGTTTCTTAATAATTAATAATTTCAAAGTCTTGCGTCACTGGTGTATGAATTAGAATAGCTGGAGATCTGGCATGACTTCTGTGATCCCAGTGACTTGTCAGGATTAACATTTGCATGATTATTACAAACTTGTTGCTGCTCAAAATTTTGTGTGAGGAAGTGCTCCCACTTTATATAGCGTTTACATACAGAATCTGTTAGAACAAATAGAAATAGCTGATTTGAGAACTCCTCAAATGTCAGACTGCTCCTGTGTGTGACCAGCCTGTTCGTGTTCGTAGTGGTTCCCGTGATAAAGGGATATGCGATAATGTTCTCCTTTGGGAGTTAATCTCTGCCTGATGAAGGACTTTATTTTTCTTTTTAATTGGTAGCTGTATAGCTGAGCTTTTCAGCAACACCCAAATTGAAAAAAAAATATAGTTTTTAGTAAGCAAAAAAGCCTGTGTGATATTAAACTTAAAATTTACATCGTAGAAGTAAAAATAGGACTCAAAGATGGCTAATTCAGGCAGCAAGCTGAGTCCTTGTGCCCTGTATACCTCCAATATTTCCCATATTGCATTTTCAAATTAATTCTACGTTTGATGGAGACTTAAAAAGTGACTGGGAATCTTCCTGTTTAAGGATATTTTTCATAACATTAAGGAAAAACAAACCCGTTGCTGTTGAGTCAATTCCAATTCATAACAGCATTTACAAATAAAGTGGGAGGGATCTCCTGCAGACCTGAATAATCAACTGTATCACTAATATTAGGTTAATTTCTTCAACAAACATCTGTTAAACATCCTGGACCATGAAAACAAAGATAAATAGTACACAGTCCATTCCTCAAAAAGCCTTCAAAATTGCTTTTGATTAGATTTTTATATTTAGTTTCAAAAGCAGCCTAGAAAGAAGCATTAAAGGAGAGGCGGGGGGAGGCAAATGGCATTTATAAGTGATTAATTTAATAGAAAGAGCCAGGCTTTTGACTACTTAATGTTTTGGCCAAGAAAGCTCTATAAACACACTGATACTTTAATTAAAAAAAGAAAAAAAGGTGTGGTCTCAAAGGCAGAATTTTTGGATTTTAAAAACCATTATCCCCAAAGAATCAGCTAGCTTTTAAACTTTATTTAGAAGAAGGCATTACCACTATATTAACTCTACCATAATCTTTATCTTGTGTCTAGATATAAATATGTAAAGTATGGTAACTTTGAGAAAATTAAGTTTTTTTTAAACAAAGGTTTTCAAGATGTCCAAGGGTAAGTGTTCTTTACAGGCTTTATAATAATTAAGGAACCATTCAAAAGATACTAGTTATAAAACGGAATAGGTAGAGAATATGCAGTTTAGAGAACATCTTGATTTTCTAAGATGGAACTTTTAAAGATATATTTTGGGCAAATATTGACTAATAATTTCCCCTGGGACATGGAAAGTTGTAGAAGATAGTCTCTTTGTATTCTAATGTATCACTTTGAGATCGTGTAAGTATTCTTAAACTTTCTGACTGGCACAGTGATTTTAAGATTTGGAGTCCCTAAGGCAACTTGACCAGAAGCCTGGATAGGAGTGCCAGGGAAAATAAGTTGCCTTGGAATATGCCATGTCACCTTTTGGTTTGCTTTAATTAGGTATGCTCTTTTTTTCAGAGTTGGCACAAAGAGGACTGGCACTGAGAATAGGGTTTTTGAGATAAGCCAGACTCAATCCTTCTGCTTTTTATCCCTCTTCAGAACATCAGGAAACATGTTAGGAAATTTTCATTCAGTTTCAAAGGTTAACTTTATACTTCCAAAAATTTGCCACGATGAATTTTATTTGTAGCACACATAGAATATTAACTACTCTTTCCTCCTTAGATCCATGTTTACTAGCGGCCTTACGGAAAGTACTCAGAAAGAAGTTCGGATAGTTGGTGTTGAAGCTGAATCAATGGATTTAGTGTTGAACTATGCCTATACCTCCAGAGTGATTCTGACAGAGGCCAATGTTCAAGCCTTGTTCACTGCAGCTAGTATCTTCCAGATTCCTTCCATCCAAGACCAGTGTGCTAAATATATGATTAGTCATTTGGAGCCACAAAATTCTATTGGAGTCTTCGTCTTTGCGGATCATTACGGTCATCAAGAACTTGGAGATCGATCAAAAGAATACATTCGTAAAAAGTTCCTGTGTGTCACCAAAGAACAAGAGTTTCTCGAGTTGACAAAAGACCAACTCATAAGCATACTAGACAGTGATGATTTAAACGTAGACCGAGAAGAGCATGTTTATGAAAGCATTATAAGGTGGTTTGAACATGAACAGAATGAAAGAGAAGTTCACCTTCCAGAAATTTTTGCCAAATGCATACGTTTTCCTCTAATGGAAGATACCTTTATAGAGACAATTCCACCTCAGTTTGCACAGGCGATCGCCAAAAGCTGTGGAGAAAAGGGACCATCCAGCACCAATGGCTGTACCCAGAGGCTTGGAATGACTGCTTCTGAAATGATCATATGTTTTGATGCTGCCCACAAACACTCAGGAAAGAAGCAAACAGTGCCTTGTCTAGATATAGCCACAGGAAGAGTGTTTAAACTATGCAAACCACCAAATGACCTGAGAGAAGTTGGGATACTTGTGTCACCAGATAATGACATTTTCATTGCCGGAGGGTACAGGCCGAGCAGCAGCGAGGTCTCCATAGACCATAAGGCAGAAAATGATTTCTGGATGTATGATCATACTACCAATAGATGGATATCCAAACCACCCTTGCTTCGGGCCCGAATAGGTTGCAAACTGGTATATTGCTGTGGTAAGATGTATGCAATTGGAGGTCGTGTTTATGAAGGTGATGGGAGAAACTCACTAAAATCCGTGGAGTGCTATGACAGCAGAGAGAATTGTTGGAGGACTGTTTGCGCAATGCCTGTTGCAATGGAGTTTCATAATGCTGTGGAGTACAAAGAGAAGATCTATGTTTTACAGGGTAGGTGACTAAGTGATTTAGTTCTTCATGGAAGGGTGACACATCCAGTATTGTTAACTTAATTATCCTAAAAAAGGTGTTTGCTCCTGTTACTCAAGGAATACCTCTCACTTCCTTATAAACTATTTGTTGGAACAGTTCTATTCTTGAAAGGACCTATAAAGAAAGACACACTTTTGAGTTAAAAGAGGCAGGTATTTTGAAGTAACTAAAACGATCCTGTAAGTTATTTTATGTTCTTATTGTGTTTTAATATCATGTGGCATAAGGATTTTTGAAAACATTCTTTAATAAATCATAGTTCAGCGTTTTTGGAGAACCACTACTTCAGAGTACTTTTTAAGACTGTAAACATGAAAGCAAGGTCAATACGTGACTTTTTTTGCTCTTCAATAGTATATAATTAAGGCATGTTGTAGCAATTGCTTTTCTTATGGAACTTACTGGATTAGTTTAAAAGAGAAAAAAGAACAAAGCATTAAATTTGTACTATTCACTTGCCAAGGCGTTTTGTATAAGTTTTATAATCACAAAGGCTATGAAACTTAATTACAAAGAATTTGAAATTACAGTCTTCAGATTTTAATTCCACTGCAGTTTACACTGCCTTACGTAATACGTTGTTTTGAATTTTTTCACTGAAAACTTGGAGATGGCACCTTTTTGTTACTTTTACCACTGTCAGGTATGAGGGACTATCTAATGTACTTAGCTTTTTTTTTTTTTTTAAACTATTAAAGACCAGTTCTCTGGCCAAGATGATACAGTGCAAGTGGAAAGAGTGGCTGTGAGAAGTGGACAGAGGAAGAGTGACTGTGTGAGAAGTAAATAAGATACTTGATGCAAAGTTCTGATTTGTGGTATCTAATGTTTTTGGTTTTTTGGTTTCTTACACATTTTAGTTCCTTGAATGATGTATGCAGTGTAGGTAATACCAAATCTCTTCCTCTTCTGCATTTGTTAATTGGTTATATATGAATGTTTTCCTCACACCACTATTTTAATAAACAAGGAAAAGGGGACAACTTGCCTGAAGTTGTGGATGATTTTTTAGCTCGTATCCCATTTAAAAAAAAAATTGTTTTTTGCTCTAATCTTTTGACTTAAAATTTCCTAGAAATGCCTGAACTCCTTTGTTTTAAGTTCAGTATAAAATTAATTCTCCAGAGGGAGTAGTACCTTCTAGTGTCTTACTTTACCTAGAGGGATGGCATGACTTGGGTTAGTTGGTCTTTCCAGAAAATGGAGTGTTGGAATGGATGCGTAACCTATCCAATATGTGCTGTTAGCAGATGGAGGCAGAATTAATTATAAAACTCCCAATTGGAAGGTAAAGGTTGCATATTAATGTAAATACTAAAGCAAAATAGCAATGAATATATAGAATTTCAGGGCTGGAAGGAACATCTTTACATCTGAGGTTATATTTTATATATTAGGAGTCAGAGGCCCTGAGGTTTTTCTCAGTTACTCATCATTGGTTTTAATTTATTAAACAGGACTTTAGATTTTAAAAATCAACTGTTTTTTGTGACATGCTTCTTTTCTATAAGAAATTTATAGAGGGATAGTACACTTTAAACCAAAAACTAGCTGCTGTTGAGTGGATTTCAACTGATGGTGACCCCATGTGTGTCAAAGTAGAACTGTGCTCTGTAGGGTTTTCAATGGCTGATTTTTCAGAAGTAGATCTCCAGGCCTTTATTTTGAGGTGCCTCTGGGTGGACTTGAACCTGCAACCTTTTGGTTAGCAGTTGAGTGCTTTACCATTTGCACCATCCACTTTTAGAAAGTTTTCATTCATATTTTCTTTATCAAGAAAAAGTTTCAATAAGGGCAGGTGATATGCAGACAACAACTAGTGGTTTAACAAGCTGTTTTAAGGAAAATTGAAGTTAAAGGGTCACTATTATTAGGTAGGCAGTTGAATTTGTAGATAAGAGTAAACCTAGTTCAGAACAGTTTTTTTTAAAATTTTTTATGACCATCCCTGATTATGTGAAGTTTCTTTATTGACCATTTTGTCATGGTATGTCTCCAGGTTGATGCTCTCCTTAATAACTATAGAATTTCTGTTCTCATGGTTTCTCCAGTTCCCACCCCCTTCCCATTATATCTCACCAGCTCAGGGAAAAACCATAAGGAATCAACCCCATTGCCCCCATGTGGGCACCTGTACACCTTAACTCAGAGAAGTGTTTAAAACCATAACCAGTTGCTGTTGAGTCTATTCTGACTCCTGGAGACCCCACCATGTATGTCAGAGTAGAATTGTGCTCCATAGAGTTTTCAATGGCTGATATTTTGGAAGTAGATCGCCAGTTCTTTTCTTCCACCCAGGGACTCCAGAGAAGGTTTTAACACCCTATATTTTAACCTCTCCAACTCAGACAAAGCTTTTGAGTCTTACCTTGTTTAATCAAGACACCTATTAAATTTCAGAACAGGTTTTTGTTTTTTTTTTTTTTAATTGTACTTCAGGTGAAGGTTTACAGAACAAATAGTTTCTCATTAAACAGTAGTACACATATTGTTTTATGACATTGGTTAACAACCCCACAACATGTCAACCCTCTCCCTTCTCAACCTTTTATTTTGGTGAAAATATGCATAGCCAAAGATACACCATTTCAAAAATTTCTACATGCACTGTTCAGTGACATCGACTACGCTATTCCGATTGTGCTGCTATTCTCACTTTAGATGAAGGTTTACAGAACAAAATAGTTTCTCATTAAACAGTTAGTACACATGTTGCCCTATGACAACCTACCTACACATCAACACTGTCCCTACTCAACCCTGGGTTCCCTATCACCAGCTTTCTCAGAACAGTTTTGAAGGGAGGCTCAATTTAAAAGCAGGTATCTCTTAGTCAAAGCTTATTTACATAAATAAACTCGACATGACTTGTTGGAAACTCATGTTGTACTGTCTGGGGCTATTGCAATATCATTTTATCTGTTCATAAAGGGTTCAAATTTTCATAACAAGGATTGCATATAAATGTTGTAATTGACAAAACTCTGGTAAATCTTTACTAGATTAATTCTTTCAGACATTTTCATATTGGCAGTCTGACTCGGCACATCCTTTTATTGTCAAAATGGAATAGAAACTAACTCAGAGTCAACCCCATAAACTATGTGTGTGTTTCCTATCTTATTAAAGCCATGTTTTCTCATCTTGAGTATTTGTGTTTGCATTCCAGTAGCACTAAAGTAGTGTAAACACTTATAAAAGTGACTCAGTCACAAAACTGACCAACTCCATGTGCCATCTTCTAATTAAATAATTAGCATACAAATTTTTAGTGGCTTATTTATGATGAAGGGATATATATATATCTCCCCTTTTGGTCTTACTGGCTAATTATTAATAATAGTTTTTTTAGTTGACTTAAGATAAGTTTTCTATAAAACATAATTGGATAAAATAAACGGAGCCAAGCTCTTAATTATTTTTCTGTCATCAAGCCAAAGTAACTCCTTATACCTCCCCATTATGAATATCCCAATTCAGATGGTCTATATAATATGAGGAGCCCTGGCGGCACAGTGGTTAAGAGCTCAGGCTGCTAACTAAAAACGCAGTTCATATCCATCAGCTGCTCCTTGGAAAACCTATGGGACAGTTCTACTCTATCCTATAGGGTCACTGTGAGTATGTTTTTGTTTTTTTTTTAAATAATATTATGTAATATACTATGCCATGGAATGAAAAAGTTTTAAGGTATTTTGTAACCTCATATGAATGTATTTCTGAAGATTATAAAAGAAACATTTAGAAAGTGAAATGTTTGGAAAATTATGCTGTTTACTTTTCAGTGATTGGAATTACAACCTACAAGCAAAAGACAAACATGAAAATGTATGTATTCTTGTTTTCTTTTCTTTTTCTTCTTTTAGGAGAATTTTTCCTCTTCTATGAGCCTCAAAAAGACTACTGGGGTTTTTTAACTCCCATGACTGTGCCTAGAATCCAGGGCTTAGCAGCTGTATACAAGGACTCTATCTACTACATAGCTGGAACCTGTGGAAATCATCAACGTATGTTTACAGTAGAGGCCTATGACATTGAGCTAAATAAATGGACTCGCAAGAAGGACTTTCCATGCGATCAGTCCATAAATCCCTATCTTAAACTGGTACTTTTCCAAGATAAGCTCCATTTGTTTGTTCGAGCTACTCAAGTGACCGTTGAAGAACATGTCTTCAGAACCAGCAGAAAAAATTCCCTTTACCAATATGATGACATCGCTGACCAATGGATGAAAGTGTATGAGACCCCAGATCGGCTCTGGGACCTTGGCCGGCATTTCGAATGTGCTGTTGCTAAACTCTATCCTCAATGTCTTCAGAAAGTACTTTAATGAGTAGCAGGCCTTAGTGAGTTCACTAGCATCTCATACTTGAGGAAGCTTGTCTTAGAGGGATAGAGAATGCTGTCAGTATTTAAGAAAGCCGAGAGTTCTGTGCATGGGAGTGGGTACTCTTACAGATTACAGTGTAGGGAGGGGTTTGTTTTCATCCTTGTGGTGTTTTCATTTCAGTAAGGCTGAGGTTAACAAAGTGCAATTATCAGTTTTTTTTTTTTTTTTCCTGGTATAAAAGTAATCATATCATTCTAGAATTTTGTGATAAGTAATCACTGAGACTCCAGATGATCCAAGACAACTATGCACTCCTGTAAGAGCAGCTAGGGCATTTCTGGGTAGAGACATCCAAACTAGTTTGACGTGACTTTTAATTTTAAATACGGGTAATGATCTGAGGCAATATCACTAGGACTTGACTTTAGCTGTGACGTCTCCAACATGGAGGAGCACTAACTTAGATCCTCATTCTTAATATTTAATATATATATATTTTGTGTACTATTTTCAAGTGTACTAAGGTTTAAATGTGTTCTGTTATTAGAGCAGGTTGAAGGAAAAACAAACCAGCCTCAGAAAGAGCTTTTAGTCTGATTCATATTTCATGCGTAACTTTTAAGTTAAGCTAATGTAGTACATTAGCAGTTTTCTGTTCGTAACTTTTTCAAGTACTGACACTCTCATTTTCCTTAAAACCCGAAAAGGGCTCAAATTCACAGGTGGCTGGTGCTAGTATAAGTTAATTCATGTGTGTAGCTGGATAGATTTAGATTGTCTGAGCCTCTGCTTATCTTTCAGATTGGAATGTTAGTTTCATGGTCATAGTACTTAACTTGTTGAACTCCTGTGATTTCACAAGACTCTCTACTTATGTGATAGCAGGATATGGCCAGTTATTGGTCTAACTGGACTCAGTCTTAGAATAGTGAGAGAGTTATGCTCAATTTGCACTAACATGGGCTATTTTGTTGCCGGACCTCCTTTTCCACCCTCTACCTGAAAGGTAACTTATTTCTCCTCTGCACAGTGCATAATGTGAAGTTTTACCCCTACTTTTAAAATACTGTTTTCTGGAAACATAAAATTCATGCAGTGGTCTAATTTAATTGCTTTTAAGTTATGTATGGTAATTAAAACCTCATTTTTTTTTTTTATTTTTTTCATTTAACAGTGATGAGTAGTTTTTCATTGTTCTAGCTGAAGGTGATTGAGAAGGAAAAGTGTAAGTGAATAGAACAATAGCAGTATAGGTTCCAAATCATTTTTCATACTTAACTGATGAATTTCTAATTATCAGCTAGGAATATTAATATTAACATGAAGGACAAACCAATTCGTTTGTAAGACCTAATGCAGATATTTGAATCAGTAACTTATTTTTTACTATGTTTAGAATAATTGATAAAGGATATAAGTATAGCCCAGAGTCTGTCTTTAACCAGAACATTTTTATTCTCTTAAAGAAAGCAAACTGGCATGGTTTGTATTTAAAAGTCTTGCACAAATTGTAACGTGATACTGTGAAACAAATTTAAAACATTGCCTCTTAGCATCACATACCTCGTTGTACAGAAACTTTCCGACTTCTTGTCACAGAGCTCTACAAGTAGGGAAAGTTTTCTGAAGCAGAATCTAAAGTGGACAGCATCTATGGAACTAACATCTTAAAATCTAGTCTTAGAAAAAGCTAGAGATGTGATTTCTTCTTATTGGCCTTGGTAGCGTCTATAATCTCTTTGTGAACTTTATCAACCAAGAACCTTTTTTTTTTTTTTTCTTTTCCCCTCCCCGGTTTTTCTTGATCTTACACTGATTTCCTTATATTCATGCTTTTTGGGGGCTATTTCTGTGAGTTTTTTTGAAGCATTCTTTACAGTATTGCTGAGGGAAGAAAAAACAAAAATAACCAACTTTTGCAAGAGGTGTTCATGTAATTTAATTCTGAAAGCTTCATTGCCTATTTAAGATTTCCTGCTGCTTTCTGACAATCTTCTGTATTTATTTAGGAAAATGAATGACTTGAAAACATGACATAGAACATTTAGTTAGAAATTTACACGTGTCGTATGATATAGACGAGTACAACATACTGTGGTTAATTCTACAGTAGATGTATTCCGTTGATCTGCACAACAGTTGATCGTTTTGTTGTAACAATTTATATTGAGGGTATGATCTAAGTATAGTGTGTCAAAGCCCAGGTTTAGGATTTGCTATGGGAGTAGATATATATTGAATTTTGTATGCAGAACTATTGTTTAAATTATATAGCTGGGACGTTTTGCCACTTTTAAATAGTTTCAGAAGAGGTCCTAGAAAACTAAGATGAGTTGTATATGGGTTTATGTTTAGATATTTGAGGTACGTTTGCAGAGTATGACCAGAACGTTAGTAAAAGGCACAATGGGTACTACAGAATTAAAATAGGGTAAGTCTAATGTATGCCAGTCTCACTTTAACTTTGTTTTGACATTTGAAGAATGTATGTAGCACTTTCCTATATATTTTTGACACATTGAAAACTGGACTTGGGATAACTATGTTATAGGGAAGTAGAAATTGTATTCTTTATCTTCCATCTTTGTTGTCTGTTATGAAGTTGATGCTCAAGCATCAAGGTTATTTCATTGGTGCGTGAGACAAAGTGGATGTGATCTGTGAGGAATCAGATTCCCTACATAAAGCAGTTTAAAATGGCATTCATTGTTCAGCGCTCAGGTATGTAGTAAGTACTGTAGTCCTATGGAGGCAAATGTGTAGATATTTTAAACATTTTGCCATGATTGCACAATTTTTTGCATTTTTACCTGATGTCATTGTTTCTTATAATAAAACCTTTTCTGACTGAAAACTTCCATTGTTGTAAACAGACCTCTGACTAATGAGTTTTCCAGAATTAAAATTTGACAAATCATGAAATAACTCGTGGTGGAATGGATTTTAATCTGTTGAGTATTTGTCCTCTGATACAGAATGAACTAGTCAAGATCACCTTACATTATGCTCTTTAAACTCTAAAGCAAGGTCACTTATATTGGTAACTCTTTTGTTACGTTTGCTCTGGCCTAAAACCTCGTGGTTATCCTTGTCTCTTCTCACACTTCATATTGTGTGAACAGTATTTGAATATGTTTTGTATGTTACATCATATTCAAGCACTGTTGGCTCCAGCTTCAGAATATACCCAGACACTGATCATGTACCACTTCAAACACTATCACCCTAGTCTAAGCAGTTGTATCTTGTCTGGACTATTGCAATTGCCACGAACTTGTCTCCCTCCTACCAACCTTAATCCCCAGTAATCTATTCTGTTCTCCACACAGAAGCCAGGGTGATCCTGTTAGAACATAAGTCAGATCATGTCAGAACCCTCAATGACTAATCAATCTTCCGTTGTATGAGAGCCAAAATCCGTGTTTACATTATCGTGCAGATAATGTAACCTCACTTCTTGGATCTCACTGCCATTCCCTCGGTTACTCTATTCCAGTCACACATACCTAGCTGTTCCTGAAACATACCAAGTACCTCCAACATCAGGGCCTTTCCCCTTGCTGTGCCTTCTGTCAGGGAATCCTTGACAACTTACTTTATTCAAGTTACTATTAAAATGTCATCTTACCATAGAGGCCTTATGTAAAATAGAACACCCTCCCTCCAATTTCACTCCAACTCATACCATCTATCTTTCTTTTCATGCTTTATTTTTTCTATATGTCTTCCTCCATTGGAATGTAAGCTCCATGAAGACAAATTTGATTTATTCACTACCGCCCTTCACATCAGTGCCTGGCATGTAGTAGGCTCTCAGTACATGTTTGTAGGAAAGAATGGATTTTCAGTTAATTCTTAGAGCACCCTGAGAAGTGATAGGACCAGTACTATCATCTCTATTTTACCAAATATGAGGCACAAAGACCAAATGAACTGCTAAAGGTCATCTAACTAGACAGGGGCTCAACTGAGAACAGAAACAAGAATCCCACTTCACCTCAGGTATATGCTATATTGGTTTCAAACAAAACTAACAGAAAAGGTAGGGGTGCTCTTTATTTTGTGATTAATGGTGGCCTTTTTAGAGTCCCACATTCCAACACTATTATTTAAAGTATCTGCTGTATTTATAACTTGATTCTCTACCAGGAAGTAGATGAGGTAGGAAACAAATTTCCCTTTGTCACCCCATCTGCTTCCCCCTGTCATTATATCATGATAGTACTATGCCATTGTTAATGAGTTCTCTCCCTCATACAGGTTGAAGGGAGAAAAAAATAAAGCCTTGAGAAATACTAGTTTAGAGTAGTTATTTTTGGTTTTTAGGTAAATTTCAAATGGGTTGCCATTTTGAGATCTTGGTTGCACACCTGTGTTTCTTATTGGAAAATTATTTGTAAATACAAAAATTAAACATACGTGGTCTAGGATCCCTAACTCTTTAAAGGAATGCTATAAATATCACCTGCTAGTTTTGGGAAGTGAAATTTGGAATTTTATATAATTGATCTGAGTGGGAAAACAAGGGTTCCCCCCTCATTTTATGCTTCTAGGATATGCTAAAGGCCTTTGACTTGGAACTTTGTTAGAATTTAAGTGGTTTTCCCTAGTAAACATGAAGAGGTAACATTAATTTCTACAAGTCCTAATAATTACTGAGTTGTGTTCATCATTTTTCTCACTCTCCACACTTTGTTTTGTCTACGTGTATCTCTCTAGTAAAAAATGCCAGAACTTATAAAGTTGGGCATTTGGTTCATGACCTGCTGATTTTCCTCTTTTGGTAGCCTTTTATATTTTATAGCCCAGCTTACTTGTTATGTACGTAAGGAAGCTACTCTACATGTTCGGACAGGTGTTATCAGTATGACTGCCATACCAGAGGAAGGAAGAAGTGAAGATTCTCCAGTCACAAAGAAAACACTTGGAGATTTAAACTGCTATGCTATGAGGCAAAGTTTTAATCTACGAAAAGTGTAACATATTTTGACTGTCAAGGAAGACACTACCCAGTATGACTTAGGAAACCACAGGCACCATATTTACTTCCGCTTTTGAATGATGTATTTTAAAATGACAAAATGTATACAATAAAACAACACCTAACTGGCTATCATCTTTACTTTTAAACTAATTTGCTCAAGAACCCTGATATATTTCTTTGATTGCACTGAGACACCAATCCACGGACCCCACTACTTTTTCCACTATCCATCAGCCCCTACCTGGAACCTTTCTTGAACCTAAAAAAAAAAAAAAAAAAAAAAGGAATTCCTGTTGATTCCGTTCTGACTCATGATGACCCCATGTATGCCAGAGTAGAACTGTGCTCCACAGGGCTTTCAATGTCTGATTTTTTTAGAAGTAGATCACCAAGCCTTTCTTCTGAGGCACTTCTGGATGGGCTTGAACCTCCAACCAGCCAACAACAACCATTTGCACCCTCCAGAGACTCCTTTCTGCCCCTACCCAACTTAAATTCCATGGTCCATTTGAAATTATGCCTTTTTATGTTTCCCAGATTTCCTTGCCTCTTTTCTACTGTCATACTTACCTGACAAAACTCCAGCCCTGAATAATCCCTGCTGTAAGTCTTCTCTGCACCTATACCTGAGTAGTGAGACAGTGCTGGAGAAATCACATGATCAAGCTGATTCTCTTTAAAGCAGAGCTTAGAACCCATTCTTCCGGTTCAGTCATGGCTGAAGAAGCGACACCAGAACAGACTTGAATTTTTAGAATTTGGATGAACCGTACAACAACCAGAACTGGAAAAATTATGGGTTTAAGCCCTAATAGAAACTTAATCAACCCTCTTAGAAAGCAAGGGCAGCGTACGCATTGCATAGCAGCCAAATGTCTTGCCTGCTGGATTTTGGGCAGAGTGGGAAACAGCGTTGCCCCACTCAAAGATGGTGGCCAACTGCACGCTGCTTTGAATGTGTGTCACTCTTCACAGTCCTGCCAATAACAGTCTCCTGCATCAGGCTCCCGAAAGGGCTCACTACGCCTCTTTCGAGTCTCCCATTCCAGAGCTTCGACCTGTAATTTTTCCCAATCTGGTTACTGTTCCAGATCACCCATATTGTAAAAATTTGGGTCTGTTCCAGTTTCGCTTTGTGGACCATGACTGAACTGGGAGAACCTGTTCTAAGCCTTGCTTTAAAGTGATATAGCTTCCAAGGATTATCAACACCGTGCAGCAATTTTTACCTTCTCAACCTGCCATACCATTTATTCCTCTTGGCGCTTAGCTCTTTACCTTCCTTCATGATATGTTGAGCAGACAGAAGCCGTCACGTAGGTGCACCCTCATGTCCCCACTATCAAATCTATAAAATGTCTGCCCTTCCTCTTAAAATGAGGGGTGGAATTCCCGAGACTAAGGCCCTTAGCCACTTTTCAAACCTGGAAGTGAACCCACTCCTGGAGATTACCTTTCAGCCAAACAACAGACAGGCCTATAAAGTGAACAATAACACTCGTGAGGAACGTGCTCCTCGAACAATCAACCACATGAGACCAAATGGGCAGCATTTACCTAAAAACGTTCAGAAGACAGGAAGGGGCAGGAAAGATGGGCGAATGGAAATGGGGAAGTCAAGGAGGAAGCGAGCAGAGTGCTGTCAAATTGAGGGGTTTGCAACTAATGTCAGGAAACAAAATATGTGTAAATTGTTGAATGGGGGACGAATTTGCTCTGTAAACTTTCACGTAAACCACAATTAAATGTTCAAAAAAAGAAATGAAGGGAGAAGTATGCTGCTTCTTCCACAGTCACTCTCTGCTTGTGTGGGATCCCACTCACCCTTCCCTCAAGGCCTTTGTACCTTTAAGTCATCTCCCCCCCTGAATTGTCCAACATTCCCTCTTGAGAGGATCATTTCTACTAGTACACAGAAATGCTATCTCCCACTTAAAAACAAAAATAAAATACAAAAACAAACAAACACCAAACTTCCTTAAGTCCAGCACCCCCCTCCAGTTAGTGCCCCTTTCTTGGCTTTCTGTGAAAGTCAAACTTTTCTAATGAGTTGTTTCTATGGACTGTTTCTATTTCCTCCCCTTCTATTCACTCTGTAACCCATTCCAGTTGCTATACTCCCTTCAGAACCAAAACTGCTTTTATCAAAGTCTCCAACAACAATTATGCTGTAAATTCCTTCTTCATTTTTCTGTCCTCATCTTACTTGACTTCTCAAAAGTGTCCGACACAGTTTACCACTATCTCCTTCCTGTAGCCCCTTCCTTACTGGGCCTCTGGGACAGCACGTTCTCAGAATTCTGTTTTTTTTTCCTGGCGTCCCTTACTCTGCTTTACTGGACCCTCTTCTCTTTTAGTGCTTTCAGTAGGTGACCTCAACGACTCCTACGGCATTAAATGCCATTTACATACTGATGACTTTTGAATTTATATTTTCAAAACGCATCTCTACTCTCAGCTCCAGACTCATATCCAACTGCCTACTGGATACCTCCTGTTGAGCGAGTGGAGATATTTCAGATTTAACATCCTTAAATCCTTCCTATCATCCTCCACATTCACTCAATTCATCAAACAAGTCCTGACAGCTCCAGCTGCAAAATGTAACATATCTGTCCACTCCTCTTCATGTCTACTACCACCACTTATGTTCAAGTCACTGTCTCCTACTGCAGCAGCACTGCAACAAATCTGCCTATTTCAACTTGTGCCCACTTTCTCAGTAATCCATTCTCAACCCAAGAGCCAATTATCTTGAAACAAAGGTATTATGACCTTGCCAAGTGTAGCAATTGCCAGGGGGCAATTGTTTTCCACCAAATGTTGCATAAATGGCCCCTTGCTTACTTCTCAACTTTATCCAGTGCCACTTTCCCCCTTGCTACCTATTCTTTTGACATCTTGGCTGTTGCAGACCTTGTCAGGGTTCCTCCCATAGTCCCTTGGAACCGCTATTTCCATGTTTATTGATTTCTATGGCTTCCAATTGCAAGTACCTGCAGTTCTCTGCCTGAGGGCTTTCCCTAGCTTCTTGGTCTGTTGTAAGGCAGGCTGGAAGTGCCAGGGAATTAATGCCCCTGGGAGCAGCCTTCAGCCAGTTCCTGATTGGAGTTGGCTGATAAAGACCACAGCTACTTTCCAAAAGTGGGATAAGTGAGGCACGTTCTACTTGGTCTCCTACAGTTCGCCAGTGTGAATGTTGCCTTTAACAGTAACCTGCTTGATAAACTCACCTCTTTGTGGCTTCTTTTCCTGCTCTGATTCACTTTCCTATGCGTATACCATGGTCTCTTGGGAATACCCCTCAGATAAACCACTTGCACTCAAATCCTTGCTCAAGAATGGCTTCTGCAAGAACTCAGTCTGTGACTACGGCTATTTTTCAATTCCTCCAGGCTCCTATCTTATGATCTTTGCACATACTATTTCTGTACCTCCAGAGGTCTTCCCTTCACCTCTGTTGTTTCTTTGCATGGGTATTTATTACCATCTTTGAGGTCTCAAAGTTATCTTCCTTGACAGTCCTAGTTAAAGTGACCACCCCTGGCCCCCATCATGCTGGAGCTCATCATCCAAAATGTTGTTGTTTTTTCCCATGACTTTTTTTCTTCCTGCCTCCCCACTAAACAGTAAGTTCCGTGAGACCAGGAACTGGGTCTATTTTGTTTTTAATAAACTTTTAAAAAAGAGTTTTAATTTATAGAAAAGTTGTGAAGATAGCACAGAGTTCTCATATACCCTGCACCCAATTTCCTCTATTACTAACATTTTATGTTAGTATGGTGTGTTTGTTACAACTAGTGAACCAATATTAATAAATTATTATTAACAAAATTCCACACTTTATTTAGAAATTCTTAGTTTTTACCTAATGCCCTTTTTCTGTTCCAGGATTCCTTCCAGGATACCATATTACATTTAGTCATTATGTCTCCTTAGGCGCTTCTTATCTGTAACAGTTTTTCAAACTTTCCTTGTTTTTGATAACCTTTACAGTTTTGAGAAATACTGGTCAAGTATTTTGTAGAATGTCTCTCTATTGGGATTTGTCTGATGTTATTCTCATGATCAGACTGGGGTTAGTGTGCATACTATCAACATGACTTACCACTGTTAATGTTGACCTTGATCATCTGGCTGAGGCAGTGTCTGTCAGGCTTCTCCACCATAAAGTAACTCCCCCCACCCCTTCCAAACTGTACTCTTTGGAAGCAAGTCACTATGTGCAACCTACACTTAAGGTGTCTGGAGTTATGCTTCACCTCCCTGAAGACAAAATATCTACATAAATTTTTAGAATTTTTCTGCATAGGAGATGTATTTGTCTAGTCTCCATTTCTTCATTTATTCAATCATTTATTTATATCAGTACAGACTCATGGATATTTATTTTTCCCTTTCGGTTATAATCCAACACTACTTTACTTTTTCTGTTGCTCAAATTTTTCCAACTTTGGCCATTGAGCGCTGTTTCAGCTGTTCAGCTGTGTCACTGTGATATACCTCCATCATTGTGGGGTTTTATTTGTTTGTTTGAGTACTTTCTTACTTTCTGGCCCTATATGATACTCCATACTCATCTTGTTTATTTCCTGCCCCATTCCTCGAACCAGTTATTTCTCCAAAGAGCCCCTGTTCTTTTCACTGGACAATAGTACTGAAAACCAAGCTGGGGACAAGGTTGCTGCAGGGGTGCAACTAAGGTGTCATTGTTTCTAGCTGACTGGGCAAGGAAATACGTGTGTGTACTCTAACCCATACACACACACACACACACACACACACACACACACACATCTATAAGTATTTCTGCATGTAACCGTCTGTATCAATATTAAGCTAAACTTGAGTTCATACTAATATCTCCTACTCTAATCTATTACCACATGGATCATTCTAGCGTCCTTTCCTTGCTCATCTATAACTTCCCATTCCAGCAGTGAGAAACCTGGCTCCTGTCATCAACTGTCCATTTACTTAATTGTTCAATTTCAGTATACACAAATAATAGTATCAGAATTGTTAGCCTGTACCCCATAGGAAGCAACTTTATCCATTAGAGTACTTATGTACAGTTCTTTGTGCCTTTAGTCTTATAGAGTCCACTTATTTCCAAAATTACTTAGGTCAACATCTTCCCCTCCACCCCTTTCAATAAAGTTGTTTCATACATTTGTAATAGTTAGATTGTTTTGTCACATCTTGTATTATTTTGTCACGTTATATAGTTTTGTCATATCTTGAATTCTATTCTCTGGAGTCATCTGTACTCCAGTTTCAGGGTTACTGTTTATCCTTCAACCTAATTTATCTTATGTTTCAAGAAAAGTCATTGATTTTCAGTTTGTCCAGTTTTCTTGTAAGGCTAGAAGTGATGACTTCCTAGCTCTTTACATGTCAGTGGTCAGTCTGCAAGTCCCTATAGTAAGCTTGTAATACATATTTGTTGTGTAAATGAATCTTTACTCTGTACATAAATATTTTATTCCCTCTTCTACATGTATGCTATATCTCACAATAAAAAAGTAAAAAAAAGTTAGCCTCCCCTATAAATCATGTTCATATGCTCAATCATATTTTGAGAATTTTGTTTGTAATTTACATGGCTATGCAATTATTTTACATATAGTTTAGTGAATGTTGACTCTCAAGTACCTTATAACCCAGCTTCTAGGACTAAATTAAAATGATATAATTTAATTAAATAATCATTTTGAAATATGTTTACCATACTATTAAAATTAAACCAAAAATTACAGTGTAATCATTTTAAATTATCCTTAACATATTTACACAGAACATTTGTCATTGGTTGTTGTTGTTATTGTTGTTAGGTGCCATCGAGTCCGTTCCAACTCATAGCGACCCTATGCAGAACAAAACACTGCCCTCGTCCTGTGCCATCCTCACAATTATTGCTATGCTTGAGCCCATTGTTGCAGCCCCTGTGTCAATCCATCTCATTGAGGGTCTTCCTCTTTTTCACTGACCTACTTTACTAAGCATGATGTCCTTCTCCAGGGACTGATCCCCTCTGATAACATGTCCAAAGTATGTGAGATGTAGTCTCGCCGTCCTTGTTTCTAAAGAGCATTCTGGTCGTACTTCTTCCAAGACAGATTTGTTCGTTCTTTTGGCAGTCCATGGCATATCCAATATTCTTTGCCAACACCACAGATCAAAGGTGTCAATTCTTCTTCAGTCTTCCTTATTCACTGTCAAGCTTTTGCATGCATATGAGGAAATTGAAAACACCATGGCTTGGATCAGGTGCACCTTTGTCCTCAAGGTGACATCTTTACTTTTCAACACTTTAAAGAGGTCTTTTGCAGCGGATTTGCCCAATGCAGTGCGTCTTTTAATTACTTGACTGCTGCTTCCATGGGTGTTGATTGTGGATCCAAGTAAAATGAAATCCTTGACAACCTCAGTCTCTTCTCTGTTTATCATGATGTTGCTTATTGGTCCAGTTGTGAGGATTTTTGTTTTCTTTATGTTGAAGTGTTACCCATACTGAAGGCTGGGGTCTTTGATCTTCATCAGTAAGTGCTTCAAGTCCTCTTCACTTTCAGCAAGTAAGATTGTGTCATCTGCATAACACAGGTTGTTAATGAGTCTTCCTCCAATCCTGATGCCCCATTCTTCTTCATATAGTCCAGCTTCTCAGATTATTTGCTCAGCATACAGACTGAATAGGTATGGTGAAAGGATACAACCTCGATGCACACCTTTCTTGACTTTAAACCATGTAGTATTCCCCCTGTTCTGTTCAAACTACTGCCTCTTGATCCATGTATAGATTCTTCATGAGCACAGTTAAGTAGTTCTGGAATTCTCATTCTCCACAATGTTATCCATAATTTGTTATGATCCACACAGTGGAATGCCTTAGCATAGTCAATAAAACACAGGTAAACATCTTTCTGGTATTCTCAGATTTCAGCCAGAATCCATCTGACTTCAGCAATGATATCCCTCATTCCACGCCCTCTTCTAAATCCAGCTTGAATTTCTGGCAGTTCCCTGTTGACATACTGCTGCAGCTGCTTTTGAATGATCATCAGTGAGATTTTGGTTGCATGTGATATTAATGATACTGTTCGATAATTTATGCATTCAGTTGGATCACCTTTCTTTGGAATAGGCATATATGTGGATCTCTTCCAGTCAGTTGGTCAGGCAGTTGTCTTCCAAATTTCTTGGCATAGATGAGTGAGCACTTCCAGTGCTGCATCCATTTGTTGAAACATCTCAATTGGTATTCCGTCAATTCTGGATGCCTTGTTTTTCGCCAGTGCCTTCAGTACAGCTTGGACTTCTTCCTTCATTACCATCAGATCCTGATCATATGCTACCTCCTGAAATGGTTGAACGTCGACCAACTCTTTTTGGTATAGTGACTCTGTGTATTCCTTCCATCGTCTTTTGATGCTTCCTGCGTTGTTTAATATTTTCCCCATAGAATCCTTCTGTATTGTAACTTGAGGCTTGAATTTTTTCTTCAGTTCTTTCAGCTTGAGAAATGCTAAGCGTGTTCTTCCCTTTTGGTGTTCTATCTCTTTGCACATCTCATCATAATACTTTACTTTGTCTTCTCAAGCCACCCTTTGAAATCTTCTGTTCAGCGTTTTTACTTCATCATTTTTTCCTTTTGCTTTAGCTACTCAACGTTCAAGAACGAGTTTCAGAGTCTCTTCTGACATCCATTTAGGTCTTTTCTTTCTTTCCTATCTTTTTGAAGACCTCTTGCTTTCCTCATGCATGATGTCCTTGCTGTCATTCCACAGCTTGTCTGGTCTTCAGTCATTAGTGTTCAACACATCAAATCTATTCTTGAGATGGTCTCTAAATTCAGGTGGGATATACTCAAGGTCATACTTTGGCTCTCATGGACTTGTTCTAATTTTCTTCAGTTTCAACTTGAACTTGCATATGAGTAATTGATGGTCTGATCCACAGTCGGCCCCTGGCCTTGTTCTGACTGATGATAGTAAGCTTTTCCAACGTCTCTTTCCACAGATGTAGTCAATTTGATTCCTGTGTATTCCATCTGGCAAGGTCCATGTGTATAGTCACCATTTATGTTGGTGAAAAAAGGTATTTGCAATGAAGAAGTCGTTGGTCTTGCAAAATTCTATCATGTGATCTCTGGCATCATTTCTATCACCAAGGCCACGTTTTCCAACTACAGATCGTTTTTCTTTGTGTCCAACTTTCCCATTCCAATCACTTGTAATTATCAATACATCCTGACTGCATGTTTGATCAATTTTAGACTGCAGAAGCTGGTAAAAATCTTCAATTTCTTCATCTTTGGCCTTAGTGGTTGGTGCGTAAATTTGAATAATAGTCATATTAACTGGTCTTCCTTGTAGATGTGTGGATATTATCCTATCGCTGACAGGGCTGTACTTCAAGATTGATCTTGAAATGTTCTTTTCGATGATGAATGCAATGCCGTTTGTCTTCAATTTGTCATTCCCCGCATAGTAGACCATATGATTGTCTGATTCCAAATGACCAATACCAGTCCATTTCAGCTCACTAATGCCTAGGATATCGATCTTTATGCATTCCATTTCATTTTTGATGATTTCTAATTTTCCTAGATTCATACTTCGTGCATTCCAGGTTCTGATTATTAATGGATGTTTGCAGCTGTTTCTTCTCATTTTGAGTCACGCCACATCAACAAATGAAGGTTCCGAAAGCTTGACTTCACCCACATCATTCTACTTTGAGGAGGCAGCTCTTCCCCAGTCATATTTTGAGTGCTTTCCAACCTGAGGGGCTCATCTTCCGGCACTATATCAGGCAGTGTTCTGCTGCTATTGATAAGGTTTTCACTGGCTAATTCTTCTTAGAAGTAGACCGCTGGGTCCTTCTTCCTAGTCTTCCTTAGTCTGGAAGCTCAGCTGAAACCTGTCCGCTATAGGTGACCCTGCTGGTATTTGAATATTGATGACACAGCTTACAGCATCACAGCAACACACAAGCCCCTACGGTAAGACAAACCGACAGACACATGGGGGCCCCCACGCATCTGTCAGTTTCATTGGTTATTTTGTTAAAAATAAATGGGATTTAATAGATTCTTTTCTCCCCTTTTATGTTCCATAAATATATGCACAACTGTACGATTTGGTGAAAAAAACTACTATGCATAAATATTAACAAATAGAAAATGTTTAATACATTTTCTAAGTATTTTATATTGGTCTTATGAGCAGTTACTATTGTGTCTTTGGTGATTACGGGCAGATTATTTAACCTCTCTGAGCTTTAGTTTTCTCATTTATAAAATGGAGCTAATAATATAATCCACTTTACTGAATTTTTGTGAGGATTAAATAAACATGTAATACACTTACGACAGTGCCTGGCATATAAGGAACACCCAATAAACATTTCTTGTTGTTAGTATTACTAATAACTAGATTTCTGTCTTTTAGATATACTTAAAATATAACCTTAGTAGAGTAATATTTCCTTAATAGTTAGTATGAGATACATGCTAAAGAGAAGAGGAGCCATTTTAACTCTTATGAGATTGTGCCAAGTCATGCATGAAAATAATTTTCACAGTTCTATGGTCACACAGTTCTCACTTTCATTTCTGGATTGTGCATTTCTAAGTGATTGAATTAAAACAAATGGTATTTAAAGCAATTTATAAAAAACTGTAACCTCTGTATGCAAAATAAAAATAAGGTGACAGAAGGTTTTTTATTTGCTCCTTTTTAAGATCTGGAAAGAGCCTGTCTTTAGAATTTATCTTCTTCTCTGTTCTCATTCAGAGATAAGAATCTAATATAGGTCAAATCACATAGTTGAGTTCTTGAAACGTGTAACTACAGAGAGCCTAAACAGTGGTTCATATCTAACAAAGGAGTCATTTCTCCCTTATTTGAAGGATTGGCTTGGATTGAAAGCTCATTTCTATAGATTATAGACATTATTCTTTATAGGACCAATTCAGAACATGGATGATTTTAAATATATTTTTACCTTAGAGAGCAGTAAAGCACTCTAGACTCATCAACTGAATCTAAATTTAAGTGGAAACTATAGAGTTGAGTTTCAAATTATAAAATCTATCCCAGATTACATAGGATTCTCCTCCACCCCAAAACTTATGTGGAAATGTAAACTGTATCAGCATTTTTTGTGTGATTAACTTATTTGAGGCCATGCCCTCTGCAACACCATTTAATAAAGTAATACCAACAGCAAGGCAATATAGCAGATTGGTTTAGAATATGGGTTTTGGAGTCGGTAGATTACAATCTACAATGCACCATGCAAGGAATTTAAAATGATACAACTAGACTTTATTTTCTAGCCTCATCTGCAGTTGAAATGGCCACGTGACCAAGATTAGCCATTGAAATATAAGCATGAGTGATGCATACCATTTCTAGGATTGACTTAGAGAAATCTGCAACAAATAATCTTCCATGCTTTTTTTGCTTCTGGCTTAATACAGATGAGCCTCGTGACTCAGAAAGCCATGTGCTGAAGATCATGGAGCCATAAGATGGAAAGAAGCCTGACTCCCTGAATCACTGCTTGGAAAAGAGTCATTTACCAACCAACCAGGAACATCCATTTGGGACTTTATATGAGTGAAAATGAAATTTCTATCATGTTAGGCACTGGGATTTTGCTCTTTATCTCTTAAAACAGCTAGCAATACTGTTAACCAATACACTATGTATGATGAACTTTGATGTTTTATTTTTTCTATTCTTTTTTTAAAATTCTGTTCCACTTTATTCTTTTTTTGTAGTTGTCATTAAGCGCTGGTGACAATCCACTAAATTGTTATTACAACCGACTATTGATTCACAATCTAGGTTTAAACAGACAATACCTTAGAAGAAGTAGACAATTTGAGTTTTGACTTGGAGGTCATTCTGTACCTATTGCTTTGATCGCCTTCATTCTTTGATTTTTCAACCAGGTAAAGTTTTCCTAAAGTGACAGAAGACATCCTAAAGAATTAGATTAGCAATACATAAGACTAGCCCAGGAAAACACAATTTGGGAATATCCGTGGGGGAATTGCATACAATTTTCTGATACACTAACTAAGAAATAAATACAGTCATTCTCATCCAATTGATAATAAATATCTCTAGTAGAACTGACAGTGATGAAAATTATTTTAGCAAAATTAAAATAAAAAAGGAAAAATTAAATTAGAGATGGTAAACTGTACTGTAGAGAGACTGAATTATAATGTAGTTGGCTTAAAAGTTTTCACCATGGAATATATTTCCCAATAAAGACTTATGAACATTATTATGTACTATTCTTGCGTTTATTAACACAAAGGCAGGACATCCTTTAAGGATAAAAATATAAGATCAAAACACCTTATATCAACACTTAAATTAGAATGTCTGCAATCTGTCCATAAGATGGGTCAAAGTTAAGTCTTAAGGAACATATGCTAAGAAGAACCTACACAACACAGGGGAACATTTCCTATAAACAGTGAGCATGTGAGGTGGCAAGAACTCCATGGATGCTCTCTGGATGACAATTAATCTAAGCTCAAGAATTAGGCGGAGGTTAGAGGTGGAATTTATGGAGTGAGTGGATGAGTTAGCTCAAAGGGGTAGTGTAAAATGAGAATAAAAAGTAGCTAAGAACAAAATCTTGAGGAATTCAGTTGAAGGGGCGTAATAAAGGCAACTGAGAAGTTGTCAGAGAAGAAGTAGAATTCAGTTGAAAGGGCGTAATAAAGGCAACTAAGAAGTTGTCAGAGAAGAAGTAGAATCAGAAAGGAGTAATACTGCAAACCAAAATCAAACCCATTGCCATCAAGTTGATTGTGACTCATAGTGACCCTATAGGACAGAGGAGAATGGCCCCATAGGGTTTCCAAGGCTGTAATTTTTTACAGAAGCAGACTGCCACGTCTTTCTACCACAGAACAGTTTGGTGGGTTTGAACTGCCAACCTTTCAGTTAGCAGCCGAGTGCTTAACCACTTCGCCACCAGGATCCTTGAGCAATACTGCAGGAGAGGAGAAAATCTCAAGCATGAGATCCATAGAGAGTAGGTGAAATGCAAACTAAAACGGAAGTCAGGATTTGGCAATTTAGAGGGTAGCTGGCAATGAGAGCACAGTTTCAGCACAACGCTAGGGATGGAAATAAAATGCTGTGCATTAAGATGGAGGTCAAGGGTGTGAGTGAGCATGAGTGGGTATTCGTGGGCACGGACAGTAAGGGTGCAGGCTTTCTACCCAGGAAGCCTGGAGGCAGGGAGAATCCTAGGCACGGAGGTGCAGGAAAAATGGAGTTAAAAAAAAAAATCAGACAACTCCTGTCTTTTCTATAAAAATAGAGAATGAGAAATATCCATGGAAAACGTCAAAACCTATTCCATTTCTAGACTATTCTCAGTTGAGAGTTTAGCAGCACCTCTCTTCCACCCCAAATACATGAAACCTACAGAGACATGGATGTGCAAAAACCTACAGGCAGAGGCAGGACTGATGAAAGACAAACCTCTAGAAACAGGAGCAGAGTAAAAAAAAGACCAAGAGGAATACTGACCCAGGGAGAAATAGACACACTTTTGTGGCCTCTCACATTTCTGCAAGAGAATGCAAACGTTAACAGTTTTCGCAACGTCTTGTTCCTTTACCCCACAGACCAGACGAAATTCAGTTGCGAGCCAGATCTAGTTCCCACCCCGACCCAAAACATCTGGTTTGTGATAAGTACACAAATATCCTGTGTTTTCTAAAGTATGTGGTGGGTGTGGTAATGGCAAGTCACAAACTGAAGAATGGATAAGCTAATCAGAGCATGCGTGTGTAAAGGTGAGGAGGACACGGTGTCCTCTCACGAAGTGTTTGTGTAGCTGGAGAGGCCCATTATCTAGGGACCAGCCCCTGACGAGTGGGGAGTTTCATGGATCTCAACCCCCAGTTGTACATGTATGGGTCTGGGGCATATCGTCCTAGGACAATTTTGGTTCACAGTTTATAAAATCACAGTAGAACTCTATAGCTGAAGGTAGGAGAAAGAGGGAGGCAATTTTAGAATATGGATACACACTTTGATATGCATACATAAATGTTATATACAGCAAAATCTAACCATAAGTATGTCTTTCTGGAAAGTTTCGAACTGATGGTATGGCTTTCTCTCAAATCCACATTTCACTATTAAAAAAATAAAATACTATCCACCTGACTGGGCACTGAGCTGTGCAAGTTTGCTGTTCAGCATGACAAACTCTATATTTTAAGTCCACATATCCTACTTCTCATACTTGTATATGACAATAACCTCCCATGTGAAAATTATTTTAATGTTGATAAGCCACTGGTTAATAGCTTATTCTTGCATAATGCTTTATAGTTTTCAAGATGCTTTTGTATATGTTATCCTTTTGGATTGTACTACTAGTCCTGCAGCCACGGGCCACTGCCTCCATTTTACTATTGAGGCCATGAAGACACGGAAAGGGAATTGTTCAGCCGATCGGATCAAACTTAGCTTTAAATGAAAGTGAACATTGTATTAATTTCCTCCAGTGAGTGGGGACCCAGAAGGATGGCCTGAATGGTTACATTAACAAACTGAACCTGGAGGTGGAGACCGGCGGAGCAAGGTGCTAGGACTGCAGACAGTTGGAAAGGGAGCCCGTTTTGGAGGGAGAGTGGGTGAGCTCACTTTTGGAAATGCTGCTTTTCAAGTGACAGTGGGATAACGATGTATACATTAGTGAACAGAGAAACAGCCAGAATGGGTGTGGAAACAGGAAACTGAATGAAAGTGATAGGTCGGGTGAAGATTTGGATTTGGCAGTCCTCCAAATACCGGCTAGCACTAGAAGTGCTGGTGTGTGAGTGTCATGGAGGGGCTGTGGAAGAAGGGTATGGTGAGGGTAAAAGCCAAACCTTGGAGGGCCCACGTGAGGCCCCAGGAAAGGGAAGAGAGCTTTGCAAAAGAGCCAAGAACAGAGAGGTCCTGAGAGAAAGAGGAAAATACTGTAGCATGGTGACAAGAAAGGGAAGAGGCAACAATGCCCGGTGAAAATGACAATGGCTCTTGAAACTCGGTAAAACCTTTTGTTTATTAAATCTTCACTGTTGAGTGTAGGGTTTAAATTCTGACTCTGAAAAAAAATGTTTATTCGCATAGAATAGTCATATAATTTAATTAACCAGAACACGTCATTCTCTAACCAATATGGCGCATAGGAACTTTATTTTTTAAAGACCATTGCCTAACTGTCCTCTTACATTTTGCACTTCCTTCACTTAGGACACTGGTCCTTGGACTCATTTTGGGTTTGATGCTCTCCCAAGGGCCAGGACCACATACATTTCATTTGAGGTTATACTGAACATGGAGCACAGTTCCTGGCAGACAGGAGTCCCTCAGCTATCCGATGAAAACAAACAACAGTTGTCTTCAAGTTGATTCCAACTCACAGCAACCCCATGTGCGTCAGAGTAAAACTGTGCTCCATAGGGTTTTCAGTGGATGATTTTTTGGCAGTATATCACAAGGCTTTTCTTTGAAGGCACCTCTGAGCGGACTGTAACCACCAACATTTTAGTTAGCAGCCAAATGCGTTAACTGCTTATACCACTCAGGAACTCCATGTTGTCGGTGGTGGTGTGTGTGGTCGAGTCGATTCCAATGCATAGCGACCTACAGGACAGAGTAGAACTGCCCCATAGGGTTTCCTAGACTCTAATCTTAATGGCAGCAGATCACCTGGTCTTTTCTCCTGCAGAGCAGCTGCTGGATTGGAACTGCCCACCTTTCGGTTAGCTGCCGAGTGCTTAACCACTGCATGACCCGGGCTCCTCATTTGATGAACAGTGGTATGAATATCCCTCTTCTACTTACCATGGGTTTACTGTTCATCTCCAGGAGAGGCCATGGCTGGTAGAATACATAAGTTCTGATTACACATTTCCCCATCATTTGAAAAGATACATTTTCAGGCTTATCAGTGACTGGCAAACATTTTTATATGACGCTTGGCATTTAACACCCAGAAAATTTGTGAAATCAATTTGCTGCAGATAAAGATGGACAGATGGAAATATCTGGTGCTTTCCTACACATGTGCAACACACATAATCAGATCATCGCTTGAACTCCATTTCACCAGATTCCAGGAAGAGTATTGTTTTTTGTTTCGGAGCACAAGCACTTGGGTGGCAATACTGCCTCCTGACTGGGTCATACATGTCGAATATTTATCTTGAGTTTTTGCACGCTTTTCCTAAAGGCTTTTCAACTTTCTTTGGAGAATTTAGATTTCAGTTTCATTCAAACAATGGTACAGTTACACTGATTCCATCTATTTTATCCTGTTGTATCTATGGTGGAGTAGGGTAAAGAAAAAATAAAATTAAGAGGGATGGGAGAAAGGGAAGGGAATTGGTATTTTCTGATTACATGAAGGAGCCCATCTAGAAATCTAAAACATCTATGTGCAGCATGAAGCAGGTTGTAAAACTTTGATCTTATTGTAACTCAGATGTGCAGGGAAAATATAATTTCTTTATTTTGAATATAACCAGTCAGGCCATCCTTCTGAGACCCCACTTACTGGGGAGTGGAAGGAAATTAATAAAATGTCCACTTTTGTTTAAAGCTAACTTTGATCTAATAGTTAACAATTCCCTTTCAGGGGCCTTCAATCTCTGGCAGATAAACATGCCCAGGTTCTCAGGTACACTCTCCTTGCCCCCTGCTTACTCCTTAAGATGGTATCCAGGTCTTGGGGGTGGGTGGTGGCTTGGGTGATCTTCTAGTACATTATTATTATTACTACTAGGATGATGATTATGGTCTTATGATTATTACTGTGATGATCATCCAGTGGTGATTTTCTGATTCTACCATTCCTTCTCCATTTATTAGTTGAGAATTTAACTATGAGAAACAACTTTTCTCTTATTTATTAATTAATTTATATTAGCATGGACGCATACTGGGTTATAATCTGTTACTAGTATTATTTATTTGGATGCTCAAATTGTCATACATTTGACCAGTGAGAGCCTCTTCAATCAGCTACCTCAATCAAGCAGGATCCTTAGATCCATGTAAGACTTTATACTGTATTCTGCTCACTGGATCACATTCCTGTTCCACCTGAGAGCTGCCTGCCTTCTTGACATTTGTGATGGAAGCTGACGTGTAGTTCGTGGTGATCCGTAATTCTTGCTTGGTGGAAGCTGGTGGCCCCTGGTTGACATGGTTTCACCTTGGCTCCTGTGGGCATCTCAGGCCTCTTATGACCATGCTGTGACTCTCATATGGCCCAACTCAGGCCACATGCTCAGCAGTCCTTGTCACAGAGCTACCTTGCTCACCTCAAACAACAAAGTTTTATTTTTGTTATAATTTTAGATTTACTGAAAAGTTGAAAGAGTGGTCCATAGAATTTGCATATGTTTCTCACCAGATTCCCCAAATGTTAACATTTTACCGCATTTGCTTTATTACTCTCTTTGTCTCTATTTTTTTCTCTAAATCACTTGAGAGTAAATTGCAGACATGATATACCACCTCACCTGTAAATTCATCAGTAAGTAGTTCATAAAAATAACGACAGGATCTTCCATAATCACTATATGATTAGGAAAATCAGGAAATGACACTGATGCAATAGTATTTGCTAATCTACAGACCTTGCTCAAATTTCTGCATTGTCCCAATACTGACTTTTATAGCAAAAGAATATCCTAAATCAGGAGTTCCATTAGGTTATCATGTTCCTTTAAGTTCCTTTAATCTGGAACATTTCTTTAGTTTTCCCTTGATTTTTGTGGCCTTGACGATTTTGATAAGTACAAATCAGTTGTCTTGTAAAATACGTCTCCATTTGGGTTTTTCTGATGTGTCCTTGTGGCTGAAGTTAGGTTATGAGTTTGGGGCAAGAATACCACAGAGCCGAAGCAGTGCTCTTCTCACAGCGACCAATCAGGAGGCACATGGTCTTGAGTTGTCCCATTATTGGTAATGTTAACCTTGATCTCTTGGTAATTAATGAGAATTCTTTGGGTACTTTGAAGCTATGGAAATATCCCTTCAGCCATTCATTTTAATATCTATTGATGATTCTTGCCTGAATCACTTATTTCTATTGATTGCCAAATGGTAATTTTCTAATTTCACCATTCCTTCTATATTTATTAGTTGAAATTCTGCTATGACAAAGAGATTTAATGTATTAGATATGCACATATATCATATACTCTGTATATATGTATATATAGTTTATATATATACCTATACGTATAGATGAAACTTCTTTTACCAGCAATTTAGTGGAATCTGAGGATGGTGAGAAGAAATATATACATGGTTGATATATCATTTTCATCAGAAAGCTTTTTCTTTACTTTTTTTTCTATACTATTTTGTTTTTTATCAGAGTATTGTCAAGTGATATGCCCATAAAAGATATGTCAGTGGTATAATTTTTGAATCCTTGTATACCACAAAATGTTTTTATGTCTTTATTTTTACCCTTAACTCTTTATGTGGAAGTTCCCAATCCTTTACTCTTAAGACATTTTAGACATTTCTCCATTATCTTCTAGCATTTTGCATCACAGATGAGAAGCCTAATGCCACTGGATTTTAACTTTATTCTGTAAATTAAGAAACATCAGAAATGGCTTCTGTGGGCCTAGTGGTTGTGGGAAAGATAAGTAGCTCCTATTACCCCAGTAGGAGCCAGAAGTAGTAACAGGACTGGAGAAAATGTGGTCTCATTATGCACTGGTGAGTATTTTCTTCTGGGTCTTAACTTCCCAGAGAAAGTGAGACCTGAGGGAAAATAAGAGGGTCTGCCAGCGTTTTAACTATAGAAGACAGCTCAGCGGGGAAATAGACAGAACAAAGTACTTGTTGATCCATCAAATAAAAACCTGCTGGCTGTCATTCTAATCCAACTTCTCACCAAAATGGTGAGTTGACCCTCAAATTTGAGGAGTTCCTTTAGCACAGACCATAAACAATACCCAGTCTAGCAGAGCTTACCTCAGAGAAAATGATTCAACACAATAGAAAAGAAAGCACAGAGTAGCCAGGATTACTGACCGTGGTTTGTATAGACCATGTCACTCTCCTTTCCCCTCAGAAATGCATAACTGAAAAAAGACTACGTACCATTAACATCCAACTTTCATGTCAGGTTTAAAGGGGAAGATTCAAATAGTTCCAAGGTAAATGTGGAAATGTGGAATCAACGAAGTATCTTTTGCTATCTAGAGCCAAATTAAGATTAGCTGGATATAGCTGCATTTTCTTTAAAAATAAGTGAAAGTGGAATGTAACCTGAAAGATCCTTCAAATACATGGTGATGTTTAGGGATCAGAACAGATCATAATAAAACCATTGGGACCCCATTCCAGAGTAGAATGACAGACTGGGATGAAGGAGGAAATGCATGGGTTTGCCATTTATATTTAGTCTGAACCGGGTGGCTTTCCTAGGAAAAAAGCCTAAAAGTACAAGGGTAGAGTTAGGGAAAAAGAGGCAGTGATCAAACAGGATCTCGGCTTCACACCATACACACACACACACAAAATTCAAAATGGATGAAGGATCTAAATATGTAAAGTAAAACCATAAAATTCTTAGAAGAAAGTACAGAGATGATGCTGTCAGGCCTAGCTTGTAACATTGGATTATCTAAAGTAATAACAAGAGCACAAACAGCAAAAGACTAAATAAATAAATGGGACCTCAAAAAAATAAAAGCTTTTATTCATCAAAAGACTTTACCGAAAAAATGAAAAGATAAGCTACTGACTGGGAGAATATTTTCAGAAACCATATATCAGATAAGAATCTAATAACCAAAATACATATAAAAATTTGACAATTTAACCACACAAAGGCAAATAACTCAATCATAAAATGAACAAAGGACTTGAATAGACATTTCATCAAAGAGGACATTCAAATGGCCACCAAACACATCAAAAGATGCTCAGCGTCATTAGCCATTACAGAGATGCAAATCGAAACCACAATGAGATACCATTTCACTCTCCCTAGGATGGCTAACATAAAAAAAAATCAGAAAATGACAAATGCTGGAGACGATGTGGGAAAATTGGAACTCTTATCCATCGCTGGTGGGAATGCAAAATGGTACAGCCATTGTGGAAAACAGTGCGGCGGTTTCTCAAAAAACTACAAATAGAACTACCATTTGACCCAGCAATTCCACTCCTAAGTATACACCCAAAAGACATGAAAGCAAAGACTTGAACAGAAACTTGTACACTAATGTTCACTGCAGCACTATTCACAATAGCCAAAAGGTGGAAACAACCTAAACGCCCATCAACAGACAAATGGATAAACGAAATGTGGTACATACATACAATGTAATACTACCCAGCCACTAGCAGACATGAAGTCTTGATACATGCTACAATACAGATGGAGCTTGAAGACATTATGCTGAGTGAAATAAGTCAATCACAAAATGACAAATATTGTATGAGACCACTACTATAAAAACTCATGAAAAGGTTTACACACAGAAAGAAACAATCTTTGATCGAGGGGTGGGGAAGGAAAAGCATTAGACAATAGGTAAGTGGTAACTGTGGTGAAAGGTAAGACAGTACACAATACTGGGGAAGCCAGCACAACTTGTCCAAGGCACGGTCATGGAAGCTCCACAGACACATCCAGACTCCCTCAGGGACCAAATTACCGGGCTGAGGGCTGTGGGAAACATGGTCTCAGGGAACATCTAGCTCAGTTGGCATAACATAGTTTATAAAGAAAATGTTCTACATTCTACTTTGGTGGGTAGCGTCTGGGGTCTTAAAAGCCTCTGAGTGGCCATCTAAGATACTCCACTGGTCTCACCCCTTTGGGAGCAAGGGAGAATGAAGAAAACCAAAGACACAAGGGAAAGATTAGTCCAAAGGAATAACGGACCACAACTACCATAGCCTCCATCAGACTGAGTCCAGGACAACTAGATGGTACCCGGCTACCACCACCGACTGCTCTGACAGGGATCACAGTGGAGGGTCCCTGACAGGGCTGGAGAAAAATATAGAACAGAGTTCTAACTCATTTAAAAAAAAAAAAAGACCAGATTTACTGGTCTGACGGAGACTGGAGAAATCCCAAGATTATGGCCCCTGGACACTCTTTTAGCTTAGTAATGAAGTCATTCCTGTGGTTCACCCTTTAGCCGAAGATCAGATAGGCCCATAAAACAAAACGAGACTAAATGGACACACCAGCCCAGGGGCAAGGATGAAAAGACAAGAGGGGACAGGAAAGCTAGTAATGGGGAACCAAAGGTCGAGAAGGGGAGTGTTGATATGCCATAGGGTTGGCAACCAAGGTCACAAAACAATATGTATATTAGTTGTTTAATGAGAAGCTAGTTTGCTCTGTAAACCCTCATCTAAAGTGCAAAAAGAAAAAAAAAAGATTCTATAGAAGAATCCTGATCAAATGGGAGGAGAAAAAGGAGAACAAGATTTCAAATTTCCATGGAATCCAGACTTTCTGGAGCCATGGAGGCTAGAAAAACCCTTGAAACTACTGCCCTGAGATAATCTTTCAACCTTAAACCAAAAATATCCCCTGAAGTCTTCTTAAAACCGAACAAGAGTTAAGGTTAACTAGTAAAGAATGTCTGCCTTGAACATTGTGCTCTTTTTTTTCTTTAGTATGTTTATTTCCAAACCTACTTTCTTAGGCATTGCCTTGTTTCTTCCTGTCACAGGTTTGTTTTACAAAGAAAGGTGTTTGCATGTTGCCTGTTTGCACTTCTTCCCTGGCCAAACAAAATTAAAACATTTCCTCATTCAGTTGTAGCCTATTTTCTAATAAACATAATGAAACCCATTTCAATCTTCTCCTAGTTTCTGTTTTTCCCTTCTTAGAGTCCTATGTGCCGTGTTTTGGTCTTAAGTATTTTTTATTATTATTATTTTTATTTATTGTGCTTTAAGTCAGAGTTTACAGTTCAAGTCAGTTTCTCATACAAAAATTTATATACACATTGGTATGTGACCCTAGCTGCTCTCCCTATAATGTGACAGCACAATCCTCCTTTCCACCCCAGATTTCCCATGTCCATTCAACCAGCTCCTGTCCCTTTTGGACTTCACATCTCACCTCTGGACAGGAGCTGCCCATTTAGTCTCATGTATCTACTTGAACTAAGAAGCACGATCTTCACGAGTATCATTTTATGTCCCATAGCCCAGTCTAGTCTTTGTCTGAAGAGTTGGCTTCAGGAATGGTTTCAGTTCTGGGCTAATGGAGAGTCCAGGGGCCGTGTCTTTTGGGGTCCCTCCAGTCTCAATCAGACCATTAAGTCTGGCCTTTTTACTAGAATTTGAGTTCTGCACCCCACTTTTCTCCTGCTCCTTCAGGGACTCTCTGTTGTGTTCCCTATCAGGGCAGTCATTGGTGGTAGCCAGGCACCATCTAGTTCTTCTGGTCTCATGCCGATGGTGTCTCTGGTTTATGTGGCCCTTTCTGTCTCTTGGGCTAATATTTTCCTTGTGTCTTTGGTATTCTTCATTCTTCTTTCCTCCAGGTGGGTTGAGACCAATTGATGCATCTTAGATGGCCGCTTGCTAGCTTTTAAGAGTCCAGACACCACTCACCAAAGTGAAGTGCAGAACATTTGCTTAACAAACTTTGTTATGCCCCTCTGTTACTTGGTATGTGAGCCCAGGAGTCTGTTTACTTCTCTTGTATGAATTCAGCTCAGGTGTCCAGATAGTCGGTCACCAAGTGTGTGGTGCAGGCTTTCACCTACAGTCCTAGATGGGCAGGTGTGATTGGAGTAGGCACAGATATCTGGCTGCATCAGGCAGTCATGTGCTGAGCAATGCAGGGGGCTGATGGCTTCCCCTGAGTGTCTGAGAGAAAAGTGTGTCCCTGTTCCCTGGAGGGTGTAGGTGGGTGGGTTTTGCAGCCAGATTATGGGCACCCAATGCTGTTGGCTGTAAGGACTAGGAGGCACCACTTATTCTTGGATCCCTGTCATAGGTGGCTAGGTGGTGTAGGTGGAGCCACCAGTCCTCAGGTCCCTGATGTGGGTAGGTGAGGACCTTGCTTAATGGGCAGAGTGATATCAAATGTCACAAACCTGCTACTCCACCATATAGCTGATACAGTGAAATTAGGTTTCAGGTATATACCCTGTTGTACTGTACTAACTGTACTGGGCCTATGCTGTTGAAATGGGCCCACACAGATCTATGCAGAGGTGAAAGACATTCAGCGTCTATGGACCTTTATGCCCATGCCTAGGCAAAGGAGCTGTGCCTACCCTGAGTTCCCGGCTTAGGGGAGCTGGCAGATTATTTTTCCCTGTTTGTTAATTTGTTCCCTCTCCAAGGCCGGGAGAATGGCTCAGAGTGCAAGATGGGCCCTCCTTCTGGCCCAGGGGACTCAGCAATAGCTGAAGCAGGCCCAGGACCTGGTGCAGAGTAGGGAGGGAGTGGTAAATGGGAGAGAGTTTCTTCCCAAACAGGGTGTTTTTTGATCTGCATGGTACGTTAAACACATGTACTTATCTTTTGCTGACTGAGCGCCGCTTTTCACTGGCTCTGGAAACCTGAGCAGACTCCCCACCGCTCAGTCTCTCCCAATGTGGAGAATGTGTCCCAAATGCCACTGCTTGCCTCACAGTGCACGCCAGCTGATCTGGCCTGCAGGGTGCCGGCTCCCACTGTGTCAGGTCCGGCAACTCCTTGCTGCTTCTGAACTGTCTCTTCCTCTGCCACTCAGTCTGATTCCTGAACTTTGCCTCTGATGTTCAGGGCTCCTAGACTGTCATATATAATCAATTCACTTTTTTTTTTGGGGGGGCCTTTTTTGTAAGAAGGATCACCAGAAGTGTCTGACTACTCTGCAATCTTGGCCTTGCCTCCTTTGTATTGTGCTCTTTTAAGAGCTATCTGTATGGGATCAAACTGACAACAGCAACTCGAAAGATTAGAAAGGAAACTTAGGGGGCAGTGAGTTTATGTTAATGGGGAAGAACAATTCAGAAAAGAAAGGTGAGAATGGTTGCACAGCTTCTAGAATGTAATCAGTGTCACTGATTTGCACATGTAGAAATTGTTGAACTGGTGTATGTTTTGCTGTGTATATTCTAAACTACAACAACAAAAAATTAATTATAAAGAAAAAATAGTAAGTTAGTAGATTTGAATCTAAATATATTATCAATTTCATTAAATATAAATGGACTAAATATTGTCAGACTGGATTTTTTTTAATGATGTTGTCCCAGGGAGCATGCACCCTGCCCCTCTTCTCCCTTCTTACTACTTGGAAGGCTGATTCGATGGCTGGAGCTGCAGGTGTCATCTTACAACTATGAGGCTATTTGAGTCTAGAAGCTACAGTCAAAAAATGGAAGAGCAGAAAGACAGAGCCTGGCATACTGAAGATACTATGGAGATGCCATAAGGACTCTAGATTACCTACCTCCAGGCTTAATGCCTTGTGAAAGAAAAATAAATCTCTAACTTATTTAAGTTTTAAAAAAAAAGTATTGGAAGTTTTTTCTTTAAACCAAAAAGGACATATATTGTATGGCCTCATTTATATAAAAAGACAAGAAAAGGCAAATGTATAGAAACCAAAGTGTATTAGTGGTTACTAGGAGTGGGAAGGAGCTGGGAAAAGGAGCTATTGCTTATGGAGTACTGAGTTTTAATTTACAGTGATGGAAAAACTGCAATGATTAAGGGTAGGGTTGCAGAGCTGACTTTTGTAATTGCTGTCAATAAGTTAAATACCTGCTTAAAGTTGAACTGGCAAAAGTTGTATAATAGATATATTTACAACAACAACAAAATAAAGAGTAGCTGCTGAGGCTGCTTATGTACAACCAAACATGTCATGGGATTTGGTTCCTTGGTTTGGATGCTTAGGGTCATGGTTTCATGGAACATCCCAGTTAACTGGCCTAATAACATGCTTAGTGCTTCTGTTCTACCACCGAGTTCATTGAGTAGTGCCTGGGGTTGTAAAAGCTTGTAAGCATCCATCCGAGGCATAATAATTGGTCTCTATTTTCCTGGAGTAACAGAGGAAGGAGAGCCAGGAATAGGAGGAGGATATAGAATCTATGGCTAATTACCTCCATGAACAACTGCCTCCTTTGCCATGTGACCAGAAGAACTGAACGGTGCCTGGCTACCCATTACTGAACATTTTGATCAAAGATTCTATAGAAGAATCGTGATCAAAAGGGGTAAAATGCAGAACACAATTTAAAATTCTCATGGACTCTAGACTTTCTGGAGGCATGGAGGCTGGATGAACCCCTGAAACTATTGCCCTGTGATAATCTTAAAACCTTAACCCAAAAATATTCCCTGAAGTCTTCTTAAAACCAAATAATAGTTTAGCTTAACTAGTGAAGAATGTCTTCCTTCAGCTTGTGCTCTTCTAAGATCTACCTTTATGGGATCAAACTGACAACAGCAGCTTGAAAGCTTAGATAGGAAACTCAGGGGGCAGTGAGTTTATGTTAATGGATGAGGGACAACTCAGAAAAGGAGGGTGAGAATGGTTGCACAACTCGAAGAACGTGATCACTGTCACTGAATTGTTCATGTAGAAACGGTGGAACTGGTGTACGTTTTGCTGTGTATATTGTCAAAAACAACAAAAAGAGGCAGTGATCAACTTTGCATATGCTGATTAAGTTAGATGAGCAGAGATAAAAGAACACTAAATCACTAGAGAATCTGGGACATCGCTACTTTAACTTGCAGGTAACTCCAAATTTTGAAACCTTAGAAACTGAGGAATGATGTGCCTCCAGGACAGAAGACACAGCTGATTTGATAAGAAAGTATTTTAAAAACAAAACATCAAAATTAAAGCTACTGGCAGGTAAGTGCTCCCCTGATTAATCCCTAGTCTTGAGCACACACTTGGCCAAGATAAACTGTCCATAATCAAAGAAGAATGACGTGCAGAAAGGGACAACCTTGGTGTCTGTGTATTGACACTGCAAAGAAAAACAGGAAGAGACAGGAGAGAGAGAGAGAAGAAAAAATATAACAAACACCACGTAGATAATGAAAACAGGACAGAAGAATTTCTCCAGAAAGCAAAAGAAATTTTCCGACAAATGCTAATCTATGTTCTTATGTCAGTGAAAGAAAACACAGACTATATGAATAAAAGAGATCAGAGAAGTGAAGAAGTCAAGAAAGAAGATGAAATATACGCCAGGAGAACTTACTAAAGAAACGGGAATTAATGAAATCATTGTAGAAAGCAGGATTAAAAGAAACATAATGTAGAAAAGACCACTGAAAACATAACCAGAGTGGGCAGGAAAGATTTTTGAAACTCACACAAGAGAAAACTCATACTCTCATCCTGAAACCAACCCAAACACCAAACCCACTGCTGCCGAATAGATCCCAACTCATAGCAACCACATATGACAGAGTAGAACAGCCTCAAAGGGTTTCCAAGACTGTAAATCTTTATGGCAGACTGCTACATCTTTCTCCCTCGGATCGGCTAGTGGGTTTGAACTGTTGTGCTTTTGGTTAGCAGTCGAGTGTTTTAACCACTGTGCCACCAGGGCTCCTATCCAAATGAGATAGGGGATGGGAGGGCTTTATAAAAATAAATAACAGCCATCATCATCATCATTACCACGTTCATACTTTTATGCTTCAGCTAAATCAGGTGACTGAGAGATGTAAAAATTCAACACCACCAAAAGTGAATAAAAATACTCAGTAAGCTAGGAAGAGGGGAAAAACACGGCTTTAATTGATAAAGAATATTTTAGCAGAAACTCAGACCAAATATATCTATTGGAGTAACTTTAGAGGCATTCCTAATGAACTCAGAAGAAAGAATGCTATTATTTCTCTCTGTTTGAGTGGCGCTAACCAATGCAATCTTAGACAAGGTGCAAAATTAAAATGGATTTTGCCACCAAAAGAGACCAGATTATTTATTTGTGAATGACTGAATTGCCTACCTAGAAATCTAAGAGAATGAGACTTAAAGGAGTAGGAGTAGAATTAATTATACACTTCAGTGAGCTGGGCAGAGAAAGTAGATGGTTAATTTAAGAACGAAAATACTGAAGCATTCAAACAAAAGACTTTTTCAAAATGATTATCTGATTTTAGAGTTATACTGAAGATGGGAATAGAGATTAATTGAGCCTTTCCGGGGATAATTTATCATTATCTGTCAATATCTTCTAAAGCACATATTCTTGGATCCAAGAATCCCACTTCTAGGAATCTGTCCTAGAGAACTTTAATACCTGTAAAAATATATGTATAAGAATATTAATTGCTCACTCTAGAGCAAAGATGAAAGGGTGAGGGAACAGGGAAATCAGACAACTGGAAGCGAAACACCCAGAAGGAACTAATGAGAATGTTAATACGTTGCAAAAGATGTAACCAATGTCTCTGAACAATTTGTGTAGTAATTGTTAAATGGGCACCTAATTTTCTATGTAAACTTTCCCTGAAAACACAATAAAATATTATTTTTTAAAAAAAGAAAATGAATTGCTGTTTTATTGGTAATAGTACGTGGAAAGACGTGTTTCAAAGACACAGAAAGATATAGTTGAGATAATAAGAAAAATGATTGCAGAACTATATAATTGTATAATTCCATTTTACAGTGTGTGTACATGTATATCTTGAGTCTGGAAGGAGATATATATATATATACCAATAGTGTTTCCTTTTAGAGCCTGGGATAGAGGACTGCTCTCACTGTTTTATTTTATACACTTCTGGGTAGTATTCTTGTTTGTTTGCTTTGGTTTGTTTTAAACAAGGAGGATGTATTACACAAGTTACATAAAGTTAACACAGCCCCACCTCTACCACTCATTGGCTTCTGTGACTTTTGGCAAGTTACCCGAGTTCTCAGTGTCTGTTTCCTCATCTTCAACACGGGAATAATAATAGCACTTACCTCATAGAGGAATTAATAAATTAACATAAAATCCCCTGCCATCGAGTCAATTCCAACCGGTGCCAATTCCAAATGCCAATATTTTGATTAGCAGTCAAGTGCTTTAACCGCTGTGCCACCAGGGCTTCTTATAAATTAACATAGGTAAAGCCTTTTAAAAGTTCCTGGCACATAGTAAGCACTCTATAAATGTTAGCTGTTATTTAGGGGCACTTGTTTAATAATTGTGAATTATTTGCCCTAAATTACTTTTTTAACTAGTTAATTTTTATAAATAATATATTAAATAAAACCTAGATATATTTTTACATGTGGGTGCCAAGTTAATGTTTTGTAAAATACTTCTCCATTGCTTAGGAGTCCCTGGGCGGTGCAAACAGTTAACATGCTCAACTGCTAACCAAAAGGCTGGAGGTTCAAGTCTAGCCAGAGGAACCTCAGAAGAAACATCTAGTGATCTGCTTCTAAAAATGCATCCATTGAAAACCCTAGGGAGAACAGATGTATTCTGACACACATGGGGTCACTATGAGTTGGGATTGACCGGATGGCAACTAGTATTACTTAGGTGAGTAAATTGATTTTCATATCAATTTTCTCATTTTTCTTCAAATTTAATGGAGACAATATTATGCACTACTTAAGATATATCACTGTCTTGACATACCAATCTGTTTTTCAAAAAACATATATAATGTAGAATTTTCAACTTGCTTTTATCCTTTAATCCATTCTATTTTTCCTTCAAATTTTATTGCTCTTTGATTTTATCTAATGCTTCTCATTGCTAGAAGGCTGCAAAACATTGACAAGTTTTTTCAGGAACCTGTTGTGAGACCAAGATATATTTATCTTTAGTAAAAACAAAAAACTACTCTAAACTTCTTATGCATATATTCTTATGCCTATATCTAAGGAGACCAGTTGCTGTGGAGTTGATTCTGACTCACAGTGATCCCACGTCAGAGGAGAACTGTGCTCCACAGGGTTTTCAGTGACTGATTTTTCAGAAGTGGATTGCCAGGCCTTTCTTCCAAGGCATCTCTGGGTGGACTTGAACTGTTAGCTTTTTGATTAGCAGCCTAGCTTGTTAACCATTGGCACCACCCAGAGACTCCATATCTAACTAAGGGGGGGGGGGGAGAAAAAAACCTCATTGCTGTCGAGTCGATTCTGACTCATAGCGACTCTATAGGATAGAGTAGAACTGCCCATGGAGTTTCCAAGGAGTGACTAGTGGGTTTGAACTGCCAACCTTTTGGTTAGCAGCCATAGCTCTTAACCACCGTACCACCAGGGCTCCATCTAACTAGGGACAGTAACAAATAATTTTTTTTTGTGTGTGTGGTAAAATACATATAACAAAACATTTGCCATTTCAACCATTTTTACCTGTACAATTCATGACATTGATTACATTCACTGTGTTGTGCAACCATCACCACTATCTGTTCCCAAAGAGAAGGCAGTAACTATTTGGTAGTTTTCCCCATGTTAATTGACTGCTTTAAAAAACCAAGCAGTTTTTCCTCTATCTCAGGGTTGGTGAGAACCTGAAATGGTACAGGTTAAACCCAGGTCCTCCCAGCATGGTGCTTTCGATCAGGTTTAAAAAAAAATGATATATGTCATATTTTGGGGTGAGCATTCTGAGAAGGGGGGAAGTCAGTGAGAATGAATACTTCATAGCTCTTTCTAAGTTAGATCTAATAGTAACATTTATCCTTTTGTTTGAAGAACTACATTGAGTATTGCAAGAGCATTTGACTTGCTTGTTTTAATTAGGAAACCAAACTGTGTCAAAAATTTTGTGATTTTTTCCTCCTTCTTAGTTATTTTAGATCATCTGGGTTACTACTCCCCTCTGTCAGGGGCCGATCATACTAAAATACTAAAATTAGGTTTTTGGGCTGGATGTGGCACCAGGGATCATATTTCATAATAAATTTGGTAGCAGATAGAAAACTTATTGGCAAATCAATGTCCTGTACTTCCCAAGATGTGCTGTATATACTGAAGAGCTTTTTTGTTTTTTCAGTCTCTAGCCCTTTCCCATTTTTTTTTTTTTAAATAGAATCTATGTTCTTTCAGTGCCAGGAGGTCAGACTAAATGAAGCCACTCTAACTGCAGGAATGGAAATATTATTAACTATCTCCATTTAAGAAGTGTCTAGTACAGAATGAAGTCTACTCCAACTAGAATTCTTCAGAGCTAGAAAATAGAGCAAAATGGAATAACATATGTGAAAATTTCTGATGTTAATAGTTGCTCACTTTTTCCCTGTGAATGTTTTTTCAGAGATGCAGGTCGAACTTTTTTACTGCAATTATGTAGCAGTGTTTCTACATTAATTTTAAATGGGATGATAAAGCTTCTACTACTTTTCCCATATTTTACACCAGTAACAAAAGCATGATTTTGTAAGTGTGTTTTGGTCTTTGGTCATCAAATCATGGCTCTTTGCTGAGGGTCCTTGAGAGAGCAGCTCAAAGTCTTCAGGTGGATGAACATCTAATTTTCCAGAAGAGGGTTTCCTTCTCTGAAAATCTCTGGGGAAAGAGTGTAGAGTCATTCCTTAGCCATCCATTCCAAAGCCTCCTCACCCAAAACCCAAGTTCTCCCTTACATTGCAATACTGAAGGATCCTATGGGTAACATATTAAATGATGCAAGAAGCATCAGAAGAAGATGGCAAGAATACACAGAGTCACTGTATGAAAAAGAATTGGTCAATGTTCAACCATTTCAGGAGGTAGTGTATTATCAAGAACCCATGGTACTGAAGGAAGAAGTCCAAGCTGCACTGAAGGCACTGGTGTAAAGCAAGGCTCCAGGAATTGATGGAATACCAATTGAGATGTTTCAACAAATGGATGCAACACTGGAAGATGCTCACTCATCTATGCCAAGAAATTTGGAAGACAGCTACCTGGCTAACCGACTGGAAGAGATCCATATTTGTGCCCATTCCAAAGAAAAGTGATCCAATACAATGTGGAAATTATCGAGCAATATCATTAGTATCATATGCAAGTAAAATTTTTCTGAAGATAATTCAAAAGTGGTTGCAGCAGTACATCAGCAGGGAACTGCCAGAAACTCAAGTCAGATTCAGAAGAGGATGTGGAATGAGGGATATCATTGTTGATGTCAGCTGGATCTTGGCTGAAAGCAGAGAATATCAGAAAGACTTTTACCTGTATTTAATTGACTATGCAAACGATTTCGAATGTGTGCATCATAATAAACTATGGATAACATTTCGAAGAAAGGGAATTCCAGAGCACTTAATTGTGCTCATGCAGAACATGTAGTTAGACCAAGAGGCAGTCGTTCGAACAGAACAAGGGGATACTGTGTGGTTTAAAGTCAAGAAAGGTGTGTTTCAGGGTTATATCCTTTCACCATACTTACTCAATCTGTATGCTGAGCAAATAATCTGAGAAGCTGGACTATATGAAGAAGAACGGGGCATCAAGATCGGAGGAAGACTCATTAACAACCTGCGATATGCAGATGACACAACCTTGCTTGCTGAAAGTGAAGAGAACTGGAAGCAGTTACTGATGAAGATCAAAGACTTGGATTACACCTCAACCTAAAGAAAACAAAAATCCTCACAACTCACCAATAAGCAACATCGTGATAAATGGAGAGAATATTGAAGTTGTCAAGGATTTCATTTTACTTGGATCTACAATCAACACCCATGGAAGCAGCAGTCAAATAAATCAAATGATGTATTGCTACAAAAGAACTTTTTAAAGCTTTGAAAAGCAAAGATGTCACTTTGAGGACAAGTCATGGTATTCTTTATTGTCTCACATGCATGTGAAAGCTGCACGGTATATAAAGGAAGACTGGAGAATTGACACATTTGAATTATGCTGTAGGCAAAAAAATATTGAATATACCATGGACTGCCAGAAGAACAAACAAATCTGTCTTGGAAGAAGTACAGACAGAATGCTCCTTAGAAATGAGGATGGCAAGACTTCATCTCATGTACTTTGGACATGTTATCAGGAGGGTCCAGTCCCTGGAGAAGGACATCATACTTGGTAAAGTAGACAGTCATCAGAAAGAAGATCCTCAATGAGATGGATTGACACAGTAGCTGTAACAATTGTCTTAAACACAGCAACGATTGTGAGGATGGCGCAGGACCAGGCTGTGTTTTCTTCTGTTGTACATAGGGTCACAATGAGTCATAACTGACTCGACTGCATCTAACAACAACATAATTAAAATTATTTTATTAATTACCTAGTTTTAAGCTTCCTTTAATAAATGGTATTTTAATTCATTTCATTTTATTCTTAGTAAAAGAGAGAATGATTGCCAAAAGCCATTATTCATTTTTTTACACACTGAAGCTTTAACTACTGTTATTAAGTGTTCTGTATTTTGAGGATGAATCACATTCTTTAGGACTTTTGTTCACAACTGTCTGAGTGTAAACAGAGCCGGTTTTGTTTTTAGCTCCATTTCAGGAGCTGTCTGATTGCTCCTGATATACTCAAATATCATATGAGAATCCAAGTATAATATCATAGAACATTGCAAGAAAGCAAGCTTTATATTTTTAAATGTATATTATTCATAAAACAAATATTTTTTGCCAGTGGAGAAAAGGTTAGCAGAACAAACTGCTACTTACTGGAATATGATGCTATCTGCTGAAACATGGTGATGTTTTCAAATACATCATGAAGAACAATTCAAGAACAGAAAAACAAAATTTCCATTGTTATGATAGTAAACCAGGCCATTGGTTAGTGAACCAAACACAATTTAAAGGACAAAATACAACACTCTCTTTATAAGCATAATTGACTACAAAAAAAAAAAACCAAACAAACAAAAAACCTTTCATTTTGAAATAATTATTGACCACAAGGAGTTGCAAAAATAGTACCAAAAGTCTCCTTTATCCTTCACCTAGTCTCCCTCATTGGCAACATCTTATATAGCTGTAGTACAATATCACAACTAGGAAATTTTTTTTAGCTTGGTAAGTGACTGCTAAGTAGTCCACAGAACATATTCAGTTTTTACCATTTTTCTCCTGCGTTCATTTGTGCGTGCGTCTATAGTTTTACGCAATTTCAGTCTATGTACAGATTTCTGTAACCACAAGCTACAGAACTGCCATGTCTCTGTATTTGCAACCATCCCTACCCTAACCCCCACTCTGGCAACCACTAATCCGGTCTTCATCTCCATAATTTTGCGTTTAGAAAAAGTTATAACAGACGTAAATTTGGAGATTGATTTTTTTCACTACGCGTAAGTCCTGGAGGGTCATCCAGGTTGCTGAATGTACCAACAGTTTATCCCTTTTTAGTTCTGAATAGTATTAAATTGTAAGGATATACCAGAGTTTGTTTAACCATTCAGTCATTGAAGGGCATTTGGTTGTTTCCAGTATTTTGCTATTATGGATACAGCTGCTGTGAACATTCATGTGTAGATTTTTGTGTGAATATCAGTTTTCATTTCTCTGGAATAAATGCCCAAAAGTGTGACTGCTGGGTACATAGTAAGTGCAATGTTTAGCTGCGTAAGAAACTGCCAGTCTATTTTCCAGAATGGTAATGCATAAGAGAGCCAGTTTCTCCACGTCTTTGCAAACATTTGCTTTTATCACTATTTTTAATTTTAGTCGCTCTAATAGGTGTACAGTATATATCATTGTGGTTTTAGCTTACATTTCCTTAAGGGCTAATAATGTTAAACATCTCTTCATGTGCTATTATGCCATCTATGTCTCCTCTTTGGTGAAATATCTTTTCAAGTCTTTTGCCTGTTTTCTAATAGGATTTTTGTTTCTTACTGTTGGGTTTTGAGAGTTCTTTATATATTCTTTATATATTGTGGTTTAAAACTATTTTCCCCTAGTCTGTAGCTTGTCTTTTCATCATCTTAGCAGGGTCTTTTGCAGCAGGAAAGTTTTTAATTTTGATGAAGTCCAGTTTGTTAATTTTTTTCTTTTATGGATCATACTTTTGGTGTTACATTTAAAAATTCTTTGCCTAGCCCTACATTTCAGAAAATTCTTTGCCTAGCCCTATGTTTTTGTCAAAACTTTTTATAGTTTTATGTTTTACATTTAAGTCCATGGTTTGTTTTCAATTAATTTTTGTATATAGTGTGAAGTTTATATCAAGGCTCATTTTTTGGTCAATGAATATCTAAATTTTTGTTGCATCATGTGTTAAAGGGATTGTCTTTTCTTCATTTAATTGCTTTTGCACCTTTGTCACAAATCAATTGGGTGTATTTGTTGGGTCTGTTTCTGGGTTCTGTATTTATTGATCTATGTGTCTGTTTCTCTGTCAGTACCATACTGTCTTGACTTCTATAGCTATATAATAACATCAGGTAGAGCAATTCCTCCCACATTTTCTTTCTCAATATTGTTTTACTTTTCCATATAAATTTTAAGATTTCTATATTGATAAAAAAATACTGTGAGATTTTGATAGGAATTTTGTTAAACTTATAGATCATTTGTCATCTTTACTATATAGGCATGTTACCTATATAAGAAAATGTTGAACTGTTTTCAAAGTGATTGGACCAATTTTCATTCCTACCAGCAGTAGGAATGAGACTTCCAGTTGCTCCACTCCTCATCAGCACCTGGTATTGTCAGGTTTTAAAATTTAGCCACTCTATACGAATCAAAAAAACTGGAAATAACGAATGTTGGAGAGGCTATGGGGAGACTGGAACTCTTATGCAATGCTGGTGGGAATGCGAAATGATACATCCACTTTGGAAAATGATATGGTGCTTTCTTAGAAAGCTAGAAATAGAAATACCATATGATCCAGCAATCCCACTCCTAGGAATATATCCTAGAGAAATAAGAGCCATCACACGAATAGACATACGCACACCCATGTTCATTGCAGCATTGCTCATAATAGCAAAAAGATGGAAACAACCTAAATGTCCATCAACAGATGAATGGATAAACAAACTATGGCACATACACACAATGGAGTATTATGCAATGATAAAGAACAATGATGAATCTGTGAAGCATCTCATAACATGGATGAAGCTGGAGGACATTATGCTGAGTGAAATAAGTCAATAATAAGAGGACAAATATTGTATGAGATCACTACTGTAAAAACTCATGAAAAAGTTTACACAAAAGAAAGAAACAATCTTTGATGATTACAAGGGATGGGAGGGGTGTGGGGGGGAATACTAAATAGAAAATAGATAAGTGGTAACTTTGGTGAAGGGCAAGACAGTACACAATACTGGGGAAGCCAACACAACTTGTACAAGGAAAGGTCATGGAAACTCCATAGACACATCCAAACTTCCTGAGGGACTGAATTGCTGGGCAGAGGGCTGTCGGGACCATGGTCTCGGGGAATATCTGGCTCACTTGGCATAACATAGTTTGTAAAGAAAATGTTCTACATTCTACCTTGGTGAGCAGCACCTGGGGTCTTAAAAGCCTGTCAGCAGCCATCTAAGATACTCTACTGGTCTCAACCCTTCAGGAGCAAGGGTGAATAAAGAAAACAAGATACAAGGGAAAGATTAGTCTAAAGGTCTAATGGACCACAACTACCACGGCCTCCACCAGACTGAGTTCAGGACACCTAGATGGTGCCCAGCTACCACCACTGACTGCTCTGACAGGGATCACAACAGAGGGTCCTGGACAGAGCTGGAGAAAAATGTAGAACAAAATTCTGACACACCAAAAAAGACCAGACTTACTGGCCTGACAGAGACTGGAAAAACCCTGAGAGTATGGCCGCTGGTCACCCTTTTAAGCTCAGTAAAGAAGTCACTCTCAAGGCTCACCATTCAGCCAAAGATCAGACAGCCCCATAAAACAAAATGAGACTAATGGGGCACAACAGCCCAAGGACAAGGACTAGAAGGCAGGAGAGGACAGGAAAGCTGGTAATAGGGAACACAAGGTCGAGAAGGGAGAGTGTTGACATGTCATGGGTTTGTTAACCAATGTCATAAAACAATATGTATACTAACTGTTTAATGAGAAACTACTTGTTCTGTAAACCTTCATCTAAATTACAATAAAAAAATAAAAATACAAATAAATAAATAAATAAAAATTTAGCCACTCTAATGGGTGTATCTTATCATGGTTTTAATTTGCATTTCCCTAATAGTTGGTGATATTAAGCAATGTTTCCTGTACTTATTTGTCATTTGTGTATATTTTTTTATTTTACCAGGGTAGAAACCCAGGAGTGGGATTGCAGGGTCATACAATAAATGTAAGTTTTACTTTATAAGAAACTGCCAAACAGTTTTCCAAAGTCACTGTACCATTTTGCATTCCTACTAGTAATGTATGAGAGTTCTAGATGCTCTGCTTTCTTTCCAGCACTTGGTATTGTTACCAATTTTATTTTAACCATTCTAATAGGTGTGTTGTGGTATTTCATTGTTTTTTAAATTAACTTTTCATTTGAAAATAATTATAGATTCTCATGAGGCTGCCAAAAACTGTGCCAAAAAATGACTCGTGCATCCTTTTTCTAGCCTCGCACCCCCAACAGTAACATCTTACATAATTGTAACACAGTATCAAAACCAGGAAATCGTCATTGGCGTAATCCATAGAACTTATTCAGATTTCACCAGTTTTGCAAGCATGCGTGTGTATGTGTGTTGTTATTATTAGCTGCTGCTAAGCTGGCTCCAACTCGTGGAGGCCTTTTGTACAACAGAATGAAAACATGCCCTTTCCTGTATTGTCTTCATGATCATTGGTGTGTTTGAGTCCATTGTTGAGGTTTTTGTGTCAATCCATTTCATTGACAGTTTCCCTCATTTTTACTGATCCTCCTCTTTACCAAACATAATGTCTGTTCCTAGCAATTAGTCTTTCCTGGTTAAGTGTCCAAAGTAAGCAAGCTGAAGTTTTCCCATCCTTGCTTCTAAGAGGAGTATTCTGGTTGTATTTCTTCCAAGACTGATTTGTTTGTTCTTCTGGCAGTCGAAGGTATGTTAAATATTCTTCAACACCACAATTTGAATGCATCAATCTTCTTCTGTCTTCCTTTTTTATTGTCCAGCTTTCACATGCATGTAAGGCGATTGAAAAGACCATGGCTTGGGTCTGGTGCACCATAGTCATTGAAGTGATAGCTTTGCTTTTTAAAACTTTAAAATAGTCTTTTGCAGAAGATTTCCCCAGTACAATTATTTGATTTCTTGACTGCTGTTTCCATGAATGTTGACTGTTGATCCAAGTACAGTAGAATGGAATTGTTGACGACTTCAATTTTTCTCCATTTATCATGATATTGTTTATCAGTCCACTTGTGAAGATTTTCATTTTCTTCACTTTTAGGTGTAATCCATACAAAGGCTTCAAATCCATACTAAAGACTTCAAACCTTAATTTTTGGCAAGCAAGGTCGTATCATCTGCATATCGCAGGTCTTTAATGAGTCTTCCTCCAATCCTGTTGCTGCATTCTTCTTCCTATTGTCCAGCTTCCGGGATTGTTTGATCAGCACAGTTTGAATAAGCAAAGTGAAAAGATACAATCTGCTGCGTGGCTTGTGTGTGTGTGTGTGTGTGTGTGGTTTATGTAATTTTATCACATGTATAGTTTTGTGTGGCACAGTGGTGAAGTGCTCGGCTGCTAATGGAAAGGTCAGCTGTTCCAGCCTACCAGCTGCTATGTGTCTTTCTCCACATGAAAAAGATGTGGCAGTCTGCTTACGTAAAGATTACAGCCTTGGAAACCCTATAGGGTAGTTCTACTCTGTCCTATAGGGTTGTAATGAATTGGAATCAACACAACCGGTTTGGTTTTCGTTTTGGGTATAGCTTTGTGTAATCAACATTGCATTAAAGATACAGAACTGATCCATCACCATGGGGCTCCCATATACTAGTCTATAGGCACATTCATCCCCTAATTCCTAACCCTTGGCAAACATTACTTTGTTTTCCATCTCTATAAATTTTATTATTTTAAGAATATTATATAAACGCAATCATACAGAATGTAACATTTTTAGAATTGGCCTTTTTTCACTCAGTATAATTCCCTTGAGATTCATCCAAGTTATTAAATGTATTAATAGCTCATTTCTTTTTCTCGGAACCCTCTTGTTTCTTAGTTCCTTCATTTTTCCATATTTAGAAATCACCACCTCTAACTTACTCAGTTTCTCTTGGCTAAAATAGAACCTTCCACCTTTGCTTCTGATCGCATGTCCTCTAGCTCCTACAAGACCCAGCATGTACCTTGTGGAAGAATGAATAATAGTCCCCCAAAGTTGTACAAGTCCTAAGCCCTGGAAAGTGTAAATATGTTTCCTTGCATGGTAAAAGAGACTTTGCTGACGGGATTAATTTAAATATCTTGAGATGGGAAGATTACGTCGGGTTGTCCAGGTGGGCCCAATGTAATCACAAGCGTCCTTATAAGAGGGAGGCAGGAGGATCAGAGTGAGGGAGATGTACAGATAGAAGCAGAGGTCAGAGAGGCGAGAAGATGCTATACTGCTGGCTTTGAAGATAGACAAAGGGGCCATAAACTAAGGAATATAGCTGGTCACTCGAAACTGGAAAAGCCAAGTTCTTCTTCTTAAAAGTTCTTCTTGCTTGCCCCTAATTCAGTAACTTATCACATCTTAGAATCCTCCCTACAAAATATTTCTCTCCTCATCCTCTTCTTTGTTATCTCCATGGTCATCTACAGAGCACCTAGTCAACTTGTCACGTGTCTCTTTATTTTCCTGTCTAGCCCATGCTTACTGCTAGATGATTTATTCAACCTAGCTAAAGTTATATTATCCTGATGTAAAAATCTCTAGTGGCTCCTTATAAGCATATATCTTCCTTCCTTCCTTACTTCCGTCCCTCCCTTCCTCCCTCTTTCCTTCCTTACACACACACACACATACACACACACACTCCATCACCACCAGCAACTACAAGAATTATTGACTGACAAGCATTTTACTCAATACTTGTGAATAGAAACAAAAATTATTAAAATGTAGCTCCTGTCAACCACGGTAAAGACATATTCTTCACTGTGACAAGTTAAGTCCCAAACATTCTAGCCCTTACCTCTAAATACTTCTATTCTCTGTTGACTGTTACCAAAATATGCCTTATATAAATAATGCCTTTAAACATATTTAATCTAGAATGCCCTGCTTTCTGAGTGACCTCCCCATTATAAACACAAACACACACACACACACACACACACACACACACGTTAATATAATCCCTTTGTTCTTTGAATTCATTCTGTTTATCTTTAACACACGGAGCTGTCTTTACTTAAGTATAGTCTTCTGCATACATGTCTTTTATCCTTACAAACTGGCAGATCCGTGAGGCTCATGCTGTTTTCAGTTATCTCTTGTTATCTCCTCAAAGTGCTTGCATAGAGTTGACACTCAGTAAAGCATTTGGACAGTGAAAAGTCCTTGAAATGAGAAACAGTGCCCAGATAATGACAATGACTATTGCTTCATGTCTCATACAACATTGCCGAGAATGGACTATTGCAGTTTGTGTCCAGTTGGGTACATATCAAATAATTATCTGGCTGACATATAAGTATTATTAAAAATTATTTTCTTTAATCATTAGAAAAAATGTTGGTAATAAGAACCAAAGTAAAACACGGTACAGGAAATCCATACTAACTTAAGCAGCTTTTATTTAATAGTCCTCTAAATTCTCTTGTCAGCCAAGATATCTTAAGCACTTTTCCACTATTTAACAGTGTAAAACAAGCATGGTTTTAGAGTTGGACTTCTAAACAATTTTTCTATTTTGTGTACTTTCCAGCATTGTTTTCTGACATAATTTTCAATTTTGAATAATAACATTTAGACTCAACCCCAAGGTAAAAATTGTAGGACACTATAAAAAATGAAGCCACTTTTAGCATGTCTCCCATTGGCAAATCACTGTTTTATCCGCTTCTGGCTTCATCTAATGATGTGACCTTTACTGTTGTAATAGGCAGCAAACAAAAATATGCCAAATAGTGATAAAATATGGGTTTTAAAAACAAAACGAATTAAGCTAAGAAGATTTATAAAGGTCAAAAGCATGGAATGAATTAAGTTGAAATAGTTATTTGTGTTTGACACATGTTGTAGTAGGTCTTTTCCAAGGTTATTTTTTGAAATCTTAATGTTTAATAACCATACTAGAAAATGATTTTTTTTTAGTAACATTATACTAGTATTATACTCGTTTGTCAGTTTGTAGTACTGTGGTTGCTTGAGCATTGCTGTGATACTGCAAGATTCGCCAGTGGTGTTTCAACTACCAACAGGGTCATCCATGGTGGACAGGTTTCAGCTGAGCTTCCAGACTAAGACAGACTAGGAAGAAGGACCTCGCAGTCTTCTTCTGAAAAAACTAGCCCGTGAAAACCTTACGAATAGCAGCAGAACACTGTCTGATATAGTGCCAGAAGATGAGCCCGTCAGGTTGGAAGACACTCAAAAGATGACTGGGGAGGAGCTGCCTCTTCAAAGTGGAATCGACCTTAATGATGTGGATGGAGTCAAGCTTTCAGGACCTTTGTTTGTTGATATGTCATGACTCAAAATGAGAAGAAATAGCTGCAAACATCCATTAGTAATCGGAACACGGAATGTATGAAGTATGAATCTAGGAAAATTGGAAGTCATCAAAAATGAAATGGAATGCATAAAGATCAGTAAATATCCTAGGCATTAGTGAGCTGAAATAGACTGGTATTGGCCATCTTGAATCAGACAATCATACAGTCTTACTATGCTGGGAATGACAAATTGAAGCGGAATGGCGTCACATTCATCGTCAAAAAGAACATGTTAATCTATCCTAAAGTACAACACTATGAGTAATAGGATAATATTCATACACCTACAGGGAAGACCAGTTAATATGACTATTATTCAAATTTACATACAAACCACTAATGCCAAAGATGAAGAAATTGAACATTTTCACCAACTTCTGCAGTCTGAAATTGATCAAACGTGCAATCAAGATGCATTGATAATTACTGGTGATTGGAATGCTAAAGTGGGAAACAAAGAAGAAGGATTGGTAGTTGGAAAATGTGGCCTTGGTGATAGAAACAATGCTGGAGATCGCATGATAGAATTTTGCAAGACCAACAACTTCTTCATTGCAAATACGTTTTTTACAACAACATAAACGGTGGCTATACACACGGACCTCATTGGATGGAAAACACAGGAATCAAGTCAACTGCATCTGTGGAAACAGATGATGGAAAAGCTCAATATCATCAGTCAGAACAAGGCCAGGGGCTGACTGCAGAACAGACCATCAATTACTCACATGCAAGTCAAGCTGAAGCTGAAGAAAATTAAAACAAGTCCACAGAAGCCAAAGTATGACCTTGAGTATATTCCATCTGAATTTAGAGACCATTTCTAGATTTGACACATTGAACACTAATGACCAACACCAGACAAGTGTGGGATGACATCAAGGACATCATACATGAAGAAAGCAAAAGGTCATTAAAAAGACAGGAAAGAAAGAAAAGACCAAAATGGTTATCAGAAGAGATTCTGAAGCTTGTTACTGAATACAGAGTAGCTAAAGCAAAGGAAGAAATGGTGAAGTAAAAGAGCCGAATGCAAGATTTCAAAGGGTGGCTCAAGAAGACAAGCAAAATATTATAATGACATGTGCAAAGACCTGGAGTTAGAAAACCAAAAGGAAAGAACATGCTTGGCATTTTTCAAGCTGAAGGAACTGAAGGAAAAATTCAAGCCTCGAGTTGCAATAGTGAAGGATTCTATGGGCAAAATACTGAATGATGCAGGAAGCATCCAAATAAGATGGAAGGAATACACAGAGTCACTGTACCAAAAAGAATTGGTGGACGTTCAATCATTTCAGGAGGTAGCATATGATCAAGAACCGATGGTACTGAAGGAAGAAGTCCAAGCTGCACTGAAGGCATTGGCAAAAAACAAGTCTCCAGGAATTGATGGAATACCAGTTGAGACATTTCAACAAATGGATGCAATGCTGGAAGGGCTCACTTGCGTATGCCAAAAATTTGGAAGACAGCTACCTGGCCAACCAACTGTAAGACATGCCTATTCCATACTTACGCCTATTCCAAAGAAAGATGATCCAACTGAATGCAGGAATTATCAAACAATATCATTAATATCACCCACAAGTAAAATCTTCAGATCATTCAAAAGCATTTGGAGCGGTACATACACTGGGAACTTCCAGAAATTCAAGCTAGATTCAGAAGAGGATGTGGTACAAAGAACATCATTGCTGATGTCAGACGGATCCTGGCTGAAAGCAGAGAATACCAGAAGGAAGTTTACCTACGTTTTGTTGACTATGCAAAGGCTTTTCACTGTGTGGATCATAAATTATGGATAATATTGTGAAGAATGGGAATCCTGGAAGAGTTAATTGTGCTCATGAGGAACCTGTACATAGATCAAGAGGCAGTCGTTCTAACAGAACTATGGGATACTGTATGGTTTAAAGTCAGGAAAGGTGTGCATCAGGGTTCTATCCTTTCACCATACTTATTCAATCTGTATGCTGAGCAAATCATTCAAGAAGCTGGACTATACAAAGAAGAAGCATCAGGATTGGAGGAAGACTCATTAACAACTTGTGTTATGCAGATGACACACCTTGCTTGCTGAAAGTGAAGAGGACTTGAAGCACTTACTGATGAATTTCGAAGACTAGAACCGTCAGTATGGATTACAGCTCAACATAAAGAAAATAAAAATCCTCACAACTGGACCAATAGGCAATATCATGATAAGCAGAGGGAATACTGAAGTTGTCAAGGATTTCATTTTACTTGGATTCACAAACAACACCCATGGAAGCAGTAGTCAAGAACACAAAAGATGCATTGCATTGGGCAAATCTGCTGCAAAAGACCTCTTTAAAGTGTTCAAAAGCAAAGATGTCATTTTGATGACTAAAGTGAGCCTGATCCAAGCCGTAGTGTTTTTAATTGCCACATATGCATGTGAAAGCTGGGCAATGAATAAGGAAGACCAAAGAAGAATTGATGCCTTTGAATTATGGTGTTGGTGAAGAGTGTTGAATATACCATAGACTGCCAGAACAAACAAGTGTGTCTTGGAAGAAATACAGAGCACTCCTTGGAAACAAGGAAGGTTAGACTTTGTCTCATGTGCTGTGGACATGTTATTACTAGGGAGCAGTCCCTGGAGAAAGACATCATGCTTCATAAGGTAGAGGGTCAGCAAAAAATGAGGAAGACCCTGGACGAGATGAATTGACGCAACTATGGGCTCAAATATAGCAATGACTGTGAGGATGGCACAAGACCCAGCAGCGTTTCGTTATGAATCAGAACCCACTCGATGGCACCTAACAACAACAACATACTAGTTGTGTAAACTAATTTGTGCCTGACCCAAGCCATAGTGTTTTCAATTGCCTCATATACATGCTAAAGCTGAACAGTGAATAAGGAAGACCAAAGAAGAATTGATGCCTTTGAATTATGGTGTTGGTGAAGAATACTGAGTATACCATGGACTACCAGAAGAATGAACAAATCCTTCTTGGAAGAAGTACAGCCAGAATGCTCCTTAGAAGGGAGGACGGGAAGACATTGTCTCATGTATTTTGAACATGTTATCAGAAGGACATCATGCTTGGTAAGGTAGAGGGTCAGCATAAACAAGGAAGACCCTCAGTGAGATAGATTAACACAGTGTCTGCATAATGGGTTCAAAGTAGCAAGGACTGTGAATATGGTGCAGGACCAGGCAGTGTTTCACTTTGTTGTACATAGGATGGCTATGAGTCGGAACCAACTCAACTGCATCTAACAACAACATACAACTATTGACCAATTTTGTTTGGTTTCAAATGTTAGTTTATTCAACAACTGTTTATTGCACACCTACTATGCTTCCGGTAATGAGGACACACTGGTGAAGTGTATCCTGCCCTCTTGCAACTTAGTGTTTAATAGGAGCTGGAGATAAGCAAACATTCAACTACTCAGTGCAGCAGGGTCATGCTGTGCAAGGAGAAATGCAGGCGGAAGCTGTACCTACCTAATTCAGACATCTAAGCTGAGCTCTGAAGTTCAGATGGTGTTTCCCAGATGTAGAGGAATGGGCAGAGTGCTGATGCAGAGGACACAGAAGGTGCAAAGGTACCGAGGAGACAGAATGGCATGCACTCTGAAACTGAAAGAAGTTCATGATGGTGGGGGAGTGAAGATTGGGAAAGTAAAAGGTTATAAATCGGTGATTCTCAACCAGGGGAGAATGGTTTGCCCTCCAGGGGATATTTGCCAATGTCTGGAGACATTTCTGGTTGCCACAACTGGAGGGGGAGAGCTACTGGCATCAGGTGGATAGAGGCCAGGGATGCTGCTAAACATCCTACAATGCACAGAACAGACCCTACAACAGAGAATGATCCACCCTAAAATGTCAATGGTGCTGAGGTTGAGAAGCTCTCTTAGAAATAAACTTGTAGACTTAAGTTGGGCTTAGATCACAGGGCTAACTTAAGGAATTTTGAATTCATCCTGGGAGTCATGGAGCACTACAGAAGGATTTAAGCACGTGTTGTTTGCCACTCTGAGAGCCACTCTATCATTATGGCTGAAATCAGGTATTTATTTATATTGATGCAGCCAAGATGACTTGAGTCTCACTCACAGGTTCTGACAATTGTGCTTACTATGAATCATGCCCACCTGTCTCCAAAATGTGGAAAGAGCATCATTGTGGAAAGCTTGCTAAAATTAAATACAGAAAGAAAAGATGGTTGAATTCTTTGGTCCTCATCAACCACGATAAAATTTTTTCCAAATGTGTGTATTTATTTTATCGGACTCTCACATGCCATACATGTATATTTAGATGTGTAAGCATCTCTGTGACAGTATTAAGCATTAGAATCCACTTGCATGAATCTAAAACACTGCTGGAAGTTGATGGAAGATACACTGGGCCAACTAGAAATGGAGAAAGTTTGTACATTTGAAGCAAAAAGGTGTCTTTTTTTTTTTAATTTCTAGACACTTTTGAATATCTGGAAACACGACCTCTTTTCTCAGAAATATGCACTTATACCTCCAAATTTTGCATTTAATTTCAGGAGTTCACAGATCCTTCAGATGCAGTGATTTCTCACATGAAGCCTATGTTCCGAGAAATGCCTACTGTCCAGATATATAGCAACAAACATTAGAATTATCCAGAAAAAGATTTGCAATTTTTAATCAATGAGAAATTGTTTCCAGAAAATGCTTACCAAGATACCATGTATATTATTTTGCAAAATAGAAGTAATATTGCAGCACAGCAAATAAGTCTCTGGAAATGAATAATTTTTCTTATGATCATAATGAAGACAGTAATTGCTCTGGTTACAATAATCTTTGCAATGAACAATTCAGTAAACTGTGTGCGTTCTGCTGATGTCTTTCCATTTAATCATTACTTTCTCATTGTCTTGTAAATGGGAAGAAAGGCTGGAATGACCTGCGCCTGAGTTCATCACAGTTCTTTTCTTCTACAATCAGTTACCAAACTTTCAATTCCCTTTACCCTTTTTCACCAGAGATGTCTCAATTATCTTAATCAGGACAAAACTGCCCCAGAACATTCATACCATCTCATACATATACATACCCTTTCAGTTCTTTGGAGGACATTAATGATGCTTATTTAAGAGTTCCTATACTATTACAAGGAGCCCTGGCGGTGCAGTGGTTAAGAGCTCAGCTGCTAACCAAAAGGTCAGCAGTTCGAATCCACCAGCCGCTCCTTGGAAGCTCTATGGGGCGGTTCTACTCTGTCCTGTAGGGTCACTATGAGTCAGAATAGACTCGAAGGCAATGGGTTTTTGGTATACTAAGACAAAGGAGTCCCTGAGTGGCACAAATGGTTAAGCGCTCAACTGCTAACCAAAAGGTTGGTGGTTTGAATCTACAGAGGTGACTCAGAAGATAGGCGTGAGGATCTGCTTCTGAAAAGTCAAGCCTTGAAAACTCTATGGTGCAGCTCTAATCTGCACACATGGGGTTGCCATGAGTCAGAATCAACTCAGTGACAACTAATAACAACACCATAGTAAAACAGACTAGGAACAAAGCCCAGGTGATCTACTTAACCAATGGAAATCCTATGGATCACAACAGAATACTGTCCAATATAGTGCTGGAAGATGAGCCTCCTAGATTGCAAGGCACTCAAAATACACAGCAGCCGCAACAATGGACTCGAACACAGCAACAATTGTGAAGATGGCACAGAACGGGGCGACGTTTTGTTCTGTTGCACCTGGGTGTCATGATTCAGAGCTGACTCAATGGCAACTCACAAAAACAACAATCTCTACTGATGGAGTCCCTGGGTAGTGCAAATAGTTAACAATCTCGGCTACTAACTGAAAGATTAGAGGTTCATGTCCACCCAGAGGTGCCTCGGAGGAAGCCTGGTGATCTACTTGCAAACTCAAGGTTAAATTAAATAATGAGCAACAAGAGTTGTAGATGAGTTAGAAAAACACTCAATTTTATTTCCCTAAGCCTTTCTTCCCTAGTGTGGAAGCTCTGCTGAATTATGTCAGCATGAGTGATGCTGCTGGTATTTGAAATACCAGTGGCACAGCTTACATCAACACAGCAACACACAAGCCACCTCAGTATGACTAGGAAGAAAGGCCTGGTGATCCACTTCCAAAAATTAGCCCATGAAAACCCTATGAATCACAACAGAATATTGTCCAATATAGTGCAAGAAGTGAAGACCGCTAGGTTGGAAGTCACTCAAAACACACAGTGGCCACAACAATGCACGTGAGCGTACCAATGATCATGAAGATGGTACAGGACTGGGCAAAGTTTCATTCTGTCGTACATGGGGTTGTCATGAATTGGAGCCAGTTCCATGGCAACTAACAACAAGAACACAACATCTTCCCTAAGTTTTTTTTTCTCCCTAAATTGTACATCTTGTTTAAAGACAGCATTTCTTCATACTCCTTCACATTAAATATGTGACTGACTTTATCATGCCTGTGAGGAGGCTAGCTATAACATAGGTATCACTATGAATATGATTAAAATTTATTCAAACAATGGGCAGTGCCAAGAGAAATTTAAAAGCCACTGAAGGACAAGTTGGAAGATACAAACCTATAAAATAACCTTGGCAAATACTATAGATAGTAAAAATACCTTTTTATATTTGTTGCTTAGAGGATAGTACTGAAATTGACTATCTGGGTAGCTGTAGTTTTCAAATAGAGAATTAGAGCTTAAAAAACAAACTAATAAAAAAAAACTTAGCAATGATTGTTGAAGTATATTGAATACTTACTTGTGCAATTTAAAAGCCACTAATTTTGATCTATGTGTTTTATTGCAGTAGTTTTCAAAAATTTTAAAGAATGGTGGAACTTACTTTTCAAAAGAAATCCTTTACAAAAGCTCAACACATAAAGAAAGCTCACATTTATAACAGTTTATTTGTTTATAAAATCAGAGAAAATAATTAGACCGTTTTGACAAACTGACAATTTGAAAGCAAGACTTATCGTTATCATCGTACTTACGACGGGTGCAGTCTTTTATCAGCTTCAACATTCAGCTAATCTCATCTGCACGATAAGAAGAAAATCTTAATTCATTAAGTAGGAGCAAATAGTAGTTTCTAAACCGTTCATTTTTCAGCCTCACGGTTCTGGACAATTAAACTGATCCTGAGCCACCCCAAACATGGTAGATTTCTCTCCTGCATTTATTCATTAACGATATCTAACTATTGCTCATATAATTAAATGGGTAAGAGTTCAAATTTCAGAAGAGTTGATAAAAAGATTTAATCTCCTATTTTTGGTAGGAAATACTTTTAAAATTTACTTGGTAACATAATGTGATGCTTGGTGTAATTATTTTTAAAAAATCTGTTATCTACCTTAATGCTGTCTCTATTAAATACTCAGTTCAAGTTTCAAAATAGTAAAATGATTTTTAAAAAAAAATTGTGGTAAGTATATATGTAACAAAACATTTGCCATTTCAACAATTTTCTCACGTACAGTTCAGTGACACTAATTATGTTCATCATGTTATGTAACCATTACCACTATTCATTTCCAAACTTTTCTGTCACCCTTAACAGAAGCTCAGTGCCCACTGAGCAATGACTCCCTCTTTCCCCTTCCTTCCCACCCCTGACAAGCACAATCAACTTTGGTCTCTATACTTTGGCCTATTTTTGATACTTTGTGTAAGTGGGATCCTATAACGTTTGTCCTTTTGTGACTGACTTATTTCACTCAGCATAATGTTTTCAAGGTTTATTCATGTTGTAGCGTGTATCAGAACTTCATTTCTTTTTTATGGCTGAGTAATAGTCCATGAGTCTTTCAGCAGCACAAACTTTGGCCCATCAGCTGCTAACTGAAAGGTTGGTGACTCGAGTCCATCCAGAGGCTTCTTGGAAGAAAGGCCTGGTCATCTGCTTCCAAGAAATCAGCCACTGAAAACCCTATGGAGCACAGTTCTACTCTGACACATATGGGGTCATCATGAGTTGGAGTCGACTGAATGGCAACTGGTTTGCTTACTGGTTTAACAAAACCATTTACAATAGCTAAAATGTGGAAACAACCTAAATGTCCATCAATAGATGAATGGATAAATAAAATGTGGATTTTGTTTCACATCATAAACAGCAGTATTATTGCTAACACTGTCTGCAGCTGTAGGGATGCTACACTGTAACCTGATTAGCCAAATTAATCTTGTTCATATTGTATAACATATTGGCAAGACACAAAGGCTGATGTAAAATGTGTAATTTAATGTGATAGACATGCATGAGTCTCAACAAGTAATAAAAAAGACCAGGGCAAAGCCACACAAACCTTTTTAAAAATTAGCATAACATTTTCAAGAAGTTCAGTTATATTCAAAAACATGTCAGAGAAAACGTTATTTTGAAATTTGTCCCTAAATAATTTCACCTAACAGCACAAGGTCTGGTATTAATGTTCTCTAACGTGTTAGAAGTTGCTATTTAACACCTTTGAACAAGTGGGTTTGTGTGTGTTACATGTAAATAATGTTTTTAAATATATGAAATAATGCTTGAATTAAACAATTGTGGGACTCCTGAAGCACATTTTGAAATATGTTAAGATATCTCAATAGCAGAGTCAGAGTTTTGGAACTTAGGATTGGAAACAATTAGTATAAGCCTAAAATCCTGGGCTTTCATGTTGGGGTATAAATCTCATAAATCTCTTAATCACTCCTAGAGCAAGCTTTCATCTAATTTTCCCAGGAGAGTGTTATCAAAGCAATTCTTACAGTTGAATTAGGGCATGTTGGAGCTCTTCAGAGGATAAGTTTCATAACTTCTAGTTAATCAATAGGGTAGTTACAAGTCAGAATCAACTTGATGGCAACAGGTTTGGTTTTTAGTAAATTGATATGTATACCAACCTTATGTAATATGGAAACCCTGGTGGTGTAATATAATATATAATAATAATATAGTAATAATAATAACTGAGTTAAATTCAATTCTTCAGAACACTGTGTTATGACATAGTATCTTGGCATTGTTATAAAAAAAAAGGCTCAATTTCTTTTCTAAAATAATGCACATTTAAACCTGTCAGTAAGTAATAGAGAACATTTTATAAAGCTATCTCATAGTAAATTTTTCTGCTTTTGGTCTTTAGTCATGTCAAAGAGTAAAAACACATACTCTGTTAAAATAAAAGCAAAGGAATTTATTGAATGCTCATAACAGTTCGAACCAGGGACACATCTGATCTCACAAAGTGAAACCAAAGTCTCCAAGGAGTTACAGAGGTACATTTATAGGGTAAAATCAAAAACCAAAGGTACAATATTCTGACTGGTAGTTCCAAAGTCAGAGAAGCAGGAGCGGGATAACTCGAAGCAGGGGCTTTAAAATGATTTGTTTAAAGTGTACATGTGAGATTCTTTGATTGGTTCCCTTACATAACTGCAGAAGTTTGAGACTGAAAGAGTGTTTACAGGGTGATCACAAGATAATCACGGGACTTTCCTTTCTGAGAACATTCTGCCAAGATACCATCTTTAGCAAACACTCCCAGAGAGTTGCTTGCTCAAGAGATTTCTGATAAGGGGCTCCTGTCAGGAATCTCCCTTCAGAGACATTGTTTCCACAGAGTTAGCTTAACCACAGAGGAAAACATTTTCATAGTTGCAAGATGAAGTCTGCTCAGAGGTTAACAGTTGCTGAAGAGTAGGCAAGGGCCAGAATGGAGTCAGGGCTCAGACCCAGGCCAGTCAATTTGATATTAGCCAAACACCTCAATTTTGGAGCTCTCATACAGTTAATTTTAATCATCTGTCTATATCAACTGAAGGTATTTTGCTTAAGATGTCATGAACTGTAATGCTCTAATAAATATTGATGAAAGTGCAGCACCCTAATTTTCCTTGGTGGGCTGGAAGCATAATAAGAATAATACATGTATCTTTTATATTCCCGTTTGACTTAAAGAAGCAAGTTACCAGAGTCTATGATAATAGCCTGAATCCAACTTTCACTTTCTGTGCCAATTAGATAATGTGAAATGAAACCTATTTAAACATATACTGTCTTCACATCTTTATTTTCCTTCTTGTTATTTCATTTTAGAGGAGTAATAAACTCTGAGTAGCATCTCTTTTCCATTAGAATATAATGTACAATTAGTCACTTTCTGATATATCATTTGTGTTAATTTTTTTTCTTTTTAAAGTTAGCCATTCTTGAATCTTGAAACTTACATCATTTTCTCATTCTTATGAGTTTTCAACCAATCTATGAGGGCTAATATCACAACTCTGACTTCCCCTAATTATACATTTGTTGTGAGGCTGTGGGAGACCCTGAGTGGTGCAAAGGGTTAACACTCTAGGCTGCTAACCAAAAGGTTAGAGGTTAGAGTCCACCCGAAGTACCTCAGAAGAAAGGCCTGGTGATCTACTTCCAAAAAATCAGCCATTGAAAACCCTATGGAACACAGTTCTACTCTGACACGTGAGGTCACCATGAGTTGGAATCTACTCAATGGCAACTAGTGTATACGAAAGCTGTGTTTCCATTCTCCCTGTTTTGCTCCTTTGTTTTTCTGTAAACTAAGGGACATATATTCTTTTTGCCTCTGTATTTGAGTGGTCAAGTAAAGCTCCAGAAAAGGTGTGGCACTATCCAGCATAATGGGTAGTACTGTGGGAAGTCAAAAGGGAACTTCAGAAGGAAAGTATCAGAGAACTCCCTAGCTGAGGTGTAGGGATGATGTACTATTGTATTAGAGTTGAATACAAACTTAATTGTTTTATGGACAGCCAGATTTGGTCAGCCAAGTTTAGTCTTCTTGCTCAGATATATTTTTGCTGGATATAAAAAGCTTATGAAATATCTACTAAATAAATCCAACCACATACACAGATATGGGCAAAAAGCTGTGTTAGCAAATTCTTGGTACTGAAGAAATCCTATTTTTCACCAAGGCATAATAAAAAGATTCTACCATACAACTTAGTTTTGTTTAGTGCTGACCCAGTAAAGGATTAGAACAGGGTTCATTAATCCAATTGCAGAAAACCCAAGTAATTATTTATTCTTATTTTAGGGATGGATTTACATATATATGTTCAAATATGACCTTCATTCTCAAAATTCCTTAAAAAATAATAAAGACACATTAAAATGAAATTAAACAGTAGTCAACCTATGACTATCTGACTCAAGAGACAACAAAATTATCCAAGTCCACGTTCTTTCTTTGCTGAACAGTTCTAGTTCCAATGCATCCCCGTGTTGACTGAAGCAAAGCAGCAGCCTCAGAGTTTCTTTTTTTTTTTTCCCATATACTAATATTCATAGATCTACCATGTAGGAAATATTAAGTATTTTACCATATCTTCCAACTTGTAGAAAAAAGCAATTTATGTACATTAGAAAGCACTTAAATAAGTGGAGCAGGTAACACTGTCAATACAATTTTTAAGGAATGACTTAGCATGATTCATCAGATATTCTACCCAAAGTTAAGGCACATACCTCGTTTATCTCATCTGTTACAGGTAAGATAGAGGTCCAATGATTTCATCCATTCTTTCTCCTTCATTTTGCATCACACAACATAGAAAAAGTGCTTCAGGTATATCAAAGACTTTTGTTTACAAAAACAAAACTTCTAAACCATTTATTTCAGAAACTAGAAAACTATTTTCATATCGAAGCAAAAAGGGAACAGATTATAAGAGAAAATATTGATATTTGACTATGTAAAAATTAAAAACTTGTGTACAAAAAAAGACACAATAAACAATGTTAAGAGACACATGGGGAGAAGATGTTTGCAAGACATTTAACAGAAAAGGCATTGTTATCTGGAATCTAAAAATAATTTCTACAAATGACAACCCAAAACAAAAATGGTCAAAGAATATGAATAGGTAATTCATAGATGAGAAAACACAAATAAACATGTGAAAATATGCTCAGCCTGACTAGGAATTTGGGGAATGCAAATTAAAACTACAATGACAACATTTTACACTCTGAAAATTAAATTTAAAATTTAAAGTCTATTAATACCAGGTGTTAAAAAGCATGTAGAGAAACAGTTAACTCTCATAAACTTCTGGCATGAGCATAAATTGGTACAACCACTTGGGAAAATGATTTGCTAATATTTGGTAGAACTGAAGATAAACATACCCACTTCCAGGTATGTTTATGCACACATGCATAAGTAGGCAATATAAGGATATTCATTACCATGATGGAAACAACTAGGGGAATGGACATATAAATGATGAGATTCTATATAGCAGCTGAAAATGAATAAATTTGCCCAATATGTGTCTAAACATAATACTGTGCAAAAGGCAAATTGCAGAATGTGCAATACACAATTTATATAAAAATATTTATATCCAGTTTATGTAGCAAATATATACAAATACAGATAGGAAAGATACACACCACTGTTAGGATAGAAGTTGATTCTGGGGACAGAAAAATGGAAGACAGTGCAAAGGGGACGTCAAGCTTATCTGATATTTTATTTCTTTAAAAGCAAATGCTGAAGCAAGCAAGAAAAAGAGTTAACATTTATCAATCCTGGGTCATGGGCACATGAATATAGCATGTTACACCTACTCCTCACTTATTGACTATCTTGATATCTTACATTTCGCATTTACGACTATAGTAAAAAATCTACTATCCAACTATTTTGTGTGTTAATGATGCACATCTGGCAATAATGAACGCTGATGTGCAAGGTGAGAGTGATGCTGGCTGTGATGGTTAAGGTTATGTGTCAGCTTGGCTGGCCCATGATTCTCAGTGGTTTGGCAATTATGTAAGTTGGCAGTTATGTAATGATGTAGTCATTCTCCGTTTTGTGATCTGATGTGGTCATCCTCCACTTACACGTAATGCTGATTTTCTCATAATGACCTGGTCTTTGGAACCTAACCATGTTGATAAGCGAGGAGCGGGTGTATTCTCTGTACTTTTCTGTGTATTTTAATCATTTCACAACTAAACAACAAAATGGTAAAGATAAGTCAATAACAGGAATTCAAAACCAAAAATCCCAACTATTTAAAAAGTTCTTGAGGATTCAGGGGCAAGATGGCGCTCTAGGCAGAAACACCACGCCGTCCCTCCACAGCAAAGATCCGAAAAACTAAGCCTAACAGAGAATCAACAATCCTGAAACCCTAGAACACCAAATGAAGAGATAAAGAACTCAGCCAAACACAAAACGGAGTGAGAATACTAAAAGAGAACGGAGAGCGAGGAGAGACTCAGGCAGAGATTCCTTACCAGCTAACGCAGCGCGGATCCACCATCTTGGATTCCTATCGGAGACCAGCAAACGGGAGAGCAGCCTTGCAGAGCATCTGGTCGGAGACAGAACTACCGCTTAGCTTCACACATAACCATCTTCCCGCTGCACCCTACCTACCTGCACCGTGCACTAGACATCACATCACCAAGCGGTGCAGGCACGCCCTATTGGAACCTGCCCAGCACTGACTACCGACCGTCCTGGTGGCTGCGGTGAGTGCCACAAGCAACCCATCCCAGTGGCTCCTCCTCAACTAGATCTGCCCAGCTGTACCACAAGAACGAAAAAAAAAAATCTACAATCGATAAACGAGAGAAATATCTACTGAATGCCCCGAAAACAGCAAACAATATCAAAACATTTACAAAAACAAGACAAGATGGCTCCAATAGGCGTCCAAATTAAAACACCAGATAACTCTCCTGTGGAAGAAAATGCACTAGAAGTACCTGATACGGAACTCAAATCACTAATACTCGGAATTTTCCAAGAACTGAGGCAAAAAGCTGTCAAACATGAGGAAAAAATAGACAAATTTATGGAAAATACAGACAAAAAATTGGAAGAATTCAGGAAGATGATGCAAGAACAAAATGCCAAAATAAATTCACAACTCGAAATTATACAAAAACAACAATTAGAAATCCAAAAGATAAACAACAAGATTTCAGAAATGGACGGTGTCATAGAAGGGCTGAGAAGTAGATTTGAAACCATGGAAGACAGGATCAGTGGAACTGAAGACAAACACTTGGATACAACTCTGTTTCAGGAAAACTCAGAAAAAAGAACAAAGAAAAATGAAGAGACCCTGAGAGTTATGTGGGACACAATTAAAAGCAAAAACTTACGAGTGATTGGCATACCAGAACAGGGGGAGAAAACAGAAAACACAGAGAGGATCATTGACGAACTGCTAACAGAAAACTTTCCCAATATCATGAAAGATGAAAAGCTGGTCATCCAAGAAGCTCAACGAACCCCATATAGAAGAGACCCCAAAAGAAAATCACCAAGACATATCATATTCACACTCGCTAAAACTAAAGACAAACAAAGAATCCTGAGAGCAGCTCGTGAAAAACAAGAAGTCACATACAGAGGAGAAACAATAAGACTAAGCTCAGATTATTCAGCAGAAACCATGCAGGCAAGAAGGCAATGGGATGACATATATAAAATCTTGAAAGAAAAAAATTGTCAGCCAAGAATAATATATCCTGCAAAACTCTCATTCAGATTTGATGGTGAAATTAGGTCATTTCCAGATAAACAGAAACTAAAGGAATATGCAAAAGTCAAACCAAACTTACAAGAATTATTAAAGGGAGTTCTTCGATCTGAGGACAAACAGCTTAAGCCCTCAGGCAGGACCTAGGACCTAGGACGCAGGTTAACATGAACCAGATACCATTCTAGGAACTGAACTACAGACGACTTTCCAAAAACAAAAGATATACAACAGGGAATCAGAGAAATCAATCAAAGGATGACAACAACATCAAAACAATGAAAGAGGGAACAAACGGCATAGGTATAGAACCTTCTAAAGGAGAAGAAGGCAAGGCGATACCAAGTAATGGTAGACTGCTTCAAAATTATAAAGATAAGGGTAAAATTCATGGTAACCACAAAAAAAGTTAACAAACCAACTCATAAAAATAAAGACGAAAAACATAAAGTCTCAACAAAAACAAAACCTACAAAAACAAAAGAAATGAACACAAAATCCACAAACAAAAGGAACTCAGCACAAGAGAGTAAGAAGAACAAAGAAAACTTCAGCATCACAAAAAAAAGCACTACAAAATGACAGCAACAAATTCACATCTATCAATAATTACACTGAACGTAAATGGACTCAATGCACCCATAAAGCGACGGAGAGTGGCAGAATGGATAAGAAAACAGGATCCATCTATTTGCTGTCTACAAGAGATACATCTTAGAAACAAAGATGTGAATTTATTAAAAATCAAAGGTTGGAAAAAAATATATCAAGCTAACAACTATCAAAAAAGAGCAGGAGTGGCAATTCTAATCTCAGATAAAATAGACTTTAAAACAAAATCTACCATAAAAGACAAAGAAGGACACTATATAATGATTAAGGGGATGATCCATCATGAAGACATAACCATAATAAATATCTATGCACCCAATGACAGGGCTCCAAAATACATAAAAAAAACTCTAACAGCACTGAAAAGAGAAATTGACAGTTCCACAATAATAGTAGGAGACTTCAACACACCACTCTCAGTAAAGGACAGAACAACTAAAAAGAAACTCAGCAAAGATACAGAAGACCTAAAGGACACAATCAGCCAACTGGACCTCATAGACATATATAGAACAATCCATCCAACCGCTGCAAAGTACACATTCTTTTCCAATGCACATGGAACGTTCTCCAGAATAGACCACATCTTAGGCCACAGAGCAATCCTCAACAAGATCCAAAATGCTGAGATAATTCACAGTATCTTCTCTGACCACAATGCCATCAAGGTAGAAATTAACACTAGAAAGAGCAAGGAAAAAAAATCAAACACATGGAAACTGAATAATAATCTGCTTACACATCAATGGGTAATAGAAGAAATCAGAGATGGAATTAAAAAATTCCTAGAATCAAATGAAAATGAAAACACATCATACCAAAACCTTTGGGACACAGCAAAGGCAGTCCTCAGAGGACAATTTATAGCAATAGATGCACATATCAAAAAAGAAGAAAGGGACAAAATCAAAACATTAACTACAGAACTCAAACAAATAGAAAGAGAACAACAAAAAAAGCCTACAACTACCGGAAGAAAGGAAATAGTAAAGATCAGAGCAGAAATCAATGAAATAGAGAACAGAAAAACAATAGAAAGAATCTACAAAACCAAAAGTTGGTTCTTTGAAAGAATCAACAAAATCGACAAACCACTGGCCAGACTGACAAAAGAAAAACAGCAGAGGGCACAAATAACCCAAATAAGAAATGAAATGGGGGACATTACAACAGACCCAACTGAAATAAAAAGGATTATAACAGAATATTATGAAAAACTATATTCCAACAAATTTGAAAACCTAGAGGAAATGGATAAATTTCTAGAAACATACGGCCTACCCAAACTACAACAAAGTGATATTGAAAATCTGAACAGACCCATAACAAGAGAAGAGATTGAAAAGGTAATAAAAAAACTCCCAACCAAAAAAAGCCCTGGCCCAGATGGCTTCACTGGAGAATTCTACAAAACATTTACAGAAGAGCTCGTACCAGTTCTACTCAAGTTATTTCAGAGCATAGAAGAGGAAGCAACACTTCCAAATTCATTCTATGAAGCCAGCATAACGCTGATACCAAAACCAGGCAAAGACATCACAAAAAAAGAAAATTACAGACCAATATCTCTCATGAATATAGATGCAAAAATTCTGAACAAAATTCTAGCCAATAGAATTCAGTATCATATCAAAAACATAATACACCACGACCAAGTAGGATTCATACCAGGTATGCAAGGATGGTTTAACATTAGAAAATCCATCAACGTAATCCACCACATAAATAAAAGGAAAGAAAAAAATCACATGATCATCTCAATTGATGCAGAAAAGGCATTTGACAAAGTCCAACACCCATTCCTGATAAAAGCTCTCAATAAAATAGGTATAGAAGGGAAATTTCTCAACATAATAAAGGGCATCTATGCAAAACCAACAGCCAACATCATTCTTAATGGAGAAAGGCTGAAAACATTCCCCCTGAAAACAGGAACAAGACAAGGATGCCCTTTATCACCACTCCTATTTAACATTGTGCTGGAAGTTCTAGCTAGAGCAGTAAGGCAAGAAAAAGAAATAAAGGGCATCCAAATTGGTAATGAAGAAGTTAAACTCTCCCTGTTTGCAGATGATATGATACTATACATAGAAAACCCTAAAGACTCCACGAGAAATTTACTGGAAGTAATAGAAAGATTCAGCAGAGTAGCAGGATACAAGATAAACATTCAAAAATCAGTTGGATTCCTATACACCGGTAAAGAGAACGATGAAAAGGAGATCAGGAAATCAATACCATTTTCAATAGCCCCTAAAAAGATAAAATACTTAGGAATAAATCTGACCAGGAATATAAAAGACCTATACAAAGAAAACTATAAAACACTGCTGCATGAAACCCAAAGGGATCTACATAAATGGAAAAACATACCATGCTCATGGATAGGCAGACTCAACATTGTGAAAATGGCAATTCTACCTAAAGCAATCTACAAATACAATGCAATTCCGATACAAATACCAACAACATTCTTCAAAGAGATGGAAAAACTAATTATTAACTTTATATGGAAAGGGAAGAAACCTCGAATAAGTAAAGCACTACTGAAGAAGAAGAATAAAGTTGGAGGACTCACACTACCTGACTTGAGAACCTACTATACAGCTACAGTACTCAAAACAGCCTGGTACTGGTACAACAACAGAGACATTGACCAATGGAACAGAATTGAGAACTCAGATGTAAATCCATCCACCTACGGTCACCTGATTTTTGACAAGGGCCCAAAATACATCAAATGGGGAAAAGACAGTCTTTTTAACAAATGGTGCTGGCAAAACTGGATATCCATTTGTAGAAAAATGAAACAGGACCCATACCTCACACCATATACAAAAACTACTTCAAAATGGATCAAAGACCTGAATATAAAGCCTCAAACTATAAAATTCATAGAAGAAAAAATAGGACCAACACTTCAGACCTTAATACATGGCATTAACAGGATACAAACCATAAACATCAACACAAAAAACTCAACAGATAAACTAGATAATTGGGATCTTCTAAAAATCAAACATCTATGCTCTTCAAAAGATTTCACCAAAAGAGTTAAAAGAGAACCTACAGACTGGGAAAAAATTTTTGGACAGTCAAGTCAGACAAAGGTCTAATCTCCATAATCTACAAGAAAATCCAACACCTCTACAACAAAAAGACAACCAATCCTATCAAAAAATGGGCAAAGGAAATGAACAGACACTTCACCAAGGAAGACATTCAAATGGCCAACAGACACATGAGGAAATGCTCGCGATCACTAGCCATTAGAGAAATGCAAATTAAAACCACAATGAGATACCATCTCACCCCGGCATTACTGGCACGAATCAAAAACACTGGAAATAACAAATGTTGGAGGGGCTGCGGGGAGACGGGAACTCTTATACACTGCTGGTGGGAATGCAAAATGATACAGCCATTTTGGAAAATGATATGGCGTTTCCTCAGAAAGCTAGAAATAGACATACCATTCGATCCAGCAATCCCACTCCTAGGAATATATCCTAGAGAAATAAGAGTCATCACTCGAATAGACATATGCACACCTATGTTCATGGGAGCATTGTTCACAATAGCAAAACGATGGAAACAACCTCGATGTCCATCAACAGACGAATGGATACACAAACTGTGGTACATACACACAATGGAGTACTATGCAACGAGAAAGAACAATGAATCGGTGAACCATCTCATAACATGGATGAAACTGGAGGACATCATGCTGAGTGAAATAAGTCAATCACAAAAGGACAAATATTGTATGAGACCTCTATTGTAAAAACCCATGAAAAAATTCACATGCAAAATGTAACAATCCTTGTTGGTTACCAGGGATGGGAGGGTGGGGGGATACTAAATAGGTAATAGGTAAGTGGTAACTTGGGTGAGAGATGAGATAGTACATAGTACAGGGGAAACTAACACAACCTGCACAAGGAAAGGTCATGGAGGCCCTATAGACACATCCAAACCCCCCGAGGGACTGAGTTGTTGGACGGAGGGCTCTGGGGACCATGATCTCGGGGAACATCTAGCTCAATTGGCATGACACTACTTATAAAGATAATGCTCTACATTCTACCTTGGTGAGTAGTGTCTGGGGTCTTAAAAGCCTATGAGCAGCCATCTAAGATACTCCACTGATCTCATCCCTTCGGGAACAAGGGAGAATGAAGAGAACAGGATACAAGGAAAAGATTAGTCCGAAGGACTAATGGTCCACAGCTACCAAGGCCTCCACGGGACTGTGCCCAGTACAGCTGGATGGTGCCCGGCTACCACCAATGACTCCTCTGACCAGGATCACAACAGAGGGTTCTGGGCAGAGCTGGAGTAGGATGTAGAGCATAATTTTAACTCCCAAAAAAAAAAAAAAAAAAAAAGAAGACCAGATATACTGGCCTAAAGAATACTAGAGAAACCTCGAGAGTGTGGCCCCCAGACACCCTTTCAGCTCAGAGGGGAAGTTACCTTCAAGGTTCGATGTTAAGCCTGGGAATGGACACCCCAGTAAAACTAAATGGGACTAACGATGTACAGGAGTCCGGTGACAAGGGCCAGAAGGCAGAGGGAGAGTAGGAAACTGATGATAAGGAACACAAATTGAATAAGGACACTGTCGATGTATTGTGAGATTGTTGACCACTGCTATAGGGCAACATTTGTAGTAACTATTAAGTGGGAGGCTGTTTTGTCCTGTAAGCCTTCATCTTGGGCGAGAATGGCAGCACAATTGGAAGAGCATAGTCAATATCACTTAAATGTGTAAGTAAAAAGTTTTGAAATGGTGTTTAAATAAAATAAAAATAAATAAATAAATAAATAAACAAATGAGACTAAAGAGGTACAATAGTCCACTGACAAGGTCCAGAAGACAGAAGGGGACAAGGAAGCCCCCTGGTGATAGGGAACACAAGGTGGAGTAAGGATATTCTTGATGTGCTGTGAGATTGTTAACCATTGTTATAGGGCAACATGTGTAGTAACTGTTAAATGAAAAACTATTTTGTTCTGTAAGCCTTCATCTTAAGTGAGAATAACAGCACAGTTGGAAGAGCGTAGTCAATGTCACTGAACTGTGAATGTAGAAAATTTTGAAACGGTGTATCTTTGGCCATCTGTAATTTTCATCAAAAAAAAAGGTTGAGAATTTAGAGGCTTAATACGTTGTGGGGTTGTTAACCAATGTCAAAAAAAAAACAACATGTGTACTACTATTTCATGAGAAACTATTTGCTCTGTAAGCTTTCACCTGAAGTACAATAAAATATATATAAAAAATAAAAAAAAATAAAAAAATAAAAAAAATTTTTAGAAAAAAAAAAAAAATAAATAAAAAAAATAAAAAGTTCTTGAATTATCTCCCAAAATACTTTGTTCACTATTGGTAAAAGAAGATATTTAAAAAATTAAATAACTTACTTAAAAATAATAAAAATTAAACATTACCTAGCAGGACTTATGAAATGTGGTCAATATGTTCTTTAGACAAAAATTGATTGTCTTGAATGCATTTAATTCAGGAATTAATTCAGAAAAACTACTACAAAACCTGAGTCAAATAGCTAAAGGTAATAATGAAGATGATGTAGGAATTAATGATTTTAAAACTGAGTGAGTCTTTAGATTAAAAAAAAAATAGACAAACTTCTACAAAATCTAAGAAAATAAGAAAAAAACCTAACAAGTGAAAGTAGGAAGAAAATACAACTAAAGAGATATCAAAAAATATCAAACCCATTGGTGTCAAGTCAATTTTGACTCATAGCAACCTTACAGGACAGAGGAGAACTTCCCTATAGGGTTTTCAAGGAGTGGCTGGTGGATTTGAACAACCAACCTTTTGGTTAGCAGCCAAGCTCTTAACCATTGTGCCACAAGAGCTTTAAAGAGATATCAGAGATGTAAAATTGAAAAGAGAATATTATGCACACTGGTATGATAATACATTTGAAAATATAATAAAATAATTTTTCTGAAAATTATTGAGTGTGTATCAAAAGAAAGAGGAGAGACTGAGAGATCCCATTAACTGTGACAAAAAAAGCACCAAAAGAACTATCTTGGGATAAGCCTAAATGGCAATACTAATGAAATATACAAGGAAAATACTCTACTGATTAAAATAAAAACTACCTGTGTACACTAAGACATAGCACATATCACAGGTTTTTATGCAAGAGAAATAAATATTAGAAAGATATTCATCATTCCCAAATTAATGTATCAACACATTGAAACTTTATTAGCATGTGGTAAATGCCCAGTGTCTGCTAAATACAATAGCTTGTAAAGAGAAAACTAAACAAGAGGAGGAGAACTATGAAATTGTGATGTCATGGAGCTATGGAAAGGGAAGTTCCAGAAAGAGGGAGAAGTCAACACTATTGAAAGATAAGAAAAAGGGTATAAATTTTGTAATTAGAATATCGGCGTTGGGGTTTAAAAGAAGGAACCAATATATTTCCCCATTTAATTGAAAATTGAGAAATTCATTAAAACATTTCAGCAAATGGAGGCCAAAATATAACCCTTATTACTCATAAAATTTATATCGAGGAATGTGGCTGCCACGATGCAGGCCAGGTCAGGCCATATTAGTTACCATCGGGTTGACTCTGACTCATGGCGACCTGTGTGCAACAGAATGACAGGTTGATGTTGCCTGGGCCTGCACCACCATTCCAATTGCCAGCATTTTTGAGTCCATCATTGGAGCTACGGTGCTAATCTATCTTACCAAGGGTCTTCCTCCCCCTCGCTGGCCTTCTAATTCACCAAACACAATGTCCTCCTCTAGTGATCGGCCTTTCCTGATGATGTGTTCAAAGCAAGGAAGCTAGACAATGTTTTGTTGTGATCCATAAGGTTTTCATTGGCTAATTTTTGGAAGTAGATCATCAGCCCTTTTTTCCTCATCTGTCTTAGTCTGGAAGCTCTGCTGAAACTTCACCATGGGTGACCCTGCTGGTATTTGAAATACCAGTGGCATAGCTTCCAGCATGATAGCAAGATGCACACCACCACAGTACCACAAACTGACAGACAGGTAGTAGTTTCTAACATAGCAGCCCGGAGTTCGACAGAATTATCTACCTAGTCTCAGTGACAGCTGGATCTGGCTGAGAATAATTAAGAACCCAATCTCTGATATCTCTTTGTACCACCAGGGCTCCTTGGTATGGATATATAAGTTTATTTGACCATTCACCTACTGTCTTAGTTATCTAGTGCTGCTATAACAGAAATACCTCAAGTGTATGGCTTTAACACATAGAAGTTTATTTGCTCACAGTCTAGTAGGCTAGAAGTCCAAATTCAAGGCACCAGCTCCAGGGGAAGTCTTTCTCTCTCTGTTGGCTCTGGAGGAAGGTCCTTGTCATCCATCTTCCCTTGGTCTAGGAGCTTCTCCACGCAGGAACCCCAGGTCCAAAGGACGCACTCTGCTCCTGGCACCGCTTTCTTAGTGGTATGAGGTCCCCCTGTCTCTCTGCTCGCTTCCCTCTTTTATATCAAAAGAGATTGGCTTAAATTGTAGATTAATCTTGTAGATTGAGTCTACATAACTGTCGCTAATCCCATCTCGTTAACATCACAGAGATAGGATTTACAACAGACAGGAAAATCAATCAGATAACAAAATAGTGGACAATCACACAATACTGGGAATCATGACCTAGTCAAGTTGACAGATATTTTCTGGGGACACAATTCAATCCATGACACCTACTGAGGGACATTTTGATTATTTCCAGTTTTTGGCTGTTACAAATAAAGCTGCAATGAACAACAGTGCACAGATTTTTGTGTGGACATATGTTTTCATACCTCTGGGATAAATGCTCAAGAGTACAATTGCTGGTTCATATGGTAAATGCATGTTCAGTTTTTTAAGAAACTACAGAACGATTTTTGGGAGTGGCTATGCCATTTTACACTTTCACCAGCAATGTATGAGAGATCTAGTTTCTCTGCATCCTTGCCAACATCTGATATTGTCACTGTTTTTTATTTCAGCTGCTCTAACAGGTGTCAGAATCGACTCGATGGCAATGGGTTTGGTTTTTTTTTTGATTAATAGGTGTGTAGTGATATTTCCTTGTAGTCTTAATTTACATTTGTCTAATGGCTAGTTGTATTAATTTCCTATTGCTGTTTTAACAGGTTATCACAAACTCAATGGCTTAAAACAACACAAATTTATTCTTTTAAAGTGTTGGAGAAGATGTTCAACACCATTAGCTGTGGTAGTATAATGGCCTCCCAAACATGTCCACATCCCAATCCCAAAAAACCTGTGAATATGTTGTCTTACATTCAAAAGGACCTTTGCAGAGATGGTTAAATTAAGGATCTCAAACTAGGGTGATTATCCTGGATTACTCAGGTGAGTCTGATGTCATCACAAGGGTCCTTATGAGAGGGAGGCAAGAGGTCAGAGAAGAGAGAAGATGCTACCATGCTGGTTTTGAAGACGGAGAAAGGGGACCACGCATATCATTTTTCTCTAGAAATTGGAAAAGAGCCCATCTTCTCATGTGCTTATTTACCCTCCATATATCTTCTTCAGTGATTTTTTTTGCCCATAATCAGATTGTTTATTTTTTAATTTAGTTTGAGAGTTTTTTTTATCTATTCTAGACATAAGTCCTTTTTTTAAAATTTTTTTTATTTTATTGTACTTCAGGTGAAGGCTTACAGAACAAATAGTTTCTCATGAAACAGTAGTACACGTGTTGTTTTATGACATTGGTTAACAACCCCACAACATATTAACCCTCTAACTTCTCAACATTTTTTTTTTTTTTTTGGTGAAAATACACATAGCCAAAGATACACTGTTTCAAAAATTTCTACATACACAGTTTAGTGACATTGACTACACTCTTCCAATTGTGCTGTTATTCTCACTTAAGATGAAGGCTTACAGAACAAAATAGTTTCTCATTTAACAGTTACTACAAATGTTACCCTGTGACAATGGTGAACAATCTCACAACACATCAACAATATCCTTACTCAACCTTGGGTTCCCTATCACCAGCTTCCTTGTCCCCTTCTGCCTTCTGGCCCTTGTCATTGGACTCCTGTAGCTTGTTAGTCTCATTTGGTTTTACGGGGCTGTCCACTCCCAGGCTGAACGGTGAACCTCGGAGGTAACTTCACCACTGAGCTAAAAGGGTGTCTGGGGGCCATACTCTCGAGGTTTCTCCAGTCTCCTTTAGGCCAGTAAATCTGGTCTTTTTTTTGTGAGTTAGAATTATGCTCTACATCCTTCTCCAGCTCTGTCCAGAACCCTCTGTTGTGATCCTGGTCAGAGCAGTCAGTGGTGGTAGCTGGGCACCATCTAGCTGTACTGGACTCAGTCTGGTGGAGGCCTTGGTAGCTGTGGACAATTAGTCCTTCGGACTAATCTTTTCCTTGTATCCTGTTCTCTTCATTCTCCCTTGCTCCAGAAGGGATGAGACCAGTGGAGTATCTTAGATGGCCGCTCACAGGCTTTTAAGACCCCAGACACTGCTCACCAAGGTAGAATGTAGAGCATTGTCTTTATAAGCTGTGTCATGCCAATTGAGCTAGCTGTTCCCTGAGACCATGGTCCCCAGAGCCCTCCGCCCAGCAATTCAGTCCATCAGGGAGTTTGGATGTGTCTATGGGGCTTCCATGACCTTTCCTTGTACAGGTTGTGCTAGTTTCCCCTGTATTGTGTACTGTCTCACCCTTCACCCAAGATACCACTTATCTATTGCCTATTTAGTATTTCCCCCCCACCCCCCTCATCCCTGGTAACCAACAAAGATTGTTGCATTTTGTGTGTGAACTTTTTCATGGGTTTTTACAATAGAGGTCTCATACAATATTTGTCCTTTTGTGACTGACTTATTTCACTCAGCATAATGTCCTCCAGTTTCATCCATGTTATGAGATGTTCCACAGATTCATTGTTGTTCTTTCTCGTTGCATAGTACTCCATTGTGTGTATGTACCATAGTTTCTTTATCCATTCATCTGTTGATGGGCATCTAGGTTGTTTCCATTGTTTTGCTATTGTGAACAATGCTGCCATGAACATAGGTGTGCATATATCTATTCGAGTGACGACTCTTATTTCTCTAGGATATATTCCGAGGAGTGGGATTGCTGGATCGAATGGTATGTCTGTTTCTAGCTTTCTGAGGAAGTGCCATATCATTTTCCAAAATAGTTGTATCATTTTGCATTCCCACCAGCAGTGCATAAGAGTTCCCATCTCCCCGCAGCTCCTCCAACATTTGTTATTTCCAGTGTTTTTGATTCGTGCCAGTAATGCCGGGGTGAGATGGTATCTCATTGTGGTTTTAATTTGCATTCCTCTAATGGCTAGTGATCGCGAGCATTTCCTCATGTGTCTGTTGGCCATTTGAATGTCTTCTTTGGTGAAGTGTCTGTTCATTTCCTTTGCCCATTTTTTCATAGGATTATTTGTCTTTTTGTTGTAGAGGTGTTGGATTTTCTTGTAGATTATGGAGATTAGACCTTTGTCTGACTTGTACTGTCCAAAAATTTTTTTCCCAGTCTGTAGGTTCTCTTTTTACTCTTTTGGTGAAGTCTTTTGAAGAGCAGACGTAAGTCCTTTTTTAGGGATGTGTTTTAAAAATATTTCCTTTGAGTCTGTGGTTAGTTTTTTCATCTTTTTAATTGGGACTTCTGTAGGGCAACAGTTTTAAATTTTGATGAAGTCCAATTTATCAGTTGCTTTCATTTATGGATTGTGCTTTTGGTGTCAACTCTAAGAAGATTTTCTCCTATTTTTTAAAAACTTTTATAGGTTTTCACTTCACATTTAAGTCCATGATACACTTTGAGTTAACTTTTCTGTGAGATGTAAGGTTTACATCATGTGTCATTTGCTAAGATCTTCTATGTCTTTGCAGAGACTTTCTATTTTTTTCATCTCTTCCAAGATGTGGTCATAATTGCTCTTTGAAACATCTTTATCATGATTGCTTTATAATCCTTCTCTGATAATTCTAACATCTGTGTCATCTTGGTGTTGACCTATGTCGGTTGTCTCTTGTTTAAGTTGAGATCTTGGTCCTTTGTATGAATGATTTTTCATTTGAAACCATGGTGTCATTTCTCAGGCCATGAGGTCCCTAGTAATTTTATCTCCACTTTTCAGACTCTTCTTACATTTGTTTTATGTATAATGTCCAGGGTTTTTAGATGTATTTCCGAACTAAAAAACCAGCTGCCATCAAGTTGTTTGCAACTCATAGTGACCCTATATGGTAGAGTAGAACTGCCTAACAGGGTTTCTAAGGCTGTAACTTTTATGGAAGCAGACTGCCACATCTTCCCCCTATCGAGTGGCTGGTGGGTTCAAACTGCTGACCTTTTGGTTAGCGTGGAGCTCTTAACCACTGCACCACCTGGGCTCCTTTTAGATGTACTTAGTAGGAGGAACAGGGGAAAATACATCTATTCTAAAGGAGGCCTGGTGGTGCAGTGGTTAAGCACTTGGCTGATAACAAAAAGACTGGCATTTCTAACCTCCCAACGGCTCTGCTGGAGAAAGACCTGGAAATCTGCTCCTGTAAAGATTACAGCCAAGAAAACCCAACAGGGGGGTTCTACTCTGTCACATGGGTTTGATATGAGTTGAAAGTTGACTTGACTGCACCTAACAGTGACAACAACATGTCTACTCAACTTTCAGAAGTCTCCAAAAATTACTTTTAATAGCATGTTGGTTATTAAACACAATAATTTCAAAATTTAACTCCAATATTGTTGTTGTGTGCTGTCGAGTTGATTATGACTCATAGCAACACTATTTGACTGAGGAGAACTGTCCCATAGGTTTTCGTAGGCTAGAATCTTTATGAAAGCAGATCGCCAGGTCTTTTCTCCTGTGGAACTTCTGGCAAGTTCGAACTACCGACCTCTCAGTTAGCAGTCAAACACTTGAACATTGCACCACCAGGGCTCCTTTATTAGAGCATGTATATCTGAACTGGAGTGTTAGTTAATGGCTAGATTTTTTATATATAACGTCTAATATCTTCCCTCTAAGTTCTAAAAGTTTTGAAAGTAAATTGAGTGAACCTCACTGATACAATTCTACATCTCTAACCAGAGCTAACCATTCAGTTGTGCAGATTGTGCACTGCCCAGCTCCAGCGTGTAGGGTGCTATTCATAGTGTCTTCTATTTTAAATTAGATACAGGAAAGAAAAAAAAAATTATGATAGTACCTGGCTTCTAGTCCTTTGCCACCTTTTAAGATCTTCATTAATCTTTAGTATTCTTACTTGGTTTACTAGAGTAACTTGTTCCGAGTTATTCAGTAATCCTCAGGTACAAAGCTAATTGGATTATAAATCTCTGAACCTCTCTCTTCCTTCCACACATAAACATATTACTTAAAAAGCACCACTGGGAGCACAAGACTCCCTAAATGCTGTAGAGATATAGACAAAAGGAACTGGAAAGAGGAAATTTACAACTGAGAGCAAGGTGATATTTCCATTCAGGATTCCTTCCAGTCCAAGTTCTAGATTTGAGACTTACATGTATGTGGTCTTGGTGAGGAGCAAGTAGATCCCTGGGTGGCACAAATGGTTACACTTGACTACTGACTTAAAGGTTGGCAGTTCAAACCCACCCAGTGGTGTCACGAAGGAGAGGTCTGGTGATCTGCTTCCATAGATTACATCCAAGAAAACTCTATGGAGTAGTTCTACTCAGTAACACATGGGGTTGCCATGAGCTGGACTCTATGGCAACGGGCTTTTTTTTTTTTTTTTTTTTTTTTTTTGGTTTAAGGAGCTAGTAGTTCTATTCTCATCTCTAGACTCTCCATATATCCCCACGGAGTGGAGGCTCACTGAGAAAAGGGATAACTCTGTACTCCTGGCCTATGTCTCAGAGGAGGAGACATAGAGGAGAAAAGAATGGGATCAGAGACAGCAGTGCAAAGGAAAACTGAATATTTCTCTACTCATCTGGTCGGTAGATAAGCATAGATACATGGATATAATCCTTTCATTTTCATCTTTTTTTGCAATAACATAAGGTTCAAGTCATGGGAATACTACTACTATTTTAAGGCAGGACACTTAAGTACTTGTGAGGAGGAATTTTAGTTTTCATCCTCAAATATGTAAGTACCCAGGGAAGAGGAAATAGGTGGACAATATCCACCTAGTTTGTTGGATGTTTTTGTCATGAAAGGGTGTTGTATTTGGTCAAATGCTTTTTCTGCATCTATTGAGATGACCATGTGGTTTTTATCCTTTATTAATATGGTGTACTGCATTGATTTATTTTTGTATGTTAAACGAATCTTGCATTCCTGGGATAAAGCCAGTTTGTCATGGCGTATAATCCTTTTCACCATCATTGGATTCAATTTGCTAGTATTTTGTTGAGAATTGTGCCTAATTCAGAAGGAATGTCCATATGAAGTTTTATTTTCTTGTGATGACTTTGCCGTGTTTTGGTATCAGGTCTCATAGTATGGGAAGTGTCACTTCCTCTTTTATTTTTTGGAAGACTTAATGAAGGATTGGTACTATTCTTCTTTTAAACATTTGTTAGAATTCATCATTTAAGCCATCTGGGCTTTTCTTTGTGAGAAGTTTTTTGATTACTAATTCAATCTATTTGTTAAAGGTCTGTTCAGATTTTCTATTTCTTTTTGAGTCAGTTTTTGTAGTTTGTATTTTTCTAGAAATTTTTCCATTTCATCTAGGTTATCTAGTGTGATGGTTAAAGTTGTGTGTCAACTTGACTGGGCCATGATCCTCAGTGGTTTGGCAGTTATGATGTAGTTTGGCAGATTTTTAGTGATGTAATCACCTCCATGATGAGATCTGATATAATGTAATCACCTCAATGAGGAGATCTGTTGTGAGCAGCCAGTCAGTTGAAAGGGAGTTTCCTTGGGGGTGTGGCCTGCAGCCAGTGTAGGTGGATTTTCTGGCAAGGCTCACTAGCTTTTGCTTGCTCTGGATCCTGCAGCTGGCTCCTGTTCATCTGACTTCCAGTTCTTGGGATGTGAGCCAGGAGCTTACCTGCAGTCTTACCTGCCATCTTACTTGTTGATCTTGGGATTTGTAGGCCTCTACAGACAGAGGCCTACTATCTAACCTTCTGATCTTGCATTCACCAGCTCCTGCAGTTGTATGAGTCGGGAGAAACATCCAGCCTGACTCATGAACTTGGGACTTTCTAGCCTCTACAACTGCGTGAGCCATTTCCTTTATATAAATCTTTATACATACATATTTAGACACTGCACTGGTTTTGCTTCTCTAGAGAACTCAGCCTAAGACATCTAGGTTAACTAATCTGATAGCATACAATTGTTCATACTCACTTATAATCCTTTTTATCTCTGTAAAATTGGTAGTAGTGCCCTCTCTTTCATTCCTGATTTTTGTTATTTAAGTCACCTATTTTTTTTCCTCTGGCCAGTCTAGCTGAAGGTTTATCAATTTTATTGATCCTTTCAAAGAACCAACTTCTGGTTTTACTGATTCTTCTTATGTTGTTTTTAGAATACTTAATTCATTTATTTCCACTCTTATCTTTATTATTTCCTTCCTTCTATTTGCTTCTAGTTTAGTTTGCTCTTCTGTTTCTAGTTTCCTAGAGTGGAAGTTTAGGTTACTGATTTGAGGTCTCTCTTCTTTTTTATATAGGTATTCAAAGCTATAAATTTCCCTCTGAGGGAAAACATAAGTTTTGGTATGTTGTATTTTCATTTTCACTCATCTCAAAATATTTTCTAATTGTCCTTATTATTATTCTTTGACTCATGGGTTGTTTAAGTGTATGTTGTTTAATTTACACATAATTGAAAATTTCTTAAGATGCCTTCTTTTATATTTCTAATTTCATTTCTTTCGTATTGGAAAACCTGCTTTGAATTTCAATCCTTTCACATTTACATAGAGGCTTATTTTATGTCCAAATATATTATTTATTCTGGGGAATCTTCCATGTGCAACTGGGAAAAATGCGGATTCTGCTGCTGGTGGTGAAATGTTATACAGTTGTGTGTTAGGTCTAATTGGTTTATAGTGTTGTTCAAGATTTCTAGATCCTTGTCAATTTTATCTCCGATTGTTCTATCCATTACTGAAAATGGGATATTGATGTCCCAACTATTATTACTGAAATGTCTATTTCTCCCTTCAATTCTGTATGTTATTGCATCATGTACTTTAGAGTTTTCTGTTTAGGTATACATATATTTAAATTATTACATATTACTGATGGATTGACATTTTTATAGACTCTCATTCTTTGCCTCAAGTAACAATTTTTGTCTTAAAGTATATTTTGCTACAGAATGATCCCTTTTGTTTACTATTTGCATAGTATATATTTTTCCATCCTTTTACTTTCAACCAGACCAAGTGGCAATTGTTTGAAAACAACAAGGGGATACTGTATGGTTTAAAATCACAAAAGGTGTGCATCACAGTTGTATCCTTTCACCATACTTATTCAATCTGTATGCTGAGCAAATAATCTGAGAAGCTGGATTATATGAAGAAGAACGGGGCATCAGGATTGGAGGAAGACTCATTAACAACCTACTTTATGCAGATGACACAACCTTGCTGAAAGTGAAGAGGACTTGAAGCACTTACTGATGAAGACCAAAGACTATAGCTTTCAGTATGGATTACACCTCAACATAAAGAAAACAAAAATCCTCACACTGGACCAATAAGCAACATCATGATAAATGGAGAAAATATTAAAGTTGTCAAGCATTTCATTTTACTTGGATCCCCAATCACTGCCCATGGAAGCAGCAGTCAAGAAATCAACGGATGTCTTGAATTGGGAAAATTTGCTGCAAAAGACCTCTTTAAAGTGCTCAAAAGCAAAGATGTCACTTTAAGGACTAAGATGCACCTGGCTCAAGCCATGGTATTTTCAATTGCCTCATATGCATGTGAAAGCTGGACAATGAATAAAGAAGATTGAAGAAGAACTAATGCATTTGAATTGTGGTGTTTCCAAAGAATATTGGATATACCATGGACTTCCAGAAGAACAAATCTATTTTGGAAGAAGAATATTCCTTAGAAGAGAGGATGGTGAGATGTTGTCTCACATACTTTGGACATGTTATTAGGAGGGACCAGTCCTTGGAGAAGGACATCATGCTTGGTAAAGTAGAAGGTCGGCATAAAAGAGAAAGACCCTCAATGAGATGGATTGACACGGTGGCTGCGATAATGAGCTCAAACATGGCAATGATTGTGAGAATGGCGCAGGACAGGGCAGTGTTTTGTTCTGTTCTACAAAGAGTCACTATGAGTCTGAACCAACTCAATGGGACCTAACAGCAACAATACCTTTTAAACTACTATATCGTTAAATCTAAAGGATGTCTTGTAGGCAACCCAAAGTTGGTTCATTTTTTTAATCCATTCTGTCACCGTCTCCCTTTTGATTGGAACGTTTAGCCTATTTTCATTTTATGTAGCTACTTTCATTGTCATTTTACTATACTATTTTGAGTTATTTTCTTAGTAGTTATCCTGGGAATTCCATTTAACATCTTAATTGATAATAATTTAGTTTGGATTAATATCAAGTTAATTTTAATAGTATATAAAACTTAGCTCCAACATACCTCTGTTGACTCCCCTCTTGTTTGTGCTATTTTTGTCATACAAATTACAACTTATATGTAATAAGCCTGTAAACACAGTTTTATAATTATTGCTTTATTCAGTTTCCTTTTAAAGAAGATAGGACAGGGTGAGATTTCAACCAAAATTACATGTATACTTCTTAAATAGTTGTCTACATAGTTACCTTTACCAATGCTCTTTATTTCTTCATGTGGATTTGCGTTACTGTGTAGTGTCCTTTCATAATAGCCAGAAGGACTCCTGTCAGTATTTCTTGCAGAGCAAGTTTGAGAGTTATAAATTCTCTCAGTTTTTATTTAACTGGGAACATCTTAATTTCTCCTTCATTTTTGAAGGACTCTTTTGCTGGCTATAAAATTGATTGACAGTCTTTTACTTTGAGCACTTTGAATATGCCATGCAACTGCCTTCTGGGCTTCATGTTTTTTGATGAGAAGCCAGCTGTTAACCTTATTGAGGATCCATTATATGTGATGAGTTGTTTTCCTCTTGCTCCTTTTATTATTTTTCCCCTCTTGCTGCTTTTAAAATTCTCTCTTTGTCTTTCAATAACTTGCCTATGATGTGTCAACATGTGGATCTCTTTGTATTTGTCCTACTTTAGGTATGTTATACTTCTTAGATACATAAATTAATGTTTTTTTGAAAATCAAGTTTGAGAAATTTTCAGCTAATATTTCTTCAAACATTATTTCTGCTGTTTTCTCTCTCTCCATTCCTTCAAGGACTCTCATGTGTATGTTGGTATGCTTGATGGTGTCCCACTTGTTCCTTTTTCTTCATTCTTTATTTCTATTCCACAGGCTGGATATTCTCAGTTGACCTAACTTGAGGTTTGCTAATTGTTTCTTTTGCTTTTCAAATGTGCTCTAGTGAATTTTTCTTTTCCATTATTATACTATTCAACTCCAGAATTTTTATTTTTATTTTGTATAATTTCTATCTCTTTATTGATATTCTCTATTTGGTGAAATATGGTTCTTATGCTTTCCTTTAGTTCTTTTTTTAATTATTATTTTTATTGTTGTAATTAAATGAAGTTTACATTTCAAGTTAGTCTCCCATACATAATTTTTTTTTTACATACATTGTTATGAGACCCCAACCGCTCACCCCATTCTGCAACAGCACACTCCTCTCCTCCACCCCTGATTCCCCATGAACATTCAACCAGCTCCTAACTCTCTCTGCCTTCCCATCTCACCTCTGGACAGAAGCCACCCCTTTGGTCTCTTGTATCTACTTTACTAAGAGGGACATTCTTCACAAGTATCACTTTATGTCCCACAGTCCAGTCCAATCGCTGTCTGAAGAGTTGGCCTTGGAAATTGTCTTAGTTCTGGGGTGACAGAGAGACCAGGCGCCATGCTTTCTGGGGCACCACCAGTCTTAGTCAGACCATTAAGTCTGGTCTTCTTACTAGAATTTGAGTTCTGCATCCCATCATTCTACTGCTCCATCAGGGACCCTCTGTTGTGTTCCCTGTCAGGATGTTCATTGGTAGCCAGCACCATCTAGTTATTCTGGTCTCAGGCTGATGAAGTCTCTGGTTTATGTGGCCCATTCTGTCTCTTGGGCCAATACTTTCCTTGTGTCTTTGGTGTTCTTCGTTCTCCTTTACCCCAAGTGGTTGGGACCAATTGATGCAACTTAGATGGCCGCTTGCAAGCTTTTAAGACCCCAGATGCCACTCACCAAAGTAGGATGCAGAAAACTTTCTTAATAAACTTTGTTAAGCCAATTGACATAGATGTCGCCTGAAAGCATGGTCCCCAGACCCCACATCCCTGCTGTCTCTCAAAGTATTTGACTGTATTGAGGAAACTTCTTAGCTTTGGTTTAGTCCAGTTGTGCTGGCTTCCCCTGTAGTGTGTGCTGTCCTTCCCTTCACCTAAGATGATTCTTATCTACTATCTAGTGAGTGAATAACCCTCACCCTCCCTCCGCACCCCTATAACCATCAAAGAATGTTTTTTCCTGTGTTTAAACCCTTTCTTGAGTTCTTATAATAGTGGTCTTATACAGTATTTGTCCTTCTGTGACTGACTAAATTCACTCAGCATAATAAGTTCTAGCTTCCCCCAAGTTATATGATGTTTCACAGCTTCATCATTGTTCTTTATTGTTGCATAATATTCCATTGGGTGGATATACCATAGTTTGTTTATCCATTCATCCATTGATGGGCACTTAGGGTGCTTCCATCTTTTGGCTATTGTAAACAGTGCTGCGATGAACATGGGTGTGCATACATCTATTCATGTGACGGCTCTTGTTTCTCTAGGATATATTCCAAGGAGCAGGATAGCTAGATCGTATGGTACTTCTATTTCTAGTTTTTTAAGGAAGTGCCAAATCGATTTCCAAAGTGGTTGTACCATTTTACATTCTCACCAACAGTGTATAAGTGTTCCAGTCTCTCCACGACCTCTCTAGCATTTGTTATTTTGTGTTTTTTGGATTAATGCTAGCCTTCTTGGGGTGAGATGATATCTCATTGTAGTTTTGATCTGCATTTCTCTAATGGCTAATGAACGTGAGCATTTCTTCATGTGTCTGTTAGCTGTCTGAATATCTTCTTTGGTGAAGTGCCTGTTCATATCCTTTGACCATTTTTTAATTGGGTTATTTGACTTTTTGCTGTTGAGGTTTTGCAGTATGTTTTAGATTGTAGAGATTAAACGCTGATCGGATTTGTCATAGCCAAATATTTTTTCCCTGTCTGTAGGATGTCTTTTTACTGTTTTAGTGAAGTCCTTTGATGAGCATAAGTGTTTGATATAGGAGTTCCCGTTTATTTAGTCTTCTTCCGGTGCTTGTGCATTGTTACTTATGGTTTGTATTGTGTTTATGCCATGTATTAGGGCTCCTAGTGTTGCCCCTATTTTTTCTTCCATGATCTTTATCGTTTTCGATTTTAGATTTGAGTCTTTGATCCATTGTGAGTTAGTTTTTGTACATGGTATGAGATATGCATCTTGTTTCAGTTTTTTGCATATAGATATCCAATTATGCCTGCACCATTTGTTAAAGAGGCTGTCTTTTCCCCAATTAATGGACTTTGGGCCTTTGTCAAATATTAGCTGCTCAGAGGTAGATGAGCTTATATCTGGATTCTCAACTCTGTTCCATTGGTCTCTGTATCTGTTGTTGTACCAGTCCCAGGCTGTCTTGACTACTGTGGCAGTATAATAGGTCCTAAAATCAGGTAGAGTAAGGCCTCCCACTTTGTTCTTCTTGAGTAATACTTTATTTATTCGGGGCTTCTTCCCTTTCCATATGAAGTTGGTGATTTGTTTCTCCAGCTCATTAAAAAATGCTGCTGGAATTTGGATTGGGATTGCATTGTATCTGTAGATTGCTTTGGGTAGAATTGACATTTTCACTATGTTGAGTCTACCTATCCATGAACAAGGTATATTTTTCCACTTATGCAGGTCTCTTTTAGTTTCTTGAAGTAGTGTCTTGTAGTTTTCTCTGTAAAGATCTTTTACATCTCTGGTTAGATTTATTCCTAAGTATTTTATCTTCTTGGGGGCTATTGTAAATGGTATTGATTTGGTGATTTCCTCTTCAAGGTTCTTTTTGTTGGTGTAAAGGAATCCAATTGATTTTTGTATGTTTATCTTGTATCTGAAACTTTGCTGAAATCTATTAGTTCCAGTTTTTTTTTTTTTTTTTTTTTTTTTTGTGGATTCCTTGGGGTTTTCTGTGTATAAGACCATATCATCTGCAAACAGAGATATTTTGACTTCTTCCCTACCTATTTGGATGCCTTTTATTTCTTTTTCTAGCCTAACTGCTCTGGCTAGGACCTCCAGCACGATGTTGAATAATAGTGGTGATAAAGGTCATCCTCGTCTGGTTCCTGTTTTCAAGGGGAATGCTTTCAAAGTCTCTCCATTCAGGATGATGTTGGCTGTTGGTTTTGTATAAATGCCCTTAACTATATTGAGGAATTTCCCTTCTATTCCTCTTTTATTGAGAGTTTTTATCATGAATGGGTGTTGGACTTTATCGAATGCCTTTTCTGCATTGACTGATAAGATCATGTGGTTCTTGTCTTTTGTTTTATTTATGTGATGGATTACATTGATTGTTTTTCTAATGTTGAACCATCCCTGCATACCTGGTATAAATCCCACTTGGTCATGGTGCATTATTTTTTTGATATGTTGCTGAATTCTATTGGCTAAAATTTTGTTGAGGATTTTTGTGTCAATGTTCATGAAGGATATCTGTCAATAATTTTCTTCTTTTGTGGTGTCTTTACCTGGTTTTGGTATCAGGGTTATGCTGTCTTCATAGAATGAGTCTGGGAGTATTCCATCCTCTTCTATGCTCTGAAATACCTTTAGTAGAAGTGGTATTATCTCTTCTCTGAAAGTTTGGTAGAATTCTCTAGTGGAGCCATCCCGGCCAGGGCTTTTTTTTGTTGGCAGTTTTTTAATAACCTTTCCAGTCTCTTCTTTTGTTATGGGTTTATTTATTTGTTCTACCTCTGTTTGTGTTAAGTTAGGTAGGTAGTGAGTTTCTAGAAAATTGTCTATTTCCTCTAGGTTTTCAAATTTGTCAGAGTACAATTTTTCATAGTAGTCTGTTATGATTTTTTAAATTTCAGTTGGGTCTGTTGTGATATCACCCATCTCATTTCTTATACGGGTTATCTGTTTCCTCTGCAGTTTTTATTTTGTCAGTTTGGCCAATGGTTTATCAATTTTGTTGATCTTTTCAAAGAATGAGATTTTGATCTTGTTAACTCTTTCAATTGTTTTTTTCTGTTCTCTATTTCATTTAATTCTTCTCTAATTCTTATTATTTCCTTCCTTCTGGCGCCTGTGGGCTTCTTTTGCTGCTCTCTTTCTACTAGTTCCAGTTGTAGGGTTAATGCTTTGATTATGAGCCTTTCTTGTTTTTGGATATGTGCATTTATTGCTATAAACTGACCTCTGAGCACTGCTTTTGATGTGTCCCAAAGGTTCTGGTAGGATGTGTTTTCATTCTTGTTTGAGTCTATGAATTTCTTTATTCCATCCTTAATTTCTTCTATAACCCAGTAGTTTTTGAGCAAGGTGTTGTTCAGTTTCCATGTGTTTGATTTTTTTTCCTTGCTTTTTCTGTTGTTGATTTCCACTTTTCTGGCTTTATGGTCAGAAAAGATGCTTTGTAATATTTTGATGTTTTGGATTTTGTTAAGGCTTGCTTTATGGACTAATATGTGGTCTATTCTGGAGAATGTTCCATGTGCATTGGAAAAGAAAGTATACTTGGCTGCTGTTGGCTGCAGTGTTTGGTATATGTCTATGAGATCAAGTTGGTTGATTGTAGCATTTAGCTCTTCTGTGTCTTTGTTGAGCTTCTTTCTGGATGTTCTGTCCTTTACCAAAAGTGGCATGTTGAAGTTTCCTACTACTATTGTGGAGCTGTCTCTCTCTCTCTTCAGAGCTGTTAGAGTTTGTTGTATGTATTTTGGAGCCCTGGTGTTGGGTGCGTAAATATTTATTATAGTTATGTCCTCCTGGTGTATTGACCCTTTAGTCATTATATAGTGCCCTTTCTTATCCTTTGTGGTAGATTTTACTTTAAAGTCTATTTTGTCAGAGATTAATATTGCCACTCCTGATCTTTTTTTGAGTGTTGTTTGCTTGATATATTTTTTTACATCCTTTGAGTTTTAGCCTGTTTGTGTCTTTAAGTCTAAGGTGCTTCTCTTGTAGGCAGCATATAGATGGATCATGCTTTTTTATCCAATCTGCCACTCTCCATCTCTTTATTGGTGCATTAAGTCCATTTACATTCAGTGTAATTATTGATAGGTGTGAAGTTAGTGCTGTCATCCTGATATCTCCTTTTGTGTGTTGTTCACAGTTTCTTTGTTCTCCTCAATTTTCTGTGCTGAGTCATTTTTCTTTATGTATTTTTTTTTTCATCTTTTTCTTTGTTGTAGATTTTGTGTTTGCTGGGTCTTTATGTTTTTCTACTTGCTTATTTTGATTTGTAGGATTGTTAGATTCCTTTGTGGTTACCTTAATATTTACCCCTATTTTTCTAAGTTTATACCAGTCTTTTATTACTTTATATCGCCTTAACTTCCCCTCCATATAGAAAATCAATGTCTCTATTTTTTAAGTCCCTCTTTTTCTGTTTTAATATCCTTTTTTTACATATTGATATCTGTTTCCCTATTTTCAATGTTTTAGCTTTGATGTATTTTTGATATCTGTACCTGAGTCAATATCTGGCTGCTCTGTCCTGTGTTCTAGTCTTGCGTTGTTAGCTGGTGTTATTGATTATCTAACTGTAGGACTCCCTTTAGTATTTCTTGTAATTTTGGTTTGGTTTTTACAAATTCCCTGAACTTCTGTTTATCTGGAAATGCCCTAAGTTCGCCATCGTATTTGAGAGACAGTTTTGCTGGATATATAACTCTTGGCTGACAGTTATTTTCCTTCAAGGCTTTAAATATGTCATCCCATTGCCTTCTAGCCTACATGATTTCTGCTGAGTAGGCCGAGCTTATTCTAATCGACTCTCCTTTGTAGATGACTTTTCTTTTATCCCTAGCTGCTCTTAAAATTCTCTCTTTATCTTTGGTTTTGGTAAGTTTGATTATAACATGCCTTGGTGACTTTCTTTTGGGATCTACCTTATGTGGGGTTCGATGAGCATCTTGGATAGATATCTTCTCACCTTTCATGATATCAGAGAAGTCTTCTGTCAACAAATCTTCAACAATTTTCTCTGTATTTTCTGTTATCTCCCCTTGTTCAAGTACTCCAATCACTCATAGGTTATTTCTCTTGATAGAGTCCCACATGACTCTTAGAGTTTCTTCATTCTTTTTAATTCTTTTATCTGATTTTTCCTCCAATAAGTTGGTGTCAAGAGCTTTACCTTCAATGTCACTAATTCTAACTTCTACTGTCTCAATTCTGCTCCTATGTCTTTCTATTGAGTTGTCTAATTCTGAAATTTTATTGTTAATCTTCTGGATTTCTGATTGCTGTCTCTCTATGGATTCTTGCAGCCTATTAAATTTGGCATTATGTTCTTGAATAACTTTTTTAAGTTCCACTACTGCTGTGTCTGTATGTTGCCTGGCTGTTTCTGCATTCTGTAGAATTTCCTTTCTTATTTCTAGAAGAGTTCTGTTTACTAATCTTTTGTATTCTGCCTCTGGTAATTCCAAGATGTTCTGTTCCTCCAGAGAATTTATTGATTCTTTATTTTGGGAGCTTGCTGAAGCCATCATGGACTTCCTCTTTATGTGACTTGATATTGACTGTTGTCTCTGAGCCATCAATAATTTTTATTTGCTTTGTGAGACCTAGCTTCTTATTTTGTTTTGATATGCCCAAATAGGCTGCTGGTGTGCACTGGTTTGATTTTTGACACCTTTGGATTCCTAACGTCCTGTCACCAGGTAGTTAGTTCTGTAACTAAGTATGTGCACACAGGAATCCATTTAATTTTCCTGTTTGGGTTCAGCTTGGGTGTTTGGGCAGTCAGTCACCAAGTGTGCGATGCAGGTTCCCACCCCAAGTCCTAGAGAGGCATGGGTGATTGGTGCAGGCACTGGACTCTGGCTGTGGTAGGGGATCACGCGCTGAGCCAGGCAGGGGGCTGACGGCTGCCCCTGAGAGTCTGAAAGGAAAGTGTGTCCCTATTCTCAAGGGTGAGTAGGTAGGTGAGTTTTGCAGCTGGACTATGAGCACCCCACTCTGTTGGTTGTAAAGACTTGTGGACACCACTTTTTCTTGAACTCCTGTAGCAGGTTACTAGGCACTTTAGGTGCTACCACCAGTCCTCCAGCTCCTGCTGCAGATTGATAAAAGTGCCTAGTTAAGGCACAGGGCTGTTTCAAAGGTCACAAATCTGCCAGTTCACAGCTGAAGCAATTGAAGTTAAACTTCAGATGTTTGCCCTGTTGTACTGTGGCAGTGAGGACTAATGCTGTTGAGATGGGTCCCCAGAAGTCTATATAGGGGTGTAAGGCACTCAGAGTCTGTGGACCCCTGATACCTGTGGGCAGCAAAGGAGCTGTGCTGACCCTGTGTTCCTGGCCTAGGGGAGCCAGCAGCTTATTTGTCCCCTCTCCAAGGCCAGGAGAATGGATCAGGGTGCCTTTTGGGATCTACTTCTGGCCCAGCAGACCTCTGGTGCGAGCGTGGAGGGAGGAGGTTTTTCCCAAATGGGCTTTTTTTTTTTTTTTTTTTTTTAAATTCCCACAAAAGGGTGCACGCATGTACTTATCCTAGCCTCTTGGGAGCTGCTCTTCACTGGTTCGGAGTGTCCAAGCAGAATCTCTCCTGCCAGGTCTCTCTCGATGTGGAAACTGCTTCCCAAGAGTGCACACAGCACAGCTGTTTGCCTGCTTCACCGCGGATGGTGTGGCTGTGGCGCTGCAGTTTCGCTGCCATGGCTCTAGCCCTCCTCACCTCTTCCAAATGGTCACCCTCTCCTGTATCACTCAGTCGGATTTCTTAACCTTGCCTTGTTCAGGGCTGCCAGATATTCACATAGAATCAAATCACTTGTTCTTCCAGGTCTTTGTTGTAAGAGGGATATAGGAAGTATCTGACTACTCCGCCATGTCGACCACGCCCTGCTCCTTTAGTTCTTTAGACATAGTTTCCTTTAGTTCTTTGAACATGTTTATAATCACAGATTTAGTTTTGTTTTATAAGTCTAACAGCTGAGCTTCCTCCAACATAGCTTTGACTGTTCTTTTTCCCTTTGTATGGGCTGTACTTTTCTGTTTCTTTGTATTTTCCATAATTTTTTTGTTATTGAAAACTGCATATTTTAAATAATATAATATGACGTCTCTGGATACCAGGTTCTCTCCCCCTCTTCCTTTAGGGATTTTTGTTTGTTGTCGTTGCAGTTTGTTTGTGATTTTCCTGGCCAAATTATGTACAGTCTGTTTTCTTTGTGATGTGAAACCACTGAAATCTCTGCTTAGTTAATTCAGTGGTTAGCTCAGCTCATGATTAGACAGACATTTTCTTAAATGCTTTGAACCAGTAAGTCTTCCAGACTTTGTCAAAGGGCTCTTAGCATGTGTTGGGACACACCTTCAATGTTCAGCTGATAGTTAAAATTCTGCTTTCACTTTCACTTTCTGCTTGTGTAGAACCACAAGTTCAGCCAGGGGTGAAAGAGCGGTGTCTCCTTAGGTCTTCCCTGGGCATGATCACAGCCCTATGCATGTGTGTGGCCTTCTAGATTCCCAAGAATATGTCTGAGATTTTCAAAGCCCACTATGGACATCTTGTATCCCAGTTTTTCCTTTTAAGTTTATTTTGGTCAGCCTCTTGTTGGCTTCAACTCGTATCCCTGCTCCAGGCAACTAGGATGTTAAACAATTGCTACTGATTGTTTTGACCTAGGGATGGAGTTGTTATCACAGAGTGAGCTCTGAGTCAGGTCAAATGAAGAGAAGCTCTGAGAATGAAGCTTCTCTGGGGAACCTCTCAGTCTAGTAAAATAAATTTGGGGGCTTCAACCCTGTTATTCCCTCTGCAGTGGCTCCTAGGTTGATGGTTTTCATAGCTCCCCTGGTTGTGAGATGACAGACAGTACAGCTGAGGAGAGGGGAATAAGAATAGGGCAAGTTAAAAAAGCTATGAAGCTTTCTGTTCTTAATAAGGCTCAGGCATTTTCTTGAATAAATGTTCATTGGATCATTACAAGCCTTTGGTTAAGTTCCAGAGTTCTGAAAACAGTTAATTTTGATGATTTTTTAAATGCTTGTATGGAGGAGTAGTTTTTCTGAGGTCTGTATTTTGCTATTCCTGAAGTGATTCTCCTGTATTGTGCTCATGGCATATGTTAATGTGACTGATTCACTACCATTTGAAAGTCTCCCAATCACAGTGAGAACTACCTGATATGTAAAGACTGCTGGAAATCATTTTGTTATGTGAAAATTCTGCTATCCCGCCTTGACACTCTATTTCTCTTTACGTCTCTTTTCTTAAATGTAGCTACAAATGGAGAATAAATGAAAGAAGTTCTGCCTGGATACAGGAGAATGAACACTAAATTAGTTGACAAGAGTTTCCCGAGGATAAAACTCATCAGCCCCTTACGTCCAAACAGTGAAAAGTTTCAATTGTTACCACTTCTAGGCGGCTATAGTTCGCTTCAAAATTTTTTGCAGTGAAAATACTGTGTTACTTTTTAAAAATAAAAGAAAATGCAAGATCACGTGTGTCAGAGTGAGAGCAAAATAATTGCTTTTGCTTTTTCCTTATTTAAAACATTCAATAATTCTGTTTTTATTTCTTAAAATAACAAGATATTAAAATAAGATTTTGGTTTTAGGACTTCTATTTCGATGCTAGCCTACAGTATATAATTAAAAAAGCATTATTTTAAGACCAAGCTGGACTTAAGGAAATTAATTATATTAAATGTGATAATAATAATATAGCAATGTTTTAGTAGAAAAATTATTTGGTAGCATTTTCTGTGGTTTAAGATAGTCAATATTGCCATAAAGTTTGGAGACTGTGGGTTTTTTATATCAGACTAGGTATCATGGTTCTTATTAGGTAAGACACTTATTATCTTTAAGCTAGGAGGAAAGGAAAGTAATAAAATTAAGAGTCTAAATTAATTCTATAGAGCAAGTAAATTCAGACCATAATAATTTAGAATGTCTTTATTCTAACAAGTATGAGCTGAAGTTTATCTTTACTCTCTTTATATTAAAAAGAAGGGTTTGCTTAGAAAATTAAATAAGTAAATCTTCAAGAATAAACTGTAAAATGTAAGAACATATAAATAATTAACATTAATTTAAATTATTATTTATCCATTCAAGCAATTCATAAATGTTCTCCATTTAGAAACACTTTAATAATTTGTATTGAGGTATTTATTTGGTCATTCATCCAGTCAGTAAATGTTTATTTAATGGCAAACTTGTGCTAGACTCTCCCAATACAATAGTGAGAAGGCAAACATGGAACATGGTAGAAGATGCAGCTCTCCTCCACCCTTTATCCTCCCTAAAGTCAATAAAGTGAATTCAAATTGAGATAAGTAATATAAAGGAACCAAAAGAGGCTGCAACATAAAAAAACAAATAGGGCAAGTATCAAAACAACTTGGTACTGGTATAACAGAGACACACAGACCAATAAATAGAATTGAGAGTCCAGAAATAGACCCATACATCTATGGTCAACTGATTTTTTGAAAGGGTGCTAAGTTCATTCGACAGGGAAAGAAGAGTCTCTTAAATAAATGGTACTGGGAAAATTGAATTTCCACATACAGAAAAATGAAACAGGAGCCATGCCTCACACCATACACAAAGACAGATTCAAATTGGATTAAGGATCTAAATGTGCAATCTTGTTGTTGTTGTCAGGTGCTGTCCAGTTGGTTTTGACTCTGTGTACAACAGAACGAAACATTGCCCAGTCCTGTACCATTCTCACATTTGTTGCTATGTGTGAGCCCATTGTTGCAGCCGCTGTGTCAGTCCATCTCGTTGAGGGCCTTCCTCTTTTTCACTGACCCTCTAAAACCATATAATTCTTAGAAGAAAATGCAGGGGCAACACTGTCAGAACTAAGGTTTAACAATGGATTATCTAATATAATAACAAAAGCAGACGGGCAAAAGACAAAATAAATAAATGAGATCTCATAAAAATTAAAAACTTTTGTTCATCAAAAGACTTTACAAAAAAAAAATGAAAAGCCAAGCTATCAATTGGGAGAATATCTTCATAAACCATATATCTGATAAGAATCTAACAACCAAAATATAAATAAAACTTTGACAACTTAACAACAAAGAGACAAATAACCCAATCATAAAATGGACAAAGAACTTGAATAGACATTTCACCAAAAAGGACATTCAAATGGCCACTAAATACATTAAAAGATGCTCAATGTCATTAGCCATCAGAAAGATGCAAATCAAACCACAATGAGATACCATTACACTTCCACTAGAATGGCTAGGATAAAAACAAACATACAAACAAAAACAGAAAATAACAAATGTTAGCAAGAATGTGGGGAAACTGGAACCCTTATCCAATCCTGGTGTGAATGTAAAATGGTACAGCCACTGTGCAAAACAATGTGGCTTTTCCTCAACAATAGAACTACCATATAACCCAGCAATTCCACACCTAGGCATATACCCAAAAGACTTGAAAGCAGAGACTCAGAGACTTGTACACCAGTGTCCATTGCGGCACTATTCACAATATATAGCCAAAAGGTGGAAACAATCTAAACGCCCATCATCAAATGAATGGATAAACAAATGTGATACATACATACAATGGAATACTACTCAGCCAGTAGAAGAAACTTGATACATGCTACAATATGGATGGAGCTTGAAGACATTATGCTAAGTGAAATAAGTCAATCACAGAAGGATATATTTGTATGACCTCACTTATAAAAAAGACAAGAAAAGGCAAATGTGTAGAGATCAAAGTTTATTAGTGGTTACCAGGGTCTGGAAGGAGGGGGAAAAAGGGGGTTAACAGTGATGGAAAAATCTCATTGATTCAGAGTAGGGTTTCACAGCTGATTATTGTAATTGCTGTCAATAAGTTGTACACCTGCAAAAAGTTGAATTGGCAAAAGTTGAGTGATAGATATATTTACAACAATAACAACAACAAAGAGTAGCAACCGAGGCTGCTTATGTACAATCAAACATGTCATGGGATTTGGTTCTTTGTAGGGTACTGGTTTCATGGGAAATCCTAGTTAATTGGCCAAATAACATGTTTAGTGCTTCTGTTCTACCTCCTAATTCATTGCATAGTGCCTGAAGTCTTAAAAGCCTGCAAGCCGCCATCCAAGACATGACAATTGGTCTCTATTTGCTTGCAGCAATAGAGGAAGAAGGAAAGTCAGGAATAGGAGAAGGCTAATTGTCTCCATGAACAACTGCCTTCTTTGTCATGAGATCAGAACTGGATGGTGCCCAGCTACCATTACTGAACATTTTGATTAACGATTCTAAGGGAGAATCTTGATCAAAAGAGGGAAAATTGTGGAACAGAATTTCACATTCTCATGGACTCCAGACTTTCTGGAGTCATGGAAGCTGGGTGAACTCCTGAAACTATTGCCTTAATATTCCTTAAAACTTCAACTAAAAATATTCCCTGAAGCCTTCTTTAAACCAAACAGTAGTCTAGCTTAAGCAGTAAAAACTATCCACCTTGAGAATTATGCTCTTTTAAGAACTATCTGTATGATCAAAGTGACAATAGCAACTTGAAAGAGTAGACAGGAACCTTAGGGGTCAGTGGGTTTATGTTACTGGGGAAGGAAAAACTCAGAAAAGAAGGATGAGAATGGATGCACAACTCGAACAATGTAATCCATGTCACTAAACTGTACATGTAGAAATCATTGAATCTGTATGTGTTTTGCTGTGTATATTCTCAACAACGACAAAATAAATAAATAAGACAAGGATGTGAAATTCCTACTGTAGATAGTGCAGGCATGGGTGGTGCCTCTGAGTGGGAGACCTAATGGATGAGAGGTACGTGACTGAAGCGAACCATATTAGGCAGGGGAAAAGCATGAATAAAAGTAATGAGATTGGAAGAACTTGGCGTATTCCATCAACTGAAGAAAGACCAATGAAGAATAGTGTGATGGTTACTGTTGGGTCAACTTGGCTAGACCATGATTCTCAGTGGTTTGGCAGACATTATGTAATCATCCTCCATTTTGTGATCACATGTGAGCAGCCAATCAATTGGAAGGGGCGTTTCCTTGGGGGTGTGGCCTGCATACAATATATAGATGTTCTGGCAAAGCTTAATCTCTCCCTTTCCGATTCTGCTTTTGTCTCATCATCCTCTGACCTGCAGTCCTCGGGACATGAAAAGCCTTCAGTCTGCCTCCTAAATTGCAGATTTTGAATTTGCCAGCTCCCACAACCCTGTGAGCAAGTGGCCTGCTGCCTGACCTGCAGATCTTGAGTTCGTCAGCCCCCTTAAGCACATGAGTCAGGAAAAGCCTCCAGCCTGCTACCTGACCCACGGATTTAGGAATTGCCAGTCTCCACAACTGCATGAGTCATTTCCTTAAAATAAATCTCTCTATATTTATTCATATATACACTTGCTTGGCTTTACTCCTCTAGACAACCCAGCCTAAGACATTTGCTATTGAGAGTGGTTCTAGAGGAACAAAATCTTAAGGGTGAGTTTTCTTAACTGGTTCCTAAGTCGGGCTAGACTTAAAGGCTCTAATGACTCTAATTTTAGTAGTGAAAAGGGCACTGCTAATCCATGGCAAGAGGTGGCAATAAAATATCACCCCCATTGGATAAAATATTTGTAAGAATCAAGGCTCTGGGTGATTGTGTATTTGATACCTTTTAGCATTTCTGTCAAACTGAGAAGTACAGGGAGGCTGGTTGGTTGGCTCTGCTTTTGCTAGGCAAAGTGGTGAAAGACAGAGATGAACTTAGGGCTTCAGAGTCACAGCTCAAGGGCTACATACAAGACCTGAAAGCTGCCACTTGTACCCTGAAAGAAAGCCTTATTTCTTGTAGTAACAGAGTTGATATTGCACAGTACCAAACCCAGAGTCTCATCCTAAAAGTGGCTGAATTACTTCACCAATTATTTTCCCAGCCATGAATGGTGTCTGAAATTAAAGTGAAAGCATTGATTGGGAAGAAGTAGAATCCTGAAACTTGGGATGGGGATATATGGGCAGATAATCAAAAAACTGGGGACACTGAGCCCCTAAATTCTGTTGAATCGTACCTGCCAACAGAATCAACCATCTCACTCCCATCTGAAGGGATTACTCTAGCTTTCTCTGCTAAGCCACCCTCCCCAGCAAAACCGTTATCCCTTCCACCCTAATCTGATGACATTAACCCAGTTGTGTCTGAAGAGTCGGTCTGATACTTCACCCAGGACATTGCCTAGGGCACTGCCTGAGGCATATGCTTTGTAAGACATTGCTGAATGCTCCCAGGATCCACCTCCACCACCGATTTTTACTTCTAAACCTATAACTAGACTTAAGCCACAGTGAGCTCATGTGTGATCCATGAGGGGGCACACTATGCTCCAGAAGAACTGCTTGACTTTTCTAAAATATACAAACAGAAACCTGGGGAATACGTGTGGGAATGGCTATTAAAGGTGTGGAATAAAGGTGCAAGGAATATAAAGTTGGATCAGTGTGAGTTTATTGATATGGGCCCACTAAGCATAGATTCTTCATTCAGTGTTTCAGCTGGAGAAGTTAGAAAGGATCTACTAGTTTATTTGGAAGGTTGGCTGAAGCATGGATTAAGAGGTGGCCTACACTAAATCAAGTTGAAATGCCAGGACTGCCTTGGTATACTATAGAAGAAAGTGTCCAAAGGCTTAGGGAAATTGGCTGGACCCACAGACAATCCAAGTAGTGGCCAGAGGTCACGACTTTCACCACAACTGTGAGGAACAAATTAGTGAAGGGAGTCCCGGCACCCTTGAAGACTGTCGTGATTGCCGTTTTATGTAGATTTTACAGTGAGAACTGCCCTAACTGAATTGACAATTAATGGGGCTGACTGGACCCTGCGGTGGCAGGGGACAAGTAGCAGCACCTAATCATCAAAGACCAGGTGGGCATGGTTGCTGTAATGGACAGCAGAGTCAAAGGAGTAATCAGAATAGTCTGACTCACGTGGATTTCTGGCATTGGCTATTTAGTCATGGTGTCCCTAGGAGTGAAATAGATGGCAAATCTACTGTCTTAGTTATCTAGTGCTGCTATAACAGAAATACTACAAGTATATGGCTTTAACAAACAGAAATTTATTCTCTCACAGTCTAGGGGGCTGGAAGTCCAAATTCAGGGGACCAGCTCCAGGGGAAGACTTTCTCTTTCTATCGGCTCTGGAAGAAGATCCTTGTGGTCAATTTTACCCCAGTCTAGAAGCTTCTCAGTGCAGGAACCCCAGGTCCAAAGGATGCGCTCCCCTCCTGGCTGTTCTTGACTGGTAGTAATGAGGTTCCCTCCTTTCTGCTTGCTTCTTTTTTTTATATCTCAAAAGAGATTGACTCAACCAAAGGACTAATGGACCACATCTACCATGGCCTCTACCAGACTGAATCCAGTACAACTAGATGGTGCCCAGCTACCACCACTGACTGCTCTGACAGGGATCACAATAGAGGGTCCTGGACAGAGATGAAGAAAAATCTAGAACAAAATTCTAACTCAAAAAAGATCAGACTTACTGGCCTGACAGAGACTGGAGAAACCCTGAGGATATGGCCACCAGACACCCTTTTAGCTCAGTAACGAAGTCATTCCCGGGGGTCACCCTTCAGCCAAGGAATAGACAGGCCCATAAAACAAAATGAGACTAAAGGGGCAAAACAGCTCAGGGGTAAGGACTAGAAGGCAGGAAGGGACAGGAAAGCTAATAATAGGGAACCGAAGGTCAAGAAGGGAGAGTGTTGACATGTCGTGGGGTTGTTAACCAATGTCATAAAACAATATGTGTACTAACTGTTTAATGAGAAACTAGTTTGTTCTGTAACGCTTCATCTAAAGTACAAGGAAAAAAAAAAAAAAAGAGATTGACTCAAGATACAATCTAATCCTGTAGATTTTGTCCTGCCTCTTTAACATGACTGCCTCTAATCCTGCCTCATTAACATTATAGAGGTTAGGATTTAAAACACTTAGGAAAACTACATCAGATCACAAAATAGAGGACAACCACACAATACTGGGAATTATGGCCTAGCCAAGATGACTTACATTTTTGGAGGACACAAGTCAATCCATAATACTTACTAAATATTTACTTGATCTGTACAAGTAGAAGAATTCTAGATCAACTGGACAGCAGTTTAACTTGAATCACCAGAATAGTCATGGCCTCTCAGTCAATTCCCAGACTTGAGCCAGTTTACAGACCCATGACCCCTTAAATGAAGGGGACGCCTTGAGGAAGGGCCACACTACAGTGTCAAAATTTATACTGATAATTTCTCCTAACCTTCCCCAAAGGGATCCAAGGCCTTATACAAGAATGGTTATTTGTTGGGGAGAAGGAAATAACCAGACTTTTTAGGAATTACTGGGCATTGGCTCTGAACTGACACTAATTTCAGGAGACCCAAAATATCACTGTAGCCCATGAGTCAGAGTAGGGGTGTATGGAGATCAGGTTATCAGTGGAGTCTTAGGTCAGGTTCATCTCACAGTGGGTCCAATGGGTCCCTGAACCCACCCTGTAATGATATCCCTAGTTCCAGAATGTATAATTGGAATAGAAATACTCAGCAACAGGCAGAACCCACACATTGGATCCCTGACTGTGGAGTAAGGGTAAGTATGGTAAGAAAGGCTTACATTTATTCAGCAAATGAAACAGGAATATTTGGAGCTAAATGGTAGAGTGGAAAATCCATAAAACTTGGTGTTCCTTTTAAAATAAAACAAAACAAACGTTGCTTCCAAAATTATCATTGTCAATAAAATAGACAGATTTGCCATCTCTTTTGGTTCTGTAGGTACCCTAAATTAATTTAGGAAGCCTGCCACAGCTCCAACTACATCAGAAACATTTACATGTATCTGTGGTATCTCAGAAGACTTCCAACTCAGATTTTTGTGGCCTAAGACATCTTGGATAGCACTAATAATGAGATAAGATTGTTTTAGGCTGAAAAGCAAGGAAGATCTCAAGGTCACAGTTAATGATAACAATAATAGCTAACATTTATTGAATACTCATATATGTCAACCTTTGTTATCAGTGCTTTATGTGAGTTAAATCATTTAATTTCCACAGCCTGGTGTAACTATTACTATTATCCCTGCTTTACACATGTGGAAACTAAGGCCCCTGAAACAGGTACCTTGTCCATGGCCACGTAGTTGGCAAGTGACAGAACTGGGATTTGAATCCAGGTAGTCTGATATCAGAGGTCATGCTCTGTCCACTATACCTCACTGTCTAATTCTAGGATAATTCTCTATACCTCAAAATTTGGTCTAGCCAAACCTGTAAATCTAAGTGTGGAAACTCAGCTATCAGCTGATTAAGGGGAGCCTTGGCTGCCCATACCAATAAAAGGCTGACTTGTGTCAACTAGGCAGGTTTACTGTTACAATAAGGATAAAAAAAAGATCTTTGGTTGGAGAGCCAAGTAATATTAGAAGACTGCCTGATACTTAGGTAGAATTTGAGCAAGAAAACTATTTATGAGAAGAGAGATGTTTGTGGAGGTCATCCGGTCTTAGAACATGGTCTCTCCTCCATCCACCTCCTAAAATAGCATGGGTTGACTAATAAAGGAAGTAGCTGTGGCGTGATAAGCTTGTAAAGTTATAACTCAGTGCCTGACAAAATCTGCAAAGAAAGAATAGAATGGTGTCTGACATGAAAAGTTGTTTAATCATAATTCTAAGAGTTTAGTTTTTCTCAACGATGTTGATTGAAAACATATTAAACCTATTTTTACCATCTGTCTAAAAACAATTCAAAATCATGAATTTTTTTAGGAATGATGTTTTCTTGCAGAATAACACACAAGATGCATATTTCCAGTATCTATCAAAACTTTATGTCTTAAAAACTCCTTACTTTCACATATTTTTGGAAAATTAAGTGTTAATTTGTAGAATAGTACATTCCACCAATGAGTTTTACAATTCAAAATGCACATGTTAAAATACAATCCACTGAAGGAAAACACTAATTTCCCAAGTCTTTTGCATGTGATATGCTGACAATCTTCTGGAGAGAACATGAAACCACAATACGTGAAGAGGAAACAGAAGACTTTTAGAAAAGGATATGTAGAACTCTCACGTTTTCTCTTGAAATAATGTTTTCTACCTTCTAAACTTAAACTCCCTTTTTAACTTACAGGAGTCTATATAGATTGCTATGGATCTTACAGCTACCTATTTGTTTATCCTCACAGAGTTGAATTATATTCTGGAATTTTCTTCTGTATAATGATAGCCTATAATAGAATGATTGAAGAGGAGAGAAAAGAACAAGAAATAGAAATGAACTATGAAAGCAAACAAAACAAAAAATTAAATCAAAAGGATAAATGTGAATAGTTGCAAAAGTAGATGAAAGTAAGCTATTATCTAAGAGACAATTAAATGTATTATAATTACTTTATTTTCAGTGTATAATTAACATAAAATTGAACTTAGATTTGTTTCTGAACATGCTAATACAGGTAAGTCTTCAAAGTGCTCTAAAATATATATCCTTCTTATATCCTATATCCACAATTATTTTATAGTTCAATATGATTTTACTATTACTGATCCCTAAAAATGTGCTAATGTATTCAAAGTATTGACATTTGCATGAAAAAGATGACATTTTACAAGTACTAGAGATACAGTGTACAGTGAAGTCGCTGTGGATTAAATATTTTATCAATAATTTCATGGTTTCACATTCTTAGGCATTAAAGGGTCACATCACAAGTATGTTATCAGAACTAGGTTGAATTGAGGCATATGATATAAGCGTAAGGTTAATAATGAAATTACATGGCGTTAGTAGCAATTCACTGGATCTGTAAGTCAGCCAACAGATAGTCCTGACATATCAGAGGTGGCTTGGAATTGAAAACATATTAGTCCAGCTGGATAGACCCCTAATAGTTAAACTCAGTGCTCTAAAACATTCACTATGAAATATTTTAGATTCTAGATATTTTCGGGAGCCTTGGTGGCTCAGTGGTTAAGAGCTCAGCAGCCAATCAAAAGGTCGGCGGTTCAAATCTACCAGCCACTCCTTGGAAACCCTACGGGGCACTTCTGCTCTGTCCTATAGGGTTGCTATGAGTCAGAATCGACTCGACAGCAACAGGTATACACATTTTCAGTTAGTATAGAAGTCCTTGAATTTTTGCTAATTTCGACCCTATTTTAAGTTTTTCACTCTTTTATGTAGTCAACAATTTTAAGTAGACACTATTTCCCATTCCAATTTATATGTTCTGCTACTTTTTCAAATACATACATTGATCTGTTGGTTAGAAATATTTATCATGTGAAATACATGGATGTTTTCTTATCATACATACTACTTTTCTATTAAATCTATATTAATAAAATAACATGAAAAAACCTATAATATTTTCCACAAATATTATCTGCTTTACTCTATAAACTGTGAACACAACAACTTTTCTACCTAAAACCAATTTAAAGTTGTTCTTCAGAACAGAAAATTTCCAGAGACTAGGGTACTTTGTTAATTTTAGACTGACAGCTAAACATGAAGCATATTTGTAGCTAGAGATACAAAAGGTTCTAATTATTTTTATTTCTTATAGAGTTAACCTTCACTGCTTTTGAAACTGTGATCATTTTTTCAAGAAGAGTTTAATTTATTAGTATTTGGCATTTTGTTTTTCCATTTATTATTTCAAAGAGGGTTAAGAATATATTAAAATGATATTAGGTCTTAAAACATCAGCCTTAACAGATTTCAACAAATATGAAGTTTACCATTTCTGGAGTTGATTTGTAAGTAAAGGTAGTATTTCTGTGTATACAAAGTATAAATCTCTACAAAAATTTCAATATTTTCCCACTGAAAAACTTCAGTTACAAAGAAGAACATTCATTAATAATCCATAGAACAGAAGCAGGTAGAACAAACATGCCTGAAGCATAAAGTATTATAACGATGTAAAAATAGCGCTTCTCCATCAAAGAGAACACAAAACCACAAGTAGCTGAAGAAAATTCAAAAGTATTCTTTTTGAAAAAGTTAACAAGAGCAGATGGCAGATATAAGAATAATAGGTACAATTCTTGAAGAAGGACATTCCAAAATATGTTGCAAGAGATCCTGCTTTGTATCATTTGTATGAAGGATTTGCTGGTCAAACATGTTTAGGCCATGCTCTACTAGATAACATTAAAATGGCCCCTTCACTACAAGACCGCTGACAGCCTGAAATACGTACATTGTTAATTACCAAGAGGACACATATAGTACTAAGCAGGGTTTCTGAAACAGCTTTGACTATGGAATTTTTTTTTTTTTTTTTTTTTTGGTGGTGCACCTCATTGAGGATCCATTGAGAAATGCTTTGGGGAATGCTGTGGTAGAATATATAAGGATAGCAAATAATCACAAGAAAGGATGCTTAATATCATTAGTCATCAGGGAAGTGAAAATTAAAAGCACAATGAGATACCACTACGCACCTATCAGAATGGTCAAAATAACAAACAACACCAAAAACATCAACAGAAGAACTGACACCCGACACCACCAAGTGTTGTCCAGGAGGCAGAACAACTAGAACTCTAATATGTTTCTGGGAATGTAAAATGGTATAGCTACATTGGAAAATAATTTGGCAGTTTCTTATAAAGGTAAATATTCACTTACCAGCAATTTTACTCCTAGATATTTACCCAGAAGAAATGAAAACACGTTTCACACAAAAACCTGTTCTTGAATGCTTATGGCAGCTCTATTCATAATCGTAAAACTTGGAAAAAACCCAAACTGGAGTGTTCTTCAGTAGGTGAACGGGTAATCTGTGATGTATCCATACAATGGAATACTACTGAACAATAAAAAGGAGCAATATTCATACTTGAATACATTATGTTATGTGACAAAAGTCAGACTCAAAAGGCTGTATGATTCCATTTATATGACATTCTCACAAAGGCAAAACTATAGGGATGAAATGCTTACCATGGGTTAAGGGTCAAGGGTCTTGACTATGGCAGCGATTATATGACTCGATGCATTTGTCAAAGCTGATAGAACTGTATTTGAAGAAAAGTGAATTTTACTGAATGTAACTTTTATAAAAAATTCTAAAAATCCGACAGCAATAAAAGGATGGAGTAGAAGAAGGGAATTTAACCTCCAGTATAGAAAACTATTTGGCACAAAGGACAAAGGGTCCATCTTAGCCACAGTTATATTTTAACTATCGAGATTATATAATTTATCACCAAAGGAGATGCTTGAGAATGAAAGAAAGTCTATGATTAATTGCAATGGGACAATAAACAAGGACTGTTCCAGATACAGGGAGTCCTAGTGACACACTGGTTAAGCCGTTGGCTGCTAACCAAAAAGCTGGTGGTTCAAATCTACCAGCTGCTCTGTGGAAGAATGATGTGGCAGTCCACTTCTGTAAAGATTTACAGCCTAGGAAACCCTATGGGGGCAGTTCTTCTCTGTCCTATAGGGTCACTATGAGTTGGAAATGACTCGATGGCAACGAGTTTTTCTTTTTCTTTTTGGTACAACAGGATGTATAGTTATCTTAATCTTAAAATAAGCTAGAAAAACAAACTAAACAAAGAAGTCATTCACATCAATAGAAATAAATATCATTTATCTGGCAACATTGAAGAGCAGTTGCAATAACTTGCACAGGATTTGGAAAACAATATGCGGGAAAGATTTTGGAGTCTGAAGTCATGCAGAAGGAGAGATCTGAATTATGGAAACTTCTCCAATGTTTCAAAGTAACAAACATATTGAAAGTGTATCATCTTTGACCATTTCCTTATACTGATTAATATAATATATGCACAGATTGGATTTGGGCAGGTGGAGACAGCTTGGGGAACCCTACATCCAAAGCTTGTTTTGACTAGAAAGTATCCCCAACGAGTTTAGAGGAGCAGCAGCCGGAAAAGAAAGTTAAACTGGCTAACTGCTTGGGATTGGTATCAAGCCAGTGGTGGATGGCATGTGCCCAGGACAGGAAAGTGGGCCAGTTACTAACTGACAGGAGGCCTTGTGCTTTCCTGAAGCTATAAAATGAGATGTGTTGAGGTATAGAATTCCTCAAACGGACGCTTAATATAAAATAGGGTGAACTCAGAAACAGTAGAACATTTCAATTAATTCATTCAGTTCTTACCATGTGTAAGGAACTCTGTTCTAGATGCTGAAAATCTAGCAGTGAACAAAACAGATAAAATCTCTAGCCTCAAGTGGCTTACTTGTACTAAGGAAAAGAAACAATCTACAAGATGTGTGTGTGTGTGCGTGTGTATGTGTGTGCATGCATACATATACGTGTGTGTGATCAGTAAGTTAGATATGTTAGATAATAGCAGGGGCACGCCTCAGATTTTCTATAGAAAGACCACAAAAGGCTTCTCTGAGGACATGACCAGTTTGGGAGCCAGCCACGTGCCTGACTGGAGGAAAAGGCTTCATGGCTGGGGCACTGCAGGTACAAAGGCCCTGAAAGGGAGTTGTCTGATAAATTTCATGGCGAGAAATGAGGCCTCTGTGGTTAGAGCACTTAGTGAAGCAGAGAGCAGTAGGAAATTTGGTCAAAAACATAATAGGGGGTGCAGATCATGTAGGGTGCTTAGATCATAGCACACCTTTGGAGGATTCAGAGCAGAGGAGTGAGATGATCTAACCTATGTTTTAGAGAATCACTCTGGTTGCCTTGTTGAAATATTCTGAGCAGAGGGGGCTGAGTTAGGAGGCTATCAGCACGAAGCCAGGTGAGTCATGAAGAAGACTCAGACCAAGGTGGTAGAAGTAGAGGTGATGGGAAGTGATATGACTCTGTATATATTCTGAAGACAAGCTGACAGGATTTGCTAACAAATCAGAAACAGAATACAAGAAAAAGAAGTCCAGTATAACACCATTGTTTTTGGCCCAAACAAATAGAATAAAGGAATTTCCCTTAACTGAAAAGAGGTAGGCGACAGGTGAAGCAGGCTTTGGGAAGAACATCAGGATTTCAGTTTTGGACTGAGTTAGACATCCGTGTGGTGATGTCAAGAAGAGAGTTGGATACCCAGAGCCACAAGCAGAGGATGTGAGATAGAAATTTGAGTTATAAGAATGTTAACAAAGCAAAAATAAAACAGTTGTTGTTGAGTGAATACCGACTCCTGGTGAACCCACGTATGTCAGAATAGAACTGTGTGCCACAAGGTTTTCAATGGCTGACTTTTTGGAAATAGGCATACTGCTAGTTTACAAGCCTAGACCCCTCCTCTCCCTCCAAATCTCCTCTAGACTAGTGGTAATCTCTGCAAAGGCAGAGGTGACATCTGGCTCACACTCCACTGAATCCCCAGTGTCTGTCATGGAGTGTGACAGCAAAAAAATTTCTGTAAGAATGACACATAGTCAGCGGTTCTGGTCAAAAGCCAGTACTGCTGGCTCGATGACACTTAGTATTGCTGACATAATGAATAAATGAATGAGAAGGAGTGCGCCAAGGCACAAACTGCTCCCTCAAATTTCATCTACAAAAGGCAAAAGCCTCAGAGGTTTAGGATGGAGAAGCAGGGATACTTCTAAACCAATGTCAAAATTGCCATTGGTAAGGGGTAAGAGAGAGATGGAAGTGGGGAGTTTGTACTATGGAATCACAGTGTAAATATCACGAGAAGGACTTTGATTCTAAGGCTGGCATTAGAAACTGGAGCCGTAGTGGTGCAATGGTTAATTAAGCCCTCAACTGCTAATCAAAATGTTGGTGGCTAAAACCCACTCAACCACTCTGAGGGAAAAGGTCCTGGTGATCAGATTCTGTAAAGATTACAGCCAAGAAAACCCTATGGGGCAATTCTACTCTGTCACATGGGGTCACTATGAGTTGAAATTGGCTCGACAGCAGACAATAACAACATAGACCCCACACACCTGTTTTGCTTGCTCGTTTTGTTATGGGTCATCCAGCTTAAAAAGGCAGTATAATGATGCAAGCATAATCCTTGGTAATAAGGCAGGTAGCTCAGTACCAAGTCAAAAATATAAATGGTGTAGCACCTCCTACATGCTGTCCTTTCACGTAGGCATTTGGGCTGCATGCCCCTGAGAGACATCTACGATTGCCACTCTTGCTCAAAGGAAAAGAGAAGGAGTAAGACAGAGAGACCAGACTAGTGTACCTCAGAGACCCTTCGGAAGTGGCAGAGGAGATGATATAGGAGAACTGGAAATAAAGGAACGTGTCCTATCTCCTAGAATTATTGAAGATTACCCTTGTGTGTATCCGAGCATGTTTCTCAGAAAAATAACTTTATATTAGCACGTTTTAATATAAAAGTAAATTATGTCTTTAAAGGCAGGGAATTCATCAGAGGTGGTGTTGCTTCCCTCACTGCCAAATGAGGCTGTAACGGATTGAATTGTGTCCTCCCAAAATATGTATTGGAATCCTAACCCCTATACCTGTGGATGTAATCTCGATTGGGAACAGGGTTTTCTTTGTCATATTAAGGAGGCCATACCAGGTAGGGTGTGTCCTAAATCTAATCACTTCTGAGTTATAAAGAGTAACATAGAAGTATAGACACAGAGACCAGCACAATGGAGAAAGATACATGCCATGTCCTGTGAATATCGCTAAGGAACTGAGGAGGAATGCTGAGCTCAGATTCTTTCCCCAGAGCCAACAGAAGGTGAGTCTTACCCTGAAACCAGTGCCCTGAACTATGAGAAAATAAATTTGTCTTTTCTAAAGCCACTCATGTGGTATTTCTATTACAGCAGTTCTAGGTAATTAAGACAGCGATAAATGCCATAGTATTTCTAAGCTTGTAAATACAATATTCACAGCATATAAGCCCTGGTGGTGTAGTGGTTAAGAGCTCGGCTGCTAACCAAAAGCTCAGCAGTTCAAATCTATCAGCTGCTCCTTGGAAACCCTATGGGGCAGTTCTACTCTGTCCTATAGGGTCGCTATGGGTCAGAATTGACTCGATGGCACGCAACAACAACATCTAAGTAGAAAAGAGAAAAGACTTTTGGCAGGTTCCTTCATGATGGTGCTGGACAACAGCACAACCACAGTAATGCACAATATGGAAGAGCAATTGCACGTGTGTGTGCTATATTGGATGAAACCACTAAAATGCCAAATATGAATCTCCTTTGTGCATACATACCTACTGCATATATGATGGGGAAATGACCAATGACTTTTTTCTGTTTTCCACCTATCACCCATGCCATGTAAGAAGAGATCTTTCATTTAGCTAATGCTTATTTTGTTTGTCAGGATGTCACCTGGAAAAGGTGCCTTGTGTTTAGCACTGATGGAACGGCAGTGAGGTAAGAGCCAAAAAAGGCACTGCTCTGGGAATGAAAGACACGCTGAGCACCAAACTGTGCACTGCTTTATTCATGGGGCTAAATGGCGTTCCATAATGTGCCTCCTCATCTTGATTCAGCATTGATGGGTATTATAACACTGTAAATACGATTAAATCATGGCTACTGAATAAATGCATTTTCAGTGGGTGAATAAATAGACAACACGTTTAAGATTGTTTTTCCGTATTTAGTCACTTGGGTTATCAATGGCAAAGGTCTTCTGTGAATTTTTTAAAGTCAGGTTTATTGATGTACAATTTACACAGTCATATAACTGCCACCACAGTCAAAATACAGAATATCGCCTTCATCCCCCAAAGTTCCCTGTGCCTCTTTATGTTCAACTCCTCCCCTCCTTAGCACTGAGCCCTGGCAACCAGTGATCCCTTTTCTGACCTTATAGTTCTGCTTTTTCTCGAATGTCCTATAGTAGATACTTTGGGAGCCTGGCTTCTTCTCAAATATATGTGAATTTTTGAATGAAGAATGAGATAAACTAACATTTTTAAAAGCCAGCAGGGTTTATTTCTTTGATTTCATGTGGCATGATCAAGAGAGAATCTCAGCAGTATATCTGCATTCTCAAGTACCCAAACCTATTGTTTCACAGTCAAAACACTAGGATTTATTAAGAAGATTAAACGGTGGAGCAGATGCCTTGATTGACAAAACTATGATTCTTTCCCTCAATTTAGTTTTTTTCCCCATTTATCCAAGAAAGAAATCAATGATATCTTTGGCCATTAAACACACATACACAACCAAATGCTGCAGGAGTACGAAGAATGTTCTCTGGAGTCTAAAACAACCAGAGTGGATTAAGAATTCATTAGTCATTATCTTTCAGGTTGCTTATTCAATCTTACAGTTTTTGGGTTCATGTACTGTACATGGTCTTTAGTGAGAATCCCATACATAACTGCTTTGTCCATCTACATTCAACAAGAATATCTGAAACAATTAGAGACAGTAAACCACTTGCCACTATTTTTACCTTTAGCTAAGATTCATATTTTTATCCATAGTTTATAAAACTTGCTCATCGTCTGTTAATTTTTCCTTAATTGACATTTGTAGCATCCTGGTTACTTTTATCATCCTGGGTGGCACAAAGATTTTCATAGAATCCCCAGGGCCCACAGTGTCTTTCAAAGAAATCAGGGATCGCTTTATAGTTTGAAGCTGCTTTCATGTTCTTCTGTGTTTTCTATGGACCCAGGGCTGGCTCCTTTTTTTTTTTAAATATTTTATTGTGCTTTAGGTGAAAGTTTACAGTGCAAATTAGTTTCTCATTCATACATTTATACACAAATTGCTTTGTGACATTGGTTGCAATCCCCACAATGTGTCAGCACTCTCTCCCAGGCTCCTTTCTAAAGAAACGAAAATTCTCAGTTGAGGTTTTCAGGAAAGCACCCGACTACTGGCTGAATCCATGAGCTGCCAAGAGAAATTGAACATGCAAATCATTTTTACATGGACATTTATGTGGCAAAAACACCTGCACATCTGGAACCCCGCAGTCCCTGCTGATTAATATGCATATAACCCAGAACTGCCCATTGCTGGATAATAAGAATTTTAAAAAATGTACTTGACTTATTTTCAAGTAATTCCCCGGGTCTTCAGTACTGCAATTAAATGTGCCAGGTTAGATTCTTATTTCATATTAAATCTACTTCCAGCCCTATAAAAGAAGCTCCACTTTTGTGTTCAATAGGTACTTTTTATTTACTTTGGGAAAAAAAAATGACTCTAGTTAACAGCAAACAATAAGCTTTACAATGTAAAGAAAACCATCTGGTAAACTAGAATGTTTTACAGAGTGGTTTTAAAAAAATAAAAATAAAAGCAGGGGAGGATGGCTCCTGCCAAGCAACAGCTGAAAGCCCAAATGTAACTGAAAAACACATGCCAGCTGGCTAGGTTGCCACCAATGAATGACAGCTCCTTTTTGTGGAGTATTTATCAAATTCAGATTATACATGTATTATTTCCCTTGGACATCCAAAACGCCTTAGAGGTAGGTAGCAACAAGTAGGTTACTTTTTGAGGTGGACAAAGTGAGGCTCAGCATCCCAGTGACCCTTTCAAGGCTTTCCAAGCAGGTGTAATGGATGTGTAATGGATTGAACTGTGTCCCACAAAATATGTGTTGAAATCCTAATCCCTGTGCCTGTAAATGTGATCCATTTGGAAATGGGGTTTTCCTTTGTTAAGTCAATGAGGCCATACCAGTGTAGAGTGGATCCTAAATATAACAACTTCTGAGTTATAGAAAGACCAGCATAGATACAAAGACACACACACACACACACACACACACACACACACACACACACACACGGGCAAAGACAAACACCATGTATGGATCTGCTAAGACAAGGAATGCCAAGGAACCAAGGAACACCTGGGGCTACTGACAGGGAAAGAATCCACACAGCTGAGATTTGGAATTTTAGCCTCCAGAATGGTGATAAAATAAATTTCTGTTCTTTAAAGCCACCCACTTGTGGTATTTGTGTTACAGCAGCTCTAGGTGACTAAGACACAAGGTCAGAAGTAAAGTTCATTATTATTCCTTCCCCTGCCCGGCTCTCTGCCACCATGCCAGACCATTCTTTGGTAGTGCTCATTCTTGAGTCTGAAGATCATTTATTCTATTGTCACTAGAGATAAAACCTTTAAACTATGGCCTTTTAATTTAAATAACATCATTTGCACTTTTAGGCTTTAGGAATCTCCAGATGGAGTCTTCAGACACTCCACCCCAGACTCAGAAGTATGAACTTCAAGCTAGTTGATGTTACTTGTGGACCAACCAAAAAAAAACCAAACCCACTGCCATAGAGTTGGTTCTGACTTATGGTGACCCTATGTGTTACAGAATAGAACTGCTCCATAGGATTTTCTTGGCTGTAATCTTTACAGAAGCAGATAGCTTTCTGCGGCACCGCTGGGTGGGTTCAAACCACCAACCTTTAGGTTAGCAACTGATCACAAACCACTTGTGCCACCCAGAGACCTTAACTGTAGGCAGGGGTTACTAAGAACAGTCTAGTAACTATTTAACAACTAAGTCTAACACATCTTATTGCAAACTGAGTCTGACACATCTTATGATAGTTCTACCATAAAACATAGTTTTAAGTGATTTTATTTTCTAAAAGATCGTTGTTTTTGCACCCCAGTAACAAAAATAACAGCTCATGACCATTTATAATCTATCATAAAGACTTACATTCATACGTTCAAGCCAGTGCTAATAGAACTTGGTTTAAACTCATGTCCGCTTGGAGGTTTATATAAACTATTTTCTTATGCCAAAGCCAACATACTTAAGTTCATTTGTTTAATTTATTCTTCAAAACAACTTTATGAGATAAATAGTACTGTCATGTTCATTTTACATATGAGGAACGTGAGATCTAGAGAGGGTGAGAAACTCATTCAGCTTTCCTCAGCTTTTACTTGCCCCCTTTCCCAATCCCGTCATCAAAGGTGTTAATTCCCCACCTCTTCTTCCATACATTTCTTCTTCTATTTATTTAAATATACTTTTCTTCTTCTGAACTTAAGCTAATATCTATGATTTAGTTAAGACAAATTAGTGTAGGAAGTCAGTCAATACTTAGAAAAATAAGGAGACTAGTTAAAGAACATGAAAAGAGACGATAAGATCAATAAAATGTTCCAAAGAGTTGCTTCTAGTTTTTTAGTTTTTGTTTTACTAACTTTGTTTTACACCTCCAGTAACTTTTGGAGCTATTGGCTTTACACCTTTTCAGCCACCCATTTATAGCTACACCCTTGTCAGTAAAAATTTCCCACTAACTGACTCTCAGATCACAACTCCCACTTCTTCCAATTCTCTGGATTCTTCCCAAGAATTCAGTTCTTCGACCACACTGAGACCTTCAGTACTTTCTGATTTCCATCATTATGTCTTATTTCTTTCACTGTCCAGCTTAGAATTTTTCTCTTCAAGAGTTTACCTTCTCCATACCGAGACTTCTGAGAGTGCTAGATACAACTGTGCAAATTGGGGCCAATATCTGTCTGTGGTCACTGACCTCAAGCATCTGGTGCATTTTCTCCATCAACCTACCCTATATCATTAGTCAGTTCATGTCCATTTTCCACAGCACTGACTTCACATATTCTCCACTCTTGTCAAGCCTTCAATTCCTTATCTTTCCACCATCTTCATAGAAAAATAAAAGCCATCACAGGAGAATTGCCTCAACTTCTTTCCACCAGACCCAAATACTTTCTTGCATCGTACTTTTAGTGGGATCCCTTAATCACAAAACCTGAGGCAAGACATAAATGCTAATGCTTTACAGAAAGTGAAGTTCCAGGACAGTGAAAGTGAGGAGAAAGGGAAGTGAGTCAGGGAAGGATGTGAAACAAATACAAGGTGTCCACTATTTCACAGGAGACAAAGAGATATCATCCAAGTGGGATATTTCTTGAAAGGCTGTACAGAATACCTGCATTCCAGAATAGTTAACTGGAATGAGAAATATAGAATGGTTCCTGCTCATTCCTTGTCTTTCATTGTTCAAAGTTTTCCTCTTAGGTAGTTAACTCCTCCATACTTCTCTGCTAAGGCATTTGGCCCCTTTTCAAAAACTATTAGATATTTTTTCTGTCATTTCCTTTCTGTCCTCTCCTTTGAGGCCTCCATTTACACAGTATTTAGCTGCTTGAAATTTCCCAGAGTTCACTGATGCCCTTTTACATTTTTAAAGCTGTTTATCTCTGCATGTTGTATTTTGGATAGTTTCTGTTTCTAGGTCTTCAAGTTCACTATTTCTTTCTTCTGCAGTGTCTAATCTGTGATTTTTCTATCCAGTGTATTCTTTCTCTCAGACACTGTAGTTTTCATTTCTACAAGTTTGATTAGGTCTCTTTTATATCTTCATGTCCTTACTTACCATGTTCATTCTCTCTTATATCTTTGTGAACATGTGGAATAGTTAAATAACTGTTTTAATGTCCTTATCTAGTAATTCTATCATTTGTGCCATTCTTAGATGATTTCTAACTTATTTTTCTCCTCATATTGGGTTACATTTCCCTGATTTTTTGCAAGCTACGTAATTTTTAATTGGATGCCAGATGTTGTGATTTTACCTTGTTGGGTGCTGGATTTTTTTTTCTTTCCTTAAGATTATTCATGAGCTTGTTCTGAGAAATGGTTAAGTTGCTTTGGAACAGTGTGATCCTTTCAGGGCTTGCTTTTAAGCTTTTTAGGAAAGACAAGAGCAGCACTTGGTCTAGAGTTAGTTTTTCCCACTACCGAGATCCTCTAACTGATGCTTTTAGCTCCTCCTATGTCCTCACATATCTTCCCCACAAACGATGTAGTAGTACTAGGTTAGGTATCACATTTTTATGCAAATAATGTGCACATTATATGTTTTTTTGCTGGCTGCACCCTCCCAGGCACCCTCACAAACACCACCATGCCAACCTTCTTCAACATGTTGCTGTAAAAAAAATTCACATAACTCACTTACAAAAATACTTCATGGAGGGAGGGCATGGCTGGCAAACAAACAGAAGGCATGGGTTATTTGGGTAAAAATATGGTACCTCTGTTCAGGGTCTCCAAAACCACCCTCAGGTTCAATGATTTGCTAGGAGGATTCACAGGACTCAGCATATGTTGTACTCTTAGCTATGATTTATTACAGGAAAAAAAAAAAAAAAAGCAAAGTCAGCAAAGAGAAAAGGTATAAGGGGCAAAGTCTCGAGGAAACCAGGCACAAGCTTCCAAGGGTCTTCTCTCGGTTGAGCCACACAGGATCCACTTAATTCCCCAAGCAATGAGTTATGAAATGTTGTCTACCAGGGAAACTTATTAGAGACTCAGTGCCAGGGTTTTTACTGGGGGCTGGTCTGGTCACACAGGCACATACTGCCTGGCATATACCAAAATTCCAGGCTCCCAGAAGGAAAGCCAAGTGTTCTGCATAAGCCACACTATTTGTACAGTTTAGGCATAGTGAGCCATTCTTGACAGAGAATGGCTGGAAACCTCTTGATATCCAAGTTTCCAGGTACCAGCCAAGGGTTAACCTTGTAAGCAGGCCTTTTTAAAGATGAACATTCTCAGGCCCGCTGCGTTAACTCATTCCTGCACAGTGCTGACCTTTTAAGCTTCCATAGAACCTTGTACTTCTTATACAGTCCCACTTTTTAAAATACCTGTCTCTCACAGATTGCAAATGCAGCAAAAAAGGAGGGAAAACAATAAGCTCTGTGAGATTTAAAAAAAAAAAAGAAAGAAACTATTTTTTGTTCAATATTGTATCTCCTGTGCCTAGGATAAAGCTTAGCATAAATTAGATGCTCAGTAAATATTTGTTAACTGAAGACAAAGGGTAAATATTGTGAAAATATACAGAACTCTAAAAACTGTTAAGAAAAATGGGCAAATGATGCAAACGAATAAATATTCACTAATAAGCTAATGTATCTAAATTTAAAAACAGAGTTATTTTCATGTGTCAAAGTGACAAAGTTAAAAATATTAAAATACAAGATTAAAGATGTAATTAAATGGTAACTGTTATACATTGCTGACAAGAATGTGTAAGTTATATAAACGACCAGTTTAGAAATGTGTGTCAAGACTCTCAAAATGTTCACAACTATGTCTCAGAGAATTCCACTTACAGTAATTTATCATAAGAAATCAATCAAGAGATTTAAAAAGACAATAAATAAAGATGTTAATTGCAGCATTACTTATAATGGCAAATTTTATAAGAGGATAAATTATAGGCTATAAATACAATGAGATATGAAGAAGTCAACTATAGATTGTTTTCAATAAATATTTCATGACATGGAAAAACACTCATAGTATAATAAGTGGATATTAATACATTTTGTTTCAAATTCTATTAATATATGTGCATTTATATATATGTGCATGTATTATTTTAAAATATAATAAAGTTAGAAAACATATTGTCTTAGTTATCTAGTGCTGCTATAACAGAAATACTACAAGTGGATGGCTTTAACAAACAGAAGTTTATTCTCTCACAGTCTAGGGGGCTGGAAGTCCAAATTCAGGGGACCAGCTCCAGGGGAAGACTTTCTCTCTCTGTCCGCTCTGGGGGAAGGCCCTTGTCATCAATCTTCCCCAGTCTAGGAGCTTCTCCACGCAGGAACCCCACATCCAAAGGACATGCTCTGCTCCCGCTGCTCCTTTCTTATGGTATGGGGTCCCTCATGTCTCTCTGCTCACTTCTCTCTTTCATATCTCAAGAGATTGGCTAAAACACAATCTAATCTTGTAGATCTCATCAACATAACTGTCGCTAATCCATCTCATTAACATCATAGTGATAGGATGTACAACACATAGGAAAATCACATCAGATGACAAAATGGTGGGAATCATGCTGCCAAGTTACTACACATATTTTTGGGGATACAATTCAATCCACAACAGATACATTCTAAAATATTAACATCAATTACATTTAAAGATTTTAATTAAGGAGGTCACTATACTTTCTTTGTTTCTACTTTTCTGTGATTTCCCAAACGGTGTATATTGTAATTTATGTATATACACACACACTTGCATACACATACATCTATGCAAATTGACTCGTATTTTATGATTTGTTTCATTATTTGATAATTGGACAATAACTGCTGTGGGAAGAAGGATCTCATATTTGACATCATATACAAAGGACCTAATCAAGAAGGAAGCATACTTCTCATCACGAGAGGACCAATTCTTAGCAGAGATATTTGGGGACCTCATTAATTCTTAGCTATTTCTTATCCAATACTACTCACCATTATCAATATTTTATTTAAAGATTTATTTCTGAAAATATAATTGCTTCATTTCAGTAATTAAATACTTTTTCCATCTCTATACTTCCTGCTCTTATGATCTCCGGGTTAGTTATATCTATTTCTGTATTAACGTGTTCACAGGATATTTTATATTGCCTTTGAAAATTTGATTTTACCATCTTTCATATTTTAAATTTTAAAGTATTTGCTTTCAAAATGTGAATGAAATGTGCAATAAACAAAGGTTAATTAAATTCCTCCAATCAGGAAATATGAATATTTACGTAGGATTAAAGGATTTGGGGACATACACAGAGAGAGACAGAGAGAAACAGATCTGTAATCCTGGTTCCAAAACCCTAATAAGGAAGATTAAATATTTTGATGACAACTGATTTACAATTTTTAAAAATCTTTCTTGACAAAATCTATTATCTGCAATATCTCTCATTTTCCTACCTGATTAGGATATTTGTATTATCTCATTCAAACCATTAGAGACAATGGATGTTTCGATTTGTGGAGTTGGAATGCTGAATTGTATCTAGACCCAAGCTTCCTCTTTGTCTTGGTTGGGGTTCTACTTAAAGAAAATCCTGAGCCAAAGATTTGGGTGCAAGTAACTAAAAGGGCATCATGCTTGGTAAAGTAGAGGGTCAGGGAAAAAGAGGAAAACCCTCAACGAGATGGATTGACACAGTGTTTGCAACAATGGGCTCTGTCATGGATTGAATTGTGTCCCCAAAAAATATTTGTATCACGTTGGCTGGGCCATGATTCCCAGTATTGTGTGATTATTCACCATTTTGTCATTTGATTTTCCTGTGTGTTGTAAATCCTATCTCTACGATGTTGATGAAGTGGGATTAGTGGCAGTTATGTTAACGAGGCAGGGCTCAATCTGTAAGATTAGATTGTGTTTTATGCCAATCTCTCTCTTTTTTTTTAAATTGTACTTCAGGTGAACGCTTACAGAACAAATAGCTTCTCATGAAACAGAAGTACACATGTTGTTTTATGACATTGGTTAACAACTCCACAACATATAAACCCTCTAACTTCTCAAGCTTTTTTTTTTTTTTTTTGGTGAAAATACACATAGCCAAAGATACACCATTTCAAAAATTTCTACATGCACAGTTCAGTGACATTGACTACACTCTTCCAATTGTGCTGTTATTCTCACTTAAGATGAAGGCTTACAGAACAAAATAGTTTCTCATTTAACAGTTACTACAAATGTTGCCCTATGACAATAGTTAACAATCTCACAACACATCAACAATATCCTTACTCAACCTTGGGTTCCCTATCACCAGCTTCCTTCTCCCCTTCTGCTTTCTGGCCCTTGTCACTGGACTCCTGTACCTTGTTAGTCTCATTTGGTTTTACGGGGCTGTCCACTCCCAGGCTGAACAGTGAACCTTGGAGGTAACTTCACCACTGAGCTGAAAGGGTGTCTGGGGGCCATACTCTCGGGGTTTCTCCAGTCTCCTTTAGGCCAGTAAATCTGGTCTTTTCTGGGGGGGGGGGGGTAGAATTATGCTCTACATCCTTCTCCAGCTCTGTCCAGAACCCTCTGTTGTGATCCTGGTGAGAGCAGTCAGTGGTGGTAGCCGGGCACTATCTAGCTGTACTGGTCTCAGTCAGGTGGAGGCCTTGGTAGCTGTGGACAACTAGTCCTTTGGACTAATCTTTTCCTTGTATCCTGTTCTCTTCATTCCCCCTTGCTCCCGAAGAGATGAGACCAGTGGAGTATCTTAGATGGCCGCTCACAGGCTTTTAAGACCCCAGACACTACTCACCAAGGTAGAATGTAGAGCATTGTCTTTATAAGCTGTGTCATGCCAATTGAGCTAGATGTTCCCCAAGACCATGGTCCCCACAGCCCTCTGCCCAGCAATTCAGTCCCTCGGGGAGTTTGGATGTGTCTATGGGGCTTCCATGACCTTTCCTTGTACAAGTGTGCTAGTTTCTCCTGTATTGTGTACTGTCTCACTCTTCACACAAGATACCACTTATCTATTGTCTATTTAATATTTCCCTCTCCCACCCCTCTCATTCCTGGTAACCAACAAAGATTGTTACATTTTGTGTGTGAACTTTTTCATGGGTTTTTACTTTTTATGAGTATGTTTGTTAACTCTCTTTGTGGTTGCCATAAATTTTACCCTTATCTTTCTAAGTTTGAAGTAGTCTACCATTACTTGGTATCGCCTTGCCTTCCTCTCCATTAGAAGGTTCTATACCTATGCCGTTTATTCCCTCTTTTATTGTTTTGATGTTGTTTTCATTTACTGATTAACTGCTCTGATTCCCTGTTGTATTTCTTTTGGTTTTGGATAGTCCTCGAGAGTTCATTTCCTAGATTGGTATCTGGCTGGTATGATCCTGTGTCCTAGGTTCTGCCTGTGAGCTGAAGCTGTTTGTCCTCAGATCGAAGAACTCCCTTTAATAATTCTTGTAAGTTTGGTTTGACTTTTACATATTCCCTTAATTTCTGTTTATCTGGAAATGACCTAATTTCACCATCAAATGTGAACGAGAGTTTGGCAGGATATATTATTCTTGGCTGACGATTATTTTTTTCCAAGATTTTATATACGTCATCCCATTGCCTTCTTGCCTGCATGGTTTCTGCCGAATAATCTGAGCTTAGTCTTATTGTTTCTCCTCTGTATGTGACTTCTTGTTTTTCATGAGCTGCTCTCAGGATTCCTTGTTTGTCTTTGGTTTTAGCGAGTGTGAATATGCTATGCCTTGGTGATTTTCTTTTGGGGTCTCTTCTATATGGGGTTTGTTGAGCTTCTCGGATGGCCAGCTTTTCATCTTTCATGATATTGGGGAAGTTTTCTGTCAGCAGTTCCTCAATGATCCTCTCTGTGTTTTCTGTTTTCTCCCCCTGTTCCTGAATTCCAATCACTCGCAGATTTTTGCTTTTGATTGTGTCCCACATAACTCTCAGGGTCTCTTCATTTTTCTTTGTTCTTTTTTCTGAGTTTTCCTGAAACAGAGTTGTATCCAAGTGTTTGTCTTCAATTCCACTGATCCTGTCTTCCACCATTTCAAATCTGCTTCTCAGTCCTTCTATGACACCATCCATTTCTGAAATCTTGTTGTTTATCTTTTGGATTTCTAATTGTTGTTTTTGTATAATTTCTAGTTGTGAATTTATTTTGGCATTTTGTTCCTGCATTATTTTCCTGAATTCTTCCAATTTTTTGTCTGTATTTTCCATGAATTTGTCTATTTTTTCCTCATGTTTGTCAGCTTTTTGCCTCAGTTCTTGGAGAATTCTGAGTATTAGAGATTTGAATTCCCTATCAGGTTAGTTCTAGTGCATTTTCTTCTAGAGGAGAGTCATCTGGTGTTTTATTTTGGATGCCTACTGGAACCATCCTGTCCTGTTTTTGTAAATATTTTGTTATTGTCTGCTGTTTTCGGGACATTCAGTAGTTATTTTTCTCGTTTATTGATTATAGATTTGTTTGTTTCATCCCCCCCCCCCCTTTTTTTTTAAATTGACTATGTCTGAGCAGGCAGACTGTGTGTTCTTTGTTGTTTGCTCATCTGTGGGCACAATACTTTTCGCCTCCTTCTTTAACTGGCAGGGTCAGTCACTCAGATATGGTTCGGCAGGGCAGGTCTACCTGAAGAGGAGTTACTGGGACAGTTTGTTTGTGGCACTTACTACAGCCACCAGAGCGGGTCAATAATCAGTGCAGGGCAGGTTCCAGTAGGCTGTGCCTGTGCTGCTTGGTGGTGTGATGTCAAGCACATGGTGCAGGTAGGCAGGATGCAGTGGGGAGATTGTTATGTGTGGAGCTAAGATAGATATGGGAGACAGGAGAGAGGAATAGGATCCAAAAACATACAAACAAACAACAACAAAAAAAAGAATGCTAGGGGAGCTTCCCGTTGGAGTGGAGAGATGAGAGACTATGAAATGGAGAAAAACAGAAAGGGGAGGAGGAAGAAAAGAAAAGAATGAATAAATAAGAATCAGAAAGGTTAAAGAACCACAAAGTTCCCAGGGATCCCACTACTGCAGCTATGAGGTCTGGGGAAGTTGCTCTCAGGTGTTGCACTACAGCCTGGCTAGAAGGTGTAGAGGTATACAATGCCAGGTATTCAGGGAATAGAAAGAGAAGGAAGATATAGAGAGGAGAAACTTAGCAATGAAGAAAGACAAAAAGGGAAAAAGAGGAAAAAGAAAACAAAACAAATTAAAAAAAAAAACAACAAGAAAGGCCCCCAACGAAACAGGAAAAAAAAAACCAAAGTAAAAAGAAATGTTCTCAGGGATCCCTCTGCACGTCTGTGGAAGCCAAAGGGAGTCTCCCTGCCACGCAGCTCAGCCTGGCCAGAAAGGGCTTCCAACTCAAGAAAAGGAAAAGAAAACAAACAATTCAAAACAAACAAAGGAACAAAAGCCCCGGCATCCCACCAGCACGGCAGCCTAAACCAGGAAGCAGCTCCACACTCGAACGGAGCTCTGCAGCCCCTCAGGAAGAAACAAAGATGGCGCACAGAGCGAGGTACTCGAGCGAAAGGAGGGGGAGGTGGGGAGAGGCAAGGAAGAAATAAAAAGAAGCGGAAAAAAAAGCAACACCAGCAGCCACCAAATGGCACTCAGAGAGCCACCCGTTTGGGTGTATGGAATCCAAGCAGCCGCTGTCTCCCTGTCAAGAGACTGTGGCTGCAGGAAGCAGAGGAGGCCGAGTCGGGGTGAAGAAGGGGGGGGTGGGAAAGCGTATATCACCAATTACTGGTTGTTTTGTCTCCCGCTGGAAGCTCCATGAGCCTGCTTTCCCGTACCCCGTTTGCTGGTCTCCGATAGGAGTCCAAGATGGTGGATCCGTGCTGCGTTAGCTGGTAGGGGACCTCTGTGTGAATCTCTTCTCGCCCGTTCTCTGTCAGTTTTCTCACTCCATTTGGTGCTTGGCTGAGTTCTTTATCTCTTAATTTGATGTTTTAGGGTTTCAGGATTTTGTATTCTCTATTTGGCTTAGTTTTTCTGATCTTTGCTGTGGAGGGACGGCGTGGTGCTTCTGCCTAGCGTGCCATTTTGCCAGAACTCTCCAACATCAAGCCAATCTATTTTGAGATATAAAAGAGAGAAGGGAGCAGAGAGACATGGGGACCTTGTATCACCAAGAAAGCAGCGCTGGGAGAAGAGTGTGTCCTTTGGACCCAGGGTTCCTGCACAGAGAAGCTCCTAGATCAAGGGAAGATTGATGACAAGGAACTTCCTCCAGAGCTGACAGAGAAAGAAAGCCTTCCTCTGGAGCTGTCACCCTCATTCAGACTTCTACCCTACTAGACTGTGAGAGAAAAAATTTGTTTGTTAAAGCCATCCACTTGTGGTATTTCTGTTATAGCAGCACTAGATAATTAAGACAGGCTCAAACATAGCAACAGTTCTGAGGATGGCAGAGGACCTGAAAGTGTTTCATTCTGTGGTACATAGGGTCACTATGAGTTGGAACCAACTAGACAGCACCTAACAACAACAACAACAACAACTTATTTGGGAGGCAATCTCAGCAGATACGGTGAGGGAATGGTTGTAAGGGTTTAAGTAATACAGGGAAGTGAGGAATGCCAATTACATAGGTATTAATGATCAGGCTACTTCTGAGGGCAACTGGAGCTCATTCTTGCTGGGAATCCTCTGAGAGACTGTGGAATATACCTCAGAAATGTCCCACTTAAGGGCAAGGGAGTTGTGGTATTAATCCTATTTTTCCACCAACTCTCATCCCTCATGGTTGAGGGCCATTACAAGGGCATTAAATTTTAGGTATTTCCAAACATCCCTGAAAGCAGGCAGCACATGCCCACGGGCAGAGAGAAGCAGAAGATGTTCTGTGTTGGGGAACTGTCTGGATATGGACAATGGCATTGACTATACTCTCTGAGTTCAGCAAATTGTGCTGAGGGAGAAGAAGTAGTGGTTTGACTACTTTTCCAACTTAGTCTCCTATGTTAAAACCTAACTATGTCAGGTTTGGGTTTGTTATATACAGTTGGCATTCAACTCACTTGATAGCTTGGGTTCATTCTGGATGGCCAAGGATAGGGGATAGAGTGGAAGAGTTGGAGATATAAAAGAATATGATTGTGAGTCCCCTCATTTAGGATGTCCTATACGAGACTGAAATACAGTGTTGTAAGAAAGTTTGTCGGTTTTCTACAGAATTATTCTAACCAGGTTATTCTGTCTGTACACCACTGTATCAGAAGAAGGGATATTTGTGCAGAGTTAACTAAAGAAGTTCTACCAAAGAAGGGAAAAAATGTTAGGATAGTCCAAAAAGGGACTTAAGTTATTGTTCTTTGCAGTTTAGTAGATTGCTTTTAGTCTAATGTTTGTAGCTTACAAGTTATTATTAAACATAGCTTGGTGATAGCAATAGAGACTAGGGAAATGGAAATGAAGAATACAGTCCATGATCAAGGACGTCAAAACTATTTGAATTTAAACGATGTTGACTTTCTGCCAAGACCTTAAAGGTATCACGAGAAGTCCCTTTTTCAAGGCTGCAGTAATAAAAATGGTTGCAGATAAATAGGATTTTACAGGACACGTTAAGTACATATTCATAAAAGAAGAATATAAGAATTGTATAGAGAATGGAGTTATCAGTGCTACATATTTCTCATATATCTAGGCGTTCTTGGTGTTTGGGGTAGGGGGAGGCTCAAATCACTTTGAGAATTTGATGAAACTTACAGACCCTCTAAAATGAGTACTGGTGGCACATAGGTTAAATGCTTGGCTGCTAACATAAAGGTTGGCAGTTCAAACCAACCAGCCACTCCGTGGGAGAAAGATGTGGCAGTCTGCTTCCATAAAGTTTACAGCCTTGGAAACCCTATGGGACAGTTCTACTCTGTCCTGTAGGGTCACTACAAGTCAGGATCTACTTGATGGCAATGGGTTTTATGGGTTTAGAGACCTTCTATCCAGGAAAACCTACACATGCACATATAGTTTTGTATTCAGGCTCAAGGGCTAAAGAACTGTCCGTACTCATCCAAGTACCCTCTAGGAGATGTATCTGCCAGAACCACCTCAAGAGATTGTGCTTTCCCACTCTAAATGTCAGTCTTACCTCAAATCCAGCTAGACCTGCAGCAAACCACAACTTGCAGTGAGAACCAAATGCAAAGTGGCTACAGTGAGACCATCCTTTAGGTCTAGAATTTAGTTTCTGTTTTATTAAGCTTCAGATGAACCATGAGACACCTGAAGGGGTACAGATTTTTAGAGTCAGAATTGAGTTTGAGTCCTAGTTCTGAAACTCACCAACTTGGTCAATTCGCTTAACTTCTAGAGTCTCAGTTTCCTCATCTGTAAAATAGATATGATGATGGCTTTTTATATCAGAATTAAATGAATGACGTAAGTTGAGCATCTGGAATAAAGGAGGAGGTTGAGCAGTTGCCACCTTTACTGTAGCATCAGTTTAAATAAAATTCAATGCTATTAGTAGTCTTTTTGGTTAAGTTTTCTTCTAATATGTCTATGCTTTTAAGTGTCTAATGACTTCGATGAAAATTACCCAGTGATGGTGGAGGAGCATTATGAATCCATTTCTATTAAGTGCTCTCAGAGTCAAAATAGTTTTCCCAATTTTTAAAATATTAAATGAGGACCTTCATCGAGATTCAAAAACACCCCTTTTATTCATAGCACAAATGAGTAACTGCTCTTAAATAACTTTTTCCCAATTTCTCATTGACATATATAAAACTATGATACCTAAACTAGGACATAATTTAATGAGAAATTTTACCCTTTTTCATAAAAATAGAGAAAAGAAATAAGAAAAAAAGAAAATCTTATTCTTTAGAGCTCCTTTTGGATTGACTGACTAAAGATACAGTACAGAATTTTGGAATCAAGCTACTTTTAGAGAGACAACATAGAGTAAGTTAATAATCCTGGGGCTAGATTGCCTAGGTCCAAAGCCTGGCTCTGCCAAATGGTAGGTGAATTACCTTGGGTAGGTATTTAACATCTCTATGTATCAGTTAGGAACCCTGGTGGCATAGTGGTTAAGAGCTCTGCTGCTAACTGAAGGGTTAGCAGTTCGAATCCAAAAGCTGCTCCTTGGAAACCCTATAAGGCAGTTCTACTCTGTCCTACAGGGTCACTATGAGTCGGAATTGACTTGAGGGCCATGGGTATGTGTCAGTTAAGAAGCCTTGGTGGCACAGAGGTTAAGCGCTCCCCTGCTAACCGAAAGGTCACCAGTTCGAATCCACCAGCTGCTCCAAGGGAGAAAGATGTGGCAGTCGGTTCCCATAAAGATTACAGCCTTGGGAACCCTATGGGGCAGTTCTACTTTTGCCTGCAGGGTTGCTACAAGTCAGAATTGATTTGATGGCAACAAGATGTGTCAGTTGCCTCATCTTTAAAATATATAGTAATATATACTTCCTAGGGTTGTTATCTCATAGTGACTCATAGCGACCCTATAGGAGAGGGTAAAACTGCCCCATAGGGTTCCCAAGGAGCAGCTGGTGGATTTAAACTGCCAACCCTTTGGTTAGCGGCTGAGCTCGTAATCACTGTGCCACCAGGGCTTCAAAGTTCCTTTGGTAGGTAGTAAAATAAATCTCTGAGGCCCAGACTAACTACTAGCAAGTAGCAACAATCAGACTGGCAGAGAAGAACTGGAGAGGGATGCTTGCGAATACATGTAAGAAACCCCAGGGCCTTCTGCAGATAAATGAGGAGACTTCGAAAGGGCAGAGTATTCATTTCCTAGGGCTGTCACAACAAAATACCATAAACTGGGTGGCTTATAAGAACAGAAGTTTTTTGTCTCACAGTTCTGCAGGCTAAGAGTACAAATTCAGGGCTTCGGCAGAACCATGTTCTCTCCAAAGTCTCTAGGGGAATATATCCTTTCTTGTTTCTCAGCTTCTGGTAGCCCTAGGCATTCTTTGGCTTGTAGATACAGCCATAACTCTGTTGTCACATGGCCATCTTCCCTCTGTCTCTTCCTTTTTATCAGACACTACACCGACTGGACTAAGATCCACCCTGTTCTGGTATGAACTCATTTTAACTTAACTGATAATGTCTTCAAAGACCCTATTTCCAAACAAGGCCATATTCACAGGTAATAGAAGTTAGAACTTCAACGTATCTTTTGGAGGGACACAATTCAACTCATAACAGGAAGCGAGAACTAAAGACTGAAGGGTTGCTTGAAGTTAGCAAAGTCTTGGTATTTCTATGACCTCTGAAGCCCCAGCCTAGTGAGATCCATGGCAATGAAGATTACATCTACATTTATATTCAGATACCTCACTTTGGACCAGCCGTGTTCTTTTCTCAGAAACCTGAAAACAGTCCTTCAAATCAGAGCTTGGACTCTTCCCCATCTGAGAACAGCATTACAAGCAGAACAAAAGTGGCTACTGCTATGGGGATGGATCGAAAGACTCTGATCAGTCATTCCACTCACGCAAGCCTACCCCTAAACCAGAGATGGTAATGAAAGTAATTTAACGTACATCTATAATTAATTTGTTACACTTTTCCTGCTGCTGGCAAATCATACTATCTTAGAAAAGTTCATGGAATTAATCTCCCAGAAGAGAGATGAGATGGAAAGCCTTTAGAAATAAATGGTTTTGTTTACTTCCAAACATGTGAGTTTTAAGAGCCAATTTTGGCTATAGGGCAGGGTTAATTTAGTGTTTCAAATTTGTCTTTTAGAAAGCTGTATAAAGTTGAAGATATTATTCTTCTCACCAGATACACAGGAGGTCTGCAGCATAGAAACCATTTTCCTTCTCAAATAGTTCCTATGATTTGGTGAGGAAGGAAAGTGGAGAATGAGTGTTTTGTTTTGCTTTTTAAAGAAGACAATATAAAGGTAAGATAATGTTAGAGAAAAGGACTTTACATTTATTCATTCAACAGTATCTTGAGAATAAAGAGAATATTGTGCATTCCTGGTATGGGTATCACTTAATATTTTCTAAGTCATTTAGATGACAAAGGTACATGCTCATTAAGGTGAAACAAATAACCAGTTGACATCAAGTTGATTCCAACTTGTGGTGACCTCATGTATGTCGAAGTAGAACTGTGCTCCATAGAATTTTCAATGGCTGCGTTTTTGGAAGTCCATCTCTAGGTCTTTCTTCTGAGGCACCTCTGGGTGGTCTCAAACCTCCAACTTTTCAGTTAGTGGTACCCCCTACAGACTGCTAAGTAGAGTGACCAACTCATCCCAGTTTGCCTAGGACTTTCCTAGATTTAGCACTGAAAGTCCTATGTTTTGAGAAACCCCGGTAGTCCTGGGCAATCTGGGACAGTTGGTCAGCCCACCTAAGATTCCAGAACATATGAGTGTAAACTGATTCGATTATGAAACATGATAAATGGAGTAGTATGGAACTAAGGACAAGTCCTAGGCTGGGTCCTTAAGACTGAAAAATAGATTTCAGAAATATAAGAAAAAACTTGACAGGGGAAATAGAGGAACCAGGGAAGTCATAAACTGCACAGGATTCCCAGAACTGGAGACATGAAGAAATCACATAAGAGTAACCTCTCATTTAAGATCAGCTAGCAATTCAAGAATAAGCAAGAAATGGCTCAGCTTCTTTGATCCTCCTGTCTGTTTCCCTTATCCTACTAGATCTTTTTGTTTCCAAGAAAATTTAGAGCAGTAGTTCTTAAAGTGTGTTGTTGGACTAGCAGGAATGGCATCACTTGGACATTTGGTAGAAATGCAAATTCCCAGGCCCCACCTCAGACCTACTGAATCAGAAACTTTGGGGGAGGGGCAGCAATCCCTGTTTTAAGAAATACGCTGGGTGATTCTGATACATGCTAAATGTTGAAAACCACCGATCTATGAAAATCCTTCCTAACCTTCTAGCTGTCATGGGATGTAACAAAAATTATCATTTTTAATATAGCACATAGGGTAAATGGAAAAGGCTACTTTGGGCTATACTAAGGGCTAAATGTCACTTTCTCAGCATGCCTGAAATCCATTCAGTGCACATGTTTGGGCATACTGGATGAAAAGGGAACTGATGGTCATACCTACTTTTCTCGCATACTTGTCAATCTTTCCAACCTGTGATACTAGGCAACATGTGCCTGTAGCCGAGAATGGACTCCTCCATGGTTCTGATGCTGCTCAAGATTCTGGTAAACAACAGACTTCAAAATTCCTTAGTGCAGACAAGCCATAAAAACTGAAGGCAAACTAAGTAACAGACCTTTGCCTCAACCTTGTTTCCATAAACAGACATCCTGAGTCTTGTGGCATCCTATGGGGCAAATTTAATTGAGGGACAGTGAAAGACTGGACCAGCAGATGAGAGGAGCCATGCCCTGGTTTTCTGCCATATTGCATTGCATCCTTTTCTGTTTAATCTGCTAGATTTCCTTTTGTGCTTTAAGGAAGAGTTTGGGTTTGCTATCTTTTTCTGCATCCAAAGGGGGTTTCTCCCCAAGTGTCTGAGAGGGGGGATTTTACTCATGAACATAGTTAAAAGTTCAACCTATTGACAACCACAACTCAAAGCTAGCGTCTGACAATCAACACTCACTGCCCAAATGACCAATGGACTGGGACAAGAACTCAACAGAACTCTCAAATTCTAGTAAGGATCTCAACTTTCTGGAGGAATAAATGATTGAAACAAACGAATTGTTAACTAAATGATTTGACATGGATAATGTCAATATATTAACCCAATATGTGGGAAGTTGTGTCAGAAAATACTTAGCCTTAAATTAAAAATTTATATATTTTCCCATTGAAAAGAGTCCAGAAATATATTTTAAATTTCAACAACCACAACTGATTCCTTCCAGAGAGGACCAAATCACATGGTTTTGTGATGATTCATGTGTCTCAGCTCCAATACAAAAACCTTCCCCAATTTGAAGAAGCAATTTAAAATCTCTTAGCTATGAACTAAATTGGATAAAGAATGCCTATCCAATTAGGAACAACGTCCAAAGCATTCTTTTCTTTTCAAATCATCAGAACAATATTTTCAAAGCCTCCATAAAGTACATATATCTTCTAGTGTACTCGTTGTTTTCATCATCCAAATTAACTCAATTGTGAGATAACTTTACTTTTATAACTTCTGCTTTTTCAAATTAGGTTGCCATGGCAGTTGGCTTTGAATGGTTCTAACACTGAAAACTTTATATAAGGCCAAAGATATGCATAGATGCAAACATAGATCAATTTCCACAAAAGAGCTATATTCCAAAGCGATGTTCATGCTTAATGTATGGTCTTTAGCCAGTTTTTTTTTCTTACTTGTATTTTTTAATGGGCATAGTGTTTATAAAGATCGTTTTTAGTAGGAATGTGGTTTTATTTAAACTTACTTCAAGGATATGGAAATTAATGGGCCCATGGGACTTCAACACAATTTTAACTTTAAAACTGTCTCCTAGAAATGAGCAACAGAGCAACAGTCAGCAAATGTTATTGTAAAAATGGTGTGGGGGTGGTGTCTCACCTCCTCTAACTTCACAAGGGAAAAGGAGAATGAAGATCAACAGCCCAAGGCTGATTCCTATGAGGCAGAGGTCAGACATTTTACCTCTCTCAGTTATCTTTACCAGTTCTGACACCAACTATCCCTCCCACGATACTACTTCTCCGCTGGGTTTGGTAATTCATTGCAATGGCCACACAGAACTCACAGACAGTACTCACGATTATGGGGTTTATTAGGGAAGTAACAGGTTACAATTCAGGTTCAGGAACATTCAGGATACAGTTCTTCCATCAGGACAGCCTCTTCCCAGACATGCTGCAGGCACTCCTCTCTGTAGCCCCTTCCCCGCTGCCCTGCTTGGGCAAACGTTACAAAGCTCTTTTAGCACTGCTTATAAGTTCCCCAAGGCAATCCACTCTGCCAGTAAGCCTTGGCCCAAAAGCGCTCAGCTCTTGCTCTGTGGGTTGGCAAACCTAGCTCCACCAAGGGCCCAGAGGCACCCTACTCCACTAGCAAGCCTCCTGCCAGAAGGCACTCAGCTTCCTCACTCCATGGGCTGAGAAGCCCATTGTTCTGTCTCCTGCTGGTCTTTCCTGCTGCCGTTTCTCTGCCATTGCTTCTCACTGTCTTCAGTATTACAGCTCTTTCTTTCTCTCTCTTGGGCTCCTGGTGAGAAAGACTATGTAAAAGAGATCCATCGCCCTGCAGTTATACTATGCAGGATTAATCCTACAGGTATATGCCATTTGTGTGTGCCTACCTGGTGTGATTTCAGGGACTCTGAAAGTACTTTCCTCTTTCTCTTTGATAATTGTATCTGAACTTTCACTATTAGAGTGTGGGGTGTGTGTGTGTGAGAGAGAGAGAGAAAGAGAGAGAGAGAATTTTTTTTCCTTTATAATCAGCTTTCTTTCCAAATGCAAATATATCTGCGAGGAATTTTAAAGTAACTTACAATAAGATATGGGCACTTATTAGAGTTGCTCTCCTCCCCAAGAGACATACCAAGGGTATAAGAGAGCCCCAGTAAAGGAGGGAGGAAAGGTGATCACAATGCCAACTTCACAATTTCTTTTAGGATCAGGACAAGCTAGGTGCACCCAAACTAGTATAAGACATTAAATATTTTCTCAAGATAATTCTTAGAAGTAAGATGACAACGGAGCCCTGGTGACGTAGTGGTTAAGAGTTCAGGTTGCTAACCGAAAGGTCGGCAGTTCAAATCCACCAGCCACTTCTTGGAAAGCCTGTCCTACAGGGTCGCCCTGAGTAGAAATCTACTCGACTGCAATGAGTTTTCGGGAAGATGACGACAATGCTCACAATGATGGTGAAACTACAATAACATTTAATATTTACTGAGCACTAAGTATGTGCCAGAAAATACACCACTTCATGTCATTTAAACCTTACAACTCTGTAAGACAGACAGTGCTATTACCCCATTTAAAAAAGGAGGAAACTGAGGTTAGAGGTCGTAAATAATCTACTTGAGCACACGTAAGAAGTACATAGCAAAACTATTAAATGACTTGGTACTCTGAATGAACAATGATATGCCTTCCTGGAGCTGGGCATCCTGCTCAGAGGCATAGTTGGCTAGTTAAGGTTACGTTAAGAGAAAATTTCAAAGGCCCCCAGTTAACAGTAGCTGTTGGCCTTTGAGTCAGGGCACAGCCCAAACTGAGACGGAGGGTGACTCCTAGAAGGGGCAGGCCTCTGCTCTCCTCAAGAATTCCAAACTACTCATAAAGCCCCTGATTCAATCCAGTGCTCATAGAATTTGCTCTGCCTCTGGCCCTCTTCCAAGAAGCTGTTATTTCCTGGTTCTGCAGCTTTGACCTAATTTGGAAACAGGCAGCATAGTTCCCTGGAATGGCTACCTCCATGGACAGCTTTCAGAACAGGGTGTATTTTGCACCTTTCAGATACAGTCACACAGCACATGCCCCCTACTCAGAGATATATGAACGACATTTTACCAGGTAGAGTAAAATGGAGGGTTGAAGCAGTTTTCTAAAATGGTTCAGGCAAAAACATCAGAGGAATGAGCTGATGTCCTACATGTCTTCATTAACCAAGTAATTGTCCAACTCTTGACTCACTGGAACTTCCCTACTTTGATAAATTTTTGTTTGTTGATTGAGTCTACAGAAAGAGTTTACGTCTTTGGGAACAACCGTAAACAGCCCAACAGCAGTATGGCTCTGAAAAGAAATGTCAGTGTCTAAATCCAGAAGCATAACTATTGGAGGCCTCAACAAAAACTTCTTCAGTTCTAGTAGGTCATAGTCAGATGTGTATTTTTTTTTATTTCTTTGAAAGATAATTCCTATTATCCGATACGAGTTGTGAGCAGAATGCTCCTACTTTTTTCTTAATTCGAGCTCGCCATCATATGTGGGTTACGCCCATCTAGGGATTCTTGCAGGGTAGGGTAAAAAAGAAGCAGAAAAGCTAGGATGCCTGATTCAGGGTCTACAGCCCCTACTCTGAATGGACTCCATCCTTTTCCTTACAAGTGTGCTGTGAAGAACTAATGAATGATCATAAACCATCTGGACAACATAGAGTCTGGTATAAATGATGGATCCTATTTTTCTCTCATGGCTTTCCTTCTATTTTATATAGAGTGTGGAGAGTCTGGGTTTTATGTCTGTTCTCTGTTGTGTGATCCCTGCAGCTTTTTGCAAGTAACTAATACCCTACCTCAGCTAATAAACACATTGAACTCCACATGCCTGTGTTCCATGGAGACTGCTTTTATTGATGGGGTTACTGCCTATGATTCCACCTTCTGTGGTAATGACCTTGTAAGTCTTGACTATGTGAAGAACAAGCTAATGAGACACAGGCCAAAAATATATTTCTGTTCCATAGAAACAGCTGCTGAACACAAGGAAAATCCAGAACAGTTTTGAATTAGACGTCTGTCACGGTTGGAGTTAAGGATAAGGTTTCTTTAGAATCCAATTGGAGGGAAAGAGAACACTGCTTGGGGCTAACTATATTGTTAAACAACAAGAGAGTCTCAGAACATCATATAAGTCCCTCAATCTTCTGTGTAGGGAACAGAAAATGAGTTTGCTGGGGACCTGGGTAAACAGCCATCTATGTAACATCAAGGTTACAACCTTCATAGTGGAAAGGAAAGCTAATAAGATCCTTTTTGTGAATAGCTTACTGTTGACAGGAGCCTAAAAGAATAGATGAAACAGTTCTTTGTTACAGCTTCCAGTGTTTTATTTCAAATTGTACAGAGACCACAGAAGAGATGAGGATCCTGGGATATCTCTTTTATGTCATGAAACTTATCCCACTCAGTAATAGTTAAGGGGATATCATTAAAATCTATACCATCACTTTCGGTTTCAGCTGCAACATGTAAAAAACTTAGAAGTCAACATTCCCATCCTTACAAGAAGAAAAATCTAGAAAAACTCAAAATCAATCTTTTTTTGGACCCATCAGAGAACTGAAGCTGCAGGGAAAACTGTCACCCCAAAATCTGGAGATGTAGAGCATCCAGAGAGATAAAGCCAAGAACTGCTTATCAAAAGCAGAAGACACTGGAGCCGTAATAAAATGGTTGAAACACTTAAATGCTAACTTTGATGAGTTGATGGAGGATGAATGTAGACTCGTGTGAGAGTGAGAAAATCTTGGGAGCTGTGGTCTTATCCCTCTACCTCCATTTTCTTGGGTTTCATCTCTAGGAAGCCTACCAGATTCTCATAGTGAGGATCTGAGAAAATGCTCTTTGTTGATATGAGGGGTTGTGTTAGGGTGGGTTCTCTAGAGCAGCAAAACCAGTAAAGAGTACAAATATATAGAGAGACAGATTTACATCAAGGAAATAGCTCACACGACTGTAGAGGCTGGAACATTCCAAGTCCATGGGTCAGGACAGAGACCTCTCCTGATACACGCAGCCACAAGAGCTGGTGAACCCAAGATCAGCAGGTCAGACAGCAGGGATCTTGCTCACAGGATGCAAAGATTGATGAATCCCAAGATCAGCAGGTGAGATGACAGGTAAACTGTTAGCTCAAGTCTCAAGAACTAGAGGTCAGATGAACAGAAGCCAGCTGCAGGATCCAGAGTGAGCAAAAGCCATGAGCCTTGCCAAGAGTCCACTTATATTCAATGCAGGCCATAGCCCCAAGGAAACTCCTTTTCAACTGACTGGCTATTCACAGCAAAAATCATCATGGAGGTGATTACATTATATCAAAACTCATCATGGAGGTGATCACATGATCATATGACTGCCAAACTACATGACTGCCAAACCACTGAGAATCATGGCCCAGCCAAGTTGACACACAACCTTAATGATCACAGAGGGGTAGGGGCAGAGTAATCACTGTGCAGACTGTCTCTGAGAAAAATATTTAGGGGAGACCAAAGTCAAGAAGGAGGACAAAAAAAAGGACACTAGAAGAATTTGAAGCCACTGGCATCTATGGGTACAGCAAGCATTAAACACAGCCTAATTCCTGATTCGATTAACATAAATATTCTATTCACACTAGGGGCCTATATACCTTAGTTCCTATTAAGTGATACAACATTTAAAAAATTTTTTTTGACTTGTACTTTAGATGAAGGTTTACAGAACAAATAGATTCTCATTAAACAGTTAGTACTCATATTCTTTTATGATAATGGTTAACAACCTCCTGACATGTCAACACTGTCCCTTCTCAACCTTGGGTTCCCTATCACTGGCTTTCCTATCCCCTTCTGCCTTCTAGTCCTTGTCCCTGGACTTCTGTGCCTCATTAGTCTTGTTTTGTTTTATGGGGCTGTCCAATCTCCAGTTGAACAGTGAACCTCGGGAGTGACTTCACCGCTGAGCTAAAAGGGAGTCCGGGGGCCATACTCTCAGTATTTCTCCAGTCTGTCAGGCCAGTAAACATGGTCTTTTTTGTGAGTTAGAAATTTGTTCTACATTTTTTTCCAGCTCTGTCCAGGACCCTCTGTTGTGATCCCTGTCAGAGCAGTCAGTGGTGGTAGCTGGGCACCATCTAGCTGTACTGGACTCAGTCTGGTGGAGCCCGTGGTAGTTGTGGTCCATTAGTCCTTTGGACTAATCTTTCCCTTGTATCTTGTTTTCTTCATTCACCCTTGCTCCTGAAGGTGTGGGACCAGTGGAGTATATTAGATGGCTGCTCACAGGCTTTTAAGACCCCAGATGCTACTTACCAAGGTAGAATGTAGAACACTGTTTTTATAAACTGTGTTATGCCAATTGAGCCACATGTTCCCCAACACCATGGTCCCCACAGCCCTCTGCCCAGCAATTCAGTCCCTCAGGGAGTTTGTATGTGTCTGTGGAGCTTCCATGACCTTGCCTTGGACAAGTTGTGCTGGCTTCCCCATTGTGTACTGTCTTACCCTTCACCAAAGTTACCACTTATCTATTGTCTATTTAGTATTCACCCCCTTCCCATCCCTCATAACCAACAAAGATTGTTTCTTTTTGTGTGTAAACTTTTACATGAGTTATACAGTAGAGGTCTCATACAATATTTGTCCTTTTGTGATTGACTTATTTCACTCAGCATAATGTCCTCCAGTTTCACCCATGTTTTGAGATGCTTCACAGATTCATCATTGTTCTTTATCTTTGTATAAAACTCCATTGTGTGTATGTACCGTAGTTTGTTTAACCATTATTCTGTTGTTGGGCATCAAGGTTGTTTCCATCTTTTTGCTGTTGTGAACAGCGCTTCAATGAATATGGGTGTGCACATCTATTAGTGTGATGGCTGTTATTTCTCTAGGATATATTCCTAGGAGTGGGACTGCATTTTGTAGTGCTTTTTTTTTTTTTTTTTTTTTTTGTGGTGCTGACGTTTTCTTTGCTCCTGTTACTCTCCTGTGCTAAGTTCCTTTTGTTTGTGGGTTTTTTTCCATTTCTTTTGTTTTTGTAGATTTTGTTTTTACAGAGACTTTATGTTTTTCTTCTTTATTTTCATGAGTAGGTTTGTTGTGGTTACCTTGAAATTTACCCTGATCTTCCTAGATTTGTACCAGTCTATTATTACTTGGTATCACTTGACTTCCTCTCCATAGAAGGTTCTATACCTACACCGTTTATTCCCTCTTTTATTGTTCTGATGCTGTTGTCATTTAGAGATTAACCTCTCTGGTTCCCTCTTGTAATTCTTTTGGTTTTGCATAGTCCTTAAGAGTTCATTTCCTAGGTTGGTATCTGGCTAGTATAATCCTGTGTCCTATATTCAGCCTGTGGTCTGATACTGTTTGTTCTCAGATCGAAGGACTTCCTTTAATAGGTCTTGTAAGTTCGGTTTGGTTTTAGTCCCTTAATTTCTGTTTATCTGGAAATGACCTAATTTCACCATTATATTTGAACGAGAGTTTTGCAGGGTATATTACTCTTGGCTGGCAATTTTTTTCTTTCAAGGTTTTATATATGTCAATCCCATTGCCTTCCTGCCTACATGGTTTCTGCTAAATAATCCGAGCTTAGTCTTATTGTTTCTCCTCTGTATGTGACTTCTTGTTTTTCACGAGCTGCTCTCAGGATTCTTTGTTTGTCTTTGGTTTTAGCGAGTGTGATTATAATATGCCTTAGTGATTTTCTTTTGGGGTCTATCCTATATGGGGTTCGTTGAGCTTCTTGGATGGTCAGCTTTTCATCTTTCATGATATTGGGGAAGTTTTCTGTCAGCAATTCTTCAATGATCCTCTCTGTGTTTTCTGTTCTCTCCACCTGTTCTGGAACTCTGATCACTCACAGATTTTTGCTTTTGATTGTATCCCACATAATTCTCACAGTTTCTTCATTTTTTTTTCTGATTTTTCCTCAGACTTGTATCCAAGTGTTTGTCTTCAGTTTCACTGATCCTATCTTCCGTAGTTTCAAACCTGCTCCTCAGCCCTTCTATGACACTGTCCATTTCTGAAATCCTGTTGTTTGTTTTTTGGATTTCTAATTGTTGTTTTTGTATGATTTCTTGCTGTGAATTTATTTTAACATTTTGTTCCTCTATTATTTTCTTGAAGTCTTCCCTTTTTTTGTCTGTATTTTTCATGAATTTTTCTGTTTTTTCCTCATTTTTGTCTGTTTTTTGTTTCAACTCTTGGATAATTCTGAATATTAGAGATTTGAATTCCCTATCAGTTACGTCTAGTGCATTTTCTTCTACTGGAAGGTTATCTGGTGTTTTATTTTGGACGCCTACTGGAACCATCCTGTTTTTGTAAATGTTTTGATATTGTCTGCTGTCTTCGGGGCATTCAGTGGTTATTTTCCTCGTTTATTGATTGTAGATTTGTTTTGTCCTGCTTTTTTGTTTTATTTGGTTATGTCTGAGCAGGTGGGCTGTGCGTTCTTTGTTGTTTGCTCATCTGTGGGCATGATGCTTTTCACCTCCTTCTCCAATGGGTAGGGACAGTCACTCAGGTATGGTACAGCAGGGCAGGTCCAACTGAAGGGGAATTACTGGGATAGGTTTTTTGTGGCACATACCAGGGCTGATGGTGTGGACCGGGAATCAGTGAAAGGCAGGTTCCAGTAGGCTGTCCCTATGTTGCTTGGGAGTGTGATGTTCAGCACACAGTGCAGGTAGGCAGGAAGGCAGGGGTGGATTGTGATGTGGAGCTAAGATGGGTATGGGAAAGATGAGAGAGGGGAGAGAGGAATAGGAACCAAAGACATACACACAAACAAAAAAGAGTGCTAAGGGAGCTTGCTATTGGAGTGAAAAGATGAGAGACTGAGAAATGGGGAAAAACAAAAATTAAAAAAAAAAAAAGAAAAAGGGTAGAAGAAAAAAATCAATAAATCGAGAAACTGGAAATGAAGAAAGACAGAAAGGGAATAAGAGAGAGAAGAAAAGTAAACAAAGAAATGGGGGGGGGGGACAAGAAATAAGAAATGCCCCCAGGGAAGTCCCTGTGTGTCTGTGCTGGGTAAGGGACTAGCTTCCAAGCCATGCAGTACTGCCTGGATAGAAGGGGCTCCCAAGCCGAGAAAAGAAAAAGAAAACAAACAAACAAATCAAAACAGAACAAATCAGAGAAAACAAACAAAAAAGCCATGGGGGTCCCACCAGTGTGGCAGCATGGGCCGGGAAGCAGTTTCACCGTCTAGTGGTGTTTCACAAACTTTCAGGAGGAAGCAAAGATGGCACACGGAGCCAGGTATTTGACAGAAAGGAGGGGGAGGTCGTGAGAGGTAAGGAAGAAACCTAAAGAAGTGGAAAAAAGCAACACCAGCAGCCAACAAATGGCACTCAGGGAGCTGGCCAGTGTGGGCAGGTGGAATCCAAGTGGCACTGGGGGGAAGCTGTGCTTCCCGACCAATAGACTGTGGCTGTAGGAAGCAAAGGAGGCTAAATGGGGGTGAAGAAGGGTGGGGGGTGGGAAAGCCTATATTGTGGGTTACCAGTTGTTCTGTCTCCTGCTGAAAGCTCCGTGAAGCTGCCTTCTTGTACCTCCTGTTCACTGATCTCTGATGAGTCCTAGATGGCGGATCCATGCTGCAGTAGCTGATAGGGGACCTCTGTGTGTATCTCTCCTCATTCTCTGTTCTCGGTCAGTTTCTTATTCCATTCGGTGCTTGGCTGAGTTCTTTATATCTTCATTTGATGGTTAGGGTTTCAGGATTGATGTGAGACTCTGTTTGACTTAGTTTTTCTGATCTTTGCTGTGGAGGGACGGCGTGGTGCTTCTGACTATAGCACCATGTTGCCCAGAAGTCCAATATTTGTCCTTTTTTGATGGACTTATTTCACTCAGCATAATGTCCTCCAGTTTCATCCATGTTATGAGATGCTTCACAGATTCATCATTGTTTTTTATTGTTGTGTAGTATTCCATTGTGTGTATGTACCATAGTATGTTTATCCATTCATCTGTTGATGGGCGTCTAGGTTTGATACATTTTTAGATTTTAACAAAAAATTACAAGGCATGTAAAAAGGCTAAACAGACAAACTATACAGTCTGAAAAGACAAAGCAAGCATCAGAACTAGACTCAGATATGGCACAGATGTTGGAAATATCAAACAGGGAACTTAAAATAACTATGATTAATATAAGGGCCTCAATGGAAAAAGTAAAAAAACAGTCAAGAGCATATAGAAATATAAGAACAGAGATGAAAACTCTAAGAAAGAATCAAAAGGAAATGCTAGAAATAAAAATTACTGTAACAGAAATGGAGAAATGCTTTCCATGGGTCAAAGAACTTTAAGATAGGGAAATAGAAACTCCCCAAACTGAAGAGCAAGGAGAAAACAAAACAAAACAAAACAAAAAACCAAAAGTAGAGCATCAAACAACTGTGTTAGAATTGCAAAAGGTGGAACATATATGTGATTGTAATACTAGAAGGAAAAGAAAGAAACATTGGAATGTTTGAAGTAATAATGGCCAAGAACTTTCTGAAATTAATAACACAATCAAAATTACAGATTTAGGAAGTTCAGGGAATATCAAGCAGGATAAATACCAAAACAAACTAACAACAAAACTAAACTAAAAAGCAAAACCTTACACCTGGAATATTATATTCAAAACATAGAAAGCTAAAGACAAAGAGAAAATCCTGAATGAAGATATAGAGGGGGGAAATCAAAACACACCTTTACCTATAGAGGAACAAGGATAAGAATTAAAGTGGACTTCTTTTCAGAAACCATGCAGACAAGAAAAGAGTGAAGTATTTAAAATGTTGAAAGAAAAAACTACCAAGCTAGAGTTCTATATCCAGTGACTTTATTCCACAAAGAGTGAAAGAAAAATAAAAACTTTCTCAGACAAAAAAAAAAAAAAAAAAAAAAAACTGAGGGAATTCACCAGTAGATCAGCCCTGTAAGTAATGTCAAAAGTAGTTCTTTACTCAGAAGGAAAATGATAAAGGTCAGAGACTTGGATCAACATAAAGAAAGACATAGAAATGGAGAAGGAATAAATGAAGATAAAATAAAATATTTTATTTTTCTTACTCTTAATTAACAAGGGATGGAAGGGAGGAATTGGCAGCATTCTGTTATAAGGTACCTGAGCTACATATGAAGTGGTTAGCGCTCTTTGAAAGTGGATTTAGAGTACTTAAAAATGTATATTGTAAACCTACAGTGACCATTAAAAACACTTTTAAAAAGTATAATTAACATGCTAATAGAGAAGATAAATGCTCAGTAAAAACCATAGAAGGCACTGGGATCTTACAAGCGTGCAAGCAGCCAATCATGGTACAACAATTAGTCTCTATTTGCCTGAAGCAGCAGAAGAAGAAGGATAGTCAGGAACTGGAGGCAGAACTGGAATGCATATTTAATTGCCTTCCTGAACAACTGCCTCATTTTCCATGAGAGCAGAACTGGATGGTGCCTGGCTACCATTACTGGATGTTTCAATCAGAGATAATACACAAGAATCCTTATCAAAAGGGGAAAAATGTGGATTAGAATTTTAAGTTTTCATGGAATCTATGCTTTCTGGAACTACTGAGCCTGGATGACCACCCGAAACTATAGCCCTTAGATAATCTTGAAACCTTCAACTGAAACTACCCCCTGAAGTAATATTTAAAGCAAAAAATGTTGTTGTTAGGTGCCATCAAGTCACTTCTGACTCATAGCAACCCTATTCACAACAGAAAGAAACACTGCCAGGTCCTGTGCCATCCTCACTATTGTTGCTATGTTTGAGGCATTGTTGCAGCCACTTTATAAATCCATCTCATTGAGGGTCTTCCTCTTTTTTGCTGTCCATCTGCTTTACCAAACATGGTGTCCTTCTCCAGGACTGGTTCCTCCTGATAACATGTTCAAATTAAGCAAGATGAAGTCTTGCCATCCTTGCTTCTAAGGAGCGTTCTTCCAAGACAGATTTGTTTGTTCTTCTAACAGTCCGTTGTATATTCAATATTCTTCATCAACATCATAATTTAAATGCATCAATTCTTCTTTAGTCTTCCTTATTCATTTTCCAGCTTCCACATGCATATGAGGTAATTGAAAATACCAAGGCTTGGGTCAAGCACACCTTAGTCCTCAAAGTGACAACTATGTTTTTTAAGACTTTAAAGAGGTCTTTTGCAGCAGATTTGCACAATGCAACGCATCGTTTGATTTCTTGATTGCTGCTTCCATGGGTGTTGATTGTGGATCCAAGTAAAATGAAATCCTTGAAGCTTCAATATTTTCTCTGTTTATCATGATGCTGCTTACTGACCCAGTTGTGAAGATCTTTGTTTTCTTTATGTTGAGGTGTAATCCTCAGTAATCCTCAGGTGTAATCAGTAAGTGCTTCAAGTCGTCTTCATTTTCAGGAGGCAAAGTTGTATCATCTGCATATCATAGGTTGTGAATGAGTCTTCTTCCAATCCTGATGTTGTGTTCTTCATATAATCCAGCTTCTTGGATTATTTGCTCAACATATAGATTGGTAAGTATACTGAAAGGATACTACCCTGACACACACTTTTTCTGATTTTAAATCACGCAGTATCACCTTATTCTATTTGAACGACTACGTCTTGGTCTGTATATAGGTTCTGCAAGAGCAGAATCACGTGTTTGGAATTCCTGTTCTTCACAACATTATCCATAATTTGTTATGATCCACACAGTTGAATGCCTTTGTGTAGTCAATAAAACACAGGTAAATATCTCTCTGGTATTCTCTGCTTTCAGCCAAGATCCATCTGATGTCAGCAATGATATCCCTCGTTCCACATAATCTTCTGAATCTAGCTTGAATTTCTGGCAATTCCCTGCTGTTGTACAGCTACAACCATTTTTTAATTATCTTCAGCAAAAGTTTACTTGCATGTGGTATCAATGATATTGTTCGATAATTTCCACATTCCATTGGATCACCTTTCTTTGGAATGGGCACAAATATGGATCTCTTCCAGTTGGTTGGCCAGGTAGTTGTCTTCCAAATTTCTTTTCATAGATGACTGGGCTCTTCCAGCATTGCATTCATTTGTAGAAACATTTCCGTTGGTACTCTGTCAATACCTGGAGCCTTGTTTTCCACCAATGCCTTCAGTGCAACTTGGATTTCTTCCTTCAGTACCATCGGTTCTTGATCATATGTTACCTCCTGAAATGGCTGAACATAGATCAATTCTTTCTGGTAGAGTGACTCTGTGTATTACTTCCATCTTCTTTTGATACTTTCTGTGTCATTCAATGTTCTGCCCATAGAATCCTTCAATATTACAACTCGAGGCTTGAATTTTTCTTCAGTACTTTCAGCTTGAGAAATGCCAAGCATGTCCTTCTCATTTGGTTTTCTAACTCCAGCTTTTTGCACATTTCATTATAATACTTTGTCTTCTCAAGCTGCCCTTTGAAATCTTCTGTTCAGCTCTTTTACTTCATTTCTTCTGTTGGTTTTAGCTACTCTACATTCAAAAGCAAGTTTCAGAGTCTCTTCTGACATCCATTTTGATCTTTTCTTTCTTTCCTGCTTTTTAATGACCTTTTGCTTTCTTCATGTATGATGTACTTGATGTCATTCAGCAACTCATCTGGTCTTTGGTCATTAGTGTTCAATGTGTCAAATCTATCCTTGAGATAGTCTCTACATTCATGTGGGATATATGCAAGGTTGTACTTTCACTCTTGTGGACTTGTTTTGATTTTCTTCAGCTTCAACTTGAACCTGCATATGAGTAATTGATTGTCTCGCAGTTGGCCCCTGGCCTTCTTCTGACTGATAATATTGGGATTCTCTATCATCTCTTTCCATAGATGTAGTTGATTTGATTCCTATCTATTCCATTTGGTGAGGTCCACATGTATAAGTAGCCATTTATGTTGTTAAAAAAAGGTATTTCCAGTGAATAGGTCATTGATCTTGCAAAAGTCTATCATGCAATCTTCAGCGTTGTTTCTATCATCAAGGCCAGATTTTCCAACTACTGATTCTTCTTTGTTTCCAACCTTTGCATTCCAGTCACCAATAATTATCAATGCATCTTGATTGCCATGTTTGATCAATTTCAGACTGCAGAAGTTGGTAAAAATCTTCAATTTCTTCATCTTTGTCATTAGTAGTTGGTGTGTAAATTTGAATAACAGTTGTATTAACTGATCTTCTTTGTAGGTGTATGGATATTATCCTATCACTGACAGTGTTATACTTTAGGAAAGATCTTAAAATGTTCTTTTTGATGATGAATATGATGCTGTACCTCTTCAGTTTGTCATTCCAAGCACAGTAGACCATATGATGTCTGATTCAAAATGGCCAACGCTAATATCCTATGCGTAGGATAATATCACTAATGCGTAGGATGTTGATCTTCAAATGTTCCATTTTATTTTGGCAACTTCCAATTTTCCTTGATTCATACTTCCTAATTGTCTGGCAGTTTGTCATACTATGGTGGCTCTCATATTACTGTGATGCTGAAAGCTATGCCACCAGTATTTCACATACCAGTATGGTCACCCAAGGCAGACAGGTTTCAGTGGAGCTTCCAGACTAAGACAGGGAAGAATGACCTGGCAATCTACTTCTGAAAAAATTGGCCAGTGAAAACCTTATGGATAGCAGTGAAACATTGTCTGATATGGTGCCGGAAGATGAATCCTTCAGGTTGGAAGGCAATCAAAATACAACTGAGGAAGAGCTGCTTCCTCAAAGTAGATGGACCTTAATGACATGGATGGAGTAAAGCTTTTGGGACCTCCATTTGCGATGTGGCATGATTCAAAATGAGAATAAACAGCTGCAAATATCCATTAGTAATCGGAAACCAACATAGTTTAGCTTAATTAGTAAAGAATGTCTCCTTTGAGTCTTGTGCTTTTTAAAAGAATTATCTGTGTAGGATTAAACTGACAACAGTAACTCGAAAGTTTAGATGAAAAGCTTAGAGGCAATGAGTATATCTTAATGGAGGTGGAATGGTAAGAATGGTAAGAAAAGGATGGTAAGAATGGTTGTACAACTTGAAGAATTTAATCAATGTACATGTAGAAACTGTTGAATTGATGTATATTTTGGTGTGTATATTTCTACCAAAAAAAAAATAATAATAAAATAATTAAAAAAAAAAACCACATAGACTCTCTGTCAACCCAGAACTAAAACAATTCCTGAGGCCAGCTCTTCAGACAAAGGTTAGACTGGACTATGGGACATAAAGTGATACTCATGAACAGTGTGCTTCTTAGCTCAAGTAGATACATGAGACTAAATGGGCAGCTCCTGTCTGGAGGTGAGATGAGAAGGCAGAGAGGGTCAGGTGCTGGTTGAATGGACACGGGAAATCAGGGGTGGAAAGGAGGAGTGTGCTGTCACAGTATAGGGGGAGCAGTTAGGGTCACATAACAACGTATGTATAAATTTTTGTACGAGGGACTAACTTGAATTGTAAACTTTCACTTCAAGTACAACACTAAAACACACACACAGAGAGAAGGCAGAAAAATATGTGGAAAAAAGAAACAAAAGAACAAATACAATGAACAGAAAAAGTTAGAGACATTGGTAGATATTAATCCAACTATATCAATAATCACTTTAAATCTGAATGGTCTAAGCACACCAATTAAAAGCCAGAGATTTCCACAGTGGCTATAAAAACAAGTCCCGTCTAGAAGAACTCACCTTAAATATTTAAATATAAAGACTCATGTAGTTTAAAAGAAAAGAGATTCCGAAAAATATACCAAACTAACCCTAATGAAAAGAAAGTTGGAATAACTATTTACATTTTAGACAGGACAGACATCAGAATAAGGAAGATTATCAGGGACAAAGAGGGATAATGACGCCAAAAAAGCATCAGATAAAATTGAAGATGTCACGCTGAAAAACAAAAAACATGCATAAAAAAAAAAAAAAAAAGCCAAAGCCTGATCAAGAACATCAACAAAAAATCTACAGCTAGTATCGTACTTAATGATGAGATACTGGGCACTTTCCCTGTAAGCAAGGGAACACAGCAAGGATATCTTTTCATCCTAGCTAGCGCAATAAGACAAGGAAAAAAAAGGTATACAGATTGGACAGGAAGAAATAAAATTGTCTTTATTTGCAGATGACATTAATGTCAATGTAGAAAATCCCAATGGATTGGCAAGGAAAAAAAAAAAAGCTACTGGAACTAATAAACAAATACAGCAAGGTTGCTGGATACAAGGCCAAAATACAAAGTCATTGTTTCATACACACCAGCAACAAACAATTGGAATCTGAAACAAACAAAAAATGCCACCTGCAAGTAGCACCCAAAACCAAAATACTTAATGTACATCTAACAAAATATGTACAGAATCTGTTTGCAAATAGGTATGAAATTCTGATGAAAAAGATCTTAATAAATAGAGAGATAGTACATGTTCCTGGATTGGAAGGCTTGATATTAAGATGGTAATTCTTCCCAACTTGGTGTATAGATTCAACACAATCCCAATCAAAATTCCAGCAAGGAATTTTGTAGATATTGACAAACTGATTCTAAAATTACATCAAAAGGAAATGACATAAAATAGTAAAAATAATACTGAAAAAGAAAAAGTCAAGGGACTCACAGTATCTCATTTCAGGACTTACTATAAAGCTACAGAAATCAAGACAGCATGAGAGTAGCAAGAGAATTGACACATAGATCAACAGAACAGAACAGCGATGCCTGAAAAAGACCTTCACAAATACAGTCAATTGATCTTTTACAAAGGCACAAAGATAATTCAGTGGAGAAAACGTAGTCTTTTAAATAAATAGCGCTGGAACAATTGGACATCCATATTTAAAAAAAAAACCTAGACACAGATCTTGCATGTATTATAAAAATTATCATAAAATGGACCATAGACATAAATTTAAAGGTAAAACTATGAAACTTTTAGGAGAAAATACAGGTGACCTTGGGGTTGCTGATGACTTTAAGTACAACACAAAAAGCGTGATTCATGAAAAGAAAAATCGGTAAGTTGGACTTTATTAAAATTAAAAACTTTTGTTGTGAGAGACACTGTTAAGGGAATGAAAAGACAAGCCACAGACTGGAAGAAAATATTTGCAAAACTTGTATCTGATAAAGGACTTGTACTCAAAATATACAAGAACTCTCAAAACACAACAAAAAGGAAAAAAAAGAAAAAACAACCCAATTAAAAAATGAGCAAAAGATCTGAATAGACTGGTCACAAGCAAAGATATAAAGAAGACAAATAAGCATATGAAAAGATGCTAAACACATTGTATGCCATTTAGGGAAATGCGGATTAAACAATGAGACATCACTACACACCTATTAAAAAAAACCCGTTGCCGTCGAGGACAGAGTAGAACTGTCCCATAGCGTTTCCAAGGAGCATCTGGTGGATTCGAACTGCTGACCTTTTGGTTAGCAGCCATAGCCCAGGGTTTCCACACACCTATTAGAATGGCTAAAGTCCAAAAACTGACAATACTAATTGCCTGTGAGGATGTGGAGCAATAGCAATTCTCATTCATTGCTGGTGGGAATGCAAAATGGTACAGTCACTTTAGAAGAGAGCTCCACTGTTTCTTACAAAGCTAAACATAGGCTTTCCATATGTTTCAGCAATCCTGCTTCTAGGTATTTACCCAACTGACATGAAAACTCTTGTCCACACAAACACCAGTACGTGAATGTTTATAGCCGCTTTATTCATAACCACCACCAACTGGAAGCAACCAAGATGTCTGTCCTTCAATAGGTGAATGGGTAAACAAACTGTGATAAATCCACAGAATGAAATACTACTCACTAAAAAAAAAATAATAATAATAATAAAAGAACGAGCTATCAAGCCACTAAACTCGGGGCTGGAGAGAACTGGGAGGGAAGATTTCACGGTTTAGAACTGGGCTACCAAACATGGCAGCTACTAGTCATATGTGGATATTTAAATTTAAAGTTCATTTCCTTAGTCACACTGGCCATATTTCAAGGGTGCAATGCCCACACGTGCCCATTAGGTAGAGCCTGGGTCTAAAGTAGCAAACTTCACCTCCCCTCACCCAATTTTCTCCAACCTCAAGTCTAGCGTCTTTTTCCATCCCTCTGATCTTTATTATGAGGATCCATTTTGCCTTTGTCCCTTAGTTCTTATTTGATTGCCTATCATGATGGAAGATGGGGTTTGGGTCACTGAGAGTAGGGGGAAGTAAAAAAGTTGACTAAACAAAATAGTACTCTCTATTGTAGAGTGCCAGGCACTGTTCTAAGCATTCTCACAGATCATTTTATTTAATTCTCATAAAACTCCTTTATCTAGGACTGCTATTATTTCCATTTTATAGATGCACAACCTGATGCACAGAGATGTTAAGTAGCTTGCAATCATCACACAGCTAGAAAAACCAAAAAAAAACCCAAACCCATTGCCATCGAGTCAATTCCAACTCATAGTGACCCTGTCGGACACATTAGAACTGCCCCATAGGGTTTCCAAGGAGTGCCTGGTGGATTCGAACTGCCAACTTTTGGTTAGCAGCCATAGCTCTTAACCGTTACACGACCAGGGTTTCCTACACAGCTAGAAAGTGATAGAAATAGGCCCAGAGTTCACACTGTAAACCATTGTACTATAGTCCCTCCTGGTATTACCCTAAAGTCACTCAATCAAGGAGCTGGAAACGCCATTAATTTACTTGCAGTGGTGGAGTACTGGAGCTGCCGGAATTTAGTCATTATTAACCATTAGTGCTCTTGTTTAAGTAAGTCCATCAGTCCCCTGCTTTACATCAGGGACCTGAAAAGTAGGAAGGAAGTAGGAGTGAAGAGCTTATGGAAACTGGGGAAAAGAGATGACATCCATCTGCTTAAAACATTTGCATAGCTCCAAAATATTCAGTGGTTCTCAGTAGTCTGCATCACATGCAAACTCCCCAGCCTGGAATCTACATCTAATTTACCTTTGAAGCCTTATCTACAACTTCTTGGGTGCTTGAACCCTTTTCTTAGGTGGTTTCTACTACCCACTGGTCACTGTGTTCTTCTTGCATCCGTCTTCCTGACTGCCTAACTGGTGACTGAGGCACACTTCCTACTGGGATGTAGGATGCTTAACTCTTTCCTCATCCTTCTCAATACCTCCTCTCCCTCAAAGCCTGTATAGATAGAATACTCCAACTTAAGGCCAGGTGATCTCCTCCTTTCCATTCCTGCTGTGACCGCCTTAGCCTATGTCCACATTACCTAAACCACCACAGCTCTCCTAAATGCTTCTTCCATCCAATCCACCTCCAAAGATGCTTGCCATGGCTGCTGGTTTAGTCTTCCTAGCACAGCTCAGATTCTTACTTGCTTGCTCAAAACTTTCACCCTTTTCTCAATAGCTGGTAGTAGCAGTGGGGATAGCAAAGCATTTACTCCATGTTAGTAATAAAGTTTTCCAACCTTCCCTAGATCCTGGCCCTCATGCTTTCGCCCAAGCATGCTGAGTATGCTTCCACCCCGTAACCTCTGCACATACTGGCCTCTCTGCCTGGGATGCTGTGCCTGCAGATGCTTACGGGGCTGACTCTCACATTGCCTTGCTCAGATTTCACCTCCTCGGTGGGCCCTTCCACGACCATCTACCTAATTCAGCTCACCCTTCGTTCTCTTTTCCCTTACTCTGTTTTATTTTTCTTTGAAGCATTTATATCATGACTTAACATTATATGATTATTTTGTTGGTGCTGTTTGTTAGTCTCTCTATTAGAATATAATTCATTTAGGACCCACAAGTCATCCGTTGTATTCATTGCTGTTCGCAGCACCTAGAACCACACCTATGGACCTAATGAACATTTGTTAAATGAATGAGAAAATGTAAAACTCAGACTGGCTCTATTAATCAGACATCCTGATTATAAGAAGCAGAAACTAGGAGGACAAAATGATACTTTATTGGTATTGTTTCCCTAGAGTTGTCTTTCCCAAACTGTGCTCCACAGAATACTTGTCCTGCAAAATTCACTGTGAAAAAGTGCCATGTGGACAGAAGAGATCAATAAATGCTGCATTTCATACCCATTCTTAAAGATTCACCTTGAACATTAAGATATTAAAGATTCTGAGCAGTCCTGCAGTAAACAAACTGGATTAATTTTATTTTAAAGTTTCCTAAATATATATGAGCACAGAATCTCTTACCTGAAGAGCCCCTTAGAGTAGACTTAAACTGGGATGGTTACTGAACATTCAATAATTCTACCCCACCTTCTTCTCTTACAAACACTGGTCTCCTGGCACAGGGCAAGGCATATGACCCATGTTAGGCCAATCATAGTGCTTCCTGATTGGTCTAAATGGTGGACACATGAGCCAAGCCAGGCCAATCAGAGGATATCCCTCAGATTTAAAGGCTAGAAGGGGGAGCCTGACTTTCCGTGCCTCTGAGGCCCTGAATCTAGAAGGCTGTAACTTTTACATGGCTTGTTCTACATTTCTTCCTTCATGAAGAAAGCCTGACATTATCAGGAGAGATGCCAACATTCAAGGAGAGGCTAAGATGAGAGATAGGAAGAGAGGGAGATAAAGTGACTAACAGAGAATGATAGGCAGAAACACCAATCATACAGCATTTCAGTCTCTACATCCAGCCATACCTGAAGGCAGATCCATCCCTATCCTGACCTTTGTTTACATAAGAAAATGCATTCCTTTTTTTCTCCCCTTAAACTGGCTCACTAATACGCACCCAATACAATCTCTGCTGAATATGCTTTGGAGCACTGCTCTATGACAGCCTCTGCATTAAGCCTGAGTTGTTGACTAGCCCACTGAAGTTTTAGAAGTCAACAAATAATCAACCAACCAAACAGTACCTTTGCTCTCTGAATGATTTACAGATTTACAAACATTGATCGACTTCTTCCTGGATGAAAGCTATGTAGATTCTTGGCTTCCAGGTGTTCAGACACAGTGTGATATTGTGCAAAGACCAGGGCAAGCACGTTCAGGTTTTGTAGAGCACAATTCTAAGCATGGGGTGGGTGTTGTTCATAGTCTTTGGAGGCTTTTTAGCTAACAAAGCTAGCCATGACAGTTCTCTATACCTCTGTCTCTGCATCTGGGTGAAATTATTTCCTACTCAGGAAAGTAAGACCCTTGCCAAACACTTCTTTACATCCTCCCACAGCATCTTACTCAGAAAAGGGGCTTGATTCATGCTTGTGGACTGAATGAAACTTAGGCTGGTCCTGTGCTTTATTAACATGATTATAGTCAAAGTTGAATTGAGGAATTCTTAATAAAATTTATTTTTGGCTCATTACTTCATGAATGCTATCCTTGTAGATTCATATATATTCTGTAGTAAAAATACCATCACTTGGCATTTGCCCTAGAACAGCGTGCTGCCTTAATGCAGCCATAACAGTCATACCATATGGAAGGAGATCTGGGTACTTTCAGACAGACTCCCCTTTTAGGATGAAGTCTGCTGCTGTCGCTGGAGCTTGCTGGCTAGGCTCCTGAGCCGCTTTATTTAGGTGCAGCACTCCAGGGCTATTATTTCTTATGCAGAGATTTTTAAACAGCTTGCAGTTTGGGCTTTTCACCACTAGAGTTCAATCTTGCTCTAATCTAGATTATTTCATAGAAGAAAAGAATAAAACAGCATCGTCCTTCCAAAAACAAAATAAAATACAAAAAAAATTCCCAAAGTACTTTCTCTAATTCACATTCTGATATTTGGCCACCAAGAGTTGACTTTATTAATGTGACTTTTCTTTCTGACACACTTTAGGGGCGGCTGGGTGTTGCAAACTATTAAGCACTCGACTTCTAGCCACAAGATTAGCTGTTTGAGCCCACCCAGAGGCGCCTCACAAGACAGACCTGGCTATCTGCTTCTGAAAGGTCACAGCCTTGGAAATCCTACAGAGCACAGTCTTGGGGGAAAACTTAGCCAACTGGCATGACATAGTTCACAAAGATAACGTTCTACATCCTAGAGTGGTAAGTAGCATCTGGGGTCTTAAAAGCTTGTGAGTGGTCGTTTAGGATTACAACTACTGGTCTCTACTTGTATGGAGCAAAAGAGAATGAAGGAAATCAAAGGCTCAAAGAAGAGATGGATTAATACAGTGGCAGTAACAATGGGCTCAAACAAAGCAATGATTCAAGGAATCTCTTAGGTGTTGCAGACAGCACTTGAAGGATACATTGGGATAAATTTATCTTTGTTGTATGCAGACGCTCCCTCAAAAGTTGGACCCAGTAAGGACAGAGAAAAACCACACTGGGTTACATAATATTCATTTTTGGACAAAACACTGAGAAAAAAAATCTGAAAACCCCATCTCATAGCCCAGACTTTATACAGCCCCACTTTACAAATTAAGATACAATACATATAAGGTGTGTTTCCCCATTCTTTATTTCTTTTTTTGTAGGGGTAGGGGTGGAGAAATAACTTCAATGGAAAGAAAAAGGACATCGACAAGAGAAAGCTGGAAAGGCATATTTTGTTCTAGTCACAGTTTCGGTAAGCATCAAGCTGAAACTCCCAGGAGCATTAAAAGTCATGCTGTGCCAAATTACAAGTGAGTAATAATAGCTTTTATTTATTAAGCATTTACTTCGTGCCTGGAACTTGATGAGTTTATTTCATGTCATCTTCACTACAGCTTCATGAGTAAGGGATGTTACTTAGTCCCATTTTACAGATACATAAACAGAGTAATAGATGTAAGTTGACTAAGGTCATTCAACTAGTAAAATGATAGAACTGGGAGTCAAACCTACATGCCCACCCTAATACTGTGGTTCATAAGGATTCCACATTCATATGGTCTGAACTTTTAGAAATTACAGACCAAGAGATTGATAACAACCCTGAAATAAGGCGTGGCTATTTCTAGGTAGAACTTCATGAGACTTGCAAGAGAAGATCAGCAGGAATTAAATATAAAAGAAGGTGTGCTAACAGGGAACATTTTTCTCAACTGGGGTTTTGTGAGAGACACAGACACCCTGTTTCAATGGCTGAAGAACATACCCTCCACCATCTCTAATAACAGAGACCGTGACATCAATATGAAATGGGCTAAGAACTTCTCAGTCATACTGGCTGATGTTTTCACCATTTTTTAAAAGAAGAATCTTGAAATTGATCTTCAAAACTTCACTATGTTTTTATATCAGCAGTTGGGGCAAGTAACTATGCTGAGGTTAGCGCTATGGTGAATTATCCATAGTGGTGTTTAGGCCACGTCATCTAACCTTTTTGTTATCATTTTAAAATTCTGAGTTGAATCCCAGAATCCCACTTTCCACTAAATATTATTGCAAGTAGTTACCCAGAATCAGCTATTCATTCATTCCTCAAATATTTATTGAGTGCCAGGCCCTATTCCGTGAGCTGAGAATACAGAAGCAAAACAGACAGACAAATAAAAGTCCCTGCCTACCTTCTGGCAGGGGAGATAGGCTGGGAACAAGCAAATAAGTAAAGCATATAGTATGTGAGATAATGATAAGTGATATGGGGAAAAATAAAACTGGGAAGGGAGATAGGGAATGCAATTTTGTTTTGTCTGTTTGTCTTATAGCTTTAAACTGGGTAGTTAGAGAAGGAGGTAGCAGTAATACTAACAGCAGTCCTGTTATTATGTTCTCACAGGTGTAGTAGCTGCTAACATTTGCTGATTGCCTACTATGTACCAGGCCCCTTTTATTTACCTTATTTAATTCTCAGAACCACTGTATTTCACAGATAAGGAAATAAGACCAGAAAGGTCACACAATTTGTTCCCATTTTACAGGTAATGAGAGAAATGTTTGGATATTCTGACTCAGAGCCCTAGTTCTTCACCTCACCCCTGTGCTTCTCTTCTGGCATTCTGCTCTAAATGGTAATTGCCGACGTTAGAGACAACACTGAGCAAACCGTGCTAACCTAATTTTCTAGTCCTGGTTTAAATCATCCATGGCAATGTAAAGATTAGCTGCTTATTTTCCAATAATAACTCCTCAAATGCACTTGCTATATGGAGTAGATTAAAGTAATTGGAAATATGGTTTACTTATATGTCTAGAATATGTACCCCCTCTACATTAAAGTATTTATAGCAGCTGACAAAATGGAGTGCAAAATGGACTATTTGTAAAAAAAAAAAAAAAAAAAAATTAAATTAAAAATAAATGAATTTTTAGTAGGCTGTGCAAGGAAAACTAACAAAATAGATCGTTTAGTGATAAAAGTAAAGATCAGTTGAAGGTACAAGGGGTGCAAGTAATACCAGGCATTTGAAATCAACTCATTATAACTATTAGAGGCTGAGTTTGGTTATACATTTCCTAGCAACTAAGACACACACAAAAAAAATCACACTGGGTTACACACTATTCATTTTTTCTGGACAAAAGAAGGCAGAAAAAGTTTCTTGTCAGAGAAACTTTTTCTTATAAGTGAATTATTGCATATGCACATCCATGTTCATTTCAGCATTGTTCACAATAGCAAAAAGATGGAAGCAACCTAGATGCCCATTAACAGACGAATGGATAAACAAACCATGGTACATACACACAATGGAGTATTACTCAACAATAAAGAACAATGATGAATCTGCGAAGCATCTCATAACATGGATCAATCTGGAGGGCATTATGCTGAGTGAAATAAGTGAATCACAAAAGGACAAATATTGTATGAGACCACCACTGTAAGAACACATGAAAAGGTTTACACACAAAAAGAAATAATCTTTGATGGTTATGATGGGGGGAGGGGTGGGGATGGAAAAACACTAAACAGACAATAGATAAGTGGTAACTTTGGTGAAGGGTAAGACAGTATACAAAACTGGGGAAGCCAGCACAACTTGTACAAGGAAAGGTCATGGAAGCTTCACAGACACATCCAAACTCCCTGAGGGACTGAATTGCTGGACTGAGGGCTGTGGGGACCATGGTCTCAGGAAACATCTAGCTCAACTGGCGTAACATAGTTTATAAAGAAAATGCTCTATATTCTACTTTGGTGAGTAGCATCTGGGGTCTTAAAAACCTGTGAGTGGACGTCTAAGATAATCCACTGGTCTCACCCTGTCGGGAGCAAGGGAGAATGAAGAAAACTAAAGATAAAAGGGAAAGATTAGTCCGAAGGACTAATGGACCACATCTACCATGGTCTCCACCAGACTGAGTCCAGTACAACTAGATGGTGCCCTCTACCACCACTGACTGCTCTGACAAGGATCACAATAGAGGGTTCCAGACAGAGCTGGAGAAAAATGTAAAATAAAATTCTTACTCACATAAAAAGACTAGACTTACTAGTCTGACAGAGACTGGAGAAACCCTGAGAGTATGGCCCTCGGACACCCTTTTAGCTCAGTAATGAAGTCACTCCCGCAGTTCACCCTTCAGCCAAAGATTAGACAGGTCCATAAAACTAAACAAGACTAAAGTGGCACAACAGCCCAGGGACAAGGACTAGAAGGCAGGAGGGGGCAGGAAAACTGGTAATAGGAAACTCAAGATGGAGAAGGGTGAGTGTTGACATATTGTGGGATTGTTAACCAATGTCATAAAACAATATGTGTACTAACTGTTTAATGAGAAACTAGTTTGTTCTATAAACCTTAATCTAAAGTACAATAAAAATAAATAAATATGTTAATACCTCAAAAAAAAAAGCGAATTATTGTAAAAGATTCCTTGGCAAATAGTGAAGGATACTGTTATGGATTGAATTATGTCCTCCCAAAATGTGTGTCAACTTGGCTAGGCCATGATTCCCCGTTTTGTGTCGTTGTCCTCCATTTTATGAACTTATGTATTTATCCTATGTGTTGTAAGTTCTAACCTCTATGATATTAATGAGGCAGGATTAGAGGCAGTTATGAGGCAGGACACAATCTACAGGATTAGGGTGTATCTTGAGTCAATCTCTTTTGAGATATCAAAGAGAGAAGCAAGAAGAAAGGAGAGGGACCTTCTAACACCAAGAAAGAAGAGTGAGGAGAGGAGCGTGCCCTTTGGATATGGGGTCCCTGCACTGAGAAACTCCTAGACTCAGGGGGGAGATTGATGACAAGGACCTTCCTCTAGAGCTGACAGAGATAGAAAGCCTTCCCCTGGAACTAGCGCCCTGAATTTGGACTTCTAGCCTCCTAGACTGTGAGACAACAAATTTCTGTTTGTTAAAGACATCCACTTGTGGTATTTCTTTTATAGCAGCACTAGATAACTAAGACAAATATCTTCTACTTTACAGGAGACACAGACTCGCTGTTCAGGCACAAGAATATTTTTTGCCAATCTTCTATAATAGCTGAGGGCATAAACAAAGTAGGCATTTCCTGGGGTGAAATAGCTGAGATACTATGATCCAGATATTCTGCATTCTACATGCCTTATTTAATAATGGGATAGAGATTGGGAAAACAGAGTAGCTCACTGTGATTGTTAAGGTTGTGTGCCAGCTTGGCTGGGCCATGATTCTCAGTGGTTTGGCAGTTATGATATAGTTTGGCAGTCGTATAATAATGTGATCACCTCCATGATGGGATCTGCTGTGAGCAGCCAATAAGTCGAAAGGGATTTTCCTTAGGGGTGTAGCCTGCATCCAATATAGGTGGACTTTCTGGCAAGGCTCACAGACTTTTGCTAGCTCTAGATCCTGCAGCTGGCTCCTGTTCATCTGACCTCTGGTTCTTGGGACTTGAGCTAGAAGCTTACTTGCTGATCTTGGGATTCGTCAGCCTCTGCAGTCTGTGAGCAAGTGGCCTGCCAGCTTACCTGTCGATCTTGAGATTTGTTGGCCTCCACAGCCTGCGAGCTAGAGGCCTGCTGTCTGACATGCTGATCTTGGGTTCACCAGCCCCTGCAGCCACGTGAGTCAGGACACTTCACTGGCTTTGTTTCACTAGAGAACCCAGCCTAAGACACTTATATTTCCACAAATTCTCCCTCAAAATATTAATTAGAGTAAGCAAACCCTTGGCAGATGTTATATCAAAATTGGCTCTATACCTTGCAAAAATTATAAGACTAACAGCAATAACAACAGCAGCCACAAAAGAACAGTAGCTAATATCTATTGTATACTTACTGGGTGCCAGGATTGTGCTGAACATTTTACAAGCACTGTTTCATTTAATGTTTTACACAACTCTCTGAGTTATGTACTATTATATTTTTTATTTTAAAAATGAGAAAGCTGAGGCTCAGAAAAGTTGGGTAAGTTTCCAAAAGTTGTCCAGCTTGTAAATGGTACAGCTCAGATTTTTTAAAAAATCTTTTATTTATTTATTTTTTATTGTACTTCAGGTGAAGGTTTTCAGAACGAATAGTTTCTCATGAAACAGTAGTACACATATTGTTTTACGACATTAGTTAACAACCCCACGACATGTCAACCCTCTCCCTTCTTGACTTTTTTTTTTTAGGTGATGAAAATGTACATAGCTAAAGATACACCATTTCAAAAATTTCTACATGCACAGTTCGTGACATCGACTACACTCTTCCAATTATGCTGCTATTCTCACTTTAGATGAAGGTTTACAGAACAAAATAGTTTCTCATTAAACAGTTAGTACACATGTTGCCCTATGACAATGGTTAACAACCTCACAACACATCAACACTATCCCTACTCAACCTTGGGTTCCCTATCACCAGCTTTCCTGTCCCCTTCTGCCTTCTAGTCCTTGTCCCTGGACTGCTGTGCCTCATTAGTCCCATTTGGTTTTATGGGGGTACAGCTCAGATTTAAACATGGTCAGACTGATTCCAAAGCATGCGTTCTTAGTTACTACTCCGTGGTTACTTTACTACATTTGATATATTTCTTCAACATTTTTATGGGACAATTGCAGCAATGTACTGCCACAGACCTGAAGGGGATGTAAAGAATAGGATCAGGGAGCGTATAAAGAAAGGCCCATGTGTCCCTAACTTCCTAGACAAAACACAGTAAATGTAAGAAAAGTGATAAAACGTTCAAAATTGCATGAAATCAGCCCTGATGTTTATCAAGAAATTAGGAGCAACTGTGGGCAGTGGAATAGCTTAGATCAGACTCACTGGTCAGGTCCCAGGATAATGAGCAACAGGCATGATTCACGGCTGACAAGTGTTTCAGCACCAAGGTCAGCGACAGGAATTCCTCTCACTAGGTGGCAGGATGGTCATTACATTGTGAATGTTTGAGGCCTGAACCTGATTCTCCAACAGGCAGATGGCCAGCTCAGTTTCAACAGCCCCAGGGTGATTAGCCAGGCAGGCTAAGAGCCCAAGTTTGCCACAGAAAAGAGCTTTGGATCTCTTCAAGGACTTACATAAGCACATAGTAGACACCTTAGGTTGTGTACTTGGTAACTACAGTGTCAAAAACTAGAACAAGTGCAAAATAACAAATATTAGAACAGAAGCTTTTGACGATACCAGCTTGAAACTGTCCCTCCTAGACCCTGCACTAATTTTAGTTGATTTCATACCTACCTATGAACTGACAGCAAGAAATGGCCTTTCTAGAACATTTTTGGAACTAGTCTTATCTAGGCTATTAAGAGGTCAGATGGGAAAGTTCTGGGAGGACAGTATAACAAAAATGGTTAAAAATTTTGGCTTTGGAGCCAGACTTGATTCTACCACTTATCCACTATGTAACTTTGGGTAAGCAATAACCTTGCTGTACCTCAATTCCTTCAACTATAAACTGGGAATAATAATAATTTGTATCTCACAGGGTTAAGATATTTAATGAGTCTGTAGAACCCTTGGGTTGGTGTCTGGCATATAATACTTAATAAATTATGACCATGATGATGATGATGATGATGTGCTGTGTGAAGGAAAAGAGAAATAGTGACTTCAATGCATATCACGTAAATTACTCAAAATAGTTTATACATCTCAAACAAATACTAGAAATGTACATAACCATTCACCGGTCCATTTATTCATTTGTTTATTCATCAAGCATTTATTAAGCATCTAGTGTGTGCCAGGAAAGGTGAATACAAATATACTGACACGTGGTAAGGATTGCTTTAGCCAATGAAATGAAAGCAGTAGCATACATTGTTGCCATGTGGAAGATTCAAAAGCCAGTGTGTGCTTTGAATTGCTTTCCTTCTCTCCCCCAAAACAGTGCTCAATGTTTCAGATAGTATCTGTTCTACTAGCCTGGGTCCCTGAATGAGAATGACAACAATGTGGAGGACAGACCCCAGCTGACCCTTGATGAGCACAAAGGGTTCACAGAGAATCAACTGCTACGATTATTTAAAAAGTCATTTAGATTTGGGTCACTTATTACCTCCGCAAAACCTAGTCTGTCTCAATTGATATAAGGTCAGTCCTCTCAAAGCAACATATAGTGCTGGAATCCAGGCAGGGGAGGAGAGAAGCAAACAGGTAGACAACCATCTACTGTATAAACAACCATCTAGTATAAATGCTGTAAGAGATATAAGAGCAAAGCATTGTGGGGCCAAAGTCAAGGTAGTAATTTGGGTGTGACATGAGGAAGAGTTTCACCAAGAAAGTGATATTTTATTGGCCTTGAAAGGATAAATATGAGCCTATCTGGTAGAAAAAATACATGGTGAGGGTATGATGGCGGAGTCCCGTTCCATGCAGAGGAGGGACCACAGCGAATCCACTGAATCAGGGAAATGTAGGCTTTGGGGGGGAATGGTAACTAATTCTGCACTGTAACACTTAAAGGAACTCTGAGAATGGAGGCAAGAGGGGTGAGGTTACAACCTAATAATCCCGTGACAGTATCAGTCTTACTTAGCATACCAACTCAGATGGGATAGCATGTAATATATTGCTTGAATTCTACTCTTGACTGATAGCCACAGACAAGAGTCACTGAAAAGATGGTACAGTTTAGACAAAACAATGTTGGTCTGGAAATCAAAACCTCTGGCTGCTAATACAAGCCCTGCTACTCTCTAAGGGAAACCTGGACCTACCATTTGTCTTCTCTAGGCTTTAGTTACTGGATCTCATCAGTAAAATGAGTTGAGGTGTGGATAACAAACTGTGATGCAGCCATATGATGGAGTATCATTCAGTGATAAAAAGAAGTGATTTGTTAAGCCACAAAAAGATGCGGAGGAACCTTAAATGCATATTTTAAGTGAAAGAAGCCAATCTGAAAAAGCTACATACTGTAAGATACCAACTATATGACATTCTAGAAAAGCAAAGCTATAGAAACAGTAAAAAGATAGTGCTTTCCAGGGGCTAGGAGTAGGAGGAATGAATAGCTAAAGCACAGCACATTTTAAGGGCAATGAAACTATTCTGCATGATAGTACAGTGGAGGATACTTGACATTATGAATTTGTCAAAAGCCATAGAACTGTACAACACAAACAAGTGAACCCTAATGAAAACTAGGAACTTTAGTTAATAATAATATATCAACATTGGTTCACCAATTGTAACAAATGTATCACTCTACTGCAAGACATTAGTAAGAGAAGAAACCGTGTGTAGGGCAGAGAAGGGGTATATGGAAACTCTCTGCACTTTCTATGCAATTTTTCTATAATCCTAAAATTGCTGTAAAAATAAAAGAGTATAAAAAAAAAAATGAGTTGAGATGGCCTAGATCATTTCTTGTCCATTCCAACTCTAAGACTGTATGTTTCTAAAGTACATTTGAAATCTTCATTGCCCTCTTGAAGATACTCCACTTCTGAGAAAAATCAGGCTGTTGGCAAGATTATAAATGGAGAGCTACTGGCTCGCTGTGGCTAAAACCAGCCCAGATGGCCTCATAGGCTGCAGCAGACCCTGTCGGAACCCTACTCATGTCTCCTTGGGCATTACCACTGTAGAGCAACCCCAACTTCCAGCGGCCTGAGGGCTTTCACTGGTGGCCAGAGCCTCTTTTGCCCCATTGCATAGGTTGGAAGTCCAGAGAATTAATGCCCGTTGGAGAAGTCCTCAATAATGGCTGTTAGAATTTGGCAAATGAATGCCCAAGCTTCCCTTTCTACAAGCAGGATAATTGTGAGGCTGCAGACGCCCAGAGTTTCCCTGCAGGATTAAGTTTCATTATCCATCATGATGACTGGCTTGGTTATGTACATTTTCTTGGCTGTTCCTCCTTTCCTATGTCACTCCTCACGCCTCTATTGGGATTTTCTAGAATCACATCCCCAGTAAACCACCTTTTCCTGAATCCTTGTCTCAGGGTCTGCTTCTAGAGAACCCTAACTAAGATACATGCAATGACATGGGTGAATGCACACATACACTCCTTGATCAATTATTTGTGTAACTGGTATAAATTTACATCCACACTTAGGTGCAAGTAAAAACACATTTTTAATCAATTAACTCTGGCTCTGAACCCTAGTTATTATTTGGCGGTCCTTTGGGTGGAACAAATGGCTAACGTGCTGTTGGAGTTACTAACTGAAAGTTGGAGGTTGGAGTGCACCCAGAGGTGCCTTGGAATAGAGGTAGAGTGATCTACTTCCAAAAAAATCAGCCACTGAAAACCCTATGGAGCACAGTTCTATTCAGACACACATGGGGACACCATAAGTTGGAATTGACCTCATGGCAACTGAGTTTTTTTGGTTTCTTCTATTATTTCAGGAGGCTAATACAATCTAGAAAACTTAGACGATGGCCTTTGGCCACTGTCTACCATGGTGGTCACAGAGATGCTCACTGTCCAGGTCTTCAGAGCGATTCAAAGTTGTGCATCTCCAGTCCCTCCATGCGAAGCTTGGGCATGGAGATATTTGCATATTGTTCACACCTATGTAGTACTTGGCATATAGTCCCTACCATATATGTACCCCCTCTACAGAGGCTCTACCACTTCTTGGGCACTCTGGAAACCCATCATCTCTTTCTTCTATGGGAAGCTGTGTCCTGGTTCAGGGCTCTCCACCTTGCTCCCTTTCAATTTCCAGCACTGGTATCTATCTCCCCTGCCTTTGAAGTAATCCAGCCTCCTCTTTCACACACTCTGAAATGTGTGTGTGTGTGTATGTGTGTGTGTGTGTCTATGTGAGACACAGAGACAGAATAAGAATGTCCTAGTTTTCTTAGTCCTACTATAAAAGAAATACCACAAGCAGGTGGCTTTAAAGGGTAAAAATTTATTTTCTCAAAGTTCAAGAAGCTGGACATCTGAATTCAGGGCACCTGGCTATAGGGGAAGGGTATCTCTCTGTTGTCCCCAGAGGGGAAAGCCTTGTTTCAGTTTCTACAGCCCCAGCGTTCCTCAGATCTTTGGTGACCCTCACATGTTTGTGTCTTCCCCAGTTTGTGCTTGCTTAGTGTTGTGTCTATGTTGTTGGTGTGTGCCATCAAGATAATTCTGACTCATAGTGTCCCTTTATGACAGAGCAGAACTGCTTCATTGAGGATGTCTTTACAGGAACAGATCGCCAAGTCTTTTCTCCTGTGGAGCTCCTGGTGGGTTTGAACTGCCGACCTTTTGGTTAGCAGCCGAGCTGTTAACCATTGTGCCACCAGGGCTCTTTTTTTGTATCTTTGCTGCTCTTTATATCCCTCAGAAGTGATTAGCTTTAGGACACCCTATACCAGTCTAGCCTCATTAACGTAACAAGAAAACTCTATTTCCAAAGAAGACTACATCTAGAGGTATAGGGGTCAGGACTGGAACACATACTTTGGTGGGGAGGTGGGGGCACAATTCAATCTATAACAGATAATAACCTAATCATCCTGAAAACCCAACAATGGCCTCTCTTTCCTGGAAAGGAGAAATAAAATGTTTTATCCCTCCTGGATAATTTACAGTCCCCCCAAAGGCCAGAAACTAATCAGTGTTGGGTATGTGTGGTTGTTATTATTGCTGTTGTTAAAATAGTTCATCCTGTTATATTGTAAAAGTTTGAAATACTTGATGTACCTAGGAGCTGGCAGAAATAATAGAGAGAAAGAAAAAAAGAGGCATTATCTTCTTTAAGGATAGAAGAGAAATCTTTTAAACAAGACTTTTGCACAAAGGTAGCTCAAGTCTTCAAGAAGTCGCGCTCCCTGGGGCATTTAAATTGTGAACACATTGTCTATTTCTTTCTATAATAATCTTGCGAGAAACAACTACCAGTACAGAGACAGTAGGTTAGATGCAAAATGGGCCAGGTACTTTTGGTGATTATACCACTCTCCGAGAATAACTTTTTTTAGTATATATAATTAGGTTTTCAGACACTAAGCCTAGTAACTGATATGGCCATTTTAATAAAGTGGATACTAACTCAGCTCATCAGATGAATAAAATGAAGCCCTCTTACAGGAATAAAAGAATTTTAATATAGAATTTTTTTCCCTTTCAACCAATCAACTTCTTTTCTCTATGCATTATAGTTATCGTTAGTTGTTATCAAGTCGATTACAACTCACAGCAACCCCATGTGTGCAGAGTAGAACTGCTCACAGGGTTTTCAAGGCTGTGACCTTTTGGAAGCTGATTGCCAAGTCTGTCTTCCAAGGTACCTCTGGGTGGGTTCAAACCAGCAACCTTTTGGGTAGTAGTCGAGCGCTTAACTGGTCATGCCACCCAGGGACTCCTGTAAACCCAAAGAGCTTAACCACCCCCCCAAAAAAACCCAAACCCATTGCTGTCAAGTCTATTCCAACTTACAGTGACCCTATAGGACAGAGTAGAACTGTCCCATAGAGTTTGCAAGGAGTGCCTGGTGGATTTGAACTGCCAACCTTTTAGTTAGCAGCCGTAGCACCTAACCACTATGCAACCAGGGTTTCCTGAAAAAGGCTGAATTTATAGATCTGAACAAGGCTAGCCAGTTCTGTTAATAAGAGCAGGCTGCTAATGATGTCAGAGTCACAAATTTTATCTCTATTAAATTTAGCAGTCTCCACCTGATCTATGACCACATTCTCTCCTCTCAACTCCCTGCTGGCCATCTCTCCACAGCTTTCTAGGAAGTGACTAGTTAAGTGTCTGGTTATCAACTGAAATGTTACCACCAAAAACGAAAAAAAAAAAATCAAAACAAAACCCTTAAGCAACATATATAGCTAAGGATGGAACAGGAAATAAGTGAGTGGCTAAACTATTTTCCACTGGAAGGATGAGGTTATAAGTGATTTACTCACTGGTAGGATGATTCCTGCAATTCTGCAGTTACTTATGAGCATAATCTGATTCTAGTTATGGTAACATGCAAGCAAAAAAAATAAAAGTAGAATGAACTCACGATTAAATTTTTCTTGAAATGATCCAAAATATTAACTCTAAGTATGTGAATCCTGTAGAAAACTTTATTTAAACTCTTTCTCAGAGTGGCTGCTGGGTTGCAAAGGATGTCTGCCTGCAGCTGTTCGGGCAGTATAATCCCCTCTGAGATAAGAGCAGAAAAGCAATGAACATATGAAGAAAAACTGAAGTCTGGCTTTGCCCTCAGAACATCTCTAACTCCCCCCTCAATTAATATGCAAGGCATGAAACATTTCATGTCACATCCATGCCATACTCCGATGCCTGGGAACTGTGGAATCAAAGTATAGAATTCTTTGCCAATATGACTTTGGCTAAAAAAAAAGAAAAAAAAAATCCCATTAACCAGAATAAAAGGTCAAGAATATAATTCTTCGTTTTCCTTCAAATTTTCTACCAAAATGAGGACAAATTGGGAAAAAAAATTCCCAGGCTTGTAAGACATCATTTTCTCAGTTTTCTAGTGGAAAATAGCCCTGAATAAAAAGGTCACGAAAAACCATCAAACCCTCTTATATCAAACGTGAATAAAAACCTATAGCTTTATCCAGGAAAGGAAACTCATAAAACCTTTTGAGAGGTCACTGTTGTATCTTCCTTTAAAATATTTTTTTATTGCTATTTTTTGTTAGAGGAGAAGTCTGTTATTTTTTCCCATAATTATGCACTTAAAGATGGTACTATGAAAGAAAGTGAATCATTGATCATTATTTCCATTCTTAGCAATGCAGAACTCATTCTGTCAGTGATGGACTATGAATATCTAATTCTGGAACTCTTGTACACATGAGTCTCTAACCTCTATTTCTTGCATTGATCAGAATTCAATTAACTTTAGTGACTGAAATTTCACGTGAGAATGTGTGCAGGATGCTAGGCAGGATTTAGTCCGTGTGCTTTTGTCCACTTGTCAACAGACACCAGTTAAGGTCACCCAGGAAACATTTCTTACCCAACATGGCTACTCTATAGGTTTTGTTGTAAGGGCCTAAGTGAAGCCAGAGTTGTAGGGCGGTTCTTTGTGCTGGTGGGATGTGCAAACACTCAGTTGTTCCTAATTTGTTGTAAAAGACAGGCTTTGAATTAGCTTTTCTCTAGTCTGCTGTTCTAGAATTCATCTGTTTCATCCTCTCTTGCCCTCTAACATGGAAAGAATTCACTCTTCCAATTCCATACAGGTGGTTTTCCATTGTATATGTGTGCAACACACTTTCAAATACAAACATTGAAGGAACACCCCAGAAGTCAGCAGTAATTGCAACCTAAAGCTTATTATCCTCCTCCCATCTGTTGTACTATGGTGACTTGTGGGTTGATGTGATGCTGGAAGCTATGCCACTGGTATTTCAAATACCAGCAAGGTCACCCATGGTGGACAGGTTTCAGCAGAGCCTCCAAACGAAGACAGGCTAGGAAGAAAGGCCTGGTGATCTACTTCTGAAAATCTGCCAGTGAAAACCCTATGGATCACAACAGAATATTATCTGATACAGTGCTGCAAGATGAGCCTCCTAGTTTGGAAGGCATTATGATAGCTGCAGCAATGGACTCAAACATACTGAAGATCATGAAGATGGTGACAGACTGGGCAACTTTTTGTTCTGTTGTACGTGGGGTTGCCATGAGTCAGGGCTGACTCGTTGGCGACTAACAACACTTACAACAGAAGGGCAATGTTTCATCGCTTCAGTAACTATATCCAAAATGTTGTGTTATTCTCTTAGTCACCCTCAGACCTTGTCTCTTTCACTGTTTATTACCCTGGTTGATTTGAAAAGCAATAGTAAGTCCCAGGGATGCAGTACTGAACAAGCAGACATGGTTCCTGCCTTCATGGGGCTTAGGTCATGGTGACGGAGACAGGTGTTAAGCAGATAATTACACAAACTATTTAGCTGCATTGTGATCAATTTAAGAGAGAAGACAGATGAAACAAGTGGCAAACAAATTTAAACTCTATTACAAATAGACATGTTCTCTCCTCCCTTTCCCCCTTCTCTTTCTCCTCTAAATAGCTTGGGGGAAAACTATCAGTATATTCTCTTCACATTACCAATCAGCTACGGCTAAATACCCTGACAATGCCAAATGTTGATTCCAAAATGAATGACATCTGGTCTAGTACATGAGACATAGTACATGCAAGAGCAGGTGTGGGCTCTTAAACGTGCCCTGAGAAATCTTGGAGGATCTTGGGGAATTTTATGACAGTACTAGCAACTGGTACTCCAACAGCCTGTGGCCCCTGGGAATTTCTCATGGCTTGAAAATACTCTCAGTGATACAGCTTTCTCTCTCAGTCTTTGTTGGAGCCAATCCCAAAGCCAGAACTGTGTCCTGATGACCATCACACACTGCAAAAAGATCTGTGAACTTTCAAGAGAATAAAAACAAATTTAAGAGTCAGGAAAAAAGCACTGGACTGAGATTTAGGAGACATGTGTTCTTGTCCTGGCTCTACCACTAAAACAGTTGCTCTGAAATGGTGGGCAGGCTGCTTGACCTCAGCCACAAGTGAAGAGTGGGTTAGCTCATCTCTGAAAAAGATAGGTTAATGAAGTGACTAACAAAATGGGCTTTGCTGTGAGGAGGATATGGATTTGTGGCATTTCTCTCCCATTCTATTAGAAGAGTAATGTAGGAAGGTTACCTGGCCCCTCTGGTATGGACTGAATTGTGTTCCCCCTAAAATACATGGTGAATTCCTGGCTCTTGTACCTGGATGTGATCCTGTTTGGAAACAAGGGTTTTCTTTTGTTATGTTAATGAGGTCATATCAGTGTAGAGTGATCCTAAACCTAATCACTTCTGAGTTATAAACAGGCCAGAACAGAAACAGAGACACACCCTGCGAAGACAGGTGCCAAGTGAGGATAGTCTTAAGCCAAGGAACACCAAGGAACTAAGGAACCAAGGAACGCCCAGGGCTACTGACAAAGAAGGAATCAACATGGCCGAGACCCTGATTTGGACTTTCAGCTTCCAGAATGATGAAAGATAAATTTCTCATCTTTAAAGTCACCAGCATGTGGTATTTCTGTTATGGCACTACTGGGTAACTAAGAGACCCTCTAAACCTCAGTTTTCTCATCTGTAAAATGGAGATGATTATTGCACCTGCCTCATAGGATTGTTTTAAGGATAAAATTTAAAAATGTAAATAAAGTACTTACAATAGTACCTAGATTAGTGCTTAGTGTTTCTTTTTTTATTTTTTAGAAAATTCATATAATTGCTGTACATAGTAAACTAAGGTAAATGTGTGAGTATTCAAATAACTCTTCATGAAATGGGTAGGCATAGTGATGACATTGAAATATTTCGGTATAGTAAGGACATTGAAACATTTCACTTGCCATTTCTTTTTATCAGTTTGCACTCTTAACAAGTGTGTGTGTGTGTTTGTAGGGGTGTGTGTGTGCATATGAATGTATGCATGGATGGAGGATCAGGCCATTTATCTATTCAGTAAGTATTATATTGAGTACATAATATAAAAATAACACTTCACCAGTGCTATTACCATGGAGATACAAGCACAACATAACTTTCACTGTTTAAAGTATTTAGAAGGAGGAAAAGGATAAAATTAAAAACTCACAAAATAACTAAGAGTCTAAAGAAATAAATAATCAAATGCCATATTTAGAGGGAAAACTGATCAGTACTATGGGGTACATACAAAAAGGAATTAATCATAGAACTATTGAAAAGGGCCTCTGCTTAGACATCCTGGCTCATAAAACAGTCATCTGAGCTATAGTTAAAGGAAAACTTGTGTGTGTGTGTGTATGTGTGTGTGTAAAGGATAAGACTTTTTTACAGAGTATACTGTCATGAAAGGCTAGAAAATGAAATATCAAAACTTGTTATAAATTAGATTATGTATCATCATTTATGAAATCTAGAGTTTGGGGACTTTTGTCAAATAAAACAGATCTACCTGTGGTCCCATCTTTTGATTAATAAAAACAAGTATTTCCAAGATGGCTATTGGTCTCTACATGCAGCAGAGATATTTGCCATTGTTCGAAAATATGAAGATGGTATTATTTTCTCCTTACTCAGTAGTCTTGGATATGAGATTCGATTGATTTTATGACCTTTTCTACTCCTTTTATAATTTAGTGATAAAAAGGTAGCATCTGAATTTCATTCCACCATAAATTGCAATTTGGTTTATACACATGCATTTATACGCATGCATTCTCTCCCTGAGTGTCACTGACAGACACAGCTCTGGACTGTCAATCAAACCAGGGGCTACTGAAAAAGTCAGCACAATCCTGTACACTATTCCATTCTCCAAAAGTAAATAGGCATCTTAATTTTGATACACCTTTCCACAAGGTCCCAACGGGCAGTTCTCTGGACCACGGCCTCAGTAGGCCTTCATTCCTGCTTAAGCCTGATGCTTCCAGGAACTGTGGTGGTCACGTCTGTTTCAGACTCTGCCTTATCACAAGATTTCATCTGCCATTCTGTGGTTGGGTGGCTACATCACTCAAAGCAGCAAAGTTAGTAATAATCTCTCCACCTCCTCCTAAACTCCACAGGTATTGATTACTGGTCAGAACAGATCCTCTCTTTTAATTTATTTACATGATCTTTTAATTTAGTCTCTTCTAGGATAACTACCCACCACCTGTCTGTCAGTTTGTCATACTGGTGACTTGCATGTTGCTGTGATGCTGGAAGCTATGCCACTGGTATTTCAAATACCAGCAGGGTCACCCATGGTGGACAGGTTTCAGAGGAGCCTCCAGACTAAGACAGACTAGGAAGAAAGGCCTGGTGATCTACTTCTGAAAATTGGCCAATTGAAACCCTATACATCACAACAGAATATTACCTGATACAGTGCTGGAAGATGTCCCCCAAGTTGGAAAGCACTACTATAGCAGCAACAATGAACTCAAATACACCAATGATCATGAAGATGCTGTGCAGCTGGGCAGTGTTTCATTCTGTTGTATGTAAGGTCACCATGAGTTGGAGCTGACTCAATGGCAACAACAACAACAGGGTAACTACATAGCTGGTGCAGAGGTCAAGAGAGGAACTGAGCTCTGGCTGCTGCTGTGCTGATTAGAGACTGTTTACCAAAGCCTGGTCAATTGTCACTTGTTCACTAATCACTATTTGTGGGCACTTAGCATGTTTCAGGCATGGTGCTGGGCCCTTTACATGGATTATTTTATTTAATCCCCACCGGGACCCAATAAGGTGGGTACTTTTATGACCCACCATTATTCTGATGGGGAATGAGGCCCAAAGAAGTTAAGACACTTGCCCACGGGAACACAGATGAGAACTAGCAGAAATGGGATAGAAACCAGGAAGTTCCAGCACTGAAGCCCATGCTGTTAATCACCATAGTGCAAGTTTGCTAATTCATCGTCATACAAGCAGCCAAACACTGGATGATCATCTTGCACTGGAATCAGTTTCCTGACTATTGTACAGCTTATGCAACAGTGGAGCAGAGAACAGGCTCTGGAGTTAGACTGCCAGCTTTTAATCCTCACTCTACCACTTATGGAGCCCTGGTGGCACAGTGGTTAAGAGCTACGGTTGTTAACTAAAAGGTCAGCAGTTTGAATCCACCAGCTGCTCCTTGGAAACGCTATGGAGCAGTTCTCTGTCCTATAGCATTCCTATGAGTCAGAATCAACTCCATGGCAATGGGTTTTTTCAACCACTTCCAAGCTGTATGGCTTTGAGCAAGTTACTGTCTTTGAACTCAGGTTCCTCATGTGCCAAAATGTGAAAAATAATAGAATCTTCTTCCAAGGATGTTTGTGAGGATTAAATACAATAAAGCAAGCCCTGTACTTAGCACTGACATTTGGCAAATGCTCAGCAAATATTACTGATTACTGTTATTATGACTAATAAAATAAGGATGCTACACTAGGTTGTCCAAGAAGACATCATGATATCTAATAATTAGGGACTTGTTTGGTGATGGCTGTGGAGAGGAAGCCAGAGAGAGCACTTTGTTGCACAAAAATGAAAAAAAAAGCAAAGTATTTGGGAACAGGTGCTAGAGGCAGCACTCTCAGCTGAATCCATCACGCAGCTTCCAGCCCCATGGAATTATTATGTTTCCCCTTTCCTATTAAGGATTCACATCTGGATATAAAGTTCAAAAGCAGAACAAGAGTGCACAAGAGCTGCTTCCGCAGAGGTCCTGGCTGTTGTTCATGGCGCTTGGGTTTTATGTCTCGTTTTCCCCTGAATTATTTATCCCGAACATCTGTGTTACATTATCTTTACGTAATGTCACAGCAGAAATGGGAGAATGGATGCTCCCTTCTCATTTGCCTGTTGACAGTGAGCACACCCTGTAGCTTCCAGGTGTCTTTCCTGCCTTTCTTCACTCACTTATCCAACCATCTCCCTGTCAAGTGGGGCACATCCCTCCTCCTTGGAGTCTGAGTGAAGCCAGCCCCCATCAGCTCACGGATGACGGAACAGTCCCAGCTCTACTTAAAGATAAGGCCAATCAATCTTTCCAAGAGCTCCACAGCTCAGCAATACTGATCGCCTAAACAATTTACACTGCAGACTGAATATTTTAGCAGTCAAAATACAAACGTCCTCTGCATCTTGGCTGGAATCCCATGTCCCAGACTTAATTGGAAACTTCCTGGAAAACATGACTATTTGGCAAGCTATTTCAGAGGGTCCCATCACGAGTTTATATAATGAACCTAGAAACAATAATAATAACCATACAACAACTATTAATATTTATAAGGCACTTAATATATGCTAGGAAATAAATGCTATGCTTTACATTAACACATTTGATTTTTACCACAGTCCTATGAGGTAGGTGTCGTATCCTCAATTTATACAAGTGAAAAAAAATGAGGTTCAGAGACGTTAAGTGTCTTGCCCAAGTTCACCACTGAGTAAGTACCACAGCTAAGATTTAACCCCAAACTTCAGCCCATGCTCTTTTTTGATTAGTGTTTTGTAACTTTTTGATTGGTGTTTGTATGGCATCTCCTTTGCCATCGTTTTACTTTTAACTTCTCTGTGTCTTTATATTTAAAATGGATTTCTTGTAGGCAGCATATCGTTGAGTCTTATATTTTATCCAATATGACAATTGCTGCATTTTAATTAGAATGTTTAGACCATTTACACTTAATGTGATTATCAATATGTTGTTGTTGTTAGGTGCCATCGAGTTGGTTCCAACTCATAGTGACCCTATGTACAACAGAATGAAACATTGCCCCGTCCTATGCCATCCTCACAATCTTTGCTATGGTTGAGCCAACTGTGTCAATCCATATCATTCAGCATCTTCCTCTTTTTTGCTGATCTTCTAATTTACCAAGCATGATGTCCATCTCCAGGGACTTGTCCCTACTGCTAACATGCCCAAAGTACATTAGATGAAGTCTCACTGTCTCACTTCTAAGGAGTATTCTGGCTGTACTTCTTCCAAGACAGATTTCTTCTGGCAATCCATGGTATATTCAATATCAATATAGCCATGTTTAAATATCAATATACCAAAAAAAAAAAAAAAAAGACAAACCAAACTTGCTACTGTTGAGTTGATTCTGACTCATAGTGACCCTAGGGACAGAGCAGAACCGCCCTATAGGGTTTCCAAGGAGTGGCTGGTGGATTTGAACTACCGACCTTTTGGTTAGCAGCCAAGCTCAACCATCTTACTATTTATTTTCTATCTGTCCCATATGTTCTCTCTTTCTTTCTTTTTTTTAACTATTTCTTTGCCTTGTTTTGGATTAATTGAGCTTTACTATTATTATTATTATTATTTCATTTTATCTCCACAGTTGGCTTATTGGCGCTTTCTCTTGTTTTATTATTATTATTTTTTTTAGTGACTGCTTTAGACTCTATAATACATGTTTAACTTATAACAGTCTACCTTCCAATGTTGTTGCTGTTAGGTGCTAGTGAGTCAGTTCCGACTCATAGTGACTCTACGTGCAATAGAATGAAACACTACCCAGTCCTGCACCATCGTCACAATCCTTGTTATGCTTGAGCCCATCATGACAGCCACTATGTAAATCCATCTCGTTGAGAATCTTCTTTTTCGCTGACCTTTTGCATTACCAAGCATGATGTCCTTCTCCAGGGACTGATCCCTCCTGATAACATGTCCAAAGTACGTGAGATGTAGTCTCGCCATCCTTGCTTCTAAGGAGCATTCTGGTTATACTTCTTCCAAGACAGATTTATTCGTTCTTTTGAAAGCCCAGGGTATATTCAGTATTCTTCACCAATACCATAATTCAAAGGCGTCAATTCTTCTTCAGTCTTCCTTATTCATCGTCCAGCTTTCGCATGCATATGAGGCGACTGAAAACACCACGGCTTGGGTCAGGCACACCTTAGTCTTCAAGGTGACATCTTTGCTTTTTAACACTTTAAAGAGGTCTTTTGCAGAGATTTGCCCAATGCAATGTGTCTTTTGATTTCTTGACTGCTGTTTTCATGGGTGTTGATTGTGGATCCAAGTAAAATGAAATCTTTGACAACTTCAGTCTTTTCTCTATTTATCATGATGTTGCTTATTGGCCCAGTTGTGAGGATTTTATTTATTCCAATAATAATATCACTTCATATATAGTATAAGAAGCTTATAACAGAATATTTCTATTCTTAGCTCTTGTTTTATGTACTGTTGTTAAACATTTTACTTCTACACATTCTATATGGGAATTTCAGAACACTTAACTGTGCTCATGTGGAACCTATACATAGACCAAGAGGCAGTCGTTTGAACAGAACAAAGGGATACTGTGTGGTTTAAAGTCAAGAAAAGTGTGCATCGGTGTTATATCCTTTCACCATACTTATTCAATCTGTATGCTGAGCAAATAATCTCAGAAGCTGGACTATATAAAGAAAACAGAGCCCATCAGGTTTGGAGGAAGGCTCTTTCACAATCTTTGACATGCATATGACACAACCTTGTTTGCTGAAAGTGAAGAGGACTTGAAGCACTTACTAATGAAGATCAAAGACTATAGCCTTCAGTATGAATTGCACCTCAACATAAAGAAAACAAAAATCCTCACCACTGGATCAATATGCAACATCCTGATAAAGGGGGGAAATATTGACGCTTTCAAGGATTTCAGTTTACTTCGATCCACAATCAATGCCCGTGGAAGCAGTAGTTAAGGAATCAAATGACGTACTACATCGGGCAAATTTGCTGCAAAAGACCCCTTCAAAGTGCTAAAAATCAAAGATGTCACTTTGAGGACTAAGGTGTGCCTGATCCAAGCCACAGTGTTTTCATATCGCTTCATATGCATGCGAAAGCTGGACAATGAATAAGGAAGACCGAAGAAGAATTGATGTCTTTGAATTAGGGTGTTGGCAAAGAATATTGAATATACCACGTGCTGCCAGAAGAATGAATAAATCTGTGTTGGAAGAAGTACAGCCAGAATGCTCCTTAGAAGCAAGGATGACAAGATTTCATCTCACATACTTCGGACACATTATCAGGAGGGACAAGTCCCTGGAGAAGGACATCATGCTTGGTAAAGTAGAGGGTCAGTGAAAAAGAGGAAGACCCTTAACACAATGGATCGACACAGTGGCTGCAACAATTGTGAGGATGGTGCAGGACAGGTTAAGTGTTTCATTCCTTTGTACATAGGGTCACTATGAGTCAGAACTGACTTGATGGCATCTAACAACAACACATTCTATAAACTCCACAATACATTGTTATTATTTTTGTTATAAATAATCAAGTATTTTTTTAAACTTTTAAAAATTAGAAAAATTATCTTCTATTTACCCATATATTTACCATTTTTGATGTTCTTCATTTCTTGGTATAGATCCATATTACCACCTTGTATTATCTCCCATCTGTCTTACAGAGATACTTAAGTATTATAGTAAAGGACATGGGCTCCATGGCCTGCCTATGGATGTTCCAATAAAGAAATTGAAACCCAATGTCAGCATCAGGGGTGACTGTTGTGGCTGCTGAAGTGCACCGTGTTGAAGGAGGCAGCTGAACCACAGCTGTAAAGATGCTCATGCACACTCAAAAGCTGGGAACGTTGGCTAACGCCTGGAGTGGGGTCCTGAAGAGGATGCCTCCATCAGGAAGTCGAGTTCTTCACTATTTGGGTCTCCTTGTCCTTGAACAGTTCCTGGTTGAGACTGAGCTCAAATTGCAATAACATTCAGATGTATCTTTCCACCAACCCTTAACGTCTTTCAGGAGCAGATGACTGAAAAGTGGGGGCCTTCACCAGTCAGCTGGATCTTTACATTAGCCAGACTCAAAGAATAGGGCTGTGTCTTCTATGTCATTGTTAGGTGCCCTTGAGTTGATTTTGATTCATAGCAACTCCATATGACAGAGTAGAACTGCCCCATAGGGTCTTCTTGGTTGTAATCTTTACAGGAGCAGATCGTCAAGTTTTTTCCCATGAGCTTCTGGGTGAATTCAATCCACCAACCCTTCAGTTAGCAGCCGAACACTTTACCATTGTCTATTTACCATTTTCTATAGAGGAGCTGATTATCAGTTCTCCATGAATCAGGAACTAGTTCAGCCTTGGGAAATCTGTTCAGCCATGAATATTCTGCTTGGAGAGCTGAGTCCAGAGCCAGGCACCACCATATACCAGCTTCTAGAGCTAGTGATGATTATGATGGATAATAATAATGATAAATAACAATACTTGAGGATTTGGTAAGGGTCAAGCACCGTTCTAAGAGCTTCACAGGCACTGGTTCACTTAATTCTGATATTGGCCCTAGAAAGTGGTTACTATTATTTATTATTACGCCTATTTCCAAGGCACAGAGAATTCAAATACATTTACAACGTGAGTGGCACAACTGGGATTTGAACCATGGGAGTTTGGCCCCAGAGTCTCTTAAACATGAAACTAGAATGCATCTAGTGAGATGGAGCTTATCGCTTTCCCCATAAATGCCTCACTTCCATACACACAAAATCCTGTATCTTAGTTTTCTCTCCCTACTGACTTCCAAGAAGGGGTTCTACCTGGTCTGAATGATCTCATGAGGAAGGTCACTGAGTCTCAGTGCTTCAGGACTCCACTTTTGGGTGCTCCATGTTGGCCGAGATGTTCACACTCCTCTTCCCATGGGGATGTGAAGGCAGTTCATATTTCTTATGTTTCACCAGCAGGCAGAACATGGGCCTGTAGACTGTGGAATTTCTGGCTCAGTTGGGCCCTCGGGGCTCCAGCTGCTGAGCCCCCATAGGTATTATCCCCAAAGATGGGTGAGCAGGTGACATTTATACAGTAAGGCTCATTAAAAGCAGGCACAACTTACAGACTTGAGTTTTTACAGAAAGCACGTCACGAAAGACATCTCCCAGCCCAGACACATGCCTTAAGGATTTGGAGGCCTAGATTAAACAGGCCATAATTTTCACTGGCATGGCATTCTCAGGAGAGGCCTGAGATATCAAACTTTAAAAGGAAGCATTTCTCTTCTAGCAACTTGGTGGTCCTGAAGGTCCTTGAAATGTGACATGCAGAGGCACAAGCTGAAGTGTCTCAGCTGCTAGGAATTTTCAGGCAAATAGGCCAGAGGCCCAAATTCTTGAGGACATAAAGCTTGTAGCTATGACTCATCTATCTGGAGCTGGCTTTGGGGATGTCTTGAGGGTTGGACCAGGGAGACAAGGGCTCCTGAACAGGACATGGAATATTCTACATGAAGAGAAGGGTGCTGATACCATTTCCCTTTGGCTGCTGAAGATCTCCTCTCTCCTTGGGAACTGTCTGCAACTCAACTCAGTTATATCCAGTTCAAGTCTCACCAGCCACAGCATTCTACCTGTAATGTCAGATGACAAGGTGATCTTCAAGGTGGCTGGGGTGGTATAGGGGATTCATTAGCAAGGAGAAAATGTTTGCCATTTGGCAAGCTGTTCATCTGAGAAATTCTGTTGCTCTACAGCAAGTTATCTATGTTCCAGAACCTCTGTCCAAGGAACCAGAGCAAATCCTGCTGATACTCAACCACCTTGTGTTATGATACACTGAATTAGTATTCTACCAAGTTTTCTAGCAAAGAGAATGAACAGCATCTACAAATAACTAGCTACCTGACTGTGGGCATGGGTGCCAGCACCTGTCATTAACCAACCTCATCACTACCTGTAATTCATAAACCTTTCTGAGACAGTGGACAAGGAAGTAGAGAGATACATGTGGTGATATGTACTCAACCATTCTTAGCTCCACAAGACTACCTGCAGCCCCCAAATTTTGTCTGTTGGGGTGCTGTGTCTGTGATGTAATCCCTCCTTTTGTGACAATGAGATTTGCTTTAAAAAATGGATACATAATGCAGGATTTGAGTAATCAGAATTGGTGTCTAGGATCAATAAGAGAAACCATCAAGGCTTCTGGACTCAGACAAGAAGGGCACCATCCCTGGGGCCCTAATTTTAGAGGCCTACGCATATGGGAAATATTTAAAAAAAATGTGTTAAAGAACACTTGGGCCCCTGTCTCTTGGGATTCAGTATTCTGCACGGTTGCAGCATGATCCATAACCTTAAAACTCTTGTGGCTAACAGTGTTCAGGTCCAGGGAAAGGATTCTTCACCTCTTGTCCTATATACTCAAAACAAAAGGTGGTTGCTTCAGAATGTTGTGAAGATTGGTGGGTTGTGCTGTTACCAACATAGGAGATGGACACTGCTCAGGACTGTGGGGAGGTGTTGAGAGGTGGAAGAGCTTAAGAGATAAGAAAATTAACTTGCACAAAGCCTTCGCTCAGATTGCAGAACAGATTCTTGTATAAAGAAGTATCATTTTTGACTGGTGCTGAATGTCCTTTTTCTTCAACTCTTGGTTTCCAGTTTATGGTTTTGGAGGTATTCACAAATCAGCACATTATTCATGGCAATTGCATACAGCAGCTGAGGAATATTTTGCAATATTAAATTATCTATATTACATCTAAATTTATATATATGTTGGTCTACTCTAGACATCCACCACCCATCTATCAGTTTGTCATACTGTGGTGGCTTGCATGCCGCTATGATGCTGGAAGCTATGCCACCATTGTGTCAAATATCAGCAGGGTCACTCATGGTGGACAGGTGTGATCATTAAGGTTGTGTGTCAACTTGGCTTGGCCATGATTCTCAGTAGTTTGGCAATTATGATGTAGTTTGGCAGTCTTATAATGATGCAATCACCTCCATGATGAGATCTGATATAATGTGATCACCTCCATGATGGGATCTACTGTGAGTAGCCAATCAGTTGAAAGGGAGTTTCCTTGGGGGTGTGGCTTGAATCCTATATAGGAGGACTTTCTGGCAAGGCTCAGGGGCTTTTACTTGCTCTGGATCCTGCAGCTGGCTCCTGTTTGTTTGACCTCCAGTTCTTGGGACCTGAGCTAGCAGCTTACCTGCCGTCTTGCCTGCCGATCTTGGGATTCGTCAGTCTTCGCAGTCTGTGAGCCATACCTCTGCTATCTGGCTTTCTGATCTTAGGTTTGCCAGCCCCTGCAGCTGCGTGAATCAGGAGAAGCCTCCAGACTAATCCACAGACTTCATTCCAGCCTCTACAACCACGTGAGCCATTTCCTTAATATAAATCTCTCTATATATTTATACACTTTACTGGTTTTGCTTCTCTAGAGAACCCAGCCTAAGACAACAGGTTTCAGCAGCTTTCAGACTAAGATAGACTAGGAAGAAAGGCCTGGTGATCTACTTCTGAAAATTAGCCAGTGAAAACCATATGGATCACAACAGAAAACTAAGTGCTGGAAAATGAGCAGCTCTGGTTTGTAAGGCAACAATGGACTAAAGCATACTGGAAATCATAAGGATGGTGTGGGACCAGCTAGCATTTCGTTCTGTTGTACATGGAGTCTCCGTGAGTCAGAGCTGACTTGATGGCAACTGACAGCAACATTCCAGACATATGCACGGACTGTGGCATTGATGCTTTATACTGACTGCTGGGTGGACACTGAAGCCTGGACTTGCAAATAGTATTATTTTTCTAAAAATAGACAATGTGATGTAATTAAAATAAGAACTTCTAAAACTTTAGTTTTCAAAAATAATTTTGAGTTATAATTTGTAATTTGTCTTAATTTTAACAAATACTTCTGGACAATTAAGAAAAATACCTTTTGAATGATCTTGAGTTAAATTTTTACATTTAATTTAACTTCTATTTCTGATGGAAATGTTTATAATTGAATACTTTTTATATTATCACTGTTAACTGGATAAAAATAAATGAAAATTGTGGTTATACAACATAATTAGTAATTTTGCTAAAGTGATGGCTAGAAACTTTTTTTTAATAAATATATAATCTTTTACAAACTATGTCTTTATTTCATTGCTTATCCAAACATAACTAGCTCAACAACAGAACTCAACATTGAGAACAGTACCCGATAATAATTAAATTTAGATGCTATTGGTATTTGGCAAATGATCAGTCATATAAAAAAGATACCTTTACACATATAAGACATATTTGGTAAGGAAGGAGGAAAAAGTATACTTTATTTAATAGTTAGATTGATTTATAAGTTTTAAATATTTAGAGCTATTATATGTGGGTTTCTGTTTATTCTCTTGTCCCAGGCTCCACAAATGTTAGGGTCACAACTGAGGGAAAAACAAGAATTCTTTACGAAGTCACAATTTCTGTCTCTTGATAAGTGACCGTAACTACCCTCTGAAGGGATGCCTCCTAGAATCGTGTTCAACATAAAACTTTTACATAAAATGAGCAATGCCATTTTTATAGCTAGAAAGTTGTACACATTGATTTACTCTTCAATTAGCCTTGACAAACTTTAGGATTTTAGGGTTTGAAGAACTTAGAATTCATTCCTACAAATACCATCATTGACTCCACTTTATGCATCTTCCACTGTTTTTGCAAAGCCTCAGGGGCCTGCTCTGTTGGCATCTTCCCCAGACCAAACTGGGTCTCTACTCCAGAGCCTTCCCTTAATTTCCTACTCTGGACCTTTTTCTACCTTAGCCTCAACATCAAAATTCTCCTGCTCTGTTTCCCATTCCTCCTGGGCTTGCTCTTTGCCTGGTATTAAGGCTTCTCAGTGCCCTGAGCAATCTCACCAAGTCTCTTGCCATAGAAAGGAGCAAGGTGAGAGCAGCAGGGAGGGCTGGTAGCTCTTAGAGCAGAAAGATGCTAGCAACTCCAGACTGTGGGAAGCAAGTACCCTGAAGAAAAGAAGAACAGTCATCTATCAGTTTCTTCTGCTACAAGATGAGGGTTGAGGGCAGAGGTGGAAAGAATCCCAACGATGTGTACCTTATGAAGATAAGTTGCTAGGGTACCTGTAAATAAATCAGTTTGTAATTGCATGAGTGGTGGGATAATTTATTTATATTTGATTTGTACTTATTTGGGCTGTAATTTTCCATCCATCCATTTCAAACAAGTAGCCAGAGTCGCTGCATTCCTTGTGTTGGGGAATTTTCAGGACCAAATAAAAAATGGCAGAAAAACCACTTTCTTTTCCTTTGTGAAAACTTGAGCTCATGGGAAATATAATGTTAGGTATTCCTAGGGAAGAGGAGAGAGAGGGAGCCATCTTTCAGGACAGCAAGGAAAGAAAGAGAGGTGGTTTTACCCCTAGACTAGGAAGTGGGTGGAAGTCAGGAGGCTTCCTGAGCAGTGGGGACCCATGCCTGCCGGAGGGGAGTTTCCTTCAGATAGACCGAAGGCCTTAAGGGCATGACTTTGGGGTATGTTTAAGAAAATTGCACTCTTGCTCTGGAGTTCCCATTCTTGATTGTTCCTCTAAAACATGACAACACAGTTGTTGGATGACGACCACTTCAGTGATAACTGGTGTGGACAGAAAAACAGATGCCTTGGTGTATGACACTTGAGAATACAGGGAGCACCAGTAAAGACTGGGACTGGATTTACAGCTGGTCCAGGAGAATAAGGACTCATGGTTGGATGTAAGTATTTTTTGATTACCTTTTTATTTTGGAATAATTTCAGGTTTATAGAAAAGTTGCAAAGATAGTACAGAGAGTTCCCATATACACCTCACCAGTTTCCCTACTGGTAACATCTTACATTACAACGGTCCATTTGTGAAAACTAAGAAACTGACATTGGTATATTATCATTAACTAAGCTCTGGATTTTCTATTAGTGTCTTCTTTCTATTCCAGGATCCAAACCAGGGTACTACACTGCATTTAGTTGCCATGTCTCCTCAGATTGATCTGTGACCGTTTCTTAGCCTTGCCTTGTTTTCATGATCTTAACAGTCTTGAGATGTACTGGCCATATAGTTTATAGAATGTCCCCCAATATGTATTTGTCTGATGTTTTTCTTATGACTAGACTGGGGTTATGGGTTTTTGGAACAAATATGACAAAGGTGAAATGTTCTCATAACATTATATCAGGGGAGTACTTTTTTTTTTAAATAAGGGAAAATGACGATTCTTTTACATCAGAGTTTATAGATTAAGATTCAAAGCTGCTATTTATACATTCATATACAAAAGGAGTTTAGACTGTCAGCTAAGAGAATCATCATACTAATCATTACAGTTGAAGAGGAATTCAACAGCTTCTGAAGTTCTTCTAGGTTGGTAAACACTTCATTAAAGCTTCTAACAGACCTTCTTATGTGTTCCAGCATGATTCTGGTACTATTTAGATACGGATTTCTTAAGTATTTGAGGAAAGCTGTTGAAATCTGGTCAAAATCAACTTCCTTTCTTTCAATACTATTAATTGCTCTTTGGCTGTATATAATCAGTTTTGCTTGAAACGTCAGGAAAAAGAAGACAAAAAAGTACATAAACCTATAACACAGTACGTATCAGGGGCTCAAACCAGCATTCTCTCATTATGGTTTTTAAGACACAGAAACTCGTTTGCAATAACATATCTAAACTGGGCTTTAGTTACATAGAATAAATTTAGAATTCATTATAAGAACCACAAGAAGGACAATTATCGTTATTAAAAAATAATTATTTCTTACCTCATTTTCACCACAGCATTCAGCCCTCGGCATCATCCAGGTCACTATATAGGCATTAATCAAAATGCTTCCTCTAGTCTTGCTGGAAATTCTGACCCATGGATAATGATTGATAGTCCCTTCCCGTATTGGATGACTGTCTCCCAGAGCAGCTGAACGCCTGACCGAGGCAGAGTGCATTCACAAGGTTGAACAACTATTCAGCGATTGACACACATCTGTTCCGTCAGGCTGACACCCCACCTTTCTTTGTCACAGTTACTTACTCTTAGAAACGAGTTTCTGGATGTTAAAATACTTCTCCTTCAGCCAAACATATAGAAATCTAGAGATTTTAGAGAATAGGTGTTAGTTTAAATATTATTATTATTTTAAGTAGAAATGTTCTCTGGCCAAGGAATGTCTAAGATTGGTGGTCTGTAAATAGACATGCTTTGGTGCATAACAAGTCATCAGCTTTATAGAGAAGGTTCGAGAATTTGCAGGTGCCTGTAGTTCAGCACTGTCCCACAGAGCAATGATTTACTAGAATGCTGGTCAGTTCTGTTCATGAGCAAGGGCACTACGTTTTATTTTTCTTCGCCTTTCTTCCATTTGGATGGAGGATCCTTTCTTCCACTGGGGTGGTAGGAGTCTCTGCCATTAACACTTCTCCCCTTGATTGTCTTTTGATTCACAAGGAATAGCTGATAATATTCTAAAGGAGAAACAAAATAAGAGATGTATGTAATGGGTAAAACACTCAAATGTCAAAACACAAGTTTTACTGCAATGGGTGTGTGATGGTTAATGTTATGTGTCAACTTGGCTAGGCTATGATTTTCAGTAGTTTGGCAGACACTATGTAATCACCTTCCATTTTGTGATTTGATGTGCGAGCAGCCAATCAGTTGAAAGGAGAGTTACCCCGGGGGTGTGGCCTCCCTCCAGTATATAACTGGGTATTTTGGCAAAGCTTGCTGTCTCTCTTTCAACGCTGTACGCTCCTCATCGCCTGACATCTGGTTCTTGGAATGTAAGCCTGCAGAAATCTTCAGACTGCCACTGACCTGCAATCCCATGAGCCTGCAGAAATCTCCAGTCTGCTGCCAGACCTACGGATTGAAAAACCTTGTCAGTTCCCACAAAAGAGTTCTAAAAATCTGGATTTAGTCCAATGGCATCCACGTTCAAAATATTATAGTCCTCTTTATGAATCTGATGTAGTCCATTTTTGTTTTGTTTTCAGTGAATCATCAAAGTAAAACTTATCTGTGAATGACAGACTTAAAAATGGCTATGATTATAATAATAATTCTTAAAAGCAAAAGATTTGCTGGAAATTAATTACAAAAGGTAACGCAGAGCCAAATAAAGTTAAGACAAAAATATCTTTAAGCATAATGATTAACCTTGAAAGAGCTTTAGATATAACATATAGCAATCTTGAAACATAATATCACATAGTCTGGACATACCAAGAATATACTATTATTAAGTTTCTAAACATCTGAATGGTAATAAAAAATCTTTATGGGTAAATGATATGAATTTCCCAGTTAAAACCATCAGCTTTGATGATGCTAGATTCAAAGGAAATAAAGTTGTGACTAAGCTAGCAATTAAAAACAATAAAATTATGATATAATGGTATTCGTTTGTTGTCTAATATCAAGCAAAAACGTAAAAGGAAACACTAACATATGAATTTTGTAAACCCAAAGAAAATTAGGTAATTCTTTTGATTTGGAAACATGTTTTAAGTAATTTATAGCCTATTAAATAACCCCCCTTTTTAGAAACAGATCTTTTGTGGCTTTCCATAAAGTTTTAAAGCTGTCAGGATTCTACCATAGGTCTTCAGGAAACAATACTTAAGTTATTTAAATCAAAGATTTTAGAGGTTAAAAAAAAATCCTTAGCTTTTTCTAAAGCCATGCAGCTTGCTTTTTAGAAATTTGTTCTAATGAGAGACTGAAGCCTTGTCTTTTAGGCAGATTATATGAAGAATAAATTAATTCTTTTTAATCCGGTAATCAAAGAGAATTTTGTTATCTTAACAATGATAAACTTAATTCTTTGCTTTAAATGTTATTTGATGTTAAAAGTTCTTAAAAATTTCATAAATTAACTCACCAAATTTCAGCCAGATAAAAACTTCGATTATATCAAAAAAATTCCCTTTTTTAAATAAGCCTTTTAAACTTTGTCTTTTGTGTAACCTTTTAAGTGGCAATAATGAACATATATATGTGTATTTTTTTTCTGTGTGGTATAAAAAAGTAAAAGAGTATAAACTTGGATATTAACTCAATTTAATATCAGTAAGTTATCTAAAGGTCTTGGAAATTACCTATTTTCTTTAAATAAAACGTATTTCATATAATATTGAGCTTAAGTTATTTAGAAAGTTTTTGCTTCTAAGACAGACATATTACAGAACATAAAAATCTTCGTCAGAACAAATTCATTTCTATTAATTCCTGGAAATATTTGGACTATTAACTTACATAAATTTACATATTTATTAGTAAAATAATCAGAGTAAGGTCTTTGAAGAAATATTGCAATATAATTTAATGATACCATTTAGAGGTAGGAAATTATCATATGTTTATGATCTTATCTTTTGTATGCTTTAAAGAATTCTTTAAAGAAGTGATTTAGGATAATTTGACTTTTCTTTTAAGGCTTTGTTACAGGAAATAAAATAAACAATTTATCGTTTTTTTTTTTTTAGTGCACTTTTCAAATATACCAATTTATATCAAAGTTTCTCAGAGTAATTATCAAAAGCCCAGGTACAAAAAAGCAGTTTTTCTGGGAAAAGACAACCTCATAAAAAACAGTAACTGCCAGCCATGGGCTTCAATTTGATAAAAGACAAACTCAAACATAACATTAGAAGGAAGCTTTCAAAACAAACTGAAGCAGAAAAACTATTAAGTTTACCTATCTGCGAGGTCAGTTTAAAAACCAGACTTAGACAATAACACATAAGACAAGCATATGGGGCATTCTTTTGAACCTAATTCATTTTGCCAGCTAGAGACCTAGCCTTATTTTAAACATATTAGTTTCTCTAATTGGATAGTACCCTCAGCATCCATACTAGGATGGATTTTAAAGGGGCAGATAGGAGCAGGGCCTCAACCCCGAAGCTCTTTGCTTCGTTTTGTTAATCTGGGTACAGTAGCCTATAGTGAAGCAATTCTGCTTTTTTGTTGTTTCGTAGAAGCTTCTTAATTCAGGAGTCTTTATGTTCTAATTTTACTGCACAGAAAGGTTAACTTTGGCAAGTCAAAAAAATCTCCATATGGGCCCTTGGTCCTCAAAGTTATCCATAGTGATTTCCTGCTAGAAGCATCAGGAGTAACTGTGGGTGGTCCCAGATGGATTAGCACTCTCCGTATTCACTAAGATTGGCAACCACGCGTGAAAAAAAGTTAAACTTCGCTCTGGAGTCTTTTACAAAAGGAGGGAAAAGCACCTGAAAGACCTTAATGGGCGTTTAGGGAAAATACAGCTAGTTCACATGGCTGGACCAAGCCGCAATACTAAGCAAAAATACTTGACGAACTTAACAAACGGGCTCCCGCTGAACCAAGCTGCAATTCAAGACAAACTTCTCAAAACAGGATCCACAGTGAACCGAAAGTAGAGACAAAAGGCCGTTAATAAACCTGGCAGGACTTCAAACGCAAAGAAAGCGCAGAAACCAAAGGGTGCCTTAAGCCTGATGCGCCCTTAGAGAAACGAAAAGAAAAGGTTTGCGCGGGGAGTTATACCTTTCATCTGTTAGATAGAAGATGTCACACTCAAAATTTCTACAAATGTTCAAACCCTAACAAAAACAAAAGACCAAAACCTTCAAGAAACGAACTGGAAACTTCAGCACCTTCAGGATCTGATAAAAACCTATAAGGGGTTTTGCCACAGGGTTGGGTTGGACTGGGTTGGGTTTTGCTTATACCAGTGTGTTCCGCCCATGGCGTGGGAGTTTGCTTGTGACCAGCAGGTAGCCTAAAGCTCTGGTCTGCCCCATGTCTGGTTAATCTTGACACAGGAGCCTTTAATCGTCTTGCGGCTAGCCACCACCCCTGTGGGGCTTACTAGGTCGACCTGTAGCCTTTATTTTTGCGGCCTGTAACACCCGAAAGCACTTCAGTGGGCAGCCATTCAAACTGTGAGTTAGAAATAAGCAAACAGAAAAAAGGAAAAGGAGCCTGAACACATTTAACAGGATCACTCAAACCACAGTTAAAACCACAAACCTCCAACAAACCTGTGCAGTGCAAATACGAAAATGAAAGTGGAGAAGCGGCTTCTATGAACGAATCACACCAAAACGCTCGGTGTTCAACTTCAGGAGCACTCACGTCCGGACAACCCCCGAAGGGTCTGAGAAAGCGGGAGGGTAAAAAGGGCCCCCTTGTCTGCGCCCGACTCTGGTTTTTCAGCTTCTCGGGTGCGGTGGGGAAAGATGTCTCCAAATCCTGCTAATTGATGTTAAATGTTTTAGAGAAAAGTCTCTCCAATTCTACTAAAGTAAAATAAAAAAGATTTATTAAAACCAATATGTCATTCAAATGGGGATAGTGAAAACTTCAGAGTCTGAAGCTCACGGATCCAAGAGAGGGGGGTGCAAATAATACACAGTGATAGAACCTTAGGAGGAAACCACATAACACAATATTCTGATTGGTCTACAGCGATTGAGGTCAATTAAAGGCGGAACAAAACAAAGCATGATTTTTTAACATTACTGGTTACATTAATACATCTGGGAATACATAGATTAGCTAAAGGATATAAATTGCAAGATACTGGTTGCAGAGAGTCCCATGACTGTTACAAAATAATGGCATGAGGAACAGTTTGGTTATCATTACCTTGCTCAGAGTGTAACATCTCCTGGGGAGATTTAACTCGAAGAATTTCGATAAGGTTTGGTTACAGACCCCTGATGACAAAGAAAGCATTTCCTTAATGGCAGGGTTGGTTCCTAAGCAAGAGGGTTTGACTGTGTGAAAGGTTATAAAGAGTCTTAGCATTAATTCAGCCATTTTGTTTTAAGTCAGATGTCTGTTTTGATTTTATATCCCACATCAGCAGACGCTCAGGTTCCAGTTGTATGTTCAACATTGGGTTTGTGAAGCTGATTTGTGTGATTGTTTGATGATGGAGTGGCCAAAAAAGAGAGAAGAACAGTCTGCTGGAGCTTCATGATTGCCCAAAAAACATTTTTCAATCTGAAATGTAGCAGAACGCTTACATTTTTGCCCAATTTCCCAGTTCAGTGGTGTGCCAAGAAATAACCATACATTACGGTAACCAGTGATGGTATCTTCTGCTATCTAGACTTGGCCAAGAACTGAAAGGCACACAACTCTGTGCATCTTTGTCAAAGAATCAGAGGAGGCACAAAATGCCTTCCTCTTGGTACAACTTCAGTGACGCTGGACATCAATGGAGTTGTTGGCACATAATAAGGAAAAAAAAAAAATTAACAATTGTAGGGGACAAATAATTCTCTATCATCATCCTTCTTGCCAGACAGCTTACTGCTTGCAAATCTATTATCCCGAGAGAGAAAGTTTTGTATTTATTAGGTAAATCAGAGGCAACCCAGGAGGTATTTGATGGGAGACATTTAATTTCCTCCTCAGTAGGACATCTTATTCAATAGGCAGTGGCTGAGCCAATCCTTTATTCTCTGACTTCTGCAGAAAACGTGGTGTAAATTGCAAATTGATTGCACTAAGTAACCAGAGCACTGAACTTTGTTGTCCTAGGTTTATTTTTCTTTCTTCCTTCCCTTTTTTTAAAACCTTCTACAGAGTGAGTTATTGCCTCAGCAGTGTGACTCATATGTCCTACCCTTTACCTTTTGGAACATTACTACTTTGCACAAAATATTCCAGTGTAGAGCTGTTGGGCTAAAAACATGGTTCAAATGCCACCACTGTGTGGATAATTGAAACACTTAGTACATCTAATTCTCTTGAAAATATGTGGCTCTGAAATATTTAAGTATACAGATACACATGGAAAAGTATCACTTAAAAACAGTCTTCCCTACATACTTCACGATATGCCAATTTAATATTTCATATCAATATAATTATGCAATATAGTACAAACAGCCCTGGAATGAAAGGCAAAACACCTAGGTTTTTGTTTCAACTCTGATTCCAAATACTGTGTGACTTTGCATAAGTCATTGAATTAGTTTTCTATTGCTGTCATAACAAATTATCATGAAATTTGGCTGCTTAAAACAACAAAAATTCCTTATCTCACATTTCTACAGGTCAGAAGTCCAGTAGGCTCAGCTCATTGCTCTGCTGTGGGTTCCACAAGGCTAAAATCAAGATGTTGACCATCTACGGCTCTTATCTGGGCTCTGGGGGAGAAGATGGTTCTAAGCTCATTCAGGCAGTGGCAGAATTCAGTTCCATGTGGTTGTAGGACTGAGGTCTCTGTTTCCTTGCTGGCTGTCAGCCAGGGGTTGCATTCCCTGCTTCTTGGTCCCCTTCATCTACAAAGTCAGCAACAGAGGGGTCGAGTCCCTCTCACTCTTTGAATCTTTCTTGCATCTTCTACCACATCTCTCTGATTCTAGCCAGAGACATTTTCTGCTTCTAAGGGCTCCAGTGACTAGATTGGGCCCACCCAGGTAATTCAGGATAATCTCTCTATCTCAAGATCTATGACCTTAACCACATCTGCAAAGTATGTTTTGCCATGTCATGTAACAGATTCACAGTTTCCAGGGATTAGGTGTGAACATCTTTGCTGTTATTTCCATTGGGCGGGCTCTGACTCATGGTGACCTTGTGTGTAACAGAACAGAATGTTTCCTGGTCCTGCACTATCTTCATGATCATTGGTATGTTTGAGTCTATTGTTGCGGCAGCCACCCTCTATAACCTTTTTCAAGCACTTACTGTACCTGATTGTAGTTGCATGCTGTGTGTCTATTTCTCCTGGTAGAATGGAAGTTTTCTGAGGCCAAGGAATCTTACTTACCAGTCCACACCTAGCTTGTTGTTATTGTTAGGTGCCATCAAGTAGGCTCCAATTCATAGGGACCTTAAGTATAACAGAACGAAACATTGCCTGGTCCTGGGCCATCTTCATGATTGTTGTAAGTTTGAGTCCACTGAAGTGGCTATTGTGTCAATCCATCTAATTTAGGGTTCATTTTTGCTGACCCTCTACTTTACCTACCATGATGTCCATTTCTAGCAATTGGTCTTTCCTGATGACGTATCTGATATAAGTGAGCCAAAGTCTTGCCATTCTTTTTTTTTTCTTCATATTTTATTGTACTTCAGGTGAAGGCTTACAGAACAAATAGTTTCTCATAAAACAGTAGTACACATGTTGTTTTATGACATTGGTTAACAACCCCACAACATATTAACCCTCTAACTTCTCAACCATTTTTTTGATGAAAATACACATAGCCAAAGAGACACCGTTTCAAAAATTTCTACATACACAGTTGAGTGACATTGACTACGCTCTTCCAGTTGTGCTGCTATTCTCCTTAAGATGAAGGCTTACAGAAGAAAATAGTTTCTCATTTAACAGTTACTACATGTGTTGCCCTATGACAATGGTTAACAATCTCACAACACGTCAACAATATCCTTACTCAACCTTGGGTTCCCTATCACCAGCTTCCTTGTCCCCTTCTGCCTTCTGGCCCTTGTCACTGGACTACTGTACCTCATTAGTCCCATTTGGTTTTATGGGGCTGTCCACTCCCAGGCTGAATGGTGAACCTCGGAAATAACTTCACCACTGAGCTAAAAGGGTGTCTGGGGGCCATACTCTCGGGGTTTCTCCAGTCTCCTTTAGGCCAGTAAATCTGGTCTTTTTTTTGTGAGTTAGAATTATGCTCTACATCCTTCTCCAGCTCTGTCCAGAACCCTCTGTTGTGATCCTGGTCAGAGCAGTCAGTGGTGGTAGCCGGGCACTATCTAGCTGTACTGGACTCAGTCCGGTGGAGGACTTGGTAGCTGTGGACCATTAGACCTTCGGACTAATCTTTTCCTTGTATCCTGTTCTCTTCATTCTCCCTTGCTCCCGAAGGGATGAGACCAGTGGAGTATCTTAGATGGCCGCTCACAGGCTTTTAAGAACCCAGACACTACTCACCGAGGTAGAATGTAGAACATTGTCTTTATAAACTGTCTTATGCCAACTGAGCTAGATGTTCCCCGAGACCATGGTCCCCACAGCTCTCCGCCCAGCAATTCAGTCCCTCAGGGAGTTTGGATGTGTCTATGGGGCTTCCATGACCTTTCCTTGTACAGGTTGTGCTAGTTTCCCCTGTATTGTGTAGTGTCTCACCCTTCACCCAAGATACCACTTATCTATTGCCTATTTAGTCCCACCCGCCCCATCCCTGGTAACCGACAAAGATTGTTACATTTTGCGTGTGAACTTTTTCATGGGTTTTTACAATAGAGGTCTCATACAATATTTGTCCTTTTGTGACTGACTTATTTCACTCAGCATAATGTCCTCCAGTTTCATCCATGTTATGAGATGCTTCACAGATTCATTGTTGTTCTTTCTCGTTGCATAGTACTCCATTGTGTGTATGTACCATAGTTTCTTTATCCATTCATCTGTTGATGGGCATCTAGGTTGTTTCCATCGTTCTGCTATTGTGAACAATGCTGCCATGAACATAGGTGTGCATCTGTCTATTCGAGTGATGACTCTTATTTCTCTAGGATATATTCCTAGGAGTGGAATTGCTGGATCGAAAGGTATGTCTATTTCTAGCTTTCTGAGGAAGTGCCATATCATTTTCCAAAACAGTTGTATCATTTTGCATTCCCACCAGCAGCGCATAAGAGTTACCATCTCCCCGCAGCCCCTCCAACATTTGTTATTTCCAGTGTTTTTGATTCATGCCGGTAATGCCGGGGTGAGATGGTATCTCACTGTGGTTTTAATTTGCATTTCTCTAATGGCTAGTGATCGTGAGCATTTCCTCATGTGTCTGTTGGCCATTTGAATGTCTTCTTTGGTGAAGTGTCTGTTCATTTCCTTTGCCCATTTTTTCATAGGATTATTTGTCTTTTTGTTGAAGAGGTGTTGGATTTTCTTGTAGATTATGGAGATTAGACCTTTGTCTGACTTGTACCGTCCAAAAATTTTTTCCCAGTCTGTAGGTTCTCTTTTGACTCTTTTGGTGAAGTCTTTTGAAGAGCATAGGTGTTTGATTTTTAGAAGATCCCAGTTATCTAGCTTATCTATTGGGGTTTGTGCGTTGACGGTTATGGTTTGTATCCTGTTAATGCCATGTATTAAGGCCTGAAGTGTTGGTCCTATTTTTTTTTCTATGAACTTCATAGTTTTAGGCTTTATATTTAGGTCTTTGATCCATTTTGAAGTAGTTTTTGTATACGGTGTGAGGTATGGGTCCTGTTTCATTTCTTTGCAAATGGATATCCAGTTTTGCCAGCACCGTTTGTTAAAAAGACTGTCTTTTCCCCATTTGATGTATTTTGGGCCCTTGTCGAAGATCAGGTGACCGTAGGTGGATGGATTTACATCTGGGTTCTCAATTCTGTTCCATTGGTCAATGTATCTGTCGTTGTGCCAGTACCAGGCTGTTTTGACCACCACAGCTGTATAGTAGGTTCTGAAGTCAGGTAGTGTGAGTCTTCCAACTTTATTCTTCTTCTTCAGTAGTGCTTTACTTATTTGGGGGTTCTTCCCTTTCCATATAAAGTTAATGATTAGCTTTTCCATCTCTTTGAAGAATGTCGTTGGTATTTGGATCGGGATTGCATTGTATTTGTAAATTGCTTTGGGTAGAATTGACATTTTAACAATGTTGAGTCTGCCTATCCATGAGCATGGTATGTTTTTCCACTTATGTAGATCCCTTTGGGTTTCATGCAGTAGTGTTTTGTAGTTTTCTTTGTATAGGTCTTTTACATCCCTGGTCAGATTTATTCCTAAGTATTTTATCTTTTTAGGGGCTATTGAAAATGGTATTGTTTTCCTGATTTCCTTTTCATTGTTCTCCTTACTGGTGTATAGGAATCCAACTGATTTTTGAATGTTTATCTTGTATCCTGCTACTCTGCTGAATCTTTCTATTAGTTCCAGTAGATTTCTCGTGGAGTCTTTAAGGTTTTCTGTGTATAGTATCATATCATCTGCAAACAGGGACACTTTAATTTCTTCATTACCAATTTGCATGCCCTTGATTTCTTTTTCTTGCCTTATTACTCTAGCTAGAACTTCCAGCACAATGTTAAATAGGAGTGGTGATAAAGGGCATCCTTGTCTTGTTCCTGTTTTCAAGGGGAATGTTTTCAGCTTCTGTCCATTAAGAATGATGTTGGCTGTTGGTTTTGCATAGATGCCCTTTATTATGCTGAGAAATTTGCCCTCTATACCTATTTAATGGAGAGTTTTTATCAGGAATGGGTGTTGGACTTTGTCAAATGCCTTTTCTGCATCAATTGAGATGATCATCTGATTCTGTTCTTTCCTTTTATTTATGTGGTGGATTACGTTGATTGATTTTCTAATGTTGACCCATCCTTGCATACCTGGTATGAATCCTACTTGGTCGTGGTGTATTATTTTTTTGATACGATGCTGAATTCTATTGGCTAGAATTTTGTTGAGAATTTTTGCATCTATATTCATGAGAGATATTGGTCTGTAATTTTCTTTTTTTGTGACGTCTTTGCCTGGTTGTGGTATCAGCGTTATGCTGGCTTCATAGAATGAATTTGGAAGTGTTGCTTCCTCTTCTGTGCTCTAAAATAGCTTAAGTAGTACTGGTACAAGCTCTTCTCTGAATGTTTTGTAGAATTCTCCAGTTAAGCCATATGGGCCAGGGCTTTTTTTGGTTGGGAGTTTTTTTTATTACCTTTTCAATCTCTTCTCTTGTTATGGATCTGTTCAGATTTTCAACATTACTTTGTTGTAGTTTGGGTAGGCCATGTGATTATAGAAATTTATCCATTTCCTCTAGGTTTTCAAATTTGTTGGAGTATAGTTTTTCATAATATTCTGTTATAATCCTTTTTATTTCAGTTGGGTCTGTTGTAATGGCCCCCATTTCATTTTTTATTTGGGTTATTTGTGTCCTCTCCTGTTTTCCTTTTGTCATTCTGGACAGTGGTTTGTCGATTTTGTTGATTCTTTCAAAGAACCAACTTTTGGTTTTATTTATTCTTTCTGTTGTTTTTCTGTTCTCTATTTCATTTATTTCTGCTCTGATCTTTACTATTTCCTTTCTCCCGGTGGTTGTGGGCTCTTTTTGCTGTTCTCTTTCTATTTGTTTGAGCTCTGTAGTTAATGTTTTGATTTTGTTCCTTTCTTCTTTTTGATATGTGCATCTATTGCTATAAATTGTCCTCTGAGGACTGCCTTTGCTGTGTCCCAAAGGTTTTGGTATGATGTGTTTTCATTCTCATTTGATTCTAGGAATTTTTTGATTCCATCTCTGATTTCTTCTATTACCCAGTGATGTGTAAGCAGAGTATTATTCAGTTTCCATGTAGTTGATTTTTTTTCCTTGCTCTTTCTACTGTTAATTTCTACCTTGATGGCACTGGTCAGAGAAGATACTTTGAATTATCTCAACGTTTTGGATCTTGTTGAGGATTGCTCTGTAGCCTAAGATGTGGTCTATTCTGGAGAACGTTCCATGTGCATTGGAAAAGAATGTGTACTTTGCAGCAGTTGGATGGAGTGTTCTATATGTCTATGAGGTCCAGTTGGCTGATTGTGCCCTTTAGGTCTTCTGTATCTTTGCTGAGTTTCTTCTTAGTTGTTCTGTCCTTTACTGAGAGTGGTGTGTTGAACTCTCCTACTATTATTGTGGAACTGTCAATTTCTATTTTCAGTGTTGTTAGAGTTTTTTTATGTATTTTGGAGCCCTGTCATTGGGTGCGTAGATGTTTATTACGGTTATGTCTTCATGAGGGATCATACCCTTAATCATTATATAGTGTCCTTCTTTGTCTTTTATGGTAGATTTTGTTTTAAAGTCTATTTTATCTGAGATTAGAATTGCCACTCCTGCTCTTTTTTGGTAGTTGTTAGCTTGATAGATTTTTTTCCAACCTTTGGCTTTTAATAAATTCACGTCTTTGTTTCTAAGGTGTGTCTCTTGTAGACAGCATATTGATGGATCCTGTTTTCTTATCCATTCTGTCACTCTCCGTCTCCTTATGGGTGCATTGAGTCCATTTACATTCAGTGTAATTATTGATAGATGTGAGTTTGTTGCTGTCATTTTGTAGTGCTTTTCTTTGTGGTGCTGAAGATTTCTCTGTTCTTCTTACTCTCTTGTGCTGAGTTACTTTTGTTTGTGGATTTCTTTTTCATTTCTTTTGTTTTTGTAGGTTTTGTTTTTTGCCGAGACTTTACGTTTTTCATCTTTATTTTTATGAGTTGGTTTGTTAACTTTCTTTGTGGTTACCATGAATTTTACTCTTATCTTTCTAAGTTTGAAGTAGTCTACCATTACTTCGTATCGCCTTGCCTTCCTCTCCATTAGAAGGTTCTATACCTATGCCGTTTATTCCTTCTTTTATTGTTTTGATGTTGTTGTCATTTATTGATTAACTGCTCTGATTCCCTGTTGTATTTCTTTTGGTTTTGGATAGTCCTCGAGAGTTCATTTCCTAGATTGGTAACTGGCTCGTACAATCCTGCGTCCTAGGTTCTGCCTGTGAGCTGAAGCTGTTTGTCCTCAGATCGAAGAACTCCCTTTAATAATTCTTGTAAGTTTGGTTTGACTTTTATGTATTCCATTAATTTCTGTTTATCTGGAAATTATCTAATTTCACCATCAAATTTGAATGAGAGTTTTTCAGGATATATTATTCTTGGCTGACAATCTTTTTTCTTTCAAGATTTTATATATGTCATCCCATTGCCTTCTTGCCTGCATGGTTTCTGCCAAATAATCTGAGCTTAGTCTTCTTGTTTTTCACAAGCTGCTCTCAGGATTCTTTTTTTTTCTTTGGTTTTGGCAAGTGTGAATATAATATGCCTTGGTGATTTTCTTTTGGGGTCTCTTATATATGGGGTTCGTTGAGCTTCTTGGATGGCCAGCTTTTCATCTTTCATGATATTGGGGAAGTTTTCTGTCAGCAGTTCCTCAATGATCCTCTCTGTGTTTTCTGTTTTCTCCCCCTGTTCTGGAATGCCAATCACTCGTAAATTTTTGCTTTTCATTGTGTCCCACATAACTCTCAGGGTCTCTTCATTTTTCTTTGTTCTTTTTTCTGAGTTTTCCTGAAACAGAGTTGTATCCAAGTGTTTGTCTTCAGTTCCACTGATCCTGTCTTCCATGGTTTCAAATCTACTTCTCAGCCCTTCTATGACATCATCCATTTCTGAAATCTTGTTGTTTATCTTTTGGATTTCTAATTGTTTTTGTATAATTTCTAGTTGTGAATTTATTTTGGCATTTTGTTCCTGCATCATCTTCCTGAATTCTTCCAATTTTTTGTCTGAATTTTCCATGAATTTGTTTATTTTTTTCTCATGTTTGTCAGCTTGTTGCCTCAGTTCTTGAAGAATTCTGAGTATTAGAGATTTGAATTCCCTATCAGGTACTTCTAGTGCAGTTTCTTCCACAGGAGAGTCATCTGGTGTTTTAATTTGGACGCCTACTGGAACCATCCTGTCCTGTTTTTGTAAATGTTTTGATATTGTTTGCTGTTTTCGGGGCATTCAGTAGTTATTTTTCTCATTTATTGATTGCAGATTTGTTTGTTTAGTCCCTTTAAAAAAAAAAATTGACTATGTCTGAGCAGGCGGACTGTGTGTTCTTTGTTGTTTGCTTGTCTGTCCGCTCAATACTTTTTGCCTCCTCCAACTGGCAGGGTCAGTCACTCAGATATGGTACAGCAGAGCAGGTCTAGCTGAAGAGGAGTTACTGGGATGGGTTGTTTATGGCACCTACTACAGCCACCAGGGCAGGTCAGTAATCAGTGCAGGGCAGGTTCCAGTAGGCCATGCCTGTGCTGTTTGGTGGTGTGATGTCAAGCGCACGGTGCAGGTAGGCAGGATGCAGCAGGGAGATTGTTATGTGTGGAGCTAAGATGGATATGGGAGAGATGAGAGAGGAACAGGAGCCAAAAACATACAAACAAACAAAGAAGAATGCTAGGGGAGGTTGCCATTGGAATGGAGAGATGAGCGAGTATGAAAGGGAGAAAAAGAGAAAGGGGTAGAGGAAGAAAAGAAAAGAAAAGAATGAATAAATAAAAATCAGAAAGGTTAAAGAACCGCAAAGTTCCCAGGGATCCCACCGATGTAGCTATGAGGTCTGGGGAAGTCGCTCTCAGGTGTCACGGTACAGCCTGGCTAGAAGGCGTAGAGGTATACAATGCCTGGTATTCAGGGATCTGAAAGAGAAGGAAGATATAGAGAGATCAGAGACTGAGCAATGAAGAAAGACAATAAGGGAAAAAGAGGGAAAAGAAAACAAAAGAAATTAAAAAAACAAAAAGGACAAGAAAGGTCCCCCCAAAAAACAGGAAAAAAACAATAACCAACGAAGAAAGAAATGCTCTCAGGGATCTCTCTGCATGTCTAAGGAAGCTGAAGGGGAGTTCCTTGCCACGCAGCTCCGCCTGGCCAGAAAGGGCTCCCAACTCAAGAAAAGGAAAAGAAAACAGACAAACAATTCAAACGAACAAAAGAACAAAAGCCCTGGGATCCCACCAGCATGGTAGCCGAGACCAGGAAGCAGCTCCACACTCAAATGGAGCTCCGCAGCCCCTCAGGAAGAAACAAAGATGGCGCACGGAGCCAGGCACTGAAGCGAAAGGAGGGGGAAGCGGCAAGAGGCAAGCAAGAAATCAAAAGAAGCAAGAAAAAAAGGAAAAAAGCAACACCAGCAGGCAACAAATGGCACTCAGAGAGTCAGCTAGTTCGGGCTGGTGTTTCTGGACAAGAGACTGTCCGCGGGAAGCAGAGGAGGCTGAGTGTGGGTGAAGAAGGGTAGAGAGTGGGAAAGTGTATGTCACAAATTGCCAGTGCTCTGCAGCCCCTCATGAAGAAGCAAAGGTGGCGCACGGAGCCAGGAACTCGAGTGAAAGGAGGGGGAGGTGGTGAGAGACAAGTGAGAAATCAAAAGAAGCAGGAAAAAAAGCAATACTAGCAGCCAACAAATGGCACCTAGAGAGCCGCCCGCTTGGGTATGTGGAATCCAAGCAGCCAGCGCTTCCTGGTCAAGAGACCATGGCTGCGGGAAGCAGAGGAGGCCGAGCAGGGGCGAAGAGGGGTGGGGGGTGGGAAAGCACACACCGCAAATTACTGGTTGTTTTTTTCTCCCACTGGACGCTTCTTGAGGCTGCTTTCTCGTACTCCCGTTTGCTGGTCTCTGATAGGAATCCAAGATGGTGGATCCATGCTGTGTTAGCTGTTAGGGGACCTCTGCATGAATCTCCTCGCCTCTGTTCTCTGTCAGTTTTCTCACTTCATTTGGTGCTTGGCTGAGTTCTTTATCTCTTCATTTGATGTTTTAGGGTTTCAGGATTGTTGTATTCTCTGTTCGACTTAGTTTTTCTGATCTTTGCTGTGGAGGGACGGCGTGGTGCTTCTGCCTAGAGCACCATTTTGCCAGAACTCTCTCGCCATTCTTGCTTCCAAAGAGCATTCTGATTATACAGTGACACCTGTGAGAGCTGGAACTCAATGGGACTGGCTTGTTTTTCGGGGTCTCACAAGTTTTCTGACTTTGACAGGGTGCAGTCTTACCACTTTTCTATTGCCTGTTTTAGTGGAAAATATTTTAGTTTTCCTTCTCTAACAGGTTTCCACCTTACACTGGTTCCAGCTTTCGAGGGTTTTACTGTATTTCTCCTAAGACTGACTTGTTCATTCTTCTGGCAGTCCATGGTATATTCAATATTCCCTGCCACCACCACAGTTTGAATACATCAATTCTTTTCTGACTTCCTTTTTCATTGTCCAGCTTTTCCATGCATATGAGGTGATTGAAAAGACTATAGCTTGAGTCAGGTGCATCAAAGTGATATCTTTGCTTTCTAGAACTTTAAAGAGGTCTTTTGCAGCATATTTGCCTAATGCAATATGTCATTTGATTTCATAACTGCTGCTTTCATGGACGAACATCTTTTGTGGGGGTGATATTATTCTTCCTGCCCAACCTCCTTGGGTCTGCCTCAACACCTTCACCTCTAAAAGAAGGGAGTTGGATGAAACTAGTGTTTCCCAAAGTATGCAGGAGCATTTCCTTTGGAGGACCACAACACGAGTTTAGGTGGGACCTGCATCTGGGTCTGACGTTAAATAATACTGACTCACACATTGAGAATGTTATCACCACATCAGTCTCTTTTGATTCCTCACATTAAGACAGAGAAATAGTCTGTTTGGAGCTAGTATTTCTTTTATATTTCTTTAGTTGTTGTTGTTAGGTGCTGCCATGAAATCTATTTTGACTCACAGTGACCTCAGGTGACAGAGAAGGAATTCCTTGTAGGGTTTTCTAGGATGTAATCTTTAAGGGAAAAGATCACCGGGTCTTTCTCCCACAGAGCCACTGGGTAGGTTGAAACTGCCAACCTTTCAGTTAGCAGCTGAGCATTTAACTGTTGTGCCATTCTAATATTTGATTATTTTCTTTTTAAATTGAGGAGTAGAAGTAGGAAGAGAAAGAAAAGAGAGACAGAAGGAGGAATCTCAGGCTGCCTGTTTGGAGGCCAGTGTAATTAGTTAAATTCAACGATGCGCTTTTGTTTTTATTGTATTCATTTGAACTGTTATCCTCTGTTCATACAAATTGATATTGCTTTTCCATTTATCATATTCATGTAAATTTTAAAATCAATATATGTAAAAAATGATACATGTACAATGAGTCCATTTAAAGAAAAATATTAATAATAATACAGTAGATATACAGATAAGCCCAACACTGTAAAGGAGGTAGGAGAATGACAGAAGATGGGGACATTCTACCCTAGAGAACCTCTTGAGTCCCTTCTCGCTCTAAAAAGTCAGCATAACCAGAAGCTATCCAAATGGTCAATGAATACACAAAAAGGTGGTTAACTTTATTATGAATCATAGAAGTGCAAATAAGAGCCATAATGAGATACCAAAATGACAAAAATGAGAAGGTATGTCATTACCAAATGTGGCAAGAATGTGTAGCAACTGGGTCTCTCATGCACTGCCAGTAAGAGTGTAAAGGGGTACTATAGGGAAAAATTCTAAAAGACTTTGAAAAGGACCAAAAAAATTACTAGGTGTCTTAACTAGCACATCCTTCAAGGTCATCACCACCTTTCATTGTCTTTGAGCTATTTTACAGCTCTAAATTATAGAAAACTGAAGTAACGCAAGTGATTCTTGTCCACAGACATGCAAATTTTGTCCATATCTATGGACAAAAAAATAGATTTGGAATTGTTGATTGCCCAGTGTATTGGCATCTTTTCATTATTCCTGGTGCTGATATATTTGTCAGTTCTCTGAATTCTTCCTTGAACCTATTGTAAAATTTTACAGGTTCTCTTAAAGATGAATGAGTTAGATAAAACCTTGGTCATGTATGATTTTATATTTGTATTAGAGTCATGATATTATATTTTTAGAAAAATACCCTTTAACAGTACAAACTAGAAAATAGTTGCATATTAACAAGTAAACATATGCATAACCCAGGAACTACAATTCCATGTATGTATTGTAGAAAAACTCTTTCACACATACAACAGAAGATACATACAAAAATATTACATTGCTTGTGAAAGTCATACAACTGAAAAAGTTCCTCAGCATTGAATGGATTAATAAACTCTGATAGATTCTTATGATGGAATACTATACAACAATGAAAGTGAACAAATTACAACCACATGTAATATTGATGAATAAGGAACACACAAAATATATACCTATAATTCCATTTATATAAACAAACAGGTAAAGCTAAACTGTAGTGTTTCGGGTTACATGCTTAGGAGGTACTATCAAGAAACGTAAAGGAATGATAATCACAAAAGTTAGGATAGCAGATACCTCTGGGGAGGAGGACATGGCAGATGCTGGGAACCAGCAATATCCTATGATACATCCTGTTGTTGTTAAGAGCCATCAAGCCAGTTCCAACTCATAGAGACTATGTACAACAGAATGAAACACTGCCTAGTCCTGTGTCACCTCACAATCCTTGCTATGTTTGAGCCCGTTGCAGCCACTGTGTCAATCCATCTTGTTGAAGATCTTCCTCTTTTTATGCTGACCATCTACTTTACCAAGCATGATGTCGTCATCAAGGGACTGGTCCCTCCTGATAACATGTTTAAAGTAAGTGAGACAAAGTCTTGCCATCTTCGCTTCTAAGGAGGATTCTGGCTGTACTTCTTTCAAGACAGATTTATTCTTTCTTCCGGCAGTCCACAGTATGTATGTTCAATATTTTTTGCCAATACCATAATTCAAAGACATCAATTCTTCTTTGGTCTTCCTTATTCATTGTCCAGCTTCTGCATGCATATTGGGCAATTGAAAATAACATGGCTTGGGTCAGGTGCACCCTAGTTCTCAAAGTGATATCTCTGTTTTTGAACACTTTAAAGAGGTCTTTTGCAGCAGATTTGCCTATTGCAATAAATCATTTGATCTTTTTTACTACTGCTTCCATGGGTGTTGATCATGGATCCAAGTAAAATGAGATCCTTGAAAACTTGAATCTTTTCTCCATTTATCAGGATTTTGCTTATTGGTCCAGTTGTGAGGATTTTTTTTTTTTTTTTATGTTGAGGCATAATCCATACTGAAGGCTGTAGTCTTTGCTCTTATCTAAGTGCTTCAAGTTTTCTTCACTTCCAGCAAGCAAGGTTGTATCATCTGTATATCGCAGGTTGTGAATGAGTCTTCCTCCAATCCTGGTGTGATGGTCTTTTTCATATAGTCCAACGTCTCAGATTATTTGCTCAGCATACAGATTGAATAAGTATAGTAAAAGGATACAACCCTGATGCACACCTTTCCTGATTTTAAACCATGCAGTATCCCCTTATGCTGTTCAAATAACTGCCTCTTGGCCTATGTACAGGTTCTTCATGAGAACAATTCAGTATTCTAGAATCCCCATTCTTCACAATGTTATCCATAATTTGTTATGATACACACAGTCAAATGCCTTTGCATAGTTAATAAAACACAGGTAAACATCTTTCTGGTATTCTCTACTTTCAGCCAAGATCTATTTGACATCAGCAATGATATACCTCATTCCATATCCTCTTCTTGAACTTCTGGAAGTGTCCTGTCATTGTACTGCTGCAACTGCTTTTGAACGATCTTCAGGGAAAATTTTACTTGCTTGTGATAGTAATGATATTGTTCGATAATTTCCTCATTCTGTTGGATCACCTTTCTTTGGAATGGGCACAAATATTTATCCCTTCCAGTCAGTTGACCAGGTAGCTGTCTTCCAAGTTTCTTGGCATAGACAAGTGAGCACCTCCATCATTTTAGTTTTTTTCAGCAACCACCACACTGTTGTCCACAATGGCTGTACCATTCTGCATTCCCACCATCAATGGATAAGGTTTCCAATTTCCCCATATCCTCGCCAACATTTGTTATTTTCTGTTGAAACATCTCAGTTGGTATTCCGTCAATTCCTGGAGTCTTGTTTTTCACCAATGCCTTCAGTGCAGCTTGGACTTCTTACTTCAGTACCATTGGTTCTTGATCATATGCTACCTCCTGAAATGGCTGAACATTGACCAATTCCTTTTGATACAGTGACTCCGTGTATTCCTTCCATCTTCTTTTGATACTTTCTACATTATTCAATATTTTGCCCATAGAATTCTTCAATATTGCAACTTGAGACTTAAATTTTTTCTTCAGTTCTTTCAGCTTGAGAAATACCGAAGATATTCTTTCCTTTTGGTTTTCTAACTCCAGGTTTTTGCACATTTCATTATAATACTTTACTTTGTCTTTTCAAGCTGCTCTTTGAAATATTCTGTTCAGCTCTTTTACTTCATCATCTTCCTTTAGCTTTAGCTAGTCTACGTTCAGGGGTGTTTCCATTATTATTATTCTTTAAAATGAGCAAGTATGTTTTCTAATTTCCTATATATGATACAGTTTACAAAAAAAAAAAAATCAAAGCTAATGAATCTATTTTTCTGGGTCCTTTGGATAAAGAAACTACAATTAGAATGTTAGAATAGGTGACCTCAGAGAGTATCCTTTGAATCCTGAAGTCAGTATTTCATAATTACTCTTTCATGGTGATAATCTACGTCACAGGGCCTAGGCATAATTTCTGCCCTCAAATTCCTGCAACACAGAAGTTCTCATAAATACCCTCACCCATACCTTCTGTTCCATATTAAATTGTAGGATGAGGACAGTTACAGGAAGCCCAGGATGAAGTGGCAGATTCAGTATGTTCCAACACTGGGACACGATGAGGCCACATCTGCAAGTTCTTGTACCAAGAAAGAATTGGGGTGGGGAATGGAGAAAGCAAAAAAGCAAAAGTGAAGAGAATCCTTGGGCTCCAGTTTCTTTTGTGGGTCCATATTCTGAACACATTATACCATACCTTATTCTATGTACTTATTCGATGCATTCATTATACTATACCATAACTATGCAGCAAATGATATACTACGTTGAATTTTCCTTAACAATATGTTCCCTTCACCTTCACATTCTAAGTTCTTCTTGGTTTTTGATATTGCTTATTGGAATATCAATGGATTGAGATGTTGTATGTGAATACATTTTGTAACCTGTAAAGCATACTGCAGTTCGTACAACATAATACCTGGTACCACAGGTATACTAAATGTACCAACCCTTGTTTGGTAGTTTCATGAAAGACGTGATTTTAGCTAATAAAATTGAGGCAAACTTAGATTTTTAAAAAGCATAAAAGTTACCTGTAAACCCATATATTTATAAGTACTCAAATATACACCTAGGTGACAGAACAACTGGAATGGAAAAAATGAAAATGTTCATGCATTGTGAAGAATGTAACTGATGTCACTGAACAACTTGTATAGAAATTGTTGACTGAGAACCTAAACTGCTGTGTAAGCTTTCACCAAAGACACAAGAAAATATTATTAAGCAAATAAACAAAAAGTATGTATAGACACACACACACACACACACTTAGGTAGAAGACTACAATGCTGTGAATTGCTTTTATATGGCCCTTCTAGCCATGGTCTTGTAATTCCCACAAAATGATTGGGTAGGACTATGAAAATAAGGTGCTTGTGCCACTTCTATTCAATATTGTATTAGAAGTCCTAGCCAGAGCAATAAGATAAGAAAAACAAAGAAAAATTATCCAGATTGGAAAAGAAGAAGTAAAATTATCTCTATTTACAGATGTTATGATCCTACATAGAGAAAATTCCTAAGAGTCTGCAAGAAAACTTCTAGAGCTAGTAGAAGAATTTAGCAAAGTTGCAGTGTACAAGGTCAACAAACAAAAATCAGTTGGGTTTCTATACACCAGCAATGAGAAATCTGAAAGGGAAATCAGGGAAAGAATTTCATTTACAATAACATCTAAGAGAATAAAATACCTAGGAATAAACCTAACCAGGGGCATGAAGGACTTCTACAATGAAAATTATAAAACACTGTTGAAAGAGATTAAAGAAGATTTAAATAAATGGAAAGATGTTCCATGATCTTGGGTTGGAAGACTTAATTTTGTAAAGATGTCAACATTACCGAAAGTGATCTCTAGATTCAACGTAATCCCAGTCAAAATTCCAACAGCCTTCTTTACAGAAATGAAGAAACCAATCCTCAACTTTACATGGAATGAAAAGAGGCTCTGAATACCTAAAGTAATGTTAAAAGAAAAGAACAAAGTAGGAGAACTCACACTTTCTGATTTTAAAACTTATTATACAGCTACAGTAATCAAAACAGCCTGGTACTGGTATAACAATAGACACATAGAACAATGGAATAGAATTAAGAGTCCAGAAATAAACCCATACATCTATGGTCAGTTGATTTTTGACAAGAATGCTAATCCCATTCAATGGAGAAAGAAGAATCTCTTCAATAAGTGGTCCTGGTAAAACTGGATTTCCACATGCAGAAAAATGAAACAGGATCCATGCCTCACACCATACACAAAAACAAATTCAAAATAGATTAAGGCTCTTAAATATGCAGACTAAGACCATAAAATTCTCAGAAGAAAATGCAGGGCCTAGCTTTTAACAATGGATTATCTCATATAATAATGAAACACAAACAGTAAAAGACAAAATAAATAAATGGGACCTCATAAAAATTTAAAACTTTTGTTCATTAAAAGACTTTACCAAAAGAATGAAAAGACAAGCTACCACTGGGAGAATATCTTCAGAAACCATATATCCAATAAAAATGTAATAACCGGAGACATAAAACTTCGACAAATTAACAACAAAAAGACAAATAACCCAATCATAAAACGGGCAAAGGATCTGAATAGACATTTCACCAAAGAAGATATTCAAATGGGCACTAAACACATGAAAAAATGTTCAATATCGCTAGCTATCAGACAGATGCAAATCAAAACCACAGTGGAGGTACCATTTCACTCCGACTAAGATAGCTAAGATTGAATGAAAAAAGAAAATAACAAATGTTGGTGAGAATATGGGGAAACTGGAAACCTTATCCATTGATAGTGGGAATGCAAAATGGTATAGCCATTGTGGACAACAGGGTGGTGGTTACTGAAAAAACTAAAAATAGAACTACCATTAAAAAAGAAAAAAAAAACAAACCCGTTGAGGTCGAATTGATTCCGACTCATAGCCACCCTATAGGACAGAGTAGAACTGCCCCATAGAACTACCATATGATCCAGCAATTCCACTCCTAGGTATATACCCAAAAGACTTGAAAGCAGAGATTCAAATAGTGACTTGTCCACCAGTGTTCATTGCAGCGCTATTCATAATAGCCAAAAGGTGGAAACAACCTAAATGCCCATCAACAGATGAATGGATAAACAAAATGTAGTACATTCATAAAATGGAATACTACCAGCCAGTAGGAGAAACAAAGTCTTGATACAGTACGACCATATGAATGGAGCTTGAAGACATTATGCTGAGTGAAATAAATCAATCACAAAAGGACAAACATTGTATGACATCACTTATATAAAAAGACAAGAACAGGCAAATGTATACAGACCAAAGTTTATTAGTGGTTACCAGGGGCAGGTGGGAGGAGGAAAGGTGGGGACAGTGTAATGCTGATGGAAAAATTGCATTTCACTCAGGGTAGGGTTGCATAACCAATTACTGTAATTGCTGTAATTAAGTTGTACACTTGTAAAAAGTTGAACTGGAAAAAGTTGTGTGATAGATATACTTACAAAAACAACAACAAAAAACAGTAGCTGTTTAGGCTGCTTATGTACAACCAAAAGCCACATGGGATTTGGTTCCTTGGTGTTATGGATTGAATTATGTCTCCCGAAAATAAGTGTTGTAATTCCTAACCTCTATGCCTGTGGTTATAATTCCATTTGGTAATGGGTTGTCTTTGTTATGTTAATGATCCAGGATTAGTGTAGGGTGTGTCTTGAGTCAATCTCTTTTGAGATATAAAAGAGATTAAACAAGGAAGCCAGCAAGCAGAGATGGGGGAAGAGAGATCCCCAGCCACATGAAGATTGTCCAGGAGCAAAAGCTCAGAAGAGACAAGGACCTTCCTCCAGAGCCAACAGAGAGAGAAAGACTTCCCCTAGAGCTGATACCCTGAATTCAGACTTCTAGCTTCCTCAACTGTGAGAAAATAAATTTCTGTTTGTTGTTAAAGCCATCCTTTTGTGGTATTTCTGTTATAGCAGCACTAGATAGCTAAGATATTTGGTTTGGACGTTTAGTGTTATGGTTTCATGGAACATCCCAGTTAATTGGCCTAATAAAATGTTTAGTGGTTCTGTTCTACCTCTTAGTATGTTGCATAGTGCATGGGTTTTTAAAAGCTTGAAAGACGCCATCCAAGCCACGACAATTGGTCTCTATCTACCTGGAGCAACAGAGGAAGAAGGAGAGTCAAGAAGAGGATATGGAATGTGTGGCTAATTGCCCCCATGAACAATTGCCTCCTTTGCTATGAGACCAGAAGAACTGGATGGTGCCTGGTACCATTACTGAACTTTTAGGATCAAAGATTCTATTGAAGGATCCTGATTAAAAGGGGGGAAAATACAGAAGAGAAGTTCAAATTCTCATGAACTCCAGACTTTCTGGAGCCATGGGGGCTGGATGAACCCTTGAAACTATTGCCCTGAGATAATCTTAAAACTAAACAATAGTTTAGCTTATGTAGTAGAAAATGTCTGCCTTGAGCATTATGCTCATTGAAGCACTATTTATATGGAATCAAAGTGACAATAGCAACTTGGAAGATGACACAGAAACATTAGGGGGCAGTGAGTTTATGTTAATGGGGGAGGAACAACTCAGAAAAGGAGGATGAGAATGGTTTCACAGCTCTCAAAGAATATAATCAATGTCACTGAATTGTACATGTAGAAACTGTTGAACTGGTGCATGTTTTGCTGTGTATATTCTTAATAACAACAAAATAAAATTAAAAATACACACATACTCAGACAAAGAAAACCGATGAAGCACATTTCTACTCTGACACACATAGGGTCACCATGAGGTGAAATCAATAAATAATAATAAATATTTATGTCCCAGAAAGGAAGACACAATGCTTAGGGGACACAGCTTCCGTTAAGGGTGATGAATAAATTTGGGAACGATTACTGGTGATGGTTGAATAACATGATGAAAGTAATTAATATCACTGAACCATACATGTGATGATTGTAAGAAAGGCAAATGTTCTGTCACCTGTATACTTGCCACAGTAAAAATAAATAAATAAATAAATAAATAAGTTGTTTGTGGCCCACCAAGGGGCTTGGATAATCTGCTAACACAATAAGGTACATGGAAACTTATGGGGGTGGGACTATGCAACTAAGGTACATGGAACCCTTGTATGGGGTTGGTTAGTTTTGTTATCCTGCTAGGCTTAAAGGGAGCTAATCCCACAGGTTGGAGGGGGGACTTCACTACCATCAAGAAGAGCCAGGAGCACGTGTGTCATTTGGACCCAGGGTCCCTGCTCTAAGAACCTCTTAGACCCAGGAGACAGTTACAGCTATAATACTCGAGATGTGCAAGACAGCAAGAAGCAGCAGCAAGCACAGCAGAGTCCAGCAGCAGAGAAATGATGGCAGCACAACTAGGAGACTGGCACGAGATGGCACAGTGGGCTTCCCAACCCATGGAGCAAGGAGGCTACAGTGGGCTTCCTGGCCCACAGAGCAACAGAGCTGACAGCCTGCGGGCAGGAGGCTTGCTGGTGGAGTGGGCTGCCTCTGGGCACTTATTGGTGGAGCTAAAGACGGTTGTAACACTTGCCTGAGCAGGGCAGAGTCCAGGCCTGAGAAAGAACTGAGAGCAGAGGCTGAGGCCGAGAGCAAGGGCCAAGGGAGACAGCAAGGTCCTGGTGGCCGAGGCTAGGCCCAAGCAGGGCCCAGTATTAGAGGACTGTCTGTGGGCATGGCTGGAGAAGAAGTTGTCCTGGTCGAAGAACTGTGTCTTGACTAGTTCCTGTTACTTCCAAGTTGATCCTTAATTGTAACCTGTTACTTCCCTAATAAACCCCATAATCGTAAGTATGGTCTGTGAGTTCTGTGTGGCCATTGCAACAAATTATCAAACCCATTAGAGAAGTAGAGAGTGCTATGGGAGGGACAGCTTGTGTCAGAATTGGTAAAAAGGTTCAAGAGTGGAGGTATGTCTGACGTCCACCTCATAGGAATCGGCTTTGGTCTGATGCTGATGCTCATGAAGTTAGATGAGGAGGTCTGACACCACGCCACTTCTAAAAGATTGCAAAACAAAACAAAACAACAGGCATTGTTCAGTCGATTCTGACTCATGGCAATTCTATGTGTTTCAAAGTAGAACTGTGCTCCATAGTGTTTTCAAGGCTGTGACCTTTCAAAAGTAGATCACCAGGCCTTCCCTCTGGGGCACCTTATGAGTGGATTCTAACCACCAACCTTTTGGTTAGTAGCCCAGCACGTAACAATTTGTACCACCCAGGATGAAGATACAGGAGGACATTTTTATCTTTAACACCTAAAAGCTAATCCAAAATGCTCTCAATATTCATATTAAATTACACAGGCCAGAACTCTAGTTGCTTTTCAGCCCAGCCCTTGACAGAAACTGCATTAATGCAAGTAATCTATGATATAGAATTTCCTTTTTTTTTTTTTTAAGTTTAAACTGTGCTAGAAAAATTAATAATTAAATAATCTGCAGGATAAATGAATGGTTCCATTTGAAAAATCACAAGTAGGATGTCAGGGTAATGAGCTTATAGTCAGAACAAGGAACTATCTCTGTGTAAATGACCATGTTTACCCCATGGAGGTAATCTCCTAAAGGAAGCAACACTAAATTCTAAAACTGATCAATTATCCAGGACAATTCCTTAATTAAAGTGCCTAGAAAAAGTTAAGCCACCACAACCAAGAGCTTGGTTCAGGCTCCGAGAATCCCTAATGTTTGTTCAGAGACGTTTCTTTGACTGTATTATCTACTATTATGATTACTACCACTGATTTCATAACTGCTATGACTGTTACTACTAAATGCTACAGCTTTGTTATTCAGCACTTGCTATAATCTAAGATTTATCCATGTTGCCTTGAACCAAGTAGATATGCCATTTACAGCAGCAGCATCTCTCAGGCAGGGTTAGTTGCAAAAGGTTACGTTTGAACTGAAAACTGCATGCAGTCGAAATGACCCTTGTAATTTCCTTAGATTATTTATTCAATATATGTAATATTTTTGTCTACTGAACCATCTCTTAATAAATCAACAAAGCTGATTTTTTTCCTGCAGCCTTGGAACTGCTCCCTCTTTGGTTACATGAGGTAGTGGGATAATTTGGGGGGCTATGTGTACTTTTTGCGTGCTAAGTATCTAGAATTGCTCAAGTTATATGGGAATATGATGTGATTTCTAATTTTTTTTTAACATTCAGTACTATTTAATAAGTAGTGAAATAAATTCAATCCTGTCCCTCTCTTCATATTGGATTCTCTCTGTATAATTCTTCCTCAGAATTATTTCTTTGTTAGGAAGTTCGTTAAGCTTAAAGGTATGTGTTTAAAATTAAACAGCGTTAACATCATTGGTGGTGCAATGGTTAAGAGCTCATCTGCTAACCAAAAGGTCAGCAGTTTGAATCCACCAGCCACTCCTTGGAAACCCTACGGGGCAGTTCTGCTCTGTCCTATAGGGTCGCTATGAGTCAGAATCAACTTGACGGCAATGGATTTGGTTTTTTTTTTTTGTTTGTTTTAACATCATTGTAGGGCCCCCTGGCCCTATCATGCAAGGTCTGGAAAGGCTGACTTAGTAGCACGACTCAAGTTGAGATCTCAGGCATTAATTAGGATTGCTGAAGACCCTGGGATTTAAACTAGTGATTAATGAGTCCTTAAACGACTAATTGCTTGTGTGCAACTCCCCAGCTCAGGGCTATCTTTATTTATTTATTTTTAAACACACCTCAACAAGATAGCAAATCTTGTAAAGAAGACTTTGTAAGGAGAGAAATTACACTCGTGGAACATTTAAAATATTGATTACCCATTCCTATCCCAATGTTCTCATAATAATTACTTAGTAATGTTTTAAAAAGTACGAGATCATGTATGCTTCATAGACAATGACTTTCAGTACATGAAGAACATTCAGGAATGACTTCCTAAATACCAACTGGAGACAAAAGCCCCGAGTTCTACCCATCCTACAAATATAAAATAAGGTTCTCTGTTCTTGCCAAGTTGTCAGTCTTCCTCATGGTCTTACTGTTGACCAAAGGCTCTCTACAAACCACCACATCTTTGAAGCATTCTCCTATTGAAGAATACACATAGCAACTGAGATTTGTAGTGCAATTTTAACTTTTCCAAACACTTCACCAACAGCACCCATTTTACCTTCCCAGTAGTCTATGGCATAGACAGGTCAAATATCACATTCCTTATTTTATTGATGTACAACATTTTTAGACAGGGATCGAGTAGTATATTTAATGCTTCACCATGTGTGTCCCCCTCCCCATCCCCAAGCAGCAATATCCGATTACCTGGTGTTATGGATTGAATTGTGTTCCCCAAATATGTATGTCATCTTGGCTAGGCCATGATTCCAAGTTCTGTGTGGTTGTCCTCCATTTTGTGATCTGATGTAATATCCTGTGTGTTGTAAATCCTAACCTCTATGATGTTAATGAGGCAGGATTAGAGGCAGTTATGTTACCGAGGCAGGACAATACACAGTATTAGGCTGTATCTTGAGTCAATCTCTTTTGACATATGAAAAAGAGAAGCAAGTAGAGAGGAGAGGAACCTCCTACCACCAAGAAAGAAGAGCCAGGTGAAGAGCATGTCCTTTGGACTCAGGGTCCCTGAGGCGAGAAACTCCTAGCCCAGGGGAAGATTAATGATAAGGACCTTCCCTCAGAGCCAACAGAGAGAAAAAGCCTTCCCCTGGAGATGGTGCCATGAATTCAGACTTCTAGCCTCCTGACTGTGAGAGAATAAATTTCTCTTTGTTAAAGCCATCCACTTGTGGTATTTCTGTTATAGCCACACTAGATAACTAACACAGAATTTGGTACCAGGAGAGGGGAGTGCTGCTCTAACAGATACCTACAATGTGGAAGTCGTTTTGGAATTGAGTAATGAGTAGAGACTGGAAGAGTTAAGTACCTAATAGTAAACACCTAGATTGCCTTGAAAAGACTGTTGGTGGAATTATGGACGTCAAAGACAATTCTGGTGAGGGCTCAGAAGGAAGTGAGGAGGGCTTTAACACAGGAGATGACACAGATGGTGAGAAGCAGCAGCAGAGAAATGGCAGCAGCAGAACCAGGAGACAGGCACGAGACAGTGTAGGAGCCAACCACAGAGCAAGAGAATGCCTTCAGGCAGGAGGCTTCCTGGTGGAATAGGGTGTCTCTGGGCACTTATCAGTGGAGCTAGGCTTGCCCACCTATGATGCACAAGAGCTGCCTTCTGGACAAGGTTTAATGGTGGAATGGGGTGCCTCCAGACACTTACTGTAGAGCTAAAGAGCTTTGGAACACTTGACTGAGCAGAGCAGATGCTCGGCTAGCCCAAGCGGCCAAGGGCCTGAGGGACTGAGAGGCCAATAAACCAGGATGCAGAAGCTGAAGAGACATGGAACACAGAAAGCAGAGCTGCCTTGGTCACAAATGATAGGGTCACGACCTCTCGGGTCTCAAAGAGTGGAAGTACGGCCTCCTGGGTCTCAAAGGGTGGGGCCATAGCCTCCTAGGTTTCAAAGAGTCAGATCTTCACCAACTCAGTTCCGGAGTGCAGGACTGCTTTCATGAGTGTCAGCAGGATGGGGCCGGATCTGCTGCCCAAAGCTGAGGGAGTGGGGCTGCAATGCCCAAGGGGCTGAGTGGGTGGAGTCACCACTCAGATGGACTAGGAGAATGGCGCCACCCAAAGCCAAGGGAACAGAGTTGCCATTCCAGTGGACCTGGAAGGCAGAGCTAAAGTCCAGGGCAGAGGGGCCTCCACCCAGAATCCAGAGAATGTAGCCAACTCCCAGAGTCTGGAGGGCGGGGCCATTGCCTAAATGGTCTCAGAGAACAAAGGATTATTTTCAAGCCTTGAGATCTAACGTAAATTGTTCTGCAAGGTTTCTGACTTGCTTGATGCCCATTATTCCTTCTTTCCTTCCAATTTCTCCCATTTGTAAAGGAAATGTCTATATTGTGCCTATTAAGATGGGTTAAAGTATTTTTTCACATGGCAAGGACATGAATTTTGAGGGGCCCAAGGGTGGAATACATATATATTTTTAATTGTGATTTAGGTGAAAGTTTACACAGCAAATTAGTTTCTCATTAAACACTTAATACACAAATTGTTTTGTGACATTGGTTGCCAACCCCATGATGTGTCAATACTCTCTCCTTCTCCACCCCAGTTTCCTTGTTTCCATTCATCCAGTTTTCCTGCCCCTTCCTGCCTTCTCATCTTTGCTTTTGGGTGGTGTGCCCATTAGTCTTGTATACATGGTTTAACTATAAAACACGTCCCTCACATGTGTTACTGTTGGTCCTATAGACCTGTCTAATCTTTGGCTGAAGGGTGAACCTCAGGAGTGACTTCAGTACTGAGTTAAAAGGGTGTCTGGGGGCTATACTCTCAGGATTTCTCCAGGCTCTGTCAGACCAGCAAGCCTGTTTTTTCAATTTACATTTTTTTGTGTGAGTTTTCTACGTTCTTCTCCAGCTCCGTCCAGGACCCTCTATTGTGATCCCTTCCAGAGCAATTGGTGGTTGTAACCAGGCACCATCTAGTTGATCTGGGTTCAGTCTGGTAGAGGTTGTGGTAGTTGTGGTCCATAAGTCCTCTGGACTAATATTTCCTTTGTGTCTTTGGTCTTCTTCATTCTCCTTTGCTCCAGCCAGGATGGGACCAGTAGATGTATCTTAGATGACCACTTGCTGGCTTTTATGACACCAGTTGCTACTCACCACAGTTGGATATAGAACATTTTCTTTATAGACTATGTAGTTCCAATTGAGCTAGATGTCCCCCAAGACAATGGTCCCCAGCCCTCAGCCCAGTAGCTCGGCCTCTCAGGGCATTTGGATGTGTCTGTGAACCTTCTGTGACTTTGCCCTGGTCAAGTTGTGCTGACTTCACCAGTATCGTGTACTATCTTATCCTTCACAAAAGTTACAACTTATCTATTACCTAGTTAGTGTTTTTCCCTCCCCACCCTTTCCCTCTCTCCTACCCATCAAAGATCATTTCTTTCTGTGTGGGAACATTTTCATGTGTTTTTATAACAGTGGTCTCATACAGTATTTGTCCTTTTGTGATTGACTTACTTCACTCAGCATAATGCGTTTCAGATTCATCTATGTTGTAAGACGTTTCACAGATTCATCATTGTTCTTTATCATTGCGTAGTATTCCTTTGTGTGTATGTACCATAGTTTGTTTATTCATTCATGTGTTGATTGCCACTTAGGTTGTTTCCATCTTTTTGCTATTGTGAATAATGCTGCAATGAACATGAGTGTGCATATGTCTATTCATGTGATGGCTCTAATTTCTCCAGGATCATTCCTAGGAGTAGGATTGCTGGATTGTATGATATTTCTATTTCTAGCTTTTTAAGGAAGAGCCATATCATTTTCCATAGTGGATGTACCATTTTGCATTCCCACCAGCAGTGCATAAGAGTTCCAAGCTCCGCACAACCTTTCCAACATTTATTATTTTCTGTTTTTTTAATTCATGCCAGTAATGTCAGGGTGAGATGTTATCTCACTGTAGTTTTGATTTGCATTTCTTTAATGGCTAGTGATCTTGAGCATTTCCTCATGTGTCTGTTAGCTGCTTGAATGTCTTCTTTGGTGAAGTGTCTGTTCACATCTTTTGTCCATTTTTTAATTGGATTATTTATCATTTTGTTGTAGAGGTGTTGCCTTTTCCTGTAGATTTTAGAGATTAGATCTTTGTCGGATATGCCATAGCCAAATTTTTTTTCCCAGTCTGTAGGTTCTCTTTTTACTCTTTTGGTGAAGTCTTTTGATGAGCATAAGTGTTTAATTTTTAGGAGATCCCATTTATCTAGCTTATCATCTGGAGTTTGTGTATTGTTAATTACAGTTAGTATGTCGTTTATGTTGTATATTAGGGCCCCTAGTGTTGACCCTATTTTTTCTTCCATGATCTTTATAGTTTTTGGTTTTATATTTAGGTCTTTGATCCATTTTGAATTAATTTTTGTGTATGGTGTGAGGTATGGTCCTGTTTCATTTTTTTACAGATGAACATCCAGTTTTGCCAGCACCATTTGTTTAAAAGACTGTCTTTTCTCCATTGGATGGACTTTGGGCCTTTGTCAAACATCAGGTGGCCGCAGGTACATGGATTTACATCTGGGTTCTGGATTCTCTTTCATTGGTCAATTTGTCTGTCATACCAGTACCAAGTTGTTTTGACTTGCAGCTGTGTAGTAGGTTCTGAAGTCAAGTAGTATGAGGCTTCCTACTTTGTTTTTTTTTCTTCAATAATGATTTACTTATCTAGGACCTCTTTCCTTGTCAAATAAAGTTAATAATTAGTTTTTCAGTCTTGTTAAAGAATACTGTTGGTATTTGGATCAGGATTACATCTATATCATATTTGTAGATTGCTTTGGGTAGAACTGACATTTTTACAATGTTGGGTCTACCTGTCCATGAGCATGGTATGTTTTTCCATTTATATAGGTCTCTTTTGGTTTCTTGCAGTAGTGTTTTTTAGTTTTCTTCGCATAGGTCTTTTACGACCCCGGTTAGATTCATTCCTAAGTATTTTATTTTTTTAGGGGCTATTATTAATGGTGTTGCTTTCCTGATTTCCTTTTCATAGTTCTCTTTATTGATGTATAGGAATCCACTGATTTTTGTATGTTTATCTTGTACCCTGTTACTCTGCTGAATCTATTAGTTCCAATAGTTTTCTTGTGGAGTCTTCAGGGTTCTCTATTGAACCAGAGGTCAGAGAATGAAGAGTCAAATGCAGGATCAAGAGAGATTATATCAAGGAAACAGCTCACGTGATTGTAGAGGCTAGAACGTCCCAAGTCCATGGATCAGGGTAGAGGCCTCTCCCAAGTCACACAGCTGCAGAAGCTGGCAAGCCCAAGATTGGCAGCTCAGAGAGCAGGGCTCCTGCTCACAGGCTGTGCAGATCGACGAATCCCAGGTTTGGCAGATAAGCTGACAGCTCAAGTCCCCAAAACAGGAGATGAGACAACAGGAAGCAGCTGCAGGATCCAGAGAGAGCAAGAAGCCAGAACATCTGCTTATATACAGATGTGGGCCACACCCCCAAGGAGACTCCCTTTCATATGATTGGCTACTCACAGTATATTCAATCATGGGAGTGATTACATTAAAACATTGAGCATCATGGCCCAGCCAAGTTGACACACAATCTTAACTATCACATCTATGTATAGTATCATATCATCCATGAATAGGGATAGTATTACTTCTTCCTTACCAATTCCAAAGCCTTTTATTTCTTTTTCTTGCCTTATTGCTCTAGCTAGGACTCCTAGCACAATGTTAAATAGGAGTGGTGATAAAGGGCATCTTTGTCTTATTCCCATTCTCAAGGAGAATGTTTTCAGCCTCACTCCGTGGAGAATTATGCTGGCTGTTGGTTTTGTATAGATGTCCTTTTGTTGAGGAGTTTCCCTTCTATTCATATCTCTTTGAGAGTTTTTATCAGGATTGGGTGTTGAACTTTATCAAATGCCTTTTTTGTGTCAATTGAAATGATCATGTGCTTCTTTTATTTTATTTATGTGATGAATTATGTTAATTGATTTTCTAATGTTGAACGCTCCTTTCATACCTGGTATGAATCCCACTTGGTTGTTCTGTATTTTTTTTTAAATATGATGCTGAATTCTATTGGCTAGAATTTTGTTGAGAACTTTTGCATCTACATTAATGAGAGATATTGGTCTGTAATTTTCTATTTTTGTGGTGTCTTTGCCCAGTTTTGGTATCAGGGTTTTGTTGGCTTCATAGAACGAATTTGGAAGTCAAAGGGTGAAATATTATTGTGGTGGTTTAGATTGTGTGTCCACTTGGCTGGACCATGATTCTCAGTGTTTATATGTGATCACTCCCATGATTGAATATGCTGTGAGTAGCCAATCAGTGGAAAGGGAGTTTCCCTGGGGATATGGCCTGCATCTGAATATAAGCAGACATTCTGGCTTTTTGCTCGCTCTGGATCCTGTGGCTGCCTCCTGTTCGTCTGACCTCCAGTTCTTGGGACTTGAGCCATCAGCTTATCTGCTGAACTTGGGATTCATCGATCTTCACAGCCTGTGAGCAGGAGCCCTGCTCTCCAACCTGCTGAACTTGGGCTCACTAGCTTCTGCAGCTGGGTGAATTGGGAGAGGCTTCTACCCTGATCCAGGGACCTGGGACGTTCTAGCCTCTGCAATTGTGTGAGCTGTTTCCTTGATGTAAATCTCTCTCTATATTTATACACTTTACTGGTTTTGCTTCTCTAGAGAACCCAGCCTAAGGCAATTATGGATTGAATTGTGTGACCCAAAAATATGTGTCAACTTGTCTAGGCCATGATTCCCAGTACTGTGTGATTGTCTTCCATTTTTTGATCTGATATAATATTTTATGTGTTGTAAATCCTAACCTCTATGATATTAATGAGGCAGGATTAGAGGCAGTTATATTAATGAGGCAGAACAACCTATAGGATTAGGTTGTATCTTGAGCCAGTCTCTTTTGTGATATAAAAGAAAGAAGCAAGCAGAGAGGTGAGGGACCTCATACCACCAACAAAGAAGAGCCAGGAGAAGAGTGCATTCTTTGGACCAGGATGCCTGTGCTGAGAAACTCCTAGACCAGGGGAAGATGGATGATAAGCTCCTTCCCCCAGAGGCAACAGAGTAAGAAAGCCTTCCCCTGGAACTGGTGCCCTGAATTCAGACTTCTAGCCTCCTAGACTGTGAGAGAATAATTTTCTGTTTGTTAAAGCCATCCACTTGTGTTATTTCTGCTATAGCAGCACTAGATAACTAAGACACCTGGGACCTTGTTAGAAATGCAAAGTCTCAGCTCGACCCCAGACATTCAGAAGCCCTCAGGTGGGGCCAAGCAATCTGTTTTCAGTTGGTTCCTAGGGTGATCCTAATGCACAATAAATTTGGAGAATCAGTGGTAGGTAAATCTTTTAGGTAGTGTCATGCCCAGAGCAAATGCACAAAAATGAGGGCCATTTTTTACACAGTCAAGTAAAAAGTCTAATGGTGTTTTCACTGGTGATATTATTGACATTTTAGCAGGGCAATTTTTTGCTATGTAGGATTGTTCTTCACACTGTAAGATGTTTATCATCCTTGATCTTTGGCCACTAGCTGGAAGTTGCAGTTCCTTCAATTTTTGTGTGAAACAAATTATGCCTCCATGCATCCATACATTCCCAAAAGAATCTGTGGGATTGGGAGGCTCAGAACTGTTACCAGATAAGAACTGTAAGCCCAATAATCAGCATGCATCTCCAGTGTGTTTTCCTCTTCAGGTTACAAATGCGCTTTTGTCAAAGGCAGATGTGTGAATTGGAAGAAATCTGAACGCGAAAACAACACTAATATTTTCAATCCTCTGCATGCCTATAAAGAGCCATTCTACCAGGCTCTACAGAGAATGCAAAGATGAGTCAGAAATAGTGTCTGCCTCAAGGAGTTTAGTATAATTAGAGAAGTTAAAGTAAACGCAAAAATAATTGTTTCATATAACAGAGTGTAAGTCTCTAAAAGAAATCAACTGATATTGGTGTTCTGAAAGAGTAATAGTAGGAGCCCCAGTGGTGCAATAGTTAAGCTAACTGAAAAGTTGGCAGTTAATCCAGTGGCTAGGCAGGAGAAAGACCTGCTTCCACAAAGATTACAGCCTAGGAAACCCTATGGGGCAGTTGCATTCTGTCACGTGATTGTTATAATTTGAAATCGACTGGAGGACACCCAACAACAACCATTAGCAGTATATGGAGCTAGGAAAGACTGCTTGATGGAGGTAGTATTTGAAGTCATAAATATATGCCTTTGGCTAAAATATTCAGTTTTGTTGGAAATGAATGTTGACACTACATCCATTTTTATGAGAGATACAAAGAAACAACACAATTACGAATTAAGGAAATCCCTTGTAGAACTAACAATACAGTGTTGCCCAATACAAACTAACTGGCAAATGTTTTGAAAATGCTGGCACCATCCTCACAGGTGGTTCCGGGCAAATTCTTATTTACAGAGATCTCCATGACTGCTTCTCAACCAGTGAGGAGCTTCCATCAATTTTAAACAAATGCTGCTTCCCTCATCAGTGATGAAAACGAATCCTTCCATAGATTTTAGAACAAACAAGCCCAAATGTTTTCAACTTTCAAAGTTTCCGTGCTACCCTTAGCTCTGGTATCACTGTAGAAAAATCAGAGAAAAGGATAGTGGGAGGTGAGCAGTGAAGACAACCTCGACGCTCTTTTTGGGAATTGCTTTCTCCTCAAGGCTAGTATGGAAAATCTGTTAAGTCTTTGTGCCAAATCTAATCAATTGTTAATAGCTGTGGGAACAGGAATGTGAAGCCACAGTTGGGAGAGAATGCCGTAATTAATTACAGGCCGCCCCCAGTTATGAACGAGATGTTTCTATGTTTTTAAGTTGAATATGCAGGTAAGCCAGAACAGGTGCATTTTGTTCTCATTTAGCCTTACTTTAGTGCAAGAAAAGGCTCAAAGCCTTTTCAATGATTTAAAAGCTACATGTGCAGCAAGTGAAGGTGATTGTAATGAAGAATTTGTTGCAATTAGGGGTTGGGGCTCAATAGTTTCAAAGTTAGGGCAAATTTACATAACGTTAAAGGGCAAGTACTAACTAGTTGCTTGTAAGTTGGATGTTCCTTACCCAGTACTGCCTGTAGTAATACCTGCTTTGAAAAAGTGTTTACTTTTGTGATAGGGAACAAAGTTTGTCTCATATAGTTTCTATGTGGTGATAAAAAAAAAAAAAAAGATGTCTCATATTGTTCTAGAGGGAAAAATATTTGATGAACAGTGTAATTCAATCTGTTATATTGAGGGCACTTGATATTAGAATTTTGCTAAAGTACTGGATTTCAACGCAGATGCCTAGATCTCCAAAACATAGTCTTCCATCTTGATTACAAGTTCTCCCACTTCTGAATCTAATAAAACTGTACCTTATTTGCTTGTTGGAGTCCCTGAGTGGTACAAATGGCTAAGGTGCTTGGCTACTAACCTGAAGGTGGGAGGTTTGAGTCCACCTAGTTGCACCTAGAAGAAAGGTCTGGAAATCTACTTTTAAAAACTCAGCCATTGAAAACCCTATGCAGCATAGTTCTACTCTGACACACCTGGGGTCGTCATAAGTTGAAATTGACTGGACAGCAACTGGTCTGGTATTTCTTAGTTCACTCAGTCAGTCAGTCAGTCAGAGAGTCGCTGTTCTTGTTATCTTTTGCTGTGTAACAAATCAACCCAAAACTTACCGGCTTAAAACAGTGTTGCAACCATTTCTTGAAACATCTCAATTGGTATTTCATCAATTCCTGAAGCCTTGTTTTTTGTCAATACTTTCAGTGCAGTTTGGACTTCTTCCTTCAGTACCATCGGTTCTTGATCATATGCTACCTCCTGAAATGGTTGAAATGTCAAATACTTATTTTTGGTACAGTGACTCTGTGTATTTCTTCCATCTTTTGATGTTTTCTGCATCATTTGGTATTCTGCCCATGTTGTTGTTGTTAGGTGCTGTCAAGTTGGTTCCAACTCACAGCGATCCTATATGACAGAGGATAACTGCCCCATAGGGTTTCCAAAGAGTGGCTGGTGGATTTGAACTGCAGACCTCTTGGTTAGTAGCTGAACTCTTAACCACTGTGTCACCAGGGCTCGATTTGCCTATAGGAGCCTTCAAAATTGCAACTCGAGGCTTGAATTTTCTCTTCAGCTTGAAAAATGACAAGTGAGTTCTTCCCTTTTGGTTTTGTAACTCCAGGTTTTTGCACATTTCATTTATAATACCTTACTTTGTCTTTTTGAGCTGCCCTTTGAAATATTCTGTTCAGCTCTTCTACTTCATCATTTCTTCTGTTTGCTTTAGCTGCTCTACGTTCAAGAGCAAGTTTCAGAGTCTCTTCTGATATTCACTTTGGACTTTTCTTTCTTTCCTGTCTTTTTAATGACCTTTTGCTTTCTTCATGTATTATGTCCTTGAGGTCATCTCACAACTCGTCTTGTCTTTAGTCATTAGTGTTCAATGCATCAAATCTATTCTTGAGATGGTCTCTAAATTCAGGTGGGATAGACTCAAGGTCGTACTTTGGCTTTCGTGGGCTTGTTTTAATTTTCTTCAGCTTCATCTTGAACTTGCACATGAGCAATTGATGGTCTGTTCCACAGGCAGCTCCTGGCCTTGTTCTGACTGACGATATTGAGCTTCTCCATCATCTCCTTCCACTGATCCTGTTGATTTGATTCCTGTGTATTCCATCCAGTGAGGTCCATGTGAATAGTCATTTACGTTGTTGAAAAAAAGGTATTTGCAATGATGGTTGGTGCATAAATTTGAATAATAGTCATATTAACTGATCTTCCTTGTAGACCATGGATATTAGCCTATCACTGATATCACTGTACCTCAGGATAGATTTTGAAATGTTGTTTTTGATGATAATTGTGACACCGTTCCTCTTCAATTTGTCATTCCTGGCATAGACCACATGACTGTCCAATTCAAAATGGCCAATACTAGTCCATTTCATCTCGTTAATGTCTGGGATATTGATCTTTATACATTCCATTTCATTTTTGATGACTTCCAATTTTCCTAGATTCGTACTTTGTACATTCCATGTTCCTATTATTAATGGATGTTTGCAACTATTTCTTCTCATTTTGAGTCATGCCACATCAGCAAATGAAGGTCTCAAAAGCTTTCCTTCATCCACATCATTAAGGTCGACTCTATGGAGCCCTGGTGGTGCAGTGGTTAAGAGCTAGGTGGCTAACCAAAAGGTCGGCAGTTAGAATCCACCAGCTGCTCCTTGGAAACCCTATGGGGCAGTTCTACTCTGTCCTATAGGGTTGCTATGAGTTGGAATCGACTCAGTGATAATGGTTTTTGTTTTTTCTTTTTCTGCTCTGAGGAGGCAGCTCTTCCTGAGTCGTATTTTGAGTGCCTTCCAACCTGAGGGACTCATCTTCTGGCACTATATCAGACAGTGATCTGCTGCTATTCTTAAGGTTTTCACTGGCCAGTTTTTTCAGGAAGTAGACTGACAGGTCCTTCTTCCTAGTCTGTCTGATTCTGGAAGCTCTGCTGAAACCCATCCATCATGGGTGATCCTGATGGTATTTGAAATACCAGTGGCATAGCTTCCAGCATCACTGCAACACACAAGCTACAACAGTATGAAAAAATGACAGATGACTGGCAGCAGATTGAAGGGGAGGAGAATTAATATCTACCTCTTGTTGAGAATATAACTAGGTTTTTGAAAGAATGTGAGACGGGAGACGGTATTGCCACTATCTTTGGGAAATACTATCATCCACAGTCACAAACATTTACTGAGAACTGATTACGTGCCAGGCTATACACTGGGAAGACAGTTGTGAAAAGAACAGACAAAACCCTTTCCTCAACATCCAGCTCAGCTGGCATAACACAATTTATAAAGAAAATGTTCTACATCCTACTTTGGTGAGTAGCATCTAGGATCTTAAAAGTTTGTGAGCAGCATCTAAGATACTCCACTGGTCCCACCCTGTGTGGAACAAGAGAGAATGAAGAAAACCAAAGACACAAAGGGAAGATTAGTTTAGAGAACTAATGGACCATAGCTACCATAGCCTCTGCCAGACAGAGTCCAGCACAATTAGGTGGTGCCTGGCTACAACCACCGACTGCTCTGACAGGGATCACAATAGAGGGTCCTGGACAGAGCTGAAGAAAAATGTAGAACAAAATTCTAACTCACAAAAAAAGACCAGACTTACTGGCCTGACAGAGACTGGAGAAACCCCGAGAGTATGGCCCCAGACACCTTTTATCTCAGTACTGAAGTCACTCCTGAGATTCACCCTTCAGCCAAAATTAGACAAGCCCATAAAACAGAAGGAGACTAAATGGGCATACCAGCCCAGGGGCAAGGATGAGAAGGCAGGAGGAGACAGGAAAGCTGGTAATGGGGAACCCAAGGTTGACAAAGGGAGAGGGTTGACATGTAGTGGGGTTGGCAACAATGTCACAAAACAATATGTGTATTAATTGTTTAATGAGAAACTAATTTGCTCTGTAAACCTTCATTTAAAGTACAATTGAAAAAAAACCTTTCCCTCTTGGAGCTCATTTTCTACTGAGGATGAGTATAGAGATAGATAGTGATTAAGTAAACCAGCAAGTAATTTTGGGTAGCGGTATGTGCTATGAAGAAAATTAAACGGAGTGCACAGGGTTTGGGAGCTTCTTTAGATAAGGGTGGTCAGGAAAGGTCTCTCTTATTCAGAAATCTGAACTATGAGAAGGAACTAGTAATGTGGAGATCTGGGGTAACAGAGCTCTAGGCAGATAGAAGAGCAAATGTAAAGCATATGAGATAGGAATGAGGTTGGCATATTTGAGAAACAGCAAATGGCCTGTGAGCAAGGAGAAGCTCAATGAGTAAAAGGAAGGTGGCATGAGATAAAGTCTGAGAAGTAAGCCAGGGTCAGACCATGAAGAGCTTGTGGATGAAGATAAGAAGACAGACATTCTGTAAGTTCCACGAAGTAAGACACTCAATTTACCTTATTCACTGTTGGAGCCCCAGTGCCTAGAACTCTGCTTAACATATAGCTGGCACTCAACTCTCTGTTGAATAGAGAATGAATGAATCAGCACCAACCTTCAACACACCACCAGCTGATATCCCAAGGCAATCTCTATATGGTGGAATATTTTCCATGGGTGACAGGCTGGTTGAGGTCTCACTTTTAATATTTAGCTTAAGACTGCCTGGGCTACTAAACTGCATGTATTACCACCTAAATGAAGACACATAATAGGGAACTAATTATAATGTGTCTCGCCCTGCTCTTGAATAATTAAATGTTTTATTGTGATGTTACAATTTGAATTTATTATCCTTTGCTGGGGAACAAAATTAAATATAATGAGGGCTGTTAGTCTCCTCTCAGTTCTGCTTGTATCCTGTGCCTCACATTATTTTTACCACTTTAATTAATGGGTTTAATTTACTTTGACTTGGATATGTGGGAATTGGTAGAGGGAGAGGTGAGACTGCTAAAATCCTTTTAATTAGACTAATAATGCCAAATCTGCATGTGTTAACAAGGGTGCACTATTAATTAGCTTTTGTAGGTAGTTTCTGGAAAGGTATCAGAGTAGCTTTGAAATATCCTTGGACATACCAGGAGATCTATTAAGTTGATAAACAGAGCATGACATTACATATTACCTCAGACAAAGAGCTTTTAATCTCTCAAGGTGTAGAGAATTGCACATTATAGATGGACACATCCCTACCTCGTTGTGTGAGACATCTTGTGTTTATCCTTCCAGGTCTACTCTCCCCACTTCTTCCCTGCTGTCTTCCCCAGAACTGACCTATATGGATCAAATCAGCAGGGCTCCCTGGTGCTCTGGCTGCTGGGTGGATTTGGCCAATAGAAGCACCAGCCGGAGATCAGAGGGTGGGAAGAGGGAAAAGCAGGTATTTATTCCCTGGATTCCTCATTTTGAGATCACCTGTGAGGCTGGCTGTGTCTCTTCACCTAAGATCACTGCTTTCAAGGCTACTTTCTCTGCAGAAATCTCTCCTCTAGATTCTGCTAACTTCTCCCTACTTTAGACTCTTTTGGTTCTAGGAGAGGTAATAGCTCTGACTGCATTACTAGTTCTAGGTACTTGCACTACCTCTTGTGGGACACTCTACGCACACCTTTGTCAATAGTCCCTTTGAAAAAAACCCTTCTAGAAATAGCCTGCTTTGAGTGTGCTATTTCTGGTTGAGACCCTTACTGACACTTATGTTAATGGAAAGTTTTTTTTGTTATATGCTATTATATTTTGATTTTGTACAAGTTTCATTAAAATTGACTCTATCATTTGAACAGACATCCGTGTTGTGCCTTTAGGATGAGGTTGTATTATAGTCAATGAGTTATGCATTTTCATGATTTTCAGATTTCTCAACTGACAGTGTTTGTTTTAACAAGAAATCAGGAGTGTTTTTTGGTAGGGGTGGTGGAGGGGGCAGATATCATCTTTAATAGCTGAAACAAGGGCTTCCAAAAATTAACCACTTTTAAATTTAAAATTTCCCAAAATACGTTAAATGAATATCTCAATTTAATAAAAAAATTTGCTCTCGGATCACTATTTAAAAAAAAAAAATCAGTCATTCTCTAAGCAGTATACTGGCTTGAATGTTTATATGAAGAACTGGATATCAGAAATCCATACTAAAGCAAGTAAGTGTAAATTACATGCATTCACGTTAAATGTGAGTGAGGGTTTTTGAAGCTTTAATTATTTGAGAGAAACATGTGAAAAAGCATCTTAGCAGCAGCTTCCGAAAGTTATTTACAATTTCCTTTTCAAGTTTGTCAGGGTGAGGCTGGTGCCTGGATCTCTGTGGGGAGATGCATGAGGCTGTTTTCCTCATGCCTCCGAACTTCCTCTACCTCTGAGAGATTTCAACATGTTCTGGGTGTCTCAGCTGTCTGGTGATAGAGCCTGCTAGCCTACCCAGTATCCATTCTCCCCTTACAGTTTTGCTAACAGAGCTTACTGAGAACAGAAATGGGGTCACATAATAAGTTTTGGCCACTGAGATGTAAGCAGAAGTTGTTGGGTAGGGTTTCTGGAACATATGCATCTTAAACGTGCCCTTTTGCCTTTAACCTCCACTTCCCACCTGGAAATCAGATGTGATGGTTGGAGCTACAGAAACCATTTTACAACCATGGCCTTGAAGATGGATGTCATATACTACAATAGAAGGGGCAGAAGAATGGAAGTTTGCTGGGACACTAATGATGTCATGATCCTACTGCAGCAGCCCCAGATGGCCCACTGCTGGCTTTCATGCTACGGGAGAGAAAAATAAACTCTCCCGTAAATTTGAATAAACTCATTTATTTCACTGTTACCTGCCACTAAATGAAACGTCTGATACACAGATTAAACTACTGTTGGTACCGTTTATAACTGCCTTGAGAGGAGATTGGTGTATTTTATGATTAAAGGAAATATTAAGACTCTTACTGAAAATGTAGGCTTAGCTTTAACTCCCAAAATGGGCATAGGATATAGATATAACCTCACTTTTCTATCCGAGCCTTTGTCCTAACCAGACTACAAAATTCAATTCCTAGAATCCCCCCCTGTAAATTTCTGTGTCCGGCCTTTTCTCTAGATACTTGATATACTTCTTCACGCTAATATGTCTTCATGATTTTTTTCACTAGATTTATTAGATATGACTTATTCTATGTTGAATTGCTTTTAGACTTGTTTATAATGACTTGCAATCTTCCCTGCTAGATTGTGAATCCATGAAAACAGGGACTATGTGAATCTTGTTTCCCAAGTACCTGGTACAGGGGCTTCAAAAGACATGTTGTTGTTGTTGCTAGGTGCTGTCGAGTTGGTTCTGACTCATAGCAACCCCATACACAACAGAACAAAACACTGCCCTGTTCTGCACCATCCTTATGATCATTGTTATGTTTGAGCCTGTTGTTGCAAACACTGTGTCATTCCATCTAATTGAGGGTCTTCCTCTTTTCTGCTGACCTTCTGCTTTACCAGGCATGACGTCCTTCTCCAGGGACTGATCCCTCCTGATAATTATGTCCAAAGTATGTGAGATGATGTCTCGCCATCCTTGCTTCTACGAAGCTTTCTGGCTGTACTTCTTCCAAGACAGATTTATTCATTCTTTTGGCAGTCCATGGTTGTCTTAAGCTTGGTTCTCTAGAGAAGAAAAACCAGTAACACATATAAATATATATAGAGAGAGATTTATTATCAAGGAAATGGCTCACGCAGTTGTAAAGGCTGGAAGGTCCCAAGTCCGTGAGTCAGGATAGAGGTTTCTTCTGATTCACATAGCTACAGGGGCTAGCAAATTCAAGATTGGCAAGTCAGAGAGCAGGGCTCTTGCTCACAGACTGGGAAGATAGATGAATCCCAAGAATGGCAGGCAAGACTGCAGGTAAGCTGCTAGCTCAAGTTCCAAGAAGTGGAAGTCAGATGAACAGGAGCCAGCTGCAGGAAACAGTGCCAGCAAAAAGCCCATGAGCCTTGCCAGAATGTCCACTTATATTCGATGCAGCCCACATGCCCAAGGAAACTCCCTTTCAACTGATTGGCTACTTATAGCAGATCCCATCGTGGAGGTAATCACAACATCATATGACTGCCAAACCACTAAGAATCATGGCCCAGCCAATTTGACACACAACCATAACCATCACAATGGTATATTCAATATTCTTTGCCAACACCATAATTCAAAGGCATCAATTCTTCTTCCATCTTCCTTATTCACTGGCCAGCTTTCGCATGCATATGAGGCAACTGAAAACACCATGGCGTGGGTCAGGCATACTTGAGTCCTTAAAGTGACATCTTTGCTTTTTAACACTTTAAAAAGATCTTTTGCAGCAGATTTGCCTAATGAAATGTGTCTTTTGATTTCTTGACTGCTGCCTCCATGGGTGTTGATTGTGGATCCAGGTAAAATAAAATCCTTAACAACTTCATTCTTTTCTCCATTTATCATGATGTTGCTTATTGGTCCATTTGTGAGGATTTTTGTTCTATGTTGAGGTATAATCCATATTGAAGACCAGAGTCTTTGATCTTCATCAGTAAGTGCTCCAAGTCCTCTTCACTTTCAGCAAGCAAGGTTGTGTCATCTGCATAACGCAGGTTGTTAATGAGTCTTCCTCCAATACTGATGCCACGTTCTTCTTCATATAGTCCAAATTCTTGGATACAGATTGAATAAGTATAATGAAAGGATACAACCCTGACGCAACCTTTCCTGACTTTAAGCCATGCAGTATCTCCTTGTTCTGTTTGAATGACTGCCTCTTGATCTATGTACAGTTCCTCATAAGCACAATTTAGTGATTTGGAATTCCCATTCTTCACAATGTTATCCGTAATTTGTTATGATCCACACAGTTGAATACCTTTGCATAGTCAATAAAACACAGGTAAACATCTTTCTGGTAATCTCTGCTTTCAGTCAGGATCCATCTGACATCAGCAATGATATCCCTTGTTTCATGCCCACTTCTGAGTCCAGTTTGAACTTTTGGAAGTTCCTTGTTGATGTACTACTACAACTGCTTTTGAATGATTTTCAGCTAAATTTTACTTGTGTGTGATATTACTGATATTGTTCTGTAATTTGTGCATTCTGTTGGATCACCTTTATTTGGAATAGACACAAATATGGATCTCTTCCAGTCGGTTGGCTAAATAGCTGACTTCCAAATTTCTTGGCATAGATGAGCGAGCACTTTCAGCGCTGCATCCATTTGTTGAAACATCTCAATTCCAACAATTCCTGAATCCTTGTTTTTCACTAATGTCTTCAGAGCAGCTTGGAATTCTTCTTTCAGTACCATTGGTTCTTGATCATATGCTACCTCCTGAAGTGGTTGAACATCAACCAATTCTTTTTGGTACAGTGATACTGTGTATTTTTTACATCTTCTTTTGATGCTTCCTGTGTTATTCAGTATTTTGCCTGTAGAATCCTTCAATATCGCAACTTGAGGCAACTGAATTTTTTCTTCAGTTCTTTCAGTCTGAGAAATGCTGAGCATATTCTTCCTTTTTGGTTTTCTAACTGCAGGTCTTTGCACATGTCATTACAGTACTTTACTTTGTCCTCTCGAGCTGCCCTTTGAGATCTTCTGTTCAGCTCTTTCACTTCATCATTTCTTCCATTCGCTTTAGCTACTCCGCATTCAAGAGCAAGTTTCAGAGTCTCTTCTGACATCCATTTTGGTCTTTTCTTTCTTTTTAATGACCTCTTGCTTTCTTCATGTATGACATCCTTGATGTCATTCCATAACTCTGCTGGTCTTCAGTCATTCGTGCTCAGTGTGTCAAATTTGTTTCTTGAGATGGTCTCTAAATTCAGTTGGGATAAACTCAAGGTCATACTTTGGCTCTCGTGGGCTTTCTCTAATCTTCTTCAGCTTCAACTTGAGCTTGCATAAGAGCAATTGATGGTCTGTCCTGCAGTCTGCCCCTAGCCTTGTTCTGACTGATGATATCGAGCTTTTCCATCACCTTTTTCCACAGATGTAGCCGATTTGATTCCTGTGTATTCCATCCGGTGAGGTCCATGTGTATAGTCACCATTTACGTTGTTGAAAAAAGGTACTTGTAATGAAGACGTCATTGGTCTTGCAAAATTCTATCAGGCGATCTCTAGCATTGTTTCTATCACCAAGGCCATATTTTCCAACTACTGATCCTTCTTCTTTATTTCCAGCTTTCCTGTTCCAATCACCAGTAATTATCAATGCATCCTAATGGCATGTTTGATCAATTTCAGACTGCAGAAGTTGGTAAAAATCTTCAATTTCTTCATCTTTGACCTTAGTATTTGGTGCAGAAATTTGAATAATAGTCGTATTAACTGGTCTTCCTTGTAGACATATGGATATTATCCTATCACTGACAGCATTGTACTTCAGGATAGATCTTGAAATGTTCTTTTTGACGATGAACGCAACGTCATTCCTCTTCAAGTTATCATTCTTGGCATAGTAGACCATATGATTATCCAATTCAAAATGACCAATACCAGTCCATTTCAGTTCACTAATACCTAGGATATTGATGTTTATGCATTCCATTTCATTTTTGACCAGATTCATTTTCCAATTTTCCTAGATTCATACTTGGTACATTCCACATTCCAATTATTAATGGATATCTGCAGCTGTTTCTTCTCATTCTGTGTCATGCCACATCAGCTAATGAGCGTCCTGAAAGCTTTACTCTATCCACATCATTAAGGTCAACTCTACTTTAAGGAGGCAGCTCTTCCACAGCTGTATTTTGAGTGACTTTCAACCTAAGGGGCTTATCTTCTGGCACTATATCAGACAATGTTCCACTGCTATTTATAATGTTTTCATTGGCTAAGTTTTTCAGAAGTAGACTGCCAGGTCCTTCTTCCTAGTCTGTCTTAGTCTGGAAGCTCAGATGAAACCAGTCCACCATGGGTGACCCTGCTAGTATTTGAATACTATTGGCATAGCTTCCAGCATCACAGAAACATGCAAGCCCCACAGTATGACAAACCAAGAGATGTGTGGGGGTCAACAGACATAGATCGAGATAATGAATGAATAAAAGAAGAGATAAATTAACAAATGAAACTAAGTTGGATCGTAAAGATTTAAAATGCTGGGAGCAATGAGGTGGACTGTACAATTGAATTTAATACTGATTATTAAGGGAGGGAGTGGGGCATTGGTGGTTTAGTGGTAGAATTCTCGCTTTCCATACAGGAGACCCGGGTTCGATTCCTGGCCAATGTACCTCATATGCAACTACCACCTGTCCATCAGCAGAAGGTTGTGTGTTGCTGTGATGCTGAACAGGTTTCAGCAGAGCTTCCAGACTAAGACAAACTAGGAAGGTAGGCCTGGTGATCTACTTCTGAAAATCACCCAATGAAAACCCTATGGATCACAATGGCATCTGATCTACAAACTACCATGGGGATGGTGCAGGATTAGGCAGCATTTTGTTCCATTGTGTGTGGGATCACCATGAGTTGGGGGCTGACTTGATGGCAGCTCACAACATCAACCAGAAGAGGGGTGATTGAAGTGAAGGAGGGGCTACTAGCTGGACCCTGTATGTGAGTGGAGGTGGCATAAGTTTTGTCAGGAGACAATATCTGTGAGCTCTGCTACTCTGTCTTATTCCAGAAATCAAGCTGTGGCAAAGGGCCTCAAACCAGAAGGAATGGCCTTATCAACCCAAAACAATTTGTAAATACTGGCTAATAGTATCTTGAATCATCATGACAAAAACAACATAAAATTTTTTTGAACCACTCTTCAATCAATAAGTAATTCCAATTAGCACAAGGTAACAGTGGAGAAATGTGGGCAGCAATAACTCATTTCACAACTGTGCTTGCTACCTTGGACCCTCATGTTAGGATTTGAAAGTTCTTTTCAACAAGGATCTTCTCTAATCAGGGACCAAGACACACCTGGCAAGTCTTTCCCAGGTTTGACAGTTGTGCTTTTAAGCATTATTGCTCGTCCAGTTTCTTGCTCTGCTGGCTCACTTATGAGAAGTATTATGTAATCATCTGACCCTGAGCCAAGGACACCAGCCTGCAGAGGCCACGGCTAATGTGAGAATAAAGTCTTCAGCTTTATGTGACTGAGTCTGCTAAACTAAGCAGCTTCCTAGGATTGTCAGAGGGTTGGCATGACTCATGTACAATTATTCTATTATAATCTTTTCCTAAGAGATGGAAGAGCCTTTGCAGGTTAAGCATTTACTTGCACTTCCCTAGCTCCACATGGGCCTGTATATACCATATTACCACAGTGTGTCTCACATCAAATCTAGAGCTTTGCAAGTCTCCATATGGTGATGCGTGGTCTCCTCTTGCCTGGAGTTCTGAGTCAGTCTCAGATTTGTATGACCCTGCTTTGCTATCAGGTAATAAAATAAAACCTACTATTGGTCAGATATTATTTTGTCTTGCTAGAGCAACTTTGCCTACAGCTGTCCTTGTGGATGGTGCCTGGCAGTGAGCAGGTTGGCTTTAGATGGTGGTAAGTTAGATGACTAAAGGGTTAAGGTAAAGGGCATTGAGTTAAAAAATGGGGATGACTGTGTTCTGGGGTCTGCTCTGTCATCACCCAGGTACAAGTTGCTGAGACAATGCTCAAGCAATCAACTTCGGGGAACTTTCCCTGACCTCACTATCCCTCCCCCATTCCTAGCCTGGGTTTGATATCCCTCCTCTCTGCTCGCATAGTACACGATCCACTTAGAACAAGGTCAATGTCTACACAAAGTATAGAATGAGGATTTAAAGTACCCTAATGTTCCAAATGAACAATAGTATTTCTTATTTTTTCCAGTTTAAAATATCTTTCCTGTCAATACAATACCATTTGGATAACTATTTTTTTTTTTTTTTTGGTATTCAAGCTTAATTGATTCTGGATTTTCCTCCCCAGGTTGTTACAGGTTGGTCATGACTAAGGTACCATCCCAACAATGGGGACAAGATGTCCAAATTGCTCCTGGTTCTTGAGCTATCCTTGGCTCCTCACTGGCCTCCGTGGAGATAGCCCTTGTTCTGCTGGCCTCTACACTGGTATCTGCTGAGGTGTGCTTGGCCCTGCCTGTTCTTTGGGACACGGTGCAGCCTCTCACTGCTGAAATCTATGGTCTCACTCCAGAGCCTTGGTTTGATCTCAGCGCTGAAGACTGGATATATATGTTACAACTATGAACATGGCAAGGTGTTTGGTTAGTTATGCTTTTCATATTCAAAAGAAGTTGGCTCCTTATTTGCTTTGTCTTTTCAGTGACCATCAACAATTCATAGGGGCCAATTCTGGACCCAATTTGCTTATACCTTGTGAATCATGAATTTACTCATGAACAAGTATGTTTTGCTCTCTCAAAAGTTTGATCATTTAGATTCATTAAGTGTTGTATTTGAAAGGAACAAGATTGGTAATTGTATTTTAATAGTGTTTAAATACTTAGAATGTTAATATATTATTAATAAACATTAAGTTCTGATAGAAGAACGTATTCTTCTCCAAGTACAGGTAATTATTATTATTGTTGTTGTTTTTAAATAGACTAGACTTCGGAATAAAACCTTGGGGAACTTTACCACCACCATCAGTTGCTGTAAACTTGATACTGGCTCATGGTGACCCCACAGGTGTCCAAGTAGAGTTAGAGCTGTTCTCCATAGAGTTTTCAGTGGCTGATTTTTGAGAAGTAGATTGCCAGGCCTTTCTTCTGAGGTGTGTCTGGGTGGACTAAAATCACCAACCTTTTGGTTAGCAGCCAAGCTAGTTAACTGTTTGCATCACCCAGGGACTCCACCATCTTACAGTTTGGGAAATAAAAGGCTCAGAGCAAGGCAGAGAAAAAGAGAAATAATAATTTTAAGAAATAACAACTTAAGATGATTTACCTTAAGTAAATAAATACAGTTACAATTCATGAACTACCACTATCTCCTACATTATTAGCTTCTTTTTATTCCCCATACAAAAATTTATACATACATTTTTACATAACTCTAATTGTTCTCCCCATACTGTGACAGCACACTCCTCCTTTCCACCCCAGATTCCCCATGTCCATTCAACCAGCTCCTAACCCTCTCTGCCTTCCCATCTCACCTCCGGACAGAAGGTGTCCGTTTAGTCTCTCGTATCTACTTGAGCTAAGAGGCACACTCCTCACGACTGCGTCCCACAGTCCAGTCCAACCCTCATTTGAAGAGTTGGCCTCAGAAATTATTTTAGTTCTGGGCTGAGAATCTGGGGGCCATGCTTTCCAGGGTACCTTCAGTCTCAGTCAGACCATTAAATCTGGTCTTCTTACTAGAATTTGAGTTCTGCACCCCACCTTTCTTCTGCTACATCGGGGACTCTCTGTTGTGTTCCCTGTCAGGGCAGTCATTGGCGGTAGTATTAGCGTTGTTTTATGACTTCATACAAATATCTAACACAGTTCCCCAACCTTGGAGTCACCTCAAGCCTTGGGATTAAGGGTTACATACTTCAGACGGAACAAGCCAAGTTTTGTGGTACAATTGAAAATAAAGTCTTTATTTCTTATTCTAAACATTGGGAAACATAACAGAGAATCTGTAATTTGTAAGAAAAGACAGAACACAGTCAAACTGAATTTTACTAGAGACCATTGCATCTGGTTCTACCTTTAAACCGTTACAGTATTCTGCTTATTCTTCTACCATGCAATTTCTTTCTACTTTTTAGTTTATAATTTGTATGTTTGTCTTAATCTCTTTACTAAACGTAAAGCAATTAAAAATAAGGGAATGGATTTATTTGCCCTCAAGGGAAAAATAATGCTACAGTATTTACCCCAGTACCCCATATATTACTAAATCTCAGTAATTATCTTTTGAACTGAATTTTGTTTGCAGATCACACAGACCTGAATTTCCTTAACAGTCATTTAAGAAGCAGTATAACCTAATCCCAGCGGTGCCTGGGCCAATCAAAAGCAATATATTAAGGAGCTCTAGTGGCGCAGTGGTTTAGCTTCGGCTGCTAACCAAAAGGTCAGCAGTTTGAATTCACCAGCCACTCCCTGGAAATCCTATGGGACAGTTCTACTCTGTCCTATAGGGTCACTATGAGTTGGAATTGACTCAATGGCAATGGGTTTTTTGTATAACCTAATGGTCAATAGCAAACTGTCTGTGTTCAAATCTCGGCTTTGCCACTTACTGGCTGTTTAACCTTGAACAAGTCACTTAACCTCTCCATGCCTGTGTCCTTATTAGTAAAATAGTGATAATAATAAAACCAGTACCGAACCAGTTGCTGTTGAGTCGATTCTGACTCATGGCGACCCAATGTGTATCAGAGTAGAAATGTGCTCCATAGGGTTTTCTGTGGCTGATTTTTAGGAAGCAGGCTTTCCTTCCAAGGTACCTTTGGATGGACTGGAATGGCCAACCTTTCCATTAGCAGCCAAACTCTTAACTGTTTGTGCCACCTGGAGACACTGGATTCCGACTCATAGCAACCCTACAGGATAAAGTAGAACTGCCGCATACGGTTTCCAAGGAGCACCTGGTGGATTTGAACTGTCAACCTTTTTTTGGTTAGCAGCTGTAGCTTTTAACCACTATGCCACCAGGGTTTCTGTGATAATAATAGTGAGGCTTAAATATATTAGCATATGTAAATTGCCTCAAACAGTGCCTGACTTGTAGCAAACACTTTACCAGTGTTAAATGTTGTTATTATTACTAATTTAACTGTCTGCCAAAGTTACATTGGATTGAGGTTCCAAAGGAATAGAAGATAATACAAACGGTTTCATGTGTCACAAAAGATATTGGCTTATAAAAGACCACAAACTTATAAATCTTTCACTATGAAAATGTAATTTTCTGCTCTTTGTAAAGACAGGGCCCTCCCCTTTTTGCCCAAGCTACTCATGCAAATTAAATAAATGGAACTCACAGAAAGAGACAGAGTCTTCAGTGCCTCTCAGGATCCCTGCCTGATTCGTGTTGGGCTTCTCTTCTGATTTCACTTGAATTTGGGACACAAGGTCCAGGGTGCTTTGTGGCTAGTGTGTGGTCAAAGATAGAAAATAAATCCAGTGGACAACCCTATCTCAACAGACAGAAGAAAATCGTGACAATTTAATAAGTCTTCAGCCTGGCTGATTAGCAATCTATAAATCAATATTTTTCTTTTTAGTGCTGATTAGGAATAGGATATTAGCCTTACTTTGAAAAGCCCAAGAATAGCAGGTGTTCCACAGTTAATACTGACTTTCTTCATTAGGACTTTTTTTTAGATTAAGCTCTTCAAAACAGGGCCAGAAGGAGTGATGGTGGGTGCAGGGTAGGGCATGGCCAGTGGTACATTTTGTGGAGGAAACCAGACAAAAACCAATCCTGTTGCTTTTGAGTTGATTCTGACTCATGGTAACCCCATGTACTACAGAATAGAACTGCTCTGTAAGGTTTTCTTGCCGGTAATCTTAATGGAAGCAGGTCACCAGGCCTTTCTTCCATAATACTATTGGGTGGATTCTAACCACCACCTTTAAGTTAGTAGTCGAGTTCACACTGTTTGTGCCACGTAGGAAGGACACCTCCAAAATGGCACCATCTACTTGATTATCTTACCAATGAACCATATGGACAAAGCACTGATGTTTCAATTGCGTATTTCCTGCTGTTTTCTCTAACAACTTTCATCTTAGTCTTAACAAATGTTGTGTCAACATATTACCTTAAAAATTGCTGAAAATGTGACAGTTTAGGAGAATATGCTCTGGTGGATCTCTTTGCCCACCATCCATTCTACTCCCATCCATGTATCTGGTAAATACTAAGAACACTGATAAGGGAGAAAGAGGGTGAGACAAATCTAAGAACAAGGCTGGAAGGCTGATGAACATCAGATTTTGCTGAACAGAGCTATTTGGCTATTATAGTCAATTCTAACTCTTTACTTTAAGCCTTGGAAATATGAAGATGATTTCGATCTGGTCCTGCCTATGATGTGGTAAGACAGAAAGAGGGATAAAAACAAGTACATATAGTCCAACCCAGCAAGTGTTACAGACGTGCTGTTGGGCCAGGAATGGAGCATAGATCTGTGGGAAGTGGGAGGTGGGGGAAGGGATAATTGGCAATACAGGGAGGAGACAACATTTTAGCTGGTCCAAGAAGATCAGGGTGAATGAGAAGACCACCCTCACTAAGAAAATAGCCTTAGCTGAGAAGACCATCCCAACTGAGGGAGTAGCCTTATTAACTGCTGTTGGGTGCTGCTGAGTAGATTCTGACTCATAGTGACTCTATTGGACAGAGGAGAACTGCCCCTTAAGGTTTCCTAGGCTGTAATCTTTACGGGAGTAGATTGCCAGGTCTTTCTCCCCTGATTAGCTAAGACTCTTAACAAAGAAAGAACAGTCTGTGGATAGTCTTGGAAGTCCCAAGGACCTTCAAAGTGAGTAATCCAGTGACTGGTAACAGTATACATTTATTCTAATGCTTCCCCGACATTCAAGAGGAAATAACTAGAACCTTTTTTCTTAACATCTCAGTTAAAGCAATCTGCTTCTAAGGTTGTTTCCAAATCCAAGGGTAGAAACATCACACATGTTCCAGAATTCTTCAAGTTCACTTATGACAAGGAGCATGCTGTTTTTCTCTTCTGATTACCTTTAACATTTCTAGTTGTGTTCTTTATCATTAAAAGAAATATCTGATGATTATAAAAGTAATACATATTTATTGGGAAAACATCAGGCAATATTTGGCTATAATAATCCTCTTGCTAGCAGAGATCCAAAATGTGATATGGAGTCAAATAACATGATTAGAATTAAATACATCACGACAGGTAAGAGAGAAATAGACTGGAGAGATCTATTTCAGCATATTTAGAAAAGAGATGAGATGGCACTCATAGGAAAAAGGCCCTTACATTAACAGTGTCGGAATAAAGGGAGAAAAAAAGAAATAGATTAAGTATGAAGACTATGCTAGAAAAAGGGGGTATATAATGTTAAACAAAATATGCTACACAATGGGATCTGAAACCAATGGGAGGAGGTGAAATTGTGTAAGGAGATTTGGGATTCTTAATCAAGGTTATCAGCAAACTCACTCTGTAACGGGCCAGATGGTACCTTAGGTTTTGCAGGCCAGTCTGTCACTACGACTCAGCTCTGCTATTGTAACTTAAAAGCAGTCATAGACAACATGTGAACAAATAGGCATGGCTATGTTCTAACAAAACATAAAAACAGACGGCAATTGGATATGGCCCGTGAGCTGTAGTTTTCTATCCCCTGGTTTAGATGAGCCAGATGGTGGCATTTCCCTAAACTTAGTCTCTTTGTCTGTAAAATGGCAATAATACTTTTCCTGGTTTTGATTGTTATGAGGATTAAATAACAATCATGAACGGTCCCAATGCAGTGCTTGGCACAAGGTATGAACTAAAATGTTAACTCACACACCACCCTGCAAGTTAGTGATCATTATCCACAACTGAACATTGTCCCAGTTAATCATGCCTAGGAATTAAAGATAGAGCAGGTAGAGAAAAAAGACTTGATAGATGGGAGGTAAGTTATTGATTTTGGTTGTGGTTTTTCTATAGACAAATCATTAAAAACCATCTTCTTGCAAATTAAAGAAACAGCAAAGTACAGCTGCAAAAACAAATCGACTAAAGTTGGCATAAGGTAATTTCCATGACAATAAGCTCATTTTCCCCCTTGTCTTTATTAAGCTTTCCAAACTTTGAAAGAAAATCCTTACTTTTAAGAAACGGAGATCGAAAACAGTACAAGCAGAAATTTATCGATACAGATGTTATTTCAACAAAAGGGTAAAACAATTTATTTGTAATTATTAATTTCATCAGAATGACATTTTACTTTTCACTGGGAGTGGAATCACTGTGGTTGATTCAGGAAATACTCAATGGCATCTCCAGGTAGCACCACTGCGGGTTCTGTGAAGCATTTCTAAATGAGGTAATTTTATTTTACACAGGGTTTCTTGTAAAAATTATTGTCTTTCTGTACATCTAATTAAAATAAAGAAGTAATAAAGAATTTGCTGTTTTAAATAGAGCATAGATCTTAATGCAATTATTGTGTCATTAATAATTCTTTAACAGACTTCCTTGCACAAGATGAATAAAAAGACTTCTACACCGTGAAAAATCAATGCACATTACTCATTTACATTAACAAAGCTACACAAAGCAATCTGAGTCTTCATTAAATTATTTCTCCTGTAAACTAGAGGAGTTGGGAGGGTCATCAGCTATTTATAACCTAAGTGGAGCTTTACTTCATAGGAGAACTCTCCATGACTGGGTACTTGTATCAGTGTCATTTAAATGAAGGGCCAAATAACATCAGGGATCTTAGTAAGTGCAAATAGATCGGCATACTCCAGAAAAGGAACTAAATGACAGAAGATAGCCATCATTATAGTGCTGTAATATAAACGGCTCAATGCTCTATTTGAAAAGTAAAATTCTTAAAAATTTGTTAAAAGTTGTGATTAAGTCCCTAACCCTTTCCCCAACACACATTCATTTGGACCATCTTTAAGTCAACTAGGTGACAGTAACACCAGTAACCTTAAAATACAATCATGAATAAAAACAGATGCGTGGATTAACAAAATATGGTATATCCATATGTTACAAATAATTAAAACTCAAAGAAATTGAAATATAAGATTTATTCTGAGCTGTTATTCTATACACATATAGGGAGACCATTCTGATTATAAAAAAAAGCAAATGGCTAAAAGTAGGCTAGTTACAATGAAGCTTATAAAGTGAAAAGAAGGGAGAAGAATACAGTAAGATCAACCATTGGCTAATCTTTTTTTTTTTTATTGTTGTAGTTTAAGTGAAAGTTTACAATTTAAGTTAGTCTCATACAAAAATTTATACATACATTGTTATGTGACCCTAATTGCTCTCCCTATACTGTGACAGCACATTCTTCCTTTCCACCCCTGATTTCCCATGTCCATTCAACCAGCTCCTGACCCTCTCTGCCTTCTCATCTCACCTCTGCACAGAAGCTCCCCATTTAGCCTCATGTATCTACTTGAGCTAAGAAGCACACTTTTTACGAGTATAATTTTATGTCCCACAGTCCAGTCCAATCTTGGTCTGAAGAGTTGGCCTCAGGAATTGTCTTAGTTCTGGGTTGACAGACCATCAGGGGGTCATGTTTTCTGGGGTTCCTCCAGTCTCAGTCAGACCATCAAGTCCAATCTTTTCACTAGAATTTGAGTTCTGCACCCAACCTTTCTCCTGCTCCATCAGGGACTGTTGTGTTCCCTGTCAGGGCGCTCATTGGTGGTAGCTGGGCACCATCCAGTTCTTCTGGTCTCAGGCTGATGAAGTCTCTGGTTTATGTGGCTCTTTCTGTCTCTTTGGCTAACACTTTCCTTCTGTCTTTGGTGTTCTTCATACTCCTTTACGCCAGGTAGTTGGGACCAATTGCTGTATCTTAGATGGCTGCTTGCTAGCTTTTAAGACTCCAGACACCACTCACCAAAGTAGGATGCAGAACATTTTCTTAATAAACTTGTTAATGTCATTGGCTAATCTTAACATGATTGCTTGAATCTTGCCCTCCCCCTTTTACTCAGATCAACTGGTATCAGATTACTAGGTAGTCTCTGGTCTGGCAGCTAAAAATTTGGTTTTGTTGGGAAAAAAAAAAAACAACTTAAAATCAAAGTAACGTATCTGTTATTAATTTTTCTCTTTGGTATATACAATGGAATATTACTCAGCCAGAAAGAGGAATGCAGTTCTGATACATACTACAATATGGATAAACCTTGAAAACATTATGTTACGTAAAATAAATCAGACATAAAAGGTCAAATATCATATAACCCCACTTACTTGAAATATCTAGAATAATCAAATGAATAGAGACAAAAGTTTATTACTAGTTACCAGGTGGGTGGAATGGGGAGTTATTGTTTGAGGGATACTGAGTTTCTGTTTGGGGTGATGAAGATTTCTGGAAGTATAGAGTGGTGATGGTTATACAACATTAACTAATGTCAATGAATTGGCCACTTGAAAATGTGTAAAATGGCAAATTTTTTGTTATGTATATTTTACCACAAAAAATTTTAATGCAATCATAAGGGTATCTCAAATAATATTTTCATAGTTTAGTATTTTCTAGAATTTCATCCAATATTATTATAAGAACATTTGAGAAGGACAAAAAGCAAAGCAAAACAAAACTCAAGATGATTTTTTTTTTTTTTTTTGTCAAAAGAGGAAAGACTGTTGTTATAAAAAGGCTTTAGGAGGAAGACAAGATTCTTGGCAATTTTTAGTCACATGTCTCTAAGTGATAACTCAGAGCCTGAGGTGGACCCCTACACACTAAAGAAAAGGTGCAAGGTTCAATTAAATTCCCATGGGAAAGAATTGTCTAAGGAATTGAATAAACAGCTTCATAATTGCAACAGTGACTTTGGCTCCTTTTTAGCATCTAAGTTGCTTCCTGAACCATCAAGGTGACAAATGATAGGATGAGTGTTAACACCAAGTTCTTTTTTTTTTTGTACTTTAGATAAAGGTTTACAGAACAAATAGTTTCTCATTAAACAGTTAATATACATATTGTTTTATGACAATGGTTAACAACCCCATGACAGGTCAACACTGTCCCTTCTCAACCTTGGGTTCCTTATTACCAGCTTTTCTGTCCCCTCCTGCCTTCTCGTCCTTGTCCCTGGACTGTTGTGCCCCATTAGTCTCGTTTTGTTTTATGGGGCTGTCTAATCTTTGGCTAAAGGGTGAACCTTGGGAGTGACTTCATTACTGAGCTAAAACGGTGTCCGGGAGCCATACTCTTGAGGTTTCTCAAATCTGTATCAGGCCAGTAAGTCTGGTCTTTTTTGTGAGTTAGAATTTTGTTCTATGTTTTTCCCCAGCTCTGTCCGGGACCCTCTATTGTGATCCCTGTCAGAGCAGTCAGAGGTGGTAGCTGGGCACCATCTAGTTGTACTGGACTCAGTCTGGTGGAGGCCGTGGTAGCTGTGGTCCATTAGTCCTTTGGACTAATCCTTTCCTTGTATCTTGTTTTCTTCATTCTCCCTTGCTCCCAAAGGGGTGAGACCAGTGCAGTATCTTAGATGGCTGCTCACAGGCTTTTAAGATCCCAGACACTACTCACCAAGGTGGAATGTAGAACATTTTCTTCATAAACTGTGTTATGCCAATTGAGCTAGATGTTCCCTGAAACCATGGTCCCCACAGCCCTCTGCCCATTCAGTCCCTCAGGGAGTTTGGATATGTCTATGGAACTTCCATGACCTTTCCTTGTACAAGTTGTGCTGGCTTCCGCAGTATTGTCTTACCTGTCACCAAAGTCACCACTTATCTATTGTCTATTTACTATTTCTCCCTCCCACCCCTCCCATCCCTCATAACCAACAAAGATGGTTTATTTTTGTGTGTAAACTATTTCATGAATTTTTAAAGTAGAGGTCTCATACAGTATTTGTCCTTTTGTGATTGACTGATTTCACTCAGCATAGTGTCCTCTAGTTTCATACATGTTATGAGATGCTTCACAGATTCATCTTTGTTCTTTATTGTTGCATAGGACTCCATTGTTAACTCAAGTTCTTGTTGAGTCATTTGGTAAAGCCTTCAATTTACATGGCAGGTTTTGGTAAATGTTAAGTATTGATGGTGAAACTGAGACCATCAGAAAAGACAGCCAATAATCAAACCAGTCTGTGAATATATGGCTGAAAGAGATTTCCTGGGGCCTTGTGGGACATTTGCTCCAGGAAAATTACAAGAATTTGGAGAGTATTTGTGAATCGTTCACCAACTTTTCAAGAAAAATCACTGAATGGCAGATTTATAGAGACCTAATTCTCACAACTTGGCCAGGAAGAACTCTACAGGATGGATGGCTCTGCAGAAGAGGTACCAGGAAGGCTCTGCATGTGTTTGGAGGGCATGTTGCTATGTCGTATAGTGCTGTAATGAAGGGCATTTGGACTTAGAACTCCCAAAGGTCTTTTACTCATTCATCAGTAGTCTTCTGTTTGAATGCTAGGAGCAGGAGAGACGCAAGAAGCAAAGTTCATGATATTGTCAATTTTCTTCTATTATCTCTAAAATATTCTAAAGTAATATTATATTTTATGACTCTGCTTGCCATAGAGGGAATTAGCTGTAATATTGATCGTGCATTTTGAAGAACATGAAATAGCTTGACTAAGATATTTATCAAGACCACCACCTGCCTGTCAGTTTGTTGTACTGTGGTGGCTTGCATGTTGCTGTGATGCTGGAAGCTATGCCAACAGTATTTCAAATACCAGCAGGGTGACCCATGGTGGATAGGTATCAGTGGAGCTTCCAGACTAAGACAGAATAGGAAGAAAGGACTAGCTATCTACTTCTGAATATTAGCCAGTGAAAACCTTTTGGATCACAACAGAATATTGTCCCATATAGTACAGGAATATGAGCCCCTTAGGTTGGAAGGCACTCAAAATATTAATACACAGTGGCCACACAATAGACTTGAGCATACCAACAATTGTGAAGATAGTGCAGGGCTAGGTAATGCTTTATTCTTTTACACACAGGGTTACCATGAGTTGGAGCTGATTCAATGATAACTAGCAACAATATGAACCTACTAGAAAACACAAATGCACGGATACTACAAAAGTATTGCATATTATGTACAAAGAAAGTGGGTGCTAATTTTCCTCCCACTATCCATTCTGCCCTCTTCCCAAGTGAAAGGACATATGAACTCTAGATGAGCTCATAAGCTGAGAGTGGCCTAGTGTATAACTTCTGTCCAATCAAATGTGTGGGGGAATTTCATGGGGAATGTTGATGGAATCTTCCTTAAAAGACAGCCAGAGCATTTCCTTGTTCATCCCCTCTTCCTTCCTGCTTACAGAATGTGGATGAGACTGCTGTTGCTAAACCAAGGAGGCCATGCACAGCAGAGCATCAAGAAGATGATTCTGGCCCCTGGGAACTCAATGCAGCAGGAACGGAGGCTCTGGCACACCAGCTGCTATTGTATCATGGCTGCTACATGAACAACAAAGCCTGTGACTGGCTGTAGCAAGAGAGGATCTGCATTTGGATTCTGCAAAAATCATAATGATAACCATGTTCCATACAATCAGTATTATATTTCTACTTTTGACGCAGTCTTGAATCTGTAGCCAACTTTTCTCATTTTTTTCTTCATAGCTTCTGAGATTTGGTTACTAAGGCCTTTTCCCTTTCAAGACATACTAAAAAAAAAAAAACAATTATTCACATTTTCCTTCCAAACTGTTTCATTTGTCCATATGGAATGAATAGCATTGAAGATGTTTATATAGTGGAGTACGTATATTGTTTATACCAAAGTTAATTTCAATGATCCTCAAGTAAGCATTTTTGAATACCCATCTGTCCCTACTATTACAGCCAAACTTTTTATTCTCAGAAGGTCATGAATTTACATTTCATAGAAGAAATATAAATAGACAATTATCCTATGAAAAATGTTCATTTGCTTATTAGCAATGTTAATAAAAATATTTTGCCTATTAAATTAGTCAAAATAAAATAATCCTAACTCGGGTATAGTGAGACAGGAACACTCTTATCCTGATGGTGGGAATGTGAATTACTTTCTGGACAGCAATTTGGCAGTATGTTATAAGAATCTTATAAAAGTCCATATTCTTTGACCTAGTAATTCCACCTTAGGAAATTGACTTTATGAAATTACTTTGATTTTTCTACAAAGAAGGTCAAAGATATTCATCTCAGAATTATTCTTGGTAGTGAAATAGTAAAAAAAAAAATTAAACATCCATCAACAGCAAATTTGATTAAATTATGGCACATATATTCCTAGGATATTACACAACTATTATGATGTTGTTTTTGAATAATTTTTAATAAAATGTAGCAATGGTTATAATATAATGATGAGTAAAATATATACATGCTTTAATCTTAAATACCCATTGCCATCAAGTCAATTCCTATTCATAGCGACCCTATAGGACAAAGTAGAACTGCCCTGTAGGGTTTCCAAGGCTGTAAATCTTTATGGAAGCAGACTGCCACATCTTTCTTCCAAAGAGTGGCTGGTCGGTTTGAACCACCAACCTTTCGGTTAACAGCCAAGCACTTAACCACTGTGCCACAAGGGCTCTTAAATAGGCACAGAAAAATTACTTGAAGGAAGTGACTAACGCACTGTTTCATTGGTTGTTTCCTTGGGAGGTGGGGTCGAACACGGTTAATTTTTATTTTCTGCTTTATATTTATGCGCATTTTCAAATTTTCTACAATGACCATGAATTTTTATTGTAATTCTAAAGAAGGATTAAAAATATGAATCTAGGTTCTGGCAAGATGGCACTCTAGGGAGAAGCACCACGCCGTCCCTCCACAGCAAAGATCCGAAAAACTAAGCCAAACAGAGAAAGCAACAATCCTGAAACCCCAGAACATCAAATGAAGAGATAAAGAACTCAGCCGAGCACCAGATGGAGTGAGAATACTGAAAGAGAATAGAGAGCGAAGAGAGATTCACGCAGAGGTTCCCTACCAGCTAACGCAGCGTGGATCCACCATCTTGGACTCCTATCGGAGACCAGCAAACGGGGGTACGAGAAAGCAGCCTCACGGAGTGTCCAGTGGGAGACCAAACAGCCAGGACAAAACAAACAAATCTACAATCAATAAACGAGAGAAATATCTACTGAATGCCCTGAAAACAGCAAACAATATCAAAACATTTACAAAAACAGGACAGAATGGTTCTAGTAGGCGTCCAAATTAAAACACCAGATGACTCTCCTGTGGAAGAAAATGCACTAGAAGTACCTGATAGGGAATTCAAATCTCTAATACTCAGAATTCTCCAAGAACTGAGGCAACAAGCTGACAAACATGAGAAAAAAATAAACAAATTCATGGAAAATTCAGACAAAAAATTGGAAGAATTCAGGAAGATGATGCAGGAACAAAATGCCAAAATAAATTCACAACTAGAAATTATACAAAAACAATTAGAAATCCAAAAGATAAACAACAAGATTTCAGAAATGGATGATGTCATAGAAGGGCTGAGAAGTAGATTTGAAACCGTGGAAGACAGGATCAGTGGAACTGAAGACAAACACTTGGATACAACTCTGTTTCAGGAAAACTCAGAAAAAAGAACAAAGAAAAATGAAGAGACCCTGAGAGTTATGTGGGACACAATGAAAAGCAAAAATTTACGAGTGATTGGTATTCCAGAACAGGGGGAGTAAACAGAAAACACAGAGAGGATCATTGAGGAACTGCTGACAGAAAACTTCCCCAATATCATGAAAGATGAAAAGCTGGCCATCCAAGAAGCTCAACGAACCCCATATAGTAGAGACCCCAAAAGAAAATCACCAAGGCATATTATATTCACACTCGCCAAAACCAAATACAGACAAAGAATCCTGAGAGCAGCTCGTGAAAAACAAGAAGTCACATATAGAGGAGAAACAATAAGACTAAGCTCAGATTATTTGGCAGAAACCATGCAGGCAAGAAGGCAGTGGTATGACATATATAAAATCTTTAAAGAAAAATATTGTCAGCCACGAATAATATATCCTGCAAAACTCTCGTTCAAATTTGATGGTGAAATTAGGTCATTTCCAGATAAACAGAAACTAAGGGAATATGTAAAAGTCAAACCAAACTTACAAGAACTATTAAAGGGAGTTCTTCGATCTGAGGACAAACAGCTTCAGCCCTCAGGCAGGACCTAGGACGCAGGATCGTACAAGCCAGATATCAGTCTAGGAAATGAACTCTCAAGGACTATCCAAAACCAAAAGAAATACAACAGGGAATCAGAGCAGTTAATCAATAAATGACAACAACATCAAAACAATGAAAGAGGGAATAAACGGCATAGGTATAGAACCTTTTAATGGAGAGGAAGGCAAGGTAATACCAAGTATGGGTAGACTGCTTCAAACTTAGAAAGATAAGGATAAAATTCACAGTAACCACAAAGAAAGTTAACAAACCAACTCATAAAAATAAAGACGAAAAACATAAAGTCTCAGCAAAAACAAAACCTACAAAAACAAAAGAAAGGAAAAAAAACCCCACAAACAAAAGTAACTCAGCACAAGAGAGTAAGACGAACAAAGAAAACTTCAGCACCACAAAACAAAAGCACTACAAAATGACAGCAACAAACTCACATCTATCAATAATTACACTGAATGTAAATGGACTCAATGCACCCATAAGGAGACGGAGAGTGACAGAATGGATAAGAAAACAGGATCCATCAATATGCTGTCTACAAGAGACACACCTTAGAAACAAATATGTGAATTTATTAAAAGTCAAAGGTTGGAAATAAATCTATCAAGCTAACAACTACCAAAAAAGAGCAGGAGTGGCATTCTAATCTCAGATAAAATAGACTTTAAAACAAAATCTACCATAAAAGACAAAGAAGGACACTATATAATGATTAAGGGGATGATCCATAATGAAGACATAACCATAATAAACATCTACCCACCCAGTGACAGGGCTCCAAAATACATAAAACCGACTCAAACGACACTGAAAAGACAAATTGACATTTCCGCAATAATAGTAGGAGACTTCAACACACCACTCTCAGTAAAGGACAGAACAACTAAGAAGAAACTCAGAAAAGATACAGAAGACCTAAACAGCACAATCAGCCAACATGACCTCATAGACATATATAGAACACTCCATCCAACCGCTGCAAAGTACACATTCTTTTCCAATGCTCATGGAACGTTCTCGAGAATAGACCACATCTTAGGCCACAAAGCAATCCTCAACAAGATCCAAAACGCTGAGATAATTCAAAGTATCTTCTCTGACCACAATGCCATCAAGGTAGAAATTAACAGTAGAAAGAGCAAGGAAAAAAAATCAACTACATGGAAACTGAATAATACCCTGCTTACACATCAGTGGGTAATAGAAGAAATCAGAGATGGAATCAAAAAATTCCTAGAATCAAATGAGAATGAAAACACATCATACCAAAACCTTTGGGACACAGCAAAGGCAGTACTCAGAGGACAATTTATAGCAATAGATGCACATATCAAAAAAGAAGAAAGGGACAAAATCAAAACATTAACTACACAACTCAAACAAACAGAAAGAGAACAGCAAAAAAACCCCACAACCATCGGAAGGAAGGATCAGAGCAGAAATAAATGAAATAGAGAACAGAAAAACAATAGAAAGAATTAACAAAACCAAAAGTGGGTTCTCTGAAAAAATCAACAAATTCGACCAACCACTGGCCAGACTGACAAAAGAAAAACAGGAAAGGACACAAATAACTCAAATAAGAAATGAAATGGGGGACATTACAACAGACCCAACTGAAATAAAAAGGATTATAACAGAATATTATGAAAAACTACACTCCAACAAAATTGAAAACCTAGAGGAAGTGGATAAATTTCTAGAAACACACAGACTACCCAAACTACAACAAAGTGATGTTGAAAATCTGAACAGACCCATAACAAGAGAAGAGATTGAAAAGGTAATAAAAAAACTCCCAACCGAAAAAAGCCCTGGCCCAGATGGCTTCACTGGAGAATTCTACAAAACATTCAGAGAAGAGCTTGTACCAGTACTACTCAAGCTATTTCAGAGCACAGGAGAGCAAGCAACACTTCCAAATTCATTCTATGAAGCTAGCATAACACTGATACCAAAACCAGGCAAAGACGTCACAAAAAAAGAAAATTAGAGACCAATATCTCTCATGAATATAGATGCAAAAATTCTCAACAAAATTCTAGCCAATAGAATTCAGCATTATATCAAAAAAATAATACACCACGACCAAGTAGGATTCATACCAGGTATGCAAGGATGGTTCAACATTAGAAAATCAATCAACGTAATCCACCACATAAATAAAAGGAAAGAAAAGAATCACATGATCATCTCAATTGATGCAGAAAAGGCATTTGACAAAGTCCAACACCCATTCCTGATATAAGCTCTCAATAAAATAGGTATAGAAGGGAAATTTCTCAACATAATAAAGGGCATCTATGCAAAACCAATGGCCAACATCATTCTTAATGGAGAGAGGTTGAAAACATTCCCCTTGAAAACAGGAACAAGACAAGGATGCCCTTTATCACCACTCCTATTTAACATTGTGCTGTAAGTTCTAGATAGAGCCATAAGGCAAGAAAAAGAAATCAAGGGCATCCAAATTGGTAATGAAGAAGTTAAACTGTCCCTGTTTGCAGATGATACGATACCATACATAGAAAACCCTAAAGACTCCACGAGAAATCTACTGGAACTAATAGAAAGATTCAGCAGAGTAGCAGGATACAAGATAAACATTCAAAAATCAGTTGGATTCCTATACACCGGTAAGGAGAACGATGTAAAGGAAATCAATACCATTTTAAATAGCCCCTAAAAAGATAAAATACTTAGGAATAAATCTGACCAGGGACGTAAAAGACCTATACAAATAAAACTATAAAACACTACTGCATGAAACCCAAAGGGATTTACATAAATGGAAAAACATACCATGCTCATGGATAGGCAGACTCAACATTGTGAAAATGGCAATTCTACCCAAAGCAATTTACAAATAGAACGCAATCCCGATCCAAATACCAGCAACATTCTTCAAAGAGATGGAAAAACTAATCATTAACTTTATATGGAAAGGGAAGAAGCCCCAAATAAGTAAAGCACTACTGAAGAAGAATAGTTGGAGGACTCACACTACCTGACTTCAGAACCTACTATACCGCTACAGTAGTCAAAACAGCCTGGTACTGGTACAACGACAGATACATTGACCAATGGAAGAGAATTGACAACCCAGATGTAAATCCATCCACTTATGGTCACCTGATCTTTGACAAGGGCCCAAAGTCCATCAAATGGGGAAAAGACAGTCTTTAACAAATGGTTCTGGCAAAACTGGATATCCATTTGCAAAAAAATGAAACAGGACCCATACCTCACACCATATACAAAAACTACTTAAAAATGGATCAAAGACCTAAATATAAAGCCTAAAACTATAAAGTTCATAGAAGAAAAAATAGGACCAGCACTTCAGGCCTTAATACATGGCATTAACAGGATACAAACCATAACCGTCAATGCACAAACTCCAACAGATAAGCTAGATAACTGGGATCTTCTAAAAATCAAACACCTATGCTCTTCAAAAGACTTCACCAAAGGAGTCAAAAGAGAACCTACAGACTGGGAAAAAATTTTTGGACAGTACAAGTCAGACAAAGGTCTAATCTCCATAATCTACAAGAAAATCCAACACCTCTTCAACGAAAAGACAAATAATCCTATTAAAAAATGGGCAAAGGAAATGAACGGACACTTCACCAAAGAAGACATTCAAATGGCCAACAGACACATGAGGAAATGCTCGCGATCACTAGCCATTAGAGAAATGCAAATTAAAACCACAATGAGATACCATCTCACCCCGGCATTACTGGCACAAATCAAAAACACTGGAAATAACAAATGTTGGAAGGGCTGCGGGGAGATGGGAACTCTAATGCACTGCTGGTGGGAATGCAAAATGATACAGCCATTTTGGAAAATGATATAGTGCTTCCTCAGAAAGCTAGAAATAGACATACCTTTCGATCCAGCAATCCCACTCCTAGCAATATATCCTAGAGAAATAAGAGTCATCACTCGAATAGACATATGCACACCTATGTTCACGGCAGCGTTGTTCACAATAGCAAAACGATGGAAACAACGTAGGTGCCCGTCAACAGATGAATGGATAAAGAAACTATGGTATATACACACAATGGAGTACTATGCAACGAGAAAGAACAACAAGGAATATGTGAACCATCTCATAACATGGATGCAACTGGAGGACATTATACTGAGTGAAATAAGTCAATCACAAAAGGACAAATATTGTATGAGACCTCTATTGTAAAAACCCATGAAAAAGTTCACACGCAAAATGTAACAATCTTTGTTGGTTACCAGGGATGGGGTGGGGGGAATACTAATAGGCAATAGATAAGTGGTATCTCGGGTAAAGGGTGAGACAGTACACAATACAGGGGAAACTAGCACAACCTGTACAAGGAAAGGTCATGGAAGCCCCATAGACACATCCAAACTCCCGGAGGGACTGAGTTGCTGGGCGGAGAGCTCTGGGGACCATGGTCTCGTGGAACATCTAGCTCAACTGGCACGACACAGCTTGCTCTACATTCTACTTTGGTGAGTAGTGTCTGGGGTCTTAAAAGCCTGTGAGTGGCCATCTAAGATACTCCACTGGTCTCATCCCTTCAGGAGCAAGGGAGAATGAAGAGAACAGGATACAAGGAAAAGATTAGTCCAAAGGACTAATTGTCCACAGCTACCAAGGCCTCCACCGGACTGAGTCCAGTACAGCTAGATGGTGCCCGGCCACCACCACTGACTGCTCTGACCAGGGTTACAACGGAGGGTTCTGGACAGAGCTGGAGAAGGATGTAGAGCATAATTCTAACTCACAAAAAAGAAGACCAGATTTACTGGCCTAAAGGAGACTGGAGAAACCTCCAGAGTATTGCCCCCAGACACCCTTTTAGCTCAGTGGTGAAGCTACCTCCAAGGTTCACTGTTCAGCTTGGGAGTGGACAGCCCCATAAAACCAAATGAGACTAACGAGGTACAGGATTCCAGTGACAAGGGCCAGAAGGCAGAAGGGGACAAGGAAGATGGTTATAGGGAACACAAGATTGAGTAAGGATATTGTTGATGTGCTGTGAGATTGTTAACCATTGTCATAGGGCAACCTTTGTACTAACTGTTAAATGAGAAACTATTTTGTTCTGTAAGCCTTCATCTTAAGTGAGAATAACAGCACAGTTGCAAGAGCGTAGTCAATGTCACTGAACTGTGTATGTAGAAATTTTTGAAATGGTGTATCTTTGGCTATGTGTATTTTTACCCAAAAAAAAAAAAAGGTTGAGACTTTAGAGGGTTAATATGTTGTGGGGTTGTTAACCAATGTCATAAAACAACATGTGTACTACTGTTTTATGAGAAACTATTTGTTCTGTAAGCCTTCACCTGAAGTACAATAAAATATATATATATATATAAAAATATAAATCTAATTCTGGATCCCAGATTGAATAAAACAAGAAATAGCATTACTTACCAAAAATTGATTTCACCAAGTTTTTTCCTCTCTGGATCTGCTACATGTAACACGATCACTGTTTTCCGCCAAAGCCAGCATTATTTCTCTCATTAATAACTTGATGAATCTGAAATGAGTTATGAACCAATTATTAAAAACTCATTACTGCCTAATAGACACAAAAATAATATTAATGCAGAAATGCATCTATCTGTGCACTGATAATCTCGATGATCAAACTGCCTGGAAAGTGAAGCTCCTATAATTTAAATGCACCAAATCAGGCATTCTCACCAGAAATTTTGCCACTTTGTTATCTGGCAATATGGACTGTTGCTCATTTACTCACTCAATGATCATTAAAGCTTACTGAACAAAGGCTAGTTTTACCTAAAACCAAAAAAATCCACTGCCATCGAGTCGATTCTGCCTTATAGCTTTACCTAAAGGAGTCTGAAAGTTCAGAAACTCAAGAAGGTAGCAATATTTATATTCTTGAATAAACTGGATTGATGGCCTCAGCAAAGGGCAACAGGACATTGGATGGAATAACATTCTATTGACATGGGAGTTGCATATAGGATAAAATAATATTTTATTCTGATTAATTCCAGATTTTAATTTGCTATGAAACCCCAGCAAATTTATTTAAAATGACCCTAAAGTGTGCTCAAAGACTTATCTACAAAGGCATTCCTTATTGCAATATTTATAATAATGAAAATAGGAGACAATTTAATGTCTACCAACTGAGTTTTTGTTAAGTAAATTATGTTTCTGTATAATAAAATCTATGTCATCAGTAAAAAAGATGTTGTGAAACAGTATGTAGTAAGATGGGAAAATGTTAGTCATTAAATAAAAGTGGTTATCAGCTTGAAATCCATATGTACATAAACATATATACATACATATACATATACACAGACACATGTATACATAAAAGCAAATGTTTGTACCAAAACATTATCTCAAAATAATAGTATTAGAGCTATTTTTTCCTTCTCTTTTATTTTCTTTAGTTTCCAAATTTCTTACAACAAGAACAATAACAAAAAAGACCCTAAAGTCTTCCAACTCTCCTTACAAGGAACCCTTAAGTAAATTACATTAATAATAAAGACAGTCATAATAAAAGCATTAAAGCATTGTAGCTGAGGCTAAATCTCAATAGATTTGAAATATTTCTTTACACAAGCGGGGACAAAATGCTATTTAAAACTACCAGCAGGTTTTCTGTTAATGGTAGTACATTGCTTCTCTATAAATGGGAAGAGGAAACCAGCTCGTCAGTGGGACTTTTCGTTCATGCAAAGACAAAGCCTTACCAGAGTGGGCAAGAGTTGAATTGAAATTAGGGGGAGTTAGGCTGCTGTACATGCGATTGCAAAAGTTTCTCCTCATTCTGTGTTGAAGCACCCTTCTGAGGTTTTGTTTATTGAGAGGTGAGCCCAGGATGGTGCAGGAGGTGGGAGAGAGGAATGTAAATTTGTTTCTCTTTCCTACTGTTGCTGGACCAGGAATGGTAGGATAGTTATCTCAGAGGCTTAGGGACACCTTGCTTCCAAGCTTGCAGAACACAGTGGGAAAGAGGGTCAAAAACTTCCTTGTATATTCTTGCCTTTCTACCTTCCAAATGCTTCCAATTTACTTTGAAATGTAAGTCATATAATAGCTATAAAGAAGATGAGACATGCTCCTTGTTAAAAAATACTAATGCGTTAAGATTTCAGAGGCCTAAAGCTATAGAAATCATCTGGAGGATTAATATTCACTTAGATTTAGAAGGCAGGTCAGAAAAAAAGTTGAATTTCTCTCCTTCCTTATCATCTGATAGTATCTCCTTATCAGTTAAGGGAGCCCTGGTGGTGAAGTGGTTAAGAGCCTTGGCTGCTAAGCAAAAGATTGGCAGTTTGAATCCACCACCCGTTCCTTGGAAACCTTATGAGGCAGTTCTACTCCATGCTATAGGGTCGCTATGAGTCAGAATTGACTCGACCGCAACGGGTGTATCAGTTAAGAATACATTTAGCAGCAAGTAATTGAAAACCCAGTTAAGAGTGGCTTAAGCAGTGCAGGTATGTATTATGCCATGGAACAATAGGGCAGGTCCTGGCACTGAATCAGCTATTCAATGATGGCATCACACTTAATCTCTTAACCTTTCTCTCCACTCTGCCATCCATAGTGTGCTGGGTTTTTGTTCTTGGGTTTGCAGCCTCAAGACTGCAAGGTGGCTGCCAGCTCCAGACATTATATTTGCAATCAATGACAGAATAAAAGGAAAAGAAAAAAGCATATTTGTCTATCTTAATAAGAAAGCAAAAACTTTCCAAGAACTACTATCCTTACCACCAGCAACTTCCTATTAGATCTGTCACAGGCCATCTCTGGCTGAAAGCGTGGCTGGGAACAGGAGTATTTCATATTTTTCAGCATTTTAGTGGAGGTAGATCAGGGATAGGGGGATAAGGAATGATTTTTTGTCACCGAAATATCCTATTTCTCCTCATGACTTTCACATTTACATGGGAGTTTTTCTGTCATTCCTGGTAGTTTCTTCTATTGCTCCCAACAATTGTTACAGAACGTCTCTATTTTTTCATTTTGTCTGATAGATCCAGGCATACAGACACATAAAGTTTAGGTAACTTGGAATCTTCAAAACACATAAACACAATGGCAAACTTACTCATAGTATTGTAAATCAGAGAAAGCATGACAGGGCAGACAAGGCCCCTGGACTAGATGACATCAAAACCATTTCTTTCTGTTGTGGTGATCACAAGGCTATGGGTTGGGGAACTGCCTGATTCCTACAGTGTGGCCAATATAATCTTTAAGATGGTCTCTGCCTCTCTTGTTTTACCCCAGGACACTAAAAGGGTATAGCAACTCGAGAAATGAATGTTGGGGCTGGAAACACTACTGTATTTTTATGCAAATAACATGTGCCTTCTGCGTTTGTTTGCCGGTCATGCCCTCCTCCCACAAGGCACCCTCACAAGCACTGCCATGTCAATCCTCTTCCGCATGTTGCTGTAAAAAAAAAATTAGCCTAGCACACTTATGAAAATGCCTAAGGAAGGGTGGGGAGGGAGGGTGCTGCCGGCAAACACAGAAGGTGTGCGTTATTTGTGTAAAAATGCAGTATTACTATTTAAAATAAAACTACTCCAAAACCAAGGAGTAGTCTATATCAGGGTTTCTCAACCTTTTTTTTTTTTTTTTTATTATTTTTCGCTTAAAAAGTCATTTCAGATATTTCTTTCCTAATCTCTTCTCATCAAATTTTAACACACATATACCATGTAATTATTTATGTACTGTGTGTGTGTACCTTTGGAGTCCCTGGTTGGTGCCATCGGTTAATGTGCTTAACTGCTAACTGAAAAGTTGGAGGTTTAAGTCCACTCAAAGTTGCCTCAGAAGAAAGGCCTGGCCATCCACAGCTGAAAAATCATCCATTGAAAACCCTATGAAATACAGTTCTACTCCGACACATATGGGGTCACCATGAGTTGGAATCAACAGCATCTTTATACCTAAAAAGACTAAGTTTTCCCCAACCCAAGAACAAATTTTTGCTCCCTTGGGGACAGTAGTTTCCCCCACTAAGAACATATGAACTATATTAAAAACACTTCTTGTTGAGAAGGGTTGAATGGAAGGAACTAAGGAAAATACCTGAACTGACCCTTAGAAGATGAAAAGAATTTTATACATAGAGATAGAACAGAAAACATTACAGGTTGTGGAAACGCAAGAACAATGCTGAAGAGCAGGAGTTTGTTAGGCGTATATCAGGGATGAAGAAGTGACCACCTGGGTGGGAGTCAAAGATTTATGTGGCTAATAGTGAGAAACAATTCTCAAACATGTGGGCTTTTTCCGGTTGTACACTTAAAGGGATCTCAATGCCAGGCTCAAGGGTATGAACTGCAAGAAATGGGGAGCTCACTGAAGCGAAGGGAAATCATCAAGCAATGGTGTTTTATGTGATAATTTCCAATCTGACTGGTCTCCATGCCTTTATTTTCTGCTTCTCAAACCAGTTGCTTCCAAGTTAAAATTACAAAGAGTCTACGTAAACGATCTTTTTAGACCAGATAAGAATCCCTCTAATTTCCTACTGTGCAGGAACAATTTAACTTCTGCAGATAAATGACGACTGGGTATCTACTGCGGCAGCATTTGAAGACCTCATAGCACCGCAAAAAAATGACTGAGTCAGGAAAAGACTGAATGAATTACCAAATGGTAACCACTCCGCTGAGCTTCTTACTGCAAGTATAACATCTAGAAGCTTAGGCATGAATAAAAGTTGCTTTGTGTTCTACTTTTCTTCCAAAATGGTCATAATTAATTTTGTTGACAAAAATACACAAGAGGTTAAAGAGGAATGGCACCACGTTGGTGAAAAGGCAAACCCATTCTTACCTAATAGCCTGGAGAAAGGGGCCCAGAACCACTCACCGTTGTGAAAGCAATCTTCCTAGTGCCTCTAAGGTCAGCAAGACCTCCGGTTAAAAACAAACTAAAAAGCCACTGCATGAGTGCAAATACATTAGGTCACATTGTGTATCTAATTTCACTAACATTTCAGACAAAATTATGTAATAAAAATGAATGTGAAACTCATAAATACTTGCCTCATTTGCTCTCTTTAGGGTTATTTCATCCTCATTAGAATAACTCCCGCTTTGAGACACACACACACCGTCAGAGTCAGGATGGGAGAGTTTCAAGAGGTGTACATTAAAATAAAAGTTAAATATGCCTGGGGGTGACTGGGCTAATCAACACATCACAGCTACGTAAATTCCTTTTGTCTTTGAGATAATCAATAAATCAGAAAGGAGGAAATCATGGCAGATTTTTCCCATTGAATTTACTGACTCTCCTGTTGTTACAATGACATTTTGAGATTGTAATATGGGAGTAACTGATTTTTTTTTCTTCAGTCTGGGGAATAAATCTCTGTAAGGACTGTGCCAGTTAAAGCTTCGAGCTACCCAGCTCCTTCCTGAATAGCCAGGGAAACTATTAAATGAGATGCAGTTTCTTTTTACCCCTTGATTAACATGTAAGACTTGTAAGTGGAGACACAAGTTAAAATTTCTTAAGTTTAAAATGGGATTTCCTAAATTCAATTTGGTATCTTGGAATGGATCCCAGAAAAAGGATGTTAGTGGAAACACTGGTAAAATCCAAATAAAATCTATAGTTTAATGTTAACGTGTTAGTTTTTATAAACGTATCCTGATTACATAGGACGTTTTACCATGGAGGGAACTGCGTGAAAGGTATGTGGAAACCTCTGTATTATCTTGACAACTTTCTCAGGAAATTTGAAATTATTCCAAAATAAAAAGTTTATTTTTTTAAAAAAGGAGGAGGGGCAGTAGATTTCTCTTAGTTTACCTATCCAAGAGATACCCTTAGTATTTCCTGGAGAGGACCATGCTTTCTCGTAATCCTAACACATCAGGAATTACCTTGCTCTTTTGGTATACAGAAGCACTTAATAAATGTTTGCTGAATCCAGTTCTACAAATAGCATAGCAAAGATGCTCTGGACTTAATATCCTGGGTTTGGATTCACTTTGAGCCACAAGGTACTCTGCAAGTCCTTTAACTGCGTATAGCTTCTCCTTCAGTGAAAGGGTGCTGGTTTGAACCCACCCAACAGCTCTGTGGGAGAAAGACCTAGCGATATGCTCCCCACTACAGCCAAGAAAACTCTATGAGGCAGTTCTACTCTGTCACAAGGGGTGGGTATGAGTTGAAATCAACATGACAGCTCACAACAATAACAACAAAGCTCTTCCTTACCACTTTTTAACCCTCACCGGACAGGGATTCCATTCTTGCTCATCTTTGTAACCTTCAGGAATCCTTCCTGGGGGAATATGGGACAAGTGAGGACTTCAGAATCAAACTTACTTTAAAATTCTGGCTGCCCCACTAACTATGCTACTTCGGGGTAAAGCGTTTTACATTTCTGAGTCTCAGTTTGTTCATCTACCAAATGAACTGATGAGATGATTAACTGAGATGACATGGAAAGCATCCAACAATGTCTGGAATAAACTGGGAGATTAGCATGGCTCATCCATAGGATAGTACCCTTCACATGCAATCTTATTTTTAACTTTGAAACACTTTTCCAATATTCAGCATGTGCAGGATCTGGTTCTAAATGCTTTACAAATAGTAATTCGTTTAGTTACCCTAACAGCCCTATGAGTAATTATTATTATTATCCCATTTTACAACTGGGGAAATGAAGGCATTGAGAGGTTACATCACTTGTCAAGCTCATAGAGCTACTAAGTGGAAGGACCTGGGATTTGCATCCAGGGAATCGGGCTCCAGGATCTGTGTTGCTAAAACACTGAGCTGTAGAACATATTCTACTAAACAGATGCTCAGGAGCAGGTACTGGACTTGCCTTTACACTGCAGTACTCGATGGAGAACCCAGCACACAGCAGGTGCTCAAGCACTTGCTGACCAATTGAATGAATGCATAGTAGCTCCTCTGTAGTCATGTGTTGGGTTGAATATCTGCCAAACTAGCTCCCCGCACTGCTCTAAGGAGCTTGTAGGGAAAGGCAATGAACATTCGCCAAGGGCTTCCTGTGTTCTCGTCACCGAATTTAAAACCTTACGGGTTCTCTCATTCAAGTCTAAAAACCACTCTATAAGGGGAATGGAGATATTTCCTTTTTCCAACTGAAGAAATCAGAACACACAGAGAGATTACTTAACTTCCCAAAGTCGCACAGCTAATCAGAGTTGCAACCAAGATCAGATCCCCAGAATTCCTGCTTCTGAAGCTCGGGTTTTTTCTAATATATCCAGTGGCCTCGCAAATGAGATCATTACTAGAAATGTGTTTTTCCTTCTCTTGATTCAGGTCTCTGCCTAAATGCCATCTCAGAGAGACTCTCCCTGACCTCCCCTTATAAACTGTGTCCGATTCACTTGTTATCTTTTATTCTTTTCTTCACTGTCTGACATTTGTATACCGTTGACCTCTCCCCTCCCCTGCCACCAAATTGGCAAGTTCTGTGAGGGCAGGAGGAATTCATAGGTGGTGCAGATGGTTAGTGTGGTCAGTTCAAAGGTTAGAGGTTTGAGCTCACCCAGAGGCACCTCAGAAGAAAGGGCTGGTAATCTACTTTGGAAAAGTCAGCCACTGAACACCCTATGGAGCACAGTTGTACCCTGACACACACGGGGTCACCGTGAGTCAGAGTTGACTCCACATCAAATGGTTAGTTGGTTGGATGAGGGCAGGAAATATGTCTGTCTTAGATACCATTCTCTCCCAGAGCCTATGTACAGAGAGGTACTTAAAAAAAAAGCTGAATAAATGAATAGACAGGTGAGAGATTACAGTAATAGTATCTCCTCTTGTCAGTTAGGTCAGTCAATTGGGACAAAGCTTTACTTACAAGCTAAAACTGATGGGAAAATTGAGTAAACAATGTTGGTCTCAATCAGATGAAAGCACAAAGCCCAACCAACACCACTGACGACTAGGAGACCGCACACGTGGATGAGGACGTCTTGCAAGCAGGCTGAGCGGCTGGCACCACCGACTTCCCCAGCAGAGCCCCAGCTTTCATCCCTCCTAAATCCCCAGTGAGCTCAGAAATGCCCCCTTGCTGTGGATCACAAATGGTCTTAATTCACATCTCATTTTTCCATCAGGAAACAGTTGGCCTCGGTATATTTTTCATCACTTTATTTACATGTCTCCTGCGAGACTGAAGCATTGATTTTCCTAAGAGATAATGTTAATGGGATCAATAAACCACGGTGAGCATGTATCAAAGTGTCACTTCTTCACCCTAACCTAGGGCAGAAAGCGCGTGGGCAGGCAGACTGCTGAAATCCACCCTCTCCTGTCTCCAGCTCCAGTGATTTTGAAGGCGGTAGGCAGGTACCTTTGCTTCTAAATTATGAGCAAGCTCAAGCACTTTGATAACTCAGATAACGTGCCCAATATACTGAAACTGAGTACTCTGTGGGGAGTCTGGAAACCTGAGGTCATATGTGAAAGCTATGGTTAAACACAGTCCGTACTACAGCCAGAGTGGGTGGGAGAGGCAACCAGGGACAAGGGTCACGCAAAGGATTACGCTCCTTTGTTGGAATCCTAGTTTAGTGATGGGGTAAATTAGAACAAGCCATTTCCCAGGTGGCCTCATCTATCATCTGCTTTCAGAAGCTTCGAGTTCCAGCATGACTGAAACAAACAGCGAAAGAGAGTCAGAGAGTCCACTGCTTAATAGCAGAGCTGATTGGGCTTGCAGACATGTTTTTTAAGGCTAGCACAAATGTGGTCTTATTTCCTACTGTCTCCAGACTCCAATGCCACACGAAGGCCAGCAGCCCTGCCTTCCTGAAAACACACAGGCCAGAGCAGTCACTCCCCACTTTAGACACCTACCTGGTCTCACAGCTCTCTCCATGATTATAAGATGAAGCACAGAATCTTTAACCCTTCAGGAGAGGGCCCTTAGCAGAATCACACAAAGAACTCTCCTGAAAGCACATGTGCTGATGCAAACCATCTCCCCTCCCACCTCAGCTGATAATCTCCCAAGACTCTCAACTGTGGTACCTACACTAGATGTTCAGTAGAATCAGCTGGAGAGTTTTTGAAAACTATAGATTCCTCTGTCCCACTTTAGACCACTGATGAGGAGGTGGAGGTGGGGGTGGGTGGGTAGAGGTTAGGGAATGGGAATCTAATTTTTAAATGATCCTAAGGGGTTTTAATAAACCCCTTCAGCTAATGTATATTTGAGAATCATTTCTCCAAAATTCCAATGGTTCACAATCATGGCTGCATGTTATCTCAATTATCTGAGAAGGTATTAAACAGCACTGATGCCCATGCTCCACTGTAGACAAGGGTTTCTCAACTTCCTGACTATTGACATCTAGGACCGGATAATTTTGTGTTGTGAGAGCTAGCCCTGGTTCCTGCCCACTAGATGGCTTAGTGTCCTGCCCCCAAGCAAAAATGTGTGTAGACAATGCTAAATTTTCCCTGGGGAAGCAAAATTGTCAGCCCTTTCACCCCTCCCCAGTGGTGGTGCCTGTTCTAATGTGCTCCTTCTTACCTCAGCTCCGTTACATCCATCCATGACCTTATAACCCTGGGTCACTCTGATCCATGTGTTCATCTTCACTATACACGGACACATTGTTTCAGAGAGATACCAAGTCCACACCTTGAGTTGCAGTCCACCTGGCCTGTATATATTATAGATACATGGCCAAGATTTGCATTTGTATTGATGTAAAGAAACACTTCACCAAAAGGAATGGACACTTAATAAAAAATTACTAATTAGGTTAGTACATTTTTTAAATTGTACTTTAGATGAAGGTTTACAGAACAAACTAGTTTCTCATTAAACAGTACACATATTGTTTTATGACATTGGTTAACAACCCCACGACATGGCAACACTCTCCCTTCTCGACCTTGGGTTCCCTATTACCAGCTTTCCTGTTCCCTCCTGCCTTCTCGTCTTTGTTCCTGGGCTGTTGTGCCCCTTTAGTCTTGTTTTCTTTTATGGGCCTGTCTAATCTTTGGCTAAAGGGTGAACCTTGGGAGTGACTACATTACTGGGCTAAAAGGGTATCCAGGGGCCATACTCTTGGGGTTTCTCCAGTCTCTGTCAGGCCAGTAAGTCTGGTCTTTTTTTTGCGAATTAGAATTTTGTTCTACATTTTTCTCCAGCTCTGTCTGGGATCTTCTGTTGTGATCCTTGACAGACCAGTCAGTGGTAGTAGCCAGGCACCATCTAGTTGTACTGAACTCACTCTAGTGGAGGCTGTGGTAAATGCGGTCCATTAGTCCTTTGGACTAATCTTTCCCTTGTGTCTTTAGTTTTCTTCATTCTCCCTTGCTCCCAAAAGGGTGAGACCAGTGGAATATCTTAGATAGCCACTCACAGGCTTTTCAGAACCCAGACGCTACTCACCAGAGTAGAATGTAGAACATTTTCTTTATAAACTATGTTATGCCAGTTGAGCTAGATGTTCCCTGAGACCATGCTTCCTACAGCCCTCAGCCCAGCAATTTGGTCCCTTAGGGAGTTTGGATGTGTCTACGGAGCTTCCATGACCTTGCCTTGTACAAGATGTGCTGGCTTCCCCAGTATTGTGTACTGTTTTACCCTTCACCAGAGTTACCACTTATCTGTTATTTAGTGTTTTTCCATCCCCACCTGTCTCCTCCCTCATAACCATCAAAGATTGTTTCGTTTTGTGTGTAACCTTTTCATGAGTTTTTACAGTGGTGGTCTCATACAATATTTGTCCTTTTGTGATTGACTTATTTCACTCAGCATAATGCCCTCCAGATTCTCCATGTTATGAGATGCTTCTCAGATTCATCATTGTTCTTTATCTTGCATAATACTCCATTGTGTGTATGCACCATAGTCTGTTTATCCATTCATCTGTTGATGGGCATTTAGGTTGTTTCCATCTTTTCCTATTGTGAACAATGCTGCCATGAACATGGGTGTGCACATGTCTGTTCGTGTGACAACTCTTATTTCTCTAGGATATATTCCTAGGAGTGGGACTGCTGGATCATATGGTATTTCTATTTCTAGCTTTCTAAGGAGGTGTGATATCATTTTCCAAAATGATTGTATCATTTTGCATTCCCACTAGCAGTGCATAAGAGTTCCGATCTCCCCTCAGCCTCTCCAACGTTTGTTATTTCCAGTTTTTTTGATTCGTGCCAGTAATGCTGGGGTGAAACGGTATCTCATTGTGGTTTTGATTTGCATTTCTCTAATGGCTCGTGATCGCGAGCATTTCCTCATGTGTCTATTGGTCACTTCAATGTCTTCTTTGGTGAAGTGTCTGTTCATTTCCTTTGCCCATTTTTTAATTGGATTATTTACCTTTTTGTTGTAGAGGTGTTGGATTTTCTTGTAGATCTTAGAGATTAGACCTTTGTCTGATTTGTAACAGCCAAAATTTTTTTCCCAGACTGTAGGTTCTCTTTTTACTCTTTTGGTGAAGTCTTTTGATGAGCATAGGTGTTTGATTTTTAGAAGATCCCAGTTATTAGCTTATCTTCTGGAGTTTGTGTGTTGTTGATTATGGTTTATATCCTGTTAATGCCGTGTATTAGGGCCTCTAGCATTGACCTTATTTTTTCTTCTGTGAACTTTATAGTTTTGGGCTTTATATTTAGGTCTTTGATCCATTTTGAATTAGGTCTTGTATATGGTGTGAAGTGTGGGTCCTGTTTCAGTTTTTTTGCAGATGGACATCCAGTTTTGCCAGCACCATTTGTTAAAAAGACTATCTTTTCCCCATTTGATGGACTTTGGGCCCTTGTCAAAGATCAGGTGACTGGAGGTAGATGGATTTACATCTAGTTCTCAATTCTGTTCTTTGGTCAATGTATCTGTTGTTGTACCAGTACCAGGCTGCTTTGACTACCATAGCTGTATAGTAGGTTCTGAGGTCAGGTAGTGGGAGTCCTCCTAATTTATTCTTCTTCTTCAATAGTGCTTTACTTATCCAGGGTCTTTTCCCTTTCCATATAAACTTAATGATTAGTCTTTCCATATTTTTAAAGGTTTTTTTTGGTATTTGAATCAGCATTGCATGTATTTGCAAATCACTTTGGGTAGAATTGTCATTTTCACAATGTTGAGTCTACCTATCCAAGAGCAAGGTATGTTTTTTTTTTCCACTTATGCAGGTCTCTTGCTTTCTTGCAGTAGTGTCTTGTAGTTTTCGTTGTATAGATCCTTTACGTCTCTGGTTAGATTTATCCTTAAATATTTTATTTTCTTGGGGGCTATTATAAATGGTATTGATTTGGTGATTTCTTCTTCGAGGTTCTCTTTGTTGGTCTATAGGAATCCAACTGATTTTTGTATGTTTATCTTGTATTATGCTACTCTGCTGAATCTTTCTATCAGTTCTAGTAGTTTTCTCATGTAGTCTTGAGGGTTTTCTATGTATAGTATCAGATCATCTGCAAACAGGAACAGTTTAACTTCTTCCTTACCAATTTGGAAGCTCTTTTTTTCTTTTTCTTGCCTTATTGCTCTAGCTATGACTTCCAGCACAATGTTAAATAAGAGTGGTGATAAAGGGCATCCTTGTTTTGCTCCTGTTCTCAAGGGAATGTTTCCAGCCTCTTTCCATTAAGAATGATGTTGGCCATTGTTTTTGCTTAGATGCCCTTTATTATGTTGAGAAATTTCCCTTCTATACCTATTTTATTGAGAGTTTTTATCAGGAATGGGTGTTGGACTTTGTTGAATGCCTTTTCTGCATCAACTGAGATGATCATGTGATTCTTTTCTTTCCTTTTATTTGTGTGGTGGATTAAGTTGATTAATTTTCTAATGTTGAACCATCCTTGCATAACTGATATGAAACCTACTTGGTCGTGGTGTATTATTTTTTTGATATGATGCTGAATTCTACTGGCTAGAATTTTGTTGAGAATTTTGCATCTATATTCATGAGAGATATTGGTCTGTAATTTTCTTTTTTTGTGGCGTCTGTGCCTCATTTTGGTATCAGGGTTATGCTGGATTCATAGAATGAATTCAGAAGTGTCACTTCTTGTTCTATGTTCTGGAATAGTTTGATCAGTACTGGTACAAGCTCTTCTCTGAATGTTTTGTAGAATTCTCCAGTGAAGCCATCTGGGCCAGGGCTTTTTTTTTGTTGGGAGTTTCTTTTTATTACCTTTTCAGTCTCTTCTCTTGTTATGGGTCTGTTCAGATTTTCAACATCATTTTGTGTTAGTTTGGGTAGGTAGTGTGTTTCTAGAAATTTGTCCATTTTCTCTAGGTTTTCAAATTTGTTGGAATATAGTTTTTCATAATATTCTGTTATGATCCTTTTTGTTTCAGTTGGGTCTGTTGTAATGTCCCCCATTTCCTTTCTTATTTGGGTTATTTGCATCCTCTCCTGTTTTTCTTTTATCAGTTTGGCCAGTGGTTTGCCAGTTTTGTTAATCCTTTCAAAGAACCAATTTTTGGTTTTGTTGATTCTTTTTATTGTTTTTCTGTTCTCTATTTCATTTATTTCTGCTCTGATCTATATTATTTCCTTTCTTCTGGTGGCCGTGAGCTTTTTTTTGCTGTTCTCTTTATATTTGTTTGAGTTCTGTAGTTAATGTTTTGATATTTTGTCCTTTTTTTCTTTTTTGATGTGTACATATATTGCTACAAATTGTCCTCTGAGGATTGCCTTTGCTGTGTTCCAAAGGTTTTGGTATGGTATGTTTTCATTCTCATTCTCATTTGATTCTAGGAATGTTTTGATTCCATCTCTGATTTCTTCTATTACCCAGTGGTTTGTAAGCAGGGTGTTATTCAGTTTCCATGTAATTGATTTGTTTTCCTTGCTCTTCCTGTTAATTTCTACCTTGATGGCATTGTGGTCAGAAAAGATACTTTGTATTAACTCTGTGTTCTGGATTTTGTAGAGGATTTCTCGGTGGCCTAAGGTGTGGTCTATTCTGGTCAATGTTCCATGTGCATTGGAAAAGAAGGTATACTTCACAGCTGTTGGGTGGAGTGTTCTATATATCTCTATGAGGTCAAGTTGGCTGATTTTGCCCTTTAGCTCTTCCATATCTTTTTGAGTTTCTTTCTAGATGCTCTGTCCTTTACCAAGAATGGTGTGTTGAAGTCTCCTACTATTATTGTGGAACCGTCAATTTCTCTTTTCAGTGCTATTAGAGTTTATGTATTTTGGAGCCCTGTCATTGAGTGTGTAGATGTTTATCATGGTATGTCTTCATGATGGATCGTCCCCTTAAGCATTATATAGTGCCCTTCTTTGTCTTTTATGGAATATTTTGTTTTAAAGTCTATCTTACCTGAAATTGGTATTGCCACTCCTGCTCTTTTTTTGTAGCTGTTTGCTTGACATATTTTTTTCCATCCTTTGATTTTTAATAAATTTATGTCTTTGTTTCTAAGGTGTGTCTCTTTTAGATAGACAGCATATTGATGGATCCTGTTTTTTTACCCATTCTGTCACTCTCTGTCTCTTTATGGGTGCATTTAGGCCATTTACATTCAGTGTAATTATTGATAGGTGTGAGTTTATTGTTGTCATTTTGTAGTGCTATTTTTAGTGGTGCTGATGTTTTCCTTGTTCCTCTTACTCTCCTGTTCTGAATTCCTTTTGTTTGTGGATCTTTTTTCATTTCTATTTTTTTGTAGATTTTGTTTTTACTGACACTTTATGTTTTTCTTCTTTTTTCTTTTTCCTTTTTTATTTTTGTTTATTGTTGTAGTTTAAGTGAAAGTTTACATTTAAAGTTAGTCTCTTATACAAAAATTTAAAAATGCATTGTTATGTGACCCTAATTACTCTGCCTATACTGTGACAGCACACGCCTCCTTTCCGCCCCTGATTTCCCATGTCCATTCAACCAGCTCCTAACTCTGTTTTTCTTCTTTATTTTGTTGAGTAGGTTCATTAACTTTCTTTGTGGTTACCTTGAAATTTACCCCTATCTTCCTAGGTTTGAACCAGTCTATTATTACTTGGTATTGCCATGCCTTCTTCTCCATTACAAATTTCTATATGTGCACTGATTATTCCCTCTTTTATTGTTCTAATGTTGTTGTCATTTACAGATTAACCTATCTGGTTCCCTCTTGTAATTCTTTTGGTTTTGGATAGCCCTTGAGAGTTCACTTCCTGGGTTGGTAACTGGCTAGTACACTCTTGTGTCCTCAATTCAGGCTGCAGTCTGATCTTGTTTGTTCTCAGGCCAAAGGACTCCCTTTAATAAGTCTTGTAAGTTTGGTTTGGTTTTTACATAGTCTCTTAATTTCTGTTTATCTGGAAATGTCCTCATTTCACCATCATATTTGAACAAGAGTTTTGCAGGATATATTACTCTTGGTTGGCAAGTTTCTTCTTTCAAGGTTTTATATATGTCATCCCATTGCCTTCTTGCCTGCATGGTTTCTGCCAGATAATCAGAGCTTAGTCTTATTGTTTCTCGTCTGTATGTGACTTTTTGTTTTTCTCAAGCTGCTCTCAGGATTCTCTCTCTGTCTTTGGTTTTAGCAAGTGTGATTATGATATGCCTTGGTGATTTCTTCTGGGGTCAATCCTATAAGGGGTTCATTGAGCTTCTTGGATGGTCAGCTTTTCATCTTTCATGATATTAGGGAAATTTTCTGTAAGCAATTCTTCAATGATGCTCTCTGTGTCTTCCATTTTTACCCCCTGTTCTGGAACTCCGATCACTTGCAAATTTTTGCTTTTGATTGTATCCCACATAATTCTCAGGGTTTCTTTATTTTTCTTTGTTGTTTTTTTTCTGATTTTTCCTCAGAGTTGTAGCCAAGTGTTTGTCTTCAATTTCACTAGTCTTGTCTTCCATCATGTCAAACCTGCTCCTCAGCCCTTTTATGACACTGTCCATTTCTGAAATCTTGTTGTTGATCTTTTAGATTTCTAATTGTTGTTTCTGTATGATTTCTAGTTGTGGATTTATTTTGGTATTTTGTTCCTGTATTATTTGCCTGAATTCTTCCATTTTTTGTCTGTATTTTCCATTTTTTGTCGCCTTTTCCATGAATTTGCCTATTTTTTCCTCATTTTTGTCTGCTTTTGATTCAACTCTTGGATACCTATGAATATTAGAGATTTGATTCCCTATCAGGTAGTTCTAGTGCCTTTTCTTCTACTGAAATGTCTTCTGGTGTTTTATTTTGGATGCCTACTGGAATCATGCTGTCCTGTTTTTTAATATGTTTTGATACTCTCTGCTGTTTTCAGGATATTCAGTAGTTATTTTCTTCATTTATTGATTGTATATTTGTTTGTTTCATCCTGCTTTTTTGTTTTATTTGGTTATGTCTGAGCAGGCAGGCTGTGTGTTCTTTGTTGTTTGCTCATCTGTGAGCATGATAATTTTCACCTTCTTGTCCAATGGGCAGGGCCAGTCGCTCAGCTATCATGCAGCAGGGCAGGTCCAGCTGAAGGGGAGGCACTGGGATGGGTTTTTTGTGGCATGTACTAGGGATGACAGGGCAGGCCATAATCAATGCAGGGCAGATTCCAGTAGGCCGTGCCTTTCCTTCTCAGGGGTGTGACTTTCAGCTCATGGTGCAGGAAGGAGAGGGGAGATTGTGATGTGTTGAGTTAAGATGGGTATGGGAAAGAGGAGAGAGAGGAGAGAGAAACAGGAACCAAAAACAAACAAACAAGCAACAAAAAGAGTGCTAAGTGAGCTTGCCATTGGAGTACAGAGATGAGAGACTGAGAAATGGAGAAAAAAAGAAAGAAAAAGGGGAAAAGAAAAAATAAATAAATAAAGATTAGGGAAAAAAAGAAAAAGAAAATCTCCCAGGATCTCACTGGTGCAGCTGTGAAGACTGTGGAAGTGGCTCCCAGGCCGAGAAGTACAGCCTGGCTAGAAAAGGGTAGAGATGTCACACAGTGCCAGGTATTCAGAAGACAGGAAAACAAGATAAGTATAGAGAGACGAGAAATTGAGAAATAAAGAAAGACAGAAAGGAAAAAACAGGGAAAAAATAAATGCCGCAAAGGATCCCACTGATGCAGCTGCACAGACTGGGGAAGTGGCTCCCAAGCCGCAAAAAGAAAAAGAAAACAAACAAGAAAAACATAATAAAACAAAACCAACAAACAAAAAGCCCCAGGGATCCCACCAACATGACAGCACAGTCCAAGGAAACAGTTCCCCAGTCAAGCAACGCTTCACGACCTTTCAAGAAGACGCAAAGGTGGCAGATGGAGCCAGGTGGTTGAGAGAAAGCACACGGAGGTGATGAGAGGCGCAGAAGAAACCTAAAGAAGCAGAAAAAAGCAACACCAGCAACAAACAAATGGCACTCACAGAGCCAGCCAGTGTGGGTGAGGAGTATCCAAGTGGCACAGGGCTGAAGCTTGTGCCTCCTAGCCAAGACATTGCAGCTGGTGGGAAGCAGATGAGGCCAAGTGGTGGGGGCGGAGAAAGGTGGGGGTGGGAAAGCATATATCACTGGTTACCAGTTGTTCTGTCTCCCACTGGGTGCTCCATGAAGATCCTTTCCCATACTCCCTGTCTACTAATCTCCAATGTGAGCAGGGCGAATCCAAGTGGCACAGACCCTGCACTTCCTGGCCACCTGAGCAACCACAGCCAGCTATGAATTTGCACAGGTCAAGCAGGGGGGAGAAGGATGGGGGGTGGGAAAGCATATATTGCTGTTACTCGGTGCTGTGTCTCCTGCTAGGAGCTCTGTGAATCTGCTTTCCTGTACTCCCTGTCTGCTGATCTTCGACAGGAGTCCAAGATGGTGAATCTATACTGTGTTAGCTGATAGGGGACCTCTGCATGTATCTTTCCTCACTCTCTGTTCTCTGTCAGTTTCATATTCCATTCGGTGCTTGGCTGAGTTCTTTATCTCTTCATTTGATGCTTAGGGTTCCAGGACTGATGTTTGTCTCTATTTTACTTACTTTTTCAGGTCTTTGCTGTGGAGGGATGGCGTGGTGGTTCTGTCTATAGCACCAGGTTCTAGTATTTTTTTAAAATGCAAATTAAAAGAGCCAAGTGTGCTTTTTCTCTACCAAATTAGCAAAATGGATTCATTCGTGAAAGATCCCTTGAGTGGCTACTATGCACTAGCCAGTAAGCAATGCAGACGAATTGTTGCATTATGTAGGTTATATTCTAGGAGACAGAAAAACAACATGCAATTTTACACATCAATTAGATAATTTCAGATAATGTAAAGTGCCATGGAAGAAGCAAAAAAGGGTGGTGTGGTGAATATGGGGAGTAGTAGGCTACCATAGAGCATCACAGCAAACAACAGAAGTGACATTTGAGCATGAAACCGGTACTGTCACACCTTTCTGGTGGCATGAAAATTGGTGCAGTCTTCTAGGAAAGCAATTTGTCAATATGTGTCAAGGGTTATAAAAATTTTCATTTTATCCAGTCATTTAGCAAATATGGAACAGCTCTGAAAATATTCCCTGTCAATTCCACTGGTAAGAAAGTATGCCAAGGAAATTTCCAAAATGCTGTAAAACTTCACAATAGTCTATAAAACTACAAGCTACTTGTCATGGTTTGAATTATGTCGCCCCAAAAATGTGTGTATCAGTTTGGCTAGGCCATGATTTCTGGTACCATGTGATTTTCCTGTATGTTGTAAACCTGCCTCTATGATGTTAATGAGGGAGGATGGGTGGCAGTTGTGTTAGTAAGGCAGGACCTGATCTACAAGACTGAATTGTGTCCTGAGGCAGTCTCTTGAGATATAAAAGACAGAAGTGAGCAGTGAGACAGGGGGACCTCATACCATCAAGAAAGCAGTGTCGGGAGCAGAGCACGTCCTTTGGACAGGGGTCCCTGCACCGAGAAGCTCCTAGTCTGGGGGAACACTGATGAGAAGGCTGACAGAGAGAAAAAGCCTTCCCCTGGAGCTGACACCCTGAATTTGGACTTTTAGCCTACTTTGACTGTGAGGAAATAAACTTCTCTTCGTTAAAACCATCCACTTGTGGTATTTCTGTTGTGGCAGCGCTAGATGACTAAGACACTACTGAACTGTCCAACCAAAGGAGGGGAAGGTTAGATAAATTCAAGTATACGCACTAAAAAATGCGGAGAATGTTTAAGATATAATTTTAAAAAACTACATAATGTGTAGAATGTTTAAGATATAACCTAAAGAAAAACAGACAAGTTACAAATGCATTTATATACAGTTTATGTAGGAGTAGACATGTAAGAATGATTGAGAGAAAATTTTAAAAAATAATAATAACAATGATTGTGCGACAAGTAGCTTTTATTAGGGACATTTTTCTGCTTCCCAAGTTTTCTGATTGTGGTCACCATTTAAACAAATTATTAAAATAATACTTTCATCTTTTAATCATGCCTTTGCTTGAATTTTTTCCTATTCAATCCAAATCTTATTCCTCTTTTGAGGCAAACCCAAATGCTACATTCAAGAAACTTCATCTGACTGCCTTGCTTCTAGTCAGAATTCTTTGTTTTCTGCCCTTTGTTTCCAAAGCGTCTTTTTTTTTTTGTAGTTTCCCAAAGCCCTAACATTGTACTTTTGGAGTCCCTGGGTGGTACAAATGGTTAACGAGCTCGGCTGCTAACCAAAAGGCTGGAGTTTCAACTGCACCCAGAGGCAACTCCGAAAAAAGGCGTGGCAATCTACTTCCAAAAAATCAGCCATTGAAAACCCTATGGAGCACAGTTTTATTCTGACCCACATGGCATCGCCATGAGTCAATTCTGACGCAGTGGCAACTGGTGAGGGTGGTGGGCTGTAGTTCTAATAGGATTAAAGTTTAGCAATATGCTTATCTTTCTGCTCCATTAACTATTTTGCTTGTTGAGCATAGGACTCTGCCTTATTTACTTTTATAGGTAATTCCAGTGTCTTTGAAGGAGCCCTAGTGGCACAGTGTTTAAGTGCTCAGCTGCAAACCGAGATGTCGGTGGTTTAAACCCATCAGCAGCTCTATGGAGAAAGATGTGGCAGTTTGCTTCCATAAAGATTACAGCCATGGAAATCCTATGGGGCAGTCCTACTCTGTTCTATATAGAGTCTCTTATGAGTCGGAATCAACTTGACGGAATAGGTTTAGTTTGGCTTTTTGGTACACGTACTAGGCATTCAGTGAATTTCATCCAAAATGAATTTTCTAAACCTGTTTTCCATGACAAATCTGGGGACATAGTATCTGTGGAATTTTAAACAAGCAGAACAATAAATTGAAAAAGTCAGTTCAAAGGGGGAATGGTAGAGATTCTCTGTGAAATCTTTGCACAATAAGCAGGTATTTCTACTCTAAAATAAGCACATGATCTGCTTCAAAAACTAGGCAGCCGTGAGGCCCATTAAAATCTTCGTATTGTCAACAGTATCAAATTCTCTTTCCGATGTCTATATTAATACCACATATGCATTTTCAAAGGTGTAATTCAGCAAATAATCTGCTCTAATTTCCATACATTGAAAATCTGCATTTGAATATGTTCTAACTTCTGATGTAAGCCTTTGTATATTATGTCTCCTTCATATTTTCCAAGTATGTGGCTAAATCTGAATAACAGTGTCTTTCTTAATATTTTAAAACATTCTATATCCTTGCTATTCAAAGTTTGGTCCATGAATGAAAAGCTTTGGTATCACATAGGAGCTTGTTAGAAATACAGAATTTCAGGTCCCACCCTGACCTACTGAATAAGAATTCGTTTTTTAACTAGATTTCAAAATGATTGGTATGTTCATTAAAGTTTGAGAAGCAACGTTCAAGAATATGAGACCTCGGCATAAAATAACTTGTTCAATCTTTCCATCTTTTGCATTTGTATAAAGAGATTAAAAGATTATAATTTTCCATTGTTGGAACAGAGCTATTGTAAAATTACTTGTGATCTTTGCTTTATTTTCAGGTACATGTAGAACAATGACAAACCAATTGGATCATTTTGAATTTAGGAAGGGTGTCTAGTTTAGCTTTCCTGGATTTGTCTGTAATTTGGAGACAGTGTCCTAGATATGGGGATGGATGTTTCTAAAGAAATCCAGTGTCTCTTAAATAAATCACAAAGTCAATGAAGAAATAGGTGAAGGTACAAATGAAGAATTCTTCTCCTAGAATCTTTCTGAAATGACTTAAAGCCAGCCTACTATGACAGTCCAATTTTAAAATAATAGGAAAATCCTGAGTTTCAGGGGTAACAATGAAGGTGATTGCTAGTAGCCACTCTTCCTCAACCTGAGACCAGCCAAATTCCTTTTAAAAAACATTTTGTACTCTATTAGTACATTGTAAATAAATATTCAAATGCATATGAACAAATATCTCTATGAGACATAAAGACAAAATATCAATTCTTTTTTTCTTACCTCCAGGCACTGATTTAACTAAAGGATTCAATTGTATTTATGGCTTGAGAACAAACACGATGGTAAAGATGCTTTGTGGATATAAAAACGTTTCTTCCCAGGGGCTCAAACAGCATTCTAGACATTATCTCATTAATTGCTGCCTTAAATCTTTCTCATTGATTTTTATATTTTTTCAGCCAACAAGTTCACTACTTTTTGCATATGAAGGAAAGAGTTCACTTCAATTGGAATTTGAGATCTTAAGCATTTTAAAAACTGTGATGTTATATCTCAACTGATAAGGAGTTACTGGAGTGCTTTAAAAAAAATCCAAAGTGACCTAACTGTTATTTATCCATTTATTTATGAACTAGCCAAAAGTTCTCTGGGATGTCTTGGGAAGATTATATCAGTAATGCAAATATTTGACTAATGTATGTTGGCTGTATCAACCAGGAAAGATATGGCTAGAGATTAGAGACGTGCAAATGTCTCATTTTTGACAGGGAAAACATAATGCTAGTATGCATTATTTAATAGGTCGTCTGAGTTTTTAGAAAATAATGCAATGATCACTAGGGACCAGTATAGACTCACCAAACCAGCCATGTTTCTGATTTTGATAAATTAAGGAATGTAGGTTGTTATTGTTAGTTGCTGTCAAGTAAGCTCTGACTCATGGTGACCTTATGTGTAACAGAACAAAACATTGCCTAGTCCTGCATTATCCTCATAATCATTGATATTGTTATCCACAAAGTTTTCACTGGCTGATTTTCAGAAGTAGATCGCCAGACCTTTCTTCCTAGTCTGGAAGCTCCTCCGAAATTGTCCACCATGGGTGACCCTACTGGTATTTGAAATACTGGTGGCATAGCTTCCAGTATCACAGCAACACACAGGCTACTATAGTACAACAAACTGACAGACAGGTACGATGCATAGACGTCATAAAAACTCAATTAATAATGATAGCTATCTTTGTTGAGCACTTCCCATGTGCCAGAAATTGGGGGAGTTCTTTATAAACATCTCATTTAATCCTTGAAACCTATGAGAAAGTGTTATTACTGCCAATTCACATATGAGGAAAAGTAATTTTTCGAGGTCACAAAGCTGTTTCTAAAAATAATGCTGTTATACATCACTTAGCACTCTCTTCAGTAACTACAATTTGCTTGTGAAATCATACAGTCAATTGTTTGCCATCTGAGCTATTGTAACATTATTCTGTCTGTTGTCTAGCTTCTCCACCACACCAGGAGCCTTTCTTACCCTGATTCCTGGCCTAGCCCAGGGCTTACCCTCTAGAAGGCAGTCAAGTCATTGCTGTTGGGAAACGCTCTTGAGCAGCGTGACCCAAATGTTGCTGAACCCAGGAAGGTGGGTCCTGTCTGGCGTGCTCAGACTTGCCAATGATCTGGACATTGGTCTTTGAGAAAGGGAAAGTAACTTTACTGCAATACGAAGAGCAAGGAGTAGGGAGGAAGTTTCTCAGATCTGACTCCTCAAGCTACGGGGAAGCAGGGCTCATATGAGATTTGGGCAGCAAGATGGTGGTCGTGCAGGTGTACGGGGGAGGGTAAATTTTAGAAGGAAGCCATTGCAGGAATTATGGCTGCCAGGAAACAGGGAGTGACGTGGTTCTTGTCGGACCTCTCACTTTGGAATGGCATCCAGGTGATCGTTTTCCTTCTGATTAGTTCCACCTGTTGCTGTATCCTCTGTTGAGGTCAACTAACGGTCACAGGTCACAGCTGGCCCTTCTGTGCATGCAGAGCGGGCAAAATCTGGCTTGGGCTAGTTTAAGGCAGTCTTTTCTGACTAATGGAAATTTACTGGCATTCGTAGGGTCAGGTTACACAAAGAGGCCAACACTGTAGGTGGAAGTGGATGGAGGCCAACAATGGCCAGTGGATTCTAGGGTTGTCAAAACCCCAATTTAGGAGTGACATTATATAGAGTCCTTGAGCTCTCTGGCTCTGTGATCCTACATAAATAATTCTCTTTTGGTCCTTCTCAATTCCCCGCCTCCCCAACTTCCCTGATGAGAGCAATCTGTGTGTTACTCGTTAAAAATACATATTCTTGGGCCCCGCTTTAAACCTAATAAGTTTCAAACTGCATTAGAGGGGTGGGGAGGTTGTTTGTGCTGAGGGAGACTAAAAAGGACTTTATTTCTTTCTACATTTTTGACTGTTTTATCATAAAGTAGTCTTGTTTATATTCTAAAATATACTATATAGTCATCGAAAGGAACAAGGTGGTTGGAGAGGTGGTCTGGTAGAGTGGGTAAGAGAATAAGTTCCGAAGATAATGTTTAATTCCAAAAGATGCCATTTAATAGCTTTTGATGTCAGGCAAGTTGCTAAACCTCTCAGTGCCTCGGTTTCTATCATCTGTAAAATGGGACCAATGACACTACTTACCTCATACAATATTCTGAGCATTAAATGAGTTAGATCACAAAGAACACTTAAAATGTTCCTGGTACACAGTGTTACATATCATTTGCTGTTTATATCTTTAAGTGCCAAGATGGAAAGAGTAAAAAAAAAATAAGTGAAAAGAAGTTGCAGAATAATATGCATAGCATGACCATTATTGTATATTAAAAACTGTATTTATTTGAATAAATGCAAAGACATAGTCGGTGATGCACAAAGAGATGCACCACTCTTTGTGGAAACACATTACAAGCAGAGGGAGACTGAGGGGAGCTAGGGAGAAATAAGGAAGCTTTCTTTTTTTTTTTTCAATATCCTTCTTTCTACATTATTTCTGTTTTTACAATGATCATAGATTCATGTATTTATTTTGTAATTTAAAAATTAGTTGTTTTTTTAATGTTGAAGTAAAAGATGCCAGATTGTTCTGATAATCTATTCTCTCCCCCCACCATTAAGAAACAATAAGATAATATATTCACAGGGCTTTAAGAATCACCTGGCAAGTTATAGTTGCCCAACGAATACATATGCCCTGCCCGTCTCCTGATCTTCAAAAAGGCACAGTGCACACAAAAACAGAACTTGATCCCATTTCTCCACTTGGTCACGGGATAGCTCTGATCTTAGTCTCTTGGAAGAACACCTAATTCATGTGCTTTTTCACATTCCAATAACTGAGACCCCTCAGTGCTAGGAGGAAGGACCTTTCACTCCTGAATTTTCTCATAGACTCAGGCAAGAGGGAGCCAATAGTACTTCTTCATTTCCTAATGGAAGCCAAAAAGATTGATAGTCTATAGGCACTGACCATTCTGGGGCAGCTGTTCTCCTGGAAACTAATGGTAACCATACCAGTCACATGTCCTTCTGAAGGCAGTGCACAGCCAAGATGTTCAAAAGCCACATAATAAAAATAAATGAGTAATCATAGCTAACATTCAAGCGCATACTATGTGCTATCACGCTGCATACAATAACTAGTAGAACCTATCATCACCACTATTTTATAGGCTGATAAGTTGAGAGGTGGAGCCATGGTTGCACAGTGGTTAAAGCTCTTGGCTGCTAACTGAAAGGTCAGCGGTTCAAACCCACCAGCCACTCTGTGGGAGAAAGATGTGGTAGTCTGCTTCCATAAAGATTTACAGCCTTGGAAACCCTATGGAGCAGTTCTACTCTGTCTTATAGGGTCATTATGAGTAAGAATTGACTCAAAGGCAATGGGTTTGGTTTGGTTTTAGTTTCTGTTGCGAGATTAAGTAAGTAACTGCCCTAGGTCACCCAGCTTGGACAGCAAGGCGGTCTGACTTTAGAACGTGAGCTCTTAACCATTACAGTATACTTTTCCCATAAGTATAAGGCATTTACTATCAAGACACTCATTTGCAGAATTTTACAATTTACAAACCTCCAAAAAACCAAACTCATTGCCGTGGAGCTGATTCTGACTCATAGTGACCCTATAGGCCAGAGCAGAACTGCCCCACAGGATTTCCAAGGCTGTAAATCTTTACTGAAGCAGATTGCCGCATCTTTCTCCCGTGGAGTGGCTAGTGGGTTCAAACTGCCTACCTTTTGATCAGCAGCTGAATACTTAACTACTGCACCACCAGGGCTTCTTACAATTTACAAAGTGCTTTCATATATTAGCTTTTTAAATTCAATAGCCTCCTAATGTGAGTAGGCATGTATTACCGTATCTCTCTCTCTTTTTTTTTTAAGCTGAGAAAATGTAGACAGATTTTTTGAACTCACACAGCTAATAAGTGACAGGGCCATGACTTGCACCCCCCCACCTTTTTTTTTTTAATTTAGCAGTCAGGATGTCAGTGATAATTTTGTTGACTACTAAGCCGTATCCCTGGATTTGGAAAAGGTAAGTATATTAATTTTTATTTAAAAATGAACAAGAATTTAATAGTTACAGCCTTAATGTGTAAATTGTACACAATTCTAAAATATTCTGTTTGCAAGAAAGATATTTAAACCAAGTAAGAAGATAAGAATAAAGAGTATAAGAATGAAAAATAACAGTCTATAAAAGCTAAAAATAGTTATCGTTCATCTGCATCAAGGTTAATGTAATATAATGGAAGAGCAAAAAGACAATAGGTTATAGTTCCCTCTACCTCTTGTTAGCTATGAGACTGGGTGGATTTTTTGATGTCACTGAGGCTTAAATTTCTCATCTATAAAAGATGTCAATAATACCTGTCTTTGTCAACCTCACAGGCTGCTATGATGATCCAAAAAGATGCTGTATACGAAAGCGGTTTCTAAACTTTAAAGTCCTCTTTGAGTTTGCTTCATCCAATTCTACTGCTTTTATTACAACTGTGTGCTGTTGTCTCCTTAATCTAGATTTCAGCTCACATGACTCTCTCAGATCTATGTATAAACTGCCTTTGCTTGGATGTCCCAGGGGGACCTCAAATTTGAAATTTTCCAAACTAGATTCATTCTTCTTCTCTCACACCCATTTCTCTTCCAAGGGTCGTTATCTTGTTGAATGGCACATCCTCTATCGAGCTGGATTTTCTCTTTCACTCCCACATGCCCAGATCTAATCAGAGACAAAATCTTGTCCATTCTCCTGCTCACCTTTGCATTAGCTATTCCCTCTGTTTGAGATGCTCTCTGTTGGACTCTTTGCCTAAATCCTACTCACTCTGCAGAGCTTATCTCCACAAAACCTTCTCTGATACCTCACGCCCACATTAGGCATGCCTGCAATATGTTTCCATTTATTACTCTATACTGCCCCTCACAGCACTTATCACAACATATGGTGCTTACCTATTTGTCAGACTGCCCCATTAGCCCAGTGTGGGAAGACCTAAACTAAGTCCATTTTACCACTGTCACATAGGCATTTTCTGATGGCCTACGATGTGCCAGGCTTCAAATGTGAGTTGTGAAGAAAACAGACATGATCCCTGCTCTCATGGAGTGTCTTAGTCATCTAGTGCTGCTCTAACAGAAATACCACAAGTGGATGGTTTTAACAAAGAGAAGTTTAGTCTCTCCAGTCCAGTAGGCTGCAAGTCCAAATTCAAGGCATCAGCTCCAGAGGAAGGCCTTCTCTCTCTGTCGGCTCTGGAGAAATATCCTTGTGATGCATCAGTCTTCCCTTGGTCTGGGAGCTTCTCTGTGCAGAAACCTCAGGTCCAAAGGACGTGTTCTGCTCCCGGCACAGCCTTCTTGGTGGTATGAGGTTCCCATGTGTCTCTGCTCACTTCTCTCTTTTATATCTCAAAAGAGATTGGATTAAGACACTATCTAATCTTGTAAACCTCATCAGTATAACCTCATCATAATGACAGAGTTTACAACAAATAAGGAAATCACATATAACCTCATCATAGTAATAGAGTTTACAACACATAAGGAAATCACATCAGATTTACAAAATGGTATACAATCATACAATACTGGGAATCATGACCCAGACAACTTGACAGATATTTCTGGGGGACAGAATTAGATTCATGACATGGATCCTCCCTCAGGGGTAGGGCAACAATAATACATGAAACAAAAATGTTTGGAATACATAAATGCTATGAAGATAATGATCGGAGTTAGCATTAGACCATTCTGGTGGAAGGAGCCCTACTTTAGCTGGACAATCAGGAAAGACTTCTCCATGAAGGTGTCTTTTAAGCCAGGACCTAGTAGTTGAGAAGGAACCAGCCATGCCTAGGGCAGAGAGAAGAGTATCCAGACAGAAGGAACATTTTATGTGAAGACTTGAAGGCAGGAAAGAGCTCAATGAGTTTGGAGAACTGAAAAGAACCCAGTGTGGCTACCATCCAGGAAGAGAGGAGAGTGGGCCCAATGAGGCAGGATAGATAGACATGGGCCATGCCTGCATCTTGAACTTGATCTACAGAGCAGTGGAGATCTTTGAAGGAATTCAAGGAATGGACATGACCCAAATTAACTTTGAAGAAAGATCGTTCTGACCAACACTTTACTCTGAGGAATAGCAATTAAGGAGAAATATTCAGGACATTCTACAGGACAATTGACCCAGTTCCTTCAGCAAGCCACTAGAATGGGGGGAAAAATAGAAGAGACTTCCTAACATTAAGAGACCTTAAGAAATATAACACAAGATAATTTGCAGACCTTGTCTGGCTGTTGATTCAAACAAAGCAACAGTAAAGAGACTTTTGTGAAGTAAGTGGGAAAATTTGAATGTGGGCTAGGTGCTACATGATAATGAGGAATTATTGTTAATTTTGTAGAAGGGATAATAGCATAATAATTATATGAAATCTATGTTTTTTAGATATGCATAATAAAATATATAGGTATAAAGTTATGATGTATAGGATTTACATTAAATACCCTAAAGGGGAAGGGGAAGCGGGTACATGAAGCACTTTTGGAATTAAAAAGATCACCTAGCATGTATGAGCAGAATGAGTTAGAGGAGTATAAAAGTAGAAGTGGGGAAACCATCCCAACGGTCTACATGTGAAATGATGGCAGCTTGGACTGAGATGAGCAGCACACAGTAGGTCTTCAGTGAAGATTGTGTTAAATGAAGTAATGATATAAATTCTTAACATTATCATATCCATATATGTGTATATAGTGTGAGTGTATGTGTATATATGCACACACACTGCACATATATAGGAGTCCTGGTGGCACAGTGGTTAAGAGCTCAGCTCTAACCAAAAGGTCGGCATTTGAATCCACCAGCTGCTCCTTGGAAACCCTATGGGGGCAATTCTAGTCTGTCCTCTAGGGTCACTATCTGTGTATATATATGGGTGTGTGAACATATATTCATACATCCATACACACATGCACATACAAATGTAAGGAAAAAGTCTATTCTTTTGAAAACCACATTAACTTCAAAACAAATTTTAATAGGAAAAGAGCTTCTGGACTCAACCTAGAACTCTTCCAGTCATACTCTGCCCTAAGAAATCTTTCCCTATCATCCTGTCATGTTGTTGTTGTTATTTTGTGCCCTTGAGTCAATTCTGACTCATAATGACCCTACAGGACAGAGTAGAACTGCCACATAGATTGCCAGGTCTCTTCTCCCGACTAGCAACTGGTGGGTTCAAACTGCTGACCTTTCAGTGAGCAGCTGATTGCTTAACCACTGCATCACCAGAGCTCTCCATCAGCTTGTCATAGTGCCTGGAATTCAAACATTAGGGGTATTTGGACCTTCTGATAAAAATTATTGTTGCTAAGAGCCGTTGGCTTGTAATGGCCACAGTGATTGTTATCTCAAATTATTAAATGTGAGAAGAGTCGGCCATTAAAATCAATGACATTGGATGCTCATTGTAATACATAAGAGTAAAGTCTGTTTCAGTGTGTGTATTTAATCCTCTTACAGAGCTTCAACATAATTTTCTTAAGATTTTGCTATTTGACTAGAATTAAGATTTAATATCCTAGATTTGTTCTTTGTCCTCTACATTCAGTGGAGAATTCAGCTGAGTACTTTCACCCTCATTTGGCCAAATCCTTGTTTAATGGCAACCACATCTTGAAACAAACCCAAGCACAGTGGCTAGACAGGAAGCCTGAAAAGGTGCTGCCTCTCCTTCCTAGTAGGATTTTGGCTTATGCTGGACTCATTTACATGAAAACCAGCTTGGCCACTCTCCCAGAGAGCAGACTTGAGAGCTTACTTTATTGAATTGTTGATTCTGGGAAAGGTCTTCCTCTTTGTATATTGCTTTATTAAAAAAAAAAAAAAAAAGTCAGGGACTGACTGTTAGAATTAGAAAAACACCGTTTTATGACCTCCAAATGAAATAACCAGCTCAGATAACAATCACCACTGGACAAAACTCCTAGGTGACCGAGGGTCAGGTTGCAGAAACTCTGCGAGGTCTGAGGTTTGAAGAAAGCAGATATATGAGGTGGTGCTAGGCAATTTAGGGGGTGCAGTGGGGCCTCTGGCAGTGAGGGCAGAATGATCATCTGAGTCTTGTAGACTTTGGAGAGGGAAGTCTATATGCTTAATGACATTAGCTACAAACACTTGACCTGGAAAATGCCATCCCTTAGGAAATCATTCCCTCCAAATAAAGGCAGAAACAGCCCAAATATCCAACAGTAGAGGATTTGCTTAAAAATGACATTAGATCTATACAGTGTGTCTCATAGCAACCATTAAAAGGAGATACAGGACTATAATTACTGACTTTGAATGATGTCATCTTAACCAACAGTATGCATGCTAAGATTCTATTTTCATATAAAATAACAGTTTCGCATGAAAATTCTGAAAAAAAAATTACACTCAAAGGCAAACAGGTGTTGGTAAGGGGTAGTGTTTCTTCTGTTCTATTTTCTCCCTTGCTTAGCCCATGTTCTAAAATGTGTTCCTAATATATTTTAGAAAAGGCAAACATTTGCCTGTTGTGACAAATCTAAACATTTTAACAAGAAACAGTGCATTGGAGGGCGTACCAGAAAAGCCTCACTTTGGGAAACAAAGGAAAAAGTGCGTTTTGATGTCAATTCTTTTGAGGCATCAAGGTATAGAGCAGGGTTTCCAAAACTGGTATCCCATGGAATATTGCTCGATGGGATATTAAAACATGTATTTTTTTGGAGAGGTCTTGTCTGAACTAAAATGATGTTGGAAAAAATTGAAGAAAATAAGGTTAAATGAGTTTCTTCTATTGCAGGAGTTCTCAGAGCCCTAAATATATTAATGTTTATAGCAAGTTTCCAGAGGAAGAAATACTCTTTAATGATAGAACCCTACTTTCGCTCTCTCTACACCCATTAATAACTCACTGGGACACAGTTTGGGAACGCTGGCACAAGAAAAACATGACTGGGCCAGAGGTTGGGAGACTTGAGTTCTATTTTGGCATCACCTAGTTGGTGTCTGATCTCTTTGCCCTTCTCTCTCATTTGTCCAGACCCTAAACTGAAGCCAAACCAAATCTGTTGCCATCAAGTTGACTCCGACTCATCACGACCCTGTAGGACAGAGTAGAGCTGTGTTTTCAAGGAGTGGCTGGTAGATTCGAACTGCCGACCTTTTGGTTAGCAGCCATAGTTCTTAACCACTGTGCCTAAGCATCCTTCAATTCCAACTCAAATTCTATCCCAGAAAATTTTTGTAGATGATCCTAGCCCAAGGTGATTGTTGTCTCTTACAAATTCTTAACCGCTTGCTCTTGCCATTGCCATTTGCCACTTGGCCTATATTGCCCTTTATTGTTAATGATAACTTCTCATCTCTAAGCTCCTAAAAGACAGGAACGATTGTTTTTAAAGTTGTAGTCTCAAAATCCAGAATATTATCTGACTCTTATAGTCATTCTCTCAATAATTGTTTGTTGAAAGGACAGCTGGCTGGATGGGTTTTACAATCATTAAATAATAGTTTCATCTCATGGTTTTAAACTCCAAGATGAGTTTAAGACATATACATGGAATCCTAATGAAACAAGAATTCCAAACGGAAATTCCAATGACAATTTCAAGATTTAGATAATCTATGTAAAAAAATATTATGCATGGAACAAGAATTTTAAAAATGGTAATTACCCCAGCATTCTAAGTTTATATAGTGCTAAAATATCTTTAGTAGAAGAGCTTTAAAAATAAAGAAGGTATACCATACAAAGTTTTATGAGTATAATGGTTACAATTTTTTTTAAAGAAAAATTAAAATCTCCGAATGGAAACCAATCAAGGTAAGCAGGCACCTAGCAAGATAATTAGGTATGAAATATTTGCTATTATGGAGGAATTGTGAGTAGTGAGGCGGAAATGGCAGTGGTGGGGAGATAAAAGTATGGCATGACCAGTGGCTCACACTAAATGATAATCATACTTACTATTTTTTGCTTTATTTTTTCCTCATCAGTGATCCAAACATTTACTTGTCACCTGGATGAGTTTGGGGGAAATATTGTATTTGTAAACATGACGTTGTAGTATAGGATTTTTATTTTCTGAAAGGAGTTGTTTTCTAACCAGGGGAAATTAATTCCTAGATTTTTATTTAATTTTACAAATCATCAGAGAATTTTTTAGCATGTTTCCGTTTCTTATTCCTTATCAAAATCAATTAAAAATTAGCAAACAAAAATTTCTCCACACAGAATGAAGAACACCAAAGACACAAGGAAAATACTAGCCCAAGAGACATAAAGGATCACATAAACCAGAGACTCCATCAGCCTGAGACCAGAAGAACTAGATGGTGCCCAGCTACCACCAATGACCACCCTGACAGGGAACACAACAGAGAGAGACCCTCACAGAGCAGGAGGAAAGTGAGGTGCAGAACTCAAATACTAGTAAAAAGACCAGACTTCATGGTCTGACTGAGACTAGAGGAACCTCAGAAGACATGGCCCCCAGACTCTCTGTTAATCCAGAACTAAAACCATTCCCGAAGTCAGCTCTTCAGACAAAGATTAGACTGGACTATAAGACATAAAATGATACTTGTGAAGCGTGTGCTTCTTAGTTCAAGTAGATACACGAGACTAAATGGGCAGCTCCTGTCCAGAGGCAAGATGAAAAGGCAGAAAGAGATAGTAGCTGGTTGAATGGACACAGGAAATCTGGGGTAGAAAGGAGGAGTGTGCTGTCACATTATAAGGAGAGCAACTAGGGTCACATAACAATGTGTGTATAATTTTTTGTTTGAGAAACTAACTGTAAACTTTCACTTAAAGCACACACACAAAAAAAATTTCTCCAGACACCAAAATAATTTGCCATTTACTGATTTTATTTTTGCTGAAGCCTTTCAAAGAACAGCACAATCATATCGTGATCTAACTTATGTTTCTTAAGACTGTAAACCATCACACTTGTTCAACTTCTTACCTTAGTACAGAGTTCTCCCTTGCTGCATAAACGCATACATAAAAATAAAAGAAAATAATCACAACGGCATTAAAACAAATGTAAAATGTACAATCTTATAAGTATGGGCAAATCTGCTGTAAAAGACCTCTAAAATTTTAAAAAGCTAAGCTGTCACTTTAATGACAAAGGTACATCTGACTCAAGCCATAGTCTTTTCAATCATCTCATATGTATGCAAAAGAAAGTCAGATAGTGAAAAGGGAAGACTGAAGAAGAATTGATATATTCCAACTGTGGTGTGGGCTAAGAATACTGAATATGCCATGAACTGCCAAAAGAACGAACATATTAGTCTTAGAAGAAATACAAACTGAATGCTCCTTAAAAGCGAGGATGGCAAGACTTTGGCTTGCTTATATGCGACACATCTTCAGGAAATTTCAGTTGCTAGAAAAGGACATCATGCTTGGTAAAGTAGATGGTCAACAAAAACAAGGGAAAACCTCAGTGATATATACTGACACAATAGCCCCAACAATAGACTCAAACAGACCAACAATCATGAAGATGTTGTAGGACCAGGCAATGTCTCATTCTGTTGTATATAAGGTCATCATGAGTCAGAGCTGACTGACAGCAACTAACAACAAGAAGTTAAGATTACTTTTAGTTAGAGACACCTGTTTTGCAGTTCAGAGGCTGTATGATACATACCAAAGCACATACGCTTGTTTCTGGGGAAAAAAAATTAGAATTACAACATTCTGCAGCGGGAGATAATGCTGGGGTGGGAAATACATGCTTGAGTCATTCTCCATCAAACAGAAAGGCAGAATCTCTTAACAACTGTATCCTTCTTAATGCTAACTGAAATGAAAGTGGCCCAGAAGCAACTGGAAGTTGTTGAATTTGTAAGCAATTGGGGAGCTCTTCTTTGGTACGTATTTCTCCATCTTAATGTCCTTTTCCCAAAGAACCAAAAGGGGAGAAAGTTATAATCCTGAGAGTGATAATGAAATGCGTTGGGGAAGGGCAAGTCTGGCACAATAATAATTTAAGAGAACCAGCAGGCTGCCTCTGCTGTGTCGGCATGGAGGCAGGTGTGACTCAAGGAAGACACTCTAGGAAGTTGACAGAGTCCCTCTGAGAAAATTCTGATCAAAGAAACGATTAAGGGGGGCTTCCCAGGGTCAGACTGAAGTTCTTTGTTCTCTTCACTTAAAAAAAAAAAATCACTCAATTCAGACATTTTTGCTAGAGTACATGTTAGTGGTTAAATATGGATTTGCCTAGCTGACCAGAAACTATAATTCCCTCTCAACCTTCTACACTCAACGTTCTTGCAGGTCAAAACCATAGGGCGCCACTAAACATAAGTGTGAGCTCTGCACACATGTCAGGATTGAGGGGCCCCAATCATCATGGCCTCCTCAGCAGTGGGTGTGGGTCTTGGCGTAGAGTATGTGCTCACACTTAGCAGACAAACACATTCATGGATAGGCTTTAAAGCTGTGAGGGAAATCAGATAACAATGATTTGGTCTAATTCCTCTCATTTTGCAGAATAGGAAACAGAGGGCCAGAAAAGTTAAAATAAAAAACAAACAAGCAAAAAACACCTTGTGTAGTATCAGACACAGGAAAAAAAAAGGGGGAGGAGGACCTGAAATCAGGCGTTCTAACACCAAGATGAGAGCTCTTTCCCTACTTGATACTTCCCAGTGATGAGAATGTCACTTTATAATGCCAAATGTTAAATCTTCTAAAATCCCTAAATTCTCAGATAAATGCTTTCCTCACACACCTGGCCTGTGGACGGACCTTGGTTTCATATCACATGCTAACTCCCCAAAATTGAAGTCAGAAAGACGGAGAGAACCAAAAACTCCAAAGACTCATTTAGCTCAGAGCATGGGCTTTGGAATCCCAAGTCCCAATTCTGCCACTTTAAGTGCCTGACCTTACCCGAATCACATTTGAAGTACTGAGAAAATGTTAGATTTTTATATCATTAGTATCACCATGAGCCCTGGTGGCACAATGGTTAAGCACTTGGATGCTAACCAAAAGGTTGGCAGTTCGAACCCCCCAGCTGCTCTGCAGGAGAAAGATGTGGCAATCTGCTTCTGTAAAGATTATAGCCTTGGAAACCCTGTGGGGCAGTTCTACTCTGTCCTATAGGGTTACCATGAGTCAGAATTGGCTTGACAGCAATGGGTTGGTATCACCATGAGAGGACCAGGGGTATTAATTTGTGGTTTTATTTTATTTATTTTATTGTACTTCAGGTGAAGGCTTACAGAAGAAATAGTTTCTCATGAAACAGTAGTACACATGTTGTTTTATGACATTGGTTAACAACCCCACAACATATTAACCCTCTAACTTCTCAACCTTTTTTTTTTGGTGAAACTACACATAGCCAAAGATACACCATTTCAAAAATTTCTACATGCACAGTTCAGTGACATTGACTACGCTCTTCCAATTGTGCTGTTATTCTCACCTAAGATGAAGGCTTACAGAACAAAATAGTTTCTCATTTAACAGTTACTACAAATGTTGCCCTATGACAATGGTTAACAATCTCACTACAAATCAACAATATCCTTACTCAACCTTGGGTTCCCTATCACCAGCTTCCTTGTCCCCTTCTGCCTTCTGGCCCTTGTCACTGGACTCCTGTACCTCGTTAGTCTCATTTGGTTTTATGGGGCTGTCCACTCCCAGGCTGAACAGTGAACCTCGGAGGTAGCTTCACCACTGAGCTAAAAGGGTGTCTGGGGGCCATACTCTCGAGGTTTCTCCAGTCTCCTTTAGGCCAGTAAATCTGGTCTTTTTTTTGTGAGTTAGAATTATGCTCTACATCCTTCTCCAGCTCTGTCCAGAACCCTCCGTTGTGATCCTGGTCAGAGGAGTCAGTGGTGGTAGCTGGGCACCATCAGGTTGTACTGGACTCAGTCTGGTGGAGGCCTTGGTAGCTGTGGACCATTAGTCCTTCGGACTAATCTTTTCCTTGTATCCTGTTCTCTTCATTCTCCCTTGCTCCCAAAGGGATGAGACCAATGAAGTATCTTAGATGACCGCTCACAGGCTTTTAAGATCCCAGACACTACTCACTGAGGTAGAATGTAGAGCATTGTCTTTATAAGCTGTGTTGTGCCAATTGAGCTAGATGTTCCCCGAGACCATGGTCCCCACAGCCCTCCACCCAGCAGTTCAGTCAGGGAGTTTGGATGTGTCTATGGGGCTTCCATGACCTTTCCTTGTACAGGTTGTGCTAGTTTCCCCTGTATTGTGTACTGTCTCACCCTTTACCCAAGATACCACTTATCTGTTGCCTATTTAGTATTCCCCACCCCCCACCCCTCCCATCCCTGGTAACCAACAAAGATTGCTACATTTTGTGTGTGAACTTTTTCGTGGGTTTTTACAATAGATGTCTCATACAATATTTGCCCTAATTTGTGGTTTTAGATTATGAGTTTTGTATTATAGTTCATTCGTTCATTAAGCTTCTATTACATATCTAGTACTGGATGTAGTAAAGAAGGCAGATAGATAAACAAAAATTTATAATTAAGTGAAAGAAGACTTTACAAGTTCCAGCAAGGGTTCAAAAGAGGTAGTATTTGTTTCTGAGGCCCAGGACTTGTAGCATGAAGGGTTCATGGAGAAGGTGAGCTGATAGCAGACATGGTAGATGAGTAAGGATATTCAAGCCCATGTAGGTTATGGAGCCCAAGAGCATCCCAACCAGGTGGGTGTGGTGAACGTGATTGATCCATCCTATCTTGTTGGGAAACTACACCCTGTTCACACTGGCTAGAGGAGCTTTCGGCCAATGAAAATGAGGGAAACTCTCAATAAACTGAACTGACACAATAGTTACAACAATGGACTCAAACACTCAACGATCATGAAGATGGCAGGACCAGGCAACGTTTTGTTCTGTTATACATAAAGATGCCATGAGTTGAAGCCAACTTGCCAGTAATTAACAACAACACATGAGGTTCAGTAGAAGATGGGGCAAGGATTAGGACCAGTGAAGCAGGAGGGGTCAGATGGTACAAGATCTTGCCTGGCATACTAAGAAATAAGACTTTTTTTCTTTTTTGGTAGTCAATTAGAAACCATTAAATGGTTTCTTCAGGGAATAACATGATCTTAGAAAGCTCATTTGGCAAGCTACTTGGAAGTTGGAGACTAGGAGGAAGTTAAGACAGGACATCTAGAAGTATCTTGCTAAGATGTGCCACTCCAACAAGATCAGAAGCACCTTAGGCCAGGATCTATATCATACTCAACTTATTATACCAAATGTCTTGTCTATAGTAGGTGCTCAGTAAATATTTTATGAAATGAATGAGCATAGCATTGTATTTCAGGTTACACTGTAGAAGGAATATACCTGCTAACGAAGTTACGCAGGCTGAAATTTTCAATACCCTCTTTTGAACCATAAATTATATTTTTAATCATTAAAAAGGGAAGAAAACCAAAAACCCATGCTGTCGAGTCGATTCCGATTCATAGTGACCCTACAGGACAGAGTAGAACTGCCGCATGTGGTTTCTAAGGAGCTCCTGGTGGATATGAACTGCCGACCTTTTGGTTAACAGCCAAGTTCTTAACCACTGTACCACCAGGGCTCCAAAGGGGAAAAAACAAGGTCCAAAATGAAAACCAAAAGTGTATTTATTTTTCTAATGCAGCATAGCTGTTTGCAACCATCTCTTGAATAAGCTACATGTGAAGAAACACTGAATTTCTTCCATCAAGGAAAGAGGCAACGAGTTTTACTTAGACAAGAAAGACAATCCTACAACTCATCAGCTGGTTGACTTGGGTAAAGTTGGGGTTTGGCTCTCGTAATGACCAGAAGCTGACCAATAATTGTTGCTGTCAATCTAGCCATTGAGATGGCCTAGGAGGCCTCATATGCTAATTCCCAGGCAAGTTATCCCCACTGCTCCAGCGGCATAACCAGAATCACTGTGGCTCATCAGCTGCTCAGGGAAGGCAGGGGAACCTCTAGTCTGAACTTATTGACCAGTACTTAGCCAATACCTGGACAGAACTAATTTACAGGGACGGGAAAATAATACTAACAGAAATTACTTTTTTACTGAATTCAGCCCAAAGCGCTGTGCTAAACATTTTACAGGCTTGCCTCACTTAAGCCTCAAAAAAACCCTATGGCGTAGCCTGGGGACCATTATCATTCCCTCCCGCAACTCCATTTACAACTGGGACAACTGAGGCTCAGAGAAGTTAAGTAATTTGCCCAAGGTCACACAGTTGGGAAGTGGTAGAACTAAAACTTGAACCCAAGTCCATCTACTTCTGAAGCCTTTACACTTTAACAAGATTGCAGACTGAGCATAGAAAATATTAATGAGGTCCTTTATTTTGACAGCAGTTGGCAGCTCCCTTTCAGCCTTGGTCATCTTCATTTTAACTTAAAACCAATGGTAACCTTGTGAGGTGGGCATGTATTTATGGTCACCCTTCAGTAAGTTAATGGATTTGTGCTAGACAAATCCTCTTTAAGAGGGTTGATAAAAAAAAGTAAATTGTTTGAGTTCAAATCACAGTTCTCTTGCTTCCTGGCTATATGACCCTAAAAAATTGCTTTTCCTTCTCTGAGCCTCAATTTCTTCATTTGCAAAATGGAAATATCGCAGTGCCAACCTCTAGAGTGGTTGAAAGGATAAATTGACAATGCATGTACAAGCCTAAAACCGCTACCATATACTAAATACTTAGTAAATGTTAATGTTAGATATCAGTATTAGTATTACCCACAAACAAGTGGCTGATAGTAGATGGTAAAGCCATATAAATTATTTCAATTCAATTCTACCCAATCCAATTTATTTCAGCTACCAATTACTGGGTATCTAGTAGGTGATGATGTTCTAAGTGCATATATTTTGACTCCTAGTCCTGTGATTTTTCCCATTACACTCCAATTGATCTATCGTACTGTAAAAATGGCATGGGGATGGTGTCTGACTTTACAAAGGGGAAGGAGAATGGAGATCAATAGCCCAAGGCTGACTACTATGAGGCGGAGGTCAGACAAGCCTCCTCTCCCCTCCATCTTTACCGATTCTGACACCAACCGTCCCTCCCACAGCACTCTCTACTTCTCTGCTGGGTTTGATAATTCATTGCAGCGGCCACACAGAATTCACAGACAAAACTCATGATTGTGGGGTTTATTAGGGAAGTGACAGGTTGCAGTTTAGGCTCGGGAACACTCAGGATACAGTTTCTCCATCAGGACAGCCTCTTTCAAGCTGTGTTTGCAGGCACACCTCTCTCTGGCCATGGGCCTCTGCCCTGCTCAGGCAAGTGTTACAAAGCTCTTCTAGCCCCTGCCAGTAAGTCCCCAGAGGCACCCCAGGCACTCAGTTTTCTCGCTCCGTGGGCCAGGAAGCCATACAAAAGCAGTCTATCGCATGACATATACCAAAACCCAAAGTCTTGAGTTGAGGTGAGCAGTTCATGACATTAGCACTTGAGGTAACTCTGGGTGGCACTTCATGTTTTCCAAATACACTTCCTCATTTCCACTGTTTCTCTCTACCATTGTTCTGTTCTTGAACAAGCTAGACTTTATGCCGTGGGGCACTACTGGTACTCAGGAGCCCAGGGTGCATTGCTTAGTTCTGCTCATAGCCCCTAAAACAAGAAACTAGTGACTTGCAATTCTCATTTCAAGGAGTGCAGGGTTTTGAAAGCTCCAAGACAAAAAAAAAAAAAAAAAAAGCTGTAAAATGGCCATCCACATGGGAATGGCAGTGGATGGCAACTAACAAATGAGTCAGAGACAGGACTGGAGAGTCTCCGGCCTGATGCTAGGGAGGAAATGCAATATTTTTAAAACACATCACAGAGATCTCTAGTGGGGCTCTTCAGTGGCCTCCTTCTAGCTAAAAGGCTTCCACTTGAGTGCTCTGGTTCATGCAAGTTTGTTTAAGATGCATAATTCATAAGGGCAGATAGCACCATCCTTGAATAACTTTTCACTCCTCACCTACTCAAAAAAATTAAATAGACAGACTGAATGTCACAAGAGGATTACTCTTGAAATATGACATTATCACACTCCACAGCCTGGGAAGGGCCACTAGCAACTCTTCTCCACATCCTATTTACTCCTTGTTTGTCCCTATCAGATACCTGTAAACGTATCTGTTCCCTAACACAACAGAGAGTCTCTGATGGAGCAGGAGAAAGGTGGGGTGCAGAACTCAAATTCTAATAAGACCAGACTTAATGGTCTGAATGAGACTGGAGGAACCCTGGAAAGCATTGCCTCCGGACTCTCTATCAGCCCAGAACTAAAACAATTTCTGAGGCCAACTCTTCAGATAGGGATTGGACTGGACTGTGGAACATAAAGTGATACTCGTGAGGAGTGCGCCTCTTAGCTCAAGTATATACAAGCTTCTGTCCGGGGGTGAGAAGGGAAGGCAGAGGGGGTTAGGAGCTGGCTGAATGGACATGGGGAGTCAGGGGTGGAAAGGAGGAGTGTGCTGTCACAGTATAGGGAGAGCAATTAGGGTCACATAATGATGTATGTATAAATTTTTGTATGGGAGACTAACTTGAAAAGTAAACTTCATTTAAACTACAACAATAAACAAACAAAAAAACAAAAGTATCTGTTCCCTGGCAGGTAAAGTTCTTACCTCCCTGCAAACAGAGTCGAAAACAATGACAGCATCTCACAACCTTCCATATTTTCATCTATCACCATTATGTCAGGAAGCAGGAACTGACTTTCTCTGTCTCTGTTTATTGCTTAAAAAGAAAAAAAGGAAAATTAAGAACCTAGGGCATAAATTCAGCACTGTTCCTAAGTACTTTGGTTTGACTTGACACAAGCAAGAAAACTATCTCCTTAGGATCCATGAGGTTGTCCCAGATTATTTGTCATCCCAATGCCTGATGATGACATAACAGTCAATTCAGAGGTGATTTATGGTGCTCCTGGTAGGATGGACAAGGAGTATTTGCACAATAGGGGTCATTTGAGGGAGGCATTGTGAGAGCTCTAACCTGCCCCAAATAGCCTTTTCTTAGCACATTTTGATTTTTTTCCCCAGTGTCATAATAACAGCACCCTTAAAACAATCCATCAAACTAAGCTAGGACAAACATAGCTCTAGCCCAAAAGTTGCCGAGATCATGCGATGAAAAACTTTATCCGCTGGTTTAGCCAACAGCTGTTGCTCCTAACGGGTGCCCTGACTATTGTCATTGTATTTCAACCTAAAAACTGTCCTCCCTTCCTGGGCAAACATGTAGAAAGTAAGTGGTAACAATAAGAAGGTAGTATTAGTTGTCATTTATGATCACCTGTTATGTGTCCATTTATTTAAGGAGATCGACACAATACCTATCTATATTATTCTTTACAATAACCCAAAAAAGTAGAATCCCTTATCCCCATTTCACCCCAGTTTCCTCATCTGTAAGAAAATTTAAATTATAGTCATAAAAATAGCAGAAATAACAATTAAAATAATAATAATGGCCACCTTACTAAGCATTTACTCTGAGCTAGGCATTGTGCCTTTGTTTTTTTTGCTTTTTTTCCTAAAGCAAAGATGTCACTTTGATAACTAAGATGCACTTAACTGGTGGTGCAGCGGTTAAGAACTCAGCTGCTACCCAAAAGCTTGGCAGTTCAAATCTACCAGCTGCTCCTTGGAAACCCTATGGGGCAGTTCTACTCTGTCCTGTAGGGTCGCTATGAGTAGGAGTCAATTGGACAGCAATGGGTTTGTTTATGGGTTTTGAACCCAAGCCATGGTTTCTTTCAGTCACCTTATATGCATACGAAAGCTGGACAATGAAAAACGAAGACAGAAGAAGCTGTGATGTTGGTGAAGAATATGGCATATACTGTGGAGTAACAAAAGAATGAACTAATCAGTCTTAGAAGAAATAAAACCAGAATGCTCCTTAGAAGTGAGGATGACAAGACTTTGGCTCACTTATATCGGACATGTCATCAGGAAAGACCAATTGTTAGAAAAGGACATCATACTTGGTAGAGGGTCAGCAACAATGAGGGAAACCCTCAATGGGAAGGATTGACACAATGGCCTCAACAATGGACTCAAACATACCAACAATCATGAAGATGATACAGGACTGGGCAATGATTCATTCTGTTCCACATAAGATTGGCATGAGTCAGAGTTGACTTGATGGCAACTAACAACAGACAATGTGAGAAGTATCTCATTTCATTATTTCTTTAGCTGTGACAACCCAATCATTATTAGTATTATCTTCATTTTTCAGCCAAGAGAGTTAAGGGTTGTGAAAGTTAAAAAACTTAATGAAGAGTACACAGTAATAAGTCACAGAAAGGATCTGAACACAACTCTCAGAGACCCCATCTATAAAAACCAGACATTTGCTTACCTACAACAGCTCTTGAGAAAAACTCACCAGTGTTAACTGCAGGAATGGCGCCAAGGGAGATTCCTCATCAAATGTAGATTTTAGCTACTGAAAAAGATGATAACTACTGAATTGCTCACAGCCCGCTTGGCAACTTGTTTTATTTAATTAATTCTGCTAAAATCCAAGGAAGCCATTATCAAGGTGATTAGCCTGGCAGTTTTAATACCTCCACCCTTAGCACTTGAGTTAATGGCAGTTTGACGTTTGCCAAAAGGTAGAGGTTGGCAACTGTGATTGGTCTCAGTCTTAAAGGGCACATAATGTGTGCTGATTTTGCTTCTTTCGGGGAATTTTATCAGCTCAATAGATTATACACACAAACACAAATATATGTACTATATATAAACATACGCTTTTTAGAAATTCTGTGTGTGTGCATGCATGTATGTCTTTGGGTGGCACACATGGTTAAGCACTCTATTACTAGCCAAAAGGTTAGCAGTTTGAACCCACCCAGAGGTGTGCCTTGGGATACAGTCCTGGTCATCTGCTTCTGAAAGTTCAGGCCTGGTGATCTGCTTCTGAAAGGTTACTAAAAAGCCAAATCCCACTGCCGTTGAGTCAATTCCAACTTACAGCAACCTGACATAACAGAGTAAAACTGTCCCATAGGGTTTCCAAGGAGCAGCTGGAGGATTTGAACTGCTGACCTTTTGGTTAGCAGCCGAGCTCTTAACCACATGGAGCAGTTCTGCTCCGCACACATGGGGTTGTCATGAGTCAGAATCAACTCAACAACAGCTAACAACAACAACAACAACATATATATGTTTCCTTGGATCCCTTTCTCATACTTCTTCTCAACTTTTCCAAGAGTTAGACAGCAAGGGCTTTCTCTGGCTGATTGAACTTTTTTTTATGCATAGCTGCCACTTACTGACAACGTACTAATTGCCAGCCACTGTATTTGGAAACACTCTGTATACGTTGTCTGTTTAGTCCTCAAGCTTTCCCTAGGAGATAGATTCCCTTATTACTCCTATGTTTGCCTGTCTCTTGGGCTTTCACCTCTTTTCCTTAAGATGTTTCAAAGATTTTAAAAGAAACTTTGAAGATTAGGTTGCTGTGTGAGCTGGGCACATGGACCCTTTATTGCTCTCTTAGTCTCCTAGATAAGCTGTGGTTTTTCAAGAGTTTACTGTGCACAGGATGACAAGCAGAATAAGCAGATAAGAAGCAAAACTTTCAACTGGACTCCTCTTTCAAATGATACCCAAATCAACAGTTGTTTTCACTGAAATAAATCACTTAGAAAACACTTTAAAATTGAAGTAAGTCAATCTTGTTTGGGGGTGTGTACCCCTTCCTGATACAGTGTGAGCCATTTTTAGAATGCTGTGGGACTTTGGAACCAAGAGTCCTACATTTAAACCTTAATTCAGTCAGTAGAACCCTCACATCACAAACTCATTCTCGTAATTTCAGTTTTCTCATCTGTGAAGTGGGATTACTATAGCCATTATCCAAAAACAAAAACAAAAATAAAACAAACCTATTGCCATTGAGCCAATTTTGACTCATGTGTTTCAGAGTAGAACTGTGCTCCATACAGTTTTCATGGCTGTGACCTTTTAGAAGCAGATAGCCAGGCCTTTCTCCATGACACCACTGAGTGAATTCAAACCATCAGCCTTTAGGTTAGTGGTTGAGTACAAATTGTTTGTGCCATTCAAAGACTCCTCTAGTCATTATAACCAACATTTATTAAGTGCTCATTATGCAACAGATACTATTCTAAATGTTTTACATTTGTTAGCCTATCTAAATATCACAACAATCCTATGAAAGAGGAACTATTATTGCCCCTATTTTATGATTGAGAGAAAGGCGGCATGGTGGTTCAGTAATGACTAAGTTCACACAGCTAATAATGATAAAACTGGGATTCAAAACTAGGTGGAGTGAATCCAAAGTTCACACTTGTGTCCATTACCCCTATAGTTCTCCAACTGGAGTGTGCATCAGAATCTCCCAGGAGGTTTGTTAAAACACAGTGTATGGGGAAGAGAAATGTGGAACAGAATTCAAATTCTTAAAAAGCCCAGACTTACTGGACCAGTTGAGACTAGAGGCCTGCCCAAGACTGTTGTCCTGAGGTATGCTTTAAACCTTAAGCCGAAATTATCCCTTGAGGTCACCTATTAGCTAAATAACAGATTGGCTCATAAAATAAAGAATATCACTCATGAGCAATGAGAGTCTCTAAGAAAAATCATCTATAGGAGACCAAATCATCAAAAATTACTCTACAGGAAAGATGAGATGGTAAGGGGGCAGGGAAACTAGAGTACTGGAAATGGTACAACCAGAATGGAATGAATGAGAAGAATGACACATTGTGGAAAATGTACCCAAAGTCGCTGAATGATTTGTGTAAAAATTGTTAAATGGGAACCTAATTTGCTGTGTAAAGTTTCACCTTAAACACAATAAAATATTAATTAAAAACCAAACAAATAAATTTAAAAAACCACAGGTTATAGGCCCTATTCCAAAGGTAATAATTCAGCAGGTCCTGGCTATGGTCCCAGAACTGGCATTTTTAAATAAGTTCCAGGTGATGTTGATGCACTGTGTGGCAACCACACTTTAAGAACCTCTGCCCTATTTTTAAGGAGCCCTGGTGGCATGGTGGTTAAGTGCTTAGCTGTTAATCAAAAGGTCAGTGGTTCAAACCCACGATCTGCTTCCGTAAAGATTTCAGCCTTGGAAACTCTATGGGGCAGTTCTACTCTGTCCTATAGGGTCACTATGAATTGGCATTGACTCAAGGGCAATAGGTTTTTTTGGGCCTTATATTTACTCTGAACTGCTGCTTTAACTATTAGATTTATGTATCTAAGTCATCCCCCACAATGTCTGATTTAGAGTAGACAGTGAACACATAATCTGCTGCTCCTCCTACTATTTGTCACCATCAACTATATGTTTTCCCAGGCCAGCAACTATGACCTCACCGTTGCCTTCTGTCTCAGTCATCTAGTGCTGCTCTAACAGAGATAGCACGAGTGGATGGATTTAGCAAAGAGAAGTTTATTCTCTCACAGTCCAGTAGGCCACAAGTCTAAATTCAGGGCATCAGCTCCAGGGGAACACTTTCTCTGTTGGCACTGGAGGAAGGTCCGTGTCATCAGTCTTCCTTTGCTCTGGGAGCTTCTCTGTGCAGGAACCTCAGGTCCAAAGGATACACTCTGCTCCCGGCACTGCTTTCCTTGTGGTATGAGGTTCCCATGTGTCTCTGCTCACTTCTCTCTTTTATATCTCAAAAGAGATTGCATTAAGACACTAATCTTGTCAACCTCATCAGTATAACCTCATCACAGTGATAGAATTTACAACACATAAGGAGATCACAAATAATCTCATCAGGAAATCACATCAGACAACACAATCATACAATACTGGGAATCATGACCCAGCCAAGCTGACAGATATTTTTTGGGGACACAACTCAATCCATAACACCTTCCCCCTCTCTACTGGTTCTCACCCAATCCTTCACTATGTCCTGTCAAGTCTGTCTCCTAAATATCTTCTGTCTTTGTCCATTTGCTGTGACTGCAGCCTACATTCAGGCCACCATCATCTGTTTCCTGAATCACTGCAACAATTACCCAACCGTTCTCTTTAGCTCTGGTTACGTTCTCTGAACCATTCTCCATTCAGTGGCCAGAGAGATCTTTCCAAAGGAAAGATGATTATGCCATCCTGTATTTATGGTCCATCTATGACTCCCCATTACCCTCAGGATAAAGTCAAAACTCTTGAGCATGTCCTTGTTACTCTGTTTCTATACCAATGGTCAGCAAACTTTTTCTGTAAAGGGTAAGATAATAAATATTTTAGGCATTGGGTCTCATGGTCTCTGTCACAACTACCCATTTCTGCCTTTGTAGTGCAATATGTAAACAAATAGAGTGACTGTGTTCCAATAAAACTTTATTTACAAAAACAGGTGGCTGGAGCAATTTGGCACAAGGGCCATAGCTTACAAATCCCTAGTATATAGCCTCAAGCTTCATCAGGCTCTAAACATTATCTATCCTGTATAATTTCAGTTTCAGAATGTGCCATTTTCTCTCTCTCTCAGCTACCTCAAACCTTATTAAAATGCACATCCCTCCTTCTGCACCGCTTATGGTCTCAGCTCAACTGTCTCTTCCTCCAGAAGACATCTTGGTTCCTCTTTCCCACCCCAAGTCCAGGTGAGGCTCCTCTAGCTAAGCTTCCATAACACTCTGAAATTTCCTGATTACTATCTCTTGACTTGTAGATTCTGAGCCTCATTAATGCATGGAGCTGGGTTTTGTTCATTTCCATGTCTGCACACTATATCAAATGTGCAGAAAGAGATTGCGATATGAAATATTTTATATCATTTCTCATTCCTAGTCAGGTAAATGAGTATTCTAGAAAGATATTTTTGTCAAACCATCTGCAGTCACCTTTAGGCTTGATGGACTCTTCCTGTGAGAAATGGGGGTTCAATAAAGAGCTGTAAGGTCCCTGGACCCCTTTCCCTATAGATATTCACTGCCTACTTTTTGTACTGCCTTTCTGTGATAGAAATGTTGAGACAGGCACACGAATCCTAGGTTAAGCACGCCTGGCTCCATCTCTTCAAAGGGACAAGAACCAATTCTTTATGGTTTCTGATGTGGATGAAATATTTTTCAATTTCTTTCTCAAAAATGTGTAAAGTAACTTGTATCTTGTAACTCAACAATAAAAAGACAAATAACCCAATTGAAAAATGGGCAAAGGATCTCAGTCGACATTTCTCCAAAGATGTACAAATGGCCAATAAGCACATATACAAATGGCCAATAAGCATATAAGCTCAACATCATTAGTCATTAGGGAAATGCAAATCAAAACCACAATGAGATACCACTTCACACCCACTAGGATGACTGAAATCACAAAGTCAGACAATAATAAGCATCGGCAAGGATGTGAAGAAATGCAAACACTCATACAATGCTACTGGGATTATAAAATGGTGCAACCACTTTGAAAAACAGTTTGGCAGTTCCTCAAAATGTTAAACACAGAGTTAACATATGATCCAGGAATTCCACTCCTAGATACATATCCAAGAGAACTGAAAATACATATCTCCACAAATAGTGGTACACAAATGTTCTTATCAGCATAAATCAGAAAGTGCAAATGATCCAAATGTCCACTGAATGATGCATAGATAAAATGTGATATGCCCATACAATGCAATATTATTCAGGCACAAAAAGAAAAGAAGTACTGTTACATGGTAGAACACTGATGAGACATTATGCTAAGGGAAGAAAGATAGTCACAACAGACCACATATTGTGTGATTCCATTTATATGAAATGTCCAGAATAGGCAAATCCATAGCAGCAGAAGGTAGATTCATGGTTGCCTGGGACTAGGGGGAGAAGGAAGTAGGAAGTGACTGCTCATGAGTACAGGGTTTCTTTTTGGGGTGATGAAAATCTTCTGGTATTAGAGAATGGTGATGGTTGCACAACCCTGTGAATATACTAAAAACTAGTCAATGGTACACTTTAAAGCTTACATCCTTTACAGAGTGAATTTTATGGTATGTGAATTATATGTCAATAAAGATTTTTTTTTTTAAAGGGGACAAAGGACAGCAACAAAGAAATAGAAATGGGAAAAATCATATGGAAATGGCCATCATTATTGGAAATCAAAGAGATAAAAAATTAAAATAACAGTAATACAAATAAAGCATTTATACATAAAGGAGCAGATCCATACTGAGACTCTCTGGACCTGTTTGGTCAGTGTACGTGGCTAGGCTGTCAGAGAAGCTGGGATGGAGACAGGAAAGACAAAGCCTGTGACATGCCAGGAACCAAGCATTGAGCAGCATGGGACTCTCTACACCCAGGCGTCAGGGCCACATACATGATGGTGGCAATAAAGTTAAGAGTGTGCAACTCAGGATGGCAGTTTACCAGAATTACAGAAATCAACATGAATTCAATTCCAAAGGCAGACAGGTCAACATTTACAATTGTGGTCTGCTAAAGGCACAGAAACAGGCCTAAGTGAGTGATTCTGTTACTACACTGCACCTGTAAACTTTGGCTGAAATACATATTCATGTGTCCATTGGTCGGGAATATTGCATACTGAAGTAGCCTATGATCAACAGGCTCATATTCAGAGCAGGCTTATTTTTGCCTTGGAGAAGAAGTCTGATTTTGACACTAACTTTCACCACCAAAATAACTGGGATATTAATTCTTTTGGGAAATCCTTTCACCTGAGACAAAGCTAGTGACATGTCTTGTATGAAGCATGAGCATCTATGTGCACTTCTATAAAGACTACCCTCTTACCTCATGTCAGCTGCAGCCTAGAGAGCAGTATTCCTTTCCCTTTTCCTTTTGCAGCAAATGCCTTTCTGACATCTCTCCCCAACACTTGCCCACCCTCAGACTGCCTCGCCAACTCTCTTTCCCTGATTCCTCTCCTCCCCCTTGAGAACGACCTAGCACAACCTCTTCAAGTGTTAGCTTTTGAAAATCACACATAGGAGCTGACTTCTGCTTTCAGCCATGTACACTTGAGTATCCTTGAAAGAAGGAAATATCGAGACCTGGCAACTGCCTTACAAAAGAGATTAAAAAATCATCTATATGAGACCAAATGGTCAAAAATTACTCTAAAGGACAGATAAGATTGTAAGGGGCAGAGAAACTAGAGTACTGGAAATGGTACAACTAGAATGGAATGAATGAGAATGATGACACATTATGAAAAATGTAACCAATATCATGGAATAAACTGTGTAGAAATTGTTAAATGGGAACTGAATTTGCTGTGTATACTTTCACCTTAAACATAATGTAATGCTATTTTTAAAAAGAGAGAGAAAGAGAACAGAAAAATACAAAGTGAACAAAATTGAAATTAATACCTAAGAAAATTGTCCTGACATTCTGCATCCAACAAAGCAGGCCTGGGTTTTTTCAGGTTTACTAATGAGTTGCAAAACAAAAAATTCTCTGAATGACCTATGTCTTCTAAGGAAGGGTAATTTAATGAACGGGCTTTGTTAATGTCATTAACAAGTAACTTCATTAATAATTAACTTTAATATATAATTATATCTCCTTCTCAAACTCATGCCACCACTAGTCTGTCAGTTTGTTGTACTGTAGTGGCTTGCATGTTGCTGATGCTGGAAGCTATACCACCCGTATTTCAAACACCAGCAGGGTCACCCATAGTAGACTAAGACAGACTAAGAAGAAGGACCTGGCAGTCTACTTCTGAAAAAATTGGCCAGTGAAAACTTTATGAAGAGCAGCAGAACATTGTCTGACATAGTGCCGGAAGATGAGCCCTTTAGGTTGGAAAGCACTCAAAATATGACTGGGGAAAAGCAACCTCCTCAAAATAGAGTCGACCTTAATGACGTGGATGAAGTAAAGCTTTCGAGACCTTTATCTGCTGTTGTGGCACAACTCAAAATGAGAAGAAACAGCTACAAACATCCATTAATAATTGGAACAAGGAATGTACGAAGTATGAATCTAGGAAAATTGGAACTTGTCAAAAATGAGATGGAATGCATAAAGATGGATATCCTAGGCATTAGTGAGCTAAAATGGACTGGTATTGGCCATTCTGAATCCAACAATCATATGGTCTACTATGCTGGGAATGACAAATCCAAGAGGAATGGTGTCACGTTCATCGTCAAAAAGAATATTTCAAGATCTATCCTGAAGTACACTGCTGTCAGTGATAGGATATCAATATGCCTGTAAGGAAAACCAGTTAGGACAACTTACACTCAAATTTACGCATTAACCATTAATGCCAAAGATGAAGAAATTGAAGATTTTTACCAACTTCGGCAGTCTGAAACTGATCAAACATGCAATCAAGATGCATTGATAAATACTGATGACTGGAATGTGAAAGTTGGAAACAAAGAAGGACTGGTGTTGGAAAATATGGCCTTGGTGATAGAAATGACACTGGAGATCGCATGACAGAATTTTACAAGACCAATGACTTCTTCATTGCAAATATCTTTTTTCAACAACATAAATGGTTCCTATACATGTGGACCTCACCAGATGGAATACACAGGAATCATATCGACTTCACTTGTGGAAAGAGATGATGGAGAAACTCAATATCATCAGTCACAACAAGGCCAGGGGCTGATTGCTGGACAGATCATCAATTGCCCATATGCAAGCTCAAGCTGAAGCTGAAGATAATTGAAAAAAGTCCATGAGAGCCAAAATACTACCTTGAATATGCCAAACCTGAACTTAGAGACCATCTCAAGAATAGATTTGATACACTGAACACTAATGACTGAAAACCAGATGAGTTGTGGGATGACATCAAGGGCATCATACATGAAGAAAGCAAAATGTCATTAGAAAGACAGGAAAGAAAGAAAAGACCAAAATGGGTGTCAGAAGAGACTCTGAAACTTGCTCTTTAATGTAGAGTAGCTAAAGCAAAAGGAAGAAATGATGAAGTAAAATAGCGGAACGGAACATTTCAAAGGGTGGCTCCAGAAGAGAAAGTAAAATGTTATAATGAAATGTGCAAAGACCTGGAATTAGAAAACCAAAAGGGAAGAACATGCTCAGCATTTCTCAAACAGAAAGAACTGAAGAAAAAATTCAAGCCTTGCAATGGATTTTGATTTGCGTTTTTGGGCAAAATATTAAAAGATGCAGGAATCATCAAAAGAAGATGGGAGGAATACAGTCACTCTACTAAAAGAATTGGTCCATGTTCAAACATTTCAGGAGGTAGCGTGTGATCAAGAACCAATGGTACTGAAGGAAGCTGCATTGAAGGCATTGGTGAAAAACAAGGCTCCAGGAATTGATGGAACACCAATTGAGTAGTTTCAACAAATGGATCCAGCACTGGAGGTGCTCACTCGTCTATGCCAAGAAATTTGGAAGACGGCTACCTGGCCAACCAACAGGAAGAGATCCATATTTGTGCCCATTCCAAAGAAAAGTGATCCAATAAAATGTGGAAATTATCGAACACTATCACTAATATCGCATGCAAGTAAAATTTTGCTAAAGATAATTCAGAAGTGTTTGCAGCAGTACATTGACAGGGAACTGCCAGAAATGCAAGCCAAATTCAGAAGAGGATGTGGAATGAGGGATATCATTGCTGATGTCAGATAGGATGGATCTTGGCTGAAAGCAGAGAATAGCAGAAAGATGTTTACCTGTGTTTTACTGACTATGCAAAGGCATTCAACTGTGTGGATCATAACAAATTATGGATAACATTGTAAAGAATGGGAATTCCAGAACACTTAATTGTGTTCATGTGACGTACCTGTACCTAGACCAAAAGGCAGTTGTTTGAAAAGAACAAGGGATACTGCATGGTTTAAAATCAGGAAAGATGTGTGTCAGGGTTGTATCCGTTCACCATACTTATTCAATCTGTATGCTGAGCAAATAATCCAAGAAGCTGGACTAAACGAAGAAGAATTCGGCATCAGGATTGAACGAAGACTCGTTAACGACCTGTGATATGCAGACGGCACAACCTTGCTTGCTGAAAGTGAAGAGGACTTGAAGCATTTACTGATGAAGATCAAAGACTACAGCCTTCAATATGGATTATCCCTTAACATAAAGAAAAAAAAATCCTCACAACTGGACCAATAAGCAACATCATGATAAGCGAAGAAAAGATTGAAATTGCTAAGGATTTCATTTTACTTGGATCCACAATCAATGCCCACGAAAGCGGCAGTCAAGAAATCAAACGATATATTGCACTGGGCAAATCTGCTGTGAAAGATCTCTTTAAAGAGTTAAAAAGCAAAGATGTGCACCTGACCCAAGCCACGGTATTTTCAACCGCCTCATATGCATGCGAAAGCTGAACCATGAATAAGGCAGACGGAAGTATTGATGTCTTTGAATTATGGTGTTGGTGAAGAATATTGAATATACCACAGATTGCCAGAAGGATGAACATCTCTCTCTGGGAGGAAGTACAGCTAGAATGCTCTTTAGAAGTGAAGATGGCGAGACTTCATCTTGTGTACTTTGGACATGTTATCAGAAGGGACGAGTCCCTGTAGAAGAACATCATGCTTGGGAAAGTGGAGAGTAATCGAAAAAGAGGAGGAACTTCAACAAGATGGATTGACTCAGTGGCTGCAACAAGGGTTCAAACATAACAACGGTTGTGAAGATGGCACAGGACCAGGCAATGTTTTGTTCTGTTTTACATAGGGTTGCTATGAGTCGGAACAGATTTGATGACACATAACCACTCGAACTCATGTATTCGTTCATTTAACAAGTATTTTCTGAGCACCTACTATATGCCAGGTACTATCTTAGGTGCTGATATTGTAATAATGAACAAGACATGTAGTGTACCTCTCCTCTTGTGTAATTACTGTATAATTTCAGGTAATGATGTGTGCTTTGAAAACAAAACAAAAAAATAGGGTAAAAGGATATAGTGTGTGAAGTTTCAATTACAAGTAGTGTGGTCCAGAAAGAAGTTTTTGGGGAAGTGATGTTTACACAGGTATCTGTAGGGAATCCAGATCTACAGGAAGTATATCCTTCCACAAGTGGTGCCTGCAGGGCTCACAATGCAACCTTCCTAAAAGGAGGGGGGGCTGATGTGGATGTTGTCTGCTGTGCTGAGCTTGGGTCAGAATTAATAAGGGTCATGATTCAATGCGTGTTGGGCCCACTGGAAGTGGTCACACTAGCTCTTTTGCTAACTAGTTTACTCCTTCCTGCTTTTCTATGCTAACTCCTTTCAAACTTCACCAATATCCCCTCCCCCGAAGCTTCTGTGCTTAACCACGTGGATATGTGGTGGGTCTTTGCCTATGTTCACATAGCATCTGACATAGCATCTGTGTTGACCTGAATATGGCTGTATATATAGGTTTTTCTGTGTGTATGTCTGATCCCTCTACCAGCTCACAGTTAGTTTGGGAGGAGGAGTGGAGGTAATCAGGGGTGGAAATATAGAGAAGAGAAAAAGTGATTTTTTTAAAACATATTTTTTACTGCCTGTGGTTTGGTGTTCTGCATAAGAGATACAATAGATACCATATAGTATGGCAGTCGAACATGAATCTGAAGTCAGGCTGCCTGGATTTGAAACTTATTTCTGCCGTGATGCTTACAGCTGGTGGTTGCATTACCTATCTAAGCCCTGGATTTGAAATCCAGTTCTGCTGTGATTCTTATAGCTGGTGGTTGCATTACCTATCTGGGCCCTGGATTTGAAACTCCGTTCTGCTGTGATTCTTATAGCTGGTGGTTGCGTTACCTATCTGGGCCCTGGATTTGAAACTCCGTTCTGCTGTGATGCTTATAGATGGTGGTTGCATTACCTGTCTGGGCCCTGGTTTTGAAGCTCAGTTCTGTTCTCACTCTCAGCAAAGAGCAACCCCTAGGTCACCAGTGAGGCATAGGGGTATGTGATCTGCCCTTGGATGTGGGCTTATGGCCATTTGAGAAGAGAAACTTGGAATTTCAGGTACTCAGAGGTGGCATGAGCTCTGGCTTTGCATATCCCATTGCCCTGCAGATTCCCTTCCTGTGCAGAGGGCGTAGCCAGGGGAGGGTCAGAGTGGTGCCCTCCAAACACGTGCATTCACTATGTGAACGTTCATCACACTGCACGCTTATAACTTATGCATGTTTCTGTATGTGCTACACTTTGATAAAACTCAAATGAAAAGTAAACAGGTATGCAGATAGATAAAATGTAAATGTTACCAATTGTTGAATCTAGCTAGATAGTAAATGTTAGTTTGTGCCTTTAATTAGTCTCTCAATTCTTCCATATGTTGGAAAATTCTGATAATAAAAAGTTGTTTAATAATAAAAAATGTTAAATGCTCTAAATGCAAGGTCTATGATGCAATGAAACTTCGTAACAGGGGAATGTGACCTAGGCAAGGAGGTAGAGTCTCTGCCAGCCCATTTGGAACCTTCTGTGAATTACTAAAGGGGTCTGGCTCCCAGGTATGCAGCCCTGTGGACTCACAGCTTCACAAGTAAAGTTGTAGGAATTAGGAAAAAGGCATGCCTTCTGCCAGCCCCACACCAGGGCAGTTGTATTCAGAAGCAGACACCCACCCAAGAGTAGAGAACAACCTTCATCACCATAAGCAGCAGTCTTGTCTGGGAAAAGATCTGATGAGAAGTTAATTAGGTAAAGAGGTGGGCAAGGAAGTTCCCAGGCAGAGGAATCAGCATGTACCAAGGTCCTGGGGTGGGAGTGAGCCTGGTGAGTACAGGTGTCCTCCACTTTTCGAAAGTTCGCTTTACGCCTCTTCACTATTATGAAAGACCTACATTAGTACCTGTTTTCGCTAACCTAAAGAAATCTGAAAAGGAGTTTCGCTTTTATGAAAAATAGCAAAAAGCAGAAATAGCATTCAGCGTTTGTTTTGCAACGAGCTGTTAAAGAGGCAGCGTGCACCCTAAGCAGCGAGAGTGGCGTTGCCAAGCTCCTCCGCCAGAAACTACACTCAGCATCTCAGCATCAGGCTGCCATCGCTTTGAACTGTGCCTGTGAAACTACACTGTATATACGTTATTTCTACTTTATATAGGCTGTGTATTTATCGTATCACTCCTGCTTTTACTATATGTTGGTGTTATTTTAGGTTTTATGTGTTATTTAGTATAATTTGGTAGGTTGTTTTTTGGGTCTGGGAACACTCAAACATTTTTCCCCATATAAATTAATAGTAATTGTTTCTTCGCTTTACACCATTTTGGCTTACAAAAGGTTTCATAGGACTGCTCTGGTTTCAGATAGCAGGGGAAACCTGTATCAAGAACTGAAAGAGGCCCCCGGTAGCTTAGGTGGGGAGATCTCGGGAGAGCTTGGTATGACGTAAAGAAGGAAAGACAGGCTCTTTCATCAGGAACAAAAACAACTGTGAAATGGAAGTACTACAACTACCTGGTGCCAGGTGGGCACACTGAAAAAACTGATCTCTGCATTGGCTAACTATAATTTGGGACTAAACCTGTCTAAGCCTCAGCTTCCTCTTCTGTATAATAGAAATAAGACTTGTATTAGATGATTAAATGAGATTTGGCATGTAATTACATGGAGCATATTGTTGAGTGTTGTCGGGTCGATTCTGACTCATAGCACCCCCATGTGACAGAGTAGAACTGCCCCATAGGGTTTTCTAGGCTGTAATCTTAACGGGGGCAGATCACCAGGTCTTTTCTCCTGTGGAGCCATTGGGTGCATTCAAACCGCTGACCTTTCAGTTAGCAGGCGGGTGCTTAACCATTGTGCCACCAGGGCTCCCTACCTGAAGCACAGCAAATATTTAATAAGTTTTCATTGCATTTATTACGATTTATTCTCCTTGTGTTCATGTTTATCCTTCCAGGGTTTACCATTCATCATCAATCTTGTCATCATAACAGCTAACACTTATAATCCATACTATGTGCTAGGTACTCATCTAAGCATTTCATATATATTAACTTAGTTCATCCTCACAACAAACTTATGACGTAGGTACCGTTATAACCACCATTTTACGGATGAGGAAACTGAGACATGTTAAGTGATTTGACCAAGGTCACATAATCAGAAAGTCACAGAGCCAGAATTTGAACCAGGCAGCCAGACTCTAGAGTCTGTGTGCTTAACCACTGAGAAGTGTTGCTTTCTTTACAAATAGGCAGGAGGAACAAATGTAAATGTTTAAAAGTCAGATACCCGTAACTCTCCCTTCTATATTACATTGGCTTAAAGACATAGCCCAGGGGCAGGAAGCACCATACTACAAACTTTGTTGTGAACACTCTTTTCTGTATACAAATCCCAGGGGCTAACATCTGGCTTTGGATCTTTTTCTATCCATCCCAACAATTTCCTCAACCTTGAAGCAAACCTGAGCTGGGAGAAAAACAAAATCAACTTCTGGAATGGCTGCATCGATTTTGAACTACAGCTGTCACTGAGAGCCAGAGCTGCAAAGCCTTGGGAAATGTTGTTAGGTCATGGGTTCCTTGTATGACATGAAGCTTTGAAATTAGTCCAGGGGGTTTCAGAAAGAGAACCATTATTACCTTTTATTCCCCCCTTTCCATTTTGAAAAAGCTACCAAATACACACTGCTACTTGAACCCAGATGGAAACGAAACTGTTTTCATAATAATTCTGGGCTCTATCATTCAGGGTCCAGCCAGAAGACACAAACATCACTGGTTAACTGAACAGGGAAAACTTAATATAAAGAATTGGATGCTAGTAAAAGGTAGTTGATTACTAAAAAGGCTAAGAGAGAACTCAAACAAGCCCAAAAGCACACACTGGTAAATAAAAACAGTTATGGCTCCTGTCCATTTTGGGGCTTACTGTGGAAACTGTTAACCAATGATAAAGTTTGCCTGTTAACAAATGCCAACCTTTTCCTTTCTAACATTCATCTCCCTAGTCCTTCTATAGTTTCCTTTGCTTTCTCTATACTTTCTGAAGACTAATGCCTCCTTGTAATGAAGACCTAGGGCCAAATGCAGGATCTTGAATGCACAATCTCAGTCTAGCTTGTACACCCTCCTTACTATGTGGAAGCAGATTCTCTTAGTTTGGATTCTCCCCAAGAAGATGATGAGAGAAGGATTTTAGTGTAAATAGTTTATTTAGTAGATACTGGAAACACCAAGAGGGGAAGTAGGGAATTGAGATAGGGAAAGGAACAAAGCAAATAAGAAATGTGTGATTAAGTCAGGTACAGCTGTGGACAACTAGAGCTCAATGCCACTGGGAACTATGGGAAAACTGTATAGAGCAAGCTCTAGAGAGTTGTCCCAACCGAGCGGCAAAGAAGCTGGAGTATATCTACTGGCTTCCTATCTGTCATGGGTTGAAGGCTGCGTCTGGAACCATTAACTCTCTAGCATTTCAGATTTGCCAAAAGTGTTCTCTTGGCCAAGGGGAGGAAAAAAACAGAGAATTGCAGGTGTTTAAAAGAAGCCACCTTCATGCCAAGAAAATATTCTCTGAGAAGTTCAGAGGATATTAGGGGATAAATGACAGATATTTTATGCTAAGAACTAGAATGTGAATGGATAAGGGACAACCTAATTTTCAAGTTAGCGACTCCAATGAGGCTCACCATCCAGGACTTAGGTATTCTGGTTCACAAAGGTTCTAACGAATGATAAAAAAAAAAACAACTTTACTTCAGAGAGGCCAGTCAGTAACTAAGAGCACAGAGAAAAAGGAGATTGAATTAAATGGAAATGACATTTCATTTACCTTGCCATCCACTCTGATGGCCACCTATGGGCCCTCCAAGCAAACATCCAATGACCACTGGCTTTGACCTTTGCTCTTAGCCAAATGTTACAACTTTGTCAACATAGCCCCAAAACTCATTGGAGTGTGTATTTACGGATGTGAAGTGTTTGAGGGGGAAGGTAAAACAGGCACTTGGTGGACCCGTTGGAAGTCCAGGACGGAGACCACTGATGGGCAGTTACTAAGCAGAGCTGAAAGATCAAAGTCAGACAAGCTGTCCTCTCATTTCAGTGTGGCAACCTTCCCAGTTAAGGTCTTTGGTGGCAAATCAAATATTCTATTACATTATTTTCCAATTTCAGGCATCTCCCTTGCTGGACTCTCAAGTGGTGTATTTTCCAAAAGTTCGGAAACATTGTGCTACTCGCCATCTGCCTTGATGGCTTGACATATTGGACACTGACTCTGGGACCAAAACATGTGTGGTCCAAGGACACCAACCTGCCACTGGCTTATGGCACCTGAGGGATGGTGGAAACACAAACCTCTCAGGCCATCTGAACCAAACAGTTAATCCACGCAAATGACCTTCCCAGGCTTGCTGGTATTTATTCAGCATTTGCGAGGTGAATGTAGATGAGACTCACCTTAAAATTTCCACTGTCTCCCATTCTCCAATGCGTAATATGACAATTTGGCCTCTTATAATATGGTTATATAGCCCAAGGCATAACTAAGGTACAGCAGGTATGGCACGTGCCTGGGGAGGGGCACTGATGAGCAGTTTTTATTCGTGATCACAGTTTCCAATGCCAGCTTTGCGAGATCATTCAGCAATTTAAAACGAATTGCCATAGGCACTATTTTCTGTTGATTGGCCCCTGTATACAACATATGTAGAATACTGAAGGCACTTACACAAAACATCTTAGTACCAGTTCAACTTGGTTAGGTATGTTGTCAATGACTGGACCTTGAATCCTAAGCAGGTGGTTTGTTTTGTACTTTCTCTGCCTCCCCAGCTGTCCTGTGAATCACTGTCTAAATTTTAGGGAACCGTGTCCAACAGTAATTCATGGTCTTAAGAGAAGGAAGAGGAAGGTGCATAGCTAGAGCCAGAACTCTGCAGCTCTCTCAGGAGCTAGCCTGGAATAACCGAAAAGGACTTGAGCCAAATATTCTGCACCCATTAGCTGTGTGATGAAAAGTGACTAATGTTTAGCACAACCATGGAAATCTTTAAATTCAAATGAGGCCCTGGTTCCAGCTCCCTGTTGTTCTTGCTGGTGTTAGGTGCTGTTGTGTCAGTTCCAACTCATAGTGACCCTACATACAATAGAACAAAACACTGCCCGGTCCTGTGCCATCCTCACAGTCCTTGTTATGCTTGAGCCCATCGTTGCAGCCACTAGGTTAGTTCATCTTGTTGAGGATCTTCTTTTTCGCTGACCCTCTACTTTACTAAGTATGATGTCCTTCTCCAGGGACTGATCCCTCCTGATAACATGTCCAAAGTACGTGAGACGTAGTCTCAACCATCCTTGCTTCTAAGGAGCATTCTGGTTGTACTTCTTCCAAGACAGATTTATTTGTTCTTTTGAAAGCCCAGGGTATATTCAATATTCTTCACCAATACCATAATCCAAAGGTGTCAATTCTTCTTCAGTCTTCCTTATTCATTGTCCAGCTTTCACGTGCATATGAGGCGATTGAAAACATCATGGCATGGGTCAGGTGCACCTTAGTCTTCAAGGTGACATCTTTGCTTTTTAACACTTTAAAGAGGTCTTTTGCAGAGATTTGTCCAAGGCAATGCATCATTTGATTTCTTGACTGCTGCTTCCATGGGTGTTGATTGTGGATCCAAGTAAAATGAAATCTTTGACAACTTCAATCTTTTTTCCGTTTATGACAATGTTGCTTATTGGTCCAGTTGTGAGGATTTTTGTTTTCTTAAGTTGAGGTGTAATCCATGTTGAAGGCTGTAGTCTTTGATCTTCATCAGTAAGTGCTTCAAGTCCTCTTCACTTTCAGTAACTAGGTTGTGTCATCTGCATAATACAGGTTGTTAGTAAGTCTTACTCCAATCCTGATGACCCCATTCTTCTTCATATAGTCCAGCTTCTCAGGTTATTTGCTCTGCATACAGATTGAATAAGTATGGTGAAAGGATACAACCCTGACACACACCTTTCCTGATTTTAAACCACGCAGTATCCCCTTGTTCTGTTCCAACAACTGCCTCTTGATCTATGTACAGGTTCCTCATGAGCACAGTTAAGTACTCTGGAATTCCCATTATTTGCAATGTTATCCATAATTTGTTCCACACAGTCGAATGCCTTTGCATAGGCAATAAAACACAGGTAAACATCTTTCTGGTATTCTCTGCTTTCAGCCAGGATCCATCTGACATCAGCAATGATATCTCTGGTTCCATGTCCTCTTCTGAATCCGGCCTGAATTTCTCGGAGTTCCCTGCCGACATACTGCTGCAGCCATTTTTGAAAGCTCTTCAGCAAAATTTTAATTGCATGTGATATTGATGATATTGTTCCATATTTCCACATTCAGTTGGATCACCTTTCTTGGGAATAGGCATAAATACAGATATCTTCTGGTCGGTTGGCTAGGTAGCTGTCTTCCAAATTTCTTAGCATAGACTAGTGAGTACTTCCAGTTCTGCATCCAATCGTTGAAACATCTCAGTTGGTATTCTGTCAATTCCTAGAGCCTCGTTTTTCACCAATGCCTTCAGTACAGCTTGGACTTCTTCCTTCAGTACCATCAGTTCCTGATCATATGCTACCTCCTGAAATGGTTGAACGTCAACAAATTCTTTTTAGTATAGTGACTCTGTGTATTCCTTTCATCTTCTTTTGATGCTTCCTGCGTCGTTTAATATTTTCTCTGTAGAATCCTTCAACGTTGCAACTCGAGGCTGGAATTGTTTCTTCAGTTCTTTCACCTTGAAAAATGCCAAGCATGTTCCTCCCTTTGGGTTTTCCAACTCCAGGTCTTCCCACATGTCATTATAATACTTTCCTTTATCTTCTCGAGCTGCCCTTTGAAATCTTCTGTTCAGCTCCTTTACTTCAACATTTCTTCCATTTGCTTTAGCTACTCGATGTTCAAGAGCAAGTTTCAGAGTCTTTTCTGACATCCCTTTGGTCTTTTCTTTCTTTTTAATGACCTCTTGCCTTCTTCATGTATGACGTCCCTGATATCATTCCACAACTCATCTAGTCTTTGGTCATTAGTGTTTAATGCGTCAAATCTATTCTTGAGATGGTCTGTAAACTCAGGTGGGATATAGCTCCCTGAGGAAACCCTGGTGGCATAGTGATTAATAGTTCAGCTGCTAACCTAAAGGTTGGTAGTTTGAATCTACCAGATGCCCCTTGGAAACCCTATGGGGCAGTTCTACTCTGTCCTATAGGGTCGCTATGAGTCAGAATTGACTTGACTGCATGGGTTTGGTTTTTTGGTTTATAGCTCCCTGTGAACTTGCTCAATTCTAGCTATTCTCCATAGTGATGTCAGTAACTGGTGACACAATTCATTTTCTACCCACCCACTTCCTACAAGCCCTTAATTTGATCCCGAGGAATGTATGTGTGTGTGCAACCAGAGGGAAACCATGTAATTGAGAAAGGAGAAGGCCAAAGGGTGGAGGGAGAAGGTAGTCCTAGCTAATCACCCTGGGGGATAGGAGATGGAAGTCTGAGGATACTTACTGCCATCTGGACCTATGTAGGCTGGGAATTTTGTGACTGAGGCAGTGCTCCCTCTGATGGATTCACTGGGTTCAAATGAAGTGCTTGTCCATTGGTTAAAACCAGGGACCAGTGGTGGTTTTACTTTGATGAAGAAGGCAGGGTTATTCATTATTGAACCAAGGAATCTTAGAGTTAAAAGACTGGACAGCTCATCAGGCCCATTCTTCTCAACATAAGAACCACCTCCACCATGCCTGTGACAAGTGGTTGGCTACCACCTCTGCTTAAATCAAGGGTGGCAAGATTGGCTACCTTCAGGGGCAAGAAAGGTAATATACACGAGTGAAATGAAGCTGAGTGTAAAATAACTTGTAGGTAGGGTCTCAGGAAAACCAAGGAGCACATGCTTCATCTAATAGGACAGCATCTACTCAGCTCCATCCAATTGTTGGAAGGCAGAAAGGAGGGCACCATGTTGCCCAAGTCATCCCTTTTTCCAGAAAATCTAGAAAGCTGGATATGTATGTGTATGAAAGCACTCATCTCAATTAAAAATTTAAAAAAAAATTAGGATAATACTGAGTCTTCAGCAGGTAACAGGGAGCACACCTCACAAAGTAACCCACTGCATGTAAGAGCTTTGATTGTTAGAACTTACTTTCATATATTCATCTATTTTCAAGAATCTTGACCTCATTGGTTTCATTCATTCAGCAAATTTTTATTGAGCACCTACTATGCTCTAGGTGTCCCTGCGTGGTGCAAACTGTTAATATGCTTGGCTGCTAGCTGAAAGTTTGGAGGTTTGAGTCCACCCAGATGCATTTCAGAAGAAATACCTGGAAATCTACTTCTGAAAAATTAGCTATTGAAAACCCTATGGAATACAGTTCTACTCTGACACATATGGGGTCACCCTGAGTGGGGATTAACTTGATGGCAACCAGGTATGCTGTGCTCTAGGTACTCTTATCAACCATAGGGATATGAGGAATACCTGGGGGATAATCCAGGGAATAAGACAAGCTTTCTTGTGGAGGTTTCATTTTACCTGTTGGAGGATAACTCTCCTGTCTTAGCTGCAAAGTCATTTCTTTCTAGATTAAACAGCCCTATTTTCTCCAGTCCTTCCTAAAGTGTGAAGGTTTCTCTTGTTTCCAGTTTGCTAAAGCCTTCTTAAAATGTAATATGTAACAAGTGTAAAGTGCTAACTATGAAGTCCCATTCTGAGATTGTTTCAATTCAGAATTTTTATTAATTTTCTGAACATACATAAATGTATTGCTATTCACTATACCTACCACCTTTTTTAACATTTACCTGGTTTTGGAGTGGGCACACATCTTCATTTCTAAGAATCTTGAAGCATAAAGTGCTCCCCAGACATCTCAACAACCACCACCTACAATCTGTTTTCATGTTCATTATAACTTAATGGAATACAGTACATGCAGAGCCAAGCTTATTTACTTTCTTGTGCTTCTATTTCCAAAGGTCACAGATTTCATACTGAAATGCTACATGATATAAGCATTTCCAGGAGCACTTGAGGAAAATAACATTAATTGCCTTCAACTCTAATGGCTTTATGACAGTAGCCAGGCTAGTGGCTGGGAAAAGACATTCCAGAATAGCTGTCAAATACACAACGTAGCAGAAAGGCAGCAAATACCAAGGGTCCTTCTCTCTCAGAATTGACATTCGAGAGGGCCACACAGACCCAGAGATCAGAAAAAATCTTCCTTCATGTAATGATTTTTCAAATCTGCTTAATTTAAAATAGTTTCTGTGGAGCATGCAAAATATGCCACATTTCAACTCCGGCTGGCAGAAAGCTTGGAGAACATGCACTTGGAGTAGCAAAACCCCAAATCTACTCGTCATTAGGCAAGTGTTTACAAATGTACACAATGATTAGGCCATAATTACATTATTTATCCAGCCTTTGCTAGGTGCATATTTTTGTAATTAGAGATGATTGGGGGAGGACCAAATGGAAATCAGCAACCTCAATCTGCCAAGAATAACAAGCTTTAGCAATTATACAAGTATCCTCAAATGATTGTCCTGTTTTTCTCCCATCTGAACATTCATCAGTAACTGGGCACAAGCTCTGTCTCTTATCCTATTGTTTTACTTCTTGATTACAGGAAATGAGAAAGCACAGGCCTATAGATTCGTGAATGTTGGTGGTGACAGTCACCACCAATTAGAGTTTGTGTAGCTAAAATAAAAGCATGTTTAGAATTGGGAGACCACAGTCTGTTCCTGAATCCTACTTCTTAATTTTGACCAAGTAACAGGACCATCAAGAAGATTTTCAAGGGGATTCAAATCCATATATAGAAGTGAGTTGAAGATATAAAGCATTATGCAAAGGTAATGAGATATTATCATTATTGCAGTTCTATTTCCCAGAAACTCTCATTCTCATATCTTACCAAATAGTTGCAACTGTCTCCTATCACATTCTTTTTTTTACCAGAACTGCAGAATCAGCTATCAAAAGCCACTTCTACTTGAGCTTCTTTGCTCTCTCTAACAAGTTGCAAACTACAGATCTATTGCCTAGATTCAGCTCCCATTCAGAGATATTTTGTTCGACTTGTAATGTTTTGTGAGTTTGTTTTTGTTTTATAAATTGCCTTGCTTATCACCATTTTATATATGGAATATTTCATATTGGTATTTTCATTTGATATCCTCATATCAAAACTCAGATTTACCACTTAAATCTTAAAGTGGAAGGTCTGGCAGTATTGGCTTGGATTCCAACCACAGCTGCAATTGCTGGAGCTGAGTAGCAGCTGCCTAGGGGTTATGTTCTCTTCACTTCCCCATGGTCCCCACCTGGACTACTTCCCCCATTTATGTTCCCTGACTAATCCCACAGGCATCTGGATTTCAACTCCTGCTCTTCCCTTTTGTGTTCAGAGACCTAGAGCTCTCTAAAGTATCAAAAGACATGGAAGCAAGAAGAATGAAGAGAAGCAAGAGGACTGAATAATGAACATAGTGGACATTAGTAAACAAGAATAGGGATATCAAGCAGCTACTATGAGAAGCACTAGAGCAAAGTGGTATGAGCTCTAAAGCAAAATACTGAAGCAGTATGAAATATTGGCTCCAGCTCTTACTAGCTTAGGTAGGTTACTTGATATCTCTGAGCCTTAATTTCCTCATCTGAAATCTGGTGACAATAATAGTTACTTTAGAATTCATTTAACAAAACAGACAACAACAATAATAAAAACCAAACTGGTTGCCATCAAATCAATTCCGACTCACGGTGATCCCATGTATGTCAGAGTGGAACGACTCCATAGGGTTTTCAATGGCTGATTTTTCAGAAGTGGATCCCAGGCCTTTCTTCTGAGGTGCCTCTGGGCAGACTCAAACCTCCAACCTTTTGGTTAAGAGCCAAGCACTTAACCATTTGTACCACCTAGGGACTCCCCAAAATTCATTTAGACAACAAATATTTATTTAGCACTCACTATGTACCAGGGACTCTTCCAGGCAATGGTGATGAAACAATAAACCAAACAAAGTCAGTACTCATGTGATTTCCATTAAATGAATGAATCCATTTTAAGCACTTAGAACAATGTCTAGCACATAATAAACATTCAATACATGTTAGCTATTATTATTATTATTTATGATATGCTATACACTCAAAAAGTTATTACTTACATCGGGAGTGTCAAGCCTGTTTAAACTGGCATTTATCTCCTGATAGTGGCTACCAGAAACACAGCGTTAATGATGTTGAGGCCTTGTCCAGGCTGAGCAAAAAAGGAGCTTAGTGACTGATTATTAATGCCTGACATGGGCCTGACTTATACACATGGAAATTTGCCCAGAGGTTTTGCCATCCTGCTTTAAAGGATCCCTAATTTCTGTAAAAGGAGTCCTGGTGGCACAGTGGTTACGCACTGGGCTGCTAATTGAGAATTGGTGATTTGAAGCCACCAACTGCTCCACAGGAGAAGGATGTGGCAGTTTGCTTCCGTAAAGATTACAGACTTGGAAACCATATGAGGCATTTCTACTCTGTTCTATAGGGTTGCTATGAGTTGGAATTGACTCGATGGCAATAAGTTTGGCTTTTTGGTTCAATTTCTGTAAGGAGACCCTGGGTGGTGCGAATAGTTAATGTGCTCTTCTAACTAAAAGGTTAGAGGTTCAAGTCTAACCTGAGGTTCCTTGGAAGAAAGGCGTGGTAATCTACCTCTGAAAAATCAGCCATTGAAAATCCTGTGGAGCACAATTCTACCTGAACACATGCCATTGCTATGAGCCAGAGCTAATGCCACAGCAACTAGTTTTTCCCCCCCCCCAGTAAATTAAGCATTATATCTGCCTCTCTTGTCAGTGTTCTCAGTCTTGCTGAGGCGTCTTGCTCAGGAAGAGACAAAATCCATCATACCTTAGTTCCTACTTGCTTTGCAGACAGATCAGAAGGACAAGGTCATGTTGCAGATGTGCTGAGAACATGGGAAGCTCAGAAGGCTACTTGCCTGTGATTAGGGAGGGTTTAAAGATGTCTGTCCCAATAATCAGCTGGAAAGATGACCCTTTCACAGCTAGAAACCCAACAACTCAAGGGAACTGAAATGTCTATCCAGTGAGGATACATTTCTTTCCAATAAAATGTTTAAAAGGAAAGAAGAAAAACACTCTAACAAATCACACCACAAAACTCATGTGTTAGGCCCTGGCAGGCCTAAAGTCTGAAACTTGTTTGGCAGTGCCTGTGGCCCCGGTGAATTCTCAGGCTTTATCCCTTCACACCTCTGTTCTCACACAATTCCGGACCAGCCAAGAGTGGAAAGACAAACACAAGCTTCTGCCTTCACAGACAAGCCCAAATGTTAGCTCTTTGCAACACCTTAGGGGTGAAAATGAAATAAAACCTTTCCCAACAATATTAAAGGTAAACCCACTATACTCCCTTGAAGCTTGCACCTGCTACCTCAGGCCAGGGCTTCTCTCTGTCTTCCATCAGAATTACATGCGGCAGCCAAGTTCACATGGAAAAAGAATTCACAGCCACAGGCTGCTGACAGGAGAGTTCACTGGGTGTTGAAAGGGAGGAAGCATGTTTGGGCCTCAAGTTTAAAGGTGAATGAGCAAGGGGACATCTAGTTATTAAGCAGACACATGCAACAATGGTGGGAGTTAATCTGTGCACTGCCTTCAGCGTGGTCTTCCTCACCAGCTTACCTGTCATAGGGGATGCTGGATGTTCGAGAATTATTCTCACCAGGCTGCTCATCTATAAATTCCATTATGGTTCCAGAGGATCCATTCCTGTCCAAATAAAACAAAACCTTGTTATGACAACAAACAAATGAGCGATAAAAGGCAAAATAGATAACTGGGACCTCATAAAAATTAAATACTTCTTTTCTTCGAAGAACTTTATCAACAAAGTGAAGAGACAACCTACAGATTGGGAGAAAATTTTCAAGAACCATTTATCTGATAAGGGTCTAATATCCAAAATACATTTTAAAAAAACTACAACTCAGACGAACGACCCAATCAAAAAATGAGCAAAGGACTTGAACAGACAGTTCACCAAAGAGGGTATTCAAATGACCAACAAGCACATGAAAAGATGTCCAATGTCATTGGCCATTAAACCAAACACCAAACCCATTGCCCTCTAGTCGATTCCCACTCATAACGACCCTGTAGCACAGAGTAGAACTGCCTCACAGGGTTTCCAAGTAGCAGCTAGTGGATTCGAACTGCCAACCTTTTGGTTAGCAGCCGAGTTCTTAACCACTGCACCAGATCAAAACTACAATGAGATACCACCTCATCCCCATTAGAATGGCAATGATTAAAAAACAAACAAACTGGAAAACAACTGGTGTTGGAGAGGATGTGGAGAAATTGGAACCCTCATCCATTGCTAGTGGGAATGCAAAATGATACAGTTGTCAGTGGAAAACAGTATGATGGTTTCTCAAAAATTTGAATGTGGAACTACCATGTGACCCAGCAATTCCGGTCCTAGCTCTACACCCAAAAGAAGTAAAAGAGAGAATGCAAACAGACACCTGTACACTGATGTTCATTGCGGCACTTTTCACAATAGCCAAAAGGTGAAAACAACCTAAATGTCTATCAACAGAAGAATGGTTAAACAAAATGGGGTATATACATACAATGGAATATGACACAGCCATAAAGAAAATGAAGTCCTGATCCATGCTACAGCATGGATGAAACTGGAAAACGTTATGCTGAATGAAATAAGTCAGTCACAAAAGAACAAATACTATAGGACCTCACATATATGAAATAAGCAAATATATAGAAACCAAAGCTTGTTAATGGAAACCAGGGATAGGAGGGAGAGAAAAAGGGGAAGTTTTTGCTTGGGGAGGGGCACTGAGTTTGTGTTAATGGTGGTAGAACAATTAGGAAAAAGATAGGGATAAGGGTTGCACAACGTGAGTGTGATCAATGTCATTGAATTGTGCATGTCGAAACTGTTGAATTGGTCAGTGTTTTGTTTTGTGTATTTGCATCACAATAAAACAAAGCAAACCAAACAAAAACCCTTGTGTTATGCCAGGTTAGGTGGACTTTCCGAAAAACGGGACTAAACAAAGTGGACGGCATCTATGATCCTCCTTGAGTTTCCCACTTGGCACTCTGGGATTTTCTTTCAGAGTACTTCTCACACTATATAATTTATTATTTATTTGTATGCTTATAAGTCTATAAGCATTTTGAGGACACAGACTGGGTGATTTTTTTTTTTTTTTACCACTATGTCCCCATACTCTAGTACCAGTAAACCAGTTGCCATCGAGTTGATTCCGACTCATGGGGACCCCATGTGTGTCAGAGTACAACTGTGCTCCATAGAGTTTTCGATGCCTGATTTTTCAGAAGTAGATTTCCAGGCCTTTTTTCCAAAGTCTCTCTGGGTAGACCCAAACCTCTAAACTTTGGCAAGCAGTGGACAGCGTTCACTGTGTGCACCAACCAGAGACTTCATACTCTAGCACAGAGGTTGGCAAGCTTTTCTTAAAAGGCCAGATAGTAAATATTTTTGGCATTGGGACTACTCAGCTCTGCCCCTGTAGCTTGAAAGCAGCCATAGACAATATATAAACCAACAGACATGTATGTGTTCCAATAAAGTTTGATTTACAAACACAGGTTAGCAAGGGGGTAGGCTGGATTTGGCCTGTGTGCTGTAGTTTGCAAACCCCTGGTCTAGCACAATAAATCGTTGCTAAATCTGCCTGAAGTATAAGATAGGTATGTTTCAGTTTTGTGTTGAGTCCCAGAAAGGACTAAAAAGACAAACCGAACATATGGCAATTAGAAATCAGGATGGCAATGAGATGGCTACATACTAGAAGTGGGCATGGGGACTTTTAGGGTGTTGGGAACACTCTGTTTCTTGATCTGGGTGCTGGTTACACAGTGAATTTACTTTGTAAAAATTCATCAGGTTGGGCACTTAAATTTGTATACTTTTCTGTATGTATGTCATACCACGAAAAAAAAGTTTACAAGGTTAAGAAATAGATATATAAATAAAATAAGCCCAAAGCTAAAGAGAGAAAGCAGGATATCACCACTGCTTGAGCTTCCTTAATGACAACTACTGTAAAAAGAAAAAAAGAGTCTCTCAACCAGTTTTGAGTACAAACCTAGACGATCAGCTATATCACCTACTGCCAAACACAAGTTAAAATGTTGTTGTTTGGTCTGTCAAATTCAAAGATAAAACCAGTGTTCTGGTTATGAAAATGACCTTTGGAGCCAAAGAGATCTGGACTCTAATCTCTCTGGCCTCCGTTTTCTCTTCCTTAAAAGAAGTGTCTACCCCACAGCTCTGTTGTAAAAGTTAAATTACATCGACATATAAAATGCCTCGAATGATGCTTGGTCCATGACCAGGAATGTCAGCTAATATTATGAATAAAGACCATATGGGAAATAGGCGTTCTGGATATCTTTGCCTGCCCCTGCCCCCGCCCCCAACCATTCTTCCCTTCCTCTACCCTGCTCTCTTTCCTAAGGCTAACCAGCATGGACCACATCAGTGGGCTCCCTTGTCTTTTATGACTTCTGATGTGAGGTAAGAGGCATCAGAGAAGAAGGTCAGGGTGTGTGTTCTCCCAAGCTCCTCCAAGCAGCACCCTTCAGCCAGGTGGATGTGAAGTGGTCCTTTTCATGCAGCCTCTATGTCTTCAGGTCCCTGTAAATGCTCCTTCCCCTTGATCCTTCTGGCCAGTGGGTGGCAACTGCTCCCTGATCTTAATAATCATGGGGTACTGCAGTATTCCTGTGGTTTCCCCACATCTTTGTTTTCCATTTCTAGGACTCTGACTAATGCATTAACCATATGCTAGGAAAGTGAATTCAAACACGAATGAGGTAGGAAAATTTCTGGAAATATTAAATTGTGTTTTGTTTTGGCTTATATGTGTGACTTGAACAAATAAAGGGTATTTTTCTGTAGTTCCAGCACAAAAAGGTTATACAAATTTGTTTGCTAAATCTAGGCTTCCTTGTTTTAAGGGTTCGTTAAGGCTGAGTTTGTGTTTCAGGCATGAAAACAGCAGTTACCAGCCAACCTAGAAACATGGGCTTTTGTTTGAGAGTTGATGCTTAGGGAGGTAGGCTGGTGCCAGGAGTTATCTGGCTTGGAGAAAGCAGTAATGTTGGGTTTTGACTTCTACGGTTTTTGGGACTTCAGCAAAGAATTCTCACCAAGGCTGAGCTGTCCTCTTTGAATGCACACATGGGCTTGGACAATGAGTGCTGTAGCACTGACCACCATGTACTGACAACCAGGGGCTTTCTAGTTAAAATTGTTGGGACTGTGTAAGCCCAGCAGGATTTCTCTATAATCCCAAGGGATAGTACAGAGGCCTCCTAAACTGTAACTAAAGATACCCAGGCATCTTTCTAGAATTTTTAGCATGTACCCAGGGATGCCAATAAGAGTTGTCCACTGAGAACAGGAGGTAGATACTATAATTATCCCCATTTTGTTGAGGAGAAAACCGAGCCTCTGAGAACTTCACCTTCCCCAGCTCAGGGTGTATGGGGTCTAGGCCAGTACTGGTTGATTGAGAAAAACTAAACAAATGTGCCATTTTTTGTCTTTAGAGCACATTCATACCCACTTGTGAAGCACAATTCTTATTTTGGGGAATTCTGTCAAAATTCAAATGTTTGCAAAATCTCAAGAGCTGAGTAGTCTTCTACTTCCTTAGCAATCAAGTAAGCAAGAACACTGTAGCTAGCAAAAACCTTTCCCCAAATACTTCTCAGGGAGGACTGGCTGCGGGAGCGGGGGTTGTGGGGGTGGGGGGCACTTGATCTACGCAAGCGCCAAGTGAAACCGAGAAATATTTCCCATCATGCTTTCAGGCGCCCAGCTTAGAAATTCAAGTAAAACAATCAACACGGTTTCTCACAGAGTCAGCAAAAAATGTTTGTACAATTAATCTTCATCGTAGCAGCTGAGTCACAACAGTAGTGTCAAATATACCTGGAGAATAATTGTAAATTGTAGGTGCAAATCAATTTACTTTATGCATTCAACAATTCCACTTGCCTTCACACACACACTTTAATAGCTGTTTGAGGCTTATAGTCACTGGTTTTCAGAAAGATGCAAGTCCGCAAACTCAGATCCGAGATAACACAGCAATGACAACATAGCAATGTCCAAACTCTATACGAATTAGAAGACGCCTAAAAAGGGGAGGAAAGGTGTCAGTACTCTCTGGGAGAAGGAAAGCACCAGATAGATGGCTCTTTTTCTTTTTACCTCTTTCTGTTGGAAGGGACAGTGGTTAAGAGCTACAGCGAGCTACGGCTGCCAACGGCTGCTAACCAACAGGTCAGCGGTTCAAATCCACCAGCCGCTCCTTGGAAACCTTATGGGACAGCTCTACTCTGTCCTATGTGGTCGCTATGAGTTGGAATCGGCTTGATGGCAATGGGTTTGGCTTTTTGGTTGGAAGGGAAGATTTTGGAGCGGTTCTCCAGATAAAGAATGAGTCCAATCTTGCTTCCATTCCAAATTGCTTGGAAATGGATTCTCTTCCCCCCCCCCCGAAAGTGTTACCCAACGCAGCGGGTTCCCTGCCTGTACTCTCCTTAAGAATAACTAAGAGTCAAGTGGATTCAAAGCAAGGCATAGTTTATTACTTACAGAGAGTAAGGAGAGGTGGGGGGATCCCCCTGGGAAGCACTCTTTTTCTGAACGAAGGACTGGGGGTGCAGTTTCATACCACACGGGAAAGGGGAATTCATACATATCCATTAACATCATATATATTCAAAAAGGGGTCCGGGTAAGATTTTGGCACAGAAGTGGCTGACCGACTTCTTGCTTCTGAAATGGGCTCCGTCACTGCTTGATGACGTATGTCCGGTGATTTTGGGATGAGGCTGTCAACCTGGTCTCTTACTGTGCCTGCCCAGAATTCTAGTTCTAATTGGCTGATCTGAAAGACGGCTACAAGCGGACAGATTAGGAAGACGCAAACAACGTTTGCACCATTCTTCTAGAAAAAATGTTTAACTGACATAACTTGTCGTTTAAGGCCTTTTCTGTCCTAGCTGGTCTCAAAAGGTCTTTGGAAGTATCCAAGGGATTTCTCTTCCGATGCCCTGGAGAAAAAGGAAAATATTTAGAAGTCCCCAGCAATGCAAAGAGCTGAGAGTCAGGTAAAAAAAATGTAACTAGGAGAGTGTCCTTGCCATGAACCTCAGTAATGTGGTAACTTTCCCCCAAAACTCATTTTTCAATTCTCTTTGTCTTTTTGGCTGCTGTCAGATAGACGGAAGTAACGGATTTTCTCTACCCTGCAAATTGTTTATCTTAGTATTTGCCACCATTTCCTTTGAACATTTAATAAAATCACAGATATCAATTGGGTTCAGTCTTTCCATCCTCCTAAACATTCTTTTGCCCCTCACCTGAATATATTTTTCAACTCTCTCGTAATGCCTGTCTTTAAGTATAATTATTGTACTAATATTAAGGGACCCTAAAGGTGGAGGACAATTAAGCAGTGCTCCACCAGTTATCAGGCCACTCCCAGTCACCTCCCCACCACGTCACTCACTTCTTCTAAGTTGTTTTGCAGACTCTCTGGAGACCCCCCAAACGGATCCAGATCTAACTGGCTCAGAGTGGTCAGACATGCGTAGAACAGACAAAGATGACCAACAGATGGCCCTGGGCCGCCAGCATGCTTAATAACACAGGAGAACTCATGCCAAGGATTGAAAAGACTCATATCAAAAAACCAAAATCACCAGATACACATCATCTGCAGGAGTGAGCCTATTTCAAAAGCGAAGAGTCCATTGGCCACTTCTGTGCCAAGTTTTAGCCCCTGCCCATAATAAAGAATCAATAGAAACTATGAATATGTAGCACTTCCTGATCCTGCCCACCTGCCTTCCTCCACCCCTGTATGAATATGTATAATTCCCCAAACCTGTAAAATGTAAATTCTTCCTCAAATCGAGGAACTCAGTCTGAGGTAGATACCTCTGAGTTCCCACTTGCTACTCTGTGAAATAAACTTTTCCTCTCAAAACCAGTGTGTGAGAGATTGGCACCTTGCACACTGGGCACAGACCCATTGGTCTGGTTTCACTAACAGTTTCATTTAATAGAATGTTCAGAGAAGGGGGCTCTGACTGAGTGCTAAAGAAGAAAATTCTTAACTTTTCGCTGTTCATTATTGAAAATCTTTCTCTAAAATGTCTTCTTTCCTTCTTCCCTCCCTTCCTTTCACCCTTATTTCTACTAGTCCTACAGACAAAAAAAAAAAAAAAAAAAAGCACATAAATATCAGCAAGAAAAATCCAAATTCAAAGAGAGAAAAATTAATATAAGGAATTATGGCTGCAAAAGAGGAGAGAACTGCACTAGGCTCCAGATGTAAGTAAGATTTCGAGCTAAGTTTAGCTCTGAGTTCCACTGCGGGCAAAGCGAATTGAGAAATATATCTCATTTTCTATCAAAAGAAGCGGAGTGGTTCATAAAGAAAGGCAAAGGTGTTTTTTTTTTTTTTTTTTTTTTGGTGGGGGGGCATTAAATCTAGGAATAGTGACTATAAGTGAAGGTTTATGTGCTTCCTCATTTGTCAAGCTAGACCAATCTGATGTCACATCATTGGAGCACTATAACGTGGGCAGAATAAAATCTTTCCTCTCTCTTCCCGGCCACCCTTCCACACACATATTTTACTTGAGTTTGTAAACTCTTTTGATCAGAAATTGAATCAAAAGGTGAGGCTCTCTTGGTTATAAAAAAACAAAAAACTTACTGCCGCTGAGTCAATTCCAACTCATAGTGACACTACAGAACAGAGTAGAACTGCCCCACAGGGTTTCCAAGGCTGCACATCCCGACAGAAGCAGAGTGCCACATCTTTCTCCCGCGGAGTCACTGGTGGTTTCGAACTGCCATCCTGTCAGTTAGCAGTCAATCACTTTAACCACTGCACCACCAGGGCTCCTTGGTTATAAAGGCGGTACGTAGCAAACCCATGGGATCATGGTTCTACCCTCCCCACTTTGTTTTTTAACCATTTTAAAAAATGTTATCCATTCAGTTGGACTAGTTTCACATAGCAGCCTTGAAACCATCCTCTAAAAATGCTCCAAAGATCACCTAGTTATTCCAGCATTAATCAGGGACTCAAAGATGACTTAGCAATGACAGCACCATCACTAATCTAAGAAGCTACAGGACAAATGCACCTAATTTTGCATTTGTTCTCAAAACCTTTAAGCACTGGAAGCCTTATTTTTCAGAATTTCAGATTTTGTATGGATGACTAATACGTGCCTGACCCAAGCCATGATCTTTTCAATTGCCTCATATGCATACTAAAGCTGGACAATGAGGAAGGAAGACAGAAGAAGAATTAATGCACTGGAATTGTGGTGCTGGCAAAGAATACTGAATATACCATGGACTGCCAGAAGAACAAACAACTCAGTTTTAGAAGAAATACAACCAGAATGCTTGTTAGGAGCGAGGATGGCACTTCGACTCACTTTGGACACATCATCAGGGAAGACCAATCGCTAGAAAGGGATATCATGGTTGGTAAAAGAGAGGGTCAGCAAAAATGAGGGAACCCCTCAATAAGAAGGATTGACACAATAGCTACAACAATGGACTCAAACATACTAGTGACCATGGAGATGGCACAGGACTGGTCAATATTTCGTTCTGTTATACCTGAGTCAGAGCTGACTAGATGACAACTAACAACAACAGCACGGCTAAAGGAGATCATAAATTATGCTAAAATAAGGACCCATCAGTTCTTTTCAATTTGAATCTAGATCTCAAACATTCAGTTTCATTGACCTCGTAACTCCAATGTCATATTGCATTGTTTCAGTATTGTAACATCTAGACGTGTCTCTTATATGTGAAGGAAGCATAATGATCTTTGGTCAGATTACATCATGGATTGAATTGTGTCTCCCAAAAACATGTGTATCAATTTGGCTAGGCCATGATTCTCAGTACCGTGTGATTGTCCACCATTTTGTCATCTGATGTGATTTTCCTGTGTGTTGTAAATTCTATCTCTATGATGTTGATGAGATGGGATTAGCGGCAGTTGTTAATGAGGCAGAACTCAATCTACAAGATTGGATTCTGTCTTGAGCCAATCTCTTTTGAGACATAAAAGAGAAAAGCAAGCAGAGATAGGGGGACCGCATACCACCAAGAAAGTAGTGCCAGGAGCAGAGCACATCTTTTGGACCTGAGGTTCCTGCACTGAGACACTTCTAGACCAGGGGAAGATTGATGACAAGGACCTTCCTTCAGAGCCAACAGAGAGAGAAAGCCTTCCCCTGAAGCTGGCACCCTGGATTCGGACTTCTAGCCTACCAGACTGTGAAAGAATAAACTTCTGTTTGTTAAAGCCATCTGCTTGTGGCATTTCTGTTATAGCAACCCTAGATAACTAAGACATATTATATACACTTTTTTCTTAGTTTATAACCTGTTGAAGATATTTATATCCCATGTAAGTGCTCTTCATTCTTTTGCAATACTAGCCCAGGAGCTTTATAACTTGGAACATCCTTGTTTCATTTGCTATACTTACATTTTATCCACTCTAATGTCTTTAACTTCTATCTTTTGTATTTAATCATTGGGGTTTGGACTATATGTGTTGGGAAAGGCAGACCTTCTCAGTTATTATAAATTAGCAGCTTTTACTTTTTAATTTAGAATCACCTGAAAACCAAATGTGTTCAGTGGAAAAGGCACAAGATCTGATGTTAAAATATTCATGTTTGATTCCTGGCTCTCTCCTTTACTGCCCGCTCATAAAATATGCCCCAAATTTCTCAGCCTTTCTTTCTAACTTGTAAAATGGGTATAATAATAATAATGTTTCCGTTTTAAGATTGGTTTGAAAATTCAGTATGTATATGTGAGAAAGTTTGTCAACCATAAAGTTATATTCACTTCTTATTTATTGTTACTATTAGGCCAAAATTGTTTTCTGAAGACCAATACAGAAAGCCACGATACTAACAGGAACCATTATAGAATGCTTGCCATGTGCCAGGCATTCTTGCAGACACTTTAAATATATGAACTCATTTGATCCTCACAACAACCCTATGTGGTGTTATTATTATGATTCCCATTTTTCAGATGGGAACCTGAGGGACAGAGAGGATAATGGACTTGTTCAAGGTCACACAGCCAGTACGTGGCATAGCTGAAATTCAAATCCAAACATTATGTGCACAGGCTCCTAATCACTGTATTGTATGTCTCCAGCACATTGCTTTAGGAAGTATTCTGTATAGGGGATATTAATAAAGGCTACACATATACAAAAAAGGTTCCAGCATCAAATAAGTTTAGGAAACTCTGAGTTAAACAAAGTTAAATAGGGCTCCTCAGATCCTTTAATGTGCTCCATGAATCTCTAAGAATAAGGCATGGTGGGCAGCACTTCCCAAGACTGAACTGAACCAAACCTATGTCATCCTGAGCATCTCAAAGGACCACTGTTCCTCAGGTCACATTTTGACAAATGCTGACATACAAGGTGTGATAAACAAATAGCAATGCAATTCCACTTGCATTGAGGGCTTGCAAAACAATCCTTTGAGGCGTGGGGGACAAATATAAAAGTATACACTAACTCCATGTATACATGAACTCCATTGTATACACTAACAGTTTAAGGAGGTTATGAGTCTCTGGTTATGATTACACACTCAACTATTAGCCGAAAGTTTGGTGGTTCAAACCCACCCAGAGGTACCTCCGAAGACAGGCCTGGTGATCTGCTTCTGAAAGGTGACAGCCTTGAAAACCCTATGGAGCTGCTCTACTCTGCACACATGGGGTCACCAAGAGTAGGAATGGACTCCACGGCAACTAAGAACAACCAAGAACTCTATTTATACATGATCTTCGTTGTACACATTAACATGCTAAGTAGGTTATCCAAAGTAAAAAAAAGTTGTAAGCATTGCAGTCCTCTTTTAAAACTGCATGTGTAAAGGATGCTTTTGTTTTAAGAGAACTGCAAGATATATATTTCCCCTCCCCAGAACGGTTCTTTGAGGCTGACATTTAGAAAAGAAAGATGTACGTGAGGAGCAGAGGTTTCACACACCTTGTTGCTGTGAGGTACTATGGATCACGCAGGCGCAGGACTGAGAAAGCTCAAGGAACCAGTCATCTGCAAGTGACTAACAACAGCAGGGTGACCCACTGATCCCTTCCAGCCACTTCTCTACCAGAGCATCTGGAATTACTGCTGGGACATATGAAGAGAGAGGGGAATACGAGACTGGTTCGAAATCACTCAGAGTCTATGACCACCTTAATAGAGACGCCCCATCCCCCGAGGTAAATGAATCTTCGCTTATTGAATTCTTCATTTTCTGTTACTAATACCAACTAACTATCACTCCCAGCTGCCACACACACACACTCACACTCTCACACACATACACACACTCACACACACAGACACACTCACACAGTCACACACACACTAACACACACTCATATACATACACCCCTTCTCTTCCACCACAGAGGAATTGCAGTCCTGCTGTTACTAGCTTACCACAGAGACTGAAACGGCTTAAAGATGTATGGATCTGGTCAGCCAAATGGGGCATCACCAAACGAAAGGATTGTAGTGAACAACACATTTGACCTACTTTTTGAAAACCCATGAGGCCTTATAAAACCATATTAGATGTTGGCCCAACGAGCCATCAGCACTAGCTCTATACCATCACTCAACCCCCACCCTGTGTATTCATTGTATATCTGCAGTATTTTAAACCAAAATCAAACCAAACCCGTTGAGTCGACTCTGACTCATAGCAACCCAATAGAACAGGGTAGAATTGCCCCATAGGGTTTCCAAGGAGCAGCTGGTGAATTTGAACTGCTGACCTTTTGGTTAGCAGCCAAGGTCTTAACCACTGTATGACCAGGGCTCCACAGTTATGTTAGGATACTATTGGGGGTGAGCTAAGGATGGCAAAGGTCTGGAACTCCATGTGAAATGGATAGTGATAATACCCTTATACGCACTTTGGCCACATGTCAGTTCTCTGAATGATAATTTAGGGACAGATTCTGCTGTTGTCCTCATTTCTTCATTCAACATTCATAGCAATCCAGGAGTCTCTTGCCATGAAATTAACCTCACTTCACTGCTATGCCCTGCCCCCTCCCTGCAGAGTTTACTAACCCTTCCCTCACATTCTAACCATTTTAAGAACAACAAAGGAATAAATGGAGACCAAACTCTAAACACCGCCCATTGGAATAAAAAAGCTGTTTTAAAAACTGCTTCTCCCTGCATGTTGTTGTGTACTATTGAGTTGATTCCGACTCATAGTGACCCTTATAGGACAGGGTAGAACTGCCTCATAAGATTTGTTAGTCTGTCATCTTCACGGGGGAAGATTGCCAGGTCTTTTCTCCTGCAGAGCATCTGCTGGGTTCAAACCATGGACCTTTCAGTTAGCAGCTGAGTGCTTAACCACAGCGCCATCACAGCTCCTTTCCCTACATGGTCTCTCCTTATATAGATGCAGATTGGCAACCCTAGATGTAATCAATGAATTGTTTCCTTGCAATACCTTGTGAGAGATCAGTGGTGTCTGTAATATAACACTTGCATCCCAACGCTATTGAGTTTACTCAGGCAGAATACTTTGAGACTGAGTAAGAGTTGTAGAAGCACTATGAACCAATGGTTTCCTGAACCTATTGATGAGTTCGTTGGGTATATTACTTTACAGGTTGAAATAAAAACAGATTTCAATGTTGAAATAAAATATTTAATCTTTATAGAAGGATTACAGGAGCAGTATACAGAGGAAGTAGGAGAACTGAATTGGAACTGACATTTTTGGTTATCTCCAGTGTCTTTTGGGTCCTCTGGGAAGCAGATTAGATACTAAGGCTGGGTTAGGGGTGCAGAAGTTTGACTGGGCAGTAACATTTATGAAAGGCAAAGGGGGGAAGCAGAATGAGGTAGGAAAGCCTTCAGACCATACACAGATCTGTGAGCCCAACAGGGCACTCCAGAGCAAAGTTTGCCCTCTTGAGGAGTCCTGCACTGGGCAAAAAAGACTTAGTCTTTGTACTACTGTATTGCTCGGTCATTGGCTGGGGTTATTCTGGGAAGATGATGAACTTGGCTCAAAAGCTGAGATGGACCGAAGGAGGCAACAGCTGGAGGCTATCTGCTAACTATGCAAGGCATCCTGTCCTGAAAGTGAATCTGAATTACCCCTGTCTGCCACGACTCCCAACATCTACTTCATCCCCTCCTCCTCTGGTGCAGATATGTGATTTGAGTTAATGCAAAAGATCCCGTAATTGGGCACTGTCTTAATCATTGTGCATTGCTGTAACAGAAATACCACAAGTGGGTGGCTTTATGGAACAGAAATTTATGTTCTCACAGTTCAGGGGTCTAGAAGTCTGAATTCAAGATGTGGTTCTAGGGGGAGGTCCTTCTTTGTCTATTTCAGCTTCTGTTGTTGTTGCTGTTAGGTACTACTGAGTCAATTTCAACTCACAGCGACCCCATGTGACAGGGTAGAACTGCCCCATAGGGTTTTCTAGGCTGTAATCTTTATGGGAGCAGATCGCCAGGTCGTTCTCCCACAGAGCCACTGGGTGGGTTCAAACCACTGACCTTTTGGTTAGCAGCTGAGTGCTTAATGTTGTGTCACCAGAACTCCTTATTTGAGCTTTGAGTAGCAGCTGGCAATTCTTGGAGTTCCTGGGTTTACAGATGCACCTGCAAAGGTCAATAGCATGCAGCTACGTGTGAATTTCCTGACACCTGAAGTTCTGAGAGTCTGACTCAGATGAACCACTCACTGAGCTTGTGAATGACCTTAGCCAACTGCCCAGCACCCACTGGTCCACTGGTCTTTGTTTTCTACTTGTCAGAGCTTGTGCTGTCTGTCTCTTTAGGGGTCTGGGGTGCGGGGTTCACTTACATTTTTCAATCACATGTTACTGTATTTTATCGGAGAAATTTTATGTTCTAGGAGTACTTCAAATTTAGGTATTTTCAAAGAACTCTCTTAGGAATGATGGTAAACATTAAAAAAAAGTTCAATCTAATGAATCTATGTAGAACACTGCATCCAATATGAAGAATATGATTTCTTTTTAAATATTTACAGACTGGAGGCAGAGCCAAGATGGCAGAGTAGTTAGGCACTTCCTGTGGTCCCTCTTAAAACAAACATCCGAAAAAACAAGTGAATCAATTATATATGACAATCTAGGAGCCCTGAACATCAAAGACAAAGTTGAGGAATCGTCCTGAGTGGCCAGAGGAGGGAGAGATGTTTCAGAAGCAGGGAGGAGTTACCAGACCTGATCCACCAGGAACCAGCACACTGACACAAGCAGTGGTGTTTGGGACTTGTTCTCCACATTGGGAGAGACCAAACAGCAGAGAATCTACTCAAGCCACCAGAACCAGTGAAAAGTGGCGCTCAATCAGCACAATATAAGTACATACGTCTAACCTACTGCGCAGCTCAAAAAATACCTCATTTTGGAAGAAGCTGTCTCCCATTTACCTGCCTCCTCCCCGCTCTACACTGGTCCCATGCAGCTTCAGCAATTGCCACATCCCCTGGACCTTTAGTAGGACCCGTCACAGGTCCTGAGCCATTCTCCCGGCCTTGGAGAGGGAACAAATTAACAAACAGGAATAAATAATCTGCAAGCTCCCCTAAGCCAGGAACTCAGGGCAGGCACTGCTCCTTTGCCTAGGCACAGGGATAAGGGGTCCACAGATTTTGAATGCCTTTCACCCCTGCATAGACTTCTGTGGGCCCATTTCAACAGCACAGGCCCTCATTAGCACAATGCAACAGGGTATATACCTGAAGCCTAATTTCAACTGTATCAGCTATATGTTGGAGTGGCAGGCTCATGGCATTTGACATGCTCTGCCCTTTAAGCAGGGTCCTCACCTACCCACATTAGGGGCCTGAGGACTGGTGGCTCCACTCACACCACCTAGCCACCTGCTACAGGGGTTCAAGAATAAGTGGTGCCTCCCAGTCCTTACAGCCAACAGCATTGGGTGCCCATAGACCGGCTGCAAAACCCACCCACATGCGTGCTCTAGAGAATAGGGAAAAACTTTCCTCTCAGACACTCAAGGGCATCTGTCAGCCCCCTGCCTTTCTCAGTGCATGACCACCTACTGGAGCCAGGTACCTGTGCCTACTCCAATCACCCTTGTCCATCTAGGACTGTACGTGAGAGCCTGTACCACACCCCTGGAGACTGACTACCTGGACACCTGAGCTGAATCTATAAAAGAAAAATAAATGGACTCCTGGGTGCACATACCAAGTAACAGATCTAACCACCTGGTGACAGGATGTTAGAGCTTCAAAGGCACCAACAATCAAACTAGCTCACATGAGCAGCCTATTCAGGCATATCAAAACAAAACAAAACAAGAAGCTAGAATACAGTAAGCAAACATAAAATAAATAAATATAATAACTTATGGATGGCTTGGCGACAACAGTCAATATCAAATCACGTAAAGAAGCAGACTCTGATGGCTTCAGCAATCTCCCAAAACAAAGAATCAAGAAATCTTCTGGAGGAAGAGAACTTCTTGGAATTACTGGAGGTAAAATACAGAAGATTAATATTCAGAACTCTTCAACAGATCAGGAAGGAGATCATTCAAAATGCAGGACAAGCCAAGGAACACACAGACAAACCAATAGAGGAACTTTAAGAAGATGGTAGAAGAGCACAACGACATATTTAACAGGCTGCAAGAATCCATAGAGAGGCAGCAAACAGAAATCCAGAAGATTAACAATAAAATTTCAGAATTAGACAACTCAATAGAAAGTCATGGGAGCAAAATTGAGGTAATGGAAGTCTGAATTAGCGAGATTGAGATAAAGCACTTGACACCAACTTATTTGAGGATAAATGAGATTAAAGGATTTTAAAAAAATGAGGAAAACCTAAGAATTATGTGATACTCTATCAAGAGAAATAACCTACAAGTGATTGGAGTACCAGAACAGGGGGGATAACAGAAAGTACAGAGAGAATTGTTGAAGATTTGTGGGCAGAAAACTTCCTTGATATTGTGAAAGATGACAAGATATCTATCCAAGATGCTCATAGAACCCCACATAAGGTAGGTCCCAAAAGAGAGTCACCAAGACATATTAAAATCAAATTTGCCAAAACCAAAGATGAAGACAGAATTTTAAGAGAGGCTAGGGATAAACGAAAAGTCATTTACAAAGGAGAGTCAATAAAAATAAGCTTGGACTACTCAGCAGAAACCATGCAGGCAAGAAGGCAATGGGATGACATATATAAAGCCTTGAAGGAAAAAAATTGCCAGCCAAGAATCATATATCCAGCAAAACTGTCTCTCAAATATGATGGCAAAATTAGAGCATTTCCAGATAAACAGAAGTTTAGTGAATTTGCAAGAATCAAACAAAAGTACAAGAAATAGTAAAGGGAGTCCTCCAGTTAGAAAATCAATAACATCAGATAACAACCCAAGACTAGAACACAGGACAGAGCAACCAGATATCAACCCAGATAGGGAGATCACTACACTAAATAAAAGCTAAAATACTGAAAATAGGAAAAGAGATGTTAATATGTAAAAGATGACAACATTAAAACAAAAAAGAGAGACTTAAAAAATGTAGACATAGAGTTTTCATATGGAGAGGAAGTCAAGGTGATATAAAGAAATAAAAGACTGGTATTAACTTAAAAACATAGGGGTAAATATTAAGGTAACCAAAAAGGAAACTAACACTCCTACAAGTCAAAATAAAAAACTAGAAAAATATAAAGACTCAGCAAACACTAAATCAACAATGAAAAAGATGAAAAGAAAATACATAAAGAAAAACAACTCAGCACAAAAAAATTAAGCGAAACAGAGAAACTGTGAACAACACACACCAAAAAAAAAAAATCAAAATGACAACACTAAACTCATACTTGTCAATAATTACGCTGAATGTAAATGGACTAAAGGCACCAATAAAAAGACAGAAAGTGGTAGACTGGATTAAAAAACATGATCCTTCTGTACACTGCCTACAAGAGACACACCTTAGACTTAAAAACACAAACAAACTAAAACTCAAAGGATGGAAAAAATATATCAAGCAAACAACACTCAAAAAAGAGCAGGAGTGGCAATATTAATCTCTGACAAAATAGATTTTTAAAGCAAAATCCACCACAAAGGATGAGGAAGGACACTATATAATGATTAGAGGGTCAATACACCAGGAGGACATAGCTATAATAAGTATTTATGCACCCAATTACAGGGCTCCAAAATACATAAAACAAACTCTAACAGCACTGAAAAGAGAGAGAGACGGCTCCACAGTAATAGTAGGAGACTTCAACACACCACTTTAGGTGAAGGACAGAACATCCAGAAAGAAACTCAAGACACGAAAGATCTAAATGTCACAATCAACCAACTTGATCTCATAGATATATACAGAACACTCCACACAACAGCAGCTGAGTATACTTTCTTTTCCAATTCACATGGAACATTCTCCAGAATAGATCACATATTAGGTCATAAAGCAAGCCCCAAAAGAATCCAAAGCATCGAAGTATTATAAAGCATCTTTTCTGACTATAAAGCCATAAAGGTAGAAATCAACAACAGAAAAAGCAAGGAAAAAAAATCAAACACGTGAAAACTGAATAACACCTTGCTCAAAAACTACTAGGTTATAGAAGAAATTAAGGATGGAATAAAGAAATTCACAAAATTAAATGAGAATGAAAACATCCTACAAGAACCTTTGGGACACAGCAAAAGCAGTGTTCAGAGGCCAATTTATAGCAATAAATGCACACATCCAAAAAGAAGAAAAGGCCAAAATCAAAACATTAACCCTACAACTGGAACAAGAAGAAAGAGAGCAGGAAAAAAAGCTCTCGGGCATCAGAAGAAAGGAAATAATAAGAATTAGGCAGAATTAAATGAAATAGAGAATAGAAAAACAATTGAAAGAGTTAACAAGACCAAGAGCTGGTTCTTTGAAACAATCAACAAAACTGATAAATCATTGGCCACACCGACAAAAGAAAAACAGGAGAGGAAGCAATTTTTGAAATTTGAAAACCTAGAGGAAATGGACAAAGTTCTAGACACACACTGCTTATCAAAACTAACACAAAAAAAGTTAGAATAACTAAATAAACCTGTAACAAACGAAGAGATTGAAAAGGTAATTAAAAAACTCCCAATCAAAAAAAAAAAAAGCCCCAGCTCAGACGGTTTCAGTGGAGAATTCTACCAAACTTTCAGAGAAGAGTTAACACCACTACTACTAAAGGTATTTCAGAGCATAGAAAAGGATGGAATACTCCCAAACTCAATCTATGAAGCCAGCATAACCCTGATACCAAAACCAGGTAAAGACACCACAAAAAAAGAAAATTACAGATCAGTATCCCTCATGAACATAGACACAAAAATCCTCAAGAAAATTCTAGCCAACAGAATTCAACATCTCAAAAAAAATAATTCACCATGATCAAGTGGGATTCACACCAGGTATGCAGGGATGGTTCAACATTAGAAAAACAATTAATGTAATCCATCACATAAATAAAACAAAAGACAAGAACCACATGATCTTATCAATTGATGCAGGAAAGGCATTTGACAAAGTCCAACACCCATTCACGACAAAAACTCTCAGCAAAATAGGAATAGAAGGGAGATTCTTCAACATAATACAGGGCATTTATACAAAATGAACAGCCAACATCATCCTAAATGGAGAGAGTCTGAAAGCATTCTCCTTGAGAACGGGAAGCAGACAAGGATGTCTTTATCACCACTCTTATTCAACATTGTGCTGGAGGTTTAGCCAGAGCAATTAGACTAGAAAAAGAAATAAAGGGCATCCAGATTGGTAAGGAAGAAGTCAAAGTATCTCTATTTGCAGATGATTTGATCTTATACACAGAAAACCCCAAAGAATCTACAAGAAAACTACTGGAACTAATAGAAGATTTCAGCAAAGTATCAGGATACAAGATAAACATACAAAAATCAGTTGGATTCCTCTACACCAACAAAGAGAACTTCAAAGAGGAAATCACCAAATCAATACCATTTACAATAGCCCCCAAGAAGATAAAATACTTAGGAATAAATTTAACCAGAGACATAAATGACCTATACAATGAAAATTACAAGACACTAGTACTGCAAAAAACCAAAAGAGACCTACATAAGTGGAAAAACATGCCTTGCTCATGGATAGGAAGACTCAACATTGTGAAAATGTCTATTCTACCCAAAGCGATCTACAGATACAATGCAATCCCAATCCCAATTCCAATGGCATTTTTTACTGAGTTGGAGAAACAAATCACCAACTTCCTATGGAAAGGAAATAGGTCTCAGATAAGTAAAACATCACTGAAGAAGACGAACAAAGTGGGCGGCCTCACACTATCTGATTTTAGAACCTATTATACCACCACGGTAGTCAAAAGAGCCTGGTACTGGTACAAAAATATATGCATAGACCAATGGAACAGAATTGATAATCCAGACATAAATTCATCCACCTATGAACAGCTGATATTTGACAAAGGCCCAAAGTCCATTAATTGGGGAAAAGACAGTGTCTTTAACAAATGGTGGGGGCATAACTGGATATCTATCTGCAAAAAAATGAAACAAGACCCATACCTCATACCTTGCACAAAAACTAACTCAAAATGGATCAAAGACCTAAATATAAGATCTAAAACAATAAAGATCATGGAAGAAAAAATAGGGACAACGTTAGGAGCCCTAATACATGGCATAAACAGAATACAAAATATTATTAACACTGCACAAACACCAGAAGAGAAACTAGATAACTGGGAGCTCCTAAAAATCAAACACTTATGCTCATCAAAAGACTTCACCAAAAGAGTCAAAAGACAACCTACAGACTGGGAAAAATTTTTTGACTACAACAAATCCGATCAGCATCTAATGTCTAAAATCTACAAGATACTGCAAAATCTCAACAACAAAAAGACAAATAACCCGATTAAAAAGTGGACAAAGGATATGAACAGGCACTTCACTAAAGAAGACATTCAGTTGGCTAACAGACACATGAAGAAATGCTCATGATCATTAGCCATTAGAGAAATGCAAATCAAAACTACAATGAGATACCATCTCACCCCAACAAGGCTGGCAATAATCCAAAAAACACAAAATAATAAATGTTGGAGAGGTTGTGGAGAGACCAGAACACTTATACAGTGCTGTTGGGAACGTAAAATGGTACAACCACTTTGGAAATCTTTTTGGCACTTCCTTAAAAAGCTAGAAATAGAAGTACCATACAATCCAACAATCCTGCTCCTTGGAATATATCCTAGAGAAATAAGGGCCATCACACGACTAGATACACGCACACCCACCTTCATTGCAGCACTGTTCACATTAGCAAAAAGATGGAAACAACCTAGGTGCCCATCAACGGACGAATGGATAAACAAATTATGGTATATTCACACAATGGAATACTATACAATGATAAAGAAGAATGATGAATCTGCAAAACATCTCATAACATGGATGAATCTGGAAGGCATTGTGCTGAGTGAAATTAATCAATCACAAAAGGACAAATAGTATTTGAGACCACTATTATAAGAACTCAAGAGAAGGTTTAAACACAGAAGAAAACATTCTTTGATGGTTACAAGGGTGGGGAGGGAGGAAGATGGGTACTCACTAACTAGATAATAGATAAGAATTATCTTAGGTGAAGGGAAGGACAATACACAATACGGGGGTAGTCAGCATAGCTGGACTAAACCAAAGCTAAGAAGTTTCCTGAATACAACTAAACACTTCGAGGGACAGAGTAGCTGGGGCAGGGGTCTGGGAACCATGGTTTCAAGGGACATCTAGGTCAGTTGGCATAACAAAGTTTATTAAGAAAATGTTCTGCATCCCATTTTGGTGAGTGGCATATGGGGTCTTAAAAGCTAGCGAGTGGCCATCTAAGACGTATCAATTGGTCCCAACCCACCTGCAGCAAAGGAGAATGAAGAACACCAAAGACACAGGAAAATATTAGCCCAAGAGACAGAAAGGGCCACGTAAACCAACCTCCATCATTCTAGACCAGAAGAACTAGATGGTGCTTAGCTCCCACCAATGTCCACCCAGACAGGGAACACAACAGAGAGTCGCTGAAGGAGAAGGAGAAAAGTGGGGTGCAGAACTCAAATTCTAGTAGAAAGACCAGCCTTAATGGTCTGACTGAGACTGGAGGGACTCTGGAAGACTTGGCCCCTGGACTGTCTGTTAGCCCAGAACTGAAACCATTCCTGAAGCCAACTCTTCAGACAAAGATTAGACTGGATTATGGGACATAAAATGATACTCTTGAAGATGGTGCTTCTTAGCTCAAGCAGATACATGAGACTAAATGGGCAGCTCCTGTCCAGAGGCGAGATGAGAAGGCAAAAAGAAGCTGGTTGAATGGACACGAGAAATCCAGGGGAAAGGAGGAGTGTGCTGTCACATTATAGGAAGAGTAACTAAGGTCACATAGCAATGTGTGTATGAATTTTTGTATGAGAAACTAACTTGAATTGTCATCTTTCACTTCAGGCACAATTTAAAAAACAGAAATATTTATAGATCATTTATAAAAATGGACCACATTCCTAGAAGGGAGAGTGTTGACATGTCGTGGAGTTGTTAACTAACGTCATAAAACAACATGTGTACTGACGGTTTAATGAGAAACTATCTGTTCTGTAAACCTTCATCTATACTACACTAAAAAAAGTTTTTCTTTTTATAAAAAAGGACCACATTCTAGGCCACAAATCACATCCAAAAAAAAGCAAAACATTAGTATTCCTCAGACCATATGCCCTTAACAATTATAATATATATCAATGACAAATCAAATATTTAACTAAGAAATTGCCCACAAACACTAGTAAGTATATCAGTTAGGGTCCCAATAGGGAACAGATGGCTCATTTAAATTAGGGCAGTCCATGGAGCGCTTAATAAAAGGGCTATTTAAAAGAAGTGGGCAGATGTAGGGAATCCACAAGGAATAGTGCAGTATCCCAGGTCTAACAGGAGCGAAGCGGTCACCATCTCTCTGCCCAAAGAGGCAAGGGGCAGGAAAGGTAACCAGAACTTAGAAGAAAGAAGTCAAGTGAGAGGACCACTGTGAAGTGAGAAGTGACCTTAGGTTGAGTACACAGCTATCCTGTGGCCCCAAAGAGGAAACAACTTTGACAGGATTCCCAGTACATTTGCCGCCATTTCAATTACTGAGCCACAGCCACCACAGCTAACGCCAACTCTTCAGGAGGCTATAAAGCAGTATGTCTCTTTATTGTCTTTTCAGGACACCAAAGCAGACCATATTTCAGTGCCAAACATCTGGTGAAGCAGATAAGGACGGTTCAAAAGAAAAGTGTCTATATCAAATGGCTGCCACAAGTCTCCTGGACAGCTGCCTTTGGGGCAGGTAGTCAGCCTTCGAGTTTAGGAGAAATACTTGGTTTTGGATTCCTCTCAACTGGGATCAGACAGTCTACACTATGATCTGGAAACCTTCCATTTTCACTCTGGAAAACTTTCTTCCAGGCCTTTGCACTGAAACTCAAGCTACACTATCAAACAGTCACCTCCACTTTCAAACTCTTGGGTAAGTCCTGGTTTGATTACACCCTGAGTTTTAGGGCAATAGCTGGTTATATATGCCACTTACACACCTATAGTCACCTTCCAGCAGAAACACAGAACTTCCTTTAAAAATCACGATAAACTTTTGTAACAAGTCAGTTCTGAACTTCTTACAACACCACTGCTTCCACTCCATGCAGTCATCAGTTATGCTCAGCAACTGTAGAGGCAGCCTCCCATAACTCCTGGAGTGGGGCAGCTTGGAACTCTCAGTGCTAATTCATTTTGCATTAGTGCTTAGCAGCAGAAAACCTTGACTCCTGGCACTGAGAAGTAAATTATTCTTGGAGTTCTATACTTAGATGCTTTGGGTTTAATTACCTCGTAACTTCCAGGTCATGTTATTACCATGAAGTTACATGATTTTGCAAATTTATTTACAGCCTATAAAAAGAAAACGACTTTAGAAATGAATGTTGCTAAATTAGTCCCTTGTAAATAGTTCTTTTGTTATTGTTTTTTAAAAAAGCTTTTTTACTGGAAAATGTGGGCTACTTAAATGCCTGCTCTCTTAAAAGTCAGGAATCAGAATCTTGGATTAAAGAAGCGAGGTACCTCCAAGCGGAGTCTGGGGGTCTGCAGATGGTCAGGCAGGTAGCTCAACTGGCACTCAGAAAGAAGACCATTAAGATAAAGGTGTCAGATACAAGAACAAGAGTCATGTCAGGGTCAGGAGTTCAAATAGAGTCTGAAATATTGGTAATCTTTAGATTCCAAGGGTCAGAAGTTGACAAACAATTATCAGGTTTTGCACAATGGAAATCCACAAAGGTCTGGGATGACCTGAATATTGCACTTGGTGGATACTATTCTATTCTGCCTACAGTATACTTATATAAAATAATGGAATAAAGTGAGTCACTGTTGTTCTTTAGGGGGGGTCAAGGCTGTTTTATTCCTTTCTCAATTGTATCCCCTGATTCTTACCTCACTAGAATCAGTGGCAAGAAATTTGGCCTCCCAAGAAGAGAGGTGTGGTTCAAATTTAATGATGTTTATAAGTGGGACTTTCAAAGGGGATAAAGGTCATGTCATATGTGGATATATAGACTCTCCTCTCTTTTCCTTGCTCTGAAAAGAGATGGTGAGAGCCTGGGGCTTTTCCAGCAGTGCCTGGCATCTCTTTGTGTCTCTTTACATGCTCTCTGTCCTTCCTTTAAGGTAGCTGGGAAGGAAATCTAGGCCACCTTGGTCTAGAGACATTGTACCATGTTGGTAGACATTGAACATTCCTTATCTCATGGTAATTGAAACAGAGTTTGGTTTTTGAGCATTGTGGGAGGTGGTGGAGTAGTCAGAGCCATCCTCAAGCTTGCTTTATCTAAGGCTGATTGGGTCTAACCGGCTTTGGAGAAAGGAAACTTAACCTGGGTCAAGCTATCTTACTAGAATTCTTTATTGTTATTTATGTTCAACCGCAGTGATACTTAAGTCACCCAGTCACTGGTTACTGTTTCTAGGTAAGTGTCTCTTATGAGGATCTCATAAAGAAAACAGGTGGCTGGTCCAAGGCAACATTTATATGTTCCTGAGACCCTTGGTCATGGGAACAACACGTAGCACATCAATCTCATTCTAAAGTCCAACAGCCATTCATTGATGACTCAGTCTACAGGTGGATGGTCAATTCCTATGAAAATATGGCTTATTTTCCCCAGGCTTATTTTCCATTCTGTCCATATTCTCTCTCTTGGGATTGCTTTCTTCTTCATTTGCCTCTAAACATTGGCCTTTTCCTTGTTTCCAGTTACTCCACCAACAACTTGTACACTACTTTTCCCCCCAGGTACCTGCTGGACACTCTACATCAGTATCTCTTTATCGCCCCCTACCTTTCAACCTCTACATTACTGTTAACCATCCTACAAGTTTCCTTCTCCCCAAGCAATAGCAGCGGAACACTCAAATGGAACATTTTACTGCCCATCTGAAAACAAACAAGAAGGATATACTAATTTACAAAGAAAATTAGTTCCCCATCAACCAACTATTGACCATTCTCTGGCTGAAATGCCTAAAAAATATTCCCAGGTCACAAAATTTGGTATTTTCAAGTTAGCATTGATTGACCTTTTTTTTTTTTAATGCTAGAAATAATATACTTTATTTTTGTATTTTGGCCAGTTAGATGAAAGAAGTATAATAGGGAAAACATGTAAAAAGAAGAGATAATTGATGAAGAGAACTCACAGAGTTGTTTCCCTCCTAATCCCTTCCCCTCCCCCCTTCCTGTCTCTCCTCTGTCCTTCCCCTCCTTCTGGGTATTTCCCTGCCTCATACCATCCCCATGCCACGCATTGACTATGGAAAAATGAGGGATCTACCCTGAGGTATCTTCTTCTTCCTATATTTTCAACAAAGAAAATGCCGCTAACTACAGTGAGATATCTCATATATCATTTTAGACTTGGTAGGATGGCTAGTTCTAGACTTAAGAAGAGCAAAATGACCTGGAATTTGGTACAGTGAGTACTTCTTCCTATAAATCTTATATAATTTTTATTATTCATTGCTATGGCAATGAATATTTAGTCTATCCAATGACCTGGGGTTAATCTGACCTTTCAATTACAAACCAACTTTGAGTTAAATGAAACACAGAGTGCTGGAAAATTATTTTTTTAATACATTCTTCAAAGCCATTTCACCTGCTGATGTCAATTTCGGAGAAATCCTAAGTACTCTTCACTATGCAAATAGAGCCAAAAACATCATAAACAAGCCTATTATTAATAAGGGTCCCAACGTCAAACTCATGTGTGAGCTCCTAGGTGAAACAGCCAGACTGAAAATGTTGCTTGCTCAGGGCAATCAGGTTGTGTTTTTTCTGAGATTTATGGATAATTGGCATCTATTTCTAGATCTTAATGAGAAGATTCTCTCACTGGTAGTTTTTTTTTTTTTTTTTTAATTTTATTGTGTTTTAGGTGAAAGTTTACAAAACAAATTAGATTTTCATTGAAAAATTTATACACAAATTGTTTTGTGACATTGGTTGCAATCCCCACAACGTGCTAGCACTCTCCCCTTTTCCCTTTCAAATCTGGGTTCTCCATGCCCATTCCACCAGTTTTCCTGTCCCGTTCTGCCTTCTCCTCTTTGCTTCTGGGCAGGTGTTGCCCATTTCGTCTCATATACTTGACCGAACAAAGAAGCACCTTCCTCGTGTGTGTTATTGTTTTATAGGCCTGTCTAATCTTTGGCTGAAAGGCGGTCTTTGGGAGTGGCTTCAGTTCTGAGTCAGCAGGGTTTCTGGGGGCCATAATCTCAGGGGTTCTTCCAGTCTCTGTCAGACCAATAAGTCTGTTATTTTTTTGTGAATTTGAATTTTGTTCTACATTTTTCTCCCACTCTGTCCTGGACCCTCTACTGTGCTCCCTGTCAGAGCAGTCAGTGGTGGTAGCTGGGCCCCATCTAGTTCTTCTGGGCTCAGGCTGGTGGAGGCTATGGTTCATGTGATCCGTTAGTCCTTTGGACTAATATTTTCCTTGTATCTTTGGTTTTCTTCATTCTCCTTTGCCCCGGACGGGTTGTGACCAATAGATGTAGCTTAGATGGCCACTTGAAAGCTTTTAAGACGCCAGACCCCAGACGCTACTCACCAAAGTAGGATGTAGAACATTTTCTTTATGAACTATGTTATGCCAGTTGAGGTAGATGTCCCCCGAGACCACGGTCCCCAGTCCTCAGCCCCAATAACTCGGTCCCCCAAGGTGTTTGGATGTGTCTAGGAAGCTTCTATGACTTTGCCTTGGTCAAGTTGTGCTGCCTTCCCCTATATTATGTGTGGTCTTTCCCTTCACCAAAGTTAACTAGTCTACTATTTAGTTAGTGATTTCCCCTCCCCACCCCTCCTTTCCCTCGTAATCATCAAAAAAAAAAAAATTTTTTTTTTTTAGTTTTTCTGTATGTAAACCTTTGTTTGGTTTTTATAATAGCGGTCTCATACAATAGTTGTCATTTTGTGATCGACTTATTTCATTCAGCATAATGCCTTCCAGATTCATCCATGTTGTGAGATATTTTTCGGATCCAACATTGTTCTTTATCATTGTGGAGTATTCCATTGTGTGTATGTACCTTAATTTGTTTATCGATTCAGCTGTTGATGGACACTTAGATTATATCTTTTTGCTATTGTGAATAATGCTGCAGTGAACATGGGTGTGCATGTCTATTCATGTGATGGCTTTTATTTTTCTAGAATATATTCCTGGGAGTAGGCTTGCTGGATCATATGGTATTTCTATTGAAAGCTTTATAAGGAGGCTGCATATCATTTTCCATAGTGGTTGTACCATTTTATATTCCCACCATCAGTGCATAAGAGTTACAATCTCCCCAAAACCTCTCCAACATTTGTTATTTTCTTTTTTAAATTTTATTAGTGCCAGTAATGTCAGGGTGAGCTACTACCTCATTGTAGTTTTGATTTGCATTTCTCTAATGGCTAATGATCCCGAGCATTTCCTCATGTGTCTGTTAGCCACTTGAATGTCTTCTTTGGTGAAGTGTCTGTTCATATCCTTCGCTCATTTTTTAATTGGATTGTCTTTTTGTTGTTGGGATGTTGACGTATTCTACAGATTTTAGATATTAGACCCTTGTCAGATATGTCATAGCCCCCCAATTTTTTTTCCAGTCTGTAGGTTCTCTTTTTACTCTTTTGGTGAAGTCTTTTGATGAGCATAAGTATTTAATTTTTAGGAGCTCCCAGTTATCTAGTTTATCTTTTGGTATTTGTGTATCATTTATTATGGCTTGTATTATATTCATGCCATGTGTTAGAGCCCCTATGGTTGTCCATATTTTTTCTTCCATGATCTTTATCATTTTAGGTTTTATATTTACACCTTTGATACATTCTGAGTTAGTTTTTGTGTATGGTGTGAGATATGAGTCCTGTTTCATTGTTTTTCACAGATGGACATCCAGTTTTGCCAGCACCAGTTGCTAACAAAGACTGTCTTTTCCCCATTTAATGGACTTTGGTTCTTTGTCAAATGTCAGCTGACCGTAGGTGGATGCATTTACGTCTGGATTCTCAATTCTTTTCCATTGGTCTGTGTGTATGTTGTACCAGTGCCGGGTTGTTTTGACTACCATGGCTGTATAGTGGGTTCTGAGATCAGGTAATGTGACGCCCCCTACTTTGTTCTTTCTCTTCAGTAATGCTTTGCTTATCCAGGGCCTCTTTCCTTTCCATATAAATTTGGTGATTAGTTTTTCCGTCTCATTGAAGAATGCTGTTGGTGTTTGCATCAGGATTGCATTATATCTGTAGATCGCTTTGGGTAGGATTGACATTTTCACAATGGTGAGTCTTCCTATCCATGAGCATGGAATGTTTTTCCATTTATGTATGTCTCTTTTTGTTTCTTGCAATAGTGTTTTGTAATTTTCTTTGTATAGAAAGATTTACTTCCCTGGTTAGATTTATTCCTAAGTATTTTATCTCTTTAGAGGCTATTATAAACAGTATTGTTTGTTTGATTTCTTTTTCGAAGTTCTCTTTGTTGATACTTAGGAATCTAACTGATTTTTGTATGTTGAGATTGTATCCTGCTACTCTGCTGAATCTGTTAGTTCCAGTAGTTTTCTTGTGGAAACTCTGGGGTTCTCTATGTATAGGATCATATCATCTGCAAATAGATAGTTTTACTTCTTCTTTTCCAATTTGAATGCCCTTTATTTCTTTTTCTTGCCTTATTGCTTGAGCTAGGACTTCCAGCACAATGTTAAATAGGACTGGTGATAAAGGGCATCCTTGTTTTGTTCCTTTTCTAAGGGGGAATGCTTTCAGCCTCTCTCCATTGAGAATGATGTTGGCCATTGTTTTTGTATAGATGCCCTTTATTATGTTCAGGAATTTGCCTTCTATTCCTACTTTATTGAGACTTTTTATTAGGAATGAGGGTTGAACTTTATCAAATGCTTACTCTGTGTCAATTGAGATGATCGTGTGATTCTTTTCTTTTGTTCTATTTATGTGGTGGATTATTTTGATTGATTTTCTAATGTTGAACCATCCTTGCACACCTGGTATGAATCCTGCTTAGTCATCGTATATATATTTTTTTTTTATATGATGCTGAATTCTATTAGCTAGAATTTTGTTGTGAATTTTTACATCTATATTCATGAAGGATATTACTGTGTAATTTTCTTTTACTGTGGTTTCTGCCTGGGTTTGGTATCAGGGTTATGCTGGCTTCATAGAATGAATTCAGGAGCATTACTTCATTTTTTAGGCTCTGAAATAGTTTGAGTAGCACTGGTGTAAGCTCTTCTCTGAATGTTTGATAGAATTCTCTAGTGAAGCTGTCCATGCCAGTGCTTTTTTTTTTTTTTTTTTGGTTAGGAGTTTTTAAAGAACCAACTTTTGGTCTTGTTGATTCTTTCCATTGTTTTTCTGCTCTGTATTTCATTTTTTTCTGCTCTAATCTTCATTATTTCCTTTCTTCTGGTGCCTGTGGTGTTCTTTTGCTGTTCTTTTTCTATTTGTTCAAGTTGTAGGGCTAACATTTTTATTTTGGCCCATTCTTCTTTTTTAATGTGTGCACTTATTGCTATAAATTGACCTCTAAGCACTACCTTTGCTGTGTCCCAAAGATCTGGTATGATGTGTTTTCATTCTCATTTGATTCTAGGAATTTTTTGATTCACTCTTTGATTTCTTCTATTACCCCTTTGTTTTTAAGCAAGGTTTTCATTCAGTTTCCATGTTTTTGATGTTTTTTCCTTGCTCTTCTTGTTATTGATTTCTACTTTTATGGTGTTGTGATCAGAGAGAATGCTTCGTGGTATTTTGATGTTTTGGATTTTATTGAAGGTTGCTTTGTGGTCTCAAATGTGATCTGTTCTGGAGAATGTTCCATGTGCATTGGAAAAGAATATATACCTTGCTGCTGTTGGGTGGAGTGTTCTATATATGTCTATGAGGTCAAGCTGGTTGCTTGTGGCCTTTAGATCTTCTGTGTCTTTACTGAGTTTCTTTCTAGATGTTCTGTCCTTTACTGAAAGTGGTGTGTTGAAGTTTCCGACTAGTATGGTGGAACTGTCTATTTCTCTTTTCAGTGCTGTTAGAGTTTGTTTTATGTATTTTGGAGCTCTGTCGTAGGGTGCATACTTATTTCTTAAGGTTACGTCCTCTTGGTAGATAGTCCCTTTAATCATTATATATAATGCCTTTCCTTGTCATTTATGGTTGATTTTGCCTTAAAGTCTATTTTGCCTGAGATTAGTATTGCCACTCCTTCCCTTTTTTGGTTACTGTTTGCTCGATATATTTTTTTACATTGTTTGATTTTTAATATACTTATGTATTTGTATCTAAGGGGTGTCTCTTGTAGACAGCATATGGATGAGTCATGTTTTTTATCCATTCTGCCACTCTCTGTCTCTTCACAGGTGCATTTAAGACTTTTACATTCAGTGTGATTACTGATAGGTATGAGTTTATTGCTGTTGTATTGTTGTGCTTTTGTGTGTGTGTGTTGATGACATTTTCTTTGTTCCTCTTACTTTCCCATGCCAAGTTCCTTTTGTTTGTTGATTTTCTTTTAGTTCATTATTATAGATTTTGTGTTTACTGAGACTTTATATTTTTCTTCTTTTTAATTTTGATGAGTAGGTTTGTTAACTTTCTTTGTGATTACCTTGAAATTTACCCTTAACTTCCTAAATTTGAAACAATCTTTTATTACTTGGTATTGCCTTGACTTCCTCTCCATTTGAAAGTTTTATACCTACTTCATTTATTCCACCTTTTATTGTTTTGACATTGTTGTCATTTACAGATTGACGTCTCTATTTCCCTGTGTTAAGTCTTTTAGCTTTGTTTTATTGTTGAGAGTTCTTTACCTAGGTTCTTATCTGGCTGATGTTACTCTTTGTCCTAGACTGTAGTTATTGTCTGATATTGTTAGTTGTCTAACTGAAGACTCTCTTTAATATTTCTTTTAAGTTTGGTTTGGTTTCTACAAATTCCCTTAATTTCTGTTTATCTAGAAATGTCCTAATTTAACTATCATATTTGAGAGAAAGTTTTGCAGGATATATTATTCTTTGCTGGCAGTTTTTTTTTCTTTCAAAGTTTTATATATGTAATCCCATTGCCTTCTTGCCTTCAGAGTTTCTACAGAGCAATCAGAGCTTAGTCTTATTGGTTCCCCTTTGTAAGTGACTTTTCTTTTTTTTCTCAAGCTGCTCTCAGGATTCTTTCTTTGTCTTTGGTTTTGGCAAGTGTGATTGTGATATGTCTTGGTGACTTACTTTTGAGGTTTATGCAATATGCGGTTCATTCAGCTTCTTGGATGATTAGCTTTTCATCTTTCATGATATTTGGGAAATTTTCTGCCAGCAAATCTTCAACAATCTTCTCTGTGTTTTCCATTTTGTTCCCCTGTTCTGGAACTCCAATCACACACATATTTTTGCTCTTGATTGTGTCCCACATAATTCTTAGGTTTTCTTCATTTTTTTCATTCTTTTCTCTGATTTTTCCTCAAACAAAGTGGCATCCATGGATTTGTCTTCACTGTCACTGATTCTGTCTTCCAATGTTTCAAATTCACTCCTAAAACCTTCTACTGAGTTGTCCATTTCTAAAATTGTGTTGTTTATCTTCTGGATTTCTAGTTGCTGTTTCTATATGATTTCTAATTGTTTATTTATTTTGACATTTTGTTCTTGTATTGTTTTCCTGAATTATTCTATTGCTTTGTGTTTTCCTTGATTTTGTCTATGTTTTTGTTGATTTTGTCTGTGTTTTTCATGATTTTGTCTATTTTTTCTTCAATTTTGTCTGCGTTTTCCTTGATCTCTTTCCTAGTCTCTTGGCAAGCCCTCAATATTAGACTTTTGAATGCCATATCAGGTAGTTCCACTACATTCTCTTCTACTGGACAGTCATCTGGTTCTTATTTTGGTCACTTGCTGGAGCCACCTTTTCCTGCTTTTTTATATGTTTTGATATTGTATGCTGTCTCCAAGACACTAAGGTATTATTTTCCTTATTTATTGATTGTATGTTTGTTTGTTTTGTCCTGCTTCTTTGTTTTGTTCTGATATGTCAGAGTGGGTGGGCCAGGCGTGCTTTGCTGCTTGCTTGTTTGTGGGCACAATAGCTCTCACCACCTTGACCAGGTGGCAGGACAGTAACAGGCAGGATAAGCCTGCTTTGCTGGACACTGATTTGGCAAGTTGGCTGAGGGTGGACTGGGCAAGTGTTTTCTGCCTTCTGATGTTGGTCCAACAGTGTGGGAACATTCACAGCCCCTTGCCAGCTAGGATGGGTGTCAGACAAGGTGTGTTATGGGCTAACTTCTTACTGTTCAGTAGCTGATCCAGTGGCAGGACAGAAAGGGCAGTACAGGTCCGGTGTGGCCGTGGACCTGACCCGGGGATGCCCTAGATATGGCAGCATGGCAAGGGCTTGAGGGAAGTGGGGGTGGTGTATGGGGTAGGTGAGAGGAAGAAAGAGAAAAAAGGGGGAGAAAAAAAGAGTAACTGGCAGGTTGGGGTGGGGCAGACCTGGAGGCCAGTGGGAAGCAGGGTGGTGGCTTACGGGACTAGATGGGAGGGAAAAAGAATAGGAAGATAGGGAAAAAAAGAAAAAATGGCAATAATGGGAGCTGGCAACTTGGGGAAGGGCAGACCCGGGGTTGTGGCGGGCCAGTGGCTCTCTAGCCACGGTAGTGTGGCATGGCTCAATGGAAAGGAGTAGAGATGGATTACAGGGCTTGGTGGAAAGGAGAAAGAAAAGGAAGAAAGGGGAAATTTAAAAAAATAGCTCAACTGGAGCTGGCAGGTGGGGGTAGGGGGGACATGGTGTTTCAGGGGGCTGGTAGTTCTCTACCTGCAGTGGTGAGGCGTGGCCCAGCTGAAAGAGGTATAGATGGTGTACAGGGCTAGGTGGGAGGTAGAAAGAAAAGGAGGAAAGGGCAGAAAATGGCATGGTGGCAGCTGGTGGGTGGTCACGGAAGGGATACAGGGTGGTGGCGGGCCAGTAGCACTCTTCCCATGGAGGTGCACTGTGGCCCAGTAGGAATGGATAGAGGTGGCATAAGGGCTACACGTGAGGGAGAAAGAAAAGGAAGAAAGAAAAAAATGGCATGTCAGGAACTGGCAGGTGGGGACGGGGTGGATTGGTGATGGCAGGCTGGTAGCTCTCTAGCCGATTGACACAGTGCAGCATGGCCTGTCAGGAAGGGGTTGGGGTGGCATATGGAGCTAGGTGGGAGGAAGAAAGGGAAAAAAATGATGTGGCATGAGCCAGTGGATGGGGATGGGGCAGGCCTGGGGTGATAGCAGGCTGGTAGCTCCCTAGCTGAGTGGTACAGCGTGGCCTGTCAGGAAGGGGTGGAGGTGGCATACAGGGCTGGGTAGAAGGGAGAAAGAAAAGGAAGAAATGGGAAAAAATGGTGCAGCAGGTATCTGCCAGTGGGGGAAAGGGGAACTTGGGGTGACAGCAGCTGGTAGCTCTCTAGCCAGGTGGCACGGTGTGGCCCATTAGGAAGTGGTGGTGGGGGTGTGCAGGGCAGAAGGGTGAGCGGTAGGAAAGTGTGTTTCTCTGGTTACCAGGTGCTCTGTCTCCTGTTGGGAGCTTCATGAAGTTGCCTTCCTATACTCCCTGTCTGGGATCGTTGTTGGCTGTGCTCCAAGATGGTGACACTGTGCCACGTTAAATGGCAGGGGACCTCTACTCTGTATCTCTCCTCGTTCTCTGTTTTCCTTCAGTTTCTTCTTCCATTCAGTGTTTGATCTAGTTCTTTATCTCTTCATTTGATGCTTAGGGTTCCAGGATTGACGTTTGTATCTGTTTTACTTAGTTTTTCAGGTATTTGCTGCACAGGGATGGCATGATATGTCTGTCTAGGTCGCCAAGTTGGCTCTGCCTCCCTGACTGACCTTTTAAGAACACAATCCTACCTTTAAAATGACATGCCATGCTAAAAAAATTGTTTTAAATTATTTTCAAATAGGCATTATGGGATCCAAATGTTGCCCAATAATAATTCAAAATGAATAAATATTTTACACATATTGCTCTATTTATTTATTTATTTATTTTTGCCTGCATTCCAGGAACTGTAAGCACACATATTAAATGCTGGAACCAAACAGGCATGGCATATTTAGCAGCTTGATATTTTATTAAAGCTAAGCCAGCTGGTGACGATTTGGTAACTGAAAGTATATCTTGACTCATTAAAAAAATCTGCAACGTTGAGCTGCACTGGAGGCAAAAAAAAAAAAAAAAATCCATCATGTAAATTTATGCTGTAGGCATCAGTTATCTAACTCTTGTTAACCCTCAGGCTGTCATTTGATTTTAGGGGTTAAATTTTATACATGACTGCCTATAGATTTTGCAATTTCTGTGCTTCTCAGAACTAATTTCTAATAAAATTAAGATTGTATTCTGCTAAAGAAAAACATATGTTCATTGAATCTCTATTGTTGTAGTAACTGTTGTTACTAACGACCTCAAATATGAATGCCAACGATAAATCTCAATATGCAATGACAGAAATTATGACAAGACAGTGTCCCATAATGGATTGAGGAGGTAATACCCTGATAGCAAGAAAAGCTATCATAATAGTGAATAAGATATGGTCTCTGCCTTCAAATTGAGCTCCTTTTGAATGAGATGTACATGCAATTATTACATTACATTAAGTCGGTATATTTATATAAGGTACTATGGAACTACAAAGGAGAAGCAATCAACTTTGCCTAGTGGGAGGGGAGGAACTAGTTAATGAAAGGCCTTGCAGAGGAGGTGATATTATGGCTGAGTTTTGAAAAATGGGTTGAAGATTCTCCGGTGGAGAGCAGGGAAAAGAAACATATATATCATATACAAAACAAGAGGACTGGAAAGGGTATGTAAAAAATGTTAGAGTACTGTATTAGAAAAGTCCATAAATTTACTCTGTTCATGATCCTTTCTAGAGTCTGTCCCACCCTCAGCTCCTGACTGGATCAAGAACGGATATCTGACCTAATACATTGATTTCTTAATAACAAATTAGATTATCTCTAGAGGATTTGAACTATAAGACCAGAGGTACTTAAGCTGGAAAATTGAAACAAGGGTGGCCATACTGGCCATCTGTGATGGCTATATTAAGCCATGTTGTTGCTGTTATTTTTAGCTGCCGTTGAGTTGGCCCCTGACTCATAGTGACCTATGCACATCAGGATCAGACTGTTGTGACCCGTAGAGTTTTTATTGGCTGATATGTGGAAGAAGATCAGCAGGCATTTCTTCCTAGTCTGTCTTAGCCTGAAAGCTCTGCTAAAACCTGCTCAGCACCAGAGCAACACACAAGCCTCCACTGACAGATAAATGGTGGCTGCACTTGCACTGTCTGGGAATTGAACCCAGGTCTCGCTCATGGAAGGCGAGAATTCTACCACTGAACCACCACGGCCCTCTATTAGGCTATGTACAGGGCAAGGAAGCAGAGGAAGCTAGAGGTAAACAAGAACTGAACAGACTCACAGAAAAACGAGTTGGTGAAAGAAGCCACGTGTATTTTGTTTCCTGATTTTTGATGTTATATTAGTCCAGATAGGCCAGGTTACACTACAGTAGGGGATGGCAAACTACGACTCTTGGGACAATCAAGCCTAGGGCCTATTTTTGTATAGCCTGAACTAAGAATGGTTAAACATGTTTAAACAGTGGTAGAAGAAGAAGGAGGGGGAGGGGGAGGAGGAAGAGGAGGAGAAGAAGAAGAAATAGACACCTATGTGGACCACAAACGTACTATAATAACAACTGCCACCAAATCTTAGAAGCTTATAGTAAGAAAAGTTCATTTTCAGTCATGCTGCCTCGCCTCAGGGCTTTGCTCTAAGTCTCCTTACTCTGGGAAGGAAGCTGACAGAGTGGCCATCATGTTGAACTATGTCAAACATTGTACCAGAGGGAAAGGGCTCTGGAAGGTCTTGCAATAGCAATTAAATGCGCCAGTCTGGAACTGACACACAACACTATCACTCAAAATGCATTGGCCAGGACTTGTAACATAGTCCTATCCAACACAAAGGGATCTAGATGTACAATTCTACCACGTACCAGGAAGGTGCAGAACCTGAAATATTTGGCACACAGCACTAAAGACTAAAATAGATGCCTGAAAATGTCTTGTATCCACACCTGAACTAGTTTGAATAAGGTTCTGTTCCTTAGAACAACAAAAAGCCTTGAACATAGAGGAATGGCAGGAGATAGGGCTATAAAATTAGGTTGGGGTCAGATTATGAAGGGTCTTGTATGTTATGCTAAAGAGTTTGTAGTTTTTCCTGTGGTCAGTGGGTAGTCTTAAGGACTTCAGTCAATAGGAAAAGGACCACTAACGGTTTTCACCAAGGAGTTATATAATTATACCCATATTTTAGAAATATCACTCTAGCTATCACATGGAAATATGGATTGGAAGATTTATTGAACAAAGAAACAAACCAAGATGGGAGACCTATTAGGAGGCTACTGCAGTGGTCAAGTCATGAAATGAAGTGGATTTGAAATAAAGCAGTGCTTGTGGGAATAAGCAAGACAAGCTAGATTGAAAAAATACATAAGAAGTAGAATTGACAAGGAAAGTGGAAGGCAATGAAGGAGTGAGGAAGCCTCCTTAAGATTTACAACTTGAACAACTAAATGAATGCTAAGGTTAATAATTAAGACAGAAAGGTGGGGCAGAAAATAATTCACAGGCCCTGTCGATCGTGCATGTCTCTAAATATTCTGAGATCAACTTGTGGTCTAATAACCTGCCTAGATCTCTTTCTCTTTGAACTCTTCTTTCCGGATCAAGAAGGAATAAAATCCAAATTTTCTCTTCTGTTCAGATTGCCATCCTCCAGGGGTGCTTCTCACATAATTTTTTCTTTCCTTGAGTGCCAGGTGGACAGCATTTCTAGATTTCCACACTGTAAGCTACTATTTTGAAATGAATTGTGGCACATGGAAGAATCTACCTAATTTATTTCTTTAACCCATGCTGACTACTAGGCCCCATGATTTGTCATGAAATTGGGCATGTGCAAATGGAAGATGTTTACTTTGCTAGAGCTTAGCTCAGATATTCTCTCTGGAGTAAACTGGAGATGGAGTTTAACACTTAACAGTAACTACTTAAATAAGTTAAAGTATCTGAGGCAGATGGAAACACACACACATACACACACAGTTTACAGATTGAACACTGTTCTTTTGGGGTATGCTAAAGATGCAGGAAGGCCCCTGGGTGGCACAAACAATTTGTGCTCGACTGCTAACCTAAAGGTTGGCAGTTCAAACCCACCCAGTAGTACCACAGAAGAAAAGGCCTTGTGATCTGCTTCTGTTGAGATTACAGTCAAGAGAATTCTGTGGAGCAGTTCTACTTTGTAATACATGGGGTCACGATGAATAGGAATCCACTCGACACCAACAGGTTTTTCTCCCTCTCTCTTCTTCAGGTAGCATCCTGTCAATGGCTACATCTCCTGCATATTTCTAGCTCCCTCTGTGCTCTTTACTCTCTAGTCAACCTCTGTGAACGATTTTCTGCTCCACCTTTCTATTTTAATTACTAGTTCTAACATTCCTTTAGCTCCTATTGAGTTGCTACTTCTTTAGAATTCCAGCTTTCACCTGACAGTCCCAGCCACATGGTCCTGTGGGCCAGCTTCTACTCCAAGGTTGACTAGCTCCTTACAGGTGTCCCTGACTCCTAGGCTCTGATAACACTGTCTCCTCTCTTAGCCCCTTCAGTCCTAGGAGTAGTAGCACCGTCTTACACTTGTGTTACTGGTTGACTCAACTTTCCCTCTTTACTCTCAGCTTTTCTAACACCTCAGCAACTAGATCCCAGTACTAAAATCCTTCTACTGAGCTACATGGCAAGAGTTCTGTGTATAGTCTAAAAAATGGGCCATAGCAGGCAAGATGGCTTCAAGGGGACATCTAGAGTTATGAGACTAAGTTAGTAACATGGGCACAAAGGGACAAAATTCTGAAGTCAGGCTGTGGTAAGTAGGAAGGTCTAAATATAAGAGGTTCTTTTACTGAATGGATATATTTCAGGAAAAGGATGAGGGAAAGCCCTGAATGGGCTCCTTTTCCTCATCCTGTTCCCTACCCTCCTCCAACTTTTGATATTCTCAGGGTACAAAGTTTGAAGTAATAATGGACAGCCCATTAACAATCCTGTTCTCCACATCCTCACGCTAAACATGCCCTAAGAAGAAAACTTGGCTGCTTCCTCTAAGAATAAAGTTGAAAAAAAAGAGAGAGATTAGTAGATTAATAAATTATTGAGAGCTAAGTCAGTGTGTAAACAACATCCTTTAAAAGCAGTCTTTTGACACCTTTTGAAAATGAGCTCATCTAACCTCAGTTAAGCTGTCTCACTCCAGCATATGTTTGATTTTTGTCAGACAGAAGTGAGCAACAACTTTTGCTAGAACCAAAGGACTTAGGACATTCAGACAACATGAAAATGGAACATGAGAGGAGGCAGAAGATCTGAGAAGTTAACCGTGTAGGCTTCTGAGTCCAGCAGACCCAGGTTTGAATCTTAGCTCTTCTACCTGCTGACTGTGTGATTTGGGGGCAAGTTACTTAAAGTTCTGTACCTCCATTTTCTCAACTGTTAAATGAGAAAAATAATAGCACCTATATCTTTGGGTAGTTGTGAGGATTAAATGAAATAAATTTTGTAAAGTATTATTAGAGTACTGAGTCTAGATCTCAGTAAGATCTAAGAAAGGAAAGAGCTGAAGAAACATGAAGGCTTTATATCAGGGACTCTTAACTATCAGAATGAGTAAGAATCACCTGAGGAAAGTGTTAAAAATGTACAACTTGGCCACCGCCCCCCTCAGAAATTTTTATTCAAAAGGTTTGGGAGTATATCCTAGGAATCTAAAATTTTCACAGAGTCATAACTGGAAGATTCCATGCATATGGACCAAAGATCCCACTATGCAAAACACTTTCACTGTTACTTCATTCTCTACCTGTTAGCAAAATTCTTTTCAAATCTACTATTTCCTTTACATCCATCTGATGTAATATCTGAATTCCAAAATTTTTTCTTAACTCATCATGGGAAGCAGGTGAACAGAAAGCAAATCAAGCATCCTGGTAGTGGTTAAGCCAATTATTTAACTATCAACGAGTCACCTGAAACTTTAGTTTCCTCATCCAATAATGGCATAATATTTGTCCTACATTCCTCTCAAGGCTGCTAAAAGAATCAATGGATAAAAGGATATGAAAGCATTTGTTAAACTAAAGCACTATACCAATGTGAGGAGCCCTGATGGCACAGTGGTTAAGAGCTTGGCTACAAACCAAAAGGTCAGCAGTTTGAATCTACCAGCTGCTTCTCGGAAAGTCTACGGGGCAGTTCTACCCTGTCCTATAGGGTTGCTATGAGTCAGAATTGACTCAAAGGCAACAGGTTTGGTTTTGGTTATACCAATGTGAGTTATTATATGAATCAGTTTGACTAAAGAGTCTCAGTTTCTTGAGGAAACATGAAAGGGAATTCCTCAGTGGCACAAAATGGTTAAGCACTTGACTACTAGCCAAAAGCTTAGTGGGTTGAACCACGACTTGGAAGACAGACCTGGCAATCTGCTTTTGAATGGTTACAGCCTTGAAAACCCTACAGAGCAGTTCTATTCTGCACACGTGTGGTTGCCATGAGTCGGAATCGACTCAACAGCAACCAACAACAACAGCAAACATGAAAGAGTTTTATTTTTTCTTTACCTGTTACTAACTGTGCACTGTCAAAGCTCACCTTTCCCACTACAGAGCAAGTTACCTTAATATTCCATTTCAATTCCATTTCAATCCTTTTGGTTACTCAAACAGTCTCACTTAGGTTAAGACTTAGTCTTGTTTATTTTTAAGTCATCAATCTTATATGTAGTTCAAAGGTTTTTTTGTTTTTTGTTTTTCTCCCTCTCCCCCAGCAGAGGCTAGATATGCGTTACCAGAGGCTTAGAATAGAGGTGTACGCGTTTCCACATCCCACATCCCTTCCCAAACCCTGCCCTTGCTCCTCTGCCGTGGGGCACGAAGGGAGGATAAATGTTTCCTTATGTTACTTATGTCCTTCTATCACAGCCAATGATGCTCTGGCTGTTCTCTTCGTAGGTAATAACTGTGACTTCTCTCATGTGAACTACTCTGTGCAATGTTGACTAGCTTGCCCTTCCCTTTCTCTTTGTCATGAAAGCTGAGAGCTCACTGTTTAAGGAGGCTTTCTGTACTTGTGCAGGTCCCAAAACGTCAACCAGGTGAGGAACTCGATGTCAAGCAGCTTCCCACCTATTGATAATTTCTCACAAGGTTTGCCTACATCTTCCTGCTGGTGGCATCAAGCCACTGTCCTCCAACGCTGTCTGTTTGCCCCATACTTAGGTGGTCTCCAAACACCCTGAAGCCTCCATTCTCGTCTTTTCTCCACACCGCAGTTTTGATGGCCTGTGGGCATAGATCAACTACATCTAGGGACACGCCACCACTCTCTCCAGTAATGCTTTTCTCCCACACTGGGAGCATAAGGTAGGCAGCGAGTGGTGCTGCTCAGTGGACCAAGTGGAAACACAGTGCTTCTCTTTCCCTCATGCAAAACAATACGCTTTCCACAGGGATTTTCTCATCCATCACTTTCCCTCACACTTTGGCTTTGGGAAGAAAAACTAAATGAGCTCTGCCCCATTGCCCCTCAAAGAGAAGAGAGAAAGTAGTCAAGCACAGTTTCACCATAAGAAGGTATTGTCATTTGCCTGAACATGAGAGTAGAAGGTGTGTTTGCCTGTATGTGAGAGTAGAGGGTATGTTTGCCAGAAAGTGAGAGTAGAGGGTGTGTTTGCCTGAATGTGAGGGTATAGGGTATGTTTGCCTGAACATGAGAGCAGAGGGTATGTTTGCCTGAAAGTGAGAGTAGAGGGTGTGTTTGCCTGAATGTGAGGGTAGAGGGTGTGTTTAGACCTCACTTAGGGGTTATCACCAATTCCTTAACAACTGGAAAGATCCACTCTGGACCTTCCATAGTACCAGCCTGATGGTAATTATCAATAATAGCCAGAATGTCTTGAGATTCCCCAGACATGGGGCTGTGGCAGTCATTAGGGCTGTTCCTTTAGGAAGGACCCCTGGAGGCGTAACAGTTAAGCACTCAGCTGCTAACCAAAAGGTTGGTGGTTCAAACCCATCCAGCAGTTCCGTGGAAGAAAATACCTGGCAATCTGCTCCAGATTACAGCCTAGAAAACTCCCTGGGGCAGTTCTACTTTGTCACATGGGGTCATATAAGTTAGAATCAACTTGACAGCACCTAACAATAACAACAACAACCACCTTTAGGTACACAGTAGGATTGAACTTTTTTGCACCTTTCAAGTTGATGTGGTTATGTGACTTGATATGGTTCACAAAACATGTACCCACCCTGGGTAGAAGAATTTAGGAGCCAGTGGGCCATCTGTAATTTCCATTTTTCTTGCCATAGCAACCAGCAATGTTCCAGATGGTCCAGCCTCCGTCAACCTGCATCACTAACTGAAGACAACAAGGAGCAGATCCTTCACAGGCATGAGATATGATCTATGGGTTTTGAGCCTAGCCTAGGATCATACAAGAGAGTGGGTGTAAGTCAAAACAACTAAAGAGAAATTCCCAAAGATAACAGGACCAGTTCATTATGTTGAATGAACAATGAATAAGCAAGGAGTTATGGACCTGCTCCAACTTTGAAGACCTAAGAATAATGGAGAATAGGGAAGAAATCACATTTGGCTAGAGAGCATAAGGAACAATCCCACGGACAGTTTTAATTAGCAGTGATCAAACTTCCTATTTATTTACATGACTACAATATAAGGTCTCATACCATGGATGCTCTGATAACAGAGCAAGTGCTGGTGTTGGAGGTGCTCAAGTATTTGGAAACTATCAGTTTAAGTGGATCTGAATGATGGAAATGATTCCCTTTCTTCTTTGAAGGGTTTGGTGTTTTTATTTTGTTTGCTTCAACTAGCAATATTTGGTAAACCTGTAGAACTTGGACATTTCCAAACTTTAGCAATTTGGAAAGGCCCTCTAAAAAAGCAGTGAGGCAGTTACTGTCAACTACTCATCATTTTTATAAGCAATTCTTTAAAAGTGTTAGTTGGTATGTTTTGAAGTAGAGGGAGTCAAATTCTAGGCTAGTGAAGGAGGTGACAAATATGAAGTCTATTGCAGTATGTTAGAGGAAAAATCTTTCAGAATCAGGAAATTTTAGCTCTGCTGTCTTACTGGCTGTGAGACCTTGGACAAGTTAATTAATCATGCTGGGTTTACCTAAAGTGGAGATGATAAAATGAACTTCAGAGAATTGTCAGGGAAGTTAAATGAGAGAATATATTAAAAGTTTTAAGCACCGTGGCTGCCTCCAAAAATGGCAGAGATGACGAGCAAGAAAATGATGACTAGAGAAAGAGGAGGAGGAAGAGAAGAAGGAACTAATAGATGTGAGGATAGAGGAGGGCTTCAGAATATTGCAGGTTTTTCATATTCAATTACTGTCATTATTACTTCAGCAACCTAAGACTCCCAACTTCAGTACAGCCCTACAAGTTAGGAAAAATGAAAGAAAAAAAATGGAATCTTTAAAAATAATTTCAAATTGTGTATGAATCATAATAAGACTCCTTCTTTTTACAGCAGATGGAGAAAAATCCTCTAACTAAACCTCAAGTAAAAAGAAAAAAAAAAAAAAATGTCTGAGCATCTTCCAGAATGAAACTAAGTCTGGGGGGAAAGTTGATATTTTGCCTCAGTTTCTAGCTTCACTTTCCCTTGAAATATCTCTGAAGAAGAGTGAAAATTCAATCAGAACATATGAGAGTTTGGATATTTTTGAAAGCATTATGGTTTTAGCACAATTTTACTTTATTTTCCTCCCTGATGTGAATGATATGCCAAAGAGAAACCAAGGAGTCAGGTAGAATGCCCCATTTTCCACAGTAAGGGCTGAAAAACTTTAATTGTCTTAAACGAAGAGTCTTTCGCCCTGGATTTTCTGGAGAATCTCTATTTTAAGCGACTCTTCTTATTATTCTGTCTCAGGAACTCTATTCTTCAAAGCCTCAGTTTGGCCTGGATGCCAGACCGTAGGAAGTCATATGATTTGGGGCTGAATCTACTGCATCGGGTCTAGTATTTAAAATGTGAGAGAAGACTTAGCATTTTAATAGCCAAGACTAGAAACTAATTACCTTATTTGACCGGGTAGAAAACTGAGGCCCAAAGAAGTTGGATAATTTCCCTCACAGCTGGTATGTGATAAGCCAGGATTTGTACCCAGATCTGTGACTTCAGAGATTACACTTCTAACCACACATTTAACTTCTTGGTTTTTGTTTGTTTGTTTATTATTGTTGCAAATAATATAGAACACAACATTTTCCAATTCATGTTTTCCAGATATTTTTAGAGATCAGTTACATTAATCATGTTGTGCAACCATCATCCACAATCATTACCAAATTTACCATCACCATAAACAGAAACTCACTGTTTCCTAAACACTGGCTCCTCCTTTCCCTCTCCCTTTTGCCCCTGTTGTTGTTGTTGTTAGGTGCCGTAGAGTCGGTTCTGACTCATAGCGACTCTACGAACAACAGAACAAAAGGCTTCCTGGTCCTGTGCTATCTCACAAGTGTTGCTATGTTTGAGCGCATTGTTGCAGCCATTATGTCGATCCATTTTGTTGAAGGTCTTCCTCTTTTTCACTGACCCTCTACTTTACCAAGCATGATATCCTTCTCCAGGCACTGGTCCCTCTTGATAACATGTCCAAAGTACATGAGATGAAGTCTCACCATCCTTGCTTCTAAGACCATTCTGGCCCTTAGAGCTTCCTGCCCCCAGTAGTAATAATACTAATAAACTTTGGTCTTTATATATTTGCCTATTCTTGTTATCTCATATAAGTGAGATCATATAATATTTGCTCTTTTTTGATTGACTTATTTCACTCAGCATAATGTTTTCAAGGTTCATCCATGTTGTAGTATGTATCATGTATTCTTTACATGGCTGAGTAGTATTCCATTGTATGTATGTACTACATTTTGTTTATCTACTCATCCGTTGATGGACATTTAGGTTGTTTCCACCTTTTGCCTATAGTGAATAATGCTGCAATGAACAATGGTGTACATGTAACTTCTGGGTTCTTGAACCCCAAGATCCAAGTGGTTCAGACTTTGGGATGAATCATATGCCAAAAGCACATTTCAGTGGGTAAAATTAATTTAAAAGAAATCTCATTCTTTGCCCAAATTTATCAAAACTACTAAAGAATATCAAATAAAGAGTCCACATACATGAAGCCCTGGTGGCGTAGTGGTTAAGTGTGGTTAAGAGTTTGGCTGCTAACCAAAAAAGGTCAGTAGTTTGAATCCACTAGCTGCTCCTCAGAAACTCTACGGGGCACTTCTACTCTGTCCTATAGGGTTGCTTTGAGTCAGAATTGACTCGATGGCAACGGGTTTGGTTTTGGGTTTTTATACATGAAATCCTCATTCCCGTCCTAACTTCATGGCTAACAATTGCTCTATAACAGTCTGGAAAATTACACTACCAACTTCTCCTTCATCTCAAAGCAAAATACTTTCTTTTCTTTTTCTTTCTTTGATTAATACTTCAGCTCACTCCTGGAGACCTAACCTAAATTCTGTACCTTTTCCTTCTTCCTTTCCATTTCAGTCTGCAAGCCTGCCCCCAACCCTTCCAGCCCCATTCTCCCAACTCTGCATCCCAAAAGCCCAAATAACTTACCTTATGAAGTCAGAACTTCCCTAAGCAAAAGCTATCTCAGAATCCTTTATTTTAAGCAAATGTGTAGAGAAGTCTTGAACATTCCCAAATTGTAAATGCTAGTACTCTGCCTTTTTTCAGACTTGTGAAGTCTCCCAAATCATCTTAATCTCACTCATTTTTTTAAGTTCTCATACCTTGTACAGTGTCTTGTTGCTGACCTAGATTATGTTGCAAGGGCCAATCCTAAATCCTCACATTTGATATTCAAGTTTTTGTGGTAAGCCTTCGTATCCTCAAAAATCTAAGAAACCCCTGTAACCAAAAAATACCCCTGTGACACTCATTAAGTTTTTGTCAGCCATTATGCCCAATTTATTCACCAAAATGGCTGCAATAATATATATCCCAGGCCACAAGCTCTTCTTACAGTGTGCCGTTTACATCCCCACATTGGGAAGTACGCTTGACGTTCTCTCCCCTTGAACCTGGGCAGACTTTTGTAACAGTCTCTGTTAATAGAATACAGTGGAAGTGGCAGTGACCGAATTTTAACTTCAACCTTTCTCTTGGATTGCCCACTTTGTGGAAGCCAGCTGTCAGGCAATGAGAACACTCAAGCAACCTACAGTCAGCACCAAATTGCCAGGCATGTGACTGAGTCATCTTGGAAGTGGATCCTTCAGGCCCAGTTGAGCCTTCAGATGACCGTAGCACCCCACTCAGCAGTCAACATACAACTGCAGCCACATGAGAGACCTAAGTGAGAGTTGCTCAGATGAGCCTTCCCCAAATTTCTAACCAACAGAATCAACAGAAACTGAAAGAGATAATCAACCATTATTGTTATTTTAAGTCACTACAGTTTGGGCTGATTTTATGCAGCAATAAACAAATAAAGCAGCCATTAACATCTAATCTAAATTTGGTCCCAACACTGAATAAGCCAACACAGGCTAATTTTACTATAGCTTTTGGAGAAAGGAGGAGTTCCAAAAAGGTTAGTACTGGAATGGTGGGGTGGGGTCCTCTTATTACTCCAAGTAAACAAGAACACTAAGACTAGAGAAAGGCAACCCCACAAAAATGAGGGAATTCAGAAAACAGATATGTATGAAAAAATCTACTCAGCCTTGCCTAAAAGACTGTCTGAATTGATTTAGTTACTGTGGTCAAATCTTAATTCTCTGGATGAGGAAGAGCATTTGATCATGGGAGTGAAAATTTAAACCTCTCTCATTAGAGATTTGAATGGACTCTGTATCATTCAGGGATAGTATCATTTCCACTCCTTGACTTCCCTTCTGTGTTGGGAGAAAAACTCAGCTCTCAGGTATGGGAAAATGGGTGCTTCTGGAAGCCTGCTGTTAAAGAATTCTTGGAGCTCAGCAATAAATGGATGTTGACTTCAAGGTCAGGGAGGCACTGATGTTTCTTTGGGGGACATAGGCTGGACTGGCAACCATCAAGAGATATAAGGATCTCTGAAAGCAGACCATCGCATACTATTCAGAAGGATCAGACAAGCTGTGAGAAAATGCATGGCTTTCCAAGCAACACCTTTGCTCAGCAGGAAGGCTAGAAGAAACGTTCTGTATTTGTGGAAACACAGATTTTGCTTTCCCTGTTTTCCTTACTTCTCCTGAGGACACACCCTGTCCTTTCTTTGGCTCAGGTCCCCACTCAGTATTGCTTAGAATATTTCATTGAACACAGGAAAGGGGACTTGTCAGGCACCATTAGAGGGATAGAATCAGGGCTAGCAATTCATTTACTGATACAGGAACTTACATATAAAACTGTGTATTTCCTCACTTTGACCTGGAAACAACAGTTTTTTGGGAGGGGGAGATTCATTTTGAAATATGCTCTGAGTCAGTTTGGCCCCTTTTTTAGCAAAGGATAAAGGATCACTCAGGTTCTCACAAGCCATGGGGGCTATTATAAGAATAAATATGGAAATAAGTAAGACAGCATAATAGATATAACTTTGCTTCTTAACTCACAGATGTAAAAACATCATTTTTTTTTAAATAAAATAAAATCTAATACCACCACCCATTGTAGAAAATCCAATCTTAGCCAATTTGGAGAAGTGGATGGATCAGAACCCTGGAACTTATGGAAGTCTGGTAAACTTGGGAAAGGACCTCTGAAGTTCATAGTCCACAGTGGGTAGCAGTTCATTGACTAAATGCCCATCATTCATTCAAAGATGCCCATGGCATCTACTCCCATTAGGATTTTGGCTCCCAAGGCCACAGCAAATAGTGCTCACTCTCTAGGCATCCACATGCCACCATTATCATAGGTCTGCCTCTCCTAGGTACAATGTGGGAGGTAGATATTCCCTCTCCTACCATCAGAAGGATGAAGAGCCCAGTTCTTGCTCAGCAATTCCTGCTCTCACTTCCTAGATGCCTGTTTTTTGACAGTGGCATCCCAAGGGTGGCTGGTGAGAGCTGTCAGTCTCCGGTACAGGTAAGATGATGCACTATCTGTAGAAAATGTAAAAGCAATAATAATAACATATTCAAAATGCTTAAATACATAATATTGTCAACCCAAAAGTCTACATCCAGCAAAATTATCCTTCAAAAACGAAGGAGAAATAAAGATACTCCCAGATAAATAAAAACTGAGAGAATTCTTCCCTTCAAGAAATACTAACAATTCTACCTTGGTAAGTGGCATCTGGGGTCTTAAAAGTCTGTGAACAGCCATCTAAGGTACTCCACTGGTCTCACCCCTTCAGGAGCAAGGGAGAATGAAGAAAACTAAAGATACAAGGGAAAGATCAGTCCAAAGGACTAATGTACCACAACTACCACGGCTCCCACCAGACTGAGTCCCGTACAACTAGATGGTGCCTGGCTACCACCACTGGCTGCTTTGACAGGTATCACAATACAGGGTCCCAGACAGAGCTGGAGAAAAACGTAGAACAAAATTTTAACCCACAAAAAAAGGACCAGACTTACTGGTCTGACAGAGACTGGAGAAACCCCGAGAGTATGGCCCCCAAACACCCTTTTAGCTCAGTAATGAAGTCACTTCTGAGGTTCACCCTTCAGCCAAAGATTAGACAGGCCCATAAAATAAAATGAAACTAAATGGGCACACCAGCCCAGGGGCAAGGACTAGAAGGCAGGAGGGGACAGGAAAGCTGGTACTAGGGAACCCAAGGTTGAGAAAGGAGAGTGTTGACATGTCATGGGGTTGTTAACCAATGTCATAAAATAATGTGTGCTAACTGTTTAATGATAAACTAGTTTGTTCTGTAAATGTTCATCTAAAGTACAATTAAAAAAAAATACTAACAAGAGTCCTTCAGTACTGCCTAGGATACTAGACAGTAATTCAATACACTTGAAAAAAATAAAGAGCTTCAGTGAAGGTAAATACACAGGTCAATATAAAAGAGAATAAAGTTAAGATTAAGGAAAATTATTTCATTTAGAATAGCATCTAAAAGAATAAAATACCTAGGAATAAACTTAACGAGGGACGTGAAGGATTTACACAATGAAAACTATAAAACACTGCTGAAAGAGATTTAAAAAGTCTTAAATAAATGTTCATGGGCTGGAAGATTTGATATTGTTAAGATGTCAATACTAACAAAGTGAGCTATAGATTCAGTGCAATCCTGATCCAAATTACAACATCCTTCTTTACAGAAATGAAAAAAATCAGTCCTCAATTTTACATGGAATGGCAAGAGGTCCCAAACAGTTAAGCAATGTTGAAAGAGAGGAACAATGTAGGAGGAATCACTTCCTGATTTTAAAACATATTATACAGCTACAATAATCAAAACATCCTGGTAATGGTATAATAGATACACAGACCAATGGGATAGAATTGAGAGTCCAAAAATAAACCCATACATCTATGGTCAACAAGGGTGCTAAGTTCTTTGATGGGAAAAGAAAAGTCTCTTCAATAATGTTGCTGGGAAAATTGGATTTCCACATACAGATAAATGAAACAGAATCCATGCCTCACCCTGTACACAAAAACAATGTAAAATGGATTAAGAACCTAAATATGAAAACTAAAACCATAAAATGCTTAGACAAAAATGCAAGGGCAAGGCTGTCGGGCCGAGCTTTTAACAATGGATTGTTTAATATAATAAAAGCACAAACAACAAAAGACAAAATAAATAAATGAGACCTCATAAAAATTAAAAACTTTTGTTCATCAAAAGATTCTAGGAAAAAAATGAAAACACAAGCTATCGACTAACAGAATCTCTTCAGAAACCATATATCCAATAAGAATCTGATAACCAGGAGGAGGAGGGGGCAAGATGGCACTCTAGGCAGAAGCACCACGCCGTCCCTCCACAGCAAAGATCTGAAAAACTAAGCCTAACACAGAATCAACAATCCTGAAACCCTAGAACACCAAATGAAGAGATAAAGAACTCAGTCAAACACCAAACGGAGTGAGAATACTAAAAGAGAACGGAGAGCGAGGAGAGACTCAGGCAGAGATTCCTTACCAGCTAACGCAGCGCGGATCCACCATCTTGGATTCCTATCGGAGACCAGCGAACGGGAGAGCAGCCTTGCAGAGCATCTGGTCGGAGACAGAACGACAGCTTAGCTTCACACATAACCATCTTCCCGCTGCACCCTACCTACCTGCACCGTGCACTACACATCACACCACCAAGCGGTGCAGGCACGCCCTATTGGAACCTGCCCAGCACTGACTACCGACCGTCCTGGTGGCTGCAGTGAGTGCCAAAAGCAACCCGTCCCAGTGGCTCCTCCTCAGCTAGATCTGCCCAGCTGTACCACAAGGACGAAACAAAAAAAAAAAAAATCTACAATCAATAAATAAGAGAAATCTCTCCTGAATGCCCTGAAAACAGCAAACAATATCAAAAAATTTACAAAAACAAGACAAGATGGCTCCAATAGGCGTCCAAATTAAAACACCAGATAACTCTCCTGTGGAAGAAAATGCACTAGAAGTACCTGATACGGAACTCAAATCACTAATACTCAGAATTTTCCAAGAACTGAGGCAAAAAGCTGACAAACATGAGGAAAAAATAGACAAATTTATGGAAAATACAGACAAAAAATTGGAAGAATTCAGGAAGATGATGCAGGAACAAAATGCCAAAATAAATTCACAACTCGAAATTATACAAAAACAACAATTAGAAATCCAAAAGATAAACAACAAGATTTCAGAAATGGACAGTGTCATAGAAGGGCTGAGAAGTAGATTTGAAACCATGGAAGACAGGATCAGTGGAACTGAAGACAAACACATTTGGATACAACTCTGTTTCAAGAAAACTCAGAAAAAAGAACAAAGAAAAATGAAGAGACCCTGAGAGTTATGGGGGACACAATTAAAAGCAAAAACTTACGAGTGATTGGCATACCAGAACAGGGGGAGAAAACAGAAAACACAGAGAGGATCATTGACGAACTGCTGACAGAAAACTTTCCCAATATCATGAAAAATGAAAAGCTGGCCATCCAAGAAGCTCAACGAACCCCATATAGAAGAGACCCCAAAAGAAAATCACCAAGACATATTATATTCACACTCGCTAAAACTAAAGACAAACAAAGAATCCTGAGAGCAGCTCGTGAAAAACAAGAAGTCACATACAGAGGAGAAACAATAAGACTAAGCTCAGATTATTCAGCAGAAACCATGCAGGCAAGAAGGCAATGGGATGACATAAATAAAATCTTGAAAGAAAAAAATTGTCAGCCAAGAATAATATATCCTGCAAAACTCTCATTCAGATTTGATGGTGAAATTAGGTCATTTCCAGATAAACAGAAACTAAAGGAATAAGCAAAAGTCAAACCAAACTTACAAGAATTATTAAAGGGAGTTCTTCGATCTGAGGACAAACAGCTTCAGCCCTCAGGCAGGACCTAGGACCTAGGACGCAGGTTCATATGAACCAGATACCATTCTAGGAACTGAACTACAGATGACTTTCCAAAAACAAAAGAAATACAACAGGGAATCAGAGAAATCAATCAAAGGATGACAACAACATCAAAACAATGAAAGAGGGAACAAACGGCATAGGTATAGAACCTTCTAAAGGAGAGGAAGGCAAGGCGATACCAAGTAAGGGTAGACTGCTTCAAAATTATAAAGATAAGGGTAAAATTCATGGTAACCACAAAAAAAGTTAACAAACCAACTCATAAAAATAAAGACGAAAAACATAAAGTCTCAACAAAAATAAAACCTACAAAAACAAAAGAAATGACCACAAAATCCACAAACATAAGTAACTCAGCACAAGAGAGTAAGAAGAACAAAGAAAACTTCAGCACCACAAAAAAAAGCACTACAAAATGACAGCAACAAACTTCCATCTATCGATAATTACACTGAACGTAAATGGACTCAATGCACCCATAAAGAGACGGAGAGTGGCAGAATGGATAAGAAAACAGGATCCATCAATTTGCTGTCTACAAGAGACACACCTTAGAAACAAAGATGTGAATTTATTAAAAATCAAAGGTTGGAAAAAAATATATCAAGCTAACAACTATCAAAAAAGAGCAGGAGTTGCAATTCTAATCTCAGATAAAATAGACTTTAAAACAAAATCTACCATAAAAGACAAAGAAGGACACTATATAATAACTAAGGGGATGATCCATCATGAAGACATAACCATAATAAATATCTATGCACCCAATGACAGGGCTCCAAAATACATAAAAAACCTCTAACAGCACTGAAAAGAGAAATTGACAGTTCCACACTAATAGTAGGAGACTTCAACACACCACTCTCAGTAAAGGACAGAACAACTAAAAAGAAACTCAGCAAAGATACAGAAGACCTAAAGGACACAATCAGCCAACTGGACCTCATAGACATATATAGAACAATCCATCCAACCACTCTTTTCCAATGCACATGGAACATTCTCCAGAATAGACCACATCTTAGGCCACAAAGCAATCCTCAACAAGATCCAAAATGCTGAGATAGTTCACAGTATCTTCTCTGACCACAATGCCATCAAGGTAGAAATTAACACTAGAAAGAGCAAGGAAAAAAAATCAAACACATGGAAACTGAATAATAATCTGCTTACACATCAATGGGTAATAGAAGAAATCAGAGATGGAATTAAAAAATTCCTAGAATCAAATGAAAATGAAAACACATCATACCAAAACCTTTGGGACACAGCAAACGCAGTCCTCAGAGGACAATTTATAGCAATAGATGCACATATCAAAAAAGAAGAAAGGGACAAAATCAAAACATTAACTACAGAACTCAAACAAATAGAAAGAGAATAACAAAAAAAGCCTACAACCACCGGAAGAAAGGAAATAGTAAAAATCAGAGCAGAAATAAATGAAATAGAGAACAGAAAAACAATAGAAAGAATCAACAAAACCAAAAGTTGGTTCTTTGAAAGAATTAACAAAATCGACAAACCACTGGCCAGACTGACAAAAGAAAAACAGCAGAGGGCACAAATAACCCAAATAAGAAATGAAATGGGGGACATTACAACAGACCCAACTGAAATAAAAAGGATTATAACAGAATATTATGAAAAACTATATTCCAACAAATTTGAAAACCTAGAGGAAATGGATAAATTTCTAGAAACATACGGCCTACCCAAACTACAACAAAGTGATACTGAAAATCTGAACAGACCCATAACAGGAGAAGAGATTGAAAAGGTAATAAAAAAACTCCCAACCAAACAATGCCTTGGCCCATATGGCTTCACTGGAGAATTCTAGAAAACATTTACAGAAGAGCTTGTACCAGTTCTACTCAAGCTATTTCAGAGCATAGAAGAGGAAGCAACACTTCCAAATTCATTCTATGAAGCCAGCATAACGCTGATACCAAAACCAGGCAAAGACATCACAAAAAAAGAAAATTACAGACCAATATCTCTCATGAATAAAGATGCAAAAATTCTGAACAAAATTCTAGCCAATAGAATTCAGTATCATATCAAAAAAATAATACACCACGACCAAGTAGGATTCATACCAGGTATGCAAGGATGGTTTAACATTAGAAAATCCATCAACGTAATCCACCACATAAATAAAAGGAAAGAAAAAAATCACATGATCATCTCAATTGATGCAGAAAAGGCATTTGACAAAGTCCAACACCCATTCCTGATAAAAGCTCTCAATAAAATAGGTATAGAAGGGAAATTTCTCAACATAATAAAGGGCATCTATGCAAAACCAATGGCCAACATCATTCTTAATGGAGAGAGGCTGAAAACATTCCCCTTGAAAACAGGAACAAGACAAGGATGCCCTTTATCACCACTCCTATTTAACATTGTGCTGGAAGTTCTAGCTAGAGCAGTAAGGCAAGAGAAAGAAATAAAGGGCATCCAAATTGGTAATGAAGAAGTTAAACTCTCCCTGTTTGCAGATGATATGATACTATACATAGAAAACCCTAAAGACTCCACGAGAAATCTACTGGAACTAATAGAAAGATTCAGCACAGTAACAGGATACAAGATAAACATTCAAAAATCAGTTGGATTCCTATACACCAGTAAAGAGAATGATGAAAAGGAGATCAGGAAATCAATACCATTTTCAATAGCCCCTAAAAAGATAAAATACTTAGGAATAAATCTGACCAGGAATATAAAAGACCTATACAAAGAAAACTACAAAACACTGCTGCATGAAATCCAAAGGGATCTACATAAATGGAAAAACATACCATGCTCATGGATAGGAAGACTCAACATTGTGAAAATGGCAATTCTACCTAAAGCAATCTACAAATACAATGCAATCCCTATCCAAATACCAACAACATTCTTCAAAGAGATGGAAAAACTAATTATTAACTTTATATGGAAAGGGAAGAAGCCCCGAATAAGTAAAGCACTACTGAAGAAGAAGAATAAAGTTGGAGGACTCACACTACCTGACTTGAGAACCTACTATACAGCTACAGTACTCAAAACAGCCTGGTACTGGTATAACAACAGAGACATTGACCAATGGAACAGAATTGAGAACTCAGATGTAAATCCATCCACCTACGGTCACCTGATTTTTGACAAGGGCCCAAAATACATCAAATGGGGAAAAGACAGTCTTTTTAACAAATGGTGCTGGCAAAACTGGATATCCATTTGTAGAAAAATGAAACAGGATCCATACCTCACACCATATACAAAAACTACTTCAAAATGGATCAAAGACCTGAATATAAAGCCTCAAACTATAAAATTCATAGAAGAAAAAATAGGACCAACACTTCAGGCCTTAATACATGGCATTAACAGGATACAAACCATAAACATCAACACAAAAAACCCAACAGATAAACTAGATAATTGGGATCTTCTAAAAATCAAACATCTATGCTCTTCAAAAGACTTCATCAAAAGAGTTAAAAGAGAACCTACAGACTGGGAAAAAATTTTTGGACAGTACAAGTGAGACAAAGGTCTAATCTCCATAATCTACAAGAAAATCCAACACCTCTACAACAAAAAGACAACCAATCCTATCAAAAAATGGGCAAAGGAAATGAACAGACACTTCACCAAGGAAGACATTCAAATGGCCAACAGACACATGAGGAAATGCTCGCGATCACTAGCCATTAGAGAAATGCAAATTAAAACCACAATGAGATACCATCTCACCCCGGCATTACTGGCACAAATCAAAAATACTGGAAATAACAAATGTTGGAGGGGCTGCGGGGAGACGGGAACTCTTATACACTGCTGGTGGGAATGCAAAATGATACAACCATTTTGGAAAATGATATGGCATTTCCTCAGAAAGCTAGAAATAGACATACCATTCGATCCAGCAATCCCACTCCTAGGAATATATCCTAGAGAAATAAGAGTCATCACTCGAATAGACATATGCACACCTATGTTCATGGCAGCATTATTCACAATAGCAAAACGATGGAAACAACCTCGATGTCCATCAACAGATGAATGGATACACAAACTATGGTATATACACACAATGGAGTACTATGCAACGAGAAAGAACAACAATGAATCTGTGAACCATCTCATAACATGGATGAAACTGGAGGACATTATGCTGAGTGAAATAAGTCAATCACAAAAGGACAAATATTGTATGAGACCTCTATTGTAAAAACCCATGAAAAAATTCACATGCAAAATGTAACAATCCTTGTTGGTTACCAGGGATGGGGGTGGGGGGAATACTAAATAGGTAATAGGTAAGTGGTAACTTGGGTGAGAGGTGAGATAGTACATAGTACAGGGGAAACTAACACAACCTGCACAAGGAAAGGTCATGGAGGCCCTATAGACACATCCAAACCCCCCGAGGGACTGAGTTGTTGGACGGAGGGCTCTGGGGACCATGATCTCGGGGAACATCTAGCTCAATTGGCATGACACTACTTATAAAGATAATGCTCTACATTCTACCTTGGTGAGTAGTGTCTGGGGTCTTAAAAGCCTATGAGCGGCCATCTAAGATACTCCACTGATCTCATCCCTTCAGGAACAAGGGAGAATGAAGAGAACAGGATTCAACGAAAAGATTAGTCCAAACGACTAATTGTCCACAGCTACCAAGGCCTCCACCTGACTGAGTCCAGTACAGCTGGATGGTGCCCGGCTACCACCAATGACTCCTCTGACCAGGATCACAACAGAGGGTTCTGGGCAGAGCTGGAGAAGGATGTAGAGCATAATTTTAACTCCCAAAAAAAAAAGAAGACCAGATTTACTGGCCTAAAGAATACTAGAGAAACCTCAAGAGTGTGGCCCCCAGACACCCTTTCAGCTCAGAGGTGAAGTTACCTTTGAGGTTCGACGTTAAGCCTGGGAATGGACAGCCCAGTAAAACTAAATGGGACTAACGAGGTACAGGAGTCCGGTGACAAGGGCCAGAAGGCAGAGGGAGAGTAGGAAACTGATGATAAGGAACACAAATTAAATAAGGACACTGTCGATGTATTGTGAGATTGTTGACCACTGCTATAGGGCAACATTTGTAGTAACTATTAAATGGGAGGCTGTTTTGTCCTGTAAGCCTTCATCTTGGGTGAGAATGGCAGCACAATTGGAAGAGTATAGTCAGTATCGCTTAAATGTGTAAGTAAAAAGTTTTGAAATGGTGTTTAAATATAATAAGATAAAAAAAAAAAAAATGAGACTAGAGAGGTACAATAGTCCACTGACAAGGTCCAGAAGACCGAAGGGGACAAGGAAGTCCCCTGGTGATAGGGAACACAAGGTGGAGTAAGGATATTCTTGATGTGCTGTGAGATTGTTAACCATTGTCATAGGGCAACATGTGTAGTAACTGTTAAATGAAAAACTATTTTGTTCTGTAAGCCTTCATCTTAAGTGAGAATAACAGCACAGTTGGAAGAGCGTAGTCAATGTCACTGAACTGTGAATGTAGAAATTCTTGAAACGGTGTATCTTTGGCCATCTGTAATTTTCATCAAAAAAAAAAAAAAAAGTTGAGAATTTAGAGGCTTAATACGTTGTGGGGTTGTTAACCAATGTCATAGAACAACATGTGTATTACTATTTCATGAGAAACTATTTGCTCTGTAAGCTTTCACCTGAAGTACAATAAAATTAAAAAAAATAATAAAAAAAGAATCTGATAACCAAAACATATATAAACTTTGAGAACTTAATAACAAAAAGACAACCCAATCATAAGATGGGCAAAGGATTTTCATAGACATTTCACCAAAGAGGACATTCAAATGGACACCAAACACATGAGAAGATGCTCAATGCCATTAGCCATCAGAGAAATGCAAGTCAAAACCACAATGAGATACCATTTCATTCCCACTAGGATGGCTAGGATAAAAAACAAAACAAAATAAAAAAACAGAAAATAACAAATGTTGATGAGAATGTGGGGAAACTGGAACCCCTACCTATTGCTAATGAGAATGCAAAATGGTACAGCCATTGTGGAAAACCAAGTGACAGTTCCTTAAAAATCTTAAAAAAAGAACTACCATATGAACCAGCAATTCCATTCCTGTCTATACACTCAAAAGACTTGAAAGCAGAGACTCAAGGAGATTTGTACCCTGATGTTCACTGCAGAACTCTTCACAAAGCCAAAAGGTGGAAACAACCTAAATGCCCATTAACACATGAGTGGATAAACAAAATGTAATACATACATACAACTGAATACTACTCAGCCAGTAAGAGAAAGGAAGTCTTGATACATGCTACAACATGGATGGAGTCTGAAGACATTATGATGAGCAAAATAAATCAATCACAAAAGGACAAATATTGAATGACCTCACTTACATAAAAAGACAAGAACAGGCAAATGTATAGAGACCAAAGTTTATTAGTGGTTACCAGGGACAGGGGGGAGGGGGAAAGGGGCATAATTGCTTATGAAGTACTGAATTTTGGCATACAGTGATGGAAAAATTGCATTGATTAAGGGTAGGGTTGCACAGCTGATTAATGTAATTGCTGTCAATAAGTTGTACACCTTAAAAAGTTGAACGGGCAAAAGTTGTGTGACAGATATCTCTACAATGAGGGAAAAAAAAGAGTAGCTGCTGAGGCTGCTTATGTGCAACTAAATACCTCATGGGATTTGGTTCCTTGGTTTGGATGTTTAGGGTCATGGTTTCATGGAACATCCCAGTTAACTAGCCTAATAACATGCCTAGTGCTTCTGTTCTACCTCCAAGTTCATTGTATAGTGCCTGGGGTCTTAAAAGTTTGCAGGTGGCCATCTGAGGCACAGCAATTGGTCTCTATTTGCCTGGAGCAACAGAGGAAGAGGGAGAGTCAGGAATAGGAGAAGGAAATGGAACTTGTGGCTAATTGCCTCCCTGAACAACTGCCTCCTTTGCCATGAGAGCAGAAGAAATGAATGGTACCCAGTTGCCATTACTGAACATTTTGATCAAAATTCTACAGAAAAATCCTAATCAAACATGTTCTGACTCATAGTGACCCTACAGGAGTGGGTAGAACTGCCCCACAGGGTTTCCAAGGAGTAGCTGGTGGATTCCAACTGCTGACCCTTTGGTTAGCAGCCCATGGCTCTTAACCTCTGCACCATCAGGGCCACCAGGGCCCCCTACATATATGTATATATATATATATATGTACACACACCTATGTTTACCCAAATACTGAGTGCCTTCTTCATTTGTTTGCTGGCTGCACTCTCCCCTGTGTGAGATATTTATGTAAGCATGCTATGCTAATTCTTTCTACAGCAACACGTGGAAGAGGATTGGCTTGGCTGCTCTTGTGAGGGTGCCTTGATGTTGGGGGAGGGTGCGGCCAGCAAACAAACACAGAAGGCATGCCATTATTTGTGTAAAAATACAGTAAACATGTGTTACATATATATTTTTTGTATATATTAAATACTCCCTCTAATTATCCTCAGTTTCCATTTTAATTTTAAATCGTAGCTTCTCAATTCCTCAACATTTCCATCTATGAACTGAGGGTTGTAAGAATAGCTTTTACTTCCCTCACTGGGAGAATGTAAGAGTTAATGACTATTTTGAGAATTTAGAGCAAAAGTTTCTATACGTTCCAGTTAGCCGGGCTCGTCCAAACCACAGTCAGGTGTAGGACAGTAGAGGAACAGCAAAGAGACCTTGAGTGCTGTTGTGGCTCCTGTTTTAATGGGCTGTACAGTTAATGCTTATGATTCTCACACAGAAAGGCTTTCCATTCTCTGGTTACATTTTGAGAACATGTTCCACCCTCGGCTTTGTCACATGTTACGATTCATTATACGTTTCTCATTTTCACATGAGGAGGGAGCTGTGGGGCAATAGAAAGGGAAGGAAAGAAACAGGGAGAAGATAGAAGGGAGGCAGGGGATTAGGGTGAGAACAGTGAGACCAATCGCTCTAATGCCTCTCTTTTCCTCTGATGGGCTCCAGAGGTCCCTGGAAGGCTGAGTCACATTTCACTGCCTCACTCGTTTTACCCACCTAAGAACTGGTAATTCCAATAAGTGACAAATGGGCCTTGTGTAGAAGTGACCTGAAGTCATTAACTCGTGTCCAAAGCCCTCCTGCCAACTCCCAAGAATATACTTCAGGGGTCCCAGAGAAAGAGACGATTTTGTAATATTAATACACAAAACCAGGAAACAACCCCAGTGTCTATTTTTCTGGCTAATTCTAGTTGAGAGAGTTAATAAGCAATAATAGTTCTATTAAGGTAGAGCAGTTGGGGCAATATTTATTCATATGAAACAGCCTAAGAAATGTAAATGATGAAACAGAAGGCATTGCAGATTGGGGGGAAGAAACAGGCAGCCGGTGAGGCTGAGTGGAGCTGTTCAAAGAAGCCATAAAATGTACCCAAACACATAAGAGGAAAATTAAAGACCAAAAGGAAATTATCATATTCCGGCAGTTCTGCAGTGCACAGGCTCGCCTCGCCTGGACTTTGAGGGGAAAGCAGTCATGGTAATAATTAAGAAAGCCTGCACTTGTTTTTTTAATAAATATTTCATGATATGTCATCTGCTTCCAAGAGGAGCCATAACACGGCACAGCCACTGCATACTTAGCAGTTGTGGGATGACAAAAACTGGGCTAATTATGCTAAGATGATACAAATTTAGAACCGAAGGCAGTGGAAGCTGACAGGCCATGTCAAGGGCTATGAATTTGGGCTATACACAGAACTCCAGGAGTTAGCAGTGTCAGCTTTAATGCGCGAGGCAACCCGGCAGGCCTTTCTCACTGGGGTACCCTTGCCGAGAGTTCGAAAAATCATTTTTTGGCAAGAAGAGCACTTCAGGGGCTTTCAGAAATTAGTGGACCAAAGCCAGAAGGGCCTGAATCCCACCTTTCACCATCTCAGAGAGACCTCAAGTGTCAACCTGCAAATAATCCTGTATGTTTCAAGTTCTTTGAGTGTGTATAATTTCTCAATCTCTCTGAGGTTTGGCATCCTTATTAATTAATTCCAACACTATTTATTGAGCACCTACTAAGTGCCGGGCACTGCTCCAGATCGGGGGGCAGAGCAGTGAATGAAACAGACAAGGACCATTGTGCTCATGGATTTTTCATTCTAGTGGGGAAGACAGACAATCAACCAGTAAATACACAATAAATGATGTGTCCAGGAGAAAGATAAATTAGGGAAGGGGGATGGGAAATGTTGTGGAGGAGTTGCAGTTTTCCAAAGGGGGGCCAGGGAAGATTCATGTGAAGGTAACATTTGAATCAAGACTGAAGGAAGTGAGGGAAGGAGCCACGTGGCTGTCTGGGAGCAGAGAATTCCAGGTGGAGGAAGCCGCAAGCACAAACATTCCGAGGAGGAAGTGTGGCTGGTATGCGGGAGAAGACAACCAGGATGCATGAAGGCTGGAGAAGAGTAAGGGAGGGAGAGGTTAGTGGAGATGAGGTCAGAGGGCTCACAAGCAGGCGGTAGATCATCTAAGTCCTTATAGGTGACTGTGAGGACCTGAATTTTACCCTGAGATGGACAGTCATCAGAGGGTATAGCCCAGAGGGGACACACCATCTGACTTCACCTCCCATAGCACTGCCCAGGCTGCTGTCTGAGAACAGCCTGGAGAAGAGTGAAGCCAGAAGCAGGGAGATAAGTTAGAAGGTTTTTGCAATAATCGGGATGAGAGATGATGGTGGGCAGCTGTGGAAACACAGATAAGAACAATCCAGAAGCAGAGCGGGCAGGATTTTTTTACGGATTGAATGTGGGAGGTTGGACTAACTGAGGATTCAAGGATGATTCTAAGCTTTCTGTCCTAAGCAATTGAAAGAACAGAGTTAAAACTTACTGAGAAGGGTATAACTAGAAAAATAGTCCACTTAGAGGGAAATATCAGGAGCTCACCTTGGGTCACATTCAGATGCCTATTAGATGTTAAGTGGGCAGTTGGGTATGTGTGTCCAAAGTTAAGGAGAGCACTTGGGATTCAATATACTAAGTTGGAAGTCATCGGCAAGTAGATGATATTTAAAGCCATGACGTCAAATGACATCACCCAGGGAATAAGTCTAAAAAGAAAAGAGTAGAGAACAAGCAAAGACTGAGCCCTAGGACATGCCGATGTTTCTGCAAAATGCCAAACGATTATATTTGCAAAATGGAAATCATATTACATACCTCACCGAGTTGCAAGGCTTCAAGAGTGAAAACATGTGAAGTACCAAGCACACATGACCTGGCATGTAGTATAAATACCAAATAAATTGAAACAAAGTGACTAGAATAAGTCCCATTATCCAGAGACAGAAAATAAAGCTCAGTGGGGTTTAGGACATTATTGCCTAATGTCATACAGGCAATACATTTTGGGATGAGATTTGAACCGTTTCTTCTAACTTCAAATCAAGTATTTTTTCCCCCTTGTCTGCTACATGCTTTATTGCTAATAGGGAGGTCCCTGAGTGGAGCCCTGGTGGCAAAGTGGTTAAACGTTCAGCCGCTAACCAAAAGGTCAGCAGTCTGAATCCACCAGCTGCTCTTTGGAAACCCTATGGGGCAGTTTTACTCTATCCTATAGAGTCACTATGACTTGGAATTGACTCATCAGCAATGGATCTTTTTGGCGGGGGTTCATGGGGGAGTTTTGAGTGGCACAAATGGTTTGTGTTCAACTAATTACCTAAAGGTTGGAGTTTTAACCCACCCAGTGGCACTGTGGAGAAAGGCCTGGCGATCTGCTTCCTTAAAGACTACAGCCAACGAAACCCTATGAAGCAGTTTTCTACTCTGTAACATGTGAGGTCACCATGAGTTGGAATCAATTTGACTGCAATGGATTTTTTGGTTTTGGTGTTTGTTTGTTTCTTTTCTTTTCTTTTTCTGGTTTCTTGCTAATGAACAAGTCACATTCCTGTCTTCAAGGAGCTTACACTTTAGTAGTGGGAGAGAGAAAGCAAAAGTCTGTAAATTAAAGTTTTAAGTAACAATCTAAAATAGATTTCCAGAACCCATGGCCTAGGAGTCCTGGTCATGGAACCCTTGGTCTTTTCTTTATGTCCAGACTGTGAGATCTGGCCCAGTAGATGCTGCCTTTTTTGGTGAGAATGTCATGGTTATTTACAGAGAAAGCGTTATGAGAAAGATTTCCTCTCACTAGCCAAAGGAACGACTGGAATACTGACCCTGGCATTATTCATTACACCACCTTCGGATTTAAGGTACCCTTGATCTGACCACGAACAACTTTTCCTACTTAAACACAGTGCCTGGCCCAGTCAAGCTTCCTTCAAAGGCTTTTCGTTTTGATCTAGGGACAGAGTTAGTTTGGCTTGTGTGAACAAAGTTGGTGAAAGCAATTCACGATTAAATGATACATTTAATCCAAGGTCCCAAAGCTTCCTCACTCAGGATTTAAACCACATAGCAATATCAGTTTTAGGTCTGTGCCAGCATTTCATATTGTAATTATGTCATCTACGTCAGACTTTTACATCCTCCTCATTCCATCCGTACAACAACATGGTTGTGGGGCTTTTTATTACCAGTATTCTTGTTCTATAGTGGAGGAAACTGAAGCTCAGAAAGGTTCTGTGATTTGCTTATTATGGTCACATAGCAAGAAAGTGATGGAACAAGGATCTAGACAAAACTTTCTGATCTCACATTGTGGCGCTCACCACAGTGATAGAAAATTGCCTGTGGTTAGGTAATTTATTCTTGTTACATAGTAAGACAGTAATGAAGCAGGAATTTGAACCCATATGTTCTGATTTCACTTTCCCAGTACACATTTCAGTGACATGCAATCTCCCACTGTTAAGACAACTTTTAAGGAGGGCCTTTAATTATTTCTCTAACTAACTTTCTTGCAATGGGATTTAAGATAGACTTCATACGATCCTGAAATTTTCTCTGAAACATCAACAAAAATCATTTTGGAGTTCTAGTATTTCAGAAAGGCTGGTTTTCATTGGCTACATATGGTGCCTAACACCCATAAATTCTCATCTACACGATCCTACAGTATCTTTCCCAAAAAGATTGATCAATTCATGGACTTTTTCACCATATTGAATCAGCTGTTGATTTGGCATTATTAAATGCCTACACATTTAATTTCTACATCTGTAATCCACCCCAGATAAAAGTTCTCAAATGTCAGCAGTCACCCACATGCTATCCAAAACCCCAAATCCACACTGGTCCCACACTTTCGTGACTGCCTCCCTCACTACCCCACATAAACACTCATTATTTTCTAAATGTCTCTTGTTATGACAGCCAAAAATAAGTATCCACTCACAGCAACCCACTCAGACAAAGTTTTCCCTTCAACTTTCCTTCCAAATGCCTGGAGGGGGATGGATGCCACAAAATTTGGGACCCAGCAACTGGTTTTCATGAGACCTAGCTGATTTCTTTTTCTGCTTCCAGATAATCGATTAAGGAAGAAATATAAGCACTGCCCTAACTAAAAATCAGGGTAAGATTATGTAGGATATTCCAAGTACAGTTTGTTTTACAGAGAAAGAACCTGTCTGGACTCTCTGAAACTTGATTTTTTTGTGTGTGTGTGAAAATTGATGGGGGATTTGCAGCAAGGGTCAACTCCCATATCCTGATGGTCACTTTATCCTTTAATAAACATTGAGGACAGGAAGGAAAACCCACCCACTACTCATTGTGTTGAGTCGATTCCAACTCACAGCAACCCTATAGGACATAGGGCTTCCAAGGCTGTAAATCTTTGTGGAAGCAGACTGCCACATCTTTCTCCCATGGAGGGGATGGTGGGTTCGAACTGCCAACCTTTCAGCTAGTAGCTGAGCACTTTAACAAACTGCACCACCAATGCTCCTTGAAGGGAAAACCAGCATCTTCTTAATCAGTTATTTCCTGGCAACACTCTACCACTGTACAAATGGGCCAGAAATTGGCTTTGAGCTGAAAAACCTGGTGCTCTAGAAAGGCACAAAAGAGCTATTCAATGCCTGCCAACTAATCTGCGAGGCTCAGAATCATGCATCTAATGAGATGAAGAAATAACATGGCACTGAGGATGCTGTTCAACTTGCTGGTAAGTATCCTTCCTGCTTATTTGCAGTGGAAAAGGAGAGATATTGAAATTGCCTGTCTAGGTCTTTTCATCTGGAAGAAAGTGGATTTGGGGTGGGGGGCAAGGAGGACTAATTTTCCCTCTGCCTGTCAACCTCTCATTACACCAGCAAGTCAAGCACTCCTGACACCGAATGCTACCACCTACCACTGCTCCTATCTATTCACTATTCTTTATCATGCTTCTTTCCTTCTTTCCCTATGTTTTTGATCAAACTCAGATATTAAACATTATGCAGCCATTCAACTGCTTCTCTAAAAATATCACAGCATGGAAAACAGTAGATAACAAACCATTAAGTGAAAAAGTTTTCAAAACAGTAGGTATTGTACAGATCCCAATTTTGTAGTGGAAAAGAAGAATATCTAGAAGAATACCAAAACATTAACATTAATCTCAGACATCATGTAATCCTGAATGATTTTAATATGTCTATTGTTGCCTTAACTAAATCCTTCTTGATTTCATAAAAGAAATATGTTAATTAAAAATTATCAGGCCGTAGCTATAAATTTGACAATCATTGGTTGATCATTTATTGTGTGTAGGACCTTGTAGTGAACAATAATATAATAAATAATATTAAATAAATAATATAAAAGGAAAGAACATTCCTTGCCTTCAAAAAACTCATAGTCTATTAATTGGTCAAAAGACAAAAAATACTGAGGTGACCAAAACACTATGAAATATACTTTCATTTCTTAAATAAATTATTTGCTTTAAAACACTTAGATTTACAGAAAAAAACAACAGATAGTACAGAGTTCCCATATACCCCACACCCAGATTCTCTATTAACAGATTAGTATGATGTATTTGTCACAATTAATGAACCAATATTGACACATTATTATTAATGACCCCATGTGTTAAATACCAGCAGGGTCACCCATGGTGGACTGGTTTCAGCAAAGCTTCTAGACTAAGGAAAATTATCCAGTGATAACCTTATGAATAGCAGCAGAAAATTGTCAGATGCAGTGCTGGAAGATGAGCCCCTCAGGTTGGAAGACACTCAAAATACGACTGAAGAAGTGCTGCCTCCTCAGAGTAGAGCGGACCTTAATGTAGATGGAGCAAAGCTTCTAGGACTTTCATCTGGTGAGGTGGCATGACTCAAAATGAGAAGAAACAGCTGCAAACTTCCATTAATAATCAGAATGTGGAATGTATGAAGTATGACTCTAGGAAAATTGGAAGCTGTCAAAAATGAAATGGAATGCATAAAGATTGGTATCCTAGGCATTAGTGAGCTGAAACAGACTGGTATTGGCCATTTTGAATTAGACAATCATATGGTCTACTACGTCGGGAATGACAAATTGAAAAGGAATGGTGTTGCACTTATCGTCAAAAAGCATTTCAAGATCTATCCTGAAGTACAACACTGTCAGTGATAGGATAATATCCATACACTTACAAGGAAGACCAGTTAATACAACTATTATTCAAATTTATGCACCAACCACTAATGCCAAAGATGAGGAAATTGAAGATTTTTACCAATGTCTTCAGTCTGAAACTGATTAAACATGCAATCAAAATGCATTGATAATTACTGGTGACTGGAATGCAAAAGTTTAAAACAAGGAATAAAGTTTTTTTAAAAAAAAAACCAAACCCATTGCCATTGAGTCGATTCTGACTAATAGTGACCCTATAAGACAGAGTAGAACTGCTCCATAGGGTTTCCAAGGAGCAGCTGGTGGATTCGAACTGCTGATCTTTCGGTTAGCAGCTGAGCTCTTCAGCCACTGTGCAACCAGGGCTCCAGGAATAAGGATTGGTAGTTGAAAAATATGGCCTTGGTGATAGAAATGATGCCGGAGATCACATTATAGAATTTTGCAAGACCAATGTCTTTGTCATTGCAGATACCTTTTTTCAACAACATAAATGGCAACTATACTTGTGTACCTCACTAGATGGAATACACAGGAATCAAACGATTATATCTGTGGAAAGAAACGATGGAGAAGCTCAATATCATCAGTCAGAACAAGGCCAGGGTCCAACTGTGGAACAGACCATCCGTTGCTCCTATGCAAGTTCAAGTTGAAGCTGAAGAAAATTAGAGCAAATCCATGAAAGCCAAATTATGATCTTGAGTATATCCCACCTGAATTTAGAGACCATCTCAGGAGCAGATTTGACACATCAAACACTAATGACTGAAGACCAGACAAGTTGTGGAATGACATCAAGGACATCATACATGAAGAAAGCAAGAAGTCATTACAATGACAGAAAAGAAAGAAAGACAAAAATGGATGTCAGAAGAAACTCTGAAACTTGCTCTTGAATGTCAAACAGCTAAAGCAAATGGAAGAAATGATGAAGTAAAAGAGCTGAACGGAAGATTTCAAAGGGCGGCTTAAGAAAACAAAGTAAAGTATTCAAATGAAATGTGCAAAGACTTGAAGTTAGAAAACCAAAAGGGAAGAACATGCTTGGCATTTCTCAAGCTGAAAGAACTGAAGAAAAAATTCAAGCCTCGAGTTGCAATAGTGAAGGATTCTACAGGGAAAATATTGAACGACGCAGAAAGCATCAAAAGAAAACAGAAGGAATACACAGAGTCACTATACCAAAAAGAACTGGTCTATGTTCTACCATTTCAGGGGGTAGCATATGATAAAGAACCGATGGTACTGAAGAAAGAAGTCCAAGCTGCACTGAAGGGAATGGCGAAAAACAAGACTCCAGGAATTGATGGAATACCAATTGAAATATTTCAACAAATGGACGTAGCACTGGCAGTGCTCACTCACGTGTGTCAAGAAATTTGGAAGACAGCTACCTGACCAACCAACTGGAAGAAATCCATATCTGTGCCTACTCCAAAGAAAGGTGATCCAACAGAATGAGGAAATTATCAAACAATATCATTAATTTCACATGCAGGTAAAATTTTGCTGAAGTTCAAAAGCAGCTGCAGCAGTACATCAACAGGCAACTGCCAGAAGTTCCAGCCTGATTCAGAATAAGACACAGAACGAGGAATATCAGTGCTGAAGTCAGATGGATCTTGGCTGAAAGCAGAGAATACCAGAAAGACGTTTACCTGTGTTTCATTGACTATACAAAGGCATTCCACTGTGTGGATCATAACAAATTATGGACAACACTTCTAAGAATGAGAATTCCAGAACACTTAACTGTGCTCATGAGGAACCTATACATAGATCAAGAGGCAGGCGTTCAAACAGAACAAGGGGATACTGCATGGTTTAAAGTCAGGAAAGTGTGCATGAGGGTTGCATCCTTTCATCATGCTTACTAAATCTGTATGCTGAGCAAATAATCCAAGAAATTTGACTATATGAAGAAGAACAGGGCATCAGTATTGGAGAAAGACTCATTAACAACCTGCAATATGCAGATGACACAACCTTGCTTGTTGAAAGTGAAGAGGACTTGAAATACTTACTGACGAAGAACAAAGACTACAGCCTTCAGTATGGATTATGACTCAACATAAGAAAACAAAAACCCTCACAACTGGACCAATAAGCAACATCATGATAAGCGGAGAAAAGATTGAAGTTGTCAAGTATTGCATTTCACTTGGATTCAAAATCAACACCCATGGAAGCAGCAGTCAAGAAATCAAATGGTGCATTACATTGGGCAAACCTGCTGCAAAAGACCTCTTTAAAATTTTAAAAAGCAAAGATGTCACTTTGAGGACTAAGGTGCACCTGACCCAAACTATGGCGTTTTCGATCACCTCATATGCATGTGAAAGCTAGACAATGAATAGGGAAGACTGAAGAAGAATTGACACCTTTGAATTATGGTGTTGACGAAGAATATTGAATATACCGTGGATGACAGAAGAACGAACAAATCTGTTTCAGAGGAAGTACATCCAAAATGCTCGTTAGAAGCAAGGATGGTGAGATTTTGTTTCATGTACTTTGGACATGTTATTAGGAAGGACCAGTCCCTGGAGAAGGATATCATGCTTGGTAAGGCAGAGGGTCAGTGAAAAAGAGGAAGCCCCTCAACAAGATGGGGTGACACCGTGGTTGCAACAATTGGCTCAAGCATAACGATTGTGAGGATGGCGCGGGACTGGGGAGTGTTCTGTTCTGTTATATATAGGGTAGCAGTGAGTTGGGACCAACCTGATGGCACCTAACAACAAAATTATTAATGAAATTCCATACTTTATTTAGATCTTCTTAGTTTTTACCTAATGTTCTTTTTCTGTTCCAGGATACCACAACATTACATTTAGTTATCACATCTCCTTTGGATACCCTAGGCTGTTACACTTTCTTAGATTTGTCTTGTTTTTGATGACCTTGACAGTTTTGAGAAGTATTGATGAGGGATTTTGTATAACGTCCCTCAATGGGGATTTGTCTGATGTTTTTCTCATGATTAGCCTGAGGTTATGGGTTTTTGAGAGAAAGACCTTAGAGGTAAATTGCCATTTTTGTAGTAATATTTGTCAAGTCTCTCCACCATAAAGTTATTGTTTTTCTCTTGTCTATACTGCACTCTTTAGAAAGAAGTCACCATTTGCAGCCTGCACTTAAGGAGTAAGGAATTATACTTCAGCTCCTTGAAAGCAGAGTATCTACATAGATTATTTGGAATTTTTCCGTATGGGAGATGTGTCTAGTCTCTCCATTTACTTATTCAATCATTTATTTATATCAGTATAGACTCATGGATATTTATTTTATATTTAAGTTATAATCCAATACTACTTTACCTATCTGGTTGCTCAAATTGTTCTAGTTTGGGCCATGGAGGACTGTTTCAGTTGACTCCTGTGTCCCTTTGACATACCTCCATTTGGTTTGTTTTTCTGAGCACTTCCTTACTTTCTAGCCCTACAAGATGCTCCAGGCTCATCTTACATATTCACTGGCTTAGTCCTAAACTCAGCCATTTCTCCAAGAAGATCAGGTACCTTTTTTGTTGAATTGTATTAGAATCCCGTTGTTGCTGTGCTGTCATTTCTTCTAGACATTCTCAGCTGACAGAGCAACCCATGCATAGACACATGTCTATAAATATTTCTACATGTATCCATCTGTAGCTACATTAAGCTAAATATGAGTTCATATTGATGTGTCCAAGACTAATAGATTACTACATGGATCATTCTAGCTTCCCCTCCTTGCTTATTTATAACCTCCCACTCCAATAGTGAGAAGCCAATAAAATTAGAGTCTCTGAGGAAAGGGCCACAGTGTTGGCATGTTTTAAGCTCTCCCTTGGGAATTCTAACATGCAGTCAGGGTTGAGAATGACTGCCCTGGCCAGATTATGCTAGTCGTCTTCATTCCTAAATCCCCAGCACCTAGTGTGTGATACACAATGAGTTCCAAAAATATTGGTTGCTTGAATGAAGCTGACACAGAGGTTTGAGGTGATGTGGACATGCTGTGGGTGTGGAAAGGAAGAAAGGAGTGAATTTGAGGGTTAGGGGCACTAGATGCTGACAGAAAAGCAAAGGACAATCTAAAAAGTTGAGGAGAAGAACAGGGATGAAGCCACAGTCGTCATGCACATGTGAAAAATGTATTTAAAGAGACCCCTGCTGTGTTGTTTTCCTGTCTACACAGAGGCAAGAGGAGAGAAAACAGGCTAAAATTCCAGCAAGTATGCTTAGACATAAGGCATAATTTCTTCACTGTAAAGATGTAAAAATAGAGAGCTGTCAGTGGACCACTAGCCCCTATGAATCTATTAAAAACTCCTGTAGACATTGTAGTGTGATGCTGAATTAGGTCAGCTGAGAAATACAGTTTAAAAAAAGTAGTAAGAGCTGTTTAGACAATGGTTTTCAGCCTTTCTTCTGTCAGAAAACAATGGATTCCTCACTTAATCATCCCAACCACCCCATCCCAGCAGGGTGGTCACTCACTGTGGGCTGCAGTTGTAGATAGGATAGGCAGGTTATGCCAAATTCCATGCCAAATTCCATGCCACGCTCTGCTCTTTTATCTCCCATTCATCCTACACATGCCTTTGGCACCCCAGTCTCATTATTTCTCCCATGAGAGCTCAGGGCATTGCCTAGTACAGGAACGAGCACACTATGACACCTGGATGCTGCCTACCTCAACTGTAGCATCTTGCATCACTCCTTCCCTCCCCACTCCAGCCACAGTGACCTTCTTTCACTTCTTCAAAATCTCATGCTCTTGCTCACCATGAGGGCTTTGCATAAGCTCTTTCCTGCCCCTCCTTCATCTAGTTAACTCCTGTTCACCCTTTCAAGCTCAGCTCAAACATCACTTCCTCAGGGAAGCCCTCCCTGACTACATACCCTAAGCCAGGTTCCTTTGTTATATGGCTCATGTAACCATTTTCCTCTCCTGCAGAGCATTTATCTTAGCATGTAGATATATAATGTAGATATATATATTTTAGTCTTTGGTTAGTATCTGTCTCCTTTTCCAGACTGTATGGGTATTGTCCCAGTTATTTATTGCTGTGAAACAAACAGACAAAAAAACCCATTGCCACCCCAAAATTTAGTGGCTTAACAACATCAACTACTATTATTTTGTTCAAACATCTGTAATTTGGGTCGGGGCCTGTGAGGATAGTGTGTGTCTGTTCCACATGGCATCACTTGTCTGGAGCCAGAGGATACACTTCCAAGATGGCTCACTCACCTGGCTGGCAGGTGGTGCAGCTGTCATTTTAGCTTCACGTGGGCCTCTCCATGGTGCCATAGTGGCTGGGTTTCGAGAGCAAGCATCCCAAGAGACAGGAAGTGGAGGTGGCAAGTAACCAAACTGAGACTAGAAATTGTCACAGCATCATTCCTGCCATATTCTATTGGTCAAGAAGTCACAGAGCACAGATTCAAGGAGGAGACAAAAATCCCTGTTCTCAATGGAAGGAGTGTATAGAATTTTAGGGCCATACTTTAAAATGGCCACAGTGTTGGCATGTTTTAAGCTCTCCCTTGGGAATTCTAACATGCAGAATCTTTGAAGAGGTATTGGCAGAAAACTTCCCCAATATCATGAGAGACAAGAAGGTTTCCATCTAAGAAGCTCAATGAACTTCATACAGGATAGACCCCAAAAGAAACTCACAAAGACATCATAATCAAACTTCCCAAAACAAAAGATAGCCACCTCATTCATCCATTCCAAATCAGCCTCCTCCTCCACTCAGAGGCCTGAAAATAAATGGAAAACCCTTACTGAGCATCTATTATGTGCCAGGCACTATTCTAAATGCTTTATATTTGTTAATTTGTTTAATTATCACAACATACCAAGAGCTCAGTTCCATTATTATCATCCTCCTTGTGGTGGGCAAAGGAATCCCTGAGTGGTACAAATGTTAAGCATTCAGCTGCAAAACAAAATGTTGGTGGTTTGAACCCCCTCAGCAACATTGCAAAAGAAAGGCCTGGCAATCTGCTTGTGAAAAATCAGCCATTGGAAACCCTGTGGAGCACAGTTCTACTCTGACACCACGGGGTCGCCAAGAATTTACTTGATGGCAACTGGTTGGTAGGTAGCTTTGTGGTGGACAGACACTAAGAAGGTCCCCATAATCCCCACCTCCTGATCCTCATGCCTTTTTGTAATTGCCTCCCCTCGAGTATGGGTAGGACCTATGACTTGGTTCTAACCAATTTAATATGGCAAAGATGATGCAATGTATGAGAGCACAGTGTAGTGCCCATCTTCCTGGAGTCTCTCTCTTTCTCCATTGCTGTCTTTGAAGAAGCAAGCTGCTGTGAGTCCCACAGCTACAAGGAAATGGTTTCTGCCAACAACCTGAATAAGCTTATTGTCAACCCTCCAGATGAAAACTCAGCTGTGGCTGACACCTTGATTACAATCTTGCAGAGGACTCAGCTAAGTCATGCCCAGACTCCCGATCCTCAGAAATTATAGGATAAGAAATATGTGTTGTTTTAAGTCACTGAGTTTGTGGTAATTGGTTGTGGAGTAATAGATAACTAAAACACCTATTTTACAGGTGAGGATGCATGGGGATATTAAGCATGTTGGCCAGGGAATCCTTGGACTTTAAATTGACCCTTCTACTGTGTTCTAAAATAAAAATAAGAGCTACCCAATTGGCATGACACTACTTATAAAGATAATGCTCTACATTCTACCTTGGTGAGTAGTGTCTGGGGTCTTAAAAGCCTATGAGCGGCCATCTAAGATACTCCACTGATCTCATCCCTTCGGAAACAAGGGAGAATGAAGAGAACAGGATACAAGGAAAAGATTAGTCCGAAGGACTAATGGTCCACAGCTACCAAGGCCTCCACGGGACTGAGCCCAGTACAGCTGGATGGTGCCCGGCTACCACCAATGACTCCTCTGACCAGGATCACAACAGAGGGTTCTGGGCAGAGCTGTAGTAGGATGTAGAGCATAATTTTAACTCCCAAAAAAAAAAAAAAAAAGAAGACCAGATATACTGGCCTAAAGAATACTAGAGAAACCTCGAGAGTGTGGCCCCCAGACACCCTTTCAGCTCAGAGGGTAAGTTACCTTCAAGGTTCGATGTTAAGCCTGGGAATGGACAGCCCAGTAAAACTAAATGGGACTAACGAGGTACAGGAGTCCGGTGACAAGGGCCAGAAGGCAGAGGGAGAGTAGGAAACTGATGATAAGGAACACAAATTGAATAAGGACACTGTCGATGTATTGTGAGATTGTTGACCACTGCTATAGGGCAACATTTGTAGTAACTATTAAATGGGAGGCTGTTTTGTCCTGTAAGCCTTCATCTTGGGCGAGAATGGCAGCACAATTGGAAGAGCATAGTCAATATCACTTAAATGTGTAAGTAAAAAGTTTTGAAATGGTGTTTAAATAAAATAAAAATAAATAAATAAATAAATAAACAAAGGAGACTAAAGAGGTACAATAGTCCACTGACAAGGTCCAGAAGACAGAAGGGGACAAGGAAGCCCCCTGGTGATAGGGAACACAAGGTGGAGTAAGGATATTCTTGATGTGCTGTGAGATTGTTAACCATTGTCATAGGGCAACATGTGTAGTAACTGTTAAATGAAAAACTATTTTGTTCTGTAAGCCTTCATCTTAAGTGAGAATAACAGCACAGTTGGAAGAGCGTAGTCAATGTCACTGAACTGTGAATGTAGAAAATTTTGAAACGGTGTATCTTTGGCCAGTTGTAATTTTCATCAAAAAAAAAGGTTGAGAATTTAGAGGCTTAATACGTTGTGGGGTTGTTAACCAATGTCAAAAAAAACAACATGTGTACTACTATTTCATGAGAAACTATTTGCTCTGTAAGCTTTCACCTGAAGTACAATAAAATATATATATAAAAAAAAAAAAAAAATAAGAGCTACCATTGTCTGGGCACTTACAACATGTCAGGCATTGTGCTAGGTGCTTTACACATGTCATCTTATGTAATTCTCATAAAACCCCTATGCAGTGGGCACTACTATCATCATATTGTATAGGTGAATAAACTGAGACCTAGCAGGGCTACTTTTCCCACACTCACAGCTATTTAGTGTTGAAACCAGTATATGAAACCAAATTAAACACAGCTTGATTCTAGAGCCCATGTTTACTCTTAAATCTGCACTACATTGCTTCCTGGAAAGATGCAAAATGACCGTAGCTGTGTCCTGATAAAATGGGAAGGTTCAGGCCTCTAAGAGGTTGGGCTTCCCAGTGCTGAAGGTGGGCATAGAAACTGACTGTGAGGGTGAAATTGTCTCTCAAATTACAGAGCATTGAGCTAAGACAGTATTCAGTGAGGGAAGCCTCAGAGAATAAAACAATCTGGGCCAAGTGTCAACGTGAGGGCTCTGGGAAGGGGGCAAGCTCTTGGAGACAGCAGAATACAACAAGGGGTTTCCAAGTATTGTGGGTGGGGGAGATAGGAGAGAGTCCCCTGGGCACAATGTGAGTGACTTTATGTAGATGCATAAAGGCCCCATTTGACTAGGAAATGAATTTTAAGGTTGCTGAGCCATTTTGTTCTTAGAGAAGCAATAGCAGAGAGATGCATTTGGTATCTATAGCGATAAGGCATCTATAGAGATAATCTATTGGGAAAGGGCTTTAAACAGTGCCTGGCATAAAATAGGAACTCAATAAATGTTGGTTCTTTCTCTTCCTTCTAGTGTTTGGTTTCTATCATCTCAGCTATTCTGTTGTTTTAATGTGCACCATGATGGATTGAGGTCCCTGGGTGACATAAATGGTTTGCACTTGGCTACTAACTGAAAGGTTGCCTGTTCAAATCCACCCAGTGGTGTCATGGAAGAAAGTCCTGGTGATCTATATTCATAAGATGATAATCATTGAAATCCCTACGAAGTGTAGTTCTACTCTGTAACACACAGGCTTGTCATGAGTCAGAATCAACTTGATGGCAACAGGTTTGTTTTGTTTGTTTGTTTTTGGTTTATGATAGACTGAGTCTCGAATTTTCTGCTTTAAAACAATTTCTTCATGTATTATTTTCTTAGGGCTGCCTTTAAAAAGTACTACAAACTGAGTGGCTTATAAGAACAGAAATGTATTGTTTCACAGTTCTGGAGGCCAGGAGTCGGAATCCAGGGTGTCGGCAGGGTCATGTTTTTTCTGAAGGCTTTAAGGGAAAATCCTTTCTTGTCTTTCCCAGCTTCTGGGACTTGTAGCTGCAGCAGAACTCTGTTGTCACGTGGCCATCTTCCCTCTTTCTGCCTCTCCTTGTCTCTTCCCTTCTTTTATAAAGACAACAGTCAGATTGGATTAGAACCTACCATACTCTGGTGTGATCTCATGTTAACTGATAACACCTTCAAAGACCTTATCTGTAAATAATGTGACATTTACAGGTACAGGCATTAGGACTTCAACATATCTTTCTGGGGGACACAAGCCAATCCATAACATTTCAGTTGAGGCTTCTTCATTCTTATGCCAAATTCCAAACTCTGATGACCAGACTTAATTTCTCTTTTTATAGTGTCTGAAAGTCAAGAAACAAGGAATTTTGAAGACCTATTATCCAGGGTAGTGAGGTACATCTCATTAAACCACACAAAGTGTTCCAAGGTAAAGGCAGCTATCAATCCTATATTATTGGAATGAGGAGCGAGTGGAAGTATATGTTGTCACATATACAGGCCACTTACATGACCACAGTATTGACAGAAGTTGACTCAGGATGACTGAAAGACAAGACTCAGACATCATCTCAGTAAATCTAATGAGGCACCTTATCTCAGAGTATAGACAAAGTCAGCATTGTCAGGATCCTCAGCAGAGAGATGAGCAACACTCTCCAGGACTGGTGGAGGAGCAACGAGTCACCCCTAAATCTTCATTAGGGATGTGCACGTGTGGTTGATAGATCTGGGGAAGAGGGTTACATTAGACCTTCTGTAAGCTCAACTGCCTACCTCTCAACCCCATAGGCTCAGCCTTCTAGATGTAAGGCTAGAACATTCTGCAGGTAAACTAGGTATTCCCAGGGAACTTTCTCTCAGGCAGGAGCAATCTTGGAGTCATGAAATAAACAATAGACATTGGAACACAGTAGAGTACACTCGGGTTTGCTAGGGTGGTCTTAAGCCAGAGCTAAGGTGCAATGTGCCACCATCCTACACCCTGGCCATTTTGAAAATACTGCAGGGAAACTGGGGGGAAAGAGACAGGTAGAAATTGGGCAGAGGGTCTTCCATATTTCAATTCAGCTTGACTTAGATTCTGTTTGATCTATGTGATAGGCTCTGTGCCCATAGATGAACAAGACATAGTCCCTGCCCTCAAGGAATTATATTCTATCAGGAGAATGCACTGAGATGAGTAAACAACCAGAACACAAAGTAGATTCATGTAAGTGAGAACAGAGGTCCACACAAAATGCAATAGGAACGCTTTGGCAGGACAGATTGACTCACAGCAGCAAGACTGGGGAAGGCTTCATGGGGAGGCAGAATTCAGCATGATTCTAGAAGAAATGGTTAAGTTCTGAATAGGTAGAAGGAATGGGCAAGTTTGTGCCAGAAGGGGAAAGCATTGTGTTTAAGGATACAGAAGTGACAGATACAGAGAATATTCATGGAGTAGCAAGATGTAAGTTTAACTAGAGTGTGAGAGGCAAGGCAAGTTAAGTAATGGGTCATAAAGGCAGAAGAATAGGCTGGATCCAGATCATCTAGGATTTTGAATGCAAACAAAGCCATTTGAACTGTATATGGTAGACTATGGGAAGCTATAAAAACAAAATTGAAAAGGAAAGCATTTAGACTTGCCTGACATTTAGACAGATGTCATGTCTCTCCATGTGACACAGTCCTACATGAAAAAGGGCATTGTTTCTCAGAATAGTCTAAGGAACACTGACCACATGCAAGTTTCCATAAAATAAAGAGTCCTGTGGTAAAATAAGTATCAGAAATGCATACATACCCCTTTTGAAGATCTGAAATGCATTTTAGGGTATTAGAGGCGCTGAGAAGTCCTGCAGTAGGAAAACCTATTGACCTCTGTCTCACCCTGCATTTTCCCAAGTTCTTTCATTACAGATTTTTTCTTTGAACAAACACCTACTAACACCTTTTGAAACTATAGAACACATTGATGCATGGGGATACATGGTCTATGTTCTCCAATTTTTATGCTGAAGTCGAGGTTTCTTAAGGGACTATGCAAGTCCTCATGACTCTTTAGAAAAGGGTTGAGAGGACAGTTTCTCTTCTATGTTTAATGAGCAGGTTGACTAAAAGGGATGAACTGAGAATGAATGTACCAATGGGTCCTCATCTAAGAAAATACTTTATTGAGTCAGTCTTTCCTGCTTCAAGGAACAGGAAACTTGCAGATTTCACTGTTGCCTCTGCTCTTTGAAGGCCCAAATGGACTTGTCTGGATCCAAGTATCAGAGCGTTCCACATTAATTACAAGTGTCTATTAGAAGGTGCAGGCAAATAAATGGGGCAAGTACAGACCTGTAAAAGCACAGGGCCTAATGTAAATCAGACCAAAAACTGCCAGGGGGTTTTCACTGGGACCAAGAACATGGTTCAGCCATAAAATGATTCATAGCCATTGCTTCTCTCTTCTTCCATGTAAACATTCTGTGCCTTGCGGAAGGATTCTTTGCCATCTATTCTGGGCAATAGACCCAAAGATACAGCACAGAAAGGGAGCATAATTTGGCTATAAAAATGTTGTAATAAGTGATTTTATGTAACTGAAATGCCAGTTCCTTTACTATATCCTCCCACTCATTTTACAACCAATGAATAGTTTTTTGAACTTTGTGTTGTATTCCACTCAGCTGCCTCTGCAATCTTTTTTGCGTATTTTTCTGCCAGAGCCACAAGAATAAAGCTGTCAGATGGTCCACGAAGCCGTTTTTCTTGCCTGGCAAATTGTCTAGAGGCAACCATAACCTCATACCTGCTCTACTATATAATAGAAGTAGCCTGTCTTAACAAAACAGAATTTAAATATTCCTTGGATCTGCATTATGTACAGGCATCTAGGATGAAATGAATGAAGATATATTTCCCCAACACAGTTTTACCTTGTTCCAGTGGGAATAGGGCAGATATCCCTATTAAGCAGCTCTCGTGTTGACATGCTTACAGAGATGGTATGTCAGCAGGCATCTCACAAGGTATTTGAATTGCAATAATAAATGTGGCTGCTCCTAGGGGAAGAAGGATACCATGAGAAAGTGCCCCAGAAGAAAAAGATTAAGAACCGAAGCAAGCTAATGGTATACAATAGTTAGACTTTGAATGTGATGAGGATTTATGGCTTCAATTAGTGCTGGAGAGCAATTTTAGAAAGTTATTAGCAGGCGACTGGCATTCGCCAGGATGGCTCATTTGTGTATTGCTCAAGATTAGCTGGGCCTTTCAGTTGTTTACAAACACACATGGTGGCTTGTATTGAATGTGTGGAAGTCGCTGCGATATTACATATTCGGAGCTTTTTAGCAGAGATAAAGGCTGGTGCTTTGGTTTCTTACTACTCCTGTGTGGGCAAAGCAAAACTCCATTTTGCAACATTATCTTCAGTCAAAAAAAAAAATCAGTTGAGTTTCCCCACCTGTTCTAAACTCTCATACCCTATTTCAAATGAATAGCTTTCCCATTCAGCACACTCTCATATTTAAAATTCTTAAATGCCTCAAATACTTCCATGTTGTGCAGCCTAGAATACAAATTAATTTTTAAAATCTCCCCACTGGAATGTTTTGCACTAAAACCTATGAATCTTTACGTCTGATTGTGCATATTTTTCCTGTTTAAAGCCTTTGGGGCATTATTCATACAGTGCAAAAATTCTCAAATAGATTAGAATCTTGGTTAAGGCATCTGCAAGCACTACAAAAAGCACTCAAACCCGCAGCGTTGAAAGCTGTGCTGTTTCCCCTCACGTCAAAACCCATGGAAGAGTTACATCACCTTGAGCCAGCTGCCCTTGACCTTAGCATTTCACTCAGCACTGAAATGGTTTCCCCAGCCCCTTCATACAGTAAATATAAGGTAACACTTGCCATTACAGTTGCATCAGGATTCCTCATAAAATGACACTCTTGTGGTTGCTACAAGCTCTTGACCCAGGGATAATGTTCTCACTATTGAACAGCTACCATATTTTTACACAAATAACACGTGCTTTCTACATTCGTTTGCCAACTTCCCCCTCCCCACCCCCGAGGTATTTTCATAAGCGCGTTATTTTTTTTATAGCAACATGGATATATACATATATATACATATATATATACGTGTATATGCATATATATATATATATATCCAAAGAGAAATAACAAATAAAGCTTGACATAGAAAATTCAAATCCATACTTCATAGATCTCTAAACCAAAGGGAGAGGGACCTGGGGTTTTCAGTCATGAACTCCCAACAGTCACTGGTAGAAAGCTGCTTCTGTGACAATTAATTCTCTGGCACTTCCAGCCTGTCTGCCAGCTGAATGGGCTGCCATGGCCAGAGAAAGCCCATTTGGCAAACAGACACAGGAACTTGCAGTCAGAAGCCAGTGGGTCAGCCACCGTGAAAATGGTGGGTGCTTAGGGGATATGGACAGGCCAGAGTCATCAGTGTCTGCCTCAGGAGACTCCAGGTACTCCGGGCTGATATCTGCCCAGCTTCAAGTTTAGTGGATGAAAGAAGACCCTCCCCCTTTCTAATAATTCTGACAGATCTCTGGAATGTGAATCTCATAGTCGCTGGCTAGTTGAAGTGTAATGTTCTGGTTGGTCAAGTGTGGGCTGTGTGACACCAGCCAAGTCACATGAAGAAATGAGTAAAGTAGAGAATGGTGATTCCACCTAGCAACTTGGATTATTGGCATATCAGGAGAAGGGGAGAATGAATACAGGGCAGAAAAAAATAAACCCAAGAAGAGATGACTCACTGATGTTATAAATACTGAAATAGAAGCACGGGTTTCTCATTGTCACCCAGCCATAATTGTGAGGTAGTTTGGAAGACATGACTGTACTCTCTGAATCTCTAAAATGCCTGTGGTGGGAGTCATAATCCCATCCAGCCTTCAACCTGAGTTAATGTCTTTTTCATCCTGGGTTTTGACTGCAGGGGTTGGGAAGTGTTGGAAAAAAAGAAATTCAGGGACAATGGCCAAGAAAGAAATTACAAAATCAAACGTCAGCCTGGTTATTCTTTGTTACCACAGAAGGGCAGAGGGGTTGTAGGAAATAACTGAGTTAGTCAATGATCAGTTTAGGATTATCTCTGTACGAGATCATCTACTCTGTATTTTATGATAAAAAGGCCAAAGCCATTATAGACTTGAACTCCCCAAGCAAGTAATAATAGAGAGAGACCTAGAACAATGACTGTTAGCACTGAAGGACATCTTCATCAACATAATATTTTATCAGTTCCGGGTCTGATCAGTCTCAGAATAGGCTGTTTCATTTAAAGTTCTTTGCAAGAAATGTAGGTCAGTAAATGAAGAAACATGCAGATTGTGTGCTTGTATGCTAAAGAAAACTATATTCTTATTACACCAAGAGAGAATCTCCCTTCCCAACAGTTCCGACAAAAGTATGGCCCCTCAGAAGCCCGATTGGGACAAATGCCTACTTCCGAACCAACCATTGTGGCCATGGGCATGAAATGCTCTGACTAGCCAGGGGCCAAGCACTCCTTTGTGAACGGACGGTGTTAATTTTCAGGCCATTTGGAGAAACTCCTCCCAAGTCAGTATCTCCGGCTGCCTGGTTTTCCTTACATTTGGTGGGTAGGGGCAGTAAAAATACAGCTTGACTTGAAAAAAAAAGATTGCATTTGTCCTCATTAAATCTATAATTATTGAAAAATGATACTTTCTGATGGAGATAGCACCACAAAATTAGTGAGATCTTGTGTTGCTCTGTGATACACAGGAATATACTTTACATGCAGATGCTAAGAACTTTTCATGAGTATGCTGCATTCGAGGCTACTGTCATATCATGGGGGATCTGCAAAGAAGCTAAACAAAGCTGAAATCTATTTTGTCTGCTCTGAATTTTAATATGCAAGGAACAGCAGGCTGTCTACCCATACAAATTGGCTTTAAAAACCAAGCAGTTAATCTCAAGACAAATAATCTGTTGTTTTAATAATTAATTCAATTCCTTTAAAAAGATGTTAGAAGCCAGTTACCAAGAGGTTTAAAAAACAGTTATTTTACTGGACTCAAATTTAAATGGAAGTTTTATATTTAGTTGTGGACAAGTGAGGATGTAAATGTTTTAACGATAAGTTTAGATCGTTTTGATAATGAATTCAGAAGACCGTTAATATTAAGTTTGCAGCAATCGGTGAGATAAGCAAGGTCAAGGGAAGACTAAGAAGAGCAGATGCAGAGGGTGTGTAGGGAGGATGGGGAGAGAATCAAATGGAAGGGAAAGATGGTCAAGTTACAGCATTTATTTCTCTTAGTTTTGGTCAAAAACTTCACTATTCTAATTATAATCAGGGTGTCATGAAGTATGTAAAATGATTTAGCAAAACAAAATTTAACAGTGAACTTTTCAGTGAGAGAACTTGTTGTTGTTAATAAAGAAACAGTTAAAATGGAATCGCTACAGAATACCATCACCAGAGGAAGGCATTAGGTAGAGATTCACAGTCAGGGCTCTAGAGTCACTTTTGACACGATCTAATTTTGGATACATTTTAGCCTCACTCTACTCCAGTTTCTTTCGAAAATGAAGATGATTTACTAGATAATCCCAAAAATCCCATTAAGCCTTGAATTGTGTGATCTGCTACTTTCTAAAAAAGTTAATGCATTAGAATTCCGACACAAATCCTAAATCAGAGATCATTAGCAATTGTGAATATTGAAATCCACTCCTATGAGAAATAAAATCAAGCTGAAAACATAATTGGACATTCTGTCAATCTCATTTCGTATTTTCCAAGAGCCTGCATAGTACTACTTGAGGGTTGTTATTGAATAGAAATGAAAAGGCAATAACAAACATTTTTAAGAGTCATATTATTTCCTTCACTAAATGCAATGTGTGTTTGAAGGCAATAGTATTTCAACTCTGCTTTCTTTTTTCATCTTCTAAACTTTATTGAGTTTTCCTTTACCTTTTTAGGGAAGCTAAAATAAACAAAATCATTTCTGATTCACATACAGTACCTCCTTTTCACAGGATCCTCTGTCTATCTATACACTGGCTCCATCCCTGCAGGTTTGCACAGCTCAGGGAAGAGTATTTATTTTTACCTCCAGGTGCTAAACTGGTTCAGGCACAGTCAAAGTACTTTATTGAGGAACCTGGAATCCACAAAAATAATCTCTGCTTTTCTTTTATATTGCTGTCTTAATGGAGGCAAAATTACCTGGGAATAAATTCAGAATGCTTTATACTTATGCTACATAGAATTACGTTGCTGACGGTTAGAAAATTGACTTTTAGGTTTCTGGTTTGTTCATATAAATGGTGGTACCATTTATCTGGAAAATACTAGAAAAGGACCTGATTTAGGGGAAACGATGATGGGTTCAGGGTTGAAAATGTATGTTTGAGGTGCCTTAGAGAAGGCCAAATGTAAACAGTCTAGGAGGTATTGAATAGATGGGTCTAGAGCTTAGTTAAGAGGTCCGGGCTGAAGACATCAATTTGGGAGCCACTAGTATGTACTTCCTGTTAATTAAAATTGCGGCCCATTGAAGAAAGTGTCTGGGAAGAAAGTATCACAAGGCAGTTATTTCCCATGCCTACCTGATTATACCCTATGCATTAGATTCTTAGGGCTTTTATAACAAAGTACTACCAACTGTGTGGTTTAAATCAACAGAAGTTTATTCTTTTACATTCAAGGAGGTCAGAAGTTCTAAATCAAAGCACACAGGATTGATTCCTTCTGGAGGCTCTGAGGGAGAATCTATTCCATGTGTCTCTCCTAGATTCTGGTGGTTGCCAGCAATCCTTAAGGTCCTTGGTTTATAGCTGCATCACTCCAATCTCTGCCTCTGTCATCACATGATCTTCTCCCCTTTGTGTATCCTCTGTGTCTCTGTGCATTTGCTGGCCTTCTTAGAAGGGCACCGGTCAGTGGATGTGGGGCCTGCCCTAATTCAGTATGACCTCATCCTAACTTAACTGTTTGTATCCGTAAAGATACTAGTTCCAAATAAGGTCAAATTCTGAGGTTCCAGGTAGACGTGAATTTTGAGGGACACTATTCAACCCAGTACCCCTAGCCAGAGGCATAGTGAGGGGGACTTAAAGGAGAGCATTTGCCCTGGGTGCAAGTCCAAGGCGGGCTGGTGAATCACACACACACACACACACACACACACACACACACACGGATGAGAAGTGGGTGTGCAAATTTAGAGATTGTCCCTGGTGCTCTTTACCCACCCCCACACACACCTCTGCCCTCAGCGACAATCCCATAGATGAATATTATTAACCTCACATTGTTGTTGCTGTTGCTGTTGTGTGTCATTGAGTTCATTCCAACTCATATGACCCTACAGGACACAGAAGAACTGCCCCATAAGGTTTCCAAGGTTGTGACCTTTACAGGAGCAGGTTGCCAGGTCTTTCCTTCTGTGGAACTGCTGGTAGATTTGAACCGCTGACCTTTCATTTAGCAGCTAAGCATTTAACCATTTCTGCTCTGGAGGATGTGTGCTATCAGATCACGAGAAGAGATCAAATTTAAGGGAAGAAAAGCTACAAGACATCCTCCTTAAACAATCAGTCAGCTATACAGGGAGAAAAGTTTGGTATTTGTGTTATTATTTCTCATCCTTGTTTGAGTTTTTCTAGCCTGAGAGTTTAATTTTCTTTCAATGCTTTTCATATTATTATTTTTCCATTTTAAGTGATAAGCATCTATCACTGGACTTCTCTGTGGTCAGAGTTCCAATGCCTTATGTAGTTATCAATGCCAGCTCAGACTTCAGCATTACCCCACCATTGTGGATTTTTCTTTATTGATCTGTTCAGCCCTTTTCTTCCTGTCATGTCCACCTTGACACTGAAAGGCTAGAAGGCTGGAAGCCAGTTGCAGACACATAGAAAACTATTGCTGGAAACACAGGGTGGGATGGTAAGTCTACCTGGGCTTGGGAAAGAGGACTATGCAAGTCAGATTCCTATACAGCAAATACCACAATAACTTGAAGTCTGTGCTAACCAACATTTCCAAGATCCAGACAGTCCCCATGGAAACAGGGCTTTGCTGTTGCAGTTACATTAGAATTCTCTTCAGTAAATAATCAGTGATAACGCATAGTTTCTTTCCTCATTGTCCTTGTTACAATAGTGAATACTCAATTGGAAAGAGAGAACAAAAGGAGAAGGATGCTATTGATTCATGAACGATAGGTGCAATGCCTTCTAGAAGGCCCCACCAAGGAAGAGAGTAAGCAATGGGATTTGAAGGTTGAATGATTTTTAAAAATCAGACAATAATGAATAAGCACACTTCTGTACAGGCTGGTTAACAACTTGCTGAAGAGGCAACAGTCCTGGGTAACTCATTGCTATTAGTAAATATTTACTGTGCCCTAAATATCAAGGGTTTGTACTAGGCCCTGGCCAGTCCTGTAGAGCCTAGAGGTTATACAGTGAGGGAGAGGAACTCTTAAAGCAAGAATACAAAATCTTTAACACAAAGTTAGGTCCAGGGCATTGGACAAAAATAAACTCGTTGCTGACCCCTGAATACCAGGCGATGTATGCCTCTGTACCTTCTGGCCAGGCTGTGCTGTGAAAACTGAGACCGACTCCCCCAGACCTCATAGCTGCATCGGTGGGATCCCTGGGAACTTTGCAGTTCTTTAACTTTTCTGATTTTTATTTGTTCATTCTTTCCTTTTCTTTCTCTTCCCCCTTCTGGTTTCCTCCATCCCATAGTCTCTCATCTGTACATTCCATTGACAAGCTCCCCTAGCATTCTTTTACGTTTGTATGCTTTTTGCTCCTGCTCCTCTCTCCCCTCTCCCATATCCAGCTTAGCTTCACACATAACCATCTCCCCGCTGCACCCTACCTACCTGCACCGTGCACTTGACATCACACCACCAAGCTGTGCAGGCACGCCCTATTGGAACCTGCCCAGCACTGACTACCGACCATCCTGCTGGCTGCGGTGAGTGCCACAAACAACCCGTCCCAGTGGCTACTCTTCAGCTAGATCTGACTGCTGTACCACAAGGGCGAAACAAACAAAAAATCTACAATCAATAAACGAGAGAAATATCTACTGAATGCCCCGAAAACAGCAAACAATATCAAAATATTTACAAAAACAAGACAAGATGGCTCCAATAGACATCCAAATTAAAACACAGATAACTCTCCTGTGGAAGAAAATGCACTAGAAGTACCTGATAGGGAACTCAAATCACTAATACTTGGAATTTTCCAAGAATTGAGGCAAAAAGCTGACAAACATGAGGAAAAAATAGACAAATTTATGGAAAATACAGACAAAAAATTGGAAGAATTCAGGAAGATGATGCAGGAACAAAATGCCAAAATAAATTCACAACTCGAAATTATACAAAAACAACAATTGGAAATTCAAAAGATAAACAACAAAATTTCAGAAATGGATGATGCCATAAAAGGGCTGAAAAGCAGATTTGAAAAGGTGGAAGACAGGAGCAGTGGAACTGAAGACAAACATTTGGATACAACTCTGTTTCAGGAAAACTCAGAAAAAAGAAAAATGAAGAGACCCTGAGAGTTATGTGGGACACAATTAAAAGCAAAAACTTACGCGTGATTGGCATACCAGAACAGGGGGAGAAAACAGAAAACACAGAGAGGATCATTGACGAACTGCTGACAGAAAACTTTCCCAATATCATGAAAAATGAAAAGCTGGCCATACAAGAAGCTCAACGAACCCCATATAGAAGAGACCCCAAAAGAAAATCACCAAGACATATTATATTCACACTCGCTAAAACTAAAGACAAACAAAGAATCCTGAGACCAGCTCGTGAAAAACAAGAAGTCACATACAGAGGAGAAACAATAAGACTAAGCTCAGATTATTCAGCAGAAACCATGCAGGCAAGAAGGCAATGGGATGACATATATAAAATCTTGAAAGAAAAAAATTGTCAGCCAAGAATAATATATCCTGCAAAACTCTCATTCAGATTTGATGGTGAAATTAGGTCATTTTCAGATAAACAGAAACTAAAGGAATATGCAAAAGTCAAACCAAACTTACAAGAATTATTAAAGGGAGTTCTTCGATCTGAGGACAAACAGCTTCAGCCCTCAGGCAGGACCTAGGACCTAGGACGCAGGTTCATATGAACCAGATACCATTCTAGGAACTGAACTACAGATGACTTTCCAAAAAAAAAAGAAATACAACAGGGAATCAGAGAAATCAATCAAAGGATGACAACAACATCAAAACAATGAAAGAGGGAACAAACGGCATAGGTATAGAACCTTCTAAAGGAGAGGAAGGCAAGGCGATACCAAGTAAGGGTAGACTGCTTCAAAATTATAAAGATAAGGGTAAAATTCATGGTAACCACAAAAAAAGTTAACAAACCAACTCATAAAAATAAAGACGAAAAACATAAAGTCTCAACAAAAACAAAACCTACAAAAACAAAAGAAATGACCACAAAATCCACAAACATAAGTAACTCAGTACAAGAGAGTAAGAAGAACAAAGAAAACTTCAGCACCACAAAAAAAAGCACTACAAAATGACAGCAACAAACTTCCATCTATCGATAATTACACTGAACGTAAATGGACTCAATGCACCCATAAAGAGACGGAGAGTGGAAGAATGGATAAGAAAACAGGATCCATCAATTTGCTGTCTACAAGAGACACACCTTAGAAACAAAGATGTGAATTTATTAAAAATCAAAGGTTGGAAAAAAATATATCAAGCTAACAACTATCAAAAAAGAGCAGGAGTGGCAATTCTAATCTCAGATAAAATAGACTTTAAAACAAAATCTACCATAAAAGACAAAGAAGGACATTATATAATAATTAAGGGGATGATCCATCATGAAGACATAAACATAATAAATATCTACGCACCCAATGACAGGGCTCCAAAATACATAAAAAAAACTCTAACAACACTGAAAAGAGAAATTGACAGTTCCACAATAATAGTAGGAGACTTCAACACACCACTCTCAGTAAATGACAAAACAACTAAAAAGAAACTCAGCAAAGATACAGAAGACCTAAAGGACACAATCAGCCAACCGGACCTCATAGACATATATAGAATAATCCATCCAACCGCTGCAAAGTACACATTCTTTTCCAATGCACATGGAACGTTCTCCAGAATAGACCACATCTTAGGCCGCAGAGCAATCCTCAACAAGATCCAAAATGCTGAGATAGTTCACAGTATCTTCTCTGACCTCAATGCCATCAAGGTAGAAATTAACATTAGAAAGAGCAAGGAAAAAAAAATCAAACACATGGAAACTGAATAATACTCTGCTTACACATCAATGGGTAATAGAAGAAATCAGAGATGGAATTAAAAAATTCCTAGAATCAAATGAAAATGAAAACACATCATGCCAAAACCTTTGCGACACAGCAAACGCAGTCCTCAGAGGACAATTTATAGCAATAGATGCACATATCAAAAAAGAAGAAAGGGACAAAATCAAAACATTAACTACAGAACTCAAACAAATAGAAAGAGAATAACAAAAAAAGCCTACAACCACCGGAAGAAAGGAAACAGTAAAGATCAGAGCAGAAATAAATGAAATAGAGAACAGAAAAACAATAGAAAGAATCAACAAAACCAAAAGTTGGTTCTTTGAAAGAATCAACAAAATCGACAAACCACTGGCCAGACCGACAAAAGAAAAACAGCAGAGGGCACAAATAACCCAAATAAGAAATGAAATGGGGGACATTACAACAGACCCAACCGAAATAAAAAGGATTATAACAGAATATTATGAAAAACTATATTCCAACAAATTTGAAAACCTAGAGGAAATGGATAAATTTCTAGAAACATACGGCCTACCCAAACTACAACAAAGTGATACTGAAAATCTGAACAGACCCATAACAGGAGAAGAGATTGAAAAGGTAATAAAAAAACTCCCAACCAAAAAAAGCCCTTGCCCAGATGGCTTCACTGAAGAATTCTACAAAACATTTACAGAAGAGCTTGTACCAGTTCTACTCAAGCTATTTCAGAGCACAGAAGAGGAAGCAACACTTCCAAATTCATTCTATGAAGCCAGCATAACGCTGATACCAAAACCAGGCAAAGACATCACAAAAAAAGAAAATTACAGACCAGTATCTCTCATGAATATAGATGCAAAAATTCTGAACAAAATTCTAGCCAATAGAATTCAGTATCATATCAAAAAAATAATACACCACGACCAAGTAGGATTCATACCAGGTATGCAAGGATGGTTTAACATTAGAAAATCCATCAACATAATCCACCACATAAATAAAAGGAAAGAAAAAAATCACATGATCATCTCAATTGACGCAGAAAAGGCATTTGACAAAGTCCAACACCCATTCCTGATAAAAGCTCTCAATAAAATAGGTATAGAAGGGAAATTTATCAACATAATAAAGGGCATCTATGCAAAACCAACAGCCAACATCATTCTTAATGGAGAGAGGCTGAAAACATTCCCCTTGAAAACAGGAACAAGACAAGGATGCCCTTTATCACCACTCCTATTTAACATTGTGCTGGAAGTTCTAGCTAGAGCAATAAGGCAAGAGAAAGAAATAAAGGGCATCCAAATTGGTAATGAAGAAGTTAAACTCTCCCTGTTTGCAGATGATATGATACTATACATAGAAAACCCTAAAGACTCCATGAGAAATCTTCTGGAACTAATAGAAAGATTCAGCAGAGTAGCAGGATACAAGATAAACATTCAAAAATCAGTTGGATTCCTATACACCAGTAAAGAGAACGATGAAAAGGAGATCAGGAAAACAATACCATTTTCAATAGCCCCTAAAAAGATAAAATACTTAGGAATAAATCTGACCAGGAATGTAAAAGACCTATACAAAGAAAACTACAAAACATTGCTGCATGAAACCCAAAGGGATCTACATAAATGGAAAAACATACCATGCTCATGGATAGGCAGACTCAACATTGTGAAAATGGCAATTCTACCTAAAGCAATTTACAAATACAATGCAATCCCAATACAAATACCAACAACTTCCTTCAAAGAGATGGAAAAACTATAAAATTCATAGAAGAAAAAATAGGACCAACACTTTAGGCCTTAATACATGGCATAAACAGGATACAAACCATAAACATCAACACACAAAACCCAACAGATAAACTAGATAACTGGGATCTTCTAAAAATCAAACATCTATGCTCTTCAAAAGACTTCACCAAAAGAGTCAAAAGAGAACCTACAGACTGGGAAAAATTTTTTGGACAGTACAAGTCAGACAAAGGTCTAATCTCCATAATCTACAAGAAAATCCAACACCTCTACAACAAAAAGACAACCAATCCTATCAAAAAATGGGCAAAGGAAATGAACAGACACTTCACCAAGGAAGACATTCAAATGGCCAACAGACACATGAGGAAATGCTCGCCATCACAAGCCATTAGAGAAATGCAAATTAAAACTACAATGAGATACCATCTCACCCCGGCATTACTGGCACAAATCAAAAATACTGGAAATAACAAATGTTGGAGGGGCTGCGGGGAGACGGGAACTCTTATACACTGCTGGTGGGAATGCAAAATGATACAACCATTTTGGAAAATGATATGGCGTTTCCTCAGAAAGCTAGAAATAGACATACCATTCGATCCAGCAATCCCACTCCTAGGAATATATCCTAGAGAAATAAGAGTCATCACTCGAATAGACATATGCACACCTATGTTCATGGCAGCATTATTCACAATAGCAAAACGATGGAAACAACCTCGATGTCCATCAACAGATGAATGGATACACAAACTATGGTATATACACACAATGGAGTACTATGCAACGAGAAAGAACAACAATGAATCTGTGAACCATCTCATAACATGGATGAAACTGGAGGACGTTATGCTGAGTGAAATAAGTCAATCACAAAAGGACAAATATTGTATGAGACCTCTATTGTAAAAACCCATGAAAAAATTCACATGCAAAATGTAACAATCCTTGTTGGTTACCAGGGATGGGAAGGGAGGGGGGGGAATACTAAACAGGCAATAGATAAGTGGTACCTTGGGTGAGAGGTGAGATAGTACACAGTACAGGGGAAACTAACACAATCTGCACAAGGAAAGGTCATGGAGGCCCTATAGACACATCCAAACCCCCCGAGGGACTGAGTTGTTGGACGGAGGGCTCTGGGGACCATGGTCTTGGGGAACATCTAGCTCAATTGGCATGACACTACTTATAAAGATAATGCTCTACATTCTACCTTGGTGAGTAGTGTCTGGGGTCTTAAAAGCCCATGAGCGGCCATCTAAGATACTCCACTGGTCTCATCCCTTCAAGAGCAAGGGAGAATGAAGAGAACAGGATACAACAAAAAGATTAATCCAAAGGACTAATTGTCCACAGCTACCAAGGCCTCCACCGGACTGAGTCCAGTACAGCTAGATGGTGCCCGGCTACCACCACTGACTGCTCTGACCAGGATCACAACAGAGGGTTCTGGACAGAGCTGGAGAAGGATGTAGAGCATAATTTTAACTCCCAAAAAAAAAAAAAAAAAAAGACCAGATTTACTGGCCTAAAGAATACTGGAGAAACCTCAAGAGTGTGGCCCCCAGACACCCTTTCAGCTCAGAGGTTCGATGTTAAGCCTGGGAGTGGACAGCTCAGTAAAACTAAATGGGACTAACGAGGTACAGGAGTGCGGTGACAAAGGCCAGAAGGCAGAGGGGGAGTAGGAAACTGATGATAAGGAACACAAGTTGAGTAAGGACACTGTCAATGTGTTGTGAGACTGTTGACCACTGTTATAGGGCAACATTTGTAATAACTATTAAATGGGAGGCTGTTTTGTCCTGTAAGCCTCCATCTTGGGCGAGAATGGCAGCACAATTGGAAAAGCATAGTCAATATCACTTAAATGTGTAAGTAAAAAGTTTTGAAATGGTGTTAAAAAAAAAAAAAAACAAATGAGACTAATGAGGTACAGTAGTCCAGTGACAAGGGCCAGAAGACAGAAGGGGACAAGGAAGTCCCCTGGTGATAGGGAACACAAGGTGGAGTAAGGATATTCTTGATGTGTTGTGAGATTGTTAACCATTGTCATAGGGCAACATGTGTAGTAACTGTTAAATGAGAAACTATTTTGTTCTGTAAGCCTTCATCTTAAGTGAGAATAACAGCACAGTTGGAAGAGCGTAGTCAATGTCACTGAACTGTGTGTGTAGAAATTTTTGAAACGGTGTATCTTTGGCTATCTGTATTTTCATCAAAAAAAAAAAAAAAAGGTTGAGAATTTAGAGGCTTAATATGTTGTGGGGTTGTTAACCAATGTCATAAAACAACATGTGTACTACTGTTTCATGAGAAACTATTTGTTCTGTAAGCCTTCACCTGAAGTACAATAAAATATAATAAAAAAATAAACTCGTTGCTGTGGAGTTGATTTCGACTCATAGTGACCCTATAGGGCAGAGTAGAACTGCTCCTTAGGATTTCCAAGGAGCAGCTGGTGGATTCTAACTGCTGACATTTTGCTTAGCAGCCAAGCTCTTAACCACTGTGACACCAGGGCTCCAGGACACTGGAAGGGTCCCCCAAAGTATGAAAGTTCCCAAAGTGTAAGTTTCATTGGCTTTTCAGTAAATACACCTATAATCCTAATAATAGAGTAATAAATAATGATAATAACAACAACAGCAGCAGTAGCAGCTACCATATACTGAGTACCTAGCATTGTACTAAGCGCTTTACATGCCTTATCTTATTTAATCCTTGCAACAACCCCATGAATTAGATACCAATTATTGCAGATGTGGAAACTGAGCCTCAGTAACTTGCCAAAGTACACACAGCTAGTAAGTGGTGGAATTGGATTCAATATCAGAGATTCTTACTTTACAGCCCAAGCTCTTAATCACCAAAGCATAAGGTTCTCAAGAAGTTCTCGAGAGTCTTATGATAATTCTAAAGGAAGTGCCTGAGCCAACCTTGGAGGGCTCAGAAAAAAGCTTTTCTGGAGCAAACAGTATCTAAAGCAGCATTTCTCAACATCAGCACTATTAACACTTTAGGTCAGATAATTCTTTGTTGTGAGAAGCAGTCCTGTGCATCGTAAGATGTTTAGCAGGATCCCTGACCTCTACCTACTAGATGCCGGTAGTATCCCTCCTCAGCTGTGACAACCTGAAATATATTCAGACACTGTCCCTGGGGAGAAGGGTGGGGGGCAAAACCACTCCAGTCAAAAACAGTTGACTTAAAGAACAAGTAATAGGTAGCTAGGTAAGGAAGTGGGAGAGGGACTCTCCTGAAACCAGCAAGAGCAAAGGCAGCAAAATTGTAAACAGCATGATAGGTACAAAGAAAGGCAGGCAGTCTGCTGCTACTTGAGGCAAAAAGGAAAGGCTGGAGATTGGCTGGTGGTGAAGTAGGAAGGGGTTAGATTACAGAGTCAGCCTTAGCAGAGTTAAGAGTTTTAGCCTATCAGAAGGAGTGGGATTTATAAAACTATCATAAACTAGGTAATGGTATTGTCAAAGGTACATTTTTCAATACCCATTCCGGCCTCTTTGTAGATAAGTCTGATACCTACAAGTCTATTCAGTTAACTTTGCCCTTGTCTACTTTAAAGACAGCTTATGCCACCTAAGCTATTTGGAAATCATTCAAAAGTCCTGGAGAGATGAGAGTATGGATGGGTTAGTGACAACTCATTTCCATCTCTGGGAAGACAGAAATTTCAATACAGCCTTACCAGGTGGTGGGCTGGCAATATCATCTTCATATATGATGTGCTGGGAAGGTCTTTGCTGCTAAACTATTGCATCCATCATAAAAGGGAAACAGGGCATGGAGCAGATGAAGAAGATCATGGAAAATCTGCATGAAGTATGCACACTCTGTTCAGTTGTGCTTAACACAGAAAGACAGAAAGTAAAGAAAATATTTTGTGTCCACAAGCATCAACCACCTGGACTACTTCCAGATCCAGCCATTTGGATGATGAAAGGAGCATTCTGATAGTATTGCAGACATTTCTCATTGCCTATCCAATTCCTATTCTCCCCTTTGTCTTTACTAACATCCTGATTTCATGCGGGAAGCAATGTTCCTGGCTAAAATTACTTACCAGATTCCTACACAGCTGGAGTGGCCAAGTAACACAGGCAAATAGAATGTATGCAGGTGTCGTTGGGTGGGGCTTCCAAGAAAGCTTTTAGAATGGAGCCAACTCAGCTTGCATGACCCTTTGGGCTTTTGACCCTCTGTCATATTCTTGCTTGGAACAGAGACTTGAGACTAAAAAATGAAATAACCATGAGGTGACTGTCATGACCATGAAGACCTCCACATCAAGGAGGTGGAAAGAAAAGATGGAAAGAGATGGACACAATAGTTGCATCCTTGGTGGTTTGCCTTCCTCTGAATATATCAATGCATGGGATAAATAAGCTCCATCTTTTTATAAGTTTCATACTTCTTTGTGTTTTGTTTTATGCAACAGAGCAAGGTGATGATCAAGAATCATTATTCAATTCTGTTAACAGCTTTTTTATCCTCACAGTTGAATTGTTGTAATATTATTTGAAATCAAGTGCAACTTCAATTAATGAAAATATCTGGTGGAGAATTATGCAGTCAATCTGATTTGGCATTTGGTCAGCTAGATTTCTTTTTATAGCTTTTATATACTTAAAGGTATGCTGGGAATTATTTCTAATACAGTTGGTTTTCCAGTCTGGTTAAGATATCTGTGGATTCACAAGGGCCTTTGCTCTGGCTGTTCCCTCTATTTGAAAAGTTCTTCACTAACTCCTTTGTCAACTTCAAGTCTCTGCTCAAAGCTCATCTTCTCTATGTGGCTTATCTTATAGACCCTATTCAATTCTGCAAACTCCCTGTACTTACATCCCTGCCCCTCGCCCCCAAAAAGAATCATTACTCAAGCAATACCAACGTAGTGGGTTGAACAGTGTCTCCCAAAAAATTCACGTCCACCCAGAACTTCAGAATGTGAACTTATTTGGAAATAGGACTAGTTACAGATCTCAGAATAAAAACATCCTAGGCTAAATGCAGTTACTGTTGTCTTCATAAGAGAAAGAAGAGCAGGATTCAGAAAAAGTGACACAGAGAAGAAGGTCATGTGAAGATGGAGGTAGAGACTGGAGCGATGCAGCTATAAGCCAAGAAACGCCAAGTATTGCTAGGAACCAGCAGAAGCTAGGAAAATGCACGAAAGGATACTTCCCTAGAGCTTTCAGAGGGAAAATGGCCCTGATGATGTTCTAGCATCCAGAACTGTGAGAGAATAAACCCCTTTTGTTTTAAGCTAACACACTGGTGGCAAATTATTACAGCATCCCTAGGGAACCTATATATCCCATAAGGAAAATAATGAAATAACCAGGGAGACCACAGAATGAAATAACTAGGAGAATCCTGGTGAAACTTATAATGCTTACAAGAAAAAAAAATAATAATTGTAAAGCCCAAGAAGAACTAATCTGAATCTTTTGATTGATTTAAACATTTGAGCTGTCAGGTAGGGCTTTTTGGGCACTGTGGAGAAAAGTCTATTATCAACCTAGAATCCATTGAAAGAAAGGAGAGTAAAAGTTACAGTTTTTAAAAACCCTTGTTCAATTCCAATGTTTAGCAGGAAGAGCAGTAAAAATAGACAAAAGAAGAAATTTCAGAGATTCTAAAACAAACTCTGTGCCTGAAACATACATGAGAAGATTTCTGTAAAATAATTTACCTTCATCCGACTCAAATGGTTATCAAACTCTCCAATTTGCGTGGCACCTTAGGATGATATTATACTCCTAAATACTGACATATTGACATATTAGTAGCATTTTCCTCTACTAGCATATGGTTTCCTTTCCCCAATCTTCTTGTAAGCACTTCTCCCCCGAAAGGCTCACTTGTCACAAATTGCCACTCATCAGCCAAGCCAGCTTCAATTCATAAAAAAATACCTTGGGTGATGTACGCAGTTCTGGTGGCTTCATTTTCATGACAAAGAATGATATCCAACCCATACCTAGCTATGACAAGCTGTAGCTGAATAATCCATTTTCTGGTTGGGCTTCATATCAAAGATGACCCCTCCAGCAGGGAAGGTTCACCAGGGAACAAAACATTCTGAAGAAATAAAATTCTGTGTTTGACCTGGGGATGTAAGGACTTTTTCATTATAAACTATAAAATCTAAGTAGTGAGTTAGAGTTATTTGTGTTTGTCCTCCATGGGTAGTAAAAACTACATTGTCTCTCAGTGTTTGTGTAATTAAACTTTATTAGCCGGAGCTAATCTTTAATTCAGAAGTTTGAGCTGCCCATTAAGAAATACTTGGTGAAAAGCAATCGGTAAGGTTATTGACAGGTCCTCCTGAATATGTGGATTGAATGAATCAGTCTTTCTCAGTGACAAGCAGTAAATACCAGTGTATGTGTGTTGGGGGTGGGGGGTGGGGCAGGGTGAAAGTATAAGGAAATAAAAAATAATTTTTAAAAAATGCTCAGAAGAGTGTTAATACAAAGAAAAATTAATTAATATTCTTCTACAGGCAGTCTAGAGAATCCATGGATTGGAGGGGCAGCTTTAGGCAGCAAGTAATCAAAATATTGGGGGTGTATGCATAATGTGGGTGGATAGTACAAGTTAATTGTATATAAAAATATTAAAAATGCTCAGGTTCTCAAGGATAATATACACTGTAACTGTCTGTAGTTTTTATTTTTTACCTTGATGATAAATTTGCAGTATTTACACCAATGCTAAGGAAGTAGAATTGTGACATATTTTTCATAATGTATTGAGGTTTTCTAAATTTTTCATAGTTCTGTCACTTTTCCTACAGTTACAAAATCTTCCCCTCTAACACTCTCTTTTCTCTGAACTCCTCTGAAAATACTTTCCAATACTACACAAATGACCATTGATTTTACAATGTAAAAATAATACTGCTCTTGATTTGATGCTAAACGAGGTAAAATGTTGGTTTGGATTCAAATCCTTGCTAAAACTCAGAGCACAGAAAGTGTCTTAATTCGTAAAGGTTTATGATGCTCCATGTGTCATAAACCTGAGTCAAATAGAAGTAAACAGTAAGGGAATATATTATCTTCTATAACCAGAAATGTAGACATAGGGTGGACTACAGGCATAGTATGATCAAGGCCCTGGATCTTTTTCTTTGGGTTTCTCTTGTCTTTGCTTTTCCCTATGGCAGATTTGTTCTTAGATAGTGTCTTAGTTATCTAGTGCTACTGTAATAGAAATACCACAAGTGGATGACTTTAACAAAGAGAAATTTATTCTCTCAAAGTCTAGGAGGCTAGAAGTCTGGAATTAGGGTGCCAGCTCCAGGGGAGGCTTTCTCTCTCTGTCAGCTCTGGGGGAAGGTCCTTGTCGTTGATCTTCCCCAGTTGAAGAGTTTCTCAGCACAGGAACCCAGGGTCCAAAGACACACTATTCTCTTGGCTCTTGTTTCTTAGTGGTATGAGGTTCTCATGTCTCTCTGCTTGCTCTTCTCTTTTGTATCACAAAAGAGATTGATTTAAGGCGCAACCTAATCTTGGAGATTGAGTCCTAACTCATTAACATAGCTGCCGCTAGTCCCACCTCATTAACATGATAGAAGTAGAATTTACAACACATAGGAAAATCACATCAGATGACAAAATGGTGTACAATCATACAATACTGGGGATCATGGCCCAGCCAAGATGACACATACTTTGGAAGGATACAATTCAATCCATGACAGATAGCTTCTCCTTTGTCTAAAACATGGGCAATGTAAGAGAGTGAAACTTCTTCCCCACCGTAAAGACCTTCCTTTTACTTGATTGGCTAAACTTGGGGGATATGGCTATCCTTGGATTCCTGGACCAATCACAGGCAAAGGCATGGATTATTTTGACTGAACTTGGCTAGTGGTCTAATCTTGGTCCTAGGGATGGAATTTGTTTCCAGTGCATCCCATGATCTTGTACAGAGAAGGGTAGGACTAAGACCTAAATGAAGGAGGAAGGAAGAAGTGGCTGCTGGAGAGGCAATCAACAATATCTATCGCCCTCTACATTATGGAGATCCTAGAAAGAATCTGAATGTAGGGCAAATGATAGACAGGGATTTGCTTAGAAGGCCATTTCTAAGAGAGATCCACATCTGTGACTTTTAACAGATGATTGGATAGGAAATCAAAGTAAAGGAAGAATCATACAATATTTAACTATATGAGCAACCATTATTTGGTAGGAAATAAACTCAAATGTGAGAAGGATGGTGATGTCTTGAGTCATGTAGAACTCAGGATGTTCAAACTTCGTCAGGGAACCATAAATTCCTATAGCTGAGGAAGTACCTTAAAAGCTCATTAGATTCAGCCTCTGTCTGCTGGCGGACAGTGAGGTAAACGTCTCAGTTTGTAATTTCCAGGCCTGTATATAGATCTTACCATACTTTCATATGGGTTTCGTAAGTTAAATTCCTAGCAGGAAAATTGCTGGGTCAAAAAATGTTTCCACTTAAAATTTTGAAAACTATCACCAAAATATGCTTCAAAATGTCATACCAATGCACATTCCCCTCCAACGGTATTTGAAAGAATACTCTTCACATTTTTACCAACACTGAGTAAACTCTTAAACTGTTACTAATATGATAGGTAAAGAAAAAATAATAATAGTGTTTTGATTTAGATTCCTTTAATCATGAACGAAGGATCCCAGGTGTTGTGAAAGTTGAGCGCTCGTCTGCCAACTGAAAGGTTGGTGCTTTGACCCCACCAGGCACTCCCAGGGAGAAAAGACCTACCTGGCCATCTGCTCTCCTAAAGATTACAGCCTAGAAAACTCTATGGGGCAGTCCTACTCTGTCACATGGGTCACTACGAGTCAGAATCGACTCAATGGCACCCAACAACAACAAATTATGAATAAGGTGGAATATCTTTTTATAGTTTTATTTACTCTTTTAATTTTCATTTCTTAATTATTGCTAGGTTGGTGATTTATCATATGTCTGTTAGCGGTGCTTTAAAGTGTCCTTTGTCTGAATCAAGGAATTAATAGTAAAGTGCATCTCAGTCAAGGACCATTTTCAAGGTGTCAGATGGTACTGATCTAGTTTGTAATTTATCATTTTTATGTGATCCAAGGATATTGAGGATGCCAGGCATGTTTGTTAGATTGTTTGTCCTACATATGAGTTAGCTAGCTTTTCAGTAAGTACAGTGACTAGATAATTTGGGATGATTTTTCTAAGGAACAATCTATATCCTCTGATGGGGTGTACGTCAAGAGTGGTTGGACAATATGTTAAGGCTGACATTCCTTGAGTATGAAACATAAGGAACATTTTTCCATGACTGGGAGACATCTGCACCTCCCATTCGGGGAGGCAATAGGAGTAAAGTGTTGGGTTAGAGAGGGATCAGATTAATAGCATATATTGGATAAAATCAGCTAATGGAGGGGAATCCTCCCCTTCTCTTTCCATTTCCATTTCACCTCTCTTTCTGCTCTACCCAAATGCCTGAGTCTGTCCCTCTTTCTCTCCCTCTCGCTCATTTAGCCCAGGCACACAACCATTCTGAGAATATCTGCAATGGCCAAACTTTCTCTTGCTGCAGGGCCTTTGTTGTTGTTGTTGTGTGCCATGGAGTGCATTCTGATTCATAGCGACCCTATAGGGCACTGTAGGGCCAAGTAGAACTGCCCCGTAGTGTTTCTTAGGCTGTAGTCTTTATGGAAGAAGACTGCCACATCTTTCCCTCATGAAGCCACTGGTGGGTTCAAACTGCCAAATTTTTGGTTAGCAGCTGAGCGCTTAAGCACTGCATCACCAGGGTTCCTTCCTCAGGGCCTTACCATTTGCTATTCCTTCTTCTGGGCTCTCAGCAAACTTATCTTCTTCAAGTTTCTGCTGAAATGTCATCTCCTCAGAGGGACCTAATTGGATGGCTAAGTAGGCGGTCCCAGTTGTCTTTTGTTTATATACTATATACACGTTTGCTTTATTTGTACAACGTCACCATGGAAAGATAAACAAGAAACTAACAAAATGGTTTCTTGGGGAACAAGGGTGGGAGGAAGGCTTCTCTGTGTACTTTTTTCTTTTTTACTTTTTTTACTTTTCAGCATTGTTTTGATTGTTGAATGATTTGAATGCACCAGTGTCTTTTCATTAACATTATAATAGGGGCTTTCCTTATTAATCATTGTATGTGATGAATTAGTTTTAATAAAATGTTTATATGTAATTTTTACATCTAAAAAATTGTACAAGGTGCTGATATCAGCTGGTAGATCATTAAAAATATATTTTAATGATAAAAAAAATTGCCAAAAGAATAACACTAGCAAAAAGAAAAAAAAAACCAAAGATATGCTTTCACTGAATATGTGTGCATACATATATATAAGTGTATATTTATGTATGTTCTTTTGTTGTTGTTAGGTGCCTTCGAGTCAGTTTTGACTCATTGCAACCCTACGCACAACAGAATGAAACACTCCCAGGTCCTGCGCCGTCCTCACAATCGTTGCTACATTTGAGCCCGCTGTTGCAGCCACTGTGTCAATCCATCTTGTCAAGGGTCTTCCTCTTTTTCACTGACCCTCTACCTTACCAAGCATGATTTCCTTCTCCAGGGACTGGTCCCTCCTGATAACATGTCTAAAACACGTGAGACAAAGTCTCACCATCCTCGCTTCCAAGGAGCACTCTGGCTGTATTTCTTCCAAGACAAGCTTGTTCGTTCTTCTGGCAGTCCATGGTATAGTCAATATTCTTGGCCAACACCATAATTCAGAGGCGTCAGTTCTTCTTCAGTCTTCCTTGTTCATTGTCCAGCTTTCATAGGCATATGAAGTGATTGAAAGTATCTTGGCTTGGATCAGGTGCACCTTAGTCCTCAAAGTGACATCTTTGCTTTCCAACACTTTAAAGAGGGCTTTTGCAGAAGATTTGCCCGATGCAATACATTGTTTGATTTCTTGACAGCTGCTTTCATGAGCATTGATTCGAGATCCAAGTAAAATGAAATCCTTGACAACTTCGATCTTTTCTCCATTTATTATGACGTTGCTTATTGGTCTAGTTGTAAGGATTTTTGTTTTCTTTATGTTGAGGTGTAATTCATACCGAAGGCTGTAGTCTTTGATCTTCATCAGTAAGTGCTTCAACTCCTCTTCGCTTTCAGCAAGCACGCCTATATCATCTGCATATTGCAGGTTGTTAATGAGTCTTTCTGCAAGCCTGATGTCCTGTTCTTCTTCACATAGTCCAGCCTCTTGGATTATTTGCTCAGCATACGATTGAATAAGTATGGTGAAATGATACAACCCTGATGCACGCCTTTCCTGATTTTAAATCGCATAGTATCCCCTTGTTCTGTTCAAATGACTGCCTCTTGGCCTATGTACAGGTTCCTCATGAGCACAATTAAGTGTTCTGGAATATAATATAAATTTATTTGTATTTCCATACAAATGTATATATTTATTAAAAATTAATATATAAAGTATATTTTTATTTTATTTATATATAAAACATATATCTATATACATATAAAGAACAATTTGCCTGGTTCAGTTAGTCCAGAAAGCCCGAAATAGCATGTATAACTAGATATTACTTTTCATAAATTACATACTTATTGCATTAAAATACTCCTCTTTATTTGCTCTCCCCCAAGTAGTTACTATGCTTAAATTGAATGGACTTCCTATAATGGTGATATGAAAAGGAAGTCTGCATCCTTTAAAGGACAATTCTAATTGAAATTTTAATCTATTCTCATGTACACCCTACTGGTGTGTCTGATTTCTTCTAAATGTCCTCAGATAATTTCATACTTTAAAAAAAATTTAGTCAGACTTCCGGGCAACATGGCACTATAGTCAGAAGCACCACGCTGTCCCTCCACAGCAAAGATCAGAAAAACTAAGTCAAACAGAGTCACATGTCAATCCTGAAACCCTAAGAATCAAATGAAGAGATAAAGAAGTCAGCCAAGCACCAAATGGAATAGGAAACTGAGCGGGTACAGAGAGCGAGAAGAGATACATGCAGAGGTCCCCTATCAGCTATTGCAGCAGGGATCTGCCATCTTGGACTCCTATCAGAGATCAGCAAACAGGGGTACGAGAAAGAAGCTTCACGGAGCTTCCAGCAGGAGACAGAACAACTGGTAACCAGCGATATACGCTTTCCCACACCCCACACTTCTTCACCCCCACCCAGCCTCCTCTGCTTCCTGCAGCCACAGTCTCTTGGCCAGGAAGCACTAGCTTCACCCTGGTGTCACTTGGATTCCATCTGGCCACACTGGCTGGCTCCCTGAGTGCCTTTTGTTGGCTCTTGGTGTTGTTTTTTTCCACTTCTTTAGATTTCGTCCTTACCTCTCACCACCTCCCCCTCCTTTCTCTCAAATACCTGGCTCTGTGTGCCATCTTTGCTTCTTCCTGAAAGGCTGCAAAACACCACTCAAATGTGAAACTGCTTCCCGGCCCATGCCACCATGCTGGTGGGATCCCCAGGGCTTTTTTGTTTGTTTGCTCTGATTTGTTTGTTTGTTTTCTTTTTCTTTTCTCAGCTTGGCAGCCCCTTCTAGCCAGGCATTACCACGCAGCTTGGAAACTACTCCCTTACTCTGTGAAGATGCTCAGGGACATCCCTGGGGGCATTTCTTTTTTCTTGTTTTTGTTTCTGTTTTTTTTGTTTGTTTGTTTGTTTCTTTGTTTTATTTTCTTCTCTCTCTTATTCCTTTGTTGTCTTTCATTTCCAGTTTCTCAATTTATTCATTTTTTTACCCTTTTTCTTTTTTTCCTTTTTGTTTTTCCCCATTTCTCAGTCTCTCATCTCTCCTTTCCAATAGCAAGCTCCCTTAGCACCCTTTTTTGTTTTTGTGTATGTTTTTGCTCCTGTTCTTCTCTCCTCTCTCTCATCTCTCCCACACCTATCTTAGCTCTACACATCACAGTCTACCCCCTCCTTCCTGCCTACCTGCACCATGGATGAACATCACACTCCCAAGCAGCACAGGCGCAGCCTACTGGAACCTGCCCTGCACTGATTCCCGGTCCGCACTGTCAGCCCTTGTACGTGCCACAAACAACCCATCCCAGCAACTCCCCTTCAGGTGGAACTGCCCTGCTATACCATACCTAAGTGAATGACCCCACCCATTGGAGAAGCCAGTGAAAAGTATCGTGCCCAGAGACGAGCAAAAACAAAGAACACACAGCCTTCCTGCTCAGACATAACCAAATAAAACAGAAAAACAGGATGAAACAAACAAATCAATCAATAAATGAGGAAAATAACCACTGAATGGCCCAAAGACAGCAGACAATATCAAAACATTTACAAAAAAAGGACAGGATGGTTCCAGTAGACATCCAAAATAAAACACCAGATGACTTTCCAGTAGAAGAAAAGGCACTAGACCTAACTGATAGGGAATTCAAATCTCTAATATTCAGAAGTATCCAAGAGTTGAAGCAAAAAGCAGACAAAAATGAGGAAAAAATAGACAAATTCATGGAAAAGGGAGACAGATTCATGGAAAATACAGACAAAAAAATGGAAGAATTCAAGAAAATAATTCAGGAACAAGATGCTAAAATAAATTCACAACTAGAAATCATACAAAAACAACAATCAGAAATCCAAAAGATAAACAACAAGATTTCAGAAATGGACGGTGTCATAGAAGGGCTGAGGAGAAGGTTTGAAACAGTGGAAGACAGGATCAGCAAAACTGAAGACAAACACTTGGGTACAACTCTGAGGAAAAATCAGAAAAAAGAAAGAAGAAAAATGAGGTAACCCTGAGAATTATGTGGGATACAATCAAAGGCAAAAATCTGCGAGTGATCGGAGTTCCAAAACAGGGGGAGAAAACAGAAAACACAAAGAGGATCTTTGAAGAATTTCTGACAGAAAACTTCCCCAATATCATGAAAGATGAAAAGCTGGCCATCCAAGAAGCTCAACGAACCCCATATAGAATAGAACCCAAAAGAAAATCACCAAGGCATATCATAATCACACTTGCGAAAACCAAAGACAAAGAATCCTGAGAGCAGCTTGAGAAAAACAAAAAGTCACATACAGAGGAGAAACCATAAGACTGAGCTTGGATTATTCAGCAGAAATCATGCAGGCAAGAAGGCAATGGGATAACACACATAAAACCTTGAAAGAAAAAAATTGCCAGCCAAGAATAATATATCCTGCAAAACTCTCATTCAGATATGATGGTGAAATTAGGTCATTTCCAGATAAAGAGAAATTAAGGGACTATGTAAAAAGCAAACCAAATTTACAAGACTTATTAAAGGGAGTCCTTTGATCCAAGAACAAACAACATCAGACCACAGGCTGAATCTAGAACACAGGATTGTACTAGCCAGATACCAACCTAGGAAATTAACTCTTAAGGACTATGCAAAACCAAAAGAATTACAGTAGGGAACCCAAGAGGTTAATCTGTATGGCTGTCAGACACCCTTTTAGCTCAGTGGTGAATTCACTTCCGAGGTTCACCATTCAGCTGGGGGTTGGACAGCCCCATAAAACAAAAGGGGACTAATGAGGCACAGCAGTCCAGGGACAAGGACTAGAAGGCGGGAGGGGACGGGAAAGCTGATGTTAGGGAACCCAAGGTAGAGAAGAGACAGTGTTGACATGTCATGGGGTTGTTAACCATTGTCATAGGGCAATATGTGTACTAACTGTTTAATGAGAAACTATTTGTTCTGCAAACCTTCATCTAAGGTACAAAAAAAAAAAAGAATTATCTATGTGAGATCAAATTGACAACAGCAACTCAAAAGGTTTGATGGGAAGCCTAGGGGGCAGTGAGTTGAAGACAATGGTGATGGAATAATTTGGAAAAGGATAGTGAGAATGGCAGCACAACTGGAAGAATGTAATCAATGTCACTGAATTGTACATGCAGAAACTTTTGAAATGGTATAACTTTGGCTATGTATATTTTCACCATAAAAATGTCCTCCAAGTTCAAGAAAGGAGTGTTGACATGTCGTGGGGTTGTTAACCAATGTCATAAAACAATATGTGTACTGACAAAAAAAAAAAAAGTTAGGTATAATTCTCCTCTAAGGTTGAGAAATCAAACAACATATTGCATTGGGCATATTTGCTGCAAAATACCTCTTTAAAGTCCAAAAAAGTAAAGATGTCACTTTGATGACGAAAGTGACCTGACCCAAGCCATGATCTTTTCAATCACCTCATATACATACGAAAGCTGGACAATGAGAAGGGAAGACAGAAGAATTGATGCATTGGAATTGTGGTGTTGAAGAATATTGAATATATCATAGACTGCTAGAAGAACCAACAAATCAGTCTTAGAAGAAATACAACTGGAACGCTCCTTAGAAATGAGGACGGTGAGACTTTGGCTCACTTGCTTCGGACACGTCATCAGACAAGAGCCATAACTAGAGAAGGACATCATGTCTGGTATAAATGGAGGGTCACTGAAAATGAAGGAAACCTGCAACGAGATGGACTGACACAACAGCCTTAACAATGGACTTAAACGTATCAGTGATCATGAAGACGGCATAGGATAAGGCAATATTTCTGTTATACCTAAGGTCGTCATGAATTGGAGCCGACCTGACAGAAATTAACAAGGTTGAGAAACAAAAATGCCAAACCCATTGCTATAGAGTCAATTTCAGCTCATAGCAACCCTATAGGACAGAGTAGAACATCCCCATAGGGTTTCTGAAGAGTGGCTGGTGGATTCGAACTACCAAACTTTTGGTTAGCAGCTGAACACTTAACCACGGTACTTGCTATTTCAAAATGGTCAAGAAATATCCTTTCCTGAAAAGTATTCTTACTGTCTGATAAATATTCAGCTGCCACTCATTGCTTTATACCGGTAATTTGAGGAGTGCATATGACAGATCATTCTAGTTTTCAAGAGAAGGGATGAAAGGGGTCATTGTTTTTGACTAATTCATTTTTTCCCAGAGTAAATCTTTGGAATTCAAACAAAAACTTCTAACAAATTGGGCTTTGAGATCATTGCACCCAGCGAATAATAGCCAGACTCAATCTTCAAACTCTCACCCTAAGTACCTCAGTTTGTCTGAGCAGAGAAAGGTTATGGAGACAGACAGTAAGCCTTCTTAAAAATCTCTTAGGAATCATCCTAAAGTGTGGGTAGGCTTAGGGTAACAATCAGAGTACAAAGAGAATATTCCAAGGCATGCAATAACAAAGAGCAGCTGAACTTGATCAACTCCAGTGACAAGAGCTAGTGGAATCGCCTACTACCATCAACTATTTAGGACTACCTGTGCAAAGAAAACTAGATGACCAATCTTTCCATTGCCTGACCCTATAACATTATCATCTGCCTCTACACCTTTTGGGTGAAAAAGCCTGAGATCCCTAAAAAGCTTCCAGGGATTTCATATTTCTCAAAGTGACTGTTGTGATGTTGGTAAAAATGGGGGTGCGACAATGCCCACTATCATTCCAGAGAAGACAAGGTAAGAGGAAGCCCCTATCAGACAACAGGGAAGCTGTCTGCTGCTCCTTTCAAAGTACAAAAAATACTTTCTCAAATATTCAAAGTTACTCTTCAAATCTTTCATTTCTATTCAAATCCACTCTGTTCATTTTTATCAAGTACCAAAGAATGTCCTTATTTGCACAGTACTAGATACTTGTTGGAATATTATCTCAGCTATGAAATAACACCCATGACGCAGTCCAGAAATTAAACTAGAAATTTCACAGGACTACAAAGAATTGAAAAGTGCTTCCCCCTCCCAACATCCCAGTCTACAGCTATTCTGACACATGGTGTTTCAGTACGTTCAGATGGGATATGTTGACTCTCATTCACGATAATTTGGTCCTCAATATGAATACATATGGGTGAAATATGTACGTATATTGAATGAGAGGAATAAGCCACCTAAGTTCTCCAACGTACCCTCCAATCCACGGGGTTCTTTTCTTGCAGCTGGCACTGCAGTCAAGAAAGTCTTTTTGTTTGTTTACTGAATCATAAATCTGCCCAAAGAGCCTAACTCTAAACTATGGTTGCATTTCTGATGGAAAGCTGGCACATAATTTAAATTCCAACAGCACTACATGTTCCCATATTTCTTATTTGTGACTTGCTAACTCACAGACGTAGTGTGCTGTACAGGTACGTGTCACTTAATGCCCATTTGGGCAATGTCCAACCACATACATGTCCGTGGACCAGGGCACCCTGGTGTCTGAATGCTAGGATGCCAGACCCACCTAGATGTCAGAGCCCCACTTTTGCCTGACTGCTGTGAGTGGCCCAGAAGTTACCTAGTCTGTGATGATGGCAGCTCAGCCTTGGCTCCTTTTGCCCAGTGTGGTCTCTTAGGCGGCCAATGGAAAGGTATGTGCTCAGACGCCCCGGCCCTGGCTCGGGCACCTTTGAACTCATTGGCCCACACCATCTTCTCCCTGGTTAGGTTGTCAGGTTCTTACGAGCAAGCTGGCCTTCCCTGCATGTGGCTTAGCAGAGAAGGTGGTGACAGCCTTGAGGGACCCGCTGAGAGCTCACCTGAGGTGTCTGCAGCAGGTGCTGCCTGGGCTGCAGCCCCCAAGGCCTGTGCACCCAGGAGCCCAGAGACCCAAGGACACAGGTGTTCACGCAACGTACGAGTAATGTAGTGTCCTATATCACAGAACGTATCATGGATGTTAAGCAATGCATACCTGTACTATCATTTTAATAAATAGTTTGAGTGAAGACCATTTTTCTTTGTATCCAAATTCTGTTTCTTTTTCTTCCTTTTATTCAGTCTTTTTTTTTTTTTTTTTTAACTGACATATCCTGAGATCCAATAAAGGGCTTTGAAAAGGCATTTCATTTCAAAGGTAGCCATCATGTTTCAACAGCCAATAAACTAAATGACCAGATAGAACAATGTCTTTAAATCGCCCAAGTTAGTGGGTGACAATTCTGGTTTGCCACTTCGTTTGAAGGGAAAGGATATCATTGATTCCTCTTGTTCAGCCAGTGAGTTTTGAGTAAACATTATTTTTTAGAAAATCAGTTTTCTTGGGTTTCCTCATCAACACAGTTTTTTCGCCATAACGGTAGATAATTACTTAGTATATTTGGGGAAATGGAGCCCATCTTCACAACAGAGATGGCACTCAGATACAGACTGAGTCCAACTGGATTCACCATCCAAGCTGTGAAGAAATGGATATCATGAGGCTTTTAATCTTGTATGAAACAAAAAGATTAAACTGTCAATATTACAATGAAGTGCCGTGACGAGCCCGATGATGGAACCCTACTCTCAGAGCAGCATCTGATGATATGTATGCAAGGAATAGACTTTTCCTGATAATGCATGTAATTAGAGTACAGAACAAAATGTTCTGTTCAAATTCATGACATGCCCAACTAATAAAGGAAGAGAGGATGAGGCCCTTGCTATTTATTTGCATGAAAAAGCTTCAATATAGGATACACTTTAGAGAAATTAGTTTTTAATCTAGGTGACTAGATGAGATTTTGACCCTGAACTATTTTCTAAGTTGACCTGTGAGAATTTATGCAGAAATAAGACTGTGATACATATAAACCAGACAGGCATTGCTTTTTTCATTAATTCCTGAATGTCTCATATAGTCAAGAGAAGCAGAAAATTGGTCCTTTTAAAAGCCCACCTTACGAGAAATTGCTTTTATGAAACATAATCAGAAAGAGCTGATAGGAATCTTAGCAGGAATGTATTCTTTTTAAATTTAGACATTCAAGAAGTTAGCTACATTGATTCAGCAGTGATGGTTCTCCACTGACCTGTATAAAACAGAAATCTACAGTTGTATATTGTTATGAATCTATTTAAGAGGACTCTTGCTATCATAGTACCAGCCCTTCAGGATGAATTATGGACCACACAACGGGTACTTGAAACAAAGCTTTACATCAGTTCGTGGGTTTATTTCTCCATGATAAAGGTTAGTGTCACATCCACTAGGTATGTATAAGAAATTGCTTTTAAGAGTAGAGATCTTCTTATTTGTCTTCCCTGTCTCTAAGGTCTGTGCTAATGAGAGGGGCATTCAGGGCTGGCAGGGCCAGAGCAAGTGACAGGAGTGATAGGGGCCCCTTTTATACCCATCAGTCTGACCCAAGGCCAAGGTACCCAATGACAGCTGAACTAAAGACAGACAGAGAGAGGTCTTTTCCTTGTTTTTAAAAACGGTGTCTCATATCAACATTATCCATATAATGTATCATGTAACAGCAGTCACTTCACTTTTGATTAAACAGAAAACAGCGAAGCATGAGATAAAAGACAAATGTCTCGTGTATATTTCAACACCAGCTGAAACACTAGTAAGTAACAATACTTGCCACAGTCCTTATGCAGATATAAGAAATGAAAGTAATCTGGCACATGTTAGTAAAAAGCACCAAGATCCACGTGGATGCTCAAGCCAGAAACGGAGGAGTTATTCTTGCTTCCTCCCTTTACTTTTCTTCCTACCTGCAAATCCTTATCTGTCAGTTCTCCCTTCCAAAATAAATCTCGAATTTGTCGATTCTCCCTTCCAATGTGTATCTTGAATTTGTCAATTCTCTCTAGCTCCATCCTGGCTCAGGCCATCATCTCTGCTTGCCTGTCTTCTTAAAAAAGGTTTTTTTTTTTTTTTTAATTATCTTCCTGTTCTTGACCTCCTGTAATCCATTTCCACAAAACAGCAAGAATAATCAGATTATGCTGGTCAGCTACTTAAAACCTTCAATGACTTCCTTTTGCATTTAGATTAAAATCCAAACCCATTAAAGTCACAAGAGCCCCTGAGATCTGGCCTCTGGTTCTCTGTAACCTCATTTCCTACAGGGTCAACAGCAATGCAGCTACACTTCTCGGACATCCATTCCTCAAGTTATTTCCTACTTCAAGGCCTGCTGTTCCCTCAGCCTGATCCACTCTTCCTCCTTCATATCTCAGCCAAAATATCTGCTCCTTGGAGAGACCTTTCTTCATTGCTATATCTAAATTAGATCTAGCCCTTCTGGGGTGTTTCTTTTGTTCTGCTTATTAAAATTTGCTATTGTTTTGTTTGTTGACATTTTTCTTTGTTCATCTTTCCCAGGAAAATATAAATGTCATGAAGGTAGGGACGATATCTCTTCTGGTTATTGCCATATCTACACAGTATGTGCTCAATTGACATTTGTTGAATGAATAAAAGAATGAATTGCAACTCTGCTTTCATAGACATAGGCTGCAAAAAAATGTAGAGATGCAGATAAATTCCAGGGGACAACATTGCCTGTACTTGATTTGTTTTCATGTTCAGGAAACACAGGTTATTAAGAGCTTGACTGCTCACCAAAAGATCGGCAGTTCAAATTTACCAGCTGCTCCTTGGAAACCCTACAGGGCAGTTCTGTTCTGTCCTATAGGGTCGCTATGAGTCGGAACCAACTCCACGGCATCTAACAACAACAACAACTAACATAAATGTTCAATTATATCTGATTTTCACAAGGGGAAAGTAAAGGGAATAGATACTCTCACATATTGCAACCATAAAGCTTGCTCAAAGTGTCTGTATTTTTTTATTTGTGAATGGGTGAGCTAGATTTTTCTCTGGAAGTGAGTTAAACCCTTTTGGAAGCTTTCTTATCTCTTTTGGGCCACTTAAGTAAGAAACAAACTAGAGTTCTTAACGTGTCCCAGAATGCCACATTTACTGCCAAAGAACATGTAGCCTGGTTATATTCACTTGTGTGTATTCACTGTAGAAAACAAGTATAACAGGCTTGTAAAAAGTGAAAAAATGCTTGGCTGACACTATTGAAATCGCTGACAAATCAAACTACAATCAGAAAGGTAAAGAAACTATTTCATAACAATACTAAGGGAAAAAAAGATTTTATGAGCATGTTTTAAGTGAACAAAATGTTTTACAATGTCCTTCTATTTTAACTATAAGTACGATTTTTCTTATTAGTATTCATTGTCCAAAGAAAATTTAGAAAGCAAGTAAAAAGCAGCTAATGAACAAACTACTAACATATCTATTAAAGCTATGCTTCACTAGGTATTAAAGTATATTTAACGGTACTAAAGAAAAGCTGCCAATGTATCCATGCAATCTGAAACTGAAAAACTTAGCAAGCATGGACATAGTAAAGAGCATAATTCATGTGAATTTTAAACACATAATAGTTTATTTTGAAGAAATATGTTCACACCAGGGGTTATGAGTAAAGTCTTTCCTGCAGCTAGGAATACTAATGGAAATTTTTATAAACCTGGCTCTAGTATAAGTGAATGGAACTCTCTTTCCTGTAAACTAGAGAGAAGTATTGGCAAATGTCATTTATCCAGTCTAATAAACCAGTCTGTCCAGCAGAGGTCAAGTCTCTGGAGAGATTCTGCTCACACAGAAGGAACTATTTCCCCCCAAACCACTGCCCACCCCACATTGAAGGGATTCTGACCACTCAGATGCTTAGTAGCCTGACCATTGGACACAGAAGCATTGATGGAGCCTCTATGGTTCATGCACTGGCATACACCCCTGGCTGAGTGGACACGGTTATGCAGACACGTAGGGCCCATATGTGCCCATATGTACATCTGTAGTTCACCCATTTCGTCACAGTCAACATACCACAGGGGATAATACAGTCATGCTGCAAAATTATAGGCTCTTACATCAGAGAAGGAGGGTCTTACCGAGTCTATTTCTAACAGTCAGAAAGATACATACAGGTTGGACTTGATCTGCTTGTCCCTCCAAAGGAATGGGGTATGAAAATCACTCTGTTTGCAGCCCCAGCAGAATATAAATAGCGCAGCTAAAAAGCTCTGAGGGAAAGAGACAGAAAGCTGCAGGACCACGTGATCAGAAAGAGAAGCCAATCTGCAGAGGAATCACAGGGCATCTTCCTTTAAATATTAGAGGGAAAAAAGAAACCTACTTAAAGGGTTATCTGCATTTGAGGCTATAGTTCTTCTAAGGAAAGTAACAAGATCCCTGCAATGAGGAATTGGCTACCCTAGGGATGGGGTGTCGGGAGGGCACAAGATACTTAAAGAGAAGATTAGAAGATCTGGCTAAAGATTTTCAACAGCTGCTAAGTAAAAACAGAAGAAAAGTGAAATACTAGAGCCTCATTGTAACTACCCATGCACACACCTATGCACACATGCACACCCTTGCACAAACACATGTCCATATGCCCATGCACATCTGAGCTTGCCCACAAATTTGCACACACACACACGCAAACGTGCACACATACATGCGCACACAAATGCACACATGCCCATGCAAATGTATCTGCTACAGATATCCTGGTTCTAAGCAGGTATTTGGACACGTGTACATATCCACAAACACACATACTCACGTGCACACACATAGCAACTCATTCATACTTATATTGACTCTTTGCTAAGCTGGATATAGTTCTCATTATGGAGTGAGGGTTCAGTCATTTTCATTCAGTCATTTTGTGACCTTTATAAAATTTTACATCCAAGAACCTCTGAAGGAATTGTTTTAGATCAATGGTAGCAAAATGGATGGCCCACAAACTGGGTATAAGCTTGTTTTATTTGCCTCACAAAGTATTTAGGACAACTTGAATTGCTTGCCAACATTTGTAAATCAAGAAGTTTTATATATATAATCCAGATTTTCAGCTTCTTTTGAGAAAGAACAAAATCTGGCAGCACTGGGCCCACATTGCTGTATGGCAACAATTGGCTAGAGCTGATAGCAGCTGCCTCTTCAGACTGAACCTGCGCTCTCAAGATCCCAAGAATGTCCATCTTCTTTGGCTTAATGTTTCTCAAATGTTAATGTGCAGCATTTGGGAATTCTTATTAAAATGCAAATCGTGATTCAGTAGGTCTTGGAGGAGGCCTGAGATTCTACAGTTCTAGCAAACTACAAACTCCCAGATGTTGCTGCTGCTGCTGGTTATAAGGATGACACTTTGAGGGTCTAGTCAACCAAAACCGCTCCCCCCTTTTGGGTTGCCAGATTTAGCAAAGAGAAATGAAAAGATACCAAGTTATAGTTGAATTTCAGAAAAACACTGAATAACGTATATTTTTTAACGTAAGTATGTTCCATGCAAATGAGCCCTGGTGACATGACCGAAAGGTCGGCTGTTCAAACCCACCAGCCACTCCATGGAAGAAAGATGTGGCAGTCTGCTCTAATAAAGATTTACAGCCTTGGAAACCCTATCAGGCACTTTTACTCTGTCCTACAGGGTTGCTATGAGTCAGAATTGACTCGACAGCACTGTAGTCGACATATAAGTATTCATATATGTATATACAAAGCCAAAAAAAACCCGTTGCTGTTGAGTTGATTCCGACTCATAGCGATCCTGTAGGACAGAGCAGAACTGCCCCTTGGGTTTCCAAGCAGCGGATGGTGGATTCAAACTGCCGACATTTTCTTTAGCAGCTGAGCTCTTAACCACTGTGCCACCAGGGCCCCATATACATATATACCTGCACATATATATTTTGTGGTGGTCGTTGAAAAATTAAAAATGCGATCACAATTACAAAAGGTTTTTTGATTTTTTTTTTTTCACTTGGGTACATCTTAGTGATATAATTTACTAGGTCAAGCTGTGCACACTTCACCTGCATTCAGTGTTACATATTCCATCACTAAAAATACCAAGTGTCTACTATCTAGAGAGTGATACCCCTTCTCCTCTCTTCTCCCATCCATCCACAGTAACCACTAATGAACACTGGTCTCTGTATATATAACTATTCTTGTCTTTTTTTTATAAAAGAGAGAACATGTAATATTTGTCCTTTTGTGATTGATTTATTTCACTCAGCATGATGGCCTCCAGAGTCATTCATGTTATGTTTCGAGGACTTGTCATTCTTTATGGCTACATAGTATTCCATTGTATGTATGCACCACATTTTGTTTTTCCATTCATCCATTGACGGGCTCTTAGGTTGTTTACATCTTTTTGGTACTGTGAGTAGTGCTACAATGCACATAGGTGTGCATATGTCTGCTTGCGTCTCTTCTACTACATCTCTAGGGTATAGGCCTAGAAGTAGGATTGCTGGATCACAGCACAGTTCAATTTCTAGTTTTTTGAGGAAGCTCCATACGATTTTCCATAATGGTTGTATCATTTTACATCCCATCAGCTGTGGACAAGTGTTCCAATCTCCCCACATCCTCACCAGCATTTGTTGTTTTCTGTTTTGGGTTTTTTTTTAAATCAGTGCCATTTTAACAGGGGTGAGATGACATCTAATTGTAATTTTGATTTGCATCTCTCTAATGGCTAATGATTACAAACATTTTTTCATGTGTTTGTAGGCCACTTGAATGTCCTTGTCACGGATTGAATTGTGTCCCCCAAAAATCTCTGTCAACTTGGCTAGGTCATGATTCCCGGTATTGTATGATTGTGTACCATTTTGTAATCTGATGTGATTTCCCTATCACTAAATCCTATCACTATGATGTAATAAGATAGATTAGTGGCAGTTATATTGATGAGATTTACAAGCTTAGAAAGTGTCTTCTGAGGTACAAAAGAGAGAAGCAAGCAGAAAGACATGGTAACCTCATACCACAAAGAAAGTAGTACTGGGAGCAGAGTGCATCTTTTGGACCTGAGGTTCCTGTGCTGAGATGCTCCAGACCAAGGGAAGACTGATGCATCACAAGGACCTTCCTCCAGAGCCGACAGAGAGAGAAAGCCTCCTCCTGGAGCTGATGCCCTGAATTTGGACTTGTAGCCTACTGGACCATGAGAGAATAAATTTCTCTTTGTTAAAGCCATCTGCTTGTGGTACTTCTGTTATAGCAGCGCCAGATATCTAAGACAGTCCTTTTTTTTTTCTTTTTTTATTGTACTTTAGATGAAGATTTACAGAACAGTTTCTCATTAAACAGTTAGTACACATATTGTTTTATGACAATGGTTAACCCCACAGTATGTTAGCACTGTCCCTTCTCAATCTTGGGTTCCCTATTACCAGCTTTCCTGTCCCCTCCTGCCTTCTAGTCCTTCTTCCTGGACTGTTGTGTCCCATTAGTTTCATTTTGTTTTACGGGCCTGTCTAATCTTCGGCTGAACGGTGAACCTCAGGTGTGACTTCATTACTGAGCTAAAAGGGTGTTCGGGGGCCATACTCTCCGGGTTTCTCCAGTCTCTGTCAGATCAGTTAAGTCTGGTATTTTTTCGTGAGTTAGAATTTAGTTCTACATTTTTCTCCAGCTCTGTCCAGGACCCTCTGTTGTGATCCCTGTCAGAGCAGTCAGTGGTGGTAGCTGGGCACCATCTAGCTGTACTGGACTCAGTCTGGTGGAGGCCGTGGTAATTGCGGTTCATTAGCCCTTTGGACTAATCTTTCCCTTATATCTTGTTTTCTTCATTCTCCCTTGCTCCCAAAGGGGTGAGACTACTGGAGTATCTTAGATGGCTATTCACAGGCTTTTAAGACCCCAGACACTACTCACCAAGGTAGAAGGTAGAACATTTTCTTTATAAACTGTGTTACGCCGATTGAGTTAGATGTTCCCTGAAACCATGGTCCCCACAGTCCTCTGCCCAGCAATTCGGTCCCTCAGGGAGTTTAGATGTGTCTATGGAGCTTCCATGACCTTTCCTTGTACAAGTTAAGACAGTCCTCTTTGATGAAGTGTCTGTTCATGTCCTTTCCCCATTTTTTAATTAGGTTGTTTGTCTTTTTTGTTGTTGCATTGTTGAAGTTTTCTGTATATTTTAGACATTAGACCCTTGTCAGATATCTCGTTCCCAAATATTTTTTCACAGGAGGTAGGTTGTCTTTTTACTCTTTTGATAAAGTCATAAGTATTCAATTTTTATGAGGTCTTAGTTATCTAATTTATCTTCTTCTGTTTGTGCATTTGTAGTTCTGATTAATAATCTATTTCTGAAAAAAATTAGGTCCCATAGCTTTGTCCCTATGTTTTCTTCCAAGAACTTTACAGTTTTAGCTTTAACATTTAGGTCTTTGATCCATTTTGAGTTAGTTTTTGTGTATGGTGTGAGGTACAGGTCCTGTTTAATTTTTCTGCAAGTGGATATCCAAGTTTGCTAGCACCATTTGTTAAAGAGGCTGTTTCTTCCCATTTAATGGACTTCGACCCCTTGTTCAAAATCAGTTGTCCAAACAACCTGCAATATTCAGATGACACAACCTTGCTTGCTGAAAGCTAAGATGACTTTGTGGCCTAAAATATGGTCTATTCTGGAGAATGTTCCCTGTGCATTGGAGAAGAATGTGTACTGTGCTGCTTTTGGGTGGTGTGTTCTATACATGTTTGTTAGGCCCAATGGTTATTCAGGTCTTCTATATCTTTGTTGGAGTCCTGGTGGCAAAGTGGTTAACAGCTTAGGCTGCTAACCAAATAGTTGGCAGTTCAAATCCACCAGCTGCTCTTTGGAAACCATATGGGGCAGTTCTATGCTGTCCTAAAGGGTCATTATGAGTCAGAATCGACTGGACAACACACAGTAACAACAACATATCTTTGTTGATTTTCTTTCCAGAAAATCACTATTGATGTTCTATCTTCAAAACTGGTGTGTTGAAATCTCCTACTATTATTATAGATCTGTCTGTTTCTCTCTTTAATTTTGTTAGAATTTGCTTTATAAACTTTGGGGCTCTGGCATTGAGTGCATAAATATTTATAATTGTTATGTCTTCTTGGAGAATTGTCCCTTTTATCACTATATTATGTCTTTCTTTGTCTCTTATATGGATTTTGACTTAAAGTCTATTTAGTAAGACACTAATATTGTCACTTCTGCTCTCTTTTGGTTACTGTTTGCTTGGTATGTTTTTTTCCATCCTTTGATTTTTAACCTAGTTGTGTCTTTGTGCCTAAGGCGTGTCTCTTGTAGGCAACATATTGAGTCTTTTTTTTTTTTTTTAATACATTCTACCACTCTCTGCCTTTTGACTGGTGTATTTAGTCCATTTACATTCAGGGTGATTATTGATAGGGAAGAATTTACTATAGCTATTTAGTTGTGCTATCTTTGTGGTGTTAATGGTTTCTTTGTTCTTTTTGTGCTGAGTTCTTTTTGTATATGGATTTTTTTTTCTTTCATTTATACTGTTATTTTTTGTTTTGCTTCTTTATTTTGGGAGTAGATTTATTAATTTTATTTGTGGTCACTATGAGGTTTACGTATTTAACGTCTGTCATAGATTGAACTGTGTCCTTCAGAAATATGTGTCAACTTGGCTAAGCCATGATTCCCGGTATTGTGTGATTGTCCACCATTTTGTCATCTGATGTGATTTTCCCATGTGTTGTAAATCCTACACCTATGATGTTAATGAGGTGGGATTAATGGCAGTTATGTTAATGAGGCAGTACTCAATCTACAAAAGTAGGTTTGTCTTAAGTCAATCTCTTTTGAGATATAAAAGAAAGAATCAAGCAGAGAGATATGGGGGACTTCACATCACCAAGAAACAAGAGCCAGGAGAATAGTACGTCCTTTGGACCTGGGGTTCCTGTGCTGAGAGGCTCCTCAACTGGAGAAGATTGATGACAAGGACCTTCCCCCAGAGCTGACAGAGAGAGGATCTTTCCCTCAAGCTGGCACCCTGAATTTGGACTTCTAGCCTCATAGACTGTGAGAGAAGAAACTTCTCTTTGTTAAAGCCAACCACTTGTGGTATTTCTGTTATAGCAGCACTAGATAACTAAGACAACATCATACATTTAAAACAGTCTGTTATATCTGAAAATCACCTTAACGTGCTCACCATATGGAAGTTCTATAACTACACTGATATTCCCCCTTTTTCTTTGGTGTTGTCATCAATTACAACTTTGTATCCTGTATTCCCTTGAATCATTTTTTAACATTATTTTACTACTGTGATGTCATCACATGACTTGATAACAAGGTGATGCTGTCATATGTCTTTACCTCAGGTTGTCATCTGATTTCATTGGTTTTCTATCTGAAGGACATCCTTTAATATTTCTTGTAGGGCTGGTCTTGTGGCTACCAATTCCTTTAATGTCTGCTTATCTGAGAATGTCCTAATTTCTCACTCTTTTTTTTTGGCTGTTATCTTTTTTTTGAATTTTTTAAAATTGTACTTTGATGAATGTTTACGGAACAAATAGTTTCTCTCCCTCATTTTTGAGTGACAGTTCTGCTGGATATATAATTCTTGGTTGAGAGTTCTTTTCTTTCAGGTCTTTGTATATGTCATTCCATTGCCTTCTTGCCCGCATAATTTCTGAGGAAAAATCAGCATTTAATCTTATTGGAGATCCTTGTTCATGATATTTAGCTTTTCATGTGCCACCTTCAAAATTCTTTCTTTGTCTTTGAATCTCAAAAGTTCAATTATGGTATGTCTTGGTGAATTTCTCGTAGGGTCTATCGTATATAAAGTTTGCTGAGCTTTTTGGATAAAAATCTTCCTGTCTTTCATGATGTTTGGAAGGTTTTCTGCCATTATTTCTTCAAAAATTCTACTTTTTTTCTCTTTCTCTTCTGGGATTCCTAATATTATTCTTCCTGATAGTGTCCCATATAATCCATAGGCTTTCTTCATTTTTCTTCAATCTCTCTTCTTTTTGTTCCTCATACTCATACAAAGTAATATCAAAGACTTTCTTCTCTATTTCCCTGATTCTTCTTCCCATTGTTTCAATTCTACTTCTATGTCCTTCCATTGAGTTGTTTATTTCTGTTATTTTCTTGTTAAGCTTCAGAATTTCTAGTTTTTTTTTTAAGGAATCTAATCTTTTCTAACAGTTTATTTTATTTTTTGTTGTTGAGCCTATATACAGTAAAAACATACACAAATTTTAAAAGTGTCTACATGTACATTTCAATGATATTGATTACATTCTTAAGTTGTGCAACCATATTCACCCTCTTTTTCTGAGTTGTTCCTTCCCCATTAACATACACTCACTAGGTTTTTCTCTAATCTTTAGAGCTGCTATTGTCAGTTTGAGAATTCTATTTATTTATTGAGTTTATCATTTTGTTCTTGTATTGCTTTCCTGAATTCATCTAGAATTTTTTCCATGTTTTCCTTGATCTCTTTGAGGAGGCTTAATATTAGTTTTTTGAAGTCTTTTTAGGGAGTTCCATTATTTGTTCTTCCTCAGAGAATTTTTCTGTCCCTTTATTTTGTTTGCTTGCCTGAGCCATCTTTTCCTGTTTTTTTCATACAAATTGTAATTGACTGCTGTCTTTGAGACATTACGGTTTTATTTTATTCATTTATATATTTCTTTATTGATTGTGGGAAACCATGGTGGCTTAGTGGTTAACAGCTATGGCTGCTAACCAAAAGGTTGGCAATCCGAATCCACCAGGTGCTCCTTGGAAACCCTATGATGCAGTTCTACTCTGTCCTATAGGGTCGCTATGAGTCAGAATCAACTCAGTGGCAATGGGTTTGGTTTTTTGGGTTTTATTGATTGTATGTTTATTTATCCTTACTTTTTGTTGTTGTTTTGTTTTGATATATCAGAAGCTTAGTTTCCTCTTTCTCTTTAGATTGCCTTCCTTCCTTTATATTATTTTTAAATTGTTGTTTTTTTGTGATATTTGTCTATGTATGATATCTGGTGATATTTGGTGCTGCCAGTTGGCTGGGTGTGATTCCCTCTTACTGATGTGTGTGATGGGTAGCCCACACAGAGGAGTCCTCTGTCATTAGGTGTGTATATCTTCCCTCAGAGGACTGTGTGGAGTTACAAAAGCAAGTCCCTTTCTAGATGTGAGGCACCAGGTTTGGGGTGGTCAGGATTCCTCTGCAGCTCTTGAGGGATAGCATGGTCCTTCGGGTTGGCTTGAGCACTTAGTGTGACCCCTGGAGAGTAGGATGGGTCATCTTTGTAGTCACAGGGAGGCAGTGCTATACAAATGGGTGAGGCAGGCCCTCTACACAGGCATGGATTGGCATCATAGTAGGGGGGGTGAGGGCATGGGGCTGCCACACGTGCACGACAGCCTACAAGAACAGGTAGGGTGTGGGAGGGATGTCACTGAGGCCAGTCCAGGCAGGGGTGGGCAGAACACGGGGGTGGGGCACAAAAGTACCAGTCCCTGTGATTGGTTGGGTTGGGGGTGGGCAGGGCACAAGAGTGCAAAAGTGCTGGCCCACATGGCCTGTCAGGGTTGGGCCTACTCAAATGGGAAAGAAATGGAGGGGTAGAATGGGGCTGGTTGGAGGAGACTTCTAATTATTACTCTGATTTTGCTACTCAGTGGGCATATCTCTTCTAGTTGGACAAGCACTGCCACTGATAAGTAGTCCCATCACTGGTTCCTGTCTCCCTCCCTTCTCTGTGCTCACCTGGACATTGAAGCTCTCCCACCTTCCTGTACTTTCCTTTTATCTCTCTGTATATATGCACTCTCCATCTTATCAATCCCCTATCCTGAGGTTCCACCAATTTAGTCCACATCACTTTACTCTAGTGGCACTCCCATGACCACTTCTGAGGCTTGTTCAAACCTGGCACATGTTCTTCTGCCCACCTCATTTCTTCCCAGGTTTGTTCACACGATATCTCTGCCTCCGGATGTGTTTTCCATGAAGTTGCTCTCCTGGGCTCCACACCTATGGATGTTGCTTACTGCTGTCCCAAAACAGCCATGCTGCTCTGGGCTGGCAGGCAGGGCACAGATGATCCATTAATCTCCACATTCCCGCTGTTTTTGTTCTAACTCTCTTTCCATTCGGTGCTCAGTCTAATTCTTCAACTTTCTGTTTGATGTTCAGGGATCCAAGGTCATTACTTGTATCTGTTTCACTTAGTTTCTCAAGTCTTCGTTGTAAGGGGATACTTTGGTGCACCTATTTAAGCCATGATCTTAACTAGAAGCCCCTCCTGTTCACTTCTGAAGAATAATTTCATTGGATATAGAACTCCATGTTAATTTTTTTTTTTGTTCTTTTTTTTTTTAACACTTTAATCACTACACTTTCTTTTTTTTTTTTTAGTTTTAATTTCTTTGTCTTTTAACTTTATTTTTTTTTTTTAATATTTTATTGTACTTCAGGTGAAGGCTTACAAAACAAAGTTTCTCATGTAACAGTAGTACACATGCTGTTTTATGACTTTGGTTAACAACCCCACAACATTTTAACCCTCTGAATTCTCAGCTTTTTTTTATTTTTATTTTTGGTGAAAATACACATAGCCAAAGATACACCATTTCAAAACTTTTTACGTACACATTTAAGTGACATTGACTATGCTCTTCCAATTGTGCTGCCATTCTCACCCGAGATGAAGGCTTACAGGACAAAATAGCCTCCCATTTAACAGTTACTACAAATGTTGCCCTATAACAATGGTTAACAATCTCACAACACATCAACAGTATCCTTACTTAACTTGTGTTCCTTATCATCAGCTTCCTACTCCCCCTCTGCCTTCTGGCCCTTGTCACTGGACTCCTGTACCTCGTTAGTCTCATTTAGTTTTACTGGGCTGTCCACTCCCAGGCTGAACAGTGAACCTCAAAGGTAACTTCACCTCTGAGCTGAAAGGGTGTCTGGGGGCCATACTCTTGAGGTTTCTCCAGTCTCCTTTAGGCCAGTAAATCTGGTCTTTTTTTTTTTTTTTTTTTTTTTGTGAGTTAGAATTATGCTCTACATCCTTCTCCAGCTCTGTCCAGAACCCTCTGTTGTGATCCTGGTCAGAGCAGTCAGCGGTGGTAGCCGGGCACTATCTAGCTATACTGGACTCAGACTGGTGGAGGTCTTGGTAGCTGTGGACAATTAGTCCTTTGGACTAGTCTTTTCATTGTATCCTGTTCTCTTCATTCTCCCTTGCTCCCGAAGGGATGAGACCAGTGGAGTATCTTAGATGGCCGCTCACAGGCTTTTAAGACCCCAGACACTACTCACCAAGCTAGAATGTAGAGCATTATCTTTATAAGTAGTGTCATGCCAATTGAGCTAGATGTTCCCCGAGACCATGGTCCCCAGAGCCCTCCGTCCAACAACTCAGTCCCTCGGGGAGTTTGGATGTGTCCATAGGGCCTCCATGACCTTTCCTTGTGCAGGTTGTGTTAGTTTCCCTTGTACTGTGTACTGTCTCACCTCTCACCCAAGATACCACTTATCTATTGCCTATTTAGTATTCCCCCCCCCCCGGTCCCCTCCCATCCCTGGTAACCAACAAGGATTGTTACATTTTGCATGTGAATTTTTTCATGGGTTTTTACAATAGAGGTCTCATACAATATTTGTCCTTTTGTGATTGACTTATTTCACTCAGCGTACGTCGTCCAGTTTCATCCATGTTATGAGATGGTTTACAGATTCATTGTTGTTCTTTCTCGTTGCATAGTACTCCATTGTGTGTATGTACCATAGTTTATCCATTCATCTGTTGATGGGCACCTACGTTGTTTCCATCGTTTTGCTATTGTGAACAATGCTGCCATGAACATAGGTGTGCATATGTCTATTCGAGTGATGACTCTTATTTCTCTAGGAAATATTCCTAGGAGTGGGATTGCTGGATCGAATGGTATGTCTATTTCTAGCTTTCTGAGGAAACGCCATATCATTTTCCAAAATGGTTGTATCATTTTGCATTCCCACCAGCAGTGTATAAGAGTTCCTGTCTCCCCGCAGCCCCTCCAACATTTGTTATTTCCAGTATTTTTGATTTGTGCCAGTAATGCCGGGGTGAGATGGTATCTCATGGTGGTTTTAATTTGCATTTCTCTAATGGCTAGTGAACGCGAGCATTTCCTCATGTGTCTGTTGGCCATTTGAATGTCTTCTTTGGTGAAGTGTCTATTCATTTCCTTTGCCCATTTTTTGTTAGGATTGTTTGTCTTTTTGTTGTAGAGGTGTTGGATTTTCTTGTAGATTATGGAGATTAGACCTTTGTCTGACTTGTACTGTCCAAAATTTTTTTCCCAGTCTGTAGGTTCTTCTTTTGACTCTTTTGGTGAAGTCTTTTGAAGAGCATAGGTGTTTGATTTTTAGAAGATCCCAGTTATCTAGTTCATCTGTTGGGTTTTGTGTGTTGATGTTTATGGTTTGTATCCTGTTAATGCCATGTATTAAGGCCTGAAGTGTTGGTCCTATTTTTTCTTCTATGAACTTCATAGTTTTAGGCTTTATATTCAGGTCTTTGATCCATTTTGAAGTAGTTTTTGTATACGGTGTGAGGTATGGGTCCTGTTTCATTTTTCTGCAAATGGATATACAGTTTTGCCAGCACCATTTGTTCAAAAGACTGTCTTTTCCCCATTTGATGGACTTTGGGCCCTTGTCAAAAATTAGGTTACTGTAGGTGGATAGATTTACATCTGGGTTCTCAATTCTGTTCCATTGGTCAATGTCTCTGTTGTTGTACCAATACCAGGCTATTTTGACTACTGTAGCTGTATAGTAGGTTCTCAAGTCAGGTAGTGTGAGTCCTCCAACTTTATTATTCTTCTTCAGTAGTGCTTTACTTATTCGGGGCTTCTTCCCTTTCCATATGAAGTTAATAATTAGTTTTTCCATCTCTTTGAAGAATGTTGTTGGTATTTGGATCAGGATTGCATTGTATTTGTAAATTGCTTTAGGTAGAATTGCCATTTTCACAATGTTGACTCTGCCTATCCATGAGCATGGTATGGTTTTCCATTTATGTAGATCCCTTTGGGTTTCATGCAGCAATGTTTTGTAGTTTTCTTTGTATAGGTCTTTTACATTCCTGGTCAGATTTATTCCTAAGTATTTTATCTTTTTAGGGGCTATTGAAAATGGTATTGTTTTCCTGATCTCCTTTTCATCATTCTCTTTACTGGTGTATAGGAATCCAACTGATTTTTGAATGTTTATCTTGTATCCTGCTACTCTGCTGAATCTTTCTATTAGTTCCAGAAGATTTCTCATGGAGTCTTTAGGGTTTTCTATGTATAGTATCATATCATCTGCAAACAGGGAGAGTTTAACTTCTTCATTACCAATTTGGATGCCCTTGATTTCTTTCTCTTGCCTTATTGCTCTAGCTAGAACTTCCAGCACAATGTTAAATAGGAGTGGTGATAAAGGGCATCCTTGTCTTGTTCCTGTTTTCAAGGGGAATGTTTTCAGCCTCTCTCCATTAAGAATGATGTTGGCCATTGGTTTTGCATAGATGCCCTTTATTATGTTGAGAAATTTCCCTTCTATACCTATTTTATTGAGAGCTTTTATCAGGAATGGGTGTTGGACTTTGTCAAATGTCTTTTCTGCATCAATTGAGATGATCATGTGATTCTTTTCTTTCCTTTTATTTATGTGGTGAATTATGTTGATGGATTTTCTAATGTTAAACCATCCTTGCATACCTGGTATGAATCCTACTTGGTTGTGGTGTATTATTTTTTTGATATGATACTGAATTCTATTGGCTAGAATTTTGTTCAGAATTTTTGCATCTATATTCATGAGAGATATTGGTCTGTAATTTTCTTTTTTTTGTGGTGTCTTTGCCTGGTTTTGGTATCAGCATTGCGCTGGCTTCATAGATACACTGTCTTCTTGCTCGAATGGTTTCTGAAGAGAAGTCCAATGTAATTTTTATCCTTTTGCCTCTACAGGTAAGAAGTTTTTCCTTTGGTTTCTTTCAAACTTTTCTCTCTGCCTTTAATTTTCTGCAGTGTGAATATGATATTCCTAGGTATAGATTTTTTGGTGTTTGTCATTTATTTTGGAAAATTCTCAATCATTATTACTTCAAGTACTTCTATTTTTTTCCTCTTTCTTTTAATGGTATTCCCAGTACATATATGTTATATCTTTTCAACTGTCCAACAGTTCTTGGATATGCTGTCCTTTTTTTTTTTTTTTCATTCTTTTTTCTTTGCTTTTCAGTTTGGGAAATTTCTATCGACATATCTCCATGCTAACCGATTCTTTCCTTGTCTGTATCCAGTCTATTGATGAGAAATCAAAGGCATTCTTCATTTCTGCTGCAACGTTTTTGCTTTCTAGCATTTTCTTTTAATTCTTAGAGTCTCCATCTCTCCATTTACATTAGCCATATGTTCTTACATGATGTCCACTTTCTCTATTAAAGCCCTTAGCGTATTAATCATACTTACTTCAAATTCCTGGTCTGATCATTCAAAAATCTCTGCCATGTCTGATTCTGTTTCTGATGCTTGCTTTGTCTTCTTTGTCTGTTTTTTTCTTTAACATACCTTATGATTTTTTGTTGAAAGCTGGACATAATGTTTCAGGTAAAAGAGATTGAAATAGAGAGTCTTTTAACCTGAGATTCTATGTTTATCTGGCTAAGAGTTAGGCTGTGTTTACTGTTTGCTATTGTTATGATGTCAGCAGCTAAAATTTCCTCTAGCATCCTTGTTTTTGTGTCACCTGTTGTCTTTGGTTTTCTTTGGAGACTCTTTCTTAAGTAGGGTCTGATGTTTGCAGTTCTTTTAGGTGGAATTTACTGCTATTATACAGATGCCATATTATGTGTTGATAAGGTTTGTGGGGGGTGGGGAAGGATTTTATAGTCCTATGATTAGGTCTCAGTCTTTTAGTGAGTCTGTGTCCCTGGGTTGGGTCTCAGGTTTCCTCCTCTTCCTTAGGAAAGACAGGAAGGCTAGTAGGGGATGAAGGCTGATATTTCTGTTCCCCCATATTGAAGGCTAGAGGAGACTTGAGTTGGGTATTTCTTTTCCTCCGGGTCAATGAGGCTATGGTAAAACTCAGGTTTGATAGGTCTGGTGAAATAGTTTCCATTAACGGCAGGTCTTATTAAGGAGTACTGAGAGCTTGGGGTACATTTTTAAATGGTTACTTTTATCCTCCCCCTGCAAAAAGCACAAAGAGATTTTTCTATAATCTTCACCCTGAGAACTCCAGTCTTCACCCTGAGAACCTGGTAGGGCTCCTGCTGGTAAAACTCTTGGTCCCCCTAAGACTTGTCCCTTCCTGGAGCTTGCAACTCTCCAGCTAGTCCACTCAGATCTTCTAGCAATTTGTCAATTACAGTTTAATTGTGCTTATTAGTACTGGCTCCAGCTTCAGGCTTCTGCTCCTAGTAAGCTGTGAGTCTTTGTATCTACCTATTTATCTCTTGAGTTTTTAGGAGAGCAGTTTGCCCTGTGACCTCAATTCTCTAAATTATCTAAGAAGAATTGCTGACTTTCAGTTTGTTTAGCTATTTTCTTATTGTAGGTACAGAAGTAATGACTTTCAAGCCCTTCACAAGTCAGACTGGAAACCAGAAGTCTTTCAGCTATATTGAAAAAGGCTACTATGAACAGTTATGTACAATTTTTTTGTGGACATATGTTTTCATTTCTCTTGTGTATACACTGAGGAGTGGAATTATTAGATCATATAGTAACTCTAGGTTTAACATTTTGAGGAACTGCCAAACTTTTTTTGAAGTGTATAATAGTCCTAACAGCAAAATATGAGGGTTCCTACTTCTTCGCATCCTCACCAATACTTGCTGTTGCCTGTCTTTTATTGTAACCATCTTAGTGGGTATGAAATGGTATCTCATTGTGATTTTGATTTGCATTTCCCTAACGACTAATGATGTTCATATGGTCAACTGTATTATCAGAAGTGTCTATTCAGATCCTTTGATCATTTTTAAATTGGTTAGTTTTCTTTTTATTGTTGAATTGAAGAGTTCTTTATATATTGTACATGGAATTCTCTTATGAGATACATAATTTGCAAATATTTTTTCCCATTCTGTGGGTTGTCTTTTCACTTCCTTGATAGTATCTTTTGGCACAAAACCTTTTAGTTTGATGAAGTCCAATTTATCTATTTTTTCTTTCATTGTTTTTGTTTTTGGTGTAATATCTAAAAAAAATTGCTTAATTCAAGGTTGGAGAGATTTATGTTATCTTCTAAGAGTTTTATAGTTTTAGCTCTTCCATTTATGGCTATGATCCATTTTGAGTTAATTGTTGTGTATGGTGTGATTAATGCTTGTATAGCATATCTTTTCCAATTCTTTTACTTTCAGCCTACCTATACCATAATAATTTTAATAAGTTTCCTGTAGACAGAATATAGTTGGGTCATGTTTTTAAATCCACTCTGCCAATCTCTGTCTTTTAATTTGTGTATTTAGATCACTTATATTTTATTTAATTATTGGTATGTTAGGGCTTAAGTCTCTCATTTTATTTTCATTCTCTGGTTTTTTCCCCCTCTGTTTTCTTTTTTCTGTCTTTATGTGGGTTATTTGGACATTTTTTAGAATTCCATTTGGATCTACTTGTTGTGTTTTTCAGTGTATCTCTTTGTAGAGCTCTTCGTTTAGTAGTTGCTCTAGGTATTACATATATAATTTATCACAGTCTACTGGTATTAGCTTTTATCAGTTCAAGTAAAGTGTAGAAATCTTACCTCCCTTTGCATCCCATTACCCTCCCCCACTTAGAATGCAATCATCTTAAATATATCCTTTACAAATATTGACATTCACATTAGTAATGTTAAAATTTCCATTTCAATCACCAAACATAATTTAGAAAATAAGAAGGAAATTCTATTATACTTACTCGCATTTTTCTTTCTCTTTTATATTCCATGATTCCTTCATTTATCCTTTGCTTTCTATTTTGAGGATTTCCTTTACCATCCTTTTAGCGTAGATCTGCTGGTGACAAATTCTCTTAGTTTCTCCTTATTTGAGAGTGTCTTTATTCTTCTTTATTCCTGAAGGATATTTTCACTGGATATAGGATTCTAGGTTGATATGACTTTTTTCAGCACTTGAAAAACATGAAGCTTCCTTCTGGCCTCCATGGTTTTTGATGAGAAACCCGCCATCATGTGAATTTTTTAGACTATAGTTAATTCACCATTTCTTTCTGCTTTCAAGATATTTTCTTTTTCTTTAATTTCCAGAAGTTTGACTATGTTGTGTCTTGACATGAATTTCTTTGGGTTAATCTTGTTTGGAGTTCACTCAGCTTCTTAAATTTTCAGGTGTATGTCTTTTGCCAAATTTGGGAAATGTTTGGCCATTATTTCTATAAATGGTCAACATCCCATCCTCTTTCGCTTCTCTTTCTTGGACTCTAAGGACTCACATGTTAAGTCATTTTTTATAGTTCCAAAGGTCCCTGAGTCTCTGTTCATTTTTACATTAGTCTATTCTCTCTGTTGTTCAGAATGGGTAATTTCTGTTACTCTATTTTCAACTTCACTGATTCTTTCCTCTTCTCCATTCTGTTGTTAAGCCCACTCATTTAGTTTTTATTTTGGTCATTGTATTTTTAAGCTCTAAAATTTCCATTTGTTTCTTCATTATATCTTCCATTTCTTTGCTGAAATTTTCTATTTTTCATTTCTTTCCAATGTTCTCATAGTTGTTCAATGAAGCATTTTTATAATAGTTTTGTTAAAGTCTTTGTCAGATAATTTCAACAAATGCATCAACTTGGTTTTGGTGTTTCTGTTAGTTTTCTTTTCTCATTGAATTTGGGACCTTCTTGGTCCTACTCTTTGGTTTCTTCCTATCTCATATTCACCTAACAATGTAAAAATGGCTGAAAAGTTAAGCAAAGAAGCTGGCATATGAATGTTTTTGTATTCCTACTTTCACACAAATTTCTGCTGAGTAAACAAAGTGTATGCATTCTCCAGGGCTAAATGTAATATAACTTTAAAACTCCTTAATATAGGGCACAATTAGGAGATAATTTTTATTTTTGGCTTCTTTGAGTTCACAGAAGTATGGCATCAACTTTGAAAGTTGCATGGCTACATCTTTAATATTCAAATAGTACTGTATCTGCAATTACCAAGATACAGAAAGATTCTCAAAGCCAGTGATTCACGACTGATATTAATGCCAATACTTTCCCAAGGAATCCTATAAAGGAGGACACAGAATGAATAGGAAATGGGAAAAGAAGATGGATTGGTGATTACAAAGAAAGGCAATAGACTATAGAACCTCCATCTTCTTAGAGGATGCACTGAGGCCAATATACTTCATGAGATAATGTATTCCAAAGTGGAAATAGGAGAGGGCAGTGGGGAGAAAAAAATTGCCAAGGGCACTGATGTGAAAGGAAATGAAACCTCCATAGGTAGAGAGTTGGGAGATGCCATTCAATCCCATATGTCACCACTTTGACAATGGAGAGAGAATCGGAGAAAAGGAGCAAACTTTTGGAAGAAGTTTGAACAAATTTTTGGGAAAATGCACGTAACTAAGAGGTACTGATTTTGAAACAACTCTGTACTTTCCTGAGAACATAGAAACTATTAATATCTTTTAGCAGAAATGAGACAATACAGTGGCATACTAGATCAGCTCTGCCAGTAATTTATTCTAGTTAAATTATTCAATTTCTAGTGCTAGATTTTCTAGTTAGAATAAATGTTTTAGGTCAAGTATGAAAAGACAGATGGTACCTCACTCCTTTTTTTCACTTGTTCTAGTTTTTGTATTGTTTAATTTGCGTTTTTATTGGTGAATTAGGTGTGCTATTGTATGTTTTTATATTGAATATATATATATATACACATACGTATTTAAAGAGACATGGCAGTGGAAATTTTTGAAGATTTTATGGTTTCCCATGAGTCTGTGGTTCCTCTATTAACTGGTGGCAGAAGATACAGGAAAGGGTGTCAGACAAACCAATCTAGGGCTTTGTACTAACACTGAAACAAGAATAAGAGAGTGAATAAGAGTGTTGATGCTCATTTGTTTGCCCCCCCCCCACCTTTCTAACTCATATTAAGTGAGTACTTTATGGATTTTTAAATTAAAGTTCAAAAATATTAACTCACAAGCATCTTTTATTTACCTTACACAAAACTTCATAGAACTACTTCTGTAAGAAAAAATATCCATTTACCAAATGAGAATGTATGTCATATGACAAACATCAAATGGTTTAGAACTGATTTTTGTATCTTGAAGGGGTCCCTGCTAATGCTATAAGCAACGTGAAAATTAAATATTTACTTAAAAAGATTTCTGCTCACATAGAAAATTGTCTCAAGGATGATGGTGAGAATAATCTTTTAAGATAGCAGGTGTCTTATTTTGGGTTCTCCAGAGTAGCAAAGCCAGTTATATGTATATACAAGCCCTGGTGGTGCAATGGTTAAGTGTTTGGCTCCTAACCAAAAGGTTGGCTGTTTGAATTCACACAGTAGCTATGTGGGAGAAAGACCTGGTAATCTGCCTCTGTAAAGATTACAGCCAAGAAAATCCTATGGGACAGTTCTACTCTGTCACATGGGCTCTCCATAAGTTGAAAATCGACTCAATGGCCCCTAACACCAACAATAATACAGGTAGTCCCTGATTTATGATGTATTCGAGTTGTGACGAGAGACACTTACGATGATCTGTTGTGTTTTTTTTTGTACATCTTATTGTTAGTATTATGTACTACATACAATGTAGCAGTATGTAATTTGCTGATGTTTTTATTCTCAGATGTTCACTTATAGATGTTCAAAGATCAGATTTATAAAGATACTGATAATAAAAGGCAATAATAATGAAAACTAAAAAAAAAAGACGTATTCTACTTATGTTAGAATTGACTTATGACGGAATTATCAGAACAGAACCTCATCATATGTCAGGGGCTACCCGTATATGTATTGTTGCAGGCCTCCACAATTGCATGAGCCATTTCTTTTCTCTTTCTCTCTCTCTATATATCTACATATAGAGAGAGAGGAAATGGCTCACGCAATTGTGAAGGATTCCAAGTCCCAAATCCATAGGTTAGGTGGCAGGCTGGAGACCTCTGCTGGCTTACAGGATTGTGAGGGGCTAGCAAATCCAAAATTTGCAGGTCAGGCAGCAGGCCAAAGATTTCTGCAGGCTTATATCGCAAGATTCAGAGATTAGGTGACAAGAAGAGTGTAGGATCGAGAGAGAATGCAAGTTCTGCCAAGGCATCCATTTATCTTCTGGATGTAGACCACACTCTCAGAGAAACTCCTCTTTCAACTGATTGGTTGATTAAATCAGATCATATCACGAAAAGTGATTACATTATACCACATTACATTACATTAAATTACATTACACTATATTCCATTACAGCAACAAGTCCAGTGTCTGCAAAACCACTGAGAATCATAGCCTAGCCAAGGTGACACATAAAATTAAACATCACGGCAGGTTATGCTTGGTAAGCTAATAAAAATATGCTTATTAGAAATAATTAAAATAGAAAATATTAACTGTCTTGAAAGAAGTACAACCAGAATGCAACTTAGACGCAAGAATGGTGAGACTATACGTCTTACATACTTTGGACATATTATCAGGAGGAATCAGCCCCTGGAGAAGGACATCATGCTTGGCAAAGTACAGGGTCAGTGAAAAAGAGGAAGACCCTCAACCAGATGGATTGACGCAGTGGCTGCAACAATAGGCTCAAGCATATCGATTGTGAGGATGGCACAGGACTGGGCAGTGTTTCATTCTGTAGTACATAGGGTCACTATGAGTTGGAACTGACTCGATGGCACCTAACAACAACAACAAAATATCATCATCATTGCTCTTTGCTATGTGCATCTGATCTATAAACACAATGTTAATACAGATAGGTGGCCCAAGTCAGAACTTCTCAATTAGTGTGCCCTAAATGGTTTAAAAATTTGCAAGGGTATTAATTTCAACAAACTTCAGGGCTGCTAGTTGAGAGCTCCCAGACCATAAGCAGCCTCTGGTATCCTGTGTACAGGCAATCCTCAGATTACAAATGAGTTCTGTCCCTAAATCTGTCTTTAAGTCGAATTTGTATGTAAGTTGAAACAGTTAGGTATGGTTCGTATCTAACGTCAGTTAGTGAAATGTTTGTCTTAGTATATAGTGTAACTTTCTCTGCATAAAAACATTAAATAAACACTTCCAGATACACTAAACATCTTTAATAATACAGTAGTAACGATAATAATGATTTGACCCACATTGCAAAGTAGCACCCGTTTGTTATTATAAACCATTGTATTTACATCAAATTTTTAATATAATAGGCTTTACAGGGGCTAGTTTGTAACTATGTGCTGTACGTAAGTCAGACATTCGTAAACTGGGGACTGCCTGTGTATATTCTATGTATGTCTTGACATGGAAACATCTAGAAAGTACTGGCTTTAGTTATAGATTATGATATTGAAAAAGATACGTGAGCTGTTATGTATGCGAAGCTTGATTGGACACTGTAAAATCAAATCTGTCCTCTTTGTAATGATATCTTCCATATGAAGAGAAAAATTCATTTTCCCCTCAAAATTTGCCCCCAAATTTTGAAAGACAGAGTCCACTTTCAGCTTAAAGTTGAAAGTTCCTATTTGGGAGAATGGAATGGGGGCTCATAAAGAAGTAGTTAATGTAACATATCATAAAGACTTGTTTAAATTCATGAGGGATAAGAACTGGGATTGCACAAAGCTGGTTCTTATGAGGTAGAGGTCAGACATGCCTTCGCTCTCCAATTTCTTCACCATTTCTGACACCAGCCATCCCCTCTCTTCCCTCCTTCCCCCCTTCCCCAGCACTCTCTACTTCTCTGCTGGGTTCAGTAATTTGTTGCAATGGACACACAGAACTCACAGACAAAACTTACAGCTATGTGGTTTATTAGGGAAGTAACAGGCTACATCTTGGAATCAGGATCAACTTAGAAGTAACAGGAACAACTTGAGACCAGAAGGACAGAAAGGACACAGACAAGGTCTGGAATGCTCCGCAAAGTGGAGAGCACATCCCTCTCTTCTTTAGTGCAGGATAGCTTGTGATCAGGACAGCTTCCTTAGGTACTCTCTGCCATCAGGCTTCTCCACCTTCAGACCTCTCCACTGCTAGCTGGCCCAGCTCACGGCCAGTGTAGCAGCTTGTGCAGCTCTTTCAGCTGCTCTCTGCTGTCAGGCCTCCCCAGTGTTGGCCTCTCCACTGCTAACTGGCCCAGTTCATAGCCAGTGTAGCAGCTTGAGCAGTTCTCTCAGCTGTTCTCTGCTATCAGGCCTCTCTGCCTTCAGGCCTCTCTGCTGTTGGCCTCTCTGCTGCTAACTGGCCCAGCTCACAGCCAGTGTAGCAGCTTCAGGAGTGCTCGACTCCCACATGGCTCTGCTTTTCTCCCAGCCCAGCACCCAGCCAGCATCTCTCTCAGCTTCAGCTTTTCAGCTTACCAGCCCAGCTCTTAGCTGGCAGCTTTCTCTGCTGCAGCCTTTTTCTTACCAGGCCCGGGAGGAGCCTTCATGTCCCAAAGGACATGCTCTCCTCCTACCTCTTGTCAACCTCTGCATTTCAGCCATTTATATATCCTAGTCGTCATAGGTTACAAGACCACAAGACCTCCCTCACCAGACCAGAGTTCAGCCAATCCTCAGTTACCTGCAAGATGTCAATCAACTCAGGCCTTGTACAAAAGTAACATTCTCTGCCACAGAGACAGAGACTGGCTCCACCTCTGAGCAAAAGTAACAGCCCTCTGGGGTAGAAAGCAACCTGGGAAGTCCCCCAAATTGGATCTCCAAAGAACTACAGCAAACATAACTCCTCAGGGCTTAGGGAAAAGATCTCCCAAGCTGTTTTTTTCCAAAGAACCAAGGCAAAAGACCGCATAAAGGAACTTATCGCACAACTATTGTGACCCGTACAATCATATGCTTTCTATTCAGGGATAACCAAATTACTCTGTAGCTTCAAGTTTAGAGCCTGAACAACAGAAAAACAAGTTGAAAAACAGATCCTTGTGTTACATTGTCTCATTATGCCACATATTTCTTCACTTCAAAAATATCATCTGTGACAAGCTACTTTCCAAGGTGAGGAGCTCAAAAGATGCCACAAAACCAAGCCCTGGATGAAAGATTTTTGATGTTGATAGCTTTTGACATTAGCAATTTTGATATATTTTCTCCTTCTAAGCAATGGCAGAATAGGGGGAAATAAAATACAGCTTTTGAGAGAAAAAATTAAAAGAGGCCTGAAAGCTAAACCCCTCTTTAGAAAACTGTGTTCAGGGTGGCAAGGAGATCCTCTTTCCCAGGAAGAATGCTCACTGGACAGAGCAAAGAGCTCAGATAAGCCCTTTCTTATAAGGGTGTTCAAATTCTATGCCATGTTTCTGAAAGAAAGCAAGCATGCTCTCCTTCCTGTACACTGTTCAGATAGTCTCCATGGCAGCCTTATTTGTTCCTCAGCCTACTTATCCCCCAATTCCCCGTCTATTTATTTTCTTCAGCACATGTTCTATATCGTTTTTTAGTAACTTTCATACTAAGAAGTCATAATAGGAATGAGGGCTGAAATGATTGGCAAATTCCACAAAAACACAAATATGTTTTCTCTTGGTGCACTTGTCTTTGAACAAAATTTTACGCCAACAAAAGAATAATTGCCATTAAGAAAACAACACTATTCATTTTAATTAATGCATTTTTTGTAAGTAATCATTAATAAGGTCAGATGAGCCAGTGTTTACAAATTCATATTTTAGTAAGAGTGTTTGACTACTCCATAGATCTTGTCCTCTACCTAATTGTTCCTTTAAAATATTTTGATTTATTATGATTAAGTAAAAGCTAAGATGGACCATTAATTGATTATAAATAAGATTGAGTTAAACCCAGACATTAATAAAAGCAGTTGAAAAAATTTCTTGGGTCTACATGCAAAACAGATTTGCCTCTGCTGTGAAATTTTACCCTCTTTGAAGATGAGTGACTCCACGAATTAAAATAGGCAGCCCCTGGGGTTGAAGTTTTTCCACTTAGTGTTTTGTTCGGACTGCATAGTATTTGAAAAAACGGAATTAGCGACTGTTATAGATTGAATTGTGTCCCCCAAAAATGTGTGTCAAATTGGCTAGTCCATGATTCCCGGTATTGGATGATTGTCCACCATTTTGTCATCTGATGTGATCTTCCTGTGTGTTGTAAATCCTACCTCTATAATGTTAATGAGGGAGGATTTAGAGGCAGTTATATTAATGAGACAAGACTCAATCTACAAGATTAGGCTGTGTCTTAAATTAATCTCTTTTGAGATATAAAAGAGTGAGCAGAGAGACATGGGGACTTCCTACCACCAAGAATGCAGAATCGAGAGGGGAGAGTGTCCTTTGGACCTGAGGTCCCTGCACTGAGAAGGTCCTAGGACAGGGGAGGATTGACGACAAGGACCTTCCCCCAGAGCCAACAGAGACAGAAAGCCTTCCCTGGAGCTGGCACCGCGAATCTGAACGTCTAGCCTCCGAAACTGAGAGAGAATAAACTTCTGTTTGTTAAAGCCATCCACTTGTGGTATTTCTGTTATAGCAACAGTAGATGACTAAGACAGTAACCAAAATTTGAAATCAAATTTCACATTAGATCAAGGATATCCTTATTTCAGTTAGAACATAGAGAGCTCTGCTAACAGGGGCTGACATTGCCTCTTGGCAACGCTGAACAGGGACTCAGGTACAGCTGCCCTTAAACAGGATGTGAACAATCTTAGATGTCAAGTTTCTCAACCAGCCCAGTTCATTGATTCATTCAGATATTCATACAATAACTATTTCCTATGTACCTACTATGTACCAGAAGATACTGTGCTAGGCCTTACCTTCCTAAAACTTAGAGTCTAAGGGGAAATGGAGAGTAAACAATTCTATAAAACTGCAAATTTAGAAGAGTGCTCTGAAGAAAATACTAGGGGGTGCCATGAGACGTTTGACATGTAGATCTAAACTATTCTGGGAGTGGAGAAGGAAGCATCAGAGAAGCCTTCCCAGAGTGTTATGGATTGAAATATGTCCCCACAAAATATGTGTTGTAAACCTTAAACTCTATGGTTATAGTTACAATTCCATTTCGGAATGGATTGTCTTTGTTAGGTTAATGAGGGAAGATTAGTGTAGGGTGTACCTTGAGTCAATCTCTTTTGAGATATAAAAGAAATTAAACAAGCAAGCAGAGGAGAGATACAGTATGACAGATGCCAAGACACATGGAGTTCTCCAAGGAACCAGGAAGCAGAAGCTGAAGAGACAGGGACCTTCCTCCAGAGCCATCAGAAAGAGAAAGCCTTCCCCTAGAGTAGGCAACCTGAATTCAGACTTCTAGCCTCCTAAACTGTGAGAAAATAAACTCTTGTTTGTAAAAGCCATCTACTTGTGGTCTTTCTGTGATAGCAGCACTGGATAACTAAGACAACCAAGGAAACAGATCTCTGAGGTGAGATGTGAAGGACCAGGAAAAGTTAACCATGCACCGTGTGTTCTAGAAAGAGAGGCAGGGAGGGGAGGGGAGTATAGTTTGCTCAAGGAAGTGCAATGTGTCAAGGCAAAGAGCAAGGTGAGCCTGGCACATAATGGGTCTGGGGGGTTGTTATACACAGGATCAGACCAGGAAGAATCTCATAGGTAGTGTTAAAATGGTTGGCCTTTGTCTTAACAGCAGTGGGTAGACAATGAACTATTTTTCAGCATGGGAGTAACATGAGATTTGTGTTTTAAAATAACATTCTGATTACTGGGTAAAAAAGGGATTGTGCTAGAGGCAAGAATGGAAGCAGTGAGGATCAAATAAACTAGAGTTGACCTTATACAGAAAGGCTCAAAAGTTGAAATGAATGTTAAAATCTTTAGTAGACTAGAAATTGCACAAGGCCACAAAGGGAAGCCTTCCATCTGCCACTCCAGATCTACTCTCCCCTGCTCCGAGCCCAGGAGGCTGGTCCCGGTGGACTGTATCCACAGACTCCCTCCCCTGCTGCCTTCTGGTTGTGTCCAGCCAATGATCAGAGGGTGATCAGAAGATGACAGTGGCAGAAGAGTGAGGTCTGGGCACATATTTACCAGCTCCCTTCTTGCTGGATTCTTAGTTGCTGCTTTCTTGTTCTAAACGGCGCAGCTCTTATCAGACTATACTTTTCTCCAGTTTCAGTAACCTCTTCCCCTCCTTGCTCCTTCAAGTTTAGGAGCAGTAGTGATTTTTCACTGTTGCCCACACAAGTGTCTCATCATTCATTATTAGTTTCCCTTAACTTTGCCCATTCACTTCTAAAAAGTCACTTCATTAAACTCTCCTTGATTACCTCATTTGAGTACACCATTTTTTTCCTGCCAGGATGCTGACCGATATGGCCGTTAACCCAAATTGTGACCATTAATTGGAAAAAAGTCCAGTTAGGTGTTTTAAAACTCCCAATCCTGGTATCTTTAAAGGTAAAGAAGCAAAAGAAATAATAACATCATGCTGCAAAGTCCAAAAGAAATACTTTCAGGAGGTATCATTCTGCCTGCCGTCTCTCTTGTAATGACGACAAAAAGGCATCAAGAACAAATAAGCACATAGGAATGATGCAGAAAGGGATATTGTAGTGGATTCTGTTTGTAGTGGATGCTGTGGTGTGTTGCATAGATACCCCCTTCAGGCCTGAGGTCCTCATTCCCTTTGTTGCTGAGAGTGTTGGTGGCTGATGGCTCTCGGCTAAGTGGCACTCCAGGGCATCCCTTTAGTCAAAGACAGTCTGCATCCAATGACTGGCTGATAAGGGCATATAAAGGCCCACATAGGTCAAGTCTGAATAGCTATTGCAGCTCCAGGCTGAGGTTTTGTTGCAGCTGCAACATCATCTCTCTGCCCAACCCTGCTACTCTTACCTCTCACAGATGTTGATCCCAAAGCTACTCCCCAGGAAACTTCCTACATGCTAATCTGTATTTCAGAGTCTACTTCCTGAGGAAACTTACTTAAGCCAGCTATTATGATCTATTCTCTCATTAAAATGTTAAAGCCTCATGTAAGATTTTCAAACTGAGTATGATAATACAAAAAAAAAATACTGAATTTTATAAAAGTCCATGCAGTACCGATTCTCTTAATATGGATTTCCCCACTAGGAACCAGAGGTATATTTCCTCTAGGACATTTGTAAGTTTAGCTACTGTTTACTCAGCTCTTACTATACACCAGGTCTTGTGCTGAGTGCCCTTCATGCATTATCTCATGCAATCCGCATTTAAGGTAGATGGTTTATTATTCTCACAAGTGGAGTAGAAGAGCACAGGCTAAGAGTAAAACAAAGTGGGTTCAAATCACTGAATCTTCCTGTACATCTGCTTCCTCAGCGGAAAAATGGGTATGAAAGCTACCTATACAGATGTGGGCTGAGGAGTAAAGGAGATGCAATAGGGTTGCGGAAATGCTTTCGAAGTTAAATTGTTATGTACATGTTAGGAATGATAATCAGAGTAGTTTGTGTGTGTGTGAGAGAGAGAAAGAGAGAAAAAGAGACAGAGTTGGTATTCAACAGGCCAGCAAATTGGCACCTTCATTTTATCCATGACAAGCAGTGATATAAATATTAAATTTCTTATTTCAAATTATTCAATTTGAAAGTCAAAAGCAATTTTATAATACAGAGCATATTTTCTGATACTTTTCCCCTTTTGTAACGATCACACTGATAATTATGATTGCTATTATTCAAAGTAGAATGTGATGATTTCTACATCCTACTGTGTGAACTGGCCCCTCTGCTCCCTGCCAGTCAAGAGTGTGTTCACTTGACAAGACTCACTCACCCTCTGATAAAAGTTACCTAATCAGAAGCCTTCTAAGTCTTACCAGTTGTGATGGTTAAGATTGTGTGCCAACTTGGCTGGGCCATGATTCTCAGTGTTTACATGTGATCATTCCCATGATGGAATCTGCTGTGAGTAGCCGATCAGCTAAAAGGGAGTTTCCTAGGGGATGTGGCCTGCATCTGAATATAAGCAGAGGTTCTGGCTTTTTGCTTGCTCTGGATCTTGCAGCTGCCTTCTGTTCATCTGACCTCTGGTTCTTGGGACTAGAGCTATCAGCTTATCTGTTGATCTTTGGATTTGTTGATCTTCACAGACTGTGAGCAGGAGCCCTGCTCTCTGACCTGCTGATTTTGGGTTCACCAGCCCTGGGGGGCTACATGAATCGAGAGAAGCCTCTATCTTGATCCACGGACTTGGGACGTTTCAGCCTCTACAATCGGGTGAGCGGTTTCCTTGATATAAATCTCTCTCTACAGATACATATTTATATGCTTTACTGGTTTTGCTTCTCTAGAGAACCCAGCCTAAGACATTTGGTATGGAGTGGTTCTAGAGAAACAAAATTGTAAGGATGAGTTTTCTAAATTTGTTCTCAAGTCTGGTTAATCTTAAAGATGTTGATGACTCTGCTTCCAGCAGTAAAGAGGGCATTGTTAATCCATGGCTTGAGATGGCAAAACAAATACAAATATGCAAAATATCACCACCAGTAGATCAAGTATTGGTGAAAGGTGAGTCTCTGGGTAAACACATGTGTGATATCTTTCTACAGTTTTGTCAGAATGAGAAGTATAAGGAAGCTGGTTGGTTGGTCCTACTTTCGCTAGACAAACTGGTGAAAGAAAGAGATGCACTCAGGGCTTCAGAGTCAAAGCTCAAATGCCTCTTAAATGACCTTAAGGCTTCCACTTGTGCTTTGGAAGAAAGCCTTATTTGTTGTAGTAACAGAGCTGAAATTGCCGAAAACCAAACCTAGAGTCTTATTGTAAGAGTGGCTTTAATTACAATACCAGCTCAATTGCCAACCTTGGAGGTGTCTGAAGTTAAAATAAGGGCATTGATTGGGAAGAAATGGGATCCTGAAACTTGGGATGGGGACATATGGGCAGATAATCAGGAAGCTGGGGACACTGAGACCCTAAATTCTGTTGAATTACTCTTGCCAGCAGAACCACTCCCATCTGAAGAGACTACTTCATGTTTGTCTGCTAAACCACCCTGCCCAGAAAAACCATTAGCCCCTCCTCTCCCATCTAATGACATTAGCCTTAGCCCAGCTGCCTCTAAAGAGCCCTTGCCTGAGTCATTGCCTAGGGCATTGCCTGAGGCAGATTCTTTACAAGACAATGCTGAATGTTCTCAAAACAATTCCACACTGCCAATTCTGGCTTCTAGACTTATAACTAGACTTAAGTCCCAGCGAGCCCCAAAAGGTGAAGTACAAAGGGACCCAGGAGGAGGTACGCTACACTCCAAAAGAACTGCTTGACTTTTCTAGTATGTACAAACAGAAACCTGGAGAATATGTGTGGGAATGGCTATTAAGGGTGTGGGATAATGGTGCAAGGAACATGAAGATGGATCACTCTGAGTTTATTGATATGGGTCCACTAAGCACAAGTTCTTCATTCAGTGTTTCAGCTTGAAAAGTTAGGAAAGGGTTTAATAGTTTATTTGGTTGGGTTGCTGAAGCATGGATTATAAGGTGGCCTACATTAAATCAAGTTGAGTACCAGGCCTGCCTTGGTATACTGTAGAAGAAGGTATCCAAAGGCTTAGGGAAATTGGCATCTTAGAGTGGATTTATCAGGTTAGAGCCACAGAGCTACACATGGAGTGCCCAGAGGGCACACTTTTCACCACAACTATGAGGAACAAATTTGTGAAGGGAGCTCCAGTATCCTTGAAGACTGCTGTAATTCCTATTTTATGTAAATCAGATTTGAAAGTGGGAACTGCCCTAACTGAATTAAAACACCTAACTACAATGGGGCTGATAGGGGCCGAGTGTCGGCATTTAATCAACAAAGACAAGGTGGGCATGGTTACAGTAATGGACATCAGGGTCAAAGCAGCAATAAGAATAGTCTGACTCGTATGGACTTATGGTATTGGCTACTTAGCCATGGCAACCCTAGCAGTGAAATAGATAGGAAATCTACTAAATATTTACTTGATCTGTACAAATGGATGAATTCTAGGTCAAGTGAACAGCAGTCTAACTTGAGGCACCAGAATAGAGAGTCATGGTCCCTCAATCAATTCCCAGATTTGAGCAAGTTTAAAGACTCATCAGAATCAGTTTGCCTTCAGGTGGCAAGGCCAGCAATATGCTTTCACTTGCCTACCTTAAAACTACATCAGCTCTCCAGCCCTATGTCATAATTTAGTCCGCAGGGACCTTGATCGACTTTCCCTTCCACAAGACATCACACAGGTCCATCACATTGATGACATTATGCTGATTGGACCTAATAAGGATCAAGGGACAATGACTCTGGACTTACTGGTAAAACAGTTGCATGCTAGAGGGTGGAAAATTAATCCCACAAGAATTCAGGCACCTTCCACCTCTGCAAAATTTCTAGGGGTCCAGTGGTGTGGGGCATGTCGAGATATTCCTTCTGAAGTGAAGGATAAATTATTGCACCTGGCCACTCCCACGACTAAAAAGGAGGCAAAACGCCTAGTGGGCCTCTTTGGATTTTGGAGACAACATATTTTTCATTTCAGCATGCTAGTCTGGCCTATTTAACAAGTGACTCAAAAAGCTGCTAGTTTTGAGTGGGGCCCAGAACAAGAAAAGGCTCTGCAACAGGTTCAGGCTGCTGTGCAAGCCACTCTGCCACTTGGGCTATATGATTCAGCTGATCCAATGGTGCTTGAGGTATCTGTGGCAGATAAAGATGCTGTTTGGAGTCTTTGGCAGGCCTCTATTGGTGAATCACAACACAGACCCTTACGATTTTGAAGCAAAGCCTTGCTAATTACTCTCCTTTTGAGAAACACCTTTTGACTTGTTACTGGGCCTTCGTAGAGACTGAATTCTTAACCATGGGACACCAAGTCACTATGCAGCCTGAACTGCCCATCATGAACTGGGTGTTGTCTGACCCACAGACTCATAAAGTTGGACGTGCACAACAGCACTCCATCATTAAATGGAAGTACTATATGTGAAATCAGGCCTGAGGACGACCTGAAGGCACAAGTAAGTTGCATGAGGAAGTGGCCCAAATGCCCATGGTCTCCACTCCTGTCACATTACCTTCCATCTCCCAGTATGCACCTATGGCCTCATGGGGAGTTCCTTACGATCAGTTGACTGAAGAAGAGAAAACTCGTGCCTAGTTTACAGATGGTTCTGTGCGATATGCAGGCACCACTCGAAAGTGGACAGCAGATGCACTACAGCTCCTTTCTGGGACCTCCCTGAAGGACAATAGTGAAGACAAATCCTGTCAATGGACAGAACTTTGAGCAATGCACCTGGTTGTTCATTTGCTTGGAAGGAGAAATGGCCAGATGTGCGATTGTATACTGATTCATGGACTATGGCCAATGGTTTGGCTGGATGGTCAAGGACATGGAAGGAACATGGTTGGAAAATTGGAGACAAGCATTTATGGGGAAGAGGTATGTGAATGGACCTCTCTGAATGGGCCAAAGAAGTGAAGATATTCATGTTTCATGTGAATGGTCACCAGAGGTTGATCTCAGCAGAGGATGATTTTAACAATCAAGTAGATAGGATGACGTGTTCTGTGGAAACCAGTCATCTTCTTTCCCCAGATTCTCCAGTCATTGCTCAAAGGGCTCATGAACAAAGTGGCCATGGTGGCAGGGATGCAGGTTATGCATGGGCCCAGCAACACAGACTTCCACTCACCAAGGCTGACTTGTCTACAGCCACTGCTGAGTACCCAGTTTGCCAGCAGCAGAGACCAACATTGAGTCCCTTATATGGCACCATCCCTTGAGGTGATCAGCCAGCAGCCTGGTGGCAAGTTGATTACATTGGACCACTTCCATCATGGAAAGGGCATCGTTTTGCCCTTACTGAAACAGACACTTACTCTGGATATGGATTTGCCTTCTCTGCATGCAATGCTTCTGCCGAAACTACCATCCGTGGGCTTATAGAATGCCTTATCCACCATCATGGTATCCCACACAGCATTGCCTCAGATCAAGGGACTCACTTCACAGCATATGAAAGGCCCATGCTCATGGAATTCACTGGTCTTACCATGTTCTCCATCATCCTGAAGCAGCTGGCTCAATAGAATGATGGCATGGCCTTCTAAAAACACAATTACAGTGCCAGCTAGGTGGCAATACCTTGCAGGGTTGGGGCAGTGTTCTCCAGGAGGCTGTATATGCTCTAAACAAGTGTCCAGTGTGCGGTGCTGTTTCTCCCACAGCCAGGATTCATGGGTCCAGGAATCAAGGGGTGGAAAGGGGAGTGGCACCACTCACTATTACCCCTAGTGATCTACTCACAAGATTTTTGCTTCCAGTCCCCATGACTTTATTATGCTTTGCAGGTCTAGAGGTCTCAGTTCCAAAGGGAGGAATGCTCCCATCTGGAGACACATCACTGATTCCATTGAACTGGGAGCTAAGAATGCCACCTGGCCACTTTGGGCTCCTTATGCCTCTGGATCAACAGGCAAAGAAGGGAGTTACCATACTGGCTGGCATGACTGATATTGATTACCAAGAGGAAATCAGATTGATATTACATAATGGAGGTAAAGAAGAGTATGTCTGGAATGCAGGAGATCCCTCAGGGCATCTCTTAGTACTATCATGCTCTGTGATTAAAGTCAATGGAAAACTACAGCCATTCAATTCCAACATGACTACTAATGGCCCAGACCCTTCATGAATGAAGGTTAGGGTCACCCCACGAGGCAAAGAACCACAAGCAGCTGAGGTGCTTGCTGAGGGCAAAGGGAATACAGAACGGGTGGTGGAAGAAGGTAGTTCTAAACACAAGTTACGGCCATGTGATCAGTTGCAGAAATAAGGACTGTAATTGTTATGACTATTTCTGCTTTGTATGTGTGCAGCAAATATTTTCATTTTCTTCACTTATAAACTATAAGATGTAAATGGGGCTACTGTGTTTTCTGTTTTATGTGTGTTAGTTGTATCTTGTTATGCACAAGTATAAGTTTAGAATTGTCTTTATTCAGAGATTATATATGGTTTAAGGAGATGTGTACATGTGCCAGGTTGACAAGGGGTGGACTGTGATGGTTAAGAGTGTGTGTCAACTTGCTTGGGCCATGATTCTCAGTGTTTATATGTGATCACTCCCATGAAGGAATCTGCTGTGAGTAGCCAATCAGTTGAAAGGGAGTTTCCTTAGAGGTGTGGCCTGCATCCAAATATAAGCAGATGTTCTGGCTTGTTGCTTGCTCTGGATCCTGCAGCTACCTCCTGTTCGTCTGACCTCCGGTTCTTGGAACTTGAGCTATCAGCTTATCTGCCGGTCTTGGGATTTGTCAATCTTCACAGCCTGTGAGTAGGAGCCCTGCTCTCCAACATGCAGATCTTGGGTTCACCAGCTCCGGGGCTATATGAATTGATAGAGGACTCTATCCTGATCCACAGATTTGGGATGTTCCAGTCTCTACAATCTCATGAACCATTTCCTTGATATAAGTCTCTCTCTACGTATATTTATATGCTTTACTGTTTTTGCTTCTCTAGAGAACCTAGCCTAAGACACCAGTTCACTTTAGAATGACAAAAAACCAGTCACAAACCCAGATAGAGTTTCTCAGGCATGTGTCATGGTGATTGGTGGAATGCATGTCAGAGATCTGTAAGAACTATCATAAGTTTCATTTTTATCATTTGGAGTGCGGGTTCACTGGGAAACATTTATAACTAAAGCTATTGTTTATATGCAGGCCATGGAAGAAGAATGCAGCTCTGAATGGGAAATATGCTGAAAACTCACTTTCATAAATTTAACTTAATATTACTGACTTGGGTGGACAGATCATTGTTCACAGGCCTGGGTGAGTAAAACCAGTGTCTTAGAGCCTGAATTATAGGGGTAGGAACATGGGTTCATAAGGCAGTTTTCAAACTCAAATGCAACACAGAAATTTCCATGGATTCTGTTCTGATATAAAAAGATGTTTTTTGAGAGCCTTGGAGAAGGCCCTACATGAACTGGAAACTTTGTTGTAAAAGCTGCACTTCATGTGATAGTTAGAATGATTAAAAAAAAAAACCAAGAATGATATGTCAGGAACCACGGGAAGTGTTTAAAAGATTTAGCACAGTTTTGTCTTTATCTAGACAGAGAAAAGAGGAGAAACTTCCAGTGATTTGGTAGTGGCCTAAGTCCTCATTCAGTCATTCAAAATACAGTCATAGATCAACTACTATATTTCAAGCTCTGTGCCTAGGCTGAATATACAAAAATAAATAAATAAATAAGGCATCATTTTTTTGTCTTCAAAGTGTTTACAGGCTTAGAAATCATGATATTAAGAGAAGTGGGATCCCTGCTCTTTTTTGGAGGACAGGTATTTCTATACCATGATTATAATGGCAGCTACAGAACTATATGTTTGTCAAAACTCACTGAAATGTACAATAAAATGATTCAATTTTATTATATGTAAATTATACTTCAATAAATCATACTTAAAAAGATTAGGTAGCAACCCATCCAAAAAATTTCCTGATAGTTTCATCTATTTTTAATTTTATCATAGCTCCAAAGATATAGTTAATTATTTTAGATGAATATAGTATAGATGGCTACTTTTTGCTAGAATTACCAACGCAGAGTTCGCTGTTAATCAAAACCAAAACACACATCCAAATGAAAAGCAATAAATATAATTCTCGTTGCATGGAAATAAAAAAGAAGTGAATATGTGCATAATTTATGAGAAGACATCACGTTGAGAAAGTTAATAGCAAATTGTCTTGATTTTCTTAGTGAAAGGGTACTGTTATGAGAAGGAATGAATTAAAAACTATGAATCCAGAGGCAGAGCCAATATGGCGGAGTAGTAAGACGCTTCCGGTGGACCCTCTTACAACAAAGACGTGAAAGTTGAGGAACCAGACTGAGTGGCATTGGGCAGAGAATCGATTCGGAAGCAGCAATGAGTTTCCAGACCTGACCCAGTGAGAGCCTGAGCCCTACAGGCCTGAGTAGCTCATGAGTGAGCAGTGAGGCAGGCAAGCAGCGGTGTTTGGGAGGCATGTTTTCTGCACTGGGAGAGACCCAGTGGCAGACAGTCTACTTGGCCACCCAGAACCAGTGAGAAGCAGCCCGTGGCAAAAGATAAGTACTTGGGTCTGGCCTACTGTGTGGATCAAAAACACCCCCCTTAGGGAAAAACCTCTTTCCCATTAACCTCCCCACTCCCTGCTCTGCACTGGGTCCCTGACCAGCTTCAGCAATTGCCGAGTTCCCTGGGCAGGAAGTAGGATCTGTCACATGCCTGGAGCCATTCTCCCTGCACTGGAGAGTGAACAAATTAACAAACAGGGGAAAAAATAATCTGCCAGCTCCCCTAAGCACAGTGCCTTTGCCTAGGCACAGGCATAAGGGATCCATGGACTTTGAGTGCCTTTTCCCTGCATAGACTTGTGTGGGCCCATTTCAACAGCATAGGCCCTCATTACCGCAGTACAACAGGGTATAAACCTGAACTTCAACTGTTTCAGCTGTGAAGTGGCAGGTTTGTGACATTTGACTCTGCTCTGCCCATTAAGCAGGTTCTTCACCTACTCACATCAGGGGCCTGAGGCCTGGTGACTCCACCCATGCCACCCAGCCACCTGCGATAGAGGCCCAAGAATAAGAGATGCCCCCCAGTCCTTACAGCCAACAGCACTGGGTGCTCATAGTCCGGCTTCAAAACTCACCCACTTACGCACTCTAGGCAACAGGGACACACCTTCCTCCTATAAACTCGGGGGCGGCCGTCAGCATCCTGCCTTGCTCAGAGTGTGTCTCCCTGCTACAGCCAGATGCCTGTGCCTACGCCAATCACCCATGCCTGTCTAGGACTGTAGGTGACAGCCTACACCACACACTTGGTGGCTATCTACCTGGGCACCGGAGCTGAATCCATACGGGAGGGGTGGGCAGACTCCTGAGCTCACATACCTAGTAACAGATCTGACCACCTGGTGACAGGACATTAGAGCTTCAAAGCTGCCAATAATCAAAGTAGCTCACACGAGCAGCCTATTTGGGCATATCAAAACAAAACAAGAAGATAAGACACAGTAAGCAAACATAAAATAAATAAATATAATAACTTATTGATGGCTTGGAGACAACAGTGACTATCAAATCACATAAAGAGGCAGTCCATGATGGCTTCAGCAAGTTCCCAAAATAAAGAATTTAGAAATTTTCCATAAGAGTAAAATTTCTTGGAATTACCAGAGGCAGAATACAAAAGATTAATCTACAGAACTCTTCAAGAAATTAGGAAGGAAATTAAACAAAAGGCAGAAAACGCAATAGAGCAAATTAAAACGATTAGAGATGACCATAATGACAAATGTAACCGGCTGCAAGAACCCATAGAGAGACAGCAAACAGAAATCCAGAAGATTAACAATAAAATTTCAGAATTAGACAACTCAACAGAAAGTCATAGGAGCAGAATTGAGTCAATGGAAGTCAGAATTAGTGAGATGGAAGAAAAGGCACTTGACACCAACTTGTATGAGGAAAAATCAGATAAAAGGATTTAAAAAAACAAAGAAACCCTAAAAATTATGTGGAACTCTATCCAGAGGAATAACATACGAGTGATTGGAGTATGAGAACAGGCAGAAAATACAGAGAATTGTTGAAGATTTGTTGGCAGAAAACTTCCCTGATATCGTGAAAGATGACAAGATATCCAGCCAAGATTCTCATCGAACCCCACATAAGGTAGGTCCCAAAAGAAAGTCCATACACTTATCCTATTATCCAGCAATCCTTTTGGGTATTTTCCCAAGCAAAATAAAAATGTATTTCTACACAAAGTTGTATATGCAAATACTCATATCAGATTTATTCATGATAGTCAAAAACTGGAGCAAACGAAATATACATTAACTGATAAGTGGATAAATTGTGGTATACCCATACAATGGAATAGTATTCAGCAATAACATGCAATTACTGATTCATGCAACACCATAGATGGATCCCAAACATTATGCTAAATGAAAGAAGCCAGACTTAATACAGCAGCATATGGAAACATACAGAAGAGGACCCACTGTACGTTTCCATTTATAGGAAATTCTAGAAAAGGCAAATTTATAGTAACAATAAGCAGATCCATCATTACCAAGGGCAGGAATGAGTAGGGGGACATTGACTGCAAAGGGCCACAGGGAAAGTTTTGAGCATTTTGGAAATGTTCTATGTCATGATTGTGTTAGTAGTTACATTGGTGTATACATTTTTCAAAACTCATCATTTGTACATTTAAAATTTAAGAATTTTAATATATGTCAATTATGATTCAAAGCTGATTTTGAAAAGGTAATTAAAAAAAGGAAATACCAAGTGATATGAGATTTTGCTAGGTCATAATTCCTCTAGATAAAATATCAATGCCAATGATGCCACAAACATTTTGATAGCCTCAGTGAACCTTCATTACTTCATCTACTGTAGCCACTTTCTTTTAAACAGTAGATTTTATACATCATTGCAAAGCATTCCTCCATTAAGCTGGCAAACAGACATTGGCACATTTGGTCACAAATGGGCCCAAAAATATATATCTATTTTGGGAATAAAGACCCTTAGTTATATGATGGGATCTATAAAGAGGAATACAAGGCAAGGTTTCATCCCTAGAATAATTCTTCAGAAAACGGAGTGTCTCCTTGTATTCAGATCTTCATTGGTCTTCTCATTTCAGGGTGCTTTCTCAAATGACTTGTTTTGAACCTGACAGAATTGGTTTTAAAAAAGAAGAAAAAGAAATTTAACACAGATTTAGGCTTTTTCTTGGAAGAATGATCCTCCCAATGCAAACATTGGATGTTACTATAAACAAACCTCTTAAAAAGCAGTACAGAAATTGATTACATTGTGGGGATCAGGAATATGCACCTACAGGACAAATGATGGACCTCATTTACTCATATGCTCTAGCAAGATTAATATACCAAAAGCTGAACCGGGTAGAATTTTAATAATCCCACATTTGGGGTTCGTGTGCATGGAGCCTAGTTGTTTCTTGGTAGTAGGTGAATTCACAGTCATGCTCTCTGAGCCTAACTTACTGGTTCTCTCTCTATATCGCTCAGGAGAGAGACCCAACAGATCAACAGGTATACTAGAACTAAAGGGGAAGCTACATGTGGCTTTAGGTCACCGATTTGGGACCAAGACCTCTGCCCATCAGAAGTGTTGCCAATTTCGCTGTTTGTGAATGCACAGTATTCACCAGGGACACTTTGAAAACACAAAAACAGACTGTTAGTTTCCCAGAGAATAAGCAGCAAGAATAATACAGCACAATTTTAAAGACGGTTTCACACTTCAGAAGTTGCTTTCCATGATACAGGCAAAATAGCATAATGGTTGAGATCACAGATTGTAAAGCCAGACTGCAAGGCTTCGCATCCAGGATCTACCACTTACAAAGCATCACCCTTTCTGTGCCTCAGTTTCTTCTTCGGTAAAATGATGATACTAATAGTACCTATTCTCAATGGTTGTTGTGTGGATCAAATGAGTTAGTAAATGCAAAGTGCTTAGTATAGTACCAGGCACTAGGTAAATATCATTAATCACTTGAGGTAGGCCAGGCAGGTGTTGTTATCCCCATTTTACAGGTGAGAAAACTGAGGCTTAGAAGCAGTGAATGAAATTTCCACAAATCACACAGTCAGTGGCCAAGTCAGGATCAAACTCTCCAACGTCTTAGTCTAGTGTACTCTCCCTATCACTGTGTTGTTATTAGTTGTCATCAAGTCACCTCTGACTCATGGCAACCTATGTATAACAGAACGAAACGTTGCCCAGTCTGTGCCATCTGCATGATCTTTGATATGTTTAAGCCCACTGTTGAGACTATTGTGTCAATCCATCTCATTGAGAGTTTTCCTCATTTTTGCTGACTATTTTACCAAACATGATGTTCTTCTCTAGTGATTAGTCTTTCCTGATGACATGTGCAAAGTAAGCAGACGAAGTTTTGCTATCCTTGCTTCTAAGGAACATTCCAATTGTATTTCTTCTAAGACTGATTTGTTCATTCTTTTGGCAGTCCATGGTATATTCAATATTCTTCACCAACACCACAATTCAAATTCATCAATTCTTCTATCCTCTTTTTTCATGGTCTAGCTTTCACATCCATAAGAGGTGATTGAAAGACCACGGTTTACGTTAGGTGTACCTTAACTATCAAAATGGCATCTTTGCTTTTCATAACTTTAAAAAGGTCCTTTACAGAAGATTTTCCCAGTGCAATACATCATTTGATTTCTTAATTGCTGCTTCCATTAGCATTGATTATTGATCCAAATACAAGGAAATGGTTGACAACCTCAATTTTCTCTCCATTTATCATGATTTTAGTTATTGGTCCAGATGTGAGGATTTTTGTTTTCTTTATGTTCATGTGTAATCCATACTGAAGGCTGTCTTTTACCTTTACCAGGAAGTGATTCAAGTCACCTTCATTTTCAGCAAGCAAAGTTGTATCATTTGCATATCACAGGTTGTTAGTGAGACTTCCTCCGATCTCCATGCTGTGTTTTTGTTCATCTAATCTGGCTTCTTAGATTATTTGTTTAGCATATAGATTGAAAAAGTAAGGTGAAAGGATACAACCTTGCCACACACCTTTGCCAGTCCTGAACCATGCACTGTCCCCTTGTTCTGTTTGAACAATTCCCTCTTGATCCATGTACAGATTCCATATGAGCATAATTAAGTATACTGGAATTCCTATTCTTCATAATGTTATCCATAATTTTCTATGATCTACATAGTCAAATGCCTTTGCATAGTCGATGAAACATACTATTAAATTCAGAACCAAGAAACATTGGCTTACCTCAGTCAACCGCAAGAAAACCAATTATTGAGGACCTATTCACTTTATGACTGTAACCCTCTACAAATTGCATGAACTTGCTTAGGTCATGAAAGTTGTGCTTTTCAAAATGATAGTAGTAGCCATTGTTGTAGTGTGCCGTTGAGTCCATTCCGACTCACAGCGATACCATGTGACAGAGTAGAACTGCACCATAGGGTTTTCTTGGCTGTAATCTTTATGGGAGTAGAACACCAGGTCTTTCTCTCATGGAGCTGCCAGGTGGGTTCAAACTGCCAACCTTTCAGTCAGCAGCTAAGCACTTAATCATTTGCACCACCAGGGCTCCTTAGTAACCCATTAGTACATCAAACGTTCGATTTTGGTTGCAACTAGCACTAAAAAATAAATAAATATAACAGAAAAGAATAGTAAATAATCAGAATTAATCAAACATAGTAAAGGTAATTATTACTTTGTGAAATTGGGGTCAATTACATAAGCACTCATATGCACATACATATGCGGCTGTTGTTGCTATTAGTTACGTTGAGTCAGCTCCAACTCATGGTGACCTTATGTATAACAGCAAGAAATTGTGCTGGTTCCGTGAAACCTTCATGATCATTGGTATGTTTGAGTCCATGATTGTGAGTATTGTGTCAATCCACTTCATTGAGGGTCTCCCTCATTTTCATTGCCTTTTACCAAACATGAGTAGACTATATTATTTTCCACAACATTCGCCACCCCTCTTCTTGCCAGAGGACAATTCATCCTTCCCTGTTGTCAGTTCACTAGCATTGGCGTTTGGGAGGGACCATGTGACTTACTTAGGCCAATGGAATGTAAGCGTATAAGAGACACCAAGTCTGAGCAGTAGTTTTTAGAACAATTCTGTAGTTTGGCTCAGTGTTTTGTCCTTTCCCTTTGCCATGAGCACATCTTATGAAGGGGCTAATCCTTTAGCCTGAGTCCTGGAATGAGGAGATATATGGGACAGAGGCATAGCCTCCCTACAGCCCAGAGCAGAGCCACCACCAGCCGCCAGCTTACATGTAATGTAATGAGTAATAAATCTTTGCTCTGAAGCCTCTCAGATTTTAAGGTTCTTTGTTACCATAGCATAAGTGGTCAAAGATGACTAATAAATTTGTATATGTGTATTGCATTAATGACATAAAATGTATTTCTTACTAACGATTGTAGTAAAAAAAAAATTGAAAAACACCGCATGGAATGATCATTTGGGAACTTGATTCTTTAAAATTCTAGTTTAGCTCACTTGACACATTAGGTACCTCCCTGGATTTCCCATTGATTTATTTATTGAAACTATGTCCATTTTATGTTTGTTTGCTTATCATTGCACAGATTCAGACTCCTTCTATCCCTTAAGACTTAGATCAGTGTTTCTTAAATGTTGGCATCTATAGATCAATTAAAAGAATTCATACATGTACATTTAGTAAATTAAATCTCATGAGAATGCAACAGGATTTGCAATTTAATGATCATAAAAATCATTTGTCAATGAAAAGGTGATTTTATAATATCTTCAATAAGGTATATATAGCTACTTTCATAATAAATAACATGAGTTGTAGGATAGGTCCCTCACCCTCTCAGTTTATTTTTATATTCTTTACCTCTATAGAAGTATATCCAGGCCACATAGAGACCCAGATTATGGGGAGATTTCTCATTGAAGGCCATGCCAACTCACTGTCTTATCTGAAAGTAATAACCATATCACACTCAAATGCTAAAAGATTGTATGTTTAGCTCAGAAGATCACAGTGAATAGAATCCTAATCCATCTGATTTCCTTCAGCTCTAGAAAGTATTTTCTATTTTTCTGTTGCAGCTTTTGGATGGGGTTTTTAAACATGCCCAATAACGTGTCAAAGATTTCCTTCATAAAGAGCGGGGCTGGGGGGCCACGGGTGGGAAACACCAAGCATTTGAAAAGGACCAAACTTGCAAAGTCTTGAGGTGTTTGCACCACAATTTGTTGTTCTTAAGAAATCATGAGGCCTCGTCTCCAGCAATAAAAAGTAAAGACAGTGTTTACTTGAAGTGATGGGTGTGAGCATTCAAGCTTCAGAATAAATCACTAACGTCTGCTGCTTAAGCTAGACGTCTGAAATCACAGAAACAGTCTTCACGGGCATCATCAGTGTAATGAAGAAATGATATTTTTTAAATCTCATCTCTTATTTTAAAACTTCATACGTAAGCATCTTTTTCCTCGACAGCAGGTGTACTTCAGTGTGGAAAAGTAGAGTTTTGAAATTGCTGCACATTTCTTTGCATAGTATACTCTGTAAAGAGTTTAAATCCATTGCTGTGATTTAATAGTATTGGTATTTTTTACTATTTCTTCAATACTAAATCAAGATCCAGAGACATATTATTGATTACCAGCTATTTCCTGAAAATAAAACAGTGGTGCATTGATTATCATGCACAACACCTTTAATTCCAAGTCCTTCCTTGCTTCATTGTAGTTGGTGCTCCTCAGTACTGATTTCAACATACATATTCTATTCTACCTCATAGCTTTCCAGTGACCATTAACCAAATAAAATACCTCTTCTGTAGAACGGATGCTCAATAGTAAACAAAACAGAAAGTCATCAGCCCTTCTCTCTCTTAGATATATCACACATATGCTAAGAAACCTTAGCAGGTTATCCAATTTATGACACCAATCATCTGTCAACTCACACAATAGCGCCTTATATTCCACACCGCGTGCCATTTGCATTATATAATGGCCATCAGTGTTACTTGGTGAAGGAATTGTGCTGGAAGCTCTCTCAGCTTTCTCTCCAAGTACATGTGTCACTAACTCTGATGTTTTGGGCATGAGAAATGCAACTTGAATGACACCTCCACAGCTTTCTTCCCTTCTCTGCACTTATCAACACAATTCATCGATTTTGTGCTGGGAATTTTATTTTGCATTCTTTTTCTGAAAAAACACAACTAGTTTCCCAGCATACTATTTGCAAATGATACAATATATAAAATATATTGTCACCATTATTAAAAAATTGATAATGCACTAAGCATTGGTCCAATAAAGTCCAACTTTAAAAATGTTCATCATTATACTTTTTAGACATATTTTTCTGTTGGGTCACTTGAGCAGTCTCCTCAAACCTGGAAATTTCTTGTCTCTTCAAATGCAGATTAGAATTTTGTATTTATTCTTTATGCTTATGATTTTGTCTTAAGTTGTTGTAAATAATAGAAAGTAAATGATTTTATTTTTTCCATCACTACTTTTAAGCTTGAACCATTCCTAGCCATTTATTCATTTCAGTGAATTGGTGGGATAATGCAACAAAATATTAGCAAAAAAATGCACATTTAATAAATGCAAACAATAGCACATGTTATAAAAATTGCTTTAGCTGAGGTGAATTGCACCCTGTTAACTATTTGGAAAAGCATTTTTAAAATGCTTTGGGGTTAATGATTAGTGTTCTCATCTACTTTTCCACTTCCCCATGACAGATGTCCCTTAGAAAGTTTCTCAAAACATCTTCTTCATAAAGACATGTTACTCATATTAACACCTCCATGTTACCATAATTCTTCTGACTAGAAAAATTAATAAATACTAAAACGTAAATTTTTCTCTATCTAAGTGGTTGCCTTTTTACTTTTCTTTTTAGTGGTTTTTTAGTTCAATGTTTTATAATTGATATTTTTTAAAGTTATTGGTGGATATTCTGAAAACTGTAACTTTTACCATCTAATTGTAAAGAGCAATTATGTAAAAGGACAGAACCACAAAGGACTACCTTTGCATGTTCTATGCTATAGAAAATCAGATGCACTTGTTGTAAGAGAAGAAATAAAAATCAATGTTGACAAAAACCCCATACAAAGATCTCTCATGCTTTTGGCAGGTAGTCATCAGAGCAGATGCAGTCTTTCTAATGAAGATCATTTTGTTTAATTAGTCTTCATCATTAATAGAATGACGATTAGGCCAAATGGCAATGCATGCAGAAATTAAAAAATTGCCATTAATATTTTCACCATAACACACTGTTGTGTGAGATATATTAATCTGCTACTAAAATCTGATACATGTTGATAGTTTTAATGTTTATAGAGTTACTTGTATCATTCAACAATGTGCAATTCAAAATATTTATCATTACAAAAAATACAAAGGAGGTAGTATTTAAAACTTAGCTTTGAAATCCAATTTAACTGCACTAAAATTCTGTTTTTTTAACAGTTTAATCTTGATCAAATAACAGCTTCATTACTACTCAATTCTAAGCTCCATAAGAGTAAAGACTTTACCTACTGAGCTCATAATTTTATCTCTAATATTTAATTCCTACCTGGCACATGTTAAGCACTTAATATTTAATAACAGAAATAATAAATTGCATAATAGTAACATACCTCATGGGGTAGATGTGAGAATGAAATAAGATTAGGTATATAAAATGTTGAGCACACATCTGGCACATAAACATTAATAATTATTTATTATTAGGATGACCATATAATTCATCATACAAATCAGGTCACTTTTGAGAGTGACAGTGTGCTGTTAATAACTACTCAGGGATAAAAATTGTAAACTAAGACCATCCCAGGCAAACGTAAGTATGTAGTCACCCTAAGTATTGCTGTTATTATTTGGCAATATAGGCAACTAAGGGTAAAGAAAAATATGTAATTATAGGTCTTCTTGAAAACACTTAAAATATAGACAAACATCAACCAGAACATAGTCCAAAAGCATTACTGAGGATAAAGAAGAATACTAACAATGATAGCACAAGGAATAACTTCCCAAAGATATAATAATTATTAACTTATATAACAACATTGCCTAAAATTTGTATAAAGACAAATTGACACCAGAACTTTTAACACAACTCTATCAAAATGGATAGATCAAGAAGACAAAAACTTAATAAGAATAGAAATTTTAAAATAGAATATGTTTGATCTAATAGTAATAAATTCTACACTAATACATTCTTTTCAAATACACATGTGCCCTTTATAGTAATTTACTATGTCACAAAGAAGTGTCAACAAATTTCAAGGTTTCAATATCATACAGACTATGTTGTCTATCATGAAACTAAACTGGAAATAAAAATTAAAAGATAATTAAAAGGACCACATATTTAGAAGCTTAAATAATTCACAAACCCAGCCCAAAAGAGAATTACAGAGACAGAATTATAAAACACTTAGGACAGAACAACAAGGAAAATAGTTGTAAATAAGACAATGAGACAAAAAGGAAAATTTTGCTAGAAGCGTTCTAGGAAAGTTTCCTTCACTCTCAGGAAGGGTCATAAAACAAGGACCTGCCCTTCCTGCCTTCGGATGTTGTTGTCTAAAGTTGTGATGCTTGGTGCTGTGGTAGCACGTTATGATCATGAGGGCAAAGCCAAGGGAATCAGAGAAGCTGATCAGGACACTGCTAAATCCCTGAAGTAACCAATCCCAGAACCATTCTGCGTTCCAATTCTTGTTATGTGAGAATAAATTCCTTATGCCTTCCAATTCTTACGTGAGAGAATAAATTCCTTATTGTTTAATACACTCTTATAAGAGTGTTCTATGACTTGAAGCCAAATGAATCCTACCATAGCGTTCTGTAACTAGTTCCTTAATTTTATTTTAGAAGTAGGAACGTAATACAAATTCCCTACCTTTTCTTCCCAATCAGAATGAAATAATTAGAGGAACCACCTTTCCTGGATGGCAAATGTGCTTCAGGAACCAGGGATGCAGACAGTCTGGGACAGAATGACAACTGTAGGACCTTCTGAATTCTCTGACTCCTTATTATCAAATTCCTGACAATAAGTACATTTTACGTGATATCTCACCAGCTGTCCGTGAGAGCAATGACCCACTCCCCATATAATTAAGAAGACAAAGCTCTTAGCAAATCTGAAGATAGTCCCTGATTACACATCCCTTTCTTCTCTATGGCCCTTCAAATTCCTTACTCAAACAGGTAAATTTCCTGTACAAATTACTTACATAGGCATAATTCTAAAATATACTTGGTGTTTGAACAGGTATAATCCATGCTGCTCAGTTTTCCAATTACATTAACAGGTAGTTGAACCTAAATGTAATATTTGTGACAATATTAATTATTTTGCAAAAGTGATTTAAGCAAAATTATCCTAGCAAAGGACTCTCTGGGTGGTGCAAATGATTAACATGCTCAGCTGCTAACTGAAAGATTGGTGGTGTGAGTCCAGCCAGAGGTGCCTTGGAAGAAAGTCCTGAAATCTACTTCCAAAAAATCAGTCATTGAAAACCCTATGGAGCACAGTTCTACTCTGACATACGTGGGTCATGATATGTTGAAATCAACTCAATGGCAAGTGGTTACTGGTTATTCCAGCAGAATCAACCTTTAACATTAAAAAAAAAAAAAAAATCACAAACAAAATAAAACTGCCGAAAGTACACTTACTCAGATTTTGGTGGCTGATGACATGTTCTCAGAGGCAAGTTTTAGTCCTATGTGAGTTTTCCATTTCTTGCTTTACGTTCATACAACTTCCTTGTTTTTCACATGAATAACTGAAATTGGAGTCACAGAATCTTGTAATGATTTTTTTTCTTGCAATATATTTAGACATAGAAGACAGTGGGATCCCAAAGGCCCTGTGACTCCTATTCACTGATGAAACATTGTATTACTGGTTCTTCTCCCACTGGAGTGTACTTTAAGGACTGTGTATTTTTTATTTTTCTTGTTTCTTCCTCATTTGTTAGGAAAATAACTCCATGGTCCCCTTAGGTTGATGGCCTTAGGATAAGGCAGCATGAAACAGGTACATTTTCTTATCTCCAGATAGAAGTAGAAACTACACATGAGATTTTCTTATAAAACAGGGAATAGAGTGACTACAGTAGAGCCTAGACTAGAAGTCAGGACTCCAGGGTCTGACTGTTTAGTCTTCGACTTGTTCTCAGATGTCGAAAAAAAATCACACAAAAACCTCTTGGTGCCTGTCTGGGCTGCACCTATAAATGGTAATTATACTTCTCTATTGTAGAGCACTCTGCCATCTTTTGTGATACACAACCATCTCAAAGGAGTAGTTGACAGCTTAGTTAATGCATGGAGCGTAAATCACTGAGCTTCTCCCAGGAACGCAAAACGCACACTAAACGCAAAGTCTCATGGTGGGAAGGGTAATAGAAACTGTGAATCATGATCTCAGCACTTACGGATGTCTTAAGGTAGAGATTATATGGAATACAACTGCAGCCTGTATTGAGAAAGGAAAACGATGCAACAGACGGGATGGGTTATTTTCGAAGGCAGGGCTGAGAAGATAGATGAGGTGGAATTCTACCACAGACTTGAAAATGGGCAACTCGATGGGCCTTGGGAACTCTGGCACGAACTACAAGATCCAGAACGTTCTGCCTGTTCTCTTCTCTGTGCTGGATTGAACAGATTAATGGCCCAATTCTTCTTCCTGTATCTGTCTTTGGCCATAGGATTTTGAGTAACTTCTCCTAGGTAGTGCAAATCGTTAAGTGTGCAGCTACCAACTGAAAGACTGGTGGTTCAAATTCACCCAGAAATGCCTCAAAAGAAAGATGTGGTGAACTGCCTCTGAAAGGTCACAGGCATGAAAACCCTATGAAGTGCAGTTCTACTCTGCAACACATGGGGTTGCCATGAATCATAATCAAATCGATGGCAACTGGTTTGATTTGGTTATCAAGAAACAGCACATTGACAGTGTCTTGAGTCTGAATTTGTTCATGTGACTTGCTTTGGTCAATGGGATGTTAGCAGTTGTGATGCAAACAAATGCCTAAAACATGCTTGCATGATTTTGGGTTTGCTCTTGCTCCTCTGTGATTGGTATAAGAGCATGCCCTGGCTGAGCTGCTGAAGAATGAGGCCTGTGCAACAGAGCCAAGTTGCTCAGGTCTCCCAGCCAAAGCCAATCAAGATCAACCATCAGCCAGCTGGTTTCCAGACACACGGGTGAGCTGCACCAAGACAAGGCTGCCTATTTGAGCCCAGCCTAAATCACTGACTCACACAGTCATAAACAAAACAAATGCTTATTGTTTTAAGCCACTGAGTTTGGAGATGATTTCTTATGCAGCAATGTTGGCAATCACTATCTGACACCCTCTCCAAAACTTGCTCTGGCTGTCTGCTCTGCAGCAACATTAGACTTCTCTATTTACGAGAATGTGCCTTATAACCCACCACAGCATCCTTGCACATGCTATTTCTCCTTGGCCACTTCCTTAGTTGAAGTATGTTTATTCATGAGTTCTTAGCTCAAAAGTAGCTTCCCCCTTAGGCAGGTCTTTCCTTCCACTCCAGGGCAGGTCAAGTTTCTTTGCAATATGTTCTCATAGATTCATGTTACTTTATATCAGAGCACTTTTTACTGATGCTTTGTTAATAATTATACTCTAATTTCATTGGTGGTTCAGTGGTAGAATTCTTGCCTTCCATGCAGGAGACCTGGGTTCAATTCCCAGCCAGTGCACCTCATGTGCAGTCACCTGCCAGTGGAGGCTTGTGTGTTGCTATGATGCCGAACATGTTTCAACAGAGCTTCCAGTCTAAGACAGACTAGGAACAAAGGGCTGGCAATCTACTTCTGAAACTCAGCAAATGAATACTCTTTGGATCACAGCAGTCCAATCCGCAGGACTGAGCAGCATTTCGTTTTGTTGTACATGGGGTCACCATGAGTTAGGGAGTGACTCAAGGGCGGGTTATGACAACAACAACAGCAACAGTTTTTGCAATATTTGATTTCAAGTCTGGCTCCTCCACTAGACTGCAAAGTCTATGAGTTTAGATAACAAACCTGTTATCTAGTCCTCCATTGTACCCTAACACAGTGGATAAATACAGTGTATTAGTGCACAGTTCCTAACAGAGTGACTGATACCAATTTCTGTTGAATAAATAAGTTGTAGCAGATGCATCCACTTCCCAGCTTCTGTGTGTATTGACTGTTAACAATTTACACATGCACTTTTCTCCAGAGGCTTACCATGAAGCTACCTCAGATGCGTGAGAGTTTACACAACCCATCCCTCTTCCCCAGGGGTAGCTCATAACCAATGACTGACTGATGCAGGGACATAATGCTTCAGCCTGCTTGCCTCTGAGTGAGACAACCTATGTGGTACAATTTATGCACTAGAGCTCCCCCTGGGGTTAGACTTAGCCTAGACGTCTGAAACCACATCTTCACCAGTTCCTTCCCCTGCACTATCCTATTCCCCTTGTCCCCCTACATGATTCTCCTGAGAGCTTGACCTCAAAAAATCATTTGCACACGAATTCTTATCTAAGGTTCTGCTTTTAAATAACGCAAAAAAAGACATGAATTAAACGTGAGCATTTCTTGCACCAAAAACCCAAAAAAAAAAGAAAAGCTAAAACTGTTGCTGTTGAGTCAATTCCAACTCATGGCAACCTTATAGGACAGAGTAGAACTGCCCTATAGGGTTTCCAAGGAGCGGCCGGTGGATTCAAACTGCCAATCATTTGGCTAGCAACCATAGCTCTAAACCATTGTGCACAGCCATAAAAAAAAAAAACAACTAAGTACTCTGAGATGTTATTACCATTGGGATAAATATTTCAACAGAGGAAACTAAAAGCTCACTTTTCTTAAAGGGTCCAGAAAGTCACAGAAGTCTAATAATTTCAGAGTTGATTACAGCATCCATAGTTATTAATACTAACTCCTTCAAATGTTAGACTTTTAATGAATAAATAAAAAGTAGGAGCATATGGCAAAGTTTTATTTCTTCCAGGAAGTGCTTGTTCCCACCATTGTACCACTATCCAACAATACATTTCTCAACAGAACTATTCAGGAAAAGAGCATTTTCATGGTTGATATCTGACTACTAGGATTTTCATCTCACCTCTGTTGGAGGGTGGCTGCTTTCAGAAGATAATTAAAAAAAAAGTGATGATGGCTGCAAAATTGTCCATGATATAGTGTTAAAAGAAAAATGATACAAAACCGTATACAGTGCAGTTCTAAACAGTAAATCAGATCTATCTATCTATCTCTCTAAACCAAAAAATCAAACCCTTTACTGATGAGTCGATTCCAACTCATGACGAGCCCATGTGTGCAGAGTAGAACTGCTCCATATGGTTTTCTTGGTTTTCTTTATGGAAGCAGATTGCCAGGCCTTTCTTCCTTAACACTACTGGGTGTGTTCGAACGGTCAACCTTTAGGTTAGTAGCCATTCGCAAACAGTTTGCACCACCACCTTCTCTCTCTCCAGGCATTGAAAATTGAATGAAAGGAAGCACATCAAGAAATGAAAAGTAGTAGTGGAATTATGAGGATTTTTTTTTTCTTTTGTACATTTTTTAACTTTAAAGCTTCTGGCAAAGATCAGGACTTTAGCTTTTGAAAAACGGTAAAAAAGAAAAATGAATCAGTTAAAAAGATCACATAGAACAATGGCATTTTCTTTTCTCTAAATGTGTTGAGTTCAAAAGTCTAAGAAGGACAACTTCTCCTTCTGAGAAGATGCAGTGGATGTACTTTTCCCTATACTTCCCAATAAGCAATCTAAAAACTCTGGGTATTACATATAAAACAAACATAAGAAGACTCTGGAAAGTAGAGAGAAGGCAGACCTGGTAAGGACCTCAGGACCCGGGGAACATCAAGTGGTGAGTTTCCTGGGTTTCTTCTTGCCTCATATATCCCACACTTGGAGCTAAAGAAGCTGACAATCTGGAAATGCCAACAAGTTCAGATTTAAAAAAAAAAAACAAGTTTAACAAAAGCCCATGCTTTCTAGATAAAGGACCAGGAAAGGTACTGCCTAGCAAGTTAGAAAAATTTTGGACCATAACCACTCTACTTTAGCAAAACATACCACAGGAAAAAAAGCAAAACCAAACTGTGGCCATATTCCCATACAAGCCAGCAAAGGCTCAGTGGGGATCCTAGACTTTTACCTTATACCATTAACAGGCTGTAAGCAGGAGATCCACACCCCTTGCCATTGTGGTGTCAGAAAAGGCTGAGCGGGGAGCTGGGACTTTTATCCTTACCAGGCATTAACAAAGCCACCGCCACCCACCATGGTGTCAATAGAGGCCACATGGGCAGCAGGGACTCCCACCCCGACTCAGCACGCCATGGTGTCAGAGGATGCCTGCCCGAAACTCAGGACTTCCACCACTGCCAAGATGATTTCACTGATGGATCCCACCCAACATTTAAAGAACAATTAACCCCAATTCTTCTCAAACTCTTCCGAAAAATAGAAGATGAGGGAACACTTCCTAACTTATTTTGTGAAGTCAGCATTACCCAAATACCAAAATCAGACAAAGACATTACTAGGAAGGAAAATAACCAATATCTTGCATGAACATAGGTGCAAAAATTCTCAACAAAATGTTAGCAAATTAAATCCAACAATGTATAAAAAGAATTTACACCACAACCAAGTGGAATTTATTCCAGGTATGCAAGGCTGGTTCAACATTTTGTAAACCAATTAACATAATTCTTGATCTCAACAGACTAATGAACAAAACTATGATCATATTAATAGAAAAAGAAAAAGCATTGGACAAAATCCAACACTCACTCATGATAAAAGATCTCAGCAACTAGGAATAGAAGAGAACTTCCTTCATTTGATAAAGAACGTCTACAAAAAACCTAGAGTCAGTATCAGACATAATGGTAAGAAACTAGATATTTTCCTTGTAAGATTGGAAACAAGACACGGATGTCTCCTCTCACCAATTTTATTCAATATTATACTGTATGTTTCTTCTTCTTGTTGTTGTTAGGTGCTGTCAAGTCGGTTCTGACTGATAGCCATCCTATGTACAACAGAATGAAACACTGCCCGGTCCTGCATCATCCTCACAATCGTTGTTATGCTTGAGCCCATTGTTGCAATCACTGTGTCAATCCACTTCATCGAGGGTCTTCCCTCTGCCTTGCTGACCTTCTGTTTTACCAAGCATGATGTCCTTCTCCAGGAACTGGTCCCCCTGGTAACATGTTCAAAGTACATGAGAGGAAGTCTTGCTATCCTCACTTACAAGGAGCACTCTGGTTGTATTTCTTCCAAGACAGACTTGTTCGTTCCTCTGGCAGTCCATGGTATACTCAATATTTTTCACCAACACCGTAATTCAAAGGCATCAGATCTTTGGTCTTCTTATTCATTGTCCAGCTTTTGCATACATATGAAGCAATTGAAAATATTATGGCTTGGGTTAGGTGCACCTTAGTCCTCAAAGTGACATCGTTGCTTTTTAACACTTTAAAGAGGTCTTTTGCAGCAGATTTGCCTAATGCAAAATGTCATTTCATTTCCTGTCTGCTGCTTCCATGGATGTTGACTGTGGATCCAAATAAAATGAAAAGCCACCACGCTTCTGTCAGTTTGTCATACTGTGGTGGCTTGCGTGTTGCTGTGATACTGGAAGCTTTGCTATCAGTATTTTAAACACCAGCAGGATCACCCTTGGTGGACAGGTTTCAGAGGAGCTTCCAGATTAAGACAGACTAAGAAGAAAGACTTGGCAGTCTACTTTTGAAAAAAATTGGTCAGTGAAAACCTTACAAATAGCAGTAGAACATTGATATAGTGCCAGGATATGAGCCCCTCAGGTCAGAAGGCACTCGAAATACAACTGGGAAAGAGCTACCTCCTCAAAGTAGAGTCGGCCTTAATGATGCGGATGGAGTCAAGCTTTCAGGACCTTCATTTGCTGATGTGGCATGACACAAAATGAGAAGAAATAGCTGCAAACATAAGTTCCTAGCTGACGTAATTAAGCAAGAAAAGGAAATAAAAAGTATACATACTGGAAAGAAAGAAATAAAACTGTTTATCACAGTTAATACGATTGTCTATGTAAAAAATCTCAAAGAACTGACCAAAAAACCAAACACCTTATTCCTGGAACTAATAAGCAATTATAGGAAGGTTGCAGGATACAAATTAAGGTACAAAAGTCAATTGCTTTCCTATATACCAGCAATAAACAATTAGAGTTTGAAATTAGAAACATACTGTATATATTAACAACAACAACAAAAAAGACAGTTAAGCCTAACAAAATATGTATAAGATCTATATGAGGAAAACTGCCAAGCTTTGATGAAAGAAATCAACAAAGAGCTAAATAATTGGAGAGATATTCCATGTTTATGTGTAGGAAGACTTAATACAATTAAGATGTCAATTCTTCCCAACTTGATCTATAGATTCAATGTCATTGCAATAAACATTTCAGCAACTAATTTTGTGGATATTGACAAACTGATCCTAATATTTATTGGAAAGGCAAAAGACCCAGAATAGCCAACACAATACTGAAGAAGAACAAAGTCACCGGACTGACACTACCTGACTTTAAGATTTACTGTAAAGCTACAGTGATCAAGACAGTGTGGTATTGGTGAAAGAATAAATAAATAAATAGATCAGCGGCCCAGAAAAGACAGCCCAAAAATAGACCCCCACAAATATAGTCAACTGATCTTTGACAAGGGAGCAAAGCAATTCAATAGCGAAAAGACAGTCTTTTCAAAAAACAGTGCTAGAACAATTGGACAGCCACTTGCACACAGAAACACACAAAGTGAATCTACATCAGAGCTTACATCTTTCACAAAAATTAACTCAAAATGGATCACAGACTTAAATGTAAGATGTAAAACTATATAATTTCTACAAGATAACATAGAAGAAAAGTTAGGTTACTTGGGTTTGGTGATGAGCTTTTAGATACAACATCAAAAGCTTGATCTGTAAGAAAAGAAAAAAATAGGTAAGCTGGAGTTTATTAAAATAAAAACTTTCACTCTGTGAAAGACACTGTTGTGAGAATGAAAAAATAAGCCACAGACTGGGAGAAAATATTTGCAAAACACATATCTGATAAGGGATTTGTATCCAAAATATACAAAGAAATCTCAAAGATCAACAATAAGAAAACAAACAACCTAATTAGAAAATGGGCAAAAGATATAAACAGACACCTCACCAAAAAAGATACACAAATGACAAATAAGTGTGTGAAAAGTTAACACACATCATATGTCATTAGAGAATCGCAAATTAAGACAACAATGAGATACCACTACACACCTAATAGAATGGCTAACACCCAAAACTTTGATACCAGATGTTGGCAAGGACGTGGAGCAACAGGAATTTTCATTCATTGCTGGTGAGGACGCAGAAAGGTATAGGCATATAGTAGTTTTATTTATAATTGCCAAAAATTAGAAGCAACCACGATATCCTTCAATAGCCGAATAGATAAACAAAGTACTTCGTATTAGTTTCCTATGGCTGCCATAGCAAATTACTAGAAATTTGGTGGCTTAAAACAACAGAAATTCATTCTCTCTCAGTTTTGGAGGACAGAAGTCCAAAATCAAGGTGTTGGCAGAGCCACACTCCCTACAAAGGCTCTAGAAGAGAATCTGTTCATTGTGGCTTTTGGCATTCCTTGACTTGTGGTTGTATCTCTCCAAACTCTGCCTCCATGGTCACAATGCTTCTTCTTCTCTATGTCTCATCTGTGTATCTCACATAAAGGCACTTGTCATTGGATTTAAGATCTAACAGATATTCCAGGATGATTTCATCATCTCAAGATCCTTAACTTAATTACATCTGCAACAACCCTTTTTCCAGGTAACATTCATGGGTTCTGGGTATTAGGACATGGACATATATTTGGGGGCCACCATTCAACACACCATATATACCAACCAAAAACAGAGTTTGGCAAAGTGGATTAAAAAACATGATACAACTATATACGCTCTACAAGAGACTTACGGCAAACATAACAATATGGACAAATTGAAAAAAAAAGGATGGAAAAAGGTATGCCACACAAACATTGATCAAAAGAAAGCAGATGTGGCTATATCTACAGCGAAAAGAAAATTACCAGAGACACAGATCATAATATAAAGAGTCAACTCACGAGCAATCCTAAATGTATATGCAACAAATTACAGAGCTGCAATATATGTGAAACAAAATCTGATAGAACTGAAAGGAAAAATAGACAAATTCACAGTTATAGTTGTATAGTTCAACCCCTCTCTCAACAATTTATAAAACAACCAGAGAGAAAATCAGCAAAGATACAGAGAAAACTCAACCATCTCATCAACCAACAGGATCTGTTTGACATTTATAGAACAAAAGCAGAATTCACATTTTTTTCAAGCACCAACATAGATAATATCCTGGACCATAAAACAACTCTTAACAAATTTCCAAGAATCTGTATCAAACAGAGTGTGTTCTCTGAACACAATGTAATCAAACTAAAAGTTAATAACAGAAAGACAACAGGAAAATTTCCAAATACTTGGAAACTAAAACAACACACTTCTAAGTAATTTGTCTGTCAAAGAGGAAGTCTCAAAGGGAATAAAAAAATACAATGAACTAAATGAAAATGAAAGTATAACATACAAGAATTTATGGATGTAGCTAAAGCAGTGGTGAGAGGGAAATTAATAGCACTAAATATTTACATTATGAAAGAGAAAAAGTCTTAAATCAATAATAATAATCCCATCTCAAGAACCTAGAAAAATAAGAGCAAAATGAACTCAAATCAAGCAGAAGGAAGAAAATTATCAACAGCAGAAATCAATGAGAAGGAAAACAGAAAAATAATAGAGAAAAATCTATGAAACCAAGATGTGGTTCTTCCAAAAAAATCAATAAAATTGACAAACATCTAGCACGACTGATACAGGAAAAAAAAAAGACACAAATTACCAATATTAGGAATAAAATAAGGGGTATCCCTGCAAACTCTGCAGGTATCAAAAGCACAATGAAGAAACACAGGATACACTCAAGAACCTGGATGAATCTCTACATTAGGCTGTGTGTAAAAAGCTATTCTCAAAAGGCTACATAATGAATTATTTCATTTACATAACATCCTGGAAGTGACAAAATTATGGGCCTGGAGAACAGATTAGTGATTGCCAGGGGTTAAGAAGGTCATAAGGAGTCCTGGTGGTGCAGTGGTTAAGAGCTCAGCTGCTAATAAAAAAGTCGGCAGTTCGAGTCCACCAGCAGCTCCGTGAGAGAAAGATGTAGCAGTCTGCTTCCATAAAGATTATCTGTCCAAAAGCAGGATGAGAAGGCAGGAACGGACAGGAACTGGTAAAAAGGACACAGAGAACCTGATGGGGGAAGGGGGAGTGTGCTGTCCAATTGTGGGGATTGCAATTAATGTAACAAAACAGTATGTGTATAAATTTTTGTATGAGAAATTAACTTGAGCTGTAAACTTTCACCAAAAGCACAACAAAAAAATTTTAAAAAAAGATTACTGTCTTGGAAACCATATGGGATAGTTTTACTCTGCTCTATAGGGTCACTATGAGTCAGAATTGATTCTATGGCAACGGGTTTGTTTTTGGTTTGGTTAAGGAGGTGATGGTGGTGACAGTGGTGGGGGTAATGTCCCCATAACACGGCAACCTGAGGGTTTCTTATTATAACGGAAGAGGAGGGAAATTAGATTCCACGTCTCATTGTGGGGGGTGGAAATGTCGCTATGCAGAAGAGCACATGGGATGGGGTATTTACATACTGCCATCTTTGGAAAATACAATCTGGCACAGAGAGGTTAAGTAACTTAAGCAAGTCATATATTTCATAAGTGAAGGAGCCATGCTGTCTCACTCCATAACCGGTCCTCTTCCCTACTTCACATACAACCTCCTTGATTTCCAAACCGTGGTTCTCACCGCGGGAATGCCTTGATTAACATAAATACTGGTTAGAGCAAATCAAATGAATACTAAATATAATTCCAGTTCTGTGGATAAACCTATTTTATGTACTGCTATATCTGACTGAGAAAGGAGCCCTGGTGGCACAGTGGTTAAGCACTCAGCTGTTAACCCAAAGGTATGCATTGGAACCCACCAGCCACTCTGTGAGAGAAAGATGTGGCAGTCTGCTTCTGTAAAGACTATAGCCTTGGAAACCCTATGGGGCAGTTCTACTCTGTCCGATAGGGTAGCTATGAGTCAGAGTTGACTCGATGGCAGTGGGTTTAGTATATCTGACTGAATTGTCAGCCTATGTTATTCTAGAACTAATGGACTTTTGACTGTTTGGACATGAGCAAAAAATGTTCAAATCTGGAAAAACAGCTGCCTTTCCCGCTTCCTGGTATTGTGGGCAAGAAACAGTGAAGATACTGAAGGTAATTGCACTATCTAAACTTAGAGTAATCTGCCCTTAGAAACTGTGAGGGAAGACTCAGACATAGTTTTGAGAGTTGCTGAATCTAACAGATATCACTTTAATGTCTGCCTCAGTTATGTGGTCCTACAAGACGGGAATAATGGGAAAAAAATTCAGTATTCTGTCAAGTTCAAAATTCTTAAGAGGTGAAGGCCTTTAATTTTCTTTGGAGACAAAGAAATGCCAAATTCAATCATGTGATGTTAGCAGCTGGGGAGGGAGTTGGTGATTTCCAAGAGCAGATCTGAGAGTGACTATATGGGCTATGAGGGCCATCAGATCACCCCCTTCTTCATATTATAAAGTCCTGCTTGTCATCTATAAAAAGGGCTCAGTGAGTCCCATCTGTGATGCTGACAAGAATATAGTCAGTGTCCAGGCCAGAGTCTCGAGCTATTATAAGCTAGATCAGCTGGCCCAGAAAGAGAGTTAAGTATAGAAGTGTTTAAGACACTCAAATGTTCAATATTTTTTTTATGTAAAACGTATTTTATGCACTTGGAATATATAAGAAATGTTCATATTAACAGATTGGCATCATATTTTCAATGTACAATGTGACTGAGAACTTGATAAAAACTTAGAACTTTAAATTGAAATCTTACTAAGTATACAGATAATATCAGGACATTTAAGAGAACTTAAGATGACTATTTTAATAATTTTGATTTAATTTATTATATTTATGAGAATTAGTTAAGTGCTTGGGATGGCTTGTCATAAAACTGAAAATACGTAAGATGAAAATGGAATATACTAAATTTATAAAGGCACTTTGAATGTTTAAAGGAGTTTAAGTTTGAAAATAGTTCTAAATATGAATAAAAGTCCCCTTAAAATTGATTTGATTTGTTAAAATTGGATAGACTTAGAAATAGAATGGGAATATCTATAAGTTTAGGAAGTAGGCTTTAAAATTTATAACTTAATAAATTATTAACTTTTAAGCCAATTTAAGCCTCTGAAAAATCTTCTCAGAGCATAAAGTCTTCCCCCAGAGACATAAAACCCCTCACAGTGATGTAAACGTTACATGAAAACATGGTATGATTATCATGCACAGGAAATTCTTGTCAGAATTTTCTATCACTTCTCCAAGTCCTGTCAAGTTCCTGTTAGCAGTTGTAAACACATCTGGATTATCCACTCTTTGAGTAGAATGGCTGTCTTTAGTTAATCTGCTCTCTCCCAGCAGCTGTCATGTTGCCTGAGAAGACAGATGTTAGATAAACATTTGTTTGAATTAAACTTAATTAGCCTCATTTTTCAAGCTCTGTTTTAAAATGGCATATCCTGGGACAGTGATCCTGAAGAGGTTTTGTGTTCATGGCACCACTTCAAACACTACAATTTTGGAAAGCGTGCTTCAAATGTTGAAGACTCGAAGAATCTGAAACATACCACCACTCATAACTGCAACAAGAACGCTAAGCGTGATGACAACTTTGAGCAGCATTTGGTCCCCTCCAGCACTCTGCTGATGTTTGCAAAGAACTGTTGACTGCCTTGAGCATGCCCTTTTATATACTCAGGAGGATAAGTTCTGCCATGTTCCATTTAACCAGGGATGTTCTTAGGTGCTTGCTTGTCCTTACACTATTCCTCTTCCTAACCAGCAAGTTTTACTCCCACTAAACACCTCAACATAGATCAATATGTTTTACATTTATCACTGAAACATGATGTGACATACTGTACAATACTGAAATTTTAGACTTCATTCCTCAAAGGTTTAACAGACTCAAAACAACTGGAGGCATACCATCAATGATTACTTCTCATATGTACAATAATTAAGTTCTCATATATTGAACAAAATTAAGTAGTAGAGAAATGAAATGTACACTAGTTGAGAATCATTAACTAATTATTCTTATTTCAGACCTAAAACAAAAAATGAGCATTTATTCTGAGACACTACAATGTAAAGTGAATGAAATCTTTATATGCTATTTAAACAGATCAATTTAAAAACAAATTTTTATGAGTTTGTATTTACATATTTTTTTCTCACAATTTAATATTTAGTCTCCCAAAATAGAATATTATTAACAGTTTCACTCTACTAGAACATTTGTGCTACTAATTAACTCAAGGCCCAAAGAGAGGCACGTACAAAGAAATTTACATCTTTTAGTTTAATATATTGATTTACTAAGCAAACTCTTATCTACCTTCACTTTACATAGTGCTTCTTCTTTTGGTAACTTCATTTTTACTACACTAGTAACCCATATTTACCATAGTAAATTAGTAACTATAATTAAATCAGAGTTTCTCAATCTTGGCATGATTAGCCTCTTGGGCTGAATAATTCTCTGCTGTGGGATGTTTAGCAGCCTCCTTGGCCTCTACCCTCTAGATGAGAGTAGCATCCCCCAGTTGTGACAAAAATATCTCCATATATTATCAAAAGTGCCCAGTAGAAACAAAACTGTTGCCAGTTAAGACTTGTTAAATCAAATAAAGGAGACTTGGTGGCACAATGTTTAACTGCTCAGCTACCAACCAACTCTGTGAAAGAAAGACCTGGCAGTCTGCTCCTGTAAAGATTACTGCCTAGAAAACCCTATGGGGCAGTTCTACTCCGTCACATAGGGTCACTATGAGTAGAAAATCAGTTCAACAGGACCTAACAACAAGTTAAATAAAAAGAAAACAAAATCACCCATTTTTCTACCACACTTACTTATTAGTTTGTATCCTAAGACCAATTTTACATGCATACGTATATAAACATATATAAAAAAATTTAAATGATCATATTTATTGTTTTGTTAATAATATATTAGTCCTTTTCAGCATATATCATGAATACCTTTCCACCAGTAAGCCTATGCCTACCTTATCATTTTTAATGGCTACATAGTACTCCACTGTTTAGATAGAATATAATTTACTACATTCACTACTTTTGGATATTGATGTTGTTTCTGATTTTTCTCTGTCATAGATAATAATGTAATAAGGTGCTCATAATACAACCTTATGTATTATCTTATTATGTCCTTAAAATAATTTTACAAAGTTGAAATGTTTACCAGGTTATCTATCACTGACTGATTGCAGAGAAAGTGAGAAAATTAACATCCACTTCTTCCCATCTAAAACTCTGTCTTTCTATTTCACTACATTTATTTGCTATATTTAAGTTTTCCATTGTCAAAGTGTATAATATTTACCACAATTATTTAGCATAATTTCTAAAGATAAATGTGTTCAATGCTCTCCATCTGAGTTTTTTTTTTTTCTTTTACCATGCCTTCTCTACAATGACAGCATTTTGCAAGATCAATGACCTATTAATTAGAAATACCCTTCTTCAACAACACAGACAGTGACTTTACGTGTGATCCTCACCAGATGGAATACACAGGAATCAGATAAACTACATCTGTGGAAAGAGATGATGGAACAGCTCAATATCATAAGTCAGAACAAAAGCAGGGGCTGACTGCAGAACAATCAATTGCTCACGCTGAAGTTCAAGTTGAATAAAATTAAAACAAGTCCATGAGAACCAAAGTACAACCTTGATATATCCCACCTGAATTTAGAGACCATCTCAAGAACAGATTTGACACACTGAACACTAATGACCGAAGACCAGATAAGTTGTGGTATAACATCAAGGACATCATACATGAAGAAAGCAAAAGGTCATTAAAAAGACAGGAATGAAAGAAAAGGTCAAAATGAATGTCACAAGAGACTCTGAAACTTGCCTTTAAATGTAGAATAGCTAAAGCAAATGGAAGAAAGGATGAAGCAAAAGAGCTGAACAGAAGATTTCAAAGGGTGACTTGAGAAGACAAAGCACAGTATTAAAAGGAAACGTGCAAAGACCCGGAGTTAGGAAACCAAAAGGAAAGAACTCATTCGGCATTTATCAATCTGAAAGAACTGAAGAAAAAATTCAAGTCTCAAGTTGCAATATTGAAGGATTCTATTGGCAAAATATTGAAGGATACAGGAAGCATCTAACAAAGATGGAAGGAATACACAGAATCACTGTATCAAAAACAATTGATTTATATTCAATCATGTCAGGAGGTAGCATATGATCAAGCACCAAAGGTATTAAAGAAAGAAGTACAAGCTGCACTGTAGGTATTGGTGAAAAAAAAGGCTCCAGGAATTGATGGAATGCTAATTCAACAAATGGATGCCACCCTGGAAGCATTTCCTGGAATACAGTGTTCCTTTTCAGTCTTTAGGCACAATTCTACATCCATTTCAATTAAATTTCTTGTATTATATCTCTGAAATAACTTTCAGTTTTAGTTGTTGGTGTCTACTTCAGGAACACCAATTACCCTTTTGTTAGATCATCCTTGTCCTCCATATTTATTATTTTTTCTAATTGCTTTATTTATTTCACCTCTGCATTCATTGTGAATCATACAATATTCCTTTTTACGTCAGCATTTCAGGGTTTTTTTGTTTGGTAATTTTATGTATTTTCTTGTGGCATTTTCATTTTAATTACACTAGTAATTCATATTTACCATAATAAATTACTAAATGCAGTTTAATCAGAGTTTCTCAACATTAACACTACTGACAATTTGGGCAGAGTAATTCTTTATTGTGGGGAGACTGTCCTGTGCATTGCAGTATATTTAGAATTTATCATCACCTTATTTATTTATTGTTATTGTTGTTATTAGGTGCCATCAAGTCAGTTCTGACTCATAGCAACCCTATGTACAACAGAACAAAACACTACCCAGTTCTGTGCCATCCTCAAAATCGTTATGTTTGACCCCGTAGTTGCAGCCACTGTGTCAATCTATCTTGTTGAGGGTCATTCTCTTTTTCACTGACCCTCTACTTTACCAAGCATGATGTCCTTCTCCAAGGACTGAGCTCTCCTGATAACATATCCAAAGTATGTAAGACGAAGGCTTATCACCCTCGTTTCTAAGGAGGATTCTGGCTGTACTTCTTCCAAGAGAGAAATGTTTGTTCTTCTGGCAGTCCATGGTATATTCAATATCCTTCACCAACACCATAATTCAAAGGCATTGATTTTTCTTTGCTCTTCCTTATTCATTGTCCAGCCTTCACATGCATATGAGGTGATTAAAAACACCATGGCTTGGGTCAGGTGCACCTTAGTCCTTAAAATCCTTATTAGTTCTTGATTATTATTATTATGGTGCTCATTTGGTTTGCTTACCTCTCTCTTCTTCTTCTTCTGTTTTCACGTCAGTCTTTGAGGTCCTTTTTGCTTTTTAACTGAATTAATATTCTTCTTGAGTTCCTCTATACCATGAAGCTGTTCCAGGGAATTTTTTTTTTTTTTTCCTTTCTTGAGTTATATGTTTTCCCAAACTGCTGTAAAAGACCTCTTGAAATTCTTAAAAAGCAAAGATGTCACCTTGAGGACTAAAGTGTGCCTGACCCAAGTCATTTTATTTTCAATCACCTAATATGCACCTGAAAGCTGAACAATGAATAAAGAAGACTGGAGAAGAATTTATGCATTTGAACTTTGCTATTGGTGAAGAATATTGAATATACCATGGACTGCCAGAAGAATAAACAAATCTGTCTTGGAAGAAGTACAGCCTGAATGATCCTTAGAAGTGAGGGTGGTGAGACTATCTCAATTACTTTGGACACATTATCAGGAGGGACCAGTCCCTGGAGAAGGACATCATGCTTGCTAAAGTCGAGGGTCAGTGAAAAAGAGTAACACCCTCAATGAGATGAACTGACATAGTGGCTGCAACAGTGGGCTCAAACATACCTACTATTGTGAGGATGGTGCAGGACTGAACAACATTTCACTCTGTTACACTTGAGGTTGCTATGAATTGGAGTCAACTCGACAATCCTTAACAACAAAAGCAACATATTTTTCCAAAAAGAATTATTGGTCTGTTATGTGTGGTGCTTCTATTTCTCTCACTCTCTCTTTACTGTGTAGAACAGACAGGATGCTGTTTGTTTTTCTTGCTCATAATTAACATAAGCAGCTCTGCGTACATTCTCTTTATTTTATATAGTGTGTCAAAATTCTCTTTGAACTCCTGCCTACCTTATCTGAGATCATATATCCACTCTCTGAGGGCTTGGAAGTGTATACTCCAACTACTTTCCTAAGGCTGAATGTAGTGGGAATTCTGGGTGGTGGATGGAAACTGTTCAGCTGGGGCTGTCTGTAGTCTTAACTGAAAGACCCGTGCCGTGCTCTTTTCTGTGATTTTGCTAAATGTCCTGGACCATGGTCATCTACACATTTTTGGGGATGCATCTGTAACCATTCACATACCCTCAATGGTGGTAAGAGGTACCCTGTGGCTTTAGGTTATTCCTGCTTTCAGTGCAGAGCCTCTAACCTTTGCTTCAGTCAGACAGATCAGTCGAGGAGTTCCTTCTTACTGTTTCACCTGTCACCACCCGCTGCCATTTCCAAATCCCAAAGAGGTAGGACTATGGACATTTTTAAGCCTGTTAATCTGTATGTACTAAAAGCTGCTTTCCAGAAAAGCTTGGACTGATTAAATACCAACTGCCAGATTAATGAGGAGTGTCTGTTTCCCTATGGTATTGTCAGCCCTGCTTAATAGCATTCTTATTTTTAGTACAACTGTATTTTTATAATCAATAAATAAAACTATGACAACAATTTAATGCATTAAAATATTTTACAAAACGAGAGGCGGGGCCAAGATGGCGGAGTAGTCAAAGAACTTCCTATATCCCTCTTACAACGAAGACCTGGAAAAACAAGTGATTTGATTGTCTATGAATATCTAGGAGCCCTGAACAAGGCAAAGTTGAGGAATCGGACTGAGTCGCAGGGGGAGAGGGAGACCATTTGGAAGATGCAAGGAGTGCCAGACTGGCGGTGGGAGCCGCAGCTCTTCAGCCCTGAAGGGCCCCAGGTGCACAACAAAGCAGGCATACAGCTCCACGCACACGCTCGGGAGGCAGTTTCCACATCGAGAGAGATCCGACAGCAGAGATTCTACTTGGACACTCCAAACCAGTGAAAAGCAGCTCCAAGTGGCTAAAGATAAGTACATGCATGTGGTCTTTCATAGGGATTTGAAAAAAAAAAGAAGCCCATTTGAGAGAAAGCTCTTTCCCTTTTACCTCCTCCCTCCCCGCTCTGCACTGGACTGGCTGGCTTCCTAAGTCTCTGACTCCCCTGGGGCAGAAGTAGATCCCATAAGCCACCCTGACACATTCTCCTGGCCTTGGAGAGGGAAAAAATTAACAAAGAGGGGAAAAAATAAGCTACTGGCTCCCCTAAGCCAGGAACTCAGTGTTGGCACAGCTCATTTGCTAGGCACAGGCACCAGGGGTCCGCGGACTTTGAGTGCCTTCCACCCCTGTATACACTTGTGTGGACCCATCTTAACAGCGTAAGCCCTCACTACCACAGCACAACAGGGTAAACACCTGAAGTCTAACTTCAACTGTTTCAGCTGTGAAGTATCAGATTTGTGACGCTTGAAACAGCCCGGCCTTTTAAGCAGGCACCTTTACTGGTCAGCATCAGAGGCTTGAGGACTGGTGGCTCCACCTAAGCCACCTAGTCACCTGCTACAGGGGTCCAAGAATAAGCAGTGCCCCCAAGGCTTTACAACAAACAGAGTAGGGTGCTCATAGTCCAGCTGCAAAACTCACCTACCTACTCTCTCTAGGGAACAGGAACACTATTTCCTTTCAGACACTCGGGGACAGCCGTCATCCACCTGCCTTGCTCAGTGTGTGACCTACTGCAACCAGATACCTGTGCCTACACCAATCACCCATGCCTCTCTAAGACTGTAGGTGAGAGTTTGCAGCACACACTTGGTGACTGACTGCCTGGACACCTCAGCTGAATCTATACAAGAAAATTTAACGGACTCCTGTGTGCACATACTTAGTTACAGAACTAACTACCTGGTGACAGGACGTTAGAGCTTCAAAGGTGCCAATAATCAAACTAGTGCACACAAGCAGCCTATTGGGGCATATCAAAACAAAACAAAACAAGAAACTAAGAAACACTAGACAAATATAAAATAAAATTATAATAACTTATTGATGGCTCAGAGACTACAGTTAATATCAAATCATATAAAGAGGCAATCCATGATGGCTTCAGAAAGCTCCAAAAATAAAGAATCAATAAGTTCTCTGGAGGAAGAGAACTTCTTGGAATTACCAGAGGCAGAATACAAAAGATTAATATACGGAACTCTTCTAGAAATTAGAGGAAATTCATCAAAATGTACAGACTGCCAAAGAACATACAGACAAAGTAGTAGCAGAACTTAAAAAAGTTGTTCAAGAACATAATGACAAATTTAATAGGCTGCAAGAATCCATAGAGAGACAGCAATCAGACATCCAGAAGATCAACAATAAAATTTCAGAATTAGACAATTCAATAGAAAGTCATAGGAGCAGAATTGAGGCAGTAGAAGTCAGAATTAGTGACATTGAAGATAAAGCACTTGAAGCCAACTTACTTGAGGAAAAATCAGGTAAAAGAATAAAAAAGAATGAAGAAATTCTAAGAGTCATGTGGGACTCTATCAAGAGAAATAATCTAAGAGTGACTGGAGTACCAGGACGGGGGGGATAACAGAAAATACAGAGAAAATTGTTGAAGATTTGTTGGCAGAAAACTTCCCTGATACCATGAAAGTTGAGAAGATATCTATCCAGGATGCTCATTGAACCCCACATAAGGTATGTCCCAAAAGAAAGTCACCAAGACATATTATAATCAAACTTGCCAAAACCAAAGATAAAGAGAGAATTTTAAGAGCGGCTAGAGATAAAAGAAAAGTCATCTACAAAGGAGAATCAATTAGAACAAGCATGGACTACTCAGCAGAAACCATGCAGACAAGAAGGCAATGGGATGACATATACAAAACCTTGAAGGGAAACAACTGCCAGCCAATAATTATATAGCCAGCAAAACTGTCTCTCAAATATGATGGCAAAAGTAGGGCATTTCCAGATAAACAGAAGTTTAGGGAATTTGCAAAACCAAACCAAATTACAAAAAATACTAAAGGGAGTCCTCTAGTTAGAAAATCGATAACATCAGATAACAATGCAACACTAGAACACAGGACAGAGTGACCAGATATTGACTCAGATAGGGAAGTTGAAAATGCATCAAAACTAAAACACTGAAAATAGGGAAACAGAGACATCAATATGTAAAAAAGGACAAAATTAAAACAAAAAAGAGGGACTTAAAAAATGTAGACATAGATTTTTCATATGGAGGAGAAGTGAAGGCAATATAAAGAAATAAAAGACTGGTATAAACTTAGAAAAATAGGGGTTAAATATTAAAGTAACCACAAAGGAAACTAACAATCCTACCAAAAAAAAAAAAAAAAAAAAAAACCTAGAAAAATATAAAGACTCAACAAATACAAACTCAACAACAATGAAAAAGATTTTAAAAAAATACATAAAGAAAAATGACTCAGCACAGAAAATTAAGGGGAACAAAGAAACTGTGAACAACACACAAAAAGAGACATCAGGATGACAGCACTAAACTCATACCTATCAATAATTACACTGAATGTAAACGGACTAAATGCACCTATAAAGAGACAGAGAGTGGTAGATTGGATGAAAAAGCATGATCCGTCTATATACTGCCTACAAGAGATGCACCTTAGACTTAAAGACACAAATAGGCTAAAACTCAAAGGATGGAAAAAAATATATCAAGCAAATAACACTCAAGAAAGAGCAGGAGTGGCAATATTAATCTCTGACAAAATAGACTTCAAAGTAAAATCTACCACAAAGGATAAAGAAGGGCATTATATAATGATTAAAGGGTCAATACACTGGAGGACATAACTATAATAAATATTTATGCACCCAATGACAGGGCTCCAAAATATATAAACTCTAAAAGCACTGAGAAGAGAGAGAGACAGCTCCACGATACTAGTAGGAGACTTCAACACGCCACTTTTGGTGAAGGACAGAACATCCAGAAAGAAGCTCATCAAAGATGCCAACTTGTTCTCATAGACATACACCGAACACTCCACCCAACAGTAGCCAAGTATACTTTCATTTCCAATGCACATGGTACATTCTCCAGAATAGACCACATATTAGGCCATAAAGCAAGCCTTAACAAAATCCAAAGCATCGAAATATTACAAAGCATCTTTTCTGACCATAAAGCCATAAAAGTGGAAATCAATAACAGAAAAAGCAAGGAAAAAAAATCAAAGACATGAAAACTGGACAATACCTTGCTCAAAAACTATTAGGTTATAGAAGAAATTAGGGATGGAATAAAGAAATTCATAGAATCAAACGAGAATGAAAACACATCCTACGAGAACCTTTGGGACACAGCAAAAGCAGTGCTCAGAGGTCATTTCGGAGCAATAAATGCACATATCCAAAAAGAAGGAAGGGCCATAATCAAAACATTAACCCTACAACTGGAACAAGAAGAAAGACATCAGGAAAAGAAGCCCTCAGGCACCAAAAGGAAGGAAATAATAAGAATTACAGCAGAATTGAATGAAATAGAGAATAGAAAAACAATTGAAAGAGTTAACAAGTCCAAAAGCTGGTTCTTTGAAAAGGTCAACAAAACTGACAAACCATTGGCCAAACTGACAAGAGAAAAACAGGAGAGGAAGCACATAACCTGTATAAGAAAGGAGATGGGTGATATCACAACAAATCCAACTGAAATTAGAAGAATAATAACAGAATACTATGAAAATTGTACTCTAACAAATTTCAAAACCTAGAGGAAATGGACACATTTCTAGAAACTCACTACCTAACTAAACTAACACAAACAGAGGTACAACAACTAAATAAACCCATAACACAAGAAGAGATTGGAAAGGTAATTTAAAAACTCCCAAGGAAAAAAAAAAAAAAAGCCGTGGCCCGGATGGCTTCACTGGAGAATTCTACCAAACTTTCAGGGAAGAGATAACACCACTTCTAGTAAAGGTATTTCAGAGCATTGAAAAGGATAGAAAACTCCCAAACTCATTCTATGAAGCCAGCATAACCCTGATACCAAGCCAGGTAAAGACACCACAAAAAAAGAAAATTACAGACCAACAGCCCTCATGAACATTGACACAAAAATCCTCAATAAAATTCTAGCCAGCAGAATTAAGCAACATATCAAAAAAATAATACACCATGATCAAGTGGGGTTTATACCAGGTGTGCAGGGATGGTTCAACATTAGAAAAATAACCAATGTAATCCATCACATAAATAAAACAAAAGACAAGAACCACATGATCTTATCAGTCAATACAGAAAAGGCATTCCACAAAGTCCAACACCCATTCATGATAAAAACTCTCAACAAAATAGGAATAGAAGGCAAATTACGCAATATAATTAAAGGCATTTATACAAAGCCAAAAACCAACATCATCCTAAATGGAGAGAGTTTGAAAGCATTCCCCTTGAGAACAGGAATCAGACAATGATGCCCTTTATCACCACTCTTATTCAACATCGTGCTGGAGATCCTAGCCAGAGCAATTAGGCTAGAAAAAGAAATAAAGGCATCCAAATTGGTAGGGAAAAAGTCAAAGTATCTCTATTTGCAGATGATATGATCTTATACCCAGAAAACCCCAAAGAATCCACAAGAAAACTACTGGAACTAATAGAAGATTTCAGCAAAGTTTCAGGATAGAAGATAAACATACAAACATCAGTTGGATTCCTTTACACCAACAAAGAGAACCTCGAAGAGGAAATTACCAAATCAATACCATTTACAATAGCCCCCAAGAAGATAAAATACTCAGGAATAAATCTAACCAGAGATGTAAAAGATCTATACAGAGAAATCTACAAGACACTACAGCAAGAAAATAGAAGAGACCTGCATAAGTGGAAAATCATACCTTGCTCATGGATAGGAAGACTCAACAAAGTGAAAATTTCAATTCTATCCAAAGCAATCTACAGATACAATGTAATCCCAATCCAAATTCCACTGGCATTTTTTAATGAGATGGAGAAACAAATCACCAACTTCATATGGAAAGGGAAGAGGCCCCAAATAAATTAAGCATTACTCAAGAAGAAGAACAAAGTGGGAGGCCTCACACAACCTGATTTTAGAATGTATTATACCGCCACGGTAGTCAAAACAGCCTGGTATTGGTACAACAACAGATACATAGACCAATGGAACAGAGTTGAGAATCCAGACATAAGTTCATCCACCTATGAGAAGCTAATATTTGACAAAGGCCCAAAGTCTGTTAATTGGGGAAAAGACAGTCTCTTTAACAAGTGGTGCTGGCATAACTGGATATCCATCTGCAAAAAACTGAAACAAGACCCATACCTTACACCATGCACAAAAACTAACTCACACTGGATCAAAGACTTAAATATAAAATCAAAAACGATACAGATCATGGAGGAAAAAATAGGGACAATGCTAGGAGCCCTAAAACATGGCATAAACACAATACAAACCATAAGTAACAATGCACAAGCACCAGAACAGAGACTGGATAAATGACAGCTCCTAAATATCAAACATTTATGCTCATCAAAAGACTTCACCAAACCTACAGATTGGGAAAAAATTTTTGGCTACGACAAATCCGATCAGCGTCTAATCTCTATAATCTACAAGATACTGCAAAACCTCAACAACAAAAAGACAAATAACCCAATTAAAAAATGGGCAAAGGATATGAACAGGCACTTCACCAAAGAAGATATTCAGGTGGTTAACAGACACATGAAGAAATGCTCACGATCATTAACCATTAGAGAAATGCAGATCAAAACTACAATGAGGTATCATCTCACCCCAACAAGGCTAGCACTAATCCAAAAAAACACAAAGTAATAAATGCTGGAGAGGTTGTGGAGAGACTGGAACACTTATACACTGTTGGTGGGAATGTAAAATGGTAAAACCACTGTGGAAATCGATTTGGCACTTCCTTAAAAAACTAGAAATAGAAGCACCATACGATTCAGCTATCCCGCTCCTTGGAATATATCCTAGAGAAATAAGAGCCGTCATACGAATAGATATATGCACACCCAGGTTCACTGCAGCACTGTTCACAATAGCAAAAAGATGGAAAGAACCTAGGTGCCCATCAAGGGACGAATGCATAAACAAATTAGGGTAAATACTACGCAAGATAAAGAACAACGATGAAGCCGTGAAACATCGTATAACATGGAGGAAGCTGGAACTTATTATGCTGAGTGAATTTAGTCAGTCACAGAAGGACAAATACTGTTATACCACTATTATAAGAACTCAAGAAAAGGTTTAAACACAGAAGAAAACATTCTTAGATGGTTACGAGAGTGGGGAGGGAGGGTGAGGGTTATTTACTAACTAGATAGTAGATAAGAATCACTTAGGCGAAGGGAAGGACACCACACACTACAGGGGAAGTCAGAACAACTGGACTAAACCAAAGCTAAGAAGTTTCCTGAATACAATCAAACACTTTGAGGGACAAGAGTAGCAGGGGTAGGGGTCTGGGGACCATGCTTTCAGGGGTCATCGAGGTCAGTTGGCATAACAAAGCTTATTAAGAAAATGTTCTCCATCCTACTTTGGTGAGTGGTGTCTGGGGTCTTAAAAGATTGCAAGTGGCCATCTAAGATGCATCAATTGGTCCTAACCACCTGGAGTAAAGAAGAACGAAGAACACCAAAGACACAAGGAAAGTATTAGCCCAAGAGACAAACAGGGCCACATAAACCAGAGACTTCATCAGCCTGAGACCACAAGAACTAGATGGTGCCCGGCTACCACCAATGACTGCGCTGACAGGGAACACAACAGAGAGTCCCTGATGGAGCAGTAGAAAGATGGGGTGCAGAACTCAAATTCTAGTAAGAAGACCAGACTTAATGATCTGACTGAGACTGGAGGAACCCTGGAAAGCATGGCCCCTGGATTCTCTATTAGCCCAGAACTAAAACCATTTCTGAGGCCAACTCTTCAGACAGGGATTGGACTGGACGGTGGGACATAAAGCGATACTCGTAAGGAGTGTGCCTCTTAGCTCAAGTAGATACAACAGACCAAAGGGGCAGCTTCTGTCCAGAGGTGAGATGGGAAGGCAGAGAGGGTTAGGAGCTGGTTGAATGGACACGGGGAATCAGTGGTGGAAAGGAGGAGTGTGCTGTCTCAGAATAGGGTGATCAATTAGGGTCACATAACAAAGTATGTACAAAATTTTGTATGGGAGACTAACTTGAAATGTAAACTTCATTTAAACTACAACAATAAAAAAATATTTTACAAAACATTTTTGAATCCCCTGCTTTTTCAGTTCTTTATGTATTCTGGCTAAAAGTCCGTTATCTGATATATGACTTGTAAATATTTACTCCCATTCCATGGGTTGTCTTTTGGCTTTCTTGATGGTTTCCTTTGAACCACAAAAGTTTTTAACTTTAAGAAAGTTCAGTTTACCTATTTTTGATTGTTTGTTTTCTTGCTTATGTATTTTTTCTTTCTTTTTTTTTTTTTTAATTGTGCTTTAGGTGAACTTTTACAGAGCAAATAAGTTTCTTATTAAACAAGTAATGTACATATTGTTTTGCGATAATGGTTGCCAACCCCAGGATGTGTCAACACTCTCCCTTTCTCAATCCTTTGGTCCCCATTTCCGTTGGTTCAGCTTTTCTGTCCCCTCCTGCCTTCTTGTCCTTGCCCCTGGGTTGCTGTACTCATTTAGTCTCACATACATGGTTGAACTATGTATTATTGTTTGTTTTATAGCTCTAATGATTGGCTGCAGGATGAACCTCAGGAGTGACTTCAGTACTGAGTTAAATTGGTGTCCAGGGGCCATATTCTAGGGGTTTCTCCAGTCTCTGTCAGACCAGTTAAGTCTGGTCATTTTTTGTGAGTCTTAATTTTGTTCTACATTTTTCTCCAGCTCTGTCCAGGACCCTGTATTGTGATCCTTGTCAGAGCAGTAAGGGGAGGTAGACAGGCACCATGTAGTTGTGCTGGAGTCAGTCTGATGGAGGCTGTAATAGTTGTGGTCCATTAGTCCTTTGGACTACTCTTTCCCTTGTGTCTTTGGTTTTCTTCATTCTCCCTTGCTCCATACAGGGTGAGACCAGTAGAGTAACTTAGATGGTCGCTCACAAGCTTTTAAGACCCCAGATGCTACTCACCAAACTAGGATGTAGAATTTTTTTTTTAGCAGTTATCCAAAGAAATATTTTACTTTTAACCTTTTTGTAAAAATTTATTGTACTTTAGATGAAGGTTTACAGAACAGTCAGTACACATGTTGTTTTATGACATTGGTTAACAACCCCATGACATGTCAACACTGTCCCTTCTCAACTTCTTTTGTACTTTAGATGAAGGTTTACAGAACAAATAGCTTCTCATTAAACAGTTAGTACACATATTGCCCTCTGGCAATGGTTAACAACACCATGACATGTCAACTTGTCCCTTCTCAACTTCGGGTTCCCTATCATCAGCTTTCCTGTCCCCTCCTGCCTCTTAGTCCTTGTCTCTGGACTGCTGTGCCTCATTAGTCCCCTTTTGTTTTATGGGGCTGTCCAATCCCCCGCTGAACGGTGAACCTCAGGAGTGACTTCACCACTGAGCTAAAAGGGTGTCCAACGGCCACACTCTCAGGGTTTCTCCAGTCTCTGTCAGGCCAGTAAATCTGGTCTTTGTGAGTTAGAAATTTGTTCTACATCCTTCTCCAGTTGTGTCCAGGACACTCTACTGTGATCCTGGTCAGAGCAGTGGTGGTAGCCAGGCACCATCTAGCTCTACCGGACTCAGTCTGGTGGGGGCCTTCGTAGCTGTGGTCCATTAGTCCTTCGGACTAATCTTTTCCTTGTATCCTGTTCTCTTCATTCTCCTTTCCTTCCGAAGGGGTGAGATCAGTGGAGTATCTTAGAATGCTGCTCACAGGCTTTTAAGACCCCAGACGCTACTCACCAAGGTAGAATGTAGAACATTGTCTTTATAAACTGTGTTATGCCAATTGAGCTAGATGTTCGCCGAGACCATGGTCCCCACAGCCCTCTGACCAGCAATTCAGTCCCTCAGGGAGTTTGGATGTGTCTATGGAGCTTCCATGACCTTTCCTTCAACAAGTAGTGCTGGCTTCCCCAGTACTGTGTACTGTCTTAACCTTCACCAAAGTTACCACTTACCGATTGTCTATTTAGTTTCCCCTCAACCCCTCCCATCCCTCGTAGCCAACGAAGATTTTTCTTTTGGTGTGTAAATTTTTTCATGAGTTTTTACAATAGAGATCTCATACAATATTTGTCCTTTTGTGATTAACTTATTTTACTCAGCATAATGTCCTCCAGTTTCATCCATGTTATAAGATGCTTCACAGATTCATCATTGTTCTTTATCATTGCATTAATACTCCATTTTGTGTATGTACCATAGTTTGTTTATCCATTCATCTGTGGATGGGCATCTAGGTTGTTTCCATCTTTTTGCTACTGTGAACAATGCTGCTATGGACATGGGTGTGCATATGTCTATTCATGTGACAGCTCTTATTTCTCTAGGATATATTCCTAGGAGTGGGATTGCTAGATCGTATGGTATTTCTATTTCTAGCTTTCTATGGAAGTGCCATATCATTTTCCAAAATGGTTGTGTCATGTTGCATTCCCACTAGCAGTGCATAAGAGTTCCGATCTCCCCACAGCCCCTCCAACATTTGTATTTCCAGTGTTTTTGATTCCTGCCAGTGATGCCAGGGTGAGATGGTATCTCATTGCACTTTTAATTTGCATTTCTCTAACAGCTAGTTATCGCAAGCATTTCCTCTTGTGTCTGTTGGCCGCTTGAATGTCTTCTTGGTAGAGTGTCTGTTCATTTCCTTTGCCCATTTTTTAATTGGATTATTTGTCTTTTTCTTGTAGATTTTAGAGATTAGAACTTTGTCTGACTTGTACTGTCCAAAAATTTTTTCCCAGTCTGTGGGTTCTCTTTTTACTCTTTTGGTGAAGTCTTTTGAAGAGCATAGGTATTTGATTCTTAGAAGATCCCAGTTATCTAGTTTATCTTCTGGAGTTTGTGTGTTGTTGGTTATGGTTTGTATCCTGTTAATGCTGTGTATTATGTCATCTAGTGTTAATCCTATTTTTTCTTCTATGAACTTTATAGTTTTTGGCTTTATATTTACATCTCTGATCCATTTTGAATTAGTTTTTGTGTATGGTGTGAGGTATGTGTCCTATTTCATTTTTTCTGCGGATGGACATCCAGTTTTGCCAGCACCATTTGTTAAAAAGACTGTCTTTTCCCCATTTGATGGACTTTGGGTCCTTGTCGAAGATCAGATGACCGTAGGTGGATGGATTTACATCTGGGTTCTCAATTCTGTTCCATTGGTCAATGTATCTGTCGTTGTACCAGTACCAGACTGTTTTGACTACCGTAGCTGTATAGTAGGTTCTGAGGTCAGGTAGTGGAGTCCTCCTACTTTATTCTTCTTCTTCAATAGAGCTTTACTTATGTTTGGTTTCTTCCATTTCCATATGAAGTTAATGATTAGTTTTTCCATCTCTTTAAAGGATCTTGTTGGTATTTGGATCGGGATTGCATTGTATTTGTAAATTGCTTTGGGTAGAATTGTCATTTTCACAATGTTGAGTCTAGCTATCCATGAGTATGGTAAGTTTTTCCATTCATGTAGCTATCTTTTGCTTTCTTGCAGTAGTGTTTTGTAGTTTTCTTTGTATAGGTCTTTTACATCCCTGGTTAGATTTATTCCTAAGTATTCTATTTTTTTAGGGGCTATTGTAAATGGTTTTGTTTTCTTGATTTCCTTTTCATGGTTCTCTTTATTGATGTATAGGAATCCAGTTGATTTTTGTGTTTATTTTGTATCCTGCTACTCTGCTGAATCTTTCTATTAGCTCCAGTAGTTTTCTTGTGGAGTCTTTAGGGTTTTCTATGTATAGTAACATATCGTCCGCAAACAGGGAGAGCTTAACTCCTTCATTACCAATTTGGATGCCCTTTATTTCTCTTTCTTGCCTTACTGCTCTTGCTAGGACTTCCAGCACAATGTTAAATAGGAGTGGTGATAAAGGGCATCCTTGTCTTGTTCCTGTTCTCAGGGGGAATGTTTTCAGCCTCTTTCCATTAAGAATGATGTTGACCATTATTTTGATATAGATGCCCTTTATTATGTTGAGAAATTTCCCTTCTACACCTATTTTATTGAGAGTTTTTATCAGGAATGGGTGTTGGACTTTGTCAAATGCCTTTTCTGTGTCAATTGAGATGATCATGTGATTCTTTTCTTTCCTTTATTTATGTGGTGTATCACATTGATTGATTTCCTAGCGTTGAACCATCCTTGCATAGCTGGTATGAATCCTACTTGGTCGTGGTGTATTATTTTTGATATGATGCTGAATTCTATTGGTTAGAATTTTGTTGAGAATTTTTGCATCTATATTCTTGAGAGATATTGGTCTGTAATTTTCTTTTTTTGTGTTGTCCTTGCCTGGTTTTGGTATCAGGGTTATGCTGGCTTCACAGAATGAATTTGGAAGTATCCTTTCCTTTTCTATGTTCTGAAATGGTTTGAGTAGTACTGGTATAATCTCTTCTCTGAATGTTTGGTAGAATTCTCCAGTGAAGCCTTCTGGGCCAGGGCTTTTTTTTTTTTTTTTTTTGTTACCTTTTCAATCTCTTTTCTTGTTATGGGTCTGTTCAGATTTTCAACATCACTTTGTGATAGTTTGTGTAGGCTGTGTGTTTCTGGAAATTTATCCATTTCCTCTAGGTTTTCAAAGTTGTTGGAGTAGTTTTTCATAATACTCTGTTATGATCCTTTTTGTTTTGGTTGGGTCTGTTGTAATGTCCCCCATTTCATCTCTTATTTGGGTTATTTTCACCCTCTCCTGTTTTTCTTTTGTCAGTCTGGCCAGTGGTTTGTCGATTTTGTTGATCCTTTCAAAGAACCAACTTTTGGTTTTGTTGATTATTTCTATTGTTTTTCTATTCTCTATTTCATTTATTTCTGCTCTTTATTATTTCCTTTCTTCTGGTGGCTGTGGGCTTTTTTTGCTATTCTCTTTCTGTTTGTTTGAGTTGTGTAGTTAATGTTTTGATTATGTCCCTTTCTCTTTTTTGATGTGTGCTATAAATTGTCCTCTGAGGACTGCCTTTGCTGTGTCCCAAAGGCTTTGGTATGTTGTGTTTTCGTTCTTGTTAGATTCTAGGAATTTTTTTATTCCATCTCTGATTTCTTCTATTGCCCACTGGTTTCTAAGCAGGATGTTATCAGTTTCCATGTAATTTATTTTTTTTCCTTGCTATTCCTGTTGTTAATTTCTACTTGATGGCATTATGGTTAGAGAAGACACTTTGTATTATCTCAGCATTTTGGATCTTGTTGAGGGTTGCTCTGTGGCCTAAGATGTGGTTTATTCTGGAGAACGTTCCATGTGCATTGGAAAAGAATGTGTACTTTGCAGCTGTTGGGTGGAGTATTCTATATATATCTATGAGGTCAAGTTGGCTGATTGTGCCCTTTAGGTCTTCTGTATCTTTGTTGAGTTTCTTTCTAGATGTGCTGTCCTTTACCAAGAATGGTGTGTTAAAGTCTCCTACTATTTTTGTGGAAGTGTCAATTTCTCTTTTCAGTGTTTTATGTATTTTGGAGCCCTGTCATTGGGTGCATAGATGTTTATTATTGTTATGTCTTCATCATTATATAGTGTCCTTCTTTGTCTTTTATGGTGTACTTTATTTTAAAGTCTATTTTATCTGAGATTAGCATTGCCACTTCTGATCTATTTTGGTAGCTGTTTGCTTGATATTCTTTCCATCCTTTGATTTTTAATAAATTTACATCTTTGTTTCTAAGATGTGTCTCCTGTAGACAGTATATTGACGGACTCTGTTTTTTTTTTTTTAATCCATTCTCTCACTCTCTGTCTCTGTATGGATGCATTTAGTCCATTTACATTCAGTGTAATCATTGATAGGTGTGAGTTTATTGCTGTCATTTTGTAGTGCTTTTTTCTTGGTGGGGGGGTGCTGACATTTTCTTTGTTCCTCTTACTCTCCTGTGCTGAATTACTTTTGTTTGTGGATTTTTTTTTCATTTCTTTTGTTTTTACTGAGACTTTATGTTTTTCTTCTTTATTTTGATGAGTAGGTTTGTTAACTTTCTTTGTGGTTACTTTGAAATTTACCCTTATCTTCCTAGGTTTGAACCAATCTATTATTACTTGGTATCACCTTGCCTTCCTCTACATTAGGAGGTTCTATACCTACACTGTTTATTCCATCTTTTATTTTTCTGATGTTGTTGCCATTTACAGATTAACCTCTATTGTTCCCTGTTGTAATTCTTTTGGTTTTGGATAGTCCTTGAGAGTTCATTTCCTAGGTTGGTATCTGGCTGGTATGATCTTGCATCCTGGATTCAGCCAGTGGTCTGATGTTGTTTGTTCTCAGATCAAAGGACTTCCTTTAATAATTCTTGTAAGTTTGGTTTGGTTTTTACATAGTCCCTTAATTTCTGTTTATCTGGACATGTCTGAATTTCACCATCATATTTGAGCAAGAGTTTTGCAGGATATATAATTCTTGGATGGCAATTTTTTTGTTTCAAGGTTTTATATATATCATCCCATTGCCTTCTTGCCTGCATGGTTTCTGCCAAATAATCTGAGCTTAGTCTTATTGTTTCTCCTCTGTATGTGATTTTTTGTTTTTCTCAAGCTGCTCTCAGGATTCTTTGTTTGCCTTTGGTTTTCACAAGTGTGATATGCCTTGGTGATTTTCTTTTGGGGTCTATCCTATATGGAGTTTGTTGAGCTTCTTGGATGGTCAGCTTTTCATCTTTCATGATATTGGGGAAATTTTCTGTCAGCAGTTCTTCAATGATCCTTTCTGTGTTTTGTGTTTTCTTCCCCTGTTCTGGAACTCCAATCCCTTGCAAATATTTGCTTTTCATTGTAGCCCAAATAATTCTCAGGGTTTCTTCATTTTTCTTCATTCTTATTTCTGATTTTTCCTCAGAGTTGTATCCAAGCGTTTGTCTTCAATTTTGCTGATCCTGTCTTCCACCGTTTCAAACCTGCTCCTCAGCCCTTCTATGACACTGTCCGTTTCTGAAATTTTATTGTTTATCATTTGGATTTCTAAGTGTTGTTTTTGTATGATTTCTAGTTGTGAATTTATTTTAGCATTTTGTTCCTGTATTATTTTCTTGAATTCTTCCAATTTTTGTCTATAGTTTCCATGAATTTGTCTGCCGTTTCCATGATTTTGTCTATTTTTTCCTTATTTTTGTCTGCTTTTTGCTTCATTTCTTGGATAATTCTGAATATTGGAGATTTGAATTCCCTATCGGGTAGTTCTAGTGCCTTTTCTTCTACTGGAAAGTCATCTGGTGTTTTATTTTGGACGCCTACAGGAACCATCCTGTCGTGTTTTTGTAAATGTTTTGGTATTGTCTGCTGCCTTCAGTGCATTCAGTAGTTATTTTCCTTGTTTACTGACTGTATATTTGTTTGTTTCAACCGGTTTTTCTGTTTTATTTGGTTATGTCTGAGCAGGTGGGCTGTGTGTTCATTGTTGTTTGCTCATCTCTGGGCACGATACTTTTCACCTCCTTCTCCTATGGGCAGGGTCAGTCACTCAGGTATGGTACAGCAGGGCAGGCCAGTTGAAGGGGAGTTCCTGGGATGAGTTGATTGTGGCACATACTAGGGCTGACAGGGCAGGCTCAGAATCAGTGCAGGGCAGGTTCTGGTAGGCTATGCCTGTGCTGCTTGGGGGTGTGATGTTCAGTGCACCATGCAGTTAGGAAGGAAGGAGGGAGAGATTGTGATGTGTGGAGCTAAGATGGGTATGGGAAAGAGGAGAGAGAGGAGAGAGGAACAGTAGTCAAAAAGATACAAACAAAGAAACAAAAAAGAGAGCTAAGGGAGCTTGCCTTTGGAGTGGAGAGATGAGAGACTGAGAAATGGAGAAAAATAAAAAGGACAAAAAAGAAAAAAATGAATTAATAAAAATTAGAGAGAGAAAAAAAAGAAAAGCACACCCCCAGGAATCCCACTGGTGTGGCTGTAAGGACTGGGGAAGTTGCTCCCAGGCTGTGGAGTACAGCCTGGCTAGAAGGTGTAGAGGTGTCACACAGAACCAGGTATTCAGGAGACAGGAAGAGAAGGTAAGTATAGAAAGAAGAGAAACCAGGAAATGAAGAAAGACAAAAAAGGAAAAAGAGAGAAAAGAAAACAAACAAAAAACTAAAAAAAGAAAAAAAGTAACCCCCCCCCCAGGTATCCCTATCCCACTGCTTGGCTGTGCAGATTGATATAGTAGCTCCCAAGTCATGCAGTACTGCCCAGCTAGAAGTGGCTCTCAAGCTGAGAAAAGAAAAAACAAACAAATTAGAACAGAACAAATCAAAACAACAAACAAAAAAAGCCCTGGGGATCCCATCAGTGTGGTGGCACAGGCCGGGAAACAGTTCCACAGTCGAGCAGCATTTCACAACCTATCAGGAAGAAGAAAATATGGCACGTAGAGCTAGGTATTTGAGAGAAAGGAGGGGGAGGTGGTGAGAGGTATGGAAGAAACAAAAAGAAGCAAAAAAAGCAACACCAATGAACAAATGGCATTCAGGGAGCTGGCTAGTGCGGGCGGGTGGAATCCAAGTGGCACAGGGGTGAAGCATGTGCTTCCCAGCTAAGAGACTGTGGCCGCAGGAAGCAGAGGAGTCCAAGTGGAGGTGAAGAAGGATGGGGGGTGGGAAAGCATATATCACTGGTTGCTGGTTGTTCTGTCTCCTGCTGGAAGCTCCATGAAGCTGGTTTCCCATACTCCTGTTCTCTGACAGAAGTCTATGATGGCAGATCCGTGCTGCATTAGCTGATAGAGGACCTCTGCATGTAACTCTTCTTGCTCTCTGTTGTCTGTGATTTTCTTATTCCATTTGGTGCTTGGCTGAGTTCTTTATCTCTTCATATGATGCTTAGGGTTTCAGAATTTGACTCTGTTTGACTTAGTTTTTCGGATCTTTGCTGTGGAGGGACAGCATGGTGCTTCTGTCTATAGCACTATGTTTCTCAGAATTAGAACATTTTCTTTATAATCTACTTTTTGTTTGTTTGTTTTTATTGTATGTTAGATGAAGGTTTACAGGCCAAAGTAGTTTCTCATTGCACAATTAATATGCATATTGTTTTGTGACATTGGTTGCCAACCCCATTATATGTGAACACTCTCCCTGTCTTAGTTATCTAGTGCTGCTATAACAGAAATACCACAAGTGGTTGGTTTTAACGAAGAGAAGTTTATTTCTTTACAGTAAAGTAGGCTAAAAGTCCAAATTCAGGGTGTCAGCTCCAGGGGAAGGCTTTCTCTCAGCCTTCTCATCAGTGTTCCCCCAGACTAGGAGCTTCTTGGCACAGGGACCCCGGTCCAAAGGACGTGCTCTGCTCCCGGCACTGCTTTCTTGATGGTATGAGGTCCCCCTGTCTCTCTGCTCAATTCTGTCTTTTGTATCTCAAGAGATTGCCACAGGACACAATCCAATCTTATAGATCAGGTCCTGCCTTACTAACACAACTGCCACCCATCCTCCCTCATTAACATCATAGAGGCAGGTTTACAACATACAGGAACATCACACAGTACCAGGAATCATGGCCTAGCCAAATTGATACACACATTTTTTGGGGGACATAATTCAAACCATGACACTCCCCTTCTCAACCTGGTGTTCCCTGTTACCAGTGTTCATGTTGCCTCCTGCATTCTCGCCCTTGCCCCTGAGTGGGTGTGCCCATTTAGCTGGTGTGCCCATTTCGTTTTATGGGGCTGTCTGAAGGGTGAACATTTGGTTGAAGGGTGAACCTCAGGAGTGACTTCACTATTGAGTTAAAAGGGTGTCCGGGGGCCATACTCTCAAGGTTTCTCTGGTCTCTGTCAGACCAGTAAGTCTAGTCTGTTTTATCAGCTTGAATTTTGTTCTACATTTCTCTCCAGCTGTCTCCAGGACCCTCTATAGTGATACCTGTCAGAGCAGTCAGTGGTGGTAGCCGGGAACCATCTAGTTGTGCTGGAGTCAGTCTGGTGGAGGCTGTGGTAGATGTGGTCCATTAGTCCTTTGGATTAATCTTTCCCTTGTGTCTTTTATTTTCTTCATTCTCCCTTGCTCCAGACAAGGTAGGACCAATGGAGTATCTTAGATGGCCACTCTTAAGCTGTTAAGATCCGAGACGCTACTCACCAAAGTAGGATGTAGAACACTTTATAAACTATATTATGCCAATTGAGCTAGATGTCCCCCGAGACTATGGTCCTCAGCCCTTGGCCCAGTAATTCCATCCCTCAGGGAGTTTGGATGTATCTAGGAAGCTTCCATGACCTTGCCTTGGTCAAGTTGTACTGACTTCCCCAGTATTGTATACTGTCTTCCCCTTTACCAAAGTTACCACATATCTATTGTCTAGTTAGTCTTTTTCCTTCCCCACCTATCCCCCACCCTTAGTCTTAGGCGAGGCACCTAGTAACCATCAAAGATTGTGTCTTTCTGTGTGTAAACCTTTTCATGAGTTTTTATGATAGTGGTCTCATACAGTATTTGTCCTTTCGTGATTTACTGCTTATATATTTTTTTTATATATTTTATTGTACTTCAGGTGAAGGTTTACAGAACAAATAGTTTCTCATGAAACAGTAGTACACATGTTGTTTTATGACATTGGTTAACAAACCCACAACATATTAACCCTCTAAATTCTCCACCTTTTTTTTTGGTGAAAATACACATAGCCAAAGATACACCGTTTCAAAAATTTCTACATACACAGTTCAGTGACATTGACTACACTCTTCCAATTGTGCTGTTATTCTCACTTAAGATGAAGGCTTACAGAACAAAATAGTTTCTCATTTAATAGTTACTACAGATGTTGCCCTATGACAGTGGTTAACAATCTCACAACACATCAACAATATCCTTACTCAATCTTATGTTCCCTATCACCAGCTTCCTTGTCCCTTTCTGCCTTCTGGCCCTTGTCACTGAACTGCTGTAACTCGTTAGTCTCATTTGGTTTTACGGGGCTGTAAACTCCCAGGCTGAACAGTGAACGTCGGAGGTAACCTCACCACTGAGCTAAAAGGGTGTCTGGGGGCCATACTCTCGAGGTTTCTCCAGTCTCCTTTGGGCCAATAAATCCAGTCTTTTTTTTTTTGTGTGTGTGTGTGTGTGAGTTAGAATTATGCTGTACATCCTTCTCCAGCTCTGTCCAGAACCCTCTGTTGTGATCCTGGTCAGAGCATTCAGTGGTGGTAGCTGGCCACAATCTAGCTGTACTGGACTCAGTCTGGTGGAGGCCTTGGTAACTGTGGACAATTAGTCCTTTGGACTAATCTTTTCCTTGTATCCTGTTCTCTTCATTCTCCCTTGCTCCCGAAGGGATGAGACCAGTGGAGTATCTTAGATGGTCACTCACAGGCTTTTAAGACCCCAGAAACTACTCACCAAGGTAGAATGTAGAACATTGTCTTTATAAACTGTGTAATGCCAGTTGAGCTACATGTTCCCCGAGACCATGGTCCCCAGAGCCCTCTGCCCAGCAACTCAGTCCCTCAGGGAGTTTTGATGTGTCTATGGGGCTTCCATGACCTTTCCTTGTACAGGTTGTGTTAGTTTCCCCTGTATTGTGTACTGTCTCACCCTTCACTTATCTATTGCTTATTTTGTATTCCCCCACCCCCACCCCTCCCATCCCTGGTAACCAACAAAGATTGTTACATTTTGCTTGTGAACTTTTTCGTGGGTTTTTACAATAGAGGTCTCATACAATGTTTGTCCTTTTGTGATTGACTTATTTCACTCAGCATAATGTCCTCCAGTTGCATCCATGTTATGAGATGGTTCACAGATTCCTTGTTGTTCTTTCTCGTTGCATAGTACTCCATTGTGTGTATGTACCATAGTTTGTTTATCCATTCATCTGTTGATGGGCACCTACGTTGTTTCCATCGTTTTGCTATTGTGAACAATGCTGCCATGAACATAGGTGTGCATATGTCTATTCGAGTGATGACTGTTATTTCTCTAGGATATATTCCTAGGAGTGGGATAGCTGGGTCGAATGGTATGTCTATTTCTAGCTTTCTGAGGAAGCGCCATATCATTTTCCAAAATGGTTGTATCATTTTGCATTCCCACCAGCAGTGCATAAGAGTTCCCATCTCCCCGCAGCTCCTCCAACATTTGTTATTTCCAGTGTTTTTGATTCGTGCCAGTAATGCCGAGGTGAGATAGTATCTCATGGTGGTTTTAATTTGCATTTCTCTAATGGCTAGTGATTGCGAGCATTTCCTCATGTGTCTGTTGGCCATTTGAATGTCTTCTTTGGTGAAGTGTCTGTTCATTTCCTTTGCCCATTTTGTAATAGGATTATTTGTCTTTTTGTTGTAGAGGTGTTGGATTTTCTTGTAGATTATGGAGATTAGACCTTTGTCTGATTTGTACTGTCCAAAAATTTTTTCCCAGTCTGTAGGTTCTCTTTTGACTCCTTTGGTGAAGTCTTTTGAAGAGCATAGGTGTTTGATTTTTAGAAGATCCCAGTTATCTAGCTTATCTGTTGGGTTTTGTGCATTGATGGTTATGGTTTGTATCCTGTTAATGCCATGTATTAAGGCCTGAAGCGTTGGTCCTATTTTGTCTTCTATGAACTTTATAGTTTTAAGCTTTATATTCAGGTCTTTGATTCATTTTGAAGTAGTTTTTGTATACAGTGTGAGGTATGGGTCTTGTTTCATTTTTTTGCAGATTGATATCCAGTTTTGCCAGCACCATTTGTTAAAAAGACTGTCTTTTCCCCATTTGATGGACTTTGGGCCCTTGTCGAGAATCAGGTGACTGTAGGTGGATGGATTTACATCTGGGTTCTCAATTCTGTTCCATTGGCCAATGTATCTGTCGTTGTACCAGTACCAGGCTGTTTTGACTACTGTAGCTGTATAGTAGGTTCTCAAGTCAGGTAGTGTGAGTCCTCCAACTTTATTCTTCTTCTTCAGTAGTGCTTTACTTATTCGGGGGTTCTTCCCTTTCCATATAAAGTTAATGATTAGTTTTTCCATCTCTTTGAAGAATGTTGCTGGTATTTGGATTGGGATCGCATTGTATTTGTAAATTGCTTTAGGTAGAATTGCCATTTTCACAATGTTGAGTCTGCCTATCCGTGAGCATGGTTTTTCCATTTATGTAGATCCCTTTGGGTTTCATGCAGTAGTGTTTTATAGTTTTCTTTGTATAGGTCTTTTAAAACCCTGGTCAGATTTATTCCTAAGTATTTTATCTTTTTAGGGGCTATTGAAAATGGTATTGATTTCCTGTTTTCCTTTTCATCGTTCTCTTTACTGGTGTATAGGAATCCAACTGATTTTTGAATGTTTATCTTGTATCCTGCTACTCTGCTGAATCCTTCTATTAGTTCCAGTAGATTTCTCGTGGAGCCTTTAGGGTTTTCTATGTATAGTATCATATCATCTGCCAACAGGGACAGTTTAACTTCTTCATTACCAATTTGGATGCCCTTGATTTCTTTTTCTTGCCTTATTGCTCTAGCTAGAACTTCCAGCACAATGTTAAACACGAGTGGTGATAAAGGGCATCCTTGTCTTGTTCCTGTTTTCAAGGGGAATGTTTTCAGCCTCTCTCCATTAAGAATGATGTTGGCTGTTGGTTTTGCATAGATGCCCTTTATTATGTTGAGAAATTTCCCTTCTATACCTATTTTATTGAGAGCTTTTATCAGGAATGGGTGTTGGACTTTGTCAAATGCCTTTTCTGCATCAATTGAGATGATCATGTGATCCTTTTCTTTCCTTTTATTTATGTGGTGGATTACATTGACTGATTTTCTAATGTTGAACCATCCTTGCATACCTGGTATGCAATCCTACTTGGTGGTGTTGTATTATTTTTTAGATATGATGCTGAATTCTATTGGCTAGAATTTTGTTCAGAATTTTTGCATTTATATTCATGACAGATACCAGTCTGCAATCTTCTTTTTTTGTGACGTCTTTGCCTGGTTTTGGTATCAGCATTATGCTGGCTTCATAGAATGAATTTGGAAGTGTTGCTTCCTCTTCTATGCTCTGAAATAGTTTGAGTAGAACTGGTACAAGATCTGTAAATGTTTTGTAGAATTCTCCAGTGAAGCCATCTGGGCCAGGGGTTTTTTTGGGTTGGGAGTTTTTTTTATTACCTTTTCAATCTCTTCTTTTGTTATGGGTCTGTACAGATTTTCAACATCACTTTGTTGTAGTTTGTGTAGGCTGTGTCTTTCTAGAAATTTATCCATTTCCTCTAGGTTTTCAAATTTGTTGGAGTATAGTTTTTCATAATATTCTGTTATAATCCTTTTTATTTCAGTCAGGTCTGTTGTAATGTCCCCCATTTCATTTCTTATTTGGTTTATTTGTGTCCTCTCCTGTTTTTCTTTTGTCAGTCTGGCCAGTGGTTTGTCGATTTTGTTGATTCTTTCAAAGAACCAACTTTTGGTTTTGTGGATTCTTTCTATTGTGTTTCTGTTCTCTTTTTCATTTATTTCTGCTCTGATCTTTACCATTTCCTTTCTTCCGGTGGTTGTGGGCTTTTTTTGCTGTTCTCTTTCTATTTGTTTGAGTTGTGTAGTTAATGTTTTGATTTTGTCCCTTTCTTCTTTTTTGATATGTGCATCTATTGCTATAAATTGTCCTCTGAGGACTGCTTTTGCTGTGTCCCAAAGGTTTTGGTATGATGGGTTTTCATTCTCATTTGATTCTAGGAATTTTTTGATTCCATCTCTGATTTCTAATATTACCCACTGATGTGTAAGCAGGGTATTATTCAGTTTCCATGTATTTGATTTTTTTTCTTGCTCTTTCTATTGTTAATTTCTACCTTGATGGTATTGTGGTCAGAGAAGATACTTTGAATTATCTCAACGTTTTGGATCTTGTTGAGGATTGCTCTTGGCCTAAGATGTGGTCTATTCTGGAGAACATTCCATGTGCACTGGAAAATAATTTGTACTTTGCAGCGGTTGGATGGAGTGTTCTATATACATCTGTGAGGTCAAGTTGGCTGATTGTGCCCTTTAGGTCTTCTGTATCTTTGCTGGGTTTCTTCTTAGTTGTTCTGTCCTTTATTGAGAGTGGTGTGTTGAACTCTCCTACTATTATTGTGGAACTGTCAATTTCTCTTTTCAGTTTTGTTGGAGATTGCTTTATGTATTTTGGAGCCCCGTCATTGGGTGCGTAGATGTTTAATATGGTTATGTCTTCATGACAGATCATCCCCTTAATCATTATATAGTGTCCTTCTTTGTCTTTTATCGTAGATTTCATTTTAAAGTCTATTTTATCTGAGATTAGAATTGCCACTCCACTCTTTTTTGGTAGTTGTTAGCTTGATATATTTTTTTCCAACCTTTGACTTCTAATAAATTCATGTCTTTGTTTCTAAGGTGTGTCTCCTGTAGACAGCGTATTGATGGATCCTGTTTTCTGATCCATTCTGTCACTCTCCGTCTCTTTATGGGTGCATTGAGTCAATTTACATTCAGTGTAATTATTGATAGATGTGAGTTTGTTGCTGTCATTTTGTAGTGCTTTTTTTTGTGGTGCTGAAGTTTTCTTTGTTCTTCTTACTCTCTTGTGCTGAGTTACTTATGTTTGTGGATTTTTTTTTCATTTCTTTTGTTTTTGTAGGTTTTGTTTTTGCTGAGACTTTATGTTTTTCATCTTTATTCTTATGAGTTGGGTTGTTAACTTTCTTTGTGGTTACCATGAATTTTACCCTTATCTTTCTAAGTTTGAAGCAGTCTACGCTTACTTGGTATCACCTTGCCTTCCTCTCCATTAGAAGGTTCTATACCTATGCCGTTTATTCCCTCTTTCATTGTTTTGATGTTGCTGTCATCTATCGACTAACTGCTCTGATTCCCTGTTGTATTTCTTTTGGTTTTGGATAGTCCTTGAGAGTTCATTTCCTAGATTGGTATCTGGTTCGTACGATCCTGCATCCTAGGTCCTGCCTGAGGGCTGAGGCTGTTTGCCCTCAGATCGAAGAACTCCCTTTAATAATTCTTGTAAGTTTGGTTTGAATTTTACATATTCCCTTAGTTTCTGTTTATCTGGAAATGACCTAATTTCACCATCAAATTTGAATGAGAGTTTTGCAGGATATATTATTCTTGGCTGACAATATTTTTCTTTAAAGATTTTATGTATGTCATCCCACTGCCTTCTTGCCTGCATGGTTTCTGCCAAATAATAGTCTTATTGTTTCTCCTCTGTATGTGACTTCTTGTTTTTCACGAGCTGCTCTCAGGATTCTTTCAAGTGTGAATATGATATGCCTTGGTGATTTTCTTTTGGGGTCTCTTCTATATGGGGATCGTTGAGCTTCTTGGATGGCCAGCTTTTCATCTTTCATGATATTGGGGAAGTTTTCTGTTAGAAGTTCCTCAATGATCCTCTCTGTGTTTTCTGTTTTCTCCCCCTGTTCTGGAATGCCAATCACTCGTAAATTTTTGCTTCTAATTGTGTCCCACATAACTCTCAGGGTCTCTTCATTTTCCTTTGTTCTTTTTTCTGAGTTTTCCTGAAACAGAGTTGTATCCAAGTGTTTGTCTTCAGTTCCACTGATCCTGTCTTCCACAGTTTCAAATCTGCTTCTCAGCCCTTGTATGACATCATCCATTTCTGAAATCTTGTTGTTGATCTTTTGGATTTCTAATTGTTGTTTTTGTATAATTTCGAGTTGTGAATTTATTTTGGCATTTTGTTCCTGCATCATCTTCCTGAATTCTTCCAATTTTTTGTCCATATTTTCCATGAATTTGTCTATTTTTTTCTCATGTTTGTGAGTTTTTGCCTCAGTTTTTGGAAAATTCCAAGTATTAGAGATTTGAATTCCCTATCAGGTACTTCTAGTGCATTTTCTTCCCCAGGAGAGTCATCTGGTGTTTTAATTTGGACACCTACTGGAACCATCCTGTCGTGTTTTTGTAAATGTTTTGATATTGTTTGCTGTTTTGGGGGCATTCAGTAGATATTTCTCTCGTTTATTGATTATAGATTTGTTTGTTTTGACCCGGCTGTTTTGTTTCCTGCTGTATGCTTTGTGAGGGTGCTTTCTTGTACCCCCATTTGCTGGTCTCCAATAGGAGTCCAAGATGGTGGATCCGCGCTGCGTTAGCTGGTCGGGGACCTCTGCATGAATCTCTCCTCGCTCTCCATTCTCTTTCAGTATTCTCACTCCATTTGGTGCTCGGCTGAGTTCTTTATCTCTTCATTTGATGTTCTAGGGTTTCAGGATTGTTGCATTCTCTGTTTGGCTTAGTTTTTTGGATCTTTGCTGTGGAGGGACAGCATGGTGCTTCTGCCTAGAGCGCCATCTTGCCGGAACCTCTTTACTGCTTATATTTTTAACAGAAGGTCCTTAAAAATTTTTTTTTGGCTTCGTGCAAATAATTGTTTGTTTGAAGCACATGAATGTTAAATATTAAAGGAGAATTGAAAACAAACACTGAACAAGAACCTTCAAATTTGAGTCTCTCCCATCTTTGCCTAATCTCTGAGGGCAGATCTCTAAATTACTGCTACATCATGACTCTCCTTTCTTTCCTAGTTAGGAATGGGGAGTTAGAAGAACTTCCACTTAAATAAACATGCCTCCATGTCACTGCCTCTGCAAGTACATGGGAGGAAAAAGAGTATTATCCCATAGCTGGCTTATAAAATCTAATTAATTTTGGATTTGTGAGGTTTGGCATGAGGTACGTAGGTAATGCTCATGGCCTATTTGGAATATCAAAATGTGAGACATGACCATTAGACCTACCCCTTTCTAGAAGAAGGGTGAAGGCAGGAAACTAAATTTTCCTCTGATGTGATGATAATGCTGTTTCCAGCCTTCACGCCTCTTGCCCTTGTGATTTTGTCTTGTGAGTGGTCATGGTTTTTGTATGTTGGGGAAAGCAGTGAATTAATGAGAAGGAACTTGGATCAGATCCCTAGAAAATGGCATTCACCTTATGCATGGTACAAGTGTGAGGAGAAGTCCTTCACATTGTAGCCCATACAACCCACCTAATTGCATATGGAAACTCTTCAGCTTTTAAATCTTACCTTCTAAGTTATGTGGTACACTAACAAGGCAAAACACTAGAGAACCCAGATTGCTAAATGTCTTTGTCTGCAATATTCTTTCAAATAATTCACTATTATAAACAGCATGATTATAGTGAATAGGGGTCCTTACAGACACAACCTTGCTTGCTGAAAATGAAGACTACTTGAAGCACTTACTGATGAAGATTAAAGACTACAGCATTAAGTAAGGATTATCTTCAAATGTGAAGAAAATGAAAATTCTCACAAATGGACCAATAAGCAACACCACGATACGTGGAGAAAAAAATGAAGTTGTCGACAATTTCATTCTACTTGGATGAACAACCAACGTCCATGGAAACAGCCGTCAAGAAGTCAAGTGACATATTGCACTGGGCAAATTTGCTGTAAAAGGCCTCTTTAAAGTTTTAAAAAACAAAGATGTCATTCTGATGACTAAGGTGTGCTTGATCTTTTCAATCACCTCATATGCATTGAAAGATAGATGATGAAAAAGGGAGACAGAAGAAGAATTGATGCATTCAAATTGTGGTATTGGTGAAGAATGCTGAAGAACAATCAGTCTTAGAAGAAATACAATTGGAATGCTCCTTAGAAGCGAGAATGGTAAGACTTCAACTTAATTATTTTGGACATGTCATCAGGAAAGATCACTTGCTAGAGAAGGACAGCAAGCTTGGTAAAGTAGAGGATCATCAAAAAAGAGGGAAACTCTCAGATGGACTGCCACAATAGCCACAAAAATGGACTTAGACGTATCAACAATTATGAAGATGGCACAGGACTGCGTAACGTTTCGTTCTGTTATTCATAAGGTCGCTGTGAGTTGAAGCTGGCTCAACAGCAACTAACAAATGACTACTAGGTATAAAACAAAAAGCAGTGACTTTGGACTTCCAAGATCAGAGTTTCATTCCGGACCAGGCACATACTAGTTCGGTGCTCTTGGTCATGTTACTTAACTTCTTTGCGATAAAATGTCTTCACCCATAAAATAGGAATAATAGATTCAGAGTTGTTAAGAGGATTAAATGAGGTAACATAAGTAAAGCTACTACCCCACAGTGAGAACTTAATCAATGTGAGTTCCTCTGAAGTAAAAGTAAAGCATCCTAAAACTCATTAGATTTATACTATACAGCTGTGCTGTCCAATACTATAACTACCAGTAATACTAACACGTAGTATCTTAGCCATCTCGTGCTGCTATAACAGAAATACCACAAGTGGATGGCTTTAACAAAGAGAAGTTTATTCTCTCACAGTCTGGTAGGCTTGAAATCCGAATTCAGGGTACCAGCTCCAGGGGAAGGCTTTCTCTCTGTCAGCGCTGAAGAAAGGCCCTTGTCATCAGTCTTCCCTTGGTCGGGGAGCATCTCAGCACAGGAACCTCAGGTCCAAAGGACATGCTCTGCTCCCGGTGCTGTTTTCTTGGTGGTATGAAGTCCCCATCTCTCTCTGCTTGCTTCTCTCTTTATATCTCAAAAGAGATTGGCTTAAGACACTATCTAATCTTGTAGATATAGATATGCTATATATATATATACACTATATATATATACTATATATATATATACTATATATATACATATACTATATATATATATACACAATATAACTGCTGCTAATCCATCTTATTACATCATAGTGATAAGATTTACAACACATAGGGAAATCACGTCGGATTACAAAATGGTAGACAATCATACAATACTGGGAATCATGACCTAGCCAAGTTGACAGATATTTTGGGGGGGACACAATTCAATCTATGACATGTAGCTATTAATTAATTGAAATTAAGTAGACTTAAAAATTTTCTTCTCAGCGCTCAACAGCCACATGTTGTTCCGTTAAACCTGTTACGATTGAGTCAATTCTGACTCATAGAGACCCTAATCACTACATATTGGACAGAGCAGATATTTATCATTGCCATCATCACAGAAAGTTCTATTGAGCAGTGATGCAAAAGAAGTGACAGAATTACCCAAGAACTAGAAGTCTAGAAGCCTGGAGTTTTGTCACTAAGTATATAACTTTAGGTGAGCAACTTTATGTCACTTTGTTACTATTTCCTTATTGGTAAAATGGAATAAGAGCTTTGCCGAGATGGTGTGAGGATCAGATACACTGAAGTCGTATTTCTTCCAGCTTTTGTATCATCTTTCCAGACCTGAAGACTAAATGATGCACAACAGAGTCACAAGCAAGGATGACTTGATGGGTCTAACACTTTAGGAATTTAATATTCATAGCCATGATTTGATATTATTCTAAGGCAACTGTAAGTAGTTAAGAACAGCATATATTCAAAAGCACAGTAAGATATCTGCAGACAGTTCTTGTGATGGAAAGACAAAGTCAAATGAATGTAACTGAATAGGTTTTCATTGGCAAGTAGCCTTTGTAGACTAGTAAGTTCTCATAGGGTTTAAAATGGACAGCTCAAAGATTCTATTTCCCACTTTTTCATCTGTTTAATGTCTTAATCTCCCTTCCCCAGGTTTGGAAACAATAATCTGTCCTGGTAATTTTTGGGGCAATGTTGTATTCTTTTATTTATATACAGCAGAGGTTGGCAGACTTTTTCTGTAAAGGGCCAGATAGTAAATATTTTAGGACCAAAAGGTCTTTATCACAAAAGGTCTGTAGCACAAAAGTAGTCAAAGACACTATGTAAGTAAATGGGTATGGCTGTGTTTCAGTAAAAGTCAATTTACTAAAATAGGCCCTTAGGCAGTAGTTTGCTAACTCACAGTCTAGTATTGTTTAGGTACGAACATACTCTTCCCTACTCTTCTCATATATTTTTTTCTGACATCATTTTTTAATCATTTATTTTAATTTTATTTTTGAACACATATCCTCCAAATGATCCCAATTAAGACTCTCAAATATTTAATTTAGAAAAGTAAAAAAATAATTTTTCTTCATTTTTATTAAGGCTTTGAATAAAAAATGTGATCCTTTAAGATGATAATGACATTATTTTTTCCTCAGAGTAAATTGTGAAGGGTGGACATAGCATATAAATTCTGAAAAAACTGATTAAAAATAATTCACAGATCTAGTTAGGTCATTTAAAAAGTTTCCTGGTTATTTTACTAATTCATGAGCTGAACTACTACTTACACAGAAAACCAAGTGTGAGCTTCAAATGTCTCAACACCATTATTTCTTGAGTGCACATTACTGTTCAAGATAAATAAATTAAGGTCAGATATTCAGATGACTCAAGCAGCATCTATACAAAAAACATGGTAACTCACATTCGTGAATGAAAATGAATCCCAAAGGACTAGTGAGAAACTAATAGATTAGAGTCTTGAAATTCAGGGTTGGAAGGGTCCTTAGGAATAATTTGTTCAACTCTATCATGTTACACCTCCTGAGTGTGGTATACGTCTACTATTTTTGCCTTCCAACAAAATCTTTCTGACATTAGAGCTCCAGTTTTCCTTGAGGAACCATCTCCTCCTTCTTTTACTTTCTGCCCCAAAAGTTTGGGTGAGGCTGTTCTTGCCCCAGCCCCAGGAGTAGGTATTTAACCCAGGCTATAGGGTCACTATGAGTTGGAATCAACTTGATGGCAGTGGGATTTTTTTTTTTTTTAATACTCATCAGAGCCACCCAGACTCAATTCTGGAATGTTTCGTAGAATTACCAGGACACAGAAAATTTCTTTCATCCTCTCCCTCCATCCCTCTTTTTTTCTCTCTTCTCTTCTTCTGGGAATGCTAAGCTTGAGAATGTGTACCTGGGATTGCCAGCAGCCATTGTGCCACCTTGTGGAACTGGTCAGCCTGAGAATGAAACAAGCACAGAGACAAGCTGGGCTAAGATGCAAAGAAACCAAGTTCTGATGGTATAGCTGAAACCAGAAAACTCTGGCCTTTATAACCACAAGAGCAAAAAAGTGTTCTCTTTTTTCTTAAACTTGAGTTGGGTTTTTGTCATAGCCAAAAGAGTCTGGACAAAATAAAATAGCTTCATCAACTCAAAGAGGTGACCTTGGTAATTGAGAGGGTCAGGAACGCAATCTCCTCTAAATTTGCTGTTTGTTCCAGGAGACTGTGATATCAGTAGATTAGCAAGTCAGTTAAAATCTGTGTACGAAGCAATTCAGGTAAAACTGGTTACTATTTATTCTGCAAAGTCCTTGAACACTTAGTACCATGTGTAGCCTGTCATCTCCTTGGGAAGGGAAACCATATTTCATCACCCATCATCATCATGATCATAATCATGTTGGCTAATATCTGTTGAGCACTTACATATATTAATACTGTTCTAGACATTAGAAATAAACTTGTAAACCTCAAAATCATCCTATGATGTAGTTACTATTAATACCCTCATTTTACATATACGAAAACCGAGCTTCAAGTGAATAACTTCTCTGATACAGGATCTGAACCAGAAAGTCAGATTCCAGCATCTGTGTCTTAACCACTGAACTGTCCTGACTCAGCCAATAGACCCTTCATTCATGGCACCAAGCACAGTGATGGAGAAGCCAGGCCAATGGGGAGAATCTGATGGGCAGACTGAAGAATTTTACTATATTTTGCCCAAAGTGTCATTCATGTAAAATATACACAATGATTTTATGGGATATGTAGATAGTTTTTATTTGAATAGTTATACATTTATTTTAAGGTATTCAAGAAAATATGTAGACAATAAACCCATATTTTCATGGATATTCTTGCTTAAAATAGAGCCAAGTTAAAAAAAAAATAGTGATCAGATTTAAAGGTACATATTTCTCTTATTTACATACTCTACAGATGAGATTCATAGCAACCCAATAGGACAGAGTAGAACTCCCCCACAGGGTTTTCAAGACTGTAGATCTTTATGGGAGCAGACTTCCATATATTTTTCCCACAGAGTGGCTGGTGGGGTCAAACCGCCAACCTTTCAGTTAGCAGCCAAGTGCTTAACCACTATGCAACCAGGGCTCCTTATGAATTGGAATCAACTCAATGACAATGGGTTTTGTACAGATAAGACAGGTAAATACATATATAAAGAGAGAATTTATTTCAAGGAAATGGCTCACACAGTTGTGGAGGCTAGCAAGTCCCAAATCTGTGAGTCAGGTGTCAGGCTGGAGGCGTATCCTTACTCACATGGTTACAGAGACTGACAGACTCAAAATTGGCAGGTCAGACAGTAGGCTGCTGCCTCACAGGGCTGTGGGATCTGGTGAATCCCCGAATTGGCAGGTCAGATGGCAGGCTGCTGGCTTACGTCCCAAAAACCAGAGGTCAGAGGATGATACATCAGATGCAGGATCGAGAGAGTGAACTTTGCCAGAACATCCATATATATTGGATGCAGGCCACACCCCCAAGGAAAATCCCCTTACGTCAGATCACAAAATGAGGATAATTACAAAAGACTGAGAATCATGGCTCAGTCAAGCTGACATATAAGATTGACCATTACACTCCACCCCTTGTCAACTTGGCACCTGTAGGTATTTCCCTAAACCATATATAATCTCTAAAGACAATTATAAAGTCATACTTGCACCTAACGTGATACAACTAAGATGCATACAACTGAAAATGCACTAGCCCAGTTTACATCTTATATTTTATAATAAGTAATGGAATAAGGGAGGGAAGAAAACAATACTTGCAATATATATATATATGTATATACATATATACACATGCATATACATATATATATATTGTGTGTATATGCATATATACATATATTGTGTATATGTTTATGCATATATATCGTATACACACAGCCCCCCCCCCCCACCTACATGCATAAAAAAACCAGGAAGGAATACTAAAAACAATTAAAACCTCGTTTCTGCAGCTGGTTACATGGTCATAGCTGGTATTCAGAATTACCTTCTTCCACCACCCATTCCGTATTCCCTTTGCCCTCAGCAAGCACCTCAGCTGTTCGTGGTTCTTTGCATGGTGGGGTGAACCAAACCTTCATGCTGAAGGGTCTGGGCCATTAGTAGTCATGTTGGAACTGGGTTGCTGTAGTTTTCCATTGACTTAATTCACAGGCATGGTAGTACTAAAAAACACCCTAAGGGATCTCCTGTATTCCAGATATACTCTTCTTTACCTTCATTATGTAACATTAATCTGATTTCCCCTTGGTAATCAGGATCAATCGCATCAGCCAGTATGGTAACTCCCTTCTTTGCCTGTTGATACACAGGCATGCTGAGCCCAAAGTAGCCGGGTGTCTTAGTCATCTAGTGCTGCTATAACAGAAATACCACAAGTCGATGGCTTTAACAAAGAAAAATTTATTTTCTCACAGTCTAGTGGGCTGGAAGTCCAAATTTAGGGCATCAGCTTCAGGGGAAGGCTATCTCTCTCTGTTGGCTCTGGAGGAAAGTTCTCATCAACTTTCCCCTGGACTAGGAGCTTCTCTGTGTAGGAATCCTGGGTCCGAAGGATGCTCTCTGCTCTGGGCACTGCTTTCTTGGCGGTATGAGGTCCCCAACTCTCTGCTTGATTCCCTTTCTTTTTATCTCTTGTAAGATAAGAGGTGATTCAGGCCACACCTCAGGGAAACACCCCTTTACATTGGATCAGGGACGTGACCTGAGCAAGGGTGTTACATCCCACCCTAATCCTCTTTAACCACAGGCAGAGATTATAACACATAGGAAAATCACAAAATGGAGGACAACCACACAGTATTGGGAATCATGGCCTAACCAAGTTGGCACATACTTTTGGGGGACATAATTAAATCCATGACACCGTGTGACATTCTTAACTTCCAGTTCAATGGAATCAGTATTGTGTCTCCCAGTGGGAGCATTCCTCCTTTTGGAATTAATACCTCTAGACCTGCAGAGCATAGGTTCACAGGGACAGGAAGTAAAAATTTTCTGAGTGGGTCACTGGAGGTAATACTGAGTGGTGCCACTCCCATTTCTACCCCTTAATTCCTGGACCCATGAATCCTGGCTATGGGAGAAACAGCACTATATATTGGATGTTGGTTTAGAGCATATACAGTCTCCTGGAGAACACTGCCCCAACCTTGCAAAGTACTGCTACCTAGCTGTTGCTGTAATTTTGTCTTTAGAAGACCATTCCATTGTTCTATCAATCCAGCTGCTTCAGGATGATGGGAAACATGGTAAGATCAATGAATTCCATAAGCAGGGGTCCATTGCCGCACTTCATTTGTTGTGAAGTGAGTCCCCTGATCCAATGCAATGCTGTATGGAATACCATGACAGTGGATAAGGCTTTCTGTAAGTCCACGGATGGTAGTTTTGGCAGAAGCAATGTGTACAGGGAAGGCAAACTTGTCTCCAGAGTAAGTGTCTATCCCAGTAAGGATGAAATACTGCCCTATCCATGATGAAAGTCATCCAATGTAATCAACCTGCCAGCAGGTTGCTGGCTGATCACCCCTAGGGATGGTGCCATATGGACTCAGTGTTGGTCTGTTGCTGGCAGATTGGGCACTCAGCGGTGGCTACAGTCAAATAATGGAGGTCCATGTTGCAGAACTTATGTATAACCTCCATTCCTGCCACCACAGACACTTTGTTCATAAGCCCACTGGGCAATGACAGGAGTGGCTGGGGAAAGAGGCTGACTCGTATCCATAGAATGCGTCATCCTATCCACTTCATTGTTACAATTATCCTCTGCCGAGGTCGCCCTTTGGTAAGCGTTCACATGAGACACAACTATCTTCATTTCTTTGGCCCATTCAAAGAGGTCTGTCCATATGCCTCTTCCCCATACCTCCTTGTCACCAATTTTCCAATCATGTTCCTTCCAAGTCCCTGAACATCCAGCCAAACCACTGGCCACAGCCCATGAATCATACAATCATAGCACATCTGGCAAACTCTCCTTCTAAGCAAAATGAACAACAAGGTGAATTGCTTGAAGTTCTGCCCAGTAGGAGGATTTCCCTTCACCACTGTCCTTCAGGGAGGTCCTAGAAAGGGGTTGCAGTGTTGCAGTGCTGCTGCTGTCCATTTTCAAGTCAAGTGGTGTCTACATATAGAGCAGAACCATGTGTAAACCAGGCACAAGCTTTCTCTTCCTCAGTCAACTAATTGTAAGGAACTTCACATGAGGCCATAGGTGTAGACTGGAAGGACAGAAGTAATGTAACAGGAGTGGAGACCATGGGCATTTGGGCCACTTCCTCATGTAACTTAATTGTGCCTTCAGGTCCTGCTTAAGTCCAATCTCGTATATACCACTTTCATTTAATAATGAAGTGCTGCTGTGCATGTCAAACTTTATGACTCTGTGGGTCAGACAACACCCAGTTCATGATAGGCAGCTTAGTCTGCATGGTGACTTGGTGGCCCATAGTCAAGTATACAGTCTCTACTAAGGCCCAGTAACAACCCAAAAACTGTTTCTAAAAAGGAGAGTATTTATCTGCAGAGGATGGCAGAGCTTTGCTCTAAAATTCTAAAAGTCTGCACTGTGATTCACCAATAGGGGCCTGCCAAAGGCTCCAAACAGCATCTCTATCTGCCACTGACACTTCAAGAACCATTGGATCAGCCAGACCTTATGGGCCAAGCGGCATATTGCCTTGCACAGCAGCCTGAACCTGTTGCAGAGTCTTCTCTTGTTCTGGGCCCCACTCAGAACTAGCAGTTTTTTGAGTCACTTGATAAATAGGCCAGAGTAGCACACACAGATGAGGGTTATGCTGCCTCCAAAATCCAAAAACGTCCACCAAGCATTGTGCCTCCTTTTTAGTTGTAGGAGGGGACAGATGTAACAACCTATCCTTCACTTTAGAAGGAATATTTCAACATGCCCCACACCATTGGTCCCCTAGCAATTTCAGTGAAGTGGAAGGTGCCAGAATTTTTGTTGGATTAGGGTCGCTATTAGTTGGAATCAACTCAATGGCAACGGGTTCGGTTTGGTTTTAGCATGCAAATGTCTTACCAATAAGTCTAGAGTCATTGATACTTCTTCCTTACTAGATCCAGTCAGCATAATGTCATCAATGTAATGGGCCAATGTGACATCTTGTGGAAGGGAAGGCGATAAAGGTCCCTTAGGACTGAATTATGACATAGGGCTGGAGAGTTGACATATCTTGAAGTAGGACAGTGAATGTGTATTGCTGGACTTGCCATCTGACAGCAAACTGCTTATGGTGTTCCTTTGAAAGCAGAATGAAGAAAAAGGCATTGGCCAGATCAATAGCTGCATACCAGTTACTAGAAGATGCATTAATTTGCTCAAGCAATGAAACCACAACTGAAACAGCAGTTGCCAATTGGAGTCACCACCTGGTTGTTTTCAATAATCCACTGTCATTCTCCAAGATCTATCTGTCTTTTGCACAGGCCAAACAGGTGAGTTGAACAGGGATGCGGTGGGAATCACCACCCCTCCATCCTTCTAGGAGCTGTGGTGGCACAGTGGTTAAGAGGTCAGGCCGCTAACCAAAAGATCACCAGTTTGAATGCACCAGCCACCCCTTGGTAACCCTATGGCCAGTTTTACTCTGGCACTAATCTCTGCAATCCCTTCAGGAATGTGATACAGCTTTTGGTTTACTATTTTCCTAGGGAGGGGCAGTTCTAATGGCTTCCACCCGGTTTTTCCTACAATAAAGTCCTTACTCCACATGTCAGGGATCCAGTGTGGGAGTTCTGCCAGTTGCTGAGCATATCTATTCCAATTATGCATCCTGCAGTTGAGATCACTGCAGGATGGGTTCAGGGACTCACTGGACCCGTTGTGAGATGGACCTGAGCTAAGACTCCATGAATAACCTGACATTCATACACCCGTACTCAGACTGGTGGGCCATAGTGACGTTTTGGTTAGCCTGGAATTAGTGTCAGTTCAGAACCAGTGTCCAGGAATCCCAAAAAGTCTAATTATTTCCTTTTCCCTAATGAACAGTCACTCTTGTAAAAGGCCATGGATCCCTTTGGAGAAGGTTAGTATAAATTTTTTGCAGTGTAGTGGGGTCCTTCCTCAAGGGACCTGGCCTTCCCTTCATTCAAGTAGTTGTGGGTCTGTAAACCCTTTCAAGTCTGGAAATTGATTGAGGGGCCGTGTCTCTCTATCCTGACAATTCAAGTTAGACTGCTGATCACTTCGTCTGAATTCTTCTGCTTGTACAGATCAAGTAAACATTTACTAGTTTTCCCATCTTTTTCACTCCTAGGGACACCACGACTAAGTAGCCAATGCCGTAAGTCCATAGGAGTCAGACTATTCTGATTACTGCTTTGATTCTGTTGTACATTATGTTGTCTTTGTCGATTAAGGGCCGCCACTTGGCCCCTACCACCACGGGGTCCAATCAGCCCCACTGTAGTTAGGTGTCTTAACTCAGTTAGGGCAGTTTCCACTGTCAAATCTGACTTACATACAATAGCAATCAGCAGTCTCCAAGGATACTGCGGCTCCTTTCACAAATTTGTTCCTCACTATTGAGGTGAAAGGTGTGTCCTCTGGGCACTGCATGTGTGGGTCTATGGGTCCAACCTGATAAATCCACTCTAACATGCCAATTTTCCCTAAGCCTTTGGATAACTTCTTCTACAGTATAGCAAGGCAGGTCTTGCACTTCAGCTTGATTTAGTGTAGGCCACAGTGTAATCCATGCTTCAGCGACCCAACCAATTTGATCCTTTCCTAACCGCTTGAGCTAAAACACTGAAGAATCTGTGCTTAGTGGGCTAATATCAATAAACTCAGACTGATCCAACTTTATGTTCCTTGCACCATTATCCTACATCCTTAATTCCCACACATATTCCCCAGGTTTCTTTTTGTATATATTAGAAAAAATCAAGTGTACCTCCTCCTGTGTCACACCTTGTACTTCACCTCTTGGAGTTCACTGGGACCTAAGTCTAGTTATAGGTTTAGAAACAAAAATGGGTGGTGGGGGTGGGTCCTGGAGGCATTCAGCAATGTCTTGAAAGCCATTTGTGTCAGGCTATGCCGCAGGCAATATCTAAGTCAAAGACTCTTCAGGCAGAGCTGGGTTAATCTCATCAGATGGGGGTGGAAGGGATAATGGTTTTACTTGGGAGGGTGGCTTAGCAGACAAAGATGGAGTAATCTATACAGATGGGAGTAAGCGGGCTGGTTTTGTTGGCAGGAGTGATTCAACAGAATTTAGGGGCTCAAGACCCCATTTCCTGATTATCTGCCCATATGTTCCCATCCCAAGTTTCAGGATCCCGTTTCTTCCCAATCAATGCCCTCAATTTAACTTCAGAAAACATTCGAGGTTGGGAATTCAACTGGCAATGTAATTCAGCCACTCTTATGATAAGACTTTGGTTTTGGTTTTCAGCAATATCAGCTCTGTTACCATAAGAAATAAGGCTTTCTTTCAGGGCATAGGTGGCCATTTTTTTTCTTTTTTATTGTACTTTGGGTGAAGGTTTACAGAACAAATGGTTTCTCATTAAACAGTCAGTACACATATTGTTTCATGACATTGGCTAACAACCACACGACATGTCAACACTCTTCCTTCTTGACTGTTTTTTTTTTTTTTTTTTTGGTAAAAATATACATAGCCAAAGATACACCATTTCAAAGATATCTACATGCACAATTCAGTGACATCAATTACGTTCTTCCAGTTGTGCTGCTATTCTCACTTTAGATGAAGCTTTACAGAACAAAATTGTTTCTCATTAAACAGTTAGTACACGTTGCCCTATGGCAATGGTTAACAACCCCACGACATGTCAACACTGTCCCTTCTCAACCTTGGGTTCCCTATCACCAGCTTTCCTGTCCCCTTCTGCCTTCTAGTCCTTGTCCCTCATTAGTCCCGTTTTGTTTTATGGGGCTGTCCAATCCCCAGCTGAATGGTGAACCTCGGAAGTGACTTCAACACTGAGCTAAAAGGGTGTCCAACGGCCATACTCTTGGGGTTTCTCCAGTCTCTTTCAGGCCAGTAAATCTGGTCTTTTTTTGTAAGTTAGAATTTTGTTCTACATCCTTCTCAAGCTCTGTCCAGAACCCTCTGTTGTGATCCTGGTCAGAGCAGTCAGTGGTGGTAGCCAGGCACCATCTAGCTGTACTGGACTCAGTCTGGTGGAGGCCATGGTAGCTGTGGTCCATTAGTCTTTTGGACTAATCTTTTCCTTGTATCTTGTTCTCTTCATTCTCCCTTGCTCCCGAAGGGGTGAGACCAGTGGAGCATCTTGGATGGCTGCTCACAGGCTTTTAAGACCCCAGACGCTACTCACCAAGATAGAATGTAGAACATTGTCTTTATAAACTGTGTTATGCCAATTGAGCTAGATGTTCCCCAAGACCATGGTCCCCACAGCCCTCTGCCTAGCAATTCAGTCCCTCAGGGAGTTTGAATGCGTCTATGGAGCTCCCATGACCTCTCCTTATACAAGTTGTGCTGGCTTCTCCAGTATTGTGTACTGTCTCACCCTTCACCAAAGATAACCACTTATCTATTGTCTATTTAGTATTTCCCCCCACCCGTCCCTGGCAACCAACAAAGATTGTTTCTTTTTGTGTGTGAACTTTTTCATGAATTTTTACAATACAGGTCTCATACAATATTTGTCCTTTTGTGATTGACTTATTTCACTCAGCATAATGTCCTCCAGTTTCATCCATGTTATGAGATGCTTCACAGATTCATCATTGTTCTTTATTGTTGCATAATACTCCATTGTGTGTATGTACCATAGCTTGTTTATCCATTCATCTGTTGATGGGCATCTAGGTTGTTTCCATCTTTTTGCTATTGCGAACAATGCTGCTATGAACATGGGTGTGCATGTGTTTATTAGTGTGATGGCTCTTACTTCTCTGGGATATATTCCTAGGAGTGGGATTGCTGGATCATATGGTATTTCTATTTCTAGCTTTCTAAGGAAGCACCGTATTATTTTCCAAAATGGTTATATCACATTGCATTCCCACCAGCAGTACATAAGAGTTCTGATCTCCCCACAGCCTCTCCAACATTTGTTACTTCCAGTGTTTTTGATTCGTGCCAGTAATGCCGGGGTGAGATGGTATCTGACTGTGGTTTTAATTTGCATTTCTCTAATGGCTAGTGAACATGAGCATTTCCTCATGTGTCTGTTGGCTGCTTGAATGTCTTCTTTGGTGAAGTGTCTGTTCATTTCCTTTGCCCACTTTTTAATCAGATTATTTGTCTTTTTGTTGTAGAGGTGTTGGATTTTCTTGTAGATTATGGAGATTAGACCTTTGTCTGACTTGTACTGTCCAAATTTTTTTTTCCCCAGTCTGTAGGCTCTCTTTTTACTCTTTTGGTGAAGTCTTTTGAAGAGCATAGGTGTTTGATTTTTAGAAGATCCCAGTTATCTAGCTTATTTATTGGGGTTTGTGCATTGATAGTTATGGTTTGTATCCTGTTAATGCCGTGTATTAGGGCCTGTAGTGTTGGTCCTATTTTTTCTTCTATGAACTTTATAGTTTTTGGCTTTATATTTAGGTCTTTGATCCATTTTGAATTAGTTTTTGTATATGGTGTGAGGTATGGGTCCTGTTTCATTTTTTTGCAGGGGATATCCAGTTTTGCCAGCACCATTTGTTAAAAAGACTGTCTTTTCCCCATTTGATGGACTTTGGGCCCTTGTCAAAGATAAGGTGACCGTAGATGGATAGATTTACATCTGGGTTCTCAATTCTGTTCCATTGGTCAATGTATCTGTCGTTGTACCAGTACCAGGCCGTTCTGACTACCGTAGCTGTATAGTAGGTTCTGAGGTCAGGTAGTGTGAGTCCTCCTACTTTATTCTTCTTCAGTGGTGCTTTACTTATCCGGGGCTTCTTCCCTTTCCATATAAAGTTAATGATTAGTTTTTCCATCTCTTTGAAGAATATTGTTGGTATTTGGATCAGGATTACATTGTATTTGTAAATTGCTTTGGGTAGAATTGTTGTTTTCACAATGTTGAGTCTCACAGGCAGCAATTTTCAGATTTTATATGTGCCACCTGACTCTGAAGCTTGGAGCTCATCCCTTTCTTTCACCACTTTGTCTAACAAACTAGGACCAGGTAACCAGCTTTGTTATACTTCTAATTCTGACAAAATTGTAGAAGGTATCCAATATGCAATCAGTATCCAATATGCAATCAGTATCCAATATGCAATAACCCAGAACCTTGTGTCTCACAAATATTTGATCCATTGATGGTGATATTTTTTGTATTTCTATTGCCACCTCATCCCATGGATTAGCAGTGCCCTTCCTTTTTATACTGGAGACAAAGTCATCAGCACCTTTAAGGCTAGCCAGACTTGAGAATCAATTCAGAAAACTTATCCTTATGATTTTATTCCTCTAGAATCACTCTCAGTACCAAATGTCTTAGAGAGGGTTCTCTAGAGGAGCAAAGCCAGTGAAGCATATATATATTTATTTCAAGGAAATGGCTCACGCAGGTGTGGAGGCTGGCAAGTCCCAAATTTGTGAGACAGGCTATGTCTGTCCAAATCTCTACATTTCACTACCACAAAAAAAACAAATCTGTTGCTGTTGATTCCAACTCATAGCGACCCTACAGGACAGAGCAGAACTGTCCCATAGGGTTTTCAAGGCTGTAAAGCTTTATGGAAGCAGACTGCCACATCTTTTTCCTGCAGAGCAGTCAGTAAGTTTGAACCACCGACCCTCTGGTTGGCAGCCGAGCACTTTAACCATTGCACCACCAGGGCTCTTTAACTTGTTATTAAGTTATCAAAAAACGAAACACAAAAGGACATCAAAAAAGGACATTGTAATTTCGTTCATTCTTTACACAACAATTTAGGAAGATCATAAGACTAATCTGTCAAATCGTTTGTCTATGGCAAATATGAATCTATAAATTATGACTTTTCAACTTTTGTCCATATGTGAAATTTATGAGAAAAATGAAAGCAGGTAAAAAAACAAACAAAAAGGTTCGGTCTGCTACACACTTGTACGTTGAGGGGAAATGTTAATGGTGGCACCGGACCCCCATTAAACTGGAGGTGTTTATAGCATGTCTTTCCTCTAGTATTATACCAATTAAAGTCATATTTTAACCTGTTAGACACGTGCAGTACCTACCTGGGCCTCTGATGTGTATATATTTTTTATTTTTTCACTGAATAATCTCCCAACAAAGGAATCGTTCTGGATTAAGTTCAGTGGAACTGGAATAATCATGGGATCATCCAAATTTTATAATTTTAGGATACACTTAGGGTGAGGTTAGTGTTTTAGTAAAAGAAAAACTGTTTGAGGAATACAATTGACTAAAATGAGTCAAACACACAGATCTTAGAACTTAAAGTACAGGATTTTATTTAAATTTGTGTACAGATAAAAAATTTAACAAAATTTAAATAAAAACCTAATTTAAATTCTTCCCCATGATAAAAATGGACATCATGGAAAAAGTCACATTCTCTCAATTATATTTTCCTATCTTTCTACCACAAGCATGTAGATACTGGGAGGGGAGGAGGGGCAACTGAAGGGGGAGAAGACACTGACACACATAACATAACTTGATCTTCATACTGTCTCATCTTGAAGTGACTTAATTACAAAGTTTTCCATAAGATTCAGAGTTCTTCAGTTTTGATGTAAAAATGGAATTTTCTACTCCAAAATCACACATAAGGCTTCTGGCTTTATTTTTAGTGTGAGGTAAACAGTATATTCAATATTAAGGCAAAAGGTAAAATATATGTATGGGATATTAATGTGGACCTTCCACTGTATAAAAAACAAAACATTTTTGAGTAATCATGAGTTTTGCAAATGTGTTAGAAACTTGTAAAAAATGTAATGTGTAATAGCTATTTATTTGAATGCCTTATCTTTTGGTAGTTAATATGTTAAATGTAATATCATCTTAAGTTTTTTATGTTCTGTGATTTTTTTTTATTATATGGACTACATGTCCACCAAAATTCTTGTAAATGAAGCAGGGTCTCATTTAAAATTCTATATATATGCACACTGGTCATATAGACTTCTCCCCAAAGTCAGCAAAACTCTGTATACTAGGCAGGCTCACCATAACAGAAAAGTATAAGAACCCAGGACATAATTTTAATAAAGGCTACAAGTGAAATCATATTATTTAAGCTGTCTAGATAGCTTATTTAAGAAAAAGACATATTTAAGATTTTTCATACAGTGATTCTTATTCTGCCCAACCCTTTTTTTCCCTCAGTGGGATAACCATTTCTTTCACAGTGATGAGAGAATCATCCTTTTCTAAGAAAAAATGGACTTCTTTTCCAGTGGATCAAGATGAAGACTTCACTTCTTTGCCACGCTGGCCACAGCCTTCCTAGCTGCATCCTCCAGGTCAATGGCCGAAGTAATGGGGAGTCCACTGTTACTGAGCAAGTTCTGAGCCTCGTGGACATTGGTTCCTAGAGAGGGGATGACGGATAATCACTGAAAAGAAACTGGAGACAGTGGCCTGTGAAGTTTAGCACAACCCGAAACCACAGCATGCTGGGTCCCACCTAACACTGTTAGAATTTAATTACAACTGTTTCAGCTATTTATGATCCCAATCATCTGGTTATTCAGATATGTCCAGATGGTAAAATTTATTTTTTTCTTCTTTTTAACTCAATTGTCTGGCATTAGAAAGACACTGACTATATTTTTCTCAACCTAAAAAAAAAAAAAAAAAAAAAAAATGAAATATTGAGCTTTCTTACAAGACTGTGCACAAAGATCAAAGACCACTTGTTCAACTAGTTTGAACAAGGAAAATCTGAAATGGTTATGTCCGTTGATTGAATAGTCTGAGCATGGAATCCAAAGAAAAAGCCTTGTATAAAAAACGAGCAAGAGTGACTAATCAGGGTGTTGGAACGGTATGGAACACTAGGAGTAAACATACGAGGACATGTGTGACTGATATATCAATAGCTTTTTCTTGGGAAATGAATTAAATATAGGTTCTAAATAATTTCACTGACAGGAAACACCATGTGACAAAAGCTATCTCAAACAGTGGTCCAGGGAGAAAAGGAAGATGAAACAGAGGATTTGCAAGAGACATATGGACATTCTTAGTGAGGAAAGCCGGAATTTCTGCTGATAATCTATAGCCAACTGGATTTAATATGGTTTTGGCGCATACCAGCAGTCATTTGCCTTCAAAACCTCTTGGAAGGAAAGAGTCCGAGTAGTGCCCTCATCTTTGAGAGTACATATGAAGTTCTGAGAATCTGCCCACCTATGCCCACAGATCCACTGCTTTGGACATTCTGGAGGTACTCAATGTGTCCACTTCTGCTTCTTCCTCACTCTATATAAGGAAAAGGGCAGGGACCCTGAAAAATGGCAGTGCAGCCTCTGATGAAGTCTCCTGGCTGTTCCTACTGGATTTGCAGCATTTACCAGCCAAGCCACTTCATTCAAAGGGGTACTTTGGCAGCCATTTAATGTGCAAACTGCTTTTCTGTTCACTCAGAGTGAAAAAGCCTCTAAAAGAAATGTGACAGAATTTAAGAGTCTAATGAAATATCTCATCTTACATCATTTCCTGGGCTTTTATCTAATTAGCAAGGCAGAACTACTTATAAGCAAAGAAATATAGGCCTTGGGGGACTTGCCTCACCACAGAAAGTGCAAATAAAAAGAGGTGCTTTGGTCAGCATATTTCACACAAAAAGGCAAAGGCTGGGTTAAACAGGAACAGTTGAGTTGAAAAGGTAATGTGTCGATTCTCCCCGGGACTCTGGGTCCACAAAAGCAGCAGTGAAAGACACTTGGCACCATGTCTTCTGCTCAAGGCTTACTTGCCACTGCTATCCACAGGAATCTCACCAGCGCCCTCTTTGGAAAGCATCAAACTGAAAGTTAGGGAAGTTGATACCTAAAATCCCCAGCCTCTCATCTTGGGTCTGCCATGTCTTAGTTCTGTGGTTTTGGGTAAATCATCTAGTTCCTTTGAGCCTCAACTTCTTTATCTCCATATATAACATTATCATCATCATCATCTTCGTCAGAACTAATACTTATTAAGCACTTCTTTATTTTATCCAGGGATAACGCTAAGTGACTTATATGCAGTATACGAAATCATTACAGTAACTGTAAGTCTTATTGGCTGCATTTTACAAATGAGGTAACTGGGGCATGGAGAAGTCAAATAACTACTCCATAGCCACACAGGTTACAAGTGGCAGAGTTGGGACATGAACTCTGTTCTAATTATGCAACCCTAAATGACCTAAAGATATGCTTACTATGCTTCCTTATTTGTAAAACAAGAACAGTAATGCAGATAACATAGGTTGTGATAAGAAGCAAACCAAGTAATATACATGAAAGCATTCTGTATAAGGCAAAGTATCTGTGGCAGACTTGGCTGACTGTCCGTGAAGCATTCATAACTCCTTCTCTAGGGGAGTGATGTTGCTGGGGAGTAGCGGTCCAGCCAAAAACTGTTTCCCAGGCTCCTTTGCATCTAGGTGAGATCCTGTGACTGAGTTCTGGCCAATGGTATGTTAATGGGTATGATACACCTGCCCATTAAAACATCCAGTGTGGACCTCCATCTCTGTTTTCCCTGTCTATCTTCTTGAATGTTGCCTGCCAGGGCAACCATGAAAAGTATCTTTTGAAGATGGCAGTGACTCCTTCAGCCAGGATATCTGAAAAACTGTGGAGTACAGTATCCTTACTCAGTCACCCTTTCAGACATTATAAGAATGAGAAAGAATCTTCTATTATGTTAAGCTACTGATATTTCAGCATTTATCTATTACAGGAGCTAACATTACTTTAACACATTAGATTACAGATGTTGTGCAGCTTCTAAAATGGCTCCCAAATGATCCCCACCTCCTGTTATTCATGCCTTTGTGTGATCTTCTCCCCTTGAATGCAGGCTGGATCCAGTAACTTGCTTCTAATGAACAGAACGTGGGCAAAAGTGATGGAATGTCATTTCTGAGATTAGGTTACAAAACTGGTGATTTCTGTCTTGTTTACATTTTCCCTGGCTCTTTGTTCATTCTGATGAAACAAGCTGCCATGTTGTGAGCTTCCTTACTGAGAAGCCCATGTGGAAAGGAGTTGCTGATGGTGCTCTCCAACCAACAGTCAATGAGGAACTGAAGCCACCAGTCCAACAACCCATGAGGAACTCTATCCTGCCAAAAACCATATCAGTGCACTTGGAAGCAAACACCTCCCCAGTCAAACCTTGAGATGACCATAGCCCTGACTGACACCTTGATTATAACCTTGTGAGAGACTTGAGCAGTAGAAGCCAGCTAAGCCACACCTGGGTTCCTGACCCACAGAATGTGTAAGATTATAAACATTCCTTGTGTTGTTACTAATTCATACTTATTCAATCTGTACACTGAGCAAATAATCTGAGAAGCTGGACTATATGAAGAAAATGTGGCATCAGGATTGGAGGAAGACCATTAACAACCTGCAAATATGCAGATGACACAACCTTGCTTGCTAAAAGTTAAGAGGACTTGAAGCACTTACTGATGAAGGTCAAAGACTATACAGCCTTCAGTATGGATTACACCTTAACATAAAGAAAACAAAAATCTTGAAAAGGTAATTAAAAAAACTCCAAACAAAAAAAAAAAAGCCCTGGTCCAGATGGCTTCACTGGAGAATTCTACCAAACATTCAGAGAAGAGCTTACACCAGTACTACTCAAACTATTTCAGAACACAGAAAAGGAAGGGATACTTCCGAACTCATTCTGTGAAGCCAGCATAACCTTGATACCAAAATCAGGCAAAGACACCACAAAAAAAGAAAATAACAGACCAATATCTCTCATGAATATAGATACAAAAATTGTCACCAAAATCCTATCCAATAGAATTCAGCATCATATCAAAAAAATAATACACCATGACCAAGTAGGATATGCAAGTAGGTATGCAAGGATGGTTCAAGATTAGAAAATCAATCAACGTAATTCACCACATAAATAAAAGAATCACATGATCATCTCAATCGATACAGAAAAGCCATTCGACAAAGTCCAACACCTATTTACTCCTGATAAAAACTCTCAAATAGGTACAGAAGGGAAATTCCTCAACATATAAAGGGCATCTATACAAAACCAACAGCCAACATAATTCTTAATGGAGAGAGGTTGAAAACATCCCCCTTGAGAACAGAAACAAGACAAGGATGCCCTTTATCACTACTCCTATTTAACACTGTGCTGGAGGTCCTAGCTAGAGCAGTAAGGCAAGAAAAAGAAATAAAGGGCATCCAAATTGGTAATGAAGAAGTAAAACTGTCCCTATCTGCAGATGATATGATACTATACATAGAAAGACTCCATGAGAAAACTACTGGAACTAATAGAAAGATTCAGCAGAGTAGCAGGATACAAGACAAACAAACAAAAATCAGTTGGATGCCTATACGCCCATAGAGAATGACGAAAAGGAAATCAGGAAAATAATACCATTTATTAAAAAAAAAGAAAAGAAAAATCCTCAGAGCTGGACCAATAAGCAACATTAAGACAAAGAGAGAAAAGACTGAAGTTGTCAAGGATTTCATTTTACTTGGATCCACAATCAACGTCCATGGAAGCAGCAGTCAAGAAAGCAAATCTTGTGTTGCCCTGGGCAGCTCTGCTGCAAAAGACCTCTTTAAAGTGTTGACAAACAAAGATGTCACTTTGAGGACTGTCGTGGATTGAACTGTGCCCCCCCAAAATGTGTGTCAATCAGTATTATGTGATTGTCGACCATTTTCTCATCTGACGTGATTTTTCTATGTGTCGTAAATCCTATCTCTATGATGTTAATGGGAAACCCTGGTAGCATAGTGGTTAAGAGCTACAGCTACTCATCAAAAAGTCAGCAGTAAGAATCCACCAGCTGCTCCTTGAAAACTCTTTGGGGCAGTTCTACTCTGTCATATAGGGTTGCTATGAGTTAGAACTGACTTGACGGCAGTGGGTTTGGTTCTGGATGATGTTAATGAGGCAGAATTAGAGGCAGTTATATTAATGAGGCAGGATTCAATCTACAAGATTAGGTTGGATCTTGAGTCAATCTCTTTTGAGATACAAAAGAGAGAAGTGAGCAGAGAGACAGGGGGACATCGTACCACCAAGAAACAAGCGCCAGGACAATAGTGCATACTTTGGACCCAGGGTCCCTCCTGGAGAAGCTCCTAGACCGGGGAACACTGATGATGAAGATCTTCCCCCAGAGCTGACAGAGAGAGAAAGCCTCCCCCTGGAGCTAGCACCCTGAATTCAGACTTCTAGTCTCCTAGACTGTGAGAGAATAAATTTGTTAAAGCCATCCACTGGTGGTATTTCTGTTTTAGCGGCACTAGATAACTAAGACAAAGACTAAGGCGTACCTGACCCAAGCCATGGTATTTTCAACTGCCTCATATGCAAATGAAAGCTAAACAATGAATAAGGAAGACCGAAGAATTGATGTCTTTGAATCATGGTGTTGGCAAAGAATAATGAGTATACCATGGACTGCCAGAAGAATGAACAAATCTGTCATGGAAGAAGTACAGCCAGAATGCTCCCTGGAAGCACGGATGGTGAGATTTCATCTCATGTAATTTCGACATGTTATCAGGAGGGACCAGTCCCTGGAGAAGGACATCATGCTTGGTAAAGTAGAGGGTCAGTGAAAAACAGGAAGGCCCTCAATGAGATGGATTGACACAGTGGCTGCAACAATGGGCTCAAACATAACAACAATTGTGAGGATGGCACAGGACCGACCGGGCAGTGTTTTGTTCTACTGTACACAGGGTCACTATGAGTCAGAACCGACTTAATGGCACCTAACAGTAACCAGATACTAATCTGGGGAGGGGCGTAATTTGTAACACCATAATAGATAACTAATATAGATACAAAGACTTATTATTTCATTAATATAACCTCAGTGTGCATTTTGATTCATTTGGTAAAGTCTTAGTCAAGGTCCCAGAGGTTGAAAAGTAAGACAGGGCATCAGACTGTGGCAGGTGTTAGATACCAGGCTAAGGAATTTAGACATTATCTGCAGGCATGGCTTTCATGGAGTAATAACACAGTGTGAAGCAAAAACCCTTTCTGACACAGAAGTGAACTGGTCTTTAGACCAGAAGGTGAATGAAAGTTAAACGTGTAAATATATAACTCCCTGAACAGAGAGATATGGGCCAGAATTCTCACCCGACTGACCTCCAATCTGTCAGGGAAGAAATATAAGATACAAAACACTCTTCTCTCTCTTCCCTTCCTCTTCAGAGCACCCTCCAATTCAACACACACTCCCAAGACTTCCAAGAAGCAGATTCATCATCGTCTGACTCTACCTTTCCTCTGTGTGAGTCCGGCTCTTGGCGTGGATCTTAGCGAGGTCTGTCAACCTGTCTGATTAACTCCTCTGGTACAGGATACAGTAGCGGTAGCGGTAGTAGTGGAGCCCTGGTGGCGCAGCAGTTAAGAGCTTGGCTGCTAACCCAAAGGTCAGCAGTTCGAATCCACCAGTTGCTCCTTGGAAACCCTATGGGGCAGTTCTACACTGTCCTACAGTGTTGCTATGAGTCAGAATCGACTGGACAGCAACGGGTTTTATTTTTCATTTTTAACAGTAGTAGTAGTAATAATACTAATAAACAGTAATGACAGCTATCATGTATCGTGTCACACATTGCTCAGGGTTCTGACTAAGTTCATTTGTTCCTAATAGCAATCCCAAGATGTTGTCTAAAACCTTTTCTAAAGCCTAGCCAGCATGGCTAGTAATAGCTAGGAAGTGGTGAATGAGGATTCCACTGATCTCTCACTTCTTTGAGTGATTTCTGGGACTAATGTTTGAAACACGCATTCTGTATCATATAATTTTATAAATATAGTTCATAATATTTACAATAATAAAATCTCCATGTTTTTGTGGATTTACAAAGTTCTCATACTTTATTTGACCCTTACAATGACTTTGTGAGTTAGGTGTTTATAAATAAGCTCCATTTTTTTTGCCAAGAGCACTGACGCTCAGTGACTAGGAGGGTTCAGTCTCAAAATCCTTTGTTCTTCCCACTCTATTTTGGCTCCCTGATAACTCCTGCTTGGCATTTTACAATTTGTAGTACTTTCCATTGCATGAGATCACCTGAACCTCAGGGCAAACCATCAATGCTGTATGTTATTTAAAGGGAAGGATCAGGTACAACTAGGGTGTCTGCCCTTTCCAACCTCTCCTTCTGGCTAAACCTAAGCTACTCATTGTCCCCTGCTCTAGGAGGGGCCACAAGGATGTTCTTCACCCCGAGGCAGACACTGATTGCACCTGATACAAGGGTGGTCACCATCTACTGGTCGCCCAAATACAAACAATGGTCATTAGCTTGTGCAATTAGATTTGCTCCCGAGAATCTGAATGGGTGTTTTACAGGAAATAGTAATTAGTACCAAGAAAAGGAATTACCAGCCATCAGTAAGCAGACAAGAAAAAGTCAAGGCAAATATGCAGAGAGTAGTGGAGCCAAGTGAATACACAAGTTCTGGAAGGGGACTCCTGAGGTCCACCTCCATATCAGATCCTGCTCTTACTGGGGTCCAGCTTCACCATAGCTCCTGCCCATTCTGAGAACTATATATTCAGTTTTACCGGAGTCTCCTTCCATATGAATGGATGAAATAAGTTCATGACCTTTTTTTTTTTTTTTAAATATCTTAAATGGATTGCTTTTCTTTGCAACCAAGTAGCCTAACTAAATCAGTTCCTTAATTAATATTCTCTGCATCATCCAACCTAGCACCCGGTGTCCCCAAGGAAAAAAATGACTGATTTAGAAGTTCACAGGCCAGACCCTCTGGGCCTTTGCCCCTGCTGTGCCTTCTACCCACAACTTGGTTACTCTCTCTGCTTGGTGAATGCCTGCACATTCATGAGGTATCTGCTTAAAAACCTTTTCTTTGTGGATGTCTTCCTTGTCACCATTCCCCAGCCCCCAAACTAGAGCAGGGGCTTGTATAATGAGCTTCCAGAATACCCTGTACTTCCAAAATCACAATACGGATTATACACTATGGGAATTGCTTGGTGACATTTCTCTTGTCTCCACTAAGCATGAGGTTCATGAGGGCTGACATTCTGTCAGGCCTGCTCACAGGGTATTTCCCAGGCTTAGCACAAAATCCAAACAAAATCTCACATACTTTGGACATGTTATCAGGAGGGGCCAGTTCCTGGAGAAGGACGTCATGCTTGGTAAAGTAGAGGGTCAGCAAGAAAGAGGAAGACCCTCAATGAGAGGGACTGACACAGTGGCTGCAGCAATGGAATCAAGGATAACAATGCTTGTGAGGATGGCGTAGGACCGGACAGTGTTTGTTCTGTTGTACACAGGGTTAGAAGTGACACCTAACAGCAACAACAAAAACAACAACAAGGGTGTACTTGATGGATGGAATCATGACGGAGGAACTCACACACACAAAGTACATCTGAGGAGGTGAGGTGTAGGTTGATACTCTTCTGATCATTTTGTTGGCCCAACACCCCAAACTAGCCCTTTATGATATGGATGATTCAGGCGAAACCCCAAACTGCCTGAGGAAGAATGAACAGTGATCAGTCTTAAGCTCTCAGCGGTCTTGGCTTTTGAAGTGGCCTCTTTGTCTAAGAAGGGCATTGGAGCAGTTGGCTCTGTTCACTGACCTTGAGTGATGCTCCCCAGCTGCTGCCTTTCCTCCCAGCCCAACGGCTCCATGTGCTCTAGAAAAGCAAGGGCCTGCTCCTAGGTTAACAAGCAGTGAGCAAGGCCAGACCATGAAAGGGGAGTGGAGCAGTTTTCCAGACAAACACTGCCTTTCCTTCCTTCCAGATGCTCCTTCAGTGCCATGTCAAAATGCCTAATTACTTCATACTTCCAGGATCTACTAAAGTGAATTTTAATTATACTTGCTGTTATACTTTAATTATGCCCTTAATTATTAAGCATACACTAGGCATGCTCAGAACCAAGCAGTTCTTGAAGGATTTTTACATTCAAATATAAAGCTTGGGAATAGGACTAGGATGAGAAATGGGTCCTATACAGAGGCACTGTGACAAGATGAAAACCTGTACTGCACAAAGAGAGAGGAGGAAAGGGGGAGTGAGAGGGGAAGAGAGAGAGAAATCCAGAAATGGGGGCAGGAAAGAGACAGAGATATTAAGAGGGAGAGAGACAAAGAGATGGAGACAGAGGGCAAGACAGAGACAGAGGCATGAGAGTCAAAAAGAAAGAGATAGAAAGAGGCAGAAGAGAGACCCAGAGAAACAAGAGATACACAGAGGGAGAAGGGGAGAGAGAAAAAAGAAACAAGAGGCAAGCAGGAAAGGAAGAAACAGATTCAGGCAGACAAGAGAATCAGAGCAAGAATGAGAAAGAGACCGACAGACAGACGAGAGACACGTGGAAAAAGAAATACAGTCATAAGGAACAACCCAGAGAGACAGAGACAAGGACAGACAAAGACTCAAACAGAGAGGGAGGGGAAAACACGAGCTTGCCAAGCCCCTCCGGCACCAGCCCCTACCCTGACCTGTCACCACCTCTCTTCTGAGCAAGGGCTGGTTTCTCTCTGGATCCAGGCAAAGCCAGGGCTGGGCTCTGCCGCCCACTGGCACTATCCTGGCCAGAAATTAGGACCTGCTTCCTCTTTCCTATTGAGGGAGTAGCTGGAAGGGGAAGAGGGGACGCACAGAGAAAAGGGATTAAGAAGAAAATACAGCAGCCAGTGAAACCAGGTCACTGGAAAGAAACAGGGAACAGAGGAAGCCTTGGGCAAATGCTTGCTAGTTTGTGGATTTCTTCCTTATAGATATTATTTGAGTAAATGAGGTTAGTTTGTTCTTGATTCAGCAAGGGGTTGACATTTATTCCCCACCTCCCTCCCCTTCTTTATTTCTAAATAGAAACCATCACAGCTGCTTTAAACTCCAACATGGAATTAAGTGTTCCAAAGAGTGTGTTTGTGCCCGTGTACCCAATTACGAAAGAATTTGATCTCTTTCCCACATTTAAATGGTGCTGCTGACACATTCTAATATTTATTAAATGCTGCATTGCTTTTTAATGAGGCTACAGGACAACACTTTTAATAACCACCTGTACAGATAACTGATCAACTCACGCTGGTGGAACTTCAGGCACTTCATATCTGCTTTTTGAAAGCCACTCAGCTAAATGGTTATCTACCCACTGCACGCCTTAAAGATGGTAACGTATAAAGAATCAAAGGCGACTGGTTCTAAAATTAAATTATGCTAGGCTGCCAGAGGATATTATAAAGAAATAATGTTTATTAATAAAATCTTAAAAATTCCTGACCCCTTCTGCATTTTTATTTTTACCACTGACTTCCTGCCACTGGGTGGAGTGAGAGAGTTGTAAACAGAGATGCAAGGTTAATTTATCAAAATAATTTGTTCTTTGCTTTCATTACATGTGAATGAAGAAAATGGGATGGACATAAATTACAGGGTTTTGTTCAAAAGGTGCAGCTCCCGCTCCACCCCTCAAGCCAGCCTTTTTTCACAGGGCTGTGAAAAAAAACACTAGTCTGGAAATGTGCAGAAGCTGGGCTTTTTATTATTATTTTCATAAGCATTCAAACAGTTCTTTTTTTAAAAGAATACAACAGCTAACACTTATTGGGTGTATACTAGGTACAATAAATGTTTGCTGAGTTAAAGGTTTCACAAGTATATAACTTCATCCTTACAGATGAGGAATCGGAGGTACTGGGAGACTTAGTAACTTAACACAAGTCTCCCAGAAAGTTAGAGGTCAAGCGAGCACTTGAACCCAAATTTACCTACGTGCAGCCCCACCTCCTACTGCCACAAGGAATCCTAGAGATCGTTAAGGTAAGAATCCTACTTTTACTTGAGGAAACTGAGGCCTAGATATGTTAAATAAATGGCTCAGGTCAAACAACCACTTGGTGGCAGATATTTAACTAAGACAGATCTGATGCACAGTCTAGTCTAAGTCAAAGCCGGCAAGTTACAGACTACAGGCAAAATCCAGCCCACTGCCTGTTTTTATACCACTTGCGGGCTAAGAATGGTTTTTACATTTTTAAATAGTTGGGAAAAATCTGAGTAATAATATTTTGTGGTACGTAAAAATTACATATAATTCCAATTTCAGTGTCTGTAAATAAAGTTTTGTTGGAACACAGCCACGCTCATTTGTTCACGTATCAGCTATGTCTGTCTGCTTTGGGGCTTCAATGGCAGAGATGAATTGTCGTAACAGAGACAGTCTGGCCTACAGAGCCTAAAATATTTTGACCCCTGCTCTCAATAATTGAGTTTATTTTTTTCTGGGAGAAGGGAGACTAGTAGAAACAAGCCAAATTCTATAAAACAGAAGGTTCTTCCTGAAATGTTCACTGTCCCTGTGCCCCTGCTCCTTCATTTTTCTCCTTTTAGGTGACAATCAGAGGAGGTCCATTTTCTTGATGACATGGAAATTTAGGTAACTTATCATATGTCTTTGTCTGCTTATTGTGCTACTGGAAATGGAATAATACATGAAGAATTAGAGGTAAAACTCCTGCTGCGTCAGTGGCCCTGGCTTGTTTGAGATGATGTATGTTAAATATCCAGCACCACGCTTGCTTGCTTGCTTGTTCCCTTAGGCAGCCAGTGGAGACCACCCACATGGCTTCAGTAGTGTAGTTACCCACAAGAGTTCAGATCATAATGGTAACTAATGTTTACTGAGCCAGGGACTGTTCTAAGTTGTTTAAAAACTCATCTGCATGGGTTAACAATTCTGAGACTGCTTTACCTGTATATACTGGGTTCGAACATATAAATAAATGGACGTCACTGGTGAGAGTCAGGTTTCTTACTGTCAGAGACAGAAGAAAAGCAAGAAGGGAAGGCTAGAATGAACCCTGTGGGTAATGAATGGGTTAGAGCTGGAGACATTAACATGAGAGAGCTCATGTTTAGCTTAATATATATACAGGTGGCTAGATACAGAAATCAGAAATAAAAACAGGCATGTGTATATGCATGAGTTAGTGTATGTACGTGATAATATATCTACATGTGTATACACACATATTTATCTAAATAAGTAAAAATAATACCAGGGTTGAATTTCAAAATATGAACATAATAATCTTATTTTAATAATCTATAAAATTAAAAAGTTTCTACATTAAAAAAAAATCATCTGCTCCTTACAACAACCCTCTAAGGTTGCCTAGTTTTTATTCCCATTTTACAGATGAGGACATGGAGATTTCAAACTTGGCTCTGTTACCGACTAGTTGAGGGACCCTGTAAGTTACGGTAGTTTTGAGGCTTCCGATTCCCCTTGGACGAGCGCCCTTTATCTATGTGCCTTGTATCCTTCACATCTTATAAAAATTATAGATGATATAAAATACCCAGTGGTGCTGTACCATATGCACACCTACTTCCCTCAATGATTTCTTCCCCCATGGTATAGAAAATGACGTCCAGGGTGTGAGTGTGATACTGTGATTTGTATGATGATAGCAGAGCTACCAACTTCAGCAGGCAGGAAGCCAGAGGCCAGGTCTTCTCTACGTTTCACAGAACGGTGTGTATGTGCTTATGATCAAGCAAGGTTCAGAGTCAGGTCTAATGAATATTCATTAAGGGCTTATTCTAGGTGCTTAGGCTTATGCTTTCAACTGTATTAATCCTCACAAGAAGCAACAAATATACTAATGTAAATCAAAAGTATGAGAGGCTTAACACTAATTAAACTAGAATCGAATGAACCCTTCCAATTCTGTACTACTCTCCCATGACCCTCTAGGGGTCGAACAGTTCTTTTAAAGAAGGAACATTTTATACACCTAAACATCTGGAATTGACTCGACGGCACACAGCAACAACAATAACAACAACGAACATCTGCAAAGGAGCCCTGGTACTGCAATGGTCAAGCACTCGGCTGCTAACCAAGTGGCTCCGAGGGAGAAAAGACCTGGTGATTTGCTCCCATACAGATTACAGTCTTGAAAACCCTATGGAGCAGTTCTACTCTTGGGAACCCTATGGGGCAGCTCTACTCTGTCCTGTGGGGTCACTGTGAGTCAGAATCAACTCAATGGCAAACAACAACAAAACACCTACATGTGGACTTGGCCTTCATGCCTTCCCCGAGTCAACCTCATGGCTTTAACTCCAAGTATGCACTAATTTATGAGGAATTTAAAGAACTTTCAAAGGTAATTTCGACAGCATAAGACTTTTGCCTGAAATGCTGATGTTAGAACTCAACTGCTGCCTAAGAAGTGACAACACCGCATATGCATCCGTCTAAATGTAGGTGAAATGATTAAGTGGACCCCACCGTCAGATTCTGAGAGTTCAGTATAATATCAACTGTCAAATTCTTGTTTGACTCTAATGAAACATTTCAGAGCTGGAAACAGAGGAAGATTTAGGCACGGGTACTGTGAGGAGTTTGAATTCTAGGCCTTGCTGCTGGCTGCTTCTCTACACCAGAGATCGGCAGAAGTATGACCCATGGGCCCAGTCCCTCTCACGGCCTGTTTATTGGATTTACTGGAGTACAGCCATTCCCATTCCTTTACGTACTGTTTATAGCTGCTTCTGTGCTACAATGGCAGAGCTGAGTAATTGTGACAAAGAATACATGGCCCTCAAAGCCTAAAATCTGGCCCTTTACAGACAAAGTTTGCAGACTCTTGCTTGCTAACCACCCAAATTCCTGGAGATGCGGGCCTAGCTGTAAGGGCAGGCAAAGCATAAGAATCTAGCTTCATCTGCTGCTTCTCCAGTTGCTGGCCCCACTTCCTACTTGATATGGGGGGTGGGAGGTAGTATTGCTATAGGAGGAAATTCCACCTTTGCTCTCTTTGAATTGAAAATGACAATTACTTGGCTCAAGTGTGCCCACTCTCCTTTCCCACATCTGTGGTAGCTAACACTATTTGATGACAGAATTCTTTTCCACTGAGCTCAGATACAGCCTCAGAATCTTTCTTGGCATAGAGCTTCGGGCAGCCACTGCCAATAAACAGAAGGTAGCTTGAGATGAAAGCTGTTTGTCCTCCCTGTTCTAAAACATTCTCATGGAGTCTTTCTCCTTAGGTAGCTCAGCATATGCCCCCAAAACCTCAAAGTGGCGCTCTCTGGGACAGTCTTACTAATAGCACAGACCAAGCTACCTATACGTCTGATAGCAACGTGCTCTCTTTCTCTCTCTCTTTGATGGCTCATCAAATATGACTATCAAGCTTTACATGAGGAAACTGAGGTGAGGAGAAATGAGCCAACTGATCACTCTGAAAACACCCAAAGACCAGACAGTGGGGTGCTGATGTTATACGGCAGGATTCAGGATACACCAGTCGCGGTACCGATCACACTCTAAAGTTTCTGCCTCGCCCACAGCTTCTACTGAGGGAAACAACTTCAGGTTCTTGTTTCTGAATGATGACCACTGCCCAGACTGACCAAATGGCTACCCACTCCTAGGGCAGACCGATGACCTACGATATGCGTTGCTGGGATGTTTCTCTCCATGCGGAGGGGCAGTCATTAACATAACATGGCCTCTTCCTCCCCTATCCACTGGCCCCACCTGGTGGGGGTGGTGGTGAGACTTACCTGACTGGAGTGCCTGAAAGGAGGAAACTGCCTTGTGCAACCCAGTGGTTCTCCTCCCTTTCTTTTTATGCAGCTCAGAGTGAGCCTTGGTCATCTTCTGTCCCTCAGGGTCTTGCCCTGGAGGTGGGAAGCCTGTCCAGGTCAAACAGTGCCTGTGCCTGCGTGTGTAAAGCTGCCTAATTCTGGGGTTTAGAGTAAGGAAGCTCGTTGTTGGTGCACAGTGAAGTGCATCCTTCACCTTATTATTGATTGCTAATAAAGGTGAGGTTTTGGTTTCCTTAGTCCTTTATCTTATTGCTCACCTGGATCAGAACCCAGATGGGGAAGAATCTGTTAAGCCCCTGCAAAGACCCCAATAATACAGCTCAGTTGGATGGGACACCAGAATGATGGTGATTTGCTAAGCCAACTAGATTGGCTACCTGTGGATCTAGACTATGCGGGAACACAAAGAGGCCAGGCTGGCCAGCAGTGAGAGGCCAAAGGGCAGAAGCAGCAGGAAAGAATGTGAAAGAGTGAGGGAGTCCTATAGGACTATGAAGGAGGGCAACAGAGGAGTCAGGAGGCTTTCAAGGTTCAATTCCACTAAAGCCTTACAATAAACCTCCCTTTTATTAAGGTGGCCAGAGAGTCTCAGTTCATTACATCTAAAACAAACAAACAAATAAAAAACCCTGTATAAAGCAGAGGCCATCCTCCTTAAGGTGCCTCAGTCCTGTGATTGCAATGACTACTTTCTTAAGATGGATTCGAACTGCTGACCTTTTGGTTAGCAGCTAAGCTCTTAACCACTACGCCACCAACTAAGGTGCCTTAAAAGGTTTTCTCTTGTGTAAGACAGTAACATGGTATAAACTTCAATTATTTACATTGCCTGTCTAGAGGTGAAATGAAAACTCAAAGGATCAAACATACTAAATGATTTGCCTGGAAAGTTAAACCTAGATTCTTAAAAAAAAACAAGCAAACAAACCAAGTTTTACATAGCCAAAGTAATACTTTAGGTTAGGTCCTGTGAGAGTTGGTCTGATGTTTAAGTGTGACAAACATTTCAGCATTAAGAAGTGTACATCAATCTAGACAATGGAGATAATTTAAGGCTAACAGCAGAATGGAATTTTCTCCAATGTTTTACTTGGTTAACCTAGTGATAATACACACCAGGAGGATGTAGGAAGGGAGGATGCATAGAGAGAAAGGGGAGGTGATGCTAGTAATTAAAGGGAGAAAAAGCAATAGAGGTCAAAGTGAACTGGTTAATGTGCTTGTAATAGATGGCCAGGTGCCTCAAAACAATGGTCTGGCAATCTATTTCCAAAAAACCAGCCACTGAAAACTCTATGGAGCACAGTTCTACTTTCCCGTGCATAGGGTTGCCATGAATTGGAGTAAACACAACAGCAATGGGTTTAAAGATCCATCCACAGGGAGCAGTAAGGGAGAGAGGGGATGGAAAGAGATGAGTGAGAGCTAAGGCAGAAAGGAAGGTGAGGAATGGGGCAAGCAGAGAATGGGGGCAGGGAACCAGGGACAGAGAGAACAATGACAATCAAACATGAAGAGGAGAGACATGCCGTGACAGATAACATCCGATCCCTCCTCCAGGGAACACCATTTCCAGTGACAGCGCAACAGAACTGACACATGAAGGGGAGGGAGATGCATTTGGACAAGCCGGGGATGGGGGAGGGGAACAGGTGACTCTCACCTTGCAACAGAACAGGGATTGGGAAGGAAAGAGAAGATGAAAAGTAGGTACTGAGCACAAGTTGGAAACAAGCCCTTGAGAGAAAGCATATACCTGGAAATGTGCAGAGAGGCCAAGCGATGGTATCAGACACAGAGCGGGATCCCAGGGTTGGCTAGTCTTCTGCACTATCCACCACTCATCCTGGGTCCCATTATACTCTTTGTTCTGGGATTTAGCAGCAAACTAGGGCTCAAACACTCTGAATCAAAACTTTTTCATGCCAGTCAGCCACAGTCAACTTACCAAGGCTGCCTTTTCAGTGGGAGATGAAGGAATAATTACTGCTCTCCTCCCTTGCTCTCACACACCAGAGTAACTGGAGACTTGCAGAACAGACAGCTGCCTCATGGACACAGCTGGAAGCTCTGTGGCTGCTTCTCAACTCTTTCATACTGAGTCTCCTGCTCTCTCCACCTCTACCACCTACAGCAGACCAGAGCACCATGTAGTCTTTTTACTCTGTCCAAGCTAAAAAGGACACCTGATTTGCATTCCAGCTCCAATTTGTCAGTATTTCAGAGAGCAAGGACGAGGAAGTGTCCACAGAGAGGAGGTGCTGGTGCCTGGGGGGAAAAATAAGACACAGAAGACAGTTTCTGATGTAGAGAAGTTTACTTTTTCAATCACTTCAGAGATAGCTTAGGGAGCATCGGGGGTAAAGGTAAAAGGAGGGGACCAGAGGGTACTTTTGTTTCTACAAAGATTTGGCAAAAGAGAAACAGAATGTTTATGTTGTTAAAACAAACCTTTTGGCACTAGGTGGAAAGGTCAAATTGAGAAGAGTTGGCTAACAGGAATGGGATCAATCTATAAATTATCTAGGTTTATTATTTTTTTATGAGCATAGCTTCTTATGAGGCCATGAGAGAAAAACAAAATTCTCTTCAGACATATTTGAGTCATAGAAATTTGCTGCAGATTTAAATGAGACAGTAACAAGGAGAAATGAATGTTAAAAAAAAAAAAAAAAGTAAATCCCTTTCTTGATATAGGTCCATTTTGAAGTTCTCTGAAGATGCTGGTGGACACTGGCCCAGACATATAAAACCGTGTGTGTGAAATGCTAAACCACATTTGACCACTGAATATACAAAGTTGTTGGTAGATGTCTGTATATTTATCTACACTCTCATGGGTTTGGCTGAATGAACTATACGGGTAACTTTTGTGCCATGTTTTTGTATAAATTTCAAAAATGAAAAAAATAAGTCTTTTCAGATAATTTGTTCTTTATTCATACCAAAGACAAGTGTCTACAAAAGCTAAACTTCTCCCAAATATGCAGCTGTTAATTCACCCAAGAGTCTTTTTAATAAAAATAATCCTGCGTCTCAGCTGGTGAGTTCTATTCTGATAAGGCAAGTAAATACATGTAATTATAAAGTTACCATTTTCAAAGAGAAGAGTAATCCTTCCTTTATCCACTGGTAAAACAGCTTATAATTATTATACAGCTGAGAACAAAGATTTGTCCACAAAATCCCACTAAATCAAGCCTGACTTGATTGATTAAAACTTTTCTCATTGGGACATTTCTAATGCACTGTGTGTGGGCAACAGAGTCTTTAAAATGTGGGCCACCAATTGGTGAGACTTATGGCCAGGGTCCTGGATCTTTCAAATGGCCACATAAAACCAAGAGGGGCAATCTTGTTTATTCACATGATATAGACGCTACTAACAAAATACACCATTGGGCTTTTGGAATGTCTGTCATCTTGGCCACTAAAAATTTCACATTTGTTCAAACTGTGTGGCAGAGCGCCCAGCACTTAGAAAGTACTCGATATACGTTAGCAATAATAATTACTGCAATTCAGACTGTGGTGGTGTGGCAAATTTTTCTACTAAACTTGTATGTGTCTCCTAGCTCTGCTACAAATTGCCGGGATGGATTGATTGTTAAGGGCTGAATTGTGTCCGCCAACAAGATATGCTGAAGTCCTAATCCCCAGTACCTTTAAATGTGACCTTGTTTGGAAATAGGATCTTTGGAAGATTTGATCAGTTAAGTAAATATGAGGTCATATAGGAGTAGGGTGGGTCCTAATCCAATATGAGGAGTGTGCATATAGAAGAGACAGAGAAACCCAGAGAAAATACAATCATATAAAGATGGAGGCAGAGATTGGAGCAATATGTCTACAAGTCAAGGAATGCCAAGGTTTGCTGGGAACCACCTGAAACTAAGAGAGAGGCATGGAGCAGATGCTTCCTCAGAGCCCTCAGAAGGAAACCGCCCTGCCAACACCTTGTCTTTAGACTTCTAGCCTCCAGAACTGTGATAATAAAGTTCTGTGGTTTTAAATACTCGGTTTGTAGCATTTTTTGTTATATCAGTCCTAGGAAACTAATATAACACCCCTTTGTCATCTCACTTTCCCTGGCTAGAGAATGGTGTGTTTTCTGGGAATGTGGACTAATTTTAATACTAATCCAAATAAAGATAATGGGGACATACAACAGCTAAGACAGAGAGTATGATGTTACATTAGGTTAAATAGAAACTATCAATTGGGATTGTCCAAAATATTCCTCTCTCTTTGTACCACTTTGTTTTTCTATGCCACCTTAGTCAAGGAAGAGCTGTTCTATCAAAAAAACAAAGCCAGAAGGAACCAAATCTTACTCTAAGGTTAGGTAAAATATAACTAAGTATGGAGAGGTTTGTGGAAAAAGTGGAATTTATGTTCCCACTCAGCATCAGGATTGGAGGAAGACTCATTAACAACCTGTGATACGCAGATGGCACAATCCTGCTTGTGGAAAGTGAAGAGGACTTGAAGCACTTACTGATGAAGATGAAAGACTACAGCCTTCAATATGCATTACACGTCAACATACAACAAAAATCATCACAACTGGACCAACTAGAAACATCATGACAAATGGAGAAAAGTCTGAAGTTGTCAAGGATTTCATTTTACTTGGATCCATAATCAACGCCCATGAAAGCAGCAGTCAAGAAATCAAACGACATATTGCAGTGGGCAAATCTGCTGCAAAGGACCTCTTTACAGTGTTGAAAAGCAAAGACGTCACTTTGAAGACTAAGGTGTGCCTAATCCAAGCCATGGTATTTTCAATTGCCTCATATACATGCGAAAGCTGGACAATGAATAAGGAAGACTGAGGAAGAATTGATGCCTTTGAATCATGGTGTTGGTGATGAATATTGAATATACCATGGACTGCCAAAAGAACAAACAAATCTGTCTTGGAAGAAGTACAGCCAGAATGCTCCTCAGAAGCAAGGATGGCAAGACTTCGTCTCACATACTTTGGACATGTTATCAGGAGGGACCAGTCCCTGGAGAAGGACATCATGCTTGGTAAAGCAGAGGGTCAGCGAAAGAGAGGAAGACCCTCAATGAGATGGATTGACACAGCGGCTGCAACGATGGGCTCAAGCATAGCAACGATTGTGAGGATCGCGCAGGACCCAGCAGTGTTTCGTTTTGTTGTATGTAGGGTCACTATGAGTCAAAACCGACTCAATGGCACCTAACAACACCACCCAGAGAGAAAAGCAAATGAAAAATTTAAGTTGAGTAAAAGAGAAAATCCCCAAAGGTCCCTGTAGTTAACAATTTTTCTCCCACTGGAACACTGAGAACCAGACCTGTGACAAGATATTTTTGTTATTAGTTGATTTCTCATTTTAATTGAGCTGTATTGCAGGGGAACAATTTTTAGTGCAGCAAGTCCTGAGTATGATTCACTGAGGGTCTTCAAAATGGCGGGAACTTTTCCATTTGTTTATCACATCTCTTCTTGGATGATGCCCTGTATTCCCACATCTCCACCTCTGACTTTGGTCCCAGTCCTTCCACATCTTGCTGCACAATTCTACCTTCATCTCAAATTCTAGCTTCATCTCAAATTTGGGGTGACTATAATATGTTACAATTCCTTCCCATTCTCTTTGACTGCTGCCCACTTCTGACTTTTGAGTCCATCAACTATGCCATCAGTCTTCTGGCCATTTAATAAAGTTCCCCTTTTTCTCTCTTCTTTTCTATAAGGAGCCCTAGTGGCAGAATGGTTAGAGCATGCAGCAGCTAATCCTAAGGTTGGCAGTTGGAACCAACCAGCTGTTCCACAGGAGAAAGATGTGGCAGTCTCCTTCCATAAAGATTACAGCCTTGGAAACCCTATGGGGCAGTTCTACTCTGTCCTATAGGGTCGCTATGAGTCGGAATCAACTTGATGGCAATGGGTTTAGTGATTTCTTTTTTTCCATCTCTGACCTTGCCTCCAACTAATTTTCCCAACTATGTGGCAATTTTACCTGGGTTTTAGGCTCTATGTGACTACTTAGTCTATGGTAACTAACTTGTTTATCCTGCTCCATTCTTTCAGCCATCACATACTGCTGCAAAGCAACTCTCACCAGCATAGCCTTCTGATCTACCCAGGTCCCGATTTTCAGTCTTTACCTCTGTTATGATCCAAGTACCAACTCCTGTATGTGAAACAAACCTAATGACCTGCTTCTGGCTCCTCTTTCTACTAAATTCCCTTATCTTTTCTAATGATTCAAATCTTATGTATCCTTCCAAGTTCAACTTGGATATTCTCCTTTTATAAGGTTTCTACTACTCACATCTCTAAATCTTCTATAATTACAGTAGTCGATACTGGTTAAGCTTAAACAAGTGGTATGCCACTGAAAGTGGGCTGAGCTACAGTAGACACTCATGTTAAGGGACACATACTTTACAGGAGTCTGCATTTCCTTAGCATAAGGAGCACTGGCTTGGTTTTCATTTAGTTCCTTTTATGAAGCCTTTAAGGAGCCCTGGTGGCACAACAGTTAAGCACTTGGGCTGACAAGCAAAAGGTTGGTGGTTTGAACCTACCCAGCAGCTACTCAGGAAAAAGATGTGGCAATCTACTTTCGTAAAAAATTACAGCCTAGGAAAACCCTATGAGATAGTTCTACTCTGTCACATGGGGTTGCTAAGAGTAGAAACCAACTCAATGGCACCTAACAACAACAAAAACAACAATACAGCCTTTATGGACAACACCTTCTCCAAATTTCTGTGCTTTGTTATCTATGATCAGTGTCAAGGGCACAGCTGGAGCAGAATTCTTCATCTTTCCTTTGCTTATTATGCAGGAACTATACAATTTTGGGATAGGTCTTATCAATTTTATCTTGGTGTGGGGTTGCTGGACTCCCAGAAATCACTGAGTATCCTTGGCCCTACAATGTTGGGTTTGAGAGCCTCTAACTACCTAAGGATGTTTATAACACGAGATGCCAGTTCCCACAGAGGAAGAAAAGAACACCAGCTAGGATTCCAAAAGAAAAACCTCAAAAGCTCTCCATTTTGTTCTCTTGACAAAGGTCCTAGGTGCTTACTGTAGGTTAGAGGCTATTGTAGTGGAAGTATGCTAGTGGCAAAGAAGGTCATCATGGATATTTTTAGCCTATATAAATCTGGAGGACAGTGTCCTCTTGAGCTCATCTTGAGTCAACATATTCAACCCCCCAGGATACTAGTAGACTCTGTGAAGTCATCAGCCCAAGATTGGTTTCCTAGGATTCTGCAAGCCAGGCTGGTAGCTGCCTGGGACACCATGACGGCTACTGCTCCTAAGATAGGAGCAGGTGCTATTGGGGTGAGCGCTTGTTAGCATTTTACATGTATTGTCTGTAACTGTACTACTAATTTTTCTTTTTTCTGTTTTTAAATTTCTCCAGTTATCTTGAAACTGAGATCATTTCTTATATTTCTTTGCTTCTTTCTTAATGCCTAAAGCTCAGTGACCTGTATATGATACTTATTAATATATAAATTAACTAATTAAGTAAACCACAGGCATGTAGCTTGGACGTACATTAACTTAATATAAATCTAATTATTTAACAAATTTAGAAATTTCCAAGCTTCTTTCTAGTAGCTTAGATAAACCTTTGATGCAGCTGGCAGAGATTATTAAGGGACATAATCTTGGGTGTGATATTTTGCATAATTTAGCACATGTATCATTCAGGTATTACAGGGATCATTTAATACTTTGAAATATTAAAGATAGGAAGTGCTCCTTTTAGTACTCTGTGTGAAAATAAAAGTGTGTAACTCTTTTCTAGGAATATGAAGAGTTGACATTAGGGCTGGGACTATACTAATAATTATGGACTGACTCGATGGCAATGGGCAGCTGACAACACAGGCACACAGAGGAGCATTAGAAAGAACGTGTCTACCACAGGATGCCCTCATAAGTAGTTACCTGCAAATGACAGACATCAGTTTGGCTTGTTTATAGAAACTTCTGTAAGATTCTTCTTTAAGAACACAAAATGAGAGCTGACTTTTAGAATCAGAGGGTCATTGGTCACTTTGATCCTAAGAATAATCTGACACCAATATTTTAATCAGAATTTTACCAACACTGATGAGCCCATTAACTCCTTGACCAATTTTCTTTTCAGTGCACCTTTGCCAACTGTTTCTCTTTTATTGAAATTATTTTTACAGGGATCAACTATGTTCTAAGAAGATTTAATTCACTGATATATTTTCATGTCGATATTAAATTTTGCCATTGAGAGAGAGAGAGAGAGAGAAGAGACACAAAGAAAGAAGCAAAGAGGAAATAGGCTGCAGCTGTCGGGGTACTGACTCCAAAGGACAGGCATACACAGCAGGGTCAACATGTCCCTGGGACCTTATCCAAGAAGGTCTGTAGGGAAGTACAGCACCCCCACAGAGCCTGGGGAAACTGCTCTCCCAAAATCTATACTGTAGAAATCTGCTCAAGGGGCAGCTTGATTATGGTAATTGGCATTTGTTGATGATCTGGGTAGGATTTTTCTCACACACCTGAAGTAATGAATCACCAGTTTCAAGTCAGAATGTACTGGATGAACAATAAAAAGTATTAATTTTATTAAATCTCAACCCTGAGTATGTGTCTTTTTAATGTTCTGTCATCAAATGGGAAATACCCACTTATGTGCATTTATGTAGCACTTCTGCTGCAAAGTGAACTATGATGGTTGGTTTGAGGTAAAGCATTTGTGCAAATTGTTTGAGTAGTGAGCTAAACTACCTACTTTTTACATGGAACACCATCTTTACATGGACACTATGTTGGTCAGACTTAGTTATTTGGCAAGTATATTCTTGAGAATGAGTGAAATGAGTCTGCCACTTCAAGAAAAACAACTGACAGTTCTGTGGTTGATAATAAAATTCAGTTTCAAGTAAAAAATTAGGATTTTTGAATACTTGCATCCACCACTGTGAACTTGACAGGCTTCCAATACTTACAGGCTTTTTCTGATGAGATTGGTGGTGATATTAACAAACGTGTTTTTTTAATATCATATGCTGAAATGGGTCAGCATTTAAAGAGCTGTATAACCCAATATCTTCCAAATGACCAATGCATGATTTTATAAATCATACATGGGTAAAAGGTCCATTTAATGTGCAAGATACACCAATTGATTTTCATCGAGATATTTTCAGATTCCATATTGTAACTAATCATTAAGAAATCACTACTCACAGACTTCTAATGTAGTACCAAAGAAGAATAGACACAATTACATAAAAAGGTTATTAGAAATTCCTCCTTTCTCCAAACATGTCTGTGAAGCAAGGTTTTCTTCATATATTTCATCTAAACCAACATATTGCAAGAGATTGAGTGCAGAAGCAGATAAAATCAGATATAAAAAAGATTTTCAAAAATGTTAAACAATGCTGCTATTGTTACTAAAATTTTTAAAAGAGTTATTTTTCATGAAATATTATTTTTATGTTAACTTATAATGGTTTTATTATTTTTAAAAAACAAATAAATAGTAAAAAAATTTCCAAATAGTCATTCCTATTACTGAATTAATCAAATTAATAAGTATTGACAAATAAAAGAAACAAAAACTGTTTGGGGTCCTCAATTTTAACAGGTAAAGGGGTCCTGAGATAAGCAAATTTCAGAACCACTGCTCTCCACGGTGAACAACTCTTGGGGCAGCATCTCTCAGAATGTTTTTATGGAACACTAATCTCATGAAATGGTTCAAAATAAAAGGGCTCCTCTCTGGAATGTTACTGTTGCTAAGTTACTAATCAAGTTGATTCCAACTCATGGCCACCCCATGTGTCACAGAGTAGAAATGCTCTGTAGGGTCTTCTTGGCTGTAATCTTAATGGAAGCAGATCACTAAGCCTTTTCTTCTGCAGTACCACGGGGTAGGTTCAAGCCCTCAACTTTTAGAGTAGCAGTCGGGCACAAACTGCACCATCCAGGGACCTTAAGTTTGACAAATCTGGGGAATCATAATACATGCTATTCTTGGAGAGGAGCAATCCATATCAGCCTGCTAGAGGCCCTGAGAAGTACCATGTGCTACACTGGTTTCATCTTAAGTAATCCAGTGTTTCATTATGTCATCTTGGGGAGTAGGTGAGTTCAGAAAACTCTGGTCACTTGACCTTGGAGAAGGGGTGATGGCGTAGTTCAAATCCATCATAACTCACCTTCAAGCCGGACCACCAGGGGCACCTTGAGTTCTAGCTCCTGGCAGGCTTTGATGATGCCGTTGGCAATGATGGCACAGTTTACAATTCCACCAAAAATATTGACGAGGATGGCTTCAACCTGGAATCAAAAATAGGAAGTTGCCTATCAAAATGCTGACAGCTGATATTCTATAAAATAACTGCCTAAACAATGCCAACAATTAAAAAAAGACTCCTAGGTGTATTTTTGTTTTTCTTTTTTACACAGGGCATAAAATGTAAAGCAAAAGCCACAGAAAATGGTAAGAATATTTAGTATTAAATTAATGATTATTAATATATAACATTACAATATTAACACATACTATCCCATTAATCATTACTCTGAACTCAAAAGGAATTCAACCACCATTCAATTATCTATTTGTTATATAGTGTCTTCTGGATTTTCTATATTATTGTCTGGAACTGTTCTTTTTATGAGTAGTGTCAATTGAAATTTCATGCACTTATGTTTTTTCTCCCCGTGGTTTAAATTTTTATCTGTCACGGTGCCTCATGCAGTATTTCAAAACTAGCAACTTATTAATCATTTGCTGGGTTGTATTAATAGGAAAAGACTCAAATTTTCCCATGCATCCTTAATACCTCTTAGATATGCTAGAGGTATATTCTCAAAAGTCAGCGACAGTTTAATTATCTTTGCTAAAAACCTTTTTGATTAAAAAAAAACACACAAAAGAAAGATACAAAGTGATATAACAAACAAGGATATAACAAAAGTCAAGCCATTGACTAGAATTTTTCAGTAATGTAAATTTAAATCCATTATGTTAACCTGTTTGCACATACTCCATATTCAGAGGCGTGTGGGCCAAAAAAACAAAAATCATACTTGTCTTGATAAATAGGTATGAGAAAATCCTGCATAATTAACATGAAGAATGAGATAATGAAGAGAATTCATTACCCAGATAAATTGATAACACCCACAGAAAATGGCTATTCATCAAGCAGGAGGCATCAAAATTCCAACAATGGATTCACAATTATTATGCTACACTAACTGCAAAGCATATATGTATGTCTAGCCTGCCATTTTTAAATCCCATTATTTCAATATGCCAAATTAACTACACAAAACATACGAGAAAAAGAACACCTTACATTTATACAGCACTTAACTGTTTAAAAAGTTCATTACTTGAACCTTCATTTTTTATATTGATCCTTTCCAGAACCCTGTTCAGTAAGTACAGTAATGGTTAGCCCTCTGTAGCTAATGAGGCTACTCAGAAAATTGACGTGACAAGTCCCAACGTCACACAGCTAACATACAGCAGGGATGAGACTCAAAGTCTACTCTTGATTCCTGATTGATTCTTTCATTCTCACAAGTTACTACAGCTGGGATCCTGGGCACGTTACATAACCTGTCTTCAACACAGTTTCCTCATCTATAAAACGGGAATAATAATAGTGCTTAGTCCAGAAGGTTGTTGAAAGGCTTAAATGAGATACTACACGTGAAATGCTTAGCACAGAGATTGTGAAAGTGCTTTTATACATGCATTTATTCAACAAGCAATGATGAAAGGTGAGCAGGTTACCTAGAGGGTAAGTAAGAAGAAACTCCTTTGAATAGACTACAGCTATGTGAATTCAAATATATGAGAATACAAACTTATTGCAGTTGAATAAACAGGTTATGTCTTAAGAATAAAATAAATGAGCAATAATTTTCAAACCAATTAAGAGATTGGGCTACTCCCCAAAAAGAAAATCTCACATTACCATTCACAGCAGGGTCATTGGTAAGCAGAAGCTTGCTTTCTAATGACAGCTATTAAATGCTGTTAGCACTGAAGTTTGATACAGCAGTAACTCCAAATAACTGTGGGGTGGTGAGAAACTTGCCAGAACAATGGAAGAAAAAACTCAACAGAAATAATGATTCCACAGGGTCCAAGATAGAAACTCAGGAACTGTAGAGGCTCAGTAAGGTTTGTGTAGAACTAGGCTTTGCAGTAAAATACACATTAGCACCTGTACAACTTTGCCCAGGTTGCAACCTGCACACTCTGTAAGAATGAGTTCAAATTTCACCTTCTCAGTGAGGCTTTCCTGTCTCTCAAAGTTAGAATGAATCACTATCTACAGCAGTATGATCATTCTACAGAGTAGTTATACCACACATGACTAACTTATGTGAATTCATCTAAACAGGCAAGAGTGGGACGGAAAGGTAAGATGCCTGTGATCCTGTGATTCAATTCTCCTCCATGGCTGCATGCTCTGGAGGGAGTGTCAGACACAGGCTATGAATCTGGTGTTCCCTCCATTAGCATTTAGCATCAGTTCCCAAGAGTCTCTCATATTTGAGAATATTATTGTGTTTAATGTATATCTGGCATTTAAAATAGATACCCTTCATCCAACAACTTGTATGTAAGCAAGCCAATCAACTCAAATGCTGCTGAGCCCAAGGAAAAGCCCTCTTTCCCAACAGAGAAAACTGGCTTTGTTACAGTTACTGAGAAATGGATTGCTTTTGTTCTCCAATGTGGTTTATTCTCTTCTCACCTGCCCTCTCTCTGCCCCCAAGACGCACCTCCCTTGTATGTGTCACCTTTGTGTCCTCTATGACAAGGACCATATATCTTTCTTCCATCTTTTTATAATCAGCAGTCAGCACAATCCAATGACATGGAGTAATCATCTAATAAACAATGGTTTGAAAAATGAGTGAACTGAACTAATTTCAATAGACAATGGCCATCTCCTATGTACCAGGCACAGAATTAATGGCTTGGGACACAAAGAAGAATAAGCATCACCGTCCTCGGGGAATTCAAAGACTAGTTTGAGAGTCAGACCAACAGATGACAATTACAATACAGGACGTGTAGGTGTCTCACAGGTGCCCAGGGCAGGGGAACTGATGCAGACTGCAGGGACGAGAGAGGCTTTTTGGAAGAGGTGATATTCCAGTCAACAAAAAGAAGGAAACAGGAGGATGCTGGGTAAAAGGGAGCAGCCAGGATGAAGGCAGAGGGTAACCCACTTGGTTCATTCAGGAGCTACAGGCTGAATGGGACAGTAACCAGAGAAGAGGCTAGTGATGCAGAGAGTGGTGGGCACCAGAGATCAGGATGGGAACTTGGCTCTTCTTGTTTATTCCTTCCTTTTCCAGAGCTGTTTGCAGGGCAAGTCTTGAAAGCTGCAATCCCGGGGAGGGCAGAGGTGAGTGATACGAGCAGGAGAGAGAGACAAAGAGAAGCATGAGCACATGGCAGAGAGTGAGGGAGCTCAGCAGAGAGACAGAGGGAAAGGGGAGAGAGATAGAATGTGAGAATGAGAAAAAAAGAAGCAGAGGGAGAGGAAGCATGACAGAGAGAATGCCAGGGAACATAAGAGAAAGAGAACACAAAAGGGAGAGCAAGAGAGGACAAACAGTGGGACAGAAAGGGAGAAACAGCCTTAGATTAACACTGACAGTCAGTCAGCATTTCCACAAGGAGGGATGGAAGCACACAGGCTCAGAGATCAGGAACACACACGGCTCAGAACACGTGGTGTACCACAGAGCACTAAAAGGAAGATCACTGGGGTGGCAGGAAGACCCCACTCAACCAGAGAGTGTGCCATTCTCTTCCACTATCAAGTAATTTGCTGCAGCCGGGCACTTTAATGGAAATCTGATTTAAGGTTTCACTCTGGGCCAATTTCTCTAATTAAATACTGTAATCTGCAATCTCAAACTGAGAATGAAATTAAGATAGTTTGAAAATGAAAGTCTCATGACATCATTTAGCATTTATAAAGCTTGTCAAATTTTCAATTTGTGCTTCGCGTGTTCATTCATTATTACAACCACTAATTGCTGTTCCATGACAATACCAACAGCAACTTTTAATAGTCTTCTTCCCCCCTAGCAAAGAGGCAAAGAGAATGTTATTTAAAAAAAAAAAAAAAAAAAAAAAAGTCAGTCCTAGGTCTATTCAAGAACCCGGGGACTCTCCTGGAAGATTCCCAAGTGATTCTGAGGAACAGAAGCTTTTCCAAATTCTTGGGTTAGAATTACAAGGGTGGCTATTTGCTGTTGCAAAAAGTAAAGATCATCTGACGGTGGTTAAGGAGCCAGATACGGTGCCCAGGCTCCCAGACCCTAGACAGCTGCTCTCAAGATGAGGCCTGTGGCAGACTCTTGGCAGCTGTGGCAGTGGTTTGGTGGTCCAAATGCGGGTTTTTCAAAGGTCTGTGTGTGTTTGCCTTTGCAAAACACACTCTGGCTGCAGATTTGAGTCCACAATGAATATCAAAAGAACAGCTACAGCCTTTGGGATTTATCCGGCTCCCCCTAACCCCAAGCAAATAAACCAACAAAAATTAATAATAAAACCTATTCTTTGGTACATGAACCCTTCTGAGTACTGATGAACTTTAGGAATCCTCAGTTAGATGATTTCAGACACAACTTCTTTTTTTTTAGGATAATACCAGGTAAGTCCCATTACTAAACTGCTCCTACAGGAGTAGGGGATGCAGGCTTCAAAGGCAGATAATGGCAAGTGGATAGAAGCATGACTGACAGGGGAATTTTGAATTCTTCACAACTATCTATAATGTTTTGTTTGAATGTACACTTTTCTGGGAAAAACATCTATATTCTTTAAGAATCAATATGTTAATAATAATCAAAAATACAACAAGAACTAACATTTATTAAACACTTAGCCGGTGGTAGGCAGTATTCTTAGGAGCCCTGGTAGTGCAATGATTAATGCCTTCTGTTGCTAACTGAAAGGTCAATGGTTCGAACCCCATAACCACTCTGGGAGAAAAGACCTGGCGATCTGCCCCTGTAAAGATTAAAGCCTAGGAAACCCTACGTGGCAGTTCTACCCTGTCCTATAGTGTCACTAAGTTGGAATCAACCCTACAGCATACAACAACAGGCAGTATCACTTTTTCAAAAAATAATATTTTACTGTGCTTTTGGTGAAAGTTTACACAGGAAGTTAGGTTCCCATTTGACAATTTCCACACAAATTGATCAATGACATTAGTTACATTTTCCACATTGTGTCAGCATTTTCCTTGTGTTCTGGTTGTTCCATTTCCAGTACTCTAGTTTCTCTGCCCCCTTATCATCTCATCTTTGCTTTGGATTAAATGTTGACCCTCTGGACTTCTACAGATGTTTTTTAGTAGAGCACCAATCTAACAGGTAATATCCTTTATTTTGTGTGCCACTCTGCTTTTCTGCTAAAAGGTGATCTCGGGATAGTTTTGGTTCAAGGTTTAAAGAGTGTCTCAGGGCGACAGTCTCACGGAGTCCTCTGGTCTCCAGTGGTCCAGTTAGGCTGGATAACAGGCAGTATTCAAATTATTTTACGTGTTAACTCATTTAATACACATAAATTAAATAAACGAGTATTATGTTAAGGTGGGAATTATTATTATTCTCAGTTTGCAGATAAGGAAACTGAGGGTACTAAAGATCTGGGAGAATCACCACGACTACAGCTTAAATTATAGTCAAATGTCTTATTTAGAGCTAGCAAACCTATGTGGAGCCTTACAGCATGTACTGTGTTTAGTATTTTCTCATTCCTTACCACAGCTGATCCTACCATAAACATTTGAGGTATATATTACTCATCCCCTTTCACAGATGACAAAACCGAGGCTCAGAGAGATAACAACTTGTGTTAAATCATTCAGCCAGTATGTTACCTGGCTCAAGATTTAGTTCTCTTTAGTGAACATTATCCTGCGTACCTTTAATGAAATGCAAATACTGCCAGATTGCTCAACAAAAAATGAGCAATTTAATCAACATACAGTTGACCCTCATTATTTGTGGATTCCCTATTTGAGAATTTGCCTACTCACTAAAATTTATTTCTAACCCCCAAATCAATACTTGTGGCTTTTGCGGTCATTCACAGACATGCACATAGAGGCAAAAAATGTGAGGTGCCTGATGCACTCATTCCCAGAGGTGGTGGAACAAGTTGATGCTCCACCTTCTTGTTTTAGCTCTTCTACTGTAAACAAGCGTCCTTTTCATGGTCTATTTGGCGCCATGTTTTTTTGCATTGTGGTGCTTTTTGTTTGTGATTTCAGTGTTTTAAATGGCCCCAGTGTAGTGCTGAAGTGCTGTTCAGTCCTCCTGAGCGCAAGAAGGCTGTGATGTGCCTTACGGAGAAAATATGTGTTAGAGAAGCTTTATTCAGGCACGAGTTAATAATGCTCTTGGATGTGAGTTCAATGTTAGTGAACCAACAATATATATTAAATGAGGTGTCTAAACAAAAACACATATAAAACAAGGTTATGTATTGGTTCGCTGACAAACATGTTGTGACAAGAGGCTTGTAGGAACCTAACCCTGTATTTCACCTGGAGCAGGGGTTCAATATTCACAGTATTTATAGCTACTTTATAGAACATAATTACTATGAATAATAAGAATCAACTATACATTCTTGAAGATTTACTTAGTGCTAGGCACTATGCAAGCCACTGAGTATGGCTGGTAGCTAAGCAGGCAAGAAAGATTAAAAAAAGAAAAAAAAAAAGACAACAATTTCCTATATCAGTATCTAAAAATGCAAATCATGATATTAGTGGTGAAAGGGAGGGAAACATTATGTGCTCTGAGAATCACAGGATAGGACCCATGTTGGACTGGGTGGTCAGGGAAGCCTCTTAGGGGCAGTCACATTTAAGCTAGGATTTGAAGGACAGCTCAGGAAGAGGCCAGGTAGATTAAGAGTAAGGAAGAGTATTTCAAGACAAGAGAACAGTATGGACAAAGGTTACAGAACAGCAAAGAGCTTGGTGCATTTGAAAAATTGAACAGAAACTGGGGTACCTGGTGCCTGGGGCTTGAGGAATGGTAGACAGTGAGACGGGCCACCTAGGCAGGGGCCAAATCACACAGAACCTTACACACCATACCCACGGTAAGGAATTTAAGAAGCCTTTGATTTTAAGATATTCTGGAGTCCCTGAGTGGCTGTTAACCAAAAAGTTGTAGGTTCAAGTCTTCCGAAAGGTACCTTGGAAGGCCTGGCAATCAGCATTGAAAACCCTATGAAGCACGGTTCTACTTTGATACATATGGGGTTGCCGTGCGTCAGAGTCAACTCAACAGCAACAGCGAATTGGTGGTAACACAGACTTTGGAGAGGCAGGGAAGGGAATTAACATTGATTTGGCACCTACAATGTATTTACATTAAAATTATAACATAGGTTTTGTTATCTATAAAGCAGTTATGGATGAACTAAGGCCAAGAGAGTTTAAGGTCCCATAGCTAGTAAGTAGTCACAGTTCAAACCAAGGCCTGTTCCACCATACCACATGCAGGGTCATGTGGGAGAGCTGTGCAATGTGAGGGGCTCCACTGACAGGCCAGGGACGGGCAAACCTTTTCTGTTATGGGCCAGGCTTTGTGGGGTAGTGTCTGTCACAACTAATCAATTCTGCCATTGCAGCACGAAAGCAGCCATGGGCAACAGGTAAATAAATAAGCTGGCTGTTTCAATAAAACTTTATTTACAAAAACAGGTCACATGCCAAATTTGGCCCACAGGCCATAGTTTGCCAGCCCCTGACAGAGACATGATTTGGTTCACAGTTTCCCTCAAATTCACTGCAAGTCTACCACCACCCCTCATTCCTTACATAATGGAATATTTACTTGATAACACATCTCAAATTTTGAAGGTGTCTTTCTTTGTTACATTCTTTTCTTGCCATCACTGACAGCATTATGGTGCCTAAGACTATAGTGGTGGCTGATTAATCCGTTCCAATTTAAAAATCATTCCTTTAAAACAAAACCTGTTTCTTTAACAATTTCATAAAATAACCTGAATACCTCTGCTTTGTTTTTTTTCCCTCATTGACACTGGCTGGAAGCGAACAAATAGACTTCAGCAATAAGCCAGCCACATTATCGCATACAAATAAGCACTGTACTGTGTTTAAAATATACTGTAGCACATACATCAAGCACAACAAGTGCAACTACTGGGTTTTGTCTCTGCCTATTTCAATTCTGAATGCTAATTCAGTCCCATTGCCAGTGGGCAACAGGCTGATAAAAATCAAGCAAGCAGGCTTATATTAGTCAAGGATCTTTTTTTTTTTTTAAATCACAAGTTATTTTAATTCTGAATGCTGTTGCTCTTGTTTAATCATCTGATTTTGCTGAACTGTTTTCCTCTTTTTTGGTTGTTGTTTTTGTTTTCCTGCTGAATTCTAATCACGTCTTCTAATCCATTGGCAGCCAGCGAAGGAAAATAAATGGTGAAGGAAATTAGATGCAGCTTGGATAATTGATGTTTGTATGTCTGGCTTTAATAAAAATACTCTGCTAAATTAGAGGGGAGTCTAAATGGATTCAGTCAATAAGGAAGTGATTCAGGTGAGGAATTCAATCTCAGGCTTTGTTGCAATCTTATAAATAAGCCGACAGATGAATTCAACTGGGACCAGATTCGCCTTCTGCTGAAATCCAGGTGAGCTGTTCTAGTTTGCTTTTCTCCCTTAGGTTTGTTCCTGAAGTTTGAAATTTTTCTTTTGCACTAATTCAAACATTTGGATCCTTTGGTTAAAGCAACTCATGTATCCTCAAAATAGCTAACAGTAATGTGTGAAAAACAGTTATTTCTTGAAAAACACCCTCCTACTATGGCCCTCTTATATCCTCCAATCTACGGAGTGGAATTGACTTGACAGCAACAGGTTTGGCTTTTTTTTTTGGTTCTTCTCACTGTACACTTGTCACCATGAAGTCACTTCCTACTCAGGACGACCCCATGTGTTACAGAGTAGAACTGCTCCATAGGGTTTTGTTGGCTTTAATGTTTATGAAAGCAGATAGATCAGCAGGTCTTTCTTCTGCAGTGCCGCTGGGTGGGTTTGAACTGTCTGCCTTTAGGTTAGTAGTTGAACAAAAACCATCTGCGCCATCTAGGGACCATCTTCCACGGGGGATAAGTAAAATGGTATGGAGGATTAGCATTTATTGACACTCTGAAATGTACCCCTTTACATTGTTATTATTTCTAATCACGGTCATGACAATTCTAACAGAGAATTATGCCATTAGAGACATCATCATCAATACAGGTAGGTCTTAAATATCTGGCAGTGGAATGGCCACAGGAAGACTCAGTGGCTGTTCTGTGTGAGAGAGTGTTTGCAGTGGTGTGCTGACGATGATGGGGCCACATCCTGGCTCACTGGGAGATCTGTGATCTATTGACAAAGCCCGTTATGGGAGCGGAGGGAAGAGGACAAGTGTATTATGTATTTGTTTCCCCAGCCTCAGCGTTACTTAAAACACATTTTGATAATTATAATTTAAAATTTAGCCTTTCAACACTGCACTATGAGTTTCTCCCCACCACCCCCTTTAATGATTTTTGTAAGGAAAATATCAGGCAGTAAGGAAACCCAAAACATACCCAGCATTAATCACCAACTATCTGATTACTTATGTGGTTTTCAGTGTGTGGAAACAAACAAAAAAACTTGAATACAGACTTCCAGTATGAATAATGATTTAACAGGTTAAAAAATACTGTAGATACTACAGCATATAAATTATAAACCCATACTTTTTCCCAACACAAGTGTCTCATTCCTTCAGTCAAAGTTTCCGAAAGTATGTTCTAAGAAGCACTAGGTCTATGAGTTGCTCCATGAAAAAAAACACTGTCTGGTCAAATTATTTGAATTCTAGCTTATGAGAGATTTAGCAGACCATCTGTTTTCCAGTTTATAGCACTCCAATTTAGTCATTTCTGCAAAAGCCTTAATGGGTTGGCAATTTGATCCCCAGAGAGCTGCCAAGAAAGGTGTTCGGAAGCTAGTGTCATTGTGGTTTGGTGGCACAGGGATTAGGATCCTTCTCCCCAAAGATGCCAGCCATTTCACTGTTATGGTATCTGCAAAACTGGAAGGCTTTCATAATCAAGAATGGCAACCAGGAGTGCCTGGGCCAGTCAAGAGGGGGCTACAAGTGCTTCCCCCTGTAGCCAGCTAACACAGTGGTAGTGGTTAAGTCAGCTACTAACATGATTTTCTTGGCAGAAAGGAAAATCTGAAGATGGGAATACTGGGTGGCACAAGCAAGCATAGCAGACAAGGAGTTAAAAGAACAGATTTAGGAAATAGAGGGGAGGGATAGCACACTTTTCTTTTTTTAAATCTTTTGCAGAGACATTTCCTGTATCTTTTTGGACTGAGAATCAGAACCATGATTATAAAAGCCACTTGGACATCTAGAACAGCAAGTGCAAGGTTCTTTTTTGAGTGCCGTGTGTTTAAAATAGCTCTTGCAAAAACTACTGTAATGTGTAATGTGGCCACACACCATATGAGAAAAAAAAATTAGATCAAGAAGATCTTGGTTTCACAGTTTCATCAAGAGGTTGGCATCAAAAGGCTTAAAAAAAAAAAAAAGCACAAAATCCTCACTTAAAAAATAAGCTATTAGAAATGACTATTAAGAAATATTTTGGTTACAAAACTGCCTTTCCAGCTTAACAGATAATTGCTTTCAAGGCAGGATACTCATTGCTCATAATGCAATATCTATATTTTATTTGTAATGCGAGCTACATTGGTGCGGATTAAGTTATTTATTGGCACATTCTTTGTGAGCAGTATTTTCTCCAATCATCTCCAACTTATGTCATCTTGATGAATGTGAATGAGTACGCGCCATCATCATTAGTTACAGAGTTAATACAGAGAACACCCATTAAATTGGCAACTTGGTGAAGAACCCATTTATTAATCTATAAACAGGATGTCTATCCGTCTATCATTGCAATATAATAGTCTCCACAAGGTAACTGTTCCTACAGGAAGGAAAAAAAATGCTTCTATGGATGGTTTCTTCTCCTTTATTCATGACTGACATCAATTAAAAAAAAAAAAAATTCTATGCAGACAGAGCCAAAACTTAGGACCACACAAATTCACACTTCACACCACAGAGAAATGAAGACAAGCTTAGTAGCACAACCCACTGTTTCTGTAAATAACAAGTCTAATGTAGAATGAAGGTGGGATACAATGACTCTGTGATGCTTCATACATCTGTTCAAATAAACCTATTTGATCATTTAGTTTTCTGGAAAAACAAAGCGTTGACAAAGATTCATATCAAAACCCTAATGGATAAATAATTGACTGGGAAAAGTAAAATTATAAGCTTCCAACTAAGATCTCGGTAAGCTTTAGGCTATTTGTTATACACTAAATTTTACATTAGAATTGTTTTAATTAAAATAAAGAATACATACACATTTCTATTCATAAAAAATCCACTGGCATATTTATGAGAATGAATGTACTGTCAAATTTCTTTGTAAGAACAAATTTCCATTTCATTCCCTAAAATCCACCCCCTCTTGTTCATCCCAGTAAAGTGACATCTAACCTTGAAACCCACCCCAGAATCTTAAATCCCTAAATTGTTGCTGCTACTGATAATCCTTAGCATAAAAAATTAAAATTCTGGTAAACTGGCTGGGGATAGGAGGAAAGCCTTCAGAAAAGTTAACCATCAAATCATTTTATTATAAAAATCAACATCCCATTGGAAGTTAAGTCTCCTTTGCAGTGCCAAGGCAGGCCTGGTGACTGCTAATTTTTAATATCAGGAGAAGGAAAGGAATCTATAGAATTCATTCTATGTCTACAAGCAGCATCAGATGTCACTATGCCACAAAACATCCTCAGCAGTAGACAATATTCTAAAATTATTGATACCACTGTCTGACCTGGCTGTAATCTGTTGTGTGCAAGTCTCATCCATTTATTTAGCTGTTCAGCAAATGTCAGTACACCATGTCTGAAGCAAATTAAAAACTACATTGTCAAGGCACTCCCCACAGCTGGCAAGGAATGAAATTTAACAACATTCTTTCCACCTCAAAGTGTCTAAGTCACTGACTGGCCACACCTTCTCCCACACATGGTTAACCTTTTGTGGGCCACAGTAAAGTTCTCCAGCAGTTAGACTCCATTCACAAAAGGAGTCCAGAATATTCTATTCCCTGAGGCACATGTTCAACCAATAATCAAAGGATCTCATATGGAATCTATCTGGGCTGTAGATCTGTCTGCCTCTCCAGGCCCACTCCACCCTTCTCTACCCTGCTTCCCTCCTTGGCCCTGGGAGGCTGACTCTAGGCACCACGTCAACAGACTCCATTCCCCTTAGGCATCTGGGGAGTACAAGGAGCCCTAGCAGGAAGAGAGGGAGGTCGGGGTGTTCAATGCCCCAGCTTCCTCCCAGTGAGGTTGCCTTGGGTATCTGTGTCCCTCCACAGAAGGTCTCTGATTCTTTCAAGGAAGTCTTCATTAGGACTTTCTCTTCTTCTGTCAAGTATATGCCCATTTCCCCTCCCTACAGGTAAGTTGGGGACTACCTGTATTTGCCATTGAGTCGACTCCAACTCATGGTAACTCCATGTGTCAGAGTAGAACTGTGCCCCATAGGGTTTTCAATGGCTGATTTTTTAGAAGTAGATCACCAGGAGTTTCTTCCAAAGCACCTCTGGGTAGATTTGAATCTCCAACCTTTTGGTTATCAGCTAAGCGTGTCAACCATTTGCACTACCCAGGGACTCCCTCTTCCTTCCAGCCTAGGCACAGTAAGAGATCCCAGGCTACCAGCACCAGGTTCCTGCTCTTTCCCTTGCAGTTCCTGTACCCCACATCCACTCTCATTATCAATCTCTTTGTAAATAAAACTCTCCCCCATCTACCATGGGTGAAGTGAACCATCTACTTCCCACTCAGACTGACAACCACATCCTATTTGACCAAGATGGCCTGAAATTGGGAAAATCCATTCATTCTGAAGACTGAACCTTCTAGAACTGGAAAATTTATATTTTGTTCAGTCTTCCCCTCTACAACTTATCTATCTATGGTCATGAGCTTAAAAATAAGAGTAAAATAAATCTGAAACTCCTAGCACAAGCCATTAAATGAATATTATCAAACACTTCTTTCTCTGGTTCTTTTTGGGAGATGGCTAACACCTAAGAATCTAAAATGACTGCTCATTAACTGTCTGGATCTACACCCAAGTTAAAGGCAGAAAAAGGAAGACAAGCCAAACGCTTTATTATCTTGGGTCTTGTCCATTTTAAATGACAGATGACAGTTTGTCAGGTGAAAAGGAGCTTCTCAGCACTGAAACGGCTTCATTTGGTTTATTAGGCACATATGAAAACTAAGGACGGCCTAACTACCAGGTGAATCACAACCGTTACTTTCAGAGTAATGAAAGGCTCCTAGTCTGAATCCCCTCGTGGCTTCCCAGCCTGTCTAAAGGAGGAACACTGGTAATACAGAGACAAAGCCAAGGATATGGTCAACAGGTAGGTCTGCAGCCTTGGAAAAAGATGATGTTTAAGTTCCATGAAGCTCCAATGACCCAGCTGCAAGTAGTCGTCTGACGTTCATCTCAAAAGCACATTGTTCAGCTCTATACAGCAAAGAAACGGTGTCTTTGAGTTGTGAGCAGGCAACAAAACAATACAGGTAAGGCCTTGACTTACGTACTTGCGTTACAACGAACGAAACTCATGACCTTTTTTTTTTGCATTTTATTGTTAGAAATATGTACTACATATAATGTTGTAGCGTGTAATTTGCTGATGTTATCATTCTCAGATGTTCACTCGCGGATGTTTAAAAATCAAATTTATAAGGATATGGATAAAAAAGGCAATAACAATGAACACACATACACACACAAAACTATTTGACTTAGGTCAGAACCGACTTACGACGGAGTCGTTGGAACAGAACCCTGACGTAAGTTGGGGACTACCTGTATAACCAAGGCAATATGTTTAGGATGGCTTAACAAGCCAAGAGGAAACATGAGGAACAAAATGGAAGCTCTCCAGTTGCTGTTAATGCCTTAACCCCCACACAGCTTCTCCAGGAGGTGAGCGGCACCTGGTTAAGGCCAGCCAGGCACACCCAGATGTGCACACACGCTGTGTGAATCCACAAATACCTCCTTGGTATGTTAGAGCTTCCTTTTCTCTTTCTTACACCCGTAACTTACTCTTTATTCTCTAAAAAATCCCTTTCTTGGCAGAAGCTCACCTCACCCACTTCATTACACATGCCCCTCAGCATTGGTTTATTCCATGTACATATATTTTCCTTCCTGCTAGATCCAAAACATAGTCTGGACAATACCTAACGCCTCTTTATCTCCTATCAAAGTAGAAGCTTCTTGGATTGACAGAAACATTTTCATAAATGCCTTGAAGTGCTTCTTTCTTTTCCCTCCCTTCCGCCTCCCTTTGTTCATTTCTTTCAAGATCACCCTAAATCTCATGTCCCAGTTCTCATTCCAGAAGGCTTTGAATAGTTTTCTGAGTTGCTCAAGACTAGCTCAGGTCATCTCCTATTTCTTGCTTGCCTTGACTAGGTGGTACTTTGCATAATGCCCATTTCTGCCACACACTGCCATCTGTAAAGGTTCCTTTCACACTGTGTCACCTAGCTATATCCTGAAGTTCTTACCAGCTAGCTGGCAGGACTGTAATCTCCGCTCAGGCAGATTTGACAACAAGAATTCCATCCCAATCTCATGCTGCAGCTCCGAGTGTCTGTCTTTATAGGATGCACAGAGTATCTTGGAGGTGGGGGTAGTAACTACGGGAGATTGAGGTGACTAACTGAACCTGGAGAGTGATTTTTTTTTTATTGTACTTCAGGTGAAGGCTTACAGAACAAACAGTTTCTCATGAAACAGTAGTACACATGTTGTTTTATGACATTGGCTAACAAGCTCACAACATATCAACCCTCTAACTTCTCAACCTCTTTTTTTTTCTGGTGAAAATACATATAGCCAAAGATACACCATTTCAAAAATTTCTACATGCACAGTTCAGTGATATTGACTACGCTCTTCCAATTGTGCTGCTATTCTCACTTAAGATGAAGGCTTACAGAACAAAATAGTTTCTCATTTAACAGTTACTACACATGTTGCCCTATGACAATGGTTAACAATCTCACAACACATCAACAATATCTTTACTCAACCTTGGGTTCCCTATCACCAGCTTCCTTGTCCCCTTCTGCCTTCTGGCCCCTGTCACTGGACTACTGTACCTCATTAGTCCCATTAGGTTTTACGGGGCTGTCCACTCCCAGGCTGAACGGTGAACCTCGGAGATAACTTCACCACTGAGCTAAAAGGGTGTGTAGGAGCCATACTCTTGGGGTTTCTCCAGACTCCTTTAGGCTAGTAAATCTGGTCTTTTTTTTGTGAGTTAGAATTTTGTTCTACATCCTTCTCCAGCTCTGTCCAGAACCCTCTGTTGTGATCCTGGTCACAGCATTCAGTGGTGGTAGACAGGCACCATCTAGCTGTACTGGACTCAGTCCGGTAGAGGCCTTGGTAGCTGTGGACAATTAGTCCTTCGGACTAATCTTTTCCTTGTATCCTGTTCTCTTCATTCTCCCTTGCTCCCGAAGGGATGAGACCAGTGGAGTATCTTAGATGGTCACTCACAGGCTTTTAAGATCCCAGACACTACTCACCGAGGTAGAATGTAGAGCATTGTCTTTATAAGCACACAGCCAATTGAGCTAGACGTTCCCCGAGACCGTGGTCCCCACAGCCCTCCGCCCAGCAATTCAGTCCCTCAGGGAGTTTGGATGTGTCTATAGGGCATCCATGACCTTTCCTTGTATAAGTTGTGCTAGTTTCCCCTGTATTGTGTACTGTCTCACCCTTCACCCAAGATACCACTTATCTATTGCCTATTTAGTCCCACCCGCCCCATCCCTGGTAACCAACAAAGATTGTTACATTTTGTGTGTTAACTTTTTCGTGGGTTTTTACAATAGAGGTCTCATACAATATTTGTCCTTTTGTGATTGACTTATTTCACTCAGCATAATGTCCTCCAGTTTCATCCATGTTATGAGACGCTTCACAGATTCATTGTTGTTCTTTCTCGTTGCATAGTACTCCATTGTGTGTATGTACCATAGTTTCCTTATCCATTCATCTGTTGATGGGCATCTAGGTTGTTTCCATCGTTTTGCTATTGTTAACAATGCTGCCATGAACATAGGTGTGCATATGTCTATTCGAGTGACGACTCTTATTTCTCTAGGATATATTCCTAGGAGTAGGATTGCTGGATCGAATGGTATGTTTATTTCTAGCTTTCTGAGGAAGCGCCATATCATTTTCCAAAATGGTTGTATCATTTTGCATTCCCACCAGCTGTGCATAAGAGTTCCGATCTCCCTGCAGCCCCACCAACATTTGTTACTTCCAGTGTTTTTGATTAGTGCCAGTAATGGCCGGGTGAGATGGTATCTCATCGTGGTTTTAATTTGCATTTCTCTAATGGCTAGTGATCGCGAGCATTTCCTCATGTCTGTTGGCCATATGAATGTCTTCTTTGGTGAAGTGTCTGTTCATTTCCTTTGCCCACTTTTTAATAGGATTATTTGTCTTTTTGTTGTAGAGGTGTTGGATTTTCTCATAGATTATGGAGATTAGACCTTTGTCTTGACTTGTACTGTCCAAAAATTTTTTCCCAGTCTGTAGGTTCTCTTTTTACTCTTTTGGTGAAATCTTTTGAAGAGCATAGGTGTTAGATTTTTAGAAGATCCCAGTTATCTAGCTTATCTGTTGGGGTCTGTGCATTGATGGTTATGGTTTGTATCCTGTTAATGCCATGTATTAAGGCCTGAAGTGTTGGTCCTATTTTTTCTCCTATGAACTTTATAGTTTTAGGCTTTATATTCAGGTCTTTGATCCATTTTGAAGTTGTTTTTGTGTACGGTGTGAGGTATGGGTCCTGTTTCATGTTTTTGCAAACGGATATCCAGTTTTGCCAGCACCATTTGTTAAAAAGACTGTCTTTTCCCCATTTGATGGACTTTGGGCCCTTGTCGAAGATCAGGTGACTGTAGGTGGATGGATTTACATCTGGGTTCTCAATTCTGTTCCATTGGTCAATGTATCTGTCATTGTACCAGTACCAGGCTGTTTTGACTACTGTAGCTGTATAGTAGGTTCTCAAGTCAGGTAGTGTGAGTCCTCCAACTTTCTTCTTCTTCTTCAGTAGTGCTTTACTTATTCGGGGCTTCTTCCCTTTCCATATAAAGTTAATTATTAGTTTCTCCATCTCTTTGAAGAATGTTGTTGGTATTTGGATCGGGATTGCATTGTATTTGTAAATTGCTTTGGGTAGAATCGTCATTTTCACAATGTTGAGTCTGCCTATCCATGAGCATGGTATCTTTTTCCATTTATATGGATCCCTTTGGGTTTCATGCAGTAGTGTTTTGTAGTTTTCTTTGTATAGGTCTTTTACATCCCTGGTCAGATTTATTCCTAAGTATTTTATCTTTTTAGGGGCTATTATAAATGGTATTGTTTTCCTGATTTCCTTTTCATCGTTCTCCTTATTGGTGTATAGGAATCGAACTGATTTTTGAATGTTTATCTTGTATCCTGCTACTCTGCTGAATCTTTCTATGAGTTCTAGTAGATTTCTCGTGGAGTCTTTAGGATTTTCTATGTTTAGTATCGTATCATCTGCAAACAGGGACAGTTTAACTTCTTCCTTACCTATTTGGATGCCCTTGATTTCTTTTTCTTGCCTTATTGCTCTAGCTAGAACTTCCAGCACAATGTTAAATAGGAGTGGTGATAAAGGGCATCCTTGTCTTGTTCCTGTTTTCAAGTGGGGAGTGCTGATTTTTATCTGGAGAGTGGAGTTGCAAACCCAATGCCCTCCAGGACCAGGAAGGTGAGTAAATGTGTAAAGAGGGCCTGGATTAAGACTACATAAAACACCCTGACATACTGGAAAGACTGGAGAGAACATGCTTTTTTCCAAGGGGACTGTTCCCACATAATCCATCCAGTTGTTGCCATGGAATGTGGGCCTAAAGTGCCCAGACATTTCCATTTTTCAAAAGCAATCAGGATTTTTAAAAACACTGAGTTTACTAAACAAAATATATCTCAGTGTTTTTAAAAATCCTGATGGATGAGCCACATCCATCATCAGTACTTTATACTTCTAGCTTCCACACTAGCCAGATGTATCACCATCCTGAAGGTGCCTTCCCAAGCAGTATGCTTGCCATTCTCTCCTCTAAGGGATTTGACAATATTTGCAGGTAATGAAATATTCTTGGTGGAAAACTGTTGCATGTTTGAATAAAGGGACACAGAACAGAAGTATAAAAGGAGAAAAACATGAGTTTGAAGAGGGGATCCAAGAAGGAATTCTTAGGCTGGAAAAGAGAGAACTGAAGAGTTACAGAACATGAATCCACACATGGTAACAATAATACTAATACTAAAAGTAGTAGTTAACACTTATAGATCCCTTGTTACATGCCAGGCACTTTCATAAGCATTTTTATATATTAAGTTAGTTATATCTCATTACAACCCTATAGGTAAATGATTTTTTTCCCTATTTTACAAATGGCACATAGCACAGAGATAATGACTTCCCCAAGGTCACACATCTGGTCAGTAGTAGACACCAGCCTGGCTCCAGAGCTACTATGCCATACAGCTAGCCCTAAACTCTTTCATTATAACACCTTCAGTCACCTTACTGGTCCTTGGCATAACCTGAAATGTCCCTTCCATACATCCAAATCCAATATGTTCTTTAGACTTAGGACAAATCCTCCCATGAAGGATGGTTTTAAAATGGATCCAAAACTCCTTTAATCCTTCTCCCTTTAAGATATGGAGCTCAATTCTCCTCCTCTTAAGTATGGGCTGGACTTAGTGATTTGCTTCTAATGAATAAAATATGGTAGAAGTGACTAGTCTGAGACTAGTTTATAAAAGGCATTGTGGCTTCCTTTGTTCTCTCTTGTGTCTTTCACTCTGGGAAAGCCAATGGCCATGTTATAAGGATGCTTAAGCAGTCCTATGGAGAGTTCCATCTAGGAACCGAGCCCTTTGCTAACAGTCAAGTGAACGAATCATCTTGAAAGCAAATCCCCCAGCCCGAGTGAAGTCTTCAGGTGACAGCAAACCTAGCTGACTTCTTGATTGCAACCTCATGAGAGACCTAAGGCAGAACCATGATATAAATAAAACACAAGTGTCATTTATCGAATAATTACAGGTTGAATTGTTGGTTCGTTGGTAGGCTGAAGTAGAGTTCTTTAAGGGTTTAAGTAGCTTTATTAAAAACATGATGAAATCGAGTTCTTTCAATAAGATGTATTTAACACTTTAATTTACGGCCAATTGTCGAGTAAGCATGGATATACTTTACTACTTATTGACTACTATTAGAATTGAGAATTTAATCCTTTGTTATACTGAGATATATTAAACTGCAAGTGCTAATAAGTGATGTCAATTTGTACATTGTAATAAAATGATTTTCTTAAATTTTATATGTGGAAAAATTCCATTATAATGATGTGGCTTTGGAAAATGTTAACATTCTTTTTTTTTTTTTTTTTTTCAAATGACATCTATGTATGGGAAGGAGCCCTGGTGGCACAGTGGTTTAGAGCTGCTAACCAAAAGGTAGGCAGTTCAAATCCACCAGACACTCCTTGGAAACCCTATGGGGGAAGTACTACTCTGTCCTATAGGGTTGTTATAAGTAGCAATCAACTAGATGGCAATGAGTACGTACAGGAAAGGAGTCTTTGGGTGGCCCAAACAGTTAAGTGTTCGACTACTAGCTGAAAGACTGGAGGATCGAACCCACTCAGAGGTGCCTCAGGAGACAGGCCTGGCGAATTACTTCGAAAACGTCAGGGCCTTGGAAACCCTATGGAGTAGTTCTACTCTGTGTATGTGGGGTCACCATGAATCGGAATTGACTCAACTGCATCTAACAACAACAACATGTTATAGGAAATATTACAGAATTTGTTATCATGTTAATGTTTTATTTCTCTGAAAAGAGTTGGGCTGTTTTTTAAAAAGGTGTTACATTGCAACCAATGTCACAGAACAATGTGTATAAATTTTTGAATGAGAAACTAATTTGTGCCGTAAACTTTCACCTAAAGCACAATAAAATTAAAAAGAAAAAAAAGATGTTACATATGCCTTAAGTACAGCATGTGTTAAATAAGAAGTACTGTAGAATTAACACCATAATTCCATTTTAAATATTACAGGAAAGAATCTAAATTTGTTAAGCACATTTATAAGTATAGGACTACTTTCTTTTCCTAAACTAAAAGTTTAATCAATTTCATGATGAAATCTACTGCAAAGCCCCAACAATTCTGGTTATGCTACTTAATACAGATTCTAGAAAATGTTTAAAATATGTGGTATAGTGTTACAACAAATAAGCTAAGGCAGAATGGATGTGAAACATAATTGTGACAGGTATCCACTAGAGGCCAGTGTAATTCAGCATGGAGTAGGAATTTATAATCAATCCCTGCAGAAAAACCAACATTATTTCTTCCACTTAAAAGTGAAGCTCTTGTGAATTGGAGGCGTAAAAAACGATGAAGAAAGCTTTTTTGATTCTCTGAAGAGAAAGTTTCAAAGGATAAGAAAGATGAGTTAAGAAAGGATGAGTCATGAAAAAAGAAGCAAAGAGAATGTCTTACAGAAGAAAGCAGCACCACCATATAATGCTTGATGTTTCACCAATGGAAGCATAAATTTTCAAGATACTTAGTTTAAGTAAGCTTTTCCATAAATGTCTCATTTGGCAATGACATTAGAAATAATTAAAGATCTAGAATAGCTACAAAGTGCCACAGTTATCTATCTTATTTTTAGGGCAAATCATCACTGCTGGCTGCCCAGACAATGCCAAGGACTTTTTTGAAAAGGGATGGAGGAACTGTACATTTGCAATTTCTTCCCCTTAAACAATCTTATTCAGAACAAGTACCAAATGTTTCCTTCTCAAACATGGAATAATTCATGTAAATTCACCTAGCACTACATTCATATTATATAATACATTTCTTAATTATGGTGCTACATGATGCTTACAATACTTCATAATAAAGAATTGAGCTAGTTTCTCAAAACTAAAAATAGGAGTAAAAACGAAAATCCAGTTCTTTAGTAAAGCTTAGACAATGATCCTAAGCAGGAGCTTTTACCTTGTAAGAGTGAAAGCTGAACAATTTAACACATAACCCAAGAAAGTGTACTCTTTCTCCTCTCCACCAACAGAGAGGCACGTTACATAATGCGGACATGCCGAGGAGTTTAATAAACCACCAATCTTAGAGCTGGACAGGATCTTAGAGGTCAGGCAGCCTCAGCTTGAACATTTTCAAAGACAGGGAGCTTTTTCCTTTGCAAGGTAGCAGATTCCATTGTTGAGGCTATAACTGGCTGACAGTTCTTTTTTAGTTCTTATATTTTGAGGGGCTTCATCCAACATGCAACGAAATACTATTTGGTGTCCTGGGTCTTAAAGACGAAGTAAGATACAAAGTAAATAACGCATGATCCTGACTTTGAGGAGCTGTAAAATTCTATCCTCTGCTTCTGATCTCTGAGACAAAAATACTGCTTCCATAAGTTACTAGCTGTGTGGATTACTTCTCTGAGCCTCAACTTCTTCATCTGTAGAATGAGGATAATAGTACCTACCTCACAGGGCTGAGGTCAGGATTAAGTGAGATAATTCAAGCAAAGCACTAAGCCCAGTAGCTAACAAATGGTTAACTACTTGGTAACTATTAGCTATTATTTCTAGGCACTATTTATTGAAAAATAAGTTACCCAGTCTTTATCAAACTCCGATGAGGTATGATTGATTAGCACTATTTTTGGAGACAAAATAATTGGAGAGGTAAAGTTGCTTGCAAGTATGTGAACATAAGTTTGCATGACCACAAAAGCTTTAACAGCTACACTGAACTGCTTTGATAAGCAGTAAGGTGACTTCTGACTCCACGTGACAGTGCTGGCAACAATGAAGAGAGCCCTCATGGATCCCCAACTTTCCCTTTTTCTGACCTAAATATGTTGTTGTTGTTAGATGAGCTGGTTCCAAGAGAGCCCTCATGGATCCCCAACTTTCCCTTTTTCTGACCTAAATATGTTGTTGTTGTTAGATGAGCTGGTTCCAACTCATAATGACCCTATGAATGAAACATTGCCCCGTCCTGCGCCATCCTCACAATCGCTGCTATGTTTGAACCCACTGTTGCAGCCACTATGTCAATCCATCTTGTTGACAGTCTTCCTCTTTTTCTCTGACCCTCTACTTTACCAAGCATGATGTCCTTCTCCAGGGACTGGTCCCTCCTGATAACCTGTCCAAAGTACGTGAGACAGTCTTGCCATCCTCGCTTCTAAGGAGCATTCTGGCTGTACTTCTTCCAAGACAGATTTGTTCATTCTTCTGGCAGTCCATGGTATAAGTTAGTGCCAAAAGCTAACCACAAGACCATTCTTTCCTAGCCATGGAAAAGTAAGGGGCCCTGTCAACAATAAAAAACAAATCCGTTGTTGTCAAGTCAGTTCTGACTCATGGTGACCCCATGTGTTGTAGAGCAGAACTGTTCCCCAGGGTTTTCTTGGCTGTCATCTTTATGGAAGCAGATCACTAGGCCTTTCTTCTGTGGAGCTGTTGGTGGATTCGAACCACCAATCTTCATGCAGGTGGGTTAAGCTCTCAAATTTGAAGACCCCGAGCCCTGCTTACAGCTGGTCATCTCCTCTCCTGTTCAGATCTCTCCTTCTGGAGCCTCCATCATCCTGGTTCACTGTCACGTCTGTGGAGGCAAGGCATCATCTGCCTTTAACTGTTCCTTACAGAATAGGCGCAAATGGCCTGGACCTATGCTGCGAGTCAGGAATAATAAAGAGCGGGGGGGGGGGGGGGGTGAGAGGGCACTTGCCCTCCAAGAGATCTAGTAACGAATAAAGACACAAGTGAATCTTATGAATGTGTTCAATACTAGTAACCCACCTGACTTTGTATCCTTTTAAAAAAGCTGTGTGTCTTCTATACCTACACAACAAACCTACACGCTGTCATTGAGTCGATTTCGAATCACAGAGACCCTACAGGACAGAGTAGAACTGCCCCGCAGGATTTCCAAGGAGTGGCTGGTGGATTTGAACTGCTGACCTTTCGGTTAGCAGCCAAGCTCTTAACCAGTGTGCCACCAGGGCTCCCTTCTATGCCTAGGCATGGATTAAAAAATAAAAAAATTTATATACCAATGCCAAGGACAGGATACTGTGACACAACACTCAAGAGAGCCTTCGAGGTTGCTACGCTCTTGATATTGCAAAAGTGTGATTAAGCCAGTTATCCTGTAAGAGTAACACTCACTATATGTCAGGCATTGTACTAAGCCCAGTGCCTGAGGCTGCTAACTCAATACTATCATGAAATGAAGTGGGCATTCTACTGAAATCAGCTAAATTTACAAAGGAATTGATTTTCTACTTATAGCCTGTTTAGCAGAACAAATTAAAACAGTTTTAAATCATGTGTCTTTAATTTCCTGAAGAGATACTCCTTTACCACACCCGAGTTAGAACACCAGGTCAGGGGTCATCCTGGTCTTCTCTGATACAAATTTTCTACTCCTTTCAGTTTACCTTTGAGAAAATGCATTTTTGCTTATTTATTAGGAGCAAAAGAAGTTGGCATCCAAACTATATATCAGACTATCCAACGTCTGCCTCTGACTCTGAGAAATGTAGCTGAGCCCATGAATCATAACATTAATAAAAAATTATACTTCTTTAGGCCATGAAGGTCTTCTTTCAATTTTTTTATTTTGATTTGTAGGATTGTTAGATTCCTTTATGGTTACCTTAATATTTACCCCTAATTTTCTAAGTTTATACCAGTCTTTTATTACTTTACATCGCCTCAACTTCCCCTCCATATAGAAGATCAATGTCTCTATTTTTTAAGTCTCTCTTTTTTTGTTTTAATATTATCTTTTTTTTTTTTTTTTTTTTACATATTGATACGTTTCCCTATATTCAATGTTTTTAGCTTTGATGTAATTTCGGTTTCCGTATCTGAGTCAATATCTGGTTGCTCTGTCCTGTGTTCTAGTCTTGCGTTGTTAGCTGGTATTATTGATTAATCGTAGGACTCCCTTTAGTATTTCTTGTAATTTTGGTTTGGTTTTTGCAAATTCCCTGAACTTCTGTTTATCTGGAAATGCCCTAATTTCGCCATCATATTTGAGAGACAGTTTTGCTGGATATATAATTCTTGGCTGACAGTTATTTTCCTTCAAGGCTTTAAATATGTCATCCCATTGCCTTCTAGCCTGCATGGTTTCTGCTGAGTAGTCTGAGCTTATTTTAATTGACTCTCCTTTGTAGATGACTTTTCTTTTAACCCTAGCTGCTCTTAAAATTCTCTCTTTCTTTGGTTTTGGTTAAGTTTGATTATAATATGGCTTGGTGACTTTCTTTTGGGATCTACCTTATGTGGGGTTCGATGAGCATCTTGGATAGATATCTTCTCATCTTTCATGATATCAGGGAAGTTTTCTGTCAACAAATCTTCAACAATTTTCTCTGTATTTTCTGTTATCCCCCCCTGTGCTGGTACTCCAATCACTCATAGGTTATTTCTCTTGATAGAGTCCCACATGACTCAGAGTTTCTTCATTCTTTTTAATCCTTTTATCTGATTTTTCCTCAAATAAGTTGGCATCAAGAGCTTTATCTTCAATGTCACTAATTCTAACTTTTACTGCCTCAATTCTGCTCCTATGACTTTCTATTGAGTTGTCTAATTCTCAAATTTTATTGTTAATCTTCCGGATTTCTGATTGCTGTCTCTCTATGGATTCTTGCAGCCTATTAAATTTGGCATTATGTTCTTGAATAACTTTTTTAAGTTCCGCTACTACTGTATCTGTATGTTGCCTGGCTATTTCTGCATTCTGTCGAATTTCCTTTCTTATTTCTAGAAGACTTCTGTACATTAATCTCTTGTATTCTGTCTCTGGTAATTCCAAAAAGTTCTCTTCCTCCAGATAATTTATTTATTCTTTATTTTGGGAGCTTGCTGAAGCCATCATGGACTGCCTCTTTATGTGACTTGATATGTGACTGTTGTCTATGAGCCATCAATAATTTATTATAATTTTATTTTGTGTTTGCTTAGTGAGACCTAGCTTCTTATTTTGTTTTGTTTTGATATTCCCAAATAGGCTGCTTGTGTGCACTGGTTTGATTTTTGACACCTTTTGATTTCTAATGTCCTGTCACCAGGTAGTTAGCGCTGTAACTAAGTATGTGCACACCGGAGTCCATTAAATTTTCCTATATGGGATCAGCTCAGGTATGCAGGCAGTCAAGTCACCAAGTGTGTGATGCAGGCTCTCACCCCCAGTCCTAGAGAGGCATGGGTGATTGGTGCAGGCACTGGACTCTGGCTGTGGTAAGGGATCACGCACTCAGCCGGGCAGGGGGCTGACGGCTGCCCCTGAGAGTCTGAAAGAAAACCATGTCCCTATTCTCTAGGGTGAATAGGTAGGTGAGTTTTGCAGCCAGGCTAAGAGCACCCCACCCTGTTGGTTGCAAAGACTCGAGGGCACCACTTTTTCTTGAACTCCTGTCGCAGGTGACTAGGTGCTTTAGGAGCTACCACCAGTCCTCAAGACCCTGCTGCAGATCGATAAAAGTGCCTACTTGAGGGGCAGGGCTGTTTCGAGGGTCACAAATCTGCCTGTTCACAGCTGAAGCAGTTGAAGTTAAACTTAAGATGTTTATCCTGTTGTACTGTGGCAGTGAGGGCTAACACTGTTGAGATGGGTCCCCACAAGTCTTTACAGGGATGTAAGGCACTCAGAGTCTGCGGACCCCTGATTTCTGTGGCCAGCAAAGGAGCTGTGCTGACCCTGTGTTCCTGGCTTAGGGGAGCCAGCAGCTTATTTGTTCCCTCTCCAAGGCCAGGAGAGTGGGTCAGGGTGCCTTTTAGGATCTACTTCCGGCCCAGTGGACTCCTGGTGCAGAGCAGGGAGGGAAGCAGTAAAAGGAAGAGAGGTTTTTTCCCAAATCCGGTGCAGAGAGCAGACGGAGGAGATAAAAGGGAGAGAGGTTTTTCCCAAATCTGGTGCAGACCGCGGAGGTAGGAGGTAAAAGGGAGTGAGGTTTTTCCCAAATCTGGTGCAGAGCGCAGAGGTAGGAGGTAAAAGGGAGAGGGGTCTTTTTTTTTTTTTTTAAATCTCCGTGAAAGGGTGCACGCATATACTTTTCCTAGCCTCTTGCGAGCTGCTCTTCACTGGTTCGGAGTATCCAAGCAGAATCTCTGCTGCTGGATCTCTCTCAATGTGGAAACTGCTTCTCGAGCACGCGCACAGCACAGCTGTTTGCCTGCTTCACCACAGACTGGTGTGGCTGTGTCTCTGCAGTTTTGCCACCGCGGCTCTAGCGCTCCTCATCTCTTCCAAACGGACTTCCTCTCCCGTATGACTCAGATGGATGTCTTAACCTTGCCTTGTTCAGGGCTGCCAGATGTTCACATAGAATCAAATCACTTGTTTTACCAGGTCTTTGTTGTAAGAGGGATATAGGAAGCATCTAACTACTCCGCCACGTTTGAAGGTCTTCTTTTAAATCTCTTTTAAAAGAGCTAGTAAGGCCAGAGGAAACAAATAATTTACACTAAAATCTTAGTGACTGTTTTCTTAAAGTTTCATATTGGGAATATTTTCCCCTAAATGTTAAAAAGAGAAATATATGTTGAGTTGATCCCCAATTTATGACAGTACAATCTGAGATTTCCTGTTCCTGTCAAAAACTAAGTGATAGACTGATTTACAATGGCTTAAAAAACTGTTATCTATGACCACAGAGTGGATAGGCCACAAGCAGGAAAAGAAAACAGGGGAACTGCTGTGGAAGAAAAAAAATACAGAATGCAAAGACACATGCACATACAAATCAAAAGCCATTGAACCAGGTAATGATTTCACTGGGGCATGTTTCTCTTTAAAATGCTTAAGAAAAGGCAGAGGGAGACATCAAATGTTGAGCAGAAGCCAAGGATAGTTTGATTGCTTCATGAAGAGACCCTATGGTATGCATTAGAGTTCATGAAGAAGCTGGAGGCATTGACACAGGCAGCAACTCCTGTTTAGCTGGATCTATCTATTATAATTACTTGGAAACCAATTAGTTTGTAAGACATGGAATACTTACTTGCCATCCTAAATTCACAAGAAAATGGGGAAAATTCAGTGGGATGAATAATGGAAAATGAAATTAGATTTAGTCTGTGGTGACTTTTGATCCATTGTAAGGCCAGGCTTTCGCCACAAGTGGGGCATCTCACCTAGAACACATGCAAGGTAATGAAGTGACCATACTGAAATATTCTGACCCCAAAGTTGTCATTCTATCATCACAGTAAGTTCAGATGTTGATACAGAAGTTCATGGAGGTTAGTAACTTGCTCAAGGTCCTATAGCTGAACTGTAATTTCAATCCAAGTCTACCTGATTACAAAGCCTAATCTCTTACCCAGTATGGTATATACTGCCTACCACATTCAAAGACCCACTGCCCTGCTACCTCAAGGGTACCCTAGACTCCACTACTGTTGTACAGCATGACCCTAAACACATATAAATGGAGTCCTTTTTAGGTTTCCAAAAACAATCCTACTTCAGGCAGTATGATATAGCAAATAAACACACAAAGACATAAGCACATAAAACATTTCCTTAATAGTCAGAAGGGAAGGAGACATGGGTTCTGATCTTTATTCTGCCTTGAATAAGATATAAACCAAAACCAAACCACAAACACCACACACCCATTGCCGCTGAGTCGATTCAAACTCACAGCGATCTTGTAGGACAGAGTAGAACAGTCCCATAGGGTTTCCAAGGAGCGGCTGGTGGATTCAAACCACTGACCTTTTGGTCTTAACCACCAGGCCACCAGGGCACCCAAACCAAACCAGTTGCTGTTAAGTTGATTCTGACTCATAGCAACCATGTGTGTCAGAGTAGAACTGTGCTCCATAGGGTTTTCAATGGCTGATTTTCTAGAAGTAGATCACTAGGCCTTTCTTCTGAGGCACCGCTGGGTGGACTCCAACCTCTAACTTTTCAGTTAGCAGCCAAGCACATTAACTGTTTGTACCACACAGGGACTCCTGTATTAGGTACAGGACCTCAGAAACACCTCTTCATCCCTCAGTTGTATCACCTGCTTAGGAAATCCTAGAGTAACGTTCCTGTCCAAATGTTCTAAATGTCTAATCAAGTCAAATGTGCCCATCGTGAGATCCCTGAAGGTCTGCCCCCAGCACCAGGCTGCTGCTTTTATTCCACTATAATATGTTTACATAAACTTTTTAGTACTACAAAAATGAAAGATGATGAAGTAACATTCACTGGGAGAATGGGGTTTAGAAAATGTTTTGTCACTCACTGCTACAAATCTCGGTCAAATTTGGCTTTTGTGGATAAATGAAGATTGATAAAAAGAATCGCAAATTAGAAGAGTTTAGAGTATAAAAACACTGTCAGGAGAAATGAATTGCGTCTTTTGACATAATCTGAACTGAAAACAAATAATTAAAATAGGCTTTTAAAAAATACGCTTTTAAAAATAGGCTTTTTTAAAAAGCCAATTTTGGGTTATGTTGAGGGCTTGAATATTTCACTGATAAGCATTTACAATTCTTAGAACAAAAGCAACCAAGACTGGCACATTAATTAGTCTAAATGTATGTACATGTCTTCAAGGTAGGGAGAAATTTACTCAAATGAGGCAAGTAAATGCAAAATAGGAGAGAGTGAGTGTGTGTTAGCTCTACCTGACTCTCAGAGACTAAGCTTCAAAATTTGGGGTTATTTTTTTACACTAAATAGCCTTGGGGAACAATAACGTACTACAAGGATATTAAAGGAAAGGAGATTTTTAAAAATTTACTAAAGTCCTACAGTGTGTCTAACATTTTGGTCAAATGTGGAGATTGGGAGGATAGAGCAAATTGACCAGAAAGTCATTATTTCTGCCTTTACTGATTTTGTAATCTGGTAGTGAACTTGATCTAGCTCAAGTAACAGTATCGCCTTATAAATGGTAAACCAGTTGCTGTTGAGTCAATTCCCGCTCATGGTGACATCATTTAATAGCGACTTCACCACCTACTTAGGATGAGGTCTATGAGAAGATGATCATGTAATTTTATTATCTATGCATCTTATTAAAGGGCAGGTAGATGACAGTGTGCCTATAGTTTACACTGAAGAGGCCTCTTCATCTAACCAAGAGGGATGGTCAACATTCACGAAGTCTCAAGGACACCCATCACATCAGGCTGAAGCTTCCAATGGGATTATTTACTAAAATGATCAGAGAGTGGGAGATAGAGCAATGTGGCCAGAGACTGTGAGACAGATTTATCAGGATGAAGAAGGTAGATTTCCTTGGGCTGGGCTGTCAAGGTTAATCTGGTCTATTTGTGGATGGTTAATGAGTGTGCTCTAAGGAATGATTTCATGCAGCCTCCATTAGAGGGCAAAGCTTATTGAGAACCAAGTCCCAACACTAGGAGTCCCATCTCCTAATATCCACTAATTTTTATGTTGGCCTTCTCTATGCTTGGTCTTTGATTCTGTCCTCTTCAACCCTCCCTCACACTCTAGAACCCAAATAATCACAAATCATGTTGCCTTTACCAACATTTATCTGGTTATCTCCCCCCTCTCCCGCCCCCAACACACAAGACTTTGTAAAGACTAGGGGCAGTATTTCTTTATTTCCTCTACTCTAAGATAAAAGTCTTCAGACATTTTAACATTTCTGAACTCAAAATCCATCTTAGAATGGATGTGTTCCTTACTGAAGTGGGTTTTGTCCCTGAAACACTGTTATTAAAATAGTGGCATATCTTTCAATAGTTGGGATTCTAGAACAGAAGAAATACTGCATTTTGTTATTTAGGCCCAGACCAATATCAGACTAATAATAATACTAACCACATGCCAACTTCTCCTCCTGTTCCTTCACTTCATGAAGTCTGTAAAGGACCTCACGTTTGGTCCAAATGCAAATGCAGAAATTGGTAGGTACCATGATACTGTTTTGGTATTACAAGTCTTCAAGGACTGCTTTATCGAAATAAAGAAGCAGATGATGTTTCATTCAGAAAAGACAACTGAATTACATGTGTTAGGAACTCTGTCATTGGCAAAAATAGTCCCATCCAACTGGAATAATCTTGTAATTCACTTAAACATTTCTGTGCAATTTGCTCAATCTCTATAATTATATAACGGTCAGGGAACTGAGTACATTGGGATTGGAGATGAGAACAAAAGGGGATAGAAAGCCAAATTTATCCTTTTTCTCACAAACATGGTTATCTTCTCAAAGTCTCTATTTCTGTTCACAGGGATTCTTTCATCATCCTAATTATCCGCCTTTGGATGGACACTAGTTATCACTGCCCCTCCAAGCATGTAGGTCCAAAATGCTGAGTCGGAATTGCTGCTTTCTGCAGCTACTTACCGCCCTTAAAAGGTAACAGAGGAACACATTTAAGAATGCGGACTATGATGTAAAATTGTCTGAGTTCCAATTCTGGCTTTACCACAAACTAGCTCCTGTCGTCTTAGATGAGTTACGAACCTCTTTTAAGCTTCCTTTCCTTGGCTGTAAAACAGATAACAATGCCTTAAGGTACAATAATCATAAACAGTGCAACAGGCCAATGCCTGGTTGGCTATTCCTAATACTACTACCACTACCAGCACCTTCAGCACCTTTATCGCTACTATCAGTGCTTGATGGGAGACTCCAAATGAATACTGCTTAAGGACAACAATGAATAGAAAAGTGACAACAGCTTTCTGTGACGTTCATGAGTTAGCCCATTCTTATCCAGCTGAGTATCTTGTCTACCTTCCTCTTTTTTCCTATCTCAACAATCTCTCTATAATCCTTTCATGCTTGATCATCCATTCTTAAAAAGTCTACCTTCTCTTCAACTCTTCCACTTTACTTGCTTCCAGATTCAGCTTATTATACCTACCCAGTGTCTTCAAACCACAATTACCAGTCCTTTCTCCTCACTTTTTAAAAAAACTAGATTTTTCTTTTAACACTTTGATAATTATGTCATTTATTTTTTCCCTTTTTTTTAAAAAAAAATTTTGTTGCAAAATATGTAGTTTGTCTTTTTAACCACTTTTAAGTATACAATCCAGTGACATTAATTACATATATCATGTTGTGCTACCATTTCCAAAACTTCTACATTACCCCAAATCGAAATTCAGTACTCCTTGGCAAAACTAGCATTTCCTCCTCCCCTTGGTCCCTGATAACTATTAATAAACTTTTGTCCTGTGCATTTGCCACTTCTAGATACTTCATCTAGATATCCTCTGTGATATTTCACCTAGTGGGACAGATAAGTGGGATCATATAATATTTGTCTTTTTGTGGCTGACATTTCAAGGTTCATCCACGTCGTAGTATGTATCTGAATTTCATTTCTCTTTATGATGGAATAACATTCCATTGTATGGATAGACCACATTTTGTTTATCCATTTAACTGTTGATGGACACGAGCTGTTTCCACATTTTGGCTATGGTGAATAGTGCTGCATCTGCTTGTGTTCCTGCTTTCAATTCTTTTGAGTATATATGTAGAAGTAAAATTTCTGGATTATATGGTAATTCCGTGTTTAACTTTTTGAGGAACTGCCAAAGTATTTTCCATAGCGGCTGCACTATTTTACAATCCTACCAGCAAAGGATGACAGTTCCAATTTCTCTACATCTTCACCAACATTTATTAGTCCCCTTCTCCCTCTTTTTTTTTTTCCTGATAATAGCTATCGTGTTGAGTGTGAGGTGATATTTCACTGTGATTTTGATTTGCACTTCTCTAATGACTAATGAAAGAAGCACTGGTGGTGCAGTGGTTAAGGGCTTCACTGCTAACCCAAATGTTGCTAGTTTGAACCCACCCAGCCACTCCACAGGAGAAAGATGTGGCAGTCTGCTTCTGTAAAGATTACAGTCTAGGAAACTCTATGGGGGGTACTTCTACTGTATCACATGGGTTTACTATAAGTCAGAATCCACAACATGGAAGAACAATGACTAATGACCCTGAGCATCTTTTCATGTGCTTATTGGCCAGCTGCATATGTTCTTCAGTGAAATGTCTGTTACAGTCCTTTGCTCATTTTTTAACTGAGTTGTTTGTCTTTTTGTTGTTGAGTTGTGTAAATTTCTTATATAGTCTGGATATTAAACCCTTATCAGATAAATGGTTCCAAGATATCTTCACCCAATTTCTACACTGTCTCTTCACTTTGTTGATAAAGTCCTTTGATGCACAAAAATTTGTCATTTTGATAAAGTCCAATCTATCTGTTTTTTCTTTTGTTGCTCTTGATTTTGGTGTCATATCTAAGAATCCATTGCTAAGAGTTGTACGATGTTAGTTCTTATGTTTAGGTCACTGATTCATTTTGAGTTAATTTTAATATATGGTGTGACGTACTGGTACAACTTCATTCTTTTGCATTGGAGATTGAATTGTTCTAGAACCATTTATTGAAGACATTATTCTTTCCCAAATGAGTCAAAAATCAATTGGCCAGAGATGTATAGGTCACTTTTAACCAGATAATCATTCAACATCTGATTAAACGCTCTTCTAGTTTTAAATTCAATGCCATATATGATTACTATGATCTATGGCTTCCTAACTGACTCACGGATTTACTTTATCTTTCTAATTACAGTGAAAGGAGTTTCCTGTTTTATTTGGTATTGCCTTCTTGCACTTAGCATCATTCTGGGTACATAGAATACGATCTTCATGGTATTAGTGGATTGTCTCATGTCTACATTTCAAGAGTGTTAATTATTCTTAAAATTAATATAGGGATCCTTGGAGTAAATTGGCTTTTCACTGGACACCATGCATTGCTTGACATCAGGGCTACTGAGTTTTCCAACAAACTAAAAGAAATTTAGTCTCAAATTGAGACCTGTAAAACGTTACCGTCAGCTCCAAGGAAGTTTAATGTATACTTTGAGAGTAGTTCCAACTGAAGATTTTGCCTTCCTATAATATAGAACATAACACATTTACTGACTCACTTAAAATACGTAAGACATAACTCTCATGTAAAAGAAGTAGTAAAAGAATGGAGTAGTAAAGAATGTTAAGGAGTTTTAATCCAGAAGGTTAGACAAGCATAGAGAACTGTCAAGTTTTCACATTTTAAAATACCTTTTTCCTGAGCTAAAATATGAACAAACAAAACAAGCAAACAAGTAACAATACTTTTAGTCACTATTATTTCACTACTTATAAAATCTAATGTCTTATTAGCACCTGGGGTCATTAAAATTGGTTTGTATAATTGCAAAAAAAAAAAAAAAAATTTTGACAGCAAATAAAACATGTTGGTTGAAAGACTGATCTGATTATTACTCAAAATGCTAATAATGTCCTTTTGCACAAACAAAACTCATTTCAAACTCCATTTATTCAGAATTGTAAACATGGACTTGTCTGAAATTTACTTTTGCATTATCCAAGAGAAAGGATTAAAAAAATCCTTTCTTTTGGATAATACTGAATAAAAAACATTAAAATAAGATTTCAAAAAACATATGTAACATATTTAAGAAAGCAAACTTCTCCAGCATCAAAATGTCTCATTTATAAATACTTCATTCCTTAATAACAAAAAATTTGTTAATTAAAATAGGTGACAAAAGAATCTACTTGACCAAGCATCATTTTGCTACTTTAAAAACATAAAAATAATGAAATGACATTAAAAATGTAAGTCACAATAGGATCTCTTCCTGCTTATTAGCCCCATTATAATGAAATTGAACAAAAGTTTTATACAGCAGGTATTATCAGATGGACAGGATAGTTTTTCTCTGAGTAATACTCTGATTATTAATAGTTCTAGTCACCTACAGTAATCACAGATTTATGTTTTATGTCATTACTACTCTTCTCTTTTCAGTAAAAATCATTTTCCTTTAGAAGTCACCCACCAATTCATATGTGACACTGAATCTGTTGCTGTAAAATCAGGTTTTAAAATAACTTCAAGTAACAGAGGTCCTTGACAGGAGAGTTAACAATAGAAACCAGGTCACCAACTCAAAACCCAGACTGTCTTTACTGTTCATGGGCATGAATGCCTGGTTTTGGAAGGGCATTGTTATCAAGGAAGCAACTGGCCAACAGTCAATCTTTGGGCAAATTATATCCCTGCAACCAATGTGGTCAACTGAATTTTCCTTCCAATGGGGTAAGAAAAGTCAATACAACCTTCAAACACAAACTACACACAAATAAATAATAATCATGCAGGAGTCAGGAACCAGCAGCTTGCTTGGGCAATGGAGACCATGTTTGCTCTCCCTAGTGGTAGCGTGAGGGTGACTGACATTATGAAGGGCAGGGAGGGAATGATGGATGGTCTACTCAGGTTCCCTTTGTCCCAACAGCATTTTTGAGCTGTCAAAAAGGTGCTGTAGCAGGGGCCAAATTTAACAATAGGAGACCACCGGGTGGGCTAAGAACCTATTCAATTATACCCTTGGCAGATGACAACAAATATCTTTACCTGCAAATCTGGCAGCACTGGTTGCTAGTCATTATTCTACTGGTTTACTAGACTTGTTTCAATAAACAAGCCGAAAGTAACTAGCTGCGTAGTATACTAGATAGAGATCTTCTCATAGACAGTGGTTGGTCTTTGTAAATGCTATATCCTGGGTGTCCAAGGCAATACTGTAGGTGATAATAATAGGTTTGATGAGCACCAAGGCTACCATAAAAATGGTCTAACTTCAGACACAAACTCACATGCAGTGGTAAAACCCTGTGAAGGAAATTTTCTATGGCTAGCTGTGAATGTTCCAGCTACACAAGATTATTTATCTATTCCATTATCTTCACCTGGTCAAATCTTGCCTGTCGTTCAAGTTTCACGGCCAGGTTCTTCTTTTGACTGACCTCTCCAGGCATAATTACCCCTTACACTCATCCAGTATGGTGACCCCTATGTGCCAGGTTCTAAGTCTCCAGTTTTTATAAAAGGTCACTCCAGTTCATATTTCTCTCTTTTATATTCCTATGCTTCTACCATCAGACTATATATAGAACTCTTGTCAAATAACCATATTATATGACTCTCTCTCCCATCTCTGAACTTCTTGAGGGCAGAAATGAAACCTTAGTCATTTTTGTAACCCTTCCACCTAGCAGCCCCTTCCAGCAAACACCAAAGGCAGAGTTTTAAAAGGAATAGGAGCTTGGTACACATTTATTAAATTGAATTAATTTCAAGGAATTCCTAATGTAAGCTTTATCTTCTTAAAATCCCCTAAATGGGTAAGAAATAAAATTGAGATGCTACTTTGTCACACTGGGCTGTTCTAGTCTAAGTTAACTGGGCTGTTCTAGTCTAATTTAACAGAGAGTCTGTCGGTCTACTGTCTGTCCTTTTCACTGTACTTCTAGGGGAAAATTGATGCTGGCCATTCCCTCTAATAAGATTTCAAAATAACATTTCTATAAAAGTCACCCCCATAAAATATTACTCTGTAACCATATTAAACATCCTAATGTTGACCTCCAAGAGAAACTACTTCATATGGCTTCCCCATACTCTTGTTTATGAGTTTTAAAACATTTAGCAGGAATACTACTTGAAGTTTATTTTCTCATTCCATTTACCAGTTGTGATCTAATCTGCGGTTAGAATTGGTTGAACAGGATCAAAGGAGCAGTGACTAAGAGCTTTGCTGCTACAAAAGGTAGGCAGTTTGAACCCACTGGCCGCTCCCTGGAAACCCTATGGGGAAGTTCTACTCTGTCCTGTAGGGTCGCTGTAAGTCAGAATCGACCTGACAGCAATGTTTGTTTTTTCTTTTAAAGAAATTTCAGAAAGTAAGCGCAATGCCTTCTCAATAATAAAAAGGCCGGAATCAACTGATGGTAACTGGTTAGCTTTTTTTGGTTTGAGGTAAAGGGTAGGAATTGAGAGGAGGAATCTTTTCCAGCTGTAGAAGAGAGGAGACTGAGGCCCTGGTTCCAGTTACTGAGTGACTTTTCTCTTTTTCAGCAGCTGTGTGGAGGAAGAAAGGCCATTTCTTTCTAAAGGGAACTGAAAAATGAGGTAGAAACTGAGTACTAAGATAGAACATGTCTACCACATTAGCTGATTGAGCAAACTGCTCAAAAACCCAGAGGGACAGATAGCTCCCCAGAGAACTAACAATAAATCTAGAGATGGAGTAAATTAAAGGTCTGAAGACTAAACCAGGGTCACCTTAGTGAGGGACTGTAAGGTGCAGGATTTAGTGAAAACGGAGCTAATTTGCACTGAGATGGTTAGTGAAGTCTAGTTGTATAAAAGCATCTATAAAATACAGCTTTTTAACTGTCTGCTTTCTAGTTTAATAATTAGCTTTAGTTCTGCTTAGAAAAAAGAAAAGAAAAAAAAAGTAAAGGAAAAAAATCTTTCTATCTATGGGAAGTCAGTCTAATTGAGCAATGAGGACAAGCGCAGCATGCCACGACATATCTAGAGGTTGACAAAGTACATGGGAAGAAACAGGTCTCCAGTGAGCTGATCTTGCAACCCCAAATCATTAAAGTAGAGTGACTACTACATATGCAAATTGATCAAATAAACTAATTGGTTAAAAATCTCCTCGAAAGGCAAAAATACACACACACCCATACACAAAATCTTTTTAAAAAGCAAAAAAGTATACACAAATTCACACATATATAAACAAAGGTCATAAGTATTATTGCTGTCTTCCAGGATCATGAACTAAAATACACCTAAAATAATTTCAATTTAAAATTGGATACTGGGTACCACACAGAAAGAGCTGTCAAAATTATTTTTGAACACTTGGAATGGGAGAAGGGGAAGGCCAGCCATGATATTTCATACTGGTTGAGGAGAGGGGCAGATGGTAGTGAAATCTAAATACAAAGCAAGTGCTTCCTCTTTTCTTTCTTTCTTCGTTTATTAAGTTTTTTATGTCTGTGGGCATATACGCACTGCCACATGGCTGGATGAGATGCAACGGCTTCATTCCTTTCCTCTTTCCATTCCAAATAAATTGGCAGGAAAACTTCACCAAAAAAGGTCCAGGCCAAATCCAATCTCATTTTATACTAGTTCTCAAATGGGATTCTTCATGTGTCCCATCAGTTGTAAGGCAGGTCTATTACAAATAATTGATAATAGTCCAATATACAAATCTGTGAATATTTACTTGTATTTCCAAATGGAGTAGAAAAGACTCAAGGTCAACCCTATAATGGCTTTTCTTCCACTTGCCTGCATTTCTATATATTCTCTTGAGAGGGAGAAAACGCAAATGACAGTAATATCTCTCCTCCACTGGGTAGTGTAGCTACAGCTGAAGAAGCTTCGAGGGCCAATGTTCTCTGCAATCCTCAGCAAATCACAAGTACACCTCCATGAACACAGTTTGCTGTTATAATATAGACTTAGAACCTAACAATCTATTTTCAGGATCTTTTTACTATTATTTCCCTTTAGAACAAAACATTGAGAGAATACGGTTAAAAGACCATACGTCAATCTTTTGCTCCAAATGCAGACTGCTCTGGGATGAAGCTGAAAATATGTATTATTAACACCAGCAGTTGTTAATGGTAGTAATGATAATACCGTATCTCCACCACACAGTGATAATGGGTTTTTTATCATTAAAGTAAGTTGTGGCCTTTATTTATAGACATCAGTAAATTCAGGGAAAATGAAAATACAACATTACTGCATAGCTCAAATTGCAGCAGCTCTTAGTATACAGTGGAAGAATGTACACGCATTATCTTACAGATTAAAAAGAATACCTATTATTTTAGCCCAGTGTTGCTCCATACATATACGGCCCTAAGGTTGCAGGAACAGGGAAGCTAGTCAAAGTAAAGAAAACATTCTTCTACAATTTGATTTTTTAAAAAAGGAAAATGGAGTCTAAAAGTAATCAGGCAGTTTTTTGAAACCAATCAAATACAGACAAAAGAACATTATATGCTTTTCTCAATTACGACTTCTCTTTTCCCTTAAATAACTTCACTTAGAAACAAACACGCACACAGCCAAATGGAATTTGCACTGACCGTTTAACACAGTTTAATGTTCTCTCCCTCTTGCATTTTAGAGTGAACCTCTTTAAGTACTATCTGTAATGTAAGTATATGAAAAACTATCTCCCAAAAGCGGTCCCTGAAACTGTGAAGGAGCCCTAAGTGGTTGTAAAGGTGCCCGAAAATTCTAGGTGCTTGGCATAAGGATAGGCTTCTGCCAAAGATGTAGGCTGAACTCCATTTTTTTGCTGTTTATTAGCTTTTGTACTCTCCTTCCCTTCCCTCTCTTCCTATCACAGCACGTTCCTGGAAAGGGTATTCCCTCAGGCTATGCCCCCAAATATCCGTGGATTAACAAGCAGTGACTCAAACTCTATGATTAACAAAAAAATGCTTCAGGGACATTGCAATTGTCTAAACCTGTTGCCATCAGTCCATTCTGACTCACAGCGACCCTATAGGACAGAGCAGAACTGCCCCATAGAGTTTCCAATGGATGCCCAGTGGATTCGAACTGCTGACCTTTTGGTTAGCAGCTGCAGCACTTACCTACTACACCACCAGGTTTCCTGCAATTGTCTCGTGCCTGTTAAATCATAATTTTGTAAATGTCAACCGATCAGAATTTCTTCCTGTAAGTTCCTGGATTTTTTGTACTTAAAAACACTGTGAAAAATTCCTTCCACTGAGCACTTTGGTGATTCCTCACGAAGTGCTACCCCATCTGGTCGGCTCTGTTCCTTCAGTAAATCTCTTTCCTTTAAATTTAACAGAAGTTCCAATTTACTCTTTGACAAAACTATATTTGTTGTGAACAGAGATGTATATGTTCTAATAAAGATATATTTTTGAAAACTTGGACTTCTAGTATATTTGGTACTTGGGGCACTATTTCACTTGGTTTGACCCGCTGAGCAATGAATTACTTAATATGGCCTTTCTAGCCAAAGTCATTGTGACTCACAAACAATGACTGAGTGTGACTTGCAAAAAAGGTATATGGAACCCGTGATGGTTAGAGTTACATGTCAGCTTGGCTAGGCCATGATTCTAAGTATTGTGTGGCTGTCCTCCATTTTGTGATCTAATTATCTTAATTATCCTCCATTTTGTGTGTTGTAAATCCTAACCTCTATATGTTAGTGAGGCAGGATTAGTATAGGGTGTATCTTGAGTCACAGCCTTGAAGAAGGGAGTGACTCGGTCCCACTCTTACTCAAGTCACGCCCCTCCCTGGAGTGTGGCCTGCATCTAATGTATATGTGTGGGTGCTCTGGTGAGGCTCCCTCTCTGCATCTGGATCATCACTCTCTGACCTCTGGTTCTTGATACTTGAGCCATCGGCCTGCCATCTGACCTGTCGATTCTGGGATTCGCCAGCTTCCACAGCCCCGTGAGCCAGCAGCCTATTGCCTGACCTGATTCACCAGCTTCCGCAGCCTTGTAAGCCAGTAGCCTGTTGCCTGGCCTGTTGATTTGTATTCATCGGCCCCTGTGGCCACATGAGTCAGGAGAAGCCTACACCTGATCCACGGATTTGGGACTTGCCAGCCTCCACACCACATGAGCCATTTCCTTGATACAGGGTTGTGAGTTCTGTGAGATGTTGCAGTGAACTACAGAACCCAAAGACAGGAGGGGAGGAGGAGCAGTTGATGTTAGAGATGATGGAGTGGTACAGTAATTTGGAAAAGTTGGACATTTGGGACATCTTTTACATCCATCTCATAAGAACCAACTTTGTGCTGATCCTTTTAAAAGAAATTATTTATTCAGACCTATTCAGAAAGTAAAATAAAATAAAAAGAATGAACATCAGTTGTGGGCATCACAGAAAGATATATAAAGAAGTCAAAACTTAGCAAAATGCTTCAGGTAATTTTAAAAAGAAAGAACTCAAGAAGTAGAAAAAACAGACTATTTTTTAAAAATGCCATGCTACTGCATCTAACAAATGAACAAGAAAAGAAACAAAACCTTGCTTTGTTTTGGTTCTAAAAGGAGAAAAAGTATCTGGTCCCAAACAACTTGGAGAATTTAATGTTTCTGCTCACCAGCCCTTCTCTAGACACTTGTATCACAGTGACCTAATACCAGTAAACCAGGTGCCACTGAGTCGACTCTGGCTCACGGCAACCCCATGTGTATCAGAGTAGAACTACACTCCATAGGACTTTCAGTGGCTGATTTTTCTGAAGTAGATCGCCAGGACTTTCTTCTGAGGCTGTCTGTGGGTGGGCTCAAGCCTCAAACCTTTTGGTTAACAGCCGAGTTCATTAACTGTTTGCACCACTGAGGCCCATACAGTGACCTATAGCAGACCCCAAAGGAGAACCCCATGAGGAGGTGGAATCAGTCATCATGGAAGGCACTGGCATGCTATAAAAGAACCAGAAGAGGGAGAGGCAGACAGCAAAGCATCACTGGAGTGATCACTGGAATGGAATTTACAAAAATCCTAATGCTAAACAAGACCAACAATCCAAAAATCCTCCTGTATGGAAAGATTTAGATTTTAAGAAAATTAACTAGCCAAGATGAGTTATTAAAGTCTGTTGCATAAATTATTTCTGGACTCACACTAAAATGTCACTAAGTTATCATCAATAATATTACCATGGATTTACATGGTACTTTTCATCTGCAAGTGCTAGGTAAAAATGAAAAGACTCACCAGTATTTTTCTAAAAACATCTCATTTAGTGTGTGTGTGTTTAATTACGAGTAACGTACGATCACTGAACAAATTTTAAATACCATACAATCTTGAATAGAAATTACACACTTCCCTTTTAGGTATTTAATTACAAATGCATAAATTCACAACTTTTTTCTCCCTAACAATTAAATATTTTTCATATGCTACATGTGTTTAAATACTTGCATGTCTTTTTTCCTCTGATTTTTCTTACCTTTTATTTCTTCTTCATCTTAATTATTTCTCCACTGTAAAATAATACAAGATCATGGTAAAAAAGCGAAACCAAACCCACTGCCATGGAGTCGATTCCGACTCATAGCGATCCTACAGTACAGAGTAGAACTGCCCCATAGGGTTTCCAAGGAGTGACTGGTGAATTCAAACTGTGCCACCAGGTCTCCATAATCATGATAAGGAATAGAAAAGCAAGGAAAGTAGAACAAATCACTTACAGTCCTAATACTCACAGACATACAGTATCATTACTTTGTGTATTTCTTTCTAGTATGTTTCAGGGTGGGGAAAAGAAAATTGATGCCAAATAGAGATAAAATAATACTGGGTGAAAAATGTTGCATTTGCTCTTTTTATTGCACTTTAAATCTTAAGTATTTTTATGTTATTAAATAATCTTTATTAATGTCATGTACACTGACTACATAATATTCCATAAAGTTTATGTATAATCAATACTTACCAACTTTTCTATATTGGTTTGTTTGTTTTGGTGTTCAGGATTTTACTAGTTATTTCTTGCTTAACAACAAACATTATCTCACAGTTTGAGGGTCGTGAACCTAGAAGGAACTTAGCCGGATGACTCAGGGCCTCTCACAAGACTACAGTCAAGATGTTGGTGGAAGTTGCTGTCAATCTCAAGCCTTGCACAGGGGAGGATCCACTCCCAAGCTCACTTAAGTGGCTTTTGACAGGCTTCAGGTCCTTGCTAATTGTTGGCTGGATACATCAGTTCCTCACCACGTTGGCCTCTACATTGGGCTCTCATAACATAGCAACTTGCTTCCCTCAGAGAGAGGGATAAGAGGTAGAGATAGAGATACACAGACAGAGAAACACAAAGAGATACTGAAATAGAGCACACCAGTCAGTTCCCAGAAAAAGGTGCAGTATTTTTATAACCTAATCTCAGAAGTGAAATTCCATTGCTTCTTCTGTTTCTATGTAATTATCAGAAGCAACTCACTAGGTCCAGCCTACCCTCATGGGGAGAGATTATACAAAGGTGTGAAAATCAGAAGTTGGGGATCACTGAGGGCCATCCTAAAGGCTGCCGACCACAAATATTACACTGTGTTAAACATCTTTTTGCATCAAAGATTCTGGTATTATTTTCTTAAGACAAAAGTCCAGAGACAGAATACAAAGAGTCAAATGGTATAATCAGTTTTAAGGTACATGATAGTCACCATCCTTGTGTGTTAGAGGGATAAACCCTACATGGTAATGCAGGTTATTCTTTTAATTATTGTTGAATCCTATATAATAATAAATTATTATAAATGTTCATTTCTACAACCATAATAATAGCAGTATATAACTTCTCTGGTTATACAGAGTCTGGTTTTATTACTACGGTATGTTTCCTTCATTAAAAAAAATTATGCGGCTTTTGTGATATGTGACGGTTCATTAAACATGGATTTGGGTGAGGAGAGCTTTTACACATCAGACACTTTTTTAAGGAATGACTATTCCCACCAAAGGTCTGTAGGGATATTCCACTGATTCACTCTCTTCTGGCTTTTAGGGCTTCAACGGAGAAGTCAGAGACAATCTGGTGATGGTGATGAAAGATGATTATGGTTAGCACTGTAGTAAACACCACCATTATTGATCCCATTGAGTCTCAAACAATGTGCTCATGATCATTTCATACTGTTCCCATTTTATAGATGAGAAAACTGATACTTATATACTGTGATAGTTTTAAAGACATGTCTACAAATTCTTTGATACTCACTTCAAGAGATGGAGCTTACTTCTTGTTCCTTTGAATATGGGCTGGATTTAGTGACTTGCTTCTATTGAACAGAATATTGCACAGTGATATAATCTCACTTCTCAGATAAGGTTATAAAAAGACTGTGGCTTCTGTCTTGGGTATGCTTTCCTGCTATGTTCTAAGCAGCCCAATGGAGAAGCCCACAGAGTAAGTAATGGAAGCCTCCTGAGTGGGCTTGGAAGCAGACACTCCAGATACTTCAGAGACTGCAGCCCTGGCCAACCAACTTGACTACAACCTCATGATAGGCCCTACGACAGAATCACCCAGCTAAGCTACTCCCGTGTTCCTGACTCTTGGAAACTATACAGCTAATGTTTGCTGTTTTAAACTGCTAAAATCTGGCGTATTTTGTTACACAGCAATAGAGAACTAGCACGTGAAAGTAATTTGGCCAAGATGTCAGCTCGAAGTGATAGAGTCCAACTCTCAACCACTTCAATACACTTGCTGCTAGAAAAGATGAAGCATGCATAAAGGGAACTAGGAAGAATGACTTCAGAATTGTTCCCCTGTTCTCAGTGAAAATAAAACGAATGAACAAATACACAATGATACCAGTTTTTCATCTGCTGCCCCTCCTCCAAAATCTTACATGAAAACACTTTTGCCATTTTTTTTTTCCTCAACAGTTCCTTGTTCTGAAATGTCTATGTTACCTGTCAAATAAAAGTCTTTTTTCAAAAAGGTTTGGTTTGGTTTAAAAAGCTATTACGAAAAATCAATCAGGTTGTCAACTTACAAATCACAAGTGAATACTCTGGAACAGCTGTTCTCAAAGTATGGTGCAGCATCAGTATCAGCTGGAACCTTGTGAGAAATGTGTATTTTTGGTCCCCATCCCAGGCTACTGAATCAGAATCTCTGAAGGTGGGAGTCAAGAATCTGTATTGTAACAAGCTATGCACACTGGAGTTTGAGAAGCGCTGCTTCAGATTTCAGACTCCTGTGAAAGTGACAACAGCTGCCCTACAGCTTTGTGCTTATTCATATCTGAAAGTGTTCTCAAAACGAGAGCAAAGGTTCTAGGTGGCCTTCAGCCTAATTAAAATGTTTAAAGAGATTTAATTACTAAATGCCAACCTAAACAAATGTAAAGATCCTTCCTACAGAGACTGTATGATGAATTGAATGTGTTTTTTAATCAACTGCTTGGCAAGCAATATGGGTTTTCCTGTTGGTAAACAGTTATACTAATGCTAAACGTATTTATTCACAACTTGACAAGAAACACTGCCCTGTAATTAATCACTTCCCAACCTCAATTCAGACAAAGTAAAAATACAAACTCAAAACGTATATTCCTTTCTCATCATAAAAGTGCCATACAAAAATGATAATTATATCTATATGGGATCTACATATGTTCAGGTCTTTTCAGGCAAAACGATGTCAAATATGTTGGTCATCTCCAAGGCATTTCACTTAAAAAAAATTAATATACAACAAAGAAAATCACTCTTCATGTTCAGGACTTTCAGTTGGGTTATTAAAACCAGATTATCTATTAATTGCAGACTTTCATTAACAGATTTCTTCGTAAGATGACAATTTTTAGATAATTATCTATGCTTGAGGAAGAAAATGGTCAAAGTCCAAAGATTAACATAGCTTTCTGAGGTAAGTTAAAAAAAAATTACCGCTAGCAATTAGCTCATAAAAATACATTATTCTTTGGTTCACTAGTTTTATTTAATGTGTATTCTCAAGATGCATATGTTAACAGGAATTGCTCTCAACTGGGTAACATGCTAAAATTCAAGGTCTATAAAACTGAGTTAATTTTTAAAAAATAATTTTACCTACTCACTTGTAGATTTCTACCTCATTTCCCAAATGTAATAATACTGAAACTACTATAAAATACTGCAATTAAACACAAAATTCACTATAAAGTTGAACCCCAACAATGAAAGCAAATACTATCAAGCCATTACAAAAAAGTAACAGTTTGAATATTAAAAAAATTATGATTTTATATGTCAATAAGAGTGGCGTTTCAATAAGGAAACTTTTTCAATATTCACTGAGCAATTATTACATGGCAAGTACTGGGAAAGATGGAGTTAGCTACAGAAATCAGTGAACTTCTGGTTTGAATATGTCCGCAATCTGGGGGTGGGGAAGTGGGAAAGAACGCGTGTGAGAATAGGAAGGGCACTTGCAGACTATAACACAAAGTGGAAACAACAAATTTTAGCAAATACTTGAAGAGTGCACTTTGAGTCCCACCACAGGATTATTAGGTCATTAATAATGTATATTCCAAATCGACACATATTTGTCAATAGAGTAGAAAGTTCATAAAAACCTGAGATAATTTGTTTTAAATAGTAAATAAAATTTTAAAATATTCATACATTGTTCTAGCAATTTTAATTCTTGTAGTGTATCAAAATACCTGCAAAAGTTCAAAAAGACATAGCTAATGATGTTCACTGGTGCAAAAATATCAAAACAAAACTGTGAATAATCTAAACACCCATCAAAATGGAATACTATGAAGTCTTAAAATATAATAAAGTAGTCCCATATATATTAACATAAAAAGATCTCTAAGACCCATTATTAGGTGAAAATACAGGCCACAAAACAATATGTACACACACTACATACATATACACATATAAACATATATATATATGCATATATATATTTATTTAAAGAAAACATAAGAAAATCTCTAAGACCTATTACTAAGTGAAAATACAAGCTACAGAACAATATATTTTATATATATATACATATATATTTATTTAAAGAAAAAATTAAGATACATGTGTACATGTATATATGTATGCATTGTAAATGCATTAAAAGGTGGCCTGAAAAGGATTTATGCCAAAATTCTAACTCTAACTGGTTCTGGGAAATAACACACTTTTTAACCGTTTAAATTGCATATGAGGGTAGTATATTCCTGCATTATGCATTAAAAAAAAAGTTTTTTCTTTTGGTAGATAAATTCCAGTTATTCTGATTACTTGCCTTTGTGACTATTAATTCGAGCACTGGGGAAAAAAAACCCAAAAACGTGAAATTCCATTCAGATAGTAATAAACTGATAATCCCCAACAGACAGATGGAAGTAGTGTAAAAACACTAACTTGCTGAATATTTCTTGCTCTTTTGTTTTTACAGAAACACATTATTGTACATTTACTTTGTAGAAGTGCAGTACTTTACAGTGTTTTCTAAATTCTATCAAGAAAATTCTATAAAGAAACAATGACTGTGACAGGTAGAGTCAAACCCAACCTACAGCCAGGCTCAGCTTGGCAAACCACTCTGCCTAACTCCTATTTTGGGACTGTATCTTTTTTTCAGGAATTACGTCAATGTTTTCTAAAAGCAAGTAAAGAGTGCCACATCTTAAGCCCAGAAAACCAACAGGCTTTATCTTGGATGTTAGCTTCAGCGGGCTTTTGAAGAAAATCTGAACATGGAGACAAGTAGTCATTACCACATATGGAAGTTTAACAGTGGCCAGAAGAAGTTTAAAAGCCAAAACTCTATATTCATTCTATGGTCATACAAAGAGCATAGGGTGAATAGTTTAATTTCTGGAAAAATTAGTGAGGTTGCTTACTTAAATTTCTTCAATAGCCTCCCTTTTCCTATAGCAATCTTGTGCTTTTTTTAAGCAGTGTACCGCCTGCCTACTGTTTACTAAATATTTTAAAACTCATTTGCATTATTTGAAAAGGGAACAGCATTACTATCTACGGTGGGAAAGTGGTATTAATTCTCATAAACTGAAGGTAACAATAAATACAAAAAAATAAAACATTTTAGTTAAATTCTACCTAAATAACACCCTGCCAGTGGCTCTTAGCCCAAGCAATTTATTAAAATCATATTAGCACCAAGAGATTTTCATGAGACTTCAAGAATTTAAAGAAAATTGAAGACAGAATAAGCATTCTCATGGTTTTTTTTCCCCAATATTGTAAAAATTTTCAAGCATATAGAAAGTTGGAAAAATTAAACAGTGAACATCCCTGTACCCATCATCTGGATACTACCAACTGACATTCACTACATTTCCTTTATTACATTTCTATCCTTCTATCTGTCCACTATCCATGAATCTTGGTTAATTAATACTGTTATGTAACCACCTGGAGAGGGCTCTCTCAAGAACCACCAGAAGTTCCAATCCACAATTTGAGAAACACTGTTCTAAAAGATTATATGATCATTTTCAAACCTTTAACATACCTTGGAAGGCTTATTGATGTATCTGGCCCATTGCTACCTTTCCCAATTATCCTTTGGGATAGTAGTCCCAATCTACTTGACACAATCATCAAAATATATTCTATTAAAATTATTTTTGATAGATAAAATTGTCATCTTCTTTTTACTTTTTGTTTCTGGGGGCAATTATACCATGGAGTTAATTTAAAATGATGGCTAAATCTTCCAGGATATCTATAATTTGAGATTACTTTTGAATTCATCAATTATAGATTGATAGAGAAAGTGTGAAAAGACATTACAGATAGCATAGTCTGTGATGAGCTGGTAAACTGGATCTTGCACGGGGTGGGGGGTGGGGGTGCTGATTTGTAGTGCTTACCAATTCCCATGGTGTAAATACTCCCAGCATGTTCAATTTCAAGTAACTAATGGTTTAACAACTGTTCACAAAATTCCTGTATTTAACACCACTGGTATAGTCCAGTGGCGCTATGGTTAAGTGTCTGGCTGCTAACCAAAAGGTCGGCAGTTCAAATCCACCAGCTGCTCCTTGGAAAGCCTGTGGGGCAGTTCTACTCTGACCTATAAGGTCACTGTAAGTTGGAATCGACTCGATGGCAACGTGTTAGTATAGTCCAGGAGCCCTCGTGGTGCAGTGGTTAAGAGTTTGACTGCTAACTGAAAGGCTGGCAGTTCGAATCCACCAATCGCTCCTTGGAAACCCTATGCGGCAGTTCTACTCTGTCCTAATAGGGTTGCTATGAGTTGGAATCAACTTGACAGCAACGGGGTTTTGGGGTATAGTCCGATCCCCTCATTGAAAAGATAAGGATTCTGAAGACCAGGATAACTAAATGAATTGTTCAAGGTCACAGACAAAAATGGCAGTGGCTTGGCTAGAAGCCAGATTAACTGACTCTTGGTCTCAATACATCGGAATCATCTGGAAACTTTAGAAAGATATTTTTGCCCAGCCTCACTCCAGACTAATAAAACAAGAATTTGTGGGAATTCCTCACCTCCATTTAAATAAAAAAACAAAAAACGAAACAAAACCCAGTAACTCCCCAGGTACTTCTAATAAAACCAAGTTAAAGAACCCCTGGAATTCTTTTCTCCTATTTCATGCTGTCTTATAAGAATATCTTATATTAACTTTAGGGATGAACAAAATATACATTAATAAAAAGTACAAAATATCATAGTATTTTAAAATGTTATAAATTTCAAGTATTTTCTGTATGTGGCCATGAATTATACCTATTGGAATATTTTCTAAACTTTTGGGACTGCTTTTACAAAGATGAGACTGATTTGTAATCAGTACATTAATTTATGTAAATAAGTGCTTCTTCACTGCTTTAAGGGCTGATAATGATTAGTTCTCTTAACAGATTAAAAATACTTTTTCTTCTACTAGTTTCTTCATCAAACCTTTTCTTTTATGTAGGAAAAGGGGCTTTCAGCTAGTGGTATAAATTAATTATCACAAAATCCTTACAAAGTTTACTAAGTAACTCCATATCCAGTTTACTTCTTTTCTTCCTCCCTCCCTCCCTTTCTACCTTCCCTCCATTTATTCAAATATTTACTGAGTGGCTACTAAGTACAGACTCCTAAATCCAACCCAAGACACTGCCCTGTATCAGAGATAACATACAATAAATTCATCTAACTGTCATTCTGCAACTGAAATTCTATTCAGGTCTGCAAGTTTAATCAGTAGCTTTGTTTACAAGTCATGAATACCATTTTAATTTGGGCAGATCTCATGGATTTTAGGAGTGTTCAAGCCAGTTATACAACTGCAAAATCTAGTGTGTTTTAAAGCAAGGCCCTGGTACCATTTTCTTTTTACCTGGAGTCACAGGTTAAGGTCTAAAGCAGACCTTCCTATTCCCTTCCTGAACTCCTTATTCTTAAACTTATTATAACCCTGACATCCAGCAATCATTTCTTCTGCATTATCCTTCATCCTCAGCATACTGCTCTTCTTTACCCTGTAGCTGGTCAGCAAGGACTGCAACAGTGGACTTCAAATGTGATGATGCTTGAATTATGTGAGCATTGTCTTCAAAGGAATAATGTGAAGAAAATATGTAGTGGGACAGAGTTTTCTGGCTACCTGGCTACAAATCAGGAAGTAGGGGGAAGAAAAGTTTCAGTGCAGTTATGTTCAGGTAGTGGGAAACTCCTGGCATTCTTTGATGGAGGATCCACACTAGCAATGATAGCTGTCAAGAAGGCACTGACTCTTGAAAACTTGTGTGTTCACTGGTTACATGTATGTCAGTTAAAAATGTTACTGCATACTTCAAACACATTCCAACTGTATATGTTAGAAATATATCTAATTGTATACCCAAAAAGCCACGATGTATTTGTACAAACGCCCAACACTGTCACTATTGAACTTTTTTGTGTACTCAAACACCTTAAATGTATCATTACTGCCTATTTTCACACAAAATTTATCAAGCAAGTAAATGTTAAGGGGCTGACTGACGACAGCCTCTGATCAATACACATTGCTTAAAAAAGTTCTTAGGCTTAAGCAGATGCAAATTTAGTTCATTCCCAAGATTTTATAAGAGTTTGGCTTAGAACTGAATAAAAATGGCAAAAGAAACATACTAGATTTCGAGCTATTTAAGGACAGGGACAGTATCTTATTCATTTATATATCTCCAACACTTGAAACAGTGCCTGGCATATACAGTAGATGTTTAATAAATGGTAATAAAAAAATAAGCTTTGAAACTGAGAGCAGGGTGAGGGAGAGGCTTGTGGTTGTCTTGGTGGTGACAAAACAATGCTTTTCACCTTTTGAATTATAAAAAAACTTTAAATATATAGAAAAATACAGAGAAGTTGAAATATTGCATAGAATACTCACTCACACACCCTCTACTTAGACTTAATAGTTTTTAATGTTTTGCCATATTTGCTTTATTTTCCTTTATATATGCATGTGTTGTTGCTGTTGACCATTTCAAAGTAAGTTGCTATATCATGACATTCTGTCCCTAAATTCTTTGACATGCATCTCCTAAGAATAAAGGCATCCTCCTATGCAATCGCAATATTACTATAACTCCTAAGAAAATGAATAATAGACGGCAATGGGTTTGGTTTTTGTTTTATCATCATCTAGTCTACCACCCACCTGTCATTTGTCGTACTGCAGTGGAGTCCTGGGTGGCGCAAATGGTTAAGCACTTGACTACTAGCCAAAACGTTGGCGGCTGGAACCCACCCAGAGGTACCTCTGAAGACAGGCCTGTGATATGCTTCTGAAAGGTCACAGCCTTGAAAACCCTATGGAGCAGTTCTGCTCTGCACACATGGGGTTACTATAAGTTGGAATCAACTTGATGGCAACTAACATCAACAGCAACATGATGCTGGAAGCTATGCCAGCGGTATTTCACATACCAGCAGGGTAATCCATGTTGGACAGGTTTCAGTGGAGCTTCCAGACTGAGACAGACCAGGAAGAAAGACCTGGAGATTTACTTCTGAATATTAGCCAGTGAAAACCCTATAGATCACAACAGAACATTGTCCGATATAGTGCTGGAAGATGAGCCCCTAGGTTGGAAGGCATTCAGAATACACAGTGGCCACAACAGTGGACTTGTGCATGCCAATGGCTGTGAAGATGACACAGGACTGGGCAGCAATTTGCTGTGTTGTATACTGGGTCACCATGACTCGAAGATGACATGACAACAACAACAACAACACTATTATCGAATATGCAGTCCATAGTGAAATTCCCCTAAGTATCCCAAGAATGTATTATTGACACATACTCAAATCGAGATCCATTCAAGGTTCATGCATTGCGTGCAGTTCTTTGGGTCTATGTCATCATGACCCAAACAGTTTTACTTATTTCAAGTTTTCCATTTCCATATACATCTGATTCCTTTTACCTCTGAATAGTAGCAAGTTTTTTTTTTTTTTTAATATTCTTTTCAACATTTTATTGTGTTTTAGGTGAAAGTTTACATAGCAAATTAGTTTCCCATTTAACAATTTATACACAAATTGTTCCGTGACATTGGTTGCTATCCCATCAATGTGTCAGCACACTCCCTATTTCCACCCCGCTTGCCCCGTTCCCATCCCCCTAATCTCCCTGCCCTTCCTTGTCTTCCCATCTTTGCTTTTGGGCAAATGCTGCCTGTTTGGTCTCGCATAGTAGATTGTTCTAATGAGCACGTTCCTCATGAGTGTTATTGTTTATTTTATAGGTCAACAAGTATTTTTACATTCATAACTTAAAACCGGTGGATCATTCAGGTAAAGAAGACATTGCAGAGACCTCTAGCACATCCTCCCCATCTTTTGGGTAAATAAAGATCATTTTGGTCCAGCCTCCTGTATATAAAGTATTGTTTTGCGCTTAACATACACTTGGGATTAGGGGTATAAATCACTGTAAGCACCTTTCATGTTTTTGCCTAAACAACTCAGTCAAATCCTCTGACTAAAAAGAGAGCTTTTTTTCCCCCCTAAAATCAGATTGGAGGAAAAAAGATTTTTAATTTCTTCCTGCTCCTAAAAATGGAATGCTCTAAAGTGACATATATTAAAAATGTAAGATAATTTTGGTGGGGAGAATGTGCAGAAATTAACTTTCTAACTTGAACAATTTCAATTTTTATAATTCTCAATATTAGGGTAACTACTACTATCAAAATATACTATCATGGGCTCCAGCTACTGGGCGGAGGAATCACTGATGGGACAGACACCTTCTTAGGGAATGTGACAGAGAAAGTGAAAAAAAGTAGAACAAAGATTTGGCCCTGAACGAGCAGGCCTTCCCACGGTCATTCCCCTGCCCAGTGTTCTAACAGCACTGAGAATGCACAAGCTCCCAGCTTCTCCCCGTGCCTCTCTCACCTTGTCCTGAGGGTATCGGGTGCGCTCTTTGCCCAGTTCTCCTCAAGTTTAAGGTATTATTACCATGATTGTTATTTTTAGCTAAACTTCTAATAATTTCTCAATCCAGGATGATTCATTCCAAAGACATTAGTAATTGGTATAAGGCAAAAGATACTAGGATAACTAATACTAATTCTTGATTTCTTCCTTAGCAGCAGAATCTCAAGAGCATGTCAATTCTGTGGCATTTTTTAGCTTCCTTATCAGCCCTAGTGGGTAGTGGTTAAGACCTCAGCTGCTAACCAAAAGGTAAGCAGTTCACATTCATCAGCTACTCCTTGGAAACTCGATGGGGCAGTTCTACTTTGTCCTATAGGGTCGCTATGAGTCAGAATCAACTTGATGGCAATGGTTTTTTTAAAAAAAAATTTATCAGCTAGGTGCAAACATGTGTGGGACTTGTGGTACCCACCTGGCCATGGTGTCAGTCCTCCTCCCCAGTAACTATCTTAAGTTAAACTGCATAGGACTCATTGCCCTCATTACCAAATAATCCAACAAAAATACATGGCCCATTATATGCAAGGGCCGTGATACAGGCAGGTCCTACAAAAGGAAGACCAGAGAAGCCACCGGGACAACGAGCTCCTCTGCAGAGGAAATAAATGCTCCTCAGAGGTTACAGAACAAGGTATTTGCAAACTCAGTGACAGCATAAACCCTCATTCAACAGCTTTCTGGAACACTGGATGGAATATAGATAGAAGGATGAGAGAGTGGCTGATAAAAGAAACTGAGTTGTTCTGCTGTCCACAGTATGTGAGGGCAAAGGAGAAACTACACTCAAATAAGGGTATGGCAATTTCAGGCTTCATGAGAAACACAGGAAGGTGAAATCAGTGTAAGTCAGACAAGAAAGAATCAAAATCAGTAAGGAAAGAGATTTTAATTTCAAGCTTCTAAGGACAGACTATAAATAATGCAAAGTTTAAAATACATTTGCAAAAATACATCATGGTATCTTTTTCTCTCTCTCAAGTAAAACAACTAAACTTGGAATATTCTATAAGACTTTCAGCTGTGACTATTTAAAAGCAAATACACATACTTGCCAGAGAGAAAAAAATGTTTGGGGGAAAAAATTAAAATGAAAAGTCTGGGAAGATACACACCAAAATCTTAATGCCAGTGTGAATGATTCCAGGTTACTTTCCTTTTTTTCTTTATACCTTTATGTATTCTTTGAAATTTTAAAATTGTGAATGCATGATTTTCTAAAGAAAAGAATTTTGATAAAAGGAAAAAGTTCAAGTAGTCATACAATCACATTATATGACCATCAGACATGGAAAACTCATCAAATCCAAACATTTCCCAAATATCCTCCACAAAACGATGCAATGACTTGCTCTTAACGAAGGCCTGGTGCCTCAGGCAATCTTCAGTTTCAGATGTTGCTAGTTGTCGAGACCAGGGTCTCTTGAGTCGTAGACTATAACCTTCCTTCTCAGAGTATGGTTTTCTATATCAGCAGCATCAAAATCACCTTGGATCTTATTAGAAATCCAGAATCTCCAGCCCCAACCCAGACCTGCTTGAATAAGAATCAGCATTTTAATAAGATCACTAAGTTGATTCATATATCCAACCAAAAACCAAAAAGAAAAAAAAAAAAAAACCCCACTGAGTTAGGGAATTGATTTACCACCTAATGAAAAAAATTTTTTTCCCATCTATACTTTTACAGTAGATCTCTCGGGAAAACTGTGGATAACAATGATATAGATTTGAACTAAGAGATATACAACAAAATTATATTTGATCTTTCAAAACATCTATATAAATTGTTTTCCATCTATGCCTATGCATAACAACAACAGTATCACAACAAAAACAGCTAGTAGTACTATTATTACATCAAAAGAGAGCAAACAGCATTTTATAGGTCCTCACCATGTGCCAGACGCAGTGCTAGGTGCTTGTGGTCATCTGTTACATTGTTGCTGTTGTTAGGTGCCATTGAGTCGATAGCAACTCCAGGTACAATTTCACGAAACACTGCCTGGTCCTGTGTCATCCTCACAATTATTGTTATGCTTGTGCCCACTGTTGTAGTCACTGTTACATTAGGGTCCCCCAATGAACCACGTCAACATTTATGCATGCCCTAGTATAGGCCCCTCCCCTTGAGTCTTGGCTGGGCCTTGGACTTGTTTTAACCACTAGAATGTGGCAAAAGAGATACTGCATGAGTTCCAGGCTTATGCCTTGAAAAGCCCTGGCAGTTTCTGCCTTTGTCCTTTTGGAAGCCCTGAAGTACACATAAAAAGTCTGGTCACTGAGCTGGAAAGGCCATATGAAGAGGCTGTGTGGAGATGTCACATGGAAGAGGGAGAGGTCTGGAAATAATATGGAAATGGTGGGAAAGCCCAGCCGCTCCAGCATCACAGCTGAGCCCAGCCGCTAGCTGACCTGCCAGCCAAATGCACTCCCGTGAGTAAACACCGACTACAACCGTGGAAGGACCACCCAGCTGATCCCAGCCCCTTGGGCAGAATTATAAGAAAATAAAAAGGTCATTGTTTTAAGCCACTGAGCTTCGGGGTGGTTTGCTATATAGCAATAATAACCCAAGTGGTGCTTTTTAGGCATTTATCTCACTTCAATCCCAAAACAATCCTAAGAAAAAGGTACTGACAATACCCTCTTTCTATAGAAGAGTTTAAGTAATAAGTCCAAATATCAGCGAGCGCAGGGGCTAGGACTAGGATTTCTCTATATAAGAACAATTTTTCATACCATCCAACATACATCAGGGCCGTTTCTGATCTGAGGGCAGGGCATTTCCTATTACTGGCCTTGCATCTCCTTACTGTAAACTCACTGGGTTATCTAAGGCCCTTTTTAGCTCTATGACTCTGCTTAAACTAGTAGTCCTATCTTTACTGCAGATACATGGTGGTCTTCATCACATATCACTTACACACACACAGACACATACACAATGGAGCAAAGATCCCAACCCACTGCCATCTCACAGCAACTCTATAGGACAGAGGAGAACTGCCCCACAGGGTCTCCTAGGCTGTAATCTTCATGAAAGCAGGCTGCCACATTTTTTCCTGCAGAGGCACTGGTGGGTTCTAACCGCCGACCTTTCAGTTAGCAGCCAAGCCCTTAACCACTGTGCCACCAGGGCTCCTTGGAGTAAAGGTCAGAAAAGCAAAAAAATATCCTGAGAACATCACATCCCAACTGCCCATGAAGTCAGAATCCCAAGATCGACCCCACAAGTCTGGAAGGCAAGGTTCAATGCATTTTAAACCTTCTAAGCATGCTGCCCATCTAGAATGTCTTTAAACAGCTCTGTCTGTCATATGTTCCTTTGAGTCCTTCAATTTAAAAAAAGGCACAATATTACAGTCTCCGTTTTAGTCCATTAGCTTGTGTTTAGGAAAGTCTTCCAACAAGAAAAACACATGGTTAATCACCTCTGAGACCCAACACCACAAAGTAGCCTAGTAAAAGAAAGTGGCTTTTTTATTATTTAAATTGTTATGTGGTCAGTCAAATCTAATCTATTCTAATTTATTCACACGGAAGGTCAATTATCCAATGCTCTTAATTCAGCCCGCACCTGATCTTAGTGGCCAATGGACCATTTAAAGGGCAGCTGTTTTGTGTGTGTGTTTTAATATCAGTTAGATGGCACATTTTTACATTTTCCTCTTTTTCTACTATGTTATCTAACATGACCTGCTTGACAAAGTACATTTTAGTAGAGAAAAAAAATACTCAGTGTTCTTTGTATTCTGGAGGAACAAATATCCTCTGTGGCATTTCTCTAGCCAGTGTATACGAAGTATATGAAGAACTTATCAGATTCATGCTACAACCATCTGTTTGAAGGAAAATACCTCAACAGCTTTAAGGAAATATTGGTACCACCTTAGAAAACCCCATACTGAACAGCAGACCAGGCAGCCATGCCCTTCCATTGGCACCAAGGTAGCATCAACCACAAGATGAGAAATTGGACTGGGAGCCCGTATGCTGAAGGAATGCAGGCAGCGAACCTACTTCACAGGCCAGTCATTCGTTTCTCCAAAACTATTTCTTCCAAATAAGCCGAAAATGCATGTCAAGGAACAACATGCATTTGTATTTACCCTTACAATGAGGGTTTTTGTTTGTTGATTTGCTCAACAATTAAGTTAAATTTAAGTCAGCTTGCTTTTTTGTATCATAATAGAGAAATTTGCCAGGGAGGAACAAAATTGTTGAAAGTACTCCATGTCCAGTAAGAGAAATTATGTCAAAGTGCTAAGCAGAGAGATTATATCACATAGGAATTATATTTGGATGCTAGGAACAAAAACAAATAAAAGGACTTAAAGATATAAGGATTTATTCTTTCACATAAAAGAAGACTGATGGTTGGTAGTCCAGGATTAGGAATGTTGCTACCTGTAGTCCATCAGGGACTCAGACTCCTTCAATCTTTCTCCTCTGCCATGCAAGGCTACCATTCCAAGATTACCTCTTAGACCAAAATGGCTGCTGCAGTTCCTACCATTATAATGGCATCCAAGCAGCAGGGAAGAATAGGAAAAAAGGTAAAATGGCTTCCCTCCCAGTTGCTTTAGCTCCCTTTAAATAGACTTGCCAGAAATCTCACATTATACTCTTCCCTACATCTCACTGGCCAGGAAGCTGTTATATGATTCCACCTAATGGCAAGAGAGGCTGAAATATGTCATAGAATTGATGTTATGTTGAGATTGTGCCATGAAGGAAGAAATGAAGAATTGATAATTGGTGTAAGCCTCTACCTTACACCATTTAATGTCTTTGGAGTTGATCATCCTTGTTAAGATATTATTTCCAGTGGTACCTAAAAATAAAAAGCAGTATTAATAATACCTTAAATTTGAAGTTATAATTTGGTTCACACAATAAACATGTGATAGCAACAAAAATGACACTATTAACTAAACTGATATTAGAAATCAGTAAGAGTTGTTGTTGTTGTTAGGTGCGGTGGAGTCAGTTCTGAATCGTGGTGACTCTATGCAGAACAGAATGAAACACTGCCCAGTCGGGCACCATGATTGTTGCTATGCTTGAGCCCATTGTTGCAGCCACTGTGTCAATCCGTCTCAAGTCTTCCTCTTTTTTGCTGACCCACTACCCTACCAAGCATGATATCCTTCTCCAGGTACTTGTCCCTCCTGGATAACAAAGTACACGAGACAGTCTTCCCATCCTCGCTACCAAGGAGCAATCTGGCTGTACTTCTAAGATACACTTGTTTGTTCTTCTAGTAGTCCATGGTCTATCCAATACTCTTCACCAATCTCATAATTCAAAGGCATCAATTCTTCGGTCTTCCTTATTCATTGTCCAGCTTTCACACGCATATGAGGTGACTGAAAATACCATGACTTAGGACAGGTGCACCTTAGTCCTCAAAGTGACATTTTTTATTTTCAACACTTTAAAGAGGTCTTTTGCAGCAGATTTGCCTGATGGAATACGTTGTTTGATTTCTTGACTGCTGCTTTGATGGGCTTTGACTGCGGATCCAAGTAAAATGAAATCCTTGACAAATTCAGTATTTTCTCATTTATTGATGGTCCCTGGTTGGTACAAACAATTTGTACTTGACCACTAATCTATTCAAACCCACCTAGAAGCACAATGGAAGAAAGGCCTGGCAAGGTACTTGCATAAAGATTACAGTCAAGAAAACCCTATGAAACAGTTCTACTCTATCACATGGGGTCGCATGAGTCAGAATCGACTCAATGGTTAACAGATTAAGGCTATCGTTGACTGCATACCAAGTTCTGTGACATGTGCTTTATATACTTATTTCAGTCAGTCTTCACATCAGCTTTGTGAGGGTTTTATTCACTCTGTTTCTTTGGGGAAAACATTGACCGCACAGTTGTAAAGTGACTTTTCTAAGGTTATACCCTGCCAGGAAGAGACAACTGCAATTCCAGCAAAATGTTCCTAATAATATGCATATTAATCATTACTCTGATGAGGTCATTAATACTCCCATTGACAGTTGAGGAAACGAAGGCTCAGATAATTAGAGTGCTTTAATTCACTATAATTTTGAACCAATAGTAGGACTGGATTTGGTTTGTAAAGTCGTTTTTTTTTTTTTCTCCTCTTTTGCTTTTTTAACCCACTTGCCCTTAAGAGAATCTGGTTTCTCCTCCTCGCTCTGTACCTTAACAGTGTTTTGACTGTAAAAATAATACATGCCCATGTTAAGGAAATTTAAATAATATAGAAAAAAGGAAAGTAAAAATCACCTAAAATGCCTCCAGTCAGACATTATATAACCAATGAGAACATCTTGGTGAGTATTCTCTGGGGTTTTTCTCAATCAACAAATGAAATATCTTAGATTTAGGAGTATGAGTTGACTGCAAGCTCAGTATAAGTGTGACCTTCCATTACTTGAATGGCAGCTGATCAGTCCATAGGAACTGCAAGTCTTTATTCTGCTGCTGAGATGGCTGTGGAACCTAAGGATTATCACCAACTATCTCTGGGCCCAGAGTCCTCATCTGTAAAACTGACAGCAGGGGCCAGCTCCACTCACTCTATCTAAATTCTTCTTCATTATTTATTTATTTATTTATTTATTGTACTTTAGATGAAGGTTTACAGAACCAACCAGCTTCTCATTAAATGGTTAGTATGCATATTGTTTTATGACATTGGTTAACAATCCCACGACATGGCAACACTCTGCCTTCTCGACCTTGAGCTCCCTATTACCTGCTTTCCTGTCCTCTCCTGGCTTCTAGTCCTTGCCCCTGGGCTAGTGTGCCCCTTTAGTCTCGTTTAGTTTTATGAGCCTGTCTAATCTTCCAAATTCTTCTTTAGTTGTAAAGCACTATGGTTCATTCCTGTAACTTAAGTTTAACTGAAAAAGTTAACTGAAGCTTTCTCTTCATCATCGAATCAAATGGGCACTTAGGAAAGCTAGTCAAATAGACACTGTGGGCCATAAGGTTCCCACAGGGGATATTCTGAAAATGCATTGGGGAGGAGAGGAAGTTCAGGGAAGGGAAAGGGGCCCAGCTGGCTCAATGAGGCTGAGGGAGCAGGAGGCAGAGTTGTCAGAGTAGACACAGAAAGAAAGCTTTGCAAGAGGACCTGTCAAAATCCAAATGGGGAGTTACTGACAGCTTCAGGGTGGCAGACCCAGACCCCACTTCAGGTAGCACGTGAGCAGGATTCTTCAATGATATGCTAATGGCTATGGATTATTTCAGGGACTGCCACCTGGGGCAGAAAGTCCCAAACTTAGAAGCTGGTCGCTCATGGAGATTTTGATTTGATCTGCAGGAGGACCAAGAAAATAAACAGAAAATCCATCTCTTAAGGACCCGGCAATACTGTAAAAACAATTTAATTGTAGACAGGAAGGATAAAAGAAAGAACAATAAATACATTCTTTACTTTCAAGGTACCTGAACATAGTACATGAACACAAGAACATGTGATAGAGTAAGCAAAAAGCTGAGGTGACTCATGGATGAAGATACTATTGGACTAGAAACACACCTGCCATGTGCCCATCATATGTGTGGTGGCTTATGGCACATACTTTCCACCTCAGGCAGTGTGTATTCACACACCATCTCCATCACTTAGTGACAAGTTACTTCATCCCTAAAAGCCTCAGGTCCCGCATCTGTAAAATGGGCATATAGGAGCATCAACACTACCGGGTGGCTATGAGCACTGAAGGGGAAAACATACACAGAGCACTAACAGTCCATGGCACAAAACGTGACTTTGAAACTCATTATCTTGACCTCATTATCATCACTGGAGCAGTAACACAGAATGTAACCTGGTTCTCTGCTGTATCACCAGAACTTAGAACAGGGCTAGGCATATAGTTCCTGCTCAGTGAACATCTGCTGAATGAAGGAGTGAACCATGATCAGTAAGTGTTAACAGGAGCTAGGCCCAGGGCCAAGCTCACTACATAGACAATCTTAGTACCACCCTCTGAGATACGTTTTGTCAACTTTCATTTTACAGATTGGTAGGGGAATGGAGAGGGACAGCTTAAGTAATTTGTTTAATGTCTCACAGATACTGAGCTATACAGCCAGGGCTCTAGTCCAACTCTGCCCAACTCCCCAGTTCATTCTCTTACCCGACATTAATGAGTCCCTTCCTGCTGAAACATATTCCATATACGTGCATGACTTTAAATTCAATGACAAGCTGTCTTTCCTTTTAATGGGCTTTTAAGAAAATGTCTTTTTATGTTTCTCTTCCAAGTACCCAGACCAAAAAAACACTTAAAATATGACTATTAGTAAAGTGCCTACGCCTTGCATGAATTTAACACCCAACCAAGACTTTCCAGGGCTTTGAACATTAACAATGCACTGAAGCCGACTCATTTCTCATTTTCTTTTGCCAATTGCATAAACCTGCTTGAAATCTTAAGAGCGCATTATATATTTAAGTGATTCTGGTAAGTAAAAACAAAATCTAATTAGGTTTCCATATAACTCTACTTGCGGGAGGGTTATTAATTTCAACATTTTAAAATCATCTACTACATGTCAGGCACTGGGAAGACAGAAATAAAACAGAAAAAAAAAGACCTTCCATCTAGTGAGGGTTCCTCAACCTTGGCACTACTGTCATTTTGGATCAGATAATTCTATGTTGTGGGGGCTGTCCTATGCATTGTAGGATCTTAGGCAGCATCCCTCACCTCTTCCCATTAGATGCCAGCAGCATGCCCCCCCCCCCCCAACTGAGACAACCAAAAATGTCTCCATACATTGCCAAATATCCCCTGGGGGACAATATTAATCCCACTTAAGAACTGCTGGTCTGGGAATTCCTCCCACACACTCTGGACAGATGTCCAAGAAGATCGTGGTAACTGAGACACATGGTAAGGTCTACACCAACAATGCAAGGTAAGGTCATCCAGGGCCAGGTAACACGAGTTCCTAAATCTCTGACTCAATAGCTTATACTCCAGTCTGTAGGTGATGTGGATCAACTCAGGTTTGTGAGCAATCACTGAGGTAAAATGCACTAAAAGCCAAGTCCTAATAAGTAAGCTTGAGAGATGCTGCAGAGACTGTTGCTCATTTGATACTTTAACTAAAGAAAAGTAGGGGATGAAGTAATTACAACCCCTCCCTGAAACTGTCTACTTCATGGAGTGGCTAAACGTTGAAAATTTTCTGATTTTTAAAACTGAAATATTCTAACACATATACAGTATTCTGTATGCTGGATGACGCATAGAGCACTCTCATCAATGTTAACTCCTCATTGTTATCATTGCTATTTTTGCTCGTTAAAGGGAGACAGTGTATTGATGGCCAATGTCAGCATTTCTCGGATCTTTTCCAAAAAACTAGTGTCCGGGAAGTGTTAGTAATTTCCGTACACACATACAGATGTAAACGCAGGCAGAATTATTTTCTTTCTAAAATTTACTTTTAAAAAAAAGGAATCCATTTGTAAAAAGGTTGTAAAATACAAGAAATTTTTTTTTCTTTATCTCCATATATTTTGTTATAACTGTTTAAATTTCCCTAACTTTTTTTTTTTAATATAAAATAAGGAAAATAGCACATAAATCAAATTTTTACCTTTATTAGAAGTCTATGAGGCCACCCTTTTCCCGGTCTTTCTCGTGAGTTCATGCTGGTGCCCCACCTATAGTTAATGGAAATATAAGGCTGGAAACCACTGTCCTGATCAAGCTGACCGAGACTGTATGGAAGAGGCCTCAGCTTTGGTACCCAGAGGCTGTGCAAGGGCAACAGGGCCATCTTGAAATGAGGAGAAATAAGGCATCATCCCTGTGAAAAGGTCAAGGAGAAAACCATCTCCCCAGCTGTCTCACACGTCACTCCACGGCAACCAACTGACAGAGAGTGAAACAATTTCCAGGAGGTATTAAAAGAGCAGCAGCGGAAGGCCAGGAAATAGCTGCGAACACCCAGACAATCAGGTGTCACTGTTTAGGAGTTGAGGGTCACCCCTGCCTCTCCATTTGAGGCAGTTTTCTTCCATGACACGCTACGTTTTGTCTTCCTGAACGTTTAACCTCCAGAACTGGACAGCAGAGGGCTGGCCTGGCCCATTCCTTTGCTGAGTGCTCGAATGGTTACCGAAAGTGACACTTTTCTAATTATTCTGTCAAGCATCAATCTCCGAAGTTCCCAGTTCCTCAGAGTTCTGACTGACAGGACAATCAGCACTTAAAGCATAAGCACCAACCTCTCCCCCAACCAGCGAGCGCCCCCCCAAATTCTGAAAAAATGCACCACGGAGGGTGAAAAGTCCCCAAGGGTGCAAGTGAAAGTTTACAAGTTGATGTACACACCTTTCTTGGGAACAGTGCTTTTCTGTCTGGCATCTCTTTGAAATGAGGACATCCCAATTCCAAGGCGTGTGTATTTACAATTATCAACCAACACACCTAGGATTTACCACTCACTCTCTGGGGCTGCTGAAAACTCAATCAGAAAGGCACAGCCAAAGAGCCAAACTCAAAGAGCTCTCCAGCTCAAGGCAGACCAGAGTGCCCAGGGGTGGAGCAGGACTCTGGACCCCCAAATCCAAATCAAAACCTGTACTTTCACCTTACATGCTGAACTTCTGAAGGGGGAGAAGTGGGAGGGGGATGGAACTATTACAGCAGGAGAAATTATAAATGGTTAAGCGCTCAGCTGCTAACCAAATGGAGCCTTAGAAGAAAGGCCTGGTGATCTACTGCCAAAAAATCAGCCATGAACACCCTACGGAGCACAGTTCTACTCTGACACACGTGGGGCAGTCATGAGTCAGAGTCAACTCGATGGCAACTGGTTTGGCTTTGGTTTATCTTCCTTTAAACATTTCCTCCATATATTTCACTTTAACAGATATTAGGCTTCAGTGTTGCCCTTAGAAATTGCATTAGGTATAAATTCTGGGACAAAATATAGAAAGAGAAAAGAAACTGGTGAGAAAAGTATTTCAGCTGGTTTGAATGTAAGGAGGCGGGTCTGTGAAAGTGGCCTTAACACGTGAGGCTGCTCGCACGGAGTGACATTCGAAGTCAAAAGTAGGCACGGAGGACGGAAGACGTTTATACAAGTGACAGCTACCACGGTAAATCTGAACAGGGACTGGAAAAAAACGACTGCCTGAAAAATGTTATGTGGAAAACAAACTAGGGCATGTGTGGTTACTTCTCTGAAAGATAAGTAGACTAAAACAAACAAAGAAACCAAACCAAACCCACTGCCGTCCAGTCAACTCTGACTCATAGTGGCCCTATATGACAGAGTAGAAGTGTCCCATATGGTTTCCAAGGCTGCAATCTTTATGGAAGCAGACTGCCACATCTTTCTCCCATGGAGAGGCTGGTGGGTTGAAACTGCCAACCTTCTGATTTGCAGCCAAGCACTTTAACTATTGCACCACCAGGGAAAAAGCAGGTAATTCAAAAGCAGATAATTTTGAGTCACCTAGATTAAAACTAACTAGTCTCCGAACTGGTCTGTTTCCTCTCTTCCCTCTCCACAATGCATCCTCTCTACCTTTTACTAGATGTCATCATTCTGGTGCTTAAAACCTTCAGAGGCTTCCCATTTTATTTGGAAAAAGATTCAAATGTGCTAACTTGGTCTCCACCACCTGTCAGTCAGTTTGTCGTACTGTGGTGGCTTGTGTGTTGTTATGATGCTGGAAGTTGTGCCGCTGGTATTTCAAATACCAGCAGGGTTACCCATGGTGGACAAGTTTCAGCAGAGTTTCCAGACTGAGAGAGTAGGAAGAAAGGCCTGGTGATATATGTCTCAAAATTAGCCAATAAAAGCTTTACGGATCATAACAGAATATTGTCTGACATACTTGCTTTAGACATATCATCAGACAAACACTAGAGGAGACCCTCAGTGAGATGGGCTGGCACAATAGCTGCAATGATGGACTCAGACATGCCAGCGACTGTGAGGATGACATAGAACTGGGCAGCATTTCGTTCTGTTGTACAAGAGGTAGCCATGACTCAGAGACAATTCAACAGCATCTATCTATAACTTGGTCTACAAGGTCTTCGCTAGCTGTCCCCAGCTTAACTCTCATCTCCTACCTCTCTTCTCATTCACTCTGCTCCTGAAACACTCTGAGCTGTTTCCTGCCTTTGGGACTTTGCATTTGCTTTTCCCCCAGCTCTTTCCACCTAGCCCCAGACCAGCACAAGCTCATTCCTTTACGTCATTCCAGTCTCAGCTCCAATGTCACCTCCTCAGGGAGGCCTTTCCTGACACTCCATCTAAAGTAACTGCTTACTCACCTGTGGGGAGCTGAGAAAGGATCTCAGGTCTCCAACTAGAGGGAGTGTGACTGGCTACACTGACTGACTTCCCATGGGCTACTCCCAACCAATGAAGAGGGGAGGAAGGTCTAAGATAGCCCGGTTCCTGGGAGACATGGGACTTCTTTAACAGCCATCATTGGTTTGAAGACTGCCCGAGAGCCTTGCCAAACCTTCCTTAGGTTGCAGTGCAGTTTAGGATGCTTCCCCACCCAACCTTCCCTCCCCTTCTCTTCACTTAGGGTCTGATGGTCTCTAAGCATCTCTTGGCTCCCTCCCCATTTTCACTCATGGGCTTCTACTCTAACAAAATCTGACACATTTAATACTGTCCTCGTGTCTGGGACCAAACTACCACACTCACTATCACCTCAACCTGTTTTACTGCCTTCTTAATGAAAATTGTCTAGAGTGGTACCCAGCAATCTGCGTTTTACCAAGCCCTCCACATGGTTCTGAGGCATGCTCCAGTTTGAAAAAAAATGACCTACCATTATACACCTAATTATAGTCAAAGTAAGAATCAGGACTCAGCCCTATGCATTCAAGTTGATTTCTCAGCAACCAGTACATTTAACCGGGGACACATTATCCAATAAGCAAGGTAAGCGTGGTACTTAGCCTTGCCTAGCAGATCATCGAAGATGTTATGAAACCTATGTGAAAATTGTTCACTACAGGATAGTAAGTAAGCACAAGTAAACTCACGCTTACCTTGCTTACTGGGTCATCCACCCCTGTCAGGGACTGTAAATTTGAAAAGAGGCTTTGATTCTGTAGGAAGGTGCTGTGGGGTTGGGAGAGAGACAGATGCCGGCCATACCTAGAAGCAGAATCTTTGAAGTGTGAAAAGCTGTGAAACTGCTGTTTACCACCGATGATCTGGTACACAAGGTAAGCACTGTGCTTATTATAGACCTTGCCTATTGGATAATGTGCCCTTGCATTTAACACACACAGTCCTTAGGTTACCTCTCTGCTTAAGTACTCTGCTTTCAAAAGCGCATTTAAATGATGGGGTGTTTTTGTTTGTTTTTTACATCCACTTTTTAAAAATGGATTTAATAAATTAACATTAGCTTAATTTAGCAGGCAAACTGAAGGCATTTCTGGAACATTGATTTGATTGTGGTTGGCTGCCTCCATGTATCTTAACTGGCTTTGTAGCTTTTAGGCAATAAAAATAAACTTCTCAATTTATACCCCTCTCTTGTGAAGGAACCTTAATCTGATGTTCTGCCATTACTAATGCGGAAAAGCAGTAGCACTATCAAGATGGCATCTGGCAAGATGAAATGGCACTGAAATTTGTCGTTGTTGATTTCTATGTGGCAAACCTGTGTCCTGCTCTCCTTTTAGATCAAGTACTATGATCTCCAGGAAAAAATGCTAAGGTTTGGTGAGTGGTGCAAGCAAGTATGATAAAGACAAAATGGACTGATTACAATCAGGGAATTTACGGACAGTAGGGTATGAAATATTATCCAGCTGTGAACTTCGAAGATAAAAGGATATAACATGCTTTACTGCTTACAAAAGGAAGGCAGCAGAAAGTTTCTTTTGTAACATAAATTCTTAACTGTCTTTTCCTGGGGAAAGAAGGTATATTAAATCTAGTCCATTATAACATCTAGACACAAGTCAGGATTCTGAAAAGTGGGAGTTCTTAGTTTTTCAGAATTGAGAAAGGGAACTTTCACCATAATATAATTTCAGAGAACAAGGGCCTTCCTTACTGTCATGGATTGAATTATGTCCCCCCAAAAATGTGTGTATTAACTTGGCTGGATCATGATCCCCAGTACTGTATGACTGTATAATCCGATGTGATTTCCTTATGTGCTGTAAACTCTATTACTATGATGTAATTAGACGGATTAGCAGCAGCTATACTGATGAGGTATACAAGACTGGATAGTGTCTTAAGTCACTCTCTTTTGAGATATAAAAGAGAGAAGTGAGCAGAGACACGGGGACCTCATACCACCAAGAAAGCATTGCCGGGAGCAGAGCACAACCTTTGGACCTGAGGTTCCTGTGCAGAGAAGCTCCCAGACCAAGGGAAGATTGATGACATGAACCTTCCTCCAGATCCAACAGAGAAAGCGTTCCTTTGGAGCTGACACCCTGAATTTGGACTTGCAGCCTACTGGACTGTGAGAGAACAAACATCTCTTTGTTAAAACCATCCACTTGTGGTATTTCTGTTACGGCAGCACTAGATGACCAAGACACTTACTAATTAATGGCCTGTGGCCTGCAAAGTCACCTGTAAAATTTCTAAAGGTTCCTCCCAACTTTGTTTTTCCTTTTACCTCTGGAGGTTGATAGTATAAATACACTTAACTATATAATGATTATCCTCTGAAATCTAAGTTTTTAGTATACTAGCGGAATCTCTTAATTTTTGTAAATCAAAATAATAGCTCTGATGTATTTCTCTAGTTGCAAATATTGAAGAGTATGAAGTTTTCCAGTTTCTCACAATTTTCTGACCAAGACCAAAGGGTCTGGTCAAAGCACGTATCATATCTGCTTAAGCTCTAGAGAGAACCACTTTGACAGGTGAAGTGGTAAAAAAAGCCACTCCACTGTCTTCCTATAACACAGAAAAAAGATGAAATGGGAAGGCCTGGGGTGACAGATTTTTCAAATAGAGCTTTAGGAAAAGTGTAATGTCTTTGGAAACTTAAACTGCAATTCCACCTTGAACCAGTACAATGTCCTTTAAAGGGAGTGTTCAAAAATTATAAACTGTTTATTCATATTTATTCAACAAATACCGACTGACTACTACAGCAGCATGACATAAGAACCAAGAGTTCTTGGAAACTAACAATAACTAACAGTACAACGTGCTAGGAGCCATGTCTTACTGAGCCATTTAATACTCATAGCAACCCTGAGGAGCTGTTTCTATTAATACCCCCATTTTACCGAAAGGGCAAAAAACGAAGCTTAGAGGAGCTAACTCACTTGCCAAGGTCACATAGCTAAGAGGGGATGGAGCTGGAATTCCAACCCAGGCTGACTTGTAACTGGCCCAGGTTCTTCACTACCACGCTACGTTGTCTAACATTTAGCTAAGGGCCCTGAAGAATATAATGCATGTCTCTCAAGAAACTTTATCGGGGAAAACAGATGTGAGAGGAAACAACTATAATACAGTTGGCCAACAATACGTTGCAAATATATGAAATAAAGACATCCTGGGGAGAGGGGTGACAAATGCTAGAAGATATGCAGGTAGAGCAGGTGGAGGATGGACTTTAACCTAGGAGGAGGCAAGAGAACTAGCTTACTTATATTTGTTTCCTGGTCTGAGATTATATTTGTCCAAGACTTTTCCCTGGAGTTAGTTAGTTATTTGCTCAAAACTATACTTTCAGCACCTACTACGTGCTGATACAGTATAGACATGGACTCTTATTTCATGAAGGTCATAGTTTAGCAGGGGGAGTTAGGTAGTTTTCAAAGATAATCACAGCAATATCTCCCACCACACATGCTCTTTTGCAATGTGACTTTGCAATTCCCCTATTAAGAGGCTGATTCTACTTCTCTATCCCCCTTGAATCTAGGTAGGACCAGTGACTGCTTTGACCAAAAGAATATGGCAGAAGTGATACAGTGCCAGTCTTGGGTATGAACTGGCCTGGCAGCTTCCATTTCCTGCCTGTTGGAAGCCAGTCACAATATATGAAGTGACTGTCCCAAGACCACCATGCTGGGAAAAGGCCAAACCATGCCAGTTTGATAAAGCGCGATGTGGAGAGGAAGAGAAAGACCAAGTAGCAATTAGGTGCCAGACACGGAAGGAAGCCAACTTGGACATCCAGCCCAGTTGGGCCTTCAGGTGAGGGAGCGCTCCCACCACAACTGACCGCAGGTGCATAACAGACCCCAACCAAGGACCATTCAGCTGACCCCAGTGAACCCACCAGATCATAAGAGAGAAAACTAAATGGTTGTTATAGCCACTTCATTTTTGAGTGTAATGAAGCAATGAATAATCAGAACACAACTGAATACAGAATTACCAATATGGCTACATAAACAAGAAATACAGTATAATTTGAGATGTCATAACAAGGAATATACCCCTGCTTTCAACCAGGTCTGAGGGGTGCATGGAAAGCTTCTCGGCATCTCCTTCAGGCAGAGACCTGAAGACTCAGTAGAAGAAAGAAAAACACAAGAGGCAAAAAAAGCACCCAGGCAAATTTCTGAGGATGGGGATGCGCCTGTACACACCACAAAGTGAGAAAAGATCAGTGGCCAAATTGGACTAAATGGATAAAAACAGGTATGAGGAGGTCTGAAGATTTAGGCAGGGGCTAGATCACAGAGCCTTTTAAGTATATTAAGCGTTTTGGACTGTATCCTAAGAGCAATAGGAACTAAGCACGATGAATGACAGGACAAGGTGTGTGGTCACTGTGATGGCCACAGATGGGCTTCCAGGGGAGTCAAAGGGAAGCCTCACTTGACGAAAGACCTTGGAGATTCAAGTATACGGTGGCTTACATGAATCTTAGGCTTTTATTCAACCTTTACTGTAGACCTCACACTTCTAGAACGTTCTTAGCTAAAAATGCTAAAAAATGAGTGCCGTGTCCAGGGACTTAGTCTTCTGAATTTAAACTTTTCAGCTCACACAATGAGTTTAAGTGTGTAGTCTATACATAAATCTGACCTAATTCAGAGGAACGGAGTGCAGCTAAATTTAATACACTAAACTAAAATAAAACAAAATGAACGACATGGTTTGAATAAGAAACTTAAATGAATTTTTCACATTTCATGTGGTTAGCCAAAGTGGTGCACACGAGTTCTTATGGTTTAGTCCCCACTTCAGTTTTCTGCTTCTGTCAAGTCTGCAATTTTTATTTCATGACATGATGTTCTCTAAAATGCTCAAGTGTTTTCAAAGACCACCATTTAGATGGGCAGATGCCCACTGCCATCCTCATCTATTACCTCTATATCAAGCACATAAGAAAGAAAGAAAGAGATGTTGCTTTCCAAGCACAGCTGTTCCAGATCTGAAATGGGTTCTCCATTCCTCCTTATGAGGAGGCCATGGGCTGGGAGGGCGGCGGCAGGCAGGCAAAAAGGGAGGCCTGACATAAACATTTGCTGTCTGAGGCAAGAAACTGCAGGAACTAAAAAAAAAAAAGTGACGAGAAAATCTGTTGAGCAGAATATAGAGTGAAACCTGTGACAGCCAGAACTTGACAGGGCTGCTTTTTTTCTGGGCCTCACAAGTGTTCCACATTTGACAGGGTGCAGTCTTACCACTTTTCTGTAGCTCTCTATTAGTGGAAAACATCTGAGTTTTCCTTCTCTGATAGGTTTCCGCCTCACGCAGGTTCCGGTTTTTGCAGGTTTTACTGTACAACATGTTGCTAACAGTGGTTATCTCTGTTGGGATCAGAGTGGTTTTTATTTTTGGTTTGTTTGGGGGTATTTTCTAAGATAAGTAAGAATTACCTGAACAATAATTATTAAAAAGTGCTGTGGCAGTGTATTATTAAGAGGGTATTAAAATGGCATTTGGCCAGAGCACCCAGGAAAACCTAAATAAAGCCTCTCGGCCATGGCTATGAGGTCACCGCACATTTCAAAATAAATATGCCCAAAAAAGTAAGGCAAGGTGAGGTGATCTTTATTATTAGCTGAGGATGCAGCCCCAGGATCTTAGTAAGGCACAATGACGGCACTAAGGACGTCTTTATCCAAGTTCAGTTAAATAAGTCAGGACGTTATACTTCCTTTCTCCACTCCAGTCCCCAAACCCAAGTTTCCTAATTTACCACTCCAATGAAATCAGAAAACCTCACTCTTCTACAGTGTTATAGGAGGAGTGAAAACATGTGGCATTTACCCCATGAATAGCCACAGGAGTTTGGTTTCTGCCTTCTCTGGGGCTGGATATAAAAGGGGGAGGGGGGTGGGAAGGGAAATAATGATGAAGAAGAGTGGGAAGAAGAAAGCAAATGGATTTGGCCAGCTCTAGGTCTGTTGGTTAAGAACTCAGCTGCTAATTAAAAGTCTGGCAGTCTGAATCCATCAGCCACTCCTGGGAAAACCTGTGGAGCTGTTCTACTCTGACCTATAGGGTCTCTGGGTCGGAACTGACTCGATGGCAACGGGTTTGTTTTCGGTTTCAGATCTGTGTTAAGGAGACCTGGTGGAGCAACAAACGGTTAAGCGTTTGACTGCTAACCTAAAACCTGGCAGTTCAAACCCACCCAGTGGCTCTGTGGGAGAAAGACCTGGCTATCTGCTCCCGTAAAAACTACAGCCTAGAAAACCCTACTGGGCAGGTCTGTGTTACCTACCCTCAGACAGGACTTCTGAAAGGGCTCTGGAGTTTTTAACTGGACATCGTGACTCCACCCAAAATACAAAAAAGGAAGACACTTTAATGAAATAAACTAGATTGGTGGTGCTCCTGTTTAGCAGTTGAGAGGTGAGGAAAAAAGCAGATACAAGAAACTTGTCTTCCCAGAAGCCAAAATGTGACTAAAGAAAGCATACTAAACACGCACGCACTTACAAAAGCATCCTAATTGTTAGCAATAAAAGAACACTCAAAAACCCTTCCATGTGTTTAGACTGTCTGATGGCATTTGTTTAAGACATACAGAATGAATGAAAGAAATTCAGTGTTGGATTATAAATTGGCAATATCACTGGGAAAATCAAGTCTTGTTTCTATTACTTACTTTTGTCCATCCATGGGAAATCGATAAAATGAGCCCAACAAAAATAAAGCAAACAAGCTTCCTTCCTAAACTCTAATTTAAGGCAATTTTAACACAGTTAAAATTCTTAAAATTCTTCAGTATATGGAAAAGTAAAGTCTAGAAAATTCGCATACCCAAATATATTTACATTTAAAAAAAAACCTGTTTTTGAAGAGCATGCTTCCATTCTTGCAGGATGCAAAGTTAGTAGCAACAATGTGTCATGTTTTAGCACCAGATTAAAAATCTGATAACCATATATTTATTATAAGATATATTAATTTTTTTTTGGAGGCCTGGTGGTGCAGTGGTTAAGAGCTCGGCTGCTAAACAGAAGGCTGGCAGTTCGAATCCACGCTCCTTGGAAACCCTAAGGGGGAGTTCTACTCCGCCCTGTAGGGTTGTTATAAGTCGGAATTGACTCGGCAGCAATGGGTCTGGTTTCTTGGTATTGATTTTTGTTATGTGATTTTTTTACATTTTATTATGAATTGGTTTACTAAGTTATGTTAAAATATTCTTGATGATGAGAGTGTCTTTAGCAAACTCATTATTATAGCCAGATTTATTTAAATTATATACAGATCATCTGAAGAAATCTGCTAATGTCTTAGCATCTAAATAAATGTTCATTGGTTTTTATTTAACATTTGGGATCATTTAGCAAAAATACCTTCTTCAGGAAAGATGGGAGTCAACCAAGCTCAATTAACTGACTGGTCACCAAAGTACCATTTCAGGAAGGGACAAAAAATATATAAAATCCTTCCCATATATAGGTGATAGAGTTTAAAAAGGAAGCATTTAATATAGTTCCATGTCTTCAGTGGGAAAAAAGAGATAACTTAGTTCCAATTCCACCTGTAAATTTATACCACAAAAGTATCAAGATGATCATGGAAGAGGCTGCATAGGCCGGGCTCTCTATTGTTTACTCCCCCATTGCTAACTGCCACATTACCTCATGATTTTTTTTTTTCCTTTTCTCCAGTCTCTACAAAAAGGTTTAAGATTAACTGATGTTCCCCCCTGGAGGGTAAAAAACAAGTGATAATGATCTAAGAATGAAAAACCAAACAAAGCATCCATCTTGTGACAAGAGTAAGCAGGATGTTGCCAGATAATCCCGAAAGATGTCGCCAGATAACCTCTAAGAATACCAGTGGAAGGTTAACTCATCTAAGACATCACCACCTCAAAGAAAAACTACCATAAAAGATCTATAATCCTGCCCTGTAAAAGACTCCTGCTGATCTCCAGTGGGGGAGACAGGTTTTTTGGAGGAATGTATTCCCCTCTGTCTCCTATATATCGATATATAATAAACATCTTGCTGCTCACCTCACCCCGTCTCAGAATTGGCTATTGCGGCAGGCGGCTCCAATCCGTGTTATTGCGGTAACAATCACATTATTATTGTTGTTGTTAGGGGCCGTTAACTCGGTTCTGATGCAGCAATCCTATGTACAACAGAATGAAACACTGCTGACCCTGCTCCATCCTCACTATCGTTGTTATGCTTGAGCCCACTGCTGCAGCCACTACGTCAATCCATCTCGTTGAGGGTCTTCCTCTTTTTCACTGACCTTCTGTTTTACCAAGCGTGATGTCCTTCGCCAGGGACTGGTCCCTCCTGATAACAGGTCCAAAGCATGCGAGCTGAAGTCTCACTATCCTCACTTCAATGGAGCATTATGGCTGCACTTCTTATGAGACAGACTTGTTTGTTCTTCTGGCAGTCCATGGTATATTCAATATTCTTTGCCAACACCATAATCCATATGCATCAATTCTTCTTTGGTCTTCCTTATTCATAGTCCAGCTTTCGCATGCACATGAGGTGATTGAAAATACCATGGCTTGTGTCAGGCACACCTTAGTCCTCAAGGTGACATCTTTGCTTTTTAACACTTTAAAGAGATCTTTTGTAGCAGATTTACCCAACGCAATACATAGTTTGATTTCCTGACTGCTGCTTCCATGGGCGTTGATTGTGGATCCAAGTAAAATGAAATCCTTGACAACTTCAGTATTTCCTCTGTTTATCATGATACTGCTTATTGATCCAGTCGCGAGGATTTTTCTTTTATGTTGAGGTGTAATCCATATTGCAGGCTGTCGTCTTTGATTTTATCAGTAAGTGCTTAAAGTTCTCTTTGATTTCAGCAAGCAAGGTTGTGTCATCTGCCTATTGCAGGTTTTTAATGAGTCTTCCTCCAATCCCAATGTCACATTCTTCTTCATACAGTCCAGCTTCTCAGACTACTTGCTCAGTACATAGACTGAGTAAGTATGGTGAAAGGATACAACCCTGACGCACACATTTCCTGATTTTAAACCATGCAGTATCCCCTTGTTTTGTTTAAAGGACTGCCTCTTGGTCTACGTACAGGTCTCCCATAAGCACAATTAAGTACTCTGGAATCCCTATTCTTTGTAATGTTATCTATAATTTGTAATGATCCACATAGTCGAATGCCTTTGCATAGTCAGTAAAACACAGGTAATCATCTTTCTGGTATTCTCTGCTTTCAGCCAAGGTCCATCTGACATCAGCAATGATAACCCTTGTTCTACTTCTTCTGAATTTGGCTTGAATTTCTGGCAGTTCCCTGTCGATGTACTGCAGAAACTTTTTTGAATTATCTTCAGTATAATTTTACTTGCATGTGATATTAATGATACTGTTCAATAATTTCCACATTCCTTTGGATCATTTTTCTTTGAAATGGCCATGAATATGGATCTCTTCCAGTCAGTTGGCCAGGTAGCTGTCTTCCAAATTTCTTGACACAGATGAGCAGGTGCTTCTAGTGTTGCATCTGTTGGTTGAAACATTTCAATCGGCATTCTGTCAATTCCTGGAGCCTTGTTTTTTGCCAATGCCTTCAGTGCAGCTTGGACTTCTTCCTTCACTACCATCAGTTCTTGATTATATGCCACCTCCTGAAATGGTTGAATGTCGACCAATTCTTTTTGGTACAGTGACTCTATTCCTTTCATCTTCTTTTGATGCTTCCTGCGTCATTGAATTTTTTGCCCATAGAATCTTTCAATATTGCAACTTGAGGCTTGAATTTTTTCTGCAGTTCTTTCAGCTTTTTTTTTTTTTTTTCCCCCTGAGTCAAATTTCCTTCTTGATAATCCAACCATGTAAGAGTAAAAACTTCGTGTCCAGCACCCAGGCTCAAAAAGGATTGCCAGCCAGAAAATGAGGAATCAAGAGTCCTCCTTCTTTGCTGCTTCAGTGTTGTGAAGGAGACAGTCCGTGGAAGGCTGACCACAGGACTTCGAAGATCCTTCAAGCTGTTCCCTGCTCTCAAGTCGGCAGAGAAGCAGCAGGAACTGGACCAAGAGGCTGGCACCTCATACTCCCGGTTGCTGGGCTTCAGAGATCTGCACAGGAAGGAGAGACCTCAGAGGCCAAGGCTCCAAGGGGCTGTGGTCCTGGGTCCCAGCCCCCCTGGGGCCTGGCTGCAGCAGGAGTTAGCGGCTAGCTTTGTCCCGTGAAGCTCAAAGCCGGCTCAGCTAGGAGGGGCAGTCATGCACAAGAAGGAGCAGTTACCACCCCTCAGAATGGGCTGTGATTTGTTTCAAAGTCTTTCCCTTGGTTTCAGGGATACAGAACAGAGTGAAGAGGACACTAAAGATGCAGAAGGGCCTGAGGACCTCCATGAGGCTGCTGAACTCGTCACCAGAATTGCCATGAGCCAGTCAGTGTGGACAGAGACTCTGGTGGCCACACCCATAACGTGCAGAGGGAAGATCTCTGATTAAGTAGCCAGGGGATGGGCCCGTAGCTCAAAGTGAAGCTACTGATGAAAAAGCACATGCTTCCCACAGCCAAACCAGCCAGCCCTGCACTGGCATTGGCAGGCTCCATGGAAATGGGTGCCAAGAGGTCCACATGCGAGAAGCAGTTGGGGCCACCCTGGGTCAGCTTGAAGTAGGCACCCAGTGTGCTAGTGCTGATCACCGTGATCACACCCAACAAGGTCAGGAGAGCCTCTGACCGGCTCTGTCCATGATAAGAGCTGACACGGAGGTGAATAGCACGTGGATGACGCCCACGATGACCGAGGCCAGCTGATCACATTACAGTGACAGCAAAAAGATGGAAAGCCATCTAAATGTCTAACAATATGAAAATGACTAAATATATAACAGTATATTCATATAATGGAATATGATACATCACATCTACTAAAAGTCTTGTTGCAAAAAAGTATTTAATGATGTGGTAAAATGATTTCAGTATACTGTTAAGTGGAAAAAAAGTATGATTCCAATTTTAATTTCAAATATATGTGTGTTTACACCAAAAAAAAAAAAAAACACTAAAGCAGACTGGTCCAATATTAGTAACAGTTACCTCTGAGCAGGGGGATTATGGAGGATTTTATTTTATTCTTTGCGCTTTTTTGTATTCCAAATTTTGTATAATGACCATGTATTAAATTATGGAACTGAATTATTTTTAGGAAATGCAACAGATCTCATAGATACTTATTTCTCAACTTTGTGATTTTTTTTTTTTAAGGAATTAGTGATGAATAAAAATTTATTTAGAATTTCAAAAAGAATGAATGTTAAAGAATATGTTTTAGACACCATTAAAAAATTCCTTCTGCACCAAGCTACCAGTTATTTATTAAGACTTTTTCACTATAACTACAAAGCACATAGGAATAGATATTAGACATTTTATTTTAGGGTGAGAATAAGTTAACTATTTGAGTTTGGACCCAACTTCATTTTAAATCGAGATTTCTTTGGGGAAAGGCATAAGGCTGTTTTCTACAGATAAATTCTGAGTATCAGGCACTACCAGTCCTGAATCCCCCCAGGGATTCCCAAGTGCAGCAATAATTGTGTGAACAAGAGTTCTTCACTTGACTCCTCTTATCAAGCCTACTCTGTTCTCTAAAAGAAGCGACTGCTGGTGTCCTGAGTGCTGGAAAATGGGTAGAAAGTCAGTGTCATCTTCTTGGGATCATATACTGCCCATCATAAATTATGACAGACTCATGGAAAGTATACTCAGATATTAAAATTTTTCAGACTTTTTCTTTTTCATATATTGAAGAGGTGAATATTACTATGCTAAGACTGCCTCAAAATAACATTCAAAAAGCTTATTTGCTATGTTCTTGCTGGTCTCATTCTATGGATTTCCAGGGATATACAAACTAGGTGACAGCGATGAGCCAAGAACTGATTTGTCTGGTGATTATACAGGGCTTGGCCTCCCTTCAGAAGAGCATGCTGTCTTTCTATATTTCCTCAAATCTACCCTGCCTTATGACACTGCTTTCTTTCATACTTAGAAAGTCTCACCTCCACAATTCAGAGAATATCCCCCCTAATTCAAAAATACTGCTGCATATAAAGTTTTAAGATAGTCTTTTCTTTTAAAAGAAGCTTCACTTAAAATTATATTTAAATACATACTTCATTAGCTTAATGAATCCCTCCTTTAATTGTTCCTGAGTTTCTTTTAATTATATTTATTTTGCTGTTGTTGAGAATACACACAGCGAAACATATACCAGTTCAACAGTGTATGTACTGTTCAGTGACACTGATCACATTCTTCAAGTTGTGCAACCATTCTCACCCTCCTTTTCTGAGTTGTTTCTCTCCCATTAATGTAAATTCACTGCCCTCTAAGGTTTCTATCAGAGCCCTGGTGGTACAGTGGTTAAGAGCTAGGGGAGCTACAGCTGCTAACCAAGAGGTCAGGAGTTCAAATTTACCAGTTGCTTCTTGGAAACCCTATGGGGCAGTTCTACTATGAGTCGGAATTGACTCACTGGCAATGGGTTTGGTTTTTTCCGTTTAAGGTTCCTATCTAATCTTTTGAGTTGCTATTGTCAATTTGATCCCATATAGATAGTTCTTAAAAGAGCAAAATGCTCAAGGCAGACACTGCTTACTAGTTAAGCTAAACTACTGTTTGGCTTTAAGAAGACTTCAGGAAGTCTGTAGTCCATGAGAATTTATAATTCTGTTCTGGATTTTTCCCCTTTTGATCAGGATTCTTCTATGGAATCTTTGACTGAAATGTTCAGTAATGGTAGCCGGGCACCATCTAGTTCTTCTGGTCTCATGGCAAAGGAGGCAGTTGTTCCTGGAGGCAATTAGCCACACATTCCATATCTTCTTCCTATTCCTGACTCTCCTTCTTCCTCTGTTACTCCAGGCAAATAGGGACCAATTAATTGTGCCCCGGATGCTGCTTGCAAGCTTTTAAGATCCCAGGCACTCCACAACGAACTAGGAGGTAGAAAAGAAGCACTAAACATGTTATTAGACCAATTAACTGGGATGTTCCAGGAAACCATGACCCTAAACCTCCAAACAAAGCAACCAAATTGCATGAGGTTTTTGGTTATACATAAGCACCCTCAGCAGCTACTTTTTTTTGTCATTGTTGTAAGAGTTTCTTTTTTTTAATGCCCCATTGTGATGGTTAATGTTACATGTCAATTTAGCTAGACTAATTTTCAGTGGTTTGGCAGACACTATTTATCACCTCCCACTTTGTGATCTGATGTGAGCAGACAGTAGGAAGAGAAGTTTTTTTGGGGGTGTGGCCTACATCCATGATATAAATGCATGTTCTGGCAAAACACCCTCTCTTTCTGATCCTGCAATCTTCTTGGTGTTTCAGGTTCCTGGGACGTAAGTCAGCAGGGGCCTGCAGCCTTATGCTTGACCTGCAGGTTTTGGGTTCATTAGCCTCTGCAAACCATGTGAGCCAGTGGAGGTTGTCAGTCTGTCGTCTGACTCACGGATTAGGGACCTGCCAGCCCCTACAACTGCGTGAGCCATTTCTTCACAATTGTGCAAGCCACTTCCTTGAAGTAAATGTCTCTCTATATCTATATACATTTCACTGGTTTTGCTCCTCCAGAGAGCCCAGACTAAGACACCCAGAGACGCGTCCAGGTCATCCACAATTCTTGCAAGCTCCGTATTTGGTTCTTTTCTCACTCCAAAGAGCTCTCCTTCAGGAAGACCCCATCCTAGGTCTAGGAAGGGGAAGGAACACATAGGGTATGGATTGTGACTTCATCCCTTTCTTGCTACAGTGGTCCCCACCACCCAAACGTAACCAGCTTCCATTTTTCCCATCTTCAGAATTGCTAAATCATGATAACAACAAGGCACTACATCCAACTGTCATTTCCTTTCCTGGTCTGAAAAGCTGAGAGGAGGAAAAGGTGAAAGCATGCTATCCAGCAGTGAATTAAAACTCGAGCACTGGAGTCTTCACAGTCATATCTCTTGTATTAGTGTCACATAAGTAAATGGCACAAGTAACCGACAAACTATCACTGAGCATGCTACTCTTAGCTCCCAAGTCACAGGCTGGCAATCCCTGACCTGGTATGGAAATTTAGTTAAATCTACTTCATAGTAACAAAATAGAAAGTAAAAATGGTATAATCCCCAGCTAACTTACAAGGCATTTATTAAGAGCTTACCAATGAAAACATTTTTTCACTTGTAAGAAAACTGAGTTATTTCTCTTCATTGCAACAATGGCACAGAAACTTTTGAGTTTCTCCTCCATGTAACAAAACCTATGTGAGTTTCTTCCCATGTAACAAAACTTGTGCAGCTTGTAAATTCTGAGGCTAATCCTCCACAATTCAGAGAACGTACTCCCAGGGAGGAGTGGAGGAGGCAGCAGAAGCTACATTCGGATGAAGCCCTGCAACCTGCCAGCTTACTGTCTTCTGTCCTATTGTATGCTTCCGATGAAGAGACATGCCTGGTAGTCCCAAACTTTTAAATCAAATGATTCGGTGAGCACGAAGCATTCCGGTTTCATCATCAACTATGAAATACTGACTTTGCACGTGCATTTCTTCCATCTATTAACACCCCTCATAATTGATTTTTTTTTCTCTCGAACGGTCAGAAAGTTATAAATCTGAAGCAGTATCTGGAAGGATAACTTAATCAGGGTACGATACAGAAAAGAGCTCTTAGAATCACATAATTTGAGTATGCATTCTTATTTTCTCTCTCTTGCTCTAAGTGTAAAGGCTATTTTGCCAATCTTCCTAACAAAATTTCAATGGGATTCAATGTATGTGTAATTAATATATAAAAACAATTTTAATTCTTTTTAATATTTTATATGTTGATTCTGAGAAACCATGAGTCAGGACTATACTCATGTAAGGCAGGGGCCAGGTTTATCTCGTAACATTCTCTACAATAAATCTGGGAACTTTAGGGGGCATAAGTCAACAATTCAAGAGACTGTCACAATGGTAGATAACAGTGTGAAAAACTGAAACCCATGGATATTTGTCAGAGAAGGGTCTAGGTGATTTCATACTCAGCCAAATCAAGGATAGAGGATCCCAGCTCCGGATTCTGGTCTCATGGTGAAGCCAAGAGCATTTTCTTGTGGTTACTGTGAAGACGTCTCGAAAGCCAGGAAAACTACTTATAATGCCCCCTGTACACTGTCACGAGTCCTGAATCTACAAATTCATGCAAACTATCCTTGTAGCTGCTGCATCTGTACGGCACATTCCAAGGGTATTGCCTTCTGCATCACTTGCTCTCAGACTGGCTGCACTGGGGAATCATGTGGACAGCTTCAAAAACCCTGGTGCCTTGGCACCTCCCCGCATCCCAAGACATTCTGGTTGACCTGGTCTGCAGTATGGCCTGGGACGCAGATTGGTTAAAGCTCCCCAGGATTTTCTAATGCGCAGTCACGTTTGAGAACCGAAGTCCTTCTAACTTATCTTTAAGCTTTTCTTTTTCCAAAGCAAACTCTAGGTCTCCTCATCTCTTTCTCCCCAGTGTCTTCCCAGTGCTGTCTTCACAGCACTCCTCACAATCACAGTCTGTAACTAGAAAACTGTGAGATATTTTATTCATGCCCTTCTGGCCCACTACACTCTAAGCTCCATTAAAGGAAGGATGGTCTCTGTTTTGTTCACCGCATCCCTGCTCCTCGTACAGTGGCAGAAATACAGTATGAATGAACAATTATCTTGTTGAAAAAAAGAGTGAAGAAATAAAACAAATATCAAAACTAGCAGCTAATACTTACACAGACACTGACTATGAGGAAATACTAACTCATGGATTCATCACCACAAACCTAAGACAGGCACTATTATCATGTCCATTTTACAGATGAAGACACTGAGGCACATAAATAGTTAGTTGTTCAAGGCAGTTTGTGCTAGAGCCAGGATTCAAAGGCAGGAAGCCTGGGTCTAGAGAACCTAGTCTTACCAACTAGGGTATATAGTACATGGCTGATGGGAGAAGCTGCCCAACTGCCCCCTTTATATAAATAACAACATCCACCATCACCCTGAAGACACCCACCACTGCCACAGCTTTATGGAATGACTCAAGTACTGGACACCATGCTAAGCACTTCATGTGTTATTTCATTTAATACCACAAGTTATTAACTCCATGTTACATATCAAACAAGAGGTTCAGAGAGGTTAATCAACTTGTCCAAAATCATACAGCTAGAAACCAACAAAGCTGTTACTCTGCTGAGCTCTGTCTTACCCACCATATGATGAATCTTCTGGCTGGAGAGTTGTGTATTTCCCAACTACGTAATGAGCATGACAAGAACACACTGCAGCAATTTCTTGGCCTCTGGTTTTCACTGCTGTTGCCATACCTTCACTAGCATGTTATTTAGTCTCATCTCATACACTGAAGTCACATCGTACACACATTTATTATAAATCCAACCATTCAGGCAAAGGAAGAGAACAAGCAAGTGAGCGAGAAAGGGCACAAACTAACAAAATCTAGAGGGTGACCCCACTGTCATTCCATTTAAAGTAAGGCCCCAATGGAAAGGGAGGGAATGCGCTCCCATGTGCTCCTCACAGAGTCAGTACCTCACCCCACTAATGGTCCTCCAGTGCTTAAAAAGCAAACAACAACAACAAAAAACGGTTGCCGTCCAGTCAACCCTGACTCACACTGACCCCAACTCATGGCGACTCCATATGTGGTAAGAGTAGAACTATGCTCCATAGGGTTTTTTTGGTTTTTTTAATCTTTTATTGTGGTAAATGTAAATGTAACAAAACATCTGCCATTTCAACAGTCTCACGGAGTTTTCAATGGCTGATTTTTTTGGAAGTAGATCGCCAAGCCTGTCTTTTGAGGTGCCTCTGGGTAGACTCAAACCCTCACCCCTTCAGTGAGCAGCCGAGCATGTTAACCATTTACACCATCCAGGAACTCCAACTCTAGTCTTAAAAGGCACTAAAATGCAAGGGCAATTTGGGGGATTTTAAAGCTAATTTTGTTTATAAACACTTTTGCCTTGCTGTCTTTGGAACTCACTCTCATGCAGGATGCAGCCCCAGTGTATAGGGGCTACCATGAGCTAGAGGTGTGTGGGAACCAAAATTAGGAACGAAAACAGGCTTACGCCCTGCTTCCTCTCTGGCCCACCCTCTAAGGGACTCATAAACACCCACAAAATGGTACAGCCTCAGAGGCTGAAGAAACAGTCAGGAAGTCTCAGTCTCATGTCGAACATACGAATTTAAAAAAAAAAAAAAAAAAAAAAAGCATGCAAATCTCCATGTGGAAATGGTGGTTGACATAAAGATGATTTGTCTAATAGGCAGAGTCACAAACTGATTCTATGACCACACAGTAATCTGTAAAAGGAACTTTTGCAAAGAGCCATCATGATACAGAAATATTAAGTTGTATTTAAAAAGAAAACCAACCCGTGTTTTCATTCCTTTATTATATCAAAGAAAAACTCAGCAAAGATCTTATGTCCTATATCATCATGTATCAATTTTCTTGACCAAATATAAAAGTTAATTCAACATCTCCATGTTGAAACACTCTATTATCACAACATTTGTCAAATACTGAAAGATCTGACCACTTCTCTCCTCCCCAAATAGCACCAGTATCCCAGATAACAAATGAAGGTTGTACAAGAATAGACAGGAGACTGAATCACAGCCAAACACTTACAAATCAAGAGGGAGGAAAAGAAGCACCTAGAGAGACTAAATGCCCAGAGAACAATAATAGAAAAGGAATCTCTTGAGAAAGAAGAAGCTGGTGGTAACTTAATAGGGACAAAAATGAATTAGATTGACTTCAGTGACTGAGCTCAAGATGAGGTAATTTCATAAAGTTTCTAGAAACTCACTTGAAAATTACACAACTTCTTACTGTACTCACTTTTAGAGAGAAGGGAAATAAGTTTGTGGTGCTGGAGTTTATCTTCAGAAAAATGCATCTACAAACTCAGCTGATTATAAAAACTAGAATCATTATCCTTAATTCGCATTTGGGTACAAAAGTCATTTTACCTTTGAGTTTCAAGAAGAGATGCTGACATAGAGAATAAAAATCTTAAAACATAGGGAGTGTAAAGTGCTTGGGTAAATAAATGTTAACAGAGTTGAGCCAGGGTCACCATATGAGAAAATGAATGACTAGAGTGTGCTGGGGCAAACTCTTGGTTTGGTAAGTACAGTACACATATGGTATGTTAAACAGGACTGGTTGGGTTGTCAACAACAGAAAATAAACTCAAACTTCAGGGGGGAATAAAAAGGAACAAGTTGGCTCCCAGCTGTGAATGGCTTGTTAAAAGGCAGATGGCTGGGCCACACCCCCAGAGTTTTCTGTTAAGTAGGTTTAGGTGGGGCCCGAGAATTTTCATTTGTAATAAGTTTTCAGGTGATGCTGATGCTGCTGCTCCAGGGACCACACCAGAAATCCTAGGCTTCAGGAAGTACGCCCTGTGACTAAGGGAGTCTCCATTACACAGCATTACCCCTGGATCTTACACAGGCTTTCACCAGCTGATAGGGGATACAGCCTTCTGGGTCACATCATTTTTGCCCATGGTCCCAGAATCAGACAGTGGTTTTCATGAGCTTCAGAAGAAAACCCTGTCATGGACTGAATTGTGTCCCCCAAAACATGTGTGTATCAATTTGGCTGGGCCATGATTCCCAGTATTGTGTGGTTGTCCTCCATTTTGTGATTGTAATTTTATGTTAAAGAGGATTAGGGTGGGATTAACACCCTTACTGAGGTCATACCCTGAGCCAATGTAAAGGGAGTTTCCCTGGGGTGTGGTCTGCACCACCTTTTACCTTACAAGAGATAAAAGGAAAGGGAAGCAAGCAGAGAGTTGGGGACCTGATACCACCAAGAACACAGTGCCGGGAGCAGAGCGTGTCCTTTGGACCCGGGGTCCCTGCGCGGAGAAGCTCCTAGTCTGGGGGAGACTGACGAGAAGGCCGACAGAGAGAAAGCCTCCCCTGAGCTGACGCCCTGACTTTGGACTTGTAGGCTACTAGACTGTAAGAGAATACATTTGTCTTTGTTCAAGCATCTACTTGTGGTATTTCTGTTACAGCAGCACTAGATGACTAAGACAAGCCCCTAGAGGTTTTTCCTAAAAAAAGGGACTTGTGATCATCCCTGAAAGCAACTGCTATGCAAGGGGTGTAGTAAAGCTCCTGGGCTGGCCTGAGCATAACTGAGAGCAGAAGAGGGGAAGAGAGGATCCAAATGGGGAGACAGAGATGGAAACAAGGCATGAACTTGGATGGCATTACCAAGATCACAGGGAATGGCAGAAATATCCCCAAAGGAAGAAAAGAAAGAGGCACAGGAAAGCAAAATGAGCAAAGAACAATATGATTATCACAGTCTGTGATAAATTTCATTTTTGGTTAAAGATGTACAATGTGCAGTCAAATTCACTAAAAAACCAAACATCAAACTCGTTGCCGTTGAGTTGATTCCGACTCATAGCGACCCTACAGGACAGAGCAGAACCACCCCACAGGGTCTCCAAGGCTGTAATCTTTCCCAGGAGCTCTGGCGGCACAGTGGTTGAGAGCTATGGCTACTAACCAAAAGGCTGGCAGTTCAAATCCAACAGCCACTCCCGAAACCCTATGGAGTAATTCTACTCTGTCTTATAGGGTCACTATGAGTGAGAATCGACTCAATGGCAAAGGGCAATGGGGTTAATCTTTATGGAAGCAGACTGCCACATCTCTCCCCCGAGGAGCGGCTGGTGGGTTCAAACACCAACCTTTCAGTTAGCATCCGAGGACTTAACCACTGCACCACCAGGGCTCACAAACAGCATTTATACTTATAAGGCATCATCTGTGACAAACGGCCATTTTTAAAAAAAATTCCCTAACAGTCACTGACTGATATGTTTGTAAAATAAAATAATATGAATTACTAGAAAACTGATCTTAAACACTTTCGTGTCATGGCAATGGCAATTTACAATAAAAAGTTCTAAATGTTTATTCTCAGCTTCTGTACTTATCACAGACCTATAATAAAAGTTTATGAACTGGCACCGATCCAACACCACATACTGTGTGTGCACTGTTACTCTAGACCAGGGTAGGCCAGGAGGTCTCTGTTGCAGCTACTAAATTCATTTGAGAAAATGAATAAGCCTGGCAGTGTTCCAATAAAACTTCATTTACAAAAGCAGGCAATGGGCAAGACTGGGCCATGGGCTGTAGCTTTTCTATCCCTGCTCTAGACTAAAGCTTCTCAAACTATAATGTGTATAGCAGTCCCTTGCGGAGGCTATAAAAATGCATATTTTGACTCAGTAGGTGTGGGGTGGGGCTGAGATTCTGCATCTCTAACAGCCTTCAAGCTGGTGTAACTACTGATGCTCAGAGCCCCCATTTTGAGTACTCAGGCTGCACAGACTATTCACTGTGAACTCAGAGACTGTGAAGTGACCTCAAGCGTAACAGGTGCTTTATACTGGGTCTTTACTGAGCTTTAAAAAGACTACATAAAAGACTGTATCAGTCAGGCATAGGACTCCTGCAAAGGAGGTCCTAAAAAGGATGATGACAGTCAGAAAAAATTAATAAGGTCATTCCCATTGGAACAAACATCATCAAATACTGTGTGGTTTCTGATCTCTCAGTTAGCCCAGAACCTGACACAGAGTAGTTGGTAAGCTACATTTGTTGGCCACTAGCTGAATGCAGGAATACCAAGTTGTGCCCACTAGGGGCAGAAGTGAGGAAGACAGTGGGGTTCTAAATTCTGCCCTGTTAGCTTACATGACTATGCTATTTTGCATTGTTTGATAAGCTGGCACAACTCTGAATCGGTAGTGCTTTTAAGATTGTACCTGTATATAAAAATCAAATCACAGAATTTATTCTTTCAGTAAAAATTCGCTTTCCATGTTTCTCTACTTTTACTTTTCCACTCTTCTAATTTGAATATCAAATGCCTCTTCTTTGGAATTTGGTCACCACTGTCAGCATTTGGATTAACTATTCGGTAGTTGGAGCCCTGGTAGCACAGTGGTTAACAGCTCGTCTGCTAATCAAAAGTTTGCAGTTCAAATCCACCAGCCACCCCTTGGAAACCCTATGGGGCAGTTCTATTCTGTCCTATAGGGTCACTATGAGTTGTCTAACAACAACAACATTTGGTAGTTCAGCTTAATGGAGAAGAAGATCCACTCATAAAATGCAAACACTGAACACAGGTTTGGGGGCAGTAACGGTTCAGTGGTAAAATTCTTACTTTCTAAGCAGAAGACCAGGGTTCAATTCCCAGGCAATGCACCTCATGCGCAGCCACTACCCATCTGTCAGTGGAGGCTTGCATGTTGCTATGCTGCTGAACAGGTTTCAGCGGAGCTTCCAGACTAAGACGGACTAGGAAGAAAGACCTGGTGATCTACTTCTGAAAACTAGCCAATGGAAACCCTATGGATCACAATAGACTGATTTGCAGCTCATCATGGGGATGGCTCTGAACGGGGAAGTGTTTTGTTCCATTGTGCAAGGGGGTCGCCATGAGTCATGAGTCGACTAGACAGCAGCTAAAAACAACAAATCACAGGTTATAGAACATGCACAAAAGATATCAGAAATCATCATCCTAGTTACAGTATGAGTTGGGCATTTCTCCCCACACCTGCCGCCCAAATGCCAACAATCTTGGATCACAATGACACAGTGAAGATTCTAAATCACTTATGTCTCCATCTCAGAGAAATGTACTGTTTGGGATTAATGAGCCAGTGAAATCTAGAAGGTCAAGGGTTAAAGCTCCAAATGGATTTTCTGTTCGCTGTTTATGATCCAGAAGGCCTCTGAGTATTAGAGCAGATGCCTAAATGCTTGCTCAAAAAATATTCTACTGGAGTTCTAACTGAGAAAAAGGGATGCGTCCAGAATGCTTACAGACAACGATTAATAAAAAAACCCACAGATAAACTGGAAGAAAAATAATTAACTCGGATTTGTGCCAGCTGGCCCTTGGAGATGCTAACTAATATGTGTGTTCAAAGTGCTCCATTTCTGGAGATCTCAAAGGTGGTAACAGAGGATCCCCAGGAGAGGGTCCTGGATATGTAGATAAAATATCCATGGATATTCGGAAAGGATTCCTAATTGCAAGAGAGTTGCCATGCAAATTAGGGTAAAGTTGCAGCGTAAACTATTCAAGTGGAAAAATCTTTTTATTTTTTTATTTTATCAGCAAACTACGTTAATAAAGAAAGCAACGTTGCTTAGAATGCTTTGGTAAAGAAATGAAGTAAAGTGAAAGAAGGCAGCTCTGACTGGGAGTAATAATGTTGGACAGATTCCATTATTGGCAGCACTCACGTCACTGCCCACAAACCCCAACTCTAATCCATGTAACAGTTATGACATTTCTCTCTCTGAGGTGAACTCATCAGAGGGATCTTCTCAGACAAACCTGTAGAAATAACAAACCCCTCTCACTTTCAAGTCCCCTTTTATTTTTATTTTAACCTAGCAAGTACCACCACCCAATGTACTATGTAGTTATTTACTCATTGGCTTTTTGTTTCTCTTCCCCTTCTGGAACGGCAGTTTCAAGAAAACAAGACTATTTCACTCAGCACGTCACCCTCAGTGCTGAGCAGAGCGCCTGCTGCATATACTATCCAGCTGCCGACAAGTCGATCACAGCTCATGGTGTTCCTGTGTGTGTCTGAGTACAACTGTGCTCCAAAGGGTTTTCAATGGCTGTTTTGGTAGTAGATCGCCAGGGCTTTCCTCCAAGGCATCTCTGGGTGAACTCAAATCTCCAAGCTTTTGGTTAGCAACCGAGGTTGTTAACCATTTGCACCACTAAACCCTCAACAATTTCTTGTTTACCTGATATTTCTGAATGGCTGTCTAGCTTAGTCATTCTGTGCTCTGGAGAACCACTGCTGACCTCATTCAGGGGTCTTTGAGGAGCTGTCTCCCAACATACAGGGACCTTTATAAAGTCACCTGTGCTGTGGGATGAACTTCAACCTCATGCTTGACACCCTGACTTGTTCTTGTAGCTGAGTTCCTGCCTTAGTTACTTGCCTGGTACTCCAGTTTCCAAGACTGAACCAAGCTTCTGCTTACAGGATCCTGCCCATGAACAGAGTGTGGTGCCTGCATTATAGCCTGGGGACTCTGTACTCGCTAGTTATTAAGAGAACTCCCTAAGTGCTGACTAAATGATTGAATTTTGGGGAACTGCCACTCAATGTTTGTACTCCTTCTGTCTTCTACTAACATGCTGCTTCAGGCAAGAACCCTCCCCATTCCCATGGTTCTCCCTGTATAACCGATTCTTGTCTACACACACTGCTTCTGGCTGCTGCATAGGACCTCATCCCACCCTTGCAAAGAGGTCCTTCCCTCCACTGCTTGATTGACCCTGGGGTAGAAGTCTAGTTCTAGGCCATGGTCAAGCTTCCCCATCTCATTATAGTCTTGCCAGACAGATGGCCTTGGTATCTAGCTTGGGATAAGTCATTAATTTATTACTCCTTTTTTTTTTTTTCCCCTGACTGAGAACATTCAGCTGGATGACTTATGTGGAAATAAAGAATGTGGATTCTCAGTATGATTTTGTTCTGAAAGACACACATGGAACATGTTATCATGTTCCATGGACCATTAAAAACCTGTTGCCATCAAGTCGACTCCCACTCATAGCAATCCCATAGGACTGAGTAGAACTGCCCCACAGGGTTTCCAAGGAGTGGCTGGGAGATTTGAACTGCCATCCTTTTAGGCTAGCAGCTGAGCTCTTAACAACTGCACCACCAAGGCTCCATTACAGGGGCTAAAATTATTGAACAAAATCAAAACCATGGGGGAAAAAAAAAAGTGAAACAACTCAAGGAAGGATTGTCTCTTTAGCTATTTTAAAGAATATGGAGCACATGTAAAGTCTACCGAAAAAAAGCAAGAGGAGAGAAAAATGAAGAACAGTATTTCTAGACAGTTCTAGAGGATGTAAAAAGAGAAATGAATGAATAAGGGAGAGAAGATGATTAAGTAGTGGTGAGGAGTATAAATTATAAATACAAAATGGGAAAAAAAAAAAAAGGGAGATGGGAACAAATGATCACCAAGGTGACATCTGATGAGGATTACAGAGATTAAAAAGATGCCTATTTTAGAAATTCCACCTGCAGTGTCTTGCTTCTTTACAAAGACTGAGTTTGGTAGAAGGAAAAGTGGGTGAAAATGCATAGAGAAATCAGTGGATTCTTATAAGGTTCTTTAGTTAAATAACTCATTTGAGAATCTTGGCATAAAAGAATGTGGAATAACAAAGGTAAATTTACTTTCCTACCAGCCGCAAGTCTCAGTCTTGGCTCCCTCTCACTTCACTGAACTGAATCTATCGGGGAGCTATCAGGAAGAAATTGAACTGAGCAACCAGGAAGGGGCATGAAGCCAACTCTGGAATTCTTGGGTGTTTCAGAATCTAGGCATTTCAGAATGACTCTGTCAAATGTTAGTGAACAACAACACACCATTAATTCTGAGATAATTAAGACAAACTCGTATTAGTAGTCCACTCAGGTAATAAATGTATAAAACACTCCAGAGGTATCTAGCTTTGCTCTGCATTAGGGTTTCTTTTATTTTTTTTAATGTTATAAAAAAAGTTCATACATACCACAAAGCTTTTCATGCTTGTTACTATTGCATTTGATTGTTTACTATACTGTTCTCTACTTTAAGCAAACCTGATTTGCAAAGTTCCCAGACTTTTGAAAGAGCTTTTACATGTTGGTCTTCTTTAAGTAATCCTCTATAAGATGGATGCCTTTAAAACGTTGCCCATTTTTAATACTGCTAATAGGAATGATGGTCAGGGAGACCAGCTAACAACACGGGAAGATGCTGATCATGTAACATTGGCTGGGAAAAAAAAAAAGTGTGTGTGTGTGTGTGTGAGGCGGGGGGGTAGGGGTGGGGAGAATCATCAAAAAGAACCCTCTAAAGAAGACACATATAGATACTGCCGGAAGGAAATGGAAATGTAATAAAATTATAACAGTGATTATGTTAGGGGAATAAAGTTACAGACATTGTCACCTCATATTTTTAGTAAGAAATATAAATTTACAAAAGTAAAAAAATTTAAATGTAAAAAAAAACTTTCAGAAAGTATAAAATGACCTAAATTTGTAAGGAAATAATTTTCCTTAACTGAAAATTACAAAACTAAATTAAAATGTCCTCAAGATTCATTCACTCATGTCTCTCCCATTCCTTGCCTCCACCAAGCCCTCCCAGCACTGCAGAGTAGATGAACCACATACCGTCGCAATCCAGACATTTAACCTTATGTTCCCCTGAATAATTTTTCTAAGTTCATTCCCCACATCTAGTAATTCCTCTACCAGGATGTAGTGCAACTCTAAATAATACTTCACAAACAACAACAGTAAAACTTTAACATGCCTTGATCACTTCACCATCATAAGATTATTCTTAAGACTCAAAGATTCCTGACATTATTCTTGGACATTATTTGATTGCCTCCCTAGAAAATGTACTATTTCTAACTGTTAAATTTAACCACTTCTTTTCTCAATGAAATAACATTGGCGGGGGGGTGGGGGGGTGGGGACGGACTTGTAGCTTCCGATTTATATTATTTCCAAACCATATGATAATTTGAATAATGCTCCTTTTCTCTTTAACAGTCTACAAAGGCTTATCTACATAGCATTCATAATCAATGACTGAGCAGGCTAGAGCTAATGACAAAATTTACAAAGAAATCCTGAAGTCTGTTAAAGCATCTTTAAATCACTTATCATGAGACAAAATAAGGCACTTTAAAATCTGAATTTTGAGAAGTAGAGAAGAGAGTAAAAACATTATTTCTGCTTTATTTCTGAGACTGTCAGCAAGGAGCATGAAAACAGATTTAGAGCGTTCCATCAGGGATGCTTTGAAAATGTGGCAGCTATCAAACACACCCATCATGGGTAGGACATGGAACCAACTGCCCTTGCCAGCACCTAGCAATTACTGAGAAGAACTGGCAGATAAAATGGGCTGAGTGTAAGCTGGGCATGGAAAGCTAGACATTTTTTTGAAATTCTGATCAGCTGGCTACCAGGAAAAGAAATGTAAAATCAACATGTATGAATTCACAACAGTGGGAAAATCACTGTGAAGATAGGAAAAGAAATGTGCCCTGGGCAAAGAGTTTCACTTTCTCTAGCTTACGCGTGGTGGTTACACTAAACAGGGGGCTAGTCTACGTGGAAGCGGAAGCCAAACGACAGTTGTAAATACGTAAGAACAAAACCATGTTCATTCTTCTCAGACTAGACTATCACCATAAAGAATGGCTGCCTGGACTTTTAATCTTTTTGACTCAATATGAAAGTGAAATTAGTTTTCAAATAGGCCTGCAAGGATAGGAATGCAGGGTAGTAATTTCACAAATAATGCTCATATTGTGTAATGTTTTGGGTATTATGTCTGAAAATAAATCCCTACATGAGCTCTATTACCCTAGAAAGTCAATATTCACTGGTGAATAAGGTGTTTCAGCAATTACATGTGCTATGTAATGAACTGGTTTTGCTTCATACCTCTGAGATAAGCATGTATATAAAAGAAAAAGAAGAAATTCTGTTATGCATTTAAATCTCCTCTGAATGTACATACAATAATTTTTAAAAAGTGAGGCATTTAGTATACATTAATCCCAAAACATACCTATTAAAGCTTAAGGCATTTACATATATTTGATACTGAAAACATGGCTTGCACTTCTCTAGCCTGAAATTCAAATAATTTTGAAGCATATACCACAGAGCTAAAAGAGCTGGCCTCTTCTCAAATTTATATCAAATAAAATTTCCTGGTTCTTCCCTTTATTACACTGTGTTTTCTTGGTTATCTGAACCAAGAATCACTGCAAGCTACTGAATTGCTTACATTATTTCATCAATTTCAAAATAACACATGCAGTAACACTGGTGTCGACGAACCTGAATCAGACACTGTATCTGTAGATGTTCACTTAATTCTTACTGTTTCAATAATTCTAAATCTAAGCTTTGGAAACACTCAGAAAAACAACACAAACTAAAGTTATTATTTTGCTTGAAAAACTTTTTGCCAGTACCTCCACATACATTATCTCAGTTGATGCTTGAGTGAATAATTTTTTTTTTTACAAGGATCAGCACAAAGCTGGTTCCCACGAGGCAGAGGCTAAAGATGTCCCAAATGTCCAACTTTTCCAAATTGCTGTACCATTTCATCATCTCTAATATCAACTACTCCTCCTCCCCTCAGTACTCTCCCTCCTGTCTTTGGGTTCTGTAATTCACGGCATCTCACAGAACTCACAAATCATACCAAGGAAATGGATCACGTGGTTGAGGAGGCTGGCAAGTCCCAAATCCGTGGGTCAGGCATAGGCTTTTCCAGACCCACATGGTTGCAGGGGATGACAAACCCAAGCTGGCAAGTCAGATGACAGGCTGCTGGCTCACAAGGCTGCAGAAGCTGGCAAATCAGGTCGGACAGTAGGCTGCTGGCCCAGAGGGCTGCGGAAGCTGACAAATCCCAGAATCCACAGGTTAGACGGCAGGCTGCTGACTCAAGTTCCAAGAACCAGAGGTCAGACAATGACAAGCCAGATATGGGATCCAGATACAGAGAGAAAGAGAGAGTCCCAGCAGACCACCCATACATATACACTGGATGTAAGCACACCCCAGGGAAGGGTGTGACTTGAACAAGAGTGGGACTTGAGTCACGCTGTCCTCCAAGGCTGTGAATCAAGATACACTCCACACCAATTCTACCTCGCTAACATACAGAGGTTAGGATTTATAAAATAGAAGATAATTAACGGCCATATTAAGTAATTATACTGTAATACTCAAAGCAACACTTCAGAATATTATTTTCATATGTACTTTACAGATGAGGTGACAGAAGTTTAAAATATCCAAATGGCTAAAAAACATATGAAAAGGTGCTCAGACTCATTAGTCATAAGGGAAAGGCTCACTAAAACCACAATGAAATACACACACCTGAATGGCTGAAATTGGAAACACTAACAGTACCAAAGGGGTGAGGGTGTGGAAAAACTGACACCGTCATACACTGTTGGTGAGAACCTAAGCTGGTACATTTAAGAAATGTTTGAGAGTGTCAATTCATGCTGAATATATGCATGCCCCATAACCCAAAAATTCTAGTCCTAGTAATATATTCCACAGAAATGTGCTCCAAAAGACATGCATGAGAATGTTTATAGAAGCATTATTCATAATAGTCAAAACTAAGAATAATGCAAATGTCTATCAACAGAAGAATAGATAAATTCTGGTAGAGTCAAACAACAGAATACTATACAGCAACGAGAATGAATGAATAACTGCTACATATAACGCGGACGAAACTCACAAATAAAATGTTGAGTAAAAGATACCAAACTCTTAAGAGCACGCATTGTATGAGTCTATTTATGTTAAACGAAAAAAACAGCAAAGAAAAAGCTATTATATTAGAAATCAGAATAGTGGGTATTTCTAGGAAGAAAGCAGGGGAAGGGAAGGATTGAGAGAAGACATAAGGGGGTTTCTAGGATGTTGGTCATGCTCTACTTCTTGATCTGGCTGGAGGAAGCATGAGTATGTTCATTTTGTAATAATTCATCAAACTATGCATTATCACTTGTACACTTTTCTGTATGTAAGTTATACTTTTATTAATAAAAGTTGTTTAATTTTTAAGTGATAACTTTCATATGAAATTGTTGCCTTTCTAAAAGGGATGTGTGTGTGTGTGTGTGTGCGTGCGTGCGTGTGTGTGTGTGTATCTAAATTCATGTACTAAAACAGTTTGGTGCTCAACTACTAGCCAAAAGGCTGGCAGTTCAAACCCACCCAGAATTGTCTCAAAAGACAAGCCTGGCATTCTGCTTCCAAAAGGTCAGAGCCTTGAAAACTCTATGGACACACAGGGTAACTATGAGTCGAGATAAACTCGACAGCAAATAACAACATGAGGTAAGCACAGGTCCATGGATGGTGCAAATGGTTAACATGTTCAGCTGTAACTCAAAGGCTGGCAGTTCAAGTCCACCCAGAGGTGTCTCAGAAGAAAGACCTGATGATTTACTTCCAAACAATTAGCCATTGAAAACCCTATGGAACACAGTTCTCTCTGATATACATGGGGTTGCCATGTCAGTCAATTTGACGGCAACTGGTATGAGGTAAGTATTATTACTACCTCCATTTTATAAATGAGGAAAAAGAGGCACATAGAAGTTAAGGTCCCACAAGCAATAAATGGAAAAGAACCCAGGCAGTCTGGCCCTGGTGGCATAGTGGTTAACAGGTCAGCTACTAAACAAAAAGGTGAGCAGTTCGAATCCACAAGTTGCTCCTTGGAAACCCTATGGGGGCAGTTCTGCTCTGTACTATATGGTCGCTATGAGTCAGAATCGACTCGATAGCAATGTATTTGGTTTTTTTTTTTTTTTTTTTTTTTGGTTCAGTCTGGCCCCAGAACCACATTAAGAATCCCTCTATTCTTAAACTAGTATTTGGTGCTCATGTGGCACATTTCTTACCAGTCATTTAAAGGGCTTTAAAAACATGACTCCAAGCTGGATTTAAACCAGGAAGTACAGTCAAATCATGTGAGGAGACTTCACCAACGCCAATCATATACTTTTGAAAATCAGGCCTCCGGAAAGCAACAGAAGGTAACAGATTTGCTTAACTTTCGCCACAGAGTTGAGGTTATTGTTGTGCTTCATGCCAACTGTCCTTCCTGTTACTCATTTGCCCACGATATTTTACATACTCCAGATGCTGTTGTACTCATTTTTTACACCTTTAGAATTCTCAGTTTAGAATTAGAAATAAAAGCCAAAGCATAATTCAGGAAAACAAAAACCCAAGGATAACATTCCCTGTAATATTTTCTCTTTAAATATGTTCAAATTCTTAATAGATTACCACGAAGCCCTACAACTATTCCCTATTTTGTATCATTTTTACTTCCTATGATTTTAGGAACACTAGTGTTCAGAATTCTTTTAGTAAGATGATGAAGACAAGATCAGATCTATTCTACCATTAGCAGGACAAACTCTATTACCTTTATCTCATCCCAAGCCCAGCTGGAAAATAAGAGAATTATAAAATGTTTAATGATACACTTTATGTGAATCGAGTTTAGTTACTGAGCTATTTTGAAAAGACTCTTTGACAGTTTCGCAGAGGAACCTTGTTTCATATGTATTATAAGCAAATAAGAAATAAATTAGTTATAAAGACATATGTATTAGGTACAAATGAAAATCAGCATTTGGGCTAATAGTCAAGCAAAAGAAATATAAATAAAACTTCAGCTCTATCGCTGACATTATGAATGAAAATATACGCCAATCCACAATATTTTACTTGAAAGATGCTGTGTTTTTCACTTGATCAATAGAATTATCTTGTACATATGACAAACAAGTAGTTGTTAGTATCAGTTGATTTGATTTAACAACAACAGGCCTTTTGTAATTTTGAGTTTCAGTGTATTCAACTGATTAATCCTTACATCTAACAAGAAAATCAATACCTTTGAAATAATTAGCTTTGGACTCTCGGGAACCTCTACTTCTGGGCAGCTGGATGGGGTTCTACTTGAAATAATTACCGCCAGACTATAGCTAGTTTCGTTACAAAATCAAATCAACTTGTCTATACTATTTTTTATCCACTGTTCTCTGAAATCCATGAAACAATGCCAGGATTGAAAATACATTTCTATGCTTTTTAACCAGCTTTGAAATTCCAAGATTTGGAAAGTGTGCTGTGAGATGAGCTATGCATTCATTTTCCTGATATAGCATGAGAAAAATAAAATTAATCCCACAAACCTTTATCTACTCAAGATGACAGCCAATCTCAGAAAAGTTTAAATATTCTAAGCATCTGAAAATATTCCACTGGGTAAAGTTAAAATTTTTGAAGAGAACGGTTAAAAGAAAAAAAAAAAAAAAAAAAAAAATGGCTCTGAGAGTGATTTTTCTTTCCTCTCCTGTACTTTCAGAAAATTAAAATTCGGATCAGCCACTAAGAAAAGAAATTTCAAAGAAAACCCAATAATTGTCCTGGTGAAGTTAATCCCCTGACGTCTCTCTATTATTTGTAGCACTGAATTTCAGTAAATGCTAAAAGTTGAGTATTTTATTATAGTCATCTATCCTCTGGGTACTTTGTGGTTCAAGCAGCTGAAAGAGCTGTGTGTTACGTCCACAGTATTTACAGATTTCAACTGGTTTGAGAATCTCTGGGAGGAAAATATTTCTTCCCTTAGAAAACAGTAGGAAGTAAATTAAGAAATGATTAGGGAACCACTGATAATATTCCCACTAAACCAATAAGAACAGGTGCTTATGCAAGCAAAACAATCAAGCGCAAACATTTTCTTCATGGCTGCGTGACTTTGGACTTCAATGACACTGGTATTCCTGAACTGTCTTGAAAAACTGAAGATAACTAGCTGACAGTATTTTCCCATTTATTTTGTGAATCAGAAGAAAGGTGTTAGCAAAAACATAAGGTTACCAACTAGCTAAGTCATAACGAAAACAGACAAACACACTACTAATATAGGACAAAATTTTATGCATGTGAACCAAAATAGGCTAGTCTCAGTACACGTATTAATGGGAAGCTTCCAGATTAAGATCAGGTCACATTTCTTTTAAAAAAATCAGGTATTGTTTTTTCATGATTTTCTTAGTGATGGTTTGGATTTCATGGGTCTTCAGACATCTTAGGAACCAAGAGAATATATTAGCCACACTAGCAATATCAAGATAATGATTCTCAAATAAAGTTTAATAGCAAACGGTTCTGGCACATGCCTACCTCACAGGACTGTTTGGAGAAATAAGAGGCATGCACATCAGACATTCAAAAAATTCTAGTTGTTCCACATAATAAATATATACTAAACTTCGTTATCACAGACAACTGAGTACCTACGGTTGAAACAAAGCACACTGGTACTTGCCTTGGGTACTAAACTAACTGCCTCAATATTTATGGAATACCTACCACACACCTAGCACGAGTGTGGTAACACACTGGAAGACAAAACCTCCACACTGGAGAAAGCTATACTCTAGTTAAGAAGAAATGCTGCACACCAAGGAAGCAAAAGTGGAAACTATACAACCATGTACAGTTCCATGCTACTTAGTGCGTGTGTTATAAATTGCTATGGTCAAAGATGAAAATTAAAAGTATACAGAAAGAGGTAGGGGCCTTTATTTCCCAGTGACATATGATCCTATAATTCTAGAACTTTCTTTCATCTCTAAATTTATGATAACATCTTCGGCATCTTTGTTGAAGGGATCTGAGGCTGAGTCCTACCTAAGTCCGGTAAGCGAAGGACCAAACACTTCAGTGTGTTATCCACATAAAGTACAATGCCAACCAACATTTCACTGTCTGGAACACTGTACCTCTTTTATTGCCTCCCACCTGCCAGAGCTTGGTAAGCATAGCCTCTGAAATCAGATCCTGGAAGCAGTTTATCCGCCTTTCACCTAAGAGGAATTAAATCATCTTGTAGTCCACTGTGTATAAAGGCAGGATTTGCATGTGTGGCTGCAAAGTACATGCTGGCTTATTAAACCTCAGCACCAGGAACAAGACAGCTCTTGATGTTGAGAAATCAGAACATTACCTTAGGGTCAGCTGTGAGCAATTTAAATGCTTGATACACTTGAGCTTCCTTTACTCCACCACCAAGATCCAAGAAGTTGGCTGGCTTCCCACCATTAAGGGAAATGATGTCACACGTAGCCATGGCCAGCCCAGCCCCATTCACTGTGAAATGCAAACAATACACAAAATGGATACATTCAGTAACATGAAAGGGGCATAAGCTTTTACCTGTCCCACACTGCCAAAAGACAGCTCTATCACTGCCAGCCTAAGTTCTGTCCTGTTTGGAATTTTTTCAACCAAATAAGTTCAGAGACTTTTAGGATAAATAAGCAGGGAACGCACACACAAAGGATAAACCAAAAAGGCCTGCATATGAGTAGAAAGATTTAGTGAGAAGTTAAATCAATCTGGGAAACAGAAAGAAGGCAAGAGTTTTAAAAAGTAATCAATCTGGGCTAGTATTAGAGGAGGGAGTTTTAGGTTCAGCGAAGCGTAGAGTGTAATTAGGAAAGAAAGAAAAAGTCTGTGAGAAGTTGCTAGGGTCTAAGAATTACATTCTTTTTAATATTCTTTAAAAGACCTGAGTAAAGAAGGGAATTCCTTTAATTTTTTGTTTGCTGAAAATACGCTCCTTTGAATGTGGCATTCCTCTGGGATTGAACCATAGGGGCCCTACCTCCGGTAACGTTTCATACATTTTTACACTTACTGCAACCATGCATATTTATATAATGTTACCTGGCTAAACTTTAGAAAGCAAATGTACAAATGACAGCACCAAAAATAGTATTTCTACCCCTTGTTTCTCTTTCATGTTAATATATTTTCACTAGCATCCTGATAAGGAGCCCTGGTGGTGCAGTGGTTAAGAGCTATGGCTGCTAATCAAATGGTCGGCAGTTCGAATCCACCAGCCACCCCTTGGAAACCCTACAGGGCAGTTCTACTCTGTCCTATAGGGTTGCTAAGAGTCGGGATTGACTCAATGGCAGTGGAAGGCAGCATCCTGATTATTAAAACTAGAAGCAACATGTGCTAACAACTTAGGAGCTTTTCTTAAGAAACCAAGTAAAGAGTTTTAATATCTCAATTGTTGTTTTCAAGAGCCAAGTTTTACTGATCAATCGCATTTCTTTAGCTTCTTATGCTTAATTACATAAAATCACTTCCCTTAGGTTGGAAAGCAAAAAAATCTCCTGACCATACTGAAAACTCTCAAGGCAAAATATCCTTTATTTTTCTGACCCTTGAATTCCCAAGTATGTCTCTGAACTGTGATCAATTTAAGTATGGAGCAACTACAATAATGGTTAAAAAACAATTTAAAAAGTGTTCGTTGTAGCTTTTGATGCTTCTGCATGGTCAGATCATGCACATTCCTACAGAGACTACAAAGACTCTGCGTTTAATACGTTCTAAACACACCATTATTTACCTTTTCCCTTTCTAAACACTTACACATATTGTGAGTGCATTAGCTTATCAGCGTTGGAATGATGTGAGTGATCCAGTACATCACAGTTACTGCACCAATAAAAAGCAAGGCCTTTTGATTTCACTTGTAATTGCACGTCATCTTCTATTGTACTGAACAGAAAACTACTGGATGAGGTCTCTTTGGTTCTGAATATAATGACACCGTTGGTTTAATGAGCTACAAGTCTTTTTTATTTTAATTCCATTAAGATTAAGACCTCAGTTTCCAGTGCAATGAATTGGTTCTATAAGAAGCACACTCTTTTGCAATTAAGTCAGAAGAGCATAAATCTCAGCACTATAAGCTGTGGACAATAACAGAAATTGTATTGCCTCTATAGACACATTCTTATCTCAGCTGAATAAGCCATTTTCACAAATTTAGATGAGAATGATGAAATCAATTGTTTCATTAATAAACTGGCATAATGGATTAAATATTTTATCATTTGGTTATCACAGATTCTGAACCTTTGGTATAATGATTCAGGTATATGCCCTCTTCTACTTCCTCAAAGAAAGTAATTTTATTTTAAATCTAATTTCAGAATAGTTCCTGGCATATTTACAGTGATTTAATAGCAAAGGCTCTGATGTGTACTGTGCAAAGTTTCACTGAGATGCTTTAGACCAGTGGTTCTCAACTGGGGCGATTTTACCTTTCTCAATATATTTGGCATTGTGTGGAGACATTTTTGGTTATCACAACTGGGGGGTGCTAGTGTTATTCAATGGGTAGAGGCCAGGGATGCTGCTAAACATCCTACAACGCACAGGACAGTCCCCCACAACAGAGCATCATCCAGCCCAAAATGTCAATGGTGTCGAAGTTGAGAAATTCTGCTTTAATCCCGTGACGACTGACTAAAATGAACTTCCGGATGAAAACTCTGGACTGCTTCCTAAAACTTTTTGGCTAGAAAAAAAATGATATGTTTACTTGTTATTGGGGAATAACATTTCAGAAATCAGGGGTACCTCAAATCTGTAAAAATCCACCAAGCATTCTTTCAATATAACTACTTTCTTACCGAAGCAAGCGATGTTCCCATCCAGTCCTATGTATTTGAGATCATATTTAGCAGCTTCATTTTCAATTGGCTCATTCTCCGATTTGTCGTCCATGGCAAATATATCCTTTTGTCGGAATTCTGCATTGTCATCAAAGTTTATCTTGGCATCAAAACAGACAACTAAATAAAGAAAAAAGGAACACATCTGAATCTCTCTTGGGGATCTATAAATTAAGTCCTTTAGCCTGGAAGCATAGAAAGAAACAAGGTAAGATACTGTCATTTTTGTTCATGCTACAGGCAGGAGAAGCTATTCTGCCTTTCTTGACCCTTAATCTTTGGGGTAACCAAGAAAAACATGGCATGGTCCCTGTTCTCAACAGACTTACATTCTAATAGGAAAAAACCCCAAACTAACTGCTGATCATCACCTTTCTCTTTTAAGAGAGACGAGATAATGCTGCATACAGCTTTGATTCTCCATTTTTTAAATAAATTTTTATTTTTAGTATTTAACTGCTGATTATCACCTTTCTATTTTAAGGAAAGAAAGACTAGATAATACTGCTTAATCCTGTTGACCTTCTTTGCCCTTCTTCTGAGGCTGCAAAGTGAACTTTTATATAATCAGTATCCTCACTAGTATTTTTGAAAGATTTAGTGGAAAGAACACTGGGCCAAAATCAATAGCTTTTTCACTTGATTCCTAACTAACTCTGTAACCTTGATAAAATAATCTTTTGTCTCTGGGCCTTGATTTTCTTATTTGGAAAATGGGAACAAGAACCCCTTTTCTGCTGACATACTTGCTTTACCAAAACCAAACTCACTGCCATCGAGTTGGTTCCAACTCATGGCAACTCCATGTGTTAGAGTAGAAATGCTCCATAGGATTTTCTTGGCTGCTATCTTTATGGAAGCAGATCACCAGGGCCTTCTTCCACTCGCTGAGTTCAAACCACCAAACTTTAGGTTAGGAGACAGCACACACCATTTGTACCACCCAGGGACCTGCATGCTTTCGGGTCTGCTAAAATTAGGGTCATTCCCTTGATTTGTATGGGATCACCTTATGATTCTTTTAACCCAAGTCATAAAATGCTGAGACAAAGACTGGTCAGTTACAACGACAGGATGCCAGGTATTGTCAGCACCATTTTCTCCACCCTCTGCTTGCTGGTGGAAGTCCCCAACTGTCTTGATAGCCAATAGCCCTGAACCAGAGAAACTCACTAGATGATAGGGAAGAACCAACTGTGTTCTCCTTGGTTGACAGGAGATCTTCTGTATGTGCACTGAGGGAGAGTTTGCAGGAGAAAAGGGATATATCTGGGTGTTTGGATTCTGATCCCTTTTATTTTCTGCCTTGAGTAGAAATTAGTCGTCTACGATGGCATTAAACCATAACATTCTTTTACTTTATTTGGCATATTGATAGGCAGCACTCTTTGATCAAGAATTCACAGATGGTTACCCATTCTTCCCCAGCATTGCTAAAGTGTACCTAACTCTTGACAGGAAAACAATCCTGACATATCTCACGTAAAAGCAATGGTTGTTGTTGTCAGATGCTGTCCGGCTGCCCACAACTCATGGTGACTCCACACACAACAGCATGAAATACTGCCTGGTCCTGTTCCATCCCAACAATCAGCTGCAGATCAGACTGTTGTGATCCATAAGGTGTTCACTGGCTGATTTCTGGACTAGGTCACCAGGCCTTTCTTTCTAGTCCATCTTAGTTTGGAAGCTCTGCATCATAGCAACACGCAAGCCTCTACCAACACACAGGTGGTAGCTATGCATGAAGTGCAGTGGCAGGGAACTGAACCCAGGTGTCTCACACAGAGGTACAAATTCTACCACTGAACCACCACTGCCTCCAAAAGCAATGGTCTGTTAATCCCATTTGATTCCTAGGAAAAGAAATATTGGAGCAATATGGCATCTGAAATTACAGGCTTACAGGGAAGAATTTTCCAAAGGTCTCCCCAACACAACACTCAAGTAGCTTGACACAAACCTGTGCAGAACTGGCATATTAACATCTAACAAAACTCAACATAAATAAACGTCCAAATAAAAAATGACTTAAAGTAGCACTGACTGACAATGGAAGTTAACGTCTGCCTGAATCCTTAGTCATGCCACAAAACATCCAATCACTTTAACCACACACTGTGAATACATGGAATGAACGAGTAATTACTTTCCAGAATACTGAAATCTTAATGATAGAATCCTACAATTACCAGAGGAATTGGCCAATGTTCTCTGTTTGCTACAACAGCATTTTCTCAGCTATTAATGACCAGTATAATAATCAATAGGAAAGCAACTTCATTCTTGGCTTTGCACTGGGTTTATAAATATGTTTTAATTAATTTATTAGTAATTTTAGCTCCTCCATTACTCATTGGCAAGACTACCTGTAACTGACACCTTCAAAATGAACGGGCAAAGGCTATCAAATTGAATTCCTAAGTGAAGAGTTTCAAATAAAAGAATTCTTTGTGGAGATCAATAAACCAGTAAATCAAAATAGTTTCAAGCTGAACTTTACCCCTTACAAAGACTACAGTTATAAGCTACTTGAGAGAGCACGTAATTAATGGATATATGTGCAAAGTTCAGATGGTAGTCCCAGCTAAATGCCTGCAAAGCCAGATATTCAAAAGATGCTTTCCTGAGGCTATGATATGTGTACCAAGTACAGAAATGAGTTCGCTGTTTGGGAACGACCTAGAGAGAACTTTATACTTAAACCAGAGCTTGAAGACAGTGATTGCGGAATAAACGGATCCTTGTCAATTTTCTCCCGCCTGTACAGAAAACTGAATGATGCTAACTACGTCTACATATGTCCAAGTGCTTGGGAAGTTAGAAACATTATATAAATATCAGGTAAGTAAGGGCACAAACAGTTAAACACCCAACTATTCGCCGAAAGCTTGGCGGTCTGAATCCACCAGACGTGCCTCAGAAGACAGGTCTGGTAAACCGTTTCTGAAAGGTCACAGCCTTGAAAATGCTATGGAGCAGTCCTACTCTGTACACATGGGGTCCCCATGAGTCAGAATCGACTCAATGACGGCGGGACAAGAGGGTCGAGCAGTCAGACGCTTCCAGTGGACCTTCTTACAACAAAGACCCGAAAAAACAAGTCGTTCGATTATATATGACAATCTGGGAGCCCTGAACATCAAAGGCAAAGTTGATGAACTGGATTGAGTGGCAGGGGGAGGGAGAGACAGTTCAGAAGCAGTGACGAGGTGCCAGACCTGACCCAGCGAGAGCCTGAGCCCTTTAGGCCTGATCAGCTCGCAGGTGAGCGGTGAGGCAGCAAGCAGCGGTGCTCAGGAGGTGTATTATGCACCAGGAGAGACCCAGTGCCAGAGAGTCTACTCGGCCACACAGAACCAGTGAGAAGCAACCCTCGATCAGCGAAAAATAAGTACTTGCATACAGCCTACTGCGTGGATCAAAAACACCCTCCTTAGGGAAAAGTCTCTCTCCCATTTGCCTACCGGCTCCCTGCTCTGCACTGGGTCCTGGATCAGCTTCAGCAATTGCCAAGTCCCCTGGGCTGGAAGTAGGATGTGTGACACGCCCTGACCCATTCTCCAGGCCTTGGAGAGGGAACATTAACAAACAGGGGAAAAAATAAACTACCAGCCCCCCTAAGCCAGGAACTCAGGGTAGGCACAGCTCCTAGGCCTAGACATAAGCATAAGGGATTGACAGACTTTGAGTGCCTTTCCCTCTGCATAGACTTGTGTGGGCCCATTTCAACAGCATAGGCCCTCATTACCGCAGTTCAACAGGGTATATACCTGAAGTCTAACTTCAACTGTTTCAGCTGAGAAGTGGTAGGTTCGTGACATTTGACTCTGCTCTGCCCATTAAGCAGGGTCTTCACCTACCCACATTAAGAGTCTAACAACTGGTGGCTCCACCCATGCCACCTAAACACCTGCGAGAGGGACCCAAGAATAAGAGGTGCCCCCCAGTCCTTACAGCCAACAGCACTGGGTGCTCATAGTCTGGCTGCAAAACCAACCCACCTACTTGCTCTAGGGAACAGGGACATGACTTCCTCCTGAACACTCGGGGGGCGGCTGTCAGCCCCCTGCCTTGGTCAGAGTGTGTCCCTCTGTTGCAGCCAGACGTCTGTGCCTACACCAATCATCCATGCCTGTCTAGGACTGTAGGTGAGAGCCTGCACCATACACTTGGTGGCTATCTACCTGGGCACCTGAGCTGAATCCATACAGGAGGAGTGGGTGCACTCCTGAGCTCACATACTTAGTAACTGATCTAACCACCTGGTAACAGGACATTAGAGCTTCAGTGGTGCCAATAATCAAACTAGCTCACACAAGCAGCCTATTTGGGCATAACAAAACAAAACAAGAAGCTAGGACACAGTAAGCAAACATAAAACAAATAAATATAAAAACTTATTGATGGCTTGGAGACAACAGTCAGTATCAAATCGCATACAGAGGCAGTCCATGATGGTTTCAGCAAGCTCCCAAAATAAAGAATCTAGAAATTTTCCAGAGAAGGAAAATTTCTTGGAATTACAAGAGGCAGAATACAGAAGATTAATATACAGAACTCAAGAAATTAGGAAGTCAAAAAAAGAAAGAAAAAAAAAGAAATTAGGAAGGGAATTAAGCAAAACATGGAACACACAATAGAAAAAATTAAAGATTAGAGAAGAGCATAATGACAAATTTAACAGGCTGCAAGAATCCATAGAGAGACAGCAATCAGAAATCTAGAAGATTAACAATAATATTTCAGAATTACACAACTCAATAGAAATTCATAGCAGAAGAACTGAGGCAATGGAAGTCAGAATTAGTGAGACTGAAGATAAAGCACTTGACACCAACTTATTTGAGGAAAAATCAGATAAAAGGATTAAAAAAAAAGAAGAAACCCTAATAATTATGTGGGATTCTATCTAGAGGAATAACCTACAAGTGACTAGAGTACCAGAACACAGGGGGATAACAGGAAATACAGAGAGAATTGTTGAAGATTTGTTGGCAGAAAACTTCCCTGATATCATGAAAGATGACAAGATATCTCTCCAAGATGCTCATCGAACCCCACATAAGGCAAATCCCAAAAGAAAGTCACCAAGACATATTATAATCAAACTTGCCAAAACCAAAGATAAAGAGAGAATTTTAAGAGCGGCTATGGATAAATGAAAAGTCATCTACAAAGGAGAGTCAATATGAATCAGCTCGGACTACTCAGCAGAAACCATGCAGGCAAGAAAGCAATGGGATGACATATATAAAGCCTTGAAAGAAAAAACCTGCCAGCCAAGAATTGTATATCCAGCAAAACTGCCTCTCAAATATGACAGCAAAATTAGGGCATTTCCAGATAAACAGAAGTTTAGGGAATTTGAAAAACCAAACCAAAATTACAAGAAATACAAAAGGGAATCCTCCAGTTAGAAAATCAATAACATCAGATAACAACCCAAGACTAGAACACAGGACAGAGCAACCAGGTATCAACCCAGATAGGGAAGTTACAAAAATAAATCAAAGCTAAAACACTGAAAATAGGGAAACAAATGTCAATATGTAAAAGATGACAATATTAAAACAAAAAACAGGGACTTAAAAAATGTCGACATAGATTTTTCATATGAAGAGGAAGTCAAGTCGATATAAGGAAATAAAAGACTGGTATAAATTTAGAAACATAGGGGTAAATATTAAGGTAACCACATAGAAAACTAACAACCCTACAAGTCAAAATAAAAAACTGGAAAAATATAAAGACTCAGCAAACACAAAATCAACAACAATGAAAAAGATGAAAAGTAAATACATAAAGATAAACGACTCAGCACAGAAAATCAGTGGAAAAAAGAAACTGTGAACAACACACAAAAAAAGGCATCAAAATGACAGCATTAAACTCATACCTATCAATAATTACGCAGAATGTAAATGGACTAAATGCACCAATAAAGACACAGAGAGTGTTAGAATGGGTAATAAAAACACCAACCATCTATATGCTGCCTAAAAGAGACACAGCTTAGACTTAAAGACACAAACAAACTAAAACTCAAAGGATGGAAACAAATACATCAAGCAAACAACACTCAAAAAAGAGCAGGAGTGCCAATATTAATCTCTGAAAAAATAGACTTTAAAGTAAAATCCAGCAGAAAGGAAAAGGAAGGACACTATATAATGATAAAATGGTCAATACACCAGGAGGACATAACTAAAATAGTTATGTACCCAACAACAGGGCTCCAAAATGCATACAACAAACTCTAACAGCATTGAAAAGAGAGATAGACAGCACCACAAGAGTAGAAGGAGAAAGCTGAAAAAATGGCGCTCTAGGCAGAAGTACCACGCCATCCCTCCACAGAAAAGATATGAAAAACTAAGCCGAACAGAGAATACAACAATGCTGAAACCCCAAAACATCAAATGAAGAGATAAAGAACTCAGCGAAGCACCAAATGGAGTGAGAAAACTGACAGAGAATGGACAGCAAAGAGAGATTCATGCACAGGTCCCCACCAGCTAACACAGCGCGGATCCACTATCTCAGACTGCTATCGGAGACCAGCAAACGGGGTACGAGAAAGCAGCCTCATGGAGCTTCCAGTGGGAGACAAAACAATTAGTACTGGTGATATACGCTTTCCCACCCCCCACCCTTCTTCACCCCGACTCAGCCTCCTCTGCTTCCCGCAGCCACAGTCTCTTCACCAGGAAGCACCAGCTGCTTGGATTCCACACACCTGAACGAATGGCTGTCTGAGTGGCATTTGTTGGCTGCTGGTGTTGCTTTTTTTCCCCTTCTTTTTATTTCTTCTTTGCCTTTCCCCACCTACCCCTCCTTTAGCTCAAGTACCTCACTCCATGCGCCATCTTTGCTTCTTCCACAGGGGCTGCAGAGCTCTGGTAATTTGTGATATACGCTTTCCCACTCTCTACCCTTCTTCACCCACACTCGGTGCCCTCTGCTTCCCACGGACACAGTCTCTTGTCCAGAAACACCAGCCCGCACTAGCTGGCTCTCTGAGTGCCATTTGTTGGCTGCTAGTGCTGCTTTTTTTTTCTGCTTCTTTTGACTTCTTACTAGCCTCCCGCCACCTCCCCCTCACTTCGCTCAAGTACCTGCCCCTGTGCGCCATCTTTGCTTCTTCCTGAGGGACTGTGGAGCTCCGTTCGAGTGTGGAGCTGCTTCCCGGTTTGGGCTGCCGCACTGGTGGCATCCCGGGGCTTTTCTTTGTTTGTTTGTTTGGAATTGTTTGTTTGTTTTCTTTTCCTTTTCTTGAGCTGCGAGCCCTTTCTGGCCAGGCTGAGCTACCTGGCAGGGAGACGCCCCTTTGGCTTCCACTGACGAGCAGAGGGATCCCTGAGGGAATTTCTTTTTATGTTGGTTTTTTTTTTTTTTTTCCTCTTTCTTTGGGGGCCTTTCTTGTTTTTTTTTTTTCATTTCTTTTGTTTTCTTTTACCTCTTTTTCCCTTTCTGTCTTTCTTCACTGCTCAGTTTCTCATCTCTCTATATCTTAGTTCTCTTTCTGTTCCCTGAATACCTGCGGTTGTATACCTCTACGCCTTCTAACCAGGCTGTACTGCAACACCTGACAGTGACTTCCCCAGACCTCATAGCTGCACTGGTGGGATACCTGGGAACTCTGTGGTCCTTCAACCATTCTGATTCGTATTTATTCATTCTTTTCTTTTCTTCTGCCTCCTCTTTCTATTTTTCTCCACTTCATAGTCTCTCCTCTTTCCAATCCAATGGCAAGCTCCCATAGCATTCTTTTTTCTTTCTTTATATGTCTTTGGCTCCTGTTCCTCTCTCCTCTCTCCTCTCTCCCATATCCATCTTAGCGCCACACGTAACAATCTCCCCACTGCATCCTGCCTACCTGCACCGTGGGCTTCACATCACACCACCAAGCAGCACAGGCACGGCCTACTGGAACCTGCCCTGCACTGATTACCAACCAGCTCTGGTGGCTGTAGTAAGTGCCACAAACAACCCGTCCCAGTAACTCCTCTTCAGCTACACCTGCCCTGCCGTAGCATATCTGAGTGACTGACCCTGCCAGTTGAAGAAGGAGACGAAAAGTATTGTGCCAACAGACGAGCAAACAACAAAGAACACAGTCTGCCTGCTCAGACATAGTCAAATTTTTTTATAAAACAAGGGACGAAAAAAACAAATCTACAATCAATAAATGAGGAAAATAACTACTGAATGCCCAGAAGACAGCAGACAATAACAAAACATTTACAAAAACAGGACAGGATGGTTCCAGTAGGCATCCAAAATAAAAAACCAGATGACTCTCCTCTGGAAGAAAATGCACTAGAACTACCTGATAGGGAATTCAAATCTCTAATACTCAGAATTCTCCAAGAACTGAGGCAAAAAGCTGACAAACATGAGGAAAACATAGACAAATTCATGGAAAATATGGACAAAAAATTAGAAAAATTCAGGAAAATAATGCAGGAACAAAATGCCAAAATAAATTCACAACTAGAAATTATACAAAGACAACAATTAGAAAACCAAAAGATAAGCAACAAGATTTCAGAAATGGACGATATCATAGAAGAGCTGAGAAGCAGATTTGAAATGGTGAAAGACATGATCAGTGGAATTGAAGATAAACACGTGGATACAACTCTGTTTGAGGAAAACTCAGAAAAAAGAACAAAGAAAAATGAAGAGACCCTGAGAGTTATGTGGGACACAATCAAAAGCAAAAATCTGCAAGTGATTGGAATTCCAGAACAGGGGGAGAAAACAGAAAACACAGAGAGGTTCATTGAGGAACTGCTGACAGAAAACTTCCCCAATATCATGAAAGATGAAAAGCTGGCCATCCAAGAAGCCCAACGAACCCCAAATAGAAGAGACCCCAAAAGAAAATCACCAAGGCATATTATATTCATACTTGAAAGAATCCTGAGAGCAGCTCGTGAAAAACAAGAAGTCACATACAGAGGAGAAACAATAAGACTCACCTCAGATCATTTGGCAGAAACCATGCAGGCAAGAAGGCAATGGGATGACATATATAAAATCTTGAAAGAAAAAAAATTCCCAGCCAAGAATAATATATCCTGCCAAATTCTCGTTCAAATTTGATGGTGAAATTAGGTCATTTCCAGATAAACAGAAATTAAGGGAATATGTAAAAGTCAAACCAACTTACAAGAATTATTAAAGGGTGTTCTTTGATCTGAGGACAAACAGCTTCAGCTCACAGGCAGAAGCTAGGACGCAGGATCATACAAGCCAGATACCGATCTAGGAAATGAACTCTCGAGGACTATCCAAAAACCAAAAGAAATACAACAGGGTATCAGAGCAGTTAATCGATGGATGACAACAACATGAAAACAATGAAAGAAGGAATAAACGGCATAGGTGTAGAACCTTTTAATGGAGAGGAAGGCAAGGCGATACCAAGTAATGGTAGACTACTTCAAAATTAGAAAGATAAGAGTAAAATTCATGGTAACCATAAAGAAAGTTAACAAACCAACTCATAAAATAAAGATGGAAAACAAAGTCTAGACAAAAACAAAACTTACAAAAACAAAAGAAATGAAAAAAGAATCCACAAAAAAAAGTAACTCAGCACATGAGAGTAAGAAGAACAAAGAAAACATCAGCACCACAAAAAAAAGCACTACAAAATGACAACAACAAACCCACATCTGTCAATAATTACACTGAATGTAAATACACTCAATGCACCCATAATGAGACAGAGAGTGACAGAATGGATAAGAAAACCGGATCCATCAATAGGCTGTCTACAGGAGACACATCTTAGAAACAAAGATGTGAATTTACTAAAAGTCAAAGGTTGGAAAAAACTATATCAAGCTAACAACTACCAAAAAAGAGCAGAAGTCGCAATTCTAATCTAAGATACAATAGACTTTAAAACAAAATCTACCATAAAAGACAAAGAAGGACACTATATAATGATTAAGCGGACGACCATCATGAAGACATAACCATAATAAACATCTACACACCCAATGACAGGGCTCCAAAATACATAAAACAAACTCTAACAACACTAAAAAGAGAAATTGACAGTTCCACAGTAATAGTAGGAGAGTTCAACACACCACTCTCAGTGAAGGACAGAACAACTAAGAAGAAACTCAGCAAAGATACAGAAGACGTAAAGGGCACAATCAGCCAATTTGACATCATAGACATATATAGAACACTACACCCAACCGCTGCAAAGTACACATTCTTTGTCAATGCACATGGAACGTTCTCCAGAATAGACTACATCTTAGGCCACAGAGCAATCCTCAACAAGATCCAAAACGTTGAGATAATTCAAAGTATCTTCTCTGACCACAATGCCATCAAGGTAAAAATTAACAATAGAAAGAGTAAGGGAAAAAGATCAACTACATGGAAACTGAATAATACCCTACTTACACATCAGTGGGTAATAGAAGAAATCAAAGATGGAATCAAAAAATTCCTAGAATCAAACGAGAATGAAAACACGTCATACCAAAACCTTTGGGACACAGCAAAGGCAGTCCTCAGAGGACAATTTATAGCAATAGATGCACATATCAAAAAAGAAGAAAGGGACAAAATCAAAACATTAACTACACAACTCAAACAAACAGAAAGAGAACAGCAAAAAAAACCCCACAACCACCGGAAGGAAGGAAATACTAAAGATCAAAGCAGAAATAAATGAAATAGAGAACAGAAAAACAATAGAAAGAATCAACAAAACCAAAAGTGGGTTCTCTGAAAGAATCAACAAATTCGAAAAACCACTGGCCAGACTGACAAAAGAAAAACAGGAGAGGACACAAATAACCCAAATAAGAAATGAAATGGGGGACATCACAAAAGACCCAACTGAAATAAAAAGGATTATAACAGAATATTATGAAAAACTATACTCCAACAAATTTGGAAACCTAGAGGAAATGGATGAATTTCTAGAAACACACAGCCTACCCAAACTACAACAAAGTGATGTTGAAAATCTGACCAGACCCATAACAAAAGAAGACATTGAAAGGTAATAAAAAAACTCCCTAACAAAAAAAGCCCTGGCCCAGATGGCATCACTGAAGAATCCTACAAAACATCTACAGAAGAGCTTGTACCAGTACTACTCAAGCTATTTCAGAGCACAGAAGAGGAAGCAACACTTCCAAATTCATTCCATGAAGCCAGCATAACGCTGATACCAAAACCAGGCAAAAATGTCACAAAAAAAGAAAATTACAGACCAATATCTCTCATGAATATAGATGTAAAAATACTCAACAAAATTCTAGCCAATAGAATTCAGCATCATATCAAAAAAATAATACACCACGACCAAGTAGGATTCATACCAGGTATGCAAGGATGGTGCAACATTAGAAAATCAATCAAGGTAATCCACCACATAAATAAAAGGAAAGAAAAGAATCACATGATCATCTCAATTGACGCAGAAAAGGCATTTGACAAAGTCCAACACCCATTTCTGATAAAAACTCTCAATAAGATAGGTATAGAAGGGAAATTTCTCAACATAATAAAGGGCATCTATGAAAAACCAATGGCCAACATCATTCTCAATGGAGAGAGGCTGAAAACTTTCCCCTTGAGAACAGGAACAAGACAAGGATGCCCTTTATCACCACTCCTATTTAACATTGTGCTGGAAGTTCTAGCTAGAGCAATAAGGCAAGAAAAAGAAATCAAAGGCATGCAAATTGGTAATGAAGAAATTAAAGTGTCCCTGTTTGCAGATGATATGATACTATACACAGAAAACCCTAAAGACTCCACGAGAAATCTACAGGAACTAATAGAAAGATTCAGCAGAGTAGCAGGATACAAGATAAACATTCAAAAATCAGTTGGATTCCTATACACCAATAAGGAGAACGATGAAAAGGAAATCAGGAAATCCATACTATTTTCAATAGCCCCTAAAAAGATAAAATACTTAGGAATAAATCTGACCAGGGATGTAAAACACCTACACAAAGAAAACTACAAAACACTACTGCAAGAAACCCAAAGGGATCTACATAAATGGAAATACATACCATGCTCATGGATAGGCGCACTCAACATTGTGAAAATGACAATTGTACACAATTCAATTTACAAATACAACTCAATCCCAATCCAAATACCAACAACATTCTTCAAAGAGATGGAAAAACTAATCATTAACTTTATATGGAAAGGGAAGAACCCCCGAATAAGTAAAGCACTACTGAAGAAGAAGAATAAAGTTGGAGGACTCACACTACCTGACTTCAGAACCTACTATACAGCTACTGTAGTCAAAACAGCCTGGTACTGGTACAACGACAGATACTTTGACCAATGGAACAGAATTGAGAACCCAGATGTAAATCCATCCACCTATGGTCAGCTGATCTTCGACAAGGGCTCGAAGTCCATCAAATGGGGAAAAGACAGTCTTTTTAACAAATGGTGCTGGCAAAACTGGATATCCATCTGCAAAAAAATGAAACAGGACCCATATCTCACACCATATATGAAAACTACTTCAAAATGGATCAAAGACCTGAATATAAAGCCTAAAACTATAAAGTTCATAGAAGAAAGAATAGCACCAACACTTCAGGCCTTAATACATGGCATTAACAGAATACAAACCATAACCATCAACGCACAAAACCCAATAGATAAGCTAGATAACTGGGATCTTCTAAAAATCAAACACCTATGCTCTTCAAAAGACTTCACCAAAAGAGGCAAAAGAGAACCTACAGACTGGGAAAAAATTTTGGGGCAGTACAAGTCAGACAAAGGTCTAATCTCCATAATCTACAAGAAAATCCAACACCTCTACAACAAAGAGACAAATAATCCTATTAAAAAATGGTCAAAGGAAACCAACAGACACTTCACCAAAGAAGACATTCAAATGGCCAACAGACACATGAGGAAATGCTGGAGATCACTAGCCATTAGAGAAATGCAAATTAAAACCACAATGAGATACCATCTCACCCCCGGCATTACTGGCAGAAATCAAAAACACTGGCAATAACAAATGTTGGAGGGGCTGCAGGGAGATCGGAACATTTATGCACTGCTGGTGGGAACGCAAAATGATACAACCATTTTGGTAAATGATATGCCGCTTCCTCAGAAAGCTAGAAATAGACATACCATTCGATCCGGCAATCCCACTCCTAGGAATATATCCTACAGAAATAAGAGTCGTCACTTGAATAGACATATGCACACCTGTGTTCAAGGCAGCATTGTTCACAATAGCAAAACGATGGAAACAACTTAGATGCCCATCCACAGATGAATGGATAAACAAACTATGGTACACATACACAACGGAGTACTATGCAATGAGAAAGAACAACAATGAATCTGTGAAGCATCTCATAACATGGATGAAACTGGAGGACATTATGCTGAGTGAACTAAGTCAATCACAAAAGGACAAAGGCTGTATGAAACCTCTATTGTAAAAACCCATGAAAAAGTTCACACACAAAATGTAACAATCTTTGTTGGTTACCAGGGATGGGAGGGGGAATACTAAATAGATAATAGATAAGTGGTATCTTGGGTGAAGGGTGAGACAGTACACAATACAGGAGAAACTAGCACAACCTGTACTAGGAAAGGTCATGGAAGCCCCACAGGTACATCCAAACTCCCTGAGGGACTGAATTGCTGGGCGGAGGGCTGTGGGGACCATGGTCTCGGGGAACAGCTAGCTCAATTGGCATGACACAGCTTATAAAGACAATGCTCTACATTCTACCTTGGTGAGTAGTGTCTCGGGTCTTAAAAGCCTGTGAGGGGCTATCTAAGCTACTCCACTGGTCTCATCCCTTCGGGACCAAGGGAGAATGAAGAGAATAGGATACAAGGAAAAGATTAATCCAAAGGACTAATTGTCCACAGCTACCAAGGCCTCCACCCGACTGAGTCCAGTAGAGCTAGATAGTGCCCGGCTACCACCACTGACTGCTCCGACCGGGATCACAACAGAGGGTTCTGGACAGAGATGGGGAAGGATGTAGAGCGTAATTCTAACTCACAAGAAAAAGAGCAGATTTACTGGCGTAAAGGAGACTGGAGAAACCTGGAGAGTCTGGCCCCTAGACAGCCTTTTAGCTCAGCGGTGAAGTTACCTCCGAGGTTCACTGCTCAGCCTGGGAGTGGACAGTCCCGAAAAACCAAACGAGACTAATGAGGTACAGGAGTCCAGTGACAAGGGCCAGAAAGCTGAAGGGGACAAGAAAGCTGGTGATAGGGAACCCAAGGTTGAGTAAGGATACTGTTGATATGTTGTGAGAGTGTTAACCATTGTCATAGGGCAACATATGTAGTAACTGTTAAATGAGAAACTATTTTGTTCTGTAAGCCTTCATCTTAAGTGAGAATAATGGCACAATTAGAAGAGTGTAGTCAATGTCACTGAACTGTGTATGTAGAAATTTCTGAAATGGTGTATCTTTAGCTCTGTGTATTTTCACCAAAAAAAAATGAGGTTGAGAAGTTAGAGGGTTGATATGTTGTGGGGTTCTTAACCAGTGTTATAAAACAACATGTGTACTTCTGTTTCATGAGAAACTATTTCTTCTGTAAGCCTTCACCTGAAGTACAATAAAAAAAATAAAATAATAAAAAAAAAGTAGTAGCAGTCGTTAAGATACCACTTTCAGTGAAGTGGTACAGAACATCCAGAAAGACGCTCAACAAAGATATGGAAGATCTAAATGCTACAATCAAACAACTTGATTTCATAGACATATACTGAACACTGCACCCAACAGCAGCCAAGTATACTTTCTTTTCCAATGCACACAGAACATTCTACAGAAGAGACCACATATTAGGCCATAAAGCAAGCCTTAACAAAATCCAAAACACTGAAATATTACAAAGCATGTTTTCTGACCATAAAGCCAGAAAAGTAGAAATCAATAACAGAAAAAGCAGGGGAAGAAAACAAAACACATGGAAACTCAACAACACCCTGCTCAAAAACTACTGGGTTACAGAAGAAATTAAGGTGTAATAAACAAATTCGTAGAATCAAACCAGAATGAAAACACATCCTATCAGAACCTTTGGCACACAGCAAAAGCAGTGCTCAGAGGTCAGTTTAGAGCAATAAATGTGCACATCCAATAAGGAGGAAGGGCCATAATCAAAACATTAATCCAACAACTGGAACAAGTACAAAGAGAGCAGCAAAAGAAGCCCTTCGGCACCAGAAGAAAGGAAATAATAGGAATTAGAGCAGAATTAAATGAAATAGGGAATAGAAAAACAATTGAAAGAGTTAACAAGACCAAAAGCTGGTTCTCTGAAAAGATTAACAAAATTGATAAACTATTGGCCAAACTGACAAAAGAAAAACAGGAGAGGAAGCACATAACCCGTATTAAGAAATGAGATGGGTGATACCACAACAGACCCAACTGAAATTAAAAGAATCATAACTGAATACTATGAAAATTGTACTCTTAACAAATTTGAAAACATAGAGGAAATGGACAAATTCCTAGAAGGTCACTACCTACCTAAACTAACACAAACAGAGGTGGAACAACTAAATAAATCCATAACAAAAGAAGAGATTAAAAAGGTAACTAAAAAACTCAAAAAAAAAAAAAAACGCTGTCGCAGATGGCTTCATTGGAGAATTCTAACAGACTTTTAGGGAAGAGTTAACACCACTACTACTAAAGGGATTTCAGAGCACAGAAAAGGATGGAATACTCCCAAACTCATTCTATGAAGCCAGCATAACCCTGATACCAAAACCAGGTAAAGACACCACAAAAAAAGAAAATTACAGAACAATATCCATCATGAACATTGACGCAAAAATGCACAACAAAATTCTAGCCAATAGAATTCAGCAACATATCAAAAAAATAATTCACCATGATCAAGTGGGATTCATACCAGTTATGCAAAGATGATTCAACTTTAGAAAAACAATCGGTGAAATCCATCACATTAATAAAACAAAAGACAAGAAGGACATGATCTTATCAATGGATGCAGAAAAGGCATTCCACAAAGTCCAACACCCTTTCATGATAAAAACTCTCAACAAAATAGGAATAGAAGGCAAATTACTCAATATAATCAAGAGCATTTATACAAAGCCAACAGCCAACATCATCCTGAATGGAGAGCCTTTGAAAGCATTCCCCTTGAGAACAGGAATCAGACAAGGATGCCCTTTATCACCATTCTTTTTCAACACTGTCCTGGAGGTCTTGGCCAGAGCAATTAGGCTAGAAAAAGAAATAAAGGGCATTGAAATTGGTAGGGAAGAAATCAAAGTATCTCTATTTGCAGATGATATGATCTTATACACAGAAAACCCCAAAGAATCCACAGGAAAACTGTTGGAACTAATAGAAGATTTCAGCAAAGTTTCAGGAAACAAGATAAACATGCAAAAATCAGTTGGATTCCTTTACACCAATAAAGAGAACCTGGAAGAGGAAATTACCAAATCAATAGCATTTACAATAGCCCTCAAGAAGATAAAATTCTTAGGAATAAATCTAACCAGAGACGTAAAAGGATCTATACAACGAAAACTACAAGACACATGCAAGAAACCAAAAGAGACCTACATAAGTAAGAAAACATACTTTGCTCATGGATAGAGTCAACACTGTGAAAATATCAATTCTATCCAAAGCGATCTACAGATACAATGCAATCCCAATCCAAATTCCAACAGCATTTTTTAATGAGATGGAGAAACAAATCACCAACTTCATGTGGAAAGGGAAGAGGCCCGGGATAAGTAAAGCATTACTGAAGAAGAATGAAGTGGGAGGCCTCACACTACCTGATTTTAGAACCTATCATACCGCCACAGTTGTCAAAAAAGCCTGGTACTGGTACAACAACAGATACATAGACCAATGGAACAGAACTGAGAATCCAGACATAAATTCATCCACCTATGAGCAGCTGATATTTGACAAAGGCCCAAAGTCTGTTAATTGGGGAAAAGATGGTCTCTTTAACAAATGGTGCTGGCATAACTGGATATCCATCTGCGAAAAACTGAAACAAGATGCATATCTCACACCATGCACAAAAACTAGCTCAAAATGCATCAAAGACTTAAATATAAAACTGGAAACGATAAAGATCACAGAAGAAAAAATAGCGAGAATGCTAAGAGCCCTAATACATGGCATAAACACAATACAAACCGTAAGTAACAATGCACAAGCACCAGAAGAGAGGCTAGATAACTGGGAGCTCCTAAAAATCAAACACTTATGCTCATCAAAAGACTTCACCAAGAGTCAAAAGACAACCTACAGACTTGGAAAAAATTTTTGGCTATGACAAATCTGATCAGCGTCTAATCTCTAAAATCTACAAGATACTGCAAAACCTCAACAACAAAAAGACAAATAACCCAGTTAAAAAATTGGCAAAGGATATGAACAGGCACTTCACCAAAGAAGATATTCAGGCAGCTAACAGACACATGAAGAAATGTTCACGATCATTAGCCATTAGAGAAATGCAGATCAAAACTACAAGAGATATCTTCTCACCCCAACAAGGCTTACAGTAATCCAAAAAACACAAAATAATAAATGCTGGAGAGGTTATGGGGAGACTAAACACTTATACACTGTTGGTGGGAATGTAAGATGCTACAACCACTTTGGAAATCGATTTGGCGCTTCCTTGAAAAGCTAGAAATAGAAGTACCATATGATCCAGCTATCCTGCTCCTTGGAATACACCCTAGAGAAATAAGAGCCGTCACACGAATAGATATATGCACACCCATGTTCACTGCAGCACTGTTCACGATAGCAAAAACATGGAAACAACCTAGATGGCCATCAACGGACAAATGGATAAACAAACTATGCTATATCCACACAATGGAATACTACGCAACGGTAAAGAATAACGATGAAGCCGTAAAACATCTTATAACATGGAGGAATCTGGAGAGCATTATGCTGAGTGAATTTAGTCAGTCACAGAAGGACAAATATTATATAAGACCACTATTATAAGAACTCAAGAAAAGGTTTAAACTCAGAAGAAAACATTCTTTGATGGTTATGAGGGATAGGAGCGAGGGTGAGGGTTATTTACTAACCAGACAGTAGATAAGAATTATCTCAGGTGAAGGGAAGGACAGCACACACTACAGGGGAAGTCAGCACAACTGGACTAAACCAAAGCTAAGAAGTTTCCTGAATACAGTTAAACACTTTGAGGGACAGAGTAGCAGGGGTAGGGGTCTGGGGACCATGCTTTCAGGGGATATGTAGGTCAACTGGCATAACATAGCTTATTAAGAAAATGTTCTGCATCCTACTTTGGTGAGTGGTGTCTGGGGTCTTAAAAGCTTGCGAGCAGACGTCAAAGATGCATCAATTGGTCTCAGCCACCTGGAGTAAAGGAGAATGGAGAACACCAAAGACACAAGGAAAGTACTGGCCCAGGAGACAGAAAGGGCCACATAGACAGGAGACTTCATTAGCCTGAGAATGGAGGAACTGGATGGTGCCTGGCTACCACCAAGGACCGCCCTGACAGTCCCTGACACAGCAGGAGAAGGTGGGGTGCAGAACTCAAATTCTAGTAAGAAGACCAGACTTAATGGTCTGACGGAGACAGGAGGAACCTTGGAAAGCATGGCCCCTGGATTTTCTATCAGCCCAGAACTAAAACCATTTCCAAGGCCAACTCTTCAGACAGGGATTGGACTGGACTGTGGGACATAAAGTGATACTTGTGAGGAGTGTGCCTCTTAGCTCAAGTGGATGCAATAGACTAAATAGGCAGCTTCTGTCCGAAGGTGAGATGGGAAGCCAGAGAGGGCTAGGAGGTGGTTCAACTGACATGGGGAATCAGGGGTGGAAAGGAGAAGTGTGCTGTCACAGTAGGGGGAGAGCAATTAGGGTCACATAACAATGTGGGTATAAATTTTTGTAAGGGAGACTAACTTGAAATGTAAACTTCATTTAAACTACAACAATAAAGAAACAGAAAAAAAGAATCGACCCAATGGCAACTAACAAGAAGAAGAAACTGGACCTAGGAATTAAGAAAGGTGACCCAAGATTAAATCACTACCCTTAAGGTCTGTATCTTTTTTTTTTTTTTTTTTGGGGGGTGGGGGGTGGGGGGTAGGTAGTGAGGAAGAGGGGAATTAAGTACTTTAATGAAGACGGACTCTCTGAGACACATTTTTGTTATACCTGCTTAATATTTGTAAAAGCAGCCCCAAACACACAAAAGTGTTTTCCTGCTTTACTGCCTTAGTCCACAATGTTTCATCAGCCTAAATCCGCTTCCTTCAGCTTGACTGCTTCATGCAGGACTCTAGTATCCAAACACCTGAATATGAATTACAAATATGCCACTTACTAGTCAAATGATGCTCGGCAGATATTAAACCCCAGTTGCCCTGCCTATAAAATAGCAATCAGAATAGTTTCCCCTGCATGGTGTTGGTGGAAGGAGACTGTATCGAAGGCACTTAGCTTCACTGACAGCCTGGCTATTATTATTACCTGCCACAGAACAGCACTTACTATTACTTAGAGTTTCCCACTGCTGCAGACCAACTACTTAACTCTCTTCTTTTTCTATCACTAAACATTGTCTGTCCTTTGTTTCATTCCCTTATAATTCCAGATCTCTGGCTACAATAAGTCAAAACTAATGTCTAGTGGAGTTTACATATGTACAGGTATCTAGGGTTTTCAGTAAAAAAGCCATTTTCTGAATACCTAAGGATTTTTCCAAAGAAATTATTTTAATGGTTGGTATTTCAGGCATCATAACTGACAGAGGAGATTTTTATCTTAAGGATCAGGGTGAAAAAGAGAGGCTTTTGGTGACCCTTAAATCACACCCCTTCTGCATAGGGCCAAGGTGGCTACAGATGGGCACAAAACAGAGAGCCAGAAATGAGAATCTAAGTCAGGGGCTGGCAAACCATGGCCTTAGGTCATTCCACTGCTGCCTGTTCTTGTACATAATTTTTTACTGGAATGCAGTGACATCCATTCATTCACCAATTGTTTATGGCTGCTTTCACAAGACAATAGCAGAGCTGAGTAGCTGCAATAGAGACAGTGTGGACTGCAAACCCTAAAATATTTACTAACTAACCCCTTGTCAACCATGCTTGTTGTATCAAATTGTCAAGCCAAAGTGCAAGATTACCAACAAAATCTTGACTTACACACACCCATTGGATGAGCAATGCTTCACTCACAGAGAGAAGAGACGGCTCAGTTCCCAGCCTTCCTTATTGGAGAATGCTCTGGGCCCAAGGCTTCTGATTAGGCAGCCCAGGTTGGGGCGGGGGGTGGGGAGGAGGGGGAGAGCAGAGTAAGCTCTCTCCCAAATACCCTTTTACTTATTAAAGTTTGGCAACCCCTGATCTACCTTGTACCTTCTATGCTTGTTTGCCAACCGCGCCCTCACTCCCTCCAACCAGGTATTTTCTAAAAGGCCACCTTTTTGAAAATACCTGAGGAGGGGTGCAGTTGGTAAACAAACGTAGAAGGTGAACATTATTTGCATAAAATATGGTAACTCACAGTTCTCATCTCATTCATATCTTGCTTTAAGCAACTAATGCAACAGCCACAGGAAGCACTTGTTAAAGTAAAAGAGAAACACAGAAAAGTGCATCCTATTAGCATGAAAACAAACAAGGAGCATAACAAATAAACAATACCTGCAGTTTATACAAAAAAAAGCAGATTAATCCCTGAATACTGACTGACTCATATACTTGCAGCCCTGGTGGCGTAGTGGTTAAGAGCTCAGCTGCTAACCAAAGGTTCCTTGGAAACCCTATGGGCAGTTCTACTCTGTCCTGTTGGGTTGCTATGAGTCAGAAAGGCAAGGGGTTTACTATGGGCTTATATGCTTATCTGCCTCTGTAAGGCCCCAGGGGTGTCCTCTTTCAAATACACTTCTAGAACAGCTGTGTTAAAAAAAAAAAAGGTGATGTCAAAGTCAACAGCAGGACAATAAAATAAACCTGTTTGCTCAAGCCTTAGCTTTCTCATTTAATAAAACAACAAATAACTATGGCAAAATGTATTTTTGGCCGTGCTGAGCTTGGTTCAGATATTAAGATTTTCAATGTCATGTTAACGAAACCTCAATACTATAGAAAATTTGTCTTGAACAAAGGCCATTCTGTATACAAAGTGGGTGAAAAAACATACTTATTAATATTTATAAAACAATTTTCACCATCAAAAGCACATTGTTACATGCTTGATAGATTATACAAATGAATTTTCCTTCTGAACAAATATCAAAGAAAGCTGCTGTACTTATATTCATAGGGTGTTTTTGTTGTTTTGTTTAGTGATGTGAGATTCTGTGAGCTGCGAATTCAACAGCCCTGCTGGAGAAATGACTGGCAGTTAGAGGCCTCTGACCCCAGAGTTTTAACAGAACAACATGCCACAGAATTAAACAATAGAAAAATACATTTCAGAGGGGAGACTCACACATAAAAGAAACATAAAAACAGCAGGAAATAAGACTGTCATAATTAGTTTGAAAAATAATCTGTCTTCTAGCAACGTACTGCATTTGATTTGTGATAAATAACCATTATGTGCTACTGAAAAAGCCTTGCCAAGATGGCCTTAAAATGCTGATACTTTCAAATTAGTCCCATTTTCCATTAAATATTGATACTGCAAGAGTTGTATACTTTTTAGAACTTTTCTTTAGTTACTATGGAAGGAGAAAATAGATACGGGGCAGATGCGGAAGTAGAGAACTGAAAATATTCTTGAAAATAGAGTTTTGCATATAAAGAGAAAAACACCCACCAACAACATGGGCACTTGCAAACATGAAGCAACGTGGTAGTTATTTAGGGAAATCAATCTGAAGAAAGAAAGGAATCTGATGTGCCAGTTAACTCTGGATCACTCAGTCCTAATTCTCAAATAATCTTGGCCAGAGTGTCACTGTTTTAAATTGGGTCAGAGTCTTTAGTCTGGTGAATGGATTTGGGCTCCAACTGATACAGATGCCTCAGAGCAGGAATTCTTTATCTGCAGCCCACTGACATGTTGGATGAGATCATTCCTTGCTGTAGGGTGCTATTTTGTGATTTACAGGCTGTTTAGCAGTATCCCTCCCTTCTACCCACTAGATGCCAGTATCACTCCCAGTTGTGGCAACCAAAAATATCTCCATTCTTAAAGGTCCCTGCGTAGGGATGGGTGAAGCAAAATGCCCCACTCCCTTTGAAAACTGCTGCCTTAGAGACACCAGTGAAAGGAGCCTTTTTACAAGCAGAGCTGGCTCAAAGTGGGAAGAAATGGAAGATGACTTAAAACTCCATCATCGACTGTAAAACAAACAATAAATAAACAATGATAATTAAGGAACACACTGTCTCTTACTTGGCCTCAGGTTCGGTGGATTAATTATGTCATTGAAATTAGACAAGCAATGAAAGCACAGTTGAGTTCTCTTTAGGTACAGTTTACTTTCATTTCAATAAAGCAAAAAATTAGGTCATTCTGGTAGACATGTTTTGACTCAGTGTCATTTTTCCAACAAGAAGCTTCCTCCTTCCTAACCCATGTGATTCTAGCTCAGTGATTGACCTTAGGGGTGGACATGTGACTCAATCAGGGCCAACTGTTTGCAGGGATTTCTGTGGTTGCTGGAGGAGAGTGATATAATCTGGGTACGATCTTTGCATGTGATAAGCTGGACAATGAATAAAGAAGACCAAAGAATTGATGGCTCTGAATTATGGTGTTAGCGAAGAATACTGACTATACAACGGACTGCCAGAAGAACAAACAAGTCTATCTTAGAAGTAAGCCAGAATGCTCCTTAGAAGCAAGGATGGCGAAAATATGTCTCACATACTTTGGACATGTTATCAGGAGGGATCAGTCTCTAGCAAAGGACATCATGCTTGGTAAAGCAGAGGATCAGCAAAAAAAAAAGGAAGACCCTCAATGCGATCGACTGACATAGTGGCTGGAAGAAGGCTCAAGCATAACAAGGACTGTGAGGATGGTGCAGGACCAAGCAGTGTTTCATTCGGTTGTACACCGAGAAGCTATGAGTCGGAAGCAACTACAGGGCACCTGTCTTGGTCATCTAGCACTGCTATAACAGAAATACAAGTGGATGGCTTTAACAAAGAATAGTTTATTCTCTCACAGTGCAGTAGGCTAGAAGTCCGAATTCAGGGTGCTGGCTCCAGGGGAAGGCTTTCTCTCTCTTTTGGCTCTTGAGGAAGGTCCTTGTGATACATCAATCTTCCCTTGGTCTGGGAGCCTCTCAGCGCAGGAACCTGAGGTCCAAAGGACACGCTCTGCTCCCAGCACTGCTTTCTTGGTGGTATGAAGTCCCTCTGTCTCTCTGCTTGCTTCTTTCTTTTATATCTCGAAAGAGACTGGCTTAAGACACTATCTAATCTTGTAGATCTCATCAATATAACTGCCGCTAATCCACCATAGTGATAGGATTTACAACACATAGGGAAATCACATCAGATGACAAAATGGTAGGCAATCATACCATACTGGGAAACATGACCTAGCCAAGTTGACAGATATTTCTGGGCGACACAATTCAATCCATGACAGCACCTTACAAAAAAAACAGTGCCAAATTATATTCTTTGAATCAGATTATTAATCATATTGAAAAAAACAGTCCTTAGACTGCAGTTCTTTCTCTGTGTCAAGAATTCCCCATGGGTGACCTGGCAGCACAGAGATTATAAAGACCGCTGCTCTCCATTCAACCATGCATCAACTACTGTGCAAATGTATGACCAATAAGTTGGATTTTTTTTTTTAAATGCTGTTCATTCAGTAATGGAAGAGCGATGAAACTCTCTGGATCTGTAATGACTTAAAGGTGAAGTGATTCAAATGATAAGAGAAATTCGCTTACTGTGCAGTTTTAAAGTAAAAATGTTTTGTGTGATGCCGAGCTTCTGAAACTTTCAAATTAAAAGAGTAATTATGAAGACAAAAATTTAACATGAAAGGTTTATGTTCTGCTACTACAGATCTAAATGGAAATAACTGAAATATTCAAATTATAAATATTATTGATATTGTTAAGAACTAAATGACTGCTTTTACAACTCCTAAATAAAGAATTGCTTTAGGGGACTGAGACAATGAGGAAGATCAATTTGTACATTTGGTCATTAATCACCTTTTCCTAATTGGGTTTAATGTGATGACTGCTCATTAGAGTTATAAACCAACACACTCCTTTAATTGTGATTATAATTCAACAGCTGAACTTTTATGGTACAGTAACAATGAACAAATTAATAGCTAAAGATAATTTTACTCTTAAAAATATCACATAAGACTTATGTTTTAATGAACTGTGTACAAAGAATGTATTTTATGATGCTACCTTTAAAAAAGTTCAAGAATTTTCCTTCTCTTAATAATTAAAGAGAAAAATTCAGATATCATGAGGTTTGGCAAACACCCTTGAGGAAAAGGCTCCTTACATGCCTGCTCCCTGCTGTCCCCCCACAGCCAGTGACTTTTTACTTCCAAAAGAGTTGAATGAAAACAGTATTGCAGTCTGATTTTCATCCCACTCCATGGCTGAGTTTCCTTTTTTTTTTTTTTTAAATTTAATATGAAATAACCTAGTTGCTTTGCCTACTAGTTTGAAAGGCAATATATGACCTTTAAAAACTTTTATATTGAACTTCCTCTCTTTCAATTCTTGGATTTAATTATCGACAACTAGATGCAATATGAATTTTGACTGAGATTTCCAAACTGAAGACTACCTCTAGGTCACTCTGATGAAATCAAATTATTATTTTAAAAGGGGAAAAAAAAAATAGAAAACAGGATAGATCAGCTAAAGTCAGTGTGGTATATCAGAATCAACATGCACTCTGGACTCAAGAGGCACACAGGTTCAAATCCCAGCTCCAGCAACGAGCTGTTTGCCATGGGGGGGTCACATGAAGTTTTTCTGTATCAATAAAATGGGGATAACAACTTCTAAGTTTTCAGGGTTGTGGTACAGAGTAAAAAAGAATGTACATAAAAACTTAGCACAATACTTGGCACACGAGTTCAAGAAATACTTCTCTTCCCCCTTTCCTTCCTCTCTATTTGAAATACCAATGACTGTACTGCCACAAGCAATTTTTAAAATATTTTTGAATAAAGTTGGTTTGTTTATGAATGACCTAGTCATTCACCTTTGTAAATCATGAAATACATTGTTTTCAAGGACTTCCTAAACTCTAACTCCTTGCCTGTCCTAATCTGAAATCTATACCTTTCCTGGAGCACTCACGTTCTATTCTCAAAAAGGAGCTACATATTACTGATGTTAGGGACTGGCCCTGCCGCTGGATTTGCCATTGGAATGTTTTGTGGCTGGCACTGGATGCTTACACAAACACCATCTCACCTCATTTTCACAACCACCCTGTGAGACGATTATCATTTTTACCACTTTATTGGATTAAAAAAAAAATGAAGACGACAAAGAGACCTGAGGTTAAGCCAGGCTAAGAAATCTCTCCAGAAATGAACCCAGGCCTCTCTGGGTTCCAAGCATGTGATGTTTTAGCTTTTCTGAGTCTGACTATACAACCTCTGAAATATGCTGAGTAGAAAATATTGTACTGTCCACTTTGGTACCACAACTTGACTGTGTTTGTGCATAATGGTTCATTCCACGGACCAATCCAATGGCAAATCCCTATTTACTGACTGCCCACCACATGCCAAGGACAGTGGTGGTTCAGTGGTAGAATTCTCACTTTCCAGGAAGGAGACTCAGGTTCGTTTCCTGGCCAATATACTTGATGCATAGCCACCACCTGTCTGTCAGTGGAGGCTTTCGTGTTGCTATGATGCAGAACAGGTTTCAGTGGAGTTTCCAGACTAAGACAAATAAGGAAAGGCCTGGCGATCTATTTCTGAAAATCAGACAATGAAAACCCTATGGATCACAATGGTTTGATCCGCATCTGATCACAGGGACGCCTGCAGGACTGGGCAGCATTTCACTGCCTTGTACTTAGCGTTACCATGACTTGAGGGCTGACTCGATGGCAGCTAACAACAACATGACACGCCAGGCATCATGCAAGATGCTGGGGGTGAAACATGCTAAGAAAGCCAAGGTTCACAGCACGGTAGCACTATTTCATACACCCACTACCCTTCCCCTCCTCTCCAAACACACATCCACAAGCTTTTCCTATCAAATAAATAAGAAATTAATAAGAACTTACTGGATATTTGTGATACGTAAAACATAGTACAATGGAGGTAGGTGCTGAGATATAAAAGTTATTTATACTCTAAAAGTACGTAACACGTAGGAGAAACCTTCCCCACAATAAATGTCTCCTTTCTCCATCTGAAGAGGATGCTATTGACTAAGTAAGGTGAAAGAGTTAGACTCTGGGCTAGTAGTGGCTTCACCATTGTGATGTAAGTCCAGCAGGGGCACATAGTGAAATTACATACAGATTTAGGCAAACTCACATGCTTCAGAAAGTTCCAGTTCCATAAAAGGAGATGTATTCACTACACTCAAGTTCAGTGACTCCCATTCCCACCCAAATCTTTATCACAGTAGCACCAGTGACCAGCCTGAAAAAATGAGGAAAGGTAGATGGATGGTTCTAGTAAAACAAAAAACTGCTTCCTCTGAGGCCTGGCATTTGGCTGCAAACAAACCCAAGTACTAAATATTCAACTGCATCATGGGAGCATTTGAAGCTATGGCAGAAATTAATCACTGAGAGAAATTAATGCAAAGCTGCTTCTATAGTCTTGTGCAATTTCATTTATAGTTTGCATAAATAATTATAATATATTCATTTGTTTTCCTTCTTTTTTTCGTTTTTACCTTGTCCTTCTGGAGTTTCACCAAAGGGATTCACTTCCACCTGAGTAGCATCAATTTTCAGGAAGAGATTATACAGCTTCTTAATTTGATCTGCAGCCTAAATGTGATCAAATGAAACAGAATTACACCAAAGCAGTAAAAGAAAATTTATTTTGCTGTATTAATGAAATCTTAAAAATAGCAAGATACGTCTTTATTTTCACTTAGGTTTCCTGAAGCGAAAAACAGAAAAGCATAATTATTTTAATTTCCACTGCTATTCATTAGAAGGAATTGCTCAACTTTTCTCCAGACACTAGAAGAGACCATTATCAAGAACACAAAATATTTTCAGTACAGTCTAACAACGCTGTTAATCTTTTTGTAATTTATCATGTCCCTATTAGCAGAGTTATGCTGCAAGATGAGCTACAATCATTAACACAAACAAGCTCCATTTGAGTCAAAGGTAAACATGATTTTCAGTTTATAATGACAAGGTTTTCCTTAGTATACTGGAATAGAACAGTTATTATATTCATCAATCAGAACCCATAATCTGTGAAACAACAATTACTAAGTGTCTAATGGAAACTGTTAAAAGACAGAAAGAGGGAAGTCCTGAACAAGAGAGTTACTAAACAGCAGAGTTCCAACTGAAAAAAGCTTGTCCCAAAAACATAAATCGCAAAGGTAAGAATGTTCAGTATTTCCTGGATGTTGTGCCCCTGAGTTCACTCCTCTCACTCTACTTAATGTTCACTCATTCATTCACTTCTTCTTTTTAACCAACACTTATGAATCGATTATGTCACAGCCGGCTGGCATTATGTGAGCAGGGTACAGGGATGAGAACACGCATGAGGTACGACCCCACCCTGGAAACTTCACAGCTACAATGAACAGGGCCTGTGATTCAACGCAGCAAGACGGCGCCATCTTGGCTGACTACTCGGCATCATTCCCATGCTTGACTCATTTTCTTTTCTGGCTATGGTTTTCCCTTTGCCACATTTTTGTTTTTTGTACCAGCCCTGCATTATTTGTCATCAGATCCATTTCTGGACCTTCCCCAGCTCTACTCTATGTATCAGGGGAGCTAACCTTTGCAGGCTGAGTTTCCAGGGCTAATGGATCAGCTGCCCTCCAGACAAGTAATTAAAAAAAAAAAACAAAACACAAAACCAAAAACTGTTGCTGTCAAGTCAATTCCAACTCATAGGGACCCTATAGGACAGGGGAGAAGTGCCCAAGAGGGTTTCCAGGGAGAGGTTGGCAGAGTCAAAATGCCAACTTTTTGGTACACTGGAGGTGGAGAAAGAGAAAGGCAGGGTATTTCTACCACTCTCTTTCTGCCTTGGGCGGCATCTCCTCCTCTAGCTCTAGCTCCCACCAGAGGCTCACCAAGGTTCTACCTTCTGCATCTTACCATTCAGTAACATAGTACCACCACCACTTCACTCTGTTCCCGGAGCCTAGAAATAGTTAACAATTTCCCCTTGTAGTCTAACTCTAGATTTCCTCTCTCTGCACTGTTAGACTTCTCAGCTCTTGCAGCACCTACGTAACCATTCTCTAAAACAGATGATTTCTTTGTTCCGGATTGACTGAAGAACTCTTGTAGATTTAATTCTTATCTTAACATATTTTATTTGTATTTGTGAACCTCCTTAAATCCTAATTTGAGACCCAGTGGGTATAAATAAACATACATGATGAGTAAGTCTGAATATTTAATATTAATTTTTTTTCTAACTAGGTAATACGCGCACATGAAACAAAATTCCCAAGATACACAAAGGTATCCCTCTGAACGTGACTGTACTCCCCAGTCACACTCCCCTTTCATAGCAGCCACTGCCAGTTTGTGTTTCATTTGAGAGAGACTCTACACTATACAATTATGCAGATTTTTCATTCATTAAAAAAACCAATGATAGCATATTATAAACATGACTTTACATTTTGTTTCTTTACTTCATAGAGAATCTTATTCTTTTAAATGGCTGCAGGTACCATAATTCATTTAAACTGTCACTGAAAGAAAAGCCATTGGGATTGTCTCTAGTAGTTGGCTATTACCTGAAATGCTCTAATTAAATATCTGTAGGATAAATTCCCTGGAGTACAGCAAAAAGGGGTGCAAGCATTTTAAATGTTGATTATAAAAAGAAAAGGAAAAAAAAAGTTGTCCCCAAGTTGATTGAGACTCAGTGCAACCTTGTGTGTGTTAAAGTAGAACTATGTTCCACAGGGTTTTCAATGGCTGTGATATTTCAGAAGTAGATGGCCAGGTTTTTCTTCAGAGGCATCTCTGGGTAGATTCGAAATGCCAGACTTTCAGTTAGTAGCAAAGCTCTCAACCATCTGCGCCACCCAGGAACTTCTTAAATGTTTATACATACTATTAAATACTCTTGGTAGAAGTTGTCCCTGATTTCGACTCCCAATCTCAGTGTCTGAGAGATTGTTTCTCTCCTTACACCAACAGCCATGTGGATTTTTGCCAGTGTGTTAGATGAAAAAGGATATCTCATGCGTAGTTTAATCTGAATGTCTCTCACTATGAGTGAGTTTGAGGATTATTTTATGAGTGTAAGAGCCACTCGTATTTCCTTTTCTGTGAACTCTGCCCATTTTTTTATTGAGATTTTGGTCTCTTATTGATTTATAGGAGGTATTTTTACATGAAGGAAATTAGCTCTTCATCTCCATATGAAGTGCAAATATTTTTCCCCTTTCACATTTATCTTTTGACCACATTTTTGCCATATGGAAATTTGATAACAATAATATCACTCTTCGTTTATGGCTTCTGGTTTGGTGTCAAGCTTAGAAAAGGCCAGTCCCACACTGAGAGTGTTAAAATAAATTCTCCTTTTCTTTTTTTTTTAAATGATTCCTTTTATTTAATGTTAACTGTTTTTTATCTAAGTGAAATTATTGAGGAATTAAAGTGTAAAATAGACAAACAACTCACTGTTGGATATTCTTTACATTTTTCTAGACTTTCTAGGTTACCAAAATGAGCTTGCAATGTAAGCTACATGAGGAGGCACCCTGTCCACCCAAGTCTCTGTGTCATCCACTGTAAACTTACATGGCATATGCACAAAGTCAACACTCAGTAAATACTGGTTGAATTAATAATTAATTTAATTCTAGTATGTACATAGATAGGATCTTATCCAGGCACTTAGAAACTTCATAAGACTCTATCAACGAAGCTTATCATGAAGTCTAAGTTTTCTTAATGCTAATGCTTCTGTGGTTACACATTAACAGCATTTTAGGGTGTTTGCTACTATAATTTTTATTGTTGTGCAAAGATACACCATAAACATTTTTTGAGCAGGGCTGGAGCATGATTAGATCTGTGTTATAAGATATCCAAAGAATAGATGTTATAAAATCTGTTACAAGATCTATGTGGGAGTTTACGATGATGGAAAATCACATTGATTAAGGGTAGGCTTGCACAACCGATTAATGTAATTGCTGTCAATAATTTTGTACACCTGTAAAAAGCTGAATTCACAAATGTTGTATGACAGATAGATTTACAACAATGACACAAAGAGCAGCTGCTGAGACTGCTTATGTACAACCAAATACCTCATGGGATTTGGCTCTTTGATATGGAGGTTTAGGGTCATGGTTTCATGGGAAGTCTCAGTTAAGTGGCCTAATATCATGTTTAATGCTTCTGTTCGACCTCCTACTTCGCTGCATAGTGCCCTGGGTCTTAAAAGCCTGCAAGTGGTCATCCAAGGTACAACAATGGGTATCTATTCACAGAGAGAAATAAAGGAAGAAGGAAAATCAGGAACAGGAGGAAGAAATAGAATGTGTGGCTAGTTGCCTCCATGAACAACTGCCTCCTTTGCCATGAGACCGGAAGAACTGGGTGGTGCCTAGCTACCAACACTGAACATCTTGTTCAAAGATTTTATAGCAGAGTCCTGATCAAAAGGGGGAAAATCAAGAACAGAATCTAAAATTCTCATGGAATCCAGATTTTCTGAATCCACACAGGCTGGACGGACCCCTGAAACTATTTCCCTGATACAATCTTTAAATCTTTAACCTTAAATGAAAAATACCTCCCACAGTCGTCTTTAAACCAAACAATAGTTTAGTTTAACTAGTAAACAGTGTCTGCCTTGAGCATTATGCTCTTTTAAGAACTATATAATCGGACTAAACTGACAACAGCAACTTGAAAGATTCGATACGAACTTTCGGGGCAGTGAGTTTATCCTAAAGTGGGTGGAACAACTTGGAAAAGGAGGGTGAGAATGGTTGTACAACTTTAAGAATGTAATCAGCCGGGAAAATGGCGCTCTAGGCAGAAGCACCACGCCGTCCCTCCACAGCAAAGATCCAAAAACTAAGCCGAACAGAGAATACGACAATCCTGAAATCCGAAAACATCAAATGAAGAGATAAAGAACTCAGCCAAGCACCAAATGGAGTGAGAAAACTGACAGAGAACAGAGAGCAAGGAGAGATTCATGCAGAGGACCCCTACCAGCTAACGCAGCGCGGATCCGCCATCTTGGACTCCTATCGGAGACCAGCAAACAGGGGTACGAGAAAGCACCCTCACAGAGCGTCCAGCAGGAGACAGAACAACCGGTAATTTGTGGTGTGCGCTTTCCCACCCCCCACACCTGTTCGTCCCGGCTCAGCCTCCTCTGCTTCCCGTGGCCACGGTCTCTTGACCGGGAAGTGCCGGCTACTTGGATTCCCACACACCCAGGCGGGTGGCTCTCTGGGTGCCATTTGCTGGCAGCTAGTGTTGCTTTTTGTTTCTGCTTCTTTTGATTTCTCACTTGCCTCTCGCCACCTCCCCCTCCTTTCACTCGAGTGCCTGGCTCCATGCACTACCTTTGCTTCTTCCTGAGGGGCTGCAGAGCGCAGGCAATTTGTGATGTATGCTTTACCACTCTCTACACTTCTTCACCCATACTCGGCCCCCTCTGCTTCCCGTGGACACAGTCTCTTGTCCAGAAACACCAGCCAGCACTAACTGGCTCTCTGAGTGCCATTTGTTGGCTGCTGGTGTTGCTTTTTTTTTTTTTCCTTGCTTCTTTTGATTTCTTGCTTGCCTCTCGCCGCCTCCCCCTCCTTTCGCTCGAGTACATGGCTCCGTGCGCCATCTTTGCTTCCTCCTGAGGGGCTGCGGAGCTCCATTTGAGTGTGGAGCTGCTTCCCGGTCTGGACTACCGCACTGTTGGAATCCTGGGGCTTTTGTTCATTTTGAATTGTTTCTCTGTTTTCTTTTCCTTTTCTTGAGTTGGGAGCCCTTTCTGGCCAGGCGGAGCTGCGTGGCAAGGAACTCCCCTTCAGCTTCCACAGATGTGCAGAGGAATCCCTGGGGGCATTTCTTTTTTCGTTGTTTTATTTCTTTCTGTTCTTTGGGGGGGCCTTTCTTGTTCATTCTTTTTTTAATTTGTTTTGTTTTCTTTTCCCTCTTTTTCCCTTTTTGTCTTTCTTCATTACTCAGTTTCTCATCTCTCTATATCTTCCTTCTCTTTCTGTTCCCTGAATACCTCGCGTTGTATACCTCTATGCCTTCTAGCCAGGCTGTACTGCGACACCTGAGAGCGACTTCCCCAGACCTCATAGCTGCATCGGTGGGATCCCTGGGAACTTTGCGGTTCTTTAGCCTTTCTGATTTTTATTTATTCATTCTTTTCTTTTCTTCCTCTTCCCCTTTCTGTTCTTCTCCATTTCATAGTCGCTCATCTCTCCATTCCAACAGGAAGCTCCCCTAGCATTCTTTTTTGTTTGTTTGTATGTTTTTGTCACCTGATCCTCGCTCCTCAGTCCCATATCCATCTTAGCTCCACACATAACAGGCTCACCACTGCATCCTGCCTACCTGCACCGTGCGCTTCACATCACACCAACAAACAACACACTCACAACCTACTGCAACCTGCCCTACACTGATTACCGACGCGCCCTGGTGGCTGTAGTAAGTGCCACAAAAAAACCCATCCCAGCAACTCCTCTTCAGCTAGACCTGCTGTGCCGTACCACATCTGAGTGACTGACACTGCCAGTTGGAGAAGGAGGTGAAAAGTATTGTGTCCACAGACGAGCAAACAACAAAGAACACACAGTCCGCCTGCTCAGACATAGTAAAAATTTTTTTTTGAAAAAAGGGACAAAACAAACAAATCTACAATCAATAAACGAGAAAAATAATTACTGAATGCCCCGAAAACAGCAGACAATATCAAACATTTACAAAAACTGGACAGGATGGTTTCATTAGGCGTCCAAAATAAAACATCAGATGATTCTCCTGTGGAAGAAAACACACTAGAACTACCTGATGGGGAATTCAAACCTCTAAAACTCAGAACTCTCCAAGAACTGAGGCAAAAAGCTGACAAACAAGAGGAAAAAATAGACAAATTCATGGAAAATGCGGACAAAAAATTCAAAGAATGCAGGAAGATGATGCAGGAACAAGATGCCAAAATAAATTAACAACTAGAAATTATACAAAAACAACAATTAGAAATCCAAAAGATAAACAACAAGATTTCAGAAATGAATGATGTCACAGAAGGGCTCAAAAGCAGATTTGAAACGGTGGAAAACAGGATCAGTGGAATTGAAGACAAGCACTTCGATACAACTCTGTTTCAGGAAAACTCAGAAAAAAGAACAAAGAAAAATGAAGAGATCCTGAGAGTTATGTGGGACACAATCAAAAGCAAAAATCTGCAAGTGATTGGAATTCCAGAACAGGGGGAGAAAACAGAAAACACAGAGAGGATCATTGAGGAACTGCTGACAGAAAACTTCCCCAATATCATGAAAGATGAAAAGCTGCCCATCCAAGAAGCTCAATGAACCCCATACAGAAGAGACCCCCAAAGAACATCACCAAGGCATATCATATGCACACTCCCAAGACCAAAGACAAACAAAGAATCCTGAGAGCAGCTCATGAAAAACAAGAAGTCACATACAGAGGAGAAACAATAAGACTAAGCTCAGATTATTCGGCAGAAACCATGCAGGCAAGAAGGCAATGGGATGACATATATAAAATCTTGAGAGAAAAAAAATTGTCAACCAAGAATAATATATCCTGCCAACCTCTCATTCAAATTTGATGGTGAAATTAGGTCATTTCCAGATAAACAGAAATTAAAGGAATATGTAAAAGTCAAACCAAACTTACAAGAATTATTAAAGGGAGTTCTTCGATCTGAGGACAAACAGCTTCAGCTCACAGGCAGAAGCTAGGACGCAGGATCGTACGAGGAAGATACCAATCTAGGAAATGAATTCTCGAGGACTATCCAAAACCAAAAGAAATACAACAGGGAATCAGAGCAGTTAATCAATAAATGACAACAACATCAAAAAAATAAAAGACGGAATAAACGGCACAGGTATAGAACGTTCTAATGGAGAGGAAGGCAAGGCCATACCAAGTAATGGTAGACTACTTAAACTTAGAAAGATAAGGGTAAAATTCCTGGTAACCACAAAGTAAGTTAACAAACCAACTCATAAAAATAAAGATGAAAAACATAAAGTCTCGTCAAAAACAAAACCTACAAAAACAAAAGAAATGAAAAAAAAAATCCATAAAAAGAAGTAACTCAGCACAAGAGAGTAAGAAGAACAAAGAAAACTTCAGCACCACAGAAAAAAGCACTACAAAATGACAGCAACAAACTCACATCTATCAATAATTACACTGAATGTAAATGCACTCAATGCACCCATAAAGAGATGGAGAGTGACAGAATGGATAAGAAAACCGGATCCATCAATATGCTGTCTACAGGAGACACATCTTAGAAACAAAGATGTGAATTTATTAAAAGTCAAAGGCTGGAAAAAAATATATCAAGCTAACAACTACCAAAAAAGAGCAGAAGTGGCAATTCTAATCTAAGATAGAATAGACTTTAAAACAAAATCTACCATAAAAGACAAAGAAGGACACTCCATAATGATTAAGGGGACGACCATCATGAAGACATAACCATAATAAACATCTATGCACCCAATGACAGGGCTCCAAGATACATTAAACAAACTCTAACAACATTGAAAACAGAAATTGACAGTTCCACAATAATAGTAGGAGAGTTCAACACACCACTCTCAGTAAAGGACAGAACAACTAAGAAGAAACTCAGCAAAGATACAGAAGACCTAACGGGCACAATCAGCCAACTTGACCTCATACACATATATAGAACACTGCATCCAACCACTGCAAAGTACGTTCTCCAGAATAGACCACATCTTAGGCCACACAGCAATCCTCAACAAGATCCAAAACGTTGAGATAAATCAAAGTATCTTCTCTGACAACAATGCCATCAAGGTAGAAATTAACAATAGAAAGAGACAGGAAAAAAAAAAAAAACAACTACATGGAAACTGAATAATACCCTGCTTACACATCAGTGGGTAATATTAGAAATCAGAGATGAAATCAAAAAATTCCTAGAATCAAATGAGAATGAAAACACATCATACCAAAACCTTTGGGACACAGCAAAGGCAGTCCTCAGAGGACAATTTATAGCAATAGATGCACAGATCAAAAAAGAAGAAAGGGACAAAATCAAAACATTAACTAAACAACTCAAACAAATAGAAAGAGAACAGCCAAAAAAGCCCACCACCAGTGGAAGAAAGGAAATAGTAAAGATCAGAGAAGAAATAAATGAAATAGAGAAGAGAAAAACAATAGAAAGAATCAACAAAACCAAAAGTGGGTTCTTTGAAAAAAATCAACAAAATTGAAAAACCACTGGCCAGACTGACAAAAGAAAAACAGGAGAGGACACTAATAAACCAAATAAGAAATGAAATGGGGGACATTACAACAGACCCGACTGAAATAAAAAGGATTATAACAGAATATTATGAAAAAGTTTACTCCAACAAATTTGAAAACCTAGAGGAAATGGATAAATTTCTAGAAACACACGGCCTACCCAAACTACAACAAAGTGATGTTGAAAATCTGAACAGACCGATAACAGGAGAAGAGATTGAAAAGGTAATAAAAAAACTCCCAACCAAACAATGCCTTGGCCCATATGGCTTCACTGGAGAATTCTACAAAACATTTACAGAAGAGCTTGTACCAGTACTACTCAAGCCATTTCAGAGCATAGAAGAGGAACCAACACTTCCAAATTCATTCTATGAAGCCAGCATTACGCTGATAACAAATCCAGGCAAAGATTTCACAAAAAAAGAAGATTACAGACCAACATCTCTCATGAATATAGATGCAAAAATTCTGAACAAAATTCTAGCCAATAGAATTCAGCATCATATCAAAAAAATAATACACCACGACCAAGTAGGATTCATACTAGGTATGCAAGGATTGTTCAACATTAGAAAATCAATCAAGGTAATCCACCACATAAATAAAATGAAAGAAAAGAATCACATGATCATCTGAATTGACGCAGAAAAGGCATTTGACAAAGTCCAACACCCATTCCTGATAAAAACTCTCAATAAAATAGGTATGGAAGGGAAATTTCTCAACATAATAAAGGGCATCTGTGCAACACCAACGGCCAACATCATCTTAACGGAGAGAAGCTGAAAACATTCCCCTTGAAAGCAGGAACAAGACAAGGATGCCCTTTATCACCACTCGTGTTTAACATTGTGCTGGAAGTTCTAGCTAGAGCATTAAGGCAAGAAAAAGAAATCAAGGGCATCCAAATTGGTAATGAAGAAATTAAACTGTCCGTTTGCAGATGATATGATACTATACACAGAAAACCTAAAGACTCCACAAGAAATCTACTGGAACTAATAGAAAGATTCAACAGAGTAGCAGGATACAAGATAAACATTCAAAAATCAGTTGGATTCCTATACACCAATAAGGAGAACGATGAAAAGGAAATCAGGAAAACAATACCATTTTCAATAGCCCCTAAAAAGAGAAAATACTTAGGAATAAATCTGACCAGGGATGTAAAAAACCTATACAAAGAAAACTACAAAACACTACTGCATGAAACCCAAAGGGATCTACATAAATGGAAAAACATACCATGCTCATAGATAGGCAGACTCAACATTGTGAAAATGTCAATTCTACCCAAAGCAATTTACAAATACAACGCAATCCCGATCCAAATACCAACAACATTCTTCAAAGAGATGGAAAAACTAATCATTAACTTCATATGGAAAGGGAAGAAGCCCTGAATAATTAAAGCACTACTGAAGAAGAAGAAAGTTGGAGGACTCACACTACCTGACTTCAGAACCTACTATACAGCTACATTAGTCAAAACAGCGTGGTACTGGTACAACGACAGATACTTTGACCAATGGAACAGAATTGAGAACCCAGATGTAAATCCATCCACCTACAGTCACCTGATCTTCGACAAGGGCCCGAAGTCCATCAAATGGGGAAAAGACAGTCTTTTTAACAAATGGTGCTGGCAAAACTGGATATCCATTTGCAAAAAATGAAACAGGACCCATACCTCACACCATATACAAAAACAACTTCAAAATGGATCAAAGACCTGAATATAAAGCCTAAAACTATAAAGTTCATAGAAGAAAAAATAGGACCAACACTTCAGGCCTTAATACATGGCATTAACAGGATACAAACCATAACCATCAACGCACAAACCCCAACAGATAAACTAGATAACTGGGATCTTCTAAAAATCAAACACCTATGCTCTTCAAAAGACTTCACCAAAAGAGGCAAAAGAGAACCTACAGACTGGGAAAAAATTTTGGGGCAGTACAAGTCAGACAAAGGTCTAATCTCCATAATCTACAAGAAAATCCAACACCTCTACAACAAAGAGACAAATAATCCTATTAAAAAATGGGCAAAGGAAACCAACAGACACTTCACCAAAGAAGACATTCAAATGGCCAACAGACACTTGCGGAAATGCTCCTGATCACTAGCCATTAGAGAAATGCAAATTAAAACCACAATGAGATACTATCTCACCCCGGCATTACTGGCACGAATCAAAAACACTGGAAATAACAATTGTTGGAGGGGCTGCGGGGAGATCGGAACTCTTATGCACTGCTGGTGGGAATGCAAAATGATACAACCATTTTGGAAAATGATATGGGGCTTCCTTAGAAAGCTAGAAATAGACATACCATTCGATCCAGCAATCCCAGTCCTAGGAATATATCCAAGAGAAATAACAGTCGTCACTCGAATAGACATATGCACACCTATGTTCAAGGCAGCATTGTTCACAATAGCAAAACGATAGAAACAATGTAGATGCCCATCAACGGATGAATGGATAAACAAACTATGGTACATACACACAATGGAGTACTATGCAACGAGAAAGAACAACAATGAATCTGTGAACCATCTCATAACATGGATGAAACTGAAGGACATTATGCTGAGTGAAATAAGTCAATCACAAAAGGACAAATATTGTATGAGACCTCTATTGTAAAAATCCATGAAAAAGTTCACACACAAAATGTAACAATCTTTGTTGGTTACCAGGGATGGGACGGGTGGGGGTGAAATACTAAATAGGCAATAGATAAGTGGTATCTTGGGTGAAGGGTGAGGCAGTACACAACACAGGGGAAACTAGCACAACCTGTACAAGGAATGGTCATGGAAGCCCCATAGACACATCCAAACTCCCTGAGGGACTGAACTGCTGGGCGGAGGGCTATGGGGACCATGGTCTAGGGGAACATTTAGCTCAATTGGCATGACACAGCTTATAAAGACAATGCACTACATTCTACCTTGGTGAGTAGTGTCTGGGGTCTTAAAAGCCTGTGAGCAGCCATCTAAGATACTCCACTGGTCTCATCCCTTTGGTAGCAAGGGAGAATGAAGAAAACAGGATACAAGGAAAAGATTAGTCCGAAGGACTAATTGTCCACAGCTACCAAGGCCTCCACCGGACGGATTCCAGTACAGCTAGATGGTGCCCGGCTACCACCACTGACTGCTCTGACCGGGATCACAACAGAGGATTCTGGACAGAGCTGGGGAAGGATGTAGAGCGTAATTCTAACTCACAAGAAAAAGAGCAGATTTACTGGCATAAAGGAGACTGGAGAAACCTCGAGAGTCTGGCCCCCAGACACCCTTTTAGCTCAATGGTGAAGTTCCCTCCGAGGTTCTCTGTTCAGCCTGGGAGTGGACAGCCCCGTAAAACCAAATGAGACTAATGAGGTACAGGAGTCCAGTGAGTAGGGCCATAAGGCAGAAGGGGACAAGGAAGCTGGTGATAGGGAACCCAAGAATGAGTAAGGATACTGTTGATGTGTTGTGAGATTGTTAACCATTGTCATAGGGCAACATTTGTCGTAACTGTTAAATGAGAAACTATTTTGTTCTGTAAGCCTTCATCTTAAGTGAGAATAACAGCACAATTGGAAGAGCATAGTCAATGTCACTGAACTGTGTATGTAGATATTTTTGAAACAGTGTATCTTCGGCTACGTGTATTTTCACCAAAAAGAAAAAGGTTGAGAAGTTAGAGGGTTAATATGTTGTGGGGTTGTTAACTAATGTCATAAAACAACATGTGTACTTCTCTTTCATGAGAAACCATTTCTTCTGTAAACCTTCACCTGAAGTACAATAAAATATTTAAAAAAAAAAAAAAGTATATAGTCAATGTAACTGAATTTTCCATGTAGAAATTGTTGAATTGGTGTATGTTCTGCTGTGTATATGCTCAATAACAAACTAAAAAAAAAAAGTCAGACTCTGAGGGCCCACTTCAAGAGAAAAAAAGAAATAATATCTGCCAGGGAGAACTAGCATGGCCTGGATATAGAGCATGCCATAAATTAAATTAAGGGGGTTATAAATTAAACAGCCTATAAATTAAATAGCCATAAGGGCTAAGCAGGCAAAATGTATCAGTCTGATTAGATGCATAACAGGGAACAGTGGGCCCTGTGGCAAAGTCCATGTTAGTGCCTCTGCTTATTGAATATGTTCAAATTAAAACAAATAAATAAACACAGATGAAAGAAAACATTGCATCGGTTAATTTGCAGTCAGTCAATTTGCTAGTGCTATCTACTTTCTCAAGTAGGAATCCACTCGACAGCAACAGTAATGGGTTATTCACTTCCTAAGTTAGTAACCACTCTTTATATAAAGTTTGTTTTCTTTCCTGGTGCTACCAACTAGTGTCGATATAAGGGTGTTTGTTAAACAATTTAAAAAAATTAAAACGCATAAAATCTAATACCCTTTGGATCATACACATGAAATTCTGAAAATTTACAAGTACCTTCAAGACTGTTTCAAAAGATCAAAAATTTTTAAATAAACTTCTTGCATTCTAGAAAATAATATCATCAACATTTACATATGTTTCTTAAGCTAACCACAGGTAGGAACAACTCCAAGGAGTTCTAGTGGTCTTGCTCTAGCTTTGCCCATCAGAGTTCTAACAGTCTAAGTAGAGGTACATGTTAACAATTTGTGGAATCCATGTTTTCAGAAATTAATAGTATAGAAGATAATTAAGATATAATTGAGAAACTTGTGAAATTTTAGTTATATTAAGTGTTCCTGTGCTTTTTGTTTTTCCCCAGTATATTCTTGTTGACAGGGATTTTAGTCAGGAATACATACTTAGTAGGTTTTTCAAAACACGATTCTTATTATTTGTTAAATCTACTATTAATAAATCACATTTTTAGAGGCAACAAGCATGAGTCACAAGAATGATATTAATAATTTTATAAGATAATCTGCATTGATCATCCATGAGTTAGGTGCCTCCAAATGCCTAAACCACACCCCAGATAAAAATTAAGTATTTTTCAAAGTCACATTGAATCTAATAGGTCTCTAAGATACCTTTTCTTTATCGAAGGATCAGCAATTGATGATGATTTAAGTAAGTTTTCTATTCTTAGCCACCTTCCACTCTCACTTACATTGTCTCTCTGGAACATTCCATCCATCCCCATGGCTTGAGGAACCACCGTAAAGCAGAGATTCCCAAAGCTACAACCCAACCCAGGTCATTCCCTGAGCTCCAGTACAATACATCCTACTTTCTACTGTACAAATGCCTCAGGTATCCCGAGACAATCAAATTCCAACATGTCTACAACTGAGATCATCATCATCTCTCTCTCCCTTTCACAGTCCCTCTTCCTGGATTCAGTATCTTCGTAAGCACTGCCACCATGGTCTGTGAGCCCCTTGAGAACAAAGACTATTTCTCAATGTCTCTGTTTTCCCAGGCCTAGCAGAGTCACTAGTACACAGTCAGTGTTTACTCCAAGTTTGCTGAGTGAATAAGATTTAAAGGCTTTCACAGAGTTGGCATTGAAGAAAGAAAAAGTGAATTAAAAAATGTCTTTCCTTTTAATGTAATTTCACTTCTTTTGATAAATCAAGTTAAAAATATAAATTAATAATATAAATATACCTATTTAATGATCTCTGAGTACTTGCATGTTCATCTCCCCCCACAGGTACCATCATGGAGTCCCAGACTACCAAAACACACACACACACACACACACACACACAAGTTCTAGGATGATTAAGATGGCTCGTCTGAATCACGGAGGAGGGAAATAATACTCAGTAGCTTCTCCTAACCTAGTTATGAGATACAATCAGGCTCCATGGACAGGCCTATGTCAGTGCAGGGCTGTGATTCTCAAAACAAACTCTCTTCCTAAACACTTTAAAACAAAACAAAACAAAACAAACTCACTGCTGTTGAATCAATTCCGACTCATAGCAACTCTACAGGACAGAGTAGAATTGCCCCACAGGGTAAACCTTTGTGGAAGCAGGCAGCCGGCTTTCTCCTGCAGTGTGGCCGGTGGGTTCAAACCACTGGACTTTTGGTTAGCACCTAAGCACTTTAACCACTGTGCCACCAGGGCTCCCCTAAACAGCTTAGAGAACAATTTTTCTATCTTTGAAGCTAAGGGATATCATTCCTAAATTGGCATATTTTAAGGTCTTTCAGTGACATATCACCTGGTGCCATTAATATTCATCTCAATTGCCCATTAGCTATGAAAACAATAGCCATTAGTTAAGTAACATGCATTACTGATAATAACTGTTAATACGACTGTAATAAGCACTTTCACAAATCACTGCAGTCAATCCTCACAATAAGCCTCTCAGCCAGGAGTTGTCATCATCCCCATTTTACAGATGATGAAACTGAAGTTCAGACTGATTAAATCACAGATGGGCTACAGGTGGCAGTAACAGGATTCAAATTCAGATCTACCTGTCTCTACAACTTGTGCCTTTAACCACTCTGCTGCCTCTTAGAATGCATGTACTGGAGCTGCAATGCTACAGAAAAAACAGACAACAAACATACGTAACAAAGTGTGTGTGCATGTGTGCGTGTGTATATATATATATATACACGCACACGTACACACACACATGTCAAAAACATGTTCTTCCGGAACACCAGGGAAATATTTTTCTTCACCATAAACAATTGGAGGAAAAATTGTAAAACAATAAATAATCCTAATTTGTGATAATCACAAACACTAGAAGAAATTAAGCCAGTTCTCCAATGTGTTCTGAAACAAATCAGACACTGTCTTCCAATCCTTACGTACCTGATTTTTCAAAGGCCCGAGGAAGCCTAAATTTTCTGCCATCCGCTGAGCTTGGCTGTCCTTTATCCCTTCAAAAATGTCAATTTTCTCCTGGTAAAAATGAATCAAATAAATGAAATAAGGACACTCAACTGAGAAGATTTATAATCTCAAAAAAAATGCTTAGTATATATTTGCAAAAGAGTAGTTAAGTATGGCATCTTTCCAGGATCTCCGAGCAAGGCTACTGCGGCTGCCTAAAGGGTATGTTTTAACTAGCAGACCATCTGTGGAACAGCCTTTCCAAAAACTATGTAATTCTTCAGGGTGGCATGCTGACAAGACAAGCTGATGCCAGTTTTCACTTTTAATTACTATACAGATGTCACTGATGAATATTTAGTCAGTTAATTTTTATGACATCTTTTGGAAGACTTCCAAAGTAAGGTTTTGCAGCCTGATATTGCTGTTAGGTTTAGAGCTTGTTATACATAGGTTAAATAGTGCCTTATGATTTACACACCTTATTGATGATAATTATTAATAATACCTTAGCTTGACGAAGGGCCATTCTCCTAAAAGATACTGAGCAGTATCCATATTTAGTACTTTATGTATTCTCCTAACAAGTGGAATAATGTGTTTTAAATGATGTTAATTTTGAAAAAGGTCAGGTATTACTGGTCAATCAGCATGTGAAGTCTCAATTTAACTACCCAGGTAGTTAACTTAAATAAGTAGTATTAGTGAAAATATTTTCAAACCAATCACCAAAGTATGAGTAAATTATCTAGACAAAGAGAGTCAAGAAATAAAATCCCCCCTTTTTGAAGAAGAAAAAAAAAAGATCACATTCTAAAAGACATATTTAAATTTTGAATGGGATTTTTTTAACACTAAGAGCCCAGAATTAAAACCTAGAATTACAGTGCTAAAGATCATGGATTTTTCTTCTTACAGAATATTCTGGGGTAGATTAAGAAAACACTTTCTACACATCACTCCATTTAATCCTCACAATTCTATGTGGGGGAAATTACCCCATTTCCATTTTACTGATGTTAAAATGAGGTTTAGACACATTAAGAAACTTGCTAGCTAGTTAGGATTTGAACTCACATCCTTCTGTCCAGAAATAAATATCAATAAAAGGAATAAGATTTCAAGAACTGCAACAAACTGACAGAACCTGGACCTTAGAAAGATTCTGTTTTACATCAGTAGGAGTCACGATCGAAAGGCTGGTTGTTCGAACCTACCCAGAGGCACCTCAGGAGAAAGGCCTGGTGATCTCCTTGAAAACCCTATGAAGTACAGTTCTGTTCTGCAACCCACAAGGTCACCATCAGTCAGAATCAACTCAATGCCAACTGGTTTGGTTTTTGGTTTGCTTTACATCAATAATACTGAGAGACAGCAATACATTCTCTGGTTCACAGCTGGTCTCCCAGGAGAGAACATGTGATCACAGGTGCTGTCACTGGGACAGAGTTAACCAAGAGGAAGTGGAAATATCATACCCCCTCCCAATGGTTAATTCTTGGGACAAATTAGACAGAAAGGAACAAGGGAAGAAGAAGAGGTAGGAAGAGGAAAGAAGGGAGGGAGGAAAAAGGAAAGAAAAAAACCCTTGAACAGTGAATTCCTTGGTTCACCCAACCTTCAGGGGAGCCCTGGCGGCACAGTGGTTAAAGCACTTGGCTGATAACGGAAAGGTCAGCAGTTCAAACCCACCAGCAGCTCTACTGGAGAAAAGGCCTGGCGATCTGCTCCTGGAAAGATTACAGCCTATGTCTACTCTGTTACATGGGGTCGCTACGAGTCGGAATTGACTCGACGGCACCCGACACCATCACCCAACCTTCGACTGGACACCTAGTAAGGAAAAGGTCTCAACATTTTCATACATTAAACCCCAGAAACAGGTTTACTGCTGCTAGCCTCAGACTCCACATTAAACATTTAACAGCTTCTACGCTAACAATCAATTAACACAATGCAGGCAGTAATTTAAACATACCTTAAAAATAAGTTCTGGAGAAGAAACTGCCACCTCTTCAATGTCAACGCCCCCCTGGGGACTGCCGACCAGAACGGGGCCATTGCAGGACCGATCCATCAGAATCGCCAGGTAGGTTTCTCTGGAAATGTCTAGGGCTTCAGCCACCATCACCTACCACAGTAGTGGGAAAGTCAAATTAATTCAGTATTGAATTGACTTCCACTTGGAAATCTATACGAACTTGTGACACAAATCAAACAGCTTCATTTTCGGGCCCTTAAAGCCCTGCCACTGAGCTTCCCGAGATTCTAGAGTTGTGCTCTCCTGACACCCAGTGCCCATTTCCACCTCCTTAATTGATCCTGTTAACTTGTTCAAGTGACAGGTATTTGGTTTGCCTCAAGGAACCTTCCCACTTTAATCTTTTTTTTTTTTTTCTTCCTTGAGAAACCCTGACACTTAAGAAAAACTCCAGGGAAGCAGCTGTTATTTTAATTTGAGATATTTAACAGTACATATATATTACTGCACTGATTTTTCTCGGATTTCACTGGTGGAAAATCAAGTTTGACTGCCAAAGAAGGATTCTTTTCACAGTATGTCTGATGCTTCATATGTTTGTATACTTCTCATTTTATTTCATTTTATACTTTCTTTTAAATTACAAACATAATATTTGCTTGTTCAAAAATCATGCAAATGATATCAAAAGTATATAAACTAAAAAGTAAAAACAGCTCACTACCCCACCATACACACCCCCGCCACACACACACACCCCCACTAGACACACACCCTTTGGGCCCTTTCAAGGTGGCACTGGTAGATCAGTGGAAGAATTCTCACCTTCCATGCAGGAGATCCAGGAGACCCCTGCCAATGCACCTGAGGTGCACCCACCACCTGTCTGTCAGTGGAGGCTTACATCTTGCTGTGAGGCTGAACAGGTTTCAATGGAGCTTCCAGACCAACACAGACTAGGAAGAAAGGCCTGTCGATTTACTTCTGAAAATCAGCCAGTAAAAACACTATGGATCACAATAGCCTAGTCCAATCTGCAAACAATCATGGGGTCAGCAAAAGAGCAGGCAGCCTTTAGTTTCTTTGTGCACGGGGTCGCCATGAGTCCTGGCTACTCTATGGCAACTAACGGCAAGTCAAGGTGGGCACAAGTCCATACGGAACCTTTGTTATCATTGGAAAAAAGTGCCCTTTTCTCTGGAAGGATGGGGCCACGTGCTAGGACAATGACTGAGCAAGAGGCAGGTGGGATAGATGGAATTGAGCCCTCATTCCCTGCCTTGGCCAGGTGCCCTTTTGCTCTGCACAAATTCAACAACTGAATGCAGCCAACTGTTCCGGGAGAAACCAAGACAAACTTTTTATTCTCTTCTCAATGCATCTGCAAGCACTACAGTAATGGAATCATCTTACACATGGAAGCATATTATATATACTAGAATTCCTTTCTTTCATTTTTCCTTTCTTAACACAACAGTGTGAACATCTGCCCAAGACCTTCACTCTTTATAGTGATGGTAAGTATGTATATGCTGTTAGTTATTTAACCATGGATTCACTAGGCGATGCAAATGTCTAAAACACTCAGCTGCTAACTGAAAGGCTGGAGGTTGGAGTCCACCCAGAGGGGACTCAAAAGAAAGGCCTGGCAGTCTACTTCCAAAAACGTCAGTCACTGAAAAGCCTGTGGGGCATAGTTCTACTCTTGACACACATGAATTTACCATGAATCAGAATGGACTCAACAGCAACCAGCAGTGGTGGTGATTTAACCATGCCCTTAAACCAAAACCAAACCAAACCTGTTGCTGTTGAGTTGATTCTGACTCAGAGCAACCCTACAGGACAGGGCAGAACTGCCCCATAGGGTTTCCAAGGCTGTAATCTTTATGAAAGTAGACTGCCATATCTTTTCTCCTGCGAAGCGGCTGGTAGGTTAGAATTGCTGACCTTTTGGTTAGCAGCTAATCGCTTTTAACCACTGCACCACCAAGCTCCCTACCATGCCCTTAACAACAGATATTTATGTGGCCTTCAATTTTCTAAACTGCTACTTCAGTGATTATTTTTGTACACATATCTTTGGTCATTTGTTTTAGTATTCTTGCAGATAAGGTCCCCGGATCTAAAATGGCTAGGATTTAGGCTTTTTATATTTAGAATTTTGTAAGTACTGTCAAATTATCCCCATAGAGGCTGTATCAACTTATACTCCCAACAAGAACAGTAAAAGATATGTTCAAACATTTTTAAAAGAAAATAAGGACACGCCCATAAATAATCAGTAATAGAACTGAAAATAATAAGAGCACTTACATTGCTTTTCCTAAAAGCAGTTCAGTAAAAGCTTTTAAGAAAAATTGGCTAAACAACATTCAATTTTAGCCACCCAGATATCATAAAAACACTAACTTTTAAGTCACATAAAATGGAGTAAATACATGACGATTTAAAAAGATATAATGTAATGAATATATAACTCCCTCTTGAAATGTTTTTCAAATCTTTATAGAATTTATCACCAGTTAAGAAGAAAATACCTTATAAGAGGCTTCATACTGACTCTTTTATCATAAATGGGTAGTAGCTCCTAAGTATATAAAAACTATTTCTTGACACATGGTGTTAGGATTATCACAGAACCATTCTGATTTCAAGTTGGTTGTTCTTTCCAACAATACAGGCCAATGAAGGCCAATCTAAAAGCAAATACCTAATTCTCCTCTCAGCATTTAGGTTGTCTGAAACATAGTCAACTCTCAGAATTTCTGATTTAGGAGTGGGGAAATATTTGAAGCAAAAATATTTAGTACTATCCTTTCCTCAACAAATATATTAAGTTCAATATACAGAAATAACATGGTTCACTTTATCAGCAATAACCTTAATAAAACATTATAATTAAGGTAATCAGTTCTAAAAATCTCTCTAGAAGGAGAAAGCTGTTTTAAAAACTTTGGTAAGCACAAAATTCCAAATGAGGAGCATGTTTTGTTTGTGCTTTCAGGTCTATTGGCATAACTACTATTCACTTTCTAACGTGGAGTTAGTCTAGTAATTAAGATTTAAAGATTTTTGGTAGTTATTCTTGGAAGCAACACAACATTATAACTTTTTAGGATAAGTGTCATTCAAGAGTCCTATTTTTAATCTTCTGAAATGTTGACAGATGTGCTCTGCATTCCATCAAAATTCTATTTGCAAAGACCAGATGCTACCTCAACAACTTCTTCTTGGTAGAAATAATGTATTAGTCTTTAAGAAAAAGTCCCTAGGAAAAAGAAGACTATCAACAGAAAATTCAAAAACATTTATATGAAGGCAATTTTTAATGTTATGCCATCTGTAACCCTGGATGCCAGAATGTTTTAGAAATTGTTATAGAGAGAACCTAAATGGACTCCATGAACCCTTAGCCCAGGAGAAGCTTACTTAGGCACACTGTGAAAAAGCTTCATCTGTGAATCACACAAGGAACGTCACCACACTTCCCATCTGAAGTCCTCTTATACAGGAAGCTGTTTTACTCTTCTTCACCCTACTTGACCACTGAACCTTTTTTTTTTTAATATCAGTGCTACTCAAATTGTGGTATCTGGATGAGTACCAGCATGCGAACTATTTGTAACAGGACTGTGAAGAGACAAGATTAAAAGTAAACTCTCAATTTTTGAACTTATCTCTGTGAAGCAGTAACCACTAGTGGCACGGAATCATAGACCACATGAGGAGCAGGACTGTGTGACATCCCTTGTTACCATCCCAAGAAGCACACAACACATTGGCACAGATTAATAAAAAAAAATCTGGTGTGTTGTTTTCTTAAATAAAGCTTAGAAACTGAAAGTTTCTATAATCTGGGGCAAGTCTACCTAGAGGCACCTTGGAAGAAAGTCCTGGTGATCTACTTCCACAAAATCAGCTACTGAAAACCCTATGGAGCACAGTTCTACACACATGGGATCGCCATGAGTTGGGACTGACTCGACAGCAACTGGTTTTGGTTTATAATCTGGGGACTTCTGCTTTTGAGAAGATAGAGTAGATGTACTTTTCCCTATTCCTCTTGTTAAATACAAGTAAAAACCTTGGACAATATATATAAAACAAACTTAAGAACTTGGAAAGGTAGATAGAAGAAGCCATATTAGCAAGGGAACTCAGAATCCAAGGAACAACATAATGATGAGTTCCCTGGGTTTCCTTTTTGACTCGTAAATCTCAGACTGGGTTCTAGAGAAGTCAGCAACCCAGAAACACCAAAGGCACAGACGAGAAATCTCCACGCCCATATGGTTTCACTAGAGAATTCTATGAAACGTTTAATTACCAACTATAAATAATCTCTTCCAGAAAATAGAAGAGGAGGAAACACTTCTCAATTTCTTTTATGAAGCTAATATTCACCTGATAGCAAAACCAGAAAAAGACAATACAAAAAAGGAAAGCTACACACCAATATGCCTCATGAATGTCCGTGCAAAAATTCTTAATAAAATACTAGCAAGTATAATTAAGTAATATATAAAGAGAATTATACACTATGATCAAGTGAGGTTTTTTCTAGGGACACGAGGATTTTCAATATTTGAAAATCAACGCAATACTGCATTAACAGGCTAAAGAAAAAACTCACATGATTATATCAATTAATGCAGAAAAAATTCATTTGACAGTATTCCGCACCTACTCAAGATAAAAACTCTCCTAAAAATAGAAATAGCGGAGTGTTTCCTCAGCTAGATAGAGAGCATCTTCAAAATACCTACAACTAACGCTATACTTATAATAGTGAAAGACCGAACGCGTTACCACTAAGATCAGAAACAAGGCAAGGAGGACTACTGTTACCACTCTTATTCAACACAGTACTGGAAGTTCTAGCCAACAAAATAAGGAAAGAAAAGGTACACATATTGGAAAGGAAGAAATAAAATCGTCCCTATTTGCAGATGACATGATCGGTTATAGAGAAAATCCCAAGGAATCTATCAAAAAAAAAAAAAAAAAAGAAAAAAAAACCCTAGAACTTATAATAATAATAAATAGGTTCAGCAAGGTCACAGGATACAAAATAAACATACAAAAATCACAGCATTTCTATATACTAGCAGTGGACACATGGATACCAAAATTGAGAATCTAACATCTTTGATAATGAACTAAAAAATGAAATATTTAGGTGCAAATCTAACAAAACACGTACCATACTTATCTGCTAGAAATGACAAAATGCTGATGAAAAAAATAAAAGTAGATCTGAGTAAATGGAGAGACGCATCATGAACTGAAAGACTCAGTATAGTTGAAATGGCAATTCTCTCTAAATTGATATATAGCTTTAACAAAATTCTATCATCTGAGCAAGATTTTTTTTTTTTAAGATAAAGATTACTCTTAAGATTTATACAGAAAGCCACAGGATCTAGAATAGCTATGACAGTTTTGAAAAGAATAAACTGAGAAGACAGTCTACCCAATTTAAAGAATTATTACACGGCTACAGTAATCAAGACTGTGTGATACTGGTAGATGGACAGGCACGTATATTAATGGAACAGAATAGAAAACCTAAAAATAAACCCACACAAATATGTGCACTTAACTTTTGATATTCAAAAGCACTTCAATGGAGGAAAGATAGCCTTTTCAACAAAACGTACTGGAGCAAGTAGACAGCTGCAAGCAAAAAAAAAAAAAAAACCTCTACCTAAGTCTAGGGAAAAAAAAAGAAATAGGAGAAAATCTTTGGTATGTAAGCTGTCGTTGTTAGTTGTCATCGAGTCAATTCTGACTCTGAAACCCCAGGTGTGTTTGAACTCATGGTGACCCCTGGGTAGGTTCAGACTGCCAGCCTGGCCAGTGGTCCAGTGCTTAACTTTTTGCACCACCCGAACACCTAGTATGTAGGACAGGGCTAGGAAAAGAATTCTTAGACTTGATACTAGAAGAAAATATTTGCAAACTACACATCTGATAAGGGACTAGAATCTACTATAACTCTCAACACTCAAACAGTAAAAAAAAAAAAAAAAAAAAAATCTAATTAGAAAATAGGTAAAACACGTAAAGAAACAATTCACCAAAGGACACAGAGATGGCAAATAAGCACATGACAAGATGTACAGCATCATTAACCATTAGGGAAATACAAATAAAACCACAATGAGACATCACTACACACTGATCAGAATGGCTAAAATAAAAATGATAACACTACAATACAGTAAAATGTTAAAAGTTTTTGTATCTGAGAGATGGGACTATGGGAAGCTTTTATTTTTATTATTTCAGCTTTTCAGTATTTTCCAAATTTTCCTTACTAAGCATGTGGCATTTGAAAAAAAAATTTCTAAAAAAGGAAAAAAATAATGACACCACCAAATTCTGGCAAGGATGAGGAGAAACTGGACCACACATACACTGCGAGCAGGAATGAGAAATGGTTTGATCACTCTAGAAAACAGTTTGGAATTTTCTTAAAAAACTAAACATGCAACGGCCATGACTACATGCAACTGCCATATGACTACATGAAACTGCCATATGATTACATGCAACTGCCATATGACTAAATGCAACGGCCATATGACTACACACAACTGCCATATGACTACACACAACAGCCATATGACTACACGCAACGGTCATATGATTATATGCAACGGCCATATGACTAAATGCAACGGCCATATGACTACACACAACTGCCATATGACTACATGCAACGGCCATATGACTACATGCAACTGCCATATGATTCAGCAATTGTGTTCTAAGGCATTTATCCCATAGAAATGAAAACTTATGTTCAAACAAGAATTTGTACACAAATGCTTACAAGCAGCTTTATCTGTAATAACCAAAAACTAGAAACAATCCAGATGTCTTCACTGGGTGAACAGTCAAACTATGGTACCTACATGGTAATATATATACACCAGGGAATACTACATGGAATAAAAAGAAACACAACAACCTGGATGAATCTTCAGAAAATTATGCTGAGTGAAAAAGGGCAATGACCAAAAGTTATATATTGTATAACTTCATTTACATAAGATTACGGGAAGGACAAAACTACAGAAATGGAGACTAGATTAGCGATTACTACTACTACTACTATCCACCGCCGTTGAGTCCATTCCAACTTACAGCGACCTAACAGGACAGAGGAGAACAGCCCTAGAGGGTTTCCAAGAAGCGGCCGATGGATTAGAACTGCTGACCCTCTGGTTAGCAGCCGAGCTCTTAACCACAGTGCCACCAGGGCTCCAGATTAGTGATGGCCGGGGGTTAAAGGCGGAGTCTGGCAGGAGCAAATCAGATAGGTTTATCAAAGGGCTACATGAGGAATCCTTGTGGTGAAGGAAACGCTGTGCATCCTGACTGTATCAGTATCAGTATCCTGGTTGTGATATTGTACTATAGTTTTACAAGATGTTATCATCGAAAGAAACTGGGCAAAGGGTACAGGGATCTCCCTGTATTATTTCTTATAACGACACGTGAATCTACAATTATCGCAAAATAAAACGTTCATTTAAAAAAATTTCTGTAGTCCTAACGATAATTTTAATATCAGGTATTAATGTTTACTATGTTAGGCACTTATTACATGCACGTACTAATTTATTTCATCTTTAACAATCACATCAGGCAGGTTATTATTATTATTATTATTCCCATTTGAAAGTAAGACATGGGTTATTAAACGGTAGAACACTATTAAACATAATACTGAAAGAAAAACTAATAATTTCCACCTAAAAACTTCACTACTGTATTCCGGAACACATGCCTGGGATTTAAAGAAGTCCAATAAATACTTCCTGGACAATAATCAAATCTACCAGACTCTCATACGTATGAACCTCATGTATCACTAAAGTTTACCCTTGCCCTCCTGCCAAGCTGCAAGGCGGGACTGAACGATACACCACCACCATCAGTCGGCATTAACTCCTCTCTGACTCATAGCGACTCCATGTGTTTCAATAAGAACTGTGCTCCATAGGTTTACCGCTCATAACGGAATTTAAAAGGGAGATAAAAGCACTGTGCCAAGCCAACCAAAAACAAAGCAACAAAATGAAACACTTGAGTTCTGAACAGTTCTTGCATCTGCCTGAGAGGCAGTGGGAAAGGGAAATGATCATAAGCAGTTTTGTTTGCTCCCTCAATGTTTAGAAAGCCTTTGTGCTCTTAAGAGGATGGAGCTAATGACCCGACAGTATTCCAATCTCCCTCCCACTCAGCGTCCTTTTCAGGGCCAGTACAGACCCTCTCATAGTAAGTACACTAGTAATCAGCTGATGGTTTTTTTAGGTCACGTCAAGAATTTTCCACAAAACTCTCTCTGAAAAGTGAAAACACACTGCCTCCGTGTCCCCAAGCACTGTACACTAGCAGAGATGATCAATCCATGATGCTGTGTCACCAGAGCCGACAGATGCCTCCCCAAATTGTGGCCCTAATTCACTGTTACACTGGAGCCTTTTAACCATCCACACTCCTGGGGCCAGTTTTATTGGCAAGGGACCTGTGTAGCTGCACAAGGCCTCGTGCTCAGAAGGGCCCCACACTTGGTTTACTGCTCCACTGTTGCTGTCTAGAAACCTGACCAAGGGTTCCTGCATTTTAATTTTGCAGTGGACCCTGAAAATCCTGCAGCTGGTCCTAGGTATATGAGGGTGGTACAGCAAAAAGGGAAAAGACTGTCAGGAGGGAGAGTCAGATTCTGGCCTTAGCTCTGTCACTCACTATTTCATGACTGAGGACTAAGGGAGGCCACTTTGCTCTTCTGAGCTTATTTTCCATGTGTGTGTGTGTTTGTGTGTGTGTGTGTGTGTGTGTGTGTATGTGTGTGTATGCATGAGCACATGTGCACGCACCTATGTGTGTGAGAGCATGTGTGTGCCCTGTGTGTAGATGACAGCGCGCGTGTGTGTGTGCACATGTGTGTGTGTATGACAGAGATACACACTTGGGTGCTCCAGCAGACTTGACTAATTCAACATACTCACAGCAATAACAGTGGCTCAAAACAATAGTAACCTCAAAGGACGATATAGGGCACTTAGAAAAACAAGAATCAGAACAGGCAATTCTGATACACAGGACTGAGGGTGGGGCTGGGGGTGGGAAGATGTCCCCCACTGAGTATAAGAGCTCAGCTATTTTACCAAGTCCTTCTCAGCTTTAAACAGAATGTGTCTGGGTTCTGAAAGTGAAAGTCATTGTTCTGGCCACTCACTCCAACTCACTTTTGTCAAACACTGATGAAAAAAAATAATACTGGTATGGTAGAGCCATTTTCATTCTTCCTCAAAGTCATGTCAATCAGTAAACAGATTATGTGAGGTTTAAGAAACGAAATGCAAAGAGCAGTGCTTCGTTAGATTCTGTCAAAACAGAAGCATGATTTTCCTTCCTTTTTTTAAAACATATATATAGAAAATTACCAAAAGCAATCATATTACCTTGTTAACTTTCACACCATCTTTTGGAGTTTGCTTTGTTGCTAGATTATAACCAATCATCTGTTTAGCCAGCTGTCCCACAACTTTAGGGCTACGGAGAGAGAAAAAGAGAAAAGAAAATATATTTCCATGTTAAAAATCATTTTAAAGAAGTGTTTATATGTACCCATTTCCATGCTGCACAGGGTCCACATCCATCCTGTGGGTCTTTCCACTCATATACTATCTGCCTAGTGCTGTGGCAGAGGTGAACAGAGAGGAGAAAAAATGCATGAATGAATGAACACATGAATGAAATATAAGATGCCTGCTTGCCTCTACTATTCTTTCCCCCAAATAACTTAACAGCCATAGATGAGAGACAAGGTTGAAATGCCGAAAAGATGTAGATAAGAGATGAAAATATAACGAAGATTTGATAGTGGACAACTGAGGAAGTATTGAGCAATGAGGGGGATAAGAGAAGGCATAAGAATCAATCTAAATAATATGAAAACTTGTGTGACAGGAACAGGTAGGAGAGGACAGTGTTTGGTGCTGGGAGACATGGGAGAGAAAGCTGAAAAGACAGGCTTACTTAAAGGAAAGCTGCGGCTATCATACAACTGATGCCACTGGTAACAGGGAACCACTGCAAGTTCTTGAACAGGGGAGTGGCACTATGAAGTGGAGCCCTGGCAGTGCACTGGTTAAAAGCTCAGCTGCTAACCCAAAGATCGGCAGTTCAAATTCACAAGCTGCTCCTTGGAAACCCTATGGGGCAGTTCTACTCTGTCTTACACGGTCGCTATGAGTCAGAATTGCCTCAACAGCAGCGGGTTTGGTTGTTATTATTATTTTGGGTATTATGTAAATAGCAGTTAATCTGCAAGTCATATCATTCCCAACATTAATGATGAATCACTAGTTGTCCGGAGAGGAGCAGTGTTAAGTTTTCACAAATTAGGACAGAAAAATCCTTAATGGGAGAACAACAACTGAGCATTGCCAGAGCCCACTACCTGTAACGTCTGTTCCCTCTACTTGCTGCCTCTGCTCCTGCCCCATCCCAACAGTCTTTCTCCGTGCTCCTTTCAGTCATGAACAGGATCTTCCATAATCACTTGGCCCAAAGAAAAGGAATTAAAACCTCCAGACTTACTCTTTTGTCAAATGAACGCCTCCTTTCAACCCGCTATTGAAGATACCTTTTCCTCTTCCTCCAGCTAAGATCTGGGCTTTCAAAACAATTTCTTTTGCATCTGAAAAAAGAAATATCCAGAGTTGGTACCTGATTTTAAATTCTCTCTCTTTTTTTTAAAGCAACAAGGAAAGCGGTAATGACATACAACTTCAAAAGTGACTAGTAAAACTCTCTCAAACTAACTTTGAAAATAAAAGCAATAGAGAATTTCAAAAACACTCATGTGCCTAAATGCAAAGCTTATTTACTGAGGACTTTCGAATGCTTCCTTCTGGTTTAATCAGCTAATACTTGACCATCCCAAGGGAAAAGAAGACGTGTACTCTTGCTCTTTTGCATTGAAATAAGAAAGATGCTAAATAAATCCAGGACAGAAGTATTAGTTTTACTGTGTAATGACACTCCCATATGGCAGATGCACCAGTCAGTAAGAGAAACTGCCTGTCAGCCACCTAAGACATCAAAGGGAAGACTGGATTATGTGGGGGAAAAGATTTAAAGACAAAAAGAAAGAGCAGTATTTAATAACTCTATTCATGGAAACCAACAATTTTCTAAGCAGTTGTTCTACATGTTGATAGGGTTGAGTGGGAAAAATGGATTAAAACTAAAAGCAAACAATATTTTACAACTTTTTGCAAGGTTACAAAACATGCCAGTGGAAAGTGGTTGTGGAATCTTCATTTCTAAACACACTCAAGGAAAGAGTGAACTGCCTGTTCTTAACCTTTTAGATCAGAGTCACAAACTCAAGTATATTTATGGGCCTGGCAGGACATAGGGCATGTGAAGCAGCTTGGGGATACCTGGGGCCTCTACCAAATAAGAGAGATCACCTCCACAACTGCAACAAAAAAAAAAAAGGGAAGGGGGAAGTAGGGAGCCCCAGAGTCAAATCTGAACAGACCCATAACAAGGAAAGAGATTAAAGAAGTAATAAAAAAAAAAAACTCCCAACAACAACAAAAAAATCCCGGCCATGTTGGCTTCACTGGAGAATTCTACCAAACATTTATAGGAGAGCTCACACTAGTACTACTCAAATTACTTCAGCACATAGAAAAGGAAGGAAAACTCCCGAATTCATTCTATGAAGGCAGCATAACCCTGATAACCAAAGCCAGGCAAAGACACCACAAAAAAGAAAACTACAGACAAATATCTCTCATGAATATAGATGCAAAAATTCTCAACAAAATTCTAGCCGGTAGAATTCAGCATCATATAAAAAAAAAACTATACACCACAACCAAGTGGGATTCATACTAGGTACGCAAGGATGGTTCAACATTAGAAAATCAATCAATGTAACCCATCACATAAATAGAACAGAAAAAAATAATTACATGATCATCTCAATGGAGACAGAAAAGGTATTTGATAAAGTTCAACACCCATTCCTGATAAAAAACTCTCAATAAAATAGGAACAGAAAAAAATTCCTCAACATAATAAAGGGCATCTATACAAAACTAACAGCCAACATCATTCGCAATGGAGAGAGGCTGAAAACACTTCCCCTGAGAACAAGAACAAGACCAGGATGCCCTTTATCACCACTCCTATTTAACACTGTGCTGAAGTCCTAGCTAGAGCAATAAGGCAAGAAAAAGAAATAAAAGGCATCCAAATTGGTTAAAGAAGAAGAATAACTACCTCTATTCACAGATGATACAATCCTATAAATAGAGAACCCAAATTCCACAGGGAAACCACTGGAACTAATAGAAAGATTCAGCAGAATAGCATGATAAAAGATTAATATACAAAAGTCAGTTGGATTCTTATACACCAACGAAGAGAACTTTGAAAAGGAAATCACGAAAACAATACCATTTATAATAGCCTCTAAAAAGATAAAATATTTAGGAATAAATCTAACCAGGGACATAAAAGACCTATACAAAGAACATTATTGCAAGAAACCAAAAGAGACCTACATAAATGGAAAAACCATGCTCATGGATAGGAAGACAGCACTGTGAAAATGTCAATTCTACCCAAAGCTATCTACAGATATAAAGCAATCCCATTCCAAATACCAACAGCATACTTTAACAAGATGGAAAAACTAAATACCAACTTTACATGCAAAGGAAAGAGGCCCAGATAAGCAAAGCATTATTGAAAGAAAAAAACAAAGCAGGAAGCCTCACACTACCAGATCTCAAAACCTACTATACAGCCACGGTAGCCAAAACAGCCTGGTGCTGGTACAATGACAGACACACAGACCAATGGAACAGAATCGAGAACTCAGATATAAATCCATCCATCTATGGTCAGCTGATCTTTGACAAAGGACCAAAGTCCATTAAATGGGGAAAAGACAATCATTTTAACAAATAGTACTGGCAAAACTAGATGTCCATCTTTCAAAAAGTGAAACAGGACCCATACTTCACATCATATACAAAAACTAACTCAAAATGAAAGAAAAAGAGAGCCAACCCTAGGAGTTCTAATACATGGCATAAATTCAATACAGACTATAACTATCAATTCACAAATACCAGAAGATAAATTAGTTAACTGTGAGCTCCTAAAAATTAAACTTATGCGCATCAAAAGACTTCATCAAAAGAGTAAAAAGAGAACCTATAGACTGGGAAAAAAATTTTCACTACAACATATCCAACAAGGGTCCAACCTCTAAAATCTATACAATACTTCAACACCTCTATTACAAAAAGACAATCCAATAAAAAAATGTGCAAAGGATATGGACAGACACGTCACCAAAGAAGACATTCAGGCAGCTAACAGACACATAAAGAAATGTCTGCAATCACTAGCCATTAGAGAAAGGCAAACCACAACTACGATGAGATACCATCTCACACAGACATTACTGGTATGAATCAAAAAAACAGAAAATAACAAATGTTGGAGAAGTTGCAAGGAGATTGGAATTCTTATGCACTGCTGGTGGGAATGCAAAATAGTACAACCACTATAGAAAACGATATGGTGCCTCCTTAAAAAACTAGAAATAGAAATATCATATGATCCAGCAATCCCACTCCTATGAATATATCCTAGAGAAATAAGAGCTGACACACGAATAGATATATGCACACTCATGTTCCTTGCAGCACTGTTCACAATAGCAAAAAGACAAAAACAACCTAAGTGCCTATCAACAGACAAATGGATAAACAAATTATGGTACACACACACAATGAAATACTACATAATAATAAAGGACAATGATGAATGTTTAAAACATCTCACAATGTGGATGAATCTGGAGGACATTATGCTGAGTGAAATAATGCAATCACAAGAGGGCAAGTATTATATGAGACCACTATTTTAAAAAACCCAAGAAAAGACTTATACACAGAAAAAACAATCTTTGACGGTTACGAGGCAGGGGAGGGTTGGAGAGGGGAGATCACTAACTAAATAATAGACAAGTGTTAACTTTGGTAAAAGGAAAGACAATACACAATACAGGAGAAGTCAGCACAGCTTGATCAAGGCAAAGCCACAGAAGCTTTCTGGACACATCCAAACACCCTGAGAGACCGAGTTACCGGGGCTGAGGGATGGGGATCATGGTCTTGGGGGACATCTATGTCAACTGGTATAAAATAGCTCATAAAGAAAATGTTCTACATCCTACTTCATGGCCTGTAAGCCAGAGCTCTGCTGTCTGACTTCGCAGTCTTGGGATCTCTTGGGATCGCCAGCTCCTGCAGCTACATGAATCAGGAAAGGCCTCCAGCCTGACCCTACTGGGACAGTGCAGCCTCTACAACCATGTGAGCCATTTCCTAAATACAAATCTCTCTACATATACTTTACTCTTTACTGGTTTTGCTTCTCTAGAGAACTCAGCCTAAGACAGATGGTGAGAAACCAGGGTAGACAGGCAAAGGGGAAGACTGCTGACACATGGAGGGGATTGCAACTAATGTCACAAAACTATTTGCTTATAAAATTTTTCAATGAAAAACTAATTTGCACGGTAAACTTTCACCTAAAGCACAATAAAATTAAAAAAAAAAAATCACACTAAGATAAAATACTGAAATCTACAGAAATGGAGGAAAACAAATTCCAAATAAAATATTAAAAAAAAATAAAGAACTGACTGATAATGCATGTGAACGCTTTATCCCAAGGCCTGACAACTCATATGGTTAATTAAAAGAGTACTGCCACCATCAATAAGTTCATTTATTGTCTGTGTATACTGTAAAGAATCTAAAGGACCATTTCCACTACAGCAGAGATGATAACAAAACTATCATTTGTTGGTTTCTTAATATCTAACACCACTCACGTTAGTGAGTATTCCATAAGTATTGGCTACTTCAGCTATTACTGTCATTTTGTTACTCATAGGGAAGCTCTTAGGCAAAGCTTCAAACCGAAAGAGCCGCAGAGGTTTTGCCATGAAAGCAATGGAGAGCCACAGAAGGACATCACACTAAAGAGGCACTGGATCAGATGGTCACCCAGCTGATGTAGTTGCCTTATTAAGGTTAGTTGTCTTTATTGGTTGGCTTTCCTTTCTCCTATATCTGCAGCTTCTTTACATTCAGAAAACCAGGGCTTATCTCCCTCTCAGATGAAAACACAGTTCCTTCTTTGCTGCCCCCCACACCCTGTGACAGCAGTTTCTACCCTGGAGATGAACCATCATAACATCAGTCAAACTGTGACCTAAAAGAAACTGGTTCCCATCAAGCTGAATGGAAGATAAGCCATGATCACTGCTCATATTAGAAACTCACCAGGAAAGGAACAGAAGGGTGAATTCTGTATACAAGAAAAACAGTTAAGAGCAAGAACTTTTGAGTCATATAGATCTGGGTTAAAATCTCCAACTCCACCTATCACTTTCTTTACAAAGGAGACTGAAATTCAGAAAGGAAAAAGTAGCATGCAGGTCTGTAAAATGGTAAAAAACAAAATAATCTATATTTTTATGCTAATGTTAAGAGTAAACAAAATATAGTAGTTAAAGTGCTTAGCTCAATGCCCAAAACATTAAAGAAATAGTCAAAAATGATAGCTATCATCATTATAATTATTTTCAGCGACTGTCCAAAAATGGTATATGGGAAGACATTTCCTCTCTCTCTTTTGAAGACATCAAGAGAAAAAATTACACTTTGCTGTCCAATCAAAGTTTTAATTGTGGTCACTTTAAATTTTTTAGAAGGATACCCAGCATCTCATTGCCGTGCATTTTTCATACTTCTGTCATCCGGAAGGGTGAGATGTCTTCTCTCAGAGCTTTCCAGAGCAAAACTGGAAAGCCAGACAAAACACCTAAATTGAGCACTGTTAACTGGCACCACACAGGCTTGATTAGATCACCTTTAGTCACTAGCCATCAAGACACAGAAACAGTTGTATCCTCAATTAAGTATTGCCAATTATGCGTGTCACCATTTGACCACGTGTAAAAAGACTCCATGCCACCAAGTTGGTAGACTGAGCAACCTCACAGCTTAGAAGATTGTGAAGTCAAGCATTGAGGCAAATCGAAAAAGGGAAAGAAAAAGACTGGATCCAATCTACGTACATCTTCTGCAGCTTATACTCTAGGCCAAAAGTAAGTTCACTAAAATCATCTCTTCTGGTTAGAGCTCAAGTGCTAAATCAATACAGCAGGTCAGTAGCCCAGACTAAAGCGTATCTGTCTCCTCTTGAAGGAAACCCACAAGCAGCAATTTATTTCAATGGGTTTTTATTCAAGCTGCTAAAAATTAAGTGGCCAGATCCAACTTAACAGTAACCAGTCTTTTCACTCAGTATTTAACAAGCTGATTCACACTTAATGTCACTGTTACCATTTTATTTAAAGATCTAATTTCTCCCAAAATCCACACAAGTTTACATCTGTTTTTACATTATCTCCTGCCTCTATTTCCAAACTGAATTACAAAAGAATATCCCATACATAAAATACAATTTTTATCTGAAGATGATTTAACCATACTCTTGGGAAAATAAGCTAAAAGGAAAGAAAAAAATATCACCTACTCAAATAGATTTTGTACAGAAACAGACTGAACCTATACACTGATAACCATATTACTGGGTTTTGAGTTAGTCTCTAGTATACTTATTTTAGGAAAAAGCACTGTAAAAGACATATTTGATAGACTTATAAATATATAAGTATCTCAAATATCGTATCACTCAAGAGAACAATATTTATAGTTATTTAGAAGGTCTAAACAAAACTCCACCCCATGACCTTGTTTTAACTCTAAATACTAGCTGCATTAAAAGAATGCTTTCTCAAATGTTTTCCTCCACTGTTCACCACAATTGTTCTTCTAATTACAATTACAGTTACACCAATTTTTAAAGTCCCCTAATAGTCTCATGCTGAATAAAGAATGTTATTAGAAGCATTATTAAATCTAAACAAACAAAAAAAGTTAAATTCATTAGGGGATGCACAACCCAAATAGACTTAGTGAGAAACACTTTTAATTAGGCAAGCTTTGTACAACTGGTTCCATTCGTTTTTTAATAGATGGCATTCTGAAAACACATCTATGCAAAATAATGTTCACAAGACTTAGTTCAGAGCCATCCTGCAAATGGACCATAGTTAATGTCTGAGAATGCTAATCAAGAATATCGATAAGAGTAAGTTATTTTCAACTCTCTTTTTAAAACAGTTTAGAGATGAATCAAATATTTGTATTACTGAGCTGGTTTTTATTCAGCACTGCTCTCTTCCAAAATGTAATGCTTTCAAAAACGTCATGCAGTGCTGTGAACACTGCCACTTCACTGAGAAGACTACAACAATGATCATTTATTTTGAGTCAATAACACTGGACTTGTTTGGGGGAACTAGGATTTCTATGGTTCACTGACTGGAGCTAAATTGGAATATCCAGTTTTCAGCATAACTGCACTGTATAATTTCTAGCATGGAGATCACCTTTCATGAGGTTTGACAGAATTCCTAATTGAGAAAGTTAAAATGCATTTCAGATTTACCTATTACTGGAAGGCAAGGAGGAGGGGAAGGGGAGGCAAGAGAAAGGTTGAAAGGATATTATGGAAAAATGAACCTTTAGAAAGAATATGGAATAACAGGGAGATAAATTAGAAGCCCACACGTCAATTTCCTCAAGGAAATGAGCTAACTTCTTTATGACCTCAGCACCCAAACTCAAAACTGGAGAATTACCCATCTTCAATCATTACTGTAAATGTTCCTCTCAAAAAAAATAAAAAAACAGTTGCTTTCGAGTGGATTCTGACTCATCATGACCCCAGGTGTGCAGACTACAACTGTGCTCCGTTTCAAAAGCAGATTACCAAGCCTTTCTTGTGAGGCACCTCTGGGTGGGTTTGAACAGTCAATCTCTCAATTAGCAGTCAAGCGCTTAACAGTGTGCACCACCCCACTGACCAAAACCATAACGGTCAAGTCAATTCCAACTCATAGCAACCCTATAGGATAGAAGAACTGCCACCATAGGGTTTCCAAGGCTGTGACCTTTACAGAAGCTGACTACCACATCTTCCTCCTGCAGAGCGGCTGGTGGGTTCAAACCTTTAATCTTTCGGTTAGCAACTGAACACTTAACCACTTGTGCCACCAGGGCTCCTTCTGTACGGACTCCTAAAAAGTCCCTATGGACCGACTCATATTTCCTCAAGTTGCAACAAGGCTGCTGGGAATAAGATGATATTGTAATGACTCTTTTCTTCTGTCCAATGGCATCTCTGACATGGAAATAATTATTTCAACTTTCAAGATGTCTGACACGGGCTCGCTAACCTTTGGGACAGAGAATTTCAACTGTACAAGTTATCACAATGAACAATTTCACCAATGGTTAGATCGACTTGACTGAATTAAGACTGGAGATACTTGGTTCCTCATCTGACTGCTACCCACCAAGATGTAACTGCATATACCTGAAACAGAGATTTTCAAATATAAATAAAAGAAGGATACAGAATTACCATCTCTCAGTCAGATATTTTATGATACAAATAGGAAGTTGTCCAGGGAGAGATTATTTCATGGTAAGAAATCCTTTACTGATAAAGTTTTTCTGTAAATTTTAAATCTGCTATAGAATATGGTAGCCAACTAATTTCACATTATGAAAAATAATTCCCTCATTTGTATGCTGTGGGGACATGATAATGCCACTTTTGAATAGCTTATTGATTGTAAAAAATATATAATAACATTATCTTAACACAAAACATACCTATGTTTTCAAAGGAGTGATTTTAATTCCAGCCCCTATGAAAATTCCTAAAATTTGATAAATCATCAATATTTTAAAGAGTATGAAAGTATGAAAAACCTTATTTATTTTTATTACTACATAAGAGGTCTTATTAAAATGTATAATGATATATTAGGCCACTGTTGTGATCTTGTCACTGATGTTATTTATAAACACTACTACATACTTCATTGGTAAAATTTTTAAAGCTAGATAAAAATAGCTTCTAAAAAGGCTCGATTCTCAGTAAAAGACACAATCTTGCTTTTTTTATGTAGTTTAATACTAAAACAATCTAATATTACGCCAATTAGATTAAAAGATATATTTCTACAAGAAAGCGTAAGGACAAAACTCTCTCACACTGTTAAAAACGGTGGCACAGGGACATCTGACCTCCTCTAGCTTCACAAAGGGGAAGGATAAAACAGATCAACAGTTCAAGACTGACTTCTGTGAGGTAGAGGTCAAACATACCTCCACCGTCCAACCATCTTACCAATTCTGACATCAGCCATCCCTCCCACAGCACTCTCTACTTCTCTGCTGGGTTCGATAATTTGTTGGAATGGCCCATAGAATTCACAGGCAATACTCATGATTATGGGGTTTATTAAGGACGAAGCAGGTTACAATTCAGGATCAGAAATGACTCAGTATACAGTTCTTCGATCAGGACAGTTTTTTCTCAGCTGTGCCCATAGGCAGGCTTCTCCCTGGACCTCGGCCTTGGCCTCGGCCTCTCGGGCCTCCTGGGCCAGCTGGGCCTCTGATCTGCTTGAGCAAGTGTTACAAAGCTCTTTAGCTCCACCAATAGGTGCCCAGAGGCACCCCACTCCACCAGGAAGCCTTGGCCCAAAGGCCCTCAGCTCTCTAGCTCCATGGGTTGGCAAGACTACCTCCACCAAGTGCCCAGAGGCATGCTACTCTGCCACAAGCCTCCTGCCTGAAGGTACTCAGTTTTCTCACTCTGTGGGTTGGGAAGCCCACTGCACTGTCTCCTGGTTCTGCTGCCTCTGCTACTGCTGTTTCTCTACCACTGCTTCTTGCCATCTCACACCATCTCCACTGTTACAGCTCTCTCTCTCTCATGGGTCTAGGAAGTTATCAGCGCAGGGAGCACAGGTCCAAAGGACGAGCTCCACTCCCATTTCTTCTTCTTGCTGGTAGTGAGGGCCTCCCTTTCTGCCTCTGGGATGGCTCATTTTTAAGCCTAGCAGGATGGCAAAACTGACCAGTCCCTTTGTTAGGGCTCCATAAACCTTATTTTCATGGTCCCAGCCCCACAAGGGTGCCATGCACCTTATATGCATTATTAGCAAGGTGTCCAATCCCCTTGGTGAGCCACAAGCATCTTATCTGCATAGTCCCACTCAATTATTTGGTGGGAGTTACAAGACCATGGCAAGAAAGGCCACATAAAAGTGACCCATCACATCACAAACACTGATAGCAAAAATACCCACGTGACCTTATTCAAGTGCCTGTAATTACTCAAAGAATTTCCAGCATTATTAGGTTACAACCACAGGGCATTAAACACATCTCTTCTGCAATTGAAGCCACTTTAAAAAAAAAAAAAAAGACAATCTTTTTCGTCAAAAAAAGAAATTTCCAGAAGAAATCTCTTTTGTTTTATATACAGGTTGCAGGATGAATTAATGATATACATTGATAGTAAAAATACCAGGGTAACATTTGTAACTTCAGCAGATCCTGGAAACAGTCACAGAAGATGAAAGCATTTGTGAACACCAAAAGCATTATTACTGTATTTTATGGTACATTTGAAGGGAAGGAAGGATAAAGGAAAGCTAGCTAATACAAATTCATTTTTCCCTGATTTTGGAACCAAAGATGTGCTTCAGTTCCAGGTTCATTTAGGGGAGCAGAACCACTATGAGTTATGGATGAGAGATTTACCCTAAGAATGCGACCTTATACAACTGCAGGGGGAGCTGAGAAGGGAGGAACTGAAAGTGAGGATCAGAGGAGTAACCACCTAGCCAGTGAGGGGAACCAGCACGCCCAGATGTGGAAGTGGGACAGCGAAGCGGGAGCTGCGGAGAAGAATACAGGACTCGTCGCCAGGCATCTCATCTCATGACGGGCCTGCGTCTGTGCTGATCAGCAAGGTTGGCAGTCAGAAAGAACAGATGGACACAGAGAAGAGTGAGCACAAGCTGGAACCTTGCCAGCATCTCTGCATCAGTCTATCACCACATCTTTCCACAGTGAACTTCACAGACCAATGGCTACACTCTAAATTTTGTACAAATTCCTCTCTTGGTCAGCTCTAACCCAACACCGTGGTGCGAATGGTTAACGTGCTCAACTACTAATCAAAAGGTGGGAGGTTTGAGTCAACGCAGAGTTGTCTTGAAAGAAAGTCCTGGAGATCTACTTCTGAAAAATCATCCATTGAAAACCCTATGGAGTACAGTGCTACTCTGATACACGTGAGGTTGTCATGAGTTGGAATCAACTTGACAGCAACTGGTATAACCCAAAACTATATGAGGAAGGGGATCCTGGGAATTCTAGTTCAGCTTAACCAAGCTGACAAGTCTAAATTACCTGAAGTGACAGTAAAGACATCTGAAGGCAGAACCCCCAGATTCATAATTAACAGCTCTGATCTCTCCTCAGTCGCAGACAATTGGCAGCTACCTGATAATAAAGGCATAAAAGAGGGTCTCTTGCTGATGTTTGTTAGTCGTTCAGTTGTCGGTTTCCAAAAAGTCAGTTGTGACTAACGGCAACCACAGGTGTGCAGAGTAGAACTACTCAATAGGGTTTTCAAGGTTGTAATCTTTCGGAAACAGATTGCCAGGTCTGTCTTCCAAGGCACCTAAAGAAAATGTCCACACTCCTCCCGACCTATGCACAAACACTTATTCCAGACTTCGAAGCGACTGTAACTCCAAATGCTGGAGGTACAGAATTCCAAACAACAACTTGGTGATGTTGCCATAAAAAGGAAGCTAAGTTTTTATTCTCCATTTGAAAGTGGCAAAGTGGTTGATGACACACTGGAGTTAAGTAGAAGCCAGGAATTACCTACCCCAAGAACAATCAAAGATATCAGGATCACTTTCCCGTGATGCATATGTCCAGTGAGGTCCGGCATAAGTTGTTATGTCGCTTTCAAACTGCATCGAGTTTTAAATTGCAATGTCTTGCTCTTATATTGCCTGTCCAGATCCATTCATTGTGTCTGAAATCTAAGTCTACTGCTTGAATATTAAATACAGAGGGGACTTTAGATTGCATCCTGGAGGATGAAACCGTGCAATTTCAGTGAACTGGGATGTATTCATATTTGGTTGACTTTCAAGGCCTGTGAAGCCTGAAAAACAGTTACCTTTTCTTTTCCTGTGACAGCTTTCCTTGGGGTCCCTTCCTTCCTGCCTCCCTCCTTTTCTCCCTCTCTTCCTTGTAATGCATGTTCAAATATGCCTGAGATGAGTAACTTCCGTTTCAACAGCCAGAGAGATCAACACTGACCTCAAATTCCATCTTCCACCATACTCTCCCCCTCAGTACTACTCCCAAATACAGACTTACACGCTGGGGCACTCATTATAAACTTGCTCTCTACCTGACATTAACAGTTGCTGGGTGGCACAAATGATTACGCACTGGGCTGGCTAACCAAAAGGTTAGGAGTTTGAAACCACCTAGAGACACTTAGAAGAAAAGCCTGGTGATCTGCTTCTGAAAGGTCACAGCCATGAAAATCCTATAGAGCACAGTTCTACTCTGAAACACATGGGGTTGGAATCAACTCAATGGCAACTGGTTGATCCCTGACCTTGGAAAACATAAAACTCGCACCTATTTTCTTGGGTCCATTTTCAAAACAATATTTCTTACCATCTTTGAAGCAATTAAACTCGTATAACCTCTTTTGAGACTTCCGCATTTTTTTTTTTTTTTAATGCCTAGCTTGAAGAGAGCCAGGCCAAGTGTTTTGAGTTGAGTTTGAAATTGTAACACCCAAGATGGCGCAGGAAAACACTCAAGAGTTAGCAACCACGTATAGTGAAATCAAAAGAAAATTCTGGTAGCTTTTAAGTAGCTCTCCAATGGCATTAGTGTGGCAGAGACGTCAAGTCCTTTTTCAAACTTGACGAACCAAACTGTCCTATAAGGAAATTCTGTGAAATTCTAATCATTACAAGAAATTTATGCTCAAAATTCACATTTCATAATCATAACTAGAAAGGTAGCATATAAGTCTACTCCTCCTACCCCCTGACAGGTTGCTCCTGTACTTGTTCTATAACCCATACTCTCCCTTAACACCATGGTCTTTCCCTCCATGTTTTCCATCTTAGTCTCCAGCATCACGGTATCAGACATACAGAAGTAAACAGCACATCCACACAACCACCTGAAATATCTTCCTTGCACCCCCAGTGCTGGTGTCCTTAAACTCAGCTGCAACCTCTTCCTCCCAGCATGAGGTTGGAGCAGTCTGTCATAATGCATAGACATGATTCCATTGGGGGATGGGGCTGGGATCTTATTATCCTAGAAGGACTTCCAGGACACCTGTCAAAAAAAGCTAAAAACAGGATAACCCCCTAAAATGAGATGTCCCAGCCTCATGCAAAGCCAGCAATTTTTACAAATCAAGTAAATTAACACTGACTAGGCAATGCTACAACGTCTAACCAAGCAGATGCCACCTCCCCTCTGAAGGCCCTTCCAGTTCAAAGGAGATGTCACACAAAGGGGGATCCACAGAGCCAGGGAGGGGTTCTGTCAAACCTAATGAGCCCACTCTCCAGCTTTGCTAACCACGTTCCTGACATCTTCTTTGCTGTGAAAGTTTCTACTGACGGGCACACACAGTGTGATGTAGGATGAGACTGCATCATTCCCCTAAAAATGACCAAATGAGAGTGCCCGGCACATGAGCAGGCCCTCAGCACATGGCCATTCATTTATAACCATCATCTGCTTTGACTTTTGCGCTTCCTTGGCACTGTGAAATAATAATCACGGTGTTTGTTAGGAGCTTACTCTGCAACACAATTTGTGCTAAGTATATTTACTGTCATTTAACAAATGACCCAACTGAGGTTAAGTGAGTTTCTCAGGGTCACACAGCAAGAAGCAGTCAGGACTTTTAGCCCAGAAGGATCATTCTAGAAGCTGTGCTTTTAGCCTCCTCAGAGCTTCATTACTGGGATGTTCTCCCAACATTTTATGAAGAAAATTTTCAATCATATAGAAAGGTTGAACAATTAATAATACTGACCATCCACATACCCACCACCACCTATATTCCACAACTGTTAACAGTTTGCTACATTTGCTTTATCACACATCTCAGCATTCATCACAACTCACCTTATTTTTTTCATGCATTTTAAAGTATGATACAAATGTCAGTACAGCTACCCTTCAACTCTTCAGTATCCATATCTGTGGCTCTTCAACATTTGTTTAGAGTTCCTTTTTCCAGGGGTGGTAAAATTTACATACAGTAAAATGCCCAAACCTGAAGTACCATTCAATGAGTTTTGGCAAGTGTATACACCTATATTAACTGAAATCCCAATCAAGAACTAGCTTTACTGTTTCTGAGAACAATTACAAACGTATCCTTAGGACAAAACATCTAAATAGACCAGCACTGACAATCGGGATCTTAAGTCTCTAACACTGGTTTCTTTTATTAAAACATAACAAAATATGAAATTCATACATCTTAGCACAAAGATCAATGCCTGGCATATGGTAGGCACCCAACAGATATGTGACTATTTTAAGGTGTGCAAAAAAGAAAACAGCTTCTCCCACCACTACCACTTTCATACACCTCTTTTCAGAATCCTGCAAAAAAATTACTCATAAGTCACTCAGAGTCAATGATATGCAAGCAAAGTGCCGATTTCAATTTTTTTTTTTTTTTTTTTTTTACCTTGAGCATACGTAACTTTTTAAAAATAGAAACAACTATTTTAAAACATGAATTTTTACAACAGTGATGTTTTGTAAAGTTGGGGCAAACTATCAGTAATATCTGCACAAAGGTGTTTCCTTCCAACATAGCTCTCCTGGCACTTTTCCATGGTTTCTCCATTTTGAATGGGAAACTGAGTTCCCCTGAGGATCCCTGCAGCCTCCCAGAAAGTCAGGGTGATGCTTTGAGCCTTGGTCTGCTGCTTCAGTGATGGAGTGATGAAAATGACTATTCTTAACTAAAAGCATTTCTAGGCTGTCAATGTCAGGGTCACCTGCAGGAAGTGTAATATCACAAGACTCCTGACTTCGGACAAGCCAGCAGGATTTTTGAAAGAAAATCACCAGAGAGAATTCAGAAGACAAAGGCCAAAACACATCTTTTACAAGCTAGAGTAGAATTACTTTTTTTGTTTTAGTACATTTTATAAAAACAGATACAAATGCCTAAACAAAGTCTGAAATGATATTAAAGCCCATATCCACAGTGGTTATCTATAGGTGGTGGGAGTTACAGTGATTTTTACTTCCATCTTTATAGTTTTGATACTGCTTTTTTTCCCCCATGACTTTTCATAATCAGAGAAAACTAGTTTCAGATTTAAAGAAAATATGTTTATTTGACCTGTTAACAATATATTGCTAAGTAGGGGGGAAACGTAGCTCAGTATATATACTGAGTATAAATCTGAATGACACATACCAAGATATTAACTTTCTCTCTGGGAGGGAGACATGAGCAATCTTTTCTTCTTATTGTCTGCAAATTTGCTACAAGGAACACATATTTCTGTAAATAGGGGAAAACAAGTTGCTTTTAAAATGAGCTTATTACACATTAGATTAATCAGATACCTGAGACATATGCAGAATGCTGCCATTCAGCTGCATTGGGCTTAACACCACTTCTTCATTTCACAGGAGGTGTGACTCCAAATAGAGCCCTGGTGGCGCAATGGTTAAGTACTCAGATGCTAATCACAAAGTTGACAGTTTGAACCCACTAGCTGCTCTGAGGGAGAAAGATATGACAGTTGCTTCCATAAAGATTACAGCCGTGGAAACCCTATGGGGCAGTTCTACTCTGTCCTATAGGGTTGCTATGAGCCAGAACTGACTCAATGGCAGTTTTTTTTTTTGGTTTGGTAACTGCAAATGGAGCAACAGGGAAACTCTGCCACTAATTCAGCAGCTACTCTGCTGGTTCAAAGCTAGCCAGGGCCTAGGGTATACATCCACACCTGTCAGAATTAGCTGCATCTGGTCCATGTGGGTGACATAAAGATTCGTCCATGGGAGGCTCTGGACAAGTCACTGCACCTCTCTGCACCTGTTCACATAAGACACCTATGTCTTATGTTTTTTCCAATCATCCAGGAAATGATCAATAAAAGACAGCTCATGGTTAATGATAACATATCATTTCATACCAAGTTAAAAAAGTTTAGCTGTCTCAGGAGCAGCCCAGATTCTACAGACATTTAGCCCCACCCTGCCACCTCCCAGATGAAGTACTGCTTTTGTAACAAAAGTGAATGTCTCTGGGTTCCACACTGGATTCCCCTGCCACACATGCACACCATGTTTTTATTTCCATTTTGATAGTTTGTTTATTCCAAGGCCTGAATGTTTCTTTACTTTTTGCCCATTTCCCTTTTGATACCCATGGCTGTCGCCTGGCATGAATGGCCCTGGCCCATGTGCCACATTTCTTGGCAGAGAACACAGTGCTTGACTCCATCTGGAGCTGCTGAACATGGGGCCTCATTAGCCGGCTGAGGCTTGTACTAGCACAGTGCATCCCTCCCCAACACTGATGCTGGGATCTCTCCAGACCCGTGGCAGCCTGTAGGGGAGGGAAAATGAGCTGGGAAGCAAGCTAGACACCAAAGCTTGGATAGCGTTTTGTGCATCAGTCAGCACATGTGGCTATCTGTCCTTCAGTATTATTACTGCTGTTGCTACTACTGTTACTACTGTGGTTGGGGTTGTTGTAATGTCTTAAAGACAATGCACAGTCAGCATTGACTATGTAGCAAGAACTGTTCAAATGACTTGACACACCTCATCTCATTTAATCTTCACAACAGCCCTCTGCAGGAGATACTAGTCCTAGAGATCAGGACACCGTAATTCAGAGAAATAAAGTCACTTGCCCAAGACCACATAGTTGTAAATTACAGAGCACAGGATCCAGCCAGAGCTGAAGCTCCATCCATGCCCCCTGAGCGTGGCTGCCCATTAACCTCATTGATTCACGTCTGTGGAGTGGTAGAGGTTGGGGATTGGGGGCTGGCAGTGATCAGGGAGAAAAAGGCAAGCTACCCAGTTTCAGATGTGACCAGGATTCCTGATGATTACTTATGGGGTAACTGGCTGCCCAATTAAGATGGAGAAAAGATGATGACCCAATAGCAGCAGCAGCAGCAAGAATAACAAACCTCTGATTTTGAGCTACAGGAAAGGCTATGGCCATCAGGTAGCTCACAGATACTAACAGCTTCAAGGACATTTCATTGTACTGTCTATATAACCAAATGTTTTTGTGATTTAATAAACCTGATCATCTTGTAATAAAACAAAGCCCAGCCGATTAGTGTATTTTCTCAGTACTGTTATTATGTATGTAAAATAAGACAGCAATCCCAGCTGATGGAGTTGGGATTGCTGTCTTATTTTACATACATAATAAAAGCCTCAGTATCTTCATCTGCAAAATGAAGAGGATAACAGTAAATACCTCACAGGGTTGTTGTGAGAATTCAAGGATGCAATTCATGAAGAAACTTCACACAACGTCTGGCAACACAGAAGGTATGTGATTAACGTGAACTACTATTGTTTTTAATGCTTTAAGCCCTCTGATTTGGCCCCAAACAGTTCTAGAGCTATTCCATAAGCCTCATCATCTTCCAACAAATGCCACTGTTATACCCTTCTAGGTGACAATCAATATACTAGCTGCTTTGTATCTACTGGAAACCCTGGTGGTGTAGTGGTTAAGAGCTACAGCTGCTAACCGAAAGTCCACCAGTTCGAAACCACCAGGCGTTCCTTGTTAACTTTATGGGGGCAGTTCTACTCTGTCCCATAGGGTTGCTGTGAATGGGACTTGACTCGGCAGCAATGGGTTTGTTTTGGTTTTTTTTTTTTTTCTTGGTTTGTATCTACTATCTGTAATCCTTCCAATAATCCCATAATTTATAAATCATTATGCCCATCTTACAGATAAAAAATAAAAAAACTGAATTCAAAAGACACTAAGAGACATAGGAGGGGAAAACCAGGGGGTATTGCTTAAACAATACAGAGTTTTGTAAAGGATGATAAAAAGAAAATTTGGAAACGGATAGTGGTGGATTGTTGCACAACATGGTGAATGTAATCAATGTCACTAATTGTACATGTAAAAATGGCTGAAATGTTTTGTTGCATATACTTCACCATAAAAACTTTTTAAGCTAAAAATAAATAAGAGAAATCACAAAATAAAGAAAAACTCCTTATACATACAAAGACATTAAGTGACTTGCTGAGGGGTGTAACCACCAGCCCATGCCGTTTCTGCTACACCTTCCATCCGAACCAACAGAAGATGTGGGTGTCATCTTGCTGCTCATCTGCTGAGGGCTGACAGTCTCTCAATCTTACCGAGTTGGCACAGATGGGATCATCAGGAACCAGCTTTGGCGTCCTGACTGCAACCTTGTCCACAACAGATCGCCAGTTAAGGCTGTTTCGACAGTGAATGTGCCCTGTGTCAATATATTTCTGAGTCACAGTAGCTTTTCTGCAACAAAGAGCCTATTTGTGGCTTGAAATTAAATATTTGCCTTAGTAAAATGACAAATATAATTAGTTTTTTTCACAAGCCTTTGAGTTCAAGTTATAAATTTTATCTTTCTACTTATAAATTAACATTTTAACATTCACTTTCAAGGGAGCTTTTGATTAAGGTTCAAATAGCTCAAGCTGGACAGAATAAACTCCCCTTAAGCAATCAGTATCATTTATAAATTTAATTTTTCTTAAACATTTTAAATTGCATTTATACATTTAATATATCCATTTTCTTTTCTTAAGCACTTCAATTATCTGACCCTGACAAGCAAAACCTTCTCAAGAACTAAATTACCTCAGTAATTGCCTAGCAAATTGAAACTAAAGATACAGTGAACTCTAAGAGCATGGCAATACTGTTTATAATCTCGTCAAAAATTTGATCTCTAAACAGAAAAATTACAAAAGCAATGTCAATTACTCAATTAAACATATAAAGTAGAATCAATGTCTATTATTTACTTTAATACAGCAAATTCTCCTCAAGATTACAAAACCACTGACTAGAAAATGTATGTAGATAATTAGTAATTGATAAGAATTAATCATATGGTGTCCAAGAACTTCATCATCTGTTTCCTAAATTCTAAATCTTCTTGGGGTTAAAAGAAACATAACCACTAATAAAATGCTTTTCAAACTCCAAGTCTTTGAGTAGGTTACACAGCCAGTAACTGGGGTCACCCTCTTAGCTTGGATGGCAATGATTTTTAATGTGCTCCAGATAAGACAGATGGGTTGGAACTATATTTAGTGGTTTCCAAGACAAATGGGGACTCCCTCCCCCACCCCACCAAACACAGTGGTCTCAAAGACTGCATCCCTGGGTTCGTTCAGGTTATACTGTCACTTCATTCTGCCAAACTCCATGTGATTTCACCAGACATAAGTCTGCCATCCTCTGTAACGCTGCAGCTATTTTCTTCACTTACTGGTTTGAGTCATACTTTTTTTTTTTCCTAGGAATTTAATATGGCTTATCACTTAAGAACATTTATGCCATTCCACAGGATCCTTTGCACTCTACTGTAATTCTCTGAAAACGTCTATAAATTCTGTCATTTGGTTTAGGAAGATTAAATTTAGTACCCTCACTGTAGCTCAGTAAATTTGCTGCTGACTTCCTTTATGATTTTTTTTTTTTTTACTGCAAAATAATTAGACTGAATTCAGAATTATTTTCATTTCTTTTTTGTCTAGTCAGTTAGGAATAGGCTCAGTTGATGAAGGCTAAAATTTTAAAGTAACTTTTAAAACTTTAAATAAGATGGAAGTTTATTTTTCTCTAACATAAAGCTCATAGGTGAATTGTTAGGACTGGTGTTGCAATTCCACTATTATTGTGGTCGCTCAACATATCACTTCCACTTCATGGTCAAACTGGCTGCTACTGACCATAACTAAATCACCAGTCCACAACTAGCTACAAGAGAAGATGGGAAGTACAGTCTCTATTCCAGGCAGCCAGGTACTTAATGAAAAATTGGGGGTTCCTTGGTGTCCGAGGCTAAGGGGTACTGAGGGGCAGAAGAGGAAGTATCATGAAAGTAGGGGGTGCCTCATAGAGACACATCAGTGGTATACCTGATAGCACCCCAAAACAGAAGGTATTGGGAGGTGTCAAGGTGGTATGGAGAAGAGAGAGAATAGTTGGGAAATCAGTTACAATGAATGGTTACAATAAACTGGTTGAGGAAATAAGCATATATAGAGGCTAATGACAGCCAGGTTTCTCACTGTTGGAGAAAATATTTCTAAACATGGAAAGGCTGGAGGCTAGAAATAACTGTAAGGTTTAGGGTTAGAAATATAAATGTAAATATAAACACGATTTTTTAAAAAATATATGTAGACAAAGAAACAGTTATGGATATATACATGTGTACATAAATGTGTACAGAGAGCAGAATGAATGAGTATATTCATGTGTATATACATATATATATATACACATGTGTGTGTACTCACATCCTGTCTCCTGAGACGGCCTAAAAGCAATGATACCTCAAAAATATTGAGCACAATCAAGTGCACAGATCTCGGTTTCTAAATGCCATCTCTAATAAAAAATTAACCAGGGTTTCTTACAGAAATGGCTGATATCAGGAGACTGACACAAGAAAAGTATAAGTTGAACTTGAGACTTCTTATGCTAGAAAGTAAGGAATTACTCAAAGAAATGATGAAACCATGTCAAAAAGAGTCATGGGAGACAAATAGGAATTCATGGGTCCTTGCTGAGATAGACAGATAAATAGACAGACAGATCAGAAGGAAAAGCTCTGCCTTATAGTAGAACACCAGCTAATACATGTAGAACAAATGATGGAAATGAGAATCACCAATTGGTAATCATCATAGAGGTGGTTGATTCAGGTTGGTGGGTGGAGGTTAGCTGAGGAACGTGATACTAGCGTAATCTCAGAATGTTGCTGTATGTCATAGAGTTGATTCTGACTCTAGAGCCCTATGTGACAGAGTAGAACTGTTCCATAGGGTTTCCTAGGCTGCAGTCTTTATGGGAACAGACTACCGGGTCTTTCTCCCATGGAGCCGCTGGGTGGATTCGAACCACCAACCTTTTGGTTAACAGCCAAGCGTTTTTACCATTGTGCTACCAGGGCTCCTTAATCTCAGAATATGTCCTCACAAAATTCTAATCAATATGTACAAAGGGAAAATGGTAATTATGAAGTGGAGAAACCTGGAAGAAACTAACTTGACCAGTGGTGGGACACGTTATGTGCCTCCTGACATGATCAACTGTGAAATCTGACCATCATGTCTATGGTATTTTTGTCAAGAACACAGGTCCTGAATCTGGTCATGAGGACACACTGGACAAACCCAGATTGAAAGGCATCATACAGAATAAAAGGTCAAGGCTCTTTTAAACTGTCCAGGATATGAAAGAGAAAGACTAAAGAAATGGTCCAGAGAGGAGGAGATTAAATAGACACGACAACTAAATACATGTGTTTGTGAATGGATCAGAAAAGAAACAGAGACAGTGTTGGGACAGTGGGCAAAATTCTAATGGGGCCTCCAGACACCCTGCTAACTCAGAACTGAAGCCACTCCCAAAGTTCACCTTTCAGCCAAAGATTAGATAGGCCTATAAAATAAACAATAGCACGTGTGAGAACGTGCTTCTTAGTTCAATCAAGTATACGAGACCAAATGGGCAACACCTGCCCAAAAGCTAGGACGAATGGAAACGGAGAAGCCTGGGTGGAAAGGGAAAGGGGGCGAGTGCTGACACATTGTAGGGATTGCAACCAATGTCACAAAACAATTAATGTATAAATTTTTTAATGAAAGACTAATTAGCACTGTAAACTTTCACCTAAAACACAAAAAAATTTTTTTTTAATTGAATAGGGCTTGTGAGTTAGATGGTACAGGTGTATCCACACTGACTTCCTCCTAGGAGGGTTGAACGGTGATGATGTGGAAGTGCCCTTGTGTTTTGTTTAGGAGTGATGAGACACCATGTCTATAGCTTGCTCTCAAATGCTAACAGCTGGGGAACCAGGGTGACAGGAATATGAGAGTTGTTTGTATTATACTTGTAAAATTATGCAAAGTAAAATTATTTCAACATAAAGTATTAAATTAAAAAAAAAATCAGTGCTTTATTGTTCGGGAAGAAGGAGACCCCTGATACTGGGAGACAGTGGTCTCTGCCGCTCAGCCACAAATCATCCAACTACATTTGTATCTTTTTCTGGGCTTTGTCCAGTTCTACAGTCATAATCCTTTTTCCCACTGTCTCTGCCCCCATTGTCTGTCACAGCACCATTATCTCCTTCCCTCTGGTCCAGCAATGAGATTCCAACCTGCTTCATGTCCAAACCAGTCAGTTACCACGGGCAACATGTTTGGGTGAGATAACAAGATGTTTCTGACATCATGGTATCTGCTCAGCATCCAAGAGCTGCCATGAGGTAGGAATAGCAGGATGAAAGTAATGTACCCAAGGAATCTGGAGGACAAATGTGATAACCAGTGAACATGGAGAGCACGAGACAGTACAAACTGCAGGAGAGAAAACAGAAATGAGAGCAGGTTTCAGAGATATAGCGTTGGGCATATCACCTGCCTTTATACCAGGCACTCCTACCTTTAATTCATTCACCACTGGTAAACAGCTCGGACTGGCATTTATCCAAAAAGTCTGCTCAATGAGTCTCCCAACTAGAATTCTAGACATGGTATATTACATTTGCAGACCCATCTCTCGCTGAAGAAGAATAAGGAGAATAGGAAAAGTGAGGCAAAGCTCCTTCCTCAAATCCATGGATTTCTGTCCTAATGATCTAATAATTAGGTTGGACACTTTAAGAAATACAAATATTAACAAATTACATAGCCACTTATAACACAGTTGTTAGTGTTAGAGTTGAAGAGAGCTAATTTATGATGAACAGAGATTGTGTTGGATTTCTATAATGAAGAGATTATCCAGAAATTAACACATTCTTGCTCCTTCTCATATTCCAACTACTATTCCATAAACATTTATTGAATTCCTACCACTCTGTGCCTTGAACACAATGATGAATAAAATAGTCAGTGCCCTCACTAAACCCACAATCTTGGTAAGAAATACGACATGTAAACTAACAAATTTCATAAAAAACCCATATGATATCAAGTTGTTTATTCACTATTTCCAGGCTTACTAAATGAACTCTCAGGCCTGATGCTGTAATTTTATTTTATTCTATTTTAAAGTTGGGGACAAGATTAGGGAAAGTAAACACACATTAGCTATGGAATTTATCATTTAGAAACAGGTGTGATATATCACTTGAATCACTGGTTTCCATAGTCCAGAGCTGTATCCGAATCACCTGTAATGCTTCTTAATAATCTGGAAATCCAGAAGCAATGACTCAAAATCTCAGGACTTAGATTTAGTGTTATAGTGTTTTTAAAAGTTCCACAGTGGTCTCTGATGCACAATTAAGTTCAGGAACCTTTGACTTAAATAACTGTCATTAATTCCACCAAAAGTGACATTAGTTCACTACAAAACTAGTTTGCAAAATAAAAATCAGTTCCTTGGCTGTGAAACTCACAAGACTGCTGATTAATTCATCTGAACATGATTAAACGGCTTCCCTGTACCCTGGGTTTGTGGATGGCATGGAGCTGAAACGTTTGCTGTGGCATCCATTATTAACGTGATTCCTTTCCAAAGCCTGTCCCTTTGACCTCTGTTTATCCCTCCCTGTCTCCTACGCGAGTTTACAGTTACTTGTTATTATGTGCAATTACATCGCGCTGAGTGTGAGGACACCCCACAAGCTGTTAGCTATATTAACTTAATAATAGATTTCAGGGTGTGATTTCCAATTAATTTTATTTTCCATATGCACATGCAGCTCCATGGGACGCCAAAATTATAGAGTAGCCATATGGTGCCTCATAAGTAACAATTAAAACTAATTTTCTATTCTTTGACACTAAAAAAAAAAAAAAAAAAATATTCGTATGGTTTAAATGTCACAGAGAAAATTGAAACTTCAACAGCATCTGCAGCTGTCTAGAAAGAAGATGTCCCACTTTGCACATGTGTGTACTGATGCTCCTGCTCCTTGCTTGGCAGTCCTGGGTGAGGGCTGTGACCCTGCCTGGCTTTTAGCACGTTTGTTTCCTCGCTGTTTACCATGGTGGAGTGTCTGAGAGCAGTCATGAGAAAGAGTTCCTCCTTCTACTTCATATCAGTGAAGTGAGTTGCAAAGAATGGTTTAGTTTTCTTCAGAAACAGATGATTTTTGGTAACAGAACTTTCTTACTGGCCCATTTCCAAAGGGCAATGGCTGAAACACCATTGCAATCTGCCCAAGCCAAGGGGAAAACAAGCAGTCCCACTCAGAGAAGATGATGTTTTTCAAGCAGTAAATGTAACTGCACTAGATTGGGGAGGGCTGAGTTTCCCTCTGGAAACTCAGGCCAGTATGTTGTTAATTGGATGGGTGGTCCTTTTACACACCTCAGAGGGTATAATTCTGTCAATTCTCAAGGGTTCAATTTTGGCAGATTCATCAGCTGGGAGGTTAAAAAAATAAAACAAAACAAACTGAAACCCTATTCAAAATAAACAGTGTGACAGGAAAAAAAATCTTGATTTTATTAGTCTTTCCCAATTTTCATTTATAAACTTGTCAAGTTTTTATGTAAGAGCAAATATCAAAGTATAAATTTAAAGAATGCCTCAACTGCTTTGCTGAAAATGTGACTAAGTCTTATTATTGCACAGGTTATGATGAATCCCCCCTATGGCTAATGTATGGCGACAGGGTGGCAGAAGGAACTAGTGGTCGTGGGGAGCAAGAGTCCGGAGGGCTCCTTAGATTCTAAAATAAATTAATGGGAAGAGCATCTCCAAGTCACAGAAATAAAACTTTGTGAAATTAACATCAAAAATATCATCAGTAAAAAGTGTTATGAACACACAAAGGAAAAACCCTTGTCACTCAAGTAAAGGACACAGATACGGATTTGAGGTCTGGCTCTATCATCCATTAGCTGGGTGACTCTGGGCAAGATATTTCTCTAAGCGGGATTTCCTCTCCTAAATCACCAGGGCAACAATAGTACACTCCTCTCAGTGTTGTGGTGAGGGTTCAATTAGGTAAGGCACATGAAGCCCAAGGCATAGGGTTTGCTGGTAGGTTAAGGGTGCAAAAAAAGTAAATAAATAAATTATACACACATACAGTTGTCATCGAGTCGATTCTGACTTATGGTGACCCTGTGTGCACCAGAGAGGAGCTGTGCTACCTAGGGTTTTCAGTGACTGATTTTTCACAAGCAGATCGCCAGGCTTTTCTTCTGAAGTGTCTCTAGGTGATGACACACCTCCAACCTTTTTGTTAGCAGCCAAGCATGTTAATCGTTTGTACCCCTCAGGGACCCAACTACATTCTCCCCACCATTCCCCTAGCTCCAAGAGTAAGCCTGTTTGGCAAAAAATTCCCAATTCTACATAACAAAGCGGCACTATAATGGCTATCGGTCAAGAGCGTGGCAAGTTACATAAACTTTCTGAACCTCAAGTTCCTTGTCTATGAAGATGAAGGTAGCATCTTTCACCTCTCAAGGATGAGGAAGAATGAAAATGACTTGATTTTTACAAACTGCCTGACACAACACCTGGTACAAAGTAAATGCTCAGTAGATAGTGGTTGCCACAATTACCACTACTGATGTCATCCTTATTAAGGCTAAAAAAGTTTGATTCATGGAAATGTTTGCAGAGTTTATATGTATACACACACATATGAAAAATGTACTTAGATATTTTAATACTATAATTTCTAAAATGTTTAACTTATGTAATTTATACTTTATTATTTTAAGTATTAATACAGTGACTGCATGTTTACAATTTAACTTATAATTTACAACGTATATCATTTATATTTATTATTTTAATTGATCTAATGATTATTCTATTATTTATTATAGTTTATAATATTTATAATATAAAATATATAAAATTTTGTCTGTGCATTTTCTGAAAATCTCACAATACCACTGAAAATACCTTGGGTTCTCTCAAAGCCAGGGTCAGAATCAGTGTCAGAGGAAATAGCCACAAAAACCAAACCCGTTGCCATTGAGTCAACTCTGACTCACAGCAACCCTATAGGACAGAGAAGAACTGCCCCATGGGGTTTCCAAGGAGCGGGTGGTCGATCTGAACTGCTGACCTTTTGGCTAGCAACCAGGCTCTTAACCACCAGGGCACCAGAGGAAAAAGAGTCTTTGGAATTCTAATTGCTCGGGAAAGCAGTGTGGTGTAATAAGGACAGTCAAGCCTTTCATTCTTGTTCTGACTTTGAACAAGACCCTCACTTGTAATATACTCTATTGTTCCTGTTTCCCTGAGCTGGAAGTCCTCAGTGACTTCAGAGTAATACTCTGAGGCATTTAACAACAACAGTGAAGATGGAATCAGCAGGAGTGTTTAAGTAAATACATCACATCCATAAACTGGAATATCGTGCATCTGTCAAGAGAATGAAGAAGCTCCGTATATACTGATCTTTAAGAGATATTGTTCCATGGAAAAAAGAAAGGTACAGAATAGAATGCATAACATGCCACCTTTTAAGCTGACCAGGCCTCATCAAGTTCTTAAGGGGCCTGCATTTGAACCATTAGTAGATCCCAGAAAAGAGGACAACTTCTAGTTATCTCTGAAGTTCTTTGCCAGTTAAGTACTATCTGTGAAGGAATAAATGCGCAGGTGGTTTAAAAGTAGAAAAATTTCAAGATTCTTATAATTTTTCCTTCTAAAAAAATCAAGGGTATCTTCAATAGCAATGTAATCTTACCAACCTAATTTGTTCTGTCTTTTTGTAAACAGAGCAGGCTGCCAGCCCCGGAAGTAAAGAGTCTCCCTTTTTTGGACAGCTTTCTCTTTGGAACTCCATATCCTAAGTGCTGGATCCCAGCGTATACACTGGATTGAGCTGATTTAGAGGGCTCACTGGCTTTTTATTTTTTCTGCTAACATTCACTCCAATCTTTATTTCCTATTTGAATTTGATTTACATTTTCAGCAATCGTGAGCAGTCTGCCAAAATGGAGACAGAAACATGTTGGTGTGGCACATTACACTGGTGAAACTGGATCGAAGGCAAACGCCACAACTGCAGTCTCTGTACTCACACTCACCAGAGTCAGTCTCTGCATAGTGCAAACGGTTAACACGCTCGGCTGCTAACTGGAAGGCTGGAGGTTCAATACCACCCAGAGATGCCTTGGAAGAAAGGCCTGGTGATGTACTTCCAAAAAGTCAGCCACTGAAAATCTATGGAGCACAGCTCTACTCTGACACACACAGGGTTGCCATGAGTCAGTAACCAGGTAGTCCCCGACTTAAGATGTTTTTTAAGTCATGATGAACCGCACTTATGACTTTTTTTTGGGGGGGTTTGTGCATCTTATCATTAGTAATATGTACTACACACAATGTTGCAGTGCATAATTTGCCAATGTTATCAATCTCAGATGTTTACTTGTAGATTTTCAAATATTATGATTTACTGTTCAAAACACTGCTGTAAAGCAGGCTATGACAATAATAATGAAAACTTAGGGAAAAAAATGAAGTATTTAACTTACATTAGAAGGGACTTATGATGGAGTTGTCAGAATGGAACCCCGTTGTAAGTCAGGGACTACCTGTAGTGAGTTGTCTTTTTGTTGTTGTTGCTGTTTTTTTAATATAAACCACAATAGTCGAGAGTTACTAAATGAAAACTTCTCCTGTGAGTGCTCTGTATCCATGTCTTAACCGTCTGTGTCATAGAATCTATACAGAACAATTATCCCTTGAAATACTGGTACTTTGGTAGAAAGGTGTCATGATTAAATAAAAAATAATTGACATGAACATATTCTACTATTTGTAATCTCAGAACAACATTTCTCCTTTTCATTGAAAATAAATGTATCTATGTTATAAGACAGGCTTCTACTCTTCCCATTTGATTTTCTTTAACAATAAAACATATATCATATTTTAAAACTGTGGTATTTGAAAACTGAAGTAATGAACAACTCTGTCACCAAATGTAATCAATCAAACCTTACCCTCAATGGAATGTCAGCATGAAGGCATTATTAAACACTTACTATATGCCAGGCACTGTGTTAGGTGCTGGGGATACAGAAGCCAATCAGCTTTCACTGAGATTTTCATGAACTATTTTATGTAGTCATATATACTCTATAACAGATCCTGATTTATAAAAAGTTAGTAATAAAAATGCTACTGAATATAGTGTAGTTTTCTTTTTAACAGAAATAATATTGCAGGATGCCTTGTGGGTATCTGTGTGAAAACCAGTTATTTTATTATTTCAGTCTTACCACACACCTGTAACCCAATATTACCTATGATATATAATTGTGTCCACGCCTTTAAAAAAAAGTCAAATGCACTGCACTGGTCACTGGCTCAAGTCTAAACCATTTAACACTGGCATGCAAGCAAATATCCTTCACAATCCATCAGAGTAAGAAATATTAATGCCTTCCAGACTCCCCAGGTAAAGTTTCTAAGTCCTCTTGTCCCCACAATAATTTATCCAAATTACGACTACTGTGTTTATTACATTATACTAGAGTTATCTGTCACCCTCCATAACTCGTGAGCTTCCTCAGGCAAAGGAACCACGTCTCTCTCACAACATAGCACCAGTACCCTCCTCAGCACCTGGCCCAGAGTAGCCACTCCATACAGCCCTACTGAATGCACTCCTGTTAGAGGGTGAACTTAACACTACAAAGCAGCTGTCACTCAAAGTACACCAAGGTTCTACAAAGTATACTCACTGCTTACTTTGGAAATGCCCCCAAATTCTGGCCCATCTCTGCTGTCTACTATATCTGAAAATCATACCTTCCTCTCCTTATCTTTGATTTACTGAAGCATACTCCATTCCAGTCACTGTAGTAACAACATGAAACAGTTAGAGAGAGCACAGCCTAGTGGAAGGAAGCACAGACCTGTCTACTTAAGATTTTGCATGCAGGGGACAAAAATCTCCAGTAAGATACTCAAGCATCAGGTAGTCGATGAGACGCTTACACGAACCCTTTGATTCCCTGAAGATGATGAACGTTCTAGTGTGTCTTTGACTGTATAAAGTTATGACCTTACATCTCAGGTTGTAGATTTAAAGGAGGGAGGTCAACTCAAAAATCCTAAGGGAGGAAAATAGTTAACTAAGTTCTAATTCATCAAATGATGGGCATTAATACAATCATCACAATTACATTTGGAGGGAGTATTTAACGATATAGAAAAATTCTCATATACCACGTTAATATAAAAAAGCAAAATATAACTTGTACATAAAGTGTGATCTCAATTTTGTGAAATATGGCTATATGAAAATAGATGCATACACATATACATACAGATGAACTACATTATTATCTCTGGGGACAAATTAAATAGATGAGCTTTACTTTCTTCTTTATAATTCCCTCTGGTTTAAGTTTTTCTACTATGATATTTATGATACTACTTATAGAAATTCTGAAAATAATATACTATTTTCTAAAAGTGAAGAGTACAGTTTCTTAACAGATTTTATGGTGAGTTTTGCAAAGTAATAGTTCTTCTACTATCTTCCACTAATAAAGTTTTTCCTATTTTTCTTAAAATTATATCTTATTCGTTAAAAACATATACACCAGAAATAAAGATGAGCTGCTAGTTTCCCTCCACAGTGAATAAAATGAACTTTTCAGAAATTTAAAAGATATAACTTCTAGAATTTTAAGGATTAATAGTTTCCTTTATAATTACAGATTTCTTCCATTCTGTATTTTAATGCCTCAGAACTTCAATATGTTTAACCTCTTTTGGAAGGGAGGGGAGAAAATGGAAATTAACAAAATACTTTCAAATATAAGGCAATGTTGCATTTTAATATGGCAGAACTGTACTTCCATGTCAGGAGTTTAAAGACTAAAAAAAGTAGTAATCGGAAAACTTTTTGGTACCTTTTACATTCAAGTCACTCTTCATTCCCAACCAGCCACTCAGAGAAGAAATTTCCAGTCTCTTTTTAAATTATTCCATTTGGAAAGATGCTGTTTAAAGTTCACCAGAGAAACAGAGCCCAAGTAGTACTACACCTTGACCTCTATTTACCCCTTGCCACTGAGTCAATTCAGACTCTCAGTGACCCTATAGGACAGAGCAGAACTGCCCCATAGGGTCTCCAAGGAGAGGCTGGTGGATTCCAACTGCTGACTTTTTGGTTAGCAGCCTAAGCTCTCAACCACTGCACTACCATGGCTCCTGACCTCTGTTTAGACTGTCAGATTTTCCTTTGGATCATTCTTTGCACTTGAAGAATCTAAAATTGATTTTTCCCAGTTGGACCAAAGTAAAGAGGGATAATGTTTTATTAAAAGAGCCTTCATTTTCCCGCATAAATCATCTTCTTTATTTATATACAAAGAAAATCTGTCTTTTGTTCTTGTAAAAACGTTTTCAGAAACTATTGCTCTGGAAAGTTAATTCAATTGTACGTAAAGCCAAAAAGAGAAAGAGAGAAAAAATGATGACAACAACTCTATTAGCCACCTTCAGCAGAGAACAGACTTGTGTGTTGATCAGCTCTCTCAAGAAAGGTTGCACAAATTAAACCACCAAAACGTAAAATGAGGGCACTTGGAGACTGATCTTCAGCAGCTTTTGCTGTGCCTAAGAGAAACGACTACAGCAAAATAACTGTGGTATTGGAGACACTGAACTTTTTACAATTTAAGAAAACTTCATTGTTGGGCTTGAATGTGCTAAAGAAAAGAGTATTCGTGTTACACAAAAGGCAAAAGAATAAGGAGAATTTAAAATAATCCCTCAAATTTAAAAAAAAAAAAGGGAGGGGGGCATAATGGCATGATTTTTAACCAAATATGGATACTCAGCTGGCTGTAACTATGAAGAGAAAGCATCCAATAGATTTTAAAGTAGCAAAGTAAGGAAAGGATGAAAATAAATAAACGACTAAGAAGTAATGAGTCTTTGATCCCATGTAAGCCTGAGATTCCGCAGGAGCACAGAAAGAGACAAATGAGAGAGAAAACACAAGCTTTCCATCCTTGTCTGAAAGAACACTTAAGTGACTTCTTTTTTAAAGAAAAGTCACAAATATTGTCTGAACACAAACTTTGAAACATTAAAATTATCTTGCTTCATTCTTCCTAAAGCAGCAAGCTTTTAAAAATAAGTACTGAAGGCTCTCTGAACAAATTCAAGGTTATTTAGGAAAAACATTGCTAAATCTGAGCTAAGATTATTTATGGAGGTAAAAATTATATTACAAACATACTTAAGGAAGATGACAAGATTGTTAAGCTTGATCCCAACCCCATCTGGAATCCTGAAATTCATATTCCCTTCTTTCTTGGTTCATTCATTCATTCATTCAATCATTTTTACAAGAAAGTCCCAAATTATCTCCGAGGACATTCCAGATAAAAATTTCGGAACTCTTAGAATCTCTCATAATCTAGCACTCACATGGAATTTACCATTTATTAGTCTGTTAAATTATTTTGTGGATGCCTGTCTCCTCATCTAGAGTGTAACCTTCATGCATATGATAATTAAGTAGGACTTAATATTTCTCTTTTTCGTATACAAATCTAAGCATATTAACTCCCCAGCTTACTAGCATTTGGTGGTTCCCAACAGCCTACAGAATGGCGGCCAACTTAGGCACATTGTTTCTTCTACATCTGGTCGCTAAATGCTTTAAAGTCCCACCGTCCACCACTACCCTGCCATTCACACATCCCTCAGACACACTGATTTGCTACGACTGAGGGAACACGCCATGTTCCTGTTACTACAATTGTACATCGGCTCCTTTTATCAGGATGAAACCTCAGACATCACCATCTCTGCAACATTTCCTCTACCTACCAAAGTTAATCATGATTTCATTCTCAGTGTACCACAGCATACAGTTCTACTCTGCCAGGTAAGTACAGTGGTTCTCGACCTCGGGCGATTTTGTCCCTCATGGAACATTTGGCAGTGTCTAGAGACATTTCTGGTTGTTAAAACTGAGGTGGGCAATGGGGGGGAGGTGCTCCTGGCATCTAGCAGGTACAGAACAGGGATGCAGCTAAACATCCTACAATGGAGAAAACAAAGAATAATCCCAACCCAAAATGGCAAGAGTATCAAGTTTGAGAAATGCTGCTTTAGACCCTTGACACTTACTGGGCAGACCCTAGATTTGAGACAACTACTCTGGAAGTAGTGAGGAGGCAGTGTCCTGAATTCCAAGGGCCAGTGTTCAAATGACCACTCCATAAAAATCTATAGTTTGACCTTGCGCAAGCCACCAAACCTTTGACCCTAATTTCCTCATCTGAAAAATGAAATCAAAATAATAAATGAATGAATGAATCCGTAGGCTTGTTTAAGGAACAAATAATATATTAAAATGATTTAGCAAAGTACCTGGATCAAAGTAAGTACTGGTTAAATGTTCACTCTTACTATATCATTTAATTTTCCTTGTATAATGAATAACTTTTTTTAAAAATTTTTTTGCACTGACTGCAATACTATAAAAGCAACTTCATAAATCACTTTTTCTTTGTTATAGAGCAAATATACGGCTCCTTAATGCCCTATATCTGAGCTACCACCAAATTAAATATTTCTTTCTGTGCAAAATTTGTCTTCTCTGCCTAAGTCCTTTTTTTTTCCTCTCTCTCTCTTTCCTTCCATCATTACCACCCACGGTTGGCTTTTCTGTGTGTCCACTGTCTACAAAGAAACAAAATTTGTATTACACATGAGAGTTACTATAGATGCAATGCTAAATGAAAATAACCAAGGAATCCACAGATGAGACTGCTGGGCAATCAGATAAACATAACCCACCTTTTGTTAAACTCAACCACTGGGTAAGTAACTCCCCTCCTATGTGATCATCTCCCACGGGAAGAAATTATGAATTGCCCCATACTGGACATCATTCAGGTCACAGATCTATGCATGTCATACCTGAGGACTGAAAAGGTTTAACTTACTCTTTATTCGATTGTGTCTTCCATCACCCTCAATTCTAAAGTGAATTCCTTAAGCAAAAGGCATAACTTTTTTCTGCTCCAAAACCCATCATAACACCTGGCACACTGTATGTGTTAATTCATATCTATTGGATGGATGGGAAAAAAGGTGGATAGACAACCAAATGGATAAAAAAAATGTAAGAGCAAATGGAAGGGGAAATAATAAGCCTGAAAAAATGAATAATTAAAATGGTTCACCCTTTAGTTCATAAACAGCAGAACAAATTACTGCTTGAACTCGCTCAAAATTAAAATATGGGAGTTCTTACAATATATACACATTACATAACTTTTCAATACCAGAACTTGGTTAACAGCCATGATCAAAGCAAGGAAAAATGTATTTTCCCAGTTTTAATGAATGGTACAACCTAGAGCATAAGAGCAGGTTAGGTTCTTGCTGGGAGGAAGCTGTTCTCCATTTTGCAATGCCACATCACATAACCCAGATTAAGAGGGTTACAGCAATACAGCAAACATCATACTCTACTGAGAAATATTTAATGCTTTCCCCCTAATATCAGGTACAAGGCTCTTGACTTTTCTACTAAACATTCTAGCCAGGACAATCCGGCAAGAAAAAGAAATAAAAGGCATCCAGATTGAAAAAAAGAAGTAAATCTGCCTTTATTCATAGAAGATATAGAAAACCTTAAGGAATCCATAAAAATAACTTTTAAAACAAATATATAAGCAAGGATGGAACATGGCACCATAGACAGACGCACCATGCAGTCCTTCTGCAGAAAAGACCTAAAAAAACTAAAACAGACATAAACATCAATTCTAGAACCCTAAGCATCAAATGAAGGGATAGAACTGGATCAAACACTAAATGCAAGAAGAAACTGACAGAAAACAGAGAATGAGGGGAGACCCACAGAGTGGAGGTCCCTGCCAACTAACATAGCATAGCATCACCATCTTGGAACAGAGTCAGCAACAACCCTGGACAGAGAGTATGGGAAGGCAACTTCACAGAGCTGCTAACAGGAGACTGAGCACCCAGTAATGAGAGAAACACACTTTCCCACCCCTCACCCTTCTGCCCTGTACACCAACTCCACCCCTTCTTGACGGGTCACACCATGCCACTCAGCTAGAGAGCAAGCAGCCTGCCATCACACTTGGTTTGCCATGCCACCACCTACCGGCTCCCACAACACCATTTTTTTTTTCCTTTTTTTCTCCCTCCCACCTAGCTCCATATGCCACCTTCACCCCTTCCCAATGGGCTACACTGCGCTGCTCAGCTGGAGAGCTACCAGCCCACCGCCACCCCAGGTCCACCCTGCACGCACCCGCTGGCTCTTGCCGTGCCGTTTATTTTTTATTTTTTCTTTTTCCCTACCACCTAGCCCGTACACCATCTCCACTTCTTCCCACCAGGCATGCTGTGTTGCCTCGTCTAGAAAGACTCCTGCCCACAGCTACCCAGGGTCCACCTCGCCCCCACCTGCCGGCTCCCACCATGCTGCCATTTTTATTTGCTTTTTTTGTTTTATTTCTCTTCTTTTCTTCCTCTCTCCCACCTAGGACTGTATGTCATCTCTCCTCCCTTCCAACCAGCCCTGGAGTTCACCCCTACCATGCAGCCAGTTTTTTTAATGTTTTTCTTTCCTTTTCTTTCTCCCTCCCATCTAGCTCTATACATCACCTCTCCTGCTGTCGCCAGAACCTGCTGCACAGCCACAGCTAGAGAGTCACTGGCCTGCCATCACCTAAGCCCGCCCAGCCACCACCCATCAGTTCCCACCACACAACCTTTTTCTTTTTCTTTTCTTTCTTTGTCCCACCTAGCCCTGTACGCCACCTTCCCACCAGACCCCACCATGCCACCATGGCTAGAGAGTCACCAGTACACCAACCCACTGCCGCCCGAATCCACCCCATCCCCCACCTGTGGCCCCGACCATGCTGCCATTTTTTTTTCCTTTCTTTTTCTCTCGCAACTAGCCCAGTATGTCACCTCCCCTCCCTTCCCTCTGGCCCCTGGGTCCACCTGGCCCCTACTGGCCGGCCCCAACCACACCATTTTTTTCTTTTTCTTTTACTTTTTCCCTCATTTTCTTTTCTCTTTCCTCCTTTTCTTTCTCCCTACCACCTAGCCCAGTATATCACCTTCCCCCCACAACGGCCCCACTCCAACACCATGGTTATAGAGCCACCAGCCTACCACTGCCTCAGGTCTGTCCCATCCTTACCCTCCAGCTCCCACCGCGCTGCCGTCTATATTTTTCTTTTCTTTCCCCACTTGCCTAGCCCTGTTAGCCACCTCCCCTCACTATCCACTGGACCCTGGGTAAGCCTCAGCCCTGCTTGCCAGCCCCCACTGCACGATTTCTTTCTTCTCTTCTTCTCTTTTTTCCTTTCTTACTTTTTTCCCTCACTACCACCTAGTCCCGTAGGCCACCTCCCCCAACCCCAACTGGCTCCAGCTGTGCTGCCACAGATAGAGTGCCACCAGTGCACCAGCCTGCCGCTGCACTAGATCCTCCCTGTCCCCACTTGCCAGCATCCACTTCACCGCCATTTATTTTATTCCTTTTTTGTTTTCTTTCAACCTACCAACTAGACCATACACCACCTTACCCCCCTTCCCATAGGCCACCAGTTCCACCCTGCCCCCAAAACAGGCTTTTTTTTTTCTTTCTCTATCTTTTCTTTTCCTTCATTCCCCCATCTTTTCCCATTTGCCACCACACCCTCCTGCCAGCCTCTGCCATGCAGCTACAGCTAGAGCATCCCCAGCTCGGGCCTACCGCCACACCAGGACTACACAGTCCCTCCCCTCCTGCCATTCCACCAGGTGTTGCATGGTGGGAAGTGAGCCTGTATCTGGCAAGGGGCTGTGAAGGCTCCTACACTGCTAGATCAACATCAGGAGGCAGACAGCGCCCACCCAGTCCATCCTCAGCTACTTCGCCAAACCAGTGTACAGCAGGGTGGGCTCACCCTGCCTGCTGCTGCCCTGACCACCCAGACAAGGTGGTGAGAGCTACTGTGCCCACAGATGAGCAGGCAGCAAAGCACACCTGGCCAGCATACTCGACTCATCTGCCTTTATATATCAAAACCAAATAAAAAAGCAGGAAGAAACAAACGAACATACAATCAATAAATAAAGTAATACCTTAATGTCTCGGAGAGAACAGACAATATGAAAACATATAAAAAAGCAAGACAAGATGGCTCCAGCAAGTCACCAAAATAAATACTCAGATGACTTTATGGTAGAAGAAAAGGCAGAGGAACTACTTGATATGGAATTTTAAAACCTATTATTTAAGGCTATCTAAGAGATTAGGAAAGAAATCAAGGAAAACACAGACAAAATCAATGAAAAAATAGACAAACTCGTGGAGAACACAGACAAAACCAAGGAAAACATAGCCAAAATCAAGGAAAACACACACAAAGAATAGAAGAATTCAGGAAAATAATACATGAACAAAACATATAATTAAAAACATACAAAAACAGCAACTAGAAATCCAAAAGATAACAAAATTTCAGAAATGGACAACTCAGTAGAAGGTCTTAGGAGCAAATCTGAAACAATGGAAGACAGTATCAACGAGACTGAAGACAAACTCATGGGCACCACTTTGAGGGAAAATCAGAGAAAAGAATGAAGAAAAAAGATGAAAACCTAAGAATTACGTGGGACAAAATTAAGCATGAAAATTTGTACATGATCGGAGTTCCAGAACAGGGGGAGAAAAAGGAAAACAAAGAGAAAATTTTTGAAGATCTGCTGGCAGAAAACTTCCAAAATATCATAAAAGACAAAAAGGTGACCATCCAATAAGCACAATGAACCCATATAGGACAGACCCCAAAAGAAAGTCACCAAGACATATCAAAATCACACTTGCCAAAACCAAAGAGAAAGAAGAATCCTGAGAGCAGCTTGAGAAAAACTAAAAGTCATTTACAAAGGGGAAATGATAAGACTTAGCTCTGATTACTCGGCATAAACTATGCAGGCAAGAAGGCAATGGGATAACATATATAAAACCTTGAAAGAAAAAAAACTGCCAACCAAGAATAATATATTCTGCAAAAATCTCTCTCAAATACAATGGTGAAATTAGGACATTTCCAGATAAAAAGAAATCAAGGGAATTTGTAAAAACCAAACCAAACTTACAACAACAACAGACACAGGACAGCATCAAAGCCATGGAAGCTTCCTAGATGCAGCCAAACACCTTGAGGGACCAAGTTACTGGGGCTGAGGGCTGGGGACCATGGTCTCAGGGGACATCTAGGTCTATCTGGCATAACACAGTTCATAAAGAAAATGCTCTACATCCTACTTTGGTGAGTAGCATCTGGGGTCTTTTAAGCTTACGAGTGGCCATCTAAAATTCATCTGTTGGTTCCATCATGTTTAGAGTAATGGAGAATGAAGAAAACCAAAGACACAAGGAAAATATTAGTTCAAAAAACTAACAGACCACATGAACCACAGCCTCCACCAGCCTGAGCCCCAAAGAACTAGACGGTGCCCAGCTACAAACACCCACTGCTCTAACAGGGATCACAATAGAGGGTCCCAGACAGAGCAGGCAAAAAATGTAGAACAAAATTCAAATTCACAAAAAAAAAATAAAAACAAACTTCCTGGTCTGACAGAGACTGGAGTAACCCCCAAGACTATGGCCCCCAGATACCCTGCTAACTCTGAACTGAAGCCACTCTCGAAATCCATCTTTCAGTCAAAGATTAGACAGGCCTAAAAAACAAACAATATACACACCTGAAGAATGTGCTTCTTAGTTCAATCAAGTATATGAGACCAAATGGGCAACACTTGCCCAAAAGCAAAGACAAAAAGTCAGGAAGGGACAGGAAAACTGGACAAATGCACACGTGGAACCTAGGATGTAAAAGGAAAGGGGGAGAGTGCTGATACATTGCAGAGATTACAACCAGTGTCACAAAATTTGTGTATAAATTTTTGAATGAGAAACTAATTTGTACTGCAAGTTTTCACCTAAAACACAATTAAAAAAAAAAAGCAAGAATGCAGTATATATGATCAAGGATACAAAAATCAATTGTATTTCTATATACAAGCAATAGAAAATACAAAAAGGAAATTATGAACATAATTCCATTCACGATAGCATCACAAAGAATAAAAATAATTAGAAAAAAAATTCAGCAAAAGAAATGTAAAACTTACACACTGTAAACCACAAAATATTGCTGAAAGAAACTGAAAGATCTAAATGGAGAGACAGTCTATGTTCATGGATTGTAAAACTCAATACTGTTAAAATAGCAATTCTTCCAAAACGGATCTATAAAATCAACACAAACACTATCAAAATTTTAGTTTTTTTTTTTGTGCATGCAGAAACTTACAAGTAGATCCTAAAATATACACAGAAATACAAGTCACGTTACATAGCCAAAACAATTTTGAAAAAGAACAAAGTTGGAGAACTTTCACTTGCCAATTTCAAATTTATTATAAAGTTACAGCTATCAAGACAGTGCAGTACTCATATGGATTAGTTTCGTCGGCTACCATAATAAATTACCACACACTTAGCAATTTAAGCAACATAAATTTATTGTTTTACAGTCCTATAGGTCAAAAGTCCTTAATGCGTCTCACAAGGCTAAAATCAAGGTGTTGGCAGGACTGTGTTCCTTTTTTGGAGGCTCTAGTGGATCCATTTCCTTTCTCACTTGGGTTATTAGCTGAATTCAGTAACTAATATAGAACTGAGATCCCGTTTCCTTGCTGGCTGTCAGCTGAGGGCTGTTCCCAGCTTCTAGAGGCCACCCACATTTCTTGGCTTATGGCCCCCTTTCTCCATCTTCAAAGCCAGTAATGGCAGGTCAAGTCCCTCTCAGGCTTCAAATCTCTCCACTTCCTTTTGTCTCTTGTCTCTGAGAAAGGTTCTTTGCTTTTAATGACTCATGTGATTAGACTGGGCTCACCTGGTAATCCAGGATAATCCCATCTCAAGGTTCATACCCTTAATGATATCTACAAAGTCCTTTTTGCCATATCAGGTAATATATTCGCAGATTCTGGGCATTAGGGTATAGACATCTTTGGGAGGGTCATTATTCTACCACACGAAATAAAGGCAGACATACAGATCAGTGTAACAGAATTGAGAGTCCAGAAATAAGTCTTTATAGTCAATTGATTCTTGACAAATGTGCCAAGGCAACTTCTTGGTAAAAAGACAGTGTGTTGAATAAAGGGGCATAGAAAATGGAAAAAGATTAACTAAAAGCCCTTACCTCACACCATACACAAAAACAAACCCAAAATGGATACGCACTAAAGCTAAAACAATAAAACTTTTAGAAGAAAATATAGAATATTTTTAAGACCTTGGGTTAGGCAAGATTTCTTAGCTATGCCATCAAAAGCACAGTCTATTTTAAAAAAAAAAAGAATTATGTATGTGAGATCAAATTGACAACAGCAACTCAAAAGTTGAGTTGGGAAGCCTAGGGGACAGTGAGTTGAAGATAATGGTGTTGGAATAATCTGGAAAAGGATAGTGAGACTAGCAGCACAACTGGAAGAATGTAATCGATGTCACTGAATTGTACATGTAGAAACTTTCAAAATGGTATAACTTTGGCTATGTTTATTGTTACCAAAAAAAAAGTTCCTCAAGGTTGAGAAGGGAGATTGTGGACATGTCGTGGGGTTGTTAACCAATGTCATAAAGCAATATGTGTCCTGACTGTTTAATGAGAAACTATTTGTTCTGTAAACCTTCATCTAAAGTACAATAAAAAAATTTTTTTTAAAAAAAGGCACAGTCTATTTAAAAATTGATAAATTGGACCTCGTTAAATTTGAAACTTTTGTGTTGCAAAAGGCAACACTAGAAAATAAAGACAAGCAACAGACTAGAGAAAATATTTTGCAAAATACATACCCAATAAAGGACATGTCTCTAGAATTTCCAAGTAACCCTTACATTCAATAAGGGGACAAAAATCCAGTAAAAAATTAGCAAAAGGTATGAACAGACATATCACCAAGGAAGACATACGAATGGCTAGTAAGTAGATGAAAAGATGCAAAACATCATTAGTCAGTCGGGAAATGCACCAAAACCACAATGAGATACCAGTCCATGCCCACTAGAATGGCTATAATAAAAGCAACAGAAAACAACCAATATTGGTGAGGATGTGGGGAAACAGGAACCTTTGTCCATTAACATGAATATAATATGATGTAGCTAGTATGGAAAACAGTCTGGCAGTTTTCTCAAAAAGTTAAACACTGAACAACCATGACTCATCAATTCCAATCCAAGGTATCTACCCAAGAGAAATGAAAACAAATGTCCACACAAAAACTTGCATATGAATACCTGAAGCAGCATTATTCATAACAGCCCCAAACTGTAAACAACCTAAATATCTACCAACTGGGGAATGAACAGATGAGATGTGGCATATCGATATATTAGAATACTATTCAACAATACAAAAAAAGAAAAAAAACTATTAACACGTTATATCAAGGATAAACCTCAAAATCACTATGCTAAGTGACAGAAGCCAGACACAAAAGGCCATATGATTCCATTTATATAAAATGTCCCAAAAGAGCAAATTTATACAGACAGAAAATATATTAGTGGTTGCCTGGGGCCAGGGAGGGAATGGGGATTCACAGTATATGAGCATGGACAATCTTATTGGGGAGATGAAAAAGTTCTAAAACTGATTTACGATGATTGCTGCACTTCTAAGTTACTAAAAATCATTGAATTTTACACTGGAAAAGGGTAAATTTTATGATATGCAAAATATACTTAAATAAAATCGTTAAAGGAGTAATTTTAAAGAAATGAGTGACAAAGAGGGAGAGAAGAGGAGGTGGTGGAAGAGGAAGAGCAAAAGAAGGAAAAGGAGGAGGAGGAGGAGGAAGGAGGAAATAAACCCATGAGAAACATCCCAGTATTGAAGCATCTGCTCTAGGGAAGTTATCAAAATTATGCTACTAACACTGAACCTAAGAATAAAAAAAAAAAAAAAAAAAAAAAAAAAACCTCAACCTCATGCTGACTTGAAGAAATGAATGACAAAAGCCAACTGCCAAGTGGATTCTGGTCAGCTGTTCCTGGGTCCATAAAGGACTGAACTAGAGGGGCTAGAGGATCATATACCATCAGGGCACTCTCTTCACATGAAATCCAGTGGTACCCCACGCCTCCATTGACAGCTAAGACCTCTCTGGGTAACTGCAGCTAACTGAACGTACTGAAAAAGACATGTTTCCATGTTATTTTGATTCCAAAGTTTGTGCTGGCATGACCATAACTATAAATGTAAGTAAGAATTATTCACCAGTCAACACAGTGGTGAACAGAGGACGGCATTCCTCAATATGGGTCTCCTCGAAGAATCACAAATCAAGTCTTTTCTTCAAAATAGCCTCACTGAGTTTGCAGGGATGTTGTTCATTTATATTTGAAGGGAGAAACAAATTAAGATATGCTCTGAAGCAAGCAAAACCCAAAATATTTCATGTGGGTCAGTAAATAATCTGTATAATTTTTAATAGAAAAAAAGGCTTTAAAAAGGTTCCTGATTCACAATCAAAGGGTTTTAAGGAGCATTTCCAGTTCACAAATGTGTTGAAACACTGTCCTCTTTAAATATCAAATAGATGATTTTAGGTAAACATATTTAAATTCCCAGAGCAAGCTTGAGGGGCTGCAACACTCTGGGAAAATGTCAAGAACACCCTCTGCTTGAAAAAACTGCTCTGCTATGTAAGATGGAGATTATCTCAAGGAAAACAGAAACCTTCTCAAAGAATTTTTTGAGTGCCACATTTTTCCCAACTGTTGATTTTAGAGAATTTCAGACAAGAGTTACTTCCACCTGTCAACTAAATAAAAATATCTCAGACCAATTGGTTGGGGGAAAAAAGCAAGTAAGTTGAGAAGACAGAAAATACTCCAGGTTCACTTGATCATAGCTCTAACTTTCAGATCTCATTAAGAATTGATAACCAAATTGTTCAAATGAACTTTTACCATCTGTCTTATTAACCTAGTGTTACTGTAAACAGAAATACCTCAAGTGGATGGCTTCAACCAACAGAAATTTATTCTATCACAGTCTAGGAGGCTAGAAGTTCAAATTCAGGGCACCAACTTCAGGGAAAGGCTTTCTCTCTCTGTCAGTTCTGGCAGAAGGTCCTTGTTATCACTCTTCCCCTGGTCTAGGAGCTTCGCAGCTCAGGAACCCTGGGTCCAAAGGATGAGCTCCCTCTTGATTCTTCTTCCTTGGTGATATGAGGTCCCATCCTCTCTGCTCGAGTTTCTCTTTTATATCTCAAAACAGATTGACTCAAAACACAACCTAATCCTGTAAATTGAGTCCTGCCTCATTAACATAACTGCCTCTAATCCTGCCCCATTAACATCATAGAGGTTAGGATTTACAAAACATAGGAAAATCACAGCAGATAACAAAATGGTGAACAATCACACAATACTGGGAATCATGACCTAGTCAAGTTGACACACATTTTTGGGGTACACAATTCAATCCATTAAACTATCAACACCAAAACAGTGATTAAAAAAGTTTAAAAAGCTCAGAATGGATTAATCACCTATGTTTTAAGAACTCTACAGGTAGATCTGGCCCAGCTGGATGGCACAAGAATTAAGTTCATCCAGGGCAGTTAAATTCACTTTTCAAAAAATAAAATAAAAAAACTATTGAGAAAATAATTACAAAATAATAAAGGAGAAAATTGAAGAGTCAAAGGAGACTCCATGCTGACCACAAAATAAACAAGTAGTACTTTCCTGAGATGTCAAGTCATAAACAGATTCTTAATAATACATGTCTCCACTACAAAATATTACGTCTCAAGCACAGATAAGTGAAAGAATACATAGAAAAGAAATGACATATGAGAAGAAAATCTGACCTAAATATCAACTAAATATTCTAAATAAAAGACTTTTCATTGTTATAAAGCCGAAACCTAAAAGTTGGTGGTATTTTAACCTGTAGAGACTTAACAGAATTTTTTTTTTAACGCTCAAGGCAAAAATCTGGCTATATTAGAGCCTCTATCTTGACTGGATCCTTCTCTTCAAGAAATGTCTGGAACGGGAAGAGGGAGGTCAAGGAGATTTCGATGTCTCATAAAATGTTAAACAACCAAGGTGACCAGGTACAGCTCTACTCTAAATCAAAACCAAATCAGATGCCGTGGAGTCGATTTTTACTCACGGAGACCCCACATGTTTCACAGTAGAACTATACATTCCATAACGTTTTCATGCCTGTGACCTTTGGAAAGCAGATCACTAGGTCTTTCTTCCAAGGCAACTCCGGGTGGATTTGAACCTTCACTCTTTCAGTTAGCAATCGAGGGCTTAAACATTTGTGCCACCCAGGGACTCCTACCTCTACTCTAGAAGAGCATTAACATCAGAGTCTAGACCAGTCATTATATGCTAGACATTATACATGCACAGTTTTACTCAATTTTATCTTACTAATAATGGAATCAAATCTCCGTTTGCCCAAAGAACTAAGAGCCAAGACAGAGAAATATACTGAATGATACTCTCTTTAGTTCTTTATCTTAGGAAGAATAAGAGGAAAGGAAAGAGATATAACATGATCAAATTTGCACTTAAAAAAACATCAACTCAACTGTACTGGTGAGAGTGGATGGGGGAGGGAGGGCAGACCAAGGGACTATTTTGTATCTTCCTTTCTCTCTGTGCTTCTCTCTCCGATTTGCTCAAACAATAAATTTCCAATCTCTACCACTTCAAAAATTACATCTCTACTTCAGGTTAAGAATCTTTTAATTTATATAAAGGCGATTCTTATGAATTTCATAATGAATAAATAAGTTAGAAATTCAATAACTGACAAATAGTAGCATATAGTATAGAGTCCCTGGGCGGTGCAAACAGTTAACACTCTTGCCTGCTAACAGAAAGGTTGGAGCTTCAAGTCTACCCACAGGCACCTCAGAAGAAAGTCTTGGCAATCTACTTCCAAAAAATCAGCCACTGACATCCCTACGAAACACAATTCTACTCTGACACACATGGGATTGCCATGAGTCAGAATCTTCCAGACGGAATCTTTTTTTTTTAATATGTAAAAGCAAACCTGTTACTGTGAGCCAGTTCTGCTCATGTCAACCCCGTGTGTAGAGTATTATTTTAAAACCTATTTCTGTATCTAGGAAATAAAGAAAATGTGACACCTAATCAGGAATATTATCTATCTAGTAAATAGACAACATAATGATGAAAATTTAGGCTTTAAAAATGTCTTAGATTGGCTTACCTAAAAAAATAAGAGCATATTCTCTTACTTGAAGATGGAATGCCAGTGAAGTCAGGATGAGGGGGAAAGGGCAGTCAGGCAGTAAAGGAGGGAAAGAAATACAAAGTGGCATATTATCAAAGGTGGCCACAGCTTCACCAGAGAACACAGTTGCTTTCTTGGTCATGGAAGAGGGGATATCTCTAGAGAGGCCATCTGAGCCAGTGTCTGGGAACAGTGCATGATGGGGGAGGGAGAGAGAAGATGGCGGGAGAAAGGAAAGGAATATAGCTGCAGTGTTTTTCTGTCTCCTTTCTATAATTGGTTAAAGTTCACCAAGAAGTGGTGGGAGGAACCAGAGCCTCAGAGGCTTGGTGAGGTTAAACCTGGACCTCAGAGGGCATAAAGGGTGCCCAGCCGGGCCAGCATCGTGGGGGAGGCACAGGGAGGCTGAAGTGGACCCGGCACCTCATGCACAGCTCTGTGAGAGGGTGCAGAGCACCTGCCCTGGTGAGTCTGGAGAGCCATGTAAACTGCGATTCATACAAAATATTTTCTAGAATTTTATATTTTCCAAAGGCTAAAATTTATATGCGAGTCTAAAATAAAGGAATTAGAAATAGCATTGCTATATTTAATATCAGAATTTATAATTAAAATAAAGCTGAAAATAAAATTGTTACACTCTCAAATTGAAATTTTCCCTCCTCATTAATAGAATCTTTTACAACTGAGTTTTCAGTAGGTTAAAGGGCCCAGAGAGGTTCACAATTTATAAATCATGGTTAAATAAGGCAATTCTGAGATTAAGAGTAGGAGAATTTAGAATGTCGAGTGGCATTAATTTAGGCGAAGAGTAAATCCTCTACACCTCCTTTAATTAATGCCAAGTGCTTCTGGAACTTTGTTTTTCTAAAATGAAACTTGAAATCAGATGAGACTAACACAGTAATCATAATCTAATACTGTGCCCTTCAGAACTACAGATTTTATTTCTCATGATAAAAAATTTTTAGAAAAACCTTATCACTCACACTACCTGTAAAATAAAATCAGAGGGAAAAAATCCAAACAGATTTCAATAGAACTTACTGCAACTAAATTACAAACCAAGAAACCACCTGAGGTGAGGGCTACTCTTCCTATCTGACAGGAAAAGATTGCTCTGGGAACACAGTGATACTGCAAGTTGGATACTAAACACCCTCAATAGAGCACTCACAGGCTATCAAACAAATAAGGGTGTTGTTAGAAAAACGAAGTTTGAACAGGCTAATGGGAAATGGAATCCACATCAACTGCCAACCAGATTACAACATCACCTTCTAAAATGATTTAGTGTTTTAAAAAAAAAAAAAAAAAAAAAACCTGTTTTTAGAACAAACAAAAACTACAATACAAAACATGACATTAAGCTGAGATGTAAAATAGAGCTTATGGTATTTTCGATTGCCTCATATGCATGCGAAAGCTGGACAACTAACAAGTCTTATCACTAGAAATCCATGTTTTATTTTGTTTTTAACTATGTTATACAGACACACAGGTCCCTGGGTGAACAAGAGGTTTGTAATCAGCTGCTAAACAAAAGGTTGGTGGTTTGAACTCATACAAGTGGTGACACAGAAGAAAGGCCTGGTGATCTACTTCCATAAAAATATTACAGCCAAGAAAACCAGATGGAGCCCATTTCTGATCTGTAACACAGGGGGTCACCGTTAATCAGAATCAACTCGATAGCAAACAGTTTCATTTTTTGGTTTTATACAGTCACACTTACTACTCAAATAAAACCTAATAAATGTCCAATGCAAACGAATTACATGTGGACCCTTAAAGAGGAACAAAAACAAGGGAATCAATTCTCCAGAATAGCATAAAATATGCTGGTTACAGATGAGAGAAGGCAGGAAGACAGGACACACTTCAATACATAAAAGGAATCTGTGTCAACATTCCAGCAGAATAGCATGAGAGCAGAAAGTTGAATAATGTAAGGGATATAAGTTCATTTTCAACTTACTAGATGTGTGGTCTTGGGAAAGTTCTTTGTTTCTTCCTCTGTAAAATGGGCGCTATGAAAACCTGTAAAAGAACCATTTCCTGATTTAGAAAAAAAAAAAAGGGCATTTAAAAAAATGCCCATAGATGAGGTTTGGGGACATTTATAGGAAAACAAACTGGGAACCTCCTTTTACTGAAGAAGAAGCCATCAGAGATCTGTTTGTGTACAACCTCACACCTCTTGTTTTGTGTAACGGCTACAACATAAAGAAATATATTGTAAATAAAGAAAGTTATCCATGTCCTCAAGGAACCTACAACTAGACTGATAGGTACAAAAATTGATTTACATTATATACAGTGAAACCTGTGAGAGCTGGAACTTGACGGGACTGCCTTGTTTTCCTGCATCTTGCAAGTTTTCCGTCTTTGTAGTCTTACCACTTTCCTACTGCTTATTTTAGCAGAAAATATCTGAGTTTTCTTCTGTGACAGGTTTCCGCCTTTCACCAGTTCTGGCTTTTGCAGGTTTCACTGCAGTCTTATGTAGCTAGGTCTCAAATAATACAAACTCTATAACCTGCTACTGCTTGCTCTGTTATGTCTCTATCAGAATTAGTAGTTGTCCAAAACGGGACTAACGAGACACAGTAGTCCAGGGACAAGGACTAGATGCAGGAGGGGACAAGAAAGCTGGTGATAGGGAATCCAAGGCTGAGAAAGGACAGTGCTGACATGTCGTGGGGTTGTTAACCATTATCATAGGGCAATATGTGTACTAACTGTTTAATAAGAAACTATACTGTAAACCTTCATATAAAGTACAAAAAAAAAAAAAAAAAGAATTATCTGTGTGTTATGGTTTGAATTATGTCCCCCAAAAAATGCATGTATCAATTTAGCTGGGCCTTGATTCCCAGAATTGTCTCTTTGACCTCCATTTTGTGATTGTAATTTTATGTTAAAGAGGATTAGCATAGGATTGTAACACCATCCTTAACCAGGTCACATCCGTGATCCAATGTAAAGGGAGTTTCCCTAGTGTGTGGCCTGCGCCACCTTCTACCTTACAAGAGATAAAAGGAAAGGGAAGCAAGTAGAGAACGGGGACCCCATACCACCAAGAAAGCAGTGCCAGGAGCAGAGCATGTCCTTTGGATCCAGGGTCCCTGCGCAGAGAAGCTCCTAGTCTGGGGGAACACTGATGAGAAGTTCAACAGAGAGGGAAAGCCTTTCGCTGGAGCTGATGCCCTGAACTTGGACTTGTAGCCTTCTGGAGTGTGAAAGAAATAAATTTCTCTTTGTTAAAGCCATCCACTTGTGGCATTTCTGTTATAGCAGCACTAGATGACTAAGACACTGTGTGAGATCAAATTGACAACAGCAACTCCAAAGGTTTGACGGGAAGCCTAGGGGACAGTGAGTTGAAGATAATGGTGATGGAATGATTTGGAAAAGGATACTAAGAATAGCAGCACAACTGAAAGAATGTAATCGATGTCACTGAATTGTACATGCAGAAATTTTTGAAATGGTCTATCTTTGGCTATGTATATTTTCACCAAAAAGAAAAAAAAAAAAAAAAAAAGGTCCTCCAAGGTCGAGAAGGGAGAGTGTTGACATGTGCGGTTGTTAACCAATATCATAAAACAATATGTGTTAAAAAAAAAAAAAAAAAGAAGAATTAGTAGTTGTCGCTCTAAAAAATAGTTTGAATGCCATGAGAAAAATTCAAAATGAATGACAGTATACAGCTTCAGAGATGATGTAAAGAAATAGGCAGACTCACATTCACCAAAACTTCAAACTGGTATAACCTTTTGCTAATTACCAAAAGACTTTCAAAAGTCATACACTCAGCAACCAGCAATTTCACTTCTAGAAATATATCCTATGGCACTGAAGGGTTAAACATGTTCCAGGGAAGGTTGTTTTAAACAGGGGGAAATGCAATGATCCTAAATGTCTAAGAAAATGAGATTGGTTAAATAAGGTAAAGAATAGCCAATAATGATTTCATTTATATTTATGATGTAGTGCTCTACTCATTAACGAGATGGCCGTGGTGTCAGCAAGTAGATAATGAGCCAAATTTTGCAGCCATGTGTATACATTCGTACATCAGTCTAGAAGGCCGTGAATCAAACAAACAATAGTGGTTATCTTTGGGTGGGTGGGATGATTCCAGCTGATCATTATTTTCTTCTTCATCCTTTATTTTTTGGAAAATCTTACAAGTTTTTTTTTTTTTTTTAATTGGGGAAAAAAGTGCTAAAAAATAAAGTGAAAGATACATTCTCAAGGAGGCTACATTTACTCATTCACCCAATATTTGCTGAGTGCCTCCTCAACCCACTGTGAGAGACAAAGCTCTCAGTCCAGAAACAAAGCCTGAGACACCAGACCACCAGCGGAGACCTTCCCTTGATTAACTATCAGTATCATCTCTACTTCTAGGGTGTGGATGCTATCAAGGGTCACAAAATTTGGAGCTGGATCAACTTCCAAAACCTGCCATGGGTCAGTTTGGAAGCCAACTGAGCTGAACACTATAGAGCGTCAATCATAATTTCATAACTGAGTTGTCAGGGGAAAAAAATATCTATCGCACTTGGAAATGTCAAGTGTAACCCAATAAATGTCAAATAAAATTGAATTGTTTGCAGAAATTTATGGGTGTGTGAGCGGGAAGCCTGGACAAGACCCTCTGAAAATATGACCCCCTCTATTTGGTAAATTTGTGTTCCTGAAATCAAAAGTTCTCCCTCCACGGTGCCCTGCACAGTGAGCCACGCTAACTTCCTCTAAAGCGCACTGCATCCTCCGAACACTTGGATATCCAGCCACTTTTCTGATAAACACATCTCTCACTCACACATCTCCGTGCACAGACACAGAAGGAGTTACTAAGGCATGCAAACCAATGCCAGTTAACACGTACTTTTGACTTTTCCAGGGCTGCCTTTTCTCAAGAGCAAACTCCAAAAACGCAACCAAATTAATACTTCCCAAGACCAAAAGTGCTTAACACATGGCAGTTTCCTTTACAATGAAAAGGATCTTAGTGACCAGATATAGCACAGCATCCCTCTGGTCAATACTATGCACTCTCTTCTGCTACATTTGCTTGTCAAAAGGATTGAGAGATCTGTCAACAACAAGTGAATTTCTCTGGACACTTTCTCTAAGAGATTAAATGCACTCAACTACTAGCTGAAAGGTTGGCGGTTCGAACCCACCTAGAGGAGCCTCAGAAGACAGGCCTGACGATTTGCTTCCAAAAGATCACAGCCTTGAAAATCCTATGGAGCACAGTTCTACTCTGATCTCATGGGGTCACCATGAGTTACAATCGACTTGACAGCAACTAACAACTTTTTTTTTTATTGTAATTAAATGAAGGTTTACAGAACAAACTAGCTTCTCATGAAACAGTTAGTACACATATTGTTTTATGACATGGTTAGAAACCCCACGACATGTCAACACTCTCCCTTCTCGACCTTGGGTTCCCTACTACCAGCTTTCCTGTCCCCTCCTGCCTTCTCGTCCTTGTCCCTGGGCTGATGTGCCCATTTAGTCTCGTTTTGTTTCATAGGCCTGTCTAATCTTTGGCTGAAGGGTGAACCTCAGGAGTGACTTCATTACTGAGCTAAAAGGGTGTCTGGGGGCTATACTTTCGGGGTTTCTCGAGCCTCTGTCAGGCCAGTAAGTCTGGTCTTTTTTCGTGAGTTAGAATTTTGTTCTACGTTTTTCTCCAGCTCTGTCCAGGATCCTCTATTAATGATTCCTGTCAGAGCAGTTGGTGGTGGCAGTCAGGCACCATCTAGATGTGCTGGATTCAGTCTGGTGGAGGCCGTGGTAGTCGTGGTCCATTAGTCCTTTCGACTAATCTTTCCCTTGTGTCTTTAGTTTTCTTCATTTTCCTTTGCTTTTGAAGTGGTGAGACCACTGGAGTATCTTAGATGGCCACTCACAGGCTTTTAAGATCTCAGACACTACTCACCAAAGCAGAACGTAGAATATTTTCTTTATAAACTATGTTATGCCAATTGAGCTAGATGTTCTCCAAGACCATAGTCCCCACAGCCCTCAGTCCAGCAATTCAGTCCCTCGGGGACAACAACAACTTTTTAACAGTGGAGGGCACGCAATAAAATGGCTGTGTTTTTTTTGTTGTTGTTGTTGTTTTAATTCAATCAAAATTTATGGAGCAACTTAACTGTGCCAAGCTCTTTGCATGAGCAATGCAACGGTGAATGTCGAGACCTGAACTTTCAGACTTCAAAATCAAGTCAGGGAGACAGATGAGAAGCAGATGAAGACAAAATGGTATGTGACTAGGGCAGCAGCACCTCAAAGGGACACCTAATTAAAACATGGAAGGTGGAAGAAGTTTCTTGAAGGATTAGCCTAGGAAGATAGGTGAGCACTAAAGAATAAAAGGGAAAGAAGAACACTGTGTATGCAAAGATCCAAAGATATTTAAGGAAGCTTCTACCAATACAGTTGATCATCAGATATGCATTTAAGATATGGAAATGGTGACTGAGTGAAAGAGTCATTATTAGCTCCAAAAAAACTTGGAGAGCTGAATGTTAACTTTCCATAACCCAATTAGGAAGCCAAAAGAGGAAGTCTGTTATCTTTCAGGTCAAATCAAGCCATGTATGTCCTTTGAATGTTTTGTACTTAATATTTGATAGTAAGTATTAGGGGAAGTATGCAAAATGCATGACATAGCAATACACCACATTTCTAACCAATGGATCTCTGTGAAATGACATTCCCCACCCTAACCCCCTAAGGAGCCCTGGTGATACAGTGGTTAAAGTGCTAGGCTGATAACCAAAAGGGCAGTGGTTCAAACCCACCAGCTGCTCCACAGGAGAAAGATATGGCAGCCTGCTTCCATAAAGATTAAAGCCTGGGAAACCCTATGGGGCAGTTCTACTCTGTCCTATAGGGTCACTATGAGTCTGAATCAAGTGGACAGCACACAACAACAACCCCACCCCCACCCTTTAATTCATCACACACTATCATTCTCCCATAAGGCAACTCTCTTAATCTATTCATTTCGGTGTTCAGTTTTCTTCTGACAAACTTCCATCACTAACCACCAGTAACTACACTGTCTCAGGGTGGTGAATAGGGGATGTTTATTTAAATGCAAAGATCAAGGGGAAAATATCAAGCGCTCTTAGGCACTACCACCACCTCCTGCCACGCTACCTCCTGCCATGCCTGACCTCTGGCAGAAGAGCAAACCTGCTCCAGATGCCCTTCTGTCATACATGGTCCTGTCCTGATTGCAAACTGGGCAGAGGCACCATCATTGCTCATCTTTTGCCTTCTAACTGGCTCCCTGCTTCTGCCCTTGGCCCTTCTAAAGGCTAATCTCAGCACAGCCAGAGGATCCTTTTAAAATACCACATCACTCCTCTGCTCAAAACCACTGCTAAGTTTCTTCAAGTGTGAAATATAAATTTACCATATGAACCAGCAATTCCATTCCTAGGGATCCACCTGTACTAGTTTTCTATTGCTCCTATAACAGATTACTATAAATTTAACAGCTTAAAGCAAAACTCATTTATTATCTCAGTTTCTGTAGGCCAGAAGTCTGGCAAAGCATGACTGGATTCTCTACTTAGGGTTACATCGGGCTAAAATCAAGTTATTAACCAGGACTGTGAGTCTCACTTGGGGCTGGGGTCCTCTTCCACACTCAGTGGTTATTGGCAGAATTCTGTTCTTTACAGCATTAATATTAAGGTCCCTGTTTCCTTGGCACATGGCTCCTTCATCCACAGACAAACAACAGAGCATTAAATCCTTCTTACACTCCAAATCTCTCTGGCTTGTCTGCTACATCTCTGCCTTCCTCTTCTGCTTTTAAGGGTTCACATGATCACATGGGGCCCAACCAGTTAATCTAGGACAATCTTCCCGTCTTAAGGTCAACTGATTAGTAACCTTAATTACATTTGCAAAATCTCTTTTATCATGAAATATAACATATTAATGAGTTTAAGACTGGGGGAAAGGTCATGGGGCCAAAATTGTACCTACCACATTACCCAAGAGACATGAGAATGTGTACACACAAAGACTTGCCCACAAGTGTTCACAGCAGCACTCATCACAATAGACAAAAATTCTAAACAACCTAAATGCCTACAAACTGCTGAATGGACAGACAAAAGGTAGTATTATCCAAACAATGGAATGCTATTTAACAGTACAAAGAACAAACCAAGCATTCATTCATACAAGACATGAATGAATCTAAAAACATTATACTAAGTGAAAGAAGACACACACAAGAGATCGTATGTTGTATGATTCCATCTACACAAGATGTCCAGAAAAGGCAAATAAGAGACAGAAAGTAGATTAATGGCAGTCTGGGGTTGGGGATGGGAATGGGATTAACTATTGTATACATATGTATATGTAAACATATTTATGTATACATATATGTGTGTGTGTGTGTATATATATATATACACACACACACATATACATATATATATATATGTATAGAGGGAGAGAGAAATGAGGAGTATTACTGAGGAGGTGAAGATGTCCTAAAACTGAACCTTGGTTACACAGCTTAGCAAATTTACTAAAAATTATCGAATGTATACTTGAAATTGGTTAATTTTATTATAGATAAAATATGCCACAATAAATTTGTTAAAAAATTAAAAATTAAAAAAAAAAAAACCTATAAAATGGTTTCTCATTTCACAAATTAGAAGTCAGCATCTCTCCAATAGCTTCCAAGGCCCTACATGATCTATATTCCTGTACACCTCTGTGACCTCATTTCTCACTGCTCTCTTTTGCTCTAGCATGTTCTTGCCATATTGTCCTCCTTAGTATTCCTGACTATTCCAGGCACACTTGTGACGCAGAACTTTCCAATTTATCCCACCAACCCATCTCCTTGCAATAACCTATTACTGCTTTGAATCCAACTCTCTCTTGAATTCATTCTGAATCAAAATGGTCTTGATCATGGAAGGAACAGGAAGAGCTCACTCAATGCTTCCTTCTGCTCCCTTTTGCTCCCCTATGGAGTAAGGGAAAGTGTAATGAAAAATGATCACACTAAAAATCAGTACAAGCTGGGCACTGTGATACTTAGAGAACAAGTAAAGGACATTCTTCAGAACACGGCTACTCCATCATCTGTCTCCAGCTGCCACTGGATGTCAATAAGCTGCTGGAATATAATAGCTAGCTACACCAGGAATCCACAAATCACTGTCGGGCTGAAATGTTCTCTCCCGGCTTGCCACTCTCCCTCCAGTGTCCAATAAGAGTCACATTTTATTTCAATTATTTCCAGAATAGATCTTCCTCAACATTTGTAAAAGTAATGCCAACATCAACCAACATATATCCTAAACTAGAAAAAAATCACCCCCACTTTAATCAGGATCACTTGCGCAGTTAAATAAATTGCAATGTACTTCGAAAAGCAACCATTATTTCCACTTTTCAGATTAAGCTTTTTTTTTTTTTTTTGTAAGGAGGCTGGACTATCCTACTTGAACTTTCAGTAATTTCTAGAGGCTGCTGCTGTTGATGATCAAGAGAGGCTGTTTCCTGACTACTGCCAAATGGCCCACCACCAAATTCACAACCCAGAATCTTCAGAGTTCAGGAAATAACATGTTATCCTCAGAAAGCTGTTGTTCAATTTGTCAACAAGCCCTTAAAACAACCTAGACCTCAAGAGAGAACATCCTCTTTTTGCAAATGAAGTGCCTTATTAAAAAAGAAAGAGAGAAAAAGGGAGATTGATTAATAATAATGAGATTCATGGATTTCAAGAGATCAGAAACAAGCAAGCTTTGTAAAAGAGTCCAACATGCCTATTTCAGTCCTTAGGCAGTCAATTAATCTATCCTTCCCAATCGGTCTGACGGCCATGACCCCATGGGAACTTTTCTCTCTAATGAGTATTTTAAGTAAAGAAGAAAATATCTCTGGTTCTCTTATTCGCTATATGCCTGTTAGATGACCTTTTGAAAAGCTCTAGAACATGTTCTGGGTTTTGTTTGTCTTTATGTTTTGAAGGCAGCACAGTGTGGTGGTTAGTAATACAAGCTCAGACAGGTGTAGGTTCAAACTCCAACTCTGACACTGACTAGGTTTAGAGATTTAAGTAACTTGGCCAAGGTCACACAACCAGTAAATGACAGGAGAGGAATCTGAACCAAGTCAGTCTGGCTATGGGGTCCACAGGCTTAGCCACTACTCTAGGCTGCCTGCCATTTACTATTATAAGAAGACTACAGTTCTTCTTCATCATCACCATTATCATCATCATCATGACTATCAGAGAGCCAAATTATAAACAATAACTAACACCGTTTTTATTTTTCATTGTGCTTTAAGTGAAAGTTTCTCATACAAAAATTTATGCACACATTGCTATGTAACCCTAGTTGCTCTCCCTATACTGTGACAGCACACTCCTCCTTTCCACCCCTGATTTCCCATGTCCATTCAACCAGCTCCTGACCCTTTCTGCCTTCTCACCTCACCTCCAGACAGGAGCTGCCCATTCAGACTCATGTATCTACTTGAGCTAAGAGGAACACTATTCACGAGTATCACTTTACATCCAATAGTTCAGTCTAATCTTCGACTGAAGAGTTGGCCGCAGGAATAGTTTCAGTTCCAGTCCAACAGAGTCCAGGGGCCATGTCTTCCGGGGTCCCTCCAGTCTCAGACCATTAAGTCTGGTCTTTTTACTAGTATTTGAGTTCTGCACCCCACCTTTCTCTTGCTCCGACAGGGACTCTCTGTTATGTTCCCTGTCAGGGTGGTCATTGGTGGTAGCTGGGAATTATCTAGTACTTCTGGTCTCAGGCTGATGGAGCCTCTGACTAACACCATTTTTATTAAGCCACACTTGGTAAATGATATCCAATAAACAGTCAACCACATCCATTCATTTTTCTAATGATATTCCAACGAAGTAGAAAAGAAAGTGTCATAAAGCTCATTTCATAGACTGGGGAGCTGAACTCAAATGACTGAGTCTCTTCACATCACTCGGTGGCTGAGAGGCAGAGACAGACGGGATGATGCCCAGCATTGTCACTCATCTTAAAAATCTTTAAGCTCCCAAATGAAAACAGGTAGGGTTGTTTCCAGCCGTCAGCTATACCTGGACAAAAACAAGGGCAAGCTGGCTTCCTAAGCACATTGAAATAAATAGAGTATTAAGACATAGGTAAAGGCCTATCATAAAGAATTCCCTTGTCGAGACTGCAGTCAGCATAATAACCATGGCGCTTCTTACCGTTCTGCATTCAGTCTGGGTAATTCAGTGAAATCTTTAAAGTGACAAATGAATGTGAAAAAAAGCTGACATATCCTCCAAGATTTGAGAAGATGCCAGAAGGACCCTGGGAAAGTGCAATGACAGCTGGAATGGAAGACAACAGAGCTTAAAAAGGCAGATCACCCTCATTTTTTACATTTAATTTTTATACTAAAATGACAACAGAAACAACATGAGATGGCAAAGAAAGAAGAAAAAATTAAATAGATCCTTTCTTAATTGTGGAGTCCCTGGGTGGTGCAAACAGTTAACATACTTGACTACTAACTGAAAGGCTGAAGGTTCAAGTCCACCTAGAAGTGCCTCGGAGGAATAGCCTGGTGGTCTACTTCCCAAAAAATGAGCTGTTGAAAACCCTATGGAGTGCAGTTCTACTCTGACAAACATGGGTACCATGAGTCAGAGTCAACTTGATGGCAACTGGTTTGATACGGTTTTTGATTTTCTTAATTGAACATTAAAAATAAAAAAAAATCCCATTGCCATAAAGTCAATTCCGACTCATGGCTACTCCATGTTTAACAGAGTAGAACTGCTCCATAAGGTTTTCTTGGCTATAATCTTAACAGAAGCAGATTGTCAGCCCCTTCTTTCATGGTACCACTGAATAGGTTCAAACCACCAACCTTTAGGTTGATAGCTGGGTGCAAACCGTTTGCATCATTACTAGTCTAAATCTAGCCACAACCAAAGTGAATGAGTGTCAATATAACTATGATGCCTGTGGTTTCTATTCTATCATTTGTTGATACTATTTCTATACACTCTAAGTCATTAGGATACGAACATCCAATTCATGGACAACTCGTACTTGCCCTTTAATGTTAGGTAAATTTTAGGGCTTCAAACCAGTTCGTCCCGGTTCAACTTCCTGCTAAGAATTGGCACTGCCACGCCCAGATATACTGAATCAGAATCTACAGTTTAACACAATCCCTAGGTAATTCTATTTGCATTTCTACCCCAGATGTACTGAATCAGAACCTACAGTTTAACACGATCCCCAGGTGACTCTTACCTATACACAAGACTTGTTGGGGATCTTACGGAGCCCTGGTAGCACAGTGCTTAAGAACTCAAGCCACTAACCCCAAAAGTCGCAGTTCGAATCCACCAACCACTCCCTGGAAACCCTATGGGGCAGTTCTACTCTGTCCTATAGGGTCGCTATGAGTTGGAATCGAGTCGACGGCAACAAGTTTGGTTTTGGTTTTAGGGATCTTGTTAAAATGTAGATTCTAATTCAGTATATCTGGGGTGGCAGTACAAATTCTCAGCAGTAAATCTGCTCTCACTTTGAAATGACTGAACCAAGCCCTACTCGCAAGAAATTCTTCATCAAAATCACTTTCACCTGCTGCATGTGCACCTTTTAAATCACTGAAAAGACTTGGAGTCTTTTCTTGCATTAAAGGCTAAATAAGAACCATATGCACCTGTTCCAATTTACCTACAAATTTGACTTAAAGACACAGGAAGGGATCTTGTCTGTACCCCAGGAACTGCCTGTAACTATTTCAAATCATACAAGACAAAAGAATCTTAAAGATTCTACCAGACCTTTAGGATGGCCCTAAAAAATTTCAGTGCTTTATAGTATTTTCTTAAAACTCTGCTGCATGCACATTTGCCAAAATTTCACTAAAACAAACCTCTTAAAATTAATAAATTACCTGTCAAATTTCATAAAAACAGATGGTCACTTGGAGACAGGAGAAGATGTTATCATTCTGTTTTACACAGCTGTTCAGACTAGGAAAAGATCATTTCATTTTCCATAACATACAATAAACCTTGTCTAGGGTTTCCAATTTTACGCATAAAAATGAAAATTTCATGCAGCTGCTTCTGTGTTACACATCTGGTATCACTGAGGGAACATCTTTAATAGTAAAAAAAATCATTACCATAAATAAAAACTAAAATTGGTCTGCCTTTATGTTTTCCCTTAATAAGCATCATATTACTTCTAAGTCCTTTGCTACCAAAAAATTTTAAATTGCAGTCTTCCTAAATTGAGGTACTCTAATATGCTTAATACAATTAAGAATTTATTAGTGATTCCTTATTAGTAAGAAAGTGCATACAGCTGAATATCTGATACCACAACCGTTTCTTCCTGTTACTCCTTTCTAGGTGTTTCAGTAATTTTATCAGAAATCTAACACATGAAACAATAAGTCAACACAACATTAGTGTCACACATCTGAAATGAGATTTTGATTTGTTAGTTTCCTACATATTACTTACATTGCTATAAATCATGTGAAGATGAAGACATTTGACACCTAAGAATAGTTATGAAATAACCAACACCAAGAGCATGCCTGTATTTATGCTCAGAGCTCTCCTGGTTCTATATTTTTAGCAAAAGACCTGAAACTTGATAGCTAAATATATGCCCACTTTTTTCACATTATTTTCCAGGAGCACCAATGTTTAAGTCTTCAAAATATCCACAAAATATATCTGTGACATTCAACTATTCTAAGAGACGGCGGATTTGCATAGCAGGAGAATTATTTAATACTGGCAAAATAATTAAAATTTTGACAGACCACTTTAACTGTGAAGCAGTGAATTCCCTTAGGAAGTTTTACTACCACTCTCCTATTTAAAATCTTCCAGTGGATTCCCACTGGGACAAAATCCAAATCTCTCACAGGGCCCAGTGATTTCCTAGACCCTGCCTGTCTGTTCAACCTCATCTCTTGCTTCCCCAACCAACTACACCCAAGCCTCCATGATCATCTTTCTATCCCTTGAACTCACCAAGCTCATGGCCATTACTCAAATGTTCTATCTACCTGGAACACTCTTCCTTTAGATCTTCTTGCAACTGCTCAGCATTCACATTGCAAATGTCACTTCCACACGGATACCTTTCCTGACCACCGGCCCCACCCCTACCCACTGATCACTATCTCATTACCTTCTTTTATTTTCTTCATAGCACTGATTTAAAAAAACAAAAAAATGCAAACCAAATCCGTTGCCCTCAAGTCAATTCTGACTTATGACATCCCCATGCGTGTCAGATTAGAACTGCCTTATAGGGTTTTCTTATCTGTAGTCTTCATGGAAGCAAATCACCAGGCCTTTCTTCCATGTTGCTGTTGGGTAGGTTCAAACCACCAACCTTTCGGTTAGTTGTCGAGTGCAAACTGTTTGTGCCACCCAGTGCAGCCTCACAGCACTGATAACGTTCCAAAATTATTTTGCAATTGTTTATAAATTTATTTTGTGTCCTCCCACTAGAATTTAAAGTCCCTCTCAAGTGATATCTTATTCACAGCTACATCCCCAGCACTAAGTACCTGTATATAATCCATACCTGCAGAATAAAGAAACAAATTTTGCTTTCACTAAGCTGACTAAAATATGATTGGAGTAGCCAAACAATCCATTTGAATCAAACTTATATATTGTGGATACCTCACTACCAAAAAAAGAAAAACTGCACTGCCGTTGAGAAAATTCCAACTCATAGCAACCCTACAGGACAGAGTAGAACTACCCTGCAGGGTTTCCAAGGAGCATCTGGTGGATATAAACTGCCGACCTTCTGGTTAGCAGTCGAACACTTAACCATTGCGCCACCAGGGCTCTGGACTGACCTCATAATCAGGCTTAATGAGAGGTGCAGTAAGGCATCTGTAAGGCCAAGGGGACCTGTCCAGGGCCTAAACATCCCCTGCCATGCATATTCTACCAGAAGTCTCTACCCAAATGACACAGAACCTGCTTACAAGGCCTGCATGGGCCTCTTCTCAAGACCTGGCTTTCCAAGTGAAGAGCGTGGCGCCCCCCATGTACATTCCTAGGCTCAAGAGGAGGCCAAGAGGCAGCTGTGCAGAAGAGTGGATAGATTTGGGCATGCATTTACATGGGGAATACAGGAGGGAGCTGAGGCTGGGAAGAGGAACCATGGGATAGGGGTTGGTAATCCCTGTGCTACACGTTCTCGCACAGAACTCCGAAAAGTCAAACCGGGGCTTCCAGGTCATCATGAAGGAATGTTTGTCAAGGTAGAAGGACAAGACCTATTACTCTGTTTTGGATATATGTTAATCTAGTTAATAAGAGTATTAGCTTGACTTATAACTTTATATTCTGGTATGGTATGTGGGCCTCTATCTGTACTCTTGCTCCCAATCCTAGATATGTTATCAGTGGGTCTTTTGCCACTGTCAGGCCTTGATCAAGTCCCTTAAACTTTCTGAGCCTGTTTCCTCATTGGAGAAAGAGAAATAACTCCTGTCGTCCGCTAACGCCCCATATTATATGAAGAACAAATAGGGTAATACATAAAAATCTATACAAAGCATAAGTAAAAAAAATTTCTACTGTGTTCTTTCCCTCCTGCCTCCCTATGTATTCCAGCAAGCAAGGACCATCACTATTTCCATCACCAGTCTCAAAGCTACTGCAGCTTTTGAGAAACTTTTGAGCTATGTGAGTTTTGCTCTTCTTTTTATCTTTCCAGTGTTACGCATTCATGAAATTATTTCTCTATCCTTCAAAATTTCACATCCTTCCAGAAGGGAAAGATACCAGACTGCCTAAGGTTTAAACTTTTTTTTTAAAAAAAGAGAGTTCTTAAAAAAATAAATAAATAAAAAACCTTCTAGAATTATTTATAGTTATAGAGACACACCAACTGAAAAAATGTCTCTTCTGCTATTTAGTCCTTTGAATACAGGCCTATTTTCCAGGAAAAGTGCATAATATACACCCATGCTGTTCATTTATTGATCTCTAATCAGTTGCTGGAATGAACTGAACAAGAAGGATGCCCCTGGGGCTGTTTTAGATCTCCCTGGCTGTCTGTCCAAAAGCCTTCTCTCCCATCCCAGAGAAAGGATGATCTCACAGACTGAATAAATCAAGAGCACAAACAGAACATACAAGGCAGCTAGGACAAAAAAAAGAGAAACTCAAAAACTTAAAGAGAGCAGAGAAGTAAACTGGCTATGGCATAGCAAAAGAGCAAACAGACTCTGGATGATGCAGGTTAAAGGAAAAGAAAATAAGGCTTCAGTGGACACAGATTCAAAAAGCTGCATTTTAGAAGATCAAAAACCTTTTTCACAATGCATTAAATTCACCAAGTGGAGTACACTAACCACTGTAGAAAAAATGACAAATCACTAAATAAATAAATAATGGAAATCTACATCAAATGACCACTTAAGAGTTCTTTATGACTGGGCTTTCTAATTTTCTAATCAGTTCTGTCCCATATCGCAGATACACAAATCAACTAAACTCAGTAGGAAACTTACCTATAAATAATAAAATGACAGTAATAATAATAAAGCAGCTAACTTTCAAAGACTGGTTATTATTTCCAGGCACTCATCTGTTTTAACTCAACACATGAATTATTACAATTAATACAATAAGGAAACTCACAGTATCTCTCTGTTGAAAGCACTGTTGTTCACTCCTTTTATAGATGGGAAAACTAAGGCACAGAGGGGTTAAGTGACTTGCCCAAGATCACATGCTAGAAGAGTAGAAGAAAAGGAAGTCTGGCTTTACAGAGGTAAGGAGCAGATCTAGCAGCTGTTAGAAACCTGACACATTATCAGCCATGCCTTCCACAAATATTTGTTCATCACTACCAACCTAATCCAAGCCACTATCTTCTGTCACTTGGAAGACCAAAACAGCGTAACTTCCCCACTTCTCCTCCTGCCCTGTTAATTCATTAACCACAGCACATTTCATAACAGAGTGGCCAACTCATCTCTGTTTGCCTGGAACTTTCTCAGTTTTAGTTCTGGGAGTCCTGCATCCTGAAAAACATTTCATTCCTAGGCACACTGGGATGGTTGGTCACCTAGTCTACAGTGAGATCATATCATTGCTGCTGGCTGAACGAATCACTGGTCCCAACTGCCATGTGACCTTGCATTCCTCCTACTAGAGGCCCCATCCCCTTGACTTTGTGCTCAACCAATGGCATGAACAGATGTGATGCAAGCAGAGGCCTGAAACATGGTTACAGCTGGGCTTACTGTCTTTCACTTGGCCATCTCCCTGTGAAGAATATGCCCCAGCTAGCTCACTGGCCCAAGGAGGATGAGAGACATGTGGAACTGACCTGGACCCAACCCGCAGCTTGTAGCCAAGCCCAGAAAGCCCTGCTGGATTAACCAACACACAGACATTTGAGCAAAAACAAATGAATTACTGAGAGTCTGGGAGGGTCTGTTATCTAGCATTGTTGCAGTGATACCTGACTGATACAGGTTTTGTCAAAACCTTTCAGTAGCTTCCTGTGATGGTTAATTTTATGTGTCAATTTGGCTAGGCTACAGTTCCCAGTGGATTGCCCAAATACTACACCCAATTCCTGTTCCACAATGTAATGTAATGTAATTACCTTCCATAATGTAATATAATCAATCAATCATTTGAAAGAGGAGTATCCTTAGGCTGTAGTCCACCTCCAGACTACAGATACTTTGGCAGAACTCACTCTCTCTCTGTCCATTCTGTACTCTTTCCATTGCCTGACCTACGGATCTTGGGACACAAGCCTCCAGAAGTATCAGTCTGCTACCTGACCTACAGCAGAAGTCCTGTATCCTGACCTACAGATTTTGGACTTGCCTGACATCACAATCACGTGAGCCAATCCCTTGTAGTAAATCTCTCTTTCTCTCTCTATATATGTATGTATGTATATGCATATGTATATACACACACACACATATACATATATCTCACTGGTTCTGTTTCTCTAGAGAACCCTAAGTAAGACACTCTCCATCTGACTTAAAATCAAAACAAAAATACTTACCTAGGCCTACAAAGCTCTCATCTGCCTCTCAGACCTCACCTCACAGCCTTCTCCCTCTAAGCTTCAATCTCCCTGGCCTGCTTTCTGTTTCTCAAATTGATCAAGATGTTTCCAGTTCAGGACCTCTGTCCCTCCTGTCACCTCCGCCTGGAACACTTCCCTCTGAGTTTTCTCATGGCTGGCTGCTTCTCATCGCTCATCAACTTAAAATCACCTCTTCAGAGGCATCTTCCTTGACCATCTGAACTCCTCATAATTTTATCATGGGACTTGTTTACGTCCGTCATAGTATTTTTCACAATTTGTAATTCATTTGCTAACTAGCTTGTTTATACTCTGTATCCCCACCCAGCTCAAATATTCAAAATATTTTCTGAACAAATGAAGGAACACAATAATGAAATTAAGATTCTTTGGATATCAACTGAACGGTGCCCAACAGTTCAGAAAATCTGCTAATCTGGTACCCTCTTGGTCTATAATGTACAAGATCACTCACTTTTCTTACTGAAAACAGAAAGTGAAAAAAATAGTAGAGCTACAGATGGTGTTTATCAATCACTGATACTGTTTTAAACTAAAAGTTCAAAAGAGATTCAATGAAAAAATGTTTGCTGGACATTAGCTTACTAAAAACCAGAATTAGTCCAGGCTTTTAGTTGTATCACTCTTTCCAAATAAAATAGAATCTCAACTTCAGACTGATAACAATTCCACTACCACCAAAACTGCTTTGCTTAGGTCAAAAGAAGCTGAAAAACTAAAGTCGTCTGGCCTGGCCTTTAGCTATAGAAGTTAAAACAGGCGCAGAGAAAGAATCATTCTCTATCATTAGTTATAGTCCCATACTATCAGTCAAGTGGAAAATTTTAGCTATCCACCTTCTTCAGGGACTTCAGTGTTCACAAAAGACCCCTTTAAACTCCAACCACTGTGAAGTTAAAAGGCAGTGAATCATGACAGCGGATGTGTTTCTATATTGAGAATACCTTTGTAATGTGAAACACAACAGATCCAGTGCCTTCCCACCTTCAGCTAATGGGTGCTGCTTGTAGTAGTCACAGCAGGGGAGGGGGAGGTTCCAGGGCTCCTGAGGGTTTTGACTAATAAAATTAACCCAAGCATAGAGGGAGCCCTGGTGGCACAGTGGTTAAGAGCTTAGCTGCTAACAACAGGTCAGCAGTTTGAATCCACCAGCTGCTCCTTAGAAACCCTCTGGGGCAGTTCTACTCTGTTGTATAGGGTCACTATGAGTTAGAATTGACTCCAAGGCAACGGGTTTGGTTTTGGTTTTAAGAGTAGAAGAAGCAAGATGTCACTCAGGCCTCAAGCAGGGAGGGAGGAGGGCTTTGTGGGTAGCCTGTCCAGTCCACAGTGTTTTGGACTAGGCTTCATGGAATATGAGGCACTGAGGGCATAGATTGGAGTCCCTGAGAGAAGACAAGCAACCTTGTGAGCAGGGCTCTGGGTGCCATGCTTTTGTCACTCAGAGGGGCTCTATTTTGCCTAGAGTTTGAGAAACCCCATATTGTAGTTACTGAGGGTATGGGCTCAGGGTTCAACCTGCTTGGACGTCTCAGAGGACTCTTCTACAAACTAGGGATGAAGGTAATGACACAGCTCAGCGAGGTCTCAGAAGGATTCAATGAGACAACGAAAGCAAAGTACTCAGCACAGAGGTTATTAGTATACACTGAAGTCTAAAGAAATGTTTTGTTGTTGTTGTGTGCCATCGAGTCAATTCTGACTCATAGCGACCCTACAGGACACAGCAGAACTGCCCTACAGGGTTTCCTAGTCTGTTGTCATTATGGAAGCAGACTGCCACATCTTTCTCCTGTGTAGCAGCTGGTGGGTTCGAACCTAAGGCTTAACCACTGCACCACCAGGGCTCCTCCAAGAAACGCTAGCCATTGTATTTTCCACCCACTAGCAGTGGTGTAAAAGGTTAAGCACTGAACTACTAACCAAAAGGCTGGTGGTTCAAACCCACTCAGAGATGCCTTGGAAGTTAAGGCCTGGCGACTTTCTTCTGAAAGGTCACAGCCTTAAAAACCCTATGAAGCTCTTCTACTCTGCACACGTGGGGTCGCCATGTGTCGGCACTGACTCAAAGGCAACTAATAACAACAGCACAACACACCCAATAAGTGTTTTAAGTGCATGAGTAAATGAAAGCTTAAGCTTTTGTTTGAAATGTGTTCTTTTGCTTTAAAAGGGTAAAAAGTTGTCTAACAGTTAGTTAAACAAGACGAATTTGTCTTCTGAGGCATGATGACAGCAGATATGACCATTCCAGTCCATTGGCTCTGTGGTTTATATATCATTCTCTTAAGTTTGGTTGGTGAGTGCCCAGCTTCCTTAGTCTGATAAGTTCAACGGTAAGCACCAAAAGTTTCCAGACCTACAAAGCCAAGAAACATGCGGGGTTTACCAAAAGTAATGTCCCTTGGGGGTTGTCCATAGGATCCTATCTTGGAAGTCAGCCAGCTACACGACCCTGAGGCAGCACTTCTGTCTTTCCCACAATACTATAAGTAACTACCTTGATAAATAGTACATACAAATAGTAAAATGATCAAAATTATGACTTCTCTCTCTTCAAAGTGCATATTGCCAATTTCTTGCCAATCATTCTGAGAGAAAAATTTGATGAAACCCAAAGAGAAAAAAATAAAACCCAGGTTTCTAAGGTCAGAGCATTGGTTGCATTAGATTTAATGACAAGCCAGAAAGGGAATGTAATTTTCACCTATTCCAGGAAGGCTTCCCTGACCACCAACCACCAACAATTGAGAGAGGCACCCCTTGCCCCTCTAGATGCCCGTAACACCTGGGCATGCCTCTACCATCTGAATGACCACTCTACATTCCTATGTATTTATACATCAGTCTCTCTGTTAGGTACTGAACATCTCTGAAGCACCAATTATTCTTAGTCATCCTTATACACAAATAAGCTTAGTGCTGGACTTATTTTAGGCACTCAATAATTATTAAATGAGTTAACATCATAGAAAAAAGATTAAGGTCCCCAGGTGGTGCAAATGGTTTGCACTCGACTGCTGACCTAAATGTTGACAGTTTGAACCCACCCAACAGTATCACAGAAGATAAGTCTGAATCTCTGCTTTCGTAAAGATTATAGTCAAAACACTCTATGGAGCAGTTCTAATCCGTAACACAGGGTCACCATGAGTCAGAATCATCTGAACGACAACTAACAACAGAAAAAATGTATTTAAATCACAGGTGTTTCTGAGCCCTTATTTGGTTTCCTTATCTCCTTTTCTCTTATTTTATCAAGGCATAACAAACAGTACTCTGGCAAGGATGTACAGCTGTCCTCTAATACTGTAGGATATTATTTTTTTTCCAGGAGGAGAAGAGAATCTGGAAGAAAATGAAGCTGTCTTTGTCTAAATAGATTCGTTCCTGGCAGTATTAAAAGACCTGTCCATCCCAGCATTTTTCCCAAGGCTGTTTTATGGCATTAGACAGGAGGACCAGCATAAGTAGAACCATGGACCAAATTCAGCCACGAAGCTGGCAACAGACAAACTCTCCAAGCTGATGTCTCCCTTCACACGTTCCCAATTTCCTGCCATCACCCATCGGGCTGCTGCTCCCTTAGTTTTACTTACTTCCTTAAACCTACCTTAAGGAAATGACCGAATGACATTAGAGAAAACCCACTGGGTGTGTACATCAAGAAATCCTGACGGGCAACTTTTAACCCAGATAGAGGGTTCCTTGGTGTGGCTGTTCTCTTATTAATTTTTCCATTCAATAACTGTCATGGATTGAATTGTGTCCCCCAAAAATATCTGTCAACTTGGCTGGGTCATGATTCCCAGTATTGTATGATTGTGTAATCTGATGTGACTTCCTCATGTGTTATAAACTCTATCACTGTGAGATTATATGTGACCTCCTTATGTGTTGTAAATTCTATCACTGTGATGAGGTTATACTGATGAGGTTGACAAGATTAGATAGTGTCTTAATGCAATCTCTTTTGAGATATAAAAGAGAGAAGCAAGCAGAGATACATGGGAACCTCATACCACCAAGAAAGCAGTGCCGGGAGCAGAGCGTGTCCTTTGGAACTGAGGTTCCTGCGCTGAAATGCTCCCAGACCAAAGGATGACTGATGCATCACAAGGACCTTCCTCCAGAGCCAACAGAGAGAGAAAGTGTTCCCCTGGAGCTGACGCCCTGAATTTGGACTTGTAGCCTACTGGACTGTGAGAGAATGAACTTCTCTTTGTTAAAACCATCCACTTGTGGTATTTCTGCTAGAGCAGCACTAGATGACTAAGACAGTAACCATTTATGGAAGTCCTACTATGTTCAAGGTGCCAGGCATGCAAAGATGAATGGGAAATGGTCTTAGTCCTAGACTGGAGAATCAAGCCTTGTCCTACCCAACTGTTTCTGCACCCCACCCAGCAGCCATTGCTAAGTGTCAAGAAGGCCTTTTCGTCTTCTTTTCATCTTCATTTAAGAGCTGCATGAATTAATGAGACAATGCATAAAATAATCACACTCCTTCCTACAAGCAGGATTCATGTTAAGCACAGTTGTTATCAAGACGTTATTCTTAAAGTTACTCTTCAAATAAGCTGATCATGTATTTTACTGTTTAAACCGAGACAGTTTTGAAAGAGATTACTATTAATAACAATTTCTGGAATAGTAGGTGTATCCAAGACTGTCCCAGACAAACCAACAGGGATGGTCACTTATGCTTAGAATCATTTATGAAAACTTTAAAAGCCAGATGAATCATGAAACCTCCTGTTGTGGTTTACGGGGACACATGAAATCTATTTTTCATATGAAAAGTACCATGTGAGAGGTCAGCCCACAACTATGTCATAAGGAAGGTGCTACTTCTTCCTGGGACATAGACACCACAGGTTAAATTAAAGCCCCCTCCCACCCCCATTCTGCAGACTCTGTGATGTGGAGTATACCACTTTCAGTAACAATAGAAACCATGGCAAAAGAATGACAACACCTCCTGATGCTTCCTATGAGTCAGACACAGTGTCAGACCTGGGCCGCTCCTCCCATCAACCCTATGTGTCGTACTACTGACATCCTGTACTGTATAGATGAGGAAATGGACCCCAAGAGAAATGTAAAACACAGCCAGTCAGGGGTGGACCAAGGCAGTTGCCTCCCGAACTCACCTTCTTAACCACCACCCCACAGTGCCTCCTAGAAGATGTCACTGAATAGATGATGTTGAAGCTGGGCCAGGACAGATGGGTGACAAGAATGACAATGATCGCGGCTTCCCATTTACAGAGACTTTAGGATATACAACCATGCCAAACCTTATACATACATGACCTCATTTTACCCTCACTGCTCCCCTAGGAAGTATTATTAAAAAACCATTTGCTGTTGAGTCGATTACAACTCATCATACCCCATGTATGTTTAAGTGGAACTGTGCCCCATAAGGTTTTCAATGGCTGAGTTTTCAGAAGTAGATCGCCTGGCCTTTCTCCCAAGGTGCCTTGGGGTGGATATGAACCTCCAAACTTTTGGTTAGCAGCCAAGCACGTTAACCATTTGTACCACCCATGAACCCCAGAAATATTATTACTAGGCTCATTTTACAGATGGGGAGTTGGGATTCTAGAGGTTAAGTAACTTGCCCAGTGTTACAGAGCTAACATGTGGCAGATGCAGGAACTGAATTCGAGGCCCATTCCAGAGTCACCTCCACTGTGTCAGAAGGCACTCCATGGAAGAAAGAACATGGACAAAGGCAGGGAAGACACTACTGGTGTAGCCACACACTGGGAAACAGGCACCAAGGCGAGACCATGCAGGAAAGGCAGACTGTGGCTGCATCACGCACAACTGGCCATGTATGCTACAGTGAGTTTAAACTGAATCCAGTAAAGGAAGATGAGTAGTGAAGAATTTGGAGCAAGAGGAATGTCAGGAAGGGATCTCAATTTTCTCATGTTTATAATGCTCATGTAGAGGGTATTTATAAAGAAAATACATACTCATGTAAAGCTGTTTTTCAGTGCTACATCTAGCACCTGAATACTCTAGGAACAGTTTGATTTTTGCATATCAAATACTTTTAGTGCTGTTATTTTTCCCGTTATCCACATCCCATCTGCTTCCTTTTCCCCACACTGAAGTGACTGGTATATTCACTCAAATAAAAGCCTGAGGACAAAAAAAAAATTTCTAATACTTGACTTACATTTAATTTGAAAGAAACAACAGACTCCCAAATCCCTTAGCTTGTTCCACGGTGAATGAAAGAAAAAAAGCAAAGCAAAACGTAATTGCGGTAAGCTTGTTTACTGGTCCCATCTTCATCCTAAGGTAGATCAAGCAATACTTTTTTTTTAAATCTTCTGAATTCATTTCCTGATTTTTTTTTTTTTTTTTTTAAGGTAACCTAGAAAACTCAAGCCTTGGTACTATTTATGAACATCTGTTAAACATTGCCTACTCCTGTAACAACCACCTTGGGGAATAGCGTAGCGTCTTAAAAGCATAATTCCTCAGGTAATATTTATTCTGTTACTATGTAAAGGAAAAATGATTGTCATTTTCTTTCAAAATTATGCAACTTTTGACTTCATACACTGCCATCTCCCTAGAAAATACCAACCAACAGTATACAAGTAATTATATATTCATTATCAAATCATCTGAGAAGCTGTATACCAAAAATAGTTTAGCACTTGGGTGCTATTGCAAGAGCTTGAACAGTTTTATTTTTTATCTGCTGGTGATGTTTCTAATAGCCATTATCGTATTCCTTTTATGACGGCTCAAAACATTCTCTCAGTTCAGACAAAAAAAGGAGGAAAAAAGTAGCTTGTAAGAGGCATGTGCTATGTTTGTCTATTTTATCTGAATCATTTCTTAAAGTATGTATTATTATTCCCAATTTTACAGTCAAGTAAATTGTGGCTTAGAGTAATCAAAGTAGAGCTGGGCTGAGAGCTGTGCTCTGACTGTAAAGCTCATGCTTTTTCTAAGTCATAATGCAAGGAAACAAATTTTCCCAAAATTCTAAATGCTGCCTACAGCAGACAGTACTACATGATCACCAAAGCCATTTCCCCTTCCTCCCAAGCACACATTGAAACTCTTATTTCCCAACCTCCCTTGCCATTAATCGTGACCATGGGATAAGTTCTAGTCAACAGAATGTGAGCTGAGTGATGTGGTCCTTGCAGATCTCCATGCAATCCTTCACACCTTCTCCTTTTTTGAGAGGCTGGAACAGAGACTGTTCCCATGCCATCTCTGCAAGCCATGATGAAGACGGCAGAATGATGGAAGGGGTCTGCGTTCCTGGGTCATCACTTAGAGGTGGACTAAGAGCACCACATTAGACTTCTTAGTGAATAAGAGATAACTTTTTACTGTACGGTGAAATCTGCAAAAGCTGGTATCTGTGTAAAGCGGAAACCTGTCAGAGAAGGAAAATTGAAATATCTTCTACTAATAGAGAGCAATAAAAAAGTGGTAAGACTGCATCTGTCAAAGGTGGAAAGCTTGCAAAACTCAGAAAAACTATGCAGTCCCATCAACTTCCAGCTCTCATGGGTTTCACTGTATTCAGTCACTGAGAACTGGGTGGTTTATATATTACAGTGACTAGCATTATCCTATATAGCAATACAGAAAAAATATATATATATATATAGTCAATCTAGGGATTACTATAGCAGAACTCACTGCCATCGACTGGATTCCGACCCATAGCAACCCTACAGGACAGAGGAGAAGAACCTCATTGGGTTTCCAAGGCTGTAATCTTTACGGAAGCAAACTGCCACATTCACTCTCCTGCAGAGTGGATAGCGGGTTTGAACCACCGTCCTTTTGGTTAGCAGCTGAGCACTTTAACCACTGCGCCATCAGGGCTCCATTAAAACAAAATTTGGGGCGGGAGGGGGGAAATTTAGTATTTGGATAATGCTCATGGTACAACGTGAAATTTTAAAAGTAGGATACAAAACTGCATGCACAGTATTTTCCCAAATTTATAAAGAAATTCATTCTCTCTTAATCATATTTATGTAATCACATATACAAGTTAATACCGCAAAATGAATGAATGGATGAAAGGAAATATCTTAATGTTAACACCGGTTACCTCTCAATAATAGGATTGGAGGAGGTTTTTACTTCTCTATCCTTTTCTGTGTTTGCCAAAATCAAAATAATAAGGATATTCCTCTAATAATCATAAAACATTTACCTGATTATGTCCAAGGTTTTTTTAAAAAGGCCAGGACATCCAGACCTAGAGATAATAAGGAGCTAGCTCCTATGCCCATTAACCCCAGACAATGTTTTCTCTGCATTTACCATCCCATAAGTTGCCTCTGGACATTCAGAACTCCCAAACCATTCACTGGGGTGAGCCAAAAACCCCAGAGAAAAATAATTTATAGGGAAGTTCTGGCAAATGACACCATGTGGAAATATAACTTACTTGTTCACTCATAACGAGGGAGCTTTCAAAAACAAATTAATAAGTCCATTAATGATATACTGAAAAGCCAGAAAAGTGAAATTACATCAGTTACCGTGGATACACCATCCGTGGGCTCGCAGAGATCTGGTGATATTCTCAACCAGTCCTTAAAGAAAAGCCTTTCCTTTCAGTTTAAATGAGGATTACAGGAGATAATACTTACAAAATGCTTAGCACAATACCAGGCACATGGCAAGGACCCAAAAGCTAAAGCCACTACTTTTCTTTTCACTGGTTAAAAAATGAGAAGAATTCATCCTTCCTTTATTATATTGCCAAAATTCAAGTTGAGGCATTGCCTTTCAAAGACCCATTCTCATTTGTTTCTATGGAAACCTGAAAGGAAAATACATCTACACTTCCAGAAAACCTGCCTACCCACAACCTACCTTGATCTCACCCTTCACTCTTGTATGTCCCCTGCTACTTCTATTCAGAAAACACCATTAGACAATTAGGGAAAAGATTCTAACACAGAGAAATTCTAAGAAGACAACCAAAGAATCCTATTTATATTTGCAGAGTCAGGAAGAAGAGGAAAGAGCATTTTAGATAAGGGAAGGGAATCTCTTTGCAAAAAATATATAGAACAGGAAATATTACTAAAGGCTAAAACTTGTTCAATGGGATCCTGTTTATAATTACAGTTACGGAAGACCCTTAATTTCAATCCAGGCGCTCCTTTGAAGGAGCATTAGCAAGTGAACATTGGTGAAATTTTCCTGCATAACAACAATATTTACTGAACACTTACTGTGTTTCAAAACCTATGATAAATACTTTCTGTCTAGATGAGTGGAAGTTCTTAGCCACAAGCAACAGAAATTAACTAGCTGAAATCAGCATGAAGTAAATGAGGGAAAAGGGGCTCTAGTGGCTTAAATGGTTAAGTGCTCAGCTGTTAACTAAAAGGTTGGTGATTGGAACCTACCAAGTGGCTTCGCAGGAGAAAGCCCTGGAGATCTGCTCCCACTAAAATTACAACCTAGAAGACCCTATAGGGCAGTTCTACTCAGTCACATGGGGTTGCTATCAGTGGAAACTAACTCAACAAAATCTAACAACATCATTAGGCACCAGAAGTCCCTTGGTGATGCAAACAGTTAAGCCTGCAGATGGTAACCAAAAGTTTGGCAGTTCAAATTCACCCAGCAGCTCCGTGAAATAAAGACCTGGCGATCTGCTTCCATAAAGATTACAGCCAAGAAAACCCTACGGGGCAGTTCTACTCTGTCAAAATTGACTCAACAGCACCTAACCTAACAAATGACAGAAAACGTACTGAGCAATCACGTAACAACATAGAAGGCTGGTGAATCAGGCCCAGAAAATGAGATGGAATCAAAGGAGATCAGCAGCAGCCAGTAACACAGTCAAATCATACCACAGGGACTCCCATCTGGTGAGGACACTATTATTCCTAGAAAGCAGACATTTCTTCAACCTCTGATGGAACAAATTTGCCATTACTCTTGCTTCTTTGCATTACTGACTCCACATTCAAAATACTGGGCAGCTGATATGCTAATAAAATGAAGACTTACTACATGGAAGTCAGTGTTACCCTTGCCCGCCATTTTAAGACAATGATGACCATTATTTCAACACAAAGGATATAAGATCTTTATGCAAGATGCTAACCACATAACGGACAAAGCCAGAACAATCAAGAAGGCTTGCAAATGTATTTAACTGCCTACAGTATTAACAGTACATGTCGATCAGTATTCAATGGGCAGCAGTCCTCTTTTTACATAAAATATAATCCCTTAATGGTGTAAGTAATTCATCAGCTTTAGGATGTGATTATATAAAACGAAAAGAATAAGTTACCATATTGATGAATAGAAACATGTAGCTGAAAGCAATTCAAAGCTAGCCAAGTTCAATAAAAACTCCTTATCTCCATTTTAGGATGCATGTCATTAGTTCAGAGAAGATTAATTTCTCCATTCATATTTCAATTTTCTTTCTGGCAAAAAAATAAAACTAACTTTTTGAAACAGTCTTGCTGCTTAATCAAATGTTGAGATTCTCATGTCAACATGAACAGAATAATTAATAAATTGTTGTAGAGATTCAAAAACTAAAAAGTAGTGGTCCTGGATAAGTTTCATCTATGTTTATATGCAAATACTCTTCTAAAACAGGTCTTTTAATTTTTTTAATTATGTGAGAAGCACATTCATTCATCTTTATAGAGGACTGAAAAGGCAATGTAAAAATTAGTTATACACATAGTAGGTGTTCCATAATTATCTGTTAATTGTATATATTAACTTTAATCTATAAGAGAAGAAGTATATAATTAATAAGCCTCCAGAGACAATTGTAGGCAAGGGAAACAATTCCTTTCTTAAAGCCTGATTACAAAAGGTAGCTCATACAAACTGCTGCAGAAATGAATATTATCCGCATATTAAAAACCAAACGAAATTTACTTTCTCAATCAAACATAAGTCCATTTTCTGTGCAAGAAAATGAGGATCTCACTTAATACCTTATCATTATACACTGACTTTCAGAAACAAAATGTTTGCCTTATCCATTTTTTAAGAAATGTTCAAATTAAGAAGCTTCCCATAACTGTACGGCAAGATGTTCTATTGCCAAAGAGATACAACAAAATGAATCATTAAGAAAATATCTGCAAATTACACAGTTCCTATAAATTGTGCCTTAGAACCTGCCACATCTAGTTTTAATTCAATATTCTAATTTTATTAATATCATTTTCCATTTTAAAAATGCTGACCCACACATAAAAATCTCCCAAGAATATCATCATCAAGTTAACTAAAGAGGAAAGACACTTGGGGAGGAGATTAAATCTAATATGGCTGGATTCAAATCTCATCTTTGTCGATTATTAGCCGTACAACCTTGGCAAATTTTGTAACCTCATCTTGCCTGTTTCCTTGCTTATAAAATAATAATGCTGCACTAAAAATGGCAAGATTTGGTGACTGATTAAATATGATAGACATGAGAGGCATTAAAAATGATGTGGAGGTATCGAAGTTGGATAACCAGGTGAGATAATGGGAAGAGAAGGTTTGGAGCAGCAACCCAGAAGTTCCAACTGGGCAAGGAGGCCAAGGACACCCATGAGCAGATGGCAACAGACAACCAGGAATGTGGGTTAAGACACAAGAAACAGATTTGTAAAATAATCCACATAGATATTACACTGGAAATCACAGGCATGGCTAATATCAACATTTATTTTCAAAATATTTTGCAAAGTGTCACTTTAGTTCAAAACACATTCAAATATGAATAAAGTAGAAAGGTAAGTAAATATATTTTGATTGTTCACAAACTTTTCAAATTAAAAGGAACTCTCCTAACACGATTGACAGGATGCTGACAATTGTATGTCTCTGATCCATCTACAAATGTGAACCATGACAGCAGTGAGCCGTCTGGAATTAGACACCACTCATGACGATGATGACGGCGACGACAGCAACAAAATCTTATATCGCACTTTCTGCATGTCAGGCTCATTATCCTTCTATGTAATTTTTTCCTGTTACAATATCATAATTATAAGGCAGAGGTCCAATTTTCAGGAAAATCAGGAAGATGTACATGTAATTCAGCTTTAACCTTAACTTCAAATCTATTTGGTAAAATTCCAGTTGTGCTCTTGGTTACTGTCAATCTTGTAGCAACAAGAACAGAAGCACTGAAAAGTTTTACCAGATTCTTCTTGTTTTGCTCTCTCCAGGCAATATCACTGACATGCATTATTTACTTGTATACTTAATACCATCTCAATTCATTTTTAACTAACTAGACTTCGTATCATCCCCCCTTCCAGTATTGTAAATTTCCCCTCAGTTCAAAACTGCCCCTTCAACAAGGGAAACGATGACTACCTATAGCTTCAGGGAAGGATTACTTGTTGATTCATCAAGTCAGGTGGTTACATTAGCTCTCTAATAGCCCCTTTAGATCTAAGCAGGATCAGAGAGACCACCCCTAGTACGCTATCTAAAGAGCATCTCAGGTACACACAGGCAGACACAACATACACACAACCTCATCATTTTCATTCCTATTAACCATTTTGACTTTCTTGAAACTACTCCTCAGTAACCAAAATTTTTCATTTTAATTTTTTTAATTTTATTTTCCTTGAATTTGCTTTATTTTTCGTCTCTTTTCCTCCACCCACCACAACTCAGCATGTAAAATCCACCTTGCTAATTCCTTCAAAGCGAAAATCCTACTTACAAGCATGGCACACAACCCTGCCACAAAGGGATGGCTAAGTAAATGCTTACAAAACAAACACGTAACTAAGAAGCCAATTAATTCAGGAAACCCAAATCTTGGTGGAAAAATCTGAAAGATAAATCCTTTCAGCTGGGCTCCGCCTAAGAGGGGTATCCAGCTGCCTCCAGAATCCCCTTAAAATAGACCCTTATACCTGGAATACTAGTGCTTCATAGCATTTAAGAAAATAATGGGGAAAATGAAGATCAAAGACCAACTTGAACTTTACATTTCTTTGCTCTCATTCCCCAGTCCCCAAACCACAGGAGTATCTTGTGAAAAGGTTAGAATAGTAACCTTTTCTGAGCCTATTACCTCAGCTCACTAAGGAGCTCTCATCCAGGATGAGACCTAATTTTACTGTTTTCTCTCACCATAAAGACCAATTCTGATAGATTTTCATTTCTTAAAATTTCTACATTTACCATCTAAAAAGTAATTACAAATTAATTTCCTTCTAGAATGTAAGTTCTAAGAAGAGGGTCTGCCTGTCTCTAATGGCCGTATCCGCACTGCCTAATACATGCCTGGTGCTCAAGAAATATCTGTTGAAGAAAAAAATGAATATACATTTCAAATGACAGAACATAGGAAGAATCTGGCACAATAGCATCTTGGAGAATTCTGAAAGGGAGATAAAGGAAGAACTGTGCTGAAATACCTAAGCACTTACTCTTAAAAGACAGTAGAAAATTGGAAAACTGAAATATGGAGCCTGCATCCCTCTTGTACTCCCAACTTTGCTCCAGCTCCTGGCAACACAGATTGGCAGATGCTCTAGTCTTTGTCTTCATTGGTAAATAACTGCTTCCACTGTTGCACGTGAAGTATGCTAACGGTTCCAAAGTCCAGATTTATGCTATCCAATATGGTAGCCACTAGCCACATGTGACTACTGGGCACCTAAAATATGGCTAGTCTGAATTGAGATGTGCTGGAGATGTGAAATATAAACTAGGTTTGCAAAGACTTAGGACAAACAAAGAAAAAAAAGAATGTAAAATAGCCCATTGTTTTTTTTTTTGTTTTTTTTTTTATATTAAGTATATACTGAAATGATGGTATTTTGGATATATTAGTGTAAATAAAATCTATTGTTAAAATTAATTTCACTTGTTTCTTTTTACTTTTCCTAATGTGACTATGGAAAAATTTAAAAATACAAATGTGCCTCACATAATATTTCTTTTGGACAGTGCTGATACAGACTGGTAAGAGAGTGTGTGGGCCCCCAGAGGCATGCTCACTGAAAAAGCAGGACCCAAATCCTAATTTTTCAATCTATAACTAAGGAAACTGGTTAGATTTTCAACCATGTAACAGGTAGTATATATGTGTACACTCTCCATTAAAGACTCACAACAGTCGGGGAGATAAACACTATTAATCTTGATCTACAGATAAGGAAACTGAACTGCAGAAAGGGGAAGGCACTTACACAAAGTTACAGAGCTGGTAATGGAGGACAAAACACTGAACCAAACTCAACTTGACTTTAAAACGCACGCTCTTTGCTTTGTTCTCCCCCAGTCACTCAGAAAGAACTCTCACCATATTCTAAAAAGCTAAAAGAAGGATACCAAGTCTCTGGTCTGAGTTATCCTACAATGAGCTTGCCATTGACACTCTATATCCTTCATCCATATTTCCCCCAGCCACTGAACCACAGAGGAGAGAGCTGGCTTAAATGGTGACTAGACAAACTCAGAAAAATGACTGTGGAGTGACATCCCATATGCTGCTGTTTCCTGTGAAATAGTAAGTTTTTCTAATTGGGCTTTTTTTGCTTTTTTCAATTCAAAGTTCTCAATTGCATCTGTCACTATTAGTATAAGCCACTAATTATGCTTCATAACTAGTGGGAGACTGCTACCTGTGAATTCACTAATTTGGGAAAGTGTATTTCAGCTGTTATTAATTAGCTTACTTAGTCTCTTAGCTGCCTCGAGAGCTTCATTCGCAGTGTCTGCCACAAAGAATCTTTGAACTTTCACTCCGTTGTCGGACATCAGTTTCTTGCTCTGGTATTCCTGCAGGTTCAGCCATCTTCGAGAGGTTAACTGAAATGCCTAGAGAAATTGGAAGAGAGGGGAACAGCATTGATTAATAATAGGAAAAATAACAGTCAACCTATATGGCCAGTTTCATAGGTACCTTCACCGGGTAATCATTAACACAGATTTTAGAGAGGCAAAAAGAAAGCAAATCTATATAAATTCTTCATACTTAACTATTTTTTAAAATAAAAAATGTTAAGGACACTTATGATGAACATATCTAATGTCACGAAACTGTAAATGTGGAGATCATTGAAATGGCAAACATTTTTTACCTATATGTATTTACAATTTAAAAAGTGTATATATTTTTTTAAATGTTAAGGACAACTATAAATACACACAAACGAATGCTGGTCTTATAAAATGGTGAGAACTGAATAAGGTCTGTAGGCTAGTTAACAGCAATGTATCAGTGTCATTCTCCTGGTTCTGATATTGTACTACAGCTATATAACATGTCACCACTGAAGGAAGCTGGGTGATAGGTACACAGGTCTCTGTACTATTTTTGCAACTTCCTTTGCGTCTGTAAGTATTTCAAAATAAATTATAAAAAAAAAAAAATGTTCAGGATTCTATTATACAGCATATGCCTAGTCCCCACCCCTACCAAATAAACATAGCTAACAGCACTGTTTCAATAACTGAACACGCTTATTAATCACTGGAAAGCATCTCAGGGGATTTTTTAACTCTTTGAGGTCACTGGGCCACAGACTAACTCATATCTTTCCCCCAGTTTTTAATGGAGTCTAGGTACAGTCATGGAGCCCTGCTGGCACAATGGTTAAGAGTTCAGCTTCTAACCAAAAGGTTGGCAGTCTGAATCCACCAGCCACTCCTTGGAAACCTTGTGGGGCAATTCTACTCTGTCCTGTAGGGTCACTATTAAGTTGGAATTGACTTGGCAGCAACAGATAGGTACAGTCATTATGAATTTAATGAGATTACCTTTCCTGCACCAAAGTTAAGTGCAATAACCTGAAAGATTCACCATTAATGAAACTTGTTCTTAAACTGCAACTTGTGTATTAAAGCAACCTTACTTATGTATCAAGTAGAAGTGATTTCTAATATGTACTATCAATAACCTGTTATCTGTGTTGAAAGGAAATAGTCAAAGGGCAAAATGACATAAACAAATTCCTTTTTTAAAATTTTATCCAGTAATATCAACACCATTCCCGATCAAACCCAACAATCCCAGTTTTAAAGGGAAGACAACAGGAAAAAAATGAATATATTTAGCTTCATCCATAAGTCATGTTGCAAAGGAGCCACACTTGCAAGAGGCGGGCTGAGGATGTCAGTAATGCACAGACAAACCGAAATCAACCACACAACTGGGTCAAAAGACTCGTGGTAAGTGGATGATCACTGTTACAGATTAAATTGTGTCCCCCAAAATATGTGTTGAAATCCTAACTCCTATACCTGTGTATGTAATCCTGTTTAGAAATAGGGTTTCTTGGTTGTGTTACTTAGATCATACTCGAGTAGTTGTTAGCTGGCACTGAGTTGGCCCCTGACTCCTGGCTGACCTCATTCACAATGGAACGGAACACAGCCCGGTCCTACTCCATCTTGTTGATCAGTTGGAGATTGAACCGTTCTGATACATAAAGTTTTCACTGGTTGATTTTCTAAAGCAGATTACCAGCCCTTTCCTCCTAGCCTGTCTTAATCCAGAAGCTCTGCTAAAATCTGTTCAGCATCACAGCAACCTACAAACCTCTACTGGCAGATAGTGGCTACACATGAGGTACACTGACCAGGAATCAAACCGAGGTGGCCGGCATGGAAGTTGAGAATTCTACCACTGAACTACCCAAGTAGGGTGGGTTCTAAGTCTAATCATTTCTAATCACTTCTAAATCTAATCACTTTTGCGTTATTAAAAAAAAAAAAAGCAGATTAGGCAGACAGATATACACACACTGGGGGAAGGCAGATAACGTGTAAGGATCATCTAAAGGCCAAGGAACCAAGGAATGCCCAGGACTAGCTACACAAAAGGAATGCAGTGGCCAAAACCTTGATTTGGACTTGTAGCCTCCAGAGCTGAGAAAAAAATAAATTTTTACTCTTTAATGCACCCATCTGTGGTACTTCTGTTACAGCAGCACTAGGAAACTGAGATAACCTCCTAGCAGCTTCTGTCAATGGCATTGGTGGGTGTCAAATGCAGTATGACACAGACCATAAAACTGAGGTCTTCAAGGCTTTACCACATGGAACTATTAGTTTTCAGGACGATTACATTACTATGCTGAGCAAATAATCCGAGAAGCTAGAATATCTGAAGAAGAATGGGGCATAAGGATTGGAGGAAGACTCATCACAACCTGTGTTATACAGATGACACAACCTTTCTTCCTGAAAGTGAAGAGGACTTGAAGTGATTACTGATGAAAATCAAGGACTACAGCCTTCAGTATGGATTACAACTGAATATAAAGAAAACAAAAATCCTCACAACTGGACCAATAAGCAACATCATGATAAATGGAGAAAAGACTGAAGTTGTCAAGGATTTCATTTTACATAGATCCACAAACAACACCCATGGAAGCAACAGTCAAGAAATCAGAAGACATCACATTGGGCAAATCTGCTAAAAAAAGACCTCTTGAAAGTGTTGAAAAGCAAAGATATCACCTTGAAGACTAAGGTGTGCATGACCCAAGCCATGATCTTTTCAATTGCCTTATACACATGTGAAAGCTGGACAAAGAATAAGGAAGACCAAAGAATAATTAACCCCTCTGAATTGTTATTTGGGCAAAGAATATTGAACATACCATGGACTGTGAAAAGAATGAATAAATCTGTTTTGGAAGAAGTACAACCAGAATGCTCCTAAGAAGCAAGGATGGCGAGACTACGTGTCACATACTTTGGACACGTTATCAGGCAGGATCAGTCCCTGGAGAAGGGCATCATGCTTAAAGTAGGGGATCAGCAAAAAAGAGGAAGACTTTCAATGAGATGGACTGACACACTGGCTGCCAACAGTGGGTTCAAGCATAACAATGATTGTGAGGATAGTGCAGGACTGGGAAGTGTTTCGTTCTGTTGCACATACAGTCACTATAAGTTGGAACCGACTCAATGGCACATAACAACAACAACAACAACAACAACAACGTGTCATTAAAACATCATTTACTGGAGGCGGGGCCAAGATGGTGGAGTAGTCAGACGGCTTCCTATGTCCATCTTACAACAAAGACCTGAAAAGACAAGTGATTTGATTGTATACGAATATCTAGGAGCCCTGAACAAGGCAAAGTTGAGGAATCAGACTGAGTGGCAAGGGAATGTGAGATGGTTTGGAAGCAGCAAGTAGTTGCTTGACCTGACCCAGTGAGAGCCACAGCCCTTCAGCCCGGACTGGCTCAGGGTGCGCAGTGAGGCAGGTGTACACCTCGGCGCGCTCGCTCAGGAAACAGTTTCCACATTGAGAGAGATCCCGCAGCACAGAATCTGCTTGGACACTCCGAACCAGTGAAAAGCAGCACCTAAGTGGCTAAAGATAAGTATATGCGTGCGGCCTTTCATGGGGATTTAAAAAAAAAAACAACAAAAAACCCATTTGGGAAATATTTCTCTCCCATTTACCTCTTCTCTCCCCACTCTGCACCGGGTCCAGCCAGCTTCAGCAATTTACGTGTCCCCTGGGCCAGAAGTAGATCCCGTAAGGTACCATGAACCATTCTCCTGGCCTTGGAGGGGGAACAAATAAACAGGGAAAAAATAACCTACCGGCTCCCCTAAGCCAAGAACTCAGGGTTTGCATAGCTCCTTTACCTCGGCACATGCATAAAGGGTCCACAAACTTTGACTGCCTTCCAACCCTGTACAGACTTATGTGTACCCATCTCAACAGCATAAGCCCTCACTACCACACTACAACAGGGTAAACATCAGAAGTCTAACTTAAACTGTTTTAGCTGTGAAGTGGCAGACTTGTGATGCTTGACACTGCTCTGCCTTTTAAGCAGGTGCCTTACCTGTCCCCGTCAGGGGCTTGCGGACTGGGGACTCCACACACAACACCTAGCCACCTGCTACAGGGGTCCAAGAATAAGTGGTGCCCCCCAGTCCTTACAGCCAAACAGAGTAGGGTGCTCACAGAGTGGCTGCAAAACTCACCGACCTACTTGCTCTAAGGAACAGGGACACGTTTTCCTCTCAGACACGCAGGGGCAACCGTCAGCCCCCTGCCTTGCTCAGCGTGTGACCACCTATGACAGCCAGATACCTGTGCCTACACCAATCACCAATACCTCTCTAAATCTGCAGGTGAGAGCCTGCACCACACACTTGGTGACCAACTGCCAGGACACCTGAGCTGAATCCAAACAGGAAAATTAACATACTCCTGGGCACACATAGTTAGTTATACACCTAACTACATGATGACAGGACGTTAGAGCTTCAAAGGCACCAATAATCAGCACACGAGCAGCCTATTTGGGCATATCAAAACAAAACAAATCAAGAAGCTAGGACACACTAAACAAATATAAAATAAAATTATAATAACTTATTGATGACTCGGAGACAACAGTCAATATCAAATCAAATAGAGGCAGCCCATGATGGCTGCAGCAAGCTCCCAAAATAAATAATCAATAAATTTTCTGGAGGAACACAATTTCTTGGAATTACCAGAGGCAGAATACAAAAGATTAATATAACAAACTCTTCAAGAAATTACAAAGGAAATAAGTCAAAACACAGAGACAGCCAAGGAAAATACAGACAAAGCAGTAGTGGAACTTAAAAAGGTTATTCAAGAGCATAATGACAAATTTAACAGGCTGCAAGAATCCACATAGAGACAGCAATCAGAAATCCAGAAGATTAACAACAAAATTTCAGAATTAGACAATTCAATAGAAAGTCATAGGAGCAGAATTGAGGCAGTAGAAGTCAGAATTAGTGACATTCAAGATAAAGCACTTGACACCAACTTATCTGCGGAAAAATCAGATAAAAAAATTAAACAGAATGAAGAAAATCTAAGAGTTATGTGGGACTCTATCAAGAGAAATAGCCTACAAGTGACTGGAGTACCAGAATAGGGAGGGATAACAGAAAATACACAGATACCTGTTGAAGATTTGTTGACATAAAACTTCCCTGATATCATGAAAGATGAGAAGGTATCTATCCAAGATGCTCATCGAACCCCACATAAGGTAGATCCCAAAAGAAAGTCACCAACATATATTATAATCAAACTTGTCAAAACCAAAGGTAAACAGAGAATTTTAAGAGCAGCTAGGGATAAAAGGAAAATCATCTACAAAGGAGAGTTAATGAGAATAAGCTTGGACTACTTCAAACAGTGCAGACAAGAAGGGAATGGCATGACATATACAAAGCCCTGAAGGAAAAAAATTGCCAGCCAAGAATTACATATCCAGCAAAACCGTCTCTCAAATATGATGGCGAAATTAGGGCATTTCCAGATAAACAGAAGTTTAGGAAATTTGCAAAAACCAAACAACAATTACAAGAAATACTAAAGGGAGTCCTCTGGTTAGAAAATCAATAACATCACATAACCACGCAAGACTAGAACACAGGAAAGAGCAACCAGATATCAACCCAGACAGGGAAGTCACAAAAATACACCAAAGCTAAAACACTGAAAATAGGGAAACACAAATATCAATATGTAAAAGATGACAACATAAAATAAAAGAGAGGAACTTAAAACCTGTAGACATATAGATTTTTCATATGGAGGAAAAGTCAAGGCAATATAAAGAAATAAAAGACTGGTATAAACTTAGAAAAATATTAAGGTAACCACAAAGGAAACTAACAATACTACAAACCAAAATTAAAAACTAGAAAAATATAAAGACTCAGCAAACACAAAATCAACAATAATGAAAAAGATGAAAAGAAAACACATAAAGAAAAATGACTCAGCACAGAAAATTAAGGGGAACAAAGAAACGGGGAACAACATACAAAACAAGACATCAAAATGACAGCACTAAACTCACACCTATCAATAATTATGCTCAATGTAAATGGACTAAATGCACCAACAAAGAGTGGCAGACTGGATAAAAAAACACGATCTGACTATATACTGCCTACAAGAGACACATCTTAGACTTAAAAACACAAACAAGCTAAAACTTAAGGGATAGGAAAAAATATATCAAGCAAACAACACTCAAAAAAGAGCAGGAGTGGCAATACTACCCTCTGACAAAACAGACTTTAAAGTAAAATCCACCATAAAGGATGAGGAAGGACATTATATAATGATTAAAGGGTCAATACACCAGGAGGACACAACTATAAGAAACATTAACGCACACAACAACAGGACTCCAAAATACATGAAACAAACTCTTAACAGCACTGAAAAGAGAGATAGATAGCTCTGCAATAGTAGTAGGAGACTTCAAAACGTTGCTTTCAGTGAAGGACAGAACATCCAGAAAGAAGCTCAACAAAGACATGGAAGAGCTAAATGCTACAATCAACCAACTTGATCTCACAGACATATACCAAACACTCCACCCAACAGCAGCCCAGTATACTTTCTTTTCCAACGCACACAGAAAATTCTCCAGAACAGACCACATATTAGGCCATAAAGCAAGCCTTGACAAAATCCAAAGCATCGAAATATTACAAACCATCTTTTCTGACCATAAAGCCAGAAAAGTAGACATCAATAACAGAAAAAGCAGGGGAAGAAAACAAACCACATGGAAACTGAACACCTTCCTCAAAAACTACTGGGTTATAGAAGAAATAAAGGATGGAATAAAGAAATTCAAAGAACCAAACAACAATGAAAACACATCCTACCAGAACTGTTGGGACACAGCAAAAGCAGTGCTCAGAGGTCAGTTTAGAGCAATAAATGCACACATTCAAAAAGAAGAAAGGGCCATAATCAAAACATTAACCCTACAACTGGAACACGTAGAAAGAGAGCAGCAAAAGAAGCCCTAAGGTGCCAGAAGAAAGGAAATAATAAGAATTAGAGAATTAAATGAAATAGAGAATAGAAAAACAACTGAAAGAGTCAATGAGACCAAAAGCTGGTTCTTTGAAAAGATCAACAAAATTGATAAACCACTGGCCAAAATGATAAAAGAAAAACAGGAGAGGATGCAGATAACCCTTATAAGAAATGAGATGGGTGATCTCACAACAGACCCAACTGAAATTAAAAGAATCATAACAGAATACTATGAAAATCTGTACTCTAACAAACTTGAAAACCTAGAAGAAATGGACAAATTTCTAGAAACTCACTACCTACCTAAACTAACACACACAGAGGTAAAACAACTAAATAAACTCATAACAAAAGAAGAGATTGAAAAGGTAATTAAAAAACTGCCAACAAAAAAAAGCCCTGGCCTGGATGGCTTCACTGGAGAATTCTACCAAACTTTCAGAGAAGAGTTAACACCACTACTACTAAAGGTATTTCAAAGCATAGAAAAGGATGGAATACTCCCAAACTCATTCTATGAAGCCAGCATAACCCTCATACCAAAACCAGGTAAAGACATCACAAAAACAGAAAATTGCACATCAATATCCCTCATGAACACTGACGCAAGAATCCTCAACAAGATTCTAGCAAACAGAATTCAGCAACATATCAAAAAAATAATTCACCATGATCAAGTGGGACTTATACCAGGTACACAGGGATGGTTCAACATTAGAAAAACAATCAATGTAATCCATCACATAAATAAAACAAAAGACAAGAACCACATGATCTTATCAATCGATGCAGAAAAGGCATTCCACAAAGTCCAACACCCATTCATGAGAAAAACTCAACAAAAGAGGAATAGAAGGGGAACTCCTCAGTATAATCAAGGGCATTTATACAAAGCCAACAGCCAACATCATCCTAAATGGAGAGACTTTGAAAGCATTCCCCTTGAGAACAGGAACCAGACGAAGATGTCCTCTATCACCACTCTTATTCAACACTGTGCTGGAGGTTCTAGCCAGAGCAATTCGGATAGAAAAAGAAATAAAGGGCATCCAAACTTGTAGGGAACAAGTTAAAGTATCTCTATTTGCAGATGATATGATCTTATACACAGAAAACCCCAAAGAATCCACAAGAAAACTACTGGAACTAATAGAGGATTTCAGCAAAGTTTCAGGATACAAGACAAATATACAAAAATCAGTTGGATTCCTTTACGCCAACAAAGAGAACTTCAAAGAGGAAATTACCAAATCAATACCATTTACAATAGCCCCCAAGAAGATAAAATACTTAGGAATAAATCTAACCAGAGACGTAAAAAATCTATATGATGAAAACTACAAGACACTAATGCAAGAAACCAAAAGATACCTGCATAAGTGGAAAAACATACCCTGCTCACAGATAAGTAGACTCAACATACTGAAAATGACAATTCTACCCAAAGCGATCTACAGCTACAATGCAATCCCGATCCAAATTCCACCGGCATTTTTTAATGAGATGGAGAAACAAATCACCAACTTCATGTGGAAAGGGAAGAGTCCCCGAATAAATAAAGCATTACTCAAGAAGAAGAACAAACTGGAACCTATAATAGGTTTTAGAACCTATTATACTGTCAAGGCAGTCAAAACAGCCTGGTATTGGTACAACAACAGACACATAGACCAGTGGAACAGAATTGAGAATCCAGACATAAATTCATCCACCTATGAGCAGCTGATATTTGACAAGGGCCTAAAGCCCGTTAACTGGGGAAATGTCAGTCTCTTTAACAAATGATGATGGCATAACTGGATATCCACCTGCAAAAAAATGAAACAAGACTCATACCTCACACCATGCACAAAAACTAACTCAAAATGGATCAAAGACTTAAATATAAAATTGAAAACGATAAAGATCATGGAAGAAAAAATAGGGACAATGTCAGGAGCCCTAATACATGGCATAAACACAATACGAACCATAAGTAACAATACACAAGCACCAGAAGACAGACTAGATAAATGGGAGCTCTTAAAAATCAAACACTCACACTCATCAAAGACTTCACCAAAAGAGTAAAAAGACAACCTACAGACTGGGAAAAAAATTTTGGCTATGACAAATCCAATCAGCGTCTAATCTCTAAAATCTACAGGATACTGCAAAACCTCAACAACAAAAAGACAAATAACCCAATTAAAAAATGGGCAAAGGATATGAACAGACACTTCACCAAACAAGATATTCAGGTGGCTAACAGACACATGAAGAAATGCTCATGATCATTAGCCGTTAGAGACATGTAGATCAAAACTACAATGAGATATCATCTCACCCCAACAAGGCTAGCAGTAATCCAAAAAACACAAAATAATAAATGCTGGAGAGGTTGTGAAGAGACTGGAACACTTATACACTGTTGGTGGGAATGTAAAATGCTACAACCACTTTGGAAATCGATTTGGTGCTTCCTTAAAAAGCTAGAAATAGAAGTATCATACGATCCAGCTATCCCACTTCTTGGAATATATCCTAGAGAAATAAGAGCCTCACACAAATAGATATATGCACACCCATGTTCACTGCAGCATTGTTCACAATTGCAAAAAGATGGAAACAACCTAGATGCCCATCAACGGATGAATGGATAAACAAATTGTGGTATATCCACACCATGGAATACTACAAAACGATAAACAACAATGAAGCCATGAAACATAACATGGAGGAAGCTGGGACTCATTATGCTCACTGAATTTAGTCAGTCACAGAAGGACAAATATTGTATAAGGCCACTACTGTAAGAACTCAAGAAAAGGTTTAAACACAGAAGAAAACATTCTTTGATGGTTACGAGGGTTGAGAGGGAGGGTGAGGGTTATTTACTAACTAGATAGTAGATAAGAATCATCTTAGGTGAAGGGAAGGGCAATACACACTACGGGGAAGTCTGCACAACTGGACTAAACCAAAGCTAAGAAGTTTCCTGAATACAATCAAACACTTTGAGAGATAGAATAGCAGGGGTAGGGGTCTGGGGACCATGCTTTCAGGAGACTTCTAGGTCAACTGCATAACAAAGCTTTTTAAGAAAACGTTCTTCATCCTACTTTGGTGAGTGGCATCTGGGGTCTTAAAAGCTTGCAAGCGGCCATCTAATATGCATCAAACGGTCCCAACCACCTGGAGTAAAGGAGAATGAAGAGCACCAAAGACACAAGGAAAGTAGTAGCCCAAGAGACAGAAAGGGCCACAGAAACCAGAGACTTCATCGGCCTGAGACCAGAAGAACTAGATGCTGCCCGGCTACCACCAATGACTGCCCTGACAGGGAACAGGACAGAAAGTCCCTGTAGGACCAGGAGAAAGGTGGGGTGTAGAACTCAAATTCTAGTAAGAATACCAGACTTACTGGTCTGATTGAGACTGGAGGAACCCCAGAAAGCACAGCCCCTGGATTCTCTATCAGCCTAGAAATAAAACAATTTCCTAGACCAACTCTTCACACAGGGACTGGACTGGACTGGACTTTGGGACATAAAGTGATACTCGTGAGGAGTGTGTCCTTTAACTCAAGTAGACACAAGGGACTAAACAGGCAGCTTCTGTCCAGAGGTGAGATGGGAAGCCAGAGAGGGTTAGGAGCTGGTTGAATGGACATGGGGAATCAGTGGTGGAAAGGAGGAGTGTGCTGTCGCAGTATGTGGAGCGCAATTAGGGTCACATAACAATGTACGTATAAATTTTTGTATGGAAGACTAACTTAAAATGTACACTTCATTTATACTACAACAATAAAAAAAATTTAAAAAAAGAAAAAGTCCTGCCAAACGTAATTGTAAAACAACACTGATTAAAAGATGCATCCTAAATTTAAAGAGATTAAAATGTGAAAAAAAGATGTGTCTTACAATCAATGAAATATGGCCTGCATGCCTCTTCAGTTTTACCAGTTTTGGAGCTTTATATAAATGGAATCATACTACTAAAAAAAAAAAAAAAAAAATCATTTACTCCTGGAACCTCCACGCTACAATGCACTCATGGAGCTCTCTAGGGCACTAGGGATTCCAAAGAAATTCTAGAATGTTACAACTAATTGGGTTCTACTCAAAGGGAGAAGAGAGTATCTAAAACATCTTTGTATCTTCATGAAGACTCTGTCTGAGCTTGGTACATGGAAAATACTCAAAAAATACTGGTTAGAATGGCCAAAGGAACAAACCCTGCCTTTTGACCTGATATAATTTTTCATTCCTGACCTTCTATAAAAACGGAAAAGTAAAGTTAGCTCTAAAGAACTGAAATAAATAGAAAATAATTTATACACACTTTAAAAAAATGCAGATTTCAGTATGATAAAGCCTAAAAGATAGCTCTGTTCTCTCCTTGCAAATATTTTCAATGAAGTGTTTAATATTGAAGTTGCCTGCAGTTCCTTTTTAGAAAGACATAATGTTGTTGTTAGCTGCTGTTGAGTCAGTTCTGATTCACAGCAACCCCACGTACAACAGAACAAAACACTGCCGGGTCCTGCGTCATTCCCACAATCATTGCTATGTTTGAGCCCATTGTTGCAGTCACTGTGTCAATCCATCTCATGGTGGGTCTTCCTCTTTTTCACTGACACTCTACTTTACCAAGCATGACGTCTTTTTCCAGGGACTACTCCCTCCTGATAACATGTCCAAAGTACCTGAGATGTAGTCTTGCCATTCTCGCTTCCAAGGATGACTCTGGCTGTACTTCTTCTAAGACAGACTTGTTCATTATTCTTTACCAATGTTATAATTCAAAGGCATCAATTCTTCTTCAGTCTTCCTTATTCATCCTCCAGCCTTCACATGCATATGATGCAACTGAAAATATCACGGCCTGGTTCAGGTGCACCTTAGTCCTTAAAGGGGTATCTTTGCTTTTTAACACTTTAAAGAGATCTCTTGCAGCAGGTTTGCCCAATGCAATGCATCATCTGCTTTCTCGACTGCTGCTTAAATGGGTGTTGATTGTGAATCCAAGTAAAATGAAATCCTTCACAACTTTAATATCTTCTCCATTTATCATGATGTTGTTTATTGGTCCAGCTGTGAGGATTTTTGTTTTCTTTATGTTGAGGTATAATCCATACGAAAGCTATAATCTTTATCTTCGTCAGTAAGTGCTTCAAGTCCTCTTCACTTTCAGCAAGCAAGGTTGTGTCATCTGCATATCACAGATTGTTAATGAGTCTTCTTCCAATACTGATGCCGTGTTCTTCTTCATATAGTCCAGTTTCTTGGAATATTTGCTCAGCGCAAAGACAATAAATATGGTGAAAGGATACAACCCTGACTCACACCTTTCCTGATTTTAAACCACAAACTATTCTCTTGTTTTGTTTGAACGACTGCCTCTTGGTCTGTGTACAGGTCCTTCATGAGCATAATAATGTGTTCTGGAATTCCCACTCTTCTCAGTGAGCTATGGATTGAATTTTGTCCCCCAACATGTCAGTTTGGCTAGGCCATGATTCCCAGTATTGTGTGATAGTCTACCATTTTGTCATCTGGTATGATTTTCCTATGTGTTGTAAATCCTATCTCTATGATGTTAATCAGGTGGGATTATCAGCAGTTATGTTAATAAGGCAGGACTCAATCTACAAGATTAGGTTGTGTCTTATGTCAACCTCTTTTCAGATATAAGAGAGAGAAGCAAGCAGAGAGACATGGGCACCTCATACCACCAAGAAACAAGAGCCAGGATAACAGCATGTCCTTTGGGATCCAGGATCCCTGCGCTGAGAAGCTCCTCAACCAGGGAAGACTGATAACAAGGACTTTCCCCCAGAGCCGACAGAAAGAGAAACCCTTCCCCTGGAGCTGACCCCTTGAATTTGGACTTCTAGCCTACTAGACTGTGAGAGAATAAATTTCTCTTTGTTAAAGTCATCCACTTGTGGTACTTCTGTTATAAAAGTAGATGTTATAACAGCAGCAGTAGATGACTAAGACACAGTGTTATCCATAATTTGTTATGATCCACACAGCTGAATGCCTTTGCATAGACAATAAAACACAGTTAAACATCTTTCCGGTACTCTCTGCTTTCAGCCATGATCCATCTGACATCAGCAATGATATCCCTCATTCTATGTCCTCTTCTGAATTCAGCTTGAATTTCTGATAGTTCCCTGTCGATGTACTGCTGCAACCGCTATTGAATTATCTTCAGCAAAATTTTACTTGCATGAGATCCTAATAATATAGTTTGATAATTTCCACATTCTGTTGGATCACTTTTCTTTGGAATGGGCACAAATAGGGATCCCTTCCAGTTGGTTGGTCAGGTAACTGTCTTCCAAATCTCTTGGCATAGATGAGTGGGCACGTCAAGCGCTGCATTCGTTTGTTGAAACAGCTCAACTGGTATTCCATCAATTCCTGGAGCCTTGTTTTTTGTAAATGTCTTCCTTGCAACTTAGACTTATCCCTTCGCTACCATCAGTTCTTGATCATATGCTACCTGCTGAAATGGTTGAATGTTGACCAATTCCTTCTGATACACTGACTCTGTATTACTCCCATCTTCTTTTGATGCTTCCTACATTGTTCAGTATTTTACCCAAAGAATCCTTCAAAATTGCAACTCAAGGCTTTGATTTTTTCTTCAGCTATTTCTGCTTGAGAAATGCTGAGCATGTTCTTCCATTTTGGTTTTCTAACTCCAGGTCTTTGCACATTTCATTATAATATTTTACTTTGTCTTTTCAAGCCGCCCTTTGAAATCTTCTGATCAGTTATTTTAATTCATCTTCTGTTCGCTTTAGCTACTCTGCGTTCAAGGGCAACTTTCAGAGTCTCTTCTGATATCCATTTTGGTCTTTTCTTTCCTTCCCATCTTTGTAATGATCTTTTCCTTTCTTCATGTATGATGACATCCCACAACTCATCTGGTGTTGGGTCATTAGTGTTCAATGAGTCAAATCTATTCTTGAAATGGTCTCTAAATTCAGATGGGATACACTCAAGGTTGTACTTGGGCTCTCACCGACTTGTTTTAATTTTCTTCAGCTTCAACTCGAATGTGCATATGAGCAATTAATGGACTGTTCCACAGTAGGCCCCTGGCCTTGTTCTGACTGATGATATTGAGCTTTTCTATCATCTCTTTCCACAGATGTAGTTGATTTGATTTCTGCGTATTCCATCCGATGAGGTTCACGTATATAGTCGCCGTTTATGTTGTTGAATAAAAGTATTTGCAATAAAGAAGTCACTGGTCTAGCAAAATTTTATCATGTGATCTCCATTGTTATTTCTATCACCAAGGCCATATTTTCCAACAACCAATCCCTCTTCTTTGTTTCCAACTTCCACATTCCAATCACCGGTAATTATCCATGTATTTTAATTGCATGTTTGATCAATTTCAGACTGCAGAAGTTGGTAAAAATCTTCAATTTCTTTATCTTTGGCATTAGTGGTTGGTGTGTAAATTTGAGTAATGGTCGCAATAACTGGTCTTCTTTGTAGGTGTATAGATATTATCCCATCACTGACAGCACTGTACTTCAGGATAGATCTTGGAATGTTCTTTTTGACGATGAATGCATCGCCATTTCTCTTCAATTTGTCGTTCATGGCACAGCAGACCACATGATTGCCTGATTCAAAACGGCCAATACCAGTCCATTTTAACTCACTCATGCCTAGGATATAGATCTTTATGTAGTCCATTTCATTTTTGACAACTTCCAATTTTCCTAGATTCATACTTCATACATCCCACATTTCAATTACTGATGGATGTTTACAGCTGTTTCTTCTCATTTTTAGTTGTGGTCACATCAGCAAATGAAGGTCCCAAAAGCTAGACTCCATCCATGTGAGTAAGGGTGACTCTACTTTGAGGCAGCAGCTTCTTCCCCAGTCATATTTTGTGCACCTTCCAACCTGAGGGGCTCATCTTTTGGCACTATACCAGACAATGTTCTGCTATTCTGGCCAATTTTTTTCAGAAATAGATCGCCAAGTCCTTCTTCCTAGTTTGTCTTAAGTCTGGAAGCTCCAATGAAGCCTGTCCACCATGGGTGACCCTGATGATATTTGAAATACCAGTGGCATAGCTTCCAGCATCACAGTAACACGTAAGCCATCACAGTACAACACACTAACAGACACATGGTGGAGAAACATATAATACTGGAGTAAAATAAATGGCTAGACAAGCAATGTTTACATCACCTACAATCTGTTACTTGTTAACTTACAGATCTTCCCTACTTTTAAGTCTTGATGAAACATTAGTAATTTGAAAAACACAAAACTTCATAAATGAACATACTCATAGTCTTAATAGTCTTAATAGAATGTCACATAACATACCAAGAAAGATACAAGTTTAAGGTATTTAGTAAAAGCCCCCTAATGAAAGAAAAGATTCAATGTTAGAAATATGCCATTTTCTAAGACCATTTTTAAAAGGTAAATGGGAAAAATCAATAGACTAAGTCTATGTCACCATACCAATTTAAAGCCATTAACTGAAGAAGAAAAAATTCAGTTTGAAAAGAGCAATTGAGAGAGATTAAATATAGCCACAGTGTGGACATGGTCAATTCCTTTCCATTAGAACACTCACTGTATTAGTTTTAGATATGTTAATACAATCTGCTGCAAACTAATTGCAATTGATCCAAACACAAGCTTCACAGATATATAATACATATTGACTGTTTCTACACTGACTCAAATGAAAGTCTTCTTAAAGGCTGTTGCTCTTAAATTAAAAACCAAGACAGCGAGCAGAGTTCCAAAGCTGCTGCTGATAGCAATAGCTATCACTCCACAAAGTAATCATCTTACAGAATAATCACCTTTTTTTGGTCAATCCAAATCTTGAAGAGTAGAGCCCCTGACTGGACCTAACACTTCATTCCACTTAACTTATTAAGAATTTGTGGTAAGATTAGAGAGGAACAACTTAAAGTTTACTTTTATATTTTCAAGGGGGAAAAAAAGGAGGGGAGAAATATGTCAATGATGTGAAACATGCTAGAAATGAAAAGAACTGCTGGATAATAATAGTTCCATATACTACTAACTGAGCATTTACCATGTGCCAGGCATTATATCCACCACCTGTCTGTCAGTTTGTGGTACTATGTTAGCTTGTGTATTGCTGTGATGCCGGAAGCTATGCCATCAGTATTTTAAATACCAGCAGGGTCACCCATGATGGACAGGTTTCAGCAGAGCTTCCAGACCAAGACAGACTAGGAAGAAAGGCCTGGTAATCTATTTCCAAAAATTAGCCAATGAAAACCCTATGGATCACAACAGAACACTGTCTGATGCACCTGCTTTGGCCATGTCATCAGGAGGGATGAATCACTAAAGGAAGACATCATGTTTGGTGAAGCAGAGGGCCAACAAGGGCTAGAGTAAGACTGACTGGCATAATAGCTGCAGCAACCTACTCTCAAACGTGCTGTGAGGATCACGCAGGAATGGGCAGTTTCATTCTGTTGTGCATATGCTTACCATGAGTCAGAGTCAACACGATGGCAGCTAGCAACAACACAGGCATTATACTAAGGACTCATATAATCTAAGAAACAATTATGGAAAGTCAGTGTGGACCAACAAATACTGCCAGCCTTCCTCCTTCTGGGTACTTCTTTACCCTAGCTGAAGTTGGGGGGGCGGGGGGGCAGTGGAGCCATCTCACTACCTCTGACCAGTAAGTTGTGAGTACATACAATGTGTGACACATCTGGGCCAACTGCCATCCCTCCTACCCAATCTAAGCTGTCTCTCTTACCATGAGGAATGGTAATATTCAAGATGGCAGCTGATTTTTGAGCCGGGAGCCAGGCACATCGTTCCCATTTATCCCAGGCTGGCACATCCCCAGTTGACTCACAATAAACATGCCTTGGGTGTGAAAAGTAAACTTCTGTGGTTTTTCAGACACTAAGATTCTAAAGGTTATTTGTTACTGCTACAGAACCTAGCCTACTGAGGAATCTCGTGTGTCCCAACTTATAAACCATCTTACAAATTAGGAAACTAAGAGTGAAGGTTAAATCACTTGCCCGGAATCATAGGCTACTATAAGACAGCGACTTCTCTAATTACACACACAAAAAAAAACCCAAACCCATTGCTGTCAAGCTGATTCCGACTCATAGTGACCCTACAGAACAGAACAGAACTGCCTCACAGGGTTTCCAAGGAGTAGCTGGTAGATTTGAACTGCTGACCTTTTGGTCAGCAGCTGTACTCTTAACTACTGCACCCCCAGGGCTCCTATACAGTAGTGATCAATTACATAACATTGCTTATTCCCTGTGTTCCTATTCTGGCCCCGCTTTCCCACAGGATCCTTGGTGATAAAGGCTGATGGCAATATGAATAAGATATTATCTCTGTTTTCAAAAGGCCAAAAGTACCAGGAAAAGGATACTCATGAAATGTTGGCACAGTCACGTGCAAGGAAAAATGCAAGTGCTCCAGTCTTTGGGAGGGAGGGAGGCAGAAATGTAAGTAGATGTTGTCCTAAGATACCAGAATGGCAGAAGAACCTCATTTTGACTGTTAAGATCCTAGAATAATCTCCCAGGAATCTCCCAAGGAATCCATGAACTCCAAAATGGGAGCAATGGAAAGGAGTTCAAAGACCATCTGATCCATCGGCTTCCAAATTGTTTCTGCCAGTTACATGCCTGCTTGCCCTCAGATCCATTCTTCAGCCTACCCCTGCTCTGTTCTGTATTGCATTTGTCATGCTCCTTCTGTCAACTGACTTCTGCCTAAACGCAAGCTGTTCAGAGTGGACAGTAGGAGGAAGGAAGACACCAGGCTTTACCTTCCTCTTTCTTGCTGAGTCAAGGCACATCTCCGGCAGTGCTCCAGGTCCCTGCAGACAGCCCTTCCTTCCATAATTCCAGCTCCCACTATTCTCCCCCACCACAATTCCAATACCCATCAACTGGCCCTAGATTCTGATACACCACCTCCTTCCACGCCTTGGACTGGCAGAAAATTCTTGCTGTTATCAATCTCTGGTTGCCTCCCCAGCCCGTTTGCCTTCTAATTGTTCTAACATCTTTGTAACTAATTTTCTACCCCTTGTTAAATTCTCTTAAACAATCTGGTATAATCTCTACCTTGCTGACTGGACCCTGAGGGACACAGTGCCCCATAGCCTGAAGGAGCCCCTTCAAAGCATGGGAGAGGAATGAGATAGATATTGATAAAGGGGACTCCAGGACCCCACTCTGGACCAGCTTCCCAGTCAGGCAAATGTTTCATATACTAGGGTTCCACAGTATAAAAGGTTCATTGGGCTCCAACCTCCTCATTTTACAGTCAGGAACCTTGAGGCCTAAAGAGAGGAAGTAACTTTTCCAGGGATCCTAAAGTGAGCCAGAGGCAGGATGAGAAGTCGAACAGTTCCTGTTTTCTTTCCCTCTTTCACATGGACTCTAGGAAAGTGACCATCTTAGGAACAGCAGCATGGTGTTCTCACACCAGCTGGGGAAGGAGGCACCTATGCATACTTCTGTTTGAATTTGTATATGACCTTTCCATTGCTCCTTTTCCTTCCATGTTTCTTTGACAGAGCAAGCATTTCTAAGCCTGGAGGAAAAGGGGAAATAAAACATAAAAGAAAAGCAGCACATAAAGATTTAAGGGCCTATGGGAACAAGGGAGCAGAAGGAGAAAAAAAAGAATGAAAAACGAGGGAAAGGACAAAGAGAACCAAGAGGTAAAAAGACAATGACTAAGCGGGCAAAAACTCACAAGAAAACTCAAAGCACAAAATTAGACAGCTACACAGAAAAAAATAACACAACCAAGAAATCATCCTTCGCCCCGTGGTTTTAAAATTAGAGATATAGATACTATTGAAATAGCACCACAGGAAAAAAAAAAACAACAATAAAGGAAGTGGAGAAAGAATGTCACTGAGCAGACACCCTCCCCCCAACCCCCACAAAGGGAGACTCTGTGAGCCACGCTGGCCACCGGCTCTTCACACCTCCTCCTCGTCTTTTCACAGTAGCACTGCTTCACTCAGGAAAGCAGCAGAAAGGACTACCAGAAAGAGCCAAAGACTCACTAGTAATCAGGAAAATACAAATTAACGCAAAAATGAGAAGCCATTCCTGCCAAAAGGAATGAAAATACCATTGGACTGAAAAAAATAAAGGTTTGATAATGTCATTGGTGAAGGTGTAGCAAAGTGCAAATAAAACTTACACAAATAAAACACCAGTACCATCACCCTCAAAGGCAACTTGACATCATACATAAAAACTAAAAACACCCACATGATAGGACCTGGAAATTCCAATGCTTGGGTGTCTATCCTAGCAAACCATGCACACATATACCAGAGATACAGTCAAGGATCTTCTGTGTAGTGCTGTACATAATAAAGAGAAAAGTTGAAAGTGATCTAAATGCCCAACCAATATGCGACGGGCTAAATTATAATACATTCAAAACTATATAAAGAATTTAAAAGAAAGTAGAAGCTCTTACCTGTGGCAGCACAGTATCACCCATATCCATGTGTTCCCCCATAGTACTCAGGTCTCTTGTGGCTAGTTCTGGCTGTGTGTCAAAATATTGAAGAAATCATGTGCAATCAACCCTCTAGCCCCCTCTTTATTGGCTGCAATGACCTAGAAGCCACGTATTGAGATGGTGGAGTCACAAGGTTGAAATAGCCTGAATAATTGAGTTACTACATGGATGACAGCTTCCCTGGGGTCATCTGACCCACATGTGCATGAATGAGAAATGGACCTTTAATGTGTTAACCACTGATATCTTGGCAATAATTTGTTATGGCAGTACTGACTAGTCAAGCCTGACACATGTCTACACATACTGACACTGACTGTTCTCCAAGATACATTACTGAAAGAAAAGAGCGAGTTTCGGACAATATATACAGTAGAATAACGCTTGTATTTTAGACACACGTGTCCATACACAAAGAGACATTCTGCATCTTCTAAGGATAGGTACATGTACACTAGTTGCCATCAAGTCACCTCCAACGCATGGCAACCCCATGTGTGGCAGAGTAGAACCGCGTTTCATGGGGTTTTCAATGGCTGATTTTTCAGAAGTCGATCACCAGGCCTTTCTTTCAAGGCACTTCTGGGTGGACTTGAACCTCCAATCTTTTGGTTAGCAGCTCTGCACATTAACTGTTTGTACCACTCAGGGACTCTGAAATACATGTATAAACAAATATACAGGAAGGAGATGGTCAAAGGGCCTTTTAACCTAATCTATAATTTCTTTTTAATGTTTTTGAAGAACGAATTGGTTTATTATTTGTGTAATGAAAATCAATCTACTTAAAAACAGCATCAGGAGGAAATAATCAAGCCTAGGCTTTAACCCAACTGTGTAGCTTTGGGTCGCTGCTAACTAGGCTGGAAAATGAAGGGCTTGCTCCCTTACTGTAATGTAGCAGGGTTCTACAAACCCGGTGTGAAAATCAAGGCGGGGGAGCAAGAGCTCATGTTCTTCGTTACACAGAACTACCAACTCTAATATAAACTCCTGCTGTTAGATATGAAGAGGCTCTTAGACCTCATTTCAAGCTTTCAACAGCAATGATGACAGTGGAATACAAACAAGGAATTACCTGTAAACTCAGAGGAAAATATACTTTCCTCTCATCACAGGCATGGCAACAAAGGTAGCTGCTCAGTGACCTGGGGCAGGCCAAATGTCGGTATACGTTTGTTACTGTCTTAGGCTGGGTTCTCTATAGAAGCAAAACCAGTAAAGTGCATAAACATACACAAAGAGACATTTATATCAAGGAAATGGCCCATGCAGCCACAGGGGCTGAAATGCCCAAGTCCGTGGGTCAGGCTGGAGGTCTCTCCTGACCTGCACAGCCACAGGGACTGGCGAACCCAAGATCGGCAAGTCAGACAGCAGGGATCTGGCTCACAGGCTTCAAAGACCTACGAATCCCAAGATCGGCAGGCAAGACAGCAGGTAAGCTGCTAGCCCAAATCCCAAGAACTAGAAGTCAAACGAACAGGAGCCAGCTGCCAGATCCAGAGGGAGCAAAAGCCCACAAGCCTTGCCAGAAAATCCACCTATATTGGATGCAGGCCACACTCCCAAGGAAACTCCCTTTCAACTGACTAGCTACTCCCAGTAGATCCCATCATGGAGGGGATCACATTATATCAGATCTCATCACGGAAGTCATTACGTCATTATACAACTGCCAAACTACATGATAACTGCCAAACCACTGAGAATCGTGGCCCAGCCAAGTTGACGCACAACCTTAATGACCACAGTTATATTTTCATTTTTGTCAATGTTATTCTGTATGTAAATATGCACCCATAGATCTACCTCAGTCACATTACCTAGGAAATACTGGGCTTCAAACAAATACGTTTGTGTAAATGAAAAGACAGATATAACCCAATGTGTCTCAATATGCATTTCATAAAATAAAAGGCCTGCTTGCTTAAAACTGGCTCTGTCAGAAGAAGCCACTTTAACTGTGTCATCCTGCAAAAGAGAATAAGTGGACTCTTGTTTGTAGGGGGCATAATAATAATACTACTTTCCTGGTTAGGACTTAATGTTATGATGTCAGCATGTCAACTCCTCTTTTGGAATGAAAACATGCTAAAGAATAGATAAAGAAAAGTAACCACCATGATCAGAAGCCTAAGTCTAAAGAAAGGAAAATAATAATGCCAGACGTAGAAGAGTGAGCAGGAATGAGAGTACTGACATGATTTTACATTTTACTGTCTTCAGCGTAAAGATGTGAGTCACCTTTAAAAATATAACATCACCTTTGTCTAGAGGTGGAATATTCCTGACCTCTCCCATTAGGCTATTCCCACTTTGCACACTGTAAGGAAAGTAATTAACCAGCCCACTGTGGCTGAGTTCTTAAACTCTAGTAGGGACACTACATACCCTATGGATGAGAGGAAAATAGTTGAGATGAATTTCCTCATTTATAAAATGCAGGACACTAACAGAACCATCTTCATGGGCTGTTGTGAGGAATAAATGAGTTAACATACGCAAATCAACTGGAACAGTGCCGAGCACATCATTAAGTACTCAAAAAAATGTTCACTATTATTATTTAATGCAGAAATATAAAAGGGGGAAGAAGTGTAACAAGCAGACACTCAGAAATCACTAGCATAAAAATAGTAGGTAATCGCATAAGTGATAAACGCCCACGGTGTCCTGCTGTTCATTTTAAATGCATTTGGGGATATATTTTTAAACTGTAATCATGGAATGTGGAATCTCTATACTTGATTCACTCAACAATCACAGAAAAAGAGAGAACAGTAATTTACAATAGACAGGCCCAGAAAAATCTCACATTTGGCAAGCATCTTAAAGTGTGCTATTTGTGTTAAGCAGAGTTACTTTCCATCTCTTCTGAGCTAGGATATCCCCATCTCACAGATGATGAAGTTAGAAGGTGAGAAAGGTTAAATAACTCATCTAAGGGCACACAGCTGGTTAGGTGAGAGTCAACATTTGAATCCAAGTCCACCTGCCTAAAAAACTCACGAGCTTTCTATTACTACAACTGAGTGGGTTTTTTTTTTTTTTTTTGGTCAGTTTTTTGTCTGTGAGTCCTGCTTCAATAGAAAGAAGGACCTGGTCAAGAAGGGAGAGTGTTGACATGTTGTGGGTTTGTTAACCAATGTCATAAAACAAAATGTGTACTGACAGCTTAATGAGAAACTATTTGTACTGTAAACCTTCACCTAAAGTACAATCAATCAATCAATCAATCAATCAATTTAAAAAAAAAAAAATGTATTCATTTTACCCTGAAAATAAAAAGAAGGACCTGGAACCAGCACAGACAACAAACTAAACTGCTGTTCCTTACTTTAAAATATCACTTCCCATTTAAATGAATGGAAAATGATGCAACTGACAAATTGGGAACAATAATGACATGGTACCTGAAAAACTGTGTTGATGGGATGAGAGATTTAATTAGAGTAAATGGCTAGAGGAGAAAAATACTTTTAAGTTTACTGATCAAGAGAAACAATATTTGAATTCTTCTTTACAGGAAAAGAGGAATCAGACTAGGAGCCTAGGGCCATTTTTGCTCCACTTACTAATGCATCTCTGAAAAACACACACATCTCTGTCTAAGGCCCCCAGCAGAAAGGCAGGCAGCTTCTGCTGAAATCATCATCATCTGTCCTACCAGAAAAGAACTGAAAGTTGAGCTTTCGGACTACCCAGATATCAGATCATAGCAGGCTCCTATTTTAGAGTTAATTCTTCTTGGGGCACCTTGAGAAATAAGAGTAATTCTCATAGTGTAATTTCCAAAAAGGGTATGATTGTCTAGTATTAGTTTGGGTTACTGAACCCCCAAATGTGCTCAAAGAAAACCATCTACCCTCTGCAGAAGGATAACATGTCATCTTCTTCAACTAAGTTAGCTAAAAGGGAGTGATGCTCAGGGTTGAAATGTCCAGAGGAATTGTTACACCAAACTTAATACTACCTGACCAAGTGCCAAGAAGTTCCTGAAACCATGCTATACCCCACTTAATTTCTACAACAACCCTATGAAGGAAGAAACTTGCAGAACCCCATTTTACAGATGAACAAATTAAGACTCAGAGAAGTACCAGATCAGGGAGACAGAGCTGGTTAGAGGCAGAGCCATACTTCAAATCCAGGTGTGTCTGGCTCCAGAGCCTGTGTCCTTCAGTGAGACAGTGGTGGTGAATCACCTGGGTCCTGAGCAGTGAAATCAAACCAGCGTGGGGGGAGAGGCAGAAGCTCTGGTATATGGCTGTCATTGTATGAAGGCACAGAGCTGTACTGAATACCAAGTTCAGGAGGAAAACGGGAAGGTCTGTACAAGAGATAGGTTGCTGGATGGGTTTCACTAAGTCAACGGAATTAAGATTCTCAAAGATACTGCTTCATCCTTTTTATCCTAGGTTCAGCAGAAAAGCAGCATTTTTTTTTTTTAAAGGAGTAAAGAAATGTAAAACTCTTTGTAGCAAGAACAAATGCCCAAAAGGACAGTTCACTCCGTAACTCCATAGGGCTGCTCTGTGAGCAGCAAGAAAGAGAGGGAAAAAAATACCACCTTGATAAACATTAGCATATTAACACAGCTGCAGTAACAAATGTATAAAAGGCTCTAAAAATATAACCTTCTTCCATTATTTAATATTAACCTCAGCTGGCACCAGACAAAACTGCCTGCTGTAGCCCATCCTGCTACAGTGGGCTGTCTGCAGCTCCTCTCCAGGGAGAAAACACAAGGCCTCCCTTGATTAAAGACACACCATGCAGGAATAGCAAAAGAGAAGAAATAAAACACTGGGGATCAATAAGATGACCTATGCAATGAAATACTATTCAATGACTGAAATGAATGAATCAGCCATCAAAACATACCAATGTTGATATATTTCCAAAGCAAAGCACAGTGAAAACGACCAAGTGAAAGAAGAACAAGATGAATACATGAGGGAATTTATGCACACTTAAACAGAAACTAAGCTGATGTATCAAAACAGTTTGGAAGGGCGCATGCCAAGTTTTGGATAATGACTATGTTGGAGGGTCAGAGAGAGGGGCATGGGCTTGGGTTGGGGAAACAAGAGACTGCAACTTCATCAATTATGCTTTATGACTTTTATTTTAGAATGATCTCAGCAAATATGAGAAAACAGTAACACTTCAAACTTCATACTGGACACACAGGTAACTGCAGTATTAATCTTAATATTCTCCATTTTTTCCTAAATAAAATATTGTTACATTTAATTAGTATAAGTGCCTGATATAATTAATTACATTTAATTCCATGAATTATCAAACAATATCATTAATATCACATGCTAGCAAAATTTTGCTGAAAATAATTCAAAAAAGGCTGCAGCCATATCAACAGGAAACTGCCAGAAATTCAAGCCGGATTCAGAAGAGAGTGTGAAACAAGGAATATCATTATTAATGTCAGATGGATCTTGGCCAAAAGCAGAGAGTACCAGAAAGACATTTATCTGTGTTTTATTGACTACCCGAAGGTATTCGACTGTGTGGGTCATAACAAGTTATGGAGAACACTGTGGAAAATGGGAATTCCAGAACACTTAATTGTGCCTATGTAGAAATTACATGGATCAAGGGCAGTCATTCAAACAGAACAAGGGGATATCGTGCAGTTTAAAATTAGAAAAGGTGCGTGGCAGGGTTATATTCTTTCACGTTACTTACTTAATCTATATGCTGAACAAGTAATCTGAGAAGGTGGTTTATATGAAGAAGAACGCAGCATCAGGATTGGAGGAAGACTCATTAACAACCTGTGATATGCAGACGACACAACCCTGCTTGCTGAAAGTGAAGGCAACTTGAAGCACTTACTGACAAAAGTAAAAGACCACAGCCTTCAATATGAATTACACTGAAAATAAAGAAAACAAAAATCCTCTCAACTGGGGACCATTAAACAGCATCATGATAAAAGTTGAAGAAACTGAAGTTGTCAAGAATTTCATTCTTCTTAGATCAACAATCAATGCCCATGGAAGCAGCAGTCAAGAAATCAAACGACATATTGCATTGGGCAAATCTACTGCAGAAGATCTCTTGAGAGTGTCACTTTGAGGACTAAGATGGACCTGACTCAAGCCATGGTATTTTCAATTGCGTCATACGCATGTGAAAGCTGAACAATGAATAAGGAAGACCAAAGAAGAATTCATGCCTTTGAATTACAATGTTGGTGAAGAATACTGAATATACCATGGACTGCCAGAAGACTGAACAAATCCGTCCTGTAAGAAGTACAGCCAGAACGCTCCTTAGAAGGATAGTGAGACTCTGTCTCATGTACTTTGGACATGTCATCAGGAGGGACCAACCACTGGAGAAGAACAGCACGCTTGGTAAAGCAGAGGGTCAGTGAAAAAGAGGGAGACAGTCAATGAGATGGAGTGACACAGTTGTTGCATCAATGGGCTCAAACTAGTAACAACTGTGAGGATGAAGCAGGTCTGGGCAACATTTCATTCTGTAATCACAGGTCACCATGAGGTGCAGCTAACTAGATGGCACCTAACAACAACAACCATTCCATGAAGATGAAACTGTTAACTGACAAAGTGAATGGAGGCAAGCCTGAAAAATAATTTTAATTAGAAAAAATTTTAAAAAATAAAAAAAGATCTGGAAGGTACCTGAGATCACATTGGGCAAAAAATTCATGTTATACCCAAGTAACCGAGGCCTCGATGTAGTATTACATATGCCTCCAGACTAAGGGCATTACATCAACAAGCAGGCTTTAAATATCCATCCATGTGCTTAAGCACTGCCTCCCAGCCCTGCCAATATGATTATCTTTGCAGAACAGGTAAGCTCATGGAAAGAGGGGCATATGCAGTTTTTCATTTGTGGACTTTTTACAAGGTTTCTGCCAGGTGGTTTAGTTCGATGTCAGGTTTCTGTTCATAAAAATCGAGTTTCTGCTCACTCACTTCTGACATAAATGAATAACTCTGCAAGTTATTTCTTAAAAATTAAGTCATTGTTTCATATCACATCTATATATACATATAGATACACACACTTACACACACACACATACATATAGAAGATCTGGTGGTGCAGTGGTTAAGCACTTGGCTGCTAGCCAAAAGGTCAGTGGTTTGAGCCCACCAGCCGCTCCAAGAAAGGAAAACACTAGAGATTTTTTCTTCAAGCATGTTGCCCAAACACATTATCTTCCTCCATCCCCTTCAAGCCACAATTTATTAGCTCTCCTTAAATTATTCCTGCAAGTTTATTGCTATAAATTCAGTTGAAACCTTGCAAGGGGTAGAATTTATTTCAGTCAACCCACTCATGCTCCTTCTAACAACCTAATAGTGCTTAACAGTTGAGGATACATTTGAGTTTAATGGAATTTACCTCATAGCAATAGACTTCTCATCACCTCTTTATAGAGGCAGTTCTGAGCAACCCGGCTAACTCAATCTCACAGGCTCCCCTGTCACACTGGCACGCCGAAGAAATGACTTGAAGAGTAGTAAACGAGCAACCTTTGCTGTGGGGACCCCCGAGATCATCTCTGTGGCATTTTGAATGTTCTCTGTGCAGGATGATAACTGGTGTCTGGCAGACTCCATGTCCACTATCATGTTTAGATAGAGACTTCATTCTTGCTGATGAATAAAATATTAGCACTATGGAAGATGAGATCTTAGAATTCTTTTAAAGAAAATGACAACGTTGTAGAGAGTTCCCTTTTCTTCACATTTCTATTTCAAATCCCTATTTATGGGAGAAATTACAATCTCAAGTATTAAATTCCACTGCCCTCCTAATATAACATATAAAATGTGCTAGTTATGAGAAAAGCACATGCCAAATCTCTCTTTTCGCGTTAGTCAACTCTTCTTCTCTTGCAATATTTTGACTTTCTTCAGCCACAGTGGGGCACAGGGAAAAACTAAATTCTGCCTTTATCTGTATGAATAACTCATAAAAGTTAAATTTAAGGCAAGTTTTCAGAAAACTAGATACGACAATGAAACTTCAAAATAATCCCTGAAAAGTCAATTTACACCACAGTGTAAGATGGGTGACATTCACTTTCCTCCAGGAAATGTTTGAAGGAAATACTGCCATTCACTTGGAAGTTCACTGTTATGAGGGAGAAGTCAGAAAGGCATACACAGACAAAAGGCAATCTGACACTTAATATCTAAGCAGTAAAGGAGCAGCACTATAATCATAGTATACATACCCTTTTAAAATTGGGGGATTCAAAAAAACTAAGAAATATCAAATAAGTTTAATCTTAATGATTTTTCTTTCAGAAACCTACAGTGAAATGCTGTATGACATTTCTACACTTTTAACAACTGGTCCAGACTAAAAGCTAAAAGAGAAGATGAGACACACACACAAAAATTAAAAAAACAAACAAAACGATGTACTGCTTGACAATGTCATGATGACAGTTTCAGAAGTTGACACTGAGACATGGGCTTAACATGGTGAGGCTGAAGACCTGGCAGCCCAGCCACTGACTGGCAAGTGACCTTTTCCCTGGCTTCCTTATGTTAAATGAGAATATCAACCAGCACTACCTGACAAGACTGACAGTGAAGTAAAATGAAAGATTTCTATGAAATCACTTTTCAAATTGTCTTGCCAGGGATCAAGAGAACTCAGACAAATGCCCACCTGTGTATACTGCAGAATTAGTCACAATAACCAAAAAGTAAAAACAACCCAAAGGTCAATTATCAGATAAATGGATGAACAAAATGTGGTACAGCCATACAACGGAATATTACTTACCCATAAAGAGAAATCAAGTCCTGATACATGCTACAACACAAATGAATCTTTAAAAAAAATGCTAAGTGAAATTAGCCAGACACAAGAGGTCAAATGTTGAATGATCCCACTTATATGAAATGCCTAGAATTGGCAAACACGTAGAGATAGAAAGTAGATTAGTGGTTAGCATGTGATGGGGAAAAGGGAGTATGGGTAGTTAATGCTTAAGGGGTATTTGAGATGATGAAAAAGTTTGAAAACAAATAGTGGTGGTGGCTGCACAACATTGTGAATATAATGTCAATGAATTTTACACTTAAAAATGGTTAAAATGGAGCAAAATAGCGCTCTAGGCAGAAGCACCATGTCATTCCACAGCAAAGATCTGAAAAACTAAGCCAAACAGAGAAAACAGCAATCCTGAAACCCTAAAACATCAAATGAAGAGATAAAGAACTCAGCCAAGCACCAATGGAGTGAGAAAACTGACAGAGAATGGAGAGCAAGGAGAGATTCATACAGGGATCCCCTATCAGCTAATGCAGCACGGATCCGCCATCTTGGAATCCTATCAGAGACTAGCAAATACCGGGTATTAGAAAGCAGCTTCATGGAGCTTCCAGCGGGAGAGGGAAGAACTGGTAATTTGCAATATATACTTTCCCACCCCCCACCCTTCTTCACCCCCACTCAGCCTCCTCTCCTTCCCGTGGCCACAGTCTCTTATCCGGGCAGCACTGACTGCTTGGATTCCACCCACCCGCACTGGCTGGCTCTCTGAGTGCCATTTGCTGGCAGCTGGTGTTGCCTTTTTTCCTGCTTCTTTTGATTTCCTCCTTACTTCTCACCACCTCCCCCTCCCTTTGCTCAAACACCTGTCTCCGTGCACCATCTTTGCTTCTTCCTGAGGAACTCCAGAGCTCTGGTAATTTGCGATATATGCTTCCCCACCACCCAACATTCTTAACCCCCACTCAGCCTCCTCTCCTTCCCGCGGCCACAGTCTCTTGTCCGGGAAGCACCGGCCACTTGGATTCTACCTGTCCGCACTGGCTGGCTCTCTGAGTGCCATTTCTTGTTGCTTTTTTTTCCACTTCTTTCTCACCACCTACTCATTTGGCTCAAATACCTGGCTCCATCTGCCATCTTTGATTCTTCTTGAGGAGCTGCGGAGCTCCATTTTGAGTGTGGATCTGCCACGCTGGTGGGATCCCGGGGCTTTTGTTTGTTTCATTTGAATTGTTTGTTTGTTTTCTTTCCCTTTTCGTAGCTGGGAGCCCGTTCTGGCCGGGCAGTGCTGCGCGGCTTGGAACCTGCCTGCTTGGCTTGCCCAGACGCACAGAGGGATCCCTGACAGCATTTCTTTCTTCGTGGCTTTTTTTTTTTTTTCTCTCTTTTTTGGGGGCTTTTCTTCTTCTTTATATTGTTGTTGTTGCTTTCTTTTCCCTCTTTTTCCCTTTTTGTCTTTCTTCATTACTCAGTTTCTTGTCTCTCTATACCTTCCTTCTCCTTCCGTTCCCTGAATACCTGATGCTGAATACCTCAAAGCTTTCTAGCCGGGCTCTATTGCAACACCTGAGAACTTCTCCAGACCTCACAGCTACACCGGTGGGATCCCTGGGAGATTTACTGTTCTTCTTCCTTTCTGATTTTTATTTACTCATTCTTTTCATTTTTTTTTTTTCTCTTATTCTTCCCCTTCTTGTTTTTCTCCACTTCATAGTCTCTCATTTCTTCACTCCAACAGCAGGCTCCCCTAGCTGTTTGTTTGTTTGTTTATATGTTTTCGGCTCCTGTTCCTCTCTCCTCTCCCCCACATCCATTTTAGCTCCACACATAACAATCTCCCTGCTACATCCTGCCTACCTGCACCATACACTAACATCACACCACCAAGCAGCACAGGGACGGCCTACTGGAACCTGTCCTGCACTGATTACCGACCCTCCTTGGTGGCTATAGTAAGTGCCACAAACAACCCGTCCCAGTAACTCCTCTTCAGCTAGACCTGCCATGCTGTACCATATCTGAGCAACTGACCCTGCCAATTGGAGAAGGAGGCGAAAAGTATCGTGCCCACAGACGAGCAAACAACAAAGAACACACACCCCGCCTACTTAGACATAGCCAAATAAAAAAAAAAGGATGAAATAAAGAAAATCTACAATCAATAAACGAGACAAATAACTACCGAATGCCCCAAAGACAGAGGACAATATCAAAACATTTACAAAAACAGGACAGGATGGTCCCAGTAGGTGTCCGAAATAAAACACCAGATGACTTTCCAGGGGAAGAAAAAGCACTAGCACTACCTGACAGGGAATTCAAATCTCTAACACTCAGAATTCTCCAAGAGTTGAAGCAAAAGGCACACGAAAATAAAAAAATTCATGGAAAATACAGACAAAAAATTGGAAGAATTCAGGAATATAATGGAGGAACAAAATGCCAAAATAAATTCACAACTAGAAATTATACAAAAACAACAATTAGAAATCCAAAAGATAAACAACAAGATTCCATAAATGGACGGTGTCATAGAAGGGCTGAGGAGAAGATTTGAAACGGTGGGAGACAGGAGCAGTGGAATTGAAGACAAACACTTGGATACAACTCTGTTTGAGAAAAACTCAGAAAAAAGAACAAAGAGAAATGAAGAGACCCTGAGAGTTATGCAGGATACACTAAAAGTGAAAATTTTCAAGTGACTGGAGTTCCAGAACAGGGGGAGAAAACAGAAAACACAGAGATGATGACTGAAGAACTGCTGACAGAAAACTTCCCCAATATCATGAAAGATGAAAAGCTGGCCATCCAAGAAGCTCAACGAACCCCATATAGGATAGACCCCAAAAGAAAATCACCAACGCATATCATAATCACACTCACCAAAACCAGACAAACAAAGAATCCTGAGAGCAGCTCGTGAAAAACAAGAAGTCACATACAGAGGAGAAACAATAAGTCTAAACTCAGATTATTTGGCAGACACCATGCGGGCAAGAAAGCAAGGGGATGACATATATAAAACCTTGAAAGAAAAAAACACCAGCAAAGAACAATATATCCTGCAAAACTCTCGTTCAAATATGATGGTGAAATTAGGACATTTCCAGATAAACAGAAAATAAGGGAATATGTAAAAATCAAACCAAACTTACAAGAATTATTAAAGGGAGTTCTTCGATCTGAGAACAAACAACTTCAGCTCACAGGCAGAAGCTAGGATGCAGGATCGTACAAGCCAGATAGCAATCTAGGAAATGAACTCTCAAGGACTATCTAAAACCAAAAGAAATACAACAGGGAATCAGAGCAGTTAATCAGTAAATGACAACAACATCAAAACAATAAAAGAGGTAATAAATGCTGTAGGTATAAAAGCTTCTAATGGAGAGGAAGGCAAGGTGATACCAAGTACTAATAGACTGCTTCAAACATAGAAAGATAAGGGAAAATTTCATTGTAACCACAAAGAAAGTTAATAAACATACTCATAAAAATAAAGAGGAAAAACATAAAGTCTCAGCGAAAACAAAACCTACAAAAACAAAAGAAATGAAAAAAAAATCCACAAACAAAAGTAACTCAGTACAGGAGAGTAAGAACAAAGAAAATGTCACCACAACAAAGAAAAAGCATTACAAAATGACAGCAACGAACTCACATCTATCAGTAATTACACTGAATGTAAACGGACTCAATGCACCCATAAAGAGATAGAGAGTGACAGAATGAATAAGAAAACAGGATCCATCAATATGCTATCTACAAGAGACACACCTTAGAAACAAAGATATGACTTTATTAAAAGTCAAAGGTTGTGAAAAAAATGTATCAAGCAAACAACTACCAAAAAAAAGCAGGAGTGGCAAAACTAATCTCAGATAAAACAGACTTTAAAACAAAATCTACCATAAAAGACAAGGAAGGACACTATATAATGATTAAGGGGACGATCTATCATGAAGATATAACCATAATAAACATCTATGCACCCAATGACAGGGCTACAAAATACATAAAACAAAATCTAACAACACTGAAAAGAGAAATTGACAGTTCCACCATAACAGCAGGAGACTTCAACATACCACTCTCAGTAAAGGACAGAACAACTAAACAGAAACTCAGCAAAGATACAGAAGACCTAAAGGGCACAATCCGCCAACTTGACCTCATAGACACATATAGAACACTCCATCCAACCACTGCAAAGTACACATTCTTTTCCAATGCACATGGAATGTTCTCCAGAATCAACCACATCTTAGGCCACAGAGCAATCTGCAACAGGATCCAAAATGCTGAGATAATTCAAAGTATCTTCTTTGACCACAATGCCATCAAGGTAGAAATTAACAACAGAAAGAACAAGGAAAAAAAATCAATTACATAGAAACTGATAATACCCTGCTTACACATCACTGGGTAATAGAAGAAATCAGAGATGGAATCAAAAAATTCCTAGAATCAAATGAGAATGAAAACACATCATACCAAAACCTTTGGGACACAGCAAAGGCAGTCCTCAGAGGACAATTTATAGCAGTAGATGCACACATTAAAAAAGAAGAAAGGGACAAAACCAAAACATAAACTATACAACTCAAACAAACAGAAAGAGAACAGCAAAAAACGCCCACAGCCACCAGAAGAAAGGAAATAATAAAGATCAGAGCAGAATTAATAAAATAGAGAACAGAAAAACAATAAAAAGAATCAACAAAACCAAAAGTTGGTTCTTTGAAAGAATCAACAAAATCGACAAACCACTGGCCAGACTGACAAAAGGAAAACAGGAGAGGACACAAATAGCCCAAATAAGAAATGAAATGGGGGATACTACAACAGACCCAACTAAAATAAAAAGGATCATAACAGAGTATTATGAAAAACCATACTCCAACAAATTTGAAAACCTAGAAGAAATGGACAAATTTCTAGAAACACACTATCTACCCAAACTAACACAAAATGATGTTGAAAATATGAACAGCCCTGATTGAAAAGGTAATAAAAAAAATTCCCAACAAAAAAAAAGCCCTGGCCCAGATGGCTTCACTGAAGAATTCTACAAAACGTTCAGAGAAGAGCTTGTACCAGTACACATCAAACCATTTCATAACATAGAAAAGGAAGCAATACTTCCAAATTCAGTCTATGAAGCAAGCATAACCGTGATACCAAAACCAGGCAACGATGCCACAAAAAAAGAAAATTACAGACCAATGTCTCTCATGAATATAGATGCAAAAATTCTCAACAAAATTCTAGCCAATAGAATTCAGCATCATATCAAAAAAAATAATACACCACGACCAGGTAGGATTCATACCAGGTATGCAGGGATGGTTCAACTTTAGAAAATCAATCAACGTAATCATAAAAGGAAAGAAAAGAATCACATGATCATCTCAATTGACGCAGAAAAGGCATTCGACAAAGTCCAACACCCATTCCTGATATAAACTCTCCATCAAATAGGTATAGAAGGGAAATTTCTCAACATAATAAAGGGCATCTATGCAAAACCAACGGCCAACATCATTCTTAATGGAGAGGGGCTGAAAACATTCCCCATGAGAACAGGAAAAAGACAAGGATGCCCTTTATCACCACTCCTATTTAACACTGGGCTGGAAGTTCTAGCTACAGCAATAAGGCAAGAAAAAGAAATCAAGGGCATCCAAATTGGTAATGAAGAAGTTAAACTGTCCCTGTTGGCAGATGATATGATACTATACACAGAAAACCCTAAAGACTCCATGAGAAATCTACTGGAACTAATAGAAAGATTCAGCAGAGTTGCAGGATACAAGATAAACAGACAAAAATCAGTTGGATTCCTATACACCAATAAAGAGAACGATGAAAAGGAAATCAGGAAAACAATACCACTTATAATAGCCCCTAAAAAATAAAATACTTAGGAATAAATCTAACCAGGAATGTAAAAGACCTATACAAAGAAAACTACAAAACACTACTGCAAGAAACCCAAAGGGATCTACATAAATGGAAAAAGATACCATGCTCATGGATAGGTAGACTCAACATTGTAAAAATGACAATTCTACCCAAAACAATTTACAAATACAATGCGGTCCCAATCCAAATACCAACAACATTCTTCAAAGAGATGGAAAAACTAATCATTAACTTTATATGGAAAGGGAAGAAGCCCCAAATAAGTAAAGCACTACTGAAAAAGAAGAATAAAGTTGGAGGACTCACACTACCTGACCTCAGAACCTACTATGCAGCTACGGTAGTCAAAACAGCCTGGTACTGGTACAACAACAGATACGTTGACCAATGGAACAGAATTGAGAACCCAGATGTAAATCCATCCACCTACGGTCACCTGATCTTCGACAAGGGCCCAAAGTCCAACAAATGGGGAAAAGACAGTCTTTTTAACAAACGGTGTTGGCAAAACTGGATATCCATCTGCAAAAACATGAAACAGGACCCATACCTCACGCCATATACAAAAACTAATTCACAATGGACCAAAGACCTGAATATAAAGCCAAAAACTATGAAGTTCATAGAAGAAAAAATAGGACCAACGCTACAGGCCTTCATACACGGCATTAACAGGATACAAACCATAACCATAACCATCAACACACAAACCCCAGAAGATAAGCTAGATAACTGGGATTTTCTAAAAATCAAACACCTATGCTCTTCAAAAGACTTTACCAAAAGAGTCAAAAGAGAACCTACAGACTGGGAAAAAAATTTTGTACAGTACAAGTCAGACAAAGGTCTAATCTCCATAATCTACAAGAAAATCCAACACCTCTACAACAAAAAGACAAATAATCCTATTACAAAATGGGCAAGAAATGAACAGACACTACCCCAAAGAAGACATCAAAGCGGCCACAGACACATGAGGAAATGTTCGAGATCACTAGCCATTAGAGAAATGCAAATTAAAAACACCATGAGATACCATCTCACCCCGGCATTACTGGCACAAATCAAAAACACTGGAAATAGCAAATGTTGGCAGGGCTGCGGGGAGATCAGAACTCTTATGAACTGCTGGTGGGAATGCAAAATGATACAAACATTTTGGAAAATGATATGGCGCTTCCTCAGAAAGCTAGAAATAGACATACCATACGATCCAGCAATCCCACTCCTAGGAATATATATATATCCTAGAGAAATAAGAGTCGTCACTCGAATAGACATGCATGCCTATGTTGATGGCGCATTGTTTACAATAGCAAAACAATGGAAACAACCTCGATGCCCATCAACAGATGAATGGATAAAGAAACTATGGTACATACACACAATGAGTACTATGCAACGAGAAAGAACAATGAGCAATCTGTGAAGCATCTAATAAGACTGATGAAACTGAAGGACATTATGCTGAGTGAAATAAGTCAATCACGAAAGGACAAATACTGTCTGAGACCTCTATTGTAAAAACCCATGAAAAAGTTCACACACAAAATGTAACAATCTTTGTTGGTTACCAGGGATGAGAGGGGTGGGGGGGAAATACTAAACAGGCAATAGATAAGTGGTATCTTGGGTGAAGGGTGAGGCAGTACACAATACAGGGGAAACTAGCACAACTTGTACAAGGAAAGGTCATGGAAGCCCCACAGATACATCCAAACTCCCTGAGGGACTGAATTGCTGGGTGGAGGGCTCTGGGGACCACGGTCTCAGGGAACGTCTAGCTCAATTGGCATAACACAGCTTATAAAGACAATGCTCTACATTCTACCTCAGTGAGTAGTGTCTGGGATCTTAAAAGCCTGTGAGTGGCCATCTAAGATCCTCCACTGGTCTCACTCCTTCAGGAGCGAGGGAGAATGAAGAGAACAGGATATAAGGAAAAGATTAGTCCGAAGGACTAATGGACCACAGCTACCAAGGCCTCCACCAGACTGAGTCCAGTACAGCTAGATGGTGCCAGGCTACCACCACTGACTGCTCTGACCAGGATCACAACAGAGGGTTCTGGACAGAGCTGGAGAAGGATGTAGAACAAAATTCTAACTCACAAAAAAAAAAAAGACCAGATTTACTGGCCTAAAGGAGACTGGAGAAACCCCAAGAGTATGGCCCCCACACACCCTTTTAGCTCAGTGTTCAAGTCACTTCTGAGGTTCACCGTTCAGCTGGGGAGTGGACAGCCCCATAAAACCAAATGGGACTAATGAGGCACAGCAGTCCAGGGAGAAGGACTAGAAGGCAGAAGGGGACAGGAAAGCTGGTGATAGGGAACCCAAGATTGAGTAAGGATAGTGTTGATGTGTTGTGAGGTTGTTAACAATTGTCATAGAGCAACATGTGTACTAACTATTTAATGAGAAACTATTTTGTTCTGTAAACCTTCATCTAAAGTGAGAATAGCAGCACAACTGAAGAGCATAGTCGATGTCACTGAACTTAGAAATTTTTGAAATAGTGTATCTTTGGCTATGTATATTTTCACCAAAAAAAAAAAGTCGAGAAGGGAGAGGGTTGACAACATGGTTGTCAACCAATGTCATAAAACAATATGTGTACTACTGTTTCATGAGAAACTATTTGTTCTGTAAACCTTTACCTGAAGTACAATAAAAAAGAAAAAAGAAAAAAAAAATGTTTAAAATGGCAAATTTTATGATAAATATTTTTTACCACAATTTAAAACAAGAAAAAACAGCAACCCCAGGAAAGGAAGAAACGCCACAACAATGGGGATATGGTTCCATTACTTTCCACCTAGCCAGACACTACCAGCACCCAAATGGCTATCCAAGGAGAGCCTAAACAACTGTCCCCTGCTGGTCCTCACTCTCTTCTCTTGGTTCCTCCTTTGCCGCTAGAGGGGGGCAGTCGCCTCAAAACTGATCTCTACAGATGAGGGCTTCTGCCTTTGAGGCACCAGACTTACAGCTTACTCATCTTCCCATGACCGGGAAATACCACAAGGAAGTACTGCCACACTAGCCCAAAGAAAGCCGGAACCGATTCCAACTCATAGCCTACAGGACAGAGAAAAACTGCCCCACAGATTTTCCAAGGAGCGTTTGGTGGATTCAAACTGCCGACTCTTTGGTTAGCAGCCATAGCACTTAACCACTATGCCACCAGGGTTTCCCTGCCACACTAACTGCCACACTAATGGCTGTGAAAGTGATCTGATGCCTTATGAACAACTCCTCTCCTGAAAACAATCCACTGAAGACAAAGCAACACCTACTCTACAGGGTAAGACACAGTGCTAAGCACAGTGGGGTCAGACAAAGGAAGAAAGTAGGATTAGACATAGATGTGTAGCCCAGACAATTCTTAGCAGCACTGGGAGGGTAAAAAAAGAAGGCAGTGCCCTTAGTAGATCAGAAATTTAGAGGAATCCCTGAAGAATGGCAGGCAGATAAGACTACACTGATGTAGGCCTCCACCTCCAAAATGAGCACAGAACAAGATTACACAAAATGGGAGAGTAGCTCTGGTTATAATCCAAGCTTACAGGCTGGATATAAAGGGAGTAGAGGAAGGGCCAGGGACAAGCATCAGGGCAAGCAACTTCAGGTAGCAGAGTGTATGCTCCTAGACAAAAACAGTTTAAGTATGGAACAAATGGGCCCAAGAGAGAAGACAGTGCCCCAGGTGGCTACTAATACCTAGGAAATATGAACAGCCTGAAAGACCAGATACTGGTACACACCACTGACTACATACTGGGTGCCTCTCCCAGTCACTGATGGGAGGATGCTATAAGCACAGCAACAGGATACAAAGTAACAGAGAATCTGAAGGGTAGGATAAACGCAATAGCACAAAGAGGAAGAATGACTAAACAGTGAAGGTCCACCAACACCATGAAGCAGAAGCACCAACCATTAACATACAAAAGACCTAACACCTAAGGAAAAACAGCTCATGGAAGAGACAGCACAGGATTTTTTTAAAGTATAATTAATATCATCAGAGAGAAGTGAGAAGATATTACATCAAAAAAAATTTGGAAATTTAAAATTGCTCACTGGAATAAAAAAAGATAAGATGGGTTAAAAGCAGAGGGAATACAACTGGAAAACAAATTAGTGGACTGGAAATTGGAGAGATGCTACAGGAAAAAAAAGGGAAGGTTCATGGTCAAATAAATATTTTGGAAATACACAAATTTATTTCACTCAAAGAGATTCTCAATACTCTTATTAAAGGTTCCGTGAAGTCCAATCATTTTTTTAAAAATCTATTTTACACAGTTTTCCCCAAACCAACTTTTACTTGGCATCTGTTTAAATCCATGGAACCAGGTGCTCCTTTGGGAAACGCCACAGACTGCAAAAAAGACAAGAACACAACTAACCAGACAGAACAAAATAGGTGCCGTTTCACCTTTGGGTTAAAGTGCTTTTGCTTATTCAGATACTTCACATGTATCATGTCATTTGACCTGTAAGACCTCTTAGGGATTTGATGCAGTACATCAAGGGAAAGATGAAGAGGGTCTGAACTTGGGCCCTTATCAGTGACATGCCAGTTATTGAGATATTTTCTCTCAGCTCCAAATCCTCCCTTCTAGGTGCTCACAGCTTTGTGGGGCTGAGACTCTGCACATTATTTTCTCCTCTACCAGTTTCCCATTAGGTTCTGTCAACACAGGGCACCGGGGAAGAGAGTAGGAGGCTGGCAGATGGAGAAGGTACTTGCTCCTTTCTGCGTGTCTGACTTCCTTCATCATAACCCCTGCCACAGCTCTTCACCCTGGCAATAGCAGGTGGTTCCAAGAGCAGTTACTTCCAGTTTGCAGCTTCAGCCAACAGCCCCAGGCCAGTCTCAGAGGCATGAACACCAGCCAGGCAGCCTCCCCTCCTGAATGCTCTGGGTCCCAGCTCTGCAGGACCCCTCCTCCAAGTTTCTAGGTCCTTGGAAAGCCCCAACCACTTCCCTTTATTCCAGAAGTGGTCGGCTGCTTCTTGCAGTTACAATGCCTGTTTTACTCATCATTTCCTTTGGCCCTGTCAGTCTTCCAACACCTCTTTAACCAATTCTCTATGTTAAATTATCTCAGTTAAAATAACTAGTGCAGTTTCTATATTCCTTACTGGGCCCCAACTGATAACAGCAGGAAATAATACTTTCCATACCTTCTGGCTGGTAATAGTACTATTTATAGAGCTAGAAAGGCAGTGGTGCAGTGGTAGAATTTTCACCTTCCATGAAGGAGACCAGGGTCCGATTCCTTGGCAATGCACCTCATGCGCAGCCACCACCCATCTGTCAGTGGAGGCTTGTGTGCTGCTATGATGCTGAACAGGTTTCAGCGAAGCTTCCAGACTAAGACAGACTAGCTAATCAAATGAATGGATATTTAGCCTGTTGCATTCCCACAAAACCACATTTAAATATAATTTAAGGCTTGGTGATCTATTCTGAAAGCCAACCAGTGAAAACCCTACTGATCACAACAGTCTGATCCACAACAGATTATGGGGATGATGTAGGATTTGGCAGCATTTTGTTCTATTGTGCATAGGATTGTCATGAGGTGAGGGCCAACTCAAAAGCAGCTAACAATAGCAACAAAGTAGAGCTACACCACCAGCTCCATAGGATACACACTTACTTCATACACTGCTGAATCCCCAGCACTTACAACACTGAGTGATACATAAGTGGATATTCAATCCCATTTTTTACTGAATGAATGTATGCATGAATGTACAAGATGGAGAAAAGTAAATCTATTCCCAAATTCTCTCAGGAAGAGTGCTACATGCATTTGGAAGAAACATTTTGACAGCCTTTTTGGGTTGAATGAATGAGACACCCAGCAAGGCAGGTTTAAGTAAATCACAGTCAATAAAATTCATCTTAGAGAAAGGAATCAGCATTTTGCTGAGTGATACTCAATCTGGGTACAGAGTTAAAATGCCCCATATAATGTGGGAGAAGCTGTTCAGTGCATGGTAAAAGGCTGCAGGGGAGAAGAGATACATCTGATGAGAATGTTTGAGGTAGGCTGTTGTAGGGTGTGATATCCTTTCACAATTCCCCACTGTAACCTTCAGCAGAATCTACTCCCTAATGCTTTGGTGTAAAAGAGTTCTTTCTACCAAATACTGAAGAGGTGCTGAACCCCATATCGAGTTAAGCATTGGCAAGAACAGACAACATCGTGTGCTAGGAAGGTCAACTTCATGGGGATTACAACACTCTTATTCTGCCACCCGACACCTTTTCATCTTGCAACCCTAGAAACTGAAAAGATAAATTTTGTGGTACAGCTATGATTTTGCTTGTAAAAAAGGGGAGGTGTAGGATTCAGGGATTCAGAGGTATGTATTATAAGTATATAAGGTACTACACTTTGATTACTAGAAAGGAATAAAACCAATTTTATAAAGCACACATGAAGAATCGTTCCTAATTATCCAGTCTCCATATTTTAAAAGAAATGTTAAAATAAATTCTAACTGCTCTCAGTTGTTTACATTATTTGTAAGAAATATAAAGCCTTAGTCACAAACACATTATGGATAGAACTGAAAAAACATAATTTAAATTGTAGAGTTGGTAGATCTGTTAGGTAGAAAGATACCGATGGTTAAGGACATTAAACATAGAATACAATAAATTTCTTCCTTTGGTAACCATTAAAATATAAAAGATATTTATATCAATGCTAATAGCATTTAGTAAGCACCTACTATGCAATAGAAATGGTTTAAATGAGGTTTTATAGGAAGGCAACAGGCTAAAGGTTCATTCATTCAATATACTTTTATTGAACTCTTCTATACTGTGCTAAGTGCCTAATATACAAACACAAATGGCAAAGTCCTTACTCTCAAGGCACTCCTGGCAACAAGAATGAAAGATACATGGCACTTGAGCTAGTACTCTCCTAATCGCAACCTATGACAGACGTCACTGATCTAGCACCTCCTTTTCCCCAAAGAACGGCCTCAATCTCAGAATCCTCATCACACAGCACTCCACAAAGACACCATCAACTTGCAACACAAGGTGAAACCTACCTGCCATCTCCAACCTAAAATAACCAGTTGCCACTGAATCGATTCTGACTCATTGCGGCCCCAGGTGTGTCAGAGTAGAACCGCACTCTATAGGGCTTTCAAAGGCTGATTTTTTGTAAGTAGACTGCCAGGCCTTTCTTCTGAGGTGCCTCTGATAGACTTGAGCCTCCAAGCTTTCAATTAATAGTTGGGCACATTGACTCTAGCTTTGAATACCACCCAGGTACTCCAGTCTAGAATACTAAGTCTTAACTCTTGTGAACTGACATATAATACAAAGCTCTATATCAGCAAATTGTATTGGAATATAGTCTCATTCATTTATGTATTGTCTATGTCTACTTTCACACTATAACAGCAGAGATGAACAGTCACAACAGACACCATATGGCCACAAGCCTAAGATATCCACTCTCTGGCCCTTTAAGGAAAAGTTTTTTGCCTATATATGGGGACACTGGCAGTTCAGGGGTAGAACTCTAGCTTTCCCTGCAGGAAACCCAGGTTCGATTCCCAGCCAATGCACTTCATGCGCAGAAACCAACCATCTGTTAGTGGAGGTTTGGGTGTTGCTATGATGCTTAACAGGTTTCAGCAGAACTTCCAAACTAAGAAAGACTAGGAAGAAAGGTCTGGCAATCTACATCCAAAAAGCAGCCACTGTAAACCCTACAGATCACAATGGTCCGATTCCCAATCGATTGATTATGGGGATGGCACAGGACCAGGCAGCGTTTTGTTCAGTTGTGCATGCGGTCACTATGAGTCAGAGGCCGACTCAACAGCAGCTAACAACAATAACAAGCAGTGTATCTGAGAAAGAGGGATAAACTCCTTCCGAGTCCGGAGGAGGTAACAGCAGCCTGATGCCCTCCTAGATGAGCGCTGAGAATCCCACAGAAAAACTTCCTAACCTCACAAGCTAAGGGAAAGCATTCAATGGCCTCCCAGTGCAAAGATACTAAGACGTTTACTTCATTAAGTAAAAACTTTTGAGCAGCCTGACTCTCACCAGAAACACCCTAGTAGCCCAAATGCCCTTCCTACGAGCCCAGCACACACATCTGGATGATACAAAAAGAGGATGCAGAGCTGGTCTATTTCCAAACAGAAAAGGAAGAAAGGAATTCTGAGTATGCTTTCTTACTTCCCAACTAAGAAAATGCAAAGCAGCCCACGGATTAAATCATCATGTGATTCTATGACAGGAAATACAGACTGAAAACTTCACCCAGGGGCTCTCACGTCCAAGTTTTGTACACTTTCAGCAGATCCATACACACTAGTATACTTGAGAATCAGAAGCTTTACTATAGTTCATTCTCTAAAATTACAAAAATGAAAGCAGCATAAGAGGCTCCAGATGGTAAACTTCATTTTTCTAAGCAATTTTATGGCGATTCCAGAGGCTCTCCTTCTCCTCACGCGGATAACATTTTTATTATCAGAATGTCTCAGGAGCAGATACTCATTTCCACAAATCCTCATCCATATTAAGAACTGGAAGACTGTGTCCCATTTATTGCTGGAGTGAGAAGAAACATGAGTAGACTTCCCTAGCCTCTTCTCATCATTGAACAGTACCAGGGCCATAAGCAGCTGCACCAGTTGTTTATAACACAAAATTTGCTTATCTCAGTTTACCGAATAAAGCAGCCTTTTAAAATGTTTACTCATATTTACAGGTGTGGCTTATAAGATCGATACAAATTATATACATGGACCATTGCACCTGAAACTGGCAAGAGGACTTACCTCTGCGGAAGGGAACATGGGTACAAAAGATTTAATATTCACTATAAATCTATGTATACTTTGAATTCTGTAGTAAAGGCATATATTATCTTTTCAATAAATAACTTCCTCCAGGAAATCTTGTCTAACTCCCTAAACCAAGGGTTGACAAACTATGGCCCGTGGGCCAATAGCCAACTCACTGCCTATTCTGTAAATAAAGTTTTGTTGGAACACAGTCATGCCCATTGGTTTACGTATTATCCATGGCTGCTTTCACATGACAGTGACAGATATGAGTAGTCACAACAGAGACCTTAAGTCCTACAAAGTCTAGAATATTTACCATCTGGCCCTTTATAGAAAAAGCTGCCAAAGCCTTATCAGTTAAACTATCTCATTACAACTCACCATTTTCCTTCATAACGTGTTGTTATGGAATGAATTGTGTCCTCCAAAAATGTGTGCCAACTTGGCTAGGCCATGATTCTCAGTACTGTATGACTGTCCGCCATTTTGTCATCTGATGTGATTTTCCTATGCATTGTAAATCCTCCCTCTATGATGTTAATGATGCAGGATTAGAGGCAGTTATGTTAATGAGCAAGACTCAATCTACAAAATCAGGTTCTATTTTGAGGCAATCTCTTTTAAGATGTAAAAGAGAGAAGCAAGCAGAGAGAAGGGACCTCCTACCAAGAATGAAGAACCAGGAAGGAAATGTGTCTTTTGGACCTGGGACCCCTGCACTGAGAAGCTCCTAGACCGGGGAAGACTCATGACAAGGACCTTTCCCCAGAGCCGACAGAGAGAGAAAGGCTTCCCCTGGAGCTGGCACCCTGAATTCGGACTTCTAACCTCCTAGACTGTAAGAGAGAAATTTCTCTTTGTTAAAGCCATCCACCTGTGGTATTTCTGTTATAGCACCCCTAGATTAAGACACATGTCTCAATTTGCAATTATACATTTGTGTGATTCATCGAGATGCCTGGTGCCTCCTGAAAGACTATGATGGTCTATGAAGGCACAAGCCATGCCTGATGCATTCATTAATGCATCCCCCATCCTGGGACAGACCTGGCATGCTCTTGCTGCCTAGTAAGTATTTGCTGAATGATAATTAATTAATTAGATATTAAAAAAAAAAAAAAAAATCTGGGGTCTTAAAAGCTTGTGAGCTGCCATCTAAGATACTCCACTCATCTCAGCCCTTCGGGAGCAAGGGAGAGTGAAGAGAACAGGATACAAGGGAAAGATTAGTCCAAAGGACTAATGGACCACAGCTACCAGGGCCTCCACCAGACTGAGTCCAGTACAGCTAGATGGTGCCAGGCTACCACCACTGACTGCTCTGACCGGGATCACAACAGAGGATTCTAGACAGAGCTGGAGAAGGATGTAGAACAAAATTTTACAGAGGGTTCTAGACAGAGCTGGAGAAGGATGTAGAACAAAATTGTAACTCACAAAAAAAAGACCAGATTTACTGGCCTAAAGGAGACTGGAGAAACCCCAAGAGTATGGCCCCCACACAGCCTTTTAGCTCAGTGGTGAAGTCACTTCCAAGGTTCACCGTTCAGCCAGGGAGTGGAGAGCCCCATAAAACCAAATGGGACTAATGAGGCACAGCAGTCCAGGGACACGGGCTAGAAGGCAGAAGGGAACAGGAAAGCTGGTGATAAGGAACCCAAGGTTGAGGGAGGATAGTGTTGATGTGTTGTGAGGTTGTTAACCATTGTCATTGGGCAACACGTGTACTAACTGTTTAATGAGAAACTATTTTGTTCTGTAAACCTTCATCTAAAGTGAGAATAGCAGCACAAATTGGGAGAGCGTAGTCGATGTCACTGAACTGTGCATGTAGAAATTTTTGAAATGGTGTATCATTGGCTATGTATATTTTCACCAAAAAAAACATCGAGAAGGGAGAGGGTTGACATGTCTTTGGGTTGTTAACCAATGTCATAAAACAATATGTGTACTACTGTTTCATGAGAAACTATTTGTTCTGTAAACGTTCACCTGAAGTACAATAAAAAATAAAACAAAAAACAAAAGAACTCCAAACCCACTAGTGTTGAGTCAATTCTGACTCATAGCAACCCTATAGAACAAAGTAGAACTGCCCTACAGGGTTTCCAAAGCTGTAAATCTTTATGGAAGCAGACTGCCACGTTTCTCCTGCGGAGTGGCTAGTGGATTCAAACCTCCGATCTTTCAGTTAGCAGCCGAGCACTTTTAACTACTGCGCCACCAGAGCTCCTTGATTAGATATAAAGACCACTGATAAAATATCCCCCACTCTACAACTGGGGCCGCTGACCTGTCTTCATGATAAGACAAATAATAATGGTTTCCAAGACAATAAATAATATTAGACAACATCAGGCACTTCCCTGAGCTAATAGCTCAGCAGTCATGTTTACAGAATGATACAGATTTCAGTCCACATATACACTCATATATCTCTAAAAAAACCCACTGCCATCGAGTCAATTCCAACTCACAGCAACCCTATATCTCTAAAGGCTCCAAAATTGAGAAAACAAACTTATCTACAACTGGCCAAACAAGTCACTTCAATGCAAACTCTACAGAAAAGACGTACTTCAGAGCAACATTCACTGAGCGCCTACCATGTGTCAGGAGCCCTGGTGGTGCAGCGGTTAAGAGCTCAGCTGCTGTTCTCAGTCATCTGGTGCTCCTCTAACAGGAATACCACAAGTGGATGGATTTAGCAAAGAGAATTTTATTCTCTAACAGTCCAGTAGGCTACAAGTCCAAAATCAGGGCATCAGCTCCAGGAGATGGCTTTCTCTCTCTGTCGGCTCTGGAGGAAAGTCCATGTCATCAGTCTTCCTTTGGTCTGGGAGCTTCTCTGCGCAGGAACCTCAGGTCCAAAGGACGCGCTCTGCTCCCAGCACTGCTTTCTTGGTGGTATGAGGTTCCTATCTGCCTCTGCTCGCTTCTCTCTTTTATATCTCAAAAGAGATTGCATTAAGACACTGATCTTGTCAACCTCATCAGTATAACCTCATCACAGTGATAGAATTTAAAACACATAAGGAAATCACATCAGATAACACAATCATACAATACTGGGAATCATGACCTAGCCAAGTTGCTACACACATTTTTTGGGGGACAGAATTCAATCCATGACAGCTGCTAACCAAAAGGGTGGCACTTCGAATCCACCAGCCGTTCCTTGGAAACCCTATGGGGCAGTTGTACTCTGTTCTACAAAGTCAGTATGAGTCGGAATCGACTCGACAGCAACAGGTTTGGATTTTTTTTTTTTTGTTTACCCTGTTAGGCAATATGCTTATACATACAGTGAGGTGCTGAAGAGCGTGGACTCTGGAGACTGAGCCCTGGCCCCACTATGACAATGACCACAACCATTTAATGCACGGCAACAAGGGGAAGCGCTGTTCAAGTGCGTTTACTTTTAACTTTCCAACAGCCCCATAAAGTAAGAAGAGAATTATCCCCAACTGCAGGTGGGGAAACTCAGACACAGAGAGGGTTAGCTACTTTTCCAAGGTTACAAGGATTCAAAGCAAACTTCTGGAGCCCATAACCATAACAACTACACTGTCAGGTTAACATCTCTAAGCAATGAAATCCTGCCCTTGAAGCATGTATGAGCTGACACCTAATAAATATTTTCATTTTTATAATTATTACATCATCATCATCTCCACAGTCAAGCAAAGTGCTCATTTGATTTTTCACAGATCTCAGAACAAGGAAGTAACATATACAAAGTTATTCAGGAATCCTTTATATTGATATATAAATCCAAGTTTTTCCCATTTTGCTTCTCTACTGGCTTCACTGCTAAAACCTACATGTGTAGATGGATGAACGTACAGGTATTGCATATTTTAATTAATGGACTTAAGCCAGAAACCAAAAGGCAAGAACAAATTAATAATGAAAAAAGTGTTTTTAAGGTTATTCAAAAGGACACAATTTTTTTTCTAGCTGTCTCGCAGACACATTCAGGTAAAATTTCCCTAATTCCATGGTAGATGAAGTACTTACTAGCAAAATGCATTTATTAAATATTTATTATATCAATATTCATAAACACTGTAGTACACTGCAATCAGTTTCTGGAGTAAAGTCATTTACACAGAGGTCAAACCTTTAAAACACAGCAAAAGCAAACTGAATTTTGCATGTTTTCAAAACCAGTTCTAAACCAAAATCTATACAGACACTATAACCTGACTCCTTCATTCCATATTTCACTTCATGCTCTGTAACCTGTGAAACAATGTAATGTGTATAATTCCAATAATCTTCTCCCCAAGTTTATATGAAATTAAATATCCCATAATGAAATGCCAAAAAAATACTTAGTCGTAGTAAATATCAGTTAAAGAATAATGCTTCCTGCCAATGCCTGTGTTCAATAAGTTTATCTGCCAAGAATAAAGCCAAACTTCATTACACAAATAAGGAAAAATAACTTTTTAATGGACAGTTGTTTAATGCACTGTGCAAGCTGGGAAGTACCCTCAGAGAAAAAGTGGATAAACATGGGTCTCACCCTTCAACAATGGAATTTTCTTCAGTTCTGCCTAACTTTGGCTACTTCAAATATTGTTTTTTTTTAATACTGTAAAAATATTTTCATATTTTTCATACTTTGTCCAGTTTTATCACTGTTTTGTGTGATACCTATCAGTCTAATGGAATGCCTGAATGATGTAAACAGTTAACACATTCAGCTGCTAACCAAAAGGTTGGAGGTTAGATAGAGTCCCAATCAGAAGAAAGGTCTGGTGATCTACTTCCAAAAAATCAGCCACTGAAAACTCTATGGAGCACTGTTCTACTCTGACACACACGGGTTGCCATGAGTCAGGTTGACTCAATGGCATCTGATATTAGTGCAATACAAGCTACTCCATCATTACTGGAATTAAGCATCCATTCAAAACTGTAGTGCTCAGAAGGGAACAAATTTTCAGACATGGTCTGAACAATACAGAACAGAGCAGAAATATTGTGTCTACATCCTGGACACCCTTCATATACTACAGAAGCCTAATGCTGCAAGAGGAGTCCCTGGGTGGTACAAACAGTTAACGTGTTCGGCCGCTAACTGAAAGGTTGGAGGATAGAGTCCACCCACAGGCATCTCGGAAGAAAGACCTAGCGATTTATTTCCAAAAGATCACAGTGACCGAAAGCCCTACGCAGCACAGTTCTTCTCTGACACACATGGGATCGCCATGAGTCGCATTCAACTCGACAGCAACTGGTTGGTTTTAATGTTGTAACAGCTTCTATTTGTAGCCACATAATCTAACAACTTCATAACCAGTACATCATAGTGCTTAGTGTATAATAAAAAGTTCTTTGGTGCCACATTAGACAGAAATTTTTCTTTCATTTGCCAATTCTTGACTAGAACCACTACAATCAAGGTTATAGTCAAGAACCCGTGGGACCCTGAGCAAATTTCAACGATTTCAGTCCAAAGTAAACTATTAATTCACTTACAAACTTTACTTTCATCTTTTCATTCTAATTACTATATTTAATAATTTGCTCCCTAACATAAATAAAAATTTCAATGGTATTTTAGCTACACAGTCAGGAAACAATTGCCTAGGCAGAATCTACCCATCTGAGAAGAGCTAACGTCTCACTCATTATTTAGCCCTTTTACTAAGGGGTTCAATCTTTCAGTCTTTGCGTGTATACCTGGTTTCTTAACCTTTCCTCCACCAAGTTCACATCAGTAAACTTGACAGCACACAGTAACAGAAAAATGGTATCTTTCACATCTACCTTGCTCAGGAATCTACTAGAACAGAGTCCAGACGATAGCAGCATCCCAATTCTAACTACACTTGAGTGTGTGCACATACGTATATATACACACACTAAATTATCTCCCTCTTCCATCTTGGCTCCTGGCTCTACCACTTAATAGCTATGTGTTCAACCCCTCTGTGCCTTAATCTCAACTGTAAAATGGGCATAATAAAATGGGATTACAGGTAGTGTGCCTAGAACAGTGCTTCTCAGGTAATCAGAGCTTATTAAATATTACCAATTAACATTTATTATTACCATCATTTTAACGTTATCCAATACCACTTCCAATGCCATTCTAAAGAGCCAGCAAAGTAACATGAGGTTACCCATGACACTAGAATGCATGGGGGCCATCTTCACAACAGACTAGAAATTGTGCAACAGAAGTAGGAATTGTGCCAGAACCCATCAACCTTAAAAGCTCATGTCAAACTCCTGCCTTGGCTAAGGCTTTGCACTAGTTATGAATTTTTTAGACTTCCTGCCTGCCTTTCTAAGGCCAACAACTGTGAACTAAGCATCAAAATTCAGACAGGCAACTGAACAGTGGGAGAAAAACATATTTACATTGTATGTATCAGACATAAGTGAAAATAGCTGAGTTCTAAGTGAAGAGTGATTCATGGGTGACACATATTCAGACTCAAACTGCAAACTCTGTCTCTTGGGCAGCAGCTCAAGTTTTAGTTCAGTTCTTTTTTTTTTTTACCTTAGCTGGGCCACTTGCTGTCAGTCTTACGCATGTGTCGTTCAGGGGCTACCTCATGATTTGCGCAGAGTTTATATACAGAATCCAGGGCTTCCCTTCTCTGACACTCTCCATACTCCCTCACTTCCCAGCAGCTGTAGTTACCTGGCCAAATTCTGTCTTTTGGTTCTTCAGGCCAGAGAGGTTTTCTACTGAAGTTTTAGCCACTATTGAGGCCTGTGCTCAAGACAGTAACTATAAAAACTGGAAACTCACCATATGCCAGCAGTGCAACAGGTTTCTCTTTATATATGGCCTTTCTGGCCCAGGGTTTGTAGCTCTGCCAAGATGAATTACTAGGCCGCACATTGCAGGGATTAGATAGTTTTCTATGCAAATAAGGTACATAAAATCCTTTCAGGGATTGATTAATCACTATGCAAATTAGGTGACTGTGGTCTACCAAGGGGATTGGTCAGTTCGTGGTTTTGGTGGGAGGAGTAGGCTTACAAAAGGGCCAATCCCACAGATATTCAGAAGGACCTCATTACCATCAAGAAGATCCTGGATTGGTTGGACTTGGGGTCCCTGCACTGAGAACCTGCTAGATCCAGAAGAAAGAGAAAGCTATAACACTGGAAATGGCATGAGATGGCGCAAGATGGCATGAGCAGCAGCAGCACAAGCGGCAGGAACCAGGAGACCTGCACAAGATGGCGGCAGTGGCTTCCTGACCCATGGAGCAAAGCCAGCCCATGAAGCAAGAGAGTTGAGTACCTTTAGGCAGGAGCTTGCTGGCAGAGTGGGTTGCCTCCAAGCACCTGTCCATGGAGCTAAAGAGCTGACACTTGCCTGAGCAGCGCAGAGGCCAAGAGGAGGCCAGTATGGCTGAGAGAGAGGCCTGCTAGCCCAGCTGAGAAGCATGGCCTGCCTGAGGGCACAGCCAAGAAGAAGCTGAGAGCTGTTCTTGGGTAGAAGCTGTCCTGATTGGCAAATAGTATCCTGTCTCCTGAGCTGTTCCTGTTACTTCCAAGTTGATCCTGATTTTGAGTTGTAACCTGTTACTTCCTTAACATATTCCATAATTCTGAGTATGGTCTGTGAGCTCTGTGTGGCCACTGCAATGAATTATCAAACCCAGGAGAGAGGTACAGAGTGCCATGGGGATGACAGCTGGTGTCAGAACTGGTAAAAAGACTGGAGAGTGGCGCTATGGCTGACTTTCACCTCATAGGAATCAGCTTTGGGCTGTTTTTTTTTTGTTTTTGTTTTTAATTTTATTTTATTGTTGTTGAGAATATACACAGCAAAACACACCAATTTAACAGTTTCTACATGTACCATTCAATGACACTGATTACATTCTTATAGTTGTGTAACCATTCTCACCCTCCTTTTCTGAATTGTTCCTCCTCCATTAACATAAACTCACTGACCCCTAAGGTTCCTATCTAATCTTTCAAGCTGCTGTTGTCAATTTGATCTCATATAGACAGCTCTTAAAAGTGCAGTATTCAAGGCAGACATTTTTCACAAATTAAGCTAAACTACTGTTTGGTTTTAAGAAGACTTTAAGGTTTAAAGATTATTTCAGGGCAACAGTTTCAGGGGTTCATCTACCCTCTATGGCTCCAGAAAGTCTAGAGTCCATGAGAATCTGAAAGTCTTCTACATTTCCCCCCTTTTGATCAGCATTATGCTACAGAATTTTTTTATCAAAACGTTCAGTAATGGTAGCCAAGCAATATCCAGTTCTTCTCGTCTCCTGGCAAAGGAGGCAATTGCTTCAAGCAGGCAATTAGCAACACATTCCATTTCCTCCTCCTATTCCTGACTCTCCTTCTTCTGTTGCTCCAGGCAAACTGCGGCCAATTGTTGTGCTTTGGATGGCTGCTAGCAAGCTTTTGCCAACTTCAGGCACTATGCAATGAACTAGGAGGTAGAACAGAAGCACTGAACACATTCTTAGGCCACTTAGCTGGTATATCCCATGAAACCATGACCCTAAACCTCCAAACCAAGAAACCAAGTCCCATGTGGTGTTTGGCTGCACATAAGCAGTCTCAGCAGCTACTATCTCTCTCTCTCTCTCTCTCTCTCTCTTTTTTTTTTTTTTTTGTCATTTTATAAATATATCCATCATATAACTTCTGCCCAACTCGATTTTTAACAGGTGTACAACTTGTTGGCAGCTATTACATTAATGGGCCGTGCAACCTTACCTTAATCAATGAGATTTTTCCATCACTGTAAACCAAAACCCTGTACTCCATAAACAGTACAGAGGGGAAGATCTTAATCCAAACTGATAAGAAATGGAGTCCAAAGCAGGAATTAAAAAAAAAAAGCAGCTGATAATGTTACTTATTCAAGAGGTCCTGGAGTTATAATGTTTACTAAGGGGGACAGCAGAATTTAGAACCAAGAGAGCCAGCATCAGGACCAGGGATGGCAAAGAACCTGCTAACTCTGACCAACTAGGAGTGGCTGCATGGACAGCTATATGAAAAATGTCCCTGAGACTCATTCTGGGCCCATCACAATAGTGTCATGATTGATTATTGATGTCTGCCGTAAAAGAGAAAGGGGCAGCACAGTCCCATGTATTCACAAACCAGAATCAAGAAAAAGGTTATGGAATTTAGAAATAATAAGATGGAACAGATTCGTAAACACTATCATTATTAATACTGTGTCTCTTCAATATGCCCAGATGATGCTTAGGGTAATTCAAATTTAAGTGAAATTAAAAAGGCGTATCAGACAGGCTAAAATAAAAAATTGCCTTGAACCTTAATAAGCCCACGGTACATGAACTGCCTCTAACTAGATTCAGCAATATGACTCCTTTTGAAACCAACCAAGAGAAAACACCTATTCAGAAGATTTCAATGAAAAATTAATAACCACTTGGTTCCACTTTATCATGCACAGATCTCAATGGTAGATTTTAAAAAACGAAAGTACAGTCTGCCTCAGAGAAATTATACTTCTGAGTCCTTGAGCTAGGACATTTTAATCAATAAGGTGTAAGAGCAATTTACTGACTTACATAAATGAACAAAATACTTACTACCGAAAATAAGTGAAGCCTGTCACTGAAATTGTTAAAGGTTTACATAACTATACAGGCAGTCACCAGATTATGAACGAGTTCCATTCCTAAATCTATCTTTAAATTAAATTTGTATGTAAATCGGAACATTTAGGTACAGTTCTTATCTAACATCAGTTAGTCAAATGTTTGTCTTAGTATATAGTATACAGTATACCTTTCTATGCATCAAAAACATTAAAGAAACACTTCCAGATATATTAAAACGTCTTTAACATAATAATACGGTAATAATGGCACCCATTTGTTATTACGAACCATTGTATGTACCTCGAATTTTTAATATAATAGGCTTTACGGGGGTTGGTTGTACATTAAGTCGAATGTTCTTAACCCAGTGACTGCCAGTACTACTAAATGAACAAAGGAAAAAGTAAGCAAAACCTGTCCTCTAACCTTATCTTTGTGCTCCAGTTAACCAATTCTTTATCTGGATAATTGTGGTCAAGCATTTTAGAAGCCATCTGGCCTGACAGCTTTCTTTTTCAGAGAAACGCGATTTACCCAAGGTAAGCAGTTACAAAGAAGGAGCATCTATGCCTCTGATTTCTGGTCCACGCAGCTTTCCCCTATACTACATGACTTCCCGAAGATGATCTAAGTAATTAAGAGTGTAAGTTTCACAACTAAATGATTAGCACAAAATCAGCAGCACAGTAACCAATCAGTAGAAACAGCAAGCACAGTGAGAACTTCTGAGGTGCCAGTAACTTTCTATTTTAGTTCTGGAGAGTGGTTGCACTTTGTAATTACAAGTTAAACTGTATACATTATGCTCTATGGACTTTTTCGGGGTATATTAAATTTCACAATTTTAATAAAGCTTTAAAAAAGGTATAAGCAAATGGGGAAAAGACAGTCTTTTTAACAAATGGTTCTGGCAAAACTGGATATCCATCTGTAAAAAAATGAAAAAGGACCCATACCTCATACCGCATACAAAAACTACTTCAAAATGGATCAAAGACCTGAATATAAAGCCTAAAACTATAAAGTTCATAGAAGAAAAAATAGGACCAACACTACAGGCCTTAATACACGACATTAACGGGATACAAACCATAACCATCAACGCACAAACCCCAACAGATAAACTAGATAACTGGGATCTTCTAAAAATCAAACACCTATGCTCTTCAAAAGACTTCACCAAAAGAGTCAAAAGAGAACCTACAGACTGGGAAAAAATTTTTGGACAGTACAAGTCAGACAAAGGTCTAATCTCCACAATCTACAAGAAAATCCAACACTTCTACAATAAAAAGACAAATAATCCTATTAAAAAATGGGCAAAGGCAATGAACAGACACTTCACCAAAGAAGACATTCAAACAGGCAACAGACACGTGAGGAAATGCTCCTGATCACTAGCCATTAAAGAAATGCAAATTAAAACCACAATGAGATACCATCTCACCCCGGCATTACTGGCAGAATCAAAAACACTGGAAATAACAAATGTCGGAGGGGCTACGGGGAGATCGGAACTCCTACGCACTGCTGGTGGGAATGCAAAATGATACAACCATTTTGGAAAATGATATGGCGCTTCCTCAGAAAGCTAGAAATAGACATACCATTCGATCCAGCAATTCCACTCCTAGAAATATATCCTAGAGAAATAAGAGTCGTCACTCGAATAGACACATGCACACCTATGTTCATGGCAGCATTGTTCACAATAGCAAAACGATGGAAACAACCTCGATGCCCATCAACAGATGAATGGATAAACAAACTGTGGTACATACACACAATGGAGTACTATGCAACGAGAAAGAACAACAATGAACCTGTGAACCATCTCATAACATGGATGAAACTGAAGGACATTATGCTGAGTGAAATAAGTCAATCACAAAAGGACAAATATTGTATGAGACCTCTATTGTAAAAACCCATGAAAAAGTTCACACACAAAATGTAGCAATCTTTGTTGGTTACCAGGGATGGGAGGGGTGGGGGGGAAATACTAAATAGGCAATAGATAAGTGGTATCTTGGGTGAAGGGTGAGACAGTACACAATACAGGGGAAACTAGCACAACTTGGACAAGTAAAGGTCATGGAAGCTCCACAGATACATCCAAACTCCCTGAGGAACTGAATTGCTGGGTGGAGGGCTCTGGGGACCATGGTCTCAGGGAACATCTAGCTCAATTGGCATAACACAGCTTATAAAGACAATGCTCTACATTCTACCTCGGTGAGTAGTGTCTGGGATCTTAAAAGCCTGTGAGTGGCCATCTAAGATCCTCCACTGGTCTCATCCCTTCAGGAGCAAGGGAGAATGAAGAGAACAGGATATAAGGAAAAGATTAATCTGAAGGACTAATCGTCCACAGCTACCAAGGCCTCCACCAGACTGAGTCCAGTACAGCTAGATGGTGCCAGGCTACCACCACTGACTGCTCTGACCAGGATCACAACAGAGGGTTCTGGACAGAATTGGAGAAGGATGTAGAACATAATTCTAACTCACAAAAAAAAGACCAGATTTACTGGCCTAAAGGAGACTGGAGAAACCCCGAGAGTATGGCCCCCACACACCCTTTTAGCTCAGTGGTGAAGTTATCTCTGAGGTTCACCATTCAGCCTGGGAGTGGACAGCCCTGTAAAACCAAATGAGACTAACGAGGTACAGTAGTCCAGTGACAAGGGCCAGAAGGCAGAAGGGGACAAGGAAGCTGCTGATAGGGAACCAAAGGTTGGGTAAGGATATTGTTGATGTGTTGTGAGACTGTTAACCATTGTCAGAGAGCAACATTTGTAGTAACTGTTAAATGAGAAACTATTTTGTTCTGTAAGCCTTCATCTTAAGTGAGAATAACAGCAAAATTGGAAGAGCATAGTCAATGTCACTGAACTGTGCATGTACAAATTTTTGAAATGGTGTATCTTTGGCTATGTGTATTTTCACCAAAAAAAAAAAAAAGGCTGAGAAGATAGAGAGTTGACATATTGTGGGGTTGTTAATCAATGTCATAAAACAATACGTGTACTACTGTTTCATGAGAAACTATTTGTTCTGTAAGCCTTCACCTGAAGTACAATTAAAAAAAAAAAAAAAAAAGGTATAAGCTTCAAAGTCCCATAGTCCTGAATATAAACCTGAATTCTACCATGCAAACTAGGTGAACTCTGGCAAACTACTTAACCTCTCTGATTTCAGTTTCCTCTTTGGTGAAATGAGGATAATGATAGTACATGCTTCATAGAATTGCTGTAAGTGTTAAAGAAAAAATAGAGTTACAATGTTTAGCATAGTGCCGGGCACTTAGTAAACACTTAATAAGTGCCCCTATTTGCGCTATGCTATGGCACAGTGGTTAAGAGTTACGGCTGCTAACCGAAAGGTCGGCAGTTCGAATCCACCAGCCACTCCTTGGAAACACTACAGGGAAGTTCTACCTGTCCTACAGGGTCGCCATGAGTTGGAATCGATTCAACAGCAAAGGGTTTGTTTGTTTGTTTTTTGGTTATCCCTGCAAAAACTCCAAAACTGGCCCTTGCATCATTTCCAAGCTGACACACATCAACACATTGCTGGTGTAGTTACACTTGGCGTTTCACTTCTCAGCTGACAGTGTGCAGCTGTTCAAACTGCCATGGGGCAGCAGGCAGCTGAACACAAATGCAGTCTCCTTGCTTAGGTGAGCAGTTTCACTGATCCAGAGATGCCCTTACAGTTGAGGGATTGGCAGGCTCAATCCATGAAGAAAGCCAGCTGAACAGAATCCGGGATCCCTGGCCGATGAAGTTTAATTCCAACAAGAAACCAATAAAGGGAAGGTGCAACTAGATGTCTTTACAGTAAGCAGACAGATACTTAGGGAAGCTGTGTAGCAAAGGAGAAATCATGTAGACTTTGGAATTTGGCTGGCCAAGGGTTCAAATCCTATCTCTGCCGCTAACCAGCTATGTGGCCGTAGTGGACATTGTGACTTCCTAGTATCTTTTCTAAACTATTCAGCAGTCTCAGACAATCATGGGAATTTCCATCTCTTTGCCAATGACTGGTTCAGCACTAGCCATGTGACCTGATCCTCACCAGGGATAAGTGGAAGCCAGAGTGGAGGATTATGGAGAGAACGTCCGCTCCCCTAGGCGAACAACAAGAAGAGATGAGGAAGCCAGTTTTCCTCTGGATGCTCTCTCCCAGAAATGATAAAGCCATTTGCTTCCAAAGTCAAGGCCTTCATCAAAGACAGAAGCAAGGACCCTGGATCCTTGATAGCATAGGTAAGTCACTGTCATTCTACCTCTGGACTGCCTGATATTTGAATACCAAAAAACCAAACCTGTTGCGGTCGACTCTATTCCAACTCATAGCAACCCTACAGGGCAGAGTAGAACTGCCCCATAGGATTTCTAAGGAGCAGCTGGTGGTTTTGAACTGCCAATCTTTTTTGTTAGGAGCTGACCTCTTAGTCACTGCTCCATCAGTTTTATTATCCATTTGGGATAATAAAACCAAAAAACCAAACCCATTGCCATCCAGTCAATTCTGACTCATAGATAATATAGTCTTTGTTATTTAAGCAGTTGGAGTCAGAGTTCATTACTTGAAGCCAACAGCATTCTAATTGATAGAATGATATTAGAGTGTATGGATTTCAGTTTCCTCAACTATAAAACTGGATTATTAATGCTGAATTTGCCCAGCTGTAGTAGGTTTAAGGGGAAAAAAAAAAACAGACCTAAAGCATAAGGACAATATCTGGTAACTATTAAGTATCCAATAAACTGTCCCTATTTTTTCAAAAAATACTCTCAAAATGAGTTCTCATGAAAAAGTATTAAAATATTTCTTTCCTAGAGATGACTAGGTCAGTGATTCCCAAACACTAGTGCAGAAGATTTTTGTGAGGCGCATGTTAAAATGCAGATTCTTGGGCATCTGAGGCCAAGGAATCTGCATTTGAACAAGTGTCCCAGGCAATCCTGATGCAGGGGGTCTGAGGATCACACTGGGCTCTTTTCACTTGACTCTCGAAGCAGCCTCCTAATTCTCATCTCACCACCTCTCCTTTTGCCATGCTACAGTCTTTTCTCTGTACCGCAGCCAGAATGGTCTTCTGAAACCTGAAACCCAGTCACTTGTCTTCCAAACCCTCCAATGGCGAAACACAATTAAAATGCTTAACTGAGCAACATCACTTGAAACAACCTCAGTCCCCCTCCGCAATCCCAATTATTTATAAATACAGGAAGAACCTGAGATACATCCAACAGGTTATAAGAATTCAATTTAATGAGGAGTTTCATTTAATAAACCTAGCTCAACCTACATGGCCTTTATTTGCATTTACAAGGGTTATTTTAGATGCCTCATGCTTTGTGACCAGTTAAACGCTGGAAAACAGAAAATATCATGCAAGCATCCTTGTCACTGTAAGACTGGTGTCAGTGTGCTCAGGGTTTACTAGTTCATAATACTGATTATCTCATGGATCGCTTGTATTGTTTTCATTGATTTCTTCAGTATACTCTGTTTTTTCAATGGGGCTTACATTAAAGCTTCAATTACATAAACACTGAGCATCAAATGAATACTAAGTAAGTAGAATATTAAGTGCACTATATGTAAAACTAGAAAAAAGCTGAAGGAACATAGGTAACAAGCTTGTTAAAGGATAAATAATGAAAAGAAACTGACTTCTTATGTCACGTTATGATGACTGATGTTAACTTGTTAACTCCTGAAGAAACAAGTGCCCATTTTAATTGGATATAATGTTGTTTAGCATAAATTGGTGTTAATTTTGGAGTTCAATCATGAATTAAAAAATTTCCTACTGAACTTAATGGTAACTATATCTTTAATTTATGAAAATTTAGAATCTGTCCCACGAAATTTTCAGTAACAAATTCCTTCTTAGGCAGAGAAAGACAGTAATGTTTGCTTTGTGGCAGATGAAAAAAATGTATGATTTTTATAGTATCAGAGCAATGCAACTTGAAACAATGAAAGGTTATTTCCCATCTAACAGACTGGAAAACTTTTTTTAATTATCACATTCAATGTTGGTGAGGCTGCTGAAAAGCATGAATTCTCATAAACGGTGCCTCGATTTCCTTCTCTCTAAATGAGGCAAGAGTCCCTGGGTGGTACAAATAGTTAAAGCACTTGGCTGTTGACTGAAAGGTTGAAGGTTTGAGTCCACACACGGGCACCTCAGAAGAAAGACTTGGCAAACTACTTCTGAAAAATCAGCCACTGAAAACCCTATGGATAATAGCTACTGCAACACGTGGGGTCACCATGAGTAAGAATCAACGCAATGGCAACTGGTATGGTAAAGAGAGGCTAGTGTTGTGGCAGGAATAAATGAGCTAATCCACACAAAGTGCTCAGAATAGGATGTGGCGGATATAATAAGCTCTCAATAAACAGTAGCTATTACTATTGCTGCTGTTATTGTTCATCAGCATGGATAGAAGTGTAAATTTGTACAGCCTTCCAGGAGGGTAATCTGACAGAACATCTCAAGAATTTGTTTAGTCAACAGGAATTTATGTTCAAGAATATTCATTACAGAATTAAAACAGTGACACATCAGAAACAGCACAAATGCCCACTAATAAGGACATCACAAAATACACTATGGCATCTATATGAGTACAGCCTCCTTTTCCTCCTCTGCTTCTCTGGCATGAGAAATAATATCTGCAATTTATTTTTAAAGCATAGGGAAGCACTCCCGATTTAATGTCAAGTGAGGGAAAAATAACAACAAAATTATCTAATTAATGTCAGCCTAATTTTGTAAAAAAAAAAAAAAAAAAAAAAGATGCACACACATACATAATGCACACATGTGCAAACTAATGACAAGATCCTCACAATTATTTACAATGGTTCTCTCTAGGGTAAAAAATTACAAGTGACCTTTATGGAGTTTTAATATATTTCTGTAGTTTCCAAGTTTTCTAAAATAAATGCAAGCTAAATTGTCTTAATCAGAAATAAAATTAAAAAAGATGCAGTATCGCCTCTTTAGATCAGATAGCTAAAATATCTGATATCCACAGATTTTCCCCCCAAGATTATACTTTTACACTAATCATTTTATATCAGCAACTTGGTACCCTCGAAATACTACTTAATCGTCAACAACACTTTAAAGCACTCCCTCTTCTCAAATTCCTAGCAGAACTGAAGTTTGAATGCAAAGCCAATTGCTATCTGTCAAGCTAGAAGACATCCTACTTTGAGGTACTTAATAAAAACTGAACAGACTAGCAACAGAAAAAGCCAGAATTGTAGGACAAAGAGGCATAAAATATCTAGAAAAAAGAAATCAAAGGTTTACCTGAAATGATTAGATTTCATATCCAAATATATGAAATATTTTAGAAAAGATTATCTTTCAGCTCGCTGTCCCTTCAATTTCTTATCTTATTAAGAGTCATTCATTCCTTTATTTCATACTATAAAATAAATGAAAATACCACTGGCCACCACGTAAACTCAGGAAACTGACACAAAGCTACTATTATAACCAAAACAACAACAAAAAAGAATGTATGTTCTCTATGAAACAGACCTCACATTAGAACCAAAAGCACCTCCAGCTATGCTAGTGTTTATTTTCAATATGGTCATTTAGTACAATTAATTCTAATGCACTGAAATCATGCTAATGTAGACACTGTAGCACTCCAAGGATGGTGCAAACAGTTAAGTGCTTGCTCAGCCACTAATCGAAAGTTGGCAGTTCGAACCTACCCAGAGGCACCTCAGAAAAAAGGTCTGGTGATCTGCTTCTGAAAGGTCACAGCCTTGAAAACCCCATGGAGCACAGGGCTACTCTACACACATGAGGTCTCCATAAGTCGCAATCAACTTGAAGGCAACTGGTTTGGGTTTCTTTTTTGTTTTTTGTTAGAAAAGAAGTGACAACTAGAAGTATACCATTAAGTCCCCCAGCCCTGAAAATTAAAAACAGGAATTAAACCATCAACTCTTAACTTCTCCCTTACAATCTATTCCAAATCACACTGATTAAAGAGCTCCTCAGGTAAAAGAGGTAATTGGTTTTTCTCACGTAGGGGGGAAATGGCTGGAAGCAATATCCGATTATTCTCTCAATTAAATTTTTAACAGTTATTCCGGGGCACTTTTTCATTGAATGAAAAATAAGATTATTCCACCTACTTTTCCAGTTCGATGATGTTATTTGTTGTCTAAACATTTTTCCTGGATAATTTAAAAGTTACTAATTATTCATCAGAAAGGAGCGGGGGCGGCACCATGGTTAAGCGCTGGGCTGCTATCCAAAAGGTCAGGGGTTCGAAGATGTGGCAGTCTGCTCCTTCAAAGATTACAGCCTTGGAAACCCTATGAGGCAGTTCTACTCTGTCCTACAAGGTTGCTAAGAGTTGGAATTGACTCGCCAGCAAAGGGTTTGGTTTTTTGGTTAATTATTCATCAAACGCAGAGAACTCCCTGCCTTCAATAATTGTAAGCCTCTGTTAACCAGCAACTCTACCAGGTATTCAACAGAACAAACATTCATAAGCCAGTCATGTGTTAGATGCTGGCAATTCCAAGAGGAAAGAGACTCAGCCAAAGAAGAGGTGGAGGACAAGCAGTGGGAAATGCGAAAACACATTTAAAAAAGTACCATTTGGGCTGAATCTTGAAGACATTAAGGAGATATGTTAGGAAAAGGCATTTCTAGCAGAGGAAAAATAATGTGCAAAAGCACGAGGACATGCAATATTTGAAGGGACTCAGTTCAGTATGGTTAGAACACAGGGGTGTGTGTGTTTGTTTGTATGTAAGCCCACATGTAGGAAGAGAAAAGAGACGAGGCCAATAGTGGGTTGGAAGAGGAATATGAAAGCTGTGTATACAACGTGGTACCAAGGTTACTCTCTAAGACATCCTTCCAGGTAATCCAGAGAGAATATCATCACAATGGATTTTTACTTTCCAAACTGGTAAGTTTATGTGGTATTTATCCTAAATTATTTAGCTTGATTTTTTTTTTTTTTTAATTTAGCTTGATACTTAAGAAACCACCAGCATCAGCTGCCATCGAGTAGATTCTAACTCATGGTGACCCCATGTGGTGTGTCAGAGTAGAACTGTGCTCCATCGGGTTTTTAGAGGCTAATTTTTCAGAAGTAGATCACCAGGCCTTTCTTCCAAGGCACCTCTGGGTGGAATCAAACCTCCAACCTTTCGGTTAGCAGACATGCATGCTAACTGTTTGCACCACCACAGAGACTGGTTATTTAAGAAAGCTTATCAAATAATCCAACCTTACAGCATGCCCTTATGTAAAATGATACACTAAGAAAATCTGTATGCTCTCAAAGAACTTATTAAACAAAAATACACATATTATTATTGCTATCGTTATTAAACCAGTATTAATACTGTCACCATCATGACCATTTATTGAGCACTTATGCTACATGCTCGGCACAGTCTTTAGCTTTTTGAGTCTTCACAACAACCTTGTGTTTCCACATTTCACACACAAGGAAAATAAAGTTCTGAGAAGTAACTTGCCTAAGCACACAGAGCTAGCAGAGTCAGGGCCTGGATGTGAACCCAGGAGTCTGCCATGAAAGCTTACAGTTTTAACCCACCAAACTATATATACTGCCTCATGATCTTAGTTACAGTATTTGTATCTAAAGCTGGGGAAAAAAAAAACAACAACAAGGTCTTTAAAACACCAATTTGATTCAGTCTAACAGCTATACTCTTGTGTAAAAACAGACTAGACTCATGACTAGAAACAAATTTTCTTTGCCCATATAAAACCAGCCCTAGCTTCTGTGTTAGGACTGAATCATTTCTGAAAGTCATTACAGCCCTAAGATTCTATAAACCACCACAGAAGAATCTACTTGTGGGATTCTTAAGAGAGTCAAGGTAAACTTGAGCTTCTATAAATTTTTTCCTATGAGACTATCACTTCTGATGCCAACCACGTAGCTGCAGTTCTCTGACCCTAGCCACCTAGAGCGAGGTCAGATCTCAAAAGTTAAAAGGATATTGTCCTTTTAGATTACCAAATAGGCAGATGTTAGTTCCAAGTTTAGGGGTCCACACAACACCTTTACTTCTGACCTGTTGTTGCTGTTAGGTGCCCTCGAGTCGGTTCCAACTCATGGCGACCCTGTGTACAACAGAATGAAACACTGCCCAGTCCTGCACCATCTTCACGATCATTGTTATGTTTGAGCTTATTGTTGCAGCCAGTGTGTCAATCCATCATGTTAAGGGTCTTCCTCTTTTTAGCTGACCCTCTACTTTACCAAGCATGATGTCCATCTCCAGGGACTAGTCCCTCCTGATAACATGTCCAAAGTATGTGAGACGAAGTCTTGCCATCACTGCTTCTAAGGAGCTTTCTGGCTGTACTTCTTCCAAGACAGATTTGTTCATTCTTCTGGCAGTCCACAGGGTATTCAATATTCTTCACCAACATCATAATTCAAAGGCATCAATTCTTTTTGGTCTTCTTTCTTCTGACCTGCTGGCTACAAATTCAGGGTTTTCCTCTACCCTTTCAGGATATCAACTGCAAGCTTGAGGGTGCCCTCTGCGCTCCATCACTTCTGACTTGCTAGCTCCTACAATTCCTTTAGGTTCAATAATTAGCTGGCACAACTCACAGAACTCACAGAAGGTGCTAAACTTACAATTATACTTTTACTGAAGGAAGAAAGGGCACAAAGGAAGAGACACATAGGACAAGGTCTGAGAGGGTTCCCAGCACATAGCTTCCATGTCCCAAAGGACACACTACCCTCCCATGTATATCCATGTCTTTCACCAATCAGAAAGCCAATGGAGCTTCCATGTCCAAGCTTTTACTGGCTTCACTATGTAATCATGAGTGGATGAGTCCCTCCCCGCTTCGCCCACAGAAGTTAGTTCATCTTAGGCCACGTGGTGATCTTTCTGGTCAGACGAGCCGAGCCCCCATCCATTAGCACAAACCTCTAAGTGTGGTCTGCAGGTCTAGATAACAAAGGTACTTTAAATACTCAGGAAATTTCAAGTATTTAGTTGTCTCAGGGAGCCCTGGTAGCTCAGCGGTTAAGTGCTCAGCTGCTAACTGAAAGGTGGGCAGTTCGAACCTACCAGCCACTCTGCTGGAGAAAGATGTGGCAGAAGCTTCCGTAAGATTAAATCCATTGCCATGGAGTCGACTCCGACTCACAGGGACCCTACAGGACAGAGCAGAATGCCTCATAGGGTTTCCAAGGAGCAACTGGTGATTCAAACTGCTGACCTTTTGGTTAGCAGCCTGAGCTCTTAACTGTGCCACCAGGGCCTCTCATAAAGATTACAGCCTTGGAAATCCTACGGGGCAGTTTTATCCTGTCCTACAGGGTCGCTATGAGTCGGAATCAACTCGACAACAGTGGGTTTTTTGGTTCTGGGTAGCACAGCGCTTAAGCGTTCAACTGCTAATCAAAAGGTGGATGGTTGGAACCCACCAGATGCTCCACAGAACAAAGATGTGGCAGTCTGTTCCCATAAAGATTACAGCCTTGGAAACCCTATGAAGCAGTTCTACTCTGTCCTATAGGGTCGTTATAAGCCAGAATGGACTCAACGGCAGTGGGTAGAATTATCTCTCAGGAACCAAGGACAAAGGCCAAATTACTTGAGGTAAAGTAATTCTTTACCTTGCAGAGACACACAGAAAGGAAGCTGGGAGAAAGAAATCTGTTACTATGATCCATCTGAACCTATTTCAGAATTTTTTAGTTGATCAACATGCTATAATTATTACTGAGATTATCAGTGATGGTTACATTCTCCAGATTCCTATGGTCTATTGCACTTAAAACTGCAGGAAGAAAGTTTCCAAACAAAAAGTATATAAACTGATTTCACCTAAATACCAAGTTTTAAGAGTAATATCCTTTTTAATGGAAATGCCCAGAAGAGCTAAGTCAGGGCTTATTAACTCAAGGTCCATGCAAATATCGAGCCAAATGGTCAAAGTCTTCTTCCAGATTAGCAAAAAGGTCCTTGACTCAGAAAAGCTTAAAAACCTAGCAATACCATGAAGAGACACCAAACCACTGAGTTTACATCAAAAACAAAATATATCTGAAGATCCAAATACATTTATTTACCTCACTGGAGGACAAAAGCTGGAGATGCCTTGGAGTAGGAATCAAAAGATGCGGATTCAAGATCAGCTTTGATCAAGGCAGCACAACTGGTCTCCCACACTTAACTTCCCTGCAGTCAGCTGCTCTATCTTGTACAAGATGATGTCAAAGACCCTAACAGTTCTAAAATTCTAGAATTCCATCAGAAGAATTAAAACCTTTCTGGGGCAAATCTCTCCAATAGAGGAAGGACAACCTTTTCAACAAATGGTGCTAAAGCAACTGGACATCCACAGGCAAAAAAAAAAAAAGAAGAACCTTGACTTAATCTTCATACTTTATGTATAAATTAACTCAAAATGGACCACAGATTTAAATCTAAAAGATAAAGCAATTAAAAAAAAAAAAAAAAAAAAAACCTTTTAGAAAATAACGTAGGATAAAGAAAATCTACTGGACCTAGGGCTTGGTGAAGAGTTCTTAGACACAACACAAAAACACAATCCATCAAAGAAAAAAACAGACAAACTGGACTTCATCAAAATTTTAAACTTTTGCTCTGTGACAGACTCTGTTAAGAGCGACAGACTCTACAGAGTATGAAAAGACAAGCTACAGGTGAGGAAAAAGTATCTGAAAACCACATATCTGACAAAGGATCAGTATACAGAACATATAAAGAAATTTCAAAACAAAACAAAACAAAAAACAATTCAATTAGAAAGCGAGCAGAAGACAGGAAGAAACATTTCAAATAAGAGGATATACAGATGGCAAATAAGCATATAAAAAGATTGAATACTCACCAGCCATTAGGGAAATGCAAATTAAGACCACAGTGAGATATCACTATATACCAATTAGAACAGCTGAAATAAAAACAGTGACAGTACCAAATACTAGAAAGAAGGTAAAGATTTTTGTCTGTTTTGCTCTCTGTTGCATCCCTGGTGCCTAAAAAAGTTCCAAAGTCCTTGAATATTACTTGCTGAATGAATGAACTAAAGACAGATGAACTAAAAATGGTACATATGGGACACTGCTTATTGTAGTGTTTCCCAAACTTCAGGTCACCCACATACCAACTTCCTGAATTTTTGCTACAGCTGCTAACCACAAGTACAAGTATTTTTACCTACATTTTTTTTAAGTCTACTCTCTGTTTTACTTAAATGTCTACTTTAGTCAGGTCCTAAGCAACACGAGTATTTATGAAATTACAGGTTTGAAATACTATTTTTTTTTCCCTTACAGTGCATAAAAATTAACATTTAAAATGGCCACCTAAGATCATCTTTGGTGCCACAAGCAGTCTGCATCTGGCACCAGTTTTGACAGCAACTGTTTGTCTTTCCCACTCCACAATAGTCTCCATTAGGCCTCTCTTGTCCCTCCAATTTGCCATGACCAGGGTAACTTAGCATCACAATGAAGCAAAGAACCAAAAACCAAACCCGCTGCAGTCAAGTTGATTCCAACTCACAGTGATCCTACAGGACAGAGCAGAACTGCCCCATAACGTTTCCAAGGAGTGGCTGGTGGATTCGAACTGATGACCTTTTGGTTAGCAGCAGCCCTATCTCTTAACCACTGCAAAGCATGAGCCCTATAAATAAGGTTAAATTTGGGAGGAAACTCAGGTGAGAGTAACAGCCAAGTCACACTGAACTTCTAACATCAGCTGGCAAGGTACATTCTGACCCTTCCTCTTTACAATCACAAAGCAAAAGACAATAATCCTGGTCATCTGCTTCCATAAAGATTTCAGACAAGAAAACCCTGTGGAGCTCTACTCTGTAGCACATGGGGTCACCATGAGTCAGAACTCACTGGATGACCATGGGATTTTTTTTTTTTTTCGGTTATCTATGTGGAGTCCTTCACAGTTCACTAAGCATTCCTCATCCCTATTATAAATCTCGTATCTACTCTTGAAGTCACACTTATTATTCATATTCTATAAATGAAGAAACTGAAGTTCAGAAAGGTAAACTGATTAGCTCAAGGTCACACAATTTGTGATTTTAGCCAACACTGTCTGAGCTCTGTATTAGTTCAGATAGGGTAGGTTGCAGTAAATAAGCCCAAACGGAAGGTGGCTCAGCACAACAAAAGTGTTCTTCTTGCTAAAGCAACAGTCCTGGAAGGGTACATGGGTAGGCAGGATAGGTCTCCACAGCAGTCGCTGAGGGTCCCAGGTAACAGAGGCTCTGCCATCTTGCTTCCAAATCATTTTGGTCTTCACTGTCAGCCAACAGGTAGGGAAGAGCATAAAAGAAACCACACACGAATTCTTTATAAGCTGGACTGGCCCAAAGCACTTCTACTTATATTCCATTAGTCTAGAGCTCAGTCACATGGTCATGCCCAGCTGCAATGCAAGCTGGGAAACACAGCGCAGCCATGTGTCAAGAGGAAAAGAGAGAAAGCTTTGGTTAACACATGATAGTTTCCGACCATGAGTGCTTGCTTTGTGTCAGGACCCACTGTGTGTTTTTTATTAATGCATATTAGGAAATATTTATTTATATACAGGGTTGCTATGAGTCAGAATCAACACTACAGCAACAGATTTGGTTTGGTTTATATATAGATATAGCTCAATAACCAATCAAGCTCATAATTTCAGGAGTATTATTGCTTAAAGTGAGGCTTAAATATGGATTTAATTTTTTTTAAAATAATGAGTAGATTTAAAGAAAAATGTTAAGTAAAAACTACAGATACTTAAACCTCACAAAAACCCAGGACACAAGTACTACTCTTATTCTACCCTAGAAGAGGAAGCTAAAGCACAAAAGCATTAAACTAAATGTCCAAGGAGCACAGCTAGTAAGTGGCAGACCCAAGATAGTAGACAGATGCTTTCAATTGAACTCCAAAGCTTCTCCCATTATACCACCAAAAGCAAACCATTGCCATCGAGTTGATTCCATCTCACAGTGACCTCACAGAACAGAGTAGAACTGCCCTGCAGGGTTTCCAAAGAGTGGCTGGTAGATTCAAACTGCCGACCTTTTGGTTAGCAGCCAAACTCTTAATCACTGTGCCACCAGGACTCCCACTGGCACACTGGCACTAAAAAAGGAATAATTTCAATAGAGTTGTGGTGATGGCTATACAACTTTGTGAATATACTAAAAACCACTACAATTTTTTTAAATGTTAAAAGAAAAAAAAAGCCAAAGGAAGATGCTAGGCACATGCTCCAGTTGGCAATCCAGAACAATGGATGTGCATGAAGTCCAACCCTCCCAGCAATTCAGAGGCAATGGCACACCTCATCTATTAAATTATGGCAGTGTGGGTTGTCAGCAGATAAAGCAAAAGAAACTCCCGGCAGTGTATTGATTTTAGCCATTCTGCTCTACCTAATGCTGTAAATATAAAGACGTGTTAAGACAATGGAAGCTGATGATTTTCACATTGTCTGAAAAAAATTAAAATATTAAAAATGAAAAGGGTTTTCATTGCAATAACTCTCCAAATGAGCTAAAAGTAGCCACCTAATTTGACAAAAATACATCCACAAAAAATAATGAGAAATTATTTTATAACACTGGCAGTAAATGAGCATAAACACTTATAATGTACATAAAATACTGTCTTCAGAAAAAGGGGTGCCCAGACAGAAGACAAGTCAGGCAACTGTAAAGCAGCTAGTTAAAAGATCAGAAAACAATGCAAACCATCAGGCTTTTATTTCAAGCTCCGCCGCAGATCCCCATTGAATTTCTTTTAATTTTCCATTGTAACCACAATATTTACTATCAACGTTATTTTGATATCAGCAGTTTAACAGGGATGCTGAGATTTCTGATTAAGAACCTTCTACTTCCAGTACATTTTAATAAAGAGAGTCATTGTCCAATATTTAAAATCTATCAATATACTTCCCTAAGACAGAGAATTAGGAATATGGCTTTTTTTTTCCTGACCAGATGTGAAAAGCAAGTTTAATGGTAGCACCTTCCAGAACTGTTATTTTCAACTCAAAGAGCAGTAAGTGAGCTTAAAGATCAACTCCAACATTGTAGAGTAAAACGGCAGAAAAAGGAAAAATGAAGAAAAATTACTCCTTAAATCCCGATTCTTTGGGACCTGTATTAATTTCCTATGGCTGCTACCACAGACAGGGTGGCTTAAAATAGCAGAAATTTATTCTCTCACAGTTCTGGAGGCCAGAAGTCCAAAAGCAAGGTGTCAGCAGGGTTGGCTCCTCCTGGAGGCTCTGAGGGAGAATTCGTTCCATACCTCTCTCCTGGCTTCTGGTGACGGCTGGCAATTCTTGGAGGTCCTTGGCTTGTACAGGCATCTCCATCTTCACATGATCTTCCCCTCTGTATGTCTCTGTTTCATCTCCTTTTCTGTCACTTTTAAGAACACTTACTGCATTTAGGACACACCCTGTCCAGGATCCTCTCATCTCAAGATACTGAATTTAATTATATCTGCAAAGACCCTGTTTCCAAATTATATCACATTCACAGGTACCAGGAGTTAGGACTTGGACATCTTTTGGGGGGACCCAAGCTAACCCACTACAGGCCCTCTAATGTACAATCATTTGTCTGGCCATAATACTGCAAAGTATCTTTGAAGTTCAACCACAGGTGCATTTCTTTTCTGGGAGCTTAGAAAGATTACAGAAGGCCCTGGCTACAATGGTTTTGAGTTTTGCTATGAAAGTTGTCAACCATCCAATAACCTAAAATGAACGTGATCACTTCATCATGCAAGTAGTTTCTAAAGGATGGTCAGTCACACACACACACACACACACACACACACACACACACACTGACAGTGCTCTCTGCCCACATGCCCTCGGATCCCTCCACTATTTTTGCCCAAGGGCTCCCTATGTGCTCTCACTCCCAACAGGCCCTGTGGCTCTCTGTCAAGGCTGCCTTTGGGCCGCTGAAGCCCACTTGCCCTTGAGCATGAAGAACGGAAGTACCCAGGAATTTATACCCCCTCAGGAGGGGTGGGAGTATATACATACCCCCAACTCCCTTGACCCTAATGGGAACAACTCTGACTTACACTGTCTCCAAAGCTGCCCTGTTGAATTAAAGCAAAGTTACCCTCCTTGCAACTGTTTAACAGCACACCCTTCTCTCCTCAGCCTCTTTCCCTTACCAGTGTCATCTCTCCATTCTCCTTCCAGTTTTTCCTGGGCATATCTCCTAAAATATTACTTTCACTGAATTTTTTTCTGGGAGTCTGCAGTCTGGGACTACAAAGTAAGAGAAGACTTAGGGTTACTCTGGTCTAATGTTCCCCAAATGACAATCATACAAAATTGTTGCTACATCCCCAGAACGCTAAAACTAATTAAAAATATTAATAATATTTCTCTTTATATTGATTTTTTAAACTTAAATTTATTTTAAAAGGGTACTTTATATCTCACTGCCTGTGCTGTGTGTGGAATTAGAAGGTAATTTCAAAATTATTTAAAAAAAAAAAAAAGGTATTGAATTCTGGCTAACCCATGCGAATGGCTCTGAACCAGAGATCTTAAAGGCACATGCACAGGACAGAAAGATTCAGTTCTGACAGAATCAGGGCAAATCCTAAGATCTGAAAGACAATTTAAAAGTAACTTGTTCACTATGCTTCATTGGCATTTGATGCTACATTCCTGTATTGCCCAAATTTGTCTTGGGTACTGCCAGTGGTGTGCACACTCACACCGCGAAGTAATGCTTTACTAGCCACTTTGCAGTTGTGTATATATTTAACACATAGCACAATTCCTGATACACAGCAGATGTGCAATAAATGTCAAAGAGTTCAATGAGGAAACTGAGTCTCCGAGAAGTTGAGTGTCTTACCTAAAGCCACACAGCTGTTTAGAAAGACAGAAATGGATATGCAAAATTCAATTTTTTCTTTCTACGTGATCTGCTAGCATCAAGAAGGGAAACGTGATTCCTAAAAACACACTATGACTCTTCCCAGATGACTTCATTTGTGGCAGTAAATTTACAGAAGTATATAAATTTTTACTCTCTCATAATGACTGTTTTCTCTTTCTCCCAAAACTCTCAGAATTCATGAAACATTCTTGCTGGCTGATTTTCATCCACTATTTGCCTATTAGCATAACCATACTGTCTTTTTATCACTCTTTTTTCAGCTACTGCTATTAGCCCTTTTTTCTTTCATTACAACCCTCAGAAATGATTTCACTTTTATGTTCATTATTGTTCATTTATAATCAGCTTTTGATTGCACACTGATTATTCTTAAATTTCAACTTTATATTACTGAAGAAAAACAGTGCTAGATGTTACACTTCTGAATACAAAATCAGTTGGAGTAAGTTATGTAACTGTTTTTCAAAAGGCCTGAAACACAAGTATTAAAATGTAGATTTTTTGTTTAACCTTGGATGAGCTGTCTGAGTAATAAGAATGCTGAAGAAGTGGGTGAGATCAGAAAAGAATGAAGTTTGTTTCATTTAACCAGATGAAAAAGAACAAAAGTGACACATCGGAATGAGTAAAGCTCTGCGATTATTCCAATTTTTGCTGCTGCTCAAAAATATTTCTAGGACTCCTACTTGGAAAGTACAACATTCTTTAGGGTAGTCTCCTCAATTGCAACTCTTCTTCCTTTAAGCCGACTTGACTTTCAGAAATGGTCAGAAGCTTCTCAAATTCAGGACTGAAGAATAAGGTAGATGGAAACAACCTTTCAGTTCAAAAACAAGTACAGTCATGTGCTGTATAACATCTGTTCGGGCAATGTCTCATCACATATACATTTGTGGTCCCACAGTGTTATAACAGGGTTCAGAAATCCCAATCTGAGAACAGGGAGAAGCGGACGTAACCGGACGTAGCAAACAACAGCTTCCTGCACACAACATGTTTCTTTCATGTATACAGGCAGTTCCCAGGTTACGAATGAGACCCGTTCCTAAGTTTGTCTCTAAGTCGAATTTGTAGGTAAGTTGGAACCGGTACATATGGTTCTTACTTTGCGTTAGTCAAATTTCTGTCTTAGTATACAACATATATTTTACCTTTCTATGCACATAAAACACTTAAACACTTCCAAACCACACAATGTTTCCATGAGCATCACAAAGTAATACACGTGTTCATTATTATGAACGATTGTATTTAACTCAAACTTTCAATATGACAGGCTTTACGGCAGTCCGCTCTTTAAGTATGAGTTGTCTATAAGTCGGACGTTCGTAACCCCGGGACTGCCTGTTTGCACACTGTCCAAACCACATAATGTCCTATTTCACAGAACGTACCGTGGACGTTAAGCAACGCATGACTGTATATAAAGGATAAAGTAAGAAGACCCATGTTCATCAGCCAGCTCTCTAGGTAGCTAGAAAAGAAGACGGTCATCTCCAGGATATGTTCAAAGACTCCAGAAGTGCCTAGGTTGAAAATTAAATGCTCATCTGATCTGGTCACATAATTTCAGGCATGTTTGATCAGAAAAATTAGTCACACCTTACCTGTCTCAATGAAGGCTGGTCCAGAGGCTTTGGGGGTCCCAAAGGTCCTCCCTGCTCTCTGGAGGTCTGCAAGGTCAAAACTATTTTCATAGTAATATTAAGATGCCATCTGCCACTCTCCTCTCACAAGTGTAGAGAATACAAAAAGTCCATTCACATGGTTTCAAAGTCTACATTTCAACTAACTTTTAAGAAACCAACATGGATCAAGTGTTCGTGTAGTACCAGGGAAGAATATTCACAATTATCTGAAAATCTATTAAAATACACCTCCCTTTTTCAAGAATCTATCTGTGAAAGGCTGGATTTCCTTCATGTACTTCAACCAAAATGACATATCCAACAAGTTGAATGCAGGAGCAGATATGAGAATCAAGCCATCTCCGATTAAGCCAGACATTAAAGACATTCGCAAAATGCAAAAAAAAAAAAAAAAAAGCCATTCTCCTCACTAAAATTTTTGCATTGACAAATACATTATTTTTCATAAAAATGTATTCATGATGGTATTGTATAAGTGATTATTATTGTTTCTTTAATTTTATTGTGTACTTATTGTTTTTTTAAATGAATTAATAAATATTTTTAAATTTTCTGTTTTAATTTCTAAAACAATAATTGTCAACAGACATAACCAAAAAAAAAAAAAAACAACCACACACAGAAGTTCTTTGTGTCCTTCAATAATTTTTGAGAGTGTAAAAGGGTCCCAAAACCAAAAAGTCTAAAAAAAGCTGGAGTGAAAAAATACCATAAATACAAGGCAACATTCTCAGATCCAAGCTGTGTGCACTGAAGATAGCATCACGAAGGCAATGTTAATTCTTTTAACTTTCCTTTTGTTACATACACTCTTCCCTGATTATAAAAGTGACATGTAGAAAGTCCAAAAAATACACAAAAGCATTAAGTAAAAACCATTCACAGTCCTTCCATTCATAAATATACTTTATTAATATTTTAGTTTATTTTCCTTTTGTCTGCAAGCATACAACTAAATTTGAGTCTCACATATACATATACTTTTTGTTTTAGAAATACAGAATTTACTGTGTTTATAGTTTTGCCTCCAAGTCTTTTACTTAACATTTTATCACTAAACTCTAAGTTCTATATGAGCATGAACAAAGTTTATTTTGCTCAGCCCAGTACCTGCACAGGATCTGCCATTTAGGAAGCCAACTGATGCTGAAATATTCACATTTCCCATGTAATCAAAGACTTCATAAACCAGTTACTGACTCTCTATTATCCCACTGTCAGGAATATCACTGACCTTAAGATAATCTTGGTATAATCTTCAAAGAGTCACCTTTAGTTGAGAACAGGAGTAGCACAGCGGTTAAGAACCTGGGCTCTGTAGTCAGACAGGCCCTGGGTGTGAATTCTGGCTGCACTCTAGAGCCCCCCTGTATGATCAAGCAGCTCCTGCAATGCACAGCATCAGCAGACACCATTCATAGAGACCACAAGGCGAGTGGCTTCCCAAAGAGTTGTGCAAGGCAACAGCTGTGATGACAGGGAAGTTGTTTAAAGTCTCTGAACCCCAGTTTGCTCCTCTTTAAAATCGGCTTAGGTAGATAGATAGCACCGCCAAGTCAACTGATTCATGGTGACTGTAAATACAACAGAACGAAATGTTGCCCAGTCTTGTAACATCCTCAGGACTGCCAACATGTACAAGCCAATCCATCTTACTGAGAGTCTCCCTCAACTTCACTGGCCCTCTACTTCATTAAACATGATGTCCTAGCAATTGATCCCTCCTGATGACATGTCTGAATCAAGTGAGCCGAACAATGTTCTGTTGTGATCCATAGGGTTTCACTGGCTGATTTTCAGAAGCAGATACCCAGGCCTTTCTTCCTAGTTTGTCTTAGTCTGGAAGCTCTACTGAAACCTAATCACTATGGGTGACCCTGCTGGTACCTGAAATATCAGTGGTGTAGCTTCCAGCATCACAGCAACACGCAAGCCACCACAGTATGACAAACTGGCAGATAGGTGGGAGAAAATGGGCTTAGCAAGGGCAGTAATAATGCCTGGCTCCTAGGATTATCACGATGATTCAATTAGATAATCCATGGCAAGTGTGTAGCACTAGACTTACCCCATAAAATTTGTTTGATAAATGTCAGCTGTCTGTTTTTGTATCCAACTTCAAGTTATCCACGCAGATGCTATTAATAGCCATTGTGTATGTGAGCCCAAGAAAACAATACAACTCTATTCCCACAGGGCCCTGGGAAGCCCTCTCACACCACCAAACACATCTAACTATTCATTCCTGTCAGTCACCCCATCGAACTAGACTGAAAGTTCCCTGAAGGCAGCAACTGTCTCATATCCTCTAAACTTCCTAGCAATCCACCATCTCCTGGGCCTAACAGTGCATACAGTTTGCACTTAACAAAAACCCACTAAAAGAATAAATAGATATGAATATTTAACAGAATAGCCTGAGAAGTAAAAGTACTTCTTAACAGATATTTAAACTGGACAGGGGAAACTGAAAATGTAGCCAAAACTATACATTAGGTGACTATTACCTTAAAAAAACTGTATTCAGTTCCAGCAAAATGGCACTGTAGGCAGAAGCACCATGCCGTCCCTCCACAGCAAAGATCCGTAAAACTAAGCCGAACAGAGAATACAACAATCCTGAAACCCTAAAACATCAAATGAACAGATAAAGAACTCAGCCAAGCACCAAATGGAGTGAGAAAACTAACAAGAGAACGGACAGCGAGGAAAGATTCATGCAGAGGTCCGCTACCAGCTAACGCAGTGCGAATCCGCCATCTTGGTCTCCTATCAGACACCAGCAAACAGGGGGTACGATAAAGCAGCCTCACGGAGCTTCCAGCAGGAGACAAAACAACCAGTAATTGGCAATATACGCTTTCCCACCCCCACCCTTCTTCATCCCGACTCGGCCTCCTGTGCTTCCCGCGGCCACAGTCTCTTCAATAAAAAACAGCGGCTGCTTGGATACCACACACCCGAATGGGTGGCTGAGTGCCATTTGTTGGCTGCTGCTGTTGCTTTTTTTCCGCTTCTTTTTATTTCTTCCTTGCATCTCCACACCTCCCCATCCTTTCGCTCAAGTACCTCGCGCCGTGCGCGATCTTTGCTTCTTCCTGAGGGGCTGCAGAGCTCCAGTAGTCTGTGATATATGCTTTCTCACTCTCTACCCTTCTTCACCCACACTCGGCCCCCTCTGCTTCCCAAGGTCACAGTCTCTTGTCCAGAAAAACCAGCCTGCACTAGCTGGCTCTCTGAGTGCCATTTGCTGGCTGCTACCGTTGCTTTTTCTTTTCTGCTTCTTTTAACTTCTTACTTGCCTCTCGCCACATCACCCTCCCATCGCTCAAGTACCTGGCTCCGTGCGTCATCTTTGCTTCTTCCTGACGGGCTGCAGAGCTCCATACGAGTGTGCAGATGCTTCCTGGTTTGGGCTGCCGCGCTGGTGGGATGCCGGGGCTTTTGTTCCTTTGTTTGTTTCGAATTGTTTGTTTGTTCTCTTCTCCTTTTCTTCAGTAGGGAGCGCTTTCTGGCCAGGCTGAGCTGCATGGCAGGGAGACTCCCCTTCGGCTTCCACAGACGTGCAGAGGGATCCCAGAGGGCATTTCTTTTTACGTTGGTTTTTGTTTTGTTTTGTTTTGTTTTTTGGTTTTTGGTTTTTTTTTTCCTATTTCTTTGTGGGCCTTTCTTGTTTATTTATTTTTTTTAATTTGTTTTCTTTTATTTTTCCACTTTTTCCCTTTTTCTCTTTCTTCACTGCTCAGATTCTCGTCTCCCTACATCTTCCTTCTCTTTCTGTTCTCCGAATACCTGCCATTGTATACCTTTACGCCTTCTAGCCAGACTGTACTGCAACAACTGAGAGCGACTTCGCCAGACTTCATAGCTGCACCGGTGGGATCCCTGGGAACTCTGCAGTTCTTTAACCTTTCTGATTCTTATTTATTCATTCCTTTCTTTTCTTCCTCCTCCCACTTCTGTTTTTCTCCATTACATAGTTTTTCATCTCTCCACTCCAACGGCAAGCTCACCTAGCATTCTTTTTTTGTTGTTGTTTGTTTGTATGTTTTTGACTCCTGTTCCTCTCTCCTCTCTCCCATATCCATCTTAGCTCCACACATAACAATCTCCCCGCTGCATCCTGCCTACCTGCACTGTGCGCCTGACACCACACCACCAAGCTGCACAGGCACAGCCTACTGGAACCTGCCCTGCACTGATTGCCAACCAGCTCTGGTGGCTGTAGTAAGTGCCACAAACAACCCATTCAAGTAACTCCTCTTCAGCTAGACCTGCCCTACCGTACGATATCTGAGTGACTGACCCTGTCAGTTGAAGAAGAAAGAGAAAAGTATTGTGCCCACAGACGAGAAAACAACAAAGAACACAGTCTGCCTACTCCGACATAGTCAAATTTTTTTAGAAAAAAGGGACGAAACAAACAAACCTACAATCAATAAAAGACAAAAATAACTACTGGATGCACAAAGACAGCAGACAATAACAAAACATTTACAAAAACAAGAAAGGATGATTCCAGTAGGCATCCAAAATAAAACACCAGATGACTCTCCTGTGGAACAAAATACACTACAATTAACTGATAGGAAATTCAAATCTCTAATACTCAAAATTCTCCAAGAACTCAGGCAAAAAGCTGACAAACATGTGGAAAAAATAGACAAATTCATGGAAAATACAAACAAAAAACTGGAAGAATTCAGGAAAATAATGCAGGAACAAATGCCAAAATAAAATCACAACTAGAAATTATACAAAAACAACAATTAGAAATCCAAAAGATAAACAAACAGATTTCACAAATAGACGATCTCACAGAAGGGCTGAGAAACAGATCTGAAACAGGGAAGACGGGATCAGTAGAATTCAAGACAAACACTTGGATACAACTCTGTTTCAAGAAAACTCAGAAAAAAGAACAAAGAAAAATGAAGAGACCCTGAGAGTTATATGGGAAACAATCAAAAGGAAAAATCTGCAAGTGATTGAAATTCCAGAACAGGGGGCGAAAACAGAAAACACAGAGAGGATCATTGAGGAACTGCTGACAGAAAACTTCCCCAATATCATGAAAGATGAAAAGCTGCCCAACCAAGAAGCTCAACGAACCCCATACAGAAGAGACCCCAAAAGAAAATCACCAAGGCATATCATATTCACACTTGCCAAAACCAAAGACAAACAAAGAATCCTGAGAGCAGCTCGTGTAAAACAAGAAGTCACATACAGAGGAGAAACAATAAGACTAAGCTCAGATTATTCGGCAGAAACCATGCAGGCAAGAAGGCAATGGGATGACATATATAAAATCTTGAAAGAAAAAAACTGCCAGCCAAGAATAATATATCCTGCAAAACTCTCGTTCAAATTTGAAAGTGAAATTAGGTCATTTCCAGATAAACAGAAATTAAGGGAATATGTAAAAGTCAAACCAAACTTATGAGAATTATTAAAGGGAGTTCTTCGATCTAAGGACAAACAGCTTCAGCTCACAGGCAGAACCGAGGACGCAGGATCATATCAGCCGGATACCAATCTAGGAAATGAACTCTCGAGGACTATCCAAAACCAAAACAAATACAACAGTGAATCAGAGCAGTTAATCAGTAAATGACAATAACATCAAAACGATAAAAGAGAGAATAAAAAGCATAGGTATAGAACCTTCTAATGAAAAAGAAGGCAAGGCAATACCAAGTAACACTAGACTGCTTCAAACTTAGAAAGATAAGGGTAAAATTTATGGTAACCACAAAGAAAGTTAACAAACATACTCATAAAAAAGAGAGGAAAAACATAAAGTCTCAGCAAAAATAAAACCTACAAAAAAAAAAGAAATGAAAAAAGAATCCACAAACAAAAGTAACTCAGCACAAGAGAGTAAAAAGAACAAAGAAAACGTCAGCACCACAAAAAGAAGCACTACAAAACAATCGCAACAAACCCACATCTATCAATAATTACACTGAATGTAAATGGACTTAATGCACCCATAAAGAGAGAGTGACAGAATGGATAAGAAAACAGGACCCATCAATACGCTGTCTACAGGAGACACACCTTAGAAACAAAGACATAAATTTATTAAAAGTCAAAGGTTCTAAAAACATATATCAACTTAACAACTACCAAAAAAGAGCAGGAGTTGCAATTCTGATCTCAGATAAAATAGATTTTAAAACGAAATCTACCATAAAAGACAAAGAAGCACACCATATAATGATTAAGGGGATGATCCATCATGAAGAGATAGCCATAATAAACATCTACGCACCCAATGACAGGGCTCCAAAATACATAAAACCAACTCAAACGACACTGAAAAGACAAATTGACATTTCCACAATAATAGTAGGAGACTTCAACACACCACTCTCAGTAAAGGACAGAACAACTAAGAAGAAACTCAGCAAAGATACAGAAGACCTAAACGGCACAATCAGCCAACGTGACCTCATAGACGTATATAGAACACTCCATCCAACCACTGCAAAGTACACATTCTTTTCCAAAGCACATGGAACGTTCTTGAGAATAGACCACATCTTAGGCCACACAGCAATCCTCAACAAGATCCAAAAAGTTGAGATAATTCAAAGTATCTTCTCTGACCACAATGCCATCAAAGCAGAAACTGACAATAGAAAGAGCAAGGAAAAAAAATCAACTACATGGAAACTGAATAATACCCTGCTTACACATCACTGGGTAATAGAAGAAATCAGAGATGGAATCAAAAAACTCCTAGAATCGAATGAGAATGAAAACACATCATACCAAAACCTTTGCAACACAGCAAAGGCAGTCCTCAGAAGACAATTTATAGCAATACATGCACACATCAAAAAAGAAAAAAGGGACAAAATCAAAACATTAAATACACAACTCAAACAGATAGAAAGAGGACAGCAAAAAAAGCCCACAACCACCGGAAGAAAAGAAATAGTAAAGACCAAAGCAGAAATAAATGAAATAGAGAACAGAAAAACAATAGAAAGAATCAACAAAACCAAAAGTTGGTTCTTTAAAAGAATCAACAAAATCGACAAACCACTGGCCAGACTGACAAAAAAAAACAGGAGAGGGCACAAATAATCCCAATAAGAAATGAAATGGGGGACATTACAACAGGCCCAACTGAAATAAAAAGGATTATAACAGAATATTATGAAAAACTATACTACAACAAATTTGAAAACCTAGACGAAATGGATAAATTTCTAGAAACACTCGGCCTACCCAAACTACAACAAAGTCATGTTGAAAATCTGAACAGAACCATAACAAGAGAAGAGATTGAAAAGGTAATTAAAAAAACTCCCAACTAAAAAAAGCCCCGGCCCAGATGGCTTCACTGGAGAATTCTACAAAACATTTACAGAAGAGCTTGTACCAGTACCACTCAAGCTATTTCAGAGCATAGAAGAGGAAGCAACACTTCCAAATTCATTCTATGAAGCCAGCATAACACTGATACCAAACCCAGAAAAAGACGTCACAAAAAAAGAAAACTACAAAACAATATATTTCAAGAATATAGATGCATAAATTCTCAACAAAATTCTAGCCAGTAGAATTCAGCATCATATCAAAAAAATAATACACCACGACCAAGTAGGATTCATACAGGTATGCAAGGATGGTTCAACATTAGAAAATCAATCAACGTAATCCACCACATAAATAGAAGGAAAGAAAAGAATCACATGATCATCTCAATTGACACGGAAAAGGCATTTGATAAAGTGCAACACCCATTCCTGATAAAAACTCTCAATAAAATAGGTATAGAAAGGAAATTTCTCAACATAATAAAGGGCATCTAGGCAAAACCAACAGCCAACTTCATTCTTAATGGAGACAGGCTGAAAACATTCCCCTTGAGAACAGGAACAAGACAAGGAAGCCCTTTATCACCACTCCTATTTAACATTGTGCTGGAAGTTCTAGCTAGAGCAATAAGGCAAGAAAAAGAAATCAAGGGCATCCAAACTGGTAATGAAGAATTTAAACTCTCCCTGTTTGCAGATGATATGATACTATACGTAGAAAACCCTAAAGACTCCACGAGAAACCTACTGGAACTAATAGGAAGATTCAGCAGAGTAGCAGGATACAAGATAAACATTCAAAAATCAGCTGGATTCCTATACACCAATAAGGAGAACGATGAAAAGGAAATCAGGAAAACAATACCATTTTCAATAGCCCCTAAAAAGAGAAAATACTTAGGAATAAATCTGAACAGGGATGTAAAACACCTATACAAAGAAAACTACAAAACACTACCGCAAGAAAACCAAAGGGATCTACATAAATGGAAAAACACACCATGCTCATGGATAGGTAGACTCAACATTGTGAAAATCACAATTCTACCCAAAACAATTTACAAATACAACTCAATCCTGACACAAATACCAACAACATTCTTCAAAGAGATGGAAAAACTAATCATTAACTTTATATGGAAAGGGAAGAAGCCCCGAATAAGTAAAGCACTACTGAAAAAGAAAAATGAAGTTGGAGGACTCACACTACCTGACTTCAGAACCTACTATACAGCTTCAGTAGTCAAAACAGCCTGGTACTGGTACAACGACAGATACACTGACCACTGGAACAGAATTGAGAACCCAGATGTAAATCCATCCACCTACGGTCACCTGATCTTCCACAAGGGCCCAAAGTCCATCAAATGGGGAAAACATAGTCTTTTTAACAAATGGTGCTAGCAAAACTGGATATGAATCTGCAAAAAAATGAAAGAGGACCCATACCTCACACCGTATACAAAAACTACTTCAAAATGGATCAAAGACCTGAATATAAAGCCTAAAACTATAAAGTTCATAGAAAACAAAATAGGACCAACACTTCAGGGCTTAATACATGGCAGTAACAGGATGCAAACCATAACCATCAATGTACAAAACCCAATAGATAATCTAGATAACTGGGATCTTCTAAAAACCTATGCTCTTCAAAAGACTTCACCAAGAGTTCCAGCAAAATGTCGCTCTAGGCAGAAGCACCATGCCGTCCCTATATAGCAAAGATCCGAAAAAGTAAACCCAACAGAGAATAAAACAATTCTGAAACCCTAAAACATCAAATGAAGAGATAAAGAACTCAACCAAGCACCAAATGGAGTGAGAAAACTGACAGAGAACAGAGGCGAGGAGAGATTCATGCAGAGGTCCCCTACCAGCTAATGCAGCACAGATCCACTATCTTGGACTCCTATCAGAGACCAGGAAACAGGGATACGAGAAAGTAGCCTCACGGAGCATCCAGGGGGAGACAAAACAACCGGTAACTTGTGGTGTGCGCTTTCCCACCCCACCCGTCTTCACCCCGGCTCGGCCTCCTCTGCTTCCCGCGGCCAAGGTCTCTTAACTGGGAAGCACCAGCTGCTGGGATTCCACACACACAAGCAGGCGGCTCTCTGGGTGCCATTTGTTGGCTGCTAGTGTTGCTTTTTTTTTATGCTTCCTTTGATTTCTCACTTGCCTCTCGCCACCTCCCCTCCTTTCACTCGAGTGCCTGGCTCCGTGCGCCACCTTTGCCTCTTCCTGAGGGACTGCAGAGCGCTGGCAATTTGTGATATACGCTTTCCCACTCTCTACTCTTCTTCACCCACACTCGGCCACCTCTGCTTCCCGCGGACACAGTCTCTTCTCCAGAAACACCAGCCCACACTAGCTGGCTCTCTGAGTGCCATTTGTTGGCTGCTAGCATTACTTTTTTTTTTTCCTGCTTCTTTTGATTTCTTGCTTGCCTGTCGCTGCCTCCCCCACCTTTCGCTCGAGTGCCTGGCTCCGTGCGCCATCTTTGCTTCTTCCTGAGGGGCTGCGGAGCTCCATTTGAGTGTGGAGCTGCTTCCCAGTCTGGGCTACCGTGCTGATGGGATCCCGGGGCTATTGTTTGTTCGTTTTGAATTGTTTGTCTGTTTTCTTTTCCTTTTCTTGAGATGGGAGCCCTTTCTGGCCAGGCGGAGCTGCCAGAACTCCCCCTCAGCTTCCACAGACGTGCAGAGGGATCCCTGCGGGCATTTATTTTTTTGATTTTTTTTTTTTTTTCTGTTTTTTTCAGGGGACCTTTCTTATTTTTTTTTTCTTTTTAATTTCTTTTCTTTTCCCTCTTTTTCCCTTTTTGTTTTTCTTCATTTCTCAGTCTCTCATCTCTCTATATCTTCCTTCTCTTTCTGATCCCTGAATACAAGGCGTTCTATACCTCTATGCCTTCTAGCCAGGCTGTACTACAACACCTGAGAGCGACTTCCCCAGACCTCACAGCTGTATCGGTGGGATCCCTGGGAACTCTGCGGTTCTGTAACGTTTCTGATTTTTATTTATTCATTCTTCTCTTTTCTTTCTCTTCCCCTTTCTGTTTTTCTCCATTTCATAGTCTCTCATATCTCCATTCCAACAACAAGCTCCCCTAGCATTCTTTTTTGTTTGTTTGTATGGTTTTGGCTCCTGTCCCTCTCTCTTCTCTCCCATAACCATCTTAGCTCCACACATAACAATCTCCTTGCTGCATCCTGCCTACCTGCACCGTGCGCTTGACATCACACCACCAAGGAGCACAGGCATGGCCTACTGGAACCTGCCCTGCACTAATTACTGACACGCTCTGGTGGCTGTAGTTAAGTGCCACAAACAACCCGTCCCAGTAACTCCTCTTCAACTAGACCTGACCTGCTGTACCATATCTGAGTGACTGACCCTGCCAGTTGGAGAAGGAGGCAAAACGTATTGAGCGCACAGACGAGCAAACAACAAAGAACACACAGTCCGCCTGCTCAGACATAGTCAAATTTTTTTTAAAACAAAGGGACGAAACAAGCAAATCTACAATCAATAAACGAGAAGAATAACTACTGAATGCCCCGAAAACAGAACACAATAACAAAACATTTACAAAAACAGGACAAGGCGGTTCCAGTAGGCGTCCAAAATAAAACACCAGATGACTCTCTTGTGGAAGATAATGCACTAGAATTACCTGATAGGGAATTCAAATCTCTAATACTCGGAATTCTCCAAGAACTGAGGCAAAAAGCTGACAAACATGAGGAAAAAAATAGACAAATTCATGGAAAATACAGACAAAAAATTGGAAGAATTCAGGAAGATGGTGCAAGAACAAAATGCCAAAATAAATTCACAACTAGAAATTATACAAAGACAACAATTAGAAATTCAAAAGACAAACAACAAGATTTCAGAAACAGACGATGTCACAGAACGGCTGAGAAGCAGATTTGCAACGGTGGAAGACGGGATCAGTGAAATCGAAGACCAACACTTGGATACAACTCTGTTTCAGGAAAACTCAGAAACGAGAACAAAGAAAAATGAAGAGACCCTGAGAGTTACGTGGGACACAATTAAAAGCAAAAATTTACGAGTGATTGGAATTCCAGAACGGGGGAGAAAACAGAAAACACAGAGAGGTTCATTGAGGAACTGCTGACAGAAAACTTCCCCAATATCATGAAAGATGAAAAGCTGCCCAACCAAGAAGCTCAACGAACACCATATAGAAGAGACCCCAAAAGAAAATCACCAAGGCATATCATATTCACACTTGCCAAAACCAAAGACAAACAAAGAATCCTGAGAGCAGCTCGTGTAAAACAAGAAGTCACATACAGAGGAGAAACAATAAGACTAAGCTCAGATTATTCGACAGAAACCATGCAGGCAAGAAGGCAATGGGATGGCATATATAAAATCTTGAAAGAAAATAATTGCAGGCCAAGAATAATACATCCTGCCAAACTCTCGCTCAAATTTGATGGTGAAATTAGGTCATTTCCAGATAAACAGAAATTAAGGGAATGTGTAAAAGTCAAACCAAACTTACAAAAAGTATTAAAGCGAGTTCTTCGATTAGAGGACAAACAGCTTCAGCTCACAAGCAGAACCTACACGCAGGATCGCACCAGCCAGATACCAATCTAGAAAATGAACTCTTGAGGACTATCCAAAACCAAAACAAATACAACAGGGCATCAGAGCAGTTAATCAATAAATGACAATAACATCAAAACAATAAAAGAGGGAATACACAGCATAGGTATAGAACCTTCTAATGGAGAGGAAGGTAAGGCGATACCAAGTGATACTAGACTGCTTCAAACTTAGAAAGATAAGGGTAAAATTTATGGTAACCACAAACATACTCATAAAAAAAAGAGAAACATAAAGTCTCAGCAAAAATAAAACCTACAAAAACAAAAGAAATGAAAAAAATCCACAAAAAAATGTAACTCAGAACAAGAGAGTAAGAAAAACAAAGAGAACTTCAGCACCACAAAAAAAAAAAAGCACTACAAAATGACACCAACAAACTCACATCTATCAATAATTACACTGAATGTAAATAGACTCAATGCACCCATAAAGAGACGGAGAGTGACAGAATGGATAAGAAAACAGGATCTATCAATATACTGTCTACAAGAGACACACCTTAGAAACAAAGATGTGAATTTATTAAAAGTCAAAGGTTGGAAAAAACTATATCAAGCTAACAACTACCAAAAAAGAGCAGAGTGGCAATTCTGATCTCAGATAAAATAGCCTTTAAAACAAAATCTACCATAAAAGACAAAGAAGGACACTATATAATGATTAAGGGGATGATCCATAATGAAGACATAACCATAATAAACATCTACACACCCAATGACAGGGCTCCAAAATACATAAAACCAACTCAAACGACACTGAAAAGACAAATTGACATTTCCACAATAATAGTAGGAGACTTCAACACACCACTCTCAGTAAAGGACAGAACAACTAAGAAGAAACTCAGCAAAGATACAGAAGACCTAAACAGCACAATCAGCCAACATGACCTCATAGACATACATAGAACACTCCATCCAACCGCTGCAAAGTACACATTCTTTTCCAATGCTCATGGAACATTCTCGAGAATAGACCACATCTTAGGCCACAAAGCAATCCTCAACAAGATCCAAAACGCTGAGATAATTCAAAGTATCTTCTCTGACCACAATGCCATCAAGGTAGAAATTAACAATAGAAGGAGCAAGGAAAAAAAATCAACTACATGGAAACTGAATAATACCCTGCTTACACATCACTGGGTAATAGAAGAAATCAGAGACGGAATCTAAAAATTCCTAGAATCAAATGAGAATGAAAACACATCATACCAAAACCTCTGGGACACAGCAAAAGCAGTCCTCAGAAGACAATTTATAGCAATACATGCACACATCAAAAAAGAAGAAAGGGACAAGATCAAAACATTAACTACACAACTCAAACAAATAGAAAGAGAACAGCAAAAAAAGCCCACAACCACCAGAAGAAAGGAAATACTAAAGATCAGAGCAGAAATACATGAAATAGAGAACAGAAAAACAATAGAAAGAATCCACAAAACCAAAAGTTGGTTCTTTGAAAGAATCAACAAAATCGACAAACCACTGGCCAGACTGACAAAAGAAAAACAGGAGAGGACACAAATAAACCAAATAAGAAATGAAATGGGGGACATTACAACAGACCCAACTGCAATAAAAAGGATTATAACAGAATATTATGAAAAACTATACTCCAACAAATTTGAAAACCTAGAAGAAATGGATAAATTTCTAGAATCACACAGCCTACCCAAACTACAACAAAGTGATGTTGAAAATCTGAACGGACCCATAACAAGCAAAGAGATTGAAAACTGTTCAGCCGGGGAGTGGACAGCCCCATAAAACCAAATGGGACATGAGGCACAGCAGTCCAGGGACAAGGACTAGAAGGCAGAAGGGGACAGGAAAGCTGGTGATAGGGAACCCAAGGTTGAACAGGATAGTGTTGATGTGTTGTGAGGTTAACCATTGTCATAGGGCAACATGTGTACTGTTTAACAAGAAACTATTTTGTTCTGTAAACCTTCATCTAAAGTGAGAATAGCAGCACAACTGGAAGAGCACAGTCGATGTCACTGAACTGTGCATGTAGAAATTTTTGAAATGGTGTATCTTTGGCTATGTATATTTTCACCCAAAAAAAAAAAAAGAGGTCGAGAAGGGAGAGGGTTGACATATCTTTGGGTTGTTAACCAATGTCATAAAACAATATGTGTACTACTGTTTCATGAGACACTATTTGTTCTGTAAACCTTCACCTGAAGTACAATTAAAAAGAAAAAATTTTTTTAAAAATTCTATTCAAGTGAACATTACCATAAAAAAAAGTTACTATTTTTAGTACTCTAGAAGGTTGGGAAAGCAAAAAATAAGGATCTGCAGACATAAATATGCTGGTCCAAAGTTTGAATCAAAAAGACGGTTCCTTTGCCACCTCCCCCAATACCCAAAAAGTCAATCACAAAAATCCCACTTTGCATTAATAATTAATTTTACTTAAATTATTACAATCTTGCATATTTAAAACTTTAAAGTTCTAGGAAAGGGACTCTTTTCTAACCTAAAAAGGCTCTGAAGTTTTTTTTGGCGGGGATGGGGGGGAGGAGATTCATCCTGTACATAAAACAAACTACAAAATATCAAAAGAAGGAATACTTAACTCATGGATTACTATAAACATAACACTATTGGTACACTGCCGATGTTAAGAGAAATGAAATGCTATCACTAAATGTACTCACTTGGGGCTATTTAATGAAAAAGAAAACTGAATGTATTCTTCTCATTTTTATAAAGTTTAACTTCATAAGTTTTTTCCCCTATTAAAATTATATTTTATATAAAATATAGTCATAAAATCCATTTGTACACCACTCATAAAGGTCTCACCATAACCTTTTAACAAACAAACAAAAAAAAACATCTATTACACTCACAATATGTCTTCCCAGGGGTGTTCGATGTGGTCCTCTAGTCCTAAAAGCACCCCAGCCTCCCCCAGGACCAGTCAGAAACACCTCTTGCTTCATTTCACACTATCCTACTCAACACTGAGCCAGTCAATCCTCCTGCATTATTTTTAAACTAGTGAGGATAATCTCTTTGAAGCCTCACCCTCAGAAAATTTACTTGTTTTTTTTCTAATTAGTCAAATAGCGCATTTTTCGTGTGTTATTAAAAAAGTTAAAAACTGGGAAGTTCATTTTTCTTTCCCCGTATTGCTAGTTTTCAATTTTAATGGTACATCACTTTTTTTTTAATCTCTGAATCTTAACAAAGAAACACTCATCATTAATAATTTATTCCCTTAATCAAAAATAATAACTTTCAGATTTCTTTGTATTACTTATTAAAGGCCTACTTAGGTCCTAAGTCTGGACGAGAGTTCATATTAAACGTGTTTGGTTTTTTCCCCTTCTTTTCAAAGGTAAAAAACTCATTGCCATAGAGTAGAACTGCCCCATAGGGTTTCCAAGGCTGTAAATCTTCACAGAAGCAGACTACCACATCTTTCTCCCAGCAATCGGCTAGAGGGTTCAAATCGCTGATCCTTCGGTTAGCAGCCGAGCACTTAACCATTGTGCCACCAGGGCTCCTTCTAAGGTAAATTAACCCAAATAAGTCCTTCAAAATTCAGACAGTGTAATGTAGCATCTCAACAGCAGTTAGGAAAGCACAGCAGAAGAAGAAAGGATAAAGATAGTTTCCTTATTAAAAGGAGAAGACATCTCCATCAATAATGGGAAAACCTTAACACTTTCCGACAGATGTAAAATGCTGGTCCCCACTCCCAGTCAGTGCTGTGATGCGAGAGGGCCCTCTTCCCAGCAGATGTTACTCAGTCCTCCACTTTCGAGCACAGACAAGGCACTGCAGGGAGCCTCTCTTGCTTCTTCCATATCATCTCCCCAACTTGATGCTTCTGATGCCCACTCTGGGTCTTGGTTCATGCTTCATCTCCCCTGCTCAGTGATTTAGGGGGAAGACAGGAGAACTCAAAGGAAACTTTTTATGAAAATAAACACACTCTCATACCTAATTAGGGGGCAGTGGTAGTTTAATGGTAGAATTTTCACCTTCCACATGGGAAACATCTGTTCAATTCCTGCCCAATGCACCTCAAGTGCCACCACCACCTGTCAGTGGAGGTTTGCATATTGCTATTGTGCTGAACAGGTTTCAGCAGAGCTTCCAGACTGAGATAGATCAGGAAGAAAGGCCTGGTGATCTACTTCTAAAAATCAGCCAATGACAACCCTATGAAATAAAACGGTACAATCCCATTGTGCATGGGGTCACCACAAGTTGAGGTGCTGACTCATCAGCAGTCAACAACTACAACATACCTAATTTAATGATAATGTCAAAGCCAATAACATTTATTGATAATTCAAGACACAATGGTAAGTAAGACTGTATACATGACCTCAGTTAATCCTCAATACAACTCTGGGAGGTGAGATGAGATAGCAAAAAGGGACAGGAGCTGGTTGAATGGACACAGGAAATCCGGGGTGGAAAGGAGGAGTGTGCTGTCACATTATAGGGAGAGCAACTAGGGTCACATAACAATGTGTGTATAAATTTTTGTATGAGAAACTTTCACTTAAAGCACAACTAAAAAAAAAAGAAAACTCTGGGAGATGAGTACTATCACTCTCCCCATTCTGCAGATGAGCAAACTGAGACAAGAGAAATTACCACATTTTATAACATTTAAGAGTCTAACAATTATAAGATACACCATTTTATGCATCACTGGGGGAAAAAACACTTCAGTCAATCTGTGATACAAGTATAAAACAGTCAACTTTCAGAGAAGTTGAAACGTGAAAAAGAAAAAAGGTGTGTCTTAAAAATAAATTATGTAATTTTCACAAGATCATAAAGCTAATAATTACTGAAGGCAAGATTTGAACCCAAGCAGTCTGATTCCATTCAAAGTTTATGCCTACTGTCTTGGAATAATAATTAACAGCGCCCCGTCTCATTCTCAAACATGTCCCAGTATTAAGGATAAAGTGCATGGTCTCCCTATGTGGTACATGGTTTAAATGAAATGAACCTTGCCACCTTAGGCCCAGGTGACTATACCAGGGACTGATGCATGAGCCAAGGCAACCTGAAGGAGCCAACAGCCTCTGTAGGTGGCTTGAAGGAAGCCATACCCAACTAAGGAGCAACTTACTGAGCAGCGCCAAACTGACCCAAACAATTCTCCTCTCCGGGAAACATAAACAGAAAACTTGGGCTATTTCGAGTCAGACTATTATTCCAAGCAAAGTCGGACAAGTGTTCTAGGCCTGTAAAAGCCTGTTGTCCACCCTTTTCTTGGACTTGGCTATTTCAATGGATGAGCAGACTTCTACGATACCTCATCTTAATAATTCTCTATCCCTGAGAATTATTTTTCATTATTTTAATAAGAAGACTATCTAAAACAAGACCCACTGCCACCCCCTTGAACTCCATGATGAATTACCTCAGCTCAGACTAGAAAAGTGAATAGTAAGAGAATCTTCAGAAATTTGGGAAAGTGAAAAAGGAAACAAGGCAACCATGAACATGAAAACTTGGAGATAAGGAGATGGACAAGTTGGCAGTTCATAAAAAATAGAAAATAAAGGGATGCCCTAAATGGTCAGGCTGTCCCACTGATTCTACACCCAGAGCCCTGCTATTTGGATGGCCACAGCACTGCTCCTCTCCACAGACCTCCCCACGGCACCGTAGGACAGGCATGGATACCTTATACAAAATCAGCCAATCTTTGGCTGGCCACTCACCCAAAACTGAGTGGAAAAAGATGAGTGTCTTAGGCTGGGTTCTCTAGGGAAGCAAAACCAGTAAAGCATATAAATATATATAAAGAGAGATTTACATCAAGGAAATGGCTTACGTGGTTGTAGAGGTTGTAGAGAGAAGTCTGTGGGTCAGGAAAGAGGATTCTCCTGATTGACGTAACCACAGGGGCTGGTGAACCCAAGATCAGCAAGCAGGAGAGCAGGGCTGTTGCTCACAGGCTATGAAGACTGACAAATCCCAAGACTGGCAGGCAAGACCACAGGTAAGCTGCTAGCTCAAGTCCCAAGAACCAGAGATCAGACGAACAGGAGCCAGGTGCAGCATCCAGAATGAGCAAAAGCCCCGAGCCCTACCTGAATGTCCACCCACACTTGATGCAGGCCACACACCTAAGGAAACTCCACTTAACTGACTAGCTGCTCACAGCAGATTCCATCATGGGGATGATCACGTATCAATTCTCAACAAGGACATGATCACAACATTATATGACTGAAAAAACACTGAGAATCATGGCCCAGCTAAGCTGATACACAATGTTACCCACCACATTGAGCTAGACCAATGAGATTCTCTTATTAACAAGAACTATAAAATTTTGGGAGACAAAAACTGCATAATGGGAGGGAGAGTGGGTGAGGTAATGGACAGCCAAAGTCACATGCAGGTAGAAGTTACAAAGAGATGTTACCATGAGTAAGCAACCAATTAACAGAATAGAAAAAGGTACAGAGGAGCAGACACCAAAGATTCGCGCTGAGTTCTAAAACTTGTCCTTTTCTTTCTTGAAAACAAGTCTCTTTCAACCAAAGAAGCCTTAGTAACAACTGTGTCCTCCACACAAGATCAGGAATACAGGAGGAAATAACCTAAACCAGACTGCATCATTCCAATAGGGACTACAATGTTGTTAACGTAGGATAAGGCAGGCTTGGGCTTGGGAAAGGTCTTCACTGTGCTTAAGTTTAGAAAAGTTAGTTTTGCAAGGCTGGCACATTTATGGGCCTTTCTATTTCTCTTCTTTTATTTGCTGATTCTTTTTCTGAAGCCATAACATGTCCAAAGAATACATGGGTGTAGGGACAGAGTACACAGTTCCAACAGCAAAGGTAAGCAGGGGTATTTTATAACTAGAGGAGTTCCTCACACCTTCTCCACTCAGGATAGTAAACAGTCTTTTATCAGCTTTTTGCTACATGACAGAGTACAGGAGATGCCAGAACGGGGACCCAGCAGGGAAATCATGGGTCCTGTCCTATTTCCTTAACAACTCTTGATCTTTCTCTATCCCCATTGCCACCATTTAATCCACTTTAGTTAGAGTGCTGTACATTCAGTTTTCCAGGGACAGTCCTGGCTTCTACCTATTGTCCCAGTGTAAGTGTTTACAGCGCTCACACTCACTCTCAAGAGTGTCCCAATTCACATCTAGGTCAACTGGCATAACAAAGCTTATTAAGAAAATGTCCTGCATCCTACTTCGGTGAGTGGCATCTGGGGTCTTAAAAGCTTGCAAGCGGCCATCTAAGATGCATCAATTGGTCCCAACCACCTGGAGTAAAGGAGAATGAAGAATACCAAAGACACAAGGAAAGTATTAGCCCAAGAGACAGAAAGGGCCACATAAACCAGAGATGTCATCAGCCTGAGACCAGAACTAGATGGTGCCCAGCTACCACCAATGACCTGACAGGGAACACAACAGAGAGTCCCTGATGGAGCAGGAGAAAGGTGGGGTGCAGAACTCAAACTCTAGTAAGAAGACCAGACTTAATGGTCTGAGACTGGAGGAATCCCGGAAAGCACGGCCCCCAGGTTCTCTATCAGCTCAAAACTAAAACAATTTCCAAGGCCAACTCTTCAGACAGGGATTAGACTGCACTGTGGGATATAAAGCAATACTCATGAGGAGTGTGCCTCTTAGTTCAAGTAGATACAAGAAACTAAACCAGCAGCTTCAGTCCAGAGGTGAGATGGGAAGGCAGAGAGGGTTAGGAGCTAGCTGAATGGACATGGGGAATCAGGGGTGGAAAGGAGCAGTGTGCTGTCACAGTATGGGGAGAGCAATTAGGGTCACATAACAACGTATGCATAAATTTTTGTACGGGAGACTAACTTGAAAGGTAAACTTTATTTAAACTACAACAATAAAAAAAAAAAAGTGTCCCAATTCGGGTGATAAATTATGTGGTCACCCTAATTTTGGTCCAACCCCATCTTCTCCCACTTTATACACCATTGGGGAAAAAAAACTGCCAATTAATCTATGACACAAGTGTAAAATATATACAGCTTTAAGAGATGTTAAAATGTGAAAGAGAAAAAGAAGTATATCTTCTAATAAAATACATAAATAAGTATAAGATCACCAAAGTAGTAAGTGTTAAAAGCAAGATTTGAACACAGGCAGCCTGATTCCAGCCCTAATTCGTGCCTATCATCCTTGCATATACCATCACAATCGAACAATATCATTAATATCACACACATGTAAAATTTTGCAGAAGATCATTCAAAAGTGGTTGCAGCAGTACATCGATAGGGAAATTCAAGCTGAATTCAGAAAAGAACGTGGAACAAGGGATATCACTGCTGATGTCAGATGGATGGTGGCTGAAAACAGAGAATACCAGAAAGATGTTTACCTGTGTTTTATTTACTGTGCAAAGGCATTCGACTGTGTGGATCATAACAAATTATGGATAACATTTCAAGGAATGGGAACTCCAAAACACTTAATTGTACTCATAAGGAACCTGTACTCATACCAAAAGGCAGTCATTCAACAGAACAAGGGGATACTCCGTGGTTTAAAGTCAAGAAACATGTCCGTCAAGGCTGTATCATTTCACCATACCTATTCAATCTGTATGCTGAGCAAATAATCCAAGAAGCTGGACTATATGAAGAAGAATGGGGTATCAGGATTGGAGGAAGACTCATTAACAACCTGTGATACGCAGATGACACGTTCTTGCTTGCTGAAAAGTGAAGAGGACTTGAAGCACTTACTGATGAAGATCAAAGACCACAGCCTTCAGTACAGATGACACCTCAACATAAAGAAAACAAAAATCCTCACAACTGGACCAAAAAGCAATATCATGATAAAAGGAGAAAATACTGACGTTGTAAAGGATTTCATTTTACTTGGATGCACAATCAACGCCCATGGAAGCAGCAGTCAAGAAATCAAACAATGCATTAGACTGGGCAAATCTGCTGCAAAAGACCTCTTTAAAGTGTTAAAAAAAAAAGCAAAGATGTCACTTTAAGGACTGAGGTGTGCCTGACCCAAGCTATGGTGTTTTCAATCACCTCATATGCATGTGAAAGCTGGACAATGAATAATGAAGACTGAAGGATTGATGCTTTGAATTATAATGTCGGTGAAAAATACTGAATATACCATGGACTACCAGAAGAACAAATCTGTCTTGGAAGAAGTATAGCCAGAATGCTCACTGGAAGCGAGGATGGCAAGACTTCGTCTCACATACTTTGGACATGTTATCAGGAGGGATCAATTCCTGGAGAAGGACATCACGCTTGGTAAAACAGAGGGTCAGCTAAAAAAGAGGAAGACCCTCAACGAGATGGACTGACACAGTAGCTGCAACAACAGGCTCAAGCATAAAAACTATTGTGCGGATGGTGCAGGACCAGGCAGTGTTTCATTCTGTTGTACACAGGGTTGCTGAGTCGGAACCAACTCAATGGCATCTAACAACATCATCATCCTGGTGTAACTAATAGCACTGAATCAGTACAATAGTCTCCTAATTGATCTCCATTACTATCTTCCTCCAGCTCTCTCCACACCATATGCAGAAAGAGTACTCTAAAGCATAAAACTGTCCTTGCCACTCTACTGTCTAAAACCCATTAATGGCTCCCACTGCCCTCAAGAACAAGCCTTAACTCCATCACCTGGCTTTACAAGGACCAGCAGAACTCTACTCTGCTTACCTCTCCAGCCTCATCTCTCCCTATTCCCCCACCTCAAACTCTACAGGGTAGCTCTCCTGAACTTCCTCAGCACCTTCAAGTCACAACTCTGGGACTAAGACAACCCAGAAACAGAAATGGAACAAGCGTGTGGAGAAATGGATGAGGTTAGAGAAGAGGATGCCAGACCACCCACCCACAGCACCCAAACCTTCCCAGACCTATTCTTTGTGTTTTGTCATATTTCCAAAATCAACTTATACATTGCACCAAAAGCCCTCCAACTTTGAAATAAAAATGTTAGAAGTCAATATTAGAAATCTACACCTTCATGGCTAGTGCCTAAGTGCTATTCTTTCGGAATCATTTCTAGAAGGGGGCAAAAGCCAGCCACTTACTCAGCACATTCAGATAAAAGTCTGAACTCAGAGGAAACATCATCCTCCATTATCATCCTCCAAAGTCCACTCCGCAAAGGCAATGAATCTTCACAATTTCCTCAGCATTCCCAAGCCCCTGAGGGCAGTGCTTGGCACAGGGACCAACAGTGAAGAGCATGTCCCAGTTGCCCTCTGGTATACGTTGTGACTATAATGTCTTCTCTAGGTACGCCCCCACTCCCCCTCCAAGTATTTGATGCACATGAGGTTCAGAGCCATCACTAATAAATCAACACAGAGACATGTAAACATTTCTGGAATGTGTAACACCCAGAATGGTGCAACTGAGCACCCCATGTGACATTCCCCACTGCCACCCAGGGGCCTAACCAGACCTTCATCCCATCATGGGATACTGAAGATAACTGGCAGCAGGGGGGCAAACCTTCACTGCTCTGAGTCTCAGGTTCCATATGTAAACTAGGGAATAATCACTTCTGTCTCACATGGTTGTTACAAAGATTAAGTGAATAAAATATATGTCAGCACCAAGCCAGTGTCTAATTCTGAGATGGAACATAATAAGTGTATACTGAATCTAGAAAAGGAAAGTTATTTTAGCCTAATAAAACCTAAACAAACAAAAAAAATCTAGTAAAATGTAACTTCCACTTACTGTAAGGGAAATAATCACTGTTTTTTACATATCAATTTATTTCATCTTTAGAACCATCTGTGAGAATTATCCCCTTTTCAGTGAGCAGTAATTGAGGTGCAGTGAAGTTCAGTAATGTGCTCCAGGTTGTAGGGCGAAAACACGGCGGACACAGGATTTTAACTCAGTTTATTTGGACCCAGAGCTCATGCCCCTAAACCCTCTGCAACTCTATTTCCCAGGCCCTAAAGCCAGGTGGGAGTCCTGATGGTACAGTGTTAAGGAGGGAGTGGATAAGATCCCAGAGATAGCAACATGCCACACTGACTGGTATGTCCAGGTCAGCACAAGCCAAAAAGACCAAAGACACCTGTCACTAAATGGCAAAGAGATGGAGAAAGGCAAACTAACTGGATGGTTCAGCCCAAATCGGACCCTTCAGTAATATAGTTTAATGGTTTAACAGCATAAGCAGTTTACAGCATGAGGCAGGTGTCCCCCGGCACAGTGAGTATAGGCAAGTCCCATGACCCCTTTATGCATCTGTTCCCTTATCTGGAACATGGAGACAGTACAATCTCCCTTGCAATAATGCTGTAAGGATCAAAGAAATAACGTGCAGAAATCACTTCACACAAATGTTCAATGAATATTATGAAAGGTCATTCACAAATGGACTTTCTAGAGCCCCTCCCTCATTCATCTAAATTATCTGCATCATCTCATACTTTCTCCTATTGGTTATCTGCCTCTCCCTTCTCTGTGCACCCCACTTGATTAGGTTCATTCATTTAGACCACAAATGCTTACTGAATACCTATTTCTCCAGCTGGAGAAACAGCTGTGCGTGACAAAAATCTTTGCCCTTACAAAGCTTACAGTCTTACATTTAGAGAAGGCGAAAGAAGCAAGACAATAAACAAAGAAACACATTAATAAAATACCAGGTAGAGTTAAGAGTTATAAAGGACAATAAATCGGGTAAGGGGATAGAGTATAATCCCTGAGGAAAGAAGGAGTCAGGTAGATAATTAGGGAAAAGCCTATGTGAAGAACTAACAGTGAAGCAGAGAGCTGAATGGAGACACAAGGCATGAGAGCAGAGGGAACAATGTTTCAGACAGAGGGAACAGCAAATGCCAACTGGAAGGACAAGCATAGTATCTTAAAGGACTAACAATGTAGCTCTACTGCATGACTCATTATTGTTGTTAGTTTAGCCCTCCAGTGGATTTCAAATCACTTCAACCCCATATGTACTGTAGTATAATTACTGGTTTATACACCAATTTTGCCACTAGGCTATGAGCCCCCTAGTGGCTTCACTCTGTACTCAGTCATACAACGCTCATTTTTTAGTGCATCAATAGACCCAGAAGGCCCCTGGGTGGCACAAATGGTTTGCACTCGGCTACTACCAAAAGGTTGGTGACTACTCAGCAGAGCCATGAAAGAAAAGCCTGGCAATCTGCTCCCCTAAAGATTACAGCCAAGAAAACCCTATGGAGTGTTCTACTCTGTAACACGTGGGGTCACCATGAGTCAGAATCAACTTGACGGCAACGGGTTTGTTTTTTTCTTTTTTCTTTTTTTTTGGCTACATGCTCAGCATTCTCGTAAGCACCGGGTTTACAGTGAAGAACTAAATCAATGTGGTCTCCGCCTTCTGGGAGCTTACAATGAATAGCACTAGGCATATAGTAAGCACTCAAAAAATATTTGCTAAACGAACAAGATCTGCTTGACTTTCAGTTACGTAGTTTTATGCCCAGCCTAGTTCTGGGCTTTCTACAGCCTCACCTCGCCTTCCTCACTTGCCTAAAAGATTCATATCATCCTTTGGACTTCTCCTGTCACTGACCCGCCTCTCCCTCCTCCATACAAACTATTCACAAGGACTCCTCTAAACTCCCCACATCCTCACTCGCTTCTGCCTGTGCATGCAGTCCACCGCACCTGGAATGCCCTCCCACTACCAACCTTCTTCACCAGACTAACCCTCAGTATTATTTCCCAAAATTTCATTAACATATTGATTTTATCACTTGTTCTAACTTGTATAAACCTCTCAAGCTCTTCAGGGAAACTTTTCTGTGATGTAACAGAAAGCTATGTACCAAGTGACAATACCAAATTAAGTAGTAAAGAGAGCTGAAGGACAAATAATCTGAGGTTACTTATGTAATTTCTCTTCCTCCCAAAAATATGACTTAGTCCAGTGACTTTCTGGGCATTGTGCCTACAGAATTGGGCCAAGGTACAAGGGCAGCAACGTTCTCACTACTATAGGTCTGCTTACTGAATCACTTGCTGGTAAAAGAAACGTTTCATTTACAATAAACAAAACCAACTTGGGACACAAGCTATCACTTAAAGGTCCTCCCCGCAAAGAAGGTCAATAGTTTAGCATCTAAATTATTTGAGATGGATTCTCTAGTCTAACAGCAGAAATACTGCATCTAAAAATAAAAGAAAAAAGTCAGATACTTATTCTTATAGACAAGAAGGCAGATACAGGTAAGTCACAACTTACAACACAGCCTCCACAACTTCATTTAGCTGATAGCACATAATCTTTAGTCCCTCACTTCTAAAAGCCACGCATCCATCTCTCTACTCCCACTTCCGGAAAGAGCAGAAAATTAAACTGGAGTCATCTGCTTTGAAGTATACAACAGCGGGGGCATGGGTTTAAGCAGTTTCTTCTGACAATATTCATTCCTCTCCAAGTTCCTGGACAGCGCTGGGCTTCTTTCAGAACCACACAACAATGACTCTGAAGCCAGGGGCCTGAGAGGCAGTGTTTTAGACACCGCCTACACTTCTCTTACAACAGAACAGTCGGTGCACTTTGCCCAGCCATAGTGAAGGGGGAAATGTCTTAAAAGGCAACAACACCATGCTCAGACTTACTGTTAACCATTTAAAACTCAGGGCCCTCAGTCAAGATTTCCCCTAAGACATGAAGATAGACTGCTCATCATGCCTGTGCCTTGTTGCACACTGTCGTATACCACAGCACCCCGTCCTCCTGGTTGTTGACGATTTGGCAGCAGGCCCCAGTCTGCCATTTCTAACAATGGTTAGACCTTTACTGGATCTTTGAGTTCTCTGAACAACACTCCTAAGTTTCAGATTCAACCTAGATTTATACATGGGGAGTGTACAGTTCAGTGATTAAATGCCTGAGCCTTGGGAACAACCAGAACTGGGATTCACATCCAGCAGCTTTTTACTACCTATGTAACTCAGGGTAAGTCACTTAACCACTCTAAGCCCTTAAAAACTCCTTACTACACCTGCAAGTCTCCATGTGATCTGGCCCCTGCCAGCCTCTCAGACCTGGTCTACCACCACTCTCCTCCTATTTCACTCTGCTGGTACATGCCAAGCTCATTCCCACCTCAGGGCCTTTGCACTTGGTGTTCTCTGCCTAACACACTTTTCCACCAAGTCTCACTTGGCTGCCTACTTTTCATTACTCAGGTCTCAGCTCAAACGTCAAAAAGTCACCTCCAGATCTCATAATGTTGAGCAATGATGAACATGTGAGTGGATACTACATAATTCTATTTATGTAAGTATAAAAAGAAATAAAACGAGTGTATAGTGTTGAAAGTGGGCACGTTCCGTTGGTGAAAATTCATCAATCTGTTCACTTACGACATGTACATTTTTCAATATATGTGTTATATTTCTATTAAAAAAAAAAGATTTAGAACAAAACATAAAAGCCATATAGGCTTCCTCTTGATCACCCAATTTACATGTATCTTTCTGCTAAGCTACTCATCCTCCATCCCATAGCCGTTTTACTTTCTTCACAGTATGCGTCACTGGCTGAAATCATCTTCATTACTGTTTACATGTGGACAGTCTAACCCTCCCCTACCCCTAATAAAGTGTCAAGTGGCCAAGGACTCTTCCTGCCTTGTTTAACACCCCAAATTCCCAGCAGCTGAAACAGTCTTGCCAGATGGAATGGGCTGAATAAAAAAATACGTAAAAAGTAAGAAACGCCTAAAAGATATAATCTCAAAACTCAAAACAGTGAAGCCAGGAGTAGAGCTAACTGAAAATTTCAGGGATATTAAGCATTAGGAAGACCTGACAAATGTTAAATTTCACTGCATTTCACCAGCAATATCCTCCTATGGGTATCTTTGTGAGACAGGTTAAAGTTACTTCTCAAAGCAGAATTTTGTCTCTGTATACCCAACAGTTTTGTACAAGGTCTGGCACATAGTAGGTCTGGACAGAGTGGCAACAGATTTCTGAGACACTGGGTGAGGATTCTTAAGTTATATATAAGTTTGGTGGAAAAAATGGGTCATGTTGAACTACCATGTCTGCCATGGGCAATGGGCTTAGGTACAATATCAAGTCAGGCTTACATGGGGAGATACCAAGAACCACTCAAAATTTTGAAAATGGGGTTCCTTCAAAGTCATGAGCAATATTCCCCTAGTTTTACTGCCAACTCTAGGATGTTTATAAAGGAAAAGTTTTCAAAATGTGTCTGCAGTGCTAGTGACTTACAATGTTATATAGTTATTTCTGGTATGTAGACGTACATGCTAGCATAATGTATTTTCATGAGGAAATCTACATTCACCAAGCAATAGCCTTGTGTAATGGCAATTTAAAGGGAAACATTTACTTTGGGATTAGCTATGCCACAATCTCTCTATATATAATCTTGGAAAAAACCACTCAACTTCTTTGGATCTCAATTCTTCAGGTCTCAATTTTCCTACCTGTGAAATGAACTGGTTGTATTCGATGTCTGCAAATGTCATTTCTGGTTCCTGGGTATTGTGTACTATTCTCATCTTTAAAAAGATTCTCATCTTCTAAGCCTTATGTTTACAGAGTAACAAACCATTCACAAACTTGTAAATCAAAGTAACCAGACAGACGGAGGTAAAAGATCCATTTACCCAGTCTTCTTGCCAAAGCAAGGGTATCTATCCCCAGTCAGATAACCTCTGGTGATGTGTCCATGCTCCCATTTCTAGGTCAAACAAGAAGTCTTATCATACTTCAGCTAGCCACTCTGTATTTGAGGTTTCTCTGTGAAATTTTTTCCTTTTCTTGCATTTTCACAGCCCTAGGCCTCATGTTGCTCATCAGTTCAAGTCTACATTCATAGTTAGCACTGTAGTTCTTGTTTTGGTAACACTTAAATAATGAATAGGACTTGATCTCCTGGAGGTATTCTCCTTACTCTATTACAATAGTTATTAGTGATTTTAATTACACAAAATCACCATTTCTTTTGCTACCCCACCATACTGTCAAGTGCCTATTAAGGATATTACAGTAATTAAGTATTAGCACCTTTTAAATTTACATTAACAAAAACAGAGAAATGGGAAGTCAGGAAATGAAAGAGGGAAAAAAAAAAATACCACAGGTGTCATAATTAGCTAAAGCTTAGAGCGACTTGAAAAATCATTAGTCCCCCCCCCTCTTTCTTAAAAACTATACTATGCATATCCTGATTAAAACTGTAAGAGTGATAATTTGCCTCTCATCAATTAAAAATGGGAAAATGGACAAGGACATCGCTCTGCTGTGGCTGAGACCCAGACTGTCCTTTCTTTAGAAGGGGAGAGAGATTATCCACAGAGAACAAGCCAAGTGGTTGAGTGATTTCTCCAAAAGTCATTACCAACTCATGGCCTGCCCAAGGGCATTCTGCCTACTGCAAAGTCTGCCACGTGCAAAAAGTGAAATCTACAAAAGGTCATGTTCAAATGCCTATTCCAATATCTACCACTGGCCCTCTTAGGTCTATTTTCCATAAACAAGAAGTGGACAGGGCCAATGATCCGATGCGTTTTAGCGATGGGACTGATTTTTCACTGAAATGATGAGAGGGAAGAGTTTCCCACTTTTCTCCTGACCCATGGATTTCACCAACGGAGGTAAACACCCTCCAAGTCTATAAAAGCAGATAGCCTTACAAAAAGCTTCTCTCGAGCAGTATGTAACTAATGATGGGTTTTGGGGCATGTTCATCGCGTGTCCTAAAAAAAAAAATGGGCTCAGGGCTAGAAATGTTCAAAGATGGAACCGGTAAAACAGATAGTAAAGCCCCATGGACTCCACAGCTCGGTCCAAGGCACTTTTTTTGAACCTGCGACCAGTGTCCGGTGCCGTGCCCCGCGCCTCGGCGTGCGCTCGGGAACCCACCTCAGCGACTCAGGCAGCTGGGCTGTTCACACTCTGGGGCTCCCCAGCTGTCGTCCCCCTCAGTCTTTTGCTCCCAACCTCACCCCACACCCGGGCAGGGGTGCAGGGCCCTCCCTGCGCCTGGGCGCAGCCCCGCGCGTCGCCTCCTGACAGGACGCCGGACGCCGCCACACAGGCCGGGACAGGACAGGGACGAGAAAGCGGTTGAGAAGAGCTGGGCGGCGGCCCCGCCAGAGCCCTTCCCGCGGCTCCACCATGGGCCCGCTCACCTGGGACCTGGCCGCCAGGAGCGGGCGCCGGAGCACCATGTCTCGCAGAAGTTTCCTGGTCTGTGCTGCCACGGGGAACGCCATCTTAAACCGGAAGGCGGGCGTGGGGTCGTCCGACTGAGCGCGGCGGGTGAGAAGGAGGAGGCGGGCCCGGCCGTCCCACCGCCGGGAGCCGCCCCTGTGCTCCGGGGGGCGCGGCCCTGTGCTCCCCGGGGTGGGGTTTATCCTGGGCTCCTGGGAACAAGTCGACCGCTCCGCCGGGGGTCGCCTCTGGGGTCCCGGGGGCACGGGTGTTCCTCCGCCAGGGGTCGCCCCTCTGCTCCCGGGGTTGGAGTCGCCCTTGTGCTCCCAGGGCAGTGATCCAGTGCCCGAGGCGCCCGCTGCCTGTCAGGCGGGACGAGCTACGTGAGCGGCCAAGCCTCTCTGCCCACGACGGCCCGTCCCCAAGTTTACGTTTAGCATTTAGAAGGCCATTCAGAAGGCCTGGTGTACCCCTAACCGTTCTATCCCCGGGTACAATTGTGAGAAAGCACAGTTCGCAAACCCTGCGGTCGTGGAACTTAAAGTGTATCAGAGAGACAGACTAGCCACTATTAGTCATTGCCAAGAGAGTTTCACGGGCCGGCCCTCAGAGCCAAAGCCGTCTTATAGGCCCCGTCCGGTGCTGGGGGGCGGTCTAGGGGAGCCAGGTTTGAGCTGAGACTTGAAGGGATAAAGGGTGAGGCAGGGCCCTTGCAGCCCAGGGGCCGGTGAGGTCGGTGGAGACCCTGTGGGCCTTGGTGACATTTTTTTTTTCCTTTTTTTTTTTTTTTTAGTGTGATAAATACACAGGTAACAAAATGTTTACCATTTCTACAATCTTCACATGTATAGTTCAGTGGTATTATGTTCATCATGTTCATCTATCACCACTAACCTGTTCTTGGTGACAGTTTTTATCCTTAATCTAAGATTAATGCAAAGCTATTGAAGGATTTTAAGCAGGGGTGGCCCAGTAGTTATGATAACATACTTGGAGTTTACCGTGCATTTGGTCTGTCCAGATCTGAGCACTGTACATTAATAAAAATGACAGTAGCAAACATGTTTCATATGACAAAACTTTACAAATATAACCTTATTTTGTATTCGTATCAACGTTTTTAAGTAGATGCAGGTGTAAAATCCTCGTTTTTCAGAAGAGGAAACAGGCACAGAGAGGTTAAGTAACTTGCTCGAGATCACAGAGCTATTAAGGAGTAGAGATGAAATTCAAATCCAAATTTTTCTCCCCCTCCTCCTATCAAGTGCTATTTTAAAATTTTTTGATCATGTCATCATGAAAAAAGGTTCAACATAATGGAAGTAGGCAACTATTGTCTGTAGTTAACCTCCCTTCATGCCTTTTTTTTTGGGGGGGGGGCTTTTTATTTTGACATAATTTCAAATTTACAGAGAAGTTACAAGAATATTACTAAAACATGCCCAAATATCCTTTACCCAGATTCATCAATTATTTACATTTTACCCCATTTGCTTTACCATTACAGATAGATGGATAATAGATGTAGACAGATGTATAGCCCATTGGTCATCAAAATTTTACCTATTACAGAGGGTCCCAGCAGAGCTGGAGAAAAACATAGAACAAAATTCTAACTCACAAAAAAAGACCAGACTTACTGGCCTGACAGAGACTGGAGAAACCCCAAGAGTATGGCCCCTGGACACCCTCTTAGCTCAGTAATGAAGTCGCTCCTGAGGTTCACCCTTTAGCCAAAGATTAGACAGGCCCATAAAACAAAATGAGACTAAAGGGGCACACTAGCCCAGGGGCAACGGCTAGAAGGCAGGAGGGGACAGGAAAGCTGGTAATAGGGAACCCAAGGGAGAATGTTGACATGTCATGGGGTTGTTAACAAATGTCATAAAAAAAAGTGTGTACTAACTGTTTAATGGGAAGCTAATTTGTTCTGTAAACCTTCATCTGAAGTACAATAAAAAAAAAAAATTGCCCATTAGATTTAGTATCCATTGATGATTCTTGCTTGAATCAGTTATCACTACAATGATTGGAAAATAGTGGTTTTCTAACTCCATCCTTCTACATACGTTAGTTTATTTACATTCTCCTCTAAGATAAGCTTTGCCTTCTCCCCTATTTCTTTATTCTTTTGTTCACTTGTATCAATATGGGCTCCTGGATTTTTTTTTTTTTTTTTTTTTAAATTTCATTTCCTACTGTGCTCTGCTGCCTCTGGATATGAATCATTTAATCTTCACCGGAACCCTTCTAAGAAAGCCCTACTGTTAACTACCATTTTGCCAGAGAGAACTGAAAGAAATTTTATAAATTGCCTAGGGTCACACAGCTTCTGATCAGACCCAAAAGCTGGATTCTAACCACTCCACTCCACTCCACTCCGTCCTCTTGATATGAGAAGACTTGAGTTTCCATCTCCTTCCTTCTTTTCCACCCCTACTCAGTCTGCCACTGAGCCAGGCTCACACAAAGACCCTTATTAATGTTTGCAGAACGTGTCAAAAGGACAGAGAATTAATCAAAGGCTGTTTATTCAGATCTTACTGTGGTGAGAAATCTACCACCGTCACTTTCCCTTCAGGGTCTGAAAGGAGGGTGAGTTTTAGAGAGCAGAAGGAGGAGGTCTAAAGACAATCTCTGATGGATGAATGTTCTGTTAGAATGCAATTTTTCTATTAGGGTAGAGTTTTTGGAAGCTAAGAGGGGAGAGTTTTTCTGACTGGCATTCAAGTATATTTGGCAATCTTTGATTGGTTCACTATCTACTGGTATATAACAAGGTGCTTTCCAGGCTGGGTAGTGTCACATAAATTTGCCTTTTCAATTGAAAGACTCTGTTCCTCGGCTTTGGGGTCCCAGTCTTATGTAAGCAATACCTCAATGTCTTTGCCCACATGTTCTTATCCTGCCATTTCTACAGTGCAGGCAGAAAGCAGGGAATAACCATTCACCTGGTATCTTCAGTGCCTAGCACTGAGCCAGGCTTAGAGGAGATGCTCAGTATATACACGTAGAATCAATCACATTTACTGAGTACTGCTAAGACTTTTCCGAAGCAGCCCTGGTGGTGCAGTGGTTAAGCTTGACTGGTAACTGGAAGGTCGATGGTTCAAACCCACCAGCTGCTCTGCAAGAGAAAGATGTGGTAGTCTGCTTCCATAAAGATTTACAGCTTTGGAAACCCTATGAGGCAGTTCTACTCTGACCTATAGGGTTGCTATGAGTCGGAGTCAACTTGGTGGCAAGTGGGTAAGACTTCTCCATATTTTTCACCCCTTTCTTTCCAAACAGGAAGCTCTTTGAGGGCAGGGAACCTGGATTCTACCCCATAGTTCTCCACTGTGCTTGACTGGGACAAGCACTGGGTTTCCAGTCAACTAGTTTGGGTTTAAATTCCACCTTTATCCTCTTGTATGCCTAGGACCAGGGGAAGCACCTACTTCATAGGGTGGTAGTAAGGATTCGGTGAGTTATTGTGTGTAAAAGCCCTTGCACACAGTGGGGCTTAATAAATGTTTTTTTTTTTTTCCTCTTATGGGCTCTTAGGAGCCCTGGGTGCCACAAATGGTTAACCACTCAGCTACTAACTGAAAGGCTGGCAGTACAAATCCACTCAGAGGTGCCTCAGAAGAAAGGCTGGTGATCTGCTTCGGAAGGTCACACCCATTGAAAACCCTGTGGAGCACAGGTTTGCTCTGAAACACATCAGGTCACCGTGAGTCAGAATCACTCAACGGCAAAGAGTTAACCAGTAACGGTTAACTGGTTACTGGTTAACCTGTTGCCATTGAGTCAATTCCAACTCATAGCGACCCTATAGGACAGAGAACTGCCCCATAGGGTTTCCAAGGAGCACCTGGTGTATTTGAACTGCCGACTTTTTGGTGAGCAGCCGTAGTTCTTAACAATGACATCATCACCAGGGTTTCCCTTGCCACCAGGGTTACTGATTAGTGGGGTCTTAACAAATATTTGTTTGATATCTAGTATGGAACACTCAAGCCAATCTCAAATGTGAGCTAGAAGGTCCCTGACACTTTGTAAGTAAGCCTGATAGCACTGGAGTACTGTGGAGATGTTTGAATGCCACGAGAAAATATTAAGAGTCTCAAGTGGTTGCCTCTAGGAAGTAGGTAGAGGGAAGTCGTCAGGGAATGATGATACTTTGTTTTAGGGCTTCCAAAATGCAGATTCCTGGACTCCACCCTACCCAAGCCATGGTATTTTCAATTGCCTCATCTTCAATAATCTTGAAAGTGGACAATGAAAAGGAAGACAGAAGAAGAAATGACACATTTGAATTATGGTGTTGGCGAAGGATACTGAATATACCATGGACTGCCAGAAAAATGAACAAATCTGTCTTAGAAGAAGTTCGCCAGAACGCTCCTTACAAGCAAGATTGGTGACTTCCTCTTGCTTACTTTGGACATATTATCAGGAGAGACCAATCCCTGGAGAGGGACATCAAGCTTGGTAGAGGGTCATGAAAAAAGAAGAAGACCCTTGTCTTAGTGATCTAGTGCTGCTATAACAGAAATACCACAAGTGGATGGCTTTAACAAACAGAAATTTATTTTCTCACAGTTTAGGAGGTTACAAGTCCAAATCCAGGGTACTGGCTCTAGGGGAAGGCTTTCACCCTCTGTTGGCTCTGGAGGAGGGTCCTTGTCTCTTCTGAGCTTCTACTCCTGGGCAATCTTCATGTAGGTTGGCATCTCTCTTCCCCCATCTTTGCTTCCCTGGCTTGCTTGTTTAATCTCTTTTATATCTCAAAAGAGATTGACTCAAAATACACCCTATACTAATCCTGCCTAATTAACATAACAAACACAACCCATTCCCAAAATGGGATTATAACCAAAGGCATACAAGTAAGAGTTTACAACACATTTTGCGGGGACACAATTGAATCCATAACAACCCTCAAGAAGATGAATTGACACAGTGGCTGCAACAATGTGTTCAAACATACCTATTATTGTGAGCATGGCGCAGGGCAGGGCATTGATTCGTTCTGTTATATATAAGGTCAGAATAAACTGAAGGGTACCTAAAAGCAACATCCTAGACTTAGTAAATCAGAATCTCCTAGGGTAGGGTTGCAATCTGATTTTAAATAATATTTTCAGAGGATTCTTTAGTTTAAAAACTAAATACAAACAAACCATAGTGATCATGGTTCATTAAAGGAAAGAGAGCGTAGACCACTCTTTCAAGAAGTTTTCTGGTAAATGAAAAGAGGAATTACTCTGCTGCCCCCTCCCCCACCATCTTGTTTCTAAATGTAGAAGGAAGAGCTGATAAAGCAAAAATGGAGGTACTAAATGCTGCATTCAGAGAGCCTTGACATGTTGTTATAAAACTCAGCTTCTACTACTTATGCAGGTCCTCCAGGACATGAGAGGAAGCATTGGCTAAGGGTTAATGAACAGCTATTCTATGGTTTTTCTTTGTCAAAACTGAAATGGTGGACTACTTGAGTGGTAACTTGAATAGGCAATAAACAACAACAACAACAAAAAATTACCATTGGGTTGATTCCAGCTCATAGTCAGAACAAGTCCGAAAAATTGCAATCCTATAGGACAGAGTAGAACTGCCCCATAGGGTTTCCAAGGCTGTAATCTTTATGGAAGCATATTGTCACATCTTGCTCCTACAGAGCAGCTGGTGGGCTTGAACTGCCAACGTTTTGGTTAGCAGCTGAGCACTTAACCACTACTCCACCAGGGCTCCTTTAAATAGGCACTCTCACTGCCATGGAGTCAATTCTGACTCACAGCAACTAGCCCTATCGAAAGCATTCTGTACCGTCAGAAGCATAAATGTAGGCATCAGATAAAACCGAGTTCAAGTCCTGGATATGATTTAAGGGCTCTATAACCTTGAGCAAATTCCTTAACAGCCTCAATTCCTGTATCTGTGAAAAGACGATTATAACGGTACCTATTTTGTCAATGAGTCCCTGGGTGGCAAAAATAGTTAAGTGCTCAACTACTAGCCCAAAAGTTGGCTGTTCAAACAGCAAGAAGCTGTTTCTTGCTTCGGAATAAAGGCCACATGATCTGCTTCTGAAAGGTCACAGCCTTGAAAACCCTATGGAGCTGTTCTAGTCTGCACACACAGGTTTGCCATGAGTCAGAATTGACTCAACAGCAACTGGTTTGGGTTTTTTGTTTATTTGTTTTTGGTATTTTGCCAATAGGATGCATTGTCAAGTGCTTGAAATCCCAGTGGCTGTTATCTACCATGCTGTCATTACTTGAACAAGATATCCTTTTGATGTTTATTTCTTTAATATTTACATCTGCAAGCCTCACTTTCTCCCTCAGTATATGCAATGAAGTCCAGGTATGACAGCATCTTATATGAGCTGGGTGACAACTTGATGCAACACTTCTCCTAAAGTTTGCATACACTTGAAGTATTAAGTTCTAAAACTCCCTGATCAAACTTTGGATTTAGAACACCCTGCCTACACGGTTTCTTGTTCAGTTAACCGTTCCAGAAAGGAAAATAAAACATCCGTAAGCCCACACACCTTCTCCTTCATCTTAGCAGTGCATGTTAAGAGTGAAATAATGCGCTCATTTTCATATCCACACTGATTACTCCTGGGGCCCAGATTTGCCAAAGAGGCATGTCATAAAACCTAGCACAGGGATAGTGCATCTCACAGTTCCCATGGTTGTTTATCATTACCTTTTCATTTAAGCATAAAAATCATTTGACAAATACAAACTCATTATAACCAGCCAAGCTGAATAGAATTTTTTAAGAAACAACCCTAGTTTTCATGAATAACGTATTTGAGTTCATGCTGCTTCCTGTCAGGAATGAAAATCACTATTACGATGATGAAATAAAGGGCATTTGTGGATTTTGTTTGGTTATTTCTTTTTTTTTTAATGGATAATAGATTTCTTGAATTTACAAGAAAAAAAAAGCAAAAAACTTTCGCCTTTCATTATGTACATAGGAAATATCCCTGCTGCTGCTTGTGACAGCCATTTTAACCAGTGCTTCAACTGAGTTATTTGCCACTGGCATAGAAAGAACTTCCATTGTGCTAAAGTTATTTTTCCGTCTTCAATAATGCATTAAAATGATTAATTTTGATGGCATTTCTCAGCAGCTTATTTAAATTACAAGGTGCCCAGAAGAAAAGGAATCTAAAAGTTTCTCCTCTGACAAAACAGTGGCTTGAGAGAAATTCTCACTAAGTCAGGGAGAGAATTCAGGGGAGACAAGTTTAGAGCAGTAACGACGGGTCAGGTCAAAGTCAGGATGAAAACCCAGGGAAGGTGCAGTCTGGGACAAGGCCAGCTGAAAGACTAGAAGTGGAAAACAAGATGGAATGGTAGAAACAAGGGCGATGACATTCTATTGGCGGGGAGTTTGGAGAGTGATGAAGAAGATGGTAAAGCCCGCATGAAGAGCATTTACCCAAATGACAGCTGAAGGACATAGACTGAAAGAAAAAAATGGTAGCAGATTGACCGTGGAAAAGAAGTTTCCTTCAGAAACAAAACCTAAATTCCTATTGCAAATGAAAGTCCTGGAATTCAGCACCTTAAATATAATTGGCATCCTTTCTTTAAATCCTAAAATAAAAATTAAAAGAACATTCCATTTCACACGTTCTGCTTTATTAGAAAGTAAGAAGCCACAGCAGTGGTTCTTAAACTTAAGTGTGCAATGGAATCACTTCAGGTCTGCTTTAAAAAATGTCTTTTGAAGGCCATGCTCTCTAAGACGTTGTGATTCAGTAGGTCTGTTTGGGGGCTCAGGGATCTGCATTTTTATGAGTAACTCCTTACCCCACCTGTCTTTGTTGTGTTGGTTCATGTAGGTGGTCCATGGTCCACAGGGGGAGAAACACTGACCTAGAAATTGGGGCTATCACATGGCTTAAGAGGAAGGACAGAGACCATCCAGTTCCCCTCTTCATCTCTCCTTTTCTCTTCCCTTCCTTACTCCACTTCCACTATCCTTAATCTTTCCCCAGCCCCTCCAAAATCCAATTTACTACATGACAGCAGGGAGCGTGAAATGAGCCTTTAAAAGAAGTCTCTATTCTTGCAAAAAGTTGGAAACAACCTAGATGTCCATCAACAGATGGATGGATAAACAAACTTTGGTACATACACACAATGGAGTACTATGCAATGATAAAGAACAGTGATGAATCTGTGAAGCATCTCACAATATGGATGAATCTGGAAGGCATTATGCTGAGTGAAATAAGTCAATCACAAAAGGACAAATATTGTATGAGACCTCTACTATAAAAACTCATGAAAAGGTTTACACACAAAAAGAAACAATCTTTGATGGTTACGAGAGAGGGGAGGGGTGGGGTGGAAAAACTCTAAATAGACAATAGATAAGTGGTAACTTTGGCGAAGGGTAAGACAGACACAGTACTGGGGAAGTCAGCACAACTTGTTCAGGGTAAGGTCATGGAAGCTCCATGGGCAACTCCAAACTCCTTGAGGGACTGAATTACTAGGCTGAGGGCTGTGGGGACCGTGGTTTCAGGAAACATATAGTTCAATTGGCATAACATAGTTTATAAAGAAAATGTTCCACATTCTACCTTGGTGAGTAGCGTCTGGGGTCTTAAAAGCCTGTGAGCGGCCATCTAAGGTACTCCACTGGTCTCACCCCTTCAAGAGCAGAGGAAAATGAAGAAAACTAAAGACAAAAGGGAAAGATTAGTCTGAAGGACTAATAGACCACAACTATCACAGCCTCCACCAGACTGAGTTCAGTACAACTAGATGATGCCCAGCTACCACCACTGACTGCTCTGACAGAGATCATAATAGACAGTCCCAGACAGAGCTGGAGAAAAATGTACAACAAAATTCTAACTCAAAAAAAGACCAGACTTACTGGTTTGGAAGAGACTGGAGAAACCCTGAGAGTATGGCCCTTGGACACCCTTTTAGCTCAGTAATGATGTCATTTCCCGAGGTTCACCTTTTAGCCAAAGATTAGGCAGACACATAGAACAAAATGAGACTAAAGGGGCACACCAGCCCAGGGGCAACGGCTAGAAAGCAGGAAGGGACAGGAAAACTGATAATAGGGAACCCAAGGTCGAGAAGGGAGAGTATTGACATGTCATGGGGTTGTTAACCAATGTCATAAAACAATATGTGTACTGTTTAATGAGAAGCTAGTTTGTTCTGTAAACCTTCGTTTAAAGTACAAAAAAAAAAAAAAGAAGTCTCTATTCTTTTCCGTCTACCTGGAACTCCCTTTCCCCTTTATACCAGGCTTAGGCTCCCTCATCCCTGCGGTTTCACGCACTTCCTTTAGGAAGCCAAATTCTAGGTCAGTGTTGTCCAATAGAACTTTCTGCAATGCTGGAAATGATTTATTTCTGTGCTTCCCAATACAGTAGCCATTAGCCACATGTAGCGAATAACCTCTTGAAATGTGACTAATGCAACTGAGGAAATGAGTTTTTTATTTTATCTCATTTTAATTAAATGTTGAATAGTCACACATGACTAGTGGCTACAGTCTTGACCAGTGTAAGTCTAACCTATAAGAACTCTGATGTACAAACTCTTCCCCATCACATTATTTTCTTAGTTGGTTTCCTCCCTTAGCAGTTCCTAAGATAAGGATATGGGCACAAATACCTTACTTAAGAGGTGATACTGAGCAGCAGGTAAAGGAGTGGGGAAGTGAGACGGGAAAGTGGGTGTCTTCATTTCCTAGGGCTGCACAACCAAGTATCAGAAAGTGGATGGCTTTAAAGAAAAGAAATGCATCGCCTCATTGTTCTAGAGTCTAGAAGTCCAAATCAGGATGCTGGCAGGACCATGCTGTCTTTGCCTGCTCTAGGGAAAAATCCTTCCTAGTCTCTTTCAGTTTCTCGTAGCTCTGGGCATTTCTTGGCGTTCCTTGGCTTTTAGATTCATCTTCACATGATGTTTTTCCCGTGTGATTCTGTCTCCAGGTCCATTCTCCCCCTTTATAAGGCGCTACAGTAGTCCTCTCTTATCCGTAGAGGATAGTTCTAAGACCCCCAGTAGATCAGTGGATGCCTGAAACCTCAGAGAGTACCAAATCCTATTCCAATGCATACATACATACATACCTATGATAAAGTTTAATTTATAATTTAGGTACACTAAGAATTTCTTCTTCCTTCTTCACAATTGCACCAACAGAAGATTCCTTTTTACCGCAGATCTTAGCAAACTCGGCATACGATTTTTTTTTCTTTTCCTCATTAAGTCGAGAACTTTCACTTTTTCACTTAAAAGAAGCACTTTATGGCTTCTCTTTGGCATATCCGAATTGCAAGCATCATTACTCCTGCACTTTGGTGCCATTATTAAGTAAAATAAGGGTTAATTGAACACAAGCACTTCGATACCATGACGGTTGAGCTGACATCAGAGAGGGCTAAGTGACAAATGGGCGGGTAGCAAATACAGCATGGATACTCTGGACCAAAGGATGATTCGTGTCCTGGGCGGAACAAAGCAGGACAAGTGATTTCATCATGCTACTGAGAATGGTACGCAATTTAAAACAGATGAGTTGTTTATTTCTGGAATTTTCCATTTAATATTTTTGGACCGAGGTTGACCACAGGTAACTGAAACCGTGGAAAGTGAAACCACAGATAAGGAGAGACTACTGTACTCAGAAGTGGTTAGGACCCACCCTACTCTAGTACGACCTCCTTAACTTAACTGATAACATCTTCAAAAAAAGAACCTATGTCCAAACATAGGTTCACAGGTCATAGTTGCAGGTACAGGGATTAGGATTTCAATATATCTTTTTTGGGAACACAGTTCAATCCATAACAGTGGGACGCCAAAAAAGACCACACTAATAAGTTGTGACAATTGGGGTTCATCCTCTCTGGGAACCCTCTGAGAGCATGTTGTAGAACATACCTCAAAATTGTCCCACTGAGAGGTGAGGAAGTGATCAAGTTTACGCAGTAACTCCCATCCCTCATTGGTTGAGGACACACTCCTAGGGGCACTCACACACACACCCACCCCTGTCCTTCTAGCCTGCCTCCCTGTGGGACAGTCATACTCCTGTAGCTAGATAAAGTCTAGGGCAGACAGACACAGGTGCTCAGGGCAGGGACTGCCTTCCAAATCTGCAGGTGACATCCTGGTGTTTCAAGGGGATGTGGGATTAGGTAAACCATACTGCCTCTCACTTTAAACAGACCAGATTAGCTCATATTGGTGTTTTATATGAGGTGGGAGGAAAGATACTTGAAATTGTGTTGATAAGAAATGTTTTGCTATTTAAAAAGAAAAATTTTAAAACTACAGAATTAAACTGTGCTCATGCGTGTTTTCCTGACCACCTCGATTACTGAATTTCATCCTTTTCGATATCATTTCTAGCTTGGCATGGATGGTCTAAATATCCCTGCAGTCTGGGCCCCACAATTTACCAGTAAAACAGCTGACCCTGGACTTTCTCAGTGGAGACACAACAGGACTCAAACATTCCAGAAAGCATTTGTTTGGTTTTTATTTGTTATATATAAAAATATTAGAGACAGCGAGAGAAGAGAACCAGGGAGAACTGATATATGCTTTTTTTTTTTTTTTTAAAGAAAAAGAGATTTTACAGCAGAAATAGATACGAGTGGTACAAATAATGATTTCTCCTCCTCTGATATCAAGCTTTGTTGAGCTCCCAGAAAAGGAAACATGTAATCATGATAGAAGTAAATTGACCAAAAGTGATCAGTTTCTGAAAGACATGCACTTGCTTCGGTGAAGAAAGTGATGTAGAGAGGTCTGGCCTCTCGATCTAAATGGGCCTGCTGATCCTGACAACCTTGACTGAAAATGTGGAAAAAGCACGAAGTTTAAAGTTCTGTCAGAGACAATTATGGGTCAGGAAGTCTAAGGAGAGCTGATCTACCACAAAGAAGAACTTCCTGGAGAGATTTCTTCAAGCTACAAACTTCCATAAATTTTCTTTCAAAATTTCTTTGTAAGAAAATAGGAATAACCTCAGATCAAAGTTAGGACAAGAGCTTCCAAAAGGGTAAATCCCATACTACCACAAGGGAAAAACAGGAGACAAGAGCAACAATTTTATATGGAAATATTTCAAGTATGTGGAAGCTCGTATAAAAATAAAAAACACACAATAGACAAAAGAGGCCCACTGCCTGTCTTTGTAAATAAAATTTTATTGAAACTCAGTCACATCATTTATTTCTATACTGTCTATGACTACTTTCTGGCAGAGTTAACTAGTTGTGACAGAGACCATATGACTAAAAATATATACTATCTGGCCCTTTACAGAAAGTTTGCCAAATCAGGCACCAGAATATAAACTCATTAGTATGTAAGCTCAGTGGGTGCAAATATTTTTGTCTGCTCTGTTTGCTGCTGTATTTCTAATGCCTAGAACAGTGCCTAGCACATAGTAGTTGCACAATAAATATTTGCTGAATGCATGAATTCTATCAGTTGCTCCTACTAATGTTCATTCATTTTGTTTCCAGGTCTGATATTTTTTTGGGTGAATGGAGAGTATTGCAACTAATTCTTCAATGAACACGGACCTTTGCTTACATCTGCAACTATATCAGACACAAAATTTTTGAAAAATATTTACTGAAGTGACAAAATACTATTAATATAGCATTTTTTTAAAGGCTATAAAGTTTTATAAATTACTGTAAATTTTGTTTTTAAAAGTGTTTGTGTCTGTGTTTATGTGTGTGTAATGCTAAATAATTTGAGGGCTAGAGGATAGGATTGGGGTGAATTTTATTTTCTTTATTCTTTTCTATACTTTCTATAATTAAAAAATATTAATTTATAATAACTCAATGACAACTGACTACAACAAAAATTGATTGTAACAAACAAAACAATAAATTTTATTTTTAAAGGAATCAAAGATGCTTTTCATCCTGTCACTCCATTTAGAAACATCTAATGCTTCAATTGACTCAACGACAATGGGTTATGGGAATGCTGTCCCTGGAGCCCTTGTGACACAGTGGTTATAGCGCTCGGCTGCTAACCAAAAGGTCAGCAGTTCAAACCCACCAGCCACTCTGTGGGAGAAAGATGTGGAAGTCTGCTTCTGTAAAGATTTACAGCTTTGGAAACCCTATGGGGCAGTTTGACTCTGTCCTATAGGGTCTTTATGAGTCGGATTTGACTTGACAGCAATGAGGTGTTTTTTAGTGTCTGTGCTTTTTTTTGGAATCCTTCCCCTAACTGTAAGTTAAATCCAAATTCTTCCACCTCATGTTTAAGGCTAATGAGCCTCTGGTTTAAATATATGTTTCCAACTTACTTTCCTATTGCTTTCCTGCATAGATGGTTTGCTCAGCTAGACTGTTATACTCCTTGTCCCCAGAAAAGGACCTATAAATTCCACCTTGGCATGCTTATTCACAGTTTTTGTCCCATCCAGAATGCCATCCTTTCCCCTACCTTCCTGCACCCCGCTGCTGCAACATCCAGCTCTTTTCAGCAACCGTCCTAAGTCCTTCCCAGCTACTTCCTCCTCCTCTATGCTCCTACAGCGGCTACTGTCAGGGTGGCAAACCTGACTGCCTGCAGGAGGCAATCAAGAATCCTAAATGAATAAAGTAAGCCAAACAAGGCAATAAGGAGTGATGGGGACTGTGCCAGCAAGTACATGTCCCATCTAAAGGCAATCAAATGAAAAACAATTTAAACCAAGGGCAGACCAAACAAATCCAAGGCTGCTGACAAAATTTGACCTCCAGACCTTCAGTTTATACTCTCTGACCTTATAAATTGCCTGACACTTTTCTTTAAAGTCTGTGAGGTTCAGGGATGCAGAGAGGGTTGAGAGAACTGAGGTTCGGGAATAGAACATAAGATACGTTGAGAATGAAGGATGGGTCTGAAATTAAAGAAAGGGGATAGGGTAGGGTTTAAGAATGGAGTGAGACTGTCTGTGGCATAAATCACAGTCATGTTTTAAAATGAAATGCTAATAATTTTTTTAAACTACATCAAAATATTCCCAATGTCAACATGGTTTCATTAAAACAGTCTAAAATGAAGCTTTTGCTTTAGCTTCATCTCCTATACCTAGGTCAAAATTCTACTCATGTTAATAAAAGCAGCTATTGCTAAGTAGTGGTGGGTCTATATTATGTACAGTTACTGTGTTAAGCACTTTTACTGAGAGTGAGTGTCTATCTCATTCAGTTCTCAAAATAGCCCTGTAAGGTAAGTGCTCTAGCTTTGTCACAAGATTAGAAGATAAAAGTACAGAAGTAAAGTGATTCACCTTGGATCCCATGGCTAGGAGGTAGCAGGACTGATGTTTCAACTGAGAGTCCAGTCCACAGGTCAGCCCTTAACCACTGCAGTGTACAGCTCAGAAGTGGTGAAACAGACCTTTGGTAACAAGGGTACAAATCAGGATTCCTCACCTTCAACACTATTGACATTTTGGGTTGGATAATCCTTTGTTGTATGTAGCTGTTCTGTTCTTTGTAGGGTGTTTAGCTGTGTCCCTGACCTCCACGCACCAGACACCAGTAGCACCAGCCTACCAGTCATGACAACCAAAAATGTCTCCAAACATTACCATATGTCCCCTGGGGTGGGAGGCAAAATTGCCCCCAGTTGGACCACTGATGTAAATATCTGTCCTTAGAGCAGAAATTCTTGAACACTTAATATCATCATTCCCCCTTTTTTTTGGGACTTTAATAATCCCAGATGTATTTTCTGCCCACCAAAACTCCAACTAAAAGCAGCAAAGATTGTTGCATAAAATGTAATACATTTTATATAGCTTGTCTTTTACTGGCTTAATTAAAGAAACATAATAGCTAGAGGGAAGCAAAAAATCTTAAGTCATCAGGCCATCATTAAATGAATTAAAATAGTAATTCTCGTATCATTAGTTTGATTTTAGCCAAGCTGAGGAAGGTACTATTCTAATATTCTGCATGAAATAGCAAATTGCAGTTTGAAAACCCTCCAAGCAGTTAATGGTCCTGCTATCCATCTGATTTAGTAAGGGTTCAGAGCATTTGTGAGCCAAACTTTCTCAGGAAGTAATTTTTATATTATCAGCATTAGTCCGTGCCATTAAGGTCATTTTTTCCTTGATAAAATGAGTTTTTATGTTATTGTTCTGCATCTTGGGAAAAGTATGATTTTTTATGGAAGAAACCTAAGACTAACCTCCAAATTCCCACTATGTGGTTTCATACCATCAGTCTGTGCAAGGGGAAAGTTTGGTATTCTAAAGAAAATCGGTTTAAGTTATTAAAAACAACTTCCATTGGAGTATGGAAAATATTGTTTAAACATTTGATTATATCTCAGAATTCAAGTTGTATTTCTAAGCTAGAAAAAGAAAAGTGAAATCTATTTGAGCTCTAATTCTGAGAAGCAAAATTTTGAAAGTTCAGCATAGACTATTTCCAATGGTCTAATTAGATAAGAGCAATTCACTTGTTTGGTCCAATTTGTTATAACCTGTTCATCTGGTTAATTCATACAGCAAGGGCAGAAAGATCTAGTTCCACTGCTGACAGTGGGTTTAGTCAGAGCTCCTTCCATTGCAAATGACAGAAACTGAAGTCAAATGCATTTATGTAACAAAAAGCTATTTATTGTCTGACATGAACAAAGCTTAGAAGGAAAAGAATATTCTTAAAGATGATTGATGTCATGGTCCCAAATGTCAATGGGAGTCTCTGTCTCTCTCCATCTCTGGCCTGAGTTTCTCTCATTTTGGCTCTGTTTCAAAAGAAAGTTTTTTCACAAGTTGAGGAAATGGGGTCCTGGAAGGTCCAGAGTCACATTCTTCCAGCCTTCTTGTATAATGAAGAAAGAGAGCCCTCATTCTCTAGCTCAAGTTCTAAAAATACCTAAACCCTGATGAGGCCATTTGGGATCATAGTTTCATTCCTGGATGAACATGGCCAGAGAGGTGGCTGCCATGCTATTGTTCAAGTACAAGTAGCTTGTTAAGGAAGTTCTCCCAGTAGAAAATGGTGAGGGAATGGGGAAAATGGGAGAAGGGGAAAAGAGCTAATCAAAGCTACAATTTCAGATGAAGTCTCATCTCAACTAGAGCCCAATGGGAGCTCTGGAGCACAAATTGCGTGACAGAGTTTGTCCCCATCTCGAGGCAAGGGACCTGGGCTTTTGCACCAATCATTGCAGTGGTTGCCCTGAGGGGATATAATCTCCTAGGCACTTTCACCTCCCTTTCTCTGTATAGATAAGGCCAAGGGCAATCCTCTGAGGAAGGTTATAGTTGCCAGCCTTTAGCAGCAAAGCGTGCAGAAGCTGGGGGCTGGGCACACAACAATGGTAGAAGGGATCTGAGAGGGATGCATGATATCTGCTATATGTGTCCATCCCCAAGTGGCCAAATGATTGGGTCTCTATGATTGACAACCCCAACAAGAATCATGTTTTTAAGCTCAGAAGGAGTAATTTATCAAAATAAGGAAGATCCTATTACCTGAAGGAAGAAATGACGGACGCACAAAATAATGAATGACACTTCTACAGGACTTCAACTGATTTGAACTCACCAAATTTGACCCCAACCAAGTTGAGTCGAGGTCAGATAAACACACATGTAGAGAAGGAAAATCACATTTGCTGAGAATCTACTGCGTTACTAACACTATTTTGTTCACAGCTTTATTGAGGTATAATAAGATACATAAATGGCACATATTTAAAGTGTAGAATTTGATAAGCTTTGACATGTGCACACACTCATGAAGCCATCACCGCAATCAAGATAATGAACATACCCATCATCTCAGTACTTTCCTGTGCTCCTTTGTAACTCATCCCTCCTGCCTGTCCAGCTCCTCCAGCCTCAAGCAACTACCCAGCTGCTTTCTGTCACTATAGATTACTCTAAATTTCCTAGAATTTTATATAAATAAAATCACACAGTGTCTTAGTTATCTAATGCTGCTATAACAGAAATTCCACAAGTGGGTGGCTTTAACACACAGCAATTTATTTTCTCACCGTTTAGGAGGCTGGAAGTCTGAATTCACGGTGCCAGCTCTAGGGGAAGATTCTCTCGCTGTTGGCTTTGGAGGAAGGTCCTTGTCTCTTCTGAGCTTCTGCTCCTGGGTGATCTTCATGTGGCTTGGCATCTCTCTTCCCCCATGTCTGCTTTGCTTGCTTGTACACCTTACACTAATTCTGCCTCATTAACATAACAAAGACAACCCATTCCCAAACGGAATTACAAGCAAAAGAATGTTGTTTTTAGGTACAATCAAGCCAGTTCTGACTCATAGGGACTCTATGTACAACATTTCCCAATCCTTCACCAAACCACAAGCTTGTAAAGGTTAGGATTTACAACACATATTTTGGGGGGGCATAATTCAATCCATAACATACAGTATGTACTGCTGTTTTGGGTCTGGCATAATTATTTTGAGGTTCATCCATGTGGCTTTGTGAATCAATAGTTCATTCCATTTAAAAATTTTTTATTGTAAAAATATATACAGCACAACATTCACCAATTCAACTTTTTTCAGGTGTACTATTTAGTGACATCAATTAGTTCACTTCTTTTTATTGCCGAGTAGTATTCCATTGTATAGCTATACCACAATTTGTTTATCCACTCACCTGTTGATGGTCTCTAGCACTTTTATGTGTCATATTGCATTTTTATGTCATATTTTTCCTCAGTGCTGTGAACTAGGTCTTATTATGCCCATTTTAGAGAAGAGGCATCTGAGGCTCAGAAAGACGACTAAGTTACTGATTACATAGCTGATAAGTAGCAGGGGTTAGAACTCAGATTTTCCAGCAAAGCTTTGCTTCTTCCACTCATCATCCCATCTTCTCAAGCACAGATCTACTGTATTTTAACTTGTGAAAATACCTCACGGGGGGAGGGCACAATCGGCAAACAAACGTAGAAGGCACACATTATTTGTGTTAAAAATAAGGTACACACAAATTAGACACTCACTAATTGATTGTTTTCCTCTTTAATTAGTAAAATTTCCATGTTAAGAAGAGGTTTCCCAATTTTATATCCTTGCTTAAACATCTTATCTTCAGCTTTGATAATTCCATAATTAGAAAATATCCCATTTCCTTCTCTCTTTCTTCTTAAAAGTAATAAAACAGAATAATTGGATAGGATGTTTCTCAGGAATACTCAAACTTTGGTCATTTCCTTTCTACTATCCCAAAACATTTCTCCATTTCACCACTGAGCCAAACAGCTCATAGCCTGAGAAGTCAACACTAAGTGTGTGCCCTATTTAGATGCTTTGAAATTTCAGAGAAAAATGGGAAATGATACTAGATAAAAGTATTAGGAGTTCCAGCAGATTTCTCTACGTCAGAACCTCACTTCTCACCCCTTAAAAATTTCACGGCACCTACCTTGGCACCTTAATCTTCTAAATTGCATTCGATGTACATTTTTTACTTGTATATGTCCAATCTCCCCAATACAATTATAAACTCTTGGAGAGCATCTACCAAACTTACCCCCTATTAAATTTGTATGTCGAAGCTCAGAGTTCTAAATCTGCTCAACTCAGAGGGTATGGACTCTAATTCTTGTAGCCCTAAAATTGTCTGATAAAAGAAAGATGTCTAGGAATACAGTTTGAAAGATTTTACCTGTATTATATAGGCCTTATAATGTAGTGAGAGCTGAGGAGGTAGGGAGTGAGGGGGAGTTTACAACAGCCTTGGTTATGAAAGATATAGTAGACTCTGTTGGAGCACCTCCTACATTCCTTAAGCACTCACCTCTATACTTGAAAGGCTGCTTACTGAAAACCCCTCTATTGTCTCTGCCTAAGGTCTTTTCTCTACCTGTGGGAGCAGGCCAGAAGTCCAAGAGGGTAAATGCTCCCAGAAGCAATCCTTAACCAATAATGCAGAGTTGGTGGTTAAATACCCCAGCTCCCTCGCCTCTTGGGTGAGAAAACTCTGAAGCTGTTCTCCCAGAGCTCCCCAGTGGGACTGAGCCCCAGTTACCTGCAGCAGTCACCTGCTCAATAAATCACCCTTTACTGGCTTTCTTCCATTCCCTTTTTCACTTCCCAACTCTTCTTCTGAAATAAACTTCTTGCACTGAAATCCATTTCTCCCAGCCTGCTGCTAGGAAAAACCAACCTAAAAGAGACTAACTAGAAAAGCAATAGCAACCACTGTTGCATGCCTACAGTATTGGATTAAGTGCTTTATATACAGTAGCCCATCTAATCCACATAATGAAGGTCAGAGGTAGGTATTTTTATTCCCATTTGACTAATGAAAGAATCAAATCTTTGAAAAGATGAGAAACTTACCCAAGTTCATACAGTAAGTGGCAGAGTCAAGTTGCTCCCAGCTGTGAGTGAATCCAAACCCTATGTTTTTATATACTACCCGTACTCTCAGGCCAGCCCCCTTGGCACTGTGGAGTGTGGAGTCAACACACCTTCATGTAGTGGCCCTGAAAATCTCCAACACTTTTTTTTTTTTTAACCTTTTTCAAGTACCCGGGTCATTGGGTACATTGTAGCTCCCAGTAAAAACTAGTTAAATTGCAAGAATTTTTTCTTTCTTCATTTGTGACTCTTGTGAAAACTTAATATGCAGTCTAAAATGGGCATCGGCTCTCCTAGTTGTGTTTGCGGAAGTGTTATCAAAATGGTATCGTGTTCATGTTTCCACGAGAGTAATACCCACCATTCATTCTGGCCTCACTGATGCTGTGCTGATGAAATTACTGTAAGTGAACATTCTCATTCTGCGTCTCTTGTTATTGAGGAAGGAAACCCAAGGAGTTCCCAATTCTTTTTATTTTTTCAATATGATAACACGCATACACCATTTTACGTGTTCTTGAATGCAGGCAATTTATCAGAACAGGTTACATTTCTTATTCACTTGCTTTTATTCCTTTCCCATCCATATGCCAGAGAGAAGGAATTTTAATCACCAAAGGAGCGTTTGTATAATACAAGCGATCTCTGCAATTCCTTCAGTGAAGAACGTGAATAAATGATCTGTACAATTTTAATGCATTGCCCCAAATATGAGTTTCAATTTGCACAGGAGTTTCAATAAATTGTTTTGTGTCCCTAAAGACCTGTAGATGTCTCATTGCAAAGGATTCCACTTAGAAAGAATTTTGTTTATGAGAGATATATTCTCTGCACTTTTATCCCCTCTGTTAACAGCTAATGACAGTGTGTAAATACAATCATGCTGTTTTTCTTCTCCTTTTAATAAGTGGTCCAACAGGAACTTCAGTCTAAAATTTTCTGAGTTTTCAGAATTCATGCCAACTTTTCATTCAAGAATTTAAAAGCAAAACACGCAACAAAAATTGAGGACAAAAGGTAGTTTAAACTTGTATAATTAATTTCATACTTAACATGTAGCATGCTGCATGGCTTTACATAATTTATCTTTATAATATTCCTATGATGGAGGTACTAGTATACTCATTTTATAGACAAGCAAACCGAGGTTTAGAAAGGGTAAGTACTTTTCTGAAGGTCACACAATTATTATAGTGTTAAATATTACCTGTAAGTTTTGTCATTTTTTATCTTTGTAATCAGTCTTATTTAGACTTGCCATAGAAACTTTGCCTTGCATGTTAGCCTAAATGTCAAATATTTCTTCTCTGAAATTTGACACTTCTTCCAAAGGTAGTCAGTAGTTTATGCTTTACACCACATGGTTGAAGACTTTCCATATTACTTTGCCGCATTAAAAGAGTGGTAGTTAACATTTTGTGATATCTCCATCAATTTTAACCAATTCAACTTAGACAATGAGATCAAATTTTTCATGTTTTTATTCTTGTGGTTTAGGAGAACACAGCAACTCTTTACATCCATATGCTTGTGACTCATTTCTGTATTTACTGTGCTCTAATAGCATGCATGGAAGACTGTTTTACAACAGAAATTAATTATCCTGGGCAGAGTAAGTATTCTTCACCTTAAATTTTTAACTTAGATTTTTCAGCTTAAGAATAAAAATTATGCACTTCCATATCAAGAATACCATTTTCATAATTGTTCATAAAATTTTATACAAAAAAGGAGAGAGGAGGGAGCCAGCATACTTCTTACTTTATTGAACCTGTAGCATGTGCTTGACATGTTCCAAGGTGTTATTTCCCTTCATTTCACTGTGGTAACAGCTTTGAAGAGCAGGTACTATAATATTCCACACCCATTTTACCAAGACTCTGAAGAGGTCAAGGAATCGTCCCAAACCAAAGCCACTTGGAAGTGGCGGGGTGGGAATTTGAATCCTGGGCTATCTAACTTCACAGTCCAGGAGATTTTTTCATGCCTGTGTATCCAAAAAAAATGGATGGCACAGAATACGAATTTAAAGATGACAATAGATGTTATGTGAATATAACATTTTCATATAGATCAAATCAATTTGGGGAACAGTAGGTGAAACCAAGTTAACCAGGTTTCTTTATGCAGGATTTCTCAGAGTTGGCAGCATGCTAATTCACAAACTGAATCTCCACTCAGAGATAATAGTAGTAAACAGAATTCTAAGGTGGTGCCCAAGATCCCTGCCCCTTGCTGTACCTGTTCTGTATAATCTCCTCCCCTTGAGAGAGGGTGGGGTCTGTGAATATGATGGTATATCACTCCCATTAACACCCTACATTATATGGAAAATGTAAAGGGTCCCAAATCAGTTAACTTTGAGTTAATTAAAAAAGATATTATCCTGAATGGGCCTGACTTAATCAGGTGAAAGCCCTTAAAAAAGGGACTGGGCTCTTCATGAAGAATGAGATGCCCCTCTGCTGACCTTGAGTGATAAACAATGATGTTGTGACAGCCTATGGAGAGGGGGTGGCCTCTATAAGCTGAGGACCTCAGTCCAATAACCACAAGGAACTGAATTCTGCTAACAAGCTCATGATCTTGGAAGACGACCCTGAGCTCCATAAAAGAACACAGCTTAGTCAACACCTTGATTTCACTCCTGTGAGACTCTGAGCAGAGGGTCCAACTAAGTCAAGCTTGGATTCCTGACTCATGGAAACTGTTAGATTAAAAAGTGGGTGTTGCTTGACTTCCGGCAAAATGGCACTCTAGGCAGAAGCACCAAACTGTCCCTCCACAGCCAAGATCTGAAAAACTAAGCCAAACAGAGAAAATAGCAATCCTGAAACCTTAAAACATCAAAAGAAGAGATAAAGAACTCAGCCAAGCACCAAATGGAGTGAGAAAACTGACAGATAACGGACAGCGAGGAAAGATTCATGCAGAAGTCCCCTATCAGCTAACTCATCGTGGATCCACCATCTTGGACTCCTATCAGAGACCAGCAAATAGAGGGTATGAGACAGCAGCTTCATGGAGCTTCCAGTGGGAGATAAAACAACCGGTAATTTGCAATATGTGCTTTCCCACTCCTCACCCTTCTTCACCCTGACTTGGCCTCCTCTGCTCCTGAGCCACAGTCTCTTGTTTGGGAAACACCAGCTGCTTGGATTGAACCTGCCCGCACTGGCTGGCTGTCTGAGTGCCATTTGTTGGCTGCTGGTGTTGCTTTTTTTCTGCTTCTTTTGAATTCTTCCTTACCTCTCACCACCTCCCACTCCTTTCGCTCAAATACCTGGCTCCGTGCGCCATCTTTGCTTCTTCCTGAGGAGCTACAGAGCTCCATTCAAGTGTGGAACTGCTACCCAGTCTGGGCTGCCATGCTGGCGGGATCCTGGGGCTTTTGTTTGTTTGTTTTGAATTGTTTGTTTTCTTTTTCTTTTCTTGAGTTGGGAGCCCATTCTGGCCGGGTGGTGCTGCGTGGCTTGGAATCTACTCACTTGACTTGCACAGACGTGCAGAGGGATCCCTGAGAGCATTTCTTTTTTCTTGGGGTTTTTTTTTTCTTTTCTGTTTTTTTGGGGGCTTTTCTTGTTCTTTTTTTTTTTTTGTTGTTGTTGTTTTCTTTTCCCTCTTTTTCCCTTTTTGTCTTTCTTCATTACTCAGTTTCTCATCTCTCTATACCTTCCTTCTCTTTCCATTCCCTGAATACCTGGTGCTGAATACCTCTACACCTTTTACCCAGGCTGTACTGCAACACATGAGAACAACTTCTCCAGACCTCATAGCTGCACCGGTGGGATCCCTGGGAGCTTTGCTGTTCTTTTTCCTTTCTGATTTTTATTTATTCATTCTCTTCTTTTTTTTCTCTTCTTGTTCCCCTTTTTTGTTTTTCTCCATTCCATAGTCTCTCATCTTTCCACTCCAACAGCAAGCTCCCCTACCACTCCTTTTTGTTTGTTTGTAAGTTTTTGGCTCCTGTTCCTCTCTCCTCTCTCCCATATCCATCTTAGCTCCACACATAACAATATCCCCCCTACATCCTGCCTACCTGCACCATGTGCTTAACATCACACCACCAAGCAGCACAGGCATGGCCTACTGGAACCTGTCCTGCACTGATTACTGACCCGCCCTGGAGGCTTTAGTAAGCGCAACAAACAACCCATCCCAGTAACTCCTCTTCAGCTAGACCCGCCCTTCTGTAACATATCTGAGTGAAATACCCTGCCAATTGGAGGAGGCGAAAAGTATCATGCCCACAGATGAGCAAACAACAAAGAACACACAGCCCGCCTACTCAGATATAGCCAACTTTAAAAAAAAAGGATGAAACAAACAAATCTACAATCAATAAACAAGAAAAATAACTACTGAATGCCCAAAGACAGCAGACAATATCAAAACATTTACAAAAACAGGACAGGATGGTTCCAGTAGGCATCCAAAATAAAAAAACCAGATGACTTTCCTGTGGAAGAAAAGGCACTAGAACTACCTGATAAGGGATTCAAAACTCTAATACTCAGAATTATCCAAGAGTTGAAGCAAAAAGCAGACAAAAACGGGGGAAAAATAGGCAAATTCATGGAAAAGGCAGACAAATTCATGGAAAATACAGACAAAAAATTGGAAGCATTCAGGAGAATAATGCAGGAACAAAATGCCAAAATAAATTCACAACTAGAAATTATATGAAAACAACAATTAGCAATCCAAAAGATAAACAACAAGATTTCAGAAACAGACGGTGTCATAGAAGGGCTGAGGAGCAAATTTGAAATGGTGGAAGACAGGATCAGTGGAATTGAAAACAAACACTTGAATACAACAAAAAACAAAGAAAAATGAAGAGACCCTGAGAGTTATATGGGATACAATCAAAAGCAAAATTTTCGAGTGATTGAAATTCCAGAACTTGGGGTGAAAACAGAAAACACAGAAAGGATAATTGAAGAACTACTGACAGAAAACTTCCCCAATATCATGAAAGATAAAAAGCAGGCCATCCAAGAAACTCAATGAGCCCCATATAGGATAGACCCCAAAAGAAAATCACCAAGGCATATCATAATCACACTTGCAAAAACCAAAGACAAACAAAGAATCCTGAGAGCACCTTGTGAAAAACAAGAAGTCACATACAGAGAAGAAACAATAAGACTAAGCTCAGATTATTCGGCAGAAACCATGAAGGCAAGAAGGCAATGGGATGACGTACATAAAATCTTGAAAGAAAAAAATTGCCATCCAGAAATACATCCTGCAAAACTCTTGTTCAGATATGATGGTGAAATTAGGTCATTTCCAGATAAACAGAAATTAAAGGAATATGTAATAACCAAACAAACTTACAAGAATTCTTAAAGGGGGTTCTTTGATCTGAGAACAAACAACTTCAGCTCACAGGCAGGATCTAGGATGAAGGATCGTACCAGCCAGATACCAAGCTAGGAAATGAGCTCCCAAGGACTATCCAAAACCAAAAGAAATGAAACAGGGAATCAGAGAAATTAATCAGTAAATGACAACAACATCAGAACAATAAAATAGGGAATAAACGGGGTAGGTATAGAACCTTCTAACAGAGAGGAAGGCAGGGCGATACCAAGTAAAAGACTGTGTCAAAATTAGAAAGATAAGGGTAAATTTCATGGTAACCACAAAGAAAGTTAACAAAAATACTCATAAAAATAAAGATGAAAGACATAAATGCTCAGCAAAAACAAAAGAAATGAAAAACAAATCCACAAACAAAAGTAACTCAGCACAAGAGAGTAAGAACAAAGAAAACGTCAGCACCACAAAAAAAAGCACTACAAAATGACAGCCACAAACTCACATCTATCAATAATTAGACTGAATGTAAATGGACTCAATGCACCCATGAAGAGACGGAGAGTGACAGAATGGATCAGAAAACAGGATCCATCAATATGCTGTCTACAAGAGACACACCTTAGAAACAAAGATGTGAATTGATTAAAAGTCAAATGTTGGAAAAAAATATATCAAGCTAACAACTAACTAAAAAGAGCAGGAGTGGCAATACTAATCTCAGATAAAATAGACTTTGAAACAAAATCCACCATAAAAGACAAAGAAGGACACTATATAATGATTAAGGGGACGATCCATCATGAAGACATAACCATAATAAACATCTACACACCCAATGATAGGGCTCCAAAATACATAAAACAAACTCTAACAACACTGAAAAGAGAAATTGACATTTCCACAATAATAGTAGGAGACTTAAACACACCACTCTCAGTAAAGGACAGAACAAATAAAAAGAAACTCAGCAAAGATACAGAAGACCTAAAGGGCACAATCAGTGAACTTGACCTCACAGACACATATAGAACACTCCATCCAACCACTGCAAAGTACACATTCTTTTCCAATGCACATGGCATGTTCTCCAGAATAGACCACATCTTAGGCCACACAGCAATCCTCAACAAGATCCAAAACGTTGAGATAATGCAAAGTATCTTCTCTGACCACAATGCCATCAAGGTAGAAATTAACAACAGAAAGACAAAGGGAAAAAATCAATTACATGGAAACTGAATAATACCCTGCTTACACATCACTGGGTAATAGAAGAAATCAGAGATGGAATCAAAAAATTCCTGGAATCAAATGAGAATGAAAACATATCATACCAAAACCTTTGGGACACAGCAAAGGCAGTCCTCAGAGGACAATTTATAGCAGTAGATGCACACATCAAAAAAGAAGAAAGGGACAAAATCAAAACATTAACTACAGAACTCAAACAAATAGAAAAAAAAAACAGCAAAAAAAGCCCACAGACACTAGAAGAAGTGAAACAATAAAGTTCAGAGCAGAAATAAATGAAATGGAAAATAGAAAAACAATAGAAAGAATCAACAAAACCAAAAGCTGGTTCTTTGAAAGGATCAACAAAATCGACAAACCACTGGCCAGACTGACAAAAGAAAAACAGGAGAGGGAGCAAATAACTGAAATAAAAAATGAAATGGGTGACATTACAACAGACCCAACTGAAATAAAAAGGATCATAACAGAATATTATGAAAAACTATACTCCAACAAATTTGAAAACCTAGAGGAAATGGATAAATTTCTAGAAACACACTACCTACCAAAACTACAACAAAATGATGTTGAAAATCTGAACAGGCCCATAACAAGACAAGAGATTGAAAAGGTAATAAAAAAACTCCCAACCAAAAAAAGCCCTGGCCCAAATGGCTTCACTGGAGAATTCTACAAAATATTCAGAGAAGAGCTTGTATCAGTACTACTCAAACTATTTCAGAGCATAAAAGAGGAAGCAACACTTCCAAATTCATTCTATGAAGCCAGCATAATGCTGATACCAAAACCAGGCAAAGATGTCACAAAAAAAGAAAATTACAACCCAATATCTCTCAAGAATATAGATGCAAAAATTCTCAACAAAATTCTAGCCAACATAATTCAGCATCATAACAAAAAAAAATACACCACGACCAGGTAGGATTCATACCAGGTATGCAAGGATGGTTCAACATTAGAAAATCAATCAACATAATCCACCACATAACAGAAAGAAAAGAATCACATGATCATCTCAACTGATGCAGAAAAGCCATTTGACAAAGGCCAACACCCATTCTTGGTAAAAACTCTCAATAATAGGTATAGAAGGGAAATTTCTCAACATAATAAAGGGCATCTATGCAAAGCTAACATCATTCTTAATGGAGAGAGGCTGAAAACATTCCCCTTGAGAACAGGAACAAGACAAGGATGCCCTTTATCACCACTCCTATTTAACATTGTGCTGGAAGTTCTAGCTAGAGCAATAAGGCAAGAAAAAGAAATCAAGGGCATCCAAACTGGTAATGAAGAAGTTAAACTGTCCCTGTTTGCAGATGATATGATACTATACATAGAAAACCCTAAAGACTCCACGAGAAATCTACTGGAACTAATAGAAAGATTCAGCAGAGTGGCAGGATACAAGAGAAACATACAAAAATCAGTTGGATTCCTATATACCAATAAAGAAAACAATGAAAATTAAATCAGGACAACAATACCATTTATAATAGCCCCTAAAAAGATAAAATACTTAGGAATAAATCTGACCAGGGATGTAAAACACCTATACAAAGAAAACTACAAAACGCTATTGCAAGAAACCCAAAGGGATCTACATAAATGGAAAAACACACCATGCTCATGGATAGGCAGACTCAACATTGTGAAAATGTCAATTCTACAGAAAGCAATTTACAAATACAACGCAATCCCGATCCAGATGCCACAACATTCTTCAAAGAGATGGGAAAACTAATCGACTTTATATGGAAAGGGAAGAAGCCCCGAATAAGTAAAGCACTACTGAAGAAGAATAATAAAGTTGGAGGACTCACACTACCTGACTTCAGAACCTACTATACAGCTACAGTAGTCAAAACATCCTGGTCCTGGTACAACGACAGATACATTGACCAATGGAACAGAATTGAGAACCCAGATGTAAATCCATCCACTTACAGTCACCTGATCTTCGACAAGGGCCCAAAGTCCATCAAATGGGGAAAAGACAGTCTTTTTAACAAATGGTGCTGTCAAAACTGGATATCAATCTGCAAAAAAATTAAACAGGACCCATACCTCACGCCATATACAAAAACTAATTCAAAATGGATCAAAGACCTAAATATAAAGCCAAAAACTATAAAGTTTGTAGAAGAAAAAATAGGACCAACGCTACAGGCCTTAATACAGAGCATTAACAGGATACAAATCATAACCATCAATACACATACCCCAGAAGATAAGCTAGATAACTGGGATCTTCTAAAAATCAAATGCCTATGCTCTTCAAAAGACTTCACCAAAAGAGTAAAAAGAGAACCTACATTACAGACTGGGAAAAAATTTTTGGACAGTACAAGTCAGACAAAGGTCTAATCTCCATAATCTACAAGAAAATGCAACACCTCTACAACAAAAACACAAATATTCCTATTAAGAAATGGGCAAAGGAAATGAACAGATGCTTCACCAAAAAAGACATTCAAATGGCCAACAGACACATGAGGAAATGATCGTGATCACTAGCCATTAGAGAAATGCAAATTAAAACCACAATGGGATACCATCTCACCCTGGCATTACTGGCACGAATCAAAAACACTGGAAATAACAAATGTTGGAGGGGCTTCGGGGAGATTGGAACTCTTATACAGTGCTGGTGGGAATGTAAAATGATACAGCCGTTTTGGAAAATGATATGGTGCTTCCTGAGAAAGCTAGAAATAGACATACCATACGATCCAGCAATCCCACTCCTAAGAATATATCCTAGAGAAATAAGAGTCATCACTCAAATAGACATATGCACACCTATGTTCATGGGAGCATTGTTCACAATAGCAAAACGATAGAAACAACCTAGGTGCCTATCAACAGATGAATGGATAAACAACCCATGGTACGTACACACAATGGAGTACTATGCAATGAGAAAGAACAACAATGAATCTGTGAACCATCTCATAACATGGATGAAACTGGAGGACATTATGCTGAGTGAAATAAGTCAATCACAAAAGGACAAATATTGTATGAGACCTCTATTGTAAAAACCCATGAAAAAGTTCACACAAAAAATGTAGCAATCTTTGTTGCTTACCAGGGATGGGAGGGGTGGGGGTGAAATACTAAATAGGCAATAGATAAGTGGTATCTTGGGTGAAGGGTGACACAGTACACAATACAGGGGAAACAAGCACAACTTGTACAAGGAAAGGTCATGGAAGCCCCATAGACACATCCAAACTCGCTGAGGGACTGATTTGCTGGGTGGAGGGCTGTGGGGACCCTGGTCTCAGGGAACTTCTAGCTCAGTTGGCATAACACAGTTTATAAAGACAATGTTCTACATTCTACCTCGGTGAGTAGCGTCTGGGGTCTTAAAAGCCTTTGAGCAGCCGTGTAAGATCCTCCACTGGTCTCATCCCTTTGGGAGCAAGGTAAAATGAAGAGAACAGGACACAAGGAAAAGGTTAGTCCTAAGGACTAATGGACCACAGCTACCAAGGCCTCCACTAGACTTAGTCCAGTACAGCTAGACAGTGCCTGGCTACCACCACTGACTGCTCTGACTGAGATTACAACAGAGGGTTGTGGACAGGGCTGGAGAAAGATGTAGAACAAAATTCTAACTCACAAAAAATAGACCAGATTTACTGGCCTAAAGGAAACTGGAGAAACCCCAAGAGTATGGCCCTCACACACCCTTTTAACTCAGTGGTGAAGTCACTTCTGAGGTTCACCGTTCAGCCGGGGAGTGGACAGCCCCATAAAACCAAATGGGACTAATGAGGCACAGCAGTTCAGGGGCAAGGACTAGAAGGCAGAGGGGACAGTAAAGCTGGTGATAGGGAACCCAAGGTTGAGTAAGGATAGTGTTGATGTGTTGTGAGTTTGTTAACCATTGTCATAGGGCAACATGTGTACTAACTGTTTAATGAGAAACTATTTTGTTCTGCAAGCCTTCATCTAAAGTGAGAATAGCAGCACAATTGGAAGAGCGTAGTTGATGTCACTGAACTATGCATGCAGAAGTTTTTGAAATGGTGTATCTTTGGCTATGTATATTTTCACCAAAAAAAAAAAAAAAAAAAAGGTCGAGAAGGGAGAGGGTTGACATGTTGTGGGGTTGTTAACCAATGTCATAAAGCAATACATGTACTACTGTTTCATGAGAAACTATTTGTTCTGTAAACCTTCACCTGAAGTACAATAAAAAAAAAAGTGGGTGTTGCTTTAAGCTACTAAGTTTGCAGTAACGTATTACAGAGCATAGAAAACAAATACAGGTATATAGCATGTAATTGCCATAATTCCCCCCCCCCCCATTTTATTTTGGCAGAGTATGTTATGGGACTGGTGTTCTGTAACATCAACTTTTGGAAATGCTGCATTTTTTGTGACATTTTTCTCTCTTTCAAAGAAAAGATAATGGCTGGAACACAGTATTTGCTGCCAGCAATAAGGCAGTTGTTCCACTGCAGAGGAGAAAGAATGCGTGCTCCTTTGGGCCTTAGACTTGGTGTAGGATGAGGGTTCAAGCTGATGGATCAGCAAGGACAGGTCAGATAAGAAGCAAAATGACCACGTTTAACTGGGCTTACGATGACAGAGAGTGGTGGAGGTTTGCAATAATGTGTGGGATACTCAGACAGATATTCACACAGTGACATTTATCCCGGGGAATCATTACATTTGAGGCACTTCCATTTTCAGCTTGAAATTCTGAAATTCAATCCATCAATGCCCCAGAGTCGATGAGTGATGCCATCCAAAAACACTAGAGGAGGAAACCAAAATGCCAGTAATTTACAATGAGAAGCACAACAGTCAAGCAGATCAGCTGTCGAGTGGGTCACCTCCTACTTGTGGAGAAGCAGCATTTGATGATGGTTTAGGCATGAGGAGTAATGAAAAGGGCATATCCGAGAGGACGGTTGGTCGTGGCCATTACTGAGACAGGAGCTCAAGTTTAGTGGAGAAAGATCGTTTGTTAAGTTATGTTGAACTTAAGATGCCTTTGAGACATCCAAAAGAGGATGTCAAAAAGACAGTTAAATAAATGGTCTCTCCTGGGCTAGAAATATACATATGTGAGCGATCTGAATAAAGGTCATGATTGAAGCTGTGATTGTGGATGAAATTATCCAGGGAGGGAGATAAAACAAGAAGGCCTAGGATCCTTGAGGAATTCCTTCAGCTAACGGGCTAGTAGAGGAGGAAAAGCTTGAAAAGATGACAAGAACCTTCTGTAAAAGCTTCATAAGGAGACAGTTCAAGCTCCTACTTGAAGGATAATTAAGCTTCTGATGATAGAAATCAGTAGGAAGAATATTCAGGGATGGAGGTAACATAATGAGCTAAACCATTCAGGACAAAATGAGCAGGGCAGATATAGGGAAGAGCAATTACGAAGTTTGACTGTTGAGGCTGAGAGGGACATAGAAATAAAAAAAAGGAGATGGCTGTCATATGGTGAGCATCCTAGAATGTCAGTGTAAGGATTTGTAATAATTTAGCAGATTTGTGACTTTTAAACTCAGGAGATGGAGTGTTAGGGCTCTGGACATCTCTTCCACACCTCAAGGACAGCACTTTGTGGTTCAGTGGTAGAATTCTCAGCTTCCACGTGGGAGAGCTGGGTTCAAGTCCCAGCCAATGCACCTCAGGTGCAGCCACCTTCCATCTGTCAGTGGAGGCTTATGTGTTGCTGTGATGCTAAACAGGTTTCAGCAGAGCTTCCAGACTAAGACAGACTAGGAAGAAGGCTTGATGATCTATTTCTGAGAGTCAGCCAATGAAAACCCTATGGATCACAATGGTCTGATCCCCACTTGATCATGGGGATGGTGCAGGACCAGGCAGCATTTTGTTCCATTGTGCATGGGGTCGCACTGAGTCAGGGGCTGACTTGATGGCAGCTAACAACAACACAACAACATAGTATTTTGAGAAATGAATCTACGTTATTTTTGGATTCATAGATATGAATGTGTATTTTTCCTCTCTGTATTTCCCTCAATTCAAATAGAGATTGGGTCTGTGCTCATTGCCTATTTTGTTTTTCTGAAGAGGGGACCAGAGTTCAAAAACTCAAATGCCTAGAAGAATCAGTCAGGTAATGCAAATAAGTCAAGTGGATTGGGAACAGGAGAACCAACGAGTGACGGGGTCTGTGGTAAAATGGAGAGCACTTTTCTCTATTAAAGGTTTCAAATTTGAGCTTAAAAAACAAACTAACAAAAAATTGCTGCGCAAGCCACACAAAGCTTATCCATGGGCTGTAGTCAGCCCCAGAGCTATCTGTTTGTGACCTCTGGACCAAGCTTTGGAATAATTGGGTGAGGAAGATGGCAGAGTATTAGAAGGTACGAAAGTTACATGTATACTCAGAATGTCCTAAAGAAGCAAGGGATAGATTACAGTTCCTTTTCCCTGTTTCTCCAACCTGTGGAAGCAGAAGTCAAGAAATCAACCGATGTATTGCGTTGGGCAAATCTGCTGCAAAACACTTCTTTCAAGTGTTAAAAACCAAAGATGTCACTTTGAGGACTAAGGTTAACCTGACCCAAACCATGGTGTTTTCAATGACCTCATAAGCATGTGAAAGCTGGGCAATGAATAAGGAAGATCGAAGAAGAACTGACACCTTTGACTTACGGTATTGGCAAAGAATATCGACTACACCACGGACTGCTAAAAGAACGAACAAATCTGCCTTGGAAGGAGTTCAGCCAAAATGCTTCTTAGAAGGGAGGAGGGCGAGACTTCATCTCACATGCTTTGGACATGTTATTAGGAGGGACCAGACCCTGGAGAAAGACATCATGCTTGGTAAACTACAGGGTTAGCGAAAAAGAGGAAGACCTTCAACCAGATGAATAGACACAGTGGCTGCAATAATGGGCTCAAGCATAACAATGATCATGAGGATGGCACAAGACTCGGCAGTGTTTCATTCTATTGTAAATGGGATCGCTATGAGTCAGAACTGACTTGATGACACCTAACAACAACAGCCCCCCAAAATAGGAGGGATTTCTCCAGTTTGGAGAGGGATAAAGGGACGACTGGTAGGTAACAAGTCCTCAGAACAATGGCTGTGTATGGGCAGACATGACATGGAAGCAGCAGAAAGCCTCTGTAGGCACAGTGACCTACACTTGTCAGGACCACACATGATAGAACTGAGAAAGCCTCTCTGTTCTTCAACGCTTTGGTTTTACTTATGATCCCAGAACTATGGATCAACTCTAGGAAAATGGGGGAGATCACTCATTAGAGGTTTTCTTTCCTCCTAGAAAAATGAGAGACTGTCAGACATTAAATTATTTTGAAAATAATTTAAAAAAAAAACATGATATGACAAATTTACCCACCTGAGTCTGAGGCCCAAGATTCATGTCTGCTATGTACATTCTGGAGCTCCACATAAGAATTGTTTGGGAACAAAATGGGCTTACTGCTAAGGGTGACCAACCATCCTGGTTTGCCTGGCACTGAAGGGGTTCCCAGGAAGCGGGACTTTGAATGCTAAAACCAGGAAAGTCCCAAGAAAAATGGGATGAGGTGGTTACTCTATAGCTCCCAATGAAATGCTTGTAAACTAGTTCCCAAAACAAGGGTAGATTTTTGAAAAGTAGAGTGTTACAATGAGACCCGTGCTTTGGGAAGATCAAGCTACTTATTTTGTGTAGGATGAGTGTGGAGAGAAAAGAGGCTCTGAGGCCAGTTCAGGTTGTACAGTGGCTTTGTACAATGGGGCTTGAATAAGGAAAGAGACTGTTAGAATACGACGAGGGGCAACATTCAGATGATACTACAGCAGTAATGGCCACACCACTAAATTTGGACTACTGGAGTCAAGTTTTTGTGACTAATAAAACCCAGTGCTGGCTGATTTAGGCAATGGCTCCTTAACAAATAAGAACCAAAGACCCTAGAGTTTCTGGAGCCATGGAGGCTGGGTGAACCCCTGAAACTATTGCCCTGAGATCATCTTTAAAACTCAAACCAAAAATACCCTCTGAAGTCTTCTTAAAACCTTTTCATGACTGGTGGAATACAAGTTGCCCATCAACATTTTCTGCCTCTCAGGCTCCTCGGGAAACTGATTTCCCACTGACAGTGCATGATGTCCCAAGACGGGGCTTTTGTAACTGAAAAATCAGGCATGTCTTGCAAATTATTGTTTCTACAGGGTGTTGTATGAAGTGTGTGCACTTTTGATAGGAAAAATAGAAATTTTGAAAATTTTTTTTGGGGGGACACACATGTGCTAGTGGACCCCACGGGGGTGGTGGTGCTTAGAATTAATGGGACAACATATGTACCTGTGAACTCTAAGGTAGGCATGTGGAAGGGGGCAAGAAAAAAAAATCCATACTATCTACCAAAAATTCAACTACACTCAATGATTCAGCATGCTTCCATTAATGAAAACACATAGTATCAACAAAAAATTCAAAGCAGAAAATAATTGGGTCTTGAAAGGGTTATTAAAATCAAACAACAGTTCAGCTTAACTAGTAAAAAATATCTGCCTGGCGCATTGTGCACTTTTAAGAACTATCTATATGGGATCGAATTCACAACAGCAACTCAAAAGATTAGATAGGAACATTAGGGGGCAATGAGTTTATGTTAACGAGGAAGGAACAACGCAGAAAAGAAGAGTGAGAAAGGTTGCACAACTCAACTAATGTCATCAATGTCACTAAATTGTACATGTAGAAACTTTTGAATTGGTGTATGTTTTGCTTTGCATATTCTCAACAATAACAAAATGAATAAATTTTTTTAAAAAAATGAAAAAAAAGTTCTATTCGTAGCTACCAGGGGCAGGAAGGAGGGGGAAAGAGGGAGTCATTTTTTAGGAAACAGTGAGTTTCCATTTACGGTGATGGTAAATTTGGCAACAATTGTGGGTAATAGCTCTACAGCATGATTAATGTCATTGATATAACTAAATTGCACACATAACAAACATTGAATTGGCAAATGTGTTATATGTATTTTTTACAACAGTAAAAAATATTGCCACACCTAAAAAAAAAAAAAAAGAATCTTAGACCCTAATGATATTTTCTATTTTCAGTTCTGTCAGTTTATACCTACTATTTATGAAGACTTGGGAACATACTCACCAACAGACTACGTCAATGGTTCTTAACCAAAGCTGATTTTTACCTCCACTCAGGAGACATCTGGCAATGTCTGGAGACATTTTTGATTGTCACAACTGGGAGATGTTATTGGTATCCTGTGGGTAGAGTTCTTGGATGTGGCTGAATACCTTACAATGTACACCCTCCTGAACAAAGAATCAGTGGGCCCTAAATGTCAATACCATCTGTCTGTCACTTTGTTGTACTCTGGTAGCTTGTGTGTTGCTGTCATGCTGGAAGCTATTTCAAATACCAGCAGGGTGACTCATGGCGGACAAATTTCAATGGAGCTTCTAGACTAAGACTTGGAAGAAAGGCTTGGCAATCTACTTCCAAAAATTAGCCAATGAAAACCCTATGGATCACAGAATATTGTCCAAGACTTCTACTGGATTATTTTGGATGCATCATCAGGAGGGACTGATCACTCTAGAAGAACATTATGTTTGGTAAAGTTGACACAATGGCTGCAACAATGGACTCAAACATTCTAATGATCACGGAGATGGCACAGTACTGGGCAACGTTTCATACATGGGGTCGCCATAAGTCAGAGCTGACTCGACAGCACTGACAGCAACAACAAATGCCAGCAGTTCTGTGGATGAGAAACTCTGGGGTATAGAAAGAGCATAAGGAAAACATTACCTTTACTGTACAGAACATCTAAGTTTATATAATGATGGATGCTTTTATAGAAAATATTAGTTAAATTAGACAATCACCTTTTTCAAGTCATGTCTTTCAAGTCATGTTATCTAGTGCTGCTGTAATAGAAATACCACAAGTGGGTGGTTTTAACAAACAAATCTATTTTCTCACAGTTTAGGAGGCTAGACATCTGAATTCAGGGTGCAGGCTCTAGGGGAAGGCTTTCTGTCTCTGTTGGCTCAGGGGGAAGGTCCTTGTCTCTTCAACGTGGATTCCTTGGCTCCTTGGTGATCTTCATGTGGCATGGCATCTGTGTTTCCCCGTCTCTGCTTGCTTGCTTGTTTAATCTATTTTATATCTCAAAAGAGATTGACTCTAGGCACACCCTACATTAATACTGTCTCATTAACATAACAAAGAAAATCCATTCCCAAATGGGATTATAACCACAGGTATGGGGGTTAGGATTTACAATACATTTTGTGGGGGACACAACTCCACTCATAACAAGTCAGATATTTTTTACCTCTGAGTTTCCAGAACCACGTAATAACCGAAACCAAATCCGGTGCCGTGGAGTCAATTCCAACTCATAGTGACCTCAATAATTGTTAAATAAATAAATGGTACATGCTACCATTTGTTGAGCTCTGACCTTGTGTCAGGCACTTCCGGGCACTTCTTTAAATATCTTAATCTTCATTACAAACTTCGGTATTATTATTATTATCATCTCATTTTACAGTTTGAAAAAAAATGAGGGTCAGAGAGATAAGTCACTTTCTGTTAAGTAAAGGAGCTCAGTACTGGAACTCTTGCTTATATGACTCTAAAATTTATTTTATTAATTGTTACATTGCACCATCTCTGTTTTAACATGGATCCAAAATGTGTGGGCCATAATCAAATTTCCAATTACCCAAATGTTGGAATAAATGCCTTTATGAGCTTCATAAATTTCGCCTTCTATTTTTTTTTGTTTGTTTATTGCTACTCTCTAAACTTGCTACTGCCATATGCACACTGAATTTATAAAGTACCATATTAGTCAGGAACATTTTATTTTTTTATAGCACAAACATTTCCAGATGTATTCCTGGGATTTATGCATTAATATCACCAGTTGGATGGTGTGTTTGGTATCACTTCAGTATATAAAAATCCTTGAAGGGAGGCTCGATGATAACAGTGAACAAAGATTGCCACTCCTTTCCTTATTTTACAAATCTCATTCTACTATTTTGAGGTGAAATGTAACCCAGAACATTTTCATTTTATTCACTGCTTATATTGTGTGCTCAGTAATTTTATCGAGGAGGAGAAAAAAAAGTTAACTGAGATGGGGAAAATTCAATAGCAATGTACAGTAAGCTGTGAAGAATGTATACTGTCGTTTACCACCATTTGGCCGCCTGATGGTTGATTGCTTTCTGAAAGCTCTAAAAACAGGAGATCAATATGCTACAAAAGTCTGTTTTAGTATTGCAGGAATTTTTACCACACTGTAGTGGTATCAGCAGGTGGCTAGAATGGACTAATCCTGCAAATAATTCATAAAAATCATTCCACATTTCTCACCATCTGTCCCTAAACTACCTTTTTCATCTCATCTTCTGTCCCTACCTACATTCCTGACTCATAACATCAAATGCCATTGACTGAATGTGCCCTGAATATTCAACCTTCCTGGACATTTGGATCTTTAGGTTTTGAGTGTTCTACTCTCCTAGGTGAAAAAGCTGTTAATTCTTCAAAATTATATTCAAACACCATGTCAAATGTGAGGCCTTTCTTCACCTGTTTCTCTCTTATTAGCATTCACTCACTCACTCATTCATTTAATACATTTTATTGAGCCCTATGTTGGGTGCTGTTGAGAAAGTGGTGAATAAGACAGATACGGCTCCAGCCCCCATGGACTATACGGCCTAGGGGACTCTAGCAAAATTAATTCTGCCTTCCCTGAATTCCTACACTGCTGCTTTTTAAATCTCTATTTATATGCTATTATATCTCTCTTTTAGATTATGAGGCCTCCCCTCAGTATCATGAGCAATTTAGTGTTATTCATCTTTGCATTTCCAGTCCAAGCCAATGCCTATAACATGGTGGACACTCAGTAGAGTCAAGTGTAGTAATGCTGGATTTTCTATGTGACAACTCAGAATTATCAAACAAGTAAATGAAACAATCCTATGGCTTCCTTTAATTTCTCATTCTTACCTTTCTAATCATTATTCCAGATTCATAGCAGAAAAATAAGCAAACAGGCCTATCCATTCAAGATAACTTGGTTTCTTCTGGTTTAAATCAACCCCAGGGTTTAAACTCAGTTTATTCTAGATCTGCACTGTCCAATACATGTGGCTACTGAGCACTTGAAATGTGGCTGGTCTGAAGTGAGATGAAATCCAGTGAAATATACACTGGACTTCAAAGATGTAATACTTTTCATATTGATTGCATATTGAAATGATACTATTTTAGTTTAAATAAAATATATTATTAACAGAAATTTTACCTGTTTCTTCTTACTTTTTAAAAATGTGACTACTAGAAAATTTTAAATTATGTATTTGCCTTGCATGATATTTCTGTTGAACAGAGCTATTATAGATTCCTCCCCTCCCACTTCACAAGCGTTTCTTCCTGGGGCAATCCCTTTGAGGGAGCGCCTATATCATCCTGGTATTTGGAGTGAAAGTCCTCAAAGCTGGCTTTGATTGGATCTAGCTTATTTTATTACACCTGGTACGTTGGTATCCTAAGATGGTATCCACTAGGCATGGCTGGGATAAATCAAGGATCTGAATTCTTGCCTTCTGTTTCTTGTCTCCACCAAGATTCTTCCTGTTCATTCCCCAGGACGTGGAAAGGTCTGTTCTTACATCATATCTGTCTCCTTTGCTGGGACAATCGGTCTTAGCCTCTTGGCCTTAACTTCATGGCAGAGAACCAATCCCTCCCAAGAAGCAAAATTGCATTTTGATTTTTCAAAGTATCATTCTCTCCATACTTGTTTATTGCTTGACTGAAAAATTCAAGCCATCAAGCCATAGCTGTAGTTTATTGCATGGAAAACAAATCTTAACTTTATCCTCTTTTTCATGGCCCCAAAGCATGAAAGGAAACCACGTTTTGGCATTGTCTCTTTCACTAGCAATGCTAGAGGATTTTTCAGATAGAATAACTCGCTGACTAAGCCAGTCCATTTATAATCTTCCTAGGATTTAAAATCTCAGGCAGTGAGAATTCTGTTTTCACCTGTGAAAGGATGGAATAGAAGGATTCCCTCTAGGATTACTTGCTCTACATACTCATGCCACTCAGGACTCCAGCTCACATTCTTAATTCAACAATCTAACATGAAGTATTTCCTCCTCGCAGGATTCCACCTATCATTAGGTGGTAGCTGTGTGCAGGCTATCACTATCAAAGCTGCTTGGATGAACTCCCTTAGGGACTGAATTGCTGGGCTGAGGACTGTGGGTACCATGGTCTCAGGGAGGATCTAGCTCAATTGGCATGATGTAGCTTATAAAGAAGATGTTCTACATTCTACTTTGGTGAGTTGCATCTGGGGTCTTAAAAGTCTGTGAGTGGCCATCTAAGATACTGCACTGGTCTCACCCCTTTGGGAGCAAGTGAGAATGAAGAAAACTAAAGACACAAGGGAAAGATTAGTCCAAAGTACTAACAGACCACAACTACCACGGCCTCCACCAGACTGAGTTCAATACAACTAGATGGTGCCTGGCTACCACCACTGACTGCTCTGACAGAGATCACAATAGAGGGGCCCGGACAGAACAGGAGACAAATGCAGAACAAAGTTCTAACTGAAAAAAAAAAAAAAAGACCAGACTTACTGGCCTGACAGAGACTGGAGAAACCCCGAGAGTACGGCCCCTGGATACCCTTTTATCCCAGTAATAAAGTCACTCCAGAGGTTCACCTTTTAGCCAAAGATTAGACAGACCCATAGGACAAAACGAGACTAAAGGGGCACACCAGCACAGGGGCAAGTACTAGAAGGCAGGAGCAGACAAGAAAGCTGGTAATAGGGAACCCAAGGTGGAGAGGGGAGAGTACTGACATGTCACAGGGTTGCTAACCAATGCCATAAAACAATATATGTACTATTTAATGAGAAGCTAGTTTGTTCTGTAAACCTTCATCTAAAGTTCAATGAAATAAAAAGCTACTTGGATGAAACCTTTTCAAAATATTTTTAAGCAAAGTCTCAATTCTATTTCATAAAATGACTAACTATTGTCCATGGATGCCTGCTCTGCCCTTTTAACTTCTAATCCGTAGTACTCATCAAAGAGCTGTATTTTCTCCCTGTTGCTGTTCATCCCATTTCTCCCCCTGGCAAATGTGACTGTTGTTATTTTCCTCAGATGAGTTTAAATTGTGAATTACATCAGTTCTTCACAGCCAAGCCTCTTTTTAATTGTGGATCTCAAACACCCCCCCTCTAAATTAAAATAAAATGCATAAAATGCTGCCAACTAGTTCTCAGCTCTTCCAAAATGGAGTATATTCAAAATGCTACAGAGTGTTCTGATTTATTGAGCCACCTTGAGACACATAAACATTTAAAATCACTTATATCTTTTTCTTCCTCTAAATTTTATTTATTTATTTTGTTGTTGTTGTTGAGAATATACACAGCAAAACATAGGAATTCAACAATTTCTACATATACAATTCAGTGACATTGATTATATTCCTTGAGTTGTGCAACCATTCTCACCTTCCTTTTCTGAGTTGTTCCTCCCAAATTAACAAAAACTCACTGCCCCCTAAACTTCTTAACTAATTTTTTGAGTTGATGTAGTCAATTTGATCCCGTATAGATAGTTCTTAAAAGAGCATAATGCTTAAGGCAGACCTTTTTTACTAGTTAAGCTAAACTACTGTTTGGTTTTAAGATAACTTCAAGGGATATTTTTGGGTTAAGGTTTAAAGATTATCTCAGGGCAATAGTTTCAGGGGTTCAGCCATCCTCCATGACTCCAGAAAGTCTAAAGTCCATGAGTATTTTAAATTCTGTTCTACATTTTCCCCCTTTTGATCAGGATTCTTCTATGGAATCTTTGATCAAAATGTTCAGTAATGGTCACTGGGCATCATCCAGATCTTCTGGCCTCATGGAAAAGGAGGCAGTTGTTCATGGAGGAAATTAGCCAGACTTCCCATACCCTCCTCTCATTCCTGACTGTCCTTCCTCTGTTGCTCCAGGTGAATAGAGACCAATTGTTGTGCCTTAGATGGCACCTCGCAAGCTTTTAAGATCCCATACAATGCACTCGAAGGTAGAACAGAAGCACTAAACATGTTTTTAGGCCAATTAACAATTAACTGGGATGTCCCATGAAACCATAAGCCTAAACCTCCAAACCAAGGAACCAAATCCCATGAGGTATTTTGTTGTATATAAGCAGCACTTACAACCTTTTTGCTGTTTGGGAGAAACATTAACATCTGAGTCATGGAGGTTGCCTGTGAGGATGAGTGTATGTCTGTGGTTTGCCATTTGTGTTCCTTTAAAGTTAAAATGAGTTTTGTCAATTTTCTATAGTCAGCCACTGAGATTTCTATCCATTTGTGATCAGATATTGGATGCTGTGTTGCCTATGAGAAAAAACAGAGCTGTTGGAGATGACCATTTACTAGCTGTTTGACCTTGGGCTTATCTCTTGACTTCTATGAACTTCAGCATCCTCTTTCATAAACTACAGATGGCAATACCTGTCTTGCAGGATTTTTAAGAAAATTATAAATAACAAATATAAAGGGCCTGATCCAAACAGGTCCCAAGAAATGAAGCTATTATGAGGATCTTCAAAATAACAACATCTGAGTATCCCATAATAAGTCTGGCCCCCAGATCTTTTGGATTTAATAAACCAAAATAATTTCAAAAAATATTTTGATGGAACTCATAGAAAATAGCCAAATTTTACTTTTATTGTGTTAAGCAAAGGTGATGAAGAAAGCAAAACCAACTGTCATTATCTTTCATGTAAAAGAAAGGACTCTTGGCAACAACAACAAAAAAGGGTATAATCTAAGAAAATAAAATGACCTTTTAAATCAAACAAACGTAGCGTCATGAAAAATGTCCTTACTTTTTTCATTTCACTATGAATGGTAAAAACTTCATTTGAAGCCAGCATTGATTAGACTTGGAATATTCAGGAAAGACTAGAACCCCTTTCTTTGTTGATATAGTTATCCAGTGCCATTTTTCTCTCCTTTGCCTGGGTTCCTCTTGATTTCTGAGCAATGAACATATCAGAGTCGTATCTTCTTAGAGAAATGTGAGAGTGGGGAGCTTTTAATCCCATTGAGTGTGAGTTTAAATTCTATTCTTTCAAATGCACCCCTGTCAGACTACTGCGCTTTCTGATCTATTTTCAGTGACTCTCCATCTGACCTGAAAATATGTTTGGTGCCTATCACTGATGCTTCCATCTGTATAGATCTGCTTGTATTCTCTTATTTTACAAGCCTTATTTTATCAACTTTCATTTTCCCCTCCCATTTTCAGAAACTCACAGGTGAACTCCCTGAAAATGTTATCTTTGACTTTGTTCACAATTTCTTTAGAAATGTTGGTGGCCGCAGGTATTCATTTCTCCCCCGTGGTTTGCACTGATTCTTTCCTTAATTTTTAAAGTCATAAATACTACAAAGTTGGACATTTGGTTTAACATATGTACCAACAGAAGAAGTGTGCATTCTGTAACCATGGAAAAACACATGGGATTGTCTCCATAAGAGTGAAAAACTTAGAGGAAGACTGTCATAATGTTATAGAATCAGAATTTTTGAATTCAAAGATAGCCTTCTTGATAATATATACACCAAGACTCTTAATTTCAGATGGGAAAATTACAGTACAGAGAGGTAAAAGGCTTATCTATGCACAGGGAGTTTAGATCATGGATGTTGTTGTTGTTGCATGCCATTGAGTTGATTGCATTTCATAGATAACTACAAAACAGTGTTGTGATGGATATTGTATTTGTGATTGAGTTGTTAAAGAATGTTTAATATTCTAGAATTACTCAGCTAGTACTGCACTTACCAATTATTCGTGTAATAATGACCTGTTGTTGTCATTAGCTGCCATAAAGTCACCCCTGACTCATGGTGGCCGTATGCACAATGGGATCAGACCATTGCGATCCATAGGGTTTTTACTGGCTGATTTTCAGAAGTAGATCACTGGATCTTTCTTCCAAATAATGACCTCCATATAACATTAGAAGGCTCTTCAAAGGTGCTGGTCCTGAAACTGAAAGATATTAGTCTCTTCCTTTAGCCATTGAGTGGATTCCAACTCATAGCAACCCTATAGGATAGAGTAGAACTGCCCCACAGGATTTCCAAGGAGTGGCTGGTGAGTTTGAACCACCAGCCTTTTGGTGAGCAGCTGAGCTCTTAACCCCTGCACCACAAAGCCTCCTTAAGGATTTTAATTGCCCTAAAACTGAGGTCACAGTTACAGAACAGAGTCAAGAAGAGACCTGAGAAATAGTCAATCAAGTATAATGGTTGCATTTGCACCCTAAACCCAATTTCAGGTCAGACAATGTGCACATACTGGTAATTCAGTATGCAACAATAGCTAAAAGGCTTGAGCTTTAGTGTCATAAAAACCAGAGTTTGAGTCTTGGCTCCAAAATGTATTGTTTGTATGAACTTTAGCAAGTTATTTAACTTCTTTAAGCCTAATCTCTAAAATAATAACATTAACTTCAGGCATTTTAGTACTCTCATAACAAACAAGTAGGGTGTATTAGGTCATGGGAGTAAGGTTATATTTTGAAGTCCAGTGCTCTGAACGCTTTTTGTTTGAACAGGATATTAACAGAACTTTGGAAGTTCAAAGTTAGGTGGTCAGATATTCAAAATTACAGGGAGAATTGTGTGAAGAATTTGAACAAGATTGAGTATATAATGAAAGCACAGAGGATGGCTTACGGCGTCATATGTAATGGTACATGCTATATGACAGAATTTAATAAGGGTCAGCAAACTACAACCCACAAGCCTTCAGCCTAGTTCTGAAAATCACGTTTATTGGAACACAGCTATACCCTTTCATTTATGTATCGTATATGGCTGCTTTTGTGCTACAACGTCAGAATTGAAGAGTTGCAACAGAGACCGTATGGTCCAGGAAGTCTAAAATATTTGCTGTCTGAACCCTTATGGAAAACGTTTGCCGACCTCTGGTGTATAATGATGCTGATGATACGCGTTTGTTGTCTTTTTCATTGGGGAGGCAACAAGTCATCAAGCAGCCCTGATTTCCTTAGCATTCTCTGCAGTGCCTCGCTCAGCGTTCTGCATGTATTAAGCAACCGATAAACATTCTGTGGAGTGATTTTACTCTCTAATTCCTGTAACTGTAGTAAAATAAATCATTACATAGGATGGTGCGCTGGCCAAACCACCTGCCTAACAAGGGCATTGTAAAGAGCTGATTATATTCCTGAAAACTGATTCATAAAACCTCTGTCCCACCACAAATCTTTTTGGTTTAGTTCAGTGGTTCTCTAACTTCAGCATGCATCAGAATCACCTGGAGGACTGGTAAAGGCACAAGTGACTGGGCCCAACCATCTGGATATCTGATTCAGTAGGTCTGATCTGGGCCTGAGAATTTGCATTTCTAACAATTCCCAAGTAATGTTGATGCTCCTGGTTCACAGCCCTCATACATACAGCTAGATTCTCTGCACAGGTTGATCGAATTGTAATCTTGACAAGGGCTTGAAGGTATATACTTTATTCATTTAATTATTCCCAGCCTTTATCATGGGCCTGGCCCATCTTTACTCAGCACTCAACACATATTTGTCAAATGGGTGAGTAAAATGCCACTACTTTGTCAAGAACCGTTAGCAGCTCAGGAGTCACGAGACAAGACGCCCAACCCGCACTCTTAGAAAAGGAGCCTTGGTGAGGCCTCAACACGTTTAGATTTTGACTGGAACCAGAAATAAATGGAGGTCAGTTTGTAAGATTGCCATAGATTAGCAGCCAACATCCGAAGCCTGTGAACATGAGATGAGGCTTGGTGACCATCTCTCCCCCAACTCCCAATAAATCTTTTAGTTTTAAGGATCATGCTTTCCTCATAATAAAACACGAGGGGCAGGGGGCGGGGAAAGAAGAAACAGATCCAGTTGTGGAGAGTCAGTTAACAATTCACAGCAAGTGCTCAATAGAGATTTGTTAAATGGTCAAGTCAAGAATGCACTCACCTAAAACTAATTCTCTATAAGGTGTTCACAGGGAATACAGGGACCATATTTAATACTGTATTCAAGAACATTTCTTTTTATTACTGTAAATAACACAATATTTGCCAATTCAACATTTTTTACATGTACAATGCAGTGAAATCAATTACATTAATAATGTTGGGAACATATTTATATTTTAATGAGGTTCTCTCATTGTCTTAGGCCTGGTCTTCTTCAAATAGGATACTCTCGGGCATGTAAGGAGGTCAAAAGATCATGGGATAAATATAATGGATTTCTGGAAAGCTCCAAACTTATTCAGTCCTTTAAGAGGAGCACATCAAGTAGTTCAACTGGAAAGTGATTTTCTTTTCTTTCTTAATTGTTTTTGCAAATATACATAGCAAAACATGCACCAATTCAACAATTTCTACATGTAAAATTCAGTGACATTGATTACATTCTTCAAGCTGCACAACCATTCTAACCCTCCTTTTCCAAATTATGCCTTCCCCATTAACATAAACTCACTGTTACCCAAGCTTGCTATCTAACTTTTTGAGTTGCTGTTGTCAGTTTGATCTCATATAGATAGCTCTTTAAAAGAACACAATGCTTAAGGCAGGCATTCCTTACTAGCCAAGGTAAACTGTTATTTGGTTTTAAGAAGACTTCAGGGGATATTTTTGGTTTAAAGTTTAAAGATTCTCTTAGGGCAATAGTTTTACAGGTTCATCCAGCCTCAATAGCTCCATAAAGTCTGGATTCCATGAGAATTTAAAATTCTGTCCCACATGTTACCCCTTTTGATAAGGTTCTTCTATAGACTCTTTGTTCAAAATGCTCACTGGCAACTAAGTTAAAAATACTTCAATTTTAAAATGTTATAGAGTTGAATATAACATCCATATAAATCTTTTAAAATCTTTTAATATCAATACTTCAGAGAAATTCAGCCATGTCTGCCTTTTTTCCCCTTAAGCCCACAGAAGTGAGAGTTCACTCTTCTATGTGAGTCAGAATAATTTTGAAGTCATGTTCAAGAAAAATTTTGGCATTATGTCAAAAGAGAGGCCAATAGTGGGAGTTTCCACTTCCTCAACAGTATTTTAGGCCTTTTTAGAATAGTACAGGCCTTCTCTATAAATAAAAGCCTGGTGATTTACTTCCAAAAAATTGAAACCCTGTGTATCACAGTTCTCGTCTGATACATATGGAGCCACTGTAAGTCAGAGTTGACTCAAGGCAACTGGTTTGGTTTTTGGTTTCCTCTTTAAATAGAGTTGTCCCTGATCCTGAGTTACCTGCTTGTATGTGTGTGTCCTCTTTTGTTCCTGTTACTGAGGCATATTTATACTGATTTCATCTTGATTAAACTAATACCATATCAGGACACCCATCTCGTGTGTTTCCCCCAATTTTTGACAGACATATTAAAAATCTATTGTAAAGAAAAATGTACACTCACCTGAAATCTTTCCACTTCATAAATCCTGCCCTGCTTTGTGAACTAGACTAGGTTTGATGAACTTTCTTAAAAGGCCACATTGTAAGTATTTTAGGTTTTCTGGACAAAGAGGCAAAATTGAGGCCATTATATAGGTACTTACATAACCACTGAAAATGTAACCATTTAAAATTATTCCTTGTTTGAGGACCTTTGTAAAATAGGAAGCCGGCTGGATTTGACCCACGTGCTATAGTTGCTGATCCCTGAGTTATATACTGTCTTAGGCTAGGTTCTCTAGAAAAGCAAAACCAATGAGGGTGGCTTAGCAGACAAAGATGGAGCAATCTCTTCAGACCGAAGTGAGAGGGCTGGTTCTGTTGGCAGGAGTGGTTCAATGGAATTTGGGGACTCAGTGTCCTCAGCTTCCTGACTGTCTGCCCATATGTCCCCATCCCAAGTTTCAGGATTCCATTTCTTCCCAATCAATGCCCTCACTTTAACTTCAGACACCATTCAATGTTGGAATTCAATTGGCCTTGTAATTCAGCCACTCTTACTACAAGACTCTGGGTTTAGTTTTCGGCAATATCAGCTCTGTTACTACAAGAAATAAGGCTTTTTTATCAGAGCACAACTGGCAACATCGAGGTCATTTATGTGGCCCTTGAGCTTTGACTCTGAAGCCCTGAGCTCATCTCTTTCTTTCACCACTTTTTCTAGCAAAAGTAGGACCAAGCAACCAGCTTCCTTATACTTCTCATTCTGACAAAACTGTAGAAAAGTATCAAACTTGTGATCACATAGAGCCTCATCTCTCACAAATAGTTGATCTACTGGTGGCGATATTTTGCATATTTCTATTGCCACCTCATGCCATGGAATAGCAGTGCCCTCTTTACTACCGGAAGAAGAGTCATTAACATCTTTAAGACTAACCTGACATAAGAATCAATTTAGAAAACTCGTCTGTACAATTTTGTTTGTCTAGAACCACTCTTGGTACCAAATGCCTTAGGCTGCTGTCGTAGTCATCTAGTACTGCTATAACAGAAATACCAGAAGCAGATGGCTTTAACAAAGAGAAATTTACTCTCTCACAGTCTAGGGGGCTAGAAGTCATAATTCAGGGTTTCAGCTCCAGGGAAGCCTGTATATTTCTGTCAGCTCTGGAGGAAGGTCCTTGTCATCAATCTTCCCCTGGATTAGGAACTTCTCAGCCCAGGGACCCCAGTTCCAAAGGACATGCTATTCTCCTGGCTTTTGTTTCTTGGTGGTATGAAGTCTCCATGTCTCTCTGCTTGTGTCTGTCTAAAATCTCAAAAGAGATTGACTTAAGACACAATCTAATCTTATAGATCTCATCAATAAAACTGCCACTAATACATCTCACTAACATCATAGTGACAGGATTTACAACACATAGGAAAATCACATCAGATGACAAAACGGTGGGCAATTACACAATACTGAGAATCATGGCCCAGCCAAATTGATACACATATTTTTTGGGGACACAATTCAATCCATGACAGCTGAGTTCTCTAGAGAAGCAAAACCAGTGAAGCAAGTGTATATATATATGTGTGTGTGTGTATATATACATACATATGTATGTATATAAAACCGTTGCCATCGAGTCCATTCTGACTCATAGTGACTCTGTAGGACAGTAGAACTGCTCCAAGGAGTGGCTGGTAGATTCGAACTGCCAACCTTTTGGTTAGCAGCCAAGCTCTTAACTACTGCTCCACCAGGGCTCCCTACGTACATATGTATATATAGAGAGAGACAGAGAAAGACATTTATATCAAGGAAATGGCTCATGTGGTTGTAGAGGCTGCAAAGTCCCAAGTTCATGGGTCAGGTGTCTGGCTGGAGGATTTTTCTGACTCACATAGCTACAGGGGCTGATGAATCTGAGACTGGCAGTCCAGACAGCAGGCTACTGGCTCATAGGTTGTAGACACTGATGAATCCAAAGATCAGCAGGCAATATGCAGACTGCTGGATCAAGTCCCAAGAACCAGAGATCAGATGATGATGAGCTAGATGCAGGATGCAGAGTGAGCAAAAGCCAGCGAGCTTTGCCAGAAAGTCTATATATATTGGATGCAGTCCACACCCCCAAGGAAACTCCCTTTCAACTGATTGGCTGCCCATAAGAGATTTCATCCTGGAGAAGATTACATTATATCAGATCTCATTATGGAGGCGATTACATCATTACACAATGGCCAAAGCACTGAGAATCATGGCTCAGCCAAACTGACACACAACCTTAACCATCATAGATACAAAAGAAGATAGGAGGGAGAGCTAGAAGTGACGTGGGGGTGGGGAGTAGGAGAGAGAAGTTAGTAAGGTGAAAACTAAATAAAAACTCATTTTTTTCTTCTATCTGGGCCTGCCCTAAGACGTAGTCATCTAGTTATTCAATGTTGTGATAAGCATGACATAATGTAGCCATTATCATGATACCATTATCATCAATTATTCATTATTTGATAATTCATTATTAAACACGTGATAATTCATTAATATGAACAAATATCCAGTCTGCGTTCACTGTTCAAGTTTCCAGTTGATATACCATATAACTATATATAACTATAATTTTTCGTGTGACTATATGTATAATTAATTAACTTGTTTTGTTCAGATACAAGTAAGGTCCATAAAATGCAATTGATTGATGTCTCTTAAGTCTCTTTTAATCTGTAGGTTTTTCTTTCATTTCTTTCTTCTTTTTTTCCCTTGCAATGTATTTGTTGATGAAACCTGGTTATTTGTCCTGTGGAGTTACCCATAGTTAATCTTTCTTTTTAAAATATCCTTTATGATTATAAGAGTAATAAATGTACATTGTAGACAATTTAGAAAATATAGAAAAACATAAAGAAGAAAAAAATCTCTTGAAACCGCTTCAACAAATTAACACTGTAAATATGTAGTTAAATTTCTTCACAGCATTTCCTAAAGTCTGTCCTATATATGTTCCCCTCCCCCAAATAGAATCTGTAATTATTTTAGCTTTCTATTGCTGCCATAACAAATTACCATAAACTTACTGGCTTAAAACAACACCCATTTATTATCTCACAGTTCTGTGGGTCAAAAGTCCAATGTGTTTGGCTGAGCTCTCTGCTTAGGGTCTTGTAAGGTTGAAATCAAGGTATTGAATGTCCTGGGCTCTTTGCTAGAGGCTCTGCAAAGACAGTCTACTTCCAGCTCATTCAGATTGTTGGCAGAATTTAGGTCTATGTGGCTGTAGGACTGAGGACCTCATTTCCTTGCTGGCTGTCAGGCAGAGCTTGTTCTCAGCTTTAAGAAGCCACCTGTATTCCCTGGCTTGTAGCCCCCTTCATCTTCAAAGTCAGCGACAGTAGGTCAAGTCCTTCTCATACTTTGAATTTCACTGACTACTTCTGCCTCATCTCTCCATCTCTACCTGGAGGAAGTTCTCTGCTTTTGAGGGCTCATGTAATTAGATTGGACCCACCCGGATAATCCAACATAATAGCTCTGTTTTGAGAACTACGAAGTCCCTTTTGCCAGATAAGGTAACATATTCACAAATTCCAAGGATAAGGATGCTGATAACTTGGGAGGGTGAGGAGGTCATTCTGCCTACCACAGTGATCAATGAAGCTTGGGGGATGTATGTTACCTAACACTGTTTTGGAAATTAGTATTTTTATAGCTCAGACTCAGGAAACTTTTAAAATTTCTTTTAAAAACTTGTTTGACCGTAGAATCTTTTTTTTTTTTTTACACATAGCACTTTTAAACATTCTGCAGAATCAGAATTACTGAAGAACACTACAGATTTCCGACTTTCTCTACATATGTTATTTTATATCTGAGTATGTTTTACAAATTTGTTGTTAGGTGCCATCGAGTCAGTTTCAGCTCATAGCGACCCTATGTACAGCAGAACGAAACTCTGCCCCCAGTCCTGTGCCATCCTCACAACTGTTGTTATGCTTGAGCCCATTGTTGCAGCCACTGTGTCAATCCATTTCCTCGAAAGTCTTCTTCTTTATCGCTGACCCTCTACTTTACCAACTGTGATGTCCTTCTCCAGGGATTGAACCCTTCTGATAATATGTCCAAAGTATGAGAGATGTAGTCTTGAAATCCTTTCTTCTAAGGAGCATTCTGGCTGTACTTCTTCCAAGACAGATTTATTCGTTCTTTTGGCAGTCCATAGTATATTCGATATTCCTCACGAATACCATAATTCAAAGGAGTCAATCTTTCTTCTGTCTTCCTTATTCATTGCTCAGCCTCACAGTGCATGTGAGGCGATTGAAAACACCATAGTTTGGGTCAGGCACCCTTAGTCTTCAAGGTGACATCTTTGCTTTTCAACACTTTAAAGAGGTCTTTTGCAGCAGATCTGCCCAATGCAATGTGTTGTTAGATTTCTTGACTGCTGCTTCCATGGGTGTTGATTGTGGAGCCAAGTAAAATGAAATCCTGGACATCTTCAATCTTTTCTCTGTTTATCGCTACTTTGCTTATTGGTTCAGTTGTGAGGATTTTTGTTTTCTTTATGTTGAGGTGTAATCCATACTGAAGGCTGTAGTCTTTGATCTTCATCAGTAAGTGCTTCAAGTCCTCTTCACTTTCAGCAAGCAAGGTTGTGTCATCTACATAACACAGGTTGTTAATGAGTCTTCCTCCAATCCCAATGCCCCATTCTTCTTCATATAGCCCAGCTTCTTGGACCATTTGCTCAGCATGCACATTGAATAAGTATGGTGAAATGATACAACCCTGACACACACCTTTTCTAACTTTAAAACCGGCAGTATCCCTTGTTCTGTTCAAATGACTGCTTCTTGGTCTATGTACAAGTTCCTCATGAGCACAATTAAGTGTTCTGGAATTTCCATTCTTCGCAACGTTATCCATAATTTGTTATGATCCACAAAGTCGAATGCCTTTGCATAGTCAATAAAACACATGTAAACATCTTTTTGGTATTCTCTGCTTTCAGCTAGGATCCATCTGGCATCAGCAATGATATCCCTGGTTCTACATCCTCTTCTGAATTCTACTTGAATTTCTGAAACTGTTCCCTATCGATGTACTGCTGCAATGGCTTTTTAATGATCTTCAGAAAATTTTACTTGCGTGTGATATTAATGTTATTGTTCAATAATTTCCACGTTTGGTTGCATCGCTTTTCTTTGGAATAGGCATAAATATAGATCTCTTTCAGTCCGTTGGCCAGAAAGCTGTCTTCCAAATTTCTTGGCATAGAGTACTTACTTCCAGTACTGCATCTGTTTGTTGAAACATCTCAGTTGGTACTCCGTCAACCTGGAGCCTTGTTTTTTGCCAGTGCTTTCAGCGAAGCTTGGATCTCTTCCTTCAGTACCTTTGATTCCTGATCATATGCTACCTCTTGAAATGGTTGGACGCTGACCAATTATTTTTGGTATAATGTCTCTGTGTATTCCTTCCATCTTCTTTTGATGCCTCCTGCATTGTTTCATATTTTCCCTGTAGAATCCTTCAATATTGCAACTTGAGGCTTGAATTTTTTTTTCAGTTCTTTCACCTTGAGAAATGACAAGATTGTTCTTCCCTTTTGGTTTTCTAACTCCATGTCTTTGCACATTTCATTATAATACTTTACTTTGTCTTCTCAAGCCACCCTTTGAAATATTCTATTCAGCTGTTTTACTTCATCATTTCTTCCTTTTGCTTTAGCTACTTGACATTCAAGAACAAGTTTCAGTTTCTTCTGACATCCATTTTCTTTCTTTCTTTCCTGTCTTTTTAATAACCTCTTGCTTTCTCCATGTATGATGTCCTTGATGTCGTTCCCCAACTTGTCTGGTCTTCGGTTATTGGTGTTCAACACAGCAAATCTATTCTCGAGATGGTCTCTAAATTCAGCTGGGATATACTCAAGGTCGTACTTTGGCTCTCGTGGACTTGTTCTAACCTTCTTCAGCTTCGACTTGAACTTGCACGTGAACAACTGATGGTCTGTTCTGCAGCTGGCCCCTGGCCTTGTTCTGACTGATAATATGAGCTTTTCCATCGACTCTCTCCACAGACGTAGTCAATTCGATCCCTGTGTACTCTATCTGGTGAGGTCCACGTGTATAATTGCTGTTTATGTTGTTAAAAAAAGGTATTTGCAGTGAAGAAGTCGTTGGTCTGGCCAAGTTCTATCATGTTCTCCCTGGCATTGTTTCTATCACCAAGGCCACATTTTCCAACTACCGAGCCTTATTTTCAACTTTTGCATTCCAATCACTGGTAATTATCAATGCATCCTGATTGCATGTTTGATCAATTTTAGACTGCAGAAGTTGGTAAGAATCTTCAATATCTTCATCTTTAGCCTTAGTAGTTGGTGGGTAAATTTGAAAAATAGTTATATTAACTGGCCTTCCTTCAGGTGTATGGATATTATCCTATCACTGACAGTGTTCTATGTCAGGATAGATCTTGAAATCTTCTTTTTGATGATGAATGCAATGCCATTCCTCTTCAAGCTGTCATTCTCAGCATAGTAGACCATATGATTGTCCGACTCAAAATGGTCAATATCAGTCCATTTCAGCTCACCAATGCCTAGGATATTGATGTTAATATGTTCCATTTCGTTTCTGATGACTTCAAATTTTCCTAGATTCATACTTTGTATGTACGTTCCACGTTCCTGTTATCAAAGAATGTTTGCAGCTGATTCTTCTAATTTTGAGTCATGCCACCTCAGCAAATGAAGGTTCCAAAAGCTTGACTCCATCCACATCATTAAGGTTGACTCTACTCTGAGTGACTTCCAACCGGAGGGGCTCATCATCTGGCACTATATCAGACAATATTCTGCTACTATTCATAAGGTTTTCACTGACCAATTCTTCTCAGAAGTAGACTGCCAGGTCCTTTTTCCTAGTCTGTCTTAGTCTGGAAGCTCAGCTGAAACCTATCTGTCATGGATGACCCTGCTGGTATTTGAATACCAGTGGCATAGCTTCCAGCATCACAGCAACACACAAACCCCTGTAGTATGACAAACTGACAGACGTGTGGGAGTTTACAAATTTATGATCATTTTATCTATTTACTGTTGTAATCCAATTTCTTGACTTATGACAATGTCGTTAAATATTCTTCTAAACCAGGGGCTGGCAAAAACTTCTGAAAAGGCCCAGATAGAAAGCATCTTAGATCTTATGAGCCACATGGTCTTTATGTCAACTACACCTCAACTCTGCTATTACAGCACAAAAGCCACCACAGGTAATATATAACAAGTAAGCATGACCGGTTCACATCAAGCAGTGAGTCAGATTTGATCCACAGGCAATTTTTTGCTGACCTTTCTTGTAAACGATGATTTTTTTTTTTTAATTACGTGTAAATTTAATTTTGGTTGGCTGTTGGATAAAGCATAAGTCTCAGTTGCTTATGAACATTTTCCATGATTATTTAACCTAGGAACACTGGAAATGTACAAAAGATAACATTAATTTTTTTGCTGCTTTTACTGACATTTCTTGGGCTCTTGACTCTGTGAAAACGAATGGGTACATCAGTTCAGGTTTACATTACTTACCAATTACAGACGTCTAAACCATGATATTTTTAGTGACTGCATACAAAAAAAAAAAAAAAAAAAACAGTTGCCGTTGAGTTGATTCTGAATCACGGTGACCCATGTGCTTCTGAATAAAACTGCACTCCCTAAGGTTTTCAAGGGCTGTAACTCTGTGTGAACTTGAATCCCCTACCTTTTGGTTAGTAGCCAAGTGCTTAACTGTTTGCACTACCCATCAACTGCATTAAAAAAAAAAAAAATCCATTGCCATTGAATCTATTACAATTCATGGCAACCCCCTACATTCCATTAGATGGAAATATGTGCAATCACTGCCTTTTTATAAATTTTTATTATATTACAATAAACGCATGGAAAACTCATTGCTGTTGAGTTCAATTTCAACTCACAGTGACCCACAGAACAGAGTACATGTGCCCCATAGGACTTCCAAGGCTGTAAATCTTTTCAGTAGCAGACTGCCACATCTTTCTCCCACAGAGCAGCTGGTGAGTTTGCACCACTGCCCTTTCGGTTAGCACCTGAGCTGCTTAACTGCCATGCCACTGGAGCTCCTGTGTATTGAAAAGTGTATATATCTTATGTAATAGCTCAATGAATTTTCAAAAATTGAATATACTCAAGTAACCAGTACTCAGACCATAATCAGAGTGGCTTGAGTGGCTGTGCCTCTGAACAGACACTCAAATTATTTCCAGCTTAAGGCTATTACTAACAATGCTGTTATGAGAATGGTGCCTAATCTACTTTACTTTATTGCTACATCTGTACACTGGTTGTATTAGTTTTCTATTGCTGCTGTAACAAATTACCACAAATGTGGTGGCTTAAACAATACAAATTTTTTATCTTATACTTCTGTAGGTCAGAAATCTGACCTGGATCTTGCTGGACTAAAATCAAGGTATTGAGAGCAGAGCTTCAAACCAGTTTGAACTGGTTCTGTTGTGGCCAACGAAGCGAAACCAGAAGAGACCTGAATTTTTACAATTTGGGTCATCCAGAATGATAAACAGAATGGGAAAAATCATAGATTGAAGCTCTAGAATGGGTGAGTCAGAAGAGCCATAGTGAGCTCTTTCAGGAGCCTGATGCGTGAGCTTGGATTATTGCCAGGACTGTGGAGAGCAACACACATTGAAAGCAGTGTGGTTAGCTGCCATCTTTGAGCCAGGCAGCACTGTTTCGGACTCTGCTCAAAATCGGAAGGGCAAGAGATTTGGTTGCTATGCAACGCGTACACTGCCCTTGTTTTCTAAGACAGTGTGTATGTTTCTAGCAGGGCTTCAACTCATAATTTTTCCTGTTCTGATTATTGCCCTGGTTCACCCAAATTTAAAAAATTCTGATCTGTTCCAATGCTGCTTCCTCGATCATTACTGAACTGGGAAGAACTGGTTAAAACCACTGGTTGAGTGGGCTTTATTTCTTTCTGGAGAATCTAAGGGAGAGACTGTTTCCTTGGCTTTTCCAGCTTCTAGAGACCACCCACAGTTATTGTCTTTTGCCCCTCTTCCTCCATCTTCAAAGTCAGCGACCCTGAAACTCTGATCATTCTTCCCTAGTCTCATCTCCTCAACCACAAGAAAGGTTCTTTGATTTTAAGTACCCATGCGTGATGGCTAATGTTATGTGTCAACTTGGGTAGGCTATGATTCTCAGTGGTTTGGCAGACACTGTGTAATCATCTCCCATTTTGTGATCTGATGTGAGCAGCCAGTCAGTTGGAAGAAGAGTTTCTTTAGGGGTGTGGCCAGCATTCATGATATAAATGGATATTCTGGCAAAGTTTGCCCTCTCAACCCTGTGTCTGACCTCTGGTTCTTTCGATGTAAGCCAACAGAGGCCTCCAGCCTATCTCCTGACCTGTAGGTTTCAGGTTCATCAGCCCCTGCCACCAAGTGAGCCAGCAGAGGTCATCAGCCTGTCATCTGACCCATGGATTTGGGACTTGCCAACCCCCACAATTATGTTAACGATATCCTCACAATTGCGTGAGCCATTTTCTTGAAGTAAAATTCTCTCTATATAGCTATAGACACTTCACAGGTTTTGCTCTTCTAGAGAACCCAAACTAAGATACCATGTGATTAGACTGGCCTACCAAGTTAATCCAGGATAATCTCCCCATCTCAACGTCCTTAATTTAATCACACCTGCTTTTTGCCATGTAATATATTCACTGGTTGTACAGACTAGGATGGAGTCCCTGAGTGGTGCAAATGGTTAATGCACTCAGCTGTAGTCATGAATTCAATTGTGTTCCCAAAAAATATCTGTCAACATTGCTAGGATATGATTCCCAGTACTGTGTGATTGTCCACCATTTTGTCATCTGATATGCTTTTCTTTTTATTTATTTTTTATTGTACTTCAGGAGAAGGCTTACAGAACAAATAGTCTCTCATGAAACAGAAGTACACATGTTGTTTTATGACATTGGTTAACAACCCCACAACATATCAACCCTCTAACTTCTCAACCTTTTTTTTTTATGGTGAAAATACGCATAGCCAAAGATACACCATTTCAAAAATTTCTGCATACACAGTTCAGTGACATTGACTGTGCTCTTCCAATTGTGCTGTTATTCTCACTTAAGATGAAGGCTTACAGAACAAAATAGTTTCTCATTTAACAGTTACGACAAATGTTGCCCTATGACAATGGTTAACAATCTCACAACACATCAACAATATCCTTACTCAACCTTGGATTCCCTATCACCAGCTCCCCTGTCCCCTTCTGCCTTCTGGCCCTTGTCAATGGACTCCTGTACCTTGTTAGTCTCATTTGGTTTTACGGGGCTGTCCACTCCCAGGCTGAACAGTAAACCTCGGAGGTAACTTCACCACTGAGCTAAAACGGTGTCTATGGGCCACACTCTCGGGGATTCTCCAGTCTCCTTTAGGCCAGTAAATCTGGTCTTTTTTTGTGGGTTAGAATTATGCTCTACATCCTTCTCCAGCTCTGTCCAGAACCCTCTGTTGTGATCCAGGTCAGAGCAGTCAGTGGTGGTAGCCAGGCACCATCTAGCTGTACTGGACTCAGTCTGGTGGAGGCCTTGGTAGCTATGGACAGTTAGTCCTTTGGACTAATCTTTTCCTTGTATCCTGTTCTCTTCATTCTCCCTTGCTCCCGAAGGAATGAGACCAGTTGAGTATCTTAGATGGTCCATCACAGGCTTTTAAGAACCCGACACTACTCACCAAGGTAGAATGTAGAGCACTGTGTTTATAAGCTGTGTCATGCCAATTGAGCTAGATGTTCCCCAAGACCATGGTCCCCACAGCCCTCCGCCCAGAAATCCAGTCCCTCAGGGAGTTTGGATGTGTCTATGGGGCTTCCATGACTTTCCTTGTACAAGCTGTGCTAGTTTCTCCTGTATTGTGTACTGTCTCACCCTTCACACAAGATACCACTTATCTATTGTGTATTTAATATTTCCCCCTCCCATCCCTCCCATGCCTGGTAACCAACAAAGATTGTTACATTTTGTGTATGAACTTTTTCATGGGTTTTTACAATAGAGGTCTCATACAATATTTGTCCTTTTGTGATTGACTTATTTCACTCAGAATAATGTCCTCCAGTTTCATCCATGTTATGAGATGGTTCACAGATTCATTGTTCTTTCTCATTGCATAGTACTCCATTGTATGTATGTACCATAGTTTGGTTATCCATTCATCTGTTGATGGGCATCTAGGTTGTTTAAATCTTTTTGCTATTGTGAACAATGCAGCCATGAACCTAGGTGTGCATATGTCTATTCGAGTGACGACACTTATTTCTGTAGGATATATTCCTAGGAGTGGGATTGCTGGATCGAATGGTATGTCTATTTCTAGCATTCTGAGGAAGCGCCATATCATTTTCCAAAATGGTTGTATCATTTTGCATTCCCACCAGCTGTGCATAAGAGTTCCGATCTCCCCGCAGCCCCTCCAACATTTGTTATTTCCAGTGTTTTTGATTCGTGCCGGTAATGCCGGGGTGAGATGGTATCTCATGGTGGTTTTAATTTGCATTTCTCTAATGGCTAGTGATCGCGAGCATTTCCTCATGTGTCTGTTGGCCATTTGAATGTCTTCTTTGGTGAAGTGTCTGTTCATTTCCTTTGCCCATTTTGTAATAGGATTATTTATCTTTTTGTTGTAGAGGTGTGGGATTTTCTTGCAGATTATGGAGATTAGATCTTTGTCTGACTTGTACTGTCCAAAAATTTTTTCCCATTCTGTAGGTTCTCTTTTTACCCTTTTGGTGAAGTCTTTTGAAGAGCATAGGTGTTTGATTTTTAGAAGATCCCAGTTATCTAGCTTATCTGTTGGGTTTTGTGCATTGATGGTTATGGTTTATATCCTGTTAATGCCATGTATTAAGGCCTGAAGTGTTGGTCCTATTTTTTCTTCTATGAACTTCATAGTTTTAGGCTTTATATTCAGGTCTTTGATCCATTTCAAGTAGTTTTTGTATACGGTGTGAGGTATGGGTCCTGCTTCATTTTTTTGCAGATGGATATCCAGTTTTGCCAGCATCATTTGTTAAATGGACTGTATTTTCCCCATTTGATGGACTTTGGGACGTTGTCGAAGATCAGGTGACCATAGGTGGATGGATTTACATCTGGGTTCTCAATTCTGTTCCATTGGTCAATGTATCTGTCATTGTACCAGTACCAGGCTGTTTCGACTACTGTAGCTGTATAGTAGGTTCTGAAGTCAGGTAGTGTGAGTCCTCCAACTTTATTCTTCTTCTTCAGTAGTGCTTTACTTATTCTGTGGTTCTTCCCTTTCCATATAAAGTTAATGATTAGTGTTTCCATTTCTTTGAAGACTGTTGTTGGTATTTGGATCAGGATTGCGTTGTATTTGTAAATTGCTTTGGGTAGAATTGTCATTTTCACAATGTTGAGTGCGCCTATCCATGAGCATGGTATGTTTTTCCATTTATGTAGATCCCTATGGTTTGCTTGCAGTAGTGTTTTGTAGTTTTCTTTGTATAGGTCTTTTACATCCCTGGTCAGATTTATTCCTAAGTATTTTACCTTTTTAGGGGCTATTGAAAATGGTATTGTTTTCCTGATTTCCTTTTCATCATTCTGCTTATTGGTGTATAGGAATCCAACTGATTTTTGAACGTTTATCTTGTATACTGCTACTCTGCTGAATCTTTCTATTAGTTCCAGTAGATTTCTCATGGTGTCTTTAGGGTTTTCTGTGTGTAGTATCATATCATCTGCAAACAGGGACAATTTAACTTCTTCATTACCAATTTGGATGCCCTTGATTTCTTTTTCTTGCCATATTGCTCTAGCTAGAACTTCCAGCACAATGTTAAATAGGAGTGGTGATAAAGGGCATCCTCGTCTTGTTCCTGTTCTCAAGGGGAATGTTTTCAGCCTCTCTCCATTGAGAATGATGTTGGCCATTGATTTTGCGTAGATGCCCTTTATTATGTTGAGAAATTTCCCTTCTATACCTATTTTATTGAGAGTTTTTATCAGGAATGGGTGTTGGACTTTGTCAAATGCCTTTTCTGCGTCAGTTGAGATGATCATGTGATTCTTTTCTTTCCTTCTATTTATGTGGTGGATTACGTTGAATGATTTTCTAATTTTGAACCATCCTTGCATACCTGGTATGAATCCTACTTGGTCGTGGTGTATTTTTTTTTGATATGATGCTGAATTCTATTGGCTAGAATTTTGTTCAGAATTTTTGCATCTATATTCATGAGAGATATTGGTCTGTAATTTTCTTTTTTTGTGACATTTTTGCCTGGTTTTGGTATCAGCGTTACGCTGGCTTCATAGAATGAATTTGGAATTGTTGTTTCCTCTTTTATGCTCTGAAATAGATTAAGTAGTACTGGTACAAGCTCTTCTGTAAATGTTTTGTAGAATTCTCCAGTTAAGCCATCTGGGCCAGAGCTTTTTTTGGTTGGGAACTTTTTTTATTACCTTTTCAATCTCTTCTCCTGTTATGGGTCTGTTCAGATTTTCAACATCACTTTGTTGTAGTTTGGGTAGGTAGTGTGTTTCTAGAAATTTATCCATTTCCTCTAGGCTTTCAAATTTGTTGCAGTATAGTTTTTCATAATATTCTGTTATAATCCTTTTTATTTCAATTGGGTCTGTTGTAATGTCCCCCATTTCATTTCTTATTTGGGTTATTTGTGCCGTCTCCTGTTTTTCTTTTGTCAGTCTGGCCAGTGGTTTGTCGATTTTGTTGATTCTTTCCAAGAACCAATTTTTGGTTTTGCTGATTCTTTCTACTGTTTTTCTGTTCTCTATTTCATTTATTTCTGCTCTGATCTTTACTATTTCCTTTCTTCCGATGGTTGTGGGCTTTTTTTGCTGTTCTCTTTCTATTTGTTTGAGTTGTGTAGCTAATGTTTTGATATTGTCCCTTTCTTCTTTTTTGATATGTGCATCTATTGCTATAAATTGTCCTCTGAGAACTGTCTTTGCTGTGTCCCAAAGGTTTTGGTATGATGTGTTTTCATTCTCATTTGAGTCTAGGAATTTTTTGATTCCATCTCTGATTTCTTCTATTACCCAGTGATGTGTATGCAGGGTATTATTCGTTTTCCATGTAGTTGATTTTTTTTTCCTTGCTCTTTCTTTTGTTAATTTCTACCTTGATGGCATTGTGGTCAGAGAAGATACTTTGAATTATCTCAACGTTTTGGATCTTGTTGAGGATTGCTCTGTGGCCTAAGATGTGGTCTATTCTGGAGAACGTTCCATGTGCATTGGAAGAGAATGTGTACTTTGCAGCTGTTGGATGGAGTGTTCTATATATGTCTATGAGGTGAAGATGGCCGATTGTGTCCTTTAGGTCTTCTGTATCTTTGCTGAGTTTCTTCTTAGTTGTTCTGTCCTTCATTGAGAGTGGTGTGTTGAAGTCTCCTACTATTATTGTGGAACTGTCAGTTTCTCTTTTCAGTGTTGTTTGAGTTGGTTTTATGTATTTTGGAGCCCTGTCATTGGGTGTGTAGATGTTTATTATGGTTATGTCTTCAGGATGGATCATCCCCTTAATCATTATATAGTGTCCTTCTTTGTCTTTTATGGTAGATTTCATTTTAAAATCTATTTTATCTGAGATTATAATTGCCACTCCTGCTCTTTTTTTGGTAGTTGTTAGCTTGATATATTTTTTTCCAACCTTTGACTTTTAATCAATTCACATCTTTGTTTCTAAGGTGTGTCTCCTGTAGACAGCATATTGATGGATCTTGTTTTCTTATCCATTCTGTCACTCTCCATCTCTTTATGGGTGCATTAAGTCCATTTACATTCAGTGTAATTGTTGATAGATGTGGGTTTGTTGTGGTCATTTTGTAGTGCTTCTTTTGGTGGTGCTGACATTTTGTTTGCTCTTCTTACTCTCTTGTGCTGAGTTACTTTTGTTTGTGGATTTTTTTCATTTCTTTTGTTTTTGTAGGTTTTATTTTTGCTGAGACTTTATGTTTTTCCTCTCTTTTTAATGAGTATGTTTGTTAGCTTTCTTTGGTGTTACCATAAATTTTACCCTTAACTTTCTAAGTTTGAAGCAGTCTACCATTACTTGGTATCACCTTGCCTTCCTCTCCATTAGAAGGTTCTATACCTATGCCATTTATTCCCTCTTTTATTGTTTTCATGTTGTTGTCATTTACTGATTAAGTGCTCTGATTCCCTGTTGTATTTCTTTTGGTTTTGGATAGTCCTCGAGAGTTCATTTCCTAGATTGGTATCTGGCTGGTACGATCCTGCATCATAGGTTCTGCCTATGAGCTGAAGCTGTTTGTCCTCAGATTGAAGAACTCCCTTTAATAATTCTTGTAAGTTTGGTTTGACTTTTACATATTCCCTTAATTTCTATTTATCTGGAAATGATCTAATTTCACCACCAAATTTGAACGAGAATTTGGCAGGATATATTATTCTTGGCTGGGTTTTTTTTTCTTTCAAGATTTTATATATGTCATCCCATTGCCTTCTTGCCTGCATGGTTTCTGCCGAATAATCTGAGGTTAGTCTTATTGTTTCTCCTCTGTGTGTGACTACTTGTTTTACACAAGCTGCTCTCAGGATTCTTTGTTTGTCTTTGGTTTTGGCAAGTGTGACTATGACATGCCTTGGTGATTTTCTTTTGGGGTCTCTTCTATATGGTGTTCGTTGAGCTTCTTGGATGGGCAGCTTTTCATCTTTGATGATATTGGGCAAGTTTTCTGTCAGAAGTTCCTCAATGATCCTCTTTGTATTTTCTGTTTTCTCTCCCTGTTCTGCAATTCCAATCACTCGAAGATTTTTGCTTTTGATTGTGTCCCACATAACCCTCAGTGTCTCTTCATTTTTCTTTGTTCTTTTTCCTGAGTTTTCCTCAAACAGAGTTGTATCCAAGTGTTTGTCTTCATTCCACCGATCCTGTCTTCCACCATTTCAAATCTGCTTCTCAGCCCTTCTATGACATCGTCCATTTCTGAAATCTTGTTGTTTATCTTTTGGATTTCTAATTGTTGTTTTTGTATAATTTCTAGTTGTGAATTTATTTTGGCATTTTGTTCCTGCATTATTTTCCTGAGTTCTTCCAGTTTTTTGTCTGTATTTTCCATGAATCTGTCTATTTTTTCCTCATGTTTGTCAGCTTTTTGCCTCAGTTCTTGGAGACTTCTGAGTATTAGAGATTTGAATTCCCCATCAGGTAGTTCTAGTGCATTTTCTTCCAGAGGAGAGTCATCTGGTGTTTTATTTTGGATGCCTACTGGGACCATCCTGTCCTGTTTTTGTAAATGTTTTGTTATTGTGTTCTGTCTTCGGGACATTCAGTAGTTATTTTTCTCATTTATTGATTGTAGATTTGTTTGTTTCATCCCTTAAAAAAAAAATTGACTATGTCTGAGCAGGCAGACTATGTGTTCTTTGTTGTTTGCTCGTCTGTGGGCACAATACTTTTCACCTCCTTCTTTAACTGGCAGAGTCAATCACTCAGATATGGTTCGGCAGGGCAGGTCTAGCTGAAGAGGAGTTACTGGGACAGGTTGTTTGTGGCACTTACTACAGCCACCAGAGCGGGTCAATAATCAGCACAGCGCAGGTTCCAGTAGGCTGTGCCTGTGCTGCTTGGTGGTGTGAAGTCAAGCACACGGTGCAGGTAGGCAGGATGCAGTGGGTAGATTGTTATGTGTGGAGCTAAGATGGATATGGGAGAGAGGAAAGAGGAATAGGAGCCAAAAACAAACCAAAAAACAACAACAAAAAAGAAGAATGCTGGGGGAGCTTGCCGTTGGAGTGGAGAGATGAGAGACTATGAAACGGAGAAAAACAGAAAGGAAAGGAGGAAGGAAAGAAAAGAATGAATAAAGAAGAACCAGAAAAGTTAAAGAACCTCAAAGTTCCCAGGCATCCCACTGGTGCAGCTATGAGGTCTGAGGAAGTTGCTCTCAGATGTTGCACTACAGCCTGGCTAGAAGGTATAGCGTTATACAATGCCAGGTATTCAGGGAAATGAAAGAGAAAGAAGATATAGAGAGATGAGAAACTGAGCAATGAAGAAAAAAAAAAGTGAAAAATAGGAAAAAGAAAAGAAAGCAAATTAAAAAAAAAAAAAAACAGGAAAGGCCCCCAAAGAAACAGGAAAAAAAAAAAAAAAAAAAAACCAAGAAAAAAGAAATGCTCTCAGGGATCCTTATGCACGTCTGTGGAAGCCGAAGGGGAGTCTCCCTGCCACGCAGCTCAGCCTGGCCAGAAAGGGCTCCCAACTCAAGAAAAGGAATAGGAAACAAACAAACAATTCAAAACAAACAAACGAACAAAAGCCCCGGGATCCCACCAGTGCGGCAGCCCAAACCGGGAAGCAGCTCCACACTCGAACGGAGCTCTGCAGCCCCTCAGGAAGAAGCAAAGATGGCGCACGGAGCCAGGCATTCGAGCAAAAGGAGGGGGAGGTGGCGAGAGGCAAGTAAGGAATCAAAAGAAGCCCCCCCAAAAAAAAGCAACACTAGCAGCCAACAAATGGCACTCTGAGAGACAGGTAGTCCTGGCTGGTGTTTCTGGACAAGAGACTGTGTCCGTGTGAAGCAGAGGGGGCCAAGTGTGGGTGAAGAAGGGTAGAGAGTGGGAAAGTGTATATCACAAATTACTGGAGCTCTGCAGCCCCTCAGGAAGAAGCAAAGATGGCACATGGAGTGAGGTACTGGAGCGAAAGGAGGTGGAGGTGGAGAGAGGCAAGGAAGAAATAAAAAGAAGCGGAAAGAAAGCAACACCAGCAGCCAAGAAATGGCACTCAGACAGCCACCCATTTGGGTGTGTGGAATCCAAGCAGCCGCTGTTTCCTGGTCAAGAGACTGTGGCCGTGGGAAGCATAGGAGGCTGAGTTGGGGTGAAGAAGTGTGGGGGGTGGGAAAGCGTATATCGCAAATTACCGGTTGTTTTGTCTCCTTCTGGAAGCTCCTTAAGGCTGCTTTCTCATACCCCCTGTTTGCTGGTCTCTGATAGGAGTCCAAGATGGCGGATCCGGACTGTGTTAGCTGGTAGGGGACCTCTGTATGAATCTCTCCTCGATCTCCATTCTCTGTCAGTTTTCTCACTCCATTTGGTGCTTCGCTGAGGTCTTTATCTCTTCATTTGATGTTTTAGGGTTTCAGAATTGTTGTATTCTCTGTTCAGCTTAGTTTTTCAGATCTTTGCTGTGGAGGGACGGCTTGGTGCTTCTGCCTAGAGCGCCATTTTGCCAGAACTCAATCCTGATGTGCTTTTCTTATGTGTTGTAAATCCAATCTCTAGGATATTAATGAGGTGGAATTGGTGGCAGTTATATTAATAGGGCAGAACTCAATCTATAAGACTAGGCTGTGTTTTAAGCCAGTCTCTTTTGAGATATAAAAGTGAGAAGCAAGCAGAGAGACAGGGAGACCTCATACCACCAAGAAACAAGACCCAGGAGAATAGTGCATCCTTTTGACCTGGGGCCCCTGCACTGAGAAGCTCCTTGACCAGGGAAGATTGATGACAAGTACCTTCCCCCAGAGCCAACAGAGAGAGAAAGTCTTCCTCTGAAGGTGGTTCCCTGAATTTGGACTTCTAACCTCCTAGGCTGTGATAGAATAAACTTTTGTTTGTTAAAGCCATCCATTTGTGGTATTTCTGTTAAAGGAGCACTAGATAACTAAGACAGCTGTTAACCAAAAAGTCCACCAAGAAGTGACTCAGAAGAAAGTGATCCACTTCTGAAAAATCAGCCACTGACAACCCTAGGGAGCACAATTCTACTCTGACACACATGGTGTCAACTGGTAAAGATTAAGGTTTTTTTTTTTAAGGAAATGTTAATATTCTGTCTACCACACTGTTTTTGTGAGACAATTAGCAATCATATTACCTTAGTTTGTAGGAGAGCTGAGTTCTAGGATTTTTCTAAAGTTGCTTTTCAATTCCTAAAAATAATACAAGAAGACTCAGTACCATCATCACTTAACTGACATGGTTTATCTAGATAATAAATTGCCTTGCAATAAGAATTTTATGAAAGCATCATTTTCTCTTTCATTTTAATGGGAAAAAACCCAACCCATTCAGGTTAGAGTATAAGCTGTACTCTATGTAGAGCTCTAACAGAAGGCATTCTTTATATTGCTATTCATCTCTTGACCAAGGCAAATTCTGACAATAGTTTCTTTATGTCTTCTCTTTCACTTGACAAGCTCTTTGTGCTCTCATTCCAAAACCAAAAAACCAAACCCATTGCCGTCGAGTCAACTCAGACTCATAGCGACCCTAAAGGACAGAATAGAACTGTCGCACAGGGTTTCCAAGGAGCGACTGGTGGATTCAAACTGCTGACCTTTTTGTTAGCAGCCGAAATCTTAACTACTACACGTCAGGGTTCATTTCTCATATAATTGTTTGTTGGAGCTTCGTACGTACGTGTTCTGCCTGATCTCTTTCAGGGCAAAAGTACACAGGACAGAAACGCACGGCTTGGGTGCATTTTTCACCCTGAGATCACAGGCCTGAAGAACACGGCAACATTTCAGTCTTTTTGAACTTCTTCCCAGGGGATGATGCAAAGGGAAAAAGGACAGAATTTTGTATTTGTAAGAACTAATTTTCCAAAAGCTCTTCAGGGTCTTAAGAGAGCTGTTGGTTAGAGACTCTTCATAGCCAGGTAACTCTAAAATGAAACAGAAGGAGCAGAAGTGCATTCAGAGAACACAGACTGTGTCCCCCCAAAATATGTCAACTTGACTAGGCCATGATTCCCAGTATTGTGTGGTTGTCCTCTATTTTATGATCTGATGTATTTATCCTATGTGTTGTAAGTCCTAACCTCTATCATGTTAATGAGGCAGTTAAGAGGCAGTTATGTTAATGAAGCAGGACAAAATCTACAGGATTAGGTTGTATCTTGAGTCAGTCTTTTTTGAAATATAAAAAAGAGAAGTGAGCAGAGAGGAGAGGGATGTCATTACCACCAAGCAAGAGGGGCCAGAAGCAGAGCATTTCCTTTGGATTTGAGGTCTCTGAGTTGAGAAGCTCCTAGATCAGGGGAAGATTGATGACAAGGACCTTCCTCCAGAGTCGACAGAGAATTGTTGTGATTCTCCTCCCTCTGATTTCACTAACTAGTGGAAACTCAAGCTAAGTGAACAGGTAAACCGTCCAGGTCCCTGTGTTAACAAGAACTATGAGTAGATGAGAGCCAAGAACATGGATTAAAGCATTTACCACTCAGCCATGATCTACCTCAGTGAACTTGGGTAACACTTCTCCTTCCTGCATGTCTTAGATTGGGTTCTTTAGAGAAGCAAAACCAGTAAAGTATATAAATATACATATATAGAGATATTTATATCAAGGAAATGCCTCACAAGGTTGTTCAGGCTGGAACGTCCCAAGTCTGTGGGTCAGGATAGAGGCTCATCCTGATTCACGTAGCTGCAGGGGCTGGCGAACCCAAGATCAGCAGGTCAGAGAGCAGGGCTCTTGCTCACAGGCTGCAAGGATAGATGAATCCAAAGATCAGCAGGCAAGACCAAAGGTTAGCTGCTAGCTCAAGTCCCAAGAACAGGAAGTCAGACGCATAGAAGCCAGCTGCAGGATCCAGCAAGAGCAAAAAGCACCCAAAATTTGCCAGAATATCTGCTTATATTCGATGCGGGCCACCCATCCAAGGAAACTCCCTTTCAACTGATTGACTACTCACAGCAGATCCCATCATAGGAGTGATCACATATGGAATCTCATCAGGGAAGAGATCACATTATACAACCGCCAAAACACTGAGAATCATGGCCTGGCCAAGTTGACACACAATCTTAACCATCACACTACACCTCCATCTACTTCTTGAGAGGGTATGTTTCCAAATTGTGCCTCAGGAAGCCCTGAAGTTTCTAAACTTTTCTGTTTTGTTTACCTCTGTATTCCCAAGTTTTAGAATAGTACCTGAACTTTAGTAGACTCTCAGTAAATATTTTTAGAATGAATTAATTTTTGTTCTAAAATCTTCACATGTACATTTTATTGACATTACGTTCATCATGTTGTTCAGCCATCACCATTAACCATTCCCAAAATGAATCAATTTGTAAACTTATTGGACATATATAGAGATTTTACTAAGGTTCAGTTGCTGCAGTGTTTTCCAACTTCCAGGCCATGGCCAGGCTACATTAGAATTACCTGAGGGTCTTAAAATGCAGGTTATTTGCCCTGAGATAATCTTTAAACCTTAAGCCAAAAGTATCTCCTGAAGTCTTCTTAAACCCAAACAATAGTGTAGCTTAACTAGTAAAGAATGTCTGCTTTGAGCATTATGCTCTTTTTAAGAACTATCTATATGGGATCAAATCGACAACAGCAACTTGAAAGGTTAGATAGGAACCTTAGAGGGCAGTGAGTTTATGTTAATGAGGGAGGAACAACTCAGAAAAGGAGGGTGAGAATGCTTGCACAACTCAAAGAATGTAATTAATGTCACTGAATTGTACATGTAGAAACTGTTGAATTAATGTATGTTTTGCTGTGTATATTCTTGACAACAAAATAAAATAAATTATGTAAAAAGAAAAAAAATGCAGATTCCTGAGCTTGTTCCTGAAGATTTTGATTCAGTCAGCCTGAGGATGTGTACGACGTATTTATTTTTATTATTGTAGTCATGGTTGTTATTTTGCGTTTGTAGTGTTTAAAAGCACTTGGCTAGATATTTATTAAAGTCCTTCTCCACTCTAACAGTGTATAGTCCTTGTAGATGGTGAGAAAAATAATGCTGAGAGATTCCAACTAAGCAGCTGTGAGATTTGTTCCCTTCAAGTTTTGTTCTCTTTACAAGAAGTTGCTGATAATGTGTGAGAGGATTTTGCTTCCTTGCTTTAAGGCTGGGGTAAAGATCCCCTGAAGTAATTTCACTGCCTTGTGATCAAAGAAAAAGGCAACAGAAGGGGAGACCCTGAATCTCTCTTAGGTTTCTAGGATTTTGGGGGGATAGAATTCCTCGTTTATTAAAATATCTTTGGTGTGCTTCTCCCTTGTGGCAGGCATTATGGATCAGGCAGTGAAGAAGGTAGACAGGATTTCTGTTCCCACAGAGCTTATAGTCTAGTAGAGGAGATAGATATTATATAAACAATTACACAAATAATGATTTAAATTTCTGTCATGACAAATTTCTTACTTGGGAATACAGCTATTAAAAGGAAGTAATTAATATTTATCTTGTGTTTCTTCTATGAACTGTATTTTAGCATAACCAAAGAGCCCAGGTTGACAAGGTAAAGTTGTTCATTATGAAAGAATCCTTTACAATAAAGAAGAAAGGTGTGACAGAATCCACAAATCACTGTTTTATTACCTTTAAATAAATAATTAAAACAGTCAACGATCATCAGGGATGAAACCATTAGAAGGAAAGTTGGTGAGGAACTTGACAATGAGGGACCAGGCTGTTACCACCTGAATCCTTAGATCAAACTTAGAATGACTAACGTTGGACAACCAAACATTGTGTGCCTCCTGACGGGATGCGTTACAGAGCACCCGGCATCACTTAGGATAGTTCCTTGCCATCGAAGTTATATCTGAATCTAATCAAGCCTGAAGAGTTTATGATTATGGAAATATGGAGTAGAGAAACAAATGAGATGACCCTCTAAAAAGGCAAAACCAAAATGCAGAACATCTTACATGGTATTTTCAATGGCCCCGTTGTTTGTTGTTTTTAAAATAAATTTGTGTTATAAACAAAGATGAGGGAGGATTGTTCTAGATTAAAAGAGATTTAAGAACATAATAGTCCCTGGGTGGTGCAAAACGTTAAACACTTGACTACCAACTGGAAGGTTGGCAGTTTGAGCTCACCCAGAGGTACCTGAGAAGAAAGGCCTAGAGATCTGCTCCTGAAAAGTTACAGGCTTGAAAATCCTATTGAGAAGTTCTACTCTGTCACATATGAGACCACCATGAGTTGGTATCGACTTAAAGACAACTGGTTTTTTTTGTTGTTGTTGTTTTTTGTTTTCGGAACATAACAAGGGGTAATTTGTGGACCTTGCTTAGATGCTAATTAGAAACAACCAGCTCTAAAAATACATTTTTGAGACAACTGGGGGGATTTGATTTTGGATAGGATATTAGATGACACCAAGGAATTGGAATGGATTTTGTTAGCTGTGACAATAGCATTGTAGTTGTGCCCTGCATCACGTTCCCTCAACCCAGCTGTTGCATTGTACCCAGAGATGTGCAGGTCAAACCCCGTAGAACAGCTCCTAAATTTCACCGGAGATCTCTCACTTTCTGCTTTGAGCTTCTCTGTGGGGACCTTCCCAGTCATTTTGTCTCATTCTGAAGCATTCCATTGCAGGAGCATAAGATAGCTAACACCCGGTTATCAACTGAGGTGTGTTCCCCAAAAAGGTATAATGAAGTCCTGGCCCCTGGTCTGTGAACATGATGTTTGGAAATAGAGTCTTTAAGGTTAATCAGTTAAGTTAACATGTGGTTATACTGGAATAGGGTGGTTTAAAATCAGGAAAGATCTGCATCACAGTTGTATTATTTCACTATACTTATTCAATCTGTATGTTGAGCAAATAATCTGAGAAGCTAGACTATATGGAGAAGAACACAGCATCAAGATTGGAGGAAGATTCATTAACAACCTGTGATATGCAGATGATACAACCTTGCTTGCTGAAAGTGAGGAGGACTTGAAGCAGTTACTGACGAAGATCAAAGACTACAGTCTGTGGGGACATATGCCATTTAAACATGGCTGCACTATGGACAACTGCAGCCCCCATAGGCCTCTATGCTGCTCAGCATGTTGAGACTTGTCCCCAACATGTTGAGACTTGTCTCCAACATGTTGAGACTTGTCACGATTTGTTTTCCCAAACCTATTGTCCCTTTACTGATTGGCTTGTTTACCTGAATTCCTTCTCCCTTGCCCGCACCCAAAGCCCATTGTTTTGTTAATTGCTCTATTGCTTGCTGTATTGACTATAAAATAAACTCCTGGGACTGAAGCGGGGTTCAACTCCTCAGAGTGACCCTCCTGGCCCCACTTCTTTGTAAGAGTTGTGGCATGGTTACCGTCTCCGCCGCTCGCTGAGACAACAGTCTTCAGCAACATAAGGAAAACAAAAATCCTCACAACTGGACCAATAAGCAACATCAAGATATATGGAGAAAAGATTGAAGTTGTCAAGGATTTCATTTTACTTGGATCCACAATCAATGCCCATGGAAGGGAACAGTCAAGAAATCAAATGACGTATTGCATTGGGCAAATCTGCTGCAAAAATCTACTTAAAGTGTTAAAAAGCAAAGATGTCACCTTAGATGAGGACCGTCTCAGTCATCTAGCACTGCTTTAACAGAAATACCACAAGTGGATGGCTTTAACAAAGATAAGTTTATTCTCTCACAGTCCAGTAGGCTGTAAGTCCAAATTCACGGCATCAGCTCCTGGAGAAGGCTTTCTCTCTCTGCACGCTCTGGAGGAAGGTCCTTGTGATGCGTCAGTCTTTCCTTGGTCTGGAAACATCTTAGCCCAGGGACTTCAGGTCCAAAGGATGTGCTCTGCTCCCAATACTGCTTTCTTGGTGGTATGAGGTTTCCATGTGTCTCTGTTCACTTCCCTCTTTTATATCTCAGAAGACATTGGATTAAGACACTATCCAAACTTGTATACTTCATCAGTACAACTGCTGCTAATCCATCTTATTACATCATAGTGATTGAATTTACAACACAAGAGGAAATCACATCAGATTACAAAATGCTACACAGTTATACAATACTGGGAATCATGACCCAGCCAAGTCGACAGATATTTTGGGGGGACACAATTGAATCCATGACAAGGACTAAGGTGGGCCTGACCCAAGCCACGGTATTTTCAATGGCCTCATATGCTGGACAATGAATAAGGAAGACAGAAGAAGAATTGATGCCTTTGAATTACGGTGTTGGTGAAGAATATTGAATATGCCATGGACTGCCAGAAGAATGCACAAATCTGTCTTAGAAGAAGTACAGCCAGAATGCTCTTCAGAAGCAAGGATGGCAAGACTTCATCTCACATACTTTGGACATGTTATTAGGAGGGACCAGTCCCTGGAGAAGAACATCATGCTTGATAAAGTAGAGCATCAGTGAAAAGAAGGAAGATCCTCAAAGAGATGGATTGACAAAGTGGCTGTAACAGATGAGCTCAAACATAGCAAGGATTGTGAGGGTGGTGCAGGACTGGGCAGTGTTTCATTCTGTTGTACACAGGGTCACTATGAATCAGAACCAATTTAACAGCACCTAACAGGAACAACAACAAGGGTGGTGTCCTTATAGTGGAGCCCTGGTGGCACAGTGGTCAAAGAGCTTGGCGGCTAACCAGAAGGTTGGCAGTTCAAATCCACCAGGCACTCCTTGCAAACTCTATAAGGCAGTTCTATTATGTCCTGTAGGGTCACTATGAGTCAGAATTACTCGAAGGCAATGAGCTTTTTTTTTTTTTTTTTTTTTTTGGTGTCCTTACGGGAGCCCTGGTGGGGCAGTGGTTAAGAGCTCCACTGATAACCAAAGGGTCAGCAGTTCAAATCTACCAGCCACTCCTTGGAAACCCTATGGGGCAGTTCTACTCTGTCCTATAGGGTTACTATGAGTCAGAATCGACTTGTTGGCAATGGGTTTGGTTTTTTGGTTTGATTTGGTGTCCTTATGAAAGGAGAAGAGACACATAGGGACATGCAGAGGGAAAAACACCATGTGACGAGGGAGACAAGAAGTTGGAACTATGCTGCAGCTGCAAGGGATGCCTGGGGCTGCCAGAATTGGTAGAGATGAAAAAGGATCTTCCCTTAGAGTCTTCAGGGAAAGCATGGTGTTACCGATACCCTGATTTTGAACTTTAACCTTCAAAACTGTGAGACAATAAACTTCTGTCATTTTAAGCCACCCACTTTGTAATAATTTGTTACATCCACTCTAAGAAACTAATACACATCCCATGGGGCAAACCCTGACTATAGAGTACGGGAAACAGTGGATATGCACTCCTCATTTCTGTCTCTCAGTGGACAATCTGAATCTCATTCTACACGGCTCCTTGCAGGGTCCTCAGTGGAGCCCCACAGGATTGATCCTTGACAATGCATTTTTGGATTGGCGTCTTCATTTTCCCTGTACTGCATTCTTTTCTGGAATCATTTTCCCAAATAACCAGATAACAACCTGCATGCAAGCTCTTGTTTCAGGCTCTGCATTGAGGGGGGGTGGTGACAGCTGGGAGGGGGACCCAGGCTGAGACAATGGCTATGACATAAATCGGTCGTTTTTAAGACCTGCATATTTAAATGTTTAGAGATGAAGTGGCATGATGCTTGGGATTTGCTTTAAATATTTCACCAACATAAAAGAAGGAAGAAAAGGAAAGGGATTGATGAAGCAAATGTGGTAAAATCAGAATGACTGTTGAACCTAAGTGTTAAGTATATGAGAGAATATGCTTCAATATTTTTTAAAAAATTGTGACAAAAGGTTTAAGAAGTTAAAACTATTACAAGGGCTGAGAAGCAGAGGAACAGAGGGCTAGCTTAAGTGGAGGATCAGAAAAGAACTTTCTGAGTCAGTGGTTTTAAACTGTGGCTTTTTCAGAGCTTTTGCCCCAAGGCACTTAAGGTAACTTGGTAAATCTGGCCAGAGTTGCAGGATCACATCTGGAATCTTGCTTAGAACATTGGGTACAAAGGCTGTCACCCATTCCCTTCTACAGCTGCCTGTCTTTTAGCACTTCCTGCTTTTGAATGGTTCGTTCCCTTTGTGTTCCATCTGCTGTTGTTGTTAGCTGCTGTAGAGTCAGCCCTGATTCATGGTGACCCCATGCGCTGACGAACGAAATTCTGTCCATTCCGCACCTACTCCCTAATCGGTTGCACAGATCAGGCCATTTTGACCCATAAGGTTAATGCACTCAGCTGCTAACCGAAGGGGTGGAGATTCAAGTCCGCCCGGATGTGACTCAGAAGAAAGGCCTGGCAATCTACTTCCAAAAAAAATCAGCCATTGAAAAGCCTATGGAGTACTGTTCTACTCTGACACGCACAGCGTCGCCATGAGTCGGAATCAACTCGACAGCAACTAGTTTTCAATCTCCACAGAAGGTGGTAGGTAAATCATTTTGCTTGAAATATTTTCATGGTCTCTTAGATACCTACTGTATCTCCAGCTGACTCTTTGAAACCTAACTGCTTCTTTTCTTTCTTGTGAAAGTGGAGAGGAAATACGGGGTGTATTGTAAGATGGTCTAAAGTTGCATTAACTCCCTGTTAAACTTGATTAAGTAACTGCCTTCCGTGGCTATTTGAGACGCCCAAATGCTTAGATCTATTTGATGTGAAGAGATTCAAAGCTCAGTGCTCTGTGCGGTCATTTTGTGCTGTGAATGAAGCTGCTGGAAGGAACATTTCCCCTGTGGAGCACATTCATGCTCTACGTGCAACAGACAAAGGGCCATTTCATAGCTGTGTAACCCTCGCAGGGCTAGGAGAATGCCTTTTGCCTATAATTTCCGTAAATAACGAGTGAAATCATTCTTTTTAATTTGCTTTATTTTGTTGTGCCTTATTTACAGCCTGATAATGACATTTAATTCCACAGGCTTACTGATTTGTACCAACACCCTTCTGTGATGTTTTCTTGGACATTTAGCTTGCTTTATGTATCACAAGTTGCTTTTGTAACTGTATTGTATTTAGTCCTCGCAGTAAACCTGTGATGTTTTTCCCTTCCTCCTTCCCTTCCCTTCTCTTTCCACTTGTCTCTACTCTTTTCTATTTCTTTCCTTTCCTCTCTTTCGTTCCTTTTCCGTACCCCTTCTCTCCCTCCTTTGTCCCTTTCTTCCCTCCCTCCCTTCCTTTCTTACTCGTGACATATATTTTTTGAAGGTTGGCTTGGAAGTTGAATAGCCTAGGTTCAAATTCCAGGTCAGCTATTCCCTAGCTATGTAAGCTTAGGTAAGTTACTTGAGCTCTAAGACTAAATTCTCTCACCCATAAAACTGGCATAATAATAATGTGCTTTAGCAATGAGGTAAATGCTTCCTGAAGTGTTTACCGGGCTCAGACTCTGGCAGATGAAAAGCACTGAAAATAGAAATATTTTAGTACTTATTGCTATTAATATTGCTCCCTTAAGTTACACATCTATGACTAATTTGACACACCCATGTAGTTCATAATGGAGCTATTGACAAAACTGAGGCATGCAACTGTTAATGTTGTTAAATTTACAAATCAGTAAGGATTCTTTCTATGTTTAAAAAGTAGTCTCAGAATTCCTGATAATTGCCTGTTGTTATTGTATCTATGTTATCATAGCTATATCTAATAGCCAGTCAAGTCATTCTTTTTAATTTGCTTTCCTTTGTAATTACCTGATACCCAGAACCTGCTACTACGTAGGTCAAGTTTTTGCCCTCCAGGAGTTTGAATCCTAAGAAATGAGAATAACTGAACCAGCTATTTCGATAAGAATATGATTTAACACTTGTCTCAGTTAACTTGCCTATTTTCTAGAAAAATGTGGCTAAAAGTTTAATGTTTCTTTCCCCTAAGTCTGCTTATTTATTAAGAAGGTACAGTGAAAAAAAGCTATAATTTCACACGGTTGCTACTTGCCTCAGGGGATAAATGGAATCCTCATTCCCTTGACAGGACAAGTGATTGAGAGAACAAAGAAACACAGAATTACCTGATGATTTCCTGAATAACGGCCATTTAGCATGATTCTGGCCCAAACTTCTTCTTGTTCCATGTCTTAGCCTCCTAGAGTTGCTGTAACAGGAATACAACAAGTGGGTGGCTTTAAAGAACAGAAATTTGCTATCTCACAGTTTAGAAGGGTAGAAGTCTGAAGTCAGGGCACCAGCTCTAGAGGAAGGCTCTCTCTCTGTTGGCTCTGCGGGGAGGTCCTTGTCTCTTTTAGCTTCTGTAGCCCCAGAGTTCCTCGGTCCTTGGCGATCTTACTGTGTTACCTGTCTTCCTCCTATTTGTACTTGCTTGTCTCTGTGTCTGTGCTGCTCTGTATAAATCAAAAATGATTAGGACACATCCTGCACTGATATGCCTCGTTAGCACGACAAAGAAAACCCTATTCCCAAACAGGATCATACCACAGGTATGTTGTTGTTAGGTGCTGTCAAGTCAGTTCCGACTCATAGCGATCTCATGCACAACAGAACAAAACACTGCCTGGTCCTGTGCCATCCTCACAATCACTGCTATGTTTGAGTCCATTGTTGCAGCCACTGTGTCAATCCATCTCGTTGAGGGTCTTCCTCTTTTTCAGTGACCCTCTACTTTACCAAGCATGATGTCCTTCTCTAGGGACTGGTCCCTCCTGATAACATGTACAAGGTATGTGAGATGTAGTCTTACCACCCTTGCTTCTAAGAAGCATTCTGTCTGTACTTCTTCGAAGACAGATTTGTTTGTTCTTTTGGCAGTCCATGGTATATTCAATATTCTTCACCAACACCATAATTTAAAGGCATCAACTCTTCTTCTGTCTTTCTTATTAATTGTCCAGCTTTTGCATGTATATGAGGCCATTGAAAATACTATGGTTTGGGTCAGGCCCACCTTAGTTCTTAAGGTGACATCTCTGCTTTTTAACACTTTTAGAGGGATCTTTTGCAGCAGATACACCCAATGCAATACCTAGTTTGATTTCTTGACTGCTGCTTCCATGGGTGTTGATTGTGAATCCAAGTAAAATGAAATCCTTGACAACTTGAATCTTTTCTCCATTTATGGTGATGTTGCTTATTAGTCAAGTTGTGAGAATTTTTGTTTTCTTTATGTTGAGGTGCAATCCATACTTAAGGCTGTGGTCTTTGGTCTTCATCAGTAAGTGCTTCATGTCCTCTTCGCTTTCAACGGGCAAGGTTGTGTCATCTGCATATCCACAGGTATAAACCCAAAACCAAACCCGTTGCCACTGAGTTGGTTACGACTCATAGAGACCCTATAGGACAGAGTAGAAGTGCCCCATAGGATTTCCAAGTCTGTAAATCTTTGCAGAAGCAGACTGTCACATCTTTCTCTTGGGGAGTGGTTGGTGGGTTCGAACCACCAACTTTTGGTTAGCAGCCAAGTCCTTTAATTACCGCACCACACACAGGTATCCCTCCATAGATATAGGGGTTAAGATGCCAACTTACATTTTTTGGGGACACAATTCAATCCACAACATTCCGTAACAGTACTTCTACCGATAGCGTCTCATCATAACCTGTGGGTTGTGGAGTGTATGTGTCCCATTGCCACTGTGGGCACTCTGTACAAACGGAGATTCACAGAAGCCTTATCTTCTACATGTTTATGACCCAAGCAATTATTATTCGCTTACACTTTTCATTGAAATCTAGTGTAGTATAGTAGTTAAGAATGGGAGCTTAGAGCCGACAAGACCCCTCCTCTTTTCCTTACTAGCTGTATGACCTTTCTGAACCTCAGTTTCTCTTGTGTAAAATGGAGATAACAATGGTAATAACTTCATAGAGTTACTATGAAGAATTAATGAAAAAAATGCACATAAAGCATTTTGTATAGAGCTTGGTATATAGCAAGCAGTTTTCACCACTTATTTATTCATTTAAGTGTTTTTAAATATCTACTACATACTGGGAAGGAGCCCTGATGGCACAGTGGTTAAGTGGTCGGCTGCTAACCAAAAGGTCGGAGGTTCAAATCCACCAGCTGCTCTGTGGGAAAAAAGTGTGCCAGTCTGCTTCCGTAAAGATTACAGCCTTGGAAACCCTATGGGGAAGTTCTACTCAGTTCTGTAGGGTCATTATGAGTCACAATCGACTTGATGGCAATGGGTTTGGTTTTTAGTTTATGTACTGGGCCTGGGCCAGGTGCAGGAGATACGAAGGTGAATAAAACCCTGTTTAATTTACCCTCAAAGAATTCACAAAACACGGCAAAAAGATTTTCAGATAGCAAGGTCAAATGATCAATACCAAAGTCTCCCAATCCATAGAGTTGTAGTGATACATGCCAGTTGTATAGTTTGACAAGGCATTTAATTTGGCCCTTTGTATACCCATAACTGATTTCAGATCCGACAGTTTCCTTTAGAGTTAGATGCCTCATGCCTCCGTTCATTCTGAAGAATTATCTTTCAAACAATACTTTGCAAAAACTGCATGTTGGAACATTATCAAATAACCTAATGTAATTAGAGCCCAATGCTGCTGATGTGATCAGTTTCAAAACCTCTAGCCTTTTGAATATAACACAGAATAATTTATAGTTAAACTCCAGTGGAATTTTCAAATTAGATTCCATGTTATTTTAGCTGAGTAGCAACTTACAGAGCCTCAAGGCACTAGGAAGACATAAGCAACTGAAAAAAGAAATAGAACCTAGAATGACAGCCTTGCCAAAAAGCAATCAAATTTAAAATTTAAGAAAAGTGGGCAGTCACATATTGTTGTGATACCAGTTAATATCAAATCAATACTGGCCATAAACTGGGTTTGTTAATTATTACTGCCGGTTACTTCTCTGCAGAGGTCAAAGAAGGAAAAATAAACAAATAAATAAATGGTCATAAATGGGTATATGCCAGCTTTACTGAAAAATATTTGCTGGCTTTAGGGCAAAGCGACGAATCCTCCGAAGATCAACTTCTTCACCTCGTCAACAACAGTTGGTAAAGGGACCACAGGGTTTCTGCTTCTTTATCTGCAAAGGAGAGAACAAAAGAAAATTATCCCAGTAGCTTGGATTTAAAAATCAAAACCAAAATGGCTTGACCAATCTGGATTGATGTCTCAGTTTTTTTGTTTTTTTTTTCATGAAAACATAGTCCCAATGAAATACAGTATGAGAAATTTGAAAATCAATTCATCTGATAAGCCAAGTATTTTATAGAAATGATCCATGAAGATAAAGTGAGATGAAGAACAAGCCATTTTCAGTCTTGAAAATTTCCTATTTTCAGGAATAAACAATACGTGGATCTTCCCCTAGTACTGGCTTCTTAAGCCTCTTTACTTTCTAACATTATCCGGATTGCCCACATCTTTTTCCCTATCTTATCTGTGTAGATCAACTCAATTAATTATTACCCAGCTAATATGAGCAGTCTAGTACCTACATACATTTCCAGGCTAATTTTCCAACTGTTCCCATTCCACTCATTCTTCTTTTTGGCTTTCTAATATTTTTTGCTTTCCCCTGATCACATCTTAGTGTTGTAGGTCTCCACACTTTGGCATTTACTATTCACTGTTTTTTTTTCCTACGTGTCGAACTCCTACTCATCCTCCAAGACTCATTTCTAACATTCTCTTCTCTATGATGCCTTCACTGTTTATATTACTCTATAAATAACCATTTGGTGTGTGTTTGCCCAACTGGACAGTAAACTTCATGAATAACAGGACCATGTCTTATTCTTTTTTTTAATTATTGTGGTAAATATGCACATATATAATAAAACATTGGCCATTTCAACATTTTTCACACATATAAGCCAGTGACATTAATTATGTTTATCATGTTATTCAATCATCACCATTATTCATTTCCAAATTTTTCCATCACCCTTAACAGAAGCTCACTGTTCCTAAGCAATGAGTTCCCCCTTTTCCCTTTCTCTCTTCATCCCTGGTAACTCTCATTCACTTTTGTATCTCTAGGGCCCAGCACAGGCCTAGCACATAGCAGGTACCTCATAGATGTTTGTTGCATTCCGGACTGCTATATATGGTGGTTAGTACTCTGCCCAAGACATGTGGCTCAGGGGCAGGGTGCTAAAATCCAGCTTGTCACGATGGGTACCCTGATGTAGGCCTGTATCAGCCCTAAAGAGAGGCACTAATTTTTTAATTTGTCTACCCAGGAGGGCCCATTTTGCAATTTCCCTAGGGGCATTAAATGTGCTAATAACTGACTTGGTTAGATAGGTGGATGAACAAACAAGTGAAAGAAGTTTCCCATAATCCCCTGGTGTTGTTAGGTGCCATGGAATCGATTCTGACTCACAGCGACCCCATGTGACAGAGTAGAACTGCCCCGTAGTATAATCTTTATGGAAGCAGATCGTCAGGTCTTTTTTCTTTTGAATGGCTGGTGGGTTCTAACTGCCACCTTTTGCTTAGCAGCCAAGCTCTTAACTGTTCCGCCACCGCGGCTCCTTGGACAGGCTCTAAAACAAAACAAAACAAAAAAAAAACCCGGTTGCCTGCCATTCAGTCGATTCCGACTTACAGTGACTCCACAGGACAGAGGAGAACGGCTCCATAGGGTTTCTAAGGAGCGGCTGGTAGACTGGAACTGCCAACCTTTTGGTTAGTAGCCAGCTCTTAATCACTGTGCCACTAGAACATTCTGTAGGGATACTAAATGTGTCCACCAAGAGTCCATTGGTTGTTACATAAGCATCTCTGTGCTCTGTAAAAGAGGGTGGTCCTAAGATCTTAGTTATATAAGCACTATTACAATCAACAAAAAAAAAAAAAAATCAAATGTGTCTAGGCAAAGGCACGCTGTTTAGTTGATTTAAAAGACATTTTAGCTAGAGTGAATTTGTTCCAGCATATTGAAAATACTACATCCTATATTGTAACACCTCATTAGCTATTATTAGTAGACTAGAAAGGATAATCTCATTCTGGGTATGATCTCAATCATTCATTCACTCATTCATTTATTACAAAATATTTACATTGCCCCAGTGCTTAATGTAATACTTAACATATAGTAGACACTCAGTGAATACATGTTGACTTGGAATATATTCATGTATGCATTCTTTTATTCTTTCATCAATATTTGTGGGACAGCCACCTCAGGTCAGACACTATGTTAAGTCCTAGAGATATACTGGTGATCAGTATACAGTCTCTGCTCTCAATGTGCTTCATCTGTTTTTGTAGCTTCCCCTCTGAATGATTGTTGTTGTTAGCTGCTATTGAGTCAGACCCCGACTCATGGCAACCTCGTGCACAGCGGGATGGGATCCTTGTGATCAATAGGGGTTTTTTTTCCCTCCAGTCCTTTCTTCCTGGGCTGGCTTAATCTGGGAAGAGAGTAGACCCTACTCTTAAACGTTCTTGGGAAGGAGACGTTAAATGAGTGGTTCTCAATCCTGGCCTGCACTTGTGAGAACCACCTGCAAAACTTTTAAAAGTACCCATGTTTGGTTCTTAACTCAGGCCAGTTAAATCAAAATCAGTGAGGGTAGGGCTCAGGCATTGCTACTTTTTAAAGCTTTCCCAGCGATTGTGAGAAGCAGTCAGGACGGAGAACTACTAAGTGATTTCCTACTCTTTCAGGTGTAGAAAAACCTGTTTTTTTTTTTTTTTTTAAGAGCTAACTTAAAATTTTTCTGTTGCTTTTTGTTCCCTTTCTCTCCTGAAAATGGGCTGACTTATCTTCAAAACTGGATCTGATACTACCTCTCTGCTTCTTCCAAGGTAGGTTTATCTTTATTAAGAGTCAAAGTGTTGAAATGTAAATCACCAGCCTACCTGGAGCCAAACTCTTATAGCCTGACTCCATGATGAATAATCAATATGCAATAATTCCACTTTCCAAACAATGCTCGGGGTTGACAGTAGCGGCTTCTGGCAGATCGATAAAGTACTCGAAGATACTTGTTTCAGTGGCTCTTTAAATTTTACATCACCATTTGATTTGCTCCAACAACATTCAAGTCTTGCCTCTTTAAGTTATTGTTTTAGCAAGTTCAATTTACACTTGGTTTCAATATGAAAAGCTTAGGAGATTTAGTTTAATGCCTTATTAGCTGTAAAATCAACCACTGTTGCAACTGCATGGTGTGGGGAGCAGTGAAAAGGTTTCTGTTCCTTGTTTAAGATTTCCCTCTGCGTTTCTGGCCAGTGACAGCTTCTTCAAATGCAGGCCTGTCCTCACAATACCTGCCTTCTAAGCTCCTAAACACTGGGCCCAAATTCGAAATACATTTCCCTCCAGTGTCAAAGGTTCCCGGGGTAAAAACAAGCTACTGTGAACACAGATTACTCCCAGCAGTGAATTGTTCTCATCAAATGTGAATCCATACAATAGACAGTTTCCAAAGCTTATCAGGATGCAGGTTTTATTTTTAAATCAAGGCATTTCAGCAAGCTGGCCTAATTGGGGGGAGAAGACCAGTAAAAAAGTAGTTGCCTTTGAGTAGATTCCAACTCATAGTGACACCATGTGTGTCAGAGTAGAACTGTGTTCCATAGGGTTTTCAATGACTGATTTTTTGGAAGTAGATTGCCAGGTCTGTGAAGTTATTTATCTATTGTTGCATAACAAACTACCCCAAAACTAAGTAGCTAAAAACAAAAACCATTTATGATTTTTCTGGATTCCGTGGGTGGTTGGGTAGGTCTTCTGCTTTCTGGTCTAGGTGGGCTTAGCTGAGGCCGCAGGGATGGCTGGAAGGGAAGCCTCTTGCTACACATATTCTTTCATCCTAGACTTCTTCAGGAATGTCTGGGTGGTGTTAATGGTTAAAGTGTTGGGCTGCTAACCAAAAGACTGGAGGTTTGAATCCACCCAAAGTTTCCCTGAAGAAAGGCCTGATGATCTACTTCTGAAAAATCAGCCATTGAAAACTCTACGTAGCACAGTTTTACTCTGACACACATTGGGTCACCAGGAGTTGGAACTGACTTGATGGCAACTGATTAGGCTTCTTCAGACAAATTGACCTCAAGGCTCAAGAGGGGGAGAGCAGAAGCTGCAACGTCTCTTAAGGCCTAGTCTTTGGAATTTGTACAAAGTAACCATCACCAAATTCCATTGATTAAAGAAAGTTACAAGGGCAGCCCATTTAAGAAAGTAGAGAAATAGATTTCACCTCTGATGGAAAGAGCGGCAAAGAGTTGTGGGGACAGGAAAAAGGAATTCACTGGGGGAGAGGGAGGCATTATTATAAAGATCTGTTCCAAGCTCCAAATGATATATTTTTGTGCAAATACTCCATCTGACCTATACATAAATGTAAGCTTCAGAGACATAAGATTCATACCTTATATATTAAAATCTCATACATTTGCATTTCTACTGTCTCTCATGATACCCTGCACACTATAGATACTCAATTATTGCCTCATTGTGTTTGTTGCCACTACTGTATTTATATTGCTGTATTTAGGATAGCTTTTATTTTTACACTCACGTCACTGGATGTACAGAGATTCTTGAGCTCTTAACCACTGGGCCACCAGGGCTCCCCAAAGACCTTAGGGTACATCGTTTCAAGAAAAATGGGAGTGGATTCTGGAATAAATTATATTGATTTTAATTCAGACATTTAAATTTGTTTTGTTTATTGCTTTTGCAATTGAAGAATTGATCTCAACAAAGCAGACAGAGTGAAAATAGATTGGTTTTATTGAATTCACAGTGACCCGATTAAAAAACATAGTAGTTACAAGAAAAATAATCATACTTCCTATTATATTACAGACTTTTTTTCCTTCAAAAATTTATTGGTTTAATATAGTACGTAAAGAAGACAAATTTTATTTAGCATTGTGCAGAATGGTTTGGGGTAGTTAGAAAACATATTTCTTAGAATATTTCTTTTTTATTCAGATGATTGCAAAGCTTATTTTGTTAAGAAGGTACCTTGCAATCTTTGATGCTTTTCATGTTGAATGAACAACCATCGATAATCAATCAGACAATTCACATTGATATTGATTTGGATCTTTATTTCCTAAAAGAAATGTTGAAATATGAGTCTCTCCTCAAATGAATTCTTTTCTTAAAACAAAACACTCATGTTTGATTTAGAACATTTCTAAAATACAGAAGGGAGTGGAGAAGAAAGTAAAAGTCTCCTGATCTTCTGACATCTCATCTTGACTGTTAATAATTAAAATATAATATCCAATATTTAATTAAATGTTGAGCTTACTCTGTTTGAACTCAGGAAAAGAATAGATCTGGATATATTTTCTGATAATTCCTTCACTATCCAAACTGCTATTACTTACTATCCAAAATCAGGAACCAAATAGATTTGGATAACATAGAATCCCTTGTTATCTAAACTTGTTCTGCAAGCTCTCACAAGCCAATAACAGATTTGGATAGTGAGGGGATACTTGTATGTAGGTTATCTACGCTCTTTGCAAGGAACCTTAGTGGTACAGTGGTTAAGGACTCAGCTGCTGACTGAAAGGTCAGCAGTTCAAACCCACCAACTGCTCCCGGGCAGCAAGATGTGGCAATCTGCTTCCGTAAAGATTACAGCCTTGGAAACCCTATGGAGCAGTTCTACTCTGTTCTAGAGGGTTGCTATGAGTTGGAATTCCTTGATGGCACACAACATCACGCTCTTTAAAAAAATTAGTATCATGAGGATGACGCAGGACCTGGCAAGGTTTTGTTCTGCTGTACAAAAGGTTGCCATGAGTTAGAATTAACTCTGTGGTGCCTATCTATGTAACTAGTAATGGATATTAGGTTTTTTCCTCCAATTATCTGCTAATACTAAAAATGCTGCAATTAACAACTATGTATATAAAAACCAAAACCAAACCCACGGCCGTGGAGTTGATTCCAACTCATAGTGATTCCATAGGTTTTCCAAGGCTGTAAATCTTTATGGAAGCAGACTGTCGCATCTTTCTCCCGTGGAGCGGCTGATGGGTTCGAACCGCTGATCATTTGGTTAGCAGCCGAATCTTTAACCACTGTAGCACCAAGGCTCCTACATGCAGTGGTTAAGAGCTTGCCTACTAACCCAGAGGTCAGCAGTTCGAATCCACTAGCCACTCCCTGGAAACCCTATGGGGCAGTTCTACTCTGTCCTAGAGGATGGCTATGAGTTAGAATCAACTCGATGGTAATGGATTGGTATATACATATAACCAAAAAAAAAAAAAAAAAAAAAGCATAGTATATTAGCATATTTATAAAATATAAAAATAGATGGATAGAAAAGTGTCTGAAAGCTTTAACAGCAAACAAGGGCTATCCCTGTGCCTCTGTGGACAGGGAGTAGGGAAAGTGGTGTGCCAGGGAGGATTTTACTGTTTACTTGACACGATTTATTGATTGTCTAAAAATTCTTTCTCAAGTATTTTTTACTTTGAATTTTAGAAAATGAATTTAAAGATCAAATATATTTAAAATAGTGATTTAGACTCAGAGTTATGATTTGGATAGACAGATACATTTGGGAATGTCCTAGTGTAAAATCACCACAAAGCTATAGTAAAGCAAGAAGAAAGATTTTATTTAGCATATGTTCAAAGAGGCAAAAGTGGGCAGTGGAAGCGGGAAACGGACAAGCATGCTGCCAGAGCCATGTCTGCCCAAGTCCAAGGAATGTTACAGATAATCATCAGTATATATTAACATTACAAATGGGTAAAATCATTAAAAGTTTCACCTTTTCAAAGATTGGCTGAAAAACTGCTAAGTCACTGTGATTCTACATTTTGAATTGTCTTTCTTAATAATCATTGGTACAAATTTCAGTAACAACAGTCAGGAGGGTCTTCATTGGTCCAACAAATCTCACTATTTACTAAATACTAATAGAAAAAGGGAAACCCTGGTGGTGTAGTGGGTAAGTGCTATAGCTCCTAACCAAAAGGCTGGCGGTTTGAATTCATGAGGTGCTCCTTGGAAGTTCTATGGGGCAGTTCTACTCTGTCCTATAGGGTCACGGGGAGTTAGAATCAACTGTACAGAAACAGTTTTTTTGCTTTTTTTTTTTTTTGGTCTACTGGAAAAAGAGGAGCCCTGGTGGCTCAGTGCTTAAGAGCTTGGCTGTTATCCAAAAGGTTGGCAGTTCGAATGCACCAGCTGCTCCTTGGAAACTCTGTGGGGCAGTTCTACTCTGTCCCATAGGGTTGCTATGAGTTTTTTCACAGAAAAAGCTAAGGGTGGAAAATACGTGGGTCTTTTGTGCTCTAAGTATTTGTTTATGTGAAGTGTTCTCTAAAGGTATTTTCCAAGATTATCCTAGCTATGTTTTTTATACCTCAGGGCCCAGTTGATGTGTCCTTGTGAGCCCTTGTGGCTCCAGCTCCAGCTAGGTCACATTCTTTATACTCAAGGATAGGGAATAATGGCTCCAATTTCAACTCCTAAAATCAGCAAGTTGGCACTGGAAAGAAATTTTAATGGGAAATCGCTTACTTCTAAAACCAACTCTCCCTCCCTTTGCGGGGGGGGGGGGCGCGGGGGAGTTGCAGATAAACATTTGTATTACAGGAAAAAAAGAAAAAGAGTTCTGTGCTTTAAGTGCCCTATTCTGGAAAGAAATGACACTTAGAACTTCATTCTGTTCTTTTGACTGTCAGATTACTCAGCTGGAAGCCAGGAAGAATGAAGGCTAGTGGGCCAGGATTTTTACAGCTGGTAGAATTCTGCAGAGGTAGACATTTAATATCTATGCAACACCCTATCTAGAAGCATATTTATTAATCAACAAGTGTTACTTCCCTGGAAAATAAAGATTAATACTTTTAAAATGATTTATTTCATTACATGTTGACATCCAGACTTTTTACTGTATCTTAATACTTCACACTGTAATGCTTGATCAGTTTGAATATTGAACATCAGAAGGGCTATGAACGTTTATGAAAAATGACATAATTTATTTTGTGAAACCAATTCCAAATACATGAAAACATGGGGCTTGAATTAATTCATCAAGAATATCAATAAGCTGATAAAGCAGGGGCATTTTCATTTCAGTCATAATCTTTAAGCTATATTCACAGAAAAATTACTTATTAAAGGAGCCATATGTGTGATTAATGGGGTGGTTGTGGTACTAATTACTCATTAGAATGCAAGGATTAAAATACCCTAGGACTTGAAAAAAAATGCAGTGATTTTCATTGAAAGGGTTGGCTAGGTCCCAAAGTCTCAATGGGTTTGTTTTCTGAGCTACAAGGGCATTGTTTCAATCTAAAATGAAAGGAAAATAATCTTAGGAGGGTTAAATTGATCCTAATGTAATGAAACCCTACTTTCTTATATGCTTATTTGATCAAAAGTGTCTTCTTTCAGATAAATAGCCAGCTTCCCATTTGCTTATATGTATTTTAAGAGTCAAAATCTTGGAATGTGTAATTTTTTTTTTCAACTGATTGCTTGATCATTTACACACAAACTTTTCCCCTTTTCCTATGGCTAATTATATAGGAGCAATTGTACAGCGGTGGCTGATGGGGCTGTTTAAACAATAACCACACTTCAAAATTCGTAAATTCAATTGAGCATCAGATTAGCAGCATTAATCATCACTAGAAGACAAATAGTGCATGTGAGGATGACTTTCTTACATATTAAAAATATTTTCTCCGTCATTACCACTGACCACTGAGGTTTGGAGTGAGGACAGAGATTAGGTAGAAGACAACCTTCTAAGTAAAGATGAATATTCTGAAACAAAATCTAAAAATAAGTCATCTGAAGGAAAGTAGATTATGTGTTGGGTACCACAATCATGTTAAAATTCTAAGTACCAACTGTAATGTTCACATTTGTAACACCATTAATATTCACAAACAATAACAACACAAAACTCCACCCCACAAAACGTTCTCATTTTAATTAAGCACCATAGAGATACGTGCTGAGTTACAGTGATATTTGCTTTTGACACGAGATAAAGAAAAGAGAGCCTGATGCTTTACTTTTCTTAAAAAAAAAAAAAAAAAGTCAAGAGGGATTCTAATATATCAAAGAATATCTTAAAATCATTGTAACTTCAAGGTAAGATTGAAGATGTGAGAGAATATTATCTTGGGAGTGAGGGATCTGGTGAAACTTTTTGCTGTGTAGTGTTAAAATAAAAATTTTACTAAGCCAATAATAGATCTCGAAACACTCTTGTATCAAATCTTATCAGCACTGCCATGGAAAAAAAGTGGGAACAGAACCGATAAACAAATTTGTGGTCAGGAAAGATTTTCATGCAGCACTGTCTTGAAGAACAATTAAAATAATTACTGATTTACCCTAAACATAGCTCCCAGTCTGACCCTTGGAGTCTGTTTCCCAAAACTGAACTCTTCAAAGGATCACAATGTCCAAAGCAGAAAGGTATTGCCAGTTTATCTGGGCCATTGTTTGACTCAAAGATGGCTTTTAGGAGCCAGTTTTTTCAAGGCTCACAGTTCAAAAGGATACCGAAGGGCAGTGGCCTGTATGAAATACCCCAACTTCCATAAAAGCCAGAAACCTGGATTCCAGGAAAATTAAAATGATTCTGTCAGTATAAAACCAAAATCAAACCCATTGCCATTGAGTTGATTCTGACTCATATCAATCCTGTAGGACAGAATAGAACTGTCCCATAGGTTTTCCAAGGCTGTAATCTTTATAGAAGCAGACTGCCACATGTTTCTTCCAAAGAGCAGCTGGTGGGTTCAAACCACTGGCCTTTTGGATAGCAGACAAGCGCTTAACTACTGCCTCACTAGGGCTCCTTGTGCAGATTACAGAGTTTAGCAATTCTACAATTTCCCTGTACATGGGTGTGAGGGTGGCAAGAAAGAGCAAAAGCCTCACCACAAATAAAGACTTAAGAAACCACGGGAAGATGTGGAGAAAATACGGGGAGTTAATCTGGATCTTCCCCTATCCATAAATTTAATTAAATGTATAATTTTAAGATGATTTACCATAACACATGAATATGTAGCAAGACACAATATACGCTCTTAAACAGGTTAATTATAATTTTATTTTCTTATTTTGGAGGGAGTGATTTATTAAAATAATTTGTTATTCTATAAGGACAGTGTGTCAAGATTTCATTGGTAATAGAAAACTGATATAATAATTCTTATGTTTGAGATTTTCAATGCTTGACCTCTCAAAAGACCAACAGAAAAAATCTGTTGATCATGCAAAGCTAAGTTTATTAAACCTACTGCAGTGAGGAAGCACACCTCCTTTACAGAGTCTTAGTACTATCTGAAAGAGCCTTGGTGGTGCAGTGTTCAAGCGCTTGGCCGCTAAGGAAAATGTTGGCAGTTTGAAGCCACCAGCTGTTCCGCGGGAGGAAGATGTGGCAGTCTGCTTCTGTAAAGATTACAGCCCTGGAAGTCCTATGGGACAGTTCTACTCTGTCCTACAGGGTTGCTACAGTGTTGCTATGAGTCGGAATCGACTCTACGGTAATGGGTTTTTAGTACCGTCTGAAGATGGTGAAACTGGGGGAGGACATTTATAGAATTTTAGTGCTTGGGTTGGGTGATTTTAAGGTGGATATTGCCAGACAGGGAACTAGATGTGACTGTGAAGGATCTATGATATATTAGCTTTGGATTGGTGTGCACAGCACAGTAATAGTCTTGAAGTAGCCTCAATAAGTGAGATGTTAGTCTTGCTAAGTAAGCTATTTTAGTAGGTTTATACTCTTCCAGGGGCAGGTATTTCCTGGAGCAAACCTCCATCTTATTTTTCTTTGTTTTCATTGTTGGTTAACATCGGCAAAGTTTGCCCCATCCCAGAACCGTTTAACACAAGGTCAGGAAAGAACGCAGGTCTCAGTGTTGTTTAATGAGAGGAGAAGGAATCAGCTTGTATGATAGATAAGCCTCTGAAATGGCCCCCAATGATCCATGCCTGCTAATACGCCTGCGCTAATGGAGTCCTCTCCCCTTGAGTGTGGGCTGGGCCTAGGGACTTGCCTTGATTGAATAGAACAGGAAAAAAAAAAAAGGTGGATTGTCACGTCTGAGACTAAGTTACAAAAAGCTGTTGACTACTCTCTTGCTGTTCTCTCTCTCTAGCTGCTGTGTTGTGAGTAGCCCCATGGAGAGGCCCCTGTGGCCGGGAACTGATGCCTCCAGCCAACAGGGATGTGAGGGAGCTCGGTAGCGGTCTTTCCCCATTCAAGGTACGAGATGACTGCAGCCCCACTTGATAACGTTGATTGCAGCCTTGAGAGACCCCCAAAGCGGAGGCACTCATCTAAGCTGTGCCTGGAGTTCTGACCCTCAGAAATCAAGAGAAAGCAAATGCTTGTTATTTTAATTTGCTAAGTTTTGGGATAATTTATTAAGCAGCGATAGATAACTGATGCATGTTCGTTTCAGTTTTCAGAAGAAAATGAATGTACTTTCTCCCGCAATTTCTACTTGTTTCAGGATAAGCAGATTTATGGACAGAAATATTGGCTACATTTATTAATTCCACAAAGTGATATAGAGACTTGAGAGCTGGGCAATCATGTATTATGTTCATTCTGAACGACTCCTCATTTTGTTGTATAAAAGCTGGTCAGATCTGAAGCAGAGATTGACTGTCCTGTGGAGGAATAGCTGAAGGGACTGATGGGGGACTAATGTCACTTGGACCATTTGTTTCTTTTTCCTCATTCAACATGTTCACAGATATCGTAAGATTGGGGGTGGATAGATAAATAACACGTTAATCCTTGACAGGCATACTTCCTTGATGAGCTTAAAACCAGTTTAAAAACCAACTGCCGTGGAGTTGATTCCGACTCATGGTGGCCTCGTGGATGTCAGAGTAGAACTGTGCTCCATAGAGTTTTCAATGGCTGATTTATTAGAAGCAGGCCATCAGGGCTTTCTTCCAAGGCACCTCTGAGTGGCCTTGAATCTTCAGCCTTTAGGTTAGCAGCCGAGCACGTTAGAAGTTTGCAGCACTCAGGGACTGTTTGATGATCTTACTCCCTTGAAAGGAGCCACCGTTTTACCTAAGGAGCATCTCCCTGCAGCTCTGCCTCTTTGACTGTTGGCGGGCCTGAAGTCTATTGGAGAAGAGCAGATGTACGCCCGGGGCTGTGTCAGATGCAGGCTTTCCCAGCCTTAGCCTTAAAAGAGCAATGCTTGAGGCTGTGTTGAGTGAGATCTGTCTTCTTCCACTACCTGTAAGTGACCTCTACACCATCCACATAATTTATAACTGCTTAAAGAAGTCAGTTTCTTCTCTCATCACCAGTGTTGGGAAATTCAGTTCTTGGGAGGAGACCCCATTTCAGGCCTTTATCATTGTTTAGTAAGGAGGCCTGGTGGTGCAGTGGTTAAGCACTCATCTGCTAACCGAAAGCTCAGTGGTTTAAACCCACTAGTGGCTTCACGGAAGAAAAGACCTGACAAACTGCTCCCATAAAGATTACAGCCTAGGAAACCTTATGCGGCCATTCTATTCTGTCACACACAGTCCCTATGAATTGGAATCGACTTGACGGCATGCAACAACAAGAAAGTGGAGCTGTATATGAGGCCCAAGATAGCATGGAGTGGAGGGAAACGTGGCTTCCCTCCTTATCTTGCTTCTCACTATCCCTGCTTCCAGGAACCAGGCAATGGGAATACTTCACAAAGCTTCTGCACCTACTCTCCAGGGGTTCTGCCTTGCGGGGTCTCATCAATCAACCCATTTGACTTATTGCCATTATGTGTAATTTTGAGGTTGGTGTCAAAAGAACAGGTTTGTCCTGGCTGTTTTAATTACAGGGAAATCAGATAATATATATTCCACATGTATTTTTATGGCAGGTCATTTAGGAAACAGAGTCAATTTCTAATAATTTACCAAAGGAACTGGGGGTGGTCTAAGGCTTAATTAAACCATTTTAAGTGTATATTGGACTAAAGACTTATGGAGCCAGATATTTCAAATCTGTTGAAATAGTTAATATTTCAAATTTTGTTGAAAGCAGCTGACAATATATTCAGAATCATCAATATTTAATTTGCAGATGAATATGTATATTTTAGATTCACATTGTCCTTTATTTTATTTTTAACAAGAGCTAAGTGTATGTTTTGCAGTTACTCTTTTGTTGGTAGCAGATGTCTCTGTTTACACTAGCAAACCGTATCATTTTATTTTTAAATTAAACCTTTAATTTTGAGATCCTTGTGATTATCTCAAAATGCAAATTCATATGAAAATGCAAGATTTATCATGTACGTTTTACACAGTTTCTTCTAATGGTGACATTGTGAAACTATAGTACAATATCACAGCTAGGATATTTATATCGATACAGTCAAGTACAGAACATTCCATCAGTACAAGATTCTTCAAAGATCCCTGAGTGACAGAAATGGTTTGCGCTTGACTACTTACTAACCTAAAGGATGTCGGTTCAAACCCACCCAGGAGCGATGTGGAAGAAAGTACTGATAATATGCTTCCATAAAGATTATAGTCAAGAAAACCCTATGAAGCAGTTGGTGTTGTCAGGTGCCCTCCGGTCGGTTCTGACTCATAACGACCCTATGTACAACAGAGCAAAACACTGCCTGGTCCTGCGCCATCCTCATGATTGTTGTTATGCTTGAGGCCATTGCTGTAGCCACTGTCTCAGTCCATCCCATTGAGGGTTTTCCTCTTTTTCATTGACCCTCTACTTTACCAACAATGATGTCCTTCTCCAGGGACTGATCCCTCCTGATAACATGTCCAAAGTATGAGACAAAGTCTCACCATCTTCACTTCTAAGGAGCATTCTGGCTGTACTTCTTCCAAGACAGAATTGTTCCTTCTTTTGGCAGTCCATGGTATATTCAAAATTCTTTGCCAACACCATAATTCAAAGGCATCAATTCTTCTTAGGTCTTCCTTATTTATTACCCAGCTTTCCCATGCATTTGAGATGATTGGCTTGGGTCAGGTGCATCTTAGTCCTCATCTAAGATGACATCTTTGCCTTTTAACACTAAAGTCTTTTGCAGCAGATTTGCTCAATGCAACACATCATTTGATTTCTTGACTGCTGCTTCTGTGGGCATTGATTGTGGATCCAAGTAAAATGAAATCTTGGACAACTTCTATCTTTTCTCCACTTATCATGATGTTGCTTATTGGTCCAGTTGTGAGGATTTTTGTTTCCTTTATGTTGAGGTGTAATCCATTCTGAAGGCTGTGGTCTTTGATCTTCATCAGTAAGTGCTTCAAGTCCTCTCCACTTTCAGCAAGCAAGGTTGTGTCATATGCATAATGCAGGTTGTTAATGAGTCTTCCTCCAATCCTGATGACATGTTCTTCATCATATAGTCCATCTTCTCAGATTATTTGCTCAACATACGGATTGAGCAAGTATGGCAAAAGGATACAACCCTGACACACACCTTTTCTGACTTTAAAGCATGCCTTGTCCCCTTGTTCTGTTCAAATGACTGCTTCTTGGTCTATGTACAGGTTACTAATGAGCACGATTAAGTGTTTTGGAATTCCCAATCTTCACAAATGTTATCCATAATTTTTTATGATCCACATGGTCTAATGCTTTTGCATAGTCAATAAAAGACAGGTACAAATCTTTCTGGTATTCTTTGCTTTCAGCCTGCATCCATCTGACATCAGCAATGATATATCTCATTCCATATCCTCTTCTGAATTCAGTTTGAATTTCTGGCAGTTACCTGTCAATGTACTGTTGCATCTGCTTTTGAATGATCTTCAGAAAATTTTACTTGTGTGTGAGATTAATGTACAATAATTTCTGCATTCGGTTGGATCACCTTTCTTTGGAATAGGCATAAACATGGACTTCTTCCAGTTGGTTGGCCAGGTAGCTGTCTTCCAAATTTCTTAGCATAGATAAGTGAGTACTTCCAGCACTGCATCCGTTTGTTGGAACATCTCAACTGGTACTCCATCAATTCCTGGAGCCTTGTTTTTCACCCACGCCTTCAGTGCAGCTTGGACTTCTTCCTTCAGTACCATCAGTTCTTGATCGTATGCTACCTCCTGAATTGATTGAATGTCGACCAATTCTTTTTGGTACAGTGATTCTGTGTATTCCTTTCATCTTCTTTTGATGCTCCCTGTGTAGTTCAGTATTTTGTCCATAGAATCCTTCACTGTTGCAACTTGAGGCTTGAATTTTTTCTTCAATTCTTTCAGCTTGAGAAATGCCAAGTAAGTTCTTTCGGTTTTCTAACTCCAGGTCTTTGCACATGTCATTATAATACTTTACTTTGTCTTCTCTAGCCACCCTTTGGAATCTCTGTTCAGCTGTTTTACCTCATCATTTCTTCCTTTCGCTTTAGCTACTTGACATTCAAAAGCAGGTTCCAGAGTCTCTTCTGACATCCATTTTGGTCTTTTCTTTCTTTCCTGTCTTTTTAATGACCTCTTGCTTTCTTCATGTGTGATGTCCTTGATGTCATTCCACAACTCTTCTGGTCTTTGGTCATCGGTGTTCAATGCGTCAAATCTATTGTTGAGATGGTCTCTAAGTTCAGGTGGGATATCAAGGTCGTACTTTGGTTCTCATGGACTTGTTCTAATTTTCTTCAGTTTCAACTTGCATATGAGCAATTGAAGATCTATTCCGCAATTGACCCCTGACTTGTTCTGACTGATGATATTGAGCTTTTCCATGGTCTATTTCCACAGATGTAGTCAATTTGATTCCTGTGTATTCCATCTGGTGGAGTACACGTGTATAGTTGCCATTTATGTTGTTGAAAAAAGATAATTGCAATGAAGAAGTCATTTGTCTTGCAAAATTCTATCATGCGATCTCCGGCATTGTTTCTATCACTAAGACCATATTTTCCAACTACTGATCCTTCTTGTTTACAACTTTTGCATTACAATCACCAGTAATTATCAATGCATTCTGATTGCATGTTTGATCAATTTCAGATTGCTGAAGCTGGTAAAAATCTTCGATTTGTTCATCTTTGGCCTTAGTGATTGGTGGGTAATTTGAATAATAGTCATATTAACTGATTTACCTTGCAGAATATGGATATTATCCTTGCAGCTGAAACGTGTGCACCAGCATTATACTTCAGGGTAGATCTTGAAATCTTCTTTTTGACGATGAATGTAACACCATTCCTCTTCAATTTGTCATTCCTGACATAGTAGACCATACGATTGTGTGATTCAAAATGGCCAATATCAGTTCATTCCAGCTTGTTAATGCCTAAGATATCGATTTTAATGCATTCCATTTCATTTTTGACGATTTCCAATTTTCCTAGATTCATACTTCATACATTCCTCATTCCGATTATTTATGGATGTTTGCAGCTGTTCCTTTTTATTTTGAGTTGTGCCACATTAGCAAATGAAGGTCCCAAAAGCTTGATTCTATCCACATCACCAAGGTCGACTCTATTTTGAGAAGGCAGCTGTTCCCCAGTCATCTTTTGAGTGCCTTCCAACCTAGGGGGTTCATTTTCTGGCACTATATCAGACAATGTTCTGCTGCTATTCATAAGGTTTTCACTGGCTAATTTCTTCCAGAAGTAGACCGCTGGGTCCTTCCTAGTCTGTCTTAGACTGGAAGCTCAGCTGAAACCTGTCCACCAAGGGCAACCCTGCTGGTATTTGAATACTGATGGTATAGCTTCCAGCATTACAGCAACACTCAGGCCCTCACAATATGACAAAATGACAGACACATGGGGCAGTACTACTCTGTAACACATGGGGTCGCCATGAGTTGGAAAGACTTGAGGTAACAGCCAAGCCAAGATTCTTCATCTTGCCCTTTTATAGCCACACCCAGTTCCCACCAGCCCCTTCCCCCTCCTGAACCCCTGGCAACCACTGATTTGTTCTCCATCTCTATAATTTTGTCATTTCTAGAATGTTACATAAATGAAATCATACAGTATTTAACCTTTCAGGGTTTATTTTTCTCATGCAGCATAGTTCTCTGGAGATTCATCCAGGTTGTTGAGTGAATCAATAGTTTGTGGCTTTTTATTGATCCCTTGGTATGGATGTCTCATGGTTTGTTTAATCATTTACCCACAAAAGTACATCAGGATTTTTTCTAGTGTTTGGCTATAACAAATAAAGCTGCTATAAACTTTCATGTCAGGTTTCTGTGTGAACGTACGTTTTCATTTCTCTGGGATAAATACCCAGGGGAGCAACTGCTGGTTCATATGATAAGTATATGTTTATTCTTTTTTTAAAGAAACTGTCCAACTGTTTTTCAGAGTGGTGGTACCATTTTACATTCCACCAGCAATATATGAGTCACCCATTTTCCTGCGTCCTCAACAGCATTTGCCATTGTCACTTTTTTATTTTAGCCATTCTGAATAATAGCCATATTAACTGATTTGTTTTGAAACCTCATTGTGGTTTCAATTTGCATTTCACTAATGGCTAATGACATTGGACATCTTTTCATGTGCTTATTTTCCATCTGTCTATCTTCTTTAATGAAATGTCTCTTCATGTCTTTTGCCCATTTTCTAATTGGATCATTTGTTTTTTTACTGTTGAGTTTTGAGAGAACTTTATATATTTTAGATACTACTGTTTTGTTAAATATGTGGCTTGCAAGTATTTTCTCCCAGTGTTTACAGAACAAATAATTTCTCATTAAACAGTTAGTATACATATTGTTTTATGACAATGGTTAAGAATCCCACTACATGGCTACACTGTCTCTTCTCAACCTTGGGTTCCCTATTATCAGCTTTCCTGTCCCCTCCTGCCTTCTAGTCCTTATCCCTGAACTGTTGTGCCCCATTAGTCCCATTTTGAAACATTTTTAATTTTGATGAATTGTAACATAGCAATGTACTGATAAGTGTCAGGTCTAAGAAATCTTTGCCTAGCCCTAGATCTCAAAAATTGTCTCCTATTTTTTAATAAGTTTTGTAATTTTATATTTTAGTTTTAAGATTGTTATTAGTTTTGAGTTAATTTTTGTGTACGGTATGAGGTTTAGGTCAAAGTTTTAAGTTTTTGCCTATGGATGTCTATTTTCTCCAGCACCATTTATTGAAAAGGCTATCCTTCTTCCACTGAATTGCTTTTGAACAGTTGGGCATATTTGTGTAGGTCTATTCTGGGTTTTGTATTCTGTTTTGTTGAACTATGTGCTGATCCCTCTGACAATACCACACTGTGTTGATTAGTGTAGCTATAAGTCTTGAAGTCAGTACATTGATTCCCTCACTTTTTACATTATTCTTCTTTCTCTAAAATTTTTTAGCTATTTAAAATAGAATTTCAAAATTTCTAAAATAGAATGTTCCTTTGCCTTTCCATATACATTTTAGATTAGTCTTATCTACACCTACAAAATATCTTTCTGGGATTTTTTATAGGAATTATATTAAATTTATATATTCATTTGGGGAGAATTGCCATCTCTAATATGTTAGGTGTTCCAATCCAAAAACACAGCACCTCTCTCCATTTATTTATATATTGTTTGAGTTCTTTCATCACAGTTTCTTAGTCTTTAGCATAGTAGTCCTATACATGTTTTGTTAGATTTATACCCTTTCTACTTCATTTGGAGAAATTATAAATGGTATTATCTTTTTAATTTTGGTATCCGCATGTTCATTGCTAGTTTATAAAAATGCAATTGAGGTTTGTATGCTTATCTTTAAAATCAGGAAAGGTGTGCATCAGGATTGTTTCTTTTCACATACATATTCAATCTGTATGCTGAGCAAATAATCCAAGAAGCTGGACTATATGAAGAGGAACATGGCTTCAGGACTGGAGGAAGACTCATTAACAACCTGTGAAGAATATTGAATATACCATGGACTGCCAGAAGAATGAACAAATCTGTCTCAGAAGAAGTATAGCCAGAGTGCTCCTTAGAAGCAAGGATGGTGAGACTTCATCTCATATATTTTGGACATGTTATCAGGAAAGACCAGTCCCTCAAGAAGGACAGTATTCTTGGTAAAGTAGAGGGTCAGCGAAAAAGTGGGAAGGCCCTCAATGAGATGAATTGATGCAGTGCCTCCAACAATGGGCTCAAACGTAGCAATGATTGTGAGTATGGTGCAGGACGGGGCAGGGTTTCGTTCTGTTGTGCATGGGGTCACTATGAGCCAGAACCGACTGGAGGGCACCTAACAACAACAGCATCTTATGTCCTGTGAACTTGCTTAACTCACTTATTAGTTCTACATACTTTTTTTTTTTGGTAGATTTCCTGAGATTTTCTATGTAGACAATCATATCATCTGCAAATATGGATAGTTTTATTTCTTCCTTCCTGACCTCCATGTTTTGTATTTCTTTTGTTGCCTTGGTGTACTGGCTAGATCTTGCTGCACTGTGCTGAATAGAGTGGTGAAAGGGGACATGTTTGTCTTGTTCCTGATCTTAGGGTGAAAGCATTTGTGTTTCACCAGTAAGAATAATGTTACCTGTTGGATTTTTGTAGATGTTCTTAAGTGATTTGAGGACATTCTATTTTATTCTTATTTTTCTGAGAGTTTTTTTTTTTTTCCAGGAATGGGTGTTGAATTTTGTCAAATGATTTTTCTGCACTGATTAATATGTAGTGTGATATTTCTTCTTTAGCCTATTAATATGGTGGATTGCATCGATTGATTTTGAAGAATTGAACCAGACTTCATTCTCGAATAAATCCCCCTTGGTCATCCTATATGATCCTTTTAATACATTGCTCAATTCTATTTGCTAATATGTTGTTAAAAATTGCTGTGTGTATATTCATGAGGGCTACTTGTCCATATTTTTGTTTGTTTTTTTAATCGCACTTTCTTTTTCCAGTTTTGTAGCAGATTTATACTAGCTTCATAAAATTAATTAGGAAATATTCACTTCTCTTTTATTTTCTGGAAAAGGCTTTGTAGAATTGATGTTGATTTTTCTTTAAACACTTGGTAGAATTCTTCGGTGAAACCATATGGGCCTGGAGATTTCTTTTTTGGTAGTTTTAAAATTACAGATCCAATTTCCTTAATAGTTATGGGGCTATTCAAATGATCTATTTTATATTGGGTGATATATGATAGTTTGTGCTTTTTGAGGAATTGGTCCAGTTCATGTAAATTGTCAAATTTATGTGTGTAGAGTTGTTCATAGCATCCCTTTTTCATACTTTTGATGTCTGCAGGGTCTGCAGTGATATCCCCTGTTTCATTTCTGATATTGATTATTTGTGTCTTCTCTCTTTTTTTCTTTGTCAGTCTTGCTTGAGGTTTGTCAATTGTACTGATCTTTTGAAAGAACTGGCTCTGTTTCATTGATTTTCTCCATTGCTGGTCTATTTTCAGTTTCATAGATTGCTGCTCTTATCTTTATTATTTCCTTCCTTCTGCTTGATTTGTGTTTTATTTTGCTCTTCTTTTTCTTGGTTTGTAAGGTGACAGCTTAGATTCTTGATTTGAGCTTTTCCTCTCTTCTGATGTTTGCCTTTTATGTTATAAAATTTTCTCTCAGCATCGCTTTGGCTGTGTCCCATGAACGTTGATATGTTGCATTTTAATTTTCATTCAGTTCAGTGTATTTTTTTTAAATTTCTCATGAGATTTCTTCTTTAATCCATGGATTATTTAGAAGTACGTTGTTTGGTTTCCAAGTGTTTAGGCATTTTCCTGTTATCTTCCGGTTACTGAGTTCTAGTTTGATTGCATTTGGATTGCAAAACATCCGTATGACTTAAATTTTTAAAATTTGTTGAGATTTATTTTATGTACTAGGAAGTGGTTCATCTTGGTATATGTCCTGTAGGCACATGAAAAAATGTGTACTCTACTGTTTTGGGGTGGAGTGTTCTATTAAGTTCTTGTAGTTGAGTTCTTCTATCTTCCTGCTCATTTTCTATCTAGTTGTTTTATTAGTTGATACAAGAGGGGTGTTGAAGCCTCTGATAATAATTGTAGATTTGTCTGTTTTCCTCTCAGTTCTATCAGTTTTTGCTTCTTATAGTTACAGTCCTGTCTGGTGCATGCACATTTAGGTTTGCTATGTCATCTAGGTAAATTGATCCTTTTATCATTATGGAATGTTCCTGTCTATCTCTGCTAATTTTCATGTGCTGAAGTTGATGTTATCTGATAATTATATCTGCTTTCTTTTAACTGATGTATTTAGACAACTTATACTTAATGATTGATTAATTAGTTGTTGATATGTTAGGACGTAAGCCTGCCATTTTATTTTTTGTTTTCTGTTTGTTCTTTCTGCTTTTTTTTTTGGTTTCTCAGTTTTCTTTTTTCTGCCTTCCTGTGGGTTACTTAAATATTTTCTAGAATTCAATTTTGATTGAACTATAGTGTTTTTAATTGTATCTTCTTGTATGGCTTTTTTGGTGTTTCTCTCTCTCTCAAATATATAAATATAAAACATAAATTGTTATCACATTTAAGCATATAAAATCTTATCATAGTCTACTGGTTTCATCATTTATTGATTGAGTGAAGTATAGGAATCTTACCTCCCTTTACATACCCTTTTTCATTCATAATATAATTGTCTTAAATATTTCCTATGCATACATTTAAATTCACATCAGGCAGTGTGACATTTTTTGCTTCAACTATCAAACATAAATTAGAAAACTGAGAAGAGAAGGAAAGTCTATTATATTTATACAGTAAAACCTGCAAAATCTGGAAACTGTAAGGTGAAAACCTGTTAGAGAAGGAAAATGCAAATATTTTCCGCTAATAGACAGCAATAAAAAATGGTAAGACTGCCCCTTGTGAAAGGTGGAAAACTTGCAAGACCCGGAAGAACAAGGGATTCCCATTGAGTTCCGGCTTTCACAGGTTTCACTGTATATATCTTTGCTTACTGTGTTCTTTCTCCCTTTCTGATGTCAAAAGTTCTTTTACTGTTTATTTTCTGTTTAGACAACATCCTTTAGCCATTCTTTTAGGATAAGTTTGCTGGAGACAAACTCTCTTAGTTTTTTTATGAGAATATCTTGATTTCACCTCCATTCATAAAGGATATTTTCTCTGAACTTAAGAGTCTGACTTGGCATTTCTTTTTTTTTTGAACACTTGGAAAATATTGTGCCAACACTTTCTGGCTTCCATGGTTGCTGCTGAAAAATCTGGTGTCATTCAAATTGCATTTCCTTTATAGGTAAAATGATATTCTCTCTTGCTGCTTTCAAGGTATTTTCTTTGTCTTTAGTGTTCAGAATTTTGACTATGATGTTTCTTAGTATTGATTTTTTTTTTGTTTGCTTATCTTGTTTGATGTTCTCTAAGCTTCTTGAATCTGTAGGTTTATTTCTTTCACCAAATTTAGAAAAATTTCAGCCCTTATTTCTTCAAGTACCTTTCAGCTTCACCCTCTTTCTCTTTCCCTTCTGGGACTCCAGTGGTGTGAATATTAGATATTTTTTGTAGTACCACAAGTTTCTGAAGCTCTGTTTATTTAGTTTTAAATATATTTTTTTCCTGTTGTTCAGATTGTATAACTTCTATTGTTCTATTTTCCAGTTAACTGATTTCTTTGATCTGTCTTTTTCATTCTGTTTTTGAGCCCATCCATTGAGGTTTTTTGTTTTGGTTACAGTATTTTGTCTGTTCTAAAAATTTCCATTTGGTTATTCTTTATATCTTCTATTTTTTTTGGTAAGCCTTTCTGTTTCTTTGCTGAGACTTTGTATTTATTTATTTGCTTTAAGTGTGTTCTTAATTGTTCATTGAAGCATTTTTATGATGGCTGCTTCAAAATTTTTGTCAGATAGTTCTAACATCTTTGTTATTGTAGTATTGACATCTATTGATTTTTAAATTCAATTTGAGATCTTCCTGTTTCTTATTATGATGAGTTATTTTTGGTTGAAACCTGGAAATTTGGATTTTATGTTATGAGAACTTAGCCTTATTTGAATCTTTTGTTTTAACTGGCTTCCTCTGACACTGCTTTGTCAGGAGAGAGGGGAGCACCACTTTGTTACTGTCAGATGGAGGTAGATGTCCATGTTCCCCACTTGACCGTTCCTGATTCCCAAGTGGCAGGCTCCTCATTACTGCAGTGCCAGGTGGGAGTTTCAGTTCCCCACTAGGCTTTTACTGTAGGAGAGGGAGGCTTGTTACTGCTCTGTGGGGATAAACATCTTGTCTGCCTACTCTGCATTATGACACTGTTCAGTAGGGGGGTTGAGATACACTGTTACAGCCTGATGAGAGTGGAAGTCTATAATCATACAGACTTTGCTGCTGTGAGTCAGGAAGGGGCCACAGTTTTCTCCTGTGGTGTATGACTGGAGTAGAGGGGTTATTTTCTAAAAGTTTTCTGCCGTTCATCACTGCCCATTTCCTGGTTGTAAGGCTAGAGAGAGCAGGATTTTGTTGGGACTTCTTTTGTCTGCACGTATGAGAATTTCTGGGTTGCCAGCTTCTTCAGCTCCAAGTATGGCATATATGAGGCAAAACGAAAACTGAAGGAGCTCACTGTGTATTGTTCCTTGGGTCTCAAAGTCCCTAGCTCATCTGTCTTCTTCTGTCTACATTTCAGAGTCTTTCTTAAGTTTCTTTTTATAGAATGTCCAGGTTTTTAGTTGTACTTAGCAGGAGGACTAGGGAAAGTTATGGCTACTCTATCTTCTCTGAAGTGAAAGTCCCCTGAATGCCATCATTTTAAGATCTAGGGTTTTTTAATTTATCACAATGTGGATTTTGACTTTTCTAAATTAGACACAAAACAAACATGGATTTTCTTTTTATGTGTACATCACTTGAGTCAGAAAAGAACCTAGTCCACTTGCCAAGCTTTCTGTGGCAGTAAGTTTAGCCCTGTCATTCTACCAAAGAGAATATGTTGTCAAAATATTATATATACAATTCAGGGATGAAGTTATATTGTTGCATTTAAATTTGTGTATATTGTGTGGTTTTATATCCTAAGTACCTTGTTAACATCTGCCAGCAACTCATTCCATTTGGATATAAAACCCTTCTGTGAACATTAAATGGTTATAGAAAAAGCAAAAACCAGACTATGAAATTGGTTTGGTTTTTAACCAAATATTAACTAATTACTCCAGTAGTTTTTAAATTCTTTCTCATTTTAACCATGGTTAAGTTCATTTTTAGAGGAAAGAAAAAACAACCCTCTGTCATAAAATACCTCTTCTGCCCTCCCACCTCCCTCTTCACCCCACCACCTCCTTATAATGAACAGTTAAGTCCTTCCTCATCTGAGTTTTGCTATAGGAGTCACATGAACAACCAAATTATTAAGTGTAGACTTCTTGGGTACGTTCATGAAAGTGAAGATTACAGCACTCAATTAATGGGCAATTCCTTAAGAATTCGTGAATAGCTGATGTACAAGTCCCTGTCTGGCCTGATGGTACCAATGGGATACCCCAGGGATTCATTTGATTCAGTGTCTCTTCCCAAACACTTTTTTCCCCTTCTCCGGGATTATGTCCAAGGCATGCCCAGTTTTCCTGTTTTTCACTGCTATCTGCTCGGTTAATTACATCTCAGGAAATTCCTTCCTTATTGGTTCCCATGCCTTTATTTAAACCTTAGTCTACAATCCTTTTCCTTTCCAACTTCATTTACCTTAGAAATCTCAGAATCGTAGTTGCTTCTTATACAAGTACAGAAGCAAAGACCTAGAGAAGTTAAAATGGCTTTTCTAATACATATAGATATAGTGGAGAGAGGACAAGAGCTCATATATTCTAACAAAAAAATATTTCTTTCTGTCTTTGTTACAATTCCATAACTCCCCTTTCTCTTTGTGTTATATTTCAGTCATTTCCCTTGGGGTAAGATGAGATAAAACATCACTAATAATGATTAATCAATGGTGGAATAGACGCAAGGCAAGAAAAGGAAAGCTGCACATCCCAGTTCCAGTTCTAGTTGCTGTCAAGTTGCCCCAACTCTTGGTGACCCCATGTGTGTCAGAGTAGAACTGAACTCTTTAGGGTTTTCAATGGCTGATTTTTTGGAAGTAGATTTCCAGACCTTTCTTCTGAGGTGCCCCTGCATAGACTTGAACTTCCAACTTTAGGGTTTGCAGCCGAGCACGTTAACCATTTGCTCCACCCAGGGACCTCCAAGCTGCACATAGGTGAGTGAAATTTGACAAAATAACCAGTGTCCTCTAATTTAAATCTTTTTTGAAGTCTCTAGAATTCAACCCACCTGGTGTCAGAGTTTGGGGAGGGATTTTGTGGGTTCTTCTTTGTATGCCATAGAAGTAGTGAAAAATATATACTATTAGTTGACATTTATTATAAAATAAATAAGTTATTTTGGTTGACAGTGACAGAAAGCCAATTAAAATGCCTGAAATATTAAGGGAAAATCATTGGCTCATGTATTTAAAATACAGGCTTCAGGCACAGGTGAATCCAGGTGTTTATAAAAGTTGTGGTCTTAGGAATGTGTCTTTCTACACCCCTTATCTACTTTCTTCTGTTGGCTTAATTTCTAAGTAAGATCTTCCTTTTTAAAAGCAGTACCAAGCTTGCATCTTACAAGCTTAGAAACTAGGAGAATGAAGATCTTTTCCCCAAAAGTCCCAATAAAAGTTATAAACATTTGCTCTGACTGAAACTACTTGGATCAAGTGCTTATCTCTGGAACACTCAATGAGGCTTTGAGTGGCTGGCCCAGGACTAAATTTCTGGTGCACTTTTTTTTTAAATTGTGCTTTAGATGAAGGTTTACAGGACAAATTAGTTTCTCATTAAACAATTAATACACATATTATTTTGTGACATTGGTTGCCAAACCCATGACGTGTCAACACTTTCCCCTTCTCAACCTTGAGTTCCCCATTACTAGCTTTCCTGTCCTCTCCTGCCTTCTCGTCCTTGCGCTTGGGCTGGCGTGCCCATTTAGCCTCGTTTTGTGTTGTGGGCCTGTCTAATCTTTGGCTGAAGTGTAAACCTCAGGCATGACTTCAATATTGAGTTAAAAGGGTGTCCAGGGGCCATACTCTTGAGGTTTCTCCAGTCTCCATCAGACCAGTAAGTCTGGTCTTTTTTGTGAGTTAGAATTTTGTTCTGGTTTTTCTCCAGCTCTGTCCAGGACCCTCTATTATGATCCCCGTCAGAGTTGGTGATGGTAGCCGGGCACCACCTAGTTGTGCTGCACTCAGTCTGGTGGAGGCCATGGTAGTTGTGGTCCATTAGTCCTTTGGACTAATCTTTCCCTTATGTCTTTGGTTTTCTTCATTCTCCCTTGCTCCCGATGGGGTGGGACCAGTGGAGTATCTTAGATGGCCATTCACAAGCTTTTAAGACCCTAGATGCTACTCACCAAAATTGCATAAACTATGTTATGCCAATTGAGCTAGATGTCTCCAGAGACCATGGTCCCCAGCCCTCAGCCAAGTAATTCAGTCCCTCAGGGAGTTTGGATGTGTCTGTGAAGCTTCAGTGGCCTTGCCTTGGTCAAGTTGTGCTGACTTCCACAGTATTGTGTAGTATCTTCACCTGGTGCACTTCTTGACCTCAGACATGAAGTCAGTTCTATTTAAGTATGATGAACTGAGACTAAAGGAGAAATATTTCCCATAGGAAAATCAAGATGCTATCACAGAAGACAGAGGAAGGAATGCCAGGAAGACATATCAACATCTACCTACTATCCGCGGAGGAGGTGGTAATATGAGTAAAAAATGAGGTAAGGGGAGAAGGAGAATGAATCCTGTGAACAGTAAGGCTATCCTTGCTGGTATTGATTTGGTACCTCTTCTGAGTTGGGGATAGACTTCTAAATGTTCAAATTTTGCCAAAAATCTGTGTCAGAATCTTTCTAAAAGTCTTTATCTCATCCTCTTTCATTTAAAGCTGCCGTTTTCCAAAGAATGAAATTTCAATAGACATTTTTTAAAAAAGAAACTTATTTCTCATTCAGTTTTATCTCTTCTGCTTTGTTTAACCATGAACCTCAAGGCAATATAAACCCCAAGTATGAATATACTTTATTCTGGCAAAGTTACGGGCTAAATAAGTTTGAGGGGCTTGACTGAAAACTCAACCACATTTTATAACAAGTTTATTAATGGAAAAATGAACTCAATCTTTCACGTAACTGATTTACAAATGAACCTTTAGAATACAATCCATTTGCAAGCAAATACTTCTAAGAAATCTAGCAGATACGTCAGTGAGCTTTAACTACATGTAATCATTTTGATTAACTTTGTCTTCTTCCTGTACTCTAGCAACCAGGTATCTTCCTGGAGCAAAGTCACAGAAGATATGATCAAATATACAAGAGTTAGGGTCAACCATCTTTATTTATATAGGTGACCTAGAGATGACCCATGCCTTGGACAGAACAACTACTGTTCAAATGAGTGTCAGGAGAGTTTAGGAAGACACTTTCATATGCAGTGAATTATCAGGAAGCCCTGTTTCCATTCTATAAAGATAAAAGCGTATTAATGAGTTTTAAGATAGGCAAAAATCTTCACTGAACTGATGGCTTTTGGAGAAGCCCCTTAAAGAATATAATTCCCAAAAGAGAAGCTCCCAGTGGTATAAAAAATTAGTTTGTATTGGTTGCCCTTGTCTGCTATATTTGAATTCTTGACTTGAAGGATGATGGTAATGATATTAAAGCATGATTCAGTGTTTTGGGGAGAATATATTTATTTATTCATTCATTCAGAACACAACTTACAAGACTCATGAAAGATGGGGCCAACCAGGACATTGGGTCCCAAGCCTCAAGCTTAAAGGAACTTTGAATTTTGACATCTGCTCAGTTATAAATGTGTATGAGAATAACACGAGCTGTCATCACAAATGTTGATCCCCACTGAAATTCAAGGGCTGGAAGTATAGCTAGGCTGTAAGTATAGCTAGGCTGTAAACTTTATGGGAGCAGATTGCTAGCCTAGGAAACCCTAAGGGATGGTTCTACTCTGTTATATAGGGTCACTGTGAGTCAGAGTCAACTTGCTGGCATACAACAGCAAGTAAGTACAGCTTAATTGAAGGAAGTAAGGCTATCCCAAACCTGAATCTAAAAGCTGCGTGACTCAAGGAAGGCTTTTAGAGGGGTTTTTAGAAGTTGTGGTGAAAGAATACAAAAATATGTAAGAACAGATCTCAGGAATTCACAGCCTAATGGGGGTGGTTGATGCGCAAAACTTCCATTATAATACGAAGCCCAGAGAAACATCTGCTATGTTGGAGGTACAAGCTTTCAGCCAAGGAAAAGCCCTGAGTTCTTTTTTTTAAAATTGTACTTTCGATGAAAGTTCACAGAACAAACTAGCTTCTCATTAAACAGTTAGTGCATGTATTGTTTTATGACATTGGAAACCCCATGACATATCAGTACTCTCCCTTCTTGACCTTGGGTTCCCTATTACCAGCTTTCCTGTCCTCTCCTGCCTTCTAATCCTTGCCCCTGGGCTGGCGTGTCCCTTTAGTCTTGTTTTGTCCTATGGGTCTGTCTAATCTTTGGCTAGAAGGTGAACCTCTGGAGTGACTTCATTACTGAGCTAAAAGGGTGTCTGGGGGCCATACTCTCAGGGTTTCTCCAGTCTGTTGGGCCAGTAAGTCTGGTCTTTTTTTGAGTTAGAATTTTGTTCTACATTTTTCTCTAGCTCTGTCCGGGACCCTCTGTTATGATCCCTGTCAGAGCAGTCTATGGTGATAGCCAGGCACCATCTAGTTGTACTGGAGTCAGGCTAGTAGAGGTCATGTAGTTGTGGTCTATTTGTCCTTTGGACTAATCTTTCCCTTGTGTCTTTAGTTTTCTTCATTTTTTCTTGCTCTTGAAGGGGTGAGATCAGTGCAGTATCTTAGATGGCCACTCATAGGCTTTTAAGACCCCAGACGCTACTCACCAAAGTAGAATGTAGAACATTTTCTTTATAAAGTATGTTATGCCAATTGAGCTAGATGTTACCTGAGACCACGGTCCCCAGCCCTCAGCCTAGTAATTCAGTCCCTAAGGGAGTTTGGATTTGTCCATGGAGCTTCCATGACCTTACCTTGAACAAGTTGTGCTGGCTTCCCCAGTATTGTGTACTGTCTTACCCTTCACCAAAGTTACCACTTATCTATTGTCTATTTAGTGTTTTCCACCCCCATCCCTCCCCTCCCAGGTAACCATCAAAGATTGTCTCTTTTTGTGTGTAAACCTTTTCATGAGTTTTTATAGTAGTGGTCTTATGCAATATTTGTCCTTTTGTGTTTGACTTATTTCACTCAGCATAATGCCCTCCAGATTCATCCATGTTGTGAGATGCTTTGAAGATTCATTGTTGCTCTTTATCATTGTGTAGTATTCCACTGTGTGTATATATCATAGTCTGTTTATCCATTCATCTGTTGATGGACGTCTATGTTATTTCCATCTTCTGCTTTTGTGAACAACGCTGCAATGAACATGCATGTACATATGTCTATTTGTGTGATGGCTCTTATTTCTCTAGGATATTCTGAGGAGTGGGATTGCTGGATCATATGGTATTTCTATTTCTAGCTTTCTAAGGAAGCTCCAGATCATTTTCCAAAATGGTTGTACCATTTTGCATTCTCACCAGCGGTACATAAGAGTTCCGATCTCCCCGCAGCCTCTCCAACATTTGTTATTTTCTGTTTTTTTGATTCGTGCTAGTAATGCCGCAGTGAGAGGATATCTCACTGTGGTTTTGATTTGTATTTCTCTAATGGCTAGTGATCATGAGCATTTCCTCATGTCTGTTAGCTGCTTGAATGTGTTGTTTGGTGAAGTGTCTGTTCATTTCTTTTGCCCATTTTTTAATTTGATTATTTGTCTTTTTGTTGTAGAGGTGTTGGATTTTCCTGTAGATTTTAGAGATTAGACCTTTGTCTGACTGGTAATAGCCAAAAAATTTTCCCCAGTCTGTAGGTTCTCTTTTTACTCTTTTGGAGAAGTCTTCTGATAAGGATAATTGTTTAATTTGTAGAAGATCCCAGTTATCTAGCTTATCTTCTGGAGTTTGTATGTTGTTATGTTATGTTGTATGGTTTGTATCCTGTTGGTGCCAAGTATTAGGGTCTCTAGCATTGATCCTATTTTTTCTTCTGTATCTTTATAGTTTTTGGTGTTATATTTAGGTCTTTGATCCATTTTGAATTAGTTTTTGTGTATGGTGTGAGGTATGGGTCCTGTTTTTTGGTTTTTTTTTGCAGATGGACATCCAACTTTGCCAACACCATTTGTTAAAAAGACTATCTTTTCCCCATTTGATGGACTTTGGGCCCTCATCAAAGATCAGGTGAATGTAAGTGGATGGATTTACATATGGGTTCTCAATTCTGTTCTTGGTCTATGTGTCTGTCATTGTACCAGTACCAGGATGTTTTGAATACCATAGCTGTATAGTAGGTTCTGAGGTCAGGTAGTGCGAGTCCTCCTACTTTATTCTTCTTCTTCAATAATGCTTTACTTATCCAGTGCCTCTTCCCTTTCCATATAAAGTTAATGACTGTTTTTTCCATCTCTTTAAAAAATGTTGTCTGTATGTGGATCAGGGTTGCATTGTATTTGTAGATTGCTTTGGGTAGAATTGTCATTTTCACGATGTTGATTCTACCTATCCATGAGCATAGTATGTTTTTCCATTTATGTAGATCTCTTTTGGTTTCTTGCAGTAGTGTTTTGTAGTTTTCTTTGTATAAGTCTTTTACATCACTGGTTAGATTTATTTCTAAGTATTTTATTTTTTAGGGGCTATTATAAATGGTATTGTTTTCCTGATTTCCTTTTCATCATTCTCTTTGTTGGTGTATAGGAATCCAATTGATTTTTGAATGTTTGTCTTGTATCCTTCTACTGTGCTGAATCTTTCTATTAGTTCTACTAGTTTTCTTGTGGAGTATTTTGGGTTTTCTATATATAGTATCATATCATCTGCAAAAAGGGACAGTTTTACTTCTTCATTACCAATTTGGATGCCCTTTATTTCTTTTTCTTGCCTTATTTCTCTAGCTAGAACTTCCAGTACAATGTTAAATAAGAGTGATAATAAAGGACATCCTTGTCTTGTTCCTGTTCTCAAGGAGAATGTTTTCAGATTCTCTCCATGAAGAATGATGTTGGCTGTTGGTTTTGTATAGATGCCTTTTATTATGTTGAGGAATTTCCCTCCTATAGCTATTTTGTTGAGAGTTTTTATCAGGAATGGGTGTTGGACTTTGTTGAATGTCTTTTCTGTGTCAGTTGAGGTGATCATGTGATTCTTTTATTTATGTAGTGGATTACGTTGACTGATTTTCTAATGCTGAACAATCCTTGCATACCTGGTATGAATCTTACTTGGTCAAGGTGTATTATTTTTTGATATGGTGCTGAATTCTATTGGCTAGAATTTTGTTGAGAATTTTTACATCTATATTCATGAAAGATATTGGTCTGTAATTTTCTCTTTTTGTGGTGTCTTTGCCTGGTTTTGGTATCAGGGTTATGCTGGCTTCACAGAATGAATTTGGAAGTATCCTTTCCTTTTCTATGTTCTGAAATAATTTGAGTAGTATGGTGTAAGCTCTTCTCTGAATGCTTGGTAGAATTCACCCACGAAGCCATCTGGGCCAGGGCTTTTTTTTGTTAGGTTTTTTTTTTTTTTATTACCTTTTCAGTCTCTTCTCTTGTTAAGGGTCTGTTCAGATTTTCAACATCAGTTTGTTGTAGTTTGGGTAGGTAGTGTGTTTCTAGAAATTTATCCATTTCCTCTAGGTTTTCAAATTTGTTGGAGTACAGTTTTCATAATACTCTGCTATGACCCTTTTTATTTTATTTTATCCTTTTTATTTCAGTTGGGTCTGTTGTAATATCCCCCATTTCATTTCTTATTTGAGTTATCTGCATCCTCTCTTGTTTTTCTTTTGTCAGTTTGGCTAATGGTTTGTCAATTTTGTTTATTCTTTCAAAGAACTGGAAATAAGCCTGACAAGAAGTAGCGAATCGGCCCACCAGGAAGCAGCGAAGTTCAAGCAGGGGGAGGCAGAGTGGGCGGGGGGGTTGGAAAGCATATCTTGCTGGTTACTGGCGTGCTCTGTCTCCTGCTGGGAGCTCTGTGAATCTGCTTTCATGTACTTTTTGTCCGCCAATCTCTGACGGGAGTCCAAAATGGTGGATCTGTGCTGCGTTAGCTGATAGGGGACTTCCGCTCGTAACTCTCCTCTCTGTTCTCTGTCGGTTTCTTATTCCGTTTGGTGCTTGGTTGCATTCTTTATCTCTTCATTTGATGCTTAGGGTTCCAGGATCGATGTTTGTCTGTGTTTTACTTAGTTTTTTGGGTCTTTTCCGTGGAGGGACGGCATAGTGCTTCTGTCTATAGCACCATGTTGGCTCCACCTCAGCCCTGCGTTCTTTTATTTGATTTTTAAAATTTTTTTAGCTGTACTTTAGATGAAGGTTTACAGAACAAATAGTTTCTCATTAAACAATCAGTACACATATTGTTTTATGACATTGGTTAACAACCCCGTAACATGTCAACACTCTCCCTTCTTGATTTTGGAGGACATTTTTTTTTTTTTGGTGAAAATATACGTAGCCAAAGTTACACCGTTTCAAAAATGTCTATATGTACAATTCAGTGACATCGATTACATTCTTCCAGTTGTGCTGCTATTCCAATTTATTTCATCACCATTATCTTCAACTCACTGCCCCCTTGGCTTCCCATCAAACTTTTTGAGTTGCTGTTGTCAATTTGATCTCACATTATCCAAAGGTAATTTTTTTTTTTTTTTGGTACCTTAGATGAAGATTTACAGAACGAATAGTTTCTCATTAAACAGTTAGTACACATATTGCCCTATGACAATGGTTAACAACCCTACTACACGTCAACACTGTTCCTTCTCTACTTTGGGTTCCCTATCACCAGCTTTCCTGTCCCCTCCTACTTTCTGGTCCTTGTCCCTGGACTGCTGTGTCTCATTAATTCCATTTTGTTTTATGCGGCTTTCCAGTCCCCAGTAGAACGGTGAACCTCGAGAGTGATTTCACCACTGAGCTAAAAGGGTGTCCGGGGGCCATACTCTCAGGGTTTCTCCAGTCTATCAGACTGGTAAATGTGGTCTTTTTTTATGAGTTAGAATTTTGTTCTACATCCTTCTCCAGCTGTGTCCAGGACCCTCTGTTGTGATCCCAGTCAGAGCAGTCAGTGGTAGCTGGGCACTGTCTAGTTGTACTGGACTCAGTCTTGTGTAGGCCGTGGTAGATGTGGTCCATTAGTCCTTTGGACTGATCTTTTCTTTGTGTCCTGTTCTCTTCATTCTCCCTTGCTCCTGAAGGGGTAAGACCAGTGGAGTATCTTAGATGGCTGCTTACAGGGTTTTAAGACCCAAACGCTACTCACCAAGGTAGAATGTAGAATATTGCCTTTATAAACTGTGTTATGCCAATTGAGCTAGATGTTCCCTGAGACCATGGTCCCCACAACCCTCTGCCCAGCAATTCAGTCCCTCAGGGAGTTTGGATGTGTCTGTGGAGCTTCCGTTACCTTTCCTTGTACAAGTCAGCCCTGCATTCTACAAGCTAACAACCTTCAGCTCCTACCACCTCTGCTTTCACCTCTTTGGTGAATATGTTATTCTGTATAATTCCGAACAAGGAGAATCTTTTAGGTCAGAGATTTGCACATTTTCTTGGTTCATTGTTACCCTTAGGGCAAATAAATACTTAATAGTTTTGTTTATTAAATAGTTAGTCCAAATAATTTAAAATGTATAATGTCCTAACAAGTTAGTAGCCACTTAAAAAATACACATAGATTGAATGAAAAAAAATTATATTTCATTCTTAAATAACCACAGTTATTTACTAATGGAATGTGTGTGCCTGTACACAACTTCTCAAACCTTGGCGTCAGATGTCCTGTTCTACTTTGATTTTTGCATGATACTGGCTTTTTTTGTTTTTTTAACTCCCATTTCCCCTTTCCCTCAGACATGGTAACCACTAATCTTTTGTCTGTATGCATTTGCCTATTCTAAATATTTCATATAACTGGGATCATTTGTCCTTTTATGTCTGAGTTAGTGTTTTCAAGAGTCATCCATGTTGTCTTATGTATCAAAATTTCATTTCTCTTTAGTGCTGAATAATATTCCATGGTATGTATGTACCCCATTTTGTTTACCATTCATCTATTGATAGACACTTGGGTTGTTTCCACCTTTTGGGCATTTTGAATAATGCTGCAATGAACATGGGTTACAAGTACCTCTTTGAGTCCCTGCTGTCATTTCTTTTGTGTATATACCAAGAGTGGAATTGCTGCATCATATGGTGTTATGGATTGAATTGTGTCCCCCCCAAAATATGTGTTGTAAATCCTAAATCCGATACTTGTGAATATGATCCCATTTAGAAGAAGATTTTCTTTGTTATGTTAATGAGGCCATATCAGTGTAGGGTGTATTTTAAGCCAATTACTTTTAAGATATAAAAAGAGCAGATTAGGCATAGAGAAGGAAGTACAACAGGAGAAAGATGGATGTCACATGAAGGTCACCAAGGATCCAAGGAAGAGAATCTGAAAGATACAAGGACCTTCCCTCAGAGCTGACACAGACAGAAAGGCTTCTCCTAGAGCCAGTGCCTTGATTTCTGACTTCTAACCTCCTAACCACCACTCATCTGTCAGTTTGTCCTACTGTGGTGGCTTGTGTGATGCTGGAAGCTATGCCATCAGTATTTCAAATACGAGCAGGGTCACCTATGGTGGACAAATTTTAGCAGATCTTCCAGAGTAAGACAGACTAGAAAGAAGGACCTGGCAGTCTACTTCTGAAAAACTGGCCTGTGAAAACCTTATGAATAGGCAGTGGAACATTGTGTGGTATAGTGCCAGAAGATGAGCCCCTCAGGTTGGAATGCACTCAAAATGCAACTGGAGAAGAGCTGCCTCCTCAAACTAAAGTTGACCATAATGATGTGGATGGAGTCAAGCTTTGGGGACCTTCATTTGCTGATGTGGCACGACTCAAAATGAGAAAAAATAGCTGCAAACATCCATTAATAATAGGAATGTGGAATGTATAAAGTATGAACCATGAAAATTGGAAGGCATCAAAAATGAAATGGAATGCATAAAGATCGATATCCTAGGCATTAGTGAGATGAATAGACTGGTATTGGCCATTTTGAATTGCACAATCATATGGTCTACTCTGCCGGGAATGACAACTCAAAGAGGAATGGCGTTGCATTCATTGTCAAAAAAGGAGATTTCAGATCTATCCTGATGTAAACTGCTGTCAGTGATAGGATAATATCCATACACCTGAAGGAAGACCAGTTAATACAACAATGACTCAAATTTATCCACTGACCACTAAGGCCAAAGATGAAGAAATTGAAGATTTTTAACCAACTTCCACAATCTGAAATTGCTCAAACATGCAGTCAAGATGCATTGATAATTACTGATGACTGAAATATAAAAGTTGGAAACAAAGAAGAATCAGTAGCTGGAAAATATGGCTTTGGTGATAGAAACGACACTGGAGAGCACATGATAGAATTTTGTAAGGCCAATGACTTCTTCATTGCAAATACCTTTTTTCCATAACATAAACCCCGACTATACACTTGGAGGAAAACACAGGAATCAAACCTACTACACCTGTGGAAAGAGATGACGGAGAAGCTCAATATCATTAGTTAGAACAAGGCCAGGGGCTGACTGTGGAACAGACCATCAATTGCTCATATGCAAGCTCAAGTTGAAGCTGAAGAAAATTAAAACAAGTCTACGAGAACCAAAATATGACCTTGAGTATAGTCCACCAGAATTTAGAGATCATGTCAAGAATAGATTTGACATATTGAACATTAATGACCAAAGACCAGACAAGATGTGAGATGACATCAAGGGCATTATACATAAAGAAAGCAAGAGGCCATTAAAAAAAACAGGAAAGAAAGAAAATACCAAAATGGATGTCAGAAGAGACTCTGAAACTTGCTCTTGAATGTACAGTAGCCTAAAGAGAATGGAAGAAATTACAAAATAAAGGAGCTGAACAGAAGATTTCAAAGAGTGGTGTGAGAAGACAAAGTAAAGTGTTATAATGACATGTGCAAAGACCTGGAGTTAGAAAACCAAAAGGGAAGAACATTTCTCAAGATGAAAGAATTGAAGAAAAAATTCAAGCCTCAAGTTGCAATATTGAAGGTTTCTGTGGGGAAAATATTGAATGATACAGGAAGCATCTAAAGAAGATGGAAGGAATGTACAAAGTCACTATATCAAAAAGAAATGGTTGGCGTTCAACCGTTTCAGAAGGTAGCATAGGATTAAGAGTCAATGCTATCAAAGGAAAAAGTACAAACTGCACTGAAAGAATTGGTGAAAAACAAGGCTCCAGGAATTGCTGGAAAACCAATTGAGATGTTTCAACAAATGGATGCAGTGCTGGAGGTGCCCACTCGTCTATGCCAAGAAATTTGGAAGACAGCTACCTGGCCAACTGACTGGAAGAGATGCATATTTGTGACCATCCCAAAGAAACGTGATGCAACAGAAAGCAGAAATTATCAAACAGTGTCATTAATATCATACGCAAGTAAAATTTTGCTGAAGATCAGTCAAAAGCAGTTGCAGCAGTACATCAACAGGAAATGGCCAGAAATTCAAGCCAGATTCAGAAGAGGACACGGAACAAGGGATATCATTGCTGATGTCAGATGGATCTTGGCTAAAGCAGAGAATACCAAAAAGATGTTTACTTGTGTTTGTTGACTATGCAACGGCATTTGACTGTGTGGATCATAGCAAATTATGGATAACATTGCAAAGAATGGGAATTCCAGAATACTTAATTGTGCTCATGAGGAAACTAGGTAGACCAATAGGCAGTTGTTCGAACAGTACAAGGGGATGCTGCATGGTTTAAAGTCAGGAAAGGTGTTCATCAGGGTTGTATCCTTTCAGCATACTTATGCAGTCTGTATGCTGAGCAAATAATCTGAGAAGCTGGACTATATTAAGAAGAATGTGGTATCAGGATTGGAGGAAGCCTCATTAACGACCTGCAGTATGCAGATGACACTTCCTTATTTGCTGAAAGTGAAGAGGACTTGAAGCACTTACTGGTAAAGATCAAAGACCACAGCCTTCAGTATGGATTGCACCTCAACATAAAGAAAAAAAAATCCTCACAACTGGACCAATAAACAACATCATGATAAGCGCAGAAAAGATTGAAGTTGTCAAAGATTTCATTTTATTTGGATCCACAATCAACACCCATTGAAGTAACAGTCAAGAAATCAAATGACATAGTGCATTGGGCCAATCTGCTGCAAAAGACCTCTTTAAAGTGTTAAAAAGCAAAGACGTCACTTTGAGGACTAAGGTGTGCCTTATATGCATGCAAAAGCTGGACAATGAATAACGAAGACGGAAGAATTGATGCCTTTGAATTATAGTGTTGACGAAGAATATTGAATATACCATGGACTGCCAGAAGAACAAACAAATCTTTCTTTGAAGACGTACAGCTGAATGCTCCTTAGAAGTGAGGAAGGTGAGAATTTGTCTTATGTATTTTGGACATGTTATCAGGAGGGACCAGTCCCTGGAAAAGGACATCATCCTTGGTAAAGTAGAGGGTAATCGAAAGAGAGGAGGACTCTCAATGAGATGGATTGACACAGTGGCTGCCATGACGGGCTGAAGCATAGCAAAGATTGTGAAGACTGTGAAAGATTGGGCAGTGTTTCGTTCTGTTGTACATAGGGTTACTATGAGTTGGAACCGACTCGATGGCACCTAACAGCAACAATAGCAGCCTCCTAAACCATGAGAAAATACATTGCTGTTCGTTAAAGCCACCCACTGTGATATTTTTGTTGCAGCAGAACTAGAAAAATTGGACATGTGGTAATTCTATATTTAACTTTTCGAGGAACCTATGAGCTGTTTTTCACATTTGGCTGCAACATTTTACATTCACACCAGCAATCCTCACGCATTCCAATTTCTTGATATTCAAAGTAACACTAGTTGTTTTGTTGTTGTTGTTATTTTGTTTTTGTTTTTTTAATTTTGTAATAGTCTTTCTCCAAAAAAAACCAAACCCTTTGCTGTAGAGTGAATAGCCCTTCTAGTAGCTGTGAATTGGTATGTCATTGTGGTTTTGATGTATGTTTCCCTAATGAATGATTATGTCGAGCATTTTTTCATGTGCTTGTTGGCCATTTGTATATCTTCTTTGAAGAAATGTCTATTCAAGTCCTTTCCCCATTTTAAAAATTGTATTGTTTGTATTTTTGTGGTTGAGTTGTGGGAATTCTTTGTATATTCTGGATATTAAGCCCTTATATTACATATGTTTTCCAAATATTTTCTCCCATTCTGTAGGTTTTCTTTTCACTTTCTTGATAATGTCCATGGATGCATAAAAGTTTTCAATTTTGATGGGATCCATTTATCTATTTTCTTTTTTGTTGCTCATGCTTTTCGTGTCATATTAAAAAATCCAGTTCCAAAAATAAGGTCCTGAAGCTTTACCCCTATGTTTTCTTCTAAGAGTTTTCTGGTTTTAGTTTTTATATTTAGGTCCTTGACCCATTTTGAGTTAATTTTCACTTATGGCATGAGATATGGGTCCAACTTCATTCTTTTACATGTGGAGATCCAGTTGTCCCAGCACCATTTATTGAAGAAACTATTATGTTCCCATTAAATGGAGTTTGTCCCCTAAAATCTCCCTTGAAAAGCCACTGGCCATGGACATATGAGTAGTCTTGGTTTTTTATCACAAAAATTGCTGAAATCTCAGCTTTGCGAAGGTGTGATATCATTGAAAGGAACATAGCTGGAACTAATGATGAAGCTGGCAATTCCCTTGAGCTAGTAGTTCATGCAATGTTGACAGATATCAAGTATCAGTATTTCCCTCAAAAATTTAAAATGCCCCATAGTGCCCCTATGAGTGTGCTGCAGCATCCCAGCATACAGTTTGAGAACCCAACCCTAGCCGTCCTTACTCTGTTCACTGTGGTACAACAGCCTTCCTCCTAGTGCTCTCCATAGCTTTAATCCCGAAATCTTATCAGGTTTAGCTGGGGACTGGAACATTCTGCTTAGTCAAAAACATGGAATCGTAGAGTTGCCAATAATCTGAATAAACATCAGTTATGTTGAATTGAACTACACCCATGGGGGATGAACTATCAATTCTGGAGCGTATAACATAATACACTTGTTACTTAAATCCATAGTCAACATAAATTGATGTATTTTTATTTTTCAAGATTCAGAAGCACTTCAGAGTCTTGAGGCCCTCACCATGAACATTTGTTAACACGGTTCTAGTGAGCTCACTGGGACCCAGCTTGTAGATTTACATCATCAGAATGCTGGTTTTTATAGTAGCTATACTATACAATATATTATTTCTCCAATTTTAGTAATGTCAAATTAATCTAGAGCTGCAGACAACCTTGGATAACTGTGTTCTGGCAGTAGTGAAGGAGAAGAAGACATTGGTTTGTAGAACAAAGAAATTTGGTGAAAATGGGGACCCCATAGAGTTGCCAGAATTTTCTTTCAGAAAATGGCATGTATAAAGGAATTAATGTCTTTGAAAATTAAAACAGATGTGTTTTTTCATTTTCAGTAAATCTTGTCACCCTGTGATTTCCTACCCAAAAAATCACTGAGATTGTTTGGTTTAGGGGAAGGACAGTTGCCAAAGAGATCATTGCTAGACTCTGAGCCTCAGAGAGAATATTCTGCATCCCCTACAATGACAGTTTTCAAACTTTAGTGAGCATCAGAATTACCTGGAGGGCCGATCCCTGCAGTTTCTGATTCAGCATCTTTGGGCTGGGGCCCACGAATTTGTATTTCTAACAACTTTCCAGATGATATTGATGCTGCTGATCTTTGGATCACACTTTGGGAACCACTGCCCTAGAGGGAAATAGTCTTGAAAGCCAAGTTCACTGAGAGAGAAAGGGGATTTATAAATTTCAGAGCATCCATTTACATAGCAAAAGCAAAGCCTGGCGTTCTAAAATCAGGGTTTGACTATAAGTAGATACAAGTGGCATCACCATGTAGGACAGAAAGTCCCTTCAGCTGCTGGAGCAAGGTGACAAAGGGGTGAGGAAGAACAAAGGGTAACAAAATAACAAAAAAGAGACAGAAGGTTCCACTCCCTTTCCCCTAATATTACTGCAGAGTCTAATTTAAATTGTAGGAAGCAACAATCCCAGTTAATTTTGGGGACTCAAACACTATCCTAAGCTGGTACCCATTTTCTTGCCTTGAGAAGTGTCTGGTGTCTCATGAAACTTTGTTCCATCCTGGGATGAGTATGGAACCAGCTCATGGGAGTATATCTGTGGGCAGCAAGTTGTTCTGACACACGGCTCTTTCTCTTCTATATGGCCTGTGTGTGGTGTGCAATAAATCCAGAAGTTCCTGTGAGATGCTGGGTGGAGGATCCAGAAGGTAGCTGAGAATAAAGAGTCAGAGGGCATCCTGGGGGACTGACAGAATGGAGTGAAGAGATCTCAGGCTGAGTTTAGGGTGAACAACCTGAAGTGGGACAGTTTTGGCACTTGACAGGGTCTCAGAGGGTCAGCAGCTCTCCTGAGTCAAGCAGGAGACTGTCCCAGAAGCTGTCTTAGGGAGTTCCCACACTGAACGAACAGACCCATCACAGACACTTCAGGAGCAGGTGGTCCAAGGACAGAATCCAGGGCACAAAGAGTGCAGAGAGGAGAAACAGCACACCTAGAGGTTCCTGGGAGCTTGTGGAGAAAGTCAACACCAGGAGTAGATACTTGTTTCCTGAGCTCATAGGCACTCAAGGAGAATGAGGAGGGAAGAGAAAGCCTACAGGGCTGAACATCTAACCCAAAGCACTCAGTTTACCTGAATGAGGCTGTTATAAACTGGAAGAGACCAAACCTGTTGATGTTAAGCTGAATCTATCATGGTGACCCCATGTATGTAGAGTAGAACTGCTCCATAGGGTTTTCAAGACTGTGACCTTTTAGAAGCAGATCACCAGCCCTGTCTTCTGAGGTACCTCAGGGTGGGTTCGAACTGCCAATATTTCAATTAGTAGTAGAGTGACTAATCATTTGTTCTACCCAGGGACTCCTTGGAAGAGACCACATCCCCTTAAATTGGCACATAGAAATGTGTCTCTTCACCACAACCAGTCAGAATGGGAGGTCTAAGGAGAAAGGGGGGCAGATAAAGAAAACAATGGAAGTACTTGTGTAGGGGTTATATTTTGACCATATCACATATTTATTTCCAGAAATGATGTAATTCAGAGAGGTCCCATCAAATATTATAAACAAGATGATTTTCAAATGTTTATTTGAAATAAACACTCTAGCAATCTGCACCAAGATGACAACAATTTACCCTGGAAACTTCTCTCTGGATACATAGGACTAAGATCTTGACAGGTACTGAAATCTTTGGCTGTCTCCGTGATAGGTGGGGTCTAGGCAGTGCCTACTCTTAGGCCTTGGACATTTCTGGGGAATGTCTAGTGAACCGGTGAGGTGGATCGGGAGGTATTCATTTGAGGGAGCTAAGTAACCTCCTGGGAGGGAATGCATTGTATAGAAGGGAAGTAGACAATCTGTAATTGTTCCTTTAACAAAGTTGTTGCCTGAGGGAGGAGAAAGGAGTGCATAGTGACAGTTACTCCAATTTATCCCTAGTCTTGCCTTCAGATGGATGTCCATATTTACAGGTATCTTAGTTATCTAGTTCTGCTATAACAGAAATACCACAAGCAGATGGTTTTAACAAAGAGAAATGTATTCTCTCACAGTCTAGGAGGCTAGAAGTCCAAATTCAGGGTACCAGCTCTAGAGGAAGGCTTTCTCTCTCTGTTGGTTCTGGGGGAAGATCCTTGTCATCAATCTTCCCCAGTCAAGGAGCTTCTCAGCGGAGGAACCCTGGGTCCAAACGACACGCTATTCTCCTGGTGCTTGTTTTTTGGTGGTAGGAGGTCCCCAAGTCTCTTCTGCTCGCTTCTCTTTTATATCTCAAAAGAGATTGACTTAAAACAGAATCTAATCTTGTAGATTGAGTCCTGCCTCATTAACGTAACTGCTGCTAATCCTACCTCATTAACATCATAAAAAACAAAAAACAAAAAACCAAAGCCCGTTGCCATCAAGTCAATTCCAATTTAGAGGTGGGATTTACAACACATAGGAAAATCACATCAGATGGCAAAATAGTGGACAATCGCACAATACTAGCCTAGCAAAGTTGACACGTATTTTGGGGGGACACAATTCAATCCATAATAGGGCCCAAGCAGCACTTCACAGGTGCCCTTGGACAGAACAGAGGGACAGTTCTTCTTTCTTGCTTTGCCACCAAGTACTAGGAGCTCTGCCTTCAAGTGCCAGGAGGTTTGCCCGCTTAATGGCTAGAGGTGGTGCCCAGAGGAGAAATTGAATAGAATCTAATGTTCTGTGGGGCAGGGCAGCCAAGCTGCAGGGCCTGGTACATAAGAATTTGTGAGCACATTTCAGACACCTTCTAAAGATTCCTGGAAATTCAAGGGAGGCATTTTGTAAGGGGCGAAATTGCCTAAAAGAACAGATGAGGGTGAAAGCCGTGGTAAGTCTAGTCACAAAAATAAGAATCGCTGATTCAAAGATTTTAATTAGAAATATTCTCTTTTTCTTTCTTTTAAAAATGATTTAAAACTTTAAGTACTAGAAAAATGTGTCTTTATCTCTCAAGGCTGAGTAGGTATATGATTTGCAGGGCCAATGCCAAATGAAAATAGAGGACCCCTTGTTCAGAAATTAAGAATTTCAAGGCAGCAACAGTATAGCATTAAACTAGGCATGAGGTCCTCCTGAGCATGGCGCCCTGTGCCACTGCCCTGCTCACACGCCTGTGAAGGCAACCCTGTTATCACCTAACAGTAGAACATACAGAAATACAAAAATAAACTAGAACATATGCACAATTCATCTCTCACCATTTCTTAATCTTGCACTTTATGTTCCAGCCACACAGAGGTTAAAATTCTCTGGAAGTGCCTTAGGTTGGTGTATTAGTTTCTTAGGACTGCCGTAATAAAGTACCACAAACCTGGTGCTTAGAACAACAGGAATTTATGGTCTCACAGTTCTGGAAGGCCAAAGTCTGAAATCAAGGTGTCAGTGGGGCCCTGCTCTCTCTGAAGGCTCTAGGGGTAGATAACTTCTTGTCTTTTCTGGCTCCTAGTAGCCCCAGGCATTTCTTGGCATTCCTTGGCTTGTAGATGCATCACTCTAGTCTCTACCTCTGTCTTTACATGGCCATTTTCCCTCTGCATCTGTGTCTCTATGTCTCTTCTTCTCTTTTTATAAGGACGCCATATTTGCTTAGGACCCACCCTACTCCAGTATGACCTCATGTCAATTTAACCTATAACATCTGCAAAGACCCTATTTCCAAACAAGGTCACATTCACAGGTGCTGGGGATTAAGGAGCCATGGTGTTGCAGTGGTTAATTAAGCCCTCTGCTGCTAACCAAAAGGTCAGCAGTTCAAACCCACCAGCTGCTCTGTGGGAGGAAGATGTGGCAGTCTGCTTCCTTAAAGATTTACAGCCTTGGAAACACTATGGGGCAGTTCTCCTCTGTCCTGTAGGGTGGCTGTGAGTCAGATTGGACTCAATGGCAATGGTTTTTGGTTTGGGGATTAAGTAAGGTTTCAACGCTTCTTTTGCAGGGACACAATTCAACCTGTAATGGTTGGATTTCCTAGAAATAGATGCTGAGAGATGTATCCCCATGCAAGTGATTTCTTAAGGATGTACTCCTGAGACGCCTGTAGGAGACTGGAAGGTGCAGGACAGGCAGGGGAGGAAGGCAGGCAAGGGTGTGATTCTACCTCAGGCAAAAGTCTAAGACTGAATACTTAAGCCTGATCTCTCAAGGGAAATCCGGATTTTCAGTTCCACTTCAGAGTTGTCCCAACCCAAGGTAAAGGAGCTGGGCTATCACACTCAGGATCCTCACTGGACATTAGCTAACGGCTGCCCAGTGCTTGTGTGCAAAACTGCTCCACAGCCCCAAGTAATCCTGGAAGAGGGGTTGCAGATGCTGGCCATGGAGAGACAGGGAGAGATAACCCTATTTCTTTTTTTTTCTGAATTTATTTTGTCATTGAGAATACACACAGCAAAACATACAACAATTCAACAGTACGTATATGTACAACTTAGTGACATTGATTACATTCTTTGAGGTGTGAAACCATTTTCACCCTCATTTTCTGAGTTGTTCCTCCCTCATTAACATAAACTCACTGCCTCCTAAAGTTTCTATCTAATCTTTAGAGTTGATATTGTTAATTTGATCTCATGTAGATAGTTCTTAAAAGAGCATAATGTTCAAGGCAGACTTTTATACTCCTGTTGTTAGGTGCCGTTGAGTCAGTTCTGACTCATAGCTACCCTAAGTACAACAAAACAAAACACTGCCCAGTCCTGTGCCATCCTTACAACTGTTGCTATGCTTGAGCCCACTGTTGCAGCCACTGTGTCAATCCATCTCATCGAGGGTCTTCCTCGTTTTCACTGACCCTCTACCAAGCATGATGTCTTTCTCCTAATTACTAGTCCCTCCTAATTACATGTCCAAAGTACATAAGCAAAAGTATCACCATCTTCGCTTCTAAGAAGCATTCTGGCTGTACTTCTTCCAAGATAGTTTGGTCTGTTTTTCTGGAAACCCATGGTATATTCAACATTCTTCACCAACACCATAATTCAAAGGCATCAATTCTTTGGTCTTCCTTATTCATTGTCAAGTTTTCGTTTGCATATGAGGCTATTGAAAATATCATGACTTGGGGTCAGGCATACTTTAGTCCTCAAAGTAACATCTTTGCTTTTTAACACTTAAAGGAGTCTTTTGCAGCAGATTTTTCCCATGCAATACACCGTTTGAGTTCTTGACTACTGCTTCCGTGGGCGTTGATTGTGGATCCGTATGAAATGAAGTCCTTGACAGCTTCAATCTTTTCTCTGTTTATCTTGATGTTGCTTATTAATCTAGTAGTGAGGGTTTTGATTTCTTTATGTTGAAGTGTAATCCATACTGAAGGATGCAGTCTTGATCTTCATCTAAGTGCTTCAAGTCCTCTTCACTTTCAGCAAGGAAAGTTGTGTCACCTGCATATCACATGTTGTTAATGAGTCTTCCTCCAATCCTGATGCCTTCTTCATATAGTCCAGCTTCTCAGATTATTTGCTCAGCATACAGATTGAATAAGTATGGAGAAAGGATACAACCCTGACACACATCTTTCCTGATTTTAAACCATGTAGTATCCTCTTGTCCTGTTTGAATGACAGCCTTTCTTACTAGGTAAACTGCACTATTGTTCAGTGTTAAGATGACTTAAGGGGGTATTTTTGGTTTAAGTTTTCAAGATTATCTCAGGGCAATAGTTTCAAGGGTTCATCCACCTTCCATAGCCCCAGAAATTCTGGAGTCTATGAGAATTTGAAATTCTGTTCTGTATTTTCCCCCTTTGGATCAGGATTCTTCTATGGAGTCTTTGATCATAATGTTCTGTAATGGTAGCCAGGCACCATCTAATTCTTCTGGTCTTGTGGAAAAGGAGACAGTTGTTTATGGAGGCAGTTAGCTACAAATTCCATAACCTCCTTTTCTTTCTGATGCTCTTTCTTCCTTTTTTGCTTCAAGTGAATAGAGACCAATTGCTGTGCTTTAGATGTCCATTTACAAGCTTTTAAGACCCCAGGCAGTATACAAGGAACTAGGAGGTAGAACAGAAGCACTAAACATATTATTAGTCCAATTAACTAGGATGTCCCATGAAACCAGGACCCTAAACTTCCAAACCAAGAAACCAAATCCCATGAGGTGTTTGATTATACATTAGCAGCCTCAACAATTACTTTTTTTGTCGTTATTGTAAATATATCTATTACACAACTTTTTCCAATTCAGCTTTTTACAGGTGTACAGCTTATTGACAGCAATTATAATAATCGGCTATGCAACGCTACCCTTAATCAATGTGATTTTTCTATCATTGTTAACCCATCAATTCCCCTTTCCGCTTACCCCTAGTAATCACTAATAAAATTTGGTTTCTATACATTTGCCTTTTCTTGTCTTTTTATATAAGTGAGGTCATACAATATTTGTCCTTTTGTGATTGGCTTATTTTGCTCAGCACAATGTCTTCAAACTCCATCCATACTGTAGCATGTATCAAGACTTCATTTCTCCTACTGGCTGAGTAATATTCCATTGTATGTATGTACCACATTTTGTTTATCCATTCATGTCTTGATGGACATTTAGGATATTTCCACCTTTTGGCTATTGTGAATAGTGCTGCAGTGAACATTGGTGTACAAGTCTCTTTTTGAGTCTTTGCTTTCAAGTCTTTTGGGTATATACCTAGGAGTGGAATTGCTGGGTCATATGATAGTACTATTTTTATTTTTTTGAGAAACCACTACACTGTTTTCCACAAAGGCTATATCATTTTGTATTCCCACCAGCAATGGATAAGTGTTCCAATTTCCCCACATCCTTTCCGACATTTGTTGTGTTTTCTACTTTTTTATTCTTATTGTTTATTTTAGCCATCCTAAACTCTTTGTTGCTGAGTCAATTTTGACACATAGTGACACTATAGGACAGTGTAGAATTCCCCATAGGGTTTCAAAGGCTGTACATCTTTATGGAAGCAGACTGTCTTATCTTTCTCCTGCTGAGTGGCTAGTGGGTTAGAGCTGCTGACCTTTTGGTTAGCAGCTGAATGCTTTAATCATTGTGCCACCGGGTCTCATTAGCCGACCTACAGGGAGTGAAATGGTATCTCAGTGTGGTTCTCCTCTGTATGTGACTTTCGTTTTTCTCAAGCTGCTTTCAGGATTCTTTCTTTGTCTTTTGTTTTGACGATTGTGATTATGATACGTCTTGGTGACTTTTTTTGGTGTCTGCCTATTTGGGGTTCATTGAGATTCTTGGATTGAAGTTATAAAGGATTTCATTTTACTTGGGTCCACAGTCAACACCCATGAAGCAGCAATCAAGAAATCAAATGACGTATTACATTGGACAAATCTGCTGCAAAAAACTTCTTTAAAGCATTCAAAAGCAAAGTCTTCTTAAGGACTAAGATGAGCCTGACCCAAGCTATGATGTTTTCAGTTTCCTCATATACATGTGAAAGCTGGACAATGAATAAGGAAGACTGAGAAAGAATAGATGTCTTTGAATTATGGTGTTGGCGAAGAATATTGAATATACCACAGACTGCCAGAAGAACAAACAAATCTTTCTTGGAAGAAGTACAGCCTGAATATTCCTTAGAAGCAAGGATAGCGAGACTTTGTGTCACATACTTTGGACATGTTATCAGGAGGGACTAGTCCCTGGAGAAGGACTTCATGCTTGGTAGAGGGTAAGCAAAAAAGAGGAAGATCCTCAACAAGATGGATTGACACAGTGGCTACAACAACGGGCTCAAACATAGCAACTATTGTGAGGATGGCATAGGAGCAGGCAATGTTTTGTTCTGTTGTGTATAAGGTCACTATGAGTCGGAACCAACTCGATGGCACCTGACAACAACAGTTTATAGCTGAAGATTGAACCTCAGGAGTGACTTTAGTATTGAGTTAAAAGGGTGTCCAGGGCCATACTCTTGGGTTTTTTCAGTATCTGTCAGACCAGCAAGCTTGGCCTTTTTTTTTTTCTTGTGTGTGTGTGTGTGTGTGTGTGTGTGTGTGTGTGTGTGAATTGGAATTTTGTTCCACATTTTTCTCCCACTCTGTCTGGGACCCTTTATTGTTACCCCTGCCAGAGTAGTCAGTGGTCTAACTGGTGACCATCCAGTTGTTCTGGGCTCAGTCTGGTAGAGGTTGTGGTAGTTGTGGTCCATTAGTCCTTTGTGTCTTTGGTCTCCTTTGCTCAAGCTGAATGGAACCAGTAAATATATCTTAGATGGTGTGTTTCTAGAAATTTTTTGATTCTATTGTTGATTTCTTTTATTACCCAGTGGTTTTTAAGCAAGGTATTATTCGGTTTCCATGGATTTGATTTTTTTCCCTGCTCTTCTGGTATTAAATTCTACTTTTATGGTGTTGTGATCAGACAAGATGCTTTGTATTATCTCAGTGTTTTGGATTTCATTGAGCATTGCTTTGTGGCCTAAGATGTGGTCTATTCTGGAGAATGTTCCATGTGAGTTGGAAAAGAATGTGTACTTTAGTGCTGTTGGATGGTGTACTCTATATATGTCTATGAGGTAAAGAAGGTTGATTGTGCCCTTGAGATCTTCTGTATCTTTGCTGAGTTTCTTTCTAGATGTTCTGTCCTTTTCCAAGGGTGGCGTGTTGAAATCTCCTACTATTGTTGTGGAACTGTTATTTCTGTTTTCAGTGCTTTAGAATTTGTTTTATGTATTTTGGAGCCTTGTCATTGAGTGCATAGATATTTATTATGGTTATGTTTTCATGGTGGACTGTCCCTTTAATCATTGTATAGTGTCCTTCCTTGTCTTTTATGATGGATTTTGCCTTAAAATCTATTTTATCTGAGATTAGTATTGTCACTCCTGCTCTTCTTTGGTTGCTGTTTGCTTAATATTTTTTTTCCATCTTTGGATTTTTAATATGTTTATGTCTTTGTGTCTAAGGTGTGTCTCTTGTAGACAGCATATTTATGGGTCATGTTTTTTTTATCGATTCTATTGCACTCTATCTCTTTATGGGTGCATTTAGGCCATTTACATTCAGTGTGATTATCAGTAGGTATGAGTTTATTGCTGTGATTTTGTAGAGCTTTTTTTTGTGATGCTGATGTTTTCTTTGTTCCTCTTACTCTCCTGTGCTGGTTCCTTTCGTTTGTGAAATTTCATTTCTTTTGTTATTGTAGATTTTTGAGTTTACTGAGACTTTATGTTGTTCTTCTTTATTTTCTCGAGTAGGTTTGTTAACTTTCTTTATGGTTACCTTGAAATTTACCCTTATCTTCCTAAGATTGAACCAGTCTTTCATTACTTGATACTTCCTTGACTTCCTCTCCATTTGGAAGTTCTATATCTACACCGTATATTCCCCTTTCTGTTCTGACATTGTCATCATTTATAGACTGACATCTCTAGTTCCTCATTTCGAATCTTTTCATTTTGTTTTATCCTTGAGAGCTCATTACCTAGGTCGGTATTTGGCTGATACTGATCTGTTCTTAGATTCAGGTTGTTGTCTAATGTTGTTGGTTCTCTAACCAAAAGACTCCCCTTAGTAATTATTGTAAATTTGGCTTGGTTGTTACAAATTCCCTTAATTTCTGTTTATCTGGAGATGTCCTAATTTTGCTATCAAGTATGAGAGGGGATTTTGCAGGATATATTATTCTTGGTTGACAATTTTTGTCTTTCAAGGTTTTATATATACCCCCCATTATCTTCTTGCCTGCATGGTTTTTTCCAAGTAATCAGAGCTTATTCGTATTGATACCCCTTTGTATATGGCTTTTCATTTTTCTCAAGCTGCTTTCAGGATTCTATTTTTGTCTTTGGTTTTGGCAAGTGTGATTATGATATATCTTGGTGACTTTCTTTTGAGATCTATCCTATGTACTGTTCGTTGAACTTCTTGGTAGTCAACTTTTCATTTTTCATAATATTAGGGAAGTTTTCTATCAGCAAATCTTCAATGATCCTCTCTGTGTTTTCCATTTTATCCCCCTGTTCTGGGAATCCAATCACGTGCAGACTTTTGCTTTTGATTGTATCCTGCATAGTTCTTAGGTTTTAATCATTCTTCTTCATTCTTTTCTCTGATGTTTCTTCAAACCAAGTAGCATCCATGGATTTGTCTTCAATTTTGCTGATTCTGTCTTCCATTGTTTCGAATTTGCTCCTAAAACCTTCTATTGTGTTGTCCTTTTCTGAATTTTGAGGTTTATCTTTTGGATGTCTAATTGCTGTTTTTGTATGGTTTATGATTGTTTATTAATTTTTACATTTTGTTCTTATATTATTTTCTTGAATTCTTCTATTGCTTTGTGTTTTCATTGATTTTTGTCTATGTTTTGGTTGGTTTTGTCTGTATTTTCCATTATTTTTTCTGTGTTTTCCTTGATCTCTTTCCTGATCTTTTGGAAAGCTCTGAATATTAAACTTTTGAATTCTCTATCAGGTAGTTCCAGTCTTTTTTCTTCTGCTGAAAGGTCAGCTGGTGCTTTATTCTGGTTCCTTACTGGAGCCATCTTGTCCTTTTTTTTTTTTAAATATGTTTTGATGTTGTCTGCTGTCTCTGAGACGTTTAGGTATAGTTTTCTTTACTTATTGGTTGTAGGTTTGTTTGTTTCATCCTACTTTTTTTTTTTTTTTTTTGGTTATGTCGGGGCTGTGGGACAGGCATGCTTTTTTGCTAGATCTTCTGTGGACACGATAGTTCTCACCACCTTGTCCTGGTGTGCAGGGCTAGTCACGCAGCTACGTACAGCAGGGCAGATCCAGCAGGAAGAAAAGGAGTGGGGATGGGTAGTTTGTCTGCAGCATGAACCAGGCCAGGGACTGGAGCGGGGCTGCTGCAGTCTGCCAGGGGGGAGGTCCTGAGCCAGTGGGGAGGGCCCTGGGGTTCGGGCTGGGTCCCCTTGGGGATGTGGCAGGAAGTGTCTGGAGCTGGCAGGACATGGTCTGGGATCTGTGCTGGGTTCCCTCGGGGCCACAGTGGGTGGCAGGATGGGTCTGGAGATGGTAGAAAGGTGCCTGGGGTCTGGGTCGGGTCCCCTCATGGCAGCAGAAGGCATCCAGAGCTGATGGGAATGGGTCTGGGGTCCAGGCCAGGTCCCCTGGTTGTTCCAGTGGGTGGCAGGAGGGCTCTGTAGCTGGTGGGAAGGGAACCGGGTTCTGGGTCGGGCCCTCTCAGGACTGCAGGTGGTGGCAGGAGGGGTTTGTTCTTTAAAGCCATCCACTTGTATTTCTGTTACAGCAGCACTAGCTAACTAAGACACAGTATCATACAGAATAATTCCATTACCCTAAAAATCCTCTCTGCTTCATCTATTCATCCGTTCCCCCACCCCCCGCCCCAGCCCCTGGCAACAAATGATCTTTTTATTGTCTATACTTTTGCTCTTCCAAAATGTCATAAAATTGGGATTATACAGTATGTAGCCTTTTCAGACTTGCTTCTTTCACTTAACAATGTGCATTTATGGTTTCTCCATGTCTTTTTGTAGCTTCATAGCTCATTTCTTTTTACTGCCAAATAATATTCCATTGTAGGGATGTACCACAGTTTCTTTGTCACCAATTGAAGGATAACTTGGTTGCTTTCAGGTTTGGGCATTCATGAATATAAACATTTGTGTGCAGATTTTTGTATCGCCATAAGTTTTCAACTTAATTGTTATAAATACCTAGGAGTATGATTGCTGAATCATGTGGTAAGAATATGTGTAGCTGTGTCAGAACCTGCCAAAACTATATTCCAGAGTGGCTTTGTCATTTTACATTCACAGCATTGAATGAGAGTTTCTATTGTTCTGCATCCTTGTCAGCATTTTGTATTGTCAGCTTTGGTAATTTTAGTGATTTTAATAGGTGCTCTGTGGTATCTCATTGTTGTTTTAATTTGCAATTCCCTTATGACAAATGATGTTGAGCATCTTTTCATATGCTTATTTTCCATTCGTGTATTATTTGATGAGGTATCTGTTTCGATCTTTAGCCAATTATACAAAGAATTCTCTGTATACCTTTGTACATTTTGGATGCAAGTCCTTTCCCAGAATCCCATTATTGCCATTAAATGTTCTTAATTTTAAATACTCAAGGAGTCTGTTTTCATTCCATTGGCTTTTAAATGATAGATACTTCCTAAATCCAACTTAAAGAAAAAAAAAATTTTTTTTTTTTTTAATCTGTCACTAAAGACATTGCTGAAATGATTTAAGAGCAAATGGCGTTAAGTGCCCATGCTGGAAATGTATGCAGTGCTTAGAGAGAATATCAATAATAAGGTGTGTAAAAGAGTGTGAATTAAACCAGTGGTATCTTTTGAAAAGGAGAATATTTATTTGGGGCCTCTGATCTGTGTTACCCCATGTCTCTGCTGACTGTAAAGATGTTCATTTTAAGGTACCTAGAAGTCTGAACTATTAAGAAGCTGTACTCCAGAATCAATGTTGGTTTTGTCTCCCACCTCCTCACAGACAGCCTTTCTTTCAAATCAATTCCTCTATGGGACTAATTGTTTAAAAGCCATGACTTCATTTCCAGGTTAAATACATGTCTGTACCATTCTGACAGTTAAAAAAAAAAAATAAAAATGAGTCTTTGAGTATTATATTCAATTTACTAGAAAATGTCCAGAATACTAAAATATTTCCAAAGGCAAATTTGTGGTGTGACAGATGCATAGCAACGCCCATGGGCTGAAGTGTCTTAGAAAAGCATCCTGAGTGTCATCTATAATTCATGCAAGTATATTGAAGTTTTCTGCTGCCATCCAAGAAAGATGATTTTCAAAGCTACAGAGTGCAATAATCCACTATTCCTTGTAGAGAGTTCCATACATCTCATATAGATTTTACACTGGAGATCATTTCCAGGCTGAAGTCCTCAAGCACACAATGTGATATTTTCAGAAAACACAGATTTATGCCATGTGCTATTTCTGCAGGCTTTGGGAACAGCCATTAGATCAAGTTGAGGATATATTTCTAGCTAGCCTTCATCAACAATGCAGTGTTCACTTCATATGAGTATCTAAATGCTTCAACAACTTCTTTTTTGTGTTCGATATATTTTATGGTGGAAAATGAGTTTGACTATCTTAGTTTCCTCCCAGTAGAAGACAAAATGACTATATGAATAATTCAATCATTTCTTCTAGAGTATGGGACTTAGAAAATGAGATCAGATACTGTTGAATATTGTTTCATACCAAAATATGTAAGCCTCCTACAGTGGCCTCATTATTTATCACTATTAGAAAATGGTAATGCCATAAAAAAACCCAAAACCCACTGCTGTCAAGTCGATTCTGATTCATAGTGACTCTATAAGACAGAGTAAAACTGCCCCATAGGGTTTCAGAGGCTGTAATCTTTATGGAAGCAGGCTGCCACATCTTTCTCCCAGGGAATGGCTGGTGAGTTTGAACCACGACCTTTCAAGTGCTTATCCACTGTGCCACCAGTGTTCCTTCAAAAATCCACATTATACAATTTTCAGATATTTAAAATCTAGTTAACATTTTTCTAATTTGTCTACAGACAGTATTTTAAGCTGGTGAGCCTTCCTGGTTCTTGGTCTCGAGAAATTCTTAATTCAACCAAGCATAACTAAGACTACTGAGTTACCAGGTCATAATGAACGTGGAAAGATAGATGTCTTGAAGAACAAGAGATGATGCAAGAGTGTGGCATCTCAAAAATGACTACATATTAAATTACTGATGCAAAGCATTTGACTACTGTTCTTAAGAGTCAAGGACATCTACTGTTTAGACATGATCAGATATCAAAGTTGACAGGTTTTGCAATCTGATCATCTTGTTTCCCCTTTACCAAGGTAAAGGCAAGGCACTTTGCCGCAACTGATAGACTACAGACAGCGTCAGTAAAGTCACAGGAACGATGTTGTTTTTCATGGGATGCACTAACCTTCAAAAACATTTTAAGAGATCGATGCAATCGTTTATTAGTCTGTTTGTTGGGTAATATGAGTAAGTAAAAGTGAATATCTATCTCTAAATCCTTTGAGCCTTACTTCTTCTAAGGCACAAGTCATATCCTATGCTAAAAGTCACTCAAATTGATCTTAAGGTTTAGTGGCAACATGTTAAGAAGGAGACTTGAACTAGGTTCCCATACTTGATACGTTAGAAGTCATTGCTATCTCACTGATTTACTTTTTGAATCATGTAGGACACAGCTACTAGGGTTACAAACCAAAAATACCATAAAACTGGCCCTTGTATCTCACTGATATACTTACATGGACAGCAAATTCAAACCTAACTATTTCTAGGTACCAACTAATGTTTTTTATTATTGGTGTAAATCTGTTTGGAAGTCAGCAAAGGAGTTAATAAAATATTTCCTGTGAATTGCCTGATCTCTTAGCCTTTCAGTGTATCTGGCTTCCAAAGAACCAAAATATATTAATAATCCTGAGATGGATGTGGTCTTATTTACTTATGCAAGTTTATTTTAGATTTGCCATTTTAACTGATTTTTCAACTTCTACTTCTTCCCAGTCTCCTAGGTATCTTTTTTTTTTTTTTTTTTAAATTGATTATGGATTCCACTACCAGCATGAGGATCCCTTGTGGCACCGTGAATTTGTACAAAGGAGAAAAAGAAGAAAAATTAATATGTACTCTTAAATTCAATATGTACTATTCAAATTCAATATAGTGTTTATTTTGAGGAGTAGTTACTGAAAGAGAGTAAGAGGAAGAGGATTGGATTGGCTGTAGTCTTTAGTTCTCGATCTGGGTGATAGTTACATAGGTGTGTTCAGTTTGTTAAAATCCGTGGACCTGCACTCTTATTATCTGTGACTGTATATAATACTACAGTAAAAAGTTAAAAAATAATAGGCTCTTACAACTGAAAAATCCAAGCGTAGACCTCAGGAACAGCTCTATACAGGTGCACAAATGATGCTATCAGAAGTCTCTCCTTTATCTGCTCTGCCTTCTTCTGTATTGATTATTATCTTGGACAGACACTTCCCATGTAGTGTCAATATGCCCACTAGCAGCTCCACACTTATAACTTCTCTTGTTAGTCATACAACAGAAAGAGTTCCTCCATTCTTCCTTACCATAAAGATCAAAGAATTCAGTCTCGTTGGATCAGGCTGAGACACATGTCTATCAGTGTACAAAGCAATATGGGCAGGATGTTGGAATACACTGGTAGGCAAGGACTAGGTCATGTGTCCATCCCAGGAGCATTATCTTATCATCATCATCATCTCTTTTGGTTCTGGAGGTTGACTGGATTCAGATCCTTCCTGCTGGGCACTCCTCAGTACAGCTGTAGTCAGATGGTGGCTGGTGAGGAGTAATCTCAAAAGCATCCTTACTCATATATCTGGCACATAGGCTGGGAACACTTGAACAATGGGGGCTCCTTCTATCTCTATGCAGTCTTTCTTCATGGTCTCCATTAAGGCTGCTTCTAGGTGACCAGACATGGTAGCTCTGAGAGAGGAAGAGAGGGCTGGGCAGAAATCATATCATCCTTTATGGCCTAGCCTAGTCCTGGCAAACTATGGACTGTAGATCAAATCCAGCCCTCCACCTGATCTTATAAATAAACTTTTACTGGAACGCAGCCATGTCCCCTCATCTGTGTATTATCTATGACTGCTTTGACGCTACAATGGCAGAGCTGAGTAGATGCCACAGAGAAAATATGAATACAGCCTGAAAAGCCTAAAATATTTACCATCTGGTCCTTTACAGAAAAAGTTTACTGACCTCTGACCTAGTCTCAATTGCCATGTAGTATCATTCCCATTGCTTTCTGTTAATTAGAAGTAAGTCACTAAGGCTAGCCCATATTCAAGAGTAGAAAAATTTGTGCAGATGTTCTAAATCACCATTGAGGTGGAGTCCCCTAATATGTATGGACTAACACCTAAAACATATTTTCCATACATAGGAAAATTAGAGTGTGTTGGCTAAAGAAGAATAAAAGAATGCTGTGCAGACCAAAATAGAGAAACCTCTCTGAGGTGAAATGGCATGCTTCTAATTCTTTTCGGCAGGTTAACTGTGTTGAGAAGGTACAGATGATGCATTCTTTTTCCAAGTTTAGTTAACGCCACTGCCCACAGCAGGGTGGTAAGAGCAGAACTTGTTACCCTCCAAAATTATACCTATTGCTCAGGGGCACTTACGCTGAAGTCATTCTGACAACTTTTACAATGCTCTAATTGAACTGCCTGGGCATAGAAGAATTGCTTCTTGCTAAAGGAAAATAGCTGGGAGAATTACAAAAATGGCATATCAGAAAAAATGCAACATATTCTCAGGCTTTTGAAATGTCAGACTTCTGGGCACCAATTTATCTGACTTACATTACAGAGCTACAAACAGTCAGCAACTCTTATTCGGTAATTTTTCACAATAAAAATACATTTCTAAGTGTTATTTTAGTTCAATAATGATTGCACAGATCTATTTATTTTGCATTTACGTATGTGTATGTTTAAGGGGGGGGGGTCCCTAAGTAATACCTTGCCTTTGGCAATGTTTGGCAACAGAAGAGAATGTATTATATTAATCAGATCGGACCACTCGCATAGTGAGAAGAATTTAATCTGGATTTTAACAAAATACTAAGCATTCAAAATCCACATGGAAAATTAAGCAGTCATGCGTTCCTCCTGCAAGGATGTGTCACTGCCATCATCTCTCCAGGCTCCAGGGTAATGGAGAAGGCTGAAGGCCATTATTATAATCACGAAGAGATTTCTTCGATTGCGTTATGGCCGGAGAGGCCAGTGGAAAAGGTGGGTTGGAAATGGAGAGGGTCTATCACTGCAGGAGAAGAACGGACTCCTTTCAATTGGCCATACTTCTCACATCAGTAGGTGCATTCCATCTTAAGAGGGAAATACTGGACAGCAAGGACTTTGTGAAACACAGGCCAGGTATTGACAGAAGTGGTATTTTTGTCAGTACTCACATTCAATTTGCTTGAAAATATATTTGTTGAACATCTAGGATACATTTGATCTATATTTCAAGTGCTAGCATGGAGAGGAAATTAAAATAAAGACCTTTTGCTCAACAAGCTCGTCACCTAATAGAATCAGGCACATGCACAGCCTAGTATAATGCAAGGCATAATGAGGAGAGGGCCTGATATAGTGCTGGAAGATGAGCCCCTCAGGTTGGAAGGCACTCAAAATACGACTGGAAAAGAGCTACCTCCTCATAGTAGACTTGACCTTGATGTGGATGGAGTAAAGCTTTCGGTATCAGCTTTGCTGATGTGACATGACTCAAAATGAGAAGAAACAGCTACAAACATCACTTAATAATCGAAATGTGGAATGTATGAAGCATGAATTTAGGAAAATTGGAAGTTGTCAAAAATGAAATGGAGGGAGGCGGAGCCAACATGGCACCCTAGACATCAGATCATACCGTTCCTCTGCAGCAAAGATCTGAAAAACTAAGTAAAAGAGTTACAAAAGTCAATGATGGAACTCCAAATGAAAGAGGAAATTGAAGGAAAACAGAAAATGTGGAGAGATACGAAGTGGAGGTCCTCTGCCAACTAATATGACACAGTATCGCCATCTTGGAGCACAGCCTGCAATGACCCCAGACAGGGAGTAAGGGGAGGCAACTTCACAGTGCTCCCAGTGGGATACAGAGCACCCGGTAACCAGAGAAATAGGCTTTCCTACCTCTCACCCTTCTGCCTTGTATGCCACCTCCACAGGACATGCTGTGCTGCTCTGCTAGAGAGCTACCAGTTCACTATCATCCCAGGTCCATCCTGCCCCCACCTGCCAGCTCCTGCCACATCATCTTTTTTTTTTTCTTTCTCTCTTTCTTCATTTTCTTTCTCCCTCCCACATAGCCCCGTATGCTACCTCTACCTCTTCCTACCAGGCCATGCCACACCACCATGGCTAGAGAGCCAACGGCCCATCACCACCTGAGTCCACCCTGCACCCACCCACCAGCTCCCAACATGTCATTTTTTTATCCTTTTTTTCCTCTTCATTGCTTTTATTTCTCCCTCACACCTAGCCCCATACGCCACCTCCCTGCTCTTGCTGCTGGCCCCAAGTCCACCCTATGCCCACCTGATGGCTACATTTTTTCTTTTCTGTCTCTTTTCTTTCTTCCCCCTAACTAGCCCCATACATTGGCCCCACTTCATGCCAGCCCTTGCCATGCTACCATGGCTGTCTTAGTCATCTAGTGCTGCTATAACAGAAATATCACAACTGAATGGCTTTAACAAAGAGAAATTTATTTCTTCACAGTAAAGTAGGCTAAAAGTCCAAATTCAGGGCATCAGCTCCAGGGAAAGTCTTCCTCTCTCTGTCAGCCTTCTCGTCAGTGTTCCCCTGGACTAGGAGCTTCTCCATGCAGGGACCCCAGGTCCAAAGGAAATGCTCTGCTCCTGGCACTGCTTTCTTCGTGGTGTGAGGTCCCCCGTCTCTCTGCTCACTTCTTTCTCTTATATCTCAAACTGCCTCAGGACACAATCCAATCTTGTAGATTGAGTCCTGCCTTACTAACACAACTGCCACCCATCCTCCCTCATTAACATCATAAAGGCAGGATTTACAACATGTAGGAAAATCACACAGTACCAGGAATCATGGCCCAGCCAAACTGATACACACATTTTTTGTGGGACATAATTCAACCCATGACAATGGTAAAAGCATTCCCAGCTCAGGCCCACTGCTGCACCAGGCGAGCACTGCCCCTCCCCTCCTGCCACTTGACCAGCTGCTGAACAATGGGAAGCAAGCCCATACCAGTCTCTTCCAACACCCCTGCCTATCTGGCAAGGGGCTGTGAACACCCCCACACAGCTGGACCAATATCAGGAGGCAGACAGGGCCTACCCAGTCTACCCTCAGCCACCTTGCCAAACCAGTATACAGGAAAGAAGCTTGACCTGCCTGCTGCTGTCCTGCACACCCATGCAAGGTCATAAGAGCTATCATGCCCATAGATGAACAAGCAGCACAGCATGCCTGGCCCACCTACCCTGAAATATCAAAATAAAAGAAAAAATAAAGATGAAACAAACTAACACACAATCAATCAGTAAAGAAAATAATACCTTAATGTCTTGGAGACAGCAGACAATATCAAAACATAAAAAAAAAAAAGAAAGCAAGTGACCAAAATAAAGAATCAGATGACTTTCTGGTAGAAGAAAAGGAAGTGGAACAACTTGATATGGAATTCAAAACTCTAATATTTAGGGGCCTCCAAGAGATTAAGAAAGAGATCAGGGAAAACACAAGACAAAACGAAGGAAAAAATAGACAAAATCAAGTAAAACACAGACAAAGCAGTAGAAGAGTTCTGGAAATAATACAAGAACAAAATGTCAAAATAAATAAACAGAAATCATACAAAAACAGCAACTAGAAATCCAAAAGATAAACAACAAAATTTCAAAAATGGGCAATTCAATATAAAGATTTAGTAGCAAATTTGAAACAAAGGAAGACAGTATCAGCACAATTGAAGATAAATCCATGGATATCACTTTCTTTAGGAAAAATCAGAGAAAAGAATGAAAAAACCCTAAGAACTATGTGGCATACAATCAAAAACAAAAATTTGTGTGCGATCAGAGTTCCAAAACATGGGGAGAAAATGGAAAACACAGAGAAGATTGGTGAAGATTTGGTGGCAGAAAACTTCCCAAATATCATGAAAGACAAAAAGTTGACCATCCAAGAAGCTCAATGAACCACATATAGAATAGATCCCAAAAGAAAGTCACCAAAACATATCATAATCACACTTGCCAAAACCAAAGGCAAAGAAATAATCCTGAAAGCAGCTCAAGAAAAATAAAAAGTCATTTACAAAGGGGAAATAATAAGACTAAGCTCTGATTACTCAGCAGAAACTATGCAGGCAAGAAAGCAGTGGGATGACATATATAAAACCTTGAAAGAAAAAAAAACTGCCAACCAAGAATAATATATCCTGCAAAACTCTGTCTCAAATGTGATATTGAAATTAGGATATTTCCAGATAAACAGAAATTAAGGGAATTTGTAGAAACCAAACCAGACTTACAAGTAATATTGAAGGGATTTCTTTGGTTAGAGAACCAGTAACATTACACAACAACCAGAGTCTAGGACACAGGACAACATCAGTCAGATATCAACCAAGCAATTACTCTCAGTAATAAAACAAAGCTAAAAGACTTAGAACAGGGAAACAGAGAAGTCAATCTCTAAATGATGACTACGTCTAAACAATAAAAGGGGGAATAAACTGTTTAGGTATAGAACTTTTGAAGGAAAGAAAGTCAAGGAGATATCAAGTAATAAAAGACTAGTTCAAACTTACGAAGATGAGAGTAAATTTCAAGGTAACCCAAAAGAAAGTTAACAAACCTATTCATCAGGATAAAAAAGAAGAAAAACATAAAGTCTCAGTGAACACAAAATCTATAATAACAAAAGCAAAGAAAAGAATTCAAAAACAAAAGAAACTCAGCATAGGAAAGTAAGAGGAACAAAGAAAATGTCAGCACTACAAAAAAAAAAAAAAAGCATGACAGTATGACACCAATAAAATCATACCTATTGATAATTACACGGAATGTAAATGGCTTAAAAGCACCTGTAAAGAGGCAGAATGGATAAAAAAGTATGGCTCATCAATCTGCTGTCCACAAGAGACACACCTTAGACATAAAGACTTCAAAGGATGAAAAACATATATCAAGCAAACAGTAACCAAAAAAGGGCAGGAGTGGTAATACTAATTCAGATAAAATAGACTTAAAGGAAAAACCACAAAAGACAAGGAAAGACATCATTTAATGATTAAAGGGACAGCACACTAAGAAGACAACCTTAATAAATATCTGAACATCCAACCACAGGGCTCCAAAATACGTAAAACAAACTCTAACAGCACTGAAAAGAGAAATTGACTGTTCCACAATAATAGTAGATTTCAACACACCGCTCTTGGTAAAGGACGGAATATCTAGAAAGAAATTCAACAAAGATACAGAAGATCTAAAAGCCACAATCAACCAACTTGATTGTATAGACACGTATAGAACACACCACCCCAAAGCAGCAAAGTATATATTCTTTTCCAATGCACATGGAATATTCTCCAGAATAGACCTCATTTGAGGCAACTAAGCAACCCTCAATAAAATCCAAAAATCACAATAATACAAAGCATTCTCTCTGATCACAGCATCATAAAAGTAGAAATCAATAATAGGAAGAACAAGGAAAAAAATTACATAAATGTGGAAACTGAATAACATTTTGTTAAAAACAACTGGATAATAGAAGAAATCAAAGAGGGAATAAAAAAATTCATAGAATTCAATGAGAATGAAATCACATCATACCAAAACCTTTGGGACACAGCAAAGGCAGTGCTCAGAGATTGATTTATAGCAATAAATGCATACAATAAAAAAGAAGAAAGGCCCAAAATAAAAATGTTAGCCCTACAACTCGAATAAAAAGAGAACAGCAAAAGAAGTCCACATAAATGAGAAGCAAGGAAATAATAAACATTCAAGCAGAAATAAATGAAATACAGAACAGAAAAGCAATACAAAGAATCAACAAGACCAAAAGTTGGTTCTTGGAAAAGATCAACAAAACTGACAAACTATATGCCAAGCTGACAAAAGAAAAATGGGAAAGGAAGCAAATAACCCCAATAGGAAATGACACAAGGGACATTACAACAGACCCAACTGAAATAAAAATATAATAACAGAATACAATGAAAAATTGTACTCCAGCAAATTTGAGAACCTGGAAGAAATGGACAAATTTCTAGAAACACACTACCTACTAAACTGACACAAACTGAGATAGAAAAACTGAACAGACCCACAACAAGAGAAGAGATTGAAGGGATACTGAAAAAATTCGAACAACAGCAACAACAACAACAACAAAAAACCCTGGACTGGGTGTCTTCACTGCAGAATTCTACCAAATATTCAGAGACAAGCTCACATCAGTACTACTCAAACTATTTCAGGGCAAAGAAAAGGAAGAAATACTCCGGAATTCATTATATGAAGCCATCATAACTCTGATACCAAATCCAGGCAAGCAAAGACACCACACACACACACACACACACACACACACACACACACACACACACACACACAATTACAGATCAATATCTCTCCTGAATATAGATGCAAAAATTCTCAACAAAGTTCTAGCCAAAATAATTTAGTATCATAAACAATAATAATAATACACCACAACCAAGTGGGATTTATACCAGGTATGCAAGGATGGTTCAACATTAGAAAATCAATCAATGTAATAAATAAAAGAATCACATAATCATCTTAATCAATGCAAAAAAGGCATTCAATAAAGTCCAACACCCATTCCTGATAAAAACTCTCAAAAAGATAAGAATAGAAGGGAAATTCATCAACATAATAAAGGACATCTATAGGAAACCAACAGCCAACGTCATTCTCAATGGACAGAGGCTGAAAACATTTTCCATGAGAATGGGAACAAGACAAGGATATCCTTTTTCACCTCTCCTATTTACCATTGTGCTGGAACTCCTAGCTAGAGCAATAAGGCAAGAAAAAGAAATAAAAGGCATCCAGATTGGTAAGGAAGAAGTAAAACTACCCCTATTCACAGATGACATGATCCTATCCACAGAGAATCCCAAAAATTCCACAGAGAAACTTCTGGAACTAATAGAAAGATTCAGCAGTGTAGCAGGATAAACAACATACAAAATCAGTTGGATTCCTATACACCAACAAACAGAACTTTGAAAATGAAATCAGGAAAACAATACCGTTAATAATAGCCCCATAAAAGATAATATACGTAGGAATATATCTAACCAGGGACGTAAAAGACCTCCACAAAAAAACTACAAAATACTATTGCAAGAAACCAAAAGAGACCTACATAAATGGAAAAACATACCATGCTCGTGGATAGAAAGACTCAATATTATGAAGATGTCAATTCTACCCAAGGGAATCTACAAGTGTAATGCAATCCCAGTCCAAATACCGGAAGCATTCTTTAATAAGATGGAAAAACTGATCACCAACTTTATATGGAAAGAAAAAGGCTGCAGATAAGCAAAGCATTATTGGGAAAAAAAAAAAAAAAGAACAAAGTAGGAGACCTCACACCACCTGACCTCGGAACCTACTATACAGCCACAATAATAAAAACAGCCTGGTACTGGTACAACAACAGATACATAGACCAATGGAACAGAATTGAGAACCCAGATGTAAATCCATCCACCTATGGTCAGCTGATCTTTGACAAAGGACCAAAGTCCATTAAATGGGGAAAAGGCAGTATTTTTAATAAATAGTGCCAGCAAATCTGGATGTCCATCTGTAAAAAAAATGAAACAGGACCCATACCTCACACTAGACACAAAAACTAACTCAAAATGGATCAAAGACCTAAATACAAAACCTAAAACGATAAAGATCATGGAAGAAAAAATAGGGACAACGCTTAGAGGTCATAATACATGGCATGAATTCAATACAAACTATAACAATTCACACAGACAAGATAAACTAGATAACCGGGGGGGGGGGGTGTGATGGATCACTCTTGTGTGGCCTTTCTAGCCATGGTCTTGTAACTCCCCCCCGGCCCCCGCAAGTGATTGGGTGGAACTGTGCAAATAAGATAATTGTGGCCCACCAAGGGATTGGTAAGGTTTGCCATCCCACTGGGCTTGAAATGAGCCACCCCAGAGGCAGGAAAGGAAGATCCCACTGCCACCAGGGAAAAACAGGCAGGAGCCAAGAGTGTGTCTTTTGGACCTGGGATCCCTGCACTTAGAAGCTCCTGGAACCAGGAGACAGACGTAAAGAGAGCTTGGGAACTGGTGGCAGAGAAACAACAGCAGGAGACAACGTGGTGGACTTCCCAGCCAAGGAACGAGAAAGATGAGTGACTAGGGTGCCTCTGGGGACTTATTGGCAGGGGCTAAAACAGCTTTGTAACACTTGCCTGAGCAGGGCAGGAGCCTAGGGCCAAGGAGAGGAGTGCCTTCAAACACAGCTGAAAAGAGACTGTCCTGATGGAAGAACTGTATCCCGAGTGTTCCTGAGCCTCAACTGTAAACTGTTACTTCCCTAATAAACCTCATAATCGTGAGTATTGTCTGTTAGTTCTGTGTGGCCATTGCAATGAATTATTGAACCCATCAGAGAAGTAGAGACTGCCTTGGGAGGGATGGTTGGTGTTAGAATTGGTAAAGATGATGGAGAGAGGAGGCACGTCTGACTTCTGCCTTATAGGAATCAGCCTTGGACTGTTGATCTTGATTCTCCTTCCCCCTTGTGAAGTTAGAGGAGGCCAGACACCACTCCCACTCCGTTTTTACAGAGCTCCTAAAAATTAAACAACAGAAGGGAACACTGCCTGGTCCTGTGTCATCCTTACAATTGATGTTAAGTCTGAGCCCATTGTTGCAGCTACTGTGTCAATCCATCTTGTTGAGGGTCTTCCTCTTACTCTTACCCTCTACTTTACCAAGCATGATGTCCTTCTCCAGGGACTAGTCCCTCCTGATAACATGTCCAAAGTACATGAGATAGTCTCGCCATCCTCACTTCTAAGGAGCATTCTATCTGTACTTCTTCCAAGACAGATTTGTTCGTTCTTCTGTCAGTCCATGGCATATTCAATATTCTTCATCAATTGTCCCTTGGAGGGTAAATTGTCCTTGGCTGAAAACCAATAAGTTACAGCAATGACCTGGGTTCAAATCCACCTTTACCATCTACTGTGTGTGAACTTGGGCAAATTGTTTACACTCTCTAGGTCTTAAAAAGAAGATCTTAATAGCAACTACTTCAAAAGGTTGTTGTGAACATTAAAACAGAATTATGTGAGTCAAGTACTTAGCAGAGTGCCTGGCATTTAGTAAGTGATCAATAATTGTAACTACTAGTCAGAAAGGAAAATATAGGGAACTTTTCTTCAACCTCAATATGTAGAGTTCCTGGTTTGGTAGTTTCTAGCAAGTGGACACTGTGAACTCTGTGAAGAATTTTTTATTTGGTGGTATATTTCCCAATTCGTTAGAGTTAAATGAAGGGAAGGATATTTAACTGTATATTTGGTTTGATAACAATTGTGTCTGGAATGTAGATGTTTATATGTATTTGCATATGTAAATATGTGTGTCTTTGTGTTTATAAGTATGATTGTGTGTGGGTGTATATATATATAAATTCAATAACTGGAATCATGAAAATATTAATATCAATTATCACTGGGTGGTAAGATTATGGGTGAATTTATTTTTTTCTCTATTTTTCTGTTATCTTTTATACTTTTTATAATGAATAAGTATTATTTTATAAATAGGGAATAAAAGTAAATATTATACAATGTCGTCATTTAAGACATACAGATTGAACACCTACTATGTGCCAGGAACTAAGAAACTAAGAACACAATAATGAGACACCCCCATGCACATGTACATACACAGGACAACAAAAGTAACAAAACCCACAACAAACCAAGTGTACGTACAAGAAAGCTGGAACTTGACAAATCAAGTTCAAATGTAACAATGATATCCCCAAGAAAGATGGTGAATTTTGCCAAAACCCACCATCTTTGTTGCTTTGGCAACACCATCCTAATTGTGACCTTAAATCTGACAGAAGATCCAAAAGAATTTTCTAATTATCTTTGCAAATAGTTCAGTAGAAAGTGCCATTTTCAGTGGAGAATTCTGGGAAGATGGCAGCATAAATAGACCATGATTCCAACCCTCCCCCACAAATATGGCAAGAAATACAACAATGAGGTGATGCTCGTCTTTGTGGGGGACTCTGTATTGGAGAGCAGAGGAAAACAGTGGAAAACTGCAGACAGGCAAGAAATCAACACATCAACAATGAGTTGCATACCATAGGAAAATTGCTTCTCACGCTGTCCCTGCCCTCCCCCAGCCATGCAGCCTACCGACTGCTGTGAACTGGGGTTGTGGCCCCAGGAAAAGAGCCTGCTTCCCCAACCACCATAGTCCCTGCCTGTACAAAAAGAGAGAACCCCAAGCATCTGCTCTGAAATCAACAAGGCAGACCTCCCTGGGAGTCGTTTTGGAGTGTGCCAGGACCTCCTCTACCTGGACACTGTCAGCTGCAAGCCTGTTGTGAATTCCTAGAGAAAGCCTGTGCAGTGAAGTCTGCTCCCATAGTCAGAACTCTACCTGCCTCCCTGTGCACCCTATAGCTCTGGCTTCTGAAACCAACAGGACAAACCTCGCTGGGGGTCAGAGTTAGTCTTCCCCAACTTCTGGTTGGCACTGAGGACTGCTAACTGAGGCTGCTGTGTGCTAGGAAGCAGGAGATTTAAGAGGAGGCTGCACTCACAGCCAACAACTACTGAGGGGACTCTCTTAGCAACAAGGCAGACCTCCCTGGGGATCTGACCAGAGTGTGACACCCCTCCCTCACTTGACATTTGTTGGTTGCTGGGCTGTTTCAAACTGCTACAGAAGGCCCCCACAGTGGCGTCTGCTCCCATAGTCAGCACGACCTGCCTCCCTGTGCACCCCATAACTCAGGCCTCTGAAACCAGTGGGACCGACCTCCCTGGTTATTGGTTTATGTCTGTCTGCTACCCCGTAGGTGCTGAGGACTTTGTACTAAGGCTGCTATTTTGCTAGGAAGCAGGAGTCTTGAGTGGAGGCTGCAGCCATAGCCAACGTGCTACATGGCAGGCTCTGGCAGCAACAAGGAAGGGGGTCTGTCTGGAGTGTGACAAACCCTCCCCCATCAGTAACTGTTGGCTGCTGGACTGATACGCATTCTTACAAGAGGTTCCCTGCAGCGCAGTGTCTTAGTCTGGGTTCTCTAGAGAAGCAAAACCAGTAAAGTGTATAAATATATATATAGAGAGAGATTTATATTAAGGAAATGGCTCATTTGGTTGTAGAGGCTGGAATGTCCCAAGTCTGTGGGTCAGGATAGAGGCTTTGCCTGTTTCACGTAGCTGCAGGGGCTGGCGAACCCAAGATCTGCTGGTCAGAGAGCAGGGCTCTTGCTCACAGGCTGCGAAGATGGCTGAATCCCAAAATAAGCAGGCAAGACTGCAGGTAAGCTGCTAGCTCAAGTCCCAAGAACCAGAGGGCAGATGAACAGGAGCCAGCTGCAGGATCCAGAGTGAGCAAAAGCCCATGAACCTTGCCAGAATGTCCACTTATATTTGATGCAGGCCACATGCTCAAGGAAACTCCCTTTCAACTGATTAGCTACTAACAGCAGATCCCATCATGGAGATGATCACATTATATCAAATCTCATCATGGAAGTGAACATAACATTGTATGACTGCCAAACCACCAAGAATCATGGCCCAGCCAAGTTGACACACAACCTTAACCATCATAGTGGAATGAGGAGGTGGGTCACCTAAGTGGAAACTGCTTCCCCAATAGCCACAGGGCTTCTGAGGCTCTGAAACCAATAAGGATCTACAAAAAAGAGATATCTCAACTGAAAGGAACAATAACTGAAATGAGAAACACAATAGAAAGGATTACCAACAGTTTTAATGGAGCAGACGAAAGAATTAATGAAGTAGAGGATAAGATTGTTAAAATTACAGACACTGAAGAGCAACAAGAATGGAGGTTTAAGAAGACTGAGCACAATTTAATAGAATTATGGACAACAACAAGAGAGCTAATATATGTGTCATGGGAATTCCACAAGGAGATAAGAGAGAAAAAGGTACAGAAAGAATATTTGAAGAAATAATGACACAAAATTACCCCAATCCAATTAAGGACATGAATCTACAAATCCAAGAAGCTCAAAGGACCCCAAGCAGGATAAACCCAAAGAAATCCACATCTAAACACAAAGAAATCTACATCTAAACACACCATAGTTAGCCTCTCAGAAAGTAAAGATAAAGAGAGGTGGAGCAAGATGGTGAAGTGAGTAGATGATCCCATTTCTCCTGCGGCAGCTAACCCACAGAACAATGAATACAAACAAGCACAAAGTAAACTCTCAGAACTCCAGACAGCAGCTGAGGTGTAGAGTCAGGGTGAGTCTAGAATGGGGAGAGAAGGGGAAGGGATGGCAAAGAAGCTGGGAGAACCTACTCACTAACATCGTGGGCCTTCACTCATCACAGCCATTTGGGGATGGGGCAGAGCAGCACCCCAAACAGGGAACACCGAAAGTTACCTAAACTGAGGAAGCCGTAGCCTGATGTTTTAAGGTGGTGCAGATTGGTTGTGGGAATTCACAGGCAGCAAAACTGGGAGGGGGTGAAGGGAGACCATAATGCTGTGAGAGAGAGCTGTTGAATCTTACTGAGGCCCAAGAGAGAGGCAGGCACTAGGACTGGGAATTGGATCAGGAGGAACTGCAATGGCAGCAGGGCAAGGGGAATACTTCAGACAGACAGTGACACAGAGGCAAAAATGGCTAGCTCCCTGCCCACAGCAGGACACAGTGGGAGAGCCTGTGAATGGACATCCATGAGGGAAAGATGTTGAGAATGCCCCACTTTCGCTTCAGGAAAGTCTAGCCCCACTGCTTATATCAGTCTGCCACCGGCTACCCCTCCCTTCTCGAGCATGCATATTGAATTCCAGAGATCAAGCATCCAGAACTGAATCAGCACTGAAAAAACCGTAAGGATGAGTGCCCTCTAGTGGTTCTCAGGAGAAGAGACCAAGCCCACTGCAGATGGGTCCATCCTGACTTGTAGCAACCCTGTGGGGCAGAGTGGAGCTGCCCCATGGGGCTTCCAAGGCTGTAAGTCTTTGCGGAGGTGGGCTGCTGCAGCTTTCTCCTGCAGAGCAGCTGGTGGGAGCAGGCCCCAGCCTTTCAGCTGACGTCTGGGTGCTTGGCTGCTGTGCCATCAGGGTGTCCAATCAGAAAATTTTCCCACAAAAACCGGAATAGAAAAATTAAAGTAAAAAAAGATAACAGAATGGCCCAAGTTCAACAAAAAAAATAGTGAAACACACAGTATCATAAGAGAAGAAGGACCAATGAAAAGCAAAACATGAAGAAGAGAAACTTTCATATGGAGGCCAGAATAATGCAAACAATTGATAATTATCAGACTATAGTGCTAAATATGTTTAAAGAAAGCAAAAAGCATACAGAAAACAAACTAGCAGAGATCAGGAAACAAATGGGGAACAAAAATGAGAGACTCAGCAAGGAAATTGAAAACATCAACAAGGATAGGGTTGCACAACTGATTATTGTAATGGCTGTCAATAAGTTGTACACCTAAAAAAGCTGAATTGGCAAAAGTTGTGTAATAGATAGATATTATTTACAACAATGACAAAAAAAGAAAAAAGAATAGCTGATGAGGCTATCCTCATGGGATTTGGTTTCTTGGTTTGGAGTTTCAGGGTCATGGTTTCATGAGACATCCCAGTTAATTGGTCTAATAACATTTTTAGTGCTTTTATTATACCTCCTAGTTCATTGTGTAGTGCCTGGGTTCTTAAAATCTTGCAAGCAGCCATCCAAGGCACAACAATTGGTCTCTATTCACCTGGAGCAACAGAGGAAGAAGGAGAGTCAGGAATAGGAGGAGGATATGGAATGTGTGGCTAATTGCCTCCATAAACAACTGCCTCCTTTGCCATGAGACCAGAACTGGATAGTGCCTAGCTACCATTACTGAACATTTTGAACATAGATGCTGTCATGGATTGAATTATGTCCCCCAAAAAATGTGTGTATCAGTTTGGCTGGGCCATGATTCCCGGTATTGTGTGATTTTCCCATATGTTGTAAATCCTACCTCTATGATGTTAATGAGGGAGGATGGGAGGCAGTTGTGTTAGTAAAGCAGGACTCAGTCTATAAGATTGGATTGGGTCCTGAGGCAATCTCTTGAGATATAGAGAGAAGTGAGCAGAGAGAAGAGGGGGACCTCATACCATCAAGAAAGCAGTGCCGGGAGCAGAGCACGTCCTATGGACCGGGGTCCCTTTGCCGAGAAGCCCCTAGTCCAGGGAAACACTGTTAAGAAGGCTGAGACAGAAAGCCTTCCCCTGGAGCTGATGCCCTGAATTTGGACTTTTAGCCTACTTTACTATAAGGAAATAAACTTCTCTTTGTTAAAACCATCCACTTGTGGTATTTCTGTTATAGCAGCACTATATAACTAAGACAGATGCTATAGAAGAATCCTGATCAAAAGGGGGAAAATATAGAACATAATTTAAAATTCTCATGGACTCCAGACTTCTCGGAGCCATGAAGGTTGGGTAAATCCCTGAAATTATTGCCCTGAGATAATCTTTAAACCTTAAGCCAAAAACATCCCCTGAAGTCTTCTTAAAACCAAACAACAGTTTAGCTTAATTAGTAAAAAATGTTTGCCTTGAGCATTATGCTCTTTTAAGAACTAACTTTATGAGATCAAAGTGACAACAGCAACTTGAAAGATTAGATAGGAACCTTTGAGGGCAGTGAGTGCATGTTAATGGGGGAGGAGCAACTCAGAAAAGGAGGGTGAGAATGGTTGTACAACTCAAAGAATATAATCAATGTCACTAAATGGAACATGTAGAAACTGTTTAATTGGCATATATTTTGCTGTGTATATTCTCCACAACAACAGAATCAATAAATTAAATATATATATATATATATATATATATATACCTAGTGTTTGGTACATGATAAGCTTGCATTGAACATCTGTCAAATGTATGGGAAAAAAAAAAAAAAAAGAAATACCATCGTCCTCTCGATTTTATGATTTGGTTCCTTTATTTAGTAATTCCTAATCTGAGAAAATATAATTTTTAATGTCAAAATCAACCCTGAGTCTGATGAGTAGGGACAGCTCCCCTGCAAACTATAATTTTCCACAGGCGACCTATTTCAGTAACAAAAGCCTTCCTTAGAAAGAACATAAGGGGTCTTTTATTTCAAAATAAAAATCCTTGCCTCCCTGCACATTCAGGAAAATTTAAAACAGTATGTATTTTTCAGAACTGAGCTCCCACAGAGTTGTGAAAGCAACAATTTGGAAAATTCTCCAACATCTTGACTGTGCGTTTAAATAAGATGGAAGTGCTTGCATTGGACTTGGTATCATAAGGAGATTCTGGCTTAGAGTTGTCGTTCTCAGTTTCAACTGGTGTCTCTGTGGTTATTGTTATCGTGTGCCCAGGGGTTGATTCTGAGTCATAACAATCCTATAGGACAAAGTAGAACTGCCCCATAGGGTTTCTAAGGCTGTAAATCTTTACAGAAGCAGACTACCACATCTCCCTCGACAAGGCTAATAGATTCGAACTGCTGACTGTTTGGTTAGCAGCCAAGCGCTTCAGCCACTGTGTTACCAGGTCTCCTTGTGTCTCTGTGGAGAGTAATGGAAATGATCAAGTAAGGATGCTCGCTCAATACTCCGCATCTTTTTAAATTAAGTTCATACTGAAATGATGGACTTTATGCAGATGACAATGTAGGCACTCTATGTCTGCCCCTTGTCCTTCATTCTCACTGCTCTTTTTCTGGAATTAGGCTTCATGTTCTGTCATTTTGAGTATTTTAATACTTTACTGATCTCGAACGTGTTTTGTCTTAGAGAATGGAGGTAAAATAAAATTTTACAGTCAACAAAGTCCTTTATACTTGATGTTTATTGCTTATTTTATATATTGTTCAACAACACATGACTCCTTGAGACTCTGAAATACACATAGCTTCCTCAAGTTTCAGTTTGCTTTTGTGTGTGTGTGTGTATGTGTGTTTTCTTATTGAGGGTTGATTTGATTATCTGGATAGAAATAATTCCTTAAAATTGGCCATAGTGGCTGAAATTCTACCAGGCCTTTTTCCAAAATTGTTAATGCTCTTTTGTGCTAGAAAAATGCCCTGTTCTGTTTGCTTCCGCAATTCATACAATCTCCATCCTAAGTGTTCGTTTCCCTTTGACTCCCCAATTTTCCTCAATATGGTGAAGATTTCATTGCTTTTCAACCAACAAATCAAGGAGCTGTCAACTGATAAAATAGAAAGGAACCCATTGGCTCTTCATGTAATTGACATTCTCAGCAACAACTTTCCTGTTGTTCGACTGGGGTTTGTAAAGGTATTGTTTTATAATAGTGACCAAACTATTCTTTTCTGTGGCAATTTTTAAAGAAATAATTAGCACTACATTTTCCTTGCTCCCTAATTTGCAAAGTTGGTGTGTAGGCACCAAATGACGGAAAAATTTTAGTATGTTGCAAGAGATTAGAATAGCTTCTATTTTTCTCAGATCATGCTAGATAATTGTCTTTTCTTTTTTTTTTTCTCTTCCATAGGACAATCCGTAGGGTGAATTTGCATCCCAGAGGAGTATAATGTAATAGAAACACCAACGTACTGACTTCAAGTCTCAGTTCTGATACTATTATCCAAATGGCCAAAATAAGTAAGTTGTTAAGCTGCCCATCAGTAAAAAAATAAAATGGATTGGATTTCTGAGGTCCCATCTATCTTTGTCTATAAGTCTAAATAAAATACATTAACTTGATTTGATCCCAACTATATGATTGTCAAGCTTCATTCATTCATTCACTCATTCACATCTCCTACGAAGATTTATTAAACAATGTACCCTTATCTTCACCACTAACGCATCCTCACAGGAGACACTGTTAAAAAGAATGCTTACTGCCGTACAGAAATAAACCACTGATCTCCTTGGTCTTACAGTGCTCTTGACTTATTTCCTTGCCTGAACGGCCAGGAAAGAAATTTGAAAGGCTTCAACCCTCCTCATACTTAGAAACAGAATCTAAAAATATACACATCTGATATAAATTCCTTCTCACCTCTTATTATCTCTGAGGATGAGATCAGAGTCCTAGAATGAAAGTGCTATTAGAGGGGCCACCATGTCAGAATCCTGACTTCAGATCTACAGGCCTCTTGGGCCATTGCTGTCAGATGCTGAGTCTTCTATAAGACCATCTCTAAGAACTGAAATGTATGAGAAAGAGTGGAGTTTAGTTCTTGAATTTTTTGATGACTTCTTTCCCTGAGATCTTGTGGTAAGGAAGTTCATTTATCTAACTTCTTTGGTTTTGATTTAAATGTATTTTTTTTTCCAGTCTGAAGTCTACTGAGGTAGAAATAATGCCTCATTCACATCTCCCTTGAAATAGCCCTTCTTACCCTTGAATACAGTTATTAAGTTGCCCTTCAACTATCATCACTGTAAGCCGTGTATCCTATGTGATAAACATAATTAAAAACTGGTCCCAGATCTTCTTAAAGTAATGTGAGATTTTTACATTTTTATGTCTGGCATGGGTGATGTTAAAGCAAGTAATACTGGGATAGGAAGACATGAAGGATGTCAAAGATACTCTCCATCCTTAATGCTCCCTTGATGGAAATGACAGCCTTATTTGTTTTGTTAACCAGCGCATAATTAAAAGTCAATATTCAAGATCATAATAAAAATCTGTGTAACTCCTCATGTTGTAAGCCTAAAGGTTTGGAAGGAAAATCCATTAAAACACAGCCATGTGTTATTTACAAGAAATCAGTAATAAAAAGTTTGCACTTGACATTATCTGCAAAATGGTCTGTATATTACCAGAATAAATCCATATTACTTGGAGGCTGTAGATAAACATCCGTAGGCAAAGTTCACATTGAGGTTATCTGCCTTCTGCTCTGAACTGGGGAGTGCTATTTAGAGGAGATAAATTGTGGTTTACTTCTTCAAGTCTCAACTACATTGTGCAGAAATGAGTTTAGTTCCTGAGAGCGTATCTGTCATATCCAAATAGGAAAGAATGCCATTACAGGATTGTACCCATTGCCGAAAGAATATAGCTTTTGTCCTCAGTGGGGGAACAAAAGATAGATGCTTAACAATTAGAAGACCTGAAATGCACCTTCTGTTTATGAAAAAGGCAGATGTCGGATGCTTTGTAAAACAATGATGCATTCAGCAGTATAGCCATAACTTATTTTAAGACATCAGTGAAGTCACTGCTCCTGTGTGTGAAGCTGCTCATGTGGCTATACATTGGGCTCTGAAGTAAGAAACATTTTTTGATACATAGGAAAAACAATTAATCATAATAGGATGGAGCACTGAAACACCCTGGCAGGGGAGTTGAAGACTGTGACTCCCTGACAAGTCCAAAATATTTTGGAAGAGAAAAAAGTCACTGGGGCTGATGATTTCACATTCGTTGAAACACCTTCATTTGTGTGTCTATTCAACAAATACTCATTAGATGCCTACTAGGTCTTTGTTCTTGTTGTTGCATGCCATCAAGTCAATTCTGACACACAGCAACCCTATAGAACAGAGGAGAACTGCTCCAAAGATTTCCCTACGCTGTCATCTTTCTGGGAGCAGATTGCCAGGTCTTTTCCCACACAGAGCTGCTGGTGGGTTTGAACTGCCAACCTTTTGGTTAGCAGCCAGGCACTTAATCATTACACCACCAGGACTCCTTTACTAGGTATTGTTGTTAGGTGCCGTTGAGTTAGTTCCGACTCATAGCAACTTTACGTACAACAGGATGAAACACTACCTGGACCTGCGCCATCCTCCTAATCATTACGTTTGAGCCCATTGTTGTAGACACTGTGTCAATCCATCTCCTTGAGGGTCTTCTTTTTCTCTGACTCTCTGCTTTACCAAGCATGATGTCCTTCTCTGGGGACTGGTCCCTCCTGCTAACATAGCCAAAGTATGTGAGATGAAGTCTTGCCATCCTCGCTTCTAAGGAGCATTCTGGCTGTACTTCTTCCAAGACAGATTTGTTCGTTCTTTTGGCAGTCCACTGTATATTCAATATTCTCTGCTAACACCATAATTCAAAGGCATCAATTCTTCCGTCTTCCTTATTCATTGCCCAGCTTCCACATGCATATGAGGCGATTGAAAACACCATGGCTCACCTTAGTCCTTAAAGTGACATCTTCACTTTTTAACACTTTAACGAGGTCTTTTGCAGTAGATTTGCCCGATGCAACACATCGTTTGATTTCTGGACTGCTGCTTCCATTGGTGTTGATTGTGGATCCAAGTAAAATGAAATCCCTGACAACTTCAATCTTTTCTGTTTTTCATAATGTTGCTTATTGGTCCAGTTGTGAGGATTTTTGTTCTCTTTATGTTGAGGTGTAATCCATATTGAAAGCTGTAGTCTTTGAACTTCATCAGTAAGTTCTTCAAGTCCTCTTCACTTTCAGCAAGCAAGGTTGTGTCATCTGCATAACGCAGGTTGTTAATGAGTCTTCCTCCGATCCTGATGTCCCATTCTTCTTCATATACCCCACCTTCTTGGATTATTTGCTCAGCATACAGATTGAATAAGTATGGTGAAAGGACACAACACTGACATACACCTTACCTGACTTGCAGTATCCCCTTGTTCTGTTCGAACAACTGCCTCTTGATCTATGTACAGTTTCCTCAGGAGCACAATTAAATGTTCTAGGATTCTCATTCTTGGTAATGTTGTCTATAATTTGTTATGATCCACACAGTCCAATTCCTTTGCATAGTCAGTAAAACACAGGTAGCCGTCTTAGTGAGAGTAAAATGGTATCTCATGGTTTTGATTTGCATCTCTCTGATGGATGACGATGTTGAGCATCTCTCTTCGTGTGTTTGGTGGCCTTTTGAATGTCCTCTTAGCTGAAATATCTATTTAAGTCCTTTGCCCATATTATCCTGTTCCTAACTTTGCAGCAACCCTACCGGCTCAAAATTTCTGTTCCGTGTGTGTTGTCTCAGTTTCCACAAGCCAGCAGTTTTCTTTTTTAATTTTATTGTGTTGTTGTTCATGTTTAATTCGTCTGTGGCAGTTACACTAGGCTGCCTATTGATTTTGTTGTTGATTTATTTATAAAGTTGAATAGGTTTGGCGTGCCTCTAACCATATTTTTCCCATAAGCACTGTTATTTTCAGTGTACTATTTTGTAGAAGACAAGTTTTCCAGAACACATATATCATGCTATACCTAGTACCACTGCTAGACCTTGGCAAGAGGGGCCAAGGGACCCTGCATTTTAGAGGGGCCACTTCTGGTCCTCATTAGGGTGAGGAGTCCAGTGGGCAAGGGGACATGCCTACCTACAGCTCTTTCATTCTTCTTCTAGAGATAGAGCTATGGCGAGACCCTAGATGTGGTTCACTTCCAGTCTGCCTAGCACCTGCCTTTGGTAAACTTGTAGTTGTTGTGAGGTGCTGTCGAGTCAATTTTCGACTCATAGCAACTCCATGTGATCGAGTAGAACTACTCCATAGGGTTTTCCAGGCTGTAATCCTTATAGGACCAGATCTCCAGTTCTTTCTCCCACGATAGCATTGCTTAAATAAGTTTGAGATGGATTTCTCGCCCAGAATTTTGAGTAGCATAAGTACCTATTGTGAGTAGAATCTCGCGTAGATCATCGCACTGGAAATGGAAACTTCCCTCAATTATTCGCATTCATTGATCCCGTATAACAGTGGTTCTTCCTGAAGGGGATTTTGCCCCCAAGGAACATTTGGCAGTGTCTGGAGACATTTTTGGTTGTCACAATTGGGGAGGGGAGCTTGAGTGGGTAGAGGATAGGGACGCTGCTAAACATCCTACAGGGTACAGGACAGCCTTCACAACCAAGAATTATCTAGCCCCAAATATCAATAGTGCTCAGGTTGAGAAACCCTCATGTAGCAGAAATAAAATTGGGTGGGAGACAGGGGAGCTAAATTCTAATCTTATTTCTGTCCTTAAGCAGTTTGTGACCTCTAGCAAATTATTTCATCATTTTGGGCAGGAATTTTGCCTGTGTAATGAAAAGACTAAAATAAATGATTTTTAGGGTTTTTTTTCCCCCTAACACTTACTGTATTCTATAATCTTTCACAGAAATGTGGTTTGTTTTTTCCTGCCTGCCTTCTTTTTCTATCAGTAGAATATGCTTTATGAATTTTCATTCCCTATAGTTTTTCTCAACTCCCTGGACCCTTTCTTCAAATCCCTGCTATACAAACTGAATTTGCAATATACAAAGTTATCTCTAAGGGAGCCACATAAAACAATATTCAAGAGCTTTAAACTTGATGTGACATTTAAGGATAGAAAGAGTCAGATAAAAAGATAAGTTCCCGATTTTCTCTAAAAATGAGCTCTCCAAATCTGCATTTCTGAAGTCTAGTGGAAGTGCTTGCTTCGGTCATTATGCAGACGTGGTCGGTCATTATGCAGACGTGGTCGTAAAAAGCCCTCAGCCAGGGCAATTTAGTCGAAAACCTTTCCTTGTTTCTGTGAGGTACAAAATAGTTTCCCTTCCCTTTGTGATGAACTTTCCCATGAATCTCTTTCATTTGTGACTTACATATTCATGGTGACAGCCCTTACCTTCCAAGTCGACTAAGGGCAAGAACACAGCGACAGACTCCACTGCGAGGGAGTATTAGTGGGGTGGGTGGTGAGAGGTTATTTATATTCAATCACGTCTGCAGAAAACCTTGAGCAGCTAGAGTGCCGCTGACAATCAATTACAGCTGAAAAAGGGACGTAATCATGATAAGGTTAAAATATATTATAAAATTGATATGAAAATAAGAACAATATAGGCAAGCTCACAAAATCCTGGGTTGGAAATGGTAAGTCGAGAAGTATTTGTCTTCCAATTCTTGTAATGTTTGTAGCTCTCTGCCGGTAACGGTAGATTAAAAAGGGCTAAAACATGGCACTTAACTCTTGAGCTTTTAATTTAGTTAAGAAGACAAGCCATATACGGAGCAATTAGAACAAAAAACCAAAGTAGTGGATTTTTGAATGGAGACATTTATGAGTTCAGCGGAAGAGCTGTTGCATTGTAGGAACAGGAAGAATAGTGGGGGACTGTGGATTAGTTTTGAAGGAAGAGAACTTTATCAGAGATTGTAACCAGTATTCCCTGTTATGGAACTGCTTTATCCATTTATTTTGATTATTTATTCATTTATTTCTTTGAGTAAATAGCAATAGAGTGCCTTCTACGTGCTGAGCAATGTTTTTGGTGCTGGTGGAAAACAACAGACATTTAATGGTGTTCACTGATAAAAATAAACAAATAAGTAATATATAGATGGTGCTGAGTTCTACAGGAAAAAAAAAAGTGTATGGAAGGTGTTAGTTGAGTAAATGCCAACCAATGATATGGGCGTTGGTCATGTGGATATGTTAGGGAAGAGCATCTGAGGTAGAGGGAACAGCAGTGCAAAGGCTCTGAGGCAGGGGTTTGACTGACATGTTTAAATAGAGGCAAAGAGACCATTTAGGCTGGAGATGAAGGATGAATAAAAGGATGAGTAGAAGATATAAGGTCAGAGAGGTAGAGCAGAAGTCAGATCATGTAGAACATGGAAGGCACTGGTAAGCATTTAGACTTCTACCATGATCGTGTTTGGAAACCATTAGAAGGTTTTGAAGAGATGAATGAGATTTATGTTTTGAAAGGATCACTCTGGGTACTGTACTGAAAATAGACGGTAGAGGAGCAGGTAGACTGTAGAAACAGAAACCATTTATGAGGCTATTAGAATAATGCAGTTGAAAGATAATGTTAGTAGTGGGTTGATGAAAAAGTAGTTGAATTCTGGATATATTTTGAAGGCATAGCCAACAGAATTTGCTGATAGATTGGGTGATAGGTGTAAAAGAAAAAGAGCAATCAAGGAAGACTCCAAGCTTCAATTCATGGCAACCCATGCCAGGCTCTGCTTCACTTTTTTTTTTTAATTAATATTTTTTATTTTTAAGTAGTTGAAGATTCATATCCAGTTTTAAGAAATAATACAGAAAGATAACATGTACCATTTACTCAGTTTCCCCCATTGATAACATCTTGCAAAACTATAGTACATTGTCACAACCAAGATGTTGATATTGATACAGTCAAGACACAAAACAATTCCACCACCACAAAGATCTTTAATATTGTCCTTTTATAATTGCACCTACTGCCTTCCCTAGTCCTCCCTGTTCTTAATCCTTGGCACCAAAGTCTGATGTTTATACCACACTTGAAACACTACAGAGACTATAAGAAAAAATTAGTGGCACCGGAATGTGTTCAGAGAAGAACTATCCAGGATGGTGAAGGACAACAAAAGCATGACGTATGAGGAAAAATAACCGAGAATATTTAACATGAAGACAATCAACTCAGAGCAAAACACATACCTCTCTAAGATTTTGAAGGGCTACCATGTGTACGAGGGCTTGGAGTAGTTCCGTAGGACCAATGGCCGCAGCGACTTTGATGAAAGAGATTTCAGTTCAATTTAAGGAAGAACTTTTCAGAGTTGGGGAAAGCTGTTACTGATTAACTCAGGAGGTAAATTCTATCTGAGTTCAAGTAAATATAGGTTAAGTAATCACTAGGTAATAGTTCAAGAATTTTCTAAGGGTTTGAAGTTTATAAATACCTTTCAACAGTGACATTATGTAAAATTTAAAAAATTTCTTAATGACTTCGTTTAGTTTATTTTGTAATTGAAACTTTTTGAGATAATTGTAGATTAACATGCAGTTGTAAAATATTATACAGAAAGATCCCATGTACATTTTGATCAGTTCCCTCCAATAGTAATATTTTGCAAAATTATAATAAGGAACATATTGACAGTGGTGCAATCAGCAATCTTATTCAGATTTCACCAGTTTTATTTGTTCTCTTGTATGTAGGTGTGTGTGTATTAAATTTTATGAAATGTGTAGATTCTTAAATCCACCACCATAGTCAAGATACTGAACGTTCCAACACTACATGTATTCCCTGTGTTGCCCTTTTATAACCACACCCACCTTCCTCTTGCCACCTTTCTTCTCACACTAACCCCCTCCCCCCAAATACCTAACCCTTGGCAACCACTAATCTGCTCCCAAATTCTAAAATTTTGTCATTTCAAAAATGTTGCATAAATGGAATCAACAGTATGAACCCTTTGGGGATTAGCTTTTCTCACTCAACATAATTCCCTGGAGAGTCATCTAAGTAGTTGATTATATCAACAGTTTGTTTCTTCTGTTGATGAGTAGTATTCCATTCAGAATAGAATGTGGAAATTATAGAACAATAGCATTAATATACTGAAGATAATTGAAAAAGGATTGCAGCAATACATCGACGGGAAACTGCCAGAAATTCAAGCTGGATTCGTAAGAGGATGTGGAAGGAAGGATATCATTGCTGATGTCAGATGCATCTTGGCTGAAAGCAGAGAATACCAGAAAGATGTTTACCTGTGTTTTATTGACTATCCAAAGGAATTGGAGTGTGTGGATCATAACAAATTATGGGTAACATTGTGAAGAACGGGAATTTCAGAACACTTAATTGTGCTCATGTGGAACCTGTACATAGACAAAGAGGCAGTCATTTGAACAGAACAAGGGGATACTGTATGGTTTAAAATCAGAAAAGGTGTGCATCAGGGTTGTATCATTTCCTCATGCTTGTTCAATCTGTATGCTGAGCAAATAATCCGAGAAGCTGGACTATATGAAGAAATGAGGCATCAGGATTGGAGGCAGACTCATTAGCAACCTGCGTTATGCAGATGACACAACCTTGCTTGCTGAAAGTGAAGAGGACTTGAAGCACTTATACTGATGAAGAGCAAAAACTTCAGCCTTCCGTATGAATTACACCTCACCATAAAGAAAACAAAATCTTCATAACTGGACCAATAAGCAACATCACGATAAAGGGAGAAAAGACTGAAGTTGCTGAGGATTTCATTTTACCAGGATCCACAGTCCACACTCATGGAAGCAGCAGTCGAGAAATCAAATGGGGAATTGCATTGAGTAAATATGTTGTGAAAGACCTCTTTAAAGTGTTAAAAAGCAAAGATGTCACTTTGAGGACTAAGGTGCACCTGACCCAAGCCATGGTATTTTCGGTGGCCTCTTCTGCATGTGAAACCTGGACAATGAATAAAGAAGATGGAAGAAGAATTGATGCAGTTGAATTATGTTGTTGGTGAAGAGTATTAAATATACCACAGACTGCGAGAAGAACAAATAAATCTGTCCTGGAAGAAGTACAGTTAGAATGCTCCTTAGAAGCAAGGATGGTGAGACTTCGTCTTAAATAATTTGAACATGTTATCAGTAGGGACCCGTCCCTGGAGAAAGACATCATTCTTGGTAAAGCAGAAGATTAGTGAAAAATAGCGAGGCCTTCAGTGAGATGTAAACATAGCAATGATGAGTGAGGATGGTGCAGGACCGGGGAGTGTTTCGTTCTGTTGTACGTTAGGGTCGCTATGAGTCGGGACCCACTCAACGGCACTTAAGAACTAAGAAGAATATTGGTATGGATGTACCACAATGTGTTTAACCAGTTGCCTATTCAAGAACATTTGGGCTAATTCCAGCTTTTGGCTACTACAAATAAAGCTACTATAATTATTCATGTACCAGTTTTGATGTGAATAGAAGTTTTCATCTCTTTGGGATAAATGCCCAGGAGTGCAATTGCTGGGTTGTGTGTTTACTGCATATTTAGTTTTATAAGAAACTGCCAAGCTGTTTTCCAGAGTGACTATACCGTTTTATATTCCCAGTCTCTCTCCTTTAATTTCATGGTTTGTCTTCTGTTCATGGCATTCTAATTGGGCTTTAATGAACCACAATGTGGAAAGAATTTTTGAAACCTTGCTGAGACACAAACAATACAGTATGTTCTGTACCAGTTTTGAGAAAAGAAAATCCTGTTTAAGTAACCCCCTCTATGTAATAAGGTCATAAAAAAGGCCTCAGAATGACACAGAAAGTTATAGTTCCTTTGGATGTTCATAGAAGCCTTTGTTAAAGTTCCACATGACCCAGCACTACTTATAACCAAAGCCACGGGGATTAAGGAGGAACTATTAAGAATCAACGGTCTAATTCACTGTGAGTTGAACAGCTTACTTTATGCCTGGATTCTTATGTACTTACAGCTGCTTATAGAACGCACTACCTGGAGTTTCTAGAAGCTCTCTTTGAAGTTGTTTGCTTTCCCAGGACTGCCTTGATGACCTAAAACTATCAGTGTGGACAGGATGAGATAGGCTGAAGGGGAGGTGAGGATATTGGAAAAGAAAGAATCACGCCTTGATCAGATCCTACCAGAATGTCTCTTTGAAATTAAAGATAAACTTTCATCGTGATTTCATCCTGGGAACAAATAAGCACATATTATTCACAGCAATATTAATAATAATGTTTATACTTACAGTCACCATTTTTGAGTATCTTGTATGTGCCAGGAGCAGTGCTAGACAAATAATATATCTTATATGTGATCCCCAACATAAGGCTGCAGAGGAGGTATTGTTTAATTTGTAGATGAAGGATCTTAAATCCTCAAAGGATAACTACGTATATTTATTAGACCAGTCCGTGAAAGTGATCTAAAAGATATTATTAAATTCTGTGCTGATTTGTCTCTATGTTGTCATTACTCTAAAAAAAAAAAAAGAAAACAAAAACAAACCCATTGCCATTAAGTTGATTCTGACTCATGATAACTCTATAAGACAGAGTAGAACTGCCCCATAGAGTTTCCAAGGCTGTAATCTTTATGGGGGCAGACTACTGCATCTTTCTTCCATGGCGCAGCTGGTAGGTTCAAACCGCCCACCTTTCAGTTAACAGCCAAGCACTCTAACCACTGTGTCACCAGGATTCCTGCCATTAACCCTAAAGAACCCTCAGTTCCCGTCTTTCACCTAATCTTAATGCTTCTCCATCCATTGAGATTCAGTACAGATGTGGGGAAGGGGAAAGAGTTGGGAGGGTATATGGTGGAGGTAGAGTGCCTTAGGGTACAAAAATATAATAATCATAATTATAATAATATTATTAGCTTATAATTTATTTATCTTCTTCTATATGCCAGGTTCTTTGTTAAGAGGTAAGCATATAGTATGTTGATTCCAAATAGCAGGCTAATAGGATATATGCTATTCTTGTCACTGTTAAAACAGCCATATAAGTAGATATGGAACCAGGCTTTGGGAGAAGAAGTGATTTTCTGGAAGCTCACACACCTAAACAGAGACCATGTTGACATTCAAACTTTGATCTGTGTGGCTCCAAAATCCTTGCTCTGTTTGTTTGCCTCTCCATAGATCTAAATCAATGTGAGCACACGCACATGGACACACAGACACACACACACATTTGTGTGTTTCCAAATATTAAAGACATTAAAGACTCGGATTTTAGTTTTGATGTCTTGAAGCATGGCTCATATAATTGTAAAAGTCTTACAATCATGATTACTATAAAAAATAGTGTATCTTAGGGCAACATTTGTAATGACTGTTAAATGAGAAACTATTTTGTTCTGTAAGCCTTCATCTTAAGTGAGAATAACAGCACAATTGGAAGAGCTTAGTCAATGTCACTGAACTGTGCATGTAGATATTTTTGAAATGGTGTATCTTTGGCTATGTGTATTTTCACCAAAAAAAAAGGTTGAGAAGTTAGAGGGTTAATATGTTGTGGGGTTGTTAACCAATGTCATAAAACAACATGCGTACTACTGTTTCATGAGAAACTATTTGTTCTGTAAGCCTTCACCTGAAGTACAATAAAAAAAAAACGGTGTATCTGTTGATGTAAAAATTAGACCACTTTTTTTGGTAGAGTTTATTTTGTTGTTGTTAAATGCCATCTAGTCGGCTCTGACTTATGGTGACCTCAAGTAATAACAGAACAAAATGTTGCTTGGTCTTGTGCCATCTTCATGACTGTTGATATGTTTCAGCCCATTTAGCAGCATAAAAACTTAACTTTTCTTGATGACATTAAGATGAACAATTCACATTATCATCTTCCTGCAACAAAAAGGAAAAGGCCCTGCAATTACGAGAGTTTTTATGACTTTTCAGTCTGAAGCAAAACTTTGAGTAACTGTCTTCAACAATTAGTGGAATATTGAGTAGTACCAGTAGAGTATCATGGTTATTGACATGGTTTCTTTCATGTTAATCAAGTCCTCCTCAATTTCAACCATACTTTCTGCTTATTTAATCCTCAAGTTTCTTTGTGGCTGGTGGTCAGTAACTTATTTCTTTGTGGCAGGTGGTACATAAAGGAGCCGTGGTGGTGCAATGGCTAAAAAGGTTGACAGTTTGAACCCACCAACTGCTCCGTGGGAGAAAAGACCTGGTGATCTGCTCCCATAAAGATTTCAGTCTAGGAAGCCCTATGGGACAGTTCTACTCTGTCCTATAGTGTCGCTATGAGTTGGAATCGACTAGATGGCACACAACAACAACAATAACAACCACATGGGAGTCCTTGGGTGGTGCAAACGGTTAAGCACCGGACTAGTAACTGAAAGGTTGGTGGTTTAAACCCACTCAGAGGCGCCTGTCTTAGTCCTTTAGTGCTGCTCTAACAGAAATATCACAAGTGGATGGCTTTAACAAAGAGTTTATTTTCTCACAGTCCAGTAAGTTACAAGTCCAAACTCAGGGAATCAGTTCCAGGAAAAGGCTTTCTCTCTCTGTTGGCTCTGGAGGAAACATCTCTCTCTGTGATGCTTCAGTCTTCCCTTGGTCTGGGAGCATCTCAGCACAGGAACCTCAGGTCCAAAGAACGCACTCTGCTCCCAGCACTGCTTTCTTGGTGGTGTGAGGTCCTCATGTGTCTCTGCTGTCTTCTGTCTTTTATATTTCAAAAGAGATTGGATTAAGACACTATCTAATCTTGTAAACCTCATCAGTATAACCTCATCATAGTGATAGAGTTTACAACACCTAAGGAAATCAAATTTACAAAATGGTACACAATCATACAATATTGGGAATCATGACCCAGCCAAGTAGACCTATTTTGGGGGAACACAATTCAATCCATGACAGTGCCTCAGAAGTAAAGCCTTGTGATTGGCTTCTGAAAGGTTATAGACTTTGAAACCCTATGGAGTGCACCTCCACTCTGCACACATGGGGTTGCCATGAGTCAGAACTGGCTTGACGGTAATTTGACAACAGCAACACCACCATGTAGGAGCTCCATGCCCTCTCTTGTTCTCATTTTCTTTATAATAGACAAAAAATATTTGTTGAATGATGAATAAATGATTAGATCTTTCCTTTCCTCACAGTTGACTTTTCGGTATCAATTGTTCTTTGATGTCTTCACCATCTCCACTTCTCCAACAGCAACTTTGAAGAATACCTGACTTAAAGGGTGACTCCTGTATTTGCAATGAAGCGTTATGTTTAGTTCAGTTCAACAACATTTACTGAGTGTATTCTCTTGGCCAGGAATTCTGCTAGGTGTTCAGGGCAGGGAAATGGCTGACCCATCACCTGGCTTTCAAGGAGTTTCCCACCTGGTAGAGAACCAATGGAGAATGATACGGCAACTAGAGAAGCCTGTGCAAGGCACATAGGATACACATCAGAGATGATTAATTGTAAGAGAAGATGGACAAGGATGGCTGCCACAGGAATGACATCTGACCTGGGATTTGAAGTATGAATAAATGTTTTCCTTTTAGATATGTGACCAAGGACCTTCTATCTTGAATAGAAAGCATTTTTGCTCGTTGTCTCAATTCTGGAAATTGTCGAAAATGTTATGTGGATTTTGAAGCTTAGAGATCAGAATGAGAACCTGGGATTTGATATACAGTAAAACTTGCAAAAGCTGGAATCTGAGTAAAGCAGAAACCTGTCAGAGAAGGAAAACTCAAATATTTTTCACTAAAAGGAACAATAGAAAAGTGGTAAGACTTCACACTGCCAAAGGCAGAAAGCTTGTGAGACCTGGAAAATCAAGGCAGTCCCGTCAAGTTCCAGCTCTCACAGGTTTCTCTGTATTAGGATTAGGAGTTTCACGTCCACAGTATCTCAGGTAAGGATTGGTTGATATAAGTATCTCCTTTTATAACTAATAGCTGCTTCACCTTTTTTTCTAGTTTCTTGAAGAACTTGGAAAAAAGAATGGAGATCTTTGTAAAATATATCAATAAAATCATTTCAAAAATTATTTGAAATCATGGGATTAAACCAAAACTTTCTCAATTCAAGACACTAATTTTTTTTTACTGTGGGTGGAATGTATATCTGAGATGCAAAAGCTTCAGGAGTTGAAGAATTCTATTTTTCAGAAAGTTTCAGAAACCCTCAGCTTACCCATAAAGATGGCTATATCCTTGACTAAATTTGGTATCTTGCACTCTGCATGGCAGTCCTGCAAATAACTTTAAGTGTTGAAGGGAAGATGAGAAGTAAGTGCTTGCTCAAGAAATATGGGATGGATAAAAATAGATATAATTTCATATGTCAACACTGACAGGAGAAGGCATCTCCTGGAGGGCTGTGTTAAGAAGGATTCTGAGGCAGGGTCAGCATTCAGTGGGAAAGAGCACAGTGACCATCAGTATATGTGTGCGTGCAGAGTGAGCCATGTGTTGCTTTTCTGCCCTCCCATAATCAGGAAATAATGGACCCTCAAAATAACTCGGGGAGTTTTGATAATTATAATTAATGGAGGATGTTTTTCCAATGTCCTTCCTTGCTATGGTACAGGTAGCCTCCAACTTGCAATGGGGCTCCCTTCGGACGACTCCACTGTAAGTTGGTTCTGACATAAGTCAAATACTTTTTTTTTTTCAGTTTTCATTATTATTGCCTTTTATTATCAGTATCTTTATATAACTGATCTTTATTTGTCTTTGGGTGTTGGCATGAGAATGATAACATCAGCAAATTACGTGCTGCAACATTATATGTAGGTGATATTACCATTACCAAATCAAAAACCAGACCTGCTACCATCAAGTCAATTCTAACTCATAGCAACACCATAAGACAGAGTAGAACTTCCCCGCAAGGTTTCCAAGGAGCAGCTGGTAGATTCGAATTGCCAACCTTTTGGTTAGCAGCTGAGCTCTTAAACTCTGCACTACCAGGGCTCCTACTATTAGATGTAGACACATACACACATACACAAAATTGGATGGTCCTAAGTGCAGTTCATGGTAACTCGAATATGTTGTAAGTCAAGGACTACTTGTATTATCATTTTCACAAGTGCAATCCATTGAAATCTGTTGACCTTTACTCTTAATTTACATGAAATAGTAGTGTTGGTTAAAACCAAAACCAAACTATTGCCATGAAGTCAATTCTGACTCATAATGACCCTATAGGAAGAGTAGACCTGCCCCATAGGGTTTCCAAGGCTGTAAATCTTTACAGAAGCAGACTACCACATCTTTCTCCTGTGGAGCAGCCAGTGGATTCGAACCACTGAACTTTCGGTTAACAACCGAGTGCTTAAGCACTGTGTCACCAGGGCTCCTTTGTGTTGCTTAGAGAGTGATTATACATGGTGTTTAGTATATATTTCTTATTTTTACCTGGTTCTCTATTATCTTTCCTTTATAACAGGAAAACAATTGAAATTGGTGAGACATCCATGGCAATCACTAATGGAGCTTGCCCTTTCAGCTTGACAGTACCCTATAGGGAATTCTACATAACATAGGCGGTACTCAATAAACATTCATTAAATGAAAGGAAAATCCCAGAAGGAGCCTAAAATGGAAAGGATTAAGATATAATTCTTGGGTTGAGTTTATCTGGCATAAATGAAATACGGGATTGTGAAAGGTGCTCCGTTGTTTTATTGCTACTTCTTGGGGAAGGCCTGCGTAATTCATTTGACGCTTCCCTTCCGTGACTTATGCTGCCATCCCAGACTCAGGGTAATGTACATTTACAGCACTTCACGTTAACTTATATTCTTTCTCCTCTGTGTTTGCACTTCCTCTCTAATTCTGCAACTTTCCCAGGAGAGGAGGCTAATCCCCAAAAGGCACCACATAAGGAGTGCCATGAAGGCATTGTTACAGCTGAACAGTGTCTGTAATGCAGTCATCCAGCTATGCATTGTACAGTGAATTTATGCATGTTGGGCCTCATTGTGGGTACTTTGCTGGTGGCCTTGAGGAAACTATGTGTGCCTAAGCTTAGAACCATATAGACCAAAATTTTGCAAAATAAACTTTATTTCTGCCCATCAAAATACCTCACTTCTACTCTATTCGAATCAGAAATGAAAAAAAAAGTATTTTATTAATTACTGATAACATTTAGTTAGTACTCCCTCTGTTGCCAGACACCAGATCAAGCTCTGTGTGCATAATCACATTTATTCCCAGACCCTATCAGGGAGCTACTATTACTGTCTCCAGTTTTTATTTGGGGAAACAGTATTGAGGAGGTTAAATAGTTAGCCTAAGATTCCATTTGTCTTAGTCATCTAGTGCTGCTCTAACAGAAATACCACAAGTGGATGGCTTCAACAAAGATAAATTTATCCTCTCACAGTCTAGCAGGCTACAAGTCCAAATTCAAGGCATCATCTCCAGGGGAAGGCTTTCTCTGTTGGCTGTGGAGGAAGATCCTTGTCAGCAATCTTCCCCTGGACTAGGAGCTTCTCTGCACAGGAACCCAGGGTCCAAAGGACACACTCTGCTCCTCGCACTGCTTTCTTGGTGGTATGAGGTCTCCAACACTCTGCTTGCTTCCCTTTCCTTTTATTTCTTGTAAGATAAAAGGTGGTGCAGGCCACACCCCAGGGAAGCTCCCTTTACATTGGATCAGGGATGTGACCTGAGCAAGGGTGTTACATCCCACCCTAATCCTCTTTAACCACAGGCAGAGATTATGATTTATAACACATAGGAAAATCACAAAATGGAGGACAACCGGACAATACTGGGAATCATGGCCTAATCCAATTGACACATATTTTGGGGGGACACAATTCAATCCATGACAAGGTTCAATATTTTATTTTGTCTACTTGGTATATGTTTTAAATTTTCATTAATAAGATGCTTTTTGTTTTTAAGAAATCATTTGACTTGTCATTGAATTGTCATTAAATGGTTGATTTCATGTGTTGACATAGGACATTTGGAAGGGCTACACTAGTAAGATGTTTTATAAAACACCCTGACACTGAGCAAATGAATGCCCGTGCCACACAGAAAGTGTCTTCAAAGCTGCAGCTTGCACAGCTCTGCAAGGTCATCTAGTGTAATACCGAGACTCTGACACTCTGATCTTTGTGTTTTATTGAGCCCCTTCTTTCTCAATCTCAATCTCAATCTCAATCTTTCTCTCTCTCTCTCTCTCTGAAATTTAGAGACATTTTCTCCTTTTGGGCAGTCTATGGCATTGCGATAAAGTAAGACATCTTCTGGCTTCCTTTTCTCTAGGCTGGTTTTTCACTTGCTTCCAGGCTTTTCCATTCTTTCTTATCACCTGTTTGAACTTACCTTCACCTCTACAGTGGGGGCAATGATGGTTCAGTGGTAGAACTCTCACCTCACGTGCAGGAGACAGGGTTGGATTCGTAGCCAATGCACCTCATGCTCAGCCACCACCCATCTATCAGTGGAAGCTTGCATGTCGCTGAACAGGTTTCAGCATAGCTTCCAGATGGATTACAAAGAAAGACCAGGCAATCTACTTTGCAAAATTAGCCAATGAAAACCTAGTGGATCACAATAACTGATCCACAACTTATCATGAGGACGGTACGGTACTGGGCAGCATTTTGTTCCATCGTGCATGGGCTTGTCGTGAGGCAGGGCCAACTCGTTGGCAGCTAACAACAATCATCTCTCCAGCATAGCTATGTTTTCAAAATACTTTCCCAACTTGACCGACAAAGAACTTGGAATGATAAATGGTAAGTCCAATGTCATGAGGAGGAGGAATTAGATTCCAGGACATTTTCCTCTATACTACATACCCAATGGACAGCATACTACATCATGAAGTCTGGGTCAAATGTCAAAGTTTTGCATAGTACATGCATATTAATAGTTTCTAGTAAGCTTTTAAATAACAACACAGGGCTTGTTTTTAGCTTAAGATCCACTCCAATACCCATGTATTTTTCTTCTATGACTATGCATAGCCTGGCTTTCCCAGTCTTGGAACTGTGTCTTCTGCATTTGTCCATATTGACTTCACTTCCATATGAAATATTTACATAGTTTATCACTTTGTCATCATTTAGCATGGCATCTGTTTGCGAAAATGAGTCAGGTCTCAGCCACAGCAGCTTGTCGGAGTCTCCTAAATATTTAAAGGGAGGGGAAACTGCCTTTTCATAGGATCCTTTAAGTGTGCATTATTTTGTAATTACCTGATATTTCATTGCTTCACATTTCAGAATACGATTCCCATGTTTCTTTTCATTTCAGACATATAACAACTCTGTGTGATACATTAAGCGGCTTTTATTTGTCCTATTTTGCGGTTATGGAGTCAAAGTATTAGAAGGTGAAAGGATTTAACAAAGGTCACAAAGTTAAGAACACAATGACCCAGGTCTCCTGACTTACAGAACCATGGTATTTTTATTAAACATACTGAGTTGCATTGTTAATAGCTTCATGTTAAAATAAACACTAAGGTGAAATGACTTTTCAAAGATGTCAGAAACCAACTTTAAAATTAAAATGGTAGCTATCAATTAAGGAGTGTTACAGTTATAACTTACATACTGTGATGATTATGATTGTGTGTCATCTTGGCTGGGCCATGATTCTCAGTGTTTATATGTGATCACTCATATGATGGGATCTGCTGTGTATAGCCAATCAGTTGAAAGGGAGTTTCCTTGGGCATGTGGCCTGCATCCAAATATAAGCAGACGTTCTGGCTTTTGCCTGCTCTGAATCCTGTGGCTGGCCCCTATTCATTTGACCTCTGGTTATTGGGGCTTGAGCTAGCAGTTTACCTGCTGATCTTCAGTTCACCAGCCCTTGCCGCTAAGTGAATCAGGAGAAGCCTGTAACATAATCCACAGACTTGGGACTTTCCAGCCTTTACAATCGCGTGAGCCATTTCCTTCATATAAATCTCTCTCTATATATATTTCTATATGCTTTGCTACTTTTGCTTCTTTACAGAACCCAGCCTAAGACAGATATGTGAAATGATATGCGATAGAATGTTTCCTGTGATTCCTGGAAATCAACTAAGAAGTCTCAATAAGTCCATTTTTCAAAAAAGAGGTGACAAAACTGGCCCTTTGGCCCTCACCTTTATCACCTCATCTAACCCATATGAGCAGAAGACTTGAGTACATTAAGGGAGATTTATTGAATCAGGACAGCTGTTTGCCAAGTGGCTACACTGCAAGCCACATGAGAGGTTTTCTAAGAAGACCACTCCAAGAGATTGGTTACTGATTACAAGATGGGAGACTAAGGTCTCACTCCTTGGCAAAATGCTTGCAAATCTGCAGAAAATCTTAGGCCCATCCACCCAGTTCAGAACTCAATGACAGAATTTATATGTGTCCCCTGAGCTTGGAAGAATATGTGAAACAAGCAGCTAATGTTTGCTTCTTGTATGAAATTTTCCAAAGATATGAGGCTGGATGGAGCCAACCACAACCACAGGGAGAGGAGAAAGGCCCCAGTGGGAACAACCTGCACACCCAGTGTGGCAAGTTTCCCATGCACCGTGTAACTTGGTGTCGTGGATGGAATTGTGTCCCCCAAAAATATGTATATCAGTTTGGCTAGTATGATTCTCAGTATTGTGTGATTGTCCACCATTTTGTCATCTGATGTGATTTTCTTATGTGTTAAAAATCCTATCTATATGATGTTGAGATGGGATTATCAGCAATTACTTTAATGAGGCAGGACTCAATCTACAAGATTGGACTGTGTCTTGAGCCAGTCTCTTTTGAGATATAAAAGAGAGAAGCAAGCAGACAGACAGGGGGACCTCATGCCACCAAGGAAGCAGAGCCAGGAGCACACATCCTTTGGACCTGGGGTCCCTGTGCTGGAAAGCTCCTCAACCAGGGGAAGACTGATGACAAAGACCTTCCTCCAGAGCTGACAGAGAAGAGAAAGCCTTCTCCTGGAGATGATACCCTGAATTTGGACTTGTAGCCTACTAGACTGTGAGAGAATAAATTTCTCTTGAAGCCATCCACTTGTGGTATTTCTGTTATAGCAGCACTAGATAACTAAGATTCTTGGTTACTTGGCTCAAACTATCCTGATGAGGCCACACCCAAGAACACTCCTGAGAGGAGTAGGAGAACCTCATCACAAAGAGGTGCTGGTGTGGGCCACAGAAGGCAGAAGTTGGTCACTATCACTGAACCATCAAGCAGTGGGATATAAGCATTACTGAATCACTGCGTCAACCTTCCTGTCTTAGGTTGTGTTCTCTAGAAGCAGAGGTTGAGACGGAGATCCAGATGAATGAGAATTAGTGATGGAGAGCTCTCAGGAGAAACATGGAAAGGAGGGAATAAAACAAGATAGGGAAAGGGAAAGAAATAAGGTAGGGTGTGGTCCCAGGTAATTCTAGCCTTTGCCTGATCCGTGGGTGGAGGAGGGCCCTACAACACAAACTACACAGCAGAATTGCCCCCTCTTGAGGCAAGAAGCTGAAATTTCAAATCTCCAAAGCAGTCAGCCATTGGTTATTGGCAACTGGAGTAGTAGAGTGGGCTTAACCAAGGACAATTCTCAGGAGAAAGTGGCAACTCTGAGCCACTCAACCCTACGAGCAACTAGAGTATGTGTGCACCGGCCAGGTAAAGGTGATCCAGGTGAGGAACAAGCAGCATCTACCAAACTCCCCCTCCTCTAAATGGAATGTTCTAAGGCCTGCTCCACATGGTATTTCAGAGGGTCCCTAGTCAGACTGAGCCCCAGTTACTCACAGTAGTTACCTGTTATAAACCAAACCAAACCAAATCCACTCCCATCCAGTCGATTTCAACTGGACAGAGTAGAACTGCCCTATAGGGTTTCCAAGGCTGTAAATCTTTATGGAAGCAGACTGCCACATCATTCTCTTGTAGAGCAGCTGGTGGGTTGGAACTGCCAACCTTTTTTGGTTAGCAGGTGCCCTCTTAACCACTGTGCCACCACGGCTCCTGCTATAACACACCTTTTATTGGCTTTTATTCCTTCCCTGTCTCTCATTTCCCATTTTTTTGCTTGTACTACCTGGGACCACCTCCCAGATAAACCAGCTGCACTCAAATTCTTGTCTCAGAGTCATTTGGGGGAAACACCCAAACTAAGAAAATCATCAGAAGGAGACTGTTTTTACCACTGAAGGTTTCCTGCAGCACTGGGTTCCAACTGAGATAGCCTTAAGAAGCAAGGAATTGAAGACTGAGTTTGGAAAAAAATAATAATAAAGCTGTCTACTGTTTGTTTGTACCGCCATGAGATTTGGGTTGATCAATAAACTAATACTCATTCATTGTCTCATTTACTTCTCACAGCAACTTTCTGAAGTAGTATGATCATCCCTACTTTATGAAAGTGAAAACTGAGGTTCAGGGAAGATAAGTGTGTGGCCCAAAGTCTCTCTGCTGAGATTCAAACCCAAGTAATCTGATTCTAAAACCATAGTTCTTATCCACTAAGCAACACGACCCTCCTTAAGGTTTTAGAAACGCAATACAGATATTCTTGGCTCATTTCTAAAATTAAATATAGGGCTCCTAGAACAATTCCTAAGACAACACTGGTGGGGTTTACACTTTTTTGTGTGACAAAGGGGCACATTTTTCCTTTTCTGATATAGTTGGAAATATGAAAAGGGCAGATAGCATGTTCTGTTGTTAAACTGAAAACATTATTGATGCTTTTTCAAACTATTACAAGAAAGATACACATTCACATGTTTTATTTAGGGCAGTTCCTTCATTGTTTGGACATTGCATTATTTATGCCAAAAATGCTATATGGGGTGAACATTTATTCAGTCAATAATATTTATTAGTTACAACCAAGTGGTTTTAAGACCAGAATAAAAGATTGGGGGGTGGGGGGGAAGAAGGGAATAAACTAGTGTCTTATTTCTCTGGCACTCTTGCTGTCATGTACAGATTTTGTTCAAGTTATAAACCAAATTCCCAATATTTGCTGTATACGGTTGACATACCTCCAAAGGCAGTTGGCTACCAGGAATGACTATTAAATCAACCATGTAAGTAGGAAAATGTCAGCCATGGTTTCTGTAAAGAAGGCCATGTTGTACAGTGTATATAGCACAAGCATGGGTATCAGGCAGTCCTTGGCTTAAACTCAGCCCTGATATTTATTAGCTATGTTGTCATGGATTGAATTGTGTCCCCCCAAAAAATATGTGTCAACTTGGTTAGGCCATGATTCCCAGTATTGTCTGGTTGTCCTCCGTTTTGTGATTTTCCTATGTGTTATAAATCATAATCTCTGCCTGTGGTTAAAGAGGATTAGGGTGGGACATAACATCCTTGCTCAGGTCACATCCCTGATCCAATGTAAAGGGAGTTTCTCTGGGGTGTGGCCTGCACCACCTTTTATCTTACAAGAAATAAAAGGAAAGGGAAGCAAGCAGAGAGTGGGGACCTCATACCACTGAGAAAGCAGTGCCAGGAGCAGGGTGTGTCCTTTGGACCCCGGATTCCTGTGCGGAGAAGCTCCTAGTCCAGGGGAAGATTGATGACAAGGATCTTCCTCCACAGCCAACAGAGAAAGCCTTCCCCTGGAGATGATGCCTTGAATTTGGACTTGTAGCCTACTAGTCTGTGAGAGGATAAATTTATCTTTGTTGAAGCCATCCGCTTGTGGTATTTCTGTTAGAGCAGCACTAGATGACTAAGACAAACCTCTATATGCTGACCATCCAACTTTCACATTATCACTGTTCTGGAAAGGTTATTCCTTTTAAAAACACAAAAACAAACAAAAAACCCCAAAATATATGTGTGTGCGTGTGTGTGAATGCACATACACATTCTTTTTAATTATAATTTTTTTATTTAGAAATAATTTTCAAATCAGAATAGTATAGATACAATAATGTACACACAAAACCATTGTCGTCGAATCAATTCCAACTCATAGCTACCCTATAGGATAGAGTAGAACTGCCCTATAGGGTTTCTTTCCAAGGAGAGGCTGGTGGATTCAAACTGCTGACCTTTTGGTTAGCAGCCAAACGCCTAACTGCTGTACCACTAGGGCTTCAGAATAATATAGAATACTGTAATATAAATAGAATAATTTCAAGTAAGAATAAGAATAGTGTAAAGAACATAAAGAACACCCATACATTCTTTACCCAGATTCACCTGTTGTTAATATTTTGCTCCTTTTGCTTTATCATTGGCATATGAGTGCTGTATTTCTCTGTCTCTGTTTCTGTCTCTTTCACACACACACATACAAACACACATACATTTTCTTTTTCTGAACCATTTGGGGACACTATGCCTGTCATGGCTGTTTACCCACCACAAAATATTTCACTATGCATTTATTAAGCAAAGAAAGTTGCTCTTACATAACCTCAGTACAATAATCAATGTCATAAATTTATATTAATACATATCTATCATATTCTAATTTTATCATGTTCTATTATCTAATCATATTCTAATTTTATCAGTTGACACAAAGATATCTTTATAGCATTTTTTCTCCTCCATTACAGGATCCAGTCCAGGGCCAAGTATTGTATTTCTTGTCATGTCTCTTGATTTCCCTTTATATGAGACACTGTCATAGTCTTTCTTTGTGTTTTTACAACATTGATAATTTTAAACAGTACAGTCCCCCAACCCATTTGTTTTAATAGAATGTTTCTCATTTGAACTTTGCCTAATGTTTCCTCATGATTAGATTCATGGGCAAATATGGTATAGGTGATGGTGTGTTCTTCTCAGGGTGTCACATCTGGAAGCATGGCATCCATCTGCCCCTACTTGGCAGTGTTAATTTTGATCACTTTGTCAAGGTGTTGCCTGATTTCTCCACTGTATAATTAATATTTTTTCCTTGAAATGTATAAATAATCCATAGGGAGATAATTTAAGAGCATGCACACTTTATGCTCCTCACAGAACATTTCCTCTAGATTTTAGCATCTATTGATAACTCTTGCATGAGCCAATCTGTACTATGATGGTTGCAAAAAGTTGATTTTCTAACCCAGGACTTCTTCATGGTTATCAGCCAGCACTTGGTATTCTGCTGCAAGAAGGAGCCCTTCCTTCTCCCTCATTTATTTAATTATATACTTATCAATGTATTACTAACATGAATTCTTTTCCCCACAAGGATTATTCATACTAATAATGACAATCATATTGTCTGCTACAATGGGAATGACAAACTGAAGAGGAATGGCATGACATTCACTGTCAAAAAAAAATTTCAAGATCTATCCTGAAGTACAACGCTGTCAGTGATAGGATAATATCCATATGCCTAGAAGGAAGACCAGTTAATACGACTATTACTCAAATTTACACACCAAATTCAAAGGCCAAAGATGAGGAAATTGAAAAATTTTACCAACTTCTGCAGTCAGAAATTGATCAAACATGCAGTCAAGCTGCATTGAGTTTTACTGGTGATTGCACTGTGAAAGTTAGAAACAGAAGAAGGACAGGTAGTTGAAAAATATGGCCTTAGGGATAGAAATGACACCTGAGATAGCATGATAGAATTTTGCAAGACCAACTACTTCTTCATGGAAAATACCTTTTTTCAACAGCCTAAGCAGCGACTATACACATGGGCCCTGCCAGATAGAATACACAGGAATCAAATCAACTATATCTATGGAAAGAGATGATGGAAAAGCTCAATATCATCAGTCAGAACAAGGTCAGGGATGAACTGTGGAACAGATCATCAATTGTTCATATGCAAGTTCAAGCTGAAGTTGAAGAAAATTGGAACAAGTCCATGAGAGCTAAAGTACGACCTGGAGTATATCCCACCTGAATTTAGAGACCATCTCAAGACTAGATTTGACACAATGATCACTAATGACCGAAGACCAGATGAGTTGTGGAATGACATCAAGGACATCACACATGAAGAAAGCAAGAGGTCGTTAAAAAGGCAGGAAAGAAAGAGAAGACCAAAATGAATGTCACAAGACACTCTGAAACTTGCTCTTGAACGTAGAGTAAAAAAGCAAAAGGAAGAAATGATGAAGTAAAAGAGCTGAACAGAAGATTTCAAAGGGTGGCTTGAGAAGACAAAGTATTATAATGAAATGTGCAAAGACCTGGAGATAGAAAAATGAAAAGGAAGAATATGCTTGGCATTTCTCAAGCTGAAAGAACTAAAGAAAAAATTCAAGCCTCGAGTTGCAATATTGAAGGATTCTATGGGGAAAATATTAAATGATGCTCGAAGCATCAAAAGAAAATGGAAAGACTACACAGAGTCACTGTACCAGAATAATTTGTCAATGTTCTACCATTTCAGGAGGTAGCATATGATCAGGAACCTATGGTACTAAAGGAGGAAGTCTAAGCTGCACTGAAGGCATTGGCGAGAAACAAGGCTCCAGGAATTGATGGAATATCAATTGAGATATTTCAGCAAATATCGAACGATATCATTAATATTACACACAAGTAAAATTTTGCTGAAGATCATTCAAAAATGGTCGCAGCAGTACATCAACAGGGAGCTGCCAGAAATTCAGGGTGGATTCAGAAGAGGATGAGGAACAAGGGATATCCTTGCTGATGTCAGATGGATCATGATTGAAAGCAGAGAATACCAAAAAGATGTTTACCTGTGTTTTATTGATTTTGCAGAGGCATTCGACTGTAAGGATCATAACAAATTGTGGATAACATTGTGAAGAGTGGGGATTCCAGAACACTTAATTTTTTTCAGGGAAACCTGTATTTAGACCAAGAGGCAGTCGTTTGAAAACAACAACGGGATACTGGGTGGATTAAAGTCAAGGAAGGTGTGTGTCAGGGTTGTATCCTTTCACCATACTTATTCAATCTGTATGCTGAGCAAATAATCCGAGAAGCTAAACTATACAAAGAAGAATATGGCATCAGGATTAGAGGAGGACTCATTAACAACCTGTATTATGCAGATGACACAACCTTGCTTGCTGAAAGTGAAGAGGACTTGAAGCACTTACTGATGAGGATCAAAGACTACAGCCTTCAGTATGGATTATACCTCAACATTAAAAAAAAGAAAAATTCTCACAACTGGATCAATAAACAACATCATGATGAACAGAGAAAAGATTGAAGCTGTCAAGGATTTCATTTTACTTGGATCCACAATCAATGACCATGGAAGGCGCAGTCAAGAAATCAAACGATGTATTGCATTGGGCAAATCTGCTTCAAAAGATCTCTTTAAAGTATTAAAAAGCAAAGACGTCTACTTTGAGGACTAAGGTGCCCCTGACTCAAGCCATGGTGCTTTCAATTGCCTCATATGCATGTGAAAGTTGGACAATGATTAAGGATGACTGAAGAAGAATTGACGCCTTTGAATTGTGGTGTTGGCGAATAATATTGAATATTCCTTGGACTACCAGAAGAACGAACAAATCTGTCTTGGAAGAAGTACAGCCAGAATGCTCATTAGAAGCAAGAAGGTAACACCTCGTCTCACATACTTTCGACATATTATTAGAAGGGATCAGTCCTTTGCGAAGGACATCATTCTTGGTAAAGTAGAGGGTCATCGAAAAAGAGGAAGACCTTCAACAGGATAGATTGACATAGTGACTCCAACAATGAGCTCAAGCATAACAAGGATTGTGAGTATGGTACAGGACTGGGCAGTGTTTTGTTCTGTTGATGTACAACAGAACATAGGGTTGCTATGAGTCAGAATTGACTCAACGGCACGTAACAACAACAATAAGGGTTATAATCCATTACTGTAGTTAATTATTTTGGTGATCAAATGTGGCTGCAGATCAAATTTTCACTCCAGACTTGGCTAGTGGGTGCACCTTCAAAGTGGCTTCTGTGTCCTTGTGACATGACTCCATCAATTTTTATGTGCACATACTTTATGACAGAACAAGATGTTCTAGTCTCATCTTGTACCTATTAATTTCAGCCCTAGAAGCAGCCATTTCTCCAAGGAGCACTGGACCTTTTGCTGGGAAATGGTATTAGAGATCAAGGTCTAGATGTTAGTTGTGCTCATTGCTGATGGGCTGTGGCATTTTGGCCCTTTCAGTGCACAGAGGTAGGAAACATATGCATGCACACATATGTTTATATATACACACATATGCATCCATATATACTTATCCATATGCTCATATATATATATTTTAGAAATTATGAATTCACATAAATATTCCCAATTGCCAATCCACCCACACAGGCTTCTTTCTTGTCTTTCCCAATTTCATATATATATGTACCTTCTTCCTCACTGAGAACCCTGACTCCCAAATGTATTCATTTGCTCACTTCTATAATTCACTATTGTATCTACTCAAGAAAGATGAATAAAGCATGCCAATTTGCTTTTCTCCTTTGGGGAGATTTCAAAATGCTGACCCCAAAAGAAAGAAAATGGAGGAATGAATGTTCAACCAACCTAGATATTAAGCATCAGGTCAAGAGGGTACATAATATGGGGCTTCACCCTTTTACTCCATCTGAACACATGTGAGCACAAGCCAAAAATGAGAAGGATAAAATTTTAAAATCAAGGGAAAATTTAGTGAGTTTTTAATCACATCCCCATTGTGATAAAATATTTATGAGCTCTCCTTCAATTAATTAGAATAAACTATGTAACACTGCAGGAAACAAATTGAAAATTTAATAAAGTAAGTTCACTTCCAATTTCTTTTGAAGAAAGAAGCTAATTACATTTAGTTCTGTAATTATAACTTTAATTAAAATGTAATGCAAAATATTCCATAAAGTGAAAACAGTGCTGAGTAATAAAATGAAGGCTTTAAGACAATTTGCTCTTTAGATGAAAATTTATAATTTAAAAGGAAGACTTTAGTGTACTATTTTCCAAAAATTTTATCCTTTCAGTATAATTTTAATTTAGCATCCTTCTTATAAAGAATAATTAATGTTTATTTACAGTTTTAAACGTATTTTCTTCCATTTGTTGCATACTAAAATCTCTTTTTCATTTGTTTTAGCCATCTTCCTTTTAGAGTTTGTTTAAAGAGACACTGATATTTCCCCCTTGCATATCATAATTTACAGCACAGCACCTTTGAGTTAGAACATGGCTTGGAACTTTCAATGACTTAAAACTTGAAAGCTCAGTTGCTCTTCGAAGTGTGTTCACGTATCAGTCCCCTTCACCTGGCTGCCACGGAGATGATTTGATTGCTCCAGGCAGACATCCAGGTAGAAGGAAATTTAGATCCTCTAAAACGAAATTAGGGAGGTGATGAAATGACCTTCCGGTGATGTTTTTAATAATCATTTGCTCTCAAACACTTCTCAGAGAAATAGAGTTGTCTAATAGTTTTGCCCAGATGTTAGACTTAAATTTCGAAGTCTACTGGAATTTGAGGCCATTTGCCATGATGTTAAAGTCATATCCATTTCTAAAGGCCTTTTAGACTGCTCTTTAATTTGAAAGCTACACCGCTTTCACCCAAGTCACAGAGGTTTATGGAAGGAAAATGCCAAGCTTGAAAAGCTTGCACTTTTTCAACTCATCACCGCTTAATTGTTTCTCACTCAGCGGTAGATTCACTTGGTTTTCAGTTGAATCAATTCAGAAAAACTAAAAATATCTATTGAATGTATATTGCATGTGGAAAAAAAAGAAAGAAAGAAAGAAAGAAAGAAAATCTCCCTGAGTAGTTGTTTTCTTGCACTACCACTTCCGCTACATCTCATATTCAGATCCTGTAGGTCTGATGTAGATTTCAGGTGATTTTTGTTCAAGTAATTTGGGAAACATTGTCCTGGGTGTTTGCAGGCTTACAGAGTTGAGTAATGGAGTCCTTAACTCAAAGAACTTACAGCTCTAGTGGCTGATGTAACTAATTGAATGAAGGAGCACAGAGTCAGCAATTATTTTTGCTTTCTGTTGGGACAGAATTTATCTTGCCCTTGCAAGAGTGGGGGAAGATGGCAGGAATAAGAAGGGACAGGGATTTACCAGGTCTTTGGGTGAGGAGAATGAAGTAGAAGTCATGTTTCTTATTATTTTGGCTCAGGGACTGGCAGGGTGAGGGTACAAAGTAATCAAGAAAAGATGCTGTTTGGGACTGTAAGGATGCAGGGTAATGATGCACTCAGGATTAATTTCTTGCTTGGTGCTTTATACCAGTTCCCACAACCTCGGGTGCTCATTCCTAGAGCACCCAACTACTCGCCTAGATTTTCACACCTGTAAGGATCTGTGCCTTTGGGCAGCAACTTTGGGTGCCTCGTCTTGGTATCCTTCAGGGTGCCTAACTTAAGGTCTGCACACACTAGAAGCTCTAGTATTTGCTGCATGTTTAGTTTTAACAGATTAACATACTTGAAAAAGTAAATTTTGCTCATTAAAGCCAGTAACCCTCAGCAGAAACACATTTAGAAAAAGCTCATCTCTCCTACTGCTTCTCCAGCCCCACATCCATGAAGTAATGATTGTGAACAATTGGGTGTGCATCTTTTTGTACCTTTTGTTGAATGCATGTTTTAATTTTTTTTTTTTTGTTAACCAAATGATATCATACCATACACAATACTCTGCATCTTCCTTTAGGCTTTGTAAGAGCATGCACTTCCCTGCAGAGCCTATCCGCTATTAGAGAGCATAGAAACCTAGTGACGTCATAAAAATGGTGGCTAAATCTGTGGCCATTATAGATCCAGTCCTCGAGCAGGAAGCTTTGAACTCAGTGTTCTCAACCTGGATGCATTTTTGGTTTTCACATCTGGTAGGGCAGAGAGGTGCTACTTCTGGGCAGAGGTCATGGATACTGCTAAATACCCTACAATGCATAGGACAACCCCCTACAAAAAAGAATTACCCAGCCCAAATGTTAGTAGTGTCAGGATTGAGAAATCCTAGAATTGAGGAACTCTGAGGACCCTGTCCCTGAAGAAGGAGTGGTTTGTCCTGACTCTTGTGGGAAATTGTGTCGGGAAGGAATATACAGCTACACATCTTTCACTTGTATAATGCTTTTCAGTTTATAATATACTTTCTTATTTAATCCAGACTTTGGTGTTTATAAATTGTGTGGCTAGGGACAAGATACCCTTCTAAGGCTCGGTTTCTGCATTAGTTGTTGTTGTTAGTTGCCGTTGAGTCAATTCTGACTCATGGCAACCCCATGTATGCAGAGTAGAACTCTGTTCTTTAGGGTTTTTAAGGCTGTGACCTTTCAGAAGCAGATCACCAGGACTTCTGAGCCACTTGTAGATGTGTTGAAACTGCCAACCTTTTGGCTAGTAGTCAAGCACTTAACCATTTACACCATCCATGGACTGCTTCCTCATCAATTAAATGGACCTAATAATAACTTGGCAAAGAATATTGAATATACCATGGATTCCCAAAAGACTGAAAAAATCTATCTTGGAGGAAGTGCAACCAGAATGTTCCTTAAAAAATAAGGATGACAAGACTTGTCTCCGTTACTCTGGGCACATCATCAGAAAAGACCAATCACTAGAAAAGGATATCATGTTTCATAATGTGGAGGGTGAGTGAAAAGAGGAAAACCCTCCATGAGATGGATTGACACCATAGGTGCAACAGTGGGCTGAGACATACCAACGATTGTGAGAATGGTACAGGTCCAGGTAATGTTTTGTTCTGTTATACATAAGGTCTCCATGAATTGGAGCCAACTAGACAGGAAGTCACCACCACCACCACCACAATCTACCTCATAGTGCTATTGTAGGAATTCAATGAAACGGTATACCCAAAATGTGTAGCACTGTACCTGGCATAAGCTACTACTATTAACATATGATTCAGAGTTCTGTCAGGTAAACAGAAGCCACTCTATATATTCCTAGTAGAAAGGGACTTAATCTAGGGAATTAGAAGTTTATGGAAGTTATTAGAAGTTTAGGAATGTATAAAAATGGCATGGCGGGGACATCTGACCTCCTCTGATTTCACAAGGGGGAAAGAGAATCAAGATCAACAACCCAAGGCTGATTCCTATGAGGTGGAGGTCAGACATACCTCCTCTCTTCAACTTTTTTACCAATTCTGACACCAACTGTCCCTCCTACTGCACTCTCTACTTCTCTGCTGTGTTCAATAATTCGTTGCAATGACCACACAGAACTCACAGACGACACCCACAGTTATGAGGTTTATTAGGAAAGTAACAGGTTATGATTCAGGATACAGTTCTTTGATCAGGACATGCTTCTCTCTTCCCCCAGACTCTGCCCTGCTCCGGCAAGTGTTTCAAAGCTCTTTAGCTCCGCTAATACGTACCCAGAGGGCATTCCAACAAGTCTCTGCCCAGAGGTGTTCAGCTCTGTCTCTTTGGGTCAGCACACCCACTGTAACCACCTTACTCCTTGGGCTGGGAATCTCACTGTGCTATCTCATGCCAGTCTCCTGGTTCTGCTGCCTCTGCTTTTCTGCCATGGCTTCTCCGTCTTGTACCACTTCCGGTGTTACAGCTCTCTCTCTCTCTCTCTCTGTGACTCCTGAGTCTAGGACATTCTCAGCACAGGTATCCTGGGACCAAAGGATGCATTCTGCTCCAATCTCTTCTTTCTTGATGTTAGTGAAGTGCCTCTCTCTGCTGTGGAATGGCTCTCTTTTAAGCCTAGCGGGATGGCAAAACTGACCAATCCCCCCATTAGGGTTCCATAACACCTTATCTGCATGGTCCTAATCTATGGGGCAGTTCTACTCTGTCCTACAGGGTCGCGATGAGTCGGAATCAACTCAACGGCCATCCATTTGGTTTGGGTTTATTGCAGTCACAATAGAGAGGGGTAGCCATAAAGACATTATTGATTATTGACACCTGTCTTAGTCATCTAGCACTGCTGTAACAGAAATACCACGAGTGGATGGTTTTAACAAAGATAAGTTTATTTCCTTACAGTAAAGTAGGCTAAAAGTGCAAATTCAGGGCCTCAGCTCCAGGGGAAGTCTTTCTCTCTGTCGGCCTTCTCATCAATGTTTCCCCAGACTGGGAGCTTCTCCACGCAGGGACCCCAGGCCCAAAGGACATGCTCTGCTCCTGGCACTGCTTTCTTGGTGCTATGAGGTCCCTAGTTCTCTGCTTGCTTCCCTTTCCTTTTATCTCTTGAGAGATAAAAGGTGGGGTAGGCCACACCCCAGGGAAACTCCCTTTTCATTGGATCAGTGATGTGAGCTGGGTAAGGGTGGTGTTACCCACCCTAATCCTCTTTAACATAAAATTACAATCACAAAATGGAGGACAAACACACAATTCTGGGAATTGTGGCCCAGCCAAACTGATATACACATTTTTTTGAAGACATAATTCAAACCATGACAACACCTTAGTCCAAAAATATTTTTCCTTAAACCAGGGTATTACATCAAAGGCATCTTTCAAGCCTCCTGGCTGGTTTCCCTACAGAGCAATGTAATGATAAACAGTGGACTTTGGAGTTAGGCCTGTGCTTTGTGAATGCTTTCTAGTGACCATAGGCAAGTTATTAGTTTCCCTGATTTCTGATATTCTCATAAATAGAATGGAGATGGCACTGTCTACTTTAGAGGTTTGATATGATGATTAAATAAGATATCAAGACAGAATAGAGAAAAAACTTTATCTCCTTCCATACTTGTATTAAAAAATATTTGAGGGCCATCACTGTGCTAGGCACTATGCTAAGCGCTGTGATAATAGATGAGATTCTGGCCTTTGTGGGCTTTATGATCTAGTGTTTGTGGGAGGAAGACATTAGACAAGTAAATAAATTTGTACAGCTCCTCACAACTACAATAAAGAAATAAACAGACTAGAGAATGGATGTATGAAAGGGCATTTTGGATGGGCTTAACCCATCCCTGTGGAGGTGGACATTTGATCTGAGACCTGAAGCATTAAATTAATTCTTTCAGCAAATTCTTTCTTTCACTTATTCAAAACCTACTATATGTCAGGCACTATACTAGACACTGCAGATAAAACAGTGAACAAAGCAGACAGTCTCTATTCTCAATGATCTTCCATTCTAGTGAGGGGACATAGATAATAAGCAAATAAATAAGTAATTATGTAGCATCTCAAAGGGTGACTTGTTCTATGACGAAAACTAAAGTAGGGCACTTGTCACTGCTAAGAAGACATTTGAGCAGACAACGAATGGAGTGACAGATGAGCTATAGACTATATGGAGACAGCAGTATTCTAGGCAGTTGGAACAGCAAATACAAAGGCCCTGAGGTAGGAACATGCCTGTTTGTTTGAGGAAAGGTAGGAGATCAATATGAATGGAACGGAAGGAGTGAGGGAGAGGGTGGTAGAAGACAAAGTTAGAGAGGTAGCAGGAGTCCAGATCATGTGGGACTTTGTAGTTCATTGTAAAATCTTTGGCTTTTTCTTTGAGTGAGATGAGTGACTCCGGTTTCTGTGTGGAGAAGAACGTAGAGGGGCAAATGTGAGAGCAGGGAGGACCATTAGGATGCTAGAGCAATTATTTAAGTGAGAGATGATGGTGGCATGGACCAGGATGGTAGTGATGACGGTGGTGATAAGTGGCTGGATTCTAGATCTGTTTTGAAGGCAAAGCCAACAGGATATTCTGAAAGATTGGATGTTGGGTGAAAAAGAGAGAAGAGTCAAGGATGACGCCAAGGCATTTAGCCAAAGCAATCCAGAAGGTGGAGTTGTCCTTTACTGAGACAGGGAAGCAGGTTGAGGGGAGAGAATCAGAAGTTGTATTATGGTCTTATTAAGTTTAAGATAGGGAGCCCTAGTGGTGCAGTGGTTAAGCACTTGGCTGCTAACCGAAAAGTCAGTCATTCAAACCCATCAGTAGCTCTGTGTGAGAAAGATGTGGCAGTCTGCTTCTGTAAAGATTTACAGCCCTTTCACCTAAAGTGCAATAAAATTAAAAAAAAAAAGAAAAAAGAAGAAGAAGAGTTACAGCCTTGGAAACCCTATGGGGCAAGCTCTACTCTATCCTATAGTGTTGCTATGAGTTGGAATCAACTTGATGGCAAATGAGTTTTGAGTTTAAGATGCTATTAGACATCCATGTGGAAAGTGAGAGTCGGAAGTTTAGGGAGAGGTCAAAGGTAGAGATCTATGTTTGGGGGTTGACAGCATTTGGTGGTATTTAAACCCATGTAACTAAATGAGATCCCTGAGAACATGATGAAGATGGGGTAGAGAACAGGTCCTAGATCTAAGCTCTGGGGCACTGAAGTGATTAAAGGTGTTGCAGATAAAGGGAAATTAACAAGAAGAATCCATTAGTAAGGTAGAAGGAAGCCAAGGGAAGGAAGTGCTTCAAGAAGCAAAGCATGGTCAACTGTGAATAGCTCAAGTAAAAGAAGGGTGGTGAATCCTTTGGATTTGGCAGTGTGAAGCCACTGTTGATTTTGGCGTGAACAAACAGTTTTGGTGGAGTGGTGCAGATGTAAACTGGGTTGGAGTGGGATCAGAAGATACTGTGAGGGAAGGAATTAGGCTCATTTTGAGGAGTTTTTATAAAGAGGAGCAAAGAAATAGGTTGGAGGGGTTGTGTGGTTAAGAGAGAGCCAACTGTTACTCAAGAGCAGTGGTTCTCAAAATACAATGGTGCATCAAAACCATCTGGAGAGCTTGTCAAAATCAGATGACTGGGCCTCACCTCCAGAGTTTCTGATTTAGTAGATTTGGGGTCCCTGGGTGGTACAAACAGTTAACATGCTTGGCTTAACAAAAGGTTTGAGATTCAAGTTCACCCCGAGGAATCTCGAAAGAAAGGCCTGGAGATCTCTCAGTCAATCAAAACCCTATTGAGGAAGTTCTACTCTGACATATATGTGGTGGCCATCAATTAGCATGGACTCGATAGCAACTGATGTCTACATTTGGGGTGGGGCCTGAAAATTTGTATTTCCACTAAGTTCTTAGGTGATACATATGCTGCTGGTTCAGGCAACACCATTTGAGTACTTCATGGTCATCAAGCTGTTTGCTGATCCTCCTTTCTAATGTAGCACCCCCTCTCTCTCACTAGGTGAAACTACCTTATTTATTATTCATTTTTTAAACCCCTATTGGAATACAGTCTTTGTAGGAAGGGAGGCCTGTCTGCCTTGTTCACCACTGTGTCTAACCTAGTGCTTAGCATACAGATAAAACTTAAAAAGTATTTTTTGAATGAATTAAAAAAATGAAAAAATGAATGAAAAGTTCTGACAATGATAAATATTGCTTTGTACAAGTTACGGGATGTCTAATGTTTTGGAGCCCTGGTGGTGCAGTGGTTAAGAGCTCAGCTGCTGACCAAAAGGCTTGCATTTTGAATCCACCATCCGCTGCTTGGAAACCCTATGGGGCAGTTCTACTCTGTCCTATAGGGTCACTATGAGTTGGAATCCACTTGACAGCAACGGGTTTTTAATGTTTCTTTGGGACTATTATTTTGAAAAATCGTATTTTGTCAAAAGGCAAGTCAAATATTAAGAGTTAAACTCCAACCTCCAAGAAATCCTGAGGAATCTAAGCTGATTATTCACTTTTCAAAATTCATGGTAAACAGAGAAATCCCTAATGTGCATATTATGTGGTATTTCAAATATGATCACAAATTTTCAAAGAACATAGTGGTTGGAAAAAAATGGATTGTGTTGTCATTAACTATTTATATCTAGGTGCCCACCTGTCACCACGTAAGAAATCTCAATAGTTTAAGAAAAACAGTAAAACCATGCTTTGGTCTTCAATGCATTAATTAGCCTATAACCAAACCAAACCCACTGCCATCGAGTTGCTTCGAACTCATAGCAACCCTATAGGACAGAGTAGAATGACCCCATAGGGTTTCCAAGGCTGCAAATCTTTATGGAAGCAGACTGCCACATCTTTCTCTTGAACCAGCTTATAAGCCAAGCCATTGGTAGGAGGCTTCATCTAATGCACTAGGATTTTACAAGAGAGATCTTTAAGGTCCACTCAGTTGGAAAAATCTACCTGTCAATCCAAGCCTCTTTTTAAAAAATCAAAACAGGGCCACCAGGTTCCTGTTAAAAGTTTTTTCAAGAGTGTTAAATGAAAACATCTCTGCTTGATATTCATCATTTGGCAATGACTGTTTCATCACTCAGACAACATGAATAAAAGATATTACTTTTAGTCATTAGCAACTTGGTCAGGGAAAAGAGAAAAAGTGGACATTTAAGAACATTTTATTTTCTGTCATTTCAGACTAAATGACACTCTTAAATGATGGCTAGTCAAACCTATAGAATCTATTAGTAACTTGAAAACAAGTGTGAAGGGATGGCAAAACCCAAAGGAATCTTAAACTCACGTTTATCAGGCCTGTCACATCACTGCTACTGGTAATAAAAGCATTTTTGTTTTATGTTGCAACATCTGCAGATAATAATATTTTTTTTTGCACCAGAGTAAAAAGTGATATTGCAACATTTATCACATTCTTTGAAATAAAATAGCCTAAAAAGGTTGGAAATTGACATTCATTATTTTAGGACTAATTTAAAAGCAGGGTGCATTTATAGAACTTTTCCTGGTTGTTTTTTATAAAGTTTCAGTATTCAATAATCATTCAATTTTCAAAAACATTTCCTTACACGGATTGCATGGATTTTGTTGGATCCTCAGAAGTAAATGCTCAGGGTTTAATGGTAGTCATAGCTCCTTACCAATTTATTGGTGCATTTATTATAATCTCTCAACTGCTGGTCCTATTGCATCTCAGTGACCAAAGAAACAAAGAATTGTCATGTTTCACATTCCATAAGATTTAATCAGAGCCCAAACTTTCATCTCCTCTATTTTTTTTCTCAAAGTCTCCGATGCACTGATCCAATGAAAGAACACTCAATCTAGGGGGTGAAAGAGAAATCAAGATCCTGAGGCATGGTTGAAATGGATGGCCACATTTTTATGTACATTGATTTTTACATGACGGTATTCAGAAACGAAATATTATCCTTTGTGATCAATTCATGTAGAGCTCCCCTTTCAGAAAGATTAAAAACAAAGTGAATCCCAAACAGCAACTCTTCTTTTCAGCTAGCCTTCTAAAACATCTCTCAAGAGCAAACTTGTATTTATACCTCCCTCATTTGATGGGCAGCTAGACAACAGTTGAATTTTCTGACACCGTAGGGAATTTGTACAGTAAAGCAGGTGCAATTTCTCTTGGAAATTCAGATGCAAGATGAAGTGCTACTTTGGAGAGATAATGATTCTAATTCTGCCACTTAATAGACTTCTGAAAGTTACAGCAGGCAAGGGGAGGTTTAGCATGACAGTCTCAGTCTCTAGGGTTGCTGTAGCAGAAATACCACAAGTGGGTGGCTTTAAAGAACAGAAATTTATTTTTGCCCAGATTTGGAGGCTCGAAGTCCAAATCAGGGTCTCGTCTGATTCCTTCCTTGTAGGTAGTCCCAGGCGTTCCTTGGTTCTTTGGCTTGTAGAGGGTCCTCACATGGTGTCTGTGCCTAATTCTGATGTGTGCATATCTGTGTCTAATCTGCTCTTTATATAACTCAGAAGTGATTAGATTTAGAACCCAGCCTACTTGGGTGTGATCTAATTAACATAGCCAAGAAAACCCTATTTCCAAACAGGTTTACATCCACAAGAATAGGGATTAGGATTCCAACAAATATTTTGGGGGACAGAATTCAATCCACAACGACTTTATTTTTTCTGAGGGGGATTGGGGACTATGTGCCCCTTTCCATGATCATAACTACCACTCAAGCTAGTGCATGACCCAGAGCATGTCACATGTATTTTCTGGGAAAATGCAATTTGATTTGAAGAGGTACATGAACAAGTGTATTTTATTTTAGTGGTTAGGAATTAATTTTCATGTGTCTTAACAATTGTAAACCTTATGAAACATCTCTGAAACACTGGTAATCCTGTCCACCTTCTATCAGATTATTTGGAGAAAAGGATGGGGAGAGAGAGAGGGAAGGAGAGAGAGAAATGGGCTTCGTCTGTTGGAGAGATGCAGCTATTGGAAGTTCATCAGGAATAAAAAGACATTCAAAACTTTATCTCCAGAAATTGAAAACAAATACAAAAATATAGAGAATACTACAATGAACACCAATGTACCCATAACCCAGCTTCAACAATTATGAACCCATGGGCAACCTTGTTTCAACTGTATTTTGAAGCAAATCTCAGATATTGTATCACTTCATCTATAAGTATTCCTATATCTTGAAAAAAAAAGTCTTTTTATTTTTGATTTTTTTAAATTGTTGTAATTAAATGAAGTTTACATTTCAAGTTAGTCTCCCATACAAAAATTTTTTTTACATACATTGTTATGAGATCCCAACCACTCAACCCATTCTGCGACAGCACACTCCTCCCTTCTGCCCCTGATTCCCCATGAACATTCAACCAGCTCCTAACTCTCTGTCTTCCCATCTCACCTCTGGACAGAAGCTGCCCCTCTGGTCTCTTATATCTACTTGACTAAGTGGCACATTCTTCACAAGTATCACTTTATGTCCCACAGTCCAGTCCAATCCCTGTCTGAAGAGTTGGCCTTGGACATTGTTTTAGTTCTGGGCTGATAGAGAATCCAGGGGCCATGCTTTCCGGGGTGCCTCCAGTCTCAGACCATTAAGTCTGGTCTTCTTACTAGAATTTGAGTTCTGCACCCCAACTTTCTCCTGCTCCATCAGGGACTCTGTTGTGTTCCTTGTCAGGCGGTCATTGGTGGTAGCCAGGCACCATCTAGTTCTTCTGGTCTCAGGGTGATGAAGTCTGGTTTATGTGGCCCTTTCTGTCTCTTGGGCAAATACTTTCCTTGTGTCTTTGGTGTTCTTCATTCTCCTTTACTCCTGGTGGTTGGGACAAATTGATGCATCTTAGATGGCTGCTTGCAAGCTTTTAAGACCCCAGACGCCACTTGCCAAAGTAGGATGCAGAACATTTTCTTAATAAGCTTTGTTATGCCAATTGACATAGATGTCCCCTGAAAGCATGGTCCCCAAACCACGCATCCCTGCTACTCTGTCTCTCAAAGTATTTGATTGTATTGAGGAAACTTCTCAGCTTTGGTTTAGTCCAGTTGTGCTGGCTTCCCCTGTAGTGTGTGCTGTCCTTCCCTTCACCTAAGATGATTCTTATCTACTATCTAGTTATTAAATAACCCTCACCCTCCCTGCCCACCCCCATAACCCTCAAAGAATGTTTTCTTCTGTGTTTAAACCTTTTCTTGAGTTCTTATAATAGTGGTCTTATACAGTATTTGTCCTTCTGTGACTGACTAAATTCACCCAGCATAATAAGTTCCAGCTTCCACCATGTTATACGATGTTTCACAGCTTCATCATTGTTCTTTATCGTCACATAATATTCCATTGTGTGGCTATACCATAGTTTGTTTATCCATTCGTCCATTGATGGGCAACTAGGTTGCTTCCATATTTTTGCTATTGTGAACAGTGCTGCGATGAACATGGGTGTGAATACATCTATTTGTGTGATGGCTCTTGTTTCTCTAGGATATATTCCAAGGAGCGGGATAGCTGGATCATATGATACTTCTAGCTTTTTAAGGAACCACCAAATCAATTTCCAAAGTGGTTGTACCATTTTACATTCCCACCAACAGTGTAAAAGTGTTCCAGTTTCTCCACAACCTCTCCAGCATTTGTTATTTTGTGTTTTTTTGGATTAATGCTAGCCTTGTTGGGGTGAGATGATATCATCTTGTAGTTTTGATCTGCATTTCTCTAACGGCTAATGATCATGAGCGTTTCTTCATGTGTCTGTTAACCACCTGAATATCTTCTTTGGACAACTGCCTGTTCACATTCTTTGCCCATTTTTTAATTGGGTTATTTGTCTTTTTGTTGTTGAGGTTTTGCAGTATCTTGTAGATTTTAGAGATTAAACGCTGATTGGATTTGTCATAGCCAAAAATTTTTTCCCACTCTGTAGGTTGTCTTTTTACTTTTTTGGTGAAGTCTTTTGATGAGCATAAGCGTTTGATTTTTAGGAGCTCGCATTTATCCAGTGTCTCTTCTGGTGCTTATGCGTTGTTATTTATGCTTTGTATTGTGTTTATGCCATGTATTAGGGCTCCTAGCATTGCCCCTATTTTTTCTTCCATGCTCTTTATCATTTTGGATTTTATATGTAAGTCTTTTGATCCATTTTGAGTTAGTTTTTGTACATGGTGTGAGATACGGGTCTTGTTTCAGTTTTTGCATATAGATATCCAGTTATGCCAGCACTGTTTGTTAAAGAGACTTTCTTTTCCCCAATTAACTGACTTTGGGCCTTTGTCAAATAGCAGTTGCTCATAGGTGGATGAATTTGTGTCTGGATTCTCAATTCTGTTCCATTGGTCTATGTATCTGTTGTTGTACCAGTACCAGGCTGTTTTGACTATCATGGCGATATAAAGCTTCTAAATTCAGGTAGTGTGGGGCCTCTCACTTTGTTCTTCTTCTTGAGTAATTCTTTACTTATGCGGGGCCTCGTCCCTTATGATGTTGGTGGTTTGTTTCTCCATCCCATTAAAAAATGCTGGTGGAATTTGGATTGGGATTACATTGTATCTGTAGGTCGCTTTGGGTAGAACTGACATTTTCACAATGTTGAGTCTACCTATCCATGAGCAAGGTATGTTTTTCCACTTATCCAGGTCTCTTTTGGTTTCTTGCAGTAGTGTCTTGTAGTTTTCATTGTATAGGTCTTTTACATCTCTGGTTAGATTTATTCCTAAGTGTTTTGTCTTCTTCGGGGTGATTGCAAACGGTATTACTTTGGTGATTTCCTCTTTGAGGCTCTCTTTGTTGGTGTAAAGGAATCCAACTGATTTTTGTATGTTTATCTTGTATCCTGAAACTTTGCTGAAATCTTCTATTAGTTCCAGTAGTTTTCTTGTGGATTCTTTGGGGTTTTATGTGTATAACATCATAGTATCTGCAAATAGAGATACTTTGACTTCTTCCCTACCTGTCTGGATGTCGTTTATTTCTTTTTCTAGCCCAACTGCTCTGACTAGGACCTCCAGCACAATGTTGAATAGTAGTGGTGATAGAGAACATCCTTGTCTTGTTCCTGTTCTCAAGGGGAATGCTTTCAAAGTCTCTCCATTTAGGATGATGCTGGCTGTTGGTTTTGTAGAAATGCCCTTAATTATATTGAGGAATTTCCCCTCTATTCCTATTTTATTGAGAGTTTTTATCATGAATGGGTGTTGGACTTTGTCGGATGCCTTTTCTGCATTGATTTATAAGATCATGTGGTTCTTGTCTTTTGTTTCATTTATGTGATGGATTATGTTGATTGTTTTTCTAATGTTGAACCATCCCTGCATACCTGGTATATATCCCACTTGGTCATGGTGAATTATTTATTTGATATGTTGCTGAATTCTACTAGCTAAAATTTTGTTGAGGATTTTTGTGTCAATGTTCATGAGGGATATCGGTCTGTAATTTTCTTTTTTTGTGGTGTTTTTACCTGGTTTTGGTATTAAGGTTATGCTGGCTTCATAGAATGAGTTTGGGAGTATTCCTTCTTTTTCTATGCTCTGAAATACCTTTAGTGGAAGTGGTGTTATCTCTTCTCTGAAAGTTTGGTAGAATTCTCCAGTGAAGCCATCTGGGCTGGGGCTTTTTTTTTTTTGTTGGCAGTTTTTTAATAACCTTTTCAATCTCTTCTTTTGTTATGGGTTTATTTAGTTGTTCTACCTCTGTTTGTGTTAATTTAGGTAGGTAGTGGGTTTCTAGAAATTTGTCCATTTCCTCTAGGTTTTCAAATTTGTCAGAGTACAATTTTTCATAGTAATCTGTTATGATTCTTTTAATTTCAGTTGGGTCTGTTGTGATATCACCCATCTCATTTCTTATACAGGTTATCTGCTTCCTCTCCTGTTTTTCTTTTGTCAGTTTGGCCAATGGTTTATCGATTTTGTTTCTCTTTTCAAAGAACCAGCTTTTGGACTTGTTAACTCTTTCAATTGTTTTTCTATTCTCTATTTCATTTAATTCTGCTCTAATTCTTATGATTTCCTTCCTTCTGGTGCCTGTGGGCTTCTTTTGCTGCTCTCTTTCTACTTGTTCCAGTTATAGGGTTAATGCTTTGATTATGACCCTTTCTTCTTTTTGGATGTGTGCATTTATTGCTATAAACTGACCTCTGAGCACTGCTTTTGCTGTGTCCCAAATGTTCTGGTAGGATGTGTTTTCATTCTCATTTGAGTCTATGAATTTCTTTATTCCATCCTTAATTTCTTCTATAACCCAGTAGTTTTTGCACAAGGTGTTGTTCAGTTTCCATGTTTTTGATTTTTTTCCCTTGCTTTTTGTGTTGTTGATTTCCACTTTTATGGCTTTATGATCAGAAAAGTTGCTTTGTAATGTTTCGATGTTTTGCATTTTGTTAAGGCTTGCTTTATGGTCTAATGTGTGGTCTATTCTGGAGAATGTTCCATGTGTGTTGGAAAAGAAAGTATACTGGGATGCTGTTGGGTGGAGTGTTTGGTATATGTCTATGAGATCAAGTTGGTTGACTGTAGCATTTGGCTCTTCCGTGTCTTTGTTGAGTTTCTTTCTGGATGTTCTGTCCTTCACCAAAAGTGGTGTGTTGAAGTCTCCTACTACTATTGTGGAGCTGTCTGTCTCTGTCTTCAGAGCTGTTAGAGTTTGTTTTATGTATTTTGGAGCCCTGTTGTTGGGTGCATAAATAATTATTATAGTTATGTTCTCATGGTGTATTGACCCTTTAATCATTATATAGTGCCCTTCCTTATCCTTTGTGGTGGATTTTACTTTAAATTCTATTTTGTCAGAGAATAATATTGCCACTCATGCTCTTTTTTGAGTGTTGTTTGCTGCTTGATATATTTTTTCCATCCTTTGAGGTTTAACCTGTTTGTGTCTTTAAGTCTATGGTGTGTTTCTTGTAGGCAGCATATTGATGGATCATGCTTTTATATCCAATCTGCCACTCTCCATCTCTTTATTGGTGCATTAAGTCCGTTTACATTCAGCATAATTATTGATAGGTATGAATTTAGTGCTGTCATCCTGATATCTCCTTTTGTGTGTTGTTCACAGTTTCTTTGTTCTCCTTAATTTTCTGTGCTGAGTCGTTTTCCTTTATGTATTTTTTTTTTTTTCATCTTTTCTTTGTTGTAGATTTTGTGTTTGCTGGGTCTTTATGTTTTTCTACTCTTTTATTTTGATTTGTAGGATTGTTAGATTCCTTTGTGGTTACCTTAATATTTACCCCTATTTTTCTAAGTTTATACCAGTCTTGTATTACTTTATATCGCCTTAACTTCCCCTCCATATGAAAAATCAATGTCTCCATTTTTAAGTCCCTCTTTTTTTTGTTTTAATGTTGTCCATTTTTACATATTGGTATCTGTTTCCCTATTTTCAATGTTTTAGCTTTGATGTATTTTCGATATCCATATCTGAGTCAACATCTGGTTGCTCTGTGCTGTGTTCTAGTCTTGCATTGTTATCTGGTGTTATTGATTATCTAAGCATAGGACTCCCTTTAGTATTTCTTGTAATCTTGTTTGGTTTTTGCAAATTCCCTGAACTTCTGTTTATCTGGAAATGCCCTAATTTAGCCATCATATTTGAGAGACAATTTTGCTGGATATATAATTCTTGGCTGGCAGTTACTTTCCCTCAGGGCTTTATATATGTCATCCCATTGCCTTCTAGCCTGCATGGTTTCTGCTGAGTAGTCCGAACTTATTCTAATTGACTCTCCTTTGTAGATGATTTTTCTTTTATCCCTAGCTGCTCTTAAAATTCTCTCTTTATCTTTGGTTTTGGTGACTTTGATTATAATATGTCTTGGTGACTTTCTTTTGGGATCTACCTTATGTGGGGTTTGATGAGCATCTTGGATAGATATCTTCTCATCTTTCATGATATCAGGGAAGTTTTCTGTCAACAAATCTTCAACAATTTTCTCTGTATTTTCTGTTATCCCCTTCCGTTCTGGTACTCTAGTCACTTGTAGGTTATTCCTCTAGATAGAATCCCACATAATTATTAGGGTTTCTTCTTTTTTTTAAATCCTTTTATCTGATTTTTCCTGAAATAAGTTGGCATCAAGAGCTTTATCTTTAGTGTCACTAATTCTAACTTCTACTGCCTCAATTCTGCTCCTATGACTTTCTATTGAGTTGTCTAATTCTGAAATTTTATTGTTAATCTTCTGGATTTCTGATTGCTGTCTCTCTATGGATTCTTGCAGCCTATTAAATTTGGCATTACATTCTTGAATAACTCTTTTAACTTCCGCTACTACTTTGTCTGTGTGTTCCCTGTATGTTTCTGTATTCTGTCGAATTTCCTTTCTTATTTCTAGAAAAGTTCTGTATATTAATCTTTTGTTTTCTGCCTCTGTTAATTCCAAGAAGTTCTCTTCCTCCAGAGAATTTATTGATTCTTTATTTTGGGAGCTTGCTGAAGCCATCCTGGACTGCCACTTTATGTGACTTGATATTGTATGTTGTCTCCGAGCCATAAATAATTTATTATAATTTTATTTTATACTTGTTTAGTGAGAACTAGCTTCTTGTTTTGTTTTGTTTTGATATGCCCAAACAGGCTGCTCATGTGCACTAGTTTTATTTTTGACACCTTTGAATCTCTAACGTCCTGTCACCAGGTAGTTCATTCTGTAACTAAGTATGTGCACACAGGAGTCCATTACATTTTCCTATATGGGTTCAGTTCGGGTGTCCAGGCAGTCGGTCACCAAGTGTGTGATGTAGGCTCTCACCCCCAGTCCTAGGGAGGCATTGGTGATTGGTGCAGACACTGGACTCTGGCTGTGGTAGGGGATCATGTGCTGAGCCAGGCCAGGGGCTGACAGCTGCCCCTGAGAGTCTGAAAGGAAAGCATGTCCCTATTCTCTAGGGTGAGTAGGTAGGTGAGTTTTGCAGCCAGACTATGAGCACCCCACTCTGATGACTGTAAAGACCCTAGGGTACCACTTTTTCTTGGACTCCTGTAGCAGGTGACTAGGAGCTTTAGGTGATACCACCAGTCCTCAAGCCCCTGTTGCAGATTGATAAAAGTGCCTACTTAAGGGGCAGAACTGTTTTGAAGGTCACCAATCTGCCCGTTCACAGCTGAAACAGTTGAAGTTAAACTTCAGATGTTGCCCTGTTGTACTGTGGTAGCGAGGGCTAACGCTGTCGAGATGGGTCCCCACAAGTCTACACAGGGGCATAAAGCACTCAGAGTCTGCAGACCCCAAATACCTGTGCCTAGCAAATGAGCTGTGCCGACTCTGTGTTCCTGGCTTAGGGGAGCCGTAGTTTAGTTGTTCCCTCTCCAAGGCCAGGAGAATGGGTCAGGGTGCATTTTGGGATCTACTTCTGGCCCAGCGGACTCCAGGTGCAGAGTGCAGAGGGAGGAGGTAAAAGGGAGAGAGGTTTTTCCCAAATGGGCTTTTTTTTTTTTTTTAATCCCTGCAAAAGGCTGCACACATGTACTTATCTTAGCCACTTGGGAGCTGCTTTTCACTGTTTCGGAGTGTCCAAGCAGAATCTCTGCTGCTGGGTCTCTGTCGATGTGGAAACTACTTCCCTAGCACGTGCACAGCACAGCTGTTTGTCTGCCTCACTGTGGACCCGCGTGGCTGCAGAGTTGCAATCTCACTGCTGCGCCTCTGGCACTCTTTGTTTCTTCCAAACTGTCTCCCTGTCCCCTGCCCCGCGACTCAGTCCAATTCCTCAACTTTGCCTTGTTCAGGGCTCCTAGATATTCACATAGAATCAAATCACTTGTTCTTCCAGGTCTTTGTTGTGAGAGGGATATAGGAAGCATCTAACTACTCCGTCATCTTGGTCACGCCCCTCAAAAACAAATCTTTTTAAAACAAAGTCCCAGTGTGATTCTTACACCAGATAAATAACAGTACTTCCTGAATATCATCAAATATTCTGTTAATAACCAAATGTCCCTGATTGTCTCATAAATTTATATTTATTTTTAACAGTTTGCTTTAATCAAGTTCCAAATAAGGTCCATACATTATTATCAGTTGATTTACCCCAAGTCTTTTTAATCCAAAGATTACCCTCTCCATCTTTTATTTTTTCCTTGATATTTGTTTGTTTAATTAATTCAGAGTTTCCTTGGCCTGGATTTTGCTGGTTACATTCCCATGGTATCATGTAACTTGTTCCTCTGTCCCTTGTACTTCCTGTAAATTGGTCACCAGAGTTATGTATTTGATTGGATTCAGTTTTTATCTTTTTGGCAAAAATAATTTATAGAAAAAAAAAAGAATACTTTGTAGTTGGTATTGCCTGCACCCATCAGGAGGCTCATGCTCCCTGGTTGTGCCTTATTTTGTGACATTAATGACCATGGATGCTTAATACCCAAATCATTATGTTTTTCAGATGCTATAAAAGGATGATATTTAAATTCTATCATTTCTTTTGCCATTATTAGCTAGAATACTTCCATAAAGGAAACTCAACTATTTGGCTACCTGGAACTATTTGGTACTTGGAGCTATTTATTACCTCATTTGGTATTCGAATGATTTGGTACCTCATTTGGTACCTTCATTTATTAGTTTTCAAATTAATGTTGATTGCTTACCTGGCATCCTTCAAAGGTGACCGACAATGCAAGACTTGACACAATCAAATTCTTGCTGGCAAACATGGCATCTGAATTGTCATTTCAGTCAATAATCGGTTGTATTATACCAATGTGCTCTTGGTTTCTATTTTTATTTTCCATTTTAATAAAAATAAGAGCCATTTTTAAAGCTATTGCAGAATGATTAATATTAGACTTACATTTCTTAATTATTATGTGTCAGACACCCAGACATCTCCAGGAGCCTGGCATGTTACATACATGAGTGAAATGGGCCAGGTAAGGACCAGTAAGGAGGCTGCGTGTCCTCTCTAAGGGGGCAGCAATTGCTTGGTTTGGCCACCACTACTTTGTAGGAAGCTGGGTGGTAGGGGAGGGAGTATGGTCAGATCTTCAAGGGAAGCTAGTAACCTGAATTTTCATAGGAGATAGCTCCTGACTTTTAAAGGGTGTGAAATAATGTGAAAATTTTAAACACTACTGTGTAATACAAAACACATACGCTAATATATACAGCCTATGTCTCACCAGCACATTATTTCTGCTATAGGTGATGGGTTATTTCTATTGTTTTCCACCTTTGCCTTTGGGAGGGTAAGGGGGCACATATTCCCCTCCTTATGCTCTAGTCTCTGAACCAGTTCTAGTTTGTGACCAATACCTTAGGAAGAGTTAATCTGGGTGAAATACTTTACTGATACGAAACCTGATGTCTGGGCACGCATACATCTTCCACCGTGTGCCATTGCCTCTTATTTGCCAAGCAATGATCTAGCACCGTCATACTACTGAACATCTCTTCCCACTATAAGCATCAACTTTTCCAGGCCTTGACCTCTCGTGGTCTCGCTTGTCCCACTTCTTTGAAGCAGAGAAGGGAACTAACATTGACCTAGAACCTGCAATGCTCTTGAGCCTGCCCAGATGCATTATGGTTGTTACATAAATTAACCGACACAAAATCTCCAATATATGCAGACTATTATCTTTTTTAACAGATGAAAAAACTGATGCTCAGAAATATAAGTAACTTTCTCTGGGCCACATTGCTAAGTGACAGACCCAGGTCTATGTGACCTTCCAGCCTGTGTTCTTTCCATAACTCCTCACTGCTTCCCATCTCCAAGTTCCCAATGACACCCACTGTCATTTTCTTAATTTCTGTAACACCATAAACTAAGCCAGATGGCTTAGGTAGATAGTGTTGCTTTCCTAGAGGACAGCCAAGGACCAGGAACAGCATGTTGTCTTGGAGGCTTCTCCCTCATCATCACTACTGCTGTCTTTCCTCCTCTTCAAGTTGCCTTTATGGACCTCATTTCTTAGCCAGGAGAAATTCACTGTATTAGTTAGGGTCTTGGCAGGAAACAAATAATACATTCAAAATTGAGCATAGTTTTATGAAGGGATAGTTCTAGAGGTGTGGGCAGTGTTAAGAGAAAACCACAAATGACAGTGAAGCACACCAGGTCTAGCAACAGCAGGGAGCAGTTACTTCCACCTGACAGGAAGAACATAGCCATGGAAGAACATATGCCTTGGAAGAACATAGCCATTGCCTCCCCACAGCCTGGGAGAGGAGTAAACACTCCAACATCTCTCCACTTCAGTTTCTGGTCTCCTGCCAGTGCTTTCCATTAGCCAATCCATTTGGAATCTGGGTTAATGCAGTCCAAAGACTTCAGCCTTCCTGGGTCAAAAAAAAAAAAAAAAAAAAAAAAAAACCAGACAGAAAGGTAGAGAGTAGGTGGAACTGGAGGGGCAAACAAATAATGTCCAGAAAATTTCCCTCCACAGGCTGTTGCCAACTGAGAAAGCAGGAACCCTGTGCTGAAGGGCACCTCTGTTAAAGAAGATCAGGATGCTTCCCTCCCATGCCCAGCTTCACTTCTGTCTCCCTGGCTGGAGTCCCAGCCCGCTCGCATCCAGACACACCTTCAGCTCCACACTGGCAGACACGAGAGTCTCCACCATCTGGGTCAGGCAACTGGGTTTTCCAAGTTCATACTTCAGTATCCTGAGTAGAAAAGCTATGTTCTTTCCCAAGCACAACTGCACTGTGAACATCTGTACTTGGCTGTCCTTCCTAGAGACCTGACCTGACTTTTCATTTTACTCTCCGGCTTTTTCGAACCCTGCTCTTTCTCTTAAAACTTCAGGGATATTGCTCCCGAAACTCCTCTGCTTCCAGGCCCGGAGTGTCAGTAAATCAAGTTATTTTCATTTTATGAATATGCATATACAAAACCCAAGATATTTTTTGAGAGAAATTGCAAATTTGATCAGCAGGAAATGTGTTGCTATTTCTACCAATGGGTAGAAGCATTGCTAAATTACACCAAGGGCAAGTTAATTTTGTGCTCTCAGAAAGCATTTTGCCTTTTTGGGGAACAGAAATACTTTTCAATGTGCTAACTGTTGGTTTTGTTGCTTGGAAAAAAATGACTTCCTCATTTTCTAAACAACCAGAAGAAGTTGGTTTTTGCCCTCTTCCATGTGCCAAACCTACTTCACACACATGCATAAGTACTTTTCTTCAGAAATCCCAGTTTGTTTCCTTGACCCCATCAGAACTAGCGTTTCTTCTGTCATTTTCATGCAATCAGCAGAAAAGTTACAATCTGATAATTTTTGAGTTTCTCATAGCATTTTTTTTCCTTATACTACCTTGACATGGTACAGCAGCACACAAAAGAATACATAGTTTACTTTTTCCCAACTACAAGATGCCACATGGTACAGTAGGAGCAAATAAAAAAGACCAAGAGCAAAGGGTCAGAGTCTTAGCCATGACATTACTGTAAAAATTTCCAGCTTATGCCAATTGAACTTTCTCTCAGTTGTTCATTTTTTGAGCATCAACATAGTTTACCTTTTTCATTGTTGTTCTAAGACCTATCCCAACATCATTAACGTTACATGCCTTTAAGAAATAATCGGTTCCTTTTTAACCTTAAATTACGTGTTTCCTTTCACCTTTGTGCTTATCTCACATTTCACGGCTCTCTTGTCTCTAACCACGCTCTCATCATTTCTGTGTTATCTGATACAGTTTGTATAGAAACTGAATGTAAATTCTCATCTTAATTGCTAAATGCACTTTCTATTTTTATGAGATTATTCAGCACATATTACTGATGGTTGTGGGATTTTTCTTTTGTAATTTCTAGTTTATTCATGCACTGAAAATATCCTTTAAAAACAAAATACAAGGTCTTTTTTAATTTAAAAAAAAAGCTTTAAAATGTTAAGTTGATGTAGCTGATCTCACTGAATGGTGTATATGAAAAATATGGAATTGGCAAATGTGGTGCTATGTATATTTTCACAACAATAGAAAAAACTAAAAAGTTTTAAAATGTTAAGTATTTTCAAAAAGCCTACACTTATAAAATATGTGTAAGGTATAAAGAGGAATGATACAATGAATACCTGTGTACCTACCACTCAGTTTATTGGGAAAAAAACCATTACCTTTGCTTAGAAAACCCCGTAAGTGCCCATCCCTGAAACCATCCCTTTCTCCCCTTTTCAGAGATAATACTCTCCACTGAATTTAATAGCTTTTGCTTGCATTCCAACGAATATATGAATATATCACAGTTTATTTTTGCATTTTTTTGTTGATAGGCATTTGAGTTCATTCCCATTTTTTAAATTAAACTTTTCATTCTGAGATAATTGTAGATTCACCGGCAGTTGTAAGAAATAAAACAGACAGAATCCCACGTAACCTTTACCAAGTTTCCCCCAACAGCAATATCTCGCAAAACCATAGTAGAATATCACAGTCAGGATGTTGACGTTGATATAGTAAAGATACAGAACATTCCATCAGCCCTGGAATCTCTAATGTTGCCCTTTTGTAGCGATACCTACTTCCCTCCAGCGCCCACCTCTGTCCTTAATCTGTAGCCACCAAGAATCTGTTCTCCATTTCTATAATTTTGGCATTTCCAGACTATTGTATGAATGGAATCATACAGTATGTATCCATATTTTCATAACAATAAAAAAAACCTAAAAAATTTTTTAAATGTTAAGGATTTTCAAACGAGGCCTACATTTATAAAATATGTGTCAGGTATAAAGAAGAATCATACAATGAATACCTGTGAACTTCTCACTCAGTTATGGAGATTGGTTTTTTTCACTCAGCATAATTTTCCGGCGATTCATCCAGGTTGTTGCTTTTATCAGTAGTTCTTTTTTGTTGCTAAGTAGTAGTATTTCATGGTATGGATTTATCACAGTTTAACTGTTCACTTGTTGAAGGATATCTCTTCTGTTGTTGTTGTTGTTTTGTTTTATTTTATTTTCCATTTTGGGGCTATTATGAATAAAGCTGCTATGATCATTCAGGTCTCGGTTTTAGCGTGAATACATGTCTTCATTTCTCTAGAACAAATGCCCAGAAGAGCAATTGCTGGATCATATGGTAATTGTCTGCTCAGTTGTCTAAGAAATTGTTTCCCAGAGTAGTTGTACCATTCCACATTCCCACCCGCAATGTATAAATAATACAGTTTCACTCCATCCTTACAGCTTTTGGTGTTATCACTATTTTTTATTTTAGCCTTTCTGATAGGTTGATAGTGTAATCACATGGAGGTTTTAATTTGCATTTCCCTAATTGCTAATGATATTAAACTTCTTTTTGTGTTCCTATTTGTCATCGCTGTTTCTTCTTTGGTGACATGTCTCTTTACGTCTTTTGCCCATGTTCTCTTTGGATTGTTTGCTTTTTTTAATGTTGAGCTTTAAGGCTTCTTTATATATTCTAAATACAAGTCCTTCGTTGGATATGTGATTTGCAAATATTTTTGCCCAGTCTGTAGCTTGTATTTCTTCACAGGGTGTTTTGCAAAGCAAAAAATTTTAATTTTGATCAGTCTAATTTCTGAATTTTTCACTTTATGGGCATACTTTTAGTTTCAAATTTAAGAACTCTTTGCCTAGCCTTAGGTTCCAAAGATTTTCTCCTATGTTTTTTCTAAAAGTTTAGTTTTATATTAGTCTCTTCTCTGTTTTCAGTTAATTTATGTATAAGGTGTGAGACTTAGATTAAGGCTAACCATTTTGCCTGTGAATGTCTAATTACTTCCAGCAACATCTGTTGAAAAGGCTATCTTTCCTTCATTGAATTACTTTTGCACCTTTGTCAAAAGTCGGTTGGGCATTTTTGTGTTAGTATATGTCTGAGTCAGGGTTCTCTAGAGAAAGAGAACCAACTCCTATATCTATCTATCTGCATATGTCTATATAGAGATATACATATGTGTTTGTGTGTGTATGTGTTCTTGTTGTTGTTAGGTGTGTGGAGACAGTTCAGACTCACAGAGACCCTATGTACAACAGAAGGAAACATTGCCTGGTCCTGCACCATCCTCACAATTACTGCTATGTTTGAGCCCATTGTTACAGCCACTGTATCAATCCATTTTGTTGAGGGTCTTCTCTTTTTCACTGACCCTCTACTTTACCAAGCATGATGTCCTTCTCCAGGAACTGGCCCCTCCTGATAACATGTCCAAATATGTGAGACAAAGTCTCACCATCCTCACTTCTAAGAAGCATTATGGCTATACTTCTTCCAAGACAGATTTATTGAGTTTTCTGGCAGTCCATGGTTATATTCAGTATTCTTCACCAACACCATAATTCAAAAGCATCAATTTTTCTTCAGTCTTCCTTACTTGTTGTCCAGCTTTTGCACACATATGAAACGATTGAAAACACCATGGCTTGGGTCAGGCACATCTTAGTCCTCAAAGTGACATTTTTGCTTTTTGACACTTTAAAGAGATCTTTTGCGACAGATTTGCCCGATAAGATACGTCTTTTGATTTGTTTTTAATTTTATTATGCTTTAGGTGAAAGTTTAATGCACAAATTAGTTTCTAGTTCGAAAACTTATACATAAATTGTTTTGTGACATTGGTTGCAATCCTTGCAATGGGTCAGCACTCTTCCCTTTTCCCTTTATACGTCGGGTTCCCGGTTTCCATTCGTCCAGTTTTCCTGTCTCTTTCTGCCCTCTCGTCTTTGCTGTTGGGCAGGTGTTGCCCATTTGGTCTCATATACTTGATTGAACTAAGAAGCACATTCTTCACATGTGTTGTTGGTTGTTTTATAGGCCTGTCTAATCTTTGGCTGAAAGGTGGACTTAGGGAGCAGCTTCAGTTCTGAGTTATCAGGGTGTCCAGAGGCCATAGTCCCAGGGGTTCTTCCAGTAAGTCTGGTCTTTTGTTTTATGAATTTGAATTTTGTTCTAGATTTTTATCCTGCTCTGTCTGAGACCCTCTACTGTGATTCCTGTTAGAGAGGTTGGTGGTGGTAACCAGGCACCATCTAGTTATTCTGGGTTCAGGTTGGTGGAAGCTGTGGTTCAAGAGGTCCATTAATCATTTGGACTATTATTCTCCGTGTGTCTTTAGTTTTTTTCATTCTCCTTTGCTCCGGATGGGATGGGACCAGTAGATGTATCTTAGATGACTGCTCGCAAGCTTTTGAGACCCCAGATGCTGCCCACAAAAGTAAGATGTAGAACACTTGTCTACTATCTAGTCAGTGATTTTCCCTCCCCAGTCCTCCCCTCTCTAATAACCATCAAAGATTGTTTTCTTCTGTGCGTAAACTTTTTCTGGAGTTTTTATAATAGTGGTCTCATACAATGTATGTCCTTCTGTGACTGACTTATTTCACTCAGGATAATGCCCTCCAGATTCTTCCGTGTTGAGATGTTTCATGGATTCATCATTGTTCTTTATTGTTACATAGCATACCATTGTGTTTATGTACATAACTTGTTTATCCATTCATCTGTTGATGGGCACTTAGATTGTTTCTATCTTTTTGCTATTGATAATGCTGCAATGAACATGGGTGTGCATATGTCTATTCATGTGACAGCTCTTATTTCTCTAGGATATGTTCCAAGGAGTGGAATTGCTGGATAGTATAGTATTTCTATTTCTACCATATCGTTTTCCATAGTGGTTGTACCATTTTACATTCCTACCAGCAGTGCATAAGAGTTCCAATCTCCTGGCAACCTCTCCAACATTTGTTATTTCCTGTTTTTTTTTTTTTTTTTTTTTTTTTTTAGTACCAGTAACGTTGGAGTGAGATGGTATCTCATTGTAGTTTTGATTTGCATTTCTCTAATGGCTAATGATAGCGGGCATCTCCTCATGTGTCTGTTAGCTGCTTGAATATCTTCTTTGGTGAAGTGTCTGTTCATATCCTTTGCCCATTTTTTAATTGAATTATTTGTCCTTTTGTTATTGAAGTGTACAAGTGTTTTGTTTTGACATTGTCATCATTTACAGATTGACGTCTCTGTTTCCCTGTTTTAAGTCTTTTAGCTTTATTTTATTATTGAGAGTTCTTTACCTAGGTTCGTATCTGGCTGATGCTGTCCTGTATCCTAGACTCAGGTAGTTGTTTGTGTTGTCGGTTCTGTAACCGAAGGACTACCTTTAATATTTCTTGTAAGTTTGGTTTTTATGAATTCACTTAATTTCTGTTTATCTGGAAATGTCCTAATTTTGCCATTGTATTTGAGAGAGAGTTTTGCAGGATATATCATTCTTGGTTGGCAGCTTTGTTCTTTCAAGGTTTAAATACGTTATCCCTCTGCCTTCTTGCCTGCATCATTTCTGCCAAGTAATCAGAGCTTAGTCTTATTGTTTCCCTTTTGTATGATTTTTCATTTTTCTCGAGCTGCTCTCAGGATTCTTTCTTTGTCTTCAGTTTTGGCAAGGGTGATTATGATATGTCTTAGTAACTTTTAGGTCTGTCCTATATGGGTTCATTAAGCTTTTTGGATAGTCAGCTTTTTGCCTTTCATGACATTTGGGAAGTTTTCTGCCAGCAAATCTTCAACAATCTTCTCTGTGTTTTCCATTTTCTACCCCTGTTCTGGAACTGTGATCACATGCAAATTTTTGCTCTTGATTGTGTCCCACATAATTCTTAGGTTTTCTTCATTCTTTTCTCTGATATTTCCTCAAATGAATTGACATCCATGGATTTATCTTCAGTCTTGCTGATTCTGGCTTGCATTGTTTCAAATTTGCTCCTAAAACCTTCTGTTGAGTTGTCCTTTTCTGAAATTTTATTGTTTATCTTTTGGATTTCTGGTTGCTGTTTTCGTATGATTTCTAATTGTTTATTTACTTTGACATTGTGTTCTTGTAATATTTTCTTGAATTCTTCTATTGTTTTGTCTGTGTTTCCCTTGATTTTGACTATTTTTACCTTTGTATTGTCTTTGTTTTCCTAGATAGCTTTCCTAATCTCTTGGAAAGCCCTAAATATTAGTCTTTGGAATTCCATATCAGGTACTTCCACTGCCTTTTTTTTCAACTGGAAGGTTATTTTGGTTACTTTCTGGAGTCATGTTGTCCTCATTGTTTATATGTTTTGATGTTGTTTGCTGTCTCTGAGACATAAAGGTACTATTTTCTTTATTTGTTGATTGCATGTTTGTTTTATCCTGCTTTTTTTGTTTTGTTTTGATATGTTAGGGTGAACAGGCTGGGCATACTTCACTGTTTGTTCATCTGTGGGCATGATAGCTCTCATCACCTTGTCCAGGTGGGCAGGTCAGCAGCAGTCAGGGTGAGCTCACTTCACTGTACACTGATTTAATGAGGTGACTGAGGGCAGATTGAGAATGCACTGTATACCTCTTTATGTTGGTCCAGCAGTGTGGAAGCGCTCACAGCCACTCTTCTGATGGGCAGGGATGTCAAATGGGGAGTGATATGGGCTCACTTCCTACCGTTCAGCAGCTAGTCAAGTGGTAGGAGAGGAGGAGTGGTGTGGGCCCTTTGCTGCAGCAGGCCTGAGCACCAGGGACTCTCTAGCTGTAGCAGCTCAGTGGGGCCCAGCAAGAAGGGTGGGGAGGTGGCATATGGGTCTAGGTGGGAAAGAGAAGGAAAAAAAAGAGAAATAAAGAAAAATAAGAAAAAAATGGGCAGTGCTGTGGAGGCCAGCAGGTGGAGGCTGGGCAGACCCAGACCCAGAGGCCAGTATGAAGGGGAGGGAGGTAACATATGGAGCTAGGTAGGAGGGAAAAAGAAAAGAACAAAAGAAAAAGAAAGAAGAATAAATAAAATAATAATAAATAAAAAATAATAAAAGAAATAAATGGCTGTGAGGAGGGGACTGGAGGATGGGGGCGGGAAGAACCAGGGCAGCAACCACTGGTACACCGGTGGCAATCTGTCTTTGGTAGCACTGCAGGAGCCGGCGGGAATGGGGGGAGGTGGCATACGGGGCTAAGTGGGAGGGAGAAAGAAAAGTAAGAAAATAAAAAAGGGAAAAAAATGGCACTACGGTGGAGACCAACGAGTGGGGCTAGGACCCAGGCACTGGTGGGAAGGGAGGGGAGGTGACATATGGGGCTAGGTGGGAGGGAGAAAGAAAAGAAAGAAAACAAATGACAGTGTGGTGGGGGCTGGCACGTGGGGATGGGGTAGACCCAGGGTGGTGGAGGGCCGATTGCTCTCTGACCATGGTGCTGTGGCACGGGCCTGTGGGAAGGGAGGGAGATGGCATATGGTGTTAGCTGGGTGGGAGAAAGAAAAGCAATAAAGGGAGGGGAAAGCCATGCATGAGAGGGTGCAGGACGGGCTGGTGGAGGAGTCTAGTATTGTGGACCCCAGTGGTGGGGGACTGTATGCTGTAAGGGTACTTGTTGCTACTCATCAGAAGGGTGAGGGGTGGGAGAGCATGTTTCTCTGGATATCGGATGCTCTGTCTCCTTTTGAGAGGCCAATGAAGTTGCCTTCCTCTACTACCTGTTCCGGGTCATTGCTGGCTGCTTTCCAAGATGGCTACACTGTCAGTTGGCAAGGGATCCTCAACTCTCTTCTCTGTCACTGTTGTCCCTCAGTTTCTTCTTCCAGTTGTGTTTGATCTAGTTTTTTATCCCTTTATTTGATGCTTAGGGTTACAGGATTGATGATTGTATCTATTTTACTGAGTTTTTCAGGTCTTTGCTGCAGAGGGACAGCATGGTGTAGCTGTCTAGGGTGCCATGTTGGCTCCACTCCTCTTTTGATTTCTTGACTGCTGCTTCTATGGGTGTTAATTGTGGATCCAAGTAAAACGAAATCCTTGACAACTTCAATCTTTTCTCTGTTTATCTTGATATTGCTTATTGGTCGAGTTATGAGGATTTTTGTTTTCTTTATTTTGAGATGTAATCCATACTGAATGCTATAGTCTTTGATCTTCATCAGTCAGTGCTGCAAGTCCTCTTTGCTTTCAGCAGGCAAGATTGTGTCATCACATATCACAGGTTGTTAATGAGTCTTCCTCCAACCCTTATACATATCATAGGAGTACCTGGGTGGTGCAAATGGTTAAGCGCTGGACTACTAACTGAAAGGTTAGTGGTTCAAGCCCACTCAAAGATGCCTCAAAGGCCTCAAAGGCCTTGTGATCTATGGAACAGTTCTACTCTGCACATGTAGGGTTGCCATGAGTCAGAATCAACTTGATGGCAGTTTACAACAACAACAACAGCATTTTGAAACTCTACTTACATCTCTTGCCAAATTTGGGATGTTTTCAGCCATCATTTCTTTGCGTACATTTTCAGATGTTTCCCAAAGCAGTTGTAACAATTTATACTTCCATTAGTGGTGGGTAGGTAATCCTATTGTTTCTCATTCTTGTTAACAGTGGGTAATTTCAGACTTTTAAATATTTTGCCGTATTGATGGTTATGAAAATGATATAATTTTCCCACATAATAAACAGAACGGATATCTTTTAATGTGTTTATCAACCATTGTGAAAGTAGCTATTCAAGTCTTTGACTCATTTTTCTATTGGGATATTTATCTTTTCTTATTAATTCTTAATAGTTTTTAAAATATATTGGATACTAATCTGTTGTCAAATAGATGTACTAAAAGTGTCTTCTCCACTTTGTATCTGTTATTTTCTCTATAGTGTTTATTTGTTAGGATACGATAGGCTTAACTGGATTAACAAATAAACCTTGAAATCTTGGTGGAATAACAAAGTCTGATATTAGTAGGCTGGTCTTCCATCTTGAAGTGGGGCCTTAGAAAACATGTGAACTCCAAAGTTGCTGTGGCAATGGAAGGAGAGCTGGAGAACTGCACAGATTACTCTTCAGGGCTAGACCTGGAAGTGTCTTATGTCCCTCTTGCCCAAATTACATCTACCAGAACCTGGTCATGAGTCCCCAACCCATTGCAAGGGAGGTTGGGAAATGTAGAAAAGCACGTGGATATTTAGGAGCACTCATAGTCTCTGCCACATACTGTCTTTTAATGAGCACATGTTGTTAATTTTAATGTAATTAAACTTAACTCTCTTCCTTTATTATTTCTCTTTTGTTTTACTTAAGAAATCCGTCCCCTCACTCCCCAAAGTCACCTTCAGAAAAATGTTGAATGGAAATAGTGAAGACATTTTTCTGTATTGTCTTCTAAAATTGTTAAACATTTAGGTCTTTAATTCATACGAAATTGTCTTGTTTGAGTTATTTATATTATTATTAGGTGTTGTTGAGTCGATTTCGACTCATAGTGACCCCATGTGGCAGAACAGAACTGCCCCATGGGTTTCTAGGCTGTAATCTTTATTTATAAACAGAATGCTCCTTAGAAGCAAAGATGGCAAGATTATGTCTCACATTCTTTGGACAGGGTATCAGGAGGGATCAGTCCCTGGAGAAGACATCATGCTTGGTAAAGTAGAAGGTCAGTGAAAAAGAGGAAGACCCTCAATAGGATGGATTGACACAGTGGCTGCAGCAATGGGCTCAAAGCATAATAATGATTGTGAAGATGGTGCAGGACCAGGGAGTGTTTCGTTCTGTTTTACATAGGGTTGCTATGAGTTGGAACCCACTCGATGGCACCAGCAACAACAATCTTTACAGAAACAGATCACCAGGTCTTTCTTCCGCAGAGGCACTGGTTGGGTTCGAACAGCCAACCTACCAGTTAGCAGGTGACTGCTTAACTATTGCACCACTGGGGCTCCTCTGTTTGAGTTAAGTGTTCAGTTATATTTTTCCAGCATCATTTACAGAAAAATTCATATTCCTCACTAACCTGTCAATCAAACTTCCATGTGTACGGATCTGTTTCTGGGTTCTTGATACTATTCTATCAGTCTCTTCATCTATCCCTGGGCCAAATCTTAATTATTAGGTTCTTATAATAATTCTTGGTACCTGGTAAGGCAATTACCTCCACTATACTTTCACTTCTGGGATATTTTGGCTATTCTTGATCTCTGTCCTGCTGTTTAATTTCATAATCTTCTTGTCAAGAGTCAAGGTGAAACCTGCTGGGATTGAATATATAAATCAATTTGGGAAGAAGTGGTATCTTTATAATATTGGGTCTTCCTATCTATGAACAATGGTGCATCTCTCCATTTATTTAGCTCTTATTTAATATCTTTCAATAAAGTTTCACAGGTGGTTTTTTCTTGTTGTTTTTAAGAGCTCGTATATCTTATGTTGGTGCTATTGCAAATTTTACCTTGTTAAAAATTACATATTTCAACTATCATACGGACATTTAATTTTCTTTTTTTTGTATATTATGTGTTCTTTTCTTTTTAAATTTTAGCTCTTTCCACTCGATTTCTACCCAGCAACAAGATTTAGAGCGCTACTTTATTTTCCACCCCTAGGAGGCAGAGTTTTATTTGTAGTTTGCTCTTAAACTGAGTGTAAATGCTTTAGCCTCAGGTATCTGTGTAGAATCTCATATAAAGCTTACCACTCTGAAAGATTTTTATCCTGTCTTCACACCCTGTGAGGCCATGAAAAAATAAACTCAAAGTCATCTGAGCTCAGCAGATGCCCTTAGGGGAAAAGTGAGCTTTGGTGCCTTGCTTACTATGTTGGGTTCCTGTTTTTGCTTAACTTTAGGCCTCTGGAGAATCTTCTTGACAACTTGTCAATGCATTTAAATAGATATTTATGTATATGTATATAAAAACAGAACAAAACCATTACCGTCAAGTCGATTCTGACTCATAGCAAGTCTAAAGGACACAGTAGAACTGCCCCATAAGGTTTCCAAGATGTGGCCAGTGGATATGAACTGCTGACCTTTTGGTTAGCAGCCGTAGCTCACCATAGCTCTTAACCACTGCACCACCAAGGCTCCAGGATATTTATATAGTTATACTTTAATTTTCATTTATTTCTATGTAGTTTATTCAAAAGGGTCAGTTATTTAGTTTGTCGTGCTGCCAGAAACGGAAACAAACCAGCCAACAAACTCATTGCCATCAAGTCGATTCTGACTCATAGCGACCCTGTAGGACAGAGGAGAACTGCCCATAGGGCTTCCAAGTCTGTAAATTTTTACGGAAGCAGACTGCAACATCTTTCCCTTACAGAGCAGCTGGTAGGTTAGAATTGCTAACCCTTTGGCTAGCAGCCGAGTGCTTAACCACTGGTCCACCAGGGCTCCTTCAGAAACTGAAATACATATATTAAAAAAAATATATATACATATGTATATATTTTTAAACACCTTGAAAGCACAATATTTATTATAATTTTAGAAATATGCCTCTATAATTATTTTTAAAGGATTAACTGAAATAGCTTTGTTCAAATGAATTATAAATCCAGGTAGCAAAGTCATTGTCATTCAATCTTCTTTAACTAATTACTTTTTTCCTCTCATTTGTCTTTCTTACTTTGCTGTTAAGTCAATAAAATACTCTAAGGCTTGTGGTCAACAAAGTTAGCTTATCCTTCTTGTTTGATGAATTGACATTTACAAAAAATCCACTCAGCTTCTTAACACTGCAGTCTTTATAGTGTACGTTCAGAACAGCGAGAGTTGATGCTAACCCTGCTAAATCTTGCAAAGTCAAGTTGTCTCTGAAATAAACTCTTTTCCACTTGCTGCTGATTAATCCAACAAGTTGCTGTTGAGCTTCTACCATGAATCTGTTACTGTGAAAATGGCTAACTTGTTCTACAAGGCAAGGGATGATAAACTGATTTAAGGGAGACTAAAGGTATAGCTTGTTGCTTTTTGAGATTTCTCCATTGTGGATGGTCAAACCAACGCAAAAAACAGAAAGATAATAATAATTTCGGCTATCAAGAACTCTGCGCCAACTGAATTAAGGAAAATTTAAAATTATCAGTTTATTTAGTGCTTTATCATTATAATTGATATTATAATACTTAAAGAAACATCCCAATTTATTAACTTTTCTTTTTCTCAACATGTGAACACTGGTCCACAAGGTATAATATGTGTGCATATCGTATCACCATTAAAGATCTGTCATAAATCTTGTTCTGCAATTGAAAAAATCTGAAAAAAATATTTCTCATGAAATTAGAATTTGTCCAGACCATTAAAATACTTCCCTTTAGAGTGTGTCTTAGGCTGGGTTCTCTTGAGAAGCAAAACCAGTAAAGCATATAAATATCTATATAAAGAGATTTATTTCAAAGAAATGGCTTAACGCAGTTGTAGAGGCTGGAACATCCCAAATCCATAGGTCAGGCTGCAGGCTTCCCCTGATTCATATAGCCACAGGGGCTGGCGAACCCAACATTGGCAGGTCAGGTAGCAGGGCTCTTGCTTCACAGGCTGCAAAGATCCATGGATCCCAAGATTGGCAGACAAAACTGCAGGCAAGAGCACAGGTAAGCTGCTAGCTCATGTCCCAAGATCCAGTGGGTCAGCCGAACAGGAGCCAGCTGCAGGATCCAGAGTCCAAGAGCCTTGGCAGAGAGTCCACTCACATTCGATGCAGGCCACACCCCAAGGGAACTTCCTTTCAACTGATTGGCTACTCACAGCATATCTCATCATGGAGGTGATCACATTATATCAAATTTCATCATAGAAGTGATTTACGTCATACAACTGCCAAACTACATCATAACTGCCAAACCACGGAGAACCATGTCCCAACCAAGTGGATGCATAACCTTAATAATCACAGAGTAGTTAATAAGGTTAATTGATATGTTTTCTTGTCATAAAAAATTTTCGTTTTACACAATTGATCCCTGTTTCCTATTGATAAAAAAGAAAATAGAGATATAGAGATAGAAAAAGAAGTGCATTATTTCATTACACAGGATAACCACTGTGAACATTTTAAAAAATGTTTTATTATAAAATAATTTCAAACTTACGGAAAAGTTTTAGGAATAGTACAAAGAACTCCCACATACCCCTCACCCAGATTCTTCAGGTATACTTTCTATATTCTACATGTATATATTGTACACATCTCTCTTTCTCTCTCTCCAACCATCCGTCATCATCATCCTTATGTATTACTATCATTAGTAGTTACTATTTTTTCTGAATCCTTTGAGTGAAACTTGCATCCTAAGTGGTTCAGGGTGCATTTCATAAGAACAAAAACATTCTTTTTCATAACCAAAATTCAGTGATCAAATCTGGGGAATTTAGCTTTGATATAATATTTTTGCCTAATATAGAGTCCATGTTCAAATTACATCAATTTTTTGTTTCAATACTGTGTTTTATAACAATTTTTCCCTGATCTAGGTTCAGTCAAGAGTCATGTACAGAATTTAGTTGTCATGTCTCTGTAGTCACCTTTTAATCTGGAACATTTCCTTAGTCTTTCTTCATCTTTTGTGATGTTGAAATTTTTGTGGAGTATAAGCCAGTTGATGTGTAGAATGCCTCTCAATTTGTCTGAGATTTCCTGATTTTGAGAGGGTTTTGAAAGAGTTGTATAAACTCACTGTCATTCCTGTCTTCTCATTCTCTCTTGAGATCCTCATTTACTCAGACTTTTCCTATCATTCTTCCAAGATTGCTCTTATTCAGGTCACCAATGACCTCCATGTCAACAAATTCAATGGTCACTTCTCAGTCCTCCTCTTATTCAACCTCTCAGCAGAATCTGATTGTTTATCTCTTCCTCCTTGGGAGGATGCATACTTTCTTCTCTAGGCTTCTTGACATCGCTCTCTTCTTTATCCTCCTTGCTGAGTGGTCCTTCCTTCTAAGTAATCTTTTTGGACCATTCTAATTTTCCAGACCCCTAAATGATAGGATGCCACAGGATATATATAGCTTATTTGTTGTAGTTGTTTTATTTTGTTTTGTGGGTTACAAAATTAGGTTTAAAAAAATATGAGTAGATGACTAACACTCAAAAATCAGTAGGTTTCATGTTTTAAAAATAAGTTCATTTTCTACATTCATTGTCTTGGTAGTCTCATTTACCTAGAAAATGGATTTAAATATCATTTATATATCATCTCAAATCTATAATAACAGTGTAAACTTCACTCCTGATTGCTAGATTGTGTATCCAACTGCCTACCTTCCACTTAGAGGTCTAATAGGCATCTTAAACTTAACATGTCCATTACCAAACTCTTGAGCATTTTTCTAAAACTTGTTCATCTTCCTATCTTCCCTCTCTACTGAGAATAAAATTCAAAGTTCCCTATTAGTGGATCCCATTTCTTACCATTTCTCCTTTTACTTACTGTATTCCACCACACCAAGTATACTTCTACCTCAGGACATTTGCACTTGCTGTTTCTGCTACTTGAAACCCTATTCCTTTAGATAGTTACATGGCTTATTCTCTTGTTTCATTCAGGTTTCTAGGTTTCACCAGAGAGGTGTTTTCTGACTATCTTATATAATATAGAAATATTCCCTCCACCAGCCCTATCACTCTTCAGTCAATTTCTCTGCTTTATTTTTATTTGTTGCACTTATGGTTGTCTTACATATAGTTTTTCTGTATTCCCCCACTAGAATGTTAACTCCATAGGCATAGAGACTTGACTTTATTTAATCTTATATATGCAGCTCTTAGAGTAGTCTCTGGCTTATAGTAGGCACTCAATAAACATTTGAGAAGCGAATGAACTAATATCCTTTCAGACCTTTTCTATACATAGAAATAGTTACATAATGCTCTCTGTATGGTTCTGGCAATTGCTTTCCCACTTAGTAATATGCCATGAACATCTTTCTGTGTCACCAAATATAGATGTAAATCATTTTTAATAGTCGCAGAGTATTCCATTATATGGAGGTACTCTAATTGATTTATTCAAACCCAACTGATAGACAGTTAGATGGTTTTCAATTTTTTGCTATTTCAAACATGCTGAAGTGAATAACATTATATTGATATCTTTTTGTAATTCAATTCATCAAACAATTATCGTGTAGCTGCTATATGCAATACACTAGTCCAGACAATGGGAGAGGAAAGTGGAGACAAATGAGACATGGTTCTTGCAATCAAGGAGCTCACTACCTACTCAGGGAGACAAATGACGACAAATAAGGATGATGTACATTAGAGAATTATGAGTACAGTAAGGGCCAGTAGCAGAACCGGGCTTTGATAAAAAATTTCAACCAGTAAAGGGGCTGGGTGGAGCGTGCTACATATTCAGAGGATTGTGGGAACTCTCAGGGTAAGTGAGCCCTTGAGTATGGCTAGAACAGAAGGTGAATGAGCCATAAGACCAGAAATGTAGGTTGGGGCAAGAGTATATAGCAGGTCTGAATCATTGTTAAATCAAAGGATCCAGGGAGAGAGAATAGTATAAGAATGAATCTACTCAACTTACCCATCAGCCTTTTTCCTTTTGGTGAAGAAACTTTCTTGGACTATCCTGGCCTGTGGGAATGTGGTTTCAGTACTTCTAGATGTTCTGATATTTGAAGACAGAAATTGAAAATTTGTATTTTAAAAACACGAAACCTACTGATTTTCAAGTGTTGGCTGTCAACTCATAGTTTTTTAAACCTCGTTTTTAGACCCACAAAACAAAATGAAACAATGACAAATAGGCTATATATATATATGTATATATATATATCCTATGAGCTACCAGTTTATAAACTTTCCCTGATACATCCTGTCCCCTAATATGGTGTATTTCATACTTTCTGGACCTTGAACCACAACAAGAGAATCCATTTTTACACTGCAACCTAATATGTTCACACATACATATGTATATATGAAACAAAACTTTTAGAAGATGATACTTAATCCTAACAATTTACTTCATCTAAAGGAAAGCACTTATCCACAGTTTCAGACATCCATGGGGTCTTATCTCCCATGGATAAGGGGAGACTACTGTATTTTATTTTAAAAACAAATGGTAGTCCTGACCTTTTAATTGATTTCAGGACTCAAAATGGCTACACAACTCATTAAAAACATTGTACCAACTACAGTGCCTCTTTAGCCATCTAAACCTAGGCTATTTTGTAATAATCTCTTAAAAACCAGTTGTCACTGAGTCCATTCTGATTCATGGCAACCTCATGTGTATCAGAGTAGAACCACTCTTTATAGGGTTTTCAATGGTTGAGTTTTTGGAAGTAGATCACCAAGACTTTCTTTCAAGTAATAGCTCCTGGGAGTTGTCTTTTCACATGTTGAGGATTTTAGGAGCCAACTGGAGTATAAACAGCTTCTTGGCAGGATCTGTTCCTTTCTCTTAGACCCAGAGTCTCAGCAGACATAGCAGATATTCAACAACATGATGTTGCGACTGGGGCCTCTGAGAATTCCCACAAGTCAGCTTTTGTATTATGAGTCTCAACAGCTTTGGGTCTGTATCTCTGTTCCCAGGTTTAGCTGGTACTTGGGAAGAAATGATCTGTGGATTTCAAATGGGAAACATTTGTGACTAGCTCACTCAGCTCTCCTCCACCAATGTGCCATTGAACCTCAGCCCCAAACTGAGATCTTCCCAAGGCCAAATTGGCTCAACTGACCTTCAGCTCCTACCCTAACACCAATCCAAGTTCTGGTTGGTGGATTGATTGTGAAGGATGAGTTATAAAAGGCCCTTTTATTTTAAGCTTTGTGTCATCTGAACCCTTTCTGGTTACTAAGAAACACAAATGATTTTCGTTACCTTGGAATTAAATGTAGCCTAGAACATTCAATATTTGTCAGATCATGTTGCAAATGAGCCACTGTATTCATAATGGATGTGTCACCACCATAAATTTGACAAAAGGTTGTTTTCCAAAAGATGGTTATCCACACTGACTGGAGAGAAATACAAACTCAAGAAATTAACATTCTTAACCACTGCCTTACCTCTCTTTGTTTTGCATTATTTAGAGATCTCTGGCAACTTGACTGAAGTCCTCCCTGCCCCACAAAACCCACAGTGCACTGAGCTTTTGGAATACACACCATCCTAATATCAAAGGAAGCACCCCTGTTGGAGGATTTGACATTTCCTGTCTCATCACTGAGTTAGTGGGAAGACCTGTATTCAAAGGCACCTTTGTCTCAGTGGGAGCACCTTAAGACATCTTTGCTATTGATTTGTATTGGTTGCAGGTACATGCTAGATCAAAGCAGATGAGAGTGGGAGAAAGAAGGCAAATGCAGAGTAGTCTTTCCAGGGGAAGAACTGAAATATATAGACTATTTTGCTTCTTTGTTTAGCTAAACTGTGTAATAATGATGAGCCCACATTTATTGGACATGCTCCATACACAACACTAGTGGTTCTCAACCCTCCCGCTCATTAGAATCTTCTGGGGAGTCTTTTAAAATGACCAGTGTCCTGGCCTCACCCTGGAGGACTCTAATTTAATTGGTCGTGGGTGTGGCCCAGGCAATGGAATTTTTTAACAGCTCCCTGGGCAATTCAAACGTGCAGCCAGGATTGAGAAGCACTGTGTTAGATACTATTTAAAAGCTTTTAAATTATTAGCTCATTTAATCCTTATAATAAGTCTATAAGGTTGCTACTATCATTATCCTCAATCTTCAGTGAGAAAGTAGAGGCAAAGAGAAGTTAAGATCATGCCTATAGTCATACAGGCCAGGAAGGGACAGAATCCAAGTTTAAATCAAAGTGGTTGGATTCTAGAATGCAAAGCAGGTTTAATGCATAGGTCAAGGGGAGAGGAACATTCCCTGTCAGATGTCTGGGACAAAACTAAGAAAGGTCACTACAAAGTAAATTTTAATTTATGGCAAAAGAGGTCCCAGGTTTTCATAGATAACAGAGGAAGATGGGAAGCAAAGAAGTAGGCTGCTCCCAGTATCAGCAGGGCTGGCTTCATGAATGTGCGACTGATGCCCTCATAAACAGCGCTCATGCTTTGAAAGGCCCCACACTTGACTGAATGCTCTACTGTGGCCATCTTACTGATTCTTAATAAGTTTTGAACAAGTCAGTCCTTAATAAGTCTATGCAGTCAGTCTTGATTGTCAGCCTCATGGAAATTGAACCCTGAGCCATTTTCTCCAGCTGTTTGATCATGTCCGTGATACGGTGGAATGGGGTGTTTGCTTCCCTAGAGTAGTTTCAGAGAAGCAGAGATCCCTGCACCCTGTCTTTGAGAGTGCACAATTCCTAGAGCTGGAAAGGAAACATCAAAGGTTCTGACGAGGGAGGAGCAGAGCTGCAGGTTGCAAACACACAAATGCAGGGAGCAAAACCCAAATAAAAACCAAAACCAGGTCAAAAAAAAAAACAGATGCTGTCAAGTAGACTCAGACTCATGCAACCCCATGTGTGTCAGAGTAGAACTAGGGTTTTCAATGGCTGATTTTTTGGAAGTAAATCTCCTGGGTGGATGTGAACCTCCAACCATTTGGTTAGTAGCTGAGCAAGTTAACCACTTGCACCATCCAGGAACCCCAGCAATGTTCTAAAAGGACAGCTAATGTTTACACAGTGTTTCTATATTCTCAGCACTGTTCGAGATAAACTACATGCTTTGTTTCATTAAACCTTTGAAATAATAATCTATAAGATAAACACTATTATTTTATCCCCTTTTTTGATAATTAAGATTTTAATTATAATCATACATTTTTTAACATTTTATTTTTTAGAGCAGTTTTAGGTTTACAGAGAAATTGTGCAGAAAGTATAGCGTTTCCATCTGCCCCTTCTCCCTCTGCACACAGTTTTACCCCTTTTCATACATAAACCCCCAAAAAACCAAACCCATTGTTACTGAGTCAGTTCCAACTCATAGTGACCGTATAGGACAGAGTAGAACTGCCCCATACGGTTTCCAAGCAGCAGTTGGTGGGTTCAAACTGCTGATCTTTGAATTAGCAGCCATAACACTTAACCACTGCACCACCAGGACTCCTTTTCATACATAAATGAGGGAAATGAGATACAGAGAGGTAAGTAACTTATCCCAGGTCACAGGGCCATGTGAGAAGAGGCAGTGAGGCTTGAACCAGACCTGCACACTTCCACATTACACTGTGCTGACTCTTACAAAATGATCCATCAATTTCGTATGTGTTCACCTGAGCTTCTGACCATTGAATTCTCCAGAGATGCTTATTAATAATCTTCTCTCTAAAACTTTATTTACGTGGAGGGAGTCAGGTACAGTAAGAAATGTTCAAAAAGGTTGGGAATTAGGATACTTGAGTTTTGTCCAGTCCCTTCTCTGCCATTTACTAGTCAAACAACTGTGCTGTTGTTGTTAGCTGCTGTTGAGTTAACCTTTGTCTCAAGGTAACACCATGTGTTGTTGAGCATGAAGATGGTGTGGCTGCAGCATCTAACTTCCTCTTATTTCACTAGGAGAATTGAGATCAACAACCCAAGGCTGATTCCTTTGACGCGGAAGTCAGACATACCTCCTCTTTTCAATTTTTTTACAAACTCTGACACCAGCCGTCCCTCCCATAGCACTCTCTACCTCTCTGCTGGATTTGATAATTCATTGCAATGGCCACACAGAACTCACAGACCACAATCACAGTTATGGGGTTTGTAAGGGAAGTAACAGTTTACAATTCAGTTTCAGAAAAGCTCAGGATATAGTTCTTCCATCAGGACAGCCTCTTCTCAGCCATGCCCACAGGCACAACCCTTTCTGGCCCTCAGCCTCTGCCCTGCTCAGGCAAGTGTTACAAAGCCCTTTTAGCTCTGCCAATAAGTGCCCAGAGGCACCCTGCTCTGCCGGTAAGCCTCCTGCCGAAAACCACTCAGCTTTCTTACCAGGAAGCCCACCATGCCAACTCCTGCCAGTCTCTCCTGCCACCGTTTCTATGCTACTACTTCTTGTCATCTTCAGTGTTATAGCTCTTTCTCTGTCTCTCGGTCTTCTAGGTCCAGGAGCTTCTCAGCACAGGGAGCCCTGGTCCAAAGGACACGATCTGCTTTTGCCTCTTCTTCCTTGGTAGTGGTGGGATCCTCTCCTTTTCACCTCTGGGATGGCTCATTTTAAGCCTAGTTGGATGGCAAAAGTGACCAATCCCTTTGGCAGGCCACAATTACCTTATTTGCACAGAGTTGCCCAATCACTTGGGTGGGAGTTACAGGATCATGGGGAGAAAAACCATACAAAGTGATCTATCACACTGCACAGAATAAAACTGCTCCATAGGGTTTTCTTGGCTGCGATCTTTATAGAAGCAGTTCGCCAGGGCTTTTCTTCCACAGAGCCACTGGGTAGATTCAGATTGTCAACCTTTGGGTTAGCAACTGATCACAAACTGCACCCAGGCTCCTTAAACAACTATAAGCAAGTGTTATGGATTGAATTGTGTCCCCCCAAAATATCTGTTAATTTGGCTAGTCCATGATTCCCAGTATAGTGTGATTGTCCACCATTTTGTCATCTGATGTGAGTTTCCTATGTGTTGTAAATCCTATCCCTATGATTTAATGAGATGGGATTAGTGGCAGTTATGTTAATGAGGCAGAACTCAACCTACAAGATTAGATTGTGTTTTAAGTCAATCTCTTTTGAGACATATAAAACAGAAACAAGCAGAGAGACATGAGGAACTCATACCACCAAGAAAGGAGCACCAGGAGCATAGCACGTCCTTAGGAGCCGGGGTCCCTGTGCTGAGAAGCTCCTCGACCAGGGGAAAATTATGACAAGGACCTTCCCCCAGAGCTGACAGAGAAAGAAAGTCTTCCCCTAGAGCTGGCGCCCTGAATTCAGACTTCTAGCCTCCTAGACTGTGAGAGAATAAACTACTCTTTGTTAAAGCCATCCACTTATGGTATTTCTGCTATAGCAGTACTAGATGACTAAGACAGAATTTGGTACTGAGAGAACGGGGGTGCTGCTCTAAGAGATACCTAAAATGTGGAAGCAGTTTTGAAACTGAATGGATAGAAGACTCAGAAGGAAATTACGAGACCTGTTATGCTGGAGACGTCGCAGATGGCAAAAAACAGCAGCAGAGAAATAGCAGCAGCAGAGAAACAGCAGTAGCAGAATCAGAAGACCAGTGCAAAACAGCCCTGGAGCCGACCCATGGAGCGAGAGAGCTGAGTGCTTTGTGCAGGAGGCTTCCTGGTGGAGTAGGGTGCCTCCGGGCACTTACTGGTGGAGCTAGGCTTGCCGACTCACAGAGCAAGAGAGCTGAGTGCCTTCCAGCCAAAGTTTACTGGCAAAGTGGGGTGCCTACAAGCACTTATCGGTGTCACTGCAGAGCTTTGGAACTCTTTCCCAGCAGGACAGATGCAGGTGTGAAGCCCAAGGGGTCGAGAGGCCAAGGAACCAGGAAGCAGAAGCTTAAGAGACAAGGAACACAGAAAGCAGAGCTGCCTCAGCCTCAAAGGTTGGAGTGAGTCACCACTCAGCTGGACTAGGAGAATGGAGCCACCCAAAGCCGAGGAAGCAAAGTTGCTGTTCCAGTGGGCCTAGAAGGCAGAGCTGAAGCCCAGGGCCAAGGGGCCTCACCCGGAATCAGGAGAGTGCAGCCAACACCCAGAGTTTGGAGGGCAGGGCCAATCCTTAAATGGTCTCAGAGAACAAAGGATTATTTTCAAGTCTTGAGGGCTAATGTAATATATTCTGCTAACTTGCTTGGTGCCTGTTATCCCTTTTTTTCCCTCCAATTTCTCCCATTTGTAATGGAAATGTCTAGCTTGTGCCTGTTCTGCCACTGTATTTTGAAAGCAGATAACTTGTATTCTAGATTTCACAGATGAAAAGGAAATTTTTGGGTTTTGAACTTAATTAAGATTTTTGCTGTGATGTGATGGAGTAAATGTGTTTTAAGTGTGGCAAGGACATGAATTTTGGGGGGCCAAAGGATGGAATGTTATGGACTCAATTGTGTCCCCCAAAAATATCTGTCAACTTAGCTAGTCCATGATTCCCAGTATTGAGTGATTGTCTACCATTTTGTCGTCTGATGTGCTTTTCCTATGTGTTGTAAATCCTCTCTGTAATGTTAATTAGATGGGATTAGTGGCAGTTATGTTAATGAGGCAGGACTCAATCTACAAGATTAGACTGTGTTTTAAGCCAATCTTTTTTGAGGTATAAAAGAGAGAAGCGAGCAGAGAGACATGGGGACCTCATACCGTGAAGAAAGAAGCACCATGAGCATAGCACATCCTTTGGACCTGGGGTCCCTGCGATGAGAAGCTCTTTGACCAGGGGAAGATGGATGACAAGGACCTTCCCCCAGAGCTGACAGGGAGAGAAAGCCTTCCCCTGGAGCTGGCACCCTGAATTCGGACTTCTAGCCTCCTAGACAGTGAGAGAGTAAATTACTCTTTGTTAAAGCCATCCACTTATGGTATTTCTGCTGTAGGGGTACTAGATGACTAAGACAGCAAGTGATTTTATTAACTCATTTATTTTTACCCCTAAATCATCCATTCAACAGTTATTCATGGGGCACCTTTAATATGTAATCACTGTGCTCCTTTCTGGAATTTCAATAGTGAGTAAGAACAGGTGTCTTTTCTCTCAGAACTTACCTCATTCTAAAAACGGATTTCAGGTATTTAAGTACCAAAGTCTCAGTTTCCCTGTTTGTTAAAAAGAGGCATATGAGAATTGGATTGGAGATGAGGGTGAGCAGAGAAAATAACTACTTAAATTATGAAATTATAAAGATTTAGCAGGATGATGCTGGGCAAATGTGATCTCTTATTACCTGGATTTTTCCCCATATGCAGTTTGGGCTGTTTACTGAGTTCTCAAGTGTAACTTGGGACTACAAGGTAAGCTATTTACTCTCCTTTTCACCTTTCTGGACCTTATGCTTTCCTTAAGACTGAGATCTAATCTCATCTATTAAAACTGGTTTCTTTCTGAATTCTTATGAAACTGAATAATAATGAGGATGGTGAGTCTAAGAGTTATTGTTGTTAGGTGCTGTCGAACCAATTCCAACTCATAGCGACCCCATGTGACAGAACTGTCCCATAGAGTTTTCTAGACTGTAATATATACAGGAGCAGATAGCCAGGTCTTTTCTCTCACAGAACTGCTAGGTGGGTTCAAGCCATCAATCTTTTGATTAGCAGCCAAGCACTTAACCATCGCAACACCAGGGCTGCTTGATTCTAAGAGCAGATAACCTTTACGGAGCACTTACAACATATCAGACACAGTGTCAGTACCTATTTATATCAGCTCACTTAATTTAACCTTTACAAATATCTCGTTTTATTGTGCTTCACAGATAATTATGTTTTTCACAAATGGAAGGTTTGTGGCAACCCTGCATCGAGCAAGTCTATAGGTGCCATTTTTCCAACAGCATGTGCTCCCTTCATGTCTCTGTGTCACACTTTGGTAATTCTTACAATATTTTAAATTTTTTCTTTATTATTGTAACTGTCATGGTGATCTGTGATCAGCGATCTTTGATGTTACTATTGTAATTATTTTGGGGTGCCACAAACCATGTCCATATAAGATGGCAAACTTAAGCAATAAATGTTATGTATGTTCTGACTGCTCCACCAATTGGCCATTCCCCCAGCTCTCTCCCTCTCCTCGGGCCTCCCTATTCCCTGAGACAAAACAGTGTTGAAATTAGGCCAATTAACAACCTTACAATGGCCTCTAAGTGTTCAAATGAAAGGAAGAGTCGTCACACATCTCTCACTTTAAATCAAAAGCCAGAAATGATTAAGCTTAGTGAGGAAGGCATGACAAAAGCTGAGATAGGCCAAAAGCTTGTCCTTTTGTGCCAAACAGTTAGCATAGTTATGAATGCAAAGAAAAAGTTCTTGAAGGAAATCAAAAGTACTACTCCAGTGAATACATGAATGATAAGAAAGTGAAACAGCCTTATATGGACAAAGTTTTAGTGGTCTGGATAGAAGATCAAACCAGCCACAACATTCCCTTAAGCCAAAACCTAATCCAGAGGAAGGCCCTAATTCTCTTCAATTCTCTGAAGGCTGAGAGAGGGGAGGAAGCTGTGGAAGAAAAGTTTGAAGCTACCAGAGGTTGGTTCGTGAACTTTAAGGAAAGAAGCTGTCTCCATAACATAAGATTGCAAAGTGAAGCAGCAAGTGCTGATGTAGAAGCTGCAGCAAGTTATTCAGAATATCTAGCTAAGATAATTGTTGAAGGTGGCTACACTAAATAACAGATTTTCAACGCAGATGAAACACGCTTATATCGGAAGACGATGCCATCTAAGACTTTCATAGCTAGAGAAGAGAAGTCAATGTCTGGCTTCTAAGCTTCAAAGGACAGAGCTGATTCTCTTGTTAGGGGATAATGCAGCTGGTGACTCTAAGTTGAAGCCACGGCTTATTTACCATTTGGAAAAGCCCAGGGCCCTTAAGAATTATGCTAAATTTACTCTGCCTGTGCTCTATAAATGGAACAACAAAGCCTAGATGACAGCACATCTTTTTACAACATGGTTTACTGAATATTTTAAGCCCACTGTTGAGATCTATTGCTCAGAAAATAAGATTCCTTTCAAAATATTACTGCTCATTGACAATGAACCTGGTGACCCAAGAACTCTGATGGAGATGTACAAGGAGATTAATGTTGTTTTCTTGCCTGCGAACACAACATCCGTCCTGCAGCCCATGGATCAAGGAATAATTTTGACTTTCAAGTCTTATTATTTAAGAAATACATTTCATAAGGCTGTAGCTGCCATAGCTAGTGATTCCTTTGATGGATCTGGGGAAAGTAAATCGAAAACCTTCTGGAAAGGATTCACAATTTTAGATACCATTAAGAAGATTTGTGATTCACAGAAGGAGATGAAAATATCAGCATTAACAGGAGTTTGGAAGAAGTTTATTCCAGCCCTCATGGATGACTTTGAAGGGTCCAATACTTCAGTGGAGGAAGTAACTGCAGATGTGGTGGAAATAGCAAGAGAACTAGAATTAGAAATGGAGCCTGAAGATGCGACTGAATTGCTGCAATCTCATGATAAAACTTTAATGGATGAGGAGTTGCTTCTTAGGGATGAGCAAAGAAAGCAATTTCTTGAGATGGAATCTACTCTTGGTGAAGATACTATGAACATTGTTGAAATGACAACAAAGGATTTGGAATATCACATAAACTTAGTTGGTAAAGCAGCGGCAGGGTTTGAGAGGATTGACTCCAATTTTGAAAGAAGTTTTACTGTGAGTAAAATGCTATCAAACAGTATCACATGCTACAGAGAAATCTTTTGTGAAAGAAAGAGTCAAAATTCATTGTAGCCTTGTTTTAAGAAATTGCCACAGCCACCCCAACCTTCAGTAGCCACCACCCTGATCAGTTAGCAGCCATCAACATTGAGGCAAGACCCTCCACCACCAGCAAAAAGATCATGACTCACTGAAGGCTCCGATGATGGTTAGCATTTTTTAGCAATAAAGTATTTTTAAATTAAGGCATGTACGTTGTTTTTTTTAGACATAATGCCATTGCATACTTAATAGAGTACAGTAGAGTGTAAACATAGCTTTTATATGTACTGGGAAACCAAAAAATTTGTGTAACTCCATTTATTGTGATACTCACTTTATTGCGGTGGTCTGGAAACAAACCCACAAGATCTCTGAGGTATGCCTGTATTCAAACCCTATTTTGCATGCCTGTAACATCTAGAATATTAAACACCGCTGAACTGAATCACTTATTTAGTATTTAACATATATTATTAGTGTATGTTGGTTGACATAGCACCACTAATTTAGTACTTAACTGACATTGTTGTTGCACATTGATATAGCACATTTGTTATATGCTTTTTCCTAGAGTAAGGTATATTTTAGACTTAATGTCTCATGCAGTATTTTTTTATTGTTGTTGAAAATATGCACAACAACACATATGCCAATTCAATGATTTCTACATGTACAATTCAGTGAAATAGATTACATTCTTCAAGTTGTGCGGCAGTTCTCACCCTCCTTTTTGAATGTTTTCATTGTGTCTTTCATGGTATAGAAACTAAAGCATTTTTTTTAAAAAAAATACGTAATCTCAGGTTGGTGGGGAGTGATGGTTCAGTGGTAGAAGTCTTGATTTCCATGTGGGAGACTCAAATTCAATTCCTGTCCAATGCACCTCAAGCACAGCCAGCCCCTGTCTGTACCTGGCGGCTTGCTTGTTGCTGTGATGCTGAACAGGTTTCAGTAGAGCTTCCAGACTAAGACTAACTAAGAAGAAAGCCTGACAATCTACCTCCAAATAATCAATCAGTGAAACCTTTTGGATCACAATGGTCCGATCCAGAATGCATGGTCAGGGGCCAACTTGATAGTAGCTAGCAACAATCTCAGGTCAAGTAAAAAAAGCTACAAAATAATTTACACGAGACCATGACTTCTCTCATTTTGATACCAATTCTTCTTTGCACCAACTTTTAAAACTTTATTTAGAAAAATGGGATTAGTAGTTCTAGTGCCAACAAAAGAGCAGTTAATGTTATTATGCAGTTTCCCATATCTCAGGCATTGTTTAAGTGCTCTACCTGCCTTAAGTCACTTAATCTTCATAAATGTACTTTGCTTACTACCCAGCAAACATGGACACCTACATGCCTGATTTATCCTTAGGTGTTTACACTTTATTCTTCTAGTACCAATGCTTCAGGGAAAGTGGGCTCACCCCATCTCCAGGAAGGGGTTGACTGGTCTCCTATCTCCTTGACAATTACTGGTGTAGAAACCCAAGCCTAAGCCAACTAGCGATTTCTGGCCAAAATAATTGATTCAGGAAAGGGCATAACATTCAATGCAGGGAAAGAAGACAAGAAAGGACTTTTGGAAAAGAAAAAGCCATGGAAAGAGATGGTCTTTCTCGGCCATAGACATTGTCATGGCAGAACTGTGCAGCCTTCTCACTACCAAGGATGACTCCAACAGGGAGAAGAAAGGATAGCCAAGAAAATTATGAAGGAACATAGCCTGGTCTCTGATTAATCTGCCTTATATAGAATTTTTTATGTATCTGAGTCAATAAGTTTCCTTTTATCTTTTAAGCTGGGTTGAGATGGGTTTTCCATTCTTTGCCTCCAAACCATTCTAACTCACATAAATACTATTTCTTATGTTATGTACCAAGATTAGGTATAAGAGGATATGCTAGTAAGCAAAGTAAGATAATAATAAAAATGTTTACATATGGCATTTGTATAGTTATTTATACTTCAAAAAGTTTCTTTACACATTTGAATCTCATTGAATTCACCTAAGAGCCAAGAAGCTAAGTTACACAGATATTATTGCAGTGAAGTTTATCTTATTTAGGAGTTGGGATCTAAATATACAGAGAGAAAATTGGGTACAGTCAAAATTATTCTTGAGAATCCCATCCTTCAGTAAGTCCAACTTTGCCAGTTTTCTCTGTCTCTTCCACCATTCATTCATTCAGTCCAAAAGATTTATTGAGCCCCTTCTTTGTGTCATATATTCGACACAGAGTTATGACTAGCCCTTGATCTCAAGGCAGTTACTTTTTAGTAGGCAAGAAAGTTATTAAATAAATAAACAAGGTAATTACAGATGGGGGTAGTTTCTAGAAAGGATTGGGATTAATGAGATCAATAATAACCAGGACACTTTTAGTGAAAGTGGTCAGGGAAGGTTTCTCTAAGAGGTGACAGAGCCCTGAAGGATGAGAACAAGCTGATCTGTTGATAAGCGGTCAGGAGAGCATTCTAGACCTAAAAAAATGATGGCAAAGACCTCAGCTGGGAATATGTTTGATGTGTTTGAGGAACAGAAAACAGCCTACCTGGACAGTAGTGTGTGATGGGTAGCAGGCAGGAGATGAAGTCAGAGAAGTAGGCAATAGTTGGAATAATAAAGATCTTTTTGTAGCACATGGTAAGAGAATTTGGATTCTATACTAACAGCAACAGAAAGAAAAGCATTAAAGTGCTTTGAGCAAGGCAATGACATGCTCTGATTTGAGGTTTAAAAATAATCACTATGACAAGAACTAAGAGAGAAAAGTAAACCAGTTAGAAGGCTATTGAAGTTCAAAAATTTCATAGTCGTATGAGGTAAGATGATGGTAGTAGAGATGGACAGAAGTGGCTAGAAATGAAATGTATTTTGGAAAAATAACCTACAGAACTTGGTAATGTTGGGAAAGTGTAAAGGGAAAAAAACATCAAGGATGATTTTTAGTATTTATCATAAGCAAGTGGGTGAAGAGAGATGCCATTTACATGGGCAAAACTGCAATATGGGCATTAGGGTGGATATTGAAGAGCTCTGTTTTGGACCTATCAAGTCTGAGATATATAGTGGACGTCTTATTTTACAGTTGAGGAAGAAGACACAGAGAGGGTAAATGACCTGTCCAAAGTCATAAGTTGAGTAAGTGGAGAACTCCAACTTGACCTTAGGTTTGCCTGAAGACACAGGTGGCTCCCTCAACCACTAGCCTAAACTATTCTAGAGGTGACCAACCAATTGAGTTGTCATGAGATTATAAAACACCTTACAAATAGTAATGAATACATGCTTACAATCTTAACAATGGCGGCAACAGCTTTTAATTGTTTGTGAGAATCTTTATTGACAAACCCCACAGAGCCGAGATGGGAATGTCAATAGTGTTACAAGGCTGGTTGGTTGATAGAATGAGTAGCATATATTTCCTTCCTTGGTTAATTTACCTGTCCATTGTGTATCACCATACCCAGTAGTTCAATTTCAGAAATTCCTTTGGTCAGGTAACTACAGAAACTACACATAGTAGTTGTGTTATGTAACATTGTTCGTAAGAGAGTATACTATTAGGTGACGTCAGATAATTATACAAAATATTTTCACTTACCATTTGCATAATACATAATTATTATACAGAATGCTGTTCTGTATTTTAATCTCAATGAGTTCTTATATAAGTCTAGTGACTTAGAGTGCATAGATATTATTACAATTATTACAGTAGAATTGTACCTGACTTAGCGGTTGGGTTCTAAAACAGGAGAAAATTGTGTATAGTCAAAATTACCCTTGAGAAGTCCATCTCTCAAAAAATCAAACACAGCTATTTTTCCCACAAGTATTAGACTATATTGCTGTTTCTTTCACTGAGCACCTGATAAACTGGTTGGCTTCTCTTTGGGGACATGTACAAAAAAGTAGAGTCACACTCAGTATAGCAAGATGCTCACTATTGCTTCCTTTTTCTCTTCCCTCTCCTTGTCCGTCTTCCCTCCCTTCTGTCTTAGTTTCCTAGTGCTGCCGTAACAGAAAAATCATATGTACGTGGCTTTAAAGAACAAAATTTTATTTGCTCACGTTTCTAGAGGCTGAAAGTCCAAATCAGGGTCTCGGTTGTGTTGATTTCTTCTCTCTGGTGTCTACTGCTGACCCTTGGTGTTCCTTGGTGTCTGTCTTCCCTGTGTGTGTCTCTATGTCTATTCTGTTCTTTTTATAAATCAGAAGTGATTCAGTTTAGAATCCATCTTACATGGCATGGCCTCATTAACATAACAAAAGAAAAACCCTATTTCCAAACAGAATTACATCCGCAAGTACAAGGGTCAAGATTCCAGCACACGTTTTGATGGAACACAAGTCATTCCACGACACCTTCCCTTCACAAACATTTATAGAAGGCTTACTCTATGTCAGGCATTGCTCTAGATGCTGGAGATTTAGCTAGGGACCAGGGAAACCAAGTTCTTGACCTCATGGGGCTTACAGTCTAGCACACATTGTGAGAAACACATGGGATGCAGGAACAACAGTACAGGTCAGCTGCAGCACACAGCCACTACCAGTAAAGTACCGAATAAATTTTTTCTCTCTCTCTTTGCTGAGCACTTATATCTGAATTTACATGATATAATTCCCACCAGATGCAATTCTGTATTCCCATATTGCAAATAAAGAAATAGCCATAGAGAATTATGGTGATTTCCAAGTGGTCATCTGATTATTGCAGAGTTAGGCCTTGAACCCAATTTTTTTTACTTTAAGTCCCATGCTCTTTTCCTTCCTCTCTGCTTTCCCCTCCTGGGCATTTTTCTCTCTGGTCTGACTTGCTCAAAATTTTGGGTCTAAAGTCTGTGCTTCCTCTACCCTTCCTAAATCTGATTTCTTATTTCCCTGCTTTTGCCTTTTGTTTGCTGACACTTTACCTTCCCAAATCTAGATTTCTTTCCTGGTCTTGTTGTTGGTGGGTACCATCGAGTTAATTCTGACTCATAGTGACCCATATGACAGAGTAGAACTTCCCCATAGGGTTTTCTAGGCTGTAATCTTTACAGAAGCAGATTGACCACTAGGTCTTTCTCCCGCAGAGCCCCTGAATGGGTTCAAACTGCCAATGTTTTGGTTAGCACCCGAGCATTGTGCTACCGGGGCAACTTCATGTAAAAAAATATGACTCCTAATGTCTTCACTGCTTAATATTTTGCTTTTGATATTCTTGACTCTAAGTAAGAGTAACCCAGGCAAGCCTATTCAATAGAAGGGATCTGATTTCACTTTATTGACATCTTGCCTTTCCAACTTCCCTGGAGATTCCATTATATTCCTGCAACCCAGCTAGGGGATTGCTATTGTTACTGCAGGTAAACCTACTTAGGGAAGTGTCCCTCTGCAGAATCATTTATCTTCCATTCCAATTTATACTGTAGACACGGCTCTTGTCCAGAACCCAGTGATTTATTAGGGTTTCTATTTAGGGCTGTGTTTAAAGACACTATGCCCTACATTGTAGGATTGTTCAAGTAAGAAATTCCCATATAATTAAATTTAGAGGTGAACAATTGTGTGGGGGAGGACAGACAGTTGTCTGAAGTACATAAAATTCTTACTGTTGGGACTGTGGAACCCTTTGGCTGTGTCATGTCAGGCTATCCTCTTCTATTACTGGGTAGAATTAGAAAGTTTAAGTGATGCTACTTCTTTTATCTGAATATGCTGTATTATAGAGCTGCTTTAAATGTTTTTGAGTAGTTACCACTATAATTTTATGATAGAATGACTCGGTCTAATGTTATGATCATTTAGAGAAGTTTTTACTTTTAAATGTGAGGTAAGTTATGACAGGAAAGAAATGATTACCTACAAACAAGGACCTTTAACAAAGTGGTTTTAAAAAGTAAGAGAAAGAAAAGGATGAAGTCTTCTGTAAATAAAGCAGTGTCTTTAGGTAGAAAGAGTGCAGGATGACTTGCCCTTAATTCATTCTGGAGCCTTTGTCATGCAGGCACTTCTCCAGCCTCAGTTTCTGTCAGCGTAGGTAATGCTAGCTGCTATAACAAATGACTTCAAAGACTCAATGGTTTAACAAAATAAACGTTTCTTTCTCACTCACCTCAAGTTGAATGATTGTGAAGAGGTGAGTTCTCACCTTCCATGTGGTGTCTCCACCATCTTAAGCACATAGTTTCAAATTAATAATATTTGAAAGGTTTTTTTTTTTTTTTTTTTGGAAATAGTAAACATCATAGCCCTTATGAGGAAACTATCTTTAATACTGAACTTGTTCTTTGCTTGTACTGTGACCTGTCTTGACTTTCTCCTACACTAGCAGATGACTACAACTTTAACTTGGATGATAATATAGGAGTCTGTCGTCTCTTTGATATTAAATTATTAGATTCCAAGAGTCTCTTAAGCTCTTATCTACCTTCAATTATGTAACATTTTAGGCTTCTTAATTACTTAAATATTTAAAATAATGAATGTAGCAACTTTTTGGAGTGTCTGTGTAGCACAAACAGTTAAGAGCTCAGCTGCTAACAGAAAAGTTGGCAGTTCAAACCCACACAGAGGCTCCTCAGAAGAAAGTGTTGGTAATCTGCTTCCGAAAGGTCACAGCCATGAAAACCCTATGGAGTGACCGAAGTTCTACTCTGCAACACATGGGATCGTCGTAAGTTGGAATTGCCTGGATGGCAGCTGGTGGTGGTGATGGTAACAACTTTTTAGTTCATTGATTCTGGAAGCATTCTAACAAGTCTTCAGCCATAAAAAGAAGATGTATGATTGCATCAGAGAAAAAACAATTACCTTATGGAATTTTCTTTTTTTATATATCGAAATTCTTCTCTCTTTTCTTTTTCTCCTCTTAGAAAATGAAACTAAAATACCAAGTACGTTTCAGAGCTTCAAAAACAAGAAATGTGACCAAGTGCTCAGCACTTAAGTATTTTTTTGTATTTTTTACTATAACAGAACTACCTATATTTCTTTGTTTCTTTACAGTCTAATGAGACCCTGTAGAGTAAATGATGTAAAACTAGAATGGTACTTCAGTGAACGAATTGTGTGAAGTGTTTTCTTTTTTAAAATGTAATTTTCTTAGTGTTTCATTGACCTCTTAAGTTTTCCTATGAACTTATGTTAATGTATTTTATATTAAGACATCCCAATGCACGTACATTACTAAGATTAAAAAATAAACTGTATAACATATAATATTTTTGAGAATTTGATGCATCATCACTGTATTACAGCTGAACTGGTAATTTGGCATCTTCATCAACATAACCTGGTTCATTTTCATGATGCTGCTGAGTAATTGTGTGGGTTTTTTGTTTTGTTTTTGTTTTTAGATTTTTTAAGAGAAATACCATTTGGGAAGGGTGCATATTCCTCTTGCATATCTACACATGCCTTGTTTACACTGTTAGCTTTTTCATTATTCACAGCATTTATTGCTGAAGGTTTGCAGTGGCTGGTTTTTCTTTGTTTTTACTTTAAAAGACTTTGGACAGCGGGGTGCGGGCTATATGAAGTACATTCCTATGCTTCTCCATTTCTAATTTGTTCTTGGTCATTGTCCAGTATCCTCTAATGAGTCAATCCAAGATGATTTGAGTAATTAATTCTCACTTCTATCTTTGAGAACCTCACATACGGCCTTAGGTTCTAGTGACATTATCTATACATGGTGGGATCTGAAATGTGTTTTAAAGGAAGAAGGGGAGTAAGAGAACAAGGCTTGTGATGTTGAATAGGGGTGACAAATTTAGAGGTAGAATATGCAGAAATACAGGGTCTCTACTCTCCCCTCCCTCCTTACCTCCCTCTTTCCCTCCTTTCTGTTAAGTAGAATACCTACCAACATTTCAAGGAACACATTTTTGGAAACACTACTGTAGGAAGTAGGGAGAAATAGAAGATTGCAAAATATGGTGAAGAAATGAAAATGGTTTTCAGATGGATTAACTTGATAGGTGTGCAGGACAGATGGGGGGGTTGGGGCGGGAAGGGACCAGAGAGGCATGACAATATATTTGGAGTCTTTAGTTAAAACAACAGCAACAAATGAGTGAATGAAAATCAAGGGACTGTTGCATATGCTATTTTAAAAGAAGAAACAAAATAAAAAGAGTCAGAATGAAGCAGAGTAATAAAAATGAGGAAAGCAGTACATAAACTATAGAAGGCAGGATTGCACCGTGGTTAAAGGCAATGGTGTGGAGTCAGGCAGGTTGGGATTTGCATCTTGCCTCTGTGGGATTCAGGGAAAGTGACTTCACTTCTTTAAGTCTAAATTTATTCTCCGAAATAAACAGGTGTAATTATGGCACATACTGCATAGATTTGTTGGGAGGAATAAAAAGCACGTCATAGGTACTCATAAAGATACCTTTTATTAGTCTCTTTTTTGTTGAATTGTCACTACTTTGGGAAATTTGGAATGAAACAAAATGAAGTTTTGTTACGAATAGGACATTCAGTTATTTTAAAACTTAAAAAAAATCACAGGACTCCATTCTTCAAGCTTTAGTGTAACAAAACCAAAAACCAAACCCATTGCTGTCGAGTCGATTCCAACTTAAAGCAACCCTATAGGACAGACTAGAACTTCCCTATAGGGTTTCCAAGGCTGTAATCTTTACGGAAGCAGACTGCCACATCTTTCTGCCATGCAGCAGCTGGTGGGTTTGAACTGCCAACCTTTTGGTTAGCAGCCAAGAACTTAACCACTGTGCCACCAGGGCTCCTCACTTTAGTGTAAGTGGTTAATAAATCTGATTACTATGAAGATGATCTGGTTGAAGGGCCCTACTTGTTCCCTTCCTTTTCACACCCCGAGGTGTTTCCCGAAGAAGCTGTATAGAATCCCAAGAAATCTACAGGGTGCTGTTTGAAAACCACTGGACAAAACCAAACCACCAATGGAAATTGTTTAAATGAATTGTGAGAAGTTCATGGTACAAGTAGAAGACATGTTTCCCCTAGACTATATCTAAGTGAAGACAGATAAATATATCCTAACCAAATTTAAAGGACATGCAAACCAAAGAAAGCTGAATGAATTCCAGTGGAAGAGAGGAGAAAGGAGCAATATACCTGACTGAAGTTAGAATTTCATTTCATTTGATTTTCATTATTCCTCATGAAAATTTAGTTCCATAGGTATTTATTGTACCTTTGCAGGGCATGCGCTGGGTCTTATCTACTGTTATATCTCTAGTGACTTGTTTAACACATGCCATTTAATGATGCCCAGTAAGTATTAGTGGAATGAACAAATGATAGAGTAAGTGGATAAAGGTGTAAATGTTTGCATGAAAGGGGCAGTACAGATGAGAATGGATGAAGGTGAGAAAGAAACATTTAAAGAGAAGAATAAATACGATTTGGCTACAGACAGATGCAGTATATGAAAGAGAAAAAAAAAAAAAAAAAACCTTCCTGATTTAAACAAGACAGTTGAACCATATGATTCTCTTCTGGCTGAAAAAGTTTCATAATTCTAATGTTTGGTGAGTTCCTAACTTCTCTGAATTTTTAAGTAGGGTTCAAGACTGCGTAATAGTAATGCATTTGATAGAAGTAGAGAATTTAGAAGGAAAAGCTCATTTGGAAGAGAAGATAAAAGAATCTGTGTCAGGGCATATGGTGTTTGAGGGCTGGACATTGAAGCAGAACTATCTAGCAGACAGATGGGGATATGGAATGAACCAGAATAGATAAGAATTAAACACTGGGGTCCTCAAGTTACTTTCCTCAGGAGCACATAGCTCTGTGACAGGGAGTGATCTACTAGCGGCACGTTTTCAGTATTGCCCAAGCACCAGTCATTATGTTGTACATAGGGAATGGAAAGCACTGGTTAATTGGGTGAATTGATTACATGGAGGTCAATGAATACAGATTCTAAAATAATGATAATTCTAATAGCTCGCACTTATTAGTGTCAAGTACATTAAGTGCTTTCTTTTCATTTACAGTAAAAGCCAGAAACGGTGTAAGGCAGAAATCTGTCAGAGAAGGGAAATTCAAATATTTTTCACTAAAACGAGGGATAGAAAAGTGTTTAAGACTGCACCATCAACCCTGGAAAACTTCCCAGACCTGGAAAAACAAGGCAGTCCTGTCAACTTCCAGCTTTCACTGTATTATTATATTTAATTCTTCCAGCGATTCTATGTTGCAGATCAGGGATCAGGAGACTTTTTCTGTAAAGGGCCGGACAGTAACTGTTTTAAGCGTTGCTGGCCATACAATCTTTGTTGCAACTACTCTACTCTGCAGTCATAGACAATACATAAATGAATGGGCAAGGTTGTGTTCCAATAAACCTTTATCACAAAAACAGGCAGTGGTCCAGTTTTTGCCCACAGGTGACCCCAGATGTACACCATCACTCCCATTTAATGTCTTTTAATCTACAGAGTCAAGACTCCAAATTAAGGTTGTCATTGCCAGAGGCAACTCTGTTCATAACTGCACTGTATTGTTTGAAATCAGGCTTTAGAAAGATCGCTTCAGCAGAGGAATGCAGGCTAGACTGGAAGGGAAGAAATGGTGGCGGAGACAGCAAGACCAGTTGGCCAAAGCCCAAACACGAGTTATTGAAGTCCAGAGCTAGGGAAGTAATAGTAGCAAGAGATAGGAAAGAATGGACAGATGTCCACTTCAGGGAAAGAATCCCCATGATTTTGCAATTGATTGGAAAATGGTGGTGTGATAGAGCTGGGAATGCATGTATAAGGTTGCCAGTGCATTAAATGGGCATCAGGTTTGTGATGTATCTCTTGTAACCTATGGCTGTTAATGGAGGAAACCTCACCGTGCCATGATGGGCCAGACCTGCTTGCGCAAATCAAAAAGCTGCCTCTCCCTAAGGGTGAAGAGAGCACATGAGGCATGACCAGGAGGGCAAATTTCCTGAACAAACTCCCTGTCCTGCCAGTGTCTCAACATTGTGTCAAGTAAACCTTCCCTACTTGAGCCAGCCTTGACCTTGCACTTAATCAGGGACATACTTGGGTAACCACTTAGCACAATTCCCCAGAGGCACTCCCTGTGTAAATCCATAAAACACCTGTGTTGCTCACATAACTACTCTCACTGTTACAGATTGTTCGCGGGGCTAGAAGTATTTTTTGCACGTTTTCACATTGGTGCTTATGCTTTCACTGCCCTGTTGCCTATCTCTGAGAGATACTATGGAGTCTGTAAATGGTTAAATGTCAAAGCTTTTGCCTGTTCCCTTCATTGGAAACACATCCTTCTTTTTCCCAGTTTCCTGCCTTTTGTATTTGCATTGCAGCGTTAGCCAGGATCCACTTTAAATCACAGCTCTTTATGCACATAACTGTCTCCTTAACTAGACTGCAGACAAGTTGAGGGTTAAAGGCAGGGTTCCACCTGTTCTAATCATTTCTGGGTTAGCACAAAGTGCGTCTGCTGGTTGAATTTAATATCAGATTAAAAAAAAAAGGTCCCAGAAATCTCATAAGGATCAAGTTTCTGAGGGAATATGAGGGCTCGTAAATAGATTTTAGAACCGCAACAGTAGAGATAAAGATGATACTTAAGTTTTTACAACATATTTTTGTGCCAGAGGAATGCAAAGCTAGGTGTACTTCCTTCTGTTGGTAAAAGAAATACTGAGTAGCAGACGTCTGTCAATTTTTGAGTATACTTATCTGAAAATATTTCTACTTCTTGGGGAATATAGAAAATAAGGATGCCACAGAGACAGAACTGACATGATTACTCTCACTAGAAAAGCTGAAAATGCTAGGGACTCACTTTTCCAGCTTCCCTTACAGCTAGGGCAAGGGTGCATGATAGGCTTGGGAAATCATACCCATCCTGGATGCTGAGTGAGGTCTTAGTTGGGATTTCTCAACAGCAGACCTTGAAGCAAAGCTTTGTCTCATTTGTGTGTTTTGGAAGTAAATCCAGGGAGCTCAAGTCAAGAAATGTGGAAAGTGGGAGAGGGGATGGGGAACAGCTCATGAAAGGGAGTGTTAATGAGCGGGTTATCGCTATAGGCAACTGGGGCTCAGTCTTACTCTCGACAGTCTGAGGAATCCTCTAGAAAGCATGTTAGAAGTGCCTCAATGAGAAGCTTGGCTGTTTATCCACCAACACCTGTGCATCATTGATTGAGGTTTTTCTCCGTGCATGGACTACGAGAGCTCCCAGGCACCAAAGAAAGTCCTTAGGCAGCAAGTTGGAAGAGGTATAGCGGCAGACTACTAGCTTACTGGGAATTGTTCACTGTAATTGGACAAATCTGCTGGGCCTAGGGGTTACAGGGTGGGACATCACCAGCAGCTTCATCATATAGAGAGCTAGATGCCAAAAAAAAAAAAAAAAGGACAGTGGGAGAATGTTCGTTGGTGACGAAGTCCTGGCTGAAGCACTCATGCTCTGGGGGGCAGCAATAGCACTGGTATCCAGGGTAGAAAGCTAAAGGAATTGGTGACACACTCTGAGATGATCTCATTTCATCTTCACCACAACTCTTTCATATTGAGTAGGGAGGAAACAGAGACTTAGGGAGAAATTAACTCTCCCAAGATCATGCCACTATTATTGCAGTAAAGATGTTTCCATTCAAAGAGTACACAACAGATGTTCAACAAATGGTAGCCATTATTAATATTTGGAGGTGATTAAGATTATAGGACTCTCATAAGATCTATCTATATGGGATCAAAGTGACAACAGCAACTCAAACAATTAGATAGGAACCTTAGGGTGTAGTGAGTTGATGTTAATGTGGGAGGAACAACTCAGAAAAGGCGGGTGAGAATGGTTGCTCATCTCGACAAATGTAATCAATGTCACTGAATTGTACATGTAGCAACAGTTGAATTGGTATATGTTTTGTTGTGAATATTCTCAACAACAACAAAATAAATTAGAAAAAGAAAAAAAAAGATTACAGGAGTCCCTGGGTGGTGCAAACAGTTAATGATCTCAGCTGCTAACCTAAAGTTTGAAGATGGGAATCCAGAGGCACCTCAGAAGAAAGGTCTGGTGATCTACTTCTGAAAAACCAGCCATTGATAACCCTATGGAGCACAGTGCTACTCTATCCCATACAGGGTCACCATGAGTTGGAATCAACTTGAGGACAACTGGTTTAAGAAGATTATAGTAATGGTAACAATAAAGATAGTTCTTTGTATTTGTAGAGGACATGCCAATGTGCTTTCTTAAACATCTCTTTTATCTTGCTGCATTTCTATTCTTTTTTTACAAATGGGGAAACTGAGGCCCCAACATGCAATGCTTTTCCCAGGAAGAAACGAAATTGCAGTCCAAGCACAAGTTGGCTGAGTCTCTTGGCAGCGCACTTGCTTCCCTGTAGGCAGTACAGGACATACGTGCTACGCACACAATGCAGTTCATTTCCCTGGTAGGTGTATGCCTTTCTGTCTTCAATTCCCATGAAACATTTCATGAGGCTAAAATATCTGTTCACAGAAGTTTTGGAATACCCCGCTGTCACAGAGGTAAATACACAACTTCAACACTTAGTCTCCTCTGTCTAGTTGCAGGATGGAGTTAGCAAACAATTTATGTAACCACCTACCATTCTCTGGGGAAAACAAAGACTTAGAGGAGATGTGAGATCTGTAGAGATTTTTCCATGAAGAATTACAACCCTTTCAAAAGACGTCTCTGGTTATTACAACTGGGTAAGCGTTTTTCCTTAGGGTTTAAAGAGAACAAAATTAGATTTAACAAAATACTCACATGCTGGGAGGTTATTGGTCTATACATTTGGATTTCGAGTGCTTTCCCTCATTTTGAAAAGAGGTAAAAGTGAATGAATTCTAAATTTTGATGATAGCAGACACTTAGCTTTACAAATGAAATGTTCAAGACTTTTTTTTCTTTTTTCTGTTTATTGTTGTAGTTTAAATGAAGTTTACATTTCAAGTTAGTCTCCCATACAAAAATTTATACATACATTGTTATGTGACCCTAATTGGTCTCCCCATACTGTGACAGCACACTCCTCTTTTCCACCCGATTACCCATGTCCTTTCAACCAGCTCCTAACCCTCTCTGCCTTCGCATCTCACCTCCGGACAGAAGCTGCCCATTCAGTTGCTTGCACGTACTTGAGCTAAGCAGCACACTCCTCAGGAGTATCACTTTATGTCCCACAGTCCAGTCCAATCCCTGTCTGAAGAGTTGGCCTCGGAAATTGTTTTAGTTCCAGGCTGATAGAGAATCCAGGGGCCATGTTTTCCAGGGTTCCTCCAGTCTCATTCAGACCATTAAGTCTGGTCTTCTTACTAGAATTTGATTTCTGTACCCCACTTTTCTCCTGCTCCATCAGGGACTGTCTGTTGTGTTCCCTGTCAGGGCAGTCATTGGTGGTAGCCGGGCACCATCCAGTTCTTCTTGTCTCAGGCTGATGAAGTCTCTGGTTTATGTGGCCCTTTTTGTCTCTTGGGCTACTACTTTCTTTGTGTCTTTGGTGTTCTTCATTCTCCTTTACTCCAGGTGGTTGGGACCAACTGATAGCCGCTTGCAAGCTTTTAAGACCCCAGATGCCACTCACCAAAGTAGGATGCAGAACATTTTCTTAATAAGCTTTATTATGCCAATTGACCTAGATGTCCCCTGAAAGCATGGTCCCCAGATCCCCACCCCTGCTACTCTGTCCCTCAAAGTGTTTGATTGTATTCAGGAAACTTCTTAGCTTTGGTTTAGTCCAGTTGTGCTGACTTCCCCTGTAGTGTAGTATGTGCTGTCCTTCCCTTCACCTAAGATAATTCTTATCTACTATCTAGTTAGTAAATAACCCTCACCCTCCCTCCTCACCCTCCTAACCATCAAAGAATGTTTTCTTCTGTGTTTAAAACTTTTCTTGAGTTCTTATAATAGTGGTCTTATATATGTCCTTTTGTGACTAATTAAATTCACTCAGCATAGTGTTCTCGAGATTCTTCCATGTTATGTCTCACGGCTTCATCGTTGTTCTTTATCATTGCGTAGTATTCCATTGTGTGGATATACCATAATTTGTTTATCCATTCATCCATTCATGGGCACCTAGGTTGTTTCTCTCTTTTTGCTATTGTGAACAGTGCTGCAATGAACATGGGTGTGCATATATCTATTCATATGACAGCTCTTATTTCTCTAGAATATACTCCGAGGAGCGGGATTACTGGATCCTATGGTACTTCTATTTCTAGCTTTTTAAGGAAGCGCCAGATTGACTTGCAAAGTAGTTGTACCATTTTACATTCCTACCAACAGTGTGTAAGTGTTCCAGTATCTCCACAATCTCTCCAACATTTATTAGTTTGTGTTTTCTGGATTAATGCTAACCTTGTTGAGGTGAGATGATATCTCATTGTAGTTTTGATCTGCACTTCTCTAATGGCTAACGATTGTGAGCATTTCTTCATGTGTCTGTTAGCCACCTGAATATCTTATTTGGTGAAGTGCCTGTTCATATCCTTTGCCCATTTTTTAAACTGGGTTATTTGACTTTTTATTGTTAAAGTTTTGCAATACCTTGTAGATTTTAGAGATTAGACAGTGACTGGATTTATTGTAGCCAAAAATTTTTTCCCAGTCTTTAGGTTGTCTTTTTACTCTTTCGGTGAAGTCTTTTGATGAGCGTAAGTGTTTGATTTTTAGGAGTTCCAGTTATCTAGTCTTTCTTCTTGTGCTTGTGCATTGTTACTTACAGTTTGTATTCTGTTTATGACACATATTAGGGCTCCTAGCATTGTCCCTATTTTTTCTTCCATGATCTTATCGTCTTCGATTCTGTCTTTTCCCCAATTAACTGACTTTGAGACTTTGTCAAATAGTAGCTGCTCACAGGTGGATGAATTTATGTCTGGGTTCTCAATTCTGTTCCACTGGTCTATGTATCTGTTGTTGTACCAGTACCAGGCTGTTTTGACTACCATGGCGGTATAAAAGCTTCTAAATTCAGGTAGTGTGGGGCCTCTTACTTTGTTCTTCTTCTTGAGTAATGCTTTACTTATCCGGGGCCTCATCCCTTTTCATGATGTTGGTGATTTGTTTCTCCATCCCATTAAAAAATGCTGGTGGAATTTGGATTGGGATTACATTGTATCTGTAGATCTCTTTGGGTAGAACTGACATTTTCACAATGTTGAGTCTATCTGTCCATGAGCAAGGTATGTTTTTCCACTTATCCAGGTCTCTTTTGGTTTCTTGCAGTAGTGTCTTGTAGTTTTCATTGTATAGGTCTTTTACATCTATGATTAAATTTATTCCTAAGTATTCTATCTTCTTGGGGGTGATTGCAAATGGTATTGCTTTGGTGATTTCCTCTTCGAGGTTCTCTTCGTTGGTGTAAAGGAATCCAACTGATTTTTGTATGTTTATCTTGTATCCTGAAACTTTGCTGCAATCTTCTATAAGTTCCAGTAGTTTTCTTGTGGATTCTTTGGGGCTTTCTGTGTATAAGATCACATCATCTGCAAATAGAGATACTTTGACTTCTTCTCTACCAATTTGGATGCCCTGTATTTCTTTTTCTAGCCTAATTGCTCTGGCTAGGACCTCCAGCACAATGTTGAATAGTAGTGGTGATAAAGGACATCCTTGTCTGCTTCTGGTTCTCAAGGGGAATGCTTTCAAAGTCTCTCCATTTAGGATAATGTTGGCTGTTGGCTTTGTATAAATGCCCTTAATTATGTTGAGGAATTTCCCTTCTGTTCCTCTTTTGTTGAGAGTTTTTATCATGAATGGGTGTTGAACTTTGTCAAATGCCTTTTCTACATCGATTGATAAGATCATGTGGTTCTTTTGTTTTATTTATGTGATGGATTACATTGATTGCTTTTCTAATGTTGAACCATCCCTGCATACCTGATATAAGTCCCACTTGATTATGGTGAATTATTTTTTTGATATGTTGTTGAATTCTATTGGCTAAAATTTTGTTGAAAATTTTTGAGTCAATGTTCATGATGGATATTGGTCTGTAATTTTCTTTTTTTGTGGTGTCTTTACCTGGTTTTGGTATCAGGGTTATCCTGGCTTCATAGAATGAGTTTGGGAGTATTCCATCCTTTTCTATGCTCTGAAATACCTTTAGTAGTAGTAGTGTTAACTCTTCTTTTAAAGTTTGGTAGAATTCTCCAGTGAAGCCATCTGGGCTAAGGCTTTTTTTTGTTGGAAGTTTTTAAATTGCCTTTTCAATCTCTTCTTTTGTTATGGGTTTATTTAGTTGTTCTACCTCTGTTTGTGTTAGTTTAGGTAGACAGTGAGTTTCTAGAAATTTGTCCATTTCCTCTATGTCTTCAAATTTGTTAGAGTACAATTTTTCATAGTATTCTGTTATGAGTCTTTTAATTTCAGTTGGGTCTGTTGTGATATCACCCATCTCATTTCTTATACAGGTTATTTCTTCCTCTCCTGTTATTGTCAGTTTGGCCAATGGTTTATCAATTTTGTTTATCTTTTCAAAGAACCAGCTTTTCGTCTTGTTAACTCTTTCAATTGTTTTTCTATTCTCTGTTTCATTTATTTCTGCCCTAATTCTTATGATTTCCTTTCTTCTGGCACCTGAGGGCTTCTTTTGCTGCTCTCTTTTTACTTGTTCCAGTTGTAGGGTTAATGTTTTGATTATGGCCCTTTCTTCTTATTGGATGTGTGCATTTATTGCTATAAACTGACCTCTGAGCACTGCTTTTGCTGTGTCCCAAAGGTTCTGGTAGGGTGTGTTTTCATTCTCATTTGATTCTATGAATGTCTTTATTCCATCCTTAATTTCTTCTATAACGCAGTAGTTTTTGAGCAAGGTGTTGTTCAGTTTACATGTGTTTGACTTTTTTTCCTTGCTTTTTGTGTTGTTGATTTCCACTGCTATGGCTTTATGGTTAGAAAAGATGCTTTGTAATATTTCGATGTTTTGGATTTTGTTAAGGCTTCCTTTATGGACTAATATGTGGTCTATTCTGGAGAATGTTCCATGTGTGTTGGAAAAGAAAGTATACTGGGATGCTGTTGGGTGGAGTGTTTGGTATATGCCTATGAGATCAAGTTGGTTGATTGTAGCATTTGGCTCTTCCGTGTCTTTGTTGAGTTTCTTTCTGGATGTTCTGTCCTTCACTGAAAGCAGTGTGTTGAAGTCTCCTACTACTATTGAGGAGCTATCTCTCTCTCTTTTCAGTGCTGTTAGAGTTTGTTTTACGTATTTTGGAGTCCTGTCGTTGTGTGTGTTAATGTTTATTATAGTTATGTCCTCCTTGTGTATTGACCCTTTAATCGTTACATAGTGTCCTCCCTTATCCCTTGTGGTGGATTTTACTTTAAAGTCTATTTTGTCAGAGATTAGTATTGTCACTCCTACTCTTTTTTGAGTGTTGTTTGCTTGATATATTTTTTCCATCCTTTGAGTTTTAGTTTGTTTGTGTTTTTAAGTCTAAGATGTGTCTCTTGTAGGCAGTATATAGTCAGATCGTGTTTTTTTAATCCAATCTGCCACTCTGTGTCTCTTTATTGGTGCATTTAGTCCATTTACATTCAGCGTAATTATTTATAGGTATGACTTTAGTGCTGTCATTTTGATGCCTTTTTTGGTGTGTTGTTCACAGTTTCTCTGTTCCACTTAATTTTCTGTGCTGAGTCATTTTTCTTTATGTATTTTCATTTCATCTTTTTCATTGTTGTTGATTTTGTATTTGCTGGGTCTTTATATTTTTCTATTTTTTTATTTTGACTTGTAGGATTGTCAGCTTACCCCTATTTTTCTAAGTTTATACCAGTCTTTTATTTCTTTATATTGCCTTGACTTCCCCTCCATATGAAAAATCTATGCTGACATTTTTTAAGTCCCTCTTTTTTGTTTTAATGTTGTCATCTTTTACATATTGATGTTTGTTTCCCGTTTTTCAGTGTTTTAGCTTTGATTTCCTTTGTGACTTCCTTATCTAGGTTGATATCTGGTTGTTCTGTCCTGCATTCTAGTCTTGGGTTGTTATCTGACATTACTGATTTTCTAACCAGAGGACTCCCTTTAGTATTTCTTGTAATTTTGGTTTGGTTTTTGCAAATTCCCTAAACTTCTGTTTATCTGGAAATGCCCTAATTTCGCCATCAGATTTCAGAGACAGTTTTGCTGGATATATAATTCTTGGCTGGCAGTTTTTTCCTTCAAGGCTTTATATATGTTATCCCATTGCTTTCTTTCCTGCTAGGTTTCTGCTGAGTAGTCCAAACTTATTCTTATTGACTCTCCTTTGTAGATGATTTTTCATTTATCCCTAGCTGCTCTTAAAATTCTCTATTTTTCTTTGGTTTTGGAAAGTTTGATTATAATATGTCTTGGTGACTTTCTTTTGGGATCTACCTTATGCGGGGTTCGATGAGCATCTTGGATATATAACTTCTCATCTTTTATGATATCAGGGAAGTTTTCTGCCAACAAATCTTTAACAATTCTCTCTGTATTTTCTGTTATCCCCCCCTGTTCTGGTATTCCAGTCACTCGTAGGTTATTCCTCTTGATAGAATCCCACATAAATTCTTAGGGTTTCTTCATTTTTTAAAATCCTTTTATCTGATTTTTCATGAAATAAGTTGGTGTCAAGTGCTTTATCTTCAATCTCACTAATTCTGACTTCCATTGCCTCAGTTCTGCTCCTATGAGTTTCTATTGAGTTGTCTAATTCTGACATTTTATTGTTAATCTTCTAGATTTCTGATTGCTGTCTCTCTATGGATTCTTACATTATCTTCTTGTCATTATGCTCTTCTCTAATCTCTTTAGTTTCCTGTATTGCATTTTCTGCATTTTGTTTAATTTCCTTCCGTATCTCTTGAAGAGTTCTGTATATTAATCTTCTGTGTTCTGCCTCCAGTAATTCCAAGAAATTTTCCTCCTCTGGAAAATTTCTCGTTTCTTTATTTTGGGAGCTTGCCGAAGCCATCATGGACTGCCTCTTTATGTGATTTGATATTGACTCTTGTCTCGGATTCATCAATAAGTTATTATATTATTTATTTTATGCTTGGTTACTGTGTCCTAGCTTCTTGTTTCGTTTTGATATGCCCAAATAGGCTGCTCATGCGAGTTAGTTTGATTATTGGCTCCTTTGAAGCTCTAATGTCATGTCACCATGTGGTTAGATCTCTTACTAGGTATGTGAGTGCAGGACTCCTCTAGTATGGATTCAGCTCAGGTGCCCAGGTAGGTAGCCACCAAGTGTGTGGTGCAGGCTCTTACCTACAGTCCTAGACAGGCATGGGTGATTGGTGTAGGCACGGGCATCTGGCTGCAGCACGGGCACACACTCTGAGCAAGGCAGCGGGCTGACAGCTGCCCCAGAATGTCCAGGAGAAAGGCATGTCCCTGTTCCCTAGATCATGTGGGTGGGTGGGTTTTGCAGCCAGACTATAAGCACCCAGTGCTGTTGGCTGTAAGGACTGGGGGGCACCTCTTACTTGTGGGCCCCTATCATAGGTGGCTAGGTGATGTGGGTGGAGCCACCAGTCCTCAGGCCCCTGATGTGGGTAGGTGAAGACTCTGCCTAATGGGCAGAGCAGTGTCAAATGTCAAGAACCTGCCACTTCACAGCTGAAACAGTTGAAGTTAGACTTCAGATATATAACCTCTTGGACTGTGGTAATGAGGGCCTGTTCTGTTGAAATGCAGGGTGAAAGGCACTCAAAGTCCGTGGATCCTTTATGCCTGTGCCTAGGCAGGGGAGCTGTGCCTACCCTGATTCCTGGCTAAGGGGAGCTGGCAGTTTATTTTTTCCCCTGTTTGTTAATTTGTTCACTCTCCAAGGCTGGGAGAATAGCTCAGGGCATGTGACGGATTCTACTTCCGGCCCAGGGGACTTGGCAATTGCTGAAGCCAGCCAGGGACCCAGTGCAGAGCAGGGAGTGGGGAGGTAAATGGGAGAGAGATTTTTCCCTAAGGGGTGTGTTTTTGATCTGCATGGTAGGCCGGAGGTAAGTACTTATCTTCTGCTGATCAAGGACTGCTTCTCACTGGTTCTAGGTGGCCAAGTAGACTCTCTGCTGCTGGGTCTCTCCCGGTGTGGAATACGCCTCCTGAGCACCTCTGCTTGGCTGCTTCACCCCTCACCCTTGAACTGATCAGACCTGAAGGGCTCAGGCTCTCACCAGGTCAGGTCTGGCAAATCCTCGCTGCTTTCGAACCGTCTTTCCCTCCCCCTACCACTCAGCCCAGTTTTTCAACTTTGCCTTTGATGTTCAGGGCTCCTAGATTTTCATATATAATCAATTCACTTGTTTTTTCAGGTCTTTGTTTTAACAGGGTCCACCAGAAGTGTCTGACTACTCTGCCATCTTGGCCCTGCCTCCGAAATGTTCAAGATTTTAAGTGCACATAATTGTCCCCATAGCTGATAGAAATGTGTATTCTGCAAGGAAGGTGATGTTGGGCTGGAGGATGGAATGCATCACTTTGGAAGCACTAACCTTTGTCATCAGCCCCTAGATGTACTGAGGTGCTGCAGTTTTAAATACACTTGAATCCAAAAGGTCAATTCAAAAACGAATCAGTTGCCATCAAGTTGATTCCAACTCACAGTGACCTCATGTGTAGCAGAGTAGAACTGTGTTCCATAGGGTTTTCAATGGCTGATTTTTTGGATGTAAATTGCCAGGTCTTTCTTCCAAGGTGCCTCTGAGTGGTCTTGAACTTCCAACCTTTTGGTCAGCACCTCAGCATATTAACTGTTTGTGCCATCCGGGGACCCCACAGGTCAATTAGGTCATCACTTTTGTATATTTGATCATTTATGGTTTTTTTTTTTTCCTGATGCTTCCAGAATGAAAACAAATATGAGGAGTAATTAGATTTTAGGCCTAGATTATTGGATTATCAGAATCAGGATTTGAAAAATAAATTCTCCTTGGGCTTCTTACTGATATAAAAAGAAAATTGAAAGGAGATGGGAACAGAACAGTAAAGGAAAATTGTTGTTAGAAACTAGCACCAAATAACACATGTGTAATTGCTCATTAGGGCTTGATATGTTCTACAAAGCACCAGAAAGTGAATGTGGACTGCGTCAGGCTGTATCAAGATAAGGTTTTACATAGCATACATGTATTAAACAGCACTGGGCTATTTCCATTATCTGTGGCTGCTTGATGAAATATACCAAACCTAGTGGTGAAAAATAATAATCAAGTTATTTATTTATTTTAAATTTTATTGTGGTAAAATACATATAACAAAACATTTGCCATTTTAACCATTATTAAGTGTACAATTCAGAGACATTAATTACAATTACCATATTGCACAACCATCACCACTATCCATTTGCAAAGGTTTTCAACCCCTCAAGCAGAAACTCAGTACCACTTAAGCAATTACTCCTCATTTCCCCCTCCTTCCAGCCCCTGGTGACCACTAGTAAACTTTTATCTCTATGAATTTGCCTATTATAGATATTTCGTATAAGTGGAATCATATACTGTTTGTCTTGTGTCTGGTTTATTTAACTCAGCATAATGTTTTCAAGATTCATCCATGTTATAGCATGTATCAGGAATTCATTTCTCTATGGCTGAACAGAGGAGCCCTGGTGGTGCAATGTTAAGCACTTGGCTGCTAACCCATAGGTCCATGGTTCGAACCCAACAGCTGCTCCATAGGAGAAAAGACTTGGTGATCTGCTCTTGTAAAGATTACAGCCTTGGAAACCCTATGAGGCAGTTCTACACTATGAGTCTGAATCAACTTCATGGCACACAGTAACAACATGGCTGAACAGTATTCCATTGTACTTATTCACCACATTTTTTTATCCATTCACTTGAGTTGTTTCAGCTTTTGGCTGTTATGAATAATGTTGCAGTGAATATTGGTGTACAAGTATCTCCTTGATTCCCTGCTTTTAGGTCTTTTTATAACTGTTAGATTTATTTACATATTGCCAAATCCATCAGCTGGGGTAGTTTGATGGAGGCCGGGGATCCACTTCCAAGATGGCCTAAGCCACATCGCTGGCAAGTTGGTGCTGTCAGCTGGGGACTTGGCTGGAGCTACTAGCTTTGGTTCTCTTCCACATGTGCGTCTCCATATGACGAGATTGAACTTCTTGCAGTATGGTGGTATTAGGGTAGTCAGAGCTTACATGATAGCTGGCTTTCTCCAGATGCAGAAACAGAATCTTGCTAGGCTTTCTTAAAGCATAGGCATAACATGGGCACATTATCATTTCTGCTACATTCTTTTTGGTCAAAGCCAGTCACAAGTTTGGCCCAGAGTGAAGGGGAGGGAACCAGACTACTAATGGGTTTGATTACCTGGAGGTGTCATTCATGAGGGTAAAGTAAGTCTACTACACTATATGTGTGTGTTATAACTTAGGAACCAATTCATGCACTTTCCTGTAAGAATTTAATTTGTGTGCAGGCTACCGAGATGTGAAATTGATTCTCTGCAATCGTAATCCGGGAAGGAGTGTGTACTTGTCCTTGTAGGCTGGGAGAGGAGGTGGGATTGGGAGTTTGTGAGATGCTGGACTGATATTGTCTGACAAATTATTTTTTAAAAAACTCACAGCATTATCTGTTTACATGCATAAAGTACCAGGGACAACATGAGACCTATTAGCTACTTGAATGAATGGTTAGTATAAGTTATTTGAATAATGCCCCCACTACACTTTCGAAGGAGCCCTGGTGACACAGTGGTTAAAGTTATTGGCTGCTGTCGGCGGTTTGAACCCAACAGCAGCTCCATGGGATAAAAATGTGGCAGTCTGTTTCCATAAAGATTTACAGCCTTGGAAACCATAAGAGGCAGTTCTACTCTGTCCTGTAGGGTCGCTATGAGTCAGAATCAACTCAACAGCAATGGGTTTGATTTTGATTTTTGTATGCCTTCAAAGGTGCAAGCAATGGAGAATTAAATTAAATCCTCCATTTCCCTGCTGGAATTATGGAAAGCTGGGTAAAAATTTCAGCTGACCATTATCATTTAACACATACACAGCATCCTTCTTCCAGATGGGGAACAATTGCCACCTAGGAGTGGAAGAAAACCTCTTATTAAAATTTGGACTAAGAATTACTGAACATATCTCCATCAAACATAGTTGTCCTTGCCAGCATCATTAAAATTTGATAATTTGTTACTTAACTCTCTGGAAATATATCAAAGTCAGGGTCTGTACCCTTGCTAAAGGGACTTTTAAAGCAAGTCTTGTGGGTTTGTATCCTAAAGCAATATTCCCTGATCAAAGTTTCAGGGCCTATGAGTTTCATGATCATTCCTATAATTAAGATTCCTGCCTGACGTTAATTTCCCTAGGGACTGCCCAACTTCTTAGAAGGGATATTTCCTAATTTATGATACCTTGTTAGTGAGGGCTTCTGTAGCATCTGGGAAAGTTGCTGACTATGTGTAGCCTGAGCCATGACAAAATGAGGGTAGCTAACGACTGAGCACTTCCAACCTGCCACACACTGTGTAAAATTATTATTATACAGAAAACATTGAGATACCAAAGAACTAACTATATAAATTATCAATGGTCATGTGGGTATGCTAGTTATATAAATAATCAATGGTCCTATAGGTATGCTAGTAAGTACCAGAGCCAGGATTCAAACGTGTGCAGCTAAATTCCAAAATTTGAGTGCTTGCCTGCTGTAGGACTATCTGCAATGGCACAACACTCTACATGGTTGATTCTCAAAGTGTGGTCCCTGGACTCACAGCAGCACCATCACCTGGGAAGTTGTAAGAAATGTTTGAGAATCTCAGGCTCTGTTCCTCATCTATTGAATCAGCAACTCTGGGGATAAGGCCCAGCAATCTGTGTTTTCTCCCTCCTGGTGATTCCAATGCATGTTCAAGTTTGAGAAGCACTGCATTTGATTTCCATTTCAAGAAAAATGCTTATATAGGGTGAATTGATTAAGGCTATGAAACCATGGGCTTCTCAAGTCATCAACTACTCCACAAAGACCAAGATACTTCAGAGAAGTGATCCACATTCAGCAACATTCCAGTTGTTTCCAGCTATAGCTTGACATAATGATCTTGCCTTTCACGTTGGGCTTGGAATCAGAATTTGCTGTATTTCACGACTCTCCAGTTGGTTCTCTGCTTCAGTTTCCTTGTATTAAAATATAGATAATGATGCTTGCTCTCTTCTCTCACAGAAATAGTCTAAGAATTAATGAGCTATATTAAACTCCTTCCGTTCCTGGAAGAAAGGTAGTATATAAACACCATATTAATATTTTAAACAGGTTAACTTTTTCTATGTGCATAAAAGTCTTTTTTTTTCTTTTGGTGATCAAACATGTTGCCTTATCCCAAAAGAATTTTTTGATTTTTTAAAAAATTTCTTCCTTAAAGGCACCAGCTAGATTTCTTTCTCAGCACCAGAGGGAAGAATACCAAAATAAGAAGCACTTTTTCTGAGAAGAGGCGATGTTTTAAAATTCCTGGCTTTGCTAGTGATACAAAGCAGTGTGGTGTTGCAACAGGAACACTGGGTTAGGCATCCAGTCATGTCAAATTTCATTTCTTAATGCTATTATCTAGCTGAGTGATTTAGAGCGACCTCTTCCCCTTTCTCAGCCTCAGTTTGCTGAGCTGTAAAAAGTGGCAATACAGCACAGATTGAAGAGTTTAGGCTTGGCCTTGAAGGACTTGGGTGTGAATCCAACAATAAAGGTTGTTCACTAGCTGTGTGACCTTTATTGTTGTGGTTAGTTGCCGTCTAGTGAATTCTGACTCCTGGCAACCCCATGTATGCAAACTAGAACTGCTCCCTAGACTCCCTCTACCCCCATGCTCTATTTATTTATTTATGTATTTATTTTGGTGAAAATATACACAACAAAACATACACCCCATTCAACAATTTCTACGTGTACAGATCAATGCCATTGGCTAGATTCTTCACATTTTGACAGCATTCTCACTCTCTGCCCATAATATTTCACCACCATTAACTTTTACTCTCTGTGCCCCTTAAAGTTCGCATCTGTACTTTAGTATTACTCTTGTCCATTTGATCTCCTATAGGTAACTCTTTAAAAAAGTGCAGTGTTCAAGGCTGACATTTTTTTATTAATTGAGCTAAACTACTGTTTAGTTTAAAGATGACTCCATGGGATAGTTTTGGTTCAGGGTTTAAAGATTATTTCAGGACAATAGATTCAGGGGTTCCCCCAATCTCAATGGATCCAGTAAATCTGGTTTCCATAAGAATTTGATGTTCTGTTCCACATTTTTCCTCCTTTTGATCAGGATCCATCTATTGGGTCCTTGATCAAAATGTTCAGTGAATGGTAGCTGAGCACTAACCATTTCTTCGAATCTCAGAGCAAAGGAGGTAGTCGTTCCTGAAGGCAATTAGAACTGTAGTCCATTTCTTTCTTTAATTTCTGGGTCTTCTTCTTCCTCTGCTGCTCTAGGAAAATAGAGACCAATTATTGCATCCTGGATGGCCACTTACAAGCTTTTAAGACCACAGGGACTGCTCACTGAATTAGGAGGTAGAATAGAAACTCTAAAAACAATGTTAGGCCAATTAACTAGATAGGCCCACAAAGCCATGACCCCAGGAGGTATTTAGTTGATACTTGTAGTATCAACAAGTGCAGTCTTTTTTTTTTCTTTGCTGCTGTTGTAAAATTTTATATAACACTATATTTCCCATTTCAGCCTTTTTTTCCCCTGATGTACAGCTTAGTGATATCAGTTACATTACTCAAGTTGTGTAACCATTACCCTTCTAAAACCTCATTGCCCTCAAGTCGATTCCAACTCATAGCTACCCTTAGTCAATGTCAATTTTCCCATCACTATAGATAAAAATTCGCTACTTCCCAAAGAACGATTCCCTTTCCCTCCCTCATCCCACCCTGGTAAGCACTAGTAACCATGTCTCTATGTATTTACCTGTTCTTGTCATTTCTTATACGTGAGACCATCAATATTTGTCCTTTTGTGACTGACTTTTTCCACTCAGCATAATGTCTTTGAGGTTTATCTATGTTGTAATGTGTTTCTTGACTTCATTTTTCTTTAAGGCTGAGTAGTATACCGTTGCATGTATGGACCACATTTTGTTTATCCATTCATCTGTTGATGGGCACTTGGGTTGTGTCAAGTTTTTGATATTCTAAATAGTACTGCAGTAAACATAGGAGTATATATATCTGTTTGTGTCACCGATTTTAGATCCCTAGCCTACATATCTAGGAGTGGAATTGCTGGGTCATATGGTAGTTCTAGTTCTAATTTTTTGAGGTCTCACCATACTGTTGTGTCATTTTACATTCCCACAAGCAGGGGATAAGTGTTCTGACCTCCCTACATCCTCGCCAACACTGTTTTTGTCTGGGTTTTTTTTTGTTTTTGTGTTTTTTAAATAATTGTCATCCTAGTAGCGTTGAGGTGGTATCTCATTGTAGCTTTGATTCGCATCTCTTTAATGGTTAATGACAATAAGCATCTTCTCATCTGGCTGTTGACCTCTTGAATATCTTCTTTGGTAAAGTGTCTGTTCATGCCCTTTGCCCATTGTTTGATTGGGTTGTCTTTTTGTAGTTAAGCTGTAGGAGTTTTATAAATATTTTGGATATTAGACCCTTGTTGGATGTATCGTTCCCCAAATTTTTTTTCTCAGTCTGTAGCTTGTCTTTTTTACTCTTTTGATAAACGTTAAGTATTTAATTTTCATGAGGTCTCAATTATCTATTTTTACTTCTGCTGCTTGTGCATTTGTTGCTGTATTTGATAATTTATCATTTAAAAAACTAGGTCCCATAGTTATGCCCCTACATTTTCTTCCAAGAACTTTATGGTTTTGGAAAACAGTTTGTTCTTGACTACTAACCTAAAGTTTGGTGGTTCAAACCCATCCAGTGGCATGGAAGAAAGGTCTGGTGATCTGCTTCTGTAAAGATTACAGCCAAGAAAACTCCATGGAGCAGTTCTACTCTGTAACACATGGGGTCTTCATGAGTTAGAATCAACTCTGGAGCAATATGTTTGGTATTTTTATCATTTGGAATTCCTGGGTGGTACAAACAGTTGAAGGATGTGGCTGCTAACTGACAGGTTGGCAGTTCAAGTATACCAGAAGCACCTTAGAAGAAAGACTTGGTGATCTGCTTCCAAAAAATCAGCCGCTGAAAACATTGTGGAGCACAGTTCTACTCTGACAAACATGGGACCGCCATGGGTCAGAGTTCACTGGATGACAACTGGTTTTTATTATTATCATTAATAATAATTCAGGTATAGACCAGATGATTCCAAGGAGGCCTTGCTGCTTTGGAATTTTAGGATACCTTCTGAAGTTTCTTCCCCAGAATTTTTAGTTGCTTTCTTTCCTCAAAATTCAGCATCACCATGTATTTATTGAATACCTACTATGTGCCAGGACCATTCAAAGCACTTGGGATCCTGAGTGAACACAGACAAAAATCCCTGCCCTGGAGGAGCTTACATGTAAGGTGGAGTTGGTCTTTCTTGGACATAAACAATTCTAGGTACGGAGAAGCACTCAATACATCTTAGGTCAATTGAATGGCATTCCTTTACAGATTGAAAAATCTTCAACCCAGACAGGAAACTGTTTTTCTTAGCTTTCACCCATTCAAAGAGATAAAGATTTTCCTTTGATGAGTGGTCTCCTTCTTTTTCTTTTTGTGGGAAGGAGGTGGGTGTCCCTACTTCATCTTACCTGGGTTGAGGGAAGACTTGACAAATTAGAGTAGGTTGGGAAGGGGGGGATGGCAGCTTGATTAACAGGAAGCAAAAGACATTTTGAAATCCATCTGTTTAGTTGCCAATCCCTGTTTGCTGGTTAAGAAGGAAGGGGTTTTGAAATTCAGCTACTTGTCTACACAGGGGAATACTAATCTATCCGGAGGTTTTTGGGAAATCTGAAATTATGTTGCTCCAACCTGTTTGAAAGAGGGTGTTGTTAAACCTTCCTGGATTCAGACAGAAAATCTTCCTCCTAATGCTTTATTTCTGTGGCACAGAATCAACAGTGCCAGATCTAAGCTGATGTCAACATTTTAAGCAGGAAGGAGTGCACTTCTTTTATTTCTTAGGACATAAATTAAACATCACAGTAGACATCAGGCTGGAAGAAGTTACGGGAACCTAAGGTACTTCCAGCAGTTTATTAATGCCTTCTGGCCAATGGGTTCAGAGAGGCAGTGAGATCACCAGCAGGTTTGGAGCCCTGTTGATTCCTAGCTAACCCCACAGACAGGCTGCAGCTTGGAAGGGCAATCGTTCTGGCTCTGGCTGCTGTATCCAATCCAGCCCACTTAGGCCTAGAGATGGGAAACAGAAATGCAGGCAGGGAGAGGCCCAAAGAGCCTTATCAACAACTCACAGCAACACCAAGCCACCATCAGGGCAAACTGGCAAGCTGGCTAGGCTGGTGAGGGAAGCAGTGAAAGCAATGCCGAGGCTTGAGTAGAGGCTGCGCTAAGCGCTTATCCACACAGAAAAGGGGTCTGAGGTTATGATGAGACCTGCGGGCAAAACAGAGTTCAAGTCCAGAGAGTCAGGCCAAGATGGAGGTCAGTTTGGTGTCTGCATTAGTTTTCTACGGCTGTGGCAACAAATCACCATAAACCTGGTACTTCAAACATCAGACGTGTATCGTCTTATAGTTCTGGAGGCTAGAAGACTGAAATGGAGGTGTTGGCGGGACCGCATTCCCTCTGAAGGCTCTAGGGAAGAATCCTTCCTTGCCTCGTTCTCTCTTCTCGTGGCTCCCGGCGGTCCTTGGTGTCCCTGGGCTTGTAGCTGCATCGCTCCATCCTTTGCCTGTCTTCACAGGAGCTTTTTCCCTGTGTGTCTGTGTTTTCCCTGTGTGTCCGTGTTTCCCCTGTGTGTCTGTGTTTCTGTATGTCATCTCCTCTTCTTATAAAGACACCAGTCTTCAGATTTAGGGCCCACCCTAAATCCTTGATGATTATATTTCAAGATCATTAACTAATTACCCTATTTCCAAATAAGGTCACATTCTCAGGTTCTGGATGGATATGAAGTTTTGGGCAACACTATTTAGCCCACTATGCTGTCCAAGGAGACGTGAGGTATAGTGAATATTAAGGTAGAAGACAGAGAACTTGGGTTTACTCTCAGTTAGGAATATGATCATACTTATTCTTCAGAAGTTTTCACCATCTGCAGTCACTCGTTCATGACCGACAACTAGGTATGGAACACCTACTATACGCAAAGTGCTATTCTAGATTCTGGGAATTTAGTAATAAACACAACTGGCAGAAATCTCTGTCCTCATGGAGGCTACACTCTACTAAGTGTGGTGAAAATAGGCAAATAAATAGATAATAAATTAAAGTATATGGTATGTGCAGTGTGATTGATTACTGACTGATTACTTTTGTGTGGTCTTTCTAGCCTTGTACTTGCAACTCCCACCCAGGTGACTGGGCAGGATTGTGTGATAGGGTAATTGTGGCCTACCAAGGGGATTGATCAGTTTTGCCTTAAAAGAGAGCTAATTGCAGAGCACAGAGGAGGAGCCCACCACTACCAAGGAACGAGAGACCCAGCAGGAGGAGATGGCATGGTGGGCTTCTGGGCCCACAGAGAGAAAGCTGAGTGTTCTGGGTAGAGACTGAGGGCCAGGGAGAGGCATGCCTGCGAGCATGGATGGGAGGAGGCTGTCCTGATGGAAGAACTGTATCCCGAGTGTTCCTGAGCCTGAATTGTAACTGTTTCTTCCCTAATAAGCCCCATAACTGTGAATATGGTCTGTGAGTTCTGTGTGGCCATTGCAATGAATTAACAAACCCAGCCGAGAGTGCTGTGGGAGGGAGAGTTGGTGTCAGAATTAGTAAAGATGGCAGAGAGAGGAGGCTTGTCTGGCCTCCACATCATGATAGTCAGCCTTGTATGTTGATCTTGGTTCTCCTTCCCCCTTGTGGGGTTGGAGGAGGTCAGACACTGACCCCTGCCATTTTTGCAGTATGTCAGATGGTGATGAGCACCATGGAAGAAATCAATGAGGGGAGATGGATAGAGAGTGCTGGGGTGTGGGAAGGGTTGAAGTTTTACATGGGATAGTCCAGGAAAGCCTCAGTAAGAGCTTCCATTTGAACACAGTCCTCAAGGGGAGGGAGTGAGCAGGGTAGGTATATGTAGAAAAAATATTCCAGGTAAAGGGAACAGCAACTGCAAAAGACCTGAGGCTGGAGCATGCCTGGTATGTTTGAGGGTGAGTAAGAGGCCAGCAAGGGCGAAGGGTTGGAGGAGATGAGGTGGGAGAGAGAACTGGTGCCAGATCACGCCTGTAGGACTTACTGTCCACTGTAAGGACTTAGGTATTGGCTCTGAGTGGAATGGGAAGCCATCCGAGATTTTGAGAAGAGGCATGACATGACCTGAATTCTATGATTACAGGATCACTTTGGCCACTGTATTGAAAACAGATTTACATGGACGCAAGGACAGAGCAGGAGACGGTTAGGAGACTGCTGCTATAATCCCAGAGAGGGATTACTGGGACTTGATCCAGTGGAGACTGGGAGAAGTGATGGGTTCTGGATGTATTCTGAAGCTGGTGCTACTAGAATATGCTAATGGGTTGAATGTGAGGAGTGAAGGAACGCCTTCAAATCAAGGTTGCCTCCAAGGTTTTGAGACTAAAAACCGAAAGCAGTTAGTTGTACTAATTACTTCACAAGTATTAGACAACCCAGCCCTGCAAGGTTGGTAATATTATTATTCCCATTTTATAGATGAAAAAACTGAATCTTTCAGGATTTAATTAAATGGTTTAAGATCATGTAACTGCTAAGTACCTGATATAGGATTTAGACTCAGGTTTCTGGTATCTATAATCCCAGGCTCTTAACTCCCAAAGCTCCAGTGTTTTCCTGTGTTAAGAATTTTATTATCTTACCTACCCCGGCAGGATTGTAAGGGTTGTGTGAGAATGTATGTAAAAATGTTTTATAAACTACAGTGTACATACAGACCTGTATCAGTTATGTATTGCTATGTAACAAACGATCCCAAACTTAGTGACTTAAAATAAGAATAATTTATTATTATTACCGCTCATGGTTCTGGAGCTTGATTTGGCTCAGCGAGATGGTTCTTCTACCACCCATCTGTCAGTTTGTCATAATGTGGTGGCTTGTGTGTTGCTGTTTTGCTGAAAGCTATAATAATATTTCAACTAGCAGCAGGTACACGGGTTTTAGCAAAGATTCCAGACTAAGATAGACTGGGAAGAAAGGCCTGTCAATCTACTTCCAAAAATTATCGAATGAAAACCTTATGGTTAACAATAGAACATTGTCTGACTTGCTTGCTTTGGATACAGAAGGGGTCAATTGCTGAAGGAAGATATCATGTTTAGTGAAGCAGAGGGCCAGTGACGGCAAGGGAGACCCTTGAAGAGATGAATTGGCACAATAGCCGCAATGATGGACTCAAACATGCCAGCAACTGTGAGGATGATGCAGCACTGGGCAACTTTGTATTCTGCTGTACACAAGGTTGCCATGAGTTGGAGTCCCCTCACAGCAGCTATCTATCTAGGTGGTTCTTGCTTGGGTCTCTTGTGTAGCTAAAATCAGATGGTGCTAGGCCCAGAGACATCTCAAAGGCTTCCTCACTCACCTCTCTGGTGGTTGATGCTAGCTGTTTGTTAGGACCCCAGATGAGACTGTTGGCTGGAATACCTACACGTGGCCTCTCCATGTGACCTGAGATTTCTCGCAGCATGGCAGCTGAGTCCCAAGAGCAAACATCCCTAAAGAGGGAGAATCAGGTAGAACCAGTATCACCTTTTATGATCCAGCCTGGGAAGTCATATAGAATCACTTTGCCATACTCTACTGATTGAGGCAGTCAGTCCAAAGCTCCCCCTGGGTTCAAGGAGAAGGGATATAGACTTCACTTCTTGATGGGGGAGGGGCAAGGTCACATATTTAGAAGACCATATGGGATAGGAGATAGTGCTATGGCTGTCTTTGGAAAATATAATCTACAACAAAGCAGAAGATTTTATTACAAAGCAGAAATTCATTGAGGCAAGAATGCTCCACAAAATTAGACAGATTGGGCTTTGGGTTTAAGCCAGGCCCAAGTAAACAGAGAGAGAAGTTGAGACCACGTAACTAGAAGCAGACTCTCAGGTGACAGCAGAATAAGCAGACAGCAATCCACAGCCAGGTGGTAATGGACATCTGGGCTGAGATAAGGGCAATTCTGCTCGTCATTGCATTTCTCTCCCCGTCGTTCTTATGATCTGTTTGTAAATTTTAAAAAGAGTCACAGGTAATACAGACTACAGAAAAAATAAAAACTATAGGGAAGCACAACAGAAAAACTATTACTCATCATCTGACCACACAACCAGAATCAATGTTAATGTGCTGGTGCTTGTCCCAGTATCTTCCTGTGGAACTACAGTGCAATGCGTAAGTATTTTTTTTTTTCTGTTTTTTTTTTTTTCCTTCTACTTCAGGTGAAGGCTTGCAGAACAAATAGTTTCTCATGAAACTGTAGTACACATATTGTTTTATGACATTGGTTAACAACCCCATATGCCAACTCTCTCCCTTCTCGATCTTTTTTTTTTTGGTGAAAATATACATAGCCAAAGATACACCATTTCAAAAATTTCTACATGCACAGTTCAGTGACATCGACTATGCTCTTCCAATTGTGCTGCTATTCTCACTTTAGATGAAGGCTTACAGAACAAAATAGTTTCTCATTTAACAGTTAGTACACATGTTGCCCTATGACAATGGTTAACAACCTCACAACACATCAACACTGTCCTTACTCAACCTTGGGTTCCCTATCACCAGCTTTCCTGTCCCTTTCTGCCTTCTGGCCCTTGTCCCTGGACTGCTGTGCTTCATTAGCCCCAATTGGTTTTATGGGGCTGTCCACTCCCCGGCTGAATGGTGAACCTCGGAAATGACTTCACCACTGAGCTAAAAGGGTGTCTGGGGGCCATATTCTTGGGGTTTCTCCAGTCTCCTTTAGGCCAGTAAATCTGGTCTTTTTTTTGTGAGTTAGAATTTTGTTCTACATCCTTCTCCAGCTCTGTCCAGAACTCTCTGTTGTGATCCCTGTCAGAGCAGTCAGTGGTGGTAGCCGGGCACCATCTAGCTGCACTGGACTCAGTCTGGTGGAGGCCTTGGTAGTTGTGGTCCATTAGTCCTTCGGACTAGTCTTTTCCTTGTATCCTGTTCTCTTCATTCTCCCTTGCTCCCGAAGGGATGAGACAGTGGAGTATCTTACATGGCTGCTCACAGGCTTTTAAGACCCCAGACACTACTCACCAAGGTAGAACGTAGAACACTGTCTTTATAAACTGTGTTATGCCAGTTGAGCTAGATTTTCCCCAAGACTATGGTCCCCACAGCCCACCACCCAGCAATTCAGTCCCTTGGGGAGTTTGGATGTGTCTATGGAGCTTCTGTGACCTTCCCTTGTGAAAGTTGTGCTGGTTTCCCCTGTACTGTGTACTGTCTCACCCTTCACCCAAGATACCACTTATCTATTGCCTATTTAGTATTCCCCCCCCCCACCCCTCCCATCCCTGGTAACCAACAAAGATTGTTACATTTTGTGTGTGAACTTTTTCATGGGTTTTTAAAATAGAGGTCTCATACAATATTTGTCCATTTGTGTTGACTTATTTCACTCAGCATGTCCTCCAGTTTCATCCATGTTATGAGATGGTTCATAGATTCATTGTTGTTCTTTCTCGTTGCGTAGTACTCCATTGTGTGTATGTACCATAGTTTGTTTATCCATTCATCTGTGGATGGGCATCTAGGTTGTTTCCATCGTTTTGCTATTGTGAACAATGCTGCCATGAACATAGGTGTGCATATGTCTATTCGAGTGATGACTCTTATTTCTCTGGGATATATTCCTAGGAGTGGGATTGCTGGATCGTATGGTATGTCTATTTCTAGCTTTCTGAGGAAGCGCCATATCATTTCCCAAAATGGCTGTATCATTTTGCATTCCCACCAGCAGTGCATAAGAGTTCCGATCTCCCCGAAGCCCCTCTAACATTTGTTATTTCCAGTGTTTTTAATTTGTGCCAGTAATGCCAGGGTAGGATGGTATCTCATTGTGGTTTTAATTTGCATTTCTCTAATGGCTAGTGATCGCGAGCATTTCCTCATGTGTCTGTTGGCCATTTGAATGTCTTCTTTGGTGAAGTGTCTGTTCATTTCCTTTGCCCATTTTTTCATAGGATTATTTGTCTTTTTGTTGAAGAGGTGTTGGATTTTCTTGTAGATTATGGAGATTAGACCTTTGTCTGACTTGTACTGTCCAAAAATTTTTTCCCAGTCTGTAGGTTCTCTTTTGACTCTTTTGGTGAAGTCTTTTGAAGAGCATAGGTGTTTGATTTTTAGAAGATCCCAGTTATCTAGCTTCTCTATTGGGGTTTGTGCATTGATGGTTATGGGTTGTATCCTGTTAATGCTGTGTATTAAGGCCTGTAGTGTTGGTCCTATTTTTTCTTCTATGAACTTTATAGTTTTAGGCTTTATATTCAGGTCTTTGATCCATTTTGAAGTAGTTTTTGTATACAGCATGAGGTACGGGTCCTGTTTCATTTTTTTGCAGATGGATATCCAGTTTTGCCAACATCATTTGTTAAAAAGACTTTTCCCCATTTGATGGACTTTGGGCCCTTGTAGAAGATCAGGTGACCGTAGGTGGATGGATTTACATCTGGGTTGTCCGTTCTGTTCCATTGGTCAATGTATCTGTACCAGTACTAGGCTGTTTTGACTACCGTAGCTGTATAGTAGGTTCTGAGGTCAGGTAGTGTGAGTCCTCCAACTTTATTCTTCTTCTTCAGTAGTGCTTTACTTATTCGGGGCTTCTTCCCTTTCCATATAAAGTTAATAATGATTACTTTTTCCATCTCTTTGAAGAATGTTGTTGGTATTTGGATCAGGATTGTGTTGTGTTTGTAAATTGCTTTGGGTAGAATTGTCATTTTCACAATGTTGAGTTTACCTATCCACAAGCATGGTTTTTCCATTTATGTAGATCCCTTTGGGTTTCTTGCAGTAGTGTTTTGTAGTTTTCTTTGTATAGTCTTTTACGTCCCTGGTTAGATTTATTCCTAAGTATTTTATCTTTTTAGGGATTATTATAAATGTTATTGTTTTCCTGATTTCCTTTTCATCATTCTCCTTATTGGTGTATAGGAATCCAACTGATTTTTGTATTTTCATCTTGTGTCCTGCTATTCTGCTGAATCTATTAGTTCCAGTAGATTTCTCGTGGAGTCTTTAGGGTTTTCTATGTATAGTATCATATCATCTGCAAACAGGGACAGTTTAACTTCTTCATTACCAATTTGGATGCCCTTGATTTCTTTTTCTTGCCTTATTACTCTAACTAGAACTTCCAGCACAATGTTAAATAGGAGTGGTGATAAAGGGCATCCTCGTCTTGTTCCTGTTCTCAAGGGGAATGTTTTCAGCCTCTCTCCATTAAGGATGATGTTGGCCATTGGTTTTGCATGGATGCCCTTTATTATGTAGAGAAATTTCCCTTCTATACCTATTTTATTGAGAGTTTTTATCAGGAATGGGTGTTGGACTTTGTCAGATGCCTTTTCTACGTCAATTGAGATGATCATGTGATTATTTTCTTTCCTTTTATTTATGTGGTGGATTACATTGATTGATTTCCTCATGTTGAACCATCCTTGCATACTTGGTATGAATCCTACTTGGTCGTGGTGTATTATTTTTTTGATATGATGCTGAATTCTATTGGCTAGAATTTTGTTCAGAATTTTGGCATCTATGTTAATGAGAGATATTGGTCTGCAATCTTCTTTTTTTGTGACATCTTTGCCTGGTTTTGGTATCAGTGTTATGCTGGCTTCATAGAATGAATTTGGAAGTGTTGCTTCCTCTTCTATGCTCTGAAATAGCTTGAGTATTACTGGTACAAGCTCTTCTGTAAATGTTTTGTAGAATTCTCCAGTGAAGCCATCTGGGCCGGGGCTTTTTTTAGTTGGGAGTTTTTTTTATTACCTTTTCAATCTCTTCCCTTGTTATGGGTCTGTTCAGATTTTCAACATGACTTTGTTGTAGTTTGGGTAGGCCGAGTGTTTCTAGAAATTTATCCATTTCGTCTAGGTTTTCAAATTTGTTGGAGTATAGTTTTTCATAATATTCTGTTATAATCCTTTTTATTTCAGTTGGGTCTGTTGTAATGTCCTCCATTTCATTTCTTATTTGGGTTATTTGTGTCCTCTCCTGTTTTCCTTTTGTCAGTCTGGCCAGTGGTTCGTCGATTTTGTTGATTCTTTCAAAGAACCAACTTTTGGTTTTGTTGATACTTTCTATTGTTTTTCTGTTCTCTATTTCATTTATTTCTGCTCTGATCTTTACTACTTCCTTTCTTCCAGTGACTGTGAGCTATTTTTGCTGTTCTCTTTCTATTTGTTTGAGTTCTGTAGCTAATGTTTTGATTTTGTCCCTTTCTTCTTTTTTGATGTGTGCATATATTGCTATAAATTGTCCTCTGAGGACTGCCTTTGCTGTGTCCCAAAGGTTTTGGTATGATGTGTTTTCATTCTCATTTGATTCTAGGAATTTTTTGATTCCATCTCTGATTTCTTCTATTACCCAGTGATGTGTAAGCAGGGTATTATTCAGTTTCCATGTAGTTGATTTTTTTTCCTTGCTCTTTCCATTGTTAATTTCTACCTTGATGGCATTGTGGTCAGAGAAGATACTTTGAATTATCTCAACGTTTTGGATCTTGTTGAGGATTGCTGTGTGGCCTAAGATGTGGTCTACTCTGGAGAACGTTCCATTGGCATTGGAAAAGAATGTGTACTTTGCAGCGGTTGGGGGTAGTGTTCTATATATGTCTATGAGGTCAAATTGGCTGATTGTGCCTTTTAGGTCTTCTGTATCTTTGCTGAGTTTCTTCTTAGTTGTTCTGTCCTTTACTGATAGTGGTGTGTTGAAGTCTCCTACTATTACTGTGGAACTGTCAATTTCTCTTTTCAGTGTGTTAGAGTTTGTTTTATGTATTTTGGAGCCCTGTCATTGGGTGCATAGATATTTATTATGGTTATGTCTTCATGATGGATCATCTCCTTAATCATTACATAGTGTCCTTCTTTGTCTATTATGGTAGATTTCATTTTAAAGTATATTTTATCTGAGATTAGAATTGCCACTCCTGCTCTTTTTTGGTAGTTGTTAGCTTGATATATTTTTTTCCAACTTTGACTTTTAATAAATTCACATCTTTGTTTCTAAGGTGTGTCTCTTGTAGACAGCATATTGATGGATCCTGTTTTCTTATCCATTCTGTCACTCTCTGTCTCTTTATGGGTGCATTGAGTCCATTTACATTCAGTGTAATAATTCATAGTTGTGAGTTTATTGCTGTCATTTTGTAGTGCTTTTTTTTGTGGTGCTGAAGTTTTCTTTGTTCTTCTTACTCTCCTGTGCTGAGTTTCTTTTGTTTGTGGATTTTTTTCCATTTTTTTTGTTTTTGTAGGTTTTGTTTTTGCTGAGACTTTATGTTTTTCCTCTTTATTTTTATGAGTATGTTTGTTAACATTCTTTGTGGTTACCATGAATTTTACCTTTATCTTTCTAAGTTTGAAGCAGTCTACCATTACTTGGTATCGCCTTGCCTTCCTCTACATTAGACGGTTCTATACCTATGCCGTTTATTCCCTCTTTTATTGTGTTGATGTTGTTGTCATTTACTGATTAACTGCTCTGATTCCCTGTTGTATTTCTTTTGGTTTTGGATAGTCCTTGAGAGTTCATTTCCTAGACTGGTATCTGGCTGGTATGATTCTGCGTCCTATATTCTGCCTGTGAGCTGAAGTTGTTTGTTCTCAGACCTAAGAACTCCATTTAATAATTCTTGTAAATTTGGTTTGGGATTTTACATATTCCCGTAATTTCTGTTTATCTAGAAATGACCTAATTTCACCATCATATTTGAATGAGAGTTTTGCAGGATACATTATTCTTAGTTGACAATTTTTTTCTTTCAAGATTTTATGTATGTCATCCCATTGCCTTCTTGCCTGCATGGTTTCTGCCGAATCATCTGAGCTTAGTCTTATTGTTTCTCCTTTGTATGTGACTTCTTGTTTTTCATGAGCTGCTCTCAGGATTCTTCGTTTGTCTTTGGTTTTGGTGAGTGTGATTACGATATGCCTTGGTGATTTTCTTTAGGGGTCTATCCTATATGGGGTTCGTTGAGCTTCTTGGATGGCCAGCTTTTCATCTTTCATGATATTGGGGAAGTTGTCTGTCAGCAGTTCTTCAATGATCCTCTCTGTGTTTTCTGTTTTCTCCCTCTATTCTGGAACTCCAATTACTCAAAAATTTTTGCTTTTGATTGTATCCCACATAACTCTCAGGGTCTCTTCATTTTTCTTTGTTCTTTTTTCTGAGTTTTCCTCAGAGTTGTATCCAAGTGTTTATCTTCAATTCCACTGATCCTGTCTTCCACCATTTCAAATCTGCTTCTCAGCCCGTCTATGACACCGTCCTTTTCTGAAGTCTTGTTTATCTTTTGAATTTCTAATTGTTGTCTTTGTATAAATTCTAGTTGTGAATTTATTTTGGCATTTTGTTCCTGCATTATTTTCCTGAATTGTTCCAATTTTTTGTCTGTATTTTCCATGACTTTGTCTATTGTTTCCTCATTTTTGTCTGCTTTTTGTTCAGCTCTTGGAGAATTCTGAGTATCAGAGATTTGAATTCCCTATCAGGTAGTTCTAGTGCCTTTTCTTCCACTGGAAAGTCATCTGGTATTTTATTTTGGATGCCTACTGGAACTATCCTGTCCTGTTTTTGTAGATGTTTTGATATTGTCTGCTGTCTTTGGGGCATTCAGTAGTTATTTTTCTCATTCATTGATTGTAGATTTGTTTGTTTCATCCTTTTTAAAAAAAATTTGGCTATGTCTTAGTAGGCGGGCTGTGTGTTCTTTGTTGTTTGCTCATCTGTGGGCACAATACTTTTCACCTCCTTCTCCAATTGGCAGGGTCAGTCACTCAGATATGTTATGGCAGGGCAGGTCTAGCTGAAGAGGAGTTATTGGGAGGGTTTGTTTTTGGCACTTACTACAGCCACCAAGGCAGGTCGGTAATCAGTGCAGGACAGGTTCCAGTAGGCCGTACCTGTGCTGCTTGGTGGTGTGATGTTAAGCACACGGTGCAGGTAGGCAGGATATAGTGGGGAGATTGTTATGTGTGGAGCTATGATGGATATGGGAGAGAGGAGAGAAGAATAGGAGCCAAAAACATACAAACAACCAAAAAAGAATGCTAGGGGAGCTTACCGTTGGAGTGGAGAGATGAGAGACTATGAAATGGAGAAAAACAAAAAGAGGAAGAGGAAGAAAAAAAAGAAATGAAAAGAATTAATAAATAAAAATCGGAAAGGGAAAAGAACAGCAAAGTTTCCAGGGATCCCACTGGTGCAGCTATAAGGTCTGGGGAAGTTGTTCTCAGGTGTTGCAGTACAGCCTGGCTAGAAGGCATAGAGGTATACAATGCAAGGTATTGAGGGAACAGAAAGAGAAGGAAGATATAGAGAGACGAGAAACTGAGTAATGAAGAAAGACAAAAAAGGAAAAACAGGGAAAAGAAAACAAAACAAACTAAAAAAAAAAAAAGAACAAGAAAATCCCCCCAATAAACAGGAAAAAAACAAACAAACAAAAAAAGAAATGCCCTCAGGGATCCCTCTGCATGTTTGTGCAAACTGAGGGGGCAGGTTCCCAAGCCATGCAGCACTGCCTGGCCAGAATGGGCTCACAACTCAAGAAGAGGAAAAGAAAACAAACAAACAATTCAAAACAAAGAAATGAACAAAAGTCCCAGGATCCCACCAGCGTGGCAGCCCAGCCCAGGAAGCAGCTCCACACTGGAACGGAGCTCTGCAGCCCCTCAGGAAGAAGCAAAGATGGCACACGGAGCCAGGTATTTGAGCGAAAGGAGGGAGAGGTGGTAAGAGGTAAGGAAGAAATCAAAAGAAGTGGGAAAAAAGCAACACCAGCAGCCAACAAATGGCACTTAGAGAGCCAGCTATTGCAGGCTGGTGGAATCCAAGCAACCTGTGCTTCCCGGACAAGAGGGTGTGTCCGCAGGAAGCAGATGAGGCTGAGTGTGGGTGAAGAAGTGTAGGGGGTGGGAAAGTGTATATCACAAATTACCGGAGCGCCATAGCCCCTCAGGAAGAAGCAAAGATGGCGCACAAAGCCAGGTATTTGAGTGAAAGGAGGGGGAGGTGGTGAGAGGTAAGGAAGAAATCAAAAGAAGCGGAAAAAAGCAACACCAGCAGCCAACAAATGGCGCTCAGAGAGCCAGCCCATTCGGGTGTGTGGAATCCAAGCACCTGGTGCTTCCCGGACAACAGATTGTGGCCGTGGGAAGCAGAGGAGGCCAAGTGAGGGTGAAGAAGGGTGGGGGTTGGGAAAGCATATATTGCAAATTACCAGTTGTTATGTCTCCCGCTGGAAGCTCCGTGAAGCTGCTTTCTCGTACCTGCTTGCTGGTCTCCGATAGGAGTCCAAGATGGTGGATCCACACTGCGTTAGCTGATAGGGGACCTCTGCATGAATCTCTCCTTGTTCTGCATTCTCTGTCAGTTTTCTCACTCCATTTGGTGCTTGGCTGAGTCCTTTATTTCTTCATTTGATGTTTTAGGGTTTCAGGATTGCTGTTTTCTCTGTGCGGCTTAGTTTTTCAGATCTTTGCTGTGGAGGGATAGAGTGGTGCTTCTGCCTAGAGAGCCATTTTACAATGTGTAAGTATTTTGGGCTCAGAAATCTTACACACCTGAGTTAGAATTCCATCCCTATTCCTTGTAGCTGTGTGATCATGGGCAAGTTACTCAACTTCTCTGTGTCTCAATTTCTCAATCTGGAAAAGTGATGATCATGAAATAATCCTGTGACATGTTTGGCCCAGGGACTGGAAAATATTGTGTTCTCAAAGCATGTTAGCTTGTAAAATTGCTATTAAATACATAATTCTTTTTAGAAAAATGGTGTCATTTACAAAAACTGCATACCTGCTATTTTTTCACACAACAGTTTTGAGTGTCTTTCTATGTGACTCTGAAACAGGCATCATAGCATTGTGTTTCTGAGATGCATAGTTCTCCATCTTATACACGAACCACAATATGTTTAACAGGATCCAATTGTTGGATTTTTAAATTAAAAAAACTTACTTTTTACTGTTATATATAACACTGCAGTAAACAACTTAAATACTTACCTAATAATTTTCTTACTGCTTGACGCATTTGTTCAATAAAAAAACGAATATTGACAAGTTTCTAGAAGTGGCTTTGCTATGCCCAAACTGGCCCCTCCAAGTTTTCTTTTTCTTTTTTTAAATTTACTTTGCTTTTTATTGGTGCAAGTTTTCAAATCAACAGAAATTTAGAAAGGACAGTATAATGGACACCCATATGTGCCTGGCACCTATATTTAACTGGTTAACATTTTACCGTATTTGCTTGATCTCTGTTTTTCTTAAATATTTGAAAATAAAATACATCCATCATGACATTTTATACCACTGCTTTACTATGCATCTCATAAAAATGAGGGCATTTTCCTCCATAACCGTTACACCATTATCATACCTAAAGAAATATAATTCCCAGATATCATCTAATATAGAGTCTAAAATTTCCCAGTTGTCCAAAATGCCTTTTACAGCTAGTTTTTTTTCAAACCAGAACTCAGTCAAGGACCAGGCATTGCATTTGATGGTAGTGTTTCATTAAAAAAAAAAAAAAAAAAAGACTATCGAGTTGATTCTGACTCATAGCGACCCTATTGGACAGAGTAGGACTGCCCCATAGGGTTTCCAAGGAGTGGTTGGTGGATTCAAACTGCTAACATTTTGGTTATGCTCCAATAAGCGTCTTTTAATCTAGAGCAGCCCCTACCACCTTGTCTCCCTCCCTCCACTCCCTGCCCGCTGTGCCCCACCACTCTGACTTAGACTTGTGGAAGAGACCCAGCTGGTTGACCTTCTGAACATTAAAAACCCTAGTTTTAGAGAAAATTCTCAGAAGTGAAATTGTTAGACCAAAAGGCCCACCCAGGTTGTAGACAGCCCTCTGTGTGAGCAAGTAAGAGCTTGCAGCTACAGGCTGCTCCCAAGTGAGGTTCTGATCGATGTATGCCCTTCGTTGTAAAGATTGGTTCCAGCAGGCCGCTGGGAGGCCCCACCCTTTTAGCAGGGACTCAGGAATCCACTGTACAGTGCCAAGTTTCCTCAGGATAAGGGTGACGGCTGCAAATTAGTTCCAGTCATGACAGTCTGGTTTAATGGAAAAGGTGACCTGAAGTCTAGCATGAGAAGAGAAGATATTTTGGAAAACTTCTTTCCACTCCATTTTTAGACTCAGGTGACTCTCTTCTGGGTAGACCTGCATTCCTTTGGTGAGTTGTATGAATGCAGATCTTTCTAATCAGAGATACTTGCTCAAATCCTGATTCTGCTTACTGGGGTAACTTGTTACCTTGAAAAAACCACTTAAACTTCTATTTCATTTGGCACTCTGATATGTGGAAGGGTTTGAGTCCTTTCTGATGGACCCACCCATCTTATACACTGCTGGGTAGTAAAGATACTGCCACTGAGAAGTAGTTAGGTCTTCTAACCTCCAAGGCAGGGCTTCTCGAACATTCATGCACATAAATTCACCCGGGGAAACTAATTGAAACATTCCATTAGACTCCGATTCAGTAGGTGAGGCCCAAAGGCTACTTTTTTTTTTTTTAATTGTGCTTTAGCTGAAATTTTACAGCTCAAGTTAATTTCTCATACAAAAATTTATACACATATTGTTATGTGACCCTAGTTGCAATCCCTATAATGTGACAGCACATTCCCCCTTTCCACCCCGGGTTTCCCTCATCCATCCAACCAGCTCCTGTCCCTTTCTGTCTTTTCACCCCGCCTCAGGACAGGAGCCGCCCATTTAGTCTTGTGTATCTGCTTGAACTAAGATGCACACCCTTCACAAGTATTATTTTGCGTTTTGTAGTTCAGTCTAATCTTTGTCTGAAGAGTTGGCTTTGGGAATGGTTTTAGTTCTGGGTTAACAGAGAATCTGGGAGCCACGTCTTTGAGGGTTCCTCTAGTCTCAGTCAGACCATTAAGTCTGGTCTTTTTACATGAATTTGAGTTCTGCACCACAATTCTCTCGTGCTCTATCAGGGACTCTCTATTGGGTTCCCTGTCAGGGGTCATTGGTGGTAGCTGGGCACAGTCTAGTTCTTCTGGTCTCAGGCTGATGGAATCTGTGATTTATGTGGCCCTTTTGTCTCTTGGGCTAATATTTTCCTTGTCTTTGGTGTTCTTCATTCTCCTTTTCTCCAGGTGGATTGGGACCAGTTGATAATCTTAGATGGCTGCTCCCTAGCTTTTAAGACCCCAGACAAAGAGGCTTCTTTTCTTAACAAGCACTCTATGAGATTCTGACTCAGGTGGTCCAGGTGCCTTACTGGAAGAGATCTTGATCTAGGAATTTCAATTCACTTCTCAGTGATAGGTAACGCTTTATAGCACTTACTATGTGCCAGGTATCCTTCTGAGTGCTTTACACATATTAACCCAGTGCATCCTCACAACAACCCTATGAGTCAGATAGTATTTGTACTCATATGTTATCAGTGAGGAAACTGAGGATCAGAGAGTATAAGTAACTTGCCCAAGGTTCGTACTTATGCCCGATAGCTTAGTCAGGATATGATAATACAGGTCAGATACAGTGACTATGAGACTTAAATTAAAAAGTGCATCTGATCAATTACAAATCCAAAAATTCTGAGAGTAAGGGGTTGATACTACTGTTTCATGGTGTGCAAGGAATATTTCCTATTATGATTAAAGAAAGACCAGTTGCTGTCATTTCTAATTACTTCAACCCCACAAGTGTCAGAACAGAATTGCGTACCCTCGTGTTCTCAATGGCTGATTTTTTCAAACTAGAGCACCAGGACTTCCTTCGAGGCACCTCTAAGTGGACTCAGACCACCAAAGTTTTGGTTAGCTGCCAAGCACATTAACCGTTTGCACCACCCAGAGATGAAAGTATTCTTTATTTGTCGTTCTGTTGTAACTGAGGTCGACTATCTAGAGAATGGATGAAATTTTGGCAAATAGCACTCAGTGTGTGCTTGCTGAGTGAATGAATAAAAACGTTCTAATATATTTCAATACTCTGCAAATGTTAGTCCTTGAGCCCGTACATGGTGACACACTTCTATGTGTTCACTTTTTGTTTATCTCCTGTCCAGTTCTGTTATGTCCACACAATACCACAGCCTGGAAAACCAGGTGACCAGTCATGGCAAATGTGGATTGCCAAGTAGCTTCCTGCTTTTGTTCTTTCCTAGCCATCCACCCTGTTGACAGAGTGAAAATAACATCGAACTGGGTCTTCAGTGCAGAGTTTTGGCACCGGGGGTGGAGTATCCAATAGGCAAGGTAAGCACGTGCTTACCTTGCTTACCAGATCATCTGTAGTGAACAATTTCACTACAGAACAGTAAGTAAGCACAAGTAAGCCCATCCTTACCTTCCTTATGGGGTTATCCCCGTCAGGGGTTGTAAATTTGAAAAGAGGCTTTGATTCTGTAGGAAGGTGCTGTGGGGTTGGGAAAGGGACAAATGCCAGCCAGACCTAGCAGCAGAGTCTTTGATGTGGTGAAAAAGTGTGAAATTGTTCACCAGAGGTGATCTGTAAGCAAGGGAAGCACTGTGCTTACCTTGCCTATTGGATAATCCACCCCTGCTTGGTGATGCTTGGGTCACTAGTCATGTTAGGATCCTAGTCTGGTCCCTTGCTCACTTTAGGCCCTCAGTTTCTCCACATAAAGGATGATGTTTAAAAGCACAGGCTTGGGTTCAAATTGTGGCTCTGACATCAGGAAAATAGTTTAAGTTCTTTGATTTTGAGTTGCCTCCTCTAGCAAATAAGGCAGGTTTCCTGCTGGTAACAGAGAAGGCTTTGGAGGTCTTCTGTTGCGTTCAAATCTCAGCTCAATCATTTACTAGCTGTGTGTACCTTGGGAAAGCAACTTACCTCATCTATAAAGTGGGCTAATAATAATATTTGCCTTAAAGTGTTGGTGTGAGGATGGAATGAGTGAATACAAGCAAGCCCTTTAGCACATTGTCCAGCACATAGTAAGTACTGACTGAAGTTAGCCATGATATTACAATTAAAATGGAAACCATTAAACAAACCTTCTTTTTGAGTTTGAGAGAAGGTTTGATATTATTTACTATATAATTACAGATGTTTGGTAATTGTTCCATAAATGTTAAAAAAAAAAAAATTGCCTTTGGGTCAATTCTGACTCATGGTGACCCCATGTGTCATAGAGCAGAACTGTTCCATAAGGTTTTTTTTTTTTTTGTCTGTGAACTTTGCAGAAGCAGATCACCAGGGCTTCCTTCTGTGGTGTGGCTGGGTAGGTTTGAAAAGCCAACCTTTAGGTTAGTAGCTGAGTGCAAACCGTTTGCACCACCCAGGGACTTCCCATAAATATTAGTTGTTAAACATACTACTACAAAAAGATGAGGTTGAATTCAGAGATTTACAAGAGCCTTTCCAGCGCTAACATTCTGTGATTTTTAAAAAGTAGCAAGATAAAAGACCTGCCATTTTAACTTGAAGAGATGTGGTTCCATCACAAGAAATCACCACGTGTTGTTTCTGAGGCTATTTGGGTGAGGAGGCGCTCTGAGCTCAGGGCTGCTTTCCAGAGAACAAGCTGTCAGCTTTAAGGGTAAAGATTGATATAGATGTTTCCAGGAAGACATTTCAGTACTTAGAGATTAGACAAGATCATCTAGATTCACTATTCTTTCAACTAACGGAAATGTCATTTGTTTTGAGGGTTGCTACATTATTCTATTTGGTGATAAGAAACATATAATCCTAAAGGATGCTTTTCGCAACCAAAGCTGAGTCTCTGGCTTTCCTGTTCTGGCATCATTCAGGTGGAACTATCCAGTTCACCCCGAAACCCTGGAAGAAGGTGTTGTGGTAGGGATACCAGATAAAATACAGGATGCCCAGATAAATTTCAATTTCAGATAAACAATGACTGATTTTTTAGTATAAATATGTATACTTACACAGTGAAACCTGTGAGAGCCGGAACTTGATGGGACTGTCTTGTTTTTCCGGGTCTCGAAAGTTTTCCTCCTTTGACAAGGTGCAGTCTTACCACTTTTCTGTTGCTCATTTTAATGGAAAATATTTGCGTTTTCCTTCTCTGACAGGTTTCCACCTTACACAGGTTCTGGCTTTTGCAGGTTTTACTGTGTAAGTATGTGTATGTTAATCCCCAAAACCAAACACTTTGCGGCAGAGTTGATTCTGACTCAAGATGACCTTATATGTGTCAGAGTTGGGCTGCCCTCCATAGGGTTTTCAATGGCTGTAATCTTATGGCAGTAGATTGCCAGATCTTTCTTCCAGGGCACTGCTGAGTAGATTAGAACTGCCAACCTTTCAGTTAGTAGCTGAGTGCAAACCATTTGTGCCACCCAGGGGCCTATGTACGTATTAGTATGCGCTAGAGATAGCAAATATTTACTTGCTAAATATGGCAACCCCATGCTGTGGTGTAGGGCAGTGCTTCTCAAACTTCACTATGTTTGTAAGTTACCTGAGGATTTTGTTAAAATGCTGATTCTGACTCAGGGGTTGTGATGTTGACGCTGCAGTTTTAAGGATCACATGTAGTGGAAAGGGTGCAGGGTAGGGTTTCCCAGACTTGCCAGAGTAGGCGAATCGCCAGTGGTGCCTACTGGAAATGTAGATACTTTGATCTCATCTGAGATAGTCTCTGTGGGAGGGGCTTTCAGAGGTTTATTAGTGTCACCAGCTGGCAGCCCTGGTTGATGAATAATGTCCCAGTGGGTTTTATCAGGCAACTTTAAGCAATCTGGTGTGAAGCAGTGGTCCTAAACTGGATCAGAATTACCTGGAGGACTTGTTAAAATCCCCACATTTCTGATTCAGGAGGTTGGGGTGGAGCCCAGGATTCTGCTTCTCTAATAAGCAGTCCCTCTTAAGAACTGCCACCTTAGACAAATCCTTAACATCTCTACAAAGTGGGAGCAGTGACGGCACACACCTCACATGACTGTAGTGTGGATTTCCCGCTCTTAGGAGGCAAAAGCTCTTGGCAACTCCTAAGTCCCATAGGAGATGAAAGTGAGTTACGGTGATGAATTTTTCAAAAGTTCTAAAATGTAGCAACCAAAGCTGGTGTATCTTCTTAAACAGAAAATCATTGGTTTAAAGAAAAAAAAAAACTTTTTTCCTTATTCTCTTCTTGCAAGATTCAGAAAACTGTATTTCTTTCTCATCTCCATAGTGGTCTTTATTAAATAGCATGTTCCTAGATCTCATGAGACCAGTTTCCCAGATGTGATGGGGGATTGAAGATAAAATCTTATCTATTTCAGGCTGGAAAACAGTTGGAAAGACCCTGATCATGTGATCAAATCTTCGCTTTCCAGAAAAAGGGCTTTCTTGTTACAGCTAGGATTCCTTAGACATGAGTTACTTTGATGTCAATCATGTTAATAAACACATAAATGAAGTCTTGCAAAAGAAGAAATCAATAGCTGTGCTTACAAATTTCTGAAAGCACTTATGAGGTTGATTCTTTCTGACATATTAGAAATATAGAACTTAGACAAGTCAGGTAATACAGAGATCTTAAAAAAATGTAACTTTTTATACAACAGGTTTATAAGGGTCCCTCATTCAAAACCAATACTCTAGCATTTTCTGAAATGGAATTTAAGGAAGCCTGGTAAGCAATTGTAAATACCTTGTTTATAATGATGGGGCCATACGTTGATGGTTTTATGGTCATCAGTAGTATGCGAGAGCATCTGTTGGGAGTCTAAGAAACCAGAGCTTGGAGATTGTTTCTGCTACTGTGTGCTCTTCTTGCAGAGCTTGGTTTCCCCTTCAGTACGTCAGGTTTAAGGACACTGACCTGTGAGGATGTCAGTGAGAGTGAAGTGTGTGTAAAGTCACTAGACCCGTGCTCCATGAAGCATAATGGCGCCGTGTTATTTATATGGTTACACATCTGAATGTGTCGTCTTTATTTTTCCTGCTGTTTTAAACTTTTTTATCTTTTTCCCTTTTCTTTCTTTCTTTGGTCTTTCCAACCAACAAATCAAAACGTGAGGTCTATTTTGAATTATACTGCTTTATCCAGAAATGTTGAGATAGGCTTTTTGGCTTTTGCTTTTGGGTCTGTGCCTGTGAGTGCATGTGTTTAAATCTTTAAGTGAGGAAGAAACCGAGGCCCAGAGTTTAAATAACTTGACTGAGGTCAAGGTGGTTGCAACAGAGCTGAGGTTTGAACACAGATTTTGATGCAAATGGCGTTCTCTTGGCATTATGATCGTCCCGTTGACCTCAGACGAAAGGGTGGCAGTTACTGGGTTTCAATGTTGAAAAACTGACAGGGAAAAGAGGTACAATTCACTGCTGCTAATTTAGGAGCAAATCATCCAGCTAGACCCCTTTGTCTCTTTTATAATAGCCTTTAGCTGTTTTGGTCATTGTCATGGATTGAATTGTGTCCCCCAAAAATAATTGTTGTCTACTTGGCTGAGTCATGATTCCCAATATTGTATAATTGTGTGCCATTTTGTAACCTGATGTGATTTCCTTATGTGTTATAAATTCAATCACTATGATGTAATAAGATGGATTAGCGGCAGTTATACTGATGAAGTATACAAGATTGGATAGTGTCTTAAGCTAATCTCTTTCGAGATGTAAAAGATGCGAGCAGAGACACATGGGAACCTCATACCACAAAGAAAGCAGTGCCGGGAGCAGAGCACGTCCTTTGGACCTGAGGTTCCTGCACAGAGAAGCTCCCAGACCAAGGAAAGATTGATGACATGGACCTTCCTCCAGAGCCGACAGTGAAAGCGTTCCCCTAGAGCTGATTCCCTAAATTTGGACTTGTAGCCTACTGGACTGTGAAAGAATAAACTTCTCTTTGTTAAAGCCATCCACTTGTGGGTATTTCTGTTAGAGCACCATTAGATGACTAAGACAGTCATTAATAATTCTGCCAGAGGTTTATCAATGTCACAATTTAGAAGCTCTGGTAAAAAGTAACCTATGAAGAGTAGATCAGGTCTTCTGTTGAAAACTGGAAAGTGGTATTCAATATATCTAATCAGATTGAGGAGTCTCTAGGTAGTACAAAAGGTTTACGTACTGGGCTGCTAACAGAAAGGTTGGAATTTTGAGTCTACCCAGAGATGCCTTGGAAGAAAGGCCTGGTGAGCTACTTCCAAAAAATCAGCCATTGAAAACCCTATGGAGCACAGTTCTACTCTGGCACATGAGGGGTCACCATGAGTCTAAGTCCACTTGACAGTAACCGTGTGTGTGTGTGTGTGTGTGTGTGTGTGTGTGTGTGTGTGTGTTTTAATATTGGATACTAGAATGTTTGTCTAAGTGTTAACTCTTTAGTTGCTGGATTGAAGAAGTTCTGGGCAGCTAGAGTAGAGGTTGGATACTTAGGGGTTTAGAGTAGTGGCTATTTACCAACCAATAAGGATTTAAATATTTTAACCACCAGCACCACAATACCAGTGTGAACAGGGTGGAACTCTGCCCTAGTTAAATAAGTGGGCTCCTAAACATCCATCCCCATTTCTTTGGATAATCAATGAAAATTGACATCAGTTACACGAAGACAAGTTCTCATCACCAGATTTTTAATTTTTCTGGGCTAGTAAGAGTTATAAACTAAACCCTGTGAAGCTTTCCCAAAATTCTGGTGCTGGGGATCATACAGCTCTGATTTTGATTCAGAAGAGTTGGGCGTATTTCTGGGATCTGTGTTTTTAAGCGCTTTCCCTACATGTTTCTGATATGTTATAGCAGCGTTAGATGACTGATCTGTTGCAGATCTTCTGTTTTACCCTCCAGATGTACACTCAACTTTTTTTTCACCGTGCTCTGGTCTCAGCAGGCTGAGCTCTGTGGACTGCCTTAGCAAACTCCTCTCCCTTCTGGCTCTCTTTTAGGATCAGCCCATGGGGAGCTCTGGCAGAAGTGGGAGGGAGGAAAGAGAAAAAGGTGGGGGCATTTTATTCCCTTTCTCCCTCCTAGGGGTCACTTTGGGCGGCTGTGACCTCGACCAAAGATCACTGCTCCTTGGAAAGTGGCCCTCTCCACATGCCTCTTTCTTTCCATATTCTGATAACCACGTAACCATTCGCTACCCTTGCCCCTTCAAGCAGCTAAGGGATGGTAATAGCTCTGCTGGCACTAGCATCAGTGTGCTGTTACGTCTTGTATGGTTTTCTTGCACCCTTTAAGACAATTCCTTTACTGAATCACTCCTCATTATTCTATTTGTGCCATATTTTTCCTGCTGGGAACTTGCCTAATAAACTCTGCCTTATTCTCTTCCCCAGCCTACCGTTGGACTTGTTAGCTGCTGTGGAGTAGACCTTGACTCATGGTGACTCCATGCACAGCGAGACTGGATTATTGTGATCCACAGGGTTTTCACTGGCTGATTTTCAGAAGTAGAGCCCTAGGCTTTTCTTCCTAGCGCGTCTTAGTCTGGAAGCTCTGCTGAAACCTGTTCAGCATCACAGCAACCTGCAAGCCTCCACTGACAGACGAGTAGTAGCTGTGCTTGAGGTGCATTGGCTGGGAATTGAACCCAGGTCTCTCATATGGAAGGTGAGAATTCTACCACTGAACTACCATTGCCTTCTCCACTGGACTTAAAGGATCTCTAAGAAACCTCCCATTACCAACATTCTGACTCTGCCTATAGCTTAGGTGAGCTTAGACTTCTCTCGTCTGCCAGAGTGAACTCTGTCATGATTGGTCTCTCTGAGGTACAAGGGGAGAGATGAAAAGACAGACCGAGTTCTAACGTCTACCTTCTAACATACTGCCTTCTTTGTGTGAAATCTCAGAAGGAGGACTGGCTAATTCTAGTTGGCAAAGAAGGAACAAATTGCAGAAGAAGAAGAAGAAATGTAAGTGGACTTTGTAAGTTTTATTCAAATGATACAATATGATTACAATGTGAAGGAGTTTGCTCTCAAGGAGAAATATTTAAAGAGGCCTTAACTAGGTCTGTCTTTGGCAGCAGATTTTTTAATGCCCCTTGGTATTTGCATGGTCAATTAATCCTTGAAAGTAATGACTAGTAGGCAATTTATTTGGATGGTACAAAGGGCTAATTGGTAAATTGTCACACAAAATCTTGTGGACAAAAAATTATGCCTGTCTTTTAAAAATGTGCCTTTTATATTTGAAGGGAGAGCTCTAGTGCCTTGGGCCTCAGAGGAATTCAGCCTGCTGATGTCAGAATTAATGAAGAAAACAGAGCCTTAAGTGTAAGGATGGATGGAGTGAAAAATGCATTAAAGATTAATGACATTAGACTAGCGGGAGAGCCACATTTTCTGGTGATCAAAGACTCTGAGGCTTTCATCTGCAAGTGCCTGGGAGAATGTTGAACATCTTGGAATTTGTCATATCACCTTTGGTTAAATTCTATCAGCCTGCTATTCAGGAAGGTGCTTCGAGGTAAATCCCCTACCCTGTAACTCTGTTCTGTTCACTTATTCAACAAATATTTATTGAGCATCTCCTCTGTACCAGGCATCATTAAAAACAAAAAACTGGGGACAGCAATGAGCTAAAACAACATATTTTCTGCTCTCATGGAGATTACAATGTAGTAGAATAGACTAGTTTATTAAATAATAGAATAAGTACGCATTTACAGTGTAAGATCGAGTGATTCTATTTCTTGCAATATGTACTAGGATGACAAGAAATCTAGTTTCAAAACACCACAAACATTGGGTGAAATATAATAAGAAACATTTTGAATGTGGAGCTGAGCCCCTCCAAAAGTAAAAAAAAAAAAAAAAAAAAAAAAGTCACCAGGGGCCAGAAACAAAAAGAAAACTGAAAAGCAGAGAGAGGAGTGTGGGCTAAAGTTCTGGTTGCCTTGCCTATGGAGTGAAAGGGAGAAATTCCCACAGATAACACATACAAGGGAACAGTTCACCATGAGTGAGAATCAGCAGACACAATGGACAGTTGAATTTAAGTCCTCCAACTAAGGCAATGTTCTGAAGGAAGCAAGGTGGCTCTCTCAAAGCACTGAGACCAATTACCTGGCCTGAAGTGGGCCAGGCGTCATTATGGAAGCATCACTGAAGACAGCATGCTTGGAGTGAGTGCTGAAGGGTGAGTTATATGGAAGGTTGGCCACGTGAAAAGTTGTCTTGGACAGAGGGGTCAAGGTGCGTTGGAAGTACCGAAAGACTGGTATAACTGTAGGGAGAAAGTGACTGGGAAAATTGTGCAGTATGGAACTTGAAATCTAAACTAATAAAGGTCCAGTCTTTATGGGGATATAATTTCTATGTGTATCTGAAAAGCAATGGGCAGCCACTGAGAGTTTTAAGCAGTGTGATAGCATCAGAATTGCTATTTTAAAACCACCTTCTTGCCATTTTGTATAGTAGGAATGGTAGCAGGGAAAGAATGGAGGACGGTTCAGGTAAGAGAACATGGTGGCTTAAACCCTGGATGGAATGAGAACAGTAGTTTGTGAAATGTAAAAAGCTAGCCTAGCCACTACCAAACTCTTGACCCTTAGAATTTTGGTGCTCACATCTTTGTTCCACTGCTCACCCCTGTAGACTGTGAATTTGAGTGACATCCCATGAGTCATCTCACTCAGCTCTATCATCACCATTTCCAGGTTGGCCTGGCTTGCCTTGTCTACCAGGGCACTTCTGTCAGCTTTCTCTTTCAACTCCGGCTCTGTCATGTCTTTCACTTTGTTCATTTCTAGTTTTTTTTTTTTTTTTTTTTAACACGACCCTGTATATTCTTGTATTCAACCAGGTGAGCCTGGAGCTTCTCCATGGTTCTGTCGAACATAATGTAGTAGCGAGCTTTTATCATCTCTATACGATTGCCCCAAACTCTCTTAAGTTCCTCTTCTTTCTCTAGCCTGAATTTCTGGAGGCTGCCAAACTTCTCCTGCAATACATCCACTGTTGTCCTGAGCTTAGAAGAGACTCCCATATTAGGTAGGTATGTCAAGTGCTGTTGCAGCTTGGATGACAGCTGGGAAAATTCTTCTTTCAGGGAGTCGTGTCTAGCAGACATCTGGGAACGTAGCTCACAGAATACTTCCCAGCTTTCTTCTCATCTTCGGGGCTCATGGCTTCTTGGGCAGTCAGCATGGGCACAGACAGCATGGTGTTAGGGGAGGCAGAGGAGAGAGGGAGATGTTGGCACCAGAGTGTGAAGGAGGGAAGTAGTTGTAGTAGAAATCTTCTAAGTTGGTGTCATCAGTGAAGGTCACAAATGTGGTGGCTCCACAGGTGGTCCTAGTGCCCAGATTGTCTGCAAGCACCCCAAAGGGGCTGCCTGAGGCCATGGTCATGATTATGGTGTCCACATCGGTGGCAGGAACATCCCTGGCCATCTTGGCAGCTACCTCGGCTGCCCAGGCTGCTGTGGAGGCGGTGATGGCAGCACTTCCTCCACTAGATGGCAGACCAAGAAGCCTCATGGTGTACTTCCCTGGGGGCTTGGTGGCCCTATCCCTGGGAGCCCTCACTTGGAAGGAATACAACTATTCCTTCTTTTCCATGACAGCCTGGAGTTGGTGGGCCACTGAGTGGTGAGGCTGCTGAGGCTGTAGTGGATGGGGCAAGGCTGAGCCCAGCTCCATGGCTGATAGTGGGGCCCTGGAGGGCTGGGCTGGGCTGATGCTGGAGCTAGACAGGCTGCAGAGGGCTTGACCAGCCTGAGCCAGGTTAGAAGAGGCCTGAGTCCCAGGAAAGAACAAGTGTTTGCCCTGGGTCAGCCTCTGGGAGCAGGTCAGCATCCTGGGGGCATAGGCCAGCCTCCGGTGGAGTGAGCCAAGGAGCCTGGGAAGGCCCAGTTTCCAATACAGGCCAAGGTGCAGGTGCTAGACTGGGCCCCAGCAAAAATTTCAGTGCAAGTGTGACTGCACTCCAGCAAGGGTCCACATACATCCCAGCCCAGGGTCGGTCCCAGGCTCCATGCAGCCCAGGCTGAGGTTCAGGCCCCTCCTGGGGTGCCTGAGGATGGCCTGGCTCCAGACTCCTGGTGAGCAAAATGACTCATGCAGCATCTTGTAATGCCACAACAGTATGCAGGAACTTGTGGCCTGTGATGGGCTGCGAGACCTGGATGAGACCAACAGCCTCGGTCCTGGGTGGTCTGGGGAAGGGTGGCCTCGGGAGTAGCTCGGAGGTCTGCACAGCCACTGACTCCTGCCACAGGGACTGTCTGGAGTTCTAGAGGTGAATGTGGCCTCGTGGAGGTTGCTTCACACACCAAGTCCTTGATTTGGGGAGGGGGGCTGTTTGCCATGCTCTGGACAGCAGTGTTTTCAAACTTGTCCTTCAGTATCTCATCATACTTCCTGAAGGTTTCCATAGGGTCCTTGATTGTGTAAAGGTCACTGAGCAGTTTCTGCAGGATCTGCATGGTGTTTGCTGCTGCCTCTTCATTGCTTCTACCATCTTCTGGAGCTTTATCATCTGCCACCCTTCCTGGGCAGGCCACTGGTCTCGGTCCCCGGAGGGCCTCCAGCAGCTGGGATGGCCTCCTGCAGCCCCTGCAGCAAGGCCAGCTGATTCTCCAACTTGTCTTGTCGATGCAGTTCAGCATGCGGTCAAAGATGTTGCTGAGCCTCTTCATGGGGTTTGGGATGTTTCATATTTTTTAATATAAAAGAAATAAAACTTAACAGGTGATATTGACATTGGCTTTACCCATCTCTATTCCCATTTCCTCTTCTACAGTCTCCTGTGTTAGGGACATGCACTTCCAAATCTTGTTCTTCTTTTTCTACCACTTATGTATGTATTCATAAATAGGGTATTGTGTTGAGTGTTAAAAATATTCAGAATTTGTAATATGCTATTCCTAGTGGAAAGTTGGCGACATGAAAAGTTGTCTTGATTAGAGGGGTCAGGCATGGCTGAAGGGAAAGAGTGAGAAGGAACTATCTACAATGAGTGTTTTTCACTTGGTATTATGTTTTTGATCTCTGTCCATGTTGAATCTTATAGATACAGATTTTTCATTTTAAATTCTGCTGCTTTCCATCTTAATTATCTATTCTTCTATTGTTGGACATTTAGGTTATTTATAATACAATTTCACAAATGCTGGTCTATCTTGAACAGTCTTCTGGGACACAAATGCAAGAACTCATATGGGGTATATATTTAAAAGTGGAATTATTGATACCTGCTTTTCACTTTGCCAATGGGACTTACGTCTTTATTGGTCATTCAAGTGGGGCAAAGGAAATATCCTTTTAAAACTCAGGAAAACTTGTATTTGTCTTGTATCTTGTCAGAGGAAACAAGCTGAAAGTGGAATGTGCTTTGTAGTTCAATTCTTGCATAAGAGACTAATGGGCACACCAGCCCAAAAGCAAAGGCAAGAAGGCAGGAAGGGACAAGAAAACTGGAAGAATGGAAACAGGGAACCCAGGGCAGAGAAAGGCAGAGTGTTGACACATTGCAGGGTTGGCAACCAATGTCACAAAACAATTTGTTTATTAACTGTTGAATGAGAAACTAATTTGCTTTGTAAACTTTCACCTAAAGCACAATAAGAAAAAAAAATCCAAAAAAAAAGTGGGATTATTGCTTTCTAGATTATGTCTATTCAAAATTACTCATGTGCTGCCAAATTGTTTTCAAAAGTGGCTGCAGCAACTCAGATTTCTACCAGGAGTACACATTGTCATCAATATCTTGTGAAGTCAGACTTATTTTTCCCCTATCTGAGGAGGGTGAACGGTGTCCTACTTTACTTTAGTATGCAGTGCTTTGGTTATTAGGAATCTCTGGGTGGGTTAAGCACTCGACTACTAACCAAAAGTTGGTGGTTCAAACTGACCCAGAGATGTCTCAGAAGAAAGCCCTGGTCATCTGTTTCCAAAAAGTTATAACCTTGAAAACCCTATGGAGTGAAGTTCTACTCTGCACACTTGGGGTCACCATAAGTCAGAATTAAGTCACCAGCAACTGGTTACTTTGGTTACTAGTTGAAGATGAGTGTATTTTCAGGTTTTTTTGGCTATTGAGTTTCTACTTGGCTTGGCATATCTTTCGCTCATGTGTTCTGAATATGGATTCCCATTTTGTGATGTGTTCCAAATAGCTATTCTCATTTTGTCCTTTGTTTATATTAGCGTACGTCATGCATAAATTGATACTTTTCACATGGACAAAATGTAAGTCTTAACTTCTGTTGATTGTATTTTTTGTTCGTGAAGGGCTTCTTTGGTGAGATGCAGCATAGCTGAATGGTTAGGAGATTTGTCCCTGGAGCCAAACTGCTTGAGATAGAAGGTGGGTTGTCATTTACCTTATCGTGTCTTATATATATTATCACATTGCATTGCTAAAGACTTTCATTACAGTGTTGAACAGTAGAGGTGGTTAAAGGAGGTGGGGCCAGCGAAGTGCCTCATGAAGTAGCATCATTGTCTTGGTTAGGAGTTATAGAAGTTCTTTAGACCTTCCCTGTGTAGCAGCCACTGACCTAAGGATAGATTTTGCCGCTGGTGCCTCATCCTCCAGGGAAGGAAGAAGAGGTGGGTTGTGGTCAAGTGATCATTTAGAGGGAGCAGCCATGCTATATATGCGGATAGCAGACTCAAGTCAGGACTGCTGAACACTATTGTAAATCCACCGTTAATTTTCTATTTTACTTCATATTGTATTTTACTTGCCATTTTCTTTATTGGTATTCCTCACTAGACTAATGAAGATAATGTCCATGTCAATATTGTTGACTGATATAGCTCCCAAAGCCTAAAATATGTCTGTCATATTGTAGGTAGTTAGCTAGTTGTTGCATGAAGGAATTAATGATCTCACTTTATTTCTTTGTTCAATAATATCTGTAAAATGGGGTCAGTGGAACTTTCCCCACCAACCTCAATAGCTTGGGAAGATTAAATCAAATAATGTGCTTTGAAAAGTCACCCACAGTCTGTAATGACCACAGGTCATAGTGGACAGCAGTGGACAAGGAAGCACAGGTAAGTGGTGCATTTGTTTGTCTCTCCCACCAGAATATGAGTTCCATGAGAACAGGGATCTTGTCTGACTTTTTCTCTGCTGTAACTGAAATGCCTAGAATAGTGCCCAGAACTCACGTATTTGTTGGAGAGATGGAATAGAATAGATTTTAATCAATATCTTTATTTGACTCAGGGAAAATAGAGGAGAACATGAGAATAAGTTAAAAGGTATGATGTGAGAACATATATATGAGTGAGGGTATCTATGAGAAGAGTGAAAAAGAGGAAGGCAGGATTGAAAATAGATGAGAAAATACTAAACAAGAATGAAGCAGACATTGACCAGGACTTAAAAAAAAGCTCCTAGGCTGAAAAGGTCAATTTGGTGTTTGAAGCTGTCTTTATAACAGAATAGAATTGATTGAATAACCAACCTGATTGCATAAAACTGGTCATTAAGATGGAAAGGGAACCACAATTCAACTGTAACTTCTTGATTTAGTATTTGTAAGTCTATGAAGAGAGAAGAGAGATGAGAGTCTGCAGATCTCTGACCTTTTGCATTCTGTAGAAGTGCTTTAAGAGCTGGACAGTTGCCTGTCCTCTGAAAAAAAGTAGTAATGTATCCTGGAGAACTTTGAATTTTTACTTGGGTTTTAGCCATCTTAAAATTCCCGTATTCTCTTAAAAGTGGTTTTTGTAGGCAGCTGTTGTTTTTGCCTGACCTGCATCTATTTCTTCTTCTTCTTTTTTGCCCCTGCTAACAGCATCCCAATTTGTTTTGGGGAGTAAGTCTTTCCAGAGTCTCATTCATTTGATTGATGTGAGCATGGACTACTCTTCCAGCTCCAGGGTTGGCCATGTAACCCAGGCCAGGGAAATTGACATAGGCCATCTTCCTGGTCGCAGTGTTTGGCTCAGGGATGGGCATAAGGCCCAAGACAGTCCAAAGACTCTCAGTCTTGGAAATGTGGTCTCAACTTTGTAAAAGAGAGTCATCCTTCAGCTGAGGTTGCTGCATTGACTCTCACCCAGAGGGGAGTAGCTGCCCAAGAGAAGCCAACCCAGATGAAGCTAGTAGAGAGAAACTGAATCCGGATGATAATATTTTAGTGTCTGAATCCTTTCTTGCTTGAAGCTCCTCTGCCCTAGTCATTTCATTTGGGTCAGCCAGTAAATTCTCTACTTCATTTAAGCTGATTTGAGCAGGGATTTATTTGCAACTCAAAATGGCCTTGACTACTACACTTTGATTTTTTTTTTTTTTTAACTTTTCTCTGGAATTAATTCTTGAGAGCAAATTTCCTTAGACGTAGGCTGGTGAAGATCAGGAGAGCACAGCATGTATCTTCTAGGTAATCAGTTATTGAGGACACGTCTCTGAAGGCAACATTATAAATGGAAGTAACACTGGGTTACCTGAACTGCACGTCAGTGCTTGCTAATCTATAGCCAGAGGTGGTTGAACTAGATGATCTCAAGGTTGGTTGTATCCAGGTCAGAAGTGTAAAATTCTGAGACAGTTTTTCTTAGTACGACCTTTTGATCTCTCTTGTATTCGTCTGCAGTTCTGATGGCCAAGGCTAACTCTTGCCAAGTTCCAGACTATACCTTGCCATTCATCCCCCTTTCTTATTTCTGTTCATGTTTCCTAAGGCCCTGATAAGAAGACACTTCAGCTATGATAATAATGATGAAAAAAGTCATCATTTTGAATTCTCACAATACTAAGTGCTTTACATAAGTCATTTAACTTAATTTTCCCAAGAACCCAATGAGGCAGGAATTAACATGTGATATGTAATCATTGATCCAGCATGAGTGCCTTTGGTTTATTTGGTTTAACTTCACCTTGCCTAACCTCCTCTAGGTACAGATGGAGCAGGCTTCTCCATCACCACCCTAATTAGTATCTAGAGTCTCATGACCTTTTGAGAGGCTTACAGGTTCCCTGAGGAGTTGAGAAATGTATTCATGGGATGTCACTTGGACCAATCAGCTGAGGTCTACCATAAATAAATGTCATTTCTCCTGCTGAGTATTTATAGGTGAATTATGCTGTCCCCTTTTGCTTTCAGGTAAGATGAATGGACAGGTTTTTCATTCAGCAATGGCTTGGCAGTTACTGATAAGGGTGATGGTTCATCTCTCACATGACCCTTTGGAGCACAGAGCCCTTTAAAGTGGTCCTTCATGAGTTTGATTCTTGGTTCTTCATGGGTAGATGATCTTCAGTCGTTTTAGGCAGTTGTCCTGAAGATCAGATTCTTACCTACTAGGCCTTTTTCTTTTATCTTTTTAATTGTTAATTCTTCCATCTTCCTTTCATCCTTTCACTGCCTCCTCACCCTCCTTCTTTGTGAAAACTTACTTATTCTTCTCGTTCTTTTTCTTACGCAGTTGACAGGAATGGTTCATTAAACCCACAACTCAAATTATTAGCAACGAAAAAGAAGTATTTCCCTTTCCTTCAAAATCAAGAATTTAAATCTAAAACCATGCCAGGAGCTGAAGGGAAGTCCTTACAACTAATCTTCCAGTTTCACCAAAAAAAAGAGAAAATAGAGTTAATTTTCCTTATCGAAACAATGTGGATGTTCATATTCTAAAACAATTTTAATCCTCATTTTACAGATTAGGAAACTGAGGCTCAGAGACTTTAAGTGAAAGCCACAGGTCACAAAGTTAAGAAGCTGCAGAGCTGAGTCAAACGTAGATGGGGCTGAGTGTAAAGTCCTGCTATTTTCCACTGAGCCCAGAGGATGTGGACAGGATCTGGCCCATGATGTATTCTTAGGAATATGATCCTCGAAAAAAAGTCACAAATAATAGCTTTTAGGGAAAAATAAGGCATAATTTACCAGGTTTTTTTAGGTTCTCTTTTGCACAGATCATTATGGCAATGAGCCAATAAAACATTTAGAAGTCTGTGCAGATTTCTAAAAATATAACCCATAATGGTCCTTGACAGTGAACATTCCTCTCTGAAATTCATAGTTTATAGACAAACTCCTAGGCATTTATTTCTGTTCTAAAATTGAAAAAAAAGACTCCAATATGTACTGTAAGAAATTTTACTGATAAAAATTCTGCAACTAATGCCTGTTTCTAACCCATTTCTAGTTTTATTTCTCAACATCCGGTGAGTTATGGGGTTAAATAACATTTTTAATAATTTTGACCCTTACATAACATCTTTGAACACAGTACTTCATTGATTCTTCAGAAACTGGAAACTATTCTTTCTGTATAGATAGCTATTGACTTTTCACATTTCCCATTACATAGTTTTGTGGATAAGTTTGCTTCTCACCAGTTCTTGATCAGTCCTTCCCCTTCATTTCTTGTGCCAGGGTATGGGAAAGAAAAACATGTGTATTTAACATTGACTTGAAGCACTTACCAATGAAGATCAAAACTACAGCTTTCAGCTTGAATTACACCTCAATATAAAGAAAACAAAAATCCTTGTAAGTGGACTAATAAGCAACATCATAATAAAGGGAGAAGGTACTGAAGTTGTCACAGATTTCATTTTACTTGAATCCACAATCAAAATTCCAATTATTAATGCATGTTTGCAGCTGTTTCTTCTCATTTTGAGTTTTGCCACATCAGCAAATGAGGATCCTGAAAGCTTTACACCATCCATGTCGTTAAGGTCAACTCTACTTTGAAGAGGCATCTCTTCCCCAGTCGTATTTTGAGTGCCTTCCAACCTGAGGGGCTCATCTTCTGGCCCTACATCAGACAATTGTCTACTACTAATCATAAGGTTTTCACTGGCCAATTTTTTCCGAAGTAGATTGCCAGGTCCTTCTTCTTAGTCTATCTTAGTCTGGAAGCTCTGCTGAAACCTGTCCACCATGGGTGACCCTGCTGGTATTTGGAATATTGGTAGCATATTTTCCAGCATCACAGCAATACACAAGCCACCACAGTATGACAAACTGACAGACGAACAGTGGACCATGGAAGCAGCAGTCAAGAAATCAAATGGCATATTGCACTGGGCAAATCTGCGGCAAAAGACTTCTTTAAAGTATTAAAAAGCAAAGATGTCACTTTGATGACTAAGGTGCGCCTAACCCAGGCCATGGTATTTTCAATCTCCTCATATGCATGTGAAAGCCAGAGAATGAGTAAGGAAAACCAAAGAATTGATGCATTTGAATTATGGTGATGGTGAAGAATATTAAATATACCATGGACTGCCAGAAGAATGAACAAATCTGTGTTGGAAGAAGTACAGCCAGAATGTTCCTTAAAAGCAAGGGTAGCGAGACTTATCTCATGTACTTAGCACACATTATGAGGAGGGACAACTCCCTGGAGAAGTGCTTGGTAAGGTAGAGGGTCGGCAAAAAAGAGAAAGAACTTCAATGAGATGGATTGACACAGTGACTCCAACAATGGGCTCAAACATAGCAACAATTGTGAGGATGGTGCAGGACCGGACACTGTTTCATTCTGTAGTACATGGGGATTCTGTGAGTCGGAACCTACTTGATGACACCTAACAACAACAACAGCAGATGACGGCAAGCACTACTTATGTAATGTAGCTCCTTTAATAAATGAAGAAACCTTAAGTGTAGACCTTGATCCATTATATACATTGTTGCCAGGCTGTATCTAGAATGTGGACCTTTTTCTTAAGGAAATCATTGACAAGTGAGAAAAGTCTAAAATTCTGGAATGTCTAGGGGTTGGAGACACTTCAAGAACATCCAAGGAGAACGTGAGGATATTGTTTAAGAGATGTGGAAACTGTATTAAATTCCTGAGGCAGTATAACAAATTACCTCAAATTTAGTGGCTTACAATGACCGGAATTTATTCTCATACAGTTCTGGAGCACAAAAGTAAAAAAAAAAAAAAAAAAAAAAAAAAAAAATTGGTTTCACAGAGCCAAAATCAAGGTGTTGGCAGGGCTGTGCTCCTTCTGAAGGCTCTAGGAGATCATCTGTTCCTTTCCTCTGCCAGCTTCTGGTGGCTACCTGCGTTCCTTTGCTTGTGTCTGCATCAGTTCAATCCCTGCCTCAGTCTTTACACTACCTTCTCATCTTCTGTGAGCATCAAATCTTTCTCTGCTTCTCTGTTATAGGACACGTGTGATTGGATTTAGGACCTACCTGGAAAATCCAGGATAGTCTCCTCATGGCAAGATCTTTAACTTAATCACATCTGCAAGGACCCTTTTTCTTTATAAGGTCACATTTACCACTACCAGGTATTAGGAACTTGTATCTTTGGGTGGCCATTATTCAGCCCACCACAGATACTAAGGGTACCACGTTCTCTCCTGGACATCTCCACCTACCCCGTTGATACCTCAAACACAACATGTCAAAAATGAATTAAACATCATTCTCCCTCAAATTTGATTTTTCTCTAGTATTCTTTATGTTGGTAAAGGGAAATATCATTGTTAGGATTAAAAGAGATAAAGCATCACTTAGCTATGAGTTTGGCACATAATAAGCTCTCAATACATTGTGGCTTGGCATTGCAATCAAGGGCTCTGGGCAGTATAAATGGAAGAAAGCCCTGGCAATCTGTTTCTGTAAAGATTGTAGTCAGAAAAACCCACTGGAGCACTGTGATGGTTAAGATTGTGTGTCAGTTTGTCCGGGCCATGATTCTCAGTGTTTATATGTGATCACTCCCATGATGGAATCTGCTGTAAGTAGCCAGTCAGTTAAAAGGGAGTTTCCTTGGGGGTGTGGGCTGCATCCAAATATAAGCAAACGTTCTGGCTTTTTGCTCACTGTGGATCCTTTAGCTGCCTCCTGTTCATCTGACCTCGGTTCTTAGGACTTGAACTATCAGCTTATCTGTCGATCTTGGGATTCATCGATCTTCACAGCCTGTAAGCAAGAACTCTGCTCTTTGACCTGCTGATCTTGGATTTGACAGCCCTTGCAGCTACGTGAATCAGAAGAAACCTTGCAGTCTTGCCTGCCAGTCTTGGAATTCATCAGTCTGCACAGCCTGTGAGCAGGAGCCCTGCCCTCTGACCTGCTCAACTTCGGTCCTCCAGCCCCTGTGGCTACATGAATCGAGAGAAGCCTCTTTCCTGATCCATAGACTTGGGACATTCCAGTCTCTATGATCTTGTGAGCTGTTTCCTTGATATAAATCTCTCTATCTATTTATACGCTTTACTAGTTTTACTTCTCTAGAGAACCCAGCCTAAGACAAACACATGGGCTGCCATCAGTCAGAATTGATTCAATGGGAAGGGGTTTGATTTGGGTTGGCACTATAATGATTACCATATATACTTCATTTAATGCTTCTAATAACTTTATGAGGTATGTGTGTACTAAAATTTATAGATGAGGTTCACAGAATTTATGTGGTTGAGCCAAGGCAACACAGTTCATAAACTGCAGAACAGGATGCAAACTGAGATCTGTCTGATCTCAGAAAAAGCTAGCCAATAAGCTCTACCGTCTCACAAGGATGTCTAATGGTTGGATGCTGACAATGTGGTAGGAAGAGGTTATAATTTCCACATTCTTTTTAACTTGTTCTGAAAGGCTTTCTACCTTCCTTAGAGTCTTTTAAGCTTCCAGCACCACTCCTTTGTATTTTGAATGTGCTTCTAAACCAGAGAGAAAGGGAAATGCATTAGCTATTAAATTGGATACACAGCCATATACTATTTTCTCACTGAACTTTTTAGTACTTCAAAGTACAGTTTAACAGTGTTTTAGCTGTCACTGGAATTAAAAGTCGAGTGCCATTGCGTTCTGCTTTTTGTACCCCCTTCAACTGATATTTAGAGAAGTAATTATTCTACTTGAGGCTTGCAAAGATGTGTGCACCATGAAGCAAACAAAGATAGACCCCTTGAGGGGCACCATGGATTATTTATTTCCCCCTAATATTATTCCTCACTGAGAACAACTTACTGCCTGCATTTTGACCCACTATAACTTTTTCCTTAATAGAAAGGTAAAGGGACCTTAGATCCAACTCTCCCAAATTTATATCATCACTAAATCACACAGTAAACAACAAAAAATATCCTTTAGTCCTTAAGGTTGCCAACACAGGGAGCAAAAGCAGAGTAGGCTATTGCCAGGCATTGATTAAACATCCTCAAAGTGGTCCTCTTTCAAGGGGCTCAGGGGATGGGCTGAACAGACTCACAATTCCCCAGTGAAGAATTCATATTGTTCCATGTCTTTTCCTCTGACTATACCAAAGTTTAGACATTCTTTCCCCTGCTTAAATGTCTCCAACATTTTTGCTTGTCTTCTTCCAACTGAGGTTTTCTGGCTGTTGGCCTCATCTCCCAGTTATGGCAGTTGCCTGTAGTCTTTCTTCCCTTTTTCCTCAAGGAGGCATTATATGCTAGGTTCCATGCAGAGGAATGGTGACTGTTATGAACTGAATTGTGTCCCGCTGAAAGAAATGTTGAAATCCTAACTCCTGCTCCAGTGACTGTGATTTTGGGGAAATAGGGTTTTTCTTTGCAGATGTTGTCAATTATTTTAATGAAGTTATACCAAAGTAGGGTGGGCCGTAATCTTTATCGTTTCTGAATGGTGTCTTCTATAAGAGAAGAACATACACAGAAACAGAGCCACACACAGGAGGAAGATATTATGTGAGGATCTGTTTATAAGCTAAGGAATGCCAAGGATTGCCAGAAGCCACCAGAAGCCACCAGAAGAGGCATGGGACAGTTTTTCTCTCAAAGACCCCATAGGAACTGACATAGCCAAGACCCTGATTTGGAGTTCTTGCCTCCCAAACTGTAAGAAAATAAGTTTCATTTCTTTAAAACCACTCACTTTGTGGGTTTTGTTATGGCAGCCCTAGGAAAATAAGGTAAGGATGAACACAAAAGGCATGGATCCTGGCCATGAGGAGTGGACTGACTTGTTTGCATATCTTCTGTATTCTTCAGTGCAGTTCCTGGTTTGATGCATGCAGGAGATTCTTAAGAAATGCTTATTAAGTTGATGTGCCTAAAAATGAGGCAAGAAAGTGAGGAAGCCCGGACTTCATCCCTCTAACAACTGTGGGAAGCATTCTGAATCAATCTGCCTGTCATAATGGAACAGGAACAGCAGTAGTTGTAACTCGTTCCAGGTCAAGCCACACTTGGAGTGTTTACTGTGTTTTCGGAGCAATGGGCCAGGGAGGTAACAAGTGGGTGAAATGAACTGATTTTTAAAACAGGAAGGAGTTGTATGGTTTGTGGAAAATGGAGACAGTGTGTCCCATCTAAAGGTATCTTAATTCAAATCTTAAAGAAAAAAAAAGAAAAAAAAAAAAAGATCCACAGACCTGTGGGCTGCTGGTTGATGGGCTTTAATTATAGACAAACTGGGGCCAGGGGCCAACTGAGAGCAAGGATGTCAGGAGTTTGATTATGTCTTATGAGATATATTTGGAGCTGGATACTTTACTCTGTGTAAGAGAGACCCCAAAGGGAAGATAATACCTTCTTAGATACCTGAAAGACCCATCAGAGAGGGATTAGACTTATTCAGTACCTGAGTTCAGTATTTGGAATTCAGAGAGATAGAGTTTGCTGACATGAATTTGTTTGAATTTTTGAACGAATTCTGATGAGTAGTTAGTTCCTTGTCACTGAAAACATTTAGGAGTAGCCTGAGACACTTACAGCTGGTGTATTGAAGAGGGGCTGCGTTTGAGGGTATTTATGGTCTTTTACCAGTTCTGCGAAGTCCCTGGGTGGTATAAAGAGTTAACACCCTTGGCTTCTAACAGAAAGGCTGGAGATTAGAGTCCATCCAGAGGCACCTTGGAACAAAGGCCTGGGGATCTACTTCCTAAAAATCGGCCATTGAAAACTCTGTGGAGCACAGTTCTGTTCTGACACATGTGGGATTGCCATGAGTCTGAATCAACTGGAAAACAACTGTTTGGTTACCACTTTTGCTATTTTATGATTCCTTCAAGGTCAAGATGCAGAAAAATATTTTGGGTAGATGAATAAGTGTGAGCATCTTTATTCAAACAATTCCTCACAGATGAAGTAGATGGGCTATTTGTCCCCTAACGCCAATGGGCCTGGAACTGGATATATACTAAATAGCGTTATCGACGCCTTTAGTCTTCAGCATATGTCAAATCACAAACTTGGGAAGCATAGACCATTGGAAGAATATTACAGGCTTATTATCCTAAGAAAAACCATCAATGATGGATATTTTGAATAATAGATATTCATTTTATTATTAAATAAAAGCTCTATAGTCTAGAGAATAAAGAAATTATTGGATCATTCCGTCTAGTGTATTAGTCATCTATAATTTTATAACAAGTTATCCCAAAGCACAGTGGCTTAAAACAACAGTAATAATTTATTCTACCACGCATCTGTCAGTTTGTTGTACTGTAGTGGCTTGTGTGTTGCCATAATGCTGGAAGATATGCCACCGGTGTTTCCAATACCAGCAGGGTCACCCATGGTGGACAGGTTTCAGTGGAGCTTCCAGACTAAGATGGATTAGGAAGAAGGACCTGGTGGTCTACTTTGAAAAAAAAATTATGAATATGAATAACCAGTGAAAACCTTATGAATAGCAGCAGAACATTGTCTGATTAGTGCCAGAAGAGGAGCCCCTTAGATTGAAAGGCACTCAAAATATGACTAGGGAAGAACTAGCTATCTCCTCAAAGTAACATTGACTTTAATGACATAGAGGTAGTCAAGCTTTTGGGAACTTCATTTGCTGTTGTGGCATGACTCAAAATGAGAAGAAACAGCTGAAAATATCCATTAATAATTGGAACATGGAATATATGAAGTATGAATCTAGGAAAATTGGAAGTCTCAAAAATGAAATGGAACACATAAAGATCAACATCCTAGGCATTAGTGACCTGAGATGGATTGGTATTGGCCATTTTGAATTAGACAATCACATGGTCTACTATGCTAGGAATGGCAAATTGAAGAGGAATGGCATTATATTCATCAACAAAGAGAACATTTTAAGATCTATGCTGAAGTACAACACTGTCAGTGATAGGATAGTGTCCATATGCCTACAAGAAAGACCAGTTAATATGGCTATTATTCAAATTTACACACCAACCACTAATGATAAAGGTAAGGAAATTGAAGATTTTTACCAACTTCTGCCAACTTCTGCTGTCTGAAATTGATCAAACATGCAATAAAGATGGACTGATAATTACTGGTGATTGGAATGCGAAAGTTGGAAACAAAGCAGAAGGATTGGTAGTTGGAAATTATGGCCTTAGTGATAGAAATGACGCCAGAGATCGCATGATAGAATTTTGCAAGACCAATTATTTATTCATTGTAAATAACTTTTTTCAACAACATAAATAGCGACCTTGCCAGATAGAAAACACAGGAATCAAATCGACTATAGCTGTGTGTGATGGTTAAGATTGTGTGCCAACTTGGCAGGGCCATGATTCTCCATGTTTTAATGTAATATACTGTGAGTAGCCAATCAGATGAAAGGGAGTCTCCTTGGGGTTGTGGCCTGCATCTGTATACAAGCAGATGTTCTGGCTTTTTGCTCACTCTGGATCCTGCGGCTGCTTCCTGTCGTCTCATCTCCCGTTCTTGGGACTTAAGCTGTCAGCTTATCTGCTGAACCTGGGATTCGTCAATCTGCACAGCCTGTGAGTGGGAGCCCTGCTCTCCGACCTGCCAATCTTGGGTTTGCCAGCTTCTGCAGCTGTGTGACTTGGGAGAGGCCTCTACCTTGATCCACAGACTTGGGACGTTCTAGCCTCTACAATCACTTGAGCTGTTTCCTTGATATAATCTCTCTCTCTATATATATATATTTATACACTTTACTGGTTTTGCTTCTATAGAGAACCCAGCCTAAGACACTGTGGAAAGAAATGATGGAAAAGCTCAATATCATCAGTCAGAACAAGGCCGGGGCAGACCATCAATTACTCATATGCAAGTTTAAGTCTAAGCTGAAGAAAATTAAAACAAGTCCACAAGAACCAAAATAGAATTTGAGTATATCCCACATGAATTTAGAGACCATCTCAAAAGTAGATTTGACACATTGAACACTAATGACCAAAGACTAGGTGAGTTGTGGGATGACATCAAGGACATCATACGTGAAAAAAGCAAAAGGTCATTAAAAAGACAGGAAAGAAAGAAAAGACCAAAATGGATGCCAGAAAAGACTCTGAAACTTGCTCTTGAATGTAGAGTAGCTAAAGCAAATGGAAGAAATGATGAATAAAAGAGCTGAACAGAAGATTTCAAAGAGTGACTCAAGAAGACAAAGTAAAGTATTGCAATGAAATGTGCAAAGACCTAGAGTTAGAAAACCAAAAGAGAAGAACACACTCAGTGTTTCTCAAACTGAAAGAACTGAAGAAAAAATTCAAGCCTCAAGTTGCAATTCTGAATGATTCTATGGGTAAAAATATTGACTGATGCAAGAAGCATCAAAGAAGATGGAAAGGATACACAGAATCACTGTACCAAAAAGAATTGATTGATATTCAGCCACTTTAGGAAGTAGTATATGATCAAGAACTGATGGTACTGAAGGAAGAAGTCCAAGCTACACTGAAGGCATTGGTGAAAAACAGGGCTCCAGAAACTGACAGAATACCAACTGTTTCAACAAATGGATGCAGTGCTGGAGGTGCTCATTCATCTATGCCAAGAAATTTGGAAGACAGCTATCTGGTCAACAGACTGGAAGAGATCCATATTTGTGCCCATTCCGAAGAAAGGTGATTCAATGGAATGCAAAAAATACCAAACAATATCCTTAATATCACATGCAGGTAAAATTTTGCTGAAGGTTATTCAAAAGCAGCTGCAGCAGTACATTGACAGGGAACTACCAGAGTCAAATTCAAGCCAGATTCAGAAGAGGACATGGAATGAGGGATATTATTGCTAATGTCAGATGGATCTTGGCTAAAAGCAGAGAATACCAGAAAGATGTTTACCTGTGTGTTATTGACTATGCAAAGGGATTTGACTGTGTGGATTATAACAAATTATAGAAAACATTTCGAAAACTGGGAATTCCAGAACACTTAATTGTGCTCTTTGGAAACTGTACATAGACCAACAGGCAGTCGTTTGAATAGAATAAGGGGATACTGTGGGGTTTAAAATCAGGAAAACCGTGCATTAGGGTTGTATCTTTCTACCATACTTATTCAATCTGTATGCTGAGCAAATAATTTGAGAAGTTAGACTATATGAAGAAGAACTTGGCATCAGGATTGGTGGAAGACTCATTAACAACCTGCAGTATGTGAATGATACAACCTTACTTGCTGAAAGCAAAGAGCACTTGAAGCACTCACTGAGGAAGATCAAAGACTACAGCCTTCAGTACAGATTACACTTCAACATAAAGAAAACCAAAATCCTCATAACTGACAAGGGCCCAAAGTCCATCAAATGAGGAAAAGACAGTCTTTTTAACAAATAGTGCTGACAAAACTGGATGTCCATCTGTAAAAAAATGAAGCAAGACCCATACCTCACACATACACAAAAACTAAGTCAAAATGGATCAAAGATCTAAATATAAAATCAAAAACTATAAAGATCGTAGGAGAAAAATTAGGATCAATGCTAGAGGCCCTAATACACGGCATTAACAGGATACAAATCATAACTAACAACACACAAACTCCAGAAGATAAGCTAGATAACTGGGATCTTCTAAAAATTAAACACTTATGCTCATCAAAAGACTTCATCAAAAGAGTAAAAAGAGAACCTACAGACTGGGAAAAAAATTTTGACTGATGAATCCGATAAAGGTCTAATCTTTAAAATCTACAGGAAAAACCAACACCTCTACAACCAAAAGACAAATAATCCAATTAAAAAATGGGCAAAGGAAATGAACAGACACTTCACCAAAGAAGACATTCAAACGGTCAACAGACTCATGAGGAAATGCTCATGTTACTAGCCATTAGAGAAATGCAAATTAAAACCACAATGAGATACCATCTCACCCTGGCATTACTGGCACGAATCAAAAAAACTGGAAATAATAAACGTTGGAGAGGCTACAGGGAGATTAGAAATCTTATGCACTGCTGGTGGGAATGCAACATGATACAATCGTTTTGGAAAATGATATGGCACTTCCTTAGAAAGCTAGAAATAGAAATACCATACGATCCACCAATCCCACTCCTAGGAATATATCCTAGAGAAGTAAGAGCCTTCGCACTAATAGACATATGCACACCCATATTCCTTGAAGCACTGTTCACAATAGCAAAAAGATGGAAGCAACCTAGAGGCCCATTAACAGATGAATGGATAAACAAACTATGGTACATACACATAATGGGGTATTATGCAATGTTAAAAAACAATGATCAATCTGTGAAGCATCTCGTAACATGGATGAATCTAGAGGGCATTATGCTGAGTGAAATAAGTCAATCACAAAAGGACAAATATTGTATGAGACCACTACTATAAAAACTCATGAAAAGGTTTTCACACAAAAAGAAACAATCTTTGATGGTTACGAGGGAAGGTAGGGGTGGGGATGGAAAAACACTAACTAGACAATAAATAAGTGGTAACTTTGGTGAAGGATAAGACAGTACACAGTACTGCAAAAGTCAGCACAACTTGTTCAAGTCAAGGTTATGGAAGCTCCATAGACACATCCAAACTCCCTGAGGGACTGAATTGCTGGGTGGAGGGCTGTGGGGACCATGGTCTTGGGGAACATCTGGCTCAATTGGCATAGTACAGTTTATAAAGACAATGTTCTACATTCTACCTTGGTGAGTAGCATCTGAGGTCTTAAAAGCCTGTGAGCAGCCATCTAAGATACTCCACTGGTCTCACCCCTTCGGGAGCAAGGGAGAATGAAGAAAACGAGATACAAGGGAAAGATTAGTACAAAGGACTAATGGACCACAACTACCACGACCTCCACCAGACTGAGTCCAGTACAACCAGATGGTGCCTGGCTACCACCACTGACGGCTTTGTCAGGAATCACAACAGTGGGTCTCAGACAGAGCTGGAGAAAAATGTAGAACAAGAAAACATCCTCACAACTGGACCTATAAGCAACATCATGATAAATAGAGAAAATATTAAAGTTGTCAAGGATTTCATTTTACTTGGATCCACAATCAATGCCCATGGAAGCAGCAGTGAAGAAATCAGAGGACGTATTGCATTGGGCATATCTACTGCAAAAGACCTCTTGAAAGTGTTGAAAAGAAATGATGTCACTTTGAGGACTAATTCACGCTTGATCCAAGCCATGATGTTTTCAATTGCCTTATTTGCGTACTTTTCGTTCTGCTGTACATAGGGTCACTATGAGTCTGAGCCAACTGGAAGGCACCTAACAACAACAACAATCATTTATTATTTCATGGCTTCTGTCTCTCTGAAGTTCTGGAGTGGCTTAATTGGACCCTTCTGGCTCAGGGTATCTCATTAGGTCATAGTCAAGGTTTTGGCCAGGCTGCAGCCATCTTTAGACTTGATTGGGTCTAAAGGATCCACTCCCAATGTGGCTCACTCAAATGGCTGTGAAGTTGGTGCTAGCTGTAGCTAATCAGCTTTCATTTCTTCCCTTTCCACCTGGGATTCCCCAGAGGATTACTTTAGCATCCTCATAGAAGGAAGGTTGGTGTTTCCCAGAGTGACTGATCCAAGAGAGCTAGACAGAAGTCACAACATCTTTTATGACCTCTGATGTCATAGTCCTCCATTTTTGCAGTATCCTATTATTTTATACAGGTCAGCCCTATTCATTGTGGGAAAAATTAGACAAGGGCATGAATATCAGCAGGCAAAGATCATTGGGGACTGTCCTGAAGACTGGCCACCACACCTGATCAACCCTACCATTGTCAATTCATTTTGCAAATATTTTGCCAATTTGAAATCTCAAAGAGATATTCATCATAAGTCTGTTTTAGCTTTTCTTTTTTCTTCTTTTGTGCCTGCTCATTTTGAAGTCATTCTTTATAAGGTTGATTTGAAGGACAGCTTGACAGGGTTCCCTACTGGATCTCTTGGAGTACAATTCGTCACAAAACCTCTTGACTTAACTACCAAAGGACATATGGAATGGGAAAAAACCCAAGATCAGATTTTGAGCAATCTAATATTATTAGCTCTTTGTTTGAAATTCTTATCTAAGGATTGGAAACTTTCAGTTCTTACAATTATTAGGATGTGATGAATCCATATATAATGCATGAAATTCATGCTGCCCTTCATTGGTTATTGATATTTAAGTTACTATTCAAATCCTGACCAGCTTTACCATTTTCCCAGGACGAGAGCCATAAAAAGGTTTTATTGAGTTCATTTCATTAGCTTTTTGATGGTTTTTACTAAACCTATCAGAGAATTGCTGTGTCAGTGTATATCACTTTAAAAAAAAAAAAAGGGAACTTGGATGAAGTATTTTTGTTTTTCTGGTTACAATTTTGCAGCAGTGGCAGTCGCTGAATTGTTTTTTTCTCCTTCTGCCACAGACTGTTATAGTATTTAACGTTTATGTGTTCTCTGTCAGTACCAACTGGGGCCATGGCCAAAATTCTGATTGGGAGTGGGTGGTGGGGTTGGAAACTATATATATGATGGATGAACAGCTGTGATAATCTATGTTTCTGAGGCAATAATCATGAATAATGCAAATTTAGCTATTAAAATAGAATGAAGGGCTGACATCTTACTAGGTGGGAATTTTAAGGATAAGTTATAGTTTTAGAGCTATACGGATGATACCTAAGGCTAGGCGTCCACCTTGTTACTCACTGTGCACTCAATTTGAGGCTGAACATGTAACTTTAATTTTGATACCTGAAGAACAGGTGATAAAGAGTCCATCTGATGTTGCCTCCTCTGAGAAGTCTTCCCCTCCCTGACTTTCCTAAATTGGGTTAGGCGCCCCTGCTGAGTTCTCATAGCCCTCTGTATCTCTCCACCATTAGCAGTTAATATGATTCATTTAGTCAGACTCGACGAGATGGCAACAGGTTACTGACTCATTGGTGTCTCTCACAAGGCTATTAACTCGATGAGGCAGGGACTATGTTTTCCCCAGTCACTACTGAATTCCCAGCATTGTAAACATAAAAGAAAAAAGAAACAAAACAAAAAACCCTAATAATACTATAGTTATATTAGTAGACTTTCAGTGGCAAATAAGGGGAATACAACTCAAGTAGGCTTAACCATAAAAGGTAATTTATTGGCCAATATGACTGAAAAGTCTTTTAGTATATGGCTGCAGCCATGGCTGAATTCAAGTGCTCAAAACCATGTGTCTCCATGTCTTGCAACTATTTTCCTCAGTGCTGGTGTTAATTTCAGGCATTCCCTTCCTTTGGGTGTCAGTATGACCACCAGAAAGTCCCAGGGTTAATGACAGGGAGTTTCTCTTCCTCAGTGGTTCCAGTGCAATTCTCAGGCTTCAGAGCACTGTGATTTGATGAGACCACTTAGGGTCACATGTTCCCCTGATCCATTCACTGTCATAAGAAGGACAGAAATATAGTGAATGATGCAAGATGAGGAAATAGACAAAGGACCTACTAAGGGTGTGGAACTTGAAGATTTTGACTAATGGCTTGGCTTAGGTAAGAGAAGATGAATGAAGAACTCATTCTAGTCAGGCAAACTGAAGGAACAAAGACAAAGAAAGAACTATGACATATGGAGAAGCTAAAGAGGCAAATAACTGATAGAAATAGGATTTGAACCCATTTTCTGAGTGTGAATAACACTTAACCCTCCGTTATGCCACAACGCTGTATTATGAATGCTATCTTATAAATGCTGTTTTATGTCATTCTTTATATACTTTATATTTAAGGCAGCTTCAAACTCTGGTAGAGTAAGACATCTCCAAACCATCTGGAGAAGGCAGAGGGAGTCGGTGTTTTTAGTACTCGGTATATTGGTTGAGCAGATTTTTCCCACCTGGGTGGTAAAGTTAGGTATAACTCCAAAGCTGCTAACGTAACAAAAGAAAGATGCCAAGTGACTCAGTGGGATTTCTGAAAATAGCAAGCAGATATATTAATCTATAAAGACAGCGATTTTCCTGAATCTCAAAGCAGAAATTAACTGAGAGTCCTTATACAAAGAATATTGAGTGACAAAGTAGTATGCCATTGCTTCATCCATAGTTGTTTAAAGATTTGAATATTATTGGTTCATGGCTATACATAGGGTCTGCAAAGCACGTAAGCAACAGGTATATCACATTTCACTTCCATTAATTGTTCAGAGCAATGATTGTGAGGATGGCACAGGACTGGGCAGTGTTTCATTCTGGTGTGCATGGGAATCTCTGTGAGTCGGAACCGACTTGACAGCACCTAACAACAACAGTTAGTCATATACCTTAAAACTCCTCACCGCCATGGTTGCTGGTGCCCTATCTCTCCTCCCCAAACACACACCCATATAACACTCATACATGTTCAAAAGAAGAACAGCTGACCTTTCCAGACACAAGAAACAGTAAATGATGTCCAGCATGTTTACAAAGAGCGCTTTGTTTTGGTGTCTTGGCACTGAGGTCATCTCTATTGGAATTCTAAATGCATGCAAATATCTTTAAGTAGTACAGAGTAAGATTTATTATTAATTGCCACTAAGATTTACTGGAAGGCTTACTATGTGTCAGGCCCTGCTGCCAAGCACTTCTACAAGTGTAATCTGATTTAATTGACTAGTATTTGTATAGATTAATGGTGGTCTGGGTAGAGTAGAGGCAATTTATTTAGCTCCCTCCTTGGAATTCACATTAGGAGTAAAGTTATTGCTTTTTTTTTTTTTTTTTAATCTCCCTTTTAAATTAAAATAAGTGGCCAGGACACCGGCATGTGTTTCCTTCCCCAGACCCATATCATTCAAGATCTGTCTGCAGCTATGAATAAGGTGGCTGTGAGTTTCCGTCCCAGCCAGATGTTTCGGGCCACACTCGGAGGCAGACGAATATGTCCAGTGGAGCAGTCACTACTTGTACCAGTGACCTTGTCTCTGGCAGATAAAAACAGCCTCAGGCAGATAAAAACAGCCTCACTGAGTAGTTAGGACATGCCTGGGCTGTTCCACAATTGGTTTAGAGGATAGGGCTCCCCCCTTAACGCAATGGTTTCAAAACCAACCAATAAATTCTGTTCACAATTTAGTCCCAAGATGAAAAACCAAATCCTCAAAGTTTCTAGACTATGAATCTTTAGGTAATAAGTGGTGAACATATTCCATAATGTGACCATAAACCGTGCTCAAACTTGGAACGTTAAATTTCCATTAAGTGAATAATTCGTATGCTAGAACACAGGTTCCCATTTCCCAACTGCCTGTGGGACCTCAGGCCCATAGCCATCATTGGATTGTGTTTTGTTTTTGTGGGTTAATTGCAAGATTCTGTTGTATGTGTTTTGTTTTAATGTTGGCATTGCAACCTCAATGGAAGTAATTTTCAGCATTCTATTTTGTCAGATGTATTTCTGGACGTGTTCTATAAATATTAGACCTTTGAGTATGGAGAGATGGTGAGCTAATGTTCATCAAACAAAAGAAGTTAAATAAAGCCCAAAGAATCACCAGTCTGGGATTCTCACCTAGGAACATAATGATCCACTTCTATGGCTTAGCTGGCTCCACAGGAAGGGACAATTACTCTGCCCAGCTGTTGCTTGTGCATCTCCTTTTTCCATTGGAAGACAGAATGCTTTTCCTTCCCTCAGGCAGAAAAGAATTAGGAATTTGGGGAAGCATTGAGGACTAGGTCAAGTCTGACTGGAAAGGGTATATGAAACAGCTGGCAATGTTACTTTTGTTCCTGTGTGTCATTGACGATCGTCCTCATTCAAAAATTCAGAGTTTAAGCTATGCACTGGTAACTTCTAAATCTGTGCCAGGCAGTGCTTTTCAACTTGGTCAGATAAGGGAAAAGAATGAGTCATTTAGCTAGTGAGTTAACCTAGCTACCTGCCCAGCATCAATGTCTCAATGTATCTTTGATCATTTACCAGTATTTGGTAACATTTATGAAGTGATTAAAACAACAATAACTTTGTTTCTTTGTGAAAATGGCTACCAAGGTAAACTTGAGTAGAAGTTGACAGGTGGGTTACTGGTGGTGTGAGACCATGTGCAGAAAATATGTGTTTCTTTATGTGATTGGAAAGGGAGCAGTCAACCTGTATTCATCAGCTTGAGCATTTGTGATGGTCTCATTACATATTTCCTCCTTGATGTCAGGGCATAAATGTCATTCAGCATGTATGCATTGGTAGACAGTTTTATTTTAATGAAAATAACAGCCTGGTCATTGGAATAAAGACCACATGAGATGGGACCAAAAAAAGAATAAAAGAAGATGTAGCTTTCAGTGATTATCATTTAAACATTGACAAAGCTGTCACTGGCATCTTTACCCACCTCTGACACTTGTTTAAACTAACAATCACCTCCTTCATTTCTACATCTTAAAAGTCTCCCAGGCCCAATTTCAAAACTTACTACAAAGCTACAGTAAGTTGTGTGGTAGTGGCATAAGGATAGACACATTGATCAATGGAATAGAATTGAGAGTCCAGAAAGGGGGAAAACAAAGCAAAACATGTATGGCCAACTGAGTTTCAACAAGGGTGCCACGTTTTCCAAGATGTTCACATTCTGCACTGGTTGAACTTACCATGCTGTTGTCAATCTTCTCAAAGTCTTGAATCACTTACATCAGAATCTCTTGGCATGCTTGTTAAGAATGCATTTTCCTTCTCTTCACCTTAAACTTACTAGATCAGAGTATCTGAGGGTGGGATCTTCTGGTGTCAGTGTGTGCTGTCCCCGATGTCTGCCATGCCTTTTCCCAGTTCAGTGATTTCATTGTAAAAATTTCCTTTGTGTTTAAGGTTTTACCTTAGATGTCCCTGCCTCTAAGAATTTTTCTTCCTGCCCAAGGGTAAAAGGTGAGGAGCTCCTCCTTTGTGCTCCCATTGAGCACTTCTGTATTTCGCCCCATTACAGCACTTTGCATACTCTAATATACTTACATCTTTTCTTATATGTCTCCCTTTCTATGTTATGAGCTTCTTGGGCCCAGGGTTTCTCCCTATCGTATCCCAAGTGCTTATCACAGTGTCTAGCATGTAGCAGGTGGTCATTTATAAAATAGTGTACAAGCTAAAAGAGATAATGGAAGTAATGTGCAACAACCACCAGTTGCAGTTGAGTTGACTCTGACTCATAGTAACCCCGTGTGTGCAGAGTAGAACTGTGTTCCATAGAATTCAATGGCTGATTTTTCAGAAGTAGATTTCCAGGCCTTTCCTCTGAGGCATCTCTGAGTGGACTCAAACCTCTAATCTTTCAGTTAGCATCTGAACATATTAATCATTTGCACCACCCAGGGACTCCAGTGAGCAACAAGGAGCCCTTAATTTCCATCCAAACTTCTGTCGAGGGCACAGTGGGGCAGAATTCGCCTTCTTTATTCAGTCTTAGCATGAAGACCACATCTTGTCCGGTGTACCTATCTATTTTCTCAGTTGCAGGAGCCAAGCTAGAATTAATAATCCTGGAAAAGCAAAAGGAACCACAGCGTTGATGGGACTGTTTGGCTTACTCATCTAGTTTGAGAATGATGAAATGTAGTAAATTTAGATGTTAATGGGGCAAACAGCTCTATCCTCCTAAACAGTTCCTAGGTAAGCCTGGCATGGCTTCTGTTGGAATCCATGAAGAAAGGAATAATGACAATCACACAATTTTGTAAATCACAGCATTTCAAACAAAACACACCCTTTTGGCTGTATAGGCTAACCACAAATTAAGGGAGCCAACATCCCGTTCTTTCAAAACCTAGGATGTTTTCATTTTCTGATAACATCTACCAGGTGCTGCATTCAGTGTAGGCACTTAATAACTGTTTATGGATTGGACTTAACTACCAGTTAGTTGCCTTTACATCTATGTACGTAGGGAAGAAAAAAATGCCTTTGGGATTCCTTCCTTTTGTGGTTAAGATGTTTACACAAGTCTTTATTTGGAGAAGAGGAGCAAATACCCTTTGCTCACCCAATCGATGAACTAGTGATATGCAGAAAGATTCTTGGATTATGCTAGAAAATAATTCTTAGAGTTTGGTCTTGAGTTTGTCTCTAACTAGCCAGGTAGCCTTAGATAAAACCCTTAACCCCTCTCAGTTTTTTATGTTCTTTCTTCTCAGAAGAGGATAATTCCAGTTCCTTTATTAGCTCTTATTTTTCTCCTGAGGATTTAATAAGACAATGTGCTAACGAGGTTCTATCTTGTACATAATACAAAGTTACTCAATAAATATCAAGAATAAATAAACGAGCCAGTGTGTATGAAAGAACTTTAACAAAAAAAAAAAAAAATCCAAACCTGTTGCCTGCCCCGTAAGGTTTCAAAGGCTGTAAATCTTTATGGAAGCAGACTACCACATCTTTCTCCTGGGGAGTGGCTGGTGGGCTTGAACTGCCGATGTTTCGATTAGCAGCCAAGCGCTTTAACCACTACTCCATCAGGATTCTTTGAAAGAGTTTTAGAAGTATAAAATTATGGTCATAAAAGCCATCAACTCCATTCTGACTCAAGCAACCCTACAGGACAGACTAGAACCATCCCATAGGGTTTCCAAGCAGCAGCTAGTAGATTTGAACTGCCAACCTTTTGGTTTGAAACCTGTGTTCCTAACTGCTGTCCCACCAGGGCTCCTACAGGCATACCTTGGAGATATAGTACATTCGGCTTCAGACTATTGCAATAAAGAGAATATCACAATATCACATGAATTTTTTGGTTTCCCGGTGCATATAAAAGTTATGTTTACAAGATACGGTAGTCTATTAAGTGTCAATAGCATTAGGTCTAAAAAATCAATGTACGCACATTAATTTAAAAATACTTTATTTGCTAAAAAATGCTAACCATCATCGGAGCCTTCAGTGAGTCATGATCTTTTTGCTGGTGGAGGGTCTTGCCTCAATGTTGATGGCTGCTGACTGAGCAGAGTGGTGGTTGCTGAAGGTTGGGGTGGCATTGGCAATTTCTTTAAAAAATACAACAATAAGTTTGACTCTTCCTTTCACAAAAGATTCTCTGTAGCATTTGTTGCTGTTTAATAGCGCTTTACTCACAGTAGAACTTCTTTCAAAATTGGAGTCAATCCTCTCAAACCCTGCCACTGCTTTATCAACTAAGTTTATGCAACATTCTCAATCCTTTGTTGTCATTTCAACAATGTTCACAGCATCTTCACCAGGAGTGGATTCCATCTCAAGAAACCATTTTCTTTGCTCATCCCTAAGAAGCAACTCCTCATCTGTTAAATTTTTATCATGAGATTTCAGCAATTCAGTCACATCTTCAGGCTCCACTTCTAACTCTAGTTCTCTTGCTATTTCCACCACATCTGCAGTTACTTCCTCCACTGAAGCCTTGGACCCTTCAAAGTCATCCATGAGGGTTGGAATCAACTTCTTCCAAACTCCTGTTAATGCTGATATTTTCATCTCCTTTTGTGAATCACAAATCTTCTTAATGGCATCTAAAATTGTGAATCCTTTCCAGAAGGTTTTCGATTTACTTTGCCCAGATCCATCAAAGGTATCACTATCTATGGCAGCTATAGCCTTACAAAAATGTCTTTCTTAAATAGTAAGACTGGAAAGTAGAAATTACTCCTTGATCCATGGGCTGCAGAATGGATGTTGTATTAGCAGGCATGAAAACAACGTGAATCTCCTTGAACATCTCCATCAAAGCTCTTGTGTGACCAGGTGCATTGTCAATGAGGAGTAATATTTTGAAAGGAATCTTTTTTTCTGAGCAATAGGTCTCAGCAGTGGGCTTGAAATAGTCAGTAAACCATGTTGTAAACAGATATGCTGCATCCAGTCTTTGTTGTTCGTTTATAGAGCACAGGTAGAGTAGATTTAGCATAATTCTTAAGGGCCCTAGGATTACTGGAACGGTAAACGAGCATTGGCTTCAACTTAAAATCATAAGCTGTACTAGCCCCTAAGAGGAGAGTTGGCCTGTCCTTTGAAGATTTGAAGCCAGGCATTGACTTCTCTTCTCTAGATACGAAAGACTTAGACGGCATCTTCTTCCAATATAAGGCTGTTTCCTCTACATTGAAAACCTGTTGTTTCATGTAGGCACCTTCATCAATTATCTTAGCTAGATCTTCTGGATAATTTGCTGCAGCTTCTACATCAGCACTTGCTGCTTCACCTTGCACTTTTATATTATGGAGATGGATTCTTTCCTTAAACCTCATGAACCAACCTCTGCTAGCTCCACACTTTTCTTCTGCAGCTTCCTCACCTCACTCAGCCTTCATACAATTGAAGACAGTTAGGACCTTGGTTTGGCTTAGGCTTTGGCTTAAGGGAATGTTGTGGCAGGCTTGATCTTCTTCCCAGACCACTAAAACTTTTTTGATATCAGCAATAAGGCTGTTTCACTTTCTTATCATTCACGTGTTCCCTGGAGTAGCACTTTTGACTTCCTTCAAGAACTTTTCCTTTGCATTCACAACTTGGCTCACTGTTTGGCACCAGATGCCTCGCTTTCAGCCTATCTCAGCTTTCAACATGTCTTTCTCACTAAGCTTAATCATTTCTAGCTTTCGATTTAAAGTGAGAGATGTGCAACTCCTCCTTTCATTTGAACACTTAGAGGCCATTATAGGGTTATTAACTGGCCTAATTTCGATATTGTTGTGTCTCAAGGAATAGGGTGGCCTGAGGAGAGGGAGTGAGATGAGGGAATGGCCTGTCAGTGGAACAGTCAGAATATATACAACATTTACCAATTAAGGTTGCCATCATACATGAGCATGGCTCATGGTGCCCCAAAACAATTACAATAATAACATCAAAGATCAATGATCACAGATCACCATAACAGATATAATAATAATTTAAAAATCTGAAATATTGCGAGATTACCAAAATGTGTCACAGAGACACGACGTGAGCACATAATGTTGGAAAAATTGTGCCAATAAACTTGCATGACACAGGGTTGCCACAAATCTTCAATTTGTAAAAAATGCAATATCTGTGAAGCATAATAAAGTGAAGTGCAATAAAAAAAGGTATGCTTGTACCCAAGAATATAAAGCCTGCTGAAAGTCCAGAATTTTCCAGAGAAAATTATTTCTGAGGGATTCAGGCTTTTTCATACTTACAGCCCAGTTAATCTGATCATCTGAGCACTGTGTATATCAGAGCAGGGTCTGAGGAAAAAGCACCACAGGTTGGATAGGTTTTGATAGGAAGAGGAACAGGAAAGATTTATTGAAGGAAAGAATGATTGGATCCCATGTGGAATGTTATGGGGTGGGCCCGTGGATCACCAAACCTTGGGATCTGAAATCATTAAAAAAAAAATCATGGGGGAGTGGGTAGAGAAAAGCCAGCTTTTACTATTGCTGAAAAAGTGGTCCTGTTTACACACAGACACACACACACAAATAGATATAGTTTTGTGCATTGGACATCGGGGTCATAAGCAGTGGTGTGCTGGTAAATGTTTAGCAATCAACTCTTCAGGAAAAAAACAAAACCCTGATTTGTAGTTTTAGCTGATTTTCCTCGTGTGAATACTCCCACCATGACTGATTTCAAACTATGACCAATGGTTTAACAATAGGCTCACAGTATTTCTAAAAATTTAATAAACAGCTCTCATGAGCCAGTAACACCCAACTTCAACAAAACACTGGAGAAGTTAACTATAAAGCCATTGCTGTCAAGTTGATTTTGACTCACAGCGACCTTGTAGGACAGAGTAGAACTACCAATAGGGTTTCCAAGGCTGTAGTCTCTATGGAAGCAGACTGCCACATCTTTCTCCCGTGGAGCAGCTGATGGGTTCAAACCACCAACCTTTTGGTTAGCAGCTGAGCACTTAACCACTACGCCACCAGGGCCTCTGAAGTTAACTGTAAAGTTATAAAAACTTGTTGTTAGGTGCCATCATGTTGGTTTTGACTCACAGCGACCCTGTGTACTATAGAACAAAACACTGCCCAGTCCTGTGTCATAGTTGAGCTCATTGTTGCAGCCACAATGTCAATCCATCTTGTTGAGGATCTTCCTCTTTCTCGATGACCTTGTACTTTACCAAGCATGATGTCCTTCTCCAGGGACTTATCCCTGCTAACAGTATGTCCAAAGTATGCAAGATGTAGTCTCACCATCCTTGCTTCTAAGGAGCATTCTGGTTGTACTTCTTCCAAAACAGATTTCTTCATTCTTTTGGCAGTCCATGGTGTATATTCAATATTCTTCACCAACACCACAATTCAAAGGCATCAGTTCTTCTTATTCATTGTCCAGCTTTTGCATGCATATGATGCAATTAAAAACACCATGGCTTGGGTCAGGCGCACCTTAGTCTTCAAGGTGACAGCTTTGCTTTTCAGTACTTTAAAGAGATCTTTTGCAGCAGATTTGCCCAAGGCAATGCATCGTCTGATGTCTTTACTGCTGCTTCCATGGATGTTGATTGTGGATCCAAGTGAAATGAAAACCTTGACAACTTCAATATTTTCTGCATTTATCATGATGTTACTTATTGGTCCAGTTGTGAGAATTTTTGTTTTCTTTATGTTGAGGTGTAATACATACTGAAGGCTGTGGTCTTTGATCTTCATCGGTAAGTGCTTTAAGTCCTGGTCACTTTCAGCAAGTAAGGTTGTGTCATCTGCATAACGCAGGTTGTTAATGAGTCTTCCTCCAATCCTGATACCCCGTTCTTCTTCATATAGTTCAGCTTCTAGGATTATTTGCTCAGCATACAGATTGAATAGGTATGGTGAAAGGATACAACCCTGACACACACCTTTCCTGACTTTAAACCACGCGGTATCCCCTTGTTCTGTTCAGACAATGGCCTCTTGATCTATGTACAGATTCTTCACTGGCACAGTTAAGTGTTCTGGAATTCCCACTCTTTGCAATGTTATCCATAATTTGTTATGATCCACACAGTCCATTGCCTTTGCATAGTCAATAAAACACAGGTAAACATCTTTCTGGTATTCTCTGCTTTCAGACAGGATCCATATGACATCAGCAATGATATCCCTGGTTCCACATCCTTTTCTGAATCCAGCCTGAATTCCTGGAAGTTCCCTGTTGATATACTGCTGCAACCACTTTTAAATGATCTTCAGCAAAATTTTACTTGCGTGTGATCTTAATGATGTTCCACATTCAGTGATCACCTTTCTTGGGAATAGGCATAAATATGGATCTCTTCCAGTCGGTTGGCCAGGTAGCTGTCTTCTAAATTTCTTGGCATAGACAAATGATCACTTCCAGTGCTGCATATGTTTGCTGAAACATCTCAATCGATATTCCGTCAATTCCTGGAGCCTTGTTTTTCACCAATGCCTTCAGTGCAGTTTGGACTTCTTCCTTCAGTACCATCGGTTGCTGATCATATGTTACCTCTTGAAATGGCTGAACATCGACCAATTCTTTTTGGTATAGTGACTTTGTGTATTCCTTCCATCTTCTTTTGATGCTTCCTGTGTCATTTAATATTTTGCCATAGAATCCTTCACTATTGCAACTCAAGGCTTGAATTTCTTCTTCAGTTCTTTCAACTTGGGAAATGCCGAGCGTATTCTTCCATTTTGGTTTTCTATTTCCAGCTCTTTGCATGTGTCATTATAATACTTTATTTTGTCTTCTCGAGCTGCCTTTGAAATCTTCTGTTCAGTTCTTTTACTTCATCATTTCTTCCTTTTGCTTTAGCTACTAGACGTTCAAGAGCAAGTTTTGGAGTCTCTTCTGACATCCATTTTGGTCTTTTCTTTATTTCCCATCTTTTTAATGACCTTTTGCTTTCTTCATGTATGATATCATTCCACAACTTGCCTGGTCTTCGGTCATTAGTGTTCAACACTTCAAATCTATTCTTGAGATGGTCTCCAAATTCAGGTAGGATATAGTCAAGGTTGTACTTGGGCTCTCGTGGACTTGCTCTAGTTTTCTTCAGTTTCAACTTGAACTTGCATATGAGCAATTGATGGCCTGTTCCGCAGTTGGCCCCTGGCCTTGTTCTGACTGATGATATTTAGCTTTTCTATTGTCATTTTCCACAGAAGTAGACGATTTCATTCCTGTGTATTCCATCTGGCGAGGTCTGTGTATAGTCGCCATTTACATTGGTGAAAAAAGGTATTTTCAATGAAGAAGTCATTGGTCTTGCAAAATTCTATCATGAGATCTCTAGCACATTTCTATCACTAAGGCCATACTTTCCAACTACCGATCCTTCTTCTTTGTTTCCAACTTTTGCATTCCAATCACCAGTAATTATCAACGCGCACTAATTGCATGTTTGATCGGTTTCAGACTGCAGAAACTGGTAAAAATTTTCAATGTCTTTGGCCTTAGTAGTTGGTGCATAAATTTGAATAATGATCGTATTAACTGATCTTTCTTGTAGGCTTATGGATATTAACCTATGACTGACAGCATTGTACTTCAGGATAGATCTAGAAATGTTCTTTTTGACGATGAATGAAACGCCATTCCTCTTCAAGTCGTCATTCCCAGCATAGTAGACCATATGATTGTCTGACTCAAAATGGCCAATACCAGTCCATTTCAGCTCATTAATTCCTATGGTATTGATGTTATGCATTCCATTTCATTTTTGACGATTTCCCATTTTCCTAGATTCATACTTCGTACATTCCATGTTCTGATCATTAATGGATATTTGCAGCTATTTCTTCTCATTTTGAGTCATGCCACATCAGCCAATGAAGTTCCCGAAAGCTTAACTCCATCCACATAATCAAGGTCAACTCTACTTTGAGGAGGTGGCTCTTCCACAGTTGTCTTTTGAGTGCCTTCCAACTTGGGGGCTCACCTGTCAGCACTATATCAGACAATGTTCCGCTGCTATTCATAAGGTCTTCAGAAGTAGACTGCCAGGTCCTTCCTAGTCTGTCTTAGTCTAGAAGCTCAGCTGAAACCTATCCACCATGGGTGACCTTACTGACATCTGAATACTGGTGGCATAGCTTCCAGCATCACAGCAACATGCAAGCCCCACAGTATGACAAACTGACAGACACGTGGGGGTATAAAAATTTAATGTGGGAGATTTCAAAGAGCAAAGAGAATGCGATAATGAATCCCTATGTTCCCATTACTCAGCTTCATTAATTATCAAGCCATGCCCAATTTTGTTTATTCTATATCCTTACCTCCTCCTTTCATCACCAACTGGATTTTTTTAATGACATCTAGCAGGTGTTGTATTCATTGTAGGCACTTAATAAATGTTGAAGCAAATACTTCAATATGTGTCTCTAAAAGATAAGAGCTCTTTAAAAATACAACCACAATGCCATTATGAGCCCTAAAAATATTGACAGTAATTGCTTAAAACTGTCAAGTATCCAGTGTTCAAATTTATCAGATAGCTTCATTATACACACACCCACATACATACACAAACATACACGTGTAGTTGGTTTATTTAAACAAGAATCCCAATGAGGTCTACATCCTACGTTTTGTTGCTATATCCCTTAAGTCTCTTTTAACCTAAGATTTTCCCTTCTTTTCCCCAACTCCTTTATTTTCTTTGCAATTTCCTTATTGGAGAAACCTAGTCACTTGTCCTGCAGAGCTTTTCAAGCCTGGATTTTGCTGATTGCACTTCCATGGTGTTATTAATGTGTTCTCCTGTCCCCTGTTTTTTCTATAAAGTGGTAATTACATCTAAACACCCAATCTGATTTAGGTTCTGTGTGTGTGTGTGTGTGTGTGTGTGTGTGTGTGTGTGTGCATGTACAAGGGTCTTTCATGGGAGATGGTATAACTTTGCCATTGCCTTATATTAGGAGCCATATTGTATCTGGTTGCCTCTCTTTTGATAATATTAAGATTGATCAGTAGGTTCACCCTGAAGCGGGTGACATTCAACATTGCCAAAAAAAAAAAAAAAAAAAAAAAACCCAAAAATCTGAGATAAATATTTTCTTACTCAGTCTTTATGACGCCTTTTAACCAAAACAGATAAATCAATATGCAAGTATAAACAGTTACTAAATCAACCCATGATCGCTTCACATTTGAAAGCTCTTGCTGTTTATTTCCTTTGAACTGAATTTGGGGCTTTGACAAGGAAACCATAAATCCAATTTTTTGATGAAATAAGACTTCGCCACTCATGCCAGATCGGAGAGTTCCCTGCTAATTTTTCTTCTTAGCATTGGTTTGGTAATTGGTAAGCATTCAGTTTCACTCTTTTCAGGGCTAATGTACCACCAATTTAGCTTCAGCCCTCTGGAAACTTTTTCTTTACTTTTGAATTTTTGACGGACAATGCATTACCAGGAATGTTCAAATCTGCCAGGTTGTGAAGGCGGGATTAGAAGTCCACCTCAGGTGTGGGCTGAGGAACAAGCCCTATCAGCTGAGCGTGGCTGCCTCCTCTAACTTTCTCTTGCCACTAGTTAGGCATTAATGGACTTAGAAGGTTGCTCTTCTAATTTGAACTGTGTGAGACTTTGGCTGGAGGGTAGTTCTGTGTCCCAGTGATAAAAGAACACATAAAACAATCCAGTGCCTGATCATTCTCCCTGGCTGTCAGTGAATCATGTCTAATAGCATCTCCATGCCGTTTGCACCAATTTGCTTGCAATGGCATCCTTTCCGTGGGCTTGCTGCTCAGCAGGCCCTGAAGCAATCTATGAATAACTTCCTAACAGATGCTGTTTATGAATTGAAGCAAATGGCTTCCCTGTTTCTCTTTTTTCTCACTTCAATAATTTTCAGTTACATTACGATGAATATTTATAGTCCTGTAGCAGTGCATAAAAATGGAGAACAAGCAGACCTGTGCATTGTTTCATACGTGAGTGCTGTTCTAATGGGTTTTGGCCGACTGGTTTTAATAATGTTCTGTTGATAGACTGAAAAGGGGATGTAAATTGTAGATTAGTCATTTTCATTCACTGTTTTAGCAGGATGGGCACTGATGGAGCATCAGCTGCAACCGTCACACACACAGGACGCCTTCACTCGCAAAAACTGCCCATCCTGTAGTATGTCTCCTTCCTCTTTATACTTCTTGGAGTAGTCTTAAATCCTTGACTTCAACTGAGATTCTGACAGTAAAGGGCTCATTAGGTTTATTCTACCACTCTCTACCGGTATTACCTTTTGTGATTCAAATGAATAACTGCATTAGATAGAAGCTGCAGCCCAACTAACAGAACATTCCTAGGAATTAAAATGTAAAATCATAAGGAATAGGTTGGTTTTGAGTTGCCTGTTCCTTTTATAGAAAAGTACTGGCCCATGCCCTACTCTAAAATGGCATTTTCAAAGAGTTCATAATTTCATGGTCTTTTAGATACTACAAAAAATCTAGAGGAATTCTAGCTGAACATAGCTCCTAGATTTGATTCTGAGGGAACTACTCTATCTTCAGTGGCTTATATTTCAAATAGCTGCTATACCTTACTTATATTTTCTATTTTACAGTAATGCGTTGGTTAACTAGCTTATATTTTCCAAACCATTGACAGTGTCACATTGGCTACATACAAATAATTGCCTTTTTGGCTATTTGTTTATAAATAAGAGTGTTGAAAATTATATGTAAATATGTATATGCATGCACAGTGAATATATTTTGAAGCCTCCCAAAATATTCAAATTGCCCCATTTTCTACTCTTGCATTATGAAATACTTACCAGCTACCAAAATGAAACCATATTTGTTATGCATGCAAGCCCTCAATATCTGTACCACCTATCATTTGTATGCTATACACAGAAGGTTGTGCTGTAACACAACAGAAAAAATGAAAAAGGCAATTTGGAGACAAGAGTGTTTCCTGCTCTAGCGGCAGCATATGCAAAGAGTAATTTTCCTTGGAAAAGGGGAAATAGAACTCGCTATACTGAAATGTTCTGAAAAGTAATGAAAAGCCCAAGAATTTAATACTTGATGTAGAAATGTTATTTTTACAGAAATTAATATACAGCATAAGCTTTCAAAGACATTACTCTGTCCAAAAAATACAAAACTAAGAAAATCTGGAAAGATTTCCAGGCCTGGAGCAAAAGGGCTAAGAATAGACTGTGGTCCCTATTTTTGCAGAACAATTTACTATAGTACTTTTCTTTTTGTTTTAAATAATAATAATACATTGTAAAAGTAATAATCTTCAACAGAACAGGAAGTTAGTGTGAACACTGTTCTCCTCCCTTGGATAACGAGAGTTAACATCAATTTTTATAATATTTTAGATGTTTATATGAATATGTAAGCATACATACACACTCAGGAATGCTTTTCTTCCTGTGTAGTACCTTTTTTCTTCCTCCATTGGAAATTTCTGGATCTTTGTTCTCTTTTTGCTGCCTGTTCTGTGATCAAGAACTTTCTTGATTTCTAGGTAGGCAAGCCTTTTATTCAATTTGTTTTCTTCCAGATTATTCCTTAATCCTAGGGTAACTTAGAGATTCATTTTAAGCATTATTTTGAAAAAGCAGGGGGAGGCTTTGGGAAAATCATCACTTGTGATGGTTCTTTCTATAGTGAGTGACCACAACCCCAGGTAATGATTCCACTTCCCAGTGAAGGGGCGCTGAAAAAACTGTCACTTGGATATGGAGAGTTGTGTGTGAGATTTAGGAGACAGGAATTAATGGTGTTGGAAGAGGCAGATGGGTAGGTATGACTACACTGAGAGTGTACTGGGTACAAATGTTAGGCATAAACTGAGGACTAAGGTAGTGCCTAGTCTGCACCACGTATCAAGGCTGAGGGCTCAGAGTTGAAAGAAAATGGGTGGTTTTGTCCCGGGTTTGTTCCTAACTGACTTGAGGGTAAAACTACGTGAAAAATTAAGGAGGATCAATTGAGACTGGTTAAAAAATCAAGGCAATTGCAACAAATACATTTCTTAACAACTCTTTTATCAATTTCATTTTACGAACCGGGAAACTGAGGCCTAGGATGTTCCAAGACCATACTGTTCATGTTAGGCTTTGAACCTAGGTCTAGGTGACACCAAGCTCATGCTCTAGCCTCCGCCAGTCTCTGTCCCATAAACTACCTAAAGGCTGCAGGTGGGAAGAGTTTATTGATCAAAGAGGCCTTCCCCCAGGTAGTGTGCTCCAGATGAATGAGACATTCCACAGCAACTTGCTCCCATACACTCTTTCTCCCCTTTCCCCCGACTAAAAGGGCTACAAGTCTGCCCAAGTCAGGTGGAAGTTCCAGCAGCAAGGATTGTGAAGGTCATTTCAGTAATATCTATGGGAGTCCATAAAGTCTGGAAACATAGGTAATTATATTATTACTGTTATATAATGTCATCAAAGAGATCTTCATTTTATAGAAAATAAAGTGTTAGGTGTGTTTCTAGGCTTTATGGCCAGCCTACAGAGATATCTTGAAGAAATGGATAACTTGATACTTTTTCTTTCCTTAAAAATACGCTTTGGCACACTGTAGTATTAAATATATTATTTTTTTATTCCCATTCCCAGTCTTTAGGTGCCTAAATGGTTTTGCTGTGTTTTTCACATCTATCCCTCCTCATTCTTTTTCATCTGTTCTTTCCTATTCCCCCTGGATAATTCATTTATCCATCCATCTCTTCATTTATTTGACAAATAATATTTGGTGAGCAATTACCTGCCTGACAGTATAATAAGCACTAGGGATGCCCTAGTAGATAAGGTAGATCTTCAGCCCACTCTGAGGGAATCCTGCCTGGAACGGGGTTTCAGAAGAGCACAAAGCTTATTATGATGCAGTGAGATAAATGCTAGAGTAAGTAAGGGGAGTAACATGCAAATTGTCCTGGGGGATTGTTTAGGGGAGCGGAGATCATGTATAAACAGACGCCTGAAGGACAGGTAAGAGCAGGCAGGTGAAATGTGCAGGAATGATATAAAAACGTTCCATGTAGAGGGACCCACCCATTGCTGTCGAGTCAATTCTGACTCATAGCAACCCCATAGGACAGAGCAGGCTATGGGGTTTCCAAGGCTATCATCTTTATGGAAGCAGACTGACACATCTTTCTCCCTCAGAGCAGCTGGTGGGTTTGAACCACTGACCTTTCAGTTGGCAGCTGAGAGCTCAACCACTGTGCCAGCAGGACTCTTGCACTGATCCACCACAGTAACCATTACAGGATCTGATTCACTAGGCCTTGAGAAGGGCCCAGGATTTATAACAACCTCCTGTCCCGCTTCCCCACCTCCCCGCCCAGGGGAATCTAAACTGTACATGGAGAAATGGTGCATCAGTTCATGTTTCTTTTTCTGTTGATAAAAAATACAAATTCAAACATTTTGAAATAATATGAGCTAAAAGTTCCATTGCTGAGAAAATCAGCAACCCTTTGTAAAACATTAATGCAAACTGACAACTATTGGTTCTACGTTATTTTAGAAATCACATATAAACCTTAAATTATTATACTCACATAACCCAATAACTAGGGGTTAGATGTGGTTATAAATGATGGTTGCCCCAGTAATCATAAAAAATACACATTTTTCAAAAGTATATTTTAAACAGTACAGGAAGTAACTAATGGCAATTTCTCATGGAAATTACTTTTTTGTCCCCGGACAAAGAGTTCAGAGCCAATCAAAAACCAATCAATATAAACTCTTATGTAGACCATAATTAAGGGTGGCAAATGGGTTCTTGTATGATGTTAAATAATGTATTTATAAAAATAAAAACCCAAAGTAACTCTTAAAAACCAAACCATCAATGTCTAGAGGATGCATGCTCGCGACGTTCCTGCCAATTTCACTACAGATTTTTATGGATACCAGCGGTGGACTAAAAATGCCTTTAAAAAAGAACCACACCAAACCCATTGCCATTAAGTCAATTCTGGACTCATAGCAACCCTATAGGACAGAGTAGAACTGCCCCATACAGCTTCCAAGGAGCACCTGGTGGATTCGAACTGCTGACCTTTTGGTTAGCAGCCGAGCTCTTAACCACTGCACCACCAGGGTTTCCAAAATGCCTTATGGGGTTGCAAATCCTGGAAGTATGAGTCCTGGGATATTTTAAAGGTACTTGGGGTTTTTATGTGTAGGTCATTCATTGCAGCCAACCCTCGATATTCACAGTGATAGGGCCACTTGGTTCTGAGAATTTCCTGTGGGACGGGCAGGGAGAGACTCTGATATATATGTTTGGTGAACATAAAGATTCTCCAGTTTCCTCTTCCCTTTGGCTCTTAGAATTGGAAGGGCTGGCCGACATCTCTCACACATAACAAAAAGGGCCGAAGTCAAGACTTGTTAAGAACTCATGTGTCTTAGTCATCTAGTGCTGCTATAACAGAAATACCACAAGTGGATGGTTTTAATGAAGAGAAGTTTATTTCCTCATAATCAAAGTAGGCTAAAAGTCCAAATTCAAGGTGTCAGCTCCAGGGGAAGGCTTTCTCTCTCTCGGCCGTCTCATAAGTGTTCCCCCAGACTAGGAGCTTCTCGGCACAGGGACCCTGGTCCAAAGGACGCGCTCTGCTCCCAGCACTGCTTTCTTGATGGTATGAGGTCCCCCTGTCTCACTGCTCACTTCTGTCTTTTATATCTCAAGAGATTGCCTCAGGACGCAATCCAGTCTTGTAGATCAGGTCCCGCCTTCCTAACACAACTGCCACCCATCCTTTCTCATTAACATCATAGAGGCAGGTTTACAACATACAGGAAAATCACACAGTAGCAGGAATCATCGCCCAGTCAAACTGATACACACATTTTTTGGGGGACATAATTCAAACCATGACATCATGCAAAACAAGAAGGTAGATGATGTCTATTTCAGAGCAATGGTTTATAGGAAAAAACACAGGCCATGGAAGCTTGGAATCATTTTGGGTGAGGTATCTAACAGGAAGCCACCTTTTGGGAAGTGAGAAGGGTGGCCATGCTGCATATCTCCAGGGAACACCAGTCACATTATACTCCAAGGAACATCATTTGCATTAGGAAGCAATTATTTCCATAATATATAAAATGGAGAATGACAGTAAAAGTGGGTATTCACAACCTCTGAGGAGATGCCACGAAGATCAGTTTGTAAAGGTATAAATTTATTATGTTTTCATGTCAGGTAGTTTATATTTAAATAGGAACCATATGCTAGAAGAGTATAACAACTCTTCTACATTTTCAGTAATTTTCATGAGTTATTTAATGTTTTATATATTTAATGGGCCAACTGATCAATAAAATATAGACAAAAGGCACTATACAAATTTACAGCTTATTTTATTAAATAGCAAAAATTTACGTGGATGGCTGTAGTTTACATTACTTAAAAGTAAATTTTCATTTCAAGTCACCAGCTGGTAACTTTGGAGTTGCCCATTGGAAGTGATTTTCCAAAGAATCTATATACCTAACAGAGGCATATGAGATCATGGTGTCCATAGCATATCTGCACCGCTAACTCTGAATTTGCCTGTATGAATGACTTTTGGGCTATGGGCTCTTTGCTTTCAGGAGGCATATGGGGAGGTTGAGGACATTTGTGAATCAGACCTTCTGAATACAAAGCATGGCTGTGCCAAAACTGAGTGCCAGCTGGCAAGATTTACCTTGCCAGGAACAAGGATAAAAATACCTGTTCCTCTCTACCACACAGAGCAGTAAAGTTGCCGAATCATCTGGTGGATCTAGTTTTTTGCACTCAGTCAATCCTCAGGCTATGATTGCTTTGTTCTTTGCATTACCTGGATTGGCAAAAAGTCTGTTTAAATAACTGGTGATTTAACTTGTGGACTGTCTTAGGTATAGTGGTAACGTCTAGAAGTGCATACTTCTCATGAGCTACGTGGATTCACCTGGATAAATTGACAAAAACGTTTCAACAATCCAGGATTTTTTGCCTTTCTTTGTTTCTTTTATTGTACACACAGATGTAACGTGATATAGAGAACTAGCTAACTGGGTTCTACTTTTCCTACAGCTCTATTCAAGCTGATAAGAACCATTTATTGAGTATCTACTACTGAGTAGAGCACTGTGTCTTAGCAGTTCGAATATATTATTTCATATTCTCTATGCATGAATCTTACAAGCCAAGATTCTTTAATTTTTTTTCTATGTTACAGATGAATAAACTGAGGCTCAGAATGATTAATTTGCTCAAAGCCTCAAATCCAGTATTTAAATTCAGGTATATTGTATGATATCAAACAATATCATTAATATCACACACAAGTAAAATTTTGCTGACGATCATTCAAAAGTAGTTGCAGCAGTGCGTTGATAGGAAACTGCCAGAAGTTCAAGCCAGATTCAGAAGAGAATGTGGAACATGGGATATCATTGCTGATGTCAAATAGCTCTTGGCTGAAAGCAGAGAATACCAGAAAGATGTTTAACTGTGCTTTATTGACTATGCAAAGGCATTTAACTGTGTGGATCATAACACATTAAGGATAACATTGCAAAGAATGGAAATTCCAGAACATTTAATTGTGCTTATGAGGAACCTGTACATAGGCCAAGAGGCAGTCACTGGAACAGAGCAAGGGAATACTGCATTTTTTAAAGTCAGGGTTGTAGCCTGTCACCATACTTATTCAATCTGTATGCTGAGCAAATAATCTGAGAAGCAGAACTATATAAAGAAGAACTGGGCATCAGGATTAGAGAAAGACTCACTAACAACCTGCGATATGCAGATGACACAATCTTGCTCGCTGAAAGTGAAGAGGACTTGAACCACTTACTGATGAAGACTGGATTACAGCGTTCAGTACAGATTGCATTCCAACATAAAGAAAATGAAAATAATCCTCACAACTGGACCAATAAGCAACATCAGGATAAATGGAGAAAAGATTAAGTTGTCAAGGATTTCGTTTTACTTGGATCCACAATCAATGCCCATGGAAGCAGCAGTCAAGAAATCAAATTACACATTGCATTGGGCAAATCTGCTGCAGAAGACCTCTTTAAAGGGTAAAAAGCAAAGATATCACTTTAAAGACTAAGGTATGCTTGACCCAAGCCATGTTATTTTCAACTGTCTCATATGCATGGGAAAGCTGGACATGAATAAAGAAGACCAAAGAAGAACTGATGCCTTTGAATAATGGTGTTGGCAAAGAATATTGAATATACCATGGACTGCCAGAAGAACGAACAAATCTGTCTTGGAAGAAGAATAACCAGAATGCTCCTTAGAAGCAAGGATGGTGAGAATTCGTCTCAGGTACTTTGAACATGTTATCAGGAGGGATGAGGTCCTAGAGGAGAACATCATGCTTTGTAGAGTGTCATCGAAAAAGAGGAAGACACTCAGTGAGATGGATTGACACAGTGGCTGCAACAATGGGCTCAAGCATAACAACGATTGTGAGGATGGCACAGGACCAGGCAGTGTTGCGTTCTGTTGTACACAGGGTCACTATGAGTCAGAACCGACTTGATGGCACCTAACAGCAACAATGTTGAACCTCAGAAATTATAACCTATGAGTCCTACATACTAATTGTGCAGACCTGGCAGGTTATTTCATTTCTGTGGGTGCATTTTACCATCTGTATAATGAGAGGTTGTTGATGGAGTTAGCTGCCATCGAGTTGACTCCAGCTTATGGCAACCTTATGTACCATAGAATGAAATGTTGCCCAGTCCTGCATCATCCTCTCAATCACCAGTACGTTCAAGTCCATTGTTGCAGCTCTTGTGACAAGCCATCTCACCAAGGGTCTCCCACTCCCCCATTGACCTTTTACCCAACATGATGTCCTCCTCTAGTGATTGAGCCCACCTGATGACACATCCAAAGCAAGAGAGCTGGACAGTGTTATGTTGTGATCCATAAAGTTTTCATTGTCTAATTCTCAGAAGTAGATTGCCAAGTCTTTCTTCCTAGTCTGCCTTAGTCTGGAAGTTCCACTGAAATTTGTCCACCATGATGACCCTGCTGGTATTTGCAAAACCTGTGGTGTGGCTGCCAGCATTATAGCAACACACAAGCCACCCCAAACTGACAGACAGGTGGTGGATAATGAGAAGTTAATAGTTATTTCTAGGGCTTCTTACAACTGCACAAAATCTTGATTTCGTTAATTCAATACTTTTTTACAGAATGTAATTCATTCTACCAGTTAATTGATAATTACCAGTAAATTACTGAACATTTTATCAGGATCTGTTACGGAGGGAGTTGTGCCTATTAGTTAAACTTTCTTATAATAAGAACCTGGGAAGCAGCATTATTGAAAGTTTCCGATGTAGTATTTTCCTCCCTAGAGGTCAAACAAAAAAGATCCTTCCAAAAATGAAGAAGTTAGAGGCAAAGTCATCAATTGCAAGATTTGAATGCTTACATTTTATTTCAGGAATTATCAGAGCAGAATTTTTTTGAAAAAGTAGGTTGCAGGGCCTGGTTCGCAGCAAACTATAAAAATCAGCAAAAAAATTTGTTTTTAAATAATACCTCTTGCATCTCCAGGGTCAACCGTGGGAAGATGAAAGAGGTCTTTTTTTTTAATTGTACTTCAGGTGAAGGCTTACAGAACAAATAGTTTCTCATGAAACAGTAGTACACATATTGTTTTATCACATTGGTTAACAACCCCACGACATGTCAACCCTGTCCCTTCTTGACCTTTTTTTTTTTTTTGGTGAAAATATACATAGCCAAGACACACCATTTCAAAAATTTCTACATGCACAGTTCTGTGACATCGACTATGCTCTTTCTATTGTGCTGCTATTCTCACTTTAGATGAAGGTTTACAGAACAAAATAGTTTGTCATTAAACAGTTAGTACACATGTTGCCCTATGACAATGGTTAACAACCTCACAACATATCAACACTATCCTTATTCGACGTTGGGTTCCCTATCACCAGCTTTCCTGTCCCCTTCTGCCTTCTGGTCCATTTCGCTGGACTGCTGTGCCTTATAAGTCCCATTTGGTTTTATGGGGGTGTCCACTCCCCGGCTGAACGGTGAACGTCAGAAGCGACTTCACCAATGAGCTAAAAGGGTGTGTGGGGGCCATACTCTCAGGGTTTCTCCAGTCTCTGTCAGGCCAGTAAATCTGGTCTTTCTTTTGTGTTAGAATTTTGTTCTACATCCTTCTTCAGCTCTGTCCAGAACCCTCTGTTGTGATCTTGGTCAGAGCATTCAGTGGTGGTAGCCAGGCACCATCTAGCCGTACTGGACTCAGTCTGGTAGAGGCCCTGGCAGCTGTGGTCCATTAGTCCTTCAGACTAATCTTTCGCTTGTATCCTGTTCGAAAGAGGTCTTTTTTTAACTCAGTTAAGAAAACCACAAGGGATAACTCCATGTCCCTGTGTTTTCTCCCAGCGTGAGAGGACTCAGCCAGAAATAGTGTGATAATATCGCAGATGTTCCTTTGCTTGGATAGCTGGTTATTGCTTATCTCGATGATATTTTAATACAAACACACAACTGTTCACCCTGTTTTATGGCTGTCAGAATTTTACTTCATATTTAACAAATGGAAGTTTATGAGCAGATGTATCATTGACTCAGATTTACTTTTTCCCTCATTATGTTGCATGAAAAAGCTAAATGCTGGAGAGGGTGTTAGACACATCTGCACTATTAGGCTATTGGATTCTGGTCATTCACCCAGTCTGTCATTTCCCACCAGCTCCACGGTCCATGAGCTTCACTCTCTATTGTTAACACGAAGAGATGAAAATTTGATTCTGGGACTGCAAGCAAAAATTTCCTCCATTCATATTAAACTATGTTTAATATCACTACTATCTCTCTTTGCTTCTAGAAATACCACAGTGATTTCTCCAACTGCTGTCATCTTTAAATTATTATTATCATTATTAATCTAGCTCAGTGCACTGAGCAAGGCTTTGAAGTCTAGGTTTAGGGTTTTGACTGCCTATTGATTTAGCTGTATGACATTGGTCAAGCCACTTCCATTTTGATCTGATTCCTTTCTCTCCTGCAGCCTCACTTTGAGCTGCTGTTTAATCTCACATCACCCACTCTGACCTTTTAATTTCTTTATTAAGACATTGCAGGATTTGTCTTTGAGTAGACCTGAAGCCTCTGAGTATAAGGGGGTCAATATACCTGGAAAATTTACCTTGAGTTGCACTGAACAAGGAAGAACCTAAAACTCATTGCTGTTGAGTTAATTCTGACTTGTAGCAGGGTACAACTGCCCCATAGGGTTCCATGGCTATAATCTTTTTTTCTTTCTTTTATTATGCTTTAGATGAAGGTTTACAGAGCAACTTCGCTTCTCATTAAACAATTAATACATGTATTGTTTTGTGACATTGGTCGCCAACCTCACGATGTGTCAACACTCTCCCCTTCTCTACCTTGGGTTTCCAATTTCCATTTGTCCAGCTTCCCTGTCTCCTCCTGCCTTCTACTCCTTGCCCCTGGGCATATATGCTCATTTAATCTCATATACGTGGTTGAGCTATGTGTGTTATTGTTTGTTTTATGGGCCTGTCTAATCTTTGGCTGAAGTGTGAACTCAGGAGTGACCTCAGTACTGAGTTAAAAGGGTGTCTGGGGGCCATGTTCTCAAGGTTTCTTCAGTCTCTGTCAAACCAGTAAGTCTTGTCTTTTCTTGTGAGTATGAATTTTGTTCTACATTTTTCTCCAGCTTTGTCTGGGACCGTCTATTGTGATCCCTGTCAGAGCAGTTGGTGGTGATAGCCAGGCACCATCTAGTTGTGCTGGACTCAGTCTGGTGGAAGCTGTGGTACTTGTGGTCTATTAATCCTTTGGACTAATCATTCCCTGGTATCTTTGGTTTTCTTCATTATCCCTTGCTCCAAATGAGGTGGGACCAGTGGATTATCTTAGATGGCTGCTCACAAGCTTTTAAGACCCGGGAAGCTACACACAAAAGTAGGATGTAGAACATATTCTTTATAAACTATGTTATGCCAGCTGAGCTAGATGTCCCCCAAGACCATGGTCCCCAGCCCTTGGCCCAGTAATTCGGTCCCTCAGGGAGTTTGAGTGTGTCTACGAAGCTTCTATGACTTTGCCTCCAAGGCTATAATCTTTATGGAAGCATACTACCACATTTTTCACCCACAGAGCAGCTGGTGGGTTCGAACTACCAACCTTGCAGTTGGCAACGGAGTGCTTAACCACTGCACCACCAGGGCTTCTTCCTCCTGGTGGAAGCCAGTTTCTAAAACCATTGAGATGAGACATAATTGTTTTTTGTTCTTTTTTTAAGTGAGATTGGCAAGGAGAGCCTTCCAAGTGACCTGCTGCAATTCTTACTCCAACCACAGAATGATCAGCAGCTGGGAAACTTCACGGAGACTAGTCAAGTCACAAAAGTGCATATCTTAGACTGGATATGTCACGTGTTTCCTGTTCTGTGTGCTTTAATAATAAGAAGAATTGGTAAAATTTACCGAATACGAACTGTGTATCAGGCATTTTTTAAAGTGCTTTACAAAAATTAACTCATTTAACTCAATTCTAAGGTAGGTACCATTTCTATCCCCATTCTGTAATTGAGGTGACTGAGATGCAAGAGGTTAAATAAACTGGCTAATCTGTTATAGATAGAAAGTAGGGGAGGCAGGGCCAAGATGGCACAGTACTCAAACGCTTCCGGTGGACACTCTTACAACAAATACCCCAAAAAACAAGTGATTTGATTATATATGGCAGTCTGGGAGCCCTGAACATCAAAGGCAGAGTTGAGGAACCAGACTGAGTTGCAGGGGGAGGGAGAGACAGTTCAGAAGCAGTGAGGATTTGCCAGACCTGACCCAGCGAGAGCCGGAGCCCTTCAGGCATGAGTAGCTCATGGGTGAGCAGGGAGGCAGGCAAGCGGCAATGCTTGGGAGGTGCATTTTCCACTCCGAGAGAGACCAAGCACCAGAGAGTCTACACAGCCACCCAGAACTGGTAAGAAACAGCCCTCACTGGCGAAAGATAAGTACTTGCATATAGCTTACCACGCAGATCAAAAACACCACCCTTAGGGAAAAACCTCTCTCCCATTTACCGCCCCGCTCCCTGCTCTGCACTGGGTTCCAGACTGGCTTCAGCAATTGCCGGGGCCCCTGGGCCAGGAGTAGGATCTGTCACACACCCGGAGCCATTCTCCCTGCCTTGGAGAGTGAACAAACGGGAAAAAATAAACTGCTGGCTCTCCTAAGCCAGGAACACAGGGTAGGCACAGGTCCTTTGCCTAGGCACAGACATAAGGGATCCATGGACTTTGAGTGCCTTTCCCCCTGCATAGACTTGTGTGGGCCCATCTCAACAGCATAGGCCCTCATTACTGCAATACAGCAGAGTATTTACCAGAAGTCTAACTTCAACTGTTTCAGCTTGGAAGTGGCAGGTTCTTGACATTTGACACTGCTCTGCCCATTAAGCAGGGTCTTCACCTACCCACATCAGGCGCCTGAGGACTGGTGGCTCCACACATGCCAAGTAGCCACCTGCAACAGGAACCCATGAATAAGAGGTGCCCCCCCAGTCCTTACAGCCAACAGAATTAGGTGCTGATAGTCTGGCTGCAAAACCAAGCCACCTATGTGCCCTAGGGAACAGGGAAACACCTTCCTGCTGGACATGCAAGGGTGGCCGTAAGCCCCCTGCCTTGCTGAGAGTGTGTCCCCCTACTGCAGCCACATGCCTGTGCCTACACCAATCACCCATGCCTGTCTAGGACTGTAAGTGAGAGCTGACACCACACACTTGGTGGCTATCTGCCTGGGCACCTGAGCTGAATCCATACAGGAAGAGTGGGCAGACTCCTGAGCTCACATACCTAGTAACAGATCTAACCACCTGGTGACAGGACATTAGAGCTTCAAAGATGCCAATAATCAAACTAGCTCATATGAGCAGCCTATTTGGGCATATCAAAACAAAACAAGAAGCTAGGACACAGTAAACAAACATAAAATAAATAAATATAATAACTTATTGATGGCTCAGAGACAACAGTCAATATCAGATCACATAAAGAGGCAATCCAGAGGAGGAAAATTTCTTGGAATTATCGGGGGCAGAATACAAAAGATTAATATACAGAACTCTTCAAGAAATTAGGAAGGAAATTAAGCAAAACACAGAACATGCATGACGAAATTAAAAAGATTAGAGAAGACAAGAATGACAAATTTAACAGCCTGCAAGAATCCATATAGAGACAGTGATCAGAAATTTGGAAGATTAACATTAAAATTTCAGAATTAGACATCTCAATAGAAAGTCTTCGGAGCAGAATTGAGGCAATGGAATTCAGAACTAGTGAGACTGAAGATAAAGCACTTCACACCAACTTATTTGAGGAAAAATCAGATAAAAGGACTAAAAGAAAATGAAGAAACCCTAAGAATTATGTGGGACTCTATCAAGAAGAATAACCTACAAGTGATTGGAGTACGAGAACAGGGGGAGGATAACAGAAAACAGAGAGAATTGTTGAAGATTTGTTGGCAAAAAACTTCCCTGATATCGTGAAAGATGATATCTATCCAAGGTGCTCATTGAACCCCACATAAGGTAGATCCCAAAAGAAAGTCACCAAGACATACTATAATCAAACTTGCTGAAACCAAAGATAAAGAGAGAATTTTAAGAGCAGCTAGGGATAAATGAAAAATCATCTACAAAGGAGAATCAATAACAACAAGCTTGGACTACTCAGCAGAAACTATGCAGGCAAAAAGGCAATGGGATGACATATATAAAGCCTTGAAGGAAAAAAACTGCCAGCCAAGAATTATATATCCAGCAAATATGATGGAGAAATTAGGGCATTTCCAGATAAACAGAAGTTTAGGGAATTTGCAAAAACCAAACAAAAATTACAAGAAATACTAAAGGGAGTCCTCTAGTTAGAAAATCAGTAACATCAGATAACAACACAAGACTAGAACATAGGACAGAGCAATCACGTATCAACCCAGATAGGAAAGTCACAAAAGTAAATCAAAGCTAAAACACTGAAAATAGGCAAACGGATGTCAATGTGTAAAAGATGACAACATTAAAACAAAAAAGAGGGACTTAAAAAATGTCAACATAGATTTTTCTTATGGAGAGGAAGTCAAGGCAATATTAAGAAATAAAAGACTGGTATAAACTTAGAAAAATAGGGGTAAATATTAAGGTAACCACAAAGGAAACTAACAATCCTACACATCAAATTAAAAACCTAGACTGGGTGACTTAGCAAATACAAAATCAACAACAATGAAAAAGATGAAAAGAAAACACATAAAGAAAAATGGCTTAGCACAGAAAATTAAGTGGAACAAAGAAACTGTGAACAACACACAAAAAAAGATATCAGAATGACAGCACTAAACTCATACCTACCAATACGCTGAATGTATATGGACTAAATGCACCAACAAAGAGACAAAGAGTGGAAGATTGGATTAAAAAAACACGATCCATCTATATGCTGCCTATAAGAGACACACCTTAGACTTCAAAACACAAACAAACTAAAACTCAAAGGATGGAAAAAAATAAGCAAACAACACTCAAAAAACAGCACGAGTGGCAATACTAATCTCTGACAAAATAGGCTTTAAAATAAAATCCACCACAGAGGATAAGGAAAGACACTATATAATGATTAAAGGGTCAATACACCAAGAGGACATAACTATAATAAATATTTACACACCCAATGATAGGGCCCCAAAATACACAAAACAAACTCTAACAGCACTGACAAGACAGATAGACAGCTCCACAATAGTAGTAGGAGATTCAACACACCACTTTCAGTGAAGGACAGAACATCCAGAAAGAAACTCAACAAAGACACGGAAGAGCTAAATGCTCCAATCAACCAACTTGATCTCATAGACACATACCGAACACTGCACCCAACAGCAGCCAAGGATACTTTCTTTTCCAACGCACATGGAACATTCTCCAGAACAGACCACATATTAGGCCATAAAGCAAGCCTTAACAAAATCCAAAGCATTGAAATATTGCAAAGCATCTTTTCTGACTTTAAAGTCATAGAAGTAGAAGTCAACAACAGAAATAGCAAGGAAAAAAAAATCAAACACATGTAAACTGAACAACACCTTGCTCAAAAACTACTGGGTTATAGAAGAAATTAAGGATGGAATAAAGAAATTCATAGAATCAAACAAGAATGAAAACACATCCTACCAGAACATTTGGGACACAGCAAAAGCAATGCTCAGAGGTCAGTTCAGAGCAATAAATGCACACATTCAAAAAGAAGAAAGGGTCATAATCAAAACATTAACCCTACAACTGGAACAAGTAGAAAGAGAGCAGCAAAAAGGCCCTCAGATGAACGAAGACAGGAAATAATAAGAATTAAAGCAGAAACAATGAAATAGAGAATAGAAAAACAATTGAAAGAGTTAACAAGACGAAAAGCTGGTTCTTTGAAAAGATCAACAAAATTGATAAACTATTGGCCAAAGTGACAAAAGAAAAACAGGAGCGGAAGCAAATAACCCGTATAAGAAATGAGATGGGTGATATCACAACAGACCCCACTGAAATTCAAGAATCATAACAGAATGCTATGAAAAACTGTACTCTTAACAAATTTGAAAACCTAGAGGAAATGGACACATTTCTAGAAACTCACTACCTACCTAAAGTAACACAAACAGAGGTAAAACAACTGAATAAACCCATAACAAAAGAAGAGATTGAAAAGGTAATTAAAAAACTCCCAACAAACAAAAGCCCTGGCCTGGATGGCTTCACCAGAGAATTCTACCAAACCTTCAGTGAAGAGTTAACGTCACTACTCCTAAGGTATTTCAGAGCATAGAAAAGGATGGAATACTCCCAAACTCCTTCTATGAAGCCAGCATAACCCTGATACCAAAACCAGGTAAAAACACCACAAAAAAAGAGAATTACAGACTGATAACCCTCATGAACATTGATGCAAAAATCCTCAACAAAATTCCAGCCTATAGAATTCAGCAACATATCAAAAAAATAATTCACCATCATCAACTGGGATTTATACCAGCTATGCAGGGATGGTTCAACATTATAAAAATAATCTATGTAATCCATCATATAAGTAAAACAAAAGACAAGAACCACGTGATCTCATCAATCGATGCAGAAAAGGCATTTGACAAATTCCAACACCCATTCATGATAAAAACTCAACAAAACAGGAATAGGAGGGAAATTCCTCAATATAATTAGGGCGTTTATACAAAGCCAACAGCCAACATCATCCTAAATGGAGAGACTTTGAAAGCATTCCCCTTGAGAAGGGTGCCCGACAAGGCTGTCCTTTATCACCACTCTTATTCAACATTGTGCTGGAGGTCCAAGCCAGAGCCATTAGTCCAGAAAAAGAAATAAAGGACATCCAGATTGGTAGGGAAGAAGTCAAAGTATCTCTATTTGCAGATGATATGATCTTATACACAGAAAACCCCAAAGAATCCACAAGAAAACTACTGAAACTAATAGAAGATTTCAGCAAAGTTTCAGGATACAAGATAAACATACAAAAATCAGTTGGCTTCCTCTACATCAACAGAGAGAAACTCCAAGAGGAAATCACCAAATCAATACCGTTTACATTAGCCCCCAAGATGATAAAATACTTAGGAACAAATCCAACCAGAGACACAAAAGATCTATAAAATGAAAACTGCAAGACACTACTGCAAGAAACCAAAAGAGACCTGTGTAAGTGGAAAAACATACATTAATGGCTCATGGATAGGTAGACTCAACATTGTGAAAATGTCAATTCTACCCAAAGAGATCTACAGATACAATGCAATCCCGATCCAGATTCCACAGGCAGTTTTTAATGAGATGAAGAAACAAATCACCAACTTCATATGAAAAGGGAAGAGGCCCTGAATAAGGAAGCATTACTTAAGAAGAAGAACAAGGTGGGAGGCTTCACACTACCTGATTTTAGAACCTATTATACTGCCATGTAGTCAAAACAGCCTGGTACTAGTACAACAACAGATACATAGACCAATGGAACAGAATTGAGAATCGAGACATAAATTCATCCACCTATGAGCAGCTGATATTTGAAAAAGTCCCAAAGTCTGTTAATTGGGGAAAAGGCAGTCTCTTTCACAAATGGTGCTGGCATAACTGGATATCCATCTGCAAAAAACTGAAACAAGACCCATACCTCTCACCATGCACAAAAACTAACTCAAAATGGATCAAAAACTTAAATATAAAATTGAAAACGATTTATCAGGGAAGAAAAAATAGTGACAATGCTAGGAGCCCTAATATGTGGCATAAACACAGTATGAACCATAAGTAACAATGCACAAACACTAGAAGAAAGACTAGGTAACTGGGAGCTCCTAAAAATCAAACGCTCGTGCTCATCAAAAGACTTCACCAACAGAGTAAAAACACAGCCTACAGACTGGGAAAAAATTTTTGGCTACGACAAATCTGATCAATGTCTAATCTCTAAAATCTCCAAGATACTGCAAAACCTCAACAACAAAAAGACAAACAACCCAATTAAAAAATGGACAAAGGATATGAACAGGCACATCGCCAAAGAAGATATTCAGGCAGCTAACAGACACATGAAGAAATGCTCACAAACATTAGGCGTTAGAAAAATGCAGATCAAAACTACAATGAGATATCATCTCACCCCAACAAGGCTAGCATTAATCCTAAACAAAATAATAAATGCTGGAGAGGCCATGGAAGGACTGGAACACTTAGACATGTTGGTGGGAATATAAAATGGCACGACCACTTTGGAAATCAATTTGGTGCTTCCTTAAAAGCTAGAAATAGAAGAAACATATGATCTAGCTATTCTGCTCTTTGGAATATATCCTAGAGAAATAAGAGCTGTCATACGAATAGATATATGAACATCCATGTTCATTGCAGCACTGTTCACAATAGCAAAAAGATGGAAACATCCTAAGTGCCCATCAAAGGATGAATGGATAAACAAATTATGGTGTATCCACACAATGGAATACTACACAACGATAAAGAACAATGATGAAGACGTGAAACATAACATGGAGAAAGCTGGAGGTCATTATGCTGAGTGAATTTAGTCAGTCACAGAAGGATAAATATTGTATAATACAACTATTATAAGAACTCAAAAAGAGGTTTAAACGCAAAAGAAAACATTCTTTGATGGTTACTAGGGTGGGGAGGAAGGGGGAGGGTTATTTGCTAACTAGATAGGAGATAAGAATTATCTTAGGTGAAGGGAAGGACAGCACTCACTACAGGGGAAGTCAGCACAACTGGACTAAACCAAAACTAAGAAGTTTCCTGAATACAGTCAAACACTTTGAGGGACAGAGTAGCAGGGGTAGGGGTCTGGGGACCAGGCTTTCAGGGAACATCTAGGTAAATTGGCATAATAAAGCTTATTAAGAAAATGTTCTACATCCTACTTTGGTGAGTGGCGTCTAGGGTCTTAAAAGCTTGCAAGTGACCATCTAAGATGCATCAATTGGTCCCAACCACCTGGAGTAAAGGAGAATGAAGAACACCAAAGATACAAGGAAAGTATTAGCCCAAGAGACAGAAAGGGCCACATAGACCAGAGACTTCATCAGCCTGAGACCAGAAGAACTATATGGTGCCCAGCTACCACCAATGACCAACCTGACAGAGAACACAACAGAGAGTCCCGGATGGAGCAGGAGAAAGGTAGGGTGCAGAACTCAAATTCTAATAAGACCAGACTTAGTGGTCTGAGACTGGAGGAACCCCGGAAAGCATGGCCCCTAGATTTTCTATCAGCCCAGAACTAAAACAATTTCCAAGGCCAACTCTTCAGACAGGGATTGGACTGGACAGTGGGACATAAAGTGATACGCGTGAGGAATGTGCCTCTTAGCTCACGTAGATACAAGAGACTAAACTGGCAGCTTCTGTCCGGAGGTGAGTTGGAAAGGCAGAGAGGGTTAGGAGCTGGCTGAATGGACATGGGGAATCAGGGGTGGAAAGGAGGAGTGTGCTGTCACAGTATGGGGAGAGCAATTAGAGTCACATAATAATGTATGCATAAATTTTTGTATGGGGAAAAAATTTTAAAAAAAGAAAGTAGGAAACCAGGACTTGCACCTAAGCAATCTGGGTTCACAGCCTGCACGCCTAACCACTAGACTACACCACTTCTCCTTTAGGTCCACTAAACAAAAATTTATATCCTCTGCCTGTGACTTCATTCATTCTTTTCATTTTTTTTAATTGTGGTGAAAATATACACAGCAAAACATACATTTTATTTCAACAATCGCTACATGTATAATTCATTGACATTAATAACATTCTTCAAGTTGCGCAACCATTCTCACCATCCCTTTCTGAATCGTTCTTCCCTCATTAACATAAACTTTCTAAGCAAAACTTTCCTCTTTTCCCCTCTCTCCCACCCCTGGTAACAACTATTAATTTTTGGTTTCTGTATAGTTGCTTACTTCATATAAGTGAGATCATATAATATTTGTCCTTTCATGACTGACTTGTTTTGCTCAGCATAATGTTTTCAGGATTCAGCCCTGTGGTGGTATGCATCAGGACTTCATTGCTCTTTATGGCTGAGTGAGATTCCATTGTATGTATATGCCACATTTTGTTTATCAATTCATATGCTGGTGGACGTTTTAATTGTTTCCCCCTTTTGGCTATCATGAAAAGTGCTGCAGTGAACATTGGTGTACAGATATCAGCATTCCTACTTTCAAATATTTGGGGTATATACCTAGGATGGGTTGTTGGGTCATATGGTAGTTCTCTGATCAACTTTTTGAGGAACCACCAAACTGTTTTCATTTTAAGTTTCTACCAGCAATCGTTGAAGGTTCCTGTTTCTCCACAACCTCACCAACACCTATTTTCTATTTTTTTGACCATTACCCTTCTAATGGGGGTGAGATAGTATCTTATTGTGGTTTTTATTTCCATCTCCCGAATAGCTAAGGTTGTTGGCAAAGAATATTGAATATACCATGGACTGCTAGAAGAACGAACACATTTATGTTGGAAGGGGTCCAGCTGGAATGCTCATTAGAGGCAAGGATGGCAAGGCTTCGTCTCACATGCTTTGGACTTGTTATCAGAAGGGACCAGTCACTGGAGAAGGACATCATGCTTGGTTGTGTAGAGAGTCGTTGAAGGAATAAAATGCCTCCTTTACAGGGATGTTGTGAAGATGAGGTGGAATGTGTCTAATATTGTATACACAGTATATGCATGCATGTAGAGCAATGTTATTATTAGCTATGGTAGCAAGAGTATTACTCTTCAGAAATGTTTTCCACTCCTCCCTAAGGGAAGATTATACATCTTTGCCCCTTTGGAGTCAGGCTAGGCCATATGATTTGCTTTGGCAAGTGAAATGTGAGTGGAAGCGATATGTGTCTCAAGTAGAAATGTTAAGAACAATTGAGTGATTACTCATTGTCCCCCTTTTCTCTCTGCCACGAGGACAGCAAAGTCGCAAACATGGGCTGCTCCTTCAGAGCTGAAGCAGGCATGAGGCCTGGTTCAGTTGTCTGACATAGATGCGAGTCATGACCCAGAAGTAAAACTTCTTTTTTGCAAGCAAGTGAGATTTTGGAGGTGTTGTACACCATAGTGAAAATTAGCCTCAGCTAACTGATACATTAGCCCAAAGTCAGTACCAATAGTGTGTGTCCAGTGATTCCTTTTTGGGATTCACTTTTTTGAGTGTACTTATTTTGACCATCAATGGCTCTCTTACATACTTGAATGCATGTACATGATAAAAAATAACAGCTAACATTTATAAGCACTTATTATACTGTCAAGAACTTTTCTAAGTGCTTTGCAAGTGCTTGTCCATTTAGTCCTTAAAAATTGCCCAAGTGTTCTAAGTTCAGAGCCTGCACTTAACCATTATATGCTATCGTGCCACATATGTAAATGCAAAAACGTGCAGGTACAGGTAGAAGTACAAACACCCATAAAGTGCTATGAATATAATATACATCATTGATCGACTGTGATAGTTTCATCGTATGGAAAATGGAAGGATAAACTGAACTGAAATTCTTCCCAGACATCAGATTCAGTCATTTACCTTTATTGTTTTCCCCGTAAGATAAGTGTGACTCAGCCCTGAAAAGGATCAGTCCCACTCACTGGAATCTCCCACCCGATTCCCTACAGGACAATGTGGATGGATCAGTGGCTCAAATTCACAGATGCTTAGAAAGCACACCTTTGTGAGAGGTGTTCTTAAAAGAGAATGTTCAACACTCCCACCTTCATTTACTGGTTTAATAAATATTCTAGGTTGTTGTTATGTGTTAAATTGTATTTCCCAAAGATATGTTGATGTCCTAACCTCTGGTAGCTGCGAATGTGACCTTGTTTGGAAATAGGTTACTGAAACAGGTTAATACGAGGTCATGCTGGAGTAGGGTAGGCCCTAATCCAATACAACCGCTGCTCATATAAGAAGAGACACACAGAGAGGAGAACTTTGCATGAAGACACAGAGAGAGAGACAGAAGGAAGACGGCCACGTGAAGACAGAGGCAGAGATTGGAGTGATGCTGCCACAAGCCAAGGAATGCCTGCAGCTACCAGAAGCTGGCCCCCCATGTGTCTGCCAGCTTGTTGTACTGTGGTGGCCAACCAGAATGCTCCTTAGAAGGAAATGTTGGACATGTTGTCAGGAGGGATCAGTCCCTGAGGAAGGACATCATGCTTGGTAAAGTACAGCGTCAGTGAAAAACAGGAAGACCCTCAATGAGATAGATTGACACAGTGGCTGCAACAATGGGCTCAAGCATAGCAACAATTGTGAGCATGGCGCAGGACCGGGCAATGTTTTGTTCTGTGGTGCGTAGGGTCGCTATGAGTCGGAACTGACTTGACAGCACCTAACAACACCACCAGAAGCTGGAAGAGACAAGGAAGAATATTCCCCTGGAGCCTTAGCCCTGGGGACACACTGAATTTGGACTTTTAACCTCCAGAACTGTGAGAAAATAAATTTCTGTTTTAGACCACCTACTTTGTGGGAATTTGTTACAGCAGTAAGAATACAGGTGCCCACTGTAAATATCCAAACAACCACTGTGAAATTGGATTGATATTATAGTCTTAAGAGAGTCAGCCGTCAACTGAGATTTCAAGTTCTCTGTGACAATTCATGGAAAAGATTTGTACTTTCATTTTGATGGAAGTGTTGAAAAATGAACATTAGCACATTTTGAATTATTTAGCAGGTGAACAGAAAGTTGAGGCAAAGCCAAACTATTATGCTTATTGGAAGCAATGAGTTTAGAGTTGTTCAGACCTAGTTTCAAATCCTAGCTCTGTCCCTTTCTGTCTGTGTGATTTGAAGCCTGTTGCTTATCATCCCTAAGTTTCAAATTCATTGTCTATAAGCTGGGGCTGATGAGGTCTTAAATCATAGGGTTGCTGTGAAAACTAAATGCAATTTTATCTTTACCTAGCATACAATAAATGCCCAATAAATTAACAAATTATCTGTTATTATTTATAATTAATTTTAACTTGAGAACAAAACTCTTAACAAGAATAATTCCACAGTGTACCATACTGGCTAGATACCTATTAACCTAGATATGTCCCAATGGACTTTTCCATGAATCAATAATATCCTGAATGTTAACGGCAGAAAAACTGGCTTCACTGTAAAGGTATTAGTGCTATTTGGTAAACTGGTAAAGCCCAGTGTATCTGAACTATGATTCAACATAGCATCTAAACAGGGCATAGATGAATGGATACCCAAGGAAGAAACTGTTTTAGCATAACAACAAAAACAGGTAAAACAGAGGCAATCAGAATAGAGGAAAGCAAATAGATTTTATAAATATAAAAGTGAAAACTAAACCACTCTGGCAATTACAGGTTTCATATGATTTATGCTTTAACTTGGCTAACTCTCTGACCCATGGAGTGTTGGCATAAAAATTTCAAATTCAGCAAAAACGTAAATCACTGTAAGGAAACACTGACTTTTTATTAGTTATCCTTCTTTCATTGACTTCCCCCAGACAAAATGAATTCTTCCCTGAGTGAGGTGAAATGAAGTATTATGTTACTAAGATATTATTGATCTGTGACTCTTAGCATCCAATACATCTTTAGAGCACAGAAACACAACTTGACTGTGAAATTGACGGTACATAATTTCCATTCAAAGCCTTTTTTTTGTTTATCATTAACACTAAATATCAACTAGATTTTTTTGGCTGAAAGCAACTAAAATGGGCACTAGTTAACTTGGATAAAATAAATAAATAAAAACTTCTTGGAAAGATAAGGGGAAACTCAAAGAGTCAATAGTTGAACATCTTGGCTTCAGAAAGGGGCGAGAACAAGGCAGTGTCAGGGATATAGGAGGCATGGCCCAATGACCAGTCATCTCAGGTCCTTTAGAAGAGATGAAATAACTCCAGTGGATTCTGATCTTGATTTACTTCACTTAAAATTCCAATACTGTCTGACTGGTCTTCACTGGCTGGAGGAGGGCAGGGTACCTTGTGTAATGGTGTGTATTATGTGGGAAAATTGTTCCCCACATTCAGGATCCTCAACATAATAATTGTAGATGGATATCAGAAAAAAACTGATATCCCCCACAGGAAAGGTTTAGACTTCAATTTAAATTTTTATTGAATATTTACTCTAGGGGCTATAGAGATAACAGGACTTGCTATGGATTTAATTGTGTTTCCCAGAAAGGTATGTTAAAGTCCTAACCCCTGTATCTGTGAATACGGCCTTATTTGGAAATAGGTGCTTTCTTCAAAGATGTTATCAAGTAAGTTAAACTGTCATACCAGAGTAGGATATGTCCTAATCCCTTCTGAGTGGGATATAAAGGGGGAGAACAGACACCAAGACAGAGTTACACAGTGGGAAGACACCACGGGGAGATGTATCTACAAGCCAAGGAATGGCAAGAAATGCCCAGGGCTACCAGAAGCTGGAAGACACAAGGAAGGATTTTCCCTTAGTGGAGACAGAGAGAGTATGGCCTTGCTGACACCATGAATTCAGACTCGTAGCCTCTAGGACTGTGAGGCAATAAATTTCTGTTCTTTAAAGCCATCTAGTTTGTGGTATTTTGTTACAGCCTCCTAGAAGAGTAAGACAACACTCAGTCTAACAGGGGAGATTTTCTGTTTATCTATTTATGTGTGGGTGCATAACTATGTATAAGACAAAGTCTGATACATGTCATTAAAAAAGTAAAACCAAATTGCTTTTGGATATTAAAAGTCAGTGAGGTTATAATGAGCTAGAGGACTCCAGAAAGGTTTAATTTACAAGTTGATATTTGAGTTTAGCAGGTAGAGGTAACGTATTGCTGTTGAGTCAATTCTGACTCATAGCAACCCTATAGGACAGAATAGAACTGCCCCGTAGGGTTTCCAAGGCTGTAAATATTCACAGAAGCAGACTACCACATCTTTCTCCTGTGGAACAGTTGGTGGGTTTGAACCACCAACCTTTCGATTAGTAGCCGAACACTTACCCACTGCACCACCAGGGCTCCTAGTATAGTGCATTAGCAAAAGCATAGAGAACCTGGGCTATCTAGACCAGAGGCAGCAAAGTAAAGAACCAAATCAAACCAAACCAAACAATAAAAACCCAAACCCACTGCCGTCAAGTCGATTCAGACTCATAGCAGCCCTATAGGACAGAGTAGAACTTCCCCATAGGGTTTCCAAGGCTGTAAATCTTTACTAAGCAGACTGCTACATCTTTCTCCTGTGGAGCAGCTGGTGAGTTCAAACAGCCGACATTTTGGTTAGCTGCCGAAAATTTTAACCTCTGTGTCACCAGGGCACCTTCAAATTGGAGAACAGGGAATACAGGTTACATACAGATGTGTTTTATTTAACCAGAAAAATGTGTTTTTAAAATTGAATTTTTTTGAGTGTAGTAAAGAATTTAACCTTGTCCAAAGAGAGATCTGGCCTTTGCCCTGAGCTCCTATGAAGTAATCTTCATTTGCTTGGGGTCCTTGGGCTAGCCAGATAGTAACAAGGTGATTTAGTTTGGGGGATGGACACATTTTAGAGTGGGGGCTGGCCATGCCAGAAAGACCAACAACACGATTTAGGGTAGGAGCTTTGGGTCACACAGTATTAGTCAATCTGGACACTGAGACCAGCCACGTGGGCAATAAATCAGTCATGCCTATGTAATGGAGCCCCTGTAAAGCTCTTGGGTGAGCTTCCCTGGTTGGCAATACTCCATTCGTATAGTTACACATCCTTGCCAGGAGAGTAAATGTGCTCTGACTCCATAGGGAGAGGCCAGTGCAAAATCTGCATTTGGCAGTTTTCCTGGAGTCCACCCTATATGCTTCTTTCCTTGACTGATATTACTCTGTATCCTTTCCCTGTAAAAATCTGTGACTGTGAGTATAACAGTTTTCAGTGAGTTCTGTGAGTCCTTTTGGCAAATTATCAAACCTGAGAATGGTTTTGGAAATCAATTCCCCAAACTTGGAGTGATTGTCAGAAACAAGGATAGTCTTCGGCTCTGTGCCATCTAACTTTATAGTAGGCCTAAACTCCTGTAGGTTCCAACATTTAAAATTTGGTAGATTTTACCTAAGCATCTAATCAGAAGGCCCAGCTCTGTGGTGTCTGCATTTTCAAGTGGCCATGCTGGGCTGACATTGGTGGCATCTGCTACAATTAGGTGGTGTGTGTGCTCTCAGCGTGTTCATTAGCCACCAGTCACTATTGTTCTAGACACATATCTGTTTCATTTGTGTTAACTGCCTAGCTCATTGTGGCATAGAGCACTATTGTTCCACCAAAATTCATTCTCTCTCTCCCACAGTAATAGGAATTAAAGTTGAGTGGTGATCTACTTCCAAAAATCAGCCAATGAAAATCCTATGGATCACAACCGTCCTTTTCACAACTGATCATGGGGATGGTGCAGTACTTGGCGGTGTTTTGTTCTGTTGCGCATGGGATTGCCATGAGTTGGGGGACAACTCCATGGCAGCCAACAACAACAACAATTAACTGGACTATGATTCCCAAACTTTCTTGCAGTTAGGTGTGGCTGTTTGACTAGTTTACTTCAATAGAAAATGAGCAGAAATGATGTAGTCTACTTTTAGACCAAGGCTTCCCCATGCTGTGTTTCCCCCTTCATCTAACTGAATATAGATGACTATCCAACCTTACAGCAGGACTACTCAAAGTATGGTCTGTGGATTATTACTAATCTACAAACTATTTGTTATTCATTCATGGCTAAGTAGCAGAAAGTCAAAGTAAGTATTTAGAAATTTCATAATTTTATACTGCAGTAACATCCAACACGAAAATATTAATTGTCCATATTTTAGCACAGTAAGATAAAATACAGGATGCCTGGATAAATCTGAATTTCAGATAATCAACTGTGGTAGACAGAATAATTACCACCCCCCTGCAAGATATCCAAGTCCTAATCCATGGAATGTGTGAATATGTTATGTTACATGCTGTCTTAGGTTGGGCTCTCTAGAGAAGCAAAATAAGTAAAGAGTATAAATATATATATATAAAGAGAGAGAGAGAGAGAGAGATTTATATCAAGGAAATGGCTCATGCGGTTGTAGAGGCTGGAACGTCCCAAGTCCATGGGTCAGGTTTGAGGCTTCTCCTGATTCATGTAGCTGCAGGGGCTGATGAACCCAAGATCAGCAGGTCAGACAGCAGGGCTCTTGCTCTCAGGCTGTGAATATTGATGAATCCCAAGATCAGCAAGCAAGATGGTAGGTAAGCTGCTCCTTCAAGTCCCAAGAACCAGAGATCAGACGAACAGGAACCAGATGCAGGGTCCAGAGTGAGCAAAAGCCCACAAGTCTTGCCAGAAAGTCCACTTATATCCTTGATGCAAGCCACACCCCCCAAGGAAATTGTGTTTCGGGTGACTGGCTACTCACAGCAGATCCCGTCATGGAGGTGATCACATTATATCAGATCTCATTGTGGAAACGATTATATCATTATGTGACTGCCAAACTACATCATAACTGCCAAACCACTGAGAATCAGGGCCCAGCCAAGTTGACACATAACCTTAACGATCACATATGCCAAAAGGGAATTAAAATTGTAGGTGGGATGAGGTTACTAATTAACTGACCTTAAAATAGAAAATTATCCTAGATTACTGGGTGGACCCAGTGTAATCACAAGTTTCCTTAAACGTGAAAGAGGGAGGCAGAAGTTGAAGTCAGAGTGATATGATGTGAGAAGGAGTTGGCCCAATATTGCTGGCTTTGAAGTTGGAGGAAGGATCCATGAGCCAAGGAATGCAGGCAACCTTTAGAAGCTGGAAAAGACAGGATATTAATTCTCCCCTTGAGCCTCCGTAGGAGCTCAGCCCTGTGACCCCTTGATTTTAGCCCAGTGAGAGCCACTTCAGACTTCTAACCTATAGAACTGTATGATCATAAATTTCTGTTGGTTTAAGCCATTAAGTTTGTGGTAATTTATTATGACAGTTGTAGAAAACTAATACAACAACAAATATTTTTAGTATAAATATGTCCCAAAGATTGTATGTGACATACTTATACTAAACAACAAAATAGATACCAAGCCCCACATATCCTGAAGTAAGGAGCTAGATCACCAGAACAAGATATCCAAAGAGATGGCAAACCTTTTTATGCCAGTTTTGAGAATACTCACCTCTGGCTTATGTTGGCAGTTAAGGTCAGAGAGAAGGATGAAGAAAGGTATTGGTTTCCATACTGTCTCCTCATGGAGCAGGGGAGGGTCGTGTGTCCTCTGACCTCAACTCAACCGAAATATGATGCCAGAGACACACTAATGGAGGTGGATGTCTATTCCCTCTGGTTTAGGCCTTTGGTGGTTGAGCAAAGAGTAGGAGATCACATTTAACTTCATGTTAAGGAAAGATAAATTGTTTCATGGTGGCATTGTGAAAGAGATTCCACCCAAGAGAACATCTGGGGGGGTGGGGGGCAAATGACCCAGGAGAGGGATGGATAGCAGGAGTCAAAGCATGGGAAGGGAAGCTGGAATTGGGGTGGGGGGGCACCACTAGTGTCATGGGAGCTCAGATCATAAGCCCTCCCTGGAGGTGCCCCAGGAATAAATGAAGAGCCCCCAAGTGTAAGGGTCTGCATGACTCCTGCCAACCTCTAGAGGGCGCAGTTGCTAAACCTCAACAGTCTTTGTGGGTCAGATTCCTCAGGCCTCAGGAACTGAGTTGATGAGGCAGCTGTGGAAGGATTGGCATGGGCAAAAGAGAAGCCAACTTCAACCCCTTTCCTTAGTATCGATGTTTCTGCTTAAAGCAGATCTGAACTGCGGAAGGAGAGCAGTTGTAAATTTAGAGTAATACTGGACTAGAATTGTTAGTTACTGAAATGAGATTGTTCTTGAGACCTGAAAGGGACCAGAGAAGCTATGGGCCTTGCCCAGCTTTTCAGGTAAGAACAGGGAAAGGACTTTCCCACAGCACAGGTTGGAAGAGACAGTGGGAGAAAAAAATATTAATTTTTCCCATGATTGTATCCTTATGAGTCCAGTGTTTTTTAGTTTTTTTTTTGTTGTTGTTTGTTTGTTTTTAATCAAATCAGTTGCACAAACAGCAGAATGACCTGTAGACCCAAGGGAAAAAATCAGGAACTAGAACAATGCCATTACAGAACAGATGCAATAATCACAAACACTAAGTAAGAGAACTAACATGGGAAGTTGAATGAAATAGAGGGAAGACTTGACATAATTACAGTGAATGCAGATGAGATTAAGACAATAAGAATGCTAATAGATAAATAAGACTAAAACAAGCAGCAAAAGAATAAATGGTCTCCCTGAGAAGGATATTTCCCAAAAGGTAACAAAATATGCATTCAAAGACATAACACATAAAAGGATTTCCCTGAAATGAAGAAAGAACCAAATCTGCAGATCAATGCACATACACTGTTCCTGGAGCATGTTCAACGCTGTAGGTTTCCAGGCAGAAAAAGAAAGCTGTATACCTAAGGGAAGAAACTGAGTTGGCTTCAGACTTTTCCAGAGTAATGTCCAAAAACAGAAGACAGAAAGCAATGTCTACAGTGTTTTGAGGGAGAGAAGTATGATCCAAGGAAATGATACCCTAAAGAGTTGCTTTTACGTTTTTTTAAAATAATTTGTTTTATTTTTTGTTGTTAAGAGTATACACAGCAGAATACCCACCAGTTCAACAGTTTCTACATGTACACTTCAGTGACATTGACTACATTGTTCAAGTTGTGCAACCATTCTCACTTTTTCTGAATTGTTTCTCTCACGTTAATATAAACTCACTGCCCACTAAGTTTTCTATCTAATCTTTCAATAGAAAGATTTGTTGTCACTTTGATCCCATGTAGATAGTTTTAAAAAGAGCACAATGCTCAAGGCAGGCATTTTTTACTACTTAAGCTCAACTATTGTTTGGAGCCCTGGTGGTGCATTGGTTAAGATCTACGGCTGTTAACCAAAAGGTTAGCAGTTTGAATCCACCAGCCTCTCTTTGGAAACTCAGTGGGGCAGTTCTACTCTGTCCTATAGGGTCTCTATGAGCCAGAATTGACTCGACAACAACAGGTTTATAGTTTTTGTATTTTTTTTATTGTTTGGTTTTAATAAGACTTCAGGGGATATTTTTGGTTTAAAGTGTAAAGATTATCTTAGGGCAATATTTTGGGGAGGTTCATTCATCATCGATAGCTCCAGAAAGTCTGGATTTCATGAGAATTTGAAATTCTGTTCTGCATTTTCTCCCTTTTGATCAGGATTCTTCCATAGAATCTTTCATCAAAATGTTCAGTAATGATAGCTGGGCACCATCCCTTTCTTCTGGTCCCATGGCAAAGGAGGCAATTGTTCATGGAGGCAATTAGCCACACATTCCATTTCCTCCTTCTATTCCTGACTCTCCTTCCACTGTTTCTCCAGGAGAGAGCAATTGTTTGTAAAAACCCTGAAAGTTAGGATGGCTTTGTTGAAATCTTACTGCAGTCTTCATTTATCCAGGGTTTTATTTATTTATTTTTGGCATGTGAGCTGTAGTTTGCTGACCCCTGTAGATGTTATTTTTTTATTTTAATTTTGGTGAAAATTTACACAGCAGAACATAACCCATTCGTCAATTTCTGCATGTACAATTCAGTAACATTGGTTACATTCTTCACATTGTGTCGTCCTTCTTGCAGTCTCTACCATACTGTTTCACCACCATTGACTTAAACTCACCACCTGCTAAACTTCTCATCCATGCTTTAGAGTTACTGTTGACAATTTGATCTCATATAGATAATTCTTTAAAAAAGTGCAATCCTCTGTAAAAGAATCATCTATATGATTTAGCTAAACTATTATCTATATGATCATCTATATGATTTCATTGCCCATATGAACTCATTATCTATATGATTTTACTAATTTAGCTAAACAGTTATTTAGTTTAAAGATGACTTCAGGAGAGATTTTTGGTTCATCATTTGAAAATTTTCTCAGAGTGATAGATTTAGGGGTTCCTCCAGTCTCAATAGGTCCAGTAAGACTGGATTCTGTAAGAATTTGGAATTCTGTTCCACATTTTCCCCTTTTGATCAGGATTCCTTTTCTATCCAGGCTTTTAATTGGGTAAACAGTAGTGCAGTTGGCTTTTGCTGCCATATAGTCACAAAATTTTGTTGCTGAGAGATACCATATAAAGTATCCTTGATGAGAGTCTTCTATTTGTGAGGGAGAACCATACCTTCCTTATATGAATCTGTAGTGGAGTACTGGATCCAGGCTGGAAGCCTCCCCATACAGACAAATGTCTGTCTTCCACAACAGTTGCCCAGAAGGACCTTAGTATCACAGCCCAAGAGTATAGAGAAAACAATAGTCTTTGAGGGAGAACTTTGACAAGTAAGTGAAAGGAGATGGGAAGGAGCCAGTATATGAAGTGCTTGCTATTCTTGTTGTTAGTTGCCTTTGAGTCGGCTCTGACTCATGGTGTGACCTTATGTATAACAGAGATTGCTCAGTGCTGTGCTATCTTCATGATCATTGGTATGTTTGAGTCCATTGTTGTGGCTGTGGTATCAGTCCATCTCATTGAGGGTTTCCCTTGTTTTTTACTGACCCTCTACTTTACCAACCCTGATGTTCTTTTCCAGTGATTGGTCTTTCCTGATGATGTGGCCAAAGAATAACCATCCCATATGGCTTCTGTAGCTACATCCTGAGTGACTGAGTGACTGAGCTGTATCCTGTTGGAAAGCTGAGGCTCCTTAGATAATACACCAACTGTCCTGGTTTCCCTTCCTTCCCTGCTTCATTTCCCCCTTTCCCTTACTTGCTCTTCACTAGGATTATACACCCCTCAATAAAGTGTGAATACATTTTTTAAAAGTATGTCTACCAGTCAGGGTTTGGTACAGATAGCTCCTAATTTTGAATTTTAATTAATTTCAAAAAAAAATAAATGAAATCATATTAGTTATCTCCTTGTACATTATTGGAAAAAAAAGCAGATTTCACCTCAAACTAGGAGTGACGTTGTAACTAGCAGAAGAATAAGTGGCAACCCCACAGAAGCAGTGGGGTGGGAAGGACTTGAAGACCATCGAGAGATGGAGTCTCTTAGAGAAGTGGGTTATAGGATGCCAGCTTTAAGTCAGTCTGCATCACTGTTGGGGGAAAAAATGTAAATTTTTGGAATTAGACAGCTCAATACACCAAACCAAAAATTTCCTGGTGAAAGTATATTTTAGTTCCCTGTCCTTAGGGGACAAAAGCCAGGCTATAGTGTGGACTTCACTATGCTTGTGGTGGCAGAAGCCATAGCAGTCCCAGGCCCTGGATCTGGATGCAAAGGTCTGTCTTCTCCAGTAGTTTCCTAGACAGACCCTAGTACCACGGCCCAAAAGTGCAGGGAAAACAATAATCTATGGGGAGAACTTTGATCACTAAGTGATAGGAGAGGGGAAGGATAAAAATGTGTGATTGCAGAAATAAAAAGACCAATACATCAGACTGGTGCATACCACCCCCCACACAGACAACTGTGCCTGTCTATCAGGGTATAACATGTACCTCTTCAACAACATTTTGAAAATGGAAATGGCACCAAGAGGGGAAACTCCTTAGGCTAACATATCATATGTGCTCAATACTCAAGGGGATGTTTTCAAATTAAAGTAAGGCTCTTAAAGCAGAAACTAACATTTTATTAGATGAACTAAATTGAATATATTGGCTGCTGATCAATCTTTGAAGGACTTACGGAGGCATGCAATATCAGTATAACCACATTGCCAATTCTTGCTGCTGTTGACAACATAAAATGACTTTCAGAAGCAGTAAGTTAAATTCCTAACTCTCCTGCCCTGTGGGCATAGGAAGCAAACCAGAGCTCTCATGTCCAGTCCATTGCTATATCTGTTTGGGTTAGAATTTTCAGCTCTAATGAAAAATTCTTTATTCTCTAATATAGTCCCAGTTCTAAGACTACTTTATTGTAACTTTCCTTTAGCAGCTCATTTCCTTTGAGGGGCTATTTGTTATAAGAACCAATAGGAAATGAATAATATATAAGTTTTAAAAACTACCCTATTCAGCTCCCTCATTATGGTCCACTGTCTTTTTTGGAGCATATGTGTTAGTGAAGTGTTTGCAGATTCATGACTTAAACTTCTAATTTATGAGCTCTTAAAGGTACACTCATCATTGGCACACTAATTATTAATATTGTCCTCTGAAGATTTTTCTCTCCAACTCTTATTCCAGGCAAAAAGAATGCTCTTAAAAGTAATATTCAGCCACTTCCGTAATAAGCTTGCCAGGTCAGCCTGTAGCCTGGGCCACTGGCATTGATGTATGGATGGTAGTACTATAAGAAGTTATTTACTACATGAAATGCCAAACTTGACAATTTTTAAATGTTAATGGCCTTATGAGGAAGATGAAAGTTTTATGCTCTCCACCCAGAGATTTCTGAATTTCTTAATCCTGGCATGAGAATGGCTTGATTACCTAATATGTCATTTTTACTTCTCCTTTAATTATAGGCGTTTATGAATTTTTATAAAATTAAAAGTTTTTGGAATGTTGCATGTAATAATTGAGTCTGAGTGTCCCCAAAGTTGTTTTTCAAGTCAAACAAATGGGAAATTATACTTTATGAGGTAAATACTTGCTGTAATAAATCTTTTAAAAATTAACGACTTGTTTCAGTCATTTTTACGGCCATGAAAATGTCATTCATGTGTCATTTCTTATGTTGGATGAGCATTTTGTAGCTAAATGAGAATAGTTTGACTGAATTTAATATACTAGATTTACTGATTTTTTGAGAAGATGGATTTCCTTGTTGGTCCTGGGGGAAAACAATGAATAAAAACACATCTTAACTAGATCTTGTGGAGCTGCCTAAGCCAATCCTGAATGTGCAGCTGCATTCATAGGAAATTCTAATCTTGCTAATTTGAATGTATCATCTTTAGAAATTAGAAACAGTTGCCCAGGGCCCAGCTTATCCTAAGAGACTTTGCCTAAATGTCCATAAAAGGTTTAATTCATTACTTAATTTTAATTTATTGTATATGAAACTACTTTTAAAATGTTTAACTCAAAACGAAATGTACTTGCAGAGTGTTTTTTAGGTATGGTGTTGGTAGGTACCATGGAGATGATTTCAACTCATAGTGACCCTATGTACAACAGAATGAAACACTTCCCAGTTCTGCGCCATCCTCCACAGTTGTCACTATGTTTGAGCCCATGGTGGCGGTCACCGTGTCAATCTATCTCATTGAGGGTCTTCCTCTTTTTCACTGATCCTCTACGAAGCATGATGTCGTTCTTTAGGGAATGGTCCCTCCTGATAACATGTCCATAGTGCCTGAGACGAAGTCTCACCATCCTCGCTTCTAAGTAGCATTCTGGCTGTACTTCTTCCAAGATAGATTTGTTTGTTCTTCTAGCAGTCCATGGTATATTCAATATTCTTCGTAATTCAAAGGCATCAATTCTTCTTTGGTCTTCCTTATTTATTGTCCAGCTTTCACATGCGTATGAGGCAACTGAAAACACTGTGTCTTAAGACAGGCGAGCCTTAGTCTTCAGGTGACATCTTTCATTTTTAACACTTTCAAGAGTCTTTTGCAGCAGATTTGCCCAATGCGATTTGTCGTTGGATTTCTTGACTCCTGCTTCCATAGGCATTGATTGTGGATCTGAGGAAAAATGAAATTCTTGACAACTTCAAAGTTTTCCCTGTATATCATAATGTTGCCTGCTGGTCCTGTCGTGAGGATTTTTGTTTTCTTTATGTTGAGGTGTAACCCATACTGAAGGCTGTAGCCTTTCATCTTCATCAGTAAGTGCTTCAAGTCCTCTTTGCCTTCGGCAAGCAAGGTTGTATCATCTGCATATCGTAGGTTGTTAATGAGTCTTCCACCAATCCTGATGCCGAGTTCTTCTTCATCTAGTCTAGCTTCTCAGATTATTTGCTCAGTATACAGATTAAAAAGTATGACAGGATACAAGCCTGACACACACCTTTCCTGATTTTAAACCATGCAGTATCACTTTGTTCTATTCAAATAACTGCCTCTTGGCCTATGCACAGATTCCTCATGAGCACAATTAAGTGTTCTAGAATTCCCATTCATTGCAATGTTATCTATAATATGTTATGATCCACATAGTTGAATGCCTTTGCATAGTCAATAAAACACAGGTAAACATCTTTCTGGTATTCTCTGCTTTCAGCCAAGATCCATCTGACATCAGCAATGGTATCCCTCGTTCTATGTCCTCTTCTGAGTCTGGCTTAAATTTCTGGCAGTTCTCTATTCGTGTACTGCTGCAACTGTTTTTGAATGATCTTCAGCAAAATTTTACTTGCATGTGATATTAATGATATCATTCAATAATTTCTGCATTCTGTTGGATCACCATTTCTTTGGAATGGGCACAAATATGGATCTCTTCTATCAGTTGGCCAGGTAGCTGTCTTCCAAATATCTTAGCATAGACAAGTGAGTGCTTCCAACATTGCATCTTTTTGTTGAAACATCTCAATTGGTATTCCATCAATTCCTGGATTGTTTTTCACCAATGCCTTCAGTGCAGCTTGGACTTCTTCCTTCAGTATCATTGGTTCTTGATCGTATGCTACCTCCTGAAATGGATGAACATTGACCAGTTCTTTTTGGTACTGTGACTCTGTGTATTCTTTCCATCTTCTTTTGATGCTTCTTGCATCGTTCAATACTGCAACTTGAGGTTTGAATTTTTTTTTTTTTTTTTTTCAGTTCTTTCGGCTTGAGAAATGCTGAGCATGTCCTTCCCTTTTGGTTTTCTAACTCCAGGTCATTGCACATTATAATACTTTGTCTTCTCAAGCCACCCTTTGAAATCTTCTGTTTAGCTCTTTTACTTTATAATTTCTTCCATTTGCTTTAGATACTCTACATTCAAGAACAAGTTTCAGAGTCTCTTCTGACATTCATTTTGGTATTTTCTTTCTTCCCTGTCTTTTTAATGACCTTTTGATTTCTTTATTATGTTGTCCTTGATGTCATCCCACAGCTTGTCTGGTCTTTGGTCTTTAGCGTTCAGTTTGTCAAATCTGTTCTTGAGATAATCTGTAAATTCAGGTGGGACATACTCAAGGTTGTTCTTTGGCTCTCTTGGACTTGTTTTAATTTCTTCAGCTTCAACTTGAACTTGCCTATAAGCAATTGATAGTCTGTTTTTCAGTCAGCCCCTGGCCTTGTCCTGATTAATGGTATTGAGCTACTCCATCATTTCTTTCCATAGATGTAGTTGATTTGATTCCTGTGTATTCCATCTGGGAAGGTCCACATGTATAGTCACTGTTTATGTTGTTGAAAAAGTTATTTGCAGTGAATAAGTCATTGGTTTTGTAAAATTCTATCACAAGATCTCTGGTGTCAGATCTGTCATCAAGGCCATATTTTCCAAATACCGATCCTTCTTCTTTGTTTCCAACTTTTACATTCTAATCACCCGTAATTATCAGTGCATCTTGATTGCATGTTTGATCAATTTCAGACTGCAGAAGTTAGTAAAAATCTTCAATTCCTCATCTTTGACATTAGTGGTTGGTGCATGTCTTAGTCATCTAGTGTTGCTATAACAGAAATACCACAAGTGGATGGCTTTAACAAAGAGAAATTTATTCTCTCACAGTCTAGTAGGCTCTAAGTCCAAATTCAGGGCATCGGCTCCTGGACAAGGCCTTCTCACTCTGTCGGCTCTGGGGGAAGGTCCTTGTCATCAGTCTTCCCCTCTTCTAGGAGCTCATCAGGTGCAGGGACCCTGGGTCCAAAGGACGCACTGTACTCCTGGTGCTGCTTTCTTGGTAGTATGAGGTTCCTGTGTCTCCCTGCTCATTTTTCTCTTTTATATCTCAAAAGAGACTGACTTAAGACACTACCTATTTTGTAGATTGAGTCTTGCCTCATTACCATAACTATCTCTAATCTTGCTTCATTAGCATCATAGAGGTAGAATTTACAACACGTAGGAAAATCACATCAGATCACAAAATGGTGGGCAATCATACAACAGTGGGAATCCTGGCCTAGCGAAGTTGACTCACATTTTTGGAGGACACAATTCAATCTATAACAGTGCATAATCCTTAGGTATATTTCCCCTGAATTAATTGCAAACTGATTTTAATATTTTGGGAGGTTAACCTTTGAAGTCCTTATCTTAGGGGAAGGTGAAAACTTGCCTGACTTATTGGGATGCTACTATAGTTAGTATTATGTTATTTAATTTTATTTGTTAGTTATATGCAAGATATCACTAAATCTAGCAGTAATTTTTACTTAAACACTTGCTTAATAATTGAAAGCTATATATTCTCCTTATCTGAAGTTACCTGTGATTTCAGGAGATTCAGGGAAACATATTACCTTATCAAAGTTGAAGTCAGGGAATAAATACAATTTCCTGTGATTACGTACAGTTTTTAAGGTAGATTTTTCATTAACCTCTTTGAGAAACACACTTCCAGTAATAATTAAGTTGTAACCTAATTAAAAATGCTAAAATAACTTGGTAATTATGGAAGATAACTTTCTAACCACCCACTAGTACAAAGAAGTGGAAAATTGATGAAACTTATCCATATTGCTACCATCAAAGATAATTATTATATGTTTTGATATATTTATTTCCAGTCTCTTATCTATACATAGTCTATTTTTGTTTATGTAGTGCTATATTCAAATGCATCATGTAATTCTATTTTACATTAAATATAAAAATCCATGTAAATACAATGTCTTTATTTACTTAACAAAATGATTATACAGAAAGTTTTATGAGTGGGACATATGGTAGAAGATGTCAGATAATTCTGCGTACAGAAAGCAGTTTAAAAACATTGGACAAAATGTTTTTAAAAAAGTATTTAAAGCACTGGAAAACACTAAAGGAAGCAGAAACTTGAAAGAGTTTACTCCTTAATTACGCTATAACCTAAATTAAAAACACAATATCATTTATGATTGCTCCAAATATAATAATATAATTAGGGTTGCTATGAGTTGGAATTTACTGGATGGTCACAGGTTTTACACACTTAACAAGAAAAGTAGAAGACTTGTATGCTGAAAATTACAAAATACTGATAAAAGAAATCAAAGAAGATCTAAATAAATGGAGAGACATATCACGTTCATGGCCTGTAAGAATTAATGTCTTAAAGATGCCAATTTTCTCAAAATTGATTTATAGGTTTATGAAATCTGTATTTTAAATCCCAGCAGGGCTTTTCGTAGACATAGATAAACTTATTCTAAGATATATGGATATGTGTAGGGCCTAGAATGGCTAAAACAGTTTTGGAAAAAAAATAGAATAAAGTGGGAGGTATCCCTCTACCCAAAGTTAAGACCTATTATATAGCTACAGTAACCAAGACAGTATAGTACTAGAAAAGCGATAGACAATGGAACAAAATAGAAAACCCAGAAATAAACTAATTGACATATAGTCAATTGACCTTTTACAATGGTGCAAAAGCAATTCAAAATAATGAACCTTGACCAAAACTTGACACTTTATACAAAAATTAACTCAAAATGGATCATGGACTTAAATGTAAAAGTATACACTTTTTTTTTTTTTAAAAAAAAGAGAGAATCTTTGGGATGTAGGGATAGGCAAATTGTTCTTAAACTTGACACCAAAGGAATGATCCATAAAAGGATAAAAAACACTTGCTTTGTAAAAGAGCCTTTAAGAGGATGAATCATCAAGCTACAGACTGGGCAAAAACAGTTGCAAATCACCTATACAACAAAAGGATTCGTATCTAGAATATATAAATTACTCTTAAAACCCAACCTGAAAAAAAAATCCAAGTAGAAAGTGGTCAAAAGACACGAAGAGACATTTCACTGAAGATGATCTACAGATGGCAAATAAGCACATAAAAACGTTATTAGTCATCAGGGAAATGCAAATTAGACCCACAATGAGATATTACTATACACTTATCAGAAGGGCTAAGATTAAAAAAAAAAAAAAGTAACAATACCAAATGTTGTTAAGGATGTGGAGGAACTGGATCACTCATGATGGTAGAAATGTAAAATGGCACAGTCACTTTGGAAAACAGTTGGCAGTTTCTATAAAGCTAAGCATGCAATTACTATCCCACCCCCAACAAACGAACAAACAAACCTGATGCTTTCGAGTCAATTGCAACTCATAGCAACCCTATAGGACAAAGTAAAACTGCTCCATAGGGTTTCCAAGGAGTGGCCAGTGGATTCAAACTGCTGACCTTTTGGTTAACAGCCAAGCCACCAGGGCTCCGCAGTTAACATATGACCCAGTAATTGCACTCTTGGGTATTTATTTCAGACAAATAGAAATTTATGTTCACTACAGAAACCTGTACAAATGTTTGTAGCAAGTTGATTTGTAACAGCCCAAACTGGAGTCAGCCTAGCAGGTGAATGGCTAAACTAATCGTTGTACATACATACCATGGAATGCTACTCAGCAATAAGAAGTAAATAACCATTGACACGTGCCACAACTTCGATGACTTTCCAGGGATTTATGCTGAGTTCAAAAAATCCATTCAAAAAAGTTACATGGTGATTGATGTCATTTATACAACATTTTTGAAATAATGAAATTCTAGAAATGGAGAACAGATGAGTAATTGCTGAGGGTTAAGGAAAGGGTGGGGTTAGGAGGAAGGTGAATGTGGTAATAAAAGAGTAACACAGAAACCTTTGTGATGCAACTGTTAGTATCTTCACCGTGGTGGTAGATACACAGACATACACATGTGGTAAAATTGCATAGAAGTAAACCCATGCACACACAAATCCAAGTAAAACTGGGGAAATCTGAGTAAGATTAAATTTAAGTAGTTTGTTATAAGTTAATGATGCATGTTATTACCCCTAAGCAACTAGTAAGAATAATGTAAATAAATATAGTTAAAAGCTAATTGAGAAATTGAAATGACATACTAAAATATTTGCTCAAAATCAGAGAAGATAGGAAAAGAGGAAGAGAGCAACAGAAAGAATCTAACGCAAATAGAAAACAAAGAGCACAGTGACAGGCTTAAATCCAGTGATACAATAATTCCATTAAACATAAATAAATTAAATATTATAAGTAAAAGACAAAGATTGTCAGATTGGATTAAAAAAACAAGATCTAAATATAGGCTGTCTACAAGAGATGTACTTTACATCCAGAGACACAAATAAACTAGAAGTGAATGGATGGAAAAGGATACACTATGTAAATAGGGAGCCTAAAAAGAAGGGACCAGATATATTAACATCATGTAAATTAGACTCTAAGGCGAGGAGTATTAGTAGAGAAAAAGGGGGTTGTTTGATACTATAAAAAGATGAATACATTAGGAAAACAAAACAGTTATCGAAGTTGGTGTACCCAGTAACACAGCTCCACATATATAAAGCAAAAACTGACAAAACTGTAAAGAGAGATGCACAATTATAGGTGGAAATTTCAATACTCTGTTCTCAATAAATGATAAGACAAATAGAAAATCAGTAAAGACATAAAAGTCTTAAACAACAATATGAACCAACTCGACCAAACTGACGTTTATAAAATTGTTCATCTCCAAACAATAGAATATACATTCTTTACATAGAACATACATTCTTTACATAGAACACTCTACAAATGCAAGGTCATAAAGCAAGTCTCAATAAATACATACATCTACATACTTATTTAAAGCGAGTATGCAATTTATTTAACATTCAGACTTCATTAAGACATGTGCAACATGGCAATTTTACTAGGGGTTTAAGCCTGCCTACCGGTAAGGTTTTCACTGGCTAATTTTTTTCGGAAGTAGATTGCCAAGCCCTTCTTCCTAGTCTGTCTTAGTCTGGAAGTTCTGCTGAAACCTGTCCATCATGGGTGACCCTGCTGGTATTTGGAATATTGGTGGCATAGCTACCAGCATCACAGCAACACGCAAACCACCACAGTACGACAAACTGACACTTAATTGTGCCCATACGGAACCTGTACATAAACCTAGAGGCAATCGTTTGAACAGAACAAGGGGATACTGCATGGTTTAAAATCAGAAAAGGTGTGCATCAGGCTTGTATCCTTTCACTATCTGTTTGCTGAGCAAATAATTAGAGAAGTTGGATTATATGAAGAACACAGGATCAGAACTGGTGAAAGACTCATTAATAACCTGTGTTATACAGATGACACAACCTTGCTTGCTGAAGGCAAAGATGACTTGAAGCACTTACTGATGAAGATGAAAGACCACAGCCTTCAGTATGGATTACACCGCAACATAAAGAAAACAAAAATCCTCACAACTGGACCAATAAGCAACATTACCATAAATGGAGAAAATATTGAAGTTGTCAATAATTTCATTTTACTTGGATCCACAATCAACACCCATAGAAGCAGCAGTCAAGAAATAAAATAATGTGTTGCACTGGGCAAATCTGCTGCAAAAGACCTCTTGAAAGTGTTCAAGCAAATATGTCACTTTGATGACTAAGGTGTACCTAACCCAAACTATAGTATTTTCAATTGCCTCATATGTATATGAAAGCTAGACAATAAATAAGAAAGACCAAAGAAGAATTAATATATTTGAATTATGGTGTTGGTGAAGAATATTGACTATACCATGGACTGCCAAGAGAACGAACAAATCTGTCTTGGAAGAAGTACAGCCAGAAAGTTCCTTAGAAGCAAGGATGGCAAGACTTCATCTCTCTGACTTTGGACATGTTATCAGGAGGGAACCACTCCCTGGAGAAGGACATCATGCTTGGTAAAGTAAAGAGTCAGTGAAAAAGAGGAAGATCCTCAACAAGATGGATTGACACAGTGGCTGCAACAATTGCCTCAAACATAGCGATGATTTTGAGGTTGGTGCAAGACTGAGGAGCGTTTCAATCTGTTGTACATAGGGTTGCTATTAGTCAGAACCAACTCAAGGTTCCTAACAACAACAACCCTACCTAAAAAGGATTGCTTGCTGGGATTAGCAACAGGGCCCACTTTTCACTTAACATTAATTAGATACTTTAGTGAATAAATACAATACCAAACAAAATGAATTCAAAGGATTTCTAAAAAATAAATTTTGAAGGTCTTTCCATTCAGGCTAATGAACACAATAAAGACAGATATGCTAGTTTAACATAATTGGCTGAATTTATATAGCACTCATATGTTTTAGTCCACAAGTATATGACTAAATGATAGAGAACATTTAATGCAACCATTTCTATGGAACTGGGAAATAAATTTCTAAGAAAGAAAGATTTTACAGACCCCATCTTTTGTGCCCCACAGTCTACCTCTAAAGACCATAAAGCCAATGACTTTCCTCCCAAGAGCTTATGACAAACATTGAAATCATACAGAGCATGTTCTCTAGCTGTAACAGAATTAAATTAGAAACATATAAGAGATATCTGGAAAATCACCTATATATTCAAAAATAAACATTGCATTTCTAAATACTCCATAGTTCAAAAAAGAAATTATGAGAAAAATTAGAAAATATATTAAATGCTATAAAAATGAAAACAAAACATTAAATTTTGTATGGCATTCAGCTAAAGCAGTGCTCTGGTAAGCAGTGCTCAGGACTTTTGTAGCTTTAAATTCTTGTATTGAAAAGGAGAAATATCTGTACTTGCAGCATAGGAACCTGGCAAAAAAAGATCAATTTAAACTCAGTAATAGAGATAATAAAATAATAAAGGTAAAAGCAGGAATAAATCAAGGGAATATTATGAATAATTTTATACCAATAAATTTTGACAACTTTGATGAAATGGACAAGTATCTTAAAATAAAACAAAACAATTTATCAAAACTGTCTGAAGAAGACATAGATACCTGAATAGCCCTATGTCAGTTAAAGACACTGAATTTATAATTTTAAAAAATGTTCCCAAAAAAGAAAACTCTAGGCTTGTATTGCTTCACTAGTGAAATCATCAAACATTTAATGAAGGAATCATACCAATATTATACAAACTCTTTTAGAAAATAGAGGAGGGTTCACTTCCCAACACATTTTATGGACCGGTATTACCAGTTGCTAGAAAAGGACACCATGGTTGGTAAAGTGGAGGGTCAGCAAAGATGAGAGAAGTCCTCAGTGAGATGGCTTGACACACTAGCCAAAACAATGGACTAAAACATACCATGATCATGATGATGGTGCAGGATCAAGCACAGGTTTGTTCTGTTATGCATGAAGTTGTCATGAGTTGGAGCCAATGCAACAGCAACTAACAACAACAACAAATTACCCTGATACCCAAACAAGATTAAGATATCCCAAGAAACCAAACCAAAAAACCAAACTTGTTGCCGTCAAGTCTTTTCCGACTTATAGTGACCCTATAGGACAGAGTAGAACTGCCCCATAGGGTTTCCAAGGAGTGGTTGACAAGTTCGAACTGCCAGCTTTTCGGTTAGCAGCTGAACTCTTAAGCAAACTACAAACCAATGTTCCTCATGAATATAGATGCAAAAATCCTGAGCATAATATTAGCAAATCAAATCCAGTATTATGTAAAAGGAATAGTAATCACAAAGATGTGGGTTTTATCCCCAGAATGCAAGATTTGTTTAACATTCAAATATGAATCATTGTAATTTATCATATTAATAAAAGAGAGGAGAAAAGCTGTTTAATCATTTCAAAACATTTGAAAAATTTCAGCAGGAAACCAGTATCAGAAAGATAATTTCTCAGCTTGGTAAAGGACATGTACAAAAAGTTAACAGTAAACATACGTAATGGCAAAAGACTAAACGATTTTTTTACCTAAAATCCTGAATAAGTCAAGTATATCGCCTTCTGCCCCTTCCATGCAATATTGTTCTGGAGGTCTGAATTAGTGCAGTAAAGGCAAGCAAAAGAAAGGCGTCTGGATTTGGAAGCAAGAAGTAAGACTGTCTTTATTTGCAGAGGACATGATCATGTATGTAGAAAATCCTAAAGAATTTATTTAAAAAAAAACTATCAGAACAAGTGAATTTGTAAACTTCGTAAGATACAAGATCAGTATAAAAAATGGACTTTATTTCTGGTAGTCGTAATGAACATTTGGAAAATGAAATTAAAAGTACAATTTCATTTACAATGGCACCCAAAATAAATAAAATACTTAGGAGTAAGTTTAATGAAAGATGTGTAAGACCTGTATACTGAATATTACAAAACATTGCTGAGATAACTTTGAAGACCTAAACAAATGGAGCGAGATTCCATGTTCACAGATCCAAAGACTTAATATTCCTAAGATGCCAATTCTTCTCCAATTGATATCTAGATCCAATGCAATACCCATCAACATTCCATTAGGGTTTTTGTAGAGAGTGACAAGCTGCTTCCAAACTATATATAGAAACACAAAGGACCTGGAATTACCGAAATAATTTTGAAAGCAAAGTTGAAGGACTTATACTACCTGATTTCAAGACTTAGTATAAATCTGCATTGATCAAGACAGTGTAGTCTTGTTTAAAAGATAGACAAATAGATCAACATAACAGAATAAAGAGGCTCGAAATAGATCCACACTTTCATGATTAATTGATTTTCAACAATGGTGTCAAGTTAGTTCAATGGGAAATGGAGATTCTTTTCAACAAACGGCACTGCAACAATTGGTGTCGTAGGCAGAATAATGGCCTCCTAATGATGTCTGTAGAGCCCTGGTGGTGCAGAGGTTAAGAGCTACAGCTGCTAACCAAAAGGTTGGCAGTTCAAATCCACCGGCCTTGCCTTAGAAACCTTCTGGGGCAGTTCTATCCTGTCCTATAGGGCTGCTATGACTCGGAATTGACTTGACAGCAACGGGTTTGGTTTGGTATAATGATGTCCATGCCCTAATCCCCAGAACTGATGAATATGTTAGGTTATGTGGCATAAGGGATCTACAAGTGTTGCAAATGGAATTAAGATTGCTAATCAGCTGACCTTAAAATAGGAAGATTATACTTGATTAACAAAGTCAGCCCAGTGTAATCACCAGGGTTTTTAAAAGGAGATGAGGGAGGCAGGAAAGACCCAGCAAGACAGCAGCATAAGAAAGACTCAGCATGTTGCTAACTTTGAAGATGGAGGAGTGGGGATACTAGCCAAAGAATATGGTCAGCTCCTAGAAGCTAGAAAGGCCAAGGAAATGGATTCTCTTCTAGAGCCTTCAGAAAGGAATACAGCACTACCAACACCTTAGTTTTGGCTCAAACGAAAAACCCATGGCGGTGGAGCCAATGCCAACTCATAGCCACCCAATAGGGCAGAACAGAACTACTCTATAGAGTTTCCAAGGCTGTACCCTCTACAGAAGCAGACTGCCACATCTTTCTCCTGCTGAGTGGCTGGTGGGTTCAAACTAGCAACCAAATAGCAACTGAGCACTTAACCATTGTGCCACCAGGGCTCATAATTTTGGCCCAGTGAGATTCACGTCTGTGTCTCTTGTAAACTACAGACTTTCAGATGATAAATTTGCATTGTTTTAAGCCGCTAGCTTCATGGTAATTCGCTGTAACAACTATAGAAAGTAAGTACAGTTGGGAATCTTTGCAGGGAGGGGAAGAATCTCAACCTTTATTTCATTATGTTCACAAATTAATTTGAAATGGATCACAGACCTAAATGTAAAAGCTAAAACCATACAGCTTCTGGATGAAAAACAGAGGAGAAAATCTCTGCTCTTGGTTAAACCAAATATTTATTAAGTATGATACAACAAGTTTGAACCATAAAAGAAAAATTGGATAAACTGATCAATTGGACTTCATCAAAATTTTTTTAAAAATTGCCCTTTGAAAGATTCTGTTAAGAAAGTAAAAACTTTAGTTATGGTTATTAGAAGTATTTGCAAAACACATGCAAGTCATCCAACCCTCCGTATCTCCGAGGGATTGGTTCCAAGACTGAGGATACCAAAATCCGCAGATGCTCAAGTCCCTTACATAAAATGGCTTACTATTTTTGTTTTTTTACATAGCACAGGAATGAACGGTGTTTGCAGTGGAACAGCGATGGTCAGGCCAGTGCTGGGTCCTGGGCCTGCCAGCTATGTTCTCTCCTACTGGACCCCACACCTCTGTCACAGACACGCTCCGTTAGATGCTTGGTCAGGCAAAGAAGCCCCCGAGGGTAAGTTTGCAACCCCATTGCTAGTGCCCTCACTTGTCCAAATTGTGTCCAGCGTGGCTGCCTCCTTCCCCCAGGGAGCTTCTTCCTTCATGGCCATGTATCGTTCCTCGGGCAGAACCCTGTCTTGCCTTGTCCTGCCCTCCGTGTTGCCCCCAGGCCCTTGAGCTCTTTCTTTTTTTTCTCTTGGAACATTTTCGATCAGTGGTTTGCAGATGCAGAACCCTCAGGTAAGGAGGGCCGACTGTATCTGACTAAGGGCATGTATCCAGAATATGTAAAGAATTTTCCCAACACAACAAGAAAATAAGCAACACAATTTAAAAAATGCGTAAAAGATTTGAACACTTCACTGAGAAAGATGTATGATGGCTAGTAATCCATAAAGAACTACCATTGGATACCCACTAAACCAAAAAAAAAAAAAAACAAAAAAAGTCATTGCCATTGAGTTCATCCCGACTCATGTAGACCCTATAGGACAGAGTAGAACTGCCCCATAGGGTTTATAAGACTATAATCTTTATGGAAACACATTACAAACTGCCACATCTTTTTCCTCTGGGGTGGCAGGTAGGTTTGAAACACCAACCTTTTGGTTAGCAGCCGAGCACTTAAACACTGTGCCACCAGGACTCCTTGGATACCCACTGGGCCCTGTTGCTAACCCCAGTAAGCAGTTGCTTTGTAGGTAGGGTTGTTTTTGTTGTTAGGTGCCATCAAGTCGCTTCCGACTCATAGCAACTCCATGTACAACAGAACAAAATACTGCCTGGTCCCGTGCATTCCTCTTTGTTATGCTTGAGCCCATTTTTGCAGCCACTGTGTCAATCCATCTCATTGAGGTCTTCCTCTTTTTTGCTGACCCTCTATTTTACCAAGCGTGATGTCTTCCTGGGACTGGCCCCTCCTGATAACATGTTCAAAGTACATGACATGAAGTCTCACTATTCACACTTCCAGGGAGCACTCTGGCTGTATTTCTTTCAAGACGGACTTGTTCATTCTTCTGGCAGTCCATGGTATATTCAGGATTATTCACCAACACCATAATTCAAAGGCATGAATTCTACTTTGGTATTCCTTATTTATTGTTCATCTTCCGCATACGTATGAGGCGATTGAAAATACCATGGCTTGGGTAAGGAGCACATTAGTTCTCAAAGTGACATCTTTGCTTTTCAACATTTTAAAGAGGTCTTTAAAGTAGATTTGCCCAGTGCAATGTGTCCTTTGATTTCTTGACTGCTGCTTCCATGGGCATTGATTGTAGATCCAAGTAAAATGAAATCCTTGACAATTTCAGTCTTTTCTCCTTTTATCATGAGATTGCTTATTGGTCCAGTTGTGAGGATTTTTGTTTATGTTGAGGTATAATCCATACTGAAGGCTTTAGTCTTTGATCTTCATCAAGAAGTGCTTCAAGTCTCCTTCACTTTCAGCAAGCAAGGTTGTGTCATTTGCATATCACAGGTTGTTGATGAATCTTCCTCCAATCTCGATGACATGTTCTTCATATAGTCCAGCTTCTTGGATTATTTGCTCAGCATGCAGAATGAATAAGTATTATGAAAGGGTACAAACCTAATGCACACCTTTCCTAATTTTAAATCACACAGTATCCCCTTGTTCTGTTCCAACAACTGCCTCTTGGTCTATGTACAGGTTCTGTGTGAGCACAGTCAAGCGTTAGGGAATTCCTATTCTTTGCAGTGTTATCCATAGTTTGTTATGATCCACACAGTCAAATGCCTTTGCATAGTCAATAAAACACAGGCAATCAACTTTCTGGTATTCTCTGCTTTCAGCCAAGTTCCATCTTTCCTCTTTGAATCTGGCATGAGTTTCTGGCAGTTCCCTGTTGATGTACTGCTGCAAACATTTTTGAATTATCTTCAGCAAAATTTTACTTGGGAGTGATATTAATGATATTGTTTGATAATTTCTGAATTTTATTGAATCACCTTTCTTTGGAATGGACACAAATAGGGATCTCTTCCAGTTGGATGGCCATGTAGCTGTCTTCCAAATTTCTTGGCATAGATGAGTGGGTGCCTCCAGCGCTGCATGCATTAGTTAAGAAACATCTCAATTGGTATTGTGTCAGTTCCTGGGGCCTTGTTTTTCACCAGTGCCTTCAGTGCAGCTTGGACTTCTTCCTTCAGTACCATCAGTTCTTGGTCACATGCTGCCTCCTGAAACGGTTGAACATTGACTAATTCTTTTTGGTACAGTGACTGTGTATTCCTTCCATTTTCTTTTGATTCTTCCTGCATCATTCAGCATTTTGCCCATAGAATCCTTCAGCGTTGCAACTCGAGACTTGAATTTTTTCTTTTGTTCTTTTGGCTTGAGAAATGCTGAACATGTTCTTCCCTTTTGGTTTCCTAATCCAGGTATAAAATAGTCCTTATTTATAGTGAGTTAAACTTAAGTTAGGATTTTGGATAAAAGCTTTATTAGGCCCTTCTGTAAATACCATAGCAGCAAGAAGAGATAATGAAAAATAAATCTATCACTTGTGATCAATTATACATTAACTAAGTGAATATCCCTTACTATGTAATGTGATGTACTGTTATGGAAAGGACAAGGGAAGTTCAGTGACACTAACAACATACAGAGTTTCTTTCAGTATTTTTTTTCCTTGTTATTTGGACTCTAGGCAACAGCTATGGGGGTTATAATGGCATTTTCATAAATGCTGGTGTAATTTCAGAGGAGACTTTCACAATATAGAGAAGTCACAACTTTTGCCATTACTGTAAATGAAGGGATCTGATCTTTTCTCCTCTAAGTCACATAATTCTCATTTTATGTTGATAGAAATTATGTCTAATTATCACAGGGCGAGTAGATTTCTAAATTATAGTCTCTTTTTGAAGAGTTACAAGTGTAACCTCCGTTAACACTGGAGGATGTTAAAAAGGCAACTCTTTGAATTTGAGATAAAAATATGTCCTGCTATTTATCCATAACAGAGTAATTTGACTCAAGTGACCTATACTGAGAAATACAGTTAATAGCAGGAAGATCGTGGATTGATGGAACCCTGCCAGGCAGAACGGAAAGTTCAGAGCATTAACAGTAACTGGAGGAATATAGGACATGATGTTATTCCCAAAATCAAGAAGAGAAAATATAATAAAGGGGGAAAAATAGTGTGAACTGTGTCTAGCTCCTTACCCCCATCTCCTTGGATGTTCAGCTGAATGTTTCCTTAGATGGAGTTTTTGTATCCGATTTCTCTTTAGAAAAGGAGTTCAATGTTTTACAAGTTCTCTTCTTGTGAGAAGTAACCGAAAGATTTGTTTATTTCTGTAGTGATCGTTACGTCCTCTGTATATAATTCTCTGAAGCCCACTTGTTGGTGTTCTAAGAAAATTTGGTGCCTCATTTGTGATAAAACCAGCATAGACAGCGTAAAGTCCAGATAAGAATGTCTTCTAGTTCGCAGGAGGAAGCTAAGGTCTCTTCCTAATCGAATTGCTTCGTCTTGGAGGCACTAATTTTGGGAGTAAGTTATCTTGCTTCACTTCCTCCATCCTTCCCTTCATCATTCCCCCTTCTTCTTCCTTCCCCCCACCCCCCGCTTCCTCCCACATTAGTTCCTGTAACATTGCTGAAAAAATCTGTCCCAGATTTTAAGTGCTCTGAGATTCTTATGATGGAAAATGTACCCTGAATTTTAATCTGAATATTAAATTTAAAAAGAACTACAGAATTCAATTTCTTGTCATAACTTGCTACTATTTTATTGGCTTTATGTCCTCAGAACTCAGCTAAATTTATCTGAAGTGGGTGGTAAATTAGAAAAAAATAAATAAATAAACCAGCCCTACTTTTCCAATATATAATATAGACTGAAATTATTTCAAAAATTTAATACATTTTATCACTGATTTTTTTTTTTCTATACTGAGTGCAAAAAAGAATTTACCTGTGTTTATAGTGCCTTATTTTATTCTGAGGGTGATTTTGAGAAAGACAGTCATCAAGCTACAAATCTTCTTCTGAAACATGCAGAGTCCTTAGCTAGATAAACTTGGCTTTGACAGAGCATGGCCTTTGATCTTTGAACACAGAACTTGAATCTGTACAATCACCTCCTGCATGATATAATTATTTCCAGGTTTTGAGTCTATAAATTAGATATACTGACATTCAGTAGCACAGCTGCTCTCTTGGCATAAAACTTTCTTTTAAGGATGTAGACTGATTCTTCACGTAAGGCATTCTTAGAAAATATAAGACTTCATATTAAATACTTGTTAGTATCAGTAAGGCAGTAAAAATACTTAAAAAAAAATTAAAAAAGAACTTGACCCGAATTGAGACTTCATTCTCTCTGCCCTTTCAAATTGCAACTGGTGCTCTAGCATTAAAAGAAAATATTGAAGAACTAATGATAAAGATATACTCTGTATTACTTAGGTCCACCACCCTTCTGTCAGTTTTTGTGTGCTGTGGTGGCGTGTGTGCTGCTATGATGCTGGAAGCTATGCCACTGGTATTTCAAACACCAGCAGGGTCATCCATGGTGGATGGGTTTCAGCAGAGTTTGCAGACTAAGACAAACTAGGAATAAAGGCCCAGTGATCTACTTCTGAAAATTAGCCAGTGAAAACCCTATGGGTCACAACCGAGTATTGCCCTATACTATTATGGAAGATGAGCTCCCTAAGTTGAGAGGCACTCAGAATACACATGGCTGCAACAGTGGACTCAAGCATACCAACAGTTGTGAACCAGGCAGTGTTTCATTCTGTTGTACAAGGGGTCACCATGAGTTGGAGCCAAATTGACAACTAGTAATGATAATAAATAATGATTTGTGTTGTTGAATAAAAGACCATGTAAAACTCGATGACAAAGCAAGTCTTTGTTTAGCTCATGATTCCACTGGGCAGTTCTGGTCTGGTCTAGTCTCCCTCATGTGTCTGTGGTCAGCTCTGGGCTACTGGCTGGTTGGCTCTGTTGATCTGTCTTAAGTCTCTAATGTGTCTGGGACCTCAACTGGCACAGCTGGGTAGATGGAGGGCTCTGGTCCACATTATCACTCTTGCCCTCTTCCTCCTGCAGGCTAACCTGAGGTAGTTTGCATGGACAGGCAGAGCCTTGAGAGACAAAGGAGCAGCCCACATGGCTTCTTAGAGCCCAAGCCTGAATAGACACTCTGACCGTTCTGCTAAATTCTATTGGCCAGGCATGCCACACACCAGCCCAGATCCAAGGGGTTGGGAAATAGACTCCGCCTCTTGATAGAGAACCGTCAAAGCCACATTACCAAGGGAATGGGTCCTTCAAAGGGAACAGCTGTGTTCACATGATCTTGAGCTTTGGGGAAAGTACCTTGAGATGAGTGAAATGTGTGTGTGTGTGTGATTGTGTGTGTGTGTTTAATTATAATTTTCCAAGCAGTTTGAAAAAGGGTAATGATTTATAAACTTTTTTTTGAGAATGTATCATAATAATTCCATATCTTTCATTTCTTTTCATACTCTTCTACTCCAATAATAATAACTGTAATTTACTGAGCACTCATTACGTGCCAGATACTATACCACTCATGAGGAAATTTATGTACATTTCTTTCTCATTTTTACAACTGCAGGGTAAGAGATGCTAATCCCATTTTTCAGATGAGCAAACTGTGGTTCATCATTTAATGGTAAGTGGCGGATCCAGCCACTGATTCCAGATTGGCATGACTATAAAATCTGGGCCTTTCCATGGTACAATGGAGTCCCATGATATCTGCGATTAATTTTTGTGAATTTAATTCTGGGTGCATTACACTGGGGGCAGGACTGGGGGCTAGAAAAGAATGAAAGAGAAAATAATTCAAATAGTATAGGTAAATCTGCTAGCCATTTTAGGCGATGAGTATATGTCCTACAGAACTCTGAGTTGGGCAAGATAAATCTGCTGTTGCCTTGGTTAATCACAGCACCCAGGTGCCTCTGAGATTGATGTGATGTTGACATTAAATATCTGCTTTTGTTTCCCTTTAATAACGTGGCTCTAAATGCAAGCCAGCTCCATGTTCAACCACAGAAAAAGTGGTCTGATGCCTGTTAGAGGAAAAATCGTCTGTCTCGAAAGGACTGCAAGTCATAATTCATTCTCTGATGTGCCACATTTTTAGGAAATGTTCAAGAATAATTTGCACTGTACATAATTTTAATGTTAAGAACAGAGTTCTTATCTTGCTCCCTGTAGGGTGCCAATCCAGTTAACTATGTTGAACTATCTGGAGAGGTTGATTTTAATATTTGTGGAATATTATACCCTTCTAAAGTGGAGTTCTGGTGGCGCAGTGGTTAAGAGTTTGGCTGCTAACCAAAAGGTCAGCAGTTCAAATCCACCAGCCATTCCTTGGAAACCCTATGGGGCAGTTCTACTCTGTCCTGTAGAGTTGCTGTAAGTCGGAATTGACTCGATGGTAATGAGTATTTTTTTTTTTTTTAAGGTGGGGTATAAAATATTTATAGTGTAGTCTTCAGGTGTATTAAACTAGTTAAGTCCAACAGAACTTACTATGACATTACTATAATACTACTGCATTGCTACAAAAACACTACTATATCCATTTTGTAGAAGAACTGGATTTTCATTATACTTTATGAATGAGTTTGATAGACTAACCACTTAATTTATATGGAAAAAATATTCTGCAAGGAAGATTATAGTTGTGTTATTAAGTACACTTAATAACAAAGCTGTTTTGCTATCATGAAGTTAATGTGAAAACAGCATATAAGTTGAAGTGAACGATTAAAATTCTCTTATCACAACACTGTTTTTATTTTTAAATTGAAATTTTTGTTGAAATATAACTTATGTAGAGAAATATGCATGTGAAAGTATACAGCACAATGTATTTTCACAACCTGAACACACCTGTGTGAACACACTCATGTCAAGACACATCAACACACTAGGATCCTGCTGGTGCTCCTTTCCAGGCATAAGCCACCCGCTTCTCAAGGTCACCAGTATTCTGAATTTTAATAGCATAGATTACTTGCTATATGGTATTTTTGTCATGCCCTACCAGACCAGCGGCAGGGGTGGCTGTCATGGGTACAGGTCAGATTTCAAGAAAAGAGGTGTAAAAAGCCAGGTTGATCAGACAAGGCTTTATTAGGAAACTTACCAGTGGGTACAAAAGTTGGTGCCAGAAATCTCGTGATAGGCAAGCAAAGCGCTGAGAGTCACCTGGGTAGAGGCCCATACAGGACAGTGCGGGGTGTAGGTTTATATACTTAGTGCTTATGTGCAAGAGATATGTACAGGGGAACCAAGAAATAACATGTCTGATCTATGACGGATGGTGTCTTAGGCTGGGTTCTCTAGAGAAGCAAAACCAGTAAAGTGTATAAATATATACATAGAAAGAGATTTATAGCAAGGAGACGGCTCATGCGATTGTAGAGGCTGGAACATCCCAAGTCCATGGATCAGGATAGAGGCTTCTCCTGATTCACATAGCTGCAGGGGCTGGCAAACCCAAGATTGGTAGGTTGGAGAGCAGGGCTCTTGCTCACAGGCTGTAAAGATCAACGGATCCCAAGATCTGCAGATAATCTGCTAGCTCAAGTCCCAGGAACCGGAGGTCAGACAAACCGGAGGCAGCCGCAGGATCCAGAGCAGGCAAAAGCCAGAACATCCAGTTATATTCAGATGCAGGCTATATGCTCTAGGAAACTCCCTTTCCACTGATTGGCTGCTCACAGCAGATCCCATTGTGGGGGTGATCACATATAAGCACTGAGAATCATGGACCAGCCGAGTTGACACACGATCTTAACCATAATAAATGGGTTTGTTTTTGTACTAGTTAATGGGTTCTGATTGACGTTACCGTGAAGTCAAGTGTTTGGTATGTTTCTTCCTGGCCTAGCTTGCCTCCTCCGTTAGGTACTCTGATTCTCTCCCAGAGTCTTTTGCAAGTAGAACCCATCTTGTATCATTCGTGGTCCTCACAACTTTCCAGTGGGCTCAAAATACCAACAAGTGTGAGGATGACACTGGACCAGGCAGCATTTCATTGTTATACATGAGGCTGCTATGAGTTGGAGCTGACTAGATGGCAACTGACCATAATAGCAATAACATATTGTACTTTGTATAATAGAATCACATGGTATATACTTTTTGTGTGTGTCTGACTTTATTTACTGAGCAATGAGTTTGTGAGATTGAGCCATGTGAGACTGCATATGCTTGCAGATGGTTCATTTTCGTTGCTGATGAGTGAATGTTGTTGTTAGCTACCTTGGAGTTGGCCCACGTCACAACGTGCACAAATGGGATCAGACTTGGGTGATCCATAGGATTTTCTTTAGCTGATTTTTAGGAAGTAGATCAGCAGGACTTTTTCTAATTCTCTTAGTCTGGAAGCTCCATTGAAATCTGTTCAGCATCAGCAACACACAAACCTCCACTAACAGTTAGTTGGTGGCTGCGCTTGAGTTATTGGCTGGGAATCAAACCAGAGTTTTTAGTATAGAAGGAGAGAGGTTATAGCACTATTAGTCCATTCTACTTCTGATGAGTACCTGAGTGGTTCCCAGTTTGGGTCTATTACAAATAATGCTGCTGCGAATATTCTAATATATGTCTTTTTATGAGCATGTGTGCTCATATCTGTTTTGAAGGTACCTGAGTGGAATTCTTGGGTCATGGATTGTGCATAGATTCATCTTCGGTAGAAAATGTCAGTTTTCAAAAATGGTTGCTGATTTACACTTGCATCAGAAGTGTATGAGAGCTCCTAACACTTGATATTTTCCATCTTTTCCATTTCAGCCATTATTGTTATGCCTTCCCTCAAACATTGTGATGATCAAAGTTTTGTATAATAAATGTATATAATATCAAGTTTACAGGCCAACAGTTTCAAGAAGATAATTATTAAAAGAAACTTCTGATTATCGGAGGAAAGATATTGTTCTTGACAGAGTTACACTGAAACTCAGCTTCATGACAGTGGGTCACTGAGTAATTATAGATTTAACTTGAAGGTGATGGTAGCTAATTTGTGAGTATTTTTACCCTTCTCCATTATCTTTTCAAACCTTTAAAAATGATTGACCTATGTTTTACATTCATTAAAAAAAAAAAAAAATTGTTAAGGCAACAATTGTTTTTTTCCCATTGTATCTATAACTCTTGGTTTTCCTCCCTAAATATGACCAAGATCTGACTAAAGTTAGAAAACAACCTATTCAAAGAAGTCTTGTGCATTACAGTGCTCTGACATAGTTCAGTGCCTGTGGGTTCATTTTCTTAGCATATGCTTAACTTAAAGAAAAAGCCCAACTACAAATGCAAGTTCCCTTTTTGCATCTTCAAAGATAAATAAGCAGTCTACAGAGAGCTGGTGATTTTTAGACAGTTAAAGATTTTGTCTGTATTTGTTAAAGGAGCTATGATATAAAAGTCAACACTAGCATATCTGTGAGTTGTCTACTAAATTATAAATAAATGAGAAAAAGTTAAAATAACAAAAGACAGGGAGACAGTATCACTCTGCAAAGTCATTGGTAGGAGTTTAAAACTGAGTATCTCTCAGTTGTAAGCATTCTGTTGCAAAAGGCTTTGTAAATCATAGGTATAGTCATTTTCAGATAACACTTATTATTTAGACTTAATTTTATGCATTGGTTCAGTTCTAGTGACCTTAATGGGAAGGTCACAACAAGTACTGAGCCATGAAAAAGTTTAACCACTAATGATTTTAATTATTCATTTAAAAATAAGTCATTAGAAAAGAGACTATTCACATCCATATGCAGGTTATGATTTTTATGGATAGTGTTTCTAATCTTATGAGTTCATAGCTTTTAAACATATAACCATCTTTGGGGGAAGAAAAACAATATTTATAAAACATGAAAAACACTAACATCCCAATAGAAAATGAAAGATTAAATGTAGCTTTTACTCAGCATTTGCCATAGGTACATTTTTAGCATCCTACCTAGCAAGTAATAAATGCTCAATGAATGATAACCAAAAGAAGAAACAGTAATGTTAAGTGCTGTTATTAGCTCTATTTTATAAATTAAGACGTTGGGGCACAAGATTAGAATAATTTGTCCAAATCACACAGCTAATAGTTTTCAGATGTAGGAATCAAAATTGCTAAACAATAGAAATGTCATTTTTAAATCTATCTAAATTTCAAAGATTAAAAAACATGTAATAGAGGTAGTCCTTGCTTTGTACAGTACTAACATGAACAAATTTCAGTTGTTGCGGGTTAAATAACACCACTCCGCTAACAACATCATTGAAATTTCAATTACACAGTGTCTTAGGCTGGGTTCTCTAGAGAAGCAAAACCAGCAAAGTGTGTAAATATATAGAAAGAGAGATTTATATCAAGGAAAATGGTTCACGTGATTGTAGAGGCTGGAACATCCCAAGTCTATGGATCAGGATAGAGGCTTCTCTTAATTCATGTAGCCACAGGGGCTGGTAAACTCAAGACTGGCAGGTCGGAGAGCAGGGCTCCCACTCACAGGCTGTGAAGATCAATGAATTCCAAGATCGGCAGGTAAACTGATAGCTCAAGTCCCAAGAACCAGAGGTCAGAAGAACAGGAGGCAGCTGCAGGATCCAGAACGAGCAAAAAGCCAGAACGTCCTCTTACATTTGGATGTAGGCCACACCTCCAAGGAAATTGCCTTTCAGCTGATTGGCTACTCATAGCAGATTCCATCATGGGAGTGATCATATATAAACACTGGGAATCATGGCCTAGCCAAGTTGACACACAATCTTAACCATCACAGTCCACCCCTGTCAACTTGGCACATGTACACATCTCCTTAAATCATATGTAATCTATGAATAAAGACAATTATAAACTCATACTTGTGCCTAACATGATACAACTAACATGTGTACAACCAAAAATGCACTAGCCCTGTTTACATCTTGTAAGTGAAGAAAACAAAAATATTTGATCCACATGTACAAAGCAGAAATACTCATAACAATTACAGTCCTCATTTCTGAACTAGTCACATGGCCATAACTGTTATTTAGTACTACCTTCTTCCACCAACCGTTCCGTAGTCCCTTTGTCCTCAGCAAGCACCTCAGCTGGTCATAGTTCTTTCCCTGGTTAGGTGACCCAAACCTTCATTCCTGAAGGGACTGGGTCATTAATAGTCATGTTGAAATTGGGTTGTTTTAGTTTTCCATTGACTTTAATCACAGGGTGTGGTAGTACTGAGAGATGCCCTAAGTGACCTCCTGCATTCCAGACATACTCTTCTATACCTCTATTATGTATTAGCAATCTGATTTCCTCTTGGTAGTCAGGATCAATCACACCAGCAAGTATGGTAACACCTTTCTTTGCCTGTTGACCCAGAGGCACAAGGAGCCCAAAGTGGCCAGGTGGCATTCTTAGCTTCCAGTTCAGTCAGTGATGTGTCTCCAAGTGGGAGCATTTCTCCCTTTGGAACTGAGACCTCTAGACCTGCAGAGCATAATAAAGTCATGGGGACTGGAAGCAAAAATCTTGCAAGTGGGTCACTAAGGGTAATAGTGAGTGGTGCCACTCCCACTTTCACCCCTTGATTCCTGGACCCATGAATCCTGGCTATGGGAGAAATAGCACCATATATTGGACGCTGGTTTAGAACATACACAGCCTCCAGGAGAACATTTCCCCAATCCTGCAAGGTATTGCCACCTAGCTGGTGCCGTAATTGTGCCTTTAGAAGGCCATTCCACCATTCTGTCAATCCAGCTGCTTCAGGGTAATGCGGAACATGGTAAGACCAGTGAAGTCTATGAGCATGGGCCCACTGCTGCACTTCATTTGCTGTAAAGTAAGTACCTTGATCCAAGGCAGTGCTGTGTGGGATACCATGATGGTGGATAAGGCATTCTGTAAGTCCTCGGATGGTAGTTTTGGCAGAAGCATTGTGTGCAGGGAAGGCAAATCCATATCCAAAGTAAGTGTTTATTCCAGTAAGGACAAAATGCTGCCCTTTCCATGATGGACGTGGTCCAGTGTAATCAATTTGCCACCAGATGGCTGGCTGATCATCTCGAGGGATGGTGCCATATCGGGGACTTAGTGTTGGTCTCTGCTGGTGGCAGATTGGGCACTCAGGAGTGGCTGTAGCCAAGTCAGCCCTTGGTGAATGGGGGTCCATGTTGCTGGGCCCATGTGTAACCTCCATCCCTGCCACCACAGCAGCTTTGTTCATGAGCCCATTGGGCAATGACGTGAGTAGCTGGGAAAGAGGATTACTGGTTTCCACAGAACATGCCTAGCCACTTGATTGTTAAAATCCTCCTCTTCTGAAGTCACCCTTTGGTGAGCATTCACATGAGACATGAATACTTTCACTTTTTTGGCCCATTCAGAGAGGTCTATCCACATACCTCTTCCCCATAAATCTTTGTCTCTAATTTTCCAATCATCCAGCCAAACCATTGGTCACAGCCCATGAATCAGTATAAAATCTCACATCTGGCCATTTCTCCTTCCAAGCAAAGTGAACAACCAGGTGCACTGCTCAAGGTTCTGCCCATTGAGATTTTTCTTCACTACTGTCCTTCCGAGAGGTCCCAGAAAGAGGCTGTAGTGCTGCTGCTGTTCAGTTTCGAGTGGTGCCTGCATATTTCACAGAACCATCTGTAAACCAGGCACAAGTTTTGTCTTCTTCAGTCAGCTGATCATAAGAAACTCCGCATGAGGCCATAGGTGCATACTGGCAGTTGGAAGGTATGTGACTGGTATGGAGACCATGGGCATTTGGGCCACTTCCTCATGCAACTTGTGTCTTCAGGTCCTGCTCTGGCCCGATCTCGTATGTACCACTTCCATTTAATGATGGAGTGCTCCTGTGCACGTCCAACTTTATGACTTTGTAGGTCAGACAACACCCAGTTCATGATGGGCAGTTCAGGCCGCATGGTGACTTGGTGTCCTGTGGTTAAGCGTTCAGTCTCTACTAAGGCCCAGTAACAAGCCAAAAGCTGATTCTCAAAAGGAAAGTAGTTATTCGCAGAAGATGGCAGGGCTTTTCTTCAAAATCCTAAGGGTCTGTGCTGTGATTCACCAATAGGGGCCTGCCAGACTCCAAACAGCATCCCTGTTTGCCACTGACACTTCAAGCATCATTGGATCAGCCAGAGCATATGGCCAAAGTGGCAGAGTGTCTTGCTCAGCAGCCTGAACCTGTTGCAGAACCTTCTCTTTTTCTGGGCCCCACTCAAAAGTAGCAGCTTTTCGAGTCACTTGATAAACAGGTTGGACTAGCACACCCAAATGAGGAATGTGCTGCCTCCAAAATCCAGAGAGGCCCACTAGGCATTGTGCCTCCTTTTCAGTTGTGGGAGCATCCAGATGCAATAAGTTATCCTTCACTTTAGAAGGAGTATCTCAACATGCCTCACACCACTGGACCCCTAGAAATTTCACTGAGGTGGAAGGTGCCTGAATTTTTGTGGGATGAATTTCCCACCCTCTAGCGCACAAATGTTTTACCAAAAGTCCAGAGTCATTGACACCTCCTCCTTGCTAGGTCCAATCAGCATAATGTCATCAATGTAATAGACCAGTGTGACATCTTATGGAAGGAAAAGGCGATCAGGTCCCTGTGGACTAAATTATGACATAGGGCTGGAGAATTGATGTAGCTGTGAGGTAGGCAAGTGAATGTATATTGCTGGCCTTGCCAGCTGAAAGCAAACTACTTCTGATGGTACTTTGAATCAGGTGTGGAGAAAGAGGCATTAGCCATATCAGTAGCTGCATACTGGGTACCAGGAGATGTATTAATTTGCTCAAGCAATGAAACTACATCTGGAACAGCAGCTGCAATTGGAATCACCACCTGGTTAAGTTTTTGATAATCTACTGTCATTCTCCAAGATCCATCTATTTTTTTGCACAGGCCAGATAGGTGAGTTGAATGGGGATGTGGTGGGAATCACCACCCCTACGTCCTTCAAGTCCTTGATGGTGGCAGTAATCTCTGCAGTCCCTCCAGTAATGTGGTATTGCTTTTGGTTTACTATTTTCCTAGGTAGGGACAGTTCTAATGACTTCCACTTGGCTTTTCCTACCATAAAAGCCCTTACTCTATTTGTCAGGGATCAGGTGTGGGGGTTCTGCCAGTTGCTGAGTATATCTATTCCAATTATGCATTCTGGAACTGGGGAAATCACTACAGGATGGGTTCAGGGACCCACTGGACCTACTGTGAGACAGACATGAGCCAAGACTCCATTAATAGCCTGACCTCCTTATGCCCGCACTCTGACTGGAGGGCCACAGTAACATTTTCGGTCTCCTGGAATTAGTGTCATTTCCGAGCCAATGTCCAGTAATCCCTGAAAAGTCTGATTATTTCCTTTTCCCCAATGAACAGTCACTGTCATAAAAGGCCATAGATCCCTTGAGGAACGCTAGGAGAAAGATTAACAGTAAAAATTTTTGGCAGCGTATTGAAGTCCTTCCTCAAGGGGACCCGGCCTCCCCTTCATTCAAGAAGTTGTGGGTCTTTAAACTTGCTCAAATCTGGGAATTGATTGAGGGATTGTAACTCTCTATTCTGGTGATTTGAGTTAGACTGCTGTTCACCTGACGTAGAATTCAGGCATTTGTACAGATCAAGTCAATATTTAGTAGATTTCCTATATATTTCACTCCTAAGGACACAATGACTAAGTATCCAGTGGTGTAAGTCCATAGAGTCAGACTATTCTGATTACTGCTTTGACTCCACTGTCCATTACTGTAACCATGCCCACCTTGTCTTTGTCAATTGAGTGCAGCCAGTTTGCTGTTACTGCCATGGGTCCAATCAGCCCCATTGTAGTTAGGTGTCTTAATTCAGTTAGGGCATTTCCCGTTGTCAAATCTGATTTACCTAAAATAGCAATCACAGCAATCTTCAAGGATGCTGGAGTTCCCTTCACAAATTTGTTCCTCACAGCTGTGGTAAAAGGTGTGTCCTCTGGGCACTCTATGTGTGGGTCTGTGGGTCTAACCTGGTAAATCCATGCTAGCATGCCAGTTTCCCTAAACCTTTGATACCTTCTTCTTCAGTTTACCAGGCAGGTCTGGTACTTCAGCTTGATTTAGTGTAGGTCACCGTGTAATCCATCCTTCAGTGGCCCAACCAAATAAACTGTTAGATCCTTTACTAACCCCTTGAGCTGAAACATTGAAAGAAGAATCTGTGCTTAGTGGACCTATAACAACAAACTCAGACTGATCCGTCTTTATGTTCCTTGCGCCATTATCCTATACCCTTAATAGCCATTCCCACATGTATTCCCCAGGTTTCTGTTTGTACATTAGAAAAGTCAAGCAGTTCTTTTGGAATGTAGTGTACCTCCTCCTGGGTCACACTTTGTACTTCACCTTTTAGGGCTCACTGGGACTTAAGTCTAGTTATAGGTCTAGAAGCCAGAATCCGTAGTGTGGAATTGTTTTGAGAACATTCAGCATTGTCTTGTAAAGCATCTGCCTCAGGCGATGCCCTAGGCAATGACTCAGGCAAGGGCTCTTTAGAGGCAGCTGGGCTAAGGCTAATGTCATTAGATGGGAGTGGAGGGGCTAATGGTTTTTCTGGGCAGGGTGGTTTAGCAGACAAACATGAAGTAGTCTCTTCAGATGGGAGTGGTTCTGCTGGCAAGAGTAATTCAACAGAATTTAGGGTCTCAGTGTCCCCAACTTCCTGATTATCTGCCCATATGTCCCCATCCCAAGTTTCAGGATCCCATTTCTTCCCAATCAATGCCCTTATTTAACTTCAGACACCTCCAAGGTTGGCACTTGAGCTGGTATTGTAATTAAAGCTACTCTTACAATAAGACTCTAGGTTTGGTTTTCGGCAATTTCAGCTCTGTTACTACAACAAATAAGGCTTTCTTCCAAAGCACAAGTGGAAGCCTTAAGGTCATTTATGAGGCATTTGAGCTTTGACTCTGAAGCCCTGAGTGCATCTCTTTCTTTCACCAGTTTGTCAAGCAAAAGTAGGACCAACCAACCAGCTTCCTTATACTTCTCATTCTGACAAAACTGTATAAAGATATCACACATGTGTTCACCCAGAGACTCACCTTTCACCAATACCTGATCTTCTGGTGGTGATATTTTGCGTATTTATACCGCCACCTTAAGCCATGGATTAGCAGTGCCATCTTTACTGCTGGAAGCAGAGTCATCAATGTCTTTAAGACTAACCAGACTTGAGAACCAATTTAGAAAACTCATCCTTACAGTTTTTTTTCTCTAGAACCACTCTTGGTACCAAATATCTTAGGCTGGGTTCTCTAGAGAAGCAAAACCAATAAAGTGTATAAATGTATATATAGAGAGATTTATATCAAGGAAATGGCTCATGCGATTGTAGAGGCTGGAACGTCTTAAGTCCTTGGATCAGGATAGAGACTTCTCTTGATTCACGCAGCTACAGGTGCTGATGAACCCAAGATTGGCAGGTCAGAGAGCAGGGCTCCCACTCACAGGCTGTGAAGATCGATGAATCCCAAGATCGGCAGATAAGCTGATAGCTCAAGTCCCAGGCATTGGAGGTCAGACAAACAGGAGGCAGCCACAGGATCCAGAGTGAGCAAAAAAAGCTAGAACATCTGCTTATATTCGGATGCAGGCTACTCACAGCAGATTCCATCATGGGAGTGGTCACATATAAACACTGAGAATCATGGCCCAGCCAAGCTGACACACAATCTTAACCATCACACACAGTATATTCACTGGCATTAATTACATAAAAGTATAATCTTTGCTGTTAGCTTTTCAGTCCACAAATCACTGTGTAAATAATAAATTGCCTCGTGATCAGTGGCAGTCATGTCACTTATTTCAGAGTCTGTCAATAATTGGTCACTGTGTGTCTGTTATCAGTTCACATACACACAGCAAAGCACATAATTGTGTTTCCTCTTGTCCCCAAGTGATACACTCATGTGACATTTTACAAAACTGAATAATCAAAAGAAGGAATTGGCTAGTAAAGATGGAAGGGGATGGGGAGAACAAAAATTGATAATGCTGGAAGTGAAATTCAAGTCAAATGTAAATGAAGTCATACAAGAAATAGATGACCATGGAAATGTTGACCTTGTCACCGTTTGAGAGACTCAAATATGCAGTCCGGAGAGCTTAGTGAGAGAGAGCTTATTGACATAGATGAAGAAAATGATTGTGACAAAAAAGACGAAGATGTCCGAGAGGAAGTGACACTGGCAAAACAACCCCAGCTTCATATTAAAGGAGCTCTTGGAGGTATTTCATGCTATTAAAACACAAAGGATAAAATGTTTGAAGGTGATACAAGTTAGGAGTATGACAAGGCATAGAAAAGATGCTTGCTCAGTATTGTAAGTTACAGGACTAGAAGAGGAAGGCAAACACTGTTCAAAGAACTCTTGATAATTTAAAAAAAAAAAAAGACACTTTAATTATCAGTGTATCTGATACTTATGAGTCGGAATTGACTCAATGGCAGCGAGTTTATTTTTTTTAAATAAGTGTTTCACTATCTTTTTTTTCATTTCCCTATGCATTTATATCTGATAGTGAGGCAGTTTTTAATGTTTTAACAAAAAGTTTTAAAAGTTCTAGAACAATCGTAATGCTTCCCATTGATTATTAAGATCACATTGCATGCTTTCAGCTTGCACACTATTTTTATGGCCCCATACGGTCATGGAAGCGATAACTGCCTGTGCTGAATGCTGGTGGTTTTGCAGTAAGGTAAGCATTCACAAACACTGCTAGCAGGAGTATCTAGCAATTAGCAAACTTGTAAATTAGTAAATCAAGCTGTCATGTAGACAAGTTGACTGTAACAGGGAACCTAAAAATTTTACTGTCTCTGGCTTTGTAATTTTACGACTTGGATTTTATCACCTGGAAACTGAGACAGTCAGAGATTTATGTATCAGGATCTTTAACATCTGAGATAACTAGCTTTGCTGAAGAGGTACTGTGGCTTCTGATAAAAACCCATAAAAGACATATAATGGGTTTCTCTTAAGTACAAAAGAAAGATCTGTGAATTTAGCATGAGTTCAAATTGTTTCCAGTTACACACACACACATATATATATATATATATATATAAATACACATATACATATGTGTATATATATTTTTTAATTTGAATACACAATGTTTCTGAGATCTGATTCTTAGAGGTGCCTAGCAGGTTTCTTGACCATGTGTACATTGAATCATTTCATTCTCCTCCCCTTAACTCTCAAGAGCCTTCTTGTTCCAATCAGAATAAAATCCAGACTCCTTACTATGGCTTAACTGGCCTTCCAGGATCAGGCCCCTGAAAGACCTTTAACCTCCTTTCACACCACACTCATTTCCTTTCTGTTTCTTTTCACCTCAGAGGTTTTCACTTGTTCCTCTGCTTGGAAAATTGAACACGTATGTCTTTTTATATGGTTGACTTCTTTTCTCCTGGGTCTCAACTCAAATGTTGCCTTTTCCTAAAAGGCTGTCTGGCCTCTCTCTCCCACTACAATACCTTTATATCATTTTATTCTGCTTTACTTTCTTCCTAATCTTAGCTGGGATCAACTAGGAATCAGTATGAAACAGAGCTTTGCATGTAGGAAGTTTATTGGGGGAATGATCCAAGGAGAAGGAGAAAGGGATAGGCCTGTTAGACAAGGAAGCAGGGAAGCCAATATAAGGACAAGTTATAAAGTTGGCTACTGCCATGAAATTGGTGCTCATCCTTTGAAATGCATGTCAGAGCTGTCCTTCTAAGAATGCACACAGTTATCTATCCACTCTCAGCCCCCAATGGTTAGCCACATGAGCATTAACGACTCCACACTTCCAGGAGTTAAGCAGACGCTAATAAGCACCCTATGCCATGGTGTGTCTGTTATGGATTGAATGGTGACCCCCACCCGCCACAAGAGATATTTTGAGGTCCTAACCCCCAGTACCTATGAATGTGAACTTGTTTGGAGATAGGCTCTTTGAAGATAGTCTCAGTTAAATTAGCATAAGGGTGGTTCCTAATCCAATAGGAGTGGTGTTCTTTATAAAGAGGAGAAAAGACACAGACACACAGGGAAGATGGCCACATGAAGATGACAGAAGAGATGGGAGTTATGCTGCTATAAGCCAAGAATGCCTGGGGTTACCAGAAGCTGGGAAAGAGCATGGCCCTGCCAACATCCTGAATTTGGGCTACTAGCCTCCAGTACCGTGAGTTAATAGATTTCTGCTGTCTAAGCCACACAGTTTGTAGTATTTTGTTGCAGCAGCCCTAGGAAACTAATACAGTGTCATAGGTAAGTTTGGGGGTAGGAAGCAAGAGGTACATGAAGTGGGGCCCAAGGTGAGCCAAGTGTGGTTGCACCAGCACAGAGCTGGTCAAAGCACGGGAAGAACCATAATGTTATCACTGGCTGGAGTGGGAGACAGGGCAAGGAGGATATAAACTGTTGTACAAGAGGTGTCTGATACAGTATTAGGGATTGTCTATATATATACTTGTATTCTGTTTCTAGATTTTATGAAATGTGACTGTCAAGGTTGGTTAGATGAGCAGAACTTGAGATTCCTAGATTAAGTCTGCCCGTGAATGGTCTAAAGTTGTTTCAAGCTAATACCATCACCTATCGCTCAGAACAAGCAAAAGAAAATCTTCTCTGGTAGAAAGAAGCTTCACTGTAGCTCTCCAGGTTTCTAATACATTTACATCAATAAATAGGAGCTCATAAACACCATGAGAGCCAGCAAAAACAAGCAAATAAATTTAAAAAAAGAATTAGAATTAGCCCCTAAACATTTGTTACAAGAATATTGGATACAAAATATAAAATTACTGTAGAAAATATTTAAAGAAATAAAAAATGGAATAAAAACAAGAAAGCCACAACGAAGTTATCAAAAATAGCCAGATATTAAAGAAGTGTGAATCTATTTTTGCATCCAGGAGTGCAACTCTTTGAAATTAAAACTGTGGTAGAAAACACAGGTGTATGGTTCATGCATGCAAATGTAAACAAAAGCATTGTTACTGATTAAAAACCAAGTACATGTACTTGGAATTTTATTAGAATTTCTAATAGGTATGGATCTCCATTGCTCTTTTTTAGTCTCTTGACTACAGGAGAAAAATTTTAGGATGATGTGTCTTTATTTATTATTTTATCTTTTAATTTAGAAATTATTTCACTTCTTCCCACACCTTTTGGAAAAAAATCTACTAAATTTTCCAAACAGGTGTTTTAAACTTTCCTCCATTTTTAGAATTATCCCTCCTTTTTTTTTCCATTTTGAAATCATCAGGTTGATGTTCTTAGAAGAAAAAGAAAATCTCAGAAAAAATGTAAAAGAAGTAACCAGATGGATTAAAAAATAATAAAATATTTAAGAATTAAAAACATAATTGTAAAAAATCAATGGATGAATTTAACACCAGAATCAATACCTGAATAGAGAATTAGTAAGCTTAAAGATGAAAGGGAATAAATTTTCCAGAATGTGGCCCACAGATATAAATGGTTCAGACGATAAATATGGAACAATATCTGGCTAATATCTAATTGGAATACCTCAAGGAGAGAAGAATAAAAATATAAGAAATTCTGTTGTAAACAAGTTATAACTGCAGAATAACTGTGTCATAGATTTTAAAACCACCCAGAGAGAAAAGACAAATTGCTTACAAAGAAACAAAAATTTAGCTGATAGATGTTTGAAAAGTCACAATGGACATCTGAAGACAGTAAAATAATGTCTTCATTTTCCTGCAAGAAATTAAGTATTATCCCAGAATTATCTACCCATCGAAAATGATTTTTCAGATACAAGAGAAAAGGAAGCATATTTTTAGATTAAACCAACAGACTGTCACTGATAGCACTTCTAAAAGATACAGTCCAGAAAGAAGGAAAATGATCCCAGAGTAGTGATGAGCAAAGGAATTAGTAGACATGTGGATCAACCTAAAAATGTAACTGTGTAAAATAATACACCCACTCCTCACTTATTGACATAGTTAGGCTCCAAAGACCAGGTCTTCATGCAAAAATCAACGTTAAGCGAAAACAAAGGATGATCACATCAGATCACAAAATGGAGGGCGACTACATCATTACATAACTCCCAAACGACTGAGTCATGGCTCAGCCAAGCTGACACATAACCTTAACCATCACAGCCAGCATTACTCTCACCTCCTACCTCAGTGTTTGTTACTGCCAGACGTACGTCGTTAATGTGCAAAATAGTTGGATATTAGATTTGTTACTATTTTCATAAATACAAGATGTCAGATAATGAAATAGATGATAAGTGAGGAGTAGGTGTAATATAAACCTGTGAGATTAAAACATTATCAGAAAGGGAATTGTTATAGACTGAATTGTGACCCCAGATAGATATGTTGAAGTCCTATTATTAATATGGTTATATTAAATAAGACAGGGAATAACAAATGTTGGTGAGGTTGTGGAGAAACAGGAACCCTCATACATTGCTGCTGGGAATGTGAAATGGTGCAGCTACTTTGGAGAAGAGTTTGGCAGTTTCTCAAAAAAGTTAAGCATACCATATAACCTAGCAATCTGCTTCAAGATATCTATCCAGGAAATATGAAAAATATGTCCAAAGAAAGAATTTCATGTGCATTTTCTTAGCAGCATTATTCACAATAGTCAAAAAGGAGAAACAGTCTTAATGTCCATTAACTGGTGAATGGGTAGACAAAAATGTGGTATATCCAGTGGAATGTTGTTGTTGCTAGGTGCTGCCATCAAGTCAGTTCTGACTCATAACAACCCTGTGTACAACAGAACGAAACACTGCCTGGTCCTGTGCCATCTTCACAATTGTTGTTATGCTTGAGCACACTGTTGCAGCCACTGTGTCATTCCATCTCGTTGAGGGTCTTTTTCTTTCTCACTGATCCTCTACTTCACCAAGCATGATGTCCTTCTCCAGGAACTGGTCCCTCCTGATAACATCTCCAAAGTATGTGAGACGAAGTCTCTCCATCCTTGCTTCTAACGAGCTTTCTGGCTGTGCTTCTTCCAAGAAAGATTTGTTCATTCTTCTGGCAGTTCATGGTATATTCAATATTCTTCACCAACACCATAATCCAATGGAATACTATTCAGAAATACAATGGAATGAGGTACTAATACATGCCATATAGGTGAACCTTGAAAACATTATGCTAAGAAAGCCTATTACAGATTGCGTGGGGCTGTTGGTGGGAATGGATTAACATAGTGGCTGCAACAGTGGGCTCAAACATAGCAACAATTATGAGAATGGTGCAGGACCATTTATGGTTCTGTTATACTTGGAGTCACCGTGAGTCGGAGGCCACTAACAACATGTCATGAGTTGGACGGCACCTAACAACAACAAGGGGTGGGAACAGGGATTAACAGTAAAGGTAGAATGTAGAACATTGTCTTTATAAACTGTGTTATGCCAACAGAGCTAGATGTTCCCCGAGACCATGGTCCCCACAGCCCTCTGCCCAGCAATTCAGTCCCTCAGGGAGTTTGGATGTGTCTACGGAGCTTCCATGACCTTTCCTTGTACAAGTCGTGCTGGCTTCCCCAGTATTGTGTACTGTCTTACCCTTCACCAAAGTTACCACTTATCTATTGTCTATTTAGTATTTTCCCCCACCCCTCCCATCCCTTGTAACCAATAAAGATTGTTACTGTTTGTGTGTAAACTTTTTCATGAGTTTTTACATAGTTTTTCATGAGTTTTACCTCCATAGGTCTCATACAATATTTGTCTTTATGATTGACGTATTTCACTCAGCATAATGTCCTCCAGTTTCATCCATATTATGAGATGCTTCACAGATTCATCATTGTTCCTTATCATTGCATAGTACTCCATTGAGTGTATGTACCATAGTTTGTTTATCCATTCATCTGTTGATGGGCATCTAGGTTGTTTCCATCTTTTTGCTATTATGAACAATGTTGCAATGAACATGGATATGCATATGTCTATTCGTGTGACAGCTCTTAATTCTCTAGGCTACATTCCTAGAAGTGGGATTGCTGGATCATATCGTATTTCTATTTCTAGCTTTCTAAGGGAGCGCCATATCGTTTTCCAAAATGGTTGTATCATTATGCATTCCCACCAGGAGTGCATAAGAGTTCCAATCTCCCTGCAGCTTCTCCAACATTTGTTATTTCCAGTGTTTTTGATTTGTGCCAGTAATGCTGGGGTGAGATGGTATCTCATGGTGGTTTAATTTGCATTCCTCTAATGGCTAGTGATCGCAAACATTTCCTCACATGTCTGTTGGCCGCTTGAATGTCTTCTTTAGTGAAGTGTCTGTTCATTTCCTTTGCCCGTATTTTAATTGGTTTATTTGTCTTTTTGTTGTAGAGGTGTTGGATTTTCTTGTAGATCATAGAGATTAGACCTTCAAATGACTTTTAATGTCCAATATTTTTTTCCCAGTCTACAGGTTCTCTTTTTACTCTTTTGGTGAAATCTTTTGAAGAGCATAGGCATTTGATTTTTAGAAGATCCCAGTTATCTAGCTTATCTTCTGGAGTTTGTGTGTTGTTGGTTATGGTTTTAATCCTATTAATGCCGTGTATTAGGTCCTCTGGCATTGATACTATTTTTTCTTCTATGAACTTTACAGTTTTTGGCTTTATATTTAGATCTTTGATCCATTTTGAATTAGTTTTTGTATATGATGTGAGGTGTGGGTCCTGTTCCATTTTTTTTTTTTTTGCAGATGAACATCCAGTTTTGCCAGCACCATTTGTTGAAAAGACCATCTTTTCCCCATTTGATGGACTTTGGGCCCTTGTAGAAGATCAGGTGACGGTAGGTGGATGGATTTGCATCCGGGTTCTCAATTCTGTTCCCCTGGTCAATGTATCTATCATGCCACTACCAGGCTGTTTTGACTACTGTAGCTGTATAGTAGGTTCTGAGGTCAGGTAGTGTGAATCCTCCTGCTTTATTCTTCTTCAATAGTGCTTTACTTATTCAGGGCTTCTTCCCTTTCCATATAAAGTTAATGATTAATTTTTCCATTTCTTTAAAGAATGTTATTGCTATTTGGATCAGGATTGCATTGTATTTGTAAATTGCCTTGGGTAGAATTGTCATTTTCACTGTGTTGAGTCTACCTTCCGTGAGCATGGTATGTTTTTCCATTTGTGTAGATCTCTGTGGGTTTCTTGCAGTAGTGTTTTGTAGTTTTCTTTGTATAGGGCTTTTACATCCCTGTTTAGATTTATTCCTAAGTATTTTATTTTTTTAGGAGCTATTATAAATGGTATTGTTTTCCTGATTTCTTTTCATCGTTCTCTTTATTGGTGTATAGGAATCCGACTGATTTTTGTATGTTTATCTTGTATCCTGTTACTCTGCTGAATCTTTCTATTAGTTCCAGTAGATTTCTCGTGGCATCTTTAGGGTTTTCTGTGTATAGTATCATATCATCTGCAAACAGGGACAGTTTAACTTCTTCATTACCAATTTGGACGCCCTTCATTTCTTTTTCTTGCCTTATTGCTCTAGCTAGGACTTCCAGCACAATGTTAAATAGGAGTGGTGATAAAGGGCATCCTTGTCTTGTTCCTGTTTTGAAGGGGAATCTTTTCAGCCTCTCTCCATTAAGAATGATGTTGGCCGTTGGTTTTGCATAGATGCCCTTTATTATGTTGAAAAATTTCCATTCCATACCTATTTTATTGAGAAGTTTTATCAGGAATGGGCGTTGGACTTCATCAAATGCCTTTTCTGCATTAGTTGAGATGATCATTTGATTCTTTTCTTTCCTTTTATTTATGTGGTGGATTACATTGATTGATTTTCTAATGTTGAACCACCCTTGCATACCTGGTATAAGTCCTGCTTGGTTGTGGTGTATTATTTTTTTAATATGATGCTGAATTCTATTGGCTAGAATTTTGTTGAGAATTTTTGCGTCTATATTCATGAGAGCTATTGGTCTGTAATTTTCTTTTTTTGTGACATCTTTGCCTGGTCTTGGTATCAGGGTTATGCTGGCTTCCCAGAATGAACCCGGAAGTGTTGCTTCCTTTTCTATGTTCTGAAATAGATTGAGTAGTACTGGTACAAGCTCTTCTATGAATGTTTGGTATTATTCTCCAGTGAAGCCATCTGGGCCAGGGTTTTTTTTTTGTTGGGAGTTTTTTTTATTACCTTTTCAATCTCTTCTCTTGTTATGGGTCTGTTCAGATTTTCAACATCACTTTGTGATAGTTTGGGTAGGTAGTGTGTTTCTGGAAAGTTATCCATTTCCTCTAGGTTTTCAAATTTGTTGGAGTATAGTTTTTCATAATACTCGGTTATGATCCTTTTTATTTCAGTTGGATCTGTTGTAATGTCCCCCATTTTATTTCTTATTTGAGTTATTTGCATTCTCACCTGTTTTTCTTTTGTCAGTCTGGCCAGTGTTTTGTCGATTTTGTTGATTCTTTTAAAGAACCAACATTTGGTTTTGTTGATTCTTTTTATTGTTTTTCTGTTCTCTATTTCATTTATTTCAGCTCTGACCTTTATTATTTCCTTTCTTCTGGTGGCTGTGGGCTCTTTTTGTTGTTTTCTTTCTATTTGTTTCTGTTGGGTAGTTAATGTTTTGATTTTGTCCCTTCTTTTTTGATGTATGCATCTGTTGCTGTAAATTGTCCTCTGAGGACTGCCTTTGCTTTGTCCCAAAGGTTTTGGTATGATGTGTTTTCATTCTCGTTTGATTCTAGGAATTTTTTGATTCCATCTCTGATCTCTTCTATTACCCAGTGGTTTGTAAGCAGGGTGTTATTCAGTTTCCATGTAATTTATTCTTTTTCCTTGCTCTTTCTGTTGTTAATTTCTACCTTGATGGCATTGTGGTCAGAGAAGATACTTTGTATTATCTCAATTCTTTGGATCTTGTTGAGGATTGCTCTGTGACCTAAGATGTGGTCTATTCTGGAGAACGTTCCATGTGCATTGGAAAAGAATGTGTACTTCGCAGATGTAGGGTGGAGTGTTCTGTATATGTCCATGAGGTGAAGTTGGCTGATTGTGCCATTTAGGTCTCCAGTATCTTTGTTGAGTTTCTTTTTAGATGTTCTGTCCTTTACCGAGAGTAGTGTGTTGAAGTCTTCTACCATTATTGTGGAATTGTCCATTTCTCTTTTCAGTACTGTTAGAGTTTGTTTTATGTATTTTGGAGCCCTGTCATTGAGTGCGTAGATGTTCATTATGGTTATGTCTTCATAATGGATCATCCCCTTAATCATTATATAGTGTCCTTCTTTGTCTTTTATGGTGGATTTTGTTTCAAAGTCTATTTTATCTGAGATTAGTATTGCCACTCCTGCTCTTTTTCAGTAGTTGTTAGCTTGATATATTTTTTTCCAACCTTTGATTTTTAATAAATTTATGTCTTTGTTTCTAAGGCATGTCCCTTGTAGACAGCATATTGATGGATCCTGTTTTTTTTATCCATTCAGTCACTCTCCATCTCTTTATTGGTGTATTGAGACTATTTACATTCAGTGTAATTATTGATGGATGTGAGTTTATTACTGTCATTTTGTAGTGCTTTTTTTTTTGTGGTGCTGACTTTTTCTTTGTTCCTCTTACTCTCCTGTGCTGAGATTGTTTGTGGATTTTTTTTTCCATTTCTTTTGTTTTTGTAGGTTTCGTTTTTACTGAGACTTTATGTTTTTCCTCGTTATTTTGATGAGTAGGTTTGTTAACTTTTTTTGTGGTTACCATAAAATTTACCCTTATCTTTATAAGTTTGAAGCAGTCTATTATTACTTGGTATTGCCTTGCCTTCCTCTCCATTAGAAGGTTCTATAGTTACACCATTTATTCCCTCTTTTATTGTTCTGATGTTGTTGTCATTTACAGATTAATTGCTCTGATTCCTTGTTGTATTGCTTTTGGTTTTGGATAGTCCTTGAGGGTTCATTTCCTAGATTAGTATCCGGCTAGTACGATCCTGCATCCTAGATTCAGCCTGTGAGCTGATGTTGTTTGTTCTCAGATTGAAAGACTCCCTTTAATAATTCTTGTAAACTTGGTTTGATTTTTACATAGTTGCTTAATTTCTGTTTATCTGGAAATGACCTAGTTTCACCATCATATTTGAATGAGAGTTTTGCAGGATATATTATTCTTGGATGGCAGTTTTATTCTTTCAAAGTTTTATATATGTCATCCCATTGCCTTCTTGGCTGCATGGTTTCTGCCAAATAATCTGAGCTTAATCTTATTGTTTATCCTCTGTATGTGACTTTTTGTTTTTCTCAAGCTGCTCTCAGGATTCTTTGTTTGTCTTTGGTTTTGGAAAATGTGATTATGATATGCTTTGGTGATTTTATTTTGGGGTCTATCCTATATAGGGTTTGTTGAGCTTCTTGGATGGTCAGCTTTTCATCTTTATGATATTGGGGAATACTTCTGTCAGCATTTCTTCAATGATCCTCTCAGTGTTTTCTGTTTTCTCCCCCGTACTAGAACTCCGATCACGTGTACATTTTTGCTTTTGATTGTATTCCACATAATTCTCAGGGTCTTTTCATTTTTCTTCATTCTTTTTTCTGATTTTTTCCTCAGAGTTGTATCCAAGTGTTTGTCTTCAATTTCGCTAATCCTGTCTTCCACCATTTCAAACCTGCTCCTCAGCCCTTCTATGTCCATTTCTGAAATCTTGTTGTTCATCTTTTGGATTTATAATTGTTGTTTTTGTATGATTTCTAGTTGTGAATTTATTTTGGCATTTTGTTCCTGCATTATTTTCCTGAATTCTTCCATTTTTTGTCTATTTTCCATGAATTTTCTGCTTTTCCATGAATTTGCCTATTTTTTTCTCATTTTCCCCTGTTTTTTGCTTCAACTCTTGGAAATCTCTGAATATTAGAGATTTGAATTCCCTATCAGGTAGTTATAGTGCCTTTTCTTCTACTGGAACATCATCTGGTGTTTTATTTTGGATGCCTACCGGACCCATCCTGTCTTGTTTTTGTAAATGTTTTGATATTGTCTGCTGTCTTTGGGGCATTTGGTAGTTTTTTTCCTCGGTTATTGATTGTATATTTCTTTGTTTCATACTCCTTCTTTTTTTTTTATATATTTGGTTATATGTCAGCACGCGGGTTGTGTGTTCTTTGTTGTTCACTCGTCTTTGGGCACTATACTTTTCACCTCCTTCTCCAATTGGCAGGATCAGTCGCTCAGATATGGTACAGGGAGTCTGGTCTACCTGAAGAGGAGGTGCTGGTATGGGTTGTTTGTGGCACTTACTGCAGCCACCTTGGTAGCTGGTAATCAGTGCAAGGCAGGTTCCGGTAGGTCGTGCCTGTGCTGCTTGGTGGTGTGATGTTCAGCACGTGGTGCGTGTAGGCAGGATGGATGGGGGAGATTGTGATGTGTGGAGCTAAGATGGGTATGGAAGAGAGGAGAGAGGAATGGCAGTCCAAAACATAGAAACATAAAAGAATGCTAGTGGAGCTTGCAGTTGGAGTGGAGAGATGAGAGACTATGAAACGGAGAGAAACAAAAAGGAGAAGAAAATAAAAAAGAAAAGAAAGTAAAAAAATTAGAAAGGAAGAGGAAAAGCAAAGGCCCCAGGGATCCCTCTGGTGCTGTGATGTCTGGGGAAGTTGCTTCCAGGCCATGAAGTACAGCCTGGCTAGAAGGGGTAGAGGTGTCACTCAGTGCCAGGTATTCAGGGGACAGGAAGAGAAGGAAAGTATAGAGAAACAAGAAACTTAGTAATGAAGAAAGAAAAAGAGGGAAAAGAAAACAAAACAAACAAAGAATAAAACAGAAGAAGAAGAAAAACCCCCAAAGAAAAACAGGAAAGGAAAGCTCCCCCAAAAAACAAGAAAAATGAAATGCCCTTGGGGATCCCTCTGAGCATCTGTGCAAACTGAATGGGTAGGTCCCTAGCCGCGCAGTACTTCCCAGCTAGAACAGTCTCCCAGTTTGAGAAAAGAAAAATAAAACAATTCAAAACAAACAAACAAAAAGCCCGGGGATCCCTCCAGTGTGACAGCATGGGCTGGGAAGCAGTTTCACATTCGAGCGGCATTTCACCACCTTTCAGAAAGAAGCAGAGGTGGTGCACGGAGCCAGGTATTTGAGAGAAAGTAGGGGGAGGTAGTGAGAGGTAAGGAAGAAATCTAAAGAAGCAGAAAAAAGCAACACCAGCACCCAGTAAATGGCACTAGGGAGCCAGCCAGTGCGGGCAGGTGGAATCCAGGTGACACCAGGGTGAAGTTAGTGCTTCCCAGCCAAGAGACTGGCCATAGGAAGTAGAGCAGGCTGAGTAGGGGTGAAGAAGCGTGGGAGGTGGGAAAGCATATATCACTGGTTACCAGTTGTTCTGTCTCCTGCTGGAAGCTCGATGAAGCTGCTTTCTTGTACCCCCTGTTCCCTGATCTCTGATAGGAGTCCAAGATGACAGATCTGTGCTGCATTAGCTGATAGGGGACCTCTGCATGTATCTCTCCTTGCTCTCTGTTCTCTGACAGTTTCTTATTCCATTCAGTGCCTGGCTGAGTTCTTTATCTCTTCTTTGATGCTTAGGGTTTCAGGATTTCTGTTTTCTCTGTTTAGCTTAGTATTTTGGATCTTTGCTGTAGAGGGATGGCATGGTGCTTCTGCCTATAGCACCATGTAGCCTGGATGTTGCAAACATAATTCTTAACAGTAAAACATTAAAAGCGTCACCTTTAAAACTATGAATAAGACAGGGGTGCCTACTTTCACTTCTACTATACAACATTATACTGGAGATCTCAGCCAATGAAGCGAGGAAATAACCAGAAAGATAAATGTAAGGATCGGAAAGGAAGAAACCAAGCTCCCATAATTATCTAGCATATGATTGTTCTCCCAGAAAACTGAAAAGTAGACATATGAGTAAGTCAGGATGATAATAGAGTTTAGCAAAGTGCATTTCTATACACCAACTAAAAATTTATAGAACAGTTTTCAGAAGATAATATTACACAAAACCAGAAAACCAAACCTGTTGCTGTTGAGTTGATTCCGACTCATAGCGACCCTATACCACAGAGTAGAACTGCCCCATAGGGTTTCTAAGGAGCAGCTGGTGGATTCAAACTGCCAGCCTTTTGGTTGGCAGTCAAACACTTAACCACTGCACCATCAGGGCTCCAAAAATATAATATGATACTTAAAAATAAACTCAATAATAAACATGCAAGACTTATGTGGAGAAAATTATAGCACCTTACTTAAAAATATAAAAGAATACCTAAATAAATAAGAACCATGTTTATGAATAGGAGGGCTTAATAATGTAAAGGAGTCCCTGGGTGGTACAGTTAATGCACTTGGCTGCTAACTGGAAGGTTGGAGGTATGAGTCCACCCAGAGACACCTTAAAAAAAAAGCCCTGGCAAGCTACTTCTGAAAAATCAACCATTGCAAACCCTGTGGAGCACAGTTCTACCCTGACACACATGAGGTCGCCAGGAGTTGGAATCGACTTGACAGCAGTTGTTGTGGTGAATAATGTAAAAATGTTAATTCTTCAAAATTGGTCAGTAGATTACACGTAATTCCAATGAAAATCCAACCAATATTTTAGAGGAGCTTTATAAGCTGATTTGAATAGAAGACCAAATGCTCAATAACAGCTAATAGACTACTGGGAAAAAAGAAAAAAAAAAAAAAAAAAAAAAAAGAAGAAGTTAAAAAAATGAGCCATACCAGATAGGACAAACTATAAAAAAGTTGTCATAATTAATGCAACGCAGTGTGATAGGCAAATTTACCAATGCAACAGACTCAAAAGCTCAAAAAGAAACCCATATCTGTATGGCATGTTGGTATATGGTGAAGGCTTTGTAGATTAATGGATAAAATATGTACCTTTCAATAAGTGGTGCTGGGACAGTCCATTTTCTGTTTAGAAAAATAGTAAAATTGGATCCCTTCTTCACACCCATAAATAAAAATCAGTACTTGACTAAATACAAATTTAAATGTGAAGTCCAAGTTTTTAAAACTTTTAGAAGACTATGTAAAGTATCTCTTTATAACTTCATTATTTTAAAAGATTCTATAACACAAAAATTTTTATCCATGAAGAAAAAGATAAATAAATCTTTTCCCTGTTCACCGTAAAGAGAATGAGAAGAGAAGTCATAAGTGGAGAGAAGATATTTATACTATATATATAATGGACAAAGTTTATGTATAGACACATACACGCACATATACATACATACATATGCACATATGTAGATATGCATATCTCTGTCTATCTATCTATCTATACTTATTGTTAGGTGCTGTTGAGTCAACTTTGACTCATAGCAACCCAAAGTGACAGAGTAGAACTGCCTTATAGGGTTTTCTAGGCTGTAATCTTTATGGGAGCAGATTGCCAGGTTTTTCTCCCATGGAGTTGCTGGGTGGGTTTGAACTGCCAACCTTTCAGTTAGCAGCCACGTGGTTAACTGTTGGATCACCAGGGCTCTCTCTCTGTGTATGTAGGTATATATGTATATACAGCCCATTGCTATCGAGTCAATTACTACTCATAGCAATCCTGTAGGACAGAGTAGGACTACCCCATAAGGTTTCCAGTGAGTGGTCTCCTATATGTATATTGTATGTATAAAAGGAGCCCTGGTGGCACAGTGCTTAACGTGCTCAGCTGCTGATCTAAAGGTCAGAGATTTGAACCCACCAGGTGCTCCACAGCAGAAAGATGTGGTAGTCTGCTTCTGAAAAGATTACAGCCTTGGAAATCCTATGAGGCAGTTATACTCTGTCCTGTAGGGTCACTGTGAGTCAGAATTGACTCCATGGCAATGGGTATATACGTATAATATATATAATATATACATAACTTCTGTGAATCAATAAACAAGATAAGTTACCCAATAGGAGAATTGGCAAGAGTCATGAATAAAAGGTTCACACAAAAAAATACACATATAGTGAATTGCCTTATGAAAATGTGCTAAGCTCTCTTAGTAAGAAGGGAAATGCAAATTAAGGTCACAATAAAATATTATTTTACTCCTTCTAAACTGGCAAATATTATGGAGTCTGACAATACCAAGTATTGGCAAGGATGTATCATAACAGGAACTCTTACTTATTACTAGTGGCATTGTTCAAGAAGAATTATTTTAAAAAGCAAAATATTAGAAGAAACACAATATTCACTGGTAGGATAATTGATATGTGGCAGTGTATTCACTAAATGGACTACCATACAGCAGTAAAAAATTGATTAACTGCACATACGTATAACAGCACAGTTGAGTCATAAACATTATGTTAGGTAAGGAAAAAACCCCAAATAATCCCCATCATGGATTGAATTGTGTCCCCCAAAAATATGTGGAGCAGTTTGGCTAGACCATGATTCCCAGTATTGTGTGATTGTCCACCATTGTGTCATCTGATGTGATTGTCCTATGTGTTGTAAATCCTACCTCTATGAAATTAATGAGGTGGGATAGGCGGAAGTTATGTTAATGAGGCAGGACTCAATCTACAAGATTGGATTGTGTCTTGAGGCAATCTCTTTTGAGATATAAAAGAGAGAGGTGAGCAGAGAGACAGGGGACCTCATACCACCAAGAAAGCAGAACCAGGAGCAGAGCATGTCCTTTGGACTTGGGGTTCCTGTGTGGAGAAGCTCCTAGTCCAGGGGAAGATTAATGAGAAGGACCTTCCTCCAGAGCTGACAGAGAAAGCCTTCCCTGGAGCTGATGCCCTGAAGCCTACTAGACTGTGAGAGAGTAAACTTTTGTTTGTTAAAGCCATTCACTTGTGGTATTTATGTTACAGCAGCACTAGATGACTAAGACAGTCCCATTTTTATGAAGCTCAAAAACCAAACAAAACTGTACTATACAGACATGTATGATCAATCTATGTTTGAAAAAGCAGAAGAATGATAAATATAAAATTCAAGATAGTGGTTAACTACAGGGAGGAGGGAGGAAGTTGACATAGAAAAGGAATACAGATCACTGCAAAGATATTGTTAATATTCTAATTCTCGGGTGAAAGGTTCATGTGTTCACTTTATCAGGTATCATAAAGTAGATAGATGCATGTTAATATGCTTCTTATGTAGCAAATATTCATAATATAAATCAAACACAATTCATATATCTTTTGAATATGTTTATATAGGAACACAGATATTGTCTGCACTTTGAAACTAGTCCCATTTTATTTAGAGTTGGTGGACTAGGATTTAAGCAGTCGGTAGAATGTACTGGGCTCCCACCGAATTCTGTCTCTACCATTTACTAGCCATGAAATTGGGAAAGTTTCTTCACTTCTCTTTGCCTTGGTTTTGTCATCTTTCATGACGGATACAAAGGGCCCTGTATCACAGGGCTTTTGCAAAGATTATATAAAAGAATGAGGGTAAATCTCTCAATACTTGGTTGTTGAAAACATTCTTGGTTGTTATGTTGTTAGCTGTATTGAGTTGGCCCCCAACTCATGGTGATCTCATGCACAATGGAACTGTAATGTCACCCCATCCTGCACCGTCCCATGAACCCATTGCCACTGAGTCAATTCTGACTCATAGCCATCCCCATGATAGGTTGGAGATTGGTCCATTGTTATCCAAAGGCTTTTCATTGGCTGATTTTCAGAAGTAGATCACCGGGCCTTTCTTCCTAGTCTAAGTTAGGAAGTTCCACTGAAACCTGTTCAGGATTATAGCAACATGCAAGCCACCACTGACAGATGGGTAGTGGCTGCATATGAGGTATATTGGCTGGGAATTGAACCTGGGTCTCCAGCATGGGAAGTGAGAATTCTACCACTGAACCATAAATGCCTCCACTGAACATGTAGAAAGTGCCTAATGTATGTGACCTTAGGTAGACTAGATCAGAGGCCTAAAATGTGCCTACACACACGCTGTCTTGCACTTCTGCCATCCCCCCGGAAAGATGCTGCTCATGCCCCCAGGCAGCTGCTGCCCCTTTTGCCTGAGTTCCGAATAAACACACATTCACCCTACCCACAATGAGGATCCATGCTCAAGTAGGGCTGCACTTTGAAACAGATTGGCCTGTCCCAACCCAGCCTAGACTTAACCAACCCCCGGTAGATCTGCAGTTTAGGATTGAGAATAAGTAATTGTTTTATTTGTTGTTGGAGCATTTTGTTTGCAAAAATAGGTGACTGATACATGAAATGCTATTACTGTTATTATAACAATAATTATAAATATTAAAGATTTCAAAGAGTTGGCCTTGTATCTGGAAAGTTTATATCACTCTCACTTATTGTGCCTAAAACTAAACCCACTGCTGTCGAGCTGATTCCAACTCATATGACCCTATAGGACAGAGTAGAACTGCCCCATAGAGTTTCCAAAGCTGTAATCTACAGAAGCAGACTGCCACATCTTTCTCCCGAGGAGCAGCTGGTGGGTTCGAACCAGCGACCTTTTGGTTAGCAGCTCATCGCTTAACCACTGCACCACCAGGAATCCTTTCGTTGCACCTAGACAGATTGAATTTAATGCCTTAGGACACTGAGAATGTCCAGTTTCTATCTTGAGCAGCTGCCACTGGCACAAATACCATGCTCACCTTGACCACGTCTTTCCTTTAGGTTCATACCACAGGCTTGAATCAGCTCCATTTCAGCACATGGCTGCCAGTGTCAAAAAGACCCAAGGACAGAAATGAGACACACAATCACTAGTGCAGTAGAGAGTCAGCTTTGTAACTAGCTGTTTGACATGTACATTGTGATGTTATCATAATGTTTGTTGTTAGAGATCTTACAGTCCCTAAACCATACTGCACACACTGTCTTACTGATCTGCACGGAATCCTGCACAATGGCCAGGGTCAGGGTTATGTTGCCTCCTGCAGAGATGAAGAGCCCTAACCTCAGAGAGGTTATATTGACTCACACAAGGCCACACAGCTTGCAGATGGTTCAGCAGGACTCAAACTGTAACTTCTGATGTCAAGTCCTGTTAGCTTTCATTGTTTTGTGGGTGCCGTTCATTACTTCCAATGTTTTTGCTTGAGGATAGATACTTTTCAACAGATTAAGTGTATCTCTATGTCTCCTTGACGCCACGGATTTATCCTGCCTGTGGAGAACAGCAATCTGTCGTCCCTATATCCACCACTGGAACTCAAACAAATACAAAGATTCCAAAGCATTGTCAGTGACTTTTGGAACTCTAGACCTTTGCTGATTTCTTAAACTGTGTTTAAGGAGTTTAAGAAGTTAGAAGATCTAGAGATGGGGTATGCATGGGGTAGGGACAAATCTTTACCTAAGGTAACTTGAAAATCTCTGATCTGGTTAACAATCCTATGCATTAATAAAATATTACAAAATCAACAAACCAAACACTCTTCTCATACACTTATTTAGAAATTTCCACCACCTATCCGTCAGTTTGTTGTATCGTGGTGGCTTGCGTGCTGCTGTGATGCTGGAAGCTGTGCTGCTGGTATTTCAGATACCTGCAGAGTCACCCATGGTGGACAGGTTTCAGCAAAGTTTCTAGACTAAGACTAAGAAGAAAGCCTTGGCAATCTACATCTGAAAATTAGTCAGTTAAAACCCTATGGGTCACAGAATATTGTCCAAAACTTTGACTCGCTTGCTATGACTGCATGGTCAGGAGGGATCGATTGCTAGAGAAGGACATTATATTTGATAAAGTGGAGGGCTAGTGAAGGCAAGGGAAACTTTGAATGAGATGGAGTGACACAATGGCTGAAACAGTGGACTCAGACATACCAACGATTACGGACATGGTGCAGTAGTGGGCAACTTTTTATTCTGTTATACATGGCGGGGCTACGAGTTGGAGCCAACTAGATGGCAACTAACAACAATTTGGAAATTAAGGCATCATGTGAAATAAATTGATGAATGAATTCACCACATTTTCTTTAAAACTTCCATACAGACAGTAACAGAGTAATAGGGTTTCCAAGGGGTGGGATTGCCTCTGTTTAGGACAACTTTATCGGATATCCTTGTTTGTGAAATTCTTTTAAATAATGTTGCATTTTTAAAAGTAATAAAACTTACTGTTATCAAATAGGAATGTAAGAGTTCCTCAAAGACTTCCTTGTTATAGGACAGGAACTGGCATCTTTGATTTAATGTTGGGGGTGATGATCTAGGCATATGACTCCCTAAATTCCATTCTCAATTCTACCACTTTCTGCTTGTGTGACCTTGGACAGGTTACTTCAGCTCTCTAAGCCTCATGTTGTCTAATCTGTAAAATGGGCCAACTAATAAGACCTTTCTCGTAGGTTTTTGTGAAGACTGAACAAGGTAATTCATATACCCAAAAGCCAAACCAAACCCATTGCTGTCCAGTCGATTCCAATTTGTAGCAACCCTATAGGACAGAGTAGAACTTCCCCATAGGGTTTCCAAGGCTGTAAATCTTAACAAAAGCAGACTACTACATCTTTCTTCTGCGGAGTGGCTCGTGTGTTTGAACTGCCAACCTTTTGGTTAGCAGCTGAGTGCCTAACCACTGTGTCGCCAGGGCTCCTTATTCATACACAGTCCTTAGAAAAATAATTGGTCCTAGTAAGTACTCAGATACTAAAAAAAAAAAAAAAAAAAAAAAAAAACCATTGCTGTCGAGTCAGTTATGACTCATAGCGACCCTATAGGACAGAGTAGAACTGCTCTGAGGGGTTTCCAAAGAGCAGGTGGTAGATTTGAACTGCTGACCTTTTGGTTAGCAGCCAAGCTCTTAACCACTGTGTGACCAGTGCCCCAAATACTAAAAATTTATTATTAATTGTTGCCCCAACAGTCACTGGCTGGATGTGACCCTTGGCAAGTCATTTCATCCTTTTGTGTCAGTTGCTTCATCTGAGTAGTATGTAGTTTTAATTGCTTAGAAGATGGAACTTGGGAGTCTGATTCCTTGAGTTTAAGATTCCATGGGCAAGTAACATAACATCTCTAAGCTCTACTGCCATGTTCTTTAGAATGCCAAAAAGAAGAGACTCTACTGCATAAGGTTGTTAACAAGATTAAATCAGAAAATGGGTGAAACATAGTACAGTGCCTTATTCATGCCAACACTTGATAAGTGGTAGCAATAATAAAAATATCAAGGAGGTAGAATAAAGATCTAAAGTGTATTGTCCTTTGTCTCTGTTGGTCTGAAAGTGGTGACTGTGAAAACCTCTAACAGGAACACTTTAAAATCAAGCCATTGCTGTCTTTGTGCTGCCAGTTGCATGTGTCTGGGTTGTCCATCTCAGGCTCCTGTGGGGTAGTTCGACCATGCTTGGCTTTAGGACCTCTCTCCTTAAAGGGGTATGTTTGGGGCCACCCCAGAGTCTGTACACACACAGTGGGTCCCCCAGTTCACAGCGGCTGCCACTATGTCACCTGGAAGATGCCCTCCTTGAGAGAGCTCCTCCAGTTGTCATCCTGACTGTGATTACAGTGGAGTCCGTCCCTCAGAAGTCCTTTCTTCCAGCATTGGAGTCTGCATTTCTGAAGAGTCTAAAGACCTGTTTCCTCATGTCTCTTGCCCCACCCAAAACCAAAACCAAACCAAACCACTTGCTGTTGAGTTGATTCCGACTCTTAGTGACCCTGTAGGACAGAGTAGAACTGCCTCATAGGGTTTCCGAGGAGCGGCTGGTGGATTTGAACTGCTGATCTTTTTGATTTTACCCCTTGGAGGACATTTGTTAGTGTCTGGAGGTATTTTGGCCATTGTCACAACTAGAGGGGAGGTCATTATGGCAGTTAGTGGTAGAAACCAGGGATGCTGCTAAACATTCTGCAATACACAGTAGAGCCCCACACAACAGAGAATGATCCAGCCCAAAATGGCAGTCTTGGCGGAATTGAGAAACTGTGCATCTAGCATGTCATCTTGTTTATTTTCATCAAGGAGTTTGGTCATCTTTGAAAATATCTTATTTATTCATTCCTTTACTTATTTTTGCCTATCTCCTTAATTAGAACGGGCACCCCACAAAAGCAGGACTCTTGTCTCTCTTGCTTAATGCACCTCTAGTGCTTATTATGGAGCCCTCGTGGAGCAGTGGTTAAGAGCTATGGCAAGCTATGTCTGCTAACCAAAAGGCTAGCAGTTTGAATCCACCAGCCACCCCTTGGAAATCCTAGGGGTAGTTCTACTCTGTTCTATAGGGTCGACGCGGTGGCAGTGATTTTTACAGGTGCTATTATAGTGCCTGATACTTGGTAGAAGCTTTAAAAGTATTAGTTGAATTAACAAGTGTCATGGATTGAATTGTGTCCCCCCAAAATACGTCAGCTTGGCTGGGTCATGATTCCCAATATTGTATGATTGTGTAATCTGATGTGATTTTCTTATGTGTTGTAAACTCTATCACCATGATGAGGTTATATGTGATCTCCTTACGTGCTGTAAATTCTATCACTGTGATGAGATTATGCTGATGAGGTTGACAAGATTAGGTAGTGTCTTAATCCAGTCTCTTTTGAGATATAAAAGAGAGAAGCCAGCAGAGACACATGGGAACCTCATACCACCAAGAAAGCACTGCCAGGAGCAGAGTGCATCCTTTGGACCTGAGGTTCCTGTGCAGAGACGCTCCCAGACCAAGGAAAGATTGATGACACAGACCTTCCTCCAGAGCCGACAGAGAAAGTGTTCCCCTGGAGCTGACGCCCTGAATTTGGACTTGTAGCCTACTGGACTGTGAGAGAATAAACTTCTCTTTGTTAAAGCCGTCCACTTGTGGTATTTCTGTTGGAGCAGCACTAGATGACTAAGCCAATCAGTGAATAATTGAGGAGCAAATTTTACTATGCATAGTACATATCACATTGGGTCTTGCATTTCTTCTGTGTGTCTTTTTTTTATTTGTGCATATACTTGGATTATTATACATGATAGCAGGATTATAACCCTCCAGTGACTGACATGCTGAATAAACATATAATTGGCTGAAATGAACTCATTAGTAGGAAATATTCAACGTAAGGTTGTTTTAATTTTCCTGTGTGTCTGTCTTTGTAGCAATCCTCTGTAACATAGACTGGTGGTTTTCTTAAATGTGTTCTGCAGAAAATACTTCAGGAGTTCTCATAACATATTGTTGTTAGTTAGTCGGCTCTGACTCATGGCAACCTAATATTCACAGAAGAAAATATTGCCTGTCCTATGCCACCCTCATAATTGTTGGTATATTTGAGCCCATTGTTATAGCCACTGTGTCGATCCATCTCATGGAAGGTTTCCCTCTTTTTCTCTGACTCTCTACTTTACAAAGCACGATGTCTTGTTCTAGTGATTGATCTCTCCTGATGACATGTCCAAAGTAAGTAAGATGAAGTCTCACCATCCTCACTTCTAAGGAGCATTCTGGCTATAACTTCCTCCAAAACTGATTTGTTTGTTCTTCTGAAAGTTTACTGTGCATTCAGTATTCTTTGCCAGCACATTTCAAATGCACCAATTCTTTTTCAATCTTCCTTTTTCACTGTCCACCTTGAAACTCCTAATCACTAACTCTTGCTACCAGGTTAACAAACTCCTTTTGTGCAGATTTTGGAATATCACCATCGTGTGCGTGCATGTGCGTGCACGAGCACACACACACACACCCTATTTCTGTGAATAAGCAATATTTGAACATTTTGAGAATATGTTGATGACTAAAGATGGTGTGGTTCTGCTGCCTTGAATTAAAATTCAAGGATGCACTTGTCTGCTCACATAAAACCAGGCAGGTGAGAGCAACCTCTATGAAGTGTCAGTGATGTCTGAATGGCATAAATTCTCCTAAGGGCAAAATAGCATATAGTGCAAGGACAAGAGAGTGTATAATATATGGTAGTATCTTCCTGTTTTCGATACTTTAGCTATTATCGTAAGCATGATAGAATGTGGAAGTGGACTTTCCTTTTATAATGGAATTGGGGCACTGTGCATCCCTTTGTTCTGAAGGCAGCCAGCCAAGGATGTCCATATGGGGCTTATTAAGAGCTGGCTCTGCCTCCAGCAAGGAGCCCTGGTGGCACAGTGGTTAAAGTGCTCAGCAGCTAACTGGTTGGTTCAAACCAACCAGCTAGTCTGCAGGAGAAGATGTGGCAGTCTGCTTCTGTAAAGATTACAGCCTTGGAAACCCTATGGGGCAGTTCTACTCTGTCTTATGGGGTCACTATAAATCAGAATTGACTTGACAGCAACGGGTTTTTTGTTTTTTTGCCTCCATCACTCCCACACTTCTCCTATAGTCTTTATATAAGCAGGAATCTAGAAGAATTTGGGGAGATTCATCAAAAATAAGGAGTTGTCTTTGGTATTTTCCCCTCCTCTCTGGGAAGGGTGGCAGGCCTTTCAAAAGGACCATGTAGAAACTGGGTATATTAATTAGATCAAGCTCATTAATTGTGTTCAAAATTTCTGTATCTCTACTGAGTCTTTTGACTGCTTGTAGAAAAAGGTACATCAGTGTCCCATTCTCTTGGTGAACTTGCCTGTTTTTCTTCTTGTAGTTGTCATTTTTTACTTTACATATTTTAAAGTTACGTTATTAGGTTTATGCAAATTTAGAATTTTATACCTTCTTAGTGAATTAAACTAGTATGTTTAGTATTGAGTACCACTATATATGTAATTTAAAAAATTTAAAAATTTATTCATCTAACATTAATTCTGTGATTAATATTAATATGACTAAACATTTTAATCCATTTATATTCATACAATTTCTAACATATTTGCATTTATTGCTGTCATCTTATTTATGTGCTATATGTCCTAGATATCTTCCCTTATTTTGAATTTGTAAGAGATTTTCCTTTTTCATTTCACTTTTCCCTTTATTTGCTTTGATGTTATATGCGGTATGTCTATTATTTTAGTAATTACCCAAGCTATTGTATCATGCCTGACTGTCTTGATGAAGTCTGAAACTAATCAGTATTACCATACTGCAGATAATACTGGATCCTACAGCACTTTCACTGTGATCATCTCCCTCTCAATGTAAATACTATAATGAAACCTGTGAGAGCCAGAACTTGACGGATCTGCCTTGTTTTTCTGGGTCTCACAAGTTTTCTGCCATTGACAGGGTGCCGTCTTACTACTTTTCTGTCACTCGTTTTAGTGGAAAATATTTGAGTTTCCCTTCTTTGACAGGTTTCCACCTTAGACAGGTTACAGCTATTACAGGTTTTACTATTATCGAGTGTTTTAGTTTTAATCTCCTCAAATTAAACAGTATTGTTATATTTTATACTGGTAATGATTTTTTTTACTTACCCTTATATTTTCTAGTATCTTTTCTCACATTTATTCTTGCAACTCAGACCTTCCATGTAATATAATTTTTTTTCTCCTTGACACGTATTCTTTTGAGTTTTTTTTAATGAGGGTCAGAATCTTCAATAAAACATTTATTTACAATTTTAGTTGTATAACTCTTACTGTTATGATAGAAGGTGTGAGCTAATGTTTGTTTTTGTTAGGGATTAAATTTGAAACAAATTTCACAGAATTTCTACTTTTTAAGTTTCCGGATACTGGGGGGGCGTGGCCAACATGGCAGAGTAGTCAGATACTTCCTATATCCCTCTTACAACAAAGACCTGGAAAAACAAGTGATTTGATTCTGTATGAATATCTAGGAGCCCTGAACAAGGCAAAGTTGAGGAATCCGTCTGAGTGATAGGAGAGAGGGAGCAGGTTTGGAAGAAGCAAAGAGCGCCAGAGCCATGGTGGTGAAACTGCAGCTCTGCAGCCATGCCGGTGTGCATGCTCTGGAAGCAGTTTCCACATTGAGAGAGACCCGGCAGCAGAGATTCTGCTTGGACACTCCAAACCAGTGAAAAGCAGCACCCAAATGGCTAAGATAAGTACATGCATGCAGCCTTTCACGGGGATTAAAAAAAAAAAAAGCCCATTTGGGAAAAACCTCTCTTCCTTTTTCCCTTTTATCTCCTCCCTCTGTGTTCTGCACTGGGAGTCTGCTGGGACAGAAGTAGATCCCAAAAGGCACCCTGACCAGTTATCCTGGCCTTGGAGAGGGAAAAAATAAGCTAGTGGCTCCCCTAAGCCAGGAACACAGGGTCGGCACAGCTCCTTTGCTAGCCACAGATATAAGGGGGTCTGCAGACTCTGAGTGCCTTACACCCCTGTATAGACTTGTGGGGACCCATCTCAACAGCGTTAGTCCTCACTACCACAGTACAACAGGGCAAACATCTGAAGTTTAACTTCAACTGCTTCAGCTGTGAACTGGCAGATTTGTGACTCTCAAAACAGCCCTGCCCCTTAAGTAGGCACTTTTATTGATCTGCAGCAGGGGCTTGAGGACTTGTGGTATCACCTAAAGCACGTAGTCACCTGCTACAGGAATCCAAGAAAAAGTGGTGCTCTTGAGTCTTTACAGCCAACAGAGTGGGGTGCTCATAGTCCGGCGGCAAAACTCACCTACCTGCTCACCCTAGAGTATAGGGACATGCTTTGCTTTCAGACTCTCAGGGGCAGCTGTCAGCCCCATGCCTGGCTCAGCACGTGATCCCCTACCACAGCCAGAGTCCAGTGCCTACACCAACCACCCATGCCTCTCTAGAACTGGGGGTGAGAGCCTGCATCACACACTTGGTGACCGACTGCCTGAACACCCAAGCTGAACCCATATAGGAAAATTTAATGGACTTCTGTGTGCACATAGTTACAGAACTAACTACCTGGTGACAGGACATTAAGGATTCATAGGTGTCAAAAATCAAACTAGTGCGCACGAGCAGCCTATTTGGGTATTAAAAACAAAACAAAATAAGAAGCTAGGTCTCACTAAACAAATACAAAATAAAATTATAATAAATTATTGATGGCTCAGAGACAACAGTCAATATCAGGTCACGTAAAGGGTAGCCCGTGATGGCTTCAGCAAGCTCCCAAAATAGAGAATCAATAAATTCTCTGGAGGAAGAGAACTTCTTGGAATTACCAGGGGAGAATACGAAAGATTAATATACAGAACTCTTCTAGAAATTAGAAAGGAAACTCTATAGAATGCAGAAACATCCAAGGAACACACAGACAAAGTAGTAGCAAAAGTTAAAAAAGTTATTCAAGAACATAATGCCAAATTTAATAGGCTTCAAGAATCATTTGAGAGACAGCTATCAGAAATCCAGGAGATTAACAATAAAATTTCAGAATTAGACAACTCAATAGAAAGTCATAGGAGCAGAATTGAGGCAGTAGAAGTTAGAATTAGTGACATTGAAGATAAAGCTCTTGATGCCAACTTTTGAGGAAAAATCAGATAAAAGAATTAAAAAGAATGAAGAAAATCTAAAAGTCATGTGGGACTCTATCAAGAAAAATAACCTACGAGTGATTGGAGTACCAGAACAGGGGAGGATAACAGAAAATACAGAGAAAATTGTTGAAGATCTGTTGACAGAAAACTTCCCTGATATCATGAAAGATGAGAAGATATCTATCCAAGATGCTCATCAAACCCCACATAAGGTAGATCCCAAAAGAAAGTCACCAAGACATATTATAGTCAAAGTTACCAAAACCAAAGACAAAGAGAGAATTTTAAGAGCAGCTAGGGATAAAAGAAAAGTCATCTACAAAGGAGAGTCAATTAGAATCAGCTTGGACTACTCAACCGAAACCATGCAGGCTAGAAGGCAAAGGGATGACATATATAAAGCCTTGAGGGAAAATAACTGCCAGCCAAGAATTATATATCCAGCAAAACCGTCTCTCAAATATGACAGCGATATTAGGGCATTTCCAGGTAAACAGAAGTTCAGGGAATTTGCAAAAACCAAACCAAAATTACAAGAAATCTAAAGGGAGTCCTATGGTTAGATAATAAATAATACCAGAAAACAATGCAAGACTAGAACACAGGACAGAGCAACCAGATATTGACTCAGATGTGGATATCAAAAATAGATCAAAGCTAAAACATTGAAAATAGGGGAAAAGATATCAATATGTAACAAAGGACAACATTAAAACAAAAAAGAGGGACTTAAAAAATGGAGACATTGATTTTTCATATGGAGGGGAAGTTAAGGTGATATAAAGTAATAAAAGACTGGTATAAACTTAGAAAAATAGAGGTAAATATTAAGGTAACCACAAAGGAATCTAACAATCCTACAAATCAAAATAAAAAAGTAGAAAAACATAAAGACCCACCAAACACAAAATCTACAACAAAGAAAAAGATGAAAAAAATACATAAAAACAACTGAGCACAGAAAATTGAGGAGTACAAAGAAACTGTGAACAACACACAAAAAGATATATCAGGATGACAACACTAAACTCATACCTATTAGTAATTACACTGAATGTAAACGGACTTAATGCACCAAAAAGAGATGGAGAGTGGCAGACTGGATAAAAAAGCATGATCCATCTATATGCTGCCTACAAGAGACACACCTTAAAGACACAAACAGGCTAAACCTCAAAGGATGGAAAAAAATATATCAAGCAAACAACACTCAAAAAAGATCAGGAGTGGCAATATTAATCTCTGGCAAAATAGACTTTAAAGTAAAATCTACCACAAAGGATAAGGAAGGGCCCTATATAATGATTAAAGGGTCAATACACCAGGAGGACATAACTATAATAAATATTTACACACCCTACAACAGGGCTCCAAAATACATAAAACAAACTCTAACAGCTCTGAAGAGAGAGATACAGCTACACAATAGTAGTAGGAGACTTCAGCACACCAGTTTTTGTGAAGGACAGAACATCCAGAAAGAAGCTCAACAAAGACACGGAAGAGCTAAATGCTACAGTCAACCAACTTGATCTCATAGACATATACTGAACACTGCACCCAACAGCAGCCAAATATGCTTTCTTTTCCAATGCAAATGGAACATTCTGCAGAATAGACCACATATTAGGCCATAAAGCAAGCCTTAACAAAATTCAAAGCATCAAAATTACAAAGCATCTTTTCTGACCATAAAGTCATAAAAGTAGAAATCAACAACACAGAAATCAAGGAAAAACAAAATCAGACACATGGAAACTGAACAACAAAGAGAACCTCGAAGAGGAAATCACCAAATCAATACCATTTACAATAGCCCCCAAGAAGATAAAATACTTAGGAATAAATCTAACCAGAGATGTAAAAGATCTTTACAGAGAAAACTACAAGATACTACTGCAAGAAACTAAGAGAGACCTGCATAAGTGGAAAAATATACCTTGCTCATGGATAGGAAGACTCATCATAGTGAAAATGTCAATTCTACCCAAAGCAATCTGCAGACACAATGCAATCCCAATCCAGATTCCACCAGTATTTCTTAATGAGATGGAGAAACAAATCACCAACTTCATATGGAAAGGGAAGAGGCCCCACATAAATAAAGCATAACTCAAGAAGAAGAACAAAGTGGGAGGCCTTACACTACCTGATTTTAGGACCTGTTGTACTGCCACGGTAGTCAAGATAGCCTGGTACTGGTACAACAACAGATACATAGACCAGTGGAACAGAGTTGAGAATCCATATATAAGCTCATCCACCTATGAGCAGTTATTATTTGACAAAGGCCTAAAGTCCATTAACTGGGGAAAAGACAGTCTCTTTAACAAATAGTGCTGGCATAATTGGATATCTATATGCAAAAAACTGAAACAAGACTCGTATCTCACACCATGTACAAAAAGTAACTCAAAATGGGTCAAAGACTTAAATATAAAATTGAAAACGATAAAGATCATTGAAGAAAAAATAGGGACAATGCTAGGAGCCCTAATACATGACATAAACACTGTACGAACCATAAGTAACAATGCACAAGCACCAGAAGAGAGACTAGGTAAATGGGAGCTTCTAAAAATCAAACACTTTCGCTCATCAAAAGACTTCACCAAAAGAGTAAAAAGACAACCTACCGACTGGGAAAAAATTTTTGGCTATGACAAATCCGATCAGCGTTTAATCTCTAAAATCCACAAGATACTGCAAAACCTCAACAACCAAAGTCAAATAACCCAGTTAAAAAATGGGCAAAGGATATGAACAGGCACTTCACCAAAGAAGATATTCAGGCAGCTAACAGACACATGAAGAAATGCTCATGATCATTAGCCATTAGAAAAATGCAGATCAAAACTACATGGTGATATCATCTCACCCCAACAAGGCTAGTGTTAATCCAAAAAACACAAAATAACAAATGCTGGAGAGGTTATGGAGAGACTGGAACACTTCTACACTGTTGGTGGGAATGTAAAATGGTACAACCACTTTGGAAATCGAGTTGGCGCTTCCTTAAAAAGCTAGAAATAGAAGTACCATATGATCCAGGTATCCCGCTCCTTGGAATATATCCTAGAGAAATAAGAGCCATCACACGAAGAGATATATGCACACCCATGTTCATCGCAGCACTGTTCACAATAGCAAAAAGATGGAAGAAACCTAGGTGCCCATCAACGGACAAATGGATAAACAAACGATGGTATATCCACACAATGGAATATTATGCAACGATAAAGAACAATGATGAAGCTGTGAAACATCATATAACATGGTGGAAGCTGGAACTTATTATGCTGAGTGCATTTAGCCAGTCACAGAACAACAAATACTGTATAAGACCACTATTATAAGAACTCAAGAAAAGGTTTAAACATAGAAGAAAACATTCTTTGATGGTTACGGGGCTGGGGAGGGAGGGTGAGTGTTATTTACTAACTAGATAGTAGATAAGAATCATCTTAGGTGAAGAGAAGGACAGCATACCCTACGGGGGAAGCCAGCACAACTGGACTAAACATGAGCTAAGAATTTTCCTCAATACAGCCAAATACTTTGAGAGACAGAGTAGCAGGGATGCACGGTCTGGGGACCATGCTTTCAGGGGACATCTAGGTCAACTGGCATAACAAAGCTTATTAAGAAGATGCTGTGCATCCTACTTTGGTTAGTGGCATGTGGGGTCTTAAAAGCTTGCAAGTGGCCATCTAAGATGCATCAGTTGGTCCCAACCACTTGGAGTAAAGGAGAACAAAGTACACCAAAGACACAAGGAAAGTATTAGCCAAAGAGACAGAATGGGCCACGTGAACCAGAGACTTCATCAACCTGAGACCAGAAGAACTAGACGGTGCCCAGCTACCACCAATGAACATCCTGACAGGGAACACAACAGAGGGTCCCTGATGGAGTAATAGAGCAATGGGATGCAGAACTCAAATTCTAGTAAGAAGACCAGACTTAATGGTCTGACTGAGACTGGAGGTGCCCCAGATAGCATGGCCCCCAGATTCTCTATTAGCCCAGAACTAAAACAATTTCCAAGGCCAACTCTTCAGACAGGGATTGGACTGGACTGTGGGACATAAATGATCCTTGTGAAGAATGTGCCTCTTAGTCAAGTAGATACAAGAGACCAAAGGGCAGCTTCTGTCCAGAGGTGATATGGGGAGGCAGAGAGAGTTAGGAGCTGGTTGAATGTTCATGGGGAATCAGGGGCGCAGGGGAGGGGTGTGCTGTCACAGAATGGGGTGAGCTGTTGGGGTCTCATAACAATGTATGTAAAAAAAGAAATTCTGTACGGGAGAGTAACTTGAAATCTAAACTTCATTTAATTACAAGAAAAAAAAAAGATAAGTTTCTGGATACTGTAAATTAAAGAGAAACACAATTATTACTGTTGGAAAATTATGTAATGGTACCAACATAGAGATAATGAAATCCCAAGATTGATAATAAGTCTTAAACTTATATGAAACATTTTAATTAAATAAAACTGGCTTCTCATTGATGGACTTATAATCAGAAAACAATAATTTGAAAATAAAATTAACTCACATTGATAAAATATCATTTTAGTTTGTTTTACATATTGGGGTTCTACAAAATATTTTATATGAGACGCTTCCTCTAACTAAACCAAACCAAAGAATGATGGATTTTGTCCTCAGATATATGGCTCTGTCCGTGTTTTTTATTATTTGATGTAGACCCTTATGATATACTATCGTTGTTGGTTTTTAAATCAAATGTATATATTTTCTGCTTTACCTTAGCTAACAGATGCAAAGCATTTGAAAAGAAAAAAACTTTTATAAGAATTTAGTTAATCTAGAATGTTATCTCACGAATCTATGCCTGATTTTTCTCTCACTGAAAGTGAGGGCTAACTACAGTTTACTTTAACTGCATGTTTTTCCTAAAATTGATAAATAACTTTAACATATCTCTAATATATAATCTTGCTTTCTTGAAAGATAACTTGGCCTAGGAAAAATGAATTGTTATCAATCCAACTAATGACAGTATAATTAACCTGTTTTTTCCTAAACTTTCTTATTTCCTGGTAAACCAGTTCAAGAAAACATAATATTTCTCTAGTTTAACTGTCTTATTGACACAATGTTGGCATGATGATGTATTTTGCTAGTATAGTCAAAATCTCTTTCATGTATAATGTGCTTCCGTCATCTCCTTTATCTCAACATATTTTTGTAACTAAATATATAATTTTAGTTAACAAATGAGGTATTATTATTATTATTATATTATTTTTATTTTTCCAGTTGCTGTCAAGTCCAGTCTGACTCAGTGACCCCAAGTATGTCAGAGTAGAACTGTGCCCCTTAGGGTTTTCAATGGCTGATTTTTTGGAAGTAGATCACCAGACCTGTCTTCTGAGGTGCTCCTGGGTTCACTCAAAATGTCACTCTTTTAGTGAGTAGCTAGGTGCTTAACCATCTCTGCCACCCAGGAACTCCACTGATACTTCTATATTTTAATAATTTTATATTATGATGGTTTAAATAAAGCCCTAATTTTTGAGAAGTATTTTCCTATGAAAGGATTAATTTCATATAGATTTTAGCTTAAAAAGAACAAACAATGCTGTCATCATCATCAGCAATATTATTTAAATGGCAATGATAGCTACCATTCCTTACATCGTATTCTTCTCTACAAGTTAAGCTAAATTATCTCATTGAATCTTCAGAACAACACTGGGAGGTAGACAGAACAGGTATTTTCTTTCCCAATTTAGAGATGAGAAAAATGAGCTGTGTGGATTTTAAGTGACTTACCCAAGCCCGGGCTTGATTCCAGAGCTTCTGTCTCTGTCCAGTATACTTTCTGCTTGTGAAACCGAAATCCTTCACCTATAAGAAGCAGTAATTTCTATATAAACTAGGAATATCTCCTTAAAACAATTCTTGAACTCAAAATAGAAATAAGTATGTGATTTTAATTTATTAACCTATTGTTACTCATTGGATGTTAGTCATAGGTTGTTTAGACCTAAACCTGTGTTCTCTAACATGGTAACCATTAGTTACATGTGGCTGTTGAGCACTTGAAATGTAGCTGGGCTGAATTGTGGAGTGCTATAAGTATAAAACATACACTGCATTTTGAAGACTTAATATGAAAAAGAAAGATATAAAATATCTCAGTAATTTTTAATACTGATTACATGTTAAAAATATTTTGTATGTAATGTGTTAAGCATTTTATTAAAAGGAATTTTTCTTTTTTTAAAATTCTAACGTGGTTACTAGAAAATTTAAAATAATATGTGTGGCTCTCATTATATTTTTATTGTACAGCACTGCTCTAGAATTTTCTTCTTTTTTCGGCATAGTTGTCTGTTGTCACTCTTTAGTTACCATGTTTTCCCTTTTTAAAATGACTAAAGCTTAAATGCCAATACTTAACACATTTTGTTTTTTTAATTGTACTTCAGGTGAAGGCTTACAGAACAAATAGTTTCTCATGAAACAGTAGTACACATGTTGTTTTATAACATTGATTAACAACCCCACAACATATTAACCCTCTAACTTCTCAACTTTTTTTTGGTTACACCTCGTTTTAACATAGTCATCTGTTTAGTTGCTTCTTTGACCTAGACCACTGTTATGCTAGCTAAAAATTTATTAAATCTTCCTAGATACATGAAATGACTTTCAAATCAGAATTTCAGATGTGTTTTAAAATCCTGGTGTCTTCTAAAAGAACAAAATAGAGAGAGTGTGTTAGATCACAGATTAATTTTATCCTTTAAGAGAAGAACTTAACGGTAAAGTAAAATTTATTTATTGGAAAAGTTATGCTTGAGTTTCCTCATCTGTAAAATGAGACTAATAGTAATACTTATTTAATTGTGTCTTTCAAGAATTGGATGAGTTAGTACATATAAAACACTTATAATAGTGCCTGCCATAGAGTAAATCAAAAACCAGCTTGTTGCCGTTGAGTTGATTCTGACTCATAGTGACCCTATAGGACAGAGTAGAACTGTCCCATAGGGTTTCCGAGGAGCAGCTGTTGGATTTGAACTGCCGACCTTTTCAGTTAGCAGCCAAGCTCTTAACCACTGTGCCACCAGGGCTCCAAACAATATTATATTAGCTTTTATTTTACAATAAATTTTGATTGAAGAAACCTCACAGATCAATATATTCCTAAATGATCTATGTCACCGTGGAATTCATAGCTAATATGGAAGTGATTATTAATAAAAGAAAGTTGTAGAAAAATATCTAAATATCCCTTCATTTTTGCAACTGTGTCCTTTATAGTTCTATTGTTTTTGAAATTGTAGAATTCAATGCTTAAATGTAAATTATAGGTTATTATTCAGTCAAACTCCCTTACTTAGATTAAGAATGTATTACCCAAAGAAATTAAGGAACATGTCCTATGCTCAAATAGTTATTTAAGAGATGGGTAAGTAATAGTGTCATTTTACTGAGCCGTTGCCACAGGTCAGGGCTATGTAAAAGCTTTGATGACCGTATCTCATTTAGTGCTCACAACAGCTAACTGAAGTAGATCCTGTTACTGCTCTCATTGCATGGGCGAGACAATGAAATGTGGAAGAAATTGAGTTAGTTTTCCAAGGTCACACATCAGGTAGACGAGAGCCAGTGTGCAACCTCAAGTTTGATACTGACACTAGCGGGCTTGACACTGTGCTATGCTGCTTTCCTTATTAGGTTTTCTTTTTTTTTTTTTTTTTTAAAAAAAAAAAAAACAAAAAAAAACAAAGTGATAACATAGGGGATTAAAAACTCCGTGTATCTCTTTTTGGTCAGTCTTCAATGAAAGTGGATTGAAGGAGTTTGTCAGGTCTCGACTCTCAGTGGTGGTAAGTGCTGTATAGTTTCCTGGAGGCTTGCTGTTGTTAGGTGCCATAGAGTAGATTTTGGATCATAGCTTAACTGTTGCACCACCAGCGCTCCTCCTCCTGGAGTCTAGGAGTCTGAATTCAGAGTGTCAGTGGGGCCATGTTCCCTCTGAAGGTTCTTAGGGGAAAGATCCTTCCTTGCTTCTTCTAGCTTTTGGTAGCCCCAGGCATTCCTTGTCTTGTGGCAGCATAACTCCTGTCTCTGCCTCCATCATCACATAGTGTTCTTCCCTCTGTGTCTCTTCCCCTTTTCTTATAAGGACACCAATCTTGTTTGATTAGGGTCCACTCTACCCCTGTATGATCACATGTTAACTTATACCATTTTCAAAGACCCTATTTCCAAACCAGGTTATGTTCACAGGTACCTGGAGTTAAGACTTTAGTGTATCTTTTTGGGGACACGCTTCAGTTCATAACAAATGCCAAATTTCATGATTAAAAAGCACTGGGCAGAGACCCCAGGGAGGTCCTTGATATGTTCAGTTTCAGTGGGAAGAAACATACAGGATGAGGAATTTACTGGGTTAGGATGGACAGCAATCACAGACACAATTCCTTGAGGAACATGTAGATTGTCTAAGGGAACAAACAGAGATAGTACGTGAAATGGACTGTGAAAATGACCTTTTCTTCTTCTGTCTAGAGACACCAGAGCTTAATTTTAACTTCTAGCAGAATCATCAAATTATCCAAGAAATCTCAGTTTCTTTAGTCTAACAGATGCAGTAGTAATGACTTAAAATAACTGTAAAATTGGCAAAAGAAAATGAAATTAATTACTTACTAATTAAATGAAAAACAAAAAACAAAGTTCTGCCGTTATTATTAAACTGTTTCAAAATGTAGCTCCAGTAATTTATCTAAAGTAACATGAGCTCTGTTGGGCTTAATGATCTGAATGGACAAATTTGATTTGTAGATGACATGATGAATACCTTGCATCCTTCTCGCTGGAGGAGAAAAGCACAAATGTATAAATCACGCAACCCTAAATGAGGGGGTAGGAGTAGAGTGGAAGATGAGCAACATTTATTCAAATAAAAATATTGTTTCTATTTTACTGGATCCAATGAGTACAAATAAGATAGTTCTAGAAGATTCACATGAAAAGAGGCTACCCTCATAAAAATGAGAGTATTCTTTTCCTGTTATTGCTATAACAAATGACCACAAGTGTTGTGGCTTAAACAATACCAGTTTATCACCTCACAGTCCTGTAGATCAGAAATCTCACTGGACTGAAATCAGGGTGTCAGCAGAGCTTCGTTACCTTTTCCACTTCTAGAGCCCGCCTGCATTCCTTGGCTTGTGGCCCTGTTCTGTCTTCAAAGTCAGCAGCACACCATCTCCAATCCATTTCTCTGACTTTCACATCCTCTCTCTCCCTCTTCTACCTCCATTTTCCAGTTATAAGGACCCCAGTGTTAAGAGCCTTCTTCACAGAGACAGTCTCCTTCTGCTGCCTCTGTCTTCCCTGTGTTCAACTTTTCCCAACTCTTACTTTGCACCTCCTCTGCCAGCAAGTCTTGGTAGCCACAGGTCCTGCTTTAGATTAGTGCTGTTCTCAGCTTGATAACTTACCATTTTATTGTACTCCATTATCACCCAAGAGGCTGAATCCGCCAGAAGTCAGACCTGTCAGAGGCGAAATTTGTGTGGTCATGTGTTCTCTTGGGACTTTTGACCGATCCACGATACTGCAAGGATGCTGTTGGATTCTTTTTCTGGATGAGAGTTGTGTGTTACCACTGGTGTTGTTCATTCCATCCTTTCCGTGCAATTCCTACTTTTCATAGAGCTACCTGGCTTGAACTTGATCCTCCATTTAGCCATGTGTACAGATGCACACAATATCTGAGTGTATAGCGATGCTCACAATATACCTGTGTGTGTGTGTACAGATGTGCATAATATCTTGATGTGTGTGCAGACACATACATATAATTATATGTAATGTATGCACCTATTTGGCAAGAGCACACTCTCTTAAGGGAGGAATAATAGCCGGTACTAGTACTACATATCCTGAAATCTTAGAAGATGAATTGTATGGAACAAATTATGGTGGAATTATGTAGATGGTTTCCTTAAAAGACATCGGTGCACAGAGGACTGTTCTCTCTGCGTCAGTGCTAGGCATTGTTCTCTGAACCCAGACAGTTCTCACTGACAGAAGGTAACTCTTCTCACAAGAACCCAGGAATGTTTAAACACCAGTGCGTCAGCTCATTATATTAAAAGAGATCACTACTGGTAAATTGATGGTAGCCGCTAGATGTTATTTTACCACGTATTTTGTCACTTAATATAAATTGTGTTGTGAAATAAATAAGCCTATCAGCATTGTATTCAGATGCAATAAATGGTAATTTTTCCTGCTGAAGTTTGGTAAATAATTTAATAAATCTCCTACCTGAATCCCTTGGATTTCCAAATAGAGCAGTAGATTTTCAGTTTAGCTGTTTAGTACTCGTAATGAATCCTTCATGTCTAATAGCATCTACTGTTTACATTTGCCTGGGGTCTCTAAAATATTAGAAGATGAAATGATTTTTCTGTTCCTTGGTGAATGGCTGTCATAGAATTAAAGTGTTTCATGAATTTCATATTTGAGTGAATGACTTCCATTCTTCAGTCTCTTGTGGGAAAGGAGAAATAGGTGGAGCTGCATTTAATGGTATGCTGTCTTGTCTAGATTGAATTTGTTATGAATTGCGTGGTTCTCAGTTGTACTGTCTTGCATCCTTAAAACAAACCACAAATTCTATGGGACACATATTTTGTTTTTTGCTGAACACTGAGAGTATATAAATGATGATTTAAGGGCCATGAAACTAAAATTGGTAGACGGCTACAAACAGTATGTTAATTTTCTTTAGAAATATAAAAGAAAGCTTGTTTCGAATATCCTTAAAAGTTTAATAAGAGTTCCTTTCAAGTCAGTATAGAAAAGCAGCTCCACCTAAAAAGTAAATATGTATCCATTAGCCTTTGCTAAAATGTACCCAGATTTCCAGTTTTAAAATTCTTGTAAAGCCAATGATTTGCTTCTTTTAGAATCACTTAAAACAAGTGGTAAGAATTATACTGTTATTTAAATAGGGAACATTCATGTATATAGAATGGATTTCTGTCTAAACTTGGGAGAATGCATAACATAACATAATTCTATTTGAACATGTTGGAGAATTCATGACAAGAAATGAAAATAGCATAGGAGAAGGAGTTAGCTGGCCGGGGTCTGAGGACCGATTCCTCACTGACCTCTTTTATGGACTTAGGTAACTAAACCTATTCAGTGAATCCCTACTGAGATCCTACCAGGGCTGGACTTTATTCTATGCACTGGGAATACAACACAACATGTTCGACAATGTCCCTGCCTTGATAGTGTTTATATTCTAGTGGAGGAGACAGACAAAACTCATAAACAAATTTATATGTAATATACTATCAGGTGGTTAATTATAGTGCTAGGAGGAAAAATAAAGCAAGGTTAGGGTAGAAAATGATAGGAGTGTGAAGTGATTCCCCTGGGCTTTCATTTTCCTCACGGGGAGTTTTACCTTGTGATTTCTCTATGTACATGAACTTGAAGCAGATTATAAAAATATATAAGGCACAGAATAATCACAAATATTTGGAAAAAATCACAGATATTTGAAGAAGTTGGTCATAAGGTTAGAAAAACTATTACATTCAGAGGTTAAATCAGCTCATAGAAATACAGACTGTATAGCCTAGTACAATTGTTAGTCGTGTGGAACAGATTTGACAATAATCCTCCTGTTGGCCAAAATGAAGGGGAATATTCAAGTGTTTCCTAAGACTGGCTATGTCCAAAACATGAATACCAACCAAGTGTTTATGAAAAGGATATTTTGCTGAAATAGAAACCCACCCAAAAAATTTCCTCTATGGAGCAGATATCGTGCAATAGAGTGGAGGAACTTTTCTTTAATCCCCCTGAAGGCAGGCCAGCAGTTCATAATGAAGACCAACCAGAGAAATTAAAGAGCAAATCATCTCTGTATACCTGTTCATTTTTACTTGGTCTTACTTTTTTGTGTTTCTTGGGGGAACATGTCCCAGGTCTCCTTGAGAATTTGATGAAAGCTATGGACTCCGTCCCAGAAAAAATGTGCATATACATCCACCCATGATTTGGCATATAATATCAGGGTATTAAGGAAGTTCTGAAGATCAACCAAAGATCCCAAGAGGTCCATTTTGCCCTTACTATAATATCATGAAATATGGAGAAGCGTCATATTTTCACATTATCCTCCATGAATATTTGTGCAACTGTCTTTTATTGGGCAGCAAAGAGTTCATGGCTGTAGGCTCTGATTTAAAGACAGCAACACCCTTATGTAAATATTATTTGGTCAGTTCTTAACAGAACCATATGCTTTGACAATTAAGACCCTCAAAGAAAAATAAAAGAACCAACCGAGACACTGGCATCTCTGACAGCATGTTGACAGGTTGGACAAGCTAACTTTCACATCATGTCTAAATCCATTGCCGTTTATGCCTACAATTTCTAGATGTCTATTTTTTATTTTCTATTTTATTCACTTCTGTATTTTTAAGCAATATAGAAAGGATTTCTGTGACAGTGTGTATATCTGCTTCTGAGTATGATTTCATATTCTATAAAATTGGATTAACTAGATAACTAATAGAGTAGAATTGAATACAGTTTAACAAAATCTCTCTAATAAAGCCATAACTGAAACTCAAATCACGGCGAGATCTATCAAGAACAGCAAAGAAAATAATACCAATCCAGGTGGATAAAAAGTGCTAATTGCCAGGCATCAGTTTTTAGCAGTTTAGTTTGACATTATTAAGATGATTTCCAATTATTTCACCTACCGGGACTCATTCTACCAAGCCCACAACATTTACCCAGCCAGCCTGCCTACAGAAAATTAAATAAATGAGAATAAAAATACTCATTGTGATATGATATAACTTTACTCATTATTTTTTAGCAGTTCCTTTTCCATTCCCTGCCCCACCCCTTGGTATTCAAAACCTTTATTGGAAGTCAAGAAATCAGAGGGTGGGGGGATCATTAGTTGCCATGAAAGAGAAGGAAGGTCTCTGCATGAGGCATACAAGTCTTTAGTACTTAAGTGGTGGTTCTCAGGTCATGAATAGTATATGCCTGCTTCTATTATAGAGTCCCACAATGGTGGTAAGCAGCAGGAGAGAAAAATACTTTTTTAGAAAATAATTCCCTTTAGTGTGAATTTATCTTCAGGAACACTTGCATAAAAACTTGTTGTATATGAGTGGATCTTCTGATATACATTAGATGTGTTTCTTGAAAGTTCAGCACCCATGAGACATTTCTAACTTGAGTCTTATTTTCCCAGAGAATTTGATTAGGTTGTCAGAAAACTGTTTATTTGTGACTTGCTGATATGCTGATAATTGCTTAAGAGAAATTAAATGATACATTCTTTTGGCTGCTGCTTCTGGAATATTCTCCAGGATTGTCCGTGTGTGAAGCCGCTTACAACAAATGAATGCCTGAGATTCAAGGTGTTTTTCCTCATGGCTTTTGATTTGGGCATATATTGGAGTCATTGTTAGTGTTCTTTTCCCTTGGTGTATAAATATGTTGTGATTTAATCTTCTCAATCATTAGTTTGCTTACTGTAAAATGGGGATAAAAATAGTGCCGATGGCATAAACTTGTTGTAAGGATTAAATGAATTGATACATGTAAAACGTGGGAAAATGCTGTGCATAGGAACTCTGAAGAGTGCTGGCAATCATGATATGATTGATATGATAGCATATCTCTCTTGATTGGCAAATTCATAGGTTCACAGATTTCTCTTTGTATCTCAGTTCTAGCTGCTCTGAAGGATGGCATCCTATGTCTTCGATGGACCCCATTTTGCATACATAATTTAGTAGAGTTTTTTTTTATGGCTTATCTGTGATTACAGTTGCAGATGTGATGAATTGGTTCCTATGGTGCTGATGGGCATCCTACCTTAAATGTCCCCAGCATCTCTCTGCTCTTCTGCCTTGAGATTTCTTCCAAAGCTATGGACACCTCTTACGTACAAGCAAGATAGTACCTATAGCTACTCACAACCATTGGAGGATGAGAGTCTATGGATAAATGGCCCAGCCTACGTGGTGTTTGGAAGGCCCATTCTGCTGAAGCACATTTCACATGGTTCTCAGATATTCCCAGTGGGAATGAGCTTTGTTGCTCACAACCATCACCAGTTCAATAATGCATCCTTCATTGGATTCTTCTCCTTCCCTTCCTTCCGCTTCCTGGAATCATCTCTCAAATAAATTATCTGCACCCAAGTCTTTGTTTTAAACTCCGTTTATGAGAAATTCAACTTGGGATGCAGAACACAGCCTATACTTTCATTTAGACCGTCCGGACCATGCTTTCCAACTTTGGTGAAAATTCATCCATATATTTTTAATATGTTGTACTAATAAGGAGACAAACTGATAAAAATCTAATTTTATTTATATAGCTCATCTTTGTCCATAAACCAAACGTCTTTGCTGGAAATTTATATATCAAATGAATTATCAGTAAATGAACAACTAAATATCCTACAGGTGCTTGCTATTTAATCTTTTTAATCTTTCCATCAGTGGAAAAAAGGCCTGGACGGGTCAAATCGCAGTTTGCTAAGGCTCCTCTGGTAAACTAGTTTGTGTTTTCCTATTAGCATTTTACAGTGTCACCTGTCCATCTTTCTGTCTGTCTATCTTGGGCATGCTTTACTTAACTTTTTCCTTGTAGGGGCATGCATGAGATTAATGGTTTTTACCAAAGAGAAAATTAATTAAGATAAGAACTCATGCAGCCTGATTCTGTCATTATGGAAACCTGGCAAGCAACAATAATCCCTGAAGGGAGAAATCTTAACCAATATGGCTCTTTATCATGCAAACTAATAATATGTAGATTGGATTCAGTGGGAAGACATGTTGGTTTGTTCCACACAATGATGGTGATGATGTTTTTAATTTGAATTACTTGTCATTTAAAGATCAGGGTGTTGTAAACAAAAATGAGTGTTTTGAGCTTCTGAAAGAGTGGAAACTCTAACAGCCTTGGGTCTCTATTCCTATACTGCATGCATGGGCTGGGGCTTAGTAACAGCTGTCTGTTAGTCGGGCGTATCCTTTCTAGGTTGCCACAGTCCCCTCACTGGTGCTACGTCTTGCTCCTTGTCTTTGTTTTTCTTGTCCTCTGTCTGCTTCACTCATTTATACCACCAGTCTAACTCCTGCAGGGATTTGAATTTTGATATCATGGAGGATGCAAATTAGCATAACTTCCCTCTTATGAGATGCATTTTAAGCCCAAAATAAATCTAGGGTACAGTAGTACAGTTTTAAATCAGCTAATTCTAGACCTTACTGGGACCTTCAAGATCTGATCCAAGCTCTCTTAACTTACTGATTTGGAAACTGAGAAACAGAAAGGTTAATTTCTGTATGAGTTCACATAGCTAATGGTATAGTTATATCAGCAAGTAAATGGTCTAAGTGAGACTTGAAGATGCTTCACTTTCTTCCTTGGAGTAGAAAGGCCATAGCTTGTAAGTCTTTCTCCAGGATTTTGGTTATTTATACAAAAATATCATTTGTAAACCAAAGTATTTGTAAAATTGCAGTTATAAAATTCAGAATGTCTTTTAAATAGTCAAAAAAAAAAAACAAAAACCCAACATTATGCTTTTGAAGCAGTCTGGGAAGAAGTTATGAGTCTGTTGGCAAGATGGATAGATCACCACAAGGTGAGAGCACACACAGAGTAAAAAGAATATGGCAATAGAAATCAAATGCTGAAAAAACGTTGAATGTATTATTCTTTTCTAAATATGGCTTCTTTGATTATTACTAACCCTAGTCCTTTGTTTTAGTCTTCATGTTTGCAAGTTCCTTCCACTGTAAGGTCTGGGCTTTATGTAAAAAGACAATAGATATTCTAATCTATTTTAGGACCTTGTTAAAGGTCACCTTGAGAATGATCTTAGAACTTTACCAGGACCTGTTCATTATGTGCAGAGTCCTCACTAGCCACTCAAACAAAAACTCTTAAAATCCACAGGATTCTGAGTTGGTGTTTGGATGGAGGGAAGGAACTCTTTTCTCCCTCAAAAGCAATTCATGAAATAAATTCCAGGGGATGGCCTACGGGGCCATTAAAAACTTCAGGATGTGACATGTACTTGATTGCTGAATTGGCAAGGCATAGAGGTGAGTGGAGAGGAAGCTGATGCCACTCACAGGCAATAAAACTATACTAATGAAGTGCTGTTCTCTAAGATGTCAAGTTTTCAAGACACCAGGTATGTCAGTCTCTTCTTTATATATATGTTTTCTGTGGACTAATCCACCTGCTCCTCTACCCTCCAAAATAAACCCTAGGTCATATGGTCATATGCAGTACATATTAGTTCACATCTACTTTTAAACAGATGCTTCACACTATGCATTTTTATTAATAGCTTCACAACTGGTCTCTCTGCTTCCACCCTTGCCCCTTACAGTCTATTCTCAACCCGACACGCACCGTGTCCTGCTGAAACAGAAGTTATGTTGTGTTGCTCCTCTGCTTTAACCCTCCAGTAGCTTTCAGCCCGCTCGCAGCAAAGGCCCAAGTCATTACAATGCTCAGCAACAGTGGTTCTCAAAGTGTGGCCCCTGGACCAGCAATAACAGAATCACTTGGGGCTTGTTAGAACTGCATATTCTTGGGTCCCACCCCAGACTTACTATATCAGAAACTGCATGTGGAGCCCAGAAATCTATGCTTTAACAAATCCTCCAGGTAATTCTGATGCCAAGCTAAAGTTTAAGCACCACAGTGCTATAAGACGCATGGTGTCTGGAACCCTTTTTTTCTTTTACTTCACTTACTACTACCCCTCTTCTCCCTCTACCCAAGCCACTCTGACCTCCTTGCTGCTGCACAAACATACTAAGTACATTTCTTCTTCATGGTCTTTGTACTTGCTGTTCCCTCTCACCCCCTGACATCCATATGTGTGGCTCCCTCACCAACTTCGGGTCTTAGATGTCATCTTCAAAGTTGTGGCTTCCTTGCCCACTGTCTTAGTTATCTAGTGTTGCTATAACACAAATGGATGGCTTTAACAAAGAGAAATTTATACTCTCATGGTCTAGGAGGCTAGAAGTCCAAGTTCAGGGTACCAGCTCCAGGGGAAGATTTTCTCTCTGTCATCTCTGGAGGAAGGTCCTTGTCATCAATTTTCCCCTGGTCTAAGAGCTTCTCAGTGCAAGGACCCTGGGTCCAAAGGATGTAGTCTGCTTCTGGCTCTTCTTGCTTGGTGGTGACGAGGGCCCTCTCCTCTCTGCTCCATTCTCTCTTCTGTATCTCAAAAGAGATTGACTCAAGATACAACCTAATCCTATAGATTGAACCCTGCCTCATTTACATAACTATCTCTAATCCTGCCTCATTAACATCATCCCATTACCCACAGAGTCAATTCTGACTCATAGCAACCCTATAGGACAGAGTAGAACTGCCCTGTAGGGTTTCCAAGGAGCACCTGGTAGATTTGAACTGCTGACCTTTTGGTTAGCAGCCATAGCTCTTAACCACTGCATCACCAGGGCTCCATCATTAACATCTCAGAGGTTAGGATCTACAACACATAGGATAATCACACCAGGTCACAAAATGGAGGACAACCACACAATACTGGGAATCATGGCCTAGCCAAGTTGACACACATTTTTGGGGGACACAATCCAATCAGTAACACTCAGTCTATTTAAAATTATACCCTCTCTCACCAGTCTCTGTTCCACTTCAGTGCTTTGTTTGTCTCATTGCTACTTATCAGCTCCTAACACAGCCTTCCTGCATTTTACTTGTCTATTTGGTTTACTGTCTGGCTCCTTCCACTGGAATTTAAGTTCCAAAAGGGCAATGAATTTTTTCTGTTGTGTTTCCATCCCCACAGTATCCACAACTCACTCTGTTTTTTTCACCCCCTGGAGGCTAGATATGGAGATGGTAGCAAGAAAGTGCCACTTGAGAAAAGTTAAATTCATTGTGAAATTAATGGTAAGCATTTGGGTGGATAGGACCTTCCATCAAGGGGAGAGACCCAAGGGAAACTTTGGAGTTGGGGATCTTGAGTTAACAACTGAACAGACAACCAGGAACTAGAGAATGTACAGGTGTGAGAAGCATAGCTGGTCAAAGCAAGACACAGAACGAGGGCTCACACACTGGAGTCTCTTGTCCCTGGGTCATGAAATTTCTGTTCATTAATTCATTCAACAAATATTTGAATGGCTAATTGTCAAGCTCTGGGCTGCAAGTTTGAGATACATGACTAAGTCTCTAAACTTAGGGAACTTGCACTGTCTTAAGCGGTCAACTATAATTGATTGAATAGTTGCATCACAGCCCCCGTTTCCATGAGTCAAGGCCTGCTTGAACTATGCTTGTCTCCACCCCAAAATCAACTTTCTTTCTCCAGGTGCAAGCACAAAATAATACAGGTGTTTAGTGGCCAGGTGGGCATTCACTACAATTCCAGTCTGGATAGGAATTTCAAAGGTAAGGCTGCTGTTGATCAGGCCTGGTTACTTAAGTCAGCGTTCAGTCATCACCCTGAGTAATGGAATTAAATAAAAGAGCTGTTTAGTGAAGTAGTTTAGAACGTGGGGCTTTAACCTCATACGCAAGTATGCATTCATATCAGCCATTTATGAGCTATGTAACCTTGGAAAAAGTACCTGACCTGTTTGAAGCTCTGTTTTCTCATCTATAAAGTGGCTTTAATGATAACATCTTTGAATGTTGTGAGATTAACACAGATAGAGGATAGCGCAGTGGTTGCTCCATAGTACGCATTCAATAAGCTTATTACAGGAAAACACAAATCCAGCTGTGGCATATGCAAGAGTTTGGTGGGTCTTTGCCCCTTTTTATGGCATCATGGATAAAAGATGGAGTCATGAGAGCAACATTAGCCAATATCTGAAAATATTAAACACCTACACAAATCAGGAGGTGGACAGTTGTGTCTGGAACGGCCCAGCAAATTACAAACTTGTATTTATTTTTTAGGAGGTTGTCTAAATTTTATCCATTTTGAGTCTTGGCTGGCAAATTTAAGGCAAGTTTCACAAGACACTACAAGGGCATGAACCCTAATATCAAAGCAGGAGGCTTCCTCCCAGTATTGTTAACATTAGGCAGAATGGCTTCGGGGGCCTTTCTCTTTAGCAGCTCGCATAACCATGTTGCTTATAAAAGACAGCAGGGAATTGAAACTGAACGGCAGACTGCACTCTAGTCGTCTGTCTGGAAAGAAGTAATGATGTAGGAGTGGCTGTCATTCAGGCTTGTTGGGGAGGAAAGCCATTTATAAGCTTTTCAAGCCTTGGGGTGAAAACTCTGTACAGAGTTGGAACCAAACAATTATTAATGGCTCCTAACCCAATGGGGCAGTTCCACTCTGTCCTGTAGGTTCGCTATGAGTCATAATCAACTTGACGGGCAATGTGTTTGGTTTTTTTTCTTTTTTTTTTTTTTTGGTTTAAGGTTATCTCCAGGGCTTGCATTTCAATAGGAATGTTTTGCTATCAAGTTTAAACCCTTCATTGGTAGTTAAAATTACTTTATGAGACTGGATTAATTAAAATACTGAAGATAAGACATATCCTTCCATCCTCCCCTGTCCCATTTCTCCTTTGGATTTCCCCCAACTGATCATCAGAATTGGGATAGCATGTTGGGGGCCACTCAAATGGCTACTAAATAAGAATTATGATCTTTGCTTTGCTCACCTGGTGGCTTCTTAAAACTGTATGTAGTCACGATCAGATTTCAAAGCTGCAGGTACAACGGCACGTTTTAAAAATATCTAAGCCCAGACAGACAGACAGGGTGTCCTTTTTTTAGAATAAGTATGTCATGTGTGTCTTAGACACCGAGGCAGGGAATGAAAAGTCCATGTACCCTCCAGCCCTCTTTGCTAGACTCTCCAGCATGCTGTCAAGATTTCAGTTGGCTGGCCCACTTCCGACTAAACAGAAAGATCTTTTCTCACAGGTAAAGTATCTGATATATATTTGTCTATTCTGAAACCACGAGCGGTGGCCTTTTTTTAGGTCAGATATATAGGTCTGCATTATGGATGGGACCCAGAGCCTGCTTTTTATAATCTGATTGCTGATCTGTCCTTGCTTACCCTAGAGCAGAAAAGATGTTCAATCTGAACAGGCATCTCTGCTAAATGACCTTTGCACAGGCTAACTCTCGTTATAACTTCACAACACGTCTACAGCACAGGACTATTGGGTAATTCCTTGAACAGTGGGATTTTTTTTTTTTTAAGCAATACGGAAGAACTCTTCTGCTTTGTTGCCAGGACTAGGGAAACTGTCTTAGGAGGAGACATGGTTTGACTTAGAATATCTCCGCATTCATGTAACAGGGTGCTGTATTTTAATAGAGTTTCCATATATTATGCAAACAAGATGTTCTACAGACTCTTCACAGATGGTGGTTGGAAGTAAGTATTGGACTATTGCTCCATAGCACCCTGTTCTTAAAAATGATGAGCTTGATTTGTCTACCATGATCCCTAAGTTGAGGAGCATGAGCCATAGATTTAAGGAAAAACTTTCAAAGAGTTACACAAGCCTAGAAAAACAGTGTCCTTAAAAGGGTGGATAGGAGAAAATATCTTGCTATGGTGAGCTGTTGCTGGTTCCTGAAAGAATTTCAAGCTTCTAATTACTTTGTTTTTACTATGTATTAGGCATGGTGCTAGGAGGAAGGTGGAAGTCAGGGAGACCTTTGGGGGCTGTTTATTTCCTTTAAAGTTGAGTATTCCTTGTTAGCAAAATTGTAGGTCAAAGTGTTCCCTCTCGGTCTCCTCTTTTCGGTCCTCTCAAACCAATTTGGAACACTACCACACCGCAGGCTGCGTGCTGCCTGGAATCCACTTTCAGCTCCAGGTGCCATTCACATCTCCCTTTGCCTCCAGCCATTTGCCCTTTATTCCCAGAAAGCAGAAACTTTCGCTTACTTTTATTTATTTTGTTTCTAAATCTAGTCACCATTAGCATCTCCACATTAGCTTATTCATTGAATGAGCCATACCTTTGTTTTAGTGAGTGCAATCTGGCTGAAAGAAATCCAGTTAAGCTAGTGCAAGTAGAAATGGGAGTTGTTGATAGGACACAGAAATTTCATGGAAGTTAGGAATAGAAATACTCCAATACCAAAGCCTCACGGGAGATGAAACTGCAGATCGAGTCGGGATTTAAACAGCTCTGGTGGCTCCCTTTAATGTGCCCTTAATTTTTGGCCCAGCCACCAACCATCCAATATTTCACAATCCTAAATCCAAATTTCCTTAGAAGCAAATCTGTTGCCCTGACTCACCTTTTTATTTTATTTGTGGCCAGTCTATGGATGATCCTCCCTTGAGTCAGGTGTCACTTCTGGTCCAATCAGTTGGATTGGGAGTATGGGGTGAAGAGTATGGAGGAGGAGTCACACACACTTGGAGGGCCAGAGGCTTTGGGCAGGGACAGGTAATCTGAGAATGGTGTGTGGGTGTATTCTCTAAGACAAGGTGGTGGTGGTTGTTATGTGCCAGGGAGTCATAAGACAAGGTAGTCACATGTTTACTTAGGGACTTTTATGGAATAGGCATAACAAAGTTGGAGTTTTCAGAAGGGGCTAAAAGGCTGGGCAGGTGATTTTCACTGATATTCAAACCAGACTAGATAAGTGTCTGCTATATTGCCTGGGGTCTGTTCCTGACTGCAGTTAGAAATTAGAAAAACCAATACACATGTTCAGTGTGTGTGTGTGTGTGTGTGTGTGTGTGTGTGTGTGTGCATGCACATGCACGTGCATGCATGCTCATGGGTGTGCATGTGTGCACACACATGCAGTGAAGTGGGAACAGCAGTGGAAGCAGCATAAACTTTTAGCACTAGAAGAGACCTTTGAGACCCTCAGGCCCAACCTACACATTTCACAGATGAAGAAATCCAGGCTCATAAAGTTTACTTGGCTAGCTTAAGGGCACACAGCTATTAAGTGGCGGGACAGAAACTCAGATTGCTTGAGTCCTGATACAGTGCACTTTATATCCCAGCTCTACTGTATTTTTGTTTCCAGAAAGAAAGTCTTGATTAATTGAAATAAATCCAAATATGTATCATACTTTGTTTTTGCATGGCCGCATTATCACCCTTCAGGTCTCAGCTCAAAGATCTTCATTCCAAAAGGCCTCCCTGGCCACTGCCTAGAGTAGGTCCCAGTTATTGTCCCCCAGGTTTCCTATTACCTCATTATTTCCATAGCTTCATATCACTTATCCCAATCTTTAATCACTTTCTTTATTTGTTGCTCATTTTTCTCCTCTAGTAACATAAAAGATTCCGTGAAGGTAAAGATTATTTCTCCTCTTCATGTCTGAATCTCTGCCCCCTGTAATCATGTCCAGCACATAGTAGGCACACAAATAATTATTCATGTCGGTGTGCATGGAATAAATAAATTTATACACATGACTGTACAAATATATAACTAAATAAAATTTAATAAATACTAAATTAATAAATATTTTGGGAAAGCACATAGACTCTTTCTTGGCCACATGTACTTCCTAATTGTTGAGGTCATGCCAAGTTTAAAATTCCCAAGGTATTACATTTCTCCAAAGGCCCCTACATATTTTTGTATACCATGTCACAATTTCAGGCTAAAACAAAACCTGAAATTCATAGCCAAGGGAACCGGCAACATCTGATTCAGATGTGACTTTACCTGTGTGGGTGTATTCCGCATAAACTGTGTGTTTATGACGGAGATTAACTTGGCTTCGAGATGCTGCCCCCCAGATATCCTCTTTGTGAATGTTCCTGTGACTCTCTGATGGTAAGAACTGTTCATTCTTATTTCTGGCTCTTGGCAGCCTACAGATGCTTCCTGTCAGTGCTCCTGGCAGGTTACTGATGGGGCCTGTTGTTTATTGCCCTATCTATCAAGTCCTATTTATTTTTAAAATAAACTTTAAGTATACTGTAAACTCCCTTCACAAACAGATTTTTCCTCCTCTTTTACACTTGACAAGCCTCTAAAAGGAATAGTAACTCTGTCTCATAAATATCTGAACCTGAGCCTTTTAGGAAAGAATTATACTTAAGATACTCAACAATAGGAATGGTCTCGTCTAAAGCCTCCTTTCCAGCTACTCATCTGTCTCCCTCTCTCAATCCTTTTCACTATCCCTTCTTTTTTTATTGTATTATCTCATTTCTGCTTCTATACTACCCCTATGCCCCATGCCAGGTGCTATTCTCCAGTCAAAACTTCCATCTATATCTTTCTTAAATACTGCTCATATAATGTTAATTTCTTTATCAAAACGTTAAAGAGCCTACTATTTCCCAGCTCATCAAGACTAAGCATTTTATAGCTTTCTTGATCCACCATCATGTAAACCTACCATTCCATTCAACAGTAAACTCTATTAAGTATTTTTCCACATAAAGAACATTGGTATGGTTCAACATAAAAAAGAGCTTGGGATTTAGAGTTATACTGATTTGAGTTCAATCCAAACACTACTACGTATTTATTAACTTACAACCTTAAGGAAGTCTTCTGACTTCTCTCACTATGTCTCTTTATTGAAAAAGTGCAGATTAATAATACCTATTTTGGTGAATATTCATGGTATTCTCTAAATATTTCCAGCTCTTCTTCTGAGCATATGGTAGTACTACATTCCACCAGGGCTTTTCATGGTTACCTGACCTATTCTCTACAATAAAACATGAATGGGAGTGATGTGTTTCACTTGTGGACAGAAGTTGTTAGAGCAGTGTGTGATCCTTAGGTTTCTGGTTTAAGCATTTGCGTGAGTAGAGATATCATTTATTTTGATGGTTAAGATTCTTTTACCAAGCTGATAAGGTACAGCGGCAACGCAGGTAATCCCAATTGGCTTATAAGTGCTTTTCCAGTGATCTGGGAAAATGCCCTTCCCCCTATGAGGCAAGTTTGGAAGCATGTGTGGAGAAGGAGGCTTCATCATCCCGGTACTTGGTACTACAATAAGCAGAGTCCCCTTTGGACATGTAGCATGAGTTATTCAAGTTGTTTGTGAAGCAAAACTTAACTTAACCTGACTAGCACATCTATTTTGCAAAGTTGTTTGAAGTGACAGTATACAGAGTGCCAAATAGAATGCAGCCAACAAATGGAAGCTATCATCAGGATCATTATTACCATCACTGTTATCATCATCGTTATTTTGTTAGAATTATGCGTTCCTTCTTTGCATTTTGTTCATACTTCCATTATCTTATTGTGCTTCAGCTAAGTATTTGCATTTTTCGGCCCTTCACGAAACTATAACATCTTTGAGGAGGAACTCTCAATTAGATATGGTCTGTGCTACAACTACTCAGGAGCCCTGGTGCAGTGGTTAAGCATTCAGCTGCTAACCAAAAGGTCTGCAGTTCGAATCCACCAGCCGCTCCTTGGAAACCCTATGGGGCAGTTCTCTTCTGTCCTACAGGGTCACTATGAGTCAGAATCAACTCGATGGCAGTGGGTTTGTTTTTTTTTTTTTTCTTTTTTGCAATCACTCAACTCTGCCTTTGCAGCATGAAAGCAGCCATAGACACTTCATAAACAATTGGGCATAGCTGTGCCCTAATATAACTAAGCACAAACAGGGGGCAGACCATAGTTCATCAGCCCCTGTTTTAGATTCTCTTTTTCCCTCTTTCCTGCCTCATTCCGTCTCTCAACCCTAGTCTGTCTCTTCTTTTTGTGAGTGTGGCTGCAATCTCTGTTGCCACAGGCAGACTTTTTCCTCATGGCGAGTATAAATGTCCACCGGTAGCCCCAAGTCTATGTTGCAAAGGAAGTGAGCCCCTTCCTCCCTAGTGTTCTTCCTTTGGTAGTGTTCCCACACTTGAACCAATCTCTAGTGACAGCATAGGAATACGTGATTGGTCAGGCCTGGGGCTTTTGTCTATCTTCAGCCCTGAGGCACTGTGATGATTCCTCCAGAACCCCCAGGGGTGGGGAGGGGAGTTTTTCCTCAACAGAAAGAGGGGTACTCGGTAGGTACAAGAGGATGCTCATTACAAGCTCCTTTCTCCTGCATATAGAGAAGTAGGTAATAACCTAGTTCATAGGGCCATCCCTAACAAATCTTCACTGAGTAGTAGAGTTGATACTTTATAGCCAGTCTCCCATGGGAATTCCTTAAAGAGCTCCTGTGGGGTCTGATAACCAAACATTGACTGGACTTTCTGATGTCTTGGATCTGAGGAGCAGGAAAGAGAGCAATCAAGAAAGATTTTAGGTTTCTGGTTTAATCACTTGGGTGAGTAGAAGACCAACACCAAACTCGTTGACGTCAAGTCGATTCCAACCCATGTTACAGAGTGGAACTGCTCCATGGGGTTTTCTTGGCTGCAGTCTTGATGAAAGCATTTTGCCAGGCCTTTCTTCTGTGGCACTGCTGGGTGGGTTCAAACCACCAATCTCTAGTAGTCAAGTGCAAACCGTTTGTGCCAACTATTTTGCTGGTTAAAATTCATTTTCCAAACTAATGAGGAGAAGCAGCAACGTGGATAATCCCCAGTTGGCTTATCTGTATTTTTCTAATGATCTGGGAAAATGTACAAAACTTTATAAAAGGTAAAAAACAAAGCAACAGGATGGTATGAGTCAGGACCCTCTGGAAACTGTCCAAATTCCTCTCTGCAATATGGTGAACACCTGCAAATTCCTAATAAGAAATCCTATAACAAGGGGGAAAAGAAACCTTATTCCTAGCCACATAAATTCTGCCTAAAGGGCATTACTGACTGTGTTGGACACTCAGAATCTGAATCAGTTTATATATCAGTACTTCCTTCCTCTATTTTTACTGAGCTCAGAAAATTTGATGAAATTATACAAATCCCTGAAATCTAATATTTTTATGTGATAAGATTGTGTAAGAGGAGGGGGTGGAAGAGAAGTTTGAAAAATGTGGTGACAGATGGCAAGTGGGCTCAGGCACATAGCATTCCTATATATAGGGGAGGGGACAATCTGGTTAATCGGGGGGAGGGGGAGCATCTTTAAATTTAGATTCAAGTATTTTATATATTCAGCAACATCATTTTCTGAAACAGCCTCGCTGGGTAGGATTCTTAAATATATATATATATATTTGGTTGGGGTTGGGTTGTGTGATATATATTTTCAACAGTTTTACATAGTTTTTCATGATGTCTACATTTAAAAGTCACATGGTATCTGTAGGCTTTGGGTATGTCTTTTGGGAGAGGGTTGGGAATGTCTATTTCTAGAGAGAGTTCCTTCCAAAGAAATTTAATGACATTTCAAAAGTTAGGGTCATCCTAGCTAATTTTACAGCATTGGGAAATTAAAGTGAACGTTCACAATGAAGATGACTTTATAGCTCAGGAGCATGAACACTGGGCTGGAAATGAGGACACCTGAGATCAAAGCCCTACTCTAGGTAACATAGAGCCAGGTAGACTGTGTTACCTTGCACAAGTTACTTCAGCTTTTAAGTCTTAGTCTTCTTATTTTTGAAATGAAAATTTGGATTGAATTACTTCTAGGATATATTTAATTTTATGTTTTCATTATTGTCGGCATTCTCTAAATGTTTTACTAATTAGGCTTTTAGTTGCAAGAAACCATCTTAAACTGCTTTAAACTATAAAGTGGTGAGTCTAGTGTTGGGTGGACTTTAGGGTTGGTTAGATTCAGCAAAGAACATTTTTCCCCCTGCTTGTTCATTCTGGTTTCTATGGTATCAGCGTCATCCTAAATTGGTACCCCTAATGGTCATGGTCTCCAGATGCCTGTTAATGATTTGCAGTCAATGACATGCTTCCCTGTTCAAGTCTGGATGAAAAGAATATCACTTCTAGAAGTTGTCTCACAAGAATGAGGACGGGTCTGTGCAACAGACTACTGCAAACTTGTCCTCGCATATCAGTGGCAAAAGTTGACCTTTGTGCTGATCTCTAATCAAGGCCAAAGAATGGGGCTACCCTAAACCACTGGAGGGATTTCTAGAACCAGCAATTAGCTCAGCAGGAGAATTGGGATTACATGAATGAAAATCAAGAAGAGAGAATGGACATAAGGGAGGCACCCACAATGTCCACTAAACATTGCTTGGAATGCCTAAGGCTTATGTAATCTATGCATTGAAATAAGAACTAGGGGAAAAAAATTGAAAAGAGGTTTCATATGGTAGCTATTAACATGCCAAGCATATAGTAAGCATTCAATAAGTGTGCCTAAATTGGGCTAACCTTAATCTGTTAAAACACAGAGAACAAGCTTCTTAGTTGGCAACTAATTAACAAGAAATCTCAGGTATTTCTGGGGTTGCCATAGTGACCAGAGGCCTACTGCCGGAAAGTTTTTGTTTTAGTACAGTGATTTTCAAACGTGGCTGCAAATTGGAACCACCTAGTGAGCTTTGAAAAATACTGTAGCCTAAGTTATACCTCCAGAGATTCTGATTTGATTGACTTGAGGTGTGGCCTGGGCATTTAGAGTTTCAAAAGCTCCCCAGGTAAGTGTAATTCACAGCCAAGATGGAGGAACTCTGGTTTAGGGGAGCTAAAGTGTGGGCATGCTCATGCGTGTCCTCCTGCCCCTTTGGTACTGTCCAAAGTTTCCCTGAACTCCCTTTACAATTCCCTTTCCCCCACTCTAGTAACTGCTACATTTTCCTCTCTACGCTGGGACTCCCAGAGATGCCACATGCTCTCCATACCCATCTGAAAAACAGTGGGATGTGAAGGTGGAAACCAGTAGTGGGGAAGGCCTACTGTCAATATGGTGTGTTAGGCGAAGGGGACAAAAGGGTGGATGAGTGAAAACAAGAAGCGATGCAAAAAGTCTTTTTCTTTGGCACTGGAACATGGTTGGAGATGCACATTTAGGCATTCTCATGCTCAGATTCCCACACAAACACCCATACACATGCAGACACGTCATCTGAAATTGGTCCCAGCCTCCTCCCTGCTCAGCCCACTGCCAACCGCTTAGAATCTTGCTGCAAATTCATAAAACACCTAAAACATGAATAAGCGAGAAGTGGCTGTGTTTATTCATTCACCTACACATTCACTTATTTATCCTCTCTATAAATATTGATTGAGCACCTACTATGTGCCAGCTACATTGCCAGATGGTGAGTGAACAGCAATGAATAACCCAGGCATGCATCCTGCCCCTGTGGTGCTTATAGCTAGCTAGTACAAAGGCCCTAGATCTGGAAAGCATTTGGAGTGTCTGAGGCAGGACAAGGATTATCTTGTTCACCAGTTCTTGAGTGCTAGCTATTTCCTGTACTTTGTTTATTGAATGGATACTTGCTGAATGAATGAATACCTGAGTGAATTACCTTGAGAAGACCAGAATGACTGGAATACAGTAGGGTAGGGAGGAGTGGAATGATGTCAGGTTGCAAAATGTGGTTCATGATGGGCTTATGGTATGGGTTTTTAAAAAAGTTCAGACATTCTTTTCCATGCAGTGGGAAACCAAGCAGGGGTTAATATTGTCTGAGAACAGAGGGATAAGAAAGAGCTAGCTGGACATAGAACAGGATGGAAGAAGGTTCCAGACAGAGGGAACAGAATGTGCAAAAGCTTTGAGTCAAAAAGACATAATATGCTTGAGGAAGTTAAATGCACTATGTTTTGCCTGAGAATATGGAGATTAAAGATAGTCTAGTGGCTTTTGTTGATGTTAGCTACTATTCAGTCGGCCCTTAACTCATGGTGTCCCCATGCACAGTGGAACGAAACAGTGTCTAGTCTTGCACCATACCCATGATCAGATGTGGATTGGACCATTGTGATCCATAGGATTTTTACTGGATGGCTTTCAGAAGTAGATTGCCAGACCTTTCTCCCTAGATCATCTTAGTCTGGAAGTTCTGCTGAAACCTGTTCAGCATCAAAGCAACACGCAAGCCTCTACTGACGGACGAGTGGTAGCTGCATGTGAGGTGCATTGACCGGGAGTTGAACCCAGGTCACCCACATGGAAGGTAAGAATTCTACCCCTAACCACCATGCTACCATATAATTTAGTGGTGGTTGTTGTTAGATGCCGTTGTGTCACTTCCAACTCATAGTGACCCTGTGTATGACAGAAGGAAACCCTGCCTGGTCCTGCACCATCCTCATAGTTGTTGCTATGTTTGAGCCCATTGTTAAAGCCACTGTGTCAGTCCATCTTGTTAAGAGTCTTCCTCTTTTTTGCTGACCCTTTACCTTACCAAGCAGGATGTCCTTCTCCAGGGACTGGTCCCTCTTGATAACATGTCTGAAGCACGAGACGAAGTCTCACCATCCTTGCTTCTAAGGAGCACTCTTGCTGTGTACTTCTTCCAAGACAGACTTAATCGTTCTTCCATGTTATATTCAGTATTCTTCACCAACACCATAAATCAAATGCATCAATTCTTCTTCAGTCTTCCTTATTCATTGCCCAGCTTTCCCATGCATATGAAGCTATTGAAAACGCCATGGCTTGGGCCAGGTGCACCTTAGTCCTCAAAGTAACATCTTTGCCTTTGAACACTTCAAAGAGGTCTTCTGCAGCAGACTTGCCCAATGCAATATGTTGTTTTATTTCTTGACTGCTGCTTCCATGGGCATTAGTTGTGGATCCAAGTAGAATGAAATCCTTGACAACTTCAATCTTTTCTCCTTTAACCATGATGTTGCTTATTGTCCAGTTGTGAGTATTTTTGTTTTCCTCATGTTGAGGTAGAATCCATACTGAAGGCTGTAGTCTTTGATCTTCATCAGTAAGTGCTTCAAGTCCTCTTCACTTTCAGCAAGCAAGGATGTGTCATCTGCATATCGCAGGTTGTTAATGAGTCTTCCTCCAATCCTGATGCCTCATTCTTCTTCATATAGTCCAGCATCTTGGATTATTTGCTCAGCAAACAGATTAAATAAGAATGGTGAAAGGCACAGTTTTCCTGATTTTAAACTCTGCAGCATCCTCTTGTTCTATTCGAAGGACCACCTCTTGATCTATATATAGGTCCCACATGAGCACAATTAAGTGTTCTGGAATTCCCATTCTTTGCAATGTTATCCATAATTTGTTATGATCCATACAGTTGAATGACTTTGCATAGTCAGTAAAACACAGGTAAACATCTTTTTGGTATTCTCTGCTTTCAGCCAAGATCCGTCTGACATCAGCAACAGTATCCCTCTTTACACGTCCTGTTCTGAATCTGGCTTGAATTTCTGGCAGTTCACTGTTGATATACTGCTGCAAAGTCCTTTGAATGATCTTCGCAAAATTTTACTTGCATATGATATTAATGATATTGTTCAGTAATTTGTGCATTCTGTTGGATCACCTTTCTTTGGAATGTGCACAAACATGGATTTCTTCACGTTGGTTGGCCAGGTAGATATCTTCCAAATTTCTTGGCATAGACAAACGAGCACCTCCAGTGCTGCATCTGTTTGTTGAAACATCTCAGTTGGTATTCTGTCAATTCCTGGAGCCTTGTTTTTCACCAATGCCTTCAGTGCATCTTGTACTTCTTCCTTCAGTATCATCGGTTCATGTTCATATTCTGCATCCTGAAGTGGTTGAACATCTACCAATTCTTTTTGGTACAGTGACTCTATGTATTCCTTCCACCTTCTTTTGATGCTTCCTGGGTCATTCAGTATAGTCTAGTGGAGAGACTAGTAAATAGACAAATACGGCACAACACAGAGGATGCTAGAGCAAATAGGGTTTGCACTAAATCATAAGGAAATACAGAAGAGAAGGGTCTAACCCAGACTTGAGAGGTCAAGAAAAATGGCATGGAGAATGACACACCAGAGCCAAATGTAGAGATGAGTTGAGTTAGGGGAAGGAGAGTGGTGAGTGGGAATGGCTGGGGAAGCAAAGATGTTTCAGGTTGAAGGTATAGACAAGTGAGAAAGCACCTTAAAATTTAGAGTGAAATCTTAATTACAATTTAGAAAGCAAATTTAATTTAAAAAGTTCATTGAGACTTACGTTTCAAGCACCTCGGTATTCTCCCATATGGAAGGCAAGAATAATTCTTTGAATTAGGTATCAGTGAAGAAACATAGGATCTAACAGTTAGTAAAGTGGTGGAACTGAAATTAAGACCCAGGCAGTTGGACCCCAGAGCCATTCTCTTAACTCTTCTATTATTCTGCTTTGCTGATCAAGCCAAAAATAAATAAATAAAAGGAGGGGAGCTCAAGGAGATATGGGTTAAAAATACGTATATTCCTATTTTTCTGTACTTTTCCACTATTTCTGGAAACTGTTTCTTTTAGAGAATTAAAATTCAAACCAGATAAAAGATAATAGATGACCAGTCATACTAATAATAAGACAAAGGCCATAAGAGAAATTTAACTGAAGGCAGATTGGATACAAACCTAGAGAGCCAAGAAAAGCTAATAGGATTTAAGCCCACAGCAGGCAATGAGAGTTTATGTTTTTCTATTGTAGTTAATTACTGGTATCATGTAGGGTTCTATAGAAAAAGAAAAATATGCCTATTGTTAATTCTGTGTCTCTTATAGTAAGAAATTTAGTGCCAAAAAGTGGGACCAACCATAATTAGATAAACTAGATAAATGAAAGTACTGTAGATGGGTTAAGTAGCTTAAGGACACTATTAGAGGAATAGTTACTGGCATGGGTAAATGTAATATTTTGATAAAAGCAAAACAAACAAATAAAACATATATTAAAGTATAATTTTTAAAAAAACAGAACTAGATAGGTATGTTTGGAAAAGTGTTAGAGTATGTGTACTTAAGTGTGAGTGCTGATAACTTTTGTGGGATATAAATTGTATATGACTTTTAAAATTTTCTATTTATTGTGAGTGTTCTATTTTTTAAAAATGTGAATATCTTACTTTGTAAGTTGATAAAACTATAAAAATATAAAAGTACTTTAGTCCTAAGAATACGTATGAAACCATTCCTAGTTTTAGTCAAGACTGTGGTTTTGTCCTCAAAATTCACTCTTGTCTTTCATTATTGTCCTAGTTTTCCTTTACATGCCATACTTCTCTCAGACCATGGCTCTCTTTTGGGGGAAGCTGATTTCTCTCTTGATTTAGGAATGAGGCATGTGGAGCTGCTCTAAGACTACCAATGTAATCTGTAATCTTTTCTCTAGTCAAGGCAACTGACTGAAGGAGGGGCAAGTGACCCAAGTCAAGTTAATGAGGCATGATAAGTGGTTTGCTGGGGAATCTAGGAACTTCCTTGCTCATCTGAGAGAGCTTCTCAAAGCTATTCTTTCTCTTGCCATTATACAAGTGAAGAAGAATACAGCTCAGACAACTTTAGGCAGCCATGTTTTACACATGATGGATGTTGTCGATTGAATTATGTCCCCGAAAATGTGTGTCAACTTGTCTAGGCCACGATTCACAGTACTGTGTGGTTGTCCTCCATTTTGTGGTCTGATGTGATTATCCTATGGATTATCAATCCTAACCACTATGATGTTAATGAGGCAGGATTAGAGGTAGTTATGTTAACAATGCAGGACTCAATACACAGGATTAGGTTGTATCCTTAGTCAGTCTCCTTTGAGATATAAAAGAGAGAAGCAAGCAGAGGAGAGAGCCTCATACCACCAAGAAAGAAGAGCTGGGAGCAGAGCTTTTCCTTTGGACCTGAGGTCCCTGCTCTGGGAAGCTCCTAGACCATGGGAAGATTGTTGACAATGACCCTCCTGCAGAGCCGACAGAGAGAGAAAGCCTTCTTCTAGAGCGGGCGCTCTGAATTTGGACTTCTAGTCCCCAGACTGTGAGAGAAGAAATTTCTGTTTGTTAAAGCCATCCACTTGTGGTATTTCTGTTACAGCAGCACTAGATAACTAGGACAGAATTTAATACCAGGAGAGTGAGGTGCTGTTCCAACAGATCCATAAAATGTGGAAGCGGTTTTGAAACTGTGAATGAGTAGAGGCTGGAAGAGTTTTAAGTGGCTAAGAGTAAAAGCCTAGATTGCCTTGAAGAGACTGTTGGTGGAATTATGGACATCAAAGACAATTCTGGTAAGGACTCAGAAGGAAGTGAGGATTGCTGTAACACCAGAGATAACAGACGGTGAAAAGCAGCAGCAGAGCAAGAGCAACAGCAGAACCAGGCGACTGGCATGAGACAGTGTGGGAGCCAACCCATGGAGCGAGAGAGATGAATGCCTTTGCAAAGGAGGCTTCCTAGCAGAGTAGGATGCCTCCAGGCACTTATCAATGAAGCTAGGCTTGCTGACCCATGCAACAAGAGAGCTGAGTGCCTTCTGGCTATGGTTTAGTGGCTGAGTGGGGTGCCTCCAGGCATTTATTGGTAGAAATAAAGAGATTTGGAACACTTGCCCAAACAGGGGTGATGCTGGGCCGACCCAAGAGGCCCAAGGGGCTGAGAGGCCAAGGAACCAGGAAGCAGAAGCTAAAGAGACAAGAAACACAGGAAGCAGAGCTGCCTCAGTTTCAAAGGGTAGAGCCACAGTCTCTGGGGCCTCAAAAGGTGGAGCCATGGCCTCTGGAGTTTCAAAGGGCGGGGCCACAGCCTCTTAAGTTTCAAAGATTCAGATCTTCACCAACTCCGTTCCAGAATGTGAGGCTGCCTTTCACAAGTGGCAGTGAGATGGGGCCTGATCTGCTGCCCAAAGCTGAGGGGGCAGGGCTACCATGCCCAAGGGGCAGAAGAACAGGGCCTGCTGGTGCCAAAGCCGTGGAGTTGCCAATCAGATGGGCTAGGAGAATGGGACTGCCAAAGTGTGAGGTAGCAGAGTTGCCATACCAGTGGACCTGGAAGGTGGAGCTAAAGCCTAGGGCTGAGGGGCCTCCACCCAGAATCCTGAAAGTGTGGCCAACCCAGAGTCTGCAGGGTGGGGCCATTGCCTAAATGGTCTCAGAGAGCAGAGGATTATTTTCAAGCCTTGAGAATGGGAAATCCAAATTAGAATGAATTGATACCTTGGAAGGGAGAGAGAGAGAGAGCTGGAACTGAGCCAGGTCCTTGATGGCTTGATAGAGTTGCTGAATCAAACTCATTTGTGGACAGTCAAGCTATAAGAACCCATACATCCCCTTTATTATTTACTCCAATTTGAGGTTGTTGTTGTTTTTATCCCCATATTATTTGTAACCAAACACATCCTACCTCCTTTTTCTGTTATCCTTGTATTGGAAGGTTACTATTAGGTAATTCAAGATCTTTTTTCTATCTTGCTGAAAATTATTTGATGTCATAGGTTTAGTGTTCCTTGGCTTTCATTGGTATATTTTAGAGCTGTGCTGCCCAATACTGTAGTCACTAGCCATATGTAGCTATCTAAATTTAAATTAGTTAAAATCAAATAAAATTAAAAACTCAGTTCCTCAGTTGCCCTAGCATGTTTCAAATGCTTAAAAACCATGGCTACCATATTGGACAGTGCAGATATAGAGCATTTCTAGCATCAAAGAAAGTTCCACTAGGTAGTGCTCAGAAAAAGAGAGAGTATTAGATGGGGAAACCTGTATTCTAAGGTCATCCATGCCAGTTAACCCTTTCTGTTTCTTGGGTCTACTTTATTCTAAAATAGGGAGGCTGGAATAGGAGGTCTTAGGGGTGTAGTGTAGGTTCAGGATAATGAAATTTGAAGTGCTTTCTTGTATTTTTAACATTTGTAGACTTTTTTAACATCTACCATCAGATCACATTTGAATATAAAATGCTTAGAACTAGGGCTAAAAATTTAGGACAGTTTCATTTTTTCTTCCAGCAAAAAAATCCAACACAAAATTAGTGGCACATAGGCATGGGTTTAAACACTGTATGGGCTACTATCCTTTACTTAGTGTGATAGCCGTAGACTAACAAAGGACAAGGCAGTCACTCTGAATATGTGTTACTACTTTATGCACACTACTGGTTACCAAAAAAAAAAGAAAACACCTAGTGAAGACTATGGGGTGAGGGGAGCACAAATCTGCTTATTTCTGGAAAAAGCAGTTCATTGTGCATACCATCTTGATGGTGAATTAGTATTTTATTTTTTGATTCACTCATTATTAATCATTTCTTCATTCAAATTTTGAGTATCTACTATATGCCAGGTAGTATGTTAAATTCTGACGATAGAGCAGTGAACAAGATGCTTGTTGCTTCCTGCTCTCATGGTGATTCTAGCAAGCAGATAAAGCAGACGTCAAAGAAACAATTTCAGAAATAGTTATGTACAATGGAAATTAAGGCTGTAAATGTGATATCCTGAGGACTATAACAACATAGACCACAATGCTATGATCTGTCCAGAGCATTAGAGAAGGCTTCTGAGGGCAATTTTCCTGTCCCATTCAAGGACCCAAGAGAAGAGGAAGGAACCAAGACGTAGGAACCAAGAGTGAGAGGAAGGTTTGTAGGAGATGTGACTAGAGAAGTAGATAGGAGCCAGGTCATGCAGAGCCTTGTCAGCCATGGCCATTAACTTGGACTTTATTTTAAGCTCTGTGGGAAACCACTGAAAGGCTTTTAAATAGCATGAATGACATGAGCAACGTTGTGTCTCAAAGACATCCCTCTTGCTTCATAGTGAGGAATAGATGGGTGGGAGGACTTCACTTGAACGCAAGTGGACTAGTTAAGAAACTCTCGCCATAGGTCAGGTGAAAAATAATGGCAGCTTGGACAAGGGTGCTGTGAATGGAGAGGGAAAGAATGGGAGGATCTGAGGCATAGGCAGGAAGTAGAATTAATAAGCACTAGTGGGTGGTGCAAGGGGTCGGTGTCAACTACTAACCTAAGGTTGGTGGTTCAAACCCACCCAGCAACACTGAGGAAGAAACGCCTAGCAATCAGCTTCTGTAATGATTGTTGTTGTTGTTAGGTGCTGTCGAGTCTATATCGACTCATAGCGACCCCATGTGACAGAGTAAACCATGGGGCTTTATAGGCTGTAATCTCTACAGGAGCAGATCACCTGGTCTTTTCTCCAGTGGACCCGCTGGGTGGGTTCAAACTGCTGACTTTGTGGTTAGCAGCCCAGCGCTTAACAACTGAGTCACCAAGACTCCTTCCCTAAAGATTACATCCAAGAAAATCCTATGGAACAGTTCTACTCTGTAACACATGGGGTCACCATGAATCAGAATCAACTCGATGGCAATGGCTTTGGTTTTGTTTTTCAGTAACTGATTGGAGGTGGGAGTTCATGGACAGGGAGATAGCAAGAGTCTTCTTTTTTTGACTCAAACCATTTAGTGTGTGAAGGGCCATTTCTTAGATCAGAGTGGGTTTGGTTGACAGTGATTATGCATTCATTTGGATCTGAGAGTCTTTATAAACCAAAGAAATCATGCTATTGTTTTTATTATTACCAAAGCAGTCATTTTCATGAATTTTATGGGCTTATAATATATGTTCATATTCTTGAAATAAAGAGACCACCTAGTCAGTATATTTATTTCTTTGGTTAGAGAGAAAGAGGTGAAGCTGTTGTGATTTCTACTTTCTCTTCCTTCTAAAAGGAGAATAAAGAAATGAGAAGTGGAAGAACAAAAGAAATAACCTTATTCTTTCTTTTTCTTCTGCCTGGAAAACAGACAAGATAGGCAATGAGGAATTATAGTTGATAGAGTAATTGTAGAGATAGCCTGCTGGGGGTGAAAAATGAGACTTTTACGTGAAGGTTACCTTTTCTTCCAGCCTAAGAAAAATCTTGTCTTTCCCCTTTCTGAGCATTCTACAGAGAACATTCTTCTCTGTGTATAGAGAGCAAAATTATAGTATTGAGTATCACCGGTTTCATAGACTATGATTTAGTCTGTCCCAATTCTGCTTATTCTCTGCTTACTACCAGTGGTTTTCATTCTTTCTTGAATGGTAATTTTTTGTTTGTTTTTGTTGTCGTTACCTTGTATATGCTGCAAATTTTAAGGAAGTAATTGTTGCTTTCTTCACATCCACTGCTAGGAAGCTTAGTCAAATTGCTGCTTTCTGTGTTTCAGTTGATAGTGTGCATTTATGTATTAACTTCATGTCTGGGTCATTTGACTTTACTAACTCGGCCTTTTGTCTCATCTTTATCACTTAAAATTTATTGTTTATTGCTAATTTTGCTTGCCTAGAATTTGGTTGCTTAGAGCTTAGGCCCTGGAATCAAAGATGAATCTGAACCATATTTCTTCAGCATTACTTAAAGGAGTGACATTAGTTTAATGACTAATTTCTGTGAACTTTGCTTTTTTTAATTCATAAAACAGATCATTATAATATGGTCCTACTAGCATTTTTTTTTTTTTTTTAGTATTAAATGAAACACTGCATGTAAAGGTACTGTCCAGTGCTTGTCATATAATAAATCAATTGATAAAAAAGGTATTAATATAATATCATCATCATCATTATCCATTCCTGTTCTCTGGTTGTTACTGTAGTTGTGCTTCATTTAATTTCTCTTAATCATCTTTTCCCTCTCTTTTAACTTAAATGTCTTTTGAAACAAGACAGCATACAAAATAGAAAAGTAAATAAGTCAATTATACACACTTCATTTAGGTCCCAAAGGTACAACCAACTAATGAGAAAGCTTAGGTATATTGTTAGGTGTCTGGTGGGGGACACTGTAGTAGGGCTTCATGATCGGTGGGGAAATTTCAGATGAGTTCTAGAAAAAAAAATTATATAATACAAATTGTTTATGCATTTTGGCTATCGGAGAAAGATAGGGTAACATTATTACTTAGTCAAGAGAAAAGGTCTATTGTCTTCACATACTCAGATATTTAAAATAAGGCATTGCCAACCAACTGTTGAGTAGCCCCAATAACTACAGAAAAGAGAAATCGAGCTTAAGTGCTATAGAAGGCATATGCGTTACAGTGCCAGTGACAGTGATCTTTTCATATATGCCTCCATTTTCGTTAGCCAATTGAAATGGAAGGAGAAAAATATCAGGGTTGTGAAATCATAACCAAAATGTGTTATTTCGAGAAACACTTAGAACTGATGTAAATGATTTACATCTAAGCCACTTTAATTTGCATTGGACTGAAACTTGGCATGTTTCTCAGTCCAGATGTAATTTATTTAAATTCCTTCAGTTGTTTTTCAATTTAGAAATAAGTATAGACATAAAATCTTGCATCTCAATTTCTTTTCATACATTTGTGAATTAAAATTATCCAAATTATTAAGTGGCTTGTTCTTAAACTAAATTAAGGACAGATTTCATTTAGAATACCAAGAAATGAAAAGTGTGGTAATCAGGGGAATAAAGCTTTTCTGCCCTCAAGTAAGTACATGGTATTGGGTCGCTATGAATCTGAATTGACTAGATGGCTGTGGGTTTTTTGGTTATAATTTTGACCAAGGTGCAGGCATCAGTCACTTCAATCGGTTTCCCAGGTAAGTTAATCACACTAAGCATATGTGAGTTTTTTTTCTTTTTCTTTTTAAAGACTTTTATAACCATTTGGAGAGACAGAGGGAGGAGTCATATACCACCACAGAATGCAGTTTTCCACTAAGAAATCCCCGTCAGACATTTCTGTTCTCCTCAGTCTTTCCCTTCCTGCATCTCTAACGGGTTTCTCTCTATCTCTGCTTCTCTGCCCCACCATTTGTCTCCTCTCTAGAATTAGGTTTCCACCCTCCTACATCCTGTATACCCAACCCTGCCCCTTTTATTATGCAGTGCAGCTTGTTGAATAGTCTTGGTTATTTAAGCGTTCTGAGTGCCTTACCTCACCCCAGGTACCTTCATAAAGCCTTCTGGATTTACAGCAGTTTCTCCATGGGAGGAATTCTTCCGATAAGTAGAATTTTCTTTCTCTTTTTTTACATACTCAAGTATGCATATACATATATACCATGTTTATGATGTATATCTTCAGTAGTTTGACTCCGATCGTGGTTTAAATACCCAAATGCTTAGGGTATCTTGAATTCATGAAACTGGATGAGCTAGATTAGTGGTGTTATAGCTTGTTGCCTTTTAAAACACTGCTCAGGCATAACCAAATGGCTGAACAGAGATGACCGGGGGTCATATAAACAATCAGCTTCTGACTCCTGGCTTACAAGACCTCTAAGGGATTCCAACTCCAAAAATCAATGGTTTGGATTTATCACTGCCCTGATCAAAAATCTCCAATGGATTTCTATTTCAGGGGACTCTGTGTGGGCAGGAACTTTGATGTATATACCACCATCTCTTCAGGGCCTAGGGCAGTGCATGGAACATAAGAATTCTGTTAATGAATAGATAATACAGGTTAAAGTTCTCATCAGCCAGGATAGACTAGGGTGTACTGCAATAACAAATAACCCCTAAATTAAACAAAAAACTATTTCGTGCTCACTACGTAATCCATCATGGGCTGGTAGAGGGGAGGGAGGTCCTCTACTCATTATAATCACTCAGGATCCAGGCTGATAGTGCAGCGAGTCCCTGTTCCAGAAGCAAAGAGAGATCTGGAGGTTGTCACACTGACAGTTAAATGCTCCAGTCTCAAACGATGCCATCAGTTGTACCGAAACCTCATTGGCTAGAACTTTATGGCCCACCCAACCATAAAGTGGTCAAGAAGTGTAATCCTACCATTCCCAGAAGAAGGAAAGATTTGGCTTCTTTGAAAGGTGTTAGTAGTTTTGCTCTGAGTTGGGGAAAAGAACGAAATGTCCATTAAAGACCAGTATCTGTTGATGTTTATACTATTAGGACAAATGATCATTAGCTGAAATGCCATGGACTACAGGGTATCTGGGAGAAAAATAAATGAAACTATGCTGATGCTCTTGTCCTGATATATACATGTATAGAAAGTAACATAAGCCTGAAAGACCAAGTATTTTCTTTTAGTCTTTATTATTATTATTTTTTTAAATTCCCAACAATGCTGAGTACTTTGAACATAATCCATTAGTAGGTGTTTTCATTTATGAAAATGAATTGAAGCACAGTTGAATAACTGTGTTGACCCTTAATTTAATCCCTAGAAATAAAAAAAAAAATACAGTTTTTCGAAATAGTAGCCTTTATTAGCAAATCTGAATTTTATTTTAATTTTAATTCATTAGCATAGTAAAAACAAGAACAGTAGCAATCATGGGGCAAGACTCTCTTACTCACTTGTAAATTTCAAATGCCTGGCATGTGCTTAACATGTACCTGTCGAATGAATAATAATTTTTTGAGTCTTACCTAACGTTAAGGACAGAAGAATACTTAGTGGTTAACTCTTTTGTTGGTTTTTCCATTAAGCATTTTATCCAAGTGTTTAAGAGATGGGCTCCTGAGCCACACCATTGGGTTTGAAGCCTGCTTAGTTTCATATACATTTGAAATACACTTAACAGCTGTATTACCTTGAGCAAGTTCTGTAACCTCCCTATACCATCTTAGGTTTCCTGTCTGTGAAATGAGAATAATAATAATACCTACCTTATGAGTGAGTAAAAAGGATCAAGTTATATTTTACAAGCAACGTACTTAGAAAAGTGCTAGTATGTGGTGAAGTTTCAATGGAAATTAGCTCCTGCTGCTGCTGCTCTTCTTAAAGATCCTAGGTGGCGCAAACTACTAACCTAAAGGTTGGCAGTTTGAACCCACACATTGGTACTGTGGAAGAAAAGCCCTGGCGATCTGCTTTCATTAAAGTTACACTCAAGAAAACCCTTTGGAGCAGTTCTACTCTATAACACGTAGGGTCACCATGAGTTGGAATTGACTTGATGGCAACTAACAACAACTTATTATTTTTGTCTTGACACTGCAATAGTCCGTGTAAACTTTCTGTATATACTCACTGACACAACCATAATAAACCACGGAAATGAAGCATGAAATATTAACTACAACTTTGACATTCTTATTTTTAACTGTGAGATTAGCGTTATTATTATCTTGACATGCTTAGTGGTAAGGTTTCACGCACAGTTGTTGTGTTACAAAGAGCTATTTTGTGTGTATTGTGCAATGTGCAAGACCAGAGGGAAAGATTGATGAGTCTAAAGCACCCCTCACTCTCTGCCTGTGCATAACATGAGAAAGGAGAATGGCTTCCAAAGATGCTTGCAGAATTGAACCTTCTGTATAATTCCTGTGAAAAGCAAGAGAGTGTTCTGACAAAATTCAAAAGATGTTTGAGGAAGGAAAATTATGAGAAATAGCTTGATGTTGAAAATTGAGGTTCATGACATAAAAGAGTAGATAGCATGATCAGTGAGGGTGGAGATCTCATTAATCTTGTTCTCTGCTTTGTCCCCAGCATGTAAAACATAGTAGGTACTTTACGATTTGTGGAATAACTGAATGTGTATATCAGAGAATTATTGCTAGTGCCATCTATAAATGGAAACTAGATCACCTTACATGCACCATTGATATTTAGGGAAAATTGCCCTATATTTCTGAAGAAAAAGGTTCAAACCACAGTACTAGAAACTAGACATTGAATAACTGAGTGTCTCCCACCATTTCCAGCAGATTGTTTGAAGGGAATTAGGAAAGAAAAAGTGCTTTGAATATGTTTCTTCATCAAAACCAGTCTCCAGTGTTGAAAATTACATATTTCTCTTTATTAAACATGTTTAAAAAAGACTCAGAAGGTTTTTATTGGGTTGATGCATATAAACATTTATATTGCATTTCAGATGTATCATATTCCCAGACATAGCTGCCAAAACAACTGAAAGCCTTAAATCTGTATAAATCTAATGACATTGTTGGTTAACTTACTGGTTAAAAGAACATTAAGAGGTAAGAAATGCTCATATTTCACTTTCCCATTTACTGTTAGAAGTCTCATACCCATTAACATTGTTGATAATTTGCAGAATGCTTTTTTTCTTTTGTTTCTCCTTTCCTCGTTCCTCTTTTGGCAAACGAATGGTATCAGTAAAAGCTCTAACATAGCATGTCAGACAATATAGTGTTAAAGCGCCGCGTGAGTTTTGGAAGAGTTAGTGGCCAGGTATTACCATTCACTGTAGCTGTAACAGAGGGTAGTGTCACTTTAAGACATGATACTTTACAGAGGAGCGATATATTGAAAGAGACTACTGTTACTTACAGCATCGTTTAGCAGCCCTGCTCCTGCATTTGGCTGCCTTACTCTGCCCGGAACGCCCTGGAGTGGGGATGGTCCGCCACTGACTATAAACTAAATCTCATCAGAAAACTACACATTACCTCACCGTCACTTCAAAGCTCTCGCCAGGCAGAGGTGACGCCAGGAAATGATTTAAAGGTGAAAATGACAAGGTTTCCACCTCTCAAACCTTGGCTCCTTTTCTGACAATACAGTCTGAATGAACCTGATGTCTTCTGAACTGTGGAAATAGGATTGGAAGAGAGGAAAAAAAAAATTTTTTCTAAATCCTCATAAAGAAGATTATTGGGAAGCTGTTTTTCAAAAATCTCCTATTGTGGCACAGATGGATTTTAAAAAGTGTTAGATCTTTCCAATGAACACTAATAGAGTTCTCTGCTCTTGGCTGGATTTTTCAGGTAAGAAGCCTATTTAGGATTGAAGACTCAGAAAACAGATTTGAAACCTATTCAGTCATACCTAGAGAACTATGTAAGGATGGATGCACTATTTGGGAGGAACACCTATTAACACAGAGACAGCCTCTTGGTAACTAGAATGAGGGGTGAGAGATAGTCAGGAACCTTGGAAATAATGCTGAGAATTAAAGAAAGTTAAATGAAGAGAAAAAACAAGGAAGGAAAATATTTCAAATGTAAAGTCACAGTAATCTTTTTGAGTGCTAAGATCTGTGTGGGTGAAGAAATAAGCAAGAGAAAGCAGCGTCATTGAAAAACTGTCAAGTTTTGATTGTGCTAGGATGTGTTTCAAGTTTCCTTTCTAGTAGGTTTTAACTGAAATTCACAAGCAGTCAACGCATGCCACAGTTGCCTTTGCTTTTTGTCTTTCTATAATTTGCAAGGTATTCTAAAAAAATGGCCCCAAGATGCACTTCATTTTAGGATTCACAGGAGGGATATTGCTGTTTTGTCTCCACTGAAGAGAATGCATCCATGTTATACTGATAGTTCTCAAAACAGTGAGGCAAAGTATGTTGTATACAAAGTAAACAGTGGGCAGTGAAACTAATTACAAAGTGAATGGTCCATCTGAATCACAGACCTGGGCATGAATGGCACCATGCTGTTGAAAATAATGTTTTCCTACTTTGCATTAATTATGGTTGTCACCATTTATCTATTATAGTCCTAAAAATCCTTCTCAAAGACTGCATCTCCCTCCTAAAACCCATGAATTATCCTGTTATGTGCACGAATATAACGCACATTTTTGCTTTCTGAACATCATGATTACGGAAAGAGTACCAATTTTCATGAGTAAAGGAGACATACGGGGAGGTCACTAGTAGATTTTAAATGTATAGTTGAAATTCTTGAAGGGTATGATTTGACAGTGGAAAAGAAAAGACAGAAACAATCTTGATTCCAAAGCCCTCTCTCCTTAAGAAAAAAGCATGTAGTTAACTAGATTCTTGCATAGAAAATGCTTCCCTATCACTGGATGAATAAGGAAGATGCCTCAAGTTTGATTAATTTGGCAATATGAAATGCAGCATAAGGTGTTGTTTGAGAAATTGGACAATATGTAGCGCAGTTGAGCCTTGTAGCTCCTAAGATCCTTGTAGGTGCAGATAAGACTGTCAAAGTTTCGGTGCCTGAGAAAAGGTATATGCTCATCCAAAAATACATGTACCACCTGTATATGCATATTCATCAACAGTATACAGCAAATGCCACAATGGAATCTTAGGAAGAAAAGCAGTCTTGTAAATTATGGCTTGCTTTATAATAGAAGCATAGATCTTGCCTCTAAAACTCATTCTGGCTGAAGACAATTCTTTCTGATCTTAAGTCCAGCCAAAAAGACTGGTTCTATCAGGGGATTACAACATGCCTCTGAGAAATGATTACTTAGTTTAGAAGACAGCATTGTGATTAAAAATTCATGACTGTAGAATTTAAAAAAAAAAAGAACCCACTCTTTCCTCCCAGGCTTATGTCAGACTTGCAATGAAGTTAGAATGAGAACAGGAGAATGCAGCTTTTCAATGCCTGGGATCACTATAGTTTAAAGATCATTGTATAAAGCGTGATTTTTAGTCAGCATTTCAGACTATCAGGTAATGTTTCAAACTACCTGATAGTCAAAAACTTTATTTTTGTATTTTGGCAATCCTTAGAGTTTTGTTTTATAGAATTTCTAAGATTAATCTATGATCTCCTAGAGAGCATTTCCCTCAGTCCCACTTCACGGCATGACCTCTGCTGGAATATTAATTCTAGCCAGCAAAGTATCAAAGGAACAAGACGTCTGAGACCTCCCTTCCTTCTTCAGTGGGACTGGCTGAGCTGGGGGCTTGAAGCTGGGTATGATCCTCCCTGTCTAATGTTCTCTTTAGAGAATGGCAATGGTCTCTGCGATGTCCTGGGTCCTGTATTTGTGGATAAGTGCTTGTGCAATGCTGCTCTGCCAGGGATCCCTGCAACACACTTTCCAGCAGCACCACCTGCACAGACCAGGTAAGTCAGGAGCTGGCTCTACTGCAGCCGCTTCCAGTCTCACCGACGTCTCTTTAACAGATGGTTGAGTGCAAGTGACAGAAAGCACTTATAATGTGGGCAGCTTGCCTTTGAATTCCAAGACATAGTGTTGGCTGGATGCTTTGCGGGCAGTGGGGATGCTAAAACGCCTTGGAATTATTTCTGTTAACTTCTGGGAAGAGGTGGTTTTTCACTAAGAGTCTTCCCATCTCCCACAAACACACCTTGAAAAGTAGAAGCCATTTGTTTTTGGATGCTTTGGCTAGTAGCAAAATATTCTGCAAAGGTCGGATAACTTTCAAGACTCCAGAATATTTCAGAGGGGGACAAAATATGATCTTTGTGGTTGGTAAAAAGAATGTGTGTGTATTTCGGGGTGCCTTTGTGCCTAGTATAGATGCTGCAGTCCCTGTCTGCATGTGGCTGTTTTGTGGAGGTGATAGTCGCAAAACTTTGGAAATAAGTTGTCAGTGAAAAAAGAATTAAAAAGTAACTTACTATTTCTTGTCTGGTTTAAATTGCCAGCTTTCCTTTCTCCCTTCCTTCACGTTTTGTTCTTCCAGTATGCTCGGTGGCTTTTATATATATATATATATATATATATATATTTATTTCTCTTGACAGTTTCGGTGGCAAGTTCTCTTTAGCTTAATTTTCCCCCCTGTATTGAATTTTCAGTCCCGCACGCATTTTTGCTTTCTTCATCTTTGCCGTCAAAGCATATGGCCTCACTCTTCAATCTGGATTTTTCTCTCCTTTACCTCGCCAGCTTGTTCATTACTGTTCCCCTACCTTCATTGGTTCTCGGAAAGATTTCTTCCATTTTCTGTTTCGCTTCCGCCTTTACATCCTTTTACTCCACCCCCACCTTCACCGGCCCCACCCGCCCCGTCCCCGGCAGCCGAGTCCGGGCTCTTGGGGACCAGTTGTGCCCAAGCTCCAGATCCTAGTTCTCAGATGCTCCTAGTCCTCCGTGTGCCTCCTCCAAATGCCTGCCTGGCCGCTTCCCATCCGCGCGGCTGCCACCGCTGCACGGTCCGGTGTCTACGCCTTTGCCTTTTCCTGGCTCCGCAGCCAGTCTGGGCACCAATCCTGGCTCTTCAGCACAGTCCTCCAGAAACACCTCCCGGGGCTCTGCTTCCAGGCTGGAGGCAGGGTCAAAATAGCGCGGGTGCAGCCGGGGTTCTCCGCACGCGGCACCGGGCTGCAGGAAGCGCGCAAACCTACCCGTTACTGAAGCTCCGGCGGTCCGGGATGAGGGGCGGGGAGCGGCCGGAGCTTGGGGCTGCGGTTGGGGGCTACCTCCCGGCCCTATTTGCCCTCATTCCCCACGCCTTGGATCGGGAAGGGATGGCGAGGGGGCGCTGGTGCCCCTGCAGGTGGGCATGGGAACCGTTCTGCTGCTGCTGAGCGCTTGTATTTGTGCATGGAGTGTCCTGAGCCTGGAGTGGGAACCGCCAGATTCAGAGGCTTCAGTGCTGAGGTGGAGGAAAAACAAAGGTGAATTCTGAGATTCCAACATTACCTCCAATCAGTTAATCACCCCACTGTTCTGGGAAGAACGTCTTTGACTTGTTACGTAGCCATACAAGTAACGCGGGGAATTTGCATTCATCGTAATACTCAACAATAAGAATTCGTAATAAAAACAACTATTAATTTTGAGTGTTTCAGACGCTGCTCGCAGGGTGAATTCACATCGTCTAGCTTAGTCCTTGTTAACAGGTGGGTGTAATTCCCCCCTTTTTGCCCAGGAAACTGAAGTTCCGAGGGGCTGGATGACTTGAGACCACACCGCTAGTAGCTGCCTTGGATATCAGGTCGGTCTGATTTCATAGCCAGAACCCATGCCCACAGGAGGATACAATGCACAGAATAATCATGCCAGCTAGATCTTTGAGGAGGTGTGAACCCTAAACCTAGAGTGTGAAAAATTTTCAAGTTACGTCTGTATAAGGGACTGATTTGAACTGCAAATCCATTCTGAGAGGTGGGCACGGCATACTGGTGAATGGTGGCGTGCAGTGAAAGAGGAACCAAAAAGGTCAGGACTGGGGGTCAGAAGACCTGAGTCTAGCCACCTTCAGTGTCGCTTAACATTAGTGACATGACCTTGGGCAAGTCACTTCGCTTCTCTGAATCCTATTCCCCACCTGGGAATATTGCGGGTCTGCAAATAAAGTAACGGTGGCAGTGCCTCGTAAACTGTAAAGTTCTTCATAAATATCAGCAATTACTGACGTCCCCACCTAATAGATGACAAACTTGCATATCATGGAGGTTGAGTGTGTAAATATTTGCTATTCACACAGCTAATAAACCACATACCCAGGATAAAAACTCTGTTTCATGTTGCTGTTGTTTTTGTAAACTATGTTGTAATGACTAGAATATATCATCAAATGCTGTCTTATTTTACCCTTTATGCATGTAAGAGGAAACCCTGGTGGTGTAGTGGTTAAGAGCTACAGCTGTTAACCAAAAGGTTGGCAGTTCGAATCCACCAGGCACTCCTTGAAAACTCTATAGGGCAGTGCTACTCTGTCCTGTAGGGTTGCTATGAGTCGGAATCGACTGGACGGCAATGGGTTTGGTTTTGGTTTTATGCATATAAGCAAGAAATAGAGCAGAGTTTGCAATGAGCTTTAACACATATTGTCTCTATTAACCAGTTGCCATTGAGTTGATTCCAACTCATAGCAACACCATAGTTAGTTAGTATATGATTTTTGGTGAAGGGTTCTGGCTACACTGCATGTAATAAGTAAAGTCATGCCTATATTTGAAGGTAAGGCTTATCATTAAAACAATTTTCAACTGAGAAATAGATCAATAGAGTTTGACTGAAATTAAACTCAATATTTGTTTTCTCCATTGCCTATCCTTAGAAATTGCTTATTATCACCAGCGTGTGGTCCGTCTGTACATCAAACACCTCAAGAAACTACAGCACTGAAACCAGGTTTAACCCCAAGTGCTTATACATTTGAGACCCATTTCTGCTTCATTGATGACATGAAGAAGCTATAAATACCCCTCTCTAGCTGCAGAAAGATTAAAATGATACTGAGCTGAACATCCAGTGGTTCTATGTAAAACATTTATTCACCTGTTTTGGTTTTTCGACAATAGTGGCAGAGATTAAAGTGATAGATCTTGGTCACAGCAGTATTCTAGATTATTCCAGTCAGACTCCTTAATACAATCTTCTGTTTTGATTTTAAGGGTGAATATATGCCTTTTTTGATGAGAGTTGGGATATTTTCCTTTGTGGGTCTTAAATCTTCGGGGACACTAATGAAATGTGTATGAGAACGAGAGAAATCAGGGCCAGTTATCTGTGACAATCCACCCCTAAATGAGCAAATAAATAAATATATGTCGGATATATGAGCAAAAAGGAAAAAAAAAAAACATAATCTCATTTTCTCAAATCGGTTAAAACAAGTGACGTGATGAGAAAAAATGAGACACAGGCAGACCCTGGGCTCTGCCACATTTGCCTAAGCTTGAAAAATCGCCTCTTTCATAAGGCAGGAGCAGGCAAACACCACGAGCATACCAAGTATCTGGGAAATGTGAAAAATGACAAATCTTTCACTCAGAGCCCTGAATGGAGGGAGAGTGAAGGCTTCACAGCTGCGTCCTCACCTACTTAGGAACGGCTGGCCCCCCACTTGCCGGCCCCTGTGCGAGAAAGATGGATGGCGCTTCGATTGCAAGCAGCCAATTTCAGTCTCTCAAGAAATAATCCACTACACTGACAGAGGAGCGGAATTTGACTCGATGCTCCCCCTCGTTCAGACTGTGCCGCACCTGGATGGCACCGCCAGCCAGGGGCCTTAAGGGAAATGGTTAGAGATTTGGGCCAATTTCCACTGTCAGAACACAAAATCGGGAGCATGTTTTTGCGGGGCTGTGAGTTCGTGATCTGTCTTCCCAGTGCAGTGGGTTTGTACACAAACAGAATGAGAATATGCTAACGAGAAAACGGACTGATTTTAATGTATTTCCCTGCAGTCCCTAAGTACCCTCTATTTTTCATATTTATAGTATTAGGAACACACCATTTATTTCCAGATACTCAGTAGTTAAAGGAGACTAAAACAGTCAACTGAATGAAAGTGGATTTTAAAATCACACAAATGAGTAAAATGTGCTATAGATTAACAGATTTGTAATTTAATGTTTGGCGAGGTCACGTTTTTATTTTGGGAATGGTGTAGAAATTATCATAACAACCTGAAGAATACTTGTGCATCCTTTTTTTTTTTTTTTTTAATAGTAGAGCTAGGGGGACGACACTTAATTTAAAAAAGACTAAAAAATGAAAAGTCAAGAGTGGTGTTCCACTGTTTCAGAGAATTAAAATAGACAGCTTCAATACTTTGTATTCATCACTTTTGTGTAACAGGTAAGAAAGGACGACTTGTTTGGTAAATGTAACTTTCTAATTTAGGATTAGTCTCACCCTCCCCCCACTATAGATATATGAATTACAACACCACTTTTAATGGTTACTTAATTTTGAGTGTCTGTGGGGGGAGGTGGTGGTGTCCTTGAAAACTTAATAAAATATGGATCATCTCAAAATACTTTAGAGAGAGGCGATCCTTAGGATTCTTTAGCAATTTAAAATTATATAGATAAATTACAAGGAGTTATAAGTGCCTAATGAATCATTTATTCTTGAGTCACTGCTGTGTTATTGACAGGAGTATATGGAAATGATATATAAAAAGATTACTCTGAATAGAGTTTTCTATGTAATTTATACTTGGCCTGATTTAAAGCTATGTTAAGCAAACTATGCATGTTAGCAGTATTCATTTATGACTTACTTATTACACACGGAATATCACCATTCATTTTAAAGTGTGATTTTTTTTGTTAAAATATTAAAAAACATTCTTGTGTGTCTTACACTTATTTTTATTTTACTGTTCAGTAGTACTTTACTGAAAGCTGCTTAAGGAATATACATTTGAATACCATGGTACATTACAACGAAGAGCTGTTTATGTAATATGGAAGAAATAGTGGGAAAAACAGTGATTGCATATTGGCTTTTTAAGAATGCATACCAGTGCTAGGTTACTAAGTGTAGTGAATTGGCCTCAGGATTAGAGCAGACAGGTTGTTATTTGCATGTAAACTGGTGCTAGTGATAATCCATTGGTCATCGGATGATATTGACCTAGTCTCCGAGCCAGAGTGCAGCTATGGGCATTTGTTAAGACTCTAAAATTTGAAAGCCAAGTAGAGATGCAACTAAATAATATTTCCTGTTGATCGTATGAGCTTATAAGAGAATTACTATAATGCTATATAGACTGTTACTTATGTGAGCTCAAGTATATAGCATAAATTAGTAGTTAAGAACTGGAAAATAGATGTTATACCTCACTGTTAATGAAAATATTCAGAAGTGGCACAAATGAACATTAGCCTTCAATTGTTGCTTTCCTAAATCTCATTAAAAATGACAATTTAAACTTTCTTTTTTAAACTCTTTCAATTTTGAACTCTGTAAAAAATCTCCAAGTGGGGGTGTATAAATTGGTATACCATTTTTTGAAAGCAATTTGGCAATGTCTCCCAAAATGTAAAATGTTCAAATCTTTGACACAACAATTCCATCTAGATGTTTATCCTAAGGGAATAATTGGGCAAGTACAAAAAGTTGAAAGCTAAAGTACAGTCATTGCAACACTGTTTTAATGGCAAAAAATTGGAGAGAATGTGCATTTCCATTAAGAGAGGATTGGTAAAGTAAGTCATTGTACATCCTCACAATGGGATCTGATGTACAGGCACTCCCCGGGTTGGGAACAAGATCCATTCATGTGTCTTTAAATCTTTAAGTTGAATTTGTAGGTAAGTTGGAACAGAAACTAACAAGTCCCAGGAAGTTATACATAAGAATCACCTGAGGATCTCGTTAAACTGTAGATTCTGATTAGTATATCTGGGGTGGAAATGCAAATTCTCAGCAGGGAACTTGTTAGAAGTACAAATTCTCAGCAAGGGTTGGCATTCCAGAATGAACCAGTTCCAAGCCCTGATTTTCAATGAAGATGATTGTGAGGAAGAATTTCTTGCGAACAGGGGTTGGTTCAATTGTTTCAAAGTGTGGGCAAATTTACATCATATTAAAGGGCAAGTACAGTACGAACTGTCTGTAACCCAGGGAAGTGCCTGTATCTGTTGCAAAGAACAAGATATGTTTATATGTACTGGTGTGGAAAAACACCCATGGCACATTGCTGAACAAAGAAAATACTTATTGGAATACTCTGCTTCAAAACAATTTTGAAGAAAAAAATATTATTTTCACATGCATGAAAAATGCCAGAGAGGATATAATCATATTTTATACAGTGGTAGTTAAATCTGGTAAGAGGGTTGGGGTGACTTTGATTTTTTACTTTTATCATTCTGTATTTGGATCTATTTTTAATATGAGCCTACATTGCTTTTTAATAAAAAGGTTAAAATATTAACCATAGAGAGTTTTAATGGTAAAATTAGAACTATATCCAACAGTGTTTCCAGTTTAAGAAAAAGGAGAAGAGTATACTCAGTAGGAGAATATCATGAGACCAATTCTCTTCTAAGGGCCTTAATCCAATAAACTGTCTAGTTCAGCATTTCCCAAATTCTAGTTAACAATACACTGGCCCCTAAGATGCTCCTTGGAGAACAGTATTGGGGAAGCTCTGCATTGTATGTTCTCTTGGAGATTTGCAATGCATGTAAGTCCATGAGAGATCTGGAAAAATCTGCAGGCAAGAAGCCTGATTTTGTTTAACTAAAATTTTCAAACATTTTTTTATTTGGGCAACATTTACAGTACCTATTAATATCACTTAAGTTGAAAAGTGTGGGCCAAGATACCTGTGGGATCCTGTGCTATTCATTTTTTTACCTCTGGTATGGTACTTGACATACAGTAGGTGCTAGTGCAGTGGTTAAGCGTGTGGCTGCTAACCAAAAGTTTGGCAGTTCAAATTCACTAGCCGCTCCAAGGGAGGAAGACCTGGCGATCTGCTCCTGTAAAGATTACAGCTTTGGAAACCCTATAGGGTGGTTCTACTCTGTCCTGTAGGGTTGCTATGAGTCAGAATCAACTTGATGGCAATGGTTTATTATTATTTTTTCTTTTTTAAAAAAATTTTATTGTGCTTTAGGTGAAAGTTTATAGTGCAAATTTGTTTCTTATTCAATAATTTCTACACAAATTGTTTTGTGACATCAGTTGCAATCCCGCAATGTGACAGCGCTCTCCTCCTTTCCATCCTGGGTTCCCTGTGTCCATTCATCTGGTTTCCTGTCCCTTCCTGCCTTCTCCTCTTGCTTTTGGGCAGGAGTTGTCTATTTGGTCTCATATATTTGATTGAACTGAGAAGCACATTCCTCATGTAGTGTTATTCTTTGTTTTATAGGCCTGTCTAATCTTCGTCTGAAAAGTGGGCTTCGGACGTGGCTTCAGTTTTGAGTTAGCAGGGTGTTCAGGAGCCATAGTCTTGGGGGTTCCTCTAGTCTCTGTCAGACCAGTAGTCTGGTCTTTTTTTTTTTGAATTTGAACTTTGTTTTACATTTTTCTCCTGCTCTGTCTGGAACTCCCGGTTGTGATCTCTGTCAGAGTGGTCGGTGGTGATAGCTAGGCACCATTTAGTTCTGCTGGGCTAAGGGTGGTAGAGGCTGTGGTTCATGTGGTCTTTTTGTCCTTTGGGCTAATATTTTCCTTGTATCTTTGGTTTTCTAGCAAAGGGTTTAGGTGCTCAAAAAACACTTGTTAATTATTAAGGAAAGAAGGAATGAATGTTTTGGTGGAATCTTCAACCCTCCCTTATTTGATATTATTTGTGTGTGAATGCTTGTGTGTGCATATATGGATGTATATGTATCTGTGAGTGTGTGTGTGTGTGTGTGAGAGTACATGCATAATCTGGGGATATCTCAAATGAAGAGTGATATAAACATTGTCAGTATAACATATGTATATGTGTACCTGTGCAATATTTTTGCTTAGATATTTGACTCTATTCTGTATTTGGAAGCTACTCTATTAATCAAAATAATCCAGGGAATGTAGTTACAAATGTAGGCAAAGATTCAATCCCTAAGATTTTCAGTCACAGTATGAGCTTTTTCCTAGAGGCCTAGAAAATACTACAGGCCACGTCTTGATAGACTGAAAGGGAAGCTTCACTTAGCAAAGAGGAGAAGGCCTTTTACTTTCCAAATCTTTTTATATAAAGGAAAAATTCTACTTCATCTTTCCAATAGAGAGAAAATAACACACCAGACAAGTGACTTTTTTTTCTTTCATTGGGGTAAAGAGAAGATGAATTATTTTGCTAACTATTTGTATAAACTAACTTAATTCCAAAAAGATAACGTCCTCAGAGCACTTAGGGAACCCTCTTGGCCCACTTATTTCTTCCTCCTTCACCAACTTCATGTAATAAAGGTTCGGAGAAAGAAAAGAGAAATGATATTATCACAGCGATTTTTTCTCAGAAGATAGATAGAAATGCTGAGCAGTCTGCTAAGTCATTTAGCGGATTTTTTCTCCATCCAAGGAACGAGTGAAGTCAAACCTCACCCTGACTCTGGAAGGGAGGGAGGTCTCCTGCCGCAGAACCCCAAGTTCTCAGCCATGACCATTGTTCTAACTGATGCAGTTACCTCTATCGACCTTTACAGCATCTTCACTAGATCATCTCTTCTAGGCATGCTTCCATTTTACCCCGGAATAAATCCAAGCTAACTGAATTTGTATACATCCAAAGAATTTTCTTGATTTCCCAATCATGTGCATGGAGAATGGACTGATGGGGTCATATGCTCTGAAGTGAATCTAGAATGTTCCCATGTTTAGATGAACTAACACACAACCTGGGGGGTGGGGAGGATGGGGTGGGCAGGCACTTCAGAGCTCTTGAAATTAATAGCATATCCTGGATGAAAGTCAGCAGGCCAACAGGTCATACTTCCTACTCAATAACCAAAAAGATAGCAGTTCAAACCCACCCAAGAGCTCCAAGCGAGAAAGACCTGGCAATCTACTCCCGTAAAGATTACAGCCTAGAAAATCCTATGGGAAAGTTCTACTCTGTCACATGGGGTCACTATGAGTCAAAATCAACTTGACAGCACTTAAAAACAACAACAATAAAATTCAGTATATATAGATGGTCCCTGGGTGGTACCCGTGGTATGTGCTTGACCGCTAACCTAAAGGTTAGTGGTTTGAACCTATCCAGGAGCACTGCAGAAGAGAGGCCTGGTGATTGCTTCCATAAAGACTACAGCCGAGAAAACCCTATGGAGCAGTTCTGCTTTGAAACAAATGGAGTTGCCATGAATAAGAATCAACTCAATGGCAACAAGTTGTGTTTTTGTTTTTGTTTTTTTTTAATTCAATGTATGTATTTGTTGATCAACTGGGCTTTAGCCAGGAAAGTACTTTGTAACCTTTAAAATGCAAATACCAGTGGAAAAGCACCACTTAAAGCGTCTTTTTGGTCTGACTGAGACTGGAGGAACCCCAGAAATTATGGCCCCCGGACTGTCAACCCGGAACTAAAACCATTCCGGAGGCCAACTCTTCAGATAAAGATTAGACTGGACTATGAGACATAAAATGATACTCGTGAAGTAGATACATGAAACTAAACGGGCAGTTTCTGTCCGGAGGTGAGATGAGAAGGCAGAGAGGGTCAGGAGCTGGCTGAATGGACACGGGAAATCAGAAGTAGAAAGGAGGAGCGTGCTGTCACAGCATAGGGAGAGCAATTAGGGTTACATAACAATGTATGTATAAATTTTTGTATGAGAGACTAACTTGAATTGTAACCTTTCACTTAAACTACAACAATAAAAGAAAAGAAAGAAAAGAGAAAAAGACAGAACACCTGGGCAGGAGTCAGCCGACTTGATTTTCAGGATCTCACTTAAGTTGTCAAATTGCAAGGCTTCAGATGAGAAGATTGGAAGGATCAATGATTTTTATATTGAGCATAGTAGCTCTGAGGAGGTGATCCATGTGTTCCATGAACAGTAAAGTATTTTCTACCAAGTAATGAAGAATTTAAACTGCCCAAGGAGCTCATTCATTAGTTGTATCCATTTGATAGAGCAAGATTCAGTATAAAATTACCTTTACATGTTTAAAAACTCTTCGGCTAAAACTTTGAAGATCTATAGATGATGTCTTGGGTGGACAAAGCAAATGCCTTCATGGACCAGGCAGGTAGCAAAAATGATTGAGCCAGCCTGGGGCTAGACATTAGGGAATGCTGAAGATTGCGGCAAAGAACATATGCATATCTCGAGGGCGCAATATAGCCTCAGTTCAATGTGGCCAGATCATCCGATATTTCAAGGCAGCCTAGAAAGCTAGAATTTTATGTGTCATTTTGTTGTTTTTTTAAATGTCAGGTGGGTAAATCAAAACTTGACTAAGGGCTATATCCTACCTGTAGGCTGTCAGTGGGTAACCTCAAACAAGTTTATCTTCTAGCTCCAAAATTATATGATTCCTTATATATTTACCCAATTCCTTTATGACGGCAGTAGGAACAGAAGAGGACATTTTATGCACATCTGTTTTGGCCTGCTTTAAAATTATGCCCACAGGTCAGTCCTATCCTGAATTATACCCAACTTGCTAAAATGCTGGGTCTCTGAGCCTCCTTTCTGCAGCTAAGGGCTCGCTGGGGCTCTGGTAACCTGGGAGCTTTTATAAAATGAAGTCTGTGGACTTATCGGAGGTCTGTTTAAATCTTAGCTAAAAATCAATCATTTTTCCTTTAGATCAAGGTTTGGGAGAAATAGTAATCTCTAAATGTAATAAAACGGAGGGGAAACATCAGGCTGCATAGTGATGCCTATTTAAAACCTTAATTTAATAATTTATTAAAATTCTCGAAATCTAGTGTGCAGCTCACTAGTGGATTATAAATTGATCTTGAAACTCAAGCAGTTTTTGTTGTTGTTTTTCTTTTGGGTCAGTGATTTAAAATTCCATGTGCATTCATTTTGTATATGAATAAAAGTTACTTATCAATACACCAACTGAGTTACCAATTCTACTGAAAACAGCATGTAACTAAGGTTTACTGAGGCTTCTTAATGCAGTATTCCACTAAGAAATCTGTCTGCTAGCTCTCTGAAACATTGTAAAGTGCCTGCATGCAAATAATTGGAATTCGTCCAATTTGGGAAGGATAATTTGTTATTGTGTATCATGACTGTTGTCTTGAGTTGTTAGTGATTTTCAATTGCTGTGGTCCTTGCTTTTTAATTATAAATTAGTGTTGGTTTAGTTTCTTCATTATCAATTAAATTTGCTGTGGGCTGTTTGGTTTAACCCTGTAGTGTGTAATGAAGCATATTTGCTTACTTTGAATTAGCTGAAGACTAATGCCATTCCTGCATTGTGGTTCAGAAATGATTCATCTATATCCTTATTGCTAAAAAGATATATTTATGCTAAAATTTGCTTATATGCTAATACTTGTATAGTGACATTGTATACTTCTGTGAACCTGTGCAACATATTCACAAGGTAAGTAATATTTTTGGTTTATTTTGATATCTATAGTGCATCTTCTTATGTAAATAGGCTAATAGATTAATAGGCTAAACATGTAATAGGCTAATCTTATTTTATCAAAATAATTAGTGATTCATAAATGTTTCTTTCCAAGTATTTATTTAAGTATTTTTCCACTGGGAAGTGGAAACAGGTAGGAATTGCACGTTTTACCTCCTCAGTGTGCTGTGGACAAGAAAGTTTGAATGCCATTGTCGTAGAAAGAAATTGTAACTAGAGATCAGCCCTTAATAGAGCTCAGAATTCAAAAGTATGTGACATAGCAAAATAAATAACCTCTCTTCTCTGAAATAAAATCAGAAGATGTAAGACATGGGAACATGGTATTTGGAAGCTTCCCAGATGAGGCCTTATTCATCTGAGCTGTGTTTGTAGCTTCTTACATCTCTTTAACTGAGGAAAATGCAAGATGCCATGTACTGGACATGTACTCGAAAAACTAGGTCACTGGGTGAACGTTTATAGGGCAACATTTTTGACAGCTGCTCCCGGGATTGTTTAGAAGAAAGAGCAAATTTGTGGCTTGCATGCCATCAACCTGTATTATCACAGGCCTAGCTAATGAGTCACAGTGATTGTTCCCATGGAGCCTAGATGTGATTTCTGAATCTTTCTCAGTCCTTCACCAGGCACTGCCTATCCACTGACAGACACACTAGCATGCAAGTTGAGAGTCTTTGTTATTCCTGATGTGGGTTAATTGGCTGACCATCTCTGGAATCTCTCTCCTATCCAACGAAATGCATGCCACAAAACTCTTTCCTTTAAAAAAGAAGAAAATGAACCAAATTTTAATTTATTGAAATTAAAACTTAGTTACATGTGTCCAGTAGCTACCATTTTAGACAGCACAGCTTTGGACAACTCTGTCCACTTCTGAGAGTTGCAAAACTTTCTTAGTGTTACCTCTGGTAATTTTGTAATCTCCCTCCTCATTCATCTCTAACTCCAGGATTTAAAGCACCCCGTGATGCATACTGTAACAGCACGTGGTGCTATTTGATCATAAAACTAGTAGCCGTCAGTGCCAGTCCCACTTCGTGGTGACCCTGCATATGGCAGAGTCCAGCTGTGCTCTGTAGGGTTTTTAATGGCTGATTTTTCAGAAGTTGTTGCCAAACCAATCTCCTGAGGTACCTCTGGTTAGACTCGAACCTCCAGCCTTTCATTAGCAGCTGAGCTAGTCGACTGTTTGCACCACCCAGAGACATGTGATTATAAAGCAAGAAGCAATTCATTCTGACCAGAGAAGATTTGGGAAGGTGTTACAGAGAGGGTGACATTGATGTTCGGCTTTGAAGACTGAGGAGGAAGTCAGCTAGTGGGGAAGGCTGAAGGCTGGCCTGTTCGACCAAAAGGAACAGAACAAGTAAAGACTTAGAGGTCAGTAAGGGAGACAGAAGGAACCCTGGTGGCACAGTGGTTAAGTGCTCAGCTGCTAACCAAAAGGTTGGTGGTTTGAAGTCACCAGCCGCTCTGCGGAAGAAAGATGTGGCAGTCTGCTTCCATAGAGATTACAGCCTTGGAAACCCTACGGGGCAGTTATACTGTGTCCTGTAGGGTCACGATGAGTAGGAATCGACTTGACCACAGTGAGTCTTTTTTTAAGGGAAGCAAGAGGGTAGAGACTGTGGGTCTGGATGCTGGAGGCCCCAGACTAGTTAGAGAAACTATTGTATTCATTCCAATTGAAGCAAAAGCATGCTATTTCTATTCTTGGTTACTGCTTTATAATCAAAAGGCTGTCTTATAAATGTGCACTGATCATCATTGATGGAGAGATAGGTAAGATGGAAGGAAAGGGCCTCAGTATCCGTAATTATAGTCTCTACAGAAAGCATGTCTCTTAATAAAGACGCAGCAAACATACTCAGGTTAGACTCTGAGCCCTGTGAGGCCTTTCGCACCTTTGAATTAATGTTATCTTTCTGCAACAAAAGACAAAATATGCCGCTACTGTTGGTTAAAAATCTGATCACTATATTAAAGGAAACTGCCTATCTCTAAGTCAAAACCTGAGGATGATAATTTTTATTTTTAACATTCAACGAAGTTAATATTTAATATTCAGTGAAATTTATTGACAATTTACTAGGTGCAGAGAAATGCACTTCCTCAATAATGATAGCACTGACACTTTATTGTAATTGCTTTTTTCTCACTGTTTTCCCCAGCAGATTGTAACCTCTGTGAGGGTAGGGAACCCGGCAGTCTGGAAATGCCTGGCACAGTGTCTGGCACAAGATGAGAGCCAAATAAATAATTGCTGAGTGAATGAATGAATGAGCCTAGGTAGTCACTGTTTCATTTAATTCTCCTAATTAAATGAAGTAGAACATCTTTGTAAGGTAAAACATCTTTCCATCTGACCTGTAAAAATACTGAAGAATTAATTGATTTGTTCACGGTCATTTGGTCAAGGTCATGCACAAGGTCGTAACTAGGCAGGGCAAGCTGGGATCTTTGCTGCCTGCTGAAGCAACTCCATTAACTGAGTGCCTGCTATGTGCCAGCCCCAAGATGAGATCTTTCTCATGATACATTGTTTGATCTGCACCACAACCCTATGTAGTTGGTACTGTTATCCTCATTGCACAAAACGTTACAGAATGGGGATGATAATTACAAAGCTGAGAGCAAACCTTAGGTTGTGTAGAGACTCTCAGTCAGGTGTTCTCTCCATCACAACCAAGTACTACTTTTTGAAAAGCATCAGCAAGCTAGTCTCAGTGAATTTAAAGTGCAGAAACAAAGCTATGTTGAGGGGCATTGCTCTGCATTAGCAAGTAACTTTTTTTGGCATTTAGCACGGTTAGGAGATCGGCTGCTAACCAAGAGGCTGGCAGTTCGACTCCACCAGCCACTCTTTGGGAACCCTATGTTTCTCTGTTCTATGGGGTTGCTATGAGTTGGAATTGACTCATCTGTGATGGGTTTGGTTTTTCATTTTGTTATATCATGCAATAGGTATCCTTGGGTGGCGCAGATGGTTAAGCATTTGACTACTACCTGAAAGGTTGGTGGTCCAACTCCAACCAGAGGCAACTTGGAAGAAAGACCTGGTGTTCTACTTCCGAAAGGTTACAGCCTCGAAAACCCTATGGAGCAGTTCTACCTTGTACACATGGGGTCGCCATGAGTTAGAATCGACTTGACAGCAACTGGGAAAAAAAAAAAAAAAATTCATGCAGTAGAGTCCCTGGGTGGTGAAAATGGTTAATACACTCAGCTGCTAACCTAAAAGTTGGTGGCTAAAGTACACCCAGACTTGGCTCAGAAGAAAGGCCTGGCAATCTACTGAAAAGTCAGCCACTGAAAACCTTGTGGAGCACAGTTCTACTCTGACACATGTGGGGTCACCATGAGTCAGAGCCGATTCTACAGCAACTGATTTTGAGTATAATTTTGAGTATTGTGGCTGAGTAATGCTTTATTCTTCATTTTGCTGTACGAAGAGACCTAGCTGAGACCATGCTTTCTTTCCTTATTGAATTAACAGCATCTCATTTTTAAGTATTTTTTATAGGGCTGTTGTCTCCTGACAATTTTTTTTTTCAGACTTTGAAGACCCTTTTTGTGCCCCAGGTGTGGAAGCAGCAGCATAGGATAAATCTACATTTATTGGACTCAGTCTTAGAGAAGATTTTCTGTTTTATTTAAAATGAAGTTATAAATCATTCACATTGGAAAAGAATTCTCTCCAACTGCAATTTAACGTTTTGATAAGATTTTTTGGCATTTATCATGTCGAGACTTTATAAATTGTCTAGGATGTTATAAAGCGGGCTGACCTTTCTGTAAATGGGTTGATTATTTGCAGCAGTGTCGTCTTTTTGTTAAAATATGAAATGTGCTGTCTTTCAAATAAAACTTTCTAGACCCATAGCCGAATAACGCGTTAGGTAGAAATGGCTTAGATAATCAGACCCGAAATCTCACTTTCAAATTCCTCTTATCATTAAAATAAATCCCTTCCCCTATTCTAAAAATAGCCCATGGCCAGCGATGGCGAATTTCTGACACACACTCCGTACTTCCTATGATCATACCATTAAAGACATTGCTAATCGATTACAGCACTCTTCGTAGGTTAACCCAGATTCACCCTCTGAATCATTTTAAATAAAGTACCTCAATCACTCAGTTATTGGATAAGACTGATTTAACAAAAGCAACCACAATGACCGTGAGAATAATCATCATCTAGCACCTGCTACATGCCCCATACTGTGCTACGTGCTTTACTGGGACTTCCTGTTTAATTCTTAGATGAAATATATTGGTCATTCCTGGTCTAGGCTGTTCTTTTATGGAATTCAGTTCCCCATTGAAGGTGGGTCATATTATTGATTCAAAAATAATGATTAAGCAAGTTAATACTTACAAAGTACTTAGAATGATTCCTGGAACACGGCATGTACCCTTTAAGGGTAACATCTGCATACATTTTTGGGAACGGGGGAAGATTTGATTTGCTTGCAGGTCTTGTACCTGACCTCACTGTCTTTACCAGTGGTGACTTTTGGCCTCAGGAGCCCATAGGGATAGTGGCAGCTCTGTGTACTAGATAAACCAGTTCACGTCTCAGTTCTATCGGTTATTACTCATATTAGCTGTAAGTGTGAGCATGTCAGTGTGATTCTCCCTGACTCACCCATAAAATGGGGATTCCTGTTTACAAAATCTCCACCTTGCAGGCTTGAGTAAGAAATAGAGATAATGTCTGCTCTTTACCTGCCATGGTATAGAGCATGTGGTATCTCGTTATATTGTTATGTAAATATATGAATGTCAGAGCAAAGATGGGATATATGGACTGCTAACACATACACCTATATTATTTGATTGTATAAAAATATGCACATAGATATTTTACAACTTGGACTCACTTTATGATCACATCTGAGTCTTCTAATAATAAAAGTCCATGTACTCAGTATTGGCAAAAGGTAGGATTTTATGGCTAATTTCTACTCTGGAATATGTAATGGTTAGCCATGAATTCTAAGTCAGTATGAATAGGTCAGTACTTACAGTATCCTTCCTTCCAACAGCATGTTGTATATGTAATTATTGATGAAGATGCCCTAATCAAGAAGTTTAGTGATGTCTGTATGATTCCAAAATAATAGGGAAGTTTGCTTAATTAATTTAAACATCTGACCAATCACTTCAAAAGTCAGCATTGATGCTTTGTGACTCTGATACTGGATTATAACCCTATTAAAAGCGACACTAAAACAATTTGCTGCTGAGTTAATTCCAATTCATGGCGACCTCATGTGTGTCAGAGTAGAACTGTGCTCCAGTAAAGTTTTCAATGGCTGATTTTTCAGAAGGAGATCTCTAGACCTTTCTTCTGAGATGCCTCTGGGCGGACTTGAACCTCCAATCTTTTGAGCATATTAACTGTTTGCACCACCTAGGGACTTCAAAAAAAGACATTAGTCAACTGAAATCCTAGACCATTTATCCATACTACCTCAGGTTCTTGTTTTTTTTTGTTTTTTTTTTTTTCCATTAATTGAATTGTTTTATAGAAACCATCACCTCTTTATCACAGGACCCAAACACTAAAGAAAAAAAAAAAAACAACCCAGGTATAGACTGATTTAAAAAAAAAAAAAAAAAGCACAATGGTAATTCCCAGAGTACTATTTGTATATTTCAGCTACCTGTACCGCATATTTTCTACTCTGAATACAAAATACTATCTTTGTATATTAAGCATTGCCTAAGTAGCCTGGCATCTAATATTTTGAGCCTTAGAAAAAAATGGAAAAAAGAAAAAAAGAGATGCCAATGACCAGTATTTTATGTTTTAAGATTCTAGAGAATTTAAGCTTAGTATTGAAGAATAGCCTGTATAGTTAGAACCATGGATTAAAGATATTATAAGATGATGATAAAATTGCAATTAGTGTTTCAGAGTCTCCTAAGAACTGTACCCAATAGGCAATAGCTCTCTACTGAAGAGATCAAAAGCCTTATAGCCTTGCTGAGTTCTTTGGTAAAACTTTATTATCTTCTTCTTTTTTTTTTTTTTTTTTACTGTCCTCATTAACATACTTCAAAAATGCTGTTAAGTATTTCTGGCAAGCAGAGCATTGGAGTAATTTTAAGTAGTGTAAAGGATTTATTAATTATAATCTTTTCATGAGTCTGTTTATATTCAATGGTGACATTAATAGGTTGCCAGAACAAACTGGAGTTAATTGTATTTAATTAAATCATTGAAAACAAGTAAGAGTAGTTTATAGTTACTGTAAAAAGAAAGCCGTATTGATGTACTTGTTTGTGTGAATAAGATCTGGTGTAAAGTTCTTTCTACTGAGTGTGGTATTATTCATCATCAGAAAGCAATATAAAAATGCTAATTCCGGAAGGTTGTCATCATAAGAGCTCATTTGGAGTTGGAAACTTCACACAGTATTTGTAGTCTTCTCTCCAGTGTTTGGTAAACATAGCAAGGTTCCTGGCATGACAGACATCTTTGTCTTCCTCTCTATGCCCCTTGAGCAACTTTAAGACCATCTATCCATCCCTCCTTCCTTCCTTGAAGGGGTTGTTTGGTGAGGGGAGAGGTTTAAGATCTGGGTAAAAAAAGGCTTCTGTGAAAAAAATAATGTTTCAAATAAGACCTAAAGAAGTAGGAATGGACTATGCCAAGAGTTAGGGATGGAGCTGGGCTGCAAGAATTCTAGGCAGAGAGAACAGCATTATGAAGGTCAGAAGGCAGAAAGGAATTATACATTGGAAACGTCTAAAGAAGATTAGGAAACAGATCTTTTTTGTCATGGACTAATGCATGTAAATGCTTTGAAGACAGCAAGAGGCAAAGACTTATTAGAGTGGAAACTGACTTCACAAGAGAAAATGAATTTAGCCCTTTTACCCCCGCCTCAAGATTGTGTTGAAGATTTATACACGCATTAAATTAGGACTTTTATTAAATACTCACCATGTACCTGGAGCCCTGGTGGTGCGGTGGTTAAGAGCAATGGCTGCTAACCAAAAGGTCAGCAGTTGGAACCCACCAGCCACTGTTATGGGGTAGTTCTACCCTTCCTATGGGATCACTATGAGTGGGAATTGACTTCACGGCAATGGGTTTGGTTTGATTTTGGTTTTATGTACCTGGCACTGTCCTAGGATTCTATATTATTTTATTAATCCTTACACTTACCACACAGTCAGGCACCTACTTTTATTTATTTTTTTTTACCGATGAGGAAAACAAGACATAGAGAAGTTAAATAACTTGCCCAAAGTGCACAGTTAGTGAGTGATAAAGCCAGGATTGGAATTGGAGTAATGTGGTTCCAGGTTCCTGGGCAACATAAATGGTTTATGCTCGACTGCTACTCTAAAGGCTGGCGATTTGAGCCCACCCATTGGTGCCTTGGAAGAAAGGCCTGGAGATCTGCTACCGTAAAGGTTAGAGCCAAGAAAACCCTTTGAAACAGTTGTACTCTGTAACACATGGGGTCACTATGAATTGGAATTAACTCAACAGCAACAGGTTTGGTTTAGTTTTTAACCTGGTTCCAGATCCGTGCTCTTAATGGCTACAATACTGAAGCTCCCTGCCTCCACCGGTACAATTAGTTTAGATGTGATGGGCAGTACAGGTATCCCCCACTTTTTCAAAGTTCATTTTACGCCACTTCATTTTTATGAAAGACCTACATTAGTACCTGCTTTTGCTAACTGAAAGAAATCTGAAGAGGATTTTCACTTTCATGAAAAAAAAATCCAAAAAGCAGAAATATCGTTCAGCATTTGTTTTACAGCTTGAGGTGAAAGAGGGAGCGCACCCTGAGCATCTAGTGTGGCGTTGCCAAGCTCCTTCCCTGGGAACTACACTCAGCATCTCAGCACCAAACCACCGTAGCTTTGAACTGTGTCTGTGAGCATCTGTGCTTTATCTCAATTTATTTCGTGCACCCGTTAGCAAGATGTGTCCTAAGGTATCGGAAAAGCCTAAGAGAGCTTGTAAGGGTTTTATGTGTTATTTGGTATGATTTGGTAGGTTATTTTTTGGGTCTGGTAACACTCAAAATTTTTCCCATGTAAATTAACGGTAACTGCTTCTTTGCTTTACACCATTTCCGCTTATGAAAGGTTTTATAGGAATGCTCTACTTTCGGATAGTGGGGGAAACCTGTATTAAGATAGATATAAAGGTATGTTAGTATAGACTATGTGATACTGTGGTAACAAATCATCCCCCAAGTCTCAGTGGCTTAAGACAACGAAGATTTATTTCTTGATCATGCTACTGCTGCTCGTGAAGGTTGCCTGGGGCCTCTGCTCTGTGCTGTCTTCAATCGAGAGTCCAGAGCACATCCAGAAACAGCACTGTTTATCAGGGCAGGGAAAAGAGCGTTTTGGAGGTTCTCACATTAGCTTTTGCTTGAAAGGGACACAGGTCACTTCTGCTCACAACTCATTGGCCATACCTGGTCATATGGCTTGACCCAATGGCAAAGGCCATGAAATGCAGTCCTCCTGTGTGCCCAGAAAGCAGATAGCAGAAAATCTTTAGTGAAGAGCGTTAATAACTATCATTAAATGCCTTGTTGTTGTTAGGTGCCGTTCAGTTGATTCGACTCACAGAGACCCCATGTGACAGATTAGAACTGCCCCATAGAGTTTTCTTGACTGCAATGTTATTATGAAAGCGAATCCTTACCAGGTCTTTCTCCTGTAGAGTCGCTGGGTGAGTTCAAACCGCCGACCTTTCAGTTGGCAGTCAAAAGCTTAACTGTTTATGCTACCAAGCCTCAGTGGTTAGGAAATGATATTCCCTTTGTTACGGCACTCTTCCATTCTTAGATACCCAAGTTTAGGTATTTTAGCTTATTTCAGCATTTGGACAAGATTCCAGGAACTTCAATTACTCAGTCTATAAAGAAGGCAAAAGGAGATAATCTAGTTAATAAATTAACAACAAACAAAACAATGTCCATCATCTGCTTTGATTTTTTTTAACCCAGCTGACGTTTGAATGAATGAATGTTTCATGGTCCACCTCCTCATTTGGTTGAAGGTGAAGGAAACCTTTCATGTTGTGGAAGTTCCTGTCCTTTTCTCCATTGAGTCTCTTCCCCTAGCAAATGCCTGATGCTCTAGCTTGCTCACTTTCTCTCTTCCCTCCCTTCACCTCTCACTTGTGTAAGTCTGATCTGTGAACTGATTCCCAGTTTTAAGAAGAATTGCCGCCTGTGAGTAAAAGATCAAAGCATCCAGTACTACACCATCTAGGATGCTGCTGTTTGCTTTAGATGAAATTTTATAGGGCATGTACAATAAGTGGGTGATACTTTTGTATTATCCTAGGTGTTTTTCTATTCTTCTTATTTTCATTTCCAGAACTATGTGTGTGTTTCTAGTAGGCAGGCAGAGAAATCAGTTCTGGATCAAATGCATCCATTTGTCCGGGATTATTGCATGTAAATGCTTTGATGACAGCGGGAGACAAAGGCTGGTAAGAGTGGATGCTGACTTTGGAAGGAAAAAATTAACGAAGCTAGGAAAACAGTGATAGCAGAGAACATTGCAATTTTAGGTGCTAAATGACTTATTTTCAAACCCTGGGTGTATGGTAATGTTATTCTTCTCCCCCTTCTTTTAATTAAGCACTTTCAGTGCATCGTGACCTCAGATGAAGAAGAGTTGTCTTAGGGAGAGTTAGATTTCCTGTGAGCAGTTACTTAATGAACAGGGTTTTTCCTTATTAAATTAGAGAAAATCTGTGTTGATAGGCAGAGCAGAAAAGCTATAATTCACTATTGTGAGGCTGAAGGAAGAGAAGGAAAAAATAGGGAGATAAGCTTGTATATGTCATGACTCTTCTATCTAGCTTGTATCTGACACCTTTCTCTGTCACGAATGTCATTTAGCAAGTGCTGCTTTCCCAAGGGTGGTTCAGGAAGACAGCGCTTACGTATCAGGTTTGGTTTTTTTTGGAAGTTGGCATTAATTTTTGACCTCCCACCGCTTAGGGGTGGAATGAGGCTGAAGCAATTATTTTGTCAAGACTTCACAGGACTCTGTGGAGCCCTGATGGTGCAGTGGTTAGGAGCTCAGCTGCTAACTAAAAGGTCGGCCAGTTTGAATCCACCAGCTGTTCCTTGGAAACCCAATGGGGCAGTTCTACTCTGTCCTGTAGGGTCGCTATGAGTCAGAAGACAGCAGTGAGTTTGGTTTGGTTTGGTTTAGTTTAATGGACTCCCTAGATTGGGATTAAAGTTTTTCCCATTGTGTCTTTCTCCCTACTCATCTCCTTGCTACACACATGCGTACACACACACACGTGCACATACACACTCTCTATTAAAATCGACTAAATTATATTTAAGTAACTAAGAGGTTGGAAATTACCTTAGCAATGATCTAAGCTAAGCTTTCATTGCACAAGTCATTTGCCTCAAAATATCCCCTGTCAGAGAAGTCAATGATTAACTCTAAATTTAGATTCTTTGGCCATGTTGTTTTGGGGCATGATAAAATTGGGGATGATTCCTTTCTCTGGATTAGACAAAATTCTTTTAATTGTAAAATTGAGTCTCTGATCCGCTTCTTGCCCAAAATCTCTTCTACCCATGGTTTTTTTTTATCTCAGTCAGTGGCAACTCCATCCTACCTATTCCTCACATCGAAAACCTTGGAATCACTACTGACCGCTCTGTCCAGGATCGCAATAGAGGGTTCTGGACGGAGCAGGAGAAAAATATAGAACAAAATTCAAATTTATAAAAAAGATTGGATTTACTGATCTCATAGAGACTGGTGGAACAGCCAAGACTATGGCCCTTAGACACCGTTCAAACTTGAAACTGAAGCCAGTTCCAGAGATTGCCGTGCAGCCAAACAATGGACAGGCTTACAAAATGAGCAATAATACCCGTGAGGAACGTGCTCCCCAGAACAATCAGCTACACAAGACCAAAAGGGCAGTATTTGTCCAAAGGCAGGATTCAGAGGGCAGGAAGGGGTAGGAAAGCTGGGAAAATGGAAACAGCGATCTCAGGGAGGAAATGGGGAGAGTGCTGACACATTGAAGGGATAACAACCAATGTCACGAAACAAGCTGTGTGTAAACTGTTGAACGGGAAAGTAATATGCTCTGTAAACTATCGCCTAAACCACAATAAAATGTTCAAAAAAAAAAAAAAATAACACCTTGGAATTGCCCTCAACTCACTCCTTTCTCTCAGAATCCACATTCAGTCTGTCAGCAAAGCTATTTCTCCTTTAACTTCAGAATATATACAGGCTCCAACCATTTATCCCCGCGACCACTGCTGCTGTCCTGGGCCATGCCACTAATTTACTCTGAGGTGGATTATTAAGGAAGTCCATGGTGGGCCCCTGGCTTTCGCCTTTGCTCCCCTATGGTTATTCTCTACGTAGCAGGCAGAATGGTAAGGTTAAAAAGTGAGTCAGATCTTGTCATTCATCTGCTGAAAATCCTCAGTGGCTTCATGCTTCTCTCAGGGTATGAGTCAAAGTCCTTATACTGAGCCCCACACAATGTGTCCCTCAACTGTTACCCCATTATCTTTGTGACGATTCTTGCTACTCTCAGCTTCTCAGTCTCCTCTATCTACATTGGCCTCTTTGCTGTCCACTCAAAGACAAACATATTTCTATGTTTATTTGCTCTTTCTCTGCCTGGCTTGCTCTTCCCCAGATATCGACGGATACACATCCTCTCCCCCTTCTAGCCTCTGCTCAGGTATTGCCTCCTCTGTGATGTCTCCTCTGGCCACGTTATTTATTTACTTTTAATTTCACCTCTGCCCAGCACTCCAGATCGTCCTTACTCTGCTGTACTTTCTACCACAGCGTTTCTTGCCTTTTAATGTACTATATCATTTATTTATTTATTATATTTAAGGACCCATGGTGGTGCAGTGGTGACAGTGCTTGGCTGCACCGAAAGGTCAGTGGTTCAAACCCACTCCCGGGAGAAAGATGTGGCGGTCTGGTTCCATAAAGATTACAGTCTTGGAAACCCTATGGGGCAGTTCTTCTCTGTCCTGTAGGGTCACTATGAGTTGGAATACACTCGATGGCAGCAGTTTTTTTTTTTTTTTTTTAATGTACTGTATCATTTACTTATTAATTTATTGTCTGCCTCTCCCCATTAGAATGTAAGTTCCACAAGGGCAGATATTTTCATCAGTTTTGGTCTCTGATGTATCACAGGGCACAGAGTACACTCTCAATAAATATCTGTTGACTGAATGAATGAATAAGAGAGAAATATTAGGACTTCATGAGATAGAGACCATTTCCTCTGCTCCTTATCAAATATAATAAGTATTCATATGTTGAACCCTGGCATTCAGTTCTCTGCTGAAAATGGAATTCCTTCCTAGCTTCATTTGGTCTGGACCCCTGAACTGGCATGACTCTGTTGGCCATTGGAGTGAACACAGCAGCCCACAACCAAACCGTTGTGAGCATGAGCTGACTGGTCCAGCAAGTGTGGGAGGGAGAGATACTCTGGGATGATGGTGACGTCAAATCACATTCCCAACCTGAGGGTCCGTCCTTTCACAGTTCTCCAATAAAAATCCAATGGCAAATTAGGATTATTTTTAATTGCAGAGGGATTTTATTACAACTTTTTTTTTTAATATCATGCCTTTTCAAGAACTTTTTATAATGAAAATTCCTGCGGTATTGACAATTCTTCAAAAACATCATTTTTTAAATTGTGTTTTAGGGGAAAATTTATGGCACAAATTAGTTTCTCATTCAAAAGTTTATACAAATTGATTTGTGACATTGGTTTCAATCCCCTTTCACTCACCCCCTTTCCCTTTACATTACAGATTCCCTGTGTCCATTTGTCCAGTTTTCCTGTCCCTTCTTGCCTTACCTACCGTCTTTGCTTTTGGGCAGGTGTTGCCCATTTGGTATGGTATACTTTATTGAACTAAGAAGGACGTTCCTCATGTGTGTTACTCTTTGTTTTATAGGCCTGTCTGATCTTTGGTTGAAAGGTAGACTTTGGGACTGGTTTCAGTTCTACATTAGCAAGGTGTCCAAGGGCCATAGTCTTGGGGGTTCCTCCAGTGTCTGTCAGACCAGTAAGTCTGGTTTGTTTTTGTGAATTTGAATTTTGTTCTACATTTTCTCCTCCTCTTTCTGGGACCCCCTATTGTGATTCCTGTCAGAGTGGTTGGTGGTGATAGTTGGGCACCATCTAGTTCTTCTGGGATAAGGCTGGTGGAGGCTGTGGTTCATGTGGTCCCTTAGTTCTTTGGGCTATTATTTTCCTTGTGTCTTTGTTTTTTTGTCATTCTCCTTTACTCCTGACAGAATGGGGCCAATAAATGTATCTTAGATGGCCGCTTGTAAGCTTTTAAGACCCCAGACGCTACTAGCCAAAGTAGAATGTAGAACATTTTCTTTATGAACTATGTTATGCCGGTTGACCTAGATGTCTCCCCAGACCATGGTCTCCAGCCTTCCTTTCCAATTTGAATGCCCTTTAATTCTTTTTCTTGCCTTATTGCTCTAGCTAGGACTTCCAGCACAGTGTTAAATAGGAGTGGTGATAAAGGACATCCTTGTCTTGTTCCTGTTCTCAGTGGGAATGTTTCCAGGCTCTTTCCATTGAGAATGTTGTTGGCTATTGGTTTTGAATAGATACCCTTTATTATGTTGAGGAATTTCCCTTCTATTCCTATTTTATAGAGAATTTTTATCAGGAATGGGTCTTGGACTTTATCAAATGCCTTCTCTGCACCAATTCAGATAATCATATGATTCTTTTGTTCTCTTTATGTGGTAGATTGCGTTGATTGATTTTCTAACATTGAATCATCCCTTCATACATAGTATGAATCCCATTTGGTCATGGTGTATTATTTTTTTGATATGATGCTGAATTCTATTGGCTAGCATTTGTTGAGAATTTTTGCATCTTTCTTTTTTTGAGGTGTCTTTGCCTGGCTTTGGTATGAGAGTTATGCTTCATAGAATTAATTAGGGAGTATTTCTTCCTTTTCTATGCTCTGAAATAGTTTGAGTAGTAGTGGTATGAACTCTTTTCTGAATGTTTGGTAGAATTCTCCAGTCAAGCCATCTGGGTCAGGACTTTTTTTGTTGGGAGATTTTTTTTATTACCTTTACAATCTCTTCTCTTGTTATGGGTCTGTTCAGATTTTCTACCTCAGTGGGAGGTAGAAAGACAAAGAATAAAGGAGAAAAAAATGGCGCCGCAGGAGCCAACAGGTGGGGGTGGGGGTGGGGGTGGGGGTGGGGGTGGGGCAGATCCAGGGCGGCATCGGGCTGATGGCTCTCTAGCCTAGCAGCACAGTGTGGTCTGTCAAGAAGGAGTGTAGGTGGTATACAGGGCAGAAGGGTGAGGGGTGAGGAAGTGTGTTTTTCTGGTTACTGGGTGGTCTGTCTCCTGTTGGGAGATACGTGAAATTGCCTTCCTGTACTCCCTGTCTGGTGTTGTCGTTCAATATGTTCCAAGATGATGATGCTGTTCCTTGTTAGTAGGCAAGGGACTTCCACTCTGTATCTCTCCATATTCTCTGTTTTCCTTCAGTTTCTTCTTCCATTTGGTGTTTGATCTTTATCCCTTCATTTGATGCTTAGGGTTCTAGGATTGACATTTATATCTGTTTCACTTAGTTTTTCGGGTCTTTGCTGCAGAAGGACGGCATGATGTGTCTGTCTAGGGTGCCTTGTTAGCTCTGCCTCACAGAGGGTAAAACCCCTTTTAAAGAGAGAACTTTCAGATTTAAATGTTCTTTTCTTCTGATGTAATAATAATAGCTAAAACTTACATAGCCTTTATTATGTACTGAGTCCTACTGCAAGCAATATATGTGTATTATATATTTATCATTTAATCCTGACAATAACCTGATGAGGCAGGAACTTTTAGTATCCCCATTTTTCAGATGAGGAAGTAAAAGCTCATAGAGGTTAAGTAATTTGACCAAGGTCACATAGTTAGTAAATTTCAGATCTAGGATTCAATCTTAGACCAAACCAAAAACCAAACCCGTTGCCGTCGAGTCGGTTCCGACTCATAGCCACCCTATCGGACAGAGAAGAACTGCCCCATAGGATTTCCATGGAGTGGGTGGTGGATTCAAACTGCCAACCTTTTGGTTAGCAGTCTGATTCTATAATCTATCCTCTTAACCACTGTCCTATACTCTCACTTGTGTGTACCTTGTTTCTGGAAAGGGATACACATTGATTTTGGGATGTCAGTGTCCCGTAAAATGAACAATATTCTCAGACTCCATGGAGGGCATTTTCCTAAGTGTTTTCTATATGACATGGGGGAACTTATTACTTAGTGAAGTAGCTCATTTTAATACAGGGTAGTTGCATAATTATTAGAATTTTTCCCCCTGCTAACTTAACAGAATCTTGAGGAAATTTGGGCTAGGGAAGAACATCTGGATAATCTATGATTGGGGTGGGGGGTGGTTACAGAGGAATTTTAATGTGTCTTCCGTAGAAGAGCAATTGAGATATATAAGACGGTATGTTTCTCTTAGGTCAACCCTTTTACAAGCTAATTGATTATCCTTTGGAATGGTTTGGCGGTGGACTAGGATAGGACTGGGGACCACCAATTTTTATTTAAACAGCCCAAGATCACAATAGCTTTTTTTGACAGCTGTATCACCCTGCCAACTCAAATTGAGTTTATTGTCAATGAAAACCCCCAGGTCTCTTTCACACATGGCAGAGTGAAGTCACAAATCTCATGTTTCTATTTTCACAGCTGGCTATTTGGACCCAAGTGTGGACTTTAAATTTGTCCCTGTTACTTTTTATCTCATTAAATTTCAACCTTCATTTCACCTTATTGGAAACTTTAAGATTCCAATTCTCCCATCTACTATATATTTTTATTTTTTTAATTTTTATATATTTTCCTGTTATTGAGAATATATACAACAAAATGTACACCTATTCAACAGTTTCTACACGTACCATTTAGTGACATTAATTACATTCTTTGAGTTGTGCAACCACTCTCACCTTCATTTTCTGAGTTGTTCCTTCCTCATTAACATAAACTCACTGCCTCCTAAGGTTCCTATCTAATCTTTCAAGCTGCTGTCGTCAGTTTGATCCCATATAGATAGTTCCTAAAGAGTATAACGCTCAAGGCAGACATTTTTTACTAGTTAAAGTAAACTATTGTTTGATTTTAAGAAGACTTCAGGGGACATTTTTGGTTTAAGTTTTAAAGATTATCTCAGGGCAGTAGTTTCGGGGGGTTCATCCAACCTTCATAGCTCTAGAAAGTCTGGAGTCCATGAAAATTTGAAATTCAGGTCTGCATTTCCCCCTTTTGATCAGGCTTCTTACAGAGACTCTTTGATCAAAATGTTCAGTAATGGTAGCTGGGCACCATTCCATTCTGGTCTCATGGCAAAGGAGGCATTTGTTCATGGGATCAATTATCAAAACATTCCATATTCTCCTTCTATTTCTGACACTTTTTCCTCTGTTGCTACAGGCCAGTAGAGACCAATTGTTGTGCCTTGGATGGCTGCTTTCAAGCTTCTGCAACTCTAGGCACTATGCAATGCACTAGGAAGTAGAATGGAAGCACTAAGCATGTTATTAGGCCAATTAATTGGGATGTCCCATGAAACCATGACCCTATACCTCCAAACTAAGAAACTAAATCACATGAGATTTTTGGTTGTACATAAGTAGCTTCAGAAGCTACTATTTTTTTTTGTCTTTGTTGTAAATATATCTATCATACAACTTTGGCCAACTCAACTTCTTACAGGGGAACAACTTATTAACAGCAATTATAATTGGTTCTGCACCCCTACCCTTAATCAATGTGATTTTTCCACCTCTGCTAAACACTAATAAACTTTATTCTCTATATATTTGCCTTTTCTTGTCTTTTTATGTAAGTGTGGTCATACAATATTTGCCCTTTTGTGATTGATGTATTTCACTCACCATAATATCTTCCAGTTCCATCCATATTGTAGCATGTATCAATACTTCATTTATCCTACTGGTTTAGGAGTATTCCATTGTACGTCTGTAACACATTTTGTTTATCCATTCATCCATGGGCATTTTGGTTGTTTCCACTTTTTGGTATTGTGCATAGTGCTGCAATGAAGATTGGTGTACAAATCTCTGTTTGAGTCTCTGCTTTTAAGTCTTTCGGGTGTATACCTAGTAGTGGATTTGCTGGGTCATATGGTAGCTCTGTTTTTAGTTTTTTGAGGAATCGCCACACTGTTTTCCACAGCAGCTGTCCAATTCTGCACTCACACCAGCAATGGGTAAGGGTTCCAATTTCCCCCACATGCTCACCAACATTAAGTTTTTTTTTTAAATCTTAGCCATCCTGGTGGGAGTGAAATGGTATCTCATGGTTTTTGATTTGCATCTCTCTGATGGCTGATGATGCTGAGCACCTTTTCATATGTTTGGTGACCGTTTGAATGTGCTCTTTGGTGAAATGACTATTCAAGTCTTTTGCTCACTTTATGATTGTCTTTTTGTTATAGAGTTGTCAAAGTTTTATATATATTTTGGATATTAGATGCTTGTCAGGTATATGGTTTCCAAAAATATCCTCCTAGTTGGTAGACTGTCTTTTCACTTTTTTGGTAAAGATTTTGATGAACAAAAGTTTTTAGTTTTTATGAGGGCTGATTTATTTAGTCTTTTGTTATTATGTTAGATAATCCATTATTAAAAGCTAGGCCTGACAGCATTGCCCCTTCTTTTTCTTCTAAGGATTTTATGGTTTTAGTTTGCACATCTAGGTCCTTAATCCATTTTAAATTTGTCTTTGTGTGTACTGTGACACATGGATCCTGTCTCATTTTTCATCATGTGGAAATCCATTTTTTCCAGCACCATTTATTGAAGAGACTCTTCTTTTTCCATTGAATGAACTTAGTACCCTTGTCAAAAATTAACTGACCATGTATGTGTGGGTTTATTTCTGGACTCTCAATTCTATTCCATTGGTCTATGTGTCTATTGTTATACCTGTACCAGGCTGTTTTGATAACTGTAGCTGTTGACAGCGCCTAACAACAACAACAACATAGTATGTTGTAAAATCAGAAAGTGTGAGTCCTCCTACTTTGTTCTCTCTCAACATTGCTTTCGCTATCTGGGACTTCTTGCAATTCCATATAAAGTTGAGGATTGGCTTTTCTATTTCTGTAAAAAAGGCTGTTGGAATTTTGATTGGGATTGCATTGACTATATAGATCATGTTGGGTAGTACTGACATCTTAACAGTATTAAGTTTTCCAATCCATGAACATGGAATATCTTTTGATTTATTTAAGTCTTCTTTAATCTCTTTCAGCAATGTTTTATACTTTTCATTGTATAAATTCTTCACATCCCTGGTTAGATTTATTCCCAGGTATTTTATTCTCTTAGATGCTATTGTAAATGAAATTGTTTCCCTAATTTCTCTTTCAGATTTCTTATTGCTGGTATATAGAAACCTAACTGATTTTTGTTGTTGTTGTTGACCTTGTATCCTGCAACTTTGCTAAATTCTTCTATTAGCTCTAGAAGTTTTCTTGTGGACTCTTTGGGATTTTCTATATATAGGATCATATCATCAGCAAATAGAGACAATTTTACTTCTTTTCTGATCTGAGTAGCTTTAATTTTATTTTTTCTTATTGATTTGGCTAGGACTTCTAATACAATATTGAACAGAAGGGGTAAGAGCGGGCACCCTTGTCTTGTTGCTGATCTCAATGGGAAAGCTGTCAGTCTTTCTCCATTAAGTATAATATTGGCTGTTTGCTTTTCATATATACCCTGAATCATATTGAGGAATTTCCCTTCTATTCCAATCTTCTTTAGTGTTTTCATCAAGAAAGGGTGTTGAATTTTATGAAATCCTTTTTCTACATCCATATAGATGATCATGTGGTTCTGTTCCTTTGTTCTATTGGTGTGATATATTACCCTGATTAATTTTCTAGTGTTGAACCATCCCTGCATTCCTGGAATAGATCCCACCTGGTCATGGTGTATGACTTTTTAAATATACTGTTGAATTCTGTTCTCTAGTATTTTGTTGAGGATTTTGCATCTGGATTCATAAGAGATATAGGCTTGTGGTTTTCTTTTCTTGTGGTGTTTTTGTCTGGTGAGTATCAAGGTTATATTTGCTTTATAGAATGAGTGAGGGAGTATTCTTCCTTCTCTCTCTTTTGGAAGAGTTTAAACGGTATTGATGTCAGTTCTTCTCTAAATGTTTGGTAGACTTCCCCAGTGAAGCCATCTTGTCCAGGACTTTTTTTTTGGTTGGGAAGTTTTTCATCATTGAGTCGATTTCTTCACTTGTTATGGATCTGTTGACATCAGTTTGGGTAGGTTGTGTGCTTCTAATAATTTTGTCCATGTCATCTAGTTTATCCAGTTTGTTGCCATACAGTTGTTCATAGTATTCTGCCATAATTCTCTTTATTTCTGTTGGGTCAGTTGTAATGTCCTCTCTTTCATTTTTTATTCTGGTTATTTGCATCTTTTCTCTTCTTTTGTTTGTCAACTAGTTAAAGGTTTGTCAATTTTATTGATCTTTCCAAAGAACCACTTCTGGTTTTATTGATTCTCTCTGTTGTTTTTCTGTTTTCAATTTTATTTATTTGCTCTCTGATCTTTGTTCTTTCTTTCTTCTGGTAGGTTTAGGCTTAGTTTGCTCTTCTCTTTCTAGTTCCTGGAGTTGTCAAGTTAGGCTGTTGATTTGAGAACTTTCTTCTTTCTTCATGGAGGCATTTACTGCTATAAGTTTCCCTCTGAGTACCACCTTTACTACATCCAGTAAGTTTGGGTATGCTGTACTTTCATTTTCATTTGACTCTTGGAAATTTGTGATTTCTTCCTTGACTCATTGGTATTTTAATAGTATGTTGTCTAATTTCCACATGTTTGTGTATTTTCCAGGTTTTTTCTGTTATTGATTTCTAGTTCCACTTTGCTGTGATCAGAGAAAATATGTATGATTTCAATCTTTTTAAATTTATCAAGACTTGCTTTGTGACCTGACATATTGTCTATCTTGGAGAATGATCCGTGTGCACTGGAGTAGACTGTATATTGTGCTGTTGTTGGCTACAGTGTTCTATATATGTCTGTTAAGTCTAGTTGATTTATAGCTTCATTCAAGTCCTGTTTCTTTGTTGATCTTCTTTCTGGATGTTCTGTCCAATATTGAAAGTGGTGTATTGAAGTCTCAAACTATTTTTGTAGTAGTATATATTTCTCCCTTCAATTTTATCAGTGTTTGCTTTATATATTTAGGTGCCTTGATGTTTGATGCATATATATTTATGATTGTCACATCTTCTTCATTAATTGGTCCTTTCATCAATATAATGTCCATCTTCTAACAGATTTTGTCTTAAAGTCTACTTTGTCTGATGTTAAGATTGCCACCCCAGCTCTCTTTTGGTTATTATTTGCACGGGACATTTTTTTCTATCCTTTCTCTTTCAACTTATTTGTGACCTTGGGTTTTAGATGTATCTCTTGTAAACAGCATATAACTGGATTATGTTTTTTTATCCATTTTGCCACTCTCTGCCTTTTGATCAGAGTATTTAGTCCATTTACATTCACTGTAATTACTGATAAGAAGTGACTTATTTCTGCCATTTTGTTATTTGTTTTCTTTTGTATGTATCTTAAGCCTTTTTCTCTTTGTCCTTTATTGCTATTTACTTTTGTGTTTTGTTGGTTTATTTTTGTGAGCCTTTTCAATTGCTTTCTCCTTTCCTTTTGTGTATGCTTTTTATATATTTTTTTTAGTGGTTACCATGAATATTATATTTAAGAGCTTATCTTTATAACATTCTAGGGTAAGTTGGTACCAACTTAACTTCAGTAACATTCAAGAAATTCTATATCTACATCATTCCTCTTCCCCCTTTTGTTGTTCTCACTAATTTCATCTTTACATTTTATGTGCCCTATAACATAATTTTATCTTTGCTTTTTGTATATTTGTTATTTAAAAAGATGGAGGACAAAACATTTAAAATTATTAAGCATGAATACCTTATTACTAGCCCTTATACTTCTCCATGAATTTCTCTTTATTAGGGTTCATTATTTTTATGTATAGCTTTGAATTACTTTCTCGTGTCTTTTCCCTTCCATATGCAGATCTCCCATTTATATTTTTTATAGGGCCAGTCTGGTGGATATGTACTCTCTCAGCTTCTGTTTCTCTGGGAATGTTTTAATTTTACCCTCGTTCTTGAAGGATAGTTTCACTGGTTATAGTATTATTGGTTGACAGTTTTTTGTTTCAGCACCATAAGTATATCATTCCATTGCCTTCTGGCCTCCAGTGTTTCTGAGGAGAATTCAGCACTTAATCTTATTGGGAATCCTTTGTATGTGACTGTTTGCTTCTTTCTCACAGCTTTCAAGATTTTCTCTTTGTCTTTACTTTTTGACAGCCTAACTATGATGTGTCTTGGTGTAGATCTCTTTGGGTTTATCCTGCTTGGAGTTCTTTGAGCTATTTGAATTTGTAGATTCATGTCCTTCATTAGATTGGGGAAATTTTCTGTCATTATTTCTTCAAATACTCTTTTTGTCCCTTTCTCTTTCTCATCTCCTTCTGGGATTCCCATGATGTATAATTAGGTCTCTTGTTGTTGTCCTATAATTCCATTACTCTTTTTGTCCCTTTCTCTTTCTCATCTCCTTCTGGGATTCCCATGATGTATAATTAGGTCTCTTGTTGTTGTCCTATAATTCCATTAAACTGTGCTCAACATTCTTGAGCCTCCATTCTTGTTGCTCTTCAGTGTCTGTAATTTTAACTATCTTATTCTCTGATTCGCTTATTCTTTCTTCTGCCTGGTTAAATCTCTTGATAAGTTCTTCTATTGTGCTTCTCATTTCAATTATTATCCCTTTCTGTTGCAGTATCTCTTTTTTTTTTTTAGACCCGCATTTTGTTATTGAATTGTTTTCTTAATTTCTTTTAGCTCTTTGTTTATGTTTTCCATGAGTTCTTTAATTATATTTTATGTAGTTGTATCATATTCTTCCATTTTTTTCATAATTTAGTCATCCCTAGATGTGCTTTCATTCCCTTTGACAGGTTAATTTGGATGGGCCATTGTTTATCTGTTCTTTGTGTGTCTTGTGATTTTTTGTTGAAGCATTGGAATTTTCAAGGGAGTTAACTTTCTCAGTTTTCCCCAGTATTTGGTGTTTTTGCCTGCACTACTTTCTGCAAAGAACTCTTAGGCAGGCAGACGGGCAGAGCCTTCAGCCTTGCATGCTCTTTCCTCTCCCTCTGTGTGATAGCTTCTTCTTCCCGGGTTTAATAGGATTAGAAAGTTTCAGGTCTCAGTTTTCAGCTTGCAGTCTCTCCCAAACACACCAGAGAACACACTGTGGTCAACCTGTCTACCAGTGGGCACTGCCACTCAGGTGAGAGACCATGTACTAATCAATCTGTCCACCATGGGATATAGTCCTCTCTCTCTGGTTATTACTCCCTTCCCTTCTCTGTTTCTGTAGCCACATTTTTAGTTGGAAAATCTGCACACAGAAATCCCCCTTCAGGACTGAGTGTTGTACTTCCTTTCCTGCTCTGTGGGGGCTGGGTGTATCTGAGCTGGCATTCAGGGGAAGCACAGGCAGACTTTCCTCCATTTCAGGAGCAGGAGGGGCTGGCAATCCCCAGAAGGACCCCTAAGAGGTCTGTCTTGTTGGTTTCAGAGCCCCAGTGGTCCTGTGGTGGTTGGGGAAGCAGTCTCCTTTTAAGCGACCCGCCTCCTGACTCCACTGTAGGGAACCTTCTGTAGGAGTTCTTCTCAGTCCAGCAGCCCACTGTGACTGGTTAGGGGAGAGTTGTCACACTCTGAACAGATCCTTGGAGAGGTCTTCTTTGTTGCCATCAATGCCCCCTCTGTTGTATGTTGGCTGTGGGATGTAGCCTCCACTTAAGATGCCTGCTTCCAGCACACAGCAGCCTCAGTCAGCAGACCTCAGTGCTGACTGGAATGGGGAGCAGACGGGCATAAACTGATCCCCAGGGAGGTCTGTCCTGTTGGTTTCAGAAGCCTGAGCTAGAGAGTGCACAGGGAGGCAGGTAGAGTGCTCACTATGGGAACAGACTACACTGTGGGGGCCTTCTGTAGCTGTTTGCAACAGACTGGCAACCAGCAAGTACCAGGTGGGGAGGGGGTGTCATGCTTTGGTCAGATCCCCATGGAGGTCTGTCTTGTTGCTATCAGAGTCTCTCAGGTCGATTGTTGACATGAGTGCAGCCTCCACTCAAATCTCCTGCTTCCTAGCACACAGCAGCCTCAGATAGCAGTCTTCAGCTCCAACCAGAAGTCGGGGTGGAATAACCCTAAATGACCCCTGGCTGGGTTTGTCCTATTGGTTTCAGAGGCCAGAGCTATGGGATATGAGGGGAGGAAGGTAGAGTGCTGACTATGGGGGCAGACTCCACTGCGTGGGCCTTCTCTAGCAATTCACAGCAGGCCTGCAGCCAGCAGTGTCTGGGTTGAGGAGGTGCTGGCACACTCCAAATAGACCCTTGAGGAGGTCTGTCTTGTTGATTTTAGAGCAGAAGCTGGGGGCCCTCTCTCTTTGTACAGATAGGAGCTGTGGTGGTTAGGAAAGCAGGCTCCTTTTCTGGGGCCACTTCCCTGTTCACAGCAGCTGGCTGCCTGTGTGGCTGGGGGGAGGGGCAGGGACAGTGGGAGTAGGGAGTTTCTTAACGTATGCGACTCGATTCCTTGATTCTTGCCTGTCTACAGCTCCCTGCTTCTTTCTTCTGCTTCCAGATTCAGAGTCCCTCAAAGCCAAGCACTGTTCCTGTGCTGTATTTGTGGAGGAGAGTTGGAACGATGGTCTGTTTATGCTGCCATCTTTCCAGAATGCTCTCATCTATCTACTATATTAATTAGACTTCCCAGCTTAATGTTTTTGAATGACTAAAGATATCTACAAGTTAAAGATTAATAACTTAATTCCAGGTCATGGATTGAGTACTACCATCCTCCAGGAATGGTGATAGCATGCTAACACTTCATTATTTTGTGAATTTAAGGCTATTTTAAAGCTTCTCCTTACATATGTGACCCAAGAGATGGAAATCCCAGGAGAAAGATGATTTGGAAAACAGACAATCTCTGATAGTTTATTCTAGACCAGTGTAGTCCAATAGAAATGTAATGTAAGCCACATATGTAATTTTAAAATGTTCTATTAGCCACACTTTAAAAAGAAAAAAGAAAAAGTTAAATTGATTTTACTAACGTTTTTTTAACTCAGTATTTCTAAAATACTATTGTATTAGTTTCCTGTGGCTGTTGTAACACATTTCACAAACTGCTTGGCTTAATGCAACAGAAATTTATCGTCTCACAGTTCTGGAGGGTAGAAGCTGGAGATCAAGGCTGTACTCCCTCTGGAAGCTCTAGGGGAAAATTCTTTCTTTACCTCTTCCATCTTCTGGTGGTTGCTGGCATTCCTTGACTAGTGGCCATATCACTCTAGTCTCTGCTTCCCTTGTCACATTGCCTCCTCCTCTTCTGTCTGTCTAATCTCTCTCAGCCTCATTCTGATGAGCACACTTGTCATTGGATTTAGGGCCTATCTGGATAATTTAGGATAAGCTCCTTCTCTCAAAATTCTTAATCACATCTTTTACCATATAAGATAATATTTACAGCTTTGGGGGATTAAGAAATGGACATATCTTTTTTGGGCCACCATTCAGCCCACTGCAATTACCATGTCAACATGTAATCAATGTAAAGAAGTATTAATGACATAATTTACATTCTTTGTTTTTTTCTGTCCTAAGTCTTTGGAATCTGGTATGTGTTTAACACTTACAGCACATCTCAATTTAGACGGTAAATTTTTGTCAGAAATGCTTGATCTGTACTTAGATTTTATAAAATTTACAGTTGAAAAAATAGATTCATATACCTATGTTGTTGCAAGCATATTTAAAATTTTCCAATAATGAAATCAAACATCAGCTTTAAAATTTAAATTAGCTAAAATTAAACAAAGTTAACAATTCAGTTCCTTGGTCTGACTAACCTTATTTCAAGTGCTCAGTAGCCACATGTGGTTAATGGCTACTATACTGCACCATATATCCTAGATTGCTCAATTATAAAATATGAATTATAATATGGGATAGCTAATGTACTGTGTTATATAATGATAAGTCAGCTTTAAGTAGCTTTAAGTTTGGTCATTTACCCAACAAATAGCAGTTGTCAAGAAATCAAATGACATATTGCATTGGGCAAGTCTGCTACAAAAGACCTCTTTAAAGAATTAGAAAGCAAAGATGTCACTTTGATGACTAAGATGAGTCTGACCCAAACCATGGTCTTTTCAATTGCCTCACATGCATGTAAAGGTTGAATAATGAAAAAAGGAAGACAAAAGAATAATTGATGTATTCAAACTATGGTGTTAGCAAAGAATATTGAATATACTGTGGACTGCCAAAAGAACAAACAAATCAGTATTAGAAGAAATAGAACCAGAATGTTCCTTAGAAGTGAGGATGGTGAGATTTCGACTTGCTTACTTTGGGCACATCATCAGGAAAGACTAATTGCTAGGAAAGGACATCATATTTGGTAAAATAGAGAGCCAGTGAAAATGAGAGAAACCTTCAACAAGGTGGATTGACACAGTCGCTGAAACAATGGATTAAACATAACAATGATGAAGATGACATAGGCAGGGGCAGCATTTCATTGTGTCGGAGGTAACTCAACAGCAACTAACAACAACAACAACAACTGCGTACCAGGTCCTGGAAATACGGTAATGAACAGATAAGTAAGGTTCCTCCCTCATGGAGCTTTCTATCTGAGCTCACTTGGGTTTTCTTACTTTACGGATGCCTCAGTTTTTGGACGTTGGTATGGCACAATAGATGAGGCAACCAGTGGGCACATGGATCTGAAAATATTTGGCTAACAAGTGAGTTTATTCTAAAGAGACCCTGTGCTCAGAACCTCAGTTGAACCTCGTTTTCAGCTTTCCATCAAGCGTGATGTGAATGCCGTTCTAAGTTCCTCTAATTAACGTCTGTTCAGAATGTTAACATGATGTTTTGTGAGATAAAGAAATAAGAGAATATACTTAAAATTTCAAGAAAATGAATATAAATGGGAATAAAATGGATAGCATTATTAATAATGGCAAACAGTAATATCACATCAGTAAAACAAGTTATAAAGATAAACCAAATTCATGCTTTGTTTTTCAAAAAAATTTTTGATCAGCACATACTTAATGGAGTTTTAAGCCATCTGTCTTTTACATAGTGCATTTTGCCTGAGAGTTTTCCCAAATAAGATGCAGATTGTTTGCTCCTAATAGCAATCCTTGGCTGAAATGTACCCTTCTTAAGAAGAGAAATGATGTCCCCTTTTTAGTGGTTTTTGAAAGACAGTAAGTCAGCTCGTACATTACAAAAGCTTAGATTCAATCCCTGAAAGAATTGTTCCACCAGCAAAATAAATATTGTGGCTTTTGAGATGTTCAAGCATCTAAAATCTGTTGTAATGATCTTGCTGGTAAGTATTAATTCCAAACTGTGGAGTTGTTTCCTGTCTCAACTGAGAAGTTTCTTCTCAGAATCAGTTCCCAAAAAATTACCACCACCACCACCACCCCCCAAAAAAAAAGAAAAGAAAATCTTCACTTAAGAGTAGAAGCCTGCAAGTCTCAACTGGGAATATTTTAATGCAGTCATTATTGGAAAAGGATAAGTATTCAGTATGCACTGGAGCCTGGAATTATCTATATTGGGAGACTGATATTGAAGTAATTTTCTTCTGGGATATCCGGCATCCAATTTCATGCCTCACCTCAACTCTCATTTTGTTCCACAAACAGTTATGTGGTGCTGTGCTAAACACTGTTAAGTACCAGAGGAGAAGATGAATAAAAGTAGACTTTATTGCCAAAGTGAAGTCCCTGGTTGGTTCAGTTAACTGGTTCAGCTGCTAATTGAAAAGTTGCAGGTTCAAGTCCACCCAGAGGTGCTTCAGAAGACAAGCCTGGCTATCTCCTTCCAAAAAATCAGCCACTGAAAATCCTATGGAGTACAGTCTACTCTGACACACACAGAGTTGCCATGAGTTGGTGCTGACTCAATGGCAACTGGTTTATCGCTAAAGCACTTAAAACATCATGGGAGATGCTTAAGGAGTAAACAGTAATGTAAGGCAAGGAGATGTAAGTGCTAAATGTAGGTGTGAGGGAAAAGAAAGAATAATGATTGGGGAAAATTTCCATTTGTCAAGGAAGTGGCAGAGGTGTGGGCCCCCAAAAAGATGAAAATCTTGGTTTTCATTTGTTGAGCTGTTCCTACGTGGCAGGCTTGTCATAAGTCTCAAAGCCTAGTGTATAGTGGGCAGTAATTAAAAAGGGCAGTGAATGAAAGAAACAAGCCATTTTAAAAAGTTATCTTTTTAAAAGATTTTAGGCTTCAAAGTGTGAACATCCCTTCTAAATAGTGCAGAGCTATATACTATTTTTGTCAGGTTAGTTTCAATGACTTCTGTTAACGATTATATTTCTCTTATCCTTTATTTTCATTCTAATCTAAATACTGCTTGAATCATATCCCATCGTGGTAAACGAAGCCAGAATTGTGGGGACAGGGTTTTCATCCTTAATCTCTAAATTGTTTCTATTTGAATCTTCTTATAGATGCTCCTTCTTTAAACAACATGATTTTTTATTTATTTACTTATTGAACACTCTAAAAATTGAGTCTTAGTGTTTTTGTTTTCTCTGAGATTTCTTTGTGGATTTAGTCTTAAGCCTCCTGCAGTTACCTTCATGTCTTTTCAGACTTGTTTTTGGGTCTGGGCAGCCTCATCTCTGAAGAACAAACAAGAATTTATCTGGTCTGACTTTAAATCTCCATGTTAGAATGAGGTTCATTAGTTGAAGGTTTCAGAATACGTTTTTACTTTTAGATGCTCTGGAGTTAGATAAACATTCTCTCAAGATGAGCAAGTGCACTAAAATACAGAGAGGAAATGTGAAAAAGGTGTGCTAAAATTATATGACTATTTAATTTACTCGTGTGCTCTCTTATTCTTTACGTCTTCCCTCCCTCCGTCTCTCACTACATATGGGTTTTGGGCATCTAGCTCCCAGATAAAAGTTCATTATATCCCGCTAACATCCCCCCCCACAAAAAAAAAAAATCTTATCGCAAAACATTTCAGAAGGTGTCTTATTCACCTAGTGCTGCTGTAATAGAAATACCACAAGTGGATGGCTTTAACAAGCAGAAGTTTATCCTCTCACAGTCTAGTAGGCTAGAAGTTCAATTTCAGGGCGTCAACTCCAGGGGAAGGCTTTCTCTGTCAGCTCTGGAGGATGGTCCTTGTCATCAATCTTCCCCTGGATGAAGACCTTCTCCGCACCGGAACCCTGGGTCCAAAGGATACCCTCTGCTCCCGGCACTGCTTTCTTGGTGGTATGAGGTCTCCAACTCTCTGCTTGCTTCCCTTTCCTTTTGTCTCTTGTAAGATAAAAGGTGGTGCAGGCCACACCCCAGGGAAACTCCCTTTACACTGGATCAGGGATGTGACCTGAGCAAGGGTGTTACATCCCACCCTAATCCTCTTTAACCACAGGCAGAGATTATGATTTATAACACATAGGAAAATCACAAAATGGAGGACAATCACACAGTACGAGGAATCATGGCCTAACCAAGCTGACACATATTTTTGGGGGACGCAATTCTATCCATGACAGATAGTAACATAAGGCTTTGCCGACAACGTCTTGTAGAGGTAGCACAACGGGAACTTCACCTTACAACACAGAGCAGATTTTGCTAAAATCCTCCTTTTGGTAACTCTGCCCCAATTCTCATAGCAGCTACTGTATCATCCTCCATATTCTTCCAAACCCCAGACCACTCCTTTCCTAGTCCCCTGCCTGGGGGTTCCTCCCCACTTCTCCCTCTTCTCTTTGGTTGTACTTGTCCCCTTTCATACTCCTTGGTCTGTTTCCTTCAGGGGAACTCCAAACCATTTCTAAGGTATGGAAATGTTCTCCCCTTGAGGCCGATGTTCATATTGTCCTGCTCAGTACAGAGGATCTTCCTTAAGACCCACATATCTAAGAACTTGGGGAATGTTAATACCTGTAAATTAATAATTTGCTCTTGTTGCTCTTTCTCTTTTCCTCCTCACCCTTGTTCCTTTGCCTCCCCCCTTACAGTTTTTCATCCCTTCCTTTTCCTTCTGATATATATCTTTCCAGTTCTCCCAAAATCAAGTCAGAGGAAAGGACATTTATATATATATATGGTCGATGAAAAAAATATATACTTAACAGTCATTTAGGAAGGTAATGCCTGGTTGTGAAACACTTTTACAATAATGAAAAAGTGGTTAAATTGCCTTCAATTTTCAACAGAAACAGATAACGTAAGTTGTAATTTTCTACATTTTTTCCATTGACCTAGTTGTTGTTTCATTGTATGAAAGCATGGCCCCATACATTTTTTCTGCATCTGAGCTTTCATACTTACTTCCCCATCTGCCAGCTTGCTCGGCTGTTCCAATCTTCACCGCTGTCCTCACAGTTGGGGACTATGCTTTTACTTTTAACACCTGACATGTCGGGAACAATCTATCCCAAAGTCATTCATCCTTCTTTTAGGAGCATTGGATTACTAGTTTTATTCTTTATTTTTTTGCATGTGTTTTTATAAGGGCATTTACAAAGCAAGCATTTAGCATCTAACGTTGATATTTACTTTGTATTCTGTGTTAGGCTTATCTCTTTAAACAAGCACATCCTCCATTCAATTCCAGTACCTCCTCTGATTGCATAGTAGTTTTATATGCATTTAAGCCAATGTGATATGACAAATATTAGTTTATTACTTGCTGAATTAAATCTATGCTGCATACTTCCTTACTGAGGTAATGGATAGAAGGGGTCCCCCACCGCAGGAGGTCTTTCGGTGGCAAGCTGTGCAGGGAGCCTCGAAGGGGAGGAAGACATGAGAAACCCCAGGGAAGAAGAGCGTGTGGGACTTACATTTGTCTTTATGAGGTCCTCCTGTAGCAAAGCGGGGAGTCTGTGGGTGAGAGTACTCTGAAGAACAGCAGCATTCTGGGGCCCTTATAACTTTAGGATTTTATCTTTTCTATAGGGTGGCCGTGCGTGAGTCGAGAGCGACTCGACAGCCACGGGTTTGGTCTGGACAGGGGTAGTCGACGTTGGGTGCAGTTTCCTGGGATATGTATGGCAGGCAGACGCTGGGTGGCTAAAACTCTGCTTATCTGGTCTATTTTTAAAACAATTGGATATGTACAAATTTATGTTTGGCATTGGTGGGCTTTTTTGGGCTAAAGCCTCAGCTTACTATGAAGAAACGACTTGAGGCCGATACACAGAGACCATTTTTGACTTGTTTATGTAACAGGATAGTGGTACAGTTATTTTTTAACTCTTTTCTCCTTGTTTGTCTGTTCTGCCCCCAAATCCTGGCCCCTTTCTCGTTAGTAATGGTAAACCATAAAGGCTGCTCTGTGCGTCTCCCAACAGATATTGACATCTAGGGCAATTCTGCCCATTGCTTTGTTAGTATGGTTCCCGGGAGCCCAGAAAACTATATTAATGAGATCATTTCTTCGTATAAGGAGAACATAGCCCTGCATGTGGCCATTCTGAGATCACTGGAATTTTGAATGCTTTCCTGTCACACTGACATTCATTTATTCTTGCTTCCATTTGCACAATTATTCATTTGTTGAACACTTATTTAACATCACTAAGTGCCACATCCAAGTCCAGGACGAATGATACAGAACTGAGTTACATTCCTGCCCACTGAAATCCGCTGTCCCGTGAAGGAGATAGACGTGTGATAGTTGGAGGCAGTGTGATAATTGTAGCAATTACATACAACGGTGAGGAGGCAGCTGTTAATTTTTTTTTCTGGGAGAGGTTGGGGAGACTTAACAGAAATGATGGTAACCGTGCTAAGTCTTAAAGGATGAATACATTTTTTCCAGGCAGAGAAGGGTGGGAGAAGGGCATTGTAGACAGAGAGAAGAACAAGTAGAAAGCACTGCGGCATGAAGGAGCACAGAATGTGAGGAGTGTAGAATTGCTGGAGGTGGTGTGTAAAGGGGCTTGTGTCCAGAGATGGCTCCAGAGAGGTAACGGCTGGCTTGACAGGGCCTTGGATGTCATGCTGAAGAACTCATACTTTTATCTTGCAACTTGTGATGGGTAACCCATAAGCCATGGGTCCCTTACAAGTCTCCCTGATCCCACAGTCTAGTTTCAGGTTGAAAGATTAGAAAGCTATTCTGTTGCTGCTTTTAAAAAATGTGTAGATATTAACATTTCACGTCTAAAATGCAGTTTCAACGTTCCCAATGACATTCTTCTTTCGATAAACTAGGTAATCCATTTTGGAAGAAGATAGGATTGATGCATGGGGTTTGGTAAAACTGCTTTCAGTTTTAGTGGGGAAAAAAATTCAACCTGTAAATAGTTTCATCTTTTCCTGCGGTATGTGCAATGGGGTCCCTTTAAATGGTTTTCCATAGGGAAGAGCCACAGTGAGATTTGCATTTGAGAAAGATCACTCCAGAAGCAATGTGGAAAAGAAAGGTCTCTGGCAAGATATATTTTACTCCTCTGGAGGTTCAAGTTAAGCAAATCCTTTTTAAGCATCTTACAGCCAGACAGGATAGCAGAAGAAGAAAACATATCCTCACTGTGTGCCATTCTATGCAAGTGGGAACGCAATCAGAACAAAACTGTGGTCTCCCTTTCTTCTAAGACAGAAAAATGAGGAAGAGAAAAACAAAACCACAAAGCACCTTTCCATATAATTGCGTAAAAGCCTGATGTTATTTAAATTATTATATTATACGTGATTCCCAACTGCTCGTACCATTAACAGACCACAGAAGAAGCATTAGGAAATTTCAGACCAATGCTGGATTTTGCCTACAGTATATTTAGCTTAATGTACTCTTGTTTTGCCATTTAGAATACTTTATCATATTTTATCATGATTTTGGAGTTCTGGTGGCGAAGTGGTTAAGAGCTCAGGCTGCAAACTAAAAGGTCAGTTTGAATCCACCAGTCCCTCCTTGGAAACCGTTTGGGGCAGTTCTACTCTGTCCTATAGGGTTGTTATGAGACGGAATCGACTCGACGGCTCACAACAACGACATCATGATTTTAAAGACCATCTTATTGAAGAACAGTAGGTCGCAGAGTCTGAAACATCTTCCTTAGGCTTTTTTAATGAGTCACTTTGGGAAGGTGATAGGAGAAAAGGGAGTTAGAAAATTGAGGCAAATCAGCAAAACCTTTTGGAAATCAAGGCTTTGTGTCATAGGAATCTTTAGTCGATGTTGTTGGGAAGGTCTAATTTCAGTGTAACCGACCTAGAATTCTCTATTGAGGCCAGTGTAATAATGGGTTTAATACTTTGCTTAATCTGTCTTCTTTTCCGGACTGTATGTAGGCTCTGTCAGGCTAGGAACCACGTTTTTCTTGGCTCACAGCTGAATCCACAGCATGTGGCACAGAGCAGGGACCCTCCAGGAGCTCAGTAGATTATCAATTGCACAAGTGAATGATGTTGGAATAGTTGCATTATTGACCTAACCATTGAGTGGCCCAGAACGATAGGCTGTGGGAGGATAAGATGGAGTCAGGAAGGAGGCGGGGGAGGTTGGTCAAATTTTCTGAGCTACAAGTAGTTTAAACTAGAGGCCGTCTTTTTAAAACAATTTAAAAAATGACGTGAATCAATGTTTGTAAGAGAAAAGTTACATGAAAAGTAGAAAAAACAACCACCACCACAACCAAACCCTGGTTCCTTAGAGATGTTTAACCAAGACGTTTTGAAAGACTCTCACTTTCTGGTAGGAATAACTCAAATATGGAGAAGTTCAGAAAATGAACCAGGGTTGAAAAGGTTTTGAACTTAATCCCTTGCTTACTATACCGTTCAGTCATGGGAAAACATTAATTTGAGTGTTTACTATGTTAGACATTGTGCTAGGTGCTGTGGTCGGCAAGGTGAAACAGAAAGACACAGAGCTTACGGTCCAAAATGGGCAAAAACCATGCTCCCCAGTACTCTTCCCACTAGAGTCCAGTGGTTTTCCAGCTTCTTACTAGAGTAGAACTCTTTGATTCAAAATGAATGTTACCTAGAAGCTCAGTGAATAAAAAGTAAATTTTGAGTTAATCTGATGAACGGTGGCATGGACGCCCAAGAGGGTATAGCTTGCTGAGACACAAAGGGTCGCTTGCCTCCTAACCTGGCTCTTAGTCTTTCTGGTAGTACAGTTCGAAAGTCACTGACTCAGTCTGGAGGTTCCTAACACATCTTACAGAGAATTTTTGCTGGATACCATCAGTGTCGTCCTGGTATTGTTCAAACATTTTGAATTATTTGCCAATATTAAAAAAAGAAAAAGAAAAATTCAATGTTACAACTTATCTGGGAAAAAATGGCAAATCTGGCCATTTTTTATTTTCCCATGATTGGCCTCAATTCACCATTGACCTCGCTACTCCTAGTTTTATGACATCTCTTCTCCTGTCCTCATTTACGTCACCTGCCTTGCGCCTGTAGGGAGGGTATTGCCTTGCCTTAGTATGTAGGAAGCTAAACCACATACAATATCCCCAACTGTTTGAAATCATAATAAACTTGACATTTTTCTAGTGATTACATCTCTGTGAGTTATTTATAAGAGCTACTGTCTTCAATTTTGATCAATGAGAGCATTGAGTTTTATTTGTATTTAAACTGAGCACTGAAAGGTGGCTGTGGGTAGCCTATGTACATGCATATACGTATTTAATCCCCATAACAACTCTTTTAGGAAGGTACTGTTTTTACTATTGTTTTACAAATGAGAGATGCAGAAGCTGGTGATTCTGGTTTATTTCCCAAGGCTTCAGGTGTACATTGATTTGCATCTCAATCACCATTTATTTTGAGCTGTTTATATATAAACAAGAGGAGAGTATGGTGTGTTTTTGTGTGTCAAAAACTAACAGGTTCTCTTTTGCCTCGCCCTTTGCTACATGACTCTGGCACTGCTTGCTTGAAAGAGAAGGTGGTTGTGGTAGAGAGAGGGAAGGAATTGTTAAAATTGTCTTCTTACTAATTTCCCATTCTTGTCCATTTCAACTCTGGCTAGATCCCCTGCGCCTCTTTGGGGAGGGAGGAGAATTGTTTTAAGAATTGTTTGAAAGGATTAACTTGCTAAAACTTTCCTTCACAAGTGAAGAACTATCCAAATAGAACAAACAATACTATTCAGTTTCCAAGAAATTATCACAACTTTTTATTTTTGGTAAAATATTTGTATACTTATTTTAATATGTATTTTAAAGAAAGATGATGAAAAGATTATCCAGGCCAAAATATATAACCATTCACTGTGTTTTAGAAACTAAACTCATTTCCCTTAATATGTATGGGAATTCTTCAACATACGTTGCTTTTGCTTTTGCTTCTGAAGACAACGCTGAACCTACAGCATGAAAAATAAAAATGTGGGTTCATTATTCATAGAATTTTCTATGAGTTCTTTTTCTCTGGTATCTAAAAGTGAAGCTGGAGTTTTGACTTCTTTTCCCCCCCCCCTTTCAGAATCCTAAAAGAGATTGAGCTGGCTTTCAGGATTTAAATGTCTTTTTCTCTCTTAGATTTCTTTCTTCCTGGGTCCTTGTACAGGCTCTTGGATGCTGCTTGCCAGAGTCAAAAATGGCTTCCATTGTGGCTGATGGAATTTATTTTGAAGTAGGTTGCTTATGAGAGATGCATGTGGGGATTCTTAAAGAAAAACTCATTCCAGTTTTCCAACCTAGAACTGCACCCCCCAACCCCTATACCAACCGCTCTTTGCACACAAACCAGTTGCGGTCCGGTCGACTCTGACTCGTGGCACCCCCATGTATGTCAGAGGAGAGCTATACTCCATCAAGTTTTCAATGACTGATTTTTCAGAAGTAGATCACCAGGACTTTCTTCCAAGGTGCCTCTGGGTGGATTTGAACCTCCAACCTTTTGGTCAGCAGCCAAGCACGTTAACCATTCGTACCACCCAGGGACTCCTTATACAGCCTTAAAGTTTGGAAAATCCATAGTCCTCAGTTTTAGGATTCTACTCTTTGAAGACCCAAATTTGGTACCATATATATGACAAGCATGTTATGCCCTTCAATTTGGAAGGGAATTCCTTGACATCTTCTTGTTTGTTCATTCGTTCATTCATTCATCCAAATTATTTCTTTCGACTCTTGAAAAATTATGTACTTCTCCCTGACAGCACTTACTACAGTCACAATGTCACCTTTATTTGTTTATTTTTACCTTCACTCTTGATGCAGTTACTATCTCCCTCTCATCCCCTGCACTGCAAACTCAATGGCAGTGGTGACTTTGCGCTGTTTTGCTCACCACTGAAACCTGAGAATCTTCCAAGTTGTTTATATCTGTTGAATGAATACAGGAATGTGCACCCTCTGTGTCCCCCAGTTTGTGAACCTCCATTTTGCTAAGAATAAAATCTGAACTTCCCACTATGGCCCAGGAGGTCCTGGATAATCCAGCCTCCTGTCACCTCCCTGAGCTCATCATCTCTGACTGCTCTTCCCTTGCGTACTTCACTCTAGCCTTGACCTGAGTTGTCTTGTGTTTTTAAGAGGCATATGCATTCTCTTCAGGGAAATTCCATTGTTTCACATTGATACATTGGTACCTATGGCCAAATAGGAGATAAAGGGGAAGACCTAGTATGAGAAGTGGATAGAAAAGAAATGAGGTATTGAAGAAAGAACATGGATTTTTGGACTTGCACCAGGGTTCAAATTATGGACCAGTCATTTATTAGGTTTTCGACCTGGGCAAGTTATTTAGACTTTCTAGGTCTCTCTTCCCCAATCTATAAAATGATAATACTGTTGTAGGAATGTTGTGAGGATTAGACAAAGACTGGCAAATAAAAGTTACTTGAGATAGTAATTATCATCATCATATTTATCATAATTGTATCAATCAGCTATCACTGTGTAACAAATATACATACAATTGCAAGGTATGAAAATTAGCATTTTTTAAATTTTTTTTTATTGTACTTTAGATGAAGGTTTACAGAACAAATAACTTCTCATTAAACAGTTAGTACACATATTGTTTTATGAGGATGGTCAACAACCCCAAGACATGTCTATACTGTCCCTTCGCAACCTTGCATTCCCAATTACCAGCTTTTCTGTCCCCTCCTGCCTTCTAGTCCTTGTCCCTGGACTGTCGTGCCCCATTAGTCTTGTTTTGTTTTATGGGGCTGTCTAATCTTTGGCTGAAGGGTGAACCTCAGGAGTGACTTAATTACTGAGCTAAACGGATGCCCAGGGGCCATACTCTCGGGGTTTCTCCAGTCTCTGTCAGGCCAGTAAGTCTGGTCTCTTTTTGTGAGAAAAATTAGCATTTTTAAAGGCCTCTGTGTGTTAACTGGGGCAACTGATCCCAGCTGGCTCACAAGTGCAACTGCGAATCAGCTGATCTTGACTGGGAGGCTCTGCTCTGCGTATGCTCCGTGTGTCTCATTCTGTGTCCCAGGTTGAAGAGCAGCAGCTACCTGGAGGAATTTCTTCTCATGGAAGAGGAGAGGAGCAAAAGGGCAAACATAATACAAGAGCCCTCTCAAGACCTAGTCTTAGAACTGGCCCAATGTCCCTTTTGCCCACAATCCATTGACTCAAGAGAGTTATATGTATGAGCCCAATGTCAAGAGGTAGGAAATTACACTCTGCCTTTTGTGAGAGAAATTACAAAATTATGTGGCAAAGGGTAAAAACACAGGAGGGGTGAAGACTTGGGGCCGATAACTGAATTTACCGCAGTAATTATTACAGAAAGTTATATACATAACCAGGGAATCTTCGTTCTTCTCCAATGTCTAACACAAATTATATTGTTGTTGTTTTGAGCTTCCATGCAGTCAGCCCCTGACTCGTAGTGACCCTACACACAACAGAATTGAAAGGCTGCCTGGTGTCCTGTGTCATCCCCAAGATAGGTTGGGGACCAGACTGTTGTGATTCATAGAGTTTTCACTGGATAACTTTTGGAAGTACATCTCCAGGCTTTTCTTCCTGATCTGTCTTAGCCTGGAAGTACTGCTGGAACCTGTTCAGCATCATAGCAAAACATAAGCCTCCACTGACAGGTGGTGGCTGTACATAAGGTGCACTGGCCAGGAATTAAATGGGCTTGGAAATCCTTCTCCCTCTCCATGCCTTAGTTTCTAGATCTGTAAAATGATGTGTTTTTATTACTAGTCAGACAGCTAATGAGATTGATTGTGAGACTTGAGTGCCAGCACAGATGAATCGGTAGTCGTCACCTTGCATATTTTAAGGAAGAAGACAACTCGCTCATCCAAGGCTTTGAAAAACAGCATGCTAAGCTTCATTAATTACGTCCAGCATGGAAACTAGAGAGGGGAGTGGTGGCGCAGATGAAGAGTATTTATTATTCTGCTACTAGATGATCTCTTAAGTCCCTTTCAGCTCTCTAATCATTCAATTCATTATTTTTCCAAGTTTTATTACATTTTGAAAATGAAGTGCCAAAATTAACAAAGGGGAACATTCTTAGGTTCTCTGAGAACACCTTGTGTCTTAGAGAAGATTTCATTTGTAAATGACTGTGAGCTATAAATAAGCTGAAGTAGCATTCTAGTGATACTGTCATAAATTAATTAGTAAAGTTTTGGGAATTAGCACAGCGACATATTTTTATTAACTTGCCCCACTGGCAGGATCTTTCCCCTTAGGTTTAAAGCTCCTTTTAGATTTATAGTAATTCCTTCATTTTTCTCTTATCTCCATTATTTATGTAAGCTGTCTTCCCATTGAGGATACTCGCTTTTGCAACCACAGTGTTGGATGGAATACAGTTTTTTTGGCAGTGGTTTTCAGGACTTGAAACCAGTCCGTATCTTTATTTAGTTTCTATACTACATGAAAAATTGAAAGACAGATGCAGATGAAAATTTTTGTTGGTGTTATCGTGGCCTATACTGATAAGGTTATATTTAGGTGACTGAGTGTAAGAGTATAAAATATTCCATCCTCAAAACAAAGACATAACTAACTAGACTCTTGAGATTATTGTTGCTTCATTAATCCCAGAATTTATTTAATCTTAACTTTGTTTTTAAAATGTTTTTATTATTAAAATAGTTCCCATCGCTGTGTTCCTGAGTTTGTGATGATATACTTTTAGCTTTGTTAATAATTGATTGTTTATAAATATTAGTTCTAGGAATAAATTGGCAAAATCATCCAAGATAGGGTCTATTGTCTTACTAATAGGATCAATGTTTAATATGTTTATTTTTAATGATAGTAAGTATTGACTGAGTGCTTACTATAGTTGAGCATCATGATAAATCTGTTCCTTGGATTATCTCATTTAATCCACAAATGCTTATGTAGTAGGCATACACACTGTTGTTGTTAGCTGCCATTGAATTGGCCCTTAACTCATAGCAACTCCATACACAACGGAATGAAACGCTGCCCAATCCTGCACCATTCCCGTGATCAGTTGTGGATCAGATCATTGTGATCCGTAGGGTTTTCACTGGCTGGTTTTTGGAGGTAGACCACAAGGCCTTTCCTTCTAGCCTGTCCTTGTCTGGAAGCTCTGATGAAACCTATTTAGCATCATAGCAACACACAAGCCTCCAATGACGGACGCTTCAGGTACATTGGCTGAGAATCACGCCTGTGTCTCCCGCATGAAAGGCGAGAAGTCTACCACTGAACCACCGCTGCCTCCATCGGCACACACAGACATAGACATTTAATTTATAAGTAAACCAGCCTTCTGAATGTTGAACTAACTTAGCTGGTTAGACAGCCCACAAGTGGCAGACTGGGACTTGAATGCAGCCGGTCTGATTGCAGATTCTGCAGAGCGGTACTATGCATGATGCTTTACTACATCCATAATAAGGTAAAACACGATGATATTAATTTATCCTTGCTAAGTAGTATTACATACCACATACTCACTTTTTTAAATAAAAATACAGTTAAACATGTACCACTTGTATTCAGAAGTTCTTGCAAATACTATGTAAGAGCTGTATTTCATAAAGATTTGGAAAATGCTTTTGCCTGATTTGTCATTCTAGTGCTGTATATACAAAAGACTATTTTCATATTCAAAAGAGTTGACTTTTATCTCCTCAGTTTTCCCCATCCTCATGAAGGTAAGCAAGCTGTTGGGTCTATACCCATTAGCTTTAGAAAGCATTGTGTTAGTTATCCAGTGCTGTCATAAGAAAAAATACTGCAAATATGTGGCTTTAGAGATACATAATTTATTTTCTCACCATTAGGGAGGCTAGGAGTCTGAATTCAAGGCATCATCAGGGCTGGTCTCTCTCTTTGTCTCTTTGGGCTCTAGAGGAAGATCCTTGTCTCTTTCTCCTTCAGTAGTCCTGGGCATTTCCTGGCATTTCTTGGCTGCTTATAATGTATATTCACAGGGTGTGTGTCTTCTGCTGTGTGTGTCTCTGTGTCTATTCCTTTCTTATTATAAGATACTAATAAGAAAGGATTAGGTTTTGGACCCACCCTACTCTAGTAGGAGGTCCTTAGTGGCACAAATGGTTTGTGCTTGACTGATAACCGGTTTGAACTCAGTTGGGAAAAAAGGCTTGGCTATCTGTTTCCATTAGGATTACAGCTAAGAAAACCCTATGGAGCAGTTCTACTCTGTAACACATGTTGTTGCCATGAGTTGGAACTGACTCCACTGCAACTAACAGCAGCAGCTACTCTGGTATAACTTCATTAGCATGACAAAAGAAAACTCCGAGTTCCAAAAAGATTAATATTCTTAGAAATATATGCTCTAGATTTGAAATTTTGTTTTTGCAACACATAGACTATTCAAAGAAAATAAATCCCAAATGTTTGCGTTTAGTGCCTGGGGTGGGACTAGTTAGGGGCGTCCACTGAAGGACTTTTCCCCTTGGAGAACGGCTCTTGCTCGGCTATCAGCAGGATGTATACGTGACACGCAGAATGATTTCAATAACTCTCATTATGTGAGGACTGTGGGCTTCGGATGAGGAATTATGATAGTGGTATAGCAACCAAATGTATGTTTTTTTAAATTCCTAAGAGAAAGGAGGATGATAGCCTGTTTGTTTTCCCACACAGAAGAAGTATCGAAATGTGATTTGTGTTGGTGAGCACACATGAATTCTGCATCTTGGTAATGGAATCTGGACAGAGATTTCATATCTATTACAAGGCCTGGGAAATAAGATCCCTGATTGTTTGCTTGGAACTCAAGCAAATATTCTGGGTTGGGGCTGGCAGTGGAGCGCAAGCAAAGGGATTGTAAAGATGTTACTTTCTAAGACTAGAGAGAGAGGTTTCCCCCTGTCCTCTCTTGGCTGGTGGCACAGAGACAGACTGTTGTCATGACAGAAGATCTGTCCCACCTGTGTCTGGAGGTGAAGGAGAGGGAGAGGGCGTCTCTGTGTGCTTTTGTGTTTTGACTTTCTCCTCTCTCTGAGTAAATGCTCCGAGACAACATTCATGACTATTTTCCCGCTCAGTAGAGAAAAGGGAAGAAGAATATTCAGATGCCCTGCATAAATGGTTATTGCTTGGGAGTGGTTTGGCTAAGAGTATGGATTCTGGAGCCAGACTTCCTGGCTCAGATCCTGGCACCAGTGATTACCAGCTGTGTGACTTAGGGCCAGTTACATAACCTCTTTGGGCCTTAGTTTTCCTGCCTGTAAAAATGAAATGTCTTGGTTTTGGTTTTCTCAGAAACAGACTCTGAGACAAGAATTCAACTAAGGTACCTTATTTGGAAGGTGATCCTAGGAAACATAGATTGGGAAGTGGAGAAATGAAACAGAGAAAGGAAGAAAAGTGTTATCAAACCAGTTACCACAGTGGGGAAGTGGGAACTCTAGAAGAGAGTATAGAATGGGCCTCAAATTTGTCCCAGTCGAGGGATAAAGACTCTGAGGAATTTGTCATTAACCCCTTGCAAACTGCAGTGGGTCAGAGTGTGTTCCCAGGGCCAGGGATGAAAAAGCCCTCAGTGTGTACAAGTGAAAGCTGGGAGGGGTCAGGCTGGGCAACAAGAGCATCTGCTACAGCATACAGCAATACCTCACTCGGTTACTGGGAAGTTTATATATACAAATGGAGCCCTGGTGGCGCAGTGATTAAGAGCTTGGCTGCTAACCAAAAGGTCAGCAGTTCGAATCCACCAGCCCCTCCTTGGAAACTCTATGGGGCAGTTCTACTCTGTCCTATAGGGTATCCATGAGTCAGATCGTCCCAATGGCAAAGGGATTGGTTTGGAATATATACAAACGCTTAGAAGAGTGCCTGCTGGCTATTACAGGTATTCCCCCGCTTTCTGAAAGTTCGCTGTACGCCACTCTGCTTTTGTGAAAGACCTACATTAATAAGAAAAAAGGCAAAAAGCGGAAATAGCATTTAGCGTTTATTTTACAGCAAGCCGTTAAAGAGGCAGCACATACCCCTAGCAGCGAGAGTGGCGTCGCCAAACTCTTTCCCTGGGAACTACACTCAGCAGCTCAGCTTTTACTATTTGTTAAGTGTTTTTTAGGTTTTATGTGTTATTTGGTGTATGATTTGGTAGGTTATTTTTTTGGGGTCTGGGAATGCTCAAAAATTTTTCTCATATAAATGAATGGTAATTGCTTCTTCGCTTTACGCCATTTCAGCTTACGAAAGGTTTCATAGAACGCTCTACTTTCAGATAGCTGGGGAAACCTGTACGGTTTTTGTTGTCAGCAGAGCCTGTAGTTAAGAGCCTGGGTTCTGGAGTTGGGCTGGATTCAATTTCTGGCTCTGCCATTTCCCATTGAAGTGGCCTTGGGCAAGTTTCTTAGCCTCTTAAGCAGCGGTCAGCATTGACAGCTTTCTCTGTAAAAGGCTACATAGTAAATTTTTTCGTCTTTGCAGGCCCTGCAGTCCCTGTCCCACTACTCAACATGTCACATGGTAGAGCGAAAGCTGCCAAAGTCAGTATGCAGATGAATGGGTGTGGCTGTTTCCAGTAAAACCTTATTTTCCAAAACAGGTGTCGGGCTTGACTTGGCCCTGACCTGTAGTTTAGCCTCTGAACCAAAGTATCTGTTTCTTCAGCTGTATAATACCGGGGTGTTTACTTCACAGAAGTAAAGCGCATACATTATAAGTGGTGTCTGGGTCAGCCTACCTGGTTTTTGAGCCTCAGCTTGAACACTTTCTACTTTGTTAGCTTTGTGGAAAAACATTTATTTTTTTAAACTCAGTTTTCTCATCTGTAAAATGGGGATAATTAGAATATCTATCTTATAGGGCTGTTATGGAAATTGGATGAGTTAATACTTAACAGAGTGTTTGGCACATATTAACCCATTGCCACTGAGTCGATTCCAACTCATAGCGACCCTATAGGACAGAGTAGAACTGCCCCATAGAGTTTCCAAGGAGGGGCTGGTGGATTCGAACTGCTGACCTTTTAGTTAGCAGCCGTAGCTCTTAATCACTACGCCACCAGGGTTTCCTGGCACGAATTGAGCTCAATAAATTGTTTTCAATTATAATCTTTTTTGATTTCTAGTACTACTTCTATTTGTCAATTGAAAGAATCCACTGGAATTCACTTGGAAAAACAACAGGATGATTCTTGAGATCCTTGGTAAAATTCAGATCTGGCACAGATATTTGGAAGTTTGAATCTGAATAACTTACTAGAACTGCATGGGTTTAGATTAGTGGTTCTTAACCAGAGGCAGTTGTGCCCGCACCGGCAACCCAGGGATGTTTGGCAATGTCTGGACATATTTTTGGCAGTGGCAACCGGTGGTACGGGTGAGATGCTACTGGCATCTAGTGGGTAGTGTGGCCAGGGATGCTGTAAACATCCTACAGTGCACAGGACAGCCCCTACAACTCAGAATTATCTGTCCTCAAACGCCACTAGTGCTGACATTGAGAAACCCTGAGTTAGATTGTGTATGTCACTTCTGAACCTTTACCCTCTAACATTTGGCACTGTGTGTGTCACAATACTTTCGATAATTCCTAAACTGTCATCATGATTTCTTTGGTTCACAGGCTTTGAAAAGATGCGTGGAAACGTTTTGTCAAGATAAGTAGATTTAGGTGTGGAGTGTTATTTTACCAAATGACACTATCATTTAAAAAAAATACACTAGGTGCCTAGTTGACAAAGCCAAGTAATTTCTTTTCTTCTGAAACAATTTTAAATGTTGAAGAATCTTTTTAACAATACAAGTGATCTTCTTTACATTCCATGTCTTTCACTCAGTGTAGGACAATTTGAGATTCTAGAGGACAGCCTCCAAAATCCCTCATCTTTTGTTGTGATTTAAGGAGGCCTTTTCTCCATAAATTACCAAGGTGTCTAGCCATGAGAAGTGTGCAAGGCTATCATTTATACCTGTGTAGCTCTCAATATAATGACAGCATGATTTTCGAAATGGAACATCCCAATTCAGAATGCTTTCTGTACTAGATTTCACTACGCTGGAGTGACTGTTAATAGCTCTTCACTGTCAAGAAATCACCACAACTTCCTCTTTCTCTTATTTTTAAATATTGAGATCGTCTCTCAATTTGACAGATGAATTTGCTCAAGGATGTTTATAAAGCATGGCTCTAAGCAGCATCTCCATCAAAACACCCCTTCTCAGTGGCAGCCTCATTTGTTTTGGTGCTCACCTTTCACCTCAATATCCCCAGATTTCCATGTCTGCTCTGGGTCATCCAGTGTCCTTACAATGTTTTCACATCATCCCCAAGTCCACATTGAACCTTTGGATTAATTAAAATAGGGCACCATTTCCTCTGAGAAGATCCATCCCCATAGACCAGAACACAGAGTCTTGACTTGGAGCTCCTGAAGAGTGCACAACTTGCACACCTACCCAAAGCATTCCTGAAAGTTACACCCTAGGTAGACTTGTCCCCTAGCTTCCTTCTCAGAGCCTTGACTGTAACATAGAAGGCTTGCTGCAGCTATAACTTTAACATTCTCTGCAGCTCTTTTTCTCTCATATCAGGACCCGGCCCTGATTTTCATCCCAGTCTGCCCTTTGCCTGCAGAAGAGGAGAGTTTCTTAAAATGCTGTCAGAGTGGCATTCTGGTTTTCTCATTGTACCCTGGGTTGGTGTTCAGAAGTTTGAGCCTATCATTTTCTTTCAGCTCATTGATAGTACTTCACATACTATCCAATTTCACAGTCCTTCAAGTGGCCATTGCTACCGTATCTCTCAAATGCCAGAGAGGTTTCATAAGCTAGTGTATCCCCTTCTAGCTGTGCCCATCTCAGTTCAATCTCAGGTGAGGGATTAAAAAAATTTTTTTTCCTGGTTTATTTTGTTTAAAATTTTTTTTATTGTGTTTTATGTGAAAGTTTACAGCACAAATTATTTTTTCATTCAAAAACTTAAACATATATTGTTTTGTGATGTTAGTTGCAATCCTCACAATGTATCAGCACTCTCCCCTTTCCATTTCTACCCTGATTCCCTGTGTCCATTCTTCCAGTCTTCCTGTCCCTGTTTGCTGTCTAGCCTTTGCTTTTGGGCAGGTGTTGTCCGTTTGGTCTCATACACCTGACTGAACTAAGAAGCACGTTCCTCATGTGTTATTATTTGTTTTATAGGCTTGTCTGATCTTTGGCTGAAAGATGGACTCCAGGAGTGGCTTCAGTTCTGAGTTAGCAGGGTGTCTGGGGGCCATAGTCTTTAGGGTTCCTCCGGTCACTGTCAGACCAGTAAGTCTGGTCTTTTTCTGTGAATTTGAATTTTGTTCTACATTTTTCTCCCACTCTGTCTGGGACTCTCTATTGTGGTCCCTGTCAGAGTAGTCGGTGGTGGTAGTTGAGCGCCGTCTCGTTCTTCTGGGCTCAGAGTGGTGTAGACTGTGGTTCATGTGCTCCGTTAGTCATTTGGACTAATGTTTTCCTTGTGTCTTTGATTTTCTTCATTCTCCTTTGCTCTTCAGGTGAGGGATTTAGCAATTGTTATTCATAGAATATTACTACCAGCAATGCTGTTTTTGTTGCCATAATGGCCCTGCCATATGTGACTATGTTATCTACATGCAAAAAAAAAAAGACTTTGCAGATTTGATTAAGTTAAGGATTTTGAGATGGGGAGATTAGAGATTATGCCAGATTATCTGAGCAAGCCAGATGTAACCATGAGGATCTTTTTAAGTCAAAGAGGAAGGCTGGTGAGTCAGTCAGAAAAGGAGATTTGATGGCTGATGGAAGTGGAGATTGGAGTGATACAGTTGTTGGCTTTGAAGATGGAAGGGCGCCATGAACCATGGAGTGCGCACAGCCTGTAGAAGCTGAAAGAGTTAAGGAACAGATTTTCCGCTGGAGCCTCCAGAAGGAACGCAGTTCAGCAGATGTCTTGATCTTAGCCCCATAAGACCCATTTAAGGATCCCTGGTGGCACACTAGTTAAGCACTCGGCTGCTAACCAAAAGGTCAGTGGTGTGAGCCCACTAGCCACTCTTCAAGGGAAAGATGTGGGAGTCTGCTTCTGTAAAGACTACAGCTTTGGAAACCCTGTGTGACAGTTCTGTTCAGTCCTATAGGGTCACTTATGAGTCTGAATCGACTAGATGGCAAAGGTTTTTTTTTTTTTTAAGACCTATTTAGGACTTCTGACTTCCAGAACAATAAGATATTTGCGTTGTTTTAAGCCACCAGTTTGTGGTAATTTGTTACAGCAGCAATAGGAAACTAATACACAGAGTGTAACAAATTTATAATCATCTTTGGGGCTAAAGTTGAGACAGTGATGTCTCTATTTCTGGTATAAGTACAGTACAGATGTTAAAAATCTAGTTATAGAATTCAGACTCTGTGGTTCTATCACTCATTCACTATGTGACCTTTGGAAAGTTATGTAACAGCTTTGAGCCTTGGTTTCCTCATATGTAAAATGGGGATAATAATAGTATGTATCTTATATTGCTGTTATGAACATTGAACAAGGTAACCTCTGCAATGAATTTAAAAGAGTTCCTGGAACATAATAAGAGCTCAGAAACTTTAACTATTATTATGACATAACAATAATGATATTTTTTGCTTGTATTAGTTCTCGCAATTTGCAGAGTATTCTCAAATATATTAGTTTAAACTTAATTCAATCCTGTGAGGTTGTTTTCCCCTCTCCTCCCCTATTCACCATTTTCCAGACAGACACATAGAGACTTGAAGAGGATAATGGATGTTCACAAGGTCTCTGAGTTATTGAGTAACAGCTGAGACTGACCTCCTAACCCCATGTTCTTTTTCACTCCTGAATTGATCTTGAAAATGAAAAATAAGTGCTAAATGCCAAGGTAAACAAAACAATGTTCTTAAACAATGGTACATGTAAAACTGCACACATTTAGTAATTCCACTCAGAGTTCCACTGGTTGCTGTTAGTTGAACAGTTTTGTCATGATATCAGAGTTTTCACACTTTTAGAAACTTCATGTTTGATTATTCTAAGTGAATAGAAAAAGCTTGTTTAATATTCTCTATGACTGCTCTATCTTTGGGTTCTGTTATTGACTATCTAGAGAAATGAGTTCTGGTGGCAAGACTATGTTGTGAATTAAGAAGTTTCAGGTTCAGAAACCACCCAGTGATTTCTGAAGATAGGACCAAATTGTGGAGAAGTTTGCTGTTATATATAAAATCCCACATGCTAAGTGAGTAATAAGTAATTGTTTCTACCACTTTCACTGTGTGAATAATGTCAAAGTGGCTCCTTTCCTACAACCTTAAATTTCCTACAGGAGCTGAGAAAAAGTATTGGAGAAAATTCATGCCCATGGCCTGAACAAAGATGACCATGTGATAAGAGGAATGAATATTGTACCGAGCCAAACCTCTTGCTGTCAAGTCGATTGCAACTCATAGTGACCCTATAGGACAGAGAAGAACTGCCCCATAGGGTTTCCAAGGAGCGGCTGGTGGATTCGAACTGCTGACCTTTTGGTTAGCAGCTGAGCTCTTAAACACTGGGCCACCATACCATTTATAATGATAATAGTGACAATAGCTAATGTTTATTGAGTGCTTAGAAAGTGCTGAGCATTGCTTAGATTGATTTATATACATATGATTACTTTTACTTCCCACAACAACCCTGTAAAGTGGGCACTACTGTTCGTCTGATTTTACAGATGAGGAACCTGAGGCTAAATGACTTGCTCAAGGTCACACAGAGTTAGTAGGTGGCAGAGGTGGGATTTGAAGCCAGACAGCTTGGCCCCAGTCTACAATTCTACCCACTAATAAGTTACCTTGGAAGGGAGAGAGTAAATCTCTGAAAGTGCAGAACACAGGATGAGTTTTGAGAGGGAGAAGAGAGAATGGTATGTAGAGAGTGCAGACTCAGGTAAGGTACCACAGCAGGGTTCCTGACCCACGTGGTAAGTGAGGAAGCACTTGATATATGTTTGTGTAGTAGAAGAGGGGGTCTGGGCTGTAGGGAACCAAATTGAGAGAAGAGGCCCTGTGGATAATCTGTATCTATTCCACAATTTAGCCAAGGGGCAGACCGGTCTAAATGAATTAAAGATTCAGAGGAAATAAGGTCTTTGTAAAAGCGTGCTTGTTTGATTTACTGACTCAGTTGGGGAATTATTAGCCCGATTGCCGCAGCAGAGGGATCATAATTGTTTTCACTTAGAAGGGCACCTGAGCCTAAATCACTGGGTGCAAATAAATCTTTCCAGGAGGCAGTGGGGGCTCCACAGGCTTGTTCCTGGTTTCCTCACTTAAGGCTGGATGAACCAGGTATGCACATCTCATTCATGGGGCTACAGTGAGAGGACTTGCCTGTGAATGTGAAGGGTGGCTTGCACCTTGGATAATCAGGGCTTGCCTGGACAAAACTGGGAAGGAGATGAGTTGTCCCTTGACCTGTATAGCCCACAGCCTGAAAGTCCACCATTGCAACCATATGTTTATTAGATTACTCTTTCAGAATATCCTCCTTTTTGAGGTGACACCTTCCCCAAATTGCCAGCACCTTCATAGATAAGTTACTCCTAGTTACTGCTCTCCTTGGTCTTCCTCTGTGGCACCCCACACAAACAGCAGCCCAAATTACCTCGTCCTCCTTTCATCCTGGCTGTTAGACCAGCTGGTGCCAAGGGATGGAGTGCAAGTGGGCAAACCTTGGGTATACAGATGATTAACCTTGAAGTTGCTACCCCTATGATGGGTATTTTTATATTAAAAGACATCATCTGGGGGCCATGACACCTTACCTTGGAATGAGGTGAGAATGGTGGAATTTCTGTCAGAAGAGCAGGCAGGTGGGCAGAATATTCCAGACCAGCACATGCGATTGTGGGCCCTCACTGTGTTTTTATAGTGAACTTCTGTTTTTGCCCATGAATACCATTCTTGCTGCCCCTGCGAATGTGGAGAAACTGGCCTGGACATGCGTACTTGGTCAGTTCTCACAGCATGGGTCTTTGTCATGGATGTCAGGTGCATATATATGCCTTAGGGGAAAGATAAAAGAGTTGGAGGTGCGGGTTTGAGAGAGGCTATATAATTTTATGGAGCAATATTTCTTCTTTAAATGGGCTCATGGATAATTCAATTAGCTGGCTTTTGATTGCTCTTCTTGGCAGATAGGCTCTATATAATGAAAATGTGGATTCTTCAAGTACCATTGTCACAAGGCATCTTGTTGGAATGGATGACTCAACTTGATCCCGTAGTACAGTGTGACATAAGTTCAAATTTGTACTGACTACATATTCCTCTTCAGCATTTTCTCTCTCTCTCTTACTCTCTCACCTGGCTGTGTTTGGAGACGGAGCTAACAGTGGTTGAAAGTAAATATCTGCTTAAACTCTGTGGAGAGCAACGTGTGAGATACGGTGAAGCTCTTTGCAGTGGAAAGCTCGGTGACATGGAGTGTGTGACCTGTGTCTGCCTCTTCAGTGCTGTGTGTGGATGGTATATATCAGGTAGCAGAATATGAGATGTGAATTTATTAAGTCTCAGACTGAGTGTGAGATTTTGCAGCTTGATTATGAAAATGATATAAATATATTTTTTAAAAACATGGTGTTTGATACATTTCCTGTTTATATAAACCTCCCATAGCAAGAAGTCTGCATTTAATTCAGACTGTGTGCCTTGAGGAGAAGGGGAAAAGCAGAAGCTCTGAGAAAGAGGACTGAATAGGTTAAAAGTGATAGAGTTGTTTCTCTAGGAGAACAGGCTGAAAGGCAGAGTGGGAATCAGTGTAGGGATGCAAGATCTGAGTAGGAATGGTATATTCATCCATAAAGCGAGAAAGGGTCTGGACATGATGAACATGCACTTCTTTATCACATCCCTGAAAACTGGGGTTTCGCTTGAAGCTTGAAAGAGGTGATTTAAAACTAGAATAATGAATGCATTTTGCACAGGTCATAAGCACTATTGATCAGCTGCAGTGGCTTGAAAGAGAAGGAGATTCCAAAGAAAGACAGACAAATAAGTGAAGAGTAAAACTGTAGTTGACTATTAAAGGTGCATTAAGAACATTCAGGAAATATTTCCGTTTTTGAGGGTGAGGTCATCTTTCTCCACAAAACACCTTCAGGGAAAGAAGGGACTTTGAACTTCTGGTATAGCAGAGTTTCACTCTTTTTCTGTTTCCTGGGTATATTACATTTATCTCTCATCAAAGAGAGATTTTCTGCTCTACTGGCAAATGTAGAAATGACACCTCGAATGATATAGTCATGTTAGGAGTTCCAGTGCGTCAAACAAACATACACCAGGCGTAAATAAGTGACATTTTACTTTAGCAGCTGTCAGTTTATTTTTTGCTACTGTAGTTGTAACATTCAAAACCTCTTAATTGACTGTCACTTTTCTTCTTTAATAACCTTGTGTAGACTAGGTGGTCTCAAACCAAGGTAATGGCAGGGTGGCCAGGCAGCTAATATGGTCTATTGAGATGATCCAGGGTACGCAATAGGGAATGGTGAGGCCTGTAACAAACAAGCTCATATACCTCTGTAAACGGAGGCTGCAGGTCTCAGTTTCAGCCAGGAGTTGCCTGCAGGGCTGCAGGCCCAAGGTTGTAATTCTGCACAGTTATTTCTAAGAGATGCCAGAAATCTGGTCAAAACCAGATTTTCTGATGTTTAAAATAATATACAGGCCTCTGAAACACTAGTTTGTGACTGATGGAGAATAATCTGTTCTGGGGAATGTTAACACCAAACAAATAAACAGCAAAACAAAGCATCCCCAAAACAGAAAACAAGTTCTTGACTAAATCAATCCAAATACAATCAACAGGGAATTAATAACTTTCTGTATATTCTAGACCCTAGGGTTTGTCCACCAGAAAATCGAAAGTGTAAGATGAGGTTTTTTACCCTTTGCTAGCTGCACAATGAGAAAACCCATTGCCGTTGAGTTGATTCTGACTCATGGCGACCCTATAGGACAGAGTACAACTGCCCAATAAGGTTTCCAAGGAACAGCTGGTGGATCTGAACCGCCAAACTTTTGGTTAGCTGCTGAGCTCTTAACCACTTGCCACCAGTGCTCATAGAGCTAAATATTTCAGTTTGGAGTAATTAGGGTAGGATACATAGACAGGGAAACATTTGAATTGTGATTTCAAATACGGATGTGACCTAGTTATGAGCAAATAGGTAATGAAGAGGCAGTTCTAATGGGCTGAATGGAGGGAAGACAAGTCCTTTGATAGAAAAAGGTACTGGTTCTTTTCCTGGAATAATGGTAACATCATCTTGATTGGAATAAAACAAACAAACAAAAAAACAGACTAAACCACAGTTGCCGTCAAGTGGATTTCGACTCATGGTGACCCTGTGTGTGTTGGAGTAGAACTGTGCTTCGCAGGGTTTTCTACGGCTGATTTTTTGGAAGTAGATCACCAAGCCTTTCTTCCAAGGCACGTCTGGGTGAACTCTAACCTCCAACCTTTTGGTTAGCAGCCGAGGTTATCAGCCGTTTACACTACCCAGGGACTCCTGATTCAAATTAAGAGCTCATGAAAGCAGTAAGTTGAATGCACTATGTTAGGGATTGAATTGCATCCCCCCAAAATATGTGTATCAATTTGGCTAGGCCATGATTCCCAGTATTGTGTGATTGTCCACCATTTTGTCATCTGCTGTGATTTTCCTATGTGTTGTAAATCCTATCTCTATGATGTTAATGAGATGGGATTAGTGGCAGTTATGTTAATGAGGCAGGACTCAATCTACCAGATTACGTTGTGTCTTAAACCTCTTTTTTGAGATATAAAAGAGAGAAGCGAGCAGAGAGACATGGTGACCTCATACCACTAAGAAAGAAGCACCAGGAGCATAGTGCATCCTTTGGGCCCTGGGTCCCTGCCCTGAGAAGCTCTTCTACCAGGGGAAGATTGATGACAAGGACCTTCCTCCAGAGATGACAGAGAAAACCTTCCCCTGGAGCTGGCACCTGAATTTGGACTTCTAGCCTCCTAGACTGTGAGAGAATAAATCCCTGTTTGTTAAGGCCTTCCACGTGTGGTATTTCTGTTATAGCAGCACTAGATAACTAAGATGCACTAGTTGTTGAGAGTCCTAAAGAGCTAAGGACTATGAGCTTTCTCATCTAACAGGTGGCTGCCAACTCAGATGTCCACGGGGGCCAGGCAAGTTACCTAAAAAAGAAAAGTGATTTTGGAGAGGTGGCCACTGTATCCAGATAAAAAGTAGGCTCTGCTTCAGTGGATTGTTGCCATGTAAAATGCAGTGCCAGCGTTGCCTATGAGAAGCTTGAAGTTTGGGTTTTTATTTGAAAGCTATGATTTTTACATCTTGGCAGCAAATTCACATTTAAAAAAAAAAAAGTGTGCATCAAAGCTTGTTTGGAAGCCCATAAGTAAAATAAACTCATAGCTGCTCTGGTTGAACTAGGGTGGTGGGGAGGGAAGGTAAGGGGGTCATGTCCTAGTCATTCAGTCTACATTCTTCCCCTTCTTGAGTTGATAGAGGGTCTTTCATCATAGAGCATATTTTAAATATTACTGCTCTTGGTAACAGGAAACCAATGAACATACAATAAATTTGGCATGCACTGTAATTACAAACATGTAAAAAACTGCATGCTGGTGGATAAGATTATAAAATGAGTTTTTGAGGGTAAAAAGATGATTTTTTTTCAAATGTTGCCTTTCATAGTTATAATATTATAAAATTTTAAATTAAGTAAATCTTGATTAAACAGTACGTAGTAGAGTTTAAACTTCTTTTTCCCTCCAAGTTACGGGATTTGAACCTGAGAGAATTCATAATTACATCTTTATTTTCATTGCTCTCCATCTTAAATGTAGCATTTCTTCCAATTATGAAATTATGGACAAACCAGTGAAGTCTTAGCAGTACCCATGTCTTTGTCACCAACACAAATCACAGATGTATTCATATTATTGAAATGCAGCTGTCGTGAAATATTGGTTAGACTTATTACTTTGAGCCCACAGTAGTTGGTAGACCCGCTGGTGGATCAGGCTATTTAATGCATTAATAAAGAAGCACCTTTACCACTGTGTCACACAGTTTCAGAAATATTTTAAAAGCATTGTTTCACTATAATTAGTTTCTTTTTTATCCAACACTTTACTTTGAAGATATAAAGCAGTACTCTGAGAAGGGGTCCATTGACTCCACCAGACTTCCGAAGGGTTTTGTGGCATGCGGAATGTGAAGAAGCCCTGCTGTGAGACAGTGTAGCAATAAGTAAGAAGTTTACCCATCCTGGAGATACTAGAATTGCTTTCTTTTCCACAAGCTTTCCTATCTATGATAAGAACTTACTACCTTTCCAATCCGAGTTTCCTATTGCTTGTGTGAACTCAGGAGGAGCCGGAATTATTTATTGCTTTGAAACAGAACAAAAATGAATTTGAAAAATCGAGAGTTTTTTAAAAAAAATTAAATTTCAATACATGAAAAGAGAATAGGCAAGAGCTGGTAGAACAAACGTTGCTGTGTGGTTGAGTCTGTAGCGAACCAAAGTGGAGCAGTGAGAACATTACGTGGGATGCAAAGATGGTCAGCTGACTCCCTGGGTGGTGCAAATGGTTAACATGCTTGCTGCTAAATGAAAGGTTGGAGGTTCGAGTTCACCCAGCGTTGCTTCGGAACAAAGGCCTGGTGATCTGCTTCCAAGAATCAGACACTGAAAACTCCAGGGAGCACAGTTCTACTCTGACACACATGGGGTCACCATGAGTTGGAATCAAGTTGACAGCAATTGGTTGAGTTTTTGTTTCTATAAAGATGGTCCAGTTGGATTATGTAAAAACCATCTAAGAGCATGGCTTCTCCCAAAGAAGTAGGGTCTCTGTATTCTGGATAGATGCTGGGGAAAAAATAAAAATAAAAACTCTCTTAGCTCTTTTAGAAAAAGTGTGTTCTGAATCATTTTTTTACCTGAGGGGTGACTAAAGGACAAAGTTTCCATCTCCCAGGGAAATGTACTGACTGTGACCAAATTAGCTCTGAATTTGCTATTATTTAAATGTAGTTTCTTGTATTTATTAAAATGAAGCAACTGTCATATTAGAATTGAAAACGAGCAGTTGCACAGGCAAATTATTTCTAAAGTTCAACTGCTGCTAAATGAGACGCGGTGTTCCTAAACTTAGAAATGCTTAACATAAATTATGACCTAATTAACATTTGCATGGCAGTCCGGACTTCCTACAGCTTATTCTGCTAATTAACACATGACAAATGAGCCAGTATTAATATTTTATTGTAACATAACTTGTCCGAGAAAGCTTCTTAACTCCTCAGAAAACGCTTTGTGTTTTTCTGCCATTTTCTGCCACAGAAGTATCCTGTTGTAGCTTATGCCATTATATAATTTTAATGATAAAATTGTTTCATGTTGTAAATTTAATAAGATAGACAAAGATGCAAGCTCTAGCAGTCTCTTTTTTCTTCATTTAACCTCTTTTTCCTTGTTCTTTCTGGGAAATACCTACATTTTTAAGAAAAACAAAACGATTGCCTGGTACATACATATTACCTAATTATCACTTGTCATGGTGGATATATAGTATACACCAACAATTTTGTCTCCCATAGCTTTGGTTCATGAGTAAATCTAGGCCTATTGAGGAGGGCAAACACGTGTAAGACAATGGATTTTGTACTTTGCAAATGTTTTCCTCTTGATTGTACGTTCAATTAATTTGTGTCATCTTTCACCCAAATTATAATCGTCCTCAACTTAATCAAGGAGACCAAAATGCTCTATCTCTACCAGGAACAGAAGCTCTTTGGATTTTGGAATTGCAGATAAAGATTGTGCAGACTTCTATGATTAGCCCCACTCTGAGAAAAATGAGTGTTAGAACTGCTTGCCTAGGGTCACACACTAGTAAGAGATATGGCTGTCATTAAAATCCAGGCAGCCAGATTTCAAGGCGCACACTCATTCTTAATTTTCACCCTGTATGTTCTCACTAAGGAGCTCTGATGGCACAATGGTTAAAGCACTCAGCTGCTAACCAGAAGGTTGGTGGTTTGAACACACCAGTGGCTTCATGGGAGAAAAGACCTGGCAATCTGCTTCTGTAAAGATTACAGCCTGGGAAACTCTATGGGGCAGTTCGATTCTGCCCTGTAGGGTCACTATGAGTCGGAATCAACTTGACAGCTCACAACAACAGCAACATATTCTCACTTCTTTGTCATTAATGGCTTCCCTTATTCATTGTGTTATTGAGCATTTAATCTGTGTCATGCAATGTTAGACAATTCAGGCACCGTTCCTTCCTTCATAGAGTTTGTAGTCCAGCCTCATGGGGGACACAAACTAATCAATATAGCTACAAGAGAGCACAACGTATGGGACATTTTGGAGGCACATTACAAGGGTACCTAATGAGCGATGGGGAAGGCAGTTGCCCTCTGTGTTGCAAGAAACCATGGATGTTACTGAGCAAACTTTGCTGCCTGGTACTTGAATTATATTTATGGTCTACCAAATCCATTACTGGCAGCCCCCTTCTACTTAGAAATCATAAGGCAGCCTGATAAAGTGCTGGAGATTGGGAATTGTGAGTGGAGACATACATGGGTGTTTCATTTAAATTATTAAGCATAGATAAATATATATATATTTATATATAGATGTACATATAAATATGCATATCCCATAAAAAATCCACTGCCATTGAGTTGATTTTGACTCAGAGTACAACTGCCCCCACAGGGTTTCCAAGGAGCAGCTGGTGGATTCGAACTCCGACCTTTTGGTTAGCAGTTGTAGCTCTTAACCACTGTGCTAGCAGGGCTCCAAATATGCATATAGAAATAGATATATACGTATAGATATACATATTATATATGAAAGAATGTTTCACTGCTATTCATAAGGTTTTCACTAGCCAGTTTTTTTCAGAAGTAGACTGCCAGGTCCTTCTTCCTAGTCTGTCTTAGTCTGGAAGCTTCACTGAAACCTGTCCACCATTGGTGACCCTGCTGGCATTTGCAGTACTGATGGCAAAGCTTCCAGTATCACAGCAACACACAACTGCCACAGTACAACAAACTGACAGACTGATGGTGGTATGGAAAAACAAAACCCACTGCTGTCGAGATAATTCTGACCCATGGCGACCCATGTGTGTCAGGGAAGAACTGTGTTACATAGGGTTTTCAATGGCTGTGATCTTTTAGAAGTAGATTGTCAAGCCTTTCTTTCAAGGCACCTTTGGATGTATTCAAACTGTCAACCGTTCAGTTAGTAGTCAAGTGCTTTACCGTTTGCACTATCCAACCAGTTGCTCTAGTGTCAGTTCCAACTCATGGTGACCCAATATGTTGCGGAGTGAAACTGCACTCCATACGGTTTTCAAGGCTGTGAACTTTCAGAAATAGATTGCCAGGTCTTTCTTCCAAGATGCCTCTGGGTGGGTTTGAACTACCAACCTTTTGGTTGGAAGCCGAGTGCTTAACCACTGCGTCGCCAGGGCTCCTTGCGCCAATATAGGTGTACATAAGTGTGTGTATATCTATGTCTGTATTTCTATCTGTGCTTCTGTCCATCTGTCTATCTGTCTATCCATGCATCCATCCATTCATTTATCCATCCTTCTAATCTTTATTTGTAACAGTCCCAAGCTGGAAACGTCCCAAATGTCCATCACAGGTGAACAGACAAATAAACTGGTATATGTATACAATATGATACTGTCATGGATTGAATTGTGTCCCCCCAAAATATGTGTCAACTTGGTTAGGCAACGATTCCCAGTATTGTGTGGTTGTCCTCCATTTTGTTATGTTAAAGAGGATTAGGGTGGGATTGTAACACCCTTACTAAGATCATATACCTGATCCAGTGTAAGTGGAGTTTCCCTGGGGTGTGGCCTGCACCACCTTTTATCTTACAAGAGATGAAAGGGAAGCAAGCAGAGAGTTGAGGACCTCATACCACCAAGAAAGCAGTGTCGGGAGCAGAGCGTGTCCTTTGGACCTGGGGTCCCTGCATGGAGAAGCTCCTAGTCCTGGGGGAGATTGACGAGAAGGCCGACAGAGAGAGAGAAAGCCTTCCCCTGAGCTGACGCCCTGAATTTGGACTTCTAGCCTACTTTACTGTGAGGAAGTAAACTTCTCTTTGTTAAAGCCATCCATTTGTGGTATTTCTCTTATAGAAGCACTAGATAACTAAGACAGTAACCAAAAAAAAACCAAACCCACTGTCGTTGAGTCGATTCTGACTCCCAGTGAACCTGTAGGACAGAGTAGAATTGCCCCATAGGGTTCCTAAGGCTGTAAATCTTTACAGACCGCCACATCTTTCTCCCATGTAGTGACTGGTGGGTTAAAACTGCCGACCTTTTGGTGAGCAGCTGAGGGCGTACCCACTGTGCCAGCAGGGAATAGACTATGGGTACATGCAACATGGATGAATCTGAAAATAATTATGCCAGACAAAAGTGAGTACATACTGTTTGATTCCATTTATATAAGATTATAGAAAACACAAACTAAGCTACTATAGTGATTGAAAGCATATCAGTGATAGCTTGATGGAGCGCACGGAGGGTGAGATTACAAAAGAGCATGAGGAGACTGTCTTGATTGTGGCGATGGTTTGATGGGTGTACGTGTTCAAATGTATCAAATAGTCCACTTTAAATATGTGCAGTTTATTATACATCAGTAAAACTACACGTGTTTGTGCGTGTGTCTGTGTTAGTGTGTGTGTGTACGTATGTGTGTGTATATACTTCCCTGTCTACTAACAAAAAGTCTTAGCGCCATGAGAACAGGGACTTTTTTCTTTGGTCCACTGTTACAGTCCCAGCTCCTAGAATATAGTAGGTGCTCATTAAATATTTAAGGACTAAATAAACACAATGTATGGGTATACAGTTCTTAGTAGATGCAGGTAATTATTCTGTCACTTCTTTTGAATGTATGTCTGTCTAAAAATTATCACCATCTTTTTTTCTCAGTACAGTAGGAATAGTGTATGAGCCAGATGGTTCTGGAAAGTGTCAGAAATAAAGCCAAGTTGCAGACAGCTGAGCAGCAACCCTGGTCACAAAGAATAACCGCTAGAAGGAGGGTCCAACCGTAGCTTGAGAGACAATAAATTGGCCAAATGTTTCATGATGGGAGATTAATCCTGATTTTAAGGAGATAAGACCTCCAGGTGGTTGTAGCAATTACGGTAAGATTATAAGAAGACATCTAGAGGTAATAGTAAACGGAGACCAAGATAACCTGTGACCAAGGTTTGATGGAGTTAGGGCAGAGAGGAGGAGAAGCAAAATAGAAGAGAAGGAACTGCAAGAGGGGAAATCTGAGGTGTTTATAAGGATACTTCCCATGACTCTGAATCTCAGGCTGAAATAGTGATGAGTCCCCTTGAGGCACAGAGATTGAAAGGGAATTAAATAAAAATAGTCACTGCTACAGAATCTTCAACATGGTATCAGGCAAGACAGCTGACTCCACGTGGAATAACTGGGAAATACTTTCTGGCTGGATTTGATTTGGGGATAATGTCATGGAGCCTTATAGTAGAACCTAAAAGTCTCCAGAATACTGGCCAGGATTCAAATTTGAGGTCAACAGTGAGATTATTTCTCCTCAAATTAATCCCAAATCTACTTCCTAGTGACATCTGCATTTTGGACTTTGTTTTGCACTCTGTAGCCATTCTAAACAAGCGTAACATAAAGATTTGCCTGTTGAATCAGCCAAGACCATTTTTATTATCTTTCTAATTTTCTCCAGGTTAAAAATCCCCATCCCTTCATCCATTCTTTGTAACATATGTTTGTATTAGCTCACCAGCTCTCTTGTTACTCGCTCCCTCATCATCCTGAACTTCCCCCTTTGTCATAATAAATTAACTTTCAATTAAAATTCAATGTCTTTCCTCCTTTAAGGTCTCCATGAAGGTAAGGGATGTGGTTATTGTGTTCATATTTATTGACAGCATTTAGCAAATGTCTTGTATTTAGTAGACCCTCAGTAAATATTCACCAAAAGAGTGAGTTAACAAGTTGAGTACTGTCTCCTGGACTCAGAATTAGACCAGGTTCTCCAGATATGAACTCTCTTTTGCAGAACACTGACATGCTTCATTTGGAAAGCTATATTTCTGTCAGTGCTCCCTCAGTATTTGCTAACTATTTACATCACAATCTTGATTTTCTGTCCAACTTACCAACTTACCATTGACCATTTATGGCCAAATTACATCTTGGATTTATGATCAACTTAAGTTTTTAAATACCTTTTAAGTGGATTGCTCCCATTTTTCTCACCTCATTCTTGTGCTTCTGACTTTGGATACTAGAGTACATGGCTTTAGAGCTATTTTTGTTGTTAGGTGCTGTAGAGTTGATTTTGACTCATAGCAACCTCATGTGACAGCGTAGAACTGCCCCATTGGGTTTTCTAAGCTATAATCTTTACGGGAGCAAATGGCCAGGGCTTTCCCCCACAGACTGGGTTGATTTGAACCACAAACCTTAGGATTAGCAGCCGAGTACTTAACCGGTATTCCAGCAGGGCTCCTTTATAGCTTATTAGAAGCATTTAATTTTAGGAATTAGCATAGCGCCTGGCACATGGTAGGAATTTATAGAGTGAATGGTTTTTCAAAATTGTTTTTTATTGTGTTGTTATTGCAAACTTAAAATTTCTGTCAATGTTAATTATAAATTACTAATCATTAGGGCCACCTGTTGGAGCTCTGGTGGCACAGTGGTTAAGAATTTGGCTGCTACCCAAAGGTCAGTAGTTCAAATCCACCAACCGCTTCTTGGAAACCGTATGGGACAGTTCTATTCTGTCCCATAGGGTCACTATGAGTGGGAATCGACTAGATGGCAAAGGGGGCAGGGGGAGTGGGGGGAGGAATGTTTAGGGCCACCTATTTACTTATCACCTTCTCTCTCTTCCTTTTTTCTTTCTTTCATTCCTCCCTCCCTCCTTCACCCCCTCCTTTTTTTGCCTTCCTTTCTTTTTCTCTTCACTAAGCATTTATTGATTGCCTTCTCTGTACTAGATAGAGTGACACAGAGGTGAGTGAGACCTTATACCTGTTGTCAAGGGTCTGGCAGAAAGTCAGACACATAAGCAATTATAATATAAGTGTGAACAATAATTCTTCCAACAAAGGGATTAGGAAATGCTTAAACACAACCGTGAAGACAGCCGTGGTTGTTCTTTTATGACCTCCATCATACTCCTTGTTGCTTCCTTTGATATTTGCCACCCTTGCAGTTCTCCAGGTGACAGCCATGTCTTCAATAATTAGGGGAAACAAGTCATTGCAGATCACCTGAGCTTGGGCACTGATGACTACACAAGAGGAACTAATCCCCACTTGTCAAAAACTTCCGACTCACAAAAGCTCCAAGTAAGCAAGTGAACCAAACCCAACCCATTACTGTTGAGTCGATTCCAACTCCTGGTGACCAGATGAATTAAATAACTAGTTGCAATAAGTGGTGCACATAGAGTTAGAAATACTGCAAGAGGCAAGATTTTGAAGTTGTGGAAATTGTGGTCCAGATACCATTTTGTCCATCATGGGCTTTCATGCACTCCTCACAGGGTTACGGTTATTGTAGATCATTTCTTCCCGAATGAGACACCTATTTCTAGCTCTGCCAGATTCCTCTTGTCTATAGTAGCTGGTTATTTCTGCTGTTCTGAGGCTTGAGACATCATAGTATGACAATGCTGATGGCTCTAAGCTTTTAAATCTTTAATCACTCTAATTCCTGTACTTGGGGTCATGTTATTTAAGTAGGCGCCACTCTTCTCAGGAATAAAGCTGCTAAAATAAAAATGTATCTGTGTCTTTTCTTCCCTTGTGGTTTACCTAAAACAAACCCCTGAGAACATGGAACTGGAAACCACAGACTTCTTATTTCCTCCAAAATTTTTCTCTGTCTGGTCAAGAAGGACCTCATGTGTTCTAGTTTTAGTAGCATGGCTTACTATGTCTTTTTCCACCTTTTTTTCCTTAGTGAGTAGGAAAGTTGTTAGATCTTCTTGTTCAGTCTCTTCTTTCTGTATCAAACGATGTTAAAGACAACAATAATAATCACAGGAGCTAAAATGTTTGTGTGTTTACTGTGTGAGAGGCCCTGGGGTAAGTAACTTCCTACATGCATTATCTAATTCCCCACATTGTTGCACGTAAGAGTCTACTGTACAGGATGTGAGTCTTGCCTATTCCTGACTCTACCCCTGGAGATTCTAAGTCAGTAGGTCTAGGGGGAGATGCAGGACTCTATATTTTTTGGATGGTTTTAAGAAAGAGAGTAACTTGAACTGTGCAGTTTTTAGCACACGTACTGGATCTTTCTGATGCAGGTGGTACTGGGACTGTACTTGGGAAACAGTGGTATATACATACTATAACGGATAAATCACCGGGATGGAAAAGAAGGGGCCTGCATCTTCCAGTAACTATGTTTCACCAGTGGGAGGAGAAGGTGATAGGGGAAAACCAGGAAGGTTCATTGGAGAAGGTATGGTGTAGTTCCCATCCCTGCTCTGCCACTTGCTAGTTGTGTGACCTTGAGTAACTCACTTAGCCCCTCTGTGCCTCAGCTTCCCCATCTACAAAATGGGGATAGCAATACTGCTTTACTCATATGTCTGCTGGGAGAATTAAATGACTTGATACCTGCACATTCCTTAGAACACTGCTTGGTACATGGTAAGCACTATTTACTTGCCCCCACTACATTTTATTTTTGTAGGGTATAATCCTTGAGCAGAGGCTGAAGGGCTGAGGATGAGCTAGCCAGGTGAACTACCAGATGTGATAATAGCAGGTGGCATTCCCAGCAGAGAAGACATCATGAACAAAAACCCAATGATGAGAAACAGCCTCATGTTGCCTGAGCATAAAGTGTGAAATGTGAGGCTAGAGAGGTAGACAGGGTCAGGTCACAAAGGTCCTTGGATTTGTATTGTGGAGTATAAAGTGCTGCAGAAACATTCACGAAAGTGTCAGAGGGCATGTTTTAGATGTCACTCTGGGTATGTGTGTGGAGCATGAATTTGAAGGAAATAAGACCAGAGGTGGGGTGACTAGTTAGGAGGACCTGCAGGGATCTAGGTGACAGATGGTGAGGAGATGGAACCAAGGGCACTAGTGAAAGTAGGGAGAAAAGGATAATTTAAGAAATGTTTAGGAGATAAAATAGACAGGTCTTGATTTTATGGGGAAGGTTAGGAAGAAGAGAGGAACAAAGAGCCAGATTTCTGTTTCAGGGACTGGGTGAATGGTGATGCCACTCACTGAGATAAAGCATCCGGGAGTGGTTACAGATTTGGTGAGCTCCGTTTTGAACACGGGGAGTTTTTGTGCTGCCCGGGGGATGTCCACGTAGAGACGTCTTCAGGCATCTACAGACATTGTGGGTCTAAAGTGTGAGTGATTGGTTTGGTTTGATGTTTGGAACACATGACCTAGTGGGTAGGAAAGTCCTGGTAAGCTGAAAAGAGCTCTAGGAAAACAAAGCATTCAGAGCAGTTTTTCTTAAAGTTTCAGCATTAATTAGTTTATGTGACAATACAAAGAACTGCAATGAAATTCTTGTACAAAGGAACAATATACTCTTCCCTCAGCTCATTAGAAGGATTTCTGAAGGGAAAATACTGAGTGCAATGACATGCATTTAAACTCTCGGCTTCCAGATGGAATTTTCAAACAAGCCATCCTTGTTCTTGGGTTAAGTAGAAAATAGTGGATACACCAGCAGAAGAGACTTCCTTTTCCATTTGTTGTAGGATTCTTGGAGGATTACTTACACCTATGACTATACTATAAGAAGGCAACATTTTTATAGATTTGTAGAAAATTAAATTAAAAGCAACCTGATAGGATAATTTATTCTATGTGAGAAAAAAGAAGGTCCCCTGAGGCTTAGTGATTTTCTCCATATTTCATGGCAGATGCTTGGCAGACCAGGCACGAGAAGCAAGGTCCACTGGACTAATGCAGTATATTTCTCCTGTGTTCTGCATGGACTCTCATTCTTCAATATTAAAATATATCTTCCCACCTCTTAATTCTTTTTTTCTCTTTTTACAGTCTAAAGAGACCATAAAATCTGGAGAAATCTAGCAGGGTAGAGGTGTTGGCTTAGAAAGCGCTCCACAGTAAAACATAGCCCAGTAGTTGCAAACTGTCCAAGTAAGATTTGGTTAGAATTTTCTGTTGGATTAACATGTTTCCATGTTTAAGAAACAAATGTCCACATCCACATGCACAGTGGTTTTTTTTTTCCCGACGTATATTAGCTTAGTCGTTGTCATAGTACCGGCAGTGGTAGTACCTGTGGCACTGTGATAGCAGCTATAGTAGAAAGGTGTTGGTGGAAGTGATGATAGTGATGATGACGATTATACACATTAAGTGTTTTTTATGTGTCAGACATTCTGTATACAATAGAGAGACTGTATAGAAGCAATTGAAAACTTTGATGCTCAAGTTTATCTTCCTGGGATTGCATCCCAGTGCCACCCTCCTTACTAGCTACATGATTTGGGGAAAATATTCAAATTCTTGCTGTGTCAATTTCTTCATTAGTAAAAATAAGGAAAAGAAAAGTGCCTGCGTTCAAATGTTGTGATGAGATTAAAATGAGATAAAAATCTAGGTCTTTCTGACTCCTGAGCTTGTCTCATAACCACCAAGGTATATTGTCTTTGGATACATTGCTTCAATCTGGACTGTAACATAAACATCTCATTCAGATATCTTTGTATTTGCCATCCCAGGACAGTTTTCAACACATAGAATGTTCCTTTTCTGAACTTTCTGAATTGTTATAGCAAGATAAGTCTGTTTTAAGCATGAGTCTCTTGGATCCATGGATGATTGGTCTTTCCCAGGAAACTGAGAGCTGGCAGATAATGCACATTTGGTGTGAAATACTGAGGACTTAAGAAAATAGAATCACAGAAGGTAGATCCAGGGTCAATAAATACTGATATTGGAATCTTATTTAAAACTATGCCTCTGACTCTTTCTTTTGCACACAATATTGCATTGAGATGGGCCACAGTTGGACCCTATTTTATATGGGTTGCATAGTTATTACACCCCCTTCTGTATGGATGTAGGTAATTGGCACCAAGAGTGAGATTAGGTGCTTTTTGATTTTCCATTGAAGTCTGGGACCTCTGTGACTTTGACTATTGCTCATAGTCTAGTAGTTTGTGATAAGAATAGTGAAAGCCTAACTAGGCCATTACATTCAGCTCCACAAAGAAGAGGCTGCTTCAGTAGAATTATAATGAATTGCTTTCATTTTATACCATTTTAAGTCCCAAGGACTTTAACAAGGGGGTTGTTAAAAGTAAATGCTGTTTTATTACACATTGTCAGGAAGAAGCAATTAAGATGTTGTCTAAAGTTAACCTTCTAACCCTTAGACGTCTTCCAAGTATATCAAGTGGATAGAAAAGTAGAGTCAATGGAACGCTGCTGTGGATGGACCAAGAATGGTTATCTTTCATAGAAAACAATCCCTTCTTATCATCTAAGAAAAAAATCTCCATCAGCAGAATTAAATGAGTATCACAGAAATGTTGTGATTTTTGTTGTTGTTCTACTGCTATTTAAGCATTCTTGGTGAAAGATGAATTGAAAAGGTGCTATGACTCCTAGTCTAGTTGTCTTTGGGGATAACAGTTTGATAAAAAAAGAAGAAGGCTCTAGAGTAGCCCACAGAAAAGCCTATAAGCCATAAGCGGTCTTTCCATTATTCCTACTTCCTAATTAATTAATTCTTCATTTTTGTTCTGAAACCAATTTATATAAACCCCTTAAATATAGGGGGCAGATCAACACAGTGAGCTTTGCTTTCTGATAGACCTGGGTTCAAGTCCTAAGTATGACATTGTCTAGCTTTGTGACATCAAGTAAATTATTTATCTCTTGAAGTCTTGTTTCCACATCTGTAAACTGGAACCATTGATTGGACCTAAACTATTTTGGTTGTTGTGAGGACTGAAAGAATTCAAGTTAAGAAAATAAGACAGTATTAAAGCATACTCTACGGTGTTTATTACATTTCATTTGTATATTGTGTTATAATAAGTTATATCAGCCTGTCTCACTAAAGTGAGTGCCTTAAAGGTAGGAACTAATTGTATTCATGATGTGTCCTCAGTGACTGGCACAGTTTCAGTTCTCTTGGAGGCATCTGATAAACGTAGGATTGAATTGAATGAATTGGAGTTTACAAGCTATCAAGGTCTATATTGTCATTACTGATTATGTTGCTGTTTGACATTGAGAAAGTCACTGCCCCTCTTGGTTTATCCATTTTTCTGCATATAAAGAGGAGGGATTACTTCTGGTCCTACCTGCCCTTCAGGGATGCATAAGAATGCATTTAACATTTAATGGCAAATTGTACCTTAATTTGTGAGGGATTAATATTTAATATTAACGAAGTTCCTAGCCTTCCATTTCAGTCTTTTCTTTGCAGTTGCAAAAGTGCTTACCAGCATAAAGGAACCCAAATGAAAGAGTGTGAAGGCCATCCATTATGCCATGCCACATACAAAATGAGACAGTGCCTCTTCAGTCAGAAATGAAGATTCAAAACATTGTGGGCAGTACAAAAACTAACTGAGGCACTCAACTGCACCAAGCCCCCAGCTCTAACCTACTTATTTCGAAGTAGTTAAATATTTTAGATAGTAATCACTTTTTCCTTACCTGAAATTTTATTTGCCTGCTTTTTTATAGATTTTATGTGAAAATCATTTAAAATAAAACTATACATCAAAAACTGGAGAAGACTCTCCCTAAATGATCGTTACGTGTGAGAAGTGAGATTATGGATAATTTCTTGACCTTTCTTATTCCAAACTTGGTTAAATTTATACTCTTTTGGAGGCACGAAGCAGTTTTACTCAGATCTGCGCAAGTACGTGGGTGTTTTTGGCTAGTGAGGCAAATGAGGATCTTGTAAGTATTCACGAATAGGAATCACTGTGCCTCTTGGGCTCATGGAACACGTCGATGAATGGAAAGAATCTCTGTGGGCCTCAGCAGTGGAGTGCACTTTGTGCTCTGGCAATTACAGGCTTCAGCTTCTTTCCTGGTGTTGACTTCCGTTTGGGTGGGTTCTTACTTCTGGTCCATTATCAATTAGACTTCATTCTGCCTTTGTTGAGTATTTTTCTCTCCTCAGCTTCCAACCCTCGTGGCCTCTGCTTCTTCATAAATTCAGCTCAGTCACTGTTATATCTTCTTGGTGTCCCTCTTGGCCTCTGAGCTACTTTAAGAGCCTCTCTTTCCATGTACACTTTCAAATTCAGCCCTCACTGTAAAGCATCTTCTCTCCATATTTCTCTATGTAAATTTTAGAGTGTGAGAGTCTCGATGGCCCAGCTCCTCCCTGTTTAGGTAGCACTGTCCATGCCAACCCACCATATTGGCTACTGGCTAGCCACCCAGGTCTGGTGGTGGACAAAGCATGTGACTTGGTGAATGGAATTGTGTGATACACTGTATGGATGCCTTGGGTTACCCCTTAGCAGGAACTATGAGTGGAGACGTTTCCCTAATTGGAGACTACAGGTATGGAAGGCACAAGTCTGGAAGAGTTTTTTATATTATTTACTGTTTATTTTTTTTTTTATCCTCATGAAAATAATGCATAACAAAACATATGTCAATTCAACATAGTTGTATTATTTTAATATATTTTAGATATATATTTAGAATCGTAAATAGATTAGTAGAAGGATTTTTTCCACATCCCAGTGTAGAGAGGAAAATATCTCTTTATGTACGACTTAGTTACATCAGTAACCCTTTGCTGTCACAGTTACACACTGCCATCCTTTGGCTTATACTGTGTCTTTGCTTGGGATGCCTGTCTATCAAAATTTCTCTGCCAGGGTGGCTTCGTACTTCAGGTTCCAGTTTTAATCCTTCATCTTGTCCCTTTCAAAACATCACTCCCTGTACTTCAGTGGGAACTGGTTGGCTTATTCCCCACCCTCTTATAGTTCTTCGTACTTTAACACTGCGTTCTCTGCTGTACTGTGTTAGAGTTAACTGCTGCATGTATGTACCTCCCGCCATTCTGCAAATTCCTGCTTCGTGAAGATCCAATTTTGTTACGTTTGCATGTGTCACTAGCACTCTTTCTAGTACACCATAAGCACTACAAACATGTGTATTAAAATTAGACACTTTGACTTAGGGGGCACTGGGCTTCTGTGAAGGGTGATGGGAAAATTTGGAAATGGATAGCAGTGATGGTCGCACAGTGTGAATATAGTTAATGTCACTGAATTGTTCATGTAAAAATGTTGAAATGTTTTGCTTTATATATACGTGTATGTGTGTGTGTGTGTGTGTGTGTGTGTGTACACTTACTACAATAAGAAATTAAAGAAGCACTTTGGGGTGACACAAGGAAATAATAAAGTGGAGCTTACATTAGGATTTTACACCTACTGTGTATCAGGGGCTTTCTCTTGTAATCCTTTTTATACCTCTTCTGAGATAGGCATTGTTATCTGTATCCTACAGATGGGATATAAGTAAAAAATGAATAACATAAAGGGATTCTGTGGTGAAAGAAATCTAGAAATCCTCATTTACAGAAAATTAACGGTTTTCTTTCCTACAGGACTTATCAGGGCCTTCATTATGAAATATTCATTAGTAACCTTCAAGAAGGACTCCTAATATACAGCATTTTCTAACTTACTTCATGATGGTTGCATTTTTTGTTTTTTTGAGGAGTTAATTTGTGGGCGTAAGGCACAAGGATCACATTTTGAGCAGTGGCGGTGTAAATGATAGTGCTTAAAATAAAGTGGGAATTTTAGCAATTCTCCTGGAGATTAAGTATGACTGTGATATTAAAGATAACAGAATTTCTTCATAAATTATCAAATATGATTCTTGATGGTTATCATCACTCCCGTCCCTCTAAGAGTCTGAAGATCAAGATACTACTTTCTTCAGAGCTTAGAAGTAAATTTAGTTTTTAATTTTTTTGAACTCCAAAGAAAGTACCTACACGTTCCAGTAATCCAAGTTTCTGTTAAATATTTACCTAGCAACTCAGGACTAGGGAAAGGGTTTGTTGTAACTTTAGGTATTCTGTAGTTGAGGGAGTTTTCAATAAACTCTCCCAAAGTGATGACTTCGGTATTCTTCTGAAGCATTCTTATGGAGGCTATGCTTTCCCCAAAATGTCTTTCCACACTCAGTGCGGTGTAACTGCAGTATCACATACAGCCCTCCCGGAACAGGTGTGCCTAACATGGAATGCGTCAGCCACAGATTTTAATCTTTATTGCAGTAGCTGAGCAATAATTCTGGTATTTGATAAAACCAGCATCTGATACTTGATGAAAACCGTAGATTTCCCTATTGCCCTGGAGGACTTTTCTCTGTTCATGAGAAGAATAGCCCATTTGTAAATACTAAAATGGCCAACCATTAACCAAGACATCTGAAAGTGGAGGATAACCTGATGTTCTGATTTGATTAGTGGTCCAGAGTGAAAGCTTCTAAAGTCCCAAAATGTTCTAGGGTCATAGACACTTCCAGAATATGCTCCAGGTTATTAAGAGCATTGGCCATTGACTTTCTCCAGGAGAGGGGCCTGCCCAGTGTCAGGTGTCAGTAACTGTTAAGAGTCTGGGGTGTGTTTGGAGCTTCTTGAAGATGCAAGTTATTTTCTGGGTGGTGTGTCCCAACTTGCAGAGTTTCCCATCATTCTCTCTTTGCTCTCTCATTTCAGCTGTGTGGACTGTTTTAAATATTTCTTTGTTGCCTGATCGTTGGAAGCATCTTTGACACAGGCCAGCACTTTTGTTTTTCATTTTCATTTAAGATGTCACGAGATCAGTCAAGTGCATAAAAAAGCATTCTGACTATAGTTTCCCCTTCTGATTTCCAAAATGCACCACCGAATTGTTTTATTTTTAAGAAGATGTATTCTGTAATGAGGGGAAGGAAAGATGACATACCATCTTGTTTATTTTTACTGTAGCCTCAAGAGTGATGGCAGCTTGTTTCAAATAATAATGATTTTGAAGTTGTCAAACTTATGGCCACATAGCCTATTGTGATATAAACCTAGTTTCCTAGAGAGTGCCTGGTAGAGAAGAATTCTTTGATGCTATCGGATAACAAAAGGCTTTAGGTAGTGTTCTCTTAAATGATTTACAAAAAGAATCCTTCCCCTTGATCAGAACCATTGAGATTAACATGGGATGTTAGAGCACTATTCTCGTTCCAAGTTCATCATTTTATCAAAATGAAAAGGGTCTTCAACAAGACACCCCACAAATCCCAAGACAATAATTACATGCTTGGAACTGGAAATCTTGCATGTTTGCAGACATTTTAGAGTTTGGCATTTGTGGCTTTTCGTACACTATGAAATATTTATGCATTGTTCAAATAACCCTGCTTAGTTACCATTGGATACCTACTGTTGTACAGGGATTGCATTTAGAAGGGAATTGAATCTGATTTGCAAAATCCATAAAGCTCTCATGCCCAGATACTTCAGTAAAAATCCTTTTGAGACAAGTGTTGAAAATGCTGGGAAATAGATGTTTATTTGGCTTTGAGGGTTTTTTTTGGTTTTGTTTTGCTGTTGGTGGTATTAGTGCTGAAAGAAAAGAATTATTCTCAGTATTTTGTGTCTCATTTAGAAGGTATGAGATTACCAATAAGACATGACTACTTGTGTTAAACATTTTTAAAAACAATAATTGTTAATACAAATAATCCATTTTATTAACAGAAAAACATAAGAAAAAGATTATAACTGGATTTCTTAGAGAAAACATTTAGAAAATATTCTTTCAGACTTCTATCTCTTTTTCTCCTCCTCATTCACTTATCTTCCTTCTTTCCTTCCTCCCTGTCTTCCTTCTGTCCATTCTTCTAACCATTTATCTACCCATCCATCCATCTGTTGAAAACATAGAGTTATAGTAAATATAAAATTTTTATAACTTGCTTTTGTAATGAAGCATCATACTTTGAATATCTTTCATGCTAGTAAATATACGTCTACTTCATGGGCATTTTATTTCATTGTATAAATAGTCCAGGGATTATATGCCTAATCCCTTACTATCAGACACTCATATTGTTTCTATTTTTTCCTCTTATAAACATTTATGTAATAAACAGCTTTCAATCATTCATTTGGTACATATTTATTGAGCCGATATTATGTGTCAGGCTCTGTGACTACCACAGTGGTAGATACAGCTGCTGTTCCTGTCCTCATGTGCTTACAGGATAAATAAATAAAACAAGAGCATTTAAATTTAGTTTCGAGTAACATTTATTTTGGCAGAGAAAACCTTTATCATCATTTAGAAACCTAATACTTCTGGTTCTTGTTTCCCAAGGCCATTAAAAGATTTTGTATAAATAACACTGTAAGGCAGACTTGGAAATAATAATATGTACTCACAGAGCAGAGCCCTGCTGGCACAGTGGTTAAAACACTCGGCTGCTAACCGAAAGTTGGTGGTTTGAAACCACTGGTGACTCTATAGGAGAAAGATGTGGCAGTCTGTTTCCGTAAAGATTTACAGCCTTGGGAACCTTATAGGGCAGTTCTACTTTGTCCTATAGGATCACTATGAGTCAGAATTGACTTGACAGCAGTGGATTTGGTTTTTGGTTACTCACTAACCATCCACAGCTTATATTAATTTAGCTGAAAAATAATATAGCGGTTGTATTATATCTGCCTGCCTCCACAGCCAGAGTGAACTGGTAATAACACATAAATACACAGAATTTGTCTTTCCATAGATTTTGGTTTTATTGATCATTAGTGGTATTGACATAAATACAGGCTTTCTCTCCTAACAACCAGGTAGATGAAGACAGCATGATATCATGTATAAGGCACTGGCTAGGAGCCAGGAATCCTCAAAATAAGCTGAGTTCAGCTACTTATTAGCTATGTGACCTTTGAAGGTCATTAGATTTTCTTGGGCTTCAGTTGCCTGCACTGTAAAATGAGAGCATACTACTAAATAATTTCTCCTTTTCTATCCATCTAGCAACCCTGAGCCCATGGGTTTTTCATGATTTCTACTGGTACCCTACTGTAAGTATTGATTCCATCTATCATAGCTAGGCCCATTGACAGGGACCACAAAACAACAAATGCAATGAGGGCTTTGAGCAAGCGAGTGATTTGATAAATACAATTTTAAAAGATTACTCTGTGTGTTTCAATAGATTATAGAAGTCTAAAGTGGCAGTGTAAAGGCCAAGGTTTTCCCATTGACAGGATGAGAGAGTAGCTGGTATCATTGCAGATGGTGATTAACTGTCATGTTCTGGCTGTATTTTGAAGGTGGAGCTGATCAGACATGTTGATGATTTGGCTGTAGGGTGAGAGGGAAAGAGACATTCAAGATAACTCTTAAGTTTTGGGTTTTTTTGGGGGGGCGGGGGGGGGGCTGACCAACTGGATAGTTGGTGATTTCCATTCAGTGAGAGAGAAAATACTGAGGGAGCGAAGATTTTCATGGTTGGGGTGGGGGTGGTAGTCAACATTTTGGTTTTGCACATGCTAAATTTCAGGTGCCTTTTAGATATGTGGAACACTGGTGGCGCAGTGGTTAAGAACTCGACTCCTAACCAAAAGACCAGTGATTTGAATCCACCAGCTGCTCCTTGGAAACCCTATATAGGACAGTTCTACTTCGTCTTATAAGGTTGTTATGAGTTGGAATCGACTCGACAGCAACGAGTTTTTTTGGTTATTAGACACGCAGCTGGAAATATTTTAGCATACAGTTGAAAATATGAGTCTGAAACTCGAGAGGGGTCTGGGCTGGCAATTTTAATTTGAGAATTACCAGCATTGGCTAAGTGATCTTAATCAAGGTAATTAATCTTGCTATGATTCAACTTACTCATCTGTAAGATAGAGATAATGTTTTTTGTGAGGATTAAGTGAGATAATATGAATTTTATAAAATTCTCAGCATATTGCCTGTTACATAGTAAGTACACAATAAACGTTACCTCTATCTCCTAATTATGACGATGGGTGGATGGGTGGATGGGTGGATGCATGGATGCATAAATGGGTGGATTGGTGATGAATGAGTAATCCACAAGAATACATTAAAAAGCCAATTCAGAAGCTTGGCCTATCTTCAAAAAGGTGGAGGAAAATGTGTGCATCTGGCTTTAGTGTAGGGCATGGAGAAAAAAGACAGATCCTAAATTTTATTTATATTAGAGGTTGAATAAATGTGGATTCTTCATTATAATTCCCAGGGGAACAAAGCCATGGATCTAAGAGTCCATATTATCATGGTTAACTGTGCCAACTCCAGTCTCTGTGGTTGAAATGTGGTCTTGACCACCCTTGCCTAGATGGAAATGTTAACTAGCAATGCCTTATGTCATCCCTGAGGTGCTCAGAAAGAACCCTTTTTAATAATTCAGCCAACTGTATTTACACGGTCCCTTGATGTCTGGGCTAGGTCTTGTTAGAAATAAAGGATAAAATATTAAAGAGAGAAATGTAAACAATCCTGGCTTGAATTACAATTTCTAGTTAAGAAACGTGTTCATGACCCATAGAAGCTATTCTGTGTGTGATCTCTGAAAATAAAATTGGCTGGCTGACCTCCTAAGAGCCCTTCTTATATGCTAAGTGAATATTTCACTATAATGACTGACACTTTGAGTTGAGGTTAGCAGTCTGAGCTCCTTCTGCTCAATAGTAATTCCCTCATTCAGTCAATCAACAAAGCTGTAAAGGGCAACCGACATGAGCCAGACATCCTAGTAGTTGAGAATTTCAGTATTTTTGGAGTTGTGATGGCTCAGTTGTGACTGGTTGATAACCCAAGGATCTTGTCTCCAACACATTAAATAAACAAATCCCTGCATGACATATATTTTTTTAATTAACCTTTTTCTTTTGAGGTTCTTGTAGATTCACATGCATTTGTAAGAAATCATAGAGAGATCCTGTGTACCCTTCACCCAGTTTTCTCCAATGGTATATTTGCAAAACTATAGTATGATATCTCAACCAGGATATTGATGTTTCGTTTTTACATTGAGATTTAGTAAATTGGGAATTACAAATGTAAGATTTGAAACCACAACTCTAAAGACATGCAAAGACATCTTTAAAGAAAAAAAAAAAAACCCATTGCTGTTCAGTCAATTCTGACTCATAGTGACCCTATAAGGCAGAGTAGACCACCCCATAGAGTTTCCAAGGAGTGGCTGGTGGATTCAAACTGCTGACCTTTTGGTTAGCAGCCGTAGCTCTTAACCACTGCACTACCAGGGCTTCAAAGACATCTTAGCCAGAGCTATTTTTTTTTCTCTCTTGAACTCCATGTTGTTCCCCTCCGACTGTGACCCTCTGGGTTTGTGTAGGCCATCCACACGTGCTTTAGTAGTGCTGTGTACTTCTCCTTTGTAACAGTCAGCTCACTAGTAACTCCTTGTTCAGTCTCAGCCTCCCTTTGTGACTATAATCTCTAGAATACAAAAATTTGATGTGCTGTTCACTACTGTTTCTGTGGCATCTGGCAAAGTATCAAGCACCTTGAGAGGCTAGATGTGTTTTATTTGGGTGACAGTACGAATTAATCTACCCAGCTGAGATGAGTATGTTTCCAAGAGACAAGCAGAGAAAATCAGGATGTTAGTGGTGATGCTACTGAAAATCAATGTCACTAAGACGTCTGCTTCTCTGAGCCCAAATATGTCATCTTTAGAAAGATCTTCATCAACCAGAACAACCAACATACATGTTTTCTGACAAGTGGGGAAAATTATTATTCTTCAAAACAGTCCAACCTGAGTTAAATATCCATCAGCCAACTACTGAAACACTTGAAATCAAGACCGAGAAAACGATTTATGCCAGTATAGCTTTGTTGATGAAGAACACTTTTTTTTGGTTCCCTAATGTTCTTCTAGTCAGCTGGACAATCTTAGCTGAATGATCTCCCCTATTAAGTGACAATGTAAGTTAATGCTTCCCTAAACCTTCCTTGTTATCACACGGGACACCTACAGGTTTCTCTCTAAGGATAATGGAACATTGATAATTGGACATTTTAAATAGCTTGGCAGGTTATCTGAAACAAATAGCCTAATAAAGAAGTATACCCTTATGGCTAGCTCTGAAGACATATGGTGTATCTTTTTAAAAGTTTTTTTTTTTTTCCATTGCAAATAGAAAATGATTAACCAGTAAACAGGTATGCACAGGGCTTACATTAAGCAAGGTGTGCATGGGTTTACTTGTGTTTATTTACTAATCTGTAGTGCACATTCATATGAGTTTTACCACATCAAAGATGAAAAACAGGTGAAATTATGCACTACAGATTAGTAAGTAAGCACATTTAAGCCCATGCGTAACTTGTTTATTGGGTAATCTGTACTGATTGCAAAGTTTTGTTTTTTGGAGACTGGAATAACTGGCTGACTTTCTATCCATTCTCCTGTCTCAGTGCTCTCATTTAACTTAATTATCCATGTTTGGTTTGAGACCTTTGAAGATTCCTCACACTGCTGTTCGTCATTGCTTGGGCTCCATAGCATTCATTGACTGATTTGCTGATTCACTGATTTATTCATTCAGTCAATATTTCTTCACCATTTACTATGTGCTAGGCCCTGAGCAATCACTTGGGATAAAATGATGAGCAAGACAGACACAGTGTCTTTATAGAGTTTATTTTCTACTTTAGAAACAAAGTATCAAGTAAGCAAGCCAATGGGTTAAAGAATTCCCAATTTTGATAAAACAGTACAAATGAGTGAATGAATGAATGGATGAACAAACAAACAGAGAAAGGGAAAAGCACCTCAGACAGGGCCTAACACCACACTCACAGCTGGGCCTTAGTTTTCTCTTAATGAACATAAACAATTTCACATTAACATGGGACAGGCTACTCAGTGACTGTGAAGGATCCAGACCGTGCCTCCGTAATCATATCTGAACACAGATAAAAGCATGAACATTTTCCAAACCAAAAAATGACCAAATATTCCCCTGTAATAGTAGATATGGAGTGTTGGGTAGCACAGTTAAGCATTCAGCTACTAACTGAGAGGTTGGTGGTTTGAATTCATCTAGAAGCACGTTGGAAGACAGACCTGGCCATCTGCTTTTGAAAGGTCACAGCAATGAAAACCCTATGGAGCATAGATCTGCTCTGACACACATGTGGTCACTGTGAGTCAGAATTAACTTGACTGGTTAATAGTTAATAAGAGTGACTGCTACTTCTTTGCCAGCCATAGTTTCAGCCTCGCTCCGTATTCTCACCGTCTAGATGAGACTTAGTAAGACACCCAGTCATAGAATTATTCTGGCTTTCTGACAGCATCCAATCTAGAGCGAAGCCTCAGTTCCTTGAACCACCTCCCAAATTACCTAACACAAGTCCAAATCTTATAATAAGCCTGTTTCAACACCCCCTACTAAGAAGTCTTAGTCCTCCATGTTTCAGGCTTTCTCTCATAGCAACAAGTCAGTGAAACCAACATTGTTCAACCGCAGGTGTGTACCTCCTGGTCTTTGACTGGAGGGCATTGACCAAAAAAAAAAAAAAAAGCATAATTTTTTTCTGATGACTGAAACTTTCATCGCTGATTGAATTGCGGCTTCAAGATTTGGAATAAAAGCTGCTAAAATGTAAATACCCCTGGAAAGGAAAATAGCCTAGTCAACTATAACTTCTTTCAGAGAGAGAAAGATCTAGAGGTCTAAGTGGTACTCAGAGAGTAAGGCTCTGACCACATGGAGATCAGCACATGATTTTGAGAAGAAGTCTTCGTATGTCAAGGCAGAAGCCATGAAGGATAGAGACCAGCAAGCGGAGAGATTTCAACTTATTTGCAATAGAATTTTAGACTGATGAGAGCTCTCTTTTGACAAATGAGTAAGAAAAGGGGAAGGAAATAGAGCCATGTTCTGCCAGTAAATTCTTCCTTCTAGCTCAGGTAAATCTTTCATGGGGCTTATTAAGCATTTTCCCTCAAAGAGTTTATAAGTGCGTCAACAGGCAAAAGAACACTTCTTTCTTCCAACAAACAGCTCTTAGAAGTCATAAAGAGAAGCTCTTAATATCTGGACACCTACCAGAATAGCATTTGCACTGCCCAAATAACTCCAAAATAAGGTCAGCTGACTCCTTGTGCATACAGGATAAGACAGGGTAAATTATAGTGGCTGAGTCAGAAGCTCTTCTATCCAGGGATCAAAATTTACACACTATAACTCAGATTGCTTTATTGTCTCCAGATAAACAAAGTTGATGGGAAGAAGCTTAATTTTAGATATTTCTTTCCCTACTAGTTTTAAACAGCCTCTTTCAGATTAGCTCAGTCTCTTTTGGATAAATACTCAGTCCAATTAATGGTTGAAACTCACTTCCATGTAAGTTTATTAAATTATTCATGTAAATTTGCCCAACCCCTTCTCAAAATTCAAGATGGCCCTGGGTGTAGAAAAAAAGCTTTTGTGTAACTCATGGTGTTGGAGGAGAGAGGGTGGAGTGAGTGTGGGTCTCAGGACTGTCATCTCAGTTCTTGTTGGCTTCCACTGAGATAATACTTGTTCAGCTTGGTCACTGAATATCTTCTGTATGTCTCTCAAGTTCGTAGATGGTAAAACTGTCCTCACAGTGGGGTCTAGTGGCTCTCCTTTCTACTTCTCCCTTTTTGCCCCATAACTTGATCTTGTTTGGTTCCTGCCAGCTCAACAGGCCCTCTTGGGTCTCAGCTATGATGATATTGAGCTGATGTCCATCACCCTTGTTTCAGCTATAAGGGAGATGTTGAAAATTATCCTTGCAGACCCATGATAGGCCCTTCTTGGCTGTTAATCTCAGCTACCATTTCTGATAACTGAAGAAAAAATTAAAGCCTAGAGTTGCAATATTGAAGGATTCTATGGGCAAAATATTGAATGATGCAGGAAGCATCAAAAGAAGATGGAATGAATACACAGTCGCTGTACCAAAAAGAATTGGTCAACATTGAGTAATTTCAAGTAGCATATGAGCAAGAACTGATGATACTGAAGGAAGAAGTCCAACTGCACTGAAGGCATTGGCAAAAAACAATGTTCCAGGAATTGACAGAATACCAGTTGAGATATTTCAACAAGTAGATGCAGCACTGGTGGTGCTCCCTCATATATGCCAAGAAATTTGGAAGACAGCCACCTGGTCGACTGACTGGAAGAGATCCATATTTAGGTCTATTCTAAAGAAAGGTGATCCTACAGAATGTGGAAATTATCGAACAATATCATTAATATCACACATAAGTAAAATTTTGCTGAAAATAATTAAAAAGTGGTTGCAGCATTACACTGACAGTGAACTGCCAGAAATCCAAGCTGAATTCAGAAGAGGACATGAAACAAGGGATATCACAGCTGATGTCAGATGGATCTTGACTGAAAGCAAAGAATACCAGAAAGATGTGTTTACCTGTGTTTTATTGACTTTGCAAAGGCATTTAACTCTGTGGATCATAACAAATTATGGGTAACACTGTGAAGGATGGGAATTCCAGAACACTTTATTGTGTTCATGCAGAACCTGTACAACATCATGCTTGGTAAAGTAGAGGGTCAGCAAAAAAGAAGAAGACCCCTGACAAGATAGATTGACACAGTGGCTGCAACAGTGGTCTCAAACATAGCAACAATTGTGTGGATGGCACAAAACTGGGCAGTGTTTCGTTCTATTGTTTGTAGGGTCACTTTGAGTCAGAACTGACTCAGCAGCATCTAATAACAGCAACCAACATTTGGGATGTCATAGGGCAACCAGGAACTTCTGGGTCTTGTATAATGAGAAGTCCGTGAAGAACCACGGTGGGGTCTGAGAAGGTGGGTCAGCTTGATGGAGTCACTTTCTGCCTAACCATATCACGTGGTCATTTATATTCTGCTGCAGCTGTCAGAAGGGTACACACTACTAGTAGCGTTCTCACACAGTTGTGGGTAGAACGCTGCTTATGGTGTCCCACCTCAATATATCTGGTGTTTTTATTACTCCGTTTAAGGTTTAGTCCCAAAGAAGGATAGGGGTTGATGAGAAATAAGAACTCCAAGTTCCTGACCTCACTGGAAGCATTCTCTATTCGCTCTTTAAAAGGAACTGCAATATGTTCTATCCTGAGTTTCTCTACCCATGGCATATAGAAAATCTCCATGAACACAGCCAACAAGCATGTCTCTTGACATGGAAAGGGAGCTTTGGGAACTTATAATTGTTTTTCTCTTTTGACAAAGCCTTACTGTCAGAACTATTATCTCGTAATGGACTCAAAATAAGTCTAGTTTGACAGGCAACATGGAGCAATGATTGTGTTATTGTAAATGATGCCTGTCCTTTCTCTGAGCCACTGAGACCCATTAGGGTAGGGTATTGTGATTTAAGATGAATGAAAAATATATCAGTTCAATATTTTAAAAAGTATTATACCTATCAAAACTCAATTCCATCCAGTGATCATTTCCAGCTTTGATGGGTTTGTGGATGTTCAAGTCATTCATCTCTGCTGAGACAATGGATCTTTCTCTGGCATCTGAAATAATTTACTTAATTATTGAGATTGTTATTTTTCTCACTCCCTCCATTAGAATATAAGATCCACAAGGGCAAGGATCTTAGTCTGTTTTGTTCAGTAGTGTATCTTTATTGCCTGGAATCTGGTAAGGACTCTTTGAATGAATGAGTGAGTAAATGAATAAATAATGAATGAATTTCCCATTTCCCAACAAATATTAAGAAAACAGGCAGGTCTTATGTATAGGTGAGGAAGTGGTTGTCTTTCTAATATTTGTAGAAAAATGCTTAGACAGTCCCAGGTACTGAGGTTATAATATTGAACGATCAGACATTTGCCAGTTCTCACAGGAGAGAGGTTAAATCTTCTAATCCTGGTTCTGCCAGTTACAAATTGTGCGATATTGGACAAATTGTTTTACTCCTGTGAGCCTCAACAGTCTCATCTGTAAAATGGAGATATTCTGACCTATTTTGCAGGGTTCTCGAGTGCTTGGTCCATCATAGCTACTCAGTGAATGTCAGTTTCCTTCTTGTTTCACTTCCCCAGGAATCAACCTGTAGGGTGATGTGAAAAATCAAGAGTAGAAGAGAAGGGAGAAAAAAGTAACCAAACATGGACGCTGGTCTTCAACCATAGTTGGAAGTTGCGTTAGCTCCCGCGGGTGATATTTCTCTGGTTAATGAGGAGTAGTCTTGTAGAATAACTGTTGATTGTCCCAGAGAATTACTCCCACAGCAGAGTGTACAAGGGCCCTGGTGGCACAGTGGTTAAGAGCTATGGCTGGTAGCCAAAAGATTGGCAGTTCAAATCCACCAGCTGCTCCTTGGAAACCCTCTGAGGCAGTTCTACTCTGTTCTGTGGGGTTGCTATGAGTTGAAATTGACTCGACAGCAACAGGTTTCTTTTGGTAGAGTGTACATGGCCACCCATCACAAGAAATGGGCTGTGACCCTTTCAGAGCCTCTTCAGTGGCTTGGCCTTGGGCAAGCAGCATTCTGGTTCCTCACCTTCAAGGTGTAGAGATCTGATTGGCTGTTTTCCTAAGTGTGTTCACAGCTCTCTGGACACTCCTGTTCTGCCCACATTTGATAGACTTCCCAGGTTCTAAACTCTGTTGCTTGCGAATTCTGTTAGTTCTGACATCCCGTGAGAGGGATTTTCTTCATCTTGATCCTTTCAAATGGACATATGCCTGAGTTTCTTTTTAGTGGTTTTGCCCTTTAAAAAAAAAAAAAAAGTGTTTTATGAATTCAAAGAATACTATCAGAGATTTTTTTTTGCAATGAGATACCTTTGTTGCTTTTCAAGCCTGTGGACACTCAGACTTGAAAATCTTTGTATATTAGCCAGAACTCATTAGTTCTCATATTGTGGGTTTGATGTCTTATGATTTAATATCGGGGCCCTTCTTTCCTAGAGGCAAGATCTGGATTATCAGCTGCTGCTGCCGCCGCTGATGATGCTGCTGATAATATAATAGTAATAGTAACAGCAACAATACTAATAGGCAACATTTACTGAACACTTACTATGCTTCCGAAACCGTGTTAAGCACTTCCATGTATTAATTCATTGAATCCTGGCAAAGATGCCTATGAGTTAGATATTGTTAGTGTTCCCATTTTACAGATGAGGAAACTGGCCTCAGAGAGGCTAAACGACTTGCCAAAGCAGTAGACATGACTACAGAGAATTCCCTGCCTCTCACTGAACTAAAATGCTTTGGCTACTTTATCTTATTTTGTTCTTTCAAAAACTTTGTAAGATAGGAGCATGAGCTACATTTTCTAGCTGAGAAAACTAAGGCTCAGAGAGGTTAGGTAACTTCCTAACATCACATAGCTTGTAAATGGCAGAGCTGGGATTTGGAACAACAAAGCCTGTACTCTTAAATGCTGGGTTAAACTACCTCTTATTATAATGGCTTGATCTCTAATTAAAAAGACGCTGCCATTAACATCGAGTGTCAGCGTTCTCTCTCACACACACTCACATACACACACACATACACACATATGCACACACAGTACGCCTTCAGGAAACTGGAACTACAAAGCACTTTTTACAGATTAGACGTGAGAGTTTGAGAAAGTTATTCTCAGAGATAATGGTGGAGAGAAATCAGATGTTTGGAATGTTTTTTAAAACATCTAATTACCATCCAGCAGGTGTATACCCGCAGGCACGCTCAGCAGGTAAAATGGTGTCTGGGGAACTGACTGAATACTTCTCTCGCTAATTGTTCCTTTCTGTCTACACCGTGCTTCTCTGAGCTGAGGGATTTAATAACAGATGCTCTGGGATCATTCTTATTAAAGCAAAAGAATTGTGTCCTTTGTCATCATAGATGCATTTTCTGTCCTTGTGTTCACCATGAGCACATCGTAAGAGAACCGATCATCTGACGCATAAACAGTACAGATCACAACAGGAAGCGCAACCTGGGGTTCGGATTCTCGTGGTTAGAATGATAGAATCTCAGCTTCGTTAACGTAGATTTTTACACTTGACGCTTCTTTCCCGTAATAAACCTTATTTGAAACGTACACCTTTCAGCCTCAAGGCCGAAACAATTATGTTCAGGTGGAAAAGCAATTAGTTTCTACTTATGTTTGAGTAAACAAAATAAATGACCGTCCCTGTTTGCCTTCCCCATCTGTGTTCGGTTCTGTGTTCAGTGCGTGGCACACCAATGCTAAGCATTTCTCATTTGTCCTAAAATGAGCGTCGGATGAGATGTTGCTTTATGTAAAGTTTGGATTTGTTTTCTGTCGTCTCAAGCAGTTATTGAGGTCTATCTTTTCGTGGCCTCTGGTGGATAGAATCTCATGCATTCAATAATGCAACCATGGGCAGGAAGGCAGGCATGGCCCCTGCCTGTATGTAGCTTACAGCCCAGCAGAGGGACGGGAACAGGGCAGAATATTTTATCGGCCTTTTCACTGCGGCGCTCAGTGCCTAGAACAGTGTCTAGCACTTCTTTAGTTCCAAAGAAATATTTGTTGAAGGAACATTTACTGTAAAGTATAGTAAGTGCTGTGACAGAGGATTGCCGCAGGGCCATGGAAAAGTGCAGTAGATAGACCCCTCCTATGGGAGTCTTTGATCAATTTCCCTCTTAGAAGGGGATGGAAAGCTGAGGCTGAAGCCCTCTCTGCCATTCTCAACAGCTTCAGCGAAAGAAAATCCCCATGGCATAGCGGCCCAGAGGATGACCTTCTTTGTTAGATAAATATGGGTCTGATCCTGCTTTCCTACTTGCTAGTCACGAAAGAGTTAGCAGGTTATCCCGTCCAAGCCTCAGTTTTCTATATGTAAGCTGGGAAATTGCTTGAGTGATGCTCTTACTGACAGGCACATGCTAGGTAGTCAATACTTGTAATTGCCATTGACTACAAGTACTCATTGGGTGCTCACTGCACATAATCATGTTATTCTTTTCAAACAAAACTTGACGGTGGATCCAGTGTATTAACAGAATCACAATAGAGGTAAATAATTGAATGCATCAAATATAAAAAAGGAAAACCTCAACCTCTCAACCCAGGTATTTTAAAGTGTAACTATGTTCTAAACAAGGAGCCCTGGTGGTGCAGAGGTTAAATGCTTGGCTGCTAATTCAAAGTGCAGTGGTTCGAATCCACCAGCTGCTCTGCAGGAGAAATGTGGCAGTCTGATTCCCTAAAGATTTACAGCCTTGGAAACTCTATAGGGCAGTTCTACTCTGTCCTATAGGGTCACTATGAGTCAGAATTGACTCGATGGCAACGGGTTATGTTTTAAACATTTCTGTTACATGCATCTAAATGACTATTATGTTCTTCGGAAGAGCAGAATCTTCTATTATGCTGTGCTGCTTTCTCACTTGTGATTTGGGGGAAGCCAGCAGACCTCCCTGAGCTTCAGTTTCCACAGCTATAAAATGCAAATAATTAAAATAAATTTATAACATCATTAACTTCTGTATCTCTGAGAGTTTTTAAAAGGTCTGTGTCAGCCTAGGGCTGCCTTCCTTGGTTCATCTATTCACCAATTATTGGCCAGCCTCTGTTATATGCAATGCATTGTGCTGGTCATATGATGAGATAGATATCTTTCTTGAAGGAGCCCATGGTGGTGAGGTGGGGGGAGACAGATATGTGTGCAGATCATTACAAGGGAGACTAGTCTGTGCTAGAGGAGAGGACGATACAACGGATGAGACAAATTATTCAACAGAATCCTTCCCTGCTTCCAGCATTGCTGCAACAGATAGGTCAAGAGAATTGTCAATTACTGCAGCAAATTAGCCAACACCAGGAGAATTTTACTCAGATGTTAGCGGAACCAGTTCCAGAAGCTGGTGGTCAAGGGGGAGGGGGTGGAGGTGGCAGTGGAGGCATTGCAGAAGCTGGGCGGGGTCATATGAATTACGTTCAAGAAACAGCTCAGGAAAAAGAAGGGTTAAAGGCATTAGGACCTCCTGAAGCACTTCTGATACAAGCATACTGTATTTTGCTTGTAAGAAGAATGAGAATTTGGCTGCCAATTTAATTTTGATGAAGTCTGAAAGGGACTTTTTTTTTTTTTTTCTTTTCCCCCTCACTTCACTCCGGTGTGTTACACTAATTTTGCCCACTGGGCAAAATCATCTGGGATGATTTGGGCTCATATCCACAATACTTGGTATAAGGTAGTGGATTGTTGGGGATGGGAAGGGAGGGATATAGGATATAGGGCAGAGATAAATACAGTGCATGTCTGCTTAATTGGAGCCCTAGTTGCGCAGTGGTTAAGAACTCAGCTGCTAACCAATAGGTTGGTGGTTAGAATCCACCAGCTGCTCCTTGGAAACCCTATGGAGCAGTTCTGCTCTGACCTGTAGGGTCGCTACGAGTTGGAATTGACTTGACGACAATGGGTTTGGTTTTGGTTTTGTCTGCTTAAATTAGCAGATGCCACAAATCCACACAGTGTGTAAAATATTATACAACCAAAAATCAGCTTTTGCAGGTATTTATTTCTTCTATAAAACAGTAGGTAACATTTCCTAGATTTCACTCTTTTTAGTGTAACGGATCTAGAAATTTAGTGTAATGCCCTGCTTTGTATTTCTTTGATTTAACGTTGGTTTCAAAAAGAATCTCTGCTGCCTAGAATCTACAGTCTCTACTTCATAGCAACACTGAATAATGGTTTTGTGAAATTGAGTAAAAACTGGAGCAACTGTAAACAGAAATGTCAAATTATTGATGGTTATTGTTGCTCCTTCAAATAAGTATAAAATGAATGTTTAAGGAATCCCATTCTTTCATGTTAAATACTTGGGGGAAGGGAAGGAGAGGAACCTTTTCTTAAATTAAAATAATTACTACTGTTTCAAATTTTCTTGATCATTGAGTGTGAAACCCTGCTAATGTAATTTGGGAAGCTGTACAAGTATAGGCAGAGTTATTTTCCTATTCACATTTTTTTTGTTTGGGGAAAAAATTGATAGGTATCCAATTACTGTTTACTTCACTGTTGTATTGCAGTCAGAATTTTAAAACAACTGAAAAAAAGAAAGGGGACCTTGGCTTAGCATGGGAAGTATCAGGTCCACCAGATGGATTCTTTGCTGTCTGAATCCATGTCCCAGATTTAGCATTTGATACTGCTTGTCCATAGGTCTGTTGTCTTATGTTTAGACTGCAATTGGCTCAATTAAATTTGAAGCATTCCTTCATCATTCATCATCCATTATTCCAGCTATCCATTCACCCAACAGCCAACCCATTAATCAATAAAGGACATTTCCTGATATACCTTTCAATCAATCCATGAAGGGATATCCCTTTCAATTAATCAACAAATGGATACTTGCTGAGCATGTATTGTGTTTCAGGTACTCTGCTCTGAAGTCAGGAACGAGTGAGATTCGATCCCTCTTCTTAAGAAGGTCCCTGTCTCGGAAAGGAAGAACACAGATCACTGTAATCCAAGCCAGAACATTGTAAAACCATAAGCAGAAGCGAAAGTCTGGGAAACCATGTATACTCATGTTTTCACATCCAGCCAGCACTGTAGGCACAGGAGGTTGACATCCTTGTTTCTGTGTACGGGAAAAAGGAGAGATCAAGCCTTAGAAGTCAGTCAGATCTTGAAGGGCCTTGGATGCCAAGTCAGATAGATTATTCAATACGAAAGCCTTGTAAGGTTTTGAAGTGGAGGGAGAAGGGGCCCATAGAACTAGAGAGCGGCATGCCCAGGTGTTATGAGAAGGCTGAGGCTGAGAAATATAACTGAGAAGTTATAGATCTTTAAAGTTCTTTTGTGGATGGTTTCTCTCTGGGAGATTTTAGGTGTTTCAAGTGAAACCACAACAGATAAGTCAGAGTCTTCTCTAAAGACTCTGACAAATTCCCCCTATATCCAAGCAGAACTTTCGGGAGCTTTGGGCAGCTCCTGAAGCTTAGGTGGCCGTGACTCCCTAAACATCTTTCTGGAGACCCAAGTTACCATGGATCTCAAAGTGGATGACTCTGAGGGAGGGAAACTTGCATGAAGAGTGCCAAGCAGGAGAGCCTGGGTTCCTTAGACCGTGATGGGGCTTGGAATGTGAGAAGGGCTCAGACAAATTTTAAAATCAAGTGCCTTGTCAAAGACAAATAATGTATCACTATTTTTTCCATTTTGCGAGAATAAAGATACAGTTATTATAGTAGCTATTAGCCTTTTGGGAGCCCTGGTGGCTCAGTGGTTAAGAGCTCAGCCGCTAACCAAAAGGTTGGAAGTTTGAGTCCACCAGCCACTCCTTGGATACCGTATGGGGCAGTTCTGCTCTGTCCTGTAGAGTCGCTATGAGTCGAAATCGACTCGGCAGCACCGGGTTCGTAGCTTTTTGACATTTCAACTCTGGAAGTTACCATGACTTTAGATTCATTGGACATACTTCCTTTCTGTCCTCCTGTGCTGATTCATTTTAGGTAGATACATCAGGGTTGGCTTGAACTTTGATGCTGATGGGATCTTTTAAAGTTTAAAACTAAGCCTGCTGCCACTGAGTCAATTGGATTCTGGCTCATAGCAGACTGTCTCATCTTTCTCCTGCAGAGTGGCTGGTGGGTTCGAACTGCTGACTTTTCCGTTAGCAACTGAGTGCTTTAACCACTGCACCACCAAAGGCTGTAAACTCTCCCATAATGAAAATTCTAAAACCACTTTGTAATTCCCTAAATAACTGTGAGCTTAGGATTTAAAAGGCTGCTGTTTTACTACCATTTAATTATCTACCTCTTAAGTAACTAGAATATTACAATGTTGCAACATCCTGTAGTTCTCAGTCCAATTGTTCAATTATGTGTATAGCAGGATTTTTACACTACTCTAATTAATAGGGGAACTGGCTAGAGGCATTGATGTCAGTGCACAGAAAACTGACTCTCATCATTTTTTTCCCGTACTGAATTGCCACATATATACATACAACGTAGGGCTGAGTCACGAACCAGTGCTCATTTATAAGAGAAGTCAACTCACTGTTATATGGTGTGACTATCAGAAGTTTATTGATCAATTTCTGGGAAGACGGGAAAGAGATCCCGGCACTTGGAGGAGATCTCAGCTAGTAACCTACCTCTATTGCTTGCTGGCAGGCAAGTTATGTAACCTCCCTGATTCTTGGGTTTCTCATCAATCATTTATACTTGGTACCACCCTTAGACCCAGATCAGCTGGCCGTGCTTTTAAACCCTGGGCTTTACAATTCACCTTCGGCCCTCCTCTGGTTGTGGCCTCCCCATAGGTCAGAGTCCTCAGGCCATGGGCTGTGTCCATAAAGAACACACCCCTTCCACTGCACCATGCTCCGGTGCTGTGGAGCCAGGGGCGAGGAGAGAGGGCGCTGGGCTGGGGGCTCCATGCATGCTCTTGCTTCAGGCCCTGCCAGTGTGAGGGGCAGGCCTGCTTAGAGCTGTTAGTGCTCACCCTTACGTGGAGGTGCACGGGAAAGAGGCGCAGGAAGGGCTGGCTTGCATTGCTGAAGGAGTAGGTGTTGTGGGCTAAGTTAAAGATTTCCTTATTCTCAAATATGCTGTTAACTACATGCCATCTAAAGATTCCAGCATTAGTGATTCATTCCTTGAATTTAGACATTGAATTTTTGTTGAAATGTGAATAATTCTTGGGGATGGCTAATACAGCTATATTTTTCACCAGCGGCAGTTAACATCTTTCTATGCATTTATCCCGGTAGCCAGTCACCCCGCAAGCTCAGAGGAAAAGCATACAGGATTAGTAAAATTAATTGGTAGTGAATTAGTAAGTATCTGGAAGAGTATAGGAATTCTCTGAATTAGCTAAGCTGTAAGTTTCAGCACTCAAATAATAGTAAGGACACCAATAGCTAATATTCACTGAGTATTTACTACATGCCAGGCTCTGTTCTAAGCACCTTACATTGGTGATATTATTCAGTCATCATAGAACCTGTGAGTATGTCCTTATATTAACCCTATTTCACTGATGAGAAAACTGAAGCACAGGGAGTATAAGTGATTTGCCCAAAGCCCTGGAGTTAGTAAGTGGCAAGGTCAGGATTGGAACCCAGATCTTCTGATTGTTATTCCCATTGATTTAAGGTTCTCACTTTCTTAATTGCACGTGCTTTTCATCAGCTTAATCTGATGATTTATCATTTGTGTGTCTCTAGTGCACGACAGGAATTAGAAGTCTAACATTAGACCATGTTGGGTGTGATAATTAATCTTTATTGCCCATATTATTGTAATTGTTGTATTCTGAACTCAGTAGCCACTATCCCACTCGTCTCTTATTCTGGTCATTAAGAGGCTTGGGGGATTGCCAACATTCAGTCTGATACGAGTCTTCTGTGTGTTATTTAACTAAGCACTCAACTGATAAACTTGGATCAAACAATGCCAATAAAAACTCTTTAAAATTCTCATATGATTTAATACAGTTTTTTTTAAATGCATGATAAAATATAGAATTTTAAATGGGAAAAACGATATGTAAAAATCGTAAAGTGCATTAACAAAAAAAAATCATTACATTTATATTCTGAAATATATACAATCACTTTAAAGTTAAACTAATTACCTCTGAATTTTATATATATATATATATATATATATATATATATATATATATATATATATGTATTTAATTGCATTTAAATAATTTTTCTTTTTTTTACAGGGGCGAGGGTTAAGAACTATAATTCTAAACCAGGAGTTGGCAAACTATGGTTCACAGGCCAAATCTGACCTGCAGACTGTTTCTGTGAATAAAGTTTTATTGGAACACAATCATATTCATTTGTTTACATATTGTTTCTGGCTGCTTTTTTGCTGTAACAGAGTTGAGTAGTTGTAATAGATACCACATGGCACTCAAAGCCTAAAATATTTACTATCTAGTCATTTATAGAAAAAGTTTATTGACCCCTGACCTAAATACTTTGCCTAAACCGAAATGTTGGCTGAAACACATTCCAGTAATACTCCAGAGTCCCCTAATATTGGAGACTTTCCAAAAGAATAAAAACACATTTGTGTCAAAATAATTTTTGAACTCTAAAATGTCCAGCTAGTTAAAGAAACATGTTTTATTGTATTACTACCTGGATTTATTTGAAAAAACACAAAATCAGGGCAAGGTGATCTTAATACTATGGTTGCTTTTAAGTAAAAATATATTTATCAAAATTTACTTAATAAAGAGAAAGAAATGGAAGGCTACAAAAAATATGGGAGGTTTTGTGATAAAATCCAAACTCAAATATTTACTTTTTTCTCTGAAATAAAATCGAAATAAGAAAGATAAATTTCAAAGTTCAGGTGAGAAGTATATTTTTCTAGCAGTAAACTTAACATTAAAAAAAAAAAAAAAAAGAACCCTACTTGCATCTTTTATCCACTAACAAAGGTCCCTTTGCAGAGGCTCGTTTCTAAACATGAAAGAGTAAAGGGATGTTTTCCTACCTTGATTGTATCGTTCAGTAGCTTCTTTGCAAGAGGCCGACTCTCCAGAGCATTTCAGCTTTCTATGTAAACCAGGCTCAATCCACCTGGTATTCACAAATTAATTCTTTTAGGCCTAGTAGACAGGATGTCAGAAACAGATGTGGCATGGGAGACAAAGTATATTAGGGAATGCAATTGTCAAAATAAATTTACTGGGCTCAACTCACCCACAGTTTCTAGTATCTAATATCTTATTCCCAGGTATAACTTTTTTTAAGGAAGAAAAGAAAAAAGCCAAAAGGGAAGCCCTTGTGTCTAACCTTCCCTCTTAAAAAATTGTTGTTGTTGTTGTTATTAGTTGCCATCAAGTCATCTCCAACTCATGACAACCTTTTATATAACAGAATGAATTGTTACCTGGTTCTGTATTATCTTCATGATCTTTGATATGTTTGCATCCATTGTTGCACTGTTGTGCCAACCCATCTCATTGGGCATTTCCCCTGTTTTCGTTAGCCTTCCGCTTTACCAAACATTATGTCCTTTTCTAGCAATTGGTCTTTCCTGATGACATGTCCAAAGTCAGCCAGCCAAAATCTCACTCTCCTCACTTCTAAGGAGCATTCTGGTTCTATTTCTTTTAAGACTGATTTGTTTGTTCTTTTTGCAGTCCACGGTATATTCAGTATTCTTTGCCAACACCACAGTTTAAACACATCAATTCTTCTATCTTTCCTTTTCACTATCCAGAATAAAAAATTACATGGTGATAAAAACAAGAGCAGATTTCAACAAATGTTGCTGGAACAATTGGACATTCATATGCAAAACCAACAAACCAAAAAAAAAAAAAAAGCTCTACCTATGCCTCATACCATTTACAAAATTAACTTGAAATATATAGGAGGCTAAACCTAAAACTTCTGGAAAAGTGCTGTCTAAATGGAACATTGAGCAATAATGGAAATGTTCGATAGCTGCTCTGTCCAATATGGTAGCCACTAGCCAATGAGGCTATTGAGCACTTGAAATGTGGTTAGTGTGGCTGAGGAACTGAGGTTTTAAATTTATTTAATTTTAATTAATTCAAATTTAAATAGTTACATGCAGCTGGTAGCTACTGTATTGGATAGCTCTACTCTAGAAGAAATTATAGGAGAAAATATTTGTGAATTTGGAATAGGCAAAGATTTCTTGATTGAATGAAAAGCACCAACAAAAAGAGAAAAAAAAAAAAGACTTCATCCAACCTGAGAACAGTTTTTTGAAATACACTGGTCAGAAAATGAAAAGAAGTGACTGACTGGGAGAAGAAAATATTTATAAAACGCATACATGAAAAAGGGCATGTATCTAGAATATATAAAAACTCTCAAACACAATAATAAGAAAGCCAAATAGACAAAGGATTTGAACAGACACTTCAGCAAAAAAAAAAAAAAAAAAGTGATACAAATGGTAAATAAGCACACAAAGATGTTAAACATCATTAGTCATTAGGGAAAGGCAAATTAAAACCACAATGATATAACTTTGCATACCTAATAAGACGGCTAAAATATAAAACACCTGAAAACTATACCAAATGCTGGCTTGGGTGTGGAGCAGCTGGAACCATATTTACTGCTGGTGGGAATGCAAAATGGTGGAGTCTCTTTGGAAAAACAGTTTGGCGGTTTTGTATAAAGTAAAATAGATTTACCATATGTCCGGGGTTATGTTGGAGTCAATTGTGCACGTCTATTCCCAATTCCACGTTCAGTAATGCCACATTGGAAGCTTAAAAACAGCTAGGGTGGAAGTATTTACACCACAGAAATTGGCAAATGCTACAAATCAGAGCTGTTTTTGGGGGCTGGGGGGAAAGGGGAGGGAGACAGCCAATTGATTAACTGTTTACAAGTACAGTACTGCATATGGCCCAACAATCTTAGTCTTAGAGAAATGAAAACATACGTCCAACCAAAGATCTGTACATTAATGGTGATAGTAGCTTTATTCATACTTGCCCCAAAGTGGAAACAACCAAAATGCCCAGCAATTGGTGAATGGATAAATAAATTGTGGTTCATCCGTAAGTGGAATACTTGCTGTTATGTGCCATTGAGTCCATTCCTACTCATAATAACCCTACAGGACAGAGTAGAACTGCCCCATAGAGTTTCCAAGGCTTGATCTTTACAGAAGCAGATTGTCACGTCTTTCTCCTGCATAACAGCTGGTGAGTTCGAACTGCCAACCTTTCAGTTAGTGGCTGAATATTTAACCACTGCACCACTAGGGCTCCTTAAGTTGAATACTGCTCAGCAATGAAGAGGAAAGAACTAGTAATATATACAACAGCATGAATGCATATCAAAAACATTATGCTAAGTGAAAGAAGCCAGGCACAAAAGGTGACGTACTGTATGATGCCATTTATATTAACAGTCTGGAAAATGCCAAATTACAGAAACACAAATCAAATCCATGGATGAAGAGGTTGGGGCAGGGGAAAGGCATTAACTAACAAAACACACAAGGGAGATTTTGGGGATGATAGAAATGATTATATATATCTTTATCAAAATTTATAGAACTGTAAAACTAAAACAGGTGAATTTTACGTATCTAAATTATACCTCACTAAAACCTAACTTTAAGGAGCCCTTGTGGCCTGACAGTTAAGCACTTGGTTACTAACCATCAAGGTCGGTGGTGTGTACCCACCAGTCGCTCTGCAGGAGAAAAGACCTGGCTATCTGCTCCCGTAAAGATTACAGCCTAGGAAACATTATGGGGCAGTTCTACTCTGTCACATGGGGTCGCTATGAGTCAGAAGTGACTTGAGAGCACACAACAACAACAACACAACTAACTTTAAATAAAAGAACACAGATGTTGTACTGTGTTGTACTTTTTTTACTTATTGCAGAAACGCAGTTTGCAAAAAATAAAAATTGAGAGTTTGATCAGGGAAATCAATTTCTCTGTCTCTCTTTCTCCACCCCCCTTCCCAAATATGAATTAAGCTAAATATTTCTCTTAGGAGCTGAATCCACAGTACTTTCTTCCAAAAGACTCCACATTACCACAATCTTTTGAGCATAAGCATTATCCCTGGATTTCTAGGCAGGCTATTAACCATCAAATGCGTTTTCAGAGATAGGCTATATCTTACATAAGACTAAAGAGCTCAGAATTCTTCCTCTTGGTTAAGTTCCTAGGAGTGGCTGGATTTCATATGATTTCTGACACCCAGGCAATAGCACTGAGTAACACAGTCTAGGTTTGAATTCAAATTCAAAGAGCAAAAGACTTTCAGTGCCTAATTTATGTCCATTCCAATTTGCTACTTGTGTTCTTATTGATTTTAGAGGGGCCCGTGGTTGGTTCTGCCCTAGTTTTTAGGGTACTAATTCTGTTAAATTCTTATTAAGATCTCAATTACCTACTCATGTTGAACTCCAGTGATCCAATGCTTAAGTGTAGGGATGAGGAAATGCAGAGATTGACAGGCTGCTTGGGTGTGTTTCTAATCATATTATTTTCCAATATTTTTGGTCAAGGCTTTCAAGGATTTTGCATTAGTAAAACTAAAATCACATTTAGTAAATAAATGTTGTATAACTCTATGGGTGGATACATTATTATTTCTGTCCTCTAAAGTGATTATTTTATGTTATCAAATGTACAGACTTGTTCAGACAAGGCTCTGGGAGCTGCTTTTGAATGCAGTAAACCAGTTGAATTGCATTGCGTAATATTTTTCTAACACATCTGTAGGTAACAAGATAAAAAAAAAACATGAAAAAATGTTCAAATTAAGCAAGTTTTCTTCCTAGAATGTGCAGTTTAATAAAGCCAAGAGAAAGTATGGGAAAGAAGTCTTATTGGAAGGTTTTGGTAAAGTAAGGAGTTAAGCATTATGATATGCTCTGAGCACTGGCTACCATGCCTGATGTATTGGCATTGGGATACCGCAGCATCAGTTGGTGACATAAGTGGGATTAAGGTTCCTGGAAAGGCTTTCCAAACTAGATGTGGAATGAGAAGAACAAATTAATCTAGATAGCGTAAAGGTTCACAAGTACTTTAGTCATTTTTGACACCTTGAGAGTAGTGTCACTGCTGATTAGACAAAGATAAACATGCACCTAAATGAAATGATAAAAATTAAATAGAATACAAACTTTTAAAAGTTTCTGAGTAGCTTTATTGGTCTTTTATTATTATAAAATTAAACGTAAGTATTATAAAACATAAAAGCATAAATCATGATTAGAAAAACATGCAAACTATAATACTGAAACAATACAGAAGTGTAGAAATGGAAAATAAGTGTTTGAGCAATCCCAATTTCACTCTGTAGAGGTACCTTATGTATATATGTGTATAAAGTGACACATATTTTAAAAATAAAAGCTGCATCATAAATCTACTTGTACAACTTTGTTCCATTAATAATTTATCATTAACTTCTTACCTGAAAAATACAGATCATCCTTAAGGCTGCATATAATTAGACTGTAAAGATGTAATGTACTTTGCTGAGCACCTATCAATGAATATTTAGGTTTTTTCCCTATTGTAGTACTCATCTTTGTACCCAGATATTTGATTTGCTTATGTGCCTGTTTATTTGGATGCATTACTAGAACTGTATTTTTTGTTAAAAAAAACAAGAGTGCTATTTTGGGAAGGAAATTGGGTGATACCAAGTGGGAGGTTTGGAAAGAAGAATAAAAGGGAAGAAAATCAAATTGACATGCCAAGGATGAACTAATAAGACTTTAGCTGGATTAATGATGTGTGAGTGATATTCAGAGCTTTGTGTTTTCAGCTTCAGCAAATATATTTGCTGTGTGCTGTCCCAATGGCCGTCTATAAGTCTTCTGTGTTCCAGCACTGCACCACATACTTCTATGTGTTATCTCTAGTTGACTTGATTTTAACTTTATCTAGTTAATTTAATTTAATTTTAACTTACCTAGCTTGACTATATCTAGTTGATTTGATTTTGTAATCACTTATGTCATTTTCAAAGAGGCCTGGTGGTACTGTGATTAAGCACTTGGCTGCTAACTGAAAGGTTAGCAGTTTGAACCCACCAGCTGCTCTGCAGGAGAAAGATGTGGCAGTCTGCTTCCATAAAGATTTACAGCCTTAGAAACCCTGTGGGGTAGTTCTGTTCATCCTGTAGGGTCTCTATGAGTCATAATTGACAGCAGTGGGTTTGGGTTTTTGGTATGCTGTTTTTAGGCACTCTTTTCTATATGAACAAAAAGAGGTCTTTTCAGGTTATCTTTGATGTTGCTGTCGAGTTGATTTCGACTCATAGCGACCCTACAGGACAGAGTAGAACTGCCTCATAGGGTTTCCAAGGAGTGGCTGGTGGATTTGAACTGCCAACCTTTTGGTTAGCAGCTGTTGCTCTTAACCACTGCACCACCAGGAGCTCTGTCCTGTAGGGTCACTATGAGTCAGAATCAAATCAACAGCAGTGGGTTTGGTTTTTGTGGTTGACTGATGTTTGTTGCATGGAATAAAAAGAATAATTTCAGAGAGTGGTAAATGTTATGAACAAAATTAAATGGACTAAAGCAAAAGAGAATTACTGAAAAAGGAGGATGGCTGGGATAGCGAGTGAGCGCTTGGTGGAGGAGGTAACATTCAAGGAGAAACTGAATAATCAAGATGAGTCAGCCTCAAGCTATACCAAGGAAACTGTTTTTCACCAAAGGAAACTAATAGTACAAAGAAACTAAGGCAGGAACCAGTTTGGGTTATTCAGAAAACAAAAATAATTCTGGTTGTCTGGAGTGTAGTGAGCAAAGGGGAAGGGTAGAAGGAGAAGAAGTCGGAAAAGAATACAGGGGCCAGATCATGGAATGCCTTGAAAGCCAGCGTAAGAAGTTTGAATATTAGAAAAACAAAGTATCCAAGTTCAGTGAGAAGCCATTGGGGGTTTTTGAACTGGGAGCATCATAATCTGATATGCGGCTATGTGGCTGATTAAAAACATCTGTTTAGTAAATGGACTATGCGAGGCAAGAGTGGAAGCAAGGAGACAAAGTGGGAAGATATTGAGGTCATGCAGGTGAGAGGTAATGGTGGCACTGGAGATAGAGAGAAGTGAGGAATTAGAGAGATCGTCTAGACGTAGAACCAACAGGACTTGCTGATGAATTGAATGTGGGGAGTGATATGAAGAGAGATGTGGGCATCTTCCAATTAAAAGAGGAGGTTGTCATGCAGAGAAGTATTTTTTACAGCTCACAGTGCTGGGAGATGGCAAAAGTTGGAATCAGAATCTGCCAGGGGTGGGGTCCATTGCAAACCCTCTCTGCTTTGGCCAGGATTGTGAAGGTCTGCACCGTGGGAGTAAGTGTGACCCAAAAGTAAGCTAGCCATTCTATGGACCATTTCACAGTATGCGTTGTGTGAGTAACCTTCACAATCTCAGTCCTTAATGCTGGAGTTAATGTGATCTTGCTTGGTGGCCCAGATACCTGGCAGAAGTAAAGTGGTTATTTTAAGACTTTTACTTTTATTAAAGATTATTTAAGATATAATAAGTTATTTCTAGTGTTCAAATTATTTTTACAAACAACATTTTTAAGTAAAGTGGCCAGAATACAACCAAGGATAACCAGACACATAAGAAGACATGATATGCTGCTGTTTTCTGGACCATATTTTGGATAGGAAAGCTCTGTTATCAGACTTCTCAACAGAAGTAAGAGAAGCCAGAAAAACAATTAAATAATATTTTCAGAGTGCCTAAAAAAAACAGCAGCCAATCATGAATTCTTCTAAAAGGAAGGAAAAATAAAGATATTTACAGGCAAAGAGTCAGTGATTTTATCACTAACATAGCCAAACTAAAATACTAAATGAGGTTCTACAGACAGGATGGAAATGTTCCCAGAGAGAAGGTTAGAAAATTAAAAAGGAATAAAGAGAAAGTAAAATGGCAAATAGATGACAAACATAAACTGTATATATAGAATTAAAATATATGATAATAGTATATAGGTCATGTGCGAGTCATTTGTGTTAAGGTGTTCTAAGATTCTTGAATTGTTAGGGAAGGGGATAAAAATAATTCTAATTAACATTAGTTTATGATAGGTTAAGAAAATGTTTTAATCTCAAAGGCTACCCACCACTAGAAGAACTGTAAAAAACATATTTTTTAGGAAAATAATAGTAAAAGTAAACAATCTAAGAGAGAGAGAAGGAAGGAAAACAGGACAGAGTAAATTTAAACCACGTAGTAAGATCGTAGATTATTTAAACACAAATATATCAGTAATTGCGTTAAATGCTTCCGTTAAAAGCCAATTATTTTTCTGATGCTTATTTCAATAATAGAATAAGGAAAAATACTCCATAAAAACACTAACCAAATAAAACTAGTGTAGCCACGTTAACATCAGACAAAACCAAATATAAAACAACAACAAAAAGCCTTAGCAGAAACAAAAGAGGAAATATCATAATAATAAAACAATGCATCAGAAAGATATAAAAATCTAAATTTATATGCCCTAGGAACACGGCCTCGAAATACATTAAAAAACTCATATAATTACCTGAAGAAGTAATCAAATCAACAATCATAATAAACCAAAACCAAACCTGTTGCCATTGAGTCAATTCTAACTCACAGCAACCCTATAGGACAGAATAGAAATGCACGATGGGGTTTCCAAGGCTGTCATCTTCACGGAAGCAGACTGCTACATCGTTCTTCCGCAGAGCGACTGGTGAGTTAGAACTGCCAGTCTTTCAGTTAGCAGCCAAGCACTTAACCATGACGCCACATAATAGATGATTAAAAACTTGTCTGAAGCATATTTTATTCTTTACCAATTCCCATCCTTTTGTTTGATTTTCATGCCATTGTTCTGGTGGATAAATAGCATGATTCATCTCCTGGAGTTCTCACATTCTGTGTTTGGCTAATTGCTTCTTTCTACTGTTGATTCCAGACTTTCATTAACTTAGAAGAATAGAAAGATAACTAGAAATTCCCAAATGTTTGAAAATTAAGCAAGACACATCTAAGTAACCCATGGATCATAGAAAAAGATAACAGTGGAAATTAGAAAAAATTTGACTTAAATGGTAATGAAACTAATATCAGAGTTGTGGATGCCTCAGTCTTCATGCATAGAGGAAAACAGTGGCCTTGAATGTGTACATAAAAAGACTGGTTGAAAATTAATCTCAAAAAGTTAAAAAAGCACTAGAATTAAATCCAGAGAAAGTAGGAGGAAGGAGATAATAAGAAAGAGCAGGCATGAATAAAACAGAAGACAGATATCTCAATAAAAAACATGTAACACAGCCAAAAGCTAGTTTTTTGAAAAGACTAATACAGCTGGTAAACCTCTGGTGAGATTAATTGTAAAAAGGGACCAAGTAATTAATATCAGATATGAAATAGGGCACCTCCATGTAATTCTACAGATATAGAAAAAAAATTACAAGAATACAATACGAACTTTATACCAATAAACTTGACAAAGTAGGTAAAATGGAAAATTTTCTACAGAAATACAGTTCCTCAAAACTGACATGAAATATTCATACAAATATGAATAACCCTATAGCCATTAAAGAAATTGAATTTGCAATAAAGAGAAACCTTTGCAGGAGGCAACTTGAAGCCTGTATTGTTTCATCAAATAATTCAACCAAACATTTGGGAGCAGACATAACAATATTATATAGATTCTTTCACAAAATTTAAAAGGTTGGAACATTTTATGAGGTCTGCATAACGTAGTTAAGGTCAGTATGAAATGCAACTAAATTTCTATATACCAGAAACAAATAGGTAGAAAATGAATTTTTAAAATACCACTTTTAATAGCTTCAAAATAATGAGACTAAATCCATAAAACATGAGCAACATTTCTATGAATAAAATGATAAAACATTCAGAGAAATTAAGAGATCTAAACAGAAAGGTATATCATAGATCGGAGATTCAATATCATAAAGACATTAATTATCCTCAAATTAATTTTTTATTCAATGCAGGTGTTCAAATCCCAGCAGATTATTATTATTATTTTGGAAATTGACAAGCCAATTCTAAAGTGCATATGAAAATACAAAGGACTATTAATAGTCACGAAACCCTGGTGGCGTAGCGGTTAAGTGCTACAGCTGCTAACCAAGAGGCTGGCAGTTTGAATCCACCAGGCACTCAGTGAAAGCTCTATGGGGAGGTTCTACTCTGTCCTATAGGGTCGCTATGAGTAGGAATCAACTCGATGGCAACGGGTTTGGTTTGGTTTTATTAATAGTCAAGACGTTCTTGAAGATCAACGACAATGTGGAGGTATTTTTTTCTACCAGAAAAAAAAAATTAAAAATACCCAAGATGTATTTTAAAACTACTGTAATTAAGACAGTATGATATTGGCACAAGGATGGGCAAATAGATCTATAGGACAGAATGGAGTCCAGCAACAAACATACATAAATGGTGGCACTGCAGAGCAGAAGAGAAATGGTGGCCTTTTTCATAAATGATACTGGAAAAATTGGAGATCCATATGGAAAAATGGAACTTCACACTTAAACCTCACAAAAATCAAATCCAGATGATGTACACTTAAATGCAAAGACAATACAGTAAATATTTTGAAATAAAATATAGGAGAATATCTTTATAAGCTTGGGTAAGCCCAAACCAAACCAAATCCATTGCTGTGGAGTCGAATTCCGACTCATAGCGACCCTATAGGACAGAGTAGAACTGCTCCATAGTGTTTCCAAGGCTGTAATCTTTATGGAAGCAGACTGCCACATATTTCCCCTGAGGAGCAGTTGGTGGGTTTAAACTGCCGACTTTTAGGTTAGCAGTTGAACGCTTTAACCACTGCACTACCAGGGCTCCTTATAAGCTTGGGTAGAGGATGATTTTTAAAAATATGACTCAGATAATACTATCCACAAATATAAAGATTGACAGATTTGGCTGCATTAAAGTAAGAATTTCTGTTCATTAAAGGACATCATAAGGAGAATCAAAAGGTTCCCAAAATGTGGGCAAAGTTTCTCAAACACAAATAATCAACAGAGTACTTGTGTAAAGAGTCTGTAAAAATCCCTACAAAAAAATAAGAAAGAAAATCAATGGAAAAATGGTTTGTAGATCCATTGTATTGGTAACCCCAATAGTTCGTGTCCCCCTTTATCCATACCTTTGGTGACTTTGCATCATGCCATCAAAATATAGAGTCTGTTTCCCAACCCTTGGATCTGTGGTGCTCTTGTGACTTGCTTTGGACAGTAGAATGCAAGAAGTGACAATGTGCCAATTCGGAGTGTAGCCCTTTACTATCGTTGTATAATTCTAGATCCCTTGCACCTTGGTCAGATAGCATATTGAAGGATGGGAGATACGTGACCTAGTCATTGTCACAGACATGAGTGAGATCATCCTAGACTATCCGTTTCTGACCAGCCTGCATACTGATCACAGACACATGAGCAAGCCAGGACACAATCAGCTGAGCCTAACCCAGAGCAGAAAAACCATCCAGCATACTCAAAGACCTGGCAGCTAAATAAATGCCTAATGCTTTAAGTCACTAAGTTGTAGGGTAGTTTGTCACTCAGGAATGGATAACTGATACAAATAGGTAAGAGGCTCGGACAGGTACTGCACAAAAGAGCATATGTGAATGGCTAATAAGCCTAAAAGAAGATCCTCAGTCTCATTAATACAAATACAAAACCACGATGAGTTCCCCAACAGAATAGCTAAAATTAAAGACTGATGGTGCTAAGTGTTAATAAATCTACGGAACAAGTAAGATTTCCATGCGGTGCTTGTGGGAGTATATATTGATACAAAACACTTGAAAAATAGATGGAAAGTACATATACCTTAAAAAGACAAAACCAGTTTCCTTTGAGTCGATTCCAACACAAAGCGACCGTGTTTCAGAGCAGAACTGTGCTCCATAGGGTTTTCAATGGCTGATTTTTTGAAAGTAGATCGCCAGGCATTTCTTTCAAGGTGCCTCTGGGTGGACTCAAACAGCCAGCCTTTCAGTGAGCAACCAAGTGCATTAACCATTTGCATCACCCAGGGACTCCACAAATACCTTATGGGTTACCAATTTCATTTCTAAGTATATATCTAAAAGAAACGTGCATATGTGTACTAGGAAAATATACAAGAATGTTCATAGCAGCGTTATTTATACTAGCCCTAAATGGAAAACCACCCAAATGTCCATCAATCATAAAATGGATAAATAAATAATGATACAGTCATACAATGGAATACTGTAATGAAAAAGGGGGGAACTGACAGTTTAAAGCAGCAACGTGGTGAATCTGACATGCTGAATATAGAACAAGAGAAGCCAGACATGAAGAATATATATTGTGTGATTCTAATTACATAAAGCTGTAAAAACTAAACTCTAATGTAATTTATAGTCTATAGAAAAGTACAAAGAAAAGCAAAGCCGTGATAACTATAAAAGTCAGAACAGTGCTTACATTTAGCAGGCAGGAAGGGGGTTGTAATGGAAACAGGCAGCGAGGAGCCTCCGGAATGCTGACAGCGTTTTATTTCTTGACCTGAGTGGTAGTTACATAGTACATAATGTTTTATTAATTAGTATAGTTACATTTTATGTACTTGGAACGTGCGGGTTATATTTCATAATAAAAATGTTAAAGGAGAGAGACAGGCATCAAAGGGAGTTCAAAAGTGGCAGTTACGTATTTGTTGCTGAAAACTCACGCAGCCTGTTATGGCTCTCCCCACCCCCCATCCCCCACCCACCCCCGCCTTACCACTGTCACTTCTTTTGTGAAACAAAAATAGTTGACCAGATGCCTCTAAGTCTTCCATTAACATTCCCGGACATTGAGTGTTAAAGTAGAATGCCAGTACAGCAGTTTTGACACACAGACCAAATAACGAGCCTGAGAATTAATGGGAAATGACATCTGATGGACCCGGTTGAGGTTTTGATGTGATTCGAGTAGCAGCCCACATTAGCTGAGGTTCCCCATAGAGTGCTGTGCCCCTTGCTCTCTGGGGGGCTTCAGTCACGCTGAAGGTGTGTTCCTGTCTCTGTTTTACAGACTTGTCAGCAGAAGACCTGGCAGGATGCAAATCAGGAGGTGCCTACACTTTATCAGGTTATTCCTGTGTGCTGCTCCCATGTCTCATATTTTTGTGACAAGAAGATTGTTTATTTATTTGAAGCCTGCTCAGTATAGCTAGGGATGATTTAGAATTGCTTGTAAAACTTGTCCTGCTGTCGCCATAAAACCTGTTTGGTAAAAGCAAAATTGTGTAATGAACTACCCTCTAGTAAAGATAAGTACAACCACCCTCTAATAAAAAGATGCTAGCCTGAGGAATCCTTAAAGACTAGCATGGAATTTACAGCACACACATGTATTTAGCTTTCGTATATAAGTGAGGAAACCCTGGTGGTGTAGTGGTTAAGTGCTATGGCTGCTAACCAAGAGGTTGACAGTTTGAATCCACCAGGTGCTTCTTGGAAACTATGCGGCAGTTCTCCTCTGTCCTCTAGGGTGGCTTTGAGTTGGAATCGACTCGACAGCAATGGGTATACAAGTGAAGCATAAGCAACCCAATCGGCCATGCTACTTACAATGCACATGTATTGATCTTTGAATGTTGAGAGCGCTAGTTCATTAGTAGATCATTGATTCAACTTTGCTACTTCTCTGTTTTGCTATCAAAGACATTAACATTAATAATCCAGTTATTCTCAACCATGCTTATAAAAACGAAGGTTGTTTACGCAGAGATGTCACCTGCAGAACTTTCTAAAAAGTAGTTTTCCCCAAACCCTGCTTTAGACCCACTAAATCAAAATTTTTCCTAGATGAGGCCCTGGAATCTGAGATTGAGACAAGTCCCTTTGAAATCTTGTTGAATTGCCAGGTTTGAAAACATGGCAATATTTTCAAAGTGACAGATCCATGTCACTTAATATCATCTGAAATAAAGTAATTTTGTTTGCTTTGTTTGTTGATTTATTTTTATCTGCTTACCGATTGTCTCCCCAGAGAATATAAGTGCCACAAAAGCAAGGACCTTTGAGCCTAATTCACTACTGTGTCTCCAGCATCTAGAACAGAGGTCAGCAACTCTGCACTGTGGGCCAAATCCAGCCTACCTAGCTTTATAAATAAAGCTTTATTGAAACACAGTATTGCTCATTCATTTCTGTGTTGTCTGTGGCTGCTTTTGTGTTACAATAGCAGAGTTGAGTAGTTGTAATAGAGACTGTGTGGCCTACAAAGTCTAAAATTTTACAGTCTGCCAGTTTCCAGAAACAGTTTGCGGATTCTTGATCTAGAAGAATGGCTGGCAGGTAGTGAGTGTTTGGTAGCTGAATACTGAATGAATGAAATAATCATTTATTAGTGTCTCCAGGCAACTCTCTTTTGCCCAAATAAGTTTCCTTTTGCTTATGTTATCCTTAATTAATTGTTTTATTACGTTGTGGTCTCTCCTTGGAAACCTCGTCCCCTCATTGGGTTATTAAGTGCCATTCATTTTCCTTTGGAGCCAATCTGGGGTTTTGGTCATGCTAAAGTACAATGAGATACGGGAGTTAATGAATCAATTGACACACAACTTCTCAGGAGCACATTAATTAACACTGTGAGATTTGTTTGAGCTCTCTTTCATTCTCAAAAGAGCGGCAATAACGTATCAGATTACCAGTTAAATGGAAAGCCAGGTTAATATGGATGGAATGTGGTATATTAGTGGCGGGTAGGATTTGTAATAATCCCCAGATGGATTCAGTGATAGGTAATCAGCTCCCAGGGATGAAGTACACTATGTTTTAGTAGATAGTTAGCAGGAAGCACAGTGGACAGGGTTAGTTTGTAATCCCATTACAAATCCCATTATCTATATAACCTTGGGCAGTGGACCCTTTTTCATGTGACTGTTCTCATTTTCTTCTTGGGAACTAGAAAAAGCTAGCTTAGTTGATATTTATAGTCTTTTATACTTCTATTGTTTTATAAATACGGAGCTTGATAACAAATAGTCAGCAAATTTAGTAAAACCACGGTTTAACGTGAAGGTTAGATTTTTGAAGTTACCTCATAATTTCATAGAGTCGAAATTACCTTTTGTCCCCTCTTAAATGGCCCATACAGTTTTATATGCATAGTTTCTTGCAATCCTATATAGTACATTTTAGGTGAAATTCAGTCTAAAGTTTAATGGCCATTGACCTAAGTTAAAAGAAGGGAAAGTCCATATGCATATCTCTGCTAGGAGTTCTCAGTCCATTCTTCCTTTAAGAGAATTATGAAGCCGTCACAGCAGGAGGTAGAATGGAAGGTGGGTGGTGGAGAATGCCCAGGTGACTGTGCTGGCCTGCCAGCTTTTGCCAGTCAGTTTTCGTATTAAGCTTCCATAGCCTTAAACTTTATGTCTAGATCTGTGTACCTTTGTGAGGATCACAGAGATGATACAGTTTCGTTTTACCTGAGGCTGTTTACCTCAGAACCTTGAGGTAAATGGCCATTTGATGAGATACCTGTTTGTCTTCATATCTCTGTGCAATAGACGTTGTGTGCCTGCTCTTTTATGAAAACTCATGGAGGAGACTTGTTTTTCCATGAGTCTCTGGGGGTCATTACTCTAGAACTCATAGTAAGAGATTTTCTCAGGGGACTTAGTTCTGCTAAGAGAATAAAGAGGACTATCTGAAGTACTGAAAAGATTAATTCCTCAGGTACCTACCACCTTCAGGAATGTGACAAAGCCTGATTCCAGTTTTTATGGACAAATACCTGAAAGGTGAATTAAAGACCATTTAAGGATTTTAGGTTTAGTTGTGTTGAGGGCTAAATCACAAATCCACATCCTTCAAGGAGTCAATAGTCTCTTCTTTCTTCCAGGAGCTTTTCACTTTGCCTCAGCTGATGCCCATTACTGAGTCAGCATTCTTGGGATTAAAAAGCCAGGATGTTAGTTTCTCCAAATATTAACAGAGGAAAAATATATTTCAGTTCTCTTGCTAATGATGTTTCGATGCAGGCTGAAAATGCTTTTTATAATGCATTTCATCCTAGTTATTCTTAGGACACAATTTGATTTAGAATTTCTAAATGTTTTACATATATATGTGTGTATATATATATATATCCCTCACCAGAGCTGGGGCCTAATTATGAGTGAATTCAAGACATTATGGCTTAATAATTACTAAATGATAGAGAGATAATAAGACTATTTCCCCCTATTTTTGAAAACTCTGGCAGAACTCATTATTCTGTCAGAAGATCTTTCACATATGGAGGCTTATTTTTGGTGTTCCAAGAAATCTGAAGTTCACTAACAAGGTTTTTGAAGAACACTCTTGAACTGAACGTGTGGCTGTAATTGAATCAGAACAGTACGTGTTGGGAGTGCGAATGAACCAGTTGGGATATGGAGTTCTCCATGGTGGCCCTAATTCAATAATCATGAGTTTTCCAACTCTTCCAAAATGAGGCAGTGTTCACAGTTGAATATAAAAATACTAACACAAATGGACATAATTTACTATTTTGTTCAATATTATACCTTTGTCATCTGAATCAATTGAAATACAGCATACAGTATAATTTCTAACAACAAATGACGATGAATTCAAAAGGGAGTACCCTTCCCTTCAGAAGTTGAAGTGTGATGATCAGCTGTGAGCCCTGTACTTTTTCAGGGAGACATCTTTGGAATCGTGTTGGGAAGGTTAATTGCAGGATGTTTATAACTATGACCTTCGTACTATTGATAACACTAACAAATAGTTATAGGGCACTTAATATTTGCCAAGCACTCTGCTAAGCCCTTAGATATATTGTCCCTTAATATTTACAGCTCTCTCATGTGGTCAAGCCCATTGCCGTCAAGTCAAATCAGACTCATAGCAACCCTACAGGACAGACTAGAACTGCCCAATAGGGTTTCCAAGGCTGTAAATTTTTATGGGAGCAGATTGCCACATCTTTCTCCCTTGGAGTGGCTGGTAGGTTTGAATGACCGACCTTTCATTTAACAGCCAAGTGCTTAACCACTGCACCACCAGGGGTCCTGTCCCATGTGGTAGGTACTCTTTTCATCTCCGTTTTACAGAGAAGGAAGCTAAGGTAAACTAATAACTTGTGGATCTGGGGTTCAAATCTCATTCTAACTCCAGAGTCAAGTTTTCATGATGCTGCTACTCTGCCTAGGTCTCTGATACAGCTGTTTACATTATTAGTTCTGATTCCTTCTATATAATCTAACTTTCCTAATGATTTTGAAGATTTCCCATTTAAGTATGTAGCCAGTCTCCCATCTTCCCCATGGCAATGACATTAGCACGGGGAAGTGTGATCTCTGTAATCTATAGATTTCATTATGTTTATAAGCACACTGGGCTGGTGTGGCGTCTGTCTTCTGTGTAATGTGAGTTATTAAACATTAAATAATCATGTACGTCCTAGGAGAAGTGCAGATTAGAAAAACATCCTAAATGAGATGAAGATAATAGAATGAAAAGATTATATGGAGCTAAATATAATGTGCAGCTTAAGCAATCCACACGGTAGGAACACTTAGTCCTGTATGGGGAGAGAAAATGAGTTAAATGTGAATTTAGGACCATGCTCTAATGAAAACCAATGTCAAGATAAACCTAGTTGTTTGCCATTGGCACAGTTTATGTGTTTTTCGTAAAATGCAAGGCCTGGAAGAAGCAAGCTGCTATAATTCCATAAGCAGCACTTGAAATAAATGGGAAATGTATTTACTTTTATGTCAAGACTTCGGTTGCTCTTACGATCACTTGCTTCACGATTATATGTACATATATACCACATTTTCATGACTCAGTAGAGAGTGGGGGCTGACCCACTTGAAACAGCAATAAAGAAAAGTGTAAGATTCAGAACGTTCTCTTTCAAAAATATTTCTGTAGTTCCTTCCTTCCTCCCTCCCTCCCTACCTTCCATCCTTCCTTCCTTCCTAGATATGGTATAAAACAGGTGAAATTGTGTGCTACAGATTAGTAAATAAGCACAAGTAAGCCCATGCGTACCTTACTTATTGGGTGATCTGTCCCTAATTGGACTATGTCAGGTGTGACTCACCGGAGCTCATTTAACATTGAAATTCTTGCAGTCTTTGCTGATTCGCTGACCTCTGTTAGCCTTCATGTATAGAGATTTTTTTTTTCCAGGTAAGTTAATGTTGCCATCAGTTTAATTAATTAAAGTTTTAATTATGCTGGCTGTAAGCCTCACTACCCACTGTACCAAAGATACGCTTCTTCCTTTTTTTTTTCTCTCTCTTTTCCTTTCTGCTCTCACTGCACTTAACAAAAGATGCAGCCACTGGTCACCCTATACTTTGTGAAAAACTTCCTCTGTAAGGTTTGCTCTGGAATGTCTAATATGGGATTTCTTCACAGGGTCTACCTAGAGATAACCTTATATGGTTTGTTGAAATGCTTAGTAGATTGTCATATTTCTGATACTGTATATAAAATCCTGTGTATATGTACATTTATGAGGGAAGCTTGCCCCTAGCACCATTAATTCTCCAAATGGAACTCAAACCAAAAACCAAACCCATTGCCGTGGTGTCGATTCATCCATGACCCCCTAAGAACATGGGTTTCTTCCACAAAGGGGTACATAGCAGTGGGGAGAAATAATGATAATAGCTAATGCTTTCCATATTTAAGATACCATGGTATGGAATTTGCAAATATTATTAAATACACTAGGCACTACTATAATTACCATGGAGTCTCTAGGTGATGCAAATAGTTAACACATTTGGCTGCAGTCTTACTCATGTAGTGCTGCTATAACAGAAACACCGCAAGTGGATGGCTTTAACAAACAGAAATTTATTCTCTCAGTTTAGGAGGCTAGAAATCCGAATTCAGGGCGCCAGCTCCAGGACAAGGCTTTCTCTTGCTGTCAGTTCTGGGGGAAGGTCCTTGTCATCAGTCTTCTCCTGGTCTAGGAGCTTCTCAGCACAGGGACCCCTCCACCTGGTGCTTCTTTCTTGGTGGTATGAAGTCCCTCTCCTCTTGGCTTGATTTTCTCTTTATATCTCAAAAGAGATTGACTCAAGATACAACCTAATCCTGTAGATTGAGTCCTGCCTCATTAACATAACTGCCTCTAGTCCTGGCTCATTAACGTCATAGAGGCAGGATGTCTAACACATAGGATAATCACATCAGATCACAAAATGGTGGACAACCACACAATACTGGGAATCATGGCCTGGCCAAGTTGACGTATATTTTGGGGGGACACAATTCAATCCATAATATCTGCTAACCAAAAGGTTGGAGGTTTGAGTCCATCCACAGGAACCTCAAAAAAAAAAAAAGGTCTGGTGATCTACTTCCAAAAAATCAGCTGTTGAAAACCATATGGAGTATCGTTCTTCTCTGACACACATGAGTTACCATGAGTCCGAATCAACTTAACAACAGCTGGTTTGGTATAATGCCCATATTACAGATAAGAACACCAATGCTTGGAGAACTGATGTGAGTGATGCAGCAGGATTTGAACCCTGGAAGTCTGAGTCCAGAACATGGGCTCCTAGCCCTTTATCTGAACAGGGGTTTTTCTCTGTCACTATCCAGCTGGGATGTATTCTTCAGCAGAACTTTGGACATCTCTGAGCTTCTATAAATATGTGTAAGGGGATAAGGCTAAGGGGTGGGTGTCAGAGTTGGGAGTCTCACTAGATGAGATGTTTTTCCTTTTAGTTCTCAAAAGAAATGAACCAAGTCTTCCATTACCAGACATTGACCAGGGCTCTTACGATATATGAATATGTTCGATTGTGTTCTGGAAATAGATTGTAAAAACTATGCATGTTTGGAGTAGGGGGAAAGAAGGGGAATAATGGTTTTTCCATTAGGCTTAGAGAGGTAGAATGATTAATATAGTAGGCACAAAATGTGGAATCTGTTTGGATTTGAATCCTGGCCCTGCCTCTCTCAGGCTGTTTCATTTTGGGGCAAATGTCACAACTTCTCTGTGTCTTTGTTGCCTCATCCGTAAAACTACGCTGATAACAATGGTACTTTTGTCATTGAGTTTCTGTGAGAATTAAAAGCGCTAATATATGTAAAGGACTTAGAACAGAGCCTGATGCATAACAAGAACCACGTGTGCTGTTACTGTTATTTTTCGCTATTATTATTACTGTTGTTTTTGTTGTTGTTTTGAAAATTAGTGTGTAAAATTTCTTAAAAAATGAATCTTATCACCCAACCTGTTTGTTTAGTTTGTGGCTATGAGCTAAAGGTTATTCTAAATGTGCTAGAGAGAAATGATCCCTGTCTGAAGACACGTAAAATCTGAGATTTGGAAGCTCTTTTGTCTTTTTACAGCTCATATGCAGAATCCTAACTCAGGACCAGTCACCAATGCAGGCCCTCATTAAATACTTGTTAAAAGAATGACTGTCACTCATAAGACAAGGTGGATGTCTTTGGTGTTCTGTGTCACACCCTGAAGCTTGCCTCTGATTTTAGTCACACTTGTGGTGGGCAGTGCCTTTGGGGCTCAGACTCACATGCTGGCAGCACCCACCTCAAGTGCATGTGATTGTCTTTCTACTTTCTGCTTCAAGACCTTTGCCAGCACCAAGGGGGTCTATTTGGCGTGAGTGTAAGCATAGCCCCAAAACAAGCCTAACTCATGAGGGCAGGTGCTGGTAGATAAACACTGCAGCCTCCCAGCCTCCAGGTGGAGGATTCTGGAAGGTGCCTGGTGTGCTTCTGAGAGGCCCCTGTAGATTTTCGGTAGCTCTTGCTTGCTGTCTGCAACAGAGACCCCCCCCCCCCTTTGTTGTATCACTTTCCCTGTTCCCTCTCGTCTGCTTCCTAGAATCACCTTCTAAATAAACTGTTACTGTTAGCTGCCTTCCGGTTGATCCTGACTCATGGTGACCCCATGTGTGCAGAGTAGAACTGCACCATAGGGTTTGCAAGGCTCTGACCTTTCAGAAGCAGATTGCCAAGCCTTACTTCTGAGGCATCTCTAGGTGGGTTAGTAGTCCAGCACTTAACCATTTGTACCACCTAGGAACTAGAAAATGTCTTTGACTCAAACCTTGATTTCCAGACACCCAAACTAAGACATACACTGCTCTAGAGCCCTAATGATGAAACCAGTGTCTTTGTGCAAACATGCTGTCAACTCCTCCATTTTTCCTGGTCACAGCTGTCTCCCCAGTGCTTGGTACAGTACCTGAGAAGGCTATAAGCACTAAGTTTAGATGAATGATTAAATCAATGAATAAATAGATAAACATGCTCCTTGGGACTTGGTAATGAGCACATCAGTTGAGAACTGTTGTTGTGTACTGTCGAGTCAATTCCAACTCATACTGACCCTATAGAACAGGGTAGAATTGCCCCATAGGGTTTCCAAGGAGTGGCTGGTGGATTTGAACTGCCGACCTTTTGGTTAGCAGCCAAACTGTTAACCACTTTGCCACCTGGGCTCCAGCTGACAACTACTCAATTTTATTTACTAAATGCTGTGTTAGAAACATGGCAATAGGACGTTGAACATCGTCCTTGGAGGTCTCTTTCATATTGCCTGGCCACTTCTTTCTTTAGTCCAGGAAGGTGCTCAGTTTTCTCCTGCAATCCTGAAGGAAAAAAGAAAGAAAAAACTTGGTGAAACTAATGATTTTCTGTCTTTTCAATTAGTATCTCCAAGGTTATTAATGTTTTACATGTCAACAAGTCTTCATAGGCCTGGGATAATAGAGAAGGATGAACTGTTTGGTGCACACCTTGCAAAAGGGAGCTTATAGACCAGATTGCACTTTAAGACTACATCATGGGCGATATCTGGGCACTGCAAGGGAAGCTGTCAGCAGAGGCAACTGTATTTTCATGGTATGTGTGAGCTCATTTGACCACACACCATACTTGCAACATAATAAAATGAGGGGCCTCCCTGCCTGACTTAAGAATGTGGAATGCTCTTACCATATGGGGATATGTTCCTGCTTCATTGCACAGAAGCAGTTGGCATGAACTCTTGAATGCACTAGGTTCACAGTTTCAACCTTTCTAATAGGGGAGCTTTTGTGTTTTAGAGCATTTAACCTGGTGAATCTAATGAGCTTGGTGTTGTCAGATACTGATTTCGAATAATTGGTATTATTATGTAGCTTGGAAATGTAAAATCAGTACAACAGGGCTCCACTGTAAGAACAATTAGTACCAACTGCAAACTCATGAACGAGCTTTATTAACTGACTTTGACTCAATCAAAGCTTGAACTTTGAGCCAAGCAAAATTTACCAATCAAAATTCTGCAGTCCTTGAGTATAAAGTCTGTGACTGACTTGGTATCTAAAGAGGAGGGGAAGACCTTATAAATAAGTTTTATAAGGAGAATGAGCCTTACTTAGTGACTAATAATAAAATATTAAGGCCACTGACAAAGTAAGAGAAACAGAAAATGGATGAAGGGCAGAACATTTGAATTAAGCTATCTGAAAGGAAATGGAATGAGAGTTAAAGACCTAAGCTTGCTGCCAGAATGGCTTTTGCCTAACGCCTTGCTAGCTTTAAAGCTGCCTTTGGTTATGATGTGTCAAAATATGAGCATTGGGCGAAAAGAAAAATGTCTGAACTAAAGAAGAGATGGAAATATTAAGTATCTTGAAGGATGGGTTGGGATTGATTAGGCTAATGGGTCTAGGTAGAACACGGCCTTTCTGATGCTGCCTCTGTTGCTGATAACAGTGTTGGTGGTGGAGACAACGGTGATAACAATGGTGGTGGTGACGCTGATGCTGAAGATGATGGTGATAATGGTGGTGGTGGTGGTGACGCTGATGGTGGTGAAGATGGTGGTGGTGGTGGTGGTGGCGCTGATGGTGGTGAAGATGATGGTGGTGGTGGTGGTGACGCTGATGGTGGTGAAGATGATGGTGGTGGTGGTGGTGACACTGATGGTGAAGATGACGGTGGTGGTGGTGGTGGCGGTGGTGGTGGTGAAGATGATGGTGATGGTGGTGGTGGCGGTGGTGGTGGTGATGCTGATGTTGGTGATAATGGTGGTGTTGGGGATACTGATTGTGATGGTGGTGTGGTAATAATAGTTAACTGGTGATTGCTATGTAGGCGTTCTGTTTCTCTTTTAATCCTCAAAACCACCCACTGATGTAGGTATCATTATTATTCAGGTTTTAAACCTGAAGAAACTGGCTTGGAGAGGTCCTGCAGTTAATAATGAGTGGGGCCAACATACTGACGCAGGCAGGCTGACTCCAGAGGCCACACGCTTGATTCCACACAGCCTTTATACTAATTCAACATTGTGCATTCCAATTGAAGCTCATCAAGATGAGAGACCATCCACATTCAGTTCTAAGCAAAAACCTACTTCCCACTGCTAAGGGCTTAAGAGTGTAATGAATAGGAAATTGTGCACAGATCCTGAGGTTAATGGTTAAGAGGCAGGACTTGAACCACAACTTTATTAACTAGGCAACAATTTCATTAAGTAGACAAGCAACTTGCAGGGGGACACTGAATGAGATGGTGTTGTGTTTTAAAGGTCAAAAACTGGTTTCCTGTAGCTCTAACTCAGGCGAGAATGAAGTATTACTTGAAATAGTAGCTTTATTTGTAGTCAGAATGGTGCCCCCTGCTCCCCCCCATAAATGTCATTCCTGATCATCCACCAGATTCTCCTGATTTGTTCTCCCTGCTCATCTCCGTGCCTGTTGCAATGTGGAAACGCTCCGTGGAGAGGAAATCCTTGGTATTTAGAGCAGTGCCTTGGGAATCATCTAGCCATCAGTGGCTAAAGGCCCTCTGTCTCACTAGGATTCCAATTTTCCAATTTTACTCAGGCTTAGTGAGTTAACTTCAAACTGAGTGCTTCCAGAAAAAAAGAAAGCCTTGTACTTAATGCAGATTTTTAGAAAAAGGTAGCCTCCCTCTAGATTAAGTGATAATGTGCAGCTTTTGTCCTTTGTCATTGAAACCTGCACTTTGAGATTAGAATAAATCATGCTTATCAAAATGCTGAAAGGGGCAAACCTTTTCCTCATTTTTTGGTACCGAGCATTCTCTCAGGAGGCCACCCTCGTAAAAAACCATCCCAACTTCTGCAAAAATACTGCACAAAATAGTAAGCAAAGCTAACATTTAATACGGATTATCAATGTGCCAGGGAATGGCCTGAGTACTTTGCTTGTATTGTCCCATTTAATCTTTACTACAAATTTAAGGGTGAGTGGGGGCATTGCTATCAGCTGTTCTGTGCAGATGAGTTAGCCAGGGCTGAGAGAAGTTAAGCAACTTGCCAAAGTCATACAGCTGGTAAGTAGTGAAGCCAGGATTTGAACCTGAGCAGTTGAACTCTACAGCCCAGTCCCTTGACTGCCTTGCTCAGCTGTCCGCTGCTTGTGGTTAGAATTAAAATAAAAACCACTACATCTAATCCTGGCATTTAAGAGGAGCTGTATGATAAGATAAGGAGCCCTGGTGGCACAGTAGTTAAGCGCTCAGCTGCTAACTGAAAGGTTGGCGGTTTAAACCCACTAGCTGCTCTGCGGGAGAAAGATGTAGCAATCTGCTTCTGTAAAGAATACAGCAAGGCACAAGAATTGGTCTGCATTTGCCTGGAACAACAGAGGAAGAAGGAGAGTCAGGAATAGGAGGAGGATATGGAATACGTGGCTGTCTGCATGAACAACTGCCTCCTTTGCAATGAGACCAGAAGAACTGGAAGGTGCCCAGCTACCATTACTGAACATTTTGATCAAAGATTCCATAAAAGAATCCTGATTAAAAGTGGGAAAATGCAGAATAGAATTTCAAATTCTCGTGGGCTCCAGACTTCCTGGAGCCATGAAGGTTAGAGAAACCCCTGAAACTATTACTCCAAGATAATCTTTAAACCTTAAACCAAAAATATCCCTGGAAGTCTTCTTAAAATCAAATGATAGTTTAGCTTAACTAGTAAAAAATATCTGCCTTGAACAGTATGCTCTTTTAGGAACTATATATATGAGATCAAATTGACAACAACAACTAAAAACATTAGATAGGAACCTTAGGGGGCGGTGAGTTTGTTAATGAGAGAGGAACAACTCAGATAAGGAGGGTGAGAATGGTTACACAACTCAAAGAATGGGATCAGTGTCACTAAATGGTACATTTAGAAACTGATGAATCGGTGTATGTTTTGCTTTGTATATTATCAACAACAAAAATAACTAAATAGAATTATATATATTTTTAAAAACATAACAGCCTTAGATACCCTATGGAGCAGTTCTACTCTGTCCTACAGGGTTGCCATGAGTTGGAATAGACTTGATGGCAATGGGTGGGTGTCTTAGTCAACTAGTGCTGCTATAACAGAAATACCGCCAGTGGATGGCTTTAACAAAGAGAAATTTATTCTCTGACAGTCTAGGAGGCTAGAAATCTGAATTCAGGGTACCAGCTCCAGGGGAAGGCTTTCTCTCTCTGTCAGCTCTGGAGGAAGGTCCTTGTCATCAATATCCCCCGGTCGAGGAGCTTCTCAGTGCAAGGACGCTGGGTCCAAAGGACATGCTACTCTCCTGGCTCTTATTTCTTGGTGGTATGAAACACCCTTGTCTCTCTGCTCATTTTCTCTCTCTTTCTTTTTTTTTTTTTTTTTTTTATTGTACTTCAGGTGAAGGCTTACAGAACAAATAGTTTCTCATGAAACAGTAGTACACATATTGTTTTATGACATTGGTTAACAACCCCACAACATGTCAACCCTCTAACTTCTCAACCTTTTTTTTTTTTGGTGAAAATACACATAACCAAAGTTACACCATTTCAAAAATTTCTACATGCACAGTTCAGTGACATTGACTACGCTCTTCCAATTGTGCTGCTATTCTCACTTAAGATGAAGGCTTACAGAACAATATAGTTTCTCATTTAACAGTTATTACACATGTTGCCCTATGACAATGGTTAACAATCTCACAACACATCAACAATATCCTTACTCAACCTTGGGTTCCCTATCTCCAGCTTCCTTGTCCCCTTCTGCCTTCTGGCCCTTGTCACTGGACTGCTGTACCTCTTTAGTCCCATTTGATTTTACGGGGCTGTCCACTCCCAGGCTGAACGGTGAACCTCAGAAGTGACTTCACCACTGAGCTAAAAGGGTGTGGGGGGGCCATACTCTTGGGGTTTCTCCAGTGTCCTTTAGGCCAGTAAATCTGGTCTTTTTTGTGTGAGTTAGAATTATGCTCTACATCCTTCTCCAGCTCTGTCCAGAACCCTCTGTTGTGATCCTGGTCAGAGCAGTCAGTGGTGGTAGCCGGGCACCATCTACCTGTACTGGACTCAGTCCGGTGGAGGCCTTGGTAGCTGTGGTCCAGTAGTCCTTTGGACTGATCTTTTCCTTGTATCTTGTTCCCTTCATTCTCCCTTGCTCCCAAAGGGATGAGACCAGTGGAGTATCTTAGATGACTGCTCACAGGCTTTTAAGACCCCAGACACTACTCACCAAGGTAGAATGTAGAACATTGTCTTTATAAACTGTGTTATGCCAATTGAGCTAGATGTTCCCCGAGACCATGGTCCCCACAGCTCTCCACCCAGCAGTTCAGTCCCTCAGGGAGTTTGGATGTGTCTGTGGAGCTTCCATGACCTGTCCTTGTACAGGTTGTGCTAGTTTCCCCTGTATTGTGTACTGTCTCACCCTTCACCCAAGATACCACTTATCTATTGCCTATTTAGTATTCCCCCCCAACCCTCCCATCCCTGGTAACCAACAAAATTGTTACATTTTTTGTTGGAAATTTTTCGTAGGTTTTTACAATAGAGGTCTCATACAATATTTGTCCTTTTGTGATTGACTTATTTCACTCAGCATAATGTCCTCCAGTTTCATCCATGTTATGAGATGGTTCACAGATTCATAGTTGTTCTTTCTCATTGCATAGTACTCCATTGTGTGTATGTACCATAGTTTGTTTATCCATTCATCCATTGATGGGCATTTAGGTTGTTTCCATCGTTTTGCTATTGTGAACAATGCTGCCATGAACATAGGTGTGCATATGTCTATTCGAGTGACGACTCTTATTTCTCTGGGATATATTCCTAGGAGTGGGATTGCTGGATAGAATGGTATGTCTATTTCTAGCTTTCTGATGAAGCACCATATCATTTTCCAAAATGGTTGTATCATTTTGCATTCCCACTGGCAGTGCATAAGAGTTCCGATCTCCCCACAGCCCCTCCAACATTTGTTATTTCCTGTGTTTTTGATTCGTGCCAGTAATGCCAGGGTGAGATGGTATCTCACTATGGTTTTAATTTGCATTTCTCTAATGGCTAGTGATCGTGAGCATTTCCTTATGTGTCTGTTGTCCATTTGAATGTCTTCTCTGGTGAAGTGTCTGTTCATTTCCTTTGCCCATTTTTTTAATAGGATTATTTGTCTTTTTGTTGTAAAGGTGTTGGGTTTTCTTGTAGATGATGGAGATTAGACCTTTGTCTGACTTGTACTGTCCAAAAATTTTTTCCCAGTCTGTAGGTTCTCTTTTGACTCTTTTGGTGAAGTCTTTTGAAGAGCATAGGTGTTTGATTTTTAGAAGATAATGAATTTGGAAGTGTTGCTTCCTCTTCTATGCTCTGAAATAGCTTGAGTAGTACTGGTACAAGCTCTTCTGTAAATGTTTTGTAGAATTCTCCAGTGAAGCCATCTGGGCCAGGGCTTTTTTTGGTTGGGAGTTTTTTTTTTATTATCTTTTCGATCCCTTCTCTTGTTATGGGTCTGTTCAGATTTTCAACATAACTTTGTTGTAGTTTGGGTAGGCCGTGTGTTTCTAGAAATTTATCCATTTCCTCTAGGTTTTCAAATTTGTTGGAGTATAGTTTTTCGTAATATTCTGTTATAATCCTTTTTATTTCAGTTGGGTCTGTTGTAATGTCCCCCATTTCATTTCTTATTTGGGTTATTTGTGTCCTCTCCTGTTTTTATTTTGTCAGTCTGGCCAGTGGTTTGTTGATTTTGTTGATTCTTTCAAAGAACCAACTTTTGGTTTTGTTGATTCTTTTTATTGTTTTTCTGTTCTCTATTTCATTTATTTCTGCTCTGATCTTTACTATTTCCTTTCTTCTGGTGGTTGTGGGCTTTTTTTGCTGTTCTCTTTCTATTTGTTTGAGTTGTGTAGTTAATGTTTTGATTTTGTCCCTTTCTTCTTTTTCGATGTGTGCATCTATTGCTATAAATTTTCCTCTGAGGACTGCCTTTGCTGTGTCCCAAAGGTTTTGGTATGATGCGTTTTCATTCTCATGTGATTCTAGGAATTTTTTGATTCCATCTCTAGTTTCTTCTATTACCCAGTGATGTGTAAGCAGGGTATTATTCAGTTTCCATGTAGTTGATTTTTTTTCCTTGCTCTTTCTGTTGTTAATTTCTACCTTGATGGCATTGTGGTCAGAGAAGATACTTTGAATTATCTCAGCGTTTTGGATCTTGTTGAGGATTGCTCTGTGGCCTAAGATGTGGTCTATTCTGGAGGACGTTCCATGTGCATTGGAAAAGAATGTGTACTTTGCAGCGGTTGGATGGAGTGTTCTATATATGTCTATGAGGTCAGGTTGGTTGATTGTGCCTTTTAGGTCTTTTGTATCTTTGCTGAGTTTCTTTTTAGTTGTTCTGTCCTTTACTGAGAGTGGTGTGTTTAAGTCTCCTACTATTACTGTGGAATTGTCCATTTCTCTTTTCAGTGTGTTAGAGTTTGTTTTATGTATTTTGGAGCCCTGTCATTGGGTGTGTAGATGTTTATTATGGTTATATCTTCATGATGGATTTTACCCTGAATCATTATATAGTGTCCTTCTTTGTCTTTTATGGTGGATTTTGTTTTAAAGTCTATTTTATCTGAGATTAGAATTGCCACTCCTGCTCTTTTTTGGTAGTTGTTAGCCTGATATATTTTTTTCCAACCTTTGACTTTTAATATATTCACATCTTTGTTTCTAAGGTGTGTCTCTTGTAGACAGCATATTGATGGATCCTGTTTTCTTATCCATTCTGTCACTCTCCGTCTCTTTATGGGTGCATTGAGTCCATTTACATTCAGTGTAATTATTGATAGATGTGAGTTTATTGCTGTCATTTTGTAGTGCTTTTTTTGTGGTGCTGAAGTTTTCTTTGTTTTCTTCTTACTCTCTTGTGCTGGTTACTTTTTTTGTGGATTTTTTTTTCATTTTTTTTGTTTTTGTAGGTTTTGTTTTTGCTGAGAGTATATGTTTTTCCTCTTTTTTTTCTGAGTATGTTTGTTAACTTTCTTTGTGGCTACCATGAATTTTACCCCCATATTTCTAAGTTTGAAGCAGTCTACCATTACTTGGTATCGCCTTGTCTTCCTCTCCATTAGAAGTTTCTATACCTATGCCATTTATTCCCTCTTTTATTGTTTTGATGTTGTTGTCATTTACCGATTAACTGCTTTGATTCCCTGTTGTATTTCTTTTGGTTTTGGATAGTCCTCGAGGGTTCATTTCCTAGATTGGTATCTGACTGGTACGATCCTGCGTCCTAGGTTCTGCCTGTGAGCTGAAGCTGTTTGTCCTCAGATTGAAGAACTCCCTTTAATAATTCTTGTAAGTTTGGTTTGACTTTTACATATTCCCTTAATTTCTGTTTGTCTGGAAATGACTTAATTTCACCATCAAATTTGAACGAGAGTTTTGCAGGCTATAATATTCTTGGCTGGCAATTTTTTTCTTTCAAGATTTTATATATGTCATCCCATTGCCTTCTTGCCTGCATGGTTTCTGCCAAATAATCTGAGCTTAGTCTTATTGTTTCTCCTTGTATGTGACTTCTTGTTTTTCACGAGCTGCTCTCAAGATTCTTTGTTTGTCTTTGGTTTTGGCGAGTGTGATTATGATAAGCCTTGGTGATTTTCTTTTGGGGTCTCTCCTAGATGGGGTTCATTGAGCTTCTTGGATGGCCAGCTTTTCATCTTTCATGATATTGGGGAAGATTTCTGTCAGCAGTTCTTCAATGATCCTCTCTGTGTTTTCTGTTTTCTCCCCCTGTTCTGGAATTCCAATCACTCGAAAATTTTTGCTTTTGATTGTGTCCTGCATAACTCTCAGGGTCTCTTCATTTTGCTTTGTTCTTTTTTCTGAGTTTTCCTGAAACAGAGTTGTATCCAAGTGTTTGTCTTCAATTCCACTGATCCTGTCTTCCACTGTTTCAAGTATGCTTCTCAGCCCTTCTATGACACCGTCCATTTCTGAAATCTTGTTTATCTTTTGGATTTCTAATTGTTGTCTTTGTATAATTTCTAGTTGTGAATTTATTTTAGCATTTTGTTCCTGCATTATTTTCCTGAATTCTTCCAATTTTCTGTCTGTATTTTCCATGCATTTGTCTGTTTTTTCCTCATGTTTGTCAGCTTTTTGCCTCAGCTCTTGGAGAATTCTGAGTATCAGAGATTTGAATTTCCTATCAGGTAGTTCTAGTGAATTTTCTTCCACTGGAATGTCATCTGATGTTTTATTTTGGACACCTACTGGAACCATCCTGCCCTATTTTGTAAATGTTTTGATATTGTCTGCTGTCTTCGGGGTATTCAGTAGTTATTTTTCTTGTTTATTGATTGTATATTTGTTTGTTTCATCCCTTTTTTTAAAAAAATTTGACTATATCTGAGCAGGCGGACTGCGTGTTCTTTGTTGTTTGCTTGTCTGTGGGCACAATACTTTTTGCCTCCTTCTCCTATTGGCAGGGTCAGTCACTCAGATATGGTATGGCAGGGCAAGTCTAGCTGAAGAGGAGTTATTGGGATGGGTTTTTTATGGCACTTACTACAGCCACCAGGGTGGGTCAGTAGTCAGTGCAGGGTAGGTTCCAGTAGGCCATGCCTGTGCTGCTTGGTGGTGTGATGTTTAGTGCATGGCGCAGGTAGACAGGATGTAGCAGGGAGATTGTTATCTGTGGAGCTAAGATGGATATGGGAGAAAGGATAGAGGAATAGGAGCCAAAAACATACAAACAAATAAAAAAGAATGCTAGGGGAGCTTGCCGTTGGAGTGGAGAGATGAGAGACTATGTAATGGAGAAAAATAGGAAGGGGAAGAGGAAGAAAAGAATGAATAAATAAAAATCAGAAAGGTTAAAGAACCGCAAAGTTCCCAGGGATCCCACTCGTGCAGCTATGAGGTCTGGGGAAGTTGCTTTCAGGTGTTGCAGTACAGCCTGGCTAGAAGGCATAGAGGTATACAACACCAGGTATTCAGGGAACAGAAAGAGAAGGAAGATATAGAGAGACGAGAAACTGAGTAAGGAAGAAACACAAAAAGGGAAAAAGAGGGAAAAGAAAACAAAACAAATTAAAAAAAACAGACAAACAAGAAAAGCCCCCAAAAGAACAGAAAAAAAAAAAAAACCAATGAAAAAAGAAATGCCGTCAGGGAACCCTCTGCACTTCTGTGCAAGCCGAGGGGGTAGTCTCCTTACCACACAGCACCGCCTGGCCAGAAAGGGCTCCCAACTCAAGAAAAGGAAAAGAAAACAAACAAACAATTCAAAACAAACAAACAATTCAAAATAAACAAACGAACAAAAGCCCCGGGATCCCATCAGTGCGGCAGCCCAGACCGGGAATCAGCTCCACCCTCGAACGGAGCTCCACAGCCCCTCAGGAAGAAGCAGATATGGTGCACGGAATCAGGTATTTGAGTGAAAGGAAGGGGAGGTGGTGAGAGGTAATGGAGAAATCAAAAGAAGCAGAAAAAAAAGCAACACCAGCAGCCAACCAATGGCACTCAGAGAGCCAGCTAGTGCAGGCTGGTGGAATCCAAGCAGCCGGTGTTTCTCGGGTAAGAGACTGTGTCCATGGGAAGCAGAGGGAGCCGAGTGTTGGTGAAGAAGTGTAGGAGTGGGAAAGTGTGTATCCCAAATTACCAGAGCTCTGCAGCCCCTCAGGAAGAAGCAAAGATGGCGCACGGAGCCAGGCATTTGAGCGAAAGGAGGGGGAGGTGGTGAGAGGTAAGGAAGAAATCAAAAGAAGCAGAAAAAAGCAACACCAGCAGCCAACAAATGGCACTCAGAGAGCCGGCCCGTTCGGGTGTGTGGAATCCAAGCAGCCGGTTTTTACCGGACAAGAGATTGTGGCCACAGGAAGCAAAGGAGGCCAAGTGTGGGGAAGAAGGGTGGGGTGTGGGAAAGCCTATATCACAAATTACCAGTTGTTTTGTCTCCCGCTGGAAGCTCCGTGAAGCTGCTTTCTCATACCCCCTGTTTGCTGGTCTACAATAGGAGTCCAAGATGGTGGATCCATACTGTATTAGCTGGTAGGGGACCTATGCATGAATCTGTCCTCGCTGTCCTTTCTCTGTCAGTTTTCTCACCCCATTTGGTGCTTGGCTGAGTTCTTTATCTCTTCATTTGATGTTTTAAGGTTTCAGGATTGTTGTTTTCTCTGTTCGGCTTAGTTTTTCGGATCTTTGCTGTGGAGGGACTGTGTGGTGCTTCTGCCCAGAGTGCCATTTTGCCGGAAATCTCCTCATTTTTTCTCTTTTATGTCTCAAAAGAGATTGAGTTAAAATACAGTCTAATCTTGTAGACTGAGTCCTGCCTCATCAACATAACTTCCTCTAATCCTGCCTCGTTAACGTCCTAGAGGTAGGGTTTACAACACAGAAAAATCACATCAGATTACAAAACGGTGGACAATCACACAATACTGGCGATCATGGTCTAGCCAAGTTGACATACATTCTGGGGGGGACACAATTCAATCCATAACAGTGGCTTTATATGGTATAATGGAGTCCCTGGGTGATGCAAATGGTTAATGTGCTCCGCTGTTAACCAAAAGGTTGGAGGTTCAAGTCCACCCAAGTACCTTGGAAGAAAGGCCTGATGATCTACTTCTGTAAAATCAGCTACTGAAAACCCTATGGAACACAGTTCTAGTCTGACACACATGGAGAAGTGACTCGATGGCAACTGGTGTACGGTATAATGGTTAGAAGTACATGTGTTGGTTCTACATCAGTTGGATGAACTTAAGTAAGGTACTCAACCTCTCCAAACCCCGTTTTCTTCTTCTGTTAAATGAGGATTATGATGTTTACCTCATAGGTTTCTTGTGTGGATTAAGGGAGACAGCATTTGCCAAGTATCTTCCCCAAGTGTCCCTTTTCATTTTACGACCGATGCCTTAGGTCTTGATACCAAGGCAAGATGCTGGCTCCTTAACCCAATGATTAAATCTTCTCCAAAGCACTTATAATTATAAATGTGTAATATATTTTCCCTGCTGGAAGGTTTTGAATTTTAAAAGGACTCTTAATACCTGAATAATAGTCTTTTTACATATGTGTAATACAGTGCTTGCCAAACTGGGTTCTACAGGGAATTTTTAGTTACCTTGTGGTATGAAAGTAAGAAGTTTCTTCTTGAAATAAGTTTGGGAAATACAGCATACTATTAGAAACATCTATATACAGTAATTCATTAATGATCCCAATAATTCCTACAACATAGAAGTCATAAATGTATGACTATGGAATGATTATTTTGAGGAACATTTTATAAAACATGTTTCGGTTTACGAAATACTGGCACAGAGCCTTAAAGATGCTCCCTTCCTTCCTTCCTTCCTCCTTTCCTTTCCTCCTTCTTCCTCATTGCCTCCTCCTTCCTCCCTTTTTCCCCCCTCCTCCCCCTACCCTTCCTTCCTCCTGCCTCCTCCCCTTCCCTCCCTCCTTCATTCCTTCCTTCCTTCATTCCTTCTTCCTTCCCTCCCTACCTCCCTCCCTTGCTTTCTTTCCCACAACAATCCTGCCAGGTAGCCAGGGTTGTCAGTGCTCTAGAATGTTGAGCCCATTGTTGTTATTAGGTGCCATCAAGCCAGTTCTGACTCATAGTGACCCTATGTACAACAGAACGAAACACTGCCTGGTCCTGCACCATCCTCACAATCATTGTTATGCTTGAGACCATTGTAGCAAGCCCATGGAGACTCGGTGAAGTTAAAGAATTGGCCTAGAGCAATGCAGCCATTCATTTAGGAAACTGAAACAGAAAACAAAACGACCTAAATCTTTACATTGAATTTTATTTTTTAATATAACCTGCTACCTTTTAAATTATTTGATTCCAGGAATTTCAGACACTGGGGCAGTTTGCAGCTGACATTTGGGGGTGTTGGAGCCTTTGGGTAGTCCCTCTTATACAGGTGGTTCTTTCTCCAAGACAGAGCTCCAACCCTTTCATGTATTTCTGTTTCTGTTGCTACCACAGTCACCCAAACCACCCAGACCTCCACGGCAGCCTGCTAACTGGTCTCCCTTTGTCTCTTCTTATTGCATTGAATACCTTTTCTCCACCCAGCAGCCAAAGCCCTTTCCACAGTAGAGCATGGTGCTCTCTTTCTGACAACCCTCTAAAAGCTTCCTTTATCTTAGAATAAAACCCCAAGTTTATATCACAGCCTACAAGATCCTGCCTATATGCTCCTGTCCACTCATCCAACCTCTCCTCTTCCCTGCTTCCCTGTCCTGCGACAGTCTAGCCACACTCATCCCATTTCTTTTTTGCAAGCACATCAAACTCTTTTCTGCCTCAAGGCCTTTGCACCTCTTGATCCCTTACCAGTTCATTGCAGGCATGGCTTCTTCCCGTTCTTGATGTCTGAGCTCAAATATCAACTCCATAGCAAAGCCTCCTTCTCCTCCCCAGCTATAGTCACCTCCCCAGGTCCTTTCTAGCCTATTGCACCGTCTTTCTTTCATAACATGGTTGGTTTGTATATTGTATACTCAGCATTTGACTTCCTTGTATTCTGCCTTCCCCCCAAAAAAGGATAACTTCATGAAGGCAGGGACCTTTCCTGACTTGTTTATTATTTTGTCCTTGGTTCCCGCATAATGCACAATCAGAGTGGGCTCTTAATAGATATTTTAGGAATATTTAGAAACAGATACATGCAAGAATGAATGAATTGGTGAACGCTGGTCTCTGAGGGTGATCCCTTGAACCATGAGTGGTCATTCACAGACCAGTCGTTGACATCGTCACTAAGCGGTGGTTCTTTTTCTTGCTCATGAGTAACGCCATTTAATCTCCTCTGGGGAGATCACATGTTCCCTACCCTCCAGGTGATATGTAATCCTGGCTGTCCAGAATCACCCCTGGACACATATCCTCCCTCCAAAACAGGGAGAGACTGGTCCAAGGTGGCTGTCAGAGCTTATGTTTAAGCCAGCCAATTAGTTGACTTCTGTTCTCCCTGGAGGAGGAGTGCAGGTTAATTACCTTCAAGTCTCACCCATCCTGCATCCTTATTTTTATTTTCTGACTTCCCACCGCCATGCTGCCTTTCTTCTTTCTGCTGCTGTCCTTATTAGTGCTGCTCTGAGGCAGATTAAGCAAACTTTTCAGCTGTTGCTGGGAGCTGTTAAGTCCACACGCAGCAAGTGCAGGCCTGGGTGCTGAGCAGTACTGAGCTGGCTGAGCTGGATGGCTTGGGAACCCTGCCGCATGGGGCTGGGCTGCATAAAGACCTTCGACATTCACAGTACAAGCCTTGGAATCGCTGTAGCTTTGTGGCTGGAGTCCAGTTTTTAGAGCCGATTTTGAATTGAATTGTGTCCCCAAAAAAGAAATGTGGAAGTCCTTAACCCCCAGTACCTGTGAATGTGACTTTGTTGAAAATAGGGTTTTTGAAGATGTTATCAGTTAACTTAACGTGATGTCCAAAAAAAAAAAAAAAAAACCAAACCCAATTCTGACTCATAGTGACCCTACAGGGCAGAGTAGAACTGCCCCATGGGGTTTCCTAGGAGAAGCTGGTGGATTCAAACAACTGACCTTTTGGTTAGCAGTGGAGCTCTTAACCACTGTGCCACCAGGGCTCCCACTCGAGAGTAGGGGGTCCTAAGCCAATCTGAGTGGTGTTCTTACAAAAGAACAGAAGAGGCACAACCACACACATACAAAGGGAAGATGGCCACGTGAAGAAAGAGGCAGAGATTGGAGTGATGGATCTACACACCAAGGAACATCACAGATTTCCAGGAACTACCAGAACCTGGAAGAGACAAGGAAGGATCCTCCCCTGCAGCCTTCAGAGAGAGCATGGCCTCCTGACACCTACATGTCGGAGGTCTAGCCTGCAGAAATGTGAGAAAATACATTTCTATTATTTTTAGCCGCCCGGTCAGTGGTGCTTTGTTATGGCAGCCTTAGGAAACTAATACAGAGCCCAGATGTGGCTCTCACATACAGCTGTGAATCCCGGATCTGCCATTTATCAGACGTGTGACTGGGGCATCTTACTTGGTCTCCGTGCCTCAGTTTCCTTAACTGTAAAGTAGGAATAATTATCGAACCTCTCCATTAGTTGAGAGGCAACATATGTGAAACATTAAACCCAGTATTTGGCATCTACTAAGCACTCAAAATATGATTTGGAAAACGGTAAATACCGATATTCCTTTGAATTATATCTGTTTCAGCTACCTATTCACAGAAGCTACTCTGTCCCCAGAACCAAAGAAAGCAAGATCTCAAAGCAAGCAACTAATTTCCCCTCATTTAACAAAAGATTACTGGGAATTAGGCACCGTAGCAGCCAGCAGAGGTCAAAGAAGCAGAGAACACAGTCTTTGTCCTCAATGAGCTTAGAATCTAGCTGAGAGACATGACAGTCATGTGAGAAAAAGAGTTCTAAGTAAAGATACAGTGAATTATAGGGGAGAGGAAGTGTCAAAAGATGGAGACATTTCTGTGGTCATAGTGGTCAGGACAGGCCTTCTAGAGCATGCAGTAGTTCAACTGGACTTTGGAACAGGGTGGGATTTAGTTTAAATGACAAGTGTAATGATAACAAATGGAAGGGCAACCCTGAGTGATTAAGTGGAGTGAAAACCAAAATGTAAACCCATTGTCATCAAGTCGATTTCTACTCATGGTAACCCCGTGTGTTGCAGAGTAGAACTGCTCCATAGGGTTTTCTTGGTGATAATCTTACCGAAGCAAATCACCAGACCTTTCTTCCACAGTTTCACCAAGCTTGAGGTTAATACTTGAGCACAAATGGTTTGTACCATCCAGGAACCTGAGTGGAGTAAAGAGAGAGCTAAAATGGTTGACCCAGTGAAACTGACTTTCGACTTGACCGATATGACCAAGGCCACCAGTATTTACTTACTGACTACATCTCACATAGCAGCTACCCCAAGAACATGTTAATCCATGATCTCATCTAATCTTCACAGCAATCTAAAGAGGTCAGTACTCTTGGTGTCCCCCTTTACCAGTGGGAATACCGAGATTTTAGAGATTACATTCCTATAGAGAGAAGGCTTCTGGAACGGCATATGTCCAAGGGAAGGGTGAGTACACAAAGTGGGCACTGGGGGCAAAGGGCAGTTCAGAAATTTCAACCGCAAATGGATCCAGTGGTCTAAAGGGAACAAGGATGCAGTGAGTTTTGTAAAGGAAAAAACTGAAGCCAGTTGCCGTTGAGTCAGTTCTGACTGATGGCAACCCCTTGTGTGTCAGAGTAGAACTGTGCTCCATAGGGTTTTCAATGGCTGATTTTTTGGAAGTACATCACCAAGCCTTTCTTCTGAGGTGCCTCTGGGTGGACTTGAACCTCCAACCTTTCAGTTAGCAGTGGAGCGCATTAACCACTTACACCACCCACGGACTCCTTGTAAAGGAAGGAGAGGATTAAATCAGCAAACTAACACTTCAGTTACATTGAAATTCTTAGTGGTATGAATTGCTGAAAGAACTACTGCTATATATATGCATTTTAAAGAGTTGTGTCTTTGCCAACTGTGATTTAAAGATCTGCACAGCTCCTTTGTTAGCCACTGTCACTTAGACAGACAGGGATTTAATGTTGGTTGTTGTTTTCTTGAGATTGAGGAACAGTTGGTTCTTGCTGTCAGTCAGTGTCAGTGGCCTGCTGGAATCTTACCAGAATTCATTTCCTTATAGTTAGAGTGTTTAAATTGGGTTTAGCTAGGGGAAAAAAAATAAATAACACCCAGAAAGTTAGACCTTCCTCAGTGCTTCTAAAATATCTGCTGGTTGAAGTAAACAACTACAGACTCAGTCCTATGTAATTTGGAAAAGTTGTAGGTGTCGGGGGAGATGTAAAAGAAGATATAAGATGCAGCGTCTCAAACCTTCTAGGAGCTTACGGTCTTGTTGGGAAGATAAGGACACGAATCCTGACTCTTTTTCATTGGATACTCTAACATCTTGTATGTTTCAGTTGGGATCAATTTTGGCTTTATATAATAGAATCCCCAAATAACAGGGGCCTAAATAAGATAGACAGGAGCCTTGGTGGCGTAGCGGTTAAGAGCTCAGCTGCTAACCAAAAAGTCCGCAGTTCACATCCACCAGCTGCTCTTTGAAAACCCTATGGGGCAATTCTGCTCTGTCCTGTAGGGTTGTTATGAGTTGGAACTGACTCCACGGCACCTAACAACAACAGCAACAAATAAGATAGACATTAATGTTTCTTTTACGTAACATGAAACTGGGTAGTCATCAGTCCAAGGACCCATCAAAGCTCCTTTTAGATCTCTGCTTCACTTTCCTTAGCCTGTGGTTTCCAGTTTCTGAGTTGCTTCATCATTATAAGTTCTCCTTGATCTTTAAGTCATTTTGTTGGTGTTCTAGACAGGAAGAACAAGAACAGGATAAAGGAAAAATAACACCCTTTAGAAAACTTTGCTGAAGACCTTACCAGATGTTGCAAATTACATCTCACTGGCCACGTGTATCTGTGAGGGAGCCTGACAAAGCAGTGTTTTGGTTGCGTACATTGCCACCTGTTAGTGAAGAGAACCAGGAGAATGGCAATTGGGTAATCTTTGAGCAATGTCTGCCATAACATATATCCAAGGTAAAGAGCCCCGGCCCAGCGAAGCCTATAATTTCTTCTATGACATTGTCCCAGTACTCAGTGACATGGCTGAGTACTTGCAGGGCTGAGGTTCTACAATGGAATTCTGGCATTTCCTGCTGATTTCCAGGAAGCATGGAGGAAAAAGCACAGGCTCTAGAGTCTAAAAGACCTGGATTGAAATTCTCAGCCTGGCTACTTACGGTTGTATTAACTTAGGGAAGTTGCTTAATCACTCTAAGCCTTTATTTTCTCATTTGTAAACAACCATCTTTTAGAGTTGATTTGAGGATCAAACAAAGGGATGTAAAGAACCTAGGATCATGCTTGGAACATAGTAGATGCTTATGAAATGTCAGTGATATTTGTTGTATGCTCAAAGTTGGAAGCTGACTCCTTAAGGATCAGACCAAACGGGTTTGCTGAATAGCAGTTTATTTAAACAGGTCTTACTATATCATGCTAGCTGTTGCCTCATTCCTCTCAATCTATCAATGGTTTTGTTCCCTTTCGCGTTTTATCAACCCTAGGTATGATGATAAATGTATGTTTCATATGTATTCGGGATGTGTGTGTATCTCATGTGCACATAGGTATATTTGCTTTCATTACAACTTGGCAAGTTTTGCTGAAGTCTAATAAATGAACCTAAATTTACTCATATATTCTTTAAATAATTCTCATCCAGCAAAGGAAAAGACTGGACCCTAGAAAGATGGACTTGGACATATTCCTCTGATTTTGGCTCATGGCTGTTTTCAAGAATGAGAGAATATGTAACTAATGCAGCACACGACGGACCTTTATTTCCTTCACACTGGGAGAGGGCCAGAGTCAGAATTCTCCAAGTTTATCCCACTGTGAGTCAACCCCAGTACATAGAAACCCTGTTTAGGAGGGGAAAACATTCTAAACAAAGGATTCCCACTAGGGGCTAATTAAATATGGCACCATGTACATGCATTTGAAATGTGCTCTGATTTAAATCCAAATAGTCAGGAAGCAGCTCTCCTGTAAAGCAAGGCACACCCACAAAAGGACACAGCCTTTTCTGGAGACCAGCAGAATCAGGTTGTCTTTAAGTGAGTGGGTTCAGAAATGATGATTGCTGTGGGCTGCTGCAGCCTTTCTGCTGACAAGTTGCATACCACTTTTCTGCAGTGACTATTCTTTACCTGGAATACTTCTTGGCAACCCCTTCACAGAGTGCATTCATTACTTCTCTCTTTTTTTAAAATGAAGACAGTGGGAAGGAAGTGGGATATATATGTTTCAAGTCCTAAACGGAGAAAGGGAGAGAGTAACAGGACCAAGGAAGGAGCTGAGGATTTTCTGTCTCTTTCTCTCTTAATTTGCCTCTTTCTTGGATGGGTACAAGTCAAAAAGAAATGATTAAAAAATCACCTCATACATCACATTCTTTCTTCCATCAGGGACTGTCCTGATGAGAGATGGTTTGAATGCATTAATTTCAATCTCAGCGGATACTTGCTAAGTCTTGGCCTAGTGGTTTGCTGAAATTTCAAAGGATGCTTCAGTCTCCTACCTCTCATTAAGGACCACCATCAGCCACTCAGGCCCAGAGGACGTGGCTGGGGGCGGGGGGGAATTTCAGAATAGTGTGTTTTCAGGGATGGAAGTTTTTAAAAGAGAAGCGTGAGAGTACCAGAATGATTTTCCCAAATGCCAGAGGACTATTGTTCTCCAAACTCTTTTCTTAAGGTCTTGTACTTTGTAGGAAAATCTTTCTATTCACAGGGGATAAGTTAAGAGATGCCTCTAAACAGAAAAATGACACCAAACAAACAAAAAACCTCAAACATTTGGTCACTTCAAACTATTTTATATGAATGTTCTGGTTTTTTTTTTTTTTCCTTCCCAAATCTTCTATTTTTCTTTTTTTTTTAATTGTACTTCAGGTGAAGGCTTACAGAACTAATAGTTTCTCATGAAACAGTAGTACACATATTGTTTTACGACATTGGTTAACAACCCCACAACATGTCAACCCGCTCCCTTCACCAACTTTTTGTTGTTGTCGTTGAAAATATACATAGCCAAAGATACACTATTTCAAAAATTTCTACATGCACAGTTCAGTGACATCGACTACACTCTTCCAATTGTGCTGCTATTCTCACTTTAGATGAAGGCTTACAGAACAAAATACTTTCTCATTTAACAGTTAGTACACATGTTGCCCTATGACAATGGTTAACAACCTCACAACACATCAACACTATCCTTACTCAACCTTGGGTTCCCTAGCACCAGCTTTCCTGTCCCCTTCTGCCTTCTGGCCCTTGTCCCTGGACTGCTGTGCCTCACTAGTCCCATTTGATTTTATGGGGCTGTCTGCTCCCCGGCTGAACGGTGAACCTCGGAAATGACTTCACCATTGAGCTAAAAGGGTGTCTAGGGGCCATACTCTTGGGGTTTCTCCAGTCTCCTTTTGGCCAGTAAATCTGTTTTTTTTTTTTTTTTTGTGAGTTAGAATTTTGTTCTACATCCTTCTCCAGCTCTGTCCAGAACCCTCTGTTGTGATCCTGGTCAGAGCAGTCAGTGGTGGTACCATCTAGCTGTACTGGACTCAGTCCGGTGGAGGCCTTGGTAGCTGTGGTCCATTAGTCCTTTGGACTAATCTTTTCCTTGTAGCCTGTTCTCTTCATTCTCCCTTGCTCCTGAAGGTGTGAGACCAGTGGAGTATCTTAGATGGCTTCTCACAGGCTTCTAAGACCCCAGACCCTACTCACCAAGGTAGAATGTAGAACATTATCTTTATAAACTGTGTTATGCCAACTGAGCTAGATCTTCCCTGAGACCACGGTCCCCATAGTCCTCCACCCAGCAATTCAGTCCCTCAGAGAGTTTGGATGTGTCTATGGGGCTTCCATGACCTTTCCTTGTACAAGTCCAAATCTTATATTTTTAATTGTTGTTTCAATTTTATGTTTAAATGAAGGAGCAGGCCTTGACAAATTGTTTAAGAAAACAAATTATTGACCTTCCATAAATACTTTGGTTTTCTTAATTTGTCCTATTAGATTATATTCAGCCAAAGAGAGTTTGATTTTAAGCCAAGATAGTGTTTTACACACTGCAGTATGCCTGTAAGTAGCAGTAGCAGAAGAAGATGGGATAATGCAATACTGCATGACAGAAATATCTAGAACCTTGATGAGTTCCTACAACATTAAAAAAGAAAAAAAAAAAAAAGAAATCAAGACCAGGAAATCTATGAATGCAGAGGTTTTCCTACTCTAAAATCTTGCCTCTAGGTTTAGGTGAAGTAGAGAAGCATGAAGGAAAAGGACGCCTATCACACGAGTTATTGCCCCTGAAATGAATGCCCTTTGGACCTGTGGTTGGGCTGGTCAGCTGTGGTCAGAAAATGTGGGCATAAACCACAAATCATGGGAGGAATGTAAAGAAAGTTCCAAATGGGTCATCTTCACATCTGGCTGGCACTTAGAACTTGATATTTTCCCATAAAAGCTGCTGAGAGAAAATAGGAGCTGTGAAACTGAGTAAGAAATGGCAATCTTGTTGTGCCCGTAATGTGGTACTAAAGATGTCCAAACCCATTTCATGCCATCCACAGCTATCTTTATTGAAGGTAACTTTGTAGCCAAATATTCTAATTGCTAACACACATGAATAGTCCTACCTCTCAATGTAGAGTAAAAATAAATTATATATATAGATTCATGGATTCACTGAGCAGGTATTCACCTCCGAAAAATTAGGACAAAGAACTTGAAAATGCCCAGTGGAATATCTTTGCAAGTGTGCAGTGTAAAAATTAACCCAACAGGTCACCTGCTGTTTAGAAATCATGACAAGAGTAAAGACATTTGCTATCCACCAACTGTCCATGGGCTCCCCCATATTTTCTAGCCTTCTTGCAGCTGGGCAGAACCATGTGACTAGTAGTGGTCAATGGACTGAGAGCCATATTAATAAGTTATTTGTGGGCTGAGGCATTTAAGAGTCAGAGCAAGATTCACCAGGTGTTACTTACCCTGCCATGGGAATCACTGAAGCCGTAAGTTGAGATGGCGGAGCCCAAGGGTAGGAAAAGCCAGGAGCACGGTATGGGGTGCGGTATCCAGGACAGTTGCCTCTTTCGCATCGGATTTTGGAGCTTGTGTTAAGTCAGAGCTTCTAGGAGTAGTTTGTTACCACAGTACAACTTCTTCTACGCTGATTAGTAAACATGAAACGTTTGTTACCAAGTTTCATTTTCCGCAGCCATTTTGTTTAGTAAAAAGGAAGAGGTAGAGGATTTCTTGAGTGGTGCAAATGGTTAACACATTTGGCTGCTAACCAAAAGGTTGGAGGTTCTAGTCTATCCACAGGTGCCTCAGAAGAAAGTTCTGGTGATCTGCTTCTGAAAAATCAGCTGTTAACAACACTATGGTGCACAGTTCTACTCTGACACACATAGGGTTGCCATGAGTTGGAGTCAACTCCAGGATAACTGGTACTGGTAGAGCAATTAAGATTGTAGACTTTGTAGTTCAACAGAACTAGATTGGAACCCTAGCTCCACCACTTTTGAGCTGTGGGGCCATGGGAAAGTTACTTAATATTTCTGTGCCTTGGGTTTTTCATATGTAAGATAGAAGTTCCTTACACTTTGCAGTTTATATGAAATAACTAATGTAAAGCAGATAAAGAACTGAGCACATAGTGTGTATTCAGTAATGTTGGTAGTTGACCTTATTCTTATTTTTACTGATAGTTGGTTTCTACAATAGTGTAGTTACGTTTAACAAGGAACTAAATCACTGCAAATCTCTTCAAAGAATAGTTAGGAAATATTTGACATTTCTGAAAGTTGCCAGCACTAGTGGAATTGGGGCTCAAAGTGCCATTGTTAAAGGGAGAAATTCTGAATGAACCAGGATGTGACAATTCCTCTACTTAGTGAATTACTGCCCTTGAGTGTGACCATGCAGAAACAGCCAAATTGTTTTTGTCCTATATTTTATATTTGCTCTTAAGTACCTTTAGAATTTGTCCTATATTATATATATATCATATATTTTATATATTTAGAATTTGTCCTATATTTTTCATTTGTTCCTATGTACCTTTAGAATTCTGGGAACTACCAACGCATTTTAATTGTTAAGAAGTTTACAGTCTATTGGGAAATGAATTTCTACTGGGTAGCCCCATCCATCATTATATATAATATTTATTTATGCTAACACATACAAACATTGACATACCAAATACCAGGTCAATTAACCTTAGAAAGTAATTGTGTATTTAAATAGCAGTAAGAGGAGAAATATGCACCATTGGAAGTTAGAATTGGGAATAGGTTCTGTAAAGTGAACACTGTTTCAATAATATGTAGGAATGAATAATTCCTGTGAAACATCAAAGTAATAATGTATTGTAAACATTGCTTTCCTTTGTAGAATTTGCCAGGAATTCAGTGGTAGACAAGTAACATTATGGGAAAATATTGATTCACTGTGGGTACAGTGAGTCTTGTTACGATAAAGACAGAGTCTGTGGCCATTTCTCTTCTGATTTTCTTTTTTTTTTCTTAAACTAAATATATGGAATTGCTTGTTATAATTGGGACATTTAGATTGCTTCTTATTATAAGACCGACTAGAAGATTTCTTGGGCTTCAGTAGTTCTCATGATCTGGATACCCTAAGTTCATGAAAAGATTGAGCTCATATAATAAGCATGTACTCCCAATGGGTACCCTAAAACAACTGCAGAAAGCCTCCAGTTTTTGTGTGATGATTCGACCTGCGGTATGGGAGAGTATAGGAATCCTTTCCAATCAATAGCAAGCCTCATCTTAGTGATTTGAACTCGTTTCCTGCTCTATCTCCGCTCATGTCAACATGAGGTTAAGAGTACAAGCCCTTCCTCACTTGCTGGCTCCACTGCTTCCTAGCTCTATGGGACTTTAGATCAAGCCCCTCAGTGAGCCTCGGTTTTCTCATCTGTAAATCGGAGTAATAATATACTTAACTGATGGCTTGTTGTCAGGATTAAGTGGCATAATGTGCGTAAAATGCTAAATAAGACCTCAAGAAGCATTGTGTCATTCAAGTCAGTTTTCTTGTGGTTTATTGGGCTCAGTTTCACTCTTGCATCCGAAACTGCAGTGAATAATACATGATAGATAGGAACGAAAGCAGTCTGATGGCATACCACCTGTCTGTTCACAGGTTATGTGGAAGGGCAATTTAGTGACATTGATCACATTGATAAAGGAACCCTGGTGACGCAATGGTTAAGCACTCAGCTGCTAACAGAAAGGGTTGGCAATTCAAACCCACCCAGTGGCTCTGCAGGAGACAAGACCTGGTAATCTGCTCTTACGAAGATTACAGCCTAGGAAACCCTATGGGGCAGTTCTACTCCATCACGTGCAGTCACTATGAGTCGGAATAGACTCAACAGCACTAACAAACAACAACATCACATTGATTAATTCGAGCATTTGACACTGATCACCAGCGTTGATTCGGAAGATGCAACCAGTGCCCTTCTCCACTCAGTGCACATAAAGGTGATCTGCCCCTGCAGCTCTGAAGGAAGACTGTGCCTTTTTCAGAGATAGCTGAGTATGACGCTCTCTTAGTAGAATATGAAAACAAACCCCATCTTCCAGAAAGCCCTTTCACATTAGATTTGCATTTTCCAGTTGAAAATCAGACCCTTTCCTCCTCAGTCATCTTGAATGATATCCACTACTTTTGGATTTTACATTCCTTCAGGCAGGGAGCGCTATATGTCACCAACAGCTCTCCCTCCTTGTGGACATTCTTTGAGTACCTAATATATGCCAGCTCCTGTGTTGACTACTTTCCTAACGCTTACTAGAGGTGCTACCTTAGTCAAGTTCCTGAACCTCTTGTATCATCATCTGGAAAATGGAGATAATAATGGTATCTACCTCATGCAGTTGGCTATGGGGATTCAATGCATTAAAACATAGAAATACTTAGAATAGTGCAAGACACATTTCAAGTGCTCAGTGGGTGGTAGCCAATATTACCGTTACCTCTATTTTATGGAAACCGTGGTGGCGTAGTGGTTAAGAGCTACGGCTGCTAACCAAAAGGTTGGCAGTTTGAATCCACTAGGCGCTCCTTGGAAACTCTATGGGACAGTTCTACTCTGTATAGGGTTGCTATGAGTCGGAATCGACTCAACGGCAATGAGTTTGTCTATTTTATACAAGAGGATACGGTCTCAGAACAGTTAAGCAATTTGCTTAGAGTTTTAGAGCCCGCTCTTGTCTACCTTCAAAGTATCAGTGTTTAGCCCCTTTACTGCCCTGCTTCCTAGCATCCACCATATACAACTATGAATCCAGTGCCCTGTGGTCTTTAATAACCACTTCCTGTCTGTTGGAGTGACCCCAATGAACTTAGGAAAAAACGTACCAAACCTATTTTGGAGATAGTCATGGCAGAAATGTTCAAATCTCTGCCTGGATATGGGTTATCAGACCATGGATTTAAGCTTAGAATCATGTACTCATGCTCGTTCTCCGTCCCTGCTCTGATAGCCTTTGCTCCTTGGCGTCCTGGAATAACTACAAATGAAGCCACAGTTCAATGGCTGGCAGGAACTTGTCAGAGTCTACTTTTGTTGTGCAGACAAACAGTTGCATTGTACCTATTTCCAAGATGGACATTTTTGAACAAGACTTAAATACTTCACAAGACACTGCTTCTAACCCAGTTATATATAATCTACTTCCATTTTAAGCCTTTGCTCAACTCTATTCTGTAACCACCCACGGGAGGAAAGGAGGTAGGTGAGTTCTTTATGAAGAAAGAGAACTTGGGTGATCGGCAATGGATGGATGCTTCCGTTTTTGTGTGACTGGCATCTATTCCTTTTTTTTCTGGTTACTCCTCTGCCCTCCTAATCTACTTGGTTCACATGTGGGGCTAACTACAGGGATAGGTGTGTGATCCAGACCTGAGCCAAACAGACTGAATTCTGAGATTTGCACCAGGGTTACTGGGGAAGATAAGCTCTTGGTCTTGTGGACTTGACATTGAAAGGATACATGCTTGGAGTTACTAGGAGCTACCACTTAAGAGGGCCTCTCTGAGAGTAAAGCCAGCACAAAAGGGTAAAGCTAAGCTGGGGAAAGAAATAGGGTCCTGCTGATACCATTTGACCAAATGGAATACCACCTGGCCTGAGGCTTTCCACTGGACCTTTCATCCATGATAAAAGTTCACAAATAACTTTTTGTTTATTGCTGAAGGCAATTTTAGTTGACTTTCAGTTACCTGCCACTACTAGGAACTTGTTTGGCAAATTTTATCCCTATTATGAGATATTTGCCCTCACATATTACTCTTACCTTCTTGTAAGCACTTGGCATTGTGTGAGGCCCCGTCACTGGTCTCTGAAGAATCTGAGTTTACTGAACTTCTTGACTCTTGGGTTCTACCCCTCCGCTCCTAGTTTAGCAGAATTACCTGGATCCCGCATTTCAAATTGAGAAAAGGGGAAAAGTCTTCTAAGACAAGGAGAATAGAGATCATCTCCAGGGTAATTCTGTTCCATAAGTGAGGTTGTAGTTATTAGTTACCATTGAGTCTGCTCTGACTCATGGTGACTCCGTGTACAGCAGAATGAAACGTTGCCCAGTCCTGCACCATCTTCACAATTGTTAGTATGCGCGAATTTGTTGTTATGGCCACTGTGCGTTTTGAGTGCCTTCCAACCTAGGGGTCTCATCTAACACTATACCAGACCCTATTCTGTTATGATCTGTAGGGTTTTCATGGGCTAATTTTTGGAAGTATATTGCCAGGCCTTTCTTCCTAGTCTGTCACCTCTGTTGAAGCCTGTCCACCATGGATGACCCTGCTGATGGTCTTCACAGCAACACTCAGGCCACCAGAGTATTATAAACTGATAGACAAATGGTGGCCATACATGAGGAAATACTAATAATTAGTGGAAATTTCTTTATATCTCATTCAAGCCTCTCAAAATCTCAATAGAGAAGTACTAGTATCAGTCTATATTGCATATGGGGAAAAGTGGAACTTCGAGAAGTTAAGAAACTTACCTAAGATCACACAGTTAGTAGTTAGTATATCTGGGATGCAAAAGCGTAGAGTATTATTTAGAGGTGATGGAAAGGCAAACTGGGAACCTGTTACTTTCTTCATGCAGGATCATCTTTAACCCAGACCCCTTATACTTGAGTTCTTCCTCAATCCTGTTTCCATGGTGTTCTCTCCATTTACATTCCCTACTAACCAGACTTGGATGATCTTGCATTTGCAGGGAGTGGGAAGTCTTTCTCCAGACCTCAGCTGCAGATGCTGCCCACCCAGCCATCTGTGGCAACAGATTTGTGTGTTATCAATTAAAGTCTAAAGGAAGTTGGCGACACCTCCTACTCCGACAGGATGGGCTAAAGAAGTTTCTGTTGAAACAGAAATGGGTTGTGTCTGTGATGGTGGGCCAGTTAATAACTTCTAAGAGTACTTTAATTGCACCCCATGCCATGAATTGCTTATCTCTGATTCTCTTTAAGACTTCCCTCTCCAAGGTAGCTGGCTCCCATAAAGTGGACTAGTGCATAGTTCAGTAGAGTTGACCTTTTGGAAAGAAAAGCAACATCCATAGTTTGGAGAATCTGCCCCAATAACTTTCACTTTGGGGCTCACTTTAGAAACCACTTTTTTTTTTTTATCTAAATCTTTATACATATGGCATGTTGTGCCTTATTTACAGTCAAGAAGACTCCTTGGTTTCAACTACTCTGAAAGACTATCCTTTCTTTGAGATGCCTCACTCAGGGACCCAAATTTATCAAATATACCAAATAGCTTGTAACCTGAAGATAAACCATCTCAAGAACATGCCCCTGTTTTGAGAAATTCCATTCTGCTGTTTTTGCAAAACTAGATGATGTATATATATACTGAGTGTTTACTGTATGCCATTCCCTGAGGTAGGTAGTGGTTTCTGCCCTCATGAAGCTTTTTGTCTAAGAGCTCAGGCTCGGTAGTTAGTAGAGAGTTAGGCCAGTCTGCCTATAAAAATTAGGCTCTACATTGGCTTATAGAAAATGTGTTCCTGAATCGTAAGAAATTAAGTCTCATTATAGGTTGTTTTTGTTAGGTGCCATCAGGTTGGTTCGACTCATAGCGACCCTATGCCCAGTCCTGCACCATCCTCACAATAGTGCTTGAGCACATTGTGGCAGCCACTGTATCAATCCATCGCGTTGAGGGTCTTCCTGTTTTTTGCTGACCTTCTGCTTTACCAAGCATGATGTCCTTCTCCAGGGATCGATCCCTCCTGATAACATGTCCAAAGTATGTAGACGCAGTCTGGCCATCCTTGCTTCTAAGGAGCGTTCTGACTGTATTTCTTCCAAGACAGGTTTGTTCATTCTTTTGGCAGTCCATGGTACATTCAGTATTCTTTGCCAATGCCATAATTCAAAAGCATCAGTTCTTCTTGGGTCTTCCTTATTCATTGTCCAGCTTTCGGATGCGTATGAGGCAATTGAAAGCACCATGGCTTGGGTCAGGCGCACCTTAGTCTTCAAGGTGACATCTTGCTTTTTAACACTTTAAAGAGGTCTTTTGCAGCAAATTTGCCCAATGCAATGCATCGTTTGATTTCTTGACTGCTGTTTCCATGGGTGTTGATTATATTAGGTAGGCCTTTGCATTCACAAACAATACATTATCTACCCATCCACCAACACTCTATTTGATAACAATATACGAAGAATGATGACCTCTCCTTCTCTCTTCTGCAAGGCTTAGCAATCTCAGCATTATTAACTTTTGGGCCAGATATGCCTATGTTGTAGGAGCTGTCCTTTGCATTGTAAGATACTTAGCAGCAACCCTGTTTTCTATCTACTAGATACCAGTAGCAACCTCCCCTCTGCCCTAAGTTCTGACAACCAAGTAAGTCTCCAGACATTGCCAAATATGCCCTGGGGACAAAAATCACCCCTCCCCCCATTTGAGAACCATTGTGGAGCCTTGGTAGCACAGTGGTTAAGCGTTTGGCTGCTAACCAAAAGGTTGGCAGTTCGAATCCACCGGCTGCTCTTTGGAAACCCTACAGAACAGTTCTACTCTGTCCTATAGGGTGGCTATGAGTCGGAATCAACTCGATGGCAACAGGTTTTTGGTGCTAACCAAGATGAAGAGTGGGTATCTAACAGTGAAACTTGAGAGGTGTTTCTGCGTGTTGATTTCATTAAAAAAAAAAAAGTCTCTGCTTCCCAGTATTCTCCAAAACACAATACATTTTGTTCTATTATGGTCCAAATTAGTGTAGAAAGACAAGTCGTTCCTGAGACAGAGGAATGGACTAAATGACCTCTCAAGATCTCTGCCCACTCTAGAGTTCCAGGACGCTTTTACCCACAACCTGGCCTAATTCCACTCTGTCCCTGTACCCTGTACGGAGAGCCTATGCTAATGACTGTGCCTGGCAGGTGGCCTCATCATGCAGCATGCCCTTTATGTCAGTAGGAAGCCTGGAGGAGTCCTCATCTTCTTATTTTTTTGTGGGGGAGGGGGAGGTGTCTTGGCAGAAACATTCTTCTTGAAAGAAGAAAAGACAATCAAATTTAAGGGCTGCAGAAAAATAACTTCCTGTGCTCTTAGGTACCAGAATCAACCATTTGTTAGAATCAAAACGTCTGCTAAAGTGTGAAAATTTCTTGGAAGGCATTTTCTAAATTTTGTAATTGTTGTTAATCGATTAATTTCAATGAATCTACTCACTTCCTGTCTGTCCAGGCCAGGCCGGCCCACTTAGGTGGGGACCATCTTTTATTCTTACAGACATAACATGTTTCTCATGGTGAGGAAGGCAGCTGTGATGCAACGGAAGGAACTTGAGAGCTCAAAATTTTAAGATCTGCTTTTGAATCTTATGACCATTACTTCCTGACTTTGAAATCTCAGGAAAAGTCCTTAAACACCCCAAACTTCCCTGAGCCCTAAAAATGTGGATGAGAAAAATCTCCAGTGGACTGCTGTGAAGATAAAACAAGATGGTGGCTCTTTGTAGGTTTCAAAATTACTATGCAAATTATTTGTTAATATGATTAGACGTTGTAATCATGTAGCAAGTGTTTATTTTTTGCTATCTACCTATCCAGGATTCTTTATTTCAAATTGGGCAAAACCAAGAACATGTCCCCTAAGAACATATTTTGGCCACACTTTTTATGTTAATCTCTCTCTTCATGTGTTGTTGTTGTTGTTAGATGCTGTCAAGTCAATTCCAACTCATCGTGACCTATACACAACACAATGAAAAACTGCCAGTCCTGTACCATCCTCACAACCATTGCTATGTTTGAGCCCATTGTTGCAGCCACTGTGTCACTGTCCCTTCATGTATGATCCCTAAATTGTCCTCTAATTTTTCTTTTCAATAAAGAGTTTATCCTACATATTTCTTAACGCAGTTTTTCTGTAGTAAGATTGTACTCTCTGGAGTTTGGTTTAGGGTCAGATCCCTGCTCTGCTACTTTCACACTCTGCCCTTGAGCACACTTTTATAAAGCTATTGTTGATAGCTGCTATGGAGTCAGCCCTGACTCATGGAGACCCCAAGCACAATGGAACTAAATACTACCTGGTCCTTTTCCATACCCATGATCAGTTGCCTGTTGGACTATTGCGATCCATAGGGTGTTTTCATGGGCTGCTTTTCAGAAGTAGATCACCAGGTGTTTCTTCCTAGTCTGTCTTAATCTGGAAGCTCCACTGAAACTTTTTCAGCATCATAGCAACACGTAAGCCTCCACTGACAGATGGTTGTTGTACACTAGGTGCATTGGCTGGGCATCGAACTTGGGTCTACTGCATGGAAGGTGAGAATTCTACCACTGAACCACCATTGCCCTCCATAAAGCCATAGGAACCTCCATTTTCTCATTAGAAAAATGAGGATACTGATAGATCATATCTTAGAGAGTTGACATGAGGACAATGTAAAATAATGAGTGTTAAGTGACATTAAGATGCCTAAACCCTGTTAAGTGCTCAAAAAATGTTAATTATTACTGATAAACTTGGATTAATTAAAGCTCTTTGATAAAACTGATATAAAAAGGCTGCATCTTCTACACATTATAGTGTCAAATTTGGAAATATTGGTTTGGTTTACACGACTCCAGAGGGCACCATGTACTTTATGTTCTGTGTGACTAGAGCCTCCTAGAGTTGCGCATCCACAACCCTGGCTTTTACTGCCTTGCAGTGGGATGTTGAAGATTTGCTGTGGGTAGACCTACCGTTGACACACTGGTAAAGGTTTCCTCAAAGCTAGGGAAGAGCATGAAAAAAGAAAAAAAAAAAAGTGAATTGGGGCACTGCTTCTTGAACTTTAATGTGTACATGAAACCCCTGGAGATCTTGTCAAAATGCCGATTCTGGTTCAGCAGGTATGGGACAGAAGCAGAGACTCTGCATTTCTATCAAGTTTCCAGTGAAGCTGATGCTGCTAGTGGACCACACTTTGTGTAGCCAGGCTCTGATCTAGGAAGGTTACCTTCATCACATCCTTATTTTGATGCAGTTCTTCTCCTCAGGAGATGCTTTATGGCCCCACCAGTTAATCCTTTCAAGGTCCAGTTATTTTCTGCTTTGATTGTTTTTTTTTTTTTTGGATACCATGTCTTTTCATTAATGGAAGCATGCTGAGTCATGGAATGTGTTTGAATTTTTGGTTGGTAATATGGATTTTGAGAAATATTATCTGGTACTACATGGTTACCACAGAACTTTTAAGGTTCTTGAAGTCATAATTAGTGGTTGCCCATCTGTACTGCTGGACCTTGGTTGCTGATGTTTTTCATGGTTACATGGGGAACCTCTGATTGTCCAAATACGACACAAAAAACAAAACCAAACCCACCAGGGCACCCTATCACACAGGAAACCATAAATATGCTTACAAGGCTTTTCTAGGGGTACAAAAGCCAAAAGGGACAAATTTTTTACCCAATCACACTTCCTGGTTGTGCTACCTTACTTGCAGTCCTCGTACCCCAGTTATTTTGCTTTAGCTAACATTTCTTTCACCATTACACAAGTCCCCACTGGAGGGAAGCAGATACTTTCAGTGCTAAAAGCATACTCCCAAAGAACCTGAGAGCCAGAAAAAGTGAGCAGTACACAGTATATACCAGACCATGACAGTTGCCATTGAATTGATTCTGACTTACAGCGCCCCTACATGTGTCAGAGTAGAACTGTGCTCTATAGGGTTTTCAGTGGCTGATGTTTTTTGGCAGGTCTTTCTCCTGAGGTGCCTCTGAGTGGACTTGAACCTCCAAACTTTCAGTTAGCAACTGAACACACTAACCACTGACCATCAGGGACTCCTTGTACTATAGCTCATACGAAAACATCACTTCTGCTCTCTCAGAATTCAGCAGGTTGTGTGGAACAAGAGTCCCAGGAGATGCTCAACACCCAGAGGACTCTGAAGTGAAATACATTTGTCAAACACTACAAGCTGTAACTTTCCATCTTGGAACCCCACGTGATGCACAAATGTAGGAAAAGCTATAAGAAGTCCTTCCATAAAGAACACGTTTCAGATGGTTTAACCTAGAATTTCCCTCACATATTTGACAAGTGTTTTTAGAATTGATCAGTTCCATTAGAATCTTGGCAGGCAGGATATCCAGGCATCTGTGATTATTTTTTTAATTCTCCCGGGTGATTCCAATGGTAGCCGAAGTTGAGGACCACTGGGGTAGGGGTAGGAAATTCTGTTATGGAACGCACTTCAGGGTGATCTTGTAGTTGAAATAACTCATCTGACAGCACATTTTTGGTAAGATACAAAAGGTGATAATTCTTGAAGTATTAGGTCTACATCTTTTACAGCAGATTTCTTGTTTCAGCAGACGTTGTTGTTGTTAAGCGCCGTTGAGTCGGTTCCGACTCATAGCGACCTTACGTACAACAGAAAGAAACACTGCCTGCTTCAGCGCCATCCTCACAATCATTGTTATGCTTGAGCCCATTGTTGCAGCCACTGTGTCAATCCATCTCGTTGAGGGTCTTCCTCTTTTTCACTGACTCTCTACTTTACCAAGCATGATGTCCTTCTCCAGGGACTAAACCCTCCTGATGACATGTCCAAGGTATGTGAAATGAAGTCTCGCCATCCTCATTTCTAAGGGGCATCCTGGCTGTACTTCTTCCAAGACGGATTTGTTCTTTCTTTTGGAAGTCCATGGTATATTCAACATTTTTTTGCCAACACCAAAACTCAAAGGCTTTGGTTCTTCTTCGGGCTTCCTTATTTGTTGCCCAGCTTTCACATGCATATGAGATGATTGAAAACACGATGGCTTAGGCCACGTGCACCTTAGTCCTTAAAGCAACATCTTTGTGTTTTAACACTTTAAAGAGGCCTTTTGCAGCCGATCTGCCCAGTGCAATGCGTTGTTTGATTTCTTGACTGCTGCTTCCATGGATGTTGATTGTGGATCCAAGTAAAATGAAATCCTTGACAACTTCAGTTTCTCTCCATTTATCATGACGTTGCTTATTGGTCCAGTTGTGAGGATTTTTGTTTTCTTTATGTCGAGATGTAATCCATACTGAAGGCTGTGGTCTTTGATCTTCATCAGTAAGTGCATAAATGATTCAAATCAAGTGGGAGTTTGTGGCTGATGGCCTAAGGGGAGCAAAAGCGTAAGGACGTTTAAACACCCCTCAGAACACTCCATGCTGATGACTCTATCTGTGTCTGTTATAGGCTCTGACAAGAGACAGTCTCCTTGTGATGTTTGAAATATTTGAAAGGAAAACAATTTTCATAGCTATACTGGACGCAGGCTCCACTCCTGTGTCTTTCAACCACTTAAAGCTAGACTTTGAGCAAAGACATTTAACCTCGCTAAGTGTCATGTCCCTTGCTTAGAAAAAGGGGACTCACACCTGCCTTGCCTACTTCTCAGACCTGTAGTGAAGATTAAATGCTACCCTGTGTAGAGAAAACACTTGGTAAACTGATGTGCTAAACACATGTGAATTATCATAAACTATTCTTATTATGACGCCCTGGTGGCACAGTGGTTAAGCATTCAGCTACTAACCAAAAGGCTGGCAGTTCAAATCCACCAGCCACTCCCTGGAAACCCTATGGGGCAGTTCTACCCTCTCCTGTAGTGTGGCTATGAGTCAGAATCGACTGGACGGCAGTGGGTTTGGCTTTTTGATTATTTTTTATTATGGAGCCCTGGTGGCATAATGGTTAAGAACTCAGCTGCTAACCAAAAGGTCAGCAGTTCAACCCACCAGCCACTCCTTGGAAACCCTATGGGGCAGTTCTACCCTGTCCTATAGCATGGCTATGATTTGGAATTGACTGGACGGCAACGGGTTTGGTTTTTTGGTTATTGTTATTATGGAGCCCTGGTGGCGCAGTGGTTAAAAACTGGGCTGCTAACTGAAAGGTCAGCAGTTCAAATCCACTAGCCACTCCTTGGAAACTTTATGGGGCAGTTCTACTCTGTCCTGTAGGGTCGCTATGAGTCAGAATCAACTTGATGGCAACAGGGTTGGTTTTTTGGTTTATTCTTATTATTGTGAAAGAAAAATGTTGTCTCCCTATCTGAGAATTAAGGCAAACTGTTTGATTATGTACTGCAGAAATTTGTTTGCCAAAAAGCAGGACTCTGTAATCCTTGGGTGGTGCAAACAGTTAATTCACTCAGCTGCTAAGCAAAAGATCGGATGGTTGGAGATTCCAGTCTACCCAGAGGTACCTCGGAAGAAAGCCCTGGCAACGTACTTCTGAAAATTCCGCCATTGAAAACCCTATGGAGCATGGTTCTACCCTGACACACATGCGGTTGCCATGAGTGGGAGTAAACTCAACAGCAGTTGGTCACCCTTCACTGGTGCTTCTGCCGTGTTGGTGTGTTTGACCTTTGCCCACTGCCTGGGTACTAGCTGGCTCCGTGTAGGAGAGGTAGAGGAAACTTTCCTCGTATGTATAATTAATGCCACAGATCAATTTGCTTGTCATGTGCTTTTCTGAGAGATTACTTATTTCTGATTAAAGGGTCACATCTGAAAACGGCTCCATATTGTGCCATACATTTACCCTACCACTGATAAAAAGATGACCTTTTTTTTGACCATTTGAAGCAACAGAGCAGATACACCTTGCTAGAAGCCTTCTGTATTTCACATCCCTCTCCCGTATCATTTTGAACGGGCAGATTCTACCTTGATGAGTGAATAATAGACTATGACATGTGTTCAGATCAGTTTGTCTCAGAAATGTTGCTTTAGCATTCCTGTTCATTTGCATTGCCCGGTCTTCCTAAATTTCAGAGATAAGAACAGAATTACTTACCATCAAGGCAGACCCTCGACTTCTCATCTGTGAAATGATGGTTGCTTGAGAAAGTCAGTTCTGGCGAATGTCACAGAGATTTCAGAAAAGTATTTGGCCTGTGTCCCTGTAGTTTCTTTGCTCTGTCTCCACCACAACCCCTGCTGTGTTCAGATTTCTCCTCAACCCCCCAACCCCAGCAGCTCTCTGAGGCAGCCTCCTGATTCATCTTCGTCAAGGGGAGAGCGTTCTGTAAGCAGCTCCCCGTTGGCCCTCTTTGGGCAGTTAGCGCTAGAGGCCCTCTCTCCGAAGCACAGGGCATCCCTTTATATAAGGGACTTTTATGGAGATTAAACTCGTTCAAGGCTAAGATGCTTTGTAAAAATTCGGTCTGCAGCAAAATCTGTATCACTCTAAATTGGAATGCAGAATATCCCTAAATGAAAAATATTCTTTAAAATAAATTATGAGCCCAAGACTTAGGATTTGTATACACCAAAGAGGCATTATTAAAAATTAATAATATTATTTTGTCTATTTGAGGTACAGCTGCTTCTGATTGTATATCTACCACAGAGAAAACAACGAGCTGCTGTCTAGTCAATTCTAACTCCTGGGGACCCAATATGTGTCAGAGCATAACTGTGCTCCCTAGGGTTTTCAATGCCTTACGTTTTGGAAATAGAGCTCCAGGCATTTCTTCAGAGGTGCCTCTGGGTGGACTTGAACCACTAACATTTTGGTTAGCCGCCAAGCGTGTTAACCGTTTGCAGTATCTGGGGACTCCCTATGTCCATTACTGATAGAACATTGAGTGTTAGTGTGAGCCTGGAAGCAAGCTAAACACTTCATATGCATTATTTCATTTCATTTTCTTTGCAAACATTTGTGGTAGATGATGCTTTTACCCCATTTTCCGGTTAAAAAAACTGAAGATTAGAGAGATCATAGTCGACATTCACTGTGCTAACTCAGTGCCAGCTATTACTTTCAGGCTTCACATGCATTAAGTTAATTAATCCTCTTGATATCCCTGTGAGAGGCACTATTGTTATCTCGTTGCATAGATGAAGACATTAAGGCATAGGGTTTTAAGAAACGTACCTCGAATTTGATTTAGGTTGCAAAGTCGAAATTGGACTCAACTTGAGTATTTTTGGAGGCCCTGGGTAGTATAAACAGTTAATGTGCTCTGCTGCTAACCAAAAGGTTGGAAGTTCAAGTCTACCCAGAGGTGCCTTGGAAGACAGGCCTGGCGACTACTTCAAAAAAATCAGCCACTGACAAGCCTATGGAGCACAGTTCTACTCTGATACGCATGAGGTCACCATGAATCAGAATTGAGTCAAACGGCAACTGGTTTTGTGAATTTTTAAAACTGTGCTTAATCCCACTTCTCTACTGAAAGCAAACTAGAAGTTGGAAGCATGGTGAGTTGGAGCTGGGGACTGGGCTGTTTGTAGTACTTTTTGCCCTTTACCTAGAGATCCAGCTCCACCTGAAAAACTGTAATTTGTTTCATTTGAGATGCTGCATGGAAATGAAGCAAAGTGTCTAGTGCTGAGAGGCAAATACTGTAATCATCTGCATGACTTGATTCTCCTTTATTCCAGTAATATGAAAATTGTCAATTATGGATGAACTATGGATGCTACAGATACCTGTAATTTGCTGTTGCAGTTTTGTAAACACATGCAGCTGCCTTTAATTTTATTTCACCTGTCATGTAATTCATTAACACACACCTGCAGACACTAACGAAGCTGGTTTTCATTTCCCATTATTTATGTTTCATATGCCTCTCTTTATTTTTTCCCGTACAAAAATTTATACATACATTGTTATGTGACTCTAATTGCTCTCCCCATACTGTGACAGCACACTCCTCCTTTCCACCCCTGATTCCCCATCTCCATTCAACCAGCTCCTAACCCTCTCTGCCTTCCCATCTCACCTCCGGACAGAAGCTGCCCGTTTAGTCTCCTGTATCTACTTGAGCTGAGAGACACACTCCTCACGAGTATCACTTTATGTCCCACCGCCCTGTACAGTCCCTGTCTGAAGAGTTGGCCTCGGAAACTGTTTTAGTTCTGAGCTGATAGAGAATCTGGGGGCCATGCTTTCTGGGGTACCTCCAGTCTCAGACCATTAAGTCTGCTCTTCTTACTAGAATTTCAGTTCTGCACCCCACCTTTCGCCTGCTCCATCCGGGACTCTCTGTTGTGATCCCTGTGAGGGCAGTCATTGGTGGTAGCCAGGCACCATCTAGTTCTTCTGGTCTCAGGCTGATGAAGTCTCTGGTTTATGTGGCCCTTTCTGTCTCTTGGGCTAATACTTTCCCTGTGTCTTTGGTGTTCTTCATTCTCCTTTACTCCTGGTGGTTGGGACCAACTGATGCATCTTATATGGCCGCTTGCAAGCTTTTAAGACCTCAGATGCCACCCACCAAAGTAGGATGCAGAACATTTTCTTAATAAGCTTTGTTATGCCAATAGACCTAGATGTCCCCTGAAAGCATGGTTCCTAGACCCCTACCGCTGCTGCTCTGTTCCTCAGAGTGTTTGACTGTATTCAGGAAACTTCTCAGTTTTGGTTTAGTCCAGTTGAGCTGACTTCCCCTGTAGTGTGTGCTGTCCTTCCCTTCACCTAAGATAATTCTTATCTACTATCTAGTTAGTAAATAACCCTCTCCCTCCCTCCCTACCCTTGTAACCATCAAAGAATGTTTTCTTCTGTGTTTAAACCTTTTCTTGAGTTCTTATAATAGTGGTCTTATATAATGTTTGTCCTTCTGTAACTGATTAAATTCACTCAGCATAATGCCCTCCAAATTCCTCCATGTTATAAGTTGTTTCACGGCTTCATTGTTGTTCTTTATTGTTATGTAGCATTCCATTGTGTGGATATACCATAATTTGTTTATCCGTTTGTCCATTGACGGGCACCTAGGTTGTTTCCATCTTTTTGCTATTGTGAACAGTGCTGCAATGAACATGGGTGTGCATATATCTATTTGTGTGATGGCTCTTATTTCTCTAGGATATATTCTAAGGAGTGGAATAGCTGGATCATATGGTACTTCTATTTCTAGCTTTTTAAGGAAGCGCCAAATCGATTTCCAAAGTGGCTATACCATTTTACATTCCCACCAACAGTGTATAAGTGTTCCAGTCTCTCCACAACCTCTCCAGCATTTATTATTTTGTGTTTTTTGGATTAATGCTAGCCTTGTTGGAGTGAGATGATCTCTCTTTGTAGTTTTGATCTTCATTTCTCTAACGGTTAATGATCGTGAGCATTTCTTCATGTGTCTGTTAGCCGCATGAATATCTTTTTTGGCGAAGTGCCTGTTCATATCGTTTGCCCATTTTTCACTTGGGTCTTTTTGTTGTTGAGGGTTTGCAGTATCTTGTAGATTTTAGAGATTAGACGCCGATAGGATTTGTCACAGCCAAAGATTATTTCCCAGTCTGTAGGTTGTCTTTTTACTCTTTTGGTGAAGTCTTTTGATGAGTGTAAGTGAGTTTTAGGAACTCTCATTTATCTGGTCTCTCTTCTGGTGCTTGTGCATTGTTACTTATGGTTCATATTGTGTTAATCCCATATATTAGGGCTCCTAGCATTGTCCCTATTTTTTCTTCCATGATCTGTATCATTTTTGATTCTATATTTAAGTCGTTGATCCATTTTGAGTTAGTTTTTGTGCATGGTGTGAGGTACAGGTCTTGTTTCAGTTTTTTGCAGATGGATATCCAGTTATGCCAGCAACATTTGTTTCCCCATTCAATGGACTTTAGGCCTTTGTCAAATATCAGCTGCTCATAGGTGAATGAATTTATGTCTGAATTCTCAATTCTGTTCCACTGGTCTATGTATCTGTTGTTGTACCATTACCAGGCTGTTTTGACTACTGTGGAGGAATAATAGGTTCTAAAATCAGGTAGTATGAGGCCTCCCATTTCATTCTTCTTCTTGAGTAATGCTTTACTTATTCAAGGCCTCTTCCCTTTCCATATGAAGTTGGTGATTTTTTTCTCCATCTCATTAAAAAATGCCAGTGGAATTTGGATCGGGATTGCATTGCATCTGTAAACTGCTTTGGGTAGAATTGATATTTTCACAATGTTGAGTTTACCTATCCATGAAGTATGTTTTTCCATTTATGCAGGTCTCTTTTGGTTTCTTGCAGTAGTGTCTTGTAGTTTTTATTGTATAGATCTTTTGTTTCTGGTTAGATTTATTCCTAAGTATTTTATCTTCTTGGGGGCTATTGTAAATGGTAGTGATTTGGTGATTTCCTCTTCGAGGTTCTCTTTGTTGGTGTAAAGTAATCCAACTGATTTTTGTATGTTTATCTTGTACCCTGAAACTTTGCTGAAATCTCCTATTAGTTCCAGTAGTTTTCTTGTGGATTCTTTGGGGTTTTCTGTGTATAAAATCATATCATCTGCAAATAGAGATACTTTGACTTCTTCCCTACCAATCTGGATACCCTTTATTTATTTTTCTAGCCTAATTTCTCTGGCTAGGACCACCAGCAAAATGTTGAATAAGAGTGGTGATAAAGGGCATCCTTCTCAAGGGGAATGCTTTAGAAGTTTCTCCATTTAGGATCATGTTGGCTGTTGGCTTTGTAGAAATGCCCTTAATTATGTTGAAGAATTTCCCTTCTATTCCTATTTTGTTGAGAGTTTTTATCATGCATGGGTGTTGGACTTTGTAAAATGCCTTTTCTGTATCGATTGATAAGATCATGTGGTTTTTGTCTTTTGTTTTATTTATGTGATGATTACATTGATTGTTTTGCTAATGTTGAATCATCCCTGCATATCTGATATAAATCCCACTTGATCATGGTGAATTATTTTTTTGATATGTTGCTGAACTCTATTGGCTGGAATTTTGTTGAGGATTTTTGCATCAAGGTTCATGAGGAATATTGGTCTGTAATTTTATTTTTTGTGTGGTGTCTTTACCTGGTTTTGGCATCAGGGTTATGCTGGCTTCATAGAACGAGTTTGGGAGTATTCCATCCTTTTCTATGCTCTGAAATACCTTTAGTACTAGTGGTATTAACTCTTCTCTGAAAGTTTGTTAGAATTCTCTAGTGAAGCCATCTGGGCCAGGCCTTTTTTTTGTTGGGAGTTTTTTAATTACCTTTTCAATTCTCTTCTTTTGTTACAGGTTTATTTATTTGTTCTACCTCTGTTTGTGTTAGTTTAGGTAGGTAGTGAGTTTCTAGAAATTTGTCCATTTCCTCTAGGTTTTCAAATTTGTTGGAGTACAGGTTTTCATAGTATTCTGTTATGATTCTTTTAATTTCGGTTGGGTCAGTTGTGATATCACCCATCTCATTTCTTAGGGTTATGTACTTCTTCTCCTGTTTCTCTTTTGTCAGTTTGGCCAATGGTTTATCAATTTTGTTGATCTTTTCAAAGAACCAGCTTTTGGTCTTGTTAACTCTTTCAATTGTTTTTCTATTCTCTATTTCATTTAATTCTGCTCTAATTCTTAGTATTTCCTTTCTTCTGGTGCCTGAGGGCTTGTTTTGCTGTTCTCTTTCTGCTTGTTCCAGTTGTAGAGTTAATATTTTGATTATAGACCTTTCTTATTTTTGGATGTGTGCATTTATTGCTATAAACTGACCTCTGAGCACTGCTTTTGCTGTGTCCCAAAGGTTCTGGTAGGATGTGTTTTCATTCTTGTTTGATTCTATGAATTTCTTTATTCCATCCTTAATTTCTTCTATAACCCAGTAGTTTTTGAGCAAGGTGTTGTTCCGTTTCCATGTGTTTGATTTTTTTTTTCCTTACTTTTGCTGTTGTTGATTTCTACTTTTATGGCTTTATGGTCAGAAAAGATACTTTGTAATATTTCAATGCTTTAGATTTTGTTAAGGCTTGCTTTATGGCCTAATATGGGGTCTATTCTGGAGAATGTTCCATGTGCTTTGGAAAAGAAAGTATACTTGGCTGCCGTTGGGTGGAGTGTTCGGTACGTGCTATGAGATCAGGCTGGTTGATTGTAGCATTTAGCTCTTCTGTGTCTTTGTTGAGCTTCTTTCTGGATGTCTGTCCTTCACTGCAAGTGTTGTGCTGCCGTCTCCTACTACTATTGTGGAGCTATCTATCTCTGTTTTCAGTGCTGTTAGGGTTTGTTTTATATAGTTTTAAGCCCTGTCGTTGGGTGTGTAAATATTTATTATAGTTATGTCCTCCTGCTATATTGACGCTTTAATCATTATATAGAGTCCTTCCTTATCCTTTGTGATGGATTTTACTTTAAAGTCTATTTTGTCAGGGATTAATATTGCCACTCGTGCTCTGTTTTGAGTGTTGTTTGCTTGATATATCTTTTTTCATCCTTTGAGTTTTTGTTTGTGTCTTGAAGTCTAAGGTGTGTCTCTTGTAGACAGTATATGGATGGATCTGTTTTCCTATTTTCAGTGTTTCAGTGTTTATTTACTTTTGTGTCTTCCCTATCTGGGTTGATATCTGGTTGCTCTGTTGTGTGTTCTAGTCTTGAGTTTTTATCTGATGTTACTGATTTTCTAACTAGCGGACTCCCTTTAGTATTTCTTGTAATTTTGGTTTGGTTTTTGCAAATTCCCTAAACTGTTTATCTGGAAATGCCCTAATTTCACTATCATGTTTGAGAGACAGTTTTGCTGGATATATAATTCTTGGCTGGCAGTTTTCTTCCTTCAAGGCTTTATATATGTCATCGCATTGCCTTCTTGCCTGCATGGTTTCTGCTGAGTAGTCCTAGCTCATTCTTATTGACTCTCGTTTGTAGATGACTTTTTGTTTATCCCTAGCTGCTCTTAAAATTCTCTCTTTATCTTTGGTTTTGGCATGTTTGATTATAATACGTCTTGGTGACTTTCTTTTGGGATACCTTATGTGGGGTTTGATGAGCATCTTGGATAGATATCTTGTCATCTTTCCCGATATCAGGGAAGTTATCTGCCAACAAATCTTCAACAATTCTCTCTGTATTTTCTGTTATCCCTCCCGTACTGGTACTGCAGTCACCCGTAGGTTATTCCTCTTGATAGAGTCCCACATAATTCTATGGTGTCTTCATTTTTTTAAATTCTTTTATCTGATTTTTCCTCAAATAAGTTGGTGTCAAGTGCTTTATGTTCAGTCTCACTAATTCTGACTTCCATTGCCTCAGTTCTATTCTTATGACTTTCTATTGAGTTGTCTAATTCTGAAATTTTGTTGTTAATCTTCTGTATTTCTGCTTGTTGTCTCTCTATGGATTCTTGCAGCCTGTTAAATTTGTCATTATGCTCTTCTCTAATCTTTTTTAATTTCCTCTGTTGTGTGTTCTTCATTTTGCTTAATTTCCTTCCTAATTTCTTGAGGAGTTCTATATATTAATCTTTTGTATTCTGCCTCTGGTAATTCCAAGACATTTTCCTCTTCTGGAAAATTTCTAGATTCTTTATTTTGGGAGGTTGCTGAAGCCATCGTGGACTGCCTCTTTATGTGATTTGATATTGACTGTTGTCTCTGAGCCATCAATAAGTTATTATATTTATTTATTTTATGTTTGCTTAGTGTGTCATAGCTTCTTGTTTTGTTTTGATATGCCCAAATAGGCTGCTCGTATGAGCTAGTTTGATTATTGGAAACTTTGAAGCTCTAATGTCCTGTCGCTGGGTGGTTAGATCTGTTACTAGATATGTGAACTCAGGAGTCTGTCCACTCCTCCTGTATGGATTTAACTCAGGTTCCCAGGTTGATAGCTACCATGTGTGTGGTGTAGGCTGTCACTCACAGCCCTAGACAGGCATGGGTGATTGGTGTAGGCACAGGCATCTGGCTGCAGCAGGGGGACACACTCTGAACAAGGCAGTGGGCTGACGTCTGCCCCCGAGTGTCCAGGAGGAAGGCGTTTCCCTGTCCCTAGAGCATGTAGGTGGGTGAGTTTTGCGGCCAGACTATGAGCACCTAATGCTGTTGGCTGTAAGGACTGGGGGACACCTCTAATTCATGAGCCTCTCTCGCAGGTGGCTAGGTGGCGTTGGTGGAGCTACCAGTTCTCAGGCCTCTGATGTGGGTAGGTGACAACCCTGCTTAATGGGCAGAGCAGTGTCAAATGTCAAGAACCTGCCACTTCACAGCTGAAATGTTTGAAGTTAGACTTCAGGTATATACCCTGTTGCACTGCGGTAATAAGGGCCTACTCTGTTGAGATGGGGACACACAAGTCTATGCAGGGGGAAAGGCACTCAAAGTCCGTGGATCCCTTACGCCTGTGTGTAGGCAAAGGAGCTGTGCCTACCCTGGGTTCCTGGCTTATGGGAGCTGGCAGTTTATTTTTTCCCATTAATTTGTTCACTCTCCAAGGCAGGGAGAATGGCTCTGGGTATGTGATGGATCCTACTTCTGGGCCAGGGGTCCTGGCAATTGCTGAAGCCGGTCCAGGACCCAGTGCATAGCAGGGAGCAGGGAAGTAAATGGGAGAGAAGTTTTTCCCCAAGAGGGGTGTTTTTGATCCACACGGTAAGCCGTATGCAAGTACTTATCTTTTGTGGAGGGCTGCTTCTCACTGGTTCTGGGTGGCCGTGTAGACTCTCTGGTGGTGGGTCTCTCCTGGTGCGGAAAACGCGCCTCCTGAGCATGGCTGCTTGCCTGCGTCACAGCTCACGCAGGAGCTGATCAGGTATGAAGGGCTCAGGTTCTCTCCAGGTCAGTTCTGGCAACTCCTCACTGCTTCCAAACCGTCTCTCCCTCCTCCTGCCACTCCGTCCGGTTCCTCAACTCTGCCTTTGATGTTCAGGGCTCCCAAATTGCCATCTATAATCGAATCACTTGTTTTTTCGGGTCTTTGTTGTAAGAGGGTCCTCCGAAAGCATCTGACTACCCCGCCATCTTGGCCCCGCCTCCCTTGTATGTCTCTCTGTTTAATTACCACACTCAGAGGCTGAGAAATTGGTTAAAAATAGATGCACCCCAAGAAGGAAGAAGCCTAGCGATTACCCTTTAAGAACATACTAAAATCCCCACTTCAGCTATTGACTTCAATCACTGCTTTATCTGTCAAAGCCCAGGGCAGTTTGGAAAACGAGAAAATTATAGAATTCATTTTTTGCAACTGTTATGGCAGCAAAGGCAAATCATTAAAAAACAGATTCTGGAGATTGCCATTGGAGACCCCTTCACATCAGAGCCTTGGCTGATGCTGGCGGTTCTTGTTCTTCTACTGTGTGCCTGGGCAAAAGTCAGCCAAGCCCTCGCCGGGAAATAAGAAAGTACAAGTCTAGATGGAGAAGTACTTATTTTCATTCTCTTTTTTCTTCTTTCTTTACCACCTGTTGACATGGATAGGTTGGGTTGCTTTTCAGTATCTCCTCACTGTCATGTTTGCAGAGATATGAAATGATTTGTATGTTTGGGGGTTTTTCTTGTAAACAAATTTATGATGATCTTGCCAGTATTTTTAATAAGATCTTCAATAAAACAATAATAGAATAAATAATAATAATGGCTACTTTTTTGAGCATTGATCAGATGTCATCCATTCTATTAAACATCTTACATCAGTCACTTCCTTGAGTCCTCAACACAACCCAGCAAGATCAGCTTCAGACTCTTCAATTTATATAGTCGAAAACTGAGGCTAAGAAGCTAAGATCTTAGATCATTTAATAAAATGGGCCTCTGTGATTTAACCTATGACGGCCTTCCTTCAAGGCCTGTCTTCTATGTCACTATGCCACACACGTTTATATCTTGTATAGGTATCCTTTTTTTTCCCTCTACAACTTTCACCTTAACATCCTCCCTTGTGTAGTTACACCTGTTACAGAAGCTGCAAAATATGTTGTGATGCTGTGCCAGCTCCTTTGCCTTACCCACTTCTGTATTTAGGCCATTGTTATTTAATGTGGAAAGATTTTCAGCGTGGGAACTGAAACTATATTTACAAACTTAATGTCCTAAATGGTTTTAGGTAAGATAATAAGGTAAGGTAAGCAGTTTCTTTTTCTTTTTCTTTTTTGTCTGTCCTTTGTACACCAGAGCATTTGTCAAGCTCAGGGGTAAAGCCTGCTTCCCTTTTCCATATCAAAACTTATATATCCTGTTTTATTGCTACAAGGTTTTATATGCTGCTAGATTTTAATTAGTAATAATTAGTTTATCTGAGAAGCTAATCCATGTAAGTGAATTACAGATAGTTACCATTTATCGGAGCCTTACTGTATGATAGGCTCTGTGCTAAATGCTTTACAAATATTATCTTGTAAATCTCTCTATGATTGTATTATTATCTTCATTTATCAGCTAGGAAGCTGAGACCCAGAAAGATTAAATAATTTGCCCAAGGTATAGATTATAGGCAGCAGAAGCAGAGTTTAAAATCCATTTCTATATGATTCCAGACCCTGAGTTCCCATCTGCTTACCACCCAACTTGAAGTGTGATTGTCTGTACCAGAATAACCTAGGGTGCTTGTTGAGAATGCTGATTTATGGAATAGGGCTCAGCAATGTGCATTTCTAATAATTTTTGCAACCTTCCTAGGCATCAATGCAATTTTTACTCAAGTTAAAAAGCTCATGACTTTTTGAGAATTCCCTTAAGAATAAGTACAACAATTGTGGTTTATTGCTGTCAAGTCGGCTCCAGCTCATGGTGACCCTATGTGTGCAGAATAGAACTGCTTCATAGGGTTTTCAAGGCTGTGACCTTTCAGAAGCAGATCACCAGTTTTTCTTCCAAGGTGCCTCTAGGTGAGTTTGAATTGCCAACCTTTTCTGCTAGTAGTAGTCAAGCTCTTAACCATTTGCACCACACAGGGACCAACTACAATGGTAGTGTTTTTAAACTCTGGTGCAAGTCAGTGAGGGGGACAGTTGTGGACCGCCCAAAGTAAATGATGGTTGAATATACCACCGCTGTATCTGACCCTGATCTTAACAGTTTAATTTGGTGCTGTGATATCAGACTTGACACTTTAAGTTCTAAGTGAGAAAACCAATTCAAATTGGCTGAAGCATAAAAGGTATTTATTTGCTTTTGTGAAATAGAGCTGGATCCAGATGACCAAAGGCAATCATGATGAACACCTTTTTCCTCCTGTTCTGGCTCACTTCTTGTCTGAGGCTGGGTTCTCTAGTGGAACAAAACCAGTGAAACGTGTTTATGTATATGTATATATGTATATGTAGATACAGAGAGATTTACATCCAAGAAATGGCTCGTGCAGTTGTAGAGGCTGGCAAGTCCCATGTCTATGGGTCAGACATTAGGCTGAAGGCCTCTCCGGATTCACATAGCGGCAGGGGCTGACGAACCTAAGATTGGCAAGTCGGATGGCAGGCTGCTGGTTCACAGGCTGTGGAGGCTGACAGATCCAAGATCAGCAGGTAAGATGGCAGGCAACTGGCTCAAGTCCTAAGAATCTGAATTCAGATGATGACAAGCTGAGTGACGCAGGATCTAGAGCAGAACAAAAGCCAGTGAGCTTTGCCAGAAAGTGCATATATATTGGATAGAGGCTATACCCCCAAGGAAACTGCCTTTCAACAATTGGCTCCTCATAGCAGATCTCATCATGGAGGTGATTACATCAGTACATAACTGCCAAACTACATCGTAACTATCAAACCACTGAGAATCACGGCCCAGACAAGTCGACACACAACCTTAACCATTACACTTCTCTTCTGTATTAGCTTTATTCTTAAGTGGCAACCTCCAAAGTGGTGGTGAGATGGCTCTCAGCAGCTGCAGGCTATATTCTTCCAGATTAGGATTTCCAGTGGAAAGAGTTCCTCTTACAACTTTTCCTTGAAAAGTCCTAGGGACTTGGACTCCAGGTATTAGCATCATTCATATTTGCAGAGAGAAGTTCACGAGGTGGTTAAAATTCAGGTGCCAGTCTGATGAATCTGTAATGTTCTTATGGTGAGATGGCTAGGAGACAGCCTCTCCAACCTTGACATTGTTCTTGAGTGAGAGAAGTCTATTATGACTTCCCTGAATTAGTCATCAGAATGACCCATGATGTAAAATACTCATCTTTTGTAATTGCTACTACCTACTGTTGCTTAGAATGCTACATGGAAACTATATTCGATTTTTGTAATAATGAAGCTATGTACATACTCAGGTATGTGAGTCATATTATGCTCTTTATTCCCCTTAAATTAGTTTAGTTCTTTTTTGTATCTCCCACCCTTTGGGGTTTACGAAAATTCCCTGCCAGGCATTTTATTAATTAGAGTAATTAATGCTATCCACTCTAATAAAAAACATCTAATTTTTAGTGGTTTAATATAATACGAATTTATTTCTCACTCATATCATGTTCTGATTGTGTATTTTGCAGGTGACTTTCGATGTCATAATTCAGGAATTCTGGGTTCTCCCATGCTTTTGTGCCACCATTTTCTAAGACCTCAGCGTCTCCTGTTACATCCTCTGCATTCATCCAGCTAATGAGCGAAGAGAAAGAGCTTGGCACCTCAGCTGAGGAGGTTTAGAGGAAGTTGTGTACGTCACTTATGCCTATAATCCATCAGCCAGACTTAGCTGCAACACCCCAACTTAAAACTGCAAGAAACACAAAGAAAGGAACTCCCCCTGTGTGCCCAGGAAGAGGAAATGGGGTTAATGCATTTAGCCACTTCCTGCTGTAATCATTACTGAGGCTTCCTTTTGCTTCCAGATGTATTGAATATAGAGAACTTAGTTGCAAACTGAGTCTTCTTTAGCCTATTACGGTTGTAGCTAGTAATCCTCTTTTCCAAACTCATGCTGTTGCCTTGAGGCTGCTGTTTCTCTTCTTTCATCCCCACATGGGAATCCTTGCTGAAGCTGTAAACCATGATGCCTTGGGTCTACCCTTCTCAGGGGAGCCATGTAGCCATCTACTCAGTGTTCTTGCTACTACTCTAGGGATTGCCAGGGACCATATATGGATTGCCCTGTTCTGGGCACCTGCCCACAGACCTCCTTTTTCTTCTCTTTTCTGGGGATATTCCTCTCTCTCTCCTTGAACTTTGGTTATTCTCACACAGCCACCTCCTCCTCCCCCCAACACGTACCCTTCTAGTATTATTTCTCCAATTCACTTGGAATAGTTAGTTTGACTTCTACTTTCTGCGCCACCAGAAGTCTTGATGCAACCAAGTATAGACAGGCTTGGCTATCTTTGTGGAATGAAGACACAGGGAAATACCAGGAGAAAAACATCAATTATCGTTCCAATTATGCCATAAATAAAAGTTGAAGTGTATTGATTACTTACATCAAGTACTTAGCTTATTGCCTTTAATCATCAATACAACCCCATGAAGTAGGTAATATTTTCCCCCATTTCTTGAAGATGTTACATTACTGGTCCCCAGACACATACCTCATTAAGCACAGTCCATGACAAGCAGGAGCAAATCAATAAGCAAGGTAAGCACAAGCTTACTTGTGCTTACCTACTAATCTGTAGTGAAAATTTCACATTTTTTCACCACATCAAAGATTCTGCTTCTAGGTATGGCTGGCATCTGTCTCTTTCCCAACCCCACAGCACCTTCCTACTAGAATCAAAGCCTCTTTTCAAATTTACAATCCCTAACACAGGCGGATAACTCAGTAAGCAAGGTAAGAACGGGCTTACCTGTGCTTACTTACTGATCTATAGCGAACAATTTCATATGGATTTCACTTTGATGTGGTGTGGTGAAACCCATGTAAAATTGTTTGTTACAGATTAGTAAATAAGCACAGTAAACCTGGGCTTACCGTGCTTATTGGATAATCCTCCCCAATCTGTGTACCAAACCACCAAACCTAATCTGTTGCTGTTGAGTCGATTTCAACTCCCAGGGACCCTGTAAGACAGAGTAGAACTGCCCCATAAGGTTTCCAGGGAGCAGCTGGTGGATTCGAACTGCTGACCTTTTAGTTAGCAGCCAAGCTCTTGATCACTGCGCCTCCAGGGCTCTGATCCATGTACAATAGACTGTAAATCCCATGATATTAAGTACTGCCTTGCACTGAAGTCCCTGTTTAGTAAGGAAGCTATAACTATTGATGGGGTCTCAGTAGAAGACTTGCTAGTCCCCTGAACTGTGCAAGGGTTAGCAGACAGTGATAGCACTTTTCTCAGATATTGTATTAACCAATTTGTACACTCTGTCTTCCTTATTTTTCTCCAGTGTTAATATTATCCCTATTTTACAGATGAGCAACTGGAGGCTGAGCGAGGTTATCACTTGCTCAGTTATTTAAGGGCAGAGCCAGGACTCAAGCTCTAATCCTTGTGACCCGATAGTCCATGCTCTATTCTACTTCACTGTACATCATTGAAGGCCTAACATGGTGTGGGCCAGTGGGAGGTTATATATTCTTCTACATAGTCAATGCGTGGAATAGCCACACCTCTTTCAGTCTTGGGCCACAAGTTAGAAATTAACAAATCATTTCATTAATAATGGGTAAATGGAAAGGATTGGGCATGCACATGATACACAAGGACTGGGTATGGTCTAAACCTGAAGAAAATACTTACGGAAACCTTATTCATAGCTGTCTTCCTTTATTTGCTGAACTCCATCATATCCTAGTTCCATGAAGTAATTTTGGGGTATTAAACTTGAACAGCTTAAAGTCATATAATTAATCACATTCAACCTCAATTACAGTTACTAATTGATCCAAGCCTGCCAGCTTAGCACCTGGAAACAGACAGGAACACAGCAGTATTTGCAGGCAGGTGGTTGGAATAATTAGGTTATTACTTTCTTTTTTCCCCCTTCAAGTACCAGGGGTCCAAACCCCAGGGTCAGGCAGGCTGCATTTCGCCCAAAGGCACCATATCTGGTGCTGGAGTTCTTCTGAAAAAATGAAGAGGTGAGGCAGAATAGACTAGTAAATAGCAGGTAAATCATAAGCGCTGCCCTTGGTTTACAGAGACAGAATCAAGAAGAAGATCCGGGATACCAGGATTTATTCCAGTCTGAGGGTAGAAGGAACCTGTTACACCAGTGCTCATTGTTTCTCGGAGCTTTTGGTTTCCAGAATTACCCCTGGCAACCACGGGTCTCTGGGAAGCGAGGAGGGACAAAGATCTGAAGGTAATAATGAAACATGAAATTACAGGCAATGTGCTTAACGGTTATAAACATTGGATTTGGAATCAGGTAGAGTTTTGTTTCGTTGCTTGCTTGCTTTTCACCTGGATTTGCTTCTTAATATTGAGACTTTGGGATACTTGGCATGACTTTGCTAGGCCTCTGTTTCTTCATCTGCCAAATGGAGATGGATGATAGGACAGTTATGCCAACTAAGTGAGAAAATGCATAGACATTACTTCGCACAATGTCCTTTGTACAGTAAATTGATCCATTAGTGCCAGTTTTTACCTGTATTGTACCCAAAAGAGAAAACAGTTCAGTGGCCTACACTTCGAGTCAGGATGATTGACAGTGAATATAACTTTGCAATGAAGAGCATTATCACCTCTTCGTTTTTATAATAATAATAGCCACAATTTGTTGAGTATGTAATATGTGCCAAGGCAGATGCCAAGTACTCACCAGCTTTATGTCATCCTTACCCTTAAGGTAGCTATTAATTTTCCCATTTTATAGATGGAAAAACTGAGGCAGGTTACCTTACTTTTTCAAGGTTTATCCCTATTTTTAGCCAGTAAAGGAAGGAGATGAGTTAGAACTCAGATAATTCTGATTCCAACATCATTAATCACTGTACTTTCCTGTCTTTATAAACGCTGGGAAAAGTTTTCTCAGATTATTTTTGTTAATATTAGAAAACTTTCTGTTGGAGTGCCAGGTTATCCTAGTCTAGCCTTTGTATTTTAATTCAGATTAACCTCAGAAGCAATCATATGGTATGGAAAATATGCATTTGGAGCATATTCAGAAAGGACCTGGAATAGTTATTATTAATTTATCTTTTATATATTTTTTCCATATATTGTTTGCTGTCTTTGTGTTTTAAAACATGCTCCCGAGAATTCTTAAGAAATCCATACTGAGGCAATGGTGGGAAAACTATAGGTACATGATCTCAAATCAGAAAGTAGAACATCGCCAAGAGATATTAAAAATAATGTCCGTGAAGATGATCACAGCTCTATAAGGCCATACGAAATAAGCTTTTTCTTTAGTAGAAACCAATTTCTCCCAGCTGTTTTAGAGAGGTGGGGGGAAAAACCTTGTTTGGAAGGCATACAAACAAGCAAGAAGAAATACACTTTGTTTATTTTTAAAATAGTTTCAAGTCCTTTTGAAGCTGTCCTCTGATCAATAGAAATGACTAAGAAACCCTATGGTCTCATCTCCTAGGTTTTATGTTTCCCATTTATTTAACCAAGATAATGAAAAGTTATATGTGGTCTCTTTAGTCGTTTCAAAATAGGGCTGGCATCTTTAGTTTATCCGCAAACAGCTCTGACTGCAAATTTCATTTTGGAACTGTCTTTAGCGTAATCAACGGCTAGGTGGCTGGCTAGACATCACCTGTGGCTTCTTTATTAAAGAAAATAAGGCTCCTTGGTTTGAAGGTCTTGGGTTATGATCCTGGAAAACTGTATCTTGTTTTTCGGTCCACAGGGAGCCACCGTGAGGCCTGAGCAGCTTTCACATTTTGAGTCTCTTCACTGCCGAACTCATCCTCTTGACCTTAGATTTAACAGGTTTCAGAGATCAGGACCTTGTGTTAGAATCAGCTGAAATTAAAATCTGTTGCAAGACTTCATTGAGCCCTTATAAAATCTGCCCCTGAAGAGCAGCTCAATTTGAAGCCTGTTAACATTGAGGGCCCTGTCAAATGGCTTTGCTGGATCACCTTCTCTTTGTTCTTGAGGAACGAATCAGGGAAAAAAGTTTCTGTCAAGTCAAATTATGGTGACCCCATATGCGTCAGAGTAGAATTGTGCTTCAGGGGCTGATTTTTCAGGAGTAGATAGCCAGGCCTTTCTTCTGAGGTGCCTCTGGGTGAACTTGAACCACCAACCTTTTTTTCCTTTTTTTGTGCTTTAGATGAAAGTTTACAGCTCAAGTTAATTTCTCACACAAAAATTTGTACACACATTGTTTTGTGACATTAGTTGCAGTCCCTACAGTGTGATAGCACATTCCCCCTTTCTACCTTGGGTTTCCTGTGTCCATTCAACCAGTTCCTGTTCCTTCCTGCCTCCTCATCCTGCCTCCAGATAGGAGGCGCCCATTTGGTCTTGTGTATCTGATTGAACTAAGCAGCACACTCCTCACGAGTATTATTTTTTGTTTTACAGTCCTGTCTAATCTTTGTCTGAAGAGTGGAATTTAGGAATGGTTTTAGTTCTGAGCTAATAGAGCATCCAGGGGCTATAGTTGTGGGGGTTCCTCCAGTCTGTGTCAGACCATTAAGTCTGGTCTTTTTACGTGAATTTGAGTTCTGCTCCACACTTTGTCCCACTGTATCTGGCACTCTGTTGTGTTCCCTGTCAGGGCAGTCATTGGTGGTAGCCCAGCACCATCTAGTTCTTGTGGCCTCAGGCTGGTGGAGTCTCTGGTTTATGTGGCCCTTTTGTCTCTTGGGCTAATATTTTCCTTGTGTCTTTGGTGTTCTTCATTCTCCTTTGCTCCAGGTGGGTTGGGACAAATTGATGCATCTTAGATGGCCGCTGTCTAGAACCCAGACGAACTGCCAACCTTTTGGTTAGCATTGTTTGCACTACCAGGTACAAAAGGAGTAGGCCTCAGATTTCAGCAAATCTTTTGCACTGGCATTTGTACTGCTGAGGTTTCTCAGTGATATTGCCAATTTAGCAGTGCCTATCCACTGTATTGTGGTCCAAGCAGCTAGCTGTCCACCATCCTATAGGAGTCTCCACATCTCAGTCATAACTCTGCATCATTGAACATATGAAGCAGATAGTATAGTGGAAAGGCTTCTTATAGGAGTTGAGTCCAGATTCAACTTGCAATGGGTATATTGCTCGTAAAGCTGATGTAAATTTCTCTTTATTGCATCTCGATGGCACAGGGACCAGATACATTGTGGCCGTATTTATGCCAGGTGGGAGATGAGTATGAGGTCTCATCAGTCAGAAAGTCCTACCCAGTCGAGTTTTCAGGGTTGGGACATTTTGCTCTTTCTTCAGTTGAACATAAGGTGAAGTCATTGACTTGTATAGAGTGGTCATGCTGTGTGAAAATACTCCATTAAACCTTAGAATCCCAGTCTGAGATGAGATGGCCTCAGTTTGAGAGAACTGCAAGAATTTGCAACCAATGTATATTATTCTTTTTTTTTTTCTTCTTAATTCACACATTCCTTCTTTCTCTCGTTTACAAAGTAAACTTTTTTTGATTTCAAGTAATTTGAATAAATGTATGCTGGACCTCACATTAGTATTTTGTATTATATATTGCATATCTAAAGGTAAGGAGAGAATCCTGTGCTTTGAATGGGGAAAATTGTCTTTATACTTCCAAGTGCTAAGTGAGATGCTGGCCAAAGGAAGGAATCCCAAACACTGAGGAGAGGCGTGGCTCTAGTTCGGTCATCTATTCATTCAACAATCAGTCACTGAGTGCCTTCCATGCTACAAGCACTGTGCAGTTTGCTGGGGCAGAGATGAGAAGGGTATGAGCTCTGGTGTCAAGGAACCTACTTGTCTGGTGTGCAGGAGGAAAGTGTTGGTAGACAATGGAAATGCCATGTGGCCAGAAGGAACCTGGGGGTGGGCTGGATAGAGGTTGAAAGCAGGCAGCCTAGGGATGGAGGTAGGAACCCCGTCCTGGGACCAAGGGAGCCGATTCAAGTCCCTCAGCACCTAACTACCAATGAGATCTTAAATCAAAGTGCTTCACTTTCCTCATCTTGCAAATGAAACACCTGGGCCATGAGCCTGCTGGCATTTCCCAAATTGTGTTCCTTGGAGAACCAGTTCTTCATGGTGTTAATAGGGGACTTTCAAAGGCAAAACAAACCAAAAGTTCTGTGGTCAAATAATATAAGGGGATATTAGCTACATGTTCCTCTTCTTGAGTATGCACAGTGCATATGTGCACGTTAGAAATGAAGAGCTCTGACAATCCTACAAGGTCAGTGATGTGATTCTTATTTCACAGTTTAGGAAACCAGGACTAAAATGAAATAACTTGCCAGACAACCATGACAGCTAGCTGTAGCTACCACTTAGTGGCCTCTTAAGAGCAGAGGTCAGCAAACTTTTTCTGTAAAGGGCCAGGTAGTAGATATTTAAGGCTTTGTGGGCTATATGGTCTGATTGCAACCACTCAATTCTGCTGTTGTAGTGGGAAAGCAGCCATAGGTAATATATTAATGAATAAGCATGCTACGCTCTGATACAACTTTATTTACAAAAACGGGTGGCCCACCGGCCATAGTTGGCTGACCCCTGTTGAAGAGCATTGTGGTTAAGATCGTCTGTAGTGTGGACATAATGATAATATCAACCTTAGAGTTGTGAGAATTAAATGTAGCAGTACCTACAAAATGATTAGAATTGTACTTAGCACCTAATAAGTTCTCGCTGCATTAGCCATTTTTGGTAAGACTCAGAGATTGAGCAACTAACCTAAAATCCCCAAAACAAAAAAAACCAGTTGCCATCGAGTTGATTCCCACTTGGTGACCTCATGTTTCAGAGTAGAACTACGCTCCATAGGGTTTTCATGTCTTTGACCTTTTGGAAGTAGATCACCAGGCCTTTCTCCCTAGGTATCTCTGGGTGGGTTCAAGCCACCCACCTTTTGGTTCATAGCTGAGTGCTTAACTGTTTGTGCAACCCAGGGACTCTTCTCTACAATCCCACAACCATTACATTATGGTCAGATTCTGGAGCCTGAGGTCTTACCCAAATCCTACCTCTAGTGTCCTCTGCAAGCCTGGGGAGGAAAGGTTTGGACCAAGTCTGTCTGACTCCTAAAGCCCATGCTGCCTCGCCAAACTGGGCTTTCTGACCCCCCATCATTCTGTATAGATCTGATGTAGGTCAAGATGAAAACACCCAGGTGTTCAGTGTCCTTGCCGTGGTCCTTTTAGCTCCATAGCTTTAAAAATATCAGAACCATGTTTAATTGCCTTTGTTTGAAGCTCTGTACAACTATATACTATGTTTGTATGTGTTATGTTATGATAATACTCAGATGCCAAAACAATCTAAATATTTTTCTAGCTATGGTAGGAAGCTATAAATAATATTTACTTTTATCACAGGGACATACATTTTCCCATAAAATGTATAATCATACATGCCAAACCAAAACGTTTGGACTTGTAGTTAGGAGTGCCTATTATATGTAAAAGACTCAAATTTGTATGTTTACCTGCTGTTTATTGTTGTGGTTGTTGTTAACCCTAAATTTTCTGGTTTGGAATTCCATCTGTATACTCCACTCCCCCTCCACCGCAGGATTTACAGCTTTACTTGAATGAAGGACAACAGTGGTTCCCAGGGCATGGCCTTCAGACCAGCAGCGTCAGCAGCATCTGGGAATTCTGACAGTTCAGTCCTAATGAATGAATTTGAGACTCTAGGGGTAGGGCCGAACAATCTGTGAATTAGGTAAATGATTTAATAATCATAATTCCTTTTACTTGGATAGTACATTATAGTATTCCAAAAATAGTGTAAAAGTCTATTATTTCATTTTCAGCTTCAAAATAGTCTTAAAGATGGTAGGATGGGGATGTTTATTTGTTTGCTAATGTCATTTTACTGGTGAGTAAACTAGAAAACTTGGCAATTAACTAACAACAGCAACAAACTAGAAAAGAGTTGAGCTCAAAAAAATTGAGCTTAGTAAACTAGAAAGGAGTTGATGCAAATCCAGGACTTCAGACTCCAAATTCACTTTTAACCTTAGTTTGAGTTAATACTTACCCTCTCCCCCCATTTAGCTGCTTTGGTTACTTTTAGTTAATCCTTTTGGCTTGAAGACATGATCATTTTTCCTTGGGTTGACCAGCGTGCCCTAGTGTCGTTTGGTTTCTTTCTTAAGATCCATGGTTTTTAATAATCTAGATCAGTGGTCAGCAAACTATGGCCAGCAGGCTAAATCTGGCCTGCCACCTGTTATTGTCAATAAAGTTTTATTGGAACACAGCCACACTCGTTTTTTGTTTTTTTTTTTTTTTTTTTTAAATATTGTCTATGAGCTGCTGCTTTGGCACTACAACAGCAGAGCTGAGTAGTTTCAAGAGTGGTCGTATGGCCCACAGAGCGGAAAATATTGACTATTTGTTCCTTTACAGAAAATGTTTGTCAATTGCTAGTCCAGAGGCATCAGATTTCTCACACCATTTTTTTTTTAAAATTGTACTTTAGATCTTTAGATGAAGGTTTACGGAACAAACTAGTTTCTCATTAAAAAGTTAGTACATGTATTGTTTTATGACATTGGTTAACAACCCCACAACATGTCAACACTCTCCCTTCTCGACCTTGGCTTCCCTATTACCAGCTTTCCTGCCCCCTCCTGCCTCCTCGTCCTTTCCCCTGGGCTGGTGTGCCCCTTTAGTCTTATTTTGTTTTATGGGCCTGTCAAGTCTTTAGCTGAAAGGAAAACCTTGGGAGTGACTTCATTACTGAGCTAAAAGGGTGTCTGGAGCCATACTCTCAGGGTTTCTGCAGTTTCTGTCAGGCCAGTAAGTCTGGTCTTTTTTTTTTTTTTGGTCTCACATCATATTTGATTGATAAAATAGCCAAAGAGAGGATCATTAACTTCAGTGTCCTGACTTTGACTTCAGTACCGCAGGTTCCTCTGTGTTTGTCAGTGGGCTAGACCACTGTATTCATTAGGACTCTATTATTTCCCACTTGAATCTGTAGAAATTAAGTGTATTCTCGCCTTCCCTTATGGCTCAATAGTGTGGACTCTATCAGTATTCTGACTAATAAATTACCTCAGTTAAGTATTTTCTAGTTGTTCTGTGAGAGTCCCATTAACTCTGTGTCTACCAATGTGACATAATGAAATTATGGGTAAACTCCAAGAAGAATGTTTTGAGACTAGGCAAGGATCTAAAACAGAAATATACTCTTGCCTCTGTGATTATGTTCTCTGAAAAACCTAAAGTGCTTTATAGTGCGCTCTGTGTCCAGAATCAGAAAGAGGAATGACAAAATTTTTAGATAAATTGGTTTGTGAAATATTCATGTGCACTTTAGTGGTACAGGCAGGAGGTAATCTGTTTTGTATTGAATCAGCTTGGGACAGAAGAAAAAAAGCACAATGTTAATGAGATTTCTTAAAGGCACTTCTAAATTCATGTTGGCAAAAGACAAATAGTCAAGACTTTTAATTTCTATAAACTTAACGACTAGAGAACAAATAAGGCTTTATTAACTTAAATAAAAGTAGCTTTTCTTTCAAGGACATAGCGATTTATTTTTCTTTCTGTGCAGTCTTCTGAAGGACTGCTTTTGTCTGTGGATTGATCAGCCTTTTTCAGTGTGTTTAGTTAGAATTTAACTACACACTGTTGATTTTGAGAAAAAAAAAAAAAAAAAACAACACAGGATGACTGCAGATTGATGGGAGCAAGCCTCCCATCTGAGAGTTGGGTGACAAGCCCTTTCATACCAGTTATGCTGTGTTTTTTTGTGTAACCTTGGATAGACAACCATGCTTGAACCATGTAAAAGTGAAAATGTTGAACAAAATCAGTTGGACTGGAATTAATATAAACAATTGTACCACCACGCCTGGTTCCTTCACCATGGCAGACATCACTAGTCAATCACTGCACCTTCTTTTTACACTGAGCCAACCTCAATCCTTCTCAATTCAGTGTTCGGTGCAGCTAATACCAATGAATGTTAGCTGTTAGCTACTATCAAGTCTATTCCTACTCATAGTGGCCTTATGTGTAACAGAACAAAATGTTGCCCAGTTCTGCATCATCCTTAAATTCATCAGTGTGTTTAAGTCCATCATTTCAGCTGTTTTGCCAATCCATGTCACCTAGGGTCTCCCACATCATCACTGGCCCTCTGTTTCACCAAACATGATATTCTCCTCCAGTGACTGATCTCTCCTGATGACGTGTCCGAAGCAAGCACATCAGACAGTGTTCTGTTGTGATCAATAAGATTTTCACTGGCTAATTTTCAGAAGTAGATTGCTAGGCTTTTCTTCCTAGTCTGCCTTAGTTTTGAAGCTCTGCTGAAATTTGTCCACCATGAGTGACTCTGCTGATATTTGAAATACTGTTGGCATAGCTCACAGCATCATTGCAGCATGCAAGCTATCACATCACAACAAACTGACAGACAGGAGGTGGAATACCAGTTAATACCCACCACCGTCGAGTCGATTCTGACTCATAGTGACCCTGTATAGGAGCTTCTATATAAAATGAAATTATTTGCTTATAAACCACAATATGATTCCTGGGCTCTGTGATGGTGTGTAGAATCATAATGCTGTTTTTCCTAAGTATATGCTGTACTTTCATCTTCTGCTAAAAAACCTACCTTTTAAAGACTGCACGTATTAGGCTATAGAGCCCAGAAGAAAGAATAATTTCCCTTTTGTAATTTGGGGAACAAGAAAATTGCAATGAAAAATGTAACCGTGCCTTGACCTTTAAAAAAAAAAAAAAAATCCCTTAATGATATGGGAAATAGAGCAATTTTAATTGTTAAACTGCATTTTCTATTGATCATTATTGAAGCATGATCCTACATCCAGCTCTGATTAAATGCTATACACTCTGCTTGAAACATGAACAAAATAGCTGTTTTTGACACCCAATGTATTATATATTGAATCAAGAATCTTGTCAAAAGTTCAAAAGATTGTGCAAATGAAGAAATTGACCAAGTATACTAGTATCTTAGTACAATTATTTTAGATTTTATATAGATCATACTTCGAAATAATAAATATTTATGTACTTTTTGAAAAAAAAAATTGTTTTTAACCTAGAATCTTTATCAATCTTTCTCTCCTGTGTTCCCACTTTTCAGTATTTGGGGAAGAAAATCCCTTAATATTGTGTAACCGAAAATCAGAAGCAGTTGTTAACATATCTGAAGATGCTCCTAGAGCTTCCAGAATTCACTAAATGATATGACCCATAGGTGAAAGGCACAGCCTCCATGTTTGAGGAATCGGTAAAGTTTGTCATTTCAGTGCCAGAAGCTTGAACTTAGCAGTAACGTCGGCTTTAAGAGTACTGCATGTTTTTCTTCACTTCCGCGTGCTTTTCTTTACCCACAGCATAAATTGGGGAGCACATTTGTGAACTAAAGAGAAAACTCTCTTCATTTGAAATGGGTCTCTCCCTTGACTATTTTGGGGCATGCTTGTTAATTTCTTTGATCCCCATATTGATCAGCCTATCTTGGAGTGTTGTTGGGAGAATTCTGTGGACAATGAATGTAAAATCCTGGCAGAGTGTCTGGCAGTAATAGTAAGTGCTCAATAAATAGTAGCTGTTATTATTGTTATTTCCATCTTTTTGTGTCTTTTAAATGTATTTTCTGCAACGAGTATTAGACTAATATTTTAAATCAGCTCAATTAAGATTTAACGGCTTCCTTTGACTACTGGGTCTACTGCTTTCAAGCTCAATGGCCTTAAGAAAGTTACTTAACTCAGTTTCCTCATATGTAGAATGGGGTGAGAATGCTGTCCCCTCTTAGGGTTGTTGGGAAAATTAAATGAGATAGTACAGGGAAAGTCCTTCAACATGAAGTCAAACCAAATCAAACCAAACCCGATCCCATCAAGTCAATTCTGACTCATAGCGACCCTAGAGGACAGAGTAGAACTGCCTCATAGGGTTTCCAAGGAGTGGCTGGTGTATTCGAACTGCCAACATTTTGGTTAGCAGCCGTAGCTCTTAACCACTATGCCACCAGGGTTTCCCAACATTAAGTAGATATGCAGTAAATATTGATTTATATTTATTGTTATCATCACATTTTTGGCAGAAGAAAATGAAGGCTATTGGTAGTGTTCCAACTGCCTGTAATGTTGCATTCTAACCACACCCTTTCTCAGGGCCAGCCCTTACTCCTTCATCCTTGTCTCCTTATGATGGCTTGCTTCCCAGATTACTCCACTGCAAAGTGAGCATCCCCAGCAAACTTTTATAAATTAATTCCTTTTTTTCCACCATTTTACAATTTTTCCCCCAATTGTTCCATAAATCTTTCCTAGTTTTGTCTATTTTAAAACACCAAAAATTCCTTTAAAATAGGGAAGAGACCTTATACTTTGCTTCTGTTTTCCCCTACATTGCCTAGAATAGGGATACTCTCCAAGAAAATATATTCTGTTTAATTAATAATCTCTGGGTTCTTCTATTAACACATTGCTATGAAATCAAAACCACAGCATTAGAGGAACAGAGCAATGGTTCTCTATATCTGTATGCTTAAGAATCTTCTGGTATGCTAGGCAAAAATGTACATTCTCATTTTTTCTGATTAACTGAGCCTCATAGCAACTGGTGAGAGATCCAGATATGTTTATGTTTAACAGTTGCCCAAAACTGTGCTGTCTAGTATAGTAGCCATTAGCCACGCCTGGCTATTTAAATTAATACTAAAATTAATTTACATGAAATAAAATTAAAAATTAATTTCCTCAGTCACACTAGTCACATTTCAAGTGCTCAACAGCCACAGTCATTCGAACAGAACAAGGGGATACTATGTGGTTTAAAGTCAGGAAAGGTGTGTGTCAGGGTTGTATCCTTTCACCATACTTATTCAATCTGTATGCTGAGCAAATAACCCGTGAAACTGGACTATATGAAGAAGAACGTGACATCAGGATTGGAGGAAGACTCATTAACAACCTGTGTAATGCAGATCACACAACCTTGCTGAAAGTGAAGAGGACTTGAAGCACTTACTGAGGAAGATCAAAGACCACAGCCTTCAGTATGGATTATACCTCAACAGAAAGAAAACAAAAATCCTCACAACTGGACCAATAAGCAACATCATGATAAACAGAGAAAAGATTGAGGTTGTCAAGGATTTCATTTTACTTGAATCCACAGTCAACACCCATGGAAGCAGCAGTCAGAAAATCAAACAATGCATTGCATCGGGCAAATCTGCTGTGAAAGTCCTCTTTAAAGTGTTGAAAAGCAAAGATGTCACCTTGAAGACTAAGGTGCACTTGACCCAAGCCATGGTGTTTTCAATCGCCTCATATGCGTGTGAAAGCTGGACACTGAATAAGGAAATCCAAAGAAGAATTGATGCCTTTGAATTGTGGTGTTGGTGAAAAATTTTGAGTTTACCATGGACTTCCAAAAGAATGAACAAACCTGTCTTAGAAGACATACAACCAGAATGCTCCTTAGAAGCAAGGAAGGTGAGACTACGTCTCACATACTTGGGACACGTTATCAGGAGGGATCAGTCCCTAGAGAAAGACATCATGCTTGGTAAAGTAGAGGGCCAGTGAAAAAGAGGAAGGAAGACCCTCAACGAGACAGATTGACACAGTGGCTGCAACAATCGGTTTAAGCATAACAACGATTGTGAGGATGACGCAGGACGGGCAGTGTTGCTATGAGTCAGAATCGACTTGACAGCACCTAACAACAACAAAAACAATAGCCACATGTGGCTAGTGGCTATCATATAAACATTTCTGTTATGACAGTTTATTGGAGTGCACTTCCCTATGTGGATTTTGGGGACTAGGGTCTTTCAGCCACACGTTGAGAAACTTAGGAATAGAGGCAGAGCTATGACAACTCTCTTGTACTTGGCAACTCCAACTTGAAGAACTGTAATTACTTATGTGTTAATAATACTGGTAAGGAGCCCTGATGCTGCAATGGTTAAGCCCCCGCCTGCTAACCCAAAGATTGGCTGTTCAAACCCACCCAGGGGCTCCACAGGAGAAAGACCTGGCGTTCTGCTCCCATAAAGATTACAACCTAGAAAGCTCTATGGGGCAGTTCTACTCTGTCACTTTGGGTTGCTATGAGTCAAAAATTGACTCATTAGCCCATAACAACAATAGTACTACTGGTAAGCATAGCAACTACAACAACAGAAGGAATAACTTCAGCTACCATTTTATTGGGTACATTCTTAGTGCTCTGTACTCTGTGAGGTGCACCACACACATCAGTTTTTATAAGTTGATATCATTATTCCCACTTCATCGAAACCCAAAGGCTAAGTAACTTGTTGCACATCATTCAACTAGTAAGTAGGAGCCGGTTTGCAGCCCTGGACTGATTCCAAGGCTAACAACGCTTGCTCTCTCCCCTTCATCAGCTGGTTCTACCTGTATAAAACACTAAACCGAATCTGTTGCTCTCAAGTCAATTCCCACTCATAGCAACCCTATAGGACAGAGTAGAACTGCCCCATAGGTTTTCCAAGGAAAGCTGGTGAAATTTTGGTTAGCAGCCCAGCTCTTAACCACTGAGCCACCAGGGCTCCATTCTACCTATATAGAGGCACTAAACTAGTTTTAATGTCCAGTGAAGTTGATGCTGTGCTTTGAAAATATGATTGATTCTAGAGAAGTGTGCTAAAGGCTGAGTCAGTTCTATGGTTCTCAATTATTTCATTGTCCTCCCCAAACCTGGTTCAGGTACCCCTTCTCTGTGTTCCCATGGTCTTCTCTACTTACTTATCTCTATGATTGCATAGTTCACTCTGGACTGAAGTTACTGCTGACTTGGCTGTATCCTCAGGTGAATGATACCCTTCCTGAGGGTTAAGAGCTGGCTCTTGATCATCAGGGTATTATTCCAAGTACCTGGTGTGTATCATGGATACTAAATACATTTCTGTGGATGAATGAATTAAAGAGATTACATTTCAGCAAATGAACTGCATTTCAGAGGATGGGATAAGCATGTAAGTGGTGTCAGAGTTGGTCAGGGAATTCATTAAAGACACTTTCCTGCAACAAGTCAGGCAAAAAGAGACTGAATCCCATCTAGACTGCCACAGCTCAGACTCTTAGGTCTGGAAGCTGTGTAATCGCTTTTAAATCTCCTGACTCTATCTCTCAATCTTCCCTTTTATGCAAAAATTCTCTTTCTGCTGACCTTTGGTAAAAAGCTTTAGTTAGATTTGCTGAACGTTTTTATTTTTTACTGATACGCTAATCTCAAGAATGATGCATTTCAGCTTTAGCATCATTAAAATAGTATCCATTGCCATTCTGCAACTCACTGCTGAGTCAGCATCTCCATTACAGTCTCTGTTTTCTGGGGTTTCGAATTTGGTCATAAAAATTCTCCCAGGGTAGAAACATGTCACGGGAGGTCTTGCTTCAGAATGGTGTTTTTTCAAACAGAATCTCAAAGTACCTTGTTTAACGTATGTGAACTATTGGGGACTTCACAAACATTCAAGTGGAATTCTGAGAAGGGCCTCTAAGGCATTGTTAACTTAACTTATTACCGGGACATGTTGACACTTCATCTTGGAGGTGTCATCAGGCGAGTTTTGAATAGATCCTTTCTCCCCCCTTGGGTAATTGCCTTGGATATATTACGTAGCATATTCCCAGTTTTTGTAAACTCAACGAATTCGCGTTTTTGCAGAATCTCTTTTTCATTATACTCTCCCTCCCACTTTTCACCTGCCTTTGCTCTTACCCAGCTTTTTTCTCACGTTCTCATATAGCATCTTCATTCTCTTTGGAACATACCTGTGTGCCTGGGTGTGTGTGCATGTGTGTGCATGTGTGTGCGTGTGTGTGTGTGCAAGAGATGGCTACATGGGGAACAATATATTTATCTAGTACTTACGGTCAGCTCTCAAATTTTACATGTGCTTATCTACTTTGTGGATTGTTTATGATGAATCTTCTTCCAATTCTATTTCGTCTCCTCTGCCTGGAATATAACCAAATTGACCCCTTTTCCCCACTCTTATGTACTCCTTTGTATATTTTCTGTGGTATATCATTTTAGGAGTGTATTTTTTCCCCCAAAGCCCCATAAAATATGTTTAGAGCCAATTATTTAAGTGAGGCTTTGACTATGCCACTACTTTGTAGTTTCTGGGTCTCCTTTCCTTCATCTTGTGAATAAACAAAGGTTGACTGTTTATACATGAATTTTTTGCACAGATGTTCATAATGTATAGTAAAAAAGGAAAAATTTCAGGCTAAGGTGCAGCGGGCAGAAAGAGAATTTGAAAATAGATGATAGCCCAGTAGTCTATGCTGTACTGTGCGTGGAGAACCATTGGCTGTTGGACGTTTAGAATCTCACCTTCTACTTGATGAATGACTACCTGTGCCAACACTCCTGACAATAAAAATGATCAGAAAATTTACAGCCTTCTCTGTGGCATGAAGGAGAGACCCCAAAGCCCTTTCTGCCTTAATCAGCAGGGACGAGACGCCTCCACACACAGATTCTCTTTCTTCCCAAGGCTGTCTGAAGCTCTACAGTTAGCAAAGCACTTATTAGGGTAATACGTGGATCATCAGCTGTCTCAGAATGAGTAATTGTCTAACTGGGCCAACCAGCTTGTGCATATAAAGTACCTGGATGTAGCTAAAGCAATAAGCTTCAATGGTTTTATTCATTCAGGAGCATCTGCTTAGTGCCAGGTACCTTGCTCTGTTCTGCGGATAGAAAGGTGAAGATGTAGTCTCTTTTCACAAATTGCTCACAGTCTGTTATGCAAAACACAACTGACCAGCTTCCTATAGTAAAATTTAGGATTAGAGTAAAGGCTTATTTATTCAACAAATATTCATTCACTGCTTTCTCTGTGCCAAGCTCTGTTCTAGGCTGTGGGGAGACAGCAGTGAACTACAGACAAGGCCCAGTTCTCTGTCTCCCAGGAAAGTAGTTAAGCTTGGTAGGCAAGGAGCTTTATTTTCTTCACCGCTATATCCCTGGCTGAGTCTCTGGATGGTAAAAACGGTTACGAGCTTGACCACTAGCCGAAAGGCTGGCGGTTCAAACCTACCCAGGGGCACCTTAGAAGACAAGCCTGGCCATCAGCTTCTGAAAGGTCACAGCCTTGAAAACACTATGGATCAGCTCTGCTCAGCACACATGGGGTCGCCATGAGTCAGAATCAACTCAACAGCAACAAACAACAACATATCCCCAACATCTAGTACAGTGCCTGGGACATAGTAGGTACTCAATAAATATTTGGGAATTTGAATTAAAATAAGTATGAGTGGAACAAAAGCTGCAAAAGGGAGTATATTTTCATGGTGTAAGTGCTCAGAGAGGACCAAGGAAGGAAGAGTCATTCCATCTGTGGGGCTCGGGAAGACATTCAGCCCAACCTTGAGCTGTTTATAGGAGGTGGAAAAGCGGAGGGAAGGAAACAGCAATGCCAGATGAAGCAGGAGAAGTACTTACAAGGCATGCGGGTATAACAAAGCATAGCACGTTCTGGACACTGAAATTCAGAGTGGTCAGAGCTCAGAGACTGATTGGGAAGGTTCTGTTTGCCAGGGGCAAGTTTCTGCTACCCTATGGATATTAAAAACAAAACAAAAACCCATTGCCATCGAGTGGATTCCGACTCCTAGAGACTCTATAAGGACAGAGTAGAACTGCTCCATAGGGTTTCTAAGGAGCGGCTGGTAGATTGGAACTGCTGACCTTTTGGTTAGCAGCCACAGCTTACCGTAGCTCTTAAACACTGAGCTATCAGGGCTCCCCTGTGGATGCTGGGGACACCTAGAGTGTGAGCAGAGCAGGCCTTGAACCCCCCTGCATTTCAGGACTCCTCCTTTGTCCGGCCACTTTCCCATAATAGGTGGTATTTTTTGTCTTCCATTTAATGTTTAACCTCCCCTCCCCTGCCCATGTCAGCCAACCAGACCTATCATCCTTTTGAGGCTTTTCTGGCTGATCTCTTAAAATGTGTTGCCTTAAGTCCTGTGTGTGTCCCCATTATTTAGACAGGAACTAAACAACTTGCCATCTTGAGACCCCTGCCCGAGTGAGCCACCTTTCTGAAGCAGCCAAGAGGATGCATCGCATAGTGGATGAGAGGCCAGCAGCACACTCAGAACCATAAAGAAAGCTGGCAGAGTTTGACTTCCCACATTAAAAATTAACGGTGTGCAGTGGACGGCAAAGCCTGCTACCACGCTTCTCCCCCATGAAGCACATAATGGGAGAAGTGGCCCTCCCCAGACGATGGGAAGGGAACATTTTTGCACAGAGGTGCCAATTTAATCATCAGAGGAAAGTTCTGAGAATCAAATGGAGGGCAGAACTCTCAGGAAGAGGCTGAAGGTTTAATTGCCCATTTGTGAGGCCCAAAATCCCCTTACAGGCTTGTATAAGGGCCAGGGGAAGTACACCCGCCACAGAGCCTTACACAGAGTAGACATGCAGTAAATATCTTCTGAATGATAAATAAGATCAAGGATGTAAACAGGCCAACTCTGGCGGATGCCACAGAGGTAAGGATATTCTTAATAGTGTTTGCAGAGGCTTTATAGGGTAAAAAACGCTTTCACAAACAACGTCTCTTTTTGTCTTCAGCCCTACCTGGCATAAGAGAAAGTTTCACCATTTTTCAGAGGAGTCCCTGGGAAGTTAAGTGACCCACCCAAGGTTGGACAGTGGTTAGCGCTGTCCTTGAGACATGAACTCAGGTCTACTAAATTAGAATGTAGGATGTTTCCTTTATACCCTGAAAGGATAACGCTCATGCAGTAATACTCTATTTCTCAAAGTATATTACTAGATGACTGCTTAAAAAATCACCTCATGGGGGTTGTGGGGACCATGGTCTCGGGGAACATCTATCTCAATTGGCATGACACAGCTTATAAAGACAATGCTCTACATTCTACCTTGGTGAGTAGTGTCTGGGGTCTTAAAAGCCTGTGAGCGGCCATCTAAGATACTCCACTGGTCTCATGCCTTCGGGAGCAAGGGAGAATGAAGAGACCAGGATACAAGGAAAAGATTAGTCCGAAGGACTAATTGCCCACAGCTACCAAGGCCTCCACAGGACTGAGCACAGTACAGTTAGATGGTGCCTGGCTACCACCGCTGACTGCTCTGACCAGGATCACAACAGAGGGTTCTGGACAGAGCTGGAGAAGGATGTAGAGCATAATTCTAACTCACAAGAAAAAGACCAGATTTACTGACCTAAAGGAGACTGGAGAAACCTCGAGAGTATGGCCCCCAGACACCCTTTTAGCTCAGTGGTGAAGTTACCTCCGAGGTTCACTGTTCAGCCTGGGAGCAGACAGCCCTGTAAAACCAAATGAGACTAACGAGGTACAGGAGTCCAGTGACAACGGGCCAGAAGGCAGAAGGGGAGAAGGAAGCTGGTGATAGGGAACCCAAGGTTGAGTAAGGATATTGTTGATGTGTTGTGAGATTGTTAACCACTGTCATAGGGAAACATGTGTAGTAACTGTTAAATGAGAAACTATTTTGTTCTGCAAGCCTTCATCTTAAGTGAGAATAACAGCACAATTGGAAGAGCGTAGTCAATGTCACTCAACTGTGTATGTAGAAATTTTTGAAACGGTGTTATCTTTGGCTATGTGTATTTTCACCAAAAAAAAAAAAAAAAAGGTTGAGAATTTAGAGGGTTAATAATGTTGTGGGGTTGTTAACCAATGTCATAAAACAACATGTGTACTACTGTTTCATGAGAAACTATTTGTTCTGTAAACCTTCACCTGAAGTACAATAAAATATAAAAAAAAAGAAAAAAAGAAAATCACCTCATGGGAATTAAAAATGCAGATATAGGGAGGGGCCTCATGCAATCAACCTTTCTGGAAATAGAGTCCTGGGAATCCGCATTTAAATAAGAGCACTAGGGAATTCTGACATTCAGAAATTTAAGAACCTTCCATGTTCACTGCAGTTTTCACAATAGCCAAAATGTGGAAAGAACCAAAATATGCATCAACTGATAAATGTCTAAACAAAATGTAGTACATACATACAATGGAATATTACTCAGCCATAAAGAGAAATGAAGTTCTGATTCATGGCACAACACAGATGAACCTGGAAAACATCGTGCCAAGTAAAATAAGTAGCAAAACAATAAATACCATATGATCTCACTTTTATGAAATAATATATAGAAACCAAAGACGACTAGCGGTTACCAGAGGTGGGAGGGAAGGAGAAATGAGAAGTTTTTGCTTAGTAGGCACTGAGTTTCTGTTAAAGGTGGTGGAAATATTTGGAAAATGGTTGCACAACATGAAGAATGCAGTCAATGTCACTGAATTATAGACATAGAAACTGTTAGTGAAGTTGTATATATTTTCACCAAAAAAAAAAAAAAAGAAAAAGTTTGAGAACCAACTACTACACTGACAGGGAACTACCAGAAATTCAAGCTGGATTCAGAAGAGGATGTGGAATGAGTGATATCACTGTGGGTGTCAAATGGATCCTGGCTAAAAGCAGAGAATACCAGAAAGATGTTTACCTGTGTTTTTATTGACTACACAAAGGCATTTGACTGTGTGGATCATAACAAGTTATGGATAACATTGCAAATGATGGGAGTTCCAGAACGCTTAATTGTGCTCGTGCAGAACCTGTACATAGACCAAGAGGCAGTCGTTCGAACAGAACAAGGGGATACTGCGTAGTTAAAAATTGGAAAAGGTGTGTGCCAGGGCTGTATCCTTTCACCATACTTATTCAATCTGTATGCTGAGGAAATAATTCAAGAAGCTGGACTAGATGAAGAAGAACAGGGCATCAGGACTGGAGGAAGACTCATTAATAACCTTCGATATGCAGATGACACAGCCTTGCTTGCTGAAAGCGAAGAGGTTTTGAAGCACTTACTGATGCTACTAAAGAAGATCATAGACTACAGCCTTCAGAATGGATTACACTTCGACATAAAAAAAAAAAAAAAACTCCTTACAAATGGACCAGTAAACAACATCATGATTAACGGAGAAAAGATTGAAGTTGTCAAGGATTTAATTTTACTTGGATACACAGTCAACGCCTATGGAAGCAGCAGTCACGTATTCGAAGACGTTGTATTGGGCAAATCTGCCATCTCTAAAAGCAAGAGGTTTAAAACTATACAACTTTACATTTCTGGAGAGTCATAATTTAATTGTTGATTAATTAGAAGCAATATCTGGATAATCTCTAATCCAGTCTAAGATAGTTAAAATTCAGAAGACACTGGCTTTTCCTCAGAAAATCCAGGACACAGATTATAACTGAGGTCAATAAATTCTGGTTTCATTGGTTTAGCAAAAAATTATTCCTGAAGATTTCTGAAGTTCTCCTCCTGCCATGAGTTTTCAGATATTTTTACAAACCCTCAGTTCACAAGGTCAAAATTTGTTTTTGACCTAAGCAATTCAAATATGCATATTTTCCTTTCTATCTGAAAAGGAACTTACTGGGACTAACAAATAGACAATTGTTTTCTGATATCTCATTCACAGCCAAGAGTACCTCTCAGACCAAAACCCCTGTTCTGGAAGCTAGATGCAGTGTCTACCTTGTCTGAATTCACAGAGCAAGCCATCTTTCTTTCATTTATGACTTATCACTTATGTGTAGTGTTATTGTTACTAGAATGTGTTTCTTTTCCTCTGTGAATAGATTTGCACTTCTTTTAAGAGATGAGCATACTTACATTGGTGTTGTTAGGTGCTGCTGAGTCACTTCTGACTCATGGAGACCCCCTGTACAGCAGAACGAAACACTGCCCAGCCCCAGGCCATCCTCGTAGTCATTGTTACGCTTGAGCCCATTGTTGCAGCCACTGTGTCAGTCTGTCTCCTTGAGGATCTTCCTCTCCTTCACTGACCCTCTACTTTACCAAGCATGGTTTCCTTCTCCAGGGACTGGTCCCTCCTGATAACATGTCTAAAGTGCATGAGACGAGATTCCACCATCCTTGCTTCTAAGGAGCATTCTGTCTGTACTTCTTCCAAGACAGATTTGTTCTTTCTTCTGGCAGTCCACAGTATATTCAATATTCTTTGCCAACACCGTAATTCAAAGGCATCAATTCTTCGATCTTCCTCATTCGTTGTCCATCTTTCGCAAGTATATGAGGCAATTGAAAACACCATGGCTTGGGTCAGGCGCACCTTAGTCCTCAAAGTGACATCTTTGCTTTTTAACACTCTAAAGAGGTCTTTTGCAGCAGATTTGCCCAATGCCATGCGTTGTTTGATTTCTTGACTGCTGCTTCCATGGGTGTTGATTATGGATTCAAAAAAATTTATAGAATTTTATATTCAGCACAGGGTCTTAGCAAAGTAAACGCTGTATAGTTAACTTCTAAGACACTCTCAAATGATCCATGTCTCCATGTATTTGTGCCCTTCCCACGCTGAATCAGGGCTGGCTTTGTGTGACCAATACAATATTTCAAATGTGACGATGTGTGACTTCCAACACTAGGTCACAAAAGGCACTGGAGCTTCTTCCCTATTCTCTTGGGTCATTCACTCTAAAGGAAGCAGCTGTCCTGTATGAGGATGCTCAGACAATCCTGTGAAGAGGCCCACGTCTAGAGGAGCTGAGGCCCTGAGTAACAGCCAGCACCAACCCGCCAGCCCTGTAAGAGAGTTGCCTTGGAAGTGGATACTCTAGGCACAGTCAACATCTGACTGCAACCCGAGAGAACCCAAGCTAGAATTTTCCAGTCAAGCTGCTGTAATTTTCTTTCCCACAGAAACTACGCAATACTAGCTGCTTGATCATCTGGCCCTGGGCATTTGTTTAATAGACAAGATTTTATGGCAAATAAATGATAATTGTTGCTTTAAGCCAAAAAGTTTTGAGGTAATTTGTTACCCAGCAGTAGATAGCAGAAAGAGAATTTTGTGGTCAAAGGCAAGAGTATGAAAAATGAAATGTTCAGATTATTTGATGCATGTCAGATTCCATGACTGACATGAGCCTGTATGTCACTCTGCAAGTCATATGAAGATTTTTAAGAAAAGTTAGTTTTTAATTTGGTTTTAGAAGAATAGATCATGGTGGTAAGGTAGAGAAAGATAACTTATATTTGTGGCATATACAAAAGTTTGAAGTCTGGCTGCTTTCAAGGTTGGCCAGCAGAAATGGTGGTTCTGGAAATGACAAAATATGTTAGTTATAGAAAGGTAGACTTAAAAGTAAAGAAAGATATTTCAGGGAGCACTTCCAGAATGCCGGAATAAGGACTTCCAAAAATCTGCTCCTCCATACAAGCAACTTCACAGTGATGTATTGTGAAAAAGACTTGAAGGGCCATTAATTGACTTTTTTTTTTATGTTTTAGGTGGAAGTTTACAGTGCAAATTAGTTTTTCATTCAAAAATTTATACACAAATTGTTTTGTGACATTGGTTGCAATGCCCACAATGAGTCAGCACTCTCGCCCTTTCCCTTTGCACCTCGAGTTCCCCTGTCCACTCTTCAGGATTCCTGTCCCTTCCTTCCTTCTCCTCTTTGCTTTTGGGCAAACGTTGCCCGTTTGGTCTCTTATACTTAATTGAACTAAGAAGCACATTCCTCGCGTGTATTATTGTTTGTTTTATAGGCCTGTATAATCTTTTGCTGAAAGGTAGACTTAGAGAGTGGCTTCACTTCTGACTTAGCAGGGTGTCTGGGATCCTCCAGTCTCTGTCAGACAAGTAAGTCTGGTCTTTTTATTTTTTTTATTTTTTTAATTTGAATTTCGTTCTACATTTTTCTCCCACTTTGTCCAGAACCCTCTATTGTGATCCCCATCAGAGCAACCAGTGGTGGTAGCTGGGCACCATCTAATTCTTCTGGGCTCAGGCTGGTGGAGGCTGTGGTTCATGTTATCCGTTAGTCCTTTGGACTAATATTTTCCTTGGTTTTCTTCATTCTTCTTTGCTCAGACCACGATAGGACCGTATAGGTATATTTCAGACAGCCATTTGCAAGCTTTTAAGACCCCAGATGCTACTCACCAAAACAGGATGTAGAGCATTTTCTTTGTGAACTATGTTATGCCAGTTGACCTATATGTCTTCCTGAGACCATGGTTCCCAGCCCTCAACCCCAGTAACTTGGTCTCTCAAGGTGTTTGGATGTGTCTAGGAAGCTCCTATGACTTTGCCTTGGAAAAGCTGCACTGACTTCCCTTATGTTGTGTGTTGTCTTTCCCTTCACCAAATTTAACACTTGTATACTATCTAGTTAGTGATTTCCTCTCCCACGCCCTCCTCTCCCTTGTACCCATCAAAAATTGTTTTTTTTTCTGTGTGTAAACCTATTTTGGGGTTTTTCTAATAGTGGTCTCATACAATATTTGTCCTTTTGTGATTGACTTACTTCTCTCAGCATAATGCCCTCCAGATTCATCCACGTTGTGAGATGTTTCACTGATTCAGAGTTGTTCTTTATCATTTATGTAGTATTTCACTGTGTGTATGTAACCATTATTTATTTATCCATTCATCTGTTGATGGGCACTTAGTTTGTTTCCATCTTTTCACTATTGTGAATAATGCTGCAATGAACATGGGTGTGCATATGTCTATTTGTGTGACTGCTATTATTTCTCTAGAATATATTCCTAGGAGTGGGATTGCTGGATCATATGCTATTTCTGTTTGTAGCTTTTTAAGGAGGCGCCATTTCATTTTCTGTAGTGGTTGTACCATTTTACATTGCCACCAGCAGTGCATAAGAGTTCCAATTTCCTTGCAACACACGACCTCTCCAACATTTCTTATTTTCTGTTTTTATTTTTATTTTTTTGATTAGTGCCAGTAATGTTGGGGTGAGATAGTATCTCACTGTAGTTTTGATTTGAATTTCTCTAATGGCTAATGATCGCAAGCATTTCCTCGTTTGTCTAGCTTCCTGAATGTCTTCTTTGGTGAAGTGTCTGTTCATATCCTTTGCCCATTTTTTAATTGGATTATTTGTCTTTTTGTTGTTGAAATGTTGAAGTATTCTAAAGATTTTAGAGATTAGACCCTTGTCGGATATGTTGTAGACAAAAAATGTTTCCCAATCTGTAGGTTCTCTTTTTACTCTTGCAGTGAAGTCTTTTGTTGAGCATAAGTGTTTAATTTTTAGGAGCTCTGAGTTATCTAGTTTATCTGCTGGAGTTTGTGAATTGTTAGTTATAGTTTGTATTATGTTTATACCATGTACTAGAGCCTCTAGTGTTGTCCCTAATTTTTCTTCCACGATTTTTATTGTTTTAGGTTTATGTTTATGCTCAATCCATTTTGGTTAGTTTTTGTGTATGGTGTGAGTTATGGGTCCTATTTCATTTTTTTACAGATGGATGCCCAGTTTTGCTAGCACCGCATGTTGAAAAGACTATCTTTTCCCCCATTTAATGAACTTCTATACTTTTTCAAAGATCAGCTGAGTATAGGTGGGTGGATTTACATTTGGGTTCTCGATTCTGTTCCACTGGTCTGTGTATCTGCTGTGGCACCTGTACCAGGCTGTTTTGGTTACTACTGTAGCTGTATAGTAGGTTCTGACATCAGGTAGTGTAAGGCCTCCTACGGTGTTCTTTTTCTTCAATAATTCTTTGCTTACTCGGACCTCTTTCCTTTCCATATAAAGTTGGTGATTAGTTTTTCCATCTCATTAAAGAAGGCTGTTAGTATTTGGATTGGGATTGCATTATATCTGTAGATCGCTTTGGGTAGGATTGACATTTTCACAATGTTGAGTGTTCCTATCCATGAGCATAGTATATTTTTCCGTTTATGTAAGTCTCTTGGTTTCTTGCAGTAGTGTTTTGTAGTTTTCTTTGTATAGTCTTTTACATCGCTGGGTAGGTTTATTCCTAAATATTTTATCTTTTTAGGAGCTATTATGAATGGTATTGTTTTCCTGATTTCTTTTTCGAAGCTCTCTTTGTTGGTGTATAGGAATATAACTGATTTTTATATGTTGATCTCGTATCCTGCTGTTCTGCTGAATCTTTCTGTTATCTCCGGTAGTTTTCTTGTAGAATCTTTGGGGTTCTCTATGTATAGGATCATATCATCTGCAAATAGGAGTAGCTTTACTTCTTTTCTAGTTTGGAAGCCCTTTTTCTTTTTCTTGCCTTATTGCTCTAGCTAAGACTTCCAACCCGATGTTAAATAGGAGTGGTGATAAAGGGCATCCTTGCCTTGTTCTTGTTTTCAGGGGGAACGTTTTTAGCCTTTCTGAGTTGAAAATGATGTTGGCTGTTTGTTTTGTATAGATGCCCTTAATTATGTTGAGGAATTTCCTTTCTATTCCTATTTTGTTGAGAATTTTTATCAGGAATGGGTGGTGGACTTTATCAAATGCCTTTTCTGCATCGATTGAGATGATCATGTGATTCTTTATATTTGTCCTATTTATGTGGTGTATTACATTGATTCATTTTCTAATGTTGAACCATCCTTGCATACCTGGTATGAATCCCACTTGGTCGTGGTGTATTATTTTTTAGATAGGATGCTGGATTCTTTTGGATAGAATTTTGTTGAGAATTTTTTTCATCTATATTCATGAGAGATATTGGTCTGCAATTTTCTTGTGGTGTCTTTGCCTGGCTTTGGTATCAGGGTTATGCTGGCTTCGTAGAATGAATTCAAGAGTATTTCTTCCTTTTCTGTGCTCTGAAATAATTTGAGTAGTACTGTTGTGAGCTTTTCTCTGAATATTTGGTAAAATTCTCCAGTGAAGCCATCTGAGCCAGGGCTTTTTTTGTTGTTGTTGGGAGTTATTTTTAGCACCTCTTTGATCTCTTCTCTTGTTATGGGTCTGTTCAGATTTTCTTTCTCAGCTTGTGTTAGTCTAGGTAAATATTGTGTTTCTAGAAATTTGTCCATTTCTTCTCGGTTGACAAATTTGTTGGAGTACAGTTTTTCATAGTGTTCTGTTATGATCCTTTTTATTTCATTTGGGTCTGTTGTAATGTCCCCCATCTCATTTCAGTTATTTGCTTCCTCTTCTATTTTTCTTTCTTCAGTTTGGCCAGTGGTTTGTCTGTTTTGTTGATATTTTCGAAGAAACAACTTTTGGTCTCATTGATTCTTTTTACTGTTTTTCTGCTCTCTGTTTCATTTATTTTCACCCTAATCTTTATTATTACCTTTCTTGTGGTGGCTGTGGGCTTCTTTTGCTGATCTCTTTCTTTTATTCAAATTGTAGGGCTAACATTTTGATTTTGGCCCCTTCTTCTTTTTTTATGTGTGTGTTTATGCTATAAATTGACCTCCAAGTACTGCTTTTTCTGTGTCCCAAAGGTTTTGGTAGGATGTGTTTTCATTCTCATTTGATTCTAGGAATCTTTTTTATTACCGCTTTGATTTTGTCTATTACCCAGTAGTTTGTAAGCAAGGTGTTATTCAGGTTCCATGTATTTGATTTTTTTCCCTTGCTTTCCCTGTTACTGATTTCTACTTTTATGACATTTTGATCAGAAAGAATGCTTTGTATTATTTCAATGTTTTGGATTTTATTGAGAGTTGCTTTGTGGCCTCAAATGTGGTCTGTTCTGGAGAATGTTCCATGTGCATTGGAAAACAGTATACTTTCCTGCTTTTTTGTGGAGTGTTCTCTGTGTGTCTATGAGATCAGGTTGGTTGGTTTTGGCTTAGTTCTTCTATATCTCTGAGTTTCTTCCTAGATGTTCTGTCCATTACTGACAGTGGTGTGTTGAAGTTTCCTTCTATTATTGTGGAACAGTCAATTTCTCTGTTCAGTGCTGTTAGAGTTTATGTATTTTGAAGCCCTGTAATTGAGTGCATAGAAATTTATTAAGATTATGTCTTTTTGGTGGATTGTCTCTTTAATCATTTTATAAAGTCCTTGTCTTTTATGCTTGGTTTTTCCTTAAAGTCTATTTTATTGGAGATTAGTATTGCCACTTCTGCCCTTTTTTTGTTATTGTTTTCTTGATATGTTTTTTCCCATCATTTGATTTTTAATATATTTATGTCTTTGTGTCTAAAGTGTGTCTCTTGTAGACAGCATAGTAATGGGTCATGTTTTATTATCCATTCTACCACTCTCTGTCTATTTACAGGTGTGTTTAAGCCATTCACATTCAGTGTAGTTATCAATAGGTATGAGTTTATTGCTGTCATAATGTTCTGCTTTTCTTTTTTTTTCTTTTTTTCTTTTTTTTTTTTTTTTTGTGGTGCTGACTTTTTCTTTGTTCCTCTTACTTTCCTGTGCTGAGTTCCTTTTGTTTGTGGATTTTCTTTTCTTTTGTTATTATAGATTTTGTGTTTGCTGAGTGTTTACGTTTTTCTTCTTTTTTATTCTGATGAGTAGGTTTGTTAACTTTCTTCATGGGTACCTTGAAATTTATCCTTATCTTCCTATGTTTGAACCAGTCTTTTATTACTTGATATCACCTTACCTTCTCTGCTTTTGAAAGTTCTGTGCCTACACCATTCATTCCCTCTTTTGTTGTCTTGGCATTGTCGTCATTTACAGATAGACATCTGTTTCCCTGTTTTAAGTCTTTTAGCTTTGTTTTATTATTGTGAGTTCTTTACCTACGTTGGATCTGGCTGATGCTGTCCTGTGTCCTAGACTCTAGTTGTTGTCTGATATTGTTGTTTTCTCTAACTGAAGGACTCCTTTTAATATTACTTGTAAGTTTGGTTTGGTTTTTACAAATTTCCTTAATTTCTGTTTATCTGGAATTGTCCTAATTTCACCCTCGTATTTGAGAGAGTTTTGAAGGATATATTATTTTTGGTTAGTAATTTTTTTTCTTTCAAGTTTTTATGTATGTCATCTCACTGCCTTTTTGCCTGCATAGTTTCTGCTGAGTAATCAGAGCTTAGTCTTATTATTTCCCCTTTGTAAGTGACTTTTCACTTTTCTTGAGATGCTCTCAAGATTCATTCTTTGTCTTTGGTTTTGGCAAGTGTGATTATGATATGTCTTGGTGACTTTCTTTTGGGGTCTGTCTTAGGCTGGTTTCTCTAGAGAAGCAAAACCAGTAAAGTGTATAAATATATATATATAGAGAGATTTATATCAAGGAAACAGCTCACGCGATTGTAGAGGCTAGAACATCCCAAGTCCATGGATCAGGGTAGAGGCCTCTCCCAAGTCACACAGCCGCAGAAGCCAGCAAGCCCAAGATCGGCAGTCTGGAGATCAGGGCTCCCATTCACAGGCTATGCAGATCGATGAATCCCAGGTTCAGCAGATAAGCTGATAGCTCAAGTCCCAAGAACCGGAGATGAGATGACAGGAGGCAGCCGCAGAATCCAGAGAGTGCAAAAAGCCAGAACGTCTGCTTATATTCAGATGCAGGCCACACCGCCAAGGAGACTCCCTTTCTTCTGATTGGCTACTCATAGTATATTCAATCACGGGAGTGATTACATTAAAACACTGAGAATCATGACCCAGCCAAGTTGACACACAATTTCAACCATCACAGGGTCTATCCTATATGAGGTTCATGGAGCTTCTTAGATGGTTAGTTTTTCATCTTTTGGGTTATTTGGGAAGTTTTCTGCCTGCAAATCTTCAACAATCTTCTCTGTGTTTTCCATTTCCTCTGTTTTGAAACTCCAGTCACATACAAATTTTTGATGTTGATTGTGTTACACATAATTCTTAGGTTTTCTTCATTCTTTTCTCTGATTTTTCCTCAAACAAAGGTGTCCATGGATTTGTCTTCTGTCTTGCTGATTCTGTCTTTCATTGTTTCATATTTTTTCCTAAGGCCTTCTGTCGAGTAGTCCACTTCTGAAATTTTGTTGTTTATCTTTTGAATTTCTTGTTGCTGTTCTGTATGATTTCTAATTATTTATCTTGACATTTTGGTCTTGAAATATTTTCCTGAATTCCTCTATCGCTCTGTCTGTGTTTTTCTTGATTTTGGCTATGTTTTCACCAGGTTTTCCATGATTTTGACTATTTTTTATTTGGTTTTGTCTGTTTTCCTTGATCTCTTTCCTAATTTCTTGGAGAGCCCTAAATATTAGTCATTTAAATTCCATATCAGATAGTTCAACTGCCTTTTCTTCTGCCGGAAGGTCATCTGATTCTTTATTTTGTTCACTTGCTGGAGCCATCTTGTCCTGCGTTTTTTATGTTTGATATTATTTTCTGTCTCTGAGCTATTAAGGTGTTGTTTTATTTATTTACTGTTTGTATAATCACTTGTTTCATCCTGCTTTTTAGTTTTGTTTTGATATGTCAGGGCAGGTGGGGCCAGGTGTGCTTTTCTGCTTGCTCATCTGTGAGCACGATAGCTATAAACACCTTATCTGAGCTGGTAGAGCACTAGCAGGCAGGGCAAGCCTGTTTGCTGTCCACTGGTTTGGCGAGGTGTCTGAGGGCAAACTAGGCATGCACTGTCTGCCTCCTGATGTTGGTCCAGTGGTGTAGTAGTGTTCATAGCTTCTCACCAGATAGACAGGGGTGTTGGACGGGGAGTGGTACGGGCTGTCTTCCCACCATTCAGCTGGTTGAGTGATGAGAGGCGAGGGGCAGTACGGGCCCAATGTGGTGGCAGGCCTGAGTGCTGGGGACACTCTATAGCCACAGCAGCATGGCTGGGCAAGTGAGAAAGGGGGTGGCATATAGGACTAAGTGCAGGGGCAAAAGAAAAGGGAAGAAAAAGAAAAAAATGGCGGCATGGTGGAGGCCAGCCAGTGGGGGTGGGGTGGACCCAGGTGCTGGTGGAAAAGGAGGGGAGGTGACGTACTGGGCTAGCTATGAGGGAGAAAGAGAAAATAATATAATAAAAATAAATGAAAGAAACTGGTGGTGCCATGGGGCTGACAAGTGCGGGCAGGGTGGACCTGAGAGCTGGCTTAAAGGGAGGGGAGGTGACATACAGGGTTTTATGAGAAGGAGAAGAAAAAGAGAAAGAAAAAAGCAAATATATATATATATATACGGCAGTGTGGCAGGAGCTGGCAGGTGGGGGTGGACCAGTGGCTTTCTAGCTGTGACGGTGTGGCATGGCCTGGTAGCAAGTGGAGGAGGTGACATATGGGGCTAGGTGGGAGGGAGAAAGAAAAAGACAAAAGAGAAAGAAATGGCACAGCAGGAGCTGGTGGGTGGGTGCGAGGCAAACCCTGGGCAATGGTGGCGGGACGGTGGCACTGTAGCCAAGACAGGAAGGGGTGGAAGTGGTGTACAGGGCTAGTTGGGAGGGAGAAAGAAAAGGAAGAAAGGGGAAAAAATAATAAAATAAAATATAAAAATGGCATGGCAGGAGCCAGTTGGTGGGGGCAGGAGAGCCTGGGGCTCTCTATCCATAGAGGTAATACGTTGCCCAGAGGAAAGGGGTAGATGTGGCATATGGGGCTAGGTGGGAGGGAGAAAAAAAGGAAAAAAGGAGGAAGAAAAGAAAAAATACATTAAGTGAAATTAAAAAATGGCATGGCAGGAACTGGTGGGTGGGAGTGGGGTAGACTCTGGACATTGGCTGGCCTGTGGCTCTCTAAGCACGGTGAGGTGTGGCCCAGCAGGAAGGGGTGGAGGTGGCATACTGGGCTAGGAAGGAGGGAGAAAAAAAGGAAGAAAGGGAAAAAAAGAAAAAAATAGATAAAATTAAAAAATGGCTTGGTGGGATCCAGTGAATGGGGGTGGGGTAGACCGAGGACAGCAGAGGTCCAGTGGCTGTCAAGCTATGGCAGTGTGGTGTGGCCTGGCAAGAAGAGGGGAAGGTGGCTTACAGGTACAGGTGGGAGGGTGGAAGAAAAGGAAGTAAGGGGAAAAAAATGGTGCAGCAGGAGCCAGTGAGGGCAGGGCCTGGGGTGTCAGTGGGTCATTGGCCTCTCTCTGAGTGATGCAGTGTGGCACATCACAAATGGGTGGAGGTGGTGTGCGGGTCTTGGTTGGAGGGAGATAAGAGGAAGAAAGGGGAAAAAATGACACTGCAGGAGCCAACAGGATGGCAGTGTGGACCTGGGGTGGCAACAGGCCAGTGACTCTCTAGCCAAGCAGAGTAGCGTGCCCTGTTGGGAGCGGGTGGAGGTGGCATATGGGGCAGAAGGGTTCGTGAAGGAAAGTGTGTTTTTCTGGTTACCAGGTGCTCTGTCTCCTGCTGGGAGCTCCATCAAGTTGTCTTCTCGTGCTCCCTGCGTGTTGCTGGCTACGCTCCAAGATGGCAACACTGTGCTGTGTTAGTTGGCATGGGACCTCCACTCTGTATCTCTCCTCATTCTCTGTTTTCCTTCAGTTTCTTCTTCCATTTGGTGTTTGATCTAGTTCTTTATCCCTTCATTTGATGCTTAAGGTTCCAGTATTGATGTTTGTATCCATTTTACTTAGTTTTTTGGGTCTTTGCTGCAGATGGTCGGCATGGTGTTTCTGTATATGGTACCACATTGGCTCCACCCACCCCACCCCCACTAATGACTTTGAAGATGGAATTCGGCTATGAACCAAGGAATGTGAGCAGCCTCTGTAAGCTAGAGAAGTCTATTAAGTAAAATGAGCAAAAGATTTGAATAGACATTTCTCCAGAGAAGATATACAAATGGCCAATATATGCATGAAAACATGTGCAGCATCATTAGTCGTTAGGAAAATGCAAATCAAAACCACAAGATACCATTTCACACCTACTAAGATGGCTAAAATTCAAAAATAGAAAGACAATAACAAATGTTGGCCAGAATGTAGAGAAACTGGAAACCACATACGCTCATACACTGCTGGTTAGATTGTAAAATGGTGCAGACACTTTGGGAAAGTGCTGGGTGGTTTCTCAAAATGTTAAAAATACAGTTATCTTGTAGCCTAGCGATTCCAATCCTAGGTATATACCCCGCAGAGTTGTAAACATATCCACTCAAAATCTCATGCATGACCATTCACAGCAGCATTATTCACAAGAGACAAAAAGTGGGAACAACCCAAATGCCCATCAGCTGATGAATGGACAAATAAAATGTGTTATATGCATGCAAGGGAATATTATTCAGCAACAAAAAGAAATGAAGTACTGATACATGCTACCGCATAGATAAACCTTGGAAACGTCATGTTAGGTGAAAGGAGCCAGTCAAAAAGGCCACATATTATATGACTACATTTACAAGTATCCCTGAATTATGATGTATTTGAGTTACGATGAACTGCCCTTATGACTGTCCTTTTTTTTTTTTTTTGTACAGCTTGTCATTAGTAATATGTACTACATACAGTGTTGCAGCACATAATTTGCTGATGTTATCATTTTCTTGCCAACCCCCAAAGATAAATAAAGATCAGATTTATAAAGATGTTGATAATAAAAGGCAATAATAATGAAAACTAAAAAAAAAAAAAAAAGGTGGGGGCATGTCTTTTTGGGATGATGAAATGTTCTAAAGTTACATACTGGCTATAGTTGCACAACTCTGCAAATATACTGAAAACCCCTGAATTGTACAGTTTAAAGGTGATTTTTTTTGGTATTTGAATTATATGTCAATAAAACTGTTACAGAGCAAAAAGAAAGTCCTTTCGAATTCTTAAATAATACATCATTAAAAACTGTAGTACAGTGTGGACTGGGATGGGACATATCAACATGTAGCAGTCTGAACTGAGGAACCAGAACAAAGCTAAGAAACCATTGCCCTGGTGTGTACATTTTAAAAAAATGCTTTAGTTAAAAATCTCAACAGTGCTATCTACTTAGCCTATCAATAGGACAACATAGTATCATGGTAGAGCACTACTGTGAGCTAAGAATAAGGTGAATCCAGCTAGAATTCTAGCTCAAGCTCTGACAGCAAGTATGTTTGGCTGTTTAACAAATCATTTCATAGTTTCAGGGTAAAATGTGGAGGTTGTCCAGGACTGGTGTTGGGAAAATATGCTTCAGGTTATCATCTGCAGGGGTTGTAGGATATGGAACATGGTGGGGAAGTATGAGAGGCTGAGAGAGCAGAAGGAGCCCAGCCACAGCAAATCTGATTTTATATGTTTTACATATGGTACAATGTTTTGCTTAGCTAAAAAGAAAGTTTCAACTCCTTGGACTTGATTTCTAAATTGTCTTTCAGCTGTTTCGCACTAAAGTCTCTATATAAGCCATTGCCATCAAGTTGATTCCAATTCATAGCGACCCTATGAGTGTCAGAGTAGAATTTCACTCTATAAGGTTTTCAATGGCTGTAATATTCTGAAAGTAGATTGCTAACCCTTTCTTCCATGGTGCCACTGGGTAGATTTGAATCAGCAATCTTTCAGTTGGCAGCCGAGCACAAACCATTTGTGTCACCCAAGGACTTAAAGTCTATATATAGAAACCTTCTATTTAAATCCAGTCCTCTTATGTCCTTATATATTTTCCTTGAAACCCCTGCATTCCCCTGTCTCCAACAATCATTATCTTTTCCATGCAAGATAAAATATAAATGATCTGAATTACCACAGATGTTAACTGTCTCTAATTCCAGTTAGCATACATGTTGCTATATCACTAACATTTCACTTGATTTAATGTCAGTGTCGTGAATCACATAAGTCATATCAAAAGCCACTTTGCAAATACTTTGAGTGACAACTCACTCCCAGAAATATGTGTTTTCTGACAAGGCAGAGATGTAATTCATCCAATAAAAATGATAAAACGTATATTCATTCCTGTGGGGTGCTTAAGTGACCTCTTCACGTTTCTGTGGCAGTTGATTTTTTTTAACCTCTCAGTACAATTGAAGAAAGGTACATATTTTAAGCAAATTCACCAAGATTAATAACAATGCTCTGTATTTTATTAATTTATTTCGAAGAGTAGAAATTGGAATCCGCAGTTACAGAATGTGGCTTAACCTCTCTTATGTGATACTTTTGCATACTGAGCTCAGGTACGATAGCTCTTGTGTAAACCCAACTCAGAGCGACCCTATAGGACAGAGTAGAAGTACCCCATAGGGTTTCCAAGGGGCAGCTGGTGGATTTGACCTGCCGACATTTTGGTCAGCAGCCAAGCTCTTAACCACGGTGCCACCAGGGCTCCAGCTCCTGAGTAAACCCCCATTTTTCCTTAACAATCCCTAAGTCTTTCCATAAAAATAATGAAATATACTCTTGCAAAAAAAGCATAGTTGTTTTACATCATCAAACAAAAGTAAATAAAAAGAGTCAGGGAAAGATTATATCGTGAGGTGCTTTCTTTTTTCTTTAGCTAAATTTTTAAATATATGAAGGTCGACATATTTATGTGAAGAATATGTTCTTGAAGACCTCAAACAATGAAAAAACTTGTAGGATTCAAGACACATTTTTTCTGTAAGAGCAGATTTAAAGAAGGGGGGAAAGTAAATCTAGAAGTGTTTGCTTTAATGCTGTTTTTTGTTTTCTTGGTATTAACTGACATTTTTCAGGACCCTTCTAAATTAGCAGTGCATTGAGTCATACTGATCGTTTGGTTTTCTCTATCGTGTTTTAGAAGCTCCCTTAATTTCCATAGTCACTGATTTTAGGAGGTTTTTTTGTTGTTGCTTTTTTTTATTTAAACAGCACTAGAACCATCGCTTAAAGAATCTTTAGATAACAAGGTTATAGGATTTTTTTTTTTTTCAAAATCATAACTCCAGCTTGCAAGAAAACAACGTTTTTGGGTGTGAATCTGTCACCCAAAATATTTGAAAAGTGGTTTATGAATGTTGTAAAAACAGTACAGTGATCCCCAAATCACTTGCAGAAATGCCATTCAAAGTGAACAAAAATATAGACCAGCAGCTTATGAGAAATGCGCAATCCAGGGCTCCACTCCAGACCTGCAGAATCAAAATGAGGATTTTAACAGGTGTGTGATTTGTGAGCACATCCCATTTTGAGAAGCCCTGGTTTACATGGAACTGAAAAATGGTGGCTCATATTTTGGTTTTAAAGTCAAATGGTTGCTGCCCATGGCAAGAGAGTAGATAATGCAAACGTAAATGCAGTTTACAGATCATTTTGGCCCCCTTTCAACTGTTGATAAATTTTTTAAATTGGAGGATTTATATTGTTTCAAGTGCTGTCTATGGTAGGAAGGTTATTACCATTTGGTATCATGTTCATTAGCATTTACATAATTTACACTTGCATTAAAAGCTACACACATTCACCAATATTCCATTCCAAAAATATACTACTGAACCCTGAGCAATGTGTTTGTACATTGAAACGATGCTCCTTCTGGGGCACCCAGGCCACATAAAATAGCACAGAGTTCATTACAACAATGTCACCAGCATAGCTATAATCAAGGCTGCATCAGCAATTTAGGGGCTTATAACTCTGTTGTAAAGTTACACTCTGGGGTGAGACTCAGCACAAAAGCTCAACCTGGGAGTAGATTGTTTGCCAGATCTGGGAGGAGTGTGGGGGGAAATTGATTTTGTTGTTTATGATTCCGAAACTGCTCATCTGGATTCTTGGTGGCATTTGAATTCAGATGTTTTATGAACTGGCGATCATCAAGAACTGGTATTTTTGCTGATGTCTTCATACATCTTACTCAAACTGTACACATTACAGTAACTCAGATGGTTCCTTATATATAGTATATGAGAGGGGACAGATAATGCATAGGGATGCAATTAAAAGGGAAAAAGAATAATTCTAATTAGGCAGAAATAGTAACATATTTCATCGAAGTAGGATGCAGTGAATTCCTTAGTTGCACGTGTACTTCTGCCAACTAGACGCTGAGGAACTGGCCTGTGAACTGCTCTGGGATATTTAATTGTAAATCAACAGTAATGCTCAGAAAAATTTAGATCCAGTGCCTTTAGAACACTGCTATTCACATCTGACTTCCTTAGATGTAGCTACAGAGCAAGTGGCTAACGGGAAAACCTCACTAACTAAAGAAATCCTGGGGTTCTGTGCTCTTTCAGCTCCTTTACTCTCAATTTGCTCTTTTGAAGAGAGAAACTTGCCATCTTGAGACTTCTAGATGAAGTAATCAAAAATATAATAAGAGTGACCTCCTTTTATAGCCAATTTGTGATTAGGTACATTGTCATCTGGGGTACAAGTTTAAATGTGGTGTTAGGCAGTTATCTAAAATGTAGGTCCCAATCCAAATAATTAGAAAATCCTGAGTTTCAACAAGAGATTTAACATCAATGATGTGTATAATAGTTATAAGGTAGAATTCTTGACTAAGATACGACTAGGTTCAAATGCTGTTCCCACTTCTTTTACTATCTGGGCATTGGGCAAATGACTTAACACCTTTGGGCTTCAGTTTCTCTTTCTGTAATATGATGGTGATAATAGTACCTACTTCAAGGGATTGTTAAAAATTTTAAAAGATACCTCTGCAAAGCACCGTGTCTGGTACATGATAGCTATTACTGTGTTATGTTGCACAGTGACCTAACCAGAATGGCTTTTCAATCTGTCATTTATTCATTCATTCATACAACGCATATGTATCAGTTGCTTCTTCTGTGCTTGACACTCTGCTTACATGATGGGTACAGTAGTGGACAAGGTAGGCCTAGTCCCTTTCTCATTTAGCTAATATTCTAGTGGAAGGAGCAGACAAAAAGCCATCAGACAAATAATACAGTAAGTAAGGGAAGAGCAAGCAAGGGGTTGAGGTGAAAATTAGTAATCAGGAGGGGGCATGAGGATTACGTCAAAGAGAATGTTCAGGGCTGGCTTCCAGGGGGAGGCATCTATAAAGCTGATACCTAAGGGATAAGGAAGTGGCTGGAAGACCAGATAGGGAAAAGCATTCCAGGCAAAAGGATCAGCAGATACACATGCCTTGTCGTAGAAAGAGCTTGGTATGCACAAGAATGCCAGTTGGCGGGACTCTAGGGAAGATAAGATGGAATCATGAGATTATCATGGAGAGGGGGGCAGGGGCAATATAGCATAGGGTTTTGTTATCCACGAAAGGACTTTAGATCCAACTTAGAGTGTAATGAGAAGCCCTAGAAGAGACGACGTGGTAAGATTTTACAGTTTAAGAAGGTGCTTCAAGCTGCTCTATGGACAGTGGATTGAAGAGTATGAACAGCATCTCCCTGAGCTTCCCTACATGAAGGAAGAAAGCCCCAAATTTCCATGCCTGGGCTATTTTGTAGCAGATGCCCTCTGCCAGTGAACTCTGAGGGGTTAAGCATTATCATTAGCAGCATGGGGGGAGTTAGTTGAGGGGAGGGGAAGGGGGTTAATCAGAAGGCACTTATTTGGTGAGTAAGGGCAGCTTTTTATAGCTGAACCACTCAAGACTGCACTTACTAATGTTTTGAAACTCACCTCATCATCATTTCATTAAGTCATAACTTACTCCAGGAAAACTATATTTTATAACTTCCTACCTTCACTGCACAAACACACCACTTCTGGTATTTTCAAAATTTAAAATTCAAGGTCAGGTTCCAGATCAGCATATGTCTCTGATTTTCCCCTCTCTAGGGAGAAAATATTTTTAGTCCTGTTACAACACGCTATTACTAACTTTCAGAGCTGAATTTGGAGTGCTTTATTATCACACAGGGAAAGTGGAAATCTCGTTAGGATTTTTCGGTTTGTACCATGTTGTTCTTGCTTTTTTACTTCATCTTCCCTTTTTGCTCAGTTCACTTTGGCTTGTATTTTTAGAGAAACTGAATTGTAAAAATTGAACTGAGGGTTTTGTTTTTTTTTTCGCAGGCTGTGAATTGCTGAATTATTAAATAATAATGTAATAACAAGCACTTATCTAGTGCTTTATTCAAGGATGTCTTATTGCAACCTACCCCTGGAGAACACTGAAAATGTTTCCACTGTAAAGTTTCCAAAGTAACATCAGCTAATCTGCCTCTTGATATACCCCCACAATGCTAGAATTTTCCCTTTATTCGTTATCAAATAAGTGAGTTGAATGATATTCATCTGTGAAATAGGAACTAGCTTCTCGTGAATTGGGTTTGAAGTCATGTAAAGCAAGTTTACTTGAAAGTACTCTCTTGAAACTTGGGAGGACAGTCTCCCTGCCTGTCTTTCATCTGCTTGACTCAGTTTATTCATTTGTGCGTTTGTGTGAATGCCAATAAATCAATCATGGTTAAATACTGTAAGTCAACCAGCGTGCACCAAATTTTTACACTTGCATACGATGCGGTCCTGCCTATAACTGAGGGTATATATTTATATATAATAGTTTAATTATAACTGTCAGACTTGTGTTGAACTGGGTGGATTGCAAGCTGAAATGGCAGAGACGCTGGTATGATTTGCAGTGAATAGAAGATGAAGGGTACTGAACAAGGACAGAGTCACGCTTGCAGACACGTTTTATTTGGCTCGCTCATATCGTCTCAACATAAATTTAGATGACTTAACACACAAACTGGGATTTTCTTGAAAAGTTTATCTTGAAAAATCAATAGGTTGACAAACATAAGCCCTCATTCCTGCATGGCAGAAATCAGTAGGAGCCGAGTTGTGGCTGCCCCTAGTAGAAGAGACACATGCCCTCTAGTTTGCCACAGTCCCTGCCACTACTTATGTCTGTTAGCATATGACATGCTTCAGTCATTTACATTACTTGCCTGGTCCCTGCAGCCTTTTTGGTAGGCAGCCCTCTAGAGTGGCTCCCTAATGATTCCTACCTCCCGGTTTTCATGTCCTTGTGTAATCCCCTCCGCTCGTGTGTGTGCTGGGCCCAGTAACTTTTCTTCTTAAAAAATAGAATGCTCCAGAAGTGATGGAATGTCACTTCCAAGTTAGGTTTTAAAAGGCTGTAACTTCATCTCCCTGGCACTCTCTGTCTTGCCTTCCCAACTTGCAAGCTGCCATGTTGGAGAGGCACATGTGATAAGGAACGGTGGGCAGCCTCTGGCCAACAGCTAGTGAGGAGCTGAGGCTCTTGGTCCATCAACCGGCAAGGAACCGAATGCTGCCAACAGCCACATGAGTGAGCGTGGACACAGCTTTCCCTCGCTGAGACTGCAGCCCTGGGCAATGCCTTGATTGCAGCCTTGTGAGAGACCCTGAAGCAGAGGACTCAGCTAAGCCACACCCAGATTCCTGACCCACTGATACCGTGTGTTGTTTTAAGTTGCTAAATTATTGAATAACATGTTATACCAAAAAAAAAAAAAAAAAACCTCACACTCAAACCCACGCCTGTTGCCGTCGAGTCAGTTCCCACTAATGGCAACCCCATGTGTTACCAAGTAGAACTGAGCTCCAAAGGATTTTCTTGTCAGTAGTCTTTATGGAAGCAGATCTTCAGGGCTTTCTTCTGCAGCACCACTGGGTGGATTCGAACCACCAACCTTTAGGTTACTAGTTGGGTGCAAACTGTTTGTGCTACTCAGAGACCTAATTTGTTATACAGTAATAGATAAATAATATATAGTAAAACCTGTGAAAGCGGGAAACCTGTAAGAGAAGGAAAACTCAAATACTTTCCACTAAAAGGAGCAGTAGAAAGTGTTAAGACTGTACCTTGTCAAAGGTGGAAAGCTTGCTAGACCCAGAAAAACAAAAGACAGTCCTGTCAAGTTGTGGCTCTCACAGGTTTCACTGTACATCACTCTAGAGAAAGATGGTGCATTGGTGAGAATATGCGCGGAACTTCCTTTGTGATTGTGTAAGTCAAGACAGCAAGCTTTTTTTATTCACATGACTGTAGTGCTAAAGTAATGGCTGATGTTGGATGTACTCAGCAACTGTCAGTGAAATGAATAAAGGATGACGAACGACATGTTAAGGAGCCATGGTGGCGCGATGGTTAAGTGTGTGGCTGCTAATCGAAAGGTTGGTGGTTTGAACCTACCCAGCCACTTCGTGAGGGAAAGACCTGGAGGTCTTCTCCCGCCTCATAACACCTAACAACAATAACAATAACAACAATGATGTGTTTACTGTTGTAAGAGGCTGTTACAAAGAAACGTTGCTTATACGGGAATTACTACTTTTTTAGTATTGTTTGAGTTTATCTTTTGCTTACGTCCCTTCAGATGTGCTCCTTTGGAAATATTCTGGGTAACAAAATATGTTTCATATATAAATTGGTTGTAAACTATTGACCGAGGTAATTCCCAGAATACCAGACTCCTAAAGGAGACTACTGGGAATGATGGAGACATTTGGGAGACATCTAAGATGGGTCTTCTCTTAGTAGGAGAAAAGTGGAGGTAGTAACTCCTTCATCTGTAAAAACAGAGAGAAATCTTCTATGAAAGAAGCAGAACAGGGCTGACAAAGTGCGTTCAAAGATTCTTTACTGATAAGCTGTCTAACCCTTAGTGAATACTCAATGTCGCTTTCTCAGTTGGAAAAGTGTACTATTCATTTCTTTATTCAGCAAGCTTTGTAAAAATACCTATATTGTACCAGTTACTGTGCTTAGTGAGAAGATACAAATGAATAAGATATAGCGTGCTATGCATGGTGTCTTTAGCTTCTTAGGTTGTGATATTTAAGTTTTAAATGCTACAAATAACACTGTCTTAGTTATCGAGCAGTACTATAACAGAAATACCACAAGCGGGTAGCTTTAACAAACACATTTATTTTCTCACAGTTTAGGAAGCTAGAAGTCTGAATTCAAGGGGCCAGCTCTAGAGGAAGGCTCTCTGTCTCTTTCCATTCTGAGGGAAGGTTTTTGTCTCTTTTCAGCTTCTGTTCCTTGGCTCCTGGGTGATCTTCATGTGACATGGCATCTGTCTTCCCCCATCTCTGCTTGCTTCTCTACGCTTAGTTTGCTCTTTTTATATTCAAAGGTGATTGGCTTAAAACGCACCTTACGCTGATACAGTCTCTTGACGTAACAAGGGAAGCCCATTCCCAAGTGGGATTATAACCACAGGTATAGGGGTTAGGATTTACAACATGTATTTTTGGGGGACATAATTCAATCCATAACAAATACCAATACAAAACAAAACCTGTTGCCATTGAGTCAATGCTGACTCATGGCGGCCCCATGTGTTACCGAGTAAAATTGCTCCATAGGGTTTTCTTGGCTGTAATCTTTATGGAAACAGATTTACTGGGCCTTTCTTCTGCAGTGCCACTGAGTTCGAACCACCAGTCTTTAGGTTAGTAGTTGAGTACAAACTGTTTGCACCACCTAGGGACCTACACGTAGAATACAGTAGTGTTTTTCTCAAAACTACTTTGACAAGTTAATGTATTCAAGTATCAGAAATGAGAATTAGGAATTATTAGTGCCAGATTCTTGCTTCCACTTGTACTTTTGTTACAACTTAATTTTTCAATATCTTGAAATTTTCAAATTAATTGGAACAACATCTTGCATCCCTTTAAATTGCCCGTTAAAGTGCCCTGGTGGTACAGTGGTTAAGCGCTCTGCTGCTAACCAAAAGGTCAATGCTTTGAACTCACCAGTTGCTCCTAGGGGGGAAGTTGTGGCAGTCAGCTTTCGTAAAGACTTCAGCCTAGGAGACCCTGTGGGGCAGTTCTACTCTGTCCTGTAGGGTCACTATGAGTCGGAATTGACTCAGCAGCAGTGGAGTTTGGGTTTGGTTAATGTCGTGTTTTACCGATGTTGTTTAAATTTTGTGCATCTTGTGGTGATAAATATGGGTTGGATTTAATTGAAAATAAAAAGAAATGTAATTTGTGTCTAGATTCAGGAGGTTCATAGGTAAAATGTTGAAGCAGTAAATCATCAAAATCATGTCGCTCTATTATCAGTTGGTGCAACCTCCCTCCCAAATAATTGTCACATCATAAAATCCTCACAGTGTTCAATATATTTGACCTGAGTGTATGTGTGTGTAGTTTTTTCATGAATCACTATCATCGCTGGTCCCATTGCTTCAGGGGGAATGGTGATTTAGGAGGGCTTTAACTCTTCCAAAAAATACCACTGACAGCTACTTTTGCCCAAAGTTTTCCCAGGACCACTCCTTGTCCATCTAGTATGTGAAGCAGATCAAAGGTGAGTGATTCTTAATTGGACTTCATTAAGTGATAATATAAGATCTTGAGCTCCTCATTATGCCCCAGGATTGGACGGCAATGTCATAACACTAGGAAATAATGAACCAGAAGGTATGCATTATCATGCATTGGAACACTCCAGCAACTTACTATGTTTCAGAGGTGTTGTCTCTAGTGAGATGCATATTAATAGCTTGGTCAAGTTTCCATTTTGAGAACGTACTATGTTTTTGATATGATGAAGACTTTTTGATCTGAACTGTTATGATTTGGAGGACTCTATAGGATCCCGTTTATCCCTTATTATTATTCATTAGCAGCCCTCAACCACCAGAGACGAGGTCATTTGATTCTTCTACAGCTTGTGCAATCCACTTGAAGCATAACTTCTTGGTCATGCATCACTTTGAATTTAGGGGCTGTCCATTCTTTCATTTCTTGTGTGGTAATTTCTAATCCACTTTGGTAATATAAGAGACTAAGATACCATATTTGCTGCTAAGCACATTCTGTTTGGATCAGAGTCAGTTCTGTAATTCTCATTTTGCTCTGAGAATGGGAATCCATGCATACCAAACAATAGTGACTGTAGTTAACATGCCAGGGAAAATGAATGCACAGATGTGTACTATAATGCCATGTGCTTCAGAGATAACCACAATGAGGGATAACGAGCTAACCTTGGGCTTCCGTAATGCAAAGCAAATATGCTAAAAAAGATATTACCTTTCAACACAATTTAATGTAATTTCCCCTAATCTGTAACCCTGAACAATAAACTCAAACGTCTTATCCAAACACTGACATTAAGCTGCTTCCCTCCAGGATGTCAACAGGACATTTACAGTCCTGGGCCTCAGGGAGGAGCTGGACAGCAAAAAAGTGCCCTGTACGCTGCATTCTCTGTAACCTTTCTCTGAATAAGAATCCAATGACTGGGTCAACAGTAACAGTTATAATAATTCAGATGGGATGAAAGGAGGGATATGATGATGAAATAGATCACCTCCACAAGGTACATGACAGCAAATCTCATATCGTCCTAAATCCTACACAAAAGCAAATCTCAGGCTTGATGGGCTGGAGGATTAAAAAATTATTAGAATCTGTATTTTGGAAACTATGACTGGAAGGTGTACTAACATGCTTTTCACATTTGATATGATAAGCTCAGTGTGTGTGTGTGTGTGTGTGTGATGTGTAAGTGTGTGTGTGTAAGAGAATCACACTGAAAGTTGATTCTATCCTCTGTAAGAATGAAAATTAATTTTCTTTTTCCTCAAGAAACTAATCCCAAATGCTCTGTACGTATTTATTAGGGTATCTTTTCTTCTATAACGAAGACAGACCTATTGATTAGTTCCAAAATACAGTGGGAACATGGAAGCTCTCATTTGTTAACAAAGCAGGTGTTGAATAAATATTAGGTTTGAGTAAATGAGCAAATACTGACTATTCACTTATGTGAAATTGCTCTAGTACCAGCCGTCACTGAGTCGATTCTGACTCATGGCAATCCAATGTGTGTCAGAGTAAAACCATGCTCCATAGAGTTTTCAATGGCCGATTTTGCAGAAGTTGATCGCCAGACCTGTCTTTTGAGGCTCCTTTGTATGTTTTTGAACCTCCAACCTTTCGGTTAGCAACCAAGCACTTTAACCCTTGTGCCACCCAGGGACTCCTGTTGTATGTATAGGTTTCATATATCTCAAAAGGTAGATTGTGGACCACCATTTACTTGTTAACGTTGCTGACTCCTGAACCCAATCTAGATATGATGAAGCAGATTATCAAAGGCTTAGGCCTGGGAAAGTGTGTTCTACACAAACACGCCAAGGAATCATTCTGCATCCTTAACTTGGAAAACCATTGGTATAGATTCTACTTCCCATTTGAAGTGCTGCTTTTCCCCCATTCCATTCAAATTAGTAAATATTGAAGCCTGCTATGTGACTGGCTCTGCTCAGACAGCTTCTCATGGTCCCTCTTCTCATAAAGCTCCAAGGCTGTTAGGGAAGGTGGACATCTGAACAAGCAACCAAAGTGAGGGTGTAGAGCTAGAGGAACTCTCCAGTGTGGGGGACAACAAGAAAGGTGCCTTTGAAGAAGTGACATTTGGAGGGACTCTTTAAGGATAAATAGGAGCCAGGCAAGGGAAGGAGAGGAGGGAAAGAGAAAGAAGGGCATTTCAAACAGAGAAAATCACTTTTGTGGAGCCAGAGTCAATTAAGCAGGGTTGATTTGAAAACAAAGCCGTAAAGCCTTGAAAAAAGAGTAGACACAGAGTATGGCACAGAAGGATCCAGAAAGTCTGTAAACTAGAGGATGTCATAAACCTGTGTATGTTGTATGCATAGACTTCCTGTTTTCAAAGTGTGGCCTATGGACGGCCATTTTGCTCGTTAAAAATGTTGACTCCTGAACCCAATCCAGATACCAATTCCAGTCTCTGGTATTTTTATATCATTTTCATGGTTTTACCCCACCCACCTGAGTGTCACTTGTACTGTTACTTCCCTGATATGTTACTTTAAATCTATTCCCTTCTTTTCTTAAATGAGTTTATTTGAAAAGAAATCTTTATATCACTATGGTAAATGCAATACCAGCATCATCTGACATAAATAGAACGTCACTTTAAATAAGGAGTAAACTGAAACAGTTTGAAGTCGACGTATTCTAACTCTTGACCTCAGAAGGTGATGAGTGTCAGGCCTGCTGTTTGTCAAAAAGGGAGGTTAGCAAGGAGGTTTGTGAGGAGGTAAAGCTATGCCAGCACTAGTGTGAGAATTTCTCCGTGGAAAGAAAGCTGAAAACATACAACTTTCTCTCCTGTAATTCATGTTATTTATTGCTTTAGCCAGGTACCACCCCTTTCACATACTATCTAATATTAGCTTGAGGGTCTTCTGTAATATGTCTCCCACTCTTTGCAAATAATTGTAAATCATAAAGATTCTGAATTTTGTCCCAAGGACAATTAGAAACCACTGGAGAACTTCTGAACACTTCACGGTGTGCTTCCCTAACTCTTCCAGAAGTAGCCATAAAGGCCTGAAGCCAAAGCAGTGAGGACATTTCACGCTCTATTTTAAACATTTAAGTGTGATTTTGTGCTCCACAGAGTAACACAGCTACTGTGCTAAGTCGTTATAGTAATAATAAACCATTGAGTAGAATCTGCATTTTTCAAAGATGTGAGAGCTAGGACTAGGCTTTCTTTCACTGTTGTACCTCTTAGATCTAGCATACCCAAACCATACCCATTGCCATTGAGTTGATTCCAACTCATAGCAACCCTATAGCATTCTGTCACACGTATAGTAGGTGTACAATTAAAACAAAACAAAACAAAAAGACGCAGTTGCTGTTGAGTCTACTCCAACTCATGGTAGTCCCATGTGTGCCAGAGTAGAACTGTGTTCCACAGAGGTTTCAATGACTGATTTTTTCGGAAATAGATTCCCAGGCCTTTCTTCCAAGGCATATCTTGGTGGGGGGGGGGGGGGCTTGAACCTCCAATATTTCCATTAGCAGCCAGGCACGTTAACCATTGGAATCACCCAGAGACTCTTAAGTATACGTTAAATATGTGTTGATGAGTGGACAACTTTGTCATATTTATGCTGTGGCTTTTAGTGGCCTCTAATACGTGGAGTCCTGGTGGCACAGTGGTTAAGTGCTATGGCTGTTAACCAAAAGATCAACAGTTCTAATCCACCAGCCACTCCTTGGTGACCCTATGGGGCAGTTTTGCTCTGTCCTGTGGGGTTGCTATGAGGCGATGGCAGCGAGTTTGGTTTTTTGGTTTTGATTTAACACCTATGAAAGAATCTCTGGTGGCACAGGTATTAAGCACTCAGTTGCTAAATAAAAATCTAGCTGCTCGAACCCACCCAGCCGCTCTGAGTGAAAAAGATCTGGCAATCTACTCAAGTAAAGGTAACAGCCTAGAAAATGCTATGGGGTAATTCTACTCTGTCATATGGAGTCACTATGAGTCAGAGTCTATTCAACAGCAGCTAACAACAACAATAACAACACACGCATTTTTGAGTTTGAAAGTCATGGTTTTAACTCTTTTAATTCTATCTTGTAGCTTAAACAAAATATGCTTTTGATTTGTCAATAGATTGATCTTTCTATATTTAAAATATGCTTCTAAGAAGTCTTCAGAGGCATCAGTTACTAAGGAGGCAGGGCTCTGTGTATCACTCAGTTTAACCAAAGCAACTCAGCTTTTCTTTTTTACGTTTTGGACTCTGAATCAGACCTTCATTGTTGAGAGGAATTCTTGTCCCATCTCCACCTGGACCTGGAGATCATTGTTGATTCTTCTGTGTGCATCTCTACCTCTCTACTTACCTTTCTTCTTCATCCAGGTACCTAACATGCCCAAGCTACCGGTATTTCCTTCCTTCCTTTTTCCCTTCCTTCCTCCCTTCCTTCCTCCCTTCTTCCCTTCCTCCCTTCCTCCTTCCCTCCTTCCCCCCTTCCCCCCTCCATGCATGCATGCATTCATTTGTTCATTCATTCATCCGTTCATCAAATACTAGTTGAATGCCAGTGTAGGCCAGACCCTTTACTAAGAACTCAGAATATGTTGAATTGCTTCAGGCTGCTAAGGAAGTTCCAGCTTTTGGGAATGGCGTGTTAATTTCTCACCTTGCTAGAAGTTGGCTTCTTCAACACACACCATGCACTTGGCCTGCAAAATATGCTCCTAAAAATCATCTGTCCTTCTTTCCTCTGTGGGTAATTAGCAGATTCTTAAAAATGTGTGAAACTTGTGAAGAAAATGAGTCAGGCTAGTTTACTGTTCCTAGATATACATCCTGTCTTTAAGTCTACATTTTCTCTATTTCAGGCCAAGTTTTCTTGGAAATTAGGAGGCATCTCTTTGCAATGATAAAACCCTGAGTCCCAGTCTAAATTCATTTTGCCTATTATTATTTGGTGTGGATAACAAATAAAACATGATCATTGCCTCTTTGAATAACTTCCCATGTAGTTTGACATAATTTTCTGTTCATAAGCAGCCTTTTAAGGTGCCTTTTAATAATTTATTTATTGAAGTATAGCACACACAAGAAACACACACAAATTATAAATGTGTAGATTAATGAATTATCACAAAGTGAACACAAACAGGTCTAGAAAGAAAATATCACTAGAGACTTGAAGCATTTCTCATATCCTTTCTAATTGCCACACTCCTGCCCAGAGGTATTGTACTGATGTTTCATCCTACACATCATTTTTCTTTATTTTTGAACTTTACATGATGGACTAATACACCATGGCTTCTTTTGTTCTACACTATGCTTATGAAATTGATCATGTTGGGTGACATTGCAGTTTATCATTACACGGTATGAATGCCTACGATTTTCAAAAATCATCGGTATTATTGGTTTTCAGTTTGGGGCTATTACAAATAATGCTTCCATGAATTTTTCTTGTATGAGTTTTGTGTCCATGCGGCATGAATACCTAGGAGCAGAATTTTGGGGAGCCCTGGTGGGGCAGTGGTTAAGTGCTTGGCTGCAAATCAAAAAAAGTCAATGGTTTGAACCCACCAGCGAGTCCACGGGAGAAAAATGTGGCAGTCTACTTCCATAAAACCCAATGGGGCAGTTCTACTCTGTCCTGTGGTATCTCTGTGAGACAGAATCAACTCAGTGGCAGTGGGTTTTTATATGCAACGTGTTTGTTTAGCTTTAATAGAAAATGCCAAGCAGTTTACCAACATGATTATGCAAGTGTGTAATAATTCTTTTAGCTCTGCATTCCTGCCAGCACTTGGTTCTGTCATTCTTTCTTAATTTTAGCCATTTAAGTGGCTATGGTGATGATATTGTGGCTTTATTTTGCGTTTTGTTAATTACGAATTAATCTGAACCCTTGCTCACATAGTTTTTTATCATTGGAATATTCTGTTTGGTGAAGTTTCTATTTAAATTTCTTGCCCATTTTCCACTGGAATATTTCTAGCTTTGTCTTACTGATTTATAGGGGTTCTTTTATATTCTGGTATAAAACTTTTGTCTGTTATCTTTGTTGCATATTCTATTCTGTGGGCTGCCTTTTCATTATTTTAAGAGTATTTGTTTGCTTTTAAAATGGACAAAAGTTCTTAACTTTAATGTAGTCAAATGTCTTAGTACTTTTTGTGTCCTATTTAGGAAATTCTGCCTGCCCAAAGTTCAGGACTATATTCCCTTGTATTATCTTCCAGAAGCTTTCTTGTTTTATCATTTACGTTTAGGTCTATAATCCATTGAAACTTCTTTTTCTTATTTATTTTTTATTCTTTGGCATGTGGTATGAGGGAAGAATCAAGATGCATTTTTGTTCTATGTAGATATTCAGTTAACCCAGCACTACATATGTCCGGCTTTGTCGTATAGGAGGTGTGCATATACACATGAGTCTGTTTCTGGAGTCTCAGTTCAGGTATATTTCTCTACCCTTGCAAAACCCCATCCTTAAATTATATAGTCATGATATGTTATGGGATAAGTTAACGGTGTTTTGGCCGTTCTTGATTCTTACGTATATCTTTTAAGATAACCCATTTACTACTTCTTAGTGTACCCTGTTTGTAAATATGTAAAGGCATATTTTTTTCCAATGCTTTACTTATACTTTGTTAAAATATTAAGAAGCTTTAAGAGGACAGTGGTGAAGATTTTCCAACACTAACTTCCATTCTGCCTAGCTTCCTTGGACATTGGTGAGAGTAGGTTAACAAGGTTGACTTCCGACATCGCTTGCTAAGGTTCATTATTGTAAATGGTTATTTGGCTTTAATAAAGAATTTTCAGACAGATTGTTTTCTTTTTAGACCTATTCTGACTGTTTGAAAAGTTCTTTCCTGTTTTTAATCAGTCTCTCCCAATGTCTTTTCTCATATGACCCGTTTGAACGAGTGTCGTAGGTGCGTGTTATGTTTGCAGAAGCAACCCTGGCTCTTGCAATGCAGTCCTTGTGTTTCCTTTAAGTGGTGAAGAGACGGGGTGGTAGACTTTTTTTAAGTCTGTATTCCATGCTCTTTGGCACTGAGGACAGAGTCATGGTGGGTAGAGAAAGATGACTTTTTGAAGCTGACCAGCATTTTATGTGATGCTACTTTTGGCTAATTTTTATTATTCAGGGTGAATTTTGGTAAAGCATACTGTTTGTTGTTTGCCATTTCCTAGGTCTTTAATGGATGTGGGACTAGGTGTGCCGTGGGATGGAAGTGGGAGTTGTGACCACACTCAAGTATTTCTGGGTCCATGTCTCTGGGCATCAGTTTTAGAAGGGCAGACACTCGTATTGGATGCCCTCTAGTGATTATGTCCTCAGGGACTGATTTATACAAAATAAAATCCAGGACAGTAGTCTAAACTCTTTGCTTCTAGAAGTTCTATGAAGGTGGGGGCTATGTCTTGTTCATCATTGTATCACAGAGCTTAGGCACATGGGAGGTGCTCGGTAAACATTGACTCAATGAATGAAAGAATAATTGATAGTACTGTCTGTCCCATCTTCGGCTCTTTTAACTCAGCGTGCCCACCCACACACCACCACTGCCTAGCACACAAAGGCTAGCCCCAAAGAGGAACTTTTGTTTTAAATGTTGCTCCAAATCAATCGTTAATAGCATTCAACCCTGCCCTTACATTAGTCTCTCTGTCTCATAAATTCTTGGCTGTGTACTCGCAGTTCAAATGTCAGCTCCGGGTTTAGCAACCCACTTTGGTTACCCTTTTTCACATATCAAATGCCCACTCAAAGCTCTGCCCATCGTTGCGTTACCAGCATCGGCCCAGTCTGGGCCAACAATTGGTACTCTTTTAAGGAAAGGGAAGCAAGATAAAGTATAAAAGAAGTCATTAAGAAGTGAGTTCTAGATTCTACTAAAAATGACCTGAATCAAGGCTCCTCCACTTAATGACTAGGTGACCTTTTCTCAATGTATTTAATCTCTCTAAGCCTTGGTTTCTTCACCTATAAAATGCGGTGACTGTAAAAGAAGATCAAGCAGGATAAGAGAGCCTGGCACTATGCCTGGTACAAAGGGAGATGCCTTTAATGCTGTTGTCGCTGCTGTAATTCCTAGCATTAGTCATCTGCATGGGGGAATTTCTTCTGGTGTATCAGTGATCTCTGAAGACCCAGTTACAGAGGACAAGGTTGCTTGGTGGGAACAAATTAGCAAAGGAGGCTGGTGAACTTCATAGATATTTATATCAAGCTAGAGTGGCTGAATGGATTCTTTCTCCACTTAAGGGAGTTTCTGTCAGAAGAACCCCTATTAGTCATGTGGAATCAGCCAGCTTTCTCCCTTGAATGGTATCAGAAAAGAGATACTAACAATTCTAACATTTTGTCATCCTTCTCCCCACCATCTTCGGTACTCATTGTCAGTCACCAAAAACTTCCTTGATGGCTCTGTTACCCTACAGTGAAAGCAATGCTTAATTGGATCATGGTTTATCTTGCATTCAGCCTAGCAGCCTTTCTGATACTAGGAAAGTTGGCAGAACTTCTGAATAAGCTTTAGGTGATACCAGCATGTCATTGGGAAAACATTTGCAAATCTTTCCTGAAGATGGTTACACTCATCCACTTGAGCTTGATTTCCATGAGCGTTGTTTTCTGGAGACAGAATTTTGAGGTGGTGTTACAGATTGAATTGTGTCCCTCAGAAAGATGTGTTGAAGTCCTAACCCCTGGTACTTGTGAATGTGATCTTGTTTGGAATTAGGGTCTTTGAAGATGCTATCAGTTAAACTGACATAAGCTTATACTAGAGTATGGGGGGTCCTAATCCACTTATAACTGGTTTCCTTTGAGTGAGCTCCGATTCATGGCAACCCCATGTGTGTCAGAGTAGAACTGTGCTCCATAGGATTTTCAATGGCTAGTTTCTCGGAAGTGGATCATGAGGCCTCTTTTCCGAAGTGCCTCTGGGTGGACTTTAATTTCCGACTTTTTGGTTGGCAGCTGAGCACATTAACAGTTTGTACCATCCAGCGACTCCATCATAGTGGTGTCCTTAGAAAAGAGGAAATGAGACAGACACAGAGTGAAGGTGGCCGTGTGAGGATGGAGTTATGGTGCAGCTACAAGCCAAGGAACACCTGGGGCTACCAGAAGCCAGGAGAGACAAGAAAGGATCTTCCCATAGAGCCCTTGGAAAGAACATGGCCCTGCCAACACCCTGAACTGCAAAATTTTGGCTAGTAGTTGAGTGCTTAACTTTTGTACCACCCATGGAACTCCTTAAGGTCGCGATATGACAGGTAAACTTTATTTCATGCAGGTTGGGAGCAAATACTCAGGAGTCCCCAAATGGATTGAATTGTATCCTCCCAAAATTCGTGTTGGAATCCTAACCTCTATACCTGTGTTATAATCCTATTTGCAAATGAGTGCAGGTTATGTCTTAAACCTAATCACTTCTGAGTTATAAACGAGCAGATTAGGCACAGAAGTAAGCACAAATGGTGGGGGGAGGGGAGGAGATAGATGCCTTGTAAATATCACCAAAGAACCTAGGAATGCTGGAAGAGACAAGTATCTTCCCACAGAGCCAACAGAGAGAGAGCCTTCCTCTAGAGCTGGTGCCCTGAATTCAGACTTCTAGGCTTCTAAACTGTGAGAAAATAAAGCTATTCTTTAAAGTCACTTGGCTTGTAGTATTTCTGGTACAGCAGCACTGGCAAACTAAGACAAGTCCATAAGCCACGATAACGGGCATCTGATTTTCACCGTGGACAATTTAGGAGGCCCCGTTGACGTAGTCATTATCCAGGGTGTGAATTAATGGGATTCTAGTAACCTCTCAGTATCACAATTGCTTCTGTATGAATGAATTGCTCACTTGCCTCCTTTCAACTATCCTTAGGTGAATTCTCATTATAGGGCCTTCTCTCCTAGCCTTGGTTCCTCTGCTTTTGCTTTGGTCCCCTTTTCATTTCCAAGACCCCACCTAAATGTATTATTAGCTTTAGTTCCTAAGTATTTCTTGTCTTCTGAGCTATGAGAGTTCTATTCACCATAGCCCAGCAGCTGTTTATTGAGTGACTAGTGTGTATAGTAGTCACGGGCTTACACGGGAGTAAGCAACACAATTCCTGCTCTCATGGTGTCCCCAACAATTAAAAGTAAACAAAAGTGATTAAAATTATGATGAGTGCTCTAGTAGGGATGTAAAGGAGGCTCTGAAAGCTTATAGCAAGGGGATTTATGTCGTCTAAGGAAGCACCAGACATAGTTCTGGAGGGCATAATGGATAATCTGAGACCTGAAGCTTGAGTAGAAGTTAACTTGGGGATGGAGGGACCTGCGATGTAATTCAGCAGAGGGAACAGAGTGTGGAAATGTGCTGAAAGGGGTCCAGGATTTCTGAAAAGCACAGTACAAAGTGAAGAACGTCTTGGGGTGAACCCCAGTGGATGGGCAGGGCAGATCATGGAGGGCTTCTAAAGATGCTGAGCTTTGTCCGAAGGGAGATGAGAAGCAATTGGAGTATTTTAAACACGTGGAATTAGTTACAGTACTTGCCTCTCCTCCTCCTAAATAAAAAGTAAACTCCAGTATTTGTCAGGATAACAGAAGATCTGGAAAAGTCTTAAGTCTACATACCCTACCATTAACTGTGGTCTTTGGGAGATAAGACCTGGTAGGAGAGAGAGATTTTATATACTTCGTATCATTCAAGCACACATGACTTCTGTAATGAAAAGAGTTTCGTTTTGTTTTTTTTTAAATGTCAAGTTAAAGAGGTAATAAAACATTGTACACTAGCTTCAACATTTTCACCAAAAACGTTAAGAATGGGGCCAACAGTTAAATAGAACTCACAGAAAGAAAACTTGCCCAAAACAGTTACATTTGAAAACAAGAAAACAAAAAGCCAGAATGTTTTCCAATGAGATGTCTCACCTTTTCATGAGTTGATACTCAATAGTTTTTAATATGGTCAAGGAAGGGGATTTCAGCAGAGTTTTATATGTTGAGTCTGCTGTAGTCTTGAGAGTGTGGCTTTCATTATCATTTTGAAGACAACATACTTACCCAGGCAAAAACATCTCTGAAATGATTATGTGAGTCAGTGGGAAAATATGAATTGATTTACAGAAATTCTGTTTTTCTCAAGTTTCTCAGAATACCTAGGCCTTAAAGCCGGATTGCAAAAACTCAGCAGGTCCACTCTGTATCTATCATATATGGTGGCCGTGTTGATCAGATTTTTGCTGCTCTAATTCCGTATGACAAACAACCTTTGAATCTCATTTTCTTACAACTACACGCATTTATTTGCAGGCTCATGGGTTTGCAGTTCAGCGGAGGTTCAGCAAATCTTCAGTTTGGCTTGTATTTCAGACTTCATGTCAAGTTCAGGTTTATCTCATGTGTCTTCATTTTGAGACTCAGGCTGTAAAAGTAATGGCTATTTGGGGCCTGCTCTTCTCATGGTGAAGAACAGAAATTCAAGAGAGCTGGTGGAATCTCTCCATGCCTCTTAAAACCATGACTTGAACACGAGCAGCAAAAGACTAAATAGATAACTGGGATCTCATAAAAATTAAATACTTTTGTTCATCAAAGGACTTTATCAAAAAAGTGGAAAGAACATTTACAGATTGGAAGAAAATTTCGGGGAACCATATATCCAATAAACCTGTTGCTGTCGATTCCAACTCATAGGAACCCTATGTATCTAATAAGGGTATATCTATAAAACTTCTACAACTTAACAACAAAAAGACGAAGCAACCCAATCAAAAAATGGGCAAAGGACTTGAACAGACGTTTCACCAGAGAGGATATTCAAATGGCCAACAAGCACAGGAAAAAATGTTCAATGTTACTGACCATTCCATTAACGAAAACCCATTGCCATTGAGTCAATTCTGACTCACAGTGACCCTATAGGACAGAGTGGAACTTCCCCATAGAGTTTCCAAGGAGCACCTGGTGGACTCGGAACTGCTGACCTTTTGGTTAGCAGCCGAGCTCTTAACCAAAGGCTCCTGTCCATTGCCTATCAGAGAGATGCAAATCAAAATCATAGTAAGATACTACTTAGCCCCTACTAGTACAGCTAAGATAAAAATGAAAAATAAAAAGTGCTGGCAAGGATGTGGAGAAATTGGAACCCTTATCCACTGCTGGTAGGAATGCAAAATGGTATAGCCACTGTGGAAAAGTTTGGTGGTTCCTCAGAAAGTTAAACGTATAACTATCATCCAACCAAAAAAACCAAATCTATTGCCGTCGGGTCGATTCTGACTCATAGCACCCTATAGGACAGAGCAGAACTGCCCCATAGGGTTTCCAAGACTGTAAATCTTTATGGAAGCACACAGCTGATGGGTTCAAACTGCTGACTTTTCAGTTAGCAGCCAAGTGCTGTAACTACTGTGCCACCAGGGCTCCTAGAACTGCCATATGACCTAGCAATTACACCTCTGTGTATATACCCAAGAGACTTGAAAACTAGCAATGCGCACAGAAACGTGTACACCGGTGTTTGTTGCAGTACTATTCACAATAGTCAAAAGGTGGAAACAACCTAAACGTCCATCCTGGATGAACGGATAAACAAAATGTGGCACATACATACTCCATAAAGAGAAATGAAGTCCTAATACCTGGTACAACATGAATGAACCTTGGAAACGTTATGCTGACTGAAATAAGTCAATCACAAAAGGTCAAATATTATGTGATCTCACTTATATGAAAAAACAAGAATAGGCAAATATATAGAAACCAAAGGTTATTAGTGGTTACCAGGAGTGGGAGGGAGGGGGGAGAGGGAGTCATTGTTTAGGAAGCAATGAGTCTCTGTTTCTGGTGATGGAAAATTTGGCAACAATTATGGGTGATGGTTGCACAACATGATTAATTGATACGACTGATATCACTAACTTGTATACCTGAAAAATGTTGAGCTGGCAAATGATGATGATATATGTTTTTACAACCATTAAAGAAAAGCAAACAAACTTGGCTTTGAACCAGAACACCATCACTTCTGCCTATATTCCATTGGTCAAAGCAAGTAAGATAGCCACGCTCCAAGTCAATGGTGCAGGGATGCATACTCTGCCCCCACTAAGAGAGGTACTGCCAAGTTACAATGGCAAAGGGCTTATACAATTGTATCATAGGGAGAAAATGAGGTATTGGGAACAAAAGTCCAATCTACTTTGGTGGCTGAAGTGTCACTAAATGGAAATTGCTTGCCCCACTTAGATTTTCTCAATGTGCAAGATTGGAACTCTATAGCCATCATGAGAAAATTAAAAAGATTTGACTAATCAGAGGATTCTCTCTACAGATATGGTAATGATAAACCTGGCGACAATTGATTAAACAGCAAATGTTGTGCTACCCTTACCAAAGATATATTGCCCTCAAATGATTTAACAAAGTCATATGATCAAGCAATATGATATTTTTGCCACACGATAACCACTTAAGAAAGAATATACTTTCAGAGATAAAGAGGCTTCACATGCAGCAAATCATTTAGAAACGTGAGATAAGAAGGTAATGTTAAACCAGGAGCCTGTTTCAAGTAACAAACTTCTCATTTTTAGTTAATATGGACCTTTTTCACCCAGACTGAGGTGGAGTTAGGCTCTAGATAGACTGACAAATAAATTCATGAGTATTATTTTTAATGGGCAAATGGGTTACACTCTAGTAATACTCAATTTTACTCTTCAAGTTATCTTTAAGAAGGTAATCCTGCTTTTACAAATGGCAGTGGGGTGGTTAGAATTAAGAGTCACCTATGGCTTAACTTTGCTAAAAAAAAAAAAACAGAGAGAGAAATTATGTTTTACTGGGTGCCTGCCATGTGCCTCGTGTACTTAGGCACTATTATTATTGTATTTTTAGCTGCAGTAGCACACAAATATGTCATAGAGGTTTCAACTGTAATTTCGAATTTAGTGTGAAAATTGGAATCAGGGTGTCAAAGTGGGTAACAGCCAGAATTGAGAGAGCGTAGTCAAGTTTCACGAAGCTCTTTGTCTCAGTTGTTTCATACGCAAAGTGGGGATGATGGTAACACCTGTGTCTTGGAGCTGTTAGAGGGATGAATAGTGACTTGCACATAGTGTTTCTTCATAAATAAGCACTTGTTAAATAACAGGGCTTTCGGGTGGAGGATGCAGATTGGTGCTGAGTGGGAGGCCTGGTACTGCCGTTTACTGATTGTAGTGGAGTGAACTGTGTCCCCTAAAAAGATACATTGAAGCCCTAACCTCTGATAGCTGTGAATATGACCTTGTTGTAAATAGGGTCTTTGCAGATGCAATTAAAATGAGGTCATACTGGACTAGGGTGGGTCCTAAATCCAGTGACTGGTGCCCTTACAAGGAGAGGGAGAATTGGAGACACACAGACACACACAGAGGGAAGAAGTCCATGTGAAGATAGAGGCAGAGACTGGAGTGATGGAGCCACAAGCCAAGGAACGCCAAAGATGGCTAGCAACCACGTGAACTAAGAAGAGGCAAGGAAAGCTCTTTCCCTAAAGCCTTCATAGAGAGCATGACCCTGTTGATAGGTCGACTTTGGACGTTTAGCCTCCAGAACTGTGAGGCACTCAGCTGTGATAATTTGTTACAGTAGCTATCTTAGCTAGTGCTGCTTTAACATACATACAAACAGGCGTATAAAGAATAGAAATTTATTGTTTCACAGTTCTAGAGGCTAAAAGTCCAAATCAGAGTCTCAGCTGTGTTGGTTCCTTTCTTGTAGGTAGTCCCAGGCATTCTTTGGTTCTTTGGCCATCCTCACATGGCATCTGTCTTTCCCCTTATGTGTGTGTCTCTGTGTCTGTGCTGCTCTTTATATAACTCAGAAGTGATTAAGTTTAGGACCCACTCTACACTTGGATGACTCAACTGATCAATTGATTATTGTATTACATTGGACTGCAGTATGGAAGGCGATTATATCACATTAGTTTACATTGTGGAAGGTGATTACATTATGTTACATTACTTGTAAGGTCATTACATTGCATTGCATTGTATTACATCCACAGGTATAGGGGTTAGGATTCTAAAATATGTTTTGAGGGGACACAATTTAATCCATAACTACAGTCCTAGGAAATCAGCAAACTAGCTGTGCAACTTGGGGCAAAGCACTTCAATGTATGAAGCCTTAGTTTCTTCACCTTCAAAATGGGAATGATACCAGTCACTGTCTCATAGCGTTGGTGTGAGGTTTAAAACCGTTACTATATGTAACATGAATAGCATAGAGACTTGAATATAGGGAGCGTTCATTCCAGGTGAGGCTTTACCATCAACATCATCATCAGGATTAACTAGTAGCAATTGTGTTCTCCTGGACGTCTATATAATAATTTTTAAATACAGCTATTTAATTTCTTATAATCCTGTTTAAAGTGTCTATGTCCCCCATATGCTAATCTGTGTCTGGATCCTCATGTACTTCTTCAGCATTCTCTTGGATGACAGGGGAGATTGAATGTGTGCTTAAAAGGGTTGAGGCTGCAGCCTGAAAGAGCCCACAGCAATTGGAAATGTTCTTTCAAGCGTCATACTGATTTTGTGTTTACCCTGTAATATATTTGCATTTGCTTAAACACAAAAATTGGTGCTCTAAATTACTATCTAAATTGCTTAATTTCCATCTAAATCCTCAAGGGAAATGCATGCCCTAGGAAGAGACACTATAAGATTTCTGGTTCCTTTAGACTACCCCTACCCTCAGTGCACTGCTACAAACTCTCTGGGCCATCAGCATCCTACTTTCATTAATTAGAGTTCAAGGATTTCTTGCACAGTGATGCTTATGACCATGTCCTCGCTGGAATTCCAGACTATGGCCTTTCCATTTCTAAGCATCAGTGGCTCTCAACTAGAGGGCGACTTGTCCCACAGAGGACATCTGGCAATGTCCGGAGGGATTTTTGGTTGTCACAAGGTGTGTGTGTGTGGAAGGGGGAGTCCTATTGACATCTAGTGGGTAGAAGCCAGGAATGCACTCAACATCCTACAATGCACAGGATGGATCTCTTGACAAAAAATGATCCGACCCAAAATGTCAATAGTGCCGAGGTTGAAAAACCCTGCTCTAAGCCATGCCTCCAAAAAAACCAAACCCACTGCCATTGAGTTGATTCTGACTCATAGTGACCCCATAGGCTTTCGAAGGCTGTAAACCTCTAGGGAAGCAGACTGCCACATCTTTCTCTCATGGAGCCGCTGGTGGTTTTGAACCGCCGACCTTTCTGTTAGCAGTCAATCGCTTTAACCACTGTGCCACCAGTGCTCCAGAAAGCCCCAGGATGGTCAAATTGTGTACCAGATAATAGGAATTTCTGCTTTTCATTAGGGCCAATACTGTATGATGTCTGATGTTGTTTTCTCTGTCTCTCTGCGCAGGTCTATATCCCTTTAGCCCCTGGCATACATCCTGGAAATAGTAGGTACTCAATAAATATATGAGTGGAATCTACTGCTGTGAAAATGTTCTGGACTCATATTCTGCTGTCACTCACAGGCTTAAAAGTGTTCCTTTTTTGGGGGCTCAAATAGCATCAGAAAGGTCTAGGATTTCAAAGATAGCCAGGCTCTTCAAAGGTGGATCACAAATCAGGTTGCTGAGGTTTGGGAGAAGGAGATCCTTGCCCAATGTCAGATATGTAATAAGTGGTAAAGGATCAGGGGCTGCCTCATTCTATGCTCCATGTTCCTTCCTGTATAAAAATAGACACTACAGCATGGTTCTGCCCTTCCCACTTGTGTGTAAACAGATCCCACCAGGCCCTGGCATCCTCCTGTTGCATGTAACTTGTAACTTTCCCCTAAGCCCTCAAGCGTGGTAAGATGGTAGTAATCTTCTCAGACTGACCAGCAGCTTGTGTTTAGTTCACTCCTCTGTGCCACCCCTTTCCCGACCCATTCATTCCCTAATGATCTCACACTCCAAGAATACTCTCGTCAGACCCTGACTCCTCAAAGGGATCTGCACACTGTAATTAAAGCTCTGATCATGTTATGTTGTCAAAGCTTTTTGGCTTATCTCTCCTTCCCCCTCTACACTGAATTCCTTAAGGGATTGTGTCTTATTCGTCTTTATTTTTCCCAGCACCTGGAACATGGTAGTGCTCAATGCATGTCTGAATAGATGAAGGAATCTAGTAGTCATTCAGCCTCTAAGTCAATTAGTCCATTTGGATGATACAGGGTCTGTGTATTCTGACTCACCTGTTTTCCAGTGTACAGTCAGCATTCTTTTTAGCTAAGAGAAAAGAAATTAGTTTAAAGAAAACATACCCATTGCTACCGAGTCGATTCTGACTCATAGAGACCCTAGAGGACAGAGTAGAACTGCCCCATAGGGTTTCCAAGGTTGTAAATCTTTATGGAAGCAGACTGCTACATCTTTCTCTTGCAGAGTGGCTGGTGGGTTTGGACCACCGACCTTTTGGTTAGCAGCCAAGCTCTTTAATCACTGCGCCACCGGGGCTTCTTTAAAAAAAAAAGGTTTATTGCCTCAAATATCTTCAAAGTCTTAGAATGCAATTGCGTATGGGAGCAAAAATGATATGGTTATATCGCTTTCTCTCGTTCTGTCTTCTTCTGCTTTTCTTTTTATGATTGGAACCAAGGGCTTAAACTCTCCCAACAGGAGTCTGTGTCTCTGTCCATTTCTCAGACTGGCACTCTCAACATGGCAGTCAAGATGGCCACCATCAGTCCCTGCTAAGTAACTGTTCCCTATCGCTTCTTCAGAACAGTCTTGGAAGAACTTAAAGTGGTCCAGTTTGGGTCATTTACCAACAGCTGAATCAATCACTGACCAAAAGACTGGGATCATCTGGTCAGAGCCAGTCACAGGACCATCCCTCTGGCTGGGGGCAGAGGAGATAACCTCAGCCAACTGTATGGAATGGATTTTAGAGAGAAAAGAGGTATTTTGTTCCTTAAAGAAGGTGTGGAAAGAACTGCTCAACAAAAAAGCATAATGTATGTCCAATATATCAGAGATCCTATTGCAGCTTCAACATGTCATGTTGCCTTCCCTCTACAAGGCTAGAATAGTGCTTTATACCCAAGCAGTTACTGGTGAATATATATATATAAAATTGCCAACTGCAGAATATATGCAATAATTTACTATGTTAGGTATTGCCAGCACGCTGGTTTACTAAGAACGATTTGCCAGCACAGTGCATGAAAAATTTCCCAGCCCATAAATAGGGCATTTGTGTTCTGCTAAAATATGTTTTCCCAAAGCATAATGTATTGCTTTTCTTATTGAAATGGTGAGATATAAGAGAAGTAAGCGGGTATGGTATGGAGCATATGCCTTCATCAGATCAGATGTATCTTTTGAAATTACCTGATTTTTACCTAGTAGGGTTTATGACAGTTCAGTCAGTAGGACAAGGCCCTCTTGGGTTTGGGAAGTGCAGTAAGCATTCCGTCAGGCAACAGTCGAAACTCAGAACCACCGTGTCTTCCTTCTCTGTATCAACGGCAGCATCTAATTATAAAGAAGGAAATTGTCAATTTTTTTTTTTTTAATTGCTGGCAGGGTGGTTGTATTAAATCTGCCTTTAGTTGACAGGGACGTATAGGGTTGCTTTGAGTCAGAATCGACTCAACAGCAAGAGGTTTGGTTTTGGTTTTTTGGTATTCAAAACTACCTCCTACAGAAATGTGCGATCAAATAGAGCGTAAATATATCTTTGTCAAAACGGCAAACAGGATCTCTTGTTAGAAACTTAACAAATTTTGTACCTGCAGGCTCTGGAGGTAAACTTGATTCCAACTTTTGGAAAAAAAAAAATAGCTTTGGAAAGCTAAGATCTGTAAATTATATAGTGTTACTTTTCATTCTGGGATTAAGTGTTCCTGAATATAGATGGATTGAACATTTCTGAGACTTGAATTGTAAGTAATTAAATGTAATAGAATGGAAGTCTGTAAGCTTTGTGGGTACAGAGACTTTGTTTTGTTCACTGTAGCATCTTCAGGATGGATACCACATTTGCTCCATAAATACTTACTAAGTGAATAAATAAATTGTTATATATTAGTTTTTAAAAATGAAAATCTTCACATTTCCTAATCATTTGTATTTGCATTATTCTATATTTGCAAATCTGACTACATGCTGAGGTTTCTTTGTAACCCTAAAATCGATATTTGCAATGTTTCCATGGTCATCTGTGGACGAGAGTGGAGCGGCAAAGTATTTGAGTCGCCTGATGCACGCATTCCCAGTTGAGACTGAGAAAGGCGACACTCCGTCTCCTTGCTTCAGCACTCCTTCCCTAAACAAGTGTCCTTTTCATGGTCTATTTAGTGTCACATTTTTCACATTTTTGTGCCTTTTGTTAGTGATTTCACTATTTAAAATGGTTCCTAAATGCAGTGCTGAAGCGCTGTCTAGCACTCCTAAGTGCAAGGAAGTTATGACATGCCTCAATGGAGAAAATACGCTTGCTGGATAAGCTCTGTTTAGACATGAGTTATAATGCCGTTGGCTGTGAGCTCGGTGTTAGTGAATGAACAATATATAATAAATAAGGTGTCTTTAAACAGAAACACACATAAAACAAGGTTATATGTTGATTGGTTGACAAAAATGAAGTGACTAGAGGCTTATAGTAGCCTAACCCTGTAATTCCCCTAAGAGCAATAGCTCAGTATTTGCTAATTCAGTATTCACAGCAACTTTTTAGAACATTACTATCACAAATAACAAAAATTCACAGTGTACTTACTAGAATTATAGAACCACTTGTTGTATTTGTTCATTTATTCACTTGATCCATGTATATTTAATGAGCAACTACTTCATGGCAGCATGGTGCTCAGTCCGAGAGATTAAGTAATGCAGACAACATAATTTCTGGCTGTATTAATCACAACTCTGTTAGTAGCAACTGACCAAAACCCTATTCAGATTATCTTAAGCAAAGAAAGGGAACATAATGATTATGTTTTAAAAAGTCCAAGGGGGTAGATACGATGTCAAAAATAGCTGTATCCAGAGGTCCAAATGATGTGAACTGGATTCTGTTCCTCTCTTCCATTTTTCATCTCTGTTTTCCTCTGAGTTGGCTTAATTCTAACATAGGATGTCTTCATCTGGTAGCAAAGATCAGAAGCCCCAGGCTTACATTAGCTTCATAGTTAGTAATCCCAGAAAAATAAGTTCAAGTCTCTTCCTCCAATGTCCATATGAATTTTCTAATAGGACTCTGATGGCCCACTTTGGTGATGTCTGGGCCAGTAACTATGTCAAGAAGCAGGGAGGGAAAGGATACTCTGATCAGCCTGAATCATCTACCCATTACTGGAGCAAGAAAAGCATAACCAATATTGGCAGCCCATGGGACTCACGTGGAGTGGAAAAGAGGCAGATTGCCAAAGGAAGGACAGAACAACAACCACAGATGTCCAGATGTGCAATACATTCCTTCTAACAAGCTTCCTGTAATCAGTTTTAGTGGTGAACTTTTCCAACTTCCTTATGAGCCCACTGAAATTCTCAAGGCTGAAGTGATTTGCTCAAGGTCATCCAGCGAGTTAATGACTAATCTATGAGATAACCAAGATATACAGTTTCCTAGTTTGGAGCGTGTTCCAACTGTACCATTTGGCCTCCCAGATGCCCTATAAACCCACTTCCTTTTTTCCTTTCACTTCAAGCATGACTATTCCCATTTAGTAAATCATATCCTACTACAGAATTATAAAGTATATTGGCCAATTGCAGTTCCACATATAGTACAAAACTGACCTTGTATGTCATGTGTTGGATTTCCATAACCTGGGTAAGCCCAAGAAAATGAACCATAACTTAATAACACTGCAGAGCAAGGATTATGTGAAGGAGGATTTCTTTTAACTTATTCTGTAAGATACGGGTGATTTTTAGACATCACACTCTTCCTGAGATGATTTAAATCAGTTCAGTAACAGGAGTTTGTGCTTTATGAGCTGAAACTCTTAGTCAATAACCCCAATGGAAATCGTTGCAAGGAACGAGACTCCGGCTGTGTTCATTTCACAGTCCCTCTTAACGGTCTCTCTCGTCCAGCCAGTACACACTGGCAATATTCAGACCTTACTCTCAAAGCTTTCTGAAGAGGTAAATTATTGTGTGAGGGGGCATGGGGAGTGAAGAAGAACATAGGACGAGGAGTACCACAGGACTCTATGACCCAGGCAAGGTATGTCGTCCTGAGTCTCACTTTGCACGTCTGTAAAATGTGGATATTGAGAACACAAATGTTGGGCATGTTCCTCCAGTATTTGGTAGCCGTGTTACTACAGTGAGTGAAGGTGAACTTAGCCTGGTTATACACTAGTAACAGTACCAGTTGCCATTGAGTTGACTCTGACTCATGGCAACCCCATGTGTGTCAGAGGAGAACTGTGCTCCATATGGTTTTCAGTGGCTGATTTTTCAGAAATAGATTGCCAGGTCTTTCTTTCAAGGTACCTCTGGATGGACTTGAACCTCCAGCCTTTTGGTTAGCAGCCAACCGTGTTAACTATTTGCACCACCCAGGGACTCCTGTAGATTTATAGAGACTGGAAAATGGCCCTTTCTTCAAACTACTGCACTTTGAGACTTCAGGTTTATTTGTAAGTGATGTGAGTTTCCGCAGGAACGGATTATAAGTGAGGTATAAATGTGACTACAAGCTCTGTCTCTAGAAGACCAAAATTACCCTTCACCTAAAAATGAATGAAGGAAAAAGAGCAATTAGTCACACAATTGGTCCTCCACACACCAAAAGAAAATAGATAGTAAAATACTAACATGAAAAAAGGGAAGGAAATTAAGAATTGCACAGATTTTCTTCTCAGTTAAATTGAGCTTTCAGGAGACATGCAGAAACATTCTGGGGTTACAATGCATCGGATCCATTGCAGTAAAGGGAGAATATAGTCACCCTGGCATACGGAATGATTAAGGACATGGCCTAACATTCCTTCATCATCTCACACAGCATGAAATTGGGGTGATTTTAAGTCTTCTCATTCTTTTTTTGTGCTTTATTCTAAAACCACAGAGATTTACACATAAGCAACCATCAGTCTTTGGCAAGTAGTAAAGAAATTTGGGGTAGGTTTTAAACCATGTCAAACAATATGATAGTAGGAAAGAAACACACTGTGTTTATTATGGGGGTTAGATGATGAGTGATTTGAATTTCCTTCTATATCAGTTTATCACTTTTCTACAGAGGGCATGTCATGGATTGAATTGTATCCCCCAAAAATTCTGTCAATTTGGCTAGGTCACGATTCCCAGTATTGTATGATTCTGTACCATTTTGTAATCTGATGTGATTTCCTTATGTGTTGTAAACTCTATCACTATAATGTAATAAGATGGATTAGCAGCAGTTATACTGATGAGATCTACAAGATTAGTTAGTGTCTTAAGCCAATCTCTTTTGAGATCTGAAAGAGAGAAGTGAGCAGAGACACATGGAAACCTCATACCACGAAGAAAGTAGTGCTGGGAGCAGAGTGCGTCCTTTGGACCTGAGGTTCCTGCGTAGAGAAGCTCCCAGACCAAGGGAAGATTGATGACAAGGACCTTCCTCCAGAGTTGACAGAGAAAGCCTTCTCCTGAAGCTGATGCCCTGAATTTGGACTTGCAGCCTACTGGGCTGTGAGAGAATAAACTTCTCTTTGTTAAAACCATCCGCTTGTGGTATTTCTGTTATAGCAGCACTCGATGACTAAGACAAGGCATATGACCCTTTTTTTTCCTGACAATGTGTAGAATAGCAGCAACATACAGATAATAACAGATAACATGTCAACAGCCTCAAAACTAGATGTTATTTTTTTACTCTTTCAAGTGTCTCTAATTTGTCATGAAATGCTATAAAGGTATTATCAACTATGCATTAATATTGAGTTACTTGTGTTTTGTAAAAACTATAAAAATTTCCAAATGATGTAATTCAGGGCTCTTTCAGTTGCAAATGATATAAAGCCAGCTTAAACTGGCTTAAGCAAAAGGAGGATTTATTGACTTCTATATATGGAAAAAAAGAAACACACACACACAACAATGAATGATGGCTTTAGCATAGTTAGATCCAAATGTTTGACGTCATCATGAATACACTCCATCTGTGAACGTTGCTGTCCTCTGGGTTGGTCTTTCTATGTGGAGACAAAGAGCTACCCCCAGCTCCTGTTTTTATTTTATCATCTTAATTACCTTCAGCCCCAAGACAACTTTTTTTCAAGCGGTTCCAACCAAAGTATCTCATTGGACCAACTTGGGCCACATGACTGTGCCTGAACCAGTTACTGTAGCTAGGAGAATGGAATATCCTGATTTTCCAGGCCTAGAACACATGATCTCCACAGAAGCTGGGTGGGTCAGTCATACCCATTGTACACTGACAAAGAGTAGAGATGACTAGACTCCCCAAAGTAATAGGGGTGCTTTTACAAGATGGTGGGGTAGTTCAACATCAAGGAAACCAGAAATTTGCTATGAAGGAAACTAAAGATTTGAGGTTAGGCTTAATACCAAGTTGCCTGGCAAGGAATATCCTGAGTGTTAGTTACCAAACTATGATTGATGGTTTTTAGACAAAAGGTATTTTTCAGCCCAAAATTAGTTTAAAAAAAAAATAAAGATGACACTGCCCTCTATTGACTAATCTGGAATGAACTCTCTATAAACAAGGGCCATATATTCATTGTTGTCTGAAATTTTTCTATTTTTTTTTTCTATTCCCACCATTATGCTTGCTATGTGTTTTCCAAATTAAATGATGTTGAAATGTCACCATTAATTAAAATCAGTACTGTTCCTATAGGCCATCAGAAAAACTCATAAAAGTGAAAAATATCATGTTTTAAAGGGTTTTTGTGCAGTAGAATACCATATAACTACTTGGATTGACTATTTTTTATTCCCTTAGTGAAGTGACAAACTTACCAGAATAGACTGTGATCATGAGAATGCCACATCATGCCTCCAGACCTGTTCCCTCATCTTTAAAATTAGACAGGAGAGTCTCTAAGTTCATCCACGCTCTAAGTTCTATTATTTTGTGAATTACTTGACCGATTATTTAACACGGTGGTTCTCAAAGCATGGTTCCTGAACCAATAGCATCAGCATTACCTGGGAAATTTGTCAGAAGTGCAAATTCTGAGACTTCACCCCAGATCTAAAGAATCAGAAACACTGGGGGTGGGTCTCAGCAATCTGTGGTCGATCAAGTCCTCCAGGTGATTCTAATGTGTATTAAGGTTTAAGAACTGCCAGTTGAGTTCCAACAAGCATTTTGTTGTCAACAATCTTATAGCAATAAAAACTCCAGTGATAACTGTATCCTGATAGTAGTAGTAGTTGGTTTTTTCCAGTTGGCTGTTGAGTCGAATCTGATTCATGGCAGCCCCACGTGTGCAGAGCAGAACTGCTCCATCAGGTTTCTATGGTTGTGACCTTTTGGAAGCAGATCACCAGGCCTTTCTTCGAAGGTGCCTTTGGGTGGGTTTGAACTGCCAGTCTTCCAGATAGTAGTCGAGTGCTCCACTGTTTGCACCATATATGCCAGGCACTGTGCTTTGCACATCTCGCTTATTGATGATAACTCTAGATCTCAGTGATCTAACTCTAGTTAAGTATTCTTGTTACTACCCTTTGACGGAAGAGGAAATTGAAGACAAAAACGAAGTGTTCATTCAAGGTCACATAGCTAGCAAATCACAACATTTCCTCTTATCACCCATCCCATTCTATAATTTCAGCATGTGGAAAGACACTTCCCACGTAGCAATGGAAGAACAGTCGATACAGAGACTTTTAGGACTACGAAGGGCCTTCACTGTTTTGCTTTATATTTACTTGAAGCATATGCTGTCATTTTTTATTTTTAGTTGCATGGAAAAAGAGAAGATGGAGTTATTTAAAAAAAAAAAAAAATCTCAGGAAGATGAAATATGCCAGTCACTGTTGTGTAGAGCATGTAGAGGCTTGGAAGCTAGCCCTTCCTTCTGTCTGTGGCCCATGCACCAGTAAATGTCTGGTCATTTCACTTGACTAACATGCAGCACCAGCACAGCACATCACGCATTTTTAACACGGGAGATCACCATGTTGACTGGCTCAGTGATTTAGCCAGGTTCCCTTTCCTTCCAGCACGGTTATAGCAAGCTGAATCAGGTCAGCTTATCATGCACAGCTTTTCCCACGGCTCTAAGCAACCCTAGGGGTGCACAGTACCAGAGAATCCTTTCTGGGTAGGAAGGGCCCCGATAGGTTTGAAGAAAGACTCAGTTCCTTGCTGCATCTCTACCTTTTGTGGTCAGGCTTGGGTCACCAACTGGGAGAAGCTTCTCAAACAATCTGGATTCTTCCATTAAAGGAATGGCTGGTTCTTGAGCCAAACTCAACCTCAGCCTGGACCTCATTCTCATTTTGAGGAGAAATGAACATCAGTTGACACTGAACCATATTTTAATCTATTTTTTCAGTGTCCAGGAAGCTCATAAGCTGGTTGCACGCATATGCCTGTAGCCCATACTACCCTTCTGCACAGAATTTCCTCCAAATCATACGCCTGTGTTGTAAGTATGAGTTCTAAGATGGCCCCCTAAGATTTCTGCTCCCTGGTGTGCCTGCCCTGACTAATCCCTTCCCCTTGAGTGTGAGCGGGCCTTACCTAATTAGGTGAGCCCTTTTACAAGAGAATCTAATGATCTGAGACAGAAGAAGCTTAAGAAATTCAAAGCTGCAGAGACACTCTCTAGCTTGCCTTGAGGAACAGCTGCAATTTTATGGGAAGGGCTGCATGGGAATACCCTGAGAATAGCCTCTCAGGACCTGAGAGGAGGGGCCCCAACAGAATACGAGCAAGAAAGCAGGAACCTCAGTCATGCAGCTGTGAGGAACTGAGATCCTCCAGAACCTGAGGGACTTGGAAATGGATCTTTCCTTAGTGGAACCTCCAGATGAGAATGCAGTCAGCTGACACCTTTATTTCAGCCTTGTGAGACCCTGAGCAGAAGACGCAGCTGAAATGTGGCAGAGTACTGACACACAGAAACTGCAAGACAATAAATTCATGTCGCTTTAAGCCGCTAAATGTGTGGTAATTTGTTACACAGCCATGGAAAACTACTACAGCCTGGAACATGCCTAACCCTCCATCTGGAATCTTACATTACGTAGTGGTAATTTCCAAGACTGTTACACAAAAATATTCTGGCTTCATAACAAGTGGAAAGCAACACAGAAATGGTGTGAATCTCATAGACCAGTTAGGTGGCGTATCATATTATCATTCTCCCTTCTTGCTTCTTAACCAGTTTAGTTACCATCTGCCACCTGCGGTATTATGTTATATTCCTGTTGTCTGACGTTTTAGTCTGATTTTTTTCTGGTTTCAGACGTGTTTAGATGGTGATTCAAAATTGCAGTAGTGTGTTTTGATTTTTTGAATTGTTGAAACTATTATTCTATCAACAAGTACTACAGCATCTGTAAGATATTTTTTTTCTTTTTACTGTTCATATTTGCTGTTTTAGAGAACTCAATTTTGTTTTGTTTTACAATACCAAACTCACTGCTGTCGAGTCGATTCACACTCATAGTGACCCAAGAGGTCAGAATAGACCTGCCCATGGGGTTTCCAAGGTTGTAATCTTTACGGAAGCAGATTTGCCACATCTTTCTCCTGCGGAGCTGCTGGTGGGTTCGAACTGCTGACCTTTCGGTTAGCAGCCAAGCACTTAACCACTGCCATACAGCTATAATTAAAGGTATAAAAGCCAATACAGTTTACGTATGATTTATTTTCTCAAGAGATTGCAATTGAAAAATACATAGTCCAGTCAACAGACATGAAACCTATAGTAAATGAAACTGTGGGCCTAACTGTTATACTCGTCAACGACACTTTTAATTTTTTTTTCTTAAGCATAGTTAAACATGATTTGAAAGCACTAACGTCCACTACAAATCTCTCTCTCTCTTTTTTTTTTTTTTTTTGCTGCCCTGGATTTGTAATGTTTGAGAGAAAGAGAAAGGGAGAGAATAATTGAAACTGTTTCTCCTATTACCACCAAGTCCTATTTCTGAAGATTTTTCTATTATTTAACACCTTCCATCTGGTTTACCTTAGAACTGTGATTCAGTTATCAGAACATGATGAAACTGAAATCTCACTTAGAAGGCTCTATCACAAATAGCTCGCTCAAGTCGGGAAAACCAAGCTGTCACAAGGCCTGCTTCTTAGAGTCTTTTCTTAAAATGGAAACTGGCTGGATAGATGCCTTTGGGGATCATCTGGAGAGACCAGGTATTTCCACCATGGTCAGTAGCATTCATACACATTAATTTCACACTGCTGTGATCAGGTGCTTTGCTGGCTGCTTATCCATTCGGTGAAGTCTGGTGGGTGTAGGCTTTAAACTTGCTCCCCAGAGGATCATGCCCTCTGGGATGACCTGACTAAAAGAGATTGAATCATCTTAAAGTTCCACCAAGTCAACTTTATTTACTCTTCGGCCTGTCATAATGAAGGGAGTCAGTTTATTTGTTAGTGTACTTAAATTGTGCTAAATATGCATGTAACATAACATTTGCCATTTCAACATCCTTCATATGTGCGATTCAATGCCATTATGTTTATCACATTGTGCAACTATCACCATTATCCATTTTCCATATTTTTCTATCACCCTGAACAGAAAGTCAGTGTCCCCTCAGCAATGAGTTCCCCCTTTTCCCTCTCTCCTGCCTGCCCCTATTAACCACTAATCAACTTTGGTCTGCATACACTTGACCATTCTAGATATTTCACATAACTGGGCTCATACAACATTTGTCGTTTTGTGACTGCCTTAAACTTCACTCGGCATGATATTCTCAAGATTCATCCATGTTTCAGTACTTCATCCCTTTTTAGAGCTGAATGATATTCCACTGTATGTCTGTACCACATTTTGTTTGTCCAGGGCACACTGTCCCAACTTCTCGAGGATGAGCAGGACTGTGAGTACCCAGCAATCCTTCTCCTTGTCCGTGTACCCATTCTTCCCCAGTTCCATTCAGTTCGACACCCTGCTGTAGCAAGTTATGTGGTTGTAGCATTTACTGTGTTCCAGACATTATGAGGTGGTATAGTCATTACCTATTACTGCATAACAAACTACACCAAAATTTAACAGCTGAAAACAACAGCCAATGTGTGTTATCTCGCAGTTTCTACGGTCAGAACTTTAGAAGTGTCTTAGCTGCGTGCTCCAGCTCAGGGCCTCTTGGGAGGACCTCTTTCTACATTTTTAGTTGATGGCTCTTGCTACTAAGTAGCAAATGGATGGTTAGCATTTGTTGCTGTTATCCTCCCTTCCTCTTTCATAGTCTTATTTGTTCATATATCTTTTACTCTTCTTTTCCTCATACCAAACCAAAGAACCAAACCATCGCTGGCAAGTTGATTCTGACTCATAGCGACCCTATAGGACCGAGTAGAACTGCCCTATGGTGTTTCCAAGGAGCGCCTGGTGGATTCCAACTGCCAGCGTTTTGGTTAGCAGCGATAGCTCTCAACCACTACACCACCAGGGTTTCCTCATACTAGTAGTACATTATTAAAACCACAAGTTGCTCACAAAATACAAATGTTTATCCATTTACCCATTTCTTACATTTCTCTGCTGCAGTTCACCCTTACAACAGACGTCACACACACTGTCTTTGGTTATTTACGGCATTCATAGAGAATGCATTGCCCCTGCCTTTTAAATAATAGATGCCAAATGTTTTCTTTTGAAGAAGGGAAGGAAAGAGAAACCCATGGAGCAAGAAGGAGACTTTACGATCTTACTCCAAGTGTCTTAATAAGGAAGAAAGTTACAGTTTTACTTAGAGGCTGTATACACCGTTGCTGATCTGTGAAATTAAGGACATTCGGATTTCTGCATTATTTGATCATGTCTATATAAAGCTCTGTAAAACTAGTTTAAATTCAGTAAAGTGTCATTAGCCCAGTATGCCAAGGAGGTTTCACGATGAATTATTGGGGTTATAACTGCATTCCAAACCTGAGGTGAGGCACATGCCAAAGGGGATGATAATAATAACAACAACAAAAGCAATAATACTAAATAGAGTGTATTTAATATGTTAAGTACTTTCCATGCATTATCTCATTTAATCTTCGCACTAAGCAACATGGTTCTCAAGAAGCATAAAACTATGACAAGAGCACACAGATTTGGGGTCAGGTGTACTGGACGGGATCCTGAAACAGGAAATGTTTTGGAAAAAGGACATTAGGTAAAAACTAAGGAAAGAGTGGTCTTTAGTTAATAACAGTGTTTCAGGGTCAGTTCATCAATTGTAACAAATGTAGGATACTAATGTAAGATGTTAATAATAAGGAAAGTGGGTGTGGGGTATACAAGAAGTTTCTGCACTATCTTCACAATTTTTCTGTTCATCTATTACTGTTCTAAAAAATAAAGTTTATTTTTAAATAATGGAGGGTTGATTGGAGCAAGGGAGAATGAAGAAAACTAAAACCATAAGGGAAAGATTAGTCCAAAGGACTGATGGACCACAACTACCACATCTTCCACCAGATTGAGTCCAGCACAACTAGATGGTGCCTGGTTACCACCACTGACTGCTCTGACAGGGATCACAGTAGAGGATCCTGGACAGAGCTGGAGAAAAATGTAGAACAGAATTCTAATTCACAAAAAAGACTAGACTTACTGGTCTGACAGAGACTGGAGAAACTCCAAGAGTATGGCCTCCAGACACCCTTTTAGCTCAGTAATGAAGTCACTTCCAAGGTTCACCCTTCAGACAAAGATCAGACAGGCCCATAAAACAAAACAAGACTAAAGGGACATGCCAGCCCAGGGGCAAGGACTCGAAGGCAGGAGGGGACAAGAAAGCTGGTAATGGGGAACTCAAGGTCAAGAAGGGGGAGGGTTAACATGTTGTGGGGTTGGCAACCAATATCACAAAACAATAAGTGTATTAATTGTTTAATGGGAAACTAATTTGCTCTGTAAACCTTCATCTAAAGTACGATAAAAAAAAACAAAGCCAACTTCCAAAAAAAAAAGATTGATATGATAATTAAGATAATGCATATTTCAAACAGTTTACATGTTTTGATATATTTAATTCTTATAGCTATCTGAGATAAGTGCGTTTATTATCTCATTTAACCTTCATAATAACTCTTTGCATTGCCTAATACATGTTGGCATTTATTATCATTATTCTAGTTTTTCTTAAAGGTATTTAGATTTGAAGAAAATGAATGACCTTAGGGAATAGGTGAGTATCTAAAATTATATCCTAAATGATATGTATTTGTGTGCCTTTCTGGAAAGAGTGTCCAAAGCACTGATCATACCTTCAGATCTTTATGGCAGTTGGATCTTTATACAATATGTTCTCTAGAGATTTAATTGACGTCCCGTATGATTTCAAGTTTCAATTGTCCAGCATTAATTCAACGTAAAAATTCCAGCCTTTCAGATCAGAGTTATAGAAACTCAAGAGTTGCAAGATTTCCACTTCTGTGTATTTAAATAGGCATCGATTTCAGATTATCTTCTCAATATTGAATGACAAATAGGTTCAAGATATAAAGGATGTTCTAAAGTCTCTGCTTATATCATGTTTGGATGTAATGATGTGCTTTGGAGGATCAAATGTAACTTCTTTTTTGTTAATTTGTTTATTTTTGTTGTTATTCTTGAGAACATACACCAATTCAATTTCTATATGCACAGTTCAGTGACATTGATTACATCCTTCAAGTCGTGCAACATTCTCACCTTCCTTTTCTGAATTGTTCCTCCCCAGTTAACATACACTCACTGCCCCAAGGTTTCCTATCTAACCTTTCGAGTTGCTGTTGTCAATTGGATCCCATCTAAATAGTTTTTAAAAAGAGTACAATGCTCAAGGAGGAAATCCTTTACAAGTTAAGCTAAACTATTGTTTGGATTAAAGAAGACTTCTGGGGATATTTTTGGTTTAAAGATTATTTCAGGGCAATAGTTTCTGGGGTTCATTCAGCCTCAGTGACAAATGTAACTTCTTAATAAATATGTAGATTAATTAATTACAGTTTTTAAAAGGGAATGTTGTATTACTGTTGATAATCCCAATTTCTAACTTTTTGTAAATTAATCCCACGTGTGTGGGGAATGATCTCACCTGACCCTTGGGATGAGGTGTTGGTCCCACAGTTTGCCACAGTTCTCATCACTCTCACTGTCTTATATCTGTGTGTTTTGTATCTTTATGTCTTTGTTTATGTTTCATGCCTACACCTATATACATTTATAAAAGTTCATGGCAGTAACAACTACTTTCAAGTATTGGAAGGGCATCCAGATACAAGAGGAATATAACATTCTCTGGATTGCCAGAGAACAAAATATATAGAAAAGTAAACGTTTACATGGAGTTAGATTTCTGCTTAATTAACCTAAGGAACAAATTGACTTGTGAGGTGACAGCTCACCTGCTACAGCTCATGCAGAGCAGTGTGGGGACTTCGGTTACATTGAGTAAAAACAAACAAAAGAAACCAAACCCATTGCCGGCAAGTCAATTCCAACTCACAGCTACCCTGTAGGACAGAGTAGAACTGCCCCGTAAGGTTTCCAAGGCTGTAATCTTTACGGAAGCAGACTGCCACATCTTTTTCCCGTGGCGCTGCTGGTGGGTTCAAACGGCCGACTTTTCGGTTAGCAGCCGAGTACTTAACCACTGCACCACCAGGGCTCCTTACATTCAGTAAATGGTGCCCAAATTTCCCTCAAGCTCTGAGAGTCTACAGTTTTGTTTCTCTGTTACCTTTAGCTTCTTACTGCCTATGACCATTGCAAATATTTCAACTTCTCAACTCTGAATGTGAAATCCTTTTGAGTGACCTTGATATTGCTGGAGGATATCTAAATAGTATTACTCAATTCATAAGCATTCCTTTTTTATTTTTGAAATTATTTTAAACCAAGATGTTCTCTAAAAGGATTTAGAACTTACCATTAGAAATCCTCTTCATTGCTTTTTTAGCCCTTCAGGATTTTGTAGGGATTACTAAGGAGATTTCTTTTTATCACTAGGGAAATATGGCTGCAGCTATTATAACTTAAAAAAAATAAACCTTGGGGATAGCCTGACAGTGATAAATGCATTTATACTCCCCTACAGAACAGATTTCCTTACAACTAAAAGATATATATTTTTAATATTTTAATTAGACAAGAACATTGTAAAATAAAATCCTGAGGGGTTAAATCCACCTGTGTATGTAGTTGACTAATATGGCATTATAAAATATCAAAATGTAATGTAGACAGTGCACTGCTTAAGAAGTAGTGATGCAGCACTCTGTTGTTATTAGTTGCCATGGAGTCAGCTCTGACTCGTGAACCCCATATACAACAGAACAAAACATTGCCTGGTCCTGCACCATCTTCATAATCATTGATATGCATTATCCTGTGTATTTTGAGTGCCTTCCAACCTACAGTGCTCATCATCCAGTACTGTATCAGCCAGTATTCTGTTATGATCTACAAGGTTTTCATCAACTGATTTTCAGAAGTAGATCACCAGGCCTTTCTTCCTAGTCTGTCTTAGTCTGGAAACTTTGCCAAAACCTATCCAACATGGATGACCCTGCTGGTATTTAAAATACCAGCGGCTTAGCTTCCGGCATCATAGCAACATACAAGCTACCACACTATGACAAACTGATAGATGGGTGGTGGCGTAACCCTCTACCACCCTACTTTTTCAGCATTGCCAACAGCGATTGTACATAAATACGGGTGTCTTTATAACCTCTTACGCTCGGCTGCTAACCAAAAGTTTAGCAATTTGAACCTACCAGCTGCTCTACAGGAGAAAGATATGGCAATCAGCTTCTGTAAAGATTACAGCCTAAGAAACCCTATGGGACAGTTCTACTTTATCCTATAGGGTCACTATGAGTCAGAATCAACTCCATGGCATACAACAACAACAACTCTAGGCCTGCTTCTACATCCACGTTCGTTTGACCAGTTTTCTTGTTGGCTTTCAGCCAGAGGTCACTCTCAGCTACTAGAAGCAGCCCTCAGTTCTTCACCACGTGGCCCCGTCTTCTCACAGCATGGCTGTTTGCTTTCTTCCGGGCCTTCCAGAGAGCATGTCTCTGCTGTTTCACCTTTTAGATGGTGTACCTGATTAGATCAGGCCTATCCAGGATAATCCCCCATTGGATTAACTCAAAGTCAACTGATTAGTAACCTAATCACAGAAATGATATTCTATCACATTCACTGATCCTTTATGAGTCGGAATCGACTCAACAGCAATGGGTTTGGTTTTGGGTTTGGTCCACACTCAAGGGGAGGAGATTTTACAAGGCTTATACTCCAGAGAGCAGGAAGTTTAGGGACTTAGAATTCTGCCTACCACAGATGGGTACTGTGATTGGCACAGCATTGGCTAAGTGTAAAGAGATTATAGTCTGGTACCAGAAAAAATAGGAGAACTTGTACATACTGGGGGAAAAAAAAAAAAGTACAGCAGTTACCAATGCATAGGAAGGTTTTGTCCTCTTTGACCATTTGAGGATTTAATATGTTAAATTGGTTAATAAGCTTTACATGCCCCCACTTAATTGTGCAAGTCACAATATGAATTGTAGTAGAGCATGGATTAGAGCTCTGAAATAAAAATTCTTAATTTGAATGCCATTTAGCTTCTAAATTCCATTAGTTCATTAACTCAATAAATAAGACACAAATATTATATAACCACTGGTGTGTGTGCCCTCAAAGAGCTTATTATTTCATGACAATGATAGATATATAAATATTATCTGTAATCCGAGCTTAAATGAAGTCAGTGCTAAAGTAACCTAAGGCCTTGTGAATCTCAGATGAGGAAACAATTCAGGCTGAGCTAATCCTCACAGAGGCGGCGGCATTTGTGCTGAGGCTAGGAGTATAGCAGGGTATCAAATTTAATACTACAGCTTGAATGTGTGGAGAAACGTAAGTAATTTATCTATAATTAATATGATCTTCTTTCCAAGTCCTTTACCCACTCATTAGTAGAGAGAAAAAATAACCACTGGCAAATATCCATCCAACTTTACAGTTGTATCTGACCTGTTAGTTCCAGATCTCTTTAGGGAGAGTAGTCTCTTATACAAAAATGATCAGAATTATTAGAAAATAAAATGATTAGCATCTCAGATTTCTACCACCACCTCTGAGCTACTTTTCAAGATGGCGTGTGGGTGAAGCAATGTGGCTCTCCCTGTCTCTTCTTGGGAAGACAGGCTGTGGTCCTGGGGTGCTCTCTGGCTCGCCTGCTCACAGAGCAATGCCCCTTCTTCATCTGTTGCTTGCTTGCACTGCAGGCTTTGGGGGCATGTGACCGGTAGTATTCTTGGCTAGGTCTCTATGGCTTCACTCTTGTTGCTCCCTGGCTGACTGAGCCTTATGTCACCTCCACTGACAGCATAGACCTCTGAGGACTGGCTGTGACCTCCATCAAGGCTCAGCTTACACAGTGTGCTTTATAGCCCTAATGACAGAGCCATTTTACCCCTGCTACAGCACCACTGTTGGAACCTCCCCAGTCAGCTTCTTAGCTTCTAGTCCTGTCTACATCCCACAAGAACCAAGTGTGGCTCAGAAGTGCTAAGCCTCTGGACTTCCCTCTGCCTGGCCTTGTACTGCACTGTGGCCACAAACAAGGCTAGTGGGAAATGGGCCCAATGACCATCTCATTCCAGTAATAACGGGCATGGGAGTGTAGGGGGCACTTGCCCCGGGTGCAAGTCCAAAGGGGCACCAGATGAGGTAAGGAATGACATTCTGAGGAGATGCAAACGAAAGGCACCTGACTGAGGCAGCTGGACAAGAGGCAGGGAGGCATTTCTGCTGACACATTGCCGCTATCAACGTCTATTCATCTTGAAATTGGAGGTGGGTGGTGCGCAACTTAAAGATGGCCCCTGGGTGCTTGTTACCCTAACTATGCCCCTGAGTAACAAGTACCCTTCTGTCTGCAGTATTACTTTGTTTATCTAACGTAACTCCCCCTCGTTGGGAGTGAGGAAAATTAGGACCCAAATTTGCTTTCCAGCCCTTCTATCTTCTCCTTTCCAGTATCCCCCAGGGCCTTCAAAAACAAAACCAGTGGATTTGCTCCTATTCCTTTTTTGTCTGGCTCTCTGTAACAAAGAGACTAGATTGCCTCTTGATATGTTAAATGAGACATAAAATAATTTAGAGAATATTTTCTCAAGAAAGTAGCCTGGCTTATCGTACTAAAACAATAACAATAAAAAAACAAAAAAAACATTTTCCTTTCAGATGCTAAAAATTACTTTTCTCCCTGTATTGCTCCTGTTCTTACATTTCAAATCCCCCTCCTTGTCTACCCCAAAACAGAGGGAAGCAGTGGAAAAACTGGGATAAAAAGTCAAAAAGAGGAAAAGTCCATTAATCTTTTTGAAAATTATTTCAAAGAGCATTAAGTAGTATTTCAACTAGCAGGTTATAGACATGTAGGTGGAGAGAATGTGGTTGTTGTCATGTGCCGTCAAGTCAATCCAACTCTTAGTTACACTACAGGTCAGACTAGAACTGCCCCATAGGGTTTCCTAGGCTGTAATCTTTACGGGAGCTGATCTCTAGGTCTTTTCTCCCTCAGAGCTGCTGGTGAGTTTGAATCACCGATCTTTCAGTTAGCAGCAGAGTGCTTAACCATTGAGCTACTAGGGTTCCTTGTAGAAAGGGGTAGAATGAGCAAGTACAGGGTGAGGAGAATCTCAGTAAATATGATAAACATAAATATGATTTATCCTTAGACATTCCACAAAAAAAAATCATAATATTTTGCAATATAATTGGAGCATCAAGACATTGCTATCTATTTGTGTAGGAGAATGAAAATCTGTGGTGTATTTGTTGAACAGTGAAAGATAATAGAAAATGACGCCAGGAAGGTGCTTTGGGCCCAGTGGGGAGGGTTCATTCCCTCGAGCTGAATAACTGCTGATTTTGAGCAGGCCAGAAATCCTCTAACTTTTTCATTTGATTCTCATGATTCCATTGAGAGTGAATAGAATGGAAAATGACTTATTTATGTCTGTGGTTCTTATTTATAAGTTAGAAGTTAACACATGCAGTGCCATGCATTTTTAGAAGAACTGCAGGGTGCTTAAGGAATAAAGACTGATGTAGTTTATCTGGCCTTTTAGAGCAAACTTTATCTGATGTCATTGAGAAAAAGTCAGCCTTTAGATAATTGTTCCCTTCACAAGACAAATTTCATGCCAGATAGGAAAGCACTGTGTTGTCCTCACCGTCGCCTCTTCTGATGTATCTTTATTTGCAGAGCTGAAAGTAAGGCAATTAGAGTCTCTTACCTGATTGTCTCCTTCCTGGACATCTTCTTAGTTTTATGAAGACTGGGGGCTATTTTTCTCTATATATCCATCCCTTCCTACTTCTACAGTTCCTAGCCTAGCTTTTTTATACCTGGAGGGCATTCAATATCTATTTGATCAATTAATTTGGTTGAATTAACTGTCTAGAGTTTATTCGTGCAGGACCTTTGTTGTCTCTAACTGTGCTGATTAAGCACTCATTCTAATGGAGGGATCCTGGTTCTAAATCAGACCTTAATCATTCTGTTTTGGAGGTGGGTGTGGGGGTTATTTTTTTAAATGGATGTCCATTGAACACCCTTCTTATGGTTATTTATTTATTTATTTATAAATAATTTGAGACTTGATTTCACTTTTGGAAGAAAGTGAGTCTTTCAGAACCATGTTTGGTGACTGAGAGAAGTCCTCAGAATGGGTGGTCATGTTTCAGGTCACAACAATCAGTGTGATTTCCTTGAGGGCTTATTAAATGATTAGTTAGACACTTCTGAAGTCCTTATGGCTGAGATAGCTTCCCAGGCCTCTCAACATTTCCAAATACACCCAAAAGGAAACTTCTGCCAATAAGCAGGCTGAAGTAGTTGCCATAATTATTATTATTTATGCACATTAACTCATTAAAGGAAATGCTTTTATATGTTTAATTATATTCAATAATTTTCCTCTGTTTAATCAGTCTTTTCAAAATATATCTTAATACATGTTTTTAATAAAAAAAAAGTTCCTTCAATAAATGAGCAGCTACTAAGTCCCAGACACTATGTTCAATACTTGATATATATTATTTTATTCAGTATATCATCATTCAATATTTATAACCAAGGTAGCTGAGATACAGAAATAAAGCAAACTTATGTATGGGGTTGGGAGGAAACAGAAAAAAAGCATCTTAAAACATCTCTAATTTTCTAATTAATTTTCACATATATATGTACGTATATGTGTAGGTTGTTGTTAGGTGCCATCGAATTGATTTCGACTGATAGCGACCCTATAGGACAGAGCAGAACTGCCCCATAGGGTTTCAGAGGAGCAGCTGGTGGATTTGAACTGCTGACCTTTTGGTAAGCAGCTGAGCTCTTAACTGCTATGCCACCAGGGCTTCCAGTAGAGCTGTGTCAGAAGTGGGATGCCTTTTATGCACATCGCCCTTGTAATCAAAACCTAAGTCTTCGTAGAATTTTACCTACAAAAGAATGATGCTGTGCAATTTTTTGAGAGACCCTCCTGGTTTCATAAGTGCTCCCCCAAACATTTAGGCATCCACGGGGTTTTCCTCCATGCCTTGGTGGAATGAGGATGTTAGGATGAGTGTTAGTGTCTGATGATCAAGAATGGTCATTCATCTGGGCTTATGACCAAAGCTGATCAAGGCAAATGTAATTCATGACACACCAGAGGATCCTAGCAATCTTGGTCTGGAGTTCTGTGACTGATCAAAGCTTTCTGGATTTCACCCCGCTTTAAAATTGAATGCAAGGGCATACTGCCATGCTTATGTTAATCTCTCAGCATAAGCTATATTAATTTGACTAAACCTTAATCCATTGTTTTCTTTGTCCAGAATGGTTAATGAGAATAAAATCTGTTAGCACTGATTTTATAGCCATCGACCATGCAAGTCTTGGCAAACTGCTAGTATTTTAGAAAATTTTGTATCTCCCTCCCTGACCAAAGTGTTTTGGTTTGTTGCTTACATTCACCATACACTCTAAAATATTTTAGAAAGGTGCAAATGCATGTCCACATTACATTCAGTACATAAAGGTAGATGCAGGTATACTGAAAACTTGCTTCTAGGAAAGAATTAAGATGAAGACCAGCGCTGACACATTCTTCAAGTGGTTTCCTTCTCTCCCAATACTCTGACCCCCAGCATCTTAGCTCCACGTCCAAGGATGAGCGATTCCACATATCTATCCTGTCGTTAGCACTCAAGTTCTGACATGGAAAATCCCATAAAATTAAATAAATCTTGTTGCTGTTGAGTGGATTCTGACTCATGGCAACCCCACGTGTGCCGAGTAGAGCTGTGCTCTGTAGGGTTTTTAAGGCTGTGACTTTTCAGAAGTAGATCTCCAGGCCTGTCTTCCAAGGCACTTTTGGGTGGGTTCAAACCGCCAGCCTTTTGGCCAGTAGTTGAGTGCTTAACTGTTTGCGCCACCCAGGCGTGCTTAAATGAATGTTAATCTTATTTTTAAAGTTTTTGTAATCTAAGGTGAAGGACAGTAAATTTTAGTTTTTGAGGGAAAGTTTTTCGCATTCTAGAAATTCAGCTATCAGAGGAGTATTCAATTTAGATGTGTGTTTGTTTCCCGGAAATTTTCTGGCATGTGGCTTCCAATACTAGGAAGAATACATAGTGCAGTAAACAGCATGGAATGAAGGGACTAGAGACTAGAGTTATCCTCCTGGCTGATGCTCACAGCTCTCATTCTCGGTGACTCCCTTCATCACTCTGGGCCGTAGTTTCTTTATCTCTGAAATGAAGAATTTAGCACAAATGATCACTGAAAGGCTGTTAACTCTTGTAATAAAAGAGTCAATGTCATAGATTGAATTATGTCCCCCAAAAATACATGTCATCTTGGCTAGGCCATGATTCCCAGTATTGTGTGGTTATCCTCCGTTTTGTGATCTGATGTAATTATCCTCCATTTTGTGATGTGTTGTAAATCCTAACCTCTGTATGTGAATGAGGCAGGATCAGTATGGGGTGTATCTTAAGTCACACCCTTACAAGATGGTGTGATTCAAGTCACACTCTTAATTCACACCCTTACTCAAGTCACACCCTTGCCTGAGTCACACCTTTTGTCTTACAAGAGATAAAAGGAGACAGAAACTAGCAGAAGAGAGGGACCTCAATACACCAAGAAAGAAGAGCCAGGAGTGGAGCATGTCCTTTGGACCCGGGGTCCCTGCACTGAGAACCTCCTAGACCTGGGGGACGATTGAAGTCAAGACACGTGGAGTTCTCCAAGGATGTTGAAAGGAGACAAGGACATTCCCCCCAAGCTGACAGAGAGAGAAAGCCTGCCTCTAGAGCTGGCACCCTGAATTCAGACTTCTAGCCTCCTAAACTGTGACAGAATGTATTCCTATTTGTTAAAGCCACCTACTTGTGGTATTTCTGTTATAGCAGCACTAGATAACTAAGATAGTCAGTAATAGAACCCAGGAATTCCAGGCTATGGCAGGGAAGGTGGTGGAAGGCAGTGGTGACTGGGCAGCTGGCTATGCTCCTTGGGACTTCACACCTCAGAGACCTTTTGGTTATGGCACTTCATTAGTTCTTTGAGTGGAAATTTATTTCTGTGGGTTTAAACCTAGTGTAATCTCATGTGCTAGAGGAGACCTGATTGGGAAATTTTCAGCAACGATAATGCTAAATCAGGATCCTTTGCCCATACATTCATAGCAACTTACACATGGTCATTTATTTAAAGTAAACAAAAAGAATCCATCGAGAGCAACAGTCAAAATAGATTACCCTGTAGTTCCTGCCTGTGCTGGCAATATGGTGCCACAGAAGGAGGGCCAGCTGGTTACCTGGGAGAGGTCACAGTCACATCTCCTCTAGTAATGTCTGCCTTCTTTACTCAGAGTACTGATAGTAATAGGAAATACATACTTCCTCAACACTTACTAGGTGTCACACCCCGTACTAGACATCTAATATGAAGGGTAGGTAGCATGGTGGTAAGAGAACGCAGAGTCCCTGGGTGGTGCAGTTACCATGCTCAGCTGCTAACCAAAAGATTGGAGAATTTGAGTCCACCAAAGCCTTGGCAATCTACTGAAAAATGAGCCATTAAAAAACCTCTGGGGCACAGTTCTACCCTGACACACATGGGGTTGCCATAAGTTGGAATTGACTCAATGGCCAACTGGTTGTTTTCTTTTTTTTAAGAGAGTAAGACTTGGGGTGAGACTCCCGGAGTTCAAGTCCTGCCTCTGCTACTTAATAACTCAGCTCTCAGGCAATTCATTTAACTTCTCTAAGTCTGACTTTCCACATCTTAAATTCCTGTTGGTCTTTTGTTCTTACTTGATAACTTGTGGGATCTTGACAAAGCTTCCTAATGTCTCTGAGCCTCGGACAGCCCATCTGTGAATAGGAAGCAATCATAACTACATCTCAGGTTCGCTGTGAACAAAAAATAAGTGTCATCAATATGAAGGTCCTTTGAAAATCATGCAGCAAAATGGAGAGAGAAAATATTGTTGCTTATAGATTTATGGCATGTAGTTGAGACATCCTTGAAAAAGTCAAGTTTTCACGAAGGATTTTATATAAAATGTTCATTCAGCATGCAATCATTATCAGAATTGAAATTCAGCCCCCATTTTCAGAGTTCAGTTTACTTATGTTCACAGAGAGACTGACTGATGGGAAAATGTGATTTTTCTCGGTCTCAAGAGATCCACCTTTTCCCACTGTACCTTAGAGCTTTTGATCTGTCAGTTAAAAACAAGGGTCAGGAATTTCTGGGCTGAGGGCTGTGGGGACCATGGTCTCGAGGAACATCTAGCTTAGTTGGCATAACATAGTTTATAAAGAAAACATTCTACATTCTACCTTGATGAGCAGTGTCTGGGGTCTTAAAAGCCTGTGAGTGACCATCTAAGATACTCCACTGGTCTCACCCTTTGGGAGCAAGGGAGAATGAAGTAAACCAAAGACACAAGGGAAAGATGAGTCCAAAGGACTAATGGACCACAACTACCACAACCTCCATCAGACTGAGTCCAGTACAACTAGATGGTACCCGGTACCACCACTGACTGCTCTGACAGGGATCACAACAGAGGGTCCCAGACAGCTGGAGAAAAATGTAGAATAAAATTCTAACTCAAAAAAAAAAAAAAAAAAAGACTGGACTCACTGGCCTGACAGAGACTGGAGAAACCCCAAGAGTATGGCTCTCAGACACCCTTTTAGCTCAGTAATGAAGTCACTCCTGAGGTTCACCCTTCAGCCAAAGATTAGACAGGCCCATAAAACAAAACGAGACTAAAGGTACACAACAGCCCAGGGACAAGGACTAGAAGGCAGGAAGGGACAGGAAAACTGGTAATACAGAACCCAAGGTCCAGAAGGGAGAGTGTTGACATGTCATGGGCTGGGCAACCAATGTCATAAAACAATATGTTTAATGAGAAGCAAGTTTGTTCTGTAAACCTTCATCTAAAGTGCAATAAAAAATAAAAAAAGAAAAACAGGGTCAGGTTATAGCTCAAAATGAAATGATTTTGTGCCAGGTACAAATGCCTTTTGCTTATAGGCAGGCTGATGTGCTGAGAAGTGTCTGACATGCTTTCATGCCCATTAACAAAGGGAGAGCGGCAACTATATTACCATAACCACAGGCTTTTCTGTCCCTCTGCGTCGTGTTCAAATGAATGACTCATGCTTTTTAGAGACATCATTTTATTTGCTCATAGGAATTGTAGTTTCAGAATGTTTACTTGCCCTTCTCCGCTTCCCCCTCCACACTATTTGCTCCCATTCTAGCAGTCCTTTCTGTGAAGTTGTAATACAGGAGACACAAAGGCTTAACAAACAGAAAACTTGAGACCTATTATCCTTGACCTCAAGGAGCATATAACCTAAGTGGAGAGAGGAGGCCTAATTATTTCTTCCCCTGTCCCTTGCCCTCTTCTTCTTTATATTAACTTCCATTTGTGTCGCACATTTTACAAGATACTTTCATGTATATTAAATAACTGAAGAGTCTCCACTTCCCTGAGATACAGGCAGAGCATGAATTATTATCTTTCTTTTGAAGTTTTAGTAACAAAAGCTCAGAAGTGATTTGGCCAAAGTCACAAAACCAATAATTCTTAAAGCCTGGTCACTTCTCATCCCAGTACACCTCCTGATGCCAGCACTTCCTCCACTCTGCGTGCTCCCCACCTGCCCCCGACACGCTTGTGAGAACAATTCTTAGAAAAGGCAGAGACCTGCCAAGTGAGTGCCACCCAGAAGCAGAATAGAAGTTCAGGGGAGCAAAGGGTGCCCAGTCTTGTTATAGGTGTGGTGGAGCATGTAGAGAAAGCTGTGTTTTGACCTCTGTCACCTGGGTGGTGCAAACAGTTAATGTGCTTGGCTGCTAATCTAAACGTGGGTGGTTCACACTTGCCCAGAGTTGTCTTGGAAGAAAGGCCTGGTGATCGACTTCTGAAAAACCAGCCATTGAAGATCCCTGCGGAGCACAGTTCTGCTCTGACACACATAAGTCAGAGTTGACTCAACGGCAACTGCTTTTGGAGTCCCTGAGCGGTGCAAACAGTTCATGCACTCGGCCGCTAACCGAAAGGTTGGCAGTTCAATTCCACCCAGAGGCACCTCGGAAGAAAGGCCTGGCAGTCTAAAGTCCAAAAAATCAGCCATTGAAAATCTTATGCAGCACGGTTCTAATCTGACACACATGGGGTCACCATGAGTCAGAATCGACTCCATGGCGACTTTATATTCCCCCCTGGTTGTTTAGAGAACATACACTACAATGGGAGAGCTGAGATGCCCCCATATGGAACGGCTCCCCATATGGAGTTACTAGGAGAGAGAATAAAGACAGATTAGAACATAATTATAAGGGCTGGCATTCAGCCAGACCCTTTTAAGCCTTGCCAAGTCAGAGACAGCCTGTCTCCAGGTAAGCCTGGAGGATGAGTACTTCAGACTCAAAATGCTACCTCCCACACAGTAAGGCTCCACGTGGAAATATTGGTGAAATATCAAATTGTAAAAAACCACAAAATGCAAGGGGAAAAATTAAGCAGAGGGCTGAATAGAAGATGGGAGTATATAATGCTGATCATGTCTGTATAATAGACAAGAGTGGCTTTTTTTCTTTTTCCAACTTTGGTCAAAGATATTAACTTTCTCTCTGCAGGTCTGGCTGAAATCCTTGGTGAACTCCCAAACAGGGTGTGAATTTATCACTCAATGTTGGGAGCATCTGGGGGTTTTCATTTTATTAAAATGATTCTTTTTTTTTTCCTACCACAGATGCTCCACAGAGCCAGGTCTGTATATTATAAGTGAAAAGTGATTCCCTAGAAGGAAATCTTTTATCACTGACTCTAACTTGGAGTTGAGCACGTACTTTATTTTGGAGGCTGCGTGGTGGAGAAAACAGCAAAAGGTTGAACTTGGAGACAGGTTGACAAGTGCATAAGCATCCAGCTCGCAGCTGGCCTCCAGGATGGAAAGATAGAACTCAGCCAAGTTCAGCAGATGCACTTGAGTTCTGCTCACCTGTTAAAATGGGGATAAAAAAAGCACTTGCCTCACTGGGTTATTGTAAAGATAAAATGAAATAATGCATGAAAAGCATTGTCACATCACCTGATATGCGGTAAGCCCTCCATAAATATTAACTAGAATTATGTCAGACCTGATAATCAGACTCAAAAATACTTCTGTAGCAAAGAGATACATTGTTTCTGTATGCTTTCTGTTCTGTATAGCAGTACTACATGACTCTCTACTTTCACTTGTTTCTTTTGCTTTTGCTCAGCTGCTTAGAAATTAATTAATTTATCTGTGCATCTTACCTACAATACCATGAGTGTCTCAGGAACTAGGTTTATTCCTTTGTGGTTCTGTGGTCCTAGCGTCTAGCCTGGAAGTCAGCATTTTCTATTTCTCAAAATGCACAATTTTAATAGACTTGAAAGCAGCGGTTGTTACCTTCTTAATAACATCTGCTTTGGGAAATATACCAAGACTAGAATAACACCTTCTGATCTGAAGTTGAGCTTGAAAATGAAATAGACCAGGATGGAAACTCTTCCTCTACCCCCACAAAGAAGCCTTAAGGTTATGCGAAGGTTGAAGAAAGGATGAGACGTGGGAAGCAGAGGAAGAAAAGGGGACACTGTGGGGATTAAGGTAAAAAGATTGCCCCAGAATAATTCATTTTGCCCAAGATGCTTTCCCCCTTTATTTCTCCTCCTTGAACCCCCATTGCCACCCACTACCTGCATGCTCTAGATAGGGCATCTGCCTCAATTCTTGAAAAACAGGTGGCTTGATATTCATCAAACTCAAGAAATCTTGGCTACTGACTTTAGATTTTTGAACCAAATAAGCACAATAGTCTCAGCAACATTTTGTGTTGGACTAGATTTGGAAGTAATGCAGAATATTTCCTCACTGGTTTTCTTCATTGGCAGCCAAGCAGATAACGAAGACTTTTTACTGCTTTTTCTTATTTTTTTCAGTGTTCAAAAACAACAGTTTTACCTCTGAAATAAACATATCTAAGCCATCCTTATATGCTAGCTGGGGGGAAAAAAAAGCAATCCTTGCTAGGATATCTTATCTCTAAACAGAAAAAAAAAAAAAAAAAACCCTGCTCTCCATAGTTAAAAATATTATCCTTTAACCAAGGTAGATGTTTAAGGGATAATACTTTAAAGATGGAAGAAATACCCAGAGTCACTGTACCAAAAAGAATTGGTCGATGTTCAACCATTTCAGGAGGTAGCACATGATCAAGAACCGATGGTATTAAAGGAAGAAGTCCAAGCTGCACTGAAGGCATTGATGAAAAACAACGCCCCAGGAATTGACGGAATACCAACTGAGATGTTTCAACAAATGAATGCAGCAAGTGGAGGTGCTCACTCGTCTGTGCCAAGAAATTTAGAAGACAGCTACCTGGCCAACCAACTGGAAGAGATCCATATCTGTGCCCAAGTAAAGATAGGTGATCCAACAGAATGCAGAAATTATCGAACAAGATCATTAATATCACACCCAAGTAAAGTTTTGCTGAAGATAATTCAAAAACAGTTGCAGCGGTACATCAACAGGGAACTGACAAATTCAAGCTGGATTCATAAGAGGACATGGAATGAGGGATATCATTGCTGATGTCGGATGGATCTTGGCTGAAAGCAGAGAATACCAAAAAGATATTTACCTGTATTTTATTGACTATGCAAAGGCATTATACTGTGTGGATCGTAACAAATTATGGATAACATTGTAAAAAATGGGAATTCCAGAACACTTAAATTGTGCTCATTGCAGAACCTGTACATAGATCAAGAGGCAGTCATTTAAAGAGAACAAGAGGCTACTGCATGGTTCAGAATCAGAGAAGGTGTTCATCAGGGTTGTATCCTTTCACCATACTTATTCAATCTGTATACTGAGCAAGTAATCCTAGAAGCTGGACTACAAGAAGAAGAACGTGGCATCAGGATTGGAGGAAGACTCATTAACAACCTGCAATATGCAGATAACACAGCCTTGCTTGTTGAAAGCGAAGAGAACTTGAAGCACTTACTGATGAAGACCAAAGACTATAGCCTCCACTATGGATTACACCTCAACATAAAACAAAAATCCTCACAACTGGACCAGTTAGCAACATCATGATAAATGGAGAAAAGACTGAGTTTGTCAAGGATTTCATTTTACTTGGATACACAGTCAACACCCATGGAAGCAGCAGTCAAGAAACCAAATGACATGTTGCATTGGGCAAATCTTCTGCAAAAGACCTGTTCAATGTGTTGAAAAGCAAAGATGGCACTTTGAGAATTAAGGTGCACCTGACCCAAGCCACAGTATTTTCAGTCACCTCATATGCATGTAAATATGGACATTGAATAAGGAAGACTGAAGAAGAATTGATGCCTTTGAATTACAGTGTTGGTGAAGAACATTGAATGGACTGCCAGAAGATCAAACAAATCTGTTTCGAAAGAAGTACAGCCAGAGTGCTCCTTGGAAGCGAGAATGGCAAGACTTCATCTCACGTACTTTGGACATGTTATCAGGAGACTAAGTCCCTGGAGCAGAATAACATGCTTGGTAAGGTAGAGGGTCAGTGAAAAAGAGGACGAGGCTCAACGAGATGGATTGACACAGTGATTGCAACAGTGGATTCAAGCATAACAACGATTATGAGGATGGCGCAGGACTGGGCGTGTTTTGTTCTGTTGTACATGGGGTCGCTATGAGTCGGCACTGACTCGACAGCACCTAAAAACAACAACAACCATTCTCATTGCTTTGTGGGTGAGATAGGACAAAATATCCCACATTGATCACAGAACTAGCACAAAAGACCTTTGTAAACATTTTTTTTTGCAGATGATGCAAAATACTTTTCTAATGTAGAAACATAGTTTGGGTCTACAGCATAGCCAGACTAGTCAGTTGAGTTTTGTTTACGTTATTAATCATTTCTTTTTGGGTAGGTGGGAACAAAGGAATTTGATTAATAAACTGCATTCGCTGTGATGTGAGCAGCTTCTGATGTGCATTCATTAGACCAGGGCATAGTGGCGGATTCTTTGACATCAGACAGTTTCAGATTCCAACCATTTCACTTACATCTGCATATGATTGAGCTTCAGCTCTTCCTCTATTAAATAAAGATATTTACAATGCCTGTCTCTATTTTTGACAACTAAATGTGACAATACATGTAAAGCCCTTAAAACAGCACATGGTATGAGGTGAGGGCTTAATAAATAATCTTAAGTATCACTCATTCACTAGTTACTGAGTGCCATCTGTGACCATAAGAATCTTACCATATTTAGTCTACGTTTCTCAGAGGCAGTGAATACCCATTACCAGCACATCGCTTGTACAACTAACGTTTTGTTGTGTTTTCTTTATCATATATCAGTCTATCCAGCCATCAATCCATCTTATTTTTCTTAACAGCTTTGTTGAGATACTATAATTTATATACCATAAAATCCACTTGTTTTAAATGTACAATTAATGATTTTCAGTAAATTTATAGGATGTGCAACCATCACAACACTCCAATTTTAGAACATTTTCATCATCCCCAAAAAGATCTCCTTATGCCCATTTGTAATAACTCCCTATTCCCACTCCTAGCTCAAGGCAACCTAATCTTCTTTCTGTCTCTATTTATTTAAAAAGCCATACGTTTTAACCAACATAACAGGAATTCACGGGCTTCCCTTATACTAGGATTACAAGATCTTGAAAGAAGTACCCCAGACCAGAGGGACCTTACATTTTTTCATGGAGCAGAGGATATATGGTACAAAAAGATCTCCCCATAATTAATTTTATCTTCTAAAGGAAAAGTGATTCCAAGGAATCATTCTTAACTCCTTACATGTAAGTAGTAAGTCATTCCCATTTTACTGATGAGAAAAATTGAGGCAAGGAAGAGAAGGCAAAACAGACTGAAAGTGGCCGAAAGCAATGGTAGTGGTGGAATTCAAGCCAGCAGCCTCCTGCTGTTCGTCACTTTGTTTGCTGCTCCAAGGCTGGCTTTGCTGACTGTCATTGGAGTGTCATGAGATGGCAAAATAGACACCGATTATCCTGCAACTGGTATTTCTGTGGGTAGTTGGCCTGGGTGGCGATTGCTTGAGCGGATTTCCCACTATGCCATCGTAGAATGAATCAAAGAAGTGGCAGGTGTTTGGAAGCTGCATTTAGAATCGGCCTCCTACAGAAAGGAGCTAGATACTGACTTTGTGGGTGATGAGAGAAGTCGACAACGTTTGCAGAGGCAAGTTGCTTCTGTGGCAGGTTTGCAAGCAAACAGACTTAGGTTTCGTTCACATTAAATCCCTGAAGATATTTGAGAAATACATGCATGGGGAAGGGAACACAACAGTAATTCCGCCTTCACATGTTGAGCATCTTCTTTTTTGGAGATAGAATTGTGAGTGCTAACCCAAAGGAGAGTGCTGAGGATTCATCAATGCTGGATGCGATTACAGTATTTAAAAAAGCGCCAGTCCTGCCGACACGCTGTGCAACCACAGTTCCCATCCTCCTATTTCCAAAAAGATCGGCTTCTCCTTCATTCACAAGTGGCACCACTCTAGGTTCCCTTTTTTCAAACTTTCACCTGGCCCACCAAAACCTCTGCTTGGCCTACTGAGGTGGAGTCAGCCCAGCCCTTTTCCGTTAACTGTTTGTTTCTCCCACATTTTGTTATCAGCCTTGGGAAGCAAAATAAAGCAGTGTAATTGGCGTTAGCAATAAATACATTTAGATTTCCTCTGACAGCTCAGTCCCTGAAAATCATGCTGTTAAAGGCAAAGTGGCAGAGCAGGTCACTTTTAATTCAAGCGATGGAGCTTAAGTGCCTATTTCAGTTAGGCTGCTGTGAATCCTTGGCAGAGTCCATGCTCTGTAAACAGTCGTTGAATGATTGAATGAGGACCACAGATGAACGCTTGGTTGTCTTGAATAAACTTTTCAATCATTCCTGACTCCCTGCCCACCCTCATGTATGCATACATGCACACACACATATTTACACACTTGCCCTAGAGTTGTGGAGGTACTGCTTTCAGGGGCCAATACACATTTTCATATCAGTTCAAGGTCAAGGGATTTCTTGCTGCTTCTGTAACTTATTTTACTGCCTGAAATATGCTCCTTAGAAGCGAGGATGGCAAGACTTCGTCTTACATATTTTGGACATGTGATTAGGAGGCCACCATCCCTGGAGAAGGACATCATGCTTGGCAAAGTAGGGGGTCAATGAAAAAGAGGAAGACTCTCAGCAAGACGGATTGACACAGTGGCTGCAACAGTGGGCTAAAACCATAGCAACAACTGTGAGGATGGCACAGGACCAGGCAGCATTTTGTTCTGTTGTGCACAGGGTCACTATGAGTCGGAGCTGACTCAATGATACCTAACAACAGCAACAAATCTGGCAACTTTGCAGAGAGACTATGCATTTAGCTAGTTAGGTAGTAAATTTATTTTATTCAAATCTCGTGAATTATTTTGAGTCAGTCACCTCCACCTCCCACATCCCCCTACATTATTCATGGAAATCATCTTATAGAGGATATGCTCTTATTAACTGGGACTCTTCGGGAGTAATAACTATGTCTCTATTATATTGATAGCAGTAGCTATCATTATCAATAATATATTGATATGGGTATCAGCTCTAACAGTTGCCAGTTATGAAATCCTGGGCATGTTATTTAATATTTTTTAAGGGAGTACATTACTCATGGGTGATATTGTTTATTTTATAAGCCAGTCTATTATTTAGCTAAAGGGTGACCTGCAGAAATAGCTTCAGTTCCAAGTTCAATGGGTATCTTAGGGTGATACTCTTGGAGGTTCCTCTAGTCTCTATCAGTCCAGTAGGTCTGACCTTTTTTTAGGAATTTGAGTTTTGTTCTGCATTTTTCTCCCATTCTATCTGGGACCTTCTGTTGTGTCCCTGGTCAGAATGGTCAGTTGTGGTAGCTGGGCACCTCTAGTTCTTCTGGTCTTAGGTTTGAAGATGTTGTGGTGCATGTGGGCTTTTAGTCCCATGGACTAGTTTCTTCTTTGAGTCTTTGATTTCCATCATTCTCTTTTGCTCCATACTAGTAGGGACCAGTAGTTGTATCTTAGATGGCCGTTCACAAACTTTTAAGACCCCAGACGCTTCTCACCGATCTAGCATGTAGAACATCACCTTTGTGAACTATGTTATGCCAGTTGACTAAGTTGTCGTCCTGAGGCTATGATCCCAAGTCTTTTGACCTAGTTAACCAATCTTATGAGTTGTTTGGATATGTTTAGGAAGCCTCCGTAACTGTGCCCCAATGTGATTCGTTATATATGTGGATATACAGGTAACACACACAGATGTGTGTATATATATGCCTACAGATAAACCAGTACCTGTGTGTACATTTACTTGCATGTGCTTTCCTATACACATATACGTATCCATGTGTTCCTACGTAACCACACACGTGTTTTTTGGTTGTTTTTATTGTTGTTGCAAAATTGTGTATGTTATAGCATTTACTGTAATTATCCCTTTTTCTCGTGTACTTCTTAGTTGGCTGTTGTTTTTGCATGTTGTCATTGTTAAGGGGCGTCCAGTCGGTTCTGACTCACACCCACCCTATGCACAACATAAGGAAACACTGCCTGTTCCTGTGCCATCGTCACAATGTTTGAGCCCATGGTTGCAGCCGCTGTGTCAGTCCATCTCGTCAACAGTCTTCCTCTTTTTCACTGACCTACTTTATCAAGCATGATGTCCTTCTCCAGGGACTGGTCCCTCCTGATAACATGTCCAAAGTACATGAGATGAAGTCTTGCCATCCTCGCTTCCATGGAGCACTCTGGCTGTATTTCTTCCAAGCTAGCCTTGTTCGTTTTTCTGGCAGTCTGTGGTGTATTCAGTATTCATTGCTATCACCATGATGCAAAGACATCAATTCTTCTTCAGTCTTCTTTATTCATTGTCCAGCTTTCCCGTGCATATGAGGTGATTGAAAATATCATGGCTTGGGTCAGGCATACCATAGTACTCAAAGTGACAGCTTTGTTTTGTAACACAGATTTGCCCGATGCAATATTGTTTTTGCATAAAACCAAAAACCAAATCAGTTGCCGTCGAGTTGATTCCAACTCACAGCAACCCTACAGGACAGAGTAGAACTGCCCCATAGGGTTTCCAAGGAGCAGCTGGAGGATTTGAACTGTCAACCTTTTGGTTAGCAGGCAAGCTCTTAACCACTATGCCACCAGGGCTCCCTATACCCTTAATTATGTTGAGGAATTTCCCTTCTATTCTTATTTCCTGAGAGTTTTTATCAGGAAGGGTGTTGGATTTTATCTAATGCCTTTTCTCAGTCGATTGAGATGATCGTGTGATTCTTTTCCTTTGTTTTATTTACGTGGTGAATTACATTGATTGATTTTCTAATGTTGAACCATCCTTGCATCCCTCATATTTATCCCACTTATTCATGATGCATCTTTTTTTTTTTTTTTTTTTTTTTTAATATATATTTTATTGTACTTCAGGTGAAAGCTTACAGAGCAAATAGTTTCTCATGAAATAGTAGTACACATGTTGTTTTTTTTGACATTGGTTAACAACCCCACAACGTATTAGGCCTCTAAATTCTCAACCTTTTTTTTTGATGAAAATTACAGATGGCCAAAGATACACCGTTTCAAAATTTTCTACATTCACAGTTCAGTGACATTGACTACGCTCTTCCAACTGTGCTGTTATTCTCACTTAAGATGAAGGCTTACAGAACAAAATAGTTTTTCATTTAACAGTTACTACACATGTTGCCCTATGACAATGGTTAACAATCTCACAGCACATCAAGAATATCCTTACTCCACCTTGTGTTCCCTATCACCAGGGGGCTTCCTTGTCCCCTTCTGTCTTCTGGACCTTGTCAGTGGACTATTGTACCTCTTTAGTCTCCTTTGTTTGTTTATTTATTTATTTATTTTTATTTTATTTAAACACCATTTCAAAACTTTTTACTTACACATTTAAGTGATATTGACTATGCTCTTCCAATTGTGCTGCCATTCTCGCCCAAGATGAAGGCTTACAGGACAAAACAGCCTCCCATTTAATAGTTACTACAAATGTTGCCCCATAGCAGTGGTCAACAATCTCACAATACATCGACAGTGTCCTTATTCAATTTGTGTTCCTTATCATCAGTTTCCTACTCTCCCTCTGCCTTCTGGCCCTTGTCACCGGACTCCTGTACATCGTTAGTCCCATTTAGTTTTACTGGGGTGTCCATTCCCAGGCTTAACATCGAGCCTTGAAGGTAACTTCCCCTCTGAGCTGAAAGGGTGTCTGGGGGCCACACTCTCGAGGTTTCTCTAGTATTCTTTAGGCCAGTATATCTGGTCTTCTTTTTTTTTTTTTTTTTTTTGGGAGTTAAAATTATGCTCTACATCCTACTCCAGCTCTGCCCAGAACCCTCTGTTGTGATCCTGGTCAAAGGAGTCATTGGTGGTAGCCGGGCACCATCCAGCTGTACTGGGCTCAGTCCCGTGGAGGCCTTGGTAGCTGTGGACCATTAGTCCTTCGGACTAATCTTTTCCTTGTATCCTGTTCTCTTCATTCTCCCTTGTTCCCAAAGGGATGAGATCAGTGGAGTATCTTAGATGGCCGCTCATAGGCTTTTAAGACCCCAGACACTACTCACCAAGGTAGAATGTAGAGCATTATCTTTATAAGTAGTGTCATGCCAATTGAGCTAGATGTTCCCCGAGATCATGGTCCCCAGAGCCCTCCGTCCAACAACTCAGTCCCTCGGGGGGTTTGGATGTGTCTATAGGGCCTTCATGACCTTTCCTTGTGCAGGTTGTGTTAGTTTCCGCTGTACTATGTACTATCTCATCTCTCACCCAAGTTACCACTTACCTATTACCTATTTAGTATCCCCCCCCCCCCCATCCCTGGTAACCAACAAGGATTGTTACATTTTGCATGTGAATTTTTTCATGGGTTTTTACAATAGAGGTCTCATACAATATTTGTCCTTTTGTGATTGACTTATTTCACTCAGCATGATGTCCTCCAGTTTCATCCATGTTATGAGATGGTTCACCGATTCATTGTTCTTTCTCATTGCATAGTACTCCATTGTGTGTATGTACCATAGTTTGTGTATCCATTCGTCTGTTGATGGGCATCGAGGTTGTTTCCATCGTTTTGCTATTGTGAATAATGCTGCCATGAACATAGGTGTGCATATGTCTATTCGAGTGATGACTCTTATTTCTCTAGGATATATTCCTAGGAGTGGGATTGCTGGATCGAATGGTACGTCTATTTCTAGCTTTCTGAGGAAACGCCATATCATTTTCCAAAATGGCTGTATCATTTTGCATTCCCACCAGCAGTGTATAAGAGTTCCCGTCTCCCCGCAGCCCCTCCAACATTTGTTATTTCCAGTGTTTTTGATTCGTGCCAGTAATGCCGGGGTGAGATGGTATCTCATTGTGGTTTTAATTTGCATTTCTCTAATGGCTAGTGATCGCGAGCATTTCCTCATGTGTCTGTTGGCCATTTGAATGTCTTCCTTGGTGAAGTGTCTGTTCATTTCCTTTGCCCATTTTTTGATAGGATTGGTTGTCTTTTTGTTGTAGAGGTGTTGGATTTTCTTGTAGATTATGGAGATTAGACCTTTGTCTGACTTGTACTGTCCAAAAATTTTTTCCCAGTCTGTAGGTTCTCTTTTAACTCTTTTGGTGAAATCTTTTGAAGAGCATAGATGTTTGATTTTTAGAAGATCCCAATTATCTAGTTTATCTGTTGGGTTTTTTGTGTTGATGTTTATGGTTTGTATCCTGTTAATGCCATGTATTAAGGCCTGAAGTGTTGGTCCTATTTTTTCTTCTATGAATTTTATAGTTTGAGGCTTTATATTCAGGTCTTTGATCCATTTTGAAGTAGTTTTTGTATATGGTGTGAGGTATGGGTCCTGTTTCATTTTTCTACAAATGGATATCCAGTTTTGCCAGCACCATTTGTTAAAAAGACTGTCTTTTCCCCATTTGATGTATTTTGGGCCCTTGTCAAAAATCAGGTGACCGTAGGTGGATGGATTTACATCTGAGTTCTCAATTCTGTTCCATTGGTCAATGTCTCTGTTGTTGTACCAGTACCAGGCTGTTTTGAGTACTGTAGCTGTATAGTAGGTTCTCAAGTCAGGTAGTGTGAGTCCTCCAACTTTATTCTTCTTCTTCAGTAGTGCTTTACTTATTCGAGGTTTCTTCCCTTTCCATATAAAGTTAATAATTAGTTTTTCCATCTCTTTGAAGAATGTTGTTGGTATTTGTATCGGAATTGCATTGTATTTGTAGATTGCTTTAGGTAGAATTGCCATTTTCACAATGTTGAGTCTGCCTATCCATGAGCATGGTATGTTTTTCCATTTATGTAGATCCCTTTGGGTTTCATGCAGCAGTGTTTTGTAGTTTTCTTTGTATAGGTCTTTTATATTCCTGGTCAGATTTATTCCTAAGTATTTTATCGTTTTAGGGGCTATTGAAAATGGTATTGATTTCCTGATCTCCTTTTCATCGTTCTCTTTACCGGTGTATAGGAATCCAACTGATTTTTGAATGTTTATCTTGTATCCTGCTACTCTGCTGAATCTTTCTATTACTTCCAGTAAATTTCTCGTGGAGTCTTTAGGGTTTTCTATGTATAGTATCATATCATCTGCAAACAGGGAGAGTTTAACTTCTTCATTACCAATTTGGATGCCCTTTATTTCTTTCTCTTGCCTTACTGCTCTAGCTAGAACTTCCAGCACAATGTTAAATAGGAGTGGTGATAAAGGGCATCCTTGTCTTGTTCCTGTTTTCAGGGGGAATGTTTTCAGCCTTTCTCCATTAAGAATGATGTTGGCTGTTGGTTTTGCATAGATGCCCTTTATTATGTTGAGAAATTTCCCTTCTATACCTATTTTATTGAGAGCTTTTATCAGGAATGGGTGTTGGACTTTGTCAAATGCCTTTTCTGCATCAATTGAGATAATCATGTGATTTTTTTCTTTCCTTTTATTTATGTGGTGGATTACGTTGATGGATTTTCTAATGTTAAACCATCCTTGCATACCTGGTATGAATCCTACTTGGTCGTGGTGTATTATTTTTTTGATATGATACTGAATTCTATTGGCTAGAATTTTGTTCAGAATTTTTGCATCTATATTCATGAGAGATATTGGTCTGTAATTTTCTTTTTTTGTGATGTCTTTGCCTGGTTTTGGTATCAGCGTTATGCTGGCTTCATAGAATGAATTTGGAAGTGTTGCTTCCTCTTCTATGCTCTGAAATAACTTGAGTAGAACTGGTACGAGCTCTTCTGTAAATGTTTTGTAGAATTCTCCAGTGAAGCCATCTGGGCCAGGGCTTTTTTTGCTTGGGAGTTTTTTTATTAACTTTTCAATCTCTTCTCTTGTTATGGGTCTGTTCAGATTTTCAATATCACTTTGTTGTAGTTTGGGTAGGCCGTATGTTTCTAGAAATTTATCCATTTCCTCTAGGTTTTCAAATTTGTTGGAATATAGTTTTTCATAATATTCTGTTATAATCCTTTTTATTTCAGTTGGGTCTGTTGTAATGTCCCCCATTTCATTTCTTATTTGGGTTATTTGTGCCCTCTGCTGTTTTTCTTTTGTCAGTCTGGCCAGTGGTTTGTCGATTTTGTTGATTCTTTCAAAGAACCAACTTTTGGTTTTGTTGATTCTTTCTATTGTTTTTCTGTTCTCTATTTCATTGATTTCTGCTCTGATCTTTACTATTTCCTTTCTTCCGGTGGTTGTAGGCTTTTTTTGTTGTTCTCTTTCTATTTGTTTGAGTTCTGTAGTTAATGTTTTGATTTTGTCCCTTTCTTCTTTTTTGATATGTGCATCTATTGCTATAAATTGTCCTCTGAGGACTGCCTTTGCTGTGTCCCAAAGGTTTTGGTATGATGTGTTTTCATTTTCATTTGATTCTAGGAATTTTTTAATTCCATCTCTGATTTCTTCTATTACCCATTGATGTGTAAGCAGATTATTATTCAGTTTCCATGTGTTTGATTTTTTTTCCTTGCTCTTTCTAGTGTTAATTTCTACCTTGATGGCATTGTGGTCAGAGAAGATACTGTGAATTATCTCAGCATTTTGGATCTTGTTGAGGATTGCTCTGTGGCCTAAGATGTGGTCTATTCTGGAGAACGTTCCATGTGCATTGGAAAAAAATGTGTACTTTGCAGCGGTTGGATGGATTGTTCTATATATGTCTATGAGGTCCAGTTGGCTGATTGTGTCCTTTAGGTCTTCTGTATCTTTGCTGAGTTTCTTTTTAGTTGTTCTCTCCTTTACTGAGAGTGGTGTGTTGAAGTCTCCTACTATTATTGTGGAACTGTCAATTTCTCTTTTCAGTGCTGTTAGAGTTTTTTTTATGTATTTTGGAGCCCTGTCATTGGGTGCATAGATATTTATTATGGTTATGTCTTCATGATGGATCATCCCCTTAATCATTATATAGTGTCCTTCTTTGTCTTTTATGGTAGATTTTGTTTTAAAGTCTATTTTATCTGAGATTAGAATTGCCACTCCTGCTCTTTTTTGGTAGTTGTTAGCTTGATATATTTTTTTCCAACCTTTGATTTTTAATAAATTCACATCTTTGTTTCTAAGATGTGTCTCTTGTAGACAGCAAATAGATGGATCCTGTTTTCTTATCCATTCTGCCACTCTCTGTCGCTTTATGGGTGCATTGAGTCCATTTACGTTCAGTGTAATTATTGATAGATGTGAATTTGTTGCTGTCATTTTGTAGTGCTTTTTTTTGTGATGCTGAAGTTTTCTTTGTTCTTCTTACTCTCTTGTGCTGAGTTCCTTTTGTTTGTGGATTTTGTGTTCATTTCTTTTGTTTTTGTAGGTTTTGGTTTTGTTGAGACTTTATGTTTTTCGTCTTTATTTTTATGAGCTGGTTTGTTAACTTTTTTTGTGGTTACCATGAATTTTACCCTTATCTTTATAATTTTGAAGCAGTCTACCGTTACTTGGTATCGCCTTGCCTTCTTCTCCTTTAGAAGGTTCTATACCTATGCCGTTTGTTCCCTCTTTCATTGTTTTGATGTTGTTGTCATCCTTTGATTGATTTCTCTGATTCCCTGTTGTATATCTTTTGTTTTTGGAAAGTCGTCTGTAGTTCAGTTCCTAGAATGGTATCTGGTTCATGTTAACCTGCGTCCTAGGTCCTAGGTCCTGCCTGAGGGCTGAAGCTGTTTGTCCTCAGATCGAAGAACTCCCTTTAATAATTCTTGTAAGTTTGGTTTGACTTTTGCATATTCCTTTAGTTTCTGTTTATCTGGAAATGACCTAATTTCACCATCAAATCTGAATGAGAGTTTTGCAGGATATATTATTCTTGGCTGACAATTTTTTTCTTTCAAGATTTTATATATGTCATCCCATTGCCTTCTTGCCTGCATGGTTTCTGCTGAATAATCTGAGCTTAGTCTTATTGTTTCTCCTCTGTATGTGACTTCTTGTTTTTCCCAAGCTGCTCTCAGGATTCTTTGTTTGTCTTTAGTTTTAGCGAGTGTGAATATGATATGTCTTGGTGATTTTCTTTTGGGGTCTCTTCTATATGGGGTTCGTTGAGCTTCTTCGATGACCAGCTTTTCATCTTTCATGATATTGGGAAAGTTTTCTGTCAGCAGTTCCTCAATGATCCTCTCTGTGTTTTCTGTTTTCTCCCCCTGTTCTGGTATGCCAATCACTCGTAAGTTTTTGCTTTTAATTGTGTCCCACATAACTCTCAGGGTCTCTTCATTTTTCTTTGTTCTTTTTTCTGAGTTTTCCTGAAACAGAGTTGTATCCAAGTGTTTGTCTTCAGTTCCACTGATCCTGTCTTCCATGGTTTCAAATCTACTTCTCAGCCCTTCTATGACACCGTCCATTTCTGAAATCTTGTTGTTTATCTTTTGGATTTCTAATTGTTGTTTTTGTATAATTTTGAGTTGTGAATTTATTTTGGCATTTTGTTCTTGCATCATCTTCCTGAATTCTTCCAATTTTTTGTCTGTATTTTCCATAAATTTGTCTATTTTTTCCTCATGTTTGTCAGCTTTTTGCCTCAGTTCTTGGAAAATTCCGAGTATTAGTGATTTGAGTTCCGTATCAGGTACTTCTAGTGCATTTTCTTCCACAGGAGAGTTATCTGGTGTTTTAATTTGGATGCCTATTGGAGCCATCTTGTCTTGTTTTTGTAAATGTTTTGATATCGTTTGCTGTTTTCGGGGCATTCAGTAGATATTTCTCTCGTTTATTGATTGTAGATTTTTTTTTTTTTCGTTCTTGTGGTACAGCTGGGCAGATCTAGTTGAGGAGGAGCCACTGGGATGGGTTGCTTGTGGCACTCACCGCAGCCACCAGGACGGTCGGTAGTCAGTGCTGGGCAGGTTCCAATAGGGCGTGCCTGCACCGCTTGGTGATGTGATGTCTAGTGCATGGTGCAGGTAGGTAGGGTGCAGCGGGAAGATGGTTATGTGTGAAGCTAAGCTGGATATGGGAGAGAGGAGAGAGGAGGAGGAGCAAAAAGTGTACAAACATAAAAGAATGCTAGGGGAGCTTGTCGTTGGAATGTACAGAAGAGAGACTATGGGATGGAGGAAACCAGAAGGGGGAAGAGAAAGAAAAGGAAAGAATGACCAAATAAAAATCAGAAAAGTTAAAGAACTGCAAAGTTCCCAGGGATCCCACCGATGCAACTATGAGGTCTGGGGGAGTCGGTCTCAATTTTCACAGCTCAGCCTGGCCAGAAGGTACAGAGGCATACATCGCCTGGAATTCAGGGATCAGAAAGAGAAGGAAGAGATAGAGAGACAAGAAATTAAGCAATGAAGAAAGACAAAAGAGAAAAAGAGGTAAAAGATGACAAAACTAATCAAAAAAGGAAGAAAAATAAAATTGAGAGAAAAAAAAAAAATGGCAACACCAGCAGTCAGTGCCTACAAATGGGACCCAGAGAGGCCCCACTCAGGGGCGCGAATTCCAAGAAGCCGGTAGTCTCGGGGTTAAGTGACCGTGGCCACGGGAAGCAGAGGGGCCAACGAACAAAGGCCCCAGGATCCCACCCGCACGGGAGCCCAGACCTGGAAACAGCCACACGCCCGAACGCAGCCCTACAGCCCCGCAGGAGAGAGCAGAGACGGCACTCGGAACCAGGCACCCAGGCAAAAGGAGGGGGAGGCGGCAGAAAAAGGCTCGCTAGCGGCCGGCAAACGGCTCCCAGAAAGCCCCCCGCCCGGGCGCGTGGAATCCAAGCACCGGCGCCCCCCAGCTCAGGGACTCCGGCCACGGAAAGCAGAGGGGCGAACAAACAAAGGCCCCGGGATCCCACCCACGCGGGAGCCCAGGCCTAGAAACAGCCACACGCCCGCACGCAGCCCTACAGCCCCGCAGGAGAGAGCAGAGACAGCACTCGGAACCAGGCACCCAGGCAAAAGGAGGGGGAGGCGGCAGAGAAAGGTTCGCTAGCTGCCAGCAAACGGCTCCCAGAAAGCCGTCAGCCCAGGCGCGCGGAATCCAAGCACCAGCACCCCCCAGCCCAGGGACCCTGGCCACGGAAAGCAGGGGATCCCCAGCTGAGGCGGAGAGGGGTGGGTGGTGGGAGAGCGCGCACCGCAGTTTACCGGTCGTTGTGTCTCTGACCAGATGCTCTGCAAGGCTGCTCTCCCGTTTGCTGGTCTCCGACAGGAATCCAAGATGGTGGATCCGCGCTGCGTTAGCTGGTAAGGAATCTCTGCCTGAGTCTCTCCTCGCTCTCCGTTCTCTTTTAGTATTCTCACTCCGTTTGGTGTTTGGCTGAGTTCTTTATCTCTTCATTTGGTGTTCTAGGGTTTCAGGATTGTTGATTCTCTGTTAGGCTTAGTTTTTTGGATCTTTGCTGTGGAGGGACGGCGTGGTGTTTCTGCCTAGAGCGCCATCTTGCCCCCGACCCTCATGATGCATCTTTTTGTTGTTGTTGTTACACCATTGAATTACGTTGGCTAGAATTTTATTGAGAATTTTTGCATCTGTATTCAATGAGAGATACTGGTCTGTAATTTTCTTTTTTAGTGGTGTCTTTGACTGGCTTTGGTATCAGGGTTATGCTGGCTTCATAGGATGAATTAGGGATTATTCCTTCCTTTTCTGTGTTCTGAAATAGTTTGAATAGAATTAGTGTCAAGTCTTCTCTAAATGTTTGGTAGAATTCTCCAGTAAACCATCTGGGCCAGGGCTTTTGTTGTTGTTGGGAGTTTTTTTCATGAAATCTTCAATTTCTTCTTTTGTTATGAATCTGTTTAATTTTTCTGCCTCTATCTGTGTTAGTTTCAGTAGGTAGTGTGTTTCTAGAAATTTGTCCATTTCTTCTAGGTTTTCAAATTTGTTAGAGTACAATTTTTCATAAGATTCTGTTATGCTCCTTTTTGTCTCAGTTGGTTCTGTTGTAATGTCACCCATCTCATTTCTTATTTGGGTTACTTGCATCCCCTCATTTTTTCTCTTTGTCAATTTGACCAGTCATTTGTCAATGTTATTAACCCTTTCAAAGAACCAACTTCTAGTCTTGTTGATTCTTTCTATTGTTTTTCTCTTTTCTGTTTCATTTATTTCTCCTCTGACCTGCATTATTTCCTTTCTCTGGTGACTGTGGACTTCATTTGCTGCTCCTTTTCTATTTGTTTGAGTTGTAGGGTTAAGTTATTGGTTTTGGACCTCTCTTCTTTTTTGATGTATGCATTTATTGCTATAAATTCTTCTCTGAGCACTGCTTTTGCTGTGTCTCAAAGGTTGTGATATGTTGTGTTTTCATTCTCATTTGATCCTAAGAATTTTTAATTTCATTTTTAATTTCTTCTTTTACCCAATAGTTTTTAAGTAAGGTGTTATTCAGTTTCCAAGTATTTAGTTTTTTTTTTCCTTGTTCTTTTGGTTATTTATTTCTAGTTTTATAGTGTTATGATCAGAGAAGATGCTTTATTATTTCGGTGTTTTTGCATTTATTGTGGCTTTGTGGCCTAAAATATGGTCTATTCTGGAGAATGATCCATGTGCATTGGAGAATTGTGTGTACTGTATTGCTCTTGGGTAGTGTGTTCTATATATGTCTGTAAGGTTGAGTTGGTTGATTCTGATTTTAGATCTTCTGTACCTTTGAGTTTCTGTTTGTTCTGTCCATCATCAAAAGTGGTGTGTTAAAGTCTCCTACTATTATTGTATAACTGTCTATTTTTCTTTTCAGTTCTATTAGAATTTGTTTTGTGTATTTTGGAGCTCTGTCATTGGGTGTGTAAATACTTACTATGTTTATGTCCTCTTGGTGAACTGACCCTTTAATCATTATATAATGTCCTTCTTTGTCTCTTACAATGGATTTTGACTTAAAGTCTGTTTTATCAGAAATTATTATTGCTACTGCTGCTCTCAGGCTGTTTGCCTGATATATATATATTTTTCCATCCTTTGATTTTTATCCTATTTATGTCTTTGTGTCTAAGATGTGTCTCTTGTAGGCAACATATTGATGGGTCTTTTTTTTTTTAATCCATTCCACCACTCTCTGTCTCTTGACTGGTGCATTTAAACCATTTACATTCAGTATGATTATCAACAGATATGAATTTACTGCTGCCATTTGGTTACACTTTTCTTTGTGGTGTTATCAGTTTCTTTTTTCCACTAAATTTTCTGTGCTGAGTTCTTTTTTTTTTTTTAATGGATTTTCTTTTCGTATCCTTGCTTGTTCTTGATTTTGTGTTTACAAAACCTTTTTTATTCTTTATTTTGATAAGTAGATTTATTAATTTTCTTTGTTGTTACTCTGAAATTTGATTTTAACTTCCTAAGTTTAAAACACTGTGTTAATATCTTGATATAGCCTTGACTTCTTCTCCATATGGAAGTCCTACAGCTACACCATTTATTCCCCCTTTTTGTTTTAAAATTGTAGTCATTTACAGATTGACATCTCTGGTTCCCTATTTTAAATTCTGCAGCTTTACTTTACTTTTGAGAGTTCTTTATCTGGGTTGGTATCTTGGTTATGGTGTTGTGTGTCTTAATCTCATGTTGTTGATTCTTTGTCCAAAGGACTCTCTTTAATATTTTGTGTAAGGTTGGTCTGGTTTTTACAAATTCCATTAATTTCTCTTTATCTAGGGGTGTCTTAGTTTCACCATCATATCTGAAAGACAATTTTGCTGGATATATGATTCTTGGTTGGCAATTCTTTTCTTTCAGGGTTTTATGCATGCCATCTCATTGCCTGCTTGCCTGCATGGTTTTTGCCGAGAAAGCAGCACTTAGTCTTATTGATGCCCCTTTCTAGGTGATATTTCCTTTTCATGACCTGCTTTCAGAATTATTTCTTTCTCTTTGGTTTTGGAAAATTTGATTATGATATGTCTTGGTGACTTGCTTTTGGAGTCTATCCTGTATGGAGTTCGTTGAGCTTCTTGGATAGAAACCTTGTCTTTCATGATATTAGGGAAATTTTGTGCCAATGAATCTTCAAAAATTATCTCTGTACTTTTTTTATCTCCCCGTTTTGAAATTCCTATTACGTGTAAATTATTCCTCTTGATAGTGTTCCACGTAACCTTAGGCTTTCTTCATTCTTGTCATTCTTTTTTCTGTTTATTCACTAAATTAGTTTCGAGAGATTTGTCCTCTATTTTGCTGATTCTTTCTTCCATTGATGCAATTCTACTTCTCTGTCCTTCCATTGCGTTATCTATTTCTGATACTTTATTGTTAATCTTCCGGATTTCTAATTGTTCTTTTTGTATGGTTTCTAATTGTCTGTTTTGTTATTTTGTTCCTGTACTGTTTACATGAATTCTTCTAGAGTTTTGTCTCTGCTTTTCCTTAATCTCTTTGAGGATCCTATATGTAATTCTTTTGAATTCCTTATCAGGTAGTTATATTACAGTTTCTTCCTCAAGAAGGTTTTCTGCCCCTTTAGTTTGGTCACTTGTTTAAGCCATCATATCCTGTTTCTTCATATGATTTGTGATTGTCTGCTGTCTCCAGGGCATTAAGGTGTTAATTTATTTATATATTTATTTAGTGATTATAGGTATGTTTGTTTTGTGCTAATTTTTTTATTTGTTGTATCTGGAGCTTTGTTTCTTCTCTTTCTCTTTAGAATGTCTTTCTTTCTTTGTATTATTTTAATTGTTGTTTCTTGGTGCTGGTCAGTGTGTGACTTTGGCGGGTTGGTTGACTGGATGTAATTTCCTCTTACTAGTGTGTATGGTGGGTCATACCAACACGTGAGTCCTCTGTGGTTAAGCTCGTATGTCTTCCCTTACAGGAGTGATTGGAAGTGGGATAGCAGATTCTTTTCTTGATATTTGGTGACAAGTACTGAGTGGTCAGGATTCCTCCACAGCCCTTGCAGGACCAGAAGTCCTTCCAGATTGATGCTAGCAGTTAGTGCATTCTGTGGAGGTCAGGGCAAGATGTCTTCATATTTGGTGTAAGGGAGTGCTACCCAAATGGACAGGGTAGGCCCACTGTGCGTGCACAAATTGGTGTATAAGTAGGTGGGTGGAGGGGATCCAGGGGTTTCAGTGCACTTGCAGTTGAGCTGCAGGAACTGTTTGAGAGTGGGATGTTTGACGTTGCAGCTGCGTGGACATTGGATGAGGGCACGAGGGTCTCCTGCTCATTGTTTGGTAGAGGTACAGGTGGCACCTGTCAGGATGTGACTAGTGTTGTTGATGAAGTAATGTGTCGTTCCAGCCCATCACCAGGGCGTGTGTGCAGGGAGTGTTTTCGCTGATTGTTAGGTGGGTAGCAGAAGAACTCACACCGCTGGTTGCCAGGTGGGCAGGACAGTGAAGGTGGGGGAGAGGGATCTCGTACCTCTGGTTGCTGGTCTAGTAGCAGGAGCACACACTGGTGATTGCTGGGAGGGCAGGGTAGCTTGGGGGTGAGTGGAGCAGGCACAGGGCTCCTGCACCTCAGGGAGGGATGGTGGGCATGGCTGGACTTGCACACATCAGCATGGAGCTCCTGTGTCTCAAGGTGCTGTGGTAGGCATGACTGGGCTTATGCGTGTGTGCACAGGGCTTCTGCACCTCAGGGAGGGGTCTTGGGTGTGGCCAGGCTGGTGTGCATCAGTGTGGGCCTCTTGTGTTTTAGAGAGTGGGTAGTGGGCATGACCAGGCTTGCACGTGTGTGCTTGGGGCTCCTGTGCCTCAGGGAGTGGTGGTAGGTATGGCCAGGCTTGCATGCGTGTGTTAGGGCCTCCTGGGTCTCAGGGAGGGAATGGTGGGTATAGTTGGGTAGTTGGGCTTACTTGCCTTGGCTTCATCCATCTGTGCCTAAGGGCACATGCTAATGTAGACGACAGGCAGAGTGGTTGCACTGGGCCTGCTCTAGGGGGTGGGGGGCTCAGTTGTTATTCTATGGGTTGACTTTTTGCTGGGTGGTTCCCATATAAATGGCTGAGTGCCTCCACCAACAAGCATTCCCTGCACTAATTCCTAGCTCCCTCCCTGCTTGCACTACCAGATGGGCTGGAGCTCTCACCTGCCCCTCTGTTCCTTCCCTTTACTCTCCCACAAATGTGTACTCCCTGTCTGTACTTTCCCCTTCTCTAAGGATCCGACGACTCAGTCTGTTTCATTTGCTCTAGAGGCATTTCCCTGTGGTTCCTTGGTTTCAAAGCTATACCATTCCTGTGCTTTCCCTGTCACTGGCCATGTCCCTCCCTTCTTGTTGTTTCTTTCCAGGGCTGTTTGCACAGAATCTCTGCCACCTGTTGTGCCCTCTTTGTGGTTGCTCTCCTGAGTTTCTCACTCCAGGTTGTTGTTTGATGCCATCCCAAAATGGCCATGCTCTGCACCAGCAGGCAGGGCGTGGTTGATCCATGAATCTCTGTTTTCCACTGGCCTCGTTCTGCCTCTCCTTCCAGTTGGTGCTCAGTCTGTTTCTCAGGCTCTCCATTTGATGTTCTGGGATCTGAGGTCATTTTTTGTGTCTGTTTTAGTTAGTTTCTTGAGTTTTTTTTTTTTTGTCAGGGGGTCATTATGGGACATGTATCTAAGGTACCATATTGACCAGAACTCCTATTTAATATTTTTGGGAACCAATTTTCTCATCTGTAAATCAAAGATAATGATTCTAACAAATAGGAGGTATTGCAAGAATTAAATATGGCAGTATAGATTAGTACTTAGCTAAAATAAATAGCAACCAGGGGGAGTAGAGAATTTTTGCTTATGGCAACCCAGTAAATACCTATTTCCTTTTCTCTCAGGGGAGTCATTATGGTCTAGTTGGAGTTGATTCTGCCCCATGCTCTCTGAATCAAGCATAGCTGGCCAACCAAAGCTTTCTGTGACCCATGGCAGCCCAGTGAGACTCATACATGGGACCATGGTACAAATATTGGCAAAGAGAAACTGTCTTTCAGCTGGACTTAAAATTAAACCCGTTGTTGTTGAGTCAATTCCAACTCACAGTGACCATCTCAAAAAAAAAAAAAAAAAAAAACCCATTGCCATCAAGTTGATTCCAACTCATAGCAGCCCTACAGGACAAAGTAGAGCTGCCCCATAGGGTTTCCAAGGGGTGTCTGGTGAATTCAAACTGCTGACCTTTTGGCTAGCAGCCATAGCTCTTAACCACTACACCACCATTATAAATCTGGAGTTCCCAAGGACAATTACACCCAAGGAACCTTCTCCAGGGTGAAGATAAGACAGAGAAAAATAGAACTGAGATGTTGGAAAGGAAAGATGGAATCCTTATCAAGTGGATTGAGTATCTTATAGCCATCTCTGGAACTAGAACCATTCCAAGGAGGTGCTGTAAGTTTCCCTTATTTGTTTAGTCTGGTTTGAGTTGGGTTTCTGGCATCTGTGACTGGTAGTCATCAATAACATATTGCTTTAATTATTGATAGTTAAACCACCACAATGTCACCCTCTTCTGCCAATCTACAGGGCTGATGCTTCATAAAGCCTGAACTCTTAAAGTTGACTATTTAAGCAGAGTAGAACCAAGGGAAAAGGTGGCCTCCGGAGGCATTTAATTTTTCACACTTCCTATTCTTCAGGGAATACTGGGAAACATTCTAAGATTTCTTAAAAAAAAAAAAAAAAAAAGATTCTTTTGTTTGTAAGTAGCTTGATTTCAGTTATTCATACTTTTAAAAATGTATTTCCATTAAACCATTCCATTCAGAATGAAATTATAAATTATTATCATTACTTTAATTAGGAAATGAAATTCTTATATAGATAAAAATACTGGGTTAAGACTGGTTAAAGTCACTCCCTTTCATTATTTGATAATGTGTTGAGTGCAGAGTTATACTAACAAGATGTACTAAAGGGAGATACTAGTGGACCCAGCTTACTCAGAAAACTGATAGTAGCTAACCAAATACATGATGGTAAAAATGTTAGGGTGGAATTGTTGAAACCATCTCTGTTGCACCAACTATTTCAATTGAATTTGTTCATTCAGAGAGTGAGTTAAGGCTATACATGGGATAAAGCACATCTTAACATGGATTTTTATTGTTCCTTAAACTAAGTGTCCATTAGATTGTGCTTTTCTGTTCACTTAAGCATGACTTCATGGAAGGACATCCTCACTGAAGTTAGTGCCTTAGATCTCCCAGCTGAGCTGTGTTAGGAAAAGAAGCACCTTTCTCATTAGACCATGATCAAGGAATCTTTTATGAATGATTTCTGACAGCAAATCAATAGGAGTTCATAATACATGTGCTGGAATTAGTGTGGCCTCAATAGGAGTCTCAGAGATGAATTAGCTGCTCTAATCAACATGTGACTCCTGTGTTCACTAAACAATAACCCATTGAATACTATCTCCAATATCTGCTAACCTTACAAAACAGGATACATAACATAGACTATGGTTGATCTTCAAATAGATAATATGCTTCCAATTGGTTTGTTGAAAATGCTGCCCACACATCAGTGTGCAATTAGATTATTAGGTGTGTATGTATAAATTCAAAGTCCCTGAGTAGTGTAAACAGTTAGGCACTCGACTACTAGCCAAAATGATTGGCAGTTCAAACCCACCCAGAGGCTCCTTGGAAGACAGGCCTGGTAATCTTCTGAAAGGTCACAGCCTTTAAAACCGTATGGAGCAGTTCTTCTCTGCACACGTGGGGTTGCCGTGAGTCAGAATCGACTTGATGGCAACTAACAACAACAACAAATGCATGCACTCAGGAGTAGGAAATATTTTAAAGGCAGATTATCTCATAAGAACTATATAATTGGGTTTTATATTTTTCTGGCCCACAGACTTTTTGCTTAAAAATTTTCCTTTGTTAGTTTTGTTAAATCATAAATTTATTTCTTACTCATTGTTAAAAGTATCTAAGGATGTTGTATTAGTTACCGTCCAATCAGGAACGAGAAACCACCCAGTAATTGGAACAGGGAAGTTTAACATAAAGAGTTAGGAGCAGGAGATTGCAATAACAAAGGATGGGCTATTAGGAATCAAAGAGACCCCTAAGTAATATAGGAAAAGCAGATATAAGGAGCAGCTACCTCCGCTCGAGCTGAGATAGTGCACCCAAGGAGAAACCTTTTTCTCCTAGACCTTGTTGGCTTTCATGTTGTTGTTAGTTGGCATATGAATGCTTGTTCTGTAGAATGAACGCTTAGAATTGCTGGTTAACAGAGGCTTACAGTTAATTGAAGGCAGGGAGTTTTCTGCTTTTGAAGAAGAATTGTTGTTGTTAGTTGCTGTCAAGTTGATTCCAGCTCATGGTGACCCCGTGTGTGCAGAGTAGAACTTTCCATATGGTTTCCAAGATTGTGACCTTTTGGAAGTAGATCAGCAGGCCTGTCTTGGAGGCCCCTCTGGGTAGGTTTAAACTGTCAACCTTTCAGCTCGTGGTGGAGCGCTTAACCGTTTGTGCCACCCAGGAACCTTGTTGAATCTCATGGACTTTCTTAATTTTAAAAGCTAATTTTTCTTATTGGCTACATGCACCAGATAGAGAAAAAAATCAGCATTTTCTCTGAAGAGGGCTTGCCAATGGGATGCATGAAGTCAGGTCAGGCAGCAGGAGTCTGCCTCCAGTTAGCACATTTTTTCAGATGAATTATGCAGGAACAGGGCTTTAATTTTGCATGCATAATAAACGATGTGATCTGTTAATTCAGCTAATTTCTGAAACATTCATTTTTCTGACTATGACAACTTGGTAGGAGGTTATATGAGACTGTTTAATCAGAATCTGGCAGAAAATGACTAAATACCAAAGGGAGGGATGAAATTGTTTGTTAATCCTTTCTGTTGCCAAATTGATGACTTATGATTAAATATTTTGTAATATCTTAACAGAAACATGGACTTTTCAGGCAATTGTAATATTAAACCCATTTTTATATTTGTCTGACTCCTTTCTCTCCGTGGGCCTACTCAATGTATAACTAATTTTATAAGAAAAAAATATGCTGAAGGCAATGTTAGTTTATGAGTGAGTCCTCAAATCCATAGTTTTAGGTTAGTTTCCCTTAGATAGATATTTAACTTTGACATGTGGAAATTAATGATCTTTGGGTTCTTTTGGGGTGAAGGCTTTAAAATATGTCTCATCTTTTTTTTTTTTTTTTTTTCTTATTTACAGATTTTTTTTAGTCTAATGTCCAAGAAAGTTTCCCCAGGTGGAAATGCTTTAGGCAAATACTGCCTTTTGCATATTACATTTTTATCAAAGAGTGATTTTGTGAGGCGCAGATTTGAATCATGGTAGGGATGTGAATTTATACTTATCTGGTCCAAAATTCATGGATACTTTAATCAAATAGGAAGGGAGAAATTTTCTTATTTTTCGTTCGCTTCTTTTTCTTCATTTGCCGCTTGTCAAGAATTTAGTATTAATCAAGGTATAAGGAAGGAAGGAAGGACCAAAAATTAGCACAACATTGAGTTGGGTTGATATTAGCAAGTTTCTTAGTAAGTTATTGGAACTCAGGAGTCCTGAATCTAAATTTAGACACTTAATCATAATTAAGCTGCCAGAGTTTCTGTTTCTTATTAGTTGTGCTGAATTTCCAATTTATGGTGAAACAGATAGCATTCTTTCTTCCCTAATGCTTGGTTAAAAAACAAACCTATTGCCAGTGAGTCGATCCTGACTCATGGCAACCCTATGTGCTACAGAGTAGACCTGCTCTATAGCCTTTTCTTGGTGTAATCCTTACATAAGCAGGTCTCCAGGCCTTTCTTCCATGGTGCTGCTAGGTGGGTGCAAACCACCAATCTTTTGGCTAGTAATCAAGTGCAAACTGTTTGCTCCACCCAGGGACCTAAACCCGTTGCCATCAAGTCCGTCCAACTCAAGGTGACCCTGTGTGTTACAGAGTAGAACTGTGCTCCATAAGGTTTTCTTGGCTGTAGTCGTTAATGCTTGCTAAGAGGATATTTTTTCCAGGCTTCCACCCATTACCAATGAGATTGTTTTTTTGTTGTATGTCATTGAGTCAATTCTAACTCAGAGCAACCCTTTAGGACAGAGTAGAACTTCCCCATAGGGTTTTCAAGGCTGTAATGTTTATGGAAGAAGACTACCACATCTTTCTCCCATGGGGCAGCTGGTGGGTTCAAACTGCCAACCTTTTGGTTAATAGCCAGGTGCTTAACCACTGTGCCACTATGGCTCCTTTACCAATATAAATTCTGTTTGAGTTATTCCCTGGCCCCAAGCAGGAAAAGTAACCAATATGATGATACTATTCACATTTGAAGATGGGTCCATGCTTCTTGGACAGCTCTCAGTTCACACACAGAAGAGTTCAAGAAGTGCTTAGTGTAACTTCTAATCTCTCCAAGGCTTAGTTGCCAAAACAATTAGCAGGTTTAGTCAGGGGGAAGGAAGCAGTCCATCTGATTCTTTTGTGCCATTTAAAGCAAACAGCCAACGGATTGACTACATACCTCAGACAATTAGTCAGAACCATTTGTAGCCCCCGTGTCCCCATGACAATCACATCGACACATTTATAGATGAGAAGACAGATGGTTTCATTGGAAGTGAACTTGCCTTTTAAATATATAATAGCACCTTATAAATAAATAGTGCTTTACCATTAAAAGGCTTTCTTATGCATTCTGAAATCTGATGCTCACAGCACCTCTGTTGTAAAATGGGTGATTGTATAATGAGGCAACAGAGTATTACAGAGGTGACATGATAGCCCAAGTTTGCATATGAGCCGGGATTAGAACCTGAGATCTCTCAACTGCCAGTCCAGGCTTCTCTCTACTCTGCTTTTAGATACGACAGAGGGAATAGCATGCTCTTGGATACTTTATGTTAAAGGATCTAGGAATGCTTATATCCCCTTCCCAGCTACCCCAGCTCACTTTATGATGTCTCTTTAGGAGATGGATGCACAGGGAAGTTGCTTAAGAAAGCAAATAGCATTTTATGTGCAGCTGAGCATGAGCAAAATAGCAAGTCAGGACTCTGGTAAATTAGGGGCAAAGGCGATTATTTGGTGAAAGGGGATTTTTTCACTCAGTCTTAAACACAAAGGCAAATTTCAGGCTATTGTCATTGGTCAACTACAGTGGAGCACAGGACAAATAATAGAAGAGAATGCCAGAACATACGTGATTCAGAAGATAGCAGAGCCCTTCCTTTTAATCACCCCAGCCCCACAGAGAGAAGAAACACCCCACTCACGTTTGTATAACATTTATATGACCTTTTACTACACAGCAATCCTGGCCAGTAGTAAATGGGGACCATTCAGTGACATAGGCGTAGAATGTCTCAGAATCTGAGCCATCAAGTATATATAATTCTTCTTCAGAAAGGAACAAGGTAGACAAAGGAGTAAGGAATAGGAAATTTTTGTTATGTTATCTGAAGTATAAGGAAGAAGTTGGAGTCGCAAAATAATACTTAGGAGTTTTCATAAATTTGCCAATTAAAATAATTACTTCATATAAAAGGTTTTGCTACTCAGTCTTATTGGAAAGAGTGCAAAATACGAAATTTGTGTTTAGTGTAGATTTAAATAGAAGAAAAATAATGTAATACTTGCTTAGTGAACTATCATGTTATTTTCCAGATACCCTAAAATTAACACTTTCTGAGCACATTTTTGGATTAACCATACTATTTCCGTGGAATTTTATTTTTTTAAAGCTCTGTGGAATGATTACACAATGGGAGGACAGATGTTGAGAAGTCCAACTCTTCATGCCCTTTAAGGAATGTTTTTTCAGCTTATAGATGAATTAGTGCAAGAGAAATACACTCTAGAGTGAAACACGGAGCAAAAACCCTAAACTCCAGCCAAGTGTGCTCTTCCAAGGAGAATGTGTTGAGTCTCTCCTGTTGGTGGCTTGGGTGGGATATTGTTGCATCTTAGTTTCCTATAAGCTGATGACTATACTTCCTTACAACTCTTTTTAGGAGAGTGATCCAACTTTTCCTCTTTTGGTAGAAGCAACAGATATGTGAATATGTGAATGGCCGGGTGAAAGGGTATGGCAGACACACTGGCATCACATTTAATTTGATGCTTGATTCACAGGTTTTATTTTTCATCCCCAGCATAACAAGGACTTAAAAAGTTCATTTAATTTTGGAACCAAAGCCAAAAGCAGGACCAATAGGAAGCATGGATTTGAGAAAGACTGAAAGACATCTATAATTGGAAAATCCTGCAGCTTTGCAAATTATTTGAGTAGTGCCACATAAAAATAAGGATTCAGAGATTTTCTCTTTTGGTTTTTTATCCTACTAGCCCTGGCCTTTGACTCGACCAACCCCTTGCCCTCCTGAATCTACAGTTATGCCTCCTAAAACCAGGTTAGTAGACCAGCAAGTTGGAGACACTTTGTTTACACAGTAGCGGATGGGAGCTGATAACAGCTTCCTTTTCCATGAATGAGCCTAAGGGAATCTTGTTAAGGTTTACTCCCTGCTCCTGCATTGCTTGTGGCATTATTTTAAGTCCTCCTATGACTTGATGGGACTCATTTGGTGGCACAAATAGTTCCATGCTCCGCTACTAAATCAGAGGTTGGCAGTTCAAACCCACCTAGAGGTGCCTTGGAGATAAGGCCTGTCCGTCTGCTTCCGAAAGGTCACAACCTTGAAAATCCTATGGGGTCCTCATGGGAAATCAACTAGATGCAGCTAACAACAACATGACTTGATTAATAGATAAGAATGGTTTCTAATAAACCCTCCCGTTCTTGTATTAGAACTTCTACAGTACTCACTGACGCTTTAGAAAGTAGTTTAAACAGTAGTTTAAAGATTCTTCTTAAACATTTCTTTGCAGGATTACTTTAGATAGCAAGCAAGTCCTTCTTTTCTTAAACTTTAAAAAAGTGATATGAAAAGCAACCATCTTAAATGCCTACGAGTTCTAAATTAATGAGGTTTTGCTCTACATTAAGTAGAGTCCATCTCTAGCATTTGTGCCTAATGAATTTTTGCTGTTAGTAATTAGAATAGAATATAGAATAGTAGTTAGAATTCCTAATATCACCTTGTTTAATTACATACTAGAAACTGTTTTGAGAGTTGAAATGATTTGCCTAACATCAAAAATTCTGTTATGGAACTGAAAATGTCATTTTCTTTTTTCGTACCTAAGTGTTATCGGTGAGAATCAAGTGCAGACATATATATTGTTATAAAAACTGTCATTTTCATGTAGACTACATTAAACCTCTCTTGTTGTTACATGCTTTAGATAACACTTAACATATGGTGACTCTTAAGTAACGATGTGAGATGTGCGTGCACGTACATAGGAAGAAGTGTGATGAAATAAAATACGTTTTCCGTCTCCTAAGAAGCACTCGGAGCCCTGGTGGCAAAGTGGTTAAGAGCTACGCTGCTAACCAAAACATTGGCAGTTTGAATCCACCAGCCGCTCCTTGGAAACCCTATGGGGCAGTCCTACTCTATCCTATAGGCTGACTATGAGTCGGAATCGACTCGATGGCAATGGGAACAATCATAAAATCATATAATCCAGCAGGGGTAAGCTAATCTTTTCCCCCTCAGTGTTTCAGAGAATGAACATCAACTTTAAAAAAAAATAAAAAACCCATTGCTGTGGAGTTGATTCTGACTCATGGTGACCCTACAGGATAGAGTAGAACTGCCCCATAGGGTTTCCAAGGAGCAGCTGTTGGATTCGAACTGCCAACCTTTTGGTTAGCAGCTGAACTCTTAACCACTGCACCATTAAATTTTGGCTGAAAATTAGATCTGGGGGTGGTGACTGGTGCTCAGTTATAGCACAGGTATCAGTGAACTTCAAGTTTCACATGGAAAGTTTACATAAAATAGAAGGCTTTGAAAGTGCTTACCTAAAATACTAAAATCAACGTGTTTTTTTTAACTTTTCATTTTTAAAACAATTATAGATCCACAGGAAATTACAAAGACATGTACAGGGAGAATCTGTGTACCCTTCACTCAGCCTCTCCCAGTGTTAACATCTTGCGTAACTATAGTGCTGTTGTTAACTACTATCAAGTCTGCCCCCAACTCATGGCGACCCCATGCGCAATGGAATGAAACACTGTCTGGTCTTCTGTCATCCCTAGGATTGGCTGTTGATTGGATCTTTGTGATCCATGGGGTTTTCATTGACTGATATGTGGAAGGAGATTGCCAGATCTTTCTTCCTAGTCCATCTTGGTCTAGAAGGTCTAGTGAAACATGTTTAGCATCATAGCAACACGCAATCCAGCACTGACAAAAAGGGGGTGGCTGCGCATGAGGTGCATTGGCCAGAAATCGAACTTTGGTCTCCCACATGGAAGTCAAGAAGTCTACCTCTGAACCACAAATGCCTCATGTAACTATAGTACAGTATGAAAACCAGGTAATTGACATTGGTAAAATATAGAGTTTCTTTAGATTTCAGTAGTAATATGTGCACTGATTGTGTGTGTATGTGGATCTGTGCAATTTTATCACATGTAACTTCATGTAGCTGCCACCACAATGAAGGTGCTTAACTGTAGCTTCACCACAGTGCCCCCTTATGCTACCACTTTATACTCACACTCACCTTCTCCCTCCATCCCTAACCCCTGATAACCACTAATCTGTTCTCCAGCTGTATAATTATGTTGTTTTGTGAATGTTACATAAATGGAATCATGTAGTATAGAACCCTTTGAGATTGACTTTTTAAATTCAGCATAATTTCCTTGAGGCTCATCCAGGTTGTTCCATGTATCAGTCTTTAATTTCTTTTTTGTTGTTGAGTAATATTCCACACCTTGTTTAACACTTTACCTATTGAGGGAAATTGGATAATTAATTGCCAGTTATTGGCTATTATTAATAAAGATGCTGTGAACATTCTGAGGAAAATGTTTTTATTTCTCTGGGAAAAATACCCAAGTGTGCCATTTCTGGATCGGATAGTATATCCACTAGTTTTAAAAGGAACTACCAAACTGTTTTCCAGAGTGACTGTACCATTTAACTTTCCCACCAGCAATGCGTCAGTGATTCGGTTTCTCCATACCCTCACTAGCGTTTGGTATGATTACCGTCTTTTATTTTAGCCATTCCATTAGATGGGTAGTGATATCTCATTGTGGTTTTAATTTTAGTTTCCAGTGGCTAATGATGTGGAATATCTTTTCATGTGCTAATTTGCCATTGGTGTATTTTGTTAGGTGAAATGTCTGTTCATGTCTTTTGCCAGTTTTCTAAGTGGATTATTGGTATTTCACGGTTGAGTTTTGAAAGATCTTTACATATTGTAGATACAAGTCCATTGTTGCATATGTGAGTTGTAAACATTTCTCCCAATCTGTCACTTGTCTTTTTATCCCCCTTGTGGGGTCTTTGACGGAGCAGAGGTTTTTAATTTTGATGAGGTCTAATTTATCAGTTTTTCTCATCATGGATTACTCTTTTGGAGTAAATTCTGAGAATTCTTTGCTTGGTCCTAGGTCTGGAAGATTTTCTCTTATTTTTTTTCCCTCCAAGTTTTATGTTTTACATTTAAATCAATGATTTGTTTTGAGTTAATTTTTGTAGAAAGTGTGAGGTTCTAGCTGAGGCTCATTTCTTTTGCCTCCGGATGTGCAATTGTTCCAGCACCATTGGTTGAAAAGGTTATCCTGCCTTCATTGAAACACAACATGATTTTTTACAGAAATATAGCCCTTAAGTAAATTCTGTGTCCTAGGTACTAATAATTAGAAATGTTTAAGTGCCTACTGTGTGCCGGGCATTTTTCTAAGCACTTTACCTGCATTACTAACCATTCCTTATTTGCAGAAAAGAGCATGTATGAGCAGTATTATTATTCTTGTTTTACAGACATCGAATCTAAGGTTTATAGAAACTAAGTGACTTACCCAACATCGCAAAGATAGTGCGCGGCAAAGATAGAATCCGTGTCTATTTGACTCAAAAGCCCATACTGTACTTAATACAAAAATGTTTTCTCACCAAAGGAAGCTGCGAACCAGATCTGTTCACCTCTCAAGTCCTTGTTACTTTGTACAGTAAGGAATGATGACCTCTTTAACAGACCCTTAAAAATCCGTTTCTCTGGCTGAAGAATTTTCAGCTGGCAGTTTGGAGAGTGATCTTGAAATTCACCCTGGCATTTGCCACGTTGTCTCTGACCACTTTAGAAAGTGGAATGGGCACCTTCATCTAGAATCATTTTTTAGCAATTGTTTTGCCATGCCCATGGTTACAGCCAGAGCCGCGGACACATTCTTGCTTGTTTTTATTTAGTGTTTAGTATTTAAAAACACTTTCTGCAGAGCCACGTTGATTTTTAACAGAAGTCATGTAGGTAGGGATGACTTCCTTATTTATCGAGTCTCTCATTCCTTTTAAAAATCTTGATAGGCTATTTTCCCGGACATTAACCTGTAGTAATGATTGCTTTGTGATTTACATGTTATACCCTCAATTTGCATCTATTTCTAATGTGCTACTTTTCATTTCATGGAGGCGCTTAGGTGTTGCATATTAAAGCAGAGTGAGTAAGAGGGTCACCTCACACCATATGTTGTTTGGAAGGAGAGTGGTATGGGGTGGGGAGGTTTACCACAGTTCTAATTTCTTTCATAAACATTTGATACTTGGTCACCTTTTGCAAATAGAAAATCTCGTGGATAGAGCAAAAACCCAAAGATGAATTGCTCTGCTTCCTCTACTGATTACTTGCTGAATGACCTTGAGCAGCTTCCAATTCTAAACCTACCCATCTTGAGAGTGCAGCTCACAATGGAAATAAATGCTTTGTTCTCAAGGGTTAGCTTTGATTGGTTTCTTGTTTTGTGAATGTATGAGCTCGTCTTTTGGAAGCAAGAGTAAGTGTGTTAGTCTTTTACAGGAGCCATAAGAGAGGGCCTGTTTCAGGCAGCAGGCAAGAAACAGGCCTGGGTGTAAGCTGACATGACATAGGACATTCTCCAGTGATGTAAGCTCCACAGAATGGTCTCCAGAAATGGAAGCTCCTGTTTTGGTTCCTCCACTGTCTCCAGAGTCAGTACCAGTGTCTGGCATATGGTCAAGACTCAATAAATACTTATGGAAGGAAGAGAGGGAAGGTGAAAGAGATGAAGGAGGGAGTGGGGTAGGAGGTAGGCACAGTAGTTAGCAGTATTAATCATGGTGATATGATAGCTCATGCGTATTGGTGCTTATTATGTGCCAGGCACTTTGCTAGTCATTGTAAGTAATTTTATTTCATTCTTACAACTATGAGGTAAGACGTACTATGATATGGAACTTAACTGTCAGAGAAACTTAGGCACTAAGAAGCTCAGTAAATCATCAGAGCCAGTATTTGAACCCAAACAGCCTAATTCCATGCCCCAACCTCACAGTTACCCAGTTTGATCCTGAGTTTACATATGGCTTACCCATTTTCAAAATATTTCAATCCTGGCATCACAGCCACGTTTTGACAAATCTGAGCACAAAAAGAGGTGTAGCACCCTCCCCACTGTTACAGGACAGTAATAATACACCTGATACTGGGGATCGTGGTTTGTCATTTGGAAAGCACTTTCACGGAACATCTCATTCACTGTAACATTTTGTATTTACAACAGGCCAGAGAGGTCTGAAGTTCTTTCCTCATTTTACAGAGAGGATGTTAAGACCAAGAGAGGTAAAGCAGATTGATCAAAGTTACCCAAGACTCTTTATTCTTGGTTCGATTCTGTTTCCCTGGAGGGGTCGGGACCACTTGGGAGCCTGGTCTGGGCACCATGAAGGCCACAGATGCCTGGGGCAGGGGCTCTGTGTGAGGATGGAGTGTGAGGAACCAAGACACACTTGGCTGATTTCACAACTTACAAGCTGGTGTGGAGGTGTGGAAATGAGCCCAAAAAGCAGACAGAGTAGAGTGGTATGGGTAGGAGAATATACAAAACCGGTTGCCTTCAAGTCATTTCCAACTCATGGCGACCCTGTATGTGTCAGAGTAGAACTGTGCTCCATAGTTTTCAGTGGCTGAGTTTTTGGAAGTAGATTGCCAGGCCTTTCTTCCAAAGCCACCCTGGATGAATTCGAACCACTAACCTTTCGGTTAGAGGCCAAATAGTTAACCGTTTGCACCACCCATAAAACTGGGATATTTTCTTTTTTCAGTTGACTCTCCCCAGTCAACACTTAGAAAGTGAATTTCAGATTTCTAGTTAAGATTAGGAAAATAATATTTGTTGTTTTCTCTCACTTCCCTGCTACTCCAATAGTTATTTCTCAAAGCATTGTAACGCACAAAGTTGGGTAAAGGATTCCTTGTTACCAGTAAGTCTGTTTTTTTTTGTTTTTTGTTTTTTGTAAGCCAGAGTTTTGTGACTGGGAATGAATGATTTGTTGTTGTTGTTAAACTTTGCCTTTAAGAAAAAGTGTTATTTTCTTTCCAATATAAATTAATTATTGAGCACCTACTATGTTTCAGAGTCCCTGGATGGCACACGCAGTTAGTGGTTGGTGGTTCAAACCCACCCAGCAGTGCCATGGATGAAAGTCCTGGTGAACTGCTTCCTTAAAAGATTATAGCCAAAGAAAACCCTGTGTAGGAGTTCTACTGTGTAACACATGGGGTCCCCATGAGTCAGAATTCACTCAATGGCAACGGGTTGTTTTGTTTTCGTCTTACTATGTTTCAGGCACATGGGCTTTAAGTATAGGTAAATGCCTGCCTCCACCTTGAACATTACACTGTGCACAGTGGTTTTCAAACTGCATTTTGGGAGACCTTGGGGCTCCATGGAGATTACTGTGACTGGAGTAGGGGAATTAAGTCTGATGCCAATTGGATAGGACTCTGTCCCAAAGTAAACTTCCCATTCAACCGTAGCTGCTTTGTTTATCTATTTTATATTCTGGGTGAGATTCCATTTGGAAAATAGCTTTAATTGCACTCCAACAAACAAATCATTGTAACCACTTTTATAAGAAACAAATTCTAGTGACATGAGAATAAACAATGCATTAATGACATAAACCCAGTTCTCAGGGATCACCAAGCAGAGATGTTCTTTTAACTGGAAGAATCCAAGAGTGCTTTGAACAGGAGGAGGCAATTGATCTAGATTTTGAAAGATGAGTATGATTAGAAAGACCAAAAATTGTCTTGTGTATCATCCTGAAGAAAGTCCACCTGTCTCCCTGGAACATTCCCTTAGATATTAACTAAATCTCTTTCTCTAATATGCATCCTTTGAAGGAAATTCTATTCATTCATTCATTTATTCATTGCTAGGAATATTTTTAACTCTTTTTTCCTTTTGCTTTAAAAAACAATTTGTAAGTATTATTTTTTTCTTGTCCTTCAATGTCACCAGAGCTAACAGCTGTCCTACTTCCAGCTCTGGTGAGTTCCAGAGACCTCGTCAAAAGGAGTAACTTTAGCAACTTTGTCAGTTCACAGTGATTTTTGCCTGAAGCCACCTGAAGCCCCTCATGCTGCAGGTAGAACAGAGGGACCTGAGAGCAGCAGGCCATTAGGAATCCATGTATACAGGGGCTCAGGGTTCTCTTGTAGGGGTGGCCATGTTTCACTGCTCTCCGCTAGTCATTTTGTTTGCACTTTCTGGATTCTTCCTGTTACTGTAAGTTCCTTTTAGTCACTATCTGAATGTAGTCTGTATTAGAAAAAGGAATATCATGCGTATGATTTTTCTTCACATGGTGACACAATTTGTGTCTCTACCACAGAACGTGAAGGGGAGGGGCTCAGATGATTAAATCAAGTTCCCGTGGGCATCTTAGGTCCTAGTACTCCCTCGTGACGGTGTTCTGCTCTGAGTCTGAATCAGTTAAGCCTGATCTTCCCATCTCTTTATCTGTGTGAAAACAACTAAAAATTCTGTTCTTGTTAATAATTTAGTATAACTTTGGAAAGGAGGTAAAATTCCAGACAATCATTTATATTCCTTATAAACAGAATATCATTTGACCGTAAATCACTATTGGCTAAAGGGCAGAACTGGAATGACCCCATCTGGGGTATTTTGTTGCAAAAATATGGGAAATTTTTTTTTTCATTTTAAGGTCCTTTAAGGCCTGGGCTTCGAGAGAAGGGTGAATGTGAGCCCTTAGTACATAACTGACTTTCAGTGCATGCTCATTAAAAAGAAAAGCTAAAATAATTGTTAATCACTAAAATAGTCATCATGTTAATTTCTAATAACCATTTTGCAATGGCACTATTGCTCAAAGATTGATTTTTAAAGTCCTGAGGGTGGGGCTACTTATTTTCTAAATCTAGGAAATTCCCAGTTTGGTTAATACAAAACCCTACCAAGAGCCACTAAGTGGAAATAGTTGATAAAGCTATGTCATTGCAGATCATTAGGGAGAGAAGACTTCAATTTTCCCTAGGCTTGGCATTTCTAGAAATAAAATTAAGTTATTGTGAAATGATTAAGGATGAGATAAATCATTTGGAAAGAAAAAAGTTCATAAAATGACTGAAACCAGATGTCAAAGTAACTGTCTTGTTGAAGTTGGCGTGCCTCGTCAAAAGATAACCCCCACGCGAGCCACCTGCATTCAGAAAATTAGCTGCCTTGTCAGCCCTGTGTTCCTGATCTGGGAGTAACTCAGATCATAGAATTTTCTATTGATTTGTTCTTCAGTGCTCCTTGGGACATTATCTTAATAACTGTAATGTGAAAAGGTAATAAAAATACAAAATATATCAATATAATTATATAGCTATATAAAAAATATGTAAAAATATAAAAAAATCTTAGAGGCTAACTTAAAAGCCTTTTTGTACAATTTTATTTACCTGGGAACAATACTGTTTGAGTATCATTTGTAAGAGTAGATTTAGGTAACATTATTTTTTATTTTGGTTAAAATACAAAAAGTCTACATTCTACTTTTTCTAGCCTACAACGACCTGCACTCAAAAAAACAAAGAACTCAAAGGGAAATGAACATTTTGGTAGCCTGTGATGGGTTACAGAGTACTTTTATATGTGGTACATCAATTTATGGAGACAATAACCCTGAGAGGTACAAAATGTTGTTATTATTATCCCTTTTCATTTCTGTAGCATGTTAGTGACTACAAAGTATCTTTATATGCAGTGCATTAATTAATCTTGACAACAAGTCTAAGAAATATAAATTGTCATCATATCCCTTGTACTAGGGAAGAATACCAGTACAAAGGGTAAAACTGACAGCATAGCGCAGCATAATATAACATAACGTAATATATGGCAATATGATCTGTCCAAGATCCCACAGCCAGTATGGAACGTATCTGGGACTCACACTCAGATCTTCCCACTCTCGATTCTATGCATTTCCCACTTCACTATGCAGCCTTTCCTCCTGAAGTATTTAAAGTGTGAGTTAAAAGAATGGGATTATCATCTCAAAACTCATTGTTAGGAAATTGGACCCTCCTGTATTATTCCAGACTCTTTTATTTGCAAGTGACAGAAACCCAATTCAGATTCAAATTGGCTTCAGCACTAAAAGAAATGTGTTGGCTCAAGTGACAAAATAATCCAGGGAGTAAAATGAGATCCAGAATCTTGCATGATGTCATCAAGACTTGATCTCTCCCAGTCTCTTGACTCTGCCTTCCTTCTGTGGGTTTCACTACTGGACAGAAACTTACTATCAAGTCAAGAGAGCTCTGAAAGTCCCAGGATTAAACCCCACATGCTCAGCAACTCCACTAGGGAGACAATGCCTTTCCCAGGTGTTTCAGCAATAGCCCTGAAATTGAGTTTCATTTTCCTGGCTTGGATGATCTAACCATCCCATTTGTCAGGATTTGAAATATGATGTTTGTCCCTTGTACCAGATGGCATAAGCATAGAAGAATGGTGTCTCCCAAGAGGAAACTGGGTTCTGTTGTTAAAAAGGGGGGAATGGTTGGTCAGGAGATAAAAACAACATGGCTGCCTTCCTCTACCCATCTGTCAGGTCTGCATTTGAAAGACACAGGGTGGGAGAAAGGCAAGACTTTGAGCAACTAGGGCCTGGAAAGAAAAAGAAGATGGAAAGGGGAAGATGAGAACGCCCACTGAGGTCAATTTCACTTTCAGACATAAACGTGCAGAATTGAATAAGACTGCCAAAGGCAGAGCAGGCCCACCATTGCCCCATCCTGAAGCCTACATGTGTTGGGTATTTTGTGACTAGCCTCCGGAGCGACCATACGGATGGTCTACCCTTCAGCATGGACTGCTTTATTTAGTATGATGCATCTGTGTCAATCACATATCCTCCAAAGCCATATGATAGCTAGGATAACACCAAACAATGAAAAATGGCTTTCGAAACATGTTGTTCTTCGTTTTTCTCCATCTCCCAAATGTACATTGAGACTATTTTATTGATGTTAAAACATACAGTGAATTCATTTGGGGGGAAAAAATATTTCCAATGACTAACCATACCCTCTCAGTACTTATAACCATATCCCTGCCTCATTGTCCACGGTAATGACTTTAATCCAGACTTCTCCACCAACTAACTGTGTAACCTTGGGCAAAACTGGCTCTCAGTTTATCGGTTCAATGGGTATAATAATAGTAGCCTTTACATAGATTTGTTGTCATAGTGCCGGATGGGGTAAGCAGCTGTTGGATATAATTGCTGTTTGAGCATTTTGACCTTATTTGGAAATGTTCTCAGACCTAATCAGATATTCTTGGTTTATAGTATTCCCTGAAGGTATACTACCAATGCTCAATATTGGGGGATTAGGAAGTAAACTTTTCTAGATAAACTATTTCTAGCTCAGTCTGGGGAGCTCCGGGGGATGAGAATGGTTAACATGCTTAGTGGCTAATAGAAAGGTTGGAGGTTCGATTCCACCCAAAGTTGCCTCAGATGAAAGGCCTGGCTATCTACTTCCGAAAAAATCAACCGTTAAAAACTCTATGGAGCATAGTTCTCTGACACACGTGAGGTGGCCATGGGTCAGAATTGACTTGATGGTAATTGGTAGCGCAGACTGGCCCCTGGCTCCTCGCCTGCTCCATATTTTGTCCCCCATCTAGTCAGTCCAGGCTTGATGGGAAAAATTTCATGATACTTCCTATTCTCAAGAGACTAGCTCTCTCCCCCAAAATATTGATGTGTTCAGTCACAAGTTATCTTGCATATTTTGTAATTCCCATTTTTTTTTTCAGGCGACCAGCCCCTAAGGCAAAATAAAAATTGCTTGAGTGAGGATACAGACAAGGATTCAGAGAAAAAGAAAAAAGAATTTTATAGCCAAATTGGGCAAGCCTAAGTGATCGTTAATCATTTTTTTCTAGCAATTTCCTCCTTCTCTGGAGCCTGACCCTGCAGGACAAGATCTATTTTCAAGCCATTTACCATTCATAAAGGGCATAATTACATAAAAATCAGAAAAGGAACCCTATTTCTCTTATTATGGTAATGTAATGGTAATTCTTGAGAGAACTACAGTAGGTATGATAGAAATGGTATTTGCTTTCTTTCAGCTTCTAGTTGCTTTTAGTTTAATACCACACCATTCCCAAGTCTCCAGTTTATCAGCAAAGCAGTGATAACTAGCAGCTTGCAGATTTTCATTAGGCAAGATAACAAAATAGAAAAAATAAATCAGTAGTTTTTAACATATGACTGTGGCTAATCAACCTCTCATTAACAACATTTGTAACTCTCACCAAGAATTCAGATGGTAGACCCTCCTGAGTTTGAGTGGTGGCTCTGGATATATGCTGAACCACCCAGAAGCCCATTCACAACCTGAAGTCTTTTACAATCCTGTCTCCCTGCCCTTGTGTACATTAATCCCCCTCCCAAGTGGCTATCTAGTCTTCATGATTACTTCTATCCATCTATAAAGGCCTACTTCAAATCTCACCCCTTAATGAAACCATCACTGACTGCTCTAGCTGAGCATTGTTTCTCACTCCTCTACACTTTAGCTCTGATTTTGTGCACTACCTATTTCACACTCATCTACTGCTTTGTTTTGATACACAGCCACCCTGTGCTGATGTTGTATCACCTCAGCCAAATTAGAGAAACCTGATTCTCCAGGGGAAACACATGGCAGGAGATGATTGGCCCATGTTCCATTCCAACCTTCTGGCAGATAGTTGGCACCAATGATACATAGTATGTTACTGATTTTATGAACTTTCTCAGGGTGAATTTTATCATGCCACTCTTCTTGGCCAACTATATACTAAATTAGAAAACGAGGTTTCTGTCTAATTAGTGGAACATTGTAATAGGTAGCCAGTTACAAATTAACAAGGTTTTTCACCCCTTCCTAGTACAGGTTGATGTGGATTAAAGGTTATTACTATGTGACACTAGTTTCTGATTGAAGGTTTATTACCATGTGGCAACTGTGTAATGATTTAGTTATTACTTTATAGAAGCTGCAAAACTAATTGGCAAATCAGTAAAAATAGGTAGGGATTCAGTTTCTTTGGGTTTTGAAAGTTATAGTGGAAACTGCATGTGTGTGTGTGTGTGTGTGTGTGTGTGTGTGTGTGTGTCGAGAGAGAGAAATGAATATGGTTTATACTGGACCTTGGTATTCAACATGGATAAAAGACAAAATATGATAATTCAAAGTATATTAGGTTATAAAGTGGAGAAGATGAAAATAATTACTGGGAAGATGTGAAAATAAGCTATATCAAGACTTAACCACCTACAATGGTGGTTAGTGGAGGTAGAATGTTCCAAGTGTGCTCTAAGGTCAGCTAATGCCTGCCTAAAATTCAGTCAAATCTCTGAATGTTTTTAAACCTGAAAGGAAGACACTTGTGCCATCATTTGAATTAAAACACTTTTCCATATGCCGTCATGGTGGGGAATGGGGCTGTAATGATGAGGCTACTTTCTAAATAACACTGCTGGAATCCATCCATATGTTATCCAAAGAGGTCCTGTGATAGTTATTACCTTTGCGTAGGAAAGCTAATGATATATAGGAATATTACAGATAACCCTCAGTTTTAGCGGTAGGTCTACCGCAAAGACCAAATTTTCTGAAAGTGACCTTCTAGTATGTTTATGTCTGACTTATGTTACCAAGGGCCATGGAGTCAAGCAGGTAGCAGGAAGTAATGAGATCGTTTGATTGATCAGAGAATGCCCAATTAATCCTGTTGGCAGCATGCCAGACCCACAGTGCCAGCCTACATAGTGCAATAAACAGAAAAGGTAATTTGATACTCTGGCTAAAGCTAGCACTGAAAGTGGCAGCCACGTGACCCTTTTGAAAAGGCAGGGAGGAAATGAAGGTTGTAATAAATTACTTGCCACTCAAAAGAAATTTGGTTTTGCAACAGGAAATAGAAACCATTCCAAAGAATGGCCGTTTTGTCAAAAAGGAAACAATATATCAAATAAGTGCTAGTAAAACAGATAAAGAGTATTTATTCACCTTTAGGTCATCTACAACCCCAAACTATTAGATTAAAGTGGAATGATCCAGTCTAAGAAATGTGACTGCTCAGGGAAGGAATAAAGAGAACCCTTTTGGTTCTCAAAATGACCTTCTATTAAATATTATTCTTTTTCTTTTATTAGGTTTGGCTGACAAATCTGTATTTTGTAAATCTGGCTTGTGTCCAATTTAGAAAAACCTAATCCATTTACATTTATTGGTTTGTTTCTGTTCACAAGTAACCATTAAATCTGGGTAATGAAAAACATTCACAACTCTTCAGTGTAGGAGTGAAGTATTGTGAACTGGGGACCTTAGTTAAGGTCTTGATATACAATCAGCAATCACCACTATTCCTACTCAAGTGTGACATTTATAGGAAGGGACCCATGTATCCCACTTAATTTCTACTTTGGGGAGCTAACTGTTGTCTACAAGTTCACTCAGGATGCTCACATCCTCTGTCAATGGTCACAGCAGAGGGAATCACTAATAAAAAATAAAGCCCATGTTGTAGACCTTCATAGCTTTTCTGTTTGTCTGCCGGCTTGTTTTGTGAGGAATAATGATTCATTTGCTTAAGGGACCCTGAGCTTCTTGGGATTTACTTTTTACTGAAAATGTTGACTAAAGTGTCTGCAGAAGGGATAGCTAGAGATAGGTTGATAGGAAGTGAAAAACTAGTCTATTCTGTCTGACTGACAGGCACTTAGATCTATAATAAACTGAGATTTCAGTTTTAACAGACATACTTTTGATTGACAGCAGAGCTCAGTTAATTGATAGAAATTAGTTAATTGATCAATTTACTAATGAATTATTTTATTAATAATGTTCCCTTTCAGAACGTTAGAGAGCCCTGGTGCGCAGTGGTTAAGCACCCAGCTGTTAACCAAAAGTTCAGTAGTTCAAACCAGTTTGTAAACTTACTTTAAAATTTTTAATGTGTGTAGTCATGGCTTTGGCATTGTGGAGAATTTTATTTGGAGACTGTGGGACAGAAGAACAGCAGATATGACTCTAAAGTTATAAGACACGGGGGTTAATTATACGGTAAAACCTGCAAAAGCTGGAAGCTGTGTAAGGCGGAAACCGTCAGAGAAGGAAAACTCAAATATTTTCCACTAAAACGAGCAATAGGAAAGTAAAGAGACTGCATCCTGTGAAAGGCGGAAAATTTATGAGACCCAGAAAAACAAGGAAGTCCCATCAAGTTCCAGCTCTCACAGGTTTCACTGTAATATAAATCAAGCTAAATAATCTGGGAGAAGAAGCAGATTAGAGAGGATTTGCTATGTGTTTATAAATTTATCAAGTGACTACATCCACTTTTCTCCATCTCTGCTGTCACCACCATCTCTCTCCAACGTGATTTCTTATTATTGTACACCACCTTAGGTCACTCTAATGCTTAGCATCACTCAATGGTTGGACTGTGGGTAAAGAGGAAACGCTCAGCTCCTGTCCTCTCTAGCTTCATCTCATATCTCTCTTCACTCACAGCACTCTGCCATGCCATCCTTTTCGTGGCTCTTGAGTACATGAAGTTCTTTCCAGCCTCGGGGCATCTGTACATGCTCCTTTCTTTATCTGGGACACCTTTCCTTCGAACTTTCTATCTCTTGTTGCTGCTTATCCTTCAAATCTTAGCTAAATGTAACTCTCTGAGACAGCACTTATTTGAAGCTCAATCACCCCCCCCAAAATTTAAATTAGCCTCCCCCATTACTAATCTGGAAACCCTGGTGGCACAGTGGTTAAGAGTTCGGCTGCTAACCGGAAGGCCGGCAGTTCGAATCCACCAGGCGCTCCTTGGAAATCCTATGGGGCAGTTCTCTTCTGTCCTATAGGTTCGCTATGAGTCAGAACCTACTCGACGACAATGGATTTGGTTTTGGTTTTTGGTATCACTAATCTGATTTCTGACATTATATCAATTTTCTGACATAATTTAATTTCTGACCTTTCCTTCGTATAAGTTACTACTATTTATCATGTTATGTTTTTCTGTGTGTTTAACGTGTCTGCCCAATTGATAGTTAAATATACAAAGGTGGGGGGAACCACATCTGTTTATTTTTAACACTGTATCCCATTTCTTAGCATAATGCCTAAGACATGGTTGATGCTCAATGGATAGCTGATTCTAAATACGTGAACAAATGAGCATTTACTATGTGCCCAGCACCGAGCTAAGTTTGTAACACACAGGATTTTATTTAATGCTCACAGTGACTCCTTGACTTAATTACCATTAGAATCACTGTTTTACAAGTGAGGAAACAATCTATCTCCATAAAAGTGGTTATCTTTCCCCTAGAGTATAAGATGGTCTTAGTGACTTGCTTCCAAAGACTAGAGTATGGAAAGAAAAAAAAAAGGTAAGTCTACAGTGGGGAAATGATACAGATAGCACCTTAACCAAGTGAACCACTTTTATATAACCAATGATAAGCCACGTTAATTAATATGATGCAATAGGAAAGGCACTTCACTCTGTGGTATTCTTTCCCCAAACTCATAACCCCAGTCTAATCATGAGAAAACATCAGACAAACCCAATTTGAGGGGCATTCTACAAAATACCTGGCTAGCACTCCTCATAACTGTCAAGATCATGAAAAACAGGGAAAGACTGAAACTGTCAAAGATCGGAGGAGACTAAAGGAATATGGCGCTAAATGCAATGTGGGCTCGTGGAACAGAGAACAACAGATGACATCTGCATAAAGTCTCTAGTTTCGTTAATAAAAAACCAACCAGTTGCTGCCAAGTCACCTCATACTCAAGGTGACCTCATGTATGTCAAAGTAGAACTACGCTCTGTAGGGTTTTCAGCGGCTGATCTTTCAGAAGTAAACTGCTAGACCTTTCTTCTAAGGTGCCTCTGGGTGAACTCAGACCTTCAACCTTTCAGTTAACTGCTGAGTTCAGTAACCATTTGTACCACCCAGGGACTAGTTTTAGTTAATAAGAAGTAGAGCCAGAATGAACTTTAGAAGTGAAGATGGTGAGACTTCATCTCACTTAGTTTGGATATGTTATTAAGAGGGACCAGTCCCTGCAGAAGGACATCATGCTTGGTAAAGTAGAGGGTCAGTGAAAAAGAGGAAGACTCTCAACAAGATAGATTGACACAATGGCTGCAACAATGGGGTCAAACTTTTCTACTGCTGTGAGGATAGCATAGGACCAGGCAATGTTTCATTCCGTCATACCTGGAAAAAAAAACCAAACCAAATCCATTACTGTCAAGTTGATTCTGACTCATACTGACCCTATAAATCACCTGGGGACCTTGATAAACTGAAGGTACATACTCAGTAAGTGTTGGATGGGACTTGAGATGCTGTAGTTCTAAAAAGCTCCCAGATGCTGCTGATCCTGCTGGTTTCTGGATTGCATTTTCAGTGGAAAGGTGCTAGGATATCATTGATGATTAATAACCTAAGTAAAAGTATACCATTGAGGGTTTAACTGCACATTCCAAAGTTCTATTTTTCTTTTCCTTTATCTGTATGATTTAAAAGTTTTAACATTTGTGGAACTTCCCACATTAGGATACAAAATAAAGAAGAAGAAAAGGATTTAGTTTCAATTGAGATGTCCCTTCATAAGGCATTGAAAGAGTAAATTCTGTCATTGACCTGTGCAAGATCTCATTTCTATAGGATGGTTTATTACTTTATGTAGAATAATTTGTGATCTGGGTTGACCGAATCTGAGAAACACTGCCTAATCTCCAAAGGAATGAGGACTTTGTTGACTTGATGAAAAAAATAATTGAGTTTAGGGGCTATTTCTCCATTTGTCAGTTAATTCTCTCATGACTTGTATTCTGGCTTTTTCCTGCCATAATGACCCCCTAAGAAGTGCTTCGTAAAGTAGAAGGTCAGCAAAAAGAGGAAGACCCTCAATGAGATGGATTGGCACAGTGGCTATAACAATGGGCTCAAACAGAGCAATGATTGTGAGGGTGGCACAGGGCCAGGCAGTGTTTCGCTCTGAGTCGGAACTGACTTGATGGCACCGAACAACAACAACAAGTGGATACCTCAACCTCAAGTCCTGGGTGCAAGAGTTTTCTACTACAGTGAAGGAATTTAACCACCACAGTTGAGAATATGCTCAGAACAGATGTCATGGCTTAAAGGAGGAAGTTAGATGTTTCATCCTGTATACATTTTAAATCTTCAAACCTGAGAAGTTTTAATGACTTCTATAGACTTACTGAAAACTTTTTTATTTTATTTTATTTTATTTTTTATTGTACTTCAGGTGAAGGCATATAGAACAAATAGTTTCTCATGAAACAGTAGTGCACATGTTTTCTTATGACATTGGTTAACAACCCGACAACATATCAACCCTCTAACTTCTCAACCTTTTCTTTTGGTGAAAATACACATAGCCAAAGATACACCATTTCAAAAATTTCTACATGCACAGTTCAGTGACATTGACTACGCTTTTCCAATTGTGCTGTTATTCTCACTTAAGATGAAGGCTTACAGAACAAAATAGTTTCTCATTTAACAGTTACTACAAATGTTGCCCTATGACAATGCCCTATAACAATCTCTCAACACATCAACAATATCCTTACTCAACCTTGGGTTCCCTAGCATCAGCTTCCTTGTCCCATTCTGCCTTCGGGCTCTTGTCACTGGACTCCTGTACCTCGTTAGTCTCATTTGGTTTTATGGTGTTGTCCACTCCCAGGCTGAACAGTGAACCTTGGAGGTAGCTTCACCACAGAGCTAAAAGGGTGTCTGGGGGCCATACTCTCAGGGTTTCTCCAGTCTCCTTTAGGCCAGTAAATCTGGTCTTTGTTTTTGTGAGTTAGAATTATGCTCTACATCCTTATCCAGCACTGTCCAAAACCCTCTGTTGTGATCCTGGTCAGAGCAGTCAGTGGTGGTAGCCGGGCACCATCTAGCTGTACTGGACTCAGTCCGGTGGAGGCCTTGGTAACCGTGGACAATTAGTCCTTCGGACTAATCTTTTCCTTGTATCCTGTTCTCTTCATACTCCCTTGCTCCGGAAGGGATGAGACCAGTGGAGTATCTTAGATGGCCGCTCACAGGCTTTTAAGACCCCAGACCCTACTCACCAAGGTAGAACGTAGAGCATTGTCTTTATAAGCTGTGTCATGCCAACTGAGTTAGATGTTCCCTGAGACCATGGTCCCCACAGCCCTCCACCCAGCAATTCAGTCCCTCAGGGAGTTTGGATGTGTCTATGGGGCTTCCATGACCTTTCCTTGTACAAGTTGTGCTAGTTTCCCCTGTATTGTGTACTGTCTCACCCTTCACCCAAGATACCACTTATCTATTGCCTATTTAGTATTCCCCCCCCCCCACTCCTCCCATCCCTGGTAACCAACAAAGATTGTTACATTTTGTGTGTGAACTTTTTCATGGGTTTTTACAATAGAGGTCTCATACAATATTTGTCCTTTTGTGATTGACTTATTTCACTCAGCATAATGTCCTCCAGTTTCATCCATGTTATGAGATGCTTCACAGATTCATTGTTACTCTTTCTCATTGCATAGTACTCCATTGTGTGTATGTACCATAGTTTGTTTATCCATTCATCTGTTGATGGGCATCTAGGTTGTTTCCATCATTTTGCTATTATGTACAAGGCTGCCATGAACATAGGTGTGCATATGTCTATTCGAGTGACGACTCTTATTTCTATGGGATATATTCCTAGGAGTGGGATTGCTGGATCGAATGGTATGTCTATTTCTAGCTTTCTGAGGAAGCGCCATACCATTTTCCAAAATGGTTATATCATTTTGCATTCCCACCAGAAGTGCATAAGAGTTCCAATCTTCCCACAGCCCCTCCAACATTTGTTATTTCCAGTGTTTTTGATTTGTGCCAGTAATGCGGGGGTGAGATGGTATCTCACTGTGGTTTTAATTTGCATTTCTCTCATGGCTAGTGATCACAAGCATTTCCTCATGTGTCTGTTGGCCATTTGAATATCTTCTTTGGTGAAGTATCTGTTCATTTCCTTTGCCCATTTTTTTAATAGGATTATTTGTCTTTTTATTGTGGAGGTGTTGGATTTTCATGTAGATTATGGAGATTAGACCTTTGTCTGACTTGTACTGTCCAAAAATTTTTTCCCAGTCTGTAGGTTCTCTTGACTCTTTTGGTGAAGTCTTTGAAGAGCATAGGAGTTTGATTTTTAGAAGATCCCAATTATCTAGTTTATCTGTTGGGTTTTTTGTGTTGATGTTTATGGTTTGTAACCTGTTAATGCCGTGTATTAAGGCCTGAAGTGTTGGTCCTATTTTTTCTTCTATGAACTATATAGTTTTAGGCTTTATATTCAGGTCTTTGGTCCATTTTGAAGTCGTTTTTGTATACAGCATGAGGTATGGGTCCTGTTTCATTTTTTTGCAGATGGATATCCAGTTTTTCCAGCACCATTTGTTAAAAAGACTGTCTTTTCCCCATTTGATGGACTTTGGGCCCTTGTCAAAGATCAGGTGACTGTAGGTGGATGGATTTACATCTGGGTTCTCAGTTCTGTTCCATTGGCCAATGCATCTGTCATTGTACCAGTACCAGGCTGTTTCGACTACTGTAGCTGTATAGTAGGTTCTGAAGTCAGGTAGTGTGAGTCCTCCAACTTTATTCTTCTTCTTCAGTAGTGCTTTACTTATTCAGCACTTCTTCCCTTTCCATATAAAGTTAAAGATTAGTTTTTCTATCTCTTAGAAGAATGTTGGATCGGGATTGCGTTGTATTTGTAAATTGCTTTGGGTAGATTGTCATTCTCACAATGTTGAGTCTGCCTATCCATGAGCATGGTATGTTTTTCCTTTTATGTAGATCCCTTTGGGCTTCATGCAGTAGTGTTTTGTAGTTTTCTTTGTATAGGTCTGTTACATCCCTGGTCAGATTTCTTCCTGAGTATTTTATCTTTTTAGGGGCTATTGAAAATGGTATTGTTTTCCTGATTTCCTTTTCATCATTCTCCTTACTGGTGTATAGGAATCCAACTGATTTTTGAATGTTTATCTTGTATCCTGCTACTCTGCTGAATCTTTCTATTAGTTCCAGCAGATTTGTCGTGGAGTCTTTAGGGTTTTCTATGTATAGTATCATATCATCTACAAACAGGGACAGTTTAACTTCTTCATTACCAATTTGGATGCCCTTTATTTCTTTTTCTTGCCTTATTGCTCTAGCTAGAACTTCCAACACAATGTTAAATAGGAGTGGTGATAAAGGGCATCCTTGTCTTATTCTTGTTTTCAGCCTCTCTCCATTAAGAATGATGTTGGCCATTGGTTTTGCATAGATGCCCTTTATTATGTTGAGAAATTTCCCTTCTATACCTATTTTATTGAGAGTTTTTATAAGGAATGGGTGTTGGACTTTGTCAAATGCCTTTTCTGCGTCAATTGAGATGATCATGTGGTTCTTTCCTTTTATTTATGTGGTGGATTACGTTGATTGATTTTCTAATATTGAACCATCCTTGCATACGTGGTATGAATCCTACTTGGTTGTGGTGTATTATTTTTTTGATATGATGCTGAAGTCTATTGGCCAGAATTTTGTTGAGAATTTTTGCATCTATATTCATGAGAGATATTGGTCTGTAATTTTCTTTTTTTGTGATGTCTTTGCCTGGTTTTGGTATCAGCGTTATGCAGGCTTCATAGAATGAATTTGGAAGTGTTGCTTCTTATTCTATGTTCTGAAATAGCTTGAGTAGTACTGGTACAAGCTCTTCTTTAAATGTTTTGTAGAATTCTCCAGTGAAGCCATTTGGGCCAGGGCTTTTTTTGGTTGGGAGTTTTTTTTTATTACCTTTTGAATCTCTTCTCTTGTTATTGGTCAGTCATATTTTCAACGTCACTTTGTTGTAGTTTGGATAGGCCGTGTGTTTCTAGAAATTTATCGATTTCCTCTAGGTTTTCAAATTTGTTGGAGTATAGTTTTTCATAATATTCTGTTATAATCCTTTTTATTTCAGTTGGGTCTGTTTTAATGTCCCCCATTTCATTTCTTATTTGGGTTATTTGTGTCCTCTCCTGTCTGTCTTTTGTCAGTCTGGCCAGTGTTTTGTCAATTTTGTTGATTCTTTCAAAGAACCAACTTTTGGTTTTGTTGATTCTTTCTATTGTGTTTCTGTTCTCTATTTCATTTATTTCTGCTCTGATCTTTACTATTTCCTTTCTTTCGGTGGTTGTGGGCTTTTTTTGCTGTTCTCTTTCTATTTGTTTGAGTTGTGTAGTTAATGTTTTTATTTTGTCCCTTTTTTCTTTTTTGATATGTGCATCTATTGCTATAAATTGTCCTCTGAGGACTGCCTTTGCTTTGTCCCAAAGGTTTTGGTATGATGTGTTTTCATTCTCATTTGATTCTCGGAATTTTTTAATTCCATCTCTGATTTCTTCTATTACCCAGTGATGTGTCCAGGGTATTATTCAGTTTCCATGTAGTTGATTTTTTCTCATTGCTCTTTCTATTGTTAATTTCTAGCTTGATGGCACTGTGTTCAGAGAAGATACTTTGAATTATCTCAGCGTGTTGGATCTTGTTGAGGATTGCTCTGTGGCCTAAGATGTGGTCTATTCTGGAGAACGTTCCATGTGCATTGGAAAATAATGTGTACCTTGCAGTGGTTGGATGGAGTGTTCTATATATGTCTATGAGGTCAAGTTGGCTGATTGTGCCCTTTAGGTCTTTTGTATCTTTGCTGAGTTTCTTCTTAGTTGTTCTGTCCTTTACTCAGAGTGGTGTGTTGAAGTCTCCTACTATTATTATGGAACTGTCAATTTCTCTTTTCAGTGTTGTTAGAGTTTGTTTTATGTATTTTGGAGCCATGTCATTGGGTGCGCAGATGTTTATTATGGTTATGTCTTCATGATGGATTATCCCCGTAATCATTATATAGTGTCCTTCTTTGTCTTTTATGGTAGATTTTGTTTTAAAGTCTATTTTATCTGGGATTAGTGTTGCCACTCCTGCTCTCTTTTTGTAGCTGTTAGCTTGATATATTTTTTTCCAACCTTTGACATTTGATAAATTCACACCTTTGTTTCTAGGGTGTGTGTCTTGTAGACAGTATATTGATGGATCCTATTTCTTATCCATTCTGTCACTCTCTGTCTCTTTATGGGTGCATTGAGTCCATTTACATTCAGTGTAATTATTGATAGATGTGAGTTTGTTGCTGTCATTTTGTAGTGCTTTTTTTTTTGTGGTGCTGAAGTTTTCTTTGTTCTTCTTACTCTCTTGTGCTGAGCTACTGTCTGTGGATTTTTTGTTTTTAATTTCTTTTGTTTTTGTAGGTTTTGTTTTTGCTGAGACTTTATGTTTTTCCTCTTTTTTTTAATGAGTGTGTTTGTTAACTTTCTTTGTTGTTACCATGAATTTTACCCTTATCTTTCTAAGTTTGAAGCAGTCTACCATTACTTGGTATCACCTTGCATTCCTCTCCATTAGAAGGTTCTGTACCTATGCCATTTATTCACTCTTTCATTGTTTTGATGTTGTTGTAATTTACCGATTAACTGCTCTGATTCCCTGTTGTATTTCTTTTGGTTTTGGATAGTCCTTGAGAGTTCATTTCCTAGATTGGTATCTGACTGGTACGATCCTGCGTCCTAGCTTCTGCCTGTGAGCTGAAGCTGTTTGTCCTCAGATCAAAGAATTCCCTTTAATAATTCTTGTATGTTTGGCTTGGTTTTCACATATTCCCTTAATTTCTGTTTATAAATGACCTAATTTCACCATCAAGTTTGAACGAGAGTTTTGCAGGCTATATTATTCTTGGCTGGCAATTTTTTTCTTTCAAGATTTTAAGTATGTCATCCCATTGCCTTCTTGCCTGCATGGTTTCTGCCGAATAATCTGAGCTTAGTCTTATTGTTTCTCCTCTGTATGTGACTTCTTGTTTTTCACGAGCTGCTCTCAGGATTCATTGTTTGTCTTTGGTTTTGGCGAGTGTGATTATGATAAGCCTTGGTAATTTTCTTTTGGGGGTCTCTTCTATATGGGGTTCGTTGAGCTTCTTGGATGGCCAGCCTTTCATCTTTCATGATTTGGCGAGTGTGATTATGATAAGCCTTGGTAATTTTCTTTTGGGGGTCTCTTCTATATGGGGTTCGTTGAGCTTCTTGGATGGCCAGCCTTTCATCTTTCATGATATTGGGGAAGTTTTCTGTCATCAGTTCTTCAATGATCCTCTCTGTGTTTTTTGTTTTCTCCTGTTCTGGAATTCCAGTCACTCAAAAATTATTGCTTTTGATGGTGTCCCACATAACCCTCAGGGTCTCTTCATTTTTCTTTGTTCTTTTTTCTGAGTTTTCCTCAAACAGAGTTGTATCCAAGTATTTGTCTTCAATTCCACTGATCCTGTCTTCCACCATTTCAGATCTGCTTCTCAGCCCATCTATGACACCGTCCATTTCTGAAATCTTGTTGTTTATCTTTTGGATTTCTAATTGTTGTCTTTGTATAATTTCTAGTTGTGAATTTATTTTGGCATTTTATTCCTGCATTATTTTCCTGAATTCTTCCAATTTTTTGTCTGTATTTTCTATGAATTTGTCTATTTTTTCCTTATGTTTGTCAGCTTTTTGCCTCATTTCTTGGAGAATTCTGAGTATCAGAGATTTGAATTCCCTATCAGGTAGTTCTACTGCATTTTATTCCACAGGAGAGTCATCTGGTGTTTTATTTTGGATGCCTACTGAATCCATCCTGTCCTGTTTTTGTAAATGTTTTGATATTGCCTGCTGTCTTTGGGGCATTCAGTAGTTATTTTTCTCATTTATTGATTGTAGATTTGTTTGTTTCATCCCTGTTTTAAACAAAAATTTGACTATGTCTGAGCAGGTGGACTGTGTGTTCTTTGTTGTTTGCTTGTCTTTGGGCACAATACTGTTCACTTCCTTCTCCAACTGGCAGGGTCAGTCACTCATATATGGTATGGAAGGGCAGGTCTAGCTGAAGAGGAGTTACTGGGACTTGTTGTTTGTGACACTTACTACAGCCACCAGAGCAGGTCGGTAATCAGTGCAGGGCTGGTTCCAGTAGGCTGTGCCTGTGCTGCTTGGTGGTGTGATGTCAAGCGGCCAGTACAGGTAGGCAGGATGCAGTGGGGAAATTGTTATGTGTGGAGCTAAGATGGATATAGGGGAGAGGAGAGAGGAATAGGAGCCAAAAACATACAAACAAATGAAAAAGAATGCTAGGGAGCTTGCCATTGGATTGGAGAGATGAGAGACTATGAAATGGAGAAAAGCAGAAAGGGGAAGAGGAAGAAAAGAAAAGAATGACTAAATAAAAATCAGAAAGGTTAAAGAACCGCAAAGTTCCCATGGATCCCACCAGTGCAGCTATGCGGTCTGGGGAAGTCACTCTCAGGTTACAGTACAGCCTGGCTAGAAGGTGTAGAGGTATACAATGCCAGGTATTCAGAGAACAGAAAGAGAAGGAAGATATAGAGAGACGAGAAACTGAGCAATGAAGAAAGAGAAAAAGAGGGAAAACAAAACAAAACAAATTAAAAAAAAGAAGAACAAGAAAGGCCCCCCAAAAAACAGAAAAAAAAAAACAAAACCAATGTGAAAAGACATGCTCTCAGGGCTCCTTCTGCACATCTGTGGAAGCTGAGGGGGAGTCTCCTTGCCATGCAGCTCCGCCTGGCCAGAAAGGGCTCCCAACTCAAGAAAAGGAAAAGAAAAACAAGCAAACAATTCAAAACAAACAAATGAACAAAAGCCGTGGGATCCCACCAGCATGGCAGCCCAGACTGGGAAGCAGCTCCACACTCAAACAGAGCTCCGCAGCCCCTCAGGAAGAAGCAAAGATGGCGCACGGAGCCAGGTACTCGAGCGAAAGGAGGGGGAGGTGGCAAGGGGCAATTAAGAAATCAAAAGAAGCAGAAAAAAAAAAAGCAATACTAGCAGCCAACAAATGTCACTCGGAGAGCCACCCGTTCAGGTGTGTGGAATCTAAGCAGCTGGTCCAGAGATTGTGGCCGTGGGAAGCAGAGGAGGCCGAATCGGGGTGAAGAAGGGTGAGAGTGGGAAAGTGTATATCACAAATGACCAGTTGTTTTGTCTCCCGCTGGATGCTCCGTGAGGCTGCTTTCTCATACCCCCTTGTTTGCTGGTCTCCAATAGAAGTCCAAGATCACGGATCCGCGCTGCATTAGCTGGTAGGGGACCTCTGCATGAATCTCTCCTTGCTCTCTATTCTCTGTCAGTTTTCTCACTCCATTTGGTGCTTGGCTGAGTTCTTTATCTCTTCATTTGATGTTTTAGGGTTTCAGGATTGTTGTATTCTCTGTTCAGCTCCATTTATCAGATATTTGGTGTGGAGGGCTGGCATGGTTCTTCTGCCTAGAGCGCCATTTTGCCGGAACCTCCTTACTGAAAACTTTTATGTTGCTTATTTGAATAACAGTTTGTTTTGTTCAGAAAGACAGTCACCTGCTAGAGCACAGCATATCCTGGTAGAGACAGAAAGAATAACGTGCTCTTAGAGTATTCCTCATGGGGGAAGAATGTCGATTTAGTCCAGGGATTCTAATATCCCTTACATAGAGTTTTGATCCCTGAGGATTGAGAAAAGTATATTTATATAGTTTACCAGCTCTTTCAATATAAGTCTGATCATATACTGAGGAATTTCACTATGATTTGCTAGTATCTATCATGCAAAGCGCTATTTAATCTCTTGGATGCTACCATCCTTACATTCTGTCATATATTTTTATGGAACATAATATAAAAATTATCTCGTTCAAATTTGAATATAATCCTGCTTGGATTATATACTTTTTTTGGGAAAAAAAATCCATTTTATATGGGGACCCTGATGCACAGGGGGCTTGATTATAGTGACGAAGTTACTGGAGTTTGATATGGCAGGGACCATAGAGATCGGTAGTCAGATGACCTCACTTTAAAAGATGAAAGGACTGTGAGGCTGAGAGAGGTTGAGTTGCTTGCTCAAAGTGTTATAGCCAGTTTGTAGTGGAGTCAGGATCCAAAGGCAACCGTCCTGCCTCTCGACCTCCTGCCGTGTGACCTATGTTCTGTCTCAGGCCAGGCACAGCTCTGGACACCCAACCTCTACCACCCTCCATTCAGAATTTTTGATTGCACATAATCCTGGGTTTCACAAAGTAAAGTGCATAAGATGATTTTAGGAATACCATAAGAGGACAAACATTATTTTTTAAATTATGCATTTATTTTAATGTGTGTTAATACCTGTGTATCTTTTACTTATGTCAAGTGAGAATGATTTTCCAAATAACAGAGCTATATAAAATTTTCTTTTAGAAATATAATTATTTGGGTCAAAAAAAGTTGATTTTGAAAAAATTAAATCAGCAATAACACAGGTCGTATGTGGACATGAAAAACTTGTAAAGATGATACACAGATTATTGATGTTTGCAAACTGCCAAGATACATCCCTAACATCTTCTACCTTTACATTACCCAGGTTTGGGTCTCCAAGATTCACCTGGCTGTGGTCTCCATAGGTCACTCCAGCCAAAGATAAGAGAAGCAACCCCAATCATGTGAAAACTACACCAGTTAACTTACAGAAGTTAATATAAAGAGCAGACAGATAGGTAGTGACTATTAGGACATAATATATTTTGAAGAACTTACTAGTGTAACACTTCCTCCTTTTGAAGTAAGTATTAGAATTCCTACTATGGTAGAAGTAAATTGACATTACCTGTTTTTTTTTTAACTTAACACAGTTCATAAAAGTGTTTCTAGAAGAGGCATGTCACACAGAAAGACTTGTCAAAATCTGCTCAAATTATTTAAAACCTGCATTTAGTGATAAACAATCAACTATATGTTGTTCTTTCAAGACCTTTATCATTTGACTGACTTAGTGTTAAATCTGAGAAGACAGAGACGGCTGATTTTTGTAATGAAATATATACGTAAATAAGGCATGTTAAGATTTTATTGATAATTATTAAGATCTACTAGATAACATATGTCTATCCATATGTTGTTGTTGTTGTTGTTAGATGCCTTTGAGTCGGTTGTAACTCATAGCGACCCTGTATACAGCTGAATGAAACACTGTGCTGGTCCTGTACCATCCCCATAATTGTTATTATGCTTAAGCCCATTGTTGCAGACACTGTGTCCGTCATCTCATTGAGAATCTTCCTCTCTTTCGCTCACCCTCTACCAAGCATGATGTCCTTCTGCAGGGACTGGTCCCTCCTGATAACATGTCCAAAGTACGTAAGACGAAGTCTCCCTGTCTGTCCTTCTAAGGAGCATTTTGGCTATACTGCTTCCAAGACAGATTTGTTCAATCTTCTGGCAGATCATGGTATAGTCAATGTTGTTTGTTAACACCATAATTCAAATTCAGCAATTACTCTTCAGTTTTCCTTATTTATTGTCCAGCTTTCACATGCATATGAGGCGACTGAAAATACCATTGCTTGGATCAGGTGCACCTTAGTCCTCAAAGAGACATCTTTGCATTTTAACACTTTCTAGAGGTCTTTTGCTACAGACTTGCCCACTGCAATACATCGTTTGATTTCTTGACTGCTGCTTCCATAGATGTTGATTGTGGATCCAAGTAAATAGAAATCCTTGACAACTTCAATATTTTCTCTGTTTATCATGATGTTGCTTATTGGTCCAGTTGTGAGGATTTTTGTTTTCTTTGTGTAGAGATGTAATTCATACTGAAGATTGTAGTCTTTGATCTTCATCAGGAAGTGCTTCAAGTCATCTTGGCTTTTAATAAGCAAAGTTGTGTCATCTGCATATCTCAGGTTGTTAATGAATCTTCCTCCAGTCCTGATGCCATGTTCTTCGTCATATAATCCAGTTTCTTGTATTATTTGCTCAGCATACAGAAGGTACCGTGAAAGGATACAACCCAGACGCACATCTTTCCTGACTTTAAACCTTCTTCTGTTCAAACAGCTGCCTCTTGGTCTATGTACAGGTTCCCCATGAGAACAAATAAGTGTTCTGGAATTCCCATTTTTCATAATATTATGCATAATTTGTTATGATCCACACCGTCGAATGCCTTTGCATAGTCAATAAAACACAGGTAAACGTCCTTCTGGTATTCTCTGCTTTCAGCCAAGATCCATCTGACATCAGCAGTGATATCCCTTGTTCCACGTCCTCTTCTGAATCTGGATTGAATTTCTGCCATTTTTCTGTTGATGTACTGTTGCAAGCATTTTTTAATTATCTTCAACAAAATTTTACTTGTGTGTGATATTAATGATATTGTTTGATAATTTTCACATTCTAGTGGATCGCTTTTCTTTGGAAGGAGCACAAATATGGATCTCTTCCATTCTGTTGGTGTAGTGGTTGCTAACCACAAGGTCCGCAGTTCAAATCCACCAGCTGCTCCTTGGAAACCCTATGGGGCAGTTCTACTCTGTCCTATAGGTTTGCTATCAGTCGAGATCAACTCGATGGCAACTGGTTTTCGGTTTGGTTTTCTAGCTGGTTGGCCAGGTAGCTAGCTGCCTTCCAAATTTTTTGGCATAGATAAGTGAGAGCTTCCAGGGTTGCATTCGTTTGTTGAAGCATCTCTGTTGGTATTGTGTCAATTCCTGGAGCCTTGTTTTTCACCAATGCCTTCAGTGCAGCTTGGACTTCTTCCTTCATTACCATCAGTTCTTGATCATATGCTGTTTGCTGAAATGGTTGAACGTCAACCAGTTCTTTTTTGGTACAGTGCCTCTGTGCATTCTTTCCATCTTCTTTTGATACTTTCTGAATCATTCAACATTTTGCCCATAGAATCCTTCAGTATTGCAACTCAAGGCTTGAATTTTTTTCTTCAGTTTTTTTCAGCTTGAGAAATGCTAAGTGTGTTCTTCCTTTTTGGTTTTCTAAATCTTGGTCTTCACAGATTTTGTTATAATACTTTGTCTTCTTGAGCTGCCCTCTGAAATCTCTTGGTCAATTCTTTTCCTTTGTCATTTCTTCCATTTGCTTTAGCCAGTCTACTTTCAAGAGCAAGTTTCAGAGTCTCTTCTGACATGCATTTTGGTCTTTTCTTTCTTTTCTATCTTTTTAATGACCTTTTGTTTCTTCATGTATGATGTCCTTGATGTCATTTCCAAAACTTGTTTGGTCTTTGGTCATTAGTGTTCAGTGCTTTAAATCTATTTTTGAGATGGTCTCTAAATTCAGGTGGGATATACTTAAGGTCGTACTTTGGCTCTCATGGACTTGTTTTAATTTTCTTTGGTTTCAACTTGAGCTTGCATGTGTGCAATTGATGGTCTGTTCTTCAGTCGGCCCCTGGCCTTACTTCTGACTGATGGTACTGAGCTTCTCCATCTTTTTTTTCCACAGAGGTAGTCGGTTTGACTCCTGTGTATTCCATCTGGTGAGGTCCATTTGTATCATTGCCATTTATGTTGCCGAAAAGTGTTTCCAATGAATAGGTAATTGGTGTTAAAAAAAAGTTCTATCATGTGATCTCTGGCATCGTTTCTATCATCAAGGCCTTATTTTCCAATTACTGGTTCTTCCTTGTTTCCAGCTTTTGCATTCCAATCACCAGTAATTATCAATGCACCGTGATTGCATGTTTCATCAATTTTGCACTGCAGAAGTTGGTAAAAATCTTTAATTTCTTCATCTTTAGCATTAGTGGTTGGTGCATAAATTTGAATAATAATCGTATTAAATGGTCTTCCTTGTAGGAGTATGGATATTATCCTATCACTGATAGTGTTGTACTTCAGGCTAGATCTTGAAATTTTCTTTTTGACAACGAATGCGATGCCATTCTTCCTCAATTTGTCCTTCCTGGAGTGGTAGACCGTATAATTGTATGATTCAAAATGGCCAATACCAATCCATTTCAGCTCACTAATGCCTAAGATATCTATCTTCAAGTGTTCCATTTGATTTTTGACAACTCCCAGTTTTCCTAGATTCATGCTTTGTACATTCCAAGTTCCAATTGTTAATATATGTTTGAAGATGTTTCTTCTTAAATTGAGTCGAGCCACATCAGCAAATGAAGGTCCTGAAAGCTTGACTCCATCCACATCATTAAGGTCAACTCTACTTTGAGGAGGCAGCTCTTCCCCAGTCACATTCTGAGTGCCTTCCAACCTGAGGGGCTCGTCTTCCAGCACTATGTCAGACAATATTCTGCTGCTGTTCATAAGGTTTTCACTGACCAATTTTTTCAGAAGTAGACTGCCAAGTCCTTTTTCCTAGTCTGTCTTAGTCTGGAAGCTCTGCTCACACCTGTCCACCATGAGTTACCCTGCTGGTATTGAAAATATCGGTGACATAGCTTCCAGCATCACAGTGACACACAAGCCACCAGTCTACAAACTGACAGATGAGCGGTGGTGTCTACCCATACTAAATTAGTACATGTCTACGAAAACGTCCACAAAAAAATGGGGCCTTTTTACTTGATAATTCAAATTAGAAATTCATACACTGCTTAGCTGGGAATGTGAGATATGTGTTGAATTTAGTATAATTTCCATAATCCCATTTTTTTTCACCCCATCATGATTCTATTTAACTTGGAAGTTCTTTTTAAAAGAGATTCATCAAAAACTCTTTTCTGAGGCTCTGAGCACTTAGATCTCAATTTTCATTTAATTTCCCTCAGATATTATTAACATGTTTTGATTTCATTTTCTTTGTCTTAATCATTTATTGCTAGGAAGTCTAACCACAGCATCTTGCTGTGTATTCTAAGGGGGCCTCAGCCCTGCTGCTTTCAACATCAACCTAATTTGAGAAAGTCCTTTCATGTTAAAATGACTCCCCATCATCAAGGGCAACTCAATGTTAATTAAAAATGATTTAGCACATTGGCCCAGCGTCCTACAAAGACCAGCCTTTTGAATCCTAGCAAGATTTGGCAGATTTTGGTCACACTTGATACTCCCGGAGGGATTTTCAATGAATGGTGGAGCCTCAGAAACATGTTTTGATCTTTCCCACTCGGGAGAGGAATTTTTTCGAGGCTCAGATATGATGTGGAAACTGAACTAACTAGGCTCATTTCCAGCCTTGAGAACGTTCACAGGTACCAGAAAAGCAAGGCTTTGCAGTGGGTTAAAGACCCCTGGGTGGCACAAGTGGTTTGCGATTGGCTGCTGACCTAAAGTTTGGTGGTCTGAACCCACCCAGTGGCTCCGTGGAAGAAAGACCTGGTGGTCTGCTTCTGTATAGATTACAGCTAAGAAAACTCTATTGGGGAAGTTCTACTCTAACACGTGGGGTCACCATGAGTCAGAAGGAACTCTACGGACCTGGTTGTTTTTATATATCTTTTGCAGTGGGTTAGAGGGAACTTGTCTCTGTCAGGCTTGTCACAGAGCTAGCCCAAGACACTCACATTCCTTTATCCATATGGTCTGTGAATGCTGCTAAGTCAACATTCATCCACATGGTCTGTGAACATTTCAAAGGTCAGCCTACGTGGCTCTGACCCTACCGATTAAAGTGCCAGGCCAAGGTAACGTCAGTCTGTTTCTCTGGGACACATCACAGCTTTAGCGTGCCATCCTATAGAGTTTCTACCTGAAAGCAAAAGTTCTGAATATTAAGAAGAAAAAAATTATACAGTTAGTGTAATGCTAACGTCTTGAATTTCTAAATTGAACGGCAGTTAGATTAGGCTTCTCAAACACAGTCAGCTAGTTCTCATTCTTCCCACGCGTGTTTGGCTGTGGCACATTAGGCAGTAAAACGTTTCCCTCTCAGGGAAAAGAAAGCACGGAGATAACATTGAAGAAAAGTGGTCAGTATTGGGACTGAATTAAGACAGAAGTGGCATGTCATCTTTTTCACGTACTGCAATTTAATTTACGATCAGGATGGTCATTTAAACTTTTACACACGGTAATAAAAGGTGTCCCTGCTGTTGCCGGATAGTTAAGTTTGATCTTCGGCTTAAAAGAATGAGATTGAGATATAAAAATCTTTAATTGAAGTGTTCTTGAAAGCACAGGTGTTATCTCTGTTCCACCTGTGTTGTGAAAACGAAGGGTTTATAAGAAACGTACCGTGTTTACCCAAAATCCTAGGCATGAACACTCTGATCTTGAGTCCCTCTCTGATGCTTCTTCAGTTTCGTCACTAATGATACAGACATTTGGTTTAGTTGTCATCGTTTACAAAGAACTCGCACAAACAGAAGCTCGTTTGCTCTTTCTACCTCTCTGGGGGCACACAGTATTGTTATTCTTTCTTTACCAGGACTCATTTCAGATTTGAAATTCTGAATTTCCAGAACACGGGGCTGCAGGTTACTTGATATAAATTGGGAGCGGGGGGCGTTTCCTGGCACTCCTTGCATCAGGGGGTCAATGAGAAGAGCAGAGGAAGGCCCAGTTCCCGGATGCTGGGGGATGTGGGCAGGGTGGCCAAAGGAATGCCAAGGAATCTGCCACTGTCGGCCAGCCGTTTGTCTATCTTCTGCATCCCTTCTTTCTAGGGGATGCTGCTCAGCTCCTGGGGATAACTGTGTGGTTTTAATTGGCTTGTTACCATAATGTGAAGCTGTGTGTCCTGCCTGACTGGTCCTTAATGAGGCACATCCACGCTTGGGTGCCGTCAAGCAAAAGAGGATTCCGTGGATTAAAATAGTCCAGTTTCTCCTATGAACATTGCTGAAGGTGCAGGGGGCTCGGGGTGCCAATAAAACCCGATTTCCCTGTACAGACCTCCTGCATGAAAATGATCTTCTTCTCAGGGGAAACATTAGCAAGAGAAAGGTGAGTTTCTCGTCATAATAATTCAAGTCTGTTCCCACCCTTGTGTGTGAAATGGTCCATCAGAACAGAGAGAGAAGACTTGCTGAACTCTGATACACTAAGCACTTAACATGCATTATTTTATTCAAACAGAACAGTTCTGTGTGGGTTTAATATGGTCATTTCAGATGAGCAAACTGAGCCCCAAAAGGTCAAGTAACTGAAACAAGTTACATAGAAATCAGGCATGAAGCCAGAATTTGAAGTTCAGCTGTGGGGGCCTAACACCTGTGTATCTAGTGGTTGCAAGAATTCTCCCATCTTAGAGAGAGGAAGTAAGGCGATGGTGGTTCAGTGATAGAATTCTCCCACCAGTTCATTTCCCAGCCAGTGCACCTCATGCACAGCCACTGCCCCTCTGTCATTGGAGGCTTGTGTGTTGCTATGATGCTTCACTTCTAGACTAAGACAGACTAGGAAGAAAGGCCTGGTGATCTACAGCTGAAAATCAACCACTGAAAACACTATGGATCGCAGCAATCTGATCTGCAGCCTATTGTGGGGATGGCATAGGACCAGGCAGTATTTCCTTCTGTTGTCCGTGGGGTCGCCCTGAGTTGGGGTGACTCAATGGCAGCTAACAACAACAACAAAAGAAAGGAAGACTTTGGAGCTTTGAGTTAAATGAGTTTGTGTAGTAAATTTATGGTAACTTTCCTCCATAAAAGACTGGTTAGTTAGGTTAAGATTTCTCTGTGAACTCCTGGAAATCTTGTCCTTCCCTGTACTGATTATTGGAAAGAATTAATTTTTAACATTTAAGGGAGAAGGGGAGATCCATGCCTTGTATCGCTCTTCACGCATTGTAACTGTTCACACTACCTTTTCTTTTCCTGTTAGTGTATTTGTATTTTCTGTGACTCATCTTATTTCTTCAAGTAAGTAGTCTGTAGTGGAAAGACTACAAGCACGTGAGAAATCTCTGCTAAATGGTTGTCAGATAATATTAAGGCGGCTCAATGCAACTATAAATATGAACTGGTAAAGATAACTTAGTTCTGGAGTTTTTCATAGTTATGAACTCATCACGAGAGCTGTATTCCCTTGCCATTGGCAGTCCAGTGAATGTATTTTACTTGTTCTTTGTGCTGAAAATTTCTAACTTTGTTTAAGAGGTGTTAAGAGGTGAGGCATATTTTCAGAAGCATTCCGTTGTTCTCTTTTATAAACCAGCTCCAGAAATACAGTTCTAAGGTGTACAACTGCCATTATGAGCTTTCCTCATTCTGAGAAGATGCCCAAAGTTTTGGCCTCTAAAGATGATATTCTGAAAAAGAATCGACAGGTCAGGATGTAAGAAAAAAGAGGGGAGAGGGCACCATTTCAGTTTAAACAAAGAGGGACATTGTTTGAAGGTGTTGCCTAAACTTTGGCATTTTGAAGTTTAATGGAGCCAAACTGGAGACCAAAATGTCTGGGCCCATGAGTTAGTCACTGTGGGGTTGAGAAGTGGGGAGGGGGGGATGGCGGTGGGCAGTTCCATTGTCAGCTAAATATTAGAGTCCTTGAGATATTTTCTTTACATGCTATCTGACCTCAGACACTCTCTTTGATGGGGATTATCATCATTTTTTCCCCTACTGGGAGAAAATTTGGTGAAGGAAATAAAAGGTGAAAGGGATAGAAAGGGAAAGAATGGCTGAATAGTGGGTAGAGACCGGACATCCTGACACCTGGAGAGGAGGGTCAGACTGAGCCTTTTGGTTTTCTTCCAGGAACCTAAAAATATCCCTGTCTTGCTTGATTGACATTTCTGCTCAGCTTTTCTTATGTATGTGCTGTAAGGACTGCTAATGTTGCTGAACTCAAACACTTCCCGTACTTTCCTGCTGTTAGAAAGAAGCCAGTCAGTTGGGTAATCACGATAATTAAAAAAGATACAGATCTTTAGAGTGGCTGACATTAACTCATTACACTAAGCTGTCTTGCCTGACTAAACTAACATTAATTCCAACACCTCATTATATCTGGCATGAGAATTTCTAGTTAACATGGAGATTTCTTTCTTCATTTTTCTCTCCTTAACCTTCTCTCCTTTCACTCCTTTATTCCTTCGTCCTTTCTTCCCTTTCTCTCTTGCTTCCTCCCTCCCTCCTTCCTTCTGCATCTCTAGCATGCTTTAGTTGATGCTAATACCGCCTGTCCATGGACCACCCTTTGATAGCACTCTTCCAGATGAGTCTGTCTCAGATTTTAATGGGCATAGGAATCATCTCGGGGATCTTGTTAAAAAAATGCAGGTTCTGACTCAGCAGGTCTAGGTGGGGGCTGAGATTCTGCATCTCTGTCAAGATTCCAGGTGATGCTGATGCTGCTTGTCCTGGGGCCACACTTTGAGAAGGTTGAAGACAATCGTCCAGTCATTTTTAGTGCCCTTAGAGAAATAAAGTGTAACACAGTCAAAGGCCATCCTGTAACCTGTTGCTCAGATTTGCCTTTAGTGAAATCATTCCCATGAAAATCGTGGGAAGTGTGTGCTCCTTTTCCCCCTGCTGAAAGGCAGACTGCAGGGACCCAGATCTAAATGTATATTCCTTTTCATTGAACTGCAGAGTTGGGGTGGCTAAGACTTCTAGAGTCGGGCCGATAGAGACCAGTGGCTATTGGTGGTTATCTGGGGATGAGGAGGGAGAGAGGGAATTATTCTTTGGGAAGTAATGAGTTTATGTTTATGGTGATGGGAAAATTGACATTGATTGAGGGTAATGATTGCATAGCTTGATAAGTGTGACTGATGTCACTAAACACCAGAAGAAGGGCGAAATGGACTTACTGCCTGTGTGTTAAATGTTGGTATCAAGCTAAAACAAGTTATAAATCTAAGTTGTTCAATGTAATTTTTGTGGTAACCAGTAAGAAAATATTTTTTAAGTATACACAGAAGGATAGAGTTAGGCAGAAGTGGATTTGAATTTCTGCTCCATCACTTTCTTAGGCAAGTTGCCTCACCTCTCTCAGCCCCTATTTAAAATGAGAACGGAAGTAGTAATTACCTAGTAGGGCTATAGAGGGCCTCAGTGATGGGCTGAACCAGTGTCAGAACATCTTGAGGGGTTTAGAATTGCTAGCTGTTGCTAATATTTTGAGTAATTCTAGTCACATTTGGTAAGTTTGTGTTCAGTAAGAAGATGACCCTTCCCTTGGGCAAAGGGTGGAGAAGCTGGTTTTGCTTGAGAGACATATGATGCATTCAGCTTGGAACAAGTTACAGTTGACGTGGCTGTAATACATCCATAAAGCCATGTTTAATTTTCCAATTTCCTATATGGAGTTGGAAGATTGGGATAAAAATACAACTAGAGCTAAGGATCTGAGCATTATGGATGTGAATGAGATCAACAAAAGGGAGAGCACACAGTGAAAAGAGTAGAGATTGAGGGTCGTATCCTAGGAGACAAACATTTATGGACAGGCGAGAAGCCCAAGAAAGTGAACTAAAAAGATCATTGGGAAATCACAGAAAGACCCGTGTCCCTAAAACCAAGACAGGGACCTTTGCAGAGAAATCATTCTCCTTCCATTCCTCTTGAACTAGGTCATCCCCAAGGCACAGCTGCTAGAAAGGAAGCTGTAAACTCTAAAGCCAACACAACGGGGCTGCTTTCCAACTTGAGCAACAGTCGTTACTCAGTGAAGAGCTGATAGTGAGTCTTGCAGAAAATGCTGTTGGGTGGCAGTCTGAGCCTTTCATTTGAGATTGTCACCAGGGAAGTATTCTTTCCATGGCTGAAAGAAAGGTTTCTTTTCATTTGAGAAGACACAGATTTTGCCCTGACTCTGCAAGGGCAATACGAGCCATGAGGAAGAGATTCATTATTTTCAACTGTAATTGTCCCACATTCCTGACACAGATGTTATTCCATACCCAGAGACATTCAAATCAGCTTTAGAGCAGTTGAGCACATACATGTTCTTGATTTTTCCTAAGAAAAATAAATTAAGGTCTGCTGGGAAAAGAAGGAAAATGAAGCAGGCAAATGAGGGGTCTAGTGGACTTGAGACGTGAATTTTCAAAAACTCCTTTTCCTCCATTAATCCTTCTTCTTCTTTTTTTCTTTTTTCTTTTTGTTTGGTTCTTTATCCATTATGTGGGATTCGTTCTTTGTAAATGTGGATTTGTGCTGATGAGTTAAATTCTTGGCAACCGCAAAAAAAAAAAAAAAAAAGGAAGAAGAAGATGAGCGAGAACTTATTCCAAAACCTCTCACAGCCCCACATTCTCTATACTTGGAGTAAGAAAACATTTAGTGTTATGGGACCAAAAGCGAGAGAGTTCTCAATACATTCACAAGTCTCTCCGTGTCTTTATTCTGTATCGATTCTCCTGTCAGCACAGTCATTTGGAATTTGCTTACTGTGAGTGTAAAGGATTTATAAAGAGGACCAGGTTATCTGTGGGCCAAGGAGGAAAATATAACCTGGGGACTGCCAAAAGGTTCTCCTAAACAAAACTATTTTTTTTCCCTTGGCCTGATTTTCCATCATTATTGCTGATACTTTGGATGAAGTCACCAGAGAGAAGGCCAAAAGCAACTTCATTTCCTGGGGGTAGTGGCAGAGTAACCTACCAGCTATGGGATTATTATGGATTAAACAATAGAGGAAAGGCAGCCTTCAAATGAAAATTTATTAGTAAAGCACAGTAGGGACCATTTAGCAAATGTGACCTTTTTAGAAAGTTAGCTAACAGAGTGATGAAAAGTTAACAATTTATTGTTTCTATTGAAGACTTTTTAAAACCATTGATTCTCAATCTATATTAATCAAGCATCTTTGTTGAAAATTATAGAAACTCAATGTGTTGGTTTAAATAACTGAAATTGGTAAGGATGTAGTTGCTCTGGGGAATAGCAGGATGCAAGGAATCTGTCATTCTCTCTCTCTCTCCCCCTCTCCCCCAGTGTCCCTTCATCCCTTGGTGCTGCTTTCTTCCATATTGGTTTCAATTTCAGGAAAGATTTCTCCATGAGGTGGCAAGAATGTCCACTAGCAACTTAGCTACTCCACCTCTGTTTTCTACCAGACCGTAAAATTCTAATGAAACATCGTACTCCTGTTTCTCAAGTGTGCCCACACAAGTTGGAACTGAGATTCATAGACCTAGCTTTGTCACACAGTCATCCCTGAACCAACCATGTGGTTGAGGCAGTGGAATGGTCTACCTCTGATCGGCTTGGCCTACACCATGTCAACCTCACTCAAACCACGTAACAGAATGTGACAAACGTGATTTCTCATGTAAAATTGTGGTATTGTTCCCAGAAGAAGAAAGAACGGATGCTGGGTAGGAAAAACAATTGATTTCCATGATACAAAAGAGAAAATGATTTCCAAGATGCAAGTGAAGATAAAGGTGATATAGTCCTTTAAGCAGCTCAGATAAGAGATAGAGAGCCCAGGGATTTGTAACTAAGTCATGATGAGCGGTGTTCCCCGATATCTATCAGAAACAAGGTATTGTTGGCAAATGCTTTAGTTTCCAAAGAGTTAATAGTTCAGAATATTGGGGTTGGGGAAAAGGGAGCCATCTGGATAACAGCTACCTGTATTTTGTCTGTCGCTTTCCATATCAGATTTTACTCTCACATTCACTAAATATATGTGTGTGTATTTTTAATGTATGTAGTGAATTTATTCACCTCAGAAATGGGAATGTGATGCCAGCCAGAGGGCTTACTAAAATGATTGAAATGTGGTTAAGTGATTTTCAAGTATACAGCGATTTACGCTGTGTAAGTATAAATAGATGCGCAGGGGAAACTCTCTTTCCCCAATCCTGTTGACTTATGGAGACGTATGTGGAGATCCACACTCCGAGCAGCGTGAAATCTGACTTTGTATTGCAGTTGCTTTCTGTGAAAGATAAAAATCACTTTACATAAAAAGAGTCTTATTCTCACTGGGTAGAAAGCTGCTCTTTTGTAATAAAACACAAAGCTCTGGAAAGCCATGTTAGTTCCTGTATGCTGCTGGAGTGCCATTTAGGGAGGCAGCTGGTAGGGGGCTTAAAAACATCACTTGGCACCAGTCTACCCCCGGGTTGGTCTCCAGCCCTGCCCTTACCTGGGTGTCCTGATTAGCGTGCTCACCCTCAGTGTCCTCATCTCTTCAGTGACTGTGATTTTGTTGTTGTTGTTGGGTGCTGTTGAGTCATTTCAACTCACAGTAACCCCGTGTGACAGAGCACAACTGCCCCATAGGGTTTTCTTTGCTGTAATCTTTATAGAAGCAGATCTCCAGGTCTTTCTCCGGCAGAGCTGCCAGGTGGGTTCAAATTGCCACTTATTCAGATAGCAGCTGAGCACCTAACCATTTGCGCCATCAGAGCTCCTTGAGTTATGAGGACAAAATGAGATAAAATCCATCAGATATGTAACATGGTCCCTCGTATAATATAAAGGCAGAATAAATTGGTGATGGGTGAGTATGTGGCTATTCGGTACCTTGGAATGCAGTAAATGGAATTTAATTTAATTTAAAATTCAGGTAGGCAAAAATAGTATTTTTATCCTATTTTTGAGAAATGGGCTGCTAAAAACAAACAAAGACTAGGTGTTAGGTTAAGAGAGCAAGTAGTTTTTGTAACACTGCAGCCCTTCATCTTTCTGGGCTGCAGTTTGTTTGTCTATGAAATAAGACATTCAGATAAGATCTTTAGCATCATCTTAGACTTGAAAACTCTAGGATTCTCAGTGAAACATTTCAGTAGCTTTAGTTTTCATGCACTCTAAGAATGTGCTGTGTTTTCGAGCCAGAGCCAACCTTTAAATCGAAGGCCAAGCAACGATTTGATAGTGGCTGAAACTGCTAAAATACTAAAATTGTATTCTTTTAATACCTTCATCATCTTAATAGTTGGACGTGCATTGGGCTGGAGGTAGAAGCTTTGGGCTGAAGTCTCACCCATTCTTTTATTCTGCAAGGATGAACTAAGGGCCCTGGCTCTGTGCTAGGCACCAAAAAAAAAAACCCGTTGCTGTCGAGTTGATTCCACCTAGTGGAGACCCCATGTGTTGCACACTAGAACTGCTCCATAGGATTCTCTTGGCTATAGTGTTTACAGAAGCAGATCCTCACGCTTTCTTCCAAGGCACCACTGGGTGGGTTTGAACTGCCAACCTTTAAGTTAGAGCCAGTTGCAAACCACTGGTACCAGCAGGCTTCTTTCTTCTAGGCACAGGGGCTATTTAATTGGGGAATGCAGGGGAAGAAAAAATAACTACCTAGCAAACAAATACTTATCAATTATGCTTCATGCTTTGAAGGAAAGAAAGCAAGGGAAACAATTATTTCTGATGGAGGCAGCCTCATTTCCATATAAAAAGGCTTCTTAAAGAAGGTGACACGTATGCTAAGATACAGAGTAAAGAGCATCCAACTATGCAAAGGAGAGAAAGAAAAGCATTCCCAGCAAAGGGAAGAGCCAGAGCAAAGGCCCTGGGGTGAGTAAGATCTGGGTATAGTTGAAGAACGGAGAGACAGGGATGGTTGGAGCCTAGTGAGTGAATGTGATAGAAGATGTAATTGGAGGATGGAAGAGACCAGATCATATGTGACCTTCTAAAGTGTTGTGTTTAACCCTGGTGGTGCAGTGGTTAAAGCAATCGAATACTAACCGAAAGGTCAGCAGTTCGAAACCACCAGCAGCTCCACTGGAGAAAGATGTGGCAATCGACTTCCATAGAGATTTACAGCCTTGGAAACCCTATGGAGTTGCTATGAGTTGGAATCGATTTGACGGCAGTGGGTTTGGTTTTTGGTTTTAAAGTGGTGTCAAGAGCTTGCGTTGTACTCTTGTGTATCAAAGCACAATTGCAAGGGACTAGGGTGATATAAATTATCATTTAAAACACATCTTGCTATTGTGTAAAAAACAGATCAGGGGGTGTAAGAATGGAAGCAGTGAGACCAGTTAGAAAAATCCAGAGAAGAGGCAATGGTAGGTAAACTGGGTGATAACAGTATCATGTACAGGAAGAAATATTTCAGCCTTACCACTGACTTTGCAACTTGGTTAGAATTCCTTCCATCTCCAGGACTCAGCTTTATTATTTGTAACATAAGCAGGTAGAACATGATCTCTAAGGGCTCTCTTACGTCAAAATTTTATTCTGGTTGATAAATATCCCTATGCCAGAATAACCCTTTATCAGAATCATATGGCTTTGGTAGGATTCAGTGATTTGCTCTGACCAGCTTCTCAGCTAGTCCTCCAAGGTGGAGATGTGGGAAGCATCCCAAGCCAAAGAAATATAAAATTAGCACAAGTCTTACTGAGAACAGTGGAACTTGACTGGCCTTGAAATGGTGTTATCTTCTCCATTTTACACTCGGAGAGGCTTCAAAACAATGCTTTTAGTCAGGTACACGAATGAATGTCTGATTCCAAATGCAGACTACAAATTCCTTAAGTCCCGATTATGCGCATCAAGTTTCACTCTCATGGTGTTTAGGATTATGGTTTTCATGAAGAAGTGCAAAAGATTAAAAGAGGTGTGTTGGAAGTTTTATTAAATGAGGGACTAGACAGATTTCTCCAAACGTCCTCCAACATCTTTTGTTCTACTGTTCAGATAAAAAATGGTAAATTAACAGAAGAGCAAAACAATGTGGGATGCCAATATGTACATGAAAAAGCCAAAATTCATTTCTGCCTGTAGATCAATGCAAGCTTCACAGTGTGGTTTGCAAAAATCATTCTGCAGCTCATATTCTCACGGACAAGACACAGCCTGCTTCGGCTATGCCAGGAGTCTGGCTGGATTGCTGTGGGAAGCAATATTTTCCACTGGGAGGACTTTGGGGGCCTGTATAGTTACAGAGTCCATAAATTATATCATCAGGACATCACAAGACTAGTGTAGAGTTTTGGTGTTTACATTCTTTCACATATGAATGTGTGTGTGTTTGAGGGGGATGGGATTTGTGTGTGTGGGTCACTGGCCTTAGTCAAAAGTTCAGTTATGTGCTTCTGCTTCAGTTTAATGAGATTAGGACTGCTTGTGCATTCTCTCGCTTCTCTCTCTCATTAGTTGTTTTCTCTAGAAATAATTCTGTTAACAAGGGGCCTTGTGTGTGTGGTTTTTTGCTGCAAAACTCATCGAGTCCACCTGCAATTTGCAGAAGCACAGTGAGGGGTGGGTTTATAAAGTTAGCATTTCTTGAGAAGAACAGACTAGATAAAAGTGTTATTAAATGTTACACTAGATTTTATTTTTAAAACTCTGTTTCAGGCCTGCAGGATGGAGTAAGTTAGTCAGTATATGCTTACTGGGCACATAGCATGTGGAAGGAATTGTGGCCAGCACTGGAGTGATAGCAGTGAACTGGAAGAAAAGATCTTACCCTCACAGGGCTTTCCAGAAGAGAAGGCAGGCACAGAGAGCAAATAATTAAAATATGATAAATAATGTTGGGGAGAAACATGGAGGGCAATTTTAGTGGTTAGTGCAAGAAGTCATATTTAAGGATAACTGCTTATCTTAATTACCTAGTTCTGCTATAACAGAAATGCCATAGTGGGTGACTTGAAAGAATAGAAATTTATTTTCTAACGATTCTGAAGGCTAAAAGTCCAAATCAGGGTCTTGGTCATGTTGATTCCTTCCTTGTAGGCAGTGCCGGATGTCTTTGATTTCCTTGGTTTGTAGGCGATCCTCACATGGCATCTGTCTTCCCCTGTGTGTGTGTGTATGTGTGTGTGTGTGTGTGTGTGTGTGTGTGTGTGTGTGTGTGTGTGTGTGTGTGTCGATGTCTAATCTACTCTTTTTATAACTTAGAAGTGATTAGATTTGGAACCCACCCTACTCAGGTATGATCTAATTCACATAACAAAGAAGAACCTATTTCCAAACAGGACTACATCCACAGGTATGTTTTGTTGTTAGATGCTGTTGAGTCCTTTGCGACTCATAGAAACCCTATGCACAACAGAACAAAAACACTGCCTGGTTCTGTGCCATCCTCATAATCATCATTACACTTGAGACCATCGTTGCAGCCAATGTGTCAATCCATCTCATTGAGGGTCTTTCTCTCACTCTCTACTTTACCAAGCATGATGTTGTTGTTCAGGAACTGGTCCCTCCTGATAATGTATCGAAAGTACATCAGACCAATTCTCACCATCTTCGCTTCTAAGGAGAATTCTGACTGTACTTCTTCCAGATGTAGGGGTTAGGATTCCAACACATATCGGTGGGGAGGGGAGGGCAGAGACACAACTAAATCCATAACACTGCAGAAGGATGAATAGTTACAAGCCAGGAGGTAGAGGGAAAGAGAGCATTCTAGACAGAGAGACTTCCCAAAGGCTCAGGAGAGAGCATGTTCAGTTGAAGGAGCAGAGACAATATCAGTGTGGCTGGAAAGGAGGAAGGGTGGAGAGCTTCAAGCAAGATCACAAGCTTCCTCAGAGGTCAGATCATCCAAGGACCTGTAAGATTACAAGTCTTTTCCCTAAAAATAACAAAAAACCATTGTTGGGGAGACAAACACTAAACAAGTAAGCAAGAGAATTTCAGATGCAGAATATGGAACTAGACAATGGAATAGAGAAAGTTTAGAGGAGACAACTGCTAGGATAAACTGGAACATCTTCTATGAGGAGGTGACATTTGAGCAGAGATTGGCTGCTAACTCAAAGCTTGGAGGTTGGAGTCCACCCAGGGTCACCTCAGAAGAAAGACCTGGCAGTCTATTTCCAGAAAATCAGCCATTGAAAACCCTATGGAGCACAGCTCTACTCACAAACACATGGGGTCGCCATGAGTCGGAATCAACTTAACGACAACTGGTAATTAGTAATCTGATAACACAATGAAAAACCTACAAGTCAGAGTAGTCAAACCACTTGTAGAGATAGATACAGCTAAAATAAGAAGACACTGTTGACATTTTGGGCTGGAGAATTCTTTGTTGCAGGGGGCTGTGCTGTGCAGTATAGACTGCACTAGACGCCAGTAACACATGGTCCTCAGTTGTGACAATTTAAGATATCTCCAGACATGGCCAGATGGCCCAAGGGGGACAAAAGCATCCCTGGTTAAGACCACTGGTGTAAAGGTATAATGCCATTCCATTTTCTAAAATGTTGCAGAAGTTGGTGTACCACCCAGAGGGTTTTCAGCTGATTCGTGTGCAAAGTTTTCCCGAGACGTAGGATAAATGTGTCCTCTGAATTGAAATACTGTATATCATACATGCATTCTTAGTAGCAGAAAACAAAGATGCTTAATTTTTTATTATTTCCTTATGATACTGTTCAGACATCCATCAATGTAAAGGAAACCACTTTCCAAGTTTTCCTTTATAGATATGTAATGTAATTGTAGAGTAAACCTCCTTTATCATCCTGATGGGGGATCAGAGTAATACCCGTCTTGAATATTGAGTTTTATCAGGATTTTATTCTATTTTTTAAGTAGTTTGTGGAGGGAGGAAGGAGGAAAAAGGTTTGAACTGTTGCTATGTTGAGATCTGTGAAATAACACACTTCCACGTTATCATTAAGCTGAACCACAGAGCTTTGTGATACAGTGCTAATAATTTTTTTAAATGGCTTTATTGTTTTTTACTGAATTTAAATATTCAGAGAATACAGGGAAGTATACAAAAGCAAATTAAAATCATCCATAATCCCACAACCTAGAGATAACAGTGCACATTATGGTTTTATAGACCCATTTATTTCTTCATCAAGTTATATGTCAGACACTGTGTTAGATCTGGGAGTACTTGGTGAACAAGATATGTATGGTCCTTCTTTTGTTGAAGAATCCCTGGATGGTGCAAACAGGTATCGTGTTTGGTTGCCAGCCAAAAGGTTGGAGATTCAAGTCCACCCAGGAGGCCTTGGAAGAAAAACTCGGTGAGCTACATCTGAAAAATCAGCCAGTGAAAACCCTATGGAGCACAGTGCTACTCTGACACACATGGGGTCGCCGTGAATTAGAATCAACTCCACAGCAACTGTTTTGTTTTGTTTTCTTTTCCTTTTGGTGAGGCCTATTTGTGTATATATTATTATGTATATCTTACCTCTACTCATACCAGATGTACCTGGACACTCGGATAGTGAAGTAATGCCTTGATCGGAGTTATTTGACTATGAGTAACAAACCTTAAAAGCATTAATTTAAACACAGTAAGCACTTTGTTTTGTTTGTGTGATAAGAAGCTTGGAAGAGGAGACAATCAGGGCTGGTGCAGTGAATTCACACTCCCAACAGGAGCCCAGGCTCTTTCTGGCTTTCCATTGTGCCATTTCTAAGAATGGAACCTTTGACCCAATGCTTGCAAAGTAGCCACTCCTTCAGGTATTCGTCCAGACTCCAGACAGGAAGAGGGTGAAGGACAAAGAGGAAAAGGCAGGTGCCACTTGAAACTGATCCTTAAAAGAGCTTTCCCAGTGACACTCACTTGTGTCTCACTGGCTGGAACTGTCACATGGATCCAAACATGGAAAAGGTGAAAAGAATAGTACAAAATGGCATAAAGTTAAAAGTGATAGACACCTGCCCAAAGTAGATACGTCCCTTCGCTCTTCTCTCAAGGTAACCACTACTAACTGCTTACTACTAGGTTTTCAGACTCTTGTCTGTGGATTACAGACACACACATAAGCATTTAAGTTGCTTTTTTCTTCCCTTTAAAAGGGGGTGATAGATACTTTCCTCCAATTTTTTTTCTTCTTAACAATATTTCATCAACACCCTTCCAGGTCAACACATTTACGTATGAGTCATTTAAAAACAATAGTTTGTAATATTCCATACCATGAGCAAACTACCTTGAGTAGAAATCAGCTTGAAGGCAACTAACAACAACATCGTGAGTATATCACAATTATTAAACTGTCCCCTCTCGATAGATACATAGACTCTCCAAATGGTTGTTATAACAAATAAAGCCCCAGTGTATATCTTTGTAATGTATCCTTACACAAATGGGTGACTTTTCTGTAGATAAGCTTTCTAGAAATAGAATTGCTGGGTCAATGTAGAAAACATTTTTAAGTGTTTTAATAAACGAAAAAACCAAACCTATTGCTATAGAGTCAGTTCCAACTCATAGCGACCCTATAAGACAGAGTAGAATTGCCCCATATGGTTTCTGAGGAGCGGCTAGTGGATTTGAACTGGCAACCTTTTGGTTAGCAGTGGAGCTCTTAATTACTGTGCCACCAGGGCCCCAAATGTTTTAATAGATACTGCCAAATTAGCTTCCAATAGGTTATAATCATTTATGCTCCCACCTACAATATGTGAGATTTCCCTTCTCCCCACACTCTCACCAACCATGGTATTAACAATCTTTTAATGTTTCCTAATGTCATAGACAATAAAATGTAGCTCTGGATGGATTTATTTTTAAACGTTTTATTATAAGGAATTTAACATATACTAAAAGTATAAGGAATAGTATAATGAATTCTCATAACCCATCACTCTGCTTCAACTATTACCAAAATATTATCACACTTGTTTTATATGCATGAGGTCTTAATCCTTTTTGTATCTTTGCTGCCCTCCCATTTTTATTATTGTTCATTTTTTACTTTTATTCTAGTACCAATTTTGATTTCTTCAAAAAAAAAAAAAAAAAGAAAGAAAAACCCATTGCCATTGAGTCGATTCCGATTCATAGCAACGCTATAGGACAGAGTGGAACTTCCCCATAGAGTTTCCAAGGAGTGCCTGGTAGATTCAAACTGCTGACTTTTTGGTTAGCAGCCATAGCACATAACTACTATGCCACCAGGGTTTCCTGCTACATATTTGGACTTAACATATTATATACATGAGTCAAGCTTTCCATCTAGAGCATAATAAATATAAATATAAAGCCATGGCACCATTTTACAGAATAGAACCAGGTTGGCTACAAAATATTTAACTGAAAAACTTTTCTTAACATTTAGATTCCATGCTGAGAAATTCTGATTCATTGGGTTTGTTATTAGTTGCCAGTTGAGTCTGTCCCCAACTCATGGCAACCTCGTGCACAACTAAATCAGACCGTTGTGATCCATAGGGTTTTCACCGGCTGATTTTTCAGAAGTAGATCACCAGGACTTTCTTCATAGTCTATCTTAGTCTGAAACCTCCACTGAAACCTGTTAGCATCATAGCAACACACAAGCCTCCACTGACAGATGGGCAATGGCTACACTGAAGTGCATTGACTGGAAAATGGAACCTGGGTCTCTCACGTGCAAGGCAAGAATTCCACCACTTAACCACTGCTGCTCCTCATTGGGTTTAGACAGCTCTTTTGTCAGTTCTGAAGCACAGTGAAGTTCTCGAGCCACTACTTTACCTGCCATGGAAGTTGCATAGATGTTCTTTCTTGGATTAACCTACTCCCCCTGAACCATCTAAATCATCCATCTTATCAAGAGACATGCATTTGCATTGACTTTTTACATGACTATGCTCTATGCTATGGGCTATATGGAGATGAATTAGGCATGGATCCTACTTCTCTAAACCTTATAATTTGGTGAAAATGATAGAATAATACATAATCATCATCTACAGGAAGTCAGACAGGAGGAAAATGCTCCTTCTCCTTCTCTGTATCCTGCTTCCTGGAAGTTAAATTTCAAAACATTTACTCAGAAGAAATTTTCCCTTATCAAATAGAAATCTCATAAAAGCATGGAAATACCAAGCTGATGGTTTTTCATATAACATTATGGTATAATATGGGTGCTTTGCACATGGGTTTTATTCCAAGTTATTAGCTTGGCTTGTAGGGATAACACAACATGTTGTTCATTACACGGTATATAAGAAAGCAGGGAAAATGAATGTCACCTAGAGAACTACCACTTTTCTCATTCTTTGATTTTGGGGGAATTTCACTTTGTAGCCTTAATGATGTACAGCAGTAGATTTTTGCATTTTATGTAATGTGCCAATTTCAGTCTTGCATCGCACGCTTGCATTCCCAAGTTCTTCATTCCTTGTAACTTTCTTTACAGGATGTAAAAATCATCATGATAATTACCATGTATTAAGTATTATGTCATTTAAATCTCCAAACACCTCTGGAAGGTAGGCTCTGCTGTTATAACAATTAACTATCAGGGAGATTGTGAGGCAGAGGAGTTAAAGTAATTTCCAAAAGATAAAAAGGTGAAAAAAGCCAGGACCTTATCTTGCTGGATGGTGGTGTTCACTGTCATTAAGATTCTAAAAGAACCACTTGAGAAAACAGAATAATGGAGAGGAAAAAGAACTGTAATCAAGCATAAAAGGACTTTTAAAAGGGGGAACTGAGATGTCTTTCAGCAGTGACCTCTATAACACTGGTATTGGTCTGGGACAGTAATTGTCCTTCACTCTTTTCAATGCTCAATACTCCACTCTATAACTCACTGTCACTCTTTGTAAGTGACAATGTTAGTGGCATTTCTCCTGCCCTGCTTTGTGGTTCATTGTTTGGCAGTCTCAGTGTTCTATGTCTTGATAAATGCAGACTGATCAGGAAATCCCTCACTGGTAAAGAGGGATCTTTAGGCAGGATATTATAATGGTTAAATGGAAACTTGGGTATAGACTAGCAGCCGCACACCATTACAAAGCAGCTCTATCTCCACTTTTAAGTAAATTGGGTCAATGCATTGACCATGGATTAATTGGGTCCTTGATTCGGTTTTTTTTCTCCTGCTGTACAGCAGGCTGATTAGAAAGATTTTGATGGGAAAGCGAACCCAAGTTAATCACACACGTGAATCTAAAATCTGGGTCACGCAACTCCAGGGATTGGAGAGAATTCCAAAGATAGAGGTGCATTTTGCTTAAGTCATGTCAGAAATTGCAATGAAATGACAATGATATAAATTTATTCACTCTTTGGATGGTGCTCAATTTCTTCAAGAAGAATCCTGGCTCTTATCAACTTTGTGTCTTTGGGAAATTAGCTTAACGCCTGTGTCTCCCAAGCTCCCTGATAGTGGTTATAACAGCAGTGTCTACCTTCCAGAGTTGTTTGGCGATTTAAATGACATAATATTTTTTAAAAAGTCTTTGTCATGATGATGTTGGTCAGTATGATGATGGTATGCAAGTTGCTGGATAAGAAATCCATATTCTGTAATAAATTACCTTATAAGGAGCTACATTTTAAAGTTTATATACATTGTCTCCTTTGATTCTTACAATACTCCTATATGCTAGGTATGATAAATATTTTTTAATTGAGGTTTTACAGATGAGTACATTGAGGCTCAGAGAAGTTAAAGGGTAGAATGGATATAAACTGGCCACCTAATACATTATAAGGGTCCTGGTGGCACAGTGGTTAACCATTAGGCTGCTAACTGAAAGGCTGGCGGTTTGAATCCACCAGCCACTGCTTGGAAACCCTATGGGGCAGTTCTACTCTGTCCTGTAGGGTCGCTATGAGTCAGAATCAACTCAGTGGCAATGGGTTTGGGTTTTATAAAACATTATAAAACAACTTAAACTGCACAACTAAAAAGGTTTTTTGAGGATGTTTTTATTATTGTGTACTACCCCATAGGGTTTCCTAGGCTGTAATCTTTACAGGAGCAGATCTCCTGGTCTTTTCTCCCGAGGAGTGGCTGGTGGGTTCAAACCATCCACCTTTTGGTTAGCAGCTGAGCACTTAACCATTGCGCCACCACGGCTCCTTGTTTTGAGGCTAGAACTTTCATTTTCTCATTCAGTGTTAGTTTTTCCCGCTATACCCTGTTGCCCTTCAGATTATCTTTATATGATATTGTTTTTATTTTGAGTGTCTTTTGAAATCACGAATGCTGAAAACATTCTGTGACATCAGGTTATTTAAGATGTTTTCACTTGGCTGGGCACCAATTTCCGAGTTAACTGTTCTAATGAAGCATATAGCTACCTTTGCAAAAGGAAGACCAGGAGAATACAATTAGGATATTTAATCCTATTTAAATATAGGACAGTAGTCATATAAGTGAATTTTAGCCAATTTAGAGTTCATAATCAGATTATTCAGTGACTCAATGATGTGGTCCATTGTGGCAAGAAGTAATTCTCCAATACTTATTTTCATACAGATTCTGTCATCCATTTTAAAATTCAGGAAGGTCACCGGGACATTTCATTTGATGTGATGGCTCTGTTGGAGTAGATGAGTTTGTATTGTTTCTTCCATGGAAAGACCTTATTGTTTGGGTATTATTTGTGCTACTTAAAAGACTAAATCCATTTGTGGTGCCATTATTCTACTACTTTGATTTCCATTAGAATAAATTATCAAAATTATTTTTGAGTCAAAGAAGTGAAGTGAGTGCTTTGTTATCTTTTCATTTTTGTTCCTGATGATGATAATCATTGGACAGTAGGTATTGAACATTTGCTTACCGAGGATCGGGAACTGTCGTGAGTTCTTTGTGTGTCGTTTTACATAATCCTCCTAACTACCTTATGGGATAGCTATAATTATTATCCCCATTTTACAGATGAGGAAACCGAGAATCATGGTTGGTTCACTGCCTTGTTTATGGTTATACAGTAGGGACTACACTCTAGCTCTCCAGCCTAGTGCCCATTCTCTTGGAGACTGGGTTATGCTGCCTCTCCCAACCCGATATAAAGCAAAGGTGAGGGTGTCTCCTTGTACAGAGATCGCTCTGACCCTGGTGTCCTGTGAGACCTTGTGACCATGTGTCTAATATCATTTGGTTTGCTTCTTATGAAAGCACTCTAACCACCCCTTTGTGCATCGGGATAATGAGAACTATTTTAAGGGCTTTTGTACTGTATGAAAAGAGGCTGCTGCTTTGATCCTGAAGGTAGCTGTTTCTTTATGATGTAGAATGGAAGGCAATAGTCACCTTTCCTACTTAACTTCCCTGATTGTTTTTGCTGACCCTCCATTTTCTTGCCACTTTTAGCACTTACGATATACTAGGTAGGAGCCCTGGTGGCGCGGTGGTTGAAACATTCGGCTGCTAACCAAAAGGTTGGCAATTCGAATCCACCAGCCGCTCTGCAGGAGAAAGATGTGGCGATCTACTTCAGTAAGGATTTACAGCCTTGGAAACCCTATGGGGGCAGTTCTACTCTGCCCTAAAGGTCAATATTAGTTGGAATTGACTTGATGGCAGTGGGTTTTTTGGGTATGTACTACGTGCTTATAAATGGGTTATATATATTATTTTGTTCAGTCTTCACCTATAAATTAGGAATGACTGTCATCCTGTTTTACAAATGAGAAAACTGAGACTTAGACAGTTTAAATAAATGGTCCAAAGTCTAACAGGTAGTCAGAAATATAGCTGGGATTTAAACCTAGAGAGTCTTGACTCTTATTGTTTCTTTAGCTTATCCTCAAGGGATTCATGTTGCCCATTTAAAGCCCACATGGGGATGTCATTGTCACAGGGATGGGCACTATATTTTATAAAGCTGAAAGTTCTCCTATATCCTGATAAATTATGGGGACGGATTACCCAATAAGCAAGGTACACATGGGCTTATCTGTGCTTACTTACTAATCCGTAGTGTGCGATTTCACGATAGAGTTCACCACGTTGTGTGTAACTTGCTTACTGGTTAATCCACCCCTGTGTGTCACAGTAAACAATCTCTAATTATAGTTAAAAGACAGCCATTTGTAGATGATTGCCTTCTTAATATAAAATTGAGAACTTCAGAGTTCCCCAGGCAATGTCATTTTAACTACCTTGTGATGTGCTCTCTTCAGTGTGAGAGAAGGGAGTGTGGTCACAGCAAACTCATGGAATTGCCCACACCTGGGTATAACCAAAGGCATGTGCCCTGTGTGAGAGCACTGTCCATTATGAGCATCATAGCAGAATCTAGGCATCTTCTTTGTCAAGACGAGAACTGTTGGCCTTCTTTTTCAAGTGAGTGGAGAATTTACCTAATGTGAGTATAAGAGCTCGGCTGCTAACCAAAAGGTTGGCGGTTTGAATCCACTAGCCTCTCCTTGGAAACCCCATGGGGCAGTTCTACTCTGTCCTATAGGGTCTCTGTGAGTCGGAATCAACTGGACGGCAATGGGTGTGGTTCACATCCCCACCCTACCTCCCCCTCACCCCAAGCCTCCAGCATTTTTTTTCAGTGAGAGGTCTGAAGTGTATCAAATTCCAGGTTAGTTGATTCCCGGTCCACTGTGGTTGAACTGTTGGTCAGCTGGACCGTGGAAAGGTCCTTCAACTTGAGCTTGCAATTAGATGAATTGGATTTACTTTCTGGCCCTGGCATTTACTAAGGCTTTGGGCATATTCCTTAAATCTCCATGAACCTCAGTTTAATTCATAATACTGCAGGAATACAAAGGAATTGTATCGTATGTACATTTAATTTTGGGCTACCTTTCTTGAAGCTGTGATTCCACTGTATTGTAGAATTCTCAGAAAAATAAATGACTGTGATGTGTTTTATGATTGTAGAGGATGAATACTTAAACCAGATGTGTAAACCCTGCACACGAGGAGGAATGCTTGAGATGGTTCTGCCATCCCTTTTCACCACTAGAGATTTGATAAGTGTCTTCAAATGCAAGGGTAGAGAGCCCCGACATCTGCATATGATTTTCTTGTTCTTTATTTTCGTTTAACATACTGATTCTCAAGCTTTAATGTGAGTAATAATTACTGTTTGGGGTTTTGTACATCAAGCCAGGTATGCCTTACTTTGTGGGTAATTCAAAGGATTTTCTAGGATAATGTATGCATAATGTTTGTATTATCTCTAAAATGTATGTATCTCCTTGTAAGATACAAGCCTACGGGCATTACTATGCTCTGGGTGCATCCTGGCCTGGGTACTTGCAATTAAAGCTCCTAAATGCTTCTGAGCCTCAGTTTCCTTCTCAGGAACATGGAGTGATAATCTCTACCTTTAACTATTTTAGTGAGGAGCTGATTAGATTCAAGACTATATCTACATAAATGCTTCTAGCAGGGGCAGATTATCCAATAGGCAAATTAAGCAAGGTGCTTACCTTGCTTACCCTATCATCTGTAGTGAACAATTTCACATGGGTTTCACCATATCTTTGTATACGTACATTCAGGTCTTTGATGTGGTGAAACCCATGTGAAATTGTTCTCTACAGATTAACAAATAATCACAATTAAGTCCGTGTTTACCTTGCTTACTGGGTCATCACCCATGACAGGGACTGTAAATTTGAAAAGAAGCTTTGGTTCTTTAGGAGGGTGCTGTGGGGTTGGGGAAGAGACAGATGCCAGCCATACCTAGAAGCAGAATCTTTGAGGTGGTGAAAAAAAATGTGAAACTGTTCACTACAGATGATCCGGTAAGCAAGGTAAGCGCTGAATTAAATAAATTGCCTATTGGATAATTCTAGCATAATGCCTGGCACATAGTCAGCACTTAGGAAATGTTACTCCCTTCCCCATTGCTTCCCTCCCCACAGTCCATCTCACACCATAAGCAGGAACGGGTAATCATTCCTGGAGTTAAGAGCATTCAGTTGTTTTCATCCCTTCTCAACTTCTGTTTATACGTTGCGTTGTTATATAACTTGCAAAATACTCATTGATTGATTGAATCCTCCTGGATAAATGGATGTGCCATTTTGCTCATCCTGTCAAGTTAGGTATATAAGTAAAAGGAAGCATCAACTCTAACCAGAATCTAAGACCTAAGATGTTCTGCCAGGGAGAATGCCTGCTGCTCTGTATGATGTTACCCCAACTGACCAGGCTGGCATTAGGCTTCTTATATTGAATTTGCATAGATGCCCCCTTTGGCCAAGAACTTTTGGAAGAGGGGACACTTAGGTGAGGTCTGAGTCTTTCTCTTCCTGGCCTTTTCACCTTCACCATCCTTAACTGTATTTTTACTGATGTCTGAAGACATCATTTTAAAGAGGAGGTTCCTACTAAAGCCTCAATACTTCTGAAGGTTGTTGGGTTAGTCTTAATTATTTTCAGGACTTTGAGAATTAAAAGTAAATGGCCTAGCACTACACATTCCTCAAAATGGCTAAAATTAAAAAGACTGATAATATTAAATGTTGGTGAGAAAGTAGAACAACTGAAACTCTAATACTTTGCTGGTGAAAATGTCAAATGGTACAACCACTTTGGGAAACTGTTTGGCAATTTCTAACTAACTTAAATATATGCCTACCCTATGACCCACTGGTTAAAAGTGATCGACTGCTAACCAAAAGGCCAGCAGTTCAAACCCACCAGCCATTCATTGGAAACCCTATAGGGCAGTTCTACTCTGTCCTATAGCGTCACTATGAGTCGGAATCGACTCAACAGCAACAGGTTTTGTTTTTTGGTTTCCTGTGACCCAGCAATTGTACTACTAGGTATTTACCTGCAAGAAATGAATGTGTGTGTCTTCAAAACGACAGTGCAAGGATGTTTTTAGCAGCTTTATTCATAATAACCTGAACTGAAAACTACCCAAATTTCTATCAACAGAAGAATGGATAAATAAATTGTGATATGTTTATTCAACAGAAAACTACACAGCAATAAAAGAGAACAAACTACAGATATAATCAACAATGTACACGAATCACAAAAACATTATGTTTAATGAAAAAAGCAAGGCACAAAAGAATACATGCTGTATAATTCCATTTATGTGAAGTACACGAACAGGCAAAACCAATGTATGGTCGTAGAAGTCGGAATAGTGTTCACCTCTGGGAGTAGCGTGTGACTGGGAAGGAGCATAAAGGAACATTCTGAGGGATGAAAATATTCTAAATATTGATCTGGATGTTGTTTACATGGTACCAGTAAGTTGTACACCTGTAAAAAGTTGAATTGGTAAAAGTCGTGTGATAGATATATTTACAACAACAACAACAAAAAATAGTAGCTACTGAGGCTGTTTATGTACAACCAAACGTCTCATGGGATTTGGTTTCTTGGGTTGGAGGCTTAGCGTCATAGTTTCATGGAACATCCAGTTAATTGGTCTAATGACGTATTTAGTGCTTCTGTTCTACCTCCTTGTTTGTTGCATAGTGCCTGGGGTCTTAAAAGCTTGCAAGCAATCATCCGAGGTACAATAATTGGTTTCCCCTTGCCTGAAGCAACAGAGAAAGGAGAGTCAAGAAGAGCAGGAGGAAATGGAACGTGCGGCTAATTGTCTACATGAACAACTGCTTCCTTTGCCGTGAGACCAGAAGAACTGGATGGTGCCTGGCTACTATTGCTGAATACTTGGATCAAATATTCTGTAGAGGAATCCTGATCAAAAGGGGGAACAGGATTTCACATTCTCATGGACTCTAGGCTTTCTGGAGCCATGGTGGCTAGATGAACCCCCGAAACTATTGCCCTGAGATAATCTTTAGACCTTAAACCAAAAATATACCCTGAAGTCTTCTTAAAACCAAACAGTAGTTTAGCTTAACTGGTGAAGAATGTCTGCCTGGAGCATTGTGCTCACTTACAATCTATCTCTATATGATCAAATTGGCAACAGGAACTCAAAAGATTAGATAAGAAACTTAGGGGACAGTGAATTTATGTTAATGGAGGAGGAACAACTCAGAAAAGGAGGGTGAGAATGGTTGCACAACTTGAAGAATGTAATCAATGTCACTGAATTGTACACATAGAAATTGTTAAATTGGTGTATGTTTTGCTGTGTATATTCTCAACGACAATAGAATAAATTATATTAAAAAAGCAAATAGGAACCTAATAAAACAGTAGTACAGTTTTATAGATAATAAGCAATTAAGAAATATATAAACACCACGATAAATATGGCATTTTATCTTGGGGAAGTGGGAAGAAGGTAGGACTTAAATTCCATGTCGTGATTTTATGATAGAGAGAAATAAAACACACAAATTCATGCAGGTGTACTTTTCAGATCTGTAAATTTTAGCATATTTGCATTTTACCTTGAAAAATTACAAAATGATGTATGTACTAGAATAGATCTATGAATATAATGTAAAGTGGACCACAGAAAATTAGTGACATTATAGGGAACACCTTCAGAAAACTCAGTCTCTTAAACCAACATATGATGTGTAAAAAAGGGAGTGAGCCTTAACAGTTATAGATTAAAAGTTATTTAAGACATATCAATTAAACATGATTTATGTGGATCTTATTTGGGTCTTGATTTAAAAATGTGAAAAGATATTTTTGAGATATCAGGAAATTGTTAACATGGCTAGTTGTTAGATGATGTCTTATGTAGTGCTACTATAACAAATATCACAAGTGGATGGCTTTAACAAACAGATTTATTCTCTTACAGTCTAGGAGGCTGGAAGTCTGAATTCAGGGTACCAGCTTCAGGGGAAGGCTTACTCTGTTGGCTCTAAGGGAAGGTACTTGTCATCGGTCTTCCCTTGGTGTAGGAGCTTCTCAGCACAGGGATCCTAGGTCCAAAGGATGCACTCTGCTCCTGGTGCTTCTTTCTTGGTGACATGAGGTCCCCTCCCTTCTCTGTTCGCTTCTCCCTTTTATATCTCAGAAGAGATCGACTCAAGATACAGCCTAATCCTGTAGATTGAGTCCTGCCTCATTAACATAACTTCTGATAATCCCACCTCATTAACATCATAGAGGTTAGAATTTACAACACATAGGATAATCACATCAGATCACAAAATAGTGGACAACCACACAATACTGGGAATCATGGCCTAGCCAAGTTGACGCACATTTTTGAGGGACACAATTCAATCCATAACAGATGATATTAAGGGTTTACTGTTAATTTTGTTAGGTGTGATAATGGTATTGTGACTGCAGGTGAAAGGATAGGGTGCCTGGAAGTTGTGTTAAATATTTCAGCCAACGAAGACAGAAGAGGTGAAATAAGAATAGCTGAATGTTGAATCTTAGGAATGCAGCACATGTTTATGAATTTTGTGATAGTAATAAGTATCACAAAAATGACAGACCCGTATCAGGGTATGGTGAGGAGAGTTGATGAGTACAGTTTTGGAAACAGAGCTTGAGGACATGGCAGGCTGAGTGAGCCAGTTGCTCATCACTGAGTTCTGGACTGGGAGAAGGATGTGAGACTCTCCAGTCACTGAAGTTGCAGCTCTGAGTTTGAAAGAAATCAGATAAGGAGGCTGTTTGAAATCAACAGAAGAGCTAGCAGAAGCTGCAGACCGTCACCACTGAAAGAGGAAAAAAAATTGCAGTTGCCATCAAGTGCACTCTGACTCATGGTGACCCCCTGTGTGTCAGAGTACAACTGTGCTCCATAGGATTTTCAATGGCTGATTTTTCAGAAGTAGATCTCCAGGCCTTTCTTGCCAGATGCCTCTGGGTGGACTCAGACCTCCAACCTTTTGGTTAACAGTCGAGTGTGTTAACCGTTTGCACCACCCAAGGGCTCCACTCAAATAATAGAAAGAGGAAATGGAGACCCTAGAGGATGCTAGGAAGGATTAACGAGGGCAAACTGGGAGAAAATTGTAGAAAGCCCAAGGATGATAGGCATTGCAAAAAGCAATTTTTGAATTTTATTCAGCAAATATTTTCTCAACACCTACTACCTAGGCACTGGAATTGGGCTGTTGAGAAGTCATTGCTGATACCTTCCTGGGGCTGTCCCATTGGGTTATTAGGGGATGAGCACAAGGTTGCAATAATGTAGTACAATCAAGACCTTGAGTATTAACCCCTATTACAAAGGCAAGAAAGAAGAGCTGGTGAGGGGAATCTGAGAGCAAAGCTCGGTACTCCTTATGCCCGGATAACAAGAGACTCTCCATGGGAGGGCCAGGTCTCTGGCATCAGGCTTCCAAAGGGCAATTCTCAGCACTCTTCAGTTCGGATAGACCCACGGCATTTCAGGAGGGGAACTGCAGCCATAAAGGGCCCTGCCATTGACAAGTGTGCAAAGAGAAAATGCCAGAAAACAGCCCTTTCTCTGGCCTAGAATTAAAACTGACCTGCTTTCATATTTCCATGGGCTCTGCATGCCCACGCAGAGACCCTATTTGCCAAGTCTCGACCCACAGTTAATTTACTTTCTTTTTTCCCAACTTCTGAATTGAATTATCACCTTCTGGAAAAGCTGAGTGTGTAATGGGAAGGCTGACACAAGGCAGAGTGGAGTGTGGCCACCCAAATGAGGCCCCTGTTATCACCCTATTACGTGAGGAGCAGGCTTCTCCGCGGCCCTGGTTCATCACCTACTAACTATGAAAGCCTAATCCAGCCTCTTTGTTTTAATGGCAGCTTTTCTGCCCTGACCTTTGATGCCCCCCTCTAACCCGCTCCATGAGCAAACAGATGATTTCCATTTGGGGCCGAAGTTACTGTGCATGAAAATCACAGTTGGGGCAAGGAGATTTTGTTTCCTTCACCTTCACGGCACAGGAAACATTAAGCACCACTCGCTCCCTGTCCCTCCAAGTCCAGAACAGGTGAACCGGCTAACTGGGCACCCTGGGAGGGTCGCCTTTCCACACTCTTCAGATCCAAGGAACTCAGCTTGCCATCGTCCTTCCCACTAATAGCTTTAAAGGTACCTCCTGGCGTTTCCGTATACATTTTAAATGTTTTAAAAATACATCCCAGGAAATTATTTTCGCAGTGGATGTTTCCCAGTCTGCACTGCACACTGTATAAACTTTCAATTAGCGCTGTTTATCCTTCCCTCCTCCGTGCCCTGAAGCAAGGCCCATTTGTGAAATCTAATTATATCTGCTTATTTGACTGGAATGAAGGTTATTTTTAGATCTTTTGCCAGGCATGCTTCTTGGGTCTAGCTAGAAGTATTTTGTTGGGGGCGAGGAAGAGTGTTTTAAATTTTTTTTTTTTAATATATTTATTTTTCTGAGAGCCTCAAAATAATTTGAGGCCTTTTATTTTTTATTTTAAAGGCCGATTCTCATGGGGCACTGGCCGTGATCCAATGCACATTCCTTTTGTTGTTGTATGTCATTGCATTGATTCCAACTCTGACCCTATAGGACAGAGTAGAACTGCTTCATAGAATTTCCAAGGCTGTAATCTTTACAGAAGCAGGATCGCGAGATCTTTTCTCCCACAGAGCTGCTGGGTAGGTTTGAACCACCAACCTTTCAGTTATCAGCCAAGTGCTTCACCTTTGTGCTACCCAAAAAACCCATTGCCGTTGAGTCAGTTCCAACTCATAGGACCCTATAGGACAGAGTAGAACTGTCCCATAGAGATTCCAAGGAAGCAGACTGCCATATCTTTCTCCCTTGGAGAGGCTAGTGGGTTCGGACCACCCACCTTTTGGTTAGCAGCCAAGCACTTAACCAATTCGTCACCAGGGCTCCTTATTTCCCTGTAGTGAAGCCCTTTTCTTGGGTGCTAAAGGCACCTTTGCTTTCCGTTCCCATTACCTTACTCTCTGGTCATGGATGATTGCCTGTCTCCTTGCACAGCTGGGAGTTTATGATTGTTACTAATCCAGAATTAGCAGAAATAGAAAAACAGGCTTCTGGAAGTAATAAATGTCCTGCATTTGCTGCTGCTCAGTCATCACAGTGCAAAACAGAGCGTGATTCTAGGTCCGGGTGTGATCCCTGACACCCCCACAGGCACAAAAAGAACATTCATGTTTTTAAGCAACTTTGCTAAAATGGAGCTAGCCTTGGGCTGGCATTTGTGTCAAAGCCAACGGAGTCAGTGGAAGCAAAAATGAGGCAAATAAAATGCAGATCTACTGTAGGAAACATACATTTGGTTGGCTCAGCTTGCTAAAGAATTAGCCCATGGAAGATTATGCACCATTTGTACCACGTTAGTGTGGCTGTTTGTCAAGCGAGACTGGAATTCTTTTTGTTGTATTCTTACCTAGCCCACATTTTTAATGTTGTCTGGTCTCCTTTTCTCATCCAGACATTTTTTTCCTATCTGCTTTCAGTGCTAATGTCTTCTCATCCTGTTTACAAATTAAATATTGTACTTAAAATATTAATACTCCTTGCTCTTTGATTCTTTGTTTATTCATCTTATGCAAAATGCAACAGTGAGGCTCCGTCTGTATTAAATGCTACTGTATGGCTAGATTCAATGACTTATTAATGACTGTTTCATGATATGGGAGAGATAGGGCTTAATATAATCATGCAATTCTTCTTCAATAATGCTCTGCTAGTACTAACCAGCAGGGGAAAAAAAATGAAATATGCCTATCTTTTCAAAGAAAAAAAATTACTTGCCTTGTGAAGGCCAATGTAGAAAGAACTAAATATTGAAATGAAGCCAGTTTACTTCAGCTTTTAAGGAAGTTGGTTCAAATCTTGAAGTATTTTGGATGCATGATATTTTTGTAGCATTTAATAAACCACATACCATACATGTACAGCTCAGTGAATTACCACGAAGTGTGTAACCACCCACATAGTCAAGAAACAGTATATTTTTAAGGTGCCTGTTCATATCTCTTGCCCATATTCTATTTGGTTGTTTCTGCTTTTTGTATTGATTTGTAGGAGTTGTTTATATACATTCTTTATATTTTGGATATGAATCCTTTGCCCATTATATGTGTTACATAAAGCCTACCACATAGGCTGCATTTTCACTCTTTCGATGATGCCTTTTGATGAGTGGAAGTTCTTGATTTTAACCTAGTTCAACTTATCAGTCTTCTCCTTTATGGTTAGTGTTTTTTGAGTCCTATTTAAACAAATCTCTCAGTCTCAAGGTCATGAAGATAGTCTCTACTGTTACCTGCTAGAAGCTTTACTTCTTGTCTTTCACAATTAGACCTACATTCACCCAGAAATTGTTTTTTGTGTTCATATGTGATAGGAGCTAGTTTCTGTTTTTCCATATGGATAGCAAATTATCTTGCACTTGGTGAAAAGAACATGTTTTTGGTGTACATATTTTTAAACAAAAATTTAAAGTTAGAATTAATTTTATAAGTACATTTAAGTAAAGGAAGGATTAGCTCCTTGAATTATCAACTCATTTCCTAGATACACAAGACTAATAGCAGGCAGATTCGCTGTCCACTTTGATACCCATGTGTTTGATCGATTATTTATTGAGCACCTCTACATACCAAGTACTTTTTTGGTGCTGGAATGCAGCTGTGAACAACATGGCACTTAAATTCTAGTTGTAGAGACAGACAAAAAGCAAAAATATGTACTGTGTAATGTCAGATACTGATAAATGTGATAAAGAAAAATGAAGCATAATAAGGAGATGCAGAGTAACGGAGGTGAAACCTTCTGGCTCTGTTTACAGCTTAAAAGGACTTTTATTAGTTAAAAAATAATGATTTATTATTAATTGCAAAATCCTCCAGAGTTCAGTTATGAGTCCCATGTTACAGATGTGGAAAATGACTTTTCTAGATCATCCTTGAGTATTACAAGACAAGACCATGATAGGAGGGTTGTACCTTGTGATGAGAGCAACAGGAAGCCAATCTTCTTTGTTATTATTGGACATTATGTAAGTCTTCCTTTTTAAGACAATCTCGTCTTGATAGTCTTATTTGCTCTGAGAAGCTGGATGGCAGGGTATACATCTTTTCACTGTTAAAATCCCAAATACTTATAGCAAGCCTGGAATATAACTGTTCCCTAAATGTAAATTAGATTCGTTTACTCATTCAAAAATGTGTATGGAATGCGGACTCTGTGCCAGGTGGTATCCTAGGCACTGGCGGTAAAGGAGTGGGCTGGCCCATGCAATCTTTGCTGTTAAGGAGCCTTTATGCTAATGAGGAAAATGGAAATCAACAAGTAGATGCAAAAACAATGGAGATTATGATAGTTTAGCTTAAATAGTAAAGAATGCCTTCCTTGAGCATTGTTTTCTTTTTTTTCCCCTTCTCGACTTTAGAGGACCTTTTTATCTTGTTTTTTGGTGAAAATATACATAGCCAAAGTTACACCATTTCAAAAGTTTCTACATGTACAGTTCAGTGACATCAATTACATTCTTCCAGTTGTGCTGCTATTCTCAGTATCCTTTTCCAAATTATTCCATCACCATTATCTTCAATTCACTGCCCCCTAGGCTTCCCATCAAACCTTTTGAGTTGCTGTTGTCAATTTGATCTCACACAGATAATTCTTTTTTTTTTTTTTTCTTGTACCTTGGATGAAGGTTTGGAGAACAAATACTTTCTCATTAAGCAGTTAGTACACATATTGCCCTATGACAATGGTTAACAACACCACGACATGTCAACACTGTCGCTTCTCAACCTTGGGTTCCCTGTCACCAGCTTTCCTGTCCCCTCCTGTCTTCTAGTCCTTGTCCCTGGACTGCTGGGCCTCATTAGTCCCATCTTGTTTTATGGGGCTGTCCAATCCCCAGCTGAACAGTGAACCTTGGGAGTGACTTCACCACTGAGCTAAAAGGGTGTCTGGGGACCATAATCTCGGGGTTTCTCCAGTCTGTCAGGCCAGTAATTTTTTTTTTTTGTGAGTTAGAATTTTGTTCTACATTCTTTCCCAGCTCTGTCCAGGATCATCTATTGTGATCCCGGTCAGAACCGTCAATGGTGGTAGCCGGGCACCATCTAGCTGTACTGGACTCGTCTGGTGGAGGCCTTAGTAGCTGTGGTCCGTTAGTCCTTTGGACTAATCTTTTCCTTGTATCTTGTTTTCTTTATTCTCCCTTGCTCCCAAAGAGGTAAGACCAGTGGAGTATCTTAGATGGCTGATCAAAGGCTTTTAAGACCCCAGATGCTACTCACCAAAAGTAGAATGTAGAACATTGTCTTTATAAACTGTGTTATGCCAATTGAGCTAGATGTTCCCCAAGACCATGGTCCCCGCAGCCCTCCGCACAGCAACTCAATCGCTCAGGGAGTCTGGAAGTGTCTATGGAGCTTCCATGACCTTTCCTTGTACAAGTTGTGCTGGCTTCCCCAGTATTGTGTACTGTCTTACCCTCCACCAAAGTTATCTATTGTCTATTTAGTTTCCCCCATCCTTCCTAACGAACAAAGATTGTTTCTTTTTGTGTGTAAACTTTTTCATGAGTTTTTACAGTAGAGGTCTCATATATTTGTCCTTTCATGATTGGCTTATTTCACTCAGCGTAACGTCCTCCAGTTTCATCCAAGTTATGAGATGCTTCACAGATTCATCATTTTTCTTTATCTTTGCATAATAATCCATTGTGTTTATGTACCATGGTTTGTTTATCCATTCATCTGTTAATGGGCATCTAGGTTGTTTCCATCATTTTTGCTATTATAAACAGTGCTGCAGTGAATATGGGTGTGCACATGTCTATTTGTGTGACGGGTCTTATTTCCCTAGGATATATTCCTAGGAGTGGGATTGCATTTTGTAGTGCTTTTTTTTTTTTTGTGATGCTGATGTTTTCTTTGTTCCTCTTACTCTCCTGTGCTAAGTTCCTTTCGTCTGTGGACTTATTTTTTCATTTCTTTTTGTTTTGTAGGTTTTGTTTATATTGAGACTTCATGTTTTTCTTCTGTATTAGATGAGTAGATTTGTTAACTTTCTTTGTGATTACTTTGAAATTTACCCTTATCTTCCTAGATTTGAACCAGTCTGTTATTACTTAGTATCGCCTTGCCTTCCTCTCCATTAAAAAGATCTATACCTATACCGTTTATTCCCAGTTTTATTGTTCTGATACTGTTGTCATTTACGGATTAACCTCTCTGGTTCCCTGTTGTAATTCTTTTGGTTTTGCATAATCCTTAAGAGTTCATTACCTAGGTTGGTATCTGGCTAGTACAATCCTGTGTCCTATATTAAGCCTGTGGTCTGATGTTGTTTGTTCTCAGATTGAAGGACTCCCTTTAATAAGTCTTGTAAATTTGGTTTGGTTTTTACATAGTCCTTAATTTCTGTTTATCTGGAAATGACCTAATTTCACCATCATATTTGAAGGAGAGTTTTGCAGGATATATTATTCTTGGCTGACAATTTTTTTCTTTCAAGGTTTTATATATGTCATTTCATTGCCTTCTTGCCTGCATGGTTTCTGCTGAATAATCTGAGCTTAATCTTATTGTTTCTCCTCTGTATGTGACTTTTTGCTTTTCTTGAGCTGCTCTCAGGATTCTTTGTTTGTCTTTGGTTTTAGCAAGTGTGATTATGATACGCCTTGGTGATTTTCTTTTGGGGTCTATCCTATATGGGGTTCACTGAACTTCTTGGATGGTCAGTTTTTCATCTTTCATGATATTGGGAGAGTTTTCTGTCAGCGATTCTTCAGTGATCCTCTGTGTTTTCTGTTTTCTCCTCCTGTTCTGGAACTCCCATCACTCACAGATTTTTGCTTTTGATTGTATCCCACATAATTCTTAGGGTTTCTTCATTTTTCTTCATTCTTTTTTCTGATTTTTCCTCAGAGTTGTATCCAAGTGTTTGTCTTCAATTTTGCTGATCTTATCATCCATCATTTCAAACCCACTCCTCAGCCCTTCTGTGACTGTCAATTTCTTAAATCTTGTTGTTTATCTTTTGGATTTCTAATTGTTGTTTCTGTATGATTTCTTGTTGTGAATTTATGTTACTATTTTGTTCCTGTATTATTTTCTTGAATTCTTCCCTTTTTTGTCTGTATTTTCCATGAATTTGTCTGCCTTTTCCATGAATTTGTCTGTTTTTTCTTCATTTTTGTCTGTTTTGTGCTTCAACTCTTGGATGATTCTGAATATTAGATATTTGAATTCCCTATCAGGTAGTTCTAGTGCCTTTTCTTCTACTGGAAGGTCATCTGGTGTTTTATTTTGGATGCCTACTGGAACCATCCTGTCCTGTTTTTGTAAATGTTTTGATATTGTCTGCTGTCTTCGGGGTATTCAGTAGTTATTTTCCTCGTTTATTGATTGTAGATTTGTTTGTTTCATCCTGATTTCTTGTTTTATTTGATTATGTCTGAGCAGGTGGGCTCTGCGTTCTTTGTTGTTTGTTCGTCTGTGGCACGATACTTTTCACCTCCTTCTCCAATAGGCAGGGTCAGCCACTCAGGTATGGTACAGCAGGGCAGGTCCAGCTGAAGGGGAGTTGCTGGAATGGGTTGTTTGTGGCACGTACCAGAGCTGACAGTGCAGACCGGGAATCGGTGCACAGCAGGTTCTGGTAGGCCATGCCTGTGCTGCTTGTGAGTGTGATGTTCAGTGCACGGTACAGGTAGGCAGGAAGGAAGGGGTAGATTGTAATGTATGGAGCTAAGATGGATATGGGAAAGATGAGAGATAGGAGAGAAGAACAGGATCCAGAAGCACGCACACAAACAAAGAAGAGTGCCAAGGAATCTTGCTGTTGGAGGGGAGAGATGAGAGACTGAGAAATGGGGAAAAACAAAAATGAAAAAAAAAAGAAAAAGGGTAAAATAAAAAAAAAAGAATAAATAGAGAAACTGGAAATGAAGAAAGACAAAAAGAGAATAAGAGAGGGTAGAAAACAAAACAAAGAAAGAAAAAAGAAAAAAAAAAAAAAAAAGAAATGCCCCCATGTATGTCCCTGTGTGTCTGCGCAGTGTAAGAGAGTAGCTACCAAGCCGCGCAGTACTGCCTGGGTAGTAGGGGCTCCCAAGCCGAGAAAAGAAAAAGAAAACAAACAAACAAATCAAAACAGAGCAAATCAGAGCAAACAAAAAAGCCCCAGAAGTCCCACCAGCATGGCAGCATGGACCAGGAAGCAGTTTCACAGTCAAACGGTGTTTCACAGACTTTCAGGAAGAAGCAACGATGGCGCACAGAGCCAGGTATTTGAGAGAAAGGAGGGGGAGGTGGTGAGAGGTAATGAAATCTAAAGAAGTGGAAAAAGCGACACCAGCAGCCTACAATTGGCACTCAGGGAGCTGGTCAGTGCAGATGGGTGGAATCCAAGTGATACCAGGGTGAAGCTGGTGCTTCCCAGCCAAGAGACTGTGGCTGCAGGAAGCAGAGGAGGTTAAGTGGGGATGAAGAAGGGTTGGGGGTGTGAAAGCGTATATTGCTGGTTACCAGTTGTTCTGTCTCCTGCTGGAAGCTCTGTGAAGCTGCTTTCTCATACCCCCTGTTTGCTGGTCTCCGATAGGAGTCCAAGATGGCAAATCCATGCTGCAGTAGCTGATAGGGACCTCTGCATGTATCTCTCCTCATTCTCTGTTCTTGGTCAGTTTCTTATTCCATTTGGTGCTTGGCTGAGTTCTTTATCTTTTTGTTTGATGCTTAGGGCTTCAGGATTGACATGTGACTCTGTTTGACTTAGTTTTTCTGATCTTTGCTGTGGAGGGATGGCATGGTGCTTCTGACTACAGCACCATGTTGCCTGGAAGTGCACTGTGCTCTTTTAAGAACTATATAGGATCAAATTGAAAACAGCAACTCAACAGGTAAAACAGGAATACTGTGGGGCAGTGAGTTTATGTTAATGGGGAAAACAATTCAAAAGAGGAGGCTGAGAATGGTTGTACAACTTGAAGAATCTAATCAGTGTCACTGAATTGTACATGTATAAATTGCTGAATTTGTATATTTTCTGCTGTATATATTCTCAATGACAACAAAAGAATGAAAAATGACAACAATAAAAAAGATTATCATAATGAGGGGTGTTTGAAGAAATTAAAAGAAGACAACATTATGGAGAATAAACAAAGCAGGGTGGGGGCTATTTTAGATAAATCATCAGGGAAGACCAGTGCGTGCAAGTGGCATTGGAATGGAGACTTGACGTAGAAAGCTTTTGATAGTGAGAAATGGAAGTCGTGCCAAGGTTGGAGGGAAGAACATTTCAGGGATATTGAAAGGCCTGAATTCAGAAAAGCTTGTTAAGTTGGAGGAAGGCAAAAATAACCCATCGCCTGGAGACAAAGAGAAAGGATGATACAAGATAAGTCATGGTGAGATGTTGATGTTTTATTCTGAGAGCAACAGGAAGCTGCTGGAGTATTTTTATGAGGAGACTAGTCTTGTATAGCCTAGTTTATATTTTATAAAGACCTCTCTGGCTGCTATGCAGAACAGTTGAAGCAGGGAGACCATTTAGAAGGCTATTGCAATAGGTGAGAGATGATTATGGCTAGGATTTGTGTGGTAGCAGTGAAAATAGTGATCAGTGGCTGGATTTAACAGGACCCCTGGTGGTGCAGTGGTTAAAGCGGTCAGCTTCTAAGCAAAAGGTTAGTAGTTCAGACCCACCAGCCGTTCCATGGGAGGAAGATGTGGCAGTCTGCTTCCATAAAGATTTACAGCCTTGGAAACCCTATGGGGGCAGTTCTGCTCTGTCATATAGGGTCGCTATGAGTTAAAATTGACTCGAAGGCAGTGGGTTTAGTTTTCGTTTGTTTGGCTGAATGTGAGATATGTTTCGTAAATTAAACCTTCAAATTTCACAGATGAATTGAATGTGGAGGATAAGGGAAAAAGAAATTACGTATGTTTCCTCGGTTCTTGACTTGAATAGCTGGGTGAGTGATAATGCCATTAATTAAGATTGAACAGATTTGTGGCACAAACTAAAGAATCCTGCGTTGCTCAGGAAGAACGAGGGGTAACATTGCTGATGTCAGATGGATCCTGGCTGAAAGCAGTGAATACGAGAAAGATGTTTACCTGTGTTTTATTGACTATGCAAAGGCATTTGACTGTACAGATCATAACAAATTTTGGATAACATTGAGAAGGATGAGAATTCTGGAACACTTATAATGTGCTCACGAGGAACTTGTAAATAGATCAAGAGGCAGTTGTTTGAACAGAACAAGGAGATACTGCATGGTTTAAAGTCAGGATAGGTGTGTGTCAGGTTGTATCCTTTCACCGTCCGTATTCGATCTGTATGCTGAGCAAATAATCCAAGAGCATGGACGAGGTGAAGAAGAACGGGGCATCAGGATTGGAGGAAGACTCATTAACAACCCGTATTATGCAGATGACACAACCTTGCTTGCTGAAAGTGAAGCACTTACTGATGAAGATCATATACCATAGCCTTCAGTATGGATTACACTTCAACATAAAGAAAACAAAGATCCTCACAACTGGGCCAGTAATCAGCATTATGATGAACAGAGAAAAAATTGAAGTAGTAAAGGATTTTATTTTATCTGATCCATAATCAACACCCATGGAAACAGCAGTCAAGAAATCGAAAGATACATTGCACTGGGCAAAGCTTCTTCAAAAGACCTATTTAAAGTGTTGAAAAGCAAAGATGTCTCCTTGAATACTAAGGTACACCTGACCCAAGCCATAGTATTTTCAGTCACCTCGTATGCTTGTGAAAGCTGGACAATGAGTAAGGAAGACGGAAGAAGAATTGATGCCTTTGAATCATGGTCCTGGCGAAGAATATTGAATATACCATGGACTGCCAAAAGAATGAACAAATCTGTCTTGGACGAAGTACAGCCAGAATGCTCCTTAAAAGCAAGGATAGTGAGACTTTGCCTCACATACTCTGGACATGTCAATCGCTGGAGAAGGACATCATGCTTGGTTAAGTAGAAGGTCATCAAAAAAGAGGAAGACCCTTAATGAGATGGATTGACATACAGTGGCTGCAGCAGTGGGCTCAAGCCTAGCAACGATTATGAGTATGACAGAGGACTGGGCAGTGTTTTGTTCTGTTGTACAGAGGGTTGATATGAGTTGGAACCAACATGATGGCAGCTAACAACAACAACAACAGGTTAAGTTTGAGATGATTATTGATTATATAAATGGAAATTAATAAATGAATAGATGAGTGGACTGATAGACTTGTCCATGATAAATAAGCAAATAGGTAGTAGGACTAGAACGCCAAGATGTTTTGACTATATGTTTATATTTTTATTTATTACACCAATATAATCCAATAGTCTCTTGAATTCTAGTTTCAAAGTATTATGGAAAAACAAAATAAAGATCCTATGGTCAAATAAATTTTGGCATATTTTATATACTGAATCCCTTTATGATTTTTTTATGTACATTAAATATCTCTGAGAAGCCTGCAAGGGGGAAAAAAATACTTCTTTAGCTTTGTTTAATCCAGTATTTCTAAAAATTATTTTTCCATAAACTTGTTCTTAGAGGGAGACCTGTTAACACCCCACAATACTAGTACTAGTCTTCTGTGGAAAAAATCTTTGGGAAAAGACATTTTTCAACTGGCTGCCTTATTAACACATCAAAGAAAAATATATTGTACAGTGGAGACTCTATCCATTGCTTTACCACAATCCTCAACAAACATGCAACCGGTAAACATTATTCTTGTTCAGACTGGTCTATTTCTGAAATCTTATGCAAGTGGTAAAATGTTTTTTAACTGCCCTTTTTCAAGGGCAGGTTCCCCAGGGCCATGGTAATTGAAAATTAAGAAGTTACAGAGTCATAATTAAGTTATCCCCTTTGAACCTTTGTTGACTGAAGCTGCATATTAACCATGTCCCACTCAGACCAGGAGAAGCGAGAAATATTCTGAACACCAACTGCTGCAAGATCCCATAATAAGCTTTGACAGCTTCCTAATTACCTGACTACCCAGTAGTTAAAAACTCTTTAATACTGTAACAATTCTCTTCTTTGAACATAAGTCAAAAGGTATATCTAATTTGCTATTTAATTGATATCCATATTACTGCTTCAAAAAGAATGCACACTCCCCCCAATATGTTTAACTATTAATTTGTAACCTTTGATCTACATGTGAGAAATAATTTACGAAAGAAATTACACAATAAATCTGAAACCTGCAATTCAAAATGGATTTAACACCCCACTTTTTTTAAACAGTTTTCAAGATCTAACTCACTTTCCATTTAATAGCTGTGTGTGACTGCATGTTTTACTTCATCCCCTCTAAGCTTTATTTTTCACATCTATGGAATGGGGAAAGGACAGTCCTTATGACTTAGGGTCATTGAAAATACTAAATTAAAAAATGTCTATAAAAGGATTTTAGAACAAGATCTAATCTATAGAGATGTTAGCTCTTATCTACCTCAGTTGTGAAATTTTTGGATTTCACAGCAGTATGGGCTCTGCTGAATTGAATTAACTTTAGCTCACATCAAGGTTTCCCTTATTATATGAGTAGAATAAGAGATATTTAGTACCAGTCTCATAGACCATAAGATGCTGTCTAGAGTTAAACACAATTGGCAATGTAACTGTGGGCAGTTAGTGGATCTGGAAGAGGCCTTTGGGAATAATGTTATAGATGTCACTTACAAAATAATTTTTACATGTCTGTTGTTATGCTAAACTCTTTACGTGCATGATCTCAGTTAATCTTCACAACCACCCTATGAGGTAAGTAGTATTGACAATCCCGTTTTACAACAACAAATTATTAGGCCCAGAGACTCCAAGTAGCTTGCCCAAGATCAAAGTGATGGAGGTAGAGTGTGACCTAAATTGGCCTGCCTGCAGAACCCATGCTCTCAACCACTCTACAGTACTGCCACCAAGAGACTCTTGTGCAAATGAGTCATTCTATAAAAGAGTGAGTGGAAGCAGAGAAGCGCCTATACATTGAGCTAGTGCAACTTTGACATAACATGTCCATTTCCCCACAAAAAGGAGAATCTGGATTATGTGTAAATTATATTTAAAGTATTGTAGACCAAAATGATGAAGTCCCTAAAACCACAACTCTCACTAGATTGAATACTTCCTTCCAAATAAACACAATGTTTATTTGTGGTTGGGTCAGCTGCCGTATAAGGAATAATACAAATAAAATGTATTGCCCTGTCTTAAAAAAGCTGGTAGTCTAGTGGGGAGAAAATACACTGCTAGGCATGTAATTATTTTCTCCATAAATACTTGCTAGGTGGCTGCAATAATGAAATAATTTTAGGTCAGTGCAGAAAAGAATATAACCACAGGGTAATATATGAGGTAGCAAAAACCCTTCTTGAGGGAGGTGAAGATGGAAGAATCCAGACATTTGTGGAAAGTGTTTTAGCAGGGATGGCTCTTGCTCTAGGTGGGCTTGGAATAGATAAGCTAATTGGACAGTTGAGCTAAATTTATAAACAAGAGAAGGAATGTGGCGTGTCTGAGGGAACTCAAGGTTGTCAGCCTGCCTAGAGTGAGATCCACCAAGAAATGAGAGGAAAAAGCGACGTTCTCAAGATGGGGAGTTTATACATGATGGAAAAGAAGCTCTAGAAAATCTTAAACCAATGAGTTGTATCATATGCTTGTCTTGTAAATTTGTAGGGATTCTAACAATGACTTAAGCAAAAATTTCAGAGAAGTTTACCCTCAAAATCACTAGAATGTTATTTCTGTAGTCTTGCAAATATGATTTCAGTTTTCAACCGTGTTAGTAGTCCCTCAGCACCATTGTCTCTCCTAGCCAAAATCAACCTAAAGCTCAGTTGTAGCTTTTTTTTCCCCCACACACAACAATTCCATCAATTGTTGTATACTCTAAATATTGGATTAAACATATTTAGATCGCATTTGGTTGACCTATGTATACATACTCCTCAGTAATTACATGCGGTTCCTCAGTCTTGCCTTCCTACAAATTGAAAGATGAGCCAGACATCTGTGCACATACCCACACCTTCTCTGTGGTTTTCCCTCGTAGTCTTCTTTTGCTCCTTTACCATGTCATACATCTTCTGAGAATTGTTTAGAACGTCTGATGTTTTAATGTACATGTTGTTTAGGTTTCATGTGTTTTCATAATCGTTTGCCTGTCTCATCTTTCCCGATCTTGTGAGAATCACTAGGAAAAAATAATCCCTTCTTTATTTTCATCAACGTGTTAGAAGGCATTTCACTAATACTTCCGATCCAATATCTCCTGAATTCCAGAAGCTACATATTCAATCTTATACCCCCTTTAAACTGTTAGTATAAATGAATGACTTTACTGTTTTTAAATGCCTTAGATTTGTACTACCAGTTGCAACCTGATAGCTGAAAAACATTCACTGTGAGACTAACTTCTCTGTAGACAACCAGTTTGCCTTTGTCTCACAGTGACCCCACATGTATCAGAGTAGAAATGTGCTCCATAGGGTTTTCAATGGCTGATTCTTTGGAAGTAGATCACCGGGCATTTCTTCCAAGGTGCCTCTGAGTGGACTCGAACCTCCAGCTTTTTGGTTAGCAGCTGAGCATATTAACCATCTGCACCACCCAGGGGATCCTGTCTGTAGACTAATGGTGCTTAACACTTCATAGATGATGAGGTGCTTTAATAATGTAATGACAGTTATAAATTCTTTCTCCTGGAAAAAATAATCATATGCTGGCAAAATGTATCAACAATACCTGGGTCTTCATATACCTTCTGACATGCATATAAGGAGTATAAGGAGCCCAGATCAAGAACCCCTGTTGCAGACCAACCCCCTGAGTTTTTTTGGACACTAAGTGGAATATAATGGCTAAATAAGAGTGTGTACTCAGGGTCATAGAAACAAGGGCTCAAGTCTCATCCTTACCTTTTTTTTTTTTTAACTACTGAGCCAAATTTTATTGTGAGGTTTACAAGATCCATTTTTATTTTCATAATGTATATTAAACATCTGGAAGAGATTATAAATGAAAAAATTTTGTTGTTGTTCTTAGGTGCCGTCAAGTCAGTTTCAACTCATAGCAACACTACGTACTACAGAACAAAACACTGCCCAGTCCTGCGCCATGCTCACAATCCTTCTTATGCTTGAGCCCACTGTTGCAGCCACTGTGTCAGTCCATCTCATTGAGGGTCTTCCTTTTTTTGGCTGACCCTGTACTTTACCAAGCGTGATGTCCTTCTCCAGGGACTGATCCCTCCTGACAACATATCCAAAGAATTTAAGATGTAGTCTCGCCATCCTTGCTTCTTTTTTTTATTTTTTTTAATTGTACTTTAGATGAAGTTTTACAGAACAAGTAGTTTCTCATCAAACGGTCAGTACACAAATTGTTTTATGACATTGGTTAACAACCCCACGACATGTCAACACTCTCCCTTCTCAACCTTGTGTTCCATATCACCAGCATTCCTGTCCCCTCCTGCCTTCTAGTCCTTGTCCCTGGACTGCTGTGCCTCATTAGTCCTGTTTTGTTTTATGGGGCTGTCCACTCCCTGGCTGAATGGTAAACCTCAGGAGTGACTTCACCACTTAGCTAAAAGTGTGTCTGGGGGCCATACACTCAGGGTTTCTCCAGTCTCTGTCAGGCCAGTAAATCTGGTCTTTTTTGTGAGTTAGAATTTTGTTCTACATCCTTTTCCAGCTCTGTCCAGGACCGTCTGTTGTGATCCTGGTCAGAGCAGTTATTGGTGGTAGCCGGGTACCATCTAGCTGTACTGGACTCAGTCTTGTGGAGGCCGTGGTAGCTGTGGTCTGTTAGTCCTTTGGACTAATCTTTTCCTTGTATCCTGTTTTCTTCATTCCCCTTTGCTCCTGAAGGGGTGAGACCAATGGAGTATCTTAGATGGCTGCTCACAGGTTTTTAAGACCCCAGACGCTACTCACCAAGGTAGAATGTAGAACATTGTCTTTATAAACTGTGTTATGCCAATTGAGCTAGATGTTCCCTGAGACCATGATCCCCACAGCCCTCCACCCAGCAACTCAGTCCCTCAGGGAGTTTGGATGTGTCTGTGGAGCTTCCATGATCTTTCCTTGTACAAGTTTCCCCAGTATTGTGTACTGTCTTACCCTTCACCAAAGTTACCACTTATCTGTTGCCTATTTAGTATTTCCTCCCCCACCCCGCCATCCCTCATAACAAACAAAGATTGTTTCTTTTTGTGTGTAAACTTCTATATGAGTTTTTACAGTAGAGGTCTCATACAGTATTTGTCCTTTTGTAATTGACTTATTTCACTCAGCATAATGTCCTCCAGTTTCATCCATGTTATGAGATGCTTTACAGATTCATCACTGTTCTTTATCTTTGCATAATAATCCATTGTGTATATATACCATAGTTTGTTTATCCATTCATCTGTTGATGGGCATCTAAGTTGTTTCCATCTTTTTGCTATTGTGAACAGTGCTGCAATGAATATAGGTGTACATATGTCTGTTTGTGTGATGGCTCTTATTTCCGTAGGATATATTTCTAGGAGTGGGATTGCTGGATCGTATGGTATTTCTATTTCTAGCTCGCTAAGGGAGTGCCTATCATTTTCTAAAACGGTTGTATCATTTTGCATTCCCACCAGCAGTGCATTATAGTTCTGGTTTCCCCACAGCCTCTCCAGTATTAGTCATTTCCTAGGTTGGTATCTGGCTGGTACAATCCTGTGTCCTAGATTCAGCCTGTGGTCTGATGTTGTTTGTTCTCAGATTGAAGAACTCCCTTTAATAATTCTTGTAAGTTTGGCTTGGTTTGGTTTTTACATAGTCCTTAATTTCTGCTTATCTGGAAATGACCTAACTTCACCATCGTATTTGAAGGAGAGTTTTGCAGATATATTATTCTTGGCTGGCAAATTTTTTCTTTCAAGGTTTTATGTATGTCATCCCATTGCCTTCTTGTCTGCATGGTTTCTGTTGAATATTCCAAGCTTAGTCTTATTGTTTCTCCTCTGTGTGTGACTTTTTGCTTTTCTTGAGCTGCTCTCAGTATTCTTTGTTTGTCTTTGGTTTTAGCAAGTGTGATTATGATATGCCTTGGTGATTTTCTTTTGGGATCTATCCTATATGCGGTTTGTTGAGCTTCTTGGATGGTCAGCTTTTCATCTTTCATGATATTGGGGAAGTTTTCTGTCAGCAATTCTTTAATGATCCTCTGTGTTTTCTGTTTTCTCCTCCTGTTCTGGAACTCTCATCACTTGCAGATTTTAGCTTTTGATTGTATCCCACATAATTCTCAGGTTTTCTTCATTTTTCTTCATTTTTTTTTTCTGATTTTTCCTCAAACAGAGGTGTATCCAAGTATTTGTCTTCAATTTCACTGATCCTGTCTTCCATCATTTCAAACCTGCTCCTCAGCCCTTCTATGACACCATCCATTTCTGAAATCTTGTTGTTTATCTTTTGGATTTATAACTGTTGTTTTTATATGATTTCTAGTTGTGAATTTATTTTAGCATTTTGTTCCTGTATAATTTTCTTGAATTCTTCCATTTTTTTTGTCTTTATTTTCCATGAATTTGTCTATTTTTCCTCATTTTTGTCTGCTTTTTGCTTCGATTCTTTGATAGCTCTCAATGTTAGAGATTTGAATTCCTTATCAGGTAGTTCTAGTGCCTTTTCTTCTACTGGAAGGTCATCTGGTGTATTATTTCTGACGCCTACTGGAACCATTGTGTCCTGTTTTTGTAAATGTTTTGTTATTGTCTGCTGTCTTTGGGGCGTTCAGTAATTATTTTCCTCATTTATTGATTATAGGTTTGTTTGTTTTGTCCTGCTTTTTTGTTTTATTTGGTTATGTCTGAGCAGGCGGGCTGTGCGTTCTTTGTTGTTTGCTTATTTGTAGGCACGGTACTTTTCACCTCCTTCTCCAATGAGTAGGGTCAGTCACTCAGGTATGGTACAGCAGGGCAGGTCCAGCTGAAGGGGAGTTGCTGGAATGGGTTGTATGTGGCACGTACTAGGGCTGACAGGGCAAGGCGAGAATCAGTGCAGGGCAGGTTCCAGTAGGCCATGCCTGTGCTGCTTGACAGTGTGATGTTCAGTGCACGGTGCAGGTAGGCACGAAGGAGGGGGTAGATTGTGATGTGTGGAGCTAAGATGGGTATAAGAAAGAAGAGAGACAGGAAAGAGGAATAGGAGCCCAAAACATACACACAAACAAACAAAAAAAGAGTGCTAAAGGAGCTTGCTGTTAGAGTGGAGAGATAAGAGACTGAGAAATGCAGAAAAACAAAAAGAAAAAGGGTAGAAGATCAAAAAAATGAATAATTAAAAATTAGATCAAAAATGAAAGAAAAGTCCCCAGGGATCCCCACAGTGCGGCTAGTAGAACTGGGGAAGTTGCTCCCAGGCCGTGAAGTACAGCCTGGCTAGAAGGGGTAGAGGTGTCACACAGTGCCATGTATTCAGGAGACAGGAAGAGAAGGTAAGTATAGAGAGATGAGAAACTGGAAATTAAGAAAGATGATAAGGGAAAAAGAGAGAGAAGAAAACAAAGAAACAAAAAAAAAACCAAAAAAGCAAGAAAAAAGAAAAGCCCCCAGAGATGTCACTGTGCATCTGCGCAGAGTAAGGGAGTAGCTCCCAAGCCACACAGTACTCTCCAGCTAGAAGGGGCTCCCAATCCTAGAAAAGAAAAACAAACCAATCAAAAGAGAACAAACAAACAAATTAAAAAAAAAAAAAACCCGGGGGTCCCACCAGCGTGACAGCATGGGCCAGGAAGCAGTTTCACAGTCAAACGGTGTTTCACAGACTTTCAGGAAGCAAAGATGGCACATGGAGCCAGGTGTTTGAGAGAAAGGAGGGGGAGGTGGTGAGAGGTAAGGAAGAAATCTAAAGAAGTGGAAAAAAGCAACACCATCACCCAACAAATGGCACTCAAGGAGCCGACCAGTGCAGATGAGTGGAATCCCAGCGACACTGGGGTGAAGTCGGTGCTTCTCGACCAAGAGACTGTGGCCGCAGGAAACAGAGGAGGCTGAGTGGGGGTGAAGAAGGGTGGGGGTTGGAAAGCGTATATCACTGGTTACCAGTTCTTCTGTCTCCTGCTGGAAACTCCGTGAAGATGCTTTCTCATACCCTCTGTTTGCTGACCTCTGATAGGAGTCCAAGATGGCAGATCCATTCTGCGGTAGCTGATAGGGGACGGGGACCTCTGCGTGTATCTCTCCTCACTCTCTGTTCTTGGTCAGTTGCTTAGTCTGTTCAGTGCTTGGCTGAGGTGTTTATCTCTTCATTTGATTCTTAGGGTTTCAGGATTGATGTGTCTCTGTTTGACTTAGTTTTTCAGAACTTTGCTGTGGAGGGAAGGTGTGGTGCTTCTGTCTCTAGTGCCATGTTGCCTGAAAGTCCTTACCTTTTTCTATGTGATCATAAGCAAATTATCTAAGCACTTCTAGTTCCATCATTATATTTGCTCTACATCTCTGGGAGTCTGTAAGGTTTAAATGAGTTATTGCATTTAACAGGACTGGCACACGTGTTTAATAAATGTTAGCTATTATTCTCTTCATAGCATTTGTGTTTATTTAGTATCTCAGGCTTCCCAGTGGAAGTAGGGCAAAGAAGCTGATGTTTGGAGCTGTTTGGGGGAATCTGAAGGGCAATTTCCAGGTCAAGATCTGTGGTGGGAAAGGCACTTTTCATTTCATTCCAAGGTCCACCAAGGGACTGCTCCCTCCAGCCTCTTATGAATGAGGTCAGGGAGAAAAGGGAACCTTGTCAAAAAAACACAAAGAAGCAGAACTTGATCAAAGCCCAGAAAATCTCTCTGCAAAGCTATCGATTAAGATTTAGGATTTTTTGTTCATTTGCAGTCAAATACACTTGGAGGAAAATTACCAGAACCTCCTCTCAGCAGTTAAGAAAACTGTCTCTGATTTGATTCTTGCTTGGGCCTTCCCTTATAAGTAACTTTCTTTTCTACTTTAGAATATCTCTAGCTGTCAAAGTATATGCTAACAACAACAAAAAAAAAAAACTAAACTAAAATTTTAATATTCCATGCACAGTTCTCCAAGTGGTCAAGGAATTAATAGGACAGTATAATTGAAAGCAACATTGTACAAAGGAAAGAAAACACAAGCTATCTATAAAATTTAAAAATTTCTTGTAGCCACGTTAAAAAAAAGTAAAAAGAAACAAGTGAAATTCATTTTAATGGCATATTTAATTTAAACTGTTAATCCAAAATGTCATTTCAACATGTAATCAATATAAAAATTATTCATGAGATATTTGTGTTTTTATATACCACGTCTTTGAAATCTAGTGTGTATGTTACACTTAAGATACATTTATATTCAGATGCTAAATTTTCAGTGGTGAGTGTTAAATGCAGTTCTTTCAAAATAATAAAGTTGTGTTTCGAGGAAAAAATATTTTTTACGGCTTCCATTTTTTAATTCACATGTGAATTAATTAAAATTAAAATTTTAGTTCCTGAGTAACACAAGCCACATTTCAGTGCACAGTAGCCCATTTGGCTAACGGCTACTGTATTAGTGCAGGTTTACAGGAAAGAGTCAGAAGCTATGTGTTTGAATCCTGCCTCTCCCATTTATTCACTTTGTGTCTTTGGGCAACGCGCTCATCAGCTCAGCCTCAGTTTTGTCATCCTCATCCAGTCCCTAAGCCCATAAATTTGCTGGGAGGGTTGAATGAGATAATGTAAGTGAAACTGTTCTTGATGAATGAACTGTAAACCCAATTTAATGTCTTTAATACTATGGAAAGAGTTAGTTAGGGGTTTTAAACCAGATTCCACATTTGTGGAGGCAGAAGGAAATCATCTCCTCTAACTATTGCCAGTGATGATTATAAATCCTAAAGTTACTATTCAGTGGATTAGTAGCTTTTTTAAGCCAACTTTTTTGTATTTCCTGTTAGGAAAATCAATGCTTTCATTTTGATTTATAAGCTCTCAAGCTGTAGTTTTTAATTAAAAAAAAAAAAATAGTTTTTTTTTCAAGAGTTTAAGTGGCAGCATGGTCACAGTGGGGTGTGTGTTTGTGTTTGGAAAAAATACACATCAAATTGTTAAGACTGTTTACCCCCAGAGATGGAAAGGAGAGACTTCCCTGTTGTACGTCAGAGATTTCTCTAGTATTTCAAGTTTGAACAAAGACCACGTGCTACCTTTGTAAGAAAATTCAGTACATATAGAAAAAAATTCATCTTATACCAGGTAAAGGGCTGTGATTTATAAATCTAGATAAGAGATCAACTTAATTCCCTTTGGAGAATCAGTGCCGTGATTGCTCATGAGAGTTGTGAATATGGATAAATCAATAGACCTTTGCTTTTTCTCATCACGGGTCCCATCTCTGTGGGCTTGCCTGTGTGAGCAGCATCTCCACCACAAATCAGTACCTGCAACCTGGATCACCTGCCCTTGGAACTGTTTCTTTGGGTTCATACTTGATGTGCTTGTTCATTGTTCCTGTCCACAACATTTTAAAAAACACATGACATGTCTCTTCTCGTGGATGTCTTCTTGAATTCCAGTTTTAGCCTCTAAAGAATTACTGTTTGTTTGAATTGCTCCACCAAATGAGTTTCTTTCACATGAGCCTTGAAAGCTCTATTGAGATCACATAATCTCAGGCATACCCTTGGGATTTGGTGAAAATCCATCTAGGTAGTTTCATGCTAAGCAGCCACAGAAAGATAGAATCAATCATATGCATTTACATTATCCCTGAAAAGAGTACTAGATATCAAGTGATATGAAGAGCCCAAAAAGACCATCCACTCGAAAATATCTCCTGCACTGGCTTTCAGCCAGCTGTCTTGTAGGACTCTCTTGAGCTGACGTGTTTAGGTAGATGCACTTCCTATTTCAATACACAAATTGTCTACCTGTGTGCCCTAATATTAATATGCTTAATAATTATTGAACACTTACCATGTGCAGACACTGTGGTAGGTGCTCAGGATACAATGGTGAACAAGTACAGACATGGTTGCTACCCTTAGGGAGTTGTTATGGTTGGGGAGATCTGTTCATTAAAATGATCACATAACCAAATGGAAAAATTTAACCATGGTAGTACATAAAGGCAAAGAAAATAACTATTGGAGGGTTTAAGCAGGAAATAACCTAATTGTAGAGGTCAGGGCAGGCTTCCGTGATTGAACTGAGATCAAAAGCATGAAAAAGAGTTAACTAGATTACAGAAGAGAGATGGAGGGTGAACCTTCCAGGAGGAAGCTCTGAGGTAGAAGATAGCATAGCACATTTAAGGAAATCAAAGAAATCTCATATACCTGGAGTTCAGAGAACAGGCAACATCACATGGGAGAGGTAGGCAGGGGCCAGACCATACATGACCTGGTAGGCTATGCCACTCACGGTGGTCTTTAAGTAAAACCAAAATGAATACACATCTGAAAGGGACCTCTAATATTGCTGGGACTATTTAGACCATCAGTAGCCTGTCTTCAATCATATAGGCAAATGAAGAATTAACATGGAACCTTCTCCATAGGTCTTCAGAACAATCATCGCCAACTTTGGATTTGTAGCAAATCAGATCTTAGCATCCTCCTGCCCACCCTCCATTCCTAGAGTTTCTAATTCCATACATCTAGGGCGAGGCATAGCCATCTTTATATTTTAAACATACTACTGGTGATTCTGATGGGCATTAAAATCTGGGAATCATTGCACTAAAAATTCAATTTTGGGTATTTCCCTTTTATTTATAGATATTATCAACCTCATTGAGGAGCCCTAGTAGCTCAGTGGGTAAATGCTCAGCTGCTAACCAAAAGTTGGAGCCCACCAGCCACTCTGTGTGAAAAAGGTGTGGCAGTCTGCTTCTGTAAAGATTTACAGCCTTGGAAACCCTATGGGAGCAGTTCTTCTCTGTTATATAGGGTTGCTATGAGTCGAAATTGACTTGACAGCAGTGGCTTGGGGTTGGGTTGGTATTAACCTCAATAGAATAGATATCACCGGTCACTTTTGAAAATTATCTGTTGGGGAAGAAAGTTTACAGCAAGGTCTTCCTCTCTTGATATCACTGGGCTCTGTGACATTCTATATTTTGAAGTTCCTGGAATCTTTTCTATTAAGAAAATATTTATATGTTCGTATTTCTTCTTTTACCTTCCTCTTTGGAAGATTTTTATTCTATATAAGTTGGTACTTTTATTTATCATGAAGCTGTATTAAATCAATCATTACAGCAAACTCAGCGTGTCTAGCATTTTGAGCTAGTGCTATTTTTTTTAATCTTGTTTCTCATCCAGTAAGAACTTGCTATAATTCAAATACTTCCTTACAATCAATATAATTTGTATTTTCTAAACATTTCAGAAATAAGACAAAAGTGTTTTCTCATAAACTAAAATTGGCTCATTGGACCTGGAGATTTTTTTCCCTTTCCTTATCTATTATTCCTTTTCCATCTGTTAGGCTGACTGAGGTGTCTGCTCTTCCTGGAAGCTCCCCTGAAGAGCATGTAGCCACAGTCCCTGGTGAACAGAGAGTAATCTGCCTACCACCAGCATCTTGGCAGCAGCCACAGTTGGACACTAAATCCAGCTGAGCCACTTGAATTCTTTCTTGTGGGAATTTAAAATAGGGATCCAACATATCTGATTAGTTGGTGTGGGGCACTTAAAGTAGGAGGTTACGTAGAATTGGGGCTGGACGGCTATAATTCCCCATGGGCAAAAGAGGTGTATGCTGAGAAGCTGTTGGGGGAGGGAAGTCAAGGGAATGGGAGGACATGGACAGGAAGCAGGGAAGGGAGGGAAGGGAAGGTGCTGAAGGGGATTGTAGTAATGCTGGGAAACCTTGTAGCTGAGGGAGTGGAATGGATGTAAGAGGGACAGAAAAAGAGAGAAACAGAAAAGGAGGAGACTGAGAGAGATGAGATGGGGCAAGAGAGACAGTGGGACAGAGAGAGTGATGGGGGAGAGAGAAACAGTGATAGAAAGGAGGAAGAGATCAGGAGACACACAGCAAGATGGAGATAGTGAGCAGTTGCTTTGACTCAGGAGAGTTTTAGCCCCATGTGAAACCCACCCAGCCTTTTCTTCCTGCCCCTGAATTCTCTGTTGGACTCGTAGTTTCTATCTTAGTAATCTAGTGCTGCTGTAACAGAAATACCACAAGTGGATGGCTTTAACAGAGAGAAGTTTATTCTCTCGAAGTCTAGGAGGCTAGAAGTCAAAATTTAGGGTGCTAGCTCCAGGGGAAGGCTTTCTCTCTCTGTTGACTTTGGGGGAAGGTCCTTGTCAACAATCTTCCCCTAGTCTAGGAGCTTCTCAGTACAGGGACCCTGAGTGCAAAGGTCATGTCCACTCCTGGCTCTTCTTGCTTGGTAGTAATGAGGTCCCTCTCTTCTCCATTCTCTCTTTTATATCTGAGAAGATTGACTCAAGATACCGCTTAATCCTGTAGATGGTATCCTGCCTCATTAGCATCGTGGCCTCTAATCCTGCCTCATTAATGTCATAGATTTACAACAGATAGGAAAATTACATCAGTTCACAAAATGGAGGACAACCACACAATACTGAGAATCATGGCCTAGCCAAGTTGACACACGTTTTTGGGGGGCACAGCTCAATCCATAGCAGTTTCCTTCCAAATATTATTCATTTATCTGTTTTATTTTTTCAATAATGCTGATTCCTTAAAATCCTGAGCTAAATCTGTAGCATCTGTTTTTATTTTTAACTTTTTATTGTGAAATTATTTTAGACTCCAATGAAAGTTGAAAAATAGTGCAGAGAGTTACTATGTGCCTTTCCCCCAGCTTTCCCCAATTACAGCATCTTATATAACCATAGTACACTGATCAAAACCAGACCATTAACAATGGTACAATACAGTTAACTACAGACCTTACTATATTTTTATGCAAACAACATGCACCTTCTGCGATTGTTTCCCTCCTCCCTCCCTCCTCCCATGAGATATTTTCATAAGCATTCTATGGTAATTTTTTACAGCAACATGTGGAAGAGGATGGGCATGGTGGAGCTTGTGAGGGTGTCTCGTGGGGAGGGCGTGCTGCCAACAAATGCAGAGGGTGCGCGTTATTTGCGTGAAAGTACAGTACTCAGGTTTGACCAGTTTTTACATGTACTCATTTTTGTATATTTGTGCAAGTTGTTGTTGTTGTTAGGTGCCTTCGGGTTGATTCCGACTCATAGCAATCCTATAGGACAGAGTAGAACTGCCCCATAGGGTTTCTAAAGAGTAGCTGTTGGATTCAAACTGCCGACCTTTTGGTTAGCAGCTGAGCTCTTAACCACTGCCCACCAGGGCTCCGTTTGTGCATAGTTCTGTGAAATTTTATCACATGTGTAGATTTACCACTAAAGCTGTAGCATTTTTTTTTAGAGGTAATACATTCACATGGTTAAAAAATCAAAACAATATTAAAATATATTCAATGAAACACTTAAATCCTACTCTCACCCCCAACCATCCTATTCCCTGCCCCATAAGTAGTGACTTTTACTGTTTTCTTGTGTTTCCTTACATTAATTCTTTTGAAAACACAAGCAAAACTAACATGTATTTTTATTTTCTTCCTTTCTCACATAAAAGTTGGAGCTCACTGTCTAAACTATTCTGCACCTTGCCATTTTCACGGGCTGGCACAAGCACTTTGCTAAAAGTTGGCAGTTCAAATCCACCCAATGGCTTTGCAGAGGAAAGGTCTGGCATACTGCTTCCATAAAGATTACAGCCATGAAAACCCTATGGAGCAGTTCTTTTTGTAACACATGGGGTCACCACGAGTCAGGAGCCGACTTGATGCCAGCTACAACTATACATACGTTGGAGATCATTTCAACCTTTACCCAAAGACCCTTCTCCTCTTTTTTGTGGGTGCACAGCATTCCATTATGTAAACCCTGCACCTTTAATTCAGTTGAGCCATCTTTAAGTGAGTTTCTGTGTCAAACAACCAAGACACAATATATCTTACAAAACACAAGTCTCCGCAAAGCTCCAAAGGAGAGGCCCAAATGTGAACAGTGAACTTGGGGAAGGCTACCAGATGATCAGGAGCAAAGTGGCCACCTGGCTGGAACCAGGAAGTGTAAAGCAGAGTTAAAGACAGAGAGCTCACCTCTGTTCTGAAAAGATGGAATTTTTTTTTTTTTTAAATCAGAGAGAACATCCCCTTAACTATTTAAGACAATGGGGTCTAAGTGAGTTAACACCTGGCATTGGAGACTCAACCAACACTCAAAACTGTCAGAAGTCTGCCAGATGACTGACAGTTGGTGCTTACGCGGGAAAGCAAGAAGGAACATCACTTCACTGTCTAGGCCAAGTTGAAAGGGAGACAATGTTTCTAAACGATAGCATTTAATTAAATGCTCATATTTTAGAGACAGACCTTTTTTTGGTAAGTTTATTCAGCTTTATGTTCTTAGTTTATTTGTATTTTTATCCTGTAGTTCATCAGTAAATTTATTTAGCTTTGTATACTTAGCTCATTTTATCCTACTTCATTGTTCGTTAATTACTCATTTTTATTTTGTTATTTTATCTTTTGAGATAATCAGGAAGTATTCAGTTTATTCTCTAATTTCTCTTGAGCATGTATATGTTGTCGTTGTTAGTTACTATCGAGTCAATTTCGACTCATGGCAACCCTATGTGTGTCAGAGTAGACCGAACTAACTGTGGATTGAAAATATTTGGAAAAAAAAGTTCCAAAAAGCCAAATTTGAATTTGCTACGGTGCTCCAAGTGCTGAATCCCCACAAATGAAGTGATGTGTAGGCATCCCCTGCTGTAACCTCCCATCACTTCATGGATCCTCAGCTTCTCTCCAGCACTGGTTGTTTGAGCATGGCTTGCCTCTCTTCTTTTGTATGCTACTTGTGTTGTGTGCACCCTTTGTTTCTGTGAAAAAATGGCTCCTAAAAAGCAACTGAGTGGTCAAAGCAATCCTTCAAAGGCTAAGTGGGAGGGGGTTCAGGAGAGCCAGAGGAGGGAGTTTCAGACTAATAAGGGATGGCTGGCTAGCTCTGGAAAGAACAGCCACAAGAACTTCAAGATCACCGGCAAATGGCATTGGCTGATGCCCAGCGGCATCTTTGTTCCCAGAAGAACTCAAGAAACTCCAAGAAGAGAAGGACTACCTTTCAGAGCAAGTCTTCAATTGTGATGAAACAACTATTTACATAGCATTTACATTGTTTTAAGTATTAAAAGTAATCTAGAGATGATTTAAAGTATACGGGAGGATGCGTGTAGGTTATATGCAAACATTATGCAATTTTATATAAGGGATTTGAGCATCTTTGGATTTTGGTGTCTGCGGGGAGTCCTGGAACCAATCCCCTGTGGATACCGAGCAATGACTATAGTTATTTCCAGGCTAACCCAGTGTTACCTTACTGCTTTTGATAGCCCAAGAGTTCGCTAGAAAGGCAGTTCCATTCAGTGAATATTTATTGAGTATCTTATGTGTGTCAGGAACCATGTTTAAGATGGTACTTCCTACTCAAAGAATCCCTTGGACTCTCGTAAAAATTGACCATGCTCCATTCACACAGGGCCTCTCCAAATAACAAGGGAAAATGGGCAGAGTTTATATGCTGATGGAGGACAATGGCAAGTAGCATTCTCAGCCACTTGTATTTCACCTTTTTATCTTTTCCTCTTAGCTTTTATTTAACTCTGTTGTCTTATTTATTTGTTTACCTATCCTTTACCCTCACACACAAAAATGAAAGCTCTAAGAGATCAGAGTCCTTGTCTGTCCTCGTCACCTAGGACAGTGCCCGGTGCACAGTGGGTGCTCAGTGAGCACTTTTGAACGAATAGGGCAGAAGAGGCAGTTGAGCTTACAAGTAATAGCACCCCACCAGAAGTCAGGGAGACCTGAATTCTCATTCCCACTTTGCTTACTGCATGAACCAGCAGGGAAAATTGCCTTTTCTAAGTCTTAGCTTCTGCATTTGTAAAATGAGGTGAATGATTCAGGCCCCAAACATGGGTTCTCGGGTCAGAATACCTAGGTCCTATCCCAGCTCTCCACCACCATCTGTCAGTTTGTCATAACTCTGGTGGCTTGTTTGTTGCTATGATGAATCTATGCCACTGGTATTTCAAATAGCAGCAGGGTCACCCATAATGGACAGGTTTCAGCGGCACTTCCAGACTAAGACAGACTAGGAAGAAAGGCCTAGAAATCCACTTCCAAAAATTAGCCAAAGAAAACCCTATGGATCACAACAGATTATTGTCCAGTATGGTGTTGGAAGATAGCCTCCTACATTGGAAGGCACTACACAATAGCTGCAAAAATAGACTCAAGCGTACCGACGCTCATGAAGATGGCGCAGGACTGGCAACATTTCATTATGGTGTACATAAGGTCACCGTGAACTGAAGCCGACTCCATGAAAACTAACAACAACATCCCATCTCTGTAACTTCTAGCTATGTGTGAACTTGGGTAAGCTACTTAAGCCTCTGTATTTCAGTTTTCTCCTTTTCAAAATGGGAGAAATACTGGTAATCTACATCATAGGATTGTTGTGAGGACTTCATACTCCCTTCAAAGTACATAGCATGGTTCTCTGTACATAGTAAATGCACAATAAATATTAGCCACTTCTATCATCATCATTAAGAGGCCCTGGTGGCACATTGGTTAAGCACTTGGCTGCTAACTGAAAGGTCCACAGTTCATACCCACCAGCTTCTTTGCAAAAGAAGGATGTGGCATTCTGCTTCCATAAAGATAAAATCCTTGGAAACCCTATGGGACAGTTCTGCTTATTCTTACACAATTTGCTACGAGTCAGAATCCCCTGGACAACAACAGGTGTTTTGGTATTGCCATGGTTTTTGTGAGAATCAAATGAGACAGAGTTGATGTATATTTTATTCTACACAGTATTTTGCTACATAAAAATCTGCACAGATACATATTTCCATATTGCTATGTTTCCCCTCTCAAGGACACACATTTATCTCCTAGCAAGAGCCTTCAAGAACGACAGTCCTTTTAACCAGATTCATAGATACCATTAAGAATCTTCCAAATGCTAGCATACTGATGGAGAGAGATTTTGGAAAAGTGAGCTTTTGATTGACTCTAATGCAATGCTTTAAAAGTAGGCATTCACTCTGTCTAAAGAAGATGCCAAGAAAATGCCTTTTGGCTCAACTCATTTTGTTATGGGAATTCTTCAGAAGAATTGAAAATATATCACCAAGAGGTGGTTCTTATCGCAAGCCACTTACTTTATTTATTTCTTTATTTATTATTTTAATTGTACTTCAGGTGAAGGTTTACAGAACAAATATTTTCTCATGAAACAGTAGTACACATATTGTTTTATGACATTGGTTAATAATCCCACCACGACATGTCAACCCTCTCCCTTCTCGACCTTTTTTTTTTTTTTTGGTGAAAATATACATAGCCAAAGATATACCATTTCAAAAACTTCTGCATGCACGGTTCAGTGACATCGACTATGCTCTTCCAGTTGTGCTACTATTCTCACTTTAGATGAAGGTTTACAGAACAAAATAGTTTCTCATTAAACAGTACTCATGTTGCCCTATGACAATGGTTAACAACCTCACAACATATCAACACTATCCTCACTCAACCTTGGGTTCCCTATCACCAGCTTTCCTGCTCCCTTCTGCCTTCTAGTTCTTGTCCCTGGACTGCTGTGCCTCATTTGTCCCATTTGGTTTTATGGGGAACAAGCTACTTTTTTGCTGATATGTATTTGGAAAGCTGATAGGAAACCACAGCCCTTTGTCCTTATCAAGAAAAATTAAACAAAAATAAATAAATAAATAAGAGGTTTTCCTGTTCTTGTGTTATCCTGGAAAAATACTCACTAGAATGTCAAATATTAGGGTTGCATCTATGGTATAGCACTTGCTTAACAAAGGCGGACAAGATACTTTAGTGGGAAATTGAAGTGTACAGTAATAGTTTTACCCACAAAGAGTAAGGCAGAGCTGTTTCAAAATGATAGAAATCTGAAATTGGATATTTAAATATGGCAAAATGAAGGTGTCTAAAAGCATGTGGAAGCATTGTAACCAAATTTTCATCCTGTCACATAATAAAGTAGAAAATATTCAATAGCTGTGAGATTTAAATGATATGTGCCTGATCTGAGCACAGGGAATGGAGAAGGTTGCCTTTGGAATAAACTATCTAAAATTCAAATACTGCAGGCTTTGATTTGTAAAAGCCCAAGTCAATACAAGCAAATTTCTAACCACAGTGAGAAACCTTTTTAAGTTTTATTTATATTTGAACTGAGCTAAAAGCTCTTCCTGGTTATCATTTTGTCTTTCCCTTAGGGCTAATTCTTTCAGTCTGAAACGCTTTTCTAAATCACATGAAGGAGGGGTGGGATTTGGACCTGCAGCATGTCCTGTGCTCTTTGCACACACTGGGGAGTCCGGAAAGTTTGAGAATAATTCCTGTATTCCCAGAATTTGTACTAATAATGGAGTGATACACATTCCTGTGGAACCCAAGAAGCGAGATAAATTGTTTGACATTGTTTCAGATTATTCTTTTCAAACCGCCACTTAAGTAAAATGGAAAAATCCTTAACTACTTAAAGAAGTTCAAGAAAGACTTGGCAAGGTCAGGGTTTTAAAGTGGAGGAACAAGTAATTAAAATTCCTTTTGATGCTAATAAATTGTTTGATCTGTTGGTAAGAAGTAAAGGTGAAGTTGCTGGAAAAAAAATATTTGCCAAGGAAAGTTTATTGAGTTGCTTGCTAGGGTGCCTTCATCTGTTGTGTCTGTTTTGGCTGGCCAGACAAAAGCACCACGGAGTATCTAATCCCCATCAGGGTTTCTTCATTTAATGTCTCCTGTGCAAGCGGAGGTTAAAATAAAATATAGACAATGTAGCAAAAAGAGAAATTCCTTGAAGGAATAATTTTCTAGAAGGAAGTAGTAGGCACTTTATATCACTGAGAATTGTAGGAATATACCCATAATTTCTTAGCTAGAATAAATAATTGCAATGATTCTCAGTGGGGGGGGGGGGTAATGAAAGAATGTATCTTAGACCTCTACAGGGTTTATGAGTATCACCAGGAGGAAAGCGTATACAATTTTATGAATATGTATACAGGAAGCAACTGAGTGGTTAAGAACATAAACTCAGCAGCCAAAAAGGCTGATTTACATCCTGGTTCCACCACTTACTGCCTGTGTGAATTGGGACACTTTATGCAGTGTCTCCATACCTCAGTTTCCCCATGCAAAATGGGAATAATTATAGTACAAGGCACTGTGTGCATTAAATGTACATACAGCAACTAGAATTGTACCTTCTGTGGTGAAGCATGGATTTAAATGTTTGAGAACAATGAATTAGGGTAAGTTATTAAAGACCTTTGATGATTGAACTGGGGAGGGGAGAAGAGAGGATAATGTGTAATCTCATGTAAAGGCTAGATGTCTGAAATTATTCTTGCAGAGAAAATATAAACTAGAAAATTCAGATTCCGAAAGGAGCTAGCTGTTGAAGAACACTAGAGTTAGTTAAATGGTGCCTGATAATTGTCTAGTGAGAGACCCGTCATTACTTGTACCTAGGTGGTTGTATTTCTTTAAAGTTGTACTCACATTGTACCTCCTGTATATCTATGTATGTATGTATATATACATACATACGTACATATATACAGACATTCATATGTATACACATGTATGCACATATATATTTATGTATTATATGTATGTGTACATATTTTTCCTTTTGTGTGTGTGTGTGTGTGTGTATGTGTGTGTGTTTTAAGCAGACTTAGTGCCTAAAGGAAAATAACTAGACTCTCTTTGGGCTTGACCTGGCAAAACACATAATTAAATGACAGTAATTATTAGGCTGCTATTAATTTTGAAACATCCAAGGCTTGCAAACAACCTCAGTGAATACGCTCGAGTTTAGTTTTTAAACATGCAGAAGGACTCCTTTTGAACTCAGTCAAACATCCAGGGATGTGTGGGTGTGTGTGTTAAATTTATATACTGTCAAAAATGAACAGTTTAAAAAATTTGGCATCATATAAACTCACTGAATCCCCACTCTGGATGGATCCAGATCTCAGAGGAGCTCCAACTGGTTACTCTGGAACCATGTTATGTGAGAACTTGTCCCAATAAGTTCAAATGACAGGAGTCATTTGTCTCCAGGGTCTTTAGACTGAGCTGGAGTCTCTTGTGGACTAGGCTGCCCAAGGTGGCAGCTACACTACGTGGGCTGCATGGTGCTGAGTCTTCACCACAAGGGGGCAGAGTTCTTTCACTAGAGCGTCCACATTCCAGCACCAGCTCCATTCCATGCTCCTGCTCTGAGGCCAATTATGGTTTCTCGTATATTTAACCACTTTCTGCCAAATATTCGCAAACCTTTTTCTTTAAACTTTTGGTGATGTCACACGGCATCATTATGTAGTGGTTAAGAACAAGATTTTTGGAGCCAGCGAGGGATGGTCAAGTACCAGCTTCACCATATGATTTTGGGAAAGTTGTTTTAACTTCTATGATCTTATGTTTCTTCATCTGTAAAATGCTAATAATAGTTGTGTAAAAGGAAAGCAAAACACTCAGAATATTTGTACCTCATTATTCAAAGTTGGGAATTATCTGGGGTAGCTTGAGTAAGAAGCAGTAACACAGTCTTGGAATTCAAAATGAGAAAGAACATGGGCCGTTTGAACATACTTTCTAGTATTCCACTGCCAGTCTAGAGTGGTCTTGCAGATAAAGTAATCTCCAAGTAGGCAGAGACAGGCTAGTCCCAAGTCCTACAGCTCCAGCAGTGTGATATTTGGGTCAATAACATCTACTACATTCGGCAGTAACATTAAACTACACATATGAATGATATGTTTTAACTTTCTCAGTAGACCTGTGCTCCATAGGGTTTTCAGTGGCTGATTTCTTTGTTTGGAAGTAAATCACCAGAGCTTTCTTCTGAGCCCCCTCTAGGTGGACTCAAACCTCCAACCTTGCCGTTACCCGTGGAGCATGTTAGCCATTTGCAGCATCCAGGGACTCATCAAATTTACTGGATGCATAGCTTTGTCCAGTTTCCATTTGTGGCTTTTATTGGCAGTTTGCCTCCACTTCTCCTTGTAAGAGTTTTCATATTTTATCTTTATTGTGTGACTGTTCCCTGTCTTTAGCTGAAGGGAGCAAAGCACTTGAAAGGACTGAAGATTTGAATTATACCCCAGACTCCTTTCTTGATATGACATATTGGTTTCATCTGGGTAGGTTTAGCATTCAAGAGAAAGTGGCTTCCCAGGACTTGGAAGACATAATGAGGGGATGATCGCCATGTGAGGAGGTGAGCCTGAGGTCAGAGTTGAGAGTATGTAAAGATGCATAAGAAATGGCTAATAATTACACAAGAGACTGATAATTGCCCTTGTCACTTCAATGGTTTCTAATATGACTACCTTAGCCTTATTAAATGTTCCTGAAATAATTATCTATTTTAAAGGAAAAATGCTCATTTTTACTATTGTCAAGTGTTGAATTAAAATGTTTAATCGTTCCCCCAAGTACCAAGGATAGCAATAAATTTGGTGATCTGAGTAGAAATTTCACATCCTAATTTAAAGATGACCTTCAAAATGATGGAATGTTTAGATATTAAAAACCTAGAATTTACAAACCAACAATACTGTGTGAATTCAGGGGCCCCAGGAAGACTTCCTACCTAAGGTAATCATTTCCTATGCACTGCTTGATGCCCAAATTACCCTTTATCTGATGCACACTGTCTTTATTAAAATACTGTTGGCCATGGGTGGTCATACTCTAAGTTCTGTTCTTTTGCTTTGGGTTTTTTTTTTTTTTTTTTTTTAAAGGTGCTGGTATTCATTTTGTAACAAATCAGAAAACTTTCCCACTTATGTGGGTTCCCTCTGCCCCCAACTTCCCACCTTTCCCAGTGAATTTGCTATCTCCTGCACAGGCCCATTACCCAGAATTCATATTTTACTAAATGATGCCTTTATAAGAATCTTAAAAAAGAGCTTATCATCTGCCAGTATGTTCACATAAAATCCCATGATACACTGTGTATTCCATGATGGTGGGGTTATTTCCACCAGCCCCCAAGCTGGCATGGAAACCTGTCATTCCCACCAGATGATTCCATTAAGAGGATAGTGCTGATTTATTTGAACATATGCTCATCAATGACAAAGGAAAAAAGTACTGTTAGAAAAAGTAGTAAGTAGCTTACCCCATCTCTCTCTTACACATGCACATGCCTAGTGAGTGGTTACAAAGCATTGATGTGCACTAAAATAAAATCCAAATTCGTTTGCCCTAGCCTACATGGCTTCAATGACCTTCCTCCTGCCTATTGGCCCATTCATTACCACCTTGCTTCCTCAGTATGCTACTGCCATAGCTATCCCTACCTGGCCCTAAAATGCCAAGCCTGTTCCCACCTCCGAACCTTTAACCTTGATTTTATTTCTTCCTGGAATGCTCTCAGCATGGACCTTTACATGACTGATTTCTCCTCATCTCTTACATCTAAGTTCGAAAGTCTTCCCAGTTTAAGGTAGCCCTTCCCCCAGGCACTCTGAAACCCACTGTCTTGTTTTATTGTCTTTGGAGTTCTTATCACACTTTGAAGTTTGTTGCCTTGTTTTCTTATTCATTTTCTGCCACCGTTACACAAGCTCTCTCAGAGTATAGAACTTGTCTATCCAGTTCACATTGCATCCTTAGTCCAGAACATCCAAAGCACATAGTTGGTGCTCAGGAAATATTTGTTGAATGTAATACAGAATATATAATTCAACACTAAAACAAGTAATCAGTCATAATATGCACAAAGATACCTAGTACCTTAAAGGACAGAAGAAGAAACAAGCTATTATAATGATTATCATTTACTAAGCACCTTCTTAGACCAAAGTATTATACCTAAATTATCTCATCTAATTCTCACATTGCCCCTATGAGATATATTTTATTGAAACCAGGAAACCAGAACTCTGATAAATCAGGTAACTTTTCCAATGCCACAGCAATGATATATGGCCAAGAGGGATTTGAACCCATTTCTATCCCATAACAAAATCCTGTTGTTAAGCATTTTGCACAAATGGGGAAAGAAAATCAGAATATTTACAATGGGAGCCCCAAGGACAAGTTTGCCTGAATACCAGAAAAATTTCTAGACACAAGAAATGGCTATTGTGAACTGAACATATTTCATCATGGGATTCATATTGTTTAGGCTTCTTTTGTTAGCCGTGGTAGAAATCGCCACCTAAACCTGCTTGTGCAAAAATACAAAATAAATGATTCTTGTTGGGTGCCGTCAAGTTGATTCCGACTAGCCCACGAAATTGAACCATTCAGAAGGATGGCTTTAAAGGAAGTTTGGTCTAGTGCTCAAATCATGTCACCAGGGCCCATTTTTTGTCATAATTTCCATACTCTGCTTCCCTGGTGTTAACATGGCAGCTTGGTGGTGCCAGTAGCAACAGGCATTAAGCATTCTGTTTCACGTGAGTGGAAGGAGGAAGTTTGCTTCCCCAGTAGTCAAGGCTGCTGCCAGCCCATATGGCACTTTTGTGCAAATTAGAAAAGGTACCCCTTTCTCAAGGAAATTTTCAAAGTTACTGTATGATTTATTTATTAAGAATAATCATTGAGACACACATAAAAACACTGGAAAATTACACAAATCATACCATTGGAAACAAAATAGCACAATAATAATCACAGTAATTAAGAATTCAAAGACACAATCATATATTAATTGTTATAAAACAATTACATGTCTTGCTTTCAGGAAAAGAAAATACTTTATGAGAGTTTTAAAGCTTTTTACCTGTGCCAAAAATCAAATGATCATCTTTCTAGTGTCAAAAGTAAGAATGCGTACTCTGTTAAAATAAAAGTAAAGAGATTTATTGAGGGTTCAAGACAGTTCAAAGTGGGGAGACGCTAAGTCCACCAACAGTGAAACCAAACGCTCCCAGGTGGTGGAGTTAGAGAGGCATATTTATCTGGTAAAATCAGGAACTTAAGGTACAATTTTCTGATTGGAAGTTACAAAATTAGGGTAGTAGGAGGTGGGACAGCTTGAAGAGGGATCATAATACGATTGGTCTAAAGTGTATCTGTGGGCTATCTAGATTGGATAGTCTTCTAAATTACAAAAGTACATGACTATGTGAGTAAGGCCAGAGGTGGGAGAGTGGGGTTCCAGGGTGGTCACAAGGAAATCACAAGACAGTCTTTCTGAGACTATTCTGTTAAACTAGTACCTTTAGCAAACATCCCTTGAGAATTGCTTGAGCAGGAGATTGCTGATAAGGGCTTATGTCAAGACCCTCCCTCAGGGAAATTGTTCTCATTTCCTTAGTTACAGGATTAAGTCTGCCAAAGATTAAATGGTTGCTAGGAAAGAAAGCATAGGCTTAAGATGGAGTCTGGGCTCAGACCCAGGCCAGTCACTTTGATAGAGTCAAACTCCTCAATTTTGAGGCTCTCACACACTGGTCAGGTTGGCAACCTTGAATAGTTTTCATTTTAATTTTGAGAAGACAAGTTCCTGACTAGTGGACAGTATCAAATAAGTGAAATATACCCTAAACGTTTTAAAATAAAAGTACTTGGAATTTAATCTGGTGAATTATTACCACAAATATTTCAGTACTTCAACAAGAGATATTCTGAATGTTAGACAACAAATGTTAAAGTTTTAATTCCTCATATACTGATGTTCCTTCATATCACATTTCTTATTATGTTCATCAATTTCCAGTTCATATTTTACACTGTCGACATAGTTCCTATTCATTGCTATTTTTCAAGTTATATTTAATCTAAACACTATTATAAACTTGTATTTTAAAGGTGATATATATTAACGTAAAATATAGTGAAAGAAAACATTTATTTTAAAATTTAGCTCTGGATCATAGAAAGTGTAATTATGATATTCATATTTGAAGAAGAATCTCTAATATTTTCTATGATGGAGAGGTCAATGTCAATGTTAAGAGATTTTGAAATATATGTAGCTTTAATAATATATATTTTAAACATTATCACTTGATTTTTCTTCAAAAAGTTTTATTTCTTTATTGCTTTTAAGTGTTAGTGTATGCTGAATTTTGGTTGCTCCATCATGTTGCTTATAACATTAATTTTGCTTAAAACATCATACCAAATTGCTAAACCAATACATTTGAAAATTAATAGTTTTGAAGGCATATCATCTTGCGTTCCAGAATCTACCCACGTTTTAAGCTCCTTGCTTAGAATCACAAGGAATTTTTTTGTGATGCTAGATTAGCGAAGTCTCTTGATTCTCAAACTTTTTTATCCTTCCTGAATATAATGGTCTATATACACTCTGTTAGAGCAACAATCTTTACTTTCATCTATTAGAATGTTGTCCTAAGATGCTGATTGTCTTAGAACAAGACATCTTAGCACCATCTGCCCAAGAATTGTTCGAATAAATAAATAAATTACCTATGCTGGGGTTAATAAAGTTATGATAAAAATAAGTCTTGCCCAAATAATGATGTATCAATATGAATGATACTCCCTCAGATGCAATGCTGTTTGGCCATGCACAACCCGAACAACCGTATACAGCTTCCCTGCAAAGAGTGCAAGTCCTAATCTCGCTCTGTTTGGCCCCGATTAGCTGGATTTGAGTCATTTGCCTAAATCAGTAACTGTGATGGGTGCGTGCACTGTTGTAATGGGCCTTTTCTCTACTCTCAGGACTTGGGGTTAAAGTCAGTTTCCATAGAAGCCCATGGACTAGTACTGAAGGAATGATCCACCCCTATAGGAAAAGGTCATGAATGCTAGCCTGCAGAAATGACAAATGTGCCTTAGGTGTTTGATATCAAAGATAAGTAGGACTGTAGGGAGGAATCCATTTTTCAACATAAAGGAAAACCACAATTCCCACTGCATTATGCCTGAAGGTAAAGGTCTGAGTACCACTGCATAGGATTAAAATAACTTCAGGCCTTCTTGTTTGTTTGCCTAGGCTTTGGGGTTTTGTTTAGTTTGGGTTTTGCTGGTTGGTTTTCCTAAAGTGGCCTATGAAGGATCTTTAGGAAGAAACGATCCTGAATATTGAACACCTGCTTCAATTACACAGGAATAGTTGCCATGTGGGTGAGAAGGCAAGGGCACACTTATTTGTAAAATTCAAACAGGAACACCTGTTCCTGCCCATCGACCAGACACGCATGTGTTCACAGCTGATCTTTATTTGGATACTTATTTAAAAAGGGAGTTAATATCTGCCTTTTAGCAGTGGAGTTACAGCAAAACCATGTTACTGATACCTAGTTCTTCCGTTGCCAAGTGGAAACCCCAGGTTCTACTAGACATGACTTGTTAAAGCCCACAAATAAGAGGCCAAGGTGGGAGAAAAGAAAGGCACCTTTATTTCATTGCACAAGGAAAGGCACAATTGGGGCCACTGCCACCAAGACTGCTCACAGGCAGCTCAGGGAGCTGGGCTTTTACAGAGAGCAGAGGAGGAAATGCAAATGTATCATGGATATTCAGGACTGACCTTCACATGGGCACTCAGGGGTTGAGGATGACTATGCATTTTCTCTAAACAAGGGTTTGATTCTTCCTCCGGGATGGAGAAAGAGATGGATTTTCCTTCATTAGCACATTAAGTCTCCACCCAGAGGTGGGGTGCTTGTGTGTATTTTGCACTTAATGAGCTGATAGGTCACTTGCAGTTTTAAGATGGCGTAGAAAACCTACCAAAACTGGTTGAGGGCCGCTATGCTATGGTCCATTCTGTGGTTATCTTGTCAAGGACAATTTTAGAAGGATGTTCAGCCTATTCCCAAAGTAGGAGGATAAGCCAGAGCAGGTGTCTCTTAGAAGGGCTGGGCTCTGAGGCTGCCTGCCTCGCTTCCTGTCACCTCCTAGTTCCTTACCCTCTGAATCTCTTGCTATAAATTCCCACACATTTTTGCCTGCAAATAATTTTTCCTACTACAATACTTCCTATTACAAATATTTCTCCTACAAAATCACACAGTATTGGATCAAGTAAAAATGGTTAGCAAGTGTTTTCTTTTGAGGGGATTGCTTTTTGAGGGAGAAAGCATTACTCCTGAGTACGCCTGTATACCTGCCTTCAGACACACAGATACAATCACGTGCACACACAGTCACATACATAGTCACACACAGACACAGTTACACACACATAGTCACTCACACAGACACTGTCACACAGTGACACACTAACAGACATATGCACACACAGTCACACATAGACACATTCACACACGTAGTCACACACACAGATACAATCACACACACAAGCAGAAACAGTCACACACACAGTCACATACACTGACAGTCACACAGGCATACAGTCACACACACTGTCACACAGACACACAGTCACACACACATATTTCTTCACACAGTCACACACATAGTCACGCACACAGATACATATAGTCACACACACAGATGCTGTCACACAGACACACGCACATTCACTCACACAGTCACGCATTCACGCACAGTTACACACAGACACACACAGACACACTCACATGCAATCACATATACACAGTCCCACACAGACATACACGGTGTCACACACACGACACAGTCACACATACACAGTCACTGTCCATGATGGCTTCTAGTCAGTGAAGGAGTCACTTTCTCACTGATGTTAGTACTTCATTTGTGAATGCGTTTAGCAAGCGCTTTTACATTTGAAGTCTCAAAAGTTCTTTTTAAGTACATGACCTGTGATGAGAAAGGGTCAGCCAGCCCCTCATCTTACTGTATATAGAGAAGCAGGAGAAGCTTCAGCAGAGAAAGGATCCCAAATAGTACATAAAGGAATACTTAGGTCCATAGTTTGAAAGAGTTGGCTAAGACTTAACTTCCTCTGGTTATTCTTGGGTCTCAGGATAGTTATATAGATAGATGTATATGTCTCTATCTATGTTATTGTTGTCATTGAGTCATTTCCGACTCATGTCGACCCCCTGTGTGCAGAATAGAACTGCTCCATAGGGTTTTCAAGGCTGTGACCTTTCAGAAGCAGGTCACCAGGCCTGTCTTCCGAGGCTCCTCCGGGTGGGCTCAAATCGCCAGCCTTTCAGCTAGTAGTCAACTGCTTAACTGCGCTACCCAGGAGTCCTGTCTGTCTTTAGATAGATAAATATAGATACGTGATAGATAATAACACTGAATGAGCAAAAAAGAATACAATGTAGTAAGAATGTCATCAGTTAGGTATATAAACGGCTTTCTTTGTTAAAGAGGACTTCAATAAACAAGAAACCACAGAATATTCTTACCTACAAATCATGGGGAAAAAAAATTTACAACCATTTTTGTAAGAAAGGTTAGTTCCACTCTTCCTGGAGAAGAGAATGCCAACCCATCCTTTCTCAGTTTCATTGAGCGTTTAGAATTTCTGATTTCTGACAGGCAAGTGATGGGATAGGAGAGCTTCAGAATCAGAAAATTAAATCAGCGCCACAGAAAACTGTCAGAGACAAGTTTACATGGCTGCCAGGTAGGTGACTGCGTGTTTGATTCTGTCATAGTGTCCTCACACAATGGGCTGAGCGTGGCACCAGTGAGCTATTCTAGTCCCGTTGCATTGTGCATGAAAGTGCTGTGGGCTTCGCTCAGACAGGGGACTTGGTTGTCCCGAGTAGCCCTTAGGAGCTGAGTTAAACACAGATTCCCATGCTTTCAAACCCTTGTGATTCCTCCTGAAGGCACATTACTCAATTCACTTTATTCTTCCCGTGCCATATGGGCGCAGCTTTAAAAATCAAAAATCGCACAAAACTGCTTTAAATAGTCTCACATACAAACTTTCAACTCTCTTAGAATCTGACAAATCAAATCATTTTAATGAACCGCAGCAAACAGCTCATGTTGAAACAGCTGTAAGCACAATATGCAAATTGTGTTTACTGGTAGCTTATGCTCCAGAGAAATAATCTTTATATGACTGCTTTATTATTTACAGTAGTTTTGAAATTTAATTTTTGTTAACATTGACAGATGCCATCCACGTTAATACTTGGACGGTGATATTCGGAAAAGGCTAAACATATGCAGAGATCTCGTGTGTTTGTGAGTTGATAACGTGGTTGACAAATGGGTTTAACAATACCCAACCATTTCGGAGCAGCTGACGAAATTCACCTGAGGTCTGTGGTACCAGTGAGGAGGAATATGAATAACGGGAGAAGAAAGCAGTGGCTCAGAAGTGCAGTGTGTATAATGAAAGCATGACAGAGGATGATTAATTATATTTCAGAGCCAGATAATTCCTAGAGAATACGCGTGTACGATGAAAAGTTTCTAACCTTTCCAGTTGTAATTAAATGAGAGATTCATTCATCTAAGCTGAGTAAAGACTATTTTGTTCCGTAACAGTACTAATACACGTATTGAGATAGTTTCTTTTAAATATGCATTTTACTGCATGAACTGTAAAGTTGCAAAACTAAACAATACAGGGGATGAGGGGGTCAGGGATTACCCCACTTGAGAGAACTTCTCCCTAAGAAATGATCAAAATGGTTAAATAAAATTACAATGGCTTGGAAATTCCACCTGCGCTAAAATGTCTCAGAATCTACCCTCGGGTGAAAAGGAAACAGAACTAATTCTTTGGTGATACTGTTTCATGTTACTTTAGATTTAAATCTTCCACTGAATAATGTGGTTTGAGATCCAGCAGTATGGGTTTTTCATAATGTCCTACCTTTTAGTTTGCTAGCTTACAACCGTCTAGACTTTTTCTCGGCATTTCCTTTCAGACAACGAAAATCAATGGATCTAGAAAACATATTAAAAACTTTGTATCATTTTTATGAGGCAGTTTGAGTGCATACTAAATTCATTAAACTCAATTTTTTCAACGAATGTTTATGGACCACTATGTACGTGTCTGATGCTATACTAGGTGCTGCGGGAAGGCGGGGGTGGATTCAGTGCATACCACTGTGCCTAGCACCCAGTTGTTGTTGTTGTTAGGTGCTGTCGAATCAGTTCAGACCCGCAGCAACCCTATGTACGACAGAATGAAACACTGCCCGTTCCTGCACCATGCCCACAATCGTTGTTAGGCTTGAGCCCATAGTTGCAGCCACTGTGTTAATCCATCACATTGAGGGTCTTCCTCTTTTTCACTGACCCTCTACTTTACCAGGCATGATGTCCTTCTCCAGGGACTGATCCCTCCTAACAACATGTCCAAAGTATGTAAGATGTAGTCTCACCATCCTTGCTTCTAAGGAGCATTCTGGCGGTACTTCTTCCAAGACAGATGTGTTCATTTTTTTGGCAGTCCATAGTATTTTCAATATTCTTCACCAACACCACAATTCAAAGGCATCAATTCTTATTCGGTCTTCCTTATTCATTGTCCGGCTTTCACATGCATATGATGTGATGGAAAATACCATGGCTTGGGTCAGGCACACCTTAGTCTTCAAGGTGACATCTTTGCTTCTCGATGCTTTAAAGAGGTCTTTTGCAGCAGATTTGCCCAATCCAATGCATCTTTTGATTTCTTGACTGCTGCTTCCATGGATGTTGATTGTGGATCCAAGTAAAATGAAATTCTTGACAACTTGTCTTTTCTCCATTTATCATGATGTTGCTTGTTGTTCCAGTTGTGAGGATTTTTGTTTTTTTTATGTTGAGTTGTAATCCATACTGAAGGCTAAGGCATTTGACTGTGTGGATCATAACAAATTATGGATAACATTGCGGAAGAATGGAAATTCCAGGACACTTAATTGTAGTCATGAAGAACCTGTACATAGATCAAGAGACAGTTGTTCACACAGAACAAGGGGATACTGTGTGGTTTAAAGTCAGGAAATGTATGCATCAGGGTTGTATCCTTTCACTATACCTATTCAATCTGTATGCTAAGCAACTAATCCGACAAGCTGGACTATATGAAGAAGAATGGGGCATCAGGATTGGAGGAAGACTCATTAACAACCTTCAATATGCAGATGACGCAACCTTCCTTGCTGAAAGGGAAGAGGACTTGAAGCACTTACTGATGAAGATCAAAGACCACAGCCTTCAGTATAGATTACACCTCAACATAAAGAAAACAAACGTCCTCACAACTGGCACACAGTAGGTCTCAATAAATACGATGAATGAAGTAGACCCATGTGTCAATCTTTGAATTCAGTGGCTTCTGTCATCTCTTAGTCTGCTTTTCTAAAATAAGGAAAAAGACTAGAGAGTGTAATTAATGAATGAATATTTCTAAAGTGTTTTGATTGATGGAAAAGTAGTCTTATACCTCCTTTATTTCGTTTGTTTTGGTTTTTTTTCCTCTATTGCAATGTGACAGTGTTATGTAAGTGACCCAGAGCCAAATTAGCATTTGCAGTAGAAGATACCAGGTAAGTTAAGAATATACCTGCTAATAAAATGGATCCCAGTATTTAAATTCATAGCTAGAAACAGAATTCCTAACACCAATAAATTTTCATTTCTCAAAGGAACCACTCTAATGCAGATATCCCAGAAAACAGCATTTTATTCAGAGACTTTTCTTTCTCCCGCTCTTCCTTTCCTCCTTGAACATTCTCAGCAAATACGTCCTTTTCACAGTGTATTTGAGCTGTCTTGGGTCCCTTTTGGTGTATTGAAACTAAAATTGGAACCACTTTAAAGACACGTAAGAGCTAGTTATGAAAATATTTAATCCCACAAAGCGATTTAATCCTTGGGTATTACTTCTACACTAGTAGAATCCACTTCACTGTGTATGATGTTTTGAAGCTACAAGTTGAACTGATTCATCAGTGATGAAGAATTATAAGCAACAGTAACGCAGGTGAGATAACTATAAAACCCTAGATCAGTGATTCTCCACTGAGGGCTGTTTTACCCATTCCCCACCCCCCACATACAGGGTACATTTGGCAATGTCTGCAAACATTTTTGGCTGTCATGATTGGGAAGGGTACTATTTGTATCTAGGGGATTGAGGTCACAGACGCTGCCAAATATACATCACACAAGGCAGCTCCCCTCAACAAATAATTATCTGGACCAAAACGTTAATAGCACTGAGGTTGAGAAACTCTGTCCTAGAGGCTCCATCCAAGACTTTAAGAAGGCTGAGTGGCTTATAAAAAAGTGCTCAGTGTCACATGGACATGAGTGGCTGGTGTCTGCTATTGCTACCACCAAGGACTAAGTTAAATTCATTCTGGGCTTTGTCCCTCAGGTAAAATCACTTTTTCGTAGCCACATTCCCAAAATTAATTCATCATCCTGGAAATACTGTAAGAAATACCTTTTTTCTCCTTTTTGTAGTTCGAAAGAGATGTTTCTGTATTGGAAGGATTAAATCCTTCATTTTAGTTTAGTATTCCAAAGATGGAAGGAACTAACTTAGCCAGATTTTAGATGTAATTTATCCTGCTGAGCTATTTAAAGTCTTCATTATCATAAAAATAATTAGTTATTTTCCTAGTAACATTAGAATGGTTGTTGTCTTTGATAAAGTAAGTGATGAGGATACTTACTAAAACCGTTTCTTCTAAAATGACGATTTTACTTGAATACTTACGTCCAGTTTAAACGTGGGGGTGTGTGTGTGTAAAAGAGAAAATCAAATCTTCCAATGCTTATAATTTCAGCATAAGTTTTGCCATTAGGGGGTGAAGAGTAAGAAGTAACTGAGCCGCTTCTCTTCTCCCAATAAATTCCAAGTCATTTGAGAGATGACATGTCATACAATTGAAGATTAAAATATGTTTTACCTTTATTACTGGTAAAGCCAATTTGAGAGCAAGACTTAGGTATGCAGCCACAACCTGGCTTCTTTGTATCTTTCTCTCTAAATCGAATGTGCCCGCTGTGCAGGTCCGGGAGCTTTCTGCGCTCACTCAGATCCATTCATCTCCATTCTCTTGCTCTGCTCTGGGAGTGGGGGTGCTGTCCACCGGAGACTGCATTTCCTAGGCTCTCATCAGATAGGTTCAGCCAAAGAGATGCACTGGTGGGAGGTTCGAGGGTGATGGGAAGGGAAAAGCCAGGGTATTTCTGCCCTTGCAATGTCTTCTGCACAGTTCCAGATCCTGCCTGAGAGGCCTACCATGTTCCACCTTCCACTGAAGACTCTGAACTTGGGCCACAGTGAAGCCACCTCTTCCCTCCTTTATAGTGGTGGCTCCCTGATGTGGCTAATCCTCATCTCCATTTTGGCTCTGCAGCTCTTCTTTCACCTCAGGAACTCATTTTCTGATGAAAGCTCCATTCTAAAGACTCTCTGCTTACACTCACTTGAGATGCAGGCCACTCCACAGGGGCAGGGACTTGAAGTGAAGGTGTGCCTCCTGAGGACAGGCTCCTTCTCGAGGAAAGTCAGAAGGAGCTGAGCTGCTCCTGCTCATTTCCTTCCCCCAGGTTCTCCACTCAGATGAGGCACCCTCTGCCCATGGGACAAAGAGAAAAGGATCTAGGGAGGAGCTGCAGAGAGACTACTCCTTCCTCTACATTGGGAGCAATGTAGACTGTGTTTATGAGAATGGGCCTCAGAGCCAGAATGTCTGGGTTCACATCGTGGATCTTGCTAGCTGTGTTACATGGGCAAATCAGCCAACCCCTCTTTACTTAAGCCTCTGTATTAAGTTTGATCCAAAGGGGTGTGTGGGTATCTTGAATGGTCTGTCAAGTGCAGCAGGAGGAAGTGAGGCTCATGCAGGAAGGCCAGAGAACAAATAGAGTTTAGTACTCCCAGGCCCCAGAGAGGAACTACAGCACGCCAGATGCTGGACTTGGGGCACACAGAGGTCAGCACTAGCCACTCCATGGGAGGAAGATGTAGCGATCTGTTTCCGTAAAGAATTACAGCCTTGGAAACTCTATGGGGCAGTTCTACTCTGTCCTATAGGGTCACCATGAGTTGGAGTCAGTAGCAACGGGTTTTTTCTGGTTTAGAGAGGGAGGCAGCACACCTTGTGGAACTGTAGGGAATCACAGCAAGAGAGTGTGAGGAAGGTTAAGAAGTCAAGAGGCACGCGATTTGGGTTTGAATCTAGTTCCGTGACCTTTGTACTGATTATTCAACCTCTTTCTCATCTGGAAACCGAGGATAATAGAATCTACTTCTTACAGCTGTTGTGATGATTCAGTTAAGCAATGTATATAAAGATTTTAGAGAAGTGACTAACACCAACTAAGTGCTCCATGTATATGACTGCAATGGGGATATTATAATGGTGATTATGATGGTGACTGTCATTATTAGTCGTGCACCTACTATGTTCCAAATGCTAGGCTGGGCCACCTAGCAAATTCCTGTCTAGGAGCTGCAGTGGCACTGAGGTTTGAGATGAACCAGTCAAGGCTTTGAGATCCATACTGGTGTTAGTCATAATAGCATGCATTAAGTTCTTCATCACTTTATTCAGTTCTCATAACTCTGTCAGGATCCCGGAGGGTCATCTGACCCCCCTTTTTTCAGTGAGGAAGCTGAGACCCGAGAGAGGTTAAGTAGCCCACCCAAGGAAACATACATTGATAGTGAGAAGCAGAGACTTAAACCCAGGCCCCAAGCTCTCAATCTCCTTTCTGTGATCAAGTTGCTGTTATACAAAGGGCTCAGTATGGGACAACAGATGTAAGCACTTTTTTGGTCTTATCTTAGCAGCTTAGGGAGGTTATTTGAAATAGAATAAGTTGGAATGTCTAAGATTTCAAGTAAATGACAAGTCAAAATAAATATGAATAAAGGGATTAGTGAAATCACAGTGTTCTCAAATGTTGTTTTCTTTTTTTTTTTTTAATTTCTAAAATTATTTTATTTTATTTTTATTGTACTTCGGGTGAAGGCTTACAGAACAAATAGTTTCTCATGAAACAGTAGTACACATATTGTTTATGACATTGGTTAACAACCCCACAACATGTCAACCCTCTAACTTCTTAACCTTTTTTTTTGGTGAAAATACACATAGCCAAAGATACACCGCTTCAAAAATTTCTACATGCACAGTTCAGTGACACTGACTATGCTCTTCCAATTGTGCTGTTATCCTCACTTAAGATAAAGGCTTACAGAACAAAATAGTTTCTCATTTAACAGTTACTACAAATGTTGCCCTACGACAATGGTTAACAATCTCACAACACATCAACAATATCCTTACTCAACCTTGGGTTCCCTATCACCAGCTTCCTTGTCCCCTTCTGCCTTCTGGCCCTTGTCACTGGACTACTGTACCTCGTTAGTCCCATTTGGTTTTACGGGGCTGTCCACTCCCAGGCTGAATGGTGAACCTTGGAGATAACTTCACCAGTGAGCTAAAAGGGTGTCTGGGGGCCATACTCTTGGGGTTTCTCCAGCCTCCTTTAGGGCAGTAAATCTGGTCTTTTTTTGGTGAAATAGAATTATGTTCTACATCCTTCTCCAGCTCTGTCCAGAGCCCTCTGTTGTGATCCTGGTCAGAGCAGTCAGTGGTGGTAGCCGGGCACCATCTAGCTGTACTGGAGTCGGTCCGGTGGAGGCCTTGGTAGCTGTGGACAATTAGTCCTTTGGACTAATCTTTTCCTTGTATCCTGTTCTCTTCATTCTCCCTTGCTCCCGAAGGGATGAGACCAGTGGAGTATCTTAGATGGCCGCTCACAGGCTTTTAAGACCCCAGACACTACTCACCAAGGTAGAATGTAGAGCATTGTCTTTATAAGCTGTGTTATGCCAATTGAGCTAGATGTTCCCCGAGACCATGGTTCCCACAGCCCTCCGCCCAGCAATTCAGTCCCTCAGGGAGTTTGGATGTGTCTATGGGACTTCCATGACCTTTCCTTGTACAGGTTGTGCTAGTTTCCCCTGTATTGTGTACTGTCTCACCCTTCACCCAAGATACCACTTATCTATTGCCTGTTTAGTATTTCCTCCCCACCCCTCCCATCCCTGGTAACCAGCAAAGATTGTTACATTTTGTGTGTGAACTTTTTTATGGGTTTTTACAATAGAGGTTTCATACAATATTTGTCCTTTTGTGATTGACTTATTTCACTGAGCATAATGTCCTCCAGTTTCATCCATGTTATGAGATGGTTCACAGATTCATCATTGTTCTTTCACATTGCCTAGTACTCCATTGAGTGTATGCACCATAGTTTATCCATTCATCTGTTGATGGGCATCTAGGTTGTTTCCATCGTTTTGCTATTGTGAACAATGCTGCCATGAACATAGGTGTGCATATGTCTATTCGAGTGACGACTCTTATTTCTCTAGGATATATTCCTAGGAGTGGGATTGCTGGATCGAATGGTATGTCTAGTTCTAGCTTTCTGTGGAAGTGCCATATCATTTTCCAAAATGATTGTATCATTTTGCATTCCCACCAGCAGTGCATAAGAGTTCCGATCTCCCCGCAGCCCCTCCAATTCAACTGTTGTTTTCTTGAAGCTACTTATTTTGTTATTTTCATATGGCAAACAAGGAATTGAAATTTCTAGGCTTATGGAGCCCTGGTGGCGTAGTGGTTAAGAGCTCGGCTGCTAACCAAAAGATTGGCACTTTGAATCCACCAGCTGCTCTTTTGAAACCCTACGGGGTAGTTCCACTCTGTCCTATAGGGTCACTATGAGTCGGAATAGACTCAATGGCAACAGGTTTTGTTTTGTTTTTTTTATGAAGAGTGCTGGGTTTCCTTTTTGCTGAATAAAGGGAGTGCCCGGGTGGCTGTCTTAGTCATCTAGTGCTGCTGTAACAGAACTACCACAATTGGATGGTTTTGGCAAACCAAAATTTATTCTCTCATAGTTTAGGAGACTGTAAGTCTGAAATCAGGGTGTTGGCTTCAGGGGAAAGCTTTCTCTCTCTGTCGGCTCTAGAGGAAGGTCCCTGTCATCAACCTTCCCCTCCTCTAGGAGCTTCTCAGTGCAGGGACCCCAAGTCCAAGGTCACGCTCTGCTCTAGGTGCTTATTTCTTGGTAGTAATGAGATCTTTCTCCTTTCTGCTTGATTCTCTCTTTTATGTCTCAAAAGAGATTGACTCAAGATACAACCTAATCCTGTAGCTTGTGTCCTGTCTTATTCACATAACTGCCTCTAATACTGCCTCATTAATGTCATAGAGGTTAGGAATTACAACACGTAGGAAAATTACATTGGATCCCAAAATGGAGGACAATCACACAGTGGGAATCATGGCCTAGCCAAGTTGACACACATTTTTTTTGGGGTGGGGCGGGGGAGACACAATTCAACCCATAACAGTGGCATAAATAGTTAAGTGCTCGACTGCTAGCCCAAACGCTGGTGGTTCGAACCCACCCAGAGATGCCTCGGAAGACAGCCTGGCAATCTGCCTCTGAAAGGTCACAGCTTTGAAACCCGCTGGAGCAGTTCTCTTCTGCAACGCGGGGTCGCCATGAGTAAGAGTCAACTGGACGGCAGCTAACAACAACATATTGAATAAAACCAGCTTGTGAAGTATCCCTTTATCACATGTTTGAAGCTTAAAAGTGTCTGCAGTTGTTTTAAGTGAGTTTTGGTTCCTGCAGTCCTTGACTTGGGGGTTATGCTGGGTTTGCATAAACCAGCAGGATTTATCTGTGGAAGTTAAGCCTGGGAAGGGAGGGATTGTAACAAAATGAATGGAATAATAATCATTGAAAAATTGTTGGGTTCACTAACCACATCTAGGTCACGTAGATATTTTCCATTCAAGTTTTATCCGTATATTCACATCAGTCTTGGGCATATATACCTGAAACTTTGCATTCAACATAGCCTCTCTGCCATCCTGTAGTCCCTGCCCAGTCTGTGCTGCCCTTTACCTAACTGCCCCTTCTACGTGGCCAGTGCACTATCAAAATGTGTTGTTGGAAAAGGATGTAAACTTTTAGAAGTATAAAATCGTGATAATGACAGAAGAGAATGAAACAAGAATTTGAAGAGCCCTTATTGGATGTTGTTGTTAGGTGCCGTCGAGTCAGTTCTGACTCATAGCGACCTATGTACAACAGAACAAAACAGTACCCGGTCCTGCGCCATCCTTATAAGCATTGTTATGCTTGAACCCATTGTTGCAGCCACTGTGTCAATCCATCTCATTGAGGGTCTTCCTCTTTTTTTGCTCACCTTCTACTTTACCAAGCATGGTATCCTTTTCCAGGGACTGGTCCCTCCTGACAGCATGTCCAAAGTACATAAGACAAAGTCTTGATATCCTTGCTACTAATGAGCATTCTGTCTGTACTTCTTCCAAGACACATTTATTCATTCTTCTAGCAGCCCATGGTATATTCCGTATTCTTCGCCAACACCATGATTCAAAGGCATCAGTTCTTCTTTGGTCTTCCTTATTCATTGTCCAGCTTTCATGTGCATATTATGCAATGGAAAACACCATGGCTTGGGTCAGGTGCACCTTAGTCCTTAAAGTGACATCTTTGCTTTTTAACACTTTAAAGAGGTCTTTTGCAGCAGATTTGCCTAATCCAATGCATCTTTTGATTTCTTGACTGCTGCTTCCATGGGTGTTGATTGTGGATCCAAGTAGAATGAAATCCTTGACAGCCTCAATCTTTTCTCCATTTATCATGATGTTACTTATTGATCCAGTTGTGAGGATTTTTGTTTTCTTCATTTTGTGGTGTAATCCATACTGAAGGCTGTGGTCTTTGATCTTCATCAGTAAGTGCTTCAACTCCTCTTCACTTTCAGCAAGCAAGGCTGTGTCATCTGCATATAAAAGGTTGTTAGTGAGTCTTCCTCCAATCCTGATGCCCCGTTCTTCTTCATATAATCCAGTTTCTATGATTATTTGCTCGGCATACAGATTGAATAAGTATAGTGAAAGGATACAACCATGAGGCACACTTTTCCTGGCACTAAACCATGCAGTATCCACTTGTTCTGTTCGAATGACTGCCTCTTGGTCTATGTACAGGTTCCTCATGAGTATAATGAAGTGTTCTGGAATTTCCATTCTTCTCCATGTTATTCATAATTTGTTATGATCCATACAGTCAAATTCCTTTGTGTAGTCAATAAAACACAGGTAAACATCTTTCTGGCATTCTCTGCTTTCAGCCAGAATCCATCAGACATCAGCCATGATATCCCTTGTTCCACATCCTCTTCTGAATCTGGCTTGAACTTCTGGCAGTTCCCTGTTGATGTATTGCTGCAACATTTTTTGAATAATCCTCAGCAAAATTTTACTTGTGTGTGATATTAATGATATTGTTCAATAATGTCTACATTCTATTGGATTGCCTTTCTTTTGAGTGGTGTCTTAGTTATCTAGTGCTGCTATAACAGAAATACCACAAGTGGACGCCTTTCACAAAGAGAAATTTATTTCCTGACAGTAAAGTAGGCTAGAAGTCCAAATTCAGGACATCAGCTCCAGGGGAAGGCTTTCTCTCTCCGTCAGCTCTGGAGGAAGATCTTTCTCATCAGTCTTCCCCTGGACTAGGAGTTTATCCATGCAGGAACCCTGGGTCCAAAGGACACACCCTGTACCTGGTACTGTTTTCTTGTGGTATGAGGTCCTCCTGTCTCTCTGCTTGCTTCTCTGTCTTATATCCAAAAGAAATTGGCTCAAGACACAATCCAATCTTGTAGATTGAGTCCTGCCTCATTAACATAACTGATGCCTATCCCCCCTCATTAACATCATAGAGGCAGGATTTACAACACAGGAAAATCACATCAGATGACAAAACGGTAAACAATCACACAATACTGGGAATCATGGCCTAGCCAAATTGATACACATATTTTTGGAAGACAGAATTCAATCTAAGACAAATGGGTATAAATATGGATCTCTTCCAGTCGGTTGGCTAGGTAGCTGTCTTTCAAATTTCTTGGCATAGACGAGTGAGTACTTCCAGCACTGCATCCATTTGTTGAAACATCTCAATTGGTTTTTCGTCAATTCCAGGAGCCCTGTTTTTTGCCAATACCTTCAGTTCATCTTGGACCTCTTCCTTTAGCACCATCGGTTCTCGATCATATGCTTCCTCCTGAAATGGTTGAATATTGACCAATTCTTTTGGGTACAGTGACTGTGTATTCCTTCTATCTTCTTTTGATGTTCCCTTGTGTCATTTAATGTTTTCCCCATAGAATCCTTCAATATTGCAACTTGAGGCTTGAATTATTTCTTCAGTTCTTTCAGCTTGATTGGATAGGTACAGTATATCAGACATTTTATGAACATTATCTAACCCTCAGAACTCTGAGAAATAGGTATTATCTCCATTGTACAGATGGAGAAATAGGGGCTGAGTGATGTTATATGATGAACAGAAAACTCCAACAGAGCTTGGGCATCTTACTTCAAACACAGGGCCCCAAGTTCTAGACTGTAGACTCTGTTGACAAAATTGCTACCTCTCCCAGGGGCATTTGAATACTAACCATAGACTATTCCAGGAATTTTAGGCCACCAGCCTACCAGTTGGTGTTCCAGCAAGAAATAAATTTTCAAAAGACTGAAACTAAACTGGACCTATAGTGGAGGAGAGGCAGTACAAGTTATATACACGCTTTGGTGTTAGATAAACCTGGGTTCCAGTTCTGGCTTCAGGCAGCATGAAACTGGGCAAAATACATGAAACTATGGAAAAAATCTGTAAGCTTTAGTTCTCGTAACTCTAAAATAGAGTTAAAGAATACTAACTCCATATGGTTTATTGAGAAGATTAGATGAGTGAATTCGTATAAATGCTTAGCACAGTGCCTGACAGAAAATAAGCCCTCAACAAAGGGTATTATTTGGAGTATTAACACTGCCCTGTGCACAAGTCAATATCATTTGTTAATAATTAACTGCAAAGCATGAAAACTTCCGGCCCCTTGTAACTATAGGACTTTACAGTTGAAGAAATCTTTTCAATTAGATCATATCATTTAAAGCAAGACACAGAGCTGCCTTACTCCTTGTCAGTCTCCATTAGGAGACTCAGATTGCCTACAAATCAGACACCCTCCAAATCCTTGAGAATTATTACTATAGTATCTTATAACATGAGCAAAATTTTAAATGGAGGCATCTGGGTGTTGAGACAGGTGCTTTATTACAGGGGTGTTTACACATGGTGTTTTTAACATGGTACCTTCGAGGGCATATCCATCGCTTATCTTGGTTAACATTCACCTTTGAATCTGCTGGAGTCTCTGGGTGGCACAAGCAGTTAAGCACTTGCCTGCTAACTAAAAAGTTGATGGTTCGAGTCCACCCAGAGATGATTTACTTTTGAAAAATCAGCCACTGAAAACCCTATGGCGCACAGCTCTGCTGTCACACACATGGGGTCGCTATGTGTTGGACTCAAGGGCAATTGTTTGTTTGTTTTAAATAAATTTATTAGTATAAAATATGTTACTTTTTGACACTGCCTAGGATTTCATTTTCCCCATGTAGCTCAACTGGAAATCTAGCCTTAACTTTTATATTTTCTACTTGCCTAGTATGCCTAGTTTTCATGAATCAGCTGGTTGGTAATAAAATGGGATTTTGTGCTGCTCTCAAAAATACATTCCCCAGTGCCAGGCCTGGGCTGTGTGGAGTGTTGAAATTACCAGTTTTATAAAATTGCTTTTGATGTTGGGTAAGATGCTATTTTTATTGAACACAGCAATTGTTGCCCCAGTTTCAGGAGGACAGTTTCTTCCTCTTGATGATCCTGTTTAGTTTCAGATTTGTGTTTGGGAAAAGTAGTTATTACACAGTTTTGAAGCCCCTTGAGCTGAAATTGCTGAGGAAGGTGTCTGCTGGGCTGGAGAACCAGTCTAAGCATTTCAGCCACTGTCTGAAAGGCACTAACAAACCTGTGTGGGTGTCCCGTGCACATTTTAACCTCAGTGGATTATAAGCAATTGTTTGCGGCATTTTCTGGGGACAACCCTAAGCCAGCAGGCTAACGTGAGGGATAGGTACATTACCCTGTTTTTATTGCACAGTTTATTCTGGAATTCACTCGACCTGAGCATCGACTAACAGATAACAGTGATTTCTGTATACTCTTGATTTCTTCATTTATTTCAGAGAATAAGCTCTTTATGTATAATGAATGTCTTCATAGCCTTGCAGCTCTAAAGAGTGAAAACAAATGAAATTGAACTGAAAATTAGAGCTTAATGGTCGGAAGCAGTGACAGGGAAGCTAAGAGGAGAGTTTAGTGGTAAATCAAGAGAGGTGATGGAATATGATAAAATAAAAATAAGGTTGTTATTGTTGTTAATTGCCAGAAAATCGATGACTCATGGTGACCTCGTGCACAACAGAACAAAATGTTGCCCAGTCCTGCTCCATCTTCACCATCATTAATATGCTCAAGTCTGTTGTAGCAACTGCTGTATGATTTGAGTGCCTTCCAACCTAGGGGGCTCATCTTCCTGCACTATATTAGAAAATATTCTGTTGGGATCCATACTGTTTTCATTGGCTAGTGTGTCTTGGTCTGGAAGCTCACTGAAACGTGTCCACCATGGGTAACCTAGTCATAATTTGAAATACTGGTGGCATAGCTTCCAGCATCATAGCAACACACAAGCCACCTCAATACAACAAACTGACAGAAGGTTGTGGAAATTTAAAAAATAAATAAAGTAGGAAGGAAAAATGAACATAGCAGGTTGATTCCAAGCCATATAAAAAATGGAATTAAAATATAACCTAGTGATATTCCTAAGCCCTGTGCTTCTGTCTGTGCTCTTGATCACCTCTCTCAAGCTTCCTTGGAGGAGTAGAACATTGTCTTGACTGTGACCACTCTTAATGGCTAATGCGTCATTTTTGATGCCCCAGCTTCAATATCTACCCCTCATGAATAATCTGTGTCAGCATAGCTATTCAAGGCATGTTATGTTACAGTATAAATCTGCACTAGGTGGTGATGGTTAACGACTCCTTGGAGACTGGCTGTAAAGATCAGAGGCCCCAGATCTTGACTACCAGAGCCTTTTTTCTTTACTCAAACAAATCTCCTGTGTATTTGCTATCTCGTTTTAATATCCTCCATCTCACATGTTACTACTGGCTTTCTACGAGCTCCAGGCACATGTCTTCAATCCTAGCTCCTAGGGAACCCTAGACTTTGGAAGACTTTTGCATGTGTAAAGAGGAAATGAGAGAGTCACAAACAGTCTGTGGCTGTGTGTGAGTAACCTCTGAACCATGACATTTATGGTGAGATTCTGTGCAGAAAGATGGAGAAATGGCAAGTTTCTCACACCTCATTAATTTAGAATTAACTGCACAGCCGAGTTAATTAACCTAGTTCTGTGTTGAATTTTGCATTAGTCTTGGCTTTTTAAGTTAAAAGTGACAGAACCCCAACTCAAGATGGCTTAAGCAAAAAAAAAAAGTATATATTCCAGTAACTGAAGTATCCATGAGTATCGAATTGCAGGCATAGCTGGGTGCAGAGGCTCAAAGGACATCATCAGGTTCACTCACTCCATCATTTGGATCTGCTTACATGTGCGTGTTGGTATAATTCTTTGTCCTGGCAGCATGGGCAAATGAGAAAAGCAGCTTCAGGTTATGTTTCTTATAGCTGTAGATGCTACAGAAGCTTTTGTCTGCCAAGGTCACTGTAACACATCTCAGTTTAGACTTGTGTTCAGTTTGGGTCATATGCCATTCCCTAAAGCAATCACTCTGGCTGGTGATCGAGTCCTCTCAGTGGCTAAGCTGGTTCTGGGGCCTATTCCTGGCACGGGAAGGTGGGGCCAGCCTCACCAAACCACGTAAAATGTATTCCCTACTGGGTTTCAGTAATATGAAGCAAGAAAGGGGCTGTGGAAGGATAAACACACCATTTCCACTCTATTTTTTTTCTTTACCTTAACTAAATCCCAACTTGCTTTGAAATAAATATAATCATAATGGCCATGTATTGAGTTTTTACAGTGTTTTATGTGTATTATCACATTTAATCCTCAAAACAACCCTATGAATCTGGATGTGTTATTATTATTCCCAATTTATAAAGGAGAAATGAAGCTTTCCAGGGTGATGCAGGCCATTCCAGATGCTACAACTGGGCTTGGAATCAGGTATAACTAACTACTAAGCCTCCAGTGACACAGTGGCCTCCACAGTGGGCTCAAACATACCTCCTGTTGTGAAGATGGCCCAGGATCAGGCAGTATTTCATTCTGGTATACATGGGATCACTATGAGTGGGGGCCAACTCAACAGCACCTAACATCAACAAGTCTCCTCACTGTGTTTCCTTCCTGCATTTGTTTTGTATAACTTTGGAGATTTTTAGCTCTAAAATATTTAACTGAAAGACTTCCTCTGTGGGCCTACTGTAAGTGGCTCTGATATTTTCTACTTGCAATAGTACAATCTTTTTATTGTCCTTGCTAGATTTATATCCCTTGAAGACAGGGCATTTCATGTATGTTTTTCTCACGCTTTAAAAATAGTTCCAAATACACAGTAGATAATCAAAAAGTATTTGTTGAATAAATGAAGAATAATGAAGTAATGTTAGTGAGATAATGGACTTTTTTTTTTTTTTTTAAGTGGGGTAAGTTGGTCACCAGGAATCTACTCACCTGTCTTACAGAGAAACATGTTCATTGTAATAAACTGAAGTCAAAATGACTTAAACGAGACCATTAAGAAATGTGTATGTCATGATTGATGTAATTGGTTTTATTGAATTGTACATGAAAAATGTCAAATTGGCAAATGTTGTGTTCTCTATATTTTTAGAACAATAAAAAAAAAATTTGTACGAGTAGGGCCATTTATATACCTTTCCCTCTCTTAGTTCTCCAAGGACAGAGAACATTCATACTGCTAGGGTATGTATTTTGATGCAGTGCTGGCTTGCTACATTTCAGTTATTTTGTATGTCATCAGATGTGGGAAACAGCTTTAGAGGATGTTGAAGAAATTCTTAGAGATGTTCTTGATTATTAGGTAAAGCTAGCTCTTTCTAATGTATCTACATCCGACAAAGTCACTTCAGTGTCGTATAAATCAGAATATGCTCTCAGTGCTTCTCAAACTTGAATGTGCATGTGAATTGCCTGAAGCTTGATAAAATGCAGATTCTAACTCAATAGTTCTGGGTGCGGCCTGAGATTCTGCATTTCTATCAACCTCCCAGGTGATGCTGATGCTACTGGATGGAGCATGCACCAAACTTTGAGTAGCAAAGGACTACTTTTTTTTTATTATTGTACTTTAGGTGAAGGTTTACAGAAGAGTTTCTCATTAAACAGTAGTACACATATTGTTTTATGACATTGGTTAACAACCCCATGACATATCAACTGTCTCCCTTCTTGACCTTATTTTTTTTTTTTTGGTGAGAATATACATAGCCAAAGATACACCATTTCAAAAATTTCTACATGCACAGTTCAGTGACATCGATTACATTCTTCCAGTTGTGCTGCTATTCTCACTTTAGACGAAGGTTTACAAAACAAAGTAGTTTCTCATTAAACAGTTAGTACAACATATGTTGCCCTATACCAATGGTTAACAACCCCACTACATGTCAACACTGTCCTTACTTAACCTTGGGTTCCCTATCACCAACTTTCCTGCCCCCTTCTGTCTTCTAGTCCTTGTCCCTGGACTGCTGTGCCTCATTAATCCCATTTTATTTTATGGGGCTGTCCAATACCCGGCTGAAAGGTGAACCTCGGAAGTGACTTCACCACTGAGCTAAAAGGGTATCTGGGGGCCATACTCTTGGGGTTTCTCCAGTCTCTTTCAGGCCAGTAAATCTGGTCTTTTGTGTGTGTGTGTGTTAGAATTTTGTTCTACATCCTTCTCCAGCTCTGTCCAGAACCCTCTGTTGTGATCCCGGTCAGAGCAGTCAGTGGTGGTAGCCAGGCACCATCTAGCTGTACTGGTCTCAGTCTGGTGGATGCCTTGGTAGCTGTGGTCCATTAGACCTTTTGCTTTGTATCACAAAGGACTACTTTTTGCTGTGGTAAGAAATTAGCCCTGAAATCTCAGTGTTTTGACACTCATGTTGTGTGTCTCATTCATACTATACGTCCAGTACCAGCCAATAAGGAACTCATCGATGGAGGGTCAACCATCTGGTTATTTATTATTCTATCTGGATGGGGAATAAGAGGGTTGGAAAATTCCATCTGGATGGGGAATAAGAGGGTTGGAAAATTACCATATTTTTGCAAATAATGCGCCCATATATATAATGCGCATAGCAAGCCTAGGAAAATAATGTGCCAGGGGGTTGCACTGTCAGCTAGAAGTATAACACACACATTATTTGTATAAAAATACAGTAAGCCCCAGCAATTAAATACTTTGATCTCAAAGTATCACATAACACTTTTAATCACATTTCCCTGGCAGGAACCAGTCCCATGAGCACGCCTAACTTTAACAGAGGCAGAGGAATATATCCCGTGTGTATTCGGAAGTAGAGCAGAACCATGTATTAGCAAACCTGGGTAACTTGTCATGTAGAGGGATTGTGCGTGGAGTTTGCTCATTGGAGCATATCAGTTATTGACAAGTTTCACAAGAAACACATTTGCATTAAGGCTTTAGTTACATGCCTTCTATGTTGTAAGAGTTTGGAGTGATTTTTCTTTTTCCTCACATAATAAGCTAATAATTCTTCTGGATTTATAGAGTTTCAGAGCTGAGAGGAGTTGTAGAAGTTATTTCCGACCCTCTTGCTTAACAAGTGGGGAGTCAGAGGCGTAGAAGCTAATAGCATTCCTTTTCAGGAATGGGAATATCAAGTCTAGAATTTAGTTATTTTGGCTTATACTCTGGTAGTTTTTCCATAGCATCACTGCTCATTTCCAAGTCTGATAAATGGCCATCAGTTGGTCCATACAGAGGCCAAATTTTCCATACTGATGGTTAGTACACGTGTTCTAATAAAGACTTTTGTGCCTCTTTTAGTTTTAAAACAATTGAGTTAATATGGAATTTAGATACTGAATAACTGAAATTTCCAGACCTTTCATTTGTTTATGGACACAATGGGAATGATTTTTTTTTTTTTTTAATTGGAGGATATCCTACAAAATTTAGGACACATGGTTTTACACACACGCGTGCGCACACACACACACACACACACACACACACAATGGCTTCACATATAATCATATTCCAAATTTGGCAGGTTATTGAGTCCTCCAGTTGCAGTAATTTTTCCATTGATTCTAAAAATGACAACAAATAACAGATGATAGCAATAGCTACAATGAACACCAGGTTGTCTTTGAATTATTTTCTCAAACAAAAATGCCCTTAGAAAAGAAGAAAGTCACATGATATTGCTGGCAACATGGAAAGTTTACTTATGGAAAGCATTTCTTAGTTGCTTTGTCAAGTTGTGATTTGTAAGCCTTCTTATTTGCAATTACTGAACCCCAGCCCACTGCTTTCAACACCTGTTCTGCACTTCTCTTGCTTCTTAATATACTGAGTTGCAAAAGTAGTGGATCATTAAGGAAGGGAGATCTTGGAACCAGGCAGACCTGGGTTTGAATTCCAGCCCCACCTCTTGCCAGCTGTGTGGCCTTAGGTAAAATACTTAATCTCTCTCTCTGATCATCAGCTTTCTATTCCTACAACGAAGAACTCAGTGTCTACTTTGCAGGGTGGTTGTGAGGATTTGAAACTATATATGTAAAGCACCTAGCAGAGGGCCCAGCTCATTGCGTGCATTCCTTAAATTCCGGCTATGGTTATTATAATGCTACGTGAACTCTGTATCAGGCCAGTCTTAGGTCTGGTATCTTGCCCTACAAGGACAGTGCCTTTGGTCTCTCATTTTCTTAATTTCAGAACCCTGCCAACTAACCACCCTGCCACTACTCAGCTTTCAGGCCACTTCTGCCATGCAAAAACATGACTTAGGAGTTGTTATATTGTCTTATTGTTAAAGAAAATCCAGAAATCTGAATATTTATGTGATATTGTCTACTTTTTGACAGACAACAAATATAACAAATCTGTGAGCAAATGAAAACACATTTTTTGGCTCATGGACCACTAGTCTGTGACCTCCTGTTAAGCTTAGTTCAGTATTCCTCAAAGTATGGTTCCCAAACCGTCTGCTTGACAATCACCTAAAATGTAGGGGGTGGCGAGGGGGGAGGAAGGGAAAGTCCTAGCATAATTCCAGACTGCTGAATTAGAATACATGATGCTGAGCCGGATATACGTTTTAAACAAGCTTTCCAGGTGAATTGATGCCCCTTAAAAGTTTTACCTCTCATAGCATCCCAGTTCGTTGGGGTTCAAACCCCTGCTGAGAATTTGCGTTTCCACCTCAGGTATACTGAGTCAGAATCTACAGTTTAACAAGATCCCCAGGTGATTCTTATGTATAATAAGTTTTGAGAACCATTGCTGTGCTAGTTGTTCTCAGAATTGGTCCCTAACCAGCAGCATTAACATCATCTGGGAATTCATTAGAAATGCAAATTCTCAGCAGGAGTTTGAACCAGAACGAACTGGTTCTAAGCCCTGAAGCCAATGTGGTGGAGTAGAATATTGGGTTGCTATGAGTCGGAATCGATTTGGCAACACACAACAACAACAACAAAGTTAGACTAAGGAGCCTTGGTGGTGCAACAGTTAAGTGCTCAGCTGCTAACTGAAAGGTTGGTGGTTTGAATCCCAGCCAGCAGCTCTGTGGGAGAAAGACATGGCGATCTGCTTCTGTAGAGATTACAGCCAAGAAAATCTCATGGGACAGCTTTACTCTTGTCACATGGGGTCGCTAAGAGTCGAATTCAACTCATTGGTACCCAACAATGACTAAGTCTGACAAGGAGCCCCTTGGTGGCACAAATGGTTAAGCACTAACTATTAGCTGTAGGTTGGCAGTTCAGACCCACACGGAAGTGCCTCAGAAGACAGTCTTGGTGATCGTTTGAAAGATCACAGCCTTGAAAACCCTGTGGAGCAGTTCTCCTCTGACACATGGGTCTGCCAGTGTCAGTTTGATGGCAACTAACAAAAACAGAGTTTGACAGGAGTGCCTCGGTGGCGCACACAGTTAATGCACTCAACTGCTAACCAAAATGTTAGAGGGAGTGAGTCCACCCAGAGGTGCCTCAGAAGAAAGATCAGGCAATCTCCTTCTGAAAAAACAGCCAAGGGGTGGGGGGAAACCCACTTCTGATCTGACACACATGGGGTCGCCATGAGTCAGAATCGACTTCACGCAACTGGTTTAAAGTTTGACAACTTAGACCAGATGAAAGTAATCATGCCTTTTTGAAAGTAACCAGCAAATAGTATCTGGAAGACCCAGGGACAGACACAATGTGGCTTCCAGTCATTGCTGTGTGGAGTGAGGTACACATCCTCCTAAAATCTACATTCTTTTCTGTTTGCCTGTCTTCTCTCTTCCTTCTGAAAAAGAACAGTCTGGCGTGTCGGAGACACTGAGTCCCCAGCCAGTTTCATTAATTCACTGAAGACCACATGGTTGAGTTTTCTGATCACTTAGTGGGCTTCTGTCAAATTAGATTAGCCCGTGTTCAGGTACAAAGCTTAAGGTTCTTTGGCTTGGAGTTCATTTAATGATGTATTTATTTTTGCTGTACAAGCTTATGTGGAAAACTCTTCTCCCTGGTGACCTCTGGGCTGCCTGTTATGGATCTTTAGTGCCTGTTGTTAACAACACTTGGATAAGAACCATGCTTTAATTTTTAGTTATATAATGGAACTCATCCATCAAACTTTACAGAGACTTTTTTTGATATGGTCAGTGCTTATCGGTGTTCATAAAATAAATTCCTGTTCCAAACCTGTGTTGAATTCCAAAGCAACTGCCTTTGGCTATGTTCTGTAGTCAATATTAAATATGTTGCATTGCCTTGCAGGTGGTTTTGTTTTATTAGTGATTTCTGGCTCTAAACTAAATATATATTTTGTTGGATTGTTTCTTTTCTAGATTTCAGTTAGCATTAATATTTTTGTTAAAAGTAAATTTTCAATAAATGCTATCTAATAAAAACAATGTATAGCTACCAATTTTTGAGCATTTATTATATACTGTATTCTATGGTAAGATCTCTACAATCATTTTATGATGAGGATTCTCAGTTCATCCCAGAAACCTGTGAAATAATTGTCCTCTTTTTATAGATGACAAAGTAAGCCTAGCAGGGTTGTAAATAATTGAGCAAGGATTCAAAACTTAGCTTTCTGATTCAAAAACCTTTGCTCTTCGCCAGTCCGCAAAGCTGATTTATACAAACTGCTGTGAATAAAGCTTCGAATAATTTCAAATTCTGCCTAATGTCTGTTAGCTGTATTAGACAGCTACTGCTACCATATTGTCGCATAACAAATTACCCCAAAACCCACCGGCTTAAAACAATCATTTATTGTTTACTCATGGATTGGTGATTTGCCTAGAGTTTGGTTGATCTCAGCTAGGCTTGTCTGGGCTTGGCTCTAGGTTGTTGGTTGGATACAAGATTGTGCAATGTGTCACATTCTGAGGCTCAGGCTGAAAGGGGGCAGCTTCCTAGGCATATAAATCTCATGGTGAATGGCAGGAACACAAGAGAAATATATAGTGGCTCTTGAGGAGCTGGCCTAGCGCAGGGATACTGTCAGTTCCACCCACATTCCATGGGCAACAGTAAATCACAAAGCCAAGACCAACATCAGTGAGGTGGAAAGTATGCAAATGTGTGTGTAAGGGGGTGTGTGTGTGTAAAGAATTGCAGCAATGATTAAATCTGTAGAGAAGCCTTCCTTTTCTTGTCACTGTTACAGAAATGTGATTGAATTCTCATAAGCACGGTATTAAAAAGATCTGTCTTCTACAAAGAATACAGGATTTTGTTTTATGACTCTTATTAAAATTGTTCTATCATCATTTCATGGCATTATTAACACAGAAAACTTGGTCATAAAGACCTAGAGAACTGAATTATTAGAGAAAGGGGCTCAGTATATACCTTGATTACTGTTTGAAGAAGATAATAACAATATGGAGGGAAGTGGCCAACCAAATTTGACAGAAAAGTGAATTTCAGTTTCACTTATTCTTTGAACATATTGCATATACTACAAGAGGAACAGAGAAAATTTGTGTATCCAAAGGGATTTTATAAAAAACTCTTTGGATCCTTCATTTGGTAGATCTACGACTCTACTCAAATAGAACATTTTTCACAACGTGCACAACTTTTCAAATGTTGCCAGTGTTTTAGAATATGTAGTCATTTAGAATATGGAATCACTGCTCCTGTTCTTAATGTAGATATTTGAGGAAAACAATACCTCAATAAGAATACTGCAGTCTACTTTTTTTTTCTTCTTTGTAAACTTCTGACTACGCTCGTCTTTAATCAGTGGTGTCTGGTACACCAGCTCTCCAAAAAAAAAAAGTTAAAATTAAAAAATAAGCCAGTTTCCATTCTATAACTACTCCCACCATGGCTATTTTAATTTACCAATGGCTTAACAACAGGATTGCAAAATGCTGCCTCTAGCCACCTCTTAACAATCCTCTCCTAATGTAAATAAATAACTATTTGTTCCACTGAGGAGTTTCTTATCTCTCTTATTTTCTTCTAATTTTTTTCTCACATCCCCTAAGTTTGTTCCCATACAACATCAAAACAGTAAATTAAGCTTAAGTGATTTCAGATATTTTGAAGACCAGTGAAGAAAATATGGTGCTGGAAGCCTTAAAATCAGGCCACTGTGTTTTTAATGTAAATTGCATATTCTACAATAGACCTTAACATAGAATCATAAGATATCATGACTTATCATCTTTTATATTTTCCTCGTGGTTATAGGGGAAGAAACTAAGGTCTGTTGTAGGGGAAAAACATCATCAAGTTTAGTAAAGCAAAAGAAAGTTTTATTCAGGAAATATTCAAAAGGGCAGAAGTGGTAAAACAGACAAGCATGCTGCTAGAGCCATGTCTGTCCAGGTCCAAGGAAATAGCACAGAACAGATAAAAGTGGGAAAGCGGACAAGCATGCTGCTAGAGCCATGTTTGCCCAAGTCCAAAGACCATTACAGAGTCATCAGTATGTATTAACATTACAAATGGGCAAAACCATTGAAAGCTTAGCCTTTTCAGATTGGCTAGAAACTGTGATCCTACATTTTGAATTGTCTTTCTTAACAATCATTGGTACAGGTTTCAGTAAGAGTCAGGAGGGTCTTCATTGGTCCAACAAATTTCTATTCACTACATGCTAATAGAAAAAGATAAGAATGGAAAGTCTTTTGTGTTGTGTTTGATCAGCTTTATGTGAAAGTTTCCCTAAAAGATATTTTCCAAGATTATACCTCCGGGCCCAGTTGATGTGTCCTTGTGAGTCCTTATGAGCAGTTGTGAGCCCAGCGCCAGTTGGGTCACATTCTCTATGCTCAAGGAGAGTGAATAATAACTCCAATATTATTTCCTAAATCAGGTCCTCTATGAACTTAGTAGTCAAGGTGTCAGTGGCCCAAATGAGGGATATCTCCTTTTCTACCTGCCTATACCGTGTGAGATGAGCTGTGTGAAATCCCGATAACTAACCCCGCTGGTCAGTATGAGAATGTGGTCAATATGCTATATGCCAATCGATGCCTTCTTCCTTTGTTCATGTGAGTGAAAATGGAGAGTTTAAAGGGAGAGTGTAGTCTTGCCTTTTCCAGGTGTTAGACAAAGGAATGAGAATACGTAAAGTTTACGTTTAAACAGTCTATCTGTACTTCACTCATTCCAGCCCCCAAACCCAGAGTTGAGTATTCTGTGTATCTCCTCTCCCATTTTCTTTCCATGAGCATCTCCTTGTACAGAAAGAGGAAAGCTCAATCACTTATAACTTAGACACATTGGAGTCTTTGAATTATGTCCCCCCAAAAATGTGTGTTATCAGTTTGGCTGGGCCATGATTCCCGGTATTGTCTGGTTGTCCTCCGTTTTGTGATTGTAATTTTATGTTAAAGAGGATTTGGGTGGGATTGCATAACAATTAATAACCCTTACTAAGGTCACCTCCAGATCCAGGAAGTTTCCCTAGGATGTGGCCTGTGCCACCTTTTATCTTACAAGAGATAAAAGGAAAGGCAAGCAGAGAATTGGGGACCTCATCCCACCAATAAAGCAGTGCAGTGAGCAGAGTGTATCCTTTAGACCCAAGGTTCCTGCACCTGAGAAGCTCTTAGTCCGGGGGAAGATTGATGATGATGAGGACCTTCCTCCAGAGCTGACAGACAGAGAATGCCTTCCCTTGGAGCTGACACCCTGAATTTGGACTTGTAGCCTACTGGACTGTGAGAGACTAAACTTCTCTTTGTTAAAACCATCCACTTGTGGTATTCTGTAACTAAGACAAGGCATTTCTAGTGGTAACTGCATATCAATTATTTGTTATGGCTTTTGTTTTGTTTCTCTTGCCTGATTCTTCTTAGAACTGATGAGAACTTCAGCAGAGTATCTTTAATCAGTGCCAGGAAACTGTGAACTTGTTTATTGCTCTGTCACTAGAGCAAGATGGAGCTAGTTAAATTTAGCTAAAACATTAAGTACAATTCAAATGTTTCTTTTTCTTTTCTAATTCATGAATTTATTCTCATTCATTAATTTAGTTAACATTCATTGAGAGCATGCTATGTACCCTGTCTTAGATGTTGTGAAGGATGCAAAAGTAAATTAGATCTTTTTTTTTTTTTTTTAATTGTACTTCAGGTGAAGGCTTACAGAACAAATAGTTTCTCATGAAACAGTAGTACACATGTTGTTTTATGACATTGGTTAACAACCCCACAACATATTAACCCTCTAAATTCTCAATCTTTTTTTTTTTTTTTTGTGAAAATACACATAGCCAAAGATACACTGTTTCAAAAATTTCTACATACACAGTTCAGTGACATTGACTACACTCTTCCAATTGTGCTGTTATTCTCACTTAAGATGAAGGCTTACAGGACAAAATAGTTTCTCATTTAACAGTTACTGCAAATGTTGCCCTATGACAATGGTTAACAATCTCACAACACATCAACAATATCCTTACTCAATCTTGTGTTTCCTATCACTGGCTTCCTTGTCCCCTTCTGCCTTCTAGCCCTTGTCACTGGACTCCTGTACCTCGTTAGTCTCATTTGGTTTTACGGTGTTGTCCACTCCCAGGCTGAATAGTGAACCTCGGAGGTAACTTCACCACTGAGCTAAAAGGGCGTCTGGGGGCCATGCTCTCGGGGTTTCTCCAGTCTCCTTTAGGCCAGTAAATCTGGTCTTTTTTTTTTTTTTTTTTTTTTTTTTGTGAGTTAGAATTATGCTGTACATCCTTCTCCAGCTCTGTCCAGAGCCCTCTGTTGTGATCCTGGTCAGAGCAGTCAGCGGTGGTAGCCAGGCACCATCTAGCTGTGCTGGACTCAGTACGGTGGAGGCCTTGGTAGCTGTGGACAGTTAGTCCTTTGGACTAATCTTTTCCTTGTATCCTGTTCTCTTCATTCTCCCTTGCTCCCGAAGGGATGAGACCAGTGGAGTATCTTAGATGGCCGCTCATAGGCTTTTAAGACCCCAGACACTACTCACCAAGGTAGAATGTACAGCATTGTCTTTATAAGCTGTGTCATGCCAATTGAGCTAGATGTTCCCCGAGACCATGGTCCCCAGAGCCCTCCGCCCAGCAACTCAGTCCCTCAGGGAGTTTGGATGTGTCTATGGGGCTTCCACGACCTTTCCTTATACAGGTTGTGCTAGTTTCCCCTGTATTGTGTACTGTCTCACCCTTCACCAAAGATACCACTTATCTATTGCCTATTTAGTATTTCCCCCCACCCCTCCCATCCCTGGTAACCAGCAAAGATTGTTACATTTTGCGTGTGAACTTTTTCATGGTTTTGACAATAGAGGTCTCATACAATATTTGTCCTTTTGTGATTGACTTATTTCACTCAGCATAACGTCCTCCAGTTTCATCTATGTTATGAGATGGTTCACAGATTCATTGTTGTTCGTTCTCATTGCACAGTACTCCATTGTGTGTACGTACCATAGTTTGTTTATCCATTCATCTGTTGATGGGCACCTACGTTGTTTCCATTGTTTTGCTATTGTGAACAATGCTGCCATGAACATAGGTGTGTATATGTCTATTCGAGTGACGACTCTTATTCCTCTAGGATATATTCCTAGGAGTGGGATTGCTGGATCGAATGGTATGTCTATTTCTAGCTTTCTGAGGAAACGCCATATCATTTTCCAAAATGGTTGTATCATTTTGCATTCCCACCAGCAGTGTATAAGAGTTCCCGTCTCCCCGTAGCCCCTCCAACATTTGTTATTTCCAGTATTTTTGATTTGTGCCAGTAATGCCGGGGTGAGATGGTATCTCATTGTGGTTTTAATTTGCATTTCTCTAATGGCTAGTGATCGCGAGCATTTCCTCATGTGTCTGTTGGCCATCTGAATGTAAATTAGATCTTTTTCAAAGTTACGATCTAATGGAAAAGACACAAATCCGACCTGTACCCACAGTTTCATCATAGCAGGAGGAAAGTGATGGGCACATTGAGGTAAATGCAGTGGAACTAGATCAAAGGAAATAGAACCTTCTTCAGTGGGGGAAAGGGGATTGAGAATCAGAGAGGCCTTCCTAGAAGAGATAGCAGTGAATAATGCATAAGATATTGATATATACAGAAGTTAGGAAAGAGTGAGTGAGGTAGGCTTCAAGGACAGAAGAAGTCACGGGAGTGAAGGTCCAGAGACAGGGACCAGAGCATTTACACCAAGAAATCCTGGTTGTCCAGTTTGGCTGGATCTCCCAGGTAGAGAGGGACCATGGAAGGAAAGGGCAGCCTTGATGAAAGGGACTTGAGCACCAGGGTGGTTTGGAATGAACAACACTTGAGTGAGGGTGCATTTAGCAAGGGATCTTACTAAAGAAATGACATTACCACGTGGTTACCACGTTTCGCTAAGACCAGTCTCACTTGCGGACTAGCTGAGCTAAGGATGGATGGGATGTTTCCACCCTTTTGGACAATTCTTCTGAAAGCTAGAAGGCCTCCATAAGAAATGACCACTTGACATTGGCAAAAATAAGATGAATAAACCCACAAAATAAGTGCAACCCCTGCCCTCCCTCCAAGGCCTTCATAATGGCTCAGCAGAATTTGAGATCTAAGCCAGTTTGGAAGTAAACATAAGAAGGTGCTAGAATACCTAAGGTTTACCACCTTGATGCAGAACTACAAAGGGGTTGCTCTGTTGGTTTTTGTTTCCTTTGTCTTGCGTGATCCTGCTTAGAACTTCGAGTATCTTTAATCAGCGTGGAAAGGCTGTAAACTTGTTTACAGTCAGGCCTCTGTATTCGCGGATTCCACTAAACTCAGGTGGAAAATATTTGGGAATAAAAAAGAAAGTTCCAAAAAGCCAAACTTGAATTTGCCACATGCCGTCCACACAAATGAAGTGATGTGTAGGCATCCCATGCTGTAGCTCCTGCCGTTTCACAGACCCTCAGTCTCTCTCCTGTACTAGTTTGACCATTGTTCGCCTCTGGTCTTATCATTATTCCCTAAACAATACGATACTGTAAACAACTATTTACATAGCATTTACATTGTATTAGGCATCATAAGTAATCTAGAGATGATTTAAAGTATATGGGAGGATGTGTGTAGGTTATATGCAAATACTACTCCATTTTACATAAGGGACTTGAGCATCCATGGATATTGGTATCCATGGGGGTCCTGGAACCAATCTTCTGCGGAGACCAAGGGACTACTGTATTCCCTGTCACTGCAGCAAGATGGAGCTAGTTAGATTTAGCTACAACTTTAAGTGCCATTCAAATACTTTTTCTCTTTTCTTAACTATACAAATCTCATAGAAAATACGATTTTCATGTCTTAATTGTGATACCGAAAGTGTCTTTTATTCGAAGCATGCTTGAGATAGCAAAGTAATTTTCAAACTGAATGTGATTGTCTCAGACAGTCATGATTCGAATATTTAATCTAAAGGGAAAATTCCCAGAGTGCTTCTCTCATCATTTCTCAGTTCTGTAGAGAAATAAAGCTTCAACTTTATATGATCTGATATTATTTCCATTATTGGTATTATGCTGTAGGCAAATATCCTTCAAGAGGCAAAGCCTGCTTCTCTAGTGTTTAGCTGGTTTGGTATCACAAAGGTCCAATCTGGCCTTTAAAATATGAGCTGCTGCCACCTTATAAACTGTGGAGAATTTAATAACAATAATTTCACTTTATACACTGCAGCCTTTAAGATTTAATAGTAGATTCTTCACACACTCAAAGTATCTTTTTTCCTTTCATGGCCTTTTTTTTTTTTAATGCAGGTATCAAATTTCCTAGAAGTTCGTTGCTTTAACAAAGTGCTAGCAGGTGACCTGCGCAGGTGTGAGTGAGAATCTATAGATTGATTACCTAGGGAAAGAGTATGAGAGAAACTTTACTTAGCAAGCAGCTGGAGTCATTTTGAGTTCTCTCATTACCCATTAAGAAGAAAAAGTCGTAGGCTAGCTCTCTCAATTGCTGGCATTTTAATGTATCCCAAATAAATGTTTTATCTCCAGCAGATTTTTGTCAAAGTGTGGTCTTCAGACCCACTTACATGTGAATCTCCTGGTAAGATTAAAAATGCAGATTCCTGGGGGCATTCCCCAACCCTACTGAGTCAGAATTTTTGAGTACAGAGAACCAGTAATATATAAACGGGTGCCTTTGAACTGCCAACCTTTTGGTTAGCAGCTGAACACTTAACTATTGTACCACCAGGGCTCCTGCTTCCTGCTAAATCCCCACAGATGTGTGCATCAAGGCAGGAGGCTGCAATGGAATGGAACACAGTGTGGCAACCAGGGTCAGATGTAATCTCCATCTAGTCCAGGCAAAGAGGTCTAGAAGAAGAAACTCGAATCAAAGACCTGTCAGTCCCTTCTATGTATTTCCCTTTTGCCTGTAACTCTCCTCACTGCAGCCCTTCCTTATACCCCGGGACACAGTTTCCAAAGAAAACTGATAAATTTCAAAATAGAACTGCTCTTTTACACAGGAAAATCCTCTGACTCAAAAATAGAAAAGGGATTAACAGCACTCAGAGTGTAAGAATTCAGAGAAGAACGTGAGAAATCAGCAATACGTTGACATGAACAGTAGAGTTACATTTCAGCTTGACAAGGAGACCCAGGGGAGCATGTTCAAGCATTTCGTTAAGACAGAGAGAAACCATTTCATTCAAGTTTTTAATCTTGCCTGGAAAGTACTCTTACAGCTAGAAGTATAAACCAGACCTTAACAAAAATTGTTGTTGTGTTTACAAGATGATAATGTTGGAATGAATTCTTAATGAAGAGTCTAGAAAACCAGAGGTATCCCACTGGATATTCATCCCACTTTTTTTGAGGAAGGTAGGAAAGGGTGAGTCAAAAGACATACTGAGAATACTTGGTAGTGAAATGTACATTCTCTTTCTTAGGGACAAAGATGGGAAACGTTGCCCAGAGAGAAGGAGCTTGTTAAGTTACTTGCCTGGTTCTACTAGCCAGCTAAAAATCTGCTTAGAATTCTCCTGGAAGGAATGGCTGCCTTTTTAGCTGCTATACTTTACAGAATTTCCTTGGAATCTCACTAACTGCACATAGATCAGATTTGTCTAATTGAGAAGTTAAAATATTTAGAAGTTGAAGAGTGTGCTTCTTACCTCAAGTACATACATGAGACTAAATGGGCAGCTCCTATCTGGAGGTGGGATGAAAAGGCAGAAAGGGTCAGGAGCTGGTTGAATGGACACAGGAAATCATGGATGGAAAGGAGGAGTGTGCTGTCACAGTATAGGAAGAGCAATTAGGGTCACATAACAATGTATGTATGAATTTTTGTATGAGAGACTAACTTGAATTGCAAACTTTCACTTAAAGTACAACAATAAAAAGAAAAAATATTTAGAAGTACTAGAGAAATGAGTAGCCCACCCAGATGGAATTAAGCTTTGTTATGTCAGTGATCAGCAGAGGATGCTTTTTACCTGGTGGTTTCCTTCTGTGGGCCCCACAATGTTGACTACCATAGTCACAAAGGATACTCCCAGCTCACATATCTCCAAGTGACAGTACTTGAAGAGTTTCTTTAATTCATGATTTTGTGAATACAATGGAAGAGCTTGAGAATAATAAGTAACACCTCTTGAGCCCCTCTTGTCTGTCCATTGCTGTACACAGCACTTTATATATGTTGTCTCATTTTAACCTCAAAGCCTTCAGAGGCTGCAAGAGGCAAAATAACTTGTACAAGTTTATAAATTAGTAAGTAAACTGTCCCACTAGAATGTTCCATAGTCTTAAATACATAGGTATACCAGTGGTTTCCTATGTCTTCCTCTGACATGAGACACAGAAAAAAAAAAAAAAGTACAGCATATTGGGGTAAACATGCAACTGGTAAAGGCTGGAGGGCTGATGGAGCCAGTAATATGACATAAGATCTGAGTGGTACAAAGTCCCGAGTGCTGAGTTCAGGTTTCCTCTCTCCCCCTTAAAAAAGCAAAACAAAACTGGAAACATTCTATTTTATTTACCCGTGTACAAAAATGATAAAACTACAGAAAACAGGTAACAAATTCTGATAAAAATCTCCAAATCTTCCTCAAGAGAATACTGGTTCTGTCCCTTAACTAAAGAAGTGTCTTTGCGGTGATTCAGTCTGTTTTCTCCAGTAGGTTCTGGGGTTGTGCCCTTGTCCCATGCCACCTGCACTGTGATGTCCAATTCTTTAGTCACCACCTTTTACTATACATCATGTTCATCTGGAATGTTTTTATCCTTTTACAGAAAGTGCAAACCTTCACTATCAAGTCATAATGAATGATTTTGCTTCTCTTTAAAATACTAGATCTCAGTTCTGTGTGTGTCCTCTCTCTTGCTCTCTCACTCTTTATTGCAATAAATCTGAGTGCTCTCCAGGCCTTGGGGCTAGGGCAAGAGTTCAGATTTCGTTCTTGTTTGCAGGAAACTTCATTTCCTGCTTCAGGTCCAGGCTGGAAATGGTTCCCCTAGGATGCAGGACTATAACATTTCCTGTGTGAAACAGCGCTTCTCTAGGGAAGGAATTGGCAACTTTATTTTGTAATGGATCAGGTAGTAACGATTTTAGGTTTTGCGGGCCCTACAGTCTCTGTTGCAACTACTCAACTCTGTCCTTATAGTGTGAAAGAGGCCACAGGCAATATGTAAATAAATGACTGTGATGGTGTTCCAATAAAACTTTATTTACAATAACAGATGTTAGGCTACATTTGGCCCATGGGGATAGATTTGGCCCACAGAGCTGCACTCACTGATCTATGCACTAAAATGAATAGCTTTGGCATTGCTTTCCTTTGGAAGGGTGGAGGTGAGAGCCTTACTTTTTAATCACATCATACGTTTAACAAGAGTCAATCATGTTCCGCCTTTTAAAAGAGTACAGTTTGGAGTCTTGACTTTCATGCAACCTGTTCACTGATAAAGCTTCTAAGTAGCTATTCTCCTGCTGGGATTCTTTCTCTGTCTCTCTTTATTTTGAATGGCTGGCTGACTGCCAGCTTTTCAGGTAGGGGGTGAAGTGGCATTATGGAAAGGGAACCAATGTCAGGTTCTAATCCTGGTGATGCCACTTACTAACTCCGTGATCTTATTTCCCTAGAGAACTTACCTCATGAGGTTACTGGAAAGGGAGAAGTACTAAGAGCAGGGATTTCTGATTCTGGCCTCTACTTATTGCTAGTTGAGTTCTCTAGAGCAAGTTATTTAATATCTCTACACTTCGATGTTATGACCATAAAATGGAATTATACCTTGTAATAATTAAATGAGATAATGTATGCAGGGTGCCCACTGCAGAGCTTTATACACAGTAAGTCTTTACTAACTAGTATTATTTTTATTTATCATTATAATTGCAATGACGACAGAGTGCTTCATAAATTCCAAGCCAAAGTACAGATTGTGACACAATGTAGTATCTGAATTTTTCCTTGTCTAAATTTGTTTCTTGCTAGTGTACTTGCTAATCATGTCTTCTATCATCAAATATACTTGACTGCTTAAATTACAAAGCTTATTTCATCTTACATGTCTGCTTTCCTGAGCTAGAAATTGGGGGGATGAAACAACATTTGCAAGTTACCTGAGACCTATCTTCCTAATTTTACTCCTGTGAGTACATTTGAGAGGTTAGAAGAAGGGATATTTAAGCTGTAAGACTCAAGTCAGGTCTACTTTTTTTTTCCCCTAAGCTGTTACCTATTTTTACGCAAATAACGTGCACCTTCTATGTTTGTTTGCCAACCTCCCTACCCCACAAGGTATTTTCATAAGCACCACTATGCTAATTTGTTTTAACGTGTTGCGGTAAAAATATATATATATATATGTATATATATATTAGCATAGTGCTAATAGCATTGGCTCCTGAAACACTAATGAATTGTAGAGGACTTCCATCTTAGTACAGTTCTGAAATATTTCAACCCAAGCTTCCTTATGACCCTTGTTCTCTTTCCTTTCTCTTCTCCCTTAAAAACCTCTGAAAGTAGTTTTTAAAACTCAACATGAAATGTAAGAATGAATTACTGCAATCCCTCATCAGCCACAGGGATCACGTTCCCTCATGAAAAGTAGTGTGGTTAGAAAAACCGCAGTAGAGAAAAGATCAAGGACTCATATAAAATAGAGGGTTGGGGAAAAAGCAATAGAAATGGCTTTTAACAATTTTAAAACAGGATTAATAAAAGTTCTAGAGGGCTTTTGCTTCTAAACCAAACTGGCTTTCTGAAGTAAACCCTTCTTGGATGGTTAATGCCAATCTGCTTCTTTTCTTTAGGGGCTGATTTTTTTTTTTTTTTTTTTTTTTGTCCTTTCTGGAAGCTTCTCCAGAATCACTTTCTGTGTATTCAGGAAATTTTGCTAACTTTCTAAGGGCATTATAAAATCTGAGGCAAATTCTCCTACAGGCTGTGTTATCTATAATCCTCAGAGTTTTTAAATCAGCCTTTACTCTCTTAAAACTTAAAGACCTTTGTGCCTGCTCTTTTTTTTTTGTTTGTTTTCACAAGCAAAATGCTTTATAAGTGCCTGAAATTTTCCCCCAAATACCACAGTACTTACATGCTCATTTTTTCTGGACAGGATATTCTCTTATGAAAAGGTGCTACAGAAATCAGTATTCTGTTTCTGCTCTACCTCTGGAGTCATAGTCCACCCGTGCAGACAAGAGGAAGTGTGAGGAGGGGCAGTTGTTTAGTTCTTCAGCATATGTGTTTTATTTGGACCTGCAGTGTTTTTAAAACAGAAGCTGGTGTTTTAGAAAGTAGAAAATTTCACACAAGACTCTCAGTGTGAGTTGGGAAACTATAAATGTTCAGACAGTAAATATCGTTGGCTTTGAGGGCCATAGGTAAGTAATTAAGTAATTAAGTAAAAACTACTTAATTCTGTTGTAAGGAGAAAAAAGAAGCCATAGGCAATACATATGTAAATAAATGGGTGTGGCTATGTGTCAGTAAAACTTTATTTGCAAAAGCAGGTGGTGAACTAGATTTGGCCCTCAGGTTTTAGTTTGCAGAGTCCTGATGTAGATTATCCCCTTCTCTTGGGGATTTAAAAAGAAAAAAGAGAGAGCAGAAGATTGGCACCTTTGTGTCCGTATTCCCGAATCACCAAAAAGGCTCTGACCCCAATAACAAGTGTTCTTTTAGACCCAGCATGAGACCCACCAGCCACTCTGTGGGAGAAAAGACCTAGCGAGCTGCTCCTGTAAAGATTTGCAGACTGCAAAATTCTATGGGACAGTCCTACGGTGTCCTATAGGGTCACTATGACAACAGCAGCAGCAGCATGAGCTGTAGAGTTTGCCACAGTCTTCACTACTCTTCATGAAACTTCCAACTTAGTCGGCTTGGTTTACTAGTGATACTTGTCTAGCCTCTGTAGGTGTCAGAGTCTACAACTCTGTTTTAAAGGATATAAAGTGAACCATGCATTTGAAAAAATGGGCATACAGTTAGCCAGAATAATATCTTAAAACTCTAGTGAGCCAAAGTATGGAAGGCAAGTCTGCAGCTGGAAAGGAATTTATATGTAGTCAGTCAGTGATTGAACTGGCTTTGTTTGGCAGAGCATTACTTTTGAAGCTCTGGCCATAATCCCCGGACTGGAAGAACTGTGAGTTTAATGTTTTGCCCAAATTTGGAAAAACAAAATGTTGAGTATTGTATTACATACAGTGAGAGATAATGAGAACTAGATGCTGGCCTCAGTGTCTTAGTGCTGCTATAACAGAAATACCACAAGTGGGTGACTGTATTGTTGTTAGGTGCCATCATGTTGTCTCTGAATCATAGCAACCTTATGTATAACAGAATGAAACATTTCCCCGTCCTGTACCATCCGCACAATTGTTGCTGTTTGAGCCCATTATTGCAGCTACTGTGTCAATCCATCTCATTGAGGATGTTCCTCTTTTTCACTGACCCTGTACTTTACCGACCATGATGTCCTTCTCCAGGAATTGGTCCCTCCTAATAACATGTCCAGGGAGCCCTGGTGGTGGAGTGGTTAACAGCTCAGCTGCTAACCAAATATTTGGCAGTTCTAATCCACCTTGGAAACCCTATGGAGCAGTTCTACTCTGTCCTATAGGGTCACTATGAGTTGGAATCAACTCAAAGGCAACAGGTTTGGTTTTGATAACATGTCCAGAGTAACATGTCCTTGCTTCTGTGGTGGCTGTAATGAACAGAAATTTATTTTCTCACAGTTCAGAAGGCTACAAGTCTGAATTCACAGCATTGCGCTAGGGGAAGACTGCTTTGGGGGAAAATCCTTGCGTCAGCTTCTCTAGCTGGCCATCGTTGGAGTTCCTGAGCTTGTAGATTGACCTTCCTTCGTCTTCAGGTGGAGTAGATCTTCCCTGAGTCTACCTTTTTCTATGCCCAATCTGCTCCTTTATACCTCAGAAACAATTAGCTTAAGATGCACACTGCATTGATAGGCCTCATTAACATAACATAAAAACCCTGTTTCCAAATGGAATTACATCTACAGGCATAGGGGTTAGCACTAACAACACATATTTTGTAAGGACACAATTCAATCCATAATAATGCTGTTCTCCATTCTATAGTTTACACCGATGTTAGGGATCAAATGGCAGGGCAATTTCTCAAATTCTGGTCCCTGAACTCTTTGCATCATAATTATGGGATGGGGGAAGTGCTTCCTTATGAAAACTGTAGATTCTTAGGCCCACCATAGGTTTCCTGAATCAGACTCTCAGCTGAACATTTTAAAAGGATCCCAAGATATTTCCTAAGCATACTAGAGTTGGCAAACTGCTCCTATAAAACAAGTACAGGTATTTTATTTTTTTATTTCCTGTTTGTTTATTGGGTGTGATTTAAATTCCTTTTTAACAGAAAAGCAGCAGGAAGCATCTTCAGGACGGAGTCAATTAGATGTAAGAACATTTATTCCAGATGTAATTAAGTATGGATGGAGAGGTTGCTTATCTATGGCAGAAAGAGCTCTGTGCTGGGTCTTCTAATAACTAACCATGACCTTAGACCAGCCACTTAACCTCTCTGGTCTCTGTATTCTAGCCTAGAAACGAGAGCATTGGTAAATGACCACCGAGGCCCCTTGTAGCTGGAATATTGACTTTAAAATTGTATGAAAGAACTCCTGTGTTAGACCATATGGTACCTGTCATATTTTGCTAGTGAGTTGAAAGAAAATTGTCTGCTCTTGATAGGTGACTCACCTTTATTCCAGTAGAGCAGAGGTTCTCACCCTTGGCTGCGCATTGACATACAGGGAGTTTTTTAAAATCCTGATGTGCCACACTCTAGACCAACTAAATCCGAGACCTGGCATCAGTATTTATTGCTACAGCTCTTCAGGTGGTTCTCATGTGCGGTCAAGGTAAGCACTGCACTAGAACAAGGGTTGACAAAGTCACTTGATTACACAAGTTGCCTGAGATGCTTGTAACAGGTCCAGAGTCTCATGCCTCTCTCCGGAACATTCTAATCCATGGAGCTGGGGATGGATCCTGGGAATCTGTATTTTAATAAACAACCTGTGAGAAGGCAGGTTTGGGAAAATACCATGCTAGGGAATTGCTTGGTGTATGGTTGCACAAACAGTTAACTAGCTTGGCTGCTAACCAAAAAGTTGGAAGTTCAAGTCCACCCAGAGGCTCCTCAGGAGAAGGGCCTGGTGATCTACTTCGAAAAATCAGCCACTGAAAACCTGAGGCGTACAATTCTACTCTGACTCACATAAGGTCTCCATAAATCGGAAAAGACTGGATGGCAACTGGGATCTATCAGAGTTCCATCTGGGAAGCCGATACTAAGAGAATTAAGGAATAAGGGATGCATAATAGGAATCGATGACAACGAGTTTGGTTTTTTGGTAATAGAAATAACGTTACACAATTGTGGGAGAACCTGGTGAAGTGAGGGCCCAAAGGAATTGAAAGATCTGAGAAAAGTTACTAACCAGTCCCCCTGAACCACTGGTATAGGTGAGTAAGTAGGAGCTGCAAAGGAGTATGGCTACTGTAGTGAGGAGGCAAGAGAGAACAGGGAGAGAAGTCTATGGCAGTTATCTGGTGGTGGGCCTGGGGTCTGTCTGTCAGCAGGGTCGGAAACTATGAAGAAGATTTGGAAGCAGAGCAGGGGAAAGTGAGGACAAGCTGGACCCCATTGGTACCACTGCATCTGTCTTTTGCCACCTCTAACCACGTGACCCGCAGAGGGTACATACACAGCTGCTTCCCATCTGCCTTCAGGATCTCACACAAACTTCTCCTTTAGCCCACTCCAACTCAGACTCAAAAGGGGAAGGAGATTCTGGAAAACGTAGTTCCAGGTTAGCCAAATTGACCCAGGAGTAAACCACCACACTTGGAAAATGCTTCTTTGTCCTCCTGAAATTGTGACTTTTCACAAATGAGGTTATTCCCTTATCCATCCTTGAATTGTGCCCAGTGGAGAAACAGGAACGCTCCTCGGGCTTGTGGCTCTCCTCCACTGGAATTAAGTCTTTTTATCCCTGGCTTTGATTTTTCACTCAGTTGTCTCCCACCCACTTCCCGCATGCAACTCATCAAAACCTTAATAGGCTTTGTTCTTCCTTGGGCTGTAGCTCTTCTTTTGTAAGTCCTCTATGTTCCCTGGGAGTGCTATTGTGAAGAACGACTTGCGTGTGATGTCCCTTTGTTTCTTAAGTAAAGACAGATTTATCCTGTTAGCCATTACAGGCGATCCTCACCTTATCGCTTTACGCTCGGTTGCACAAGCATATAATGTGACTATTGTGGCATGAGCACTCTAGTAATAATTCTTATTTGGTAGATTGAAAAGTTTGTGATGCCTTAATGGAACTGGTGCTTCTGAACTAGGTTTATGGATAAGTAGCTCATTTTGTATTCATAGCCACTATTTGCTGCATAATCTGGCTTTTCATGCAACAATGGCTTAAGGGAAGTGGAGAACAATAGAAGGAAAACTAAATATTCAGGAAAGGAGGGGTAAGAGAAAAATCAAGGCTGAGACAGGGAGTGGGGAGGAAGACTAGTGGGTAAGGAAGAAGATGAAGCATCTTCATCAATAGTAAGGTTGCACGACATTTCAGTCACAGAATACCAACAAACTTCACAAATGAAATTCATAAGGCTTGCTTTATTCCATGTATGCATAAAAAATGAAAGTCCTATTACAATTCTAGCATTAATAAGCCCCGGCCTGAGCAATATGAAATGGAGTTTCTAGCTTAAAAAAAAAGCTGCAACTAATTCATGTGACTTTGAGCAAAATGTTTTTGATCCCTGTGCCTCGGCTTCATCATCACGGAATGTGGTACTTGGACTATATCAGAGGTTGCATATGAGTACCCTGTGGACTACATATGTATTAACTGGACCTCAGGTTTTGGCCACAGGGTTTTTGTTTGTTTGTTTAACTAAACCACAGACTTTATTTGGGTCTCGGTTGGTTTTTCCACTGATGTCCCTTTTCTGATCCAAGATCAAAACCAAGATGCCATATTGTACTTAGCACAGGGTGATTATTTTAATTGAATTAATTGTTCCTATTTTAAAAAATGAACTACAGTGAATTCTCTTTAGTTGAGGCATTTTTTATTCTACAAAATCACAGCATTAATGAATTAGTGAATATTTGTCCAGGAAATGCAGGGTTAGGTTCCTGTGAACCTTTGGCAACAATATTTTTATGTGTGTTTCTGTTTGTTGTTATTTGCCATGGAGTCGACTCTGACTCGTGGTGACCTTGTATGTGACAGAATGAAACATTCCCCGCTCCTGTGCTATCTTCATGATTATTGGTAAGTTTGAGTCCATTGTCGTTGTTATTCTCTCAGTTCATGTCATTGAGGGTTTCTCTCATTTTCGCTGACCTACTTTACCAAACATGATGTCTTTCTAGCGATTGGTTTTTCCGGATGATGTGTCCAAAGTAAGCCCTTGATGTCCTTACTTCTATGGAGCATTCTTATTATATTTCTTCTAAGACTGATCTGTTTATTCTTCTGGCAGTCCATGGTATAGTCAGTATTCTGCACCAACAGCACAATTTGAATACATCGATTCTTCTCTCTTCTTTTTCAATTGCCAAGCTTTTGCATGCATATAAGGTGTGATAGTTAATGTTATGTGTTAACTTGGCTAGGCTGTGATTCTCAGTGGTTTGGCAGACATTGGACTGATTGATCTTCCATAATGTAATATAATGTAATCACTTCCATGATGAGATCTGATATAATGTAGTTGCCTCAATGATGAGATCCACTGTTGTTAACTGTAACAATGCGGATTGGAGCCATCTGCCACAATAGCCAATTATGAGACAGGGGTGTGGTGAGCAGCAAGAGTTTTATTATATATCGATATATAGGAGACAGAGGAGAATAGATACCTCCAAAACACCTGTCTCCCCCACTGGAGATCGGCCTAAGGCTTTTATAGGGACAGGATTATGGGTCTTAGAAGTTTGTGTTAGTTCCCCCTTGAGGTGGTCATGTCTCAGTGAGTTAATCTTTTACTGATATTCTTGGGGGATATCTGGCGACATCCTGGTTTTCTTGTCACAAGATGAGTGCTTTGTTTGGTTTTTCATCCTTAGATCATTATCACTTGTTTTCCACCCTCCAAGGAGGAACATCAGTTAATCTTAAACATTTTGTAGAGACTGGAACCAGAGGGAAAAGCAAGATCATGAGACAATGTGGTGGTTAGCAATGGGGAGTAACAATAGTGAGCCGGGCCTATGCAGCCTTTTCCACTATGAGCATCAAGTCAGTTGAAAAGTGAGTTTCCTGAGGGGTGTGGCCTGCCTCCGTATATAAATAGATTTTCCAGCAAAGCTATCTCTCACTCACTCTCGATCCTGCATCTGACTCATCATCTGACCTCTGGTTCTTGGGATGTGAGCCAGCAGCCTGCCGCCTGACCTCCCAATTTTGGCTTCATCACCGCCGCAACCATGTGAATCAGAAAACTACAGCTTGATGCCTGACCTACAGATTTTGGGATTTTCCAGCCTCCACAACTGTGTGAGCTGTTTCTTTGAACTAAATCTCTGTATATATATTTATGGAGCCTTGGTAGCACACTGGTTAAGAGATTAGCTGCTAACCAAGAGGTCTACAGTTTTGAATCCACTAGCACTTCTTGGAAAACCTACAGGGCAGCTCTACTCTATCCTATAGGGTCACTATGAGTCGGAATCCACTCAATGGCAATGGGTTTGTTTGTTTATATATATATATATATATACACACATACATAAATATATATATATATATATATATATATATATATATATATATATATATATATATATACACACACACATAAATATATATATATGTGTCACTGATTTTGCTCCTCCAGAGAACCCAACCTAAGACATCTTGTACCAAGAGTGGTTCTAGAGGAACAAAATTGTAAGGATGCGTTTTCTGAATTGGTTCTCAAGTCTGGGTAGCCTTAAAGGCACTGATGATTCTGCCTTTGGTAGTAAAGAAGGCACTACTAGTCCATGGCATGAGGTGGCAATAGAATTACACAAAATATCACCACCAGTGGATCAAATATTTGTGAGAGACAAGGCTCTGGCTGATTCCATATTTGATACTTTTCTACAATTTTATCAGAATGAGAAGTATAAGGAAGCTGGTTGATTGATCCTAGTTTTGCTAGACAAAGTGGTGAAAGAGATGAGCTCAGGGCTTCAGAGTCACATCTCAAGAACTGCATAAAAGACCTGAAAGTTGTCACTAGTGCTCTCAAAGAAAGCCTTTCAGCTGATACTGTTGAAAACCAAACTCAAAGTCTTATCGTAAGAGTGGCTGAATTACAACGCCAACTGAATTCTCAATCAAGAATGGTGTCTGAAGTTAAAGTGAGGGTATTGATTGGGAAGAAAGGGGATCCTGAAACTTAAGATGGGGACATATGGGCAGATAATCAGAAAGGTGGGGACAAGGAGCCCCTAAATTCAATTGAATCACTCCTGCCAACAGAACCAGCCCACTTCCTCCCATCTGAAATGATTACTCCATCTTTGTTTGCTAAGCCACTCTCTCCAGTAAAACCATTAGCACTTCCAACTCCATCTGATGAGATTAACCAAACTGTGCCTGAAGAGTCTTTGTCTGGGATATCACCTGGGGCTTTGCCTGGGGCATCAACTGAGGCACATGCCTTACAAGACATTGCTAAATGTCTCCAGGACCCCTCAGTGCCTTTTTTTGCTTCTTGATCTAGAACCAGACTTAAGTCCCAGTGAGCCCCGAAAGGTGAAGTACAAAATGTGACTCAGGAGGAGGTACACTACACTCCAAAAGAACTACTTGATTTTTCTAGTATATACGAACAGAAACCTGGGGAATATGTGTGGGGATGACTATTAAGGGTGTGAGATAACGGTGAAAGGAACATACAGTTGGATCAGTCTGATTTTATTGATATGGGCCCACTAAGCACAGATTCTTCATTATTTCAGCTCAAGAGATTAGAAAAAGATCTAATAGTTTATTTGGTTGGTTCGCTAAAACATGGGTTATGCAGTGGCTCACACTAAATAAAGCTGAAGTACCAGAGTTGCTTTGGTATACTATAGAAGAAAGTACTTAGGGAAAGAAAGGCTTAGGGAAATTGGCACATTAGAGTGGATTTATCAGGTTGCACCCATAGACACCCATGGAGTGCCCAGAGGAGACACATTTCACCACAATGGTGAGGAACAAACTTGTGAAGGGAGCCCCAGCTCCTTGAAGACTGGTGTGATTGCTATTTTATGTAAGTCAGATTTGACAGTGGGAACTGCCCTAACTGAATTAAGACACCTAACTACAATGGGACTGATTGGACCCCGCAGCGGCAGGGGCCAAGTGGCGGCACTTAATTGACAAAGACAAAATGGGTGTGGTTACCATAATGGACAGCAGAGTCAAAGCAGTAATCAGAATAGTCTGACACCTTTGGACTTATGGCGTTGGCTACTTAGTCATGGTGTCCCTAGGCCTAAAGTAAATGATAAATCTACTAAATATTTACTTTGTCTATACAAGCATAAGAATTCTAGGTCAAGTGATGTCAGTCTAACTTGAATTATCAGAGTAGAGCATCATGGCCCCTCAATCCATTCCCAGACTTGAGCCAGTTTCAGACTTACAGCCCCTTGAATGAAGGGGAGGCAGAGACTCCCTGAGGAAGGAACCCACGGCACTGCCAAATATTGGTACTCTTAACCTTTCTCCCAGCCTTCCCCAAAGGGATCTATGGCCTTTTACAAGAGTGACTGTTGATTGGGGAGAAGGAAATAATCAGATTTTTCAGGGACTACTGGACACTGGCTCTGAACTGACACTAATTCCAGAATACCCAAAACGTCGCTGTGACCCACCAGTCATAGTAGGGGTGTATAAATTCAAGTTGTTAATGGAGTCTTAGCTCAGGGTATCTTACATTGGGTCCAATGGGTCCCTGAACCCATCCTCTAGTGACTTCCCCAGTTCCAGAATATATAATTGTAATAGATATACTCAGTAACTGGCAGAACCCCCACATTGGATCCTTGACAAATGGAGTAAGGGCTGTTACGGTAGGAAAAGCCAAGTGGAAGCCATTAGAACTGCCACTACCTAGAAAAACAGTAAACCAAAAGCAATACCTCATTCCCGGAGGGACTGCAGAGATTACTGCCACCATCAAGAACTTGAAGGATGTGGGGGTGGGGGGGTGTGTGATAACTACAACATCCCCTTTCAGCTTGCCTATTTGGAGAATAACAGTGGATTATGATAAAAGTAACCAGGTGGTGACTACAATTGCAGCTGCTGTTCTAGATGTGGCTTCATTGCTTGAGCAAACTAATGCATCTCCTGGTACCTGGTAAGCAGCTATTGATCTGGCCAGTGCCTTTGTCTTGATTACAGTTTTGAAGGACCATCAGAAGCAGTTTGCCTTCAACTGGAAAGGCCAGCAATACACTTTCACTGTCCTACCTAAGGAGTGTATCAACTCTCCAGCCCTGTGTCATAATTTAGTCTAAAGTGACCTTGATCACCTTTCCAGATCAATACATTACATTGGTCCATTACGTTGATGGCACTATGCTGATTGGACCCAGTAAGGAAGAAGTATCAATGACTCTAGACTTAAACTGGTAATACATTTGCATGCTAGAGGGTGGGAAATTAATCTGACAAAAATACAGGTGCCTTCCACCTCAGTGAAATTTCTAGGGGTCCATTGGTATGGGGCATGTTGAGATATTCCTTCTGAAGTGAAGGATAAGTCGATACATCTGGCTCTTCCTACAACTGAAAAGGAGGTGCAATGCCTAATGGGCCTCTTTGGATTTTGGAGGCAACATATCCCTCATTTGCATGTGCTACTGCAGCCTTTTTATCAAGCGACTTGAGAAGCTTCTAGTTTAGAGTGGGTCCCAGAACGAGAAGGCTCTGCTGTTGGTTCAGGCTGCTGTATAAGCCCCTGTGCCACTTGGGCCATATGATCCAGCTCGTCCTATGGTTCTTGAAGTGTCAGTAGCAGATAGAGATACTGTTTGGACTCTTTGGCAGGCCCCTGTTGGTGAATTCAGCATACACCCTTAGAATTTTGGAGCAAAGTCCTGCCATCATCTGCAGACAACTACTCTCCTTTCGAGAAACACCTTTTGGCTTATTACTGGGCCTTGTAGAGACTGAACACTTAACCATAGACCACCAAGTCACTATGCAGCCTGAGCTTCCCCTCATGAACCAGATGTTGTCTGACTAACAGAGTGATAAAGTCAGATGTGCACAGGAGCACTCCATCATTAAATGGAAGTGGTATATATAAGGTCAGACTCAAGCAGAACCTGAAGACACAAGTAAGTTAAATGAGGAAGTGGGCCAAATGCCCATGATATGCACTCCTGTCACATTACCTTCCCTCTCCCAGTCTGCACCTATACCCTCAGGAGGAGTTCCTTATGATCAGTTGGCTGAGGAAGAGAAATCTCGTGCCTGGCTTGCAGATGGTTCTGTGTGATATACAGGCACCACTTGGAAGTGGCTAGTGGCAGCACTGCAGCCCCGTTCTGGGAACTCCCTGAAGGACAGGGGTGAAGGGAAATCCTCCCAATGGTCAGTACTTTGAGTAGTGCACCCCGTTGTTCATTTTGCTTGGAAGGAGAAATGGCCAGAAGTGTGATTGTATACTGATTCATGGGCTATGGCCAATGGTTTTGCTGAATGGTCAGGGACTTGGAAGGAACATGATTGGAAAATTGGTGATAAGGAGGTATAGGGAAGAGGTATGTGGATAGATCTCTCTGAATGGACCAAAGAAGTGAAGATATTTATATCTCATGTGAATGCACCCCAAAGGGTGACCTCTACAGAGGAAGATTTTAATAATCAAGTGGATAGGATGACACATTCGATGGAAATAAGACATCCTCCTTCCCCAGCTACTCCTGTCATTGCCCAATGGGCTTATGAACAAAATGGACATTGTGGTAAGTATGGAGGTTATGCATGGGCTCAGCAACACAGACTTCCACTCACCAAGGCTGACTTGGCTACAGCCACTGCTGAGTGCCCAACTTGCCGGCAGCAGAGACCAACATTGAGTCCCCAATATGACACCATTCCTCAGGGTGATCTATTAGCAACTAGTAGTAGGTTGATTACATTGGACCCCTTCCATCATGGAAAGGGCAGTGTTTTGTTCTCACTGGGATAGACACTTACTCTGAATTCGGAGTTGCCTTCCCTGCATGCAATACTTCTGCCAAAACTCCCATCCATGGACTTACAGAATGCCTCATCCACTGTCATGGTATTACACAACACTGCTTTGGTCAAGGGACTCACTTCACAGTAAATGAAATGTGGCAGTGGGCCCATGCTCATGGAATTCACTGGTTTTACCATGTTCCCCGTCATCCTGAGGCAGCTGGATTGATAGCATGATGGAATGGCCTTCTAAAGATACAATTATGGCACCAGCTATGTGTCTGTACTTTGCAGGGTTGGGGCAGTGTTCTCCAGGAGGCTATCTGTGTTCTAAACCAGCATCCAATATATGGTGCTATTTCTCCCATAACCAGAATTCATGGGTCTGGGAATCAAGGGGTAGAAATAGCAGTGGCACCACTCACTATTACTCCTAGTACCCAATCGGAAAATTTTGGCTTCCTGTCCCTGTGACCTCATTCTGTTTGGGTCTAGAGGTCTTAGTTCCAAGGGAGGAATGGTCCCACCTGGAGACACAACACTGATCCCATTGAACTGGAAGTTAAGAATGTCACCTGGCCACTTTGGGCTCCTTATGCCTCTGGATCAACGGGCAAAGAAGGGAGTTACCATACTGGCTGGTGTGATTGATCCTGATTACCAAGGGGAAATCGGATTGATATTACATAATGGAGGTAGAGAAGAGTATGTCTGGAATACAGGAGAACCCTTAGGGCATCTGTTAGTACTACTGTATCCTGTGATTAATGTCAGTGGAAAACTATAGCAGCCCAATTCCGACATAACTAGCAATGGCCCAGACCCTTCAGGAATGAAGTTTTTGGTCAGCCCACCGGGCAGAGAACCACGACCAGCTGAGCTGCTTGCTCAGGGCAAAGAGAATACGGAATGGGTGGTGGAAGAAGGTAGTTCTAAATACCAGTTATGAGCATGTGACCAGTTGCACAAACAAGGACTATAATTGTTATGAGTATTTCTTTCTTGTTTTATTACGTGTGTGCATGTGTGTGTGTGTATGTGTGTATACACCATTGCTGTCGAGTCAATTCTGACTCATAGCGACTCTATAGGACAGAGTAGAACTGCCCCATAGGGTTTACAAGGAGCTGCTGGTAGATTCGAACTGCCAACCTTTTGGTTAGCAGCCAATCTGTTAACCACTGTGCCACCAGAGCTCCATGTATGTGTATGTGTATGTATTATGTATACATGTGTATATACATGTATTTATGTATATGTATACATGTATATACATATATATGCTTATATGTATACATGTATATATCTGTGTATATGAATAGCAAATATTTTTGTTTTCTTCCTTCCCTTATCCCATTACTTATAAAATATAAGATGAAAATGGGGCTAGTGTGTTTTTGGTTGTATGCTTGTTATTTGTATCATGTTAGGCACAAGTATGACTTTATAACTGTCTTTATTTAGAAATTATGTATAGTTTAGTGAGATGTATACAGGTGCCAAGTTGAAAAGGTGTGGACTGTGATGGTTAATGTTATGTATCAACTTGGCTAGGCTATGATTCTCAGTGGTTTGGCAGACATTGGACCGATTGCTTTTTCATACTGTAAAATAATGTAATCACTTCCAAGATAAGATCTGATATAATGTAATCACCTCCAGAATGAGACATTGACTCCCTATTGATTCCCAGACAATGAAGCCAAGTGGCAGGAGCCATTACCATCACCTGGTAACTCCTCTTGTAGTAGAGTCAAGAGGCTATGGAACATTTCTTATATTCCTATCTCCATGAAAATAAGAAATTAGAAGACAGTCAAAAGGACAAATGTTTAAGAAAATATTTTTTAAATTTTTTAAACAAGCATGTTTAAATACTAACCCACTTCATTTATTTACATGATCTTCTTGCGCTTACGGGCATTCTGGTTTGAAATCTCTGGGCAAGAGCATCTTTCCCAGCTTTGACACTGACAGTTCCACCATTCTCTTCATTGGGGGCATTCGGGAAGTGTTATTTGGCAGCCAGTGAAGGTTCAGGGAGAAATATAAAGTTCATGCAGGCTAAGACTATATTGCTTTCTTTATAAACCCTCTCTAACTGAGCTTTGAAGGAGTTGTGAGCCATAGGACCTCAATCAATATAGTTCTGTTTTCACATTCCTTTAGTTTCCTTGGAGCCCTGGTGGCACACTGGTTAAGCGCTACGTCTGCTAACCAAAAGTTCAGCAGTTTGAATCCACCAGCCACTTCTGGGAAACTGTGAGGCTGTTCTATTCTGTCCTGTGGGGTCATTGCATTGAATCGACTCAACAGCAACCAGTACTGGTTTCATTTCCTTAAATCAGGTCTTGGGAAGGCAGATTGCAGTGTGGTTAAAAATATGGGCTCTGGATTCCAACTGCTCAGTTTCAAATTCTGGCCTCACCACTTAGGAGGGATTTGACTTTTATCAAGTCACTTAACTTCCTTTTGTCTCAGTTTCCTTTTCATAAAATTGGACTAATAAATAGGACATAGTCCATAGGATGGTTGTGATAGATACGTGAGCTAATACATGTAGAGGGCATAGAAAAATACCTGCCAGGTAGTGAGTGCTTAGTGCATAGTAATGATTATTTTTACCACCATCACCATCATCATCTCAGGATGATAAATCCCTACTGTTGCCTCATAAAACCCCCTGATCCCAGAGCATTTTATGCTTGTAAATATTTGTACATGATAAAGGGTATTACTGCGCACCCATAGCCACTGAGTCAAATCTGACTCATAGAAACCCTATAGGACAGAGTAGAACTGCCCTATAGGATTTCCAAGGTTGTAATCTTTATGGAAGCAGACTGCCACATCTTTCTCCCACAGGGCAGCTGGTGGGTTCGAACCGCCAGCCTTTCAGTTAGCAGCTGAATGCTTAACCACTTAGCCACCAGGGCTCCTTAAAGAGTACTAGGGGATACTGTTTTGTGACATGGAGCAGTTCAAATCCACCAGCTGCTCCTTGAAAACCCTGTGGTTCTACTCTGTCCTACAGGATTGCTGTGAGTCGAGTGAAACAGAAGCTGGTGCACATAATGAAGGCCTTTGTTGTGTTCAGAGCTAGAAAGCAATGAAACAGGCTGCTTGTGAGGTGATGAGCAGCCTGTCACTCAAGGAATTCAAGAAAAGGCTGCATGATTGTCCACCAGGGAGATCGTAGGGCTATGTTGTCCAAATTGGTAGCTTTAAGCCGTATGTGGCAATTTAAGTTATTTAAAATTAAATTAAATATTCAATTCTTCAGTCACAGTAGCCACATTTCAAGTGCTCAGAAGCCACCCATGGCTAGTGGCTGCTGTTTTAAACCCTGCAGACATAGAAAATTCCCATCATCATAGATAGTTCTATTGAACAGCACTGGTGTAGGCGATGTCCTGCACTGGATATCTGAATCTGCTTACTTGGAAAAGGCATTTCCAGGATGCATGGAGCTGGAATAAAAAAAGGAACTGAGATACTACATGGCATATGGCTTGGCCACTGACTCCTGGATTTCAGACTAATGCGTGGCCCCAGGCAAATCACTGCTTCTGAGCCTCAGTTTCCCCAAGTGCATAATTAAAACTTGCTCCAAGAACAGGTTAGCGGTATAAATGGAGAAGACTCAGGTTCAGCATCTGGCACCCCGTGAGACCCACAGGTGCTTAGGCTCGTCCAGTTGAAGGGAAGGGAGCAGACACAGAATCTGCATTCTCAAGTATGGCAAAGCAGCCACTTTGTGTCAACTTCCCATGGAGCAGGGTCTTTCCAAAATCAACGATTGCCATCAGTGACCACTTATCCATGTGCCAGGCACCAACCTAATCTCTTTGCACACATTATCTCATTTAATTCCTGCCACCTCCTGTGAGGCGGGTGCTCATACTGGCCTCATAATGAAGAAACGAAAGCTTTGAGAGATTATGTCATTTCCCAAGGTTATAAAGGGGTGCAAACAGAATTCAAACCCAGATTCTTTAGACTCAAGATGATTTCTATTTATTTTGTTTTTGTTGAGTGCCATCGAGTCAATTTCAACTCATAGTGACCCCACGTGACAGGGTAGAACTGCCCCATCGAGTTTTCTTGACCGTGATCTTTACGGAAGCAGATTGCTAGGTCTTTCTCTCGTAGAGCGGCTGGGTGGGTTTGAACTGCTAACCTTCAGTTAGCAACAAAGCACTTAACTGCCACTCCACCAGCGTTCCTTATTTCTATTTAAAGCAGTTATTGTACATGAAATGCTTATATATGAAAGATGCTTTGCTAAGCACATAAATGCATCATCTCCATTAATCATTATAGCTATTTTATGCATGAAAAATTTTTTGAAAATTTAAATCCCTAAAAATGCACACTTCGGAACTAGCACAGCTGATGTTTGGACCTAAGTCTCTCTATCACCCGGAAGCTTTGTTACTGTGTTCCCGGCCTAGTGTCTTTGTTTACGAGCCAGGCAGGCAGAATTTTTACAAGCCAGGTGAGCAGAATATTTAAGGGAGATTTCACTGTGGACTTTGTCATACAGAGGTAAAGATGCCGGTATACGTCTTCTCTTCCCAGTATCTCCCCTGCGCTTGGTGGGACAAGAATTACGTCTGTAACATTTATTTCTTTTATGTCTTCCAGAACTGTACAGGGCGTACAAGATTCAATAAATATTTGCCTAAATGAATGAAGGCAAATCTTCTAAAAGGACAGGTTGATCAAAAAATGTTTCATATTCAGCGATTTGCTTCAGTGGGGCCTTATCTGTCTTCATGAAGCAAAGCTAGTACTCATTATATATATATATATATATATAATTGTGATCACTTCAGTTATTGATAAATGCCTACTTCAGAGGTGGAAGGGTCTGTTTGTAAAGATAAGTAGGGCTAGACGCAAGGTGAAAACCACTTGCTAATGCAGAACCCATCAGTAATTTTTTTTTTTTTAATTTTATTTTGTTGTTCAATTCCTAAGTAAGCTAAGACAACATTTGTTTACTTTTAGGAAATTGCCACTCCTTCTATTGTGAAGATAAGTCCCCCTATGATAGACAACGTGCTGATTCTCTGCTAAGCCAGCCATGTAGAAAACTCCAACCAGCTCAACAACTGATTAGCTTTAAAAAATGTTACCAAGGCTAACTAAACACGGGGAGAAAATGGCTCTCGGCATTTGCATTCGTTCTAGTCCTTCTGATTCTTGTTCGTGGGCAAAAGTCAGCCTGGGGGTGGAACGACCAGGCATTTTTATGTCCCTTCTAGAGTTAGAAACGTGCCTTGAGCTTGTGGATTCACAATTTTCTTTTTTTCGGGTTCCCAAGGAATTATGAGAAAAATCCTCCATTTTATGTTAGATTTTGGATCTTGGAAGTAGAGGAGAGAAATTTTTTTGAAAGATGATAAAATGATAACAGATTCTGGAAGGTTTCAAATTCACACAAAAGTGCCTAGATATACTTTCCACGTTGATTTATGTGCTTTGTTGCTCTTTTTACCAAAGTATTATATATTTGTTAAGCAGATTATCCTGTCAACAGGTTGTTTTGCTGCTATTTTCAGGGAGCCTGCATTCAACAAGGCTGTTTAATCTTACCATGGTAGTAAATCTAAAAGTCAAAGATATTTATATCCAGTCCTACTCCCAGAATTACCATTAACAAGTGTGTGTATTTTCAGACATTTTCCTGTTTTTATATGAACTCTCTGTATGTATTATTTCGAACTATTTTTACCCAAAATAAAATGAAGTTGTTGTAGTTGCAGGACTTAATTTTCTTTACCTGTATAGCCTGGACATTTTTCCATGTCTTCTTACTGAGCTAATAACACTATTCACAGCAGTAATGCCAAATCAGCCCCTGGCATATAAAGGCACACCATACGCCAGACTCCGTACTAAGGTATTTACATCAGTTATCTCATTAACATTTCAAAATAAATCTCTAGGATTATCCCAGTTTTAACATCATCTCCATTTTATAGGCAGGGAAACTAAGTTCAGAGAGGTCAAGTAGCTTGCCCAAGGATGCACAGCTAGTAATTAGTGTGAACTCTTTCAAACATCTAAAATATGATTTTAGTTTTTTTAAATGGTTGAATATTATTCCATTATATGGCTGTCTTATCATCCCCCCGTATCTACTAACTTGGACTGATCCAATGCCACTGACCCCGCTCTCACCACCCCACTCCCCAGATCTCTAGTTTACTCTCCCTCCCATCACTGCAGCAGCTACCCTCAGCTGGGGTTATTTCTGGTGAATGAGTGCTGCCTCTCTTTTAATATAGCCTTCAGAATTACAGACCCTGTGGCATATGTTAAAGATAGTGTTATTGTTCTTGCGTATAGACATAGAAAACCCACAGTCAGATCATGGAGAAGACAATAATCCTGTCACACTGTTATTTTAAACTGTCAGCACCCATTGAGTGGTCTGAAGTGATTTTCTGCTTCCGGACCTCAATCTACTTTAATCCTGCCTAAGGCAGAATTTTTTTCAATGTGTGGAATTAATTAGGTACCGTTCTCTGTCCAGGGTATGGTTTACTCACCGCTAAAATATAACTGGGTCTCTCCATTTTAACGAAAAGTCTTTTTCACCCACGAATCTGGTTGACATCATAAACTTCATGTCAAATGCCCCATTGTCTACTTGGGTCACATACCATATTAATTATGGGACTGTTCTCCACGGAGATACCTCCTTTTTTATGCTCCCACTTGTTGAAAGTATGTGAAATTCTTCCCATATATTCTGTAGCAAAAGGAAAATATTCTTAAAGATTTATTTTATCAGAAATTGCAGAACAAATTCCAGTACCTCGTGGGTTGCCACTGTGGCAGGCAAAATAACAGCACCCCCCCCCCCAAAGATGTCAACATCCTATTCGCTGGAACCTATGACTATGTCACCTGACATGTCAAAGGCTAATTAAGGTTGCAGGTAGAATTAAGGTTGGAATCAGTTGACCTTAAAATAGGGAGATCATCCTGGATTGTTTGTGTGGGCCCAGTGTAACCACAAGGATTCTTAAAAGTGGAAAAGGGAATCAGGAGAGAAGGTCAGAGTGATACCATGTGAGAAAGTCTTGGTCTGCTGTTGCTGCCTTTAAAGATGGAGGACGGGAGCCAGGAGTCCAGGAATATGGACAATCTCTTGAAGCTGGGAAAGGCAAGTGTACAGATTGTCCTCCACTGCCTCAGGGAAGGAATACAGCACCACGGACACTTTAATTTTAGCCAAGTGAGACCCATGTCAGACTTTTGAGCTATGCAACTGTGGATAAGGAATTTGTGATGTTTTAAGCCACCAAGTTTGAACTAACTTTTTACAGCAGCAATAGGAAACTAATACAGCCACCTAAAACCCCTTCATAGATTACCAGATCATGATGGGAGCTAAACTTTAATTTAGTGTCAAAGCAGACGGCTTTTCCATCAAAGGAACCACCTTTCTGTAGATACCCTAGGAATACCTTGACATGCAGACATATGAAGAAAATATGGATAAGTTGAATGAGAAAATTTAAGTCTTTGCCCCTTATAAAAATCTTAAGTGGGCCCATGTGTTCACTATTTGGGTTGATAGTTGTGTATGATTTTCAGATCCCTATTTATATTTATCAGGATTCAATCCATGTCACCCTGTTATTTGCAGATAAGATTGCAATACTGGTACAGAATTTCCCCCTTCAACAGTAAGAGTAAATAACCAACCAACCGCTCTTCAATTCTACGCCTCCTAATGCTAAATGTCATGGTGATTTGGCAGAGAATGTTTGACAGTCCTCATAGAGGCCTGCAACATCCTGAGAATCCTTTAACTAATAGTAGCCCTTTTGAGAAACCACTTGAACAAGTGCAAATCTTTTATGGTTAACAAAGTAAACAGGAGAACATAGGTGCTCATCTTGTCTACAAGAATGTCTGTCTAGTTACAGCCATAGTATGTGACATGATGTACATAATGGTGTCCACGCACTGTCGTTGGCATATAATTCAAGTGTTCCTTCCAGAGCAAAATGCCAGTTCCACTTGTCACCAACCAACATTGACTGACAAAGGGGCTGTGGATGAAGGGAAAAGGGCAGAATTTACCTTATTAGCTACTCAGTGGGGGATGTCATTTAGTGCAGATTTTCAAAATCACAAATGCTCAGTCAGCAAGTTGAAAAACTCAGGTTGGTATCACTAATACTGTTGTAGTTAGTTATTTGAAATACTGTCTGTGTACATAAGTATGACATATGCTACTATTTAAATTCACAGTTTGGCCTCATATGAAGACACCACAAGGCTAAAATCACTGATTCGTGTGGAAATGCTCACATTTTATGCTGAAATAGAAATCACTATGTTGTATATTAACATGATGACAACAAATTGCAACCACGAGAAAAGCTTTATAGTATGCTAATGAAAACTGAAATTTATTAACATCGGCTATTATTCACTGAGTATTAGGAAGAGCTGTGAGAGGCTTTTAAATCAATAAGTTTGATGTTCACAAGAAATAATTTTATGTTTCCAGCCTTTTCTATTATGATAAGGGATACAAGTGTGATACAGTTTTACCCTGAAGAATAAGGGAAAATGCAGTTTTCCTGAAAACTCATATTAATTACGATCATCTGAGGATGACCTCAAAATAGCCATCAAGGATTTAAATAATTACTACATAGGTGGGCCCTCAGCACCCACTGGCTGCCTCTTCTAAGGGTTGAGCAGAAAGAAACAAGATTAAACTCTAGCAAGACAGACTTGAGTAATGCATAAAGAAAGCAAAAGACAGAACCAACATTTCACGAGTATTTTCATGTCATCTATTAGGTGTTTTTATACATTATTTCATTTATTTATGGCACAAAAATCTGTGAGTTATGTCTTTTTATTCCCATATTACAGGTAAAATTGGGTTTCAGAAAGGGTAAGAAATTTGCTCAAGTTCACAGAGCTAGTGAGTTGCAGAGTTGTCTAACTCCAAACTCTATGACCTTTTTATGATATTGTCACTCATCTACTAACCAGTCCATCTAGTCCCCAGCTTAGCGCTGAATGGCTATAAATATAAGAATGGCTATCTAGTAAGGGGACAAAATATCATTTTCATCAGTCTTAAAATGGAGAATCAAGCTATAATGTTGAATTAGGTTTTTTTTGGATAAGGAGACTGTGGATTTAATATAAGGCAGCACGTATCTATCGAACACCATCTCAATGTGCAAAAGACTGTGCTAGGCTCTGAGGAGGCCACCTAGATTATAGGAATGTAATTTTCGGATTCATAGGCCTCCAATAACTAACTGCAAGGTGGACTGGAAACAAGCCATAATGGGAATCTACATCAAATGCCATGAGTATGAAGAGCAGAACCCATCATCAGTTCTGCTAGTAGACACCTGGACAGTGCTAACCAAGGATGGCATTTTAGCTGGGCTGTTTTCACTGGCTGATTTTTGTAAGTAGACCATCAGGCCTTTCCTCCTAGTCTGTCTTAGTCTGGAGGCTCTGGAGTAGCATAGACAAAAACCACAAAGAGCTTGATTTGTTTGCAAAAAAGAGCAGTAGGCCAGAGTGGCAGGAGTTTAGGTTACTTGCAAAAAGGGCTGGAAATGCAGTTCAATCATTTCTGTAGAAAATGTGAAGCCATAAAAGATTTCTAAGGAGGAGTTACATAATAAGGTTTCAGCAAACTTAAGGCTGAGGATTTTTTTTTTAAATTTTTTTTTTATTGTTGTGGTTTAAATGAAGTTTACATTTCAAGTTAGTCTCCCATACAAAAATTTACACACACATTGTTATGTGACGCTTTTGCTCTCTCCATACTGTGGCAGCACACTCCTCCTTTCCACCCCTGATTACCCATGTCCATTCAGCCAGCTCCTAACCCTCTCTGCCTTCCCATCTCACCTCTGGACAGTCCAATCCCTATATGAAGAGTTGGCCTTGGAAATTGTTTTAGTTCTGGGCTGATAGAGAATCCAGGGGCCATGCTTTCCGGGGTTCCTCCAGTCTCAGACCATTAAGTCTGGTCTTCTTACTAGAATTTGAGTTCTGCACCCCACTCTTCTCCTGCTCCATCAGGGACTCTCTGTTGTGTTCCCTGTCAGGGTGGTCATTGGTGGTAGCTGGGTACCATCTAGTTATTCTGGTCTCAGGCTGATGAAGTCTCTTGTTTATGTGGACCTTTCTGTCTCTAGAGCTAATACTTTCCTTGTGTCTTTGGTGTTCTTCATTCTCCTTTACTCCAGGTAGTTGGGACCAATTGATGCATATTAGATGGCCACTTGCAAGCTTTTAAGACCCCAGACGTCACTCACCAAAGTGAGATGCAGAACATTTTCTTAATAAGCTTTGTTATGCCAATTGACCTAGATGTCCCCTGAGAGCATGTTCCCCGAGGATTTTGATACTAGAAGATAGGGCCAAAAATCTGAGTGGTAGATGGTCGATGGGCAATTATGGTCATCCAGGAAAGAGATCATACAGGTCAGAAATAGAGTCTAAAAACACAAGTAATTCCGAGAGTATTTTACTTTTAAATCAAATGTAGGTTTGTGTCTTAGTACGCAATGAGGATAGAAAGAGAATATAATCAGTTTTAAAGAAACATAATCCCAAACTTGTTTTTTCTCCATCTTAATAATGTAAAGCTGGCCCTACAGGTACTGTTTCTACTACAGTTCAATGGTTCAGGCTTTAAAATAGGATGAACAAAGCTTTTCACTATTTTGGACAATCATGCTAATTCCCTGATGGAGAATTGCTGATGTTACTTTTTTCCACTCTTTGATGATTTGCACTGGATCCCTGGTTCACTTTTTCACAAAATCTGAATGCAGCAATTAGAGTACAGGCCAGGCACATAACAGTACCACGTGCTGTTGAGTCATTCTCGATTCATGGCGACCCAGTGTGTGTCAGAGTCATACATGTCAGAGATGCCATATTGTTTTCCGTAATGGTTGTACCATTTTATATTCCCATCAGGACTACATACGAGTTCCAATGTCCCTGCAACCTCTCCAACATTTGTTATTTTCTGTTTTTTTCATTGATCCCAGTAATGTTGGGGTGAGATGGTATCTCACTGTAGTTTTGATTTGAATTTCTCTAATGGCTAAGGATTGTGAGCATTTCTTAATGTGTCTGTTAGCCACCTGAATGTCTTCTTTGGTGAAGTGTTTGTTCATATCCTTTGCCCACTTTTTAAAATTGGATTATTTGTGTTTTTGTTGTTGATGTGTTGAAGTATTCTATATATTTTAGAGATTAGACGCTTGTCAGATATGTCATAGTCAAAAATATTTCCCAGGTTTTTCTTTTTTTTTTTTTATAGTACTTCAGGTGAAGGTTTACAGAACAAATAGTTTCTCATTAAACAGTAGTACACATACTGTTTTATAACATTGGTAACAACCCCACAACAGGTCAACGCTGTCCCTTCTCAACCTTTTTTTTTTTTTTTTTGGTGAAAATGTAAAAATATACATGGCCAAACATACACTATTTCAAAAATTTCTACATGCACAGTTCATTGACATCGACTACGTGCTTCCAATTGTGCTGCTATTCTCACTTTAGATGAAGGCTTACAGAACAAAATAGTTTCTCATTTAACAGTTAGTACACATGTTGCACTATGACAATGGTTAACAACCTCACAACACAACAACACTGTCCTTACTCAATCTTGGTTTCCCTATCACCAGCTCTCCTGTCTCCTTCTGCCTTCTGGACCTTATCCCTGGACGGCTGTGCCTCATTAGTCCCATTTGGTTTTATGGGGCTGTCCACTCCCCGGCTGAATGGTGAACCTCGGAAATGACTTGACCACTGAGCTAAAAGGGTGTGTGGGGGCCATACTTTTGGGGTTTCTCCAGTCTCCTTTAGGCCAGTAAATCTGTTTGTTTTTTTTTTTTTTTTTGTGAGTTAGAATTTTGTTCTACATCCTTTTCCAGCTCTGTCCAGAACCCTCTGTTGTGATCCTGGTCAGAGCAGTCAGAGGTGGTAGCCGGGCACCATCTAGCTGTACTGGACTCAGTCCGGCGGAGGCCTTGGTAGCTGTGGTCCATTAATCCTTTGGACTAATCTTTCCCTTGTATCCTGTTCTCTTCATTCTCCCTTGCTCCCAAAGGGATGAGACCAGTGGAGTATCTTCGATGGCTGCTCACAGGCTTTTAAGACCCCAGACGCTACTCACCAAGGTAGAATGTAGAGCATTGTCTTTATAAACTATGTTATGCCAATTGAGCTAGATGTTCCCCGAGACCATGGTGCCCACAGCCCTCCCCCCAGCAACTCAGTCCCTCAGGGAGTTTGGATGTGTCTATGGAGCTTCCATGACCTTTCCTTGTACAAGTTGTGCTGGTTTCCCCTGTATTGTGTACTGTCTCACCCTTCACCCAAGATACCACTTATCTATTACATATTTAGTATTTCCCCCCCACCCCTCCCATCCCTGGTAACCAGCAAAGATTGTTACATTTTGTGTGTGAACTTTTTCATGGGTTTTTACAATAGAGGTCTCATACAATATTTGTCCTTTTGTGACTGACTTATTTCACTCAGCATAGTGTGCTCCAGTTTCATCCATGTTATGAGATGCTTCACAGATTCATCATTGTTCTTTCTCATTGCCTAGTACTCCACTGAGTGTATGTACCATAGTTTATCCATTCATCTGTTGATGGGCATCTAGGTTGTTTCCATCGTTTTGCTATTGTGAACAATGCTGCCATGAACATAGGTGTGCATATGTCTATTCGAGTGCGACTCTTATTTCTCTAGGATATATTCCTAGGAGTGGGATTGCTGGATCGAATGGTATGTCTATTTCTAGCTTTCTGAGGAAGCACCATATCATTTTCCAAAATGATTGTATCATTTTGCATTCCCACCAGCAGTGCATAAGAGTTCTGATCTCCCCGCAGCCCCTCCAACATTTGTTATTTCCAGTGTTTTTAATTCGTGCCACTAATGCCGGGGTGAGAGGTATCTCATTGTGGTTTTAATTTGCATTTCTCTAATGGCTAGTGATCGCGAGCATTTCCTCATGTGTCTGTTGGCCATCTGAATGTCTTCTTTGGTGAAGTGTCTGTTCATTTCCTTTGCCAATGTTTTAATAGGATTATTTGTCTTTTTGTTGTAAAGGTGTTGGGTTTTCTTGTAGATTATGGAGATTAGACCTTTGTCTGACTTGTACTGTCCAAAAATTTTTGCCCAGTCTGTAGGTTCTCTTTTTATTCTTTTCGTGAAGTCTTTTAAAGAGCATATGTGTTTGATTTTTAGAAGATCCCAGTTCTCTAGCTTATGTTTTGGGGTTTGTGTGTTGATGGTTATGGTTTGTATCCTGTTAATGCCGTGTATTAAGGCCTGTAGTGTTGATCCTATTTTATCTTCTATGAACTTCATAGTTTTAGGCTTTATATTCAGGTCTTTGATCCATTTTCAAGTAGTTTTTGTATACGGTGTGAGGTATGGATCCTGTTTTATATTTTTGCAGATGGATATCCAGTTTTGCCAGCACCATTTGTTTAAAAGACTGTCTTTTCCCCATTTGATGGACTTTGGGCCCTTGTCAAAGATCAGGTGACCATAGCTGGATGGATTTACATATGGGTTCTCAATTCTGTTCCATTGGTCAATGTATCTGTTGTTGTACCAGTACCAGGCTGTTTTGAGCACCGTAGCTGTATAGTAGGTTCTGAAGTCAGGTAGTGTGAGTCCTCCCACTTTATTCTTCTTCTTCAGTAGTGCTTTACTTATTTTGGGCTTCTTCCCTTTCCATATAAAGTTAATGATTAGTTTTTCCATCTCTTTGAAGAATGTTGTTGGTATTTGGATCAGGATTGCGTTGTATTTGTAAATTGCATTGGGTAGAATTGACATTTTCACAATGATGAGTCTACTGATCCATGAGCATGGTATGTTTTTCCATTTATTAGATCCCTTTGGGTTTCTTGCAGTAGTGTTTTGTAATTTTCGTTGTAAAGGTCTTTTACAACCCTGGTCAGATTTATTCCTAAGTATTTTATCTTTTTAGGGGCTATTATAATTGCTATTGTTTTCCTGATTTCCTTTTCATTGTTCTCCTTATTGGTGTATAGTAATCCAACTGATTTTTGTATTTTTATCTTGTATCCTGCTACTCTGGTGAATCTTTCTATGAGTTACAGTAGATTTCTTGTGGAGTCTTTAACGTTTTCTATGTATAGTATCATATCATCTGCTAACAGGGACAGTTTAACTTCTTCATGACCAATTTGGATGCCCTTCATTTCTTTTTCTTGCCTTACTGCTCTAGCTAGAACTTCCAACACAATGTTAAATAGGAGTGGTGATAAAGGGCATCCTTGTCTTGTTCCTGTTCTCAAGGGGAATGTTTTCAGCCTCTCTCCATTAAGAATGATGTTGGCCATTGGTTTTACATAGATGCCCTTTATTATGTTGAGAAATTTCCCTTGTATACCTATTTCATTGAGAGTTTTTATCAGGAATGGGTGTTGGACTTTGTCAAATGCCTTTTCTGTGTCAATTGAGATGATCATGTGATTCTTTTCTTTCCTTTTATTTATGTGGTGGATTACGTTGATTGATTTTCTAATGTTGAACCATCCTTGCATACCTGGCATGAATCCTACTTGGTCGTGGTGTATTATTTTTTTGATATGATGCTGAATTCTATTGGCTAGAATTTTATTGAGAATTTTTGCATCTATATTCATGAGAGATATTGGTCTGTAATTTTCTTTTTTTGTGACATCTTTGCCTGGTGTTGGTATCAGCATTATGCTGGCTTCATAGAATGAATTTGGAAGTGTTTCTTCCTTTTCTATGCTCTGAAACAGCTTGAGTAGTACTGGTACAAGCTCTTCTGTAAATGTTTTGTAGAATTCTCCAGTGAAGCCATCTAGGCCAGGGCTTTTTTTGGTTGGGAGTTCTTTTATTACCTTTTCAATCTCTTCTCTTGTTATGGATCTGTTCAGATTTTCAACATCACTTTGTTGCATTTTAGGTAGGTAGTGTGTTTCTAGAAATTTATCCATTTCCTCTAGGATTTCAAATTTCTTGGAGTATACTTTTTCAAAATATTCTGTTATAATCCTTTTTATTTTAGTTGGGTCTGTTGTAATGTCCCCCATTTCATTTCTTGTTTGGGTTATTTGCATCCTCTCCTGTTTTTCTTTTGTCAGTCTGGCCAGTGGCTTGTCGATTTTGTTGATTCTTTCAAAGAACCAACTTTTGGTTTTGTTGATTCCTTCTATTGTTTTTCTCTTCTCTATTTCATTTATTTCTGCTCTGATCTTTACTATTTCCTTTCTTCCGGTGGCTGTGGGCTGTTTTTGCTGTTCTCTTTCTATTTGTTTGAGTTGTGTAGTTAATGTTTTGATTTTGTCCCTTTATTCTTTTTTGATGTGTGCATCTATGCTATAAATTGTCCTCTGAGGACTGCCTTTGCTGTGTCCCAAAGGTTTTGGGATGATGTGTTTTCATTCTCATTTGATTCTAGGAATTTTTTGATTCCATCTCTGATTTCTTCTATCAATTACCCTGTGATGTGTAAGCAGGGTATTATTCAGTTTCCATGTAATTGATTTTATTTTCCTTGCTCTTTCTGTTGTTAATTTCTACCTTGATGGCATTGTGGTCAGAGAAGATACTTTGAATTATCTCAACGTTTTGGATCTTGTTGAGGATTGCTCTGTGGCCTAAGATGTGGTCTATTCTGGAGAACGTTCCATGTGCATTGAAAAAGAATGTGTACTTTGCAGCGGTTGGATGGAGTGTTCTATATATGTCTACGAGGTCAAGTTCGCCGATTGTGCCCTTTAGGTCTTCTGTTTCTTGGCTGAGTTTCTTCTTAGTTGTTCTGTCCTTTACTGAGAGTGGTGTGTTGAAATCTCCTACTAGTATTGTGGAACTGTCCATTTCTCTTTTCAGTGTTGTTAGAGTTTGTTTTATGTATTTTGGAGCCCTGTCATTGGGTGTGTAGATGTTTATTATGGTTATGTCTTCATGATGGATCGTCCCCTTAATCATTATATAGTGTCCTTCTTTGTCTTTTATGGTGGATTTTGTTTTAAAGTCTATTTCATCTGAGATTAGTGTTGCTACTCCTGCTCTTTTTTGGTAGTTGTTAGCTTGATATATTTTTTTCCAACCTTTGACTTTTAATAAATTCACATCTTTGTTTCTAAGGTGTGTCTCTTGTAGACAGCATACTGATGGATCCTGTTTTCCTTATCCATTCTGTCACTCTCTGTCTCTGTATGGGTACACTGAGTCCATTTTCCTTCAGTGTAATTATTGATAGATGTGAGTTTGTTGATGTCATTTTGTAGCATTTTTTTTGTGTGGTGCTGACATTTTCTTTGTTCTTCTTACTCTCCTGTGCTGAGTTACTTTTGTCTGTGGATTTTTTTCTTTCATTTCTTTTGTTTTTGCTGAGACTTTAAGTTTTTCCTCTTTATTTTTATAAGTATGTTTGTTAACTTTCTTTGTAGATACCATGAATTTTACCCTTATCTTTCTAAGTTTGAAGCAGTCTACCATTACTTGCTATCACCTTGCATTCCTCTCCATTAGAAGGTTCTATACCTATGCTGTTTACTCCCTCTGTTATTGTTTTCATATTGTTGTCATTGACTGATTAACTGCTCTGATGCCCTGTTGTATTTCTTTTGGTTTTGGATAGTCCTTGAGAGTTCATTTCCTAGATTGGTTCCTGGATGGTACGGTCCTGCATCCTAGATTCTGCCTGCGAACTGAAGTTGTTTGTTCTCAGATCAAAGAACTCCCTTTAAGAATTCTTGTAAGTTTGGTTTGGCTTGTACGTATTCCCTTAATTTTTGTTTATCTGGAAATGACCTAATTTTACCATCATATTTGAACGAGAGTTTTGCAGGATATATTATTCTTGGCTGGCAATTTTTTTTCTTTCAAGATTTTATATATGTCATCCCATTGCCTTCTTGCCTGCATGGTTTCTGCCAAATAGTCTGAGCTTAGTCTTATTGATTCTTCTCTGTATGTGACTTCTTGTTTTTCATGAGCTGTTCTCAAGATTCTTTGTTTTTCTTTGGTTTTGGTGAGTGTGATTATGATATGCCTTGGTGATTTTCTTTTGGGGTCTCTCCTATATGGGGTTCGTTGAGCTTCTTGGATGGCAAGCTTTTCATCTTTCATGATATTGGGGAAATTTTCTGTCAGCAGTCCTTCAATGATCCTCTCTGTGTTTTCTGTTTTCTCCCCCTGTTCTGGAACTCCAATCACTCGAAAATTTTTGGTTTTGATTGTATCCCACATAACTCTCAGGGTCTTTCAGTTTTCTTTGTTCTTTTTTCTGAGTTTTCCTCAAACAGATTTGTATCCAAGTGTTTGTCTTCAATTCCACTGATCCTGTCTTCCACCGTTTCATATCTGCTTCTCAGCCCGTCTATGACACCATCCATTTCTGAAATCTTGTTTATCTTTTGGATTTCTAATTGTTGTCTTTGTATAATTTCTAGTTGTGAATTTATTTTGGCATTTTGTTCCTGCATTATTTTCCTGAATTCTTCCAATTTTTTGTCTGTATTTTCCATGAATTTGTCTATTGTTTCCTCATTTTTGTCTGCTTTTTGCTTCAGCTCTTGGAGAATTCTGAGTATTAGAGATTTGAATTCCCTATCAGGTAGTTCTAGCACCTTTTCTTCCACTGGAAAGTCATCTGGCGTTTTATTTTGGTGCTTACTGGAACCATCCTGTCCTTTTTTTGTAAATGTTTTGATATCGTCTGCTGTCTTCAGGGCATTCAGTAGTTATTTTTCTTGTTTATTGATTGTAGAGTTGTTTGTTTATTCCCTTATTGGTTTATTTGGCTATGTCTGAACAGGCGGGCTGTGTGTTCTTTGTTGTTTGCTCGTCTTTAGGCAAGATACTTTTCGCCTCCTTCTCCAATTGGCAGGGTCAGTCACTCAGATATGGTATGGCAGGGCAGGTCTAGCTGAAGAGGAGTTACTGGGACGGGTTGTTTGTGACACTTACTACAGCCACCAGGGTGGGTTGGTAATTAGTGCAGGACAGGTTCCAGTAGGCCATGCCTGTGCTGCTTGGTGGTGTGATGTTAAGCATACGGTGCTGGTAGGCAGGATGTAGTGGGGAGATTTTTATGTGTGGAGCTGAGATGGATATGGGGGAGAGGAGAGAGGAACAGAAGCCAAACACATACAAACAAACAAAAAGAATGCTAGGGGAGCTTGCCGTTGGAGTGGAGAGATGAGAGACTATGAAATGGAGAAAAACAAAAAGGGGAAGAGGAAGAAAAAAAAAGGAAAGGAAAGAAAAGAAAAGAATGAATAAATAAAAATCAGAAAGGGAAAAGAACAGCAAAGTTCCCAGGGATCCCACCAGTGCATCTATGAGGTCTGGGGAAGTTGTTCTCAGGTGTTGCAGTACAGCCTGGCTAGAATGCGTATAGGTATACAATGCCAGGTGTTCAGGGAACAGAAAGAGAAGGATGATATAGAGAGACGAGAAACTGAGTGAGGAAGAAAGACAAAAAGGGAAAAAGAGGGAAAAGAAAACAAAAGAAATTTAATAGAAAAGAACAGAGAAGCCCCCCAAAAAACAGAGAAAAAAAAACCAACAAAAAAAGAAATGCCTGCAGGGATCCCTCTGCACATCTGTGCAAACTGAGGGGTTAGGTTCTAAGCCGTGCAGCACCGTCTGGCCTGAATGGGCTCCCAACTCAAGAAAAGGAAGAGAAAACAAACAAACAGTTCAAAACAAACAAACAAAAGCTCCAGGATCCCAGCTGTATGGCAACCCAGACTGGCAAGCAGTTCCACACTCGAACGGAGCTTCGCAGACCCTCAGGAAGAAGCAAAGATAACGCACGGAGTCAGGTATTTGAGTAAAAGGAGGGGGAGGTGGTGAGAGGTAAGGAAAACATCAAAAGAAGTGGAAAAAAAGCAACACCAGCAGCCAACAAATGGCACTCACAGAGCCAGCTAGCACGGGCTGGTGGAATCCAAGCAGCCGGTGCTTCCTGGAAAAGAGACTGTGTCCACGGGAAGTGGAGGAGGCTGAGTGTGGGTGAAGAAAGGTAGGGGGTGGGAAAGCATATATCACAAATTACCATAGCTCCGCAGCCCCTCAGGAAGAAGCAAAGATGGCGCATGGAGCCAGGTATTTGAGTGAAAGGAGGGGGAGGTGGTGAGAGGTAAGGAAGAAATCAAAAGAAGCAGAAGAAACACCAGCAGCCAACAAATGGCACTCAGAGAGCCGGCCTGTTCGGGTGGGTGGAATCAAAGCAGCCAGTGCTTCCCGGACAAGAGATTGTGACTGGGGGAAGCAGAGGAGGCTGAGTGGGGGTGAAGAAGGGTGGGGGGTGGAAACGCGTATATAGCAAATTACCAGTTTTTTGTCTCCTGCTGGAAGCTCCATGAAGCTGCTTTCTCGTACTCCCTGTTTGCTGTTCTCCGATAGGAGTCCAAGATTGTGGATCCGCGCTGCGTTAGCTGATAGAGGATCTCTGCATGAGTCTCTTCTTGCTCTCTGTTCCCTGTCAGTTTTATCACTCCATTTGGTGCTTGGCTGAGTTCTTTATCTCTTCATTTCATGTTTTAGGGTTTCAGGATTGTTGTTTTCTCTGTTTGGCTTAGTTTTTCAGATCTTTGCTGTGGAGGGATGGCCTAGAGCACCATTTTGCCAGAAGTCCTTTTCCCAGTTTTTAGGTTCTCTTTTTATTCTTTTGGTAAAGTCTTTTGATGAGCATAAGTTTAATTTTTAGGAACTCCCACTTATCTAGTTTATCTCCTGGTGTTTGTTCATTGTTAGTTATGGTTCATATTGAATTTTGTCCATTAATTAGGGCCCTTAGCCTTGCCCTTTTTTTTTCATGATCTTTATCATTTCAGGTTTTATATTTAAATCTTTGATCCATTTTGAGTTAGTTATTGTGTATGGTGTGAAGTATGAGTCCTGTTTCATTTTTATAGATTGACATCTTGTTTTGCCAGAATTATTTTTTAAAAAGACTGTCTTTTCCCCCATTTAATAAACTTTGGTGCTTTATCAGAGATCAGCTGAGCACAAGTGAATGGATTTATATCTGGGTACTCCATTCTGTTCCATTGGTCTATGTGTCTGTCATTATACCAGTACCAGGCTGTTTTGACTACAATGGCTGTATAGTAGATTCTGAGGTCAGGTAGTGTGAAGCCTTCCACTTTGTTCATTTTCTTCACTAATGCTCTGCTTATCTGGGGCCTCTTTTCTTTCCGAATAAAGTTGGTGATTGGCTTTTCCATCTCGTTAAAGAATGCTGTTGGTATTTGCATAAGGATTACATTATATCTGTAGTTTGCTTTGGGTAGAATTGACATGTTCACAATGCTGAGTCTTCCTATACATGAGCATGCTATGTTTTTCCATTTATGTAGGTTTCTTGCCATAGTGATTTGTAATTTTCTTTATATAGGTCTTTTAAATCTCTGGATAGGTTTATTCTGAAGTATTTTATCTTTTTAGGGGCTCTTCTAAATGGTATTGTTTTCCTGATTTCCTTTTCAAAGTTCTCTTTGTTGTTGTATAGGAACCCAACTGATTTTTGTATGCTGATCTTCTACCCTGGTACTCTGCTGAATCTTTCTATTAGTTCTAGTAGTTTTCTTGTGGAATCTTTGGAGTTCTCTATGTATAGGATCATATCATCTGTGAATAGGGATAGTTTTACTTCTTCCTTTCCAATTTCAATGCCCTTTATTTCTTTTTCTTCCCTTACTGCTCTAGCTAGGACTTCCAGCACAGTGTTAAGTAAGAGTGGTGATAAAGGGCATTCTTGTCTTGTTCCTGTTCTCAGTGGGAATGCTTTCAGTCTCTCTTTGTGTTGACAATGATGTTGACTGTTGTTTTGTATAGATGCTGATGAATTTCCCTTCTATACCTATTTTATTGAGAGTTTTTATCAGGAATGGGTGTTCAACTTTATCGAATGCCTTTTCTGTGTCAATTGAGATGATCGTGTGATTCTTTTCTTTTGTTCTGTTTACGTGGTGGATTAACTTGATTGATTTCCTAATGTTGAACCATCCTTGCATACCTGGTATGATTCCCATTTGGTCATGGTATATTATTATTTTGATTTGATGCTGAATTATTTTGGCTAGAATTTTGTAGACAATTTTTGCATCTATATTCATGAGAGATGTTGTTGTTGTTAGGTGCCGTCAAGTCAGTTCCAACTCAGCTACATTATGCACCACGGAATGAAACACTGCCTGGCCTGTGCCATCCTCACAATTGTTGTTATGCTTGAGTCTATTGTTGCAGCTACTGTGTCAATACACCTCATTGAGGGTCTTCCTCTTTTTTGATGACCCTGTACTTTACCAAGCATGATGTCCTTCAGGGGCTGATCCCTCCTGACAACATGTCCAAAGTATGTAAGACATAGTCTCGCCATCCTTCCTTCTAAGGGGCATTCTGGTTGTACTTCTTCCAAGACAGATTTGTTCGTTCTTTTGGCAGTCCATGGTATATTCAATATTCTTCACCAACCCCACAATTCAAAGGCATCAGTTCTTCTTTGGTCTTCTTTATTCATTGTCCAGTTTTCACATGCATATGATGCAACTGAAAATACCATGGCTTAAAGAACAACGATGAATCTGTGAAGCATCTCATAACATAGATCAAACTGGAGGACATTATGCTGAGTGAAATAAGACAATCACAAAAGGACAAATATTGTATGAGACCTCTATTGTAAAAACCCATGAAAAAGTTTACACACAAAAAGTAGCAATTTTTGTTGGTTACCAGGGATGGGAGGGGTAGAGGGGAAGTACTAAATAGGCAATAAATAAGAGATATCCTTGGTGAAGGGTGAGACAGTACATAATACATAGGAAACCAGCACAACTTGTACAAGCAAAGGTCATGGAAGCTCCATAGACACATCTAAACTCCCTGAGGGACTGAATTGCTGGGCGGAGGGCTGTGGGGACCGTGGTCTCAGGGAACATCTAGCTCAATTGGCATAACACAGTTTATAAAGACAATGTTCTACATTCTAACTTGGTGAGTAGAGCCTGGGGTCTTAAAAGCCTGTGAGCGGCCATCTAAGATACTCCACTGGTCTCACCCCTTCAGGAGCAAGGGAGAATGAAGAGAACAGGATACAAGGAAAAGATTAGTCCAGAGGACTAATGGACTACAGCTACCAAGGCCTCCACCAGAATGAGTCCAGTACAGCTAGATGGTGCCCGGCTACCACCACTGACTGCTCTGACCGGGATCACAACAGAGGGTTCTGGACAGAGGTGGAGAAGGAGGTAGAAGAAAATTCTAACACACACACGAAGAAAGACCAGATTTACTGGCCTAAAAGAGACTGGAGGAACCCTGAGAGTATGGCCCCCAGACACCTTTTTAGCTCAGTGGTGAAGTAACTTCTGAGGTTGACCATTCAGCCAGGGATTGGACATCCCCATAAAACAAAATGGGACTAATGAGGCACAGCAGTCCAGGGACAAGGACTAGAAGGCAGAAGGGGACAGGAAAGCTGGTGGTAGGGAACCCAAGGTTGAGAAAAGACAGTGTTGACATGTAGTGGGGTTGTTAACCATTGTCATAGGGCAACACGTGTGCTAACTGTTTAATGAGAAACTATCTTGTTCTGTAAACCTTCATCTAAAGTGAGAATAGCAGCACAGCTGGAAGAGTGTAGTCGATGTCACTGAACTGTGCATGTAGAAATTTTTGAAATGGTATATCTTTGGCTATGTATATTTTCACCAAAAAAGAAGGTTGAGAAGGGAGAGTGTTGACACGTCGTGGGGTTTTTAATCAATGTCATAAAACAATATGTGTACTGCTGTTTAATGAGAAACTATTTGTTCTGTAAACCTTCACCTGAAATACAGTTAAAAAAAAAAAAAAAAGGAGAAAGAAATACATTGTCAAAGAGGCTGGTTGAGAAAAATAACACAAAGATGTTATGTCTGTGGTATAATTCATTCAATATTCAGTGTAAAATAGTCTCTCTGTATATGTACATGTTCAAAGAGTGAAAAGGAACATGAACTGAAGAGTGGTTTTATATTTGTTTTTGTTTTTTTTTAAAGTTCCTTTAATGTTATAAATGAACAGAAAATGCAACATAAATAAAATAACTAGTAGCCTTTTAAAACAAAAAAAAAAATACCATGGCTTGGGTCAGGTACACCTTAGTCTTCAAGGTGACATCTTTGCTTTTCAACACTTTGAAGAAGTTGTCTGTGATTTTCTTCTTTTCTTTTTTGTGCCTCTTTGCCTGGCTTTGGTATGAGGTTTATGCTGGTTTCAAAGAATGAATTCATGAGTGTTCCTTCCTTTTCTTTGTGCCGAAATAGTTTGAGTAGTACTGGTGTGAGCTCTTCTCTGAATGTTTGGTAGAATTCTCCAGTGAAGACATCTGGGCCAATGCTTTTTTTGTTAGGATTGTTGTTTTTATTACCTCTTGAATCTCTTCCCTTATTATGGGTCTGTTCAGATTTTCTATCTCAGTGTGTGTTAGTTTAGGCAGGTAGTGTGTTTCTAGAAATTTGTCCATTTCCTCTAGGTTCTCAAATTTGTTGAAGTATACCTTTGCATAGTATTCTATTATGATCCTTTTTATTTCAGTTGAGTCTGTTGTAATGTCCCCCATCTCATTTCTTATTCGTGTTATTTGATTCCCCTCCTGTTTTTCTTTTGCCCATTAGGCCATTGGTTTGTCGATTTTGTTGATCTTTTCAAAGAGCCAACCTTTGCTTTTGTTGACTTTTTTCTATTGTTTTTCTGTTCTCTGTTTCATTTTTTTCTGCTCTCATCTTTATTATTTCCTTTTTTCTCATGGCTAAGGGCTTCTTTTGATGATCTTTTTCTTTTTGTTCAAGTTGTCGGGCTAATGTTTTGATTGTCACACATTCTTATTTTTTGATGTTTGCATTTACTGCTATAGATTGACTTCTGAGCACTGCCTTTGCTGTGTCCCAAAGGCTTTTTTTTTTTCATTTTTTTTTCACTTCCATTGTATTTTTCTTATTGTTATAGTTAAATGAAGTTTACATTTCAAGTTAGTCTCCCATACAAAATTTTATACATACATTGTTATGTGGCCCTAATTGCTTACCCCATTCTCCGACAGCACACTCTGCCTTTCCGCCCCTGGTTCCCCATGACCATTCAACCAGCTCCTAACCTTCTCTGCCTTCCCATCTCACCTACAGACAGAAGCTACCCCTTTGGTCTCTTCTACCTACCTGACTAAGAGGCACGCTCCTCACTAGTATCACTTTATGTCCCACAGTCCAGTCCAATCCCTGTCTGAAGAGTTGGCCTCAGAACTTGTTTTAGTTCTGGGCTGATAGAGAGTCCAGGGGCCATGCTTTCCGGGGTACCTCCAGTCTCAGTCAGACCATTAAGTCTGGTCTTCTTACTAGAATTTGAGTTCTGTACCCCATCTTTCTGCTGCTCCATCAGGGACTCTCTGTTGTGTTCCCCATCAGGATGGTCATTGGTGGTAGCCGGGCACCATCTAGTTCCTCTGGTCTCAGGCTGATGAAGTCTTTTGTTTATGTGGCCCATTCTGTCTCTTGGGATAATACTTTCCTTGTGTTTTTGGTGTTCTTCATTCTCCTTTACTCCAGGTAGTTGGGACCAACTGATGCATCTTAGATGGCCGCTTGCAAGCTTTTAAGACCCCAGACGCCACTCACCAAAGTAGAACATTTTCTTAATAAGCTTTGTTATGTCAATTGACCTAGATGTCTCCTGAAAGCATGGTCCCCAGACCTCTACCCCTGCTACTCTGTCTCTCAAAGTATTTGATTGTATTCAGGAAACTTCTTAGCTTTGGTTTAGTCCAGTTGTGCTGACTTCTGTCCGAAAGGTTTTGGTGTGATGTGTTTTCATTCTCGTTTGATATTAGGAATTTTTTTATTCCATCTTTGATTTCTGCTATTACCTAGTTATTTTTAAGCAAGGTGTTATTCAGTTTACATGTATTTGATTTTTTTTCCTTGTTCTTCCTGTTATTGATTTCTACTTCTATGGAGTTGTGATCAGAGATTACGCTTTGTATTATTTCGATGTTTTGGATTTTGTTGAGGGTTGCTTTCTGGCTTAAACTGTGGCTTATTCTGAAGAATGTTCCCTGTGCGTTGGAAAAGATGCATACTTTGCTACTGTTCAGTGGAGTGTTCTGTATATGTCTACATGGTTGATTTTGGCCTTTAGATCTTCTGTATCTTTTGTTGAGTTTCATTCTAGATGTTCTGTCCATTGCTGAGAGTGGTGTGTTGAAATCTCCTGCTATTATTGTGGAACTGTCTATTTCTCTTTTCAGTGCCATTAAAGTTTTTTGGTTTTTTTCTTTATGTATTTTGGAGCCTTGTCGCTGCATGCGTAGGTATTTATTAAGGTTATGTCTTCTTAATGGATTGTCCCTTTAATTATCCTTGTCTTTTCTGGTTGATTTAGCCTTAAACTCTATTTTATCTGAGGTTAATATTGCCATTCCTGTCCTTTCTTGGTTACTGTTTGCTTGATACATTTTTTTCATCCTTTGATTTTTAGTATATGAATGTCTTTGTGTCTAAAGTGTGTCTCTTTAGACAGTATATTGATGGATCGTGTTTTTTCATGCATTCAGCCTCTCTCTGTCTCTTTACATGCATACTCAAGCTATTTATGTTCAGTGTGATTATCAATAGGTATGAGTTTATTGCTGTCATATTGTTCTCTCTCTCTCTGTCTTTTCTTTTTTTTTTTTTTTTTTTTTTGGTGTTGACTTTTTATTTTTCCTCTTACTTTCCTGTGCTGAGTTCCTTTTGTTTTTGGAGTTTTTCTTTTCTTTTGTTATTATATATTTTGTGTTTACTGAGACTTTATGTTTTCTTTTTTCATATTCTGATGAGGTTTGTTAGCTTTCTTTGTAGTTACCTTAAAATTTACCCTTATCTTCCTAAGTTTGAACCAGTCTTTTATTACTTGATATCACTTTGATTTCCTCTGCACTTGAAAGTTCTATACATACACTGTTTATTATTTTGATCTTTTCGTTGTTTACAGACTGACATCCCTGTTTCCCTGTTCTAAGTTTTTTAGCTTTGTTTTATCGTTGAAAGTTCTTTACCTAGATTGGTGTCTGGTTGATGCTATCCTGTGTCCTAGACTCCAGTTGTTTTCTGATGTTGTTGGCTCTCTAACCACAGGACAACACCCTTTAATAGTTCTTGTAGATTTGATTTGGTTTTTATAAATTCCCTTAATTTCCATTTATCTAGAAATGTCCTGCTTTCACCATCATATCTGAGAGAGAGTTTTGCAGGATATATTATTCTTGGTTGAAAGTTTTTTTTTCTTTTTTTTTCCTTTCTAGGTGTTATGTGTTCATCGCATTGCCTTCTTGCCTGCATAATTTCTGCCAAATAATCAGAGCTTAATCTTATTGTTTCTCCTTTGTTTTTCTTGAGCTGCTCTCAGGAATGTTTCTTAGTCTTTGGTTTTGGCAAGTGTGATTATGATGTGTATTTGTGACATTCTTTTGGGGTCTAGCTTTGTGGGGTACGTTGAGCTTCTTGTATGGTCAGCTTTTTGTGTTTCATTACATTTAGGAAGTTTTCTTCCAGCAAATCTTCAACAGTTTTCTCTGTTTTGCATTTTATCTCGCTGTTCTGGAACTCCAATCTCGTGTAGATTTTTGTTCTTGATTGTATCCCACATAATTCTTAGGTTTTCTTCATTTTTTTCTCTGATTTTTCCCAAATCACAATGGTGTCCATGGATTTATCTTCTATCTTGCTGATTCTATCTTCTATTAGTTTCACATTTGCTCCTAAAATCTTCTATCTTAATTGTCCATTTCTGAAATTTTTTGGTTTGTTTTTTGGATTTATAGTTCCTCTTTTTGTATGATTTCTAATTGTTTATTTTTATGTTTTGTTCTTGTGTTATTTTCCTCAATTGTTCTATTGCTTTTTCTGTGTTTTTGTTGATTTTGGCTATGTTTTCATTGGTTTTACCTGTCTATTTTTACCTTGATTTTGTCGTGTTTTCCTTGATGTCTTTTCTAATCTCTTGGAGAGCCCCAAATAGTAGTCTTTTGAATTCCATATCAGGTACTTCCACTGCCTTTTCTTCTACTAGAAAGTCATCTAATTCCTTATTTTGGTCACTTGCTGGAGCCATCTTGTCCCGCTTTTTTATATGTTTTGATATTGTCTGCTGGCTGTCTTCAAAACATAAAGGTATTATTTTCTGTTTTTACTGATTGTGTGGTCATTTGTTTCATTCTGTTTCTTTGTTTTGTTTTGATATGTACTGGTGGGCAGGCTAGGTGTCCTTTGCTGCTTGCTCATCTGTGGGCATGATAGCTAGCAACACCTTCTCTAGGTATGGAGGCCAGCATCAGTCATGGCAAGCTCACTTCACTGTTCACAGGTTTAATGAGGTGGCTGAGGGCAGACTGGGCAGGCGCTGTCTGCCTCCTGATGTTGGTCTAGTGGTGTGGGAGCATTCACAGCCCATGCCAGATAGTCAGGGGTGTTGGACGGGGAGTTGAATGGGCTCACTTCCCTCCATTCAGCAGCTGGTCAAGTGGCGGGAAGGGAGGGGCAGAGCAGACCCAGTGCAGCAGCAGACCTGAGCTAGGGACACCCTAGTCACAGTGGCACAGTGATGTTCAGCAAGAAAGGGGGGTGGCATACAGGACTAGGTGGGGGGAACAAAGAAAGGAGATAGAGAAAAGGGAAGAAAAAGAGTAGCTGGTGGGTGGCGGTGGGATGAACCTGTGGGCCAGTGGAAAGGAGGAGGAGGTGGCATATGGGGCTAGGTGGGAGGGAGAAAGAAAGAAAGGGAGAAAAAACTGACATGGCAGGAGCCATTGGTTGAGAGCGGGGCAGAGACAGGGTAGAGGTGGGCCAGTGGCTCTCTAGCCACGGCAGTGTGGCATGGCTTGGCAGGAAAGGGTAGAGATTGTGTACCAGCCTATGTGGGAGAGAGAAAGAAAAGGAAGAAAGGAAAAAATAATGTGCTGTGGGAATTGGTAGTGGTGGTGGAGTGGACCCAGTGTGGGGTGGGCCAGTGGCTCTCTACCACAGCAGTGCGATGTGTCCTGTTGCAAAGGGGTAGAGGTGGCATATGCGGCTAGGTCAGAGGGACGAAAGAAAGAACAGGGGAAAAATATGGTAGAGTGGGAGCTGGCAGGTGGAGCGGGGGCAGACCCGGGTTGACAGCAGGCAAGTGTCTCTCTAGCCTAGCTGCACAGTGTGGCCTGTCGAGAGGGGGTGGGGCTGGCATACAGTACAGAAGTGTGCAGGTTGGGAAAGCATGTTTCTCTGATTACTGGGTGTTCTCTCTCTTGTTAGGAGCTCTGTGAAATTGACTTCCCATACTCCCTGTCTGTGATCACTGTGGCTGTGCTCTAAGATGGTGACACTGTGCCATGCCAGTTTGTAGGGAATCTCCACTCCGTGTCTCTTGTCATTCTGTTTTCCTTCAGTTTCTTCTTCCATTCTGTATTTGATCTAGGTTTTCGTCCCTTCATTTGATGCTTAGGGTTCCAGGATTGACATTTGTATCTGTTTTACTTCGTTTTTCAGGTCTTTGCTGCAGAGGGACAGCATTATGCATCTGTCTAGTGTGCCATGTTGGCTCTGATTCCCAAAACCTGTACTGTCAACTACTAAACTATAATGTCTTACCCAGAGCAAATGCAAAAAATACTCAACTTTTCTAACCATTTCGTGAGAAAACACTGTATAAAGAAAACAAACAGAAAGAGTTTTAGCAACTTTTTAAATGTCTTCTGCCTGGTTTTCTTTAGAAGCTCCACCCTGGTTCTTTTAAGGAACTAAACCATTATTCATTGAAAGGCAAGGTATAGCTTTTCTCTTTATGGGTACCAGAACTAAGATACAGGCAGCCTCACTGGACTTCTCAAGGTTACAAAGATGCCGAAGTAAGATTTTTCCCCATTTCCCTACTCTCTGCAGAGTCTTGGGGGTCACATTGCCTCTGTTTTGTTCAACATGCCGTGTAAACTGGTAGCAGCTGATGGATTTGGCCGGCTAGAAAGAATGAACTACTGGAGGTTAGAAATCCCGGAAATAAAGATTGTGCAACATGTTTGAGAGCAGTTGCTCCCAGGAAAAAGCTAAGGAGTTTACCTTTTTAGGCTGGGAGGAGTGACAACAGGAAGTGAAATCAGAATTAAATGTAACCAGAGGACTTGTTGCTATCTATCTCCCACTTCAGCTTTAAGTCAACAGTAAGGACAGAAGGATCCAGCTGTATCAACTTCCTGCAGTCCTTGCTTAAAAAACAGATTTCTGAGCTCCAGTCCAAACTTGACTTGCTGATTTAGGATTTCTAAGGTAGGGGCCAGGTAGCCTGGTTATCTAGTAAGAACTTTTGGTAATTTCTGGAAGGGAACTTTAGGAAACACCAATCCATGGCAATTAATATACATTTTATAGCCATAGGTGCTGAGTTTGATTCAGGAGGCACATCTATAAAATTTCAGAAAAGAAGTTAGAAAATAACAAGAAGAGCACCTTATGCAGGGATTTGGAGCAAAGAATTAAGGAGGTTAAGGGTGATAAAGAAAAGGATGCATTTCAGGGGGAACATGTATTTCCAGGGAAGTGTATATATCTTATAAAATTATGGACATAGAAGTTTATAACTATAAATATATGTTTCTAGGGAAACTTAGATATATATCTAAGACTATGATAGACTATTTATTCTTCAGTTATATTTTGCTATTGTGAATTTGGGGAGAAATTAACTGAAAATAACAAAAATAGCTAATACTGACATACTGCTTAATATGTGCCAGGCACTATTCTAAGGATTTCACATCTATTAACTCTTATATTAACTTTTGAATTGTCATAGCAGCTTGGGGTATAGATATTATTTTTATCCTTATTTTACAGATGAGAAAACTGAGGTACAGAAAAGTTAAGTTAACATATCAAAGATCACACAGCTTAGAAAGTGGCAGGGTAGGAATTTGAACCCATACGTCTGGCTGTGGAATCTCTGTTCTCTACAACCTTTAGTTTGGATGACAATCAGCTTATCTACAAAGGGTGTTATGCCCTTACCCTCAATTATAAAGCTAAAGTCTCCTTAATTTGTGGGGAGATAATAATAATTTTAGTTGTAGTTGTCATAGCAGCTAACATATACTAAGTAGGCACTGCGCTTGGCACTTCATATGTGTTATCTTATGAATTACCCAGTGAAGTAAGTATGCTTAGGTACGTTTTGCAGATGGGGAAACTGAGATTCTTTCCTACGATCTTTGGTGATTTTCCAAGTATCACACAGGTAGTAACTGGTAGATCCAAGTTATGATTGTAGGTCTGACTACAAAGCCCATTCTATGGCTTTTCTACATGCCATTTCGTATAGAATCAGTATTGGTACTTAAGAGGAGCTGAGGCCCGAGAGCTTCTAACACAAGGACCATGGCTACTGAGAGTAAACTACCATGTCTGTATCTGAAGATAGTTGTGGAACTTCTAAATTACAGATGAAAGTAAAAAATGTGGTGGGATGGCAAGGGTGGAGGGGCGGGAGAGGGGACACTGACTCGGACAATCAAGGATACGCGTTACTGTGCAGGACATCTCAAATAAAGGTGGGTAAGTGTCCTTTGCAGTCCTCTCATGCAGTGGCAGCTAAGCCTGACAGAGAATTGTCGCAGGGGTGAGTGTGAAGTGGAATGGATTGAATTCTGACTGCCAGAAAGGGCAGAAGGCACTATGGTACTTGCATAAACGGAGAAATTTATGGACCTTCTTTAACATTCTTATGCCAAGTCCCTGTTTTCAAATAATTACAAATGTAGCATGGGCATTTCTTAAGTAGAAATGTCTAAAATAGAGATAGGGTCTTTGTTGGGTGGGAAGGCAAAGAAATAGAAAGTAGTGTAATATAGTTGATACAAACGCACTTACTCTCTTCTCTTACAGAAAGGCAGTATATGGCAGAGTTTTGGGATACAGGATTCAAGGCCAGACAGTTCAAACCCAGCTTTGGGACTCTGGGCAAGTTTTTTAACTTCTTTAAGCCTAAACTTTCTCTTCTGTAAATTGGGAATAATAATAGTATGTACCTACGATTTGTGGGGATTAACTGAAATTGTGAAGCGCTTAATACAGTGCCTGATGAAGGTATGTGCTCAATAAATAGAACTCACTGTTATTATTAGAAGCAAGATTTAGAGTAAAAAACCAGGAGATGCATTGTTGTTTTTGGTGTGTGCCATTGAGTTGATTCTAACTCATAGCAACCCTATGGGACAGAGCTTCCCTAGAGGGTTTCCTAGGTTGAAAACTTTATGGGAGCACGTTGCTAGGTCTCTTCTGCCATGGAGCAGTGGATGGCTTCAAACCTCAGACCTATCGGTTAGCAACCAAGCACTTAACTATTGCACCACCAGGGCTCCTTAGGAGATGTATATCATGCCTCTCCAAAGCCAGATCATATTCAAAAGTATTTCTGTTCAGACCTCTCTGTCTGTTATTACACCCTGGGCATTGACCAGGTCTCAGTTAAAGCTTCCAGAACTAACTGTTCACTTCCTCCGCTTGAACTTTATTCTCCTCATCTCTTAAACAGGGAAAGCAATACTATCTACCTCATAGAGTAGATATTAGGGTTGTCGAAAAGATTTGATGAATACCACATAAAAACATTTCAGATAGTGCTAACCCATAAAGAGTCAAGTTGTTATTTTTAAAAATAAACACTGTGAAGTTTTACGTGGGATGTCTGTGGCACAGAAGTCTCTCAGAGTCTAATCTATTCTACTTCACTCATTGAAAATCAGAATTCTTGTCAATTACCAGGGCTATTCTCAAATCACGTCAAGCCATTTAGCAGCTCGTTGCTTGCCTTGGTACAGTTGTCTTAAAACATGTACAAGTTTTCCTCAGACTTTTATAATGTTGCAGGGGTAAGCTGTAAATAAGGCAAAAGAAAGAAAAGCTAGATAAAATGAATTTCCGCCTTTGGCTCTACTGATAATTTTCAGTGTCCATCAAAGGTCATATGCTGCCATTCTCCTCCACCAGGAGGCAAATGATAAGAAACCTGTCAAGGGCCACTTGAGTCATCTCTAAGTGAGGAGACTGGGAGGGAAGAGCTGTGTTCATCAAGGTGATGCCCGGTAAAATCAGACAGAACTCATGATTCAGTGGCCCACCACCTTGACCACGCATTAGAGTCACTTGAGAAGCTTTCTAAGCATCTTGTGGTCTGACCAGACCTCAGACAAAATCAAAGACTTGGTAAGTTAGGACCTATGCCTTAGTTAGTTAGCTAGCTAGTTAGTTGGTTGCTTGGTTAGTTTTTAAGCTCCCCGGATGATTCCAATGTGAAGTCAAGGGTAAGAAATGGGATAGAAAAGTCTTAAGAAAGCATATTCTGGGATGCAAACAGGAAAACAAAGGACAACTGCTTGGGTGGAGGGAGTGGTTCTGTTGTCTGTAGAACTAATATTCAACGTTAATGGGTCACTTAGCTACTGTTTATATCTAGTGGTGGAGCAAATTAACTCAAATGTAAACAGCTTATTTGTATATACACAATCCTATACATTTATTTCTATCCGGAGTGATGCTCTGAAAGTCAATTACAATGAAAAATAAGCCATCCTCTGTGAAATATACATGCAATTCTGCCCGTTAATTGCCTGGAATTTTTGTTTTGTCCACATTCCCAAGTGGAAAAGCTAGGGTTCTTCTCCCCAAAGAAACACCCTGCGTAGCCTTTGAAAATGTGTACAGCCTCACCACTGTCTCTGATAATCCCGCAGTCAAACTAAATTTATGAGATGAAACAAACCTAACAGATTAGTATTAAATTAATATAGATTTTTCTCTGGTCACCCACCTTTCTGTCTTAGATTTTGTAAATAAGGGAGACTCTGAGCATTGTAGCATTAAGTCTAATAATGAGAATAGGAGTTTCTCTTTTCCCAGAGAGAGATTATCTTTGGGGTCATAAGTGCCAATGACCTCGTTATTAGACCCTGAAATTATTTCTGATGGGCCTTGAAGATTTTCCATTTCTACTGCATAGTCTAAGGAAAGAAAACCCCATTATACATTACATTGGCAGAAGCGTCTCAGGACAGGTGGGATGTCAGGCTGACAAGTAAACAGAAGCCATCTTGAGATTTTGTGATTGTGTTTTCTTTGTACTGAAACAAACAAGCCAACAAAAAACAAAAGAGATTCTAGAATGCTTTCCCTATACCCTCTCCCAGTCTACAGCATGATTTTTATATTTACTTATTTACACATATAAAAAGTGAAAGTGGCACATAATAAGATTTTATTCCATCTGTTTCACCAACATCTCCACCAACTCACCCCCACCCAAACCCAAGGGAAACTGGGGGCAAAAAAATCAGTGGAGTTAGTTACTATTTAAAAGCAAGACATTATCTCACACGAATGTATTATTAATTTGTTGCTTACACTTAATCCTTTCTCCTGCTATTTCCTCTGTGAATAACTTCATATCAGACCCAGGAGAAGTATGTGATAGCGGAGTTACAAATTCACTTAAGAAAAGCATCTGAGGAAAATAAGATTTATTGTGTAGGACGATACACACACACACATATAACTATATATATAAAAATTTTATTACTTGATATGAACTTCAGATTGCATTTGAATATATAGCCTGTCTTTTGTTATGGTGGAGACTTCACTTCTTTAAAGTGGATTTGGTAACGCTAATCTCACATGCTTAGTCAGGAGAAAGATGTACTGGAACATCAGTCTTGAATACCCCGCCCCCAACAAATATAGAACTAAAGAGCCTCCTAGACATCACTTTGTGATGGAACGGCTCACAAAGACCAACAGCCATTGTAGAGTTGAGAGGAGGTTTTGACAGATCCTTGGATCAGAATCTCTTTTATAATAAATGGGAAGGAAAAGGTGATGCATTGGCTTGTATTACATGTCAATACATTTTTGCTGAAGTCAACAAATTCGTAAAATATAAAGTGAATTTTTATCCCTACCAAAGAAATCCTGCCAGTGAGAAGGAACTTCATATATATTTAAACAAATGATTAAAATTGATGATAAAATATTTATAAGACCCAAATTTGAAAATTGGTTATGATCAGCCACTTCGCCCACTGCTTATTTGCCAACAGTAGTCACAGTTCAAAGCCAATATTGTCCTGTCTGGTTTCTGAATGCTCTTTCTCCCTTAGCTGATTCTATTTTTACAGATCTTGTTCCATTTAAATCCTCAATTTCTTAGGGATTTGCCATCACTCACTCTCACGTTGTTTTCAGTCTTGATCTAAATTGGAGCTGCCTCTTGCATTGTTCCTCCTAACAATGTTCTTGTTCAACAAGAGCTGCAGTTTCTAGAATTGTGTGCACATTTTGCACATTCTGATTACAAACGAACCTGGGTTTCTCCTCAAAATATTTGCAAGTACCACGCCTTCAAATGCCAAGAGAAATCCTCCCTTAAGACAACAGCAAAGAAAGTAAGATCACCCATATGCTTTTAAAAACACTCAGGAGACGTAATGGGTGAATAAATACTTGTTTTAAATAACAGAGTATTCATTAAAAAAATTTGATTTGCAGCCTGAATTTCACCAAAGTGAAAGAAACATCTGAACTTTTATGGCAGAAATCAAGGTGAATCCTTGACCACTTAAGAAAATCAATGTAACAAATAAGATGGCAGTTATTTTAAATGTGTAGGAGAAGAAAAGTGAAGTCAAAAACCTTAGAAGAATTAGAATTTATCTTTATGAAACCATATTTAAGAGTCAGAAAAATAACTCTTAGAAAGTTTTGGAGGGTGGCCATTTTCTTTGCTAAAGCTCCTCGCATTTATTTATTTATTGGTTTTGTTTTGTTTTATTGTCTGGAATCCATAATCTCTTAATAGTTTTGTAGAGTGCCAAGCAGCAGCCTGGGAGTGCTTACGATTGATGCTTATACCAAGCCCTCAATTTTCCTACCGGAGTGCTAAGGTTCCTGCCAGTCAGTTCCAATTTCTGGCCAACGGGGGAACAAACCGCAGCCTGGCCCAACAGAGAGAGGGAAAAAACAACAAAACTTATAAACTTAAAATGACTTTCCTTATGTGTTAGAATCTTCTGATTTCGAGAAGCTATTTTTGAGTATAATCTTCCATAACATTGCTTTTCCTCTTTGCTCCTTCAACTATTTTGTTTGGTTAGTTGTCGGGTTTTTTTCTAGCTATACTGCTAAACTAGTAATCCAGATATCAGTGAAGGGAAGACATTAACCAGCCAAGTAAACCAGAAACCCTTTGTTATTTTAATTGTTTCTTCTATTAATAGAATATCAGGATTTCTTTTTCTCTCGCCACTGATACAATACAAGTCAGCATGTCTACTGTAGTATACAGAACCTCTCTGAGCCGGTTTCCACACTGGTAAACTGCACATAATAGTATGTATTTTTCAGGATTGTTGTGAAGCTAAAAGGACCTAATTCAGATTTGCAACCTGAGTGCACACAGGATTCAGGAAATTAAACAATAATCCAAGTGGTCAAATTGGAGACAACAGAGAGTGGTGGAGACCATGGCAAACTGAAGGGCACGAACTGTTTCTAATTGGAATAGGGCCTATGGGTCAGCAGCAGCACCAGCTAATTATTACCATGAAAGCATGCAGCTCCGATACTGCAAAACCTTCTGAGTTTGTTTGTTTGTTTGTTTGTTTGTTTGTTTTTCAGAGAAACTGAACATCTAGATTTTTATGTGAAATTAGATTGTAACTAATTCAAACGTTTGAACACCTCGAGGAGGCCAATATCTAGTGAGCTAACACTCTGCAGGCAATTTGAGATCTGTGGTTTAACACAGAAAAAAATGAGTTGTCATTGAATTGATTCCAACTCATGGTGACCCCTTGTGTGTCTGAGTAGAACTGCCCTCCGTAGGGTTTTCAATGGCCGATTTTCAGTTGTAGATCTCCAGGCCTTTCTTCTGAGGTGCCTATGAGTGGACTCACACACACAAAGTATTTAGTAAAAGTGCCTACTTATTTTTTCCACTTTCATCAAATTATAAGATAAATATTTAAGTCAGTTAAGACGCTGCCACAGGTTTAAAATAGGTGATTAAAAAATCATAAAACTTAGGGTGCATTCATTCATTTTTGAAATAGCATCAAGCACTGTAATGGTCAGGCTGACTCCCAGGAGTCTCTGAAGTCCACGATCTGGGACTCCTCTAGACGCTGGTGGTGGCATAATGGTACTGTGACAGCTAAAAATGTACATGCAAGTAAAGGGCAAGACTATCATGGACACTGATCTAGACTCTAATGGAGAACAGTCAGTCACAGAGACTGACAGCGTGGAAGCCCAAACTCCGAGTTAATGAGCACCTTGACGAAGACAGCCAGGTGTGTTTAGAGACGGACTACTGATCTTTGGTGCTCCTCCCGGCGTGTGCTCAAAATGCCATTTTTACTAATGGTTAATCACATGGCTAATAGCCCAGTATGGAACTGGCAGGTGATACAAAACTGCAAGGTGAAAAAATTTCAGGGCATAATGCAGCATAGCCTTATTGTTAGGTGGAGGCAAATGAAAGCTGAACTGGAAAAACACAATTTGGAGAATAAACAGCAAAGCCCTGCCTACAGCAGAGGTTGAATGAATACAGTGAAATCCCACAACCCATCAGATGGAAAAAAATAAATTCAGCACTGGTGAAATCACTGATTAGAAAAAAAAAAGTGAACGACCCAAAAAAATAGCCTCAACAAGAAGCCAAACCCAGGAAACTGGTGGAAAATACAAAACTTACTTGAAAAACTGTCGAGGTTTATAAAGGAAGCCAGTGTGTAAGGCCTCCAATCTGTCCTCGGGCAAATCTCCCCCTGGAGTTCGAAATGGATTTGTTTGTCCTCAGTCTCAGTGGAAAAATATTGGTCTCTCAATATGTAAAGTTCACAGTTACTACATCTTTCCCACTTTAAAACGCATGCTTCCGTGACCATTGATTGAGTACCAGGACACTGCCTAGAAAGAAGATAGTGATCATAGCCTTGCAAAACATGGCCAGTAGAAAATTGCCCAAGTGGCTAAACCCTCATACAGGTAGTTAAAGTATAAGCATGAAAAAAAAATAATGTATGGGGTTTTCATGTTTGGCTACTAAACAAAAGGTTGGAAGTTCTAGTATACCCAGAGACACCTCAGAAGAAAAGCCTGGCGTTGTACTTCAAAAAAATCAGTCATTGAAAACCCTGTGGAGCACAGTTCTACTGTGATACACATAGGGTCACTGTGAGTTGGAGGCCGCTCAATGGCAACTGGTTGTTAGGCACACTGCATTTAAAGTGACGGCAAACAGGAAGATCAATGGCTGCTCAGACAAGACCTTGTAGGGTGACTCCACTTTGATGGGGTCTGCAAAGACCAGGAAGTTTGATCCTCCATTATGTTTGTTTAACGTTCCTCAAGAACAAAAAACAAAACCCATTGCCATCAAGTTGATTCCAACTCATGACAATCCCATGTGTTGCAGAGTAGAACGGTTGCATAGGGTTTTTTTTGGCTGTAATCTTTACAGAAGCAGATCACCAGGCTTTTCTTCCACAGCCACTGCTGGGTGGGTTCTAACCACCAACCTTTTAGGGTAGTAATCGAGCATAAATCATTTGCACCACCCAGGGGCCTCTTAATGTCTCTAATGCCCACTAAATTGCAAGCACCATGATAATCAACATCATGATAAATGCAGAAAAGATTGAAGTTGTCATGGATTTCATTTCTCTTGGATCCACAATGAACACCCATGGAATCAGCAGTCAAGAAATCAAACGACACATTGCGTTGGGCAGAGCTGCTGCAAAAGACCTCTTTAAAGTATTAAAAAGCAAAGATGTCACTTCGAGGACTAAGGTGCACCTGACTCAAGCCATGGTGTTTTCTGCTGCCTCATATGCACGCAAAAGCTGGACAATGAATAAGGAAGAATTGATGCCTTTGCATTATGAAGTTGGTGAAGAATAGTGAATATACTATGGACTGCCAGAAAAACGAAAAAAATCTGTCTTGGAAGAAGTACAGCCAGAATGCTCCTTAGAAGCAAGGATGGTGAGACTTTTTCTGACTTACTTTGGGCATGTTATCAGGAGGGACAAGTCCTCAGAGGACATCATGCTTGGTAAAGTAGAGGGTCAGCGAAAAAGAGGAAGACTCTCAACGAAATGGATTGACACAGTGGCTGCAACAATGAGCTCAAGCATAGTAACGATTGTGAGGATGGTGCAGGAACCATTCTGTTGTACATAGACTTGACAGCACCTAACAACGACAACATGAAGGAATGGCTGTCTCTTTTGTTAACTGATGGAATCCTAGCCCTTAACACAGTGCCTGGCACATAGTAGGCACAGAAAACATATTTGTAGAAGGAAGGAATAATTAGTTGAGTCCAATGGCTTGAATTGACCTGATAATGGTAGCTACTGTGTAATGAATGCCTACTCCTATGATACCCATTATAATACAATAAGGGAAGAAGTATGATTTTCATTCAACAGATGAGGAAACTGAGGCTCAGAAAGTGTGAGTAACTGAACTAAAGTCACATGACCAGCAATTGGCAGCAACGAGATTTGAACTCCTGGCTAGTTAACTTTAAACTATAATCCTTTCTCTATACCATTCCATTTAGCTTCAACCAGATAAGCTCAGGAATACTTACCCAGGCTATTCCAAGGAGCAGAATACTTAAGTCCAGGTCATCGACTCTCAGCTTTTGGCCCTTCCTATCCTTCCACAATCCCCGTATCTGCTCCCCTTCTCGAAGCCCTGGCAGAGAATATTTTTCAAGCATGTTTCACACAGCAGCTGCTAGCACACCTCTGGCTGGGTGATAAATGTTGATGTCAGACCTACCATAAGAGACAGAAGTCATTTCATTTTACATCAAGACGCAAGTCACCATCTGGAAGACCAGATATGCCAATCTTAATTTGAGACCAGATTTTCAAATCTAACTGTGATGTGAGGGAAATGCTTATCAGTATTCAAACTGAAAACTCGGGTCACTCTGCCTAGCAAACCTTCATTTTGTTAGGACCGTCTTTCATGAATAAAAGTGAACGGATTCTGCAAACAGCTAAAGCCCATTTCTGCATTAGTTCAGGCACCTGTTTGACAGGCAAAACTAAAACACAAGAAGGAAATTTATCATAAGGATATAGGGCTGTCTCATGGAACCTGAGGGCAGGGATGCAGCTGAGACTCAGGAAGAGACCAAAGATGAGGTCACTCGTCCATCCTGCAAACTGGCTCTCTCTGCTGTTCAACCACATGGTAAGCATAGCCACCCACACATCTGTGATTAAATCCGCTCATTCAAGAGACCAGCCAGATGGATGCAAGAATTCCATATTCTCATTGGTCCAGCTGTGTCAATTGCTCCGCCCTGGCCAATCAACTGAGGCTGGGGAGAGAGGGGTCATATTTTATGAGCTTAGTGCTTGAAGTGTAACCGTATGGATAAAGCAGTGAAGGGCTTGCCTCTGTAAAGTAGGGAGTGTGAGGGCTAGTAGGTTCAGAACAGAAGCAGTCCCAATTGCCCTCTATACTGGTATCTGTAGCTGTGGAATCAGTTCAGACTCATGGTGACCCCATGTGTGTCAGAGTAAAACTGTGCTATGCTGAGTTTTCAGTGGCTGATTTTTCAGAAGTAGATCACCAGGCCTCTCTTCTGAGGCACCTCTGGGTGGATTCAAACCTCCAAACTTTCAGTTAACAGCTGAGCCCATTAACTTTCTGCACCATCCAGGGACTCCACTGTTATCTATAGTATATATAAACAACAAGAACAAAACTCAAACCCGTTGCTATTGAGTCGATTCTAACTCATGTCCACCCCATGTGTTACAAAGTAGAACTGAGCTCTATAGGGTTTTCTTGGCTGTGATCTTTATTGAAGCAGATCACCAGGCCTTTCTTCTACAGTGCTGCTGGGTAAGATTGAACCCCCAACCTTTCAGTTAGTAGTCGAGCACAAACCGTTGGCACCACTCCTATAAAAAGAAAACAATACCTACTGTGTACAATCAAATTCAAAGGTGGAGTTTGGAGTGAGAGTTTATTGACTGTAAATGCTTTAACAGATTAATATTTATCACAGTAAATTGGCTCTTAGAGCACTCTAGAAACCAGTATGCCTTGATGCATGAATCACTACTAAAACCCCCATAACCATTGCGTATTTTATAACCCCACCCCATGTATTTCTAAAAATCTCCAAATACACCAAGACTATGTTATGCATTCATCCTGTGATTTTTGTATTGATGAAAGTCATTTAGTTCCAGGTCTCCTAGTTAGTAAGTTACGTATTACGCTTTCTTGTAAGATAAATGCCCCCATCCCTGCTGGGAGCTCTAGCTCAGCCTTTTCATATTATCTCAGTGATCTCAGACATTCCATCTCTATACATTCTTTATGGATCACATTACTCTCAACACCTCTTATCTCCCTGCCTACAAAATCATTCTCCAGTGTAAAAAGGAAAGAAGAGCATTATCTCCAACCACCTTTCTCCTTTGGTGATGGCATCATCGACTCTCCATAAGCTAATCACATCTCAAAATAATGGCGTTGGGGATACATTTATCTGGTGCTGAACTTATCCGCACAGAATCTTTGTATAAAAAGATTCTCTTTTGACTTGGCTCTACCAGATTTTTTTCCCCAGTGTTCCCACTGGAACTCTAATCCTTCTAGACATAAAGAGTCTTCTTGCCTCCTGTTTTTCCTTCAGTTTGCTGATCAGCCGTTGTCAATGAAGGCAGGAGCTTCCTTTTGTTCCACACAGGACTGGTTTTTGTTGTGTATCCTGCTCCAGACAGTGATGTTATCATATGACAATGCCTATCAGGACTTTCTATCACCTTGCAACTAATTTCTAAACCTACTCTGTTTAAAAGATCATTAATTAAAGTCACAGGTATGGGCTGACCTACGTAAAGCACATTTAGAGTCATTCAACAGGTGTATAATGCAAGCTTCCTCCAGACAACTCATTGAGCTAAAAAGAGTAGAGATGAGTCAGATGTTGTCCCTGACCTTACGGAAGTCACATCTCTACCTTCTGTGTATAAATAAGCCCAATCAGCTCTCACAGCTGGGAAAAGTCAATATCACATTAACTTGTAGACAATTTCCAAGGACCATTATGAATCATTTTTTCTTGCTTAACTCAGATTTATCACTCTTAATATATATTTTTTTTATTGTACTTCAGGTGAAGGCTTCCAGAACAGATAGTTTCTCATGAAACAGTAGTACACATATTGTTTTATGACATTGGTTAACAACCCCACAACATGTCAACCCTCTCCCTTCTCGAACTTTTTTTTGGTGAAAATATACATAGCCAAAGATACACCATTTCAAAAATTTATACATGCACAGTTCATTGACATCGACTACATGCTTCCAATTGTGCTGCTATTCTCACTTTAGATGAAGGCTTACAGAACAAAATAGTTTCTCATTTAACAGTTAGTACACATGTTGCACTATGACAATGGTTAACAACCTCACGACACATCAACACTGTCCTTACTCAACCTTGGGTTCCCTATCACCAGCTTCCTTGTCCCCTTCTACATTCTGGCCCTTGTCCCTGGACTGCTGTACCTCGTTAGTCCCATTTGGTTTTACGCAGCTGTCCACTCCCCAGCTAAATGGTGAACCTCGGAAATTACTTGACCACTGAGCTAAAAGGGTGTGTGGGGGCCATACTTTTGGGGTTTCTCCAGTCTCCTTTAGGCCAGTAAATCTGGTCCTATTTTTGTAGTTAGAATTTTGTTCTACATCCTTCTCCAGCTCTGTCCAGAACCCTGTGTTCCAAGCACCATCTAGTTGTACTGGACTCAGTCTGGTGGAGGCCTTGGTAGCTGTGGACAATTAGTCCTACAGACTAATCTTATCCTTGTATCCTGTTCTCTTCATTCTCCCTTGCTCCCGAAGGGATGATACCAGTGGAGTATCCTGGATGGCAGCTCACAGGCTTTTAAGACCCCAGACACTACTCACCAAGGTAGAACGTAGAACATTGTCTTTATAAACTGTGTTATGCCAATTGAGCTAGACGTTCCCCGAGACCGCGGTCCTGACAGCCCTCTGCCCAGCAATTCAGTCCCTCAGGGAGTTTGGATGTGTCTATGGGGCTTCCATGACCTTTCCTTGTACAAGTTATACTGCTTTCCCCTGTATTGTGTACTGTCTCACCCTTCACCCAAGATACCACTTAACTATTGCCTATTTAGTATTTCCGCCCCACCCCTCCCATCCCTGGTAACCAACAAAGATTGTTACATTTTGCGTGTGAACTTTTTCATGGGTTTTTACAATAGAGGTCTCATACAATATTTGTCCTTTTGTGATTGACTCATTCCACTCAGGATAATGTCCTCCAGTTTCATCCATGTTATGAGATGCTTCACAGATTCATCATTGTTCTTTCTCATTGTGTAGTACTCCACTGTGTGTATGTACCATAGTTTCTTTATCCATTTATCTCTTGATGGGCATCTAGGTTGTTTCCATCGTTTTGCTATTGTGACCAAGGCTGCCATGAATATAGGTGTGCATGTGTCTATTCGAGTGACGACTCTTATTTCTCTAGGATATATCCCTAGGAGTGGGATTTCTGGATCGAATGGTATGTCTATTTCTAGCTTTCTGAGGAAGCGCCATATCATTTTCCAAAATGGTTGTATCATTTTGCATTCCCACCAGCAGTGCGTAAGAGTTCCGATCTGTCCACAGCCCCTCCAACATTTGTTATTTCCAGTGTTTTTGATTCATGCCACTAATGCCGGGGTGAGAGGTATCTCATTGTGGTTTTAATTTGCATTTCTCTAATGGCTAGTGATCGCGAGCATTTCCTCATGTGCCTGTTGGCCATCTGAATGTCTTCTTTGGTGAAGTGTCTGTTCATTTCCTTTGCCAATGTTTTAATAGGATTATTTGTCTTTTTGTTGTAAAGGTGTTGGATTTTCTTGTAGATTATGGAGACTAGACCTTTGTCTGACTTGTACTGTCCAAAAATTTTTGCCCAGTCTGTAGGTTCTCTTTTTACTCTTTTCGTGAAGTCTTTTAAAGAGCATACTTGTTTAATTTGTAGAAGATCCCAGTTATCTAGCTTATCTTCTGGGGTATGTGTGTTGATGGTTATGGTTTGTATCCTGTTAATGCCGTGTATTAAGGCCTGTAGTGTTGATCCTATTTTATCTTCTATGAACTTTATAGTATTAGGCTTTATATTCAGGTCTTTGATCCATTTTCAAGTAGTTTTTGTATACGGCATGAGGTATGGGTCCTGTTTCATTTTTTTGCAGATGGATATCCAGTTTTGCCAGCACCATTTGTTAAAAAGACTGTCTTTTCCCCATTTGATGGACTTTGGGCCCTTGTCAAAGATCAGGTGACCGTAGCTGGATGGATTTACATATGGGTTCTCAATTCTGTTCCATTGGTCAATGTATCTGTTGTTGTACCAGTACCATGATGTTTTGACTACCGTAGCTGTATAGTAGGTTCTGAAGTCAGGTAGTGTGAGTCCTCCCACTTTATTCTTCTTCTTCAGTAGTGCTTTACTTATTTTGGGCTTCTTCCCTTTCCATATAAAGTTAATGATTAGTTTTTCCATCTCTTTGAAGAATGTTGTTGGTATTTGGATCAGGATTGCGTTGTATTTGTAAATTGCATTGGGTAGAATTGACATTTTCACAATGATGAGTCTACTGATCCATGAGCATGGTATGTTTTTCCATTTATTAGATCCCTTTGGGTTTCTTGCAGTAGTGTTTTGTAGTTTTCTTTGTAAAGGTCTTTTACATCCCTGGTCAGATTTATTCCTAAGTATTTTATCTTTTTAGGGGCTATTATAATTGGTATTCTTTTCCTGATTTCCTTTTCATCGTTCTCGTTATTGGTGTATAGGAAGCCAGCTGATTTTTGAATGTTTATCTTGTATCCTGCTACTCTGGTGAATCTTTATATTAGTTCCAGTGGATTTCTCATGGAGTCTTTAGGGTTTTCTATGTATAGTATCATATCATCTGCAAACAGGGACAGTTTAACTTCTTCATTACCAATTTGGATGCCCTTCATTTCTTTTTCTTGCCTTACTGCTCTAGCTAGAACTTCCAGCACAATGTTAAAAAGGAGTGGTGATAAAGGGCATCCTTGTCTTGTTCCTGTTTCCAAGGGGAATGTTTTCAGCCTCTCTCCATTAAGAATGATGTTGGCCATTGGTTTTACATAGATGCCCTTTATTATGTTGAGAAATTTCCCTTCTATACCTATTTTATTGAGAGTTTTTATCAGGAATGGGTGTTGGACTTTGTCAAATGCCTTTTCTGTGCCAATTGAGATGATCATGTGGTTCTTTCCTTTTATTTATGTGGTGGATTACATTGATTGATTATCTAATGTTGAACCATCCTTGCATACCTGGTATGAATCCTACTTGGTCGTGGTGTATTATTTTTTTGATATGATGCTGAAGTCTATTGGCTAGAATTTTGTTGAGAATTTTTGCATCTATATTCATGAGAGATATTGGTCTGTAATTTTCTTTTTTTGTGATGTCTTTGCCTGGTGTTGGTATCAGCATTATGCTGGCTTCATAGAATGAATTTAGAAGTGTTGCTTCCTCCTCTACGCTCTGAAAGAGCTTGAGTAGTACTGGTACGAGCTCTTCTGTAAATGTTTTGTAGAATTCTCCAGTGAAACCATCTGGGCCAGGGCTTATTTTTGTTGGGAGTTTTTTTTTTTTTTTATTATTACCTTTTCAATCTCTTCTCTTGTTATGGGTCTGTTCAGATTTTCAACATCACTTTGTTGTAGTTTGGGTAGGTAGTCTATTTCTAGAAATTTATCCATTTCTTCTAGGTTTTCAAATTTGTTGGAGTATAGTTTTTCATAATATTATGTTATGATCCTTTTTATTTCAGTTGGGTCCATTGTAATGTCCCCCATTTCATCTCTTATTTGGGTTATTTGTGTCCTCTCCTGTTTTTCTTTTGTCAGTCTAGCCAATGGTTTGTCGATTTTGTTGATTCTTTCAAAGAACCAACTTTTGGTTTTGTTGATTCGTTCAATTGTTTTCTCTATTTCATTTATTTCTGCTCTGATCTTTACTATTTCCTTTCCTCCAGTGGCTGGGGGCTTTTTTTTTTTTTTTTTTTTGCTGTTCTCTTTCTATTTGTTTGAGTTTTATAGTTAATGTTTTTATTTTGTTCCTTTCTTCTTTTTCGATGTGTGCATCTATTGCTATAAATTGTCCTCTGAGGACTGCCTTTGCTGTGTCCCAAAGGTTTTGGTATGATGTGTTTTCATTCTCATTTGATTCTAGGAATTTTTTGATTCTATCTCTGATTTCTTCTATTAATTACCCAGTGATGTGTAAGCAGGGTATTATTCAGTTTCCATGTAGTTGATTTTTTTTCCTCGCTCCTATTGTTAATTTCTACCTTGATGGCATTGTGGTCAGAGAAGATACTTTGAATTATCTCAGCATTTTGGATCTTGTTGAGGATTTCTCTGTGGCCTAAGATGTGGTCTATTCTGGAGAACATTCCATGTGCATTGGAAAAGAATGTGTACTTTGCAGTGGTTGGATGAAGTGTTCTATATGTGTCTATGAGGTCAAGTTGGCTGATTGTGCCCTTTAGGTCTTCTGTTTCTTGGCTGAGTTTCTTCTTAGTTGTTCTGTCCTTTACTGAGAGTGTTGTGTTGAATTCTCCTACTATTATTGTGGAACTGTCAGTTTCTCTTTTCATTGTTGTTAGTTTGTTTTATGTATTTTGGAGCCCTGTCATTGGGTGCGTAGATGTTTATTATGGTTATGTCTTCATGATGGATCATCCCCTTAATCATTATATAGTGTCCTTCTTTGTCTTTTATGGTGGATTTTGTTTTAAAGTCTATTTTATCTAGGATTAGTGTTGCCACTCCTGCTCTCTTTTTGTAGCTGTTAGCTTGATATATTTTTTTCCAACCTTTGACTTTTAATAAATTCACATCTTTGTTTCTAAGGTGTGTCTCTTGTAGACAGCATACTGATGGATCCTGTTTTCTTATCCATTCTGTTACTCTGCATCTCTTTATGGGTGCATTGAGTCCATTTACATTCAGTGTAATTATTGATAGATGTGAGTTTGTTGCTGTCATTTTGTAGTGCTTTTTTAGTGGTGCTGACGTTTTCTTTGTTCTTCTTACTCTCTTGTGTTGAGTTACTTCTGTTTGTGGATTTTTTTTTCATTTCTTTTGTTTTTGTAGGTTTTGTTTTTCTGAGACTAAGTTTTTCCTCTTTATTTTTATAAGTATGTTTGTTAACTTTCTTTTGTGGTTACCATGAATTTTACCCTTATCTTTCTAAGTTTGAAGCAGTCTACCATTACTTGGTATCGCCTTGCCTTCCTCTCCATTAGACAGTTCTATACCTATGCTGTTTATTCCCTCTTCTATTGTTTTCAGTTTTTGTCATTTACTGATTAACTTCTCTGATTCCCTGTTGTATTTCTTTTGGTTTTAGATAGTCCTCGAGAGTTCATTTCCTTGATTGGTATCTGGCTGATATGATCCTGCATTCTAGATTCTGCCTGTGAGCTGAAGTTGTTTGTTCTCAGATCGAAGAGCTCCCTTTAATAATTCTTGTAAGTTTGGTTTGGCTTTTACATATTCCCTTAATTTTCTTTATCTGGAAATGACCTAATTTCACCATCATATTTGAATGAGAGTTTTGCAGGATACATTATTCTTGGTTGGCAATTTTTTTCTCTCAAGATTTTATATATGTCATCCCATTGCCTTCTTGCCTGCATGGTTTCTGCCGAATCATCTGAGCTTAGTCTTATTGTTTCTCCAGTGTATGTGACTTCTTGTTTTTCATGAGCTGCTCTCAGTATTCTTTGTTTGTCTTTGGTTATGGCGAGTGTGATTATGATATGCCTTGGTGATTTTCTTTTGGCGTCTCTCCTATATGGGGTTCGTTGAGCTTCTTGGATGGCCAGCTTTTTATCTTTCATGATATTGGGGAAGTTTTCTGTCAGCAGTTCCTCAATCATCCTCTCTGTGTTTTCTGTTTTCTCCCCTTTCTGGAACTCTAATCCCTCGAAAATTTTTGCTTTTGATTGTATCCCACATAACTCTCAGGGTCTCTTTATTTTTCTTTGTTCTTTTTTCTGAGTTTTCCTCAAACAGAGTTGTTTCCAAGTGTTTGTCTTCAATTCCACTGATCCTGTCTTCCACTGTTTCAAATCTGCTTCTCAGCCCTTCTGTGACACCGTCCATTTCTGAAATCTTGCTGTTTATCTTTTGGATTTCTAATTGTTGTCTTTGTATAATTTCTAGTTGTGAATTTATTTTGGCATTTTGCTCCTGCATTATTTTCCTGAATTGTTCCAATTTTTTGTCTGTATTTTCCATGAATTTGTCTATTGTTTCCTCATTTTTGTCTGCTTTTTGCTTCAGCTCTTGGAGAATTCTGAGTATTAGAGATTTGAATTCCCTATCAGGTAGTTCTTGTGCCTTTTCTTCCACTGGAAAGTCATCTGCTGTTTTATTTTGGACCCCTACTGGAACCATCCTGTCCTGTTTTTGTAAATGTTTTGATATTGTCTGCTGTCTTCAGGGCATTCAGTAGTTATTTTTCTCGTTTATTGATTGTAGATTTGTTTGTTTCTTCCCTTTTTAAAAAAAAAAAATTTGACTATGTCTGAGCAGGAGGACTGTGTGTTCTTTGTAGTTTGCTCATCTGTGCGCTCAGTACTTTTCACCTCCTTCTCCAACTGGCAGGTTCAGTCACTCAGATATGGTACAGAAGGGCAGGTCTAGCTGAAGAGGAGTTACTGGGATGGGTTGTTTGTGGCACTTACTACAGCCACCAGGACCGGTCCGTAATCAGTGCAGGGCAGGTTCCAGTAGGCCATGCCTGTACTGCTTGGTGGTGTGATGTCAAGTGCACGGTGCAGTTAGGCAGGATGTAGTGGGGAGGTTGTTATGTGTGGAGCTAAGATGGATATGGGAGAGAGGTGAGAGGAACAGGAGCGAAAAACATACAAACAAACAAAAAAGAATGCTAGGGGAGCTTGCTGTTGGAGTGGGGAGATGAGAGACTATGAAATGGAGAAAAACAAAAAGGGGAAGGGGAAGAAAAGAGAAGAAAAGAATGAATAAACAAAAATTGGAAAGATAAAGAATAGAAACGTTTCCAGGGATCCCACCGGTGCAGCTATGAGGTCTGGGGAAGTCGTTCTCAGGTGTTGCAGTACAGCCTGGCTAGAAGGTGTAGAGGTGTACAATGCCAGGTATTCAGGGAACAGAAAGAGAAGGAAGATATAGAGAGATGAGAAACTGAGTAATGAGGAAAGACAAAAAGGGAAACGGAGGGAAAAGAAAACCAAACAAATTTAAAAAAAAGAACAAGGAAACCCCCCCAAAAAAAAACCAATGAAAAAAGAAATGTCCCCAGGGATCCATCTGCACGTCTGTGCAAGCTGAGGGGGTAGCTTCCAAGCCACACAGCACCACCTGGCCAGAACGGGCTCCCAACTCAAGAAAAGGAAAAGAAAACAAACAAACAATTCAAATCAAACAAGCGAACAAAACCCCGGGATCCCACCAGTGTGGCAGCCCTTACCGGGAAGCAGCTCCACACTCGAACAGAGCTCCACAGCCCCTCAGGAAGAAGCAAAGATGGTGCGCGGAGCCAGGTATTTGAGTGAAAGGAGGGGGAGGTGGTGAGAGGTAAGGAAGAAATCAAAAGAAGCGGGAAAAAGCAACACAAGCAGCCAACAAATGGCACTCAGAGAGCCGGCCTGTTCAGGTGGGTGGAATCCAAGCAGCCAGTGCTTCCCGGACAATTGATTGTGGCCACGGGAAGCAGAGGAGGCCGAGTGGGGGTGAAGAAGGGTGGGGGGGTGGGAAAGCGTATATCGCAAGTTACCGGTTGTTTTGTCTCCCGCTGGAAGCTCCATGAAGCTGCTTTCTCATACCCCCTGTTTGCTGGTCTCTGATCGGAGTCCAAGATGGCGTATCTGTGCTGCGTTAGCTGATAGGGGACCTCTGCATGAATCTCTCCTCGCTCTCCGTTCTCTGTCAGTTTTCTCACTCCATTTGGTGCTTGGCTGAGTTATTTATCTCTTCATTTGATGTTTTAGGGTTTCTGGATTGTTGTTTTCTCTGTTTGGCTTAGTTTTTCAGATCTTTGCTGTGGAGAGATGGCGTGGTGCTTCTGCCTAGAGCGCCATTTTGCTGGAAGTCTCAGTCTTAATATTTTTAAACAATGATAATAGCTACTATATTTTTATGTGTTCTCTGTGTATTACATACACAGGGGATTCAAATGTGTAGCCAAATTTGAGACCACTGCTGTGGCCCAATAAGGAGTTCCTGGTTGGCACAAACAGGTGCTGGACTACTAGCCAAAAGGTTAGTGATCTGAACCCAGAGGTACCTTGGAAGACAGGCCTGGTGATCTGCTTCTGAATGGCCACAGCCTTGAAAATCCTATGGAGCAGTTCTATTCTGTACACGTGGGGTCGCCATGACTCAGAATCGACTGGTTGGCAACTAACAACGACAGCAACAACAAATATATATATATGTGTGTGTGTATGTGTGTGTGCGTGTGTATAGTGGTGTAGTGGTTAAGAACTATAGCTGCTATTCAGAAGGCCGGCAGCTCAAATCCACCAGCTGCTCCTTGGAAACTGTATGGGGCAGTTCTACTCTGTCCTATAGGGTCGCTATGAATCAGAATCAACTTGATGGCAACAAGTATGTATGTATATATATTCCCAGATAACTGTAGCATGCAGATGAGTGTGAAACCTCTGCTTTTAGATATCACAAAAGGTTCTTGGGACCCCAAATGAATGAGAATCTCTGGAGAAGTGACCCAGGCATCTATGTATTTTTAAAGCCTCCCAGAAACACTGCTCAGTAAGTATTTGAGAACCAGTATCTTGATTACTTCATGCTTTTCATTGAGCTTTCACCCCACTTTACACGTCATTTTTTGTTTGTTGTCTAATCGTTGCACCAGTGTCAACTTTTCTCTGCATGTCTACAAAACTAAGCTGGATGTGGGCCTTTGAGCCCCTAGTTTACAAGCTCCTTTAATTGTATCACCTTCCTGAGCTGAGAAGGGACAGGTCGGTGCAGATTTTAAGTGCTCCAATATTTAAACCTTGGAATCTAGTATCTTGGGGTTCTGTTCCAGCTTTACAATTCACTAACTATGTGACCTTGGGCAAGGCAGTTAACATTTCTGAATCTCACATTTCTTACCTGTTAAATGAAGATGATAATAAAGGATACCTTATAAGTCCAGCCTTCCCCCAGGATTAAATGAGATAATGCATATCTCTAGGCAGTTATGAGGAGCAAGAGAAGAACGGCCGTCCACTTAGTTTCCCATAAATCTTTTGTTATTTGAAAACTTTCACAATGACTATATAAACACTGTGTTGTTTCCTAGGATAAATCCTGGTAAATCGAGTTATTATATATTTTTAAATGAATTCTTAACTATCATCTTTTTTTTTTAAGTAGGCATACTCCATAAGAAATAATTTATATCACATAAATGATTTATATCGGCCCTACTTACTTTTGTCAATATTATCATGAATTCATTCTTCTTCAGGTAATTTCACAACATTAAGAGAATTTACATGATAACTTATAGATAAAATACATTCCCAGGAAAACTACAGAATTATGTTAGAAATCAAAGAGAAAGCGAACTACATTCCTCTAAATTCACCACCTGCCTGATCTTAATGAGAATCATAATTATGAATGGTGGATGTTCTCAAAGCTGAAATACATTAGTATTTGGTTTGAACTTCAGTTACAAGCTGGTTTCATCTAGCATTTAGTCACATCCTAATACAGGAGTTAGCAGATAATTGTCAGTGGCCTAGTGAATGGCCAAGAGGACAGATTCCAAAGCCTGATTTAAAATCCTGGCTCTACAGCTTAGCAGCTGTGTAACTTTGAGTAGGTCGCTTAACATCTCTGGGCATATTTTATCTTGGTAAAATGGAAATAATAATGGTTTCTTCCTCAAAAGTTGTGAAAACTAAGTAAGTTAATCCATGTAAAATGCTCAGCACAGTACGTGGCACATTGTAAGCAACGTTAAATGTTTAACATCATTAGATTTATGCATGATATTATTATTAAGCATTTCTATAAGCCAGGCATCAACAAACTATAACCCATGGGTCTAATCCAGCTTCTTTTTGTAAAGAAAATTACCTGGGAAACTCATGCTTGTTTATATGCATATAGTCTGTGGCTGTTTTTGACCTGCGAAAGCAGAGTTGAGTAGTTGTCAATGAATCCACATGGCCCACAGAGCCTAAAACATATACTAACTGGCCTTTTACAGAAAAAGCTTTCTGACCTCTATTACAAGCAAGGCAAACAGTTTACACTCCATTGCTAGCCTAAAGGTTGTCAGTTTGAACACACCCGGTGGTGCCATGGAAGAAAGCCCTTATGATCTTCTTCCATAAAGATTACAGCCAAGAAAACTCTATGGAGCACAGTAACACATGGGGTCACCATGAGTTGGAATCAACTTGGCAGCCACCGGTTTTTTTTTTTGTTTTTTTTTTTTTTTTTGGTTTGTACTAAATTTAAATCTTAGACCAGGAACAATATTTTCTGTCAATAACACTTCTATGTAGGTACTATTTTTTGGCCTTCTTTTGCATATGAAAAAGCAAAGACTTAAAAGTTATTATGTAAAATGCCTGAAGTCACACAACCAAAATAAATGATAAAACTGGAACTCAAACAGCTTTTGTCTGGCTCGGAAATCCACATTCCTAACCATGTTTTCCAAGTTAGATTAGGGAGTTCTTTGATTCTGGGTGGTGACTGTGGTAGTTAGTAGTTAACTGCTTTACTTGTGTCTAATCTCTTATGTCAAAGTTCACATTCAGCCATTCCCTTGCATTTCATCTGTGTTGACAACTCACGAAGGGTGCTATATACATGATCTAGCCTGGTGAGCCCTCGTGGGACTGGCCTGACTACAGATACATTTTCCTACCACTGTCCTTCCCTTGGAGCCCTGATGGAGCAGTGGTTAAGAGCTCAGCTGCTAACCAAAAAGTCGGCAGTTTGAATCCACCAGTCACTCCTTGGGAACCCTATGGAACAGTTCTACTCTGTCCTATAGGGTCTCTATGAGTTGGAATCAACTCCATGGCAATGGGTTTGGTTTTTGGTTTTATCTTTCTCATGGAATCCCTGGGTTGCACAAGTAATAAGTACTTTATTACTAACCAAAAGGTTGGTTTGAACTCACCCAGAGGTATCTTGGAAGAAAGGTCTGGTGATCTGCTTCTGAAAGTTTGCAGCCTTGAAAACCCTATGGAGCAGTTCTACTCTGCAGGTATGGAGTTGCCACGAGTCAGAATCAACTTGACGGCAACAGGTTTTTTGTTTTTTTCATTCTTTCATTCCCTGGAGGGAACCATTTGCCGTCACAGTGTTGCCTTCAGAAGGCCAACTGAATAGCTGACGAATTAGTTTTACAGACCATGGCTTTCTTTTCTGTTGACCTCTTGGATGTCTGCTCTGTTGCTGGCAGATGTCAAGCCAGTTGAAACACAGTATGTCTGAAGCTTTGCCTGCCAAAGCGTATTTTGTTTGAGATGGTACCTCTTCCCTTTGATTCTTTTTTGAAATATATTATATGCATGTGAATTAGGTCCTAGGAGAAATTTCTCATGAGATCTATTTGCAAGACTCTTTGGTTTAGAAAGAAAGATCATTCTCTAGTGTGTATGTTGGTTTGATATGGAAATACACACACTTGCCCTACATCTAGATTGCTAGTGTGCTCAGAATTTCCTTTGTAAAGTCAGAAATTAAATCCATAGACTGTCTGTCTTAATGTTCCTTATTTGGTGTCTGTGTATAGACACTTTCTTAAGGATGAAGCCCTTAAGCACAAGAAGAGCGTGATGGAATGAATCTCAAATCTACAGCTTCAAAAAGCTATCTTTGTTCTTGGCTGAAAGCGGGACTAAAAATTCTGGTTGGCTGAAAGCAGGACTAAAAATTATGGTGACTATAAATCCAGACATTGCACTTGCAGTGATAATGAGGTTTCTTACAGATCTGACCTTCTCTATGCTACAGTCAAAATGGCAGTCATTCTGTTCGTAAAACGGAACTATTTCAAGACGCTAAGGAAGGTATTATTGGACTATGGCATGATCTTTGAGATTCTCCACTTACATAAAAGCATCTCCTTAAAATCCATTATTAAATCTAATATTTATGGAGCCTAATTTGTATTTAAGAAACCCTGGTGGCACAATGGTTAAGCGCTCAGCTGCTAACAGAAAGATCGGTGGCTCAAACCCACCAGCCACTTTGAGGAAGAAAAGACCTGGCAATCAGCTCCCATAAAGATTACAGCCTATGACACATGGGGTCACTATGAGCTGGAATTGACTCGATGGCACACAACAGCAACAAATTTGTATTTGTTTATGCTTTTTAGCTTGAATTAAATAGGGCCATTCAGGCAACTTTTGTGTGTGGTCATTTGTACCATGGAAATTTTCTGTCTCAAAGGAGAGCCTTGGTATGGTTTTACTTTGTGTTCACCTTCAACAAACATTTACTGAGAAATAACTGTGTGCCAGGCGTTATGATGGGCTCTGAAGAAGTAAAAGCAAGGTGTATTAGGTTGATCTCCTTTTCCTAGATTTTCTTTCTCCTCAAGGGGTCTTCTTTCTCCTCTTACTGGAGACATCATTTGAGGGGCAGTTCTTTGCTTTGGTTTAGGATTCCCAGGGGTGGTCGTCAGTTAAGTACTCTCTGACTCATGGCGACCCCATGTGTACAGAGTAGAACTGCACTCCATAGGGTTTTCAGGGTTGTAACCATTCAGAGGGGCCCTGGTGGTGCAGTGGTAGAGCATTTGGCTGCTAACCAAAAGATCAGCAGTTCGAATCCACCAGCTGCTCTTGGAAGCCCTATGAGGCAGTTCTATTCTGTCCTATAGGGTCACTATGAGTCAGAATGGACATGATGGCAATGGGTTTATTTTTTTTCAATCATTCAGAAGCAAACAACCAAGCCTTTCTTCCAAGGCACCTCTGGGTGGATTTGAACTGCCAACCTTTCAGTTAGTAGTTGAGTGGTTAACTGTTTATACCACCCAGGGAGTCCATCAACCTCTGACAATGACTCCAAAATATACATATCGATAGATAGATAGAAGTAGATATATAGATGTATATTGTATATATATCTATATATATGTATACAGTATATATATACCTATATACTACATTTTTACACAAATAACACATGCCTTCTGCATTTGTTTGCCAGCCATGCCCTCCCCCTGCGAAGTATTTTCGTAAGTGTACTTTGCTAATTTTTCTTTTTTTACAGCAACATGTGGAAGAGGATTGGCATGGCAGTGCTTGTGCGGTTGCCTCATGGGCATACATTATTTGTATAAAAGCTGTTTATTTATTTATTTGTGTGTATGTGTGTGTAAGGGAGGGGGTGTCAAGAAACTTACAGTTGTTCTCCAAGACCACAGCCTTGGAAGATTATTTATATTAGGCACTCCATTCAGCACTAAAGTTTTCATGTAAAACAATTATGACTGTATCCATTAAAGTATCTAGTATCTAAACCTTTTCTGACTATATCATTAAATTCTTCAGCTTCAAGTTAACATTTTCCCATTCCACTGAGGAACTCAGTGTATGAATGCTGTATCATGAATCTCATAAGCATATACTATATAGTTTTCAAAGGCATATTCAGTATTTCAGTATAATTTTTAGAAAGAAAAGTAAAATGCTTGTTGTCTTTACTCGTCACAAAAACTTAGGATCAAAGAAATCTTGTCTGAAAGAGATAAGCAAACAAATAATGATTCTTATCATGGGTTCATGCCACTGAATGAACGAATATTACATTTACTAGATTTAAACTTTATATTGATAAAGAGGTAGTATGGATTTTAAGAAAACAAATGATTGGAATCGTTAAACTTTGTTTGCTCTAGGTACTAAACTTTTATTAATGAGCCCCAAAGCACATTAGCTGTTTTAGTAACCAGATCACATAGTGACCTCATTCTGAATTTATTGTCAATTTAAACCTCTCTATTTTTAAGAGCCCTGGTGGCGCAGTGGTTAAGAGCTTTGCTGCCATCTAAAAGCTCAGCAATTTGAATCCACCAGCTGCTTGAAAACGCTATGGGGTGGTTCTGTTGTGTTCCATAGGGTCGCTATGAGTGGGAATCCACTCCACAGCAATGGGTTTTTTTGGATTTTGATTTTCTTTCAACCATTGCTGCTATTAAGCCTTGTTTCCATCTATACTTATACACTTTTTTTTCCCTAATATGTTGTATCTAACATTTATTACTATTAATTTCTTCTTGATATAAGCACCTCATCCTACCTATGAATTTCTTTTCAAATCTTAGCACCAGCTTCCTATTTATTTGCTATCCCTTAGAAATCCATCATCTACAGATTTGGAGAGCATGTGAACTTCATTGTGCCAAGTCCCTTCAGACCCTGCCTTAGTTATCTAGTGCTACTGTAACAGAAATACCACAAGTGGGTGGCTTTAACAAAAAAGTTTATTTTCTCACAGTTTAGGAGGCTAGAAGTCTAAATCCAGGGTGCTGGCTCTAGGGAAAGGCTTTCTGTCTCTGTTGACTCTGGGGAAAGGCCCTTGTCTCATCTTCTGTTCCTTGACTCCTTGGTGATCATCACGTGGCATGGCGTCTATCTTCCCCCATCTCTGCTTGCTTGCTTGGTTGCTTGCTCAGTCTACTCTTGTATATCTCAAAAGAGATTAACATAAAATACACCGTATATTAATGCTGTCTAACTAACATAACAAAGAAAATGCATTCCCAAATCGGATTATAACCACAGGTATAGGGTTTAAAATTTACAACACATATTTTTGGGGGACACAATTCAATCCATAACAGACCATTTTTGACTTATATTCCAACACTACGAAAGTGACAAATAACTAATCTGGACCAAACCATTCTTAAATATATGCTTCTTTTTAAAGAGTTTATGGTCATCTGATGTCTTTTGTATATAAGCTTCAGGGTTGAAATAGGGTTCTTGTATGTTCTAAGCCAACAGCTCTATCCCAATGGAGTGTAGGTCTTCATTTGATTAGCCATCAATACTTTGTAAATCTGTTTTGTACAAAATTAGGTTACAATTTTTAGATAAACATTAAGTGATGTTTATCTGGGAAACTGATCCAAGAGAACCACTATATATTGGTGTTTCAGAAAAGGTTTGTCTAATGTGAAATTTAATGAACATCATACGGACCACTTAATCTGTAGTTCTTGTGTGAAAATTCTAATGAAAATAAGAAGACCCATGGTCAAAGGTACAAATTAACTTTTTAAATTTTATTGTGGTAAAATACATATAACAACAATTTGCCATTGTAATCATTGTTAGTATACAATTCAGTGACACTGATTATGTTCATCATGTTGTGCAACAATCAACACTACCTAATTCCAAATGTTTTTCATCATCCCAAACAGAAACTTAGCGCCTATTAAGCAATGACTCTCCATTTCTTCCTTCCCCAGCCCCTGGTTATCACTAATAAAACTTTTGTCTCTATGCATTTGTCTGTTCTAGATATTTCATACACGTTTAATCATATACTATTTGTCCTTTTCATCTGACTTGTTTCACTCAGCATAATGTTTTCAAGGTTCATCTGTGTCATTGGATCTATCAGAACTTCATCTCTCTTTATGGTTGAATAATATTCCATTGTATTATATACCAAGTTTGTTTTATGCTTTTTTTTGTTGATGGATACTTGGGTTGTTTCCACCTGTTGGCTATTGTGAATAGTGCTGCAGTGAACACTGGTGTGCAGGTATCTGTTTGCATCCCTGATTTCAAGTCCCTTAGGTATGTACCAGGAGCCCTGGTGATGTAGCAGTTAAGCACGTGGCTACTAATCGAAAGGTTGGTGTTTCGAACCTACCCAGCAGCTGTGCAAGAGAAGGACTTGATGATCTGCTCCCATAAAAACTAGAAAACCCTGTGGGGCAGTTCTCTTCTGTCGCGTGGGGTCATTATGAGTTGAAATTGACTCATTGGCACCTGACAACACAACAGGTATATACCTAGGAGTAGAATTACTGGGTCATATGGAAATTGTGTGTTTAATTTTTGAGGAACTGCCAAACTGTTTTCCACAGAGGCTGCATCCTTTTACATTCCCACCAGCAATGCACAAGAGTTCCAATTTCTCCGCGTTCTGATCAACACTTCTTGTTGTCTGTTTCTCTGATAATAGTTGTCTTAGTAAGAGTGAAGTGAAGTGGTATTTCATAGTGGTTTTGAGAATCTTTTCATGTGCTTATTGGCCATTTGTTTCTCTTCTTTTGAGAAATGTCTATCCAAGTTTTGCCCTTTTTTTAACTGGGCCATTAAATTGGATTGTCTTTTGGTGGTTGAGTTTTAGGAATTCTTTATATATTCAGAACACATGTCCCTCCTGTATTAAATTTAAGTAATACATTCTTTCACCATTCTTTTCATGGTTTTTCTAGATTACAAAATGCCTCTTGACTTATTAAAACCAAAACACCAAACCAAACCCATTGCATCAAGTCAATTCCAACTCATAGTGACCCTGTAGGACAGAGTAGAACTGCCTCATAGCGTTTCCAAGGAGCAAGCAGCTGATGGATTAGAATTGCTGACGTTTTGGTTAGCAGCTGAGCTCTTAACTACTGCACCACCAGGGCTCCCTTGACTTATTAGAGGAGAATAAATAAAGCAATGATAGTTTTATCACTTTCTAGACGACTTAATGACATTACATCACCTGAATCCCATTTATCCTTTCTGCTCTTCATGCTTTTGTTGCCAATTTTTTTTTTCTGATATATTTTGAAGTCCCCAAGTATTATAATTTTTGTTGATTTTTCCCACCAGGCTTCATTTAAATTAACTACATGTTTATCTTTACATTGTCCATCATTCCTTCATTTCCATGCTTCTACCTATGATCATCGTTTTCCTTCTGCCTGAAAACTTCCCTTTTGAATTCTCTTTAATGTGAATCAGCTGATGTTAGCTTGCCACTGTTTTTTTTTTTTCTTTCTTTCTAGAAATATTTATTTTACACCTTCATATTTCGACAATATTTTTTCTAGATAATAGAACTCTAGGTCTTTTGAAAATAACATTCCATTATTTTCTAGCTTGTATTGTTCTGGAGCCCTGGTGGTACAGTAGTTAAGAGGTTGGCCACTAACCAAAAGGTCAGCAGTTCAAATCCACCAGCCGCTCTTTGGAAACCTTATGGGGCAGTTCTACTCTGTCCCACAGGGTTGCTATAAGTCTGAATCAACTCCACGACAATGGGTTTGGTTTTGTTTTTGGTATTGTTCTATTGTAAAGTTGGCTAACTGGCCTATAGTTGTTTATTTGAAGGCATTGTATCTATTTTCTCTGATTTCTTGAAGATTTTCTCATGTATGTGTGTGTGTATGGGGACAGTGGTATGTGTGTGGCACACATTTTACCAGTCAGTTTTAGTATACTATGCCTAGGTTTGATTTCCTTGAACTTAATCTGCTTGGGATTTATAGACCTACTTGAATCTCTGGGTTGATGTCTTGGAAAATTCTCAAGCATTATATTTTCAGATTTTACCTCCATTTCTTTTATTCTTCTCTTGTATTTCCAATTACGCGTTTGACCTTTTTGCCAAGTTATCTATGTCTTTTAGACTCATTTCTGTGTTTTTTTATCCTATTTTAATTTCCTCCTCATGCTTTACACTGGCTATTTCATACTGATCTGTTTTTCTTTTTTTTATTAATCCTTTCTTTAGCTGTGTCTTATTTACTGCTTAGTTCATCTGTTGAAATCTTAATTACAGATATTATTTTTACAAATTTCATTTCTCTCTTCTGAATTTCTCCATTTTGTGTTCTCTGTTTTCTTGGACATTATTAATCACAGCTTTAAAAAATTTCATATCTGATTACTCCAATATCTTGATCTCCTGTAGGTTTTGTATCTATTACCTTCTTTTTCTCTTAGTCCTAATCATTAGATATGCCGGGAAATATTTTTATTGAATGCCAGATATTGTGTTTTAAAAATTATTAATGAAATATGAGGTTCATAATAGTATCTTTCTGTTGAGAGAATAAATTTATGCTCCTGGTAGGTAGTTACTCTAATATTCTTTTTTTTTTCATCATATTAAATAAATATGTAACAAAATATTAGACATTTCAACAGTCTTCACATGTGCAGTTATTACTGTTCTTTTGAGTGTTGCTTTGGCCACATCTCACAGGCCTTTATATATAATGTTTTTGTTATTGTTTATTTCTAAATGCATTGTAATTTCAATGTGATAAACTTATTAAACAAAGAAAATAGTCTTTAATTTTTAAGTAGTTGGCTGTATATTTACTAGTTTGGTTGCTGGAAATTTGTTTTGTTGCTGTTAACATTTTATGCATAAATCTATTAACACATTTCCTCTATCATGTCATTTTGCTCCTAAAAATCTTCTAAGATCTATCCAATGCCCTTAGACTAAACTGGCAATATTTTAACATGGATTTTAATGTCCATTATAAATTTATCCCAGCTTTTCACCTCTTTCTGGAATCTGTTCTCTTGACTCCTATTTTATACTACTTCTCTAAACTTTTGAAAAGGACACGCGGAAAAAAAGAAAAAGGAAAGTACATGGTTTAGGAGTGGGAGATTGGAAGGTGAAAAACGGCTGAGTCGGAAGGAGGACATTCTAGGCTGAGAGAAAGGTGTAAGCAAAACTATGGATCAAAAAAAGGAGAAAGGTGTTCTTTCTATATTACTCTTCTCAAGAAGGCCTTGCATTTTCACAAACACTGTGGAAATAGCCTCCTTCCAAATGACTTTCATGCATTATTGACTCCAGGGGAAGTTCGGCATGGGCAGACTAGGCCTCCTCAGTAGCTTCAGTTCCCATAGTGACGCCATTAACCTGAATACAATTTGCTGTGAAGAAGAGAACTTTAGCCTTAGGTTGAAATTTATGTACTTTTTGGCCAGCTTTCCCCTAATGTCTTTTCATTACGGTCATTAACTTGCATGAATGTTTCTTCAGGGAACTCAAAACTTCAGTAATCATATTCTCCTCTTCAGATTATCACTCATAGAATGTTTTCTGACAGACTGACATCTAATCAGAGAAGAATGGGCAATTTTTTACCTGCTTCTCACTGGAGGGCAACATCTCCTATATTTATGACTTATCTAAAGGTATAATTTTAATTTTAAAGATTGCATTCTTTTAGATTAGGTGGGAAAATTTCTCTTTTGTATAGTCTAATCAACTCCAAGTCTAAATTACTCTATTTCTACACATTGGCTCTATATTGCTCAAATGACAGTCAATTTATTTGTTTTGGCCACAAAAATATCAAGATACAATTTACATCACTTTAGAGTTGAACTAGTTTATTCATTGTCAGTCAAAATAATTAAAACATCAACAGGGATAGTAACTATGAAGTTTTAGTGTGAGCCAGGCTGTGCTGAGGAGTTCATGTTTGTTACTTCGTTTATTCTTTGCAATTATCGTATGAAGAAGGTACTCTTATAACCCCATTTTACAAAGCTCAAAGGTATTGAGAAATACATCCATTTTACATGGCTTATAAGCAGTAGAATTGGAACCTAAACTCATGTTTTGCTGACTACTGAACCCAGAGGCTTCACTATAGTATTTTGCCACTCACTTCTCGGTTCTGCTATTTGGGATTTCTTAACAACCACAGAGGCTCAACCATCAAGTTGTCTCTGAGTCAGTTCAACTGACTGTTTTACTGTCAAGTGCTGGGAATCAATATGGTGAGTTATTTGGACTTCATTTGCAAGAATCTTAAAAAATCAGTATCTAATTGCTTTTGACTCTCTCTCAATTTCTCTAAGTAAATTTAGAGATATTCAAAAATTGTATAATTTTATCTCTCCAATTCTTGGGGGCTCATAAATGCATATTAGTATTAGTATAATAATCATTTAATAAGAAGAGATATATCAATAGTAATAGTAGTAACAAAAATAGTAATAAAAGTGACTACTCAGTTTAAGTGTTTACTGTTTCAGGCACTGTGTGAAGTGCTTCATGTACATTTCCTTATTCAATCCCTACAACTCTGAGATACCATACTAGGGCATGAAAACTAAATTTCAAAACTTAATCAAATAAAATCAAAGGAGGAGAATACATTGGCACACTTAAAAAGTTCAAAGGTAAAGCCTGCAGTGTTAAATTTAACAGCTCAGATGTGTCATGAAGGTTGAGTCCCTATCCATCACGCCTCTACACTTTTCTGTCTCAGCTTCAGTGTCACATAGGATCTCTCCAAATGTTGGCTCAGATCTCCAAGTCCAGCAGAAAGAAAGTCTTTTTTTTTCCCCCCAATATTTTCATGCAGCCCACAGATTTACTCTGAGTGAACCAACTTGGATCACAAGCCCATCCTCAACGGAATCATTAAGGCTGGGAAAAGATCATACTGTTTAGCCAGCTAAACATTCCCACTGTGATGCCCTTGTTCACCAGCACTCCTTGAACTGAAAATGACCCAACAGTGGTGGTTCCCCCAAGGAAACCTGAGGTGCTGTTATTAGAAGAAGAGGAAATATAGTAAGCAAAAGCAGTGGATTTCAACTATAGAGGGTTATCATTATTCCCACTTTACAGTTAACCAAATTACGGTTCAGACAGTTTTAAGTGACTTTTCTAAATTTGCCAGTTGTTGTTGCTGTTAGGTGCTGTTGAGTTGGATTCCACAAATAGTGACCATATGTACAACAGAACAAAACACTGCCCTGTCCTGTGTCATCCTCACAATCATTGCTGTGCGTGAGTCTATTGCTACAGCCACTGCGTCAATGCATCTTGTTGAGAGTCTTCCTCTTTTTTGCTAACTCTCTACTTTACCAAGAAAGATGTCCCTTTCCAGGGCCTGGTCCCCCCTGAGAACATGTCCAAAGTATGTAAGACAAAGTCTCTTCATCCTCCCTTCTAAGGAATATTCTAGGTGTACTTCTTCCAAAACAGATTTGTTCATTCTTCCAGCAGTCCATGGTATACGCCATATTCTTCTCCAACACCATAATCCAAACGCATCAATTCTTCTTTGATCTTCTTTATTCATTGTCCAGCTTTCACATGCATATGAGGTGATTGAAAGTGTCACGGCTTGGGCCAGGCGCACCTTAGTCCTCAAAGTGACATCTTTGCTTTTCAACACATTAAGAGGTCTTTTGCAGAACGGGGGTGGGGGATAACAGAAAATACAGAGAGAATTGTTGAAGATTTGCCGGCAGAAAACTTCCCTGATATCATGAAAGATGAGAATATATCCAAGAAGCTCATCAAACCCCACACAGGATAGATTCCAAAAGAAAGTCACCGAGACATATTATTATCAAACTTGCCAAAACCAAAGATAAAGAATTTCAAGAGTGGCTACAGATAAACAAAAAGTCACCTAAAAAGGAGAGTCAGTAAGACTAAGCTCTGACTACTCAGCAGAAACCATGCAGGCAATGAGACAATGGGATGACATATATATAACCTTGAAGGAAAAAAATTGCCAGCCAAGAATTATATATCCAACAAAACTGTCTCTGAAATATGAAGGCAAAATTAAGGCATTTCCGTATAAACAGAAGTTAAGGGAACTTATAAAAACTAAACCAAAATTACAAGAAATAATGAAGGGAGTCCTATGGATAGAGAATCAGTAATATCAGATAATAATGCAAGACTAGAACGCAGGACAAAACAACCAGATATCAACCCAGGTAGGGAAGTCAAAAAATAAGTCAAAGCCAGAACACTGAAAATAGGGAAACAGAGACATCTTAGTTAACTAAGAATTATATGGGACTCTATCAAGAGGAATAACTATGAGTGATTGGAGTACCAGAATGGGGGGATAACAGAAAAATAGGGATAAATATTAAAGTAACCACAAAGGAAACTAACAATCCTACAAGTCAAAATAAAAAACTAGAAAAATGAAAAGACTCAGCAAACACAAAATCAACAACAGTGAAAAAGATGAAAAGAAAATACATAAAGAAAAATGAGTCAGCATAGAAAATTAAGTGGAACAAAGAAACTGCCAACAACACACAAAAAAGACATCAAAATGACAGCACTAAACTCATACCTGTCAATAATTATACTGAATGTAAATGGACTAAATGCACCAACAAAGAGAGAGTGGCAGATTGGATAAAAAACATGCTCCATCTATATGCTGCCTACAAGAGACTTAAAGACACAAACAAGCTAAAACTCAAAGGATGAAAAAAAATATATCAAGCAAACAGCAATCAAAAAAGAGCAGGAGTAGCAATATTAATCTCCGATAGAATAGACTTTAAAGCAAAATCCACAACAAAGGATAAGGAAGAACACTATATATTTAGTCATTATTAAAGAGTCCATACACCAGGAAGATATAACCATAATAAATATTTGTGCATGCAATGACAGGACTCCAAAATACATAAAACAAACTCTAACAGCATTGCAAAGAGAAATAGACGACTCCACAGTAGTAGTAGGAGACTTCAAGATACCACTTTCAGTGAAGGACAGAACATCCAGAAAGAAGCTCAACAAAGACACGGAAGATTTAAACACCAGAATCAACCAACTGGACCTCATAGACATATACAGAACACTCCACCCAACAGCAGCAAAGTATACTTTCTTTCCAACACTCATGGAACATTCTCCAGACTAGACCACATATTAGGCCACAAAGCAAGCCTTAATAGACTGCAAAACATTGAAATATTAAAGCATCTTTTCTGGCCATAAAGCCATAAAAGTAGAAATCAATAACAGAAACAGAAAGGGAAAAAAATCAAATACATGGAAATGGAACAACAGCTTGCTCAAAAACTACTAGGTCACAGAAGAAATGAAGGATGGAATAAAGATATTCATAAAATCAAATGAGAATGAAAATGCATCTGCCAAAACATCTGGAAAGACAGCAAAAGCAGTATTCAGAGGTCAGTTTACAGCAATAAATGCATACATCCAAAAAGAAGAAAGGGCCAAAATTAAAACATTTACCCTACTACTCAAACAAATAGAAAGAGAACAGCAAAAGAAGCCTTTGGGCACAAGAAGAAAGGAAATAATAAAAATTAGATCAGAAATAAATGAAATAGAGAATAGAAAAAAGATTGAAACAATCAACAATACTAAAAGCTTGTTCTTTGAAAAGATCAACAAAATTGATAAACCATTGGACAAACTGACAAAAGAAAAACAGGAGAGGAAACAAATAACCCGAATAAGAAATGAGATGGACAATATCACAACAGACCCAACTGAAATTAAAAGAATCATAACAGAATACTATGAAAAATTGTATTCCAACAAACTTGAAAACCTAGAGGAAATGGACAAATTTCTAGAAACACAGTACCTACCTAAACTAACACAAACCGAGGTACAAAAACTAAATACACCTATTACAAAAGAAGAGATTAAAGAAGTAATAAAAAAAACTCCCAACAAAAAAAAGCCCTGGCCCTGACGACTTCACTGGAGAATTCTACCAAACTTTCAGAAAAGAGTTAACACTAATACTGCTAAAGGTATTTCAGAGCATAGAAGAGGATGGGATACTTCCAAACTCATTCTATGAGGCCAGCATAACCCTGATACCAAAACCAAGTAAAGAAACCACAAAAAAAGGAAATTACAGAGCAATATCCCTCATGAACATAGACGCAAAAATACTCAACAAAATTCTAGCCAATAGAATTCTACAACATATCAAAAAAATAATTCACCATGACCAAGTGGGATTCATACCAGGTATGCAGGGATGGTTCAGCATTAGAAAAACAGTCAATGTAATCCATCACATAAGTAAGACAAAAGACAAGAACCACATGATCTTATCAGTTCATGCAGAAAAGGCATTTGACAAAGTCTAACACCCATTCATGAGAAAAACTCTCAGCAAAATAAGAATAGAAGGGAAATTCCTCAGCATAATAAAGGGAATTTATACAAAGCCAGCAGCCAATATCATTATAAACAGAGAGAGTCTGAAAGCATTCCCCTTAAGAGCGGGAACCAGACAAGCATACCTTTATCACCACTCTTATTCAGCATTATGCTGGAGGTCGTAGTCAGAGCAATAAGGCAAGAAAAAGAAATAAAGGTCATCCAAATTGGTAAGGAAGAGGTAAAAGTATCCCTATTTGCAGATGATATGATATTATACACAGAAGACCCCAAAGAATCCACAAGAAAACCACTGGAACTAATAGAAGATTTCAGTAAGTATCAGGATACAAGATAAACATATGAAAGTCGCTTGGTTTCCTCTACACCAACAAAGAGAACTCCATAAAGGAATATACTGAATCAGTACCATTTACAATAGCCCCCAAGAAGATAAAATACTTAGATGTAAAAGACCTACACAAAGAAAACTACAAGACAGTACTTCAGGAAACAAAAATAAGTGGAAAAACATACCATGCTCCTGGATAGGAAGACTCAACATTGTGTAAATGTCAGTTCTACCCAAAGCAATCTACAGATACAATGCAATTCCAATCCAAATTCCAATGACATTTTTTAACAAAATGGAGAAACAAATCACCAACTTCATATGGAAAGGGAAGAGGCCCCAGATAAGTAAAGCATTACTCAAGAAGAAAAACAAAGTGGGAGGCCTCACACTACCTGATCTTAGAACCTACTATACCACCATGGTAGTCAAAACAGCCTGCTACTCGTACAGATTAATAGATCAATGGAACAGAATTCAGAATCCAGACATAAATTGATTCACCTATGATCAGCTGATATTTGACAAAGGCCCCAAATCCATTAAATCGGGAAAAGACAGTCTCTTTAACAAATGGTGCTGGCATAACTGGATATCCATCTGCAAAAAAAAAAAAAAAAAATGAAAAAAGAACCATACCTCACACCATGCATGTACAAAAACTAATGCAAAATGGATCAAACACCTAAATATAAAATCTAAAATGATAAAGATCATGGAAGAAAAAATAGGAACAATTCTAGGAGCCCTAATACATGGCATAAACAGAATACAAAACATAACTATCAATGCACAAACACTAGAAGAGAAACTTGATAACTGGGAGCTCCTGAAAATCAAACACTCGTGCTCTTCAAAAGACTTCACCAAAAGAGTAAAAGAGAACATACGGACTTGGAAAAAATTTTTGGCTATGACATATCTGATCAGGTTCTAATCTCTAAAAAGTAAAATATAATGCAAAATCTCAACAACAAAAAGACAAATAATCCAATTAAAAAACGGGCAAAAGATATGAAAAAACACTTCACCAAAGAAGACATTCAGGCAGCTAACAGAGACATGAGGAAATGTTTACATTCATCAACCATTAGAGAAATGCGAATCAAAACTACATTGAGATACCATATCACCCCAACAAGGCTGGCACTATCCAAAAAGCACAAAATAATAAATGTGGGAGAGGTTGTGGAGAGACTAGAACACTTACGCACTGCCGATGGGAAAGTAAAATGGCTCAGCCACTTTGGAAATTGATGTGGCACTTCCTTAAAAAGCTAGAAATAGAAGTACCATACAATCCAGCAGTCCCACTCCTTAGAATATATCCTAGAGAAAATAAGAGCCGTCACACGAATAGATATATGCATACCTATGTTCATCACAGCATTGTTCACAATAGCAAAAAGATGGAACCAACCTAGGTGTCCATCAATAGATGAATGGATAAGCAAATTATGGTACATACACAATGGAATACTATGCAACAACAAAGAACAATTAAGAGTCCGCAAAACATCTCACAACATGGATGAATCTGGAGGACGTTATGCTGAGTGAAATTAGTCCGTTGGAAAAGGACAAATATTGTATGAGACCACTATTATAAGAACTCAAGAAAAGGTTTAAACACAGAAGAAAACACTTTTTGATGGTTATGAGGGTAGGGAAGGAGGCAGAGGGGAATTCACTAACTAGATAGTAGACAAGAATCATCTTAGTTCAAGGGAACGACAACACACAATACAGAGGAAACCAGCATGACTGGAAGTTTCCTGAACACAACCAAACACTTTCAGGGACAGAGTAGCTGGGGCTGAGGTTTGGGGACTGTGGTTTCAGGGGACATCTAGGTCAACTGGCATAACAAAGTTTAAGAAAATGATCTGCATCCCACTTTGGTGAGTGGCGTCTGGGGTCTTAAAAGCTTTTGAGTAGCCATCTAAGATGCTTCAACTGGTCCCAACCCACTTGGAGCAAAGGAGAATGAAGAACACCAAAGACACAAGGAAAATATTAGCCCAAGAGGCAGAAAGGGCCACATAAACCAGAGACTCCATCAGCCTGAGACCAGAAGAACTAGATGGTGCCCTTCTACCACCAATGACAGCCCCATAGGGAATGCAACAGATTGTCCCTGACAGAGCAGGAGAAAAGTGTGGAGCAGAATTCAAATTCATGTAAAAAGACCAGACTTAATGGTCTAACTGAGACTGGAGGAACCCCTGAAGCCATGACTCCCAGACCCTGTATTAACCTAGAACTAAAACCACTCCTGAAGCCCACTCTTCAGACAAAGATTAGACTGGAGTATAAAAAGTAAAATAACACTCATGAGGAATATGCTTCTTAGTTCAAAGAGGTACACAAGACCAAACAGGCAGCTCCTGTCCAGAGGCAGGATGAGAAGGCAGGAAGGGCCAGGAGCTGATTGGATGGACATGGAAAACGTGGGGTGGAAAGGGGGAGTGGGCTGTCATATTGTAGGGACTGCAACTAGTGTCACATAACAATGTGTATAAATTTTTATATGAGAAATTAACTTGAGCTGTAAACTTTCACCTAAAGGACAATTAAAAAAAAAAAAAGCTTCTTGTTCTATGTATAGGTTCCACATGAGCACAATTAAATGTTTTGGAATTCCAGTTTTTCACATTGTTATCCGTAATTTTTTATGATCCACATAACTGAATGCCTTTGCATAGTTAATAAAACACAGGTAAACATCTTTCTGGTATTCTGTGCTTTCAGCCAAGGTCTGTCTGACATCAGCAATGATCTCTCTTGTTCCAAGTCCTCTTCTGAATCCAGCTTGAGTTTCTGGCAGTTCCCTGTCAATGTACTGCTGCAACCATTTTTGAATTATCTTCAGCAAAATTTTACTTGCATGTGATATTGATGATATTATTCAATACTTTCTGCCTTCTGTTGGATCGCCTTTCTTTGGAATGGGCACAAATATGGGTCTCTTTCAATCAGTTGGCCAGGTAGCTGTCTTCCAAATTTCTTGGAATAGATAAGTGAGTGCTTCCAGCGTTGCATCTGTTTTTAGAAACATCTCAATTGGTATTCTGTCAATTCCTGGAGCTTGTTTTTTGCCTGTGTCTTCAATGTAGCTTGGACTTCTTCCTTCAGTACCATCAGTTCTTGATCATATTCTACCTCCTGAAATAGTTGTATGTTGATCAGTTCTTTTTGGTACAGTGATGCTGTGTATTCCTTTCACCTTCTTTTGACGCTTCCTTAGTTGTTCAGTATTTTGCCCATAGAATCTTTAAATACTACAACTTGAGGCTTGAATTTTTTCTTCAGTTTTTGCAGCTTGAGAAATGCCAAGGTGTTCTTCCCTTTTGGTTTTCCAATTCCAGGTCTTTGCACATTTCATTATAATACTTTATTGTGTCTTTTTGAGGCACCCTTTGAAATCTTCTGTTTAGCTCTTTTACTTCATCATTTCTTCTGTTCACGTTAGCTACTCTATGTTCAAGAGGAAGTTTCAAAGTCTCTTCTGACATCCATTTTGATCTTTTCTTTCTTTCCTTTTTAATGGGCTTTTGCTTTCTTCCTATATAAGGTCTTTGATATCATCTCACAACTTGTCGGGTCTTTAGTCATCCAGCAAAGTCTGCATGTATAGTCACTGTTTATGTTGTTAAAAAAAAAAAAAAGATATTTGCAATGATTAGTCATTGGTCTTACAAAATTCTGTCATGAGATCTCCAGCATCGTTTCTGTCGCTATGGCCATATTTTCCAATTGCTGACCCTTCTTTTTTTCCAACTTTCACATCCCAATCCCCAGTAATTATCAGTGAATCTTGGTTGCATGTTTGATCAATTTCAGACTGCAGAAGTTGGTGAAGGTCTTCAATTTGACCATCTTTGGTATTAGTGGTGGGTACATAAACTTGAAAAATAGTCGCATTAACTGGCCTTCCTTTTAGGTATATGGATGTTATACTATCACTGACAGTGTTGTACTTGAGGATAGATCTTGAAATATTCTTTTTGGCAATGAATGAGATGCCATTCCTCTTCAATTTGTCATTCCCAGCATGGTAGACCATATGACTGTCTGATTGAAAATGGCCAATACCAGTCCATTTCAGCTCCCTAATGCCTAGAATATCGATTTTCAAGTGTTCCATTTCATTTATGACAACTTATAATTTTCCTAGATTTTTTTATTTCATACATTCCACATTCTAATTATTAATGGATATTTGCAGCTGTTTCTTCTCATTTTGAGTCGTGTCATGTCAGTAAATGAAAGTCCTGAAAGCTTGACTCCATCCATGTCATTAAGGTCGACTGTACTTTGAGGAGGCAGCTCTTCTCCAGTTGTATTTTGAGTGCCATCCAACCTGAGGGTCTCATCTTCTGGTACTACATCAGACAGTGCTATTCATAAGGTTTGAACTGTCAAATTTTTTCAATTGTAGATCACCAGGTCCTCCTTCTCAGTCTGTCTTAGTCTGGAAGCTCGGCTGAAACCTGTCCACCATGGGTGACCCTGCTGTCATTTGAAATACCATTGGCATAGCTTTTAGCATCACAGCAACACATGAGCCACTGAAGTACGACAAATTGACAGAGCAGTCGTGAATTTGCCAGTTACTAAGACATAAAGCCATTAAGTAAGGATCTAGATGAGAATACTACGGTTTTATAATTAGTCTGAGAGTCCTTGACTAGAATATTGGCTTTAAGCCAGTTAGTAAGACATAAAGCCAATATTCCAGCCAAGGATTCTCAGGCTAATTACAAAACCGTAGTAATCTCATTTTGATCCTTACTTTAATTACATCTGCAAAGACCTTATTTCCAGACAGGGTCACATTCTAAAGTTCTGGGTGAACATGAATTTTTGGTGGATGCTATTGAACCCATGGAGCCCTGGTGGCTTAGTGGTTAAGAGCTCAGCTGCTAACGAAAATGTCGGCAGTTCACATCCACCAGCTGCTCCTTGGAAACCCTATGGGGCAGTTCTACTCTGTCCGATAGGGTCCCTATGAGTCGGATCGACTCGATGGCACCTAACAACAATAACAACAATTCAACCCACTACGTGGGCCATGCAAGGCCCTAGGGGTTCATCACAGACCCCATCCTTGGGTATTTGCCAACTTGTTCCTTCTGCTGAAAATGCCCATTCTCCATCAACACATGAACAAAAATCATCCTTAAAGGATCTTCAAAAGACCTGAATCAAACACTTCTACTCTAACAAATCTTACTTGATTTCAATACACTGCCATGACATTTATTACTTTCTACTTTGAAAAATTGATTTTTTTCCCCTGTGTCTTAATTCTCTGACTAGATCTCTAAAGGCAGTGACTCTTCCTTCCTTTTATTTGTTCATACATTTTACAAGTATTTATTAAAATCCTAACATGTGCCAGTGTATCAGGATTGTGTTTGTAATAGCAACTTCAATGGAATGATGGGTTAAACAAATTGGCAGCTAATTTTTTATCACAGTCAATAGAAAGTCTGGAGGTAGAGAGTTGATGACATTGGCTCAGTGGCCCGACACTGTCATGGCTAAAGCCTCTGTGACTCTCTTGGCCTTTTTCTTTGACCTTCCTTTCTCTCATTAGCAAAAAATAGCTACTCTAGCTCCAGCCATCAAGCCTGTATTTCAGGCAGGAAGAAACCAATAGTGTTGAACAGGAAGTGACATAGTTAGGAAAGCAAAGTCTTCCTAGATAGCTTCAGCAAATTTTCATTTATATCCCATTAACAAGAAGTGTGTCATGTTCCGTCCACAGTTATAAGCAGGATGGAAAAAATTTTTTTTAATGTGTAAGCATATGGCCACTGTGATCCAGTTTACTGTTGTAGCTCTATGCAAAGAGGAGAGAATAAGTATTGAGTTGGCAGTAGTGATTTTCACAGGCAGACATTATGCTTGGCTCTCAGGATAAAATGATCAGTGAACACAGAAATGACCCCTACCTTATGGAGCTTATTACTTATTAGAGAAATAAACATAAAACTATTTGCCCAACATACATGAAACTGAAATTGTGAATGTCCTGAGGTTGAGAAGATCAGATGGTGGGAGTCCCGATGGTGGAGGTGGGTGTGAGTGACCTAATTAGAAATGTTAAGTAAGACTTCTCTGAGGAAGTTCCATGTGAGACAGGACCATGTCTGATCAAACTTTGGAACCTAGAAGAGGGTTCTGCATATAACAAATATTTATAGAAAATAAGGAAAGATAAGTACAGAGAATCTTCACTTGGTATAACCTGCACTTCGTGACTCTTTATATTGCGAGTAGCAGAAAATCTATTTCAATCTCAATCAGAACAAAAAGGTATGTATTGATGAAAGTTCAGCATCCAGCTTCAGGCACAGCTGCATCAAGTTAGCAAACCGTATTGTCAGGCAGTGCTCCACCTCTCTTCTGGACTTTCTTCTGTGTTGACTGCATTCGCTTGTAGGCTTTTCCATCTGATGCTGGAATATAGTGACAAGCACTAGACTTACATCCTTTCATCAACAACACTTAAAGAAAAAAATTATATTTCCCCAATAATAAATATTTTACAGTTGGATCTCATGGTGTATGGCTGGGGTCAGGTAGCAGTCCTTGTAGCAGTCACTTGGTCCATAGAGATGGCATGTTCCAAATAGTGAGTCTTGACTTTTATGACTTTCCCTGGAGCAGGGGTAAAACCAGTACCAACACAATTCCATGAACTGAGAATTAGGAAAAGATGCCACTGGTTCCCCAAGGAAAACCCAGATGTAGCCACCAGTGGGATTGTTTGCTGGGCAGGCAGAAAGAACAGGGATCTACCACAGAGTAGAAATGACTAATGGCATTAATGACTGCCACAGCTAACAATAATAATAGTAACAATACGAGCAATCACTTACAGTCCTTATGTTTCCCCGTCCCAAACCTCATTCTACATTGCTCGCATGTTGAGAATGTACCCAGGCTGCTTTACAATAGCTACCCAACCCAGAGGCCATTTGAAATGAGTGATTATGAGATTCCCAGAGAGCAGGGTTTCTCTATGTCTAACACACTTCCCTTAGCCCCCAGAGTCCACACTGAATGCCCCAGTGCTCAAGCATTCATGCAAACATGCCTCCATTAGTGCTGACCTGCTCACAGAAGGTCCACTAAGTGAAGCTCAGTTCAAGCATAGATGGTCCCAGATAGCTTCATGTCCCCCTGGTGGCCAGACGTAGTGAATTTGGATGGCCTTAGACTTCTGATCACATCCGTGCAGGCAGGGAGAAATGAAGGCTTGTTTATCATCTTGATAAACAGTCCCTTTCAGTGCCTCTGGACGCTAGATGTAACTTGGTAGAGTCAAAAATACTATTAAATTGTCATTTCGGTCAGAAAGAGAAGTTGTAAGTTTTTCTACCTGAGTCATAGTTAATGACTTCTACTATGTGTAACACTAATCAGAGTTTCTGTTTGCCTTCTCTTCCCCTAAATGTGTGTTTTCTGATCTATCTGGCTATGGATGGGATGTACAATCTCATAATATAAATAGATACTTTTATTATTATCTCTCAGCTAAACCAATAAAATACCAAGATAACTACCACCAGACTTGTAGGTTGGATAAGACTTGTAGGTTGGATAAGAGCTAGACGCTGAGAAGGAAGGAATGTATTTGAAAGACTATATGTCACATGGTGAAAGCTGTGGAGGTGGCTCCACCCCATAGTTATCATTAAACATATTTATAGAAGTTACTTAAATACTCTTAAGGGAATAATGTACTTCTTTTACCTTCACCATCTTAAAGAATAATACATTAGTCAGATCAGGCTAATATATTACTACATGCTGTTAAGCTGCAGCAAAAAACAGTTCCTCATTTTCATTGGCTTAAAACAACAAAGATTTATTTCTTGATTAAACAACATCCCTATTGTGGTTCAACAGCGGGACTTTGACTGTAACAGTTATTCAGGGACTAGCACCATGGAAAAGCCACCATCTAAAATAAGGGTCAGCAGACTATGGCCCATGGGTCAGTTGAAGCTATCCATCTGTTTTTGTGTAGCCCATGAGTTAAGAATGTTTTTTATTTATTTTTTTCTACAGAAGTTTATAACATACATTGTTATGTGACCCTAATTGCTCTCCCCGTGCTGTGATGGCACACTCCTCCTTTCCACCCTAATTCCCCATGTCCATTCAACCATCTCCTAACCCTCTCTGCCTTCCCATCTCACCTCCGGACAGAAGCTGCCCATTTAGTCTCTTGAATCTACTTGAGCTAAGAGGCACACTCCTCACAAGTATCACTTTATGTCCCACAGTCCAGTCCAATCCCTGTCTGAAGAGTTGGCCTCAGAAATTCTTTTAGTTCTGGGCTGATAGAGAATCCGGGGGCTGTGCTTTCTGGGGTTCCTCCAGTCTCAGTCAGACCATTAAGTCTGGTCTTCTTACTAGAATTTGAGTTCTGCACCCCACCTTTTTCCTGCTCCATCAGGGACTCTCTGTTGTATTCCCTGTGAGGGCAGTCATTGGTGGTAGCCGGGCACCATCTAGTTCTTCTGGTCTCAGGCTGATGAAGTTTCTTGTTTATGTGGCCCTTTCTGTCTCTTGGGCTAATACTTTCCTTGTGTCTTTGGTGTTCTTCAAAAATGGTTTTTATGTTTTTAAATGGCTGAGAAAAGGAGAAGAAGAAGAATTATTATTATTATTTGTGGCATACAAGAATTATATGAATTTGAAGTTTCGGTTTCCATTAATAAAATTTTATTGGAACACAGCCACATTCTTTTATTTACATATTGTCTATGACTGCTTTCGTGCTACAACACAGAGACCAAACTACCCATAAAGCTGAAAATATTTACTATTTGGACGTTTACAAACAAACTTTTCTGACTCCTAATGTAAAACATTGCTGGTTGCCACACAACATTGCTGGTTGCCACACCAGTGGGAAGACAGCCCTGGAGGGTCTTGCCGGCAGTTAGGTACGAAAGTGCAAATACCACTTTTCATTCCTACACAGTTGACTGGAAACAGTAACATGGCCCCACCTCTTACAAGGAGGCCAGGAGCTACCATAAACCTGGGGTTGGAAAGCCAGAGAAGGTCACTTAGCAGCCCTTAATGGCTGCCACGAAGGGGACCTGGTGGCACAAACAGTTAAGTGCTGGGCTGCTGACTAAAAGGTTGGCAGTTTGAACCCACCCAGCCATTCTGCAGGAAAAAGACCTGGAGATCTGCTTCCGTAAAGATTACAGCCAAGAAAGCCCTATGGGACTGTTCTACTCTGTCACATAGTGTGGCTCTGAGTCAAAATCAACTCAGTGGCATACATCAATGACAGTGGCTGCCATAGCTAACAATGATAACAGTAACGGTGCTGATAGCAATCTCTTACATTGTTCTTACACTTCAGGCCCTATGCTAAGTGCTTTGCCTGTGTTCACTCGTTCATTCTCAAAACAAATTTATAAGGAATGTACTATTGTTTCCCCCATTTTACAGATGAGAAAACTGAGAATAGAGAGGTTAAATGACTTTCCTGAGGTCAATACAGGTAATAAAGAATAGAGAAAGAATTATAAACCTAGTTAGTGTGGCTCCAAAATCCAATCTGAAACACTATGCTGTTAACCATCCTCCCACTAATGGACCTTCTGGGATTTAAAAATATCCCAGCCATTGATACTGTAGAGACCACCTCCTTACAGAACTCTTACATGGTCCTTAGACAACTCAGTAGATACTAACAAAATACCAATTTTCATGTTTGTATAACAAATTTTCATAGTGCTTAATAATTCCCTTAGGGAGTTTCTAGTAATTAGCCCACAACTGGAAGCAAAATCTATTATCTATGCATTTTTGGGTGGTTTGCCCGTAGGTATCAAAGTGAGGACTTGGCAGTTTAAGATCAGTATGTGAGTCAGCAAGAGGACCCCCTGGTGGGCCTCTGCCCCTATAGTGAGAATGCCATTTCTGAGAGGATAGTATTTCATAGCCACTTCTTCCCTGAGTATGTTGAATTTTATCTTAATCTTTGAATTGTTGTTTCTTAGCCAACTGAGGAATGTTGTTCTGTGGGCATGGTTTTTGTTGTCCTGGAGAGAAAAAGGTCGTAAAATAGTTATGGTTTTTAGAGGTGATGGATTCGGAGTCAGCACGTTGCCTGCTTGATGTTGTTAGCTGTGCTTTTGTTTTCATAAAGGAGTTTGTGTATAATCACCACCCATGTTCCTTTTGGCATCCATTACACTTGTCAACGAAGGATAATAGAAGAATCTCATTTGAAGAGAATAAAAAAGTTCATGATTATTGTTGGGCTTACTTCTCAGAGTGCATTCCTGCTTGTATGCCATTAAGTAAATGTCCAGAAGAAACAAGGGAACAAAAATGAAGAAAGAGTTGAGAGTAGAGAAGGCAAGGATGCTGTGTAAGAGCACATTAGACCACCAGCCATGGAATTCAGTTTGGACCTTCGGAGCCTTGGACAGGAGGGATCTAGGATCTGAAAGGTGAATGTCCCAGTTTTCCAACCTTTCAGAATTCTATTTTTCCATCAACACTCATGTCAAAATGTAATTTCCTTCATGGTTGTCTTTGAAACTGGGTTTCACTTTTTTTTTTTAATGTTAAAAATATTATGAAGAATGGCAGCTCTTATTTACAGTGTACCCGCTATGTGCTGGTCGGTGTATTAATTACTTTTCATATACTATCCTAATTCTCACAACATCTTTTAGACCTCGGTACCATTATCCCTGTTTTACTTACGTGGGAGCAGGGCTTAGAGAGACTATAACTTGCTCCAGTCACCCAACTAGTAACCCAAAACCAAAACACCAAACCTATTGCCGTGGAGTGGATTCCAATTCATAGTGACCTGATAGGACAGAGTAGAATTGCCCCGTAGGATTTCCTAGGTGGTAATCTTTATGGAAACAGACTGCCCCATCTTTTTCCCGCAGAGCAGGTGGTGAGTTCAAACCACCAATCTTTTGATTAACAGCCAAGCACTTAATCACCATGCCACCAAGGCTCCCTAACTAGTATCCCAAATGATGTTATTTGAAATTTCATTTAAATATTAATTCAACATTTTATTACAGTGTTTCATATAATTTTAGAAAAATTAATATAGCCAGAGAAGTTGCTCATATAAAATAGAGTTGCATGTCTTTTTTCTAGAAACTGTTTCCATCTAGCTCCCAGCCTTGAAGGTCAGCATTGGAGAAGGAAAACCTGATAAACTATTTCCCAGCTGAACTAGTGGTCTTGGTTTAAGCATAGGGTTGGGGAAGACCAAAGAGGCGTTTAGATTGAGAATGTTGACCCTAGAGTGGAAAGGTAAGCATAGCTATTTTTCTAAGCCTTATTTCAACTCTAGCCCTAGTTACATTAATTAAAAAAAAAAAAAAAGAGAGTTACCATCAAATCGATTCTGACTCATGGTAACCCCATGTGTTTCAGAGTAGAACTGTGCTTAATGGTTGTGATCTTTCCAAAGTAGATTGCCAGGTCTTTCTTCTGAGGTGCCTCTGGGTGTATTTGAACTGCCAACCTGACAGTTAGTAGCCCAGCACTTAACCATTTGTGCCACCCAGGGAATAAAATGTGACTTATTTATTTTAGGCTATAGCCCAGGCAAGCTCAAGGGCACTGATGCTGAGACTCAGTTGCCAGAGACTTGCACTGACATCCTGGTGAATGTACCACTTTGAGGTCTAAAACCCCTCTTCAGTTCGCTCAGCGGCCACCCAGCCTTTGACTGGTTTTCCCTACTGGACAGTAAATCATGTCTCAGAATGCATTAATTTGCAGTGTATTTAAGGTGAGTCCAGATGACACAAGCAAATTTGGGGGCAGATAATAGAAGCTTAGAGATGTTATGTTCTCAGCCTGATTTTAAACAAAAATTCCCAGGCAAGTCTGATGTTGAAGCTATTCCATGGGTCCCCCTCACTAATGGTGTCCAAAACATTCCTGCCTGGAAAACAGTAGAAGTTTGGTACAGTATATAAAGAGCAGTACAGAATCAAGGATGTTCCTATAGGCTCATTGGTGAATCTTTGTATGGAATTTATTTCCATGTGGTTAGAGCAGTTATTAAGGAGCCCTGGTGGTGCAATACTTAAGCACTCAGCTGCTAACCAAAAGACTGGCGATTCAAACCCACCAGTCGCTCCTTGGGAGAAAAGACCTGACGATCTGCTCCTGTAAAGATTACAGCCTAGGAAACCTCATGGGGAAGTTCTCCTCTGTCCTATAGGGTCACTGTCAGTCAGAATTGACTCAACAGCACACAACAACAAAGCAGTTATTAATCATGATTTCTGCTGTAGAGTTTCAGTATATCCAATATATAAGCCATTTTTTCCTACAAATAAATAAAAAAAGGAGAAATCTAGGGGGTAGATTTTTAGTTTTTTGTGGTAGTACCTCATTTATAGCAATCTTATTTTAGGAAGACAGTGAGGTCTAAATATAGCTTTCTAGTCATTGGCCTAGGGTGAGAGTAGGGAGATGGGTATGTGGAATGGTCCATGTTGGTGAGAAATGGGAAGAATTGAGAAGAGTCACATTTTTGCCCACCAAAAGACCTGATCTCGTCAAAGGTGATGATTGTAATAGTAACATTAGAATACCTTTTAGTGCCTACTGTGAACCAAGTATTATTATAATCACTCTGCAGATACTTATTGAATTTTCATAGCCATTTATTTTGAAAAACAATCCTGTGAAGTTGATGCTATTATTACCCACATTTTAGAAATGAGAACACTGAGGTATAGAATTGAAAATAACAGGAAACAGCAGATCCAGGATTTGATTCTTGGCGGTCTGGCTCTAGAACCTATGATCTTACCCATTATGATGCTATACTGTTTCAAACATGGCTGTCCTGGCCAGAATTTGTTCCTTTTTTTCCTACGTGTGTCTGTCCTTTACATACCCCAGAGCCCTGGGAGGGGGGGATCGTAATTTGTTTAATCTCGAACATAAACACATCAAGCAGCCATTTTGCCCCCCTCAACCAAAACAAGCTTAAACAGTCATTAGTGTCTGTCCTGTCAATGACTTACAAAGATGCTTGCAGCCTCTTTCCAGTCCATTGGGTCAATAAAGCATTTTTAACGCAGCCTTAAATATGCATTTCTGACATCTACTACAGCAGATTCCAGGAGAGCTATTTATAGTGCTTTGATCAAGAAGTCTTATAAAAGTGAATCTCAAAAAAAAAAATTCTGTAATTTCTCTTGCATGTTACAACTTTTAAAGAAAGGGAGCACATCAGTCTTAACATTCTTTAATCACGTTTTATTCATTCCCTCCAGAAGTTACCCTCTACTGTAAGCAGGTAATATCCTGGCCTTGCTATTAATGAACCCTGCAGTTGCCTTGTGGTTGCTCTTAATTGCTCTTTCATTTTAAGTCATTTCACTTAGAATAAAAAGCTGTTCTTTTGTACATTTTGGCTCTACCCCAAACCAAAGTTTCCAAGTTGATTTTTCTGGAAGGTATATTAGAAGGTCACTTCTTGCCAAAGCTACATTGATCATTTGGGTTCATCCTCTGAAAAGACTACATAGTGGATATTTTGGATAGTCAGGTATGTTCCCAAAGGAAAACTAGTTTATCTTCCGATCTTTCTTCTCTTTTATTTCTTTCTCTCTCTCCTCTCACTCCTTCTCTTCCTTCCTTCTCTCTGTTTCTCCCTTTTGTCCTTCCTTCTAATATTCAATCATCTAGAAAATGTGTCAGTGCCTTGCATTTTACAAGGCACTAGGGATAAAGGCCCCTTGCTGTTGAGTCAATTCCAAATCGACTCATAGAAAAGGAGCCCTGGTGGCACAATAGTTAAGCACTCGACAACTAACCGCAAAATTGGTTGGTTCAAACCCACTGGCTGCTCCATGGGAGAAAGATGTGATAGTCTGCTTCCGTAAAGATGTACAGCCTTGGAAACCCTATGAGGCAATTCCACTCTGTCCTAAAGGGTTGCTATGAGTCAGAATCAACTCCATGGCAATGGGTTTCATTTTTCGGTTTTAGGGATAAAGAGGAATCGCTGGGTATTGCAAACAGTTAACACTCTTGGCTGTTAACCAAAATGTTGGATGTTCAAGTCCACCCAGAGGTGCCTCAGAAGAAAGGCTTGGTGATCTACTTCCAAAAAATAAGCCATTGACAACCCCATGAGCACTGTTCTACTCTGACACACATGGGGTCACTATGAGTCTGATTCAAGCCAGTGACAACTGTTTTTTTAGGAATATAGAAGCCAACGAGATGTGGTCCCTGCCATCATAGAGTGTTCCCTGATAGGATATACAGGAAGTGAACCAATAATTATAATTAGGATACATGTCTAGTACTAGGGAGTGAGTGCTGAAACAGATAAATTGCTGCCATTGTACTCTATGGGAAAAGTGAGACATTACAAAAGACATCAAATTAATGCATTCTGAAGATCATAATGGGAGAGTGATGTGTGGTTGCAGGATCAGCTAGCAGGAGAATCTAACCTGAGGTACAGTTCAGGAGGACCACCTAAAGAAGTCCTGAATGATGAGTACAAGAACCAAGTGGAAAAAAATTTGCAGGATTTGGACTTATGTTTCTTTTCTTTTTATTTTTAAAGCAATTAATTCTCTTCAGCTCCAACTTAAACACTCTCCTCTAGCATCTTCTTTCCCAGAAAAGCTTGTTGGTGTAACAGTTTTGATTTACTTGGCCATCCTTGGTTTTGGATTTAAAGCCATTGTCTTAGTTATCTAGTGTTGCTATAAGAGAAATACAACAAGTGGATGACTTGAACAAACAGAAATTTGTTCTCTCACAGTTTAGGAAGCTAGAAGTCCAAATTCAGAGTCTTATCTCCAGGGAAAGGATTTCTCTCTCTGTTGACTCTGGAGGAAGATCTTTGTCATGAACCTCCCCTTGGTCTAGGAGCTTCTCAGTGCAGGGACCCTGGGCTCAAAGGATGTGCTCCACTCCCAGCTCTTCTTTCTTGGTGGTAGTAGGTCCCTCTCTCTCATCTTGCTTCTCTCTCCTTTTACCTCTTGTAAAATAACAGGTGATACCATAAAAGAGCTGTGTCCTGAGTAAGGGTGTTGTATCCTACCCTAATCCTCTTTAACATAACCTAATCTTGGCTCATTAACCACAGGCAGAGATTAGGATTTACAACACATACAACAATTACGTCAGATCACAAAATGGAGGACAACCACACAATACTGGAAATGATGGCCTAGCCTTGTTGACACATATTTTTCAGGGACACAATTCAATCCATGACAGCCATCAACACCAGAATATACTACTGAATATCAAATTCCCTGTCAGATGAAAAGGATTAGACATTAGCGATTTCCTGCAAGTGCCCATTCTTAAACGGCTAACCAAGTCTGTAACTCAGATGATCCACTTGATTGGTGTGATGGTTAAGGTTATGTGTCAACTTGGCTAGGCCATGATTCTCAGTGGTTTGGCATATATTGTGTTATCATCCTCCATTTTGTGATCTGATGTGAACAGCCAATCAGTTGAAAAGGGAGTTTCATTGAGAGTGTGGCCTGCATCCACTATATATATAGTGGTTCTGGCTCACCCTCTCTGGATCCTCATCATTCTTTGACCTTCGATTCTTGGGATGTGAGCCAGCCAGCAGTGTACCATCTGACCTACAGATTTGGGGATTTGCCAGCTCTTGCAGCCCTGTGAGCCAGCAGCCTGCTGTCTGACTTGCCGATTTTGGCTTCATCAGCCCCTGCAACCATCTGAGTCAAAAGAAGCCTCAAGCCTGATGGCTGACCCGCACATTTGGGAACCTGACAGCCTCCACAACTTCATGAGCCATTTCCTTGAAATAAATCTCTCTGTATATATGTTTATAAATATGCGCTTCACTGGTTTTGCTCTTCTAGAGAATCCAGCCTAAGACATTTGGTACCAACAGTGAGGTGTTGCTCTAACAAATACCTATAATGTGGAAGTGGTTTGGGGATTGGGTAATGGGTGGAGGCTAGAAGAGTTTCAAGGTGCCTGATAGTAAAAGCTTAGATTGCCTTAAAGAGACTGTTGGTAGAGTTATGAACGTCAAAAGCAATTCTGGTGAGCATTCATAAGGAAGTGAGGAGACCTACAGAGAAAGTCTCTATCATCTTAGAGAATATTTATGCCACCAGCAACAAAACGTTGCTAGAAATGTGGACATTAAATGTGCTTCTGGTGAGGTTTTAAAAGAAAATGATGAACATGTGATTGGACAGTGGAGGACGGGTGATGCTTTTTATGCAGCGGCAAAGAACTTGTCTGAATTATGTTCAAATATTTGGTGGAAGGTAGCACTTGTAAGTGCTTAACTTGGATATCTGGCTGACGAGATTTCTTAAAGGTGCTATGTGGTTTCTCCTTGCCAGTTATAGTGAAATGAAAGAGGAAAGAGCTGGAATTAAAAATGAATCGTGCATACCCCATTGCTGTTGAGTCAGTGTCAACTTATAGCAACCCTATAACAAAATGAAAACAGAGTTTAAAGATTTGGAAAATTCTGTTGTACAGCTTAAGGATGTGTGTCCTAGGACGTTTGCCAAGGATGTGGCTATGCAGTCTTTTGTGTGGCTACATAGTCTTTTGTTAAAGAGATTAAGCCTGTGACTGATGGATCTAACCAACTCCCACATAATAAAACCCATCAGCTTACACCGAAAGGGACAGAGAATGAACAAAAGGAAAGCACACTGTCTGCCTCTTGGAATTCTACAAGCGGGAAACAGACCAAAGGTGCTACATGTGTTGTCCTCCAAGAAAAGAAAAGGATCATTCCTGGACCAGTTTGGAGATCAGCAGAACTGTTGGATGGAGCGCAGGATGCAGGGCCTTCTCAGTTTCAAAGGGTGGGGCCAAGGGCTCTTGGATGTCAATGGGTGAGGCTTGAGCCTCCTAGGTTTCAAAGAGTCTGATCTTCACCAACTTGGTTCTGGAGTGTGGAGGTGCTGTTAACACGTGCCAGGGGTATGGGGCCACTGCCCAAAGGTGTGGGGTGGTGCTCCCACACCCAAGGGGCAGAAGAACATGGCCTGCTGGTGCCAAGGGGGTGGGGCCACCACTCAGATAGACTAGGAGAATGGGGCTGCCTAAAGCCAAGGGAGCAGAGTTGCCATCCCAGAGGGCCTAGAAGTCTGAGCTGAAGCCCATGGCCAAGGGGCCTCCACCCAGAATCCACAGGGCATGATAAACACCCAGAGTCTGCAGGGTGGGGCCATTGCCCACACAGCCCCAAAGAACAGAGGATTATTTTCAAGACATGAGAGCTAATACAAATTTTTCTGCTGCGTTTTGGATTTGCTTGGTGCCTGTTATCCCTTCTTTCCCTCCAATTTCTCACACTAGTAATGGAAATGTCTACCTTGTGCCCGTTCCACCATTGTACTTTGGACATAGATAACTTGTAACCTAGATTTCATAGGTTCACAGATGAAGAAGAATTTTTCCCCAGGATGAAATAAGCCTAAATCCTCACCCATTTTGATTTAGGTGGTTCAGAAGATGAGATTTTGGACTTTGAGTTGATTTAAGACTTTTTGGATGGTGTGATGGGGTAAATGTGTTTTGCATGTGGCAAGGACATACATTTTGGGGGACCAGAGGATGGAATGTCATGGATTGCATTGTGTCCCCCAAAAATATGTGTTGTAAATCCTAGCCACTGTGCCTGTAATTATAATCCCATTTGGGAAGGGTTGTCTTTGTTATGTTAACGAGACAAGATTAGGGTGTATCTTGAGTCAATCTCTTTAGAGATATAAAAGAGATTAAACAAGCAAGCCAGAGAAACAGAGATGGGGGAAGAGAGATGCCAAGCCACATGGAGATTGCCCAGGAGAAGAAGCTCAAAAGAAACAAAGACCCTTCTCCAGAGCCGACAGAGAGAGGAAGACTTCCTCTAGAGCTGGCGCTCTTAGTTTAGACTTCTAGCCTCCAAAACTGTGAGAAAATAAATTTGTTCATTAAAGCCACACATTATGTGGTATTTCTGTTATAGCAGCACTAGATAACTAAGACATTTGGTATGAGCTGTTTCTATTAGGTGTCCATTCTGGGGAGCAATCCCTGGTTTATGATGCCAGCTTTCAACCTTTTAGCCATCTGCCAGCCATTCCTACTCTCATCTTCCCTTTCCATCATGATATATAATTGTCATCAATGGGGACTCTTTTTAAAAGAAACGTTATCCTTAGCAATTCATCTTCTCTGTGTTTCCTCACTTGTACAGGGCCAGACAGTGATACATTGAGCTGGGAAGGAGGGATCACTGCTGGGAGCACATTGGGCTTGACATTTTTTAAACTTCTCCAGCTCAGAGAGAGGCTGGTGCCAGAAGTAATCTTAAAATGCAGTCTTCTTTCCCTTTTTGGATATTAGAAGCAACTTCTCTTGCCGTTAAAAATGGATTTTGATAATGTACTCAGAGCTCTGACAAATCTAAGAGAGAGAAAGCAGAAAGGCAAGTGGAGAACTGTCACCAAGAGCTTCCCAGCAGGGGACCTTCCCAATACCATCTGGGTGAACACAGGCAAAGGGAGTGAGAAGCAAGGCCACAGTTTTGAAGATTTGTAATGGGGGGAGAATTGGGAAGTTGATGTGCCTCTAACTCTTCCAACCCTCAGACTGGCCTGAGTTAGCCAGATAATTACTGCATTTACCTGCTGATCTTTATGCCATATTTTCTGCCATTAGCTAATAGGTTACTTCACCTGTCTTATTTGTTGGATCTACAGATGCTGGGTGCAATCAAGAAAACAGGACATTTTCCAGATAATCCATAAGCAAAAATGGGAAGTTCAGTTTTCTGAGCACTTAAATGACTTTGCTTTGAGAAGCCATATATCATCTTGAAATCATCTTGACTTAGACTGAGATAAAATTGAGGACTGGATTGGCACTGGTGCCAGAGAAAAGTCTGAAAGGCAATTTACCTAGCAAATATTATCATTATGATTTTGAAATAACCTTGGCCATTAGGTTTGAAAAGACAGTTCACCAGATGATCCTTAAAATTAAAAAAAAAAAAAAAGTAGATTAAAAGGCATAAGTATCTAGTTCCCAGAAAGGATAATGATGTATCTAACTCTTCCCATTCAGTGGGGACAAATCTAAAAAACATTTTAGTTTTCAGTCTTCCCTTTCCAAGAAGCCAGCTGATGAGGACAATAGGTAGATAAAACTTTATAGTCAGTTCCAGGGGTCCTTAAAATAGATTCTATTCCTGTGGTTATAATGGACATCCAGTATTTTAACCCTTTTCACAGAATTTGATCAGGTTCTCACTGTGTCTTTGGTGCACCAAAGTAAATGTAGGTTCCTGATGTAGCCAAGAGGTGAAAAACACATAGAAATTGGGAAGAGGGGGTTTATGGGTGGTGGTTTTATAAGCTTACTATGCACTATCATAGCAAAGACGTCCAAGCTTCTTGAGAAACATTCAATTCCATATTATTTGATAGTGCAAAAGTCCATGACAGGTTTGTTACTCATTTTTCATTTTGCTCAATCATCCATCCATCCATCCATCCATCCAATACTTGCCATTTAACATTAGCTTCAGAGAGCTGATCATCAGCTAAGTATAGTTGTTGTCACATTTTTCCTTAGCAGAGGAATACCTTTGAAAGATAGATTATTATACTGAATGTTAAAAACACAATCACTAGAGTTGCTTTCTCCTTTCCTCCAGTGGAGATAACTAAGCCCCCTTGGAAAATGCCTAGAGCTCCACAAACCATGATTTGAAAACCTCTGAGCAAAGGACTGTAGATATAAGTGAGCTTTTTCCTCTCAAACGTTTAAATAGTTTTATTTTGTCATTACAAGCTGGCAGACCAGGGTTATGCAGGCAGGATGAGACTGAAAGATTAAATTTCTCTGATTGACTATGGCTAGGTCAGTCACAAATGTCGACCTTGGGGATCAGGAAATTTGGGTTAGGCAGGGCCAATCAGACTTTCTAAATGTTGGGGTCCTCTGGGCCTCCATCATGTACTCCGAGATCTGGTTCTGGGCTCCGCATCTGCAAACCTGAGCTGTAGGTATAATTGAAGCCATAGTTCAACTTGTCAAAACCAGATGAGCCCGTTATTTAAAGCAACACCTCTCTGGATTCCAGTGGCAAATCCATCATCCATGAGCCCGAGGTAGATATGGCCCGGGGTCATTGACTTTATATCCAAGGGCTTAATGAAAATAGAGCTCATATTTGATTCTCTGTCACTGAGGCCTCCTTCCCTGTTCAGAAAAGTGCCAGCCTGTGTGCCTGGGTGAGACTGGGAACAGGCACTGTAGATGGGGCCAGAGAACGTGGGTGCTAGTCCAGATGTTGCCAGGTGCTGGTTAGACAAAACATGAGCAACTTTTTAAACCACTCTTGATCTCAGTTGCTTCATGGCTAAGGAGTAATCATAACTTCACTGGGTTTTTGTTAGCATAAAATGAGCTTAAGGTTTATAATGTATCTACCTATGGGGCAGTTCTACTCTGTCCTATAGGGTCGCTATGAGTCGGAATCGACTCGACAGCAATGGGTTTTGGGTACCATGATGTCAGGCATATTGTAGATATTCAATAAATGGTTAACTGCTATAATACTATATTATTACTGTCATTAGCTATGTGGCTATGTCATTTGACCGTTCTAAGTCTGCATCCTTATATATGAAATGAGGATAATAATGCCAGTCCTTTCTCTATTACTTAGCTATTTTGAAGATTAAATGAAATGTATATTGAAAGTACTTTTAAACCGTAGTAAGAATATGGCAGACATTGTTCAATAAATGAAACAGATTGCAATCCTTGTCCACAAGGAGATTATATTCTAGTGGGGGACACTCAGACAATAAGTATAATAAATAAGCCAATTATATACTACATTTGAAAACTATAGGTGCTCTTGTTGGGGGGGGGGGAGCAGAGAATAGAGCAGAGTAAGAGAGGTCATGAGTGCCATATAAGGGAATTCAGACTTTAAATAGAGTGGCCAAGTGTGATTCTGATCAACTGATATTTGAGCAAGGATATGGAGAAGGTGAGGGAATGAGCCAGGGACCTGCTGGAAGAGCATTCCACTAGGTACAGAGGCACTCGTGAGGGGTCATGTTTGCCATGCTCAGCAAGGAGGCCAGTGTTCCTGGAGCAGGGAGAAGGGGCGTGGGTAGCAAATGAGGTTAGGTACGTGACCGGGAGGTAGGGGTGTGCGTACTTAACCCTGATAACCCTCCTAAGGAAAGTGTCAGACTTCGTTTTGGAAGTTTTTCATAACAAGGAATGACTACTTGTGACAAGATGCAAGAAATGTGAGTTTTGGAGTCCAACAGACCTGGTCAGACTTGTGTGATTTTGAGCAAGTTATCCAACCTTTCTAAGCCTCAGCTTTTCACCTGTAACATGGGATTGATACTTCTTAAAGTTATTGTGAGGTTTATCACTAATGCGGTGCCAAGTACAGTGACCAAGTAAGAGCTCAATAAATGACAGTGAGCTTTAAGACTAACCCGTAATTGTTCCTTTGGTTCATGAGCAGCAGTGCTGTGAGGGACAGCTTTGAGCCTCGGGTGGCCACCTTATTGTCCATATTATTTAACTCGGTGTAGTAACTAAGATGAACTGGCACATCTGTTATCGTGTCTGCTGACTTGACTGTAAATCAGATAAGATTCAAAGTATGTCACAGGAGCTCTCATATGTCATGTGCTATTTCCCATCATAAATGTTGCTTGAGTCTTATATGAAAGTCAAGTGGTGACTTTGAAATTGATGGTATTTCCATGAAGAGTAGAACCAGCTATACCCTGGCTTGACTGAGGGCACTTGTCACTAACAATAATAAGCTAAAGTGACCTGATTGCAGGTGTCTGGGTTAAAAAGTATAATGTGTGATTAACCCTGTAGTTCCATTAACTCTAATCCCAGTGATGGATGTGTGGTGAGAGTGAGATACTTTGCCTATGATCCAAGTTCAGGCCTCCTTACTTCCTGCTCAGAATTTTGCAGTGGCCAATTGTTTCTTCTGTTTTGCCACCTTCCACTTTTCCAACTCCTCCTTCACAGAGCTGTCAGGGTGATCAGCCCCAGAGTTCCAACAGGATGATGCCAGTACTCAGCTCCAAAGGCCCCCTTCCTGCCTCATTGCACATAGACTCACACTAAGGCTTCTCTGTGAGGTGGGAAGCCCTCCTCCAATTTAATCCTATCTCAGATACACAAAAAACTGTTCTGGCTACTCTAATGTGGTTTTTAAAATGCCCTGACCAGCTCCTTGGAGAAATGGCTGATTCTACGGCAGGGGCAAGAAATATACAAGATGAGCAAGCAGTCTATAGTACCAGAAAGTAAGAAAATGCTAGAAAACCTACAGTACAGTGATGGGGGTGTGTCAAAGGGACAAAGGAGACAACTGAAAGAGCTCCCACCCACTGACCAAAGCTGGACTAATCTGAGCAACAAAATAAATAACATAGTCTTGTATTATAATCCAAAGTGTAAAATAAATGGCCATGAGTCCATACTGATATAAATAAATGATTGAATAAATAAATAAATGAGGGGAAATAGACTAATCTCCCATGCAGAAGAATTCTAAATAATTTATGTAGATACCGTGCCCTCAAGGAGGTGGGGTATTCCTTAAGTGTAGGCTACACATAGTATTTTCCTTCCAAAGAGTACAGTATGGAAGGGCAGGAATAACTTTGCAGTAGGGAAATGTGAAAAATACTACTTCAGCCAGGTGATCAAGGTCAACATTAACAGTGATAAGTCATGTTGGTAGTATGTTCCCTAACCCCGGTCTAATCATGAGAAAAATCTCAGACAAATCCCGATTGAGGGACATCCTACAAAACACATGACCAGAACTCCTCACTACTGTCAAAGCCATCAAAAACAAGGGAAGTCTGAGAAATTGTCACAGCCAAGAGGAGCCTGAAGAGACATGACGACTGGATGTAATGTGGTAGCTTGGATAGAATTCTGGAACAGAAAAAGGACATTAGGTAAAAAGTAAGGATTTCTGAATAAAGTATGAGTTTCAGTTAATGATAATGTAACAATATTGACTCATTAATTGTAATGCATGTACCACACTAATACGAGATGTAAAAAATAAGTGAAACTGGTGTGGTATGTATGAGAACTCTCAGTATTATAATCATGATTTTTCTGTAAATCTCAAACTATTCTAAAATTGGAGGGAAAAAAGTTTATATAAAAAATAATGCCCTGGTTTCTCAGATTTTGAAACACTTTCTCTTCATCACCACCTATTGAAGCTCATCTCTTCAACTCAGAACTTAAGAATCCTTCCTAATTGTTCAACAAGGAATGAGCCTCCCCTTCCACTTATGTCCATAATTAATTCACTTATTCATCCATCCATTCAACCAACAGGCATGGCATACCTATACCAGGTGCTGAGTAAGGACAGAGCTAAAAGGGGACAAGCAAAGATCTGACCTTAAGGAGCTTAGATTTTGGCTGGAGTCAATTCCTAACTACATAAACAACTAATTACAATTGTAGGAGGAAACGTATAGGGTGCTAAGAGAATGAAGAACGGGGAAGCGAAAGGATATTCTCTAAGGAACTAGCCTTTGTGTTGAGCTCTGAGGAAGAGTTAACTGGGTGAATGTATTTGTTTTGGAAGGGTTGGGAAGGATGAGAGGTAGGAGAAAGTATTCCAGGAGAAAGCTTCTGACACATCACTAAGGAAATAAAATATCAATGTGGCTGGGTATTATTGTCATAGATAGCATGTATTGATAGTGCTAACCCCTCTGCAAGCATTATCTTAGTTTATACTCACACAACCCTATTATATAAGTGTTATTATTCCCATTTTACAGATGCACCCAGGTGGCAAATAGCAGAGCTGAGATGCATAGTGAAACAGGCAGGATTGAAAGCCCACTCTATCCTTTCCATCGTGGGATGCGTTGCTTATCTGCCTTGAGGCAGAGATTCTTGTGAATGTTGCTTTTCTAGTAGACTAAGCATTTCTCAACCTCAGCACTATTGATGTTTTGGACTAGATGGTTCTTTGTTGTGGGGGCTGTCCTGTGCATGGTCAGATGTTTAGCAGCATCCCTGCCCTCTACCGGTTAGATGCTAGTAGCAACTCTCTCCCCTCCCCTAGCCAGTTTTGACAATCAAACATCTCTTCAGAAATTGCCAAATGTCTTGAGGGAGGGTAGCAAAATCACACTCCCACTATCCCCCACGCTGCCCCCTCCCACTGAGAACCACTGCCTTATACTGTGCTTTCTCAGGGGACAGGATGGGGCTGTCTTAAGTCTCTTCTTCCTCCTTCCCTCCCTCCTGTCTCCCTTCTTTATTTTCTCCTACCCAACGCTTCTTAAGTGCCCACCGTATATAGGATGTGCACATATTCAAGACCCAGTTATTTTTCCCTTTTAATTTTTGTTGATACTATGTGTTTTCAGTAATGGAGGGCATGCTGAATCATTGAGTGTGGTTGTAACATGGTTTTTGTTTTATGCCTTATCCCATAAATCGTACCCTCAGAATCCAAAGATGCTTGTGTATACCCCTTGACACCCCAGATTCTACCCTGAGTCCAGAGGTACATATGTGTACCAGATAAAAATTTTTCAATTTGTGTTTTTCCTATCAAAAATTCAATGGTTCAGCACCACCTCATACAATACCCTGTAAAAACAGTAATTTGTGGCACATGCCCATTTTTTTCCATTTTGAACAGTTGTGCAGGGCCCTGCCTGCTGGCAGCATGTACTCTCAGTGGTATAATAGCTCCCCAGTAAACCCCAGAGGTAGAAAAAGGAATTCATAGCTCTATGTACCAAGGGTCGGAAAAAAGTTAATTTGTAGGTAGTGTCTGCTTAACAAATGCTTGCTGAGTTTCTGCCAATTGAATCCTAAATGCCTAATACGGGCTCATATCTGTCAAAAAGATACATTCTTCCTGAATTCAAACCATGTTGTTGGGGGAGTTAATTGCAGTTTTCTGGTCACTTAGGGGTGTCTTTTGTGTCCCTGGAGAACTGACTTAGCTGATACCCTACAGGCCCTAAAGACCCCCCTCAAAGCTGACCAACAGTACCTTAGACAGCGTAATGACTCATCTGTTCAGACCCTAGCAGAGTGTGATATACATTAGGTTGCCAATAACTGTTGCTGAATGCATGCATGAGCTATAACAATTAAATGAAGCCACATGTCTAGGTCTGCAATTCAATACACCATTTAAAGTCCGTACCCTTTTTCTCTGGAGATTCGTTCATTTTGTGGATGAGATCTGGATTTGGCGAAAGCAGCCCTGGGAAATGACTCCCAGATTAGATTTTCTATTCAACCCCCTGGAGAGTGGGCAGGCAGTGGAAAGGAGAGCTGATTCCTCTGCAGTTTTTCTGCCACTGGAAATTCTGTGTCACCAGTACTTCAGTTGCTTGTCATTAGTGGGAGCTCAGAGAGTCTTAAATGCAAAGATAACACGAGAGAGAGCTCCCAAAATACAACGCATTTAAATCAGGCAGCTTCTTCATTCCATGTGTTAGCTCCAGGCATTCACTGCTTCACTTCCTCTTGGTACATAGAGCCCAGATTTGTCCCCTCTTGAGGGCTGTTCATTGGTGCTCTTTGTTGCATTTGAAGTGTAGCACAGTAATGCTTGTCTTTTCTAAGACTGTCGATCAGTGGGAGAGAACTCCTTAGTAATTTTCTGCCACGGAAATGAATTCTGTCATTTCTATCCCTTCGCCCTAACCCTCTAACTCCCACAGGCCTGCTTGGATGTTTTGAATGCCTACCAAGTTATTTCTCATCAGTGACCCCTTTTTTTCCTCTCTCTCTCTAGAAGGAGGGACGTGTGAAGTGATCGCAGCACACAGATGTTGTAACAAGAATCGCATTGAGGAGCGGTCACAAACAGTAAAGTGCTCTTGTCTACCTGGGAAAGTGGCCGGAACGACCAGAAACCGACCTTCCTGTGTCGATGGTAAGGGGCTGGTTTTGCATCTGTCTGTAGGTGCTCTTCCAGATGCTCACCGTGCATAATGTATTTTCTTGTTTCATCTAAATGTGGTGCAGGATAATGGAAACTTATACAACTGCCAGCCCTCGGTAAAGAGTTTGAATTCTTGTTTCTCTGGGTTTTACGTTCCCAGATCAGCTCTGTTTTGCATTGTTTTAGAGGAGATTAAGGTAAAGGAATTTTTTGAGTCAAGAAATTTGAGGGCCCAGCTCCTTTGGAAGGTTATCTTAGGCTGGGGCTGTATGTAATGATGTTGATGATAATGATAGTAAAGGAAATAATAGCTTCATTCTTTCAAAAACTATTGAATAAGCACTTAATATATACCAAGCCCGGTTCTAGATGCTTGAGCTACATTCATAAATAAATAGAACTGCCTTGAGTATTTACTATATGCCAGTACTGTCTGAACACTTCTCATGAAATATTCCATTTAATCCTCCCAACAACCCTCTAAGGCAATGTATTAGTTATCTACTGCTATGTAACAATTACCTCAAAACGTAGCTGCTTAAAGCAGTAAGCATTATTTACAGGTCTGTGGGTCAGGAATTTAGTTTAGCTAGGTGGTTCTGGCTCAGGATCTCTCATACTGTGGTGTTCTAGATCTGAAGGCCTAACTTCTGTTATTAGCTGTTAGCACCAACTCATGGAGATCTTACATATAACAGAAGGAAACGTTGCCCTGTTCCGCTGCATCTTCATGATCATGGGTATACTTAAGTCCACTGTTGTGGCCACTGTGTATTTCGAGTGCCTTTCAACCTAGGGGCTCATCTTCTAGCACTATATCAGACTATATTCTGTTGTGACCCATAAGGTTTTCATTGGCTAATATTTGGAAGTAGATTGCCAGGCCTTTTTTCCTAGCCTGAGGAAGTTCCTCTGAAACCTGTCCACCATGGATCTACTGGTCTTTGAAATACCAGTGGTATACCTTTCAGTATCACAGCAACATACAAGCCACCACAGTACCACAAACTCATAGAGGGTGGTGGGAAGGTTTAATTAGTCCTGCTTAACGGTGCTAGAGGATTGTTTTAAGGTGACTCACATGACTGTTGGCAGGTGACCTCAGTTCTTTGCCATGTGGACCTCTCTATAGGAGCATGGTATCCTCACAACATGGCAGCTGGCTTCCCCCAGTGACCCAAGAGAATAATACAGAAGCCACAGTGTCTTTTGTGACCTATCCTTGAAGTTGCACTTTATCATTGCCACAACATCCCATTGGTTACACAAGTTGGCCCTAGTCAGTGTGCCAGGGGACTACAAGGGCTTGAATAGAAGGAGGCAGGAACCATTAAGGGTCATCTCTATAGGCAGACAAACTCTTCCCCTTACCCCCATTTTAAAAATGGAGAAACTGAAGCTTAGAAGGATTAAGTAATTTTCCAGTGTTCCCATGGCTAATAAATGATGGTTTGACTATTAAACCCAGTTTGACTCTAAAGCCAAGTCTTGACTACCACCTTTTTAAAACAATTTTATATGCTACTGTCGAACAGTGAGTCTGAGGTTCAAAGAGACTACAGATCTCTCTCTTCCTCTTTCATCTTTGATAATTTTAGTTCTAGGTGTGATTTGATCCTCAGAGTCTTCAGTAAGAAATTGGAAGAGAAGTGAATCACTTGCTCAGGGTCACACAGCAGGAACTAGAACCTCTCCAGATAGAGATGGAGAACAACATTTTCTAGATTGGCTTCTCGTCTCAGTTTCCTAGTGTTGCTGTAACGCAATCCTTGGAAACCCTATGGGAAAGTTCTACTCTGTCCTATAGGGTCACTATGAGTCGAGATCTACTCGACGGCAAGGGATTAACGGGGCTGTAACATAAATATAACAAGTGAGTGACTGACTTTAAAAAACACTCATTTATTTTCTCACAGTTCTGGAGGCTGAAAGTCCACATCAGGGTCTTGGCCGTGTCCATTCCTTCCTTGTAGGTCATCCCAGGGGTTCCTTGGTTCCTTGGCTTGTAGACGGTCCTCACATGGCATCTGTCTTTCCCCATGTGTGTGTGTTTGCTCTTTTATAAATCAGAAGTGATTACTTGGGTATGATCTAATTAACACAACTAAGAAAACCCTATTTTCAAACAGGATTACATTCACAAGTATAAGGGTTAGGATTCCAACACATATTTTGGGGGATACAATTTAATCCATAACAGTTGTTATATATTTTCATCATGGATCATTAGGCTGTTAATGAGAAATCACTAAAGCTAGGGCAAGAGAAAAGGAAGTTATTTTAAGGAAATAAGGGAATCTCAGAGAACCCAATTGCAGAAAATTCAGCCAAACCTCATGGGGTCCATGAATTCTTCAGGCAATTGCCATCTCACTGCCTTTGTTCACGGACCACACCCTTTTTGCTATCTGTTTTCCTCATTTTTCTCTACATGGACTGGTTCCCTCTTCAACAGTTTTAGTTCCTGCTCCCTCATTAGTCTTTAGGGACTGATAAATCAAAAAACCAAACCAATTGCTGTCAAGCCTTTTCCGATTCATAGTGTTCCTAGAGGACAGAGTAGAACTGCCCCATCTGGTTTCCAAGGAGCAGCTGGTGGATTCAAACTGCTGATCTTTTGGTTAGTTGCTGAGTTCTTAACTACTGGGCCACCAGGGTTCCCCGCTGAGCCTCTAATGTGAGGCTTTTATTTCCGTGGTGCCAGTTCCAGTCTCACCTGGCATGATGGTGAAGCTGCAAGACCCAAAACTGACTCAGTTCCAGTGTCTTGAATGCACTTTCCCAGCAGACAGAATATGACTGTCCCAGCTTGGGCCAATATGATTTGCCCTGCCAGTCACACCTAGCAGGGCAAGAACATGTGGCTTGTTAATAGCTGCCCATTTTGTACCATGGGAAGGTCACACTTTTTAAAAAGAATGTGAAAAAGAAGCCAAGTATGGGAATACACTATGATCAGTGCTTCTCAACTGGGGAAGTTCCCCCATCCCCACCCCAGGGGTCATTTGGCCATGTCTGGAGTCATTTTTGCTTGTCACACTAGGAATGCTACTGGCATCTAGTAGGTAGAGGCCAGAGATGCTGCTGAACATCCTACCTTGCACACAACAGCCCCCCACAACAAAAATCAGCTCAAAATGTCAGTGGTGTTGACATTGGGAAACCCTACAGTATGATTATTTGCTTGTTCTACATCACAGTCTACACCCTCAGTGCAGGAAAGGCAGACAGTGTAAAGCCATTCTGCCCTCCTTACAGGAGGAAACTCTTGGCCTTAGAAGCTAATAAGCGTTGTAAAACCATGATGGTTTCTCACATTCTTTGCCAAACAAAGCACTGAGGTTATTATCTATAAATCTCCACTTTGTTTCCAGTTCATTTTTATCTCTAATGATCTAGAAGTAGAATTGCCTTCAGGATTTGGATGCATGACATAAAGGGCAATGCCTTGTCTCTGCTGGTAGAGGGGGAAATGGCTTCTGGCCCCAAGTGTTTCTGAGAAGTTAAACTACATAATGATAGTATTTTGTTACTCAGAAGAAACTTGTTTGACTTTGGGAAATCTGAACACTTTAGGGTGTTCCGACAAGACGGCTACAAATCTTCCATGCAAAAGTCAACAAAGTCCAGAGTATTTTTTAGTCTCAAGCTGATAGTTTATATTTTTCATAGCATTTCACTCTTCCAGAATCCTGAATTCATTGGCATGTATGTGTAATTCTATGCGTTGCTATGATCAAAACTGTTTTTGTGGCCTAGATCTCTATATACAAATTAAATATGGAGTGTAGATGTAAATGAGTAATTTTAATGTAGTTATTAAGGTTGTGTTCAGACAGACATGAGTCTAATTTGAGCTGTACCAGTTACCAACAGCATGATCTTGGGCACATTTGCTTTCTGAACCTATATCCTCATCTGTAAAATGGGAGCAATCATTGTTTCTACTTCTTAAAATTGTGGTGAGAATTAAGGAACTCATGTGTATAATGTGTTTTGCACCATAGCTGGTTCCCATCAAGTGATGACTAAATGATGCTGTCTGTCTCCTATCTTCCTAAAAAGTATGGATAATGTTTAGAGACAGACATTATTTTACAAAGCTTTGTTTCATATTGATTCAATGCAGTGGTATCTTAGTCACCATGTTTTCTTGAAACTGCTTCCAGCTAATGATCCTGGATATTACTAATGCTGGTAAGTCATCTTCAGTGATGCATGTTCAATATGGGAATTTTGAAAACTACAGAAATACATCCGTACATTAAACTGATCCATGATATCATCACCCAAAGATTATCACGCCTTTGTAAAGTATCACCTTAGTATATACCCTTTAGTCTTACTCCATAGTTAATGAGAAAACACACAACAAAGGTATTTTCTTGAAGGTAAATGCTGTAATACTGTCTTATTTGTGGCCTGTTTCACCTAATAAATAATGAACATTTCCCAAGTTAATATATATTCTTCAAACACATTATGGTTGATGGTTACATATGATTTTAGGGGTACATGTACCTCCATTTATTTAACTAATTTTTCCACTTTGGGACATTTACAATGTCTCCTGCATTTCCGCTTTCTTAGTTCCCCAAGAGTGGATAGAAGCCAGCTTTTCTTCATGAGAGCAGTTGACAATCCATACACCACATTTGTCCTAAATAAATGCTGCCTTGTATAATGCATTTCCCATGGCAAATGTTCACATTGCTGTCGTTTGCTCTCCTCTGAAATTGCAGGTCACCTGCCTTCTCCAGTGGTTTCAAAAACAGAGGAACTGCTATGATTTTAAAAGAAGCATGTATTGAACTATTTTACGGTTCAAAATCGGAAACCAAATCATTTTAAATGGGACAGAAATCTTAGCAACTTCTTCAGAAGTATAGTATATAATATTTGGTGAAATTTTCAAGTGGTAGGATTTTATTTTAGCAAATGATATTATACTGCATGATAACTAAAAACACCAAAATAGACACTGAACAACTTGAACTACGGGATAATCATTTATAAGTATTTGTGAAAGCGTTACTCCTTTGGACCTGTGCCTGGAAATATCCTTTAGTGAATGTAAGTTGTTCAGTTCACACCCTGTTGTGTTTTACTGCTTAATTGTTCTATTACCGGAAATGGGAGGGTATCCTACTTAATATCTTTGGTTGAGGCTAACTAAAACTATGATGTGCAGACTTTCAGTAATTTTAAATTACTTCTCAGGGACTAGAGGTTAAAATCAAATAAAGATTCATAAACAAGAGGATGGTGACGCAAAACGTAATTATTTAGTTGGGGGAAGAGTTGTTCCAAGCAGTGGAATAAAACAAACAAAATTAAATTTCTAGGTGGTTTGTGAAGTTATGGCCCATGATTCTCATTGATCTGTAACGGCACTGAAAAATTGTGTCAATCTCAATGGTTTAAAAATAATGGAATATAATTAATAACAAAAGTAATAACAAATATAATGGCTAACATTTTTTGTAAGTTTACCATATGCCAGACACTGTTCTGAGTATTTTATGTCTATGCATTCGTTTAATCCTTACCCCAACCCTATTAAGTGTGTCCTCCTATTATTTCCATTTTACTGATCAGGAAACTGAGGCACAGAGAAATTCAGTGACATGTTCAAAATCATACAGCCAATAAGTGTCAGGCCAGAAAACCAGCTTAGGCTAGCCGGCTCCCCATTCAGCAAGCATCTGCAAACCAGTACCTGACACAGACGCACATCATATTCCAAAAGGTTTTCTGCAAGATGCCCAGACATCTGGGTGAGAAAGGGGAAGAAAGCCCAACTATGTGGATACTGTGTGGTTCATCCAGTACTTCTGCCAATACTTGCCCCTCCCTTTCCTCCAGTGACTTCTAAGTAATGCAGATCATTGATTGCCGTTTCTAAGGTCATTGTCAGAGAATAGTTAGAAGGATTCGTGCAAATAACGCTTTTAGTTTTCTAGAATGATTGACGCATCATGATTTAAGGCAAGGGGGGATGAAACGTCTATCTCCCCAGGAAATTTTCGTGCAGCTTGCTCTATTTGTATTTTTATTCTCATGTCATTTATATCTGTTCCTAACTTGGACAAGTATGTGGGGGAAGCAAATAATTTAAACTACTGGTTAGCAGGGAAGGTCCTTAAATGCACTGGGAATTTTAGAATTACTCTTACTAAGAAAAATATCCATAAAACTTCATAGGCCTTTACTTCTTACTCAGTATAAATTATGGCCATTCTAATGACTCTGATTACTAGCAACTTTTACTCAGGACTCTCATCTTCTTGTACTGGATCACCAGCCACAGGGAACAAGGAGTCGATTCTGACTCATAGCGACCTTATAGGACAGAGTAGAACTGCCCCATAGGGTTTCCAAGGCTGCAAATCTTTACAGAAGTGGACTGCCACATCTTTCTCCCATGGAGTGACTGGTAAGTTTAAACCACCGACCTTTCGGTGAGCAGCTGAGTGCTTTAACCACTGAGCCACCAAGCCTCCTTAGATTACATCATAGACATGTCTAACTTTCATGGCTATGAAAACCCCATTATTTTTAAACTGTTAGTATACAGTTGATATAATGAAAAAGTCATCACGCTCCTGGCTATTTCTGTGAAGGAAAAAAAAATCACAATATATCAGGACACTTTGCTCCTGGCACATCATACCTAGCCTCCAAGATGAGAGTAAAAGAAACAGATACTGAGAAATACACCAAGACTTAGACACAGGGTGATAGTGACAGGGAAATGACAGGCAGACAGAGAAAGCGACACAAGGAGGGACATGGGAAGGAGAGAATCAGAGAGAAGGGGTAGTGAGACATAGAGGGGGATACGTCAACAGACACCCACAGGAAGCATAAGACATGAACACATGAAATGGTTTGACACACTCTTCCAAGCAACTGCTTGTATTCAGACTTGCAGTTTATAATTCATTTTTTACAAAATAAAATTTACTTGATAGAATTAGACTCTAAAAAATTATTTTCCAATGCGTTATATGACATTCCAGAACCAGAATCTCTGCAAAAATTGCTTCTGGAGATTGCTCCATTGGAAAACACATAATAAAAAAAAATTTTGACCACATACCATCATATTCTCTAGAGAAAGCCATGAGTATTGAAAAGGTCTGAAAATTGAAGGAAATTTGAAATCTCCAACAGTTTCCCATAGAACAAAAGTGATATAAATGTGAGAATATCGCATAAATTGACCCTTCTTAGTCTTCTAAAACATAACATAATAAAGTCTCTGAGAAGTCTTGCGCACAAACACTTGAACTTTAACCCGGTTTTCCTACAACTTTTTTGACCATAGAGTCTTTTTCCATGTATTCACATCTGGCAGACCCAGTGTTCCATGAAATAGACTTTGAGTCAGGCTGCTGTAGACTATATGGATTTTTTCTCCCCAGGAATGGCTTTTAGTTCTTCTGAGTCCAGCTGACGATTCCTATGCCAATAGCTTACCAAACACTACATAACTGGTCCTGGTAATAATGTGATTTATAATATCTCAGTGACAGGTCAGGCTCAACTGTAGTGTGGGAATCATCTAGAGGCCTTCCGGAGCAAACACAGTATGAGAAAGTTAAAGCCCTTATTTTTATTAACAAACATTAAATGTTTTAGAAGACAGAGAAGATGACCTATTTTAGTCCCAACATTTGTTATTTGTCGTCCGCACACAATGAAATAGCAAGATAATGAATTGTTGTGGTGGATCGGGGATGAACACGAAGCGGTGGTCTCTGGTCCCTTCATTAGCAGCCCTGTTTGAAACATGCCCTATTCCTTCCAGGGGGACTTCAGCTTGTTTAATAGACAGAATGCTGATCTCAGTTGGTTTCATTGGGAGTATTTCTGAAAGAAGATTCCAATGTTCTAATTAGAAAAGGGAGGGTCTTCTGTAGAATCATTGTAAAAGTGTGGCATTTTCAGGCATCATTTCTAAATTGTATGTAAATTTTCTTTTGAGAAAGTATATGTTCCCCTACTTGGCACCTAAACCCACCCAGATAGGTGAGAGATCCAAGACTTGCATTTGTAAAAGGAACGAGAGGAAAGAGGCACAAGAACTGACTTGAGGCTCCATGAGCAAACTTTTTATTCTTTCTCATAGAACGTCTGTCCCTGTATTTTTTTTTTTTTCTTCTCTTAATAAAGAGAATAGGATTCAGTTTTCAGGTATTCTTGTGTCTTTAAAAGTGGATATTAATTTTTTTTTTTTTTTAAGTTTAGAGCAGCAGTTGCCAATCGAGAGGATAGCCCACTAGCAGAAACCACCCTTAGACCTGTTCTGCAGGTTGGCAGTGTTGGGCAAATTAACTCTGCATGCTTTTAAGTGGGTCAGCTACTCTCCAGTTCCCACAGGCCTCACTAAACCAGTTGCCATCAAGTCAGTTCTGGCTCATGGTGGTGACCGCATGTGCGTCAGAGTAGACTTGTGCTCCATAGGGTATACAGTGGCTGATTTTTTGGAAATTTTATCACCAGGCTTTTCTTCTGATGTCCCTCCATCAGACTTGAACCTCCAACCTTTTGGTTAGCAGCTGAGCATGTTAGCCATTGGCAACCAGGGACTCCTCAATATTTCCTATTAATCACACCTGGGTGTGGCCCGTTGCTGTTACCCGCCTGATCCCTAAGACAGGCGAATGTGTAACGCCTGGCTTACATAGTTGTCTCCTTACACTCTGAAGTTAGTAAGCAAATTAATTTTTTTTGAAAACTTACTTTTGTTATAAAATGAATATACACAACCTGATGAGCACTAGTGGTACAGTGGCTGAAACGATCGGCTGCTAACCAAAAGGTCGGCAGTTCAAAACCACCAGTGGCTCCACAGGAGAAAGATGTGGCAGTCTGCTTCTGTAGAGATTTATAGCCTTGGAAACCCTATGGGGTCACTATGAGTCAGAATTGACTCAATGGCAGTGGGTTTGGTTTGGTTTTGGTGAAAAATAGAAATGTATGTACACTCAAACAGCCTTGAAAAGATAAAAATAAAGTAATTTTCCCTCCCCTCCCCTTTCCTTCGGTCTTCTCTACATCCTAATTTCTAGAAGGAACCCTGTTATCAGATTCCTTACATCCTTACAGAAAGTATCTGTGCATGCACAGGCCTATAGATACACACACATAAAGCATTACACATTGAAATAGTATCATATTACATAGAATGGACTGAACCTATATGTTTTTTAATATAAGGAAATAAATATTTCACTGAAAGAGAAATAAAAATGACCGTCAACTATGGACAAAAAAATGCTCAACATGACTCAACTGAAGAAATGACAATTAAACACCAAAGTGCAATGCTTCATCAATCAAACAGGCAGAGATGAAAAGTTTGGTAGTTCCCAGTGTTAAGGAAGGAGGGATGAAAAATTACCCTTAAATCAAACTCAGTGATAAACAGCTTACAGACTTAATTGGTTAGCCACTTTTCTCAATTTAGTTCACCAAAAGGACAGAAGATAAATAGTAAATTTTGTAACGATACCGGATGTTTGGGGATTAATACAAATTATATGCATTTTAACTGCACGTCATGAATTTATTTAGCTACTCTTCTTGGACATGTATTTCCCAAAGAGTTTGAGGTTCATGAATCTGGATATCATCTAAGAAATATTCCAAGAATTTCTAAGTCGGGTCAGTGGGAAAACTACATATTAAAGTCTATTTAGTTCATATACTTGGATCTAAATAAAGTACATCGCATTGTAACGTCTGTCATTGTGTGTATTTTGTGTGTGTGTGTTTCATCATGGTGTGGCACACCACAAATCCTTGTCAGTTATCTAGCTGGAATGAACTTAATCACACATAATCCCAAATTCTTCGAGAAGGAAACTTCTCTAAAATAGCCCCAAAGTCGTTTTCCATTTATCTCTGAAAGCTCGTATGTCTTCAAAGATCTTTTGTCATCTGATATGAGAGCACTTTTAATCAACTCTTATTTTTTTTCAGAAAAGGGGGAAAATGTTCTAAATCTAAAGAGTTAGTTTCTCATCCCCCTAGCTGGACTCCAGCCTAGATAAAACAAGATTTTAGGGTCCTGTGTTGTTAATGTGCTGTCCATATGAATAACGAGCAAGTCTTCAGAATTATTTCACACTTCTAGGAAAATCTGTAGCCTTGTCTTTCCGCAACAGTATTTGATGCTGCTGAAGATACTGGTAGATTTTCATGTGGGAGATTCTGATAACTTCCATCTAAGGAAGTTGTAAAACCTGTGTCCATCCCCTTCTGGGGCCTGTGTAGAAATTAATGCAGATAAAGACTATTTAAAAAAATTATATGTTCCTCCATCTTCTCAAGCTTTCTTTTTAAATTTCTGAGAGCCTATCCACAGTCTGAGCATCAAGACATCCATTAATAACCAGAAAACAGAGATCCAAATTCTTATTAAGTTCCAAAGTCATTCAGAGACTCAGATGCAAAATTAAAGAGGTTTTCCTGCCCCCAGATATAGAGATGCTGTGAGCTGAGGGCTGTGAGGGAAAGGGAGAAAGGAAGGACCATATGGGTAGGAGGAATGTTGTCCATTGGAGCAAGAAACTATCTATCTGCCACTAGTACCAGAGAGATTTGTCACCACCTGCTCACCCATCTTTCCAGTCTCCATTCAAGAGAGCACTGTATATACATCATCGTGCAACACACTCTGTCTGTGTCCTTTTATCTGTCTTCCAATGAAAACCATCCATTAACAAGAGCTAGTGTACTGCACATTGATTGTTCATCAGGAGTCATAAGCACTAACTTCCTAAGGTCTCTTTAGCCTTCCACCCTGCGAAGATGACCCGCATGATACTTATAAACTCCAGCAAGCTAGAGAAGGGCCCTGGGCTCCTAAATGGATGAAGTGATTATAGAAAGGAAATCTCATGTACCTCGAGATCTCCAGCTGAGCTAGAACATTGGTAGAACACTCTCACTTACCCAACGCACCTATTTCACTTATGAAATGGAGAGTAATTTCAAAAGTCCCTGATTTTCATTATTTTATTTCTCATTATGTTCATTATTTTCATTATTGCATCATTTAAAAAATTAAGAATAAAATCGCATGGACTGTCAACTGATACTGCTTAGGCTAGTAAAATGATTGGGTGGTTTAACCAACCACTTATTCAAGGAAAAGTGATTTTTCTTCAAATTTAGAGTGACCTTCATGTGCCAGCTTAGAAGCTGTCATTCATGATCTCCTTTGGTGTCTACCCACTGATTTTGTTTTATGCTGGATAGCTGTTCTCATCATAGCTCTTTGGGGTACAAGAAACCTAAACCCTCTCAACAGTAGATCAAGTGAAAAGAGAAGCTATTCTGAGGATATATGGAATCACAGAATACAAGAGCAGAGATTGCTGTACAGCTGGCCTCACAGCAGCTAAATCTGAAACAAAATCAGGAGCCAGGACATCTGTACTCACCATAGCTTGGTCTCAAGGATGATGTTGCCTTTTATCTTGATCTCTCTCTGGTATCTGCCTCATTCTCTTTTATCTGTAAACCACAGAAATTGAGTCTTCCATTTCAGCTGGCAACGGTCTTCTAAACTACATGGAACACTAGGTATAGTACTAGTTTAAAACTACTAATAGTACTGGTTTATGATTATTGAGCCATTACTGTGCATCAGATCCTGTGTATAGTATGTGTTATTTTATGTGATTTTCATGACAGTCTTATGAGTACTATTCTTATTCTCATTTACAAAGGAGGATGCCTTATAGAAACTAAATCATTTGTTCCAGGACATAGTAGAGGTATATCTGGGCCCCCAAATGGAGTAACCTCTGGAAATATGGGCAAAACATGTCATTAAAAGCATGGATAGGAAAGTTTGGAGTGCCTTCTCTCCCTGTACCTCCCTGGAGAATGAAAACAGCATTGAGTCATACTAGACTTCACTTAAGTATCCTCTCCAACACACATATACCCTGTTATCATTCACATTCTGTGTATCTCAGATTCATCAATTTCTCTCCATTCCCTAATTTAAGATTGCCATAATTTAGACATCTTACTTGACACTAAACAGTCTCTCTGATTAAATGTGCCTCAGCACCCCTCCCCCAACCCATCTGACTCTTACTTCATTACCCAACTTGTATCACCTCTTCCAGAGGTCCTTCCACAAACCACCATGCCCACAGCTAATGGATGCACTCCTCTGTATCCCTGGAGCATCCTGAATAACATCTGTCATAACTTATCATAATGTACTATAATCTTTTGTTCATGTGTCATCTCCTGTAATAGGGAGACTCACTCATTCATGCATGCATCAAAATTAGTTTTTGATCACTGACCGTGTGCCACGCATTATGTCAAATACTTGGGATTATAATGAAGAATAAAGATATCCCTTTGCTCCCATGAAGGCTTCAGTCCAGCAGGGGAGACAGATCATAACCTAACCATACCTATAAATCTATAAATTGGAACTTGCATGTTCAGAAAGATAAGAATTCAATCCTATGAGAGGAGGTAATAACAAAGAATCTGAAGGAGGCTGAGAAGGCTTCTGTGAAGAAGTGAGAGATGTGAGATGTGAGGTACGACTCAAGCTGGCTGGGTGAAGAGGCTTGCAGACAGAGAGAACAGCATGGAAAAAGCCCTAGGTTTTGATTAAGACCTTGAGGGAAAGCTGAAACTCAAGGAACAATGAGATCATACAGGAGAGGAGGCTGAAAAGATAGATGCGGGGCAGGGGGAGCGGCAAACAACAGAGTGCTTTAATTGAGCTGTGTATTTCCAGTTCCTAATATAGTTCTTAAACTGAGACGTGCTAATCGAATATAGAGATGGTAGCAATGGAGGGATCTGCTGTGGGAAACTGGGTAGGAAGTCAGCTTAAAATTTGCATAAAGTGTGGTGAGGAGACAGCATGAGAGTCCTCTACTGAGACAAATCTCCCTGTGTAGTGTCTGACAACAGACTTAAAAACATCTATCCTAATACTTCAGACAATGTCAAAGCAAAGCAAGCCAAATTGCCTTTTTGATATCGCCGACTTCCACACACACTGTTACCCACACGCTGCTGTCACTTGAACATCTCACTCTCTCTCTACTTCCGACCACTCATCCTGCTGCGAAGAATCCTCACAAACACCCCCAAAATCAATCAAACAAAACTTTGTGATGGAAATTTTAAGTCACTTCTTTTCAATTCTACTTTCTAGCTTGAGATAATATTTTGACTAGTGGGTCCATTGTACATAGGGGGGCATCAGAGTAAATGGATCCTAACTTTGGGTATATTTAAACATTGTGGAGAATTACAAAGTGGTGTCAGTTCATTTTCTTCCTGATTAGTATTTATCTTTTACATTGACTCCAGTTCATTCCTTTATGAATTGAAAATGTCATGTTCGATGTAGCACAAAAAAATTTATAGAAAGTATACAAAAAGGCCTCCATAACACCTGTACCAAAGGACACCTGATGAACTCATTCTTGAAATCTGGGGAGGTGATTCAAATTCAAATGAGTAAGAAGGCATTATACGACTATTTTGTGGAGATGGAGGTGATGGAGAAATGGTTGTTTCTTACATTACCAAGTCCTGATCCCTTCAAAATCTTCAAGCTCATGGGTTTGAGAAAGGATGTAATGAAGCCGCATGTAGTTGTTGTTAGTTGCTGTTGAGTCAGCTCTGATCTTATGTATAACAGGACAAAACACTGCCCAGTCCTGTACCAACATCATGATTGTTGCTAAGTTCGAGTCCATTGTTTTGACCACTGTGTCAATTCTCCATATACACTATGGAAATTCTCTACTGTACTTGATAGCCCTTATGAAAAAATTATAATAACTACAGGAACTGAGACTTTGTTGTTCGCTGACTGTCAGACACTCGCATGTTACCAGCATCGCATCTCATCTTTACAACAATACGTGAGAAGGTTACTGTTGTTATTATCTCCATTTTACTGATGGAGAAACTGAGTGTCAAAAATAAGAAGAGGCTTGCCCAAGGTTACACAGCTACCCAGTTGCAGAACCAGGATTCAACCTCACCAGTCTGATAGCAGCGCCCATGCTTTTATTCAGATAAGATACTAAGGTTACATTGGTTCCCAAACAGACAAATGGAAAATTTATATGGCAGTATAGAATCATTGTATCTGGGGACATAGACAGGCCTGGATTTCAACCCTAACTGTGCCACTGATTAGTCACATGTCCTTCAGCATGTTATTCTCTTGAAACTGCAGTTTCCTCGTCTGTGAAAAGCAAATGAAAAGAGTACAACACCAAAGAGCTGAGAGAGATAATCCATAAAAAGTACTTAAATGTATACTCCAATCTCCTGGCATGTAGTGAGTGTTGAATTTTATTAGCAATGATAAACTCTTGTGATTATCTCAAGAAAAAAGTATTAAATTTGTATTTTCATTAATAAGTGCATTTCCAAATTTTGAGACAAGAAACCATGAATCAGAACTGCAGTTTTGATTGTAATACTTGTATTTGGGTACCTCTTCCTCGTTTGATTACCATCAAACATAAAATGAAGCTTTCAAGCTTCCAGAACTTTGTACAGGGAAACAAAATCAGGCCAGACCGTGATATAGAAGCCTGTCTCCAGTAAGGCATGAAGAGTGAAGACAAACTGAATGTGATGTGCTTGTTTTTCATTCAGAAGTGAAGATATTAAAGTCTTTATTTTCTAATCCCAGTTCAAGTAGTCTTGTACCTGAGTATGTGTTGTTTAGGCATAATGGGACATTCTTTTGTCCTGAGTGTTCTACAAACTCAACCGAACGGTACACTCCTTTAATTGGTCTCCATGGAGAAAGCAGAGGAAAGATGAAGTTTGTGTATGGGTAGGGCCAGTCAAAAGCCAGGTGTTTTTAACTGCATAAAGGGTATAATAATCTCTATCAAAAAAATTAATCTGGCAATTTTTAAGCATTTAATATAACCTGTAATAAGTAAACTTAAGTTTTTATGTCATGTTACTTTCGAGTTGCTAGTGTTACATGCTGTGGCAGTTTGGGACTAGGATAGACTAAGTTAGTTTTTGCAAAAATTAAAGGAATATGATGTAAAAGATTTGTCTGTCCTTTACCTCTGTACTTCTATCTAAATACAACCTCATCCAGCTATAAGATTGTTTCAAGCAATACTATCAGAAAAGATAGTGTAAATATACTCTTGGCTGCTACTTACAAGAAACTGAATATAAACAGGTTCAACCCCAGAATCTCATCACATCCTGCACTTAAAATGGTTGTTTTAATGTACTTTGAAGAGCTGGGTGGTACAAATAGTTAAGCAGTCAGCTACTGACTGTAAGGCTGGTAGTTTAAATCCACCCAGAGGCACCTCAGAAGAAAGACCTGACAATCTACTTCTAAAATCGACAGTCATTGAAAACCCTATAAGCAGTTCTACTCTGAAGCAGTTCTACTCTGAAACATATGGAGTTGCCATGAGTCTGAAGTGACTCAACAGCAACTTTTTGTTTGTTTGTTTTGTTTTTGTTTTTTCCTGCGTTCCTTACCCTTTTCCTTGGGTTGATATGCTGAGAATTTTCTTTTCCATTTTGATGCAACCAAAATAGAAGACCTCAAGCAGAAGCATGTTCTGTTCTCAACTGTCCCTGATGTTCCTGGGTGGGGACAAAACGGGTACCAGGATGAAATTAACATGGAGCTTTTAATCAAAAGGTAGAATTATTCAGTATATACGTATGACCAACATAATCAACCATTAACCAGATGTGAAATTTCTACAAATGGACTCAACAGTCTGCTGACTGATGGACAGAATTTTAGTATATATTTCAGAGAGTTACACCATTTGTCTGAACCCTGTCATTTTTGAGGATTTCTTCTTGCAGGCTCTGAGAAATTCAAGATAAAACTATCTAATACCACCTCCTGTCTAAACAAAAAATGATACATAAAATGGCCCAAGAAAGTGCCCAAATCAGAAAATTCATTCACTTGACAAATACATACTTATCCTCTTCAATGCTGAGCATCAGAGGTAGAGTGACCAATAGGACATGGTCCCTGCTCTAATGATTATGAGGTCTGTGATGGTTAAGGTGATGTTGTTAACTTGGCTAGGCCATGATTCTCAGTAGTCTGGCAGATACTATGTAATCATCCTCCATTTTGTGATCTGATGCTAGCAGCCAATCAGTTGAAAGGGGAGTTTTCTTAGGGGTGTGGCCTGCATCCAATATATATGGATGTCCTGGCAAAGCTCACCTTCTCTCAGTCATGCATTTGACCCTGCATTTGCCTCATCATCCTCTGACCTCTGGTTCTTGGGACGTGAGCCAGCAGTCTGCCATCTGACCTGCAGATTTTGAGTTCATTAGCCCCTGCTACCACGTGAGTCAGGAGAAGCCTGCAGCTTGCTGCTGACCCATGGATTTTGGACTTGCCAACCTCCACAATTGTGTGAGCCATTTCCTTGAGATAAATCTCTCTATATATATTTTTATATACACTTTACTGGTTTTGCTCCTCTAGGGTACCCAGCCTAGGACAAGGCCAAGGGAGACAACAGACAAATGAAGGGGTGATTTCAAAGTTGTGTGATTTGTGTTGTGATGGGGATAAAGTCAGGATGCTCTGAGAGCAGAGGTGAGGGTGTTTAACCATGGAAGCAGGGGTTCTGGATGGCTTCTCAGCAAAATTAGCATCCAAACTGAGACCTCAAGTAACCAGGTAAGAAGATGGGATAGAATGTTCTCGGCAGACCTGACAGGGAACACAACCAAGAGTCCCTGATGGAGCAGGAGAAAAGTGGGGTGTAGAACTCAAATTCTGGTAAAAAAGACCAGAGTTAATAGTCTGACTGAGACTAGAGGAACCCCAGAAAGCATGGCCCCCCAGACTTTTGGTCAACTCAGAACTAAAACCATTCCTGAGGCCAGCTCTTCAGACAAAGATTAGACTGGACTGTAGGACATGCAATGATACTCGTGAAGAGTGTGCTTATTAGCTCAAGTAGATACATGAGACTAAATGGGCAGCTCTTGCCTGGAGTTGAGATAAGAAGGCAGAGAAGGTCAGGAGCTGGTTGAATGGACACAGGAAATCAGGGGTGGAGGGGAGGAGTGTGCTGTCATAGTCATAGTGCAGGGAGAGTAATTAGGGTCACATAACAACGTGTGTATAAATTTTTATGTGAGAGACTAACCTGAATTGTAAACTTTCACTTAAAGTACATCAATAAAATTTTAAAAAATTCTTCAAAAAAAAACCCACAATATTCTCAGCAGAAAGAGCAGCATATGCAAAGCTCCAATGGCAAGAAGGAGCTTAATGAGTCCAAGTAACAGAAAGAAGTTCAATGCGCCTGTGTGTAGAGGAGTATGGATGGGGCTGGACAGAGGTGAGACCAGAGCAGGCAGCAGGTCAAGCTCACGCAGTGCCTGGCAGCCACGGTAAGGTGGGGAACTCTGTCCTTAAGAGAAACGAGGGCATCCAGTAAGGGTTTTGTGCACATAAATGACACAGTTAGATTTGTATTTGAGTGTATCACTAGATAACAAAATAATTTAAAGAAATTTCCTCTAATATAACTGCTATACATAGTACTTGGGCCCATATTTCTGACTGATAAAGAGAATAAACCCAAGAAATGCCAGAAAGGATGCACGTCAATTCTGATAGTTAGGTCACTGCTCTGTCAGCAAACCCCATCATGATGTTGCCAGCAATCTCAAAAACTCAAGAGTGAAGGTTATGCAAGAAGAAGTTTCTCCCTGGAGAAATCCTAGTATCTTACTAGCCACATGACTGTGAAGCCCTGTACTGAGCCAATTCTAAAGGTCTAGGACAAAATTCCAAAGTTCTTCATGATACCTTTTGGTATTGAATCAGGAATCACTGTGGTACAGGGAGAGTTGATTCCATTCACAGGGAAGATGTGTAAGGTGAGATTAAGAGGAGATACTTCATACTAGGAAAATTGAATAGTACAATGAATTTCAATTCTAGCTGCACATTGGAATTACCCAGAAAGATTTTTTTTTTAAAGTATCAGTGTTTTGATCATACTCAAAGTATCAATGTTTTGATCATACTCATACTTATTTAATTGGCCTGGGTGGGAACAGGTTATTTGTATATATTTTTTTTTAAAGCTCTACAAGGGATACTAAAAAAACCAAAACCAAACTCATTGCCGACTCATAGTGACCCTGTAGGACAGAGTAGAACTTCCCAATAGGGTTTCCAAGGAGTGGCTGGTGGATTTGAACTGCTGACCCTTGGCTTAGTAGCTGAACACTTAACCACTGTGCCACCAAGGGATACTAAGTTGTAGCCAAAATTGAGAACCCAAGGAGTAGTGGCTAAGAACATGGGCTGGGGCAGCGTGGGTTGGAATTCCAGCTCTGCCACTTACTTCTCTGCTCTCAGTTTCTTCATTTGGAAAATGGGGATGATAATAGTATCTACTTCATAGTGTCACTATCAGGATTAAATAAGTTAAAAAGTAAAGTGATTTGCAAAATACCTGGCATGTGAGTATTCAATGAATGTAAGCTATTATTTTTAACTCTGGTGAAATTAATAGCAGGAACAAGGACAGCGGGAATGGAAATCACAGGGCATGTTCTGCAGACACCAATTAGTTTGGTTTGGGTGATGCCTGCAGGATAATAGGGAAAAACATTTAGAAAGGCAGGTCGGGACCAAATTACTTTCTTGAGTTCCAGGCTGATGTTTAACTTTGAGCAAGTGTTCAGTAATTAATCATCTAATAACAAAGTCCCCAAGTGTGAGACAAACAGGTGTATATTGTACAAAATAGAACAAAGGATCATTCAGAGTCCATTCCAAACATTGGACTCTGATTTTAATTTAACGCAAATGTGGAACCAGCAGATGTCTCTATGAAAAGCGGAGATTAAATCAGCCCAGGCCTTCAACAATGAACAGTGAGCCACTAGGTATTAATAACCTCTGGCGCTCAGTGAGGCAGACGCTCATCTTGGTGACACCTTGGTTCTCATTAGCAAACAGAGCCAACTCCACTGCTGTTGTCCAGCACGCTTTATAAGGAAACTCTAAATCATGCTGCAAATTCTTTCTGTTCTTTTAATTTTCAATTTATAAACATTCCAAAAAGCATTAAAGGTGGCTTATGTGGACACATCAACAGAGAAAGATAAAGATAAAATGTAATATAGACATGAAAGGAAGTCAGGCCACAGGAAAATAAGGGCAGAAGACTGAAGAGGGAACCAGAAGGGATGCTAGCACACCTAGAGCAAGTGGTAGGACCTACAAATAAGCCAGACTGGGCTACAAGTTTGACTTTGAGCTTTCTAACAGGCACTTTGTCATGGATTGAATTGTGTCTGTCAAAATATCTGTCAATTTGGTTAGGCCATGATTCCCAGTATTGTGATTGTCCACCGTTTTGTCATCTGATGTGATTTTCCTATGTGTGGTAATTCCTACCTCTATGATGTTAATAAGGCAGGATTAGAAGTGGTTATGTTAATGAGGCAGAACTCAATCTAGAAGATTAGATTGTGTCTTAAACCAGTCTCTTTTGGGATATAAAAGAGAGAAGCGAGCAGAGAGACAGAGGGACCACCTACCACCAAGAAACCAGAGCCATGAGAATAGTGCATCCTTTGGACTAGAGGTCACTGGGCTGAGAAACTCCTCCACCAGGGGAAAATTGATAATAAGGACTTTCCCCCAGAGCTGACAGAGAAAAAGCTTTTCCTTGGAGCTGGCACCCTGAATTCAAACTTCTAGCATCCTGGACTGTGAGACAATAAATTTCTCTTTGTTAAAACCATCCACTTGTGGTATTTCTGTTATAGCAGCACTAGACGACTAAGTCAGAGTGTAGTACCAGGAGTGGGGTGCTACTCTAACAGATACTTACAATGTGGAACCAGTTTTGAAACTGTGAATGGGTAGAAGCTGGAATAGTTTTAAGATTGCCTTAAAGAGACTCTTGGTGGAATTATGGACATCAAAGACAATTCTGGTGAGAACTCAGAAGGAAGTGAAGAAAGCTGTTACACTGGAGACAATACAAATGACGAGAAGCAGGAGCAGAGAACAAGCAGTAGTGGAAAACTGGAAGCAGCGGAGAACCGGAAGCAGCAGAACCAGGAGACCAGCATGACACAGAGCGAGACAGCTGAGTGCCTTTGTGCAGGAGGCTTCCTGGCGAAGTAGGGTGCCTCTGGCACTTATTGATGGAGCTGAAGAGATTTGGAACACTTGCCCCAGCAGGCAGACATGAGCGGTGAGACCTGAGGGGCCAAGAGGCCAAGGAACCAGGAAGCAGAAGCTGAAAAGTCAAGGAACACAGGAAGCATAGCTGCCTCAGGCTCAAAGGGTAGGGACACGAATTCTGGGGTCTCAAAAGGTGGAGTCATCACTTAGATGAACTAGGAGAATGGTGTGCCCAAAGCTGAGGGAGTAGAGTTGCCATTCCAGTAGGACTGGGAGGCTGATCTAAAGCTCAGAGCTGAGGAGCTTTCACCCAGAATCTGGAGAGTGTGGCCAATACCTAGAGTCTGGAGGGCAGGGCCATTGTCTAAATGGTCTCAGAGAATAGAGGATTATTTTTAAGCCTTGATAACTAATGTGATGTGTTCTGCTGACTTGCTTGGCTACTGTTATCTCTTGTTTTCCTCTAATTTCTCCCATTTGTAATGGAAATGTCTAGCTTGTGTCTGTTCCACCATAGTACTTTTGAAGCAGATAACTTGTATTCTAGATGTCACAGATAGAGGAATTTTGCAGATGAGATTTTGAACTTGGAGTTGATTTAAGAGTTTTGCTATGATGTGATGGGCAAATGTGTTCTGCATGTGGCAAGGACAGGAATTTGGGGGGGCCAAAGGGTGGAATGTCATGCACTGAATTATGTCCCCCCAGAAAATCTGTCAACTTGGCTAGGTCATGATTCCCAGTGTTGTATGATTGTCCACCATTTTGTCATCTGATGTGATTTTCCTAAATGTTGTAAATCCTACCTCTATGATGTTAATAAGGCAGAATTAGAAGCGGTTATGTTAATGAGGCAGGACTCAATCTACAAGATTAGATGTGTGTCTTAAGCCAGTCTCTTTTGAGACATAAAAGAGAGAGTAGAGCAGAGATACAGGGGGACCTCATACCACAAAGAAACCAGAGCCATGAGAATAGCACGTGCTTTGGACCTGGGGTTCCTGCACTGAGAAGCTCCTTGACCAGGGAAGATTGATGACAAGGACATTTCCCCAGAGCTGACACAGAGAGAAAGGCTTCCCTATTGAAAAGCAAAGATGTCACCTTGAAGACAAAGGTGCGCCTGACCCAAGCCATGGTTTTTCAGTTGCCTCATATGCATGCAAAAGCTGGATAGTGAATAAGGAATACCAAAGAAGAATTGACGCCTTTGAACTGTGGTGTTGGCAAGGAATATTGAATATACCATGGTCTTCCAAAAGAACGAACAAACCTGTCTTGGAAGAAGTACAACCAGAGTGCTCCTTAGAAGCAAGAATGGTGAGACAACATCTCACATACTTTGGACATGTTATCAGGAGGGATCAATCCCTGGAGAAGGACATCATGCTTGGTAAAGTGGAGGGTCAGTGAAAAAGAGGAAGACCTTCAAGGAGATGGATTGTTGCAATGGCTTCAACAATGGGCTCAAGCATAATAACGATTGTGAGGGTGGCGCAGGACTGGGCAGTGTTTCGTTCTGTTGTACCCAGGGTCACTATGAGTTGGAACTGGCTTGATGACCACCTGACAACAACAACAAGCCTTCTAGACTATGAGAGAATAAATTTCTCTTTGTTAAAGACATCCACTTGTGGTATTTCTGTTATAGCAGCACTAGATAACTAAGACACACTTCAAAGGAAAACAAGATTGATACCTGATTTAGAATGTTTCCAGCTAAATCCAGGTAGGTTCTTAAGATAAAAACAGCTATTCTTATCACAATGCTAGAAAGAAATATCTTCAAGTTTAAATAAACAGATGTATTAGTTAGGGTTCTCCAGAGAAACAAAATCAACAGTATATATACGTATATATGTATATGTATCTGTGTATAGATATATGTATGTGTGTATATGTATATATGTGTATGCATATATACATACATATACATACACATAGAGAGAGAGAGACTGATTGATTTTAAGGAGTTGGCTCACACCATTGTGGGGGCTGGCAAGTCCAAATCTGTAGGTCAGATGACAGGCTGCTAACCACTACAGTCTTGAGTCTGAAATCCATAAGCCAGGCAGACTGGAAATTCTGGCAGGGTACTGTGTTATGGTCTTGAGGAAGAATCCTTTTGCCTTCAGGAAACCTCAGTGTTTACTCTTTAAGGCCTTCAACTGATTGGACAAGGAAGGCCCAATTACATTATGGAGGGTAATCCACTTTACTTAGTCAACTGATTATAAATGTTAATCGTATCTAAATACCTTCACAGCAACATCTAGACTAGTGTTTGCCCAAACAACTGGGCACCATAGCCTAGCCAAGTTGACACATAAAATTAGCCATCACAATAGGATACTGTGTAAAATAGTGAGTACGATCTTCATGCCATCTCAGTACCTTGATAAAATGCATGACACATAGTGGCTGCTAATAAATAGTGAGAGAAGGGAAGGAGGAAGGGAAGAAGGAGGAACTTGTACTGTAAATTCACAAAATTCACGGAATGCTTTGCCAATGTTCCTCAGTGCAGGCTAATGGCTCCCATAATTCAAAAAAAGCAATTCTATGAGTTGTGTACAAAAAATGGCCTAGTGTAGGCACCAGCTCTTAGCTAGTCTAACTGAAACCAGAAATAGAGTTTAGTGCTTAGAAAAAGGAATAGATTAAGTATCCCACAGGCAATCTTCCTAAATATGATTTCTCTTCACCAGGCATCTGGTAAGTACTGGAATGCAGTAATTTGTTATGCTCCAGTATAACTCCAACTGCTCCTTTCAGTGGCTTAACACAATAGAAATTTACTCCTAACCCACACAAAAAGGGATTCAGGTGTCCCTGAATGAGACATGGCTCTCCTCCATGTGGTGATTCCAGGAAGCCTCAATCCTTCCATATTGTGACTTTGTCATATATGGCTTCTAAGGGTATCTACATCAAGTGGTAGACAGTGGAGAAGGTCCAGCTACTTTATCCCGTGGGCCCAGAAATGTCTCACTTCACAGTCACATTCCACTGGTTCCCCCTCATTGCCAGGGTGTTGGGGAAAATAGTCCCTGGTGGGGAAGCCCCCTCCCAGTAACATCCTTCCTCTATGAAATCAAAGGACAGATCTCTATAAGCACCTGTCTTTCTCTTCCACGTTACTCATCTCTGGCCACAAAATACCTCTGCCCACCCTTCTGCTCATACACAGGACACATCCCTCCCTTCACCAAAAGGGGCAGTGCAGAGCCCCACCCTGAATGCATCCAGCTCAAAGTTCAGATTCTCCAAGTAAATCATAGTCTTTGCCTTGGGTCGAGATGGGGCTGCTCCTCATAGACTGGCCATGAGTTATCTGTCACCCCACCTCCCACCATGCCCACACACCAAACATATAGGTGTGGGAGCAGGGGCAGAATAACTGCGGTAAAAACTCCCTTTCAGAGCAGGGAAGAAAGGAAAAAAACAGCAGCCATCATTTGGGAATGGGTCATCTTTGTTATGTTAATGAGTCAAATACTTTTTTTTTTTTTTTTAATCTAAGCTTGTCGTTGTTTGGGCAACGCAATTCCGTTAAACATTCAGAAGGCTCCTGACCTACGTTCTCCCATCACTTCTGCCCACCAATGATGAACAAACCGAAAAAACCAAACCCATTGCCATCAAGTTGATTCCAACTCATGGCAACTCCATGTATTACAGAGTAAAACTGCTCCATAGTGTTCTCCAGCTTATAAGCATTACAGAAGTGTAGCTCAGGTGAGTAGATTCACACCACCAACCTTTTGGTTAGTAGCCAAGAGCAAATCATTTGTACCAGCCAGTGATAACATCCAATATTATCTCCTAGAAACAGTTCTCAAGTCTGCTTTTTTTCTTTGCTCCCTACTCTTGTGTGACACACGTGATTTCCACTCACATGCCATTGGCCAGAGGTAGTCACAGGACCACACCTAAATGAAGGGAGCCTGGAAAGCGTAGCCCTTGACTGGGCTTTAAGTAACAAGTATATTCCATGGAAGGAAGCACAAGACTTTGGTGAGGAGCTGGCCATTGTGCTACAATTCCCCAAGAACATTTCCGGGAATATGGATAGTCTGCTGCATACGTATGATGTTAAATGCCACTGCTGTTAGCTCTTCTTTTCACACGGATGGATCTGGGTTCAAATCCCACCTTCACTACTGAAAAAACAGTTGGTGTTGTGTTGACTCTCACTCATGGTTTCCCTGTGTGTGTCACAGTAGAACTGTGCTCCAGAGGGTTTTCAGTGGCCTTTCTTCCAAGGTGTCTCTGGGTGGACTTGAACCTCCAACCTCTCAGTTATCAGCTGAACACATTTATTGTCTGCACCACCCAGGGACTCTCCTTCGCCACTTACTCTTCTGTAATCTCAGGCATTACTCTACCCCTTCTGAATATTATATTTTGTTGTCTTTAAAATATTGATCTTTAATAACCTGCAATATGCAGATGACACAACCTTGCTTGTTGAAAGCGAAGAGAACTTGAAGTACTTACTAATGAAGATCAAAGACCATAGCCTTCAGTATGGATTACACCTCAACATAAAGAAGACAGAAATCCTCACGACTGGACCAGTTTTTCTTGATGATGATAGTCCATAGCTGTGTTTAGTCATTGTTGTAACCCAATGGCAATTAGACAAAATTTGGAATCCTGATATTTACATCTCTCGTGCTTTTCATACCTCATAAATTTTGCATTTTGAGCACTTCTTTCCTTTATTGCAAAACTAGCTGCTTACCCAATTAGATACAGTATGTTATCTGTTTCTGCCATTTTTGTTTTCGCATTTTGAGAAAGTGAAAATTTAAGACTCATTGATGCCAAGTGCTCCAATTCTGTTGGGAGAAAGTCTTCCAACTGTGCACTGTTTGATCCAAATTTGTGTGGTTGTAGGATGTGCACCTTTGTAGAATTTACCACCAAAGGATTATCAGCTTTACGAGATTATTGTTTTAATCAGTCAACAAATGAGCAAATGATCTATGCAACAAAGTATGGGCAAACGAATTGTCTCTGAGGAATTCTCCATGGATAATTTGTATTAAACAAATATATAAATATGATGCAGTTTCAGAAATTGAAATTAACATTGAGCATGAAAAGTTTTTGAAAAGAGTTCTAGCTATAAACTGGTGTCGTGGATTGAATTACGTCCCCCCAAAAATGTGTGTATCAATTTGGCTGGGCCATGATTCCCGGTATTGTGTTATTTTCCTGTATGTTGTAAATCCTGCCTCTCTGATATTAATGAGGGGGGATGGGAGGCAAGACTCAATCTACAAGATTGAATTGTGTCTTGAGGCAATCTCTTTTGAGATATAAAAGAGAGAAGTGAGCAGAGAGACAGGGGGAGCTCATACCACCAAGAAAGCAGTGCCAGGAGCAGAGCGCATCCTTTGGATCTCTGGTCCCTGCAAGGAGAAGCTCCTCAACCACGGGAAGATTGAGGATAAGGACCTTCCTCCAGGGCCAACTGAGAGAGAAAGACTTCCCCTAGAGCTGACGCCCTGAATTTGGACTTTTAGCCTACTTTACTGTGAGGAAATAAACTTCTCTTTGTTAAAGCCATCCACTTGTGGGATTTCTGTTACAGCAGCACTAGATGACTAAGACAACTGGGTAGGAGAGAATCCTTCTATTTGGGTCAATGTACATCCAACTGGCCGAAAGCAATGGTTCTCAAACATTATGCCTCAGAATAACCTGGAAGGTTTCTTAAAACACAGATTTCTGGGCCTCATCTACAAGGTCTCTAATTCAGTAGGTCTAGTGCAGGGCCCCAAAATAAGCATTTTCCAAAAAATGTCCAAGTGTAGCTGATGCAGCTGCTCCTAGGATCACATTCTGAGAACCACAAGCCTAAAGCAGAGGTCAGCAAACTGCATCTTGTAAACCCTATTCAGCCCGCCACCTATTTTGTAAATAAACTTTTACCGAAATACAGCTATGTGTATTTGTTTCTGTATTGCCTATAGATGCTTTCATGCTATAACAGCAGAGTTGAATAGCTGCGACAGAGATCACATGGCCTGCAAAGCCTAAAATGTTTAACAGCTGTTCCTGTGCATAGAAAGTAGTTTGTTGACTCCTGGCTAAAGAAATGGAAGATGCGTGTGGAAGAGGACAGCAAGCGAGGGGCCGGTCCCCCTCCCTTCTGTCTGCACCTCACACAGGTTCCCTTTACTGCCTGAGTTAGGGATTAGCTACCAGCTCGCCAGCAGCACAGTCAATTATAAGGACAAATCATTTATATATGCCCGTCATTAAAGAATGAAAATTAAAGGGAATTGAATTACACACTTCAGTACCCAATTTCTACTAGAAGGATAGAAGACTTATGTCTGAAAAGAATCACAAAGTCAGCTTTTATCTCAAACCTCTCGCTCCTGGAAAAGAAATAGCGGTGTTCTTTCCCTTTTGAGGCAACAAGCGGCTCCATCAATGTGACGAATGGTTCACTGCCATGTCCAGTTAATTAGACACACACACACAGCTGGATCTGAAGCACAAGAGGTGAAACGCCGCGTGTATCGCAGAGAACCAAATCATCTGAAGACAGTCACCACAATACAGTAAATACATATGCATGCTCTGTCATTAATGCAGTAAATAACAAGATCTATCAATGAGTCTAATAACAATCACAATTTTGAAGTAATGAAGGGTATAAACAATATTTTAATGAATCTGCAGCAATCTTACTGAGCCGGCAGAGAAGAGAGGTCTATGTCATTCTGGAGACTCCTTGGTTTTACCTTACCCACTGCCGCTGAGTCGATTCCAACTCATAGCCACCCTATAGGACACAGTAGAACTGCCCCATAGGGTTTCCAAGGCTGTAATCTTTAAGGAGTAGACTGCCATATCTTTCTTCCACAGAGTGACTGGTGGATTTGAACCACCGTCCTTTTGGTTAACAGCCAAGCTCTTAACCACTGCACCACCAGGGCTTCTTGGGCTTTACTGCAGGGGCGTCAATTATCTGTCCATTGCATTTCTGAGTGTGTCCAACAGTGGAGGTCGAGGAATCGGTTTCCTTTTGGTGGTGTTGGGCCATTTGCTGTCACCATTTGGATAAGAAACTTTGAAAGGATTTCTATGGTATTGGAACGTTACCCCATGCTAAAAAAGTGAGGTAAAGAAAAGGGAACTAACATTCATTGATTGTCCGTAAATGTGCCATGTACTGTGTTAAGTTTTTATGTTTACTAGTTCCAGTACACATCACGGCAGCCTCATGAGATTAGTCATAGTGTTATTCTATTGTAGAGAGAGGAAAACCGAGATTTAGAGAGCAGATAGCATATGGTCAAGTTGAACCCACTAGAGAATGCCAGAGCCAGGATTAAACTGTGGCCTGTCTAACAAGCAAACTGTTGGCTACTCCACTCCACTCATTGCAAATCCACCACCCCTTAATTTTCTGGTTGTTGTTGTTGTTGTTAGCTGCCATCAAGTCAGCTCCCGACTCATGGCGACCCCATGTGTTACAGAGTAGAACTGCCCTGTAGGCTTTTCTTGGCTGTAATCTTTATGGAAGTAGTTCACCATGGAGCCCTTGGGTGGATTCAAACAGTTAACCTTTAGGTTCGCAGTCGATTACAAACCATTTAGACCATCCAGGCTCCTCAGTTTAATTTTCTAGGAGTGATAATTAGATTCATGAGCTATGCATCACTTACTCTTGCTCTGGTTCCACTCAGTCCCCTACTGAGCCTCTTCTCTATAGAAAATACCCTTGCTCTGGGCACCTATGACCCTTGCTCCTAAACTGACTAATTTCTGGTCTGATCATTAACAAGCAGAAAGTTCATTCTAGCAATAGAAAAAATAGGTAGTGAGGGTAGATACTAGTTAAAACTAGAGAAGGATATGAGTTTTTATAGAGTAGTGTAACTCGAAAACAAAGAGAAGCACACCCAGCCCGATAAGCTGAATAATACCAAGGCTGGCATATAATTCCCACATCCTGAGTCAGCTCTTATCAGTTGTTTATAGCTACAGCAAGGCTGTGTTGAGAAAGATTCTGAGGCCATGTTCTGGCTTAGCGGGAAAGATTGTTATAAACAATAATCAGAAGAATCAACACATATAGTATGACTTGCCAGCTATGGATCTAAACACTTTACATTTATTAATTCAGATAATCATGCAACAATCCTATAAGGCAAGACAAATGAGGAAGCTAAAGCACCAGGGTTAAATTACTTGCCCAAATCCACATCTTCAATATTATGAAGTAGCAGAGCAGGGATAAGGGCCTAGGAAGAGAGAGCAGTAGTGTGTGTGACAGACATCGGCATCCCTGGGGTAATCCCCTAGTGAAGTAGTAAATAAAGAGGGAGTTTTGGAGTTTCTTAACCTGATTTGTGCCATAGATCCCTGAACAGTCTTTTGAGGCCCGTGGATCCCTTCTCAGGATAATGTTTTAAATGCCTGAAATAAAACACATCGGTAACTAAGTAAATCAATTATATTTAAATACAGTTTTCAAAATAATTTTTAGAAGTAAATTTGTATGCATGGTCCCTTATTAGTGCAGTAAATAACAAGAGTCTAGTAGCAATCATAATTTTGAAGAAATGAGGAGTATAAACAATATTTCAATAAATCTGTAACAATTGTACTGTATATGAAAATCTTTGTGATTTCTGTTTAGTGACAAAGTCACAGGTACTGCTGATTTTAGTGCAGTTTGTTGCCTTCTTTCATAATGGAAAATGAACAAAACTAAAGCTACTGCCATCAAGTTGATCCCAATTCATAGTGACCCTATAGGACAGGATAGAATTGCCGCATAGGGTTTCCAAGGCTGTAATCCTTACGGAAGCAGACTGCCACATATTTCTCCCCGTGGTGTGTTCAAACTGCCGACCTTTTGATTAGCAGTGGAGTGCTTAACCCCTGTGCCACCAAAAACCAAACCCCTTGCTGTTGAGTTGATTCCGACTCACAGGGACCCTACAGGACAGAGTAGAACTGCCCCATAGGGTGTCCAAGGCTGTAATCGTTAGGGAAACCAATTGCTGCATCTTTCTCCTGTGGAGAAGCTGGTAGGTTTGAACCACCAACCTTTCAGTTAGCAGCCAAGCACTTAACCACTGCACCACCAGAGCTCCTTTCATAACGGAAGGAGATGCTAAATTTCAGTTAAAAGTTAATGAAAGTAAAGATGTAATTTTTTTCTGCCCATTTAAGGTCACAGGACCTGTATTAGTCATTTAGTGCTGCTGTAACAGAAATAGCACAGGTGGATGGCTTTAACAAAGAGAAGTTTATTCTCTCACAGTCTAGTAGGTTACAAGCCCAAATTCCGGGCATCAGCTCCAAGGGAAGGCTTTCTCTGTTAGGTCTGGAGGAAGGTCCGTGTCATCAATCTTCCCTTGGTCTGGGAGTTTCTCTGCGCAGGGACCTCAGGTCCAAAGGACGCGCTCTGCTCCCGGCACTGCTTACTTTGTGTATGAGGTTCCCATGTGTCTCTGCTCACTTCTCTCTTTTATATCTCAAAAAAGATTGGCTCAAGATACTGTCTAATCTTGTAGACCTCATCAATCTAACTGCCACTAATGCATCTTATTACATCATAGTGATAGAGTTTACAACACATAAGAAATCACATCAGATGATAAAACGGTAGACAATCACACAATACTGGGAATCATGACCTAGCCAAGTTGACAGATATTTTTGGGGTACACAATTCAATCCATGTCAAGCCCTCTGAATTCTATCCACTGCAACTTTGAACTACGTTAAGAATAGCTCTGGTGCTGTAAAAGGAAAACTGGATATGAAAGACAGAAGTGGAACTTAATAACTTCTTTGTAATTGTATAACCTGAATAAGTCACCTGACCTCTCTGAGTTTTCATTATCTCACTGTAAAATGGGAATAAACCTCTCTTGGAGGACTGCTGGAAATAAGAAGAAAAAATAAGGTAGTTGGAATACTCTGTAAGCTGTAAAACCCTTGACTAATTCTAAAGGATCTTGACTGTTATTAGAGAAGCAGCCACAAGGTAGTGTAAGAATTTGAGTTGCCTATTACTTAGCTTTTATTCACATTGTTTTTAAAAACAAAACAAAACACAAAACTCTTATTGACATTCTCCTATGTGCCTGCGTCGGGATGGGTCCCATGCTAAGGTGCTGAATGAGATAGGTACCTGCCTTCCAGGAGGTTGTGTTCTACTGTGGGAGAGACAGCTACATCTCCACAGAATAGTCAGGTAAGTGCAGTGAAACAAATGCAGAGAGAAGAAGCAAGGAAGGCTTCCTGGAGGAGGTGATGTACCAAGCCTTAGGGTTGGATAGGAGTTAAACAAAGAAAGAGGTATTGGAATTACAATTAGAAGGGAAAGCATAGTAAATAGCACAGAAGTAAGAGATCAATTATGTATGCAGGAACTGAGACTAATTTCATTATTGCCAGAGCTTGAAGTGCTGAAGGAGAGAGATTTTTGAGAGCTGAGAGGGGAGAGGTAGAGGCCAAAGAATGGAAGATCTTACCTGCTGTATTAATGATCTTGGAGAGTATTCTCAAGGGGATGGGAAACACTTAGGTGTTCTAAGTACTAGGTAATTTACGTGGTCAAATTTATGTTTTAGATAGAGACTGCAAATTGGTGTTTTTTTTTAGGTGCCATCAAGTTAGTTCCGACTCATAGCAGCCCTATGTACAACAGAACGAAACACTGCCCAGTCCTGTACCATCCTCACAATCGTTGTTACGCTTAAGCCCATGGTTGCAGCCACTGTGTCAGTCCATCTCATTGAGGATCTTCCTCTCCTTCACTGACCCTCTACTTTACCAAGCACGATGTCCTTCTTCAGAGACTGATTCCTCCTGACAACATGTCCAAAGTGTGTGAGACATAGTCCCGCCATCCTTGATTCTAAGGAGCATTCTGGTTGTACTTCTTCCAAGACAGATTTGTTCATTCTTGTGGCAGTCCATGGTATATTCAATATTCTTCTCTAACACCACAATTCAAAGATGTGAATTCTTCTTCAGTCTTCTTTATTCATTGTCTAGCTTTCACATGCATAGGAAGCGATTGAAAACACCATGGCTTTGTCAGGCGCACCTTAGTCTTCAAGGTGACATCTTTGCTTTTCAACACTTTAAAGAGGCCTCTTGCAGCAGATTTGCCTGATGCAACGTGTCTTGATTTCTTGACTGCTGCTTCCATGGGTGTTGATTATGGATCCAAGTGAAATGAAATTGGTGACGCTCTGGAAATATCTAACTTACATATGTGTTTGGCCAGTATATCAATTTTAAAAAACCCTTCCCATGCTTAAAAATTAGGAGATTGCCTCCGCTGCCCCCCCTCCCACACACAAAATAATAAATTGAAAGATCTGACATTTCTGAGTCCATATTCCACATGGCATCTGTTGGCCAGAGCTGAGTAGTGACTCCCCATTTAGACTGGACATGAAGTCTTCAGGTTGCCATGAATCCACCACTTCATGTTTCCTTGTCAACCCTGAGCTAAATGAATATGGCCATTTATCATCAGGCTCACAGTCTCACTTTTCTTATAGTAAAGAAATATGCCCCTATGTTCATGCCGGAGTCAAAAGTGAGAAAGTAGAAGCTAGACCAAGAGGATCACATGTTTCAAGAAAAATGGGAGACAGAAATGTTCCTTCCTTATTCTAGCCTGTTTCATTCCCTCACAATACATGCCTAGGGCTTAACATTTGAGTTTGCAGGACCTCTTGCCATGGACAGCAGGCCCTGTTAGATCAGTGACTCTGATGAAATCATGGAAGATGTATTTGATAGAGCAAAACCAGAGGTAGGAAGGCAGTTGGGTATTTGCCATGATCCAGGCAAGGAATGGTCAGAGCTAAAATGGTAGTCCTCAGAAAGCACAGGAGGGGTGGGTTCAAACAGTCCATAGGGAACATAGTCACAGGCTTCATGATTTACTGGCTTTGAGGGTAAGAGAGGAGAAGGATGATTTCCCTGTTTCTCTTTGGTGCTTGGAGGCTGGTAATTCAATCAACTAAGGGAATAAGGGGGGAAAGGGTTACATTTAGGGTAAATATGGGATCAGTTTTGGATATGCTGAGTTGGAGGTAAAGTAGGGACATACTGTAGCAATGTCGAACAGAAAGTTGGATATGTGAGCGTGAAATCAGCAGAAGGGTCTATATTAGATGTTTGGACTTAACTAATCAGCAGCATGTGGGTGGTAGGCAAAGCCAGGAGAGTGAATTCCATCACTCAGGGAGCGCGTAAGGCTCAAGAATGGCTTATGGGCAGATCCCATGGGAATAAAGCTTAACAGATCCCATGAGAAGAACTCAGAAAAAAATAGCCATACATGAATGAAGAGAATCCAGAGATGAGGATGATAAGAAGGTCAAGAAAGGAGGTTTTTAAGAAGCATCAAATGCAATAAGAGCTGACGAGAAGAAGAGCCACTCAATTGGAAATTTGGAGTTCCTTGTTGACTTTAATAAAAGCAATTTCAGTAGAATTAGAAGAAGCAAAGTCAGATAATAAGAATAATTAAATTCCAATGTATAGCACTTACTTTAGCATATTCCAGGCAGAATCCTAAGTGCTTTATATATTAATTCATCTAAAACAACAATACTGCAAGATAAGTACCACGATTTTCCCCATTTTACCTTGAGGAAACAGAGGGTTTACATAACTTCCTCAAGGAAACAGAGCAAGTAAATGATGGAGGCAAGGTTTCAAACTCAGGCAGTCTAGCTCCAGAGTCCAGGCTCTTAACCTCACTACTATTAGACTGTCTTTTCAGATTACAAGGGGAATAAATAGGGTAACCCAGTTTATGCCTACAGTCCCAACATCCTGACCTGGAAGCACTCCCTTTCTGGAGTTAGATGATAAATTACATCTGGTCGCCCCAATCATGCAATGAATAAGCGATAAGAAATAAATATGGTGAGACTGGAAAGTTCTTTGTACCACAATGTCTCACTCTTCATAAGCTCTTAATAAATATTTGCTAAGTGAGTGCACGAGAAATGTTGATGGTAAGTGGAGAAGAGAAACTGGTACCTAGAATGTAAAGATGAACATGTTAATAAGACTGAAGGGAACTCGTCTTTAGAGGAGGAACTTGAAGGAATACAGGAGAAAGTAAATGACTGATTCAGTAATGTCTCAAAAGAGGGAGAAAGGGATGGTGTTGAAGGCACTGGAAGGAGTTGGCTTTAAAAAAAAAAAAGAAGGAGCAAAGCTCTTCTCTAAAACAGAAGTGAGGATGTACACACATGTAAGTGATTATAAAGACACTGGATGGAAAGCTGAGAAAGACCACACTGATGGACTAGACTCTTTCCATGAGGGAGGGATCAGAGCCATCTGCTAGTTAAGCAGACTTGAGGAGAGAGGAGGAGGTTTGGAATGGACGTAACATTGCAAGATGAGACAGGGAATTGACTGATAACAAATAAAAGGAGTAAAGGGCAAGTGTTTCTGCCCAAGGGTTTTTTTTTTTTTTTTTTTTAATTATACTTTACATGAAGGCTGACAGAACAAACTAGCTTCTTATTAAACAGTTAGTACACATATTGTCTTGTGACATTGGTTACCAACCCCACAATGTGTCAACACTCTCTCCTTCTTGACCTTGGGTTCCCTATTATCCACTTTCCTGTCCCCTCCTGTCTTCTAGTCCTTGCCCCTGGGCTGGTATGCCCTGTTAGTCTCCTTTTGTTTTATGGGCCTGTCTAACCTTTGGCTGAAAGGTGAACCTCAGGAATGACTTCAGTACTGAGCTAAAAGAGTGTCCAGGGGACATACTCTCAGGGTTTCTCCAGTCTCTGTGAGACCAGTAAGTCTGGTCTTTTTTTGTGAGTTAGAATTTCGTTCTACATTCTTCTCCAGCTCTGTCCAGGACCCTCTATTGTGATCCCTGTCAGAGCAATCAGTATTGATAGCTGGGTGCCGTCTAGTTGTGCTGGACTCAGTCTGGTGGAGGCTGTGGTAGTTGTGGTCCATTAGTCCTTTGGACTAAACTTTCTCCTATGTCTTTGGTTTTCTTCATTCTCCCTGTAGTCAAGGGCAATTCTGATGGGCTGACCAAGGTTGGAGACCATACATTTTATGGCAAAAAGCCATAGCATTGTTTCTGCATTAAAGCTTTTTCTGGATAGATGTGCTGCTGACAGGATAGAAACTTATGAGGGAGAGATTTAGATGATCACCCATTTATGGCTCGAGACAGAATGAGAGGCCAGGAGAGGGGATGATGGGCTGGGATAAAATCAAGAGACCGATACCAGAATGTGTCTACCATGGTAAATAGTGGGGATGGTGTGAGTGAGGGCCTAAGCAAGCTCAAATGACAGGAGATTGGAGAATAAGAATTAGAGCTTGGAGAGTGAAATTTAACTTTAAGGAGCTGTGTTGCCCTCTCTCACCCCACTTTACTCAGCCATGGAAGACAGGTTGTACACTGGGCTTTCTTTCCACTCCCAACGCATACATCTTACCCTCCAGATAATGCCCCACTTTGGGTATTAACAGACTATGTGAATTTAAATCCTGTATGGAAAAGATGACTTGGGAAGGTTATACTCCAGTCAAATGGGACATTTTTTTGTCTTCCTTCAGGAAGACATTCCTGGGCATGTGTGAAATTGATTGTAAATCACTCATGTTGTTTTCTAGATATTGAACATGCCCATTTAGCATATTTAATGTGTTTCTGACATTTACAAAGTGTCTAGCAAGCTTTGGACAATCATTATTTAAAGCATTTTCCTGAAAGTGCCCCTGAGTAGTTTCTAAACACTGCATTCTTTCTTAATCGATTCTGAACATCTCTTAAGAGGGAATTGTAAAAGTTGAATACTGTAGTTGTCAATCAGTGGCTCATCGACGGGCCTCTTTGAATGATAATATAAATTCATTTGAAACACTGCGTGTAGCTAGATACTCAGTTACTTATCACTAATAAGGCGCTGCTTTATGTTGCTACAATTGAAAAACCAGATTAATCTCTAGAGACATAAGCACTTGCTAATCTTGAGAGTGGCCTAACTCCAAGTTTTTGAATTCTTTTTAAGAGGGACGGGGATTTGAGTAAGTCAGAAACGGTGACCAGACCCCTTCGTCTTGTCAAGAGATCCATTGCAGAGTCCTCTCACCCTGACGTAATTTGTGCAGGGGCATGACAGGTCCTGTATCAGGATGTGAAAATGTCTCCCATCAGAAGATACAGCATGCTTCAGAAATGACAGAAATGGTGCACGTTATAAGCGCAAACCTTCTCTGAGCTACTTTTCACTCCCGTGCTGATAAAAATGCAAGCTGCTGCCTTCCTCTCCTCAACTTTGGTACATTCTGGATGCCCGCAGTGAGAAGGTTGGGATGTAAGCGGGCTTGAACCAGCAGGTGAGTGGAGGTGTGGAACAGCAACAGGCATAAGTGTAGACTGCAAATACGAATCTCTTCATCCCTAATTATATTTGATACATTCTCTGCACAGAATATCGATGCTGTCTAATAGGAAAATGTGCCGCTAGGCCATTTGGCAATGGGCAACAGATTTTGTGTAAGCATCTGGCATAAGAATAATGTGACAAACAGCAATATGCCAAAATTGTGTTAGATAAGTTTTAAAGGACTATTTGTCTGGCTGAATACACAGTATTCCTGGGATGTTATTCATCAACCCCATGATTTAAATGACAATTAGCTACTGGCTTTGCATTGCAGTTGAGTGGTTCACATCCCCAATAATCCTCTGCATGCTAATCTTTATGGTTAAAGATGAAGTAACTACTATGGCTACTCACCTTGACACTCTGCTGGAAATTTGGACTTCAATCTCAGGCGCGTCTGAGTGACTACAGGTTTAAGAAGGACTGAAATGAGAATTCTTTGCGCATCCCATGGAAGCCGAGGCAGGTTACAGATGTTCTGTACCAATGGGGCACCTATGGCAACTCGTAAATTTATAGCAGTGACTGCAATAGTGTTGTTAAATGAGAATTCTGCAAGTTCAAAATTGAGCCTTGCTATAGCCGACCTATGAGTTGCAAAAGAATGATGGCAGCTTTTCCAGGCTCTCTAGTACTTTCTGTTTTCTCTGTGGAAGAAAAGAATAGGGCCACCATATGCATTTAGTCTCTTAAATGTTCTTTTCTGCCTTTAATTTTTTTCTTTCACCACATTTATTCTGTAGCTTCTGAACTTGATTTTGCCACCACTGTGGTTAACCAAAAGGTCGGCAGTTTGAATCCACCAGGTGCTCCTTGGAAACCCTATGGGGCAGTTCTACTCTGTCCTATAGGGTCGCTATGAGTCGGAATCGACATGACGGCAATGTATTTGGTTTTTTTTTTTTTGGTTGTTAAGCGCTCAGGCTGCTAACCAAAAAGGTGAGCAGTTTGAATCCACCAGCCTCTCCTTGCAAACCCTATGGGGCAGTTCTACTCTATCCTATAGGGTTGTTATGAGTCGGAATTGACTTGATGACCACGGATTTGGTTTTTTGGTTTGGCGTACCCCTTAACTCCTCCCTATTCTCCATCTATCAGATCCCAACTGGCCCCATTGTCCCTCCCCCCAGTCTCAGATCTCAGGGTTAATTTGTTTCAAACAGCCTTGCACCAGAACTGCTAACTTGGTAGCCGGTATCTAGATTCCCTTGCTGTATCCTATTTGATACAATTCCCACCCCTGGCCTAAGAAACCAGTTGCCATCAAGTCTATTCCAACTCATGGAGACTCCACGTGTGTCAGAGTAGAACTGTGTTCCATAGGGTTTTCCATGACTGATTTTTCAGAAGTAGATCACCAGGCCTTTCTTCCAAGGTGTCTCTGGGTGGATTCAAATCTCCAATTTTTTGTTAGTAGCGGAGTGCATTAATTATTTGCACCACCTATGGACTAACTGCTAACCAAAAATGTCGGCAGTTCAAATCCACCAGCTGCTGTTTGGAAACCCTACAGGGCAGTTCTATTCTATCCTATAGGGTCACTATGAGTCAGAATCAACTTGATGGCAATGGGTTTTGTTTTGTTTTTATGGACTAATACAGGTGTCCATTACATCCAAGCCCATTCCTTAGGTGTAGGGTCCACGAGTCTGTATTTTTAACAAGCATCCTGGGTCATTCTGATGAGGTTGTTCCACCCACCATACTTAGAAATATTTTACCCTGTCATTCTTGAGTAAGGAGGTGAATCCATGAACCATTTTTGTTATTTGGTCTTGTTCTACAATAGCAGTATATTCTATGAATTAGTGGATGGACACTTGATAAGCCAGAGTTACAGCTTTGTCTTCCATGAGGACCACTTACCTGCTCACTGTCTGATAATATCTAAGAGCTCAGGGAGGTTAGGTGATCCATCCAAAGTCATCAACTCAGAATCCAATACTAGGACACAGGATTCTGATTCCAAGTTTATCATTCACTCCACCCTTCCCAAGAGGCTCTATGGTTTCTCAGCAGGGAATAAATAACATAGTGGAAACTACTGTTGTAACAATTCCAGATGTCTAATGGGCAAACACCCCACATGTGCTTGGGTGAGAATCTTACATGGTTGGAGTAGAGACATTTTTGAACAATGTTTTCCACCCTTTTTTTAACCGTATCACTACTCCTCCAGGAGAGGGTAAACCTGAGGGTAAATCAGGTTATGTTTAATAATATCTTAGGCAAGTTCCTTGGGAAATAGACTCTAAGGCAGAGATTTGCTTGCAGGATGTTTAGTGAGTGACATCGTTGGGGTCAACACCTGTGGGAGGGGTGGGGCAAGAAAGCAGGGATGGGCAGAGGGAGGAGTTAGGCTGTGATACGGCCGTGATACAGTCACAGCAAAGCTTCAGATGATCCCATGCAGAACCCAAGAGCTGGGATAGAATGTAGAATTTTCTCCCTTAGTCGAAGAACCAGGCCTTTCTTTTCCCATATTTACCAGCTATTGGATGCAGGGTACCCTCTGGGATGGGGATATGATTTGGGATAAGGCGGCCCTTTTTAGCTCAGGATGATTTCCAGGGAACCATCAGCCATCCAGAGAAAATTTTGAAGTTGTCAAGGGTTACTATTTCAGTTGAATCCACAGTCAACACCCATGAAAGCAGAGGTCAAAAAATCAAACAACTTCTTGCATTGGGCAAATCTGCTGCAAAAGACCTCTTTAAAAATGTTCAAGAGCAAAGATGTCACCTGAGGACTATGATGCCCCTGACCCAAGCCATGGTATTTTCAATCGTCTCATATGCATGTGAAAGCTGGACAATGAATAAGGAAGACAGTAGAAGAATTGACACACTTGAATTATGGTATTGTATATTGAATATACCATGGACTTCTAGATGAACAAACAAATCTGTCTTGGAAGAAATACAGCCAGAGTGCTCCTCGGAAGCGAGGATGGTGAGATTTTGTCTCACATACCTTGGACATGTTATCAGGAGGGACCAGTTCCTGGAGAAGGACATGCTTGGTAAGGTAGAGGGTCAGCGAAAATGAAGAAGTCCCTCAATGAAATGGATTGACACAGTGGCTGCAACAGTGGGCTCTAACACAGCAATGATTGTGAAGATGGCACAGGACGGGGCAGGGTTTCGTTCTGTTGTACATACGGTCTCTTCCCTGAGTTGGAAATGACTCAACGGCATCTAACAACAACAGCAACAACATCGGCCATCCCAGGAGCTGGAGAATAAATGTCTTGGTCCTGATGAGCAACATGGAGGATCTGGATGGCACACTACAGCATCCACTATAAGAAATAACTTCCTACCCTATATAGACAGGGAGGGAGAGAGGGAGAGAGCTATGTAGGTAAGGCAGGTAGATATATAGATGGATGCCATTGAGTTGATTCCAAGTCTTGGCAACTTTATATACAACAGAAGGAATTGTTGCCCAGTCCTGCATCATCTATATGATTGCTGGCATGTTCAAGTCCATGATTGTAGCTATTGTACATCTCACCAAGGTTGGCTTCACCCTGGTTGGCCCTCTGCTTCACCAAACATGATGTCCTTCTTCAGCTATTGGTCCCTCCTGAAGATGTGTCCACAGCAAGTGAGTCAGACTATGTTCTATTATGCTCCATAGGTTTTCCTTGGCTAATTTTCGGAGATTGCCAGGCCTTTCCTCCTAAAAGAAAAACAGTAAGCAGCAAAATAGTGAGCATATTTTAGAATATTAAGAGTCTCTGAAATTACTGAAAAAAGTCTTGTGTTGTTATACTTTGATCTTGAGTTCAGAATCTACATATTGGAGAGAGAGAAAAAACTTTAAACGGACTAATTTCAAAGACATGATTCTTTTGTTCTCTTTTAATGCGCTAGAAGTAAGCAATGATTCAGGCTTGAATGTTCATTTTGCAAAATACAAGTTCTGAGAATTGAATAAATATAACTAAATCCTAGTTCTGAGGACAAAATACATGGAACTAATACTAGTTTTCTGGGAGCTGAATGAAAGTGTTTGCAATTGATAGAGAGTATTCTCTCATTTTTTAAATGTGTGATAAGATCAATACAAAAAAATCTCACTCCCACATTTTCCCTAACTCTCTATTTGCCCATATAAAACTTTCATTTTAAGACGCCCCAGTCAAATGCTCATGAAGTAGTATCATCCCCAGTGAAATAAAAAACTGATAAAGGTAAACTTCTCGTGTGTAGCCAGAAAGACTTAAAGCTCTGGAAAACATAAGGAATATGTTCTGCTAATTTTCATTAAACTTGGCCTGTGCCTTCAATAGTTGCAATTTTTTTTTTCAGGTGTACACAATCATTAACCATCACTTTGCAATTTAAATAGACCACAAGGGCTTGAGAGAGGGACATTTGCCTAACCTCCTCTGAAGGAATCATTTCAGGGCTGTTCCCACAATCTCACAGGGGGTTTAAGAAACGGCTTTTTTAGATCTCAGAAGAATAGAAGGAATGAGGCTTTTCTCTGTGTCTCCTTGCCTTACAGCAGAAATGCAGCTGAAAATTGGTTAGAGGCGGCTTAAGTGAAGCTAACAAAGGGATGGGACACAGAATTCCAGAATTGCAAGGAACTTTCAGCGCATCCTGTCCCATCCCAGCCACCCTGGTGGTAGAAGTCAAAGTCAGGATGGCAAGATGTGTTTTGATTCCCCTCACAACCTCCTTCAGGGTCTGGTCTGGTTTCTCCAGTGGTAAAGGAATTTTTTTGTTTTAATACTTAAACTCAGATCCAGGGAAGACAGAGTTGGGTTGGTTGATTTGGGTTGTTGTTGTTTGTTTGGAGGTTATTTTTTGGTTGTTTGTTTGTTTAACATAATAAAAGTACAAGGTAGATGCTAGAGGGAGAACAACCTTCAAATAGAAGAAAATTTTTTTTTTTTAAAGATTTTGCCTTCGGAGGCAAGATCTCTGTGAGAAGTCCTGAGGAGGACTTCCCCATGCCCCAGGTAGTCCTCCTCCTCTTCTTCAAGTTCCATGTTCAAAACAGCCCCCTCCCCAAAGAGTGGAGCTCAGAGAAACAGAGCTTGCATGTTCACCCACACAGATGCCAGGCACGAGGGGAGACAGGCCCTTCAGTGGCTTGTTAACACAGACTTCTCGCCCCATCCCAAGGTTTCTGATTCTGGTGGGCTGGGCCAGGGGCCTGAGAATTTGCCTTTCCAGCAAGTTCCAGGGGATGCTGGATGTTGCTGCCCTGGGGACCACACATTAGTAACTACTATACTTGCAACTTAAAAAATAATAGTAATAAAACATATTTAAAAAGAGGAATACATTTCAAAATAAAATCTTTCTCTAAAACCTAAGACACAAACCAAAAAGAACTGCTCTCAGGATCCGTAATAGGGAAGAGAAAATGTATAAATTACATGGCCAGGATGTCCAGCAGGTACCCAGACCAATTATACTGCACATATGTACAAATCCCATGTAAAAAATTTTAGTGAATTGGACCTTGTTATGTGACTTTTTTTTTTTTTTGTACCAGAGTCCAATTTGTTCTCACCTTTCCTGACTGTTCCCCCTAAATCTCTGAATCTTGGTAGGGGATGATGGCGTGAAGAGGGATTGGAGCCTTGATTAGTACACCTCCTTCGCCTTATATCCGTACCCCTTCTATAAGAATGGTCTCTATGGTTTTTGTGGGAACTCTAGTTCTAGACAGAACATATCATCCCACAACATATCATCATAATGTCAGGAAGAATGAAAGCCTCTCTCAGTGTTGACATTCATGTGTTCTCAAGCAGAAGACAGTCGCCCTTGTGGTTCTGTCAATTCCAACGGCATTGTCCCAGGACTCAGATCAGGACGGTAGACTCCGCTGGTTTTCCTACATGAGACACAGGGTTCTGGAGCACATTTGACTGTTAATGCATAATGGGTTAATATATTTGACGAGAAGCAATAGTCACTGTTAGAACCTCTCTCTGGATTGTGACAAGGATGCTCATGGAAGCAAGGGTGGGAAAAATGAGAAGCTATGGAGCAGTAGAGCAGTTAGTGACTGTGAGGCACTGACACGACAGAGTTTATGTTGGCTGTTAAAAGTTAACTTCTGAAGACTCTGAGTGGGAAAAATGCTCAGAATAATGGTAGGTAAAAAAGAGAACGATCTTGGGAGAATAAAATATTTTTGCTTTTTCTTTACATTTTTCTGTATTTTTGGAGTTCACTACATGAATATATATATATATGTACATATATATAATTTTTAATAAAAATAATTCAAAGGAAAGAGAAGTTGGGTCAACCTAATAGGTAAGAGATCCCAGATACATTCTTTGTAAAGTAAGATATACTAGTTATTTCTAATTATGTCTACTTATTTCTCTTTTTGTTTTCACTTGTATTATGAGAAAATCTCATTGTCATAGAGTCCACTGATTCAGTATCGGGCTTCACCTAGTGTGCTAATATCTTATGTTAAATGGAAAATCTCCTTTGAGAATGACCATACATTTTCTGGATTACATCATTACATTTATCCAGATTTGCGTTTCATTGCCTGGCAGGCAACACAAAATTCCATGGCACATGTTGATATCTCAGCTCTCATTGGTAGGGAAATTTTACTTTTTGTTAGGAGAGTGGCTTATGTACCATTTAGTGAATTCCGAAACTGGTGAGTAGTTAGTTAAACAAAACAACTCAAAAGGTTTGCTGTTTTCAATTTAAGAGGTCTCTTTAAAAATATGGATTAAACTGTTGTAGGCAACTGTAGTCACTCTGTCACCTCTTTGTATGGTACCTGCTTCTTAGTTCTTTGGTTAGTTGTGATTATTGTAATTTTAGCTGAAAGGGCGTTTCTATCACATGGAAGGGGAATAGATTTCTATCCAGGGTGACACATTGATCGGGTCAGCCAGTAAATTAACAGCAGCAGAACACCATTAAATTTTAAACTTAATTGCCTTCTCCTCTTAATTTCTGTGGATATAATCGATAGATGCCAGAGAAAAGTTAAGGGAGTTATTTAGCGAGCATCTATTTCCTGGAGCATAATGGAAAACCACTGTTTCATCTCAGAGTTGATGCAAACAACTTGTAACTCAGATGTAGTCACTTACAAGGTTTCTATCAAAAGGTTTTATTTTAGCAGGCTTTTTAACTTTTTTAAATGAACAGAAATTCATTTTCTCACAGTTTAAACAAAACCAAATCAAACCCATTGCCATTCAGTCCATTCGGACTCATAGCTATCCAATAGGACAGAGTAGAACTGCCCCATCGGGTTTCCAAGAAGTGGCTGGTGGATTCGAACTGCAGACCTTTTGGTTAGCAGCCGAGCTCTTTTTTTTTTTTTTTGCTGGTAAATATTTTTAATTATATATTTTTTCTTTTCTTTTAATTGTGCTTTAAGTGAAAGTTTGCAGTTCAAGATAGTTTCTCATACAAAAATTTACACACACATTGTTAGGTGACCCTAGTTGCTCTCCCTGTACTGTGACAGCACACTCCTCCTTTCTACCATGAATTCGACCATGTCCATTTACCAGCTCCTGACCCTCTCTGCCTTCTCATCTCACCTCCGGACAGGAGCTGCCCATTTAGTCTCATGCATCTATTTGACCTAAGAAGCACACTCTTCATGAGTGTATCATTTTATGTCTTATAGTCCAGTCTAATCTTTGTCTGAAGAGTTGACTTCGGGAATGGTTTTAGTTTTGGGCTAACAGAGAGTCTGGGGGCTGTGTCTTCTGGGGTCTCTCCAGTTTCAGTCAGACCATTAAGTCTGGTCTTTTTACTAGACTATTGAGTTCTGCACCCCACTCTTCTCCTGCTACATCAGGGACTCTCTGTGGTGCTTCCCGTCAGGTCGGTCATTGGTGGTAGCCAGGCACCGTCTAGTTCTTCTGGTCTCAGGCTGATGGTCTCTGGTTTATGTGCCCCTTTCTGTCTCTTGGGCTAATATTCTCCTTGTGTCTTTGGTGTTCTTCATTCGTCTTTGCTCCAGGTGATTGGGACCAACTGATGCATCTTAGATGGCCGTTCACTAGCTTTTAAGACCCCAGATGCCACTCACCAAAGTGGGATGCAGAACATTGTCTTAATAAACTTTGTTATGCCAATTGACCTAGATTCCCCTGACACTATGGTCCCCAGACCCCGGCCCCTGCTACACTGTCCCTTGAAGTGTTTGGTTGTATTCAGGAAACTTCTTCGCTTTTGGTTTAGTCCAGTTGTGTTGACTTCCCCAGTATTGTTTGTTGTCCTTCCCTTCACCTAAGATAATTCTTGTCTACTATCTAGTTATTGACTACCCTTCTCCCTCCCTCCTCACTCTCGTAACCATCAACGAATGTTTTCTTCTGTGTTTAAACCTTTCCCTGAGTTTTTATAATAGTGGTTTCATACAGTATTTTTCCTTTCATGACTAATTTCACTCAGCATAATGCCTTCCAGATTCATCCATGTTATGAGATGTTTCACGGATTCATCGTTTTTCTTTATCATTGTATAGTATTCTGTTGTGTGAATATGCCATAGTTTGTTTATCCATTCGTCCGTTGATGGGCACCTAGGTAGTTTCCGTCCTTTCGCTACTGTGAACAGTACTGCAGTGAACGTGCGTGTCCATATATCTATTCGTGTGACGGCTCTTATTTCTCTAGGATCTATTCCAAGGAGTGGGATTGCTGGATGGTATGGTACTTCTATTTCTAGCTTTTTAAGGAAGTGCCAAATCGATCTCCAAAGTTGTTGTACCATTTTACATTCCCACCAACAGTGAATAAGTGTTCCAGTCTCTCCACAACCTCTTCAACATTTATCGTTTTGTGTTTTTTGGATTAATACTAGCCCTGTTGGAGTGAGATGATATCTTACTGTACTTTTGATATGCATTTCTCTAATGGCTGATGGTCGTGAGCATTTCCTCACATTATCTGTTTGCCGCCTGAATATCTTCTTTGGTAAGTGCCTGTTCGTATCCTTTGCCCATTGTTTAATTGGGTTATTTGTCTTTTTGTTGTTGAGGTTTTGCAGCATCTTGTAAATTTCAGAGATTAGATGCTGATCAGATTTGTAGTAACCAAAATTTTTTTTCCCAGTCTGTAGGTTGTCTTTTTACTCTTCTGGTGAAGTCTTTTGATGAGCGTTTAAGTGTTTGATTTTTAGGAGTTCCCAGTTATCTAGTTTCTCTTCTAGTGTTTGCACATTACTTACAGTTTGTATTCTGTGTATGCCATGTATTAGGGCTCCTAGCATTCTCCCTATTTTTTCTTCCATTATTTTTATCGTTTTAGATTTTATATATAGATCTTTGATCCATTTTCAGTTAGTTTTTACACATGATGTGAGGTATAGGTCTTGTTTCGTTTTTTTGCAGATGGATATCCAGTTATACCAGCACCATTTGTTAAGGAGACTGTCTTTTCCCCATTTAATGGACCTTGGGCCTTTGTCAAATATCAGCTGCTCATAGGTGAATGAATTTACGTCTGGATTCTCAATTCTGTTCCATTGGTCTATGTATCTGTTGTTGTACCAGTACCAGGCTGTTTTGACTACCGTGGCGGTATAATAAGTTTTAAAATCAGGTAGTATGAGGCCTCCCACTTTGTTCTTCTTCTTGAGTAATGCTTTGTTTATTCGGGGCCTCTTCCCTTTCCATATGAAGTTGGTGATTTATTTCTCCATGTCCTTAAAAAATTCCATTGGAATTTGCATTGTATCTGTAGATTGCTTTGGGTAGAATTGACATTTTCACAATGTTGAGTCTTCCTATCCGTGAGCAAGGTATGTTTTTCCACTTATATAGGTCTCTTTTGGTTTCTTGCAGTAGTGTCTTATAGTTTTCTTTGTATAGGTCTTGTATGTCTCTGGTTAGATTCATTCCTAAGTATTTTATCTTTTGGGGGCCTATTATAAATGGTATTGATTCCATGATTTCATTTTTGAAGTTCTCTTCATTGTTGTAGAGGAATCCAACTGATTTTTGTATGTTTATCTTATATCCTGTTACTTTGCTGAAATCTTCTATTAGTTCCTGTAGTTTTCTTATGGATTCTTTGGGGTTTTTTCTGTGTATAAGATCATATCATCTACAAATACAGATACTTTTACTTCTTCCTTACCAATTTGGATGCCCTTTATTTCTTTTTCTAGCCTAATTGCTCTGGCTAGGACCTCCAGCACAGTGTTAAAGAAGACTGGTGTTAAAGGGCATCCTTTTCTGGTTCCCAATCTCAAGGGAAATGCTTTAAAATTCTCCATTCAGGATGATGTTGGCTGTTGGCTTTGTATAAATGCTCCTGATTGTGTTGAGGAATTTCCCTTCTATTCCTATTTGCTGAGAGTTTTTACCATGAAAAGGATGTTGGACTTTGTCAAACACCTTTTCTGCATCAATTGATAAGATCATGCCGCTCTTGTCTTTTGTTTTATTTATGTGATGGATTACATTGATTGTTTTTCTAATGTTGAACCATCCCTGCATACCTGGTATGAATCCCACTTGGTCATGGTGAATTATTTTTTTGATGTGTTGTTGAATTCTACTGGCTAGAATTTTGTTGAGGATTTTTGCATCTATGTTCATGAGGGATATTGGTCTGTAATTTTCTTTTTTTAGTGGTGCCTTTACCTGGTTTTGGTATCAGGGTTATGCTGGCTTCATAGAATGAGTTGGAGAGTATTCCATCCTTTTCTATACTCTGAAATACCTTTAGTAGTAGTGGTATTAACTCTTCTCTGAAAGTTTGGTAGAATTCTCTGAAACTGTCAGGGCTAGGGCTTATTTTTGTTGGGAGTTTTTTAATTACCTTTTCAATCTCTTCTTTTGTTATGGGTTTATTGAGTTGTTCTACCTCTGATTGTGTTAGTTTAGGTAGGTAGTATGTTTCTAGAAATTTGTCCATTTACTCTAGGTTTTCAAATTTGTTACAGTACTGTTTTTCGTAGTATTCTGTTATGATTCTTTTAATTTCAGTTGGGTCTGTTGTGATATCACCCATCTCATTTCTTATATGGGTTATTTGCTTCCTCTCCTGTTTTTCTTTGTTCAGTTTGGCCAATAGTTTACCAATTTTGTTGATCTTTTCAAAGAACTAGCTTTTGGTTTTGTTAACACTTTCAATTGTTTTTTAATTTTCTATTTCATTTAATTCTGCTCTAATTTTTATTATTTTCTTTCTTTTGGTGCCCAAGGGCTTCTTTTGCTGCTCTCTTTTGATTTGTTCAAGTTGTGGGGTTAAAGTTTGATTTTGGCCCTTTCTTCTTTATGGATGTGTGCACTTATTGCTGTAAACTGACATTTGAGCACAAGATTTTACTGTGTCCAAAGGTTCTGGTAGGAAGTGTTTTCATTCTCACTTGAGTCTATGAATTTCTTTATTCTGTCCCTAATTTCTTCTATAACCCAGTAGTTTTTGAGCAAGGTGTTGTTCAGTTTTCATGTGTTGATTTATTTTTTTCCTTGCTTTTTCTGTTGTTGATTTCTACTTTTATGGCTTTATGCTCAGAAAAGATGCTTTGTACTATTTTGATGCTTTGGATTCTGTGAAGGCTTGCTTTATGGCCTAATATGTGGTCTATTCTGGAGAATGTTCCATGTGCATTGGAAAAGAAAGTATACTTGTCTCCTGCTGGGTGGAGTGTTCTGTATATGTCTATCAGATCAAGCTGGCTGATTGCGGCATTTAAATCTTCCGTGTCTTTGTTGAGCTTCTTTCTGGATGTTCTGTCCTTCACCGAAAGTGGTGTGTTGAAGTCTCCTACAATTATTGTGGAGCTGTCTATCTCTCTTTTCAATGCTGTTTAGAGTTTGTTTTACGTATTTTGGAGCCCTGTCGTTAGGTGGGTAAATATTTATTTAAGGTTATGTCCTCCTGGTGTATTGACCCTTTAATTATTATATAGTATCCTTACTTATCCTTGTTGGTGGATTTTACCTTAAAGTCTGTTTTGTCAGAGATTAATATTGCCACTCCCGCTCTTTTTTGATTGTTGTTTGCTTTATGTACTTTTTTTCCATCCTTTGAATGTTAGTTTGTTTGTGTCTTTAAGTCTAAGGTGTGTCTCTTGTAGACAGCATATAGATGGATTGTGTTTTTTCATCCAATCTGCCACTCCCTGTCTCTTTATTGGTGCATTTAGTCCATTTACATTCAGCGTGATTATTGACAGGTATGAGTTTAGTGCCGTCATATTGGTCTTTTTTGTGTGTTGTTTACAGTTTCTTTGTTTCACTAAATTTTCTGTGCTGAGTCATTTTTCTTTATGTATTTTCTTCTCATCTTTTTCATTGTTGTCAATTTTGTATTTGCTGAGTCTTTATGTTTTTCTTTTTTTTTTTTATTTTGATTTGTAGGATTATTGGTTTCCTTTGTGGTTACCTTAATATTTACCCCTATTTTTCTAAGTTTAAACCAGTCTTTTATTTCTTTATATTGCCTTAACTTCTCTGCATATGAAAGATCTATGACTACATTTTTTAGCCCCTCTTTTGTTTTGATGTTTTCATCTTTTACATATTGACATCTCTGTTTCCTTATTTTCAGTATTTTAGATTTGATTTATTTTTGTGACTTCCCTATCTGAGTTGATATCTGGTTGCTCTATCCTGTGTTCTAGTCTTGGGTTTTTATCTGATGTTATAGATTTTCTAACCAGATGACTCTCTTTAGTATTTGTTGTAATTTTGGTTTGGTTTTTGCAAATTCCCTAAACTTCTGTTTATCTGGAAATGCACTAATTTCATCATCATATTTAAGAGACAGTTTTGATGGATATATAATTCTTGGCTGGAAATTTTTTTTCCTTCAAGGTTTGATGTATGTCATCTCATTGCCTTCTCGCCTGCATGGTTTCTGCTGAGTAGTCCGAGCTTAGTCTTATTGATTCTCCTTTGTAGATGACTTTTCATTTATCCCTAGCTGCTCTTAAAATTCTCTCTTTATCTTTGGTTTTGGCAAGTTTGATTATAATATGTCTTGATGACTTTCTTTTGGGATCTACCTTGTGTGGAGTTCGATGAGCTTCTTGGAAAGCTATCTTCCCATTTTTCACGGTATCAGGGAAGTTTTCTGCCAACAAATCTTCATTAATTCTCTCTGTATTTTCTGTTATCCTCCCCCTGTTCTGGTACTCCAATCACTTGTAGGTTATTCCTCTTGATAGAGTCCCACAGAAGTCTTAGGGTTTCTTCATTTTTTTTAAATTCTTTTATCTGATTTTTCCTCAAATAAGTTGGTGTCAAATACTTTACCTTCGTTCTCAAAAATTCTGACTTCCATTGCCTCAATTCTGCTCCCATGACTTTCTATTGAATTGTCTAATTCTGAACTTTTATTGTTAATTTTCTGGATTTCTGTTTGCTGTGTCTCCATGGATTCTTACAGCCAGTTAAATTTGTCATTATGCTCTTCTGTAATCTTCTTAAGTTCCTCTATTGCTTTGTCTGTATGTTCCTTGCATTGTTCCACATTTTGCCTGATCTCCTTCCGGATATCTTGAAGAGTTCTGTATATTAATCTTTTGTATTCTACCTCTAGTAATTCCAAGAAGTTCTCTTCATCTGGAAAATTTCTGATTCTTTGTTTTGGGAGCTTGCTGAAGCCATCATGGTCTGCCTCTTTATGTGATTTGATATTGACTGTTGTCTCAGAGCCATCAATAAGTTATTGTATTTATTTAATGTTTATTTACTGTGTCCTAGCTTCTTGTTTTGTTTTGTTTTTATATGCCCAAATAGGCTGTTCTTGTGAGCTAGTTTGTTTATTGGCACCTTTGAAGCTCTAACATCCTGTCACGAGGTGGTTAGATCTGTTACTAGGTATACGAGCCCAGGAGTCCATTTAATTTTCTTGTATGAATTTGCTCTGGTGTCCAGGTAGTTGGTCACCAAATGTGTGGTGTAGGCTCTCACCTACAGTCCTAGACTGGCAGGGGTGATTGGAGCAGGCACAGGTATCTGGCTGCATTAGGGGGTCACACACTGAGTATGGCAGAAGGCTGATGGCTGCCCCTGAGTGTCTGGGAGGAAAGCGTGTCCCTGTTCCCTAGAGCACATAGGTGGGTGGGTTTTCCAGCCAGACTATGGGTACCCAGTGCTGTTGGCTTTAAGGACTGGGAGGCATCACTTATTCTTGGACCTCTGTCGTGGGTGGCTAGGTGGCGTGGGTGAAGCCACCAGTCCTTAGGCTCCTGTGTGGGTAGGTGAGGAGCCTGCTTAATGGGCAGAGTGGTATCAAGTGTCACGAACCTGCCACTCCACCATATAGCTGATACAGGTGAAGTTAGGCTTCAGCTATATACCCTGTTGTACTGTGGTAATGAGGGCCTATGCTGTTGAAATGGTCCCACACAGGTCTACGCAGGGGTGAAAGGCATTCAAAGTCTGTGGACCCCTTATGCCTATGCCTAGGCAAAGGAGCTGTGCCTACCCTGAGTTCCTGGCTTAGGGGAACTGGCAGATTATTTTTGCCTATTTGTTAATTTGTTACCTGTCCAAGGCTGGGAGAATGGCTCAAGGTGAGTGACGGATCCTACTTACAGCCCAGGGGACACAGCAATGGCTGAAGCTGGCCGGGGACCCGGTGCAGAAGGAGGAGGGGGTAAGTAAGTGGGAGAGGGGTTCTTCCCAAAGGGGTTGTTTTTTGATCTACATGGTAGGTTAGATGCAAATACTTATCTTATGCCAAATGAGCACTGCTTTTCACTGGTTCTGGATGTCTGAGCTGACTCTCTGTCGCTCAGTCTCTCCTGATGTGGAAAATGCGTCCTGAGTGTCACTGCTTACCTCACTGCACACATCACCCAGTTCCCGCCAGGTCAGGTATGGCAACTCCTTACTGCTTCTGAACCATCTCTCCATCCCCCTGCCACTCAGTCTGATTCCTCAACTTTGCCTCTGATGTTCAGGGCCCCTAGATTGTCATATATAGTCGATTCACTTGTTTTTTTCAGGTCTTTGTTGTAAGAAGGACCACAGGAAGCATGTGACTACTCTGCCATCTTGGCCCCACCTCTACTTTAGTAGGTTTTTTGATTAGCCCCTTTTTGTTGACAAGCAAATGGGAGATTTTGTTGTATAATCAGTTTGGTTCTCTCTCTGGATCCCACCTCCCTTCCCCGCAGCTATCCTTCCCTGATGAATTATATTGCTTATCTTCTCTGCCTTTGTCACTTGTAAACTCACTTTCATCTCCATGTTGAAAATGTTTTGTCCTGTATCCCAGATTTACATTGAAAAGAACAGCTCATTATAAAATACTAAGCATGTCCACATTCCCAACAAGCTCTGCCAGTTGATGTTGGGTATCATACTGGATGAAGTCAAACTCTGATGATAATTTTCTTTGGGGGGTGGGAGGGCCTTCAGTTTTATTTTCCTTGTGGCTTTTCTAGAAAATGGCTTAACTGGCAATTTCATAGCCTCTTGAGCAGTTCTCATTAAAATAAGATAGATAGTGTTACGAGATAAGAATTCTGAGTTTAAGACAAATTTTGTGGGCCCAACTGGCTACATTTATTAAAAGCAGTGTTACTTATTAAATGAATGGATAGTCTTGTGCTTTTAACTTTATTTCAAAAATAAAAAACTCTGGGGAAGTGAAAGACTTGTACCCTGAAAACTGTAAAACATTGCTGACAGAAGGTCTAAATAAATGAAAGGCGCTCTTGTGGTGCAGTGGTTAAATGCTTGGCTGCTGACCAAAAGGTCAGCTGTTCGAACTCATCGACCACACTGCAGGAGAAAGATGTGACAGTCTGCTTCTATAAAGATTACAGCCTTGGAAACCCTATGCAGCAGTTCTACTCTGTACTGTAGGGTCACTATGAGTCAGAATCAACTCAACAGAACTGGGTTTGGTTTGGTTAATAAATGGAAATACATCCTGTATTTATGGATTGGAGACTTAATATTGTTAAGATGTCAGTGCTGCCCAAAGCAATCTACAGATTCAGTGCAATTCCTATCAAAATTTCAATAGCTTTTTTTACAGAAATGGAAAAGCTGAACTTCATATTCATATGGAAATATATGGGACTCCAAATAGCCCAAACAATCTTGAAAAAGAAGAACAAAGTAGGAGCACTCATACTTCCCAATTTCAAAGCATACTATAAAGATACAGTAATCAAAAGTGTGTAGTACGTCTATAAAGATAGACATATAGAGCAATGGAATAGAATTGAGAGCCAGAACTAAACCCATACATTCATGACTAATTGATTTTCAGCAAGGGTGCCAAGTCCAATCTCTTCAATAAATGGTGTTCGAACAACTGGATCTCAACATGCAAAAGAATAAAGTTGGAACTATACTTCACACCAGACACAAAATTGACTGAAAGTGGATAAATGACCTAGATAGAAGAATTAAAATTATTAAATTCAGAGAGGAAAACATAGGGGTAAAACTTTAAGACCTAGTTTTTGACAATGGATTCTTAGATGTGACACCAACAGCATGAGCAACCAAAAACAAAATAGATAAATTGAACTTCATCGAAGTGAAAAATTTTTTTGCATCAAAGGACTTTGTCAACAAAGGAAAGAGACAACCTACAGAATGGGAGAAAATATTTGGGAACCAAGTATCTGGTAAGAGTTTAATATCTAGAATATATAAGGAATTCCTACAACTCAACAACAAAAAGACAAACAACTCAATTAAAAAACGGACAAAGTGCTTGAATAGATATTACTCTGAAGAAGATCTACAAATGGCCAGTAAGCACATGACAAGGTGTTCAATCAATGTTGTTGGTCGTTAGGGAAATGCAAATCAAAACCAGAGTGAGATACTACCTCACACCCACTAAGATGGCTGTTATCAGAAAAAAAAAAAAATGAAAATTCTAACAAGTGTTGGACAAGATGTGGAGAAATTGGAACCTTCATTGCTGATAGGAACGTAAAATATTGTAGCCACTATGGAAAACAGATTAGCAATTTCTAAAAAAAATTCCACTCCTAGGTTTATTCCTAAAAGAATTGAAAGGAAGGACTTAAACAGATAGTTGTACACCAGTGTTCACTGCAGCATTATTCACAATAACCAAAAGGTAGAAACAACCCAAGTGTCTATCAACAAATGAATGGATAAACAAAATGTGGTATATCCATACAATGGAATATTATTCAGCCATAAGGAGAAATGAAGTCCTGATACATGCCTGATACAACATAGAAGAACCTTGAAAACACTATGTTGAGTGAAATAAATCAGATGCAAAAAGATAAATATATGATCCCACTTATATGAAATATCTAGAATAGGCAAATGCATACAGACAAAAGATTATTAGTGGTTACCAGCAGTTAGGGGGAGGAGGGAATGCATTATTGCTGAGCTCCTGAAGAGGTACTGAGTTTCTGATCGGGGTGATGTAAAACTTTTGACAATGGATAGTGGTGATGGCGATACAACACTGTGAATGTATTAATGTCACTGAATTTTACACTTAAAAAATGATTACAATGGCAAATTTCTTGTTATATATATTTCATCACAGTGGTTTTTAAATTAAATTTAAAAAGCAACTGGGCTGTGTTTGATCATTTACAGATTTGAGCCAACACACTGTTGGTGAGGTAGAATGTCATTTCATTTTTGTAGGGCAAAGGAAATTTTATTGCATGCCATTTCATTAAGCTAGGCAAGAAGGTTCTAAGAATACCACCACCATCAACCGCCTATTTGTTCATTGGTTGAGCGCCTACCACGTGTCAGGTACTTGTCTATTTGCTGGATAAAGCCCTGGTTCTCATTTAGCTTGCATTCTAGTGAGGGTATACCAGTAAATAAGAAAGGAAAAAATACATAAATAAGATAATTTCAGGTGGGAAGCATTTGCTATAGAGAAAACAACACCAGATAAAGTGCTAGAGAGTTGGGGTGGGGGAAGCTCTTTTAGACTGAATGACCAGGGAAGATCTCTCAGAAAAGGTATGTTTGAAGTGAGACCTGAATGACAAGAAGTAGCCAGTCAGGTGATCGTCTGGAGGGAGAGATATCAGCGGGTTCAGAATCTCTGAGGTGGAAATGAGCTTGGCATATATGGAGAATAGACAGAAGCCTCTCCTGGCTGTAACTTAGTGGGAAAGGGAGAAGATGCACGAGATATGGAACTGAGGGAAGCAGGGGTCTGATAGTGCTGGTCTGGTAGACTCAGTCAGAGGTTTGGATGTTTTCATACAGGCAATGGGGCATTTTGGTGGGTTTTAAGCAAGGGCAGTAACGTTATATGATTTGTTTAAAAACAGTGTAGCTGATGCCTGCTGTTGAGAATTGGTTGAAGGTAGGAGGATGGATGAAAGGCAGAGAAGTAATGAAGTATCCTTTCTTTCTACCCTTTGATGTTGTAGTTCTATATATTTACAGTAAATGTGACTTGCTAAGTCTACCGGAAGAGGAGAAATCAAAGAGATACTTTAGCTGCCGAGGCAGACACTGTCACCCCTTCTTCCTTAGTCTATGGAACCCTGATGTCATCTGGACAGCAGTATGCTCAGGGAAGGGTAGTCTGTTCCTCAGTCTCAGAAAATGAGTCACGATGGCCTAAGCCAAACATAGTAGTTCTATTCCCCTTTGCTGGTGATTGGTTTAGGTGTGGGATTATGGTCCCTTTCTAGATACTCAACAAGAAGATGTATTGGGATGGGTTGAGGGAGCAGAGAACAGATAAACTTCTGTGAAGGATATTGCTTCCTGATAAAAAGAGAGAGAGAGAGAGAAATAAGAAGGAGGCCTCCCTCCTTTTAATTTCTTGAATACTATTAGCGACAACTAGTGTTGCAGCAGCCTCTTGTAACCATACTGTAACCAAACCCAATGTGTTGAGGATCACAAATCAGAAAGACAAAAAGAGTCAGGGTCTACTGAGTCACTACATCAAACCCATGAAGGCATCCATCTCTAGACACCTTTAGGTGTCTATCACTTAAGCCACTATTGGTTTAGGTATTCTGGTACTTACAGCCAGATGCATTCTAGTTGATACTCCTGTGTCTAAATTTGCTAAGCCCTGTTCAGTTCTTAATATGAATAATAGATATACTAGTGAAATCCAAAATAGCAGTTATTTAAACAGTACAGTGATTTACTTCTCAAGTTAAAGTCTACATGTAGGTATTCCATAACTAGGATGTGAGTCTTTTCCATAGAGCCTAGTTTCTTGTTCTTTGACCACTGGTCACCTCTATTCCCAAATCATTTCTTGGGAAAAGGTGGTTGCTCCAACTCTGTATATTCCAACCAGCAAAAAAGAGGGAAGACAGAGAAGAATACTTTTTTTTTTTTTTTTAAGGACAACCACACTTCCATGTACATTCCATTTGCCCTAACTTAGTCACATGACCATCCCTACTTGCAAAGGGGTTTAAATATGTATGAAGAATATTTCTTTCAGTCCTACATTGTGTCTCCATGACTATGTGTATGAAATTTTATTTGGAGATATTGTCAAAAGTCTAAATGGAGGTTCTGTGTGTTTGTGAGGCATAAGCTCCTCAATGACAGGCCCTGCTTCCTACATTTCCTCAGGCTGAGCACCTTCACTGCAAGATTGTTCCATGACAGGAAAAAGGAGATGAAACTCAAATCAGTCACACTGACTGCTTGTTATCCATTCCTGTCAAGAGTTTGGTCCAAGAGGGCGCTGAAACTATTGGATAAAATGAAGTTTTTAGATTATCAGTGGATTTCAATTACAGTATTTGTGCTCTCCTAGACCCCTATTACCATCAATAGTTGAAAGCTGGCAATATTGTTGAGATTTATGATGCTTTTTCACTGGTTAGCTACCTTCAACTTGGGGCCCAAATTATCAGCACTTTTCTATTATCTTCAAATCTAGTTTCTAAGAAAGACATATGTTTGCTGCCTGCATGCCTTTTAAAACTGCTGACTCATCAATAGCTACATCATTTTTAGTAAGAGATGAATTTCACGAAGTGTTAAATTATTCTTTGTCAGAGTGTTGGTTCATCGGAAAGTCACAGAAGGAAAAAAAATGAGATGAAGAAAAAATGAGTTATTCCCCACAATGGTTCAAACTGAAGCTCTTTTCTAAGCAGTTGCTAAGACCAGAGTTGGCAAAAGTTTAAGAGGTCACAGAGAAGAATGAATTTGGGGTATTTTTATTATTTGTTTTGTATTAGCATTATAGGATGTTGGAAGAAGGAATTTGATACGGAACAATCAATCGGGAGACTTGATTGCTGTCTAATAGAAAGGAGGCATATTCACCATGGAACGTTCAATGAAATATTGGGAGCTTCTATAATTGCCTACAGGAGTAATTCTTCTCTCCTACTAGACCAAATCAACTGGCCATGATGTTAAATAACTTGGATTTAAATTTTGGTTCTGATACTTATTAGCTATATAGCCTTGGATCAGTGACTCACATTAAGTATCAGTTTTCTATCTGGAAAGTGGGAATAATAATAGCACCTATAGGAATACTCTAAGGATTGAACTTTGTAAAATATAAAGCATATAAAGTGCTTGTGGTAATGTTGTTGTTTCTAGGTGCCATCAAGTTGGTTCCAACTCATAGAGGCCCTATGTACAACAGAGTGAAACACTGCCTGGTCCTGCGCCATCCTCACAATCGTTGTTATGCTTAAGCCCATTGTTGCAGCCACTGTGTCAATCCATCTCATTGAGGGTCTTCCTTTCCTTCACTGACCCTCTACTTTACCAAGCATGATGTCCTTTCTCCAGGGACTGATCCCTCCTGACAACATGTCCAGAGAATGTGAGACATACTCTCACCATCCTTGCTTCTAAGGAGAATTCTGGTTTTATTTCTTCCGAGACAGATTTGTTCATTCTTTTGGCAGTCCATGGTTTATTCAGTATTCTCCTCCAGTACCACAATTCAAAGGCGTCAATTCTTCTTCACTCTTCTTTATTCATCGTCCAGCTTTCACATGCATAGGAAGCGATTTAAAACACAAGGGCTTGGATCAGGCCCACCTTAGTCTTCAAGGTGACATCCTTGCTCTTCAACACTTTAAAGAGGTCTTTTGCAGCAGATTTGGCAAGGTAATACGTCTTTTGATTTCTTTTTTTTTTTTTTAATTTTTTCCCGTACAAAAATTTATACATACATTGTTATGTGACTCTAACTGCTCTCCCCCATACTGTGACAGCACACTCCTCCTTTCCACCATTGCCTCCCCATGTCCATTCAACCAGCTTCTAACCCTCTCTGTCTTGCCATCTCACCTCCAGACAGAAGCTTCCCATTTAGTCTCTTGTATCTACTTGAGCTAAGAGGCACACCCCTCTCGAGTATCACTTCATTTGCCACAGTCCAGTCCAATCCCTGTCCGAAGAGTTGTGCTCAGAAATTGTTAGAGAATCCAGGGGCCATGCTTTCTGGGGTACCTCCAGTCTCATTCAGACCATTAAGTCCGGTCTTCTTACTAGAATTTGAGTTTTGCACCCCACCTTTCTCCTGCTCTGTCCAGGACTCTGTTTTGTTCCCTGTCAGGGCGGTCATTGGTGGTAGCCGGGCACCATCTAGTTCTTCTGGTCTCAGGCTAATGAAGTCTCTGGTTTATGTGGCCCTTTCTGTCTCTTGGGCTAACACTTTCCTTGTATCTTTGGTGTTCTTCATTCTCCTTTACTCCAGAGGGTTGGGAACAATTGATGTATCTTAGATGGCCACTTACAAGCTTTTAAGACCCCAGACGCCACACCCCAAAGTAGGATGCAGAACATTTTCTTAATAAGCTTTGGTATGTCAATTGACGTAGGTGTCCCCTGACAGCATGGTCCCCAGACTCTACCCCTGCTACTCTGTCTCTCGATGTGTTTGCTTGTATTCAGGAAACTTCTTAGCTCTGGTTTAGTTGTGCTGACTTCCCCTGTAGTGTGTGCTGTCCTTCCCTTCACCTAAGATAATTCTTATCTACTATCTACTTAGTAAATAACCCTCACCCTCCCTCCCTACCCTCCCTCCCTTCCCTCGTAGCCATCAAAAAATGTTTTCTTCTGTGTTGAAACCTTTTCTTAAGTTCTTATAATAGTGGTCTTATACAATATTTGTCCTTCTATGACTGAGTAAATTCACTCAGCATAATGACTTCTGGCTTCTTCCATGTTATGTTTAACGGCTTCATCGTTATTCTTTATGGTTGCGTAGTGTTCCATTGTATGAATATACCATAATTTATTTATCCATTCATCCACTGATGGGCACCTAGGTTGTTCCCATCTTTTTTCTATTCTGAACAGTGCTGCAATGAACACGGGTGTACATTTACCTATTCGTGTGATGGCTCTTATTCTCTAGGATATATTCCAAGGAGCAGACTAGCTGGATCCTATGGTACTTCTATTTCTAGCTTTTTCAGGAAGCACCAAATCGATTTCCAAAGTGATTGTACCATTTTACATTCCCACCAACAGTGTGTAAGTGTTCCAGTCTCTCCACAACCTCTCCAGCATTTATTATTTTGTGGTTTTTGGATTAATGCTAGCCTTGTTGGGGTGAGATGATATCTCATCGTAGTTTTGATATGCATTTCTCTAATGGTTGTGAGCATTTCTTCGTGTGTCTGTTAGCCGCCTGAATATCTTCTGTGGCAAAGTGACTGTTCGTATCCTTTGCCCATTTTTTAATTGGGTTATTTGTCTTTTTGTTGTTGAGGTTTTGCAGTATCTTATAGATTTTAGAGACCAGACGCTGATCAGATTTGTCGTAGCCAAAAATTTTTTCCCAGTCTTTAGGTTGTCTTTTTACTCTTTTGGTGAAGTCTTTTGACGAGCATGAGTGTTTCATTTTTAGGAGCTCCCAGTTATCTAGTCTCTCTTCTGGTGCTTGTGCATTGTTACTTATGGTTCATATTGTGTTTATGCCACGTATTAGGGCTCCTAGCATTCTCCCTATTTTTTCTTCCATGATCTTTATTGTTTTCGATTTTGTATTTAAGTCTTTGATCCATTTTGAGTTAGTTTTTGTGTGAGGTATGGGTCTTGTTTCAGTATTTTGGAGATGGATATCCAGTTATGCCAGCACAGTTTGTTAAAGAGACTGTATTTTCCCCAATTAATGGACTTTGGGCCTTTGTCAAATATCAGCTGCTCATAGGTGGATGAATTTATGTCTCGATTCTCGATTCTGTTCCATTGGTCTATGTGTCTGTTGTTGTACCAGTACCAGTCTGTTTTGACTACTGTGGCAGTATAATAGGTTCTAAAGTCAGGTAGTGTGAGGCCTCCCATCTTGTTCTTCTTCTTGAGTAATGCTTTACTTTTTCGGGGCCTCTTCCTTTTCCATATGAAGTTGGTGATTTTTTTCTCCATCTCCTTAAAAAATGCTGTTGGAATTTGGATCGGGATTGCATTGTATTTGTAGATTGCTTTGGGTAGAATTGACATTTTCACAATGTTGAGTCTACCTATCCATGAGCAAGGTGTGTTTTTGTACTTATGCAGGTCTCTTTTGGTTTCTTGCAGTAGTGTCTTGTAGTTTTCTCTGTACAGATCTCTTACATCTCTGGTTAGATTTATTGCGAAGTATTTTATCTTCTTGGGGGCTATTGTAAGTGGTAGTGATTTGGTGATTTCCTCTTCGAGGTTGTTTTTGTTGGTGTAAAGGAATCCAACTGATTTTTGTATGTTTATCTTGTATCTTGAAACTTTGCTGAAATCTTCTATTAGTTCCAGTAGTTTTCTTGTGGATTCTTTAGGGTTTTCTGTGTATAAGATCATATCATTTGCAAATAAAGATACTTTGACTTCTTCCCTACCAGTTTGGATGCCGTTTATTTCTAATTGCTCTGGCTAGGACCTCCAGCAAAATGTTGAATAAGAGTAGTGATAAAGGGCATCCTTATCTGGTTCCCATTCTCAAGGAGTATGCTTTCAAAGTCTCTCCATTTAGGATGATGTTGGCTGTTGGCTTTGTATAAATGCCGTTAATCATATTGAGGAATTTCCCCTCTATTCCTATTTTGTTGAGAGTTTTTATCATGACTGGGTGTTGTACTTTGTCAAATGCCTTTTCTGCATTGATTCATAAGATCATGTGGTTCTTGTCCTTTGTTTTATTTATGTGATGGATTACATTGATTGTTTTTCTAATGTTGAACCATCCCCGCATGCTCGGTATAATTCCCACTTCATCATGATGAATTATTTTTTTGATATGTTGCTGAATTTTATTGGCTAGAAATTTGTTGAGGATTTTTGTGTCAATGTTCATGAGGGATATTGGTCTGTAATTTTCTTTTCTGTGTTTTCTTTACCTGGTTTTGGTATCGGGGTTATGCTGGCTTCATAGAATGAGTTTGGGAGTATTCCTTCATTTTCTATGCTCTGAAATACCGTTAGTAGTAGTGGTGTTAACTCTTCTCTGAAAGTTTGGTAGAATTCTCCAGTGAAGCCATCCGGGCCAGGGCATTTTTTTTGTTGGGAGTTTTTAAATTACTTTTTCAATCTCTTCTTTTGTTATGGGTTTATTTATTTGTTCTACCTCTGTTTGTGTTAGTTTAGGTAGGTAGTGAGTTTCTAGAAATTTGTCCATTTCCTCTAGGTTTTCAAATTTGTTAGAGTACAATTTTTCATAGTATTCTGTTATGATTCTTTTAATTTCAGATGAGTCTGTTGTGTTATCACCCATCTCATTTCTTATACGGGTGATCTGCTTTCTCTGCTGTTTTTCTTTTGTCACTTTGGCCAATGGTTTATCAATTTTGTTGATCTTTTCAAAGAACCAGCTTTTGGTCTTGTTGACTCTTTCAATTTTTTTTTCTATTCTCTATTTCATTTAATTCTGCTCTAATTCTTATTATTTCCTTCCTTCTGGCACCTGTGGGCTTCTTTTGCTGCTCTCTTTCTACTTGTTCCAGTTGTAGGGTTAATGCTTTGATTATGGTTCTTTCTTCTTTTTGGATGTGTGCATTTATTGCTATAAACTGACCTCTGAGCACTGTTTTTGCTGTGTCCCAAAGGTTCTGGTAGAATTTGTTTTCATTCTCTTGAGTCTATGAATTTCTTTATTCCATCCTTAATTTCTTCTATAACCCAGTAGTTTTTGAGCAAGGTGTTGTTCAGTTTCTGTGTGTTTGATTTTTTTTCCTTGCCTTTTCTGTTGTTTATTTCTACTTTTATGGCTTTATGGTCAGAAAAGATGCTTTCTAATATTTCGATGCTTTGGATTTTGTTAAGGCTTGCTTTAGGGCCTAATATGTGGTATATTCTGGAGAATGTTCCATGCGCACTGGAAAAGAAAGTATACTTGTCTGCTGCTGGGTGGAGTGTTCGGTATATGCCTGTGAGATCAAGTTGGTTGATTGTTGCATTTAGCTCTGCCGTGTCTTTGCTGAGCTTCTTTGTGGGTGTTCTGTCCTTCACCGAAAGTGGTATGTTAAAGTTCCTACTACTATTGTGGAGCTGTCTATCTCTCTTTTCAGTGCTGTTAAAGTTTGTTTTATGTATTTTGGAGCCCTGTTGTTGGCTGCGTAATTTTTATTTAAGGGTCTGTTCTCTTGGTGTTTTGACCCTTTAATCATTATATAGTGTCCTTCTTTATCCTTTGTGGTGGATTTTACTTTTAAGTCTATTTTGTCAGGGATTAATATTGCCACTCCTGCTCTTTTTCGAGTGTTGTTTGCTTGATATATTTTTTTCCATCCTTTGAGTTTTATTTTGTTTGTGTCTTTAAGGTGTGTCTTGTAGACAGCATATAGATAGACAGTGTTTTTTTTATCCAGTCTGCCACTCTCTGTCTCTTTATTGGTGCATTTATTCCATTTACATTCAGTGTAATTATTGATAGGTAAGAGTTTAGTGTTGTCATTTTGATGTCTTTTTTTGTGTGTTGTTCACAGTTTCTTCGTTCCACTTAATTTTCTGTGCTGAGTCATTTTTCTTTATGTATTTTCTTTTCATCTTTTTCATTGCTGTTGATTTTGTGTTTGCTGAGTCTTTATATTTTTCTAGTTTTTTATTTAGACTTGTAGGATTGTTAGTTTCCTTTGTAGTTATCCTTAATACTTACCCCTATTACGAAAAAAATCTATTACTTTTTTAAGTCCCTCTTTTTTGTTTTAATGTTGTCATCTTTTACATATTGACATCTGTTTCCCTATTTTCAGTGTTTTAGCTTTGATTTACTTTTGTGACTTCCCTATCTGGGTTCATATCTGGTTACTCTCTCCTGTGTTCTAGTCTTGGGTTGTCCTGTGATGTTACTGATTTTCTAACCAGAGGACTCTCTTTAGTATTTCTTGTAATTTTGGTTTGGTTTTTGCAAATTCCCTAAACTTTTGTTTATCTGGAAATGCCCTAATTTTGCCATCATATTTGAGAGACAGTTTTGCTGGATATACAATTCTTGCTGGCAGTTTTTTTCCTTGAAGGCTTTATATATGTCATTGCATTGACTTCTTGCCTGCATAGTTTCTGGTGAGTAGTCCGACCTTGTTCTTATTGATTCTCCTTTGTAGATGACTTTTCGTTTATCCCTAGCTGCTCTTAAAATTCTCTCTTTATCTTTGGTTTTGGCAAGTTTGATTATAGTATGTCTTGGTGACTTTCTTTTGCGATCTACCTTATGTGGGGTTTGATGAGCATCTTGGATAGATATCTTATCATCTTTCACCATATCAGGGAAGTTTTCTGCCAACAAATCTTCAACAATTCTCTCTGTTTCCTGTTATCCTCCCCTTGTTCTGGTACTCCAGTCACTTGTAGGTTATTCCTCTTGATAGAGTCCCACATAATTCTTAGGGTTTCTTCATTTTTTTTAGTCCTTTTATCTGATTTTTCCTCAAATAAGTTGGTGTCAAGTGCTTTATCTTCAGTCTCAGTAATTCTGACTTCCATTGCCTCAATTCTGCTCCTATGACTTTCTATTGAGTTGTTAATTCTGAAATTTTATTGTTAATCTTCCAAATTTCTGATCACTGTCTCTCTATGGATTCTTGCAGGCTGTTAAATTTGTCATTATTCTCTTCTCTAATTTTTTTAATTTACTCATGCGTGTTCTGCGTTTTGCTTAATTTCCTTCCTAATTTCTTGAAGAGTTCGGTATATTAATCTTTTGTATTCTTCCTCCGGTAATTCCAAGAAATTTTCCTCCCCTGGGAGCTTGCTGACGCCATCATGGATTGCCTCTTTATGTGATTTGATATTGACTGTTGTCTCCTAGCCATCAATAAGTTATTATATTTACTTATTTTATGTTTGCTTACTGTGTCCTTGCTTCTTGTTTTGCTTTGATATGCCCAAATTGGCTGCTTATATGATCTTGTTTGATTATTGCACCTTTGAAGGACATGTCACCAGGTGGTTAGATCTGTTACTAGGTATGTAAGCTCAGGAGTCCACCCACTCCTCCTGTATGGATTCAGCTCAGGAGCCCAGGTAGATAGCCACCAAGTGTGTGGTGTAGGCTCTCACTTACAGTCCTAGACAGGCATGGGTGATTGGTGTAGGCACAGGCATCTGGCTGCAGCAGGGGGACACACTCTGAGCAAGGCAGGGGGCTGACGGCCACCCCTAAGTGTCCAGGAGGAAGGTGTGTCCCTGTTCCCTAGAGTTCATAGGTGGTTGGGTTTTGCAGTTGGACTATGAGCAGCTAATGCTGTTGGCTGTAATGACTGGGGGGGCACCTCTTATTCATGGGCCCCTATTGCAGGTGGCTAGATGCCATGAGTGGTGCCACCAGTCCTCAGGCTCCTGATGTGGGTAGGTGAAGACTCTGCTTAATAGGCAGAGGAGTATCAAATGTCAAGGACCTGCTACTTCACAGCTAAAACAGTTGAAGTTAGAGTTCCGGTATATACCCTGTGTCACTGTGGTAATGAGGGCCTGTGCTGTTGAGATGGGCCCACACAAGTCTATGCAGGGGGAAAGGCACTCGTAGTCCATGGATCCCTTATGCCTGTGCCTAGGCAAAGGAGCTGTGCCTACCCTGGGTTCCTGGCTTAGAGGAGCCGGCAGTTTATTTTTTTCTGTTTGTTAATTTGTTCACTCTCCATGGCAGGAAGAATGGCTCTGAGTATGTGACAGATCCTACTTCCGGCCCAGGGGACTTGGCAGTTGCTGGAGCCGGTCTGGGACCCAGTGCAGAGAAGGGAGCAGGGCGGTAAATGGGAGAGAGGTTTTCCCCAAGGGGGTTGTTTTTGATCTGCATGGTAAGCCGTATGCAAGTACTTATCTTTCACTGATGAGGGCTGCTTCTCACTGGTTCTGGGTGGCCATGTAGACTCTCTGGCACTGGGTTTCTCCCGGTGCAGAAAACGCACCTCCCAAGCACTGCCGCTTGCCTGTCTCACCCCTCACCCATGAGCCGCTCAGGCCTGAAGGTCTCAGGCTCCTGCTGGGTGAGGTCTGGGAACCCCTTGCTGCTTCCGAACCGTCTCTCCCTCCCCTTGCAACTCAGTCCAGTTCCTCAACTCTGCCTTTGATATTCTGGGCTCCCAGATTGCCATCTATAATCGAATCACTTGTTTTTTTGGGTCTTTGTTGTAAGAGGGTCCACCGGAAACGTCTGACTACTCTGCCATCTTGGCCCTGCCCACGTCTTTTGTTTTCTTGACTGCTGCTTCCGTGACTGTTGATTGTGGATCCAAGTAAAATAAAATCCTTGACAACTTCAATCTTTTCTCCATTTATCATGATGTTATTTATTGGTCCAGTTGTGAGGATTTTTGTTTTCTTTATGTTGAGGTATAATCCATACTGAAGGCTTTAGTCTTTGATCTTCATCACTAAGTGCTTCAAGTTCTCTTCACTTTCAGCAAGCAAAGTTGTGTCATCTGCATAATGCAGGTTGTCATTGAATCTTCCTCCAATCCTGATGCCCTGTTATCTTCATGTAGTCCAGCTTCTCAAACTATTTGCTCAGCATACAGATTGAATAGATACGGTGAAAGGATACAACCCAGACGCATACATTTCCTGACTTTAAGCCATGCAGTATCCCCTTGTTCTGTTCAAACGATTGCCTCTTGATCTATGTACAGTTTCCTCATGAGCACGATTAAGTGTTCTGGAATTCCTATTCTTTGCAATGTTGTCTATAATTTGTTATGATCCACACAGCCAAATGCCTTTGCATAGTCAATAAAACACAGGTAAGTATCTTTCTGTTATTCTGTGCTTTCAGCCAGGATCCATCTGACATCAGCAGTGATATCCCTGGTTCCACGTCCTCTTCTAAATCCAGCTTGAATTTCTGGCACTTCCCTGTTGTTATACTGCTACAGCCACTTTTGAATGATCTTCAGCAAAATTTTACTTGCTTGTATATTAACGATATTGTTTTGCTTTCAATGTGATCATCTTTCTTGGGAATAGGCAACTCTTCCAGTCAGTTGGCCAGGTAGTTGTCGTCCAAATTTCTTGGCATAGATGAGTGAGTACCTTCAGTGCTGCATCCATTTGTTGAAACATCTCCGTTGGTATTCCATCAATTTCTGGAGACTTGTTTTTCACCAATGCCTTTAGTGCAGCTTGGACTTCTACATTCAGTACCATTGGTTCCTGCTCATATGGTACTTCCTGAAATGGTTGAATGTCGATCAATTCTTTTTGGTATAGTGACTCTGTGTATTCCTTCCATCTTCTTTTGATTGCTTCCTGAGTTGTTTAATATTTTCCCCATAGAATCCTTCAGTATTGCAACTCGAGGAATGAATTTTTTCTTCAGTTCTTTCAGCTTGAGAAATGCAGAGCATGTTCTTCCCTTTTTGTTTTCTATCTCCAGGTCTTTGCACATGTCATTATAATACTTTACTTTGTCTTCTCAAGCCACGCTTTGAAATCTTCTGTTCAACTCTTTTACTTCATCATTTCTTCCTTTCACTTCAGCTACTCGACATTGAAGAGCAAGTTTCAGAGTCTCTTCTGACATCCGCTTTGGTGTTTTCTTTCTTTCTTGTCTTTTTAATGACCTCTTGCTTTCTTTATGTATGATGTCCTTGATCATCAAGAAGTTGTTGGTCTTGCAAAACTCTATCAAGAGATCTCCGACATCATTTCTATCACCAAGGCCATATTTTTCAACCACCTATCCTTTGTTTCCAACTTTCACATTCCAATCTCCAGTAGTTATCAATGCATCCTGATTGCATGTTCAATCAATTTCAGACTGCAGAAGTTGGTAAGTATCTTCAATTTCTTCATCTTTGGCATTAGTGGTTAGTGCATAAATTTGAATAATAGTCGTATTAATTGGTCTTCCTTGTAGGCATATGGGTATTATCCTGTCACTGACAGCATTGTACTTCAGGATAGATCTTAAAATGTTCTTTTGGACGATGAATGCACTGCCATTCCTCTTTAAGTTCTCATTCCCATTATAGTAGACCATATGATTATCCGATTCAAAATGGCCAATACCAGTCCATTTCAGCTTACTAATGCCTAGGATACCAATGTTTATGTATTCCATTTCATTTTTGATGACTTCCAATTTTCCTAGATTCGTACTTCGTACATTCCACATTCCAATCATTAATGGATGTTTGTAGCTGTGTCTTCTCATTTTGAGTCATGCCACATCAGCAGATGAAGGTCCTGAAAGCTTGATTCCATTCATGTCATTAAGATTGACTCTACTTTGAGGAGGCAGCTCTTTCCCAGTCTTTTTTGAGTGCCTTCCAACCTGAGGGGCTCGTCTTCCAGCACTGTATCAAACAGTGTTCCACTGCTATTCATAAGGTTTTCACTGGCTAAATCTTTTCAGAAGTAGATTGCCAGGTCCTTCTTCCTAGTCTGTCTTAGTCTGGAAGCTCAGCTGAAACCTGTCTGCCATGGGTGGCCCTGCTGGTGTTTGAATACAGGTGGCATAGTTTCCAGCATCACAGTAACACACAAGCCCCCACAGTATGACAAACTGACAGACATGTGGGGGCTTGTGGTGATAGAACTGTTAAATATCTTGACTATGGTGGTGGATAGACAACCCTACAGTATGTGAGAAAATTGTATATAAATAAACACACACATATCTGAGTACAGGTAAAACTGGGGAAATATGAATGAGATCGGTGGATTGTATTAATGTCAATACTCTGGTGGTGATAATTGTACTGTAGTTTCGCAAAACTGTTTCTATTGTGGGAAACTGGGTAAAAGGTACATGGGATCTCTCTATATTATTTCTTACAATTGTATATAAGTCTATAATTATCTCAATAAAAATTACAATAAAATGCATATAAAGCACTTAGCTCAATTCCTGGAACATCATAAATCCCCAGCTACTTTTAAAATAAGTGCCTAGTTGTCTTCTACTAAGTTACTCTTTCTAATAAAGTTGGCTCATTGTATGGAACACGACAACGTAAAGAATGAGGAATGGTATATCAGTCAGGCTTTAGACAGAAAAATGGGAGCCCCTTTAGACATTTTGATTAGCTAGACATTTAATACAAGAATTCCAGCCTTAGACAACTGATAGAGGGCTAAGGAGCAGGGGGCAATGGTTAGGAGACCACTGCCAAGGAATCTTGCAGTAAGTAATTACAAACAAGTTGAAGCCAATGATCCCCATTGCCTTCAAGACCAAAATGATTGATTTTCAGAAAAACCCACAGATATTAAAGAGACCACTGCCCCAATCTCAGTTACTTGGGAATCCTCAGTAGCTCTTGCTCTCAATTTCCTGCTTGAGCCTTCCACCAGAGAACCATGGTTTCTACTTAACTTCCCCCACCACCAAACCACCCTTGAATGTTCCTCACTGACTGTATCTAACAAGAAAATATGTGGTGAATGGGATTCTACGAAATACAATTCCAAGTTTCCCTACAGTCATGAAGAGAAATGTAGGAAGGGATGATGGTGGTTGATGATGACGACAATAATGTCTGTGATCTGAGCTGATGACAATCCAGCACAGACAGAAAATAAAGAATTTTGTCTCCAGTCACTTAAATTGCTAAATCAATTTTTTAAAACTTTCCTATTTATTTCTGAGTTTAGCGTTTATCACCATACACTAAAGATCTAGTGGTCTTGTTAGTGGGAGTCATTGTTTCCATAATGAAATTTGCTGCCAGAGAGCAATAGCCTTACCTGTTTGGTTTCCTCCTTCCCAACTAGGTTTGGCCAAAGGGAGAGTGATTGCCTGAGATGAGGCACCTTGGGTGAGCCTCAGGTCTCTGTAGTCTGTCTGCCAGGGTAGCTCAGGCAACCAAGTAGCCCCATGCAAAGACAGTTTTATTTGAAGTCTTGGTCTCTGGGTTTCCAGTTTGCTATATCTCCAAAAACACTCCAGAGAGGTCTTCCGTCCCCCACACTACTTAAGTTAGCATACTCATCCCCCACCTCCAGTTAATAGTTTTCTTTCTTACCTTGAGCTCATCACAATCTGTAATTATTTTACTCATTTGTGTACTTGTTTATTTTTCATCTCCTCCCCCGAAGGATATAAACCTGATGAGGTATATAAACTTTTCTAACTTATTCTACACTCTATTTCCAGTGCCTCGAATAAGGAAGGTGCTGGATAAATATTTGTTGGACAAAGAAAGGCTTCATGGAGAAGATAACAGGGACAACACAGATTAGCTCAGAGCCTAGTATTAAATGATGCCTTTGTAAGAAAATGGGTCATCCTAGAGAAGCAAAATGCAAAACTATTATTATTATTCTTGACAATAATTTAGGGAGTGACAAGCCATTTCTTAGGCACTTACGTAAGTGTTTTCTAATACAGTAAAACTTGCAAAAGCCAGAACCTGTAGAAGGCAGAAACCTGTCAGACAAGGAAAACTCAAATATTTTCCACTAAAACAAGAGATAGAAAAGTGGTAAGACTGTACCCTGTCAAAGCCGGAAAACTTTTGAGGTCTGGCAAAATAAGGCAGTCCTATCAAGTTCCAGCTCTCACAGGTTTCACTGTACCATAATGCTACTATGTAGTTATTATTGATGTCATTATAGACAAAGACCCAAAAGCTAGGGAGACTAAGTGACTATGCCAAGGCTACTAGAATTAGTCAGAAGGTAAACCTAAGTCTGAATGTTTCCAGAGCCTGTATACTCACCACTGAAACAGGCTGCTCCACTTCTCCCAAGGGGCCAGAAACATGGTTACCATGTGAGTGAAGCACTTGTCCACTCATCCGTTTGAGAATATGAGCATTCGCCTACAGGCTCGACTTCCACAGCTGTGGCCCATTACTGAAATGATGATGAGTTGGCTAAAACGTCTCTAGGAGCAAGTCAGAGCCATCCAGCTGTCTGCAAAGCATATACCTCCAGAAACTTTGTAAGTTGTTGGGTAGGAACTACCAGAATCAAGCTCACTAAAGCATGGACTCAGAGTACAGACTTTGTCTCTAGTGATCTGAAATATTAAATGCAGCTTCCAGATAGCAGTGGTTGTCAAAGGAAACAAGTTTCATGGGCATATTGCAGGCTTCATCTCTGGGTTTCTGTTTCATCGTGAATCCTTGAAAATTATCTTCCTAACTATATTCTTCCCAACCATTTCTATTACTTCTCCATGGAAAGCTAATTTCAACAGGGGTCAGACATAGAAAGGCATACAAGAAACTAAGACAAAGTGAGCCAAATAAATCATCACTAGAGATACGGTCTCTGCTGGAAGGGAAAAAAATAGCACGAGAGAGAGAAGCAATGAAAGTGGCAAAGATAACTTTGACTCCCAGGACACAGTTCTTGTTTATCACGTTAGTGTGACTTTGTTTTTTTCAGTTCTGGCTGTTTTTCCTGTTGAATATTACAAATGTGGAGAGTGCCTCAAAGCTGAGATGAGATCTGCTGAACTGATTAGCTAAGGTCCTAGTTCCTTATCAAAAAGGCTCCGTTCCTTTGAGTTTGCGATTGATGTTGGAATTGAAAATCCCTCTTGTTCAGGGTCAGATGTGAAAAGATTCTGGTTCCACCCTCTAGAGCATCTTTTTAAATGCTGTCCTCTTATTTTAAAGGGCCTGACCTTAAGCTATTAAGTCTGAGATAGCCAAGGTCTTCAGAAACCGGCAACCATTCAACACTGTGAGAGATGTACTTGGAGCCTGTCCTGTTGAGCACAAAGGTTATGAAAGAGAAGCATGGAACTCAACCAGTCTTTTAAAAATACAGAGTTCAACTGCTGGAGAATTTGAGCTGATATGTGCAGATGTGAAGAATCCAAGTTTAATCATTTTAAATTTTACATCTGTTCCTTACTCTCTGGATATTTGAGAGTGTGGAGCAATAATGAATAGCTTCACATGATTAAGGAAGACCATTACTGTATTTTTACACAAATAACTTGCACACTATGCCAGAACTGTTTTACATAATTTTATCATTTCTGCACGTGATATGTGTGGGTACGTTATTTACGCGGGCACGTTATTTGTGTAAAATATGGTAAGCATCATTTTTCTGAATGGGCTCAGGATGCTGTATTAGTTTCCTAGGGCTTCTGTAACAAAGTACCACAAATTGGGTGGCTTAAAACGACAGAAATTTGTTCTCTCACAGTTCTGGAGGCCAAAAGTCCAAAATCAAGGTGCTGGCAGGGCCACGCTCTCTCTGAAAGCTCTGGGGGAAGGATCCTTCCTTCTTCTTCTGGCTTCTGGTGACCCCAGGCATTCTTTCTTTGATTCTTGTCAGCATAATTTCAATCTCTGCCTCTGTCTTTACATGGCCATCTTCCAGCTGCATCTCGGTGTCATTCTGTCTCTTCTCTTTTTATTAGAACATCAAAAAAACCAAAATCAAACTCATTGTTGTCAAGTCAATTCCAAATCATAGCAACCCTGTAGGACAGAGTCGAGCTGCCCCATGGGTTTCCAAGGAGTGACCGACAGATTTGAACTGCTGACCTTTTGGTTAGCAGCCGAGTTCTTAAACACTGTGCCACCAGGGCTCCACAAGAGCACCAGTCATATTGAATTAGGGCCCACCCTACTTGAGTTTGACCTCATATTTACTAATAACATCTGCCAAGAACCTATTTCCAAACAAAGTCACATTCACACGTACAGGGGTTAGGATTTCAGTGTATCTTTTGGGGGAGACACAATTCAGCCTATAGCAGATGTCTTCTCAGTTACCTATAGCTTGTTCAACAGTTGAGGCTACAATATACAGTATGATCTGAGAGGCCTTGCCTAAATTATCCCTGCTGGATTATTTCCTAATACCCATTCTTTCAAAGGATTTGTTGTCAACATCAAATTTTAAAAGAAGATATAAAACACATTTGTAACCTGAAAAATGGTATATCATTATTAATCATAATTATTAACATTTTCAATATTGGAAATAAAATAAGTAAATTATGTTACAATAGCTGTTGGTTTTTATCAAAGATAACATACATACTAAAAACCTGCTGTAATTTATACAAAGTGAACAGACCCAGGTATCTAGAGTGCAGATGAAGAAACAGAACATTATTGGCCTCCCAGAAACCCCCTTGTGCCCCCTTACAACTTCTGCCTTCCCCCAGGATATCTACTATCCTGAACTTCTAACACCATATATTAGTCTTACCTTTTTTTGAACTTTATATAAATGAAATCCTACCGTATATATATTCTGTTATGTCTGTTTTTTTTTTTTTTTTACTTTGTGTGATTCATCCATATTTTTGATATAATAGTTTTTTCTTCATTTTTGTTGCTGCATAGTATTCCATGGAATGAATATACCACATTTTATGGATCTATTCTACTTTTTATGGACGTTTGAGTAGCTTTCAGTTTGGAGCTATGACAAACAGCAATATTTTATAAACACTCTGGTATACGTCTTTTGGCAAGCACATGTAAGTATTTCTGTTGAATAGAAACCTAAGAGTGAAGTTCTGGGTCAAAAAATATGCATGTGTTCAGCTTTAGAATATACTGCCAAACAGTTTTCCAAAGAGGTTCTACTGGTTTACATTCCTACCAGTGGTGAATGAGAGTTAGAGTTGCTCCACACACTTGCCAACACTAGGTATTGTCAGGTTTGCTTCTTTGTTTTTCAATCATATTATTGAGTCTATAGTGGAATCTCATTGTCATTTTAATTTGAGTGTCAGAATTTGAGTTTAGAATGAAGGGCATTGATCCTAAGTGACACAAAAACCAACCTACTAATGACTTAGAGATCATTCATCTATTTATGAGAGACCTGGGCTTTATGCTTTATTCACCGCAGCGGGGAATTTAAATCATAAAATCATGAAATTTTAGAGCTAGAAGAGCTCTCAGAGATCAAGACTGAAGTTGGTCCTTAGAGGTGTTCCATTCTCAATGAGCAGACACACTCCCTAGTGTTTCTTTAATTCTCTTAGGTGATAGCACCAGAAGTTGCTGTCTCCTTAAGAACTCCCAACTTCATTTCTCTCTTTGTTTAAGAAATCAGAACATAGTGTGGCAAGCTGACATACGAATGGAAGAGAATTCTCAGTGATGCTTATAATGTGCTCAGGGCATCTGTGCATATTTGTTTGGTCTGCTCATGCTCCTCAGCAAGAAAGTCAGCAGGCCCTTCCTAAGTGAGAGATCTTCAAGACTTTTCAGCAGTCTCTTTGGGATGAGACATCTAGCAACTTCTATGACCTAAAGGAGAAGAAAAAGATGAGAAAAATTACATTCAGTAAGGCTTAGAGTCTGCAAAACATGCAACTCCTTGTGAATGAATATTCACTCACCTTTTATAAAATTCTAAAGGCTAAAATAATCACTCTTCTCTCAAATTATGGAACCATCTCTGTTCCATGGTCATTTAAAAGCTGTGAGACATGGTGAGTAAATATAAGTTTACACAGATTGAACCTATCAGTTCTAAGACATTGTAACAAGTGATCCTCAGCTTCTGTTCCACTTAGAAGCAACCAGCACTTTCATCCATTAATATAATAACAGCCCGAACTACAACATGTAAGTGTATAAGTAATCAAAATATTTTTTAAATGGGTTTTATTTAAAAATGTGTACAAGTGTCAAATACGCAAATATCTAACTCTACATCTATAAGATTCTAAAATAATAAAATTAATTTTGTAAAGTATTTATTATTCTTCACCTCTTAATGATCACATACGCACTCATGTAGTATGTGTATATGTGAATACATATATGTCTATACCATACTAATGGTAATTTCATACACATGTTTAGACTTATATTGCTTGTATACTTTATAATTGGTAGCTCTGTACACACTTTTAGAAAGCAGTGAGGACTTGAAGCACTTACTGATGAAGATCAAAGACTACAGCCTTCAGTATGGATTACACCTCAACTTAAAGGAGATAAAAAATCTTCACAACTGGACCAGTAAAAAACATCATGAAAAATGGAGAAAATATTGACTTAGTCAGATTTCATTTTACTTGAAGCTACAATCAATCAACGCCCATAGAAGCAGCAGTCAGGAAATCAAACGATGCGTTGCATTGGGCGAATCCGCTGCAAAAGACCTCTTTAAAATGTTAAAAAGCAAAAATGTCACTTTGAGGACTAAGGCATGCCTGACCCACGTCATATTTTCAATTGCCTCCTATGCATGCGAAAGCTGGACAATAAATAAGGAAGACTAGAGAAGAATTGATGCCTTTGAATTATGGTGTTGGAGAAGAATTTAGAATATATCACGGACTGTCAGAAGAAAGAATAAATCTGTCTTGGAGGAAGTACAGCCAGAATGCTCCTTAGAAACAAGGATGGTGAGACTTTGTCTCATGTACTTCGGACATGTTGTCAGGAGGGACCAGTCCCTGGAGAAGGATATCATGCTTGGTAAAGTAGAGGGTCAGAGAAAGAGAGGAAGACCCTCAACAAGATGGATTAACACAGTGGCTGCAACAATGAGCTCAAATATAGCAATGATTGTGAGGATGGTGCTGGACCGGGCAGTGTTTTGTCTTGTACATAGGGTTGCTAGGAGTCAGAACCAACTACACAGCACCTATCAACATAACATACACACTATTTTATATCTTGCTTTTTCTCACTTCTATGTCTTGGGGCTCTTTCACGTTAGTGTCCTATATAAAATTTGCAAGACTTTCAAGAATCAGTGTCAGTACTTCCTTTTTTATTTTTTAAAATGGCTGCACAGAATTCCATTACATGAGTCTACCATGATTCATTTGAACAGCCTCTTATTGATGGCCCTTTTGGTTCTTTGCTGTGTTTTTCTATTAAAACAATGCTGGAATGAATAATCATGCATGATATCTTTACATAACATGAGACTGTATTTGTAGAACAGATTCTAGAAAATGTACTTACTCTGTCAGAGCGGTTATGTATTTTTAATTTTGAAGATATTTCCTTGCTTTTTTCACACCCTGTCTTAGCAGATGGGTGTATGATGATCAACTCCATTCAAATCACAGGGACTAAGAGGAAGGGATGCATTGTTCTGACCAGAAGAAGGGGTAATGGATGCTTCATAGGCCAGAAAATACACACACATACACATTTACACATTAGGGAGAAGCCCATTTGCCTCATTTCCAGTTCTGAACATGGTTTGGGACAAGTCTTTCACTTCTGTGGGCTTTGGTTTTCTTATTTGCAAAATGAGGCAGTTGGCCTAAATCAGTGGCTCTCAAGTGTGGTGCCAGCAGCACCAGTACCACCTGAGAACTTGTTAGGAAGGCAAATTCTTGGGACCACCCCCCCCCCATCCCAGTATCTATTGAATCAGAAATTCTGGAGGTGGGGCACTGTATTTCCAAAAAGTTCTCCAGGTGATTCTAAAGTACACTGAAGTATGAGACCCACTGGTCCAAATGAGCTATAATGTACCTCCCAGGTCTTATGTTCTATGAACCTCTCAAATCCCCAAGACTCTGGGTATCTTTTTCCTTCTTTCTAGACTAAGCTTTTTGAGAGCAAGAAGTGGGCCAGAAATCCAATTAATGGTCAGTAGCTATTGCTTCATATATAGTAAATGATGAGGATGTAAATATTTCAAGAATTTTTTTTTATAACATTGCCCACATTATAAACTATGATATTTTTGAAGCCTCCATCATCACTTTGATTGCTGGATCTGAGACATGACCCTGGGACCACAGAGCCATGGGCTCTTTGTTCAACTCTAGACCATTATGTGAATTCTAACTTTATATAGGAAATCTCCATCAAGGAAATCTCGTGAGACCTTACTACAACAATAAACTTTTGGGAGTCTATAAACAGTGAGTGTTTCAATCTACTAATAGTCTGAAGAGTATTAGCAAACAAGTGGTGACTTGCTCAAATTGCTAAAACTGATATGGACCCCCAGTGCCAAAGGCACCCATATTGGGAACTATCAGAGCAGAATTGTAGAACTGGGACCCATAAGAGCAGAGTTGTAGAATTGGTTGACATTTCATACCTATTTTGGCCTTACTAACAATGCAACTTTTGGAGGCAAACTTTCATTCGGATCTAGATTTCTGCCCTACTCACTGTATAACCTTGGATAGCTTGCTTAACGTTGCTGAAGCTGTTTCCTTCCCTCTAAAATTAGAATATTACTTACCTCAAGGGGTATTGAGAGACTCTAATTTATATAAAGCAATTAACACAATGTCTAGCACATAGTCAAATATCAATAAACGGTAGTGTTTTTTCCTTGGTCCTAGCTTTTGACCAAGGAGCCCAGTGGTTAAAGCACTTGGCTGCTACAATACTTTCGAAATTTGTTTCTGGGTCAGTGATACAGAGCGAACATTGCAGGACATCAAGTTCCTTGATCTCTTTATCCACCGCTGTGGCCCAGCCCCTCCTCCAGTTCTGCTTCACTTCATCCCATTACAAAGGATTGGCCTTCTAGCTGTGATCTTTACAAATGTACCCTGCAAGTCAATACCAGGCCAATCTTCCCAAAATACAACTCTTTGCACAGTTATCCCTTACTCAGGAAAAGAGTAATGCCAGCACATACTTACAAACATTTTTCAGCCTTTACCGGGCTACTCCTATACTCCAGGCACTGTGTTGGGAACTGTAGATACAAAAAGGAAAGGCACTGGTCCTTTTTTAAGAAGCTCAAAGCCTCTAGAGGAGAGAGGCAAGTTAACCAATTATCACCACGTAGTGTGAGCAGTGCTGACCTAGGGGAAGCCCAAGGGCCACAGGAGACAAGAATGGGTACAAAGCTGAGCTGGAGCAACGACCAAGGGGTCAGTGAAGACTCCAAAAGAAGATAGCATCCCCACCACGTCTTAAAAGAAAAGGTAGCAGACATCCACCACTTTTGCCACGTAGCCTTTATTTCCTGCTTCGCCTGGCACCAAAGTCCTGATCTTCCTCAGGAAGCAGACCTTCCACACTCTCAACCTTCTGGTGGAATTGGCTGCAGTCCTCACTCCTCAGGCTGACACTTGACCTAGTTCACCCTCAGTTTAACACAGCACATTCATTCCTCTGCCATAGTAAGTGCTTTGGGGTGGGCATGTGGCCCAGTTGGAACCAATAAAGGAACAGTTTCCCTGGGACTTCTAGAACCTCATAGCTTTGGGGATCTTGGAAGCCTTTTTATAACCACAGGTAGAAAATGTGCCTGAGATTTGAGACAGCTCAGAGGAAACAGAACAGAAAAGTGGGGAGAAAGAAACCAGACTGTGTTGACAGAGCTTGAGCCCCTGGAGCCTGCATTGCCTGAAGTTATTCCTAAAACTGGACTGTTTAGTTAATAGAACCACTGAAATCACCTTCTTTCTTAAGCCAAAACCACTAAAGTAAAACCAGTTTCTCTCAAGTTAATTCCAGCTCATGGCAGCTGCATGTGTGTCAAAGTAAAACTGTGATCTGTAGGATTTTCAGTGGCTGATTTTTTGGGAGTAGATCACCAGGCCTTTCCTCCAAGCCATCTCTGGGTAGACTCAAACCTCCAGCCTTTCAGTTAGCAGCTGAGCACGTTAACCGTTTGTACCACCCAGCTGCTATCTCTTGCAAGCAACATAATCTGAAACAATACAGATGCACAGGACGTTGTCAGAGGTAGGAGAGAAAGATATTTCCAGCAAGGAAACAACAGGTCAAAAGGCATACACCTGAGAGAAAATGATACATCCAGGCATCAGCAAGTGGTCTGGCTGGGCTGCAGTAGAGGAGGGGAGTAAGGAAGTGACTGAGATGAGAAAGACGAGGCCCAGGTCATGAAGGATCTTGTGCAACTTAGTAACAAATATGCATCAGTCACTGGCAAACTTCTTCTGTAAAGGGACAGATATTTTCAGCTTTGTGGGCCAAGAGGCCATATGTGGTCTCTTTTACAGCTACTCATCCCTGTTGTCCTTGTAGCAGGAAAGCCATAGACAATACACAAATAGATGAACATGGTTGTGGGGGGATGGAGGTGGCCCATGGGGTATAGTTTACCAACCCCTGATCTATTTAATGCTTCATCCATCACAGAGCACGTTCATATTGTCCGTGAATCCATTCAATGAGTATTTGCTGTGCAGTTAGTATGTGTCAGGCTTCACTGTAGCTTCTGGGTGTGAAGCTACATTTTTCACACACTAGCTGCTAACCAAAAGGTTCGCAGTTCAAATCCACCAGCCACTCCTTGGAATCCTATGGGGCAGTTCTACTCTGTCCCACAGAGTTGCTATGAGTCGGGATTGACTCAACAGCAACGAGATTGGTTTGGGTTTGGCCTGCTTTGGTGGGGCTTTTGTTCCAGTTGGGGAGCAAGGGAGAGGGGAAGATGACAGAAAACACAGGAAGATACTTTTAGCTGATTATTTATTATGAGGAGGTAAACAGGGTGAAGTGATTGGATGAGTCCAGGCTTTGTGTTCTCAGGGAGGGTTTGAAAAATCCCTCTCTGAAACAAATCCACTGGGGCTGAGACATGTGAACATCCAGGAAAGAATCCTTTCAGGCAGAGGGAGCAGTAAGGGCAAATACTTTAAGAGGAGAATGAATTGTGCGTGTTTAAAAAGCAGGTAAAGACTAGTGTGGCTGAAGTCTAGAGTTTATAGAGGGACACAGGCGGTCAGGGGTCAGGTCACTTAGGGCTTTATAGGTTGTGGTGTGAAGCTTGGATTTTATGTTGCAGAAAGCCAAAAAAGGATTTTAAGCAGGAAAGGACCATGATCTGATGCATATATTTTATAATAGTGCTGTCCAATAGAAATATAACAGGTCACACATTGGATTTAAGTTTTCCAGTGGCCACATCAAAAAGTAAAAAGAAACAGGTGAAATTAATTTCAGTAAATATATTTTCTTTATCCCAGTACATCCAAAATATTATCAATTCAACATGTAATCAATATAAAAACTATTCATGAGATAGTATGCATTCCTTTTTCTTTGTACTAAGTCTTTGAAATCCAGTGTGTATCTTACACTCACAGCACATCTCTTTTCTAATTATCTATGTTTCCAGGGCGCAATAGCTACACGTGCCTAGTGACTACTGTATGGACGGCACAGTTTTAGAAAGATCACTCTGCCCACGGTTAAGGGAATGGATACTCAAGAGTGAAAGCAAGGAAACCAGTTAGGAGGCTATTGTAGAGGTCTAAATGAGAGGAGATGGTTCAGGGTAAGAGTAGTTGTGATGGTTAAGATTGTCTGTCAACTTGGCTGGGCCATGATTCTCAGTGTTTTGGCAGTCATGTGATGTTGTGGTCACTTCCCTACTGAGACTGGCTGTGTGATCATCCCCATGATGGGATCTGCTGTGAGTAGCCAGTTGGTTGAAGGGGGGTTTCCTTTGGCATGTGGCCTGCATCAAGTGTGGGCGGACATTCTGGCAGGGCTTGGAGGCTTTTGCTCATTCTGGATCCTGCAGCTGGCTCCTGTTCATCTGACTTCTGGTTCTTGGGACTTGAGCTAGCAGCTTGCCTGCAGTCTTGCCTGGCGGTATTGAGATCCATCAAGCTTCACAGCCTGTGAGCAAAAGCCCCGTTCCCTGACCTGCCAATCTTGGGTTCACCAGCCCCTACATCTACGTGAATCAGAAGAAGCCTCTATCCTGCCTCACAGACTTGGAACCTTACAGCCTCTACAGCCCTGTGAGCCATTTCCTTGATATAAATCTCTATGTATATATTTATATGCTTTTCTGGTTTTGCTTCTCTAGAGAACCCAGCCTAAGACAGTAGCAGAGAAGAATTCATGTGCAGTGTGTTGTGGAAATAATACAACACATCCCGAGGTGGTGGAAATGGTTAATGCACTCAACTGCTAAATGAGAGGTTGGAGGTTCGAGTCTACCCAGGGACACCTTGGAAGAAAGTCTTGATGATTGACTTCTGAAAAATCAGCCATTGAAAATGCTGTGGAACACAGTTCTATTCTGACACACATGGGGTTGCCATGAGTTGGAATTGACTCAATGGCAACTGGCTTACTGGTTTTGTGGAAATAAAATCTGATGAACTGGATCTGGGGGAAGAGATAAAGAGAAGAGTCAAAGATGATTACCAGGGGTTGGCATAATTAAGTAGGTTGCTGCTGATTCCATTTTTTGAATGAGCAAAGCTAGGAGAGGGAGAAGTTGGATCGAAGCAGAATGAGGAGTTTGGGTTTAGATATATTAAGGTTGAGATGCCTATTAGGCATCCGGGGAAGCATTAAACAGCATGGTTCTGTGCCAGGGATCTATCATTAATCTTATAGGAAGAGGTAGTTTCCCATATTTCAAAGTTTTTAAAAAAGCAAGTTTTAATCCGCATACGCTTGGCCCGTGTTCTCGCCTTCCCCCTTCTCCTCCCTCTATTTCTCAAGAGATTGATTTCACTTTGCATGGGATGCTGTAGTATTTTCAATTTAAATAGAAACCTCAAATAAATGCTATTTAAAATATTCTCAGGGAAAAGGGAAGCAGTTTGCTTTCTGGGGTTTAATTTCCAGGCAAGAATCATAACCAGGGCTATCTTAACCCATCGCTTGATTACCTGCCATAGCAACGTGTGCTCTTGCAAAGGTAGGGGAATTATTGGAATTTCAAGGAAGTAGATGGGATTGTGTCTCCACATAAGGAGAAGCCACGAAAGGGTCCATTGGTTCCAGTCCCCAGCCTCTAGTGCTTCTAATCTACTCAGAACAAGTAAGTGTCTTTTCTGAAAGATTTCCACAGCCACAGGCTACAAAATCTCCCTTGGTAGTCAGGTCCAATACCTTATCACACACAAGCCAGCTGGGGGAGAAAGGTAAGTGTTGTCAACTTACCAGCTGGTTTACCAGATGTTCAACTAATTCTAGCCAGTTGTTTTAAAATCAGTCGTTTGTTTGACTTAAGTTGTTCTACCCTAAACCACAGTGCATATGTAACAGTGGCCTCAATAAAGCTGAATGGTTTTTCCTACTCTGCCACTGGCTTCCTTAGAGAATTAGGAACAGTCAGTTGACCCATTTCTTCCCCCTTTTGACAAAGTCAGAACTTAGATTCTGAGATTGATCTCCTTGATGGAAACGTACTGAACCAGTCTTGGCACAATATCCAAACTCATTCTACACGTACCATACTCAACAGGGAGCATTTAAGATATTTTGATTCTTCTCTTTCTCTTGGCACTCTAATAAATGTAAGCAAATTATAGTTATTGTGAAGGGCTTTGTGTCTGTGTGATGAAGAATTCTACGTCAAGCTGATTAAATTTGAATGCCCAGTAATTCATTCAATAGATGATTCAGGCGCCTTTCCTGGCCACTTGCCTGAGGCGAGTTCACCACCCATTAGCAACTGGAACTAGTAAATTATAGGAAACGTTAAATACTGAAATGAACATTTTGCTACAGTCAAAAACTAGTGTGAGGATTTAAGAGGCAAGCTTGGAAGCACTGGCTCCGCTCCAGTCACTACTTTATTTTCTTTTTTATCATTGTACTTTAGATGAAGGTTTACAGAACAAATAGTTTCTCATTAAACAGTACACATATTGTTTTATAACGATGGTTAACAACCCCACGACAGGTCAACACGGTCCCTTCTCAACCTTGGGTTCCCCATTACCAGCTTTCTTGTCCCCTCCTTCTAGTCCTTGTCCCTGGACTGTTGTGCCCCATGAATCTCGTTTTGTTATATGGGCCTGTCTGATCTTTGGCTGAATGGTGAACCTCGGGAGTGACTTCATTACTGAGCTGAAAGGGTGTCCAGGGGCCATACTCTCGGGTTCTCCAGTCTCTGTCAGGCTGGTAAGTCTGGTCTATTTTTGTGAGTTAGAATTTTGTTCTACATTTTTCTCCAGATCTTTCCAGGACCCTCTGTTGTGATCCCTGTCAGAGCAGTCAGTGGTGGTAGCCGGGCACCATCTAGTTGTACTGGACTCAGTCTGGTGGAGGCCTTGGTAGCTGTGGTCCATTAGTCCTTTGGACTAATCTTTTCCTGGTATCTTGTTTTCTTCATTATCTGTTGCTCCCAAAGGGGTAAGACCAGTAGAGTATCTTAGATGGCCGCTCACAGGCCAAGGTAGAATGTAGAACCTTTTCTTTATAAACTGTGTTATGACAGTTAAACTAGATGTTCCCCGAGACCATGGTCTCCACAGCCCTCCGCCCAGCAATTCAGTCCCTCAGGGAGTTTGGATGTGTCTATGAAGCTTCCATGACCTTTCCTTGTATAAGTTGTCCAGTCACTACTTTTAAAAAGTTTAGCCTATTTTTCATTCAAATTCAGTAAATGAAGACCTTTCCTTCATTGCTAACTTCTTATTAAAACACATTTCAGCTGTCAAAACAACTAGTTGGGAAATGAAGAAAGGAGCTCGAATTTACAGAATTTCTTTTGCTTTGCTTTGTCTACCTTAGCACAGCAAACTAAAAAATTGGGAAGACCAAGTGGTTCTGTTTTATTTGCCTTATTGTTGTTGTTGTAACAGTTGCCCTTGAGTGTTGCCAACTCATGGTGACCCCATATGTGTCAGAGTAGAACTGTGTTCCATAGAGTTCTAAATGGCTGATTTTTCAGAAGTAGATCACCAGATCTTTCTTCCAAGGCACCTCTCAGTGAGTTTGAATGCCAACCTTTTGGCTAGTAGTCAAGGGCATAACTGTTTGTGCCACACAAGGACCTAGTTGTTTGTTTACACACTGCTTTTTAGAACTTTGGATTTGAAAGCTGTCAGGCAGGGCATGCAATCCCCAGTTCTTTAGAGGCCTGGACACTCTGTGTGGTCTGAAACATGACCGTGTTCACAAGTTCAGGTCATCTTCCTGGCCTCTGAGATCATTTCCGTTTGCAACCACTGGTCTGCACCATGCCGCCAACATAAGCAATATGGTGTGATGGATAAAAAGTCTGTGGACTCAAGCTGACGTTGGTTCAAATCTTAACTTTACCGTTTACTAGCTCTGTGATTTGGGGCAAGTTTCTAAACCTTTCTAAGCCTCAGTTTTCTCATCTTTAAAATGCAAATAATAACTTACCCACATAAAAGATGATTAGAGTCTCTGGGTGGTGTAAATAGTTAAGACATTTGACTGCTAACTGAAAGGTTGGAGGTTCTAGTCCACCAGAGGCACTTCAAAAGAAAGATCTGGCAACCTACTTCCCAAAAATCAACCATTGAAACCCCTATGGAGCACAGTTCTACTCTGACACACATGGGGTTGCCATGAGTTGGAATCTACTTGATGGCAACTGGTAAAGGTAGCTGTGAGGGCTAATGCACTGTATTTATTCTGATACTTGGCATACAGCAAAGCATTTAGCAATGATGACTTCTCAAAATCGGAGAAGTAAACCTTTGTTTGACATTGTCAACACAGCGATAATCCTTAGTTTAAAAAAGGTAAGCATTAAATTAATTACTCAGCTGTCACTGACATCTGGGCACTTGAACAACTGAGTTGCCTACCTCTCAGCTGAATGCTTGGCATTTGGTCATCAGAACCAGTGCTTAGGCAGCATTTGAGAGGTGGTTTGGTGTCCACCTGTGTGTTGTTGGTATGCACAGTTTTGAGACCATTAGAAATCAAACATGAGTTTATCATGATGTTTTATTTCCAGTAAAATTTTGACAATAAACCAAGGACCAAATGAAATGAAATACCAGAAATTACAGACCCTTTGGGATCCAATTAACCCAAGCAAGTTCATTCTGAAACTTATAAAAAGATGGAAATGTTATGATGGGTCATAGAGTGCTTGAAAACTTCAGAATTTAATTGCAAATAAGAGAGAATATCAATTGCCCAGAAATGTGACCTAAATCCAAAATGTTACAGTCATGAAAGGTTTAGGGAAACTTGATAGTACATGACAGCAAAGTTCAGGTGGTTCTAATTACCACGAGAAACCAGCAAGAGATTTTTTTTTTTTTGGTGGGGGGGGGGGGCGGTACTGTGAATGTCTTTAAAACTTCTAGATTTGACAAAAGAAAAAAAAGTAACTATGTTCATGGTCTTTTAATTTTTCACAGCCAGTTAATTATGCTTCATTGTACGACTCACAAATTGTACATTAATTCTATAGATGTTGAAACTTCTGTCAGTGTCAAACTGTTCTCTCTACCAGAGAGGTGATGTGATAAACTATAAATTAATCTTATTGAAACATGTAGAGTGTTTCAGGAGATGTCTGCTTGTTCTTTTCATTGGCACTTTTTGGAGAGTTTCCACAGAAAGAAGCATCGATGTGATTTGGCATCCAGAGGCCTGCAGAAAGTAACACAGGTTTCCTCCTTGTAGACACCCCCACCCATCCCATAACTGAGTGAATGGTAGAGATAGATATAAGCATATTTCAGTACATACCAGTAATGTGTATGAGAGGTAGAACTTGGCACTGTTAAAAACAAAGACTTTGAGGCCCTATCTGGGTTCAAATCCCAGCTCTGCTGTTGATCTTTTTTTTTAAGTTCCTTTTTTTTTTTAATTGTTGTGCTTTAAGTGAAAGTTTACAATGCAAGTTAGTCTCTCATACAAAAATTTATACATACATTGTTATGTGACCCTAGTTGCTCTCCCTATACTGTGACAGCACACTCCTCCTTTCCACCTCGGATTTCCCCTGTCCATTCAGCCAGCTCCTGACCCTCTCTGCCTTCTCATCTCGCCTCCGGACAGGAACTGCCCATTTAGTCTCATGTATCTACTTGAGCTAAGAAGCACACTCTTCACAAGTATCATTTTATGTCCAATAGTCCAGCCTAATCTTTGTCTGAAGAGTTGGCCTCGGGAATGGTTCAGTTTTGGGCTAACAGAGAGTCCGGGGGCCATGTCTGCCTGGGTCCCTCCAGTCTCACTCAAACCGTTAAGTCTGGTCTTTTTACTAGAATTTGAGTTCTGCACCCCACTTTTCTCCTGCTCCGTCGGGGACTGTCTGTTGTGCTCCCTGCCAGGGCAGTAATTGGTGGTAGCCAGGCACCATCTAGTTCTTCTGGTCTTAGGCTGATGAAATCTCTGGTTTATGTGGCCCTTTTTGTTTCTTGGGCTAATATTTTCCTTGTGTCTTTGGTGTTCTTCATTCTTCTTTGCTCTAGGTGGATTGGGACCAATTGATGCAACTTAGATGGCCGTTCGCTAGCTTTTAAGATCCCCAGATGCCTCTCACCAAAGTGGGTTGTTCTACTATCGATCTTGAGAAAATTCCTTCAATTCCCTGGACTTCATTTTATCCATCTGTGCAATGGCATTAAATACTTCCATCACCGAGTTGTTGTAAATATTAAGTGAGATGATGAACATAAGATAATTAGCACAATATCTGCAAGTGTTTAGTATGTGGCATTTGTTGTTGTCTTCTTGTTATTAGTGGTGGTATTAGAGCTGCTGCTGCTTATAGATTGTGTGATCTTGGGAATGTTGTTTAACCTCTCTGTGCCTCATTTCTGTATCTGTAAAACAGGGATCACATACTTTGTAGGGTCGATGCAAATGAGGATTAAATGGATACATGGCTCTGTTATAACTGGTGTCACCAACAGAACTAACATTTATTATGTCCTTATTGATTTGCCAGGCTTGGAGCTAAATTTTTTGTTTTCATAATCTAATTTAATTCTCACAGCTTTCATATTTTTATCTCCGTTTGGAGGATAAGAAAACTAAGACTAAGAAAAATTGAGCTAACTTCACAAATCACATAGCTGGTTTTTGGTAGAGTTGGAATTTTAATTCACACATATCAAACTTCAAAGTCTTCGTTTTTGACCAATTTACCTTAACATCAGGATTCACAGACCTAAATGGCTTAGGACCTAGGAAGGTGAATGTAAATTAATGAAATAAACTGGGTAGGAACTATGGCAGCTAGTGAAGAGCCTGTCTCGTGTAAAGGAGTAGCCAGTAATCGTTACCAAACAGCAAGAAGGAGCCAATGCTATCAGGTCCTATGATCTCTCAAGAAATGTCTGGAACCCAGATTTAACGTGCAATCTCCTGGTTATGATAGGTGTACAGCTAATTCAATTCACTTTTTAAAAACTGTGATGGTCAAAGAAAATAAATTTGCTAGCGAAATTCAGCCACAATTGCAATGTCTACTCTATTTGATCTCTCGAGCAGTGGTTCTCAGTGTGCTCTGTAGATCTATGGGAGTCCCCTGAGACTCTTTCAAAGAGTCTGTATGTTCAAAAGTATTTTCATAATAATAATAAGACATTATTTGATTTTTTTATCCATTGTGTTGACATTTGCACTAACGGTACAAAAGCAGTGATAGGTAAAACTATGGTTTCTTTAGTGTGAACCAAGGCTGTTATTGTTGTGTGCCATCAACTTGATTTCAACTCAAAGCAACCCTATAGGACAGAGTAGAACTGCCCCATAGAATTTTCTAGGCTGTAATCTTTACGGGAGCAGATTGCCAGGTCTTTTCTCCCGCGGTGCCACTGGGTAGATTCAAACTGCCAACCTTTTGGTTAGCAACAGAGCACTTAACCATCGTACCACCACAGATCTTTGTGAATCAAGGCAGTGGCCCCAAAATGAACTAGTAGCCATTGTTTTAATCACTACCACTCACTCAAGTAAAATAAAATAATGCCAGTCATTGATGAAGCAGTAAAATTAATTAATTTTATTTACTATAGACCCTTGAGGACATGTCATTTTAATATTCCTTGTGATAAAACAAGGAGCCCTGGTGGCTCAGTAGTTAAGAGCTCAGGCTGCTAACCAAAAGGTTCAAATCCACTAGCCGCTGCTTGGAAACCATATGGGGCAGTTCTACTCTGTCCTATAGGATCTCTATGAGTTGGAATCAACTCGACGGCAATGGGTTTGGTTTGGTTTTGTGATAAAATGAGAAGTACATTTAAAGTCCTTTTCTCTAGGAAAAGGACTTACATAATTTATTTAGTGGACTAGCCACTTTTTTGTGGAACACCATTTTTACTTGAAAGAACAATTGACAGGCAAAATATGCTATTCAGATTTGGGTATTTGGCAGACATTTTCTATTAAAAAAAAAAATGAAGAAGTGAAAGAAGTGATCCTATCATTTCCAAGGTAAACAACTGACAGTATTTTTTGCCAATAATAAAACTCAGGCTTTCAAGTGAAAAATTAAAAGTTTGGAAAACTTGAGCTTGAGAGAGTCCCAAACACTTATTCTGATGCAATTGGTGGTGATATTAACAAACGTAATTTTTTAATGTTGTATAATGAAATGTGTCAACATTTGGAAAATCTGCTTAATTTGGTGACATAATATTTTCCAGGGAGCAATACATGCTATTACAAAATCTTGCATGGATGTAAGATTATTCAAAGTGCCAGATTTATGAATGGATTTTCATGTAGCTGAGTGTATCAGTCAGGGTTCTCCAAAGAAACAGAACCAATAGAATATATATATACACACAAACACACATATACATTCATATATATACAGATATATGAATGTATAATATATATACAATATACATATGTATTATATACACACATATACATTCATATATATATTATATACATGCATATATATTCATATTATATACACATAAATATACATGTATGCATTCATATATATTATATATACACAAATACACACATATACATTTATATATATAATATACACACAGATACACACATAGACGTGCACACATATACATCCATGTATTATACACACACACATAATATAATATATACACAAATATACACATATACTTTCATATATACATTATATACACACACAAATATATACATGTACATTCATACATATATACACACATATATACACAAATACACACATATATGTACATGCATCTACCTTCATATACACTCACGCACACAGACACACACACATATAGATTTATTTGTTTTTTTATTTAAAGGAATGGTTCACACGATTGTAGGAATTAGCAAGTTCAAACTCTGTAGGGCAGGCCATCAGGCTAGAAACTCAGACAGGATTCCTACTTTACAGTCTTGAGACAGAATTCCCTCTTCTCTCAGAAACCTCAGTTTTTGCTCATAAGGGCTTCAACTGATTGAATGAGGCCTGCTCACATTATTGAGGGTAATCTCCTTTACTTAAAGTCAACTGATTGTAAATGCTTATCACATCTACAAAATACCTTCACAGCAACATCTAGAATAGTTTTTGACCAAACAACTGGGCACCATAATGTAGCCAAGTCGAGACGTAAAATTAATCATCACAGTGAGTATGAAAAGCTCATTGATATAATTTCAGAGCCACATTGCAACTTTTATAAAACCACTGCCTTTTGAGTGTTATCAAAAAAGAATATCCACAATTATCTGAAAAGGCTATTATAATGCTATACTATTATCATAAAATATAATACTCCATTTTCCTACTACATAACTGTACAAGGCCATATTTTCTTCATATATTCAGTTGAAACAATCTATTGCAAAAGATTAAATACGGAAGAAGAAAAGAAATTCTAGCTTAATAGCCAGAAATTAAAGACAAACTATAAATGAATGCTACTCTTCTTGATAATTTTTTTTGTTTTTAAAATATAATTAAAATATATCATTTTTTTAACTTGTATGGTTTACTATTACTGTATTTAAATAAATTAATAATTTTTATAATTTCTCAGTTTTAATTTCTGAATCCGTAAGTATCACTAGATATAACCCACATGGACAAAAGTTCTTTGAGACTCTCTATTTTTAAGCGTGTAAAGGGATCCTAAGACTAAAAACCATGATAACCACTGTTCTAGACTACTACTCCTCAAAGTGTTGTTTATGGATGGGCAGTGTCCACACCACCTGGGAAATTGTTAAAAATTCAGTTTCTTGGGCCTCACTCCAGACATACTAAATCAGAATTTCTGGATGTGGGGCCCAAAAATCTGTGTTTTCATAAGCCCTCCAGGTAACTCTGGTGCCCACAGCTCTAAATCAAACTGTTGGTCACAGTACTGGTTTCCTAGGGCTGCTGTTGGAGCCCCAGTGGCGCAGCGGTCAAGAGCTACAGCTGCTAACCAAAAGGTCGGCAGTTCAAATCCACCAGCCACTCCTTGGAAATCTACGGGGCATCTTGCTGTGAGTTGGAATCCACTTGACAGCAACGGTCTGGTTTGGTTTTAGGCTGCTATAACAAAGTACCACAAACTGAGTGGCTTGTAAGAACAGAATTTATTCTCTCACAATTCTGGAGGCTAGAAGTCCAGATCAATGTGTCAGCCAGACCATGGTCCCTCCGAAGTCTTGAGGGAACAATCCTTTCTTGTTTCTTTCAATTTCCAGTAGCCTCAGCCAGACCATGGTCCCTCCGAAGTCTTGAGGGAACAATCCTTTCTTGTTTCTTTCAATTTCCAGTAGCCCCAGATGTTCCTTGGCTTGTAGATGCATCTTCACATGGTTATCCTCCCCCTTCTGTCTCTCTGCGTCTCTTCTCCTCTTTTATAAGGACAAAGTACGATTGGATTAGGACCCACCCTACCCCAGTATGACCTCACGTTAACTGACAACATCCTCAAAGACCCTATTTCAAAATAAGGTCATGTTCACAGTACTGGGATTTATGACTTCAGCATATCTTTTGGGGGGATACAATTCAATCCATAGCAATCACCTACCTCATTAGTAAAGAACATTTGAGAACATGCCCTCAATTTGTATACTTAATTTAGTTTATATAAAAGCACTTCTTTACTATTAAAATTACAAGTACCACATGAAAAATTAAAACATGCACACAGTAAATAAAAATTAAAAGATGAAATGGTTGCTGTTCTATACTTTGTGCCTCTATCTAGAGACTGGTCCATGTGGATCCCCCAGTTATAATTGCATTGCTCTGTAAAGAGGCTAAAAGAGTTTTTTTTAAAACAAACACTACCCTTCCCACTGTGATTGGGCCTTGATAAATTAAGAAGCATTGCCCCTTTTAGCTCTATTCTGTTTTAACAAGTTGCTTTTTTTTTTTTTTTTTTTTTTTTTACATCAAGCGTTTTCCACAACACTGAGTGGAAGCTTCTGTGTCACTGAGAGTTTCTTTTAAAAGTTAAGGCAACAAAGCTCAGGAAAGCCAGTCTACAGAGAGAGTTTGTGAGTGAGCTGCCTGATACGCTGCTTCCCTTGTTTCTCCCTGAATTCATCTCATCTCTCTATGAATGAAAGCAGCAGCCAATGAACGAATCAGAAAGGAGAGTTTGCTCACATACTCTACTGTGTTATTGTTGTCTTTTATTTTTTACTGAATTCATGGTTGAGTTTTTAATCCTGAATTTTCAACATAAGTGACTTTGGAGTTTGAAGGATAGTTTGCTTCTGATGTTTCCATATTTATTTTGTAAAGAAAACAGGAGAAGATCAAGGATAAGAACGTTTTGTTATTATTTTTTTCTTTTTTATAGAAGGAAAGCCTCTCCCAACCCCCACTACTGTGGGAAGACATTTTCACCTTCAAGCTCTCTGTAAACTCTGCATTAAAGGAGGAAGCACTTAATTAAACCATGAAAAAAGTATACTTCCCACATTCACCTGATTATTAGGATGAACTGGGGCAGTTATTGGAACACACAGCTTTCTTGGCTCTATCCCAAAGCTAGTAAATATAATCTCTTGGGAAAAATAACTGGGAATTTGTATTTTTGGCAAATACTCTAGGTGATTTTGATGATCAGGCAAGTTTTGGACACTGAGTTATTGAAAAGTTTGAAAACAGGTTTAAGAATGATGAACCATTGCTTTTCTGAATGTGCGGTACCTTCCTGCACTGAGCAACATTCCTTGGAGGTTTCATGCACAGAGGGATGAGAGGGCATTGGGAATTTGTACTGACTTCTCTTGAGTAGCAGATGGGGTCAGTATGGTGCACTGGTTCCAAGCTCCCACTTTGGAATCTGGTCAATCAGGATTCAGTTTCAATTGCTGATCTCATTTGCTGTGTAATTGGTGGGCTTAACCTCTCTAAACCTGAGATTCCAGAAAATTAGGGCTGCAAATATCAACCTCACAGAGTTGGTTGTAAGGGTTAAATCAAACCAACATCACACCTGGTGTACATTTCAGACCTGTCCCTTATTACCTTGGTGATCAGATCGTAACCTTGATAAACTTCAGTTCCCCTTCTTATAATGGAGATACTAACAAGATCTGTCTGGGTCCTAGCCTGCTAGTTGATATCCAAAATCCAGTCTCCTCTTCCTCCTTTGTAGGAGAACCCAGATTTTATTCTGAGTAATCACAGTGCACAACTGAACAGCATAAAGCCCAGCCTCCCTCGCAAACAGGTATGGCCTTTGCAATGTAAATTCCAGATCTTGGATAAATTTCCCAGAAAAACCTTCCTCCCTTCCATCCTTTGCTGCCAGAAACAGATGTAACGACTCAAATAGTTATCTTAGATCATGTGATAATCTTGAAACTAGAAATCACATACCAGGAAGAGATTCCTAATGATACCACACAAGCCCTGGGCCGAATATCTTTAAATCATTTTCTTTACGAGAAAGAGAGACTTCTTTGTATGTACCTGCGATTGATCACAACAAAATTAGATAAAGCATGTGAAGCACTTATAACAGAGCCTGGCATGTACCAAAAAAAAAAAAAATCCATTGCTGTCAAGCTGATTCCGACTCAGAATATGCTTAATAAATGATCATTTATGTTTCAACCGGGCTTGGATTCCTTAGGACTGGATTCTCTTCTGGGCCGTGGGTGTTGTGGTTTTCAATGAAATTAAGTGACAGCCAGAGAGATTAAATAACAAAGGAACATCACAGAAGTTTACTTATCTGATCTCTTGTGGCACAGTGGTTAAGTGCTGTGCTGCTAACCTAAAGGTGGGCGGTTGGAACCCTTCAGCTGCTCCGAGGGAGAAAAGAAATAGTGATCTGCTTCTGTAAAGATTACAGCCTTGAAAACCCTATGGGTCACTGTGAATCGGAAACGTCTTGACAGCAGTGGGTTAGCCAAACACTAGATTAACTGATGCTTTCCATTCCGTCTGTGAAAATCCCCATGCAGAGCCCCAACACAGTGAAGACTTCTGGCCAGTAGGCTACTTTCTTGTTCATTTGAATACTTCTGTTTCCACCAATTGAGTTGTGTACTTAATACTTAGGGTTTCCAAACCTGTTTATGCCTGTTGCATGTACTATTAAATATACAATTTAATTAAATATTATATAAACCAATGAAATATGAGTTAGAAAAGAAAAAGAGTGGAATTCTCTTGCTAAAAGAGAAACATTACCCTTTTTCATGTAGGCAAAATTATTTTAAAAATCTGAAAGTATTGTGTGCTCTGCCGTATGTTCTTATTTTACTAAAAAAAATGGACATCAAAGATGATACATAATAAATGTCGTTTATGCAAGAATTGCTACTCAATCCCTGGATTCTTAATTCAAGAAAAATCTTTAGCCTTACATTAAAAAATGGTATATAAATTTAGGTTTAAAAAAAAAAACCCATTGCCGTCGAGTCAAATCCAACTCATAGCAACCCTATAGAGGACCGTAGAACTGCCCCATAGGGTTTCCAAGGAGAGGCTGGTGGATTGGAACTGTCGACCTTTGGATTAGCAGCCGTAGTTCTTAACCACTGTGCCACCAGGGCTCCAAATTTAGGTTTACTTGTTTTAATTGCAATGAATTGTGTATGGGGTTTATGTATCAACTTGTGATTTCTTGCTTTAACTGAGTTTTTCAACTAATTTACCAACAACCATTCTCAATCATTTTGGGCTTCTACAGTGCACATTCTAAATCCCATCCAGAGTCCACACTGCTGCAGGCATAGCCCGAGGACAGATATCTAAAGCAACTCAGGTTTGATTTTGGGAGTGCAGAAAGACACATGCTCTCCTGGCTCACATGTGGATTAAGAAAGTAAAGAAACCAAGGAAAGAATTTACATCAAAACAAGTTAGGCAATGCCAAACAAACTTCCTTCCTAGGCTTAAAGGGAAAAGTGATCTCTGTGGACAGTGATTTAAGGAGGCATGCTTTGAAGTGTTCCTGGTTCTTCTGTAGGATTTTCCCACTGGCCTCTTGTAATAGAAGGCTAGTAAATCTTCTTTCCCTCAAGCAAAAAAAAAAAAAAAAAAAGACAAACAATAGACCTCTCAGATCAAATATCACTGTGTCTGTGGTTTGCCTAAAGGATTGATGAGGTCGTTCCCCTGTGAGACATGAAAGAGGCTAAGAAGGCCTACCTTATTACCCAGTATGATCAATTTACACAGAATCAGTCCCAAGTGTGATAAATACGAGAAAAAGATCTGATGTTGTGGGAGATAGTCTCCAGTATGGCCACCATCAGTTCCTTCCTTGTGTGTGCATACATGCTGCTCCTCAACTGGTATGGCTGAGTTTTACGCATCTCCCCTTCAGTCTGCGCTATCTTTAGTGTTTGCTTGACCAACAGAATGTGAGAGAAGTCATATTCTGAAATTTCTAAGGTTAGGTCATATGAGGTCTTATACCTTCCTCTGGTGACTTGGAATGCTCTGATTGTTCTTAATGGTCTTATTGGGATATTCCCTGTCAAAATCCAGCCTCCATGCTGTGAGGAGCCCAAGCCACATGGGGAGATCATGTTTAGGAATTCTAGTTGACCACCTCAAAGAGCTGCCAGTCAACTGCAGCATCAACTGCCAGCCATGCAAGTAAGCCATCTTAGAAGTCCAGCCCAGTCGTACATTTAAATGAGTAAAAGGCCCTAACAGGCAGCTATCTGATTGCAATCTCACAAGAGACTCCCCCCCCCCACCCCCACGCAAAAACCACACAGCTGAGCCCAGTCAGCCCACAAAGCTGAGAGATATCATGTCTTATTGTTGGTTTGAGCCATGAAAGGTTGAGGTGGTTTGTTACACATCACTAAATAAATGGAAAAGATACTATCATGCATAATGCTTAAAAGTGTGGGCTCTGAACGTCAAAATTGGATTCATGTATTCAAGGGCTCTGCCCTTGTTAGCCATGTGAATTTAGACGGTTACTTAGTCTTTATGTACCTAAGTTTCTTATCTCTAAAATATGGATAATAATATTACCTATCCCGCAGGGTGGTTTTTATGCTGCACATAAATAACAAGTAGCATATAGTAACACTACAGCACCTCCTCACCACCATCATCGTAATTATCGTTACTGTTACCATCACCAATACTACTGCTACTGCTGTGGCTTTTGTTAGTTCTTGCTAGCTGTTTGCGGGAGAGAGGGAGAGGTGTCCACTCTGGTCTTCATGGAAAAAGTCAGTGGGAAAACAAAAACAAAAATGGCTACTTTGCACAGTGCTTAGAACCATGCCTTGCACATAGTAAGTACTTAGCAAATATTAGCTATTATTATAATACCACTCTTTTCCTGGCTTGTCAATGTCCTTGGGTAAACTATTCCAATGCTTTAGCAACTAATCAAACTTTCAAGATATGTTTTAGACCCTTTATCATCTCTAATAAGGAGCCCTGGTGGCACAACAGTTAGGCGCTCAGCCGCAAACCAAAAGATGGGCGGTTCAAACCCACCCAGTGGCTCCACTGGAGAAAGACCTGGTGATCAACTCCCATAGAGATTACAGCCTATAAAACCCTATGGGGCAGTCCTACTCTGTCACATGGGATCACTATGAGTCAGAAACTGACTTGACGGCACCAAACAACAACAGTCATCTCTAAGGTAGTGATTCCTAGCAGTGACACAATTTTAATTCTCTAACATACCCCATTCGTTCATTCAACAAGTAGTTATTGAGTATGTGCAATATGGCAGACCTTGTGATAGATGCTGTGGATATAGCAAGGAAGCCAGGCAGATATTGAATAACTAGTTGTAAGGGTAATGAGAATTTCAAAGGGAGAAGATCAAGGCAAGATTATGGCTGTATAAATTAGAGGACTCTAATGTGGTCTGACATTGGAAGGAAGAATGAGTAAGAATGTGCCAGGAGGTCAAAGTGATGTGGTTGGGTGGGTGGCAGTGTGCCCAGCGGAAGAATCAGCCTGAGCAAGTGTTCTATCTATGAGATAGGAAAGAGAATGTTTCTTCCAGGAAACTAAAATGTGGCTTAACACCGGGAAAAAAGCTTGAGAGAGGGCTGAAAATGTATGCAGGGCCCTCACAAAGGACTTTTCACATTAATGAGGATTCTTTATCCTATAGATATTTGGTATACATGGAAGCTTTTTCATGAGCTGTTGTTGTTGTTAATGGCGCCGACTACTGTGTATGGAAAGGACTTCTGTATTAGAAGAACTTGCATGCCACAAGAGGGAGGGAATAATAGGTTGGGCTAGGGAGTGGTGCCTTTGAATGATGGTGTTGGTGGAGAATGTTGACTATACCATGGACTGCCAGAAGAACAAACAAGTCTGTGTTGGAAGTAGTACAGCCACAATGCTTCTTGAAAGCAAGGATGGTGAGACTTTGCCTCACGTACTTTTGACATGTTATCAGGGGGACTCAGTCCTTGGAGAAGGACATCATGTTTCGTAAAGTAGAGGGTCAGCAAAAAAAGAGGAAGACCCTCAACAAGGTGGATTGACTCAGTGGCTGCAACAATGGGCTCAAGCATAACAATGATTGTGAGGATGGTACAGGACTGGGCAGTGTTTCAGTCTGTTGTACCTAGGGTCACTATGAGTCAGAAATGACTCGATGGTGCTTAACAACAAGAGAGTGGCAGCAAGGATGGAGAGAAATGCTCAGGAGTCACTTGCTTTTGGATAGTTACTCTGGATTGGTGTTCAACTAATTCAATTCTTCCAAAGGTTACACTGGGATTTGATGCTACTCTGGGGAGAGTAAAAACCCAAAACGCATTGCTGCAGAGTCAATTCAAACTCGTAGTGACCCTATAGGACAGAGGAGAACTGCCCCAAGGGGTTTCCAAGGGTTTAAATCTTTATGGAAGCAGACTGCCACATCTTTCTCCTTTGGAGTGGCTGGTGGGTTTGAACAGCTGACCTTTCGGTTAGCAGCTGAGCACTTAACCACTGTGGCACCAGGGCTTCATCTAGGGAGAGCAGGTGACTCCAGTTACCTGTCCTTTGCTTGATAATAACAGTAGCATGAGGTCAGTCCTTGTTATTGTGAAGTTCTGGGTTGGTGTTTGAATCCTAAGTCAGTAATTACTAGTTACTTCTCTGTGCCTTTGTTCCTCACGTGTAAAATGGGAATAAGGATAGTATGAACCTCATGGCTCTGTAGTGAGGATTCAAAGTAAATAAATTATTTGGAATAGCAACTGGAAGGTAGGGAGTCCTCAATAAATATTAAATATTATTGTTATTCTGTAATCACTCACTACACACGTACATATGTATGGATTGAGCCAAACGCTGGGGATTCAAAGACAAATTAGTTAAGATCTCCACTCTCAATGATATTTGTAATCTAGAAGTGTCAGTTTATAAATCCCAGGAATAAATGGGTTCTGGGGACCGAGAACAGTATTGCAGCTGCAGAAAATCTGAATACAGAATTAGAAAAGCATATTATGGCTAAGTGGGTCCAAGTAGCTGCATCTCTCTAAAGTAGAGAAGCTTATTATTTTAAGGAAAAAAGGCCAAGTCCACCCCTGGGTGAACATGCAGCAGTTACAGAGCTGAAGATGTCACTCACTGGACATGCAAGACAGCTTGAGGCCACAAAGATAGTTTTCCTTCTAAAGCTGATTCAAGTGGAGGATTAGAAAAAGGTTATTTGGGATCATAAAAATGCCTCCAGAAGTTTTTTCATTATTATATATATTTTTTTTTTTTCCTTTTTAAGAAAAAACTATTTTAGAGTGCACCGTATTAGAAGGAAGCATTTGAAGTCGTGCTGCTGTATGGAGGGTCTGCTGCCAGGGTGATTGACTTTGAAATGGTCTTCAGGGACTGCCATGAGTACAGCAGACATTTCTTAACACTTCCTGGGAAACGGGGCCTTGAAAGCCTGTCTTCAGCAAACTGGACTTTTGACATGTACTGGTTGGAGCCCAGAAGTAAATTTTTTACTCCTACTTTTGCAACAATCTTCCTTTTTCCTGGTAGATGCCCAAGTAGTCTACTTCATGTCATTAAAATGGAAGTGAGGAATTCATCAAAGAGTTACGTTTTTCCCCCAGCTCTCATAGCACAGGCTGGGTATTAAAATATCTTTTGGAGATCTGTGTGGAATTTTCATTTATTCTAAACAACTCATTTATCAGGGCCAAACAGACATGAATAACAAATATTTGGGCATTTTTCGTGAAAACTCTTTATGTTAAAATCTCTTTTGAAAACTACTGTTTGTTGAAAGCATTCAAATCATTCTTTTTTTTTTTTTTTTTTTTTTTTTTAATATATATTTTATTGTACTTCAGGTGAAAGCTTACAGAGCAAATAATTTCTCATGAAATAGTAGTACACATGTTGTTTTTTTTTGACATTGGTTAACAACCCCACAACGTATTAAGCCTCTAAATTCTCAACGTTTTTTTTTGATGAAAATTACAGATGGCCAAAGATACACCGTTTCAAAATTTTCTACATTCACAGTTCAGTAACATTGACTACACTCTTCCAACTGTGCTGTTATTCTCACTTAAGATGAAAGCTTACAGAACAAAATAGTTTTTCATTTAACAGTTACTACACATGTTGCCCTATGACAATGGTTAACAATCTCACAGCACATCAAGAATATCCTTACTCCACCTTGTGTTCCCTATCACCAGGGGGCTTCCTTGTCCCCTTCTGTCTTCTGGACCTTGTCAGTGGACTATTGTACCTCTTTAGTCTCATTTGTTTATTTATTTATTTATTTATTTTTATTTTATTTAAACACCATTTCAAAACTTTTTACTTACACATTTAGGTGATATTGACTATGCTCTTCCAATTGTGCTGCCATTCTCGCCCAAGATGAAGGCTTACAGGACAAAACAGCCTCCCATTTAATAGTTACTACAAATGTTGCCCTATAGCAGTGGTCAACAATCTCACAATACATCGACAGTGTCCTTATTCAATTTGTGTTCCTTATCATCAGTTTCCTACTCTCCCTCTGCCTTCTGGCCCTTGTCACCGGACTCCTGTACATCGTTAGTCCCATTTAGTTTTACTGGGGTGTCCATTGCAGGCTTAACATCGAACCTTGAAGTTAACTTCCCCTCTGAGCTGAAAGGGTGTCTGGGGGCCACACTCTCGAGGTTTCTCTAGTATTCTTTAGGCCAGTATATCTGGTCTTCTTTTTTTTTTTTTTTTTTTTGGAGTTAAAATTATGCTCTACATCCTACTCCAGCTCTGCCCAGAACCCTCTGTTGTGATCCTGGTCAGAGGAGTCATTGGTGGTAGCCGGGCACCATCCAGCTGTACTGGGCTCAGTCCCGTGGAGGCCTTGGTAGCTGTGGACCATTAGTCCTTCGGACTAATCTTTTCCTTGTATCCTGTTCTCTTCGTTCTCCCTTGCTCCTGAAGGGATGAGACCAGTGGAGTATCTTAGATGGCCGCTCATAGGCTTTTAAGACCCCAGACACTACTCACCAAGGTAGAATGTAGAGCATTATCTTTATAAGTAGTGTCATGCCAATTGAGCTAGATGTTCCCCGAGATCATGGTCCCCAGAGCCCTCCGTCCAACAACTCAGTCCCTCAGGGGGTTTGGATGTGTCTATAGGGCCTCCATGACCTTTCCTTGTGCCGGTTGTGTTAGTTTCCCCTGTACTATGTACTATCTCATCTCTCACCCAAGTTACCACTTACCTATTACCTATTTAGTATCCCCCCCCCCCCATCCCTGGTAACCAACAAGGATTGTTACATTTTGCATGTGAATTTTTTCATGGGTTTTTACAATAGAGGTCTCATACAATATTTGTCCTTTTGTGATTGACTTATTTCACTCAGCATGATGTCCTCCAGTTTCATCCATGTTATGAGATGGTTCACCGATTCATTGTTCTTTCTCGTTGCATAGTACTCCATTGTGTGTATGTACCATAGTTTGTGTATCCATTCGTCTGTTGATGGACATCGAGGTTGTTTCCATCGTTTTGCTATTGTGAATAATGCTGCCATGAACATAGGTGTGCATATGTCTATTCGAGTGATGACTCTTATTTCTCTAGGATATATTCCTAGGAGTGGGATTGCTGGATCGAATGGTACGTCTATTTCTAGCTTTCTGAGGAAGCGCCATATCATTTTCCAAAATGGCTGTATCATTTTGCATTCCCACCAGCAGTGTATAAGAGTTCCCGTCTCCCCGCAGCCCCTCCAACATTTGTTATTTCCAGTGTTTTTGATTCGTGCCAGTAATGCCGGGGTGAGATGGTATCTCATTGTGGTTTTAATTTGCATTTCTCTAATGGCTAGTGATCGCGAGCATTTCCTCATGTGTCTGTTGGCCATTTGAATGTCTTCCTTGGTGAAGTGTCTGTTCATTTCCTTTGCCCATTTTTTGATAGGATTGGTTGTCTTTTTGTTGTAGAGGTGTTGGATTTTCTTGTAGATTATGGAGATTAGACCTTTGTCTGACTTGTACTGTCCAAAAATTTTTTCCCAGTCTGTAGGTTCTCTTTTAACTCTTTTGGTGAAATCTTTTGAAGAGCATAGATGTTTGATTTTTAGAAGATCCCAATTATCTAGTTTATCTGTTGGGTTTTTTGTGTTGATGTTTATGGTTTGTATCCTGTTAATGCCATGTATTAAGGTCTGAAGTGTTGGTCCTATTTTTCCTTCTATGAATTTTATAGTTTGAGGCTTTATATTCAGGTCTTTGATCCATTTTGAAGTAGTTTTTGTATATGGTGTGAGGTATGGGTCCTGTTTCATTTTTCTACAAATGGATATCCAGTTTTGCCAGCACCATTTGTTAAAAAGACTGTCTTTTCCCCATTTGATGTATTTTGGGCCCTTGTCAAAAATCAGGTGACCGTAGGTGGATGGATTTACATCTGAGTTCTCAATTCTGTTCCATTGGTCAGTGTCTCTGTTGTTGTACCAGTACCAGGCTGTTTTGAGTACTGTAGCTGTATAGTAGGTTCTCAAGTCAGGTAGTGTGAGTCCTCCAACTTTATTCTTCTTCTTCAGTAGTGCTTTACTTATTCGGGGTTTCTTCCCTTTCCATATAAAGTTAATAATTAGTTTTTCCATCTCTTTGAAGAATGTTGTTGGTATTTGTATCGGAATTGCATTGTATTTGTAGATTGCTTTAGGTAGAATTGCCATTTTCACAATGTTGAGTCTCCCTATCCATGAGCATGGTATGTTTTTCCATTTATGTAGATCCCTTTGGGTTTCATGCAGCAGTGTTTTGTAGTTTTCTTTGTATAGGTCTTTTATATTCCTGGTCAGATTTATTCCTAAGTATTTTATCTTTTTAGGGGCTATTGAAAATGGTATTGATTTCCTGATCTCCTTTTCATCGTTCTCTTTACCGATGTATAGGAATCCAACTGATTTTTGAATGTTTATCTTGTATCCTGCTACTCTGCTGAATCTTTCTATTACTTCCAGTAAATTTCTCGTGGAGTCTTTAGGGTTTTCTATGTATAGTATCATATCATCTGCAAACAGGGAGAGTTTAACTTCTTCATTACCAATTTGGATGCCCTTTATTTCTTTTTCTTGCCTTACTGCTCTAGCTAGAACTTCCAGCACAATGTTAAATAGGAGTGGTGATAAAGGGCATCCTTGTCTTCTTCCTGTTTTCAGGGGGAATGTTTTCAGCCTTTCTCCATTAAGAATGATGTTGGCTGTTGGTTTTGCATAGATGCCCTTTATTATGTTGAGAAATTTCCCTTCTATACCTATTTTATTGAGAGCTTTTATCAGGAATGGGTGTTGGACTTTGTCAAATGCCTTTTCTGCATCAATTGAGATAATCATGTGATTTTTTTCTTTCCTTTTATTTATGTGGTGGATTACGTTGATGGATTTTCTAATGTTAAACCATCCTTGCATACCTGGTATGAATCCTACTTGGTCGTGGTGTATTATTTTTTTGATATGATACTGAATTCTATTGGCTAGAATTTTGTTGAGAATTTTTGCATCTATATTCATGAGAGATATTGGTCTGTAATTTTCTTTTTTTGTGATGTCTTTGCCTGGTTTTGGTATCAGCGTTATGCTGGCTTCATAGAATGAATTTGGAAGTGTTGCTTCCTCTTCTATGCTCTGAAATAACTTGAGTAGAACTGGTACGAGCTCTTCTGTAAATGTTTTGTAGAATTCTCCAGTGAAGCCATCTGGGCCAGGGCTTTTTTTGGTCGGTAGTTTTTTTATTACCTTTTCAATCTCTTCTCTTGTTATGGGTCTGTTCAGATTTTCAATATCACTTTGTTGTAGTTTGGGTAGGCCGTATGTGTCTAGAAATTTATCCATTTCCTCTAGGTTTTCAAATTTGTTGGAATATAGTTTTTCATAATATTCTGTTATAATCCTTTTTATTTCAGTTGGGTCTGTTGTAATGTCCCCCATTTCATTTCTTATTTGGGTTATTTGTGCCCTCTGCTGTTTTTCTTTTGTCAGTCTGGCCAGTGGTTTGTCGATTTTGTTGATTCTTTCAAAGAACCAAGTTTTGGTTTTGTTGATTCTTTCTATTATTTTTCTGTTCTCTATTTCATGTATTTCTGCTCTGATCTTTACTATTTCCTTTCTTCCGGTGGTTGTAGGCTTTTTTTGTTGTTCTCTTTCTATTTGTTTGAGTTCTGTAGTTAATGTTTTGATTTTGTCCCTTTCTTCTTTTTTGATATGTGCATCTATTGCTATAAATTGTCCTCTGAGGACTGCCTTTGCTGTGTTCCAAAGGTTTTGGTATGATGTGTTTTCATTTTCATTTGATTCTAGGAATTTTTTAATTCCATCTCTGATTTCTTCTATTACCCATTGATGTGTAAGCAGATTATTATTCAGTTTCCATGTGTTTGATTTTTTTTCCTTGCTCTTTCTAGTGTTCATTTCTACCTTGATGGCATTGTGGTCAGAGAAGATACTGTGAATTATCTCAGCATTTTGGATCTTGTTGAGGATTGCTCTGTGGCCTAAGATGTGGTCTATTCTGGAGAATGTTCCATGTGCATTGGAAAAGAATGTGTACTTTGCAGCGGTTGGATGGATTGTTCTATATATGTCTGTGAGGTCCAGTTGGCTGATTGTGTCCTTTAGGTCTTCTGTATCTTTGCTGAGTTTCTTTTTAGTTGTTCTGTCCTTTACTGAGAGTGGTGTGTTGAAGTCTCCTACTATTATTGTGGAACTGTCAATTTCTCTTTTCAGTGCTGTTAGAGTTTTTTTTATGTATTTTGGAGCCCTGTCATTGGGTGCATAGATATTTATTATGGTTATGTCTTCATGATGGATCATCCCCTTAATCATTATATAGTGTCCTTCTTTGTCTTTTATGGTAGATTTTGTTTTAAAGTCTATTTTATCTGAGATTAGAATTGCCACTCCTGCTCTTTTTTGATAGTTGGTAGCTTGATATATTTTTTTCCAACCTTTGATTTTTAATAAATTCACATCTTTGTTTCTAAGATGTGTCTCCTGTAGACAGCAAATAGATGGATCCTGTTTTCTTATCCATTCTGCCACTCTCCGTCGCTTTATGGGTGCATTGAGTCCATTTACGTTCAGTGTAATTATTGATAGATGTGAGTTTGTTGCTGTCATTTTGTAGTGCTTTTTTTTGTGATGCTGAAGTTTTCTTTGTTCTTCTTACTCTCTTGTGCTGAGTTCCTTTTGTTTGTGGATTTTGTGTTCATTTCTTTTGTTTTTGTAGGTTTTGTTTTTGTTGAGACTTTATGTTTTTCGTCTTTATTTTTATGAGTTGGTTTGTTAACTTTTTTTGTGGTTACCATGAATTTTACCCTTATCTTTATAATTTTGAAGCAGTCTACCGTTACTTGGTATCGCCTTGCCTTCTTCTCCTTTAGAAGGTTCTATACCTATGCCGTTTGTTCCCTCTTTCATTGTTTTGATGTTGTTGTCATCCTTTGATTGATTTCTCTGATTCCCTGTTGTATATCTTTTGTTTTTGGAAAGTCGTCTGTAGTTCAGTTCCTAGAATGGTATCTGGTTCATGTTAACCTGCGTCCTAGGTCCTAGGTCCTGCCTGAGGGCTTAAGCTGTTTGTCCTCAGATCGAAGAACTCCCTTTAATAATTCTTGTAAGTTTGGTTTGACTTTTGCATATTCCTTTAGTTTCTGTTTATCTGGAAATGACCTAATTTCACCATCAAATCTGAATGAGAGTTTTGCAGGATATATTATTCTTGGCTGACAATTTTTTTCTTTCAAGATTTTATATATGTCATCCCATTGCCTTCTTGCCTGCATGGTTTCTGCTGAATAATCTGAGCTTAGTCTTATTGTTTCTCCTCTGTATGTGACTTCTTGTTTTTCACGAGCTGCTCTCAGGATTCTTTGTTTGTCTTTAGTTTTAGCGAGTGTGAATATGATATGTCTTGGTGATTTTCTTTTGGGGTCTCTTCTATATGGGGTTCGTTGAGCTTCTTGGATGACCAGCTTTTCATCTTTCATGATATTGGGAAAGTTTTCTGTCAGCAGTTCCTCAATGATCCTCTCTGTGTTTTCTGTTTTCTCCCCCTGTTCTGGTATGCCAATCACTCGTAAGTTTTTGCTTTTCATTGTGTCCCACATAACTCTCAGGGTCTCTTCATTTTTCTTTGTTCTTTTTTCTGAGTTTTCCTGAAACAGAGTTGTATCCAAGTGTTTGTCTTCAGTTCCACTGATCCTGTCTTCCATGGTTTCAAATCTACTTCTCAGCCCTTCTATGACACCGTCCATTTCTGAAATCTTGTTGTTTATCTTTTGGATTTCTAATTGTTGTTTTTGTATAATTTCGAGTTGTGAATTTATTTTGGCATTTTGTTCTTGCATCATCTTCCTGAATTCTTCCAATTTTTTGTCTGTATTTTCCATAAATTTGTCTATTTTTTCCTCATGTTTGTCAGCTTTTTGCCTCAGTTCTTGGAAAATTCCGAGTATTAGTGATTTGAGTTCCGTATCAGGTACTTCTAGTGCATTTTCTTCCACAGGAGAGTTATCTGGTGTTTTAATTTGTACGCCTATTGGAGCCATCTTGTCTTGTTTTTGTAAATGTTTTGATATTGTTTGCTGTTTTCGGGGCATTCAGTAGATATTTCTCTCGTTTATTGATTGTAGATTTTTTTTTTTTTTTTTGTTCTTGTGGTACAGCTGGGCAGATCTAGTTGAGGAGGAGCCACCGGGATGGGTTGCTTGTGGCACTCACCGCAGCCACCAGGACGGTCGGTAGTCAGTGCTGGGCAGGTTCCAATAGGGCGTGCCTGCACCGCTTGGTGATGTGATGTCTAGTGCACGGTGCAGGTAGGTAGGGTGCAGCGGGAAGATGGTTATGTGTGAAGCTAAGCTGGATATGGGAGAGAGGAGAGAGGAGGAGGAGCAAAAAGCGTACAAACATAAAAGAATGCTAGGGGAGCTTGTCGTTAGAATGTACAGATGAGAGACTTTGGGATGGAGGAAACCAGAAGGGGGAAGAGAAAGAAAAGGAAAGAATGACCAAATAAAAATCAGAAAAGTTAAAGAACTGCAAAGTTCCCAGGGATCCCACCGATGCAGCTATGAGGTCTGGGGGAGTCGGTCTCAATTTTCACAGCTCAGCCTGGCCAGAAGGTACAGAGGCATACATCGCCTGGAATTCAGGGATCAGAAAGAGAAGGAAGAGATAGAGAGACAAGAAATTAAGCAATGAAGAAAGACAAAAGAGAAAAAGACGTAAAAGATGACAAAACTAATCAAAAAAGGAAGAAAAATAAAATTGAGAGAAAAAAAAAAGGGCAACACCAGCAGTCAGTGCCTACAAATGGGACCCAGAGAGCCCCCACTCAGGGGCACGAATTCCAAGAAGCCGGTAGTCTCGGGGTTAAGTGACCGTGGCCACGGGAAGCAGAGGGGCCAATGAACAAAGGCCCCAGGATCCCACCCGCGCGGGAGCCCAGACCTGGAAACAGCCACACGCCCGAACGCAGCCCTACAGCCCCGCAGGAGAGAGCAGAGACGGCACTCGGAACCAGGCACCCAGGCAAAAGGAGGGGGAGGCGGCAGAAAAAGGCTCGCTAGCGTCCGGCAAACGGCTCCCAGAAAGCCCCCCGCCCGGGCGCGCGGAATCCAAGCACCGGCGCCCCCCAGCTCAGGGACTCCGGCCACGGAAAGCAGAGGGGCGAACAAACAAAGGCCCCAGGATCCCACCCACGCGGGAGCCCAGACCTAGAAACAGCCACACGCCCGCACGCAGCCCTACAGCCCCGCAGGAGAGAGCAGAGACGGCACTCGGAACCAGGCACCCAGGCAAAAGGAGGGGGAGGCGGCAGAAAAAGTTTCGCTAGGTGCCAGCAAACGGCTCCCAGAAAGCCTCCAGCCCGGGCGCGCGGAATCCAAGCACCGGCGCCCCCCTGCTCAGGGAGTCCGGCCACGGAAAGCAGAGGGGCGAACGAACAAAGGCCCCGGGATCCCACCCACGCGGGGGCCCAGACCTAGAAACAGCCACACGCCCGCCCGCAGCCCTACAGCCCCGCAGGAGAGAGCAGAGACAGCACTCGGAACCAGGCACCCAGGCAAAAGGAGGGGGAGGCGGGAGAAAAAGGTTCGCTAGGTGCCAGCAAACGGCTCCCAGAAAGCCTCCAGCCCGGGCGCGCGGAATCCAAGCACCGGCGCCCCCCTGCTCAGGGACTCCGGCCACGGAAAGCAGAGGGGCGAACGAACAAAGGCCCCGGGATCCCACCCACGCGGGAGCCCAGACCTAGAAACAGCCACACGCCCGCACGCAGCCCTACAGCCCCGCAGGAGAGAGCAGAGACGGCACTCGGAACCAGGCACCCAGGCAAAAGGAGGGGGAGGCGGCAGAGAAAGGTTCGCTAGCTGCCAGCGAACGGCTCCCAGAAAGCCGCCAGCCCAGGCGCGCGGAATCCAAGCACCAGCACCCCCCAGCCCAGGGACCCTGGCCATGGAAAGCAGGGGATCCCCAGCTGAGGCGGAGAGGGGTGGGTGGTGGGAGAGCACGCACCGCAGTTTACCGGTCGTTCTGTCTCCGACCAGATGCTCTGCAAGGCTGCTCTCCCGTTTGCTGGTCTCCGATAGGAATCCAAGATGGTGGATCCGCGCTGCGTTAGCTGGTAAGGAATCTCTGCCTGAGTCTCTCCTCGCTCTCCGTTCTCTTTTAGTATTCTCACTCCGTTTGGTGTTTGGCTGAGTTCTTTATCTCTTCATTTGGTGTTCTAGGGTTTCAGGATTGTTGATTCTCTGTTAGGCTTAGTTTTTCGGATCTTTGCTGTGGAGGGACGGCGTGGTGTTTCTGCCTAGAGCGCCATCTTGCCTCAGCTCCTCAAATCATTCTTAATATATTTTGCAATGACATGACTTAACTGAATCTTGAATTCTTGGGAGGAAGGATATTTTTGCTTTTCGTTTTTGTCCCTTATTTTTTATTTTTATTTCTTTTCTTTTTTAGAGTACAAACTACAAACTAAAATTCCTGAGTTCTCATTTTAAATTTAGAGCATAAATACCTTAAATTCAATGATAGCAAAGCAAACATAACAATATTTTTTAAAGTTCTAGTAGATCTGACGTATTATTTGGTAAAACCTCCTTATTTCTAGAGGTAAGGAAATAAAGACATAAAGGGAAATGATCTTCCCAGTATCTCACAGGTAATTGATGGAAGCAAAAGGCAGGAAAATTTATATTACATGTAAATTAATATTATACTAATTATTAATTACCTCCTTATAATAACATTTAAAAATACTTATTTAACTCTATTTTCAGAATTAGAAGCTAAAACTACTGTGGAATAATATTTATTTAACATGTATTTAATAAATAAATACTATGAATATTTGAACACACTACTAGATACTAGAACTACAAGAGTGAATAAGTTGGACATGTCCTTTCAAGAGATGTGGAAGGACAGACAAAACTATAGTCAGCAGTAAATTAGATAAAACCACTGTAGGTTATAATTAGTGCTTTGACTCTACTAAAAAGGAGTCGAGGCAGAAATTAATAATGGAGGATCTCCTTTAATGAAAAGGTATCTATGAGAAAGTGGCATTGAAGCAAAGTTCTACAAGAAAAGGAGCACCTACCAAGAGAAATGAAGACTACAAGCATTCCAAGCACTGGGAAAAACATGTGCAAAGTCCCTGTGGCAGGGAAATCTTGACCTACCCTAGAAAAGAGAGCCAGTGTGGTTGGAGCAGAGTGAGCAAAAAGGACAATAGTTCAAAAACATTTGATACGTTAGAGGCCGAACCATTCAGGTAGGACATTAGTGAGTACAGATTCTTTACTAATTCAGTAAAAAGGAAAGGGTTTTAAGTAAGTGGATAACATGGTTTGATTTACTTTTAAAAATATCACTTTTGCCACCATGTACTGAATAAGTAATACATATAATGATAATGGCTGGCTCATACTAACAGCAATGTTCTAAGCAATTTAATATATTAAGGTAATTTAATCCTCACAAGAACCCTATTATTAACTCCATTTTAGATATAAGGATTATAAGTACTCTTTATTGTCTGCCAGGAAGAGTAAATTTGAGTCTTATGTTTTAGAGCACACAAGAAGAAACAAAAACTACCATCAAACACAAAATAGTTATTAATACTTGCTACGGTGCCCAAATATCCTGATTTGCCAAGGCTAGTTCTAGCCCTTTTGGACAATTGATGTGTTACTAAACATCGATATCTGGATCGAAACAGAACGTGTTCCTGGAAGCACAGATACATGGAGTCAGTCATAATAATAATGATAGACAAATACTGTAAACACCATTGTGAACACGGCCGATAAAGCAGACTTATTTCAGAGAGGACCCAGGCTCCTTTTCCTGCATGCTTCCCTCCCTGTCTCCCCCCACACCCCAACTAGGGTTATTCATCTGCCACACTCACCTTCACCTTCCCAAATTGAACAACTTCTTCTTGGTGCTTTTAGAAATATAACATTAAAAAATGCTATGGTGTCATCAAACTGATCTTGGCCAAGTCTAAAGTTCCCCCCAACAAGAGACTCAAAGTCAAGCCTTAAAGATCATTTTAACATCTAAAAGAATTTAAAGCAAATTTTCAGGTAAAAACTTGTACAAGCATGTTCATAGAGACACTCTTCAAAATAGCCAAAAGGTGGAAACAAGACAAATGGCCGTCAACTGATGAATGCATGAACAAAACATAGTAGATACACAGAGTGGAACACTGTTTAGCCATAAGAAAGAATGAAGTACTGATACCTGCTACAACATGGCTGAACCTTGAAACCATTATATCAGGTGAAAGAAGGCAGACACAAAAGGACACATATTCCATGACTCCATTTACATGAAGTAGCCAACAGAGGCAAATCCATACAGACAGAAAGCAAAGCTGTGGTTGCCAGAGGCTAGCATGCAGAAAATGGGGAGTGACAGCATAATGGGTACAGGTTTCCTTTTGGGATGATGAAAATGTTCCTAAACTAGATAGTTGCAATGATTGATGATTGCACAACGTTGTCACCTCGTTGTAGACTTTAAAATGGTTAAATCGGTGAGTTTTATTTTATGTGAATTCTACCTCCAAAAAAAAAAATTCCAAGAGTCGTTCTTGGTAGGGAGGCCATTCTGGCAAAAAGCAAATGTGTTTCCATTTCTTGAGGAAGAAGCATCATTTTCTGATAATACAGTTTTCAGAAAGGGAACCAGTGAAACAGCACTGATATGTTTGTTTTTGTGTTTGAACTAAATGCTCAGCGCTGGGAGAATGAGTAAGTAAAAAGGTGACAATCAGCCTGATGATGGTGACGAAGATGGTCATCATCACTATCATTAATACCATCACCATCATCATCATCATATCATTTGGAGAAACTTGATAACCATAGAAAAATTTAATCCAGTGTACAGCGGACTGCCTTTTAGGATATACTTAACTGACTGTTTTTGAGGGTTACGTATTTTGAAGCATAAATTTGTGCTCAAGGGACAAGGAAAAGATTCATAACCACATTTTAGTCTCATTTAACCACTACCAAATAGAAAGCAAAGTGCAGATGGGTTGATCTCTCCAGCCATGGAGTTCATAGTCTGTCGTAGGCATTTTTTTCCTAAGGATCTTTCTGTAAAGCCAGGTTTCCCTTGCCAGCTCACCAGGTTGAGCCACAGAGAAACTGCTTGCTCAGCCTTTGTTTTGAAAACCAGCAGGGCTCCTTAGCTGCCATTCTAACCTGAATTGCTTCAAGCACAAATTGCTTCCAAGCAGGGCGCAGCATTTGCTTGCCACGGCACCGTGAGGGGCCTCCCTAGGCTCTCCCTTGCCTTCCCGGAGCATCTTAAGAAGCGTAACCAGGTCCAAGCATGACAGTCACACAGTTCCTGCAGTGTCTGCCACTGGGACTTTCAGGGACTTGATCAGTTTCACCTGGCCCACGCAAGAACACCATCCGAAGAGGCCTGCAGTTGTCCCTGTCACGTCACCATAGATCAAGTGTCTTCATATCTGACTAAACCCTTTGCCGTCGAGTCCATTCAGACTCGCAGAGACCCCCTAGGATTGGGTAAACTGCTCCGTAGGGTTTCCAAGACACTAATCTTTACAAAAGGAGCCCTCGTAGCACAGTGGTTAAGCACTCGGCTGCTAACCGAAAGGTCGGCTGTTCAAACACACCAGCTGCTTCATGGGAGAAAGATGTGGCAGTCAGCTTCTGTAAAGATAACAGCCTTGGAACCCCTATGGGGCAGTTCTACCCTGTCCTATAGGGTTGCTATGAGTTGGAATCAACTTGATAGCTATCTAGTGCTGCTGTAACAGAAATACCACAAGTGGATGGCTTTAACAAAGAGAAATTTATCCTCTCATAGTCTAGGAGGCTAGAAGTCCGAATTCAGGGTGCCACCTCCAGGGGAAGGCTTTCTCACTCTGTCAGCTCTGGGGGAAGGTCCTTGTCATACGTTTTCCCCGGTCGAGGGGCTTCCCAGTGTAGAGGGACCCTGGGTCCAAAGGATGCGCTGTTCTCCTACCTCTTGTTTCCTGGTGGTATGAGGTCCCCCTGTCTCTCTGCTTGCTTCTCACTTTTATATCTCAAGAGAGATTGTCTTAAGACACAACCTAATCTTGTAGATTGAGTCCTGGCTCATTAACATAACTACCGCTAATCCCACCTCATTAGCATTATAGGTGTAGGATTTACAACACGTAGGAAAATCACATCAGATGACAAAATGGTGGACGACCACACAGTACTGGGAATCATGGTTTAGATAAGTTAACACATATTTTTGGGGAACACAATCCAATCCATAATCATGGTAATGGGTTTGAGAATCTTTATAGAAGCAGACTGCCACATCTTTCTCCAGCAGAGCAGCTGGTAGGTTTGAACTACGAACCTGTCAATTAGCAGCCAAGTGCTGTAACCACTCCAGTACTAGGGCTCCTATATCTGACTGGTCTCTTAAAATGGAAAGGGAAATTCTCTACCAAATGTAAATTTTGGTTATTAATCCTTTTTTAATCCTTTCTCTATAAATTTACCACTCAAACTCATTTTTGTTTAATTTTTTTTATTGTTGTAGTTTAAATGAAGTTTACATTTCAAGTTAGTCTCCCATCCAAAAATTTATACATACATTGTTATGTGACCCTAATTGCTCTCCCCTTACTGTGACAGCACACTCCTCCTTTCCACCCCTGATTCCCCATGTCCATTCAACCAGCTCCTAACCCTCTCTGCCTTCCCATCTCACCTCCGGACAGAAGCTGCCCGTTTAGTCTCTTGTATCTACTTGAGCTAAGAGGCACACTCCTCTCGAGTATCACTTTACGTCTCCCTGTCTGAAGAGTTGGCCTTGGAAATTGTTTTAGTTCTGGGCTGGTAGAGAATCTGGGAGCCATGCTTTCCGGGGTTCCTCCAGTCTCAGTCAGACCATTAAGTCTGGTCTTCTTACTAGAATTTGAGTTCTGTATGCCACCTTTCTCCTGCTCCATCAGGGACTCTCTGCTGTGTTCCCTGTCAGGGCGGTCATTGGTGGTTCCCGAGCACCATTCAGTTCTTCGGGTCCCAGGCTGATGAAGTCTCTGGTCTGTGTGGCCCTTTCTGTCTCTTGGGCTACTTTGCTTCTGTCTTTGGTGTTCTTCATTCTCCTGTACTCCAGGTGGGTTGGGACCAACTGACGCATCTTAGATGGCCACTTGCAAGCTTTTAAGACCCCAGACGCCACTCACCAAAGTAGGATGCAGAACGTTTTCTTAATAAGCTTTGTTATGCCAATTGATCTAGATGTCCCCTGAAAGCATGGTCTCAGATCCCCACCCCTGCGACTCTGTCCCTCAAAGTATTTGCTTGTATTCAGGAAACTTCTTAGCTTTGGTTTAGTCCAGTTGTGCTGACTTCCCCTATAGTGTGTGCTGCCCTTCCCTTCACCTAAGATAATACTTGACTACTATCTAGTTAGTGAATAACCCTTACCCTCCCTCCCCACCCTCGTAACCTTGTTTTCTTCTGTGTTTAAACCTTTTCTTGAGTTCTTATAATAGTGATCTTATACAATACTTGTCCTTCTGTGACTGATTAAATTCACTCAGCATAATGCCCTCCAGATTCCTCCACGTTATAAGATGTTTCACAGCTTCATCGTTGTGTAGTATTCCATTGTGGGGATACCATACTTTGTTTATCTGCTGATGGGCACCTTGGTTGTTTCCATCTTTTTGCTATTGTGAACAGTGCTGCAATGAACATGGGTGTGCAAATATCTATTCATGTGACAGCTCTTATTTCTCTAGGATATATTCCAAGGAGCGGGATAGCTGGATAGTATGGTACTTCTATTTCTAGCTTTTTAAGGAAGCACCAAATTGATTTCCAAAGTGGTTGTACCATTTTTCATTCCCACCAACAGTGTATAAGTGTTCCAGTCTCTCCACAACCTCTCCAGCATTTATCATTTTGTGTTTTTTGGATTAATGCTAGCCTTGTTGGGGTGAGATGGTATTTCATTGTAGTTTTGATCTGCATTTCTCTAATGGCTAATGATCATGAGCATTTCTTCATGTGTCTGTTAGCTGCCTGAGTATCTTCTTTGGCAAAGTGCCTGTTCATATCCTTTGCCCATTTTTTAACTGGGTTATTTGTCTTTTTGTTGATGAGGTTTTGCAGTATCCTGTAGATTCTAGAGACCAGATGCTGATCTGATTTGTTGTAGCCAAAATTTTTTCCCAGTCTATAGGTTGTCTTTTTACTGTTTTGGTGAAGTCTTTTGATGAGCATAAGTGTTTGATTTTTAGGAGCTCCCAGTTGTCTAGTCTCTCTTTTGGTGCTTGTGCATTGTTACTTATGGTTTGTGTTGTGTTTATGCCATGTATTAGGGCTCCTAGCATTCTTCCTATTTTTTCTTCCATGATCTTTATCCTTTTCAATTTTATATTTAAGTCTTTGATCCATTTTGAGTTAGTTTTTGTGCATGGTGTGAGGTATGGGTCTTGTTTCGGTTTTTTGCAGATGGGTATCCAGTTATGCCAGCACCATTTGTTAAAGATACTGTCTTTTCCCCAATTAACAGACTTCGGGCCTTTGTCAAATATCAGCTGCTCATCGGTGGATGAATTTATGTCTGGATACTCAATTCTGTTCCAGGCTGTTTTGACTACCGTGGCGGTATAATAGGTTCTAAAATCAGGTAGTGTGAGGCCTCCCACTTTGTTCTTCTTTTTGAGTAATGCTTTACTTATCTGGGGCCTCTTCCCTCTCCATATGCAGTTGGTGATTTGTTTCTCTATCTCATTAAAAAGTGCCATTGGAATTTGGATCAGGATTGCATTGTATCCATAGATCGCTTTGGGTAGAATTGACATTTTCACGATGTTGAGTCTACCTATCCATGAGCAAGGTATGTTTTTCCACTTATGCAGGTCTCTTTTGGTTTCTTGCAGTAGTGTCTTCCTGTTTTCATTGTATAGGTCTTTTATGTCTTGGTTAGATTTATTCCTAAGTATTTTATCTTCTTGGGGGCTATTGTAAATGGTATTGATTTGGTAATTTCCTCTTCGAGGTTCTTTTTGTTGGTGTAGAGGAATCCAACTGATTTTTTGTATGTTTATCTTGTATCCTGAAACTTTGCTGAAATCTCTATTAATTCTTTGGGGATTCTCTGGGGTTTTCTGTGTATAGGATCATATCATCTGCAAATAGAGATACTTTGACTTCTTCCTTACCAATTTTGATGCCCTTTATTTCTTTTTCTAGCCTTATTGCTCTGGCTAGGACCCTCCAGCACAATGTTGAATAAGAGTGGTGATAAAGGACATCATTGTCTGGTTCCCGTTCTCAAGGGGAATGCTTTCAAAGTCTCTACATTTAGGATGATGTTGGCTGTTGGCTTTATATAAATGCCCTTAATTATACTGAAGAATTTCCCTTCTATTCCTATTTTGTTGAGAGTTTTTATCATGAATGGGTGTTGGACTTTGTCAAATGCCTTTTCTGCATCAATTGATAAGATCATGTGGCTCCTGTCTTTTGTTTTATTTATATGATGGATTATATTGATTATTTTTCTAATATTGAACCATCCCTGCATACCTGGTATAAAACCTACTTGATCATGGTGAATCATTTCTTTGATATGTTGCTGAATTCTATTGTCTAGAATTTTGTTGAGGATTTTTGCATCAATGTTCATGAGAGGTATTGGTCTGTAATTTTCTTTTTTTGTACCACCCAAACTCTTAACAGTTAAGCTAATGAGCTTTAAAATTTCTCCTATCTGCACCAGCAAAATTATCAATAGCTAATAAAAAGGGCAAGGTCATCTCACCAAGTGTAACAAGGCTCAGGGGTAGTAGGGATAGTGATTTTAACCTTGTGCCATGCCAGAGAGGTGTACCATGATCACATCAGAGGGATCAAGTTATGATCAATGAATAAAAATGGAAACTGAAGATGTCTACTCAAAGATAAAGGATACTAGAAAAGGCCATCAGATTGTTAAATTGATAGGTCATGTGACATGATAAGACCAGAACACATCTTGCTACTAGTAAGAGTTAAGAAATGTGGCGTTCTGTTAAGCAGATACCAAAGGCCAAAGTATGTTTACTGAAACATGGGAGCGCTACCTCCCAAGTATATAAAAGAGCAGAGCTAGGGCAGCCAGAATTTCTGCTCAAACAGTGACAAGGTTTTAGAGGCTGCCCAAGATAACTGCAGAAATAGTTCAATCCTTTCAAGTATTCAACGTAAATGTCTGGTGTTTATAAGTGTTCAAAAAAACAAACTGGTTGCTGTCAAGTCGATTCTGACTCATACCACCCTATAGGACAGCGTAGAGCTGCCCCATAGAGTTTCCAAGGAGTAGCTGGTGGATTCGAACTACTGACCTTTTGGTTAGCAACTGAACGCTTAACCGCTGGGCAGCCAGAGCTCAGCAAACAAAAAATGAAGAACTGCTTCCCTGGGGGTAGTGATATACAATGCAAGCTGTATTCTTCCAAGGTCTCCTGCTTTTGTCTCTTGACAGGTCTTCTCACACTCATTGACATTTAAAGGCTGGATATAACCTTGTGACTGCCTTATTAATTGCAGTTCAAGGGTCACACATTTTAAATTCATTCTAATAGAAACTTGTATTAGTTTTCTATTGCTGTGTAATAAATTACACATATCTAGTGGCTTAACACAACACACATCTATTATCTCACAGTTTCTGTGTGTCAGGAGTTTGGGCACAGCTTAGCGGGGTCCTGTGTCATTGTGTTACCAGGCTGCAATCAAAGTGCCAGCTGGACTGCACTCTCATCTTGATACCCTACTAGAAAAGAATCCATTTCCAAGCTCATTCAGGTTGTTGGTAGAATTTATTTCCTTGCAGCTATAGACTGAGGGTCCCAGCTTCTTACTGGCTATTGGGTGGAGGCTGCTGTCAGGTCCTAGAAGCAGCCCACAGTTTCCTGCCACATGGCCCCCTCCATAAGCAGTTTACAATATGGATGCTTGCTTCTTCAAGGCCAGGAAGAGATTCTTCCCCCAGTCGGTCAAGAAATAGTCTTAAATAATGAAACATAATCATGGAGTTAGAACCAAGTCACAGGTCCTGTCCACCCTTAAGCAGAGGGGACTACACAAAGGAGTGGATCACTGGGGATCACCTTAGGGTGTGTCCATCACAAACGTATACAGGTGGTCCCTGACTTAAGACGTATTCGAGTTATGACGAACTGCACTTAAAACCGTCCATTGTTTTTGTACATTTTATCAATAATATGAACTACGTACAGTGTTGCATTGCATAATTTGATGATGTTATCATTCTCATGCCAACCCTCAAAGAGAAAGATTGGATTTATAAAGGTACTGATAATGAACCAAAAACAAAACCCATTGCCATCAAGTTGATTCACTGGTAATAAAAGGCACTAACAATGGAAAAAAAAAAAATGAGGTATTCAATTTATGTCAGAACTGACTTACAGTGGAGCCATCAGAAGAGAACCCCATCGTAAGTCAGGAACTACCTGTAATGTGATTCATCAATTTACACTCCAGGGTAGTTACCAGCATATAAGAGCTAGTACAAACACTGTGGGCATAATCAGGGCAATGCTGAGTTTTGTGGTGTGGTATTTGTTTGTGGCTTGATTGGCTCAAACACCAGTCATTGACACCCAATAATTTAGGGTGAAATAACTGCTTTTGCACTGAGAAAATGTAATATGTATTTTAATATTTTTCATAAAAGTTCATCTTTATGGTTGCTCTGATTTAATACTTAACAGTGACCATTTCAAAGAATTTTCCAGATGATATGCTTTAAAAAAAAAAAAAAAAAACCTCCTTTTGAAATGACTGAGTTGTACACATTCATTTAATTTGAATTACTTCTCAAAGCAGCCATATTGCAAATGAATCAGAAACATGTATTCCTGTGGTAATAAAGTACTCTACATTATTTTGCTGGGCTTGAATGGTGTTTATTATAACCTCATGCAAGACCTGTGATCCAGGAAGGTTCTTGGACATTTGAGTTTCAAGTCCACATACGGCAACTCACAGCTTTTATGCTGCCATTTTGTCTCATCCATGGTAGGCACTGGTAATCAATGACAGAACACTTTCTCCTTGAGTCTAGACCCAGCTTAAACATGGTACCGCAGGCAGCCACTAGCAATGACTGGAATTAGAACCTGAGGGAAAGCCTGTTTGCCATCCTTTGTCTGAAAAACCACCTAACTTGCCTTAGTATAGAGCCACCTCTGGGTAAGTTGAACTAAAAATGAGATGATCTGAAAATCAAATAGCAAACATAAGCTTATGGTTAACAATGTAGAGGTGGGGTGGGGGAAGAGACCCTGCCACAGAAGCTACTGAGACAAAATAGAAAAATATTCTTTTGAAATACTGTTTACATGGGAAAATGTGATAGATCAGAATGCTTTTTAAATTATGTTCCATAACAGGCAGTTGGATCAGGTCAAACAGTTTGACTAAAATTAGTAGCTAGAATTCTTTAGCCCTTCTCCTCATTGGCATACCCTCTAACTATATTTACCATTCAGCTAACCTATATCTGTAATGAGAAACAGGTATTGTCCTGCTAAATGATTATGGGGCTCAAGACTTTTAGACTCTAAATGTGTTACATTTTCAGTAAGAGTAGATTTGGCCTTGAGAAGCATTGTGGTGCAGTAAAGGCACCTTTGGACCAGACACCCAGATTGTTATCACAGGTCAGTGCGTGGCCTATGTGAACCCCCTAACCACCCTGAACCCATTTCTCCATCTGCAAAATGGCAATGAGGATAATATCATGCATGACCCCATAGAGCGCATGAGGAGATGATGAAGGTATATAAACTAACTTTTAAGAAAGGGCTCTGACCTCTCAAGTAATGTGATTCCATGTTATTCCTAAGTGATATTTATATGGAAGTAACATCTCTTTTGCAATACACACAAAAAAATCTAAACATGTGGAAAAATAATCATACAGAAAGACATATTGGGTCTGCCTTTATATTTTTTATAACACTTATGGGGCTTTCACTGTGTAACAGGCTCCTCATTCCCTCATTTAATCCTCATGCCAACCCTGTAGGTGATGATGTTATTTCCCGTTCTAGATGCTTAGAAAGGTCAAGCATCTTGCCCAATGACCACACAAGTAGTGACAGAGCCCTTCATTTGTTCAACAAATATTTTTAAGTTCCTCCCTCTTCTGTGTCAGGCACAGTCCTAGTCATGTGATACATCTGTGAATAAAACAGAAAAAGATCTCCGCCCCTGAAAAGCTGGCATTCTAATGGGGGAGGAGACAAAAAACAGTGTAATTATTATAGGAAGTCAGGATATTGTAAGTGCATGGAAAAAATGAGTAGATTAAGGAAGATCTGGAGTGCTAATGGCAAAGGGGAGGAAAGTTACAATATTAAATAAAGAGGTACAGATCAGGGCTTTGAATCGGTCCATTCGGGTTCAAACTCCTGCTGGTAATTTGCATTCCTAGCAAGTTCCCTGTTGAGAATTTGCAATTCTTACAAGTTCCCAGGAAGTTATAGGTAAGAATCACATGAGGATCTTGTTAAAATGTAGATTCTGATTCAGTATATCTAGAGTGGAAATGTAAATTCTCAGCAGGGGTTTGAACCAACCGGAAAGAACTAATTCAAAGCCCTGGTGCAGACTGAGCTCATGGAGCAAGTGCAGTATGAGCAAACACTAGAAGGAGATGAGATAGTTGGCCAAGTACGTGCATGGAGGTAGAGAACCAAGGCAGCAGAAACAACAAGAGCAGAGGCCTGAAGACAGGAGCATAGTGGGTGTGTTGGAGGACCAGCAGTGGGGCCAGGAATCACGTTCTGGTCTAACTCAACTCTAACCTTGAAACTACTGTCCTGTGGGCCTCTAGGTGTTGATGCATCATTGTAAATTTCTGTGTATAAGATAAGAGAACTAATATTTATTGAGCACCTGCTATGTGTCGGGTATAGTATTAGGCGCTTTATATATGCTATTGTGTTTAATTTTCACAAACAGAATACCAAAGCATCAATAGGAAAAGAAGGAACTCATCAAGTTAATCAGTGAGATGTCATCAGTTTATGTGGCTTTGCTAGGATTCATTTCATGTCCATTCTATCCTTCAGAAAGGTGGAAGGAAAGGCAGGTATGGATTTAATTGAAGGATGCTAGCCAGCTTTCCCTCATGGTCCTATCCAGGTGTTATTTCCCTCGAAGGTTTGCCTCCTGAAATTCCACACCCCACCCTTCTACTAGGTTAAGCCATTTTCAAGGCAACATAAATAAGTTCCTAATTTAATGTGAAGAAAAAAGTTTCAAGATATTATCTGGATTAAAATTTAAATTATGTAAAAATATGTATGCTATGGGCAAGGACTAGTAGAGACCATGGGGACAAAAAAAAAGACATAGAAGGGGCTAGAATCTGGGAGACATTTTTTAAAATCACTATTATGATTCCAATCTTTTTTAAAATCCCAAAGCCCCTTGAAATGGTAACACATCTAGTGATTATCAGCCATTACCTCCTGAAGCTGACTTATTGGTTCGATCTTTTCAGAGAATGACAGAGATATGCACAAGGAAAAAGAAAGGAAGGACCCCAGGATGTGGACACTGCCAGGGAGTCAGAGTATGGGCAGAGCACCAGAGGGAAATAAGGCCCAGAAAGGGGGGATGAAATGGGGCCGAAGGAAAGTGGGCCCATTTTGCTGAGGCACCTGTCTCAAAGGGACCTACATTATATATGTCACTTTCTCATTCTGAGCCACTATTGTCTCAGGATAAAGTCCACTGCCATTATATGCCTTCGAAGATCTTTAATGGTTCATCTACATTGCCTAGCTCCGTGCCTGCTCTCAAGTTCAGGCATTTGCGAGGTTGGTCCCTCTGCCTGCAGTGCTCCTTCCTGTCCTGCTTACATCACAACCTTCTGACAAATCTCCCTTGATCACTCCCAAAGCAGAGTCAGGAGCCCCTCACCCATGTTGCCCTTCCATCCATTGCTCCCTCTGTACTAGGACTGATTTCACCAAACCATAATTGCCTGTTTACTTGACTGTCTCTCCCTCTAGACTCTGAGCAACTTGAGAGGAGAGAAAGGGTGGTGCTTTGGCCATTCTCATATCCCCAGTATCTACCACTTTGCCTATACTAGTAGGCCTTCAAGTGACCAAATGATTGAATACATACACTCGCTCACACACGCATACATACACACACTTAACACAAAAACGCATACACAGATACATAGACCTCTTTGGTATTTTTCTTTCCACTCAGGAAGTGAACAGTTTAGAAGTGAGAATTCAGGCCCAGTCATACCACCTTGAGCTTCTCCTGAAGAGAAGCTTACATACCTGCTGAACCAATGAGCCACCTATGGTTGACTGGATGAAGCATCATATTTCCCATTACGTGTCCCAGGTCAAAAGCCTCCGCCGTTTATGCTGGGTCTCCAAACTATTCACAAGATATAACTAAATTTTATATTGCATCTAAAATTTAAAGTTTACACACTTTTCCAGAAGCAGAAACTAAGACTTATAAAAGGTTGAGTCAGTCAAAGAAGGTAATGCAGTTAATTAGCAAGAGGGTACAGACTTCCACTGGGGAGTTTTGACTCTAAGTGCAATGCTCTTTACACTGTATCATTTTGCATAGAAAAGAAAAAAACTGAATAAACCAAAAATAAAAATGCAGAAAGGTGGCAGATTTATTGGACTCTACAAAAGAGTAAAGGAAAGAAATAGGCAAGTTATTCTTCTTCTTCAGCTATCAGGTAAAATACAAGTTAGAAATTTTCTCCTTGATGTAAACCAGCTCATTACAATCCTCAAGATTTTATACCTTTTGATTTCAGTCTGCTCTTGCGTGTTCAGAAGAACAAGAGGAAGGTCAGATATATATGGTACTGATTTCCCAGTGTGTATATTAAGGAGATCCAAATGCAAATGCATGTCTCCTCTATAGTTATTTTCTTGCCCCTGAAAGGGGAAAAAACCCATTAGATCTTTTGCAATCATATTTCATTTCCTTTGCACATTCAAGATTACACCCATTGCTATTTTTTTAAATAAACACATAGTAAAAATATCTGGATGGCAATAAATATGCAAATAAGGCTCAGCCTGTTGCTGTGATGAATTTAAACATGAAGTAATAGGTGTGACAATAATACTATTAGCAAATGCAGTTGCCGTAAATGTTATTAAGTTAATTATCTCCATTGCTTCAGTATGTTTCCAATCATGTATTTTTACTGGCAGGCAGGTTGCAATAACGTATTCCTTCTAGACTTTGGTTAGAAATACACTGGAAAAGGTAGCCATTCTTCTTATATCAATACAATAAAAACCTGAATTTAATTGGGCAATGGGGTGTGATTTGGGTAAAAATCATTTTTTCAGGTTGTACAATGATTCTAAAGCCTGGCTTACTTCTGCTAAGTAAGTAAGTATTAAAAGTGATTGGTAATAAATGAATAGTGTCACTTTTTTAAAAGTATGTTTAGTTCAATACAGATTAAGATTCCCCAGGCTGATAAGCTGATGATGTTTTACAGTTTTCTTGATAGTCTTTGTTAGGGTGGATAAACTCAATTGACTGAAATCACTTGTCTGTCATACTACAACTCTCAACATCGTTTACTTTTTCAAATTAAAGCCAAATCTATCATTTTAGGTATATAGTTGTTGTTGTTTGTCCTCGTGTCGCTCCCAACTCATAGTGACCCTGTATGACAGAGTAGAACTGCCCCATAGGGTTTCCTAGGCTGTAATCTCTTCGGGAGCAGACTGCCAGGTCTTTTCTCCCTCGGAGCCGCTGGGTGGGTTCAAACTGCTGACCTTTCTGTTAGGAGCCAAATGCTTAGCTGTTCCACCATCAGGTCTCCTTAGGATTATCAAACCAAAGAAACCAAACCCATTACCATCAAGTCGATTCCAATCATAGAGACCCTATAGTAGATGATAATAATATAAACGATGTTCGATAATTAATTGAAGACTTACTATATACCAGGAATTGTTCTAAATTGTGTAAACGATGATGGTGACCATCATTATCATCAACAGTATATATCACGTTTGTATCTGACAGGCCCTCTTCTAAATGCTTTCTGTATTAACTCATTTACTGTATAATGATCTCAGCAGCCCTATGAAGCAAGAACACTGTTATCCCTATTTGCTGAAAGACAACACCGAGGTTTGGAGAAGTTGAAAGACTTGACCAAGGTTACATACACCTAGGTGCACTCACTTCACAGACGAAGTTCTTAACCCCTTCACATCAATAACTAACTAGGCTTATTGATTCATTTATAAAACTGTTCTATTTCTTTCATTATTTAGTAGACTTAGTCTTATTTCTCATAGTATAGAACTGAAGCTTTTCTAAGAAACTTAGACTTTAAAAAACATTATTCAGTTACTTTTAAAAGTAGTGACTATTTTATCAAAATGAAGAAGGAGAAGCCAGCTTAACAAAACAGATTTTAAAAAATAGACAGATGCTAGTATAGTCATCAGCTTTCTGCAATTTTCTCTACCCATCATCAAAAGTGCAACTCCTACAACCATCTTGCATTTGTATCAGGCCTGTAGAAGGTCTAGGATCAGATGGCTATTTAATATTTTTTAATCTCTTCTATGAGCCAAATAACTATCTAGGAACATGTTATCTAATTTATTTTGCACACCGTTGTTACTAGGTGGGTACGCTTTCCTTCGTTTTATGAATAAAGTGGAGTAAAAAAAAGTTTAAACACTTGCCCTCGAGTCAATTCTAATTCATGGCAACCCTGTGTGTGTTAGGGTAGAACTGCTTTGTAGGATTTTTGAGGTTGTGACCTTTCAGAAGCAGATTGCTAGGCCTGTCTTCTGAAGTGCCTCTGGGTGGGTTTGAACCACCAACCTTTAGTAAGTAGTCCAGTGCTTAACCATTTGTATCCCCACCCAGGGAGCCTAAACACTTGCCCCAACCCTCATAGCGACCCCACAGGGTTTCTGAGGCTTTAAATCTCTGTGGAAGCAGACTGCCGCATCTTGGTCCTGCAGAACCGCTGTTGGTTTCAAACCACTGACCTTTTGGTTAGCAGTCGATCACTTTAACCGCTGTGCCACCAGGGCTCCTAAACACTTGCCCAGGATCATGCAATTAGTAAATGACTTAACTAAGATTTCAAATGGAAAAAAAAAAAAAAAAAAATGTTTTATCTGATGTCAGAGCTCATGATCTTGGTCATTATACTATGTTGCTACATCAAATATAAAATTAAATCTGGAGACTTTCTCTTGAGAAAAATTTAATTTTTGAAATCTTTGTCTATCTCAACATTTATAAATTTTTCAAAGCACTGACGTTCTTTCAGGAGATTTCAACAACCACTGTGTAAGGTGGGTGGTGTACCCATTTCACAGATGAGGAGCTGAGGCTCAGTAACATGAGATGTTTGGCTAGAGTTGTCACAAGCATCAATGACAGACATAGCATCAGAACCCAGAGATTCTTAAGATTCCATTGCACTTTTCACCACTCCACAGATGCCTCCAGAGTGGCACAAATAAACCATAAAATGGATGTGGAGATCAGATCTGCTACACTGCTTTAGGAGCAGTGTGGGTGGTTCTGGTGAAGGAGTAGATGGGCTTGTGCCAGACGTTAGCTTATAGTTTCAGGGCAGGCAAATGTCAGATGTAGTAGACCGGCACTGTCCAATAGAACTTTCTGTGAGGATGGGCGTGTTCTGTTTTGCACTCTCCAATAAGATAGCCTCTAGTCACATGTGGCTACTGAGCACTTGAAACGTGGTTACTGTGGCTGAGGAACTGAATTTTAATTGCATTTAATTTTAATTATTTGAAATGAGAATAGCCATGTGTTGTTGGGTGCTGTTGAGTTGTATCAAATCTTGGCAACTATTATGGATTGAACCCCTATACCTGTGGTTATAATCCTGTTTGGTAATGGGTTTTCTTTGTCGTGTTAATGAAACGGTATTAGTATACAGTGTGTCTCAAGTCAATCTCTTTGAGACAAAAAATAGATTAAACAAGCAAGTGAGCAAGCAGAGATAGAGGGGACGAGGTGCCAAGCCACACGAAGATCGCCCAGGAGCAGAAACTTGAAAGAGACAAAGACCTTCCTCCAGAGCCAACGGAGAGAAAAGCCCTTCCCCCAGAGCCGGCACCCTGAATTCAGACTTCTAGCCTCCTAAACTGTAAGAAAATAAATTTGTTTGTTAAAGCCACCCATTTGTGGTATTTCTGTTATAGCAGCACTAGATAACTTAGAAAGCAACCTTATGCATAATAGAACAAGATGTTTCCTCTTCCTGCACCGTGTTCACGATCACTGGTATGTTTGAGTCCATTGTTGTGGTTATTGTGTCAGTCCATCTCACTGAGGGTTTTCCTTGTTTTCACTGACCCTCTCCTTTACCAACCATGATGTCCTTTTCTAGCAATTGGTTTTTACTGATGACGTGTCCAAAGTAAGCAAGCCAAAGGCTCACCATCCTGGCTTCTAAGGAGAATTCTGATTGTATTTCTTCTAAAATTGATTTATTCGTTCTTCTGGCAGTCCATGGTATATTCAGTATTCTTCATCAGCACCACAGTTCAAATGCATCACTGCTTCTGTGTTTCTTTTTCCTTTTCGAGCTTTTGCGTGCATATGAGGCGATTGAAAAGACCATGGCTAGAGTCAGGTGCATCTTAGTCATCAAGGTGACACCTTTGCTTTTTAAAACCTTAAAGAGGCCTTTTGTAGCAGATTTTCTTATTGCGGTACACCATTTAGTGGCTATGAAACAGCTTAATATTAGACTGTTTTTCATCAATTTCAGGAGTCACATTCATCTCTCCCACTGTCCCAGATCACTCACTGCCTATTTCATAAAGGCTGGTATGGCCAATGGGCCCTGGTGGCACAGTGGCTAAGAGCTTGGCTGCTAACCAAAAGGTCGGCAGCTCAAGTCCACCAGCAACTCCTTGGAAACCTTATGGGGCAGTCCCATTCCATCCTATAAGGTCCCTATGAGTCGGAATCAACTTGACAGCAACAGATTTGTTTTTAGCTTTTTGGTACGACCAAGTAAGTCCCCCAGAATTAATCAAAAACTAGACTTTAATTGCCTACTTCCAATTGCTTCTAGAAACACTAACTCATTTGATGTTTATAAAACCCTGTGAAGGAGACAGAATAGGTATTAATCTCGTTTCAAAGAGAAAGAAAGTGAGACTCGGGTCATCAAAGTGGCTTGCCCACAGAGACATAGATTAATGGCTTTGACCATTGTACTATGCAACTTAATTTTTTTCCCATAGCTTTTGATCAAACTATCTATCAGTACTTCTTTTCTGTTCAGCAGTACAGTTTGAAAGATCAAAGTGGCACTTCGAATTAAGAGTCATTCTATATAATTCTGGCAAAACACTTGTGAAAGTGTCCTTAAGCTTTCCTTTTAAAAAAAAAAAAAAAGATTACTCCAACTTAGAAGTAGCGCTTTTGATTTTAATTTTAAATATACACATGGGTACAAATATATAGAGATCCTTCATTTCATTGTTTGAAATCCATTTCCCTCTAGTCCCATCTTTCTTCCACTAGTATAGGTTTTCCTCCAATGGGAAGAAACAAAATTCAACTTATTCTAAAAAGGAGTTTATTTGACCATAAAATAAAAGACCAAGACTATGGCTGTCTTGGAAACCCTGGTGGCTTAGTGGTTAAGAGCTACAGCTGCTAACCGAAACGTCGGCAGTTTGAATCCACCAGGCCCTCCTTGGAAACCCTGTGGGGCAGTTCCACTCTGTCCTACAGGGTCGCTGTGAGTTGGAATCAACTCGACGACAGCGAATTTGGTTTTTTGGTTTATGGCTATCTTCAGACATCACTGCCTTTCCATCTCTCTCCTCTGTTTTCTTCTACATGGCTTCAATCTTAAATAAGCTGTGCCTAAGTAGTAACAAAGATGCTACCAGAAGCTCCAGGTTACATTGTACCAGGTCACCACCCACCAATGAGAAGAGAGCACCTTTTCCCCAATACCACTAGCAAAAATTCTGCGATTGAATCTTATTGGCTGGCTCAGGCCACAAGCCCATCTTTGAACCAATCATTGTGGCCAAAGAGATTATTTAGTTTTCAATTGTTATATACCAACCCCAAAGCTTAGTGCCTTAAAATAATAACCATTTTATTACATCTCGTGATTTTTTTCTGTCAGTGTAATTTGGTTAATGTTGGATGGATGATTCTTCTGTTCTACATGGCATTTACAGGGGTCACTCCCTGGCATTCAGCTGGTGACTGTGCTAATCTTCAACAGTCCAAGATGACTTCATTTACCTTAGCTTGAGGAGGATGACTGGAAGGCTGGGATTATTGATTGCAGCATCTACGTGTGCCTTCTTTCAGCACAGTGGTGTCAGGGTGGTTAGACTTTTTATAAGGTGGCTCAAGACTCCTGAGGGTTCTAAGAGGCATGGGGAAAGTTTCAAGGCTTTTTATGACCTAGTTTCAGAAATCCTAGAATGTCACTTCTGCTGCATTCTATTGGTCAAGCAAGTCACTGGGGCCAACCCAGATTCAACAGGAGGGGAATTATACTTCACCTCTCAATAGGCAGGAGAGCAAAGAGTTTGCAGCTATCTTTAATCTACCAAGGACATGGAGTGATGTGATTCGACAAGACTGGTCATGTGGCCATCTCTGCATCCAGGGGGCGGGATCAGCCCTATCTGGAGCATCTTACTAACATTATAGGAGGAGTAGCTCCCCAAAGGAAAATCAAGGTGTTGTTACCAAAAGATGAGGGAACACATGTGAACTATGTAGAAGCAACAGCTACTGGTTGCAAATTGATGTTGGCATCACCAAACCTTGTGATTCCAACAGGCATCATGGAATAAAAAGGCATCCCAATTTGAGATTCATAAAAGCATGAGTTTGTAGCTTAACCCTGCGATTCACTAGGTTGGGCAAGTTACTTAAAATCTGAAACTTAGCTTCCTTACCTATAAAATGTGGATAATAATAACCTTCCCAGAGTTGCTGCAAGGATTAAATGAAGCACTGTCTAGAAAGAAGTTAGAATTTGCTCCACAAACATTGTCTCCTTCTCTTTCTTTTCTGATGCAACCTCTTAAACTGTAGACTTCAGCTACTTTTGAAACTCACGCCCTATCTGAGATGGCATGACATGCAGAAACCTAAGAAGCCTGGAATGTGTGGAAACCAAGCATTGTTTGCAGACTGCACTGGCTACTACTTAGTTCCCAAATGCCATTCCCGTTGTTCGCTTTGACTAGCTAAAGCCGATGTAGTTTGGTCCCCGGTCACATTAAAGACTGCCTCTACACATTTTTGCAGTGGCACACTATTTTCTATTTTATCTTCAAAATTCATCTCTGAGAATCCAAAAGCATTCAAGGCCATTGGTGTTTTAGGGAATATGGAGGTCACTCAGTCCATGTAAATGATGAGATTTGGGACTGAATTTAGTTTTTCTCTTTTATTGGTTATCACTGATAAAACTTGATTGCTTAATATTTTTTCCTGGATGTTCCAGTACTGGAAGCTGTCTTCACAGTTCTGCGATGAAAGGTGTCTTAAAATACCAGACTGATAGCTTCTCAGTCTAGTGCTTTTCATCATGGACACATGCCTGAAACTGAGCTGTTCTATGGGAAATGTTAGCCTTGGCTGATACATTTTGTAATGCAATGCCAGCTGAAACACTTAAGTTACTTACGTTGTACCTGTTTCCTATTTTATGATTTTATTTGTACATGCAATGAATATATATGTATGTATCTTGAATTTGATCTAAATAAAAGTGGCCTTAGATTTAAAGCAGAATATCATGTGACATCTAAGGACAGCACTAGTTCCTTCCCTCTCCTATTGCTAGAAGAGGTGAGAAAAAAGAGAAAGAGAGAGATTGCTTCATTGTGTTCGGTGTCTGGGCTCATATGATTAGTGGTAAATGAGCAAAGTCATAACAGACATGGCACTGAGTAACAATGAATTACAGAGTAAATAAGTTGCTCCTTTTTCAATTTTCTTTCATTCTTTCTGACATCTTTAAGAAGAAAACCTGAGTTTGGTACTATCATGTCTTTGAGGCCTCTCTAAAATTTGCTCATCCCTAATTTTTAAGAGGGCATTAGTGGTTCAGTAGTAGAATTCTCACCTTGCATGCGGGAGACCCAGGTTCGATTCTTGGCCAATGCACCTCATGGGCAGCCAACACCCATCTCTCAGTGAGGCTTCCATGTTGCTATGATGATGACCAGGTTTCAGTGGAGCTTCCAGACTAAGATGGACTAGGAAGAAAGGCCTGGCGATCTATTTCTGAAAGTCAGTCATTGAAAACCCTTTGAATCACAATGGCCTGATTCATAGGCAATCATGGGGATGGTGCAGGACCAGACAGCATCTTGTTTCATTATGCATGGGGCTGTCATGAGTTAGGGGCCGATTCCACAGCAGCTGACCACAAAATTTTCAAAAACAGACTTGAGTCTCTTCATCTTAGGAGGACAACAGCTACCTAGAGTCAGTAACGTTGCTTTTTATTGTATTTGCTTGTGTGTGGACTTTATATTTAGTACAAATGGTACCAGTTTTCCACTTATAACAAGAAATAAAGTTTCCTGTTTAATAAATTGATTTAAGTAAAAGAAGCCAATCCTGAAAGTGACACTCTATATTTTAAAAAACTCAGGTGGAGCTCTTTGCCCGAGTCCATAGTCTTACTCATTCTCTCTTGCCTGGCTCCTCATTTACAAACCGGAAGGCCCAGTCTGTTTTGTGGCCTGGGTGCAGGAGACACTGCCAGAGCCTGCAGTCAAGTGGCCCCATAAGAGGAGAAGGAGAAGAGGCTGAACAAGCATTGTCCAGGCTTCATCTGATGGAGATCCGGTCTGAAGGAAATATTATTCTGTGAGGACAGATCGCTTGCCCTGTCAAATGAATTCCTTCATCCCTAGCACCATCTGCTAAATTGCACTTTCCAAATGCAGAACCATGGCCCAGGAGGGGAAATTCATCTGTCAGAGAAACAGTATTACCTGAGCTGACAGAGAGCTTGCTCAGCTCATCAGCTCATGCCATCATCCTCATGGCGTCTTTGATTTGCCACAGCAATTGCATTTGTGTAAATCCTCCTTAATTAAGAAGTCTGATCAATTCCCCATGGCTGAAAATATATCCAGCCTCAACTGCCCCAGTCACACACAGACACACACAACTTGTTCCAGAAATGCTGAACTTCAATAGTTCCTGGAATACATTTTCCCTTACACCTGTGGGTTGTACACAAGATTTACCCCCACAGAGATTACCCATCTCTACTTACCTTACTTAGTGAATTCCTAGTCATCAGTCCTTCAGCCCTTATTTCACACATCACTCCTCCAGCCTCTAATCAGCTCCGGAGACCATTTGCTTGTTTGATTCCTGGTTCTGCACCTTGCTAACTGTGTGACCATGGGCAAGTTATGCAGTCTTCTTTTGCTCTCTTTTCTACCTCTCTAAAATGGAATAATAGTAGTGTCCACATCACAGGATTATCATGAGGGTTAAATGGTATAATCAATGCAATTCACTTAGCACAGTGCCTGGGCTGGCCACAATATTGTTGTTAGTTACCATCAAGTTGGCTCAACTCATGGTGACCTTATGTATAACAGAATGAAATATTGCCTGGTCCTGTGCCATCTTCATGATTGTCAATATATTTGAGTTCATTATTGTAGCTATTGTATCAATCCATCTCACTGAGGGTTTCCCTCATTTCCACTGACCCCCTCCTTTACCAAACGTGATGTCCTTTCCTAGCCATTGGTCTTTTCCAATGACGTGTCCAAAGTAAGCAGCCCATAATAAGTACTCCATGAAAGTTATGATTTCAAATTATTATTTATTTTGTCATGACATGGGCCACTGTGATTATAATTAAGTCGTAATATCTTCTATTAAACTGACAGCTCCTTAGAGGCATGGACTGAAATTCATTCAATTTGACCTCAGCCCAGGCATAGTACCAGGAATGCAATCCATTTGTGTTGACTTGAACTGCATTGAATTGCATCTGAATTAGGTCAGCTGATGATTACTTGTACAATAATAATAACAATAGATAAGTTTATTGAGAACTTTGTATCAGGGATTGGTCTGGGGCTTTAAGAGCCTCAATCTCTTCAATCCTCAACCCTTTAGCCGGATCCTATTATTATCCCCTTGTTGTTGTTGTTGTTAGGTGCTACTGAGTCAATTTCAACTCATAGCAACCCCGTGTGACAAAGTAGAACTGCACCATAGGGTTTTATAGGCTGTAATCTTTATGGGAGCAGATCACCAGGTCTTTCTGTCACAGAGCCACTGGGTGTGTTCAAACTACCAACCTTTCAGTTAGTAGCCGAATGCTTAACCGTTGTGCCACAAGGGCTCCTTATCCCTATCTTAAAGATAAGAAAACTGAGGCAGAAAGAAGCTTGATCCTTTACCCAGAATCATACAGCTGAGAAAGGATTTGAAGCCCGGCAGTCTGACTCTACAAACTTCACTCTTAACAGCTACATCTAATGATGCACTACTCAAGAAAGTCACATAATAGATACCTGTCTGTGTGGGTATATATGACAGGATTGTTGTCAATCTATTTCAGATGATAAGCTTTTTAAAAAGCTCATAATGGTACCACTACTTGCATCAAAACCATGTGCTAATTAATCTGTACTGTTTGGAGCCTTGGTGGCACAGTGGTCAAGTGCTTGGCTGCTAAACCAAAAAAAAGGTCGTCAGTTCGAATCCACCAGCTGCTCCTTGGAAACCCTAGGGGCAGTTCTACTCTGTCCTCTAAGGTTGCTATGGGTTGGAACTGACTTGATAGCAATGGGTTTGGTTTTTTGGTTTGGTACTCTTTCCGTTGTAGATTACAGAGACACCAGTCAAATTCACTTAGCAAAACAGGAAATTTAGTGGCTTCAGACTGAAAAGTCCAAACGTCAGGTTAGCTTCAGGTACACCTGGAATCAGGTGCCCAAGCAGAACTCAAGACTTAGTCTCTCAGCCACCATCTCTTGACTGTGCTTTCCCGTGTTGTTTTTATTCTCAAGCAGGACCATTCCATGTGGGAACCCTGGATGCTTCAGGTTTACAACGTACCAGCTAAGCAACCTCACAGGAAAGAGAGCTGCTTTTTCCCAAAAGAGCAAACCAAAGTCCCAGAACTGACTCATTGGCTAGTTTTGTTGATCTGCTCATCCCTGAACCAATCACAGAATCAAAGGGGAAAGAATATGCAAAGAGGCCAGGACTGAGTCACATGACCACATGCAGTGAAAAGCTGAGAGAAAATTGTTTCCCCAAAGAGGAAGTATCCCCAAGTACCACTATCAGGGGAAGAAAGGTAGAATTATTGCTGGGGAGGCCAAAATGATGGATGAGTACAACATTGATTACTGATTAATTTTATTTGTCCATGAAGTCTGCCTCTATGATCTTTACATGGCAAAAACTTTAGCAGTTAATATAAATGATATATATCATAAGAATACATTACTTTTTAAAATATTCTTCCACTCCCAAATAATGTGAGTTAACATATGTGTCTATAAGTTACAAGATGTGAGCTTCTTGGTCTGAAATACAATATGTTGTCGTTATTACCTGACACTGAGTTAGCCTGACTCATGACAACCCCATACACAACAGAACAAGACACTGCCTGATCCGGCACCATCCCCATGATCAGTTACAGCTCAGACAATTGTGATCCACAGAGTTTCTGTTGGCTAATTTTTGGAAGTAGATTGCCAGGCTTTTCTTCCTAGTCCATCTTAACCAGGAAGCTCCGCTGAAACCTGTTCAGTGTCATAGCAAAATGCAAACCTCCACTGACAGATGAGTGATGGCTGTCTACGTGCATTTGCTAGGAAATGAACCCAGGTCTCTGGCATGAAAGGGAAGAATTCTATCATTGACCAAGTGGGATTCATACCTGGTATGCAAGGATGATTCAATATTAGAAAATCAACCAACATAATCTGTCACATAGATAAAAGAAAAAGAATCACATGATCGTCTCAATTGATGCAGAAAAGGCATTTGATAAAATCCAATACCCATTCCTGATAAAAACTCTCAATAAAATAGGAATAGAAGGGAAATTCCTCAACATAGTAAAGGGCATCTATACAAAACCAAGCCCTAGAGCCCTGGTGTCACCGTGGTTAAGAGCTCAGCTGCTAACCAAAAGGTCAGCAGTTTGAATCCACCCTATGGGGCTGTTCTACTCTGTCTAATAGAGTCGCTATGAGTTGGAATCGACTCGGCGGCAATGAGTTTACACAAAACCAACAGCCAACATCATTCTCAATGGAGAAAGGCTGAAAGCATTCCCCCCGAGAACAGGAAAAATACAAGGATGCGCTTTATCACCACTCCTGTTTAACACTGTGCTGGAAGTCCTAGCTAGAGCAGTAAGGTAAGAAAAAGGAGTAAAATGTCAATTCAACCCAAAACAATTTATAGATATAACGCAATCCCAATCCTTTTACCAACAATATTCTTTCATGGGATGGAAAAACTAATCACCAACTTTATATGAAAGGAAAGAAGCCCTGGATAAGCAAACGATATCGAAGAAAAAGAACAAAGTAGGAGGCCTCATACTGTATGCTCTCACAAACTACTCTACAGCCATGGTAGCCAAAACAGCCTGGTACTGGTACAATGAGAAACACATAGACCAATGGAACAGAATCGAGAACTCAGATGTAAATCCATCCACCTGTGGTCAGCTGATCTCTGACAAAGGAACAAGTCCATTAAATGGAGAAAAAACAGTCTTTTGAACAAATGGTGCTGGCAAAACTGGAAGTCCATCTCTTAAAAAAAAAAGAAACAGGACACACACCTCACACCATACACAAAAATTAAATGGATCAAAGACTTAAATATAAAACCTAAAATGATAAAGATCGTGGAAGAAGAAATAGGGGCAACACTTGAGGCCCTAACACATTGGCATAAGTGCAATACAAACCATACCTAACAACGCACAAACACCAGAAGATAAACTAGATAACTGGGATCTCCTAAAAATTAAACTTATGCTCATCAAAAGACTTCACCAAAAGAGTAAAAAGAGAACCTACAGACTGGGAAAAAAAATTTGGCTACAACATATCGGACAAAGGTCTAATCTCTAAAATCTATAGAATACTTCAACACCTCAACAATAAAAATAATCCAATTAAAAAATAGGCAAAGGATATGAGCAGACACTTCACCAAAGAAGACATTCAGGCAGCTAACAGACACATGAGGAAATGCTTGTGATCATTAGCCATTCAAGAAAGGCAAATCAAAACTACAATGTGATACTGTCTCATCTTGACATTACTGGAAAAAAAAAAAAACAGAAAATAAGAAATGTTGGAGAGGTTACAGGAAGATTGGAACTCTTAAGCACTACTGGTGGGAATGTAAAATAGTACAACCACTTTAGAAAACAATATGGTGCATCCTTAAAAAGCTAAATATAGCAATACCATACAATCCAGCAATCCCACTCCTAGGAATAAGAGCCATCATATGAATACACATATCCACACCCACGTTCATTACAGCATTATTCACAATACCAAAAAGATGGAAACAACCTAAATGCCCATCAACAGATGAATAAACCCAAAAACCCATTGCCATTGAGCCGATTCCAACACATAGCAACACCAAAGTATAGAGTAGAATTGCCCTATAGGGTTTCCAAGGAGCGGCTGGTGGACTTGAACTGCCAACCTTTTAGTCAGCAGCCTAATGCAGCAGATGAATGGATAAACAAATTATGATACATACACACAATGGAATACTATGGAAGGATAAAGAACAATGACGAATCTGAGAAACATCTCACAACATGGATGAATCTGGAGGGAATTATGCTGAGTGAAATAACTCAATCACAAAAGGACAACCATTGTATGAGACTAGTATTATAGAAACCCAAGAAAAGGTTTACACACAGAAAAAAAAAAAGAAAACACAACAATCTTTGACAGTTACGAGGGAGGGGAGGGCTGGGGAAAGGTAATCACTAACTAGATAGTAGACAAGTGTTAACTTTGATGAAAGGAAAGACAGCACACAATATAGGGGAAGGCAGCACAGTTTGACCAAGGCAAAGTCATATATGTTTCCTAGGCATCTGAACACCTTGACGGGCCAAGTTACTGGAGCTGAGGGCTGGGGACTGTGGTTTCAGGAGACATCTAGGTCAACATAGTTCATAAAGAAAATGTTCTACATCCTATTTTGGTGAGTAGCATTGGGGGTCTTAAAATCCTTCGAGCAGCCATCAAAGATACATCCATTGGTCCCATCCCATTTGGAGCAAAGAAGAAAACCAAAGACACAAGGGAAATACTAGTCCAAAGGACTAATGGACCACATGAACCACAGCCTCTACCAGCCTGAGCCCAGAAGAAATAGATGATGCCCAGCAACCACCACCAGTTGCTCTGACAGGGAGGGTCACAATAGAGGGTCCCATGGTAGAAAAATGTAGAACAAAATTCAAGTTCACAAAAAAGACCAAACTTACTGGTCTGACAGACTGGAGGAAACCCCAAGACTGTGGCTCAAGCACACCTTGCTAACTCAGAACGGGAGCTACTACTGAAGTCCATCTTTCATCCAAAGATTAGACAGGCCTATAAAACGAACAATAACACACCTGAGGAACGTGCTTCTTAGTTCAATCAAGTAGACGAGACCAAATGGGCAACACCTGCCCGAAAGCAAAAACGAGAAGGTAGGAAGGAACAGGAAAACTGGACGAATGGTAACAGAACCCTGAGTGGAAAGGGAAAGGGAGAGAGTGCTGACACATTACAGGGATTGCAACCAATGTTACAAAACATCTTGTGTATAAATTTTTGAATGAAAAACTAATTTGCACTGTAAACTTTCACCTAAAACACAATAAAATTTAAAAAAAAAATTTATCATTGAATCATCAATGTCCTCCCCACAATACAATGTAGGAAGGGGCTAATTATGGAAAGATTGCTGATAAGAGCATCATAGTTTTGTATCATCTACAATGCCTCGGATGACACGTTTCAGAAAGGAATTGAAATCAGGACATGGGTGTACTGTGAATTTACATCTTGTATATGATTTAGCTTTCTGAATTGAGGGGACATCATTCAAGAAGGGTTGTGTAAGATTTATAATTGAAAGAAAGTAACTTTGGTGTATTCCTTCTTGTAGTAAAGGAGTCTTAGGGCCTAACAAAATCCTATAATGTAAAACAGTTCGCCCTCACTCAGAATTTTGTGCTAAGCCATGTTGCACTGGTGATTTTTTTTTCTTTGAGAAAAGTTGTCATCTCAAGAAGTGAAATGAAAATGGTTTTTTAGTTTAGCAGTTGAGCTAAAGCTAACTTGAAAACTCAGGGGGAAAAAAAGTTTTTCTATACCTTCCTTCTTCCCAAATCATATCAATTGAAATAGATTTTTAGGCTCTCCCTGTGGCTCAGAAGCAGGTAGAGATAGATTTCAGCCTGCTACAGGTTGGAAAGAAAATGATTTTAAATGGAAAATAAATAAATATTGGAAGCTTTTCCTTTCATTGCTGTTTTTCCATTTTCCTTTTGATGGCTGGTTTTCAGTCCTCTTCTGAAGTCTTGTGATACAGCAAGCCTCAGAAAGTACTTCACCATGAGAGCAATTTCTCTATGCTCTCCTCCTCTCAAATCGTACCAGAAACATACAAATGAATCTTAATAGTTTAACAAAATTGAGTTTAGCTTCTCTGGACCATAACAGTTAGTATTATTCCAATGTGAGCATATTTGTATTGTAATTAAAAAAAACCAACATTACTGCTGACACTGAAGAGCTCCTGGGAAATGCCTAATTTACATACACTTATGCCAGTTCTCTATCCTCTGCATCTAGTGTGTTGTGAAGGGCCGTGTGATTGTGCATGCAAAGTGGAGAGACACATAATGAGGACAGAAAGCCAATCTCAGGGTTGTGTACAGGTCAAGTGGATTTCTGAATTTGAATGCAAAAAAAAAAAAATCATTTTCCAGTTATTGCGAAGTGGATAGAAAATGACAGCTATCTGGCCTTGCAGCAGTCAAACAACTGGATACATTCAATCATTCAGTTACTCCACAAATGTTTATTGAGTACCTTCAGTCTTACTTGGGATTGTGTTAGGCAGCAAGTAACTGAATGCCCAACTACGATAGCTTAAACAATTTAAAAAAAAAAGAAAAACCAAACTCATTGTCTTCAAGTCGATTCCAACTCACAGCGACCCTATAGGACAGAGTAGAACTGCCCCATAGGATTTCCAAGGAGTGGCTGATGGATTCGAAGTGCTGACCTTTTGGTTAGCAGCTGAGCTCTTAACCACTGTGCCAGCAGGGCTTGAACAGTAGGAATTGATTTTTCTCATATAACATAAAGGTCAGAAGTATTGGTTGTTACCATTGGTTCAGTGGTATAAGCACCAACAGCACAGCAGTTTTCTTGAACTTTCCTTCATGGTGGCTACGGCAGCTGCAGATGTCATATAAGTGTTCAAGACTGAAAGTAGGAAGACTAAGAGCCGGGCCAGCAGTAACTCTATCAGGAAATCAAAAGCTTTCTTAGAGCTCCCTCCTCAGCAGAATTTGCTTACATTTCATAGACCAAAACTGGATCATATGCCCGACCCCAGCTACAAGGAAAGCTAAGTAAAGCAATTATTTGCATTTCTAGCCTCTAGAGTTGGAAGCTTCAAGGGCGAAGGGGTTTGGAAGCGACTTTTCTGTAGCCAACCTACAGTGCCAGCCACAATGCTGTATGTCAGGTACTCTGATTGGTGGCTCAAATACACAGCTGGAAATATACAATCCTGGTCCTTAAGACATATACAGCTTAGAAAGGAAATAGACACACACTTCAAATACATGAAGAAATTGGTACATAATACAGTAGGAGTCTGAAAGAAGGAAGACTTAAGTTTGGTGGAGGGTAAGAGTGATCAAGAAAAATTTCACACAGTGCCAAAGAATAATTCAGAGACATTTAGTTGTTTGGCATGCTTTTAGGAGGCCTGGCTGCACAGTGGTTAAGAGGTCAGGCTGCTAACTAAAATGTCTGCAGTTGGAATCCACCGGCCACTTCTTGGAAACCCTATGGGGCAGTTCTGCTTTATCCTATGGGGTTTCTATGAGTCGGAATTGACTCGATGGCAGTGGGTTTGTTTGGTTTTTTTTTTTTGGTTTTTCGGTTTAGTTGTTTGGTATGCACATTGTTTTCTTGTGTAAGAATGTGTCAGTGGTAGACGGGGTCAAGGAATAAAGACACAAATAAGAATCATAAGAGAGGGGAGAAAAAACCCACACACAGTTTGGGAATAGTGAAATTTGTTTGCTCATTTTGAGAAGTAATTAGTTTCCTGAAAGTTCCTGGGTGGCGCAAATGGTTAATGTGCTTAGCTGCAAAGCAAAACGTTGGAAGTTCGAGTCTACCTACAGATACCTCAGAAGAAAGACCTGGCAATCTACTTCCAAAAAATCAAAACCCTATGAAGCATAGTTCTACTCTGACACATGAAGTCGCCATGAGTAGGAATCGACTCGATGGTGACTAGTTTGGTTATTAGTTTCTTGGGGCTTCCTAACAAATTACCACAAACTTGGATAGCTTAAAATAACCGACATTTATTCTCTCATGTAAATAGAGGCTAGAGGTCTGAAACTATGTACATAAAGCCCAACATTGCTGTTCTCTCTGTTTTTTGTTTTTTGTTTTTTCAGGATAAGCCTGAAATTTGAATGTTAATGTAAAATCTCCTGATATTTAAGTATTGGTGATTAATTCTAATTATTAAAGATCACTGTGTAGGCCAAGCCATGCTCCTTCTGAAGACTTTGGAGGAGAATCTTCCTCATCTTTCCCAGCCCCAGGCATTCCTTGGCTTGTGGCAGCATCACTCCACTGTCTGCCTCTGTCTTCACATGGTCCTCTTCCCTCTGTCTTCACATGGCCCTCTTCCCTCTGTCTTCACATGGCCCTCTTCCCTCTGTCTTCACATGGCCCTCTTCCCTCTGTCTTCACATGGCCCTCTTCCCTCTGTCTTCACATGGCCCTCTTCCCTCTGTGTTCACATGGCCCTCTTCCCTCTGTCTTCACATGGCCCTCTTCCCTCTGTCTTCACATGGCCCTCTTCCCTCTGTCTTCACATGGCCCTCTTCCCTCTGTCTTCACATGGCCCTCTTCCCTCTGTCTTCACATTGGCCCTCTTCCCTCTGTCTTCACATGGCCCTCTTCCCTCTGTCTTCACATGGCCCTCTTCCCTCTGTGTCTGTGTCTTTTCTCCTTTTCTTATAAGGACACCAGTCGTATTGGATTCAGGACACACTGTACTCCAGTATGACCTCATGTTAACTTGATTACATCTACAAAGAACCAACTTCCAAACAAGATCACATTCACAGGTGCCACAGGTTAGGACTTCAGAATATCTCTTGAGGGACACATTCAACCTTTGATTTACAACAGGGAACAAACAGAGAAGTGAGTTTGAGCATTCTATCTTTGAAGAAGTCAACTAGAAGTATCAAAGATCTTTCAGTTATCTATATATTTTCCAGAAAACCTTGATATTTGAGCTGTGGAGTGTACATGATAGGTGGACTTTGTGTGATGTTGGCCAATGTCCTTCCATCTAACTTGGTTAGGTCTGGTGTGAATCATTTCCCTCACTGCAAATTCTCAATGGGAACGAGCACTTGGGTTGAGACTTTCAAAAGGCAAGAGTCTATACTAGATGGGCCAGTGGGAGGAAGGCAGTCTGAGCAGAGTAAGCAGCATGTGTAAAAGTACAGAGCAATGATAGGGAAAAGTTCAGGGAACCAGATGCCATTCAGATTTGTTGGAGCAGAAGATGGAAGGCTGCCGAGTCTTTTTCTAGTCAGTTGGAATAGTCTTTCAGAGTCAGCACTTAAGCCAGGATTTGGGCGCATCAAATGCACTTACAAAAAGTGTATATGTGTTTATAGGATGGGTGAATTCCAGGGACAGTAGAGAGAAGCAAGGAACTATGGCAGACTAGAACATGAGCCCCATTCAAAGAAGCAAACGCTACTCAGTTGTTAATATGGACATGAGGACCCAATGTTACTGTTTTCTTCAATTTTTCAGGAGAAGCCTACAATCTGAATTTTAATGTAAAGTCTCCTGGTTTTTTAATATTGGCAATTACCTCTAATCATTAAAGATCAATTTTTCAATGTTGCAATAAATGAAGGCGAGACTTTTACGACTTCTAAGCGTAACTGCGAGTTGAGAACTAGGCATCCTCTTTAATCAGCAGAGTATCCAGTGATCAAGATGCCATGAAACAATGCCCTTCTATCAGTTGCTTAGTTCTTGTGTCAGTGCTTTAGAAGCAAAAATTTGTAAATATAATTTCTAAACTTGATTTAAATAAAATATATAAATATTAAAGTTACATTATAAGCAATGATCCAGTATACTAAATTACTCTCATTTTTCCAATTTTTTGCTGTTTGAGTCCATTGTGGCTCTGAATGTTTGCTTTCTGTTTTAGTTTCCTTTTCAAATGCCTAGGTTCTGTTTGCACAGGTTCCTTACTCTGATATGATTCTGGCTCCCTTTTAAACGGAAAGGGAAAACACATACATAGCTCAGAGCACATTATTTTGAATTTAGGTGAAGAATAGCCAACCTCTTTACATCAATGTTTTCCAAACTTCTGTCATTTTCAGGCTATTTTTGTATTTTTTTGCTATATCCATGTACTGTCTATATCATTATCTGTTTGATGTTTTTCTTTAAATTGTCATGGAGCCCTGATGGTGCAGTGGTTAAGCGCTCAGGTTGTTAGCCAAAACGTCAGTGGTTCAAATCCACCAGCCGCTCCTTGGAAACCCGATGGGGCAGTTCTACTCTATCCTATAGGGTTTCCATGAGTCAGAATCAACTCAACAGCAGTGGGTTTGTTGTTGTTGTTGTTGTTGTTATCTTTATCATTATGTGCTTGATATTTTTCTTTAGATTTACTTAATCATTTTAAAGGAGATTTTCTCACTACTTACATCAGTTATCTTTTTGCTGTGTCACAAATCTTCTTGTACTTAATGACTTAAAGCAGCAAAAATATATCCTTTCTTATGATTCTGTAGATTGGCTGGTGGTTCCTCCCGTCTGGGCTAGATCAGGTGGAGCAGGAGCATAGGATGGCCTCATTCACATGTCTGACGGTTGGCCGGAGAACGTCAGCTGGAATAGCTACTTTCTGCTCCACGTGGCCTTTCATCATGGTAGGTCCAGGGTTCCAAAGAGCAGCAAGAGAAGGCAAGCAGCAGCACAAGCACCTCTCAAGCCTCTTCTTGTATCATGTTGGCTAATGTTCAGTTGGCCCAACAAATCGCATGGCCAGACCGAGATAAAAAAGGCTGGGGAAATAAACCACTTCCTGGTAGGAGGAGAAACAAAATCACATTACAAAGGGCTGTGCAAGCAGTCCAGGGACAAAGACTAGAAGGCAGGAGGGGACAGGAAAGCTGGTGATAGGGAACCCAAGGTTGAGTAAGGACAGTGTTGACATGTAGTGGAGTTGTTAGCCATTGTCATAGGGCAACATGTGTACTAACTGTTTAATAAGAAACTATTTTATTCTGTAAACCTTCATCTATAGTAAGAATAGCAGCACAGCTGGAAGAACATAATCGATGTCACTAATTGTGCATGTAGAAATTTTTGAAATGGTCTATCTTTGGCTATGTATATTTTCACCAAAAAAAAAAAAAAAAAAAGGTCCTGAAGGGAGAGGGTTGACATGTCATGGGGTGGTTAATCAATGTCATAAAACAATATGTGTACTGAGTGTTTGATGAGAAACTATTTGTTCTGTAAACCTTCACCTAAAGTACAATAAAAAAAATTAAAAAAAAAAAAAAAGGGTTGTGCATACAAGGAAGGAAAGAATTTGTGGCCATTTCTACAATCAGAAATGAAAAATTAGTATCATAAAAAAGAGGTAACTATAAGAAGTAAGGTGAAAATTAATCAGCATTATTAAATCACTGGTTTTTGTCCGTTGCCGCTGAATCAGTTTCAACTCACGGCAATCCTAAGTGTAACAGAACACAACGTTACCTGGTCCTGCTCCATCTTCATGGCTGTTGGGATGTTTGAGTCCATTGTTGTGGCTATGGCGTCAGTCCATCTCACCGAGGATTTCCTTCTTCTTCACTGGTCCTCTTCTTTGCCAAACATGATGTTGTTGTCTAGCACATGGTCCTTCCTGATGACACATCCAAAGTAAGTGAGTCAAAGTCTTGGACAGTATTCTGTGATCCATAGGATTTCATTGCCTGATTTTTGGAAGTAGATCACCAGGCCTTTTTTTCAAGTCTGTCTTAGTCTGGAAGCTTTGCTGAAATCTGTCCACCAGGGGTGACCCTGCTGGTATTTGAAATACCAGTGGCAAAGCTTCCAACATCACAGCAAAATACAAACCACCATAGTAGGACAAACTGATAGATGGGTGGTGGATTAAATCCCTTTAGCTATTAAAATAAACTTTTCAAAGCTACCATGACCACCACAACCCTCCCCACCTCCATCACATATCTCCAGCACTCACATTGGGGAGCACTATTCTACATTTTGGTTTTGCTGTTGAACTTTGGGAGTGCATTACATCCTGTTTCCAATTTAGCTTAGATTACAACCATGAAATTCAGCCAGAAAAGTAGGGGACATGTGACTTGAGGCCGTAGAAGTATGATTTTGAACTTTTTGCAAATAGACGCTTCTGAAAAACACGATTGAATTTATATTCTGGTCTCCTTTTGATTTTCCAGCTTTTCTGATGCCGTCACTGACATGAACAAAATAAGTTTCAAAGTGCCAAAATTATGACTTTTCTTTTGCCACATATGTCAGCACTTTGTAAAGACTCATTCTGGTAGTTTAAAGATAAAGTGTTTGGTGTTATTGGAATTAAGTATTTAAAAATGAGGACTTTATATCGTCTCTCATTTCCTCATCTACTTTAAAATGCATAGGTGAAAACTCTGGTATGTTTTTGTGTAGCTCAGGCTGCCTATAATAAGTAATGCTAAGCATAGAGCAGATAGTCTATAAGTATTTTCTGATATGTTATGCTAAACTCTTCCAAATCATCCAGTCAATTCCACAAAAATCATCACGTTAATTGTGTGGCATTAAGTAGGGAAAAAAGAGAGAGAAAGCAGTTGGTCGATATTTTCCACTTCGCAAGGGGCTGATGGATGAAGGCATATGGCCAAAGAGATGTTGAGTATTTCTTGTCAAATTACAAAAATTGCCAATTATCAAATTGTTTTGCCATTTCATACACACACACACACAAAAAAATAAGTTAGATCCAAGAGTGCTGTATGATCAAGGTTTACACATTTCACAGGAAACTCAGGATAAGTTGAATTAATTCCAATAAACCTGATGGCATCAAAGTTTCACTGGACACTGCATCAGCAAAATAGCATTATGTTCTTTTATGCCATCAAACACCTGCTTAACGCATACACGAAAGTCTGTGAGAAAAGCGGATCTTTCGCTGAGAAAAAAACAGTTGCCATCAAGTCATTTCAACTCATGGTGACCCCGTGAGTGTCACAGTAGAGCTATGCTTTGTAGGGTTGCCAATCACTGTTTTTTCCGAGGTAGATTGCCAGGCCTTTCTTCTAAGGAGCCTCTGAGTGGACTCGAACCACCAACATTTCTATTAGCAACCGAGCACATTAACCGTGCTTTTTATTCACAGGCTTTTTATTCAGGCCTCACTCCCACAAGAGTTCCACGTTCCCAGTTGTAATTCAGTCAGCCACCCATGACATCCTAATAAAATCAGAGAAACAATACGTCTCATTCAATTCCACCGGATTTGGCTTGTAAGACAATAGGTGAGTTCAGGGTTAGAGAGTCTTCTCTCCTAGCTGGTGTCCATATTTACAGATCTGAAGTGGCCTAAGAGGTTTTTGCGTGCCCTGGTCTCTCCACCTTGTCTAAAGTCTCCATCAATGCCAGGAGCATTGTACTGGGAGCTTGAACTTTCCTTTAATCTAATCCATTTAGAAAATGACTCACAATTTATTGAATAAAGTAGAGAAAATTGGTACCTTTTCATTAGGCTGACAAAGTCTTTTTCACTGCTGGCATCTGAAATGTGGTTTCTATTTAAATTTTATTTATATCAATCTTCTCTAGTGGGAGTGAGATTAAAACGAAAGAGCTTACAATCAGTGTACAAGTTTCCCATTACTGCCAAGATTGTGAACACTAGTTTTGCAAACCACCTCGGTGCCAAGAATTTTCTGGGCATAATTTAATATTTGGGATCAGCTGCAAAGTGGAATCAACTAAAAGTGATATTATAATTTAGCAGTAATGATAAAAGTGATTATTTTACATACAAAAGGAAGAAAGGGTACTTAACTGACATTATTTGATTATGATAAATCTGTAGCAATTCTAGCAAAACCTATATTATAGACTCTAATAATACCCTCATAAAGTACTTTTTTACAATTGGGGAAATACTTGTATACAAATACATTTCTCCAAGGAGCCATTTCTAAAGTTATAAGAACACAGAGAGCTGGCACTCAAAAAATATATAGATGTACTTAAAAGCTGCTTGTAAATATTATTTTTTAATATTATTTTCCCTTCAATTTAAAATTTAGAGCCATTTTGGAGTGCTTCTCTACACACACATCTAGGCACAATTCACTCCTCCATTGCCGTGACTGTAAATGGATCAAATAGAAGTGGCACTCACAAGGACACAGAATTTCAGAATGACAAATAAAAATACATTTTCTATGTAATAATCACAAGGTTCTCCTCATTGAGTTAGATAAACCTAAGAGACAATATGCAACAGGTACATCACTGTGATGGTTAAGGTTGCATGTCAACTTGGCTGGGGTATGATATCAGTGGTTTGGCAGTTATGTAATGATGTAGTCATCCTCCCTGATGTGATCTGATGTGATCAGCCAATCAGTTGTAAGTGGAGTTTCCTCGGAGGTTGTGGCCTGTATCTAATATGGACATTCTGGCATCATCTGACCTCCAGTTCTTAGGACTTGATTCAGCAACCTGTCATACTGCTTACCGATCTTGAGATTCATCAGCCCCTGCAGCTGTGTGAGTCAGGAGAAGCTTCCAGCCTGACACCTGACCCACAGGCATGTGACTTTCCAGCCTCTACAACTGCATGAACCATTTCCTTGAGATAAATTTCTCTTTTTTCTCTATACACACACACACACACACACACACGTACTTTACACACACACACACACATATATATATATACGTACTTTACTAGTTTTCCTTCTCTAGAGAACCCAGCCTAAGACAATAACATTCATCAGGGAACTCCAAGAAATACCAGTTTACAAAAAGAAATCTACTATAGTATATATCTCTTTTGGCTTAGAGTCATCACCATCCATGACCTCTTTATTCTCTCTTCATTCTGTTACAAACCTCTTAGTTGGATTTCTTAGAGGAGAAATTATTCACAAAGACACTGAAGTTTTATTACTTTATCAGATCTATTCTGTGCATAGCCAAGATGCAATGTGAATGCTGGCAGTTTTCTAGGTTCACTAGTTAGCTAGGTAACATGTTTCTGTACCCCGAAAAGACAAAATCCATGCTTCACTAAAATCAGTAAGAATTCTAACCAGTGCTGGTGAAGTTTTCTAGAGAAATGGGTACTTTGGTAGAAAATGACAGTTTGTGCCATCTTTCTATAGGACAATTTGTAGATACATACAGATACTGGTATAGGTACAGATGTGGAGATAAAGGTATAGGTAGAGCTGTAGATGTAGATACTGGTAGAAATAGGTAGATATAGATGTATCTTCCAGACTAAGGCAGATTAGGAAAAAAGGCCTAATTATCTACTTCCAAAAATCAGCCAATGAATACCCTATGGATCAAAACAGTCCAATCTGCCACTGATCATGATGGGGATGACGCAGCACCGGACAGCATTCTGTTCAGTTTTAGGGTCACCATGAGTTAGGACCTACTCGATGGCAGCCAATAACAATACAGATAAAGATATAGATCATACAAAACATATTTCTACCTTTGACTGAGCAATTCCACTCCTTGGAATTTGTCCTGGGAAAATAACTAAATGCATTTGCAAAGGTACATGGACAAGGATGTTCATGTAAATATCCTTTCTAATAGCAAACAAGCAACCAATAAAAAAGAAAGCTTAAATTCCCAACAAAAGAGGGTTGGTTGTTTTGATCACGTCCTCTTGACACCGTTGGTGAAGAAGGGATTTCCACTGAGGGATTTCCACCTTAGGGTTTTGGGTAGATCCATACATATGACACTCGATGAGACTGATAGCAGTTGATTAGTCACACATACTCTGCCCAGGGGAGAAGGACACTACATGCTCTGCATGGCCACAAGGGGGTGGCGCTCAGGAACAGAGTGAACAAGCAGGGGCTGTGGAAGGCAGGCTTTGCAGTAACTAGAGGGTGGGGCGACTGTTCCCGTGGAAGAATGGGATTGGCTAGTCTGAATAATTCCACAGGCTGGCAGGAAGCTGAAGTCTGCTACTCAGGGATAAGCAGGCACTGTGCCTGGTCCCCATGACGAGGAAAGTTGTTTGGCTCAGGGACCTTATCCAGGGGGGAACATGATGGGGAGGGGAACTTGCAGTTAGGACATTCAATTTCATATCTCAAGGCAGCACATAATTTGAACCTTAATTTTAGGTCTTACGTCACATTGGTTAAATGTGTGAAGGTACAGTCCTACAACAGAATGTTATACAGGCATTAAATTGATGATGCCTATAAATTTTTTTATTTATAGGCATGGAAAAATGTTTATGATTTAATGTTAGATTTTAAATCAGGGTGCAAGACAAGACAGTATTGTGGTATAATCTTACTTTTAATCAAAAAATATTTGTTTTATATATTTGTATGTATGCATTTATTCAACCATTTAAAAATGTATATTGAGCACCTACTATGTGCCAGCACTGTTCTAGCCACTAGGGAGCAGAAAGTCCTTACTTTCATGGAGCTTACAATCAGCAGGGGCTAAAAGACAAAAATCCAGGTAAACTAAAAATACTGTGTCAATTCAGAAATTAGTGTGTCCTATGAGTAAAATTAAAGCAGGATATAACGGGACAATGGCAGGATCCGGTTGGTGTGATTACTTAGGTTTTTAGGAAAGTCCACTCAGAAGAAGCACATTTGAATTGAGCCTGATTAAAGAGGTCTCTACAGTTGACAAAAATAAAAACATCAAAAACGTTCGTGCCTCAGTAAAACTACAGTCTCCTACAGACTTCCAAAACGAGGAGTAGATTCCAACTCACAGTGGCCCTACGTGTTACAGAGTAGAGCTGCTCCATAGGGGCTTTCTTAGCTGTAATCTTTATGGGAGCAGATCACCAGGCCTTTCTTCTGCAGCACCACTGGGTGGGGTGAACTGCTAACCTTTAGGTTAGCGGTGGAGCACAAACCATTTGCACCACGCAGGGGCCTTTCTATAAATTTCAGGATCACTTAAATATTTTAAGCATAGAATGTTATAGTTGAGACAGCAAGACATGTATGGTAGAAGATGTGTTTAATAATCGTGGTTCTTTGTGTTCTTTCTTAGCCATGTATCACAAATCATGTGCTTCCACAAATATAAAAAACATACGGCTAAATTTAATTCTAAAATAAAGCCATCTCTTTAGTGAAAACAAGAGCATCACCCTCACAATCACCAGCATGTTTGAGTCCATCACTGTGGCTACTGTGTCCATCCGTCCGTCTCACCAAGGGTCTCCCTCACCTTCACTGGCCCTCTGCTTCACCAAACACAGTGTCCTTCTCCATCCAGCAACTGATCCCTTCTGATAACATGTCCAAAGCAAGCAAGTTGGATAATGTTATCTTGTGAGCCTTAAGGTTTTCATTAGCTCATTTTCAGAAGTTGATCGCCTGGCCTTTCTTCCTAGTTTGTCTTAGTCTGGAAGCTCTGCTGATACCCGTCCACCATGGGTGACCCTCCTGATATTTGAAATACCGATGGCATAGCTTCCAGTGTCATAGCAACATGCAAGCCACCACAGTAGGACAAACTGACAGATGGATAGTGGAGACATTACATAATGCCTCAGAATTAGATCCTATCCTTAAACGTGTGCTCATAGGAAATGGAAAGCTTGGGGGTGACTATAGGAAAGGGTATTCAATGCCTTTAATTTTCTGTTTGCTTTGAGGAAAATAGTAACACTCAGGAACTCACAGCAGGTCTTTTGAAGAGGAGCGTAGAACAGCTGTTTTAACAACCTGTGCGAGAAGGAAGAGTGGAGCAGTGCCGTCCCTTTAATGAAGTCCCAGCCATTGCTTTAAGTTGTTTTACAGGTTGCACAAAAAAGAAGCCTTGAAATTTGTGTTGATTGACGTACTTATAACCTACTTCTGGGAACGTGAATACAATCATATCTTCCACTTAATTTTTCTTTAAACTCTCATAAGTTATGGCAGCCAGCTGAGAGTTTGGCATAATATCGAAGCACGGTAGTTTACTCCCTAATTTGTGAAGAATTGCCTTTTCTGTTTTGGACTGATTTTATTCTTTCGAGTAATAAAAATTATGATGATGATGACTGATAATATTTCTTGAACATTTAACTGAGTGCCAGACACTCTGCTAAGTGCTTTGAATGCCCTTTCTCATGTGATTCTCACAACCCTTTGAGATGGGCACTATTTTTTTTTTTCCTCTCTTTCTCACTTGGTTTCATTTTTTATTCATTCACTTATTCAGAAATTGCAAACCTTCCTTGAGCTACTCCATGCCATTCAAACGTGAATGCAGATATGATCCTACCCTCAAGGAGTTCTCTGGCTAGCGGACAGACAGACATGTGAGCTAATAAACAGAGTCCAATGTCGTGAGGATTACAGTTAATGTGGTGAAGTTACTGGCTGCAGTGTTTCCTCAGTCCTTCCTAACATTGCTTTCACCTCTGCTTTTCCTCCCAGTTCTGTGGTAGATATCCAAAATCCAGACCTTCTCCCTTCTCTGGTTTAATGAGGCAGTGCTTAAAAGAAATGTCTGCAGCTTGCCTCTTCCTTCTGCAGTTCATTCTGCACACCATCCATGAATCTTGCCCAGCCATTCCTTTTATCATGTCTTCCCTTTGCTCAGAGTCTAGATTCTAGAATCTTCAGTGATTTCCCATTTTCATCTCAGGAAAAAGCCCAAGCTCCTTGCTTTCAAGGCCTTCCTCAGTCTTATGGAGGTTTTCTCTTTGTAGTCCCCACTGTGAGCCTGCTTTTCTAGCACAATTCACTGGTGGAGGAGCACATTACTCATTTTTAACTACTTACTGCAATTCATACCATCTCCCATGGCGTGCAAAAATTCACCCTGCCCAAAATGCCAGTAATACCCCCACTGAGAGACCTTGAGCTAAATCATAAGCTCTTTGAAGGCAGGCAGTATTTCATGTTCACAGTTTTATCACTCCTAGTAAATCAGGTAGTGCTTTAGCTATAGTAATTGCTCAATAAAAGTTTACTGAATCAATATTCAAACATTATCTATTGAAATGAGGGAAAAGGACTGCAGTTCTTAGACAGGATAGTGTTTATTTGCTGTATTTATTAAGCCCATTGCTTATTAGTATCCTGCTCTATTTCTAAAGGAAAATGTCTCATAACTGAGCAACACCAATAAAAAAAGGAATTCCACTCTGTCTGGGATTTATCATTGAAAGATGAGTTGATTCTCCTTTTACAATTCCTCCTTTGCTCTATAACAGCATGTCCTGGCATAAGGGGAAAATAGAACCTCATGATTAAAGTGGCTTCAGTGATTTTAAGAATCTCTCAAGGAAAAATGAACTTTCTTGAAAGAGTTGAAGACCACATATTTTCCTGAACATAGCACATTCATAGAGCAGAATCCCAAAACCCTAGAGTTAAAGGGACTTTAGAGATCCTCTCTCATAATCACCACAGGTAAGAGAAAGCTGGCTTTTACAGGTGTATTTAATGAACTCAATTCTTTGAGGATAAGAAGTCCTCATAGCACTTATGCGTCTACCTCACAAGTTTCAGGTGGCTTCAAAAATTGTTCCCTTGTGGGAACTTCTGTTAAAATGCTATAAACAGTGAACAGTAAGCAGTGTATAGCTCCGACAAGGAAGAAATACTTGTGATCAACTGACTCTTGCCTAAATTATTTTTTAAGTTAACTTATCTCCCAAGAGAGGAGCCCTGGTGGCTCAGTGGTTAAGTACTCGGCTGCTAATCGAAAGTTCGGTGATTCGAACCTACCAGCCACTCCTCAGGAGAAAGATGTGGCAGTCTTCTGTAAAGATTACAGTCTTGGAAACCCTATGGGGCAGTTCTGCTTTGTCCTGTAGGGTCAATTTGAGTTGGAATTGACTCAAAGGCAAGAGGAATTTCATGAGACACTAAATGTTTTTGTTTTCCACAAGTATTTGTGTTTGACATTAAATTTATTTTAAATAATACTATAACAAAACTCATTCCCTCAGCAGTCAACAAATATTTTTAGAGTCTTGTGAATACTGAGGAGCCCTGGGCATAGTGGTTAAGAGCTCGGCTGCTAACCGAAAGGTCGGTAGTTGGAATCCACCAGCCGCTCCTTGGAAATCCTATGGGGCAGTTCTACTCTGTCCTATAGAGTCACTGTTAGTTGGAATCACCTCAATGGAAATGGGTTTGGTTTTTGGTTTGGTGAATACTGAACACAAAGCTAGAATGAGTTACCACTGTAATGATGAAAAACATGAATTTTGTGGTTGAGCAGGCCTGGATTCTAGTATTAATTCCTTCACACTCTACCTGTGTGAGCTTGGGAAAGTTAATTAACCTCTCTGGACATGTTTCCTCATCTATAAAATCGGATGGAAATAATACTCACCTCGTAGGGTTGTTATAAAGATTGAAATAATGCACTTAGAGTACCTACACAGGAACACAGATTCAGTAAACATTAGTTATTATTACTGCATTGGTAATTATAATTCAAGATACTTGAGAATTATTTATTTACGTTTTTGGAATTATAACTATTGCTATACAAAAACATTATAGAATCAATTGGCGACATTAATATTGGCTCATTTTACTAAATCTAATTGGTCCCTCCTCTTCCAATAGTCTTAAGGTTTTAGGTGGCTTCCATTTTGTGAAAGGAAGAGGCAATTTTAAAATCTTCTCATGAATTTTTTAAAAGATAGTATGGGAAATATTACTTTATAGCTATATTGCTTTATAAAATATTACTTTATAAGCCTATAGCTAGAGTTTATGAGAAAAATTGGGATTGGAGATTGTAGCTTGAACTAGGATATGAAGTGATATGTATTATGATGAGCATGTAATGCATGAATGAGAAACAAACTCAGTCTAATAGGATCTTTAGAAAAGCAACACCGGAAGAATGAACTAGATTCAAATAAGCCAGAGGGTAGTGCCACATTAGCAAATTCTATTTAGGTGAAGCAACTGTAATATGAATTTTTAGAGATTATAGGCAGGTCTGAGGGCATTTTTTATTCTTAGACAGCCTTTTCTTTTGCCACACGAGTCAATGGATCTTCACAACCTTGAATTAAAAGCAGTATGTGGGTTCTGAGACATATTCTTTTTGCTGCTGTCTACAGTTTCATTTAGGAGATATTAATGCTTAGAAAGGAAGTCTTCTTTGTTAGCCGGCAGCCAAGTAGGCCAGCTCCAAGAGGGCAGAGAGGAGGCGGGAGAAGAAGGGGAAAGAAGACGCTTTAGAAGATCCTAAGCGCTGGCCTGCATTGCCTTGTTCCTTTATTGGCACGACTCTGTGAAAAATCAGCGCCAGGATGCTAAATCGAAGAACTTTGGGGAAAGGCAATCTCCCCTCAGAGCTAAGATCAGAGAGTTTCTGTTCCTGATGGTTTCGATTCAGGGCAGGTGTACTAAAATATTAGGTGGGCTTTGAGAAATGGTGGTAAATGAGACTGGCCTGTTCCTGATTAAGCGCTAGGCACAAGGGCGTTTTCCATTTGTAGGTTTTCAATAAACATTGCCAACCCCTGATTTTTATCTTATGTTACTGGAAGTTGTGCAAATTTTTTTATTGTTGTTCTCTTTCAACACTCTGTTGTTTGTTTTTTTCTTTCGCTGCCCAAACATGTGCTTTTCACGTGTGATACTGATTGCCCCTAACCATGCGTATAAATTCGTGATGTAAATCCATTCTTGTAAATAAGTCATGTTTTACCCATGAGGGAGACCCTGGGTGAGATGGCTTGGCACCATACCCGCAACGTTGTATGCAAACGTGCGGGCAGTTCTGAGGACAACGCAGGTCCAGGCAACATTTAGTTCTTTGTACATTAAGGTCCTCGTGAGTCGAAGTAGACTTAATAGCAGCTAACAACAACAGAATCTTCCTCAATTCCATGCCCCAACTCCATGCTATTAAAAAGAGAAAAAAAAAGCTCTCGTAATAATTTTCCACTCTGCGGAGGATTTATATCTTCTGTCAATACTCTGTGTTTTACCCAAACATCATGTTGTCTTCCGTGTGGGATAGAGCTAGGTACAAGATTTTACCTCCTATACTTACTTGGCGTACGCAACAGACTTGCAGTTTACGTGGCTTAGTCTGCTCCATGTATAAAGCAAAAATCAAATACAGAAAACATTACCCTTGAAAAAAATTCCTTAAATTGGCAATAGAATAGAGTACACATGATTTTCCGTATAGAATTCTGCATACTAATTTTTACTCAGCATAAAGTGAGGAGCCTGAACCCTGAAGGAAGGAAAGATTGAAGCAAGGAAAGAGCGGAAGAAGGCAAGACTAAATGCAGATGTCTGGATGTTTAAACCATTCCCCTTTTAAGTTAGCAATCTAATTCCTCTAGTGAATGCCGGAGGCATAGAGAATTTTAATGTGCTTCTGCTTCACTGCAGGGTTTATTCCATTTCATTTTAATAGTAATCCTCAGTGACATTAACAGATGTCGTTTGGCTTCTTTGTCATTGTGAGAAATAAACATCATGGTGGAGACTCATTTCAGGGGTACGGGGGGCAGGTGAATAAAGAAGTACAATCCTGGTCCCGTGTAAAAACAGTCAATTGAAAAAGTATCACAGAAGAAACACTGGCAGACATCTTGAGGATTTTGAATGGAGAGGGACAGGTGGACTTGTGAAGCACTGTTGCCCTGGGGAGCTACAGAAATTACTGATGCTTTTGCAGAATTCACTGTTTTACACAGGATGTTAGGGAAGGTGTAGGACTCCTTTATTTGTATTGAGTAAGACTGCTCACTGGCTATAGAAAATCTCATTATGAAAAAAGGGTACTATAAATATAAACACTAAATTCACTGCCAGCCTCCAGTTGTGGTAATTCTTGATATTACCCCCAAAAAGATTAGTGCTTTATCAAAGACCCTCTTTCAAAAGATTCACCCACATCACATTAAAGGGAGACCCAACCACAGTCCATATCAAATATACTTTTCACTATAAACAAGTATTTTCATTTATTGTTACTCTTGGGTTTTATTTTACAGCTTTTCTTTTGTACTTTCAGTCAACTCATTTTTTCTTGGGTCTTAGGACTTCTGGTAGACTTTTGAAGTTCTCAAAAGCCCTAGGTTCGGGGCCATTAACGTTGTGTGGATAAACTAGTTTTTCTGAAAAGAACGGCATAGTCATCTCTGAAGAATATTTATCTCTTTTAGCTCCTTCACTGAAAAGAAATAGTGCAAGATCCATGATCTCCCAAAACTCACAAATTCCTCGAGATCCAAAAAGTAAATCATCCTAATCCACGTGGTTTCATCGTACAAGGAAATTTTGGACAAGATGCTGCTTAAAGAAACCAGATAAGATAATTGTATTTGCATTGTGAGACTTATTAATTTAAAATCTTATTTTTCTAATAGAGTTTTCTTAGCCAGTCATGGAAGGTTAAACAGGTCCTTGTGTGCGTGAAATGGCATTCACATTTGCAAAGGGACAAAGCCTAGCCTGGTGGCCAGGTTGTTTGGATGAATCGCAAACACAGTTGTTTCCTGTTTTTGCACAGCCTCCATAGTGATTGGGAAATGGTGGTGCGAAATGGAGCCTTGCCTAGAGGGAGAAGAATGTAAGACACTACCTGACAATTCCGGATGGATGTGCGCTACAGGCAATAAAATTAAGACCACAAGAGTAAGTTCATTTATTTCAAATGTCTAGTGCATGTTACGGATGGTATATTTGCTTTGGTGTGGTACAAACAGCACCCAGAGAAACTCTGAGAAGAAGCCATTTCCCTGACGGCAGACATTCTTAACTATGCAGATTAGTGTCCATCCGTCAACAAGAAGCTGGAGCTTGAACTTGACTTTTCCATACAGAGGAGTTTAGCATTTGTTTCTGACTCAGAAATAAAGCTGGGTCACCATAGCTGAGGGGAAGAGGAGCAGTGAGATAATTATTCTGATAATTCAACTAACTTCTATTGTGCTCAGAATAGATAATAAAATAAGGGACTTGCCTAATTCATTCCGGTGGTTTGCTGAGAGGGTCTGCATTTAATTACAGCCATTTTCAAAACATTGTTTAGAGGACTTCTTTGCTGATCTTTTAGGGAAATGAAAAGGTTTTTGTAAAGAGAATAATCATTCCTTGATTTCTCTGTTTGTATCAGGAATGATCTTCAAAATATTTGAGTTTGGTGTATTTACTCACTCAAAAAGTTAAACATAGAATTACCACATGATCCAGCAATTCCAGTCCTAGGTATATACCCAAAAGAACTAAAAGCAGGAATGTAAACAGACACATGTACACCCATGTTCATTGCGGCACTATTCACAGTAGCCAAAAGGTAGAAACAGCCTAAATGCCATCAACAGATGAGTGGATAAATAAAATGTGGTACATACATACAACGGAATATTACATAAAGAGAAATGAAGTTCTTATACATGCTGCAACATGGATGAACCTTGACAACATTATGTTGAGTGAAATAAGTTACAAAAGGACAAATACTATAAGATCCCACTTACGTGAAATATCTGGAATAGGCAAATGTGTTGTTGTTGTTGTTGTTGGGTGTCATCGAGTTGATTTTCAACTCATACTTACCCCATGTGACAGAGTAGAACTCCCCCAAGGGTTTTGTAGACTAATCTTTATGGGAGCCAATTGCCATGTCTTTCTCCCTTGGAGCTACTGGGTGAGTTTGAAGCGCCAACCTTTTGGTTAGCTGCCAAGTGCTTAATCATTGTGCTACCAGGGCTCCTTAGGCAAGTATACAGAGACCAAAATTTATATTAGTTACTAGGGGCCGGTAAGAGGAAGCGGGAAAGGAGGACATAATGCTTAGGACACAGTGAGCTTCTGTTAAGGGTGATGGAAAAATATGGGCATGGATAAGGATGATGGTTACACACATGATGAACATAATGTACTGAACTGTACATGTGAAGACTGTTGAAATGGCAAATGTTTGGTTACATATATACTTACCACAATTTTTAAAAAGTGAGTTAAGTGGGGAAAAAAAATATATATATATACATACATACACACACATATATAACAACTTTTATGGTGAAGCTGCCCAACCAATCAGAATTGGTATCATGATGCTAGAGCAGGGTGGAGAGACCCAGCTAGGCCACCATTAACCCTGTAGATGTTAGATCACAGGAAAGTCTAGAAATCCTCAAAGGAGAGGGGTTGTCTTGTTGCTTAAGATGGTAACTATTTACCCACTTATACAAAAAATTTATCAATATTTTTACAACAGCTATGGTACATATGTTGTACTATATGAATATCAGCCCTGGTAAGTGTATGTGTATTTTAATATATTGGGTGTTGTTTTTTTTTTTTTTTAAAAAACCTTCTCCACCAGTTCCAAATCCTAATCTGTGGAACTGTTAGTCTACCAAAAGGGTAGCTCAAATGTAAAAAAGGCATCTCTGATTCCAACCGCTATATTATGAGCCTTCACTTGGTCTGTTTTCTTAGCATTATCTTTTCAGTAAATTAAATGGATTCTTACAGCTTTGTGATGCAGTAAACAAAAGTAAGTTTCATAATATCATATAAAACGCTTATTTCTTCCACATATAAAATAGGTAGAGAGGTTTTGTGTGTCAAATTTGGTTGCGGCATTGACCACACTAGCCAGGAAATGGCTGTACCTTTTGACTGTAGCCAGGAGGGATTTCTCAACCACCCTGGCTTGTTCACAGGCATCTGCATGTTCCCAAGAAGCTCAGGGTGGCTTATTATATTTCATTTCAATGAAACTCCTACAGAAGAGAGTATTCAGAAACGAGCCCTGTTCGTGCCTCTTACCCCCAGGAAGCGTTTTACTTAGCTCGTGGAGTGTGGAAGTCAGGTTTCCCTCTGGTTACATTTTGCTTGAAAATGATTTTATCAAATAATGTGAAGATGCTCTTGCAAGCTAGTTTGTTTAAGCTACTCTGAATTACGGTCGGTACAATTACAGTCCGGTCACCTTTGTTCTAGACACGTTCCTGATATATTTTCTGCCAAACCTCCATTGCCTATCCCAAATGCTTACTGATCTCCCTCTATGGAAGGTGAGCCTTGCTCACTTGGTGTCTCCAGACCCAAATCTCCGTAAAGAAAAATAACACAAGTCAAATTATTTCACGATTTAAATATGTATAATTCCAAGAATACCAACTAGGAGACTCTTTGGAAGATGGAACATAAACTCAAAAAAGTAAAAAGGAAATTGTTAATGCTCCTTTTTTGTGAGCTATGTACCTCTGTTTTACTCGGCCTCCATAGCGTATATTTGAAAACCATGAGGCACGTTGTGAGTGTACCGTAGACATTTTCTGGCATCACAGAAGTTCTGTGCGGTGAATCTGATCGTGGTCATAGGGGCTGGTGCACACTGTGTTTGCTACCGCCCTGGGTGGGCTGAGCTCAACCCAGACAGTCGATTGTACAAGGGAAATAAATAGCCATTGCAGTGGGTTTGGAAAGCAGAGGATGTACCTGTTCGGATGAGCACATTCATTTCAAGCAAGGAAATAGACTGTTCTGCAGTCATGTGAGCTGTACAGAAGTCAACTAACAATTCGCAAGTCCATCTGTTGAGAAGGAAAGACACGGTAGAAGCCTGTACTTTTTAAGTCTTGAGAGGATTCAGACACTACTAATGGCATACTTTATCTCTCCTACCTGCCTCCCAAGAAAGTCACAATGAAATAAGCACTGTAGATAGCAAAGGCACCGATTAAATCCAGATGATAAATCACAGAGCCATCCTTCCTATATAAGTGTCTTGCTAACACCATTCCTTATATCATATGTACCAAAAAGAGGCTTTATAATACTTTTCTTTGGATGCCCTATGCATTTTCCCCATCAAAGCCCAAATATGCCTACACGCTTCATGTATTGACTCTAGCAATTTAACTTTGAAAACACTGGTTTACTTCACAGAGGTAGTTTAATTATGAGTTGTATGATTTCATTGTTCTGTTCTCATCTAAGAGAGCTAAACTTTAGGATGAAAGTATTCAATTTATTATTACTGAAGTGAAAGGAAAAATAAAGAAAACTGCCTCTTTCAATGAGTAAGACTGATTTAAAGAGAGCACTCACAGAAGAAACAAACAACACAATATGACAGAACCGAAGAAACCCACCTAGATTGTTGGGAAAAATTAACTCTGATATAAAGGTATTTGCAAGAAGGAATCCTGGGACTTCATTCTTTTTCTCTGTGTAATGAAAAGATTTTTCAAAACCTTCTACAGAGTAGATCACTTCCCGAAATACAGATCAGAAGCCATAATTCTCAGAAGTCTTTGAAATGTAGATAGACAAAAGATGCTTCAAAGTATAATCTAATTTAAATGTTATGGTGTCCATTTTTAAAGCAAAAGATAGAGGAGGAATTCAGTGTTTCTTCTAAATGACCAGATATCCCAGAATGTGGGATATTCTAGGTAACAGGCCTTAGTCAAAAGGAAAATCTTGGGGATATTGAATCTGGGTGACAGTATACAGAACCCACAGATGGGAGGAGGAAAAGATAAATGGAACTAGGCAAAGGCTTTCCCTTCAGGAAATTTGGAAGAATGAATTCTAAAAACAGAGGAAGACTCCTGGGTGTCACTCTAAAGAGAGGAAGTAGATACCCTTGAAAGGTTTTCTAAGGTCAAGCTTTAGAGTAGAATGAAGCTGGTGACATACACCCTATTAAGGGAAAGTTTAGTAAATTTGAGTGAAGTTTCAAGGCCAAATTGTAACCCTGTCCCTGTCTGATCATTGCTTGAATTGCTTAATTAAATTGCTTTATTTGTAGTTAGTCACAACACTAACCAACCTAAATGTTGACTAGAGATCTTTTCTTGTGCTTTAAGATACCTATTGATTTGTTTCTTTTTTTCCCACTTATTTTTCAAAAACATAAGGTTGTAAGTTGAGACAGTTCTCATGTATTCAGGAGCAAATCTATACCTGTATATTCTGGAACAATGGCTCAATTTAGAAAGACAGATTCTCCTTAAAGGAAATGAGTCAATGACAATGCTGTAATAATTCCTAGGTAAAAGTTGAGCATGAGTTGTTTGGGGAAGAGGAGAGGATGGGGATGAAACAGGGAAAAATCAAAGTCACTTGAAAAGAAAAATTAGTGTATTAAAAAAGCAGCCCATAATCTGGTACAACACAGTGGGAAGAATCAAATAACTTTGGAATTTCTTCAGATCAAATATGTAATTGTCTATCAGACCTATAGGAAAATCAACAAATGTCACAATGTTAAGAAAATCAAGTATCATTCTATAAAAGGACGAGAGTTAGTGGACCTCAGATTGCATACCCAATGGCCATTTTATAGAATGGGAGCTTTAAGTGACTAGCCCGGAACAAATCCTCCACGATCATGTGTCCATCTTCTTCTTGGCTCATCTGCCTGATGGCCACTCTGGTTTTCCATATAGCCACCCATTGTAATCACCCTGATGTTTCATGTATTACTGAAACTGGACATATTCCAGCAGCTTCTTCACCCTAAATTCCACAAGTCTGAAATGTACTGAGAGCCTATGACTTTAAAATTCTGACTTCCGGTCCTGCTGTTTTAAAAAAGGGAGATTTGGAGTTTAAAGGAAGGAAGAATAAACCAATTTATACTATCATAATTGCTCCTTGGTCCAAGTAAACTCATTCATTTCTTAATCCAATAAATATACCTAAGCCTGGACTATATGAAGATGGTGTTTTAAGGTATTGGGACTGTAATAGTAGATACGATACAGGCCTGTCTTCCTGGAACACAGGGCCTAGGTGAAAGGGGTAGAGATAAGAGAAAAGCAATTCAGTTCCTTTTTGTAAATCTCACATTCTCCCTCCTTTGGGTAAAAAAGGAAGACAGTGAAAACAGAAGGTGATAATGGCCACTGGAATATAGAAAACCAAGGTTTGGAAGGATCAGTTATTTACAAGGAGAGAATAAGAAAATGACTGTATAGAGATTTCTCGGAAGTTCTGCTCCTAGCCCAGCCAGCTTTTGAATGCAGATTTTTGTCACTGCCCTGCATCACCCCAAAGCTGTAATGAACTCTCAACCTCTGGGCTCAAAACACTCAATTTCTAACACTGTAAAGAAGGATTAAGAGATAATGAAGAAAAAAATGCCTTATCTCCTAGAACTCTCGAGTAGAGCCCTCAGCTCTACTAGAATCATGGTTTGTGCTCTAAACCAGTGCTTCTCTTTTGATTACTAGAGTTTGAGGGTCATGTTCAAATGGATAAAATTACATCTATAATTTTATATAGCACTATGCTCTTCATCACCCTTGAATACTGTATCGTTTGAGTAGACCACTTCCTCGCCTGCAAAGGTTCCCCCTTGTTCCTAAAGCAGTGTGGTCTAACCTTGGCAATGCTTCATCTGATGCTACCCCTCTTACCTCTTACAACAAATTATACCCTACTGGGAATGACCTACTCAGTTCAAATTCTCATCAGATAGACACAGGACTGGCTACATAATTTTCAGGGACCAGTGCAAAATGAAAATGCAAGGTCCCTTATTCCCAAACTATTAAGAATATCAAGATGGTGACAGCACTCAGTAATCCAAGTATAGGGCCCTTTCAAAGGCAGGGCTCTGTGCAGCTGAACGGGTCACACACTCATGAAGCCAGCCCTGGATAGACATTGCTCCAAGAATCCATCTCTTCAACTGTGGCAAAAATTAATTTAAGGTATTGATTAAAATATGGTGGCCTGTCAATATTCTTTCCTCCACATTTGAGAACCACGGCTCTAAAGTCTAGGGTTTTTGACTTTGGATCATCTGAAAGAAGCAACATCCTAAACATTCAAGGTGTCCTCTTTTTCTGCCTAATCACATTTTTGTGCATGTACCTTTATTTTGTACTTTGCTTCCTGAAATTTCTTTCTTTCTTTGGTTTCAGATTCACCCAAGAACCTAATAGAAGCATTTGTTGTTGTAGTGAAGGAAAATCAACTCTGCAGAAAATACTACATTTTAAGAATTCAAAACATACATTACAAGCCAAATGGATTTCTTATTTGCACTTTGACTGGTTACCAGATAATCACAGAGCTTTTACTGTGTGTAACAAAATATCCTATAGTGAGAAGACTTGGAGTTTTGGGCAACATCGTGGAAAGTGGGTTTTAAAAAAAAGGGTTTTCTCAGTGGAATTTTTTGGGATTGTGAAGAATGATCAACTATCTCCTAATTTGGATCTACAGTTCCTTTGTACCATTTTAAATATATATATATATAATATTTTGAAATATTATATATTCTCTTCAAGAAATGAACAGTACCACAGTTTGAGCGGCTGGTGTACCTCTTTGAGTTTGGAGTTTTGTGTTTTTTGTCTTTTCTTTTTCTATCAACAAGGAAGATATGTGCCCTTTTGAGACTTCCACATGGCACTTACCTGGAATGCCAGCTACAGGTGGACTTCTGGATTTTGAGGCATCATAACAATACTGAATCAAGAGCTTCCTTCTGTTTCTACCGGATGGCCTAGGGAAGCACATCACCCTGTTTTATTGCTTTCTACCTTGTGCAGTATTAGCATGCAAGCTTGGCTTACATAACCATACTTTATATTCAATTGATATATACTAACCATTCTAACCTCTTCCGGGAAAATAATTTTAGAACTACTAGCTTTTCCACAGATAGCAAAGCAAGGATTCTTGAGGGAGCTCCTCGGCCATGCTATTAAGACTCTGGCAGAGTTTTGGCAGAATATAGGTCCCTGTATTAATAATAAACTCTGTAAATACAATGTCTTAAGGCTTTGTATAGCTGTCCTATACTGCAGAAATGTCCTCTGATTCTCTCCAAAGTCTGGCATCATTAACTGCATAGTGCTGTAGCAACAAGTCTTACCCCCCTTTCTATGTTTGATTTACTTTTTCCAAGAGTATTCCAATCTCTTCTGGCGAGTTAGGAAGTCTATGAAAGCAATTAGGTTTCAGAATGATCTATGTGACCAAATGTTGGACAGCCCTATTAAAGTGGTAAATAACTTCTTTCTAAACCTGCTTGTCCTCTTTATTTGCCATTTATTTCTGCTAACTCAGCTTTTACCAAATCCAGAGTTCACCCTGCTTACAGACTTGCAGAATGCCAGTACTCCTTCCCCAAGGTCTTTGCTTCCTTCACGGCCACTATTTTCAACCCTAATAGTTTGAAAACCAGAAATTCATTACCACAACTGCACTGTCCCCAGTCACCAACATGAAATTTCAAGTCCCATTATTGAGTTTCCGTAGTGGTCGCTTGGATGATACATACGGGGTTCACCCCCAAAACAAATGATGGCCCATCTTCCCTTCTTGAGAATTACTTGGCTGATGCTTATAGGAATGAAATATTTACTTATGTTTCTAATTTTCCTGAGGATAGAATAAAAGTACTGTACATCCCTATCACATTTCCTCCCATGTCACAAGTATTTCTGTTTTTCCTCCAAAGCCATTTCTCTGGAATGCAAGTCACTAGGACCTCTTACTGGATCAGCAATACAGCAGGCCCTCCTGTCTGGACTCCTTAATGTCAAACTTCAAGTAAAATCCAGAGGCTTCTTTATGTATACCAATACAGCCTCAGCTCTGGTTGCGTGTGTAAGCACTCCAACCAGATGAATTGATTCTACATCTGGAAGAGCATCCAGAGATGGAAACAGAATCCTCATCGCAAAATCCTGATCCAAGTTTCCTGAGCACATTCACAAATATTTGCCAGAAAGTAGTACGAAATTTATAACAGCAAATTACAATCTCTTGAATTCATAGTCCAGTTCCATGTACAAAGTAATGTATTAGGAATTGCCTATCATCTGTAAACTTTGGAGTAAAACTGCAAATCATACACCCAAAGAACAATCTAGAACATGACATCCCAAAATGCAGAACGTTAGGTGTTATGGAGGGAAAAAAGAATTGTATGATCAAATATATTTGGGAAAGAAAAAAATGAAGAAGAAATCTTTTCTGAGGAAATTTTTCAGAGTCTCTAATACACCAAATGGCACTGCGCATCTTCGAGAAGGGCTAGAGCATATTCAGTACCCAGAGCTTCTACGTCAATGAAAGAGTAGTCTAGGTGCCCTCCGTCAGCGCGTGCAATAGCTTCCCTTGGAAAGACCTGGAGAAAGTAACGAGGAAAAGAAAAAAAGATCACATCAGAACCAGGCAACAACCCAGTAACACAGTGCAAATGTTTGTAAATGTCGTCAAACTCAGTTTGGATTTATCCAAATTGTGTGAACCATCAAGTTGTGTTTAAATTTAACGTGTGCTAGAGTGGCGAATTCCGTAGCTACCGTCTGCCTATTGATTCAGAACATTTATGGTACAACAACTATATCACATATTTCTGGTAATAAAGAGCTCAGTGTGGTATGATTAATAATGATTCTGAGCTTGTGCTCAGGTACAATGAATTATGTTATACCATTATTAGAGCAAATGCAAAAATCTCATCAAAGGCCCTCCTCTTGGAAAAGGGGGAAATATGGCTCATTTCATAAGAGAAGGGTTTTCAGAGTGAGAGAGAGTTCATTTGTTAACATTTTTGTGTGATTAGATTTATCTATTAATAGACTCGGGAAGCACATTGAAAAGTTTACTACTTGGCTTTTTTCCATCATAGAATGATGAAGAATGTTTTCAGCAACACACAATTCAACATCTTTTTCAATCAAATCTAATGTGACTTTCACAAAGCAATACACTGATTTTATAGTGCCATATATTATGCACCTTGCCATTGTCACTGATATAGGGGGGTATATAAATAGTTTCTATGAGGAGATCCACCACATTCCTCCCTTGCATGGGATATACACTCCTTCCTAGAAGGCTAAATGTCATGTCATAATACGAGTTTCTCTTTAATTAAACCTGACAGTCCCATTTCAAAAAGCTATTAGAGTTTTCTTGACAGAGAAGTGGGACATGTCTTTCATGAATTGTCACCTTGTAAATAAAAGCTTTAGTGTTTAATGAATTCTAGGCCTCAAGTCACCTCCAGCTAGTTTATAAATATAAGAAAACAAGATAAAAGGAGCCCTGCTGGAACAACCAGTTAAGTGCTCGGCTGTTAACCAAAGGTTGGTGATTCCAACTCACCTGGTGGCTCCACAAGAGAAAGACCTTGTGATCTGCTTCTCTAAAGTTTACAGCCAAGAAAACCATATAGGGCAGTTCTCCTCTGTCACACATGGCCTCTAGGAGTCAGAATCGACTCGACTGCACCTCAGAACGTAACAACAAGGAATGTGGTAACTCGGGACTAGTGCCGACACTTTAGTGTAAACTAAAGAGGAGGCTATTAAATGCACATCTTTCTCCCTGCCCCCACCCCAAATCTCCTGCTATAAAAATTTAGAGAGTTTAGGTTGACTAGGCCAGAATTTTTTCCTTGTAAAGGATCTCGGGGGCATATTATTAGGCGTCACAGCATGCTCTCATCATTAGTCCATAAGTGGTTCTCACTGAATTTTTTTATTTATTTAGGTAGTTCACTTCATTTTTTAAAAAATAATAAGCTCTCATTTATTTCTTTCAGTAGCTAGTTAACATTATTAAAAAATAATAACAGATCACAAGACAGAAGCTGTGACCCCAGCCATGGCTGACTATTTGAAGAGGCGTTGTTTTCCCGGCCCTGATTCCCACCTGCTTAGCCTGGCTGTAACTCAAGAGCAGAATCACATACATATCACCAGGAAAAACTGAGTCCAGACTTTCCTAAGACAGCCATTCTCAATCATTAGGCCATAGCACTTGGGCTATGTGGCCGTACATTGTGGGGTGGGTTGGAAGTGGCTTCTTACTATTAATAATGTCTGCACATGAGTTTTTTAAGAATTTATAATTGGTTCAAGGGTAGTTCTCAAATGGCATAAAAGACATATATGCCTACAGGGGCTAGCCAGGTAATCCAAGTTGGTAAAGGGCCTCCTGTTAGTGCCCAAGCCCACAGTGGTGAGGGTAGAGACCTGCAGGGTAGACCCCTGCAGGGTGCCAGAAACCAGCATTTGACTCCAGCCTATTGTTGCCATGCAGCAATAGTGAGCCAGGGTAGCCAGATCTTCTGATTTTTTAAGAGAATCCAGAAATTCAAAAGTTTATATGAAGTCTGCAATAATCACTTGCTTGCAACTCGTTAAAATTTTGTTAAAAGATATGGCTGAAAAACTCCCTTCTGCCTGTGAGGCACCAGTTTGCCAATCTCACGGAAAATTACATTATTCTCACATATTTGCGTTTTATTGCGTGTCCTCTGGTGGTAGAAAATGTGACAGAGATACAGCTAGTTTGCAGGCAATTGCACATTAAACGCATTGTCGTCGAGTTGATTCCAACTCCCAGTAGGACACAGTAGAACTGTCCCATAGGGTTTCCAAAGCACAACTGATGGATTCCAGCTGCTGACCCTTTAGTTTGCAGCCAGTCTCTTAACCACAGTGCCACCAGGGCTCCAATTGCACATTACCTGCACATAAATTACACATAGCCTATCTTACTTGAGCCATGGAGAATACTGTGGGTCCTACAACGGACATAATTTGTTCTCTATTGGGCCAATGCCAAGGTCACAAAAAGAGGCCAAGCACTGTACTAGAACAGGATACGAAAAAGCCAAACCAAACTCATAGCTGACATGTCACTTCTGACTCATAGTGACCCTATAGGACAGAGTAGAACTGCCCCATAGGGTTTCCAAGGAGTGGCTGACCTTTTGGTTGGCAGCCGAGCTCTTAACCACTATCCCGCCAGGGCTCCTAGAATAGAATAAATGGATTAAATTCGTGTAGGTTCCCACTTTGGGGTAACCACGCTAGTACGGGAGCAAAACTTGGGGCCTGAAAGGAAGCAGTATAAGGTTGGCAGGTCCCGCCAGCTGGTGCTAAAAGCCTGGAGAAGCTTGTACATTTAATAACAAGGCACTGGCTGTACAGGCGGCCTTACCCCTCTGCTGCTAGGTTCTATTACACACCTTCCGCACACATGGTATTGTTTTGTGACCCTCCCTCTAACAAATGGCTGCCTTTTATAACCATAATTCATGTAATTCAATTCACATTCTTTTACGCCATGTGAATTCGTGATTTATTTTGTCTTTGATCTGGATCCTCCTCGTGGTGGCCACATTTAGAAACTTTCAAGATTTCTCACCCTCTTCTCCTTCTCATTCCTGCCTCTCACCTCAGGTACCACCATAGCATTTCCTCTTCTCTATTCCCCTTTATACCTCAGGCCAAAAGGCACTCTGTGTATTGAAAAGAGCCCCCAGAAGGCCAAGTCCTTGCGCTGCAACCTTGGAGAAGCTTGTAACTTCTCTGTTCAGATAATATGTCTGTGAAATGGAGATTGTTATACAAAATTTAAAGGTTTTGGGAGGATGAGGAAAACAGGGGAAGTGGAAATGTTTTACAAATGTAAACCAGTAGGTAAGCTATTATTACTATTATTATTCCCAGGTGACTGTTACTGTGTTTCACCTTGTTGTTAGTTATCATTGACTTAGCTCTGACTTGTGGTGGCCCTACGTACAACAAAATGAAACGAAGCTCCCCATGTCAGCGTCAGCTCCCCTGAAGGCCTAAATGAATAATAAACAAACTAACAAACTTGCAGAATAAAACAGCCAAACTATGACTTTGCACTCTCTTTCTAGAAAGCTAGGAGACTAGACAAAGCTTTGCTCGACTTTGTGGAATTACCCAACTGCTAGCCCCACTGTCAGTGCTATTTCTAAACCACTGGAAAATGACAACATAATCCACATTTGAGGAATGCCCTTGACAAAAGCAAATAACTGCATATGGGAGAAGGCACCCTGCTGGTGTCCAGAGTGTTCATCCAGAATTTGAATTGCTAATGGCCTGAACCATCTGGTGTGCAAGATTATCAGCAACTACGCACATCATAAGCCAGGCCACTGCCCACACTCCACCCTCTTGTCATTCACCTTAATGGTTCAAGCAAATTCACACATAACTTCTGTTTCTGCAGAGGTGTGGTTTTTCATGCCCTCTCTTATACCCTCCTCACTGATAAAGACAGCTCCCAACTCCAGAGTAGAAGAATCTATTTATTCACTTGTTCAGTCAGTAAGCCAATATCTGTCGAGTCCTTACTATGAGTCAGGCACCATTCTAGTTATTGGAGATGACTTCAGACCTTACTTTATTCTAGGGGAAACAGACAAAAAACGAAAGTAAAGTAATAGTTACAAATCATGATAAATGTCCTAAAAGAAACTAAAAAGGAGCCAAGACAGTAAATAAGGGGAGGGAAACATTGACTTTAGATAGGATGGTGAGGAAAGACCCTTCAGAGGAGGTGTCATTTAGGCTAAGAACTAGAGGACACAAAGGAAACATCTAGGCAGATGACCAGGGTAGAGTGGGAGTGAAGGGGTGACATGGGTGTTGCAGGTGAGCAGATTAGCATGTACAAAGGCCCTAGGCAAGGAAGACCACAGTATGTTTGCAAAAACTGAGAGATAGTTCTTTTCAGTTTGCTGACAAAGCAGAGCAACTTGCAAGCCAAATAGCATAAGATTGGGGAAGTAACCCTGGAGTCTAACCATGGGACCCTGTAGAGCTTGATAGTTAGGGTTTTATCTGAATTATAGTCAGAAGCCATCAGAAAAAGTTCTCAAGTAAGGAGTGACAATCTGATTTATGCTTAGAGCAGACACAGTTGTCACCTATCCATACCCTCTCATTGTTCCCATACGGGTGGAGGGCAGACCAGATGTGCCAGCAAACTAGGAAAGCAACCAACAACCATTAACAGAGAGGACTTGGTATATTAATTCCCCATTTTCATTGCTCTCAGGTTGGACAGCCTGAGGCATATTTTATACCAGCCCTTTGTAGTAGAACTTTCTGTGATGTGAAAATGTTCTATCTCTGAGCTATCCCATATGATGACCACTAGTCACTGTGACAGTTGAGCACTTGAAAATTGGTAATTGCAATTTAGGAACCGATTTTTACTTTTATTTAGTTTTAACTATTTAAAATTAAATTTAGACAGCCACACATGGCTTGTGGCTACCATACTGGACAGTGCAATTCTATTCAGTCTTCTAGAGGTCCTAAATGAGATAGAGCCCCAGTTGCCCACTGACGTGGCTTTTATTGGCTTCCTTCCATTTTCTGATTCACTTCCTCACTTCCCTACCGGTAGTTACTGGGTTAACCTCTCAAATAAACTAGTTGTAGTGAAATCTTTGTCTTAGGATCTTCCTATGGAGATACCCAACCTGAGGTAATGTTTCAAGATGACCGCTCTGTTTCCAGGATGGAGAAGGGATTGGAAGGGCACATGAGTGGAACTGAGGGGACCACTAGGGAGGTTTTTATACTGAACTACTTAGTAAACACACAGAGCACTTACCTTGTCAGAGCCTGAGGACAGAGCACTACATGGAAGAGCTCACAGCTCAGATTCAGCCACGTCAGTTGATTGCTATTCATTGGAGGACCCAATCCTCCAAGGCCATCTTGTTGAAATAAGCATATGGCTGTACCGCATCTCTTAGAGGTGAGCTATAGCCAGAAAGTTCTAGTTCCTTCTAAGTCAGCCTACTCATAGAGCCTCATTATCCATGATCAAAATTCTAAGTTATTAACCAGAATGTTTCAAATTCATTTCTTAATCCTAATATATTCTTTTACCAAATATTAAAGTAATCACGGCATACTAGAAAATGCACTGGATTAAAAGAATCTTGATTTCTAGTCCTAACTTAGGGAGTAACTTGAATTTCTCACAGTAGTTCTCAGAAATGTCATTCGGTACAAGCAACAACAAATGATAACAATGGCAGAAAGTGGTGAGCTAGCTAGAGAACCAGCTTGAACTGGAGTAAAGGAAAATTAAGAACACCATAGACACAAGGAAATTATTAGCCCAAGAGACAGAAAGGGCCACATAAACCAGAGACTTCATCAGCCTGAGACCAGAAGAACTAGATGGTGCCTGGCTACCACCAATGACCGCCCTGACAGAAAACACAACAGAGAGTCCCTGATGGAGCAGAAGAGTAGGGTGCAGAACTCAAATTCTAGTAAAAAGACCAGACTTCATGGTTTGATTGAGTCTGGAGGGACCCCGGAAGACATGGCCCCCAGATTCTCTGTTAGCCCACAACTAAAACCATTCCCAAGGCCAACTCTTAGATGAAGATTAGACTGGACTATGGGACATAAAATGATACTCATGAAGAGTGCTTCTTAGCTCAAGCAGATACATGAGACTAAATGGGCAGCTCCTGTACAGAGGTGAGATGAGAAGGCAGAGAGGGTCAGGAGCTGGTTGAATGAACACAAAAAATCTGAGGTGGAAAGGAGGAGTGTGCTGTCACAGTATAGGGAGAGCAACAAGGGTCACATAACAATGTATGTGTAAATTTTTGTATGCGAGACTAACTTGAATTATAAACTTTACTTAAAGCACAACAATTAAAAAGAAAAAAAAAAAAGAACCAGCTTGATATTTTAAAAAACACAGACAAAAGATTTAACAAAGGAAAACAGTCAGGAAGAACCATATACAAGAGTGTTAGAGACCTCTAACAATAAAGTTAGAAAGGGTAAATTCCCCCAGTGACTTAATGGCCTTCCAGAAATGCTAAGGACAACCTAAAAGGTTTTTTGTAGCTATGTTCAAAGCAAGGAAAATAAGGAAAGGACAAACATACTGCTTGGAGCCAATGATGGAGAGGTGATAGAGAATTCAGGTTTTTCTCAAGCAATTATATTATTTCTGTTTTCTATGTCAATAAAAATTATCTTTGGACAAAATGGCAGGAAGGAATACTGGAAGAGAATAGGAAATCCAAAGATGGGGGAAGAGATTTGTAAAAGAGCTCTTTTCAAGTATTCAAGTACCCTGGGTGCAGTGGTGTGTCAGATGGTGGGAATGCGCGGGCACCCTGATTTGTAGCACTTGCTGATTTCTATGGCATAAATATCCCCAGTTCCAAGCTACCAACATGAGTTGGGAAGAGATACACACAATCTGCTCTCACAATCTAGTGAGAGCTACTCCAGTACGTCTTACCTGGGTAAGAGGAATTACGTTCTTAGTACTGAAAAAAACCTATCAAAAAATTGCCACACTAGTGCAAAGGAATTTTTTTTTTTTAATTGTACTTTAGATGAAGGTTTACAGAACAAAGAGTTTCTCATTAAGCAGACAGTACACATATTGTTTTAGGACATTGGTTAACAACAACCCCACGACACGTCAACACTCTCCCTTCTCGACCCTGAGGACATTTTTTTGGTGAAAATATACATAGCCAAAGTTACATCATTTTGAAAGTTTCTACATGTATAATTCAGTGACATCAATTACATTCTTCCAGTTGTGCTGCTATTCTCACTATCCTTTTCCAAATTATTCCATCACCCTTATCTTCAACTCACTGTACCCTAGGCTTCCCATCAAAGCTTTTGAGTTGCTGTTGTCAACTTGATCTCACATAGATAATTCTTTTTTTTTTTTTTTTGTATGTTAGATAAAGGTTTGCAGAACAAACAGTTTCTCATTAAACAGTTAGTACACATGTTACCCTATGACAATGGTTAACAACCCCATGACTTGTCAACACTGTCCCTTCTCAACCTTGGGTTCCCTATCACCAGCTTTCCTGTCCCCTCCTGCCTTCTAGTCCTTGTCCCTGGACTGCTGTGCCTCATTAGTCCTGTTTTGTTTTATGAGACTGTCCAATCGCTGGCTGAACGGTGAACTTCGGAGGGGCTTCACCACTGAGCTAAAAGGGTGTCCAGAGGCCATACTCTTGGGGTTTCTCCAGTCTGTCAGGCCAGTAAATCTGATCTTTTTTTGTGAGTTAGAATTTTGTTCTACATCCTTTTCCAGCTCTGTCCAGGACCCTCTGTTGTGATCCCGGTCAGAGCAGGCAGTGGTGGTAGCCGGGCACCATCTAGCTGTACTGGACTCAGTCTGGTCGAGGCCGTGGTAGCTGTGGTCCATTAGTCCTTTGGACTAATCTTTTCCTTGTATCTTTCTCTCTTCATTCTCCCTTGCTCCCAAAGTGGTGAGAGCAGTGGAGTATCTTAGATGGCTGCTCACAGGCTTTTAAGACCCCAGACTACTCACCAAGGTAGAATGTAGAACATTGTCATTATAAACTGTGTTATGCCAATTGAGCTAGATGTTCCCCAAGACGATGGTCCCCACAGCCCTCCGCCCAGCAATTCAGTTCCTTAGGGAGTTTGGAAGTGTCTATGGAGCTTCCATGACCTTTCCCTGTACAAGTTTTGCTGGCTTCTCCAGTAATGTGTTCTGTCTTACCCTTCACCAAAGTTACCACTTATCTTAGTGCAAAGGAATTTTGAGGATCTTGGAGAGGTGCTAGATATTTTCAACGGTTAATTATAGTTACAATTGTTAACAAGAGGCAGTGGATTCTGAAAACTGTAGACCAGTGAACCTGAGGTGGATGCAGGACAAGATTCTAGAGTCATTCATGAAGGGAATTTTTGTGAATAATTAGGGAAATGGTAGTCACCAGGAACCAACTTGGGTTCACTGAGAAAAAGTCATGCCAGACTCCTTTTTCATTCATCTCATTGTTTTATTTAACTAGTCTGGAAGATTATTTTTTAAATGATGGACATAATATGTCTAGACTTTAGCAAGATACAAGTGCAGACCAGGTGTTGTCAGCTACGGCCCTTATGTCAAATGCAGCCTGCTGCCTGTTTTTGTAAATAAAGTTTTATTGGAACACAGTCACTTGTTTACATTTTGGTTGCGGCTGCTTTTGCATTACAATAGTAGTTAAATAGTTGCAGCAGAGACCTTATGGCTTAGAAAGCCTAAAATATTTACTATCTGGCCCTTTACAAAGAGAGTTTTCCAACCCCTGGTCTATTACAGAGAAGGTGCATGATAATTGTGTGGTCTTATAACCATGTTGAATAAACATATTCAAATGTTTCTAATTCATGGAGTAATAGTATCCTGGAGAAAGATTTCTGGCAGCTGAATCCTGGATTCTGTCCTGACCATATTGTGTGCAATGTTTTATTATTACACTTGTGAAAGAGGGCACAAACTTGCACACAGACCGATTTTGCAAATGATTTAACGTCCAAGCAATCATTGACTACCTTGCATGGTTGAATCAACTTCAAGCAAATCGACAGGCAGGGGAAAGAAGACATGATGGTTAGAAACAGTTGAAGGACACAAGGTCATTTAGCTAGGTGGAAAAAAATAAGTGGGGTCAAGAATGAAAGCTGCATTTAAATATTTGAAGATATGTTATTTAGAAGATGGATAGAATTAGTTTCTAAATTGTGCATGCAATTTATAGCTATATAATATTTCAGTTTATTCTGAAAACTAATTACCCTACAATCTTTCTTCAGGAGGGAGTGAGTTTCCTGTTGTTAATAGTGCTCAAACACAGACCAGAAGAACTCTTAGAATGGATGCTAGAGAAGAATTCATGCCTAAGGAATCTTGTACTTTTTAGAATTTGTGATTTTCTGAGGTGGTTTCCTCATCAGTATAGTGAAAGTGGAATTAGAGATAGTCTGTAATGCCAGATTCTGTAAATTCCTAAATTCTAAAGAGTAACTCAAACTGCCTATATCCAAGTTGCTTGGTTCAGATGCACAGATGCCCCTTATCTGCTCCAAAAGCATTGCTCACCAGCAAAAGCATGGGTCTTTCTTCCCAATTCCGGTGACACCTGTTTCTTCAGGTAAATCTGCCATGTTGGGAGAAAGTCAGCCCCATCTCCAATCAGCCGGTAAAAGCAATAATGAGGTGATGATGAAAATGTCTTGGAGTCATACTAAGTTTACTCTAAACCAAAAGTCTGTTATTATGAAGGCTGTCAAAGGTTTCAATCAGATACAACTAGAACTTCAAGGATGAGTCATCAGAAAGTTTGGTAACAGAGAAACACACCATAAACAAAGAGCTCTAAAACAAATGACAAACAATGGTCACTTTTGCCAAAATGGCAAATAGGTTGAAAGAATGTATTGGTTAAAATGTAAAATTAAGCAAATAATAGTATTTTAGCTAGGGATCACTCCACTACCTTTACAAACAGTGGTTTACCAGGCTATCCAAACTAAAACCAAACCCACTGCCATCAAGGCAATTCTGACTCACAGAGACCCTATAGGATGGAGTAGAACCGCCCCATAGGGTTTCCAAAGAGCAGCTGGTGGATTTGAACTGCCGACCTTTTGGTTAGTAGCTGACCTCTTAATCACTGAGCCACCAGGGCTCCTATCAGGCTTTAGACATCATTTAATTATATACTAGAGTACAAAGGCAGTAACATATATGAGTAGTGGAATGTTGAATTAGTGAAAATTTAACTAGACAAAAATCTCTCAACTCTATTTCACATTCGAGTTTTACTATACTACTTACAATCTCAATGCTAGCAATGTCAAAATAAAACACTGTCAGTTATTCCTTTGCCCCCTCGCCCCTTCTGTTTTCCTTATGTTGGAGAAAACGGTTAAATAGGAATGGTCAGCACCGACTCAGTGGTGCAATGTCCATTGTTATTAATTCTCCATTATGGCAAATTTATCTGGAGCCCAACACAAAATGCAGATCATTGGTCCTAAGGATCTGAATACTACGTGCATGCATGGAAATGCCACCAAAGAAATATGTGTCTTGGATGAGAGGGGCATCTATCCACAAGATAATGTCACTACAATCTTTCACTAATGCAGTGATTGTCAACCTTACATGACACAGTGTCCCCTTTTGATAACAAATATTTTCTGCATTGCTTTATTGTCCAGAAAAGAAATTCATGGATAACATAATACCCTTATACATATAATTCAAAAGTATTAATATAATGCTCAAACATAATATTTAGGAGAAATAAAACACTATATACTGTTTATTTTACTTTGTGAATACTCTGAAATATAATGCCAGAAGACATAATGATATAGTTAAAGATTCATATATGCTTACAGTGAATAAGTTTAGGATTAAAAGAAGTAAAATTTACCCAGATACTGTTGGCACATTATATGTTATATTTTAAAATACTAGCTAAGTAAAAATGCGTGTGCATGCGTGTATGTGTGTGTGTATAAAATCAAGAATACAACATCTATAAATACAAACTGAAATAAGGTTTATTGATGACTCAACTACCACAAACCATGTTGTTCTTGGCAATATGCATTTTCTAAAATGGTGACTAACTCTTGGTACAATCCAGAACAAAATAGGACAATCATTACCCCATTTACTAGGTAGTTGTACTCTTGGGTAATTTTAGTGTATATCAAAATCATGCCAGCCAAAATGTCCATCAACTGAAGAAAAGATTAACAAATTGTGTCCATATAATAGAGTATTATTCAGCCATATAAAAGAATAATATAGATACATGCTACCACATGATTGAACCTCAAAAACATTATTTTAGGGGAAATAAACCAGATGCAAAAGGCTACATATTGTATGATTCCATTTATATGAAATGTCCAGAACAGGCAAATCTATAGAGATGAGAAGTGGATTAGTGGTTGTCAGGGGCTGGGAAAGGGGAGAAATAGGGAGTGACTGTCAGAGGCATGGGGGTTCTTTTTAGGGTGATGAAAATATTCTAGAATTACATAGTAGTGATGGCTGCACAGCCTTGTAAACTTACTAAAAACCACTATAAAAGGATGAATTTTATGGTTCATGAATTGTATCTCAATTTTACAAAAAAAAAAAATTTTTTTTTTAAACTGAGTTTATTTCTGGGCTCAGACAATTATTAACAGGTTTTTCACTTACATCAATGTTCAGTGGAATGTTGATAACTGAGTGGGACAATAATTATTCCTTGAATAGAAATATCTCATGCACTTCAGCATTTCTCCGTCCTACCGCATAGCAGTAGCGCCCCACAACCATCATGACAACCAAGAAGCCACCTACAAAACCACACAGTTTCCAAGTGGCCATTGAGAGTAAGGCATTGCCCTTGTTGAGAACTACAGCCCTAACAGCACGACAAAAAAATCAAAATATATGATACCCAGCACTGCAACTTTCTGGATTTCCAAACTCACAGTTAGCCACCACTTACCACCACACTGAAACCATGTGAAGGACTATTCTGGCTGTGCCATTTGGCTTCTTCACCTGCTCCTTCCTTATCTCCTTCCTTCTCGGTCCTTTTAAGGCAGCAATACAGAATTTTCTCCTGTCCAGTGATCCATAAAACATGTGCAGGATCCTGTTTGTTTTCTATATAAATATGATTAGAAAGGGCAGTATTTCTCAGAATTTGCAGCATCCCTGAAGGTTCAATAATGTGTTTATCAAGAAGAAAGAGTTCAAATGTGCATTTCACTGGAGCTTTGAGGTAGAGAATGAGAGACAAAATCAAAGCTTCCAAACTATTTAGGAAGAGTGATCAGACCTGGATGTGGTTCTGATTCTCAAAGATTTTTTTATTCTTGCTTACTTGTCACTGAAAACAGTAGTTAAGAAGGCCTAGAGGCACAGCCAGCCGGGCTGTGAATGAGAATAAGGAGGGACTGCTGCAGAGTTAAAGCAGCACCAGGGACTGCGGGTGTCACCCAAGACCCCGAAGAACCCTTTCAACTTTTCTTTTCATGAATTGGCCCCTTCCGAGTGATAAAGATTTGAAACCAGCATTAAATACATCAAGGATCTAAGTCAGTGATTTCTAAACCAAATTTTGGCACACACAAGAATATCGCCAGTGGTTTCAAGAAGCGTCTAAAATTCTCACAACACTTCCTATGCATTTGTGTTCTTTTTCAAAATAAAATGTGTCCCCAGAGTAACTTGGAAGAGGTGGGTAAGGCAACACAGACCTTCACAAAGGTAGTGTCCCAGCATGCTTGTCACTGGCCAATGTAACTATGAGTGTTTTCTACAGCCTCCTATGAATCACTTCCTTTTTTGAGGTGGAATTTTGATGAAATAAAATCCTCTTTCTAAACCCCACAGAAGATTTTAAAATCCCATAGTATGATCAAAGATATGATTTGTATTTTTCCGTGATAATTCCATTTTGTCTCCTAACATAATACGCACTGTGAATTCCACAACTGGAAATAAAAATGTTTTGTAAAATATTTTAATCAGAACATACCATTAATCATTTCTTTGAATAAAGTAAGATTTAGCTTTTAAATTGACCACTCAGCATTTCACATCTGGGCAAGATTATGTCTAAAAAGAATACTAGACTCAGGTCAGATCAAGCACACTATTAAAGTGACTCAAGATGGGTTAAAAAGTCTATTTGGGGATAGTCTTTCAACTGGCAAGAAAATGGTGATCATTATGCTGTTGGTTTTGGTTTTTGTTTGTTTTTTTTTCCGAATGTGAATATCTTCTGATGTTTCTAACTGATTTCGATGGTATTTGAAGTGTGTGTGTGTGAGACAGAGAGAGACATGTATTTTACTGAGGGACGTTTAAAGTTCTATGTGTTTTGGAATTAGCTGCGTAAAACATAATTTAAGCGTTGGGTAGAAAACTGACTCCTTTAGGCCCACACTCTGCCCTATCTGCTCTCTGCACTGCCAGCTCAAGGCCAAAGCCCCTGAGCATGCATGAGGGTTCCTAGCTCCATTACTTGTTCCATACAAGGGTTTGGGTTTTTTGTTTTTTACTTTTTACGTGAAAATTTCAAACATGTACAACAGTAGATAGAATACAAACATATATAGAAGTAGATAGAATACTATAAAGAACCCTTGTGTACCTATCACCCAGCTTCAGCAAGTACCAGTAGACAGTTTTGTTTGTTTGGACAAGACTTTTTCCTAGGTCGGGGTACATTCTTCCATCAGAAGGCACGTAACGTCTTGTTGTCTCTTCTTGTGACATTATCAGTCACTGATGATCACTGCTCAAATCCGTTCATTTCTTAGCAGTTACAAGTGGCGATAGCGTGAATTCTATCATTCCTTGTTTGTTTATTAGCTGGAATACTTCTCTAAAGAGAAAGTTTCCCTCATCAACTATTTATCCAGAGGTACAGAATTTATAGGAAAGGCATGGTAAGTACTTGACTCTCCTTATTAGCTTTGAAAATATCGAGGTGCTTTACGAGCATCCTCCAAAGGAACCGATGAATGTTGTAGTCCCATCATGACTTTATGGAAGTAAACACATTTGGCATGTTTCAGTCCTTGACATATATTATTCTTATTGGTACTCAAATCGCCCCATCTGTGGCCAATGGAAGCTTACTGAGGTGTTGCCAGGACCTTTTAAAAGCAAACCAGAAAAAAAAATTCTGGTGGGAATTCCAAGGGCTTCCTGGACAGCAGATTAAGAATTTCTTTCCATTATAGGATCTTTACAAAGATCATCTGAATGTCATAATGACTTTGGAGGTCAGCTCTCAGACAGTAGATGGTGTCCACTTTGTATAGAAGAGGACACAGAACCCAGATAAATTTAGTGACTCTCCCCGCCCCGGGTCACCAGCCTTCTTGATAGTAGAGCTATGAGTAGACAACAGGTCTTCTGGTTTCCAGGCTCAGGACATTGTATCTTGGTAAAGCTAAACCATATTCTTGTTATTATTATTCCTATCACAGTCTTGAGAACGATCCTAGGCACTTTGAAGGTACGTGAAAAAAATTGTGGAACTGAATTGATACTGTTACACCGTCACATAAAACATTTTCATGCTATGGGCCTCCACGGAGTATTACCAGCAGTTGCTGTCAAGCTGATTCCAATTCATGGCAACCGCATGTGTGTCAGAGTAGAAATGTGCTCCATAGGATTTTCAATGGCTGATTTTTCAGAAGTTGATCACCAGGCTTTTCTTCTGAGGCACCACTGGGTGATCTTGAACCTCCACCCTTTAAGTTAGCAGGTGAGCACTTTAACCATTTGCGCCTCCCAGGGACTTGATGGTGTATTATTGTACGTTATATTTTCTTTTGGTTAGAACCACAGTACATGAAGTTCATCCTTACTCCCCAGGATGGAGGAAAATTGAGGAGGTGTTGCAGAGTCGGCACTTCAGAGAGAAAACCTTAACAAACCCCTTTAACAAGCCCGATTTGGTTAAGCTGGGGTAAGCAGAGGAAGAAATGAAACAGGAGACTTTTTTGTATTTTTTTCAGGGCAGACTAGTTTTCCTGGGAGAACATAAAGCCCTGTGATGGGTATCTTAACCACTGTCAAACATCTGCTACATAGTGTTTGTTCTAACCCAATAAACTGGATCTTTTTTCTGTTGGCTGGAGACAGAAAATGAGCATAGTATTTTAAGCTTATTTCAAGTAGATTAGCCACAATAGTAGTCTTTAAAATGGTCTAATGCTCTTCAACCATCAGCTGTTTTCCTCCATTGCAGTTCCTATTACACAAAAAGGTTCAGTGAGTTTGGGAGTAAGTGGGAATTTGCTGAAAAGCCAGGCAATGAATTTGTTCTTCGGAGCAAGGTAGCAACATTTAAATAATACGAGGAAATAAAATGCTTCTCTTAATGACTCTTTAAAGAAACAATTGGAAAAAAAATGACTGTGACTCAAATTAACATGAAGTCAAAGGTATTTCAGCAAAAGAATGACATATACCAGTAACATCTCTCTATATTTCTTCATCTTTACAGAAGCTGCGTTCTCTTCATAAACAGACAGGGAATCTCTTGGTTATTAATGGACTCCATGGAAGTAGGTGGATGCCGAAACAGTATGAAATAATATGAAACCTCTGAATGAAAAGCTAAAAATGAAATCAGCCAAGTTTTAATGGATGTCTCATTGTACGTATTTCTTACACCAAACCATCTAGATCAGGGGCCAGCAGACTTCTTTTCTGTAAAAGGCCGGATAGTAAATATTTTAGGCTTCATAGGCAACTACACAACTCTGCCATCCTAGCATGACAACAGCCGTAGACAACCCATGAACAAACGGGCAGGGCTGTATTCCAATACAGTTGTATTTATGAAAACAAGCAGCAGGCTAAATTTGGCCTTCGGGCCATGGTTTACAGACCTCTGATATAGATGATGACAGAATAGCTTGCTTGCATCTAGGAGTTTGGCACCTAATTGCAGGTGTGAGAAGAAATGTACAGGTTATGGAATGTTTTCTAAAGAGGTGGCTCAAGTACAAGTCACAGCTCAAATTTCTAAAGGTGAAAACTTGCAGTTACGTGAGAAAAGCTGGTATGTTTAAGATGTTAGTAAATGGTGGGGACTGTAGCTAAGCAGAAAAGACATGCCCTCCCTGTGTTAAGAGATCTGTTGTAGCTGATTGTCACTGTGTGGAAATGCCTGACAATACCATCTGTCTCAGTCTCTTAGTGCTGCTGTAACACAAATACCACAGGTGGGGCTTTAAAGAACAGAAAGTTATTTTCTCACTGTTCTGGAGGCTAACAGTCCAAATCCGGGTCTCAGCCCTATCAATTCCTTCCTTGTTGGTTGCCCCGGGCGTTCCTTGGTTCTTGGTGATCCTCTCTAGGCGTTGCTCTTCCTCGGTATGTGCTTGTTTCTGCTCTTTTTATAACTCAGGAGTGGTTAGGTTTGGGATCCACCCTACACTGGTTTGACCTCATTAACATAGCAAAAGAAAAACCTATTTCCAAACAAGATTACATCCACAGGGATAGGGGTTAAGATTCCAACACATATTTTGGAGGGACAGGATTCAGTCCATAACAGCATCTCTCTGATTGTTCTGTGAAGACTATTTTTAAGTGTTGAAAGCTAATTGAAAGATTTGAGACAATGTAAAGGTAAAGCCAAACAAATTGCAGAGCAGCTAGAGAAGTACCTAGTAGGCACATAAACTACCAACATAGAGGTTGGCAGTTGGAACCCACCCAGTGGCACTGTGGAAGATTACAGCCAAGAAAACACATGGAGCAGTTCTTCTCTGTAGCACATGTGGTCGCCATGAGTCAAAGTTGACTTGACGGCAATGAGTTTGGGTTTTGTTGCTGTTATTGTTGTTATTGTTAGGGATATAGTCGATTCTCAGTAAATACACGTTTGAAGGGAAGAGGAAAGGAGAGGAGGAAGAAAGAAAAAAAACACAGAAAACGCAGCAAGAGGAAAGGAGACACATGGCAAAAACATTCCTTATTGTTAGGTGCCCTCAAGTCGATTTGGACTTGTAGTGACCCCATATGACAGAATAGAACTACCCCACAGGATTTTCTAAGCTGTAATCTTTACGGGAGCAGATCACCAAGTCTTTCTCCTGCAGAGCCGCTGGGTGGGTTTGAACTGCCAACCTTTCAGTTAGTAGCCAAGCCCTTAACCATTGTGCCACCAGTGCTCCAGAAAACATCAGTTTTCAAACGCTGGGCAAGAGGCTACATTGCAGTCATTCACACTCCATCACAAGCACTGTCCTGATATTTTATAGAAGAGAGGAGATGCTCTGTATTTATTTAACTAAAATGATATTGCTATTTTCAAATGAATAGAAATTAAATGAAGTCAAGACCAAGGCGCTGGGGGAGAAATCTCGATTTTCCTTCATGCCTCATCCCCCCACCGTGGGACACATGGCAGCAGCCCTCTACCTTCAGCGTGTCTGGGAGCTGTATAAAAATGCTCAGCCCCCAACCCAAAAATTCTGATTTATTTGGTCACCCAGTGTGAGGCCCAAGCTTCAGTATTTTTTTTTTTGTAATGTACTCCATGATATTCCAAAGTGCAGACAGGGTGGAGAACCACTAATTTAAATGTTAAGGACACATTTGGTATCAAGATAATATTTGTATTTAGGGAGAGTAGATAATTCAGAATTGCTTAAGATTGCCATTCAGTGATGTCTCCAGTGAGGTACATGCAGTCGAACTGAATTTCATCCATGAAGTTCAATAGTCAAAACAATTGTTGTTGTTTTTATCGTTGTTGCTGTTGTTAGCTGCCATCGAGTTGGCCCCTGACTCATGGGAATTGGACCATTGTGATCCAAAGGGTTTTCATTGGCTGATTTTCAGTAATAGATTACCAGGCCTTTCTTCTTAGTCTTAGTCTTGAAGTTCCACTAAAACCTGTTCAGCATCATAGCAACATGCAAGACTCCACTGAAAGATAGGTGGTGGCTGCATATGAAGTGCATTGGCCAGGAATTGAACCTGGGTTTCCCACATGGAAGGTGAGAATTCTATCACTGAACCACCACTGCCCCCTTTCAAAACAATTACACTCCCTATTTCTTCCCAAAAGTACCTCTTGACCCACCATGTCTTAGATCAAGGGTCAACAAACTATGGCTCACTGCCTGGTTTTGTACAACCCGTGAACTAAGAATAGTTTTTACATTTTTAAATGGTAGAAGTAATTTTTTAAAACAATAATGTTTATGGCATGAAAATTATATGAAATTCAAATTTCAGCATTTATAAATAAAGTTTTATTGGAACACACCTATGCCCGCTCATTTACATATTGTCTGTGGCTGATTTCAAGCTACAACGGCACAGTTAAGTAGATGCAACAGAGACTGTGTGTCTTGCAAAGCCCAAAATATTTACTATCTCGCCCTTTAGATGACTTTTCCTTTATCTCTAGCCGCTCTTAAAATTCTCTCTTTATCTTTGGTTTTGGCAAGTTTGATTATAATATGTCTTGGTGACTTTCTTTTGGGATCTGCCTTATGTGGGGTTTGATTAGCCTCTTGGATAGATATCTTCTCATCTTTCACAATATCAGGGAAGTTTTCTGCCAACAAATCTTGAACAATTCTCTCTGTATTTTCTATTATCCCCCGCCCCAGTTCTGGCACTCCAATCGCTCATAGGTGATTCCTCTTGATAGAATCCCACATAATTCTTAGGGTTTCTTCATTTTTTAAAATCCTTTTAGCTGACTTTTCTTCATTTAAGTTGGTGTCAAGTGCTTTATCTTCAATCTCACTAATTCTGACTTCCATTGCCTCAATTTTGCTCATATGACTTTCTACTGAGTTGTCTAATTCTGAAATTTTATTGTCAATCTTCTGGATTTCTGATTTCTTTCTCTCTATGGATTCTTGCAGCCTGTTAAATTTGTCATTATGCTCTTCTCTAATCTTCTTAAGTTCCTCTATTGTGTGTTCCGCGCTTTGCCTAATTTTCTTCCTGATATCTTGAAGAGTTCTGTATATTAATCTTTTGTATTCTGCCTCCGGTAATTCCAAGAAATTTTCTTCCTCCAGAAAATTTCTAGATTCTTTATTTTGGGAGCTTGCTGAAGCCATCATGGTCTGCCTCTTTATGTGATTTGATATTGACTGTTGCCTCCAAGCCATCGATAAGTCATTATATTTATTTATTTTATGTTTGCATACTGTGTCCTAGCTTCTTGTTTTGTCTTGATAAGCCCAAATAGGCTGCTTATGTGAGCTAATTTGATTATTGGCACCTTTGAAGCTCTAAAATCCTGTCACCAGGTGGTTAGATCTGTTACTAGGTATGTGAGTCCAGGAGTCCACCCATTCCTCCTGTATGAAGTCAGCTCAGGTGCCCAGGTAGACAGCCACCAGGTGTGTGGTGCAGGCTCTCACCTACAGTCCTAGACAGGCATGGGTGATTGGTGTAGGCACAGGCATCTGGCTGCAGCAGGGGAATACACTCTGAGCGAGGCAGGGGGCTGACGGCCACCCCCGAGTGTCCAGGAGGAAAGCATGTCCCTGTGCCATAGAGTGCATATGTGGGTGGGTTTTGTAGCTGGACTATGAGCACCCAGTGCTGCTGGATGTAAGGATTGAGGGGCATCTCTTATTCTTGGGCCCCTATCACAGGTGGCTAGGTGGCATGGGTGGAGCCACCAATCCTCAGACCCCTGATGTGGGTAGGTGAAGACTCTGCTTAATGGGCAGAGCAGTATCAAATGTCAGGAACCTGCCACTTCACAGCTGAAACAGTTGAAGTCAGACTTCAGTATATACCCTGCTGTACTGTGGTAATGAGAGCCTGCACTGTTGAAATGGGTCCACACAAGTCTATGCAGGCGGAAAAGCGCTCAAAGTCCGTGGATCCCTTATGCCTGTGCCTAGGCAAAGGAGATGTGCCTACCCTGAGTTCCTGGCTTAGGAGAGCTGGCAGATTATTTTTTCCCCCGTTTGTTAATTTTGTTCTCTCTCCAAGGCCAGGAGAACGGCTCAGGGGATGTGACAGGTCCTACTTCCAGCCCAGGGGACTCAGTAATAGCTGAAGCCATCCCAGACCCAGTGCAGAGAAAGGAGTGGGGAGGTAAATGCGAGAGAGGTTTTTCCCAACGGGAGGTGTTTTAGATCCCCACGGTAGGCCAGACGTGAGTACTTATCTTTCACCGATCGAGGGTTGCTTCTCACTGGTTCTGGATGGCCGAGTAGACTCTGTGCCACTGGGTCTCTCCCAGTGTGGAAGATGCCTCCCAAGTGCCACTGCTTGCCTGCTTCACCTCTCACCTCTGAGCTAATCCAGGTTCAAGGGCTCTGGATCCTGCTGGGTCAGTTCTGGCAACTCCTCACTGCTTCCAAACCGTCTCTCCTTCCCCCTGCCACTCAGTCTGATTCCTCAACTTTTCCTTTGATGTTCAGGGCTCCTAGATTGTCATATATAATTGATTCACTTGTATTTTGGGTCTTTGTTGTAAGAGGGACCACCAGAAGTGTCTGACTTCTCTGCCATCTTGGTCCTGCCTTCTACTATCTGGCCCTTTAGAGAAAAATTTTGCTAACTGATGTCTTAGAGGGCATATTCTTTTTTATTTGGAATAGCTAAAAAATAAGACAAACAACTTTCAAATCTCAGTGGCTCAACCCATCGAAAGTTTTTGCTCCCTCATATTATAGTGACAGAGGTTCATTCCACCTGGTATTGAAGTTCTTAACTTTGTTGTGCCTTGTTCCCTTTGGGCAGTCTGCTGAAGTCTGTCAACCCTTTTTCAGGATAATAGTTTTAAAATACACAAAATAAAATATGTAGGATTTAAAATTCAGTAATCATAATAGTAAAACAGAGATATAATAATATGTGTGCTTCTTTATTAAAGCATTAAATAACAAGATCTAGCTACAGATTTAATAACTATCATAATTTTAGAGCAGTGTAGAGTGTAAAAAAATTTTTAAATATCTGCAACCACTGTAAGATGATGTGAAATATCTATGATTTCTCTAGGTGACAAAGCTACAGTAGTGCTAATATCACTGTGGTTGTTTGCCTACATTCATAACAGAAGGTAACGCTAAATTTAAGTTACAGAGATGTAATTTCTTTTCTAACCAAACTCATGGGCCCGTTGAATTTTATCCATATGCCAAGGGGTCTAGGGACTCTAGGCTAAGAACACCTGAGAGGCTCTGCCATTTCTGGGCCCATGAACTCCCCCATTTGAACCTCTTCCTTTAGCCAGCAGGCAGGAAGGAGGGAACAATCATGGAGGACCATTCTGGAGGTATAAGGGACAGTCCTGGAAGTGGTATAAAACACAATTGCCTCCATTCTGTTAAGCAGAACTTCAGTTTATGGCCCCCATAACTGCTAGGGCCACCACCCCTCTATCAGTTTGTCAGACTGTGGTGGCTTGCATGTTGCTACGATGCTAGATGCTACGCCACTGGTATTTCAAATACCAGCAAGGTCACCCATGGTGGAGAGGTTTCAGTGGCGCTTCCAGACTAAAAAAGACTAGAAGAAAGGCCTGGCAATCTGCTTCCGAAAATGTGTTGTTGTTGTTAGGTGTCGTCGAGTCATTTCCAACTCATAGCAACCCTGTGTACAACAGAACGAAACACTGCCCGGTCCTGTGCCATCCTCACAATAGTTGCTATGTTTGAGCCCATTGATGCAGCCACTGTGTCAATCCATCTTGTTGAGGGTCTTCCTCTTTTTCACTGGCCTTCTGCTTTACCAAGCATGATGTCCTTCTTCAGTGACTGATCCCTCCTGATAACATGTCCAAAGTGTATGAGACATAGTCTCGCCATCCATGCTTCTAAGGAGCATTCTGACTGTACTTCTTTTCTGAAAATTAGCTGATGAAAACCCTATGGATCACAACAGAATATTGGCTGATAGAGTGCTGGAAGATTAGTCCCTAGGTTGAAGGCACTCAGAATACTCAGTGGCTTCAACAGTGGACTCAAACATACCAATGATCGTGAAGATGGCGCAGGACCAGACAATATTTCATTCTATTATTCATGGGGCCTCCAGGAGTCAGAGCTGAGTCCACAGCAGCTAACAACTGCAAGGGAGGCTGGGAAATACGGTCCAGCTGTGTCCCCAAGAAGGAGAAGAGGCACACTTGGTGAACATCCAGCCAGTCTTCACCATACCTCCTCTCGAGGGTACCATACAGAAGACCATAGGCACCCACATTGATTTCTTCTTTAAGACTTAGAGAAGGGAGGAAGTTTTGTTCAGTCTTCTTGGTTGCTTGATTCCAACATGGTAAACAGCTCCACATTTTTCCATTTTCGTGTTTTATCCCAAAACAGCAGAGCATTACATTAATTGACTTGTCTTATTAATTCAATAAGCTGCTTCCAGGATGAAATGCTTAGCTATGCTTGCTTGTTTTGGGCCCTTTCTGTTTGTGGGAAAAGGCTTCAAGGCTCAAAGCACTCTGAAGTTTTTCACAGTCACTGAAAAACTGTATGCACTGATGAAGACTTGCCACATTTGGAATCACTACAAACTGCTAGTTTCTCATTATATTATAATTTAATTCACACTTTTTTAGTATGATAAGAAAATATCGAGTAGTTTACATATTATAGTAGCATATTTGCTCAGAGACAGTTAATGTTGCATTTTAGTATTTATTTTAAATGGCATTCAAACAATTAAAGGCAAAGGAAACCCCCATGTGACAATGGGAACTCTAGCCTACGTCAGTAAAATGTGGACTTCAGTCAAATGCTTTTTTGAAAATCAGATTAGGAAGTTAACTGAGTAGAAAGTGAAAACTTTCTACAAAATTTGAAAAAATCTAGAACTTGAGAGACTAAATCCTACAGGAAAGCAAGTCCCGATAATGACTTTGAAATGACTTCCCAGACTTATATCGTTGGTTTTCTTTTTCCCAAAGATCCAGTCCCAGAACAAAATGTACAGATGGGTGCCTAATGTCTGTTTTTAATGAGATTTATATTGATGATGATAAATCTGCCATTTTGTGAAACCACATGGGATAGGAACTAAAGCGTGGCAAGGGGATGTTTTAAACAATTATTGGCAATTTAGATGCTAATCTACAGGGCAATTTGAAATTTACATTATTATTATATAAATAGCATTTTAAAGCAAAAGTGAAGACAATCCTGTTTCTCCACAAGGACACAGACGTACTGTGTTTTGTTTTGCTTCTTTGCAAAGAGGTCATAGAACAATTGGTTTTTCCAAAATCCCAAAAGGCTTAAAATGATTATTCCACAAAATGTTTGACATATTGAGTCTGCAAAATAGCACATAGCTAGACAAGTTGGTTTAATATGGATAAATATCCAAGGCCCAATGGCCACTTAAGCCTGGAACAAAATGTGGAATCAACCAAATCTTATTTTAAGCTTTCCTCAGGTGTATTGTTCCAAAAGCTGATGCAAACCAAAGATTCAGTGCATTATTTAAAATGTCTTTTTTAACAGGTTTTCCAGTACTAATATTATAAGAATTGATAATAACAAATAATATAAAGTCACACCTTGGACTGTGAATCTTACAGGACCTTCCTTAGGACATGCACTGTATCATGGACTAAATTGTGTCCCCCAAAAATATCTGTCAACTTGGCTGGGTCATGATTCCCAGTATTGTATGATTGTGTAATCTGATGTGATTTCCTTATGTGTTGTAAACTCTATCACTATGATGAGGTTATATGTGATCTCCTTATGTGTTGTAAATTCTATCACTGTGATGAGGTTATACTGATGAGGTTTATAAGATTGGATAGTGTCCTAATCCAATCTTTTTTGAGATATAAAAGAGAAGCAAGCAGAGACACATAGGAACCTCACACCACCAAGAAAGCAGTGCTGGGAGCAGAGCGCATCCTTTGGACCTGAGGTTCCTGCGCTGAGATGCTCCCAGACCAAGGGAAGACTAATGCAACACAAGGACCTTCCTCTAGAACCGACAGAGAAGACAAAGCCTTCCCCTGGAGCTGGCACCCTGAATTTGGGCTTGTAGCCTACTGGACAGTGAGAGAATAAATTTCTCTTTGTTAAAACCATCCACTTGTGATATTTCTGTTGGAGTAGCTCTAGATGACTGAGACACACTGTTACCTAGAACTTCAAAAACCACTTCCTTAACTCTGTACAAAATATAGCAGGGCCAAAAACACGTGACTCCTCACCTTCATTCATTCATTCCTACACTAGGTTCTTCCTTCATTTAAAATCCATTCATTCATTCAATAAATATTTATTGAATACCTACCACGTACCAGGTTTTTCCCATTCACTGATTTTTTTTAACCATGTATTGCAGAAATACATTCCCTGAAACAATAATGTGAACAGTACAGAACATCGAAAGTAAAAAGTGAAAGCTTCTCTGCTCTCCTCCCTATGCTCCTCCCCCTGCCACTGTCACTATGCAGTCACTGCTGCATGAGCCAGGCGTCCACAAGCTGGCGTGCAAGCTGGATTCCATTGTGTATGGCCCATGAGTGAAGAATGGTTGTTCACATTTTGAAAGAGTTGTTGAAGAAGAAGGAGGAGAAGGAGAAAAGATGGAGGAGATAGAGAAGAAGGAGGAGAAGGAAAGGAAGTAGTAGTAGTTGCAGGAGGAGAGGGGGAGAAGGAAGAGGAAGAAGAGGATGAAGAAGAAGAAAAAGAGGAGGAGGAGTAAGTAGCAGTAGCAGGGGCTGTATTTACTATATTCACTATCTGACCCTTTGTATAAAAAGTTTTCTGACTACTGTATAGACCTCCAGACCTTTTCTAGGTATGTATCCATATGTGTACATGTATAAGCATGCAAACACACACACAGAAATATACAGTTTCAGCTTTTGATTTGTTTGCATAAGTAAGATCAGATTTGTGTATTACTAAGCAAGTTCTTTTATTAATAGTATATTTTGGAGGTTGTTCCATGTCAATATGTTTGTATCAACCTCTTTTTTTTTTTTTTAACTCTTAAGTAGCATTTCATACCTGTTGTATATTCCCCGTGTGATGGTTAAGATCGTGTGTCAGCTTGGCTGGGCCATGATTCTCCGTGTTTTAATGTAATCACTCCCATGATTGAATATACTGTGAGTAGCCAATCAGATGAAATGGAGTCTCCTTGGGGGTGTGGCCCGCATTTGTATACACGCAGACGTTCTGGCTTTTTGCTCTCTCTGGATCCTGCGGCTGCTTCCTGTCGTCTCATCTGCCGTTCTTGGGACTTGAGCTGTCAGCTTATCTGCAGAACCTGGGATTCGTCCATCTGCACAGCCGGTGAGTGGGAGCCCTGCTCTCCGACCTTCCGATCTTGGGCTTACCAGCTTCTGCAGCTGTGTGACTTGGGAGAGGCCTCTACCCTGATCCACGGACTTGGGACGTTCTAGCCTCTACAATCACGTGAGCTGTTTCCTTGATATAATCTCTCTCTATATATATATGTATTTATATACTTCACTGGTTTTCCTTCTCTAGAGAACCCAGCCTAAGACACCCTGCCTCTATAAAACCATTACCCTCTCCTTACTTTGGAGCACAACCTTCTCTGAAAAACTTTGCACACACATTCTCAGTTCACCTCCTGATCATGTGTCTGTGTCTTCTATTTTAAACATCCACCTATTCATTTATTCATCCAACCAATATTTATTGATGTGTCAGGTACTGTTCCAGCCCCTGAGGATTCAATGGTGAAAAAGAAAAAACAGGCCAAAATTCCTACCCTGAGGGAGCATACATTCTAGTAAGAGAAGCAGATGATAAACAAAATCAACAAGTAAAGTATAATATAAAGCAAGGAAGAGTGATATGAAATGTCAGATGGTGAGGGTTGAAAATTTTAGATTGGATGGTGATGGATGGCCTCACTGAGAAAGGGACTCTTGAGAAAAGACCATTAGGAAATGAGAGTGCCAGCCATGAGGGCATCCTGGGCAGAGGAACAACAAGTGCAAAGGCCCTGAGGTGGGTACATGCCTGATGAATTTAAGGAAGATCAAAGATGGCAGGAAGATCAATATGGCAGAAACAGAGCCAGTGAGGAAAAGAGTAGTGGGACACAAGGTTAGAAAGATAATGGAGACCTTTATCATGTGGGACCTGTGGGTTTTAACATGGCCTTCACATGGCTTTTACTCCAAGTGGAATGGGGAGCCATAGGAAGAAGAGCAACATGATCTGATTTCCTTTAAACAACGTCAGTGTGGCTGCTTTGTTGAAACCAGACTGCAAGGGCAAGGATAGAAGTGTAGAAGCAGTTAGACCTGTTAGGAAGTCATGACCACAATCCAAACAAGACGTGAAATTGGCCTGGAACAGTGAGGTAGCAGTGCGGGTGGTAAGAAATGGATGCTATAAAACCACTTTTGAGACTTGGCACATCAAGTAAGTTCTGACTCATAGTGACTCCATGTACAACAGAATGAAACACTGCCTGGTCCTGTGCTACCCTCACAATCGTTGCTATGATTGAGCCCATTGTTGTAGCTACTATGTCAATCTATCTCACTGAGGATCTTCCACTTTTTTGCTGACTCTCTACCAAGTATGATGTCCTTCTCCAGGGACTGGTCCCTCCTGATGTCATGTGCAAAGTACATAAGAATAAGTCTTGCCATCCTCACATCTAAGGAGCATTCTGGTTGTACTTCTTCCAAGACAGACTTGTTCGTTCTGGCAGTCCATGGTATATTCAATATTCATCACCAACACCATAATTCAAAGGCATCAGTTCTTCTTTGGTCTTCCTTATTCATTGGCCAGCTTTTGCATGTATATGAGGCAACTGAAAACACCATGGCTTGGGTCAGCTGCACCTTAGTCCTCAAAGTGACATCTTTGCTTTTCAACACTTTAAAAGAAGTCTTTTACAGCAGATTTGCCCAGCGCAGTACGTTGTTTGACTTCTTGACTGCTGCTTCTGTGGGTGTTGATTGTGGATCCAAGTAAAATGAAATCTTTGACAACTTCAATCTTTTCTCCATTTATCATGATATTGCTTACTGGTCCAGTTGTGAGGATGTTTTCAAAGTATTACCTTAGAGATTAAATCCCCATCTCAGTGCTGTGGGTAGCTCTCTTTGGATCTGTAACCACTCTGTATCTACTCTGTCCCTTTGTACCTACTCTCCGCCCCATCTCTGCCCCAAGGCTCACCCATATGAATGGCATCAGCAGGTTCCCTTGTCCCCTGGAGGCCAGTTGTATTTAACCAGTGGAGAGCACTAGTACGATACTGGCAGGAAGAGGAAAAGTGAGGTCAGAGTATTTATTACCCCAGATGCTACCCTTCAGCGTTGCTATGGGCTATGATTGAGATATAATGGACCTAATGTCATATATTTGCTAACCCTGGACTAGATGAGCTAAAACATCAACTCTTATAAAGTCTATAATTCCATATTTCTTCCTTTTATTTATATTTCTCACTTTTTTTTACTCCTCCTACCTATTTTAGTTTTAGGAACCACAGTGTCCTTCCTTGACTTTGAATCCACTCTTCAATTTCTTTTGGCCTTAAGTTTGCAATCTCAGATTACAAATTGTGTTTTGTTGTTCTGATTATCTGGGGTTTGGATAAATTTTATGTTTAAGGGTGTATGACTGAAGATGGGCAAATTCCCCTTAATAATCTAGTAAAGGACATCTTAGACAATAATTCCCAGGCAACCTAAGAGTCTTTCCTCTATCTTCTGCCTTAATTAAGGATTTTATATAAGGGAAGATCCCAAAGTCACTACCACAACATGTTCTGTGCTCAACAAAGAAGATATTACCTCTGATGTGCTTTTAGAAAGCAAAAGCTGATCATGTTTATTTCCTATAGTAAGAAAAACAAGTCTCTGACACCAGCAACAGTTATGATAGGGTTCATTTCTACCCAATGATTTTAATTGGCTATATTTCTAGAGTGCCAACATCAGTGGTGCTTCACATCATAAATCCACAGGACATAAATCCACAGCAGTAAAGACATTCAGTGGTTAAATACTCTCTAGCATATATGACTGCTAGATTGAAGAATGCGTTTATGGAGAAATGATTTTACTGGAAACTTGCTCTTGTACAGCTCAAGAAACAATGGAATTAAGCAGATGGAGTGAGGGTCCTTCGTAAAGCCCCAATTATTTTTTAAAGTACCCCAGGACTTCATCAAAAGATGGTTTCGCTTACAAGATTGCTCCACAGAGAGAAGTGAAAAGTTAGAGAAGGTAAAACAATAACCCTTGGCATCAGAAAGGCCTGGACTTCCAGATAGAACAGGAGAAAAATGTGGAACTGAACCTAAATTCCTAAAAACAAACAAACAAAAAACCAGACTTACTGGACCAGTTTAGACTGGAGGACTCCCCAAGTTAAGATACTCTTTAACCCTTGAACCAAAACTAGCCCCTGAGGTCATCTTTTAGCTAAATAAGGGACAGGCTCACAAAATAAAGAATATCACCCATAAGTACTGTACTCCTTTAAAAAATCATCTATACAAGACCAAATGGTCAACAATTACTGTAAAACAAAGATGAGAAGGTAAGGGACAGGGAAACTAGATTAATGGAAATGGAACAACCACAATGGAAATATTGAGAATGTTCCTGCATTGCGAAGAATGTAATCCATGTTGCTGAAAATTTGTGTACAAATTGTTGAATGGGAACCTAAACTACTGTGTAAACCTTCACCAAAAACACAATAAAATATTATTTAAAAAAATAAAAGAAAGAAAGACCTGTACTTGAATCGGCTCTCTACTCCTTGCTAGTTGGGTAACCTTGAGCATGTCACTTAACCTTTCTAGGTACCAAATTTCCCTTCTGTATATTGAAATCAATAATATACTGTATTGAGTTACAGAGTTGTTGGGATCATTAAATTATATAAACTTTGGAAAGCAATTAGCTCAGTTCCTGGCATTAAAGTAAGCACTCAGGAAACACTTGTAATTTTGATGATGATGATGATGATGATGATGATGTTGATTTTGTAAAACTGCATGGTGTTTTACATTCTTATTTTCTTCTAACAAATGTCTACTCATGACTCTTTACATACAAAAAAGCCACCTCTCTAAATTCCCAAACTCATTGTGGCCCTCAATCTCTTTCATAGAGATTGTTGCTGTCTTCCTAATCAACTGGATAATGTCAAAACTCCTTAAGATGCCACACAAGGCACTCACGATCTGTTGCTCTTCCTCCTCTTCAGCCTACTATCTCGCCTCTTCCCAGCCTGTACCACTTCCTGCAGCCAGAGTAAGTCTTTCACTGTTCTTCATGTATGCCTCACCAGCACACGATGCATATACTCTTCCCTTTGCCTAGAATGGTCCTCTGGGGCCCTCAAGATTTCAATCAAGGATCACCTTATTAGCTCATATTGGTCAAGTGCATGTTGTGGTCCTGGCACTGTGATTATCAACAACGCTATGCTGTGGTACTACTCTTAGGCATAAGGAAGAATCTGAGGCTCAGTAAAGTGAGGCTTGGTGAAGCGATACAAGGATACACATCTAGGAAGGGGCAGATCCAGCATTCAAACCAGGGCACGATGACGCCAAAGCAGCTGTATTAGTTTCCTATTGCTGCTATAACAAATTGCCACAAATTAAGTGGCTTAAAACAACACAAATCTTATTATTTTACTGTTCTGGAAGTTAGGAGTCCAAAATGGATTTTATTGGATTAAACCTGTAGTGTCATGTTAGCAGGGCTGTGTTACTTCTGTAGGCTGTAGAGAACAATCTGTTTACTTGAATTTTCCAGCTTCTAAAAGCTGCCTACATTCCTTGGCTCATGGCCACTTCCTCCATCTTCAAAGCTAGCATCATGCAACTTCAAATCTCCCTCTTTGACTCTGCTTCCATCATCACATCTCCTTTTCTGACAATTACTGCCCCACCTCCCTTTTATAAGGATCTGTATTATTACATTGGGCCTACCTGGATAATCCAGGCTAATCTCCACATCTCAAAATCCTTAATGTAATCACACCTGCACATCCCTTTTGCCAGATAAGGTAACACATTCACAGACTCTGGGGATTAGGATGTGGACATCCTTGGGGAGCCATTATTCTGCCTACCACAGTAGCACTCTTAACTTCTTTATTATTATGTCAGCTTTCTGTAGTGTCTTAGGCTGCGTTCTCTAGAGAAGCAAAACCAGTAAAGCATATAAATATATATATATAGAGAGAGAGAGATTTAGATCAAGGAAACAGCTCACACAATTGTAGAGACTGAAATGTTCCAACTCCGTGGATCAGGATAGAGGCTTCTCCTGATTTATGTAGCCACAGGGGCTGGCGAACCCAAGATCAACAGGTCGGAGAGCAGGCCTCTTGCTCACAGTCTGGGAAGACTGATGAATGCCAAGATCAGCAAGTAAGCTGCTAGCTTAAGTCCCAAGAACCAGACGTCAGACAGACAAGCGGCAGCTGCGGGATCCAGAGCAGGCAAAAGTCAAAACATCCACTTATATTCGGATGCAGGCCACACACCCAAGGAAACTCCCTTTCCACTGATTGGCTACTCACAGCAGATCCCATCACAGAGGTGATCACATATAAACACTGAGAATCACAGCCCAGCCAAGTTGGCACACAATCTTAACCACCCCTCTAAGAAAGTTGCCTTCTCTAACTTTCCCATACACAGACAAGTAGCTACTCCTTTTGGGGGGTTCTCACAAACCTCTGTTTGTATTTCTCCTTTTGTACTTATCGTATTGCATTGACATTCCAAGAGAAAACCAAACTCATTGCCGTCGAGCTGAATCTGACTCATAGTGACCCTATAGGACAGAGAGTAACTGCCCCACAGGGTTTCCAAGGCTATAATCTTTATGAAAGCAGACTGCCACATCATTCTCCCATTGAGAAGCTGGTGGGTTTTACATCTTTTGTATTGATCTGAAAGAGATGAAGTGTCTGCAGTTTATAGAGCCTAGTCTTGTTGATGCTTGATTTCTTCAGTCATGTAACACTGGGTTGCTATCTGTCTACTGAATGCCTGGCCCCCAGGGCATAAAGGTGAATTATGCTTTTGCCATTGAGGAACTGACAGTTTTAAGGGCAGACAGATATGAACCCAACAATTGATCAGTAGTAGTAGATGCTATTCTCACATCTGAGAAAGTCCATTTGCCAGGTCTTGCTGGAAGCCTCCATGGCTCTCTGCAAAGCCACACTTTTTTTGCAAAAGACAAATAGATGGGTTGGTAGTGTCTCTGAGGAGGCAGTGCCATGTGGTTGTTAAGAAGCTGCTAGAAAACTAGACACTTAAGATTAAGCCTCATATCTGCCACATATAGGCTATGTGGTCATGTTTAAATGATCCAACTCAATCTTCTCAATCTCTTCCCCCCTAAAAATGCGGGTTATGAGAACACCTACCCCACAGAGATTTTGTGAGAATTAGAGGAGATAATGTTTATGAAGTGCTTAGCCCTGGTGGTGCAGTGGTTAAGAGCTCGGCTGCTAACCAGGAGGTCAGCAGTTTGAATCCACTAGCTGCTCCTTGGAAACCCTATGGGGAAGCTTTACTCTGTCCTATAGGGTCATTATGAGTCATAATTGACTCAATGGCAACAGGTTTTGGGTAGCATAAGTTCTAAGGAGCGCTGATGGTGCAGTGGTTAAGCACTCAGCTGTTAACCAAAACGTTGACGGTCGGAACCCACCAGCTGCTCTGCAGGAAATAAGATCTGGTGATTTGCTCCCATAAAGATTAAGCCTAGGAAACCCTATGGGGCAGTTCTACTCTGTCACATTGGGGTCACTATGAGTCCGAATTGACTTGACGGCACACAACAAGAACAATGGCATGAGGTCTAGCATATTCTTTGCACCCAAGAAATGCTAGCTGTAGTCATTTAGGACAGTCCTTTGCCTTTCCTGATGGCAATTTGGCAGAACAGAGTTTCAAAGTGTTAACTGAAGTGCTGTTTACTACCCTCCTAATACAGCTGCTGGCCATCAATCGTTGGCAGCCAGTTGAATGAACACCCATTGCAAACGAGACCATCCACAGAGGAGAATACAGGTGATATCACTAGCTTCCAAGTGGAGAAGTGAACAGGAAAAAAAATTTTCTTCCTACCCCTACATTCTATTAAAGATCTTTCAAGCTGCAGACGGAGAAAAGAATTTGGATCAGGAAAGAGAAGAGGGAGTGCAGGGGTCCCTTACTCTGTCTCCCTTCCCTGAAATAAATCATGGTGATGGGGAGGGGAAACCCCCTCACAATGAATTGTAATTTGGGGATCTGAGAATAGAGAGGCTTGGCACCCTGCGTGTTCTCTCTCAAACTCTGTTCATTAGCAGTCTCATAGAGATAGAAGTAAGATGTTGGGGGAAAAGTATTCCTGCATCTCCTGGGGGCCTCCAAAAGATGTGAGACAACAGCCAAACCTATAGGAAAGATCTGGAAGGACTGAGTTTGGGCTGACAAATCTAAATGAGCCCAGAGGCAAGAACGTGAAGGACAGAGAATGTCCTGGGAACCTTAGAATCAGACCTAGGGAAAAACCTTGAACATCTCAGGGGACCCAGCAACTAGAAGTCGACGACCACAAGCCATGAAGGCCAAGTGCCAGCATAGACAGAGGAGCACGTCCAAGACCCAGGCAAGACAAGCTACACATAAAAAAACAAGAGCAAAGAACGAAGACAGAGTGAGACCAAGATAAGGAGCTGGCTCTCCAGAGGCATCTTGCAGCAATTTTGTTAGCCCCCTTCGCATTTAAAATCAGGACTGAATTAGGGGGAAGCAGAGAACCTCAAGATGGTTGCGTGGAATCTTAAAAATGATGCCAAATTTTAACTCACAAGTAACTTAAATAAAAACCTCTGCACTGAACTGAGAAAATCCTAAAAATGACTAGATTAACTTTTCTCTCTGGGGGACTCTTAAGTCAGAAAATCAAAGAGTTCATAGAAATAAAGTTAACTTTTGCACGCTTGAGATTGTTAACTGAAGTGTGCATAAACCACCAACCGTGGATTCATAAACCACCACCGTTTGCCTTTCAGTAACCCATTCTCTCAGGCTGAAAATGGTACAGTTTCACTGAGTTAATCAAACTGGTGACAAGTGTATTAGAAGAACTCATGTTGCATTTTGTGTTAAGGGTATTCCATTAGCAGTATCACAGGTACTGATTTCCTGAAAAGATTAGCTGGAGGGTTGTGTGGTTTAATAAATAGTTCTTGCTTAAAGAAGTGTGACTATTTGAATCTGCTAAATTAACTGCCATTTGCTCAGGTGCTACTCCTCAGACGGAGGTGGCTCTGAAGAAATAGAAGAAAAGAGTGAAGAACTAAGAATGTCAACACTTCATGGGCTGCCTTGGAATCTAGGAGACAATTTTTGGAAATCAAAATGGTTACTGTCTCTCTTGGGGGTTGGCATACTTTTTCAGGAAAGGGTCAGCTACCAAATATTTTAGGCTTTATGAGCCAAGTAGTCTCTGTTGCAGCTAACTCCAATGTTGTCATGTGAAAACAGACACAGGCGACACTAAAGGAGTGTGGCTGGGTTCCAGTAAAACTTTACTTCCAAAAACAATCAGCAGCTGGATTTGGCCCACGGGCCCATAGTTTGCTGGCCCCTGGCCTAGCTCATCTGCACTAAAGAAGGTTGATACAGCCATCAGACCTGATACTTGGGATCCAAAATATGGGCATGCAAATATACTTGGCTGATTAGAGATATGGCCCATTTAGGTGACAGTGATTTTGTTTTCTTGGCTACTTAGGATATATTCCCCTTGATGCCGTTTAGGGACCACCATCACTCTCACCCACGATCCACATGCTATTGCTTGGGATGGACTCTTGGCCTCAAGGGTAGAGGATATAATCCAAATCTAGCCAATCAGCACACCAACCCCCGTAGTCACCGTGATAGGTGCACAGATGGAGAAGTGGTCCCAACTTGTTCAATCAGGACTAGGATTACATCATGTTCAACCAGGAAGAATCTTAATTGGGAAACCCTGGTGGTGTAATGATTAAGAGCTATGGCTGCTAATCAAAAGGTTGGCAGTTCAAATCCACTAGGCCATCCTTGGAAACTCTGTGATTCAGTTCTTCTCTGTCCTATACAGTCTCTGTGAGTCAGAATCGACTCAACAACGGGTTAGAAGCAGACATGAGGCAAATATTTGAGTGTAAATGACTTATTTGAGAAGCATCCCAGGAAATACTGATAGGAAAAGCAAGGGAGGAGATGTATTATCAAACAAGTTACAAGAGAGTAACTGGAGCTTAATCTGGCTAGGGACTCTGGGAGCCCATGTAGAATGGAAACTCAAAGTTATCCCAATGGAAGGACACACACCAATTCCCTTCCGTCATTCATAGAGGGCTCTTCCTAGGGGTGTTAACTTACTGGTACTTTTCGTCTGCTCTGAGCATTACAGAGTAGATGTTTCAGCTACAGAAGGATGTCTTAAGGCAAAGAGATACAGATACCAGGACCTGGAAGTTGGGGCCTGCTGCACCGAAATAAGGCTCAAAGAGAATGGGGGCGGGGCACCTACGGCATTTGCTGCTTACGGTTCTGAAGAAACTAGGTACTTATTTGATCCACTTTGAATCAAAGCTGTGCCTGAAGTCATCCCATGGACATTTTAAGTATATGGGCCTAGCATATTCTTTGTGCCCAAAAAATGCTAAGTTTGAGTCAAGGTCTTACCATGCAGATAAACAAAGACTAAATAGCATTTGGAAAGTTGTAATTTTTTTTCTGTTCTTATTGATTCATCATATAATCTAATAAATATTTTCAGTTATTTAGAATTCCTAAAATTATACATATATATCATATACATATATATACATATTGCATCGCTATGAGTCGGAATCAAACTCAATGGCAACAGGTTTGGTTTTTTTCATATACATATATATGTCTCATATATATACAGATATAGTAAAATGTAGTAAATATAGTAAAAATATAGTAAAATCTTTTATATATTACCTATAGCTAATATTGCTATATGAAAAGCAATGGGTTTTATAGATAATATATAAATAAGAATAGAGTAGAGAATCTCAGAGAAAGGTCGCTGAATCGCCACAATCTTTCCATTCAACCACAACATGCAAGCCCATGAACATCTGCTTTGGTGAAAAGGAACGATTGTACAAAGTTGCCCAGCAGACTCTCAGGAGCTGTTTAATAAAAGAGACAGATGTCTGTTCCTCGTGAGAATTTATTTTTTGTCCACAACCTCTGTGCCTGAGTTTTATCTCTCTTTCTCAGTCTTTCCACGCCTATTTGCTAAATGGAATTAAAGGATTAGAGTTGAGATGTTCTGGACAAACAGAAGGGGATCAGAAGATAATAAGACCAGGAAAACCAAATGTAGTCATTTCAGGAAAAGTCAGAGTCAAGCAAGTAAGCAAAGAATGACGTGCTTATGAGAGTAGGAGAAGTGTCAAAAAAAAAGATTAACAGAAATCTTTGCAACGCTTAAAGCATACACTCTCCTTGTTTGTATTCTCTGAGGAAATGGAATATATTCTATTATATTTCTGACCGGCTGCTATTTCATTCAATGTGATTTTGTGCTGATACATACTTACACAGGCTAAACTAGTAGTATGTGAAAACCTACTGAATATATGACCTTTGTGATTCAGTCTATGGTATCTTATGCAAGAGGCATAGTTTAACAGCCTCAAAATACATTGAGATGTGTTCCATTCCTTCATTCAACATACCTATTGAACATGTTCCATGCCAGCCCCTATTCTAGGCACTAGTGATTCAACAGTGAACAAACTCAACCAAAATCCCAGACTCATGACATTTACATTGAGTGGGGAAATACAGACCATAAACAAAATAAATAAAATATATGTCAATATAGGTCAATAAGTGACCTAGAGGAAAACAAAGCAGGAAAGAAGACTTGGGGATACCAAGAGGGGAAGGCCTCTTGGAGATGGTGATATTTGACCAGTAACCCAACAAAGTGAGGGACTGAGTCGTACAGATATCTGAGGGAAGCAAGTGCCTTCCAGACAGAGGGAACAGTGAGCGCAGAAGCCCTGTGATGGGAAGGTGCTGAGCATTTCCTGGAACTGTGAGGGGGCCAATTTGAGTCTAGAACAGAAGTCAAACTTCTTCTGTAAAAGACCAGATGGTAAAAGTTTTTCAGCTATGAAAGCCATAGAGTCTCTATCACAACCACTCAACTCTGCCTCTGTGGTGAAAAAGCAATCATATAGATAATATGTAAATGAGCGGACAATGCTATGTTCCAATAAAACTTTGTTTACAAAAATGGGTTGTATTTGGCCTGCAGGCCACAGTTTGCTGACCCCTGGTCTAAAGGAATGAGCAGGGAGTGATGAAGCCTGAATTTGTGGCGCAGTTGTTAAACGCTAGGCTGCTAACCAAAAAGTCAGCAGTTAGAACCCACCAGCTGCTCCACGGAAGAAAGACGTGGCAGTCTGCTCCCATAAAGATTACAGCCTTGAAAACCCTATGAGGCAGTTCTACTCTGTCCTATAGGGTCACTATGAGTTGTAATCTACTCAACGGCAATGGGCTTGGTTTTTTGTTGTGGTTGTTGTTATACATCAATGGACCTGGGTGGTAAAAATGGTTAACACATTTGGCTGCTAACCAAAAGTTTGGTGGTTTGAGTCCACCCTGAGGCACCTTGGTAGAATGACCTGGTGATTTACTCCTGAAAAATCAATCACTGAAAACCCTACAAAGCACAGTTCTGTTTTGACATGTATGAGGTCACCATGAGTCAGAGCTGACTTGATGGCACCTGGGTTTTTTTTACACATCAATGTAACAATGTTGTAGTTTACTTTGCATGGGATGGAGAGTTACTGGAGGGTTTTGAGCATGAAATGACAAAATCTGATTTGTATGTTAACCATATCACTCTGGCTTCTGTGTTGAGAGCAGATGAAGAAAGCCAGGGCAGAAACAGGGAGACCAACTAGCGTGCTATTTCAATATTCCAAGCAAGAGATAGTGGTGACTTGGGCCAGGGATAGCCATAGAGGTGGTGATAAATGATCGGATTCTTCTTTGTTCTTGAACGTAGCACTGACAATATTTACTAGTTAAGTGGCTATGAGCGTGGGAGAAAGATTGCAGTCAATGTGGACTCTAAAAATTTGGTGTGAGATAGGAAAAATGGTGGGAAAAGCAGGTTTGGGGGAAAGAGAAATTTAGTCTTGCTTACTGGACATCCAAGTGGCAATGGAAAGCAGGATGTAGGATATACTCACTTGAAGTTCAAAGGAAGTGGTCCATCTTTTATTAAATTCATAAGTCAACTGAGGAATTCCATTCAAAACTTTCAGCCTCTACTGTGTTCCCTTTCCTCTTTTCTGCACGTGCCTAAAACTCCTTGGAGCTCTCATTTGCCTACTGCCCACCCCCCTCCACCCTCTGCAAACCCAGGCTGCCATCCTCCCCATAGCTTTATTATGTAGGTTGACTGAACCTCCCACAAGTGCTTCTCCTCCACCTGTGCCCCTCTGAGTCAGCACTTCTCTGCCGTTTATCAGATCTGCATTCCCACATCTAGGAGCCATTCTAAAAAGATAAATACTCCCTGGAGGGCAGACAGTGGATTGATTACAAGGAAGGGAATGAAAAGAAAGGATTTGGGCTGGAAATTGTGCATTCTTTTGGGGTGCTATGAACATGAGTGAAATCTATGGACAGCCCCATTGTAAATATCAGTAATAGTAACAATATATGTATGTGTACATATATGTATGTGTATGTATATGTATGTGTACAGATGTATGTATATCAGTCATAAGTGGCTAATGTTCATTATTTCAATGCAAGTTTAATAGAATGATAGAACTTTAGAACTTTAGCACCTCTGGGAGTTTAAAATTGTCTAGTCCCACCCTATCACTTATAAATGAAGAAATCAAGATCAATAGCAGTGAACTAACTTGTCTTAGATTCACTTTTTCTCACAAATGTCTTCCTCTATTAACTGCCATGTCAGTATAGTGTATGTATGCGCATCTAATCAGTATAACTAATGGAGCATCTACAACATGTAATACTACAACATACAACAAGAAAAGTGCTTTATATTCACCATTTTATTGAATCCTCACAACCCTATGAGGTAGCTTAAATCAGTCTAGTTTTGTAAACAAGTATACAGGGACTCACAGAGGTTAAGTGATTGGCCCTAGGTCACACAGCTAGGCAATGAGTGAGCCAAGTCTAGTCTATATCTGATTCTAACACCTTTCCATTCACAAAGCTTCCTCTCAATTGTGGCATGTGCTTGGGTTAGGAGAAGAGGGATGAGCCACATTAGATTAATAACTCATTCTCTCTGCATCTGTTTTGGTCTGCTAAGGACACACCTGGGGGGGTCCCAGAGATTGAACCGGCGTACTTGGTAAACACCGAGTTTTTCTTCATGATCTACCTTTGTCTTCATTCATAGGTTCATTATTTCATTTTCTTGTTTTCAAGAATGCATTTTCTAGGCACTTCACCAAAGAAGACTTTCAGGCAGCTAACAGATACATGAGGAAATGCTCACGATCATTAGCCGTTGGAGAAATGCAAATCAAAACTATAATGAGATACCATCTCACTCCAACAAGGCTAGCATCAATCCAAAAAACACAAAATAATAAACGTTGGAGAAGTTGTGGAGAGACTGGAATGCTTATACACTGCTGATGGGAATGTAAAATGGTACAACCACTTTGGAAATCGATTTGATGCTTCCTTAAAAAGCTAGAAATAAAAGTACCATACGATCCAGCAATCCCACTCCTTGGAATATATCCTAGAGAAATAAGAGCTGTCACACAAATAGATATATGTACACCCATGTTCAATGCAGTACTGTTCACAGCAGCAAAAAGGTGGAAACAACCTAGGTGCCCATCAATGTATGAATGGATAAACAAATTATGGCATATTCACACAATAGAATACTATGCAATGATAAAGAATAACGATGAATCCGTGAAACATCTCATAACATGGATGAATCTGTAAGGCATTATGCTGAATGAAATTAGTCAATTGCAAAAGGACAAATATCATATGAGACTGCTATTATAAGAACTCAAGACAAGGTTTAAACACAGAAGAAAACATTCTTTGATGGTTTTGAGGGTGGGAGGGAGAGGGGAATTCACTAACTAGATAGTAGACAAGAATTAGCTTAGGTGAAGGGAAGGACAACACACAAAACAGGGGAAGTCAGCACCACTACTCTAAACAAAAAGCTAAGAAGTTTCCTGAACACAACCAAACACTTCAAGGGACAGTGTAGCAGGGGCAGGGGTCTGGGGACCATGGTTTCAGGGGAATCAAGGTCAACTGGCATAACAAAGTTTATTAAGAAAATGTTCTGCATCCCACCTTGGTGAGTGGCATCTGGGGTCTTAAAGGCTAGTGAGTGGCCATCTAAGACACATCAATTGGTCCCAACCCACCCAGAGCAGAGAAGAATGAAGAACATCAAAGACAAAAGGAAAATATTAGCCCAAGAGACAAAAGGGCCCACATAAACCAGAGACTCCATCAGCCTGAGACCAGAAGAACTAGATGGTGCCCGGCTACCACTGACTGCCCTGACAGGGAATACAACAGAGAATCCCTAATGGCAGGAGAAAAGTAGAGTGCAAAACTAAAATTCTAGTAAAAAGACCAGACTTAATGGTCTGACTGAGACTGGAGGAACCCCAGAAGACATGGCCCCTGAACTCTCTGTTAACCCAAAACTAAAACCATTCCCAAAGCCAACTCTTCAGACAAAGACTAGACTAGACTATAAGACATAAAATGATACTTGTGAAGAGTGTGCTTCTTAGTTCAAGTAGATACACGAGACTAAATGGGTGGCTCCTGTCCGGAGGTGAGATGAGAAGGCAGAAAGTGACAGGAGCTGGTTGAATGGACATGGGAAATCTGAGGTGGAAAGGAGGAATGTGTGGTCACATCATAGGAATAGCAACTAGGATCACATAACAATGTGTGTATCAATGGTTGTATGAGAAACTAACTTAAACTATAAACTTTCACCTAAAGCACAATTGAAAAAAAAAAAAAAGAATGCATGTTCTATATTCCCAAATAGGTGTAGCTGTGAGGGGAAGATGGATAAAGTACCCATCCTGTTCCATAAAGAGAGAGAAAGAGTACATACAAGAGAGAACATGCAAGCTTTATTAACTGTATTAAATGGAAGTATTCTAACATGAAAATCAATTACAAACAGAAATTGGACATGAACAAGTGACAGGAACTTGTGACAACCAAACATAAGGCAGTAATTGTTGCATAAACTAACCGTACTTAATCAAGACAAGGCACAAATAAGCCACAGATCTGCTCCTCTTATCTTGCATTGTGTTGTATTTCCCAGCCATACCCTGTCTCCGGAGTGAATTCTAAAAAGTCCTTCTACAGAGTAAATTGGAAAGGAGTCTGAGCTTTGCTTACCAAAAAGAATTTTCTAGAAGGGATAGAGGGAAAGATAATGGGGCTTCCCAGGAACATAAACTTTTATTGTTAATTTTTCAGAGGCTAAATCCATGTTCTCATTCATTGCTCCTTTTGCTTTAGGTGCTCCACTTTTAAAACCGTTCCTCTTGTTGAATATACCTTCTTCTTCAAGGCGAGCAGAAAGGCAAGGAAAATTCTTGCAAATTAAAAAGAATATATTTGAATCAGCCAGCCCGATGTTTTCATTTTGATGGGAACATTTTATTGGTCCCATGCATCGTGCCTCCACCATTTCTACATTTTCACTCAGAAGCTTTAGATAAAGAATAGGCAGTCATTGTCAGTATGACGTATTTTAACTTCCAACTGAGACTTGGTCAGGGTTTCTCAACCTTAGAACTGTTGGCATTTTGGATGGGATAATTCTTTATTGTAGGAGTTGTCCTGTGCATTGCAGGATATTTAATAACATCTCTGGTCTGTACCCACTAGATGCCAGTAGCACCTCCCCTAGCCATGACAATCAAAAATGTCTCCAGAGAAATGGCTGATTCTAGGTCTGAGGAGGGAATATACCAGATAAGCCTGGAGCAGATTGTAGTGCCAGAAAGAATGGAAGATATCAAACACACATAGATACTCAATGATGGGGGTAGGTTAGAGGGATACAGGAGACAACCGACAAAGCTTTCAATGGCCAAAGCTGGAACAATCTGAACAACAAAATGAATAAAGTAGTATTGGATTAAAACCCAAAGTATACAATTAATACCCATGTGTTTATACTGATATAAAGAAATGATTAAGTAAATAAATAATTGAGAATAGACAAATTTCCTTAGCAGAAAAAATTTCTAATAATTTATGTAGCTACTTTGCCTTCAAGGAGGTGAAGCATAACTCCCCATTCTTTAAGTGTGAACTGCACATAGTGACTTCCTTCCAAGGAGTGCAGTATGTAAAGGGGTGGGGAGAGTAACTTTTAGAGAAACCTGACAAACACTACTTCAGGTCAGTACCAGTAGAGCTAAATGGTATTGATAGTCTGTGCCCTTGAAAAGATGCGATGAAAATGGCACTTTACCTCTGTGTTCTTCTACCCAAAACCGCATAAATAAAAAAAAAAAAAAAAAAAAACCAAACCCATTGCCGTCAAGTCAATTCCTACTCATAGTGACCCTATAGAACAGAGTAGAACTGCTCCATAGCATTTCCAAGGAGTCGCTGGTGGCTTCGAACTGCTAACTTTTTGGTTAGCAGCTAAAGCTCTTAACCACTGTGCCACCAGGGCTCACTGTGCCACCAGGACTCCAAACTTGAGAAAAATATCAGACAAATCCCAACTGGAGGACATTCTACAAAATATCTGACCTGTACTACTCAAAATGTCAAGGTCATCAAGCACAAGGAAAGTATGAGAAACTGTCAAAACCAAGAGGAGCCAAAAGAGACAGATGACTAACTGTAATGTGATATTCCGTATGGGATCCTGGAACAGAAGACGAACATTAGATAAACTAAGGAAATCTGAGTAAAGCATGTCATTCATGTGTGCCGATGAGTAGATTCCAACTCACAGTGACCCTACAGGACAGAGTAGAACTGCCTCATAGTGTTTCCTAGGCCATACTCTTTATGGAAGTAGATTATTAGGTCTTTTCTCCCATGGAGCCACTGGTGGGTTCCAACCACCGACCTTTCAATTAGCGGCTGAGCACTTAACAATTGCACCACCAGAGCTCTTTGAATAAAGAATAGACTTTAGTTAGTAATAATATATCAGTATTGGTTCATGAATTGCTACAAGTGTACCATACTAATTACTACCATGTAAGGGGTCTTTGGGTGCCACAAACAGTTAAGCACTTGACTACTAACCAAAAGGTTAACGGTTCAAGCCCACCCAGAGGCTCCTTGGAAGAAAGGCCTAGTGATCTTCTTCCAAAAGCTCACAGCCTTGAAAACCCTATGGAGCACAGTTCTACTCTGCAATACATGGAGTTGCCATGAATATTCCATAAGTAGGAATCAATGGCAACTTGTTTGCTTTATGTGGGTTTTTGCTGTTGTTATTGTTTCATATGTTAATAAGAGGGGAAACTGAATATGGGATGTATGGGAACACCCTGTATTATCTTAAAAACTTCTCTGTAAATCTAAAACTATTCTAAAATTTAGAAAAAAGACTAATTAAAAAATGTCTCAAGATATTACCAAATGTCTGCAATGGACAAAACTGCCCCCAATTGAGAACAACAGCTGTAGAGTATCTGGGTTCAAGTCCCACATTTACCATTCTCTAGCTATGTAACCTTTCCATCTCTGAGCCTCTGGAAAATGGGCACGATTATAATACTTCCCTCAGAGGGTTGATGTGAGAATTCAGTGAGGTGATGTAAAGCACAGGCTGGCACCTAGTAAGCACTTGATAAACATTAGCAATGCTACTGGCATTGACCTCCATTATTATCAATTCACCTTATATGAATGAAGCGCTGCTGACACATTCCTATTTGTTCCTAACCCATCAGGTTCCAGAAAAAAACAGATTTCAAGGGCAATCTGAGTTTAGACAAATCTCTCTTCTTGCCTTGAGAAACAGAATGTGCCTTTGAAAAATGACAGCTCTCCTCTGAACCTTCGGCCTTTCTTGGGAAAAGCCTGAACACTGATTGAGAGGGGCATTTTCTGCACTGGTGCCGAGACAGCCCAGCCCACCTGCATCCTATTTACCCAGTTAGCCTCAGTTATTGAATCCTGTGGTGAGAAAGGCAGCGAGGTGGTGAGATGAAAGATGGAGCCGTCCGTCTGGGCGGGGAAGTGAGAACAGGGGCCTCCTTTCCATGAGGGGCCCACCCCTGGTGCTGCATCTACTTGGGGTGAATCATGCCTGAAGAAGGTTTCCAAACTACAGTCAAAAATAGCAAATTAACTTCCAAATTATAGTCAATAATATTGACTATTTGATACTGGGGCTTTTTAGTTATCTAACACCTCCCCTCCCTTCACAGCATCTTGCCCTCACAGCTGGTTAAATATAAAGACCTCTGCCATTAGGGAGCTTAAGGCTAAAGGAAAACACAGGAAGCCATAACATTATATTTTAAAAAGGACACAGCCTATTAGAAGTAGCTGAAGGCTACTGCTCTAGCCTCTGTTGTAACCGAGGCTGAAACACAAAGATCAGCCTCTGGCAGCTGTGTGACTTCTCATTTGCTTGTTGTTGTAGAAAAACATGATCTTTGAAGTCAGGTCAACCTGGATTCAATTTCCTCCAGTGTCACTTTTCAACTGTGTGACTGTGGGCCAGGCTCTCCTACTTTTCTAAGCCTCCATTTTTTTCATCTATAAAATGGGAGCGATTGTGAGGACTAAATAAGGAGATTTATATATAAAAGACATAGGGCACACTGGTGGTTCAGTGGTAGAGAGTTTGCCTTCCATGGAGGAGACTGGGTTCAGTTCTCAGCCAGTGTACTTCATGCGCAGCCAACACCCATCTATCAGTGGAGATTTGTGTGTTGCTATGATGCTGAACAGGTTTTAGTGGAGCTTCCAGAGTGAGATGGACTAGGAAGAAAGGCCCAGTAATCTACTTCCAAAATCAGGCAATGAAAACCCTATGGATCATGGCAGTCCAGTCCACCTGGTGCAGGACCCGGCAGTGTTACTTTCAGCTGTGCATGGGACTGCTGTGAGTTGGGGGTTGTCTTAACAGCAGTAAGAGCAATAAGAATATGTGGTAAAAGAAAAAATGAAAGGACCCAAAATGGTAACAGTGGTCAGAGAGAAGATGATGATCCTGGATGGACTGTTCCTGGAGAATAATACCTTCCTAAAGTTCAAGAACATAAGGAGAACATACTACGGATTTCTAATCAGTTAGTATATCTATTATCTCCTACTAGGTTCTTCATTCTCTCCAACTATGCACCAGTTAGATGCTTTATCCCCCTGGGAACTGAGGTAAGAGGATGCTGATTTCTTAGAGTAGATTCTAGTCTATCAGATCCCTGTGTTCAGTTAGTAAAAATCATTTGAAGGGCCACATGAGGAAATAGTTCAGTCCAAGCAGTCTCTGTGGAAGAAAGGTGCTGGAGAGTGGGCTAACTCCAAGACAGGGTTTATAATGGGGTGTGGGCTCCTCAACCCCAGGACAGACAGGTATGTAGGGCTTCAGGGGATCAGCTATGTGTTATTGCATGAATTTTAGATCTTGACCCTTTTTTTGCATCTTCACCTCTGAAATCCCTACTTGAGCCCGTTTTCCTTGGCTTCATTCATTTATCCATTGAAGAAATACTTATTAAGTACCTACTGTATACCTAGACACTGGATACAGAGGTGAAAACAAGCAGGATGCCAGCTGGCATTTTAATGATGGGAAACAAACAATGACCAAGGGAACAAGATCACCTCAATGACGCATGCTATAAAGAAAATAAATCAAGGTCAGGGGACAGAAAGTAACTAGATTTGAGGGAAACTGTAAATAGGAGGGAGAGGAAAGCATCTCTGAGGAGATGGCATTGGAGATGAGAACTAACAGGAGAGAGGTGCCAAACATGCAAAGATCTGTAGAAAGAACTATCCAGGCCAAGACAACAGCCAGTGCAAAGGCCCTGAACGGGGATAATCTTGATTGCTTCTTGCTATCGACTTAGGTGTGCCTTACCCAGATCCAATAACCTGACTTCTTCCTCCTCAGGAAAGTAATTTAGACCATCCCTGTGTGGGCTGTTTGTTTATTCATTTGTTGGTTCATTCACTCATGTACTCAATTATTTATTGAGTTCCTACTACTTGCCAGCAGGGACTAGGAATAGAATAGTGATCAAAACAGACATGAGTCCATCCTCATGGAGCTGAGAGTGTACAGAGAAGATCCACAAAGCATTCCAGGTAGAGCCCCTGTCATGGTTTGAATTGCGGCCCTCAAACAACGTGTGCATCAATTTGGCTAGGCCATGATTCCTGGTACTGTGTGATTTTCCTGTATGTTGTAAACCTGCCTCTATGATGTTAATGAGGGAGGATGGGTGGCGGTTGTGTTAGTAAGGCAGGACCTGATCTACAAGACTGGATTGTGTCCTGAGGCAATCTCTTGAGATACAAAAGACAGAAGTGAGCAGTGAGACAAGGGGACCTCATACCATCAAGAAAGCAGTACCGGGAGCAGAGCACGTCCTTTGGACCGGGGTCCCTGCGCCAAGAAGCTCCTAGTCTGGGGGAACACTGGTGAGAAGGCCGAGAAAGAAAAAGCCTTCCCCTGGAGCTGACGCCCTGAATTTGGACTTTTAGCCTACTTTGACTGTGAGGAAATAAATTTCTCTTCATTTAAACCATCCACTTGTGGTATTTCTGTTATGGCAGCACTAGATGACTAAGACAGCCCCAAAACTGTCAAATGTTAGTATCTCAGAAGAACACTTCAGAGCCCATACCTCGGACATGGCTGAGAGATGGAACCCCAAATTTCGATTGCAGATGGAGGTTGGGAATACAGCTAAGACTTTAGAGTCAGAAACACTTTGCCGCAAATCCCAATGTTTCCACTGACTAGCTGTGGGAACTTGGCAAAGTCATTCAGTCTCTCTGAGCCTCAATCTTCTCATGTCTAAAATGTCTTGATTTTATGAGACTTAGCTGTGATACGGTACGCAGGGCCCAGCATATAGCAAGCTCTTCATAATGAGGAAGGTGACATTTTGCCCCATTTTTTGCTGTCATTTGAGTAAGTGAACCATGCTTGTTTCCCTGAGAGAGGAAAACTATATAGACTACATCAGGAAGAAGTGGTGGTTTTTCAATGAATCTAGTTTAATCTGATTTGTACAAAGAGAATATCATATCCCCTTAAAATCCAAAGCAGGCATTTTGCCCAAAGTTACTTATTCCACTTTCTCGATGAACGCATTCATTCTCCAAAGACTTTATATCAGCAGCCCCTTTTCTGAGACCTGGATTCTCCAGTTGCCTATGCAATAATATTGGTTTAAAAATTATCTAATATTGACTTGGGTGGGACATAGAAAAAGGCTATTCTTCTCACACCTGGAGGGGACTGCAATGAGTCACTGCAATAGAATCCAGGCAAACATCTTGAAAAAAGCAATGTCATTTCTCACCATTTGGCAGTAACCAGCCCATCCAGGAAAATGGAATTGATCAGCGTTGAATTGTGCCTTACTAGCTATGCTCTACCAAATTTGGAAACCAGGAACTACTGCATAATGTTACCCCATAGCATTCAACTGCTTTTAAAACCTGTTTAGCTCTAATTGTGAAACGAAACAGACGTTGTCAGTTCCGATCGCTCACACACTCTACATCTGCCAAGGCCCTTCACAGGCTCGTGGGAGAGACCCTAGGGGGAGAGTTAGACGTTGGGTTTCTCAAATACCTCCTGGAATTAGGATCGGCGGTAGAAATAGAGAGGTGTTGTATGAAGGTCAGTTTCCAGCTATGTCAGGCACTAGACCTTAACCGGCAGCGGGGAGCAACACCATTGATTTGTACAAGGCCCCAGGAGTTACTCAGCTGTATTAAACTATTAGGAGGAAGAATGAAAATCGAAATAGATAGCATCCATTTGAGGTGGGCTGTTGGAGATGTGTTCACTGAGAGTGTTAAATTCAATAGAGATGACAAGGTCAGCTGAGATCCATTGCCTTATTCCAAGCAGATTAACGTTCAGGTTCTCACCACAGGTTATTGCTGCACACTTCATTAGATTATCTAACCTGAAACAATAACTGTTAAATTCCAAACTACATCTGGGTCTTGGAAACCGTTCCTCAGAGATACCTTAACCTTGGGGAGGGGCAGCTGAATGAGAATGGATGTGTCGTCTTCTGAAACTTGCTAGAGCTAAGAGTTCACAAATTGACACGCAGACATATTCTGAATTCTGTGGCGGTTCAAGCTTAGCTAGAGACTTGTGTGGTTCTGTGTCTGGCCAAAATTGCTCCAGTCCTTTAAAATATTACATTGGAATCACACTCACCAATAGGACACTTCCCTCGAAGTTGCTGTGCAAGGTTGTTTACATTAAAATTATGTCTGCCTTGTGGCCTTTGGCCGAATTTGTCATCTAACTTTGGCCAAAATTCATTTTCACCTACACCATTTTGAGGTCAGGAAGTTCAACCTGACTAGTGAGAATATGACCACAAATTTTCAACTCTTTCAATTCTGTGTTTAAACTTCATCTTTTTTCTGCCTTGTTTCCACAGGCCAGGGTCGGGGGGGGAGGTGTGTGTGTGTGTGTGTAGTGTTCCTTGATCAGTCTTGTGCTTTTGTAAAGTGACAACATTTTACCCTAACGTTATTTTTCACCTCCCTACCCTCCAGGATATCATTTTTCTTCCAGAAAAAAGAAATGTTTTCATGAGGACAAGAAGCCCTCATTCTTTGCTTCAGAGAATGAATTTATTCATTCATTGAATAAGTATTAATTGAGCACTTATTATCTCTCAGGCCTTGTTTTAGGCACTAGAACTACAGTGATAATACTGAGGGAATCTCTGGAACTGAGGGTGAAAGACAATAAACAAGTCAATGAAAAATGCCTAATTTCAGAGAGCAAATGAGACAATACGGTAAAGTAAGGTAAGGTTACCTGCCCCCATGAACAACTGCCTCCTTTGCCATGAGGCCAGAATGCCTAGCTACCATTACTGAACGTTTTGATCAAAGATTCTATAGCAGAATCCTGATCAAAAGGGGGAAAAAACAAAACAGAATTTAAGAATTTCATGGAATCCAGCCTATCTGGAGCCATGGAGGCTGGATGAACCCCTGAATCTATTGCCCTGAGTTAATCTTTAAACCTTAAACCAAAAATATCCCCTGAAGTCTTCTTAAAACCAAACAGTAATATAGTTTGACTAGTAAAGAATGTCTACCTTGAGCATTGTATTCTTTTAAGAACTATCAATATGGGATCAAATCGACAACAGCAACTTGAGAGATTAGATAGGAACTTTAGCGGGGAGTGAGTTTATGTTAATGGGGGAGGAAAAATTCAGAAAAGGAGGGCGAGAACGGTTGCACAACTCAAAGAAAGTAATCAGTGCCGCTGAATTGTACATGTAGTAAGTGTTGAATTAGTATATATTCTGCTGTGTATACTCTAAACAACAACAACAAAAATAAAATAAATTAAAATAATAAATAAATTAAGTATGGTAATAAAGCATACTATATTAGACAGAGTGGTCATAGAGTGCCTTTCTGAGAAGTGGCATTTGTGCAGAGCTCTGAAAAGATTTTTAGGAAAGAATATTCCAAACAGATGGAATGGCAAATGCAAGCCTCTGAGAGAGGAACAAGCTTGTTTGGTTGGAATAACAGAAAGAATCCAATGAGAAAAAGATGAAGACCCAGAGGTGGGCAAGGGCCAGATCATGTGAGGCCTTCTCAGACCTAGTCAGGAGTTTGGATTTTATTCTCTGAATAAAGATTTTATTATTCTTTGTCTAGTAGGAGAAGGATGTGAACTGCTTTAACCTTTTAAAAGATTAAACATGGATGTATAATGAATATACCTGTAACTTTTTTTATTTATATACTTTTATTGTGATATATACACATACATATATTGCCATTTTAGCTTTTTTTAAGTGTACAATTCAGTGACATGAATTATTTCCCCATGTTGTGCAACTATCACCACTATTTTCAAAAGTTTTCATCACTCCAAACAGAAACTCAGTACGCCTTAAGCAATAACTTGCCATTTCCCCTCCTGCCCACCCCTGGTAACCACTAATAAACTTTGGTCTCTGTGTATTTGCCTATTCTAGATATTTCATATAAGTGGGACCGTATAATATTTGTCATTTTGTATCTGACTCGTTTTACTCAACATAATGTGTTCACAGTTCTTCCACATGGTGGCATGTATCAGGACGTCATTTCTCTTTATGGCTGAATAATATTCCATTATATGCATATACCACATTTTGTTTATCCATTCATCTGCTGTTGGACATTTGGGTTGTTTCCACTTTTTGGCTATTGTGAATAGTACTGCAATGAACACTGGGATACAAGTATCTATATGAGTCTCTATTTTCAATTCTTTTAGGTATAAACCTAGGAGTGGAATTGCTGGGTCATGTGGCGATTCTTTGTTTAGCTTTTTGAGGAACTACCAAATTGTTTTCCACAATGACTGCACCATTTTACATTCCCACCAGCCATGTACGACTGCTTCAATTTCTCTACATCCCCACCCAACACTTGTTAAACTTCATTTTTCTGAATATGGCCATTCCAGTGAGCGTGAGTGGCATCTTATTGTAGTTTTGATTTGCATTTCCCTGATGCCTAATGACTCTAAGTATCTTTTCATATGCTTATTAGACATTTGTATATCTTATCAGGAGAAATGCCTATTCAAGTCCTTTGCCCATTTTTAAATTGATTGTTTTTTTAATTGGGTTGTAGGAGTTCTTTATATAGTCTGGATATTGAACTCTTATCAGATATACAGTTCAAAAATATTTTCTCCTATAGGTTGTTTCTTCACAAAAATATTTCCTCTTGATGAAATCCAGTTTATCTACTTTATCTTCTGTTTCTCTTGCTTTTGGTGTCATAGCTAAGAATCCATTGTCAGAAACAAGGTCTTGAAGCTTTACTCCTATGTTATCTTTTAAGAGTTTTATGATTTTAGTTCTTATGTCTAGGTCATTGATCCATTTTGACTTAATTTTCATATAGGGTGTAAGGTATGGGTACAACTTCCTTTTCTGCGTGTGGAGATCCAATTACCCCAGCACCAATTGTTGAATAGACTATTCTTTTCCCATTGAATGGACTTGGCACCCTTATTGAAAATAAATTGGTGGCTGATATGTGGGTTTATTTCTGGACTATCAAATCTATTCCATTGTTCTGTATATCTATCCTTATACCAGTACCACACTGTTTTGATTACTGTAGCTTTATAGTACATTTTGAAATCCAGAAGTGTGAGTCTTTCTACTTTGTTCTTCTTTTCACACCTAAACTTTTTATCTAACGCATCATTGCTTGAGAGTATGGACTTTGGGGATTCGATAGTTCTGAGTTCAAATCCTTGAACTACCATTTACTTGCTACATTGGGCTAGTTATTTAACTTCTAGACTTAAAATTCTTAACTTTAAAATGGAAATAATTATACCTGCCTCCTTAAATGGGATCATAAACATGTGTGACACATAGTAAATCCATAATATGTGGTACAGGTTATTCATGCATTGACTGACTTGTTTGTTTATTTGTGTGTCTATTTAACAAATATTTATTCAGTCACTAGGGCCACTGCCCCTTAAAAGTCTTGCATGCAGCAATTTTTTTAGGTACATATAATTTTTTTATTTTCAGAGCATACGATATCCTGTCATCACTTCCCCCAACTTTTTAATATAAAGAAGTTCCAAAATTATCATTTTTCAGATATTTTCGTGCTTACCCAAATCCCAAAGCCCTCCTAAGGACCTAGAATGAAGACAAAGATCCTAGATACCCATTCGCTAGGTAAGTAATAATCTCTCCCTACAGCCTTTGAAGACTAAGGTTTTGTGGTGCTAAGTTAGTGATTCTCAACCTTTAAAATACCAGACATTTTGGGCATACATTAAAACAAGAAATTGAAAGCAACAACAAACAAATCTGTAATAATTACTGTATGATTCTCTTACAATAGGATAATGCTTCACAGTGTCTACCAAAGTAACCATAGTTTTCATACTCTTGGTTGATTGTCCTTCGATTCAATGCAAAATGTTTAGAACAGTTTACTTCCCTAAGCTCTCTAATATACCCACAAGGCTAAGTTTTTGAGCATTCTAAGAAATCCAGGCTTCTTCCTTGATGCTGACTTGACATCATGATTAGCCTTTTCTACTGTCCGCAGGTTCTCTTTACTCCACAGGGTATCATAAGTTTCACTCAGCACAACCTTATATCTGACAGAAATCATTATAATAATATGTACCCTCAATTGTAACAGGAATTAATTATATGCATTGATCAAAATTTGAGGGCAAACGTGGAGGATTCATGGCTCATCAGCAATATTGTGACATTCCTTTTGAGATCCTCTATAATTAATAGTGTCACTGGACTCCTGATTATTTCAAATTGCAATAATTGTTATTGGGATAATACCACATATACTGTGATATTGTCGGTGCACGAAATCCAGCCTAGAGTTTGATCAAAATTTTGCAAAGACAAAGAAAGCTCTGATGTTTCCTGAGAAACACCTGTCTGTGTCCTAAGTCACTATGTCCAGACAGGTTGATGACTTACTAAAAGATTTCCTGGAATGGTGCATCTTACAAATTCAGACTAATGAACACATCACAAAGCTCTAATGGCAGCTCAAAATAGAGTACCAAGTTGAGAGGTCCTGGGAACAGTGCTTCCAGATGCTGCTTTGTTCTTTCAGTAAAAACCTGACAGCATGTTCAGCAAATGTTTCCAGAAATGACCATGAGACCAACATGTACAAAGGAAATGCAATGCACACATGGGGAGCTGCTGAGTTTTACAGCCACATTGAACTAAGTCCTTGTATTTTGACATCCTTTGTACTCTAGTGTCAGGCAGTATCACCTAAAAGTACCATTCAAATATTTCCTCTTCTTAGTCATCTTGAGAAGACCTTGGTATGACATGCTCCCAGGCATCCTACTTTGTCCAACTTCAGGATATACTTACTAAGAGTTTTTCTAATAATAATGACAAGAAAAGCATTTATTGAGAAATTATTGTAATAAGTGCTTCACTTGCATTATCTCATTATTTCCTCTCAGTAATCCTATGAAGTAGGTACTATTGTTAGACTTATTTTGTCAATGAAGAAATGGAGGTGTCGAGAGGTTAAATAACTTGTCTCAGGTTACCTGTGCTCTATTTTGGAGATAGGAATTAAATCACATAAATTAAAAAGCGTTGGGTTTTCCACAGTTTGAGTGGTGAACTATTTTCTGCATTCCTCCATGTGCTATATGTTGGCTCTGGGGAAATCAGTCCTAACCATCAGAGCCCAGATCAGTCAACATATGTAAAAGTTAATAGGAAAAAAAATCAAGTCACTACCTTGAGAAAGGGTGCTGACTTAGCAGCCTGGAGGAGAATTTAACTCATCAAGCAGAGGTTCATTCTTTTATCCTCCAAAACCCTTCCTCCCATTGTGCATCTGGAATTTCTCACCTGGAGTAGAATAAATTGTTGGTCCTCATTCTTTACCTCTCTGACGTAGAATTATACATCATGCCTCTACCATGGCCTCGTGGTAGTTGGAATGTGTTTTCTCAGCCCTTGACTTTGTGCTTGGCCATGTGACCTGTTTTGACCAATGAGAAGTTAGCAAATATTATACAAGCATAAATTTGAATTGTTCTTTCACAATTGGGCTTGCCCTGTGGCATGAAAAGAGCATGTTCCGGGTAGCTGCTACACCTCAGCCTGCGCCACAGAACAGATGGACCTCAACCCAAAGCCTAGAGCCAAGCCCAGCTGACCAGCCGCCAGAAACAGAGTTGCCCAGATTATGCTAACCTAGATCAACTGACTCACTGACCCAAGTGCATGAGAATAAATGTTGGTCATTTTAAGCTGCTGAGCTTGGGGTGATTTGTTACACAGCATTTTCCATAGCCATAGTTGGCTAGTGTTGTTGTTAGTTGCCATCAAGTCAGCCTCCAACTCATGACGATTCTATGTGTTACTAAGTAGAACTGCTCCGTCTTGTCTGTAATCTTCACAGAAAGACATCTCAAGGTCTTTTCTTCCTTGGAGCCACTGATTAGGTTCAAATCTGGTCGCAAACTGCTTGCACCACCCAGGCTCCTTAAAACAAAACAAAAAAAACAAACACATTGCCATTGAGTTGATGCCAATTCACAGCACCAGGTACCTTATATACCTACAAGTACAAACTAGTGGTTCTTTTTCAGTTTCTGTGCAAATTCTTCAACAGTGACTCAGTATTTTCCTCCTGAATTTGCTGGATCACCTAAGCACAGGGTTGATAGTTCCGCTACTTGCCAGTGAAATTCCAAGTCCTATTGTGTTTAGTCCAGTGATTCATTGTGTGGATCCATCATTTGGTTGGAAGAGAAAGGATAGAAGTTAAGTCAGTTTATAAAGTAGAAATTATGGCTGGTCAAAAATTTGTACAAATTATTTCCCAAAAGCTTGCGAATTACACGCAAATTTCAGATCCATGATTTTCTGTGTGCAGCTCTGTATTTATATGCTCATCAAAGTTTGAGAATCCCTGAAGGAAGGAACAAAAGAAAAGTTTGTATGTAGATACCTGGACATTCAAACTCTTCTGCATTTAACATAACTGTACCAACTTCTGCAGTCTGAAATTGATCAAACATGCAATCAGAATGCATTGATAATTACTGGCAATTGGAATGTGATAGTTGGAAACAAAGAAGAAGGATTGGAGGTTGGAAAATATGGCCTTGGTGATAGGAACAATGTCAGAGATCGCATGACAAAATTTTGCAAGACCAAAGACTTCTTCATTGCAAACACCTTTTTTCAACAACATGAACAGTGACATGTGGACCTCACCAGATAGAATACACAGGAATCATATCAACTCTATCTGTGGAAAGAGATGATGGAAAAGCTTAATATCATCAGTTGGAACAAGGCCAGGGGCTATCAATTGCTCATGTGCAAGTTGAAGTTGAAGAAAATTAGAACAAATTCGCAAGAGTCAAGTACGACTTTGAGTATATCCCACCTGAATTTAGAGACCATCTCAAGAATAGATTTGACACATTGAATACTAATGACTGAAGACCAGATGAGCTGTGGAATGACATCAAGGACATCTTACATGAAGGAAGCAAGAGGTCATTAAAAAGACAGACAGAAATAAAAGACCAAAATGGATGTCAGAAGGGACTCTGAAATTTGTTCTTGAATGTAGAGTAGCTAAAGTGAAAGGAAGAAATGATGAAGTCAAGGAGCTGAACAGAAGATTTCAAAGGGCAGCTTGAGAAGACAAAATAAAGTATTATAATGAAATGTACAAAGACCTGGATATAGAAAACCAAAAGGAAAGAACACACTTGGCATTTCTCAAGCTGAAAGAACCGAAGAAAAAATTCAGCCTCAAGTTGCAATATTGAAGGATTTTACAGAGAAAATATTAAACAATGCAGGAAGCATCAAAAGAAGATGGAAGAAATACATCGGGTCACTGTACCAAAAAAGCATTGGTCAATGTTCAACCATTTTAGGAGGTAGCATATGATCAAGAACTGATGATACTGAAGGAAGAAGTCCACGCTGCGCTGAAGGTACTGGTGAAAAACAAGGCTCCAGGAATTGACAGAATACCAATTAAGATGTTTCCAAAAAAAATGCAGCACTGGAAGCACTCACTCGTCTATGCCAAGAACTTTGGAAGACAGCTACACAGCAAACTGACTGGAAGAGATCCATATTTCTACCCATTCCAAAGAAAGGTGATCCAATTGAATGTGGAAATTATTGAACAATATCATTAATATCACACCCAAGTAAAATTTTGCTGAAGATCATGCAAAAGTGATTGCAGCAGTACATCAACAAGGAATTGCCAGAAATTCAGGCTGGATTCAGAAGAGGACATGGAACCAGGGACATCATTGCTGATGTCTGATAGAACATGGCTGAAAGCAGAGCATACCAGAAAGACGTTTACCTGTGCTTTATTGACTATGCAAATGCATTCGACTGTGTGGATCACAACAAATGATGGATAACATCGCAAAGAATGGGAATTCCAGAACACTTAATTGTGCTCATGCAGAACCTGCACATAGACCAACAGGCAGTCACTCAAATAGAACAAGAGGATACTGCATGGTTTAAAGTCAGGAAAGGTGTGTGTCAGGGTTGTATGCTTTCACCATACTTTTTCGATCTATATTCTGAGCAAATAATCTGAGAAGCTGGACCATATGAAGAAGAACGCAGCATCAGGATAGGAGGAAGACTCATTAACAATCTGCATTATGCAGATGACACAACCTTGCTTGCTGAAAGTAAAGAGGGCTTGAAGCACTTACTGATGAAGATCAAAGACCATAGCCTTCATTATGGGTTACACCTCAACATAAAGAAAACAAAAATCCTCACAACTAGACCAGTAAGCAGCATAATGATAACTGGAGAAAATATTGACATTGTAAAAGATTTCATTTTACTTGGATCCACAATCAACGCTCATGGAAGAAGCAGTCAAGAAATCAAACAACGTATTGCAGTGGACAAGTCTGCTGCAAAAGACCTCTAGAAAGTGTTAAAAAGCAAAGATGTCACTTTAAGGACTAAGGTGCGCCTGCCCCAAGCCATGGTGTTTTCAATCGCCTCATATGCATATGAAAGCTGGACTATAAATAAGGAAGACCAAAGAAGAATTGATACCTTTGAATTATGATGTTGGTTAAGAGTATTGAGTATGGACTGCCAGTAGCATGAACAAATCTGTCCTGGAAGAAATACAGCCAGGATTCTCATTAGAAGCAAGGATGATGAGCCTTCATCTCACATACTTTGGAAGTGTTATCAAGAAGGATCAGTCCCTGGAGAAAGACATCGTGCTTGGTAAAGTAGAGGGTCAGTGAAAAAGAAGAAGACCCTCAACAAGACGGATTGACACAGTGGCTGCAATAATGTGCTCAAGCATAAAAACAATTGTGAGGATGGCACAGGAATGGGCAGTGTTTCATCCTGTTGTACATGGAGTCACTATGAGTCAGAACTGACTCGACGGTACCTAACAACAACGACAACATAAAATCCCTAGGAGAGATATGTGAGTAAACTCTAAATGTCCCTGCTTGCTCACAGAGTTTATGCCATTGTGCCATTGAGACTCCCTAATAACCTGTTTGAGGAGATGATTGAGTAGAATCTGGCAGTCGGGATGAGGGCCTGGGAAAAAGTTAGCTCTAAATTCAGCCTGTAGATTCAATGAATGCATGCTCTAATTCCACCATAATTCTTTTTTTTACCTGCTAAACCCAGAAAAACTTCAAATAACTTATAAAATAATTTTCCTTCATGTTCCCTATCCCCTTACATTGACTTTAGTGCCTTCATCTCAGGTAATGTCTAGGGGCTAGGGATGTAGACACATAAAAAAAGATACTTTGAAGGTCCTAAGCTTTGCCTCCACCAGCAGAATACCAATACCTAGAAACCCTGTCCTCACACCTATGGGAGGGTACTGAAATAAGTAAATGAATAAGTAGAATAACTTGTCTCTAGCAAACGTGTGGGAAGTTAGAAATTGGGCTCCATATGATTTGTTGACATCATAGGATGACACTTTCACTGTCTGTGGCAGAAAGACAATGCACTGAATTTCCCATAAAGCCACATTTATTCCATTTGACTTTTTTTTTTTTTTTAACATTATGTCCTTCCTGCTTTTTTGTGTTCAGATGTCTTTCTTTTATGGAAGACTGCTGAGGGAAGATGGTAGTGTGTTATGTGGTTGGGTGTGTGTGTCTATATGTGCAAGTGTGATGGTTTTTTTATGAGCTACTTTGACATGGAGAAAGTTAAGAATGCCATATTGATGTCCATACTTTACCTTGATAATTGACTGTTTGGGGAAACTCCAAACAACTTGGAAGCTTTGACTCAGATGGTAAAATAGTCTAGGGAAAGTTGAAGAAACATTCTAGTGGAAGCCTCTCTCCTCAGAAATGTCTTGAATGGACTGGGGAATAAGATTTCCAAAGGAAACTAGAATTCTTAACATTACAACCCTTTCATCTACTTTATCTCACTTGAAACTTTCCACAACTTTGAGACAAAAGTAGGTTATTAAACTTTTATTTTTTTTACAGTTGAATAAATTAAGTCTCAGAGAGGTTACGACCCACCTCAGTGCCAGAATTAAAATTTGAAACCAGACCTTCTCCTCCAACTTCAGAGCTCTTTCTAAGTAGAATGGAGTGACATGTACTCTGGCAAATTGCTGAGGCCAACTTTTTAGTTGGCTGAGAAGATATTTGCCTTAATGTTGTAAGTTTCTCCTGCTCAAAATCACTCTCTCATTTGGGATGCAACTAACTAGAATTCTACTCTAAGAATTCATGGAGGTGAAGTCACTTCCGAGGTTCACCATTCAGCCGGGGATTAGACAGCCCCATAAAACAAAACGGGACTAATGAGGCACAGCAGTCCAAGGACAAGGACTAGAAGGCAGAAGGGGACAGGAAAGCTGGTGATAAGGAACCTAAGGTTGAGTAAGGATAGTGTTGACATGTAGTGGGGTCGTTAACCATTGTCATAGGGCAACATGTGTACTAACTGTTTAGTGAGAAACTATTTTGTTCTGTAAACCTTCATCTAAAGTGAGAATAGCAGCACAACTGGAAGAACATAATCGATGTCACTGAATTGTGCATGTAGAAATTTTTGAAACGGTGTATCTTTGGCTATGTATATTTTAGCCAAAAAAAAAAAAAAGGTTGAGAAGGGAGAGAGTGTTGACATGTTGTGGGGTTGTTAACCAATGTCATAAAACAATATGTGTACTGACTGTTTAATGAGAAACTATTTGTTTTGTAAACCTTCACCTAAAGTACAATAAAAAAAATTAAAAAAATAAATAGCTGCAACAACAATTGAAAAAAAAAAGAATTCATGGAATACACCCATCTTTTTTTGTTTTGTTTTGTTTTGAAAAATTCATACTTACGTACAAGTATATAATTACTCTCAAGCTATTTTGGATTTTGAATGATCTTTAATTAAGTGGTCATACACTTAGCTCAATGTGCCATAGTTTTTATGGTTACACATAGTTTTTCCTATATACAAAACAGTTTTTATTCTCATCAGTCAGAATAACATAAGAACTACAAGTAAATATTCCGTATTTAGTTGATCCATAAACTCATATTCTTTCATTCTGATATGTTGATATGTTTATGTTTAGAAGAGACATGAGCGAGAACATAGAAACTAAGAATAGAAACTCCAATATAAATCCTACAAGCAAATATTACAACTAACCTGTCAAAAATTTTAGCAGAATAATTGGAAATTATGGATTGGCCTTATGTATTACAATTACTGTTTTCCTGTTAAACATTAAGAAGTATTTTGAGACAAGAGAGGACGATTAATTTCTTAAACACTTTATAAACTATTGTTTCTTATATGGAAATATTAACAGAAAGATTGCAAATCTAACTTTATTCTCTATAGACACTCTTCAGGGTTATGTCCCATAGTATATAAATAAGTGGCTTTAGTATTTTTTTAATTAGAAAATTTTGATCATAAGAGATATTATTGATGTTGTTATTGATAGCAATAAATGATATAAATGCTTCAAACCTTAAATATTGTTGTTGTTAGCTGCCATCAAATTGATTCCAACTCATGGTGACCCCATGTTTTATAGAATAGAACTGCTCCAGGTTTTCTTGGCTGTAATCTTTTTTGTTTTTCTTAATTTTATTGTGTTTTCAGTGAAAGTTGACAGTGCAAATTAGTTTTTCATTCAAAAACTTTGAACACAAATTATTGTGTGACATTAGTTGCAATCCCCGCAATGTGTCAGCAGTCTCCCCCTTTTCCTTTCTACCCTGGGTTCTCGGTGTCCATTCTTCCAGTTGTCTTGTCCCTTCCTACCGTCTTGTCTTTGCTTTGGGCAGGTGTTGCCCATTTAATCTCATATACTTGACTGAACTAAGAAGCACATTCCTCATGTATGTGATTGTTTTATAGGCCTGTCTAATCTTTGGCTGAAAGGTGGACTTAGAGTGGCTTCAGTTCTGGGTTAGCAGGGTGTCTGGGGGCCATAGTCTCGTGGCTTCCTCCAGTCACTGTCAGACAAGTAAGTCTGGTCTTTTTTGTGAATTTGAATTTTGTTCTGCTTTTTTGTCCCGCTCTGCCTGGGACCCTCTATTGTGATCCCTGTCAGAGTAGTCAGTGGTGGTAGCTGGGTACAGTCTAGTTCTTCTGGGTTTGTGCTGGTGGAAGCTGTGGTTCATGTGATCCATTAGAGAATACAACCATCTTTACCTGCCAGAATGCTGCATAGCTTTTAAAGCAGTGCTCAAAAGCCACCTCCTCCATGAAACCTTGTCTGAGTCCATCTCTTCCACCCAACCAAATATGATTTATCTCTGCTTTGACTAGCCCATTGAACCTTGTGTTTCCTCTTTGGAAATATACATAGCTGATAGATTAATTATCACCATACTGGTCTTAACCCTGCTACTAGATTGCAGAGTCATCACTGGGATACTTTCTAAACTTGAGTACTACTGCTTTTTTCTTTTGCCAACACATCACTCTTTCACTCTCTCAGCAAAAAGGGGTCTCTGAATCAACCCTGAGCCAACCCTATTTTCCCTCATATAAGCCCTGGAAATCAGTAAAGACAGAAAGATAAGGCCACCATGCAAAAGTCCTTGAGCTCCTTGTTGATATTCCATAGCATGATGAAACAGAAAGACCCTGGGCTCTAAAATGAGATGTACCGGGTTTCAATCCCAGTCTGTCTCATTCTGGTTAAGTATTCTTGGGCAAATCACTTAACTTCTCTTTACCTCCATTTCCTCATTGGTTAAAGCTTCAAATGCTATTTGTAAGGAATAAATGAGTCAAGGTATATGATTCAACTTGCATAGCGTCTGACACATAGTTTGTTGTTGTTGTTAGTTGCCATCAAGTTGGCTCTGACTCATTGAGACCTTGTGTATAACAGAATAAAATGTTGCCCAGTCCTGCATCATTTTCATGATCAGTAGTATATTTGAGTTCATTGTTTTGGCTATTGTGTCAATCCATTTCGTTGAGTATTTTCCTCATTTTCACTGACCCTCTACTTTACCAAACAGGATGTCCTTTTCTAGCGATTGGTCTTTTCCTGATGACATGTCCAAAGTAAGCAAGCCAAAGTCTTGTCATCCTCACTTCTAAGGAACATTCTGGTTGTATTTCTTGTAAGACTGATTTGTTTGTTCTTCTGGCAGTCCACAGTATGTTCAATACTCTTTGCTAAAGCCGTAATTTGAATGTATCAGTTCTTCTTCTGCCTTCCTTTTTCGTTGTCCAGCTTTTGCATACATATGAGGTGATTGAAAAGACCATGACTTGGGACAGGGACACCTTAGTCATCAAAGTGACGTCTTTGTTTTTTAAAACTTTAAAGAGGTATTTTGCAGCAGATTTGCCTAATGAAATATGTCATTTCATTTCTTGACTGTGGGGACACTCAGTTAAATGGTAGTTGCTTTGTGGTTATTGGTGCTGCTGCTATTTTTGCAGCTGTTCTTGCTAATAAAATACCTAGTCCATACTAACCCCTGAAGAAACATAAGCTCTTATCTACTATGCCCTTTTTACTCACAGCTATCTTTCTTTCCTCTCCAGTTCACTCCATGGGGCAACCAGCAGGTTTCTTGGTACAATATATAAATAGCAAATATTGGAACCAGAATGTTGGTTTAGTCTAGCCTTTGTTCCAGCCTTCCCACTGGCCTGCCTTTTAGATGGATGAACTGGAGCGGAAATAAGGAGGCAATGTTCTTTCTTTCTATCACACACCTAAGGGATTTTTTTTTTTTTTTTTAAGTCTTCTGAGAACATTGAACACTATCTCAAGCTCAAAGTAACTCTCAATGAGAGAAATCATTCATGGGAAACATGGAAAGTCTACTAAGATCAAAGCCAGACTGAATCACAGCTGGTCCCCCTACAATTCTCTCAAGAATGGGAAAGCAATAGTTGAAAAACTAGAATGGTGGGGTGGGGGTGAGGGTGAAAAACCACTGTGGCATTTAAATAACATTGACAACTTGAAACCAAACCATCATTTCCAGGAAAGTCTAATCTAAGACTCTGCAGCAGAAGCAGCTTTTTATACTTTAAGCTACTTGTCATTCTCATATGAAGGCTACAAGTCCATATTAAGAGTGTTGCCTGGAAATTGGAGTGTTAATGATGAATAAATTTTACCTTACAGGGAAGCCTCTGAGCCAAAGCTGGCTGTTCGCATCTTCCCCTGCCCCGTTTAGTTTATCTTGTAGGCGTATTAAGATTGGACTGCTGGCTCTTAAATGTAGCTTATTCTTTGGCTGGTTATGCAGTAGTTGCTATTTTGTACCCCCTCTGAGTTCCTGCTTTTCTGGTGGGAAGTTTAATAGCTCATTAAATGGTGTCCCAACTCAGTTTTTTTTCCTGCCTGACTTTCTGTTGTTTTATTGTGCACTGAGAAATTTGGAGATGAACTCTCATTTGAACAAGTAATTCTGCTTAAGGGATCATGCTCAGCCCACAACATAGGAAATTTTTTAAAGTAAATTAGCTTCGTAATACACATATTAAATATTATTGAAACCATGCTGTATAGTTTCCAAACTTCTTTCACATGCCTGATTTCATTTAATCTTTGCAAGGTAGAAAAGTATTCACTCATTTTTTTAAAAAATGCTTTTCAGTTCCTACTAAGTGCCAGGTACTGTGCTAAAAACCGGGTCTGCATTCTAGATAATATCACTTCTCTTCTGATTTGCAGAGAATGAACCTAGTTTCAGGAACATCAAATGACCTTACCAGGGTCACAAGCTAGTAAGCAGAAGTACCAGGTCCTCTGATTCAAAATCCCACGTTCCTTTACACAAAAAGAAACAGCTGAGTGGGACCTTGGAAGTTATACAATTCAAGACCTTTATTTTATGCATGAGAAATATAAGCAATCTACCCAAGGTTACGATTTACAAATAGCTGACTGGGGACAAAAACTCAAGTCTCCTAATACCCAATACAGCTGTTGTATCCAAAAGGATTCCTTAAGATCTATAGTATGTTTGTAGACTATTGCTAAAACCTACTTTCTTCTCTGAAGCACATGCTCTAAAATTCTTTCTCCGATTCACATCCTCTCAGAGCTCCTGATCTTAGACTAGACAAAAACCAGGAATTGTTGATTATTTGTAATAGTGATAAACTTTTATACCCCATTGCCATCAAGTGTATTCCTATTCATAGCGACCCCATAGGACAGAGTAGAACTGCCCCATAGTGTTTCCAAGGAGCAGCTGGTGGATTCAAACTGCTGACATTTTGGTTAGTGGCCAAGCCCTTAACCTCTACGCCACCAGGGCTCCGTAAGCATTTATAGAAGATATCATCTCATTACATACCTATGCAGATGTTAATGACAAATGGATTCGATCCATCCAAGAGTAATTGTATTTAAAAGACATATGCAAGGAAGAAGGAGCCCTGGTGGCACAGTGGTTAAGCGTTCGGCTGCTATCCAAAAGCTTGGTGGTTCAAACTCACCAGCCGCTCTGCAGGAGAAAGATGTGACAGTCTGCTTCCATAAAGATTACAGCCTTGGAAACCCTATGGAGCAGTTCTACCCTGTCCTATAGGGTCACTATGAGTCAGAATTGACTCCACAGCACACAACAATTATTCCTAGTGGAGTCCCTGAGCGGTACAAATGGTTGCTAACCAGAAGGTTGGAGGTTTGAATCTACCCAGAGGTGCCTTGGGAAAAAGGCCTGGCAATCTGCTCCTGTAAAGATTACAGCCCAGGAAACCCTAAGGAGCAGTTCTACTCTATTCTATAGGGCCATTATGAGTTGGAATCAACTAGAAGGCAACGGGTTATTTCTTATGCAAGGAAGTATCTACAAACTCTTAGCAGAGTGCCTGGCACACAGACGCTACTTAATCAACATGAAAGGAAGGAAGGAAAGGAAGAATCAGAGAATCTAAGTTCAATCTGTTGTTCTGCCATTTGCTAGAGTAAACCTGATGGGTCACTGACTACCCTGGTCTGTTTCTACAGCTGGAAAATGCAGAATAGAATACATTCCTTGAATATATCTAAAAGAACAGTGTCAGTGCAGGCTTCTGGCCCTCCTCCAGTGCTTCTGAGCAACAGGAAGGAGAGGAAGACCAGCAAAGCAGCGGGCTGCCTGGAGCGTTCCCACCAGAACAGCATGGGGAACCTTCCCTAGTCCCTGGGTTCTTCTGCAGCAAACGCACCATCTAGCAGAACTGGGTCACAGCTGGTTAAAAACCGGGTGTGATCTCTTACCTAAACTGACCTCACCACTGTCATCCCAGAAAGCTGCAGGTCAGCATTACCCTGAAGAGCTCCTGTGACAAAGGGACCAAGTAAACACCCCTGGTTTCTTTCCTCATAAGCATGAACCACACAGATGCCTCCCTCAAAATGGGAGAGGTAGACCACATATATTCTTAACTCTAATTAAATTTTGCTTCCTTTGATTGTGGTTTTTCTCATCATAATGTCATCACCGTAAGGTCAAGGGGTGGTCTCATTATCAGCGCTGCTAGGAGAATAAGGTGTATAAGGCCTTCATTCCACCTGAATAGATTCCTCCTGTATTCTTGGTTGTGTTAACTTTTGTGATAGAAAGAAAACAAACTGTATTATAGTTTTTTGTTCTATCTCTGTCTCTATGTGTCTCTGTTTTTAAAATCTCTTACTATAAAGTTGATCTGACCTACACATTTTCTCCCGAATTTTCTGACTCAGCTCCTTTGTTTTCAACAGCCTTGATGCCTGCAATCCTCCTGTATAATAAATACATCCCTAACCATCAATACCAGTCATTCAGCAATAAATACCAACTGCATTCACATACACAAAAGCATTTTTCAGGCAAAATAAGAGATCATTGGATGATAATGCCAAGATTAAATGTATCTAATTAGCTAGCAAGGTTCTTACAGAATGGGCAATAGAATTGAGAAGACTTGATGAGGAAGGTAGCAGATAGAAGCTAAAGTTTCAGAGAACATGGTACCCAGAGGACCAGGCCCAAAGAGGAGCAAGTGTGGAGGGGGGTCAGAAACATGAGTTCCCTTGTTGGTAGGGAGATGTTAAGAGAAGGGATTCCAACAGGTCTCATTTACGAGAACGTTTTACCTCAGCAAGCCTAAGGACAACTCTCGTCTCATTCCATCTCAGCCCCTTTCATCTTACCCACCTCATCCCACTCATTCCACACACACACACACACAAATTTAGCATCTACTATTGTGCTGAATTTATGTCGCCCTTAACCTACTACTAACTTGCGATAGAACTGGCAAATGGGTTAGAGACCACTTAAGAGGCAGAATAAAGGAGAATGAATACAAGCACTTTTGTAAAATTATGTCTTCTAAATGTATGTTTCTTAGTCATAAAAATCAGTTCTCTGTATTTCTAGTTGATGTTTAAAAATCAGAGATTCATTTTTCCTTCCTTATTATGAATAACAGTCCATTTAATGAGCACTTATGTGCTAGGCACAGTGCCAAGCACTTTTACCTGCATGATTTTATCTATTTCTCAGAAAACTGTAAGTACAGGCAGTCCCTGGGTTACGAACGAGATTCATTCCTGTGTCTTTAAGTCGAATTTGTAGGTAAATCAGAACAGGTGCATATGGTTCTTATCTAGCCTTACTTTAGTGCAAGAAAGGAGCCCTGGTGGCACAGTGGTTAAGAGCTCAGGCTGCTCACCAAAAGGTCAGCAGTCAGAATCCACCAACCGCTCCTTGGAAACCCTATATGGCAGTTCTACTGTGTCCTATAGGGTCACTATGAGTCAGAATCGACCCCATGGCAATGGGTTTGGGTTTTAGCGCAAGAAAAGGCTCAAAGCCTTTTCATTGGTTTAAAAGCTGCATATGCAGCAAGTGAAGGTGATTGTGATGAAGGATTTGTTGTGATAGAGGTTGGTTCATTCCTTTTAAAGTGAGGGCAAATTTCAAGAGACAGAAAGGGCTACATAGACCAGAGACTTCATTAGCCTGAGATCAGAAGAACTAGCGGGGCCCAGCTCCCACCAATGACTGCCCTGACAGGAAACACAGAAGAGAGTCTCGGATGGAGCAGGAGAAAGGTGGGGTGCAGAACTCAAATTCTAGTAAGAAGATCAGACTTAAGGGTCTGACTGAGACTGGAGGATCCTCAGAAAGCATGGCTCCTTGATTCTCTATCAGCCCAGAACTGAAACAATTTCCGAGGCCAACTCTTCAGGCAGGGTTTGGACTGGACAGTGGGAAATAAAGTAATACTCATGAGGAGTGTGCCTCTTAGCTCAAGTAGATACAAGAGACTAAACGGGCAGCTTCTGTCTGGAGGTGAGATGGGAAGGCAGAGAGGGTCAGGAGCTGGTTGAACGGACGTGGGGAATCGGGTGGGCAGGAGGGGTGTGCTGTCACAGTATGGAGAGAGCAACTGGGGTCACATAACAATGTATGTATAAATTTTTGTATGGGAGACTAACCTGAAATGTAAACTTCATTTAAACTACAAGAATAAAAAAATAAAGTGAGGGCAAATCTACATAACATTAAAGGGCAAGTATGGGTCGTCTGTAAGTCAGACGTTCATAACCCAGGGACTGCCTGTATTGTTGTTGTTGTTGTTAGCTGCTGTCGAGTCTGTTCCAACTTACAGAGATGCCATGTGTGCAGAGTAGAACTGTTCCTATAGAGTTTCCAGGGTGTGACCTTTTGGAAGCAGATCACCAGGCCTGTCTTTCTAGGGGCCTCTGGGTGAGTTTGAACCACCCACATTTCAGCTAATTGTCGAGCACCTACCTTTTGCTTTGACTGCTTGTTCAACTACTAGCCATTTACACCATCCAGGCACCCTTGAGTATTATTATCATTCCCATGTTACAGTTAAATAACATGAAGCTCAGTTAAATAATTTGTCCCAGGTCACACAAGGAAGCAAACGGCAACGTTAAGATGCAAACCCAAGTTTAGTTGACAAAGTTCAAACCCTAACCCATAGCTTTTTAAACATCTTTTCACTTCTCCTTCATTTTACTTATATATTAAAAAAAAAAAAATCTTGAATTAATTTCTTCAGCTCTTTGTCCAATATTAATTCTAGCTTGGAAACCCAGGGGGCGTAGCGGTTAAGAGCTACAGCTGCTAACCAAAAGGTTGTCAGTTTGAATCCACCAGCCGCTCCTTGGAAACTCTACAGGGCAGTTCTACTCCGTCCTATAGGGTCACTCTGAGTTGGAATTGACTCAACGGCAATGAGTTTGGATAATATGGCTAAAATTCTTCCTGCAACCCAACACTAACTTGTCGGCTTTTTAGTGCCTTCTCTTTTCCATTTCAAGTGGAGATGGATTGGAGACAGATGTTATTAACTCTGTTGTCATTGATCAGTGGCCCCATGAAGACATATGTGATGTCTACTTTTATTTCATTCATTTTTCCAAAGAACGAAAATTGGAGCTTCCTGTAGAAGTCAAATTCCACATTCATGGAATGTGATATTTTGTCCCACTACAACTTTTTCCATGAATGTTTTGCTTCTTAAAAAAAAAAAAGATTTTCTTCTTTTCAACATATTTACATAATTTTAATCTAACCATACCTCTGCTATATAAAATTCAAAAGATTATTTCAAATTTGAGCCTTGCAAGAAATTAGAATAATCTTTAAACATTTTATTTTTCTCCATCACACATATAACCACCTGACATAGACTATATATATTTTATTTTTTCATTATCTGTCTCTCTTTCACATCCAAAAAGAACATACAGTCTCTGAGGGTGGGGATTTTGTCCATTGTATTCACTTCTGTATCCCCACTGTCGACAATTATTTGACAATAAATAATTGTCGAATGAATGAATGAATGAAAGATTCTGACCAAATGTGTCTCCAAGTTGACTTCAGGTAACTTAGTGTTGAAGCTGTTCAATGAACACGATAGAAAAATGTCCCTACTGACAGCTCCAACTGGTCCCTCAACTATCATTTATGCTTTGCTCCTATTTGCAGATATAGTCATCTTCTCAAAATGCAGATTGGATTACACGGTTTCCCGCCATGTTTAGAAGAAAATTCAATTCCATAACAGGGCCTACAAGGTGCTGTTACATGAGCTTTCTCTCTCTACTTGTCCAGCCTCATTTTATCCCTCTCCTCCCTCTCCCTCATGTCCACCTGACCACACTGGCTTGCTTTTAGTTCTGGGCTGCACCAAGTTCTTTTCTGCCTCAGCATCTAGTAAACTCCTACTTATCCTTCAGAGTCTCAAGAAAAATGTCCCTTCCTCAGAGAAGCTCTCTCTTATTCCTGGTCTCAACCAGGTCCCCCTTTTTGCTTCCTTCTAGCCCATCTACCTCTCATGGCATTTATATCAATTTGCCATCCCATATTTATTGATATGATTGGCTATTTAATAAGTTCTATGGAGGGAGGAACTATGTCCATTAATTTCACCACTACGCGTGGCATATGGTGGTAACTTAATAAGTATTTATTGGCTGCATACATTAACGTCCTACTTAACCTTTAAAATCTCCTCTTATTAATGTGCTGGTTAGTTCTGGGCTGCATTTAGATCTCTGGAAAGCAGGCATTTGTCTTATTTATCTTTGTTACTCCACAGTACTTCCCTCGGTCCCTGCCACAAAGCAAATATTCGCTAGTGTTTCTACAAGAATCATCCCATAAAGCAATACAATTCAGGAGCAGGTATTCAACAGAGGCTAAGGAGCAGGTATTCCACAGAGGCTGCTAACATCCTCAATCCAACTAGAATAATTCTCTATCTCCCTGCCTGCCTGCCTCATTAAACAGGCTAAGGTGCCTCTGCAGCTTTGCTGAGTTTCCATTTGCATTTAAAGCTGTGTCGGTGGATGTTATTTTAATTCAGGTGTCATTAGTTTGCAAAGGCTCTTACTAGTAACTGCACAGGAGGCTCCAAAAATACCAGCAACATAACTGATGATGACTTCCATGGAGACTGAGTGTCTTAAGACACTTAAATTACACATAAATCAAGAATAAATGTGACAGTGACACCCTTACGGCCATTGGCCATCACCCTCTGAAGGGTAAGCACCTCACTACTGCAGTGTTAAATCTAGAATGTTAAATGAGATTGTTGGTAGGAACAGTGGTGACATCCTGAAGGTATCGGCATGGTGTTTGGGCCGAGAGACCCCACCTGCTTCCCGGTCATCCCTCACAAGAGAGCTTGAGGGAGTGGTGTACAAGAGATAGAATCTGAAGAAAGCAAAGTACTGATTTACGGTCAGGTGGATTTGTGCCTGCTTCCTTCCCAGTACGGCACTCTCTGGCAAGCTGAAGCTGAAGCACCGTGGCTTAGGGCCACCTTGTGTGTGGTCCACAGATCAGCGGCATCTGTATCTGCATCACCTGAGAGCTTGCCAGAAATGCGACATCTCTGGCCCCACCCCAGACCTACTGATTCTGAAACTACATATTAACAACATACACATTAAAGTTTGAGAAGCCTGGACTTAGGCAGAGAGATATGAGTTCCTAACGGAACAGAAGAGATATCTGGGCTTTCTCTATCCAGGTGTCTTCATCCCCTCGGAAGCAAGAGAAGGAAGGGAGGAGAGCAGAGGGAGAGCTAGACCCAATTGTTATGTCTAATAAAACGCATATTCCACATATCCTACTCTTCTTTCCTCTAGTCAGTGCCTTGGCAGAGCTTCAGGGGATATTATCTTCCCAGGTGGTATATCCCATAGCATGAAAGTCAAACAAAGGCCCAGTTCTAGGCTGACTTAGAGAAAAAGGCTTTCACAAGAATTTCTGAACTCAAAACTGATAGTAAGTCAACAACTTCTTCCCACTGATTCCAGAGGCTGTCAATGCCCAAGTCTCTGTGACAAAATGGGGAGGGGGTGGAAAGGCAGTACAGAGAGGGCTTATCATTTAATATTCCAAAAGATACAAGAAGTAACTTTTTGGAACCCAAAATCAAACTTTAAAAGTATGAATTTCTAGATTGGAAACTTTATTTTTATTCACCTTTCACACCTATAGTCTTGCTTAGAGTGGGTTGTAACTGGATCTCAGAGTTGAAGTTATGAATAAAGGAGATAAAATTCAGACATCTAGGAAGGAAAGGAAATTTATAATGCCATTGTCTGAGGTGTAAAAGGGATCTAGTGTAGTAGACCTGAGAGAGATATTAGGGGAAGAATTCTAGATTTGGAATGTGTTTTAGTTCATTCACAAGATGATTTTAACATTGGACTTTCTTACAAGTTTTGATACTATACCTCAACACCATATATATAACTTCTTAGTTTGCAGGAACCCCATCCAATAGTAAATTTGCCTTAAGGTATTCCGGAATCTGACCAATCAATTACTATTCCATTTTCTTGGGAGGAGGAGCCCTAGTGGTGCCGTGGTTAAGCGCTGGCTGCTAACCAAAATGTTGACAGTTCGAACCCACCAGCCGCTCTGAGGGAGAAAGACATGGCAGTCAGCTTCTGTGAAGATTACATACAGCCTTTGGAACCCTATGGGGCAGTTCTCCTCTGTCCTATAGGGTAGCTGTGCGTCAGAATCGACTCCATAGCAGTGGGTTTGGATTCTTGGGAGGAGCCACAAACAGGGTGTTGAAGTGTGACATGCAGGACAGGAATAAAGGGAAAAGGAGTCCAGAAGGTCACTGCAGAGTAGGGGTGAGGAGAGGATGGAGCACTCAGGACACTGAGGGAGAGGGGAGCGTCTCCTGACTTCAGACCCCTAAGAAATCCTTCGGATTCTTCAGAACAGCTTTAACTCTGCTTCCCAAGTAGAGGAAAAATTGTTGTTGTTGTTGTTGTGTGCCGTTGAGTTTATTCTGACTCTTAGTGACCCTACAGGACAGGGTAAAACTTCCCCATAGGTTTCGTAGGCTGTAATCTCTATGGGAGTAGATTGCCAGATCTTTTCTCCTGCAGAACTGCTGGTGGGTTTGAACCACCGACCTTTCAGTTAGCAGCCAAGCGCTTAACCATTGCGCTACCAGGGCTCCCTAGAGGGGGGGAAAAAAACCCGTTGCCATCAAGTCAATTCTGACTTGTAGCCACCCTATAGGACAGTAGAACTGCCCCATAGGGTTTCCAGGAGTGGCTGGTGGATTCGAACTGCTGACCTTTTGGTTAGCGGCCAAGCACTTAGCTACTATGCCACCAGGCCCCAGAGGGAAAAATAGGGCCTTCTAAATACATCTTCATAGTGAGCAAACTTTTACTGCTTTCCCAATGTGTTTTTCCATCTCCACCAGAGTGAGGAGCTGCACCAGAAAGCATCCCTGCTCCCAAGGATCTTTCCACTCAGATGCATAAATTCCTATTATCCTAATTAGCATCCTCTCACTTTCTATTAGGGTTTCTGGGACATAGTCTTCAATGCTGACTTGGAGCCCTGAGGAGCAGTAAGCACTTTGAACATGGAAATGTTTTTCCTCTCAACTCACCTGTGAGATATTTAAACCCTAAAAAAAAGGAGGAATGAGAGTAACTTTTGTGAATTTTAATATCATAATATTGCCAGTACATAGGCAACTTCAGAGATAAAATAATGACTTATTCAAAAGAAATCTTAATTGTGATAGACTTAAATATCCTCTCACCTCACAGTCCCAGCTGTTTGGCTAGGGATTATGAGATCAGGATGGTCTTGGTTACTTAACAGAGCTAAGAGAAACTGTGCTTATATAGTTGTTAGACATATCTGTTTTTATATGATTGTCAAAAATGCCCTCTGAAGTAGACAGAGAAAAGTAGCATTGATTTTGCTTACGGGTGAAGAAGCCTCAGCTTAGTGAGGGTAAGTGACTTGTCCAGAGTAGCATGTCTGGGACTGTAACCTAGGTCTCCTAACCCTATGCCTTGTGTTATTTCCCTCCCACAAAATGGTCTCATGCGTTTCTAGGACAAGAGTAGTTCTCTGAATTCTAGATCACATGTCAGTGTGGACCATGGTAGCCCAAATACTGCTCAATACATGTGATGCTTTGCAATGGGTAAAAAATTCCAGCTTTGTACATTATCTTCTATATTTTACCTATACCCTTTTAATAATAAGTGACAGCTTTTTTTAATGTTCTTGAAAATAATTCTTCAATGTAAGTCTAAAATTCATACTGTATTTTGGACTAGAAAATTCAAAGAGCATTCAAATTTTTGATTTTTAACATTTTCAAAAATATCTTTTTTTTCCTTTTTTTTTTTAATTGTTCTTTAGGTGAATGTTTACAGCTCAAGTTAATTTCTCATACAAAAATTTATACACACATTGTTATGTGACAGCACACTCCCTCCTTCCACCCCAGGTATCCCATGTCCATCCAACCAGCTCCTGTCCCTTCCGGCCTTTTCATCCTGCCTCCGGACAGGAGCCACCCATTTGGCCTCGTGTATCTGCTTGAACTAAGAAGCACAATCTTTTTCTTTTTTTTTTATTTTTTTTATTGTTGTAGTTTAAGTGAAAGTTTACAATTCAAGTTATTCTCTCATACAAAAATGTATACATACTTTGTTATGTGACCTTAATTTCTCTCCCCATACTGTGACAGCACACTCCTCCTTTCCACCCCTGATTTCCCGTGTCCATTCAGCCAGCTCCTAACCCTCTCTGTCTTCACATCTCACCTCTGGACAGAAGCTGCCCATTTAGTCTCATGTATCTACTTGAGCTAAGAAGCACACTTTTCACAAGTATAGTTTTATGTCCCACAGTCCAGTCCAATCTGTGTCTGAATAGTGGGCCTTGGGAATTGTTTTAGTTCTAGGTTGACAGACAGTCCAGGAGCCATGCTTTTTGGGGTTCCTCCAGTCTCAGTCAGACCATTAAGTCTGGTCTTTTTACTAGAATTTGAGTTCTGCATCCTACCCTTCCCCACTCCGTCAGGGACTCTCTGTTGTGTTCTCTGTCAGGGCGGTCGTTGGTGGTAGCCGAGCACCATTCAGTTCTTCTGGTCTCAGGCTGATGAAGTCCCTGGTCTATGTGGCCCTTTCTGTCTCTTGGGCTCCTTTCATTGTGTCTTTGGTGTTCTTCATTCTCCTTTACTCCAGGTGGTTGGGACAAATTGACACATCTTGGATGACTGCTTGCTAGATTTTAAGACCCCAGACGCCACTCACCAAAGTAGGATGCAGAATATTTTCTTAATAAACTTTGTTATGCCAATTGACCTAGATGTCCCCTGAAAGCATGGTCCTCAAACCCCCAGCCCTGCTACTCTGTCCCTCGAAGTGTTTGATTGTATTCAGGAAACTTCTTAGCTTTGGTTTAATCCTGTTGTGCTGACTTCCCCTGTAGTGTGTGCTGTCTTTCCCTTCACCTAAGATAATTCTTGTCTACTATCTAGTTAGTGAATAATCCTCACCCTCTCTCCCTACCCTCGTAACCATCAAAGAGTGTTTTCAAGAAGCACACTCTTTGCAAGTATTATTTTATGCTTTATAATCCAGTCTAATCTTTGTCTGAAGAGTGGGCTTCAGGAATCGTTTTGGTTCTGGGTTAACAGAGCATCCAGGGGCCGTGGCTTTGAGGGTACCTCCAGTCTCAGTTAGACCATTATATCTGGTCTTTTTACATGAATTTGAGTTCTGCTCTACACTTTTCTACTGCTCCATCGTGGACTCTCTGTTGTGTTCCCCGTCAGGGCGGTCGTTGGTGGTAGCCAGGCACCATCTAATTCTTCTAGTCTCAGGCTGATGGAGTCTCTGGTTTATGTGGCCTTTTTGTCCCTTGGGCTAATACTTTCCTTGTGTCTTTGGTGTTCTTCATTCTCCTTTGCTCCAGGTGGGTTGGGACCAATTGATGTGTCTTAGATGGCTGCTCACAAGCTTTTAAGACCACAGACACCACTAACCGAAGTGGTTTGCAGAACATTTTCTTAATAAACTTTGTTATACCAGTTAACTTAGATGTCCCCTGAAACCATGGTCCTCAAACCCCAGCCCCTGCTACTTTGTCCCTCAAAGTGTTTGGTTGTATTCAGGAAACTTCTTAGCTTTTGGTTGAGTCCAGTTGTGCTGACTTTCCTTGTAGAGTGTGGTGTCCTTCCCTTTACCTAAGATGATTCTTGTCTACTATCTAGTTAGTGAATTCCCCTCTCCCTCCTTCCCCACCCTCGTAACCATCAAAGAATGTTTTCTTCTGTGTTTAAACCTTTTCTTGAGTTCTTATGATAGTGGTCTCATACAATATTCGTCCTTCTGCGACTGACTAATTTCACTCAGCATAATGCCATCCAGTTTCATCCATATTGTGAGATGTTTCTCGGATTCATCATTGTTCTTTATCATTGCATGGTATTCCGTTGTGTGTATGTACCATAATTTGTTTATCTATTCGTTTGTTGATGGGCACCCAGGTTGTTTCCATCTTTTTGCTATCATGAACAGTGCTGCAACGAACACGGGTGTACATATATCTATTCGTGTGATGGCTCTTATTTCTCTAGGATATATTCCAAGGAGTAGGATTGCTGGATCGTATGGTACTTCTATTTCTAGCGTTTTAAGGAAGTGCCAAATTGATTTCCAAAGTGGTTGTTCCATTTTACATTCCCACCAGCAGTGCATAAGTGTTTCAGTCTCTCTACAACCTCTACAACATTTATAGTGAGAGGGTTTTTAGAAGAGCATGCACAGATATTGTCAGAACGGATGAGGTCATGGCCAGCTTCCTAATAGGCATGTCTATTCCCCAAGTTGCTGATCTGCGATACTTAGTGATGTCCTCAAAAACAGTCCTGACTTCCCTTGATGTGACAGTATAGTGCTGTGATCTATTTTAATATATTCATTTTATAGCCATTTTCTGAATGTCTACTATGCATCTGGAACATACTGATAAATCAGAAATAAATTTTGCTCCCAATGTGGTGTATAAAGTGAAAAACCTACGTTCCTGAGTAAATATAGAATGGCTTCAAAGGAAGAAGGCATTTGATCTGGGTTTTGGAAAATGCATGGCGTTTGGATCCAGGAGTGGAAGGTTGGGGAGCATCCCACGTGAGAGAACAGTGTCTATACAAAGGTGTGGAGATGAGAAGCCATGTGAGAAATAGTATTCAGCTGGGGAGTCAAATAAAATATAATACATAATCAAAGATGTGGATAAGAGTTAAATTTATCCAGAACACTTCTTGAAACCTTTGAGCTTTTCACTGATGGCATTTTTGATGAATGAGTTTTACAGTGGGCTATTTTCTATGAAATATTGTGTGTCTTTGAGGAGCTATCAATTCAAAAGTCTTATGCTGACAGTGAGGTACTAGGGTCTAGTACGAAGACATGGGAACAGAAGTACCCAGGTTCAAATAATGCCTCTGCCAGTTCCAACTGTTCAAATTTGTACAGATTACTTAACTTCTCTGAAACTGTTCCTGATTAGTAAAAAATAAGATTATAAAACCTTAATCAAGTTATATAAACTTTCTGATGCTTATCAATAAATCAGGGATGATATTACCTGCTTAATGAGGTTGTGATGAGAGTTATATTAGATAATGTACATAATGTACCCCAACCACACACTGGCAATATTCAATAAATATAAGCTTCGTCACTTCCTGTGTTTCGGAACAACCGCCATCTATGCTCCGAAATTTGATTAGTTGGGATTTTCCCTTTATATACTGCAACCCTAATCATTTTCTACACCCTCACTTGGATTATTTCAAAATCACTTTGGATTGCAATGTATTTGAGTTCTCTTTAGCCTACCCATTTGGTTTACTAGATTTAAGCATTCTTTAACCCCAGTGGTCAAGAAAGTCTATTTGAGGGATGTTTGTATAACAGGAAAAGATTAAAATGAAACCTATATTTCAGCCCCCTTCTCTCTTGTCCCATCCCTGACCCCAAGATAGAACATATTCAAGGTAGACTAGGGTCCCGGATTCCTTTCCCTTGGGATTGATTTGACTTGTGGAGAATGCTAGTTAAAGGCCCTTTCTGAACCATTGACTTGAGTGTCCATCTTTTCCATCCTGGGGAGAGCCAGAGGGGTAACATTTGTTCTTAGGTCCCTACCCTTATGACTGTTTACTACAGAGCTTCCAACTAGTTCATTCTGGTTTGAACCCCTGCTGAGAATTTACATTTCCATCCCAGATATACTGAATCAAAATCTACATTTTAACAAGATCACCAAGTGATTCTTATGTATAAGTTCCTGGAAAGTATGTGTAAGTTCCTAAATGTAAGTTCCTGGGAACTTGTTAGAAATGCAAATTCTCAGCAGGGGTTTGAACCAGAACAAACCGGTTGGGAGCCCTGTTTATAATGGCAAAGATGCAGTCACAGTCTGTTCCAGAGCTCAGAACTATTAGAGTGTCTCTCCCTACTTCTTTATGCAAGAGAAGAGCTAGCTTTACACAATCCCTCCCCCAAGGGAAACTGGGAAGCTTAACCCTCAATGGATTGTTTTCTTCCTAAGACCCAGGCAGCAGAGAGGGAAAAACTAACAAGCCAAATATTTCATCTGAATTAGGGAGACAAGTCTGATAAATCACAACGTTCATCTGGCTATTTCCTATTAATCAGCTCAGAGTTATAGACTGATTTGTACTATTGAGCTGGAACACACCCGCTCCGGCTACCTCTACACTCTACATTAGCACCATGTTGGTTTGTTATTCCAGCTGTCAAGGTTAAATAATTGCAAACAACTTGAAGAATTATCTCCCACACACCTTCTACCTGTCTCAAGCCTGGCGTTCCTTTAGGGTGAGTTTTGCAGAAACAGTCCTGGTCCCAAGCTGGGGCAACGGCATTCATTGTCAAGGCGCATTTCTTTATTCAGTGGCTCACCCAGTGTGTGGCACAAATGGCCACTCTTTCATTCACTTAACAAATCTTTATGGTGTGACTACTCCCTGCCAGACGCTGTTTTAGAATACCCCAGGAAACAAAAAAGATAAAAGTCCCTTCCTGTGGAAGAGCTTACAGGCTAGCTAGGAAGAGAGATAAATACATCAGTGTCCATACTTAGATCATGGTAAAAGCAAAGAATGGAGCCTTGGTGGCACAGTGGTTAAGCGCTCGGCTGCTAACTGAAAAGTTAGCAGTTCAGACCCACTCAGCAGCTCCACGGAAGAAAGACCTAACCATCTGATCCCATAAAGCTTACAGCCTAGAAACACTACGAGGCAGTTCTAGTCTGTCACATGAGGTTGCTATGAGTTGAAAATCAACTCGACAGCACCTACAATAAGAGCAAAGAACAAAACAACAACAACAACAAAAAATCAGTGAGTGGAGGCAGGAAGTATTGGCAAGTCAGTGTGGGATTTGCAGTTTAACATATGGTGGTCATGGAGGGCCAAGTACAGACCTGGAGGAAGTGGCGAAGTAAACCATGCAGATATACAGGAGAAGAGAATACAGGCAGAAGAACTGGGAAGTGCAAAGGACCTGAGGCAGGAACATGCCTGGTTAGTTTGAGAAATGGGGAGGACTGTGAGGATTGGGAGAGTACATGAGTTACATATTAAGAGTAGATGAGGTTGGAGCATGTAGGGCTTTGAAAGTCATCAAAAGGACTTTAAGTGTTATCTCTGAGTGAGATGGGAAACACTGGGAAGTTTTGAGCAGAGGAGTGACATGATCTGTCTTGCATTTTAAGAGGATCACTCTAGCTCCTGTGTGACCATTTTACAAGCACTTATTGAGCATATACATAGAATCAGACTTCATGCCAGCTATTGGGTCACAAAGTTGACTGAAATTTGGTCCCTTCGTTCAGCTCACAGACTCTGCAGCAGCTATTTATTCCAGCTGCTGGGAAAGTGAGTAAATGTCTTATTTAATTCAGTCCATGGGCAATGACTCCGAGTTGTGAATGAGCAGGGCTGTAATTTTATTCCACTGCTGAGTGCCTCCACCATTCCTATATATTGCCTTCCGTTTGCTTGATGGCAAAGCTATTTTTCACGGTCTCATCCATTACCTTCCCTAATCTGACTAATAACTCCTTTTTTCTGGCTGAATCCAGGCTGGTATATATTCAGCTGAAAAGTGTTGTGTAGCAAGATACATTTCATCCGATTTTTAAAAGCCAGCTCCTCTCTGTAAGGAAAATTTCAAGTTATCCGAAGAGGTCTTATCTTACCACTTGAAATTGTTGGTTATTTTATTGATTAGTAAGCAAGTAAGGAGTGCTAAAATCACTTCTTACCCACCTCACATTGGCAGTTATATCATTGTATGTGGGTCATGAGGTAGAATGAATGTTCTCAGGCCAATTCTGGGGTAAAGTATCTGGCACAGAGACCAAAATCAGCCTCCCTAATGGCTTCCATGGTACAAAATCATCTCTTACTGTTGCTGTGTCTTTGACAAACTTTAAGATTTTCATTTCGCCAGGAAGGGAGTAAGTATTTATGTTCTTCACACTTGGTGCATTTAGTCAGCTTTTGCTGCATAACAAACAGCCACAGAGTCTCAGTGGCACACAGTAATCAGCAATTATCTCTTGTTCAAGTGCTGGAAGATCAGCCGATGTGCTTGCTTCAGGCTGTGGGTTGAATTCAAGTCCACTGAGGCCCAGATTGCAGACCAGGAAGCTACTGGGGTCATGTTCTTCTTCTGGTGGAAGTCAGAAGCTCCCAGAGAGATGAGTACAAACATGCAAAGATTCTTAAGGTGTAGGCTTGTAATTCTCACACTGTCACTTCCATCCACATTCCATTAGCCAAAGCAAATTATTTGGTAAAGCCCATTGTCAATGGGACTAGAAAATACACTGCTCTCATGGGGTCCAAGAGAAATGAAAGCTAGTGATTATTTGCTGAATAATAATCTAACATACCACAATGTCTTAGTTCCCAAGACTTCCATGACAAAATACCACAAAGTGGGTGCCTTTAAAGAACAGAAATTTATTATCTCAGATTTCTGGAGGATAGAAGTCCAAATTCAGGGCATTGGCCATGTTGATTTCTTCTAAGGGCACTGAGAGAGGAACTGTTCCATGCCTCTCTCCCAGCTTCTGGTGGTGGCCCCATCTTTAACGTTCCTTGACTCATAGATGAATCTTCACATGGTGTCTTCCCTCTGTGTGACTCTATCTCAGTGTCTATTCTCCTCTTTTGCAAGGCACCACTCAGAGGGACTAGGACCCACCCTACTCTAGTATGACCTTGTTAATTAACTGATAACTAACTTAGTTAGTTAACTTCTTCAAAGAAAGAACCAATTTCCAAACAAGGTCACATTGACAGGTACAGGGGTCGGGACTTGATCATATTTTGGGGAGGACACAATTCAATCCATAACACACACTTCGTTTTGTTTCTTTGGTAGCATTTGCACACTAGGTTTTTGTACCAAATCCAGAATTATGGGAGACAACTCAGAACTTACCCGTAGATTCCTGGAGAAAACAAAAGATTTTTCAGGATACAAAGACTATGGATGAATTGCATAAAATGCAGTATATAAGATCTGGGTCTCTGAGGTGGAGATGGTAAGGATCTCCAAGTCTCAACCAGCCTCCTATCACTGCACAGGTCTCCAACACATTAGATACAGAAGACAATCCATACAAATGCTTTTTCTTTGTTGCTACCTACAGAGCTGGCCCTAAATCCTTATGCTTTCTGACCCTGGTGAGCTGGGCAGGGATATGCTGAGAGATCTGCTTTTTAACCCCTTTCCTTTCCACCAATCTTTTTTAGAGTGGGCTTAGGACCACCTGTATCAGAATTCCTTAGAGTGCTTGTTACAAATGCAGATTCTTGTGTCTGGGTCTCACCTCTCACCTACTGAATCAGGATCTCTGGGCATTTTAACACATCATATCACAGAGAATTTTGATGCACAGCAAAATGTAAGCATTGCTATTGCTTCTCAGATTGCATCCATCACCACCATCCATTAGCAGATGTGAATAATCTTCTATCCTCTAGGAATATAAGAGCATCACCCTAAGCTTTTATGGTAGGGAATTTCTTTGAACTCTGGTGTTTTTGCTTTAAAGTTCATGAGTACTTAGCATTCTATTTCATTCTATTGATCCAATGAAGAAAAATATTTTCCCCTAGTGTTTTAGTTAAATTGATGATCATCTGCAATGTTGAGCCAGCAGCTTGTGTATACCTTACAGTGTCATTCTTTACAACCCTCCTGTTTCTTCACCTCAATCCTGGACCTCTCTGGTGGTGAGGAGGAGATGGGAAGGGAGAGGAGTTTGTCAGACTCTCTTTTCCAGAAAAACCTAGATGTGCTCAGGCCAAAAGTACCTGGCATTTAATTTCAGGGGGCTCACAAACCCACTGTGAAGCCTTTTGTGGGTTCCCAGATTAGGAAGTCCTGTTCTAAGGCTTATGCCAGAGTAGACAGATAATTCAATTCCATAATGAAAACAACAATAAAAGCAACAACAACTGTCCTTGCCACACACCAGGTAGTGGGCTAAATTTCTTACCAGCCTCATCTCATTTCACTCCAGGATTAGGGAGTATTATTATCCCCATTTCACAGCTGAGAAACATAGGCCTCTCAGAGGTTATGTAGCTAGCCCCAGTTCACTAACCTCAGGCCTCATTCTCCCAGTCCACACGCTGATTGTAGTCAGATCTCCCAGAACTCTTCTTTCGGAGGAATAAAGTAAAATCACCTGACCTATTGTTAAACCACACAGGCCATCTGGATTTGACTCATGGCAGGAGAACAGGAGACTTTGGAAAAGCAGTGAGTAGCTCTGGATGTTCTTTGACTTGACTTGGCCTTCAGGCATCCATCCCATTGCTGTGTTTTACCTGTACATGGTTTACTTGTTCGCTTACCTGTACATTATTTGCCTGTTTATTATTTTGACAGAGACTTGAGCTGCTGTTGTCCACTGGGGGAGACCAACAATAATGTCAGTGGTGATAAAGACAACGAGAAAAATTCGGCATGTTGAGGAAAACTAGGGTGGTGGGGTTGGGGTACTACTTTAGATAAGGTTGCCAGGGAAGTCCCCTCTGATAAAGGGCATTTAAGCAGAGACCTGAAGGAAGTAGAGAGGGAAAAATGAGCCTCTCCAGGGCACAAGATTTTCGGCCAAAGAGAAGAGGAAGTGTAAAGCCATAGTAAAGAGGTCAGTGTGGATGTCTCAAGTGGAGTGATCAGTGAATCGAGGAGAGGCATAGCAGAAGGAACCTAAAAAGATGGGGAAAGTGGGGGCAGGTCATGTAAGGTCCTACATAGACCATGGCAACAGCTTTACATTTCATACGGGGAGTGATGGGAAGCCATTGGAGGGTACGAGCCGCGGAGAGACATGGCATAGGTAATCTTTGACAAGAATCACTGGGGTTGTTGCATGGAGAATGACTACAGAGAGTGCAGGTGAAAGCAGTAAGAACCAGTGAGAATGAAGGTTTAAATGGTTGTGTGCCATTTTGGCCTCTGATCCCTCCTCAGAAAAATGTTTTCAAGTGCATATAAAATACATAGGTTTGCAAAGGAAACAGTTATATAAAAATGCAGTTTAAAAAAAAACCCGTAGCCATCGAGTCGATTCCGACTCATAGCGACCCTGTAGAACAGAGTAGAACTGCCCCATAGCGTTTCCAAGGGCACTTGGTGGATTTGAACTGCTGGTCTTTTGGTTAGCATCCGTAGCTCTTAACCAGTACACCACCAGAGTTTCCAAAAAAGCAGCAAAATATTAAAACAAAATTTCCATTTAGGAATAATTTTGTCTCTTTACGAAGACATGATGAGCACAAATTTCAAAGACATAATAAGCACAAACACTATTTCACGATATTTTCAGCAACTGTAATGTCTGAAAATTTCTATTATTTCTATTGGTGACAAGTCACAGGTTCCACCTATAGTGCTATGATTTGCTACATATACACATAATTGAAGGAAATGCTGAATTTCAGTTAGAGGTTAATAAAAATAAAAATGCATTTTTTTCCGATCCAAGTTCAAGGTCCCCCTGAATCTACGCATGGACTCAGGCTGAGAACTTCTGAGTTAGGAGATTATTGCAGTATTCCAGGGGAGAAATGTTGATGGTCTAGATTATGGTAGGCTTGGTGGGATTTGGGGAGCAATAAGGAAAGCCCAATTCATTTTAATACACAGTAGCTACTTTTTTTCCTAACTCCCATGACACGGCCTATCTTGTCCGATCTTAATCATTTCTGTTATTTATTGAGCATCTGTAGTTTCAAGGTACTGAACTAGGCACTTTAATTAGTGTATAAAAGATAGGAGTTTGTTTAAAAAATATACAGTGAAACCTGTGAGAGCTGGAACTCGACAAGGCTGCCTTGTTTTTCCGGGTCTCACAAGTTTTCCCGTTTGACAGGATGCAATCTTATCACTTCTCTATTGCTCGTGTTAGTGGAAAATATTTGAGTTTTGCTTCTCTGGCAGGTTCCCTCATTACACAGGTTCTGGCTTTTGCAGGTTTTACTGCAGTTAATGGTGGTCTAGTGAGCTAATTGAGGCCTAGGGTAATGCTTTGTTCTTCTCCCGCTATCCCCACAGTGTCTAGAATAGTAGTTAACTGGTTGGAAGTAGGATTTAGACCTTGCTTCCAGTTCTAGGTACGTAACTTGTAATAACATGTTCACCCTTTCTATAAAATGGCGGTACTGAAATGCATCTGTAGCAATACCAGTGCACAGACAAGTACCAAAGGTTAAATGTTTTAGGCCGAGCTAGGTTCACCATAAAGAGTGCTGTAATAGTGCTACAATTGATTAGTGATGTCTGTCTGGCCATGCACACCACGCCTGTCCTATCTTTATGCTGGGCAATTCAAGGTGTTCAAAAAGGGGAATGCTGGGAAATGAGTTGAGAGGACTTGGGGGTAAGTCTGGCTGTGACAGGGGCAATGCTCCCATACTTGTGGGAAGGGTGATGTGGAGTTTGCTGATAAAATCATTAGCTTGTCCAGAACTTTAATTGTATATTCATTGTATTTAAAACCATACTGTGTCATTTTCCTTTGTAACAAACCTTCCTGGTTTTATTTTAAGAAAATGTATGCTTCTTCCAACTCCCTTGCCTCTAAACCTTGTGTGCCTGGGGATTTAAGTGTGGCTGAAGAGAGGGCAATTTTCTTTGCTGTCTACTGAGCCATTGGTGATTTCTGTTACAAAATGTCACTCTCCTCCAAGTTTCCACTTGTTACAATTTAAAATCGGCAAATGATCCACACTCAGGGAAAAAAAAAGGCCAGGATGTATTGGAAAGGCTGACAGACCCTTAACAATAGCATTGCTACCAGACGTTAGTACCGTAGTTTATAAATAATTCATTGATCACATGGCTTTGAATAGTACTGTCAAACTCCACTAGAAGAGATGGCAAATTATTCTCCAACCCGATTGTTTGTTTTCATCCATAAAAAATAGTATGCATTAATACTATGGCAAATAAGAATTGAAACTCCAGCCGGGTACTCTGTAGAAGAGTTTCGTAGATTAAAATCTGTGGCATACTTTGTGAAGTTGCCTCTCTTGTGATGCCACTGCATGGAGTCATTGTCCCTGTTAATTGTATTAGTTTGTAGGTTTGGCAGTCAACCTCAGAAGTGGCTCTGAAATTTCTTTCATCAGGCACAATACAGTGTTTTGGCAAAAGCCTAACAAAAACATAGTTGTATCAGCAAGTACAGAAAGTCAACTGTTAGCTCTCTGAGACAAGTAGTTCCTTTATCATGCTTGGTTTTGTGTATATGTATGTCTTCATATCTGGCCATTACAGAAATAAAAGTATAATTATACATAAATATAGATAGGTGGGTAGATAATGGATGACGGGGGAGACACAGGGAAAGAGAAGGGAAGATAGAGACAGAGACTGGATGAATTGGAGAAGCTCGGAGGGAGAATATGCTCTATATATCCTTGAAAAACTAGTATTAAGATGCAGTCTGCAAAATATTTCAAAAGACGCCTCGCTTTCCAAAAAGTGTGATGAGTGAGGTTTGAGCAAAGTCCTGGAAGTTGAGGTGAGCAAAAGAGATTTCCTCCTGGATTCTTAGCCAAACATCCACACATTTAGACACCAAGTCAGTCGGGGCGCTTTGTACTGGCATCACTGACAGTTGCCAATTTAGCATGAGAATGAACTAAAAGAAGCTGGGAAGAACCAGTCTTTGAGTCAAAAGCCAGTGTGAGTGATGAGTTCCTTATTTCCCAGAATCCTAATCATGTTAGGAGCAGCATCATATTGTACTTGGAACATCAGACTGAAATGAGAAGTATCCACGTTATGATCCTGGGTCAGCTATTGTGTAACCTCAGATGAGTCACCCTACCTCTCTGGGCACCCATTTTGTTGTCCTGAAAATGAGGCAACCGGAATAGATAATCTACTGGGTGCATTTCATATTTGAACACAGGCCTCATGCAAAGAGGTTCTGAGCGTGGATTTCAGCAGATAGGCCAAGCCTTCCCCTGAAATAGCCTCGTCTGTGGGGGAAGTTCCTTAACTTCTTTCAGCCTCAGTTTTCTTACCTGGAAGGTAGAGTTGGCAACTGTGTTCACCTCACAAGGAGATAATTTCGTAAAGCACTTAGATCTACCCATAATAATGACCTATAATAAACCAAAAGATGTTATGGGAGGGAATGTCATGTAGGAGACAAAACCAAAAAAAAAAAAAAAAACCAAACCCATGGCCATCGAGTCAATTTCATCTCATAGCAACCCTACAGGACAGAGTAGAACTGCACCAGAGTTCCCAGGGAGCACCTGGTGGATTTGAACTGCTGACATTTTGGATAGCAGACGTAGCTGTTAACCACTACGCCACCAGGGTTTCCATGTGGAAAGAAGACTGTGCATGGTGACCCTCAGTCATGCCACATGTGGTAGTCAAGTTAACCTCAGGCCAACCTGGTAGCTCATGGGATAAAGTCCTATTACTTACTCCTTTTTGTGACACTATTTTTTAAGTTTTTATTAATGGCAAGCAGAGTTGGAGAAAGAGCATAGAAAACAATATTATCTCTTTGGACAGAAAGCTTTAAAATGTAGAGAATGGCTTAAAAGTTTTTAATTTGTGAACTTAGAACATGTCTACGTGTTCATTTCTGAAATCTACAGTCATCCATTTCTGAGGTCTTGACAAAGTGTGAGGTGACAGAAATATCCATAAATTCCACTGGAACATGAATACACTATGTACAGGCCTCAGAGACCTGGGCTAAATGCAGCATATCCCCAGGCACTCTCACTATTATTTCTTGCTTTGAGAAGACAACCTGAATGTCCTCAATGAGAAAACCACCTGCAGAAGAGAGGGGGACATGCTCAGTTTTCCAAAAGTAGGTTATAAAATAAGAAGTTGGTTTCTTGGGCCCATATGCTGTGGAATACTAAAGTCTGTGACTTGAATTAAGGGTCTGTCACTTGTTCCATGAAGTACTTGTGTTTTCAAGAGGATCCTTATGTGGGAAACGAAACAGAGGTGAGACAAGGAATGCAGGGTATTCTCAAGATGTGCTGCTTTGAAGACAAGTGGTGGTGGTGTTTGGGCCTGCGAGGAGTTGACTGTGGTGTACAGACCACGGCTTACCTCAGCCACTGTGACAGATACATCTATCCTGGTTTTCATGTGGGCTCAGTGAACCTATATTGCTGAATATAAGACATTTTCCCCCAAACTCACCATTCAGAAAAGAGGGAATCACTTTACATACAAGTCCTTCCAAAGTTTCTCATTTACTTTATTTTGAACCAAGTATACTTTGGGGAAAATCTAGTCTGAAAGACCCTGAATCAGTTTTAGTTTAGGGTACTTTAGCAGCTCCCTTATAGAATTGGTTTCTTATAATTACTTTCTCTTTGTTTTTATATAAGGAGCCCTGGTGGCGCAGTGGCTAAGTACTCGGCTGCTAATCAAAAGGTCAGCAGTTCGAACTCATAAAGATTGCAGCCTTGGAAACACTATGGAGCAGTTCTACTCTGTCCTATAGGGTCACTACGAGTCAGAATCAACTCGACAGCAATGGGTTTGGTTTGGTAGGTTTGTTTCTATATAGAGATTATTTATTTCTGGAGGTATGGCTCACGATTGCAAAGGCTCAGTGTCATAAATGGGCTTTTTAAGGATCTCTTTAAAATGGAATAGAGTAGGCAGTGGCATTGGGAAGATCACAAACATAATCACTGCAGAATAAGTGAGGAAAATAGTGTCTTAATAGGATGTGAGGGTAATTGTAGCCTGGGATAAAAATATCCAGAAATAGCAAAATTCATGGATTCACAAAGGGCTGCATGTTGAACGAATATTACCCAAAGGGATGTGCTGAGAATCGTTAGGTGACCCAAGGTGGTTCTGGTGATGATAAAGACACTGAGGCAGAGTTGCTTGCCTCAACTGTCACCTCCTTCATGGCTGGCCTCAGCTGCAGAGAACTGCCTCACCCAAGAGTACACCCTTCCCATGCAGCCCACATTCACCTGGGAGTATAAAGGTCTGCCATTTCGGCCCAACTTCGGACAACTCTAAAGGATCTTGTGTGCTCCAGACCTCTCCAAAGGGTGAGTCAAGACTTTGTTGGACCTGCCTCACGACAAAACTTCTTCCCCTCCTGTGTCTCTAATCCACAGGTATTGATCCCTAATAAGTAGCTTGAACAAAAAAATCCATCTCAACATTTACTTACAGAGAACTCAACCTACATTAGCAGGTTTGTGGGCAGGGAGGGAGGAGAATTAGGAGTTTTAGATAGGATATATGCAAGGGATCTATCTTACTTTCCCAGTGCTACTGTAAAACAAATATCACAAACGGTGGCTTTAAAGAACAGAAATTTACTTTCTCGCAGTTCTGGAGGTTAAAAGTCTAAATCAAGGTCTCGGCCATGCCAATTCCTTCCTTGTAAGTAGTCTGAGGTGTTCTTTGGTTCCTTGGCTTACAGATTATCCTCACATGGCATCTGTCTTACCCCATATGTGCCTATCTCTGTGTCTAATCTGCTCTTGTTATAACTCAGACGTGATGAGATTTAGGACTCACCCTACTCTCATATGATCTAATTAACACAACAAGGAAAACCCTATATCCAAACAGGATTACATCCACAGGTATAGGAGTTAGGATTCCAACACATATTTCGGGGGGAGGGAGGACACAATTTAATCCATAACAGTATCTATTAGACAACCAAAGGTAGAGATCAAAAAAGAATTCTGTACCTGAGTTTAGAGTTCAAGGGAAAGGTCAGGGCTGGAGACCCAAATCAGGAGGCAGAAATTATGTATGGTATTAAAGCCCCAAGACTAGATGAGATTTCTAAGGGAACAAGTACAGAGACAGAAGAGTCCCAAGGATTGACTGCTAACATTTAGAGGTCAGAAGGAAGAGAAACCTGCAAAGGGAGATTGAAAATAATCAGCCAGTGAAGTAGAAGGAAAACCGGGTGAGTCTGGTGTCCTGGAAGCCCAGTAAAAAAAAAAAGAACTTCAGAGAAGAAGTGATTACTCACGTCATTGCTGCTGAGAGGTCAAGTACAATGAGGACAGAGAAGTAATCATTAGATTTGGCAAGATGGAGCCACTGCCAACTTGACAAGAATGATTTGGTGGAATGGGCTGGATAAAAGCCTGATTGGAGTGTTTTCAAGATAGATGGGAGGTAAAGAAGTAGAGAAAGGGAGCGTGAAGAACTCTTCAAAGTTTTGCTATAAAGGGGAAGGGAAAAATGGGGCTGCGGCTGGAGGAAGAAACAGGGTCCAGGGAAGGCATTTTAAGAAGGGCAATAACATCAGCATGGTTATAAATTGATTGGTATGACCTTGTGGAGAGGGAAAAATTAATGACACCAAAGGGAAAGAGGAAGATTGCAGAAGGAAAGTCCTGTAGTAAGTGAGAAAGAATGACATCCATTGCATAAGTGGTAGGGGCAGATATAAGAAGGGAGAGTTTATCCCATGTATCAGAAGGAAAAGGAAAGAAATTGCAGATGAATGTGGATGGGAGATTTGATGGTGGGAATAAGAGGAAATTGTTAGTACTGATTCCCCTATATTCCCAATGAAATAAGGAGCAAGATGATCATCTGAGAGTGGGAAAATAGGACTTGATCTTCTACCACCAAAGGCATAATCTTGCGATTCTACTCCTCTGCAGTCATCCACCCTCTCTGAATATGTGGATTTTGAAATGCTTGCAGTTGGCCACTTCTCACTTTCCTTTTCTGATAATTTGATCCCTCTGGTTTTGTGTGTCTCTCTGGTTCTTTTGGTAGTTTTTTAAACTGAGCTCACCCTTCTTAACAAGGTGGCGTGACTCACAACCATACCATTTCTTCACACCTGAGTCAGCTTCCCTTCCATTCTCACGGTCCATTGATTTAGCTCCTTCTTCCATTTGCTTGAGCAGTTTTTTTTTTTTTTTTCCTTATGCTTTTGTCAGGTTGTATTTGTCACTAACCAATGTGTGCCTCCCTGTTCAAATCTTGAGTCCTGCAGGAAAAAGAGAAGTTTGTTCCAAGTGGGAATATTTCATTATCAAATTAATTTGTTCAGTTCTTTGAATATTTCAGCAACCACTGGAAGCCACTGATAATCACTTTGGTTAGATTTCCCAGGGATCCTAAACTGCATAAATGCTGAAATGCTCTAAGCATATAATGTTAGTCCAGTGACAAGTCAGTACTCATTTCCCACTGAACACTCACTCCATAAATCCTCTGCATAAAAAGATTCTGCCATCACATAGGGAGCCCTTGGTGGTCCCCAATCCTTCTTGCATGCCAGGATAGCATAGTGATTGTTGGGGGAGTGGCCTCCCTCTACATCTCCCATCCAGGCTGCCTAACGAAATGTCTTGCGCCCAGAACATTCTATGATAAGGAGGGCTGGGAATTGGGTCACCTTTTCTTTCCCAGTTCCTTCACCTTATCAGAGAAGGCTTCCCCCTGTTCTGGACACACAGTAACTTTCTCTGTTTCTTGCACATGCGTTGGCACCATGCGGCACCTGACCAACCCCACTTCTATATCTGTTCCTGGAGGGAAGGAAATGGCGTCTCTTGTACTACACCACTAAAGAGAAAACATGCCAGATTGTAAGAGATGGCCCCAGGAAGGGGTTGCACCGAGGAGAAGGTGGTACTCAGTGGACTGAAGGAGAAACAGGCTTTGGGAGGCTGATCGTGAGCACCCTCATGTGGTCCACTAGTTCACTACAGTTTGCTAAGTCATCTTTATGTAAGACCCCCGCATGTAGCCACTACTGTCCGCTACCCCTATAAGACCTCTGCCCTCCCACCTCGGGGTGTGGAGATCTGCTCTGGTCCTGCTGCCACCCAGGACTTGGGCTCATATGTAAGTCTCTGTAATAAACTCCTTCGCTGCCACACTGGAGTTGCCCACCTCATTCTTTGGTCTCTCAGCATCCTCCATTTTGGGAGGCAAGTTTCACATTACTGGTCCATGGACGGTAATGAAGAGCCCAGGCTCTGAACTCCTGCTGCCTGGCTTTGAATCTTGGCTCTTCAACTCCTCACAAGTTCTGAAAGTCATTTAACCATTCTGTACCTCAGTTTCATCATCCCTAAAATGGGAAGAGTAATAATTCCCCTACTTCAGAGAGTTGTTGTGATAATCAAATGAGTTAATGTGCCTAAGTCTTCAACACACCTTCTAGGCAGAGAGTATTTAGTCAATAGTAGCTGCTGATCTGGAGTCCCACAGTTAGTGTGCTCAGCTTCTAACCAAAAGCTGGGAGGTTCAAGTCCACCCAGAGGTGTCTCTGAACAAAGGCCTGGCTATCTATGTCCAAAAAAATCAGCCATTGAAAACCCTATGTAGTACAGTTCTACTCTGACACACATGGAATCAGCATGAGTTGGAATGGACTTAACGTCAACTGGTTTTACTGGTAATCTTATGTCAAAATCTCTAAGAAACATCACAGAGATAAAATCTTGCATCTTGTTTAACTTTGTTTTTGTTAAACTTATTTGACCATGGAAACTTTCTTTTTTCTTTTTTTTTACCTAACACTTATTAACCCATAAAAATGTTCCACACTATACCTCGCTGGTGTATATGAGACAAACAAATCCAGCCCTATTTTATATGGCCCAAATCACATTCTACCCCATTGACTATGACCTAGCCCACTATTACTCAAAGTCTAGTCTGATGACTGATAACTTTTATGAACTATCTGAACAAGATAAGTATAGAAACAGATAAGCTATTACAAACTTCTATAGCAATTTGACATTACCATGACATCCAAACATGTATTCAGTGGACTTGTTCAAAATGGAACAGACTGTGGTGTTGGATGTTGTCTAACTCGTGTGGCAAGCCACACGTCGGGGGAGCTATGTACAGGTCACACTGTGGATTGGAAAGTTTTAAAAAGTTTGTCTACCACACATCCTTTGAGACACAGTCATCTGGCTGATCTGCTGTGAATGGTCACAGATGAAGAAAAAGATTGCCATTGTTACTTTTCCCTATTTATTGACATATACCTGTTCGCCACTCCAATCCTTATATCCTAAACAAAGAATTGTTATTATTTCTGCTAATTGTTGTAGCTGATTCAAAAATCTTTCTTTGCCTTTTGAAGAACACGTTCTGGAATAAACTTGCAGTAAAACTTTTCAGGGAAGATTTGTTTGTTGTTTGCAAACAGCTCCGTGATTCTATAACGTGGCTGCTTTGTTTCAAGACAAAAAACCATATCAATTAGGAGCATTTTAAATGCCTTTGGTGACATAAAAGGAAGTTATTCTTCTCAATGTGAAATATGGAGTTCATTATGTTTCTTCATTATTTCTGCCTACTGAACACATTTGCTACTGATGACGCTAGGTATTTTCTGGCACTTTCCTACTTCAACTTCCAGTTATTTGTGCATTACAGCAAAGACGTGAACTCTTAAGCCAAATGTCTCTTTGGAAAACTGCTTTTTCATGGGGGACGGGGGACCATACTGCTTAACTCATAGTTGAGGTAATAGTCTGAGAATAAAAGCAGCAGTATTAAATTCTAATACTAACTTGAGTTTTTAGCCATGGCTGTATGTTAGAGTGAAGTTTCAGAAAGCGGTTGTTCTTGTTTTGTTTAGGTTCTAGTTTTTGGTTCTGCTTGGCATTTTAATAAAAATAATGTACACATTCTTTGGCTAAAAATAAATATGTATGTCAAACTAAACAACAGTTTAGCCTAATTGGAAAAGAACGCCTGCCTTGAGCATTGTGCACTCTCAAGGATTTATCTATGTAGGATCAAACTGACAACAGTATTTGGAAAGGTTAGATCAGAAGCTTAGGGGGTGGTGACTTGACGTTAATGGTGGTGAAATAATTTGGAATAGAATAGCGAGGGCAGTTGCACAATGTGAAGAATATAAACAATGTCACTGAATTGTCACACAAAATTTGTTGAAACGGTATATCCTTTGTTGTGTATGTTTTCACAAAAATTAAATTAAAAGAAAATGTGCATCAAATTTTACAAACCGATATATCATAAAAGATGTTACCATTCTACCCGATACCCCTAGACCCACAACTCCCATTCCTGAGTCTGTTACTGCTTTATTAACTGTCCTTTCAGAGTATCTAGGCATATACGTGTGTATGTGTGCACATGTATGTGTGCTTACCCATAAAAGCAAAACAACTGTGAGCCCACTGTGCCTGCTATTCCCTACCTTGGTAGGAATTTATCTTGGGGAATAGTTTCATACCATGTCATAGTAAGCTTCTAAGAAGACTCTCAGCTATCCTCTCCTCCTGATATCGGTGACCGTGTGTAGGCCCCTCCCATATTGAATCACATTGGCCCATGTAACTAATAGGATACTGTGAAAATGATGGGATGTGATTTCCAAAATTAGATCATAAAAGGCATTGTAGCTTCCTCCTTCTGCTTTTTCTGATCACTCACCCTTCAGTGAGGGCACTCAAGTAGCCCTATAGAGAGACACGGAACTGAGGTCTCCCATCAATAACTATGTGAGTCAGCCATTTTGGAATTGGAACTTCCAGGCCCAGTAAAGTTGTTACAGAACTATAGCTCCAACCAACATCCACAACTTAATGAGAGATCCTGAGCCAGAACCACCCAGTTAAGCTGCTCCCAAAGTCCTGGCCAATGGAAACTGGGAGGTAATAAATGTTTGTTGCTTTAAGCCACTAAGTTTCAGGGTAATTTTAGATAACTAATATGTTCCATTACATATCATTTATATTAGTTATGGTAAGGGATATGTTGGTATAACAAAGAAATAAAATCCTAAAATATAATGGCTTAAATAAGAAGAATGTTTCTCTCATAAAATAGTTCATAGATGTGTGGTCCAAGCTCAGCTCCAAACAATCTTTCAGGGGCTCAGGTTCCTCCCATCTTGTTTCTCTGCCATCCCCCAGGGTATTATCATCTGTAAGATCAAAGCTGAGTTTCTGTCCTGTCTGCATCCTAGTTCACAGAAAGGAGAAAAAGAGGAAGTCAAAGGCAAGCAATTTTCCTATTAAGAAGTAAAGTAAAAGCTGCATCCATAGAGTTTAGGGAGAACTCAATCAGATAGCCACCCCTAACTGCAAGGAAAACTGGGAAATTATTTCTCTAACCAGTCAGCCATATACCGTCCCCCATAAAAAGTGGAAAATAGATTTTAAGAGGATCACCCTTCTTGCCCATAGCTTTGTAGTAGTATTTTGTTTAGAATATGCATACTTTTATTTAACCAGTCATGGAATGATGGCTACCACATATAGGACTCCTTAGGACATCGTAGCAAATTACTCTGAGAATGAAAAATCAAGGGAGGAAAAGCCAACCTCACAGCACGGCTGTGGAAAACCTCCTCAAAGTGCTCAGCTAATGCACACTTCAGATGCTCATGGTCTTGAAAATGAAAGAGAAAATGACTCATGCCTGGCTACAAAAATTGGATCCTATGACAGGAGTGTGAAGTGTTAGTCATGGTGACATGTGACACAATTTCTCAATGAATATTCTTTGTAGTGGATATTTGTCAAGTGTGTAAATTCCAGAGTCTGTCTATTTAAGGCAAAAACCAGTTGCCATGGAGTCGATTCCAACTCACGGTGGTCCCGTGTTTGTCAGAGTGTAACTGTGCTCCATAGGGTTTCACTAGCTGATTTTTCAGAAGTAGATCTCCAGGTCTTTCTTCCAAGGGGCCTCTGGGGGGACTCAGACCTCCAACATTTGGGTTAGTAGTCGAGGTTGTTAACTGTTTGCATGACCCAGGGACTCCCTATCTAAGGCAGTGGTTCTCAAAAGTGTGGCCCTTGTACCAACACCATCAGCATCCCCTGGGAACTTACGAATGCAAATTCTCTGGCCCCATCTCAGATCTATGCAATCTGAGACTCTAGAGGATATGACTCAGCTATTTGTGCTTCAAGAAGCCATCCAGGGGATTCTGATGCTTGCTGAAGTTTGAGAACCATCAGTCTAAAGACTGAAGATAGCCTATGCCACTGACTAGCTATGTAACCTTGGGAAAGTAATGTAATCTCTTTGCCTTAGTTTCCCCATCTGGGAAATACAGATAATAATAGTGCTTATCACTGTTATGATGAGCACTGAAAGAGCTAATATGTATAAAGTGCTCTAAAAAGTGCCTGGCATATAGAAAGCACGAAAAACACTAAATGTTGTCGTTGTTCATCTTTATTTTCTTGATGTGTAGTTTCACCGCATGCAGTCCAACATGAGGTCCTGACTTTTAATATGCAAATGACTGACTGAGACACTATGCTTCCTACTATGAGAATGTCTTCCTTCCTCTGAGGTTGTTCCCCTGGAATCACTCCAAGGCCTCAAGAATGCTGTCTAGGCTTACTGGCCTGACAGAGACTGGAGAAACCCTGAGAGTATGGCCCCTGGACACCCTATTAGTTCAGTAATGAAGTCACTCCTGAGGTTCAGCCAAAGATTAAGCAGGCCCATAAAACAAAACAAGACTAAAGGGTCACACCAGCCCAGGGGCAAGGACAAGAAGGGAGGAGTGGATAGGAAAGCTGGTAATAGGGAACCCAAGGTTGAGAAGGGAGAGTATTGACATGTCCATGGGGTTGTTATCCAATGTCATAAAACAGTATGTGTACTAACTGTTTAATGAGAAGCTAGTTTGTTCTGTAAACCTTCATCTAAAGTACAATTAAAAAAAAAAGGAATGCTGTCTAGAACCTGGCAGCCAGCCATCCCAGCAACAGCCAAACAGATTGATGAAACACTTTATGTATCAAAATACACGAAAACCAATAAGCCTACAAGAAGTATTAACCAGATACCCAAGTCCAACCAAAATGGCCAAGCATTCCAAATTGTTTTTCATCTGGGGCTCTCACTTGCATCAGGCAATATGTTAGGGGCTGGGGAATCAGGGACCGTGCCAAGAATTTCAGCACCAGCCAAGCTCTGCCTTAGACATCGAAAAACTGAGCGAGTTGGAGGCAGAAGTGCTCTGACCCTGGGGGAGAGAGAGGGCTCCAGGCCTGGTGGACAAAGCTTCGAGGGCCAGAGAAGCCATGTATGTATACTCTCACATCACCTCCTTCATTGTTTCCGCTTCACCTGCACACATGGTGTTAAGTCTCGCTTTTTGTTCCCTCACCCTGAGGCCTCTCTTAGTAAAAGTGTCTTCACCTGTTTAACTTGGGCGCCTGCTAACTGGAGCAACCATCAGCCATTGCTAACTTGAACCGTTCCCACCAGGACTAAGAGGCTGACCTCAGGTGCAATGAATACAGAAGCCAGCCTGCAATACTTTCCTTTACCCAAAGCACCTTGTCTAGAGCAAAGCCTTTTCCTCCTTGCTTTTGCAAAAGGGAATTAGAGGTTTGTGGACCCTCCTGAGCTGCATGATAAGGATACTTGTTGCCTAAGTAATTACCTGGAATTAAATAATGGGATCTCTTTATACCCAGTCATCGTTACAGCTGTGGCTACCCCTTTAAGTCTTTGAGATTTTTGCAATCTTAAAAAGGGTCACCCTGCAGTTTTATAAGGCCTCTTTCTTTCTTAGTGCTATGGAACCTTGTAACCACCCATAACCCATTGCTGTGGAGTCGATTCTGACTCATAGTGACCCTATAGGACAGAGTAGAACTGCCCCATAGGGCTTCCAAGGAGCACCTGGTGGATCCGAACTGCCAACCATTTTTGGTTAGCAGCTGTTGCTCTTAACCACTACGCCACCTTATAACTGAGAAGAGCTAAAACTTATCCTGAGCACATGATATCCACTTAGTAAGTGAGAAAAAGAGAACAGAACCGCTCATCAGCACAGCTAGTATTCTGAGAGGAGGCTGACAAAAGCCCCGTTTTACGAAGGAATCCAGTCATATTATAAAATTGTAAGAATATATTGGTTATCTCTCCAATGTCTAGCCCTACCTGATCTCACCAACAGGTCCCTGATTTTACTCTGGGGAATTCATCCCTCAGCCTTCTCAGCCGTGTAGTTCAGGTGCAGTTAACTTCACACCCTTATTCCAGTGTGGAGGTGGGGGGGTGAGAGGCTCTGATTGGCTTAAGCCAGTACCCACAGGGATGAGCACCTGACAGCATTAGAGCGGGTGAGATATGGGAAACATTTTGGAGCAGGGAGGGGAGTGTTGTTAGGAAAGTGAGGGGTAAGAAAGTGGAATCTAGCACGGTTACCGTGAGAGAGAGTGGGAGTTGTGGAGGGTACAATGTGGAGCCCGAAGTTGAAGAAAGCTCCACAGATGTCAGGACAGAGAGAAGGTGAGCAATCTGGGCCTTGGTGGCATCATCTGTGCCTTTGAATCACACCTCAGCGAATACATGCCGTAGTCTCTAAACCAATAGTCTCCAAAGTGCCGTCCCTGGACTAACAGAGTTGGTATTACCTGGGAACTTGTAGAAATGCAAGCTTTCAGATCCCCTCCCCAGACTTCCAGAATAACTGTGTGAGGGAGGGGGGCAATCTGGGTTTTAACAGGCCCTCTGGCGATTCTGATGCACCCTCAAGTTTGAGAACCATTGCTCTTGTCTGGGAGTCCTGGTGGTTAAGAACTCGGCTGCTAACCAAAAGGTTGGCAGTTTGAATCCACCAGCTGCTGCTTGGAAACCCTACGGGGCAGTTCTACTCTGTGGACTCGACAGCAACAGGTTTGGTTTTTTAACAGGCTCTTGACTGATACAGTAAATGGATAGAAAACCAGCTGGTTTAAATTAATTGAATCTAGTTTTTGTATTCCTTGTACCAGCTTCATTTTTTTTGTCGTAACAGTTGATGGAAAATCAGATGATTCCTTCCGTACATTTCCTGAACATGTTGACTTCCATGATGATAACCTATTTCTCAGGAGATCTCAGTGAAGACTGAGCTAGGATGTTCTGAATGCAAACTCCTCATTGGAGAGGTGAGAAAACCTACTTGTCTTTTCTTAGATCTCCTGGCTAGCTAAAATATTCCTGGTCTGGTTCTTTCGCCCATATTTGGCTGCCTGTGTGGTTGGCTGAATGAGCAGATCAGCAGAAAATGGAGTCCAACAAGCCTGGGTCTGAATCCTGGCTCTGCTACATTCTAGCTGTAAGACATGGGGCATGTCATTCAAGGTTTAGTGCCTCAGTTTCATCATTTGTAAAGTGGTGAAAACCAGTACTACCTCCTTTAAATGGCTGTTGTGAGGGTTCAGTGAGGATTAGTATGGAAAGGGCTAGGCACTGGGTAAATGCTCAATAAACGATATCCATTAAGAATAATATCGTCAAATCCATCTTTGCTACTGCAGTGCTGCCTGTGGTAGCTAGACACAAGGCAAATTGCACTGAGCCAAGGAGACTTATCTACTAGAAGCAGCTTATTGGGTTGCATTAAGTAATGCAGCCTGCTTATTTCCAGGAACCCTGAGTCACTGGGCCTGTTGCCCTAACTAAATTGGCTCCAATCTTGCACTTCAGCTTCATATCAGAAGCTGAGTTCCTAATCCACCTCTTCTCCTGTGAGGGACTGAGGCCCCTGCTGATTACAAGTTGTTTAAATTGCCATCAGAACAATTACAAGGTTTAGTCATTCTTACTGTTGCAGGGAACTCCGGTTCTGCTCAGCGCGACCCCATTGGGGCCAAAAGAACAGAGACGAAATTGGGGAGAACGAAAGGTAACTTTATCGGTTGGCCAAACAAGGAGACAGTTGGGGCTAAGTGCCTTCCAAGACTGCTCCACAAGCAGCTTGTTGAGGCTGGTTTATCTAGGCAGGATCTGTTTCAAAATACAAAATGGCGGGTGGGTACGCAGGGGCAAGCGGTTTAGAATGAGTAAGCATTTTCTAAGGCTCCCCCTCGCAGGAGGAAGTTAGCCAGTTTTGTTCCTGAGCATGTTAAATCTCCACCCAGGGGCAGAGAGTTACCATACATGAGGCAGTTAATGAGTTAAAGGTCATCTGGAGGGCCAAGATGGGAGGCAGGACCTGTTTTAGTCAGTTTTGGCCAGTCAGTGGCTATTTCTCTTCCAGGAGGTTCTGAGGAGGAAAAGAAAGGAACTCCAGGAAATGGGCTGGATGAGGGGCTGTCTTGAGGCTAAGAAAAAATGGCTTTATGGCTCTAGCCGTGTCTTATTACTAAAGGACAGGTCCGCTAGAATCAGTGGGTGTCTCAGACATTTCCATGCCTGCTTAATTGATGGCTGATGCACAATTCCAAAAAAAACCCGAACCTGTTGCGGTGGAGTAGATTCCCACTCATAGCGACCCTGTTGAACAGAGTAGAACTGCCAGTTAGGGGCCAGTTTATTAAGGATTTTTACTTCCTTCCTTCTTTGGGGTATCCAGATTGTGTGCTGCCATGAAAGAGGAGAGACCACACTAAGCCCAGTCATATTTTATAATCTCATTTATCCTACCTGGATCTAGATTGTCTTAACTGGCCTTCAGCCTGGCCATGATCTGAGTGACATACCAGGGGCATTTTCATGATGGATCTGAAATGGAGCTTACTCTTGCAGCCAAATGAATAAAATGGCTCTCTGTTTAATTAACGATTACTTGGGTTTGAATCCCAGCTTTGCCGCTTACCTGTATGACTGTGAACAAGATACTTAGCTTTTTGGCACCTCATTCTATCCAACTTTAAAATAGAGAGAGTAGTACCTGTACGTACGGTTATTACAATGATTAAATGGGTTAATGTTTATAAAACCCTTAGATAAATAAATTTGACTAACAACATTTAGTATTTGCTGTGTCATAGAGAAAAATTAATAACAGACATCTTACTTTGATTTTAGGGTTTTTCTTACCCACAAAACAAAATATTAACCATAAAAATTCCTGACCAAATCCTGCCAGTGGCTTTTTCCACCCAAAGTTGTTAATCTTTTCTTTCCTTTTCTAAACCAGTCTTATTTGATTTAAATTTCAAAAGATAGCATGACTGCAGGTGGAGGGCCAGATACCACAACCTTGTAACCAGATTATCAGTTGATCTCAGTAAAAGGAGGAGGGCAAGGTTCAATCAATCGTGTTAAGATTAGCCAATGGCAGATCTCTTAGTCTTCTCTTTCCTCTTTATAAGCTTCACTGTAACTATCCTATTTGGACCCATTGGCTTTTTTTTGGGAATCAGAATGGTTTCCCTATAGGCATGTAGAATAACTGTTCTGAATAAATCTTGTGTTTCAATTTCTTCGATTTTTGATTATTTTTAACAGCTGTAAATTTACTTTGTGCTGGGCTTTATGCTAAGCAGTTTACATTTAACAAATAAATTTATCACAACTATGAATCAATGAAGTACATTTGTGTGGTAGCAATAATAAATGGTAATGATATTAATAATAATGCAATAATAATAATAATTATACACTAAGCACTATACCATTATATGTCAAATCTCACAACAATCTTATTAGGGAGCTTCTATTACACAATTTTTCACAAATGGGTAGACTTTGACACACAAGGTTAATTATCCTGCCCAAGGCTACAGTGGTAATGAGTGGCAGAAGCCAAAAAAACCAAACTTGTTGTCATGGGGTCGATTCTGACTCATAGTGACCCTACAGGACAGAGTAGAACTGACTCATAGAGTTTCCAAGGCTGTAATCTTTACAGAAGTAGACTGCCACATCTTTCTCCTGTGGAGCAGCTGGTGAGTTCAAATTGCTGACCTTTCAGTTAGCAGCAGAGCACTTAACCACTGGGCCACCAGGGCTCCTCAATAAGTGTCAGAGCTGGGTTTCAAATTCAGACTTCCCTGACTCCGGATCCCAAGCTATCAATTGCTGACCAACTCAAAACCACAAAAACACTACATCATAAAATGAAAACATTAACACTAAAATTTTCTAGAAGCAGCGGTTGGATCAAAAATGCTGGTACCTTTTTTTTATAGGTGAAATGATCTCCAATGGGATATCTGTGAATGGAGTAGAGTTGTAAAAGCCCCCAAATGGCTGTGTGGCCAGCCACGGAAATGAGGGGCTGTTTCCAAAGTCAAAAATGACTCCATTAGTAATAGATTTTCAAAACTATGGAGTCAGCAGCTTCCAGACGATACTCTCAGTTGAGTAATAAAAAAATTTAAAAAGTGGAGACTTATACAGGGTCCAGTTATACGACAAGTAAGTTAAAGTATTGAAATAATGTTTCCAAATGTGAACTGAGGAGTGTGAGCAACTGTACGTGTCCCACATACAAAGTTCTCGTCAAGCCCATGGGAAGGTGAGAAGTCATATGGATAAGTGTGCATCCTGACTTACACTTGATATGTCCGTGTGTAAGCAGCGTGTCTGGTAACCCGGGGGAAGGGGGCATGATGCTATAGCCATCACTCATTAGTCATCTGCTGTGTGCCTGCCCCTGTGTAAAACACTTCCCGACACTTTTCTGGTCTTTATTAAGTGTTTTGGTTGGAACTCTTATTAACCCCATTTTACAGAGGAGGACACTGAGCCAAGGGGAGAGTAAGGGACTTGCTCAAGGTTCCTTCTACCTGGTGGGGGGCTACACTGGGATTCACACTGAGATCTGGGAACTGGAGAGACATTATACTTTCACCATATCTTATTTCTTCTCTGGAAAGAGACCAAATGAGAAATACTGAGATTTAAAGGCTTATTTATAGGAGAAATGACTTTTATTTTCTTTGCACACTGTCACGTGTAGGTGGAAATGTAATTTTTTTTAATAGGTGGGGACAAATCAAAACCTTGTTATTATGGAAATAGCAATTGTCTTAGTTTTCTTAGGGCTGCCGTAAGAGAGGACCACAAGTTGGGTGGCTTACGTTGTTAGTGGACATCAAGTCAACTCCGACTCATCGAGACCTCATGTACAATAGAACAAAGCATTACAGGTCCTGGGCCACCTTCACAGTTGCTGGTGTGCACATGTACATTGTTGTAGCCACTATGAATTTTGAGTGTCTTTCAACCTAGGGGGTCTCATCTTCCAGCACTATAGTGGATAATGTTCTGTTGCTCTCCGTAGGGTTTTCATGGCCAATTTTCAGGAATAGATTGCCAGGCCTTTTGTCCTAGTCTGTCTTAGTCTGGGAGCTCTGCTGAAACCTGTCCACCATGGGTGACTCTGCCGGTATTTGAAATACTGGTGTCATTGCTTCCAGCATCATAGCAATATACAGCCACCACAGTACAACAAACTGACAGATAGGTGGTGGGGTGCTTATAAAAACAGAAATTTATTGGCTCACAGTTCTGGAGGCTGGGGGTCCAAAATCAGGGTTCTGAGGGAAAATCTGTTTCATGACTCTCTCCCAACTTCCAGTGATGGTTGGTGTCATGGATTGAATTGTGTCCCCCAAAAATATCTGTCAGCTTGGCTGGGTCATGATTCCCAGTATTGTATGACTGTGTACCATTTTGTAATCTGATGTGATTTCCTTATGTGTTGTAAATTCAATCACTATGATCTAGTAAGAAGGATTAGCGGCAGTTATACTGATGAGATATACAAGATTAGATAGTGTCTTAAGCCTATCTCTTTTGAGAAATAAAAGAGAGAAGCAAGCAGAGACACGTGGGAACCTCCTACCACCAAGAAAGCAGTGCCAGGAGCAGAGCGTGTCCTTTGGACCTGAGGTTCCTGCACAGAAAAGCTCCCAGACCAAAGGAAGATTGATGACGCATACCTTCCCCCAGAACCGACGGAGAAAGCGTTCCCTTGGAGCTGACGCCCTGAATTTGGACTTGTAGTCTACTGGACTGTGAGAGAATAAACTTCTCTTTGTTAAAGCCATCTGCTTGTGGTATTTGTGTTATAGCAGCACTAGATGACTAAGACAGCCGGTAATCCTTGGTGATCCCTGGCTTGTAGATGACTCCAATCTCTGCACCCATCATCAAGTGACCACCTTCCCTCTGTCTCTCTTCTCTTTCATAAGGACACCACTCATATTGGATTAGGACCCGCCCTACTCCAGTATGACCTCATGTTGACTGATAAGATCTTCAAAGACCCTATTTCCAAACAAGGTCACTTTCACAGGTACCAGGGGTTAGGAGATCAACACATCTTTTGGGGGGAACACAATTCAGTCCATAAAACCTATGAAAAAACAGCCTAGTGGAAAGATTATGGCAAATCCCTCCTGGGTGCTAAGCCTGAGAGAAGATTTCATATACAGGCAGTCCCCGGGTTATGAACGAGATCCATTCCTAAGTTTGTCTTTAAGTCAAAATTTGCAGGTAAGTCAGATCAGGTACATACGGTTCTTATTTAGCACCAGTTAGTCGAATGTTTGTCTATATATTTTACCTTTCTATGTATGTAAAACACTTAAACACTTCCAAACACACAATATTTTCATGAGTGTCACAAAGTAGTTCATGTGTTCGTTGTTAGAATCATTGTAGGTATTTAACTCAAATTTTCAATATACTAAGCTTTATGGCAGTCCATTCTCACGTACTAGTTGTCCATAAGTTCAACATTTGTAACCTGGGGACTGCCTGTATTTATCTTTGTATCCTAGTGCTCTCTGCCATGCCAGTGCAGAATGTATGCTCCATGGAGGTTCATTCAGCAGGTTTGGATTTTGTTCCTTACGTCTCTTAGGTGAAGCCACATACATATTAAGTTCCTTGAGCTCCAGGAGAGTGTCTGAGAGCATCTGATATTTCTTTGTACCCACTTTTGCCCTCCAAAACACAATGATCAGCACATAGACACTCAAATAATGCAGTAAATTCAGACTCCACAGGACATTCTATTACAGTGAGCTTCAAGTTCAGCATCTGCATTTTTGAGGACCATGAAAAACTGAGTTGGACATTGACTCTGACCCTAGAAGATAATGAAAATTGTATTCACGGAAATTTTAATTAAGCAGCTTTGGTGGAATAAAGAGTTAGTGATTCAAATTTTCAAAATAACACCCTGCTTACTGCTGATCAACATACAGAAAGAAGGAATAATGGAAGCCCCCAAGAAAGGAGCAACTCTCCAGTTTTCTCAGAATACTGAAATTATAATCATTGTTTTATTCTCCCTTAGGTGGCATTAGTTTAGGAGCTCGAGCAAGTGGCCAGGAACCACTTTAAGAGAATTGTCTTTCTTTGTGGGTAAGGGTCTTCTTACTTTCCAGAACTCCTCTTTATTTTTTTGCAGTCACAGGATTCTCACGGCAGGAGAGTTTGGGAGAGGTGTCTTGGGACTCAGGGAGGAGGCTATGGATTCATTTAGCAGAGGAAGCCGGGGACTAAATTCCTCATCAACAGACTCTGCCAGGGAGAGGAGCATTTTCCATTGGGAGCCAAGGAAAATGTTCTGCCTGATTGGGAATTAACTTGCCCAGGTATCACCTTTGACCAAATTATACTCTTGCTTAGAGTTTCTCAACCTCAGCACATTGTGGGACCAAGTAGTTCTTTGTTGTGGACGTTGCTTTGGATATTGCTGAACATTTAGCAGCAACCTTGGCCTCTACTCATTCTATGACAGTAGCAACCCCTCAGATGTGACAACCAATGTCTCCAGACACTGCCAAATGTCCCCTTGGGGCAAAATCAGCCGTTGAGAACCACAGCTCTAGTGTGATTATATACGCTCTTTGATTATAAGATTTCTGAGCCATCTTGAAATGATGCCATCTTGCTCCCGTGATCCCACTTCATAAAGTAGGCAAACCCTAAGACACAAAATACGCTTGAGTCAGGGTCATTTTGTTGCTCAATTACAAGGCAAAAAACTCCTCACCTCTCCATTAGATGGAATAATCTCATGCCTTATACCAAGAGATCAGACAGGATTTATTTCTGGATGAAACTCAACTGATGACCCAAGGCAAGTTATTAATCTGCTCAGCCCAGTCAGCTAACACCTTAAGCCTTTTACTCTCGGTGCCAAGGGAAAAAACAGGTATTTTATTAAATTGACTGGGATGGCTCTGTGCCCCCCTCCTTATTTGAAGAAGTTAATTTGAGGATCTTACTCAGAACTACTGCTGGTTCATAGATGGTGTCAAGATGTGTTGGGATTAAGAGAGCTAAAGCTTGAGTAAAGGGGACAGATGAGCTCTGTTCCTCCACTGCCTCCAAGATCTGGGTGGTGTTATTGGGCATGAACACAAATGCAGGATCCACAAACCCAGTTTTCCCCTCCCTGAGTTAACATGCCTGCCAAAGGACGCTGAATTTCAAATGGGGCAGCCACAAGAAAGAGAGAGAGATTTCTAGCTCATTTTCCAGAAGAAATCCTATTGTAGCATGGGTAAGCCTGGCAAAGAAATAAGGCCAGCAAGCAGAACTGGGGAAAGGACAAGAAGGAAAAATGATCATGAGTTAAGACTAGCTAGCATAGAGCTCAGCTGCTAACCAAAAGTCAGCAGTTCAAATCCGCTAGCTGCTCCTTGGAAACCCTATGGGGCAGTCCTACTCTGTCCTACAGGGTTGCTATGAGTCAGAATCAACTCAGCAATGGGTTGGTTTGGTTTTAGTACAGAAGAAAGGGGCCCTGGTAGCGCAGTTGCCTAGTTGCCTAGGGCTGCCGTGGCCTAAAACAACAGAAATGTATTCTCTCACAGTTCTGGAGGCTAGATGTCCGAAGTCAAGGTGTCAGCAGGGCCGTGCTCCCTCCAAAGCTTCTAGGGAAAGGTCCGTCCATGTCTCTCCCAGCTTCTGGCAGCCCTAGTCATTCCTGGACTTGTGGTAGCGTCACTCCAGTATCTGCCTCCGTCTTCACGTGGCCGGCTCCCGTGTGTCTGTCTGTGACTCTGTTGTCCCCTCTTGTGAGGACACCAGTCATAAAGAGTTTAGGGCCCACACTATTCCAGTACGTTCTCATGCTAATGAATTATATCTGCAAAGACCGTATTTCCAAATAAGGTCACATTCTGAGGTTACAAAGGTTAGGATTTGAAAGTACCTTTTATTGGATGACACGATTCAAGCTATAAGAAGGACCAAGCAGCATTTTTAGTAAAATGGCATTTGAGAAGCTTTTCTAATCAGGGAGGAAGAAGGGACAATTAACCATAAGTAAGTAAACAAAGCAAAGGAAGCTAAAGTATAAGTGTAAGATTTGAATGATCTGCTGTCATGACTTGTGACAAACACGGTAACAGCAGTTAGAAAGAAGAGTCTCTAGTCAGAGGTCTCATTTTGTTCATGAATTCTTCCTGATGTGAAGAACGTACCTTTCTCTTCTGTTGTTGTTGTTAAGTGCTGTCAAGTCAGTTCTGACTCATAGCAACTCTGGGTACAACACAGCGTATCACTGCCCAGTCCTGCACCATGCTCACAGTTGTTGCTATGTTTGAGCCCATTGTTGCAGCCACCATGTCAATCCATCTTGTTGAGGGTCTTCCTCTTTTTTGCCGACCCTCTATCTTATCAAGCATAATGCCCTTCTCCAGGGACTGGTCCCTCCTGATAACATGTCCATCTCTCCTGATAACATGTCTCTTACTACTTAACCCCTACAAAATATATTTTGAAAAATGTGTCCATAAGAATAATGAATCACTAGAATACTGACCCAGCCCAGGACATCAAATAGGGGTAGATATTTGGGAACCAGGACTATTGGGGTACATGATTGACATACAAGCTGGCCTTTTTCTGTCTGGAGTCAATGTCTACTGTTTTGTGAGCAGATGTAATTTTCTGTGGATTATAGGAGGTGAACCCTACTCCTCTCTTTTGGTAATATTTCTTACCTGTGTATAAACCCATTGTCTTCAAGTTGATTCTGACTCATAGCAACCCTATAGGACAGAGTAGAACTACCCCATGGGGTTTCCAAGGAGCAGCTGGTGGATTGGAACTGCTGACCTTTCGATTAGCAGCCATAGCTCTTAACCACTGTGCCACCAGGTCTCCTTATGTATATCTTATGTTACTTTCTCTACATTACAGTCCAAAAACCGTTTCCTGAAAGAGCAACTATTATTTGGAAAGATTTAGACTAAGGCAGATTAGGAAGAAAGGCCTGGAGATCTACGTCAGAAAATCATCCAATGAAAACCGTATAGATCGTAATGGTTAGATCCACAACTGATTATGGGGATGGCACGGGACAGGGCAGCATTTCGTTCCATTGTGCATGGGGTATCCAGGAGTCAGAGACTGACTTGAAAATCCCTAATAACAGGCTGGAAGAAAGAAAGAATTTAAAGGCAAATAAGACCAAGATGCCTCTGCTTAAATAATTCCAGCAATATTGTCATTCATTACCAGTTAACAACATTATAACTTTTAGACCAGTAAGAACTCAGAGTTTGGGGTGTTATTTTTTGATGTGAAAATGCAAAGTGGATTAGGTAATTAAATATACTCTTTTCACATAACCCTAGTCTTGATACCACTAACCTCTTAAGGAATCTTCCATCTGTGTGGAAACCATTTTGCTGCAATTTCTAAGTGCACTGCTGGGTCTCTCTTTAGATTCATTTCTGCTTTTCCTAAGACTTCCTCCAAAGGCTTCAGTTCCTTCCTCCAAGCTAAACGGCAATGTAAAACTGGGTCCTCCATCAGCCTTTCTCTCTCTCTCTGTCTTTTAAATTTATGTAGGTATATTTTTTATTGTAGTAAAATATACATGACCAAACATTTGCAATTTCATTTTTTTTTTACGTGTACAATTCAGTGACATTCATTCACCACGGTGTGCAACCGTTACCACTATCCATGTCCAGAAGTTTTTCATTGCCCACAACAGGAGCTCAGTGATCCTTAAGCAATCACTTCCCATTTCCCCCTCCAACTCACCCCTGGTAACCACTAATAAGCTTTGGTCTCTGCGTATTTGCCTATTCTAGATACCGCATGTAAGTGGGATCACGCAATATTTGTTTTCTCATGCCTGACTTATTTCACCCAGCATAATGTTTTTCAAGATTCATTCATGTTGTTGTATGTATCAGATCTTCGTTTCTCTTTATGGCTGAAGCCTATGTCTCTCAAAATATGTGTCCGAAGTTCAAGAAAAAACAACCGCAAACTGACCAGAGTACTGCCTTGTCCCATTTCAAATTGCACAGAAAACTGGTGGCCGAAGTTCAGTTAGGCGTCCACTCTGTTCCACTCACCTCGGCCAGAGGGGTGACGCCAAGAATTACAAACACGGTTATTAATAACCAGCTAGGGAACAGACGGGAACACGTAGGCACCTCTCTAGTACCAAGTGCCTTCGAGTCAACTCCGACTCATGGCGACTCCATGTGTGTCAGAGTAGAACTGGGTTCCATAGGGTTTTCAATGGCTGAAGTTTTCTTTCTTCTGAGATGCCTCTGGGTGAACTTGAACGTCCAGTCTTTCAGTTAGCAGCCTAGTGCATTAACCATTTGTACCCCCCGGGGACACCAGGTACCTCTCAGAGAAGGGGAAATGAAACACAGACTGGACAAACACCTTATGCACACAAGCACTGATACAATGGCTCTTCTGATTACTTTCCTATTGAGCTAGTATTTCATAGAAAGCTCTTCATATCACAGCAAGGAGTGGGGAATAAGAACATTTTAGGTGGGCAGTAAGTGGCAGGGTCACTTTGAAGGTAATACGGTCACAAACGGTAGCTTTCAAAAAACTGTGTTGATTCAAACCAGAGCTCCTCTCCTTTCTCTGTTACCCTCCATTACCATCATTAGCTAATTACAGCGGAGATGCCTGACCTTCCCGGTCCTTGGCTGGGGAAAGCTTCTTTCCCTTTAAATGGAACTCAGCCAATGGTTGCATTTCCCAATGTAAATTTCATACACACAGGCCCTGAAACTTAAAAGGAATCTTTAAACCCCATTAAATAACACAGTTCCTTAGCAGGAATTTCTCTTGGGAAGGGATGTCATCTATTCAAATGCCATGTTATGACAAGCATAACAGACTTGATTCGGATCTGTTCTGACTCATGACATCGCTTAAATTAGGTTAGGTGGGATATATGTAGGCATCTAAGAAAAGCTCCTCGGGGCCCCCGCTCTATTATTTTTGTTAACAGCTCTGAATTATAACTGTCTTACGAGCCATAAACAGTGTTTCCGTTCTGGCTACATCATGGAATATCTGTACTAGTGATGGCTTACCATCACAGCTGGTTGGCCTGCGCATATTAAAAACTAGTTTACAGATATATTTCTTTGTCTCCCTCTCTTATTCCACTAGATGAGGCTGGCTTGCCTCACCGCCAAAACTTCGCTGTTGTCAGCTGCCATCGAGTCAGCCCTCAACACGTGGCAACTCCATGCGCAATGAAATGTAATGCTGCCCAATCCTGCACCATTACCACGATCATTCATGGATCAGAACATTGTAATCCATAATTTAAGATTCTCACAAATGTTAAAAGGGCCCCTCCAACTTCAAATTTAACCTTCACCAAAGGAAAGGGTCCTGGGTGTCTTCTGATTCCCACTGTATTCCTCAAACTTGATTCACAACCCACGTTTCTTTGGGAGCAAAGGCTCAATATGCATGCAATTATTTTTATTGGTTTATTCATTTAAAATATATTTTTTATTAAAATAAGCCATGGCATATCTTAAAAATTCAAGTACTCTTAAGAATTTAATTAATGCCACTGGTACCCTGCCCAATTTCTTCCTGCTTCTCAGTTCTGCTCTCCAGAAGCCAACTCCTTCAATTGTTTTGACTGTTTTCCCTGGCACCTTTATTATTCTAAATAAAATGAATATTCTGCTATTATTTTATTGTGTTTTAGGTGAAAGTTTACAGTGCAACTTAGTTTTTCATTCAAAAATTTATACAGAAATTATTTTGTGGCATTGGTTGCAATCCTCGCAATGTGTCAGAACTCTTCCCCCTTTCCTTTCCACCCCAGGTTCCCTGTGTCCATTTGTCTAGGTTTTCTGTCCCATCCTGCCTTCTCATCTTTGCTTTTGGCAGATGTTGCCCATTGGGTCTCATATACTTGAGTGAACTAAGAAGTATGATCCTAGCTTGTGCTATTATTGTTTGTTTTCTACGCCTGTCTAATCTTAGACTGAAAGGTGGATTTGGGGAGTGGCTTCAGTTCTGAGTTCACAGGGTGTCCAGGGACCATAGTCTCCAGAATGCCTCTAGTCTCTGTCAGACCAGTAAATCTGGTCTTTTTTTTTTTTTTTTTTTTTTTGTGAATTTGAATTGTATTCTACATTTTTGACTGCTGTTGGGCAGAGTGTTCAGTATATGTCTATGAGATCAAGTTGGTTGATTGTGGTATTTAGATCTTCCATGTCTTTATTGAGCTTCTTTCTGGATGTTTTGTCCTTCACTGAAAGTGGTGTGTTGAAGTCTCCTACTATTATTGTGGAGCTGTCTATGTCTCTTTTCAATGCTGTTAGAGTTTGTTTTATATATTTTGGAACCCTGTTGGTCGGTGCGTAAATATTTATTATGGTTATGTCCTCCTGGTGTATTGACCCTTTAATCATTATATAGTGTCCTTCCTTATCCTTTGTGGTGGATTTTACTTTAAAGTCTATTTTGTCAGAGATTAATATTGCCACTCCTGTTCTTTTTTTGATTGTTTTTTGCTTGGTATCATTTTTTTTCCATCCTTTGAGTTTTAGTTTGTTTTGTGTCTTTAAGGTATGTCTCTTGTAGGTAGCATATAGATGGATTGTGTTTTTTTATCCATTCTGCAACTCTCTGTCTCTTTATTGGTGCATTTAGTCCATTTACATTCAGCATAATTATTGATCGGTATAAGTTTAGTGCTGTCATTTTGATGATTTTTTGTGTGTGTTGTTGACAGTTTCTTCCATTTAATTTTCTGTGCTGAGTCATTTTTCTTTATGCATTTTCTTTTCATCTTTGTCATTGTTGTTGATTTTGTATTTGTTGACTCTTTATGTTTTTCTTCTTTTTTATTTTGATGTGTAGGATTGTTAGCTTCCTTTGTGGTTACCTTAATATTTACCCCTACTTTTCTAAGTGTAAACCAGTCTTTTATTTCTTTATATTGCCTTGACTTCCTCTCCGCATGAAAGATCTATGACTACATTTTTTAGTCCCTCTTTTTTGTTTTAATGTTGTCATCTTTTACATATTGATGTCTCTGTTTCCCTATTTTCAGTGTTTTAGCTTTGATTTACTTTTCTGACTTCCCTATCTGGGTTGATATCTGGTTGCTCTGTCCTGTGTTCTGGTCTTGGATTGTTATCTGATGTTATTGATTTTCTAACCAGAGGACTCCCTTTAGTGGTCCTTGTAATTTTGGTTTGGTTTCTACAAATTCCCTAAACTTCTGTGTATCTGTAAAGCCCTAATTTCGCCATCATATTTGAGAGACAGTTTTGCTGGATATATAATTCTTGGCTGGCAATTTTTTTCCTTCAAGGCTGTATATATGTCATCCCATTGCCTTCTTGCCTGCATGGTTTCTGCTGAGTAGTCTGAGCTTATTCTTATTGACTCTTCTTTGTAGATGATTTTTCGTCTATCCCTAGCTGCTCTTAAAATTCTGTCTTTATCTTTGGTTTTGGCAGGTTTGATTGTAATATGTCTTGATGACTTTCTTTTGGGATCTACCTTATGTGGGGTTCGATGAGCATCTTGGATAGATATCTTCTCATCTTTCACGATATCAGGGAAGTTTTCTGCCAACAAATCTTCAACAATTCTCTCTGTATTTTCTGTTATCCATCCCATTCTGGTACTCCAATCACTCATAGGTTATTCCTCTCGATAGAGTCCCACATAATTCTTAGGGTGTCTTCATTTTTTTTTAATTCTTGTATCTGATTATTTCCTCAAATAAGCTGGTGTCAAGTGCTTTATCTTCAATCTCACTAATTCTGACTTCCATTGCCTCAGTTCTGCTCCTATGACTTTCTGTTGAGTTATCTAATTCTGAAATTTTATTGTTAATCTTTTGGATTTCTGTTTGCTGTCTCTCTATGGATTCTTGCAGCCTTTTAAATTTGTCATTGTGCTCTTCTGTAATCTTCTTAAGTTCCTCTATTGCTTTGTCTGTGTGTTCCTTGGCTTGTTCTCCATTTTGCCTGATCTCTTTAAGAGTTCTGTATATTAATCTTTTGTAGTCTACCTCTGGTATTTCCAAGAAGTTGTCTTCCTCCGGAAAATTTCTTGATTCTTTGTTTTGGGAGCTTTCTGAAGCTGTCATGGTCTGCCTCTTTGTGTGGTTTGATATTGACTGTTGTCTCCAAGCCATCATTAAGTTACTGTATTTATTTATTTTGTGTTTGCTTACTGTGTCTTCTTGTTTTGTTTTGTTTTGATACGCCCAAATAGGCTGCTCATGTGAGCTAGTTTGATTATTGGTGCCTTTGAAGCTCTAATGTCCTGTCAGCAGGCAGTTAAATCTGTTACTAGATATATGAGTCTAGGAGTCCATTTACTTTTCTTGTATGGATTCAGCTCAAGTGTCCACATAGTCTGTCACCAAGTATGTGGTGCAGGCTCTCACCTACAATCCTAGATGGGCAGGGGTGATTGGAGTAGGCACAGGTATCTGGCTGCATTGGGAGTTATGTGCTGAGCAAGGCAGGGGGCTGACAGCTGCCTCTGAGTGTCTGGGAGGAAAACTTGTCCCTGTTCCCTAGGGCACATAGGTGGGTGAGTTTTGCAGCCAGACTATGAGCACCCAGTGCTGTTGGCTGTAAGGACTGGGAGGCACCACTTATTCTTGGACCCCTGTTGCAGGTGGCTAGGCAGCATGGGTGGAGCCACCAGTCCTCAGGCCCCTGAAGTAGGTAGGTGAGGACCCTGCTTAATGGGCAGAGCAGTATCAAATGTCATGAACCTGCCACTCCACCATATAGCTGATACAGTGAAGTTAGGCTTCAGGTATATACCCTGTTGTACTGTGGTAATAAAGGCCTATGCTGTTGAAATGGGCCCACACAGGTCTGTGCAGGGGTGAAAGGCATTCAAAGTCCATGGACCCCTTATGCCTGTGCCTGGGCAAAGGAGCTGTGCCTACGTTGAGTTCTCAGCTTAGGGGAGCTGGCAGATTATTTTTTCCTGTTTGTTAATTTGTTCCTTCTCCAAGTCAGGGAGAATGGCTTAGGGCATATGATGGGTCCTATTTCCAGCCCAAGGGACATGGCAATCACTGAAGCCAGCCCAGGACCCGGTATAGAGCAGGCAGGGAGCAGGTAAAAGGGAGAGAGGTTCTTCCCAAATGGGGTGTTTTTTTGATCCACGCAGTAGGTTAGACGCATGTACTTATTTTTTGCTGATTGAGTGCCACTTTTCACTGGCTCTGGAGAACTGAGCTGGCTCTCCGCCACTCGGTCTCTCCCAACGTGGAAAAAGTGTCCCAATCACCACTGCTTCCCTCACCGCATACACCAGCTGATCTGGCCAGCAGGGCACCAGCTTCCATTGAGTCACGTCTAGCAATTCCTTACTGCTTCCAAACCATCTCTCCTTCCCCCTGCCAACTCAGTCTGATTCCTCAACTTTGTCTTTGATGTTCAGGGCTCCTAGACTGTCATATATAATCGAGTCACTTGTTTTTTTGGGTCTTTGTTGCAAGAGGGACAACAGGAAGTGTCTGACTACTCTGCTGTCTTGGCCCCACCTCTCACAGTGACATTTTTGCTTTTTAACACTTTAAAGAGGTCTTTTGCACCAGTTAACGACAACCAAAAATATCTCTCAAACCAAAAACCAAAGCAGGTTTCCAATAGCTGTAATCTTACAGACATAGTTTGCCAGTCCTTTCTTGCATGGTGCCTCTAGGTGGATTCGAATTGCTAAGGCTTTTCGTTAGTAACCAACTGTTTAAGCCACCCAGGGACCTAAACTGTCTTCAGACATTGCCAACTGCCCTCTGGGGGGCAAAATTGTCCTCATTCAGAACCATTGCCATAGATAAGCCATTTGAGTGGTTTAGCTTTCTCTGGTTTGCTACAAAATAGACATTCAGAATTCTGCAAATCTGGCTCCTAAACCCACTTAGAAGTGTTACCATAAGAAAGTTTTGTACATAAAAATCAACTAGATTCTCAGGGCCCACTTCCAGAGACTATATTTAAGTAGTCATACGTGGAGTCAAAGAATCTGCACTTTATCAGCACTTTGAGACCAAGTACCATAGTGTATTATTGGTCATTTTGCCACTGGCTCCTTCATTCAACATACATTTACCTAGCATGTGCTATGTGCCAGGAATTGTTCTAAAAGCTGGAGTACGAATCAGACAAATCACACCTCCTAGGAGCTTTCATTCTAGTGCAGAGATAGGCAATAAACATAATAACCAAATTATATAGTACAATAAAGGGTGGTAAGTGACACATGAAACTTCTGGAATAGCAAATGTATAGAGACCAAAGCTTAGTAGTGGTTATCAAGGGCACGAAGGGTGGGGAAATGGGGAGCCATGGTTCAGGAAGCATTGAGTTTTTGTTTATGGTGATGGAAAATTTGGGAACAGATATTGGTGATGGTTGCACAACATGATTAATTGGTGTCACTAGATTGTGCACGTGAAAAACATTGAACTGGCAAATGTTGTGTTACATATATTTTTACAGCCAAAAAAAAACTGATAATTGATGTGGAAAAAATGAAATGTAACGTAGGGGGCGGAGGGTGACAGGATTGGAGATAAAGTCCATTTTTAGAGTGGACAGGGTCAACCTCAATGTGAGTCACATTTGAACAGAGACCTGGAAGATGTGTGCAGGTGTGTCATGTATATAAGTGAGGGGGAGAGCAATGCAGAGAAAGAGAACAGCCAGTGCAAAGGCCCTGAGCTGAGTGTGCACCTGACATGTTCAAGAAGTAGCAAGGAGACCACGTGGCTTAGCTGCAGCAAGCAAGGAGGGGACGAGGGCCAACAGATAATGGGGGTAGGGTGAACATCTTTTGTAAGGCCTTGTAAAAAATCATAAGGATTGCATTTAATGAGGAGCTATGAAAGCTGGTTTATTTATGTCTAGTTGCTGGGTTTAGAATACACTGTGGGAGGCAAGGATGGGAAAAGAGAGACTAGTTAGGAAGTGATTATATTTGGCAACAAGGAATTCATTGGTGACATTGCCAAGAGTGCTTTCAGTGGAGTGGGCTGGATGAAAGTCTGGAAAAACTTTAAATAGGTTCAGTGGAAAAGTGGAGATAATTAGCATAGACAATTCTTCGAGGAGGTTTGCTAAAGGAGAGCAGAAAAATTAAGCTTCAGTTGGAGGGAGAAATGGAACCAAGGGAGACTATTTTAAGGTGGGAGAGAGACAGCTAGGAATGATCTAGTGGAGAGGGAAGAATCAGTGATGTAGGAGAAAGAGAGCTGAGTGTTTCTGAGCAGGAGAGGCGACGGACTCTTGTGCACAGGGAAAGTGTTACATTTGGATAGGACAGTGATGACAAGGAAGGCAGAGTATATGGGTACTCTGATGCTGAAAGGTGAGTCGTGGTGAAGGTTGGAGTTTGAGGAAGTTCTCTGGTTACTGCTTTAATTTTCTTGGAGAAGGAAATAGCGAGGTCATCAGAGTGATGAACAGAAGGAGATATTAGCAGTCTGAGCAGGGAGGAGGTGTCAGGAGGCATCTGGGAGAGTGGGAGAGTGAACCCATGAAGGAAATGGGCTAACAATGCCAGGTAGCATGGCTTAACATCAGAAGATGGATGAGGGAGTAACAAAATGATCAAATCACTTTCTTCTGCTGTGTGTGGGGTGGGGTGGACAAGATAACATTTACAGCACTAGACAATGTACTGAGGAATGTGCTCAGGACAGACCAAGGAAAGCTGCTAACTCATTTTGAGTTTTGGCAGCCTAGGGTAATGATGGAGAGAAAAAACTCAGGTGGGAAGAACTGAGAGGCACCTGAGAAAAACGTCTTGCTTTGCTGTTTGGCCTAAGTGTGATATAGACCTTGCACTAGTTCTTAATCCTCTGATAAGTAGGTTTTTCCCTGTCACCCTTAACACCACCAGGATTTTCTGGGGGGGAAACTGTGAGAAGGTATTTAAAAACCATCAAACCTCTTTGGACAACAGCTACTGTAAACCACCAAGTGGTGTTTTAGCATGAATAAAAGCAAAGTTGGGGAAACTTGCCTTTTAGAGCGGGGATGCTTGTAACCTAATGGTCAATTTGTGTTGAATAATAGATGTGTGACTATTCCTTTGGCAAATAAAATCAGATGGAAATGCATTTTTCCAAAATTACAATTTTCAGAAGAGGACTGAGCCAGCAGCTCCTCACCATCCTTGTATAAATGCAGGCCCAACAGGATCAGTGAAGCCCATGTGTTGACTCATGCTATTAAAATGCCTCCAGGCCTCTAGGAGAAGACAATCCCAGAAGAGAATTCCCTGTGCTCAGAGAGAAAAGCCCATGGACGCAAATAGTTCAACAAACCAAATTGGGTCTGAGAGGTAAGACTGGAGGCTGGAAGGACTTCATTTGAAGATTATGTAAAACTTAATGCTAAAAAGGAGCTGACTCCATCCTTCTGTGTGTTCACATGCATGCTAAAAAGAGAAAAAAACCCAGTGCTTTTCTTATTTCATGCCTTCTTACATAGATGTCCAAATAAGCATTGTTTCCTTCAATGCTGTGGTTGTCTTTGAAGCTCAGCACTAATTCTAGCAATGTTCACAGGACAGTTGCTGTCAGAACCCTGGTGGTGCAGTGGTTAAGAGCTATGGTTGTTAACCGAAAGGTCAGCAGTTCAAATCCACCAGCCGCTTCTTGGAAACTCTATGAGGCAGTTCTGCTCTGTCCTATAGGGTCCCTATGAGCTGGAATCCACTTGACAGCAATGGGTTTGCACCTCCCAGCATCAGTGCACCCTCTTCTGGAAGGATTTGACTTTAAAGAGCAGCCACCAGTTCTTCAGAATCAAAGCTAACAAATAATGTGGTTTATCTGATATCTGATGGGACATTTGTTTTTTTTAAAAAAAGAGGGCCTGATTTTCTTATGTGGCATGTAAATTAAATCTGCAAGCCATTTGCAAAATTGAGATGAGATAGATAATCTTTTCAAAGAAGGGCCACGTCATTGGAATATACTTGTAGTTATAGACTTTGACATCTAGATTTTCTCTGGAGTACGAAGATCTCTGTATTATTTTTTCTGCTTGTTGTTTAAAATGCATACAAATAAAAAACAAGTTTAATCCCATTGCCACGAGGTACCTATGATTTATATTTTTGTGTATATCTGTTTTGACTTTTTCTTGTACATACATAGTTTGAAAAGTTGAAGAACTTTTTGACAGTGGGAGTATGCTATATGATAATTTACCTTTCCATTTACTGCAAAATGAGTATGTTTCTGGGTCAAATATGGACTTAAGTCATCATTTATAATGGCTGCACAGTATTGTGTTGTAGGGAGACTTCATAATTCATTTAAGCAGCCCCCTCCTGAGAATATAAGTGGCATCCAATTTTTCTGCTATTAAAAGCAGCGTTGCTATGAATGTTGTTGTCTATCCACAATTCTGTTATTTACAAACAGGCCTGAATTTGCTCTTCCTGCTTCCTAGTCCCTTCTCAGACTTTTTCTTGGAGGGAACATGTTTTTGAAGGACACTGTGTTTGTTACCTAGTGTCTTTGTTACAAGCGGGCGGCCTTCAAGAACAGGAATGTATTGTCACACAGTTTTGGAGGCTGGAAGCCTGAATTCAAGGCTGTGCTCTGTCCACTCCAAGAGAATATTATTCCTTGTCTCTTCTGCATTCCTTGGCTTGTAGATGGATAGTCACACGGCGTCTGCCCTGTGTGTGTATCTCCTTGTCTGTTTTCCCTTTTTATAAAATATCACCCAGAAAGGATTAGGTATAGGACCTATCCTACTCTGATATGACCTCATTAACATAAGGAAAGAAAACTCTAGTCCCAAACAGGGTCACATTCACAGGTGCAGGGGTTAGGATTTTATGTCTTTTTTGAGGGATACAATTCAACCCATAACAGATGTCTAGCTTATGGAGTTTCCATAATCCTCATTTTTTGAACCTCAAAGAAAGAAAAAGTTCAAAGTAAAACAATCTAGTTCATGGCCAGAATTGGTGTGGATGCTGGGGATCCTAATCTCAGGATTGTCCGATTCAGAAGAGGACAGATTCAATTATCACCTGTTGGTCTGAGTCACAGCTCTTGCCAGCTGTCCTCATGGGAACCCAGAGGACGTACATGAATGTTCAGTTCTATCTCACTGTGTGACACCATGCTGCTCTGGACTCACAGAAACCAGTGACACAGTTAGCCTGAAAGGGGGTAGAGGGGACCCGTCTATCCACTATGTAATTCATCCTCTACAGTCTATAAACAAGATGACCAAGATCCTGGTAGGTGAGTTCACCTGCCCAGGTTCCTATGGCTACGTAGCAGGCAGTGAATAGCAGTGCGTCACTGAACTGGAGATCCAGAGTCCTGGGCACCCTTACTCACTGCCTTCAGTGACCACATTCGTCAACCAGTAAGCCTCAGTTTTGTGAAATGGGGATTACAATATCTACCTCCTAGACTGCTGTGTTGTTGTTGTTAGGTGCCATTGAGTCAGTTCCGACTCATAGAGACCCTGTGTACAGCAGAACGAAACACTGCCCAGTCCTGTGCCATCCTCACAATCGTTTTCATGCTTGAGCCCATTGTCGCAGCCACTATCTCACTGAAGATCTTCCTCTTTTTCGCTGACCCTCTACTTTACCAAGCAAGATGTCCTTCTCCGGGGACTGATCCCTCCTGATAACATGTCCAAAGTACATGAGATGAAGTCCTGCCATCCTTGCTTCTGAGGAGCATTATGGCTGTACCTCTTCCAAGACAGATTTGTTTGTCCTTTTGGCAGTCCATGATATATTCAATATTCTTTGCCAACACCATAATTCAAAGGCATCAATTCTTCTTCAGTCTTTTCTCATTCACCATCCAGCCCTCACATGTGTAGGAGGCGATTAAAAACACCACGGGTTGGGTCAGGTGCACCTCAGTCTTCAAGGCGACGTCTCTGCTTTTTAATGCTTTAAAGAGGTCTTTTGCAGCAGGTTTGCCCAATGCGATGCGCCATTTGATTTCCCAACTGCTGCTTCCATGGGTGTTGATTGTGGATCCAATAAAAAGAAATTCTTGACAACTTCAGTCCTTTCCCCATTTATCAAGATGTTGCTTATTGGTCCAGTTGTGAGGATTTTTGCTTTCTTTATGTTAAGGTGTAATCCATACTGGAGGCTGTAGTCCTTGATCCTCATCAGCAAGTGCTTCAAGTCCCCCTCACTTTCAGCAGGCAAGGTTGTGTCATCTGCAGAACGCAGGTTGCCAGTGACTCTTCCTCCAATCTCAATGCTCTGCTCTTCCTCATACAGTCCAGATTCTCAGATTATTTGCTCAGAATACAGAGTGAATAAGGATGGTAAAAGGATACAATTCTGATGCACAGCCCTCCTGATTCCAGCAGGTTGCCAATGAGTCTTCCTCCAGTCTCGATGCTCTGCTCTTCCTCATACAGTCCAGCCTCTCAGATTATTTGCTCGGCATACAGATTGAATAAGTATGGTGAAAGGATACAACTCAGATGCACAACCCACCTGATTCCAAACCATGCAGTGTCCCCTGGTTCTACTTGAACAACTGCCCCTTGGTCTATGCACAAGTTCCCCATGAGCACAATTAAGTGTTCTGGAATTCCCATTCCTTGCAGTGGCATCCATAATTTGTTTTGATCCACAAAACATTGCATAGTCAATAAAACACAGGTAAACATATTTCTGGTATTCTCTACTCTCAGCCAGGATCCATCTGACATCAGCAATGATATCCCTCGTTCCACATCCTCCCCAGAATCCAGCCTGAATTTCTGGTAATTCCCTGTTAATGTACTGCTGCAGCCGTCTTCAGCAAAACTTTATTTGCATGTGACACTAATGATATTTTTTGATAATTTCCGCATTCGGTTGGATCACCCTTCCTTGTAATAGGCACAAACATAGATCTCTTCCTGTCAGCTGGCCAGGCAGCTGTCCTCCAAACTTCCTGGCATAAATGAGTGAGTATCTCCAGCACTGCATCTGTCTGTTGAAAAATCTCAATTGGTATTACATCAATTCCTGGAGCCTTGTTTTTCGCCAATGCCTTCAGTGCAGCTTTGACCTCTTTCCTCAGTACCATCGGTTCCCGATCACATGCCACCTCCTGAAATGGTCAAACGTCAACCAGTTCCCCTTGGTATAGGGGCTCTGTGTATTCCTTCCATCTTGTTTTGATGAGTCCTATGTCGTTTAATATTTTCCCCCATAGAATCCTTCAATATTGCAACCTGAGGCTTGAATTTTTTCTTCAGTTCTTTCAGCTTGAGAAATGATGAGTGTGTCCTTCCCTTTTGATTTGCTAACTCCAGGTCTTTGCTCATTTCACTATAATACTTTACTTTGTCTTCTGGAGCTGCCCTTTGAAATCTTCTGTTCAGTTCTTTTACTTCATCATTTCTTCTGTTTGCTTTAGCTACTGGACATTCAAGAGCAAGTTTCAGAGTTTCTTCCAACATCCATTTTGGTCTTTTCTTTCCTGTCTTTTTAATGACCTCTTTCTTTCTTCATGTATGATGTCCTTGATGTCATTCCACAACTCGTCTGGTCATTAGTGTTCAGCACGTCAAATCAATTGTTGAGATGGCCTCTAAATTCAGGTAGGATATATTCAAGGTCATACTTCTTTGACTCTTGTGGACTTGTTCTGATTTCTTCAGCTTCAACTTGAACTTGCATATGAGCAATTGATGGTCTCTTCCTGGCCTTGTTCTGACTGATAATATTGAGATTTTCCATCATCTCTTTCCACAAATGTAGTTGATTTGATTCCTGTGTTTTCCATCAGGCAATGTCCACATGTATAGTTGCCGTTTATGTTGTTGAAAAAAAGGTATTTGCAATGAAGAAGTCTACTGGTCTTGCAAAATTCTATCATGCGATCTCCTGAGTCATTTCTATCTTCCAGCACTGTATCAGACAATGTTCCGCTGCTATTGGTAAGGTTTTCACTGGCTAACTCTTTTCAGAAGTGGATCGCCAGGTTCTTCTTCCTAGTCTGTCTTAGTCTAGAAGCTCAGCTGAACCCTGTCCGCCATGGATGGCCCTGCTGGTATTTGAATACCAGTGGTATAGCTTCCAGCATCACAGCAACACGCAAGCCCACACAGTAAGACAAACTGACAGACGTATGGGAGAGATTGCTGTGAGGTCCGTGGAATATAGTAAGTTTTCAAAAAAGTTATTTGGCAGAAGTAGTGCAAGAGTAGTAAGGAGTAAGAGTAGTAGACTTGTGGTTCTTGTCGCTGTTACTACCGTGATGGTACAGTAGTAAGAGTACTTATTGTGATTGGGTAGTAATAGCAGTCATAGAGTAGCAGTTTATAAACAGCAGTGCTGTTTTGTGTCATTGTAGCCGTTGTTGATGTCACAGGAGTTGCTGATAGAGTATCGGTGTTTCAGCAGTAATTGTTATGGTAATGGTGGTACAATTTGGGCCGAGCCCAGACTGGGTCACCTGTTGAGTATTTCTTTCATTTTACCTATCTTACTAAAGTTGCCAATTCATTATTTTTGAATCCCAGGTAGAAAATAGAATTCTATCTGAGATGACACATATCCATGTGTACTTCTATGAGGATGCTATCCCTGTTTTTTCCTTTGGTGCTTGGAGACCACAAAGTCACCTACTTCTAGTTCAAATCACAGAGTCCTCAAGTACCCCTGTTGTTGTTGTTACTGGGTGCTGTTGAGTCAATTCCCACTCACAGTGACCCCATGTGATAGAGTAGAACTGCCCCATAGGCTTTTCTTGCCTACAATCTTTATGGAAGCAGATCTGTTGAAAGGTTTAGTGGATTCCAACCACCAACCTTTCAGTTAGCAGCCAAGAGCTTAACCATGTGCCCTTAGGGCTCTTTCAGGTACCCCAAACCCCATGGAAATTCACTGGTTGGTTTGAAGGATAGGAGTGGCCACATGTTTAAAGAATGTGTTGAAAATGAGGTTTACACCACTTTCTTTTTTTTTATTCTGCTTGCTGTCTTGACTGAATTCCTTTTTCAAAGTGTATGCAACTTTAAATGTTTTAAGGGGAGGGAGGGGAGAGAATGCGTTCATATGCAGGCAGTCAATTATAATTCTAATAACGTAACAAGTAAGTCCAATCCGAGGTTACATTTTCAAAGTCTTGTATATAGATTTATTCATTGACTCCCCACTGACTTAGTGGGAATCACACTGATAAATTACAACACAAAACATTTTTTTTTAATTTAGGGACAGACATCCACTAGGGATGCTCAAAATCAAATTAATTTTTTTCTTCTGACCATACTCAACATAACCATTTTGAAGAGAAAATAAGTACCTAAGCTTATAAGAATGCCTGCAGCACCACTGTGCACCCCTTTTAGTAGGAAGACTCAAGTCTGGGCTTCCTCCAATTTACCTCAAGGCGATTTTTTTTTTAATTAATTAATTTATTTTTTATTGCACTTCAGGTGAAGGTTTACAGAACAAATAGTTTCTCATGAAACAGTATGACATTGGTTAACAACTCCACGACATGCCAACCCTCTCCCCTCTTGACCTTTTTTTTTATTTTTTTTTGGTGAAAATATACATAGCCAAAGATACACCATTTCAAAATTTCTCCATGCACAGTTCAGTGACATCGACTATGCTCTTCCCATTGTGCTGCTATTCTCACTTTAGATGAAGGTTTACAGAACAAAATAGTTTCTCATCAAACAGTTAGTACACATGTTGCCCAACCTCACAACACATCAACACTATCCTTACTCAATTGTGGGTTCCCTATCACCAGCTTTCCTGTCCCCTCCTGCCTTCTACTCCTTTTCCTTGGACTGCTGGCCTCATTAGTCTCATTTTGTTTTATGAGGCTGTCCATTAATCCCTGGCTGAAGGGTGAACTTTGGGAGTGACTTCACCCCTGAGCTAGAAGGATGTCCGGGGGCCATACTCTCTGGGTTTCTCCAGTCTGTCAGGCCAGTAAATCTGGTCTTTTTTTTTTTTGTGAGTTGGAATTTCGTTCTACATCCTTCTCCAGCTCTGTCCAGAACCCTCTGTTGTGATCCTGGTCAGAGCAGTCAGTGGTGTTAGCCGGGCACCATCTAGTTGTACTGGACTCAGTCTGGTGGAGGCCTTGGTAGCTGTGGTCCATTAGTCCTTCGGACTAATCTTTCCCTTGTATCCTGTTTTTTTCACACTCCCTTGCTCCCTAAGGGATGAGACCAGTGGAGTATCTTAGATGGCTGCCCACAGGCTTTTAAGACCGCAGACGCTACTCACCAAGGTAGAATGTAGAACATTGCCTTTATAAACTGTGTTATGCCAATTGAGCTAGATGTTCCCTGAGACCATGGTCCCCACAGCCCGCCGCCCAGCAATTCAGTCCCTCAGGGAGTTTGGGTATGTCTATGAAGCTTCCGTGACCTTTCCTTGTACAAGTTATTCTGGTTTCCCCAGTATTGTTTACTGTCTCACCCTTCACCCAAGATACCATTTATCTATTGTAAAGGCAATTTTTAAAATTCAACATCCAAAATGTTTTTAAGCAATGACAACACCTCAAGCAATGGTACAAGTGTTTATTTAATACCTACCATGTGCCACATAGTGTACTGGGGGCTTCCATAAGGTCATTGCATTACTCTAATCTGAACTGGGGGTAATTTTGCTCCCCACGGGCCAATGGCATCTAGCAGATGGAGATGAGCCGTGCTGCTCAACATCCTACAATGCACAGGACAGCTTCCATCAGAAAGAATCATCTGGCCCAAAACGTCAGTGGTCCTGAGGCTGAGAAAACTTCATGTAGGATTCGTCTTCCTTTTTATTCAGTTGTTCATTTCTTCACTCATTCATCAAATGTTTATTGAGCACCTACTGTGTATCAGGGGTGTATTGGTAGTTCATCGGTAGCATTCTCACCTTCTACATAGGACACCCAAGTTCAATTCCTGGCCAATGTACCTCCTTCATAGCCACCATCCATCTGTAAATGGAGGCTTACTGTTGGCTGTGATGCTGAGCAGGTTTCAGTGGAGCTTCCAGACTAAGATAGACACGAAAGAAAGACCTGGCAATCTATTTCTGAAAATCAACCAAGGAAGACCCTATGGATTACAATGATCCAATTCCGTTGCAGATGGGGTCGCCATGAGTGGGGGGCCGACTCGAGAGCAACCAACAACCAGCCAAGCATTGTGCACTGTACTAGTTGCTAACGGTATCTAGAAGAATGAAGTATTGTCTTTCAACAAGAAACTTGTAGTATATGCACTATTTTCAAAAGGGTAGCTCAGGCACCATCTGCATTATAACCAGCAGGAGTGCGTCCAAAATGCAGATTCCTGGGTCCCACCCCAGACTGCCTGAGCCAGAATCTCTCACAGTAAGGCCTGACAAACTATATATATTATTTATTTCCATTTTAAAATAAAACTTTTTTTTACCTATAAAATGTAAAACATGTATTACATTTCACATAAAATACTCTTTAAAATAATGCAATGAAATATAAAAAGATATGAAATATAAAATTGTTTTAAATAAATTAAATGCACAAAACATATCTAATTGGCTTTCATTCTACCCAGCTTTGTGTAGTTTAGGTTACTGAACACCCACCACAGCCTTTCCAAGTAATATCGCACACATGAATACCTATCTGCAATAAGCTGTACTGAGATCCGATTAGCTAAAGAACTGACACCCAGAGAAGCTGAGGAACTAGTGGGGGTCACAGGGTTGGATGTGTCAGAGTCAGAACTCAAAGCCCACAGAGACTATGGTACCAGCTCTTTCCACCATAATTTTGTCCTGCCAATTCCCCTGGTCTCTTCCCTTTTCTCTCTGACCCCACTATCCACAGTGATCCCATCTCCATCTCCTCATGTTCTCAACAGCAACCCATTCCAGAACCCCACCCCTGCCCCCCGCATCCTGTGCCAGCTGCCCAAGATGACTAACCCTGATCTGGGATATTTATCTGAATCACAGTTAAATTTCCAATGCATTTGTTGTAAGTGGAGATAAATTTAATATTCTCAATGTTTTGTAATAGAAGAAATTATTACTGCTTACAATTACTTAACCAGTGGCTGTCCAGTTGACTGAAACTCATGGGGACCCCATGTGTGTCACAGTACAACTGTGCTCCATAGGGTTTTCAATGGCTGATTTTTTCATAAGTGGATCGCCAGGCCTTCCTTCCAAGGTGCCTCTGGGTGGACTTGAACCTCCAACCTTTCAGTCAGCAGCCAAGTGCTTAACCTGTTGCACCACACTTTCCATCTTCTAAAGAGGGTGTAACCCATGGAAAGGCTCAGACCCCGTTTCTGAATGCAAGAGGCAAATAAGTGGCTGAGAGAAAGCCCAAACCTGTGCTTCTGACACATTGCCCAGATGACTCTAGTGCTCACAGAGTTTGAGGCTCACTTTTCCAGGGGTGAGAGAAACATGTAACCAGATAAATTACGGTGCAACCAGCCAAATGTTAAAAGAGATAGATAGATAAAATGCCTATCTAAATTCTATTTCGCTTTTAGTGCTCAATGCCTTCCACCCTATGAAATATTTTTGGCTGTGCCAGGATGCAATGATCTCCTAAAATATTCATAAAACATAATTGTTCTCTAATTGTTTCTGAGTATAAGGTTTTTTCCTTTTCCATCTAGATATGATCCTGTGAGGATCATGGCTTTGTATCTCGCAGGGTGACTAGGCAAGGCCACTAAAGGCTCAGGCAGCCAGTAATTGTGGTCTGATTGATGATTCAGTGGAAAAAGTTTTGTCTACATTGAGGTCCGGGGTGGGGGGAAAAAAGCCAGATGGAATCTAATTGAAACATTTGAATTTTTTTAAAATTTTCTTAACACTGAGATAAATAGCAGTTTGGTGTCTATCCAAAATATGAGTCCCCCAGTCCAATCCTATTATTTGAGAAGTCTTTTTACTGGGTTTGATTTTTTTTTCCCCCTTTTGAGGATCTGCCAAAGGAAAAAATAGAAGAATCAACCATTTATTTCTTCCATGCTAAAAAATCCATCGTCATTGAGTCAGTTCCGACTCATGGTGACCCCATGTGTTACAGAGTAGAACCGCTCCACAGGGTTTTCTTGGCAGTCATCTTTATGAAAGCAGATACCCAAGACTTTCTTTCACAGCACAGTTGGGTAGGTTTGAACCACCGATTTTTAGTAGAAGGCAAATCATTTGCACCACCCAGGGAACTTCTTGAATGGTAGTAAATTTATTACTAGCTTGAAATCCATCCTGTTCCCACCTGCCATGGTGAAGATCCCAGCTGCTCAGAATTCCTCCTGTCTGTCCAGCATCAAACCTTGCTGGGCTGCCTCTGAGAAGCAGAAGACACCTGCTGTCCAGGTGACAGATGACAGATTGCCTGTCCTGGGTTTTGGAGAATTGGCTCTGGTGGTTAAAACAACTCCTAAACACCCAGAGCCACCTTCCCTAGACCCTCTACAGGGGGTTCGTATGAAGACACGCATGGCAGTCCTGTCTTCATTGACAATGACGTGAAGGTGGAGTTAACTGCAAGGAGCGCTTTAGAGGTTGTCAGAGGCTGCGGTTGGCTGCAGGCTTTTCAACTTTGCTGACATGATGCTCAATGTAGAAACTAAGGAGGTGCTAGGAGTTTGAGATCAAGAAACAGAGGATACGGGGAGCACATGCTCATCCTGAGACCCCACTCCGTAATCACCTGGGATGCATCACAGATGTTGTACTGGTTGCAGGCCCACTTACTAGCATGCATGTTGGGGTGAACACACCATCCTGGACTTCCAGGAGAGCTAATACCAAAGCTTGGATTGTGATATAGTGTGTTTATTATTTTAAATAGGCCTTTCAGGCTGCTGTTTTTGAGATGGTATAGCTATCAAGATGACTGTCCGCCATCCTACAGAAACATCTTTGCCAAGTAAGGGAAAGACCTGTGTTAAGAGAGAGTTGTGCAGGTCTTCGTGGCCCCTACCTGTTTGGTTAGAGCTCTGACACAGGAGAGAAAAGTTGAGTTGTTTGGAATTGCCGCCATAATTTGTACATATAAATTTTGCCATGATTTAATCAAATTTTTTTCCCACGTAAATACTTCAAATAGCAGATTAGGCAATGATTTGATTATCTGATACATACCAAAAACTCATTGCCATAGAGTCGATTCTGACTCAAAGCGACCCGATAGGACAGGGTAGAACTGCCCCATAGAGTTTCCAAGGCTGTAATATTTACAGAAGCAGACTGCCACATCTTTCTCCCACAGAGCAGCTGGTGAGTTTGAACTGCTGATCTTTGATTCGTAGCCAAGTGCTTAACTACTGTGCCACCAGGGCTCCTATCTGATACATACAGGGAACTAATTCACTCAATGTACCCTAGAATGAATTTTGGGAGGCAGAATATAAATACCACTGACACTGGATGAGGACACGTAAGGTAGTATTTTAAAATAATTCAGTATCTTGCAATGTTTTATTTTGTGTCTGTCTATTGCACAAGCAGACCTGAATCAGCTCTCAAACCATGTTTGAAACAACTCGGTCCATCACAACTAACCCCCTCCCAATATACCGATTTGAGCACAAAACGTGAAAATTCAATGCAAATTAAACAATGGTAGGTGTGGTGCACATGCAAATCAGGAATCCAACCAGTTACCCACGTCCATTTGGCGAAGTGCCTACAGCTACAATTCTCAGAATTGATGAGATGGCCAGACACTAATACACTTTTTGTCCCAGTAATAAGGTAAAATAAAAAGGGGGGGAAGATACAAAAGGCAATCTTTTATTACTAATTTCTTTCTGGCAGTTTGATCAGGTTTAGAAACATTTTGTTCAAAGATAAGCAGGCGGAGTCCATGTTTTGGAAAAGTGGGGATAATTTTCCAAAGCAAATACAGGCCAGTGCTTCCCTTCCTTGCTCACTGTAGCACCCAAATACCAACAATTTGTATGTGGCAGGTGAATTCAGAAAAACTGTTAAATGATTCCATTCAGCTATTTGTTACTGGTGAGGGCAGTGTTGGCTCAGTGGTAGAATTCCCTCCTTACATGCGGGAAACCCAGGTTCAATTCTCCACCAGGGCACCTCAAGCCCAGCCACCACCATCTGTCAGTGGAGGCTTGCATGTTGCTATGACGCCAAACAGGTTTCCATGGAGCTTCCAGGCATGGATTAGGAAGAAAGGCCTGGTGATCTACTTGGGAAAATCAGCGAATGAAAACCTCATGGATCACAACAGTCTGATCTACAACTACTAACGGGGGTGGCGCAGAACTGGGCAGGATTTTGTTTTGTTGCGTATGGGGCTGCCATGAGTCGGGGCCTACTAGAGGGCAGTTAATAACAACAACATTTGTTACTGATTCCATGCAGTGTTTTTGTATTGATATTGATCCATAGACCCAAATACAAGATTGGTGTTAGGAATGATTCTTTAGCTGACTACAACGAATTCTAACATGGAGTGAACACGTTAGACGAACACAGGATGTGTGCACATGAGCCGCATGAGGGATATTGACCTGGCACTGATGGGGGTGGGGATTCTAGACATGGTCTCAGGATAGAGGTTTTGCTAGAAATGAGATAAAACTAAAAAATGTAGTACTTCAAGGCAAACTTTGGGCTTCACTGACAAATGTTAACTTCAGTTGTACTACCCAGTAAAACTGTTGACAAATGTTAACTGAGCACTACCCAGGTGTCTGTGTAGCTCTAGTGGGTAAAATCTGGCAGACATATGTCTTCTTGAGGTGCCTTCTAGATCAGTGAGAGGCAGGCTGACGTAACCAAGCCACAGGAGAAGAATTTAGGATTGGCAGTTGGCCTTTCAATGTAGCGAGTAGACTTAGCCTAACTCCTTCTCTCAGGCTTATAAAGAAAAATTCCCTTACATCATCTTTGACCCCCTGATATTTCTGAGTTTTACCATATTTCCTTTTTCTCTGTTTATCTCATGAGTTTCTAAGCAATCACTGAATAACTGTCAAAGGGGAGACAATGAAACCTTGGAAATTACCATCTAGGGGCTAAAATATAAGAATGGTATTTCTGAGCAAAATGTGCGAGGCTTGCACACAGATGGAACATTACTTTTTATGAAACAGGATGTCAAGCAAATCAGGATCAAGTGAAAGGAAATGTCTTTGGAATAACAGTACTTGTGATTTATTCTCTTCACCTATATTTCAAACTAATGAAGAGGTTTGAGGTGAAAAACTAGAAAGACTTAATCTGTTTTTGAAGTTAATCCCTATCAAATTAGGCAGAATATATATGTAGCTCCTTGCTGATGGAACCAGGATCCAGCAATTATTTTAAAAAATTAATAGCAACTGCCTTTGTAATATTTTGCTTTTTGATTTATTCTTTTTTACTTCATCATTTACTGATTCTTTAGAGGCTTATAATTATTTTAATTCTCTAAGGAACCAGCTTTACATGCTGCCAAGCTAGCCACCTCAGTTTTTAACCAGGAAAGGAAAATTAAGGCTTTATCCTAATGGTGTCATTTTTAGGTAAGATATGTAATCTATGCGGAACATCTTACATATGTAGGTAATTATTAGCACTGTGTGCCACCCAGGGACCCCACACATTACATGTTGCTATGGATTGAATTGTGTCCCCCAAATATACGTGTTGTAAATCCTAACCTCCTTGCCTGTGGTTATAATCCCATTTGAGAATGGGTTGTCTTTGTCATGTTAAGGAGGCAGAATTAGTGTAGGATGCATTTTGAATCAATCTCTTAAACGAAATATAAAAGGAGCAGATTTAGAAGGCCGCAATGGGGGAAGATAGATGCCAAGCCCCATGAAAATCTCCAAGCAATCAGGAAACAGAAGCTCAAAAGACGAGGACCATCCCCAAGAGCCAACAGAGAAAGAAGACCTTCCCCTAGAGCTGGCACCCTGAATTCCTAGGACTTCCTGCCTCCTAAACTGTGAGAAAATAAATTTCTGTTTGTGAAAGCCACCCACTTATGGTACAGGTATGCGTTGCTTCATCCAGGATATCCACTATGTGATTTGGACATTGTGTGAACACCTGGCTGAGTCGGGCTGAGGGGGAGTCCGCTACAGATGCCTCAGGTGAGTCCTGAGCTGGTCCCGAACTGTTTAACCACAGCCCTGTGAAGGTCACGGCAGGGAGGCTCCCGGTGCGGGCCTGGGCAGCAGGGGAGTGGTCTTGGTGATGAGGCACCCCCGCCCGACCGGGCCTCAGCGATGCCTGCCACCTTGGACATTGGGATACTTGGGAGCAAGATTGGCTACCCACTCCTCCCAGCGGCAGGGGTGCCTGTTGCCGGGGTGGGGGGAAGCCGGGCAGGCTCGCTGCGAATGGGGCTGTGGACTCATGGCGACCTACTGGGACACGGTAGAACTGCCCCATAAGGTTTCTTTCCAAGGAGCGGCTGGTAGCTTTGAACTGCCATGCTTTATGGTTAGCAGCCGTAGCTCACTGTAAGTAGTATGTTTAAACTGTCAGCGAGCCAAGTGTCATCTTAAAGCAAAAACAAAGCCAGGGAAAAAGGGAGAAATCAAAAAGCACTCCAGGCCGGGGTGGCCCCATGCATACCAGTGGTTTTTGTCATTTGTGGCTGGGCAGGATTTATGACTCGGTGCCCCAAAGCTGTAGACAGAGCACAGAACAGCAAACACTTGCTCCTGATGGCATATTGCGCTGGTGCAACATGAAAGGGGGAGTCAGCCACGTAGGTAGCAATGGCCTTCCGCAAAAATCCGCTCGCGGGCGTTTTATCTTTAACCAGCCCCGTCAGATGTGGCATTTAAAGAAAGAAGACGTGGGTCAGTAAGCAACCCCTGCTTTCTCCTCCGAACTGCTTAAGAAACTGTTGCGGCCTTCTCTGCTAAGCCAGCTGCTGGGCGCCCGGGGAGGGGACAGAGTGGGCCACCGGGGCCGAAAGCCCCCAAGCCACAGCTGGGGTGCGCGGGTCGCGTACCTTTCCATCGGTGCCCTTGGGACCACGCCAGGAAAAACACCGGGACTAGACCCACCCGGTTGCGGGAGCTGAGGGGGACTTGGGTTGGGAGTTAGGGCCTGGGCCTCCATCGCCAAAGACTAGGTGGCTTCTTGGCCACGCACAACAGCCGGGCAGAAGTGAGGCTTTGACCTCAGGAGGAAGGTCTGACTTCCTGATGTTCCCACACTCGGGTGCCCCGTCCTATGGAAGTGTTTGCAGTTGGGCTTGCCAAAACAGACGTTAAGCAACGCATAGTTCTATTTCTGCTATAGCAGCACTAGGTAACTAAGAGTGGTAGTGGTTAAAAGCTGAGCTCTGGAATTAGACACGAGATACAACACAAGCCCTGTATTATTTACTATTGGGGCAAGTTTCTTATCCCCTCCAACCTCAGTTTCCTGGTCAGTAGAATGAGAATAATAAAACCTGTCTCACGGAGTTGTTGTAAGGAATAAATAAGTACTTGACATACAAATAAGCAAGCTTTTCTTATCATTGTTCTTTTAAGAATTTTTTTTTTCTTCTTCTTCTGATAAAGAGGGTAAAAAAACCAGTTGCCATCAAGTAGGCTCCGACTCATGGTGACCAACCCCATGTGTGTCAGAGTAAAACTGTGCTCCATGGGGTTTTCAGTGGCTGACTTTTTGGAAGTAAATTGCCAGGCCTTTCTTCCGAGGTACCTGCGGATGTACTTGAACCCCCAACCTTTTGGTTAGCAGCTGAGTACATTAATCATTTGTACCACTCAGAGACTGCAACAAAGAGGGTAAGGAAGACTAAATTACTGAGCACCTAGGAATCAGATTATGCAGTATGTAGTGTATACCTATCTATTCCATGCATACCAGCAAAATAGGTGTTATGACCCTCTTTGCAGATGAGAACAACGGAAGAGATTATATAACGCCCAAAGTCTCACAGCTACACTGTGGCCAAACCAGGATTTGAACTAAAGATGTTTGGACACCAAACCCCAGGGCTCTTATCCAGTATTGAGCACTGATATGTGCTCAGTGACCCTTTCTGGGGTGTCTGAAAAGTAGAGAGTCACAGGAATTGAGGTGATCAGGGCTTGGAGAGGCTACGTAACTTTCACACAGAGACTGAACCCAAGCCTTCTGATTCCTGGTTATTGGGCCCTAAATGTCTCCTAGGCCAAGCCTTGGAGTTTGCAATTCTCATAATGCAAGTTTTTTCAGGTCCAGGTGCCTCCAAATACATGCTTTTTCTCATTTACTTAAGCCTACTGATGCATTTAATTGTAATTCTTACGATTATGACTTATTTTTACTCTTCAGTGTATAAGCCATACTTCTCTAAGTAATGTTCTCTCTTATATATGGTCAACATAATGGCTCTTGGCACTTTTTTAAAAGACTATTAGAAATTTGAGTCTATGGAGAGAATAAGTGATTGGACTTTCTTACCCCTCAGGGGCTGTCTCGGAAAAGCACTAGAATTTGAGGTGGTTGTCTGAAAATATATCCCTGGGTCTTTCATCTACTGCCATCAGGAAACACCTGCTCTTTTCATGGGTCTGAAAAAGCAAGCCCCATCCAGATAGCCTCTCTGCTTACTGTTGTCTTTATAGATGTTAGTCTTGGTTATATAGTGTTGCTGTAACAGAGATACCACCAGTGGATGACTTTAACAAAGAGAAGTTTATTCTCTCACAGTCCAGTAGGTTAGAAGTCCAATTTCAGGGCACCGGCTCCAGGGGAAGGCTTTCTGTCTCTGTCAGCTCTGGAGGGAGGTCCTTGTCATCAATCTTCCTTGGTCTGGGAGCGTCTCAGCACAGGGATCCCAGGTCCAAAGGATGCCTTCTGCTCCCGGCATTGCCTTCTTGGTAGTATGAGGTCCCCATGTCTCTCTGCTCGCTTCTCTCTTTTATATCTCAAAATTGATTGGTTTAAGACACTATCTAATCTTGTAGACCTCATCAATACAACTGCCACTAATCCATCTCATTACATGGTAGTGATAGGATTTACAACACATATGGAAATCACATCAGATGACAAAATGGTAGACAATCACACAATACAGGGAATCATGACCTAGCCAAGTTGACAGATATTTTGGGGGGACACAATTCAATCCACGACAGTGTTTAAATGTATAATTCTCCATGTCAATCTACTGTACAGGTATTCACCTTGCTGTACTTTTTATATGGGGTGACTTTGGAAGAGAAACCCTTATCAGCTAACCAAATCTCCCAACCTTACCTTCTGTTGTTAGGTGCCGAGGAGTTGGTTCTGACTCATAGCAACCCTGCGTACAACAGAAAGAAACATTGCCAAGTCCTGCGCCATCCTCACAATCCTTGCTATGTTTGAGCCCATTGTCATAGCCACTGTGTCAATCCATCTCCTTGAGGGTCTTCCTCTTTTTCCATGACAGTCTACTTTATCAAGCTTGATGTCCTTCTCCTCATAACATGTCCAAAGTACGCAAGAGAAGTCTCGCCGTCCTTGCTTCTAAGGGTCTGCTAAAGACAATAAAAAATAATTTAACCCCAGCTTCTACTCCTTTTCACTGATAATGAGCCATGCTGGACTATTAGTGATCTTTTCAGTCGTTTGTAATTGGTTTTCCCCAAATTCTCAACTCATTTAGTAAATCTGCTGGAAAAACAGTGTAAGAGAATACACAGTTCATAGTCTACTCTAATCACCAGTAGGAGGAAAATTAAAAATATTCATTCATTTGGTTGTATTAAATTTGTTGTAGAGTCATGGGAGTTTTAAAAAACTTCTAGAAAATGACTGAAATTTTCTTTATCTAAAAGCATTATGTGAATTCCCCATTCTCTACCCTGCACTCCGAGAGTTGCTTTTAACATAAGCAAAAAACAACATGTTGTTATGAGTTTTTCAATATTGAAAATGAAAAATTATCTATGATAATCTAGGTAGATGACACATTAAGCCTACTTTCATATCTTCTCTCTGCCCACTGCCGAGTTTTAATGATACATTTTAGACTTTAAACCCAGTTGATTTTTAAAATATTACAAATCTTCTCTTTCAAGATTTCTTTTTAATTCTGCATTATTTTAATGAACATACGAACAGTAGTTATGTAGGATTTACTGTTTTATTTGTTTTAATAGTAACTGCTCTGATATCATGACTAAGGCATTCCTGAGGTTTTACTTTTATATATTTCTCAGAAGATACGTACACATATATGTATATGTACGTATACATACACACACATATATATGTAACTTTTTTCAGTAAGTATGGTGTACTTTCTGAGCCTTTGAATGTCTAAGATCATCTCACTATTGTCTTCAGAGATGGAAAATTACTTAGCTAAACATAGGTTTCTTGAATGTTACCTTAAATGTGTTGAATGAGGTTATGTTTTTCTTAAATGTTGTACATGATTCATTGCTGTTTTCTAGCTTTCCAGTATTGTAGACAAAGAGTCTGTGTATGCTGGAGTTTTGTTCTTTTGTAGGGGATGCTTCTGGTTATTTGTAAGATACTTTGTTAAAGTCATAAAAATCAAAAGATATCACAAGAAGTAGTCTAGACATTTAAGCCTTTTCATAAATTTTTCTTCAGGCCCTTCTTAAAGACAGAAGACTTGTCCTCTGTTGTTGTTTTTGTTATTCATTCTGCTCCAACAGTTCTGTTCTCTTTCAAGCATTGCTAGTATATATTTCTTCATGTAACCATTATATTACCCATTAATATTACCTTTTGTTTTGCTTCAATTTTGGGTTAATTTAGCAAGGTTGCTATGTAGTGCAATTGATTTCCTAGACTACCTGTTCACGTGCTTTTCTTACTGTTAAACACATTTGTATCTAAAATACTTTTTAAAAATGCTCTACATTTCTTTAAAGAATGAGAAAATACAAGAAAAGAAAAAGGAAACACTCGTACTACAATGTATGTAGAGATATTTGCTATTTCTTTCCTAACTCCAAATGTTTCTTAAATTTGAGGAATGTCCCCTTCCAGACTTCATATACATATATAATCATGTTTCAATTCATGTTGTTTCATAAGTGTGCTCATAGATTATACACACTCTTAGATAACCTGCTTTTTTTCACTTAACATAGAGAGGAAGACTTTCCATGATAATGCATATAGAATTAGTTTATATTTTAATGACTTTATATTCAGTTATATGAGTGTTCCATAATTTAATTATTCAACATCCAATTGATAGACATTAGTGGGTTTTCCAGTGTTTTACTATTATTCATAGTGTTACAATGTATAGTATTTTATATAGCTCTACAGAGTTAATACACTTGATCCTTAAGGTAAATTTATAAAGGTGAAATTTGAATCTTGAGATCCTTGCCATCATAATCTCAAGAAAGGATATCAGTTTAAATACTCACCAGCAGTTTCTAAACAGTGCCCATTTCCTCCAATTTCCCCATGCCTGAGTATGATTTTGCCCATCTAATGTGGGGGAAAACAAATACATTACTTAATTTATATTTCTTTCATTATTAGTGAGCTTACACATGTTTTCTATGGGTGGCTATTCGTATTTCTTCTTTTATAACTTTCTACCTCCTACATTTGTCCATTTTGTTACTGGGAGGTTGTTCTTTATTTTGATTACTTCTAGTTTTTTTATGTTCATAACAATATTAACACCTTGACAGATATGTTGCAAAAAAATTTCCCCAGGCTCCTTTTTCTGTTTTGACTTTGTGATTATTATTCCTGTCTAAAAGTAAGAATGCTCACTCTGTTATAGTAAAAATAAAGAGATTTACTGAGGGTGACACAATTCAGGAATTGGGAAAACACAAGGCAGAAAGAAATCTACCAAGTGCTTCCACCTTCCCAGGGAGAAGTGAGCCTTTTATATGTTAAGATGGAGAGGGTCAAGGCATGATAGCGCATGACTAGTAAAATGGGGAGAGACCATCAATACCATAATCTCTTTTAACATCAGCAAACCAGGCAGGGGCAGTGAGAGACCACCAGCATCATAATCTCTCTTATCATCAGCAAACCCTTCCTGGAACAACCACATTCTCACCCCTCCACCCATATTTGCTAAGAGTAATTAAGGTTTAGGGAAGTTATGGGCTACATTTTCAGGAATGCAGGGGCAGAGGCTTCGGTCAAGCTAAAGTCGGATTCAAAATGGAGTCTAGTTAACAATATGGAGTTTGATTCAAGCCAAGGTTATCCTGTTCCATCCAGGTGCCTCAGTTTGGAGGTTCATTCCTACACATTTCATTTGTTATGACAGAAATCAAGGTATCACCAGGATTGCATTCCTTTCTTGGAAGCTGTAGGGGAGAAGCCATTTCCTTGCACACTCAGGATGTTGGCAGAACTCAGTTCCTGTGGTCATAGGACTGAAGTCCCAGTTTTCTTGCTGTCACCTCGGTCATTTTTAGTTTCTAGAGGCCACCTGCGTGCTTTGGTTTGTGGCCCCCTTCCTCGGTCTTCAAAGCCAGCTATAACCAGTCAAGCCTTTTAATCTTCCGTGCCTTCTTCCGTGGTGTGATTGAACTAGATTTTTTTTCTTTTCATATAGTCAGGAATTCTGAATTTGGCACCTCGTATCTATCACATACTCAATTATCAAATATACAGTCACGAGCTGCATAACGTCCATTTGGGCAATGCCTGACCACATTTACACCTGCAGCCTGGTGCACACCCTCTGGAGGATGCCCCACAGAGCGACTTTGCCGCAGTCCAACCCTGCCGTCCCCCACACAGAACAGGTGACCCAGCCGCTAGGAGGAGTAGGCACCCAGTCCTACTCCCAAGTGCCCAAGCTTGGCAGGCATTGCAGTCCCAGCGGGGCCGGAGCACCGAGACCGCTCCCCTGCCGCCTTGATTGGTGCCTGGAGCTTCCGTGCTGTGACCTTCATGGGGCTGTGGGGTTGCACGCCAGGCAAGACCCCACGGAGCGCTTGCCTGAGGCGCCCGCAGCAGGAGCTGCTCAGGCCTCGCGCTGCCAACAGCCCCTGGCCCATATGCGGGGAGCTCCACCCCCACGACCCAGGTGTTCACACAACGTCCAAATCACCTAATGTCCTATTTCATAGAACTTAATGCAGACATTAAGTGATCATGGCTGTATATGGCTCTCCTTCTAAATGATTTATTGTTTCATTAAGGCTATTTTACTTGCTACATAGAGGCTTAATTATTATATGTTTGAGTAAATTAATTCCAATAATACTAACATTTTTATATTGTATGATTAGCATTTTACTGTAGATTTATAGAATGATGGGAGATTGGCATAATCTCACTTCTGTTGCATCTTGGATGTTTTTCTTTTCTTCCTCTTGCTTGCCCATTCCACTCCAGCCAGGCTGACCCCATGTTCTTTCTTGTATTTCTTATTCTAATTCTTCTTCATGCCTTAGAGCCTTGGCACTGACGGATCCTTCTACCTGGTGTTCTTCTCCTAGATATCTTCATGGCCCCTCCCTAACCTTCTCCAACTTTTGCTCAACTGTCACCTCCTCAACAAGAACTCTGCTAACCTCTTACTTAATATTGCAGCCCACCAATGCCTAAACTCTTGACCTCTCTTCATTTGCTTTATTCATCATCATCTAAAATAATGTTATTTATTAGACTTACTGTTTTTGCCTGTTTTGCTTGACTAAAATGTAATCTCCGCAAGGGCAGGGACCTTTGCCCATTTTATTTTTTAGCATATCCAAGCACCTAGAAAAGTTACTGGATTAATCATTTGTTGAATAAATAAATGACTTTTTCTAATTCAAAATCATGCTGCTGTGATTTTATTGGAGATGTGAGCATTCTTACAGTAACCAACACTTCCATCCAGAGAAATGAGATAGATTTCCTTTCATTTGTGGTTTCTTTACATTCTTCAGTAAAATTCAATAGTTGCACCACCTCTTAGGCTACAGAGCAACCCTCAACAAAATCCAAAACATTGCGATAATACAAAGTATCTTCTGTGACCACAACGCCATTAAGGTAGAAATTAACAACAAGAAGAGCAAAGAAAAAAAAAATCGGTTACATGGAAACTGAATAACACCCTGCTTACAAACCACTGGGTAATAGAAGAAATCAGAGACGGAATAAAAAAATTCCTAGACTCAAGTGAGAATGAAAACACATCATACCAAAACCTTTGGGACACAGCAAAGGCAGTCCTCAGAGGACAATTTATAGCAATAGATGCACATATCAAAAAAGAAGAAAGGGACAAAATCAAAACAAGAACTATACAACTCGAACACAATAGAAAGAGAATAGCAAAAAAAGCCCACAGCCACCAGAAGAAAGGAAATAGTAAAGATCAGAGCAGAAATAAATGATACAGAGAATAGAAAATCAATACAAAGAATAAAATTCAATAGTTGCTTCCTTATTTACACCATCTGAAGTATGCAGCCAACTCTCATCCCTAACAGTGGCTCACAACAGCCTTGTTTTTATCAGTGTGCTCTATCACAATTGTGGGTGAGTCATTGTTTAAGAGAATATTACCTGGGAGTCTTTTTATTTCAGCTCTCTTAAAGAAGAAAAGGATTGACTTTTATATATTTATCTTTTATCTAACCACCCAATTCAAAACCATGTTTGTTCTAATAATTTTTCAGCTGATTTTCTTGCATTTTAGGACAGAAAAATTTTATTGCACAAAAGTTATCTTCTCTACTAGAGCATTTATGTCTGTTATTTATTTATTTATTTTTGTATTATTGCATTTACTAAGATATCCAGCACAGCATTGAATAAAATCAGTAATACCGGGCAATAACAACTTTTTTCCTGTCTTTAATGGTGCTACTTCTCATGTTTCTCTGTAAAAATGACTGGTTTCTAGTACTTTTTTTATGTTTATAAGATTATTTTATTCATTAATTTACTGAAATTATGGCTTACATTATTGACTATTAAATTTTATCAAATTCCTTTTTAACATCTAGCTATATGAAATCTTTTTTCTTTTTTTTTTTTTTCCTCCCTTGGCCCAGAGATTGGCCAACTATGATCCCAGCATCAAATCCAACCCACATCCTGTTTTTTTAAATGAAATTTCATTGGAGCACAGATATGCTCATTCATTTACATATTATCTATGGCTGCTCTTACACTACAATGACAAAGCTGAGTACTTGCAAAAGAGACCCTTTTTCCCACACAACCTAAAATATTTACTGGTCCTTTACAGAAAAAGTTTGCTTACTCCTGTTTTTAACCTATTCACATACAAATTAGATTAATAAAGTTACCAATGTTCAGCCATTCTTATATTACTTTAATAAACACTATGATGTCATATTGTTAATTCTTTGAGTATTTTGCTGAATTCATTTGCTAATGTTTTCTTTAGGATTTTTTTAAACCTATATTCATGAAGGAGCTTAGTCTGTAAGTTTTTGGTTCTATATCTGTCAGATTTTGGAATAGGCATTATGTTACTTTGGTAAAAAACATACTGGGAAGATTTTCGTTTTTGTCCATGTTCTAAAGAAAAAATTACTTTTATAGATCAGCCAAATATTTTTCTCCTGCTTCCTTTGTAGGACATAGATCTTTTGCACCCTTTTCAACTTTCTTTGTGAATATGCTGATTTTTTAATCAGTTTTGTTAAATAATGTTTCTCTAGATAATGATCTATTTAACCTAAATTTTAAAAATAAGCATAAACTCTAGGCAGAATTTTTTCATAATGTGAAAAATACCTTTGAGATGTGGAGATAAGCTTTTTCTCATTCCAAAGTTGTTGTGTTGTTTTTTTTTTTAAATTCATGCTCATGAGACTCTGATCTATTTTATCGGTCATTTTACATATCTAGCTCTTATAGTTTTCTCTGAAGTCTCCATTTTTACTTTCTAGTTAATCAATTTCTGATTTAATTTTAGTTCTTTCAAACATATTCTCAGTTATTTTATTCTGTATTATTGAACTGATTGTTTGGTGGTGTTTTTTTCTTCTCAGTGGAACCATTTAAAATTAGGGTTTTTTCCTCTGCATTTTATACACATTTTAATAAGCACAAGCCTTATTGACAGAACTCTCCAAATGTCTGTAATTTCACTGTTGATTTCCTCTTTGACCTAACAATCATCTAGAAGGTTTAGTTTCTAAGTGGTTAGATATTTACTATATTGTATTTAGATACTGTGGCCTATACTGCTTTTACTTCAGGGACTTTATTGAGATTTTCTATTGACGTTTGTATTCTATTACCCTACTTTTCTCTGGGCAGACTTAAGGGACAGATTTGTACAGTCCACCAGGACAATGAGTTTGCCTATCTCCCAGTCCAGGTCTCTCTTTGCAGGGATGGCTATTAGTAGAATCATGAGAGAATGGCTTTATAGCTAATTAATTTTTTTTATCTCTGGTTATGATTGAACCAGTAAGGAAAACAACAGTTAAATGAGACACTCAGGAACACAGTCTCAATATACCCGATCTACACCACTTACATAAAATATCTAGAAGAGGCAAACATGTATAGAGACAAAAGCTTATTAGTTGTTACCAGGGGCAGGAGGCAGAGGGTAAAAGGGAATCAATGTTTAGGGGGTGCTGAGCTTCTGTTAAGGGTGATGGAAAAATCTGGAAATGTGCAGTGGTGATGGATGTATGACATAATGAACGTAATTCATGTCACTGAATTGTACATGTGAAAATGTTGAAATGTCAAATGTTTTGTTATATAAAGGCCAGTTCTTCCCCTGCTATTGCATCTTTGGTTTGCAGCCCAAATGTCTCCCCCAATGTATGGCACCACATGGATTATTCCACCTATGTTGTTGTTGTCTTGTGCCACTGAGTCAATTCCAACTCCACCTCTAATTACCGGCAACAATAACTATGGGAAATAAGAATCTGATTCAGGCCAACTGTGATTTCTATTTTCCTTTTATGTGACTTTTCTTATTATGATATCGTTATCATAAAATATGGGCCCTTTCAAGGACAACTGAGAATGGAATATGAGGACTTTCGTCTTTGGTGAATCTCTATCTTGACTTGGTCAGACTTCACTTGTGCTCCTGGCTTTCTGTATTATTACACAAATAACACATGCCTTCTATGTTTGGAAGCCATGCCTTTCCTCGGTGAAGTATTTTCTTGAGGACTCTATACTAATTTTTTTTTTTTTTTACAGCAACATGTAAAAAAAATGGCATAACAGCATTTATGAAAATACCTCACGGGGGAGGGTGTGGTTAGCAAAAAAATGAAAAAAACATAGAAGGCACATGTTATTAATATGGTATCTATCTTTCCCATCATTAAAAGTATTCATCAGTTCTCTTGGCATTCTCTCCCTATTTGCTCTTTCTCCATAAAGTCTCATCTTGTTTGAAATTTGCTGCTTGTTTTAAATTAAACTTTTTACTTTGAGATAATCGTAGATCCACATGCAGTTGTACTAAATATTAGAGCGAGATTCTGTGCACCCTTTACCAGTTTCCCCTAGTGGTAACATTTTGCCAACTCATTTTTTTCTAACTTAAAATTGTTATTCTTCCAAACGGACCATGAATTACACTTTTGATCAATATTTTCCACATACCTCTTATATATTTCTTAAGTTTTATACCTGTTTTTTTTAAGTCTGTATTTTTCACATTATCAGTTATTGTTAGCTATTGTTTTTCTCTCAAAATTAATAAAAAATGATATACATTTTAATTAAAATTATTATTGACATAATTATGGGCTCACAGGCAGTATTAGATCTCTAGGATATATACCTAAAAGTGAGATTGCCAGATCCCATAAGGTAGTTCTATTTCTAGTTTTTTGAGGAAGCCCCATACCATGTTCCATAGTGATGGCACCATTTTACAATCTCACCAGCAGTGGTTAAGGGTTCCACTCTCCCCACATCTTCACTAGCATTTGTTGTTTTCTGGTTTTGTTTTGTTTTTCTTTTTTTGGATCAGTGCCATTTTAGCAGGAGTGAGATAGTATCTCATTGAGTTTCAGTTTACATCTCTGTAATGGCTAATGCAGAGCCCCGGTGGCACAGTGATATGGCAGCTAACCAAAAGGTCAGCAGTTCAAATCCACCAGCTGCTCCTTGGAAACCCTATGGGGCAGTTCTACTCTGTCTTATAGGGTCACTATGAGTCAGACTCAACAGCAATGGGTTTTTTAGGTTAATGGATAATGCACAGAAGAAAGATGTGACGGTCTGCTGCCCTACAGATAACAGCTTTGGAAACCCTATGAGGCAGTTCTACTCTGTTTTGTAGGGTTGCTATGAGTCAGAATTGACTCAGTGGCCGTGGTTTGGTTGGGTAGTGGCTAACGATCACAAGCATCTTTTCATGCGTTTGTTGGTCACTTGAATGTCCTCTTTGATAAAGTGTCTGTTCATGTCCCTAGCCCATTTTTTAATTGGGTTATTTGTCTTTTTGTTGTTGAGTCGTTGAAGTTTTCTATATATTTTAGAAATTAAACCCGTATCAGATACGTCATTCCCAAAGATATTTTCCCAGCCTATAGGTTGTCTTTTTACTCTTTAGATGCAAATGAGTATTTAATTTTTATGAAATCACAGTTATCTAATTTGACTTCTACAGTTTGAATATTAACAGTTGTGTTTGATAAATTTTTTTAAATTAGATCCCATAGTTTTGGTCCTATGTTTTCTTCCAAGAACTTTATAGCTTTAATGTTAATATTTAGGTCTTTGATCCATTTTGAGTTAGCTTTTATGTATGGTGTGAGGTATGGGTCCTGTTTCATTTTTCTGTGTATGGATGAAATGCAATTGTTTTTTGTATGTTGATCTTTTATCCTGTGGCCTCGCTGAACTCACCTATTAGTTATAGCAATATCTTTTTGTAGATATCTTGTACCTTAGTTATCTAGTGCTATTATAACAGAAAAACCACAAGTGGATGCCTTTGACAAACAGAAATTTATTTTCTCAAAGTTTTGGAGGCTAGAAGTCCAAATTCAGGGCACCAGCTCTAGAGGAAGGCTTTCTCTCTCTGTCACCTCTGGGAGAAGGTCCTTGTCTCTTCAGCTTCTGTTTTCTGTTCCTTGGCAATCTCCATATGGCTTGGTATCAGTCTTCCCCCATCTCTGCTTCCTAGCTTGCTTGTTTAATCTCTTTATCTCAAAAGAGATTAACTCAAAGACACACCGTACACTAATCCTGCCTCACTGACATAACAAAGACAGTCTATTCCCAAATGGGATTATAACCACAGGCACAGAGGTTAGGGTTTATAACACATATTTTGGGGGGACACAGTTCAATCCATAACACCTTGGGATTTTCTACATAGACAGTCATGTCATCTGCACATAGGGACAGTTGCACTTCCTCCTTTCCAATCTGTATACCTTTTATTTCTTTTTTCTTGCCTATTGCAGTGGCTAGAAATTCCAGTAGTATGATGAATAAGAGTGGTTTAGTGGACATTCTTGCCTTGTTCCTGATATTAGGAAGATAAGCAGGACACTATTAAGTATTATGTTTGCTTTAGGTTTTTTTAATAGATGTACTTTATCGAGCTAAGGTAATTCTCATTTATTCCTCACTTGCTGAGAGTCTTGAACATGAATGGGTGTTGTATTATGTCAAATGCTTTTTCTGGATCAAGTGGTATGATCATATGATTTTTCTTCTGTAGTTTGTTATGAAGGATTGAATTGATTGATTTTCAAATGCTGAACCAGTCTTGCGTACCAAGAGTAAATCATCCCATTTGATAGTGGTATACAACTCTTTGTATAAGGAGCTAGATTCAGTTTCCTCTTATTTTCTTGTGTGTTTTTTGTCTAAGTTCTTGACAAATATTGGTTGTAGTTTTATATTTTCAAACTGTCTATTTTTGGTTTTGGTATCCAAAATAGTACCTGCTTCATAATAATGAATTGGGAAGTATTCCTTTTTCTTCTATTTTCTGGAAGACATTATATAAAACTGACATTAGTTGTTCTTTAAATCTCTGGACAAATTCAACAAGGAAATAATCTAGGTCTATAAATTTCATCTTGGGGAGCTTTTAAATCGAAAATTCATTTTCTTTAATGGTTATAGGGATATTCAGAATATCTTTCATCTTGGCTGAGTTTTGGGAGTTTATGATTTTTGAGGAATTGTTCCATTTCTTCTAAGTTGTCAACTTTATGAGCATAAAGTTGTAGCTAATATTCCTTTATTGTCTTTTAATGGCTGTACAATCTGTAGTGACACTGCCTATGTAATTTCTGATATTCGGGACTTGTATCTTCTTTCTATTTATTTGTGTGGTCTTACTAGAAGTTTATCAATTTTTCTGATTTTTTTAAAAGAATCAACCTTTTCGAAATGCTCATGATCATTAGCCATTAGAGAAATGCAGATCAAAACTACAGTGAGATATCATCTCACCCCAACAAGGCTAGCATTAATCCAAAAAACACAAAATAATAAATGTTGGAGAGGTTGTGGAGAGACTGGAACACTTATACACTGTTGGTGGGAACGTAAAATGGTATAACCACTTTGGAAATCGATTTGGTGCTTCCTCAAAAAGCTAGAAATAGAAGTACCATACGATCCAGCTATCCCACTCCTTGGAATATATCCTAGAGAAATAAGAGCCATCACACGATAGATATATGCACACCCATGTTCACTGCAGCACTGTTCACAATAGCAAAAAGATGGAAACAACCTAGGTGCCCATCAACGGATGAATAGATAACAAATTATGGTATATCCACACAATGGACTACTACCCAACAATAAATAATAATGAGGAAGCCGTGAAACATAATATGAAGGAAGCTGGAATTTGGTCAGTCACAGAAGGACAAATATTGTATAAGACCACTATTGTGAGAACTCAAGAAAAGGTTTAAACACAGAAGAAAACATTGTTTGATGGTTACAGGGGTGGGGAGGGTGAGGGTTATTTACTAACTAGATAGTAGGTAAGAATTATCTTAGGTGAAGGGAAGGACAGCACACACTACAGGGGAAGTCAGCACAACTGGACTAAACCAAAGCTAAGAAGTTTCCTGAATACAGTCAAACACTTTGAGGGACAGAGTAGCAGGGGTAGGGGTCTGGAGACCATACTTTCAGGGGACATCTAGGTCAATTGGCATAACAAAGCTCATTAAGAAAATGTTCTGCATCCTACTTTGGTGAGTGGCGTCTACGGTCTTAAAAGCTTGCAAGAAGCCATCTAAGATGCATCAATTGTTCCCAACCACCTGGAATAAAGGAGAATGAAGAACAACAAAGATACAAGGAAAGCATTAGCCTAAGAGACAGAAAGGGCAACATAAACCAGAGACTTCATTAGCCTGAGACCAGAAGAACTAGACGGTGCCCAGCTACCACCAATGACCACCCTGACAGGGAACACAACAGAGAGTCCCTGATGGAGCAGGAGAAAGATGGGGTGCAGAACTCAAATTCTGGTAAGAATACCAGACTTAATGGTCTGACTGAGATGGGAGGAACCCAGGAAAGCATGGACCCTGGATTCTCTGTCAGCCCAGAACTAAAACAGTTTCCGAGGCCAACTCTTCAGACAGGGATTGGACTTGACAGTGGGACATAAAGTGATACTCGTGAGGAGTGTGCCTCTTAGCTCAAGTAGATACAAGAGACTAAATGGACAGCTTCTGTCTGGAGGTGAGATGTGAAGGCAGAGAGGGTTAGGAGCTGGTTGAATGGACACAGGGAACCGGGTGGAAAGGAGGAGTGTGCTGTCACAGTATGGGGAGAGCAATTAGGGTCACATAACAATGTACGTATAAATTTTTGTATGGGAGACTAACTTGAAATTTTAACTTCATTTAAACTACAACGATAAAAAAAATTTTAAAAAAAAGAATCAGGCTTTTCATTGAGTTTCTCCATTATTTTCCTATTTTCAGTTTTATTGATTTCTGCTCTTTATTATTTCCTTCTTTCTGCTTGCATTGATTTTATTTTACTCTCCTTTTCTAGACTTCTGGGGTAGGAAGTTAGTTTATTGATTTGAGACCTCTTCTTATTTTTTATGTAAGCATTTGGAGCTATAAATTTTCCTTTCAGCCCTGCTTTAACTGTGTTCAACATACTTTGATATGTGGTTTTTTATATTAATTTAGTTCCATGTATTTTTTAATTTCCTTTGAAAGTTTCTCTTTGACCCATAGATTATCCAGAATGGGTTGATTATTTTCCACACATTTAGAGACTTTACTTTTGTCTTTCTATTATTGATTTTAGCAGGATTCTGTTATGGTTAAAGAGCACACTCTGTATGATTTCAATTCTTTCAAGTTTGCAGAGGTTTATTTTGTGGCTCAGGACATGGTCTATCATGGTGGATGCTTGATGGATACTTGAAAAATATATATTTTACTGTTGTTGAGTGGAGTGTCCTATGTACGTCATTAGACCCTGACCATTGATTATTGGCAGGGCTCCCAATAGACCCCCCTTGCTGGTGGTGTCAGGATCACCTGACTTTGTCAGAAGGATTCCCTTTTGGTCCAGGAGACAAATGCGCCTGCTGGGCTGCCTTCTGTTGCTAGGTTGGGGGTCAAGAAAAGCCAGCTCTAGGTCACCTTCTTCTGTTGGATCGGGAGATGTAAGTAGTTCTGCTGCTGTGATGTTCTCCAGTCTTAGAATCCCAAACCAGTTGACCTTCTTAACACATTTCAGAGTTCTCCTTCAGTTGCCTCTTGCATGGTTTCCAGGGCTCATAGTTGTGCTTAGTGGAGAGGATCATGGAAAAATTGGTATACACCATCTTGTCCAGATCGGAGGTCAATACGTATTTTTTAAAGTACACTCTAAATGTGTTTCTTTTACTTTATCACCATTTTTACTGATATTTGTTGACCAGAATGCCAATGTATGACTCAAAAGTATGAGTTTCCCTGGGAGAAATTATGCTAAATTGTCCTGTAGTGAGAGGGGATGGAAGAAAGTGCTAGTGATGAAGTGATACAGACCTTAGAGAGGAAGACCTTTTGGAAATCTTCCCCTAGAACAAGGAAGGGGTGAGAGTTTTGCAAGTTTGGCAGTAGCAGATACCAGGCGTCCTCTACCTCATAGTAGAAGACCTCAGAGGAGATTAAGTGCTATGCAATAACACCCAGGAAGCTGGAACTAAGTTCTGAGGTTCCCAAATAAGCAGAGATGTTCGTCCTTAAGCAGAAAGCTAAGGTATTGCCCCTTTTCAGTGGACCATGTAAGTTTGGAAATTGGGTATAATAGTGAGGACTAGAAGGACTGAAAAGTAGGCTGCCTTCATTTATAACCACAAGGACATATGGACAGGGTGTTCATTGCATCACTCCCTGTGAAAGTACAAAAATGGAAACAACTTTCATCTCCACTGAGATGGGCATGAATAAATTATATATACATGCAGCAGTTAAACATAAATGAACCAATTCACCCTGTATTAATAAGTTAAAAAAATTAATATTGAGTTGAAAAAGGCAAGTTGTAGAAAAATACAAAGTCTATGACCCCCTGTACATAAATTTTAAAAACATGCAAGATTAAACCATAGGCTATTTATATAGTAAGTATATAAAAACATCAATAGGAGGGCCTCATTCCAACTTGATGATAATAGTCTCCTCTAAGGAAAGAAGAAAAATGGCACAGGGAGAGATGGGGCTCCAACTGCAAGATCTTAATTGTTGAAAAAAAATGATGAAGCAAATATAGCAGTATTTAATATTTTTAACATTGTTCAGGGTGGATGTTGGCTACATGTGTGCTTGTGATTGTTTTTCATAATTTTAATGGCTATTTAAAATATTTCTTTTTTTTCTTTATTTTTCAGCTTTTTTTTTTCTTTTTTTGTTTATTATAGTTTAAATGAAAGTTTACATTTCAAGTTAGTCTCTTATACAAAAACTTGCACATACATTGTTATGTGACCTTAAAGTATTTCTTAGTTGAAAAATTTAAAAAAAAAATCAAGTTGTATGGTAGTATGGTTAGTGTCTTTTTTATATAAAAATAAAGATAATAAAGAGTGGTTTCTATGAATATTACAGACTGAGTAAGAACTTTGATTCATGTGCACGATCTCAGGGTTGACGAATAGTGAGGAGCCCTGGTGATGACAGGTTGAATTTTCAACCAGCATAGAAGTATAGAGACTCTGAAGCATATTAAAATTTAGGGATATGTTTGCACACTAGTTTTGAGGAGTAAAATTTATACTCATTACATGGCTTTGTTTATCATTTTCATGGGGCATTGCAGCTGGTGGGCGGGAGGATGAGATATTAGCTACCTGCACAAATTGCCTTGTTACCCAGAGCCCTAGATTCAGGGGTTTTAGTTGCAAGCAAGAAAAACCAAGTTGGGGTGATTCATGCAGGAAAGAAATTTAATAAACGATTTGGGGTAGTTCATAGAATCTTCAGGGGGGCTGAGAAACCAGGCTTTGAAGCTACACAGCCATGAGCAATGCCTAAATCAAACAGCAGAACTAGTTCCAGTGAGAAGTCTGGGGCTTCCAATGCCAACACAGACATCACAGTTTGCACTATTGACCAAGTAAATGCCAGACACTGGAAGCTGCTAAGACCATATCCCCTGCTGCCAACACCTTCTGATATAAGTGTTCCTGTGCTGTTTTGGCGTTATCGTGATTAATTTCTAATTCAAAATGGGAAGGGGTGGTTAGGGAGTTTGTATGCTTGGCCAAACCTAGGTAATATGCCCACTTCTTAGCTGCAAGCAAGAATCTTCTATAGTAGAAAAAAAGCTTTATTTCACCAGGTGAAGAAATTCCCCACACTTAGGGAATGGGCTCGGTCATTAGTGGCCAAAATGACTCACAATTATCTATCAAAACAGTGCCTTACTCTGGAATATGGGATTTGGGAACATACCATGTCTTTACTCCTGTTCACTGCAGCGACTGAATTTAACTTGTTAGAAGAGGCAATGTGTTTTTTTTCTCTAGCTTCTTCTACAAATTGTTCCTTTTCTTTGGTTTTCTGAAGTTTCACTATGACACATCCGTTGTCTTGTGTAAGATTGGGCTTCATCAGTCTGTAGATGGAAATCATTCATCAGTTGTGAAAATTCTCTTAAGAATTTTGCTTCTACCCGTTCGGTCTTTTCTCCGCTTGCTGGACTCCCATCAGACATATGTAGCCTCTTCTCACTCTATAATATGCCTCTTACTGTCTCTTCTGTATTTCCCCTCTTGTGTGTCTGTCTCCATGTTGCATCTTGGGTAATTTTTTCTAACCCGTATTCAATTTGATCATTCTATCTTCAGCTGTATAATCTGCTAGTTAAAAAAAAAAAAATTGAGTTATTTTTAAGCAATTTTGTTGAAGTAAATGTACATACAATCCAATGCACCCTTATTTTGATGAGATTTGACAAATGTGTACACCCTATGTTACTAGTATCAAAATCAAGAAATAGACTATTCATCACCTCAGATCGTTCCCTCGTGTCCCTTTGCAGTCAACCCCATCACTCCATGAAAATATTTACCTCTTTTATGTCACCATTAATTCACCTTCTCCAAAATTTTCATACATATAAAGTGTTGGAAGAATATACAGCAGCTAGAATTCTGCAGTATTTCTGATGGAAAGGCAATACGGTAAATCCACTTTGGAAAACAGTTTGGTGATGTCTTATGAAGATAAACATACACATGCTATATAATCCAGCAATTCCATTTCTAGATTTTTTCCCAAGAGAGACGAAAACATGATCACACAAAGACTTATACATGAATATTTATAGCAGCTTTAATCATAATTTTTCCCCAAATTTGAAATAACCCAATTATCCAATGACAGGAGAATGATAAATTGTGGTAGACATATTCAATGGAATATTGCTCATCAATAAAAAGTTTGTTGTTATTGTTGTTATTAGGTGCCATCAAGTTAGTTCCGACTCATAGCAACTCTATGAACAACAGAACGACACACTGCCCAGTCCTGCACCATCCTCGCAATTGTTGTTATGATTGAGCTCATTGTTGGAGCCACTGTATCAATCCATCTCATTGAGGATCTTCCTCTTTTTTTCCTGTTTACCTCTACTTTACCAAGCATGATGTCCTTCTCCAGGGATTGATCCCTTCTGATAACATGTCCGAAGTATGTGAAACCCGGTCTCACCATCCTTGCTTCCAAGGAGCATCTGGCTGTGCTTCTTGCAAGACAGATTTATTCATTCTTTTGGTAGTCCATGGTATTTTCAATATTCTTCACCAACACCATAATTCAAAGGTGTCAACTCTTCTTCAGTTTTTATTATTCATTGCCCAGCTTTCACATGCATATCAGGCGATTGAAAACACCATGGCTTGGGTAAGGCACACCTTAGTCCTTAGAGTGACATCTTTGCTTTTCAACACTTTAAAGAGGTCTTTGCAGCAGATTTGCCCAATGCAATGCATCATTTGATTTCTTGACTGCTGCTTCCATGGGGGTTGATAGCGGATCCAAGTAGAATGAAATCCTTGACAAAGTAAACCTCTTCTCTGTTTATCATGATGTTGATTATTGGTCCAGTTGTGAGGATTTTTGTTTTCTTTAGGTTGAGATGTAATCAATACTGCAAGCTGTAGTCTTTGATCTTCATCAGTAAGTACTTCAAGTCCTCTTCACTTTTAGCAAGGAAGGTTGTGTCATCTGCATAACGCAGGTTTTTAATGAGTCTTCCTCCAATCCTGATGCCCTGTTCTTCTTCATATAGTCCAACTTCTCAGATTATTTGCTCAGCATACAGATTGAATAAGTATGGTGAAAGGATACAACCCTGATGCACATCTTTCTTGACTTTAAACCACACAGTATCCCCAATACATCACTACATCGATGAAACTCAAAAAACATTGCACTAAGTGAAAGAAGCCAGACCCAAAGAAATGCATTTTGATCAGGACTGCATTGAATCTATTAATCTATTTGGTGAGCATCAGCATCCTATCAAATTACTGAGTCTTCTAATCTATAAACATAGTATATCTTTCTGATTTTTAGCTTTTCCTTAATTTACCCTAATAATGTGTTTGTTGTTTTCGGTGTATAGATCTTTATTTTTAATATTCTAATTTACTTCAGGTGAAGGATTACAGAACAAATAGTTTCTCATGAAACAGTAGTACACATGTTGTTTTATGACATTGTTAACAACCCCACAACATATTAACCTTCTAAATTCTCAACCTTTTTTTTGTTGTTGTTGAAAATACACATAGCCAAAGATACACTGTTTCAAAAATTTCTACATACACAGTTCAGTGACATTGACTACGCACTTCCAATTGTGCTGTTATTCTCACTTAAGATGAAGACTTACAGAACAAAATAGTTTCTCATTAAACAGTTACTACACATGTTACCCCATGACAATGGTTAACAATCTCACAACACATCAGCAATATCCTTACTCAACCTTCGGTTCCCTATCACCAGCTTCCCTGTCCCCATCTGCCTTCTGGCCCTTGTCACTGGACTCCTGTACTTCATTAGCCTCATGGTTTTATGGGGCTGTCCACTCCCAGGCTGAACAGTGAACCTCAGAGGTAACTTCACCACTGAGCTAAAAGGGTGTCTGGGGGCCATACTCTTGAGGTTTCTCCAGTCTCCTTTAGGTCAGTAAATCTGGTCTTTTTTTTTTGTGAGTTAGAATTATGCTCTACATCCTTCTGCAGCTCTGTCCAGAACCCTCTGTTGTGATCCTGGTCAGAGCAGTCAGTGGTGGTAGCCGGGCACCATCTAGCTGTACTGGACTCAGTCCGGTGGAGGCCTTGGTAGCTGTGGACCATTAGTCCTTTGGACTAATCTTTTCCTTGTATCCTGTTCTCTTCATTCTCCCTTGCTCCCAAAGGGATGAGACCAGTGGAGTATCTTAGATGGCCGCTCACAGGCTTTTAAGACCCCAGACACTACTCACCAAGGTAGAATGTAGAGCATTGTCTTTATAAGCTGTGTCATGACAATTGAGCTAGATATTCCCCGAGATCATGGTCCCCACAGCCCTCCGCCCAGCAATTCAGTCCCTCAGGGAGTTTGGATGTGTCTATGGGGTTTCCATGACCTTTCCTTGTACAGGTTGTGCTAGTTTCCCCTGTATTGTGTAGTGTCTCACCCTTCACCCAAGATACCACTTATCTATTGCCTATTTAGTATTCCCCACCACCACCCCTCCCATCCCTGGTAACCAACAAAGATTGTTACCATTTGTGTGTGAACTTTTTCATGGGTTTTTACAATAGAGGTCTCATACAATATTTGTCCTTTTGTGATTGACTTATTTCACTCAGCATAATGTCCTCCAGTTTCACCCATGTTATGAGATGCTTCACAGATTCATTATTCTTCTTTCTCGTTGCGTAGTACTCCATTGTGTGTATGTACCATAGTTTGTTTATCCATTCATCTGTTGATGGGCGTCTAGGTTGTTTCCATCCTTTTGCTATTGTGAACAAGGCTGCCATGGATATAGGTGTGCATATGTCTATTCGAGTGACGACTATTATTTCTCTAGGATATATTCCTAGAAGTGGGATTGCTGGATCAAATGGTAAGTCTATTTCTAGCTTTCTGAGGAAGCGCCATATCATTTTCCAAAATGGTTTTATCATTTTGCATTCCCACCAGCAGTGCATAAGAGTTCCCTTCTCCCCACAGCCACTCCAACGTTTGCTATTTCCAGTGTTTTTGATTGGTGCCAGTAGCGCCAGGGTGAGAAGGTATGTCATGGTGGTTTTAATTTGCATTTCTCTAATGGCTAGTGATCACGAGCATTTCCTCATGTGTGTGTTGGCCATTTGAATGTCGTCTTTGATAAAGTGTCTGTTCTTTTCCTTTGCCCATTTTTTAATAGGATTATTTGTCTTTTTGTTGTAGAGGTGTTGGATTTTCTTGTAGATTATGGAGATTAGACCTTTGTCTGACTTGTACTGTCCAAAAATTTTTTCCCAGTCTGTAGGTTCTCTTTTGACTCTTTTGGTGAAGTCTTTTGAAGAGCATAGGTGTTCGATTTTTAGAAGATCGCAGTTATCTAGCTTATCTGTTGGGTTTTGTGCATTGATGGTTATGGTTTGTATCCTGTTAATGCCATGTATTAAGGCCTGTAGTGTTGGTCCTATTTTTTCTTCTATGAACTTTATAGTTTTAGGCTTTATATTCAGGTCTTTGATCCATTTTAAAGTAGTTTTTGTATACGGCGTGAGGTATGGGTCCTGTTTCATTTTTTTGCAGATGGATATCCAGTTTTGCCAGCACCATTTGTTAAAAAGACTGTCTTTTCCCCATTTGGTGGACTTTGGGCCCTTGTCGAAGATCAGGTGACCATAGGTGGATGGATTTACATCTGGGTTCTCAATTCTGTTCCATTGGTCAATGTATCTGTTGTTGTACCAGTACCAGGCTGTTTTGACTACTGTAGCTGTATAGTAGGTTCTGAAGTCAGGTAGTGTGAGTCCTCTCACTTTATTCTTCTTCTTCAGTAGTGCTTTACTAATTCGGGGTTTCTTCCCTTTCCATATAAAGTTAATGATTAGCTTTTCCATCTCTTTGAAGAATGTTGTTGGTATTTGGATGGGGATTGCATTGTATTTGTAAATTGCTTTGGTTAGAATTGACATTTTCACAATGTTGAGTCTGCCTATCCATGAGCATGGTATGTTTTTCCATTTATATAGATCCCTTTGGGTTTCATGCAGTAGTGTTTTGTAGTTTTCTTTGTATAGGTCTTTTACATTCCTGGTCAGATTTCTTCCTAAGTATTTTATCATTTTAGGGGCTATTGAAAATGGTATTGTTTTCCTGATTTCCTTTTCATCGTTCTCCTTACTGGTGTATAGGAATCCAACTGATTTTTGAATGTTTATCTTATATCCTGCTACTCTGCTGAATCTTTCTATTAGTTCCAGTAGATTTCTCGTGGAGTCTTTAGGGTTTTCTATGTATAGTATCATATCATCTGCAAACAGGGAGAGTTTAACTTCTTCATTACCAATTTGGATGCCCTTGATCTCTTTTTCTTGCCTTATTGCTCTAGCTAGAACTTCCAGCACAATGTTAAATAGGAGTGGTGATAAAGGGCATCCTTGTCTTGTTCCTGTTTTCGAGGGGAATGTTTTCAGCCTCTCTCCATTAAGAATGATGTTGGGCACTGGTTTTGCATAGATGCCCTTTATTATGTTGAGAAATTTCCCTTCTATACCTATTTTATTGAGAGTTTTTATCAGGAATGGGTGTTGGACTTTGTCAAATGCCTTTTCTGTGTCAATTGAGATGATCATGTGATTCTTTTCTTTCCTTTTATTTATGTGGTGGATTACGTTGATGGATTTTCTAATGTTGAAACATACTTGCACACCTGGTATGAATCCTACTGGGTCATGGTGTATTATTTTTTTGATATGATGCTGAATTCTATTGGCTAGAATTTTGTTGAGAATTTTTGCATCTATATTCATGAGAGATATTGGTCTGTAGTTTTCTTTTTTTGTGATGTCTTTGCCAGGTTTTGGTATCAGTGTTATGCTGGCTTCATAGAATGAATTAGGAAGTATTGCTTCCTCTTCTATGCTCTGAAATAGCTTGAGTAGTACTGGAACTAGCTCTTCTGTAAATGTTTTGTAGAATTCTCCAGTGAAGCCATCTGGGCCAGGACTTTTTTTGGTTGGGACTTTTTTTATTACCTTTTCAAATGTCTTCTCTTATTATGGGTCTGTTCAGATTTTCAGCATCACTTTGTTGTAGTTTGGGTAGGCTGTGTGTTTCTAGAAATTTATCCATTTCCTCTAGGTTTTCAAATTTGTTGGAGTATAGTTTTTCATAATATTCTGTTATAATCCTTTTTATTTCAGTTGGGTCTGTTGTAATGTCCCCCATTTCATTTCTTATTTAGTTTACTTGTGTCCTCTCCTGTTTTTCTTTTGTCAGTCTGGCCAGTGGCTTGTCGATTTTGTTGATTCTTTCAAAGAACCAAGTTTTGGTTTTGTTGATTCTTTCTATTGTTTTTCTGTTCTCTATTTCATTTATTTCTGCTCTGATCTTTACTATTTCCTGACTTCCGGTGGTTGTGGGCTTTTTTTGCTGTTCTCTTTCTATTTGTTTGAGTTCTGTCGTTAATGTTTTGATTTTGTCCCTTTCTTCTTTTTTGATATGTGCATCTATTGCTATAAATTGTCCTCTGAGGACTGCCTTTGCTGTGTCCCAAAGGTTTCGGTATGATGTGTTCTCATTCTCATTTGATTCTAGGAATTTTTGGCTTCCATCTCTGATTTCTTCTATTACCCACTGATGTTTAAGCAGGTTATTATTCAGTTTCCATGTGTTTGATTTTTTTTCCTTGCTCTTTCTATTGTTAATTTCTACCTTGATGGCATTGTGGTCAGAGAAGATACTTTGAATTATCTCAGCATTTTGGATCTTGTTGAGGATTGCTCTGTGGCCTAAGATGTGGTCTATTCTGGAGAATGTTCCATGTGCATTGGAAAAGAATGTGTACTTTGCAGTGGTTGGATGGAGTGTTCTATATATGTCTATGAGGTCAAGTTGGCTGATTGTGCCCTTTAGGTCTTCTGTATTTTTGCTGAGTTTCTTCTCAGTTGTTCTGTCCTTTACTGAGAGTGGTGTGTTGAAGTCTCCTTCTATTATTGTGCAACTGTCAATTTCTCTTTTCAGTGTTGTTAGAGTTTGTTTTATGTATTTTGGAGCCCTGTCATTGGGTGCGTAGATGTTTATTATGGTTATGTCTTCATGATGGATCGTCCCCTTAATCACTATATAGTGTCCTTCTTTGTCTCTTATGGTAGATTTTGTTTTAAAGTCTATTTCATCAGAGATTAGAATTGCCACTCCTGCTCTTTTTTGGTTGGTAGTTGTTAGCGTGATATATTTTTTTCCAACCTTTGACTTTTCATAAATTCACATCTTTGTTTCTATGGTGTGTCTCTTGTAGACAGCATATTAATGGATTCTGTTTTCTGATCCATTCTGCCACTCTCCATCTCTTTATGGGTGCATTGAGTCCATTTACATTCAGTATAATTATTGATAGATGTGAGTTTGTTGCTGTCATTTTGTAGTGTTTTTTTTTTTTTTTTTTTGTGGTGCTGAAGTTTTCTTTGTTCTTCTTACTCTCTTCTGCTGAGTTACTTTTGTTTGTGGATTTTTCTTTTCATTTCTTTTGCTTTGTCGGTTTTGTTTTTGCCGAGACTTTATGTTTTTCGTCTTCGTTTTTATGAGTTGGTTTGTTAACTTTCTTTGTGGTTACCATGAATTTTACCCTTATCTTTCTAAGTTTGAAGCAGTCTACCGTTACTTGGTATCACCTTGCCTTCCTCTCCATTCGAAGATTCTATACCTATGCCGTTTATTCCCTCTTTTATTGTTTTGATGTTGTTGTCATTTATTGATTAACTGCTCTGATTCCCTGTTGTATTTCTTTTGGTGTTGGATAGTCCTCGAGAGTTCATTTCCTAGATTGGTATCTGGCTCGTACAATCCTGTGTCCTAGGTTCTGCCCTTGAGCTGAAGCTGTTTGTCCTCAGATCGAAGAACTCCCTTTAATAATTCTTATAAGTTTGGTTTGACTTTTACATATTCCCTTAATTTCTGTTTATCTAGAAATGACCTAGTTTTACCATCAAATTTGAACGAGAGTTTTGCAGGATATATTATACTTGGCTCACAATTTTTTTTCTTTCAAGATTTTATATATGTCATCCCATTGCCTTCTTGCCTGCATGGTTTCTGCCGAATAATCTGAGTTTAGTCTTATTGTTTCTCCTCTGTATGTGACTTCTTGTTTTTCACTAGTTGCTCTCAGGATTCTTTGTTTGTCTTTGGTTTTGGCGAGTGTGAATGTGATATGCCTTGGTGATTTTCTTTTGGGGTCTCTTCTATATGGGGTTCGTTGAGCTTCTTGGATGGCCATCTTTTCATCTTTCATTATATGGGGGAAGTTTTCTGTCAGCAATTCCTCAATGATCCTCTCTGTGTTTTTTGTTTTCTCCCCTTGTTCTGGAATGCCAATCCCTTGTAAATTTTTGCTTTTAATTGTGTCCCACATAACTCTCAGGGTCTCTTCATTTTTCTTTGCTGTTTTTTCTGAGTTTTCCTGAAACAGAGTTGTATCCAACTGTTTGTCTTCATTTCCACTGAATCCTGTCTTCCACGGTTTCAAGTCTGCCTCTCAGCCCTTCTATGACATCATCCATTTCTGAAATCTTGTTGTTTATCTTTTCGATTTCTTTTTTTTTTTTTTTATTTTATTGTACTTCAGGTGAAAGCTTACACAGCAAATAGTTTCTCATGAAATAGTAGTACACATGTTGTTCTATGACATTGGTTAACAACCCCACAACGTATTAAGCCTCTAAATTCTCAACCTTTTTTTTTTTTTTTTGATGAAAATTACAGATGGCCAAAGATACACCGTTTCAAGAATTTCCACATTCACAGTTCAGTGACATTGACTACGCTCTTCCAACTGTGCTGTTATTCTCACTTAAGATGAAGGCTTACAGAACAAAATAGTTTCTCATTTAACAGTTACTACACATGTTGCCCTATGACAATGGTTAACAATCTCACAGCACATCAAGAATATCCTTACTCCACCTTGTGTTCCCTATCACCAGGGGACTTCCTTGTCCCCTTCTGTCTTCTGGCCCTTGTCACTGGACTACTGTACCTCATTAGTCTCATTTGGTTTTTTTTTTTTTTAACACCATTTCAAAACTGTTTACTTACACATTTAAGTGATATTGACTATGCTCTTCCAATTTTGCTGCCATTCTCACCCAAGATGAAGGCTTACAGGACAAAAAGCCTCCCATTTAATAGTTACTACAAATGTTGCCCTATAACAGTGGTCAACAATCTCACAGCACATCAACAGTGTCCTTACTCAATTTGTGTTCCTTATCATCAGTTTCCTACTCCCCCTCTGCCTTCTGGCCTTTGTCACCGGACTCCTGTACCTTGTTAGTCCCATTTAGTTTTACTGGGCTGTCCACTCCCAGGCTTAACATCGAAGCTCAAAGATAACTTCACCTCTAAGCTGAAAGGGTGTCTGGGGGCCATACTCTTGAGGTTTCTCCAGTATTCTTTAGGCCAGTAAATCTGGTCTTTTTTTGGGGGGGGGGGAGTTAAAATTATGCTCTACATCCTTTTCTAGCTCTGTCCAGAACCCTCTCTTGTGATCCTGGTCAGAGCAGTCAGTGGTGGTAGCCGAGCACCATCTAGCTGTACTGGACTCAGTCCGGTGGAGGCCTTGGTAGCTGTGGACAATTAGTCCTTTGGACTAATCTTTTCCTTGTATCCTGTTCTCTTCATTCTCCCTTGCTCCCGAAGGGATGAGACTAGTGGAGTATCTTAGATGGCCGCTCATAGGCTTTTAAGACCCCAGACACTACTCACCAAGGTAGAATGTAGAGCATTATCTTTATAAGTAGTGTCATGCCAATTGAGCTAGATGTTCCCCGAGACCATGGTCCCCAGAGCCCTCTGTCCAACAACTCAGTCCCTCGGGGGGTTTGGATGTGTCTATAGGGCCTCCATGACCTTTCCTTGTGCAGGTTGTGTTAGTTTCCCCTGTACTGTGTACTATCTCACCTCTCACCCAAGGTACCACTTATCTATTGCCTATTTAGTATTTCCCCCTCCCCTCCCATCCCTGGTAACCAACAAGGATTGTTACATTTTGCATGTGAATTTTTTCATGGGTTTTTACAATAGAGGTCTCATACAATATTTGTCCTTTTGTGATTGACTTATTTCACTTAGCATAATGTTCTCCAGTTTCATCCATGTTATGAGATGCTTCACAGATTCATTGTTGTTCTTTCTCGTTGCATAGTACTCCATTGTGTGTATGTACCATAGTTTGTGTATCCATTCATCTGTTGATGGACATCGAGGTTGTTTCCATCGTTTTGCTATTGTGAACAATGCTGCCATGGACATAGGTGTGCATATGTCTATTCGAGTGATGACTCTTATTTCTCTAGGATATATTCCTAGGAGTGGGATTGCTGGATCGAATGGTATGTCTATTTCTAGCTTTCTGAGGAAGCGCCATATCATTTTCCAAAATGGTTGTATCATTTTGCATTCCCACCAGCAGTGTATAAGAGTTCCCATCTCCCCGCAGCCCCTCCAACATTTGTTATTTCCAGTATTTTTGATTTGTGCCAGTAATGCCGGGGTGAGATGGTATCTCATTGTGGTTTTAATTTGCATTTCTCTAATGGCTAGTGATCGCGAGCATTTCCTCATGTGTCTGTTGGCCATTTGAATGTCTTCCTTGGTGAAGTGTCTGTTCATTTCCTTTGCCCATTTTTTGATAGGATTGGTTGTCTTTTTGTTGTAGAGTTGTTGGATTTTCTTGTAGATTATGGAGATTAGACCTTTGTCTGACTTGTACTGTCCAAAAATTTTTTCCCAGTCTGTAGGTTCTCTTTTGACTCTTTTGGTGAAGTCTTTTGAAGAGCATAGATGTTTGATTTTTAGAATATCCCAGTTATCTAGTTTATCTGTTGGGTTTTTTGTGTTGATGTTTATGCCATGTATTAAGGCCTGAAGTGTTGGTCCTATTTTTCTTCTATGAATTTTTTTTTTATAGTTTGAGGCTTTATATTCAGGTCTTTGATCCATTTTGAAGTAGTTTTTGTATATGGTGTGAGGTATGGGTCCTGTTTCATTTTTCTACAAATGGATATCCAGTTTTGCCAGCACCATTCGTTAAAAAGACTTTCTTTTCCCCATTTGATGTTTTGAGCCCTTGTCAAAGATCAGATGACCGTAGGTGGATGTATTTACATCTGAGTTCTCTATTCTGTTCCATTGGTCAATGTCTCTGTTGTTGTACCACTACCAGGCTGTTTTGAGTACTATAGCTGTATAGTAGGTACTCAAGTCAGGTAGTGTGAGTCCTCCAACTTTATTCTTCTTCTTCAGTAGTGCTTTACTTATTCGGGGTTTATTCCCTTTCCATATAAAGTTAATAATTAGTTTTTCCATCTCTTTGAAGAATGTTGTTCGTATTTGTAGCGGGATTGCATTGTATTTGTAGATTGCTTTAGGTAGAATTGCCATTTTCACAATGTTGAGTCTGCCTATCCATGAGCATGGTATGTTTTTCCATTTATGTAGATCCCTTTGGATTTCATGCAGCAGTGTTTTGTAGTTTTCTTTGTATAGGTCTTTTACATTCCTGGTCAGATTTATTCCTAAGTATTTTATTTTTTTAGGGGCTATTGAAAATGGTATTGATTTCCTGATCTCCTTTTCATCGTTCTCTTTACTGGTGTATAGGAATCCAACTGATTTTTGAATGTTTATCTTGTATCCTGCTACTCTGCTGAATCTTTCTATTAGTTCCAGTAGATTTCTCGTGGAGTCTTTAGGGTTTTCTATGTATAGTATAATATCATCTGCAAACAGGGACAGTTTAACTTCTTCATTACCAATTTGGATGCCCTTGATCTCTTTTTCTTGCCTTATTGCTCTAGCTAGAACTTCCAGCACAATGTTAAATAGGAGTGGTGATAAAGGGCATCCTTGTCTTGTTCCTGTTTTCAAGGGGAATGTTTTCAGCCTCTCTCCATTAAGAATGATTTTGGCTGTTGGTTTTGCATAGATGCCCTTTATTATGTTGAGAAATTTCCCTTCTATACCTATTTTATTGAGCGCTTTTATCAGGAATGGGTGTTCGACTTTGTCAAATGCCTTTTCTGCGTCAATTGAGATAATCATGTGATTTTTTTCTTTCCTTTTATTTATGTGGTGGATTACATTGATGGATTTTCTAATGTTAAACCATCCTTGCATACCTGGTATGAATCCTACTTGGTCGTGGTGTATTATTTTTTTGATATGATACTGAATTCTATTGGCTAGAATTTTGTTCAGAATTTTTGCATCTATATTCATGAGACATATTGGTCTGTAATTTTCTTTTTTTGTGATGTCTTTGCCTGGTTTTGGTATCAGCATTATTCTGGCTTCATAGAATGAATTTGGAAGTGTTGCTTCCTCTTCTATGCTCTGAAATAGCTTGAGTAGAACTGGTACGAGCTCTTCTGTAAATGTTTTGTAGAATTCTCCAGTGAAGCCATCTGGGCCAGGGCTTTTTTTGGTCGGGAGTTTTTTTTATTACCTTTTCAATCTCTTCTCTTGTTATGGGTCTGTTCAGATTTTCAATATCACTTTGTTGTAGTTTGGGTAGGCCGTATGTTTCTAGAAATTTATCTATTTCCTCTAGGTTTTCAAATTTGTTGGAATATAGTTTTTCATAATATTCTGTTATAATCCTTTTTATTTCAGTTGGGTCTGTTGTAATGTCCCCCATTTCATTTCTTATTTGGGTTATTTGTGCCCTCTGCTGTTTTTCTTTTGTCAGTCTGGCCAGTGGTTTGTCGATTTTGTTGATTCTTTCAAAGAACCAAGTTTTGGTTTTGTTGATTCTTTCTATTGTTTTTCTGTTCTCTATTTCATGTATTTCTGCTCTGATCTTTACTATTTCCTTTCTTCCGGTGGTTGTAGGCTTTTTTGGTTGTTCTCTTTCTATTTGTTTGAGTTCTGTAGTTAATGTTTTGATTTTGTCCCTTTCTTCTTTTTTGATATGTGCATCTATTGCTATAAATTGTCCTCTGAGGACTGCCTTTGCTGTGTCCCAAAGGTTTTGGTATGATGTGTTTTCATTTTCATTTGATTCTAGGAATTTTTTAATTCCATCTCTGATTTCTTCTATTACCCATTGATGTGTAAGCAGATTATTATTCAGTTTCCATGTGTTTGATTTTTTTCCCTTGCTCTTTCTAGTGTTAATTTCTACCTTGATGGCATTGTGGTCAGAGAAGATACTGTGAATTATCTCAGCATTTTGGATCTTGTTGAGGATTTCTCTGTGGCCTAAGATGTGGTCTATTCTGGAGAACGTTCCATGTGCATTGGAAAAGAATGTGTACTTTGCAGCGGTTGGATGGATTGTTCTATATATGTCTATGAGGTCCAGTTGGCTGATTGTGTCCTTTAGGTCTTCTGTATCTTTGCTGAGTTACTTTTTAGTTGTTCTGTCCTTTACTGAGAGCGGTGTGTTGAAGTCTCCTACTATTATTGTGGAACTGTCAGTTTCTCTTTTCAGTGCTGTTAGAGTTTTTTTTTATGTATTTTGGAGCCCTGTCATTGGGTGCATAGATATTTATTATGGTTATGTCTTCATGATGGATCACCCCCTTAATCATTATATAGTGTCCTTCTTTGTCTTTTATGGTAGATTTTGTTTTAAAGTCTATTTTATCTGAGATTAGAATTGCCACTCCTGTTCTTTTTTGATAGTTGGTAGCTTGATATAGTTTTTTCCAACCTTTGATTTTTAATAAATTCACATCTTTGTTTCTAAGGTGTGTCTCTTGTAGACAGCAAATTGATGGATCCTGTTTTCTTATCCATTCTGCCACTCTCCATCTCTTTATGGGTGCATTGAGTCCATTTACGTTCAGTGTAATTACTGATAGATGGAAGTTTGTTGCTGTCATTTTGTAGTGCTTTTTTTTGTGATGCTGAAGTTTTCTTTGTTCTTCTTACTCTCTTGTGCTGAGTTACTTTTGTTTGTGGATTTTGTGTTCATTTCTTTTGTTTTTGTAGGTTTTGTTTTTGTTGAGACTTTATGTTTTTCATCTTTATTTTTATGAGTTGGTTTGTTAACTTTTTTTGTGGTTACCATGAATTTTACCCTTATCTTTATAATTTTGAAGCAGTCTACCCTTACTTGGTATCGCCTTGCCTTCCTCTCCTTTAGAAGGTTCTATACCTATGCCGTTTGTTCCCTCTTTCATTGTTTTGATGTTGTTGTCATCCTTTGATTGATTTCTCTGATTCCCTGTTGTATTTCTTTTGTTTTTGGAAAGTCCTCTGTAGTTCAGTTCCTAGAATGGTATCTGGTTCATGTGAACCTGCGTCCTAGGTCCTAGGTCCTGCCTGAGGGCTTAAGCTGTTTGTCCTCAGATCGAAGAACTCCCTTTAATAATTCTTGTAAGTTTGGTTTGACTTTTGCATATTCCTTTAGTTTCTGTTTATCTGGAAATGACCTAATTTCACCATCAAATTTGAATGAGAGTTTTGCAGGATATATTATTCTTGGCTGACAATTTTTTTCTTTCACGATTTTATATATGTCATCCCATTGCCTTCTTGCCTGCATGGTTTCTGCTGAATAATCTGAGCTTAGTCTTATTGTTTCTCCTCTGTATGTGACTTCTTGTTTTTCACGAGCTGCTCTCAGGATTCTCTGTTTGTCTTTAGTTTTAGCGAGTGTGAATATGATATGTCTTGGTGATTTTCTTTTGGGTTCTCTTCTTTATGGGTTTCGTTGAGCTTCTTGGATGGCCAGCTTTTCATTTTTCATGATATTGGGAAAGTTTTCTGTCAGCAGTTCGTCAATGATCCTCTCTGTGTTTTCTGTTTTCTCCCCCTGTTCTGGTATGCCAATCACTCGTAAGTTTTTGCTTTTCATTGTGTCCCACGTAACTCTCAGGGTCTCTTCATTTTTCTTTGTTCTTTTTTCTGAGTTTTCCTGAAACAGAGTTGTATCCAAGTGTTTGTCTTCAGTTCCACTGATCCTGTCTTCCATGGTTTCAAATCTACTTCTCAGCCCTTCTATGACACCGTCCATTTCTGAAATCTTGTTGTTTATCTTTTGGATTTCTAATTGTTGTTTTTGTATAATTTCGAGTTGTGAATTTATTTTGGCATTTTGTTCCTGCATCATCTTCCTGAATTCTTCCAATTTTTTGTCTGTATTTTCCATAAATTTGTCTATTTTTTCCTCATGTTTGTCAGCTTTTTGCCTCAGTTCTTGGAAAATTCCGAGTATTAGTGATTTGAGTTCCGTATCAGGTATTTCTAGTGCATTTTCTTCCACAGAAGAGTTATCTGGTGTTTTAATTTGGACGCCTATTGGAGCCATCTTGTCTTGTTTTTGTAAATGTTTTGATATTGTTTGCTGTTTTCGGGGCATTCAGTAGTTATTTTTCTCGTTTATTGATTGTAGATTTGTTTGTTTCATCCCTTTTTAAAAAAAAAAATTTGACTATGTCTGAGCAGGCAGACTGTGTGTTCTTTGCTGTTTGCTCGTCTGTGTGCTCAGTAATTTTCACCTCCTTCTCCAAGTGGCAGGGTCAGTCACTCAGATATGGTACGGCAGGGCAGGCTAGCTGAAGAGGAGTTACTGGGATGGGTTGTTTGTGGCACTTACTACAGCCACCAGAGCGGGTCGGTAATCAGTGCAGGGCAGGTTCCAGTAGGCCGTGCCTGAACAGCTTGGTGGTGTGATGTCAAGCGCACAGTGCAGGTAGGCAGGATGCAGCAGGGAGATTGTTATGTGTGGAGCTAAGATGGATATGGGAGAGAGGAACAGGAGCCAAAAACATACAAACAAACAAAAAAGAATTCTAGGGGAGCTTGCCATTGGAATGGAGAGATGAGAGACTATGAAATGGAGAAAAACAGAAAGGGGAAGAGGAAGAAAAGAAAAGAATGAATAAATAAAAATCAGAAAGGTTAAAGAACCGCAAAGTTCCCAGGGATCCCACCAATGAAGTATGAGGTCTGGGAAAGTCACTCTCAGGTGTCACAGTACAGCCTGGCTAGAAGGCATAGAGGTATACAACACCTGGTATTCAGGAATCAGAAAGAGAAGGAAGATATAGAGAGATGAGAAACTGAGCAATGAAGAAAGACAGAAAGGGAAAAAGAAGGAAAAGAAAACAAAACAAATGAAAATTAAAAAAAAAAGAAGAACAAGAAAGGCCCCCCAAAAAAACAGAAAAAAAAAAAACCACTGAAAAAAGAAATGCTCTCAGGGATCCCTGTGCATGTCTGTGGAAGCTGAAGGGGAGTTCCTTGCCACGCAGCTCCACCTAGCCAGAAAGGGCTCCAACTCAAGAAAAGGAAAAGAAAACAAACAATTCAAAACAAACAAATGAACAAAAGCCCCGGGATCCCACCAGAGCGGTAGCCCAGACCAGACTAGGAAGCAGCTCCACACTCGAATGGAGCTCCGCTGCCCCCGAGGAAGAAGCAAAGATGGCGCACGGAGCCAGGCACTCGAGTGAAAGGAGGGGGAGGCGGCAAGAGCCAAGCAAGAAATCCAAAGAAGCAGAAAAAAAAAAAGCAAGACCAGCAGCCAACAAATGGCACTCAGAGAGCCAGCTAGTGTGGGCTGGTGCTTCTGGACAAGAGACTGTGTCCGTGGGAAGCAGAGGAGGCCAAGTATGGGTGAAGAAGGGTGGAGAGTGGGAAAGCGTATATCACAAATTGCCAGCACTCTGGAGCCCCTCAGAAAGAAGCAAAGATGGCGCATGGAGGCAGGCACTCGAGTGAAAGGAGGGGGAGGTGGCGAGAGGCAAGTGAGAAATCAAAAGCAGAAAAAAAAGCAACACTAGCAGCCAACAAATGGCACCCACAGAGCCGCCCAGTTGGGTGTGTGGAATCCAAGCAGCCGGGGCTTCCCGGTCAAGAGACTGTGGCCACGGGAAGCAGAGGAGGCCGAGCCAGGGCGAAGAGGGGTTGGGGTGTGGGAAAGCACACACTGCAAATTACCGGTTGTTTTGTCTCCCGCTGGATGCTCCGTGAGGCTGTTTTCTCGTACCCCCGTTTGCTGGTCTCCGATAGGAGTCCAAGATGGTGGATCCATGCTGTGTTAGCTGGTAGGGGATCCCTTAATGAGTCTCCGATAGGAGTCCAAGATGGTGGATCTGTGCTGTGTTAGCTGGTAGGGGATCTCTTAATGAATCTCTCCTCGCTCTCTGTTCTCTGTCAGTTTTCTCAGTCCGTTTGGTTCTTGGCTGAGTTCTTTATCTCTTCATTTGATGTTATAGGGTTTCAGGATTGTTGTATTCTCTGTTTGGCTTAGTTTTTCGGATCTTTGCTGTGGAGAGATGGCGTGGTGCTTCTGCCTAGAGCGCCATTTTGCCGGAACCTCTCAGTGTATAGATCTTGCACAAATTTCAATAAACATACTTATCCCTACATATTCACGGTTTTTTTATGCTACAGTCAATGATATTTTGTATTTCATTTTCAATTATTTCTGGCTACTATATTGAAGTACAATTAAATTTTGTACATTAACCTTGGGTGTTGTGATTTTGCTAAATTAATTTATTAGTTTTTTTTTACTTAGTAGCTTTTATTTAGATTCCTGAAAATTTATGATTTTCTGCGTATTTAATCATATACTCTGCATATAGATGTTTGTACTTGTTTGTTTTTAATCCGGATGGCTTTTGTCTTATTTTCTAGCCTTACTGCACTGGCTAGGACCTCCAGTATAATGTTTAACAGAAGTCATGAGAGGAGATATCCTTGCTTTTTTTCTCAAGAGTAGGAGAGCATTTAGTTTTTCACCAATAAGTATGATATTTGTGCTAGGTTGTCTCATGAAACCTTTTATCAGGTTAAAGGAGTTCTCTTCAATAGCTAGTTTGCTGAGAGGTTTTTTTTTTTTTTTTTCTTTTTTTTTTTTTTAGGTGAAGGTTTACAGAACAAATAGTTTCTCATTAAACAGTCAGTACACATATTGTTTTAAGACATTGATTAACAATCCCATGACATGTCAACCCTCTCCCTTCTCAACATTTTTTTTGGTGAAAGTATACATAGCCAAAGATACACCATTTCAAAAATTTCTACAGGCACAGTTCAGTGACATCGATTACGTTCTTCCTGTTGTGCTGCTATTCTCACTTTTGATGAAGGTTTGCAGAACGAAATAGTTTCTCATTAAACAGTCAGTACACATATTGTTTTATGACATTGGTTAACAATCCCACGACATGTCAACCCTCTCCCTTCTCAACACTTTTTTTGGTGAAAGTATACATAGCCAAAGATACACCATTTCAAAAATTTCTACAGGCACAGTTCAGTGACATCAATTATGTTCTTCCAGTTGTGCTGCTATTCTCACTTTAGATGAAGGTTTACAGAACAAAATAGTTTCTCTTTAAACAGTTAGTACACATGTTGCCCTATGACAATGGTTAACAACCCCACTACGTGCCAACACTGTCCTTACTTGCTGAGAGTTTTTATAGTGAATTTTGTTGTCATTGTTGTTATGTGCCACTGAGTTGATTCCAACTTGAATAAGCGCTGAAATTTGTCCAGAATATTTTGGCTTATATGGACAGTACAGTCATCCCTCAATATCCACAGGGGATTGGTTCTAGGAACCCCTGGGAATACCAAAATTTGAGGGTGTTGAAGTCCCTTATATAAAATGCTGTATTTGCATATAACCTATGCACATCCTCCTGTATACTTTAAATCATCTCTAGATTACTTACAATACCTCAAACAATACACATGCTGTATAAATATTGGTTATATTTTTTAAGAAATAATAACAAGGAAAAAAGTCTTTTTAAAAATATTTTCGATCCACGGTTGGTTGAATCCACAGTTGCAGAACCTGTAGATACAGAGGGTCAACTGTATATCTTTTCTCCTTTATTCTACTAATATGGAGAATTACATTGATTGGTTTTCAAATGTTAAACCAACATTGAAATCCTGGGGTAAACCCCACTTGGCCTAATACATTATTCTTTTATATATATGAGTTTGGTTTGCAAATATGATTTTTCCCTATTGTTTGTTGGTTTCCTCTATTATCGGTGTCTCCTTTTATTGTAATTACCTTCTTCCTTCTACTTATTTTGGGTTTTATTTGATTTTCACTTTACCTTTTCGCTGATGGCACAGCACTTCTGGGTCCCGGACTATTGTGGAGAGAGTTTTCGACTAGAATTTCCAGCTTGTGTGTTTCCTCAAGGGGAGCCCTGGTGGTGCACTGGTTAAAGTGCTTGGCTGCTAACTGAAAGGTTGGTGGTTCAAACCTGCCAGCCACTCTGAGAGAGAAAGATGTGGCAGTCTTCTTCCATAAAGATTACAGCCTTGGAAACCCTGTGGCACAGTTCTACTCTCTCCTATAGCGTCACTATGAGTCAGAAGCTACTGAACGGCAATGGGTTTATGTTTCCTTGAGCTCTGGCTTCTTCCTTAGAGCCTTTCAAACGTTAAACTTGATGACACAGAAAATACCTTCAGGGGTGTAGCTTCCATTCTCTGCTTAATTCTCTGTGTATCCAATTTTCTGTTCAATTTTGGCGTGCTAATTTTTTTACTATACTGTTTCTGTTTGTTGTTTTTAAGAAGATTTATTTTCCAATTTATCCAGCATTTTTAGTTGTTTTCCATGGGAGGATTTGTCTGGAAATGCTAGCTTTCCATTAACAGAAATTAGAGTCCCTAGTAGTTTTTCTGTTTTGAAGGGCCATTGTCTGAAAGGCAGCCTGGTCCCTTTATTCCCTTCTCATATTCCACCAGAACCTTGATTACTGTCTGGTTTCAGGACGCTTACTAAGAATCCCATGTTGAATTCACTCTTCCATGTCTCATGATTATATTCTTGTTATACAATATTTGTATTTCCTGAGAGTCTATAAGTGAAGACTGTAATGTTTTAAGTTGTTTTCTTGATTGTAAAAGTAATAATCCTTGAACATTTTTTAAAAGAATGAAGAAGAAAAAGAGCCTATTCCTCTTCAACCTAAAGATAAACTGCAATGAATATATTAATATATTCTCTGCCCAATTTTTTAAATATAAATAGATATAGACAGACTGATAGGCTGGCCAACTGACTATGTTTAATGGGAATCATGCTGTATATTTATACAGTCAAATATGGTAGCCAGCAGCCAAATGTGGTTATTGAGCACTTGAAATGTGGATAGACCAAATTGAGATGTGCTGTAAGTGTAAGATACACTCCAGATTTAGTACAAAAAAGAAAAAAGAACGCAGAATATCTCATCTGTGGTTTTTATGTTGATTACATGTTGAAAGCATAATATTTTGACCATATTGGGCTAAATAAAATCATTAAATTTAACTTTGCCTGTTTCTTTTTACTTTTTAATGAAACGTACATGTCGCTCGTATTTGTTGTCCTTATTATATTTCTATTGGACAGCACCGATATGTACTATTTTATATTTTCTTTTTTTCACTTAACATTATAGCACCAGCATTTTTGCATGACATAAAGAATTCTTCCAGATTACCTTTTTTAATAGCTATTCAATATTCTATTATTTAAAGATACTATATTTTAATTGGAGCCCTGGTGGCGTAGTGGTTAAGAGCTATGGCTGCTAACCAAAAGGTCGGCAGTTCGAGTCCACCAGCTGCTTCTTGGAAACCCTATGGGGCAGTTCTACTCTGTTCTATAGGGTCCCTATGAGTTGGAACCGATTCAATGGCACCTAACAACAACAACGTATTTTAATCACACTATATACTTTTATGACAGCATATAGACACTTTCTGTTTTTACATTTTTGTAATACTTAGTGTTTCTTGCTGTGGCAATTAGATTCTACTTTTCAGTTACTCAGCAAATATTTAATGACTACCTATTCCTTGTTCCTTTCTCATTTCTTAATTTTTTTCTTCCTTCTTTCCTTCTTGTATTCATTTGCCAAACATTATTGAATGCCCTGATAGGCAATATAATAAAAGATTAAGAGTAATGTCCTCTGGGGCCAGACTTCAGGGGTTCAAATCCTAGCTCTGTCACTCACCAGCTGAGTTACTTTAGACAAGCTACTTAATCTCTGGTATCAGGTTTCTCAGTTATAAGATGGAGATTATAGTTGTACTTACCTTATATATTGTTGTAAGTATTAAATAGGATATAATTAATTTTATCAACGTACTTTCAACAATGCCTAGCACGTTTTAAGTACAGACATACCTCAGAGATATTGTGGGTTTGGTTCCAGACCATGGCAATAAAGCGAATATTGCTATAAAGTGAGTCACACAAATTGTTTGGTTTCCCAAGGCATATAAAAGTTGTGTTTACACTATTCTGTGCAATAGCATTATGTCTAAAAACACAATGTACATTCCTTAATTAAAAAATACTTTATTGCTAAAAAATGCTAACCATTATCTGAGCCTTCAGTGAGTCAGAATCTTTTTTGCTGGTGGAGGGTCTTGGCTTGATGTTAATGGCTGCTGACTGATCAGGGTGGCAGTTGCTGAAGGCTGGGGTGTCTGTGGCAATTTCTTAAAATAAGACAACAATGAAGTTTGCCGCCTCGATTGACTCCTCCTTTCACGATAGATTTCTCTGTAGGATGCACTGCTGTTTGATGGCATTTAACCCACAGTAGAACTTTCAAAATTGGAGTGAATCCTCTCAAACCCTGCCACTGCTTTGTCAACCAAGTTTACGTAATATTCTAAATCTTTTGTTGCCATTTCAACAATGTTCACAGCATCTTCACCAGGGGTAAATTCCATCTCAACGAATCACTTTCTTTGCTCATCCATAGGAAGCAACTCCTCATCCGTTGAAGTTTTATTGTGAGATTGCAGCAATTCAGTTACAGCTTCAGGCTCCACTTCTAGCTCTACTTCTCTTGCTGTTTCCACCACATCTGTGGTTACTTCCTCCACTGAAGTCACGAAGCCCTCAAAATCATCCATGAGAGTTGGAATCAACTTCTTCCAAACTCCTGTTAATGTTGATATTTTGACCTCCTCCCATGAATCATGAATGTTCTTAATGGCATCTAGAATGATAAACCATTTCTAGAAGGTTTTCAATTTACTTTGCCCAGATGCATCAGAGGAATCACTACATAGGGCAGCTATAGCCTTACAAAATGTATTTCTTAAATAATAAGACTTGAAAGACAAAATGACTGCTTGATCCATGGGCTGCAAAATGGATGTTGTATTAGCAGGTATGAAAACAACATGTATCTCCTTGTACATCTCCATCAGAGCTCTTAGGTGAATAGGTGTATCGTCAATGAGTAGCAATATTTTTAAAGGAATCTTTTTTCTGAGCAGGAGATCTCAACAGCGGGCTTAAAATATTCAGTAAACCGTGTTGTAAACACATGTGCTGTCATCCAGGCTTTGTTGTTCCATTTATAGAGCACAGGCAGAGTAGATTTAGCATAATTTTTAAGGGCCCTAGGGTTTTCAGAATGGTAAATGAGCACTGGCTTCAGCTTAAAGTCACCAGCTGCATTAGCCACTAACAGAAGAATCAGCCTGTCCTTTGAAGCTTTGAAGCCAGGCGTTGACTTCTCCTCTCTAGCTATGAAAGTCCTAGATGGCATTGAGAATCTGTTGTTTAGTGTAGCCACCTTCATCAAATTATCTTAGCTAGATCTTCTGGATACCTTGCTGCACCTTCAACACCAGCAGTCGCTGTTCCACCTTGAACGTTTACGTTGTGGAGAGGGCTTCTTTCCTTAAACCTCATGAACCAACTTTTGCTAGCTTCAGACTTTTCTTCTACAGCATGATCACCTCTCTCAGCCTTCACAGAACTGAAGAGACTTAGGGCCTTTCTCTGGATTAGGCTTTGGCTTAAGGGAATGTTGTGGCTGGTTTGATCTTCTATCCAGACCACTAAAACTTTTTCTATATCAGCAATAAGGCTGTTTCTCTTTCTTATCATTCATGTGTTCACTGGAGGAGCACTTTTAATTTCCTTCAAGAAGTTTTCCTTTGTATTCACAACTGGTACAAGAGGCCTAGCTTTTGGCCTATCCTGGATTTCTACACGCTTTGCTCACTAAGCTTAGTCATTTCCAGCTTTTGATTTAAAGTGAGAGATGTGTAACACTTCTTTCACTTGAACACTTAGATGCCACCGTAGGGTTATTAACTGGCCTAATTTCAATCTTGTCCCGTCTCAGGGAATAGGGAGGCCTGAGGAGAGGGAGAGAGATGGGGGAATGGCCGGTTGGTGGAGCAGTCAAAACACACACATTTATCGATAAAGTTCACTGTCTTATACAGGCACAGTTCGTGGAACCCTAAAACAATTACAATAATAACATCAAAGATCACTGATCACAGATCACCGTAACAGGTATAATAATAACGAAAAATTCTGAAATATTGTGGGAATTACCCAAATGTGACACATAGACACACAGTGAGCACATGCTGTTGGAAAAAACGGTGCCGATAGACTTGCTCGATGCAGGGTTCTCACAAACCTTCAATTTGTAAAACATGCGTTACTTGCGAAGCGCACTAAAACGAGGTACACCTGTACCGTGTAAGTGTAAGTTGTTATTGTCAGTGTCTATCACTCAGTAACAATCTTGCAGGGAAGATTAAAAACACAAACTCGTGGCCGTCAAGTCAATTCTGACTCATAGTGACCCTATGGGACAGAGTAGAACTACGCATACAGTTTCCAAGGAGTGCCTGGTGGATTCGAACTGCTGACCTTTTGGTTAGCAGCCATAGCTCTTAACCACTAAGCCACCAGGGTTTCCAGCAGGGAAGATAGGCACTAGATAAATTACTATAAATATGCAAAGCATTATAAAAGGACAATCACTGAGTGATAAGGCAAAGAAGAAGAGGTGTGTATTGCCCTCAAGCAGTTCACAGTCCGTTGGGGGAGAAAGACCTGAAAATAGATTATCCTATTACAGTGGGCTAAATGATAACAGGAGTTGTCAAAATGCTGCAGCACAGAGGAAGAATGGACTCACAGTCCAATGCTTTACAGAGGCAGTGTGCTCGGAGCTGAATCTGAGGGCTGACTTCCGGTTCTATCTCTAGTCCTCGGATGGCATGTGTAGATTCACGGAAGACAGTAATGTCAGACAGCAAAATAAAATGCTTTACATTTCCACAAGTATGTTAGCAGTTGGTTTGGAACAGTTGGCTGCATTTTGGATAGAGCGCATACTCAGTCAATATTTTCATACGCTGATGCTTGGTATGGAGGCATAGGAGATATTTCAGCAAAGGAGGGATTATCTTTCATAATAGAACTGCAGAGAGAATGCCAATTCAATTCAGGGGTTATTCTCATTATTTTCTTCTATTGCAGATGCCTGATTATCAGGCAAAATACCAAATTTAAAAAAAAAAACACACACTGCCATCAGGTTGATGCAACTTATGGTTACCAGTGCCAAATACATTGGGAATAAAACAGACCACGGTTTTGTTAAGTGAAATAGGAAGCTCTTCCTTGACAATGAAAAAGAACGAAAGACAAACTGTGACTAGAAGAGAGCTGTCAGGAGTTTTAGAATACATTTAACTTGGATAGAAAATATCTTTTAGAATAGGAAGTAATAGTATAATGACTCAATTACTACTTACTCCGTTAAATTATTCAATCTAAGTATAATGTTGAGGTGACTTTGTGTGTTTTTAACTCTTTTTTCCGAGTGATAACTAGACTTAAGACAATCTTCATTCAAGCTTTGGAGCTGCTAAATTAATAGCTTACTTGGCAAAAACAATTTGACTAAATGCTTGTCTTTGTACTGAAGAAAATGTATCAGTGGATTGGAAAGCTTCCTTGAAATCATTTGCACATTTTTGTTCTCTGTGCATATCATGTCCATCTCAGAAGTTACTTGGTAGTAGCCTACTCTTAAACAAATAAATGCCTAGTAACGAGAGGTATAAAGATGTGGATAGAAAGCTTGTGGTACTGCTGTATCTTTAACATTGCTTTGTCATTCAATTAGTGCTGATGAGAATTTCATTTACTTTTCTTCACCTTTTCATTGGAAAGTCAAGAAGTCTGTAAATCCAGATTAATGACGAGAGCAGTTAGCTGTACCTATTCATAAATCCATTTGCTTGAGTATATTCTGACAGGTAGAATGTATTATACATCTAACTTTTACCATACATATTTCCCTTTTTTTTTCCAATTTATAACAATCATAAAAAAGGATGCAGTCAGGGATATACTTATTGAGCAATATGTTTTTGTGGTTTCATTTATTTTGTAGACTCTTTTCCAGTGTAGTTGTACTGCCAGCTTTGCCATGGTTTGTGGATATAATTTGTTTTGGTCTGGATATACATTTCTATCTGCAATAAGCAACATCATGATACATGGAGAGAATATTGATGTTGTCAAGGATTTCACTTTACTTGCATCCACAACCAACGCCCATGGAAGCAGCAGTCAAGAAATAAAACAACGTATTGCATTGGGCAAATCTGCTGCAAAAGACCTCTTTAAAGTGCTGAAAAGCAAAGATGTCACTTTGAGGACTAAGGTGCGCTTGACCCAAGCCGTGGTATTTGCAACTGCCTTGTAATGCATGTGAAAGCTGGACAATGAATAAGGAAGACCGAGGAAGAATTGATGCCTTTGGATTATGGTGTTGGTGAAGATTACTGAATATACCATGGACTGCTAGAATAAGCAACAAGTCTGTCTGGGAAACAGTACATCCAGAGTGTTCCTTGAAAACGATGATGGCGAGACTTCATCTCACATACTTTGGACATGTTATCAGGAGGGACAAGTTCCTGGAGATGGACATCATGCTTGGTAAGGTAGAGGGTCAGTGAAAAAGAGGAAGACTCTCAAAGAGATGGATTGACACTGTAGCTGCAGCAATGGGCTCAAACATAGCAATGATTGTGAGCGTGGTGCAGAACTAGGCAGTGTTTCGTTCTGTTTGTACGTCAGGTCGCTATGAGTAGGAACTGACTAGATGGCACCTAACAACAATAACAATCTGCACAAAAATTCACTGATTAATGTATGCTGATACATTTCAAAATTAAAATCCTATGTTCTTTGCAAGTATTTAATAGACTAAAGTAAATTTTAACATAATTGCTGCCGGGGACAGACATGTAGGTCTTGTGAGTGAATAAAGTTTCTCTCAAGGCAGTGCTGAGTCAAGGTACATGTGTATAAATTGTGAAACTGTATCACCAAAGGATCCTGTACTGATCTGATGTCTCGCTTAACCTCAGGTAACGAAAAGAGAGAGTTTAGTCCAGTGGTTCTCAGCCAGGAGCAATTTGTCCCCAGGGGACATTTGGCAGTGACTGGAGATATTTTTGATTGTCACAACTAGGGGGTGGGTGCTACTGGCATCTAGTGTGTAAAGATCAGAAATGCTGCTAAACATTCTACAATGCACAAGACGGTCCCCCAAAGTGTCAGTAGTCCAGGGTGAGAAACCCTGGTCTAGTCTGATGAATTTCAATTTCAAATTCCTTTTAAGTGTAGACATCTATATTCCTCCAGGTATTAGCCCTTGTCAGAGCTACCAAAGCAACTTCTTAATTAATGAGTGAATACCTCTCTGTCTTGATCTAAGTTAGTAAGAGTCCTGAGAAGTTGAGGTGGCTGAGCTGACTTCACCTCACCTTCACAGGTAAGTGTACACACACACAGACACACGCACGTGCATACATGCACATGCACACTGCTTACCCCAACATAGAGCCTGTCTCTTTCATGTACATCTGGCAACCCTAAAGTTGGAATAATTATTCTGACTTACTGCACTCCTCTGCAATGTTGGTCCATTGTGTCTTTTTAATCGCCCAATGAGAGGAGCCATGGAAAACAGGGAAAGTTAAATGGCACCACTTGCTTTCCAAGTTAGTTGTGATTTTTGCCAAGCCTAAGCTCTTGTGTGTCCTGGCTTGAACACCATTTTCAATGTGCTTCCTGTGGAGATGAGCGGGTGTGTGTTTCCTTTCAAGAGGTCTGCTTTTCCCGACTTGCCATTCCCAATGGCTTGTAGGACGGAGAAAATACTACTGAGCTATCGCAATTCAGTGATTCTGTGTTCCTGAGACAATTCTACAGGCTGTGGAGACACATATTCTTTTATATAAATGGGGGATATGTGAATATCTTCCTTTGAAAGGCACCAAGGGAACCGATGAGGTTTCATATTCTGGATGTTCCAAGAGCAACATTTCTAGAGGAAAGGAAGAGATGTCACATAGCCGGCCTCTATTCACTCCAACACCTTAATTTCTGCTCCTGGATGTCAATCACTCAACATATAATTACCAAGTATTTACAGCATGCAGAGCATTCATGTGGAACTGTTCATAGAAGAGGGAAAAAATATTGTTCTCTGAATTCTTCAAAAGGTTTGTGGATTAGGTGAAGTGATCTTATATAAGAGCAAACTCAAGGCAGGATGGGATTCATAACAAAATAAACAGTAAAAGGAGCCCTGGTGGTAGAATTGTTAAGCACTTGGCTGTTAACCAGAAGGTTGGCAGTTCAAACCCACCCATCTGCTCTACAAGAGAAAGACCTGGAGATCTGCTACCGTAACGATTACAGCCTGGAAAACCCTGTGGGGCGGTTCTACTCTGTCACATGGGGTCACTATGAGTTGGAGTTGACTTGATGACACCCAGCAACAACAACATGGACGGTAAAGTTCACGAAAGAGACAGCAATACATGTGTTCTCACCTTCCCTCCTCTATCCCATGCTTGAAGTAGACATCAGTCCTGCCACTCTTCCCTGCTGAACCCCGACATGGCCTCATTTTTCAGTGTAGCTATGCAAGTGACCATAAGCAGTCAATTGGCAGTGGTATCTGAGATGAACTCTATGTACCATCTTTAGATCAATGACTCTGAGAAGAAGTCACAGTGGTTTGGAGAAAACGGACAATAGGATGGATGGGATTTTGATAATGAGGGGGATATTTCAGGTTTGGCAGGGACACAGTTAAAATCTCAGTGAGAGGAAGGTATACAAATATTTGGAGAAGATTTCAAAAACACATCAGCAGGAATCTGAGGTTACATGAAAATAAGTAGAAAAGTCAAAGAAGCTGCTGGCTTTGGGGGGATAGGAATGTAGTTTTAGAATTATATACCTCCATCTCCTTTCTTATTCTCTGCAGTCTAGAATTTTTACTGCATTTCAACTTCTCTTTTTTTTTTTTTTTTTTTTTTTTTTGCCTTATGATGGATTGAATTGTGTCCCTCAAAAATATGCGTTGCATTCCTGGCCCCTGTGTCTGTGGCTGTGATCCTGTTTGGAAACGGGTTTTCTTTTGTTGCGTTAATGAGGTCACACCAGTGTAGGGTGGGTCTTAAACATAACCACTTTTGAGTTATAAAAAGAGCAGAATAGATGCAGAGACACACACACACACAGGTTGAAGACAGCCTCCATATGAGGCCCTGTCTACAAGCAAAGGAATGCCAACAATTACCAGCAGTCACCAGAAACTAGGAGATAGATCCACAGACGGAATCAACATGGCTGAGACCCTGATCTGGACTTTTACCCTACAGAACTGGGAGAAAATAGATTTCTGTTCTTTAAAGCCACCCACTTGTGGTATTTCTGTTATGCAGCACCCATCTTTCCTTTCCTCCATTCTTCTGACTTCTCCTTCTGACATTGCCCATCCCTAACACTAAGGCTATTGGAAACAGGAGTATAAGAATAAAGCCAGAGGCCTCCCCTTGTGTTCCTGAAAGAATCTGATACCCTTGTGTTTTGTATTTATTACCAATTTCAGCATTCTGCAAATGCAGTTTTTAATTTGCTTAGGTGATTTCAATTCTCGGGTTACTGGTAGTAATTATAATGATGATAAATATTCAGAACTAACATTTAGTGGGTGCACCTGACATGCTAGGCATACATGAATAACTTCATTCATCTTGAGAACAACTCTTTGAGGATAGATACTATTATCATCTCCCTTTTGCAAGAGACTTAGACTCCTGTTTCCAATAGCCTGAGGGACGGGCAACGTCAGAAGTAGAGGGACAGAAAAACAGGAGGAAAGGAAAGGTGAAAAATGCGAAGAAGTGAGAAGATGAAATGAGGTGGAAATTCCAGGATGTATTGAATTTAAAAGAAGAGATGAAGGTACTTAATTCTAAAACTATGTTCTTAGCTATGTAACCTGCCTGAGATAGTCCTGGCTCTGAAGTCCATGCTCTTAATAATGATGCTGTTCTTCCTGATAGAGAATGTAATTAGAATAAATGATTCATTGGGATGTGAAATACAGGTGTGTTTATAGAACAGCGAGGGATTAAAGTTGCGTGTGTATGAGAGAGAGACAGAGAAAGAGAAGGGGAAGAAAGAGAAAAAGAGAGAGTATGAGAGTGTGTGTGTTTTCCTGTTCATGTCCTTGGAGTTCTGAGGGAAACCAAGTGATAAGTCTGCTGGAAGGAAACACATAGGTGTCCCAGTGTGGATCAGTGTGGAAACGACTTGACTGACAATTAGGAGATGAACCAGCATCTGGGCTTGTTTAGCTGTGGAGTCTACTATTTGTCTGGGTACACCACTGTTTCTGAGTAAGTCTTTGTTCCAGACGTGATCCACCTGGCATGTGTACGTGGTTGTCCATCCTTTCTCTTCCCCAAAGGCTTTGAATAATGTGATTCATCTGTTCCTGCACCGTAGCTGTGGCTCATTAAGTACCTCCTGCAGGAGACACAGACCTTCGATTCCCTCTGTGCAAGAATGAACATGCAGAAAAAAGTGAAGTTGTTCAGCCCCTTCCCCAGCAATCGCAGAGTTATTAGACACCACTCGTTGAGCTTTGCTCAGTCACCACTGATGCACGCACTGCCACAACATGATTCACTCTGTGAGTCCTTCTGATGTCGGCAAGTTGGCCACCCTTACTGTTCAGAGTATTTACTCTGTAAGCAGGACAACATTACCAAGACTTGTGACACACACACAAAAAAATGCCCATATATCAAGCTGGAATTAGAAGTCAAGGTATAAGAGAAGAGAGAGGCATCTAATACAATAATGTCAGTTACCTTTTGCTGTCAAGCTTAGAGTTTAATTCAAGTGCCCTCGTTGCAAGAACACTGGGTCAAGATTCTGTTCTCACTGGAGTCCTGGGGAATTCATTCATTCTTGCCCAGCTCCAGCCAGTTTCCATTTGGAAGCCATGCCCATTGCTTTAATTAGGGGGAAAAAATTAATGTTGTAAATTCATAGTGTGTCACTCTTAGTTTTGGTACAATCCATCGCACTCTGAGTGTGTGTGTGGCAGCTCTTTTTAATAAAGGATTTTGCAGAGCACCTGCTGTGGCTAAAACACTTTATCATCTTCGCTAGCTCCGGGAGTTCTAGCATTAAGTCATGTTTGACTCCAAAAAATATTATTATAAGCCCTGGAATTAGAAGCTCAACAATGGAGCTCGCTGATTTCAATTGCCCATGAAGCTATCCTATTTTGAAGAATAAAACTTGGTAAGCTTTCATTTTAATCAAAAACTATAAGAAGATCAGGGTTGCTTGTCTGAAACAAAAAATTTCCACGTTTTTGGATGCTATCAGATAACAGCTCTCTCACCCATGAATTAATTATAAAACTAGAAATACTCGAAGAATATCAAATGATATCCCCCACACTTTCTTTTAACGATAACTTTATGTTTCATCAACTTGGAGCTTAAAGGATAGAAATGAAGAGGATTCGAGAGCCAATTTTAAAAACATCTCATAAGCTGTATGCAGCACCTGGGAAGATCATCCAAGGCTTACTGTGTCCCAAGCACTGTCCTCATATAACCAGCTCATTGAACAGTCTTAAGCTATTGGGATATAAACAAGAAAAACTTCTTTTCCTAATAATAACCCTCAAAGAAGATATGCCAAACCTTCTGCCCTCCTTCCTGGCTGAGCAGTGGTCCCCTTAATTTCTCAGACCCATTCCACAAGCTTCAGGTGCTTCTGTTTATTCCACTGGTCTCTTCTGGATTTGTATGGAGATTCAGTTCTGTTTGCTTTTAAATGTCAGCCTTATCTTTTTCCCTCTTTGCCCTGTTAGTGTTCAGTCCTGAATCCCACCGACATTAAGAGAGTCCCCTGTCCCCAACCTGGGAGGTGCATGAGGGAGTAATTCTGTCAGTCACAAGCTGTAGAAGTGACTCTCCTGGAACATTGTCTCTGGGCCTCAGAGAGAAGGAGCACCTCTCAGTACACCCTCCTGGGGAGAAGTTGTGGCAGTGAACACAGTGGCAAGGCCAAGGGTGTGGGGGTGGGCTAGCTCTTCTGCAATGGCACCCTTCAGTAAACCTTGCAAGCATGTGGCTGCTCCCTTCACGTTGACTTTATTATGTAGTTTCTGAGTGGTGCAAACAGTTAACATGCTCAGCTGCTAACCAAAAGGTTCGAATTCACCCAGAGGTTCCTCAGAAGAAAGGCCTGACGATCTACTTTTGAAAAATCAGCCACTGAAAACCCTGTGAAGCACAGTTTTATTCTGATACACATGAGGTTTCCATGAGTCACAGTTGACTTGATATTACTGGGTACTAGCAGCTTCTGTCCTCAGCTGTGGGCCTTATTCCTAATTCTAGGACAACGAAGATGGTCTTCTGGGTACTGAGCATCGCCTAGTTCCTTAGTATATACTCTTCTCACCAAATTTATAATAACTCTGTGAAGTAGGTTGGTTATCAGTTTTTTCAGATGTAGTGGTTTAGGGTAGTTCCATACATCATGTGGTTAAATGGACAAAATGGTGTCGGACAGGAGTTCAAGTTGTAGGCTCTGCAAATTACAACCTCTCCAGAGATTTAGACCAATGGTTTCACATCTACCATTAACCCATTCCTCACTCTCAGAGTACCAGTTCTAAGCCCTAATGTCCCTACTTCTTCCCATCTCAAGGCCTCTCCCTTATCTGGAACTTCCTCTACCCCCAAAGACCTTGTTAATTTCCCAAATCTAAGCCTTTGCTTATGTTGCTCCCGTCCCTTAAAAGCTCATCCTTCTCCCTTCTTCAACCAAATCTGCCATAGAAAATTCAGTCGTTACTTTATTTAGTAAATATTTATTTAAAGACTAAATTTATTAGTCAGGATAGGCTGGATTTTACTGTAGTCACAAATCTGAAATATAAGTGGCTTGTAACAACATAGGTTATTTCACATTCATACCACATGTCCATTATGAGTTGGCTGGTGGCTCTGCTCCACATCTTCCTCACTCAGGATCATAGTTTCCAGCATCTAGAGCGGCCTGTCCAATAGAATTTTCTGTGATGAATGAAGTATTCTATGTCTGCACTGTCCAGATGGTACTCACTAGTCATAGCCACACTTGGCCAGTGGCTATTGAATTGGATAGGTCCAGAACATCACTGTTGGGATTGCATGGAGAGAGCAACATGGACACTTACATACTGGTCCTTAAAAGCTTCTACCCAGAAATAATAATGTTACTCCCTCTCCTATTTAATGGGCCAAAGTAAGTTATATATCCACATCTAGCTTCCAGGGGTCAGGAAAAGCAGCCCTACCTTATCCTGGTAGAAGAAGAAACAAAAGTATCAGTGAGTAGCACTAATGAATTACATGTCACCACTGTTCAGAGTTCTGGATAAAATAGACATGCATCTTGCCCTCATGGAGCTTAGATTCTAATGAGGAGGAAGGACGAAGATGATCATTAAAAACATATACACTAGGGCTTCGAACTGATTGGTTTTTGTTTGAACTGCTGGGAATTCGCATTTCTATGGTGGATTTTGTTTTGAAGTCTATTTTATCTGAAATTAGTTTTGCCACGCCTGCTTTTTTTTTTTTTTTTTTTTGGTGGCTGTTTGCTTGATACATATTTTTCCTTCTTTTGATTTTTAATAAATTTATGTCTTTGTTTCTAAGGTGTGTCTCTTGTAGACAGCATATTGATGGATCCTGTTTTTTTTATCCATTCTGACACTTTCTGTCTCTTTATGGGTGCGTTTAGGCCATTTACGTTTAGTGTAATTATTGATAGGTGTGAGTTTGTCATTTTGTAGTGCTTTTTTTGTGGTGCTGACAATTTCTTTGTTCTTCTTACTCTCCTGTGCTGAATTCCTTTTGTTTGTGGATTTTTATTTTTTCATTTCTTTTGTTTTTACTAAGACAGTTTTTCTTCTTAATTTTGATGAGTAGGTTTGTTAACTTTCTTTGTGGTTACCTTAAAATTTACCCTTATCTTCCTAAGTTTGAACTAGTCTATTATTACTTGGTATCACCTTGCCTTCCTCTCCATTAGAAAGTTTTGTACCTACACCGTTTTTTCCCTCTTTTATTGTTCTGATGTTGCTGTATCCAGGATTGACACTTGTCTCTGTTTTACTTAGTTTTTCGGGTCTTTGCTGTGGAGGGACAGCTTGGTGCTTCTGTCTATAGTGCCAGGTTCCCAGAATCTCTGAGAATTTGCATTTCTAACAAGTTCCCAGGAAGTTGTACGTAAGAATCGCCTGGGGATCTTGTTAAAATGTAGATTCTGATTCAGAAAATTTGGGGTGGGAATGCAAATTCTCAGCACCGTGTTGAACCAAAAATAACTGGTTCTAAGCCCTGTCATCTAGTGAATTCCAACTCATGACAACCTCATGTGTGTCAGAGTAGAATTGTGCTCCAAAGGGTTTTTAGTGGTCAATTTTTCAGAAAGAGATCACCAAGCCTTTATTCTGAGGCACCTCTGCATGGACCTGAGCCTCCAACCTTTAGGTGAGGTGTCCAGAGCAAACTGGCAGTGCCACCCAGGGACCTTAAGGAAGTAGGAAAGACTTCTATGAAAACATGACCTGAATGAGGAATATGAAGTTGCAAAGAGTAAGGTAAAGAATATTTCAGACAAAGGTAAGAGCATGTGTGAAGTCTCTGGATTTGGAAAGTGCTCAGTGATATCTTTTAGGAGGAAGCCCAGGAGGTTGCAGTGGATGACAGGGAGAATGGCACAGTGAATGCAGCAGAACAAGGGCCTTGTCATACAGAACTTGGGAAGCTGTGGTAGAAATTTCAGTTTGATTCTCTAGTCAAGGAGCCCTGGTGGCTCAGTGATTAAGAGCTTGGCTGCAAACCAAAAGGTCAGCAGTTTGAATCCACCAGTAGCTCCTTAGAAACCTTGTGGGGCAGTTCTGCTCTGTCCTATAGAATCACTATGAGTCGAAATCAACTCGATGGCAACGGGCTTGGTTTTGATTTTTGGCTCTAGTCAAGGGAAGTCGCTAGTGAATTTTATGTAGGAGAAACATGATCTCATGTAGTTTTGAAAGATCACTCTATCTGCTGCTTGGACAGTGTTTGGAAGGAAACAGGAGAGAAGAAGTGAGAAAGTGCTTCCTCCAGGTATTTATTGATCAATGTAACTTCTTTTTAATTGATCAAAAATTATTAAATTTTTAACAAAAAATGTATTATTTATCTGTTACTGTGTAACAATTACCACAAGCTTAGTGACTTAAAACAACATCCATTTATGATCTCATAGTTTTCATGGGCAGGGGTGGATCAAACAAGTAAGCAAGGTACGCACGGGCTTACTTGTGTTTACTTAAAATTGTGCACTACAAATTAGTAAGTAAACACAAGGAAGCCTGTGTGTATCTTGGTTATTGGGTAATCCGTCCCTGTCTGAGGGTCAGGAAGCCAGCATGACATAGCTGGGTCAGCTGATCAGGGTTTCACAAAGATTCACCAATGAGTTGGCCAAGCTGCATTCTTTTCTGGAGCTCAGGGTCCTTATCCCAGCTCACGTGGTTGTTGGCAGAATTCAGTTCCTTGCAGTTATAGGACTGAGATCCCTGTTTTATTAATAGGTGTCAATAAGGGTCACTCAGTGTTCACAGTTCTTGCTATGTGACCCTCTCACAACATAACAGCTTGCTTCTTCAAAGCCAGCAGGAGAATCGTCTGTTCAGGAAGGGAGACAGTGGCTCTTTTAAGGGCTTTCACCTGATTAAGTCAGACCCAACCAGGACAATCTCCATTTTGATTATCTCAAAATCAACTGAATGGGGACCTGAATTACATCTATAAAATTCCTTCTTCTTTACCATGAAACATACCCTAACCACTGGAATACTATCCCATGATATTCAAAGATCCTGTCCACATTCAAGGCAGAGGATTACACAGGGCCTGTATACCAAGGGGCAGGGGTCTTGGCAGCCATCTTAGAATTCTGTCTACCACAGTTTCTTTGACTTTCCCAGCTCACGCAGCCTCCCAGGATTCCCATGACACTTATTGTCTGTACTCCAGGGAAAAGGGGGGTAAGAATTAGGGAGCTGTTGCCACCAAGAACCAGTTCCATCAGGTGGGTCATAAGGAGCCACAGTCTATCATTTTTTGGCAACTTAATGTGGTCATCTGTGCAGCTCTGAGAGCTAATGTAGGCTACCCAGATTCACAAGAGACTGGTCAGTAAGCCAGAGTGACATCACTATTGTTTGGCATAAAATACACCTGCTAGGCAGACCAGAGCAGGTGTGTTTGCTAAGGAAACTGCAAAAGTGTGTAAAGACAGCTTGGGATCAGAGAGAGGAGGGTCAGTAGGGTTAAGTCCCTTAACCACTCGTAGCCTCGGTTTTCTCATTTTTAAAATGGGGATCATTTTAATCACCCCATGGCATTATTTGTGTAATATAAATGAGACAATAAATGTGTCAAATCCTGGCAGTTGATAAGCTTGCAACACCCAGTAGCTGCTGTTACCCTCCTTATCCTCCTCACCAGGCACAGCTGAAGTCAGATAAATACTTGTTGCCATAACACAGTTGAAGGCAGGCAGCTTGGGAAGCTGTCCAGATTTTGTCCCAGGTGGGGCTCCAGGGCTGAAGCAAACAAGCTCACCAGTGTGTCACTAAGCCACTGTGGGACATCATTTCCAAGTCTGTTAAGCTGAGATAACTTGTTCCTCCACCTCCTCTCACTGAGGAAGCTTGTGGCAGCAATTCAAGGCTCTTAGAAGAAATGTGCCACAGGATAATAACATAGGGATAAATACGTTGCATCCATGTCTCTTTTCCTCCCAGAGCATGAAGGTATTCTTGCAGCTCTGGGTAACATGTCTTGGTAACAGAACCTTCCTGCACCATCTATCATCCCATTGCTTTATAGCTGGGATTTGATAATTCATTCATTTGGACTCTGCTGCAAACTGCCTCATACTGCTGAGCAGCAAGTAATCAATTAATGCTCAATTTTCCTGCTGCCACACCTGTATGTTAGAATGGGCACGATTTCCCTGCCCTGTGCCTCTGAAATCTCAGGAGTATTCTTGGAATCTTGAAGGTTCAATATTTGCCAAATATTTTCTAACACATGGTTTCACGCATTTTTAGCCAAATAGGATACATCTTCAGATGCTCTTTTGTAATTGATTTGCAGGGATTTAACCTGAACACAGATGCAACTCGTTTGAAACCACGCATCAGGTCATTCGGGTTTGGAATGAGAATACTATGTTGTCTCAGGTTCATTCTATGTCACGTGTCAATACTCAGGTTTGCAGTAATGTCAACATGGCCAGTGAAGAAAAGGAGAATGTATTTTCATTTCCATGTTTCAGAACTGAAGACATTAAAGAAGGCAGAATTGTTCATTGCAAATAAACTCATCACTCATTGGTAGATTAGAATCTCTGTAATATGAAGAAAGTTCATAAAATCAAATTACTCACTAGAATTCTGCAGAGGAGATAGCCCAAAAGAGCAGAGAGAATAATATTGACAAGAGAGTCTTGTTAATAAATCTCACAGCCAAAGAACATTCATCTAGACCAGGGGTTGGCAAACTGCTTCAGTCCATTGCCCGTTTTTGTAAATAAAGTTTTACTACAACATAGTCAAACTCATTTGAGAGCCTGCAAAGCATAAAATATTTACTACTTAGCCCTTTAGCAAACAAGGTTTCTGGCCTCTGATCTAGAACACGAGTTATTTAACTACCTTTTAAAGACAATTATGTATAAAATATATTTATAATATCTGATGGTGCAGTGTTTAAGGGCTATAGCTGCTAACCAAAAGGTCAGTGGTTCAAATCTACCAGCCACTCTTTAGAAACCCTATTGGGCAATTCTATTCTGTTCTATAGGGCCACTATGGGTCGGAAAAGACTCAATGGCTACAGGGTTTTTTTGCATCTATTTTAAGTCACAACAGACTATATTAAGACAGAAAGTGTATCAAAAGGGGACAGATGCATTTAACAAACAAAAACCCCAAACCAAACCCACTTCTGTTGAGTTGATTCCAACTCATAGCAACCTTACAGGAAGGACAGAGTAGAACTTCCCCATAGGGTTTCCAAAGCTATAAATCTTTATGGAAGCAGACTGCCACATCTTTCTGCCATGGAGCAGCTGGTGGGTTCGAACCATCAACCTTTGGGTTAGCAGCCAAGCACTTAAACAAGCCTCCTTCATCTAAAAACAGAGCCCTAAAATACATGGAGCAAAAACTGACAAAACTGAAGGGAGAAATAGAAATTTAACAAGAACAGTTGTCAGACTTCGGTGCCTACGTTCAGTAATGGAGGGAACAACTAGAAAGAGGACAGACAAGAAAATAGAAGCCATGAACAACACTATGAACCAACTAACCCAACTGACATCTATAGAACACTCCACCCAACAGCAGCATAGTACACATTCCGCAAGGTTGGTTCAATATCTAAAAACAAATCAATGCACGATATACCTTATTAATAGAATGAAGGACAAATACATCATGATCATCTCAATAGACACAGAAAAGCATTTGACAAACTCCCAACATCTGTTTATGACAAAAACACTCAACAAACTAGAAATAGAAGGGAACTTCTTCAACTTGATAGAGGGAAGCTACAAAATAATCCACAGATGATAACATACTAAATGATGAAAGATCAAAAGCTTTCCCCCTATGACTGGGAATAAGACAAGAATGCCCGCTTTAGCCACTTGTGTTCAACATTGTACTGAAGGTCCTAGCCAGGAAAATTATGCAAGAAAATTGAAAAAGGCATCCAGATTGGAAAGGATGAAGCAAAACTGTGTGTATTTGCAGGTAACGTGATCTTGTATATAGAAAATCCTAAGGAATCCATAAAAAAAACTATTATAGCTGACAAGTTCAGCATGGTTGCAGGATACAAGATCAGTATTCAAAACTCAATTGTATTTCTATATATAAGCAATGAGCAATCTGAAAATGAAATTTAGAAAGCAATTCCATTTACAATAGTATCAAAAGGAGTAAAATACTTAGGAATAAATTTAACAAAAGAAGAGCAAATCTTGTATGTTGAAAACTACAAAACATCATAGAAAGAAATTAAAGAAGACCAAAACAGATAACCTGTGTCCATAGATTAGATGACTTTATTTTGCTAAGATGTCAATACTCCCCAAATTGATATACTGAATGCAATCCCTATCAAAATTTTAATAGCCCTTTTTTTTTCTTGGTAGAAATTTACCAACCGATCCTAAAATTCATGCGGTATTTCAAAGGTACTCAAATAGCCAAAACAGTCTTGACAAAGAAGAACAAAGTAGGAGGACTTATAATTCCTGATTTTAAAACTTACTACAAAGCTACAGTAATCAAAGTGTGGTACTAGCAGAAGGAGGAACACACAGACCAATGGGATAGAATTGAAAGACCAGAAAAAAACCTCATACATTTATGGTCAATTGATTTTTGCCAAAGATGCCAAGACAATTCAATGGAGGAAAGAAGAGGCTTTTCAAAAAATATTGCTGAGTCAACAGGATATCCACATACAAAAAGAATGGAGTTGGACCCCAAGTGTAGTATGGTAAATAATGGTCCTTAAAGATAGCAGGTTCTAATCTCTGGATGTTAACTTTATTTGGAAAAGAGGCTTTGCTGATGTGATTAAATTAGGATGTAGACTACCCCAAAATGGAAACAAATATTTGTGAGTCATACAACAGATAAGGGTCTAATATTCAGCATATATAAAGAACTCTTACATCTCAACAACAGAGCCAAATTCTGCAATTAAAAAACAGGCAAAGTATTTGAACAGACTTTTCTCCAAAGAAGATATACAGATGGCCAATACACACATGAAAAGAGGCTCAATATCATTAGTCACTAAATAATTGTGAATAAAACCATAATAAGATATAACTTCATAGCCACTAGGGTGGCTATAATGATAGTAAAAACAAAACAAAGAGGAGAAAATAAAGAGGATGTCGTACATAAGTCAGAATCATCAAAATTAAAAGTTTTTGTGCCATAAAAAATTATATTTAAAGGAAGAAAAACTACAGAGTGGGAGAAATACTTGCTAACCACGTATCTGATAAAGGACCCATCTAGACTGTATAAAGAACTCTCAAAACTCAACATAAAAAAAGGCAATATAATTGGAAAATGGGAAAACAGCATGCACAGACATTTCACCAAACAGTACATACACCAAAAAACAAACACATTGCCATTGAGTCGATTCTGACTCATAACAACCCTATAGGACAGAGTAGAACCGCCCCCATAGAGTTTCCAAGGAGCTCCTGGTGGATTCAAACTGCCAGCCTTTTGGTTAGCAGCCATAGCTCTTAACTACTATGCCACCAGGGTTTATAAGAATGACAAATAAGCACAAGAAAAAATAATCAGCGTCACTAGCCATTAGCAAAATGAAACGAAGATCACCATGAGATATCTCTACATGCCTATTAGAAGAGCTGAAGTAAAAAATAGTGACAGTACAAATGCTGGTGGGGATGTAGAGAAACCAGATCACCTGCTCATTACCGGTGGAATGTAAAATGGTACAGCCATGTTGCAAAAACGTGTGGCAGCTTTTCAAAAAAAAAAAATACGTATACAAAAAAAACTAAATGTACGCTTACCATATGATTCAGCAATGGCACACCTGGGAATCTATCCCAGAGAAATAAAAACTTGTGTTTGCCCAAAAACCTATACATGATTATTTACAGCAGCTTTATTTGTAATAGCCCCAAACTGGAAATAATCAACATGTTCAACAGGTGAGAGAAGCCCTAGTGGTGCAGTGCTTAAAGCACTCTGCAGCTAACTGAAAGCTCAGTGATTTGAACCCACCAGCTGTTTCACGGGAGAAAGATGTGGCAGTCTGTTTCCATAAAGATCACAGCCTTGGAAACCCTATGGGGTAGTTCAGCTCTGTCCTATAGGGTTGCCATGAGTTGGAATTGATTTGACAGCACTGGGTTCAGTGGGTGATTGCCTAAACAGACTGTGGTACATCCACACCATGGAATACTACCCAACAATAAAAAAAAAAAAAAGAGTGAAGTATTGATACATGCAGCTTGGGTAGATTTCAAGGACACTGTGCTGAGTGAAAAAAAGATAATTTCAAAAGATCACGTACTGTATGATTCCATTTATATAACTTTCTAAAAATGACGAATTATAGAGATGAAAAGCAGATTAGTGATTGCCAAGGATTAGGGATGGTGGGCATGGTAGGGAGGAGGTGTGACTATAAAATGGGAATGGTAGTTACCTAGTGCTGTCACAACAAAAATACCACAACTAGGTGGCTTCAAAGAAGACAAATTTATTGTCTCACAGTTTTGGAGGCTAAAGTCCAAATCAGGGCATCGGCTTGAGAGGAGGGTTCTTCCTTATTGGCATTCCTTGGCTTATGGACAGTTTCGCATAGGGTCTCTTCCTCCTGTGTGTGTCCCCATTTATTCTGTTCTTTTTATAAGACACCACCCAGAAGACATAAGGTTTAGGACCCACCCTACGATATGCCATCATTAACATAACAAAAGAAACCCCCTTTTTTTCAACAAGGTCGTATTTACAGGTACAGGAATTAGGGCTTCAGCATAACTTTGGGGAGACACAATTCAATCCTTAATAATAGATACCACAAAGTGATCTTTGTGGTAATGAAATAGTTCTACATCTTGATTGCTGTAGTGGTTACATGTGATTAAATGACATACAACTATGCACACACATTGTATCGATGTCAAATTCCTAGTTTTGATATTGTACTATAATTATGTAAATTGTAACCAGTGAGCAATCTGGGTGAAATATACAAGGGATCTCTCTGTACTGTCTTTGAAACTTCCTGTGAATCTGTAATTATTTCAAAACAAAAAGTTTTAAAAATCCAAGGGGATACCACTCACCCTGGTGGAGCTATGTTTTAAACATGCCGCTTCATTAACAATTCTTACAATAATTGAAAGAATCGGGTTGCCTGAGAATTATCTGCCTACCCTTCAAAACATCTCAGCTTCTAATGGACAAATTAACTATGTATGTCCTTCAGTATCTTGGGGCTGTCTGGTCAACTAAATTTCCTGATATGACTGGAAGATGAAAACTGCAGGAAAATTGAAGTCGATGTGCTGTAGTATCTGAAACTCCCATTAGATGAGCCCAGAATTATTCTCAATGATTGAAGCGATGTACATGTTGAATACATCTGGTTTATAAAGACATCTCTAGCAACTGATCTGTACCACGCCACAGATATTCCAAAGATCAGAAGAAGAAAACAAAAACAGGTAAAGGAAAAAGGGAACTTTTTTGTTTCCTGAACTTTCTTAATTTTAACTGTGAACCAATGGGTAGATGTTACTTTACATGTTCATTGAAAGACTAAAACAAGGCTCAGACATTGCCAATGATCAACTGTTTAATTCTGTCATTAGACACTTGTACCAACAATGGCTTTACTTTGATTCAGTAAATTGACATGCACTAGGATCCGCCATGGGGATGCCATAAAACAGAGTTTGGTTTGATATTTTTTCCTTTTTCTGTGTATGGTTTATTCAAACACAGTCATTGGGACTGATATTGCTCGTGATAACACAGTACTTTCTATCTTTCTGACAGGGAGACTCTTTCAGGTGGAAACTTAAGAGGCAAAATTCTCCTTTCTTAGACAGTTTCTCACATAGTCTCTTCCCCTGTGTGTGTGTGGAATGGGGATAGTTTTTGGAAATGCATATGGATTCTAGTCTCCATTGGAGATTAAATGGAAGATAGACCTTGAACTTGTCATTGCTTCTCTGGACCACTGCATGGAGCAGTGGCCCAGCTCTAAGGGATGTCTTTCTCTAACTCAAAGACACCTTGGACCAACCAAGGAAATCCAGGGTTTGGCAGTCAGACTAGAAGGCAGTCAGTCAATCATCGCTCATGTAGCCACAAAGCAGGAAGAAATTATTCCCCAGGCCGTCCCTAACACTCCTTTCTAGGCATGAAAAACCACCTCATTGTAAGAGCATCTTATTGGCATTTTCTGCTGAGACCACATCTTGGCAGTTGGGATGTCTTATTAAACTCCAAGGCACATACTTCCTCATTTTAGCACCTGGATCTCTCACACATTGCTGGTGGAGTGTAGAATGGCAACTCTGGAAAAGTTTGGAAACTTTTCTTACAAATTCAAACATACATTTATCATGCAAACCAGTAATAATACTCCTGGATACTTACCCCAGAGAAATGAAAACTTATTTTCACATGTGTACTCTTGAACTTTTAAGTTTGTTTTTCACCAAATTTGGACAGTTTTATTCATTTTTTTCAAATATTTTTTCAACTCTATATTCTTATTCTCTCCTTGGGGGAATTCAGTGATGTGAAGGTGAGTTTGTTACTGTCTCTGATACTCAGTTCATTTTTTTCCAATCTATCTTCTCTGTATTGTTCAGACTGGATAATTTGTATTGATCTATCTTCAAGTTTACTGATTCTTTCCTATCTCATTTCTGATATTAAAATGATCCAGTGAGGTGTTTCTGTTTGTTTTTTTTTTTAATTTCAGTGATTGTGTTTTTCAGTTCTAAAATTCCAATTTAGTTCCTCCTTATATAGTCTATTTCCTTGCCAAGATACTCTATTTTTTATTTGTTTCAGAAGTGTTTTTATGACAGCTGCTTGAAAATCCTTGTCCGATAATTCCAACATCTGTGTCACTGCAGTGTTAGCATCTGTTAATCGTCTTTTTTTCATGTGAGTTTAAATTTTCCTGTTTCTTAGTATGACGAGAAATTCTGGACTGTATTCGGGGAGATTTTGAATATTGTTATCAGAGTCTGATTCCTATTGAAATTTTTCTATTTTAGCAGGTAATCAACCTATTTAGGTTCAAAATGCACATCATGGTCCACTCTGGTGGGTCATGGTTCAAATGTCAATTTAGTTTAGAAGCCCCTGCAGTGTTATTCTGGCCTGCCCCACTTGTGTGTTAGCTTGATGACAGGACTCCACCCCATGGTCTCCTCAAACATGGCTGGGGAAGGAAAGAGGCATGCCTCATTAATGCAGACTGGGGGCAGGAGATAGGATTTTACCCACTGACTCAGCTGGGAGAGGGTATCACCTTGTCACTGCAAAAAGGATGGAGTCACATTCTTCCCAAAGGCTTCCTCCTTGCTGGGGCAGTAGTGGTGGGGTTGGAAATCAGAATTCTGTGCAGAAGCTTTCTAGGAGAGGGGTGTGCCTCCTTACAGCAGGGGTTGACGGAAGTCAGAGTTCTGAGGCAATCTGTGTGGGGGAGGTTATTGTTGGGTGCCCTCAAGTTATTCCAATTTACAGCACCGTGGGTGGCAGAATAGAACTGCCCCATCGTGTTTTCTTGGCTATAATCCTTACAGATGCACATCGCCAGATCTTCTTCCCATGGTGCCCTTGGGTAGGTTCAAACTGCCAACCTTTTCGTTAGAAGCCAAACTCTTAACCAATGCGTGAATGTGTGAAAGCGTGCTACCTAGTTAACTGTGGGGAGTGTGGACGACAGGCTTTGGCCGTGGGATACACTGGGGATAGGCACACCTCCTCCTCACTATGAGGGGATGGTGGAAGTCAGCTTCTGTCCACAGGCTCCACAGAGGAGGGACACAGCCTCAGTGCTCTGGGGGAGGGAGATGGAAGACGAGATTCGGACCACGATTCTGCTGCTGCCATGGCATTAGAGTGGGGGATGGGTGTAGTTTTTTTCCATGGTGCTCATCTCAAGACTAGACAGGTCTTGTTAAAGGTTTCTGTACTGTTTGGTTGCCATTTCCCTTGTCCTTCAGGCTACAGAAAGCATTTTTTTCCTGGGATTTTTGTGTGTGTGTGTGTGTGTGTGTGTGTGTGTACATGCACCTGCTGGTACAATGGTTAAGCCCTGGGCTGCTAACAGAAAGGTTGAAGGGTCGGCGGTTCAAACCTACCCAGCAGTTCTGCAGGAGAAAGATCTGGCGATCTGCTCCTATGAAGATTACAGCCTAGGAAACCCTATGGGGCAGTTCTACTCTGTCACTTAGGGTTGCTATCAGTCAATATCAATTCAATGGCACCTAACAACAGCAACAACATTGGCATTTCTGGGTTTGTAGGCTTTTCTAGCTTGTAGGCTGGAGTACATAGGAGAAAATAACAACAGACAGCCAGGATCTCACTGCTGGGTTGCTCCTTGAGTCTCAAGATCCCTAGCCAGTCTGCCTTTTCTCTATTTTTCAGAGTCCTCTGCTAGGGGAATTATATGTTTTTTCCAGGTTTTTGTTTTTTGTTTTGTTTTTAGCAGAAGGCATAAAATAGACTGCATCTTGCCCAGGACACCAAGTCTAGGTATTCTTCTTTTGATGATTATTTAGTATTTCTGATACTGTGATTCTGAATAACTTAAGATAAATTCCTACAAGTAGAAATCTTGAGTTAAGAGGTATTACACTGTTAAGGCTCTTGGTATACTATATGTACACTATAACACGGCACCCTTGCAACTCTTTCATATTATCTTTCTTTTTAATATTGGCCAAACTGATTCATGAAAGAATACTCAACCTGACTAGTCATTGAAAACTGCACATTTCTGCCCTTTTTGTATTTCTTCTTTTGTGAATTATTAACATCCTTTTCTGCTTTTCTTTGGAGGTGTTCATTTTTTTTTTTAATTTTATGGTGGTAAAATAGATAAAACATTTGTCATTTTAACCATTTTTAAGTGTATAATTCAGTGACATTAATTACATTCACTGCATTGTACAACCATCACTGATATCGATTTCCAGATATTTTTGTCTCCGTAAACAGAAACTCAGTACCCTTTAAGTAGTAACTTTCCAATTCCCCTTCCCCCAGCCCCTGGTAACCACTAATAAACTTGTGTCTCTATGCAGGTGCCTGTTCTAGATATTCCATCTAAGTGAGATCACATAATAATTGTCCTTTTGTGTCTGACTGGTGCAGTGGTTAAGAGCTCAGCTGCTAACCGAAAGGTCAGGTGTTCCAATCTACCGGCTGCTCCTTGGAAACCCTATGGGGCAATTCTACTCTGTCCTATAGGGTCATTATGAGTCGGAATCAACTCAGCAGGAGGGGGTTTGCTTTTTATTTCATTCAGCACAGTGTTTTCAAGGTTCATCCATGTTGTACATATAACAAAACTTCATTTCTCTTTAGGGCTGAGTAATATTACACGGTACGTATGTACCACATTTTGTTTATCCATTTATCTATTTTTTTTTAATATTTTATTGTACTTCAGGTGAAGGCTTACAGAACAAATAGTTTCTCATGAAACAGCAGTACACATGTTGTTTTATGACATTGGTTAACAACCTGACAACATATTAACCCTCTAACTTCTCAACTTCTTTTTTTTTTTTTTTTTTTTTTTGGTGAAAATACAGATAGCCAAAGATACACCGTTTCAAAAATTTCTACGTACACAGTTCAGTGACATTGACTATGCTCTTCCAATTGTGCTGTTATTCTCACTTAAGAGGAAGGCTTACAGAACAAAAGAGTTTCTCATTAAACAGTTACTACAAATGTTGCCCTATGACAATGGTTAACAATCTCACAACACATCAACACTATCCTTACTCAACCTTGGGTTCCCTATCACCAGCTTTCCTGTCCCCTTCTGCCAGGGGGTACTATTAGCTTCATTTTGCAGATGATGAAGCTAAAGCAAAGAGAGAAAGTAACCCCCCATCTCACAAAACAGCCAACTCAACAATATCCTTACTCAATCTTGTTCCCTATCACCAGCTTCCTTGTCCCCTTCTGCCTTTTGGCTCTTGTCACTGAACTCCTATACCTCGTTAGTCTCATTTGGTTTTACGGGGCTGTCCACTCCCAGGCTGAACAGTGAACCTCGGAGGTAACTTCACCACTGAGCTCAAAGGGTGTCTGGGGGCAATACTCTCGAGGTTTCTCCAGTCTCCTTTAGGCCAGTAAATCTGGTCCTTTCTTTTTGTGAGTTAGAATTATGCTGTACATCCTTCTCCAGCTCTGTCCAGAACCCTCTCTTGTGATCCTGGTCAGAGCAGTCAGTGGTGGTAGCCGGGTACCATCTAGCTGTACTGGACTCAGTCCGGTGGAGGCCTTGGTAGCTGTGGACAATTAGTCCTTTGGACTAATCTTTTCCTTGTATCCTGTTCTCTTCATTCTCCCTTGCTCCCGAAGGGATGAGACCAGTGGAGTATCTTAGATGGCCGCTCATAGGCTTTTAAGACCCCAGACACTACTCACCAAGGTAGAATGTAGAGCATTGTCTTTATAAGCTGTGTCATGCCAATTGAGCTATCCATTTATCTATTGATGAGCACTTGGGTTTTTCTACCTTTTGGCTACTGTGAATGGAGCCCTGGTGGCTCAGTGGTTAAGAGCTCGGCTATAAACCAAAAGGTCGGGCAGTTTGAATCCACCAGCCATTCCTTAGAAACCATATGGGGCAGTTCTACTCTGTCATATGGGGTCACCATGAGTCAGAATCGACTCAAGGGTGATAGGTTTGGCTATTGTGAATAGTGCTGCAGTAAACATTCATGTACAAGTATCTATTTGAGTCTCTGCTTTCAAGTTTTTGGGGTACATACCTAGGAGTGGAATTGGTAAGTCATATGGTAATTCTATATTTAAGTTTTTGAGAAATCTCCAAACTGTTTTCTACAGTGGCTGCACCATTTTACAATCCCACCAGCAATGGATGAGGCTTCCAGTTTCTCCACATCCTCACCAACTGTTGATTTCTATTTTTTTAATCATAATTATCTTAGTGGATGTGAAATGATATCTCTTTGTGGTTTTGATTTGCATTTCCCTAATAACTGATGGAAGTCCCTGGGTAACTCAAAAGTTTGTGCTAGACTACTGAACTAGAGCTTGGCGGTTCGAATGCACTCAGGGTTGCCGAAGATGAAAGGCCTGGAAATCTGCTTCTGTAAAGATTACAGCCAAGAAAACACTATGAAGCATTTCTACTCTGCAACACTTAAGGTTGCCATGAGTCAGAATCAATTTGATAGTAACGAGTTTGGTTTGGTTTAATGACTAATAACATTGAGTGTCTTTTCATGTGCTTGTTGGCCATTTGTATTTCTTTGGTTAAATGTCTATTCAAGTCCTTTGCCCAATTTTTCATTGGGTTGGGTGTCTTTCTTGTTAAGTTGTAGGAGTTCTTTATGTATATTGAATATTAAACCCTATCAGATATACGGTTCCTAAAATTTTTCTCCCCACTTTCTGCATTTGAGATTTCAGAAAGGAACAGGCCCAGCTCTCTTTAAACCCAGAAAGATGAATGGAATAACAAAGAGGGAAGGCCTTCTAGACTAGTCTTTTGTCTAATCAAAAGTGAAATAAGAGCCCTCCAAAAGCTCACCCAAATTCCTTTCTATTTCCCTCTCTCTGGCCTCAGCCCAAATGCCTGCATCACCAAATCAGAGCCATTGGCACTGCTTTTCTGCAGGCAAGTCCCTTTCCCATGGGAATGTCAGACATAGCATCTTTAAATATATCTGCCTCCATTCGCACTCTTCGTCCACACTCCATTGGTGAATCAGGAAAGACAGTGACTCAAATAGCCTATGGCACCATCAAATAACAATTTTTCTGTCTTGGACGGCTCCAAGAGTTGTCACTAACTTTTGTTCAAGCTGTGACTTAGCGGTTTTACTCCATTTTCTTTACAGTAGCACTAAGAATCAGTTTTCAGTCCTCTGTCAGATCTATAGCACTCATAAATATTTAAATATTCCAAGTATTGTCCTAATTTTTCTTTCAACCCATGCCCCACTGAGCTGGCCTCAGCATTCCACTCTATTGATCTGTGTGTGTGAGCATGAGTGAGTGAGAAACTATGGATTCTTTTTACATGTTTTCTTTTCAGTTACTGCAATGGTACAATAGCAAGGACATGATTTTATTTTCTATGATGTCTGTGAATGGTCCATAAAAGATTGAATGTTGCACTTGAAACATGTAACAAAGGAACAGTGAAGACGAAATTCAAAAAGAGGGCAGGGAAGTTCAGAGACCAAGACTGAGCTCCTGAGGGCAGGATTTCAGATTGGGAAGTAGATGCCCAAAGTTCCTTTGCTTGCTTCCATTCCTTGATCGCTAATTACAGTGATTCAATTAATGATTCAGTGTCCTGAACTATTTTGATAACTCATTAAGGGAATCAAAGCTGATATCTAAGGGATGGGTGAGAGACCTTCTCCACAGAGAGCAAGGGCCCAAATGAACAAGATGCATCATTTTATATTCCTACCACGCAAGTGGCCTCTGAATGGGGGGCGGGGGGGGGGGGGCGCTGGAGTGTGAGTGTGCAGAACCCAGCTCTGTTCTGTGCCAAAAATCAATACTACCAAGACCTGCCCAACATGCTTCAGTAACTATTCATCAATTATTTACTGGGCTCTTTTGTTCAAAGTTGCTGTTTACAAGATTACTTTGTAACTTGAAATGATTGTTTCCTCTCACATGGCTGTGGGATGGGGCTGGAGTTTTGTGCAAGATGAACTTGACAGGACTGGTGTCTGTGTGTATGTGTTGTACCTGTCATCTCAGGGTTTCAGATTCAAATCAGGAGTACCTGTGTACTCCTACATCTTTCTTTCTGGGGGTGCTCAGACTCTCACCAGACAGGTGTGGTTAGGCCCAAGACATTTAAGTGTACATGAAGAAAGCATGAGTGTTTTCAACATTCTGCAGAAATGGCAGCCAAGGTCTATGGCAAGCGGTGATTCTTAAGTTGTTTTCTGGGCTGGTCCTGCTTTACCTTCTCAAAGTTCTAATCGACTTGGAAATGAGAAAATTCTCGAAGGTCTATTCCAATCTGTTCCCAGTTTTCTGTCACTGCATCCACTTAAACTTAAGCCGCAGTTTGGAGGTGGAGGACTATTTGGTTCTTTCTGTGAAAGGTGACCACTTGGATTGTAAATCACTCCTGTATGAGAGGCACCAATTTATCAAGGGCTTATTATTTGTTAATGACCATGCTAAGTGTTTTATGACTAAATTCTTGTAAAAACCCTTATGAGGTGTATAGCCCCATTTTGTAGATTAAAAAACCTGAAATTTATAGAGGTTAAAAGCTTTGGAAAGTAAATAGCAGAGCTAAGATTCAAAGTCAGGTTTGTTTGTTTCCAGCCCCTGCCAATATCTTACAGTGTGCTAATGAACTCATGAAAATATATCATGTTCTTTCCATTGTGTAGAATGGGTCATCAAACATTTTCTGTAAAGGGCAAAAGAGTACACCTACTCATCACTTACCGACTATCTCGTTATTTGACATTTTGCATTTATGACAATAGTAAAAAATCTACTGACTATTTTGCACATTAACGCGGTGGCAGAGCAGGCTCCAGGATTGTGAACACAGGGCTTGCAAGGGTGGGAGTGGAGCCCTGGAGGTGGCTCCGCGAGGGAAGTCTGACCCAGCACAGGAGGAAGGTGAAGTGGTTAAGCTGTCCCCTCAAGTCACACAGCAGCCTTATCCAGCTTTTTCTCCTCTAAGCCTCCTTCTCTGCAGAGGAATAATCCATAACGGGACTCGTAACAGTGATAAGCATATCAGTAAATCTTAGCTAATCATATTTGATAAATAATAAATAGTTGGACAAATAGATGGTCTGAAAACAGAAAAAAATCCTCCATTTTCATATAATGCCAATTTTTGCACAACGACCCGGTCTTTGGAACCTAGCTATGTTGATAAGTGAGGAGCGGGTGTAAACATTTTTGGCGTTATGGGCCTTAGAGTCTCTGTCACAACTACTCAACTCTGCTATTTCGTTCCAGAAGTAGCCAGGGATGACAAATAAACTCATAGGCATTCTGTGTTCCAATAAAATTTTATTTGTAAAAACGGGCAGGCTGGATTTGAGGTTGGGCTGCAATTTGCCAATCCCTAATGTAGAAGAATCCATATATTGTAGGTACAACTCTTAGTAATGTTTTATGTCTTTGAGAGAGACTCTAAATGATTAAGTTGGTCATCAGATTCATCCTTGATTACTGGGTCCCTAAAAGCCCTTCACAAAGAATTTGTACAGAGCATTTTTCAATCTTGGAGAATTTATCTAGGAAACAGGCACTTTGGTGAGGTTGTTTTCATTGTTGCTTTCGAGAATCAATTTATAGCCTTTTGCACCAATAAACCCTTTCAAAAAAAATGCTATATTATGGGCAAATATTGAAATGAGGGAAGTTGGCCAAATAGTGATGGTGATGAATGGGAAGTACATAGCCTATCTAGGGGCCACTGTCTGCTCTCCATATGATAGTATTGATGTGGGAGAATATGAGCTCAGTGTTGCCAGATCTTCTTCAAGAAACTTGGAATCCAGCTATAACACATGCAAGGAGTGCATGTGCCCTTGTGTGGCCTCTGACCAAAGATTACATGGAGAAGGGCTGATGTACACAGTAGTGTATATAAACTTACCGGCTGTTTGTCATCCAAATCCAACTACTGAGCAGTTGTGCAATATTTTTAATATTACCCCCAAGCTTACAAAGTCTCCTTTAAATAAATAAAAATTAATAGAGATTGTGATGTTCAAGGTTATGTGTCAATTTGGTTAGGCCATGATTATCAGTGGTTTGGCTGATATTATGTAATTATCTTCCAATTTGTGATGTGATGTCAGCAGCCACTCAGTTGAAAGGGGAATTTCCCGGGGTTGTAGCCTGCATCCGATATATATGGATGTTCTGGCAAAGCTTACCCTCTCTGGATCCTGCATCCAACTTGTCATCCTCTGACCTCTGGTTCTTGGGAAATGAACCAGCAGCCTGCCATCTGACCTGAAGATTTTAGGGATCTGCTAGCTCCTGCAGCCCCATGAGCCAGCAGCCTGCCGTCTGACCTGCCAATTTTGAGTTTGTCAGCTCCCGCAACCATGTGAGTCAGGAAAAACCTCCAGCCTAATGCCTGACCCATGGATTTGGAACTTGCCAGCCTCCACAACTGCATGACCCACTTCCTTGAAATAAATCTCTCTATATATATGTTTATGTATATATATACACATCACTGGTTTTACTTCTCTAGAGAACCAGCCTAAGATATTTGGTACCGAGAATGGTTCTAGAGGAACAAAATCGTAAGGATGAGTTTTCTGAATTGGTTCTCAAGTCTGGCTAGTCTTAAAGGCACTGATGACTCTGCCTCCAGTAGTAAAGAGGGTGCTGCTAATCCCTGGCTTGAGGTGGCAATAGAAACACATAGAATATCACCACCAATGGATCAAATATTTGTGAGAGACGAGGCCCTGGGTGATTTCATATTTGATACTTTTCTACAATTTTATCACAATGAGAAGTATAAGGAAGCTGGTTGGTTGGTCCTACGTTTGCTAGACAAAGTAGTGAAAGAAATGGATGAGCTCAAAGCTTCAGAGTCATAGCTCAAGCACTGCATACAAGATCCGAAAGTTACCACTAGTGCCCTGAAAGAAAGCCTTATTTCGTGCAGTAACAGCTGATATTGCTGAAAGCCAAACCCACAGTCTTATCATGAGAGTGATGGAATTACAACACCAGTTTAATTCCCAACCTCAAATTCCCAAAAGATGGATCTTGGAGAAAGACAGTGTATTACCATAAACTAAACCAGGTGGTGACTGCAATTGCAGCTGCTGTTCCAGATGTGGATTCAGTACTTGAGAAAATTAATACATCTCCTGGTACCTGGTATGCAGTTATTGATCTGGTCAATGTTTTGTTCTCAATTCCAGTTTTGAAGGAACACAAAAACCAGTTTGCCTTCAGCTGATAAGGCCAACAATACACTTTCATTGTCCTACCTCAGAGGTATATCAATTTTCCAACCCTATGTCATACTTTAATCCTCAGGGACTTTGATCATCTTTCCCTTCCACAAGATGTCACACTGGTCCATTACATTGATGATATTATGCTGATTGGACCTAGTAAGGAAGACGTATCAGTGACTTTAGACTTATTTTTAAGATATTTGTGTGCTTGGGGGTGGGAAATTAATCCAAAAAAAATTCAGGCACCTTGTACCTCAGTGAAATTTCTAGAGGTCCAGTGGGGTGGGGCATGTTGAGATATTCCTTCTAAAGTGAAGGGTAAGTTGTTACATCTGGCCCTTCCTACAACTGAAAAGGAGGCACAACACCTAGTGGGCCTCTTTGGATTTTGGAGGCAACATATCCCTCATTTGGGTGTGCTACCATGGCCTGTTTATCAAGTGACTCAAAAAGCTACTAGTTTTGAATGGGGTCCAGAACAAGAGAAGGCTCTGTAACAGCTTCAGGCTGCAATGCAAGCTGCTCTGCCACTTGGGACACATTGTCTAGCTGATCCAATGGTTCTTGAAATGTCAGTGTCAGATAGAGATGCTGTTTGGAGACTTTGGCAGATCCCTGTTGGTGAATCACAGCTCAGAGTCTTAGGATTTTGGAGAAAAGCCCTGCCATCTTCTGCAGATAACTACTCTCCTTTTGAGAAACAGCTTTTGGCTTGGTACTGGGCCTTAATGACTGAATGCTTAACCATGGGCCACTAAGTTACTATGTGGCCTGAGCTGCCCACCATGAACTGGGTGTTGTTTGACCCACAAAGTCAAAAAGTCAGACCTACACAGCAGCTCTCCATCATTAAATGGAAGTGGTATATATGAGATCAGGCTTGAGTATGACCTGAAGGCACAAGTAAGTTACATGAGGAATTGGCCCCTACTCCTGTCACATTATCTTCCTTCTCCCAGTCTGCACCTATGCCCTCATGGCGAGTTCCTTAACAATCAGTTGCCTGAGGAAGAGAAAACTCGTGCCAGGTTTACAGATGGTTCTGTGCAATATGCAGGCACCACTTGGAAGTGAGCAACAGCAGTACTGTAGTCCCTTTCTGGTACCTCCCTGAAGGACAGTGGTGTAGTGAAATCCTCCCAGTGGGCATAACTTTGAGCAGTGCACCTGGTTGTTCATTTTGCCTGGAAGGAGAGATGACCAGATGTCCAATTGTATACTGATTCATGGTCTATGGCCAATGGTTTGGCTGGATGGTCACGGACTCGGGACATGATTGGAAAATTGATAACAAGGAGGTATGGGGAAAAGGCATGTGGATCAACCTTTATGAATAGGCCAAAGAAGTGAAAATGTTTGTGTCTCATGTGAACGCTCACCAAATGGTGGCCTCGGCAGAGGAGGATTTTAACAAGCAAGTGGATTGGATGATGCATTCTATGGATACCAGTCAGCCTTTTTCCCCAGTCACTCCTGTCACTGCCCAATGGGTTCATGAACAAAGTGGCCATGCTGGCAGGGATGGAGGTTATGCATGGGCTCAGCAACATGGACCTCCACTCACCAAGGCCAACGTGGCTACAGCCACTGCTGAGTGCCCAATCTGCAAGCAGCAGAGACCAACACGGAGTTCCCGATATGGCACCATTACTAGGGATGATCAGCCAACAACCTGGTGACAGGTTGATTACATTGGATCACTTCCATCATGGAAAGGGCAGTGTTTTGTTCTTACTGGGATAAGAACTTACTCTGGATACAGATTTGCCTTCCCTAGATGCAATGCATCTACCAACACTACCATCTGTGGACTTACAGAATGCCTCATCTACCGTGGTATCCCACACAGCATTGCCTTGGATCAAGGGACTCACTTCATAGCAAATGAAGTGTGAGAATGGGCCCATACTCATGGAATTCACTAGTCATACCATGTACCCCATTATCCTGAAACAGGTGGCTTGAAAGAACGATGGAACAGCCTTCTAAAGACATAATTACAGCATGAGCGAGGTGGCAATACCTTGCAGGATTGGGGCATTGTTCTCCAGGAGACTATATATGGTCTAAACCAGCATCCAGCATATGGTGCTGGTTCTCCCATAGCCACGAGTCATGGGTCTAGGAATCAAGGGGTGGAAATGGGAATAGCACCACTATTACCCCTAGTGACCCACTTGCAAAATTTTTGCTTCCTGCCCCTGTGACCTTATGCTCTACAGGTCTAAAGGTCTTAGTTCCAAAGGGAGTGTGACGTGGTTGTGTGACAACTTGGCTGGGCCATGATTCTCAGTGGTTTGACAGTTATGATATAGTTTGGCAGTTGTATGATGTTGTGGTCACTTCTATGATGAGATTTGATATGTGATCACTTCCATGATGGGATCTGCTGTGAGTACCCAGTCAGTTGAAAGGGAATTTCCTTGGGCATGTGGCCTGCATCAAATATAAGTGGGCACTCTGGCAAGGCTTATAGGCTTTTGTCTGCTCTGGATCCTGCAGCTGGCTCCCATTCATCTGGCCTCCAGTTCTTGGGACTTGAGCTAGCAGCTTACCTTCAGTCTTGCCTGACGATCTTGGGATTCGTCAATCTTTGCAGCCTGTGAGCAAGAGCCCTGCTATCTGACTGGCGGATCTTGGGTTCACAGCCCCTGCAGCTATGTGAATTAGGAGAAGCCTCTATCCTGATCCATGGACTTGGGACATTCCAGCCTCTACCACCACATGAGCCATTTCCTTGATATAAATCTCTCTATATATACATATTTATATGCTTTACTGGTTTTGCTTCTCTAGAGAACCCAGCCTAAGACAGGGAGGAATGCTCCCACCTGGAGAAACAACACTGATTCCACTGAACTGGAAGTTAAGAATGCCACCTGGCCATTTGGGCTTCTTATGCCTCTGTATCAATAGGCAAAGAACAGAGTTACCATATTGGCTGGTGTGATTGATCCTGGTTACCACAGAGAAATCAGATTGATATTACATGACAGAGGTAAAGAAGAGTATATCTGGAATACAGAAGATTCCTCAGGACGTCTCTTAGTACTACCATGCCCTGTGATTAGTCAGTGGAAACTACAGCCACCCAATTCTGACATGACTACTAATGGCCCAGACCCTTCAGGAATGAAGGTTTGGGTCACCCCACCAGGCAAAGAACCATGACCAGCTGAGGTGCTTGCTGAGAGCAAAAGAAATACAGAATGGGTGGTGGAAGAAGGTAGTTCTAAATACCAGCTACAATCACATGACTAGTTGCAGAAATGAAGACTGTAATTGTTTTTAGTATTTCTTCCTTGTTTTGTTATATGTGTTTGTGTGTATATAGATACGTATATAGCAAATATCTTTGTTTTCTTCCCTCCCTTATTCCATTACTTATTATAAAATGTAAATGAGGCTAGTACATTTTCGGTTGTATGCATGTTAGTTATATCATGTTAGGTCCAAGTATGACTTTATAATTGTCTTTATTTAGAGATTAAATATGGTGTGAGGAGATGTGTACAGGTGCCAAGTTGACAAGGGGCGAACTTTGATGGTTATGTGTCAACTTGGCTAAGCCATGATTCTCAGTGGTTTGGCAGATATTATGTAATTATCCTCCATTTTGTGATCTGTTGTGCACAGCCAATGAGTTGAAAGAGGAGTTTCTTTGGGAGTGTGGCCTGCATCCAACATATAAGGATGTTCTGGCAAAGCTCACCCTCTCTGCATCTGACTCGTCATCCTCTGACCTCTAGTTCTTAGGATGTGAGCCAGCAGACTGTTGTCTGACTTGTCGACTTTGGTCCATCAGGCCCTGCAACCATGTGATTCAGAAGAAGCCTCCAGCCTGATGCTTGACCCACAGATTTGGGACTTGCCAGCTTCCACAACTGCATGAGCCATTTCCTTGAAATAAACCTCTCTCTCTATATATATATATGTACACATCACTGGCTTTGCTCCTCTAGGGAACCCAGCCTAAGATACAGATACTCTTCTAAACTTTAGCAAAAATTCAGCTGGAATATTTTACTCATTTAAGAAAAAAAATGTCAGCAGCATTTTTTTCATTGGCACGTCATAAGTCGGTGGCAATGAGTGCAGGTGACAGACATAAATGTGCTCCTGATAAAGCAGGGTCAAATACTAGCCACATTCAAGGCTCGTTCAGCTCCCTGACACCTAGAATATAGAATAGTGCCTGGTATTTTAAAAGCACTAAAAATCAAATCATCCATCTACAAATTTCCTGTTTTATCATGACCGTTCGTGGTATAATTTCCAATCATAACTAGCTGTGTGAGTTTGAGCCAGTTTAATTTTACTGGGTCCTAAATTCTCATCTATGCAATGAGGATATTAATAAAGACCTCCCAGAGTGAGTAGAAAAATGGATTTCTGTGTATAATGACAGAGAATTGCCCCTAGCAACTCATGAATGTCTTGGTGATGTTCATTAAGTAGCTGTTGAATTGAATGTATAAACAGAGGTCCTCTTTTCCAAGGACAGGGGGTAAAAAGGTGTTTACGCTTTGGAGCAGCACCCTATAGCAACCCTATAGGACAGAGCAGACCTAGCAATCGGTTTCAAAGCTGCAGTCTTTACCAGAGCAGAGTGCCAGGTCTTTTCTCCCAAGGAGCAGCTGGTAGGTTTGAATTGCCGATGTTATGGTTAGCAGCCGAGTGCTTAACCACTGTGTCCATCAGGGCTCCTTTCTGGACCTGTGGAAGAGTTTAAACATCTATGAGGTTGCTGGTTCCTTTAGAGAGACCTAGGCTGAGTCCACAGTCCTGGGTGGGCAGCTACATGTTTTCAGATATAAGAACTGAAGGTTTTGAAGTGTTGAGATCACATGTGCCACCGTCAGCAGACTTAATGCTGACATGAGCAATATTCTCACGGCTCCCTTGGTGTCTTCGTTTCAAATTCTGTAAAATTACAGGAAAGTCTCCCACCTACTTCCCTACAGGAAAAGAATAGGAATGATGACATTAAAATGCTTCTGAAAGATGGCCCCATTTCAGGGCTACCTTTTGAGTGAGGTAAAAAGTACACTTTGAAGTGATAATAGATGAAATGGCAGCTTAGAGGCCTGCCATTTTCCCCAACGGATCATTTATTACCTGGAAGTAGTTTACTTCCTGGAAATGTACCTCAAGGTGAAGTGATATTTTTACTCGATCTTACTTAGAGGAACAAGATCAGATGTACAGACTAAAAATTTAAGACATTGTTTCATGTACCATAAAATCTGGTGTTTTGTTTTTGTTTTTGTTTTTTTTTTAACGCTCTCTTCTTACAGTGTAATGTCTTATACAAAAGGCAGTTCAAATCCACCAGCTGCTTCTTGGAAACCCTATAGGGCAGTTCTACTCTGTCCTATAGGGTCGCTATGAGTTGGAATCGACAGCAATGGATTTTTTTTTTGTTGTTGTTGTTGTTTGGGTATATTTTAATTTCTCCTTAATGGATATGAGTTTGAGAGAGGAAACAAAGTAGCTGACTAAATATATGGACTAGCTTTGCCAAAGAGTTCACATCTCTAAAGTTCAACAAGGGTCACAAAGTGAGTTAATTTCCATATACATTTCAAATTCACAATTCTGGGATGTTGACACAAAGTCTTAAGGCATAAAATAATCACGAAACTTAGACGCCATCAGCAGAAAGATTGCTTTACTTATTATTACGAGGGTAACAATACTGGTAAGCAGCTAATCCGTCAAATTCAAACACAAAATTTAGCAAAGAATAAGACTAAATGCAAACAGATGTGTTACGGCTAAAACAACACTGTAGTATTGATTGGCTTTCCCCTAACTGTGAAATGACAGGGACAATTAACTAGTGCAGAAAGTACGTTTTTGGCATGTCTTTAATATATAAAATTCATCCCATAGTACTACAGCAGTATATGTTTTAACAGCATTATGCATTTAAATCTGGATCAGTAGCCTTTCATCTGTAATATGTTTCTGCAGACAGCATCTAAGGCTATATGGAGACATGGCTGGGGCAAAATCATTAAACCAAGGGAAAAAAAAAAGCGACTCAGCTTTTACTTACGTTAAAGACATAAGATGACTAGCAAATAAGTAGGGAAAAAGCTTAGTTAAGAAGAAATCTTTCACAGCCTGAAAACTCAAGCATTTAAAAGCTTCCTGTCTAAAATATTTTAATATCATTGGCATAAACTGTATCTAAGAAATCACCCTTGATCCAAACAGAGCCTGTTTTATATTTTAAATAATTTACCTATATGATTATACATAAACCATAAAAATCCCAAGAGGTTTTATTTCCTTTGTAAATACGTCAGGATAGGGCTTTGGTTATAAAATACCGGAATCGATATGCTTCCTTAACTCTCAGTAAAATGGTCTGCTGAAGTTAAAATGCTCCCATTGTCTTTCTGCTACCCTGACAATAAAAGGTAAAATTAAAAAAGTCTAAAATTAAAAAAGTCTAAATTATCAAAATCAATATTACAATCACACACACACAGAAACCCCAATAAGTCCTTCTTTGCTTCGAAGTTTATAAAATCTTCACCAGTTAACTGGAGTTCATTAATCCACAACTGCAAACCTATTTTTCTAACATCTTTCCTCATTTAGACCCCTTCAAACTACTTGAATACAAAGGCTAAAGGAAAAGTTCAGACGAAGACCAGAATGAGAACCCTGTCACACATATGTCCACGTTCCTTTGAAATGGCGGAAAGAAATTAAAGACCAAACATCTCCTTAGTGGTGATCCATTTAGAAATCTCCAGTTTGTTCCTTCCAGTTTTCTTAGAGGTGCAGTTGCTTTGGAATCCACATAAGATGTCAGTTGTGTGGCAGCCTGTGGTTATAATTCAATGTAGGGAAATCATGAAGCAGAGCGTACTGGAGCAGTTACGTGAATGCCACTTCTCACAGCACACACGTGCAAAGGTGATGTTGCTGAAATTCAAGACAATTTCTTGAGAGGTGGCCAGGAGGACAATCCAAGCAAGACAGCTCTGCATCCCGGCTGCCCTCCTGAGATGAAATGCTCCTTGCTCTTTGCTACCGTGTCACCTAAAACAAATGTAATAAGTGAGCACTCAATACTCCACACCAGCAAGGGGAACACTTCGTGCTACTAAACCGAAAAAAAGCCAACATTGCCATTGAGTCAATTCTGACTCATGGAGACCCCGTGTGTGTAAGAGAAGAACTGTGCTCACTGGGTTTACAAAGGCTGATTTCTTGCAGGTAGGATCGCTGGGTGGTACAAACAGTTAAAGCACTCAGCTGCTAACTGAAAAGTTGGTGGGTGGAGTTCACTGAGAGGCACCTCAGAAGAGAGGCCTGGCGATCAACTGGTTTTCCTGCTACTATCGGGTCCCTCTGAGTCAGAATCGACTCTACAGCAACAAGTTTGGTTTTGGTTTAGGGCCCAGACATCCCTGAGTCATGTGTGTCTAGTGATAGTTTGTACCTTTACCTGTAACCAACCTCTCCAAGTATTCAGATCAAATTCATCTTTACATTTCTTTTATGTTGCAAGAAAACAAGCACAAAGGCTTCTGTATCATGGCGTTCTGCACCCTAGCTTTGTTTTTCCTTTGTATTTCATGGGTTATAAAAATCCCATCAGCCATCTAGTTAATTCATGCATATGAAGCATGCTTTGTTAATGTCGCTACAAACATTTCCAATGAATGTTGATTAAAATCTGGGTATGTTGACTCTACTACTTTTTTAATGTAGTTAACTTTCCTTTTTTAGAATAGGTTATTTTATAAAACTACTGTATTTACTGGTAACATACAACCATTATGAAGCTTTATTGCTTTTTGTTTTTAAACATCCAAGACCATTATTTTTTTGTCTAAGAAAATAGAATAGCTGCGTCTATATTTTGATTTTTATAGGTTAGAGAGAGTCAATTCACCAGCTCAGTGAGAAAAAAAACAAAACATTAAAATGTCTATACCATGAAAATATTTAAAAGTAAATTACATTATTTGATAGCATAATACTTAAGACCATGCCTCGTGTTTAGACCCAATCCTGTATTTATTCAAACCTAAGCTTTGCTATTAACCAACATATGACCTTTACTTATGTATTCAACAATATAACCACTATTCTGTTCGTACTGGGTATATCACAGTAAGCAAAACAAAAACCCTGTCCTCATGAAGCTATATTCTAGAGCAAGGTGTGGCAAACTTTTCTGTAAAGGGACAGATAGTAAATATTTTTAGTGTTGTGGGCCATACAGTCTCTGCTGGAACTATTCAACTCCACCATTTTAGTATGTAAGCAGCCAAAGCTATGTGTAACCAAACTGACATGCCATGTTCCAATAAAACTTTATTTATGGACACTGAAATGTGAGTTTCATATAGCTGTCATGTATCATGAAAGATTATTCTCCTTTTGATTTTTCTTCAACCATTTAAAAATGTAAAACCCATTCTTAGCTCACGGGTCATACAAAAACAGGCCAGGGGTAGGATTTGGCCCTCATGGCTTCGTTTGCTGACCCCTGTTCTAGAGTAAATGGTTGGATAAACAAGTAAACAGTATGTCAGAAGGTGATATGTGCTGTGGAGAAACGTGAAGCAGTGTAATGGAGAATAGAAATAATGGAAGTAAACAAGAAAAGAAAAATCCACTGCCATCAAGTTGATTCCGACTCATAGCAACCCTACAGGACAGAACAGAATTGCCCCATAGGGTTTCCAGGGATGTAAATCTTTACGGAACCAGACCGCCACATCTTTCTCACTTGGAGCAGCTGGTGGGTTCACATTGCAGGCCCTGTGGTTAGCAGCCGAGTGCTTTAACCACCGCTCCATCAGGGCGCCTCAGTACTAGAGTAGGGAGGTTGTTACATTGCAGTTGTCAGTTTCACTAGAGTCAGCTTCAACTCCAGGGACCTTACGTCCTATTCGAGGAGAGAATTGAAGGAAGTATGGAAGGGATCCCTGATTAGGGGAAGAATTTGCAGGCAGAGGGAAAGGTGAATGCAAAGAGTCAGGCCTCTCTCTGACTAAGGGGCAGAGATGAGATGACGAACACCAAGTTAGAGGGATCACTGTGGCCGGAGTGATGGAAGGTGAAGCCAGCAGGGTCTGCTGACAAAGAGGATGAGGATGTGAGAGAAACAGTAGCTCCTAGGTCTTTGGTTTGAACAACCGAACCAATGATGGAGTTGGCTGTTTTGTGAGATGGGGGGTTACTTTCTCTCTTTGCTTTAGCTTCATCATCTGCAAAATGAAGCTAATAGTACCCCCTGGCAGAAAGGGACAGGAAAGCTGGTGATGGGGAACCCAAGGTTGAGTAAGGATAGTGTTGATGTGTTGTGAGGTTGTCATAGGGGAATATGTATACTGTTTAATGAGAAACTGTTTTGTTCTGTAAACCTTCATCTAAAGTGAGAATAGCAGCAAAACTGGAAGAGTGTAGTTGATGTCACTGAACTGTGCATGTAGAAATTTTTGAAATGGTGTATCTTAGGCTATGTATATTTTTACCAAAAAAAAAAAAAGGTCGAGAAGGGAGAGGGTTGACATCTCGTGGAGTTGTTAACCAATGTCACGAAACAATATGCGTACTACTGTTTCATGAGAAACTATTTGTTCTGTAAACCTTCACCTGAAGTACAATAAAAAAAAAAAATAGTACCTGCCCCTTCAGTGGAGTGAAATATGTGAACTGAAGTGCCTGGCCCAGCACCTCTCGTGTGGTTAGCACACAGGAAACACTGGCTATTCTCACGTTGGCCCTTTCTGGATTGCGCATCTATATAACACCCTAGAAGTAGAGTAAAACCTGCAAAAGCCGGAACCTGTGTAAGGTGGGAAACCTGTGAGAGAAGGGAAACTCAACTATTTTCCACTAAAATGAACAATAAATAGAAAAGCAGTAAGACTGTGCCCTGTCAAAGGCGGAAAATTGCAAGACCTGGAAAAACAAGGCAGTCCCATTGAGTTCTGGCTCTCACAGGTTTCACTGTATAAAGGTATTTACAGTTAAGTATCAATCTACATTGTAGGGTATAATTTCCAAAAGCATCTTATCTGAGGTGGCACATTCTCCGTGTCCAGCTCATTGTGGAGTCTTCTCTACACTGAAAGCTGGACATCAAGATACTCTCAGATCTCTTTTCCTTTGGAATTATTATTATGCTTGTTGTATATGGAAGGTTCATTGCTATTTTGGTTTTTGAAGGATACAAAGTTGCTAACATACCAATAATAGCTCCAGTCCCACGCAACAGGATACCCTGAGTATTTCAAGCTCTAGCTATAGGGGAAAGGGAAGACAAAACTTTAGGGTAAAGGAGCCATCTCAGCTGCACCTTGAAAGATGCGTGGGATTTTATAAGAGGAAGGAGAGGAAGAAGTCTGTGTGGTGGGGGAGTACATGACCTGTTTGGTGATTACAGTGAAGGCCCATCCCAAGTTGTTTGTATTCTTTATTTTGTATCGCTTACCAAAGGACCAAACCCACTGCCGTCGAGTCAATTCCAACTCTTAAGGATTCTATAGGACAGAGTAGAACTGCTCCGTAGGGTTTCCAAGGAGTGGCTGGTGGATTCAAACTGCTGACCTTGTGGTTAGCAGCCAAGCTCTTAACCACTGCGCCACCAGGGCTCCTACCAAAGGACCAGGAGACTATATATTCTGTTCTAATTTACCCGCAGGCTTTCATGGTGCTTTGGGTCATGGAGGAAGTCAGGTCATCCAGGGTAACAGAGAGGGAGGGGACAGCAGCCTCAAGAGGAGAGGATGATGATCTGGGGCAGATGACAGCAGGGACCAAGGCTGTAGCCCCCACTGACCAGAAGAAGGTACGTCTCTCTGGAAATCTGTGGAATTTTTTGAGAGAGACTTGTTAAAGTGCTATGTTGTTGATTGTTGCCATCAAGTCAGCTCTGACTCGATTGCAACCCTGTGTACAACAGAACAAAGCACTGCTTGGTCCTCTACGAGCCTCTTGATCGCTGGCATGCTTGAGTCCATTGTTGCCTTCCAACCTAGGAGGCTCATCTCCCAGCACTATATCGGACAATATTCTGTTGTGATCCACACAGGGTTTTCATTGGCTAATTCTGAGAAGTAGATCACCAGGTCTTTCTTCTTAAGTCTGTCTTGGTCTGGAAGCTTTGCTAAAATCTGTCCACGATGAGTGACCCTGCTGGTATTTGAAATACTGGTGGCATAGCTTCCAACATCAGAGCAATACACAAGCCACCGAAGTATGACAGATGGGTAGTGGGAGCTATTGATACTATTAAATCATTATGACACTGTAGGCAAAAAAAGGATGGAGACAATCCCTAGCGGTTGCCCAAGAGCCAAAGAGGAAAGTATCAATCAGAGAGCCATTTGAGGAAGATACATAACAGAAACGGGTCATCTTAGAGGGTCAGGGAGAAGAAGAGAAAGCCTGTTGTTCAAAGTCTTAACTCCTTCCTCTAGTTTTCTGATATGGAATACTGGAAATATTTACATACTTAATAGAACTTTTAAGAAAAGAAACATAATAAAGTAAGAGAATCCAGTAGGAAGCTTGCAAAGAAATACTATTCTCTAAAATAGTTTCTTAATCTCAGCACTACTGACATTTGGGGCCAGTTAATCTTTGTTGTCTTTGCTGTGGGACTCTTCTGCGCATTGTAGGATGTTTAGCAGCATCCCTGGCCTCTACCCACTCGTTGCCAATGGTACCTCCCAGATGCGATGGCCAAACTCATCCCCAAACACTGTCAGATGTCCCCTGGGGGAAAAATTGCCTCTGGATGAGAACCACTGCTCTTCACCCTTGGGCAGAGGCTTAAAAAAGAACATGAAAAAAATCTAACACTGGTTGAGATGTAGTGGGATTTACTGATTTACCTTTATTTTACTCTCAAACAAAAAAAGCCCTAACAGATGCTTGGCTTTGGTGCTACAACAATATCATGCACTGGTTAGGAGTCCTAATACTGACGACTCCAAATAGGAAAGAACTATTTAGCATAGAGAATGCAGCAAAACTCCAATTAAGGAAAACAGAGGCAGGACGACAGAGTTATATTTTCCCCCAAGAAGTAGGGGCTATACCCTCTCTGGGGATGCTGACAGTTACAGAGGCAGAATAAACTTCCTGACAATCTTTTATACCTGGAAAAGAGAAGATGGCTCTTAGGGAACTGTCCCCCCTCTTATTTTCCTATTTTCATCTAAGGCTATTAATATCTCAAGCTGACTGCTAACTCTTCATATTTGCATTGAAATGGAAAAGAAAATTCTGACATCGGTAGCTTACTGCAGACAATCTTACTTTTCAGCCTTTCCGTGTTTTGATGCTGCTGTGCATGAACTGTTTAAGGAAAACTGACTGTTTTGTTATATAGTTAACAGCCTCCTGAGGGAGGCAATTGGGTTCCCTTTATAGGACCACTACCTCACCTGTGGTGTAAGGTCAGTGCTGATTTTAAGAAAAAACAGAGCTTCCGTGGACACCAAGCTCTTTGTGGAAGCCACTCACAGCTCCACAAGTAAATTTACTCTATGTGCCTAAGATCCATAAAAAGCCATAAAATGTTTTATGCAGTTCAAGTCACAATGGCTTGGATTAATAAAGGAAACAAAGTTTTATGATTTTGAGATTATTCTCAAGCGGCATATCACTAAAAAAAAAGGGGGGGGAGAGCAGCCCAAGTATCATGATGGCATGAGGAACTGTATTGTTCCTACAACTTTTTGAAGTGCTAAATGAAGTGTCACTACTGTGGACGATTTGGCTAGAGCGAGCTTAAATTCCCAGTACACAGAGCCAAAATACCCCTCAACGTTTCCCTCCTGCAAATGCCCCAAACACACATAAATAGAGGGCGCTATGCCAAGAGAACAATTCAAACACATCCTTTTCCAGAACAGTTGACTTGGTGTTCATGAGCTTGTTTTCTGTTTATATGTAGAAATCAATATAAATACAATCTTCCAAAATGTTGTTTGTTAGTCTACAAGAAATACGATAAAAGAAAAATTTTTTTAATCACTGGTAAATGTGAGACCCTAGTTCACTGGCGGCTCCATGATTTTTATTTAGGAAGGACTTAGGGAAAAATGGCTGAAAGAGGCTTAGGGAGGGATGGAGTGGAGACAACAGAATTAATCCCAAGGCAAAGTTTGCTTAGCAAGCACATGGGTTTACTTAGACTGGAAGTTCATTGGGAGTAGCTTACGAAGGGAACGTAACTTCCCTCTTCACCACCAAGCCATTCCATGAAATTCTACTGCCCTGGATATAAAAGCACATACCAGGTCATTTCTCCTACTCCTCTCAATTCTATTACTAACTAGGTCAAGTTAGTTGGCAATCAAAATTAATTTTGAAAATGGGTCTTGATTTTGAGATCATGATTTTAGCTAGGTAATAAGGAACTAATCAACTGACTTACTACAGTATTGTCAACTTTGGGTAGGATAATGTCAGTTAATTTTTATTTAATTTTATTTTAAATTATAAAATCTTGTATTTCGTGATGTTATATATTTATATATGTACATTTAAATACATATTTTATAGAATCTTATTTATTATAATATCTCATGCATATGCTTAGGAAGAGAACTAGCCTGCTTTTGACCTAGCTGTTGAAGATGGACAAGAACACTAAGTGTTCAGTAATTCAGAATTTTTATAAAGGGGACAATGTAGGCAAGACAAGAAGCTATTCACTCTGTTTTTATTTCTTAAGGATCCAAAGCACAGAGAGCAACCACAGAGTCACTCCATTTCAGTGTGCCCAATTCTAATAACCCCAGAATGACCTCTGTCATGTTCATTTTTATTCAAGAAACAGTTACAGAGGCATTCAGCTGCCACTGGGACTGCCAGGTAAGAAAAAATAGGCATAAGCCCTGACCTCATAGCTCCCCAGCTCTCCTACTGGACAGAAAGTTCTACTGTTAAGCAGATAGGTATACCAAGCAGTGTAAAACAGAGCCAGAGTAATCTGCTCAGAGGTACAGGACTCATGAAGCCAGTCAGGGGATGATTCCCTGAAGAAATGATGATTAACCAGAAAGGAAGGGAGGGACGCACTTTCCAAGCAAGAAGGACAACAGAAGGCTGTGGTGGTTGGAGCAGAAAGAGTGGAGAGGAGGTGGCTTGCCAAGATACACAGGTCAGACCGTGCAGGGGCTAATGGACGAAGAAGGGGAACTCACTGAAAGATTTCTGGGAGAACTAGCTCAGGAGGTTTGCATTTCACAAGATTACTATACTCATGGTGTGGAGAACAGACTGGATGGGAGCAAGAGCCCAGGGCAGACATGATGGCAGACTGGACAGGGTTTTATGTATGGTGACAGAGTCGTGGACAGACTTGAGACGCAAAATCCCAAGGATGAAGTAATAGTTGGACGTGAAGGTTTCTGGCTGAAGAGAGTAGACAGAACTGGAAGAAGGATCATTTGGAAAGGAGACTGCTGGCTTCTAAGACTTGAATTGGAGTCTTCCACCATTAAATTTCCTTTAAGACAGTAGGTTTTTCTACTTTAGTACATCATCTATATGTGGATTCTTGGCATGGTGTTTTGATACGCTGCTCTGTCAGCTCTGAAACCTTAACTCTAAATTGGGCTCACGCAGGTACTGAAATGAATTTAGTGGCCCTGCCTAAAATAACGAGTTTACCCACCAAATCACTAACCTATAAATTCTGACACAAAGGGTGACTTTGGGAAATGAGCTTTCTGAAAAGGGTGGCACTGCCCTGTCACAAGCCTAGAGAAAGTCAGGTTTGTCAACACAAAATAATGTTTTTTTCTCAGTGGCAGGGTTAAATCAAGGTGGGAAACCCCACAGTTAATACTGTGCGGAAGTTGTAAATTAGAAGTATGTTTTTGTCTATACTTGCCTTGGTCGTTTTGACTTTATTGCCACTGCTACAGGACCAACCTGAGTAATCGGGCAGTACTTTACAGTCCTCTCCTTCCAAACAGGGATCCATGTGACACCACCATTTCTGTATCACGATGGAAGCTGGAAAACAAAGGCCAGATGTTATGTATGACCCAGTTTCTTTCTCCAAATGTAGACGAAATAAAGCTCAGTATGGGTTGTTAGGTGGCATCGAGTCAATTTCAACACAGTGACCCCATGTGACAGAGTACCACTACCCCGAAGAATCTTCCGTGCTCTTTACGGAAGCAGATGACCAGGTCTTTCTTCAGCAGAGCCACCAGGTGGGTGCAAACCACCAACCTTTCATTTAGCAGCTAAGTGCTTACCTGTAACCCAATATGGGTTAGTACACTGAATTCAAAGATTACTAGTAAGAATTGTTTGACCCTAAGTAAATGTAAATAATCCAATCAGCATTATACTCTACAAAATATTTGTTTTTTGCAGTTGGCTACCCGAGTTTAGCACAGGAAGTGAGAGATCTCAAGCTTGCGTATGAATCTAGCTGTGCTACTTTCTTGATTTCTAAGTGATATTGGACTAGTTATTTAACTTCTCTCAACCTTAGTTTCTTCTTCCATAAAATGGGAACAAAAACAGAACCTCTTCCTAAACTGTCATGAGGATAAAGCTAATCCTTTGTGAGAAACTCGGCTTACTTTAGACCTGTCACTGTGTTCTCAGAAAAATGTTAGCTGTTATTATGGTCAGCATCTTTGGGCACAGGGTACAACGGTGGGCATTAATATTGCAAATTTGTTAAGTCTGATGCTGTTTGTTGTCAACAGCAATAAACATGTCCTTCATGCATGGAGCTTGGAGTCCCCTCGCTGGAGCAAATGGTTAATGCACTTGGCTGCTGACAAAATGGTTGGAGGTTTGAGTCCACCCAGAGGTGCCTCAGAAGAAAGGCCTGGCAATCTATGTCTGATAAATCAGTCATTGAAAACCCTATGGAGCACCGTTCTGCTCTGACACCCATGGGGTTGCCATGAGTCAGAGTTGACTGCAACTGGTTACATGGAGCTCATCTCTCCATGCCCTTCCAGTAAGTGGTGAGCGATCAAATTCAAATGAAGTCAATTTCTAGAAGCCAATTGACAGTGAGTGGGGCTGACAGTCCGTCACATTTCTACATTCTGGACTAATTAGCTCACCTATGGAATTCACTTTCTCCTCACTCACAGTCTCTACAATAGTCTGCCGGTAAAATGATTTGTGTTTTAAGCCCACGAAGCGCAAACTAGCACCCCAGTACCCTGGGTTTGGAATGAGGCTGAGAAGTAGAGGGAAACACCATCAACTTTGGCTGGTTATTCCCACAGAGTCAGAAGGTAGAAAAGGTGACTGACTTTAAGGGTGAGCCCAGCCAATGGGCTGGTACAGGACACAGTTTGGGGTGAAGGGGGTATTAGCCCTGTTTTTCTAATTCAAACAGCAACTCAGGTTCAAGCAAAGCTTTAGAACTTCTAATACCTATTGCCACTGAGTCGATTCCAACTCATAGCGACCCTATAGGACAGACAGAACTGCCCCATAATGTTTCCAAAGCCGTAATCTTTACAGAAGCAGACTACGTACCTTTTTGAGAGCCAGACGTCCTGCTAATTGCCTTCGCTGCATTTTTTTTTTTTTATTTCAATCTTACAGTAAAAGTGGTTATTTTCCTGCAATTTATAAAGATGAAATCCCGAGGTGTTAAGTGGCTTGTCCAAGGCTACAGCGTTTGAAAGTGATCCTGTCAGTATTTGAATGGAGGCAGTCGAACGCTAGAGCCCACAGCTTACCTTACATATCCCCCCTCCCTCACACCAGCGATCTCTTGCAGAAACTACTCCTTATACAGAGGCTGCAGCAAAAGCAAGTAACAGCAGTTCAAAACCAGGGATGATTTACTCAATAAGCAAGGTACGCACGGGGTAAATGTGTTTACTTACTAACCTATAACATAGCTTGCTTACTGTAAGTTGGTGCCTACCGTGCTTACTGGTTAACCTGCCCCTGTTAAAAACTCTTCCCAGTTGAGCAAATGCTATGTGGTGTGATGAGGGCATAGGCTGATTTCATTACTGGCTGAACTGACCAGACACAGTGTCCTCTACACATAGGGCCACTATTCCCAATTCTGGAATAATCTATGCAATCATCCTGTCAAAACCAATAGTACCTAAGCAAGGTAGATTCGTGATCTAGGAGAATCATTTGCTATTTAAATCAGAAGATGCCAGTCCTGAGAAAGGAATAGAGCTAAATGGGTTATTTGTCAGAGACTGTCACTAAACTGGAATGGATGGACGCGTTGGAGCAAAGCCTGAGCATGTTATATTCTTTTCTGCACCAAACATTCTCACCTTAAAACTGTATGAAGCTTTGTTACTTTCTCACTTTCCAAAGCAGTTTCACGTACTGTTCCTCTTGAGATTGTCCCAACAACTCTGAAGAGCAGAAAGAGTAGGCAGATGGTTCCAGAAATAAAAACAAGAGCTACCTTCAAGGTTAAGCAGCGTGAGGAGGAGGTATGAGAATGGAGATTTTCTTCCTCCCTGTCACGAAGTCCTCCTACTCTACCACATGTTTAAATAACATTTTAGATTAATAAGTGCTGCAGAGAGTCTTACCATAGTATTAGCAATCAGTCAGAATTTTCTGAATATTTGGTGTTTGCCACGAGAGGACATAGAGATGATTCGGTTCCAAACTCTCAATTTAAAGTCCCAGCTGTAGGACTTGAAAAGTTACATAAATGTTGACAGAGTTTAGTTATATTTACAGAATTAAAATCAAATTTAAAATACTTTTTTAATCTTTAAAAGTGTCCCTTAAACAAACTTTCCTCCACTCAGCGGTGGAAAGCTATGTACTCTTGCGAGGGATCAGAGCTCTCAAAATGTGAAAAATGGAAGACTCAAAAGAAGCTGTGGCTGTGGGCGGTGAATGACCTGGCTGAAGCGAAAGGTCAGAGAAGGTGTGATGCTCAGCTGAGGAAGGGTCCTGGAAGCAAGCCCTAGAGGCCAATGCAAGATTAGACTTGGTTCTCTAAGCAGTAGGGAGCCATGGAAGGCTTCTGAGGAAGGTAGTGCAGTAAGACAAGGAAACCCGAGTGTCTGGCACAGGAACTTGGTAGGGAAAGATGGATAAATTTGGAACAGAGAAGAGGATAAAAGAAAAAAACTGATTCATGTGTGAGTGAGGTGAGAAACTAGAAATAAATTTACTGCAGAGGAAATGGAATGAATCAGATTACCTCAACTCTACAGCACAGGGATTTTTCCAGCACTTCTTTCTATGACCCAGGGGGATACCAAGATAATTCTGAGGCCAAAAACTGGAAAGGGAGCTTGAGGAGGGGGAAAAGAAATATAGATAGATTCAGGCATTCATCACAAAAAAATATGCCAATTATTGACTACAGAAAAAAAAAAAATTTGCCCAGCATTTTGTTTAAAGATTTAAATACACAGAAAAGGAAGCATCAAAGAACACAACCAAAAAAACCAAACCAGTTGCTATTGAGTCAGCTCCAATTCATGGTGACCCCATGTGTGTCAGAGTAGAACTGTGCTCCACAGACTTTTCAATAGCTGATTCTTCAGAAGTAGATTGCCAGGCTTTTCTTCTGAGGTGCCTCTGGGGGACTGGACTCTCCATCCTTTCAGTTAGCAGCTGAGCACATTAACTGTCTGCACAACCCAGGTACTCCTATATAAGGGCAAATTCTCATTAAATTCTTTACCATTTTTCCTTCATTTAAGTGGAAAACATGGTGTGATTCCTCGAAAGACAGATTCACAACGGTCTCCCTTAAAACAGCAAGCTGCCCTAGGATTTAAAATATTTCTATTTGCAAAATAAAATTATTTTCATATCTTTTAGAATAATGCATTGAATTAGGTGCCCCTGTGTCACGGATTGAATTATGTCCCCTCAAAAATCTGTGTACTGAGAGGCGGGGCAAGATGGCGCACTAGGCAGAAGCACTACGCCGTCCCTCCACAGCAAAGATCCGAAAAACTAAGCCTAACAGAGAATCAACAATCCTGAAACCCTAGAACACCAAATGAAGAGATAAAGAACTCAGCCAAACACCAAACGGAGTGAGGATACTAAAAGAGAACAGAGAGCGAGGAGAGACTCATGCAGAGATTCCTTACCAGCTAACGCAGCGCGGATCCACCATCTTGGATTCCTATTGGAGACCAGCGAACGGGAGAGCAGCCTCGCAGAGCATCCAGTGGGAGACAGAATGACCGGTAAACTGCGGTGCGCACTTTCCCACCCCCCACCCCTCTCCACCTCGGCTGGGGCTCCCCTGCTTTCCGTGGCCAGGGTCCCTGGGCTGGGGGGCGCCGGTGCTTGGATTCCGCACGTCCAGGCTGATGGCTTTCTGAGAGCCATTTGCTGGCTGCTGGCGAAGCTTTTTTTGCCGCCTCCCCCTCCTTTTGCCTGGGTGCCTGGTTCCAAGCGCCGTCTTTGCTCTCTCCTGTGGGGCTGTGGGGCTGCGTTCGGGCATGTGGCTGCTTCCAGGTCTGGGCTGCCGCGCTGGTGAGATCCCGGGGCCTTTGTTCGTTCGCCCCTCTGCTTCCCATGGCCACGGTCTCTTAACCCCAAGACTGCCGGCTGCTTGGAATTCGCGCCCCTGAGTGGGGGCTCTCTGGGTCCCATTTGTTGGCTGTTGGTGTGGCATTTTCTGCTTCTTCTGGTTTCTCGCTTGCCTCTCGCTGCCTCCCCCTCCTTTTGCTCGGGTGCCTGGTTCCGAGCGCTGTCTTTGGTCTCTCTTGCAGGGCTGTGGGACGGCGTTCGGGCGTGTGGCTGCTTCCAGGTCTGGGCTGCCGCGCTGGCGAGAACCCGGGGCCCTTGTTCCTTCACCCCTCTGCTTCCCGTGGCCACGGTCTCTTAACCCCGAGACTGCCGCTGCTTAGAATTCGCGCCCATGAGTGGGGGCTCTCTGGGTCCATTTTGTTGGCTGTTGGTGTGGCATTTTCTGCTTCTTCTGGTTTCTCGCTTGCCTCTCGCTGCCTCCCCCTCCTTTTGCTCGGGTGCCTGGTTCCGAGCGCCGTCTTTGCTCTCTCCGGCAGGGCTGTGGGGCTGCGTTCAGGCGGGTGGCAGATTCCAGGTCTGGGCTGCCACGCTGGTGAGATCCTGGGGCCTTTGTTCATTGGCCCCTCTGCTTCCCGTGGCCACGGTCTCTTAACCCCGAGACTGCCGGCTGCTTGGAATTTGTGACCCTGAGTGGGGGCTCTCTGGGTCCCATTTGTTGGCACTGACTGCTGGTGTTGCTTTTTTTTTTTTTTTTTTTCCTAATTTTATTTTTCTTCTTCTTTGATTAGTTTTGTCATCTTTTCCCTCTTTTTCCCTTTTGTCTTTCTTCATTGCTTAATTTCTCGTCTCTCTATCTCTTCTCTCTTCCTTCTCTTTCTGATCCCTGAATACCAGGCGATGTATGCCTCTGTATCTTCTGGCCAGGCTGTGCTGTGAAAACTGAGACCGACTCCCCCAGACCTCATAGCTGCATCAGTGGGATCCCTGGGAACTTTGCAGTTCTTTAACTTTTCTGATTTTTATTTGGTCATTCTTTCCTTTTCTTTCTCTTCCCCCTTCTGGTTTCCTCCAACCCATAGTCTCTCATCTGTACATTCCAACGACAAGCTCCCCTAGCATTCTTTTATGTTTGTATGCTTTTTGCTCCTGCTCCTCTCTCCTCTATCCCATATCCAGCTTAGCTTCACACATAACCATCTTCCCGCTGCAACCTACCTACCTGCACCGTGCACTTGACATCACACGACCAAGCTATGCAGGCATGCCCTAATGGAACCTGCCCAGCACTGACTACCAACCGTCCTGCGGGCTGCGGTGAGTGCCACAAAAAACCCGTCCCAGTGGCTCCTCTTCAGCTAGATCTGCCCAACTGTACCACAAGGACGAAAAAAAAAAATCTACAATCAATAAACAAGAGAAATATTACTGAATGCCCCGAAAAGAGCAAACAATATCAAAACATTTACAAAAACAAGACAAGATGGCTCCAATAGGCGTCCAAATTAAAACACCAGATAACTCTCCTGTGGAAGAAAATGCACTAGAAGTACCTGATAGGGAACTCAAATCACTAATACTCAGAATTTTCCAAGAACTGAGGCAAAAAGCTGACAAACATGAGGAAAAAATAGACAAATTTATGGAAAATACGGACAAAAAATTGGAAGAATTCAGGAAGATGATGCAGGAACAAAATGCCAAAATAAATTCACAACTCGAAATTATACAAAAACAACAATTAGAAATCCAAAAGATAAACAACAAGATTTCAGAAATAGACAGTGTCATAGAAGGGCTGAGAAGTAGATTTGAAACCATGGAAGACAGGATCAGTGGAACTGAAGACAAAACACTTGGATACAACTCTGTTTCAGGAAAACTCAGAAAAAAGAACAAAGAAAAATGAAGAGACCCTGAGAGTTACGTGGGACACAATTAGAAGCAAAAACTTATGAGTGATTGGCATACCAGAACAGGGGGAGAAAACAGAAAACACAGAGAGGATCACTGACGAACTGCTGACAGAAAACTTTCCCGATATTATGAAAAATGAAAAGCTGGCCATCCAAGAAGCTCAACGAACCCCATATAGAAGAGAACCCAAAAGAAAATCACCAAGACATATCACATTCACACTCGCTAAAACTAAAGACAAACAAAGAATCCTGAGAGCAGCTTGTGAAAAACAAGAAGTCACATACAGAGGAGAAACAATAAGACTAAGCTCAGATTATTCGGCAGAAACCATGCAGGCAAGAAGGCAGTGGTATGACATATATAAAATCTTGAAAGAAAAAAATTGTCAGCCAAGAATAATATATCCTGCAAAACTCTCATTCAAATTTGATGGTGAAATTAGGTCATTTCCAGATAAACAGAAACTAAAGGAATATGCAAAAGTCAAAACAAACTTACAAGAATTATTAAAGGGAGTTCTTCGATCTGAGGACAAACAGCTTAAGCCCTTAGGCAGGACCTAGGACCTAGGACGCAGGTTCATATGAACCAGATACCATTCTAGGAACTGAACTACAGAGGACTTTCCAAAAACAAAAGAAATACAACAGGGAATCAGAGAAATCAATCAAAGGATGACAACAACATCAAAACAATGAAAGAGGGAACAAACGGCATAGGTATAGAACCTTCTAAAGGAGAGGAAGGCAAGGCGATACCAAGTAAGGGTAGACTGCTTCAAAATTATAAAGATAAGGATAAAATTCATGGTAACCACAAAGAAAGTTAACAAACCAGCTCATAAAAATAAAGACGAAAAACATAAAGTCTCAACAAAAACAAAACCTACAAAAACAAAAGAAATGAACACAAAATCCACAAACAAAAGTAACTCAGCACAAGAGAGTAAGAAGAACAAAGAAAACTTCAGCACCACTAAAAAAAGCACTACAAAATGACAGAAACAAACTTCCACCTATCAACAATTACACTGAACGTAAATGGACTCAATGCACCCATAAGGAGACGGAGAGTGGCAGAATGGATAAGAAAACAGGATCCATCAATTTGCTGTCTACAAGAGACACACCTTAGAAACAAAGATGTGAATTTATTAAAAATCAAAGGTTGGAAAGAACTATATCAAGCTACCAACTATCAAAAAAGAGCAGGAGTGGCAATTCTAATCTCAGATAAAATAGACTTTAAAACAAAATCTACCATAAAAGACAAAGAAGGACACTATATAATGATTAAGGGGATGATCCATCATGAAGACATAACCATAATAATTATCTATGCACCCAATGACAGGGCTCCAAAATACATAAAAAAAAAACTCTAACAGCACTGAAAAGAGAAATTGACAGTTCCACAATAATAGTAGGAGACTTCAACACACCACTCTCAGTAAAGGACAGAACAACTAAAAAGAAACTCAGCAAAGATACAGAAGACCTAAAGGACACAATCAGCCAACTGGACCTCATAGACATATATAGAACAATCCATCCAACCGCTGCAAAGTATACATTCTTTTCCAATGCACATGGAACATTCTCCAGAATAGACCACATCTTAGGCCACAGAGCAATCCTCAACAAGATCCAAAATGCTGAGATAATTCACAGTATCTTCTCTGGCCACAATGCCATCAAGGTAGAAATTAACACTAGAAAGAGCAAGGGAAAAAAATCAAACACATGGAAACTGAATAATAATCTGCTTACACATCAATGGGTAATAGAAGAAATCAGAGATGGAATTAAAAAATTCCTAGAATCAAATGAGAATGAAAACACATCATACCAAAACCTTTGGGACACAGCAAAGACAGTCCTCAGAGGACAATTTATAGCAATAGATGCACATATCAAAAAAGAAGAAAGGGACAAAATCAAAACATTAACTACAGAACTCAAACAAATAGAAAGAGAACAACAAAAAAAGCCTACAACCACCAGAAGAAAGGAAATAGTAAAGATCAGAGCAGAAATACATGAAATAGAGAACAGAAAAACAATAGAAAGAATCAACAAAACCAAAACTTGGTTCTTTGAAAGAATTAACAAAATCGACAAACCACTGGCCAGACTGACAAAAGAAAAACAGCAGAGGGCACAAATAACCCAAATAAGAAATGAAATGGGGGACATTACAACAGACCCAACTGAAATAAAAAGGATTATAACAGAATATTATGAAAAACTATATTCCAACAAATTTGAAAACCTAGAGGAAATGGATAAATTTCTAGAAACATATGGCCTACCCAAAACTACAACAAAGTGATACTGAAAATCTGAACCGACCCATAACAGGAGAAGAGATTGAAAAGGTAATAAAAAAACTCCCAACCAAAAAAAGCCCTGGCCCAGATGGCTTCACTGGAGAATTCTACAAAACATTTACAGAAGAGCTTGTACCAGTTCTACTCAAGCTATTTCAGAGCATAGAAGAAGAAGCAAAACTTCCTAATTCATTCTATGAAGCCAGCATAACGCTGATACCAAAACCAGGCAAAGACGTCACAAAAAAAGAAAATTACAGACCAATATCTCTCATGAATATAGATGCAAAAATTCTGAACAAAATTCTAGCCAATAGAATTCAGTATCATATCAAAAAAATAATACACCACGACCAAGTAGGATTCATACCAGGTATGCAAGGATGGTTTAACATTAGAAAATCCATCAATGTAATCCACCACATAAATAAAAGGAAAGAAAAAAATCACATGATCATCTCAATTGACACAGAAAAGGCATTTGACAAAGTCCAACACCCATTCCTGATAAAAGCTCTCAATAAAATAGGTATAGAAGGGAAATTTCTCAACATAATAAAGGGCATCTATGCAAAACCAACAGCCAACATCATTCTTAATGGAGAGAGGCTGAAAACATTCCCCTCGAAAACAGGAACAAGACAAGGATGCCCTTTATCACCACTCCTATTTAACACTGTGCTGGAAGTTCTAGCTAGAGCAATAAGGCAAGAGAAAGAAATAAAGGTAACCAAATTGGTAATGAAGAAGTTAAACTCTCCCTGTTTGCAGATGATATGATACTATACATAGAAAACCCTAAAGACTCCACGAGAAATCTACTGGAACTAATAGAAAGATTCAGCAGAGTAGCAGGATACAAGATAAACATTCAAAAATCAGTTGGATTCCTATACACCAGTAAAGAGAACGATGAAAAGGAGATCAGGAAATCAATACCATTTTCAATAGCCCCTAAAAAGATAAAATACTTAGGAAGAAATCTGACCAGGAATGTAAAAGACCTATACAAAGAAAACTACAAAACACTGCTGCATGAAACCCAAAGGGATCTACATAAATGGAAAAACATACCATGCTCATGGATAGGCAGACTCAACATTGTGAAAATGGCAATTCTACCTAAAGCAATTTAAAAATACAATGCAATCCCGATACAAATACCAACAACATTCTTCAAAGAGATGGAAAAACTAATTATTAACTTTATATGGAAAGGGAAGAAACCCTGAATAAGTAAAGCACTACTGAAGAAGAAGAATAAAGTTAGAGGACTCACACTACCTGACTTGAGAACTTACTATACAGCTACGGTGCTCAAAACAGCCCGGTACTGGTACAACAACAGAGACATTGACCAATGGAACAGAATTGAGAACCCAGATGTAAATCCATCCACCTACGGTCACCTGATCTTCGACAAGGGCCCAAAATACATCAAATGGGGAAAAGACAGTCTTTTTAACAAATGGTGCTGGCAAAACTGGATATCCATTTGCAAAAAAATGAAACAGGACCCATACCTCACACCGTATACAAAAACTACTTCAAAATGGATCAAAGACCTGAATATAAAGCCTCAAACTATAAAATTCATAGAAGAAAAAATAGGACCAACACTTCAGGCCTTAATACATGGCATTAACAGGATACAGACCATAAACATCAACACAAAAAACCCAATAGATAAACTAGATAACTGGGATCTTCTAAAAATCAAACATCTATGCTCTTCAAAAGACTTCACCAAAAGAGTCAAAAGAGAACCTACAGACTGGGAAAAAATTTTTGGACAGTACAAGTCAGACAAAGGTCTAATCTCCATAATCTACAAGAAAATCCAACACCTCTACAACAAAAAGACAAACAATCCTATCAAAAAATGGGCAAAGGAAATGAACAGACACTTCACCAAGGAAGACATTCAAATGAATGGCCAACAGACACATGAGGAAATGCTCGTAATCACTAGCCATTAGAGAAATGCAAATTAAAACCACAATGAGATACCATCTCACCCCGGCATTACTGGCACGAATCAAAAATACTGGAAATAACAAATGTTGGAGGGGCTGCGGGGAGATGGGAACTCTTATACACTGCTGGTGGGAATGCAAAATGATACAACCATTTTGGAAAATGATATGGCATTTCCTCAGAAAGCTAGAAATAGACATACCATTCGATCCAGCAATCCCACTCCTAGGAATATATCCTAGAGAAATAAGAGTCATCACTCGAATAGACATATACACACCTATGTTCATGGCAGCATTGTTCACAATAGCAAAATGATGGAAACAACCTCGATGTCCATCAACAGATGAATGGATACACAAACTATGGTACATACACACAATGGAGTACTATGCAACGAGAAAGAACAACAATGAATCTGTGAAGCATCTCATAACATGGATGAAACTGGAGGACATTATGCTGAGTGAAATAAGTCAATCACAAAAGGACAAATATTGTATGAGACCTCTATTGTAAAAACCCATAAAAAAATTCACATGCAAAATGTAACAATCCTTGTTGGTTACCAGGGATGGGAGGGGAGGGGGAAATACTAAATAGGCAATAGATAAGTGGTACCTTGGGTGAGAGGTGAGATAGTACACAGTACAGGGGAAACTAACACAACCTGCACAAGGAAAGATCATGGAGGCCCTATAGACACATCCAAACCCCCCGAGGGACTGAGTTGCTGGACAGAGGGCTCTGGGGACCATGGTCTCGGGGAACATCTAGCTCAATTGGCATGACACTACTTATAAAGATAATGCTCTACATTCTACCTTGGTGAGTAGTGTCTGGGGTCTTAAAAGCCTATGAGCGGCCATCTAAGATACTCCACTGGTCTCATCCCTTCAGGAGCAAGGGAGAATGAAGAGAACAGGATACAAGGAAAAGATTAGTCCAAAGGACTAATTGTCCACAGCTACCAAGGCCTCCACCGGACTGAGTCCAGTACAGCTAGATGGTACCCGGCTACCACCACTCACTGCTCTGACCAGGATCACAAGAGAGGGTTCTGGACAGAGCTGGAGAAGGATGTAGAGCATAATTTTAACTCCCCCCCCCCCCAAAAAAGACCAGATTTACTGGCCTAAAGAATACTGGAGAAACCTCAAGAGTATGGCCCCCAGACACCCTTTCAGCTCAGAGGTGAAGTTACCTTCGAGGTTCGATGTTAAGCCTGGGAGTGGACAGCCCAGTAAAACTAAATGGGACTAACAAGGTACAGGAGTCCGGTGACAAAGGCCAGAAGGCAGAGGGGGAGTAGGAAACTGATGATAAGGAACACAAATTGAGTAAGGACACTGTCGATGTGTTGTGAGATTGTTGACCACTGTTATAGGGCAACATTTGTAGTAACTATTAAATGGGAGGCTGTTTTGTCCTGTAAGCCTTCATCTTGGGCGAGAATGGCAGCACAATTGGAAGAGCATAGTCAATATCACTTAAATGTGTAAGTAAAAAGTTTTGAAATGGTGTTAAAAAAAAAAAAACCAAATGAGACTAATGAGGTACAGTAGTCCAGTGACAAGGGCCAGAAGACAGAAGGGGACAAGGAAGTCCCCTGGTGATAGGGAACACAAGGTAGAGTAAGGATATTCTTGATGTGTTGTGAGATTGTTAACCATTGTCATAGGGCAACCTTTGTACTAACTGTTAAATGAGAAACTATTTTGTTCTGTAAGCCTTCATCTTAAGTGAGAATAACAGCACAGTTGGAAGAGTGTAGTCAGTGTCACTGAACTGTGTATGCAGAAATTTTTGAAACGGTGTATCTTTGGCTATCTGTATTTTCATCAAAAAAAAAAAAAAAAGGTTGAGAATTTAGAGGCTTAATATGTTGTGGGGTTGTTAACCAATGTCATAAAACAACATGTGTACTACTGTTTCATGAGAAACTATTTGTTCTGTAAGCCTTCACCTGAAGTACAATAAAATATATTAAAAAAAAAAATCTGTGTATTAATTTGGCTGGTCCATGATTCCTGGTATTGTGTGATTTTCCTATGTGTTATAAATCCTGCCTCTATGATGTTAATGAGGGAGGATGGGTGGCAGTTGTGTTAGTGAGGCAGGACTCAACCTACAAGATTGCATTGTGTCCTGAGGCAATCTCTTGAGATATAAAAGACAGAAGTGAGCAGAGAGAGAGGGGGACCTCAGACCACCAAGAAACCAGTGCCAGGAGCAGAGCCTGTCCTTTGGCCCTGGGGTCCCTGAACGGAGAAACTCCTAGTCCAGGGGAACACTAACGAAAAGGTCATCAGAGAGAGAGAGCCTTCCCCTGGAGGTGATGCCCTGAATTTGGACTTTTAGCCTACTTTACTGTGAATAAACAAATTTCTCTTTGTTAAAGCCATCCACTTGTGGTATTTCTGTTGTAGCAGCACTAGATGACTAAGACACCTCGTAAGTAGATCCTCATGCATCTGTCAGTTTGTCATACTGTGGTGGCTTGTGTGTTGCTGTGATGTTGGAAGCTACACTACCAGTATTTCAAATACCGCAGGGACACCTATGGTGGATAGGTTTCAGCAGAGCTTCCAGACTAAGACAGATTTAGAAGAAGGACCTGGCAGTCGACTTCTGAAAAATTGGCCAGTGAAAACCTTATGAATAGCAGTGGAACACTGTCTGGTATAGTGCCAGAGGATAAGCCCCTCAGATCAAAAGCCCCTCAGGTCAAAGTAGGAGTCTGGAAGAGCTGCTTCCTCAAAGTAGCTGAAGACACTGCTGTCAAGTCAATTCTGACGCATAGCGACCCTGAAGGACAGAGTAAAACTGCCTCATAGGGTTTCCAAGGAGCAGCTGGTGGATTCAAACTGCTTGCCTTTTGGGTAGCAGCCAATCTCTTAACCACTGTGCCACCAGGGCTCCCCTCAAAGTAGAGTCAACCTTAATGATGTGGGTAGAGGAAAGCTTTTGGGACCTTCATTTGCTGAGGTGGCATGACTCAAAATGAAAAGAAACAGCTGCAAACATCCATTAATAATGGGAACGTGGAATGTATGAAGTATGAATCTAGGAAAATTGGAGTTGCCAAAAATGAAATGGACCACATGATATTCTAGGCATTTGTGAGCTGAAATGGACTGGTATTGGCCATTTTGAATCAGATAATCACATGGTCTATCATGCGGGGAGTGACAAATTGAAGAGGAATAGTATCACAGTCATCATCAAAAACATTTCAAGGTCGATCCCGATCTATCCTGAAGTGCATCGCTGTCACTGATAGGATAACATCCATACGCCTACAAGGACGACCAGTTAATATGACTATTATTCAAATTTATGCACCAACTACTAATGCCAAAGATGAAGACATTGAAGACTTTTGCCAACTTCTGAGGTTGAAATGGATCAAACACGTAGTCAAGATGCATTGATAATTACTGGTGATTGGAATGCAAAAGTTAGAAACCAAGAAGTAGTATCGGTAGTTGGAAAATATGGCCTTGGTGATAAAAATGATGCTGGAAATCACAAGATAGAATTTTGCAAGACCAACGGCTTCAAGGCACATACCTTTTTTCAACAACATAAATGGTGACTATACATGTGGACTTTGCCCAATGAAATACACAGGAAATGAATCGACTATATCTGTAGAAAGAGACGATGGAGAAGATCAGTATCATCAGGCAGAACAAGGCCAGGGGCTGACTATAGAAACAGACCATCCATTTCCCATATGCAAATTCACAAGAGCCAAAATATAACCTTGAGTATATCCCACCTGAATTTAGAGACCATCTCTAGAATGGATTTGATGCACTGGACACTAATGACTGAAGACAAGGTGAGTTGAAGAATGACAGCAAGGATATCATACATAAAGAAAGTAAAAGGTCACTAAAAAGACAAGAAAGAAAAGACCAAAATGGATGTCAGAAGAGACACAAACTTGCTCTTGAACATAGAGCAGCTAAAGCGAATGGCAGAAATGGTGACGTAAAAGAGAGAAACAGAAGATTTCAAAGGGCAGCTTGAGAAGACGAAGTAAAATATTATAATGAAATGTGGAAAGACCTAGAGTTAGAAAACCAAAAGGGAAGGACATGCTTGGCATTTCTCAAGCTAAAAGAACTGAAAAAAATATTCAAGCCTCGAACTGCAATTTTGAAGGAGTCTATGGGAAAAATATTGAACAATGCAGGAAGCATCAAAACAAGGTGGATGGAAGACAGAGAGTCACTGAACCAAAAAGAATTAGTTGACTTTCAACCATTTCAGAAGACAGCATACGATCAAGAACCAACGGTACTGAAGGAAGAAGTCCAAGCTGCACTGAAGGCATTGGTTAAAAACAAGGCTCCAGGAATTGACAGAATACCAACTGCGATGTTTCAACAAATGATACAGCACTGGAGGTGCTCACTCGACTGTCAAGAAATTTGGAAGACAGCTTTCTGACCAACTGGCTAGAAGAGATCCATATTTGCGCCTATTCCAAAGAAAGGTGATCCAGCAGAGAATGTGGAAAGTATTGAATAATATCATTAATATCACACAAAAGCAAAATTTTGAAAGTGGCTACAACAGCACATCGACAGGGAACTGCCAGAAGTTCAAGCCAGATTCAGAAGAGGACGTGGAACGAGGGATATCATTGTCGATAGCAGAGGGATCTTGGCTGAAAGCAGAGAATACCAGAAAGATGTTTACTTGTGTTTCATTGACTATGCAAAGCCATTTGACTGTGTGGACCATAACAAATTACGGATAACATTGTGAAGAGTGGGAATTCCAGAACACTTAATTGTGCTCATGAGGAACTTGTACATAGACCGAGAGGCAGTCATTCAAACAAAACAAGGGGATACTGCATGGTTTAAAGTCAGGAAAGATGTGCATCAGGGTTGCATCCTTTCACCATCCTTATTTGTCTGTATGCTGAGTAAATAATCCAAGAAACTGGACTATTAAAAGAAGAATTCGGCATCAGGATTGGAGGAAGACCATTAACAACCTGCTGTATGCAGGTGACACGACCTTGCTTGCAGAAAGTGAAGAGGACTTGAAGGACTTACTGATGAAGACTACTGCCTCTGGTATGGATTACACCTCAACGTGAAAACAAAAATCCTCACAACTGGCCCAATAAGCAACATCATGACACAGAAAAGACTGAGATTGTCAAGGATTTCATTTTACTTGGATCCACAATCAACGCCCATGGAAACTGCAGTCAACAAATCAAACAACGCATTGCACTGGGCAAATCTGCTGCAAAAGTCCTCTTTAAAGTGTTAAAAAGCCAAGATGTCACTTTGAGGACTAAGGTGCGCCTGACCCAAGGCCACGGTATTTTCAATCGCCTCATATGCAAGTGAAAGTTGGGCAATGAATAAGAAAGACCAAATAAGAATTGACGCCTTTGAATTATGGTGTTGGCAAAAAATATTGAGTATACCATGGACTGCCAAAAGAACGGACAGACTTGTCTTGGAAGAAGTACAGCCAGGATGCTCCTCAGAAGCAAGGATGGCAAGCTTTTGTCTCACGTACTTTGGACATGTTATCAGGAGGGACCAGTCCCTGGAGAAGGACATCATGCTTGGTAAGGGAGAGGGTCAGCCAAAAAGAGGAAGAGCCTCAAGGAGATAGGCTGACACAGTGGCTGCAACAATGGGCTCAAGCATAGCAAAGACTGTGAGGATGGCGCAGGACTGGGCAGTGTTTCGTTCTGTTTACATGGGGTCACTTATGAGTTGCAACTGACTCGATGCCATCTAATAACGACAACAATGTAAGTAGATACTTCATCCATGATGGAGTTCCTTTGTGACAGATTTAATAAATGTTCTTTCAGAAAAGAGAGGCATAAAAGGAGCCACCACCGTAGCCCAAAAAAAGTTTCATATTTCCTTATGAGTTAAAGGTTGACTAAAGAATGCTCAGCTAAGGGGAGGATGTAGGGTTTGACCTTATCAGTGAATACGGTGATTAAACAGCTTGGAAGCTGAAGCTTTGGGCACATACTAAGCCAGACTGTGAGCTGAGACAAAGGACCCAGAAGTAGGGTTCTATTAAGGTAACTCTTGAGAAAATCTGCCCACTTAACAGAAACTTGTCTCCACAGGAAAGTAAGTTTGTAGAAGGCATATATTTTATTTTTTTCTTGTTACAAAATAGCATAGTAAACTTTAAATGAGAAAGTGTCTTGTCACTTCTATTTTTAACATAAAATTCTTATTCTTTAAAAAGCCCCAAGCCTTCCTGGCTTATGAAAACACACAATATCCCTTTCTTCAAGCTGCCAACCTGTAAGGAATAAAAAAAGAAAGAAAGGAAAAAAAAAAGACATTGTAGCCCTGGTTCTATGGAAGCAACTAGTACATTCTACAATTTTGTTTTCTAGGTGAGATTTTAAAATGACTAATTGGCTATTCTGCTTCTGGTTCACTTTCCTTTTTCTCAATTGTATAAAATTGATTGGGTTTTATCTCTTTTTCCAAATAAGTACCACTAGGTCAAATAAAACATGGTATGTATTTGTATAGCTATTTAGATAAACCCACCTTCAAATTAGACTAACAAAGAACTGGCTCACTCACTTCTCAAGAGTTGACTTCCCATATGTTGACTGAGTTTATTTAGTTGTATTTACACAGTTAAGATTTTTCTAAAAGGTGTATTTTTATGTTGAAAGTATGGACAGGAAGATTAAGGAAATACTTTCCTAGAATATTTATCTTCTGGGAAATGGTCACAAGATTATGCTCTGAGATTTTAATGTGTGTTGTCTTATTTTGCTCTAACTGTTATTATAAGATGCTTACCGTGTTTGTTAACAATTAAGATATATATTAACTTTCAGATAGCTAGGTAGAAAGCCCTACCAATTTTTATTTCTTGTTATTTCAAGAAAAGAAGTCTACCAACCTGACCCAGGTAACACACAGAAGAGCAGTAGTTTAGAGCACTAAGGATTTTTTTAAAGGAATCTTTTACTTGTTCATACATTCCTCAAATTACACAGAGTACTGAGCAAGGCAGTGGGTAAGCATGCGTGGACGGTCCTCTGTGGTCTAGCTTTGTCTTCTCAGCTCAGAGCAGTCTCACACAAGCACATCCACATACAGTGAGGGCATCTATGGAAGGGTTTCTCAACTCTGATGTTATTGACATTGGGGACTTGCTCAAATGCCAAATAATCAGTCCCTATCTCAGATCCTAAACAGCCCTGGTGGTGCAACGGTTAAGTCCTTGACTACTAACTGAAAGGTTGGTGGTTCAAACTCACCCAGCAGCTTCAAGGGAGCAAGACCTGGTGATCTCTTCCGATAAAGATTACAGCCTAGAAAACCCTATGAGGCAGTTCTGCTCTGTCATGTGAGGTTGCTATGAGTTGAAAATTGACTTGACAGCACCTAATAATAACAACCACTAATCCGATAATAACAGGGAAGTAATTTAGTCAGTGAGAATGTTTTCTTTGTTATAAACACAACCTAATTCTTCTTTGTGGGGAAGTGTCCTGAACATCATAGGCTGTTTACCAACATCCCTGGCCTTGACCTACCAGGTACCAGTAGTATCCTCCCTCAGTGTGACAACCAAAAATATCTCCAGACATGGCCAAATGTCCTCCAAATTGTCCTTGGTTGAGAAACATTAGCCTATGGTAATGGAAACTTACTCAGCTCAGAATGAGAGCATTAAGTTCCTACTCCCCTGAAAGGAAGTTTGAAAATTTTTTAATAACAGAAAGTCAGGGGGATTGACCAGTGGGATAAGTCCACATGGATCCTGAGAGGCCCAAGGCAAGAGAGAGGAAGAACAGGGTTGGTTGCTCAGGGAAGATTGGGGAGATAAAGAAAGGAAATGTCTATTCTAAAGGCACACAAAAGAATGAGGGATTTTCTTTAACAAAGGGCTCCAGCAAAATTCAACTTTGTCACTGGCATGTCCTAGCGACAGGAGGGAGAGAGAGGATGATAATTAGACTAATTTCTTGTCTTCAAGGAATCCACATTTACTGGTTGAGGAAGACAAACTCTGATAAATGAAGGCCTCCACAGGAGAACAGAGAAGGAGTCAAGGGTGGTGCCCATGAGAAGCCAAAGGTCTGAGTTCACCAGGGCAGAGAAGGTGAGGGTAGAGGGATTGAGGGAGGGCAAACCTGGGAACTGTAAGTAGCTGGGTCTAGCTTGGAAATGGTGGAAGACAAGAGAGGATGGAGAGGTCAACAGAGCCTTTACTGTTAGAGGCCTTGGATTAAGTTAAGTTTTAGAACTTAATTCCTGCCTTCTGGGAATTTGTACTCTAAGTGGGTGAAACAGACTACGCTAATACGAAAGGATATGCAGTGCTGTGAACAAAGTTTATCCAAAGCATCCTAGGATTTTTGGGATCCCTGAATTCCACAGGTCACCTTATCAGCATAGATTTCCATGGCATGTGTGTGTGTGAACTGCCCTGGGAAAAAGCAGGAAAAAGACATGGAATAGAGGTAGCATGGTGGTTCACCATGGATTAGGATTATTTTCACAAACCAAAACTTTGTTCTGGTGTGATGAACTACCATAGCCTCTCATTTTGAGTAGGAACTTAAGACTTAATTCTGGTCCCATTCCCTTCTGCTACAATGGTTGTCTCTCCCTTTTCCCTTGTTCTGTGCCGTCGAGGCAGTTCCAACTCATAGCAACCTAATGTGACACAGGAGAACTGCCCCACAGGCTTTTCTTTTGGCTATAATCTTACAGAAGCAGATCACCAGGAACTTTCTCCTGCTGAGACACTGGGTGGGTTGGAAACACGGACCTTTTGGTTAGCAGCCAAGAGCTTAACTGCTGTGCCACCAGGGATCCTCCTCATTTAGTCTCCCCTACTTCTTACTGTATAATACTTCTTGAGTAAAAGTCATCCTTGCCTGGTTTAACACTGTCCGATGCAATTTTTTCTTCCACACCAGACACAAAGGTACTAAATTAAAACTTGATGAACAAACCCACACATTTGTCCTTCCATCTCCCAGTAATCCTTGCTGTCACTCACCTGACTGCCACAGAGAAAAACTGCTCAGAAAACTTCTTTTAAGTGGCATGGATATTTAAAGAAAGACCCTGGCTCTCATCACCCAGTCCATACAGACATGAAAGTTGCAGGCAGTATAAACAGTAACTCTCATTCTTAACTAAGCAAATTCTGACATCTCAGAAAAGCAGAAGAAATTCAGACATGGTCAAAAAAAAAAAAAAAATGCTTTAAAAACTAACTGCGGGCTATTCCTAAGCTTTTGTCTTAGTAATCTTTTTTAAACCCAATGTTCAGAAAGCATTCACTTCACTTTGACGAAATACATTAAGCTTCACTATACTACACATTTATCTCATTCTATCAAAAAACCATTCCCCATTCTCTCTGTTGAGCTGTATTTTGATAAATGTGTAGACTAGAGTTCCCACCACAAAAATAGCCCTGTATACACCACCAGGAAATTAAAAACAAAAGAACACCTAACAGCTATCTGTTTTAAGACCCAATCAACCATATCAAACAAACAAAAAACCAAACCCAGTGCTGTCAAGTCGACTCTGACTCACAGCGACCTCACAGGGTTTCCAAGGCTGTAAATCTCTGTGGAAGCAGATTGCCACATCTTTCTCCTGCAGAGCCACAGGTGGCTTTGAACCGCTGACCTTTGGTTTAGCAGTCGATTGCTTTAACCGTTGTGCCACTAGGGCTCCTGCAAACAACAACAGGCTCGGTGAAACAATTCCCTATCCCTTCCTCCAAGCCCCAACAGTATACCAAAGATACATTTCAATAATTCAGGGAGTTTTCATGAGTTAATTACAACAAAAGTTTTGTTGGGGGGGGGGAAACCCAGCTAATTTTTCTCTCTGTTTGACTAATAAAAGCCATGATTTTATGGAAAAGCAATAAAAACTCTAGATAAATATCTGTGGTGTAGATTAACAAAAATGTGTAAGGATATTCCAATTTCTATGTCAACATTAATTAGTGCTCCGCTCCGACATCTTTTGCCTTTGTTTTAATTTAAATGTAAATTTCAAGTGAATTTTATATTTTAGATTCTGTCTTTTCTTATTGACAAATAAGATGAGAAGAACATATCAGGAGAGACTAGATCTTCCACATGCCAATTAACGGCATGATACGCATAATTATTACAGGATAAAGATGAAGCAGGTAAAGCTAAAAATCCCTAATGGAAACATATTCGAATGAGGAACAGAAGATCAGGAGGATATGAAAACAGACTCTCATCCTATCTAAAGCCTAAACTACAGCTTCCTATACCTCCTCAGTGACTTTGATTCAACAGACACTTATTGAGCACAGACTGTTTGCCAGGCAATGCTAAGCACTGAGGACAAAAAGATGAAGCCATAATCACAATCTCATTTATAGGGGTTTAGTATTCTCTGATCACAACTGGTACACAAAAATCACATATTTATATAAAACTTATCCTGCACTGTCCAATATAGAAACTTCTAGCCAAATGTGCCCATTTAAATTTTAAAATAAATTTTTAAAAACTCACTTCCTCAGTCTCATTAGACACATTTAAGGACTCGACAAAATAGCTACACCTGGCTGTTGGCTACTGTTATGGATTGAATTGTGTCCTCCAAAAATGTGTGCTGTAAATCTTTATCCCTGTATCGGAAGAAAATTAAAACGAATCCACGAGGGCCAAAGTACAACCTTGAGTATATCCCATCTGAATTCAGAGCCCATCTCAAGAACAGATTTGATACACTAAACACTAATGACCAAAGACCAGACAAGCTGTGAGATGACATCAAGAAGGACATCATACATAAAGCAAAAGGTCGTTTAAAAGATAGGAAAGAAAAGACCAAAATGAATGTCAGAAGAGACTCTGAAAATTGCTCTTGAACGTAGAGTAGCCAAAGCAAATGGAAGAAATAATGCACTAAAAGAGCTGAACAGAAGATTTAAATGGGTGGCTCAAGAAGACAAAGTAAATATTATAATGAAATGTGCAAAGACCTAACACACTTGGCATTTCTCAAGCCAAAGAACTGAAGAAAAAAATTCAAACGTCATGTTGCAATTCTGAAGAATTCTATGGGCAAAATATTGAATGACCCAAGAAGCATCAAAAGAAGATGGAGGGAAGACACAGAGTCACTGTACTGAAAAGAAATGGTTGACGTTCAGCCATTTCAGGAGGTAGCATACGATCAAGAACCCATGGTACTGAAGGAACATGTCCAAGCTGCACTGAAGGGAATGGTGAAAAGTAAGAGCCCAGGAATTGATGGAATATCAGTTCAGATGTTTCAACAGACGGATGTAGCGCTGGAGGTGCTCAATGGTCGATGTCAAGGAATTTGGAAGAGAGCTTCCTGGCCAACCAACTGGAAGAGATCGATCTTTGCGCCCATTCCAAAGAAAGGTGATCCAACAGAATGCGTAAATTATCGAATAATATCAAACGCAAGTAAAATTTTGCTGAAGATCATTTAAAAGGAGTTGCAGCAGTACACTGAAAGGGAACTGCCAGATGTTCAAGCCGGACTCAGAAGAGGACGTGGAATGAGGGATATCATTGTTGATGGCAGATGGATCTCGGCAGAAAGCAGAGAATATCAGAAGGATGTTTACCTGTGTGTTTACTGACTATGCAAAGTGTGGATCAGAACAAATTATGGATAACAACTGCAAAGCATAGGAATTACAGAACACTTAATTGTACTCCTATACATAGATCAAGAGATAGTTGTTTGAACAGAACAAGGGGCTACTGCTTGGTTTAAAATCAGGAAAGGTGTGCGTCAGGGTTGGATCCTTTCACCGTATTTATTCAGTCTGTATGCTGAGCAAATAATCTGAGAAGCTGTACTATATGAAGAAGAACAGGGCATCAGGACTGGAGGAAGACTTGTTAACAACCTGTGACACACAGATGACACAACCTTGCTGCAAGTGAAGACTTGAAGCACTTACTGATGACGATCAAAGACTACAGCCAGCCTTCAGTATGGATTACACCTCAACTTAAAGAAAACAAAAATCCTCACACCTGGACCAATAAGCAACATCATGATAAATGGAGAAAAGACTGAAGTTGTCAAGGATTTCATTTTACTTGGATTCACAATCAATGCCCATGGAAACAGCAGTCAAGACATCAAATGGCGTACTGCAGTGGGAAAATCTGCTGCAAAAGACCTCTTCAGTGTGTTGAAAAGCAAAGATGTCATTTTGAGGACTAAGGTGCACCTGACCCAAGCCATGATATTTTCAATTACCTCATATGCATGTGAAAGCTGGATAATGATTAAAGAAGACTGAAGAAGAATTGATGCCTTTGAATTACAGTGTTGGTGAAGAATATTGAATATACCATGGACTGCCAGAAGAACTAACAAATCTTCCTTGGAAGAAGTACAGCCAGAATGCTCCTAAGAAATGGGGATGGTGAGACTTCATCTCACATACTTTGGACATGTTATCAGGGGGACCAGTCCTTGAAGAAGGACATCATGCTTGGTAAAGTAGACCAGACCTGTTGTCATCGAGGCAATTCTGACTCATAGCGACCCTAAAGGACATAGTAGAACTGCCCCATACGGTTTCCAAGGAGCGCCTGGTGGATTCAAACTGCTGACCTTTTGGTTAGCAGCCATAGCTCTTAACCACTACGCCACCAAGGTTTCTGGTAAAGTAGAGGGTGAGCAAAAAAGAGGAAGACCCTCAACAAGACGGATTGACACAATGGGTTCAAGCATTAACAACGACTGTGAGGATGGCGCACGACTGGGCAGTGTTTGTTCTGTTGTAGGTAGAGTAGCTAAGAGTCAGAACCAACTCAATGGGCACCTAACAACAACATCGTATCTGTGGGTGGAATCCCATTTGGGAATAGGGTTTTCCTTGTTATGTTAATGAGGTCATGTCAGTATAGGGTGTGTCTTAAACCTAACCACTTTTGAGATATAAAAGGAGCAGGTTAGGCACATCAGAAAATAATAAGCAGGAATAGGGAAAGACAGATGCCGCATGGAGCTCTCCAAGGACACCTAGAAGAACTCTAGAGAAGCTGAGACAAGGATATTTCCCCCCTAGAATGACTCCCTTGAATTTGGACCTCTAGCCTCCTGAACCATGAGAAAATAAATTTCTGTTCTTTAAAACCACCCACTTGTGGTATTTCTGTTACAGCAGCACTAGCAAACCAAGCCAGCTGCCATACTAAGCAGTGCAGCACCTGGAGACTACATCCATCATCACAGAAAGTTCTATCAGATAGTTCTGCACAGACTCAGTTCAGATGCGAAATTATTAATCCATCACTTACTGATCCTATGACATTAGGGAAGCTGGTGAGTCTGTTTTCTTTGCCATAGACACAATCTAGTCTGTCAATAGAAGATTAGCTAAATAAATTACGATCTATAAATACAATAGAATGCTATGGAACAGTTAAAAACACCAAGTTACATCTATAGGTACTAGCACACAAAGATCTCCACAACCAAATATTGACAGGAATAAAGCAAGCTGGACTAAGAAATGTCCAATGTATTACCATTTATGTAAAACACACATTCATATATGAAATCTATCACATATTTTTCTGCAGACATATCTCTAAATATAGAAATACATAGAAAAATCTGTATACTAAACAGACAAATGTAGTTACCCCTAGGGTGGTGGCCAAAAGGTATTTTGCTATTTATAAAATTTAAAATAAAATTTAAAACACGTCGATTTAGCATAAGATATTAATATTTTCTGTACAAAGATGAAGATGCTAACAGCAATCACTACCCCATCAGTACCTTCCAGATACCAATAAAAGAGCTTTGAGTATTAAAAAACATTACTTATATGTAAAACTTGGTCAAGTCTAGAGTCCTCGGATATAAAGAGTGTAAAAATAGTACATTATGATTCGTAAATTCCTTTAGAAGAAATTTCAAACCTACAGACGCAAACAGTTGTTACCTTTCGAGACCAAACTCTGATTAGTGATGACTCAACTCTCCACTGTGCTGAAATTTGTTCACGTGCCTTTGTTCCCCAATCAAGTATTTAGCCTCAGCTATGGTGGTCGAATTCTAACAAATTAGTCATTAAAAACCCTACAGAGCACAGTCCTATTCTGACACACACAGGGTCGCCATGAGTTGGAATCAACTCAAAGGCAAATGGTATTGTTTTGTTTTGTTTTTACAGGCCAGACAATTGGGAGGAAGATGTGAATATGAGAGACCTAGTCCCTGCCCTCAACATGCTGATAGTCTACCCAGAAAGGAACACATTCAACAAGTTTATACAACAAAATGGGATAAATGTCATCAAGCAGAAGTTTGGGGAGATACAAACACATACAGAATTGAAAGGATAGTAGGAAGTTAGTGGACAAAATGTGTGTTGAGGGGAGACAAGCAATGATTCAAGCAAAGATACAGAAATGTAAAGCCCAGATATGAAAGAGAAATGGAAAGAACTCCCAATCGGCTGGATAGAGGAGTGGGAAAGGGGAGAAATGAGACAGAGCTGGATCATGCAGAGGTTTGTCAGCCATGGTATGGAATTTAGGATTTTATCTTAAAGGAAGACACAGAGGTGTGTTTTTACACAGAGGAGTGCCATGATCGGTTCTGTTTTTACAGAAAACTTATTCTGGTTCCAGGGTGGAGACTGGAAGAATAGGTGTTATAAATTGGCAAGATGCAATGTTGGCCCCTAGACTATGGGAGTAGCAACTGGGATAGAGAAAAGGGGACTGATTTGAGAGCGGGCAGGGACAGAATGTGCATGATTTGAACTTCTTTCAGCTGATGGAGAAGATAAGTATACTAAATGGTCATATCGGGGTAAGGTATAGGAAATCAGCAAATTTCTCTTAGACGCCTTTTTTTTTTTGGTGCTAAAGATCTTCATCTCCTTTTATAGGTCCATACTTTTATCTACAATCCCCAAATCCAAAAAACTCTTAAAAATGGAAAGGTTGATGGCAGCAACCCCAACTTGAATTAACATGAGGTTCTTCATTTTGCCTTATCTCATTCTACATGAATATTCATATATTTCCCTGCAGAAATATTAATATCTGTGATTATGGATGCTGCCAGGGAACACATTAGGTTTCTTACATAACAAACCATGTAATGCACTATATCACCCTTCTAAAATTTAAACAACATCTCAACTTGGCTACACATTTGGCCCTATGGTTTCTGATAAGCAATCATGGACCTGTAAATTTCCACTTTGGTTTTCCTGCTTTTAAAGACAGCTGAGATCTTGCTGATACATACCATTGATCACACAGCCGTGTGTTTGTGTGTGTGTGTTTGGGAACGGAGGTGGGATGTGAGAGAGCTAGTATTGTTGACTGTGCATAAGATCTGGAGTTCAGAATGTTTGTATTTTAAGTGTTGACCTTTACATGCATTAGATACATGGCAATGTTCATTTTCAGGAAGGTTTTGCCAAAGTAGAGAATCTGCTACAGGGCTAGCCCTATGCATCTGTCCCTCTGGGGACTGATACTTATTTCTAACAAGGTGTCTGCTAGAAGAAGCCAGGAGCATCAAAAGGAATCAATCCCATGCCTTCACCTACAACCACCAACCTTCATTCATTTTTTTAAACCACTGGCCCAGTTCTCTGCTAAGGGATTTGGAGCCTACTACCAGTGAATGATAGATAATCCCAAACCATTCTCAGGAAAGTTGTTCTACAGAGGATGCTTTATAAGTATTTGTTAAAACAATAAACTAAAAAAAAAAAAAAAAAAAAAGATATGAATCTACATATTTGTATGTTATTTATGTTAACAAAAATGTTAATTTTATACCATCAAGAAATGAGAAAGATGGACTGCTGTCTTTTTTTTGTTTTTGAAGTTGAGTACAAGGTTTGAGAGAGGGGAAAAGAGAGCACCTGGGGAAGCCTCTCCTTTGGTGGGTGAATTTGAAGAGACAGGTGGACGAAGAATTTAAGCACATCTTCTGACTGTCTTGTACTGTATCTGCCCACTGGCACCTCTCATTAAAGACTTACCTTATTTTATCAAGTAATTTTTGGAGTTGGATTTATATTCACTTTTGGACTGCCACTGACCTGGAAGTTAACCTAGGAGTCTTTGGGTTGCAAAGATAATAAAGTAGGGAGGTTCCTGGTAGCCTTAGGTCCTTTTGAACGCTGAAGAAAGTGGCCAGAAAGGTCTTACCTTCAACACATGAAGGCTGCGCCCGAGTTGTGCCAGCAACCTGTCCCGGGAAGCAGGAACACTTGACTGTTTGGGACCGCTCTTCGATGCGGTTTTTATTGCAGCACCTGTGCACGGCCACCACCTCACAGGTCCCTTGCTTGATTTGGTGGTGGCCTAGAAGGTAATGAGAGGGAAAAACAGACCCAATGCTAGTTAGGGGGATATGAAATCACCAAGAACATAACACTATCATTACATTTTCCAACTTCCTGAGCTATGCTTGTGCATCTTTGTAACTTTTTATTTTGATACATTTTCAAATGAATATAAAGGTCACATTCAAAATGGTGCAAAAAACTCCTGTTAAACCTGTGGTGGGCAAAACATTGGCTCCATGAACTTCGTCTCCTGGTGTCACATCCATGATCATGTCACATCACGTGGTACTGACCTGCACTAACTTAGTGACAATTTCTTGGAAGATGATTAGGAATTTGCAGAAGCAAGAATGAGTTTAGCAATAGGTGGAATGATTCCTATGGTGGGACTTAAGTGAGTAATCCCACCTTTGGAGTCTGTCATTCTACTCAAATGTCAGTTCTAGAAAGGGAGCATATCTGACTGGTCACATGTTGTTACAAATATGTTGAAGTCCTAAGCCTTGTCTGTACCTGTGAATGTGACCCTGTTTGGAAATAGGGTTTTTCTTTTGTTCTGTTAATGAGATGTCACACCAGGGTGTGGTGGGTTCTAAACCTAATCCCTTTTGAGTGGTGTCTTATAAAAGAACAGAACAGACACACAAATACACACAGAAGAAATCATGTGACAATCTAGCTACAAGTCCAGGGCTACAGACAAGGAAGGACTCCTCAAGCTGATGCCCTGATTTAGAAATCTAGCCTCCAAAACTGTGAGACAATAAATTTCTGGTCTTTAAAACCATCCTCTTTGTGGTGTATTTGTTATGGTTGCACCTGATAACTAAGACACATGACAAGTGTAGTAGCCAGCCTTTAAGACAGTCCCTTCCCACATTGTACCAGGGTTAGGCTGTATGACCAACAGCATACAGCAGAAGTGAGGGTGTCTCACTTCTGAGATTAGGTGGCCTCCATCTTGGGTGCTGCTCTCCCTCCCTCTCAAATCACTGACTCTGGGGAAACTGTGCATGAGTAGCCCCGTGGAAAGGTCCCTGTGGTGAGGAAGGGAAGTTTCTTCCAACAGTCCCACGAGTGAGCTTGCAAGCAGACTCCTTATGCAGTCCCCTCCCACAGGGAACCAGGGTTAGTCTGTGTGACAGTAGCGATATGGCGGCAGAAGGGATGGTATGTCACTTCCAAGATTACATCGTAAAAGACAGTGATGCCTGTTCACTTTCTGTCTCTCTGTTATCACTCTGGGGAAAACGATGTCATGAGGAGGAGCCCTATGGAGAGACCCACATGGTAAGGAACTAAGGTCTTCTGCCATCTATCACATAAGCTGAGTATGGAAACAGATCCTCCAGCTCCAGTTGAAACTTCAGAGACTACAGCCCCGGCCAACGGCTTAACTGCAATATCATGAGAGACCCTGAAACAGGACTACCCAGCTAAGCCACTCCCCGATTCCTGGCCCTCAGAACTTCATAAGAGAATATATGTTTATTGCTTTAAGTATCTAAGTTTTGGGATAATCTGTTATGCAATTATAATACATAACTAATACACCAACTCTGGCTATACCAGAGAGATTACCTTGGCTCTGATAGAAATAATTAAACAAGATTGTAGAGGCAATGTTTAGACATTATTAATAAAAGACAATGTTTTTGAATACCCTCAAGCACCCTTGTGATTTTCAGATACACCATTTACATATAAATTGTTATGTGAATTATAAGCAATCTCATCTACTTGTTAAAACAGGTTTCCCCAAGGATTTCCATTGGTTAAGTCTTTGCCTGGTTACCTGTTACCACACGTGCTTCAAAGTAACAAAACTAGCTTAAAAATATTCCATAATTGAGACTTTTTAATCCATGCAGCTAGGCCTTCCTCAAAATAACCTCTATATTATTCTGAATTTTTTCTTGCCCTTCCCTGTCATACTACCCTAAATGCTGGCGGAAGCAAATTCAATTACTGGAGAGAACATATACTAAGGCAAAGCTTTATTTGTAAAATACATAAAGGCAGAACCTGTGCCCAGAGACTCAAACTATCAGTGAGAACGTTTTCAAGCTACTACCAAAGAAAGCATGAATATGAAAGAAGTGATTAAAACTAAAAACCTAATGAAATGTTCACAACTACAGTGCTGATTTCCCATAGGACGTTGTATACAATTGAAAAAAAGGAGTAATTACAACATCAATAAAGTAGCATGAGACTTTAGCACAGAGTCAGCAGAAAAGTGAGGCTTGGGAAGGGTTAATGGAGATCCTTCCTCCGGTTTCTAATCGAAAATAAGCACCTTCAGTTCAAACATGTCCCAACAGCTAATGACTACTGTGTGGAGGGCCAAGATGATGAATTCATACACAGTCATCAATCAGTGACTGCCCTCCCTGTTGGCCACCATGCCTTAATTAGATTATTAAATGACCCTGGAGAGTCCCTAATGCAGGCGGCGCTAAACCTGATTTTAAAAAAAAAAATGAGAGAAATAATATGCTTTACTAACCTCTTGGAATACTCAAGAAGTGATCTGGACATTCAGTAATTTCATAGTTTGCTTACAACTGTGTTGCTAATTAGATAAGCATGTGTGGTGGGTTGAATAATGCCTCCCAAAAATTCTTGTCCACTTGGAACCTCACAATGTGACCTCGTTTGGAGACAGGGTCTTTGCAGATGTCATTAGCTTAGGCTCTTGAGATGAAATCATCCTGGAATTATGGTGGGTCTTATAGCCAATGACTGGTGTCCTTATAAAAAGAGGAGACACGCACACACAGGACACAGAGAAAGAGACGCAGAGGAAAGAAGGCTCTGTGGAGACCAAGACAGATGGGAGTGATGCACCTACAAGCCAAGGAAAGCTTTTGCCACCAGAAGCTAGGAGAGAGGCATAGGATGGAATCTCCTTTAAAGCCTCCAGAAGGCCCCAGCACCGCCGATACCTTGATTTCAGACTTCTGGCCTCCAGAACTTTGGGAGAATAAGTTTCTGTTGTTTTAAGCCATCAAGTTTGTAGCGGTTTGTTATGGCAGTGCTAGAAAATGAACACACACCATCCACAAATACGAGCGGCTTTATTTATTTTATTTTTCTTACTATTCCAACTGAGGACCTGGGTCCACACTATTGTACTTCACTGATTTTAAGATACACATTTTTTTTCACCTTTTAATGTATCAGGACTTGTCCCAGCTGATAGCATTTACAATTACAAGCAGCATTGCTTTTCTTTACTAAACCAAAAACCAAAGCAAACCTGTTGCTGTTGAGTCAATTCCAACTCATAGTGACCTTCTATGACAGAGTAGAACTGCCCCCATAGGATTTCCAAGGAGCGGCTGGTGGATTCGAACTGCCGATAAAAGAGCCGCATCTCTCACGATTCCACAGTGGATTTTGTGGTAGGTTGCAGGTGCTGTTCTGATTCCTTGTAAATAGTAACCTGTGTAATCTTATTAAAATGTGACGGGTAAGTACTACTTTTACTCTCTTATTTTACATTTGACAACATGTACAGAGATTATCTAACCTGCCCAAGGCTACACAGCTGGAAACGGAAAAGGCAGGATTCAAACCCAGACAGTGTTGATGCTCTCACGGGATACAGGGGAAGTTCCCCCCTTTACTAGCCAAAGACTTACCAGCCAAAATGGTGTCTCCACCACAGTAAGCCACAGGACATAGCTCAGTTTCCCACTGCAAACATCTTTTCTATTTGACGACAGGGTTTGTAGGACTCCCACAGAGGCAGTCTTTCAGGAAATGTGTACGCTGGTGACACTAGATCTTTGAATAAGGGTATGCCTCATTTCTTTGTCATTTACAGCTCCTTGCACAGAGGATAGGTACCAGAAATAGTCACTGACTATACCTGCCTGAGAAGCTCATGTTGTAACAACATACAACAACGTCTGATGTATGATGTTGTTGGATGGGGAAAAATAAAAGCTGATTACAAACAAGAAGCTAGTGGCTTTTATGGTACAATTCCCTATTCATTATGGCTGGTACCAGAGAGTGGCCACTTCAAGCGACCTCACTTAAAGACAAATTTTCCCTCTTAAACAGAGAGGGATCATTTTGGTTGCGTTCCATCTTGAAAAATGAAGGGAAATATATGTACATAACATGAGGCCCGTGCCGTGAGTGAGAGGCTGTAGCTGAACTTTCTCAGGGCAAACGACGTTAGAGTGTAGAGTTCCATGGTATGAAGTGGAGGAGATGAGACTGAGGTACCTAGAAGCACGGCTGCTCTCTGGTGGGTAACTGGCCAAAGAGAAAATAAACCACTACCCTCTTTGTGCTATTAATTCTTGTCAGTTGCTGGGCCATTTCCATTCTGGTTGTGTCTGGATGGGTAGGTGGGCAGGTATTTATTTCTGTTTATTTAACCAACACTTTAAAGAGCAGTGCCTGGTACATAGTACGTTGTACCTGTGTTTTATGCCTGAGGAAACCTAAAACTGTTACTTGATTCCTTCCCACGCTTCTGAAATTATAATCCAGTTGGATATTTTCTTTTTTAAAAAGAAGACTTAAAAATATTGGCATAGAAGGTCCCTGGGTGGTGCAGTTTGCACTCAGCTGGTAACCAAAAGATTGGCAGTTCAAACCCATTCAGAAGCACCACGGAAGAAACAGGCCTGGCGATCTGCTTCCATAAAGATTACAGCCAAAAAAACCCTATGGGGCAGTTCTACTCTGTAACACGTGGGCTCTCCTAAGTCACTAAAACCACCGCCACCAAGTACAACAAAAATATTGACCCAATTGTTAAGATGTAGGGTGCCTAGTTTTCACCCACCAGAAAAGATAATGTAGACACTATTAAGCATTACGGTAATCCTTACTACAAAAGCGACTGCTTTAGAGGATAGTTTAACTGTATCTACAGAGTAAATTGCTTACAGGCGTTTCATTCTTTCCTTATTAAATATACTTTTGAGAAAATTCGCGAGTAACAGGAAAAAGACCCATTTGTCCCAGTGGAGGCAGAGTCTCTCCATTGTAAAAGGGATAACATATAAAACCCCATCTGCAACTGAAGTTCTTGAAAGCTGATAGAAGGCATCTGATTAGAGTGACTTTCTTCATGCTATTATTTCCCTTGGATTCTTTTCCTTTTGTTCAAATCCTTTCTCCCTTTCTCCTCCTGCCCAGCACTAGAAAATACACCCTCAAAGGAATGCCTCACACTCCAGTGATCTTCTTAGAAGGCATTTATTTGATTCAAGCATGGTTTTCTCTATGGCATTCTCTGTCTCTCTCTCTCTCTGGGAGCAGAACAGAGGAAAGAGAAGGCCAGATACAAGATTTTACAAAATGAAGGCAGAGAACGAGGCTGTAGCTATTCACTGCCTTTGGCAAACATGCCCAGGATTCCTAGCTGTGGTTCCCTTATAACTCTCAACTTTCTTTCCCTAAACCAACCCCAAATTTGACTTTTAGTCAAAAACGGAGATGTCACAGGATAGAAGTTAAGACTTGTAACCAACCGTGAGATCATCTGCTGGACAAACTTGGTGATTTCGTTGTGGAGACAAATATTTACTAAGCCCCTGACATGTGGCAGTCCCTCTGCTGGGTGCTGAGGATGGAGCAGTAAAGAAGAGATACTTTCTCCAGTCTCAGCAAGCAGAGATACCAAATGGAAATTTCTCCTCAGATGGAAGTAGACTTGACCTTACCTGCTCATAGTATAGAAAAAGCAGTGGACTTGCTGTCAAAAGAGTTGAGCTGGAATGCCGGCTTCCAGACTTGGGCAATTCAATTAAGCTTCTCAATCTACTGTTCTCAGATATCAGTATTTTATTAGCTACTTCACATGACGGTTATGAGGTTTATATTCAAGTGCCCCATGAACACAGTGAGCTACCTGAAACACAGTTGGGTGCTGAATAAATAACTTATTTATTTGTTCATATATTTATTCAATAAATATGTATTGAGCACTTACCTTGTGCCAGGCACTGAACAAAACAGGCCAGAAAGAAGTCATTTTCCTTGTAGACCTTTTGTTTTAAGGATAAAAGAAAGAATAAAGCAGAGAAGATGCAATTTCAAATATGGCGGTTCTAAGAACATAGGACTTGAGTTAAAAATCGAGGTGGGTGAGGAAACAAGTCACACAGGCATCTGAGGGAAGGAGGTGAGTGTGACTGGAGCTGTGTGAGAGAGGGAAGATGAGCAGGAGATAATACCAGAGAGGGAAGGGAGGGCGAATGCACAGATTACATAGGGCTTCAGAGGTCACTGGGAGGACTTCGGCTTTTATTCGAAGTGGGCTGAGAAGCCATGGGAATTCTGATCTTAGAATGACCTGAACTGACATAAACTTTAAAAGGATCTTTTGTGATCAGAATAGAATAAAGAGAGGCAAGAATAGAAACAGGACACCAGGTCTGTCACAATAACCCAGGGCAAGATGATGGTGACCTGGACCAGGGTGGTGGCAGTGGACGGGGTGAGAAGAGGTTAGATACACTGATTAGGAACAGATGATAAGATTGGTTGACAGAGTGAATGTGACATGTGAGAAGGGAGGAATCAAAGATTTTTGTTTTGAACAACGAGAAGAATGGAGTCCCCCTTAAAGAAATCAGGGATAGCTAGGAGTTTGGTTATTAAATTTTAGATGCCAATTAGATATCTAAGCGATTTATGCATCAGGTGTTCAGGAGAAAGGTCTGGTTTGAAGACGGACATTGCTCATCGTTGGTATATGTGGCATGGGACTGGATAAAATCTCCAAGGGAATCATTATACCCATTGCTGTCAAGTCGAGTTTGACTCAGAGTGACCCTATAAGGACAGAGTAGAACTGCCCTCATGGGGTTTCTAAGGAGCGGCTGGTGGATTTGAACTGCCAACCTTTTGGTTAGCAGCCAAACTCTGAACCACTATGCCAAGGGAATAATTATAGCTAGAATATTAAAAAAAAAAAAAAAAAAAGGATCACTTCAATGTTAAGAGGTTGGAGAGATGAGAAGGAGTGGCCAGCGGCTTAAAAAAAGCAAGAGCGAGTTTGTGGTGTTTCAAGTGAACAAATCTATCAAGTAGAAGGGAGTAATCATGTTTAAATGCTGCTACAAAGTCAAGTAAGAGGAGCACCATCAGATATTGCAACAAGAAGGTTGTTTATGGCCTTAACAAAAAAAGTATCTGTAGACGAACAGCGATTAATCTTGACTGGAATGGGTATGAGAGAGTGTGGAAAGGGGAAATTAGAGATAATTAAAGCAACTTTTTGAAAAATTTTGTTGTAAAGAGAAAGAACGAAATGAGAATGTAACCAAAAGAATATATAGTTGTTGGCAATCAATTTTTAAGATGTGAACAATTATAACATCTTTGTATGCTGACAGAAAAAAATTGTAGAGAGGAAGCAATTGCTAGAGACATATCTTTGAGTAAACAGGAGAAAATGGGAATCTGAGCACAAGTGGAAATGCAGGCTTTTGCTAGGAGCACAGACAATTCATTCATAGTTCTCCCTCTTCCCAATTTTCTGCATGTTACCCTTGTGCAGGATGAGCTATATGCGTGTGTGTGTGTGTGTGTGTGTGTGTGTGTGTGTGTGTGTGTGTGTGTGTAAGGTTCTTACTATGTGAGATTTCACAAAATCTCATCACAATAAAAAATTGCTTAGTCACACACAAAACCACTCCCCACTCAATATTAGGAGCTGTTCTGTCAAGTCTGTTAATCAGTCTTTCAATTATTATCCAGAACATCCTACAATGCAGTTAATGCAGAAGATGGCAGAATTTCATTAAGTCAATGAGAGTGATGTTGGAAAGCTGTTTGAATACCACTCAAAGACACTGAGAATTTGGCAGAGTTGAGTCAACAACTGAAGAGTAGAAAATTAACTGAACAGGCAAAGGGCTAAGAGAGGCCCTTGGGAAAATTGGTGAAGCTCTTGAATACTTCTGTAGATATTTATGATCACGTGGTAAAAGGCAATTACAAAATGAAGGGCAGTATATTATGCCATAGTATAATTTTTTCCCTGAAAATTTACGTGGCAAAATCCAATCAAAAAGTATAACCCATCTGTATTTTTGTTTTACCCACAGGGTCTTCTCCTATGCCCAAGAAATACAATATATTTCCCAGCTTGACTCAAGGAAAATTTCCCATTTTCCTGGAATACTCTCTTTGTGAAAATAACTACTATTGTTCTGTTCTAATAGATATTACATGTAAAACTTTTCAATAACAGATCAAAAGTCAAAACAAAATAATACGTTCTAACCCAACTCCCCCAGTCGCTTATCTCAGTTTCTAAAATATCTGAAGACTTCCTGTATCAGTTCTAATAAGTTTTAACAAAATGTTTCTTTCCTCGTCCTATTCAAAACACTATCTAAAGACTCATTTTTCTTAATCAAAAAAAAATCCACTATCTTTTTACCATTCTTTGCCAAGAATATTGTCAACCAGAAGATACAAAATACCTTGAGATGATATGTATCGTATAATACTCTGAGAGGACCTCATCATATATATATATATGTGAACCAGAAACAGCTACCACTTTAGTTATAATATAAAAACTGGATTAATAATATCAACTTCAAATGTAAAATTGAGATATCATCTACTTTTAAGTGCCTCAACTCATCCTATATTTCATAAGAATTTCCTCAGTCACTTATTGATTATAACTTCATGGGCTGAAAAGGTAAAATGCATTTCATTAAGGGGTATCACTCCAGAAATATGATTGCACAAAACAAATCTCTTGGGATCACTCATGTTTCTTAAACAGTCTCTATGTGTGTGTGTATGGTAAATTGGCTTTTTAACTCCAAATGTTTACAGAACATTAAAAACAAAAAACCAAACCCATTGCCGTCAAATGGATTCTGACTCATAGCAACCCTGTAGGACAGAGTAGAACTGCCCCACAGGGTTTCCAAGGCTGTAATCTTTACGGAAACAGACTGCCACATCTTTCTCCCATGAAGCAGCTGGTGGGTTCGAACTGCTGACCTATCAATTAGCAGCCGAGTGCTTAAACATTGTGCCACCCAAGCTTCTTTTACAGAGCATTGGGAAGCACAAATTATAAGACATGATCTTTGTCCTCAACTGCTAGTGGTTAGGAACTGGTCTTCCTTAGTTTATATCAACATAGATTATTGCATTACCAAACTGTATTGAAGAATGATCTTGTTCTTAGGAAATGTATTTTGTGGTTTGCCACTTACTTTTCAAACAATTCAGAAAAAAAAATATTGAGATAGGCAGATACATATCTAGACTGATGTCTCCAATATGGTAGGATGTTAACAGGTGGTTAATCTAGTAAGCGGTATACAGATGTGCATTATACTTTTCTTTTGACCTTTCTTTAGATTTGAAAAGTTTGCAAATAAACAGTTGGGGTGAGGTGGGGGTTAACATTACAAGACCACTGGAAGACTTATAGGCTTCTCTGGTCAAACAGCTACTCTGTCATGTATCCACTGCTGTCAAGGTTTCAACAAGTGGCTTCACTTCTCTTTTGCCTCGGTTTTCTTATCTATAAAATAATAAACCTTCAGAGGTTTGTTGTAAGGATTAAATGGCAATACAGTAAAATGCTGAGAATCGTTTCTGCTATACAGTAAGTGCTCAAATATTATTAGAGATAATAATAACTAGTAGTAATAAATACAATCATAGCTATTTATAGTCCCATTATTATTATTATAATTTGGCTTTTTAAACAACTACTAAACTGAGAAGATCTGGGAATAAATGCAAAGAGAATTGGATACATTTAGGGTTTATTATTATTATCCTTCTCAGAATAAAGAAAAAGTAAATAGGAACAAGAATTTTTATGACAATGGCCCCTTACCCAACTGATGATTCGTTGAATTTGCAATTTGAGACAGTCATACATTTTTAATTTTTCCCTACCTGGTGTGTGAGTACCAGCTATTCCTCAACAAGTATTCATCCAGTGCCCCCCTAAACCCTGAGCTCTCCAATTAGAAGCCAGCCTGCACCAAATTTTGGGCATCTCTAATGATGTGTGGCATGACTCCGGTCCCTGGAGCATTTGACTGCACTGGGCCCTCCAGTTCCAGTTTCTCCGACACCTGCTTTTACTATTTCGTATATGCTTAAAAAGGTTTCAAACAACTCAACAGGGCCACTGGGGGACACGAAATCAAATGAAGTACCTCCCAATGCCAAGGCCAGCAGGCTTGCCTCCTCAATCAGACTGAGCACCTTTCTCCTGTAAGGAGTGTACATAATTGCAGAGGCGTAGAAAAAGATTGCACAAACCTCTCCACTTGGAGGCAACTGATGAAGCCGAGAACTGACAACATCACACTTCACTGGTACCTCCCCTCTCAGTGCCAGTCACCCCCACCCCTTTCTAGCACTCCTGCAGAAACAGGGGACACCTAAGCATAAGGTTCATCAAAAGAAAAAGAACAAACGAAGTGGAATTGCCTGTGTTCAATTTCAAAGAATCTGTTACAAAGACAACAGATATTAACGCTAGAGTAAAAAGATAAACATAAACAAAAGGACTTCTTTTCCTTGTTACAGTTTCTGCATTTGTGATTTCAACAATACCTCCCACACAGGAGGATAGATTTCCTATCTGTTGTTCTACAAAATTTGTACGCAGAACAGTCTCAATAGAAAAAAACACATCTACTTACCTATAATGTGGAAATTGGTGATAAGATTCCATTTGTTCATATAAAATATAAAAGTATATATATTTTTAACATTTTCCCTTAGGAAATTTTGTTCTATTTTACTTCTAAGTAAAATAGTCTCCAACAGTAAACTGCATAATTTTTTTTAATCATAAGTCAGTAATATTTTATGTATTATTTAAAATTAGCCAAACATATTTCTGCTGGCATGTTATACATGTCATTAATTATCTAAGACCACAGTTAAAATATTAGAATGCTACCCTGACATGGCAACAGGGACCTCTCCTTAACAGTACTTAACAGAACTAGCCTTCAAGGGATTTGGGGGAAAAAAAAAATGTATTCCAGTTAAAAATGATAGAATAACCACCTATGTTTATCTCTTCTTCCTAAGATTCCACTCAAACTACAGTAAAGGAATACAAAAAGTCCAAACTGACAAGAGCAAAGAACATAAATGGAGGCATCAGCATTTGAGAGACATTTAATAGATTTTTGGAAGATGGAAGGCAGGTGGATTAAGAGTGACTGGTCTAGACAGGCAGACGTGGATACTGAGGGGAAGAGGCTAGTTCACTTCCAAGGACCTCAGCTGGGCTGGAGACTTTGAGGCATGGGCTTGAAAGTAGGAGACTCGGTTGACCATCAGTACATTCTAAAAATAAAGTCCACTAGGCACCAAGTCCTGTCCAGAATCAGAGATTCCAATCTTCCAACATGAAAGAGACCAAAATAAACAACCATAAAAAATAAAATTAGAAGACAGACAACTAATGACAGGAACAGAAGAAGACCTAAGAGTACCAATAGCAGTAGTAATGCTACAAAGGAGGAAGAGGAGCAGAAGATTAAGCTCTTATTATGTGCCTAGTATTCTAAGTGATGATATATAGATAATACATCTTACTATGTATACCTAGTTATATACATATATGCATGAAATTGCAGTTACAGAACAAATGAATTTATATAATCTCATTAAATTTTTGATAATAGATAAGGAAATGAGACAAACTTCCAAGCAATCCAGTGAATACCCTAAAATCCACGTCTCACATCTAGGTACTACGTCTCTCAAATGTTCATGGTTATTACTAGAAGATTTTTTTCATTCTACCACAAAGACTATATAAGTGGTAATTACTTCATGTTTCTGTAACAGACTGGAGTTTACTGAGTGCTTTAATACACATTTTCTTATTTGAAATGATTCTTGAAGTAGAGAAAACAAAGATAAGACCATGAGCACAAAAGAAGTTGCCTGTGGAGAGGAAAGCTCTCTCCATGCTCTACAATGTCAAGCAACAATATAACAGAGTAAACGAAGCAACATGATTAAATGCAATACCAGTAAAGGTTAGGGGTGCAAATTAAATCCTGCCTTTCTATCCCTTGATAACATATACATGAGCAACTGGTTTTCAGGTAGGATTTCAAAGCAGTAGAGCGAAGATAAGTTAATGAACAAATGGTGCTGGGTCAACTAGGTAGCCACTTGTAAAGAAATAAATCTTTATCAATATATAATGCTACATACCAACATATACTCTAACCCCAAAACCAAACCCAAACTGCTGTCGAGTTGATTCCAACTCATAGCGACACTACAGGACAGAGTAGAGCTGCCCCATAGGGTTTCCAAGGCTATAATTTTTATGGAAGCAGACTGCCACATCTTTGTTTTCACAGACCGCTGGTGGGTTCACACTGCTGAGCTTTCGGTTAGCAGCTGAGCTCTTAAACACTGCACCACCAGGGCGCCTATATATACTCTAGGTGGATGAAAAATTTAAACAAAATAATAAAATATAAATGCACTTTTCACCCGAACACAATAAAATAAATTAAAAGAGGAAACTGAGGCAATTTGTGCCTTAGGAAGGGCTGACAAGGAAGTAGAGCTACAGTGCAGTAACCAGTCAGGAGGCTATTATAAAATTCCAGGTGAAAGATGATAAGAGCCCAAACTGGACAGAAGCAAAAAATTAAAAAAAAAAAAAATTCATCTCCAAACTTGGTGAAAGATTAAATGTTCAAGATGAAGGAGTGTATTGTAAGGTTTAAAATTTCATGTTCTGCTTTGACATCTTTGAGCCTCACAGAGTCTCATAGGCCTGCCTGAGTTCCCTTGCTCTGGACAGATATGTCCCCTACCCAGAGTGAAAGACTCCCTACCCAGCTAGCTCTTTTATCAGCCTGACCAGCTACACTCCATCTGGTTCTAAACTTAATGGGATTCACTTCCCTGATATCCTGCAGAATTACTCAAACAAGCCAATCACGTATTCTGGTGGGAGAGTGGGGCACCCCGATCTCATGTTACTACTACAAAGTTTGCCTCTCACAGTCCCTAGTGGTTTACTCTATTTCTGAGTGAGACCCCATGTGGTTTTGCATGGTATTTGGTATTCTCCTCTACCAAACTATGGGTATATGCGACTAATAAATTGCTTTCAACCTAAAAAAAAAAGCACTATGAGAAAACATGAGAATTTTAATTTTGTTGTAGGGAAGCCCTTTCTGATCAAAACATAAAACTAAAAGGCATAAGGAAGGACAATTATATATTTGACTATGTGAAAAAAATTTTCTATGTGGCAGATATATATAAAAATAAAAATAAGGAACATTAAAACACAGAAAGGGGTTCCATTTGTACTTAGGATGTAGAAAGCTGCAAGAGAAAGTCATTCCCACCCTGATAAGAAAAACATAATTCACAAAATCATAACTTTTTTTGAGCCCATAAGAGAGTCAAAAAAGCATTCAGGTGAACTAAATTCCAAAGGGTAACAAGCCCCTCTGAAGACGGTAAGAAGCCCGGTGTTAGACTCTTGTCAGAGCAAAGGAAAAGGCGGTGGCCATAAAAGTAGGTAACAAGAAAACAATTGAAACTTTAGCCATTTCTAAAAGGCTAAATGTGATCTGGGAGTTCCAGACTCAACGGGAATCCTACTTATTCTTTTCCAACATCCTGCATTGGGTGCTTATGAGACAGGCTGAAGGCAGGGCAGGAGAAAACAGACTCCCTTGGTAGGGCAGGCATACAGTTGGTTGTCAGCTGCCATTGGGGGACAGGCACAAAATGCACATCCTGGAACTTTCTTACATACTCTGCAAAAGTCATCTGCGCTCTCAGGCAGAGGTCAGTGCCTACTAGCAGAAGGTGGAAAACCTTACTCTCCCTGCCCATACTGACACCAGACAAAATCTATCTGCCACTAGGGAACAGAAAAACCCACTCATCCCCAGGATCCAGCAATGTTAAAAAGCTGCCACTGAGAGTGGTGTGGGGGGAGTGTACTCATCTTCCCTACTCCTACCCACCCACAGACACAAAGCAAAATTCAGCTGTCATAGAGGGTGAAGTCAGAGGATCAGGAGTATTGAGAAAGTACCACCCCTGAAGCTCAGGCATATACAGCCAGCCTAAGACTGAGGCTGGAGTAAAAGAACCAAGAAACACCCTTTCCTCTAACTCAAGCCTTGCACTGAGTAACAAGCAACACCGGTCTACCACTGGAAGGAGCTCTGGAGCAATAAGGGAGACCACCTCCATGACACAGGTATACAGGGTCTGCTCAGAGCTGAGGGTGAAGTAGGAACACTGAAAAAAAATGCTCTGGTCATCCAGGTCCCACACTAAAAACAAAACAGCAACAGTCCACTGCTGAAGGAACGTGAAGTCTGTAGGGTACTGAGGGTAATGACTGCAACAACAACAAAAATCTGGCACAACTAGATTTGACTCAACTAAAAGAAAAGATGGGCCTATTTCTGGATGTAAATACTGTTTACCTCAGCCATCTCTGTTCTACACATGCTGTGTGGCATTCAGTAAAAAATTATAAGACATACACAAGAAAACAAGAAAAAAATCACCCAGAAGACAATGGAGCAATACCTTTAAATAGTGAAAGAGAGACAGACAAAGTCCTGTCACCTCAGAATCTTATGTTTCAAAAATGAAAGTGAAATATCAGAAAACTAAAGTAGAATTCAAAAAATTATTCAAGGAAAGCTGGAAAGGAAAAACAGAGGGACAAAAAAGAGAAAGCAGCAGTAAGTAGAAGGCAAAACGCATAAAAAAGATTGGAACGGCTATATTAATAGTAGATTAAATATATTTAAAAACAAAATGCATCCCCATAAAGAAGGCCATTTCATACTAATAAAAGAGTTGATTTAACAGAAAGACATAGCAATCATAAAGTATATACAACAGAGCTTAAAAATACATGAAGCAAAAGTGATGGGATTAAAGGGAGAACAGACAATTCTACAATCATAGTTGAAGAATTTAACCCCTTCTCTCAGCAACTGATAAAATAACTAGACAAAATCAGCAAAGACACAGAAGAGCAGAATAATATTATCAACTAGCTTCACATAATTAATGTTTATAGAATACTAGATCCAACAAGAGCAGAATATACATTTTGAGGCATATAGGATAAATTTACAAAAATAAACCATATTGTGGGCCATATAAGAAGTCTCAGTAAATTTAAAATTATTAAAATCACAAACAGCATCTATCTGAATACAATAAAATTAAACTAGAAACCAACAACAATAATAAAACCAGAAAAACACCAAATGTTTGGAAATTAACATACTTTCAAATAATCATCAGGTCAAAGAAGAAATCATACAGAAATCACAATATATATTTTCAACTAAATGGTAATGAAAATGAAGATTAAAAACTTTCTCAGATGAAAAAAAGCTAAGGGGAAATTATTGCCAGCAGATCAGCACAACAAGGGATATTAAACGAATTTCTTCAGGCAGAAGGAAAATGACACTAGCTAGAAATTTGATCTACAGAAGGAACTGAAGAGTATTGGAAATGGTTGAAATGTGGGTAGATATGAAAGAAATGTTTCTTATTTTTAATCTCTAAGTTATAATTGTCTAAAGAAAAAAATGGCAATGTACTGACGGGTTCAAAGCAAGACACAAAAGATAAAGGAATGAAACAGAAGCACACTATTCTAAAGACCTTACATTATATGCAAAGCGGTATCATATTTGACCGCAGACAGTGGTAAATTAAAGTTATATACAGTAAAGCCTAGAGCAGCACTGTCCAAAAGAACCTTCTGCAATGTGAAAATGTTGTATATTTACATCGTCTAATATGGTAACCACTAGCCATATGTGGATACTGAACACTTGAAATGTGGGTTGTACACCTGATGATATGAATCTTAAATTAATTTAATTTAATTAATTACAAATTTAAATACCCACATGTAGCTAGTCTTCACCGTATTGGATAGTCCTGTCCAAGAACAACTGCTAAAAACAATGTAAAATTTTTTTTTAAATTTAAAATGACATAAAACACAGAGCTATAGATAAAAGTAATAATAGAGAAAATATGGAATTATAATACTCAATTAGTTCAAAAGACAAGAAAAGATAAATAATAGAAAATAGCATATGAAAAAAGTAGGAAACAAATAGTGGCTTTATAGCTTTAAACTCAATCATATTAATAATTATTTTAATTAAACTAGAAACCAATAATAACAAGAAAATCAGAAAAAACACCAAATGTTTGGAAATCAATGTACTTTTAAACAATCGTCAGTCAGGTCAAAGAAGAAATTACTGGGAATATATTTAACTATAAATCATCTAATACACCAATTCAAAGACAGAGATTGTCAGAATAGATGAAAAACAAAACCCAACTATACGCTATCTACAAGAAACCTACTTTAAATATGAAGACACAGATTGGTTAAAAGTAAAAGAACAACAATTTTATATATCATCCAAGCACAAATCAATGGAAAACTGAAGTGGCTATATTAATATCAGATAAGATAAACGTCAGAAAAAAGGAATGTCTTAGTCATCTAGTGCTGCTATAACAGAAATACCACAACTGGATGGCTTTAACAAAGAGTTGATTTCTTCACAGTAAAGTAGGCTAAAAGTCCAAATTCAGGGTGTCAGCTCCAGGGGAAGGCTTTCCCTCTCTGTAGGCCTTCTCATCAACGTTCCCCTGGACTAGGAGCTTCTCTGCACAGGGACCCCGGGTGCAAAGGACACGCTCTGCTCCTGGCACTGTTTTCTTGGTGGTATGACGTCCTCCTGTCTTTCTGCTCACTTCTCTCTTTTATATCTCAACAGATTGCCTCAGGGTACAATCCAGTCTTGTAGATTGAGTCCTGCCTCACTAACACAACCGCTGCCCATCCTCCTTCATTAACATCATAGAGGCAGGATTTACAACATATAGGAAAATCACGCAATACCGGGAATCATGGCCCAGCCAAACTGATACATACATTTTTGGGGGGACATAATTCAATCCATGACAAGGAATATTATTAAAGGCAAAAAGAGAATTTCATAACCATAAAGAGGTCAGTATAGACCAAGAGGACATAAAAATCCTAAACGTGTATATATCTTAATACCAGAGTTTCAAAACACACAAAACAAAAACTCACTGAAATGAAGGAGAAATAAACAAATACACAATTACAGTCGAGGACTTCAAATCTCAGTACTCAGTAATTGAAAAAACAAGTAAACAAATAATCAGCAACTGATTGACACGCAACAACTCTGTCCAACAATATCAGAATACACTTTTATATTTTTCAGTACAAAAGGAACTTTCACTAAAATAGATCATAGTCTGTTGGTGGTGGTGGGTTCTGTGGAGTTGACCCAGACTCATAGTGACCCCATGTGACAGAGCAGAACTGCCCCATAGGGTTTTATTGGCTGTTAGCTTTACAGAACAGAGCCATGTCTTTCTCCCACAGAGCCACTGGGTGGGTTTGAATTGTCAACTTTTTGGTTAGCAGCAGAGCACATAACTGTTGCAACACCAAGGCTCACTAGATCATATTCTAGGCCACAGAAAAATCTAAAAATCCAAAAGGACTGAAATCATACAAAGTATCTTCTCTGAACACAAAAGAATTAAAGTAAAAATAAATAACAGAAAGAACCTTGGAAAATCCCAACCATTAGAAATTAAACAACACAACTAAAAAAAATAACCCATGAGTCAAAGAAGAAATCACAAGGTAATTAGAAAATAGTTTGAATAGAATGAAAATGAAACACGACATATTAACATTTGTAGGACACAGTTAAAACACTGGAAGAGGGAAATTTATAACATTAAATGCTTGTATCCAGAAAGAAGAAAAGGTCTCACAGCAAAAACTTAAGCTTTCACACAAAGAAACTATAACAAGAAGAGGAAATTAAACCTGAAGCCAGCAAAAGGAATAAAACATCAATAAGAGCATGCAGCTATGAAATAGAAAATAAAATTTAAAAACAGGGAACAATAATTGAAACAAAAGTATGTTCTTTGAAAAAGACCAATAAAATTGATAAACATCACCAGACTAAACAAGAACAAAAGAAAGGAAGCGGAGAGCCAGCATGGTGCCCTAGACAGACACATCATGCCGTCCCTCTGCAACAAAGACCCAAAAAACTCAGTAAAACAGATACAGACGTCAATCTTGGAACCCTAAGCATCAATGAAGGGATACAGAAATATATCAAACCCTAAATGGAAGAAGAAACTGAAGGAAAACGGAGAGATACAGAGTGGAGGTCCCCTGCCAACTAACACAGCACTGCATCGCCATTTTGGAGCACAGCCATAAACGACCCTGGACAGAGAGTATGGAAAGGCAACTTCACGGAGCTCCAACAGGAGACAGAGCACCCAGTAACCATGGGGAAACAAGCTTCCCCATCCCTCACCCTTCTGCCTCGTACACCACTTCCACCCCTCACGACAGGCCATGCTGAGCTGTCTTGGATGGAGAGCTACTGGCCCGCTGCCAGCTTGGGTCCACTGTGCCCTGACCTACCGGCACATGCCATGCCATTCTTTCTCCCTTTTCTCTTTTTATTTCTGCCTCCAAGCTAGCCTATACCTCACTTCTACCCCTTCCTGCCAGAGCATGCCACAATGCCTTGGCTAAGGAGACACCACCAGCCCACCACCAGCCTGGGACCACCCTGCCAACACCAGTCGGCCCCTGCTGCAGCTTTTTTTTTTTTTTCTCTTTCCTCCTTTTCTTTCTCCCCCCCACCTAGCCCCAAACCTCACCTCTATCCCTTCCTGGTGACCCATACTGTGCCACCTTGGCTAGAGTGACACAAACTCGCCACACCATTTTTTATTTATTTTTATTTCCCTCACACCTAGCCCCATAAGCCACCTCCCTGCCATCCCCCCAGGCTATACCACACCACTGCAGCTAGACAACCACCAGCTAGCCACTTTCTACCTCCCATGTAGCCCCGTACGCCACCTCTCCACCCCATTCCCACCAGCCCCCAGGTCTGCCCTGCTCCCACTCACAGGCTACCCCCTTATATTTTTTCTCCTTTCTTTCTTCCCCCACCTAACCCCATACCCTACACCCCCTTTCTGCCAGCCCTTGCCATGCAGCCATGGCTAAAGCATTCCTGGCTCAGGCACACCACCACATCAAGACCATAGTATCCCTCCCCACCCACAATTCGACCAGCTGCTGAATGGAGGGAAGCAAGCCCGTATCACTCCCTGCCCGTCACACCTGCCTATCTAGCAAGGGGATGTGAATGCTCCCACACTGCTGCACCAACATCAGAAGGCAGACACTGCCTGCCTGGTCTCCCCTAGGCCACCTCACCCAAACAGTGTACACCAAAGCAGGCTCATCCTGTCTGCTGCTGCCCTGCCTACCTGGACAAGGTGGTGAGAGCCATCATGCCCACAGACAAGCATGCAGCAAATCACGCATGGCCTGCTGCCCTGACATAAAAACAAAACAAAGAAGCAGGATGAAACAAATGGACACACAATAAATCAATAAAAAAAATAATACCTTAACGTCTTGGAGACAGCCAAACAAAAAAAACCAAACTCGTTGCCACTGAGTTGATTCCAACTCATAGTGACCCTATAGGAAAGAGTAGAACTGCCCCATAGGGTTTCCAAGGAGCAGCTGGTGGATTTGAACTGCTGACGTTTTGGTTAGCAGCCAAGCTCTTAACCACTATGATACCAGGGATCCTTGGAGACAGCAGACAATATCAACACATACAAAAAAGCAGGACAATATGGCTCCAGCAAGTGATCAAAATAAAGAATCAGATGACCTTCCAGAAGAAGAAAATGCAATGGAACTACCTGATATGGAATGAAAAAGACTAATATTTAGGGCTCTCCAAGAGATTAGGAAAGAGATCAAGGAAAACATAGACAAAACCAAGGGAAAAATAAACAAAATCATGGAAAACACAGACAAAAACAACCAAAACATACCCAAAATCAAGGAAAACACAGACAAAGCAAGAGAAGAATTCAGGAAAGTAATACAAGAACAAAACATCAAAATAAACAATTAGAAACCATACAAAAACAGCAGCTAGAAATCCAAATAATAAACAATAAAATTTCAGAAATGAACAACTCAATAGAATGTTTTAGAAGCAAACCTGAAACAATGGAAGACAGAAACAGCAAGACTGAAGACAAATCCATGGATGTCACTTTGAGGAAAAATCAGAGAAAGGAATGAAGAAAACCTCAGAATTATGTGGGACACAACCAAGAGCAAAAATTTGAGTGTGATTGGAGTTCCAGAACAGAGGGAGAAAATGGAAAACACAGAGTAGTTGAATATTTGCTGGCAGAATACTTCTGAAATATCATGAAAGACAAAAAGCTGACCAACCAAGAAGCTCAGTGAACCCCATATAGGATAGACGCCAAATGAAAGTCTCAAATAAACATCATAAACACACTTGCCAAAACCAAAGACAAAGAATCCTGACAGCAGCTCAAGAAAAGCAAAAAGTCACTTACAAAGGGGAAACAAGAAGGCAATGGGATGACATACATACCTTGAAAAAAAAAACAACTGCAAACCAAGAATAATATATCCTGCAAAACTCACAAATACAATGGCAAAATTAGAACATGACTAGATTAACAGAAATTACTGGAATTTGTAGAAACCAAACCAAACTTACAAGAAATATTAAAAGGAATCCTTCGGTTAGGAACCAACAATAGCAGACAACAACCGGAGTCTAGGACACAGGACAGCATCAACTAGATACCAACCTAGGTAAATAACTCTCAATAATAAAACAAAGCTAAGAGACTTAAAACAGGGAAACACAGATGTCAATCTATAAATGACAACAACATCAAAACAATAAAAGGGGGAACAAATGGTGTAGGTATAGAACTTTCAAATGCAGAAGAAGTCAAGGCACTATCAAGTAATAAAAGACAAGTTCAAAGTTAGTAAGACAAGGATAAATTTCAAGGTAACCACACAGTTAACAAACCTACTCATCAGTAGAAAAACAAAGTCTCAGTAAACACAAAATCTATAATCTATAATAATGAAAGAAAAGAAAATCAACAAACAAAAGGAGCTCAGCACAGGAAAGTAAGAGGAACAAAGAAAACATCAGCACCACAAAATAAATAAATAAATAAAGCACAACAATATGACTGCAATAAACTTAAACCTATTGATAATCACACTGAATGTAAATGGCTTAAATGCACCTGTAAAGAGACAGAGTGTGGCAGAACAGATAAAAAAAAAAAAACATGACCCATCAATATGCTATCTATAAGAAACGTATCTTAGATACAAACACATAAATATACTGAAAATCAAAGGATGGGGAAAAAATCAAGCAAGCAGTAACCAAAATAGGGCAGGAGTAGCAATACTAATCTCAGATAAAATAGACTTTAAGACAAAAGCAACCATAAAAGGCAAGGAAGGACACTATATAATTATTAAAGGAACACTCCATTAAGAAGATACAACCTTAATAAATACACACCCAATGACAGGGCTCCAAAATACATAAAACAAACTCCAACAGCACTGAAAAGAGAAATTGATAGTTCCACAGTAATAGTAGGACACCACTTTCGGTAAAGGATAGAACATCTAGAAAGAAACATAACAAAGATACAGAACATCTAAAGGCCAAAGTCAACCAACCTGACGTCACAGACATATACAGAAGACTCCACCCAACAGCTGCAAAGTATACATTCTTTTCCAACACACATGGAACATTCTGCAGAATAGACAATATTTTAGGCCCCAAAGCAACCCTCAATAAAATCCACACCATCAAAATAACACAAAGCATTCTCTCTGATCACAACACCATAAAAGTAGAATCAATAACAGGAAGAGCAAGGAAAAAAAAAATTAAATATATGGAAACTGACTAACACCTTGCTTAAAAACAACTGGGTAATAAAAGAAAACAGAGGGAATCAAAAAGTCCTAGAATTAAATGAGAATGAAAACACATCAAACCAAAACCTTTGGGATACACCAAAGGCAGTAATCAGAGGTCAATTTATAGCAATAAAAGCACATATCAAAAAAGAATAGACTAAAATCAAAATGTTAGCCTACAACTTGAACAAATAGAAAGAGAACAGCAAAAGAAGCCCACAGCCACCAGAAGAACAATAATAAAGATTAGAAGAGAAATAAATAAAATAGAGAACATAAAAACAACAGAAAGAATCAACAGGTCCAAAAATTGGGTCTTTGAAAAGAATTAAAAAATTGATAAGACAAAATCAAGGAAAACACAGACAAAGCAAGAGAAGAATTTAGGAAAATAATACAAGAATAAAACATCAAAATAAACAATTAGAAATCATACAAAACCAGCAACTGGAGATCCAAATTATAAATAATAAAATTTCAGAAATGGACAACTCAATAGAATGTTTTAGGAGCTAACTGACAGAAGAAAAACCGGAGTGGAAGCAAATAACTCAAATAAGAAATGAGATGTGGGACATTAAACAAACCCAACTGAAATAAAAAGGATAATAAAAGAATGCTAGGAAAAACTGAACTTCAATAAATTTGAGAACCTAGAGGAAATGGACAAATTTCTAGAAACAAACTACCTACCTAAACTAACAAAAGATGAGATAGAAAATTTGAGAAGACCCATAACAAGAGAAGATTGAAGAGGTTAAAAAAAAACTTCCCAACCAAAAAAAAAAAAAAAAAAAAAAACACCCTGGCCAGATGGCTTCACTAGAGAATTTTAGATGGCTTCACTAGAGAATTTTATCAAAGATAGAGCCCACACCAGTAATACTCAAATTATTTCAGAGCACAGAAAATGAACGAATAGTTAACCAATTCATTCTATGAACCAGCATAACCATGATAACCAAAGCAAGGCAAGGCATTACAAAAAAAGAAAATTATAGACCAACATTTCTCATGAAAATATATGTAAAAATTCTCAACAAAATTCTAGCCAACAGAATTCAGCATTATATGAAAAAAATAAAATATATTATGACCAAGGGGGATTCATAACAGGTATGCAAGGATGGTACAACATTAGAAAATCAATCAACGTCATCCACCACATAAATAGAACAAAGAAAAGAATCACATCTTCATCTGAATTGACAAAGAAAAGGCATTTGACAAAGTCCAACATCCATTCCCGGATAAAAACTCTCAATAAAATAGGAATACAAGGGAAATTCTTCAACATGATAAAGGGCATCTATACAACAGCAGACATAGGAAACCCTGGTGGTGAAGTGATTAAGAGCTACAGCTGCTAACCAAAAGGTCAGCAGTTCAAATCCACCAGGTGCTCCTTGGAAACTCTATGAGGCAGTTCTACTCTGTCCTATAGGGTTGCTATGAGTCCAAATCGACTTGACAGCAAGGGGTTTGGTTTTTAAAAAAAAAAAAATGCAAAACCAGGAACCCTGGTGGCACAGTGGTTAAGAGCTTGGCTGCTAACCAAAAGGTTAGCAGTTCGAATCTACCAGTCGCTCCTTGGAAACCCTGTGCAGCAGTCCTACTCTGTGCTATAGGGTCACTGTAAGTCAGAATTGACTCAACAGCAATGAGTTTGGTTTCTGGTTGTTACACAAAACCAACAGCCAACATATTTCTCAATGGAGAGAGGCTGAAAGCACTCCCCCGAAAATGGGAACAAGACAAGGATGCCTTTTGTCAATAATACTCCTATTTAACACTGTGTTGAAAGTCCTAGCTAGAGGAATAAGGCAAGAAAAAGAAATAAAGGACATCCAAACCAGAAAGGAAGAAACAAAACTATCCCTATTCACAGATGACATGATCGTATACATAGAGAACCTCAAAGATTCCACAAGAAAACTACTGAAATTAATAGGAAGATTCAGTAGAATAGCAGGATACTAGCTCAACATACAAAAATCAGTTGGATTCCTATACACCAAAAAAGAGGACTTTGAAAAGGAAAACAATACCATTTATAATAGCCCCTAAAAGGATAAAATACTTTGGAATAAATCTAACCAGGGATGTAAGAGACCTATACAAAGAAAACTACAAAACACTATTGCAAGAAATCAAGAGAGACCTACATAAATGGAAAAACATACCATGTTCACGGACAGGAAGACTCAGCATTGTGAAAATGTCAGTTCTACCTAAAGTGATCTATAGATATAGTACAATCCCAATTCAAATACCAACAGCATTCTTTAACAAGATGGAAGAACTAATCACCAACTTTATATGGAAAAGAAAGGGGCCTCAGACAAGCAAAGCATTACTGAAGACAAAGAACAAAGTAGGAAGTCTCACATTACCTGATCTCAGAACCTATTATATAGTCACGGTAGTCAAAACAGCCTGGTACTGGTACAACAACAGACACAGATAAGTGGAACAGAATCGAGAACCCAGACGTGAATCTATCCAATGATAATCAGCTCATCTTTGACAAAGGATCAAAGTCCATTAAATTGGGAAAGGAGAGTCTTTTTAAAAAATGGTGCCGGAAAAACTGGATGTCCATACGTAGAAAAACTAAACAGGACCCATACTTCACACCATACACAAAAACGAACTCAAAATGGACCAACGATCTAAACATAAAACAACAAAGATCATGGAAGAAAACATAGGGTCAACACGCGTGGCTCTAGTACATGGCATAAATACAATACAAACCATAACTAACAATGCACAAAAACCAGAATATAAACTAGGTAACTGGGAGCTGCTAAAAAATAAATACTTACGCTCATCTGCTCATCAAAGGACTTCATCAAAAGAGTAAAAAGAGAACCTATGGGATGGGAAAAGATTTTTGGCTACGACATATCCGACAAGAGTCTAATCTCTAAAATCTATAGAATACTTCAACACCTCAATAACAAAATACAAAGAACTCAATTAAAAAATGGGCAAAGGATATGAACAGACACTTCACCAAAGAAGACATGCAGGTGGCTACCAGACACATGAGGAAATGCTTGCAATCATTAGCCGTTAGGGAAATGCAAATCAAAACTACAATGAGATACCATCTCATCCCAATATTACTGGCATGAATCCAATAAAAACAGAAAATAACCAATTTGGAGAGGTTGTGGGGAGATTGGAACTCTTACGCACTGCTGGTGGGAATACAGAATGGTACAACTACTACAGAAAACAATACGGTGCCTCCTTAAAAACCTAGAAATAGAAATAACATACGATCCAGCAATTCCACTTCTAGGAATATTTTCTAGAGAAATAAGAGCTGCCACACAAATAGACACATGCACACCCATGTTCACGGCAGCATTATTCACAATAGCAAAAAAAGTGGAAACAACCTAATTGCTCATCAACAGATGAATGGGTAAACAAATTATGGTACATATACACAATAAAATACTAAGCAACCATAAAGAAAAATGATGACTCTGGGAAACATCTCACAACATGGATGAATCTGGAGAGCATTGTGCTATGTGAAATAAGTCAATCACAAAAGGATAAATATTATATGAGACCCCCCCAAGAAAAAGTTTACACACAGAAAAATATAATCTTTGATAGTGACAAGGGAGGGGAGGGAAGGGGAGGAGAAATCACTAACTAGATAGCAGACAAGTGTCAACTTTGGTGAAGGGAAAGACAACACACAATATAGTCAGCATAACCTGACCAAGGCAAAGTCACAGAAGCTCCCTAGACACATTCAAACACTCCGAGGGACTGAGTTACTGGGTTGAGGGCTGGGGACCATGGTCTCAGGGGGCATCTAGGTCAACTGGCATAACATAGTTCATAAACAAAATGTTCTACACCCTCATTTCGTGAGTAGCATTTGATGTACTAAAAGCTTGCAAGCAGCCATCTAAGACACATCTATTGGTCCCAGTACATTCTGAGCAAAGGACAATGAAGAAAACCAAAAACGCAAGGAAAATATTAGTCCAAAGGGCTAATGGACCACATGAACCACAGACTCCATCATCCTGAGCCCAGAAGAACTAGATGGTGCCTGGCGACCACCATCAACCACTCTGACAGGGATCATAATAGAAGATCCTGGGCAGAACAGGAGAAAAATGTACAACAAAATTCAAATTCACAGAGAAAGACCAGACTTACTGGTCTGAAGGTAACTGGAAGAAACCCCGAGACTATGGCCTTGGACATCCTGCTAACTCAGAAATGAAGCCACTCCCAAAGACCACCTTTCAGCCAAAGATTAGACAGGCGTATAAAACAAACAATAACACACGTGAGGGACGTGCTTCTTAATTCAATCAAGTATACAAGACCAAATGGGCAACACCTGCCCAACAGCAAAGACAAGAAGGCAGAAAGTGACACGAAAATCGGACTAATGGACATGGAGAACCCAGGGTGGGAAGGGAAATGGGGAGAGTGCTGACACATTGTGGAGTTTGCAACTAGTGTCACAAAACAATCTGTGTATAAAATTTTTTGAATGAAAAATTAATTTGTGCTATAAACTTTCCCCTGAAACACAATAAAATTTTAAAAAGAAAAGATATATATTGCCAATATCAATAGCAAAATAGGAACATCAATGTAGAGCTTACTGACATTACCCACTCCTAGGAATATATTCTAGAGAAATAAGATCTGTCTCATGAATAAACATATGCACACTCATGTTCACTGCAGCATTATTCACAATAGCAAAAAGATGGAAACAACCTAAGTGCCCATCAACAGAGGAATGAATAAACAAACTATGGTACATACACACCATGGAATACTATACAACAATAAAAAACAATGATGAATCTGCGAAATATCTCACATGGATGAATCTGGAGGGCATTATGCTCAGTGAAATAAATCAATCACGAAAGGACAAATACCATACGAGACCACTATTATAAAAACTCATGAAAAGGTTTACATACAGAATTAAACAATCTTTGCTGGTTATAAGGAAGGGGAGAGGTGGGGAGGGAAAAACACTAACTAAGCAATAGATGAGTGGTAAGTTTGGTGAAGGGTAAGACAGTACATAATACTGGCAAAGTCAGCACAACCTGACCAAGGCAAGGCCATGGAAGCTTCCTAAGCACATCCACACTCCCTGAGTGAGCAAATTACCAGGCTGAGGGCTAGGAACCATGGTCTCGGGGGACATCTAGCTCAATTGGCATAATACAGTTTATAAAGAAAATACTTTATATTTGGTGAGTAGCATCTGGGGTCTTAAAAGCTTGTGAGCAGCCATCTAAGATACTCCACTGGTCCCACCCTGTCTGGAGCAAAGGAGAATGAAGAAAACCAAAGACACAGGGAAAGATTAGTCCAAAGGACTAACAGACCACAACTACCACAGCCTCCACCAGACTGAGTCCAGCACAACTAGATGGTGCCTGGTTACCACCACCAACTGCTCTGACAGGGATAACAATAAAGGGTCCCAGACAGAGCTGGAGAAAAATGTAGAACAAAATTCTAACTCATAAAAAAGACCAGACTTACTGGAGACTGGAGAAACCCTCAGAGAATGGCCCCCTGACACCCTTTTTACTCAGTACTGAAGTCACTCCTGAGGTTCATCCTTCGGCCAAAGATTAGACAGGCACATAGAACAAAGTGAGACTAAACGGGCACACCAGCAGGTGGGCAAGGATGAGAAAGCAGGAGGGGGCAGGAAAGCTGGTTAACAGGGAACCCAAGGTCAAGAAGGGATATTGTGGGGTTGGCAACCAATGTCAAAAAACAGTATGTGTATTGTTTAATGAGAAACTAATTTGCTCTATAAACCTTCATCCAAAGTACAATTTAAAAAAATGTAGAACCTACTGATACTAAAAAAAATAAGAATAGTATGAACAAATTTTTGCAAATATAATGACAACTTACTGAAAAAAAAAATCCTGAAAAACATAAAACTACCAAAGCACATTCAAAGAGACATAGAAAATCTGAGTAATCCTATATCTAATAAAGGGACTGAATTTGTACTTAAAATCTTCCCAGAATGAAACCTACATGTTGATATAACTTTACAGCTGAATTTTCCAAACATTTAAAGAAGTACTACCAATTATACACAAACTCTTCCAGGCAATAGAGGCGGGAACATGTACTACTTTGTTTTATGTGGCCAGCATTACCAAACAATGGTATTATAGGGAAAAAAAAAAAATACAGACCAATATGTCTCCTCAATACAGATGCAAAAATCCTTTTTAAAATGAGCAAATCAATTCCAGCAATATATTAAAAGGAAAACAAAATCATGACCAAGTAGAGTTTATGTCAGGAATGCAGTGTTGGTCCAACATTAAAAAACAGATCAATGTCATTCACCACTATAAGCAGACAAAAAAGGAAAACTCTATGATCATCTCAAGAGATGGAGAAAACATATTTAACAAAATTCAACACCCATTCATGATTTAAAAAACCTCTCAGTAAACAAGAAATAAAAAGAAACCTCCTCAACCTGATAAACGACACAAATGAAACTCCTACAGTAAATATACATAATTGTGGAAGACTGAAGGCATTCTCCCTGAGCAAGGATGTTTGCTCTCATCACTTCTATTTAGCATTCTACGAGAAGCTGTAGCCACTGCAACTAGGCTATGAAAGGAAATAAACAAGCATCTGTACTGGAAAAGAAGTAGCAAAATTATCTCTATTGAAAATGACATCATCATTTATGTAGAAAATTCAAAGGATTCGACTCAAAAACTCTACAACTAATAAATGAGTTTAGCAAGGCCACAGATAAAAGGTCAATATACTAGGATTAACTGTATTTCTGTATAGCCATATAAAAATTAGAAGTTGAAATTAAAAAACCAAAAACATTCACAATACCATCAAAAAACACAAAATATTCAGGAATCTAACAAATACATGACAGATTTATACACTGAAAACTGTAAAACATCACTGAGAGAAATTAAAGAAAACCTAAACAAATGGAGAGATACAGTGTGAATATGGATTGGAAGACAGAATATTGTTATTAAGTCAAAATCAAAATCCCAGCAGGCTTTTTTTGTAAATATTGACAACCTGATTCTAAAATATATGTCAAAATGTAAAGGACCTAGGATAGCTAAAACAATTTTGAAAAAGAACAAAGTTGGAAGATTCACACATTCTGATTTCAAGGTTTATTACAAACCCATAGTGATCAAGACAACGTGGTATTAGCATGAATACACCTAAAAGTCACTAGAACTGAAAAGAGGTTCCAGAAATCTATCCACAGGTATATGGTTAATTGATTTTCCAAAAAGTAACATGGCAACTCAATGGGGAAAGGATAATCTTTTCAACAAATGGTGCAGGAACAATTGGATATCTACAAGCAAACAAACTCAAAATTAAAAACTTCTGCTCATCAAAAAAACTGTTTAAAAAATGAAATTAAAAACACTGACTGGGAAAAATATTTTTTAAAGTATATCTAATAAAGAAGATCTTTTATCCGGAATGTATAAATAACTGATATAATTCAACAATAAACTAAAATAAACACCTCCCCGTAAAAAATGAGCACAGTATTTGGACTCTTCACTGAAGAAAATGTATAAATGGCCAGTAAGCATATGAAAAGATGCTGAAAGTTAATACTTACCAGAGAAATGCCAATTAAAGCCATAGCAAGATGCCACTAGGTACCTATTAGAATGACCAAAATCATAAATGTGACAAAACTAAACGTTACTGTAGATGAAGACCAGCTAGAATTCTCATACATTGCTGGTGGGAACACAAAATGGTACAGCCGCTTTGGAAGATAAGTTCTCAGGTTCTTCCAAAGTCAAACATACACTTATCACACAACCCAGCAATCCAATCTCTAGGTATTTACCCAAGAGAAATAAAAACACAATTCCACACAAAGACTTATTTCCTAATAGTCAAAAACTGGAAACATCCCAAATGTTCATCACCTGGTGAATAAATTAGCAAACTGTAGTCTATCCACACCATGAACTACTGCCAGCAATAAAAATGAGTGAATTATTAACGCTCACAACAAGGATAAGGAGCCCTGGTGGCGCAATGGTTAAGTGCTTGGCTGCTAACCGAAAGGTTGGCAGTTTGAATCCACCAGCAGCTCTGTGGGAGAAAAGACCTGGCAATCTGCTCCCGTAAAGATTACAGCCTCAGAAACTCTATAGGGCAGTCCTTACTCTCGCTGTGAGTTAGAATCTGCTCAGCAGCACACAACAGCAGCAAGACAACAGGACTGAATCTTAACTGCATCATGTTAAGTGAAAGAAGCCACACAAAAGACTATATGTATACTGTATGATTTCATCTAGAAGACAAGCTAGAAACAGCAAAATTACAGGGACAGAAATCGGATCAGTGGTTGCCAGGAGCTAGGTGTTTGCAGAGAGGGAGGATTGCAGTGGTGTCCAAGGAAACATTTTGGGGTGATGAAAATTTTCTGTATCTTGATTATGATGATTACACTACATACATTTATCAAAATTCATCAAATGGTACACTTAAAAGGAGTGATTTTGTTGTATGTAAATCATGGCCCAGTAAACCTGACTTTTTAAAAGATGAAGGCTGAGAAGGAAGTCTGTAACTAATCCTCAAACCCCAGTAACTAGTTCCCCCAAAACAAAGACAGATAATCTGAGACTCAGCATTATGACCAAATACCCAAATGGGGAGAAGGGAAAGGTCTTTCTACAGTCTCCTAGGAGTGAGTCTAGAGACAAAAAAAAAAAAAAAGATGCTTGTAAGCACTGAGGATTTTTCTTCTCAAAGAAAATGGAAAGGGGAAAGTGATACAAACAAGTGAGTGGCTCTGTTTCTGAGCTTCCCACTTTTTTTTTTTTTTTTTGATGCTCCAGGTGACTCTAGTTCTTTTAAGAGGGTGTCACAAATCTTAAAAAAAGAGTTCACAATATAGAATAAAATTTTAAAAATAAATATCACATACACACAAAGAAATGAGAAAAACATAATAAAAATTGTTATCACCAAATAACAGAATTATGGAGACTTTAATTTTCTTCTTGTTTTTCAGGTTTGCCCAATTTTTTAAATGACCCTGTTTATGCTTGCAATAAAAATTTATTTTTTAAATGAAAAAAGTCAAAACACAGGCGATAAATTGGGAAAAATTCTGCAATTCAACAGACAGAGCTATGATCTTTAATATGTAAAGAGTTCTAAAAATCAGTAAGAAAAAAATCAATTGAATATGCAAAGTCATGAAAAAAGAACTGAAAATGAAATGCAGATGACTTATACTTTACAATGAAAAGATGCTCAACCTCACCAATAGTTTAATAAACGCAAATTAAAACAACTCACACTAGCAATAAAATAGCTTCATGACGCAAAGTATTAGGTTGTGGGGGGAAGCACAACCTTTGTGTAATTGTAATATTGTGTAAATTGTGGAATAAATACAATAAAGTGTAGGATACTGTTAGAAATAGGCATCAAAATTTTAAATGCACAAATCTCACTCAGCAATTCCACTTCTAGGAATTTATACTACAGATATATTTATAACACATACACAAAGATCATGCACAAGGCTGTTCAAAGCAGTACTATTTTACAATACCAAAAAAAAAAAAAATTGGAAATAACCTAAATGTCTATCAATAGAGGACTGGTTAAGTAAACTATGCTAAATCCACACAACGCAGTAGGGAGATTTGTATTTACTAGCTTTTCTAACCATTTAAGGAGCCTTGGTGGTGCAGTGGTTAAGCACTTAGCTGACAACCAAAAGGTCAGCGGTTAAACCCACCAGCCACTCTGCAGGAGAAAGATATGGCAGTCAGCTTCTGTAAAGATTACCGCTTTGGAACATCTATGGGACAGTTCTACTCTGTCCTATAGGATCCCCGTGAGTCGGGATTGACTCGCTGGCAGTGGGTTTGGTTTCTTGGTTTAACCATTTAACCTTCACTAGTAATGTACTGTGCCTGGGTTTTGCTACTGTGTAAAATGGTAATCTCATCTCAGAAGGTAATTATGAATAGTAAATGAGAAAATATGGACGCCTATGAGTAATTTGTAAACTTTATATGGACATGCATAAACTGCATATGAGTTAAGTATTATTGCTAACCATTTTTAAAAAAAAATACAGCTCAAAATTTTGTGACTCAGAACCTACAACGAATAAGTCTGAGGGAATTTTAATTTAGAAGGAAAAGAGAGAGAAATAAAGGCCAAGAATATTGCTGTAAAATGTATTAATGGAAGAAAGCTTTCGTCTTGTATCACCTCTAAAGGTCAAAGTAGAAAAATAAAAAGGGTCAAGAAAAATATACAAAAGCTCCTGCAGAAAGTTATTTCTGTTCTAAACAAAAATTTAATCCTGTGTAACATTTCTGAGGTCCTTAGAAACGAAAACATAAAGCCTTTTGTGAAGTTCCACAGGAGGCTCATAATTAAAGAAGAGACAGCTGGGGCCAAGGTAATCCAAACACAAATAGGTCCCCTCCACGCTGAGTGAATTTTAAACAGGTGTTTGCAGGTATCAATAAAGCTAATGTTAAGGGGAAACAGAAAAACAACGAGACCTCAGAGTATTCACCGGAGACTGAAACACAACAAACTAACCCCCTACACTCCCTATTAAAAGCTCATTAACTCCCAGCTGTTCATCCATTAGGTGGAGAAGAAGAAAAAGCGATGCCCTCGCTGTCACATATTTATAGCAGAGGTTTTCATCTCATAAAAGGGTGAGAGGGGAAAGATAAGGAGAAGATAACAATCATGATTATATCACCAGGCTGTGGAGAAAGCTGTGCTAAATATAATAAAACTCTCAGGCAATAAAGTCAGATGAATGTCCAAGTTGGCCGTGTAAGGAGCTGAGGAGAGAGGGGAGGAGGGGGAGATGCCCACTGCATCATGTGACTCGTCCTCCAGCCACTTACAGATGGGAGCCCAGTGACTTGCTCACTAGGTCACAACTCATTCACACGACAAGCAGCAACACTTGCAAATACTGTACAATAATATTCACCAAAGGATTCACTGGTGCACAGCCGCTAACTACACTGTTAAGAAAAAGAGAAGGCACGAAGAACACAAATCAAATTTAAAGATACCTGTGCACAAACTATTGTCTTCCCTGAAGAGTGGCAATGAAAGGGAGCTGCTTGTTGTCTGATAAACCTTCTAGACTGGTGCTTAAAAATTGTCAACTTGGAGCCTGATGCCAGCCCACAGATGCTTCGTTTGGATCAGGGCTCCTAGAAAATTGTAATCAATTATCAGTATTTAAAAATCAAGAGATGGAACTCCAGCTTGTCTGGCAAAATGGGAAGATTGAAACGGTAGGCCCATATGTGCATGTTTCAGTAAGAGACAAGACTGGTTCCCTGTAAGTATCTGAGGTTACTGACCCCTGTTATAGCTCCACAACAGTAAACTTCCAAAAATAAAACAAAATACAGGTTTCCCTACACAAATCTGAAGTGTGGTTTGCAAGAGATGGCTACTCTTTTCCATCTCTTTTTTCACAGCATTATCTCTAAGGCCCCACCCTTATCTTCTGGCTGAACTCCTTACTACCATTCTCCCTCACTACCCCAGCCACACTAGCCTCGTTGCTGCTCCTCAAACCTGCCAGGTACCTTTTGCCTCAGAACATCTGCACTCAGTATCATCAGGGCTGCCTTCTTACCTTCAATTCTTTGCTCAAACATTCCCTTCTCAGAGAGGCCATCCTTGACCACCCTATTGAAATATGCATTTGCGACCCCTGCTTTATTTTTCTTCATAGAGCGCGTAACCTCTGTTACGCTAGGTTTTATTTGCTGATTTATTCTCCCCGCAACACACACACACAATGTTAGCTTTCACTGCTGTCTCAGTTGCCTAGAACGGTGCCTGGTACATAGTGGGCATCAAATAAATACCCACTGGATAAATTAACTTTGTTTCTCATCAGGAAATGAAAGCAAAGAATACAACATGCACGTATCAACGAAACCATGCTGACCTCACACCTCTAAAATGAAAATACAATTCATCAGCAGGAGACGTGCCTAAAAGAAATGCTAAAAGATGTTCTCAGACTGAGGGGAAATGACAGGAGAGGCAAACCTGGAATTTTATTAATGAAGGAAGAGAAATAGAAATTGTAAATACTGGATAAATATAATGTATTTTCCTCCTCTTAAGTTCTTTAAAATATGTATGACTGTTGAAAGCGAAGGGACCTATATGATTGTAAGCATTCTGCATTTCACTTGAAATTTCAGAACATTAACTCTAAAGTAGACTGTGGTAAGTTTGTATGTATATGTTAAGCCCCAGAGCAAACACTAAAAAAAAAAAAAAAAATTCAGAGATATAGTAGTTAAAAAGCCAAGAGATAAAATTGACTACTAAAAAGTATGCAAATACCCCTGAAGAAGGCAGGCAAGGGAAACAAAGGAAGAAAAAACAGGGAACGAAGATAAAACAAATTATAAAATGGCAGACTTAAATTCAAATATGTCAATGATTACATTAAGTGTAAACAGTCTAAACACAGCAGTTAAAAGGCAGAGATTATCAGACTGGATAAAATGAGAATACTTATAAACTTAACCAAATAAGAAGTATAAGGAGACAGCACCATGCTGAGTATACTCAAGTAAATTATGTTGTACAGTAAATTCTCAGGTGGAAGGCCAGTATCACATCCATCTGGAGATGGAAATCCTCCAAAATGACAGAGAAAGTAACCTCAAATCAGATATGAATGCAGAGGCATCAGAGCCAGAGAACAGAACAAAGTGTCACAATGGCAAAATGACTGAGACCACTGGAGCAGCAAACATGGGTGTCTTACTCATATAGAGTTGCTATAACAGACATACCACAAGCGGATGGCTTTAACAGAGAGAAATTTATTTTCTCACAGGCTGGTAGTCTACAAGTCCAAATTCAGGGCATCAGCTCCAGGGGAAGTCTTTCTCTCTCTGTCAGCTCTGGAGGAAGGTCCTTGTCATCAATCTTCCCCTGGTTAAGGAACTTCTCCGTGCGGGGACCCCATGTCCAAAGGACATCCTCTTCTCCCAGCACTGCTTTCTTGATTGTATGAGGTCTCCCATGTCCCTCTGCTTTCTTCTCTCCTTTGAGATGAGGCTGCTGGGCTTCCCGTGTTCCTTGTCTCTTCAGCTTCTGCTTCCTGGTTCCTTGGCCTCTCAGCCCTTTGGGATTCTCCACCAGCATCTGCCCTGCTGGACAAGTGTTCCAAAGCTCTGTAGCTCCAGAATAAGTGCCTGGAGGCACCCCACTCTGCCAGTAAACTTCGGCTGGAAGGCACTCAGCTCTCTTTCTCCATGGGTCAGCAAGCCTAGCTCCACTGATAAGTGCCTGGAAGCACCCTACTCTACCAGGAGGCCTCCTGCGCAAAGGCACTCAGCTCTCCTGCTCCGTGGGTTGGCTACAGTGCCATATCGAGCTGGTCTCCTGGTTCTGCTGCTGCTGATTCCATGCTGCTGCTTCTCGCTGTCTGCGCCATCTCCAGTGTAACAGCAGCTGGATCCTGTTCATCTGACCTCCAGTTCTTGGGACTTGAGCAGCAGCTTACCTACAGTCTTGCCTGCTGATCTTGCAATTCATTGATCTTCCAGCCCGTGAGCAAGAGCCCTGCTCTCTGCCCTGCCAATCCTGGGTTTGCCAGCCCCTGCAGGTATGTGAATCAGGAGAAGCCTCTATCCTGACCCATGGACTTGGGACATTCTAACCTCTACAACTGTGTGAGCCATTTCCTTAAGATAAATCTCTCTATATATATGTATATTTATACATTTTACTGGTTTTGCTTCTCTAGAGAACCCAGCCTAAATCAATGGGGGAAATGGCAGAGGGTAAGACCCAGAAGCAGTGAAAATCTGACAGGACCTCTCCCACTTTTCATACCATCTCAGCATTAATGAAGGAAGGAATCAAGTCTCAGCAAACGTACTTTGGCAATTTTTGGTTCTCTGGCATCCACGGCCACTTTCTAACAGCATACTGACTTCTTTTTGAAGTATTTAAGACAACCCCTCAATATCATCATAAATGCCTCTTTTTAGGTGGGAAGATACAGCAGACTTTTATGGATGGGGATTCTTATAGAGCCATGTAACCTAAACAGGAAGGAGCATGGTAAAGAACCAGAGGCAGGCCATGGTGGATGAAGCCCAGAGGGCCATGCCCTCCACCTCCCTACTTAAGCCCCATGGTCCACAAATGGGCATCAACATGATCACCCAACCATGCATGGACCTGGGGACACTGGTCACATTGTTCCTGCTCTCTGTACAACACAAGGGACTGTATTTCTCTTTGGAACCCTTCATTACTTGAAGGAGGAAAAAAAAAAGAAATGACTTGTTTATGTAAGGAAGGCCAGACACTCAAGATATATACCATACTTTGCCTCGCTCACTACCTTACTATGAATCCAGGATCTCAAGCTTAAAAGACATTAAGTAAATCAGAGAAGCAGCCAAATAACCTAGTGGGGCTCAGAAGCGCACAAGAGCCCTGCCTAAGGGAAGCAGAAGCTTCCCAACTCTAGATATGCTCATCTTCTGTGAGAAACTTAAAATTGGTATTTTTGACATGATCTTCCCAGACACTAAAACACTGTGCAGGCTAAACACACTCTGGGACAAATTTGGCCCGTAGGCCACCAGTTTGCCATCCCTGCTGTCAGTCACACCCCTGTATGCCACGGCCAAGATTCAGGTTCAACCAAAACCCCGAGACTGGCAGAAAAACCACAGGCATTTTCAACACTTAATGGCCTAGAAATGGATTTCACTAGACTGGATTTTTCTCAAGTTCTTAAGCAATCTGATTTTTTTTGTTTTTATAAACATGCCATCAACATCCATCCTTGCAAGCTCATTTCATTCATTCATTAAATGAAATGCTGGACTGATACCACATTATTAAAGACTACTTATCTAGGCAAAGAGGTTAATGTACAAAAAAATCCTAACTCATCATCATCATTGTTGTTGTTACTTGCCATAGAGTTGATTCCAACCCATGGCGACCCCATATGTCACAGAGTAAAACTGTCTACCAAAAAAAAAAAATACAAAAAACCAAACATGTCACCATGAAGCTGATTCTAACTCATAGCGACCCTACAGGACATAGTAGAACGGCCCCATAGACTTTCCAAGGCTACAGTCTTTAGGGAAGCAGATTGCCACAGCTTTCTCCCACAGAGTGGCTGGTGGGTTTGAAATGTCAACCTTTCAGTGAGCAGCTGAGCACTTAACCACTGTGCCACCAGACTGTTTGGAGGAGGGAAAATATCTGTTTTCTGGCTGAAAACATTAGCTATGTTTATATATATGAACTCAGCCTCTGTCGGTCATTTTCTCCCTCAGAGTCAAGGATAGTTTTCGAAAGAGACGGTTAAAATATCAAACTTGGCTATACATACTCTGATTTCATGGTCTGGGATATTGCCTGAGTATCAGAATATTTAAAAGCTTCCCTAACATGAAGCAAAGTTTGCAGACCTCTGCAGTAAACAACAGGATAAAGGACTTTTTCTAACACTGGGATAACACTCCCTGTTTCACATTCAAAATACCATGTATGCCTACCCCAAAGATCCCCCCAAAGCTTTCAAAGTTTCAGAAGTGATTGATTTATGCTGTCTCTTGCCCTGATTTTGGCTGGTGAAAACCTTCTGGGTTCCTAAATTGGTCTAAAGTTGCTCACATCATTTTGTAATTCTTGTTCTTCATGTAGCAATAATTTTCATCTAACGTGCTTTCAAATTAACTAGATTAAAAGAATGCCACTTATTACAAACAAAATGTGCTCTGAACATAGAAACAACTTTGCCTCCATTTCCAATGACACGCAGACGTTTCATCTTAAATTCAAGCAGAATCTCAAGCACTAAAACGAAATGAGTTTGATATTTTCAAATTTCTATTAAACTGATGGCCATTGACACATTCTCTTCATTATCCTTGTACAGCTGCACTACTGCTTTCTCGAGATCAAGGGGTGATATTGTCTCTTAATGGTGGGATTACATCTCCCCTGTATTTCTGCTTTTATTATTCTTGACTTCGCAAAGCATCTCAACTTTGGCAGGCAAATACAGGCAGTAATCGCTCTCTGATTTCAGACAAGTAGAAGCTGACTTATCCAAATCCCACACAGGGAGATAGATCTTCGAATGAGATCGTCAGATTTAATTCAGGAAAAGAAGATGGTCCATAGGCATGATCCCAACATTTATTAAACAGAAAAGGAGGCTGGAATACTGTTTTTAAATTCCACCAAGCAGACTGCACAATTAAGAGACTATACTGCCAATAACTCCACTCAGATGGCTGTTGCTCTACTGAAAACGCCCTCTGTTTTAATTGCTCGCTTGTAATTTGTTTCAGGGTTTGGTTTTGCAGCTAACTGTTTCAGATAAGAAATCCTATTTGGTGGTTTGCAGCTAGGCAGCCCAATTCAGAAATCCAATTGCCACTTATGCCATAATTAGTCATAAAGCTAAATGGCAAAAATGGCTTTTTAATTTTGAGCAAGAGAACATTAAAAACGTTTAGCCTGAACCAATGCTCTCTCCTGTAACAGCTGAACTTCATGGAGAGTAACAATTACGATGTTTCGTGAAAGAAATGAGCGAGATTTTGAGCTGCTTTTTTGAAAAAGGAGCTGCCATTTTTATTGCTGTGCTTGAGTTATGGATTTTAAAAATTGCATCACGCATACAAGTTTAATTCACTCCGTAACAATGAATCAAATACAGGCTCGTAAAGAGGTATTCCAAATCAGATAACGTGAAATTCAGAAAATGCCATCTCTTTACCTGCCGGTCTATATAAACAACTCAAGATGTAGCCTTACTGTGTTTAATGATGTAATCAAAATTGTGTCAAGACACTGGAATTGCGAAGCCACTCCATTTATACCCCGGTGACTCATTCCAAAGTGACCAGGTTGTCAGAATCAATGGAACCTAAACACCTTTTACTCCCTGAGGAGTTGCTAGGATCCTGAGCCGGGCAACCCCTTATTGTTCCAAAGTTCTCTCTTTGGAATAAACGGCGTTCTTGAAAATTCAAGTATCTTTTACCAGGCTCTGGTAAAAGATTTATTTTTATTAGGATTTATCTTGCCACTGACGAAATTACAGAAGTAATGTATAAGGAGGCACTGTCCAGGAACACCAGTTAAGGAAAGAATACCAATTAATTTGTGCCATTTTTTTCTTTCTATCTACACCTCCTGGAGAACTAACAACACGAGGAGGTTTATCCTGGCTATGTTCATTCTCTGTCTGTGTAATTTTTAAAACACTATCACCCGTCGGTCAGTTTGTCATACTATGGTGGCTTGCGTGTTACTATTATGCTGGAAGTTATGCCACCATATTTCAAATACCAGCTGGGTCACCCATGGCGGGCAGATTTTAGTAGAGCTTCCAGGGACAGACTAGAAAGAAGGCCTGGCAATCAAATGCAGGCACATTAAATAAACCAGTGAAAACCCTATGGATTCCCACAGACTACTCTGATACAGTGCTGGAAGATGAGGTCCCTAGGTTGGAAGGCACTCAAAATACAGTGGCCACAACAATGGACTTAAGCAGACCAAATGGTGTGAGACCAGCACAGGACCAGGGTGGGCCCAGTGTAATCACAAGGGTCCCTGTAAGAGGGAAGCAAGGAAATCAGAGTCAGAGAGAAGGTGGTGTGACAACAGAAGCAGAGGGAGGAAAGGTGATATGCTGTGGGGCCATAAGCTACAGAATGCAGGTAGACTCTAGAAACTGAAATGGTCAAGGGAATGGATTCTCCTCTAGCGTCTCCAGAAGACGCCAGCCCCGCGTACACCTTGATTTTAGGATTTCTCACCTCCAGAACTATCCAATAATAAATCTGTTTTTTTTAATCATTAAGTTTGTGGCAATTTGTTACGGCAATAGGAAACCGATGGTTAAGGCTGTGTGTTGACTTGGCTGGGCCATGATTCTTGGTGGTTTGGCAGTTATGTAGTGATGTAATTTGGCAGTTATATAAGGATGTAGTCATCCTCCATGAAGTCATGTAATCAGCCAATAAGTTGTAAGGGGAGTTTCCTTGGGGGTGTGGCCTGCATCCAATATATATATGGACAGTTCACTTGCTTGCTCTAGATCCTGCATCAGGCTTGTCATCATCTGACCTCCAGTTCTTGGCACTTGCACCAACAGCCTGCCGTCTTACCTGCTGATCCTGGATTCGTCAGCCTCCACAGCCTGTGAGTCAGTGGCCTGCTGTCTGACCTGCTGATCTTGGGTTTGTGTGCCCCTGAAGCTATGTGAGTCAGGAGAAGCTACCAGCCTGATGCCTGACCCACAGATTTTGGACCTGCCAGACTCTACAACCACATAAGCCATTTCCTTCAGATAAATCTCTCTATACATTTGCTTCTCTAGAGAATCCAGCCTAGGACAGAAACTAATACAGATAACAGTGCTTCCTAAATACCTGTGAGTAAAACAACACTCTGATTATACAGATCGTTTTCTTATTGGCAATGTACCCTAGTGTCACTTACAGAATCATACTTTTCAAAACAGATGGGAACATGGAGCAGATAATTTTACTTATGAAAAAACAGAGACACAGAGTAGACGGGCAACCTGCCCAAACTCACAAGGTATCAGTTCTCTGCCTCCCAGTTCACACTCACCTTTCCAAAAAGTTTGCTCATTTGCTTCTCAGCTCTCCAGGGCCTGGCACAAGAATGGGGAGGCTGCTTTTGAAGAATTTCATTAAGGCTCATTTGAAAGCTTGTCAAAACTTAAAGGGAGAAAGAGAGCAAGTTCTTCTGCCAGGTGCATATTCCACATATTTAATGAGAATCAAAAAATGTGAAGTAATGAGTTGGAAACATCATTAAGGAGACACAGACTTGAAAATGAGGGTAAGGAAAGGGCAAAGCTATGAGATCAAAATGACGGGACATCAGCTGTGTCACCAAAGCTGTGGGCGTAAGGCAAGCATCCAAGGGGAAGAGAGCAGGTGCCACACCTCTGACAGTGGCAAAGCTGACTGGGCTTTCAAGTATTGGATAGCCAGCAGCTGCCTGTTAAGAAAGAGCCCACCATCAACTGGCATGACCTACTCCTTCAAGACCCTAGTGTTTCACAGCAGACTTTTTCTGGATTTAAGTTCCAAGAACAGTCACTCCAAAGAGATAAACAAATGATGGTATATTCACACAACAGAATACTAGGCAACAATCAAAAACAATGATGAATCCGTGAAACATCTTATAACATGAAAGAATCTAGAAGGTATTATGCTGAGTGAACTTACTGTGTCACAAAAGGACAAATATTGTATAAGACCACTATTATAAGAACTCAAGAAAAGGTTTAAACACAGAAGAAAACATTCTTTGATGGTTATGAGGGTGGGGAGGGAGGGAGAAGGGTAGTCAATAACTAGATAGTAGACAAGAATTATCTTAAGTGAAGGGAAGGACAACACACACTACAGGGGAAGTCAGCACAACGGGACTAAACCAAAGCTAAGATGATTCCTGAGTACAACCAAACACTTCAAGGGACAAAGTACCAGAGGCAGGGGTCTGGGGGCCATGGTTTCAGAGGACATCTAGGTTAACTGGCATAAAAAAGCTTATTAAGAAAATGTTCTGCATCTCACTTTGGTGAGTGGCGTCTGGGGTCTTAAAAGCTTGCAAGCAGCTATCTAAGATGCATCAATTGGTCCCAACCCACCTGGAGTAAAGGAGAATGAAGAACACCAAAGACACAAGGAAAGTATTAGCCCAAGAGACAGAAAGGGCCACATAAACCAGAGACTGCATCAGCCTGAGGCCAGAAGAACAAGATGGTGCCTGGCTACCACCAATGACCACCCTGACAGGGAACACAACAGAGAGTTCCTGGTGGAGCAGGAGAAAAGTGGGGTGCAGAACTCAGATTCTAGTAAAAAGACCAGACTTAATGGTTTGACTCAGATTGGAGGGACCCCAGAAGACATGGCTCCCATACTCTCTGTTGGCCCAGAACTGAAACCACTCCCGAGGCCAACTTTTCAGACAAAGATTAGACTGGACTATGGGACATAAAATGATACTTGTGAAGAATGTGCTTCTTGGCTCAAGTAGATACATGAGACTAAATGGGCAGCTCCTGTCTGGAGGTGAGATGAGAAGGCAGAGAGGGTCAAGAGCTGGTTGAATGGACACGGGAAATCGGGGGTAGAAAGGAGAAATGTACTGTCACAATATAGGGAAGCAATTAGGGTCACATAACAATGTATGTATAAATTTTTATATGAGACTAACTTGAATTGTAAACTTTCACTTAAAGCACAATTAAAAAAAAAAAAAAAAAGAACAATCACCCACCACACTGGGGTCATTTAAAAACAAAAACAGTTGTCGTCAAGTCAATTCCAACTCATGGTGACCTCCTGTGATAAGTCACATAGAACCACATGTGCTCTCCAGCATTTTCAACAGCTGTGACGTTTCGGAAGTAGATCTCCAGGACTTTCTTCCAAGGCACCTCTGGGTGAATTTGAAACACGAACCTTTTGGTTAGTAGCGTAGCATGTAATCATTTGCACGACCCAAGGGCTCATTAGTTTTATTTTTATAGAGATAGTAGCTTTAATAAATACCGTCTTTCTGCACTGTCACTGCCATGCAAATTTCCAAGTGAAACTCACACTCATGTCCCAATTGTCTGAAATTTTCAGAGGAATTACTGTTTTGCTGATGGATCCTTATCTTACTCTGCCTCTGTCTAATTGACCATCATCTTGTAGCTATAAAGTGGGTCTGGAATTCCTGTAAATGGTGCTATAGCCTTAGTGGGGAATACACAGATCCAGGCTGGAAGCCACACAAAGCCCTTTTCTGCTGATGGCTATTCAGTGCCTTATGTGAAAAGCTGGAAGTAAGAAGCTTCTTAGCTCTTGAAGCCTCCCCAGTCACAACACAAATTGTGGTGGTGCTTTTCTCACTGCAATTATCTGTTGACCACATATGAATATGGCCCAGGAAGTCATTGTTTTACCTACCACGTATCTATCAAGTCAATTCAGTGGGGCAAAGTCTTATTGCCATTACCTAGATCAAAGCTTGGCAAACTTTCTCTTAAAAGATCAAACTACTTTAGGCTTTGCAGGCCAAGCAGCAAAATCAAGGCTATTGTGTAGGTGCCTAAATAGCCATTTAAAATGTAACCATTCTAGAGATGGAGAAACAAATCACCAACTTCATATGCAAAGGGAAGAGGCCCCGGATAAATAAAGCGCTACTCAAGAAGAACGAAGTGGGAGGCCTTACACTACCTGATTTTAGGACCTATTATACTGCCACGGTAGTCAAGACAGCCTGGTACTGGTGCAAGAACAGATACATAGACCAATGGAACAGAGTTGAGAATCCAGATATAAGCTCATCCACCTAAGAGCAGCTAATATTTGACAAAGGCCCAAAGTCCATTAACTGGGGAAAAGACAGTCTCTTCAACAAATGGTGCTGGCATAACTGGATATCTATATGCAGAAAACTGAAACAAGACCCATATCTCACACCATGTACAAAAACTAACTCTAAATGGATCAAAGACTTAAATATAAAATTGCAAACGATAAAGATCACGGAAGAAAAAATAGGGACAATGCTAGGAGTCCTAATATACATGGCATAAACACAATACAAACCATAAGTAACAATGCACAAGCACCAGAAGAGAGACTAGATAAATGGGAGCTCCTAAAAATCAAACACTTATGCTCATCCAAAGACTTCACCAAAAGAATGAAAAGACAACCTACAGACTGGGAAAAAAAATTTTGGCTACAACAAATCCGATCAGCGTTTAATCTCTAAAATCTACAAGATACTCCAAAACCTCAACAGCAAAAAGACACATAACCCAATTAAAAAATGGGCAAAGGACAGAAGGCAGAGGGAGAGTAGGAAACTGATGATAAGGAACACAAATTGAATAAGGACACTGTCGATGTATTGTGAGATTGTTGACCACTGCTATAGGGCAACATTTGTAGTAACTATTAAATGGGAGGCTGTTTTGTCCTGTAAGCCTTCATCTTGGGCGAGAATGGCAGCACAATTGGAAGAGCATAGTCAATATCACTTAAATGTGTAAGTAAAAAGTTTTGAAATGGTGTTTAAATAAAATAAAAATAAATAAATAAACAAATGAGACTAAAGAGGTACAATAGTCCACTGACAAGGTCCAGAAGACAGAAGGGGACAAGGAAGCCCCCTGGTGATAGGGAACACAAGGTGGAGTAAGGATATTCTTGATGTGCTGTGAGATTGTTAACCATTGTCATAGGGCAACATGTGTAGTAACTGTTAAATGAAAAACTATTTTTTCTGTAAGCCTTCATCTTAAGTGAGAATAACAGCACAGTTGGAAGAGCGCAGTCAATGTCACTGAACTGTGAATGTAGAAATTTTTGAAACGGTGTATCTTTGGCCATCTGTAATTTTCATCAAAAAAAAAGGTTGAGAATTTAGAGGCTTAATACGTTGTGGGGTTGTTAACCAATGTCAAAAAACAACATGTGTACTACTATTTCATGAGAAACTATTTGCTCTGTAAGCTTTCACCTGAAGTACAATAAAATATATATTAAAAAAAAAAAAAATGGGCAAAGGATATGAACAGGCACTTCACCAAAGAAGATATTCAGGCAGCTAACAGACACATGAAGAAATGCTCACGATCATTAGCCATCAGAGAAATGCAGATCAAAACTACAATGAGATACCATCTCACCCCAACAAGGCTAGCATTAATCCATAAAACACAAAATAACAAATGCTGGAGAGGTTGTGGAGAGACTGGAACACTTATACACTGTTGGTGGGAATGTAAAATGGTACAACCACTTTGGAAATCGATTTGGCACTTCCTTAAAAAGCTAGAAATAGACGTACCATACGATCTAGCTATCCCGCTCCTTGCAATATATCCTAGAGAAACAAGAGCCGTCACACGAATAGATACATGCACACCCAAGTTCATCGCAGCACTGTTCACAATAGCCAAAGGATGGAAGCAACCTAAGTGTCCATCAATGGATGAATAGATATCCACCCAATGGAATATTACGCAACGATAAAGAACAATGATGAAGCTGTGAAACATCGTATAACATGGTGGAAGCTGGAACTTATTATGCTGAGTGAATTTAGTCAGGCACAGAAGGACAAATACTGTATAAGACCACTATTATAAAAACTCACGAAAAGGTTTAAACACAGAAGAAAACATTCTTTGATGGTTACAGGGGTGGGGAGGGAGGGTGAGGGTTATTCACTAACTAGATAGTAGATAAGGATGATCTTAGGTGAAGGGAAGGACAGCACACACTACAGGGTAAGCCAGCACAACTGGACTAAACCAAAGCTCAGAAGTTTCCTCAATACAATCAAATATTCTGAGAGACAGAGTATCAGGGATGTGGGGTCTGGGGACCATGCTTTCAGGGGACATCTATGTCAACTGTCATAACAAACCTTATTAAGAAAATGTTCTGCATCTCACTTTGGTGAGTGGTGTCTAGGATCTTAAAAGCTTGCAAGTGGCCATCTAAGATGCATCAATTGGTCCCAACCACTTGGAGTAAAGGAGAATGAAGAACACCAAAGACACAAGGAAAGTATTGGCCCAAGAGACAGAATGGGCCACATAAACCAGAGACTTCATCAGCCTGAGACCAGAACTAGATGGTGCCTGGCTACCACCAATGAACGCCCTGACAGGGAACACAACAGAGGGTCCCTGATGGAGCAGTAGAATGATGGGATGCAGAACTCAAATACTAGCAAGAAGACCAGACTTAATGGTCTAAGACTGGAGGTGCCCCGGAAAGCATGGCCCCTGGTCTCTCCATCACCCCAGAACTAAAACAATTTCCGAGGCCAACTCTTCAGACAGGGATTGGACTGGACTGGGGGAAATAAAGTGATACTCGTGAAGAACGTGCCTCTTAGACAAGTAGATATAAGAGACCAAAGGGGCGGCTTCTGTCCAGAGGTTAGAGGGGAAGGCAGAGAGAGTTAGGAGCTGGTTGAATGTTCATGGGGAATCAGGGGCAGAGGGGAGGAGCGTGCTGTTACAGAATGGGGTGAGCGGTTGGGTTCTCATAACAATGTATGTTAAAAAAAAAAATTCTGTATGGGACACTAACTTGAAATGTAAACTTCATTTAATTACATCAACAAAAAAAAAAAAAAGGAAAAAAAAATGTAACCATTCTAAAACATAAAGACCCTTAGCTTATAGACCATACCAAAAATACGCAGTAGGCCAGATTGGCATGAGGACTATAGTTTGCCAAACCCTGACCTAAACAATTAAGAAAGTCTATCTGCAGATGGGGGCCCTGGAGGTGCAGTGGTTAAGAGCTCGGCTGCCGACCAAAAGATTGGCAGTTTTAATCCACCAGCTGCTCCCTGGAAATCATATGGGGCAGTTCTACTCTGTCCTATAGGGTTGCTACAAGCCGGAATCAACTCGATAGCGTTTTTGTTTTTTTGTTTTTTTTTCTGGAGGGAGGAAGTTTATTCGCAGATGGCAAGAAAAAAATCACACTCTGAATTCTGAACTAGTAGTTCCCTGATCATTTAAATCCTTTACACAAAATTTCATGTAGTTCCCCATCCGCGAATCCAGAATTCTGTAGTGCAGTGCAAGATATAAACCACTCACTGCTACCTTCTTTTTTTTTTTTTAATAGGTAAATGAAATTAAGGAATATTGATACATGTCTACGTTCACTACGTTTTTTCAAAATAACAGTATGGCGATCACATTGTATTTTTACTCGACTGCAAAATGCTAATGGTGGTGGTATTAAGCAATAGAGAAAACTATTCTGATTGCTATCAGGAGTTAGCTAACTTTTATATGCACGTTTGCCTTCTCTAATTGACATTTTATAAATGGTATCTGCTTCAAAGTGTTCCATTTTCATTCACACCAATCTGCTGGCATTACACATGAACTGGAAGAAAATATGGAGCCTTCTGCTTCAAGTATCCTAATTTACATGCTAAATCAGAAGTTCAAAATTAATCTGTCACGTTTCGGGCCCTGTAAAGTGGCCCAGAAATAAAAGGCAGTATGTTGATTTTCTGTGCGTGTGTGTGTGGCAAAAAGGCTAATTCTAAAAGAACATATCAGCTACTAATTCCATGTGAGTTTAAAACAACACAAAATTGAGTGCAGTGGAAGATAAATACTGTGAGAAATGCTTTGGTGTGATAAGCTTGCCTTTGTGTGAGTTGAGAGTTGTTCTTCATTCTCTGATAGTAGTCAAGCCTGAAGTTATCATAAATACGTAAGCGCTGGAAGGACTCTGCAATGAAGAGCAGCTAAAACACAACAGTGTTGAACAGCAGAGCACAGAGAGAACCGTCTGGCACATGGAAAGGAATAAGGATTCTTCCCCCATCCAGCAAGACTGCTGAGCACAGTGGAACTTGGGAGACATGGCCTAACTTTCCCACGCAGCATTAACACATATAAAGCAACCCATTTTTTTAAACGTTACAAGGCAAGAAAGATAGCCTTTGCTTTCCATTCAGTGACTGCATTTTCACCATATACAACTTGAAATGGAACTTGTAGTGCTTTTCTTCTCTGCAAAGTTGCTGTCAAAATCCAAGCTTATCATTAGGAGGAAGAGCAGTGCAATGCAAGGAAAACTCTAATGGAATAGTTTGCTTTAGCTGAAGTATAACTTCCCACCCATCTCTAGGTGCTACGACTTTTTTCCTTGCTCCCTTCTATCTGTCTAATGGAATCCCTGAAATGCCATCCAAAGAGATCTTTATTGAAAATTCCCTTTACCTCTGAATTGCAAAGGGAGCTCATTTTGTATCCACTGTGGCCACAGTCATAGTATTCTGTAGTTTATTAGGCTTCAGTAAACAAATACTTGTGAGATCCATCATCTATTTGCTAATGCCTAGTATGTTCTATGCTAGATAACTAGAAACCCAGAGATAATGATTTAGAAGGAACAGTCCTCTCCCTGTGGTTCTCCAGAACTGGTTTAAAAATGCTGCCTGCCTGCACTCACTCCTCCAAACGAGAGGAGGAGGAATTGATTAGATTAGCAAAATGATGAGAAGCTGACACCCACTGGTCCCTATTTCTGTTCTGGGCATGGCTGATTTATTCACAATCGCTCTGTTAATGTGGCCATCCTGCAGTCTAGGGGCATAATGAAGGCCATAATCCACCATGATCATTCATGTAGATGGCTGGGTGACTGTTCTCCGTGTGCAAGCCCCAAGGAGTAGACTCGGAGTTGGGATGGAAGTATCAATAACTCCATCTGGACTGCAGGTCTGAGTCTCATTCTCAAATCCAGTTTTATCAGAGGCAAAGCTGATGTTTAGATTCCTCTCCGACTCCTGTGTTTGTTTCTTAGTAACTCAGAAGAGAGAGGTATGATTCATCACCTCCCTTTATGCCCCAAAATGAAGATTCCTGCCTTCAAAAACCTCAGAGCCTTCAAGGATCTTTACTTCTCTTTTTTTTCTGAAAGTTGTTTATAATATTAACCATGGATAGAAAATAAGGTCTAGTCCACTGCTCCAAGAAATATCACTAATTCAATCCAGCCCTTTAAGGAAGCCACCAACCTAAATTTTAAAAGCATTGAAAAACATGCTCTCTGGGAAAATTATTACAGAATAGGTATTACTTACATACAAAATACTACATAATTATCAGGAAATAACTCAAAACCAAACAAAAATTGAGTACATGGTGTCCTCAATTTGGAAGATTTGAGGACACCTGGCAATGCTTTGAACACTGTATAGAAGCAATATGCCAGTAATCTGGGCAGTATTTTATTTTATAGTTTATGCCCTGCTGATTAGGCAGCAAAAAAAAAAAAGGGGTTTTACTGAAGTCTGTATTTTCTGGCATTTTCTTTCTAAGTAAGAAGACAAATTCACTAGCGGGTAGAAGGCACTCTTCTACTGGACTCCACATATTAAAATTGTTTTAAAAATTGTTGAAATCAACAAATAAGAAACATGTTTTCATTCAAATGACATTTCCAAGAAAGTACAAATAAGCCCTAACTGTTTAGCTTACCATTGTATGTTATATACTTAAACCACATATCATATACTCTGTTGTAAGGCTTTTCATAACAAAAAGTAAGTTTCTACCGTAACTATTGTGCAACCGAGACCTGGCCGACAGTACATAAGACAACAAGGATATCCGAATGTCACCAACATTCATTAACAGATATTTGCTGAAGTGCCAACATGTACCAGGGACTATTCTACCAAAACTAGTTGTTATCAAGTTGATTCCGACTCATGGTGACCTCATGTGTATCAGAAGAGAACTGTGCTCCATGGGGCTTTCAATGGCTGATTTTTCAGAAGTAGACTGCCAAGCCTTTCTTCTGAGGTACCTTTGAATGGATTGGAACACCAACCTTTTGGTTGGCAGCCGAGGGCATTCACCTTTTGGGCCACCCAAGGAGCTCCTCTAGGAGCTTGCAATAGGGGCATGGACAAAACTAAGTCCCCGTACTCACAAAATGCTTGCTTACTCACTCTCTGTGGTTCAGTTCTGCATAATTTTATTCCTTGTTTGCTGCAGCTGACGGATTCAAGGCCAGCTAATCCATAGGCTGGCCTGTGAACCAAGACCTTTAGCCCTGCATTTACAAAAAAAAAAAAAAGCAAGGTGGATTTACCTTATTCTGGGCCTTTCCTTATGCTAGATTGGAACTGGGGCCTACCAAGAGACAAAGGCTTTTAGTAACGGCTGCTGAAGCTAATAGTTCATGATGTCCGTCTCTCTAGGGAGAACAGCAAGGCCTTGATAAGGTAGATGCAAGCTGGTATTACGACGTGGGAGAAAGAAGCAAGCAGAAGCAATGATGAAGACTAGTAACTCCCAACTCTGGGCCAGAATGCCCTCAAATAGGCATTCTGGAAGCATATGAGGCATTTCAGGTTGTCATAGAATTGGGTGGGACAGCGATGCTCACTCAGTACCTTGCAATGCTCCCGAAGTCCTGCACAGAGAAGAACTGTCCTGAGTCTGCATAATTTTTTAATGCCCTGCAGGACACTCATGTAAGTGAAAATCCATTTGTAATTATCAGAGCTTAGAGCCTAACTCCAGTTTGCATACAAACACAAAGTCTGTTTATGTGGTTTTACAGTACCAGTGCCTATTAGAGGTTGGAGTGCAATTACCGTGTACATCAAGGGAGGGCTGTTTTGCTTCATTCAGAGCTTCATCCAGAGATGCTAGCCATCGCAGAAAGGTAGGTCACCTACACAAGACTGCTCAGTACTGAGTGCACCGATCTAACTACCTCTGCCAATCTGCAGCTGAAGCTCAAGCATCAGCAGAAATCCTACATGTGGTTGAAAAAGTATCCCGTAACATCACTACATCCTCTAGTACTGTCATACCTGAGCATTTACACATTTAAATACTGATTATTTTATTAGCACTTCTGTTTGTTTGCTTCTCCTTTATAATAAGCAAAAAAACCAAATCTGCTGCTGTTGAGTCAATTCCGACTCATAGCAACCCTATAGGACAGAGTAGAACTGCCCCATAGGGTTTCCAAGTAGCGCCTGTGGATGCGAACTGCCAACCTTTTGGTCAGCAGCTGAGCTCTTAACCACTATGCCACCAGGGCTCCACTTTAGAGTAGGACACTATATTGGAGTTTGCTTTTTTATTATGTGTAAAAGTAGGTTAAATTATCTGTGGATTTTTGCTTAGGACAGTAAAGAAATCACTGCAAAATATTTATTAGGAAAAGGGCGTTGGGTCTGATGGGGTTGAAAATCACTGAGGCAGAAAAGAAAAGCGTTCAGAAACCAGTCAGAATAGAGAAGGAGAAACATACAGGAGAAGCAGAGTGATCACAGGAGAACCCTCACATACACGAGCTGGCCCCTACAAATGCCTTTCCATTGACAGCTTCCACTGAATTACCCTAGTCGAGGGTCCTCAACCATCCCACCAGGGCCAGATGGGTGGAACCCACCTCTAGCCCTTTGTCTCTTCCTCCCTCTAATCCATCCTGCTGCCAGAGCAATCTTGCTAAAATGCAGCATTACTAACATCTTCATGTAATTCAAGCTGGTACCAGTTGCCGTCAAGTTGATTCTGACTCATGGGGACCCCGTATATGTCAGAGTGGAACCGTGCCCCACAGGGTTTTCAGAGGCCAATTTTTCAGAAGTAGATCACTAGGCCTTTCTTCCAAGACACCTATGGGTGGACTCAAACCTCCAACCTTTCAGTTAGCAGCATGTTAACCATTTGCACCACCCAGGGTCTCCTATGTAATTCAAAAGCTTTCCAAAATCCCAAACTGCCTTCAAGATTAAGTTTCAAACACTCTCAAATCTTCACAATCTAAACCCAACCTACCTCTCCCCCAAATAACATACTGCCTACCCAAGCCCTCTGAATGAGTCACAGTCTCATTCATATAGGGTACAAGCAGTCCCAAATCACATCTCCATCCCTTAGACCTACCTGATTTCCTTATAACGAGGTCTAATCTCAACTCTCAGTCTAATCTTTACATTTTCATTTATGGTTCAATTCAAATTGCACATGAACAAGCCTAAAGTGATTTCTTCCTCTTAAAACCTCAACGGAACATTTAAGTCTGGCACAACAGTCAGAATAATGTAAGTTATGTTTCAATAACAAACAGCCCCCAAATCTCAGTGGCTAACAACAAGGGTTTACTTCTCCCTTATGACAAATGGCCACTGCAGATCAACAATGAATCTGTTCCATGTCATATTCATTCCAGGACACAAACTGAGGCAGAGGTCTTTACCTGGAACACTGTTGCTCATCATGGCAGAGGGAAAAGAAGACATGAGGAAATCCCCACTAACTCTGAAACTTTTGCTCAAGAGGGACACATGTCAGATTTCCACTCAGATTTCATTGACCAATGCAAGCCAAATGACCAAACCTAATGTAAATGAGGCAGGGTAGGGAGGGACAATAAATTTTTAATAATTACAAAACCTATAACAATTAGAAGGAGCCCTGGTGGTATAGTGGTTAAGCGCTTGGCTGTTAACAGAAACATCAGTGGTTCGAACCCACCAGCCGCTCCATAGGAGAAAAGATGTGGCAGTCTGCTTCCATAAAGACTGCAGCCTTGGAAACCCTATGGAAAAGTTCTACTCTGTCCTGAAAGGTCACTGTGAGTCAGAACATTGACTGGACAGGTACAACAACATAACAAATGGGCCGACTTACATAGTTAGTGATTACTTTCCAGGAATACACTCACACCTAAAGCTACATTGCAAATTTCATGATGGAAGAGACCAAGTCCTATACTTGTCTACATGGTTAGCAACAAGACATGACAGCCCTCGCTGTGCAATGGTTAAGCACTCCACTGCTACCCAAAAGGTCAACGGTGCAAACCTAGCTCCACGGGAGAAAAGACCTGGCTGTTCCTGTAGGGATTTACAGCCTTGGAAACCCTATGGGGCAGTTCTACTCTGTCCTCTAGGGTTGCTAGGAGTCAGAATAAACTTGATGGCACATGGCAACACTCTAATACGACAATGGCAATGGATTTGAAATTTTTTAAGTACAAGTCTAAACACTGAAAGCAGGCTTAATCAGGATGGGTTAGAAGAAATAACGTCTCTTTTGAATTGCCATTTTTACAATTTAGTTTACTAATGCAATGATGAGCTCCCTAGGTTGGAAGACACTCAAAACACACAGTGGCCGCAACAATGGATTCAACCATACCAACGACTGTGAAGATGGTGCAGGACCGGGCAATGTTTTGTTCTGTTGTACGAGGGGTCACAATGAGACAGAACCAACTCAACAGCAACTAACAGCCACAACAATGCAGGGAAATTCCAGTAGAACAAAATAATTTGGACGGGAATTCCAAGTTCACTGCAAAAAAAGGGACCTTGAAATTTTTGCCTAGAAATATAATTTGTGACCATTATGAGGCTGCATTTCTGCAGTTCTGAACTTGCAAATCTGAAATTGGGAGATATAAAATATTACTGAAGCCTCAGTTATGGACTGAATTGTGTGCCCCTCCCCCAAAACATGTACTGGAATCCTAACCCCCATACCTGTGGGATGGGAATAGGGCTTTCTTTGTTATGTTAATGAGGGTAGGGCGTGTCCTGAATCTAATCACTTTTTTTTTTTTTTTAAAGATAAATGGCATTTAATCTAATTTTACTTAGGTATGATTAGAAGTAGAGGAACATTTTACAATTTTTTTTTCAGAAAGTTTGCTCTAAAAATAAGTTTCGTATGTAATGAAGCAAACACAAATAATTGGCTAAAGCTGAATCCGAGCTGCCGTCTGTTCGAAGAGATGAAACTCTGCCATGCTTTAGCTGGAAATGGTCAAATGTTGAATTCTATAGGAAAGAGAAATTTTTAATTTCCATTCTTTTGAGGCAACATATGGTATTTCTTTACTACACGTATTGAAAAACAAACAAACCTGATTCCAACTCATAGCGACCCTATAAGACAGAGTAGAACTGCCCAACAGTTTCCAAAGAGTGGATGGTGGATTTGAATCACAGACCTTTTGGTTAGCAGCCAAGCTCTTAACTACTATTATAGAATACTGCCCTTTTAGATTTATTACCTTAGAATTTAAAATCAGACTGGATATCCAACAGGCATCTCAAGTATGTGCAAGCTAAGCTTTTCATCTGCCCTCACAACAGGCTCTACCAGTAATCTTCCTCTTGCCTGTCTTATAATTGCCAACCCCATCCTTCAGGTCATCCAGGTCAAAAACCTGGGAGTCTTTCTTGAGGCCCTACTTTCCCTCACATCACATATTAGCATATCCTATTGGCCTTTTCTTCAAGCTAGATCTAGAATCTAGCCACCTCCACTACTAACACCCTGGTTCAAGCCACCATTGTCTCATGCCTGGATTAGTGCAAAAGCTTCTTAACTAGTGTCCCTGCTTTTTGCCTTGCCTCCTTTCAGTCAATTCTCCACACTATTGGTCAGAGGGATCCTTTTAAAATTTAAGCCATACTGTATTCCATCTCTGCTCAGACCCTTTACTGTCTCCTGTCTCATGCAGAGTCAAAGCCAAAGTCCTTCAACGACCTACAAGGCTCTCCATGAACTGCCCCCTCTCTGACCTCACTTGCTTCTTCTCTTCTTAGCTCCCTCTGCTCCAGCGAACTGGCCTTCTTACTGTTGCTTGAAGACACCTGTTCTGTTCTGCTGCTCCCTCTGCCTGGAATGTTCTCCCTCACATATCCCTCTAGCTCACTCCTTGACCTCCTTCAGGTTTTTGCTCAAATGCCATCTGTCTTGGTTATCTAGTGCTGCTATAACAGAAATATCAGAAGTGGACGGCTTTAACAAAGAGAAATTTATTCTCTCACAGTCTAGTAGGCTACAAATCCAAATTCAGGGCATCAGCTCCAGGGGAAGGCTTTCTCTCTCTGTTGGTTCTGGAGGAAGGTCCTTGTCATCAATCTTCTCCTGGTCAAGGAGCTTCTCAGTGCAGGGACCCTGGGTCCTGCTCCTGGTACTGTTTTCTTGGTAGTATGAGGTCCTCCTGTCTTTTTGCTCACTTCCCTCTTGTATATCTCAAAAGAGATTCGCTTAAGACATAACCTAATCTTATAGATTGAATCTCATCAACATATTGGTTTAAGACATAACCTGATCTTGTAGACTGAATCTCATCAATATAACTGCCTCTAATCCCATCTCATTAACATCAAAGACATAGGATTTACAACACACAGGAAAATCACATCAGGTGACAAATGGTGGACAATCACATAATACTGGGAATCATGACATAGCTAACTTGACAGATATTTTGGGGGGACACAATTCAATCCATAACACCACCTCAGTGAAGCCTTCCCTAGTATAATAAAAACTGAAATACTGAGAAAAAAATACTTTCACATGTTTATTAGGTGCTCACTGCGTGGATTACCATCTGTCTGTCAGTTTGTCATACTACAGTAGCTGGCATGTTGCCATGATGCTGGAAGCTATGCCACTGGTATTTCGCATACTAGCAGGGTCACCCATAGCGGACAGGTTTCAGCAGAACTTCCAGACTAAGACAGACTAGGATCTAATCACTTCTGAGTTATAAAAAGAGCAGATTAGTCACAGAAGTGAGCACAAACAGGGGGTGATGGATGCCATGTGAAGATCACCAAGGAATCCAGAAATGCTGGAAGAGACAAGGATCTTCCCGCAGGGCCAACAGAGAGAGAGAGAGAGCCTTCCCCTAGAGCCGGTGCCCTGAATTCAGACTTCTAGCCTCCTGAACTGTGACAAAATAAATTTCTCTTCATTTAAGCCACCCACTTGTGGTATTTCTGTTACAGCAACACTAGCAAACTAAGACAGCCTCATTTTATGTACACAACGAGAAACACTGAAAATCCTCCACAATTATAAAATGTGTGAAGAAATTCATTTCAAAGTTAGTGAGCCAAGGTGTTTCTGCTGTACCCTGTGATGATACCCATTTGGCTGGTGTACAAATAGCCATGGACTTTGTCAGTATTGTGGAAACCTGTTCTGTAAATGATTTTCCTCACTTTTGTGCTGTTGTTTTAACAGTCACTACTTACAAGTTAAAATCTTTTGAAAATTTGGTAATAATGCCATCCATCCATTCAATGATGCTGAAAAACATGGCCGAAAATGAATACCTTTAGCACCACTGCCAAAATATACCACGCTGTTAATTTAGGTGCAAAGTCAGAGCTATTAGAGATCATGCTGAGGAAATAACCACATCATCAAAGCAACTACACAATATGAGGAGTGTAGATTTACGAACCATGAAGACAACGCCCTGCTTTTATTTATTTTTTTCCAGGAGAAAACACCTTCTGAATGATGTGCACTGTGAATGAGGCCAGTTCTTCAGGAACTATCCCATGCAATCAACACCACTGCCACCATGGGTTTGCCCTGGTGCTGCAGTGGTTAAGTGTCTGGCATTAACCAAAAGGTCGGCAGTTTGAATCCAGCAGCCGCTCCTTGGAAACCCTACGGGTCAGGTTCTACTCTGTCCTATAGCGCCACTATGAGTCGGAATCGACTCTATGGCAACAGGGTTGTTTTTCTTTTTCTTTTTTTTTTTTTGACAAAGAGTGAAGCCATGAAGGGTACATTCCCAATAACTACACTTCATTCAGGTATTTCACTTATATGTAACTTTTTATTCAAAAGAAAAATGGGAAAATATTGACATTTTGAACTACGGTAAGGACCTAACAGCTCTCTGTCTTCTGTTTAAAGACACCGCTGTCAAATCCATCACTTAAAAAGATATTTGCGAGCGCGTCTCCAGTAACTTTGGGATGGAAACCGCCTGTAGGAAACCTCTGCTGGTATTAATTCTGCAATCCTGCTGAGCCTCATGTTAACATAATAAAAATGTATTATACTTGCTTTTATATGGCAGGTGTGGACAGCTTTGAAAGGCTCCTTGTTCAATTGTGGCTGCATCGCCATCTCTGTAAACTATCCAGTGAAAACAAATACTGACTTGTTTTAATGTGATCCAAACAGAGAACAGGATATAAAATACTGAGTCACACAAATTCAGCAAATATTTGCATGTCTACTATGTGCAAAGCAATGTGCCAGATTTAAGCCTAAAACTCTCACCAAATAAGCTATTGGATAAACTACCAAATCAACTGTTGATTTAAGCTTGGCTGTGAGTCCTGGGGAAACCCTGGTGGTGTAGTGGTTAAGTGTTATGGCTGCTAACCAAAAGGTCAGCAGTTCAAATCCACCAGGTGCTCCTTGGAAACCCTATGAGACAGTTCTACTCTGTCCTGTAGGGTCACTATCAATCAGAATCGACTCGACGGCAACGGGTTTGGTTTTTTGGTTACGAGTCCTGGTGGCGCAATGGTTCAAGCACTCAGCTGCTAACCGAAAGGTCAGTGGTTCGAACCCACCAGTTGCCCTGTGGGACAAAGATATGGCAGTCTGCTGCTGTAAATATTTACAGCCTAGGAAACTCTATGGGGCAGTTCTACTCCGTCCTCTAGGGTCGCTACGAGTCACAATCGACTCGACGGCAGCGGGTTTGGGGTTTTTTGTTTTTTCTATGTGTCTTGCAGAGTAACAACGTGAGCACAATTTACTGGGCATTCCTGGTCAAGAAAATCTTCCTAACTACTGTCACTTATCCAAAGTTACCTGTCACAGGGAATTTAGCTAGAATTCTTATAACCTTATTCATTTCTTTGTGTTTTAATGCTTTGCTAATATGCAATTGGAGCCCTGGTGGCACAGTGGTTAACAGTTCGGCCGCTAATGAAAAGGATAGCAGTTCGAACCTACCAGCCACTCCTTGGAAACCCTATAGGATCGCTATGTGTCAGAACTGACTTAATGGCAACAGGGGTTTTTTTTTTTGTTTCTTTGTTTGGTTTGAATACGAAATTAATTTGATTCTCATGAAACCTACTCTAGGGGGCAACAGAGGTTCAGTGGCAGAATTCTTGCATTCTATGCAGAAGACTCAGGTTCAATTCCTGGTCAATGCACCTCAGTGCAGCCTCCATCCATCTGCCAGTGGAGGCTTGTGAGGTGCTATGATGCTGAACAGGTTTTAGCAGAGCTTCCAGACTAAGACAGACGAGGAAGAAAGACCTGGCAATGAACTTCCGAAAATCAGCCAATAAAAACCTTATGGATCGCAACAGTCCAATCCACAACCGATTGCCGGGATGCTGCTGGATCGGGCAGTGTTTCATTCCACTGTGCGTGGGGTCACTATGAATCGGGGGCCAACTCAACAGCAGCTAACAACAACCCTACTCTAAGATCATTTATTTTGCTAGATCCTCTAGCAAGGAAATTTAGCCTTACAAATAATGTTCCAAATCATAAGGCCCCAACAAACTCAGCTGGGTTTACAAGAGTGCCTTTGGGCTTTCTCAAATGAACAGGATCAGACACTTCCTCATCTCAACACCCTAGGATTTATAAAACATATACGCTGACTCTTAATAGAAGTATTAAGATCTTGAGGTTTCATCGTGTTTTATTGTGGTCTTTTCACAGTGCCTCCCTCTCCCAGGCATTCAGACCACAAGGTCCTGGGGCACCAAGGGGTCCATGGCTAGAATTTGAGGGGGGCATGAACTTGCATGGAGACAAAAGTTACATACTTATTCCGCTAACCTCTAACCAAAATTTAGCCTTTCCTTCAATCGTAAATATAGGCAATGAAAAACTATAATGTTAGCAGTACCTGTGACTTAGTCACCAAAAGAAATTAAAGATATTTCCATCTCACATTTCAACTGCTGCACATATGTTGAAACATCACTTATGCTCATCACTACTGCAAAATTATGGTAGTTATTTGACCTGCCTATGATGGAAACCCTGGGTGGCGTACTGGTTAAGAGCTACGGCTGGTAACCAAAAGGTTGGCAGTTTGAATCCACCAGGCGCTCCTTGGAAACCATATGGGGCAGTTCTACTCCATCCTGTAGGGTCACTATGAGTCGGAATCCACTTGACGGCAACAGGTTTGGGTTTTTTTTGGTATAGATTCTACTACAGGGTTGCTATGAATCGGAATCGAGTCGACGACAATGGCTTTGGTTTGTTTGGTTTACAGACTCTACTTAACGTGTTAATAAAGAAGTGCAAATATTACTTTATGGCACACTTCTTATTTTTAACATTTGATAGGTGCATTTCAGTATAGTTGGTTTCCTATGTAATCCTACTGATTTTGCTTTATGAACTGAAAACACTATTATGAGAAGGGTCCATTGGCTTTATCACCCTGGCAAAGGGGTCCATGGCTCAAAAAAGAACCCAAGGGGTGCAGTGTCGTGATCACGCTCAAGTAAGTCATTCCAATAATAACAACAACAACAACGATATGGATCAATTCTCAACATTTACTATACTGTTCCTGATGTTGCAGCGACAAATCGCCACAAACTTAGTGGATTAAAACAACATAAATTTATTATCTTCTAGTTCCAGAGGTCAGAAGTCCAAAAATGGGTCTTGCTGGACTAAAATCAAGGTGTCCGCAGGGCTGGAGACGCTAGAAGAGAATCCATTTCTTTCCTTTTCTAGCTTCTCAGGGCTACGCACATTGCTTGGCCCACGGCCCCTGTTATGGATTGAATTGTGCCCCCAGAAATATGTGCTGTAAATCCTGACCCCTATACCTGTGAGTTTACAACCTGAGGAATGTAAGAAGGAAGAAGGAGAAATACACTGGCACGTGTATGACTATTGGCAGGGAGGAACACTGAAGGTGACCCAGGCTGGAGGTCAACATCATGGACAGGCTTTTAATAAGGAAAGAAATCAACCCAGGAGGAACCTCAGAAGAGTCAAAGAGCTCTGCCAAGAGCTCTGCAGGAAGAAGGGAGTTTTGAACGGGACTGGAAAACTGTCAGGCACAAACAAAGCACAGAGGCTGGACTTCATGGCACAGTTCAGGGAAGACTTTTATTTGAGCTGAAGGAAGGAAGTATGATAAAAAACAAAGAATACTGGCCTTGGAATCAAAAGTCCTAGGTCTGTAATGAAGTCACTCCCGAGGTTCACCGTTCAGCCAACGATTAGACAGCCCCATAAAACCAAACGAGACTAATGGGGCACAACAGTCCAGGGACAAAGACTAGAAGGCAGGAGGGGACAGGAAAGCTGGTAATAGGGAACCCAAGGTTGAGAAAGGACAGTGTTGACATGTCGTGGGGTTGTTAACCATTGTCATAAAACAATATGTGTGCAAACTATTTAATGAGAAACTATTTGTTCTGTAAACCTTCATCTAAAGTACAATAAAAAAGAAAATTCTAAAGAAAAACTCAAATCTAATAAAGGCAATGGAACTGTTTAAAAAAAAAAAAAAAAAGTCAGCTCTGCCACTACCTGTGTAACTGTGGATACTTGATTATGAAAATTAAAAAGTTTCCTAAAAATAAGTCCAACAGGAATGAATAGGCGATAGTCTTTTCTGTTTATTTAAATGACATGCAATTAATTCGCCTGGAAGAACTATCTTCCTTAATTCTTTGGTGACCCTAAATAAAAGTTTCCCTTAACTGACATATATGCTTAGCTTCCTATCAACAATAACAAATGCTTTCATGTCTATAGTTAAAAAAAAAATTTCATGTCTATAGTGAAAAAAAATAAAATAAAATGATCACCATTTCTCCATCCACTGCTTTACAAAACGTAAAAGAAGAACATGAGCCTCGGATTAAATGCATACCTGACCACTTTAACCTATATGACCTCAGGTAAATGGACATCTTTAAGCTTCGGTTGCTTCATCGTAAAATGGTGATAAAGATGTGAAGAGTAAATGAAGCAATTAATGTAAAGTATCTAATATTCAGTTAGACAGGCGGGAACAAGTATTCCGGACTCCTCATGCTCCATTACCGAGAGTTAACACTTGCCCTCTCTTCTCTCCCTACCCCCCAGGAACCCCTCTCTAGGGTAGGAGGAATGATGTGTGGGATTGGATGATTAATGATTTTTTTTTTTTAAAGTTTTTTTATTGCACGTGAGATGAAAGTTTACAGAGTAAATTAGCCTCCCATTCGATAGTTTGTACGTTAAGTGTTCCATGACACTGGTTTCATTCCCCACAATGTGCCAGCACTCCCCCCGCCCCATTTCCAACCGAGTTTCTCCATTTCCTTTTGTCCTGAATTGCTACCCTTTCCCAACTTCTCATCTTTGCTTTTGGGCAAATGCTGCCCTTTTGATCTTGTATAACTGATTGTTCAAAGCGGCACATTTCCTCTTGGGTGTTATTGTTTATGGGCCTGTCTATGGTTTGGCTAAAGGGTGTCTCTGGGAATGGCTTCAGTTCCAGGTCAGAAGGGTGTCTTAGGGCCATAGTCTCAAGGGTTCCTCCAGTCTATGTCAGACAAGTCTGGTCTTCTTTGTGAATTTAATTTTGTGTTCTGCAATTTTTCTCCCACTCTGTCTGGGACCCTCTGTTGTGATTCCAGGCAGAGCAGTTGGTAGTGGTAGCCAGGCAGCACCTAGTTCTTCTGGTCTTGGGGTCGTGTAGGCTGTGGTTCATATGGTCCATTAGTCCTTTAGAGTAATTGCTCCCTTGAGTCATTGGTTTACCTAATTCTCCTTTTTTCCACACAGTAAGAGAACAATAGTTGTATCTTAGACAGCTGCTCATAAGCTTTTAAGACCCCAGATGTTACTCACCAAAGTAGGATGCAGAACTTTGCCCTTATGAACTATGTTGTACCAACTGACATAGACGGCCCCCGCATCTATGGTCCTTTGCCTTCGAGCCTAGGAACTTCATGCCATTGAGTATTTGGTTATGACTAAGAAGTTGCCCTGACTATGGCCCTTGTGTTGTCTATTGTCTTTATTAATATATAAGCAGCCCCTACAGTTATGTATGTAGAAATATTCACCACCAAACCTATATCTGCAGGTGAGTGTGTTCCCTTATACCATCCAACACCTCTTGGCATTATCTATCTACCTATGTATCCATTTGTGAATTACTGTCTGTTAATACAGATTAGTGATTTTAAGGAGAAGGGACGGGGCATTTGAGATGCAGACTGAGGTAGGTTCTTCTTCAGGATCTGCCTTCCTGGGCAGAGGTTAACATTCTGGTCTACTCTGTTCCATGTGGTAAGGGACCTTAAACTGCTGTGGGCAGCCTGAGAATGTCCTCCTCGGCCATACCAAGGAGATAAGTCCATCTGATTCAAGAGTAAAGTATGCCTGGATGACATGACCCTGTATAAAGAAAATCTCAGAATCCATAAGAAATCTTCCAGATCTAATAAAGAAATTTAGCAAAGTTGCAGGGTACAAGGTCAACAAACAAAAATCAGGTGGGTTTCTATATACCAGCAATGAGAAATCTGAAAGGAAACTTAGGGAAACAATTCAACTTACAATAGCATCTAAGATAATAAAATACTTAGTAATAAATCTAACCAGGGACATGAAGGACTTATCCAATGAAAACTATAAAACACTGCTGAAAGAGATTAAAGAATACTTAAATAAATGGAAAAATGTTCCATGTTCATGGACTGGAAAACTTAATATCGTTAAGACGTCAATACTACCCAAAGTGATCTCCAGATTCAACGCAACCCTGATCAAAATTCTGACAGCCTTCTTTACAGAAATAGAAAAACCAATCCTCAACTTTACATGGAATGGCAAGAAGCCTTGAATAGCAGAAACAATGTTGAAAGAGAAGAACAAAGTAGGAGGACTCACAGTTCCTGATTTTAAAACATACTACCTAGCCACAGTAATCGAAACAGCCTGGTACTGGTGTAACAGGAGTCCTAGTGGCAAAGTAGTTAAGAGCTCAGACTGCTAACCAAAAGGTCGGCAGTTCAAATCCACCAGCTGCTCCTTGGAAACCCTATGGGGCAGTTCTACTCTGTCCTATACGGTCGCTATGAGTCAGAATCAACTTGATGGCACACAATAACATCTGGTATAACAATAGACACACAGACCAATCGAGGGCCCAGAAATAAGCCCACACATCTATAGTCAACTAATTTTTGACAAGGGTGCTAAGTCCATAAATTGTGCTGGGAAAATTGGATTTCCACATGCCTTACACCATACATGAAAACAAATTCTAAGTGGATTAACGAACTAAATGGGAAAACTAAAACCATAATATTCTTAGATGAACAAGCAAGGGGAATGCTGATGGGACTAGCTTTCAACAATGGATTATCTAATATAATAACAAAAGAACAAACAGCAAAAGCCAAAATAAATAAATGGACCTCAGAAAAATTAAAAACTTTTGTTCATCAAAAGATCTTGCCCAAAAAATGAAAAGACAAGTTACCGACTGGGAGAATATCTTCGGAAATTATATATGCGACTAGAATCTAATAACCAAAATATACATTAAACTTTGACAATTTAACAACAAAAAGACAAATAACTCAATCATAAAATGGGCAAAGGACTTGAACATACATTTCATCAAACAGGACACTCAAATGACCACCAAACACATGAAAAGATGCTCAGTATCATTAGCCATCAAAGAAATGAAAATCAAAACCCACATGAGATACCATTTCTCTCCCACTAGGATGGCTAATGTTAAAAAAAAAAAAAAAAAAATGTTGGGAAGAATGTGGGGAAACTGGAACCCTTATCCACTGCTGGTGGGAATGCAAAACAGTACAGCCATTGTGGAAAATAGTGTGACAGTTCCTCAAAAAACTAAAAATAGAACTATCACACCCATTGCCGTTGAGTCGATTCTGACTCATAGCCACCCTATCGGACAGAGTAGAACTGTTTCCAAAGAGCAGCTGCTGGATTCAAACTGCAGACCTTTTGGTTAGCAGCCAAGCTCTTAACCACTACATCACCAGGGCTTCAGAACTACCATATGACCTAGCAATTCTACTCCAAGGTATATATACAAAAGATCTAAAAGCAGAGACTCAAACAGACTTGTACACCAATGTTCACTGTAGCACTATTCACAAGAGGAAAAGGTGGAAACAACCTAAATGCCCATTAACAGATGAATGGATAAACAAAATATGGTACAAACATACAATGGAATACTACTCAGCCGGTAGGAGAAATGAAGTATTGATAGATGCTACAGTATGGATGGAGCTTGAAGACATTGTTGCTGCTAGGTGCTGTTGAGTCAGTTCCAACTCATGGCAAACCTATGGACAACAAAATGAAACACTGTCTGGTCCTGTGCCATCCTCATAATCATTGCTATGTTTGAGCCCATTATTGCAACCACTGTGTCAATCCCTCTCATTGAGTCTTCCTCTTTTTCCACTGACCCTCTACTTTACCAAGCATGATGTCCTTCTCCAGGGACTAGACCCTCTTGATAACGTGTCCAAAGTATGTGAGCTGAAGTCCTCACCATCCTTGCTTCTAATGAGCATTCTGGCTGTGCTTCTTCCAAGACAGATGTGTTGGTTCTTCTGGCAGTCCATGGTATAATCAATATTCTTCACCAACACCATAATTTAAAGGCATCAATTCTTCTTCAGTCTGCCTTCTTCATTGTCCAGCTTTCACATGCATATGAGGCGACTGAAAATACCTGGGCTTGGGTCAGGTACATCTAAGTCCTTAAAGTGACATCTTTGCTTTTTAACACTTTGAAGAGATCTTTTGCAGCGAATTTGCCTAACGCAATGCGTTGTTTGATTTATTGACTGCTGCTTCCATGGGTGTTGATGGTGGACCCAAGGAAAATGAAATCCTTGACATCAATCTTTTCTCCATTATCATAATGTTGCTTATCGGTCCAGTCTGGAGGATTTTTGTTTTCTTTATGTTGAGGTGTAATTCGTACTGAAGGCTGTAGTCTTTGATCTTCATCAGTAAGTCCTTCAAGTCCTCTTCACTTTCAGCAAGCAAGGTTGTGTCATCTGCATATTGCAGGCTGCCTGTTAATGATTCTTCCTCCAATCCTGATGCCATGTTCTTCATATAGTTCAGCTTCTCAGATTATTTGCTCAGTTTACAGACTGAATAAGTATGGTGAAAGGATACAACCCTGACACACACCTTTCTTAACTTTAAACTACACAGTGTCCCCTTGTTCTGCTGGAATGACTGCTTCTTAGTCTAAGTACAGGTTCCTCATCAGCACAATGAAGTGTTCTGGAATGCCCACTCTTTGCAATGTTATCCATAATTTGTTATGATCCACACAGTCGAATGCCTTTGCACAGTCAATGAAACACAGGTAAACATCTTTCTGGTATTCTCTGCTTTCAGTCATGATCCCTGACATCAGCAATGATGATGTCTGAATGTGACTTGAATTTCTGGCAATTCCCTGTCAATGTACTGCTGCAACTGCTTTTGAATGATCTTCCACAAAACTTCACTTGTGTGTGATATAAATGATATTGTTCAATAATTTCCACACTCTGTTGGATCACCTTTCTTTGGAATGGGCACAAATATGGATCTCTTCCAGTCAGTTGGCAAGGCAGCTGTCTTCCAAACTTTTTAGCACAGATGAGTGAGCACCCTGAGCGCTGCTTCCGTTAGCTGAAACATCTTAATTGGTATTATGACATTATGCTGAGTGAAATTAGCCAATCACTAAAGGACAAATATGGTATGACCTCACTTTTACAAAAAAGACAGGACAAGACAAATGAATAGAGACCAAAGTTTATTAGTGGTTACTAGGGTGGGAGGGAAGGGGAAAAGAGGGGTTAATGGTGATGGAAAAATCACATGGATTAAGGGTAGGGTTGCACAGCCGATTATTGTAATTGTTGTCAATAAGTTGCACACCTGTAAAAAGATGAATTGGCAAAAGCTGTCTTAATATATATATTTACAACACAGACAAAATAAAAAAAAAGAATAGCTCCTGAGGCTGCTTATGTACAACCAAACACCTCATGGGACTTTGTTCCGTAGTTTGGAGGTTTAGGGTCATGGTTTCACGGGACGTCCCAGTTAACTGGCTTAATAATGTGTTTAGTGCTTCTGTTCTACCTCCCAGTTTGTTACCTAGTGCCTGGGGTCTTAAAAGCTTGCAAGCAGCCATCCAAGGCCCAACAATTGGTCTCTGTTCACCTGGAGCAACAGAGGAAGAAGGAGAGTCAAGAATAGGAGAAGGATATGGAATGCATGGCTAATTGCCTCCATGAACAACTGCCTCCTTTGCCATGAGACCAGAAGAACTGGATGGTGCCCAACTACCATTACTAACATTTTGATCAAAGACTCTACAGAAGAATCCTGATCAAAAGAGGGAAAATGCAGAACAGAATTTAAAATTTTCATAGACTCTAGAATTTCTGGAGCCATGGAAGGTAGATGAACCCCTGAAACTACTGCCCTGAGATGATCTTTAAACCTTAAACCAAAAATATTCCGTCTTCTTAAAACCAAACAACAGTTAAGCTTAAAAAATGCCTACCTTGAAAGAGACTGGAGAAACCCCGAGAGTACAGCCCCCAGACACCCTTTTAGTTCAGTGGTGAAGTCACTTCTGAGGTTCACCGTTCAGCTGGGGATTGGACAGCCCCATAAAACAAAACAGGACTAATGAGGCACAGCAGCCCAGGGACAAGGACTAGAAGGCAGAAGGGGACAGGAAAGCTGGTAATAGGGAACCCAAGGTTGAGTAAGGACAGTGTTGACATGTAGTGGGGTTGTTAACCATTGTCATAGGGCATCATGTGCACTAACTGTTTAATGAGAAACTATCTTGTTCTGTAAACCTACATCTAAGGTGAGAACAGCAGCACAACTGGAAGAATGTAATCAATGTCACTGAACTGTACACGTAGAAATTTTTGAAATTGTGTATCTTTGGCTATGTATATTTTCATCAAAAAAATAAAAGGGTCGAGAAGGGAGAGGGTTGACATGTCGTGAGGTTGTTAACCAATGTCATAAAACAATATGTGTACTGACTATTTCATGAGAAATTATTTGTTCTGTAAACCTTCACCTAAAGTACAATTAAAAAAAGAAAAAAAAATAACTATAGCTACATAGTTATCCTTAATATTGGGTAGAGTGATTCTACCCACTTTATTCTTATTTTTCAAAATTGTTTTAGCTATTCTAGATCTTTCACCTTTCTATATAAATTTTATATATATATGTGTATATATATATATATATATATAAAACTTTAAAGTATATAAAAAACAAAACATTTGCCGTTTCAACCATTTTTATGTGTACAATTCAGTGACATTAATTCATATCACCATGGTGTGCAACCATCACCACTACCCATTTCTAATTTTTTTCTCCATCACCCTTAACAGAAACTCACTATCCTTTAATCAATAACTCCTCATTTCCCCCTCCCACTTGCCCCTGGTAACTGCTAATAAACTTAGGGTCACTATGAGTTGGAATTGACTCGACGGCAACGGGTTGTTTTTTTTTTTTTTTTAAATATACATTTCCTTGTACTAGATATTTTACGTAAGTGAGATCATACAATATTTGTTCTTTTGTGTATTGCTTATTACACTCAGCATGTTCTCAAGGTTCATCTGTGTGGTAGCATATATCAGAATGTTTCTCTTTATGGCTGAACAATATTCCATAGTATGGATATACTACATTTTGTTTATTCATTCATCTATTGATGGACACTTGGGTTGTTTTCACCTTTACACTATTGCGAAAAATACTACAAGGAATATTGGAGTAGAGTATAAAAAAAAAAAAAAAATGCCTGCCTTGAGCATTACATGCTCTTTTATTAACTGTCTATATGGGATCAAACTGATCACAGCAACTCAAAAGATTAGATAGGAACCTTAGGGGACAGTGAATTTATTGTTAATGAGGGAGGAACAACTCAGAAAAGGAGGGTGAGAATGGTTGCCCAACTCAAAGAATGGACTCAGTGTCACTAACTGGTACATGTAGAAACTGTTGAATTGGTGTATGTTTTGCTATGTATATTTTCAACAACAAAAAAATAAATTTAAAAAAAAAGAGTAAAGTATGAGCAAGTTCACTTTGCGATAGAGCCAAAGCTACATTTTCTAATCTTGCTAATATCAACAATAAAGCTCAAATTTCAATTCTCCATCTGTACAACTCTCATGTTAATTTATCAATTGGTTCTAAATTAAGACTTGAAAAAGAATAGTATTTATTGTGTCCATATAACCCACATTGATAGGCAGAGAATGCTACTTGCTATTACTATCATCATCATCTTCTTGCTCATCCTTCTACCTGATCCTCACCACCATATATCCAAGTGCCTTCCTGACATCTCCATTTGGGTGGCTAATAGGCATTTCAACTCAATATATCCCAAATCAAACTCCTAATTTCCACATCCACCCTTTCCTCCCATATAGTTCTCCATCTCAGCCACAGCAACCCCATCCTTCTGGTGTACAAGATAGAGACAATGGGATCATCCTTGATACCTCCTTTCTCTTACAGTCTACATGCAATCTCTCAGCACAATTGTGATGGCTTTATTTTCACGACATTTTCAGTATCTAATCAGTTCTTAGGTGCCAGCTTGGCACAAACAAGTTTGCACTCAGCTACTAAACTAAAGGTTGGCAGTTTGAACTCACCCAGTGGCACCATGGAAGAAAGGCCTGGCAATCTGCTTCCATAAAGATTACAGCCAAGAAAACCTTATGGGACAGTTCAACTCTGTAACACACGGGATCACCATGGGTTGGAATCGACTTGACAGCAAAGGGTTTGGTTTCTGATTTGGTTTGGTTTTTTGGTTGTGGTAATCAGTTCTTACCACCTACACTGCTACTATCCTCTTCCAAGCCACCATCATTTCTTGCCCAGATCATTCCAATAGCCTCCCAGCTGCTATTGCTGCCTCTGCTCCTTCCTCCTACCTATCAACACACCAACAGGTCTAATTTTTTTGAAAATATAAGTCAGATAACATCATTCCCCTGCTCGTTGTTGGGTGACGTTGAGTTGATTCTGACTTACAGTGATCCCATGTTACAGAGCAGAATTGCCCCGTAGAGTTTCCTAGGCTGTCATCTTTACGGGAGCAGATTGCTAGGTCTTTCCTCCCATGGAGCCACTGGGTGGGTTTGAACCGCCAACCTTTCGGTTAGCAGCCAAGCACTTACCCGTTGCCCCACTAGGACTCCTGTTCAAGGTCCTTCGATATCTTACATCTCACATGGGGTAAAAGCTGAAGTCTTCATAATGGCCTATGAGGCCCAATACTACCTACCCTGTCATCTGGGGTGGCGTGTGCAGTATTACCTCCACTGCCTCTCTGGACTGACCACCTAGGTCTCTTTTCCCTCCTCTCTCATGGCCTTTGCACCTCCTGTGCCCCCCACCTGGGACACTTTGACCCTGGTTATCCTCAGGTCTTTATCCAAATACCCACTGCTGTCGAGTCAATTCTGACTCATAGCGACTCTATAGGACAGAGTAGAACTGCCCCATAGGGTTTCCAAGGAGCGGCTGCGCCTCTTAAATAAGACCTTCCCTGGTGACCCTATTTAAAATACCTACCTCCCACACCCACCTGCTCCCCCAATCCCCTTAACTCAGCATTATTACTCTCCTTAGAACTCATCATTTATTTTTATGAGTTGTTTCTTTGTTCACTGTCTGTCTCCACTTATTAACAGAAAAGCTCCTTGAGGACAAAAATTTTGTTTGCCCAGAACAAAAACAGCACCTGACAAATGGTCAAAATCCAAATATTTGCTGAAAGAATGAATGAATGAGGTAGAAGCACACGATAGAAACAATTGCATTTCATCCTTCCCAGCCAGCTTCTAGAAGGAATGATAAATAGTAAATGTCGTGAATAAGTTAACTTCAAAATTTTAAAGTTGTGATTTCTCCATCTGAGGTAAACTAGACAGGTTAGCTGCTCACGTGGAGCAGAGAAAGCAAATTCACTTTGTGAGAAATTTCACTGCAAAGCCCAGATGCTGTGCGCCAGTCTTGCAGAGATACAAAGTTGCAAGGCTTGCAGGTGACATAATTAGGTAACTGGGGGCAAGAAACGCTTAGCAACAGTGAAGAAATCTATACGAGCGAGTCTCCTTGTGGTTCAGGAGCTGTGCCTTCCCTCTCGCCTCCTGAGGATCAAAAGCTGGACTCTCAGCCATTCGACAGTGTCTTTACTGTAGCACGTTACCTTGCACGGCAGCCATTTTATTTGTCTTCCCGTGTTTCTGTTTAAAACTGATTCTTCAAACACACCTATAAAATCACCCTTCATTTTACATGAGAAGAATGCCTGCAAATTAGTGCGTTTTCTAATAATATGTGATGTTATTACCAAGAAACTCACTCCAGCGAGGTCTGTGGATTTCATTTTTTAAATCTCATTACAGAGAAGAAATTACCCCCTTCTCTCCCCATCAGACCCCTTATTTCATCTGGCAGGTGGCATGAGATCTGAGAAGGAGCTCCCCATCACAAGAAGACCAAGGTTTCCTCTGCAATCTCTTGCTCCAGGATTAATCCTTGATTCCTCCAATCATGAGGATTTGCCAAAATGTGAACCCATGGGAGAAGAGAGTGAAGCCTTGAAATTAAGAGGGAGTAATACCTGTTTCCACCACTGTCAGTCTGTCATACTGTGGTGGTTTGCATTTCACTAGGATGATGGAAGCTTTGCCACTGGTATTTCAAATACCAGCAGGGTCACTCATGGTGGACAGGTTTTAGCAGAGCTTTCAGACTAAGACAGACTAGGAAGAAAGGTCTGGTGATTTACTTCCTAAAATTAGTCAATGAAAACCCTCTGGATCAGAAGAGAACATTGTCCAATATAGTGCTGGAAGATAAGCCCCCTAGGTTGTAACTCACTCAAAATACGCAATGGCTGCAACAATGGACTTGAGCATACCAATTATTGTGAAGATGGTATAGGACCAGGCAACTTTTAGTTCTGTTGTGCACGGGGTCACCATGAGTTGGACCAATTTCTGGTGAGAACTAACAACAATATCTGTTTGACCATAAAGTAATTATTCAGGTCCCTGTAAATGATGTTTATCAAACAGTTTTATGAATTGCTAAGTATGAAAGATCCTGCATGTAGAAAAATTTGAGTTCTAGGACTTATTTACTCTAAGGTACATTAATTGTATACTTGGTCACATGACTTTATCTCTGAAATTTACACTTATAAACACACTATTATAAGTGGGAAATTTAGAAATAGCCATTCATTCAATAAATATTTATTGTGCACCTACTATGTTCCAGGCACTGTTCTAGGCCTTGAGGATACAGAGAGAACTAAATATAAAAATTCCTGTCCTCACGGAGCTTACATTCTAGCAGTCCTTCAAAAGAAAACTTATTTCCAAAGCAAGAATTATTACTAACATGGAACCAACTTTGTGTACTAGAAAGGACACTCAGATTAAAGTCTGAGGTCAGGGTTCAAGTTTTGACTCTACCAACTGCTAGCCGTGCATTCTTCAGGAAGTTCCTTAACCTCCCAGATCTTTAGTTCTCATATTCATACACACACGCACACGTGTACAAGGCTGTCATATGTATTATGCTGTTGGGTGCCATTGAGTCGATTCTGATTCATAATGACCCCATTTGACAGAGGAGAATTGCCCCATAGGGTTTTCTAGGCTATAATCTTTATGGAAGCAGACTGCCAGGTCTTTCTCTCATGAAGCCAGTGGGTGGGTTCACCCACCAACCTTTCAGTTAGCAGCCAAGCACTTAACCGTTGAGCCACCAGGGCTCCTTTTGTGTGTATTATACCAGGATGCAGCAAATCAAAGAAAGCACCTAGCAAACTGTCTGTCATATGGAATTGCTCAATAATTCTTAAGGACAGTTATATGATTGATATATGATTCTCTAACCCAGGGGCTGATACTATGGATGCAGGCCAAATCCAACTGGCCATCTGTTTTGGTAAATAAAGTTTTATTGGAGCACAGCCACACCCATTTGTAACATACTGTCAATGGCTGCTTTTGTGCTACAGTGACTCAGCTGAGTAGTTGTGACAGCATCCATATGGAACACAAAGCTTAATATTTTTACTATCTGACCCTTTAGAAAAAAAATTTGCCAACTCCTGTTCTAATCTCTTGCTGTAGGAAATGAGGTCCAAGAACGGGTATCATCAGCATCACTCGGCAGCTCATTAGAAATGCAGAATCTGAAGCTCCACTCCTGAATCAGAACCTACATTTTTTTATTGTGATAAGTATATATACAGCAATGTTGCCATTTCAACGTTTTTTACATGTACCTTTCAGTAACATTAATTACATGCATCACGTGCAACCATCACTACTATCCATTTCCAAATTTTTCCATCACCCTTAATAGAAGCTCAGTGCTCCCTAAGCAATGAGTCCATTCTTCCCCCTCCCTTCCATCCCTGGTAGCCACTGATAAACTCTGGTCTCTACACACGTGCCTATTCTAGATATTTCATACAATATTTTCTCCTTTTGTGACTGACTTATTTTACTCAGCATAATGTTTTCAAAGTTCATCTATGTCATAGCATGTATCAGGACTTTATTTCTCTTTAAGGTTGAATAATATTCCATTGTATGCATGTCCCACATTTTGTATCCATTCATCTGTTGGTGGTCATTTGGGCTGTTTCTACGTTTTGGCTATTTCGAGTAGTGCTGCAGTGAACACTGGTGTCCACGTATCTGTGTTCCTGCTTTCAATTCTTTTGGGTAAATACCTAGGAGTGGAATTGCTGGATCATATGGTGATTCTTTATATATTCATATAACTTTTTGAGGAACTTCCATTTAACAATATCCCCAGGTGTGATTCATATGACATAGAAGTGTGAGAAGCACCACCGTGGAGTGTACCCACAATGATGCAAGCTTTACACTGATACAGTAAATTCCATCTTTCCCTACCCTACCACTCCAGCCAAGAGCTGAATTCGGAATGATTTTCAAAGTTAGTGAACATCAGAATCACATACAGAGCTAATTAAAATATAAACTCTTTGCACCTACCTCCAGTGATTCCAATTCAGTAATTTTGGGGTGAGGTCAAAGAACCCACACTTTTTAAACAAGTACCCCTGAGGAGCCACCATGCATCTGTCAGTTTGTTGTACTGTGGTGGCTCGCATGTTGCTGTCATACTGGAAGCTTTGCCACCAGTATTTCAAATATCAACAGGGTCACCCTTAGTGGACAGGTTTCAGCGGAGGTTCCAGACTAAGATAGATTAGGCAACCTACTTCTGAAAAAACTGGCCAATGAAAACATTATAAATATAATTGTCTGACGTAGTTCTGGAAGATGAGTCCCTCAGGTTGGAAGGCACTCAAAAGACAACTGAGGAAGAGCTGCCTCCTCAAAGAAGAGTTGACCTTAATGACGTGGATGGAGCCAAGCTTTCGGGACCTTCATGTGCTCATGTGGCACAACTCAAAATGAGAAAAAAACAGCTACAAACATCTGTTAATAATCGGAACCTGGAACGTACCAAGTATGAATCTAGGAAAATTGAAAGTTATCAAAAATGAAATGGAATGCATAAACATTGATACCTTAGGCATTAGTGAGCTGAAATGGACTGGTATTGGCCATTTTGAATTGGACTATCATATGGTCTCCTATGCCAGGAATGACAACTTGAAGAGGAATGGTGTCACGTTCATCGTCAAAAAGAACATTTCAAGATCTATCCTGAAGTATGACAGTGTCACTGACAGGACAATATTCATACGTCTACAAGAAGACAAATTAATACAACTTTTATTGAAACTTAGGCACCAACCGCTAATGCCAAAGGTGAGGAAACTGAAGATTTTTACTAACTTCTGCTGTCTGAATTGATCAAACATGCAATCAAGATGCATTAATAATTACTGGTGATTGGAATGTGAAACTTGGAAACAAAGGACTGGTAGTTGGAAAATATGGCCTTGGTGATAGAAACGACACCAGAGATCACATGACAGAACTTTGCAAGGCCAATGACTTTTTCACTGCAAATACCTTTCTTCAACAATATAAATGGCTACGATACATGTACACCTCACAAGATGGAAAACACATGAATCAAGTTGACTACTTCTGAGGAAAGAGATGACGGAAAAGTTCAATATCATCAGTTAAAACAAGGCCAGGGGCCCAAGGCAAAACAGACCATCATTTCCTCCTGTGCAAGTTCAATTTGAAGCTGAAGAAAATTAAAACAAGTGCACAAGAGCCTTGAGTATATCCCACCTGAATTGAGAAGCCATCTCAAGAATAGATTTGACACACTGAACACTAACGACCGAAGACCAGACGAGCTGTGGAAGGACAGCATACATGAAGGAAAGCGAAAAGGACATTAAAAAGGAAAGAAAGAAAGACCAAAATGGATGTCAGAAGAGACTCTGAAACTTGTTCTTGAACACAGAGTAGCTAAAGTGAATGGCAGAAATGATGAAATAAAAGAAATGAACAGAAGATTTCAAAGGGTGGCTCAAGAAGCCGAAGTAAAGTGTTATAATGAAATGTGCAAAGACCTGGAGTCAGAAAGCCAAAAGGGAAGGACATGCTTGGCATTTCTCAAGCTAAAAGAACTGAAGAAAATATTCAAGCCTCGAATCACAATTTGGAAGGATTCTGTGGGAAAAATATTGAACAATGCAGGAAGCATCAAAAGAAGATGGATGGAAGACAGAGTCACCGAACCGAAAAGAATTAGTCGACTTTCAATCATTTCAGGAGGTAACATATGATCAAGAACTGACGGTATTGAAGGAAGAAGTCCAAGTTGCACTGAAGCTGTCAGCAAAAAACAAGGCTCCAGGAATTGACAGAATACCAATTGAGAGGTTTCAACTAATGGATGCAGTGCTGGAGGTGCTCACCTGTCTATGCCAAGAAATTTGGAAGACAGCTACCTGGCCAAGTGACTGGAAGAGATCCGTATTTGCGCCCATTCCAAAGAAAGGTGATTCAACAGAACACGGAAATTATCAAACAATATCATTAATAGGAAGAAGGACCTGGCAGTTTACTTCTGAAAAGAATTAGCCAGTGAAAACCTTATGAATAGCACTGGAACATTAATATCACACACAAGTAAAATTTTGCTGAAGATCATTCAAAAGCGGCTGCAGCAGTAACATCGACAGAACTGCTAGAAATTCAAGCTGGATTCAGAAGAGGATGTGGAATGAGGGATATCACTGCTGATGTCAGATGGATCTTTGTTAATAGCAGAGAATACCAGAAAGACGTTTACCTTTGTTTTATTTACTATGCAAAGCTATTTGACTGTGTGGATAATAACAAATTATGGATAATGCTGTGTTGAATGGTAATTCCAGAACACTTAATTGTGGTCATGAGGAACATTCAAACAGAACAAGGGGGTATTTCATGGTTTAAAATCAAAAAAGGTGTGCCTCAGGGTTGCATCCTTTCACCATACTTAATCTGTATGCTGAGCAAATAATCCGAGAAGCTGGACTATACGAAGAAGAGCTGGACATCAGGATTGGAAGAAGACTCACTAACAGCCTGTGTTATGCAGACGACACAACCTCGCTTACTGAAAGTGAAGAGGACTTGAAGCACTTCCTGATGAAGATCAAAGGCTACTGCCTTCAGTATGGATTACACCTCAACATAAAGAAAACAAAAATCCTCACAATGGGACAAATAAGTAACTTCGTGATAAATGGAGAAAAAATTGATGTTGTCAAGGATTTCATTTTACTTGGATCCACAATCAACACCCATGGAAGCAGTAGTCAGGAAATCAAACAACATTGCATTGGGCAAATCTGCTGCGAAAGACCTCTAGAAAGTGTTGAAAAGCAAAGATGTCACTTTGAGGACAAAGGTGTGCCATGATCTTTTCAATCACCTCAGATGCATTCGAAAGTTGGACAATGAATAAGGAAGACCAAAGAAGAACTGGTGCCTTTGAAATATGGTGTTGGCGAAAAATACTGAATATACCATGGACTGCCAGAAGGAACAAATCCATCTTGGAAGAAGCACAGCCAGAATGCTCATTAGAAGCAAGGATGGCGAGAGTTCGTCTTACACACTTTGGACATGTTATCAGGAGGGACCAGTCCCTGGAGAAGGACATCATGCTTGGTAAGGTAGAGGCTCGGCGAAAAAGAGGAAGACCCTCTACGGGAAGGACTGACACAGTGGCTGCAAATGGGCTCAAACGTAACAACGATTATGAAGATGGCGCAGGGCTGGGCAGTGTAAAGGTCTGTTGCACACAGGATTTCTATGAGTCGGAACTGACTCAATGGCACCTAACAACAACAACCTCTGAACACTGACCTTTGGATATCACTTGAGAAACATAATTTTAAATGAGTGTTTTTTTACATCCTGCAGAATTGAGGCAAAAGTCAAGAAGCATTGTTCGTGTTCTTCATTATTGGTTTTTTTCTTTTGGATACTTAAAATACACTAGCAGATTTGTCCACAATAGTTTATTATAAAATAATCAGTGCTTTCATAGCTATATATAAGTGAAAAGTGCTGTAACTCAGAGCTATGAAAATATCTTACCACAATTACTGTTTTCAGCAACAAGAAAGCATTTTTATGTTTTGATGTCCTATTCAAGAAACTTTTACTGAACTCCAAATGTTTGTGAGGCATCATTCAAGGCAGAGCAAGGATCAAAAAAAATTTTTTTTTAATAATCCTTTAGACTACAAAATCGAGTGACCTAAACAAAATTCACTCGCTTGACACGCATTTGCTGAGGACCTGCTACTTGCCAAACACCATTCTAGGTCAGAAGTTAGTAGCTATTTCCTATAAAAGGCCAGATCGTGAATAGTTTAGGTTTTTTGAGCCACATACAGACTCTGCTGCATATTACTGCCTGTTTGCTTTTTTTTCCTTCCTTTTTTTAACCTTTTTTTTTTTTATTCTTTTAAAATACCAAAAAAAAAAAAAAAAAAAACCCATTAGTTACTGACAAAATGAGGCCTTGGGCTGGATTTGGCCCATGGGTCATAGTTTGCCAACCCCAGTTGTAAGCGATGAGGACACAGCAGTAAGGCAGTCGAAAGTCCCTGCCTCCATGGAGATTATATTCTAGTATACGGACTCATATAATAAGGAAATAAATACAGTAAAATGTAGACAGCAACTAAGACCTATGGAAAAAGAGAACACGGGGACAAGGAGTGTCAGGAGAAAGGTGCTTTTTCATCAAGGGTAGCCAAGGTAGCTGCCATTTAAGCAGGGACCACAATGAAGTGGGAAAATGAACACTCCAGTATGGCAAGACTCGCTCAAGTTAAAATTATCATCATGGGCAATAACATTAACACCATTTGAGAACTTTGGAAACAATGTCCAGAAAGAAAGAGACAGAGAGAGAGGGAAAGCAAGAGGGAACAAAAAAGAACAAAAAAAGAAAGAAATCCATCCTGAAATGGGCTGCAGGCCACCAAATATGAACAGTGGAAACAGGGGATGCAAGTTTTCCTATATGATGTAAATGCAAAGGCTTAAAACCGTTCCCAGAAAAATCCGCACCAACTCAAGCTTTATTAGTACCCAGATACGATTCACAATGTTTTCCTGTTGAGAAATGTTCCCCTGCCTCTTAAAAAAAAAATCACTGGAATTCCTCCTTTCCCTGACCTTTGGCCCGCAGCTCTTCTTACCAGGCCCTCCACAGCCCAATGGAGGAGATAGCTTCGCGATCAGCTGATCCTCACTATAGATGTTTGTTTCAAAGGAGGTGCTGGGTCTTTGCAGGTGCAAGGAGAGGGGGAAATCGAAAGACAGCAACTCTGTACGCTGGCTGAAAGTTTCAGAGGTTGGACAGACTATGTAGTAGTCACAAAGGCACTGCGCTGGGCTTGGGGGTGGGGAATGGGAGAGACCCTCGTTGGGCCCACCATGAAAATGAGCCATTGCTGTCAAGCGGATTCCAACTCCTAGTGACCCTACAGGATAGAGCAGAGCTGTCCCATAGGGTTTCCAAGACTGCAGTTTTTACAGAAGCAGACTGCCACGTCTTTCTCCTGCACAGCGGCTGTTGGGTTCAAACCTCTGACCTTTCAGTTAGCAGTCGAGCACTTAACCACCGCACCACCAGGGCTTCTTACGGTGGCCACAGACATAAAATACAGGCAGAAAGTTTTACAGAGAAACGTAGTTTTCTGAGACTCCTATAACCCCCCTGGTTTCTGGGGTAGCGGGGGCAGTGGGACTGTGATAGAATACGGCCTTTGTCCCAGTAAGATGCTTTTGGCTCTTATTTGGATGCTAAAGACTCAGGAAAAGATGAAGACGGCACGACGGAAGGACCCATCCTGGCGAATGCAGGCTGCATCAGTGAACCTTCTCTGGCCAGAAATAAAAGTCTTGTCACTGGCCTTGGAAAAGCCATTTGTAAGGTTAGGTCAACAGTCTCTTCAGGAAATACTCAAGAGGTATAATACACATTCTTTTAAAAAAACAAATGAATAAAAACTCTTAAAATCTGTCTCCTCCAACACACATAGCCACAAGCTGAGAAGCTGGCTGATGACCTTATGAGACATTCACGCAGACCTGATGTGACAGTGGAGAAGAGAAATAGAGGCCTATTCCTTCCCCATCTGGAAAGGTTACAGGGCCATGGCTGGTTGAGCAGCAAATGCTCCTCCTACATGAAGACCCTTTCATGATTTGTCCCTGGGTGCCACCAGGCCTGCCCAACAGCACACTGGGCTTATTGCCCTGGCTATGTCCAGACTGATCAACACTGCCTACTCTTGCTTCCATTACTATTATATCCTAAAATGCTCAACTCAGTGGTGTTTCTTCCTCATCCAGGACTTGCCTGCCTCTGCTATCAAGACAGTCACACTGTGATCACTGCAAAAATCCAGTGCCATTCAAAGGCTTCCTTCCTTCTTTTATAAGTCTAAATAGAAGGTGATCATAGAGAACAAAAAAAAAAAAAAAAACATACACACCAAAAAACTTTTAATTTGCATTAAGCCTCTCTGGTTCCACAGTTGTCTGACAGTTGTTCTTGCCTTTCTACCCGGACAGCCCAAGGCCACCAGCCCCAAAGCTAAATCACAAGGCGTGACTATCACCCTACACAATTCATGCACTGTCACTTCCAATTGATTTACTAGAGGGTTTTGAGAGAGATGGAGCTTCTCAAAGGCCACCAGTTCCCAATTAGTGGATCTGAGCACAGTAAGGTAGGAAATCACTTAGTCATTAAATCCACATTATTTTTCCAGGTGTACAGCATGTTCTAGAAACATTTACCACTGTTGTGGGCAGTACCTGCTTTGAACTTGTCCTCCAAAGGTTAAGTAAAATATATGCAGAAGTCATTCATCAAACACTTTTAAGTCTTTACTTTCTGTCAAAAACTAACGCTAGAAATGGCTCTAGGAAAGATAAAAATACCATTACTGCTTATAGCAATCACTTTTGTAGCATCTACTATGTCTGCTTTAGATATAATAACAGATTAAATATTCACAACTATACCAAAAGATAGTTCAATAAACTGAGTCACAGAAAGATTAAGGGACCTTAGTTTCCACAGATATTAAGCAGGATTTGAACACAGGCTCTAGACTATACCACCAAACTCTACTGCCTATGGAAATCTATCTCCTCCTCATTTAAGTGGAACACACAAAAAATTCACCTGTTGGTGCTTTCTGAGACCCTACCCTACGCATGGTCCTAATGCTACACATCACAGTCTCCTCTCTCTGCTCTGACTCATGCATCACCAATAAAAAAAATAATGGTCTCTTATTTTTTCTGTCCTTTGGCTACGAGATTTAACTGAAGTTTCCTGTGACCTTCCTGTACCTTCTCCCCCAGGAAGTAGGTATCTCAAATCAGTAAGGTTGAAGATTTCAGCAACCTTTCCATTCTAACATTGAGCTTTTCCATGGATCATGGTGGGTCAACCACCCTGGCAGCAATGGTACCATGAACTTGCATGGAAGGTAAAACTGGACAGGCATATTTAATTGCATTACTTGCCCCATCACTTTCTTTCAATATTCCATGTATATTCCATGTGCCCTTTTAATCTTTCTCATATCCAGCACCAGTGGCTCTGGCAATAATTTCTGTTGCCATCCCCAGAGGAAACAAAGCTTGCACTGAACCACCCCCTACCTGAAGACTGAAGCTCTTCATCTCCCTGCCACTTTCTCAGGCATGACTACTCTGGGGTGGGAACACACAAAGCTCATGGTGCATGGTATGTGGCAGAATGTCTTCTTCCCACCAAAAGTCAACTTGATTCACTGGCATGGTTTACGAGGGAGCATGCCAACTAAAAAAAAAAAATGTAAGGAGGAAAATAAAAATACCCTTCTCAAAATTCTACCTTAAATAAATATATTTCCTATCTTATCCAAGGAAACAGCAATTGAAAATTCCTGCTGAAGAGAGACACGAGGGTTTCGCCATTACATATCTTTCTTTGGTTCTTCTGGTAGGAGCATTTCTTGCTTAAAAACCTGTACTAACTTCTCAGACCTTCTAAATTCTTTTTGACCGATGTGTTGCCAGCTGCCATCAAGGTGGCCCTGACCCATGACGATCTCACGCACAACAGAAGAAAAAGCTGCCCGGTCCTACACCATCCCCACGATTGGTTGTGGATTGGACTGTTGTGATCCATAGGGTTTTCACTGGCTGATGTTTCAAAGTAGATGACTAGGCCTTTCTTCCTAGTCTGTCTTAGTCTAAAACCTGTTCAGCATCACAGTAACATGCAAGCCTCCACAGGAGGAGCAGTGGTAGCCGTGCATGAGGTGCAATGGCTGAGAATTAAACATGGAAGGTGAGATTCTACCACTGAACCAAGAGATTGATCTAAAAGGTGGTAACTAGTTGAGGCAGATTAAACATGGCACAAATTCTCTGACACTCCTCTGATGGAGAGGTGGGGTCTATGTCCCCTCCTTCTGAATGTGAACAGGCTCTATGACTGCTCTGAATAAAAGAATATGGCAGAAAGGACAATGTGCCATTTTCCAGGCCCAGGCCTCAAGTGATGGGCAGCTTCCACTCCTTGGCTCTTGGCCACCTTTATATCCTCTTTGGAGAGGTGCCTATTCAGTTCTTTACCCACTTTTTTAACTGGGTTATTTTCTTATTGTTGAGTTTTAAGAGTTCTTTGTATATTTTGGATAAGAATCCTTTATCTGATACGTAATTTCAAACATTTTCTCCCAGTCTGTGGCTTATCTTTTCACTCTAACACTGTCTCTCACAGAGTAGAAATTTTTAACTTTGTTAACAAAGTCCAACTTAACAATTTTTTTCTTTCATGAATCATGCTTTTGGTGTTGTATCTAAAAACCCATGCCAAACCAAGGTCACCTAGATTTTCTCCTATGTTATCTTCTAGAACGTTTATAGTTTTGTTTTACATTTAGGGCTATGATCCATTTTAAGTTAATTTTTCTAAGTGGCGTGAGGTCTGCATCATTTTTGTGCATGTGGGTGTCCTGTTGTTCCAGCACCATTTGTTGAAAAGACTATCCTTTCTCCATGGAACTGCCTTTCCTTCTTTGTCAAACTCCTTGTCTCTTGGAACAGTGTTTGTTCTTGAGCTCTGAGCTACCATGTAAGAAATGTAATCACCTTGCTGGAGAGACCATGTGGAGAAGCCCTGAGACAACGTGGACAGGCAGAGGGACACCGCATAGCCTGGACTTCCAGCTGTCCCTGCCAAAGTGCCAGAAATGAGTGTGAAGCCACCTTGGACTCTTCAGACTAGCCCAGATGCCCAGTGAATACCACTGAACAACCCCAGTCCATGTAAAGAACCACCAAGGCCAAGCATGCCTAAATTCTGGACTTGGAATCATGAGCTATAAAATAATGTTGGTTTAAGCCACCAAGTTTTGGAGTACTTTTCTTGGTTAGTAATAAATAACCAGAAGACTAGCCCTCCCACAAATCTCCACTTTCATTCATGTTGTACCACTTGCCTCCATCTCCCCCAAAAGATCTACTATTTATCAGTTCACTCAAGGGCATTAGCCCTCAAAAGCTGCATCTAATTCCATGCCCTGCTCATTCCTCAGTCTTACAAAGAGTTTTTGTTTTGTTGGTTGTCATTTACCACTAGGCTTCAAAAATGCCTCTCTCACTATGAAATAACCATAATCTGTGCTCTCCCCTTCAAAGTCCATCTGACCTGCTAAGAGCTCTTAATCTTTGAAATGTATGCAACTAATTTATACTGAATCCCTAGGAGCAGACTTTGCATAACAGGGTTAGTGTACGAAATAAGAAATTGGGGAAAGCTAGATATTCTGTCGCTCATTTTTTTCATTCATTCCACAGTGACTACTGAACATCCATGCTGTATCAATCACTGCTCTTCAAACCAGTTATGCAGTGGTGAATAAAGCATAGCCCCTGCCTTCATGGAATATATGTTTTAGTGAGGGGTGAGACAGGCAATAAATAGGCTAATTAAAAATTAACATGATACACTTAAGTTATGTTAAGTACTATGAAGGACAGAGCAAACTGACCAGATAGAAAGTGGGCAGGAAAGGAAGCTATTTCAGCTAGGAAAAACCTTCCAAAGAAAATGAAGATTATATATATGTACACACACACACACACACACACACACACACACACACACAAACATATATGCACACATATACGTATGTGTATGCATGTCTACATACGTATGTGTGTATATGTGTATACACACACACTATCTACATGTTGTTGTTGTTAGGGGCCATCAAGTCAATTTAAACTCACAGCAACCCCATGTGACAAAGCAGAACTGTCCTGTAGGATATTCTAGGCTGTAATCTTTTTTTTTTTTTTATTGTCATAATTAAAAGAAGTTTACAGTTCAAGTTGGTATCCCATACAAACTTTCTTTGTTTTACTTACATTGTTATGAACCTTACCTGCTCACACCATTCTGAAACAGCACACTCCTCCTTTCTGCCCCTGATTCCCCATGACCAGTCAACCAGCTCCTAACTCTCTCTGCCTTCCCATCTCACCTCTGGACAGAAGCTGCCACTTTGGTCTCTGGTATCTACTTGACTAAGAGGCACACTCTTCACGAGTATCACTTTATGTCCCGCGGTCCAGTCCAATCCCTGTCTGAAGAGTTGGCCTCAGAAATTGTTTTAGTTCTGGGGTGATAGAGAATCTGGGGGCCATGCTTTCCGGGGCGCCTCCAGTCTCAGTCAGACCATTAAGTCTGGTTTTCTTACTAGAATTTGAGTTCTGCATCTCATCATTCTATAGCTCCATCAGGGACCCTCTGTTGTGTTCCCTGTCAGGACGTCCATTGGTGGTAGCTGGGCACCATCTAGTTCTTTGGTTTCAGGCTGATGAAGTCTCTGGTTTATATGGCCCATTCTGTCTCTTGGGCTAATACTTTCCTTGTGTCTTTGGTGTTCTTCGTTCTCCTTTACTCCAAGTGGTTGGGACCAATTGATGCATCTTAGATGGCCACTTGCAAGCTTTTAAGACCCCAGACGCCACTCACCAAAGTAGGATGCAGAACATCTTCTTAATAAGCTTCGTTATTCTAGGCTGTAATCTTCCTGAGAATGGATCACCAGGTCTTTCTACTGAGGAGCCGCTGGGTGGGTTCCAACTACCAACCTTTCGGTTAGCTGCCACTTAACTGTTGTACCACCAAGGCTTCTTACTTTTATATAATATATATAAAACCAGTTGCTGTTAATTCCATCTCATGCACCATCACTGCTGTGTCTCAGAGTAGAACTGTGCTCCATAGGGTTTTCAAGGCTGTGACCTTTTGGAAGCAGATCACAAGGCCTTCTGTCCAAGGCACCATTGGGTGAGTTCAAACAGTCAACCTTTCCGTTAGTAGTCAAGCACTTAATCATCTGCGCCACCCAAGGACTCCATGGTGTGGGTGCGTAGGTAGGTAGGTAGTGGGGTGGATGGGTGGGTAGGTAGGTGGGTAGACAGACAAGTAGGTAGGCAGGCAGGTAGGTGGGCAGACAGGTAGGTAGACAGATAGACATACAGACACATCAACAGAGAGACACATGGACGGGCGGACAGACAGACAGGGGCTAGATGATACAGGCCTTGTTTATCATACAGAGGAATTCAGACATTTTTTTTTCTTAAGTGCAGCAAGAAGCCACCAAAGGATTGTAAGCAGGAGAGTGGCATGCTCTGATTTGCATTTTTAAAAGACCATCCAGCCCGCTGGGTAAAGTACTATCGGTGCAAAAGAGTGCAAGCCGAGAGACCACTTCCCTGCTGATGAAAGCGAGGGCACAAGCACACGCTGACCACACAACACAGGCACTGTCCTGGGGCTTTCTAAACCGTTACCTGGTGGTAGCAGCTCTTTGCGCAAGTATTAGCCTCCCAAGTTTACAGCTGTGGAAACTGTCCTAGCCGTTGTTTGCATAAGGTGATGACATCTAGTAGCTATCAGGATTGGAAATCAGGTTAGGTGATTTTTAAAGCTCACTGAGATGGTAACAATAGGCGGGAAAGGTGGCAAGATGGCAGGTCTGGGGGGTGAAACAACCCAGGGAACAGAGAAACCAGGCTGGGATGGTGGCAACAGAAATAGAGGAAAACATTCGAGAGATAGAAGTGAGGTCAAACGTATGGGACAGAGGTGAGCACCAGGACTGCTTCTTTAAAACACAGGTTCCTGAGCTCCCACCTAGAGACTCTGATTCAGTACGCCTGGGCTGGAGCAAGTGTACAATTCAAGGCTCCCCAAGCGAATCTGATGCTAGCAGCCACAGACCACTCTTTGAGAAGCTCTGGTTGAGGCCTTAGCACCTGATGGGTGAGGAAGACAAGAAGAAATGAAGGGTTGGTGCCGACTTACGAGTCTCAAGACTGAGGGAGGCCGGTGCAGAAACAGCGCGACCAGGAGCAGCCGGTCCAGAGGGAGGTGACTGTCTCACCAGTGGCATATCTGGGGTATTGTACTGGCCGCGGGTTCATGGCACCACTGAGCGGTTTCTGTTAACATGATACAGCCCAACATCCTTCCTCAAGCACAGAAATGTGTTAATTAAAAGATTAATGAGCTTGACTTGTATTTTTGAGTTGATATTATGGTAAAGTTCTCTAAAAGAGGGGTGTCTAATGTTTGGACGGGGGCACAATTTCAGTGCTTGCCACAGGTGCCATTTTCCATAGATACGCCACTGGCTGTACCTGGTTAATGGAAACTGCTCAACGGTGCCAAGCGCCCAGGACCAGTGCAATCCCTGCGATACGTAGTTATACCTCTGGCTAAGTTTCATGCCAGACAATGCATCTGCAGAGGAGTGACTAATGGGATTACTGAGGTGAAGGCAATGTGCTCACCTCCATGACTCCCTGGCTCTCAGTGGATTCAGAGACTGCACGTAGCTGTTGTTGTTAGCTGTGATCGAGTTGGCCCCCAACCCACAGTGATCCCATGCATAAGAGAACAAAACGCTGCCCGATCCTGCATCATCCCCCTGACTGGTTGCAGACAGAACAATTATGATCCATCGGCTTTTCACTGGCTGATATTTGGAAGTAGATTACCAGGCCTTTCCTTCTACTTTTATTGTGGAAGCTCCACTGAAACCTGTTTAGCATTATAACAACACACAAGCCTCCACACAGAAGGCAAAAATTATTCCCCTGAAACACCAATGCCTTCATCAGACCCAAAATCCAAGCCAAGGCAGTTGCCATCAAGTTGATTCTGACTCCTGGTGACTCCATGTGTGTCAGAATGGAACTGTACTCCACAGGGTTTTCAATGACTGATTTTTTGGAAGTAGATCACCAGGTCTTTCTTCCAAGGTATCTCTGAGTGGGTTTGAAACATCAACCCTTTGGTTAATAGTTAAATGATTAACCATTTATGCCACCCAGGGACTCTTAGACCCAGGAGAGGGAGTGTAATTTGCCAGGCGTTCCAAAACTCCAAATCATATTTGAATTGAACTGGTCAAGCTTCAACTTCATGATAAAGGTCAATAAACACTAGTGCTCAATTTCTTTTCAGATTTACTAGCTTTGAATTCTTAGTCATTGGAATTCACTGACAAACTTCCCAACCACCACCCACCTTAGCATTGTTATCTACTACAAAGCAAGCAAGCCAGTGAGATTGAGATCCTGGGTTCTCATAAGCCCTGCTGGGGGGAAAAAAAAACCTCTCTCATCTCATATTTGAGACCTGACTAGATAATCCTTTTAGATCTAAAAACCCTGTGTGTTTCCCAATAGTGTTCTGAAATAATTCCTTCTTAATAAACTCTTCTCCCTTCTCAGAAAAACTGAGGGTTCTTAAACAAGAAATGTGAAGGTTCAATTGTGACTCACCTGAACCTTTTGCAAGAACATGGTAATAATGTAGGAAGCAATGAGATTTCTGAATAAGTAAATTATACTTTAATTTACTATGTCAAATAGATATAAAGTTAGAGTGTCACAATGTTTATATAACTATTAGGCTTAATTATTACTATTATCTACTACAGAGTTCTTTTCCAAAATGGATGTCACAAGAGACTCTGAAACTTGCTCTTGAATGTACAATAGCTAAAATGAACAGAAGAAATGATGAAAAAAAAGAGCTGAACAGGAGATTTCAAAGGGCAGCTCAGGAAGACAAAGTAAAATACTATAATAAAATGTGCGAAGACCTGGAGTTAGGAAAACAAAAGGGAAGAAGAAACTTGGCATTTCTCAAGCTGAAAGAATTGAAGAAAAAAATTCAAGCCTCGTGTTGCAATACTGAAGATGTCTATGGGCAAAATACTGAACAAGGCAGGAAGCATCAAAAGGAGATGAAGGAATACACAAGAGTCATTGTATCAAAAAGAACTGGTAGACATTCAGCCATTACAGGAGATAGCATATGATCAAGAACCAATGGTATTGAAGGAAGAAGTCCAAGCTGCACTGAAGGCACTGGCAAAAAACAAGTCTCCAGGAATTGACAGAATACCAATTGAGATATTTCAACAAGTGTATGCAACACTGGAAGCGCTCACTGGTCCATGCCAAGAATTGGGAGGACAACTACCTAGGCAACTGACTGGAAGAGATCCATACCAATCAATTGGAAGAGATCCATATTTGCGCCCATTCCAAACAAAGGTGATCTAACAGAATGCAGAAATTATCTAACAATATCATTAACAATCATAATACAAGTAAATTTTTGCTAAAGATTATTCAAAAGTGGTTGCAGCAGTGCATTGACAGGGAACTGCCAGAAACTCAAGCCAGATTTAGAAGAGGACATGGAACAAGGGATATCACTGCTGACGTCAGATGGATTTTGGCTGGAAATCAGAGAATACCAGGAAGATATCTACCTGTGTATTACTGACTATGCAAAAGCATTCGATTGTGTGGATCATAACAAATTATGGATAACACTGTGAAGAATGGAAATTCCAGAACACTTGATTGTGTTTATGTGGAACCTTTACACAGAGCAAGAGACAGTCATTTGAACAGAATAAGGGGATACTTTGTGGTTTAAATTCAGGAAAGGTGCGCACCAGGGTTGTATCCTTTCATCATACTTATTCAATCTGTATGCTGAGCAAATAATCTGAGAAACTAGATTATATGAAGAAGAACACACGATTAGGATTGGAGAAAGACTCATTAACAACCTGCGATATGAAGATGACACAATCTTCCTTGCTGAAAGTGGAGGACTTGAAGCACTTCCTGATGAAGATCAAGGACTACAGCCTTCAGTATGTATTGCACCTCAACATAAAGAAAACAAAAATCCTCACAACCAGGCCAGACCAATAAGCAACGTCACTATAAATGGAGAAAAGATTGAAGTTGTCGAGAATTTCATTTTACTTGGATCCACCATCAACACCCATGGGAGCAGCAGTCAAGAAATCAAACAACATACTGCACTGGGCAAATCTGCTACAAAAGACCTCTCTGAAGTGTTAAAAGGCAAAGATGTCCCTTTGAGAACTAAGGTGCAGCTGACCCAAGCAATGGTATTTTCAATCACCTCATATGCATGCAAAAGCTGGACAATGAATAAGGAAGACCAAAGAATTGATGCCTTTGAATTATGGTGTTGGTGAAGAATATTGAATACACCATGGACTACCAGAAGAACGAACAAATTTGTCTTGAAAGAAGTACAGCCAGAATGCTCCTTAGAAGCGAGGATGGCGAGACTTCCTCTCATGTATTTTGGACACGTTATCATGAGGGACCAGTCCCTGAAGAAGGACATCATGCTTAGTAAAGTAAAAAGTCAGCAAAAAAGAGGAAGACCCTCCATAAGATGAACTGACACAGTGGCTGCAACAATGTGCTCAAGCATAACAACAACTGTCAGGCTGGTAGAGGACTGGGCAATGTCTCATTCTTTTGTACACAGGGTCGCTGTGAGTTGGAACCAACCTGACAGCACCTAAAGACAGCAATAACAATAACAGAGTTAAGGAAGAAAAGGTTTTTCCCCCACTGCCATTCTAAACATAAATCCTTCAAGTGTTAACAGATATGAGTCAGTTGCGTTTTTTATCGCGGAAAGTATGACTACGTAATATCAATCTTCTTTTCGTTACTTTCAAGTTTATTTTAAGGAATACTTTAAATGCAAAATTTATTATCTATTATTAATTTTCCCTGATATGCCCACCGTTTCTCCACTCTGCCTACTGGAATAGACTTGTTCTTATAACCCAAGTAAGTCCTATCTGTCCTTTGGGGCGGGGGGATAAGGCAAGGAGGGGATGGAACATGCCCTCTGCCTTCCTCGGATCACTTCCTTTGCTAATTCCTATCCTACTTCTAATTTATACGACACAATTAGCACCCCTCCACATTTTATTCCAGTCTCTTACCACCTGTTCTCTATGACATGGCCTTTTATTGATTATTCATTTCAATGCAATAAATATTTATTGACTGTCTACCATAAGCAAAGATGGTGGTTAACGGCAAGGAAAAATGCCCAAGTTTGAGGCATTCTTGATCTCTAGCATATTACCTGCATGACGTTCAGCTAGCTACTCAACCATTGTGTCTCAGTTTCTAAAGAGAGGGAATAGTAGGACCTACCTCAAAGGCTTTTTATATAAATTAATACTTGTAAAGCACTCTGGACAGCACCTGGAATATAGCAATTCTCTGTGAACATTAGCTGTTACTGTTATTATTACTGCTAAGTATATTCCTGGGCTCAGTGAATACAGAAACAAATGGGGCACGGTTGTTGTTGTTAGCTGCTGTCGAGTCAATTCCAACTCATGGCGACCCCGTGTGTGCAGCGGAGACCTGTTCCACAGGGTTTTCAAGGCTTTGACCCTTCAGGGGCAGATCGCCAGGCCTTACTTCCAAGGCGCCTCTGGGTGAGTCTGAACCACCAACCTTTCAGTTAGTAGTCCAGCACTTAACCCGTTGTGCCACCAGGGAGTCCATGGGAAACATACCTTCCTCATAGTTTAGAAATCATTTGTTGATTTAAAGTATACTTATTGAGTAGATACACCTGTGAAAAACAATGAAATCCTTTTAGTGAGAGAATAATAAACAATTTAAAAAATTAAAATATATAATGAACTCGGATAATTATAAGTTGTATAAAAAATTACAAAGCAGGGTAAGTGGAAAGAGAGTGATGTGGCCGGAACAGGGGACACCTGAAGAGAAGACATTTAAGTAAAGTCCTCAATGAAAAGGCAGTGTGAACGTGAAAGAGGATGCTAGGTAAAGAGAACAACAAGGCAGATCTAAGAATGTTCTTTGAGGAACAGCAAGGAGGCCAGTGTGGCTGAAATAAAGGTAGCAAGAAGGAGAGAGACAGGAGATGAGGTCAGGGATGTAGCCAGGGCCCAGATCAGACAGGGCCTTCGAACCATAGAAAAGACTATGGGCTTTATTCAAAGGGATATGGGATGTCACCAGAGGGTGAGGAGCAGGGGAGTGACATGATCTGCTATGTTGAGAATACACTAGAAAAGCAAAGATGTCACTTTGCTGACTAAGTGTGCCTCACCCAAGTCATGGTTTTTTCAATCCCCTCATATGCTTGTGAAATCTGGACAATGAAACAGGAAGACAAAAGAACTGACATGTTTGAACTATGGTGTTGGCGAAGAATGTTGAAAATACCATGGTCAGAAGAATGAACAGATCAATCTTAGAGGAACTATATCCAGAATGCTTCTCAGATGTGAGGACGTGATACTTCATCTTGCTTACTTTGGATACGTCATCAAGAAAGACCAATCACTAGAAAAGGACATCCTTTTTGGTAAAGTAGAGGGTTAGCGAAAACCAGGGAAACCCTCAGTAAGATGAACTGACACAACAGCCACAACAATGGACCCAAGAAGACCAACAGTCAACATGGCACTGGACCAGACAACGTTTTGTTCTATTATACATAACGCCACCATGAGTCAGAGCCAACTGGATGGCAGCTAACAATAATTTTCAGAAGTGCTCTTATAAGTCTTGCAAGCATCTTGTGGGCAGGTACCAAGTCTTAACAATCCTTGGAACCCCATACAGTTAACACGGAGTAAGGTGCTAAATACATGATTGAAGTCCTACTAATTGGCTGAACAACTTCAACCTCACATTAAACTCGGTTAACGAATTTTTACCTAGTAGCCTCTAATATACTCTTCTCTGTTTTTGTGGGTTTTTTTTTTTTTCTTTCTTATCAACCATCAAACAAACCTGAACAACAATTCCACCTCCACCCTCAAGCTTTTGGAACACAGCCTTGAAAACTCCGGACAGAAAACAGGCCACTGCACTCTCCAAGAATCGATCATAACTTCCCAATACAAAGCCTCTACAGTGCACTCATAGTCAACATATAATTCTGACACCCGTGGTCCCAAACCCACAAAAAAAACCCTAACAGGGGCTAGTGGAGTTCTTCAGGGCCAGAACACTGACAAAACAAACAACAGATGACTGTATGAAAGTTGAAAATAAGAAACAAAAGCACTTAAGTCACAACAGAACGATGCTGGGTGCTACAACAACACCCAAGAACAGATGTCTGTGATGGAGTCAACAGTATAATACACTCTAGACTGATTTCTACACAAAACGATTAAAATCAGTAAGGAGCTGGCATATGATAGGAAGAGCTTGACTTATTCTTTTACTTTGTACATAATAGGAAGAAAATTTGATTTCTATAAGGAAGCCCAATAAACTGCTAACGCGGAACACATCATATCCTGAAAGTTAGCTTTTCATTTGATTACACAACTGTTATGTGCATTCAAACCTCCCATGTAACAGCAAAAACGGAGGACAACTTAAAGGTCCCTCGAGAGAAAAGAAGTTAACTCCTGACAGCACATACGTACTATGGAGTAACAAACAGCTACTAAAAAAGAATGAAATCAGTAACAGGAATTCAATAACTGACATGAAGGACCCCTAGGATAAACGGACAAGTAGAGAAAAATAAGTGACAGGATAGTACCTGGAATAGATGTCATTTATGTTGAGAGAGAGAAAAAAAATTTCTGTATGTACATATTAAATTAAAAAAAAAAACCCAAACCAGTTGCTGCTGAGTCAATTCCAACTCATGGCAATCCCATGTGTGTCAGAGTAGAACCGTGCTCCTTAGGGTTTTCAATGGCTGTGGTCTTTCGGAAGTAGATCACCAGGCCTTTATTCTGAGGAGCGCCCGGATGAATTCAAACCACCAACCTTTTGATGAGGAGCTGAGCGCTTAATCGTTTGTGCCACCCAGGGACTCCTTATATGTACATATACATGTATGTAAATTCACCAAAAAGACCGAACGGATAAACAGACACTGGTACATGCCTACCCGATATTCCTGCTCTCTATCTTCCTTACTATTTGAAACATGATCTTTTTTCAAAGTGGCCATGTGACCCTGTCCTGACCAATGAAAATAAGCAGATTTCACTGGGTGTGGCTTCCAGAGGAGCTATTACTTTACCGATACAAAGGACCAGCCTCAACTGCCAGGCACCTGTTTTCTTTTGCTCTTTAGTGTTTTTCCTGTCCGGAATGTGAACACAATGTCCAGAACTGGAGCAATCACCTTGCTACCATGAGAACAAAAGTCACCAGCTAAAGATGGTGAGGCAGAAAAAAGTGACAAGAAGTCTGGATCTTTGAACAGTTATGGCAGCCCTGGACTACCCACTGCTGCACTGCTTATTATGAGAAAAAGATACACTCAGGTTTGCTTAAGCCATTTAGTCAATTACATGCAGAGGAAGGCATTGCTAACTGATTAACACAGGGCATGGGCAGGGTAGGCTGGGGAGCGCAGGGTTGGGAGGTCTAAGGTAGCTTTATCTTTTTTAATGTTTTACAATTTGAGTGCTGAATTATTTGTGTCATATTTTAATTAAAAATTCATGTAGAAGGTCATTCTGAGAGTCCATGTCTACTATGACACAAAGGAATAAAACAGTACCGTGATTGTCTTATACAACATCACTTCCCAAAGAATAAGATGTTCCCAGTCACCTCTAACTTGTCTATTCCTCTTAGTAAAGACTCCCAGAGTCTTATGGAAACTTCTCTTGACCCCTATTTTCAACGCATTAGGCAGCCTCACAGGGTAACAGACTTTATAACTTTAGTAGGCACCATATAAGCAGTAACCTTTACGTGATCTTTAAATTAACCCCATAAGCTTGGTGCTGAGTGAGACAGAAACCCCGAGCTGGAAAACAGAAATTACAGGTTCAATTTTCACTTCTAGCACTAATCATTACTGAGTAAACCACTCAACCCAAGTCCCAGTTTCTGCACTATACGGATGGAGTTGTTGTTGTACGGCACTCACACTCAGAGGGAGCAGGTCAGAACCACACTGCAGAAACAAAGCCTATCACTGTGGAAGCCCTGTTGTACGGAGGGAAAAGATACGAGCTTGGGAGGGAAACGGGCATAATTCCAACCCCAGCTTCACCACTTGCTGGCTGTGTGACCTCGGGTGAGTCACTGACAGGTCTGAACCTCAGTGCAAATGTGAGAGGACACAGGACCTCCAGGATGGGTGAGGACGTCATATGGGAGAATGCACAGGGAAGGGGATGGCGCCCAGTGCCAGAGTAATACAACAGTACTATAATAAAATCATCATCATGTAAGTCACATTCTCCTTGAATTAAACTTAAATTTTCTTAAACACTCTTGCTATCATTACATTTTTAAAATGTGACACTCAGATTCCCTTTCACAACGGCATTCAATGATTTCTTCCAATTCATGCAAACTGTCAAAATGTTGTCACATAGTCATTTCTGAAAATACAGAGATATACTCATTGCACGAATGTTAAATAATACTGCATATACAAAGGACAAAGTCCCTCTTAATAAAGGAACATTACGGCCAGTTGATTTGCCAAGCACATTAAGCGTGCATAGGGCATTGCAAACCTGGAAAAACAATGTCTGTATCCCAAGGTATGGCGCTAATTTGAAAAGAGGATAAACAGGAAATAATGTTAGATGTTAGCTAATGAGGACCCAGGGATGGCAACCTTTAATCACCCGGATAATTCTCTTAATTGCCATAAAAATGATTTCAAATCATTGAAATTAAAATTGACTTTTAAAAACTATGATTGCTTTACTAATTTATCCGTTGCCTAAGAATAAATTATATAGAAATACATTTTGAAATGTAAACATATATCCATCTATATGTGAGCGTACATGTGTAGCAAATGTTATTAATCTTCCTTGATTGCTGCAGCTCCTGACATAAAGACTACTCAAACACAACACGACGTACTTTTAGCACTAAATAGCTTTGAAAGGCAACATCATTAAAAAAAAAGAAAAAGAAAAAAAAAGGAGGGGGCTGGGAAAAAGCCCTATTAGCTTAAGAAATACAATATATCCAGCGCTGATTCTAGTCAAGGGAGGATGTGATCACTAGAGCAAGCCGATTTATCTCCGTCTCTTTCCATCATTAGTCATTTACACGTGATTTCTGAGTCTCCATCTGCCGATCAAACACCAAACACCATCACGAGACGCTGTCTCCAACGAGAGTGAGCCCTCTTTTCTTCCCTTCTGTGGACTGTCAGACCCCCCTCACTGTGTCAGTTGAGATGACATTATCTCCGTCTTCCCAGGCTGGGTGCTGGTCATCACTTAAGTCATCTGATTGATGCATAAGAAACAAGGCTCGTTCATATGTGCAAACTGCTTCTTGGAAATGCTTGGCATCCTTTATAGACACACCGTCCTCCCAAGTCTCACTGTTTTGAAGGATATTAAAGTAAGACGGTGTTGATCAGCTTTTATAATTTCCTGTATGTAATTATTAAGGTTAGAATAAGGATTAGTAACTCTATCAACCCAGTATACCTGCCATTTTAACCAATGCCTAGCGTGCATGTTGCATGCAGCTTCCAGACTAAGGCAGACTAGGAAGAAAGGCCTGGCAATCTACTTCTAAAAATCAGCCAGTGAAAAACCTGTGGATCACAACAGTCTGATTTTGTCATGTATGGGTCTGCCAGGAGTCAGAGGCCAACTCCACAGCAGTTATCAACAACAATCTGAAGCAAAAATGTTATTCCCTGGAAGAAACTACTCTGAAAGATAAAATATCCTTTTATGTACCAATATAAAAATAGTTCATGGGCTAGCATGAACTGGGCACTGTTCTAAGTGGTATGTGATGACTGTGAGTGTGGTTGTGTTTGAATGCACACACATCCACGCACATAAAAATGGAATCCTCACAGCAACCACGTAAGGTAGGTACAACTGCTGTCCCCACTGAACTGAGGAAACTGGTGTTCAGAGAGGTTACATAACCTGTCTAAGGTCACACAGCTAAGTCTGGGTGGAACCAGCTCTTGAGCTCAGATTCCAGACCCCAGACTCTTAACCACTATACTATGAAGTGACAAAAACACTTGAAATTTGAAATAAAATCTTCCACTTATTTTTATCTTCATTCTGGAACATACAACTCAAAGCTCTCAAACTCAATTGCTTATAATACTGGGTCAAAGGAGTCGACATAAACAAGGGAAGCAGGCCTGGTACACAGAGAACAAAAAGTACCCCATCTGCGGGGAGCAGACAGCAGTCAGCTGCAGCAGACTACTGCAAAGCAGAAATAAAATCTCAGTATTGCCCGAAATCTGAATTTTTATGTTCAATCTTGTGATTTTTCAAACAAAGCAACCAGTTTAAAAAAACGACTTTTTAAACATAATCCGAGCCTAACAAACCATGTCTATGGACCTAAAATTACTTGTGGGCCATCACTTTGAGACCTTTGCTTCAAGCAACACCTTAATCAAAATTTTGGTAGGAAAAAGGGCATCAAATCACTGACAATACATAATTAGTAATATTCACATTTCACTGCAAATATCTATTGGCAAAAAAAAATACATGTAGGTAGGTGTGTATGTGTGTATTTAAAAAAAAAAAAAAATCATTGCCATCAAGTCAGTTTCAACTCGTAGTAACCCTGTAGGACAGAGCAGAACTGCCCCATAGGGTTTCCAAGGCTATAATCTTCACAGAAGCAGACTGCCACATCTTTCTTCCGTGGAGTGGCTGATGGGTTCAAACCACTGACCTTTCGGTTATCAGCTGAGCACTTAACCACTGTGCCACCAGTGCTCCTTTGTGTGCGTGTGTGTGTGTGTGTGTGTGTGTGTGTGTGTGTATGTGTGTGTATGATATATATATATTAAAAAACTCCCAACTTCCTCCCTCCTCCCAAGACACTTATCATGACCTGTGAGTTCTATTTATTATTTAACAGAACTCATTCTCAAAATCCCTGTCACAATCCATAATAAAATATAGACAGCAAAGCTTAATCGGCCGTGAATGTACAGTAGTTAGCATTCACCGCAAAATGATAACATTTCCAGAATGCCATTTCTCTTCTTGGCCTTTTGACCCAGTTGGTTAATGGACTCAGACTCGGGAAATAATGGAGATAATTTAGGCAGAGAACTTCCCAGCCGTGTGGCAACCTTGAATGGAATTGCACCAGGGCAGTGAAAGTGGCAGCAAGGCGGCAGCCCTTCAAGCAGGCTTGGCCAGAAGGCTCACTCGCGTGTGGACCTTTGTCACGCCAGCAAAGGAAGAGTCTAGTTTTCAGTCACCAGTGGGAATATCCACCATTTATTCATTCCTAGCAACAGCTTCCTTAGGAGAATACTACAAAACTAAAATCGGTGCCTAGTACACATGTAGGGCACTTGAATCCTGTGGTTTTAAAGAATACTCTAAAAAACAGCTCAATTCCACAAGTACTTATTTAACACTTAGGTCCCTAAGCCAACAAATAACACATCAGACGTGCTAATGATTGGGTTGTGGCCCTTAAAGCTGATCAACTGAAGCACAGAGATAATTTTCTAAAATACCTGCCTTTAAATTCCTTGTTCTCAGAGACGAAATCTTAGGCACAAATTCTAGGACTGTAACGTGGAAAAGACATGTGGTGGTCAGCCAACTGTTAGTGTTTTGTGATGTTAAGTAGGCACCTTTCCAATGACCTAGCCATCCCTCCTGCGAGAATTAAAAAAAAAAAAAATTCCGTTGCCTTCGAGTTGATTCCGATTCATAGCAACCCTATTGGACAGAGTAGAACTGCCCCATAGGGTTTCCAAGGCTGTAATCTTTACGAGAGCAGCCTGCTACATCTTTCTTCTATGGAGCGCTGGTGGGTTGAACCGCCAACCTTCTGGATAGCAGCCAAATGTTTTAATGACTGCGCCACCCGGGCTCCTTCCTGTCCTGTATATCCTAGGGAAATTTCTGAACAGGTCCATAAAGGGACATTCATTGATGCATTCTTGTTGTTGTTCTGCAGCTGCAGGAGCTGGAGGCAACCTAAGCAAGCATCCACTGCTAACGAAACACAGAGCCGCCTGTGGTGGACATTCACTAAGGAATATTCCAGAGCACCTGGAAGCTCAGTGCATTCTTCACTGCCAGAAACTAACTTGGGAAAACATTTCTCACTTTTATCCTGAAAAGTTGGGATGACAGAGCCTAGGAAAATCATTATAGAAGAAAAAATATCCTATTACATTCAACAGTCACTCATTCAGTTAAAAAAAAAAAGAAGTCTTATTGAGCCAGGCAGCTTGCAAGACAGAAATAAGACACCTAAAACAAGACCCTTTAGAAAGTCTTGCCTTGGAAGGGAAACCAAAACCAACCAAACTGGTCACTGGCGAGTCAATCCCACTCATAGTGGCCCCACGTGCACCGGAGTACAGCGGTGCTCTGTAGGCGTTTCAGTGGCTGGTTTTTCCAAAGTGGATTGCCAGGCCTTTCTTTCGAGGCACTTCTGGGTGGATTCAAACTGACAACTGTTTGGTTGTAGCCCAGCAATTCAATCACTTGCGCCACCCAGACAGACACAAATCACTTTCATGCACGATGATAATGGCCACAGAAGATGTGTGAACCAGAGCAAGGAAGCATCTAAGGCACAGGCTCTCCCAGAGGAAATGCGGAAGGAGAGGGCATACCTTTCAGACTTGCTATGAAGGAGTGTGGGCCAACCTCCCCCCTCAATCCATCTCTACATCCTCAGCAAAGCGCCACGTTCACTTGTTCCTCTCTCCAAAAAACGGCGAGGAAAAGGCATTAGGATTCAGCAGAAAATCAAGCCACTTGTGACTTATCATCTGATTCCCCCTTCTGGAAATACAGATCGATAAGACAAATGTGAGTAATGGAGATTCTATCTACTGGACACCTGGGAGTAGGGGGGGTGCCGCAATGAACGTTTCCCTAACGTGACCCAAATCGGATACACTCCGTCTCCAAGTCTCAGTGGTATAATGTTATGCGACTGGTTCCACATCTGCCTGGTGCTGACCAACTTTTCCTCTTCTCCGTTTTCCCAGCTGCCCCATGGCTACGCTGAGCTTTGCTGCCACTTGAGTTCCAGAAGGAGCAGCTTCCTGCTCGACCATCACGATTTCCCTGAGGGGAAACAGTTTTCTGATGATGCCACAGGATGCCTCTGCCACCAGCCAACTCTTACCAAGTTAGGGTACCTGGTAAGAGCAGGGAGGCTAAGATGTAGCTGCAAACACTCACAGCAATTCTTAGCCTTTTGTATGCCATGGACCCCCTCCGGTCAACTGGGACAGCCTATGAATGCCTTCTTAGATTGATATTGTAAATGCATAGGAATACAACGCGAAACAATTACATTAAAATACTCCAAGTTCCTTCATCTTAAGTGAGAACAGCAACACAATTGGAAGAGCGTAGTCAGTGTCACTGAACTATGCATGTAGAAATTTTTGAAATGGTGTATCTTTGGCAATGTGTATTTTCACCAAAAAAAAAAAAGGTTGAGAAGTTAGAGGGTTAACATGTTGTGGGGTTGTTAACCAATGTCATAAAACAACATGTGTACTACTGTTTCATGAGAAACTATTTGTTCTGTAAGCCTTCACCTGAAGTACAATTAAAAAAAAATTAATAAAAAAAATACTCCAATTGTAAATACCGCTCGTGTGTGTGTGTGTGTGTGTGTCTGTGTGTGTGTGGTGTTAGCCCCTGTTGAGTCAGCCCCTGACTCGTGGCATTCCCATGCACAATGAAATTTGACAGCTGCGATCCATACAGGTTATTCAGTGGCTGACTATTGGACATAGATCTCCAGGCCTTTCTTCCTAGTCTCTTAGTCCGGTAACTCTGCTGAAACCTGCTCAACATCACAGCAACGTGCAAGCCTCCACTGACAGACAGGCGGTAGCTGTGCATGAGGTGCACTGGCCTGGAATCGTACCCGTGTCTCCTGCAAGAAAGGTGAGAATTCCACCACTGAACCACCCCTGCCCCCATAGACATGTTGTTGTTAGGAAAAAAAAAAATAGGGATTTCGCAGCATGTGGACCCAGGGACGGATTACCCAATAAACAAGGTACACAGAGGCTTATTTGTGTCTACTTACTAATCTGCAGTACACAATATCATGTGAAACTGTCGTGCAATTTCATGTGAAACTGTGCACTATAGATCAGTAAATACAAGTAAGCCCATGCGTCCCTGGTTTACTGTAAATCCATGAGTATCTGGCTTACTGTAAGCCTGTGCGTACCTCGCTTACTGGTTAATATGCCCGTGTGGATCACGTGTCAGTCCTCATAGGACATTTCTTTCTACTCTAATTAACCTGCTTATCAACACAGTCCTGAGGGTTTCCAGGCTAGCACATATTATAGGATATTCATAGCGGGAAATTCTGACCCTACACCTTAAGGAAAGGCGCTCCGATGACACAACAATTAAGCGCTCAGCTACTAACCGAAGGTTGCTGGTTCGACCCCACCCAGCAGCTGCACAGGAGGAAGACCTGGCGGTTTGCTCCCATAAAGATTATAGCCTACAAAACTCTATGAGGCGGTCCTACTCTGTCACAGGGGGTCACTATGAGACGGCTCCCAACAACAACAACACCTTAAGGAGTGCCTGAGCCACAAATATACTTCTAATGGCGATGGACCCCACTCCATCTGCCATCCAAACCACGTTCTGAGCCGTCAGCAGCACAGACCGAGCAGGGTAAGGATGCTGTCAGTGGCCTGGGGACCACCTTGGACTTGAACCACCTGAGCAAAGTGGCATGTCCATGCTACCAAAACTGTCACTAATCACAACTGCTGATCAGTTGGTTGCACTGTGGCCTCATGAAACCTCAAAGCTCGGAAGAATCTTAGCAAAAGATCATTTAGCTAGAGGTTCCCCAGCTAAACTAAGAACTCATTTTACTAGTAAGAATTAAATTATATTTCCAGTCAGACAATGATTGTATTTTTGTACCCTTTGATTATGAAAATATGTAATGACAAATATTAATAGGAAGCCAAAAGTCCTTTTAAGTAAATCTGTATTCTCTCCATCAACATCCCAACAACACATCGTTAGAAATGAGGTATATAGAGGCTAGGACCATTTTATCTAGTCAATGCTTCGTACAAAGATGAATCTGAGAATCCCTGAGAATCCCTAAGAATCGTCCCCATCCCTAGTAGCCCAAGAGTTACACGTTGTAAATCTAAAAACTCATCTCACTTCTGTGTTTAACACCAGCAGAAACTGAGGCTGAGAGATTATGTAATTTGTTACAGTGATTTTTCATATTCTATGCAACTAGTTATTGCCCAAGTCTGGAAGGAAAGCTGAGTCTCCTGCTTCCAGGTTATCATTCTTTTCACTGTTCAGGCTACACAGATGTGATCTGTTTTAAAATATTCTTATCTAAAAAGCTGTATTATTTAAATTATGGCATGCCTTTATTTTGCCTCACTAATTCAGACTAATTAGTGCAGGAATACCACTTTGACTTACTAAAATGCCTAAGTCATTTTAAAATAAATCTATGATTTTATAATTTTCAAGTACTCCCAGCAGCTTCACCTAGGTTACAGGCAGAGAATTTATAATTACCAATGTTTTTTGCTTACTAAAACTGCATTAAGTGCACCATATATAAAAATCAACTCAAAATGCCTAAAGCTACAAAACATCTAGAAGACAATCTTTGTGATCTTGGGGTAGGAGCAAAGATTTCTTAGATAAGACACCAAAAGCATAATACCTAAAAGAAAAATTTGATAAACTACACTTCATCAAAACAAAAAAAAAGTCTGTTCTTTGAAAGACACTGCTAAGAGAATAAAAATACAAGACACAAACCGGGACAAAATATTGGCAAATCATATATCTAATAAACAGCTTGTGTCCAGAATATATAAAGAACGCTCAAGACTAAATTTTAAAAATGGGCAAATATGAACAGGCATCTCCCCAAAGAAGATATACAAATGGCAAATAAGCAAATGAAAAGCTGCTCAACATCATTAATCATGAAGGAAATGCAAAACAAAACCACAATGCAATGCCCACTACATACCTACTACCAAAAAAATTGCCATTGAGTCTATTCTGACTCATGGTGACTCCATGTGTTTGAGAGTAGAACTGTCCCATAGAGTTTTCAAGACTGTGACTTTCTGGAAGCAGATCACCAGGCCTTTCTTCTGAGGTGCCTCTGGCTAGATTCAAACCACCAACTTTTTGGTTAGTAGCCAAGCACTTAACCATCTGCACCACCCAGGGACTTCTAGAATGGCTAGAATGAGAAAGACCAAACGCTGTTGAGTATATAAAGGAACTGAGCATGTCTGCACTGCTGACGGCGTGTGAGTTGATAGAACCCATTGGAAAACAGACAGTTTTTTTAACCGGCCATTCCACTCCTAGGTATTTAGCCAAGAGAAATGAAAGCATATAAATACTTGTACAAATGTTCATAACAGCTTTATTTGTAATAACCCACTGCCGTCAAGTCTATTCTCACTCATAGTGACCCCATAGGATTTCCAAGGCTGTAAATCTCTACAGAAGCAGACTGCTACCTCTTTCTCTCACAGAGCAGCTGGTAGTTTTGAACCACCAACCTTTCAGTTACCAGTTGACTGCTGTAACCACTGCGCCACCAGGGTTCCTTTTATTTGTAATAGCCGGAAAAAAAAAACCACCACTGTTGTGTCAATTCCGACTCACTGCGACCCTACAGGACAGAGAAGAATCGCCGCATGGGGTTTCCAGGGCTGTAAATCTTTATGGAAGCAGACTGCCACATGTTTCTGCTGCAGGGCAGCTGGTGAGTTCAAGCCGCCAACCTTTCAGTTAGCAGCCGGACGCTTAACCACTGCACCACCGGGGCTCTTTGTAACAGTCCAACATTAGAAAAAAAATCCAAATGTCCATCAACAGGTGAATGGATAAACAAAGAATGGTATATCAATACAACAGATTACTACTCAGCAATAGAAAGAAATAGAACTATTGGTATAAACAACCCCATTGATGAATCATAAAATAGTTACACAGAATGAAAGAAACCAAACAAAAAAGAGTACATACTGTATGATTTCATTTAGATAAAACCGTAGAAAATGCAAACACAATCATCAGTGGTTGCCTGGGAATGACAGGGGAAGGGGCAAGAAGGATGGGTCTCAAAGGGGCACAAGCAAACTTTTAGGGACGATGAATATGTTCATTATTTGCATTGTGGGAATGGTTTCACAGGTGCATGCATAACTCAAAACATCAAATTGTACACTTCATCTAAGTACATTTTGTTATATGTCATTTATACCTCAATACAGCAATTAAAAAAGCAACAAAAACAAATGCATTAAGTGCCAGACACGGTATCAACTGCTTTACAGGAGCTGTCTCATTTAAACCTCACAAAAACACTTTGAGATAGGGGGTTTTATTATATCCATTTTCAGGGGAAAGAAACCGAGGCTTAGAGAGGTTAGGTTACATAGCTGGGACTTTACGGAGGAACGACGCCAGCATTTTTACTTCATGTTAAATAAATGCTTCCAAAGCACCTGCCGATGTTTTAGGATAACTTAAACAGCTCCCAGGCAAATATATTTACACTGTTTGCTCAGCAAATCTCTTTTCATAGAAGGCACATAGGCAAATGTCAGCCCTATCATTTCAGGATCATCACAAATTCTAAAACGAATAGGGTTCACGTGAAGGTAACTTAGAGAAACAACCCCGTTCTGACGTGCTTACACACCCAAGGGTCACAAGTCAGGCTCACCAGAGAATAAATTCAAGATCAGCACAACACAGGGTAAAAGAAACAATTTCCTGTTCCCAGCTGGAGAGATCGAGCAACCTAATGTTTTTTCAAGAGACTATACAACACCCGCACACACATATGGCAACAAAAATGTTGATCTAGCCATCCTGTAGATCTTTTTTAATTTTTACAAGATGTCCTAAAAGCACGCTACCTGGAAAAGTAATAAATGTTGATTGTTGCTCTCTCCCTTTACCTATGAGCATTATTTCCCATCGGATATACAGGATGGCTATGAGTCGGAATCCACTCAATGGCAACGGGTTTTACGATTGGCCCAGACAACAGGTTCACTGCCCGCCGCTGGGTGACCTGTCCTTTGAAGCCTGTAAGATGACTGCAGGACACTTATGGGGTGGGAGGGAGAGAAGACAGCGACATGCTCACTTTTCTAACTCAGATCCAACCCAGCTTTAAAAGTTCCTCTTGAAAGAAATGTCTTCTGCCCTCTCTTGCAAATGCTTTCCAAATAACGAAGTCAGTAACTGTGTGCAACTTGGGGGATGAAGACTCACACATTGACTTTGTACAACCAAGTTCAAGTTGTTCCAGTCCTCCTCATCACTGGTTGCTGCTGTTTCCAGCCCATTAGCAGGCAGCTATGCAAAGACAATGAGGAGCCACAGAAAACTCACCCACTGCTCACAACACTGTGGATATTCATTTACAGTGCAAAAGTCATTTCATGTCTATCTTCCCCCACCCCTTGAAACAACATACTTGATTGTTTCCCTCTCTGACTCCTTGATCACATTGTCTTCTACACAACAGGTAAGAATCAGAGGAAAACAGAGCCCAGTGGGAGATACTCACCACCTTCAGGCCCTGATGGATGGATGAATGGATGGATGGGTGGGTAGATGGGCGGATGGGTGGATGGGTAGGTGGGTGGGTGGGTGGGAGTATGGGTGGGTGGCTAGCTAGCTGCCGTCAAGTGGACTCCAGCTCGTGGCAACTTAATGCACAACAGAACAAAACGCTGCCTGGTCCTGCGTCATCCTCACGATTGCCAGCATGTTCAAGTCCACCATTGTGGCTTCTGGGCTAATCCATCTCACCAAAGGTTTCCCTTGCCCTCGATGGGCTTCTACTTCACCAAACATGATGTCTTTCTGCAGCAATTGATCCCTCCTGATGACGTGCTCAAAGCAAGCGAGTCAGACAGTGGTCTGCTGTGACCCATGTGGTTTTCACTGGCTAATTTTCAGAAGCAGATTGCCAGGTCTTTCTTCCTAGTCTGTGTTACTGTGGAAACTCCACCAAAACCTGTCCACTATGGATGACTGTGCTGGTATCTGAAATAGCAGTGAAACAGCTTCCAGCATCACAGCAACACGCAAGCCAGGACACTATGACAAGCTGACAGACGATGGCCAGACCCTCCTGGCCCTGTTTAAATTGGCTATAGTTCTTATCTGATTTCAGGCATTAAAACCTAAGCCTTGGTGGCACATGGCATTAGGGGTTAAAATGTGTTTAACTACTGCATATTACACGTGGTCTTCTCACAATCAATTAACCTTTTTTAATGGGTTTTAAAACACTCCTTCAATAGTATTATTTCCAGCGTGCTATTCTGAGACTACCATATGGACTAAACTATATAGAATATCCCAACAACACCGAGGAACACACAAAGCCTCGATGTTCCTCCTGCCCCATTTACCCCTTCTGGTTCTTTCCAACAGTGATTTTACTGTCCTTCAATGGAACTAAAGACTCCTCTGATTTCCTTGTTCAGCGCTGACATACAGATGAAATGTTGACCTGGGCTTTTTAAGCCCCAAATTGTTGGCTTTGTTTAGATGAGTTTAAGTACACAGCTTGAAAGAAGAAAGAAGAACTTCTCAAGGGTAAGGAGAATCTTTCTGCTAACTACCCAGAGAACTCTTCAAAAGCCGTTGCCTGTTCTGTCTCAACAGCTCAAAACGGGGAGGGAGGAAAAAGCCCGCTCTGCACTGTGGGATTGCTCACAAGCTCACGTAAGGAGCTGAAGATCTTTACTCCTCCGTCAATGAAACAACCCTTCCTTCCCATAAAAAAGGACATGAAGCACAATCATCCGTCAGGTATTTCGCAAAGCTGACCTTGCTGGCGGCATTGGGACTTGAACTTGCAGCAGAGCTGATGAGAAGGCACCAAACATTAGCACCTCGTATAATGTGTTCCTTTCCCTTCTTATTAAATGCTGAAATTATGATGAGCCCATCAAGATGGCACTGGAGGAAAATAATGTAGGGTACAAATGAGGTCAATGGAATCCCGCACGCTAGAGGCTTTTAGCATCTGGGAACGGCCTTGGCGGTGCAAAACAAGTAAGTATTCTCACAGCGCTTCAGGAGAGGTGGAGATGGGGGTCACCTTGATGGGGGAAATACACCTCTTCTCATCTTGACCGCGGCACAGGTAAGACTGAAATGGACATTCATCACCACTTGGTTCAAATTGAAGCTTCACCAGAGCTAGAGTCAAACTTCAGTTTTGTTTTTTGGCTGTTTTCTTCTGAATCAGTGGTTCTCAACTTCGGCTGCAGGTCTGAATAAACACCCATGTGGCAGCTAAATCATACACCTTGCCAGATTCCCATGCAATGTCCCTATGCGGGGCGGGGGGTACTCAGTGTTTTTATGTAAAAGCTCCCCAGAGAGAGAATCCAGTAAGCACCACAATGTAGGGGCCCTTTGCAATCACTACCAAAACGGGGCCCTTTGCAATCACTACCAAAACATGGGCTTCTAAGGCAACTCCACAATCCTTTCTTTTCCTTGTTCATAGAATAGAGCATCTTCCCGCGGAGTGGCCTACACAGGGATTGAGCTGCACAATTAATGAAGTGACCATTCACTGGAGGTGGGGCAGGAGGGGACAAAGACAGGGAAGACTGTGGAAGAAACCGTATTAAACTGTATCATCAGATTTCACTCCAGGGTAAATGTCCATTGTTGTTGTTGTTAGCTGTCATCGAGTCAGCCCCTGACTCACGGCGACTCCATGTGTTACACAGATTAGAACTGTGCTCCGTTGGGTTCTCCTGGCTGTAACCTTTATGGAAGCAGACGGCCAGCCCTCTCTCCCATGGAGCCGCTGGTGGGTTCAAACCATCAAACTCTCGGTTCAAACTTTCACCCAGGCACCTCAATGCCCATTATTGGCCAAAATAAACTTTCCAGTAGATAAGTTTAAGACTTAATGGCTGAAGTCATCTCTCACACTCACACACACACACACACACACACACACACATGCGCACACACACGCACACATGCACACACGCCATTTCAAGTTGTTTTACTGCTTCCCTCTACCCAAATGGAGCCCTGGTGGCACAGTAGTGAAGAGCTTGGCTGCTAACCAAAAGCTCGGCAGTTCGAATCCACCAGCTGCTCCTTGGAAACTCTATGGGACAAGTTTTACTCTGTCCTATAGGGTCACTATGAGTAGGAATCGACTGGATGGCAATGGGTCTTGGTTTTTTTCTCCCTAAATATGCTGTTGACTAGAATGCTTACACAGAAAGGCAGTTCATTAGGAGGCAGAATCATTTTCCCCACTCTTTGTAACTGAGGATACAAACTCCACTTACCCAGCACTTTCTCCAAATTTAGAAATAGTCATTTCCAGGGAAAAAAATAACCAACAACTAAATGACACACTAAACCAAACGAAACCGAACTCTTTGCCGTCGAGTCGATTCCGACTCATAACGACCCTATAGGACAGAGTAGAACTGCCCCATAGGGTTTCCAAGGAGCATCTGGTGGATTCAAACTGCTAACCTTTTGGTTAGCAGCCGAGCTCTTAACCACTATGACACCAGGGGTCCAAATAATACACTAAATAAAACATAAAGGGAACTAAGTAGAATAAAGGGAGATAGAACATTGTACCCTATGGCTGACCCATAAAATTACTAATAACTCATAATTGCAATCTTTAGGAAATCAACATAAGACCCAATTCATAAGCTTGTGCTAGTTAATTTAATACAGCAGCCTCCAGCCACATGTGGCTACTGAGAACTTGCAATGTGGCTAGGGCCACATGTCAAAATGATAATATTTTGGATATACTGGATCGAGTTAAATATATTATTAAAATAAATTTCACCTGTTTCTTTCTTGTTGTTGTTCCTAACGTGGCTAATATGACATTTAAAATTACCTGTGGTTCGAATTCTGTTTATACTGAATTAGACTGAAGAGACTGAGTCTTGCTATTTAGCTATTCTAAGGCTTGCATGCCCTCTAGCGTCGGAAATTAAGGAATACAGGAAAATCATTCTTTAAAAAGCACCTCTTCTTCCTTGGAAACAAAGTTGGCACCAGTCAACCAGCAGAGAAAAGATTTTTGTCTAAAAAGTTTACATGCTTATCTGAACTTAAGCATCTTATTGGAGTTACACCCTTTACTATTTGTGTGTATACAGAATCCAGAAAAGCAGATAATTTATTCAAAATAGCCATCTGCATTAGTAAAACTCAATTTAGTCTGCAAAATAAAAACAGCAGCACACACATGCAGCCTTATCATTCAGAGTTTTTGCAAACTCCTGAGGCAGAAGTTATGTCCCCCACGCAACTCTCATCTTTGAAAGAAACAAAAGGTTTCTTACAAAAAATGAGGGCTAAAAATGGTCAGTCAAATCAAAAGTACCTGCAGGGTTCCTACAAAATTCCAGCCATTATAGGGGACAGATATATGGGCACAATTTAGGATGCAACAACTACTCCTCAAAGAATTTACCAAAAGTTAAAAATAACAGAAGGCATCAAGACACACAATCACAACATGTATATTTTACATTATTATAGTAGAGGAAACTGAAAACCTAAATTGCCATAAATTTAAATAGTACCAAATCTCTATAAAATGGAATACATGCAAAATGAGAGGGCAGGTCCCGATAAAGATGACTAACATCTACTAAGCATTCACGGTGCAAACAGTTCTCGTGCTTTCCAGACATAAGCTAACTGACTCCTTATTATAACCCTATAAGGACTGCTTTCACAATCTTTTACAGAAGAAGAGATTGCGTGTCAAAAAAGGTTTCATAAGTTGGCCTAATTACATGGCCAAAAAGTAGTAGAACTGGGATTTGAACCCACGCCATCTGACTCCAATGTCCACTTTCTCTACGGCTGTGCCATACCACCTTCCCTGTGGATGGCCATGAAGTGAGAAAAGCTGATTCCCAGATGCTATGCGCAGTGCAACCCCATGCATGTCAAAAAGTGTAAATGAAATCACCTATTCAATCACAAGTGTAGTGATGTCTGCAACTGACTCTGAAATGCATTGAAAAAAATAAGATGGATCGATAAATGGATGGATAGATACATAATTAGGAAGCATATGAAAATAATAAGTATAGACAATGTATATAAATTCTTTCTCACTCGAAAATTGTTTCACCTTTCCAGTTTGACATTTTTCACAGTAAAATTTTGGCAAAAAAAAATATATTTTTATTTAAGAAAAAAAGTCTAAAACGAAACGTGCAAAATTAACAGTAGTACATCAACTGTCCAACAGTAAGCAAAATATCTTTTTCTAACAATCATCCTATAGTACCAGGAAAAAAAAGAAAAAAAACCCAAGCCCTTTGCCATCGAGTCAATTCTGACTCATAGCAACCCTACAGGACAGAGAACTGCCCCGTAGGGTTTCCAAGGAGTGACTGGCAAATTCAAACTGCTGACGTTCTGGCTAGCAGACAAGCTCTTAGTCACTGTGCACCAGGGCTCCAGAAAAACAAAAGGCATATAAAAATTTTCTTATTAATTGAACGTGTTTTGTTTTGTTCTTAAGAAATAAAGACTAGAAAAGTCATGAAAAATGATTACAATACATACTGTTTTAAAAAAAATTTTTTTTTCTGTCCTGTGGAAGCAAGAACTCAAAAAGAAGCTAAAATAGAAGTATACAAAAGGATGAAGAAGGCAGGTAGAGTTTATGGAAAACATTAAAGATGACTGCCCCACGGATAGCAGAAACTTATACTCTAGAGATTTTTTTAAAGGCGGAAATATTCTCAGTGCAAATGTATGTGTTTATTTAATACGCCACTTGACTGTGATACCCTAAATAATCACTAGACAGGTCCTTTCAAATGCATCAGTTTAATCAGAATCATGAAAATTCCACCCACAGACACTATCCAGTATAGCTCGGACAGCCAGAATTAGGTCACAATTAAACAATCGCCAATTAAACGTATACCTTTTCTGAAGTGAACAAAGAGTAACTGAGGAAACTGAATTAGAAGGATTTTTTTTCAGTTCCAATTAAATGTTATAAGTTTTCTGTAACCTCTTAATTTTTCCATCTGTAGAATTCAAATAAAAGCACTCAATTTTACCTTCCTCATAATGCTATTGAGATCCCAGGTTAAAAAATAATAATAACTACACTAAAAAAAAAAAAAAAAAAAAAACCAAACCCATTGCTGTAGAGTCCATTTCAACTCCCTAGTGACCCCACAGGACAGAACTGCCCCATAGGGTTTCTAAGGAGCAGCTGGTAGATTTGAACTGCTGACCTTTTGGTTAACAGCCGTGGCTCTTAACCACTGTGCCACCAGGGCTCCAAAAACTACATAGATATATACAAAAGTAAATGAAAGCAGGTCTACAAAGCTTAGTTAGAAGCAACATTAAAGTAGTAGCTATTAAATTTTGAGGACATCAGAATTATATCTGATATAACGCTAGAATATATCATTTAAATATGTACTGTGTCTGTGTATATACCGTTGCTGTTGTTGTGTGTCATCGAGTAAATTTTTGACTCATATTGACCCCATGTGACAGAGTAGAACTGCCCCATAGGGTTTTCTAGGCTGTAGTCTGTTACGGGAGGAGACTGCCAGGTCTTTCTCCCACAGAGCTGCTGGATGGGTTCGAATGGCCACCCTTTCAGTTAGCAGCTGAGCACTTAACTGCTATGCCACCAGGGCTCCATGTGTGTATATTAAGCTTGAATTAAAAGTTCATATACCCACGCACGTGCACGCACACACACATGCTTTCTACTTCTACCAGTCCAATCCTTGCAGGTGCATTTACCTCTTTCACCTCTATGGTCAGGTTTGGCCATGTGACTTGTTCTGGCCAAAGAAATAAGAGCAGAAGTGACATGGCTGTTTTAAGCAGATTGAGGACTTCATGTGTTTTGAGCACACTGAGGACACCATTGCTCTTTTCTCTCTGCCACATGACCAGCATGTCCCAGACAGAGACTGCTCCGTTACACTTAGTCCTAAAATAAAGAGGACATGCAGCAGAGCCACAGATGACTACTGTGAAAATGAGTGTCTATGAGAAATTAATCTTTGTATTTCTGTTGTTAGCTGTCATTGAAGTCAGCCCCCTACTCAGGGCGACCCCATGCACAACTGAACAAAATGCTGCCTGATTCTGCCCCATCCCCATGATTGTTACAGATTAGATCACTGTGATCCACAGGGTTTTCATTGGCTGATTTTCAGAAGTAGACTGCCAGGTCTTTTTTCCTAGTCCATCTTAAGTCTGAAAGCTTTGCTGAAACCTGTTCAGCATCATAGCAAGATGCAAATCTCCACTGGTCGACAGGCGGTGGGTGCTCACGAGCTGCCTTGGCCAGGAACAGAACGCAAGTCTCCCACACGGAAGGTGAGAATTCTACTACTGAACCACCACTACACCTTTGTAGCTTTAAATCATTAATATTTTTTAATTATTTGTTACTGCAGCATAACTTAGTAAAAACTGACTGATACAGGATAACTGCTGAAAGTATATGTATGTGGGCTCTACACTCCTGAGATTCTGATTTAACATCTCTAGTATGGGGTCTGAATACCTGTCTATTTTAATGCGATCTGATGCATACTACTACCTGTGGAGGTACCAAATGTTAGAAGACAATTCTCTCTGGGTCTTTTGTGCTTCCACACATCTTGTGAGCAGAGGCAGCAACTGCTGTTCTGTTTCAGACTATCTTTTTAAGGATGTCCATGTAACAGAATAACCTTGGAAGGTAGAGTGTTTCCCTTCAGAGAGAAAGGCAGGTTTGCTTGCAGCCCATTATAAAAGATTCAGGTTCTCTAAGCTTGCAATTCCTCAGCTGTGACACCAACTCACTGCATCCATCTGGGCCATTCCATGTCACCCCAGTGGCACTTTGGAGAGGAGAGAAGAACAAAAGCAAACATTAAGCTCATGCTGCATAATGTGCTGTGAGTATTAAAATCCATTGTATCTGGCCCTGGAGTTTCATGTCTTCTGCATCTGTGAAACTGTCATAGGTTAACATGTTAACTTCAAGCAGAGTAAAATCTCAGACCGTTCACAATTCTTAATAGCTACCCAACTCTCAGTGAGGTGTCCCCTATATAGCAGATCTGGCTTAAGGCTAGCAAGTGGAGGGGGACTCAGCAATGGCCCTCCCATGACCTTTGTTAGAAAGTCCTTCTTTCCCTCTTTCTTAAGGTTGAGATGAAACCTTCATCTTCATAAAGCGAGTGACCCTCCTCATTCAAATCAGCTTTATAAAATAATGAAAAACAAGCTTTTTTTCTTGTAAATGATAAACTTTCAAACCTTTAAGGTACCGATCATGTCTCCCTACACATACCCATCACAATCAACCATTCTTTGAATGTCAAAGTTTCCAGATTCCTTATCATTCTAGATGCCTCTAAATATGAAAATAGCTACTATTTATTGAGTGTTTACTATGTGCTAATCCCTTTACCTACTGTTCTTATTTAGTCACCCCATTAACTCCTTAAGATAGGCATGGGTGTCATTCCATTTGTACAGATAATGAAGTGGATTCAGAGAGGTTACATGACCTGGACAAGGTCACACAGCCAGGACGTGGCAAAATCAGAATTACATTTGACTCCATACCCCCAAAGCTCAATAATCCCCGCTGTCTCATTTCCAGACATACTCCAGTTTTTCAGGGCCCTCATGAAGATGTCCCTACACCTGGACAGAATATATTAAATGATAATCAACCACCACAGCATTCAGTGGAGTTGAAACACCCCCAAACAGAGTCACTTTTAAAGCTCCCTGGTGAGAGGGAACTATTAAAATATAAATTTGGTAGCACCCAAGTTCCCAACAACATCCCAACTATCTCAGCTCCATTAAAAAAACGCAGCTACAATTCTATCTTTAAAGACTCATATTTAAGTTTTTTGAAGGGTCCAAATATTCCTGGGGTAAATTCCAAAGATGTACGGTGCTGTATGTTCAACCTTATGTCTACACTGGGTGAAAGTCTCACAAAGATCCCTGAACGATTACTTCCATCTCACTCTTTGGTCTCTTAAATTGCCATCCAGCCAGCCTCCTTACGTTGCTATAGGTCTGCTGCCCTCTTGTGGGAGAAACAAAGCTGCTTAAAGACACACACACAAAAAGATCAAAAAACCAAACTGCTAGTTGAGGAAATAATAAACTCTGACTTCCTGTTAAAAGACTCTAATCTCCAGTTGGCCACTTCCTCTTTTCTACAGCTTGAGGTTTCAGAAGTCCTTTATGTGGTCTCCTGCTCAATCATTATGTCAAGTAGAATTTTAAAAACAACAAAGGTGGTATTTGTGTTTTATATTTCTTTTAAAATATCGTGTATTTTTAAACAAATAATGCAGGTCTTCTACATTTGTTTGCCAATCATGCCCTCTCCTTCCCCCTCTACCCTGCAAGTTATTTTCGTAAGCACAGTATGCTAATTTTTTAAACACAAACATGTAAAACAAAATTGGAATAGCAGCACTTCTGGAAATACCTCATGGTGGGAGGGAGCAAGTGGCAAACAAACATAAAAGGCATGTGTTATTTGCGTAAAAATATGGTACTACCTCTCAACTCTGATTCTTGTGAAAGTTTACTGATGCTATTTACCTTAAAGAAATATTTCCACAACCCATCATATGATTATTATTGTTGTTAGTTCCCATCGAATCAGCTTCAACTCATGGAGACCTTGTATGTAACAGAACGAAATGATACCCAGTCCTGTGCCATCTTCACAATCATTGGTACGTTTGAGTCCTGCTGTGGCTATTGTGCAGTGCCTTCCAACTTAGGGGGCTCATCTTCCAGCACTACATCAGACAATATTCTCTTGGATCCATAAGGTTTTCACTGGCTAATTTTTGGAAACGGATCACCAAGACGTTCTTCCTAGTGTGTCTTAGTCTGAAAACTCTGCTGAAACCTGGCCACCCTTGGGTGACCTTGCTGGTATTTAAAATACTGGTGGCATAAATGCCAGCATCACAGCAGCATGCAAGTCACCACACTATGACAAACTGACAGACCAGAGGTGGCATATTTTTATTTTGTTGTTTCTCAATAAGAGAATTAAAATCAAATCTTCAATCCACACCTACCACCCCATCTCTCAGTGTGGTGGTAGAGTTTCACCTTCTTCTCCTCTAGCTCTATCTTAGAGGAGCTGGTGAAGACAGGGTTGTAAGATATCTCCTTGTTTATATACAACAAACGAGCCACAGACTTCCAACAGACTTCCTCTGTCTAGGGGTTCCTAGTGCCACGGTTCTTTCAGTTCACCAGCACTAACCACAAAGCCCTTGGGACAGTGTCAGAAGCCCTTCTGGACACTAACACACAGGCTCCTGCAGTTAATTCTGCAACTTGCTCCTGCTGTCAAGCAGTAGTACGCTGTCCAATTGTTTTCACTTGCATCTCTTTCTGCGTAAAGAATGTACATAAAAACATGACTGGGGTATTTCAGCATCTCATTGCACAGCCCCCAACTTTCCTGACCCTTGACTTTTCCATCAGCTGAGTGCTACATGGGGAAGGAAACTAACATGGTCACAGCAAGGTTCACGGACTTTCTTCTCTTGCAGGTCATTAGAGGAGATTTATGGCCCACACCCGCATGCACGCACGCACACACACACGCAGCCTGCTGGAATACACCACTTCAGTGGGATGGCAGTGAGTAGGAGGAGAAGGAGCAGGAAGTAACAGGGAAGGGGATGGTAAAAATGTCTAGTGTCTACTGCAGCTGGGGCAGCTGGTTGGTTCCCAGCGAGGTTCAGACCTGACCGTGTGGTCTGAGGCCCAGTTCCACCTAGGTTTCCTGGGATGTCGGTGGCCTTCATATTGGACTGGCTGTGGGGCAAGGTGGTCAGGAGACTATCCAGCAGCTCCTGGAGAAGAATGACCAACTGACTTGCTGCATCGTACAGTATCATAACAAGGGCCAGGCAAATGAGTGCATCCAGTACGAGCATGTGCTACACAGAAATCTCATTTATTTGGCTACCATTGCAGATGCCAACCCAACCAGTGCTTCAAAATTAATGGAATAATCTTCCAGTTGGCTATTGTGAGGAGTAATTAAATGTAAACCACCTCCTATGAAGTGGAGACAAGATTATTACCAACTCGGCTGTTTAAAACATGAAAGAAACCTCTGTGGCTCCTTTTAAAAATGTAAAAATGTGCAGAAAGCTACTAAATTAATGTTATTTTCCATGCACATATTTAATAACTCAGCAGACCCCTCAGTGTTGACCTAGGGTGTCCTCTTTACTAAAACGGGAGAGTGTTTGGGTAACAAAAACATCATGGGTGCTTTCAAGCCTACCATTTTAGTTTCAACCTAAAAAGGAAACTGGGTAGGTGTTGGGAAATTCACAGGAACTGGGGAGACTCTCAAATGAGACCTTGCCAAATGGACACATAACCGTGTCCCCCCTTCTACCAGTTTGCAGTCATGGTGCCTCTGACTGCTCTTTTCAGGTTGCTTTGAAATAAAAGCATGCCTTTCCATTAAAAAAAAAAAAAAAAAAAAAGCTCTAGTGTCCTTCATTTACAAAGTGCTTTCACAAATCAATGAGCAAATGATCAATGCAACTAACAGAGAAATGGATAAAGGAGAAAATACTTCCAAGAAAAACAAGTACAAATAGTCCATCAACATATTAAAAGTCTTTATACAAACAGAGATGCAAGCCAAAACAACCAGATAGCAGTTTCTATTGGCAAACATTTTTAAACTTGATTAAAAAAATCAGTCGTTACTTCTAGGCAACATGGCGCTATAGTCAGAAGCACCACGCCGTCCCTCCGTAGCAAAGATAAGAAAAACTAAGTCAAACAGAGTCACACGTCAATCCTGAAACCCTAAGCATCAAATGAAGAGATAAAGAACTCAGCCAAGCACCGAAAGGAATAAGAAACTGACCGAGAACAGAGAGTGAGGAGAGATACATGCAGAGGTCCCCTATCAGCTACTGCAGCACGGATCCGCCATCTTGGACTCCTATCAGAGATCAGCGAACAGAGGGTATGAGAAAGCAGCTTCACAGAGCTTCCAGCAGCAGAAAGAACAACTGGTAACCAGCGATACATGCTTTCCCACCCCCTACCCTTCTTCAGCCCCACTTAGCCTCCTCTGCTTCCTACAGCCACAGTCTCTTGGCAGGGAAGTACCCTGGTGTCGCTTGGATTCCACCTGCCCGCACTGGCTGGCTCCCTGAGTGCCTTTTGTTGGCTGCTGGTGTTGCTCTTTTCCACTTCTTTAGATTTCTTCCTTACCTCTCACCACCTCCCCCTCCTTTCTCTCAAATACCTGGCTCCGTGCGCCATCTTTGCTTCTTCCTGAAAGGCTGCGAGACACTACTTGACTGTGAAACTGCTTCCCGGCCTGTGCTGCCATGACGGTGGGACCCCCGGGGCTTTGTTCATTTGCTCTGATTTGTTCTGTTTTGATTTGTTTGTTTTCTTTTTTTCTCGCCTTGGAAGCCCATTCTAGCAGTACCGCATGGTTTGGAAGCTACTCCCTTACTCTGCGCAGACATGCAGAGACATCCCCAGGGGCATTTCTTTTTTCTTGTTTTATGTTTGTTTGTTTGTTTTTGTTTTCTTTGTTTTGTTTTCTTCTCTCTCTTATCCCTTTTCGTCTTTCTTCATTTCCAGTCTCTCGATTTATTCATTTTTTTTCTTTTACCCTTTCTTTTTTTAATTTTGTTTTTCCCCGTTTCTCAGACTCTCATCTCTCCACTCTAATAGCAAGCTCCCTTAGCACTCTTTTTTGTTTGTGTGTATGTTTTTGGCTCTTGTTCTTATCTCCTCTCTCTCATCTTTCCCATACCCATCTTAGCTCCACACATCACAATCTACCCCCTCCTACCTACCTGCACCATACGCTGAACATCACACTCCCAAGCAGCACGGACACAGCCTACTGGAACCTGCCCTACACTGATTCCCAGTCCACACTGTCAGCACTGGCATGTGCCACAAACAACCCATCCCAGCAACTTCCCTTCAGCTGGACCTGCCCAGCTGTACCATACCTGAGTGACTGACCCAGCCCATTGGAGAAGGAGGTGAAAAGTATCGTGGCCACAGATGAACAAACAACAAAGAACACACAGCCTGCCTACTCAGACATAACCAAATTAAACAAAAAAGCAGGACAAAACAAACAAATCTACAATCAATAAATGAGGAAAATAACCACTTAATGCCCCGAAGACAGCAGACAATATCAAAACATTTACAAAAACAGGACAGGATGGTTCCACTAGGTGTACAAAATAAAACACCAGATGACCTTCCAGTAGAAGAAAAGGCACTTGACCTAACTGATAGAGAATTCAAATCTCTAATATTCAGAATTATCCAAGAGTTGAAGATAAAGCAGACAAGAATGATGAAAATATAGACAAATTCATGGAAAATACAGACCAAAAAATGGAAGAATTCAAGAAAATAATACAGGAACAAAATGCTAAAATAAACTCACAACTAGAAATCATACAAAAACAACAATTAGAAATCCAAAAGATAAACAACAAGATTTCAGAAATGGACAGTGTCATAGAAGGGCTGAGGAGCAGGTTTGAAACAATGGAAGATAGGATCAGCGAAATTGAAGACAAACACTTGGATACAACTCTGCTTGAGGAAAAATCAGAATAAAAAACAAAGAAAAATGAAGAAACCCTGAGAATTATGTGGGATACAATCAAAAGCAAAACTCTGTGAGTGATCACAGTTCCAGAACAGGGGTAGAAAACGGAAAACACAGAGAGGATCACTGAAGAACCGCTGACAGAAAACTTCCCCAATATCATGAAAGATGAAATCTGACCATCCAAGAAGCTCAACGAACCCCATATAGGATAGACCCCAAAAGAAAATCACCAAGGCATATCATAATCACACTCGCTAAAACCAAAGACAGACAAAGAGTCCTGAGAGCAGCTCAAGAAAAACAAAAAGTCACATACAGAGGAGAAACAATAAGAGTAAGCTCAGATTATTCGGCAGAAACTATGCAGGCAAGAAGGCAATGGGATGACATATATAAAACCTTGAAAGAGAAAACTTGCCAGCCAAGAATAATATATCCTGCAAAACTCTCGTTCAAATACAATGGTGAAATAATGTCGTTTTCAGATAAACAGAAATTAACGGACTATGTAAAAACCAAACCAAACTTACAAGAATTATTAAAGGGAGTCCTTCAATCTGAGAACATACAACATCAAACCACAGGCTGAATCTAGGACACAGGGTTGGACCAACCAGATACCAACCTAGGAAATGAACTCTTAAGGACTATGCAAAACCAAAAGAATTACAACAGGGAACCAGAGAGGTTAATCTGTAAATGACAACAGCATCAGAACAATAAAAGAGGGAATAAACAGTGTAGGTATAGAACCTTCTAATGGAGAGGAAGGCAAGGAAATACCAAGCAATAACAGACTGGTTCAAATCTAGGAAGATAAGGGGAAATTTCAAGGTAACCACAAAGAAAGTTAACAAACCTACTCATCAAAATAAAGAAAAAAACATAAGGTCTCTGTAAAAACAAAACCTACAAAAACAAAAGAAATGAAAAACAACAAACAAAAGGAACTCAGCACAGGAGAATAACAGGAACAAAGAAAATGTCAGCACCACAAAAAAAAAAAAAACACTACAAAATGCAATCCCACTCCTAGGAATATAACCTAGAGAAATCAGAGCCATCACACAAATAGACATATGCATACCCATATTCACTGCAGCACTGTTCACAATAGCAAAAAGACAGAAACAACCTAGATGCCCAACAACAGATGAATAGATAAACAAACTATGGTACATACGTACAATGGAGTACTATGCAAAGATAAAGAACAATGATGAATCTGCGAAGCATCTCATGACATGGATGAAACTGGAGGACATTATGCTGAGTTAAATAAGCTAATCACAAAAGGACAAATATTCTATGAGACCTCTACTGTAAAAACTTATGTAAAAGTTTACACACAAAAAGAAACAATCTTTGTTGGTTACGAGGGATGGGAGGGGTGGGGGGTAACTAAATAGACAGTAGATAAGTGGTAACTTTGGTGAAGGGTAAGACAGTACACAATACTGGGGAAGCCAGTACAATTTGTACAAGGAAAGGCCATGGAAGCTCCATAGACACATCCAAACTCCCTGAGGGACTGAATTGCTGAGCGGAGGGCTGTGGGGACCATGGTCTCAGGGAACATCTAGCTCAACTGGCATAACACAGTTTATAAAGACAATGTCCTACATTCTACCTTGGTGAGTAGCATCTGGGGACTTAAAAGCCTGTAAGCAGCCATCTAAGATACTCCACTGGTCTCACCCCTTCGGGAGCAAGGGAGAATGAAGAGAACAAGATACTTGGAAAAGATTAGTCCAAAGGACTAATGGACCACAGCTACCACGGCCTCCACCAGACTGAGTCCAGTACAACTAGATGGTGCCCGGCTACCACCACTGCCTGCTCTGACCGGGATCACAATAGAGGGTCCTGGACAGAGCTGGAGAAGGATGTAGAACATAATTCTAACTCACAAAAAAAGACCAGATTTACTGGCCTGACAGACTGGAGAAACCCCGAGAGTATGGCCCTCGGATACCTTTTTAGCTCAGTGGCAAAGTCACTCCTGAAGTTCACCGTGCAGCCGGGGACTAGACAGCCTCATAAAACAAAACAGGACTAATGAGGCACAGCAGTCCAGGGACAAGGACTAGAAGGCAGGAGGGGACAGGAAACCTGGTGATAGGGAACCCAAGATTAAGAAGGGACAGTGTTCACATGTCATGGAGTTGTTAACCATTGCCATAGGGCAATATGTGTACTAACTGTTTAATGAGAAACTATTTGTTCTGCAAACCTCATCTAAGGTACAAAAAAAAAAAAAAATAAAGAATTATCTATGTGAGATCAAATTGACAACAGCAACTCAAAAAGGGGGCAGTGAGTTGAAGATAATGGTGATGGAATAATTTGGAAAAGGATAGTGAGAATAGCAGCACAACTGGAAGAATGTAATCGATGTCACTGAATTGTACATGTAGAAGCTTGAAATGGTGTAACTTTGGCTATGCATATTTTCACCAAAAAAAAGGTCCTCCAAAGTCGAGAAGGGAGAGTGTTGACATGTTGTGGGGTTGTTAACCATTGTCATAAAACCATACGTGTACTGACTGTTTAATGAGAAACTATTTACTCTGGAAACCTTCATCTAAATTACAACAAAAAAAAAAATCAGTTGCTGTTGCGTTAGCTCCAACTCATGACGACCCAATGCATGTCAGAGTAGAACTGTGCTCCACAGGGTCTTCAGTGGATGATTTTTTGGAAATAGATAGCCAGGCCTTTCCTCTGAGGTGCCTCTGGATAGGCGCGAACCTCCAACCTTTCTGTTAGCAGCCCAACACATTAACCATTTGTACCACACAGGAACTCCCTAAAACTTGATAGTACCCAAAATTGACAAAAGAATGAAAAAACGCATTTTCACACTATTACTGTTGGTGGAAGGAGACCTGGTGGCACAGTAGTTAAAGCACTCCGCTGCTAACTGAAAGGTCAGCAGTTTGAACCCATCAGCTGTTCCACAGGAGAAATATGTGGCAGTCTACTTCCATAAAGACTACAGCCTTGGAAACCCCATGGGGCAGTTGTACTCTGTCCTGTAGGGTCACTAGGAGTTGGAATCGACTAAACAGCAATGGGTATATTCCAGGCAGGAGCCTAGATGGCACAAGTGGTTTACCATCAGCTGCTAACTAAAGGTTAGTGGTTCAAACCCACCCAGCGGCTCTGCAGAAGAAAGGCCTGGCGAACTGCTTTCATAAAGATTATAGCCTATTAAATCCTATAGAACAGTTCTACTATGTAACACACAGGGTCGCCATGAGTCAGAGATCAACTCGACAGCAGCTAACAACAACAACAGTATTCCAACGGAGTCCCTGAGTAGCATAAACTATTAAGCACTCGACTACCAGCTGAAAGGTTGGCAGTTCGAACTCACCGAGGGGCATCCCAGGAGGCCTGGCAGTCTGCTTCTGAAAGGTCACACACCGCCTTGAGAACTCTATAGAGCACAGTTCTACTCTGACACACACGAGGTCGCCCTGAGTCAGAAACGATTCAAGGGCAACTAACAACAACAACATATTCCAGGCATCAGGGGACGCAGCTTAGGAGGCCTGCAGGGGAAAAAGACCTCACAGTAGGATTCTGGAGCCCTCACTCTACCACAGAAGGCCAGGAAGGTCAACTGTGGAGGTCCTTGCTGTCAGGCAAAGGGCACTTTTGTGATAAGGAGCCCAGGTGGTGCAGTGGGTAAGCACTCGGCTGCTAACGGAAAGGTCAGTGGTTCGAACCCATCAGCTGCTCCGCGGGAGAAAAGACCCAGCAATCTGCTCCTGTAAAGGTTACAGCCTAGGAAACCATATGGTGCAGTTCTACTCTGTCCTATAGGGTTGCTACGAGTCAGAATCGACTCGACAGCACACAACATTTGTGAAGGTTGTTCTCCAGGTGGCATGCAGCCTAGATTAGAGAACAAGGTCCCCTACAGGCAGGAAATAGTACTGAGCAGTTTAGTTGTTATTAAAATACAGACGACAAGGACTAAAATCCCCGAAAGGAAAGCAGAAAGGATCCCCCACAGCCAAAGAGAAACTGGACACCAGAGGATGTGTGCAAAGAATCCAAGTAAAATCATCTAGAAATTCTACGATGGAAATTTAATTGCATGATGATGATTTGCCCAGACCTCTCACCATCCATGCTGCTGCCGAGTCTCTGCTTATATGGAAGATACGGTTCTCATTTCTTGGGTATACACTTCTAATCTTAATTTAGATTTATCCCTCCAGTTACATATTTTCCAGACTCAAAGGGTTAAGCCATGAAATGAGGACTGCCACACAGATAAAAACGGAAGGTTTGGTCACGCCCTAGTTTCCTTCAAGTTTTAATCACTTTTCAGCACAGTCCCTCCAGCCTAGTCCTTTGGAATCTAGAAATCTTCTGTTGATAACCCGCCACTCTGAAATGCTTTCCCTGTTTACTAGCCTGAATCTTAACCTCCACCCAAGGAAAGAGATGTGTATTAAACAGATAAGACTAATGACTTCAAACTCTCTCCTGGCAGACGAACTCATCAAAAGATACACAGCACAGTAACCAACCAGCTGTGGGCACTCCGCAGCAGGCAAACGATATTGATTTTAGGCAGATTCGTTAAAATGTCAATCATTCTGTTTCTCATCTTCATCAAAATGTTGCCTGGGGAGGGAAAATTGAGTTGTGAGAGATTTAGAACATTATCTGGCGTCTAAAATTATGCCTAACCTTAAAATATCAAAGGAATGGAGTGGACAGCATGACATACTATATATCTGAGTGTAAGGAGTGCTAATAAACCTTTCGCTATGCAAGGCCCTTTGGAGAGAGAATTTACCAGTTCTGACACGTACACAGCTCGGGGTTCGCGCTTCACTCTTTCACCGAGAAGTCAAAGCATCTCTGGCACTGCTGCACCTCACATTACGGCAGCGGAGATGGTCAGTTAATTGTTTGGCAGCGAGTCCACTGACAAATATGAATTACTCAGGAAAACACAATTCACTGGGGAGTTTCCCAAGCCTGTGTCACTTTCAATGTAGATGTAACAAGGAAAGGAGGTGTGAAACACACACACACACCCCATGAGCTAATGATGTGAATCTTTCTTTAGAAAAAAGCAACTTATCAAAGCTGCCTCTAAAACTTTAGACATACTCCATTTTAGGTCCCATGCAAAAGTTACCACTGCTTTTCTTATTTCTTTACTTCCTTCTATCTTTTCTTCCATTATTTCTCTCTTCCTTTCTTATTCAGCATCTTTTCTCCACACATTTCAAAAGGGTCTTAAATTATCTGAGGGTAAGGAGAGCTAATAAACATTTCGATACACAAGGCCCTTTAAATTATTCCCTTCCCCACAGCCCGGTAAGTATTAATTTATCAATAAAGATGGCCTACCTCCAAAGGAAGATATAAGAGTATATATACAAACAGAGTCTTGCTGGCTTTCTGGGATTCTTTGAGAAAGAGCACCCCAAAAATAGAAGTAGACCCAGGAAAAGGAAACAAAAAAGCCTGAAGATCTTCACAGGGTCTTTGGAGCAACCCTCTTGAAGCACCAATCCCTTAAACTGTCTCAATCTGCTGTTTTTCATTGTGGCCTCTTGTTATTTAAACACCATCAAAAGCTCTTGTTGATTACCTGTGTCTAAAATGTGGACTCTGATCATTGAAAGGGTTGTATTAACAGATCTCAGTGGTGCTTAATGAGCTTACAGGGCTTACCTGTGTGTCCCCGGAGGTGGTGGCTCGAGGCGGACAGCAGCTTGCAGCATACCATCAACACATAGGCCAAGAAGAGCCCGTGTGACAGCAACACTGACTTAGCACAGACTCTCATCCTGGGGAGAAAGTGGGACAGGTCAGTGAGGGCACAGGGGGATGAGTCTCCTGCCGATGCGGCCCTGTGACGGGGGCAGAAAGCGGGGGAGAGGCTCAGCACTGGACTGCCTCTCCCCTAAGAAAACTAAGGGCCAATCAAACCTTATCTGCACTGTGCGTTAACTCAATTTTCAATAAACACCTTTTATAATTAAGGGTTTTCCAAGTTAGCACCACGCCTCTGTGAGAAGTCTATTTATGAATCCCCAAGGTGTGTTCAAGTTGCCCTTATAGGCCTGAGGCTTGTATTCTATTTTACATAATGAAATTAAAAAGCTACACACTTAGAGCTGGAGTCAAATAAAATATATATATGGTTGCTGCCTCTGAAAGGAACTGTGGAGATCTGACACAGCAGGCCCAAAAGCTTCCTCCTGGTTTCTCTTAGACTGTATATATAAGAAAGACCTTCTGGTCTGGAAGACTGGGCTCAGATTTTATGAAAGAAATCTTGAAGTTCAGTGAGGAGTTAAGGGCAAGTACAAGTGAATATGGAGTCCCCAGATGGTGCAAACAGAAAATATGCTCAGCTGTTAACCAAAAAGTTGGAGATTCGCGTCAACCCAGATGTGCCTTGGAAGAAAGGCCTGGCGATCTACTTCCAAAAAATTAGCCATTGAAAGCCCTATGGAGCACAGTTCTACCCTGACACACATGGAGTCACCATGAATCAGAGTCGACTTAACAACTGGTTTGGTTTATTGGTTTTTTTACAGGTGAGTATAAAATAAATTTAACCTTATATAGATGAACAGTATGAAAGCATTGTGCCAACGATAAACTGGGTTTACCAATGTGGTTCTGTGTTCCATTTTAAAAACAAACAAACTGCATTTCCTCCCTAATTTTCAGTCGTTTTTGGCAATATAGGTAAATTATAGAAGCACTGGATTTACTTTTTTTGTTTGCTCTTTTATTTTTAATTAACTTGTTCAACCAAAAATCAGGGTACTTAAGATCTCACTTATATGAAATAAGCAAATATATAGAAAGCAAAGCTTATTAGTTGTTACTAGGAGTCATTATGCACCAGAATCGACTAGACGACAACGGGTTTGGTTTTGGTTCTTTTAGGGGTGAAAAACCAAACCAAACCCATTGCCACTGAGTCGATTCTGACTCACAGGGACCCTGCAGGGCAGAACAGAACTGCCCCACAGGGTTTCCAAGGAGCAGCTGGTGGATTCGAACTGCCGACCTTTTGGTTAGCAGCCGAGCTCTTAAGCCCTGTGCCACCAGGGCTCCGCTAGGGGTGAAAGGAAGAGGGAAAAAAGGGAGTTTTTGCTCAGGGGGAACTGAGTTTATGTCAACGATAGCAGAATGATCTGGAAAGGACAATGAGAACAGAGGTCCAACTTGAAGAATGGAATCAGTGTCACTGAATTGTACGTGTAGAAATTGTTGAGATGGCATATGTTTTGTTATGTATATTTTCACAATAAAAAAATTTTTAATACTATTTTACAAAAAAAAAAAAAAATTCAGGCACTTGGCATTTGAAACTCCCAGGATATTTAATTTCTGCAGGGCACAGGCCTCATGGCATCATTATCACCACAAAGGTTCAACAGAAACCTCTTTTATATACAGAAAACGTATAAACCCTCCTGGGAAGACCATGAAGCCATGGCACATGAATAACAATGGAGGTTTTGATCCTAAGGAAGTCTTCCAAGGAAACATCTCTAGCAGCCCACTGCTGCCAGCAGACCCAGCACCACCTCTGTCCAAGAACCGATTTCTTGCTTTAGTGAAAGCACAATTGCACCCTCAGGGGACCTAGGTGCCCACATCACACCCCAGGTGCAGGCCCTGCCACCAGCCCTCTCTCTCAGCCTCTCACAATCCAGTCCAACAGATCTTGTTGAAAACATGTCATATTGCTCATTGATTTGAGAGACGTTCTGCCTTTGCAGCAAAAGCCCTGGTGGTGCAATGGGTAAAGAGCTTGCCTGCTAACCAAATGGTTGGTAGTTTGAACCCACCAGCTGCTCCATGGGAGAAAGATGTGGCAGTCTCCTTCTGTAAAGATTACAGCCTTGGAAACCCTACGGGGAAGTTCTACTCTGTCCTGTAGGGTCACTAGGAGTCGGAATCAACTCGACAGCACACAGCAACAACTGCCTTTGCAGCAGCCAGGCCAAGACATGGTTTTAGGCAGTTGAACTCGGTGTTCAAACTAACACAAAGTGTTGATTTCTTTTGGCTGCTCACCTCGGGAGTTCTGAGCCTTCTAAACTTAGCCAGAAACAGCAGGTCTCTCTGCTCTGGAAGGAATGGTATGCATTTTAATTTCTCAAAGTAAGTTTTCTATCTCCCCCACCTCAGCACGCTCACATCCAGGAACAGAAAGCCTAAAAGCAGTTTAAACGATGACAAAGAAAATAGCACGTGGGCCTTACATGAGTTTGAGGTGCTACTGTTCAATTTTATAATCTATTTTTCCCCTCTAATTTTTAGGAAAGTTTTAGGAAAAGCACCAAACCAAACACCAGTTGCCATCACATCGATTCTGACTCATGGTGACCTCATATGTGTCAGCAGAACTGTGCTCCACAGGGTTTGCAATGGCTGAGTTTTCAGAAGTAGATTGCCAGGCCTTTCTTCCAAGGTACCTCTAGGTGGACTCGAACTTCCAACCTTTCAGTTAGCAGCTCAGCTTGTTAACGGTATGCACCACAAAATTCCATATTTGCCAAAATTTTTTACAGGGTTTTCTGTCCCTCAAAAAAAAAGTTTTAAAATTTCAGTTACTAACCTTAATATCAGTTATTGATCTGACTGTTACAAAGGCTTGTTATCCCTCTTATCCAAGAGTCAAAATCTCAAATACCTACCAAGTGACTGAGTAGCCTGGCTACGCTAAGGCACTGGCAAGGGGTGGGGACCACGGCAACCGGCCCACAAACAGCTGTGGCCACCCAGCCAATTACCATCCTGCACAAATGAGAGCCAAGGATGGCAGGAATGATCATTGTTCCAAAGAAGCTGGATTCTGATAAGCAGTCTGCACATTTTATGTGTTGGCAACTAATTCAGTTTGCTTTAAAAACACAGTACAGACCAAACAAAACACATTTGCAAACTGGATTAGGTGCTCTGGCTTCTAGTTGGTAGTAATTAGTGCCCCTGAAAGGGAAACTTCCAATGAGTCAGATGAAGTATTAGTTTTCTATTGCTGCGTAACAAATTAACACAGATTTAGCAGCAAAAACCACACATATATAATCTCATGGCTTCTGTAAGTCAGGGATCTGGCACATTCTAGCTGGGTCCTCTGCTCTGAGAGTCACAAGGCTGAAATCTCATCTGAAAGTTCATCCAGGGAAAGATGAGGGAGCTGTATGACCAAGGTCCCTGCTTTCTTGCTAACTCTTGACCAGCACCTATAGGTTGCTACCAGGTCTTCACCATGTGGCCTCTCTATAGGCCCTCTCATGGTTCAAATCTCTTCTTCCAGGAAGCGTTCAACTGATTATATAAGGCCCACCAAGGATAGTTTCCCTTTTGATTAGTTCGAAGTCAACTGATTTGGGACCTTAGTTACATCTGCAAAATCTCCTCATATCTGTCATATAACCATAACATAATCACAGTGTGAACTCCATCATATTCACAGTTCCGCCCAAACTCAAAAGGATGGAATTATACAGGGCTTTTACAGCAGGAAGTGGGAATCTTGGGAGCCATTTTAGAATTCTGCCTACCACAAACGGGCAAATGATCCAGTCACAAAAGTGTATCCGTATATTTGATTCACAGAGGTCCAACCGGGTATTCAATCCACATATTGAAACGAGGGTTTATAAAAAACCAGTTGCCATCAAGTTGACACCAATTCTTGGAGACCCCATGTGTGTCAGAGTCTAACTGTTCCATAGGGTTTTCAGTGGCTGAGTTTTTAGAAGTAGATCGCCAGGCTTTACTTCCGAGGTGCTTCTGAGTAGACTTGAACCTCTAAAATTTCAGTTATCAGCTAACTGCCTTAACCCTTTGTAACACACAGGGACTCCAAGTATTTACATTGTTGTTAGGTACTGTCAAGTTGATTCCAACTCAGAGTGACCCTATAGGACAGAGCAGAACTGCCCCATAGGGTTTCCAAGGCTGAAATCTTTAGGGAGTCGATTACCAGGTCTTATCTCCCACAGAGTGGCTGGTGGATTCAAACTGCTGACCTTTTGGTTAGCAGCCAAATGCATAACCATTGTGCCACTAGGGCTCCTCCAAGTGTTCAAAGACGCTGGCTAATCTCAAGATTTACGTTAGCGCACTCTCCCTTGTTACCCTTTTTCTTCAGCTGGTGTCCCTAGAGTTTTCAGAGAGACCTGAGCACCAGAACCTCCCTGCTCAATCCACGTGTCCACAGTCTACTCTTTCAGACATGAGCAACATTTCGGAGAACCTCAAGTACAAGCTGCTCCCTCTCCTTGTTGAAACCATCTGACTCAACCAGGTTCTAAAATCCCTCTCTTGTTTTTCATTAAATTTCAAGATGGCCAGGTCTTCCACTGGCATCGTAACTCTTCTACCCTCTGCTGAATATCCTTAACGACCACTGACAGATGCTCGGTGGGCCAACTCCCCTCTAACCACAACACCCACACAAGGTTCAGTCTCCTAGTTCAGAATAAGCCCTTCAGGTGAGCTACAATCCTTCCACCTAACCTACAAATGGAATTCAGTTTCTATCTGTTTACCAGTTCCCTGTATTGCCTAAACTTGTTTGGATGGATATCACCAAACCTGGAGAGTATGTGTGGGATGGTCTGGGTCACAAAGATTGGGTTCCCTAAGAAGCAGGCTCTGCAACTGAGACTGGCCAGCAGGAGGTGTATTAGGGAGTGTTCTTAGGATCATCAGCTGTGGGAGGAGAGGGAAAGGGAAGGCAGGCGGAAGAGGGGAGGGGGTGAGTGAGGGAAAGGAAAATGGCAGGGCAGAGGGAAGAGCAGAGCTGGAAAACAGTCCCAAAAAGGCATCAGACAATCCTATGGAGAGTTCCAAAGCTGGATGACCCTTCTAAGTGGTCTGAGTTGGGATGACTGGCCAGGAGTTTATAATTCCAGATTGATCAGTCATTGGATGTGAGCTGTCCCTAGAAAGAGGGGTCACCTTGGGCGAGTTGAATTGAGGGTGATTCCCGGAGAGGGCTGACAGTACTCCCGACAGCTGCAGGAATACACCCTGCATTCCTGAAGGGGAACGATGGGAGCGCGTCACAGCATCCACTAATGTCCGTCTTAAATTAGAGATTCCACGGCATGTGCACAATTTACTTGGTGGGGCTGTGAGAGGGAAGGGAAGACCCACCCTCTGAGGTGTAAGAAGCCATGCCATGGTCATAAAAACGTCCTGGGAAGAGGTTACAAATATGAATCTTATGCCAGTCTGGGCCTGTTTTGCCCTCAGATCCTTCTCCCCATTCCCCTGCTCTGTTCTGTGTCACGGGGGATGGGGGCGGGGGGTGGGGAGCAGGGGTCTGCATTTCCCAGGCTCAGGTGGTCAGCCGCCCCCTAGCTGCGTTTGGCCAATGGGAGGCACTGGTTGAAGACTAGCTGGTGGGAAGAAGGGACAGGCCAGGGTATTTCTCCCCAGCCTTCTCTGTCCTGGGCAGGAGTGGCCATTTCTCCTCCATGACTCCAGTTCCTGCCAGGAGAGGCTGCCATGGTTCCAGCTCCATGGGAGGACCCTGTCCCTAGCGGATGACAGACAACACTTCCTTCCTTTTCCTCCCCATCCCAGGGTGGTGGTAGCTTCCTGCTGTTCCCCATCCCTCGGCTGTCTCTGTACCTTCTGCTGGCTTCTCTGACTCTCCCATCACATATGTAACCAGTCCCCTGAATTCAGTTCCCTCTGTTCCAAACTGTCAGAAGGGTTTCCGTTTTCCTGGGTGGATCACAACAAACCGGAAACCGAAGTCTCAGGGGGTAATAATCCCCGATCCATCTTCTTCTTACATGGACAATTCTACTTATCAGGTTCCTGGGTGAGAAGCAACAAGTTCCCAGTCCTTGGAGCAAGTACTTACTTAAAGCTGTGATTCCCTGGAGAAACGCCTGGGGGTGGGGGCAGGGAGGGAGGCAGGGCAGCGACTCAGCAATAATGCTTTATTTCCTTCAATAATCCAGACCCCCAGTAATAGGATTTCTTACCTACCACATCTACTATAAGGAGCCTTGGTGGCACAAACGGTTAAGCACTCAGCTGTTAACTGAAAGGTTGGCAGTTTGAATCCACCCAGAGGCTCTGCAGCAGAAAGGCCTGGTAATCTGCTCCCGTAAATATTACAGCCAAGAAAACCCAATGGGGCAATTCTGCTTTGTTACATGGGGTCACTATGATTCGGAACTGACTCGACGGCACCCAGCGACAACATCTTCTATGGCACTTCAACTTCTGTTTCTTCTATATTGAACATTTTTGTACAAAAGTTAAACGAAATTGGTTTAACTTAAAAACTTTGCCTTTTCCCTCACGTTTTCCACTAGTGTGAGCAGTCAAAGCCCCACTTTGCAAACAAACAATTCCCAAGATAGAAGCTAAAATTAAAAGAATTATGATCCCCCAAATTCCAAAAATAAAAAAAACTATTTAAAAGAAGGTTTTTATAAAGGATCATCAACTCTAGAATATTCCGTTTAGCTAAATTCTTTGTATTTTGTAAAGATATATCATCTCTAGGTATGTGTTAAAATCATTTTACCTTGGGGACTTCAGAAGATTTGGTTCCAGTCAAACACAATTATTCCAGGATGTATTTCTGAGCCACTCCAAATTCCCATTTATAACCAGGACCAAGCATTTCTGTGCTTCCAAAAAATTAGTTTTGAAGATCTATTTAAAAAGCAAAGAAAAAGAGGCAGGAGTTAACATTTTTAATGTGGAAATGAAACAGATTTCCAGCAGCAAAATAATGGTTTTACAACACCACCTGCAGTTTCAGGCAACCGGTAGATAGCCAAACACCCTTCACACTACCGTGTCCTGAGGAAAATAAGACATAGAATTCTGTGCTCATTAACTTGCCACATATTAGTTAGCAAGGTGTCGTTTCCAAGTGGTACAAGTTCTCTCAGCAGCAAGGGTATTCAACATTTGATTCCGACTCAGAGAGACCCCCTGTGTTACAGGCAGAACTGCACTGCATAAGGTTTTCACAGCTGTGATCTTTTAGAAACAGATCGCCAGGACTTTCTTTCGAGGCGTCTCTGGGTGGGTTTGAACCACTAACCTTTTGGTTAGTAGCCAAGTACTGAACCATTTGCATCACCCAGGGACTCTTCAAAAACTGACAGAAGGCCCGAAACCATTCGATGTGCATAATTTCATTCTCCCACTTATAATCAGGAATGAAAAAAAAGGAAATTGGAGCTGACTCATCACCAAGAAGTTACGTGACTCGTCCAAGTCCACGGAGCGGCGAGAGCCAGCACGAAGCCCTGAAATCCTAGCCTTGTGTGATATAAACCTGAAGATTATGCTACGCAACCGGCAAGGTTGCTTTGTGGAAAACGCTCATGGGAAGCGGAAGGAAAAGTCTTTCCGATAGAATAAACCGAAAAACCAAATCAGTTGCTGTCAAGTCGATTCCAACTCATGGTGACCCCATGTACGGCAGAGTGGAACTGCGCTTCACAGGGTTTTTAATGGCTGATTTTTCAGAAGTAGATCGCCAGGTCTTTCTTTTGAGGCACCTCTGGGTAGACTCGAACCTCCAACCTTTCAGTTAGCAGCCGAGCACTTAACCATTTGTGTCACTCAGGGACTTCTAATATAATACACGGTGCCAACATACTTTTGAAAATACTTGTTAATACTGTAGTTGGCGTTGAATACTGTCCCTCAATGCACAGCCTAAAAGGACTTTTCTACTCAGTAGACCCATCAATGAGATGGACTGAGCCAGTGGCTGCAACAAGGGGCTTAAGCATAACAACGATTGTGGGGATGGCACAGGACTGGGCAGCGTTTCATTCTGTTGTACACAGGGTCACTACAGGTCAGAACCGACTGGATGGCACCTAACAACAATAACGCTCAGTAAAAACATTTTTAAAAGAAGGACTCAGGTGCTCCCAAACCAAAGAAATCTTAAGAAAAATGAAAAACAAATCTACATTATCGTCCATGTGCTAAGTTAAATATTGTACTTTAAATACTGTACTTCCCTCCAGTAGTGGCGATCAGACAGAAATAATGACCTGCGTTAATAAAATTCTCTTTTTTGGATGCCCCCGAAGATAACTGCACAAGTTTGCCCAAAGAATGCTTTGGATGACGGACTGGAAGACTCAGTCCTTTGGGGATTCAGGAGAGAATGCGGGCCTTGGTGATTGAAGCACAAGAGGGAAATGGCTTTGAATAACTGTATAAATACAAGTGGCTTGAAAAAAATGACTTGAAAATGTTCATCTCCCAGATCCTCCAACTTTATTAAGTATGTCTGTCCTGACGTCCACCCAAGGGCACAACATGACCTTCTGCTATTGGAAAGAAATATACAGTATAATTTATCAGAGCATATCATGATGAACACCCTGCATATTGGAAACCAGAATGACCTTTCCTGGCTAATATTTATCTTGTTTTCTTCACACAAAAGGAACCACTGGGGATTCTTTTTTCAATTCATTAAAAAAGAAATGGATCCATCAGTAGAAAGAAATGCGATCTAAGCATCTGTGTGCCAGACAAGGAGGCAGCAGTTTAATTTGAGGGTGAGCAGTAACTCATTCAGTCACATTCTCCCAGAGTGTCCCTTAGGCCCTTGCTTAAAAGGATTAACTCTTTCTTGCCGCTTCTAAACTCCAGCCCGCTCAGGACTATAAATAATTTTGTGCATGGCACCAAGAACATTTCCTGGCAGTCACTTGATTTCTCTGTTGTTTCCTAACTATAAAAACAGTCTTTTCTATGAGTCTGCTTCAAAAGTTATTGGTTTCTAAACAGTCTTGGTGTTTTCAATGATGAAGATGTATTGCCTGTGTCTAGACTAAAAAATCCTTTTTAAAACATGTGGCCAGTCATTCTCAGAATTGACTCAAAAATCTCAGCATTTGGATGTAGGGCTACATTTTTTTTTTTTTTTTTTTTTTTTTGTCTTTCACCTGATATGTTGGCATTACATGGAGACAATTACTTTTTACTACAAAAGAGAAGAGACTCTGAGGTTCCCAGGCAGAGGAGACCAGTCTTCAGATGTTTAATTTATACCTGTGTTACACAAGAAAGAATGCCGCCTGCCCTGGATTTCTTATCAAGGAAAGAACAGGGATGTACTTTTCTTTTCTCTTGATCTGCCTGCCTTCCTGACCAGTGGGGTGAATTCCCTAAGACAATTAGTCTTTCAGAATATAGGTTTTGTTTATTATTAATATTTTATTGCGATTTAGGTGAAAGTTTACAGCGTAAATTAGTTCCTCATTCAAAAATTTATACAGTGTTCTTTTGTGACATTGGTTGCAATTCAGAATATAGTTACTTACTTGTTGTAGCTAAGCTCTTCAGAATACCCTTTACAGCAGTGTAGCTACACCCACCTCACTCCACATGCGTTACTCTGCATCAAGTTCTCCCCCTTTACCATCTTTTTCTTCTAGAAAATCTGAAATGTTGCAATACCACCGACATCAGCATTCCTTTTAAAATCAGAAGACATCATGATCTCAAACCTAGATCACAGGTAACCATGTGGGAAAAATCAAACAGATCCACCTTTGAGGGGTTTTCTGCAATACAATGGCTCTGCACTCTTCAAAAGTGTCAAGGTCACCAAGACAAAGGGAATGTGAGAAATTGTTCCCAATGAAGGGGCGAGACATGGCGACCAAATGCCGCTGTGAGCCTGGATCAGGAAAAAGACACACACACACACACAGTCATTCTCAAAATGAACTGAACACACACACACACACACACACACACACACACACACACAGCTATCCAAGACTTCATTGGAAGAATTTACAAACACAGAATCTAGACTCTAGATTATAGTGTTGCAACAATGTTAAATTTCTTGAGTTGTATAATTACACTGTAGTTATGAAAGAGATTGGGTTTGTTATTAAAAAACACAGCCTGAAGTATTTAGGCGTGAAAGGGCGTATGTCTCCAACTTACTTTCAAATGGTTCAGGGGGAATAAAATAAAGGGGAGGAGAGAGGGGAGGGTGAATGAATGAAAGAAAAACAAATGGGTTAAGATGTGAGCAGTTGGTGGATCAGGGCAAAGGGTATATTGGAGTCCTTTGCACTATTCTTTCAACTTTTCATTAAGTTGGAAATTGTATCATAATAAAATATTAACTATTCACTTACAAGGCTTCAATTTATTAAAAAAATACTAAAGTGATTTAAAATTTAAATGACTTGCCTGAGACCACCGAGTTAGTAAGTAGCCAGGCCAAGATTCGAACCAAGGCTCTCTGGCACCACGGTACTTACTGCTTCAATCCTTGTAAAAAATATTTCTAAAGGAGCCTTGGTGTACAATGGTTAGCGCTCAGCTGCTAATCAAAAGGTCAAAAGCCACCAGCCACTCCATGGGAGAGAAGACGTGGCAGTCTGCTTCTGTAAAGATTACACCCTAGGAAACCCACTAGGGCAATTCTGCTGTGTCACATGGGGTTACTATGAGTCAGGATAGACTCGATGACAAAAGACAAGAGTATATATTTCTTTTCATGTTTTAGTAAATAGGCTGCTGATAAATCCATCTTTCTTCAGGGATTCAAGACATTGGGAGTGGTTACGGACTGAATTGTGTCTCTCAAAAAGATACACTGAAGTTCTAACTCCTGGTCTGTGAATGGGACCTTGTTAGGAAATAGGGTCTTCGCAGATGTGATGAGTTGAGTTACCATGAGATCATACTTCAGTAAGGTGGGTCGTAATCAGATATAAGCAGCGTCCTTATCAAAGGGAAAACAGAGAGAGAGACACACACAGAGGCCAGACGGCCAAGTGATGATGGTGCAGAGATCAGAGTGACAAGGAACGCCAAGGAAAGCCGGCTGCCACCACAAGCTAGGAGAATGGCGTCAGACAGATTCTCCCTCAGAGCCCTCAGACATCCTGATTTTGGACTCAACCTCCAGCACTTGGAAGACAATAAATTTCTCTTCTTACGAGACACCTAGTTTACGCAGCTCTATCACAGTCATCAACATGAAGACAAAAATTCACTCTCTGCCTGAATCTGTGTAGACAAGTGGACTGAATTTGTTCGTAGATCCTGGGATCGAGCCAAGAATGTTTTCTATTAATCCTTAAATAAACTCAGCTCCATCTCTGAAAAAGTTGGTGGAAAACAGTGACTGGTTTGCTGTAGATGTATTAAACGCTAACGTCATTTTCCAAATCAAGGCCAGACATGCAAGAATTATAAAGACCTTGAGTGCTTAAGCTGCCATTTTTCAAAACAGAAGACAAACAATTGAACTGCACATTAAAACTCTTCTAAAACGTTTCAGCAAAATTATATCAGAGCCAAGACATAACACGTGCAGGTTAAATTACTTCTGCTGATCTCTGTGAAGGAATTCGGAATCAAACCAAAACACACAAACATGGATTTTTGTCTGTGCATCCACTGGGACTCATTTCCTGACAAACTTAAATTCAGAAGCATTTTTGCAACAATATAGCAAGGTGGATTCTGGCCAAACAACAAACAAGTATAGAGCACCACTAACAGCACTGCCCTTTCCCACCTGCCCACTCCTGGGGCGGTTTCCAGGTACCATCTTGCATCCCCTCAGAGTGGGCTTTTTGGATAATGAGCTATTTCCAGACTCACCAACAGCTCATCTCTGACCTGCTGGGCTGGGATCTACTGGGATGGCCAGGGGACTTCTGTTCTCAGCCCCCTGGGTACCGAAGCACAAGAAGAAATCATTTTTCCTGTTAATGATGTAAGAGGTGACACCCTGAACAGTTGAAACATTGTGGTCCCTCATTTCTCCACACTAATTTCCACTCAAGACAAATAATGGAAGTGGGAGATGTCTCATACATTAGCAACCCAGGTTTAAGGAGTAAAAGCGGGTTTCATGGGGGGGGGGGGGGAAACAGTCTCGCTCAGTGGTGTCTTGTCTGATAACCAATGGAAAGTCTGAAACAGAACTTGTCTACATAAAATAACTCATCATTCATCCAGCCAGAAGTGAGGAGACGTGTTTCCACTTCCAATGGGTTTATAAAACACAACCACATTGAATGGTCTTCCAGAAATTTTGTAAATAGCTTTCCACCAAAGTGTACAAAACCAAATGTAACCCTTCTCTTGACAAATTTACTCTGAAACAAGATAAGTATTCATAAGCTTCTTGTATTTAAGAGTGTGTTGATTAAAGCCAATGCATTTAATGGGTTGATGAAAGTAAATGCATTTAATAGGCTGCTGATGGTGATGTGACCACATTTCATGCACTGATATATGGCTGATGCCTCCACTGAACTATCGTTTATAATTATCATACGATGCATGGAATTACTTAGTAATTTAGAACAAGTCCGCAGTCATATGTTAAAGCAGGCATGTTTTTCCTCCAATAGGTGGTATATACGTGCCATAAATTGCTTTTTTAATGCTTACTTAAAAACATTTATGATGAGTTTACTGCTAAGCCATCTTACCACATGCTAAAGCATGTTGTAAACGAGCCATTCAAGATGGTAACTGTCTATTAAATATTAAAGAATCTCATAAGTGGCATTTTAATTTCAAGTATTACCAACATCATCTCATCTACATGAGGTGGTAGAGTTTTTTAAGAAGGGTCTTCGAGTTGGAGAGGATTTAAATAACTTAAATAGACGTGCAATGTGTTCATAAGGTCTGCACTCTGTCATCTTCAGAACCGCGAAATTCCTTAAAACCTTATTCCTTATTCCTTATTGAAGCCCAGGGACACATTCCTTTTTAGCAGATAGAGCAAACAGTAAAATTTGTTAATGAAGAAAAACTCTAGCCTTCAGCTGAACCTGAGAAGTATCAATGCAACCATCACCAAGTTGTAATGGTTAATTGAGAGCTGTGACACGTAAAAGTGAGGAAAAGAACCAGCCGGCTGCACAATATGAAATGCACTCACCAGACTCAATGGACACCCTGCACGACTCCACAGCTTGTTGTCCAGGAGAAAATGCCCAGGTCTGGGGCTGAACAAATGGGAACGGGAATGGCAGTTTAGCCAGAAATCTCTCAAGGCCCAATTATCCTCACAGCCAAGGTTTTGTTTTTTGTTTTTTTTCCTTTATTTTAATTAGACTGGTTTTTAATTGGAAATGTTCCTCTCGTTTCTCATTTTTCAAATAATCAGAGTGTCCAAGGGTTTTATTTAAAAATGACTTTAACATTAATACTCTGGAGGCTGCCTACACATTGCCAAAAACTTGAACTTTTATCTCAAAAGTTTTTACTTAATATGATGGAACTTCTACACGTCGTTGTTAGGTACCGTTTAGTTGATTTGGACTCAAAGCGACCCCATGTGACGGAGTAGAACCACCCCATAGGGCTCCCTAGGCTATAATCTTTACGAGGGCAGATTGCCAGGTCCTTCTGCAGAGCAGCTGGTGGGTTCGAATGGTCAACCTTTCCGTTAGCAGCTGAGCGGTTAACCATTGCGCTACCTTAACTTCTACATAAAGACTATCCATAAAAATGAGGTAAGCTGTACATAAATATCTTTAGCAGTACCTTAATACTTTATTATTATTGGTGAGAGTACAATCTTTCAATCGAGGTATATATCTCTTAAAGTGAGTGATGCTGTCTTCTTTCTCTTCTACCCCAATCTCCCACATAACACCCTGCACATCACGGGCACTCAAAATGTTTTGTTAAATAAATGAAGAAACGTAAGCCTCTACTTTCACTCCCAAAGGTACAGTCATTTAACCTCTATGGACCCCATATCCCTCACCTGTAAACTAATAGAGTTCAACTAGACAATCTCTAAGGTGCCATCCAGCGGTAACAATGATACACAGAACATCTCAGGAAAAACTGTGTGATTCAGCTATCGATAACATGCAGCCCATGGACATATATACACAGTAAATTCAGCCACAGTAGGATTACATAGCAAGACAATGCCCATCACAGACAGTATTGGCCATTTAATCCATTAGGGGAATAAATGCTTTTTAAAAGATTCCTCTAAACTTACTTTCAACCTTACAATCGCCTGTCGTTTGACAACAGTGCCCTCTTGTGGGCAAAAAAGGAAGTTTTTGTTAGTACTAACATTTTCACTGATTCATAATACATGTGGAACCCTGGTGGTGCAGTGATTAAAGAGCTACGGCTGCTAACCAAGAAAGGTCAGCAGTTCGAATCCACCAGCTGCTCCTTGGAAACCCTATGGGGCAGTCACTATGGGTCAGAATTGACTCGATGGCCATGGGTTTTTTTTTAATAATATGTGTATTTGGCGAGAATTTATCTCACACACTTTGGACGTTATCAGGAGGGACCAGTTCTCAGAGGAGGACATCATGCTTGATAAAGTAAAGGGTCCGTGAAAAAGAGAAGACCCTTAATGAGACAGACTGACACAGTGGCTGCAACAACGGACTGAAACACAGCAATGATTGTGAGGGCAGTGCGCAACCCAGTAGTGTTTTGTTCTGTTATACATAGGGTCGCTATGAGTCAGAGGCAACTCGACAGCACCTAACAATACAACATTTATAATAATTATACATTCTAATTTTAATAAAGCCATATTCATAAACATAATGCAAATTATCCTTAAATAAGCATAAGATACTATATAGTTTAAATAACAATATCACAGTGAACGGTACTACCAAAAAAAAGTTAAATCAAGAGATACTAACAGCTTCTAAATAAAATGGCAATTATTTACATGGAATATTGCATATAATAAATGCAAGCTTAATGAGGATTCAGTATTTGTTGGCTCTCCTTGCTATTCTGTAACAGAAGTCCATGCTACAATCTATCAACACTCACAAGGCTATTATTGAAAGATACTCAAAACAATCAGCCTGTATGTACTAAAATCATACCCAAAGTATTGTCACTGTACCATGACCTGCTGGACAACAAGAATAAAACCAATCCCTCTATTCAGAACTGACAATCTAGTTGGAGAAGGAAGACAAACACACAGAGCAACCAAGACAGCAGGTCATTAAATGATAACTGGCCATGTCTTTCTGAATAGTGAAAATAAAACAGTAACAGTGTAGAGAAGAGTAAGAGCAATGAAGACTGCTATAGTCCAGGAAAACTTCCTGGAGGAGGCAACAGTACAGAGGAGTCAAAGGAAAGATGGAGAGAAGCAAAGCAGCAGCAAAAGTGTTTTTCTATTGTTGTTCTGCTTTGGTTTTTGTTTTTTTGAGGGGGTTGTTTGTTTGTTTTGAGGGGGGGAAGTACATAGAGTTAGAGATAAAGATCTGTGTGGGTTGAGTTAGTTTGTTTTGATTTGATTTGATTTGATGAGGGAGGTAATTGTTGTTGGGTGCCATCAACTCGATTCCAACTCACAGCAACCCCATGTGACAGAGTAGAACTGTCCCATAGGGTTTTCCTAGCTGTAATCTTTAGGGAAGCAGATCGCCAGGTCTTTCTCCCACGGAGCCGCTGGGTGGGTTCAAACTGCCAACCTTTTGGTTAGCAGCCAAGCACTTACACCGTTGTGCCACCAGGGCTCCTTTCGGGAGATGAAGACGAGCCACTGAAAGAAACCACAGAGTTGTGTGGACAAGGGGAGGGGAGGTAAGGCAGGTAAGCGTGGCCAAGCTACACAGGAACTTGGAAGTCACACAGAGGAGCTGAATGGTCTTCCGTGTCCTATCTTGGGGCCCAATGGGTCAGCTGCATGACTTGTTCAACAAGGATTTCTGGATCAGTTCTTCTGCACCAGGCCCTGTGCCAGGGGCTGGGTACAGGGATGAACAAGGTCTTGGCAGTCCTGGTGCTTGTATTCCAGCATGGGGAGACACACAGACAGGAAAATAAGCACGAATAAGACAATCGTGGGACTGAGGTAAGTATTGCAGAGAAAAGAGAATACTGTGATGGGAAGGTTTGTCTGAGAGGTACATCTGAGATGATAGTGAATGATGGAATTTCCAGGAAGTGTATCCCAGGCAGAGAAATGGCCAGGCAAAGGGCCTGAAGCCCAATTAAGTTTGGTGTGTTTGGGAGCAGAAAGGCAGCTGGGGGCTGAAAAGGAGTGAGCAAAACAAAGAGAGGAAGGAGGGGCTGTCAGAGAGTCCCAGGGGCAGGTCACCGTGTGGGACTGGGGTTTTATTCCAAAGGTGAAGAGAGAATTTTAAGCAAGAGAGAAATAGGATATGGTCCCTGGGTGGCACAACCATTTATGTGCTCAACTACTAGCCAAAAGGTTGGCGGTTCAAACCCACCAAGAGGCATCTTGGAGGCTGCTGATCTGTTTCTGAAAGGTCACAGCCTTGAAAACCCAATGGAGCAGTTCTGCTTGCACACAGGAGGTCACCAGGAGTCAGAACCGAGTCAACGGCAGCTAACCACCAGCTGCTTGGTGGAGAGTACACTCAAGGGGGCAGTGGTGGGACCTGAGAGACTACCGCAGTGGTCCAGGCAAGAGATGGGGACGGCTCGGAGCAGGATGGTGGTATCAGAGATGAAGAAAGATTGATGTTCCAAAGTCTAAAACAGCACCTAGCCCACAACAGGTTCTGTGAATGTCTGAGTGAGTGCTTGAGGAAGTATATGAGCAGACTATCATGACCCCTTTGCAATCTCCACTAGTCTTTTCATTTCTTATCTCTAGGGCTGCCATCTATCTTACAGGTAACCAAACCCAAACTCACTGCCATCGAGTCAATTCCAACTCATAGCAACCCCACAGGGTTTCCAAGGCTGTAATCTCTACGGAAGCAGACTGCCACATCTTCCTCTCACAGAGCCACTGGTGGTTTCAAAGCACCAAACTTTCGGTTAGCAGTCAAGCACTTTAATCACTGAGCCACTAGAGCACTTTATCTTACAGGTAAGTACAACAAAAATAGTAACTGTAGTGGGTTAAATGTGTCCCCTCAAAATTTATGTCCACGTGGAACCTCAGAAGGTGACCTGATTCTGAAATAGGGTCTTTGGACATTTAATTAGTTAAGGATCTTAAGAAGAAATCATCTTGGCTTTAGGGTGGACCCTAAGTCCAATGACTGATGTCCTTACAAGAATCAGAAAGGACGCAGAGAGACACAGAGAAGACGGAGCCAAAGACTAGAGTGATATGCTGTCACAAGCCAAGGACACCTGAAGCCACAGGAAGAGGCAAGGAAGGATCCTCTTCGAGAGCCTTTGGAGAGAGCATGGCCCTGACAACACCTTAATGTCAGATTTTTGGTCTCCAGAACTATAAGAGAATAAATTTGTGCTGTTTTAAGTCACCGAGTATGTGGTAGTTTGTCACAGCAACCCTTGAAATACACTAACTGACCTATCTATATCCTCGTGAAAAGAAAAATCGGCAAAATGCTTTAGTACCTGCTTGTCTGGCACAGATCAAGGTCTCATTCTCAAAGTACCAGAGAACAGAATGTAGCCAGCTGTTGGGAGAGTAAACACCAATGACCAGGGGTCTCCTGGGGCTCTTAGAAGCCTCTTTAAGATGGTGTTCCCTCAAATACCCTGCTGGGTGTCTCAGATACTTCATGTGGGAGAAAATTAAGTAACTAACTACAAGGTTCAAGTCTCAGTCTTGGTAAAAGGAATACTAGTTTCTATTTCATAGACATTGTGCATCATGTAACTGATTGTTTTTTACTCTTCACTTTGGCTGCTAGGGAGCTCAGAGCCAAATTTATTGTCTACCTTCAGTAAGTGAACAGGCCCTTTCAACATGCATTTTATATACTAACCTTACGGTTGGCATTATATGATTCTTCCTATCCTTACTTTCATTTCACTCAAGATTTGTGAAAGCTTTATCGGTTTTGAAGGGGCCAGATATAAATAGAAGGTGGCACAAAACACCAAATGCTTGGGCAGTTTCCAAGGCTCAGTTTGTCCTAACTTTACTCTCCCCATCTAACCTGCCTTCCCCAAAACCCAAAACCCCAAGTTTCTTTAATCTTTTGACACCGTTACCTCAGGGGAAAATATTATCTCCAAATATGTAATAAGATGTAACACGCTGACTCGACTACGTAACCTAGGACGTAACAGGCAATCGAGCGCACTGGGATTGATTGATCACCTTCCTGGTAGACAGTAAGGCTGTGAGGGATGGGGAGAAAGACTGCTAGGGTCGCATTTAAGGTAAGTAAGAATGTGGGAAACGAGAAATAGGGTGGTCAGCACAGTTGGGGGATCTGAAGGAGGAAAAGGTAAAAAGCAGACGGGACGGGAAGGGCCCTGAGGACACACACTTTACAGCTTTAACAAAGACCAGTCCTGTGATTCATTGCCAACTGCTTCATCTCAAAGGAAGATCACCATGTTAATGTGTGATGCAGGCATGCAGAACAATGTTCAGGTGCCCTAGAAAACACTGAAAAGCCATGTCTGATTGTTTTGCATCTTGTTTACATCAAGAGAGAGACTCAAAGAATCTGTTAGCACGATGATAATTTGGAGTCCCTGGGTGGTGCAAACGGTTGAGCGTTCGACTACTAACCAAAAGGTGACAAGAATTTGTTGCTGTTGTTGCTGTGTGCCGTCAATTCAATTCCTACTCACAGCAACCCTACAGGACAGAGGAGAACTGCCCCGTGGGGTTTCCTAGGCTGTGATCTTTACAGGAGCAGGTCACCAGGTCTTTTCTCTGCAGAGCAGCTGGTGGGTTCGAACCACCAACCTTTTGGTTAGCAGCTGAGCACTTAACCACTGCTTCACCAGGGCTCCTTTTCTTGGAAGAACAGGGAGTGTAAAACAGGACAAATCCTGGGAAAACCAGAGAGGGGACTAGAGGCAGCAAGGGGTCCACCAAGATCGTTGAAAGACTGAAGTTTGGGCAACACAGAAAGTCAGAAAGTCCAACTCAGAACATCTCCCAGTTCAAGGATGGACTTGTTTAAAAAGATTAAATCCTTCTGACAACCGGCCAGAATTAAGGCAGGGATACATCACAGCGAAGTCAACCACACGTCTACTGTTTGTAATGTAAACTTCATGAAACACGTCAAGCATTTCCAATGAAAATTCAGCATCCGAATTGATGTGGACTCCGGAGTGTAAAACACCTAGGGGATTTTAAAGACTTAGGACAACAAAAGTATGTAAAGTACTTCATTCATATTTTTTACACTGATTACATGTTGAAAAGATAGTATTTTGGAGACAGTGAGCAAAACAAAGCAGATTAAGAAAATTAGAAACAAAATTTCAGTCACCAGGGTATAACCAAAAATTGTTAATTGTGGAAAAACGGCATGGTGTTCACAGCAGTGGTCTTAAGCTCCTCGTGTGTTCTGATATCATTAACTCAGATAAAGGCCTATGAGGCTGTCCCTCTCAGTCAGGAACAAATAAAGAACCAGCTCACATTTATAATGCATTACAACCTGAATCTGAGTTCTAAGAAATTTCTATGCCGAATTCACATGTTCACAAGCAAATTCACTAATCACAGCTTCATTCGGGCATCAGGGAAACATCCTGGCAGCAAGCATACCTCGGTAAGAGAATTTTAGGTCACGATCCCATATTTCCAACACACAGAAAGCAACATCACACACTTTAAGAGACTTCTTCTAAAGCAGAGAAACCCAGGGGGCTGGGGAAAAATGACCTTTCTAGTCATGAGTTTATTCCTTCAAGGTAATAAATGCACTAATCACCCCCAAAAGGAGGAAATGCATGGAAAAACTAAGACCATCATAATCTGTTGTGTAACATAAAAATTAATACATGAAATGCAAATGTGTCTTTGCAATCTATAGGCATTTAACCTTTAATTAAAATAATAGTCACCTGAAAACCTGTCAATTACAGTCATTGGTATCTTGGTACCTGGGGCCAAAGGGTTTAGAGGTAATGAGATTCCAATATTATCCAGCTCCTTCTTCTAGTTCTTTATAGCCTTCCTGTCACAGGGCCTTTGTACGTGCTATTCCTTCTGTTCAGTCACATTCTTCCCTTCTTCTTCACTTGGCTGATTTCCTACTCATCCTTCTTATCTTAGGTCAATCATCACCTCCTTGGGGAAGCCCTCTCTGATTTACTAAGTAAAATCTCTGAATTTTGGTCTTTTTTCTTGGTACTCTTTGTAATTACATTTTTATACTCGCATGGGTCTTCCCTACAAGACTTCAAACTCTATAAGGGCAACAACCAGATTCCTCCCCTCACTGCTACATCTCCAGTCATTAACACTTCGGACAACACCCAGCATATAGCAAGCATTCAACAAATATCTGTTGAGTCAATGAACTTCAACCAGGATGTCCAATCTCCTTTCCCTAACGAATTTGGTTTTTAAATCACAGTTTACATCTGGTAGCAAACTTTCTAACCGTAAGTACTTTCTGAGGTGTTGCCTGAACTCCCAACTACTGCTTTTGCTGAGAACATCCCAGCCCCAGTGGACCCCACACGAGGGAGCAGTATGGGTCTGCTGCACAGCTCAGTCACCCAATAGCTAATTCAAGCCAAGCCTAGCTAGAGTTCCTCTTCCTGGAATTTAGAATTGAGACTGAGAGCTAGTCATTCTGGAATAAGCTGTTGAGGGAGAGAGATACAAATCTGGGAGCTGAGGAGGGCCATCTTTCTCCCCTCACGTACAGAGGGAACAAAGGTTGATCTGCAGAGAGGAGAGACTGACTCAGATGCACAAAGAGCAGAAATGAGACCCATGAGCATAACCACGCCCTGAAGAGTCTTCTGTTTTCAGTTCCAAGTCCCTCCCTGGCTCGACTGATTCCTTCCCTTGTATTCCACAAGAACGCCTATCATCTTTACAGAAAAAACCAAGCATCCTCATTTTTGCTTGGCCTAACTTGAGTGAGTTTTTAATTGAATCCAAATGGAATGATCTCATTTTACAGGCAGAGAAAATAAGCCCTCAAAAATGACTTTCTCAACGTTACAAAGCTAATTAGTGGTAGAGCTGGGTTCTCATACCCAGGCCATCTGACACACAAGCAACTGTCTGCACGGTCCAATACGGAGCTACTAGCCACAGGCCTCTGTTTAAATCTAAATTAACAAATATTAAGTAAAATCTAAAACTGAGCTCATCAGTTGCACACTAGCCATATTTCAAGTGCTCAATAGCTCCAGGTGGCTGGTGGCTGTAGTACTGGATAACACAATTACAGAACTGCTCTAGCACTGCAAAACGTTCGAATGGACAGTGCTGGGTCCTTCACAGATGAATCCTCTTCAACTGTCAAACCGGAAACTGACCGCAAAAGCTGACAGCGAACGGTATACTGAATACAGCTGGAACAGATTGGGGAGTAGGCTGGTCTTCCCATCCAGCGCTTGAGTTCTTGTCCTTGCTGGTTTGCGACCTTTCAAGAGACAAACCATTGGACCCCTCTGAGCTTCAAGTTCCTCATCTGTAAAATGGATTTTACAATAATTACTTGAAATCATCCACTGTCTGTTTCCCAATTTTTCCATCACCCTTAACAGAAACCTCAGGGATGGTTACACAACATGATGAAGTAATTAACGTCACGGACTTGGACATGTGAAAAAGATCAAAATGGCAAATTTTGCTATATATGTACTCAGCACAATAAAAAAAATATTTTTCTAAAAAGAGAGAAGCATTTCTAATAATATATTTTTTTAAAAACTAGCTGGTATTTTTACCACAATAAAGACAGACAGATAAACAGAAAAAAAACTACCTGGGTCACCATGAAGTTGAAATGAAGCAAGGTACTGAGAAAGGCAAAAAGGTGCTGTGAAAGCTGGACAATGAATAAGAAGACGCCAGGAGAATTGATTCATCTGAATTACGGTGTTGGCGAAGAATACCAAATACACCATGGTCTGCTAGAAGTCTGTCTTGGAAGAAGTACAGCCAGAGTGCTCTTTGGAAGCGAGGATGGTAAGACTTCATCTCACATACTTTGGACATATTATCAGGAGGGATCAGTCCCTGGAGAAGGACATCATGCTTGGTAAAGTAGAGGGGCAGCAAAAAAGAGGAAGACCCTCAACGAGATGGACTGACACAGTGGCTGCACGATGGGCTCAAACACAGCAACCACTGTGAGGATGGCGCAGGGCAGGCGAGTTTTACGTTCTGTTGTGCGTGGGGTTGCTATGAGTCGGAAGTGACTTGACAGCACCTAACAACAACCTAACAACTGAGAAAGGCTCTGTAAACTGCAGCTGCATGGATGGGAGTTGTATCGTCAATAGCAACAGCAGCTAAGGACCCCTCTGGGGCCTCATAAATGTCAAACTCCACTGAGGGGTCTCCACACATTAGCTCACATAACTTTCACCATAGTGCTTTAAGGTAGGTGCCATCGTTATCCTCACTTCACAGAGGAGTAAATTTGGACACAGGGAGGTGAGGCAACTTGCCCAGGGTCAGCAACCAAAGATGGAGCTGAGATGTGAACTCAGGTTCCAACACCTGCCCTCTGAGCCACAGGGCTATATAAACTGTCTTTCTCCAGGCCTCAGAGTGGGTGCTCCAGGGTCAATGCATTTACTCCTCCCTCTCTTTGATCCCGATCACCATTTTTTTCAGCCAACACCTGGATCGTTTCTTTTCCTACGCACCCTCTAGTTATAATCTTGTCTTTGGGTTTTCTGTTCTAATATTTTCCTCTGTGTGTATGTGTGTGTATGCATATATGTGTGTATGTGTTTTTTTCCACTTGTGTGTGTGTGTGTGTGTGTGTGTGTGTGTGTGTGTGTGTGTGTGTGTGTGTGTGAAGTCCCTAGGTGGCACAAACAGTTAAGCATTCTACTACTAGCTGAAAGGTTGGTGGTTCAAATCCACCCACAGGCGCCTCGAAAGACAGGCCTGGCAATCTGCTTCTGAAAGGTCACAGCCCTGAAAACCCTACGAAGCAGTTCTACTCTGCACACATGGGGTAACCATGAGTCAGAATCGACTCAATGGCAACTAACCACACCATCCAGGTAGACACACACACGTCAGTATATATGTATGTGTGTGTGTATATATACATGTTTATTTCTTACACGTGGGTACAAGAACCGACAGGAGCCTTACCAGCCATGAAAACACTTGAACTTGATGCAAAACAAAAAGCAGACTTGTCCATCCTACAGCATTATTCTACTGTGCAAAGCAGCAATCAGCAAACAGATCCTGCTGGAGAAAACCTGACAAACCAAGTTAGCAAAATCACTTTCCAAAGTATTTTCAATCTAATAAGTAATTTCAGACGTCACTGGTTCTCCCAATCAATGTCCACTTCTATAAGAGACGAAAGGAGCAACAACAGACAGACAGAAACAGGAATCTTGGGCGGAAACATCCCGACATCATCACTCTCGTTGTTAACATGGAATTCACCCGTACGGACGGCAGGCACAGGGCTAGGCGACGCTCTGACTCAACATTTCCTGAGCATCTCTTGTGAGTCAGAGCTGGGGCCAAGGTCACACACTCCCATAACGAACAAGAGCCTCGGCGTGGGCTCTATAAGCAACCGTCAATTCCGAGAACGGGATTCTGAATCTGGGGCCCTTGGATAGAATTCAGGGGTCCGTGATCTGGGGTGAGGAAAAAAATTACATCTTTATTCTTACCAACCTCTATTTGAAATCCATCATTTCCTTCCGCCATAAATGTAGGCAACAAGCCACAATTGTATTGTGGTTTGTTCACAAACAGAAAGTGTGGGTATTTTCAAATCACATTACAGCTGTTGCAGAGACCTCAAAGTATGTGTCTATCACAGCCTGATAATTAGGTGGCTAATGTGCCTGCCTCTAGTTTGCGTTATTTATTTAATGCAATAAATTAATGTCTTAAATGTATTAATGCATTAAATTAATGAATGTTATGCAATGGGCTAATAAAGTAGCACACCAGTTTTGATCATGACATTCCAGTACACTTGGTTTCCTTTGAAATCCTATGGATTGTGTTTTACGTGTTTTAAAAGATTATTCTTATCCCTAGTGGTCATTCCAAGAGAAACTAATTTAAAACATAATCCTTGATAGCTACATAGAACAACTTACCGTACTGGATTGTTAGCTACAGAGAATTTTAAAAATTAAAGATTTTTCTGAGATGGGATCTACTGGCTTCACCAAACCTCCCAAGGGATCCATGGCACCAAAAGGGTTAAAAAGTCCCCATTCTAAGAGTTGGCAAAACCCCATTTTAGACATGCACTATCACATCGCCTTCTCCCTCGCTGCCCCTCCCTCCCCACGCACGCGGAACCTATCACTCATTGATTCTGCCGGCGCTGACAGAGGACGTTTGAAAGGAAACTGACAGATGACGCAGTGGTTTCTGTGTTAAGACACAGACCCGCACGAAAGCACCAGAAAGCCATTGCAGAAGAATTTTTGGAAGGTAAAAAAAAAAAAGGCCAATTTGCTCTGTATAGAAAGCATTGTCGTTTCAACTGCCTCTTGCAACCTGTAATGTATTCCAACTTGCAAGTGAAGAAATGGCCTCATGATCCCCACAGAGGTCCTTCAGAAAGTCTGTTTCAAAGCACGCACCTCTGCAAGTTAGCCCGCCATCTCAAAGCCACTGCTATAAATACGCATGGCCTGGGAAAGCAATATAAAGCTCGATTCCATGACTGTGTCTTCAAGAAGGAAACCAGGAGAGCTGGAAGCCAGCTGATTGCTCTCTGAAAAAAAGAGGAATGAAGGTCCTAAGATCTTTAGGATAACAGGTGTCAGAAGTACAAGGACAAAGGCACCCTATGTCATCCCGAAAGAGATGAAATACATAGGCAGGTAAACACTAGTAAAACCAAAAACTAAACCCCTGGTTGTCAAGTCAGTTTCAACTCACAGTGACCTCATGTGTTCCAGAATAGAACTGCTCCTTAGGGTTTTCTTGGCTGTAATCTTTACAGACACAGGTTGCTAGGCCTTTCTTCTGCAGCACTACTGACTGGACTGGAACCACCAACCTTTTGGTTAGCAGCCGAGCATAAACTGTCTGCTCCACCCAGGGACTTTAAACATTAAAAAAGAGGTTCAGAAAAGGTTTCTCCAATTTATATGGCAAGTGTCTGCGCAGGCTGTGATAAAAGCAAGGCTTCAGACTGGTTCATTCTGGTTTGAACCTCTGCTGAGAATGTGCAATTCTAACAAGTTTCCCCCACTGAGAATTTGCATTTCTAACAAGTTCCCAGGAATTTATACATAAGGATCACCTGGGGATCTTGTTAAAGTGTAGTTTCTGATTCAGTATGTCTGGGGTGGAAATGCAAATTCTCAGCCCTACATAAGAGACAGGCAACAATCAAGAGAAACTAGCAATATGGATGTGCTCTTAGGGCGGGTTCTCCCCAAAGCAGAGCCAGAAACGAGGACTGAAGACAGGGTGTATGATCAAGGATGCTGATGTAGGCAGTGACAGTCGGATTCCTACAAGGCCTCTCCCAAGAAGCACAGAGACTGGCTCCCAGAATCTTCCACTGAAGGAGAGGAAGGGCATTTATCCATCAGCTCCTCACCCGCATTAGCTGACGTTGCCCCCAGGGGCATTCACTACCCCCAGTGCTCCCAGGTTGCCTTTCCTTGTACACCATGTGTCAGAGAAGGCCCAAGGAAGAAGGGGAAAAGATGCTAGGTGAATGCTGGGGACAGACTTGAGAGACTCCCGATCAATTGGAACCTGCTCGGAGCTGTCCTTTGCAGCTATGGCTGAAACCCATAGGGGGCTGAAGGGACGTGCTGGCAGAGTACCAGAGGGGTCACCACCCAGGGCAAATGTGGAATATCGGCTCTTTTCTTCTACGGTAGGTTTCCCTGCATTGAATTTTGAAATTCATTTGTTCATCAAATATTTTATGGGCTAAAGAGCCCTGGTGGCACAGTGGTTAAGCACTCGGCTGCTAACTGAAAGATAAGCAGTTTGAACCCACCAGCCACTCCACGGGAGACAGACGTGACAGTCTGCTTCCGTAAAGATTTACAGCCCTGGGAACCCTATGGGGCAGTTCTACTCTCCTGTAGGGTCACTTCGGGTTACAATCAACTCAACGGCAATGGATACGTACGTACTAGGCACTGCCTCTGGGTACAGAGCTTACAGCAATGAACAGGACAGGTAAGGTCCCTGCCCTCATACACCTTATATTCTAACAGGAGCGGATAAACATGAAAAGTTAGTATTTCAGATAATGATAAAACCCAAAAATAGAAGAACTGAGTGATGAGGAAATCAGAGAGTGGAGAGGCTAATTTAACAAGGGTAGTCAGTTTGTCGTACGGTGGCGGCTTATGTGTTGCTGTGATGCTGGAATCTATGCTACCGGTATTTCAAATACCAGCAGGGTCACCCGTGGTGGACAGGTTTCAACAGCGCTTTCAGACTAGGCCAGACTAGGAAGAAAGGTCTGGCAATCTACTTCCGAAAATCAGCCAGGGAAAACCCTATGGATCATAACAGAGTAACACCTAGTATAGTGCTGGAAGATGAGTGCCCTGGGTTGGAAGGCACTCAGAATACACAGTGACCACAACAACAGACTCAAGCATATCAGCAATCATGAGCATAACGCAGGACCGGGCAACATTTCGCTCTGTTGTACGTGGGGTCGCCATGAGGAAGAGCTGACTCAGGGGCAACTAACAACAACAGTCAGAGACTGTCGTTCTGAGAAGGTGTCTTTTGATTTGAAGCTTGGATGAAGACAATGAGCCAGCTCTGGGACACGTGGAAGAAGAGCAATGATGCAGAAGGACCAGCACGTCTGACATCCCAGAGGTATGGAGATGCTAGATCACCAGTCAGAGCAACCTCCCACGGGGAGAGGGGGGAGCATTTATTCTAAGCAGGACATCTCACTGGTCAGGCAGTAAACATACTGCAGACATTAGCTTTCAGATGGTAGTGAGCTCTGTACAAGACACAGAATCCTCTTTCCCATCAGGATTCCAACAAAACCTAGGTGTTTTGTTTTGTTTTCCTTGCCACTTACCATCCACTGATCACTGTACTTGGAGTTTCAAAGTGCTAACGGGGCGCCCACGACAAAGTGCAAATCCCAAACCTGCCACCCCAGGGCATTTGGGGGAGGGGGAGGAAACAAAAGTGAACAACAGAGTAATCTCACACTTGAGGAAGAGAAGATAAGGAGTAAGTGGGAATATGCACATATGAAGGGAAACAATGTTCGTGTACGTGGCAGGACAAGTGGGAACACGCCCATGTGGAAGAAAATAACATTCCATATATGCGGCGGGACAGGAGGGAACATGCCCATATGGGGGGAAATAACGTTCCGTGTACTCAGCAGGACAAGTGGGAATACTCACAAGTGAAACGAAATAACGCTCCGTGTACACAGCAGGGCAGATGTGAAAGCAGGGTACAGACCAGACACTGCTCAGAGGAAGACGTGTCTTTCCTCAAAATGGCAAAGCTGGCTCTTCATCTCTGTTCTGTCTCCCATCCTGGGCAAGGATGCACTGAGCAGCGTAACAGAAAATCAGGTACTGATCTCACATGTCCCTCCCTGGGCATTAGAACTGCCCATCTTGCCAGCTGACTGCTCTTTAATTTCAATTATCTGGGGCCTTTAACCTTGAGGGACTGGTATGCAAATCATAATAGTTGCTATCAGAGGGCTTTTATTTAGCATGAACTATGTGCCAAATATTTAATATGTTGAAAACTTGTTATATATGTTAACTCATTCCAGTCTTACAGCAGCCTTCAGGGGTAGGGACCTTTTAGGGGAAATTCAAACATGGGGAGGTTACTAATTTCCCCAAGGTCACAGAGCTGGTAAGTGGGGAAGCTGGGATTTAAACCTGTGAGGGTCAGATTCCAGAATCCTTCTCTTTACTACCAGCTTTGTTGAGTCGGGGTTAACCACAGAACTGACTTTCCACCTTGGTGGTGTTTGGAACCGGGCTACACCCATCATGAAAAGGTGTCAATAAAGTGATTTTAGCCAAGAGGGAGGAGGGAAAAAGGCAAGGGAGAGAAGATTTAGAGAAACTGATCCTCCACTAATACCCAAAGAGGCCAAATAAATTAATGCTCGTTGTCTGAATAGAAGGTGAAGGCAAAGATATGCACCAACTCTCATTCTCAATATAATAGCTTTCTACCTAGCTGGGCCTTTAAAGTCTTCGGTGGAGAATGCCTCGATCCTCAAATGAAAAATCTTCCAGATTCTTATACAACTGCCAGGAAGTCAAAAGGCTGGAATAAGCTGAGCCCTGCAGAAAACATGAAAACTTCAAAAGGGTGATTTTTGTTACGCTCGGGGCAAGGAGAAGAAGAAGACATAGGTCTTCAGCTTGGAGAGGATGGTGGGGCGCTAACGGGTGATGGCAATTGGAATTGCTTAGCCTCCAGTCTGTGCCCGTGTTCTGTCAAGAAGGATGAGACACTTTCCATAAAGGGTGGAGGGGACACCAGTTACAGGGAACTGAGGTCCGAAACAGGCACGAGAATTGTCAGAGTGCCTGCCCGCTCTAAATGAGTCCGAGGCTTCTGGCTCCGAGGAATTAAACCCCAGGCTATTGATAGGAGGAGGCTAAGGTAGCCAGACCATTGTTGGCAAACTCTGAAGAATCCCAGGGAATAAGAGATAAACCAGCAAATGAAAAGGAATGAAAATGGAAGTTCTTCCAATTAGAAATCAGTAAGCAACCCGCCAATTCCAGACAAAATTCTAGAATGCATTATTAACATGGGGAGGGGGCTGAAAACTCAAAGCAACGACGATCGTTTGAAATCAGCATTGATTTGCTAAGAATCATTCATGCCAGGCAATGCTCATTTCCCTTCCTGACACTCACTGAAGTGGGTGATCAAGAGGTAGCTATGCTCATAAAATCTGGAATTCAGCAAGACATTTTGACTGTTTTTCATAAAACTCGGACATAAAAGAATAAAATAAAACAGAGAAATATACACTAGGCATAATCCAAGTTAGTAGACTAAATAACTCACAAAATTTCCTTCTCGAAGTGTTGATTAACTACGTCTATGTCAATTTAGAGCATGGTCTCTAGTGGTACACCACTGGGCTCTATCCTGAGCCTTGTCCTGCTCAGCATCTTATCGATAACTTGGATGTCCATACTGCCAGCAGCCCATTCAAATTTGGGGATGACGTGAAACTTGGAAGGAAAACAACCATTCTGAAATGTCGGAAGCGAAACTGAAAGAAACTCCAATAAGGTAACCATCCATTAAAAATTAACAAGATGAAATTCTCTAGCAGTAAATGCAAAATTCGGACCTTGGTGGACAAGTACAGGATGAAAGGAAGAAACACTCACTCTACACCAGCAGCCCATGAAGAAAGACTGGTCATGAATGTCCTCGTTAAGTTCAGAATGAGTACTGTACTACAGTTGTTAGGAATGTTCCTGCGATCTTACATTTCGTTAACAGAAGTATACTACTTAACACTAGAAAAGGGACAGTTCGGCTATACTCTGAAGTGACTGGACCACAATGGGAGTATACTACTCAGTTCAATTTAAGAAAGATACCGACAAACAGAGGTTCACTCAGCATTCGTTGTCAGGATGGTGAAAGAACTCTAGACTGGTGCTGTCCTATAGCACTTTCCGCCATGATGAAACGTCCTTTTTCTGCTCTCTCTCTAATGCAGTAGCCATGAGCCACGTCTAGCTATTGAGCCCTTCAAGTGTGGCTAGTGTAGTTGAGGGACTGAATTGTTCATTCATTTAATTCTAATTCTTTTAAATTGATATAGCCGCCGTAGCCCATGGCTACCATACCAGACTGTGAAGCTCTAGAGAAGATCATATGTCCAACTGTGGAAGGACCTAGGAGGACAGCAAACCCGATAAAGAGATGTAGGAGGGCAAAATTACAACAGTCTTTATTTAATATCTGAAGTGTTTTCTTGTGGAAGAGGGATTCGAAATATCGGTACTTATTGGGCAGAACTAGGATTTAGGAGAGAGAAATTAGAATAAGATAAATGTCACAGCCATGTAGGAATAACCGTTTAACAAACACAACGTCAGTTCTGTCAGGGAAGGGAGCCACAGCTGTCACACTCACCACCCACACCTAGCATAGTGCCTGGAACAGAGTAAAAAACCAAAACTAAACACCTTGCCACCGAGTCAATTCCGACCCATAGTGACCCTACAGGACAGAGGAGAACTGCCCCATACGGTTTCCAAGGACTGGTTAGTGGATTCGAACTGCCGACCTTGTGGTTCGCAGCCAAGCTCTTAACCACTGTGCCACCAGGGCTCCAGAACAGACTAGGCCTTCAGTAAATACTACTGGATGAATGAATGCAAGAGAGGAAGAAAGGAAGGAAAAAGAGATGGGGGAAAGGAGAGGGGGAGCTATCTAAATCAAATACAAATGCCTCAAAAATAATGAATCCCCCTAATGTGGAAAAATCCCACAGGAGCTGGTTGATCACTCTCTAGGAATACTGTGGGAAAATGAGGCATCCACCAAAAGGCAGATGGGCCGGATCACCTTCAAGGTCCTTCCTGAGCTAAAAGCCTGGTCTCTATAATCATAAGGGACTGGGTTCAAATTCTGAAACTACTTATGTGATTGTATTAATTATCTATTGCTGCATACCAGATTACTACAAACTACACACGTTTATGATCTCACAATTTCTGCGGGTCGGAAGTCCAGCATGGCTTGAGTGCGTCCTCTGCTCAGGTCCCACAGACTGCAGTCAAGGTGTCTGCCGCGCCTGGGTTCTCACCTGGAGGCTCAACTGGGGAAAGACCTGCTTCCCAACTCACGAAGGTCTGAAGGTCGCCAACAACTGCATCTTTGCGGCTACAGTACGGAGAGCTGCAGGAATTTGCTGGCTCGAAGCCAGAGACTCCCCTCAACTCCTGGAGGCCACCTGCAGCTGCCTCCCCAACAGGCCCACTTGCTTCATCAAGCCATCATGGATCTCAAGAGCGAGTCTTCCCACAAGGCAGAGTCTTACATAATGTGACATCATCACAAAAGCAACATCTTGTCACTTCTGTCACGGTTAGAAGCAAGTCACAGGTCCCACCTCCACTCAAGGGGAGGAGGTTATACAAGGACGTGAACACCAGGAGGCGGGGGGCACGGGGGCTACCTGAGTGTCTCTCTGTGACAGTGATATTTGGGAAGTCACTTAGCACACTCCAGCTTCTCATGCATAATAATGAGCAAAGTGGAGCCATTACAGGCACATTTAATACACAAACTCTGTTTAGAAAGTAACCAGGCTCAGGTTTGTCCACAATAGCATTTAAGCCTCACAACAACAAACCGAGTCAGATATACTTAGGTTAAAGAAGTCTAAGATGAAAAGAGAAAGGAGCCAACCCTTTAAGCCAGAGAAATACTCTCAACCCATCACCCACTCTACAGAACTTCGTTAGTTACGAGCAGAATTCATGCAACATTCATTTATTCAACAAATGTGAATGCTCAGATTTCTACACGTACACACTCTTTTGTTCTTTCCTGTGAACTAGCTCAGCAAACCTGACATTAGGGATAAGAATTCTTATACAGGATTGTATACACACACACAAAAGAAATTCATAGGATCTTTCAGAGGGCAATTCTGACTGTATATGACTTTCCTTTTACCTGCTTAATTCAGAACCAAATCTCTGTGTGCGACCAGATTCCACCGTCCCAACCTTGTAGCTCTGTCCTAATAAAACGTTGTGAAAAGCTGAGACAATGCTTGATTCTTAAACGTCTAATTAAACATCACCTCTTACCTCCTATTAAATTACTAAGCATGTGAAAAAGGATTCGATGATAGCTTTTGCCTGAAATATTTGCTCGTTTTAATTTTGGATTCCCCAAAAGAGGGTCAAACTCCTCATCTTTCACTTCTGCTGAATTCACATTCCAATAACTATAGCCCCAAACATGTTAAGGGCGCTGTTCACATTATGAGCCGCTCACTGGTGGAAACAGAGACACTGCTGATGTTGGCCAGGAGAGCAATTATGCCAGCAGATCGATAAAATGAACTGTAAAGATTAATCCCCCATAATCCATTGTTTTCCCTATAGAAGACTGCACTCAGAGATTCGTAACTGCTTTCCCCCGTGTGTCTATCATCCTCTCATGAGACAGAGGCAAACACCAGACACTAAAAACGGGCTGTACAATGATAGTCAAACGCTCATTTCTAGAAGATTGACATTCCCTCTGCATCTTGATTGAGAGGGTAAAGGGAAAGGGGTCATTAACAAAAACGTTATGTGTCAGGCACTGTGCTAGTAAAGGTACCCATGCTAGCTCATTTAAAACCTCGTATCCCCCAACCAGAAACCAGTGGCCGTCAAGTCAACTCCGACTCATGGCAACCACATGTGTGTCACAGGAGCACTGTGTTCCATAGGGTTTTCAATCACTGGTTTTTCGGAAGTAGATAGCCAGGCCTTTCTTCCAAGGTGCCTCTGGGTGGACTCGAACCTCCAACATTTTGGTTAGTAGCTAAGCACGTTAACCAACTGCACCACCCAGGGTATTATCAACTCTCTGTTACAGATGGAGGCTCGAAAGCTGTGAGAGATTACATGGTTCACCCAAAGTCACATACAAACACACACACAGACCCACACACACACCAAACCAGAGCTGAGAGCTAGATCCTCAGAGGGGGAATCTCCTAAAACAAAGCATGTCTCAGGCATAGCAGAATCTTCAAAACTAGTCCTTATTGGACAAATATTTGGAAGTCTTCTATGTCCTGGAAACCCCAGTGGCACAGCAGTTAAGTGCTCCGGCTGCTAACCAAAAGATCGGCAGTTCGAATCCACCAGGTGCCCCTTGGAAACTCCGTGGGGCAGTTCTACTCTGCCCGATAGGGTCGCTACGAGTTGGAATCAACTCAACGGCAACAGTTTGGTTTTTTTGGGGTTCTATATGCTGGCAGGGCTTTCAACTGGTTTGTTCCAATTCAAATCCCTGCTGAGGATTTGCATTTCTAATAAGTGCTTAGGAAGTTATACCTAAGAATCACCTGGGGATCTTGTTAAAATGTAGATTCTGATTCAGTATATCTGGGGTGGAAAAGCAAATTCTCAGCAGGGATTTGAACTGGGGAAAGGAGCTGGTTCGAAGCTCTGCGTGCCGGAAACCACCAGCCAGGGCATGCTTATAACCTAGAGGACCGATCAATGAGGAGAAGCCAAAATACAAGCCCACCGTGATTAAAAGATTACTGCAGCTCAAGGATACAACCGAAATGTTAGATGCTGGAGTTCGCTACCAGCCACCAAGTAAATTCAAAACAGCAGATTCATGTAAAATGCAATGAGCGACACCATATTTTTTTTTTTCCAGCAAAATGAACATCCTTGGACCCCAACCCACCACGTTTTTGAAGCATTTGGGACCAAATGAGCAGGCAGGCCCAAACCCACTGCTGTGGAGTCGATTCTGACTCACAGAAACCCTACAGGGCAGAGTAGAACTGCCCCACAGGGTTTCCAAGGTTGTAAATCTTTAGGGAAGCAGATTGCCACATCTTTCTCCCGAGCAGGCAGGCCCCATGCCATTAATCAACTCTTCCTCAGCTGTGTGTGCTGCTGCATCCAAAGAGAATTAATAATGAGTAAAGAGAATTAATAACGAGTTTCGCGGAACACCTGGAGGACCAAGTTGCTGCTAGCTCCCAGAATCGTGGCTGTTCTTTTAAACCCCAAAAGAACAAGCTCAGTTTTACTTCTGGTGTAGCCTGAGAATTGGAAAGATCTTAAGAATACTCCTTCTAGGGCTTCAGAAAACACCAACGAGTTACAGATCAAAGGAAGAGACTCTGAGTTTTCTGGTAATTTTCTTCTGCATGGGTGTTAAAACCACTGGTGGATATCTCTCTGGGAGTTTGAGGTGTTTACCCAGGTTCCTGAATGTAGGGTGGCTGCCGGGAGAGTGTGATTAAAGGCATGGGAGGGGATTCCTGCCCCTAAATCTTTCTCCAGCCAGGTTATATTATTAAATTATTATTATTAGATCTACTTCTTGGGGGTTATTAAGGAATTGTCCCACTTATAGGAATTAACAATGGGCTCCAGCACACCAACACTTGTGATGATGGTGTAGGATGGGGGCAATATTATGTTCTGTTATATATGTTCTGTGAAGTCTCCACAAATCACGGCCAAATCAAGGGCAACTGGTAACAACAACATAGGAATCAATGCATGAAGACTTTCAGCCGCTCAGTCATTCATGTATTCATGGAACTACCCCTAATAATACTCATTTTGAGGCACCACCACCTAAATAAATAAAAAATACAATGGCTGCTTGTATGCAGGAGAACCTCCTGTGTGCCAGACACTGCGTTATGTGCTTTACACGCATTTCCCATCTAATTCTCACCTGATAATTTCTCCCTTTGACGGATGAGGACACCAAAAGGGTCTCCTTTACTTAAGGTTTCCCAGAGAGTCAGGATTTGAATATTTAGGCAACTGATTCCAGGGTCCGATATACTAAAGGTCACCCAGTTCTGCCTCCCATTCACACCTGGCAGCCAGGCCGAGATGCAAAGTCAGGCTGGCCACCAGGGAAGCAGAAACAGAAAGGAAGGCATGCAGGCAGCACCATCGTGGAAAGACCAGCCATGTCAGGCAGGAAAAAGCCCAAGAAGACGGGGAGAGAGGTGCTGGGAGGGGTAGGGAAAGGCTGACAGAGAAAACGCTTGTTTTATTTAGCATGCTTGGCTTCAAATTGCAGCTCAAACTGGGAACTGCTGGCATTCTATTTATGATTTCTTTATGGAGAAATTGTTGCCAATCTGATAAATGTTTGAAAGACGTAAATTCTCAATTAGAGAAAGACAGACAAATTTGAGCCCTGAAATTTAGTAGCTGTATAATCCTGGCAAGGCACGTCATCACTCAGTTCCTCAACTTCCTCGTCTGTTGCCGTCATTAGCTGCTGTCCAATCGATTCTGACTCATGGCAACCCCACGTGTACAGAGCAGAACTGCTCCACAGGGATTTCAAGGCCGTGACCTTTCAGAAGCAGATTGCCAGGCCTGTCTTCGGAGGTGCTTCTGGATGGGTTGGAACTGCCAACCTTTTGGCTAGTGGTCAAGCGCTTAACCATTTGTGCCACTCCATTCCTCATCTGTAAAACGTGGATAACAATCGTACCCACCCCAATTAAATGGGTTAATATATCTAAACCACTTACACTGGTGCTTGTCACAGCCCTGGTGGCGCAGTGGTTAAGAGCTTGGCTGCTAACCAAAAGGTCGGCAGTTCGAATCCACCAGCCGTTCCTTGGAAACCCTATGGGGCGGTTCTACTCTATCCTATAGGGTTGCTGTGAGTCCGAATCGACTCAATGACAACAGGTGTAAGTGGTGCAAAAACCTACTGTCGTCTAGTCAATTCTGACTCTCCGCGACCCCATAGGGTTTCCAAGGCTGTACATCTTTCTGGAAGCAGACTGCTGCATCTTTCTCCCATGGAGTCGCTGGTGGTTTCAAATCGCTGACCTTTCAGTTAGCAGTCAAGCACTTTAACCACTGTGCCACCAGGGCTCCTTATATACAAGCGATAACTATATTTTATTTTATTGCTATTTAACAATGCTAGCGGTAACTAGCCTTGGATCAAACACTCAGTCTTAAAAAACACAAGGATATGCAACAAAAACAGTGCTAACATCTGCCAAAAGCATGTGTGAGAATGTTCAAAGCTTATGCATAGTACCCAAAATACAGAAACAACCCAGATGTTCATCAACACTAGAATGGATAAAGCAGAGTCTAGTCATGCAATAGAATACTACACAGCAATGAAAAAGAACCATTGCCACACATGCCATGTCAGGCATAATGCTGCACAAGGACATACTGCTAAGCAAAAAGCCAGACATACAAGAATCCATACTGCATGCTGCCATTTATATGAAGCTGTAGAAGGGGAAAAAACTAAACTCTGCTGATAGAGGTAGACTACTAGTTACCTGAGAGGGATGAGCACAGACTAGAAGAGGATACGAGAAACCCTTCTGGGTACTGGAAATTCTCCATCCTGTCTGAGTAGTGGTTTCGTGAATATGTTTTTTAAAAAAAACAAAGAAACAGTTGCCATCAAGTCGATCCCAACTCACGGAGATCCTCCGTATGTCCGAGTAGTACTGCGCTCCATAGATTTTCAATGGCTGGTTTTTCAGAAGTAGATCACCAGGCCTTTTTTCCAAGGTGCCTCTGGGTTAACTTGAACCTCCAACCTTTTGGTTAGCAGTCAGGGTCTCCCTTATGTGAAAAAAGCACACTGTTTGCATCACCCCGGGTCTCCCTTATGTGAAAATTCACTAAGTTCCGATGATTAAGATTCGGGTACTTTTAAGTTGCACCTAAATTTTCAAAAATTAACAGAAGTTACTGAGTCAGTATAACACATGATATAATTTTATGTGCAAAGTTAAGTTTTTTTCCATTTTAATAATTAATAGTTTTAAAGGTTATTTAAGAAGCGATGCATTTAACCTATATTTAATAACATCAAACTCATTATTTCATAAATATTATTAAGATGAGACCACATATGAGTCTATTTAAATAAAAGTATGCAATAAGTAATGTGATAAAACCAGGAAGGCCGTGTACAAATGGTTCAAGTCTGGAAATCACTAGGCTATGGGCACGCACAATCCTTAGCTATGGCGGGTGTGCAAACAGGCCTTTAGTACAGTACGTTGTGTTAGGTGCCATCGAGTAGATTTTCAACTCACAGCCACCCCATGTGACAGAGCAGAACTGCCCTATAGGGTTTTCTAGGCTGTAATCCTTACGGGAGCAGATCACCAGGTCTTTCTCCCGTGGAGCTGCTGAGTAGGTTTGAACCGACAACCTTTCTGGTTAGCAGTTGAGCACTTAACCGTTGCACCACCAGGGCTTCTTACTACGGTACAGAGGTGGACAAACTACACCCATGGACCAAATCCAGCCTGCTGCCTGTTTTCATACAGCCTATAAACTAAGAAAGGTTTTTTTTGTATTTTTAAATGGTTAAAAAGAAATCAAAAGAATAATATTTCTTGACATAAGAAAACTATATGAAATTCAAATTTCAGTGTCCATAAATAAAGTTTTATTGGCACATGGCCACGTTCATTCATTTACGTGTTGTCTCTGGCTGCTTTCCCACTACAATGGCAGAGTTGAGTAGCTGTGACAGAGACAGTGTGGCCGGCAGAGCCTAAAACATTTACTGTCTGGCCATTTACAGAAAAAGCTTGCCCATCCCTGCTCTAACGGATAACTTGCGTCTTTGCCACTGATGCCGTACCCTAAAGTGACCTCACTGTTCTAGTCCTTTCTCACGGAGAGATTGTTCTCAAATGCCCACCATAGATTAACTCCTTGGAGACCAAGGCGCCAAGTTCTGACTTTATAAAGCCCTCTATATGTGGCCAAGCTCTGGGTTCTCCACGTGTTATGGACTGAACTGTGTCCTCCCAAAAAAGATATGTTGAAGTTCTAGCCCTTATACCTGTGAATGTGATGCTGTTTGGAAAAAAGGTCTTTGAAGATGTTATCAGCTAAGTTAACACGAAGTCATATTAGAGTAAGAAGTGTCCTAATCCCAGATGGGAGCCCTGGTGGCGCAGAGGTTAAAAGTTTGGCTGCTAACCAAAAGGCCAGCAGTTGGAATCTACCAGCTGCTCCCTGGAAACCCTATGGGGCAGTTCTACTTTGTCCTATAAGGTCACTATGAGTCGGAATCGACTCAACAGCAAAGGGTTTGGTTTTTTAATCCTATATGATTGGCTTTCTCACAAAAAAGGAGATGCCCAGAGACAGGGAGACAGAGGAAGGATGCCATGTGATGCTACAGCCACAAGCCAAGGAACACCGGAGCTACCAGAGCTAGGACAGAGCCAGGCAACACTTTCTCTCCCAGAGCCTTTCGAAGGAATCAACACAGCCAACACCCTGATCTCAGGCTCCAGATCTGCAAGACAATAAATTTCTGTTGTTACAGCCACTTGGTTTGTGGTATTTTGCTAGGCTGCCATAGGAAACTGGGAAACCATGCAAAATCTGACACAATGGCAACCAAAGAACTATCCCAAGACCCTTGCTACAAGAGACAATGCAATCACAAACCATGCCAAACAAACATTTTGAGTTAACTTTCTGCGTTACAATGTAAAATCACAATTATTTTTCTGAAATTCTTACTGTGTCCTCAGATTCTGGTTGTTCTTGATAGCTGCCGCTGAGTTGGCCCCCAGCTCGGTGATCCCATCCACAACGGGATCGAACTTTTCTGATCCGCTGGGTTTTCATTGGCAAATTTGCTGAAGTAGATCACCAGGTCTTTCTTCCTAGTCTGTCTTAGTCTGGAAGCGCCACTGAAACCTGTTCAGCATCAGGGCATCTCACAAACTTCCACTGAAAGACAAGTGGTAGCTGCGCCTGAGGTCTCCCGTATGAAAGGTAAGAATTCTTCCACTGAACCACCAATACCTCCTGCCCTGAAATTAGTTCTTGCTTAGAAACCAACCAACTGTAAAGTTCCCTTCCATGTTTTCAAACCATTAGTGTATCTTTAAAGAATAAATACTCAGGACAGTTGTTGGAAAAGTACAGATGGAATATAATCGGAGTGCTACCTGGCGGATAAGAAAGCTTAACTAACAAAATAGTGATGGAAGAAGAACTTTCCCACCTCTGAACTTCTGATAATAAACCAAGTAGGTTTCCTCCACAGGGAATACCCTTCCTCCTATATCCACCGTAGCTAAAAATCCCTTACTAGGCTGAAAATTCACTGAATATGAAATTCATACTACAATTAAGAATTGGACCCAGCCCATGGCCTTGTGAGAAACAGGAACTCGAGATACGGAGGAAGAAAATTGACAAACGAAATTACTATCTCTATTCAATAAATATTAAACTGACCAAGATATGCTGAATTTCCCTGCTCACCTCCTTAGATTTTCAGTGACTATTTATCTGCAGAAGCAATAACTATTTCTGACAGACAAGTCCAAAACCCACCAGGGTGAATGTGTACTTTTGGAAATAGGGTAAATACCTTGCAATTCTGAGAAATTCTTTCCTGTGGAATGCTGTTTAAGAAAAGGTGTGAGGTTCCCACTGGCTCCACCTAATGTTAATCATTTATGAAATACTGTGGTTCAGAGCTCAGCAATTGAAGTCATTTCGGGCAGTAAATATACATTTCCTGTCAAAACACATCAGACAGAGAAGACTTCAATTTGTTTGAGAATGAGTTGTAACTAACTTCAATATAAGCAATTTGGAAAGGTCTCTGGTGGCTTTTAATGCCTTGACAGTTTTCTTTACTTCTTGCCCCCAAACCACTGAGTGTTTCCATTTGACTTTCTCTAGAAACGACTTTCAGGATCTGTACAGTATCCAGGCCTCCAACTCCAAGTCTGTTGAGTAGTTTGCCTTCTCTTCCTTCAGGTCTTATAGAACTAAATCTATGTCTAGACATACCTCGCCAAAAGCATTCTGGATTTACAGATTATAAACCGTTCTACAGCATTAGGATGTCATTAAAAGTAGGGTCCTAACCTCATTTGTCACAAACATTCTGCCTGTATCATTTCATCCCACTGCATGTAACAATGACCTAGAAAATGCTTTGTTCTCTCACAAAACCTAAGTCCAGAGGTAGACTGGCCAAGGATGGTACCCTGGCTCTACCGAGTCATCAGGGCCTCAGGTTGCTTCCATCTTTCTGCTCTGCCTTCTTCCCATCTACCTTTCATCCTCAAGGTCACCTCATACTCCAAAATGGCTACAGGAGATCTATCATATCATATTTCAAGCCTTAGGAAGGAGGAAGATCAAGAAGGGGTTTCACTCTTGATTTTAAGACAGCTTCCCAGAAACATCATCGGACACTTCTACGTATATTTCACACGAGCAGCCCAGATACTGGAGAGGCTATAAACTAGGCCTGATACGGTACAGCATGTGCCTGGCTGGAAACCAGGGTTCCATTAGTAGGGAACCAAAAAAAAAAAAAAAAAACCAGTTGCCATCTAATGGATCTCAACTCATGGTGACTCTATGCGTGTCCAAATACAACTGTCTTCCATAGAGTTTTCAGGGGCTGCGTTTTCTGAGGTAGATCACCAGGCCTTTCTTCTGAGGCACTCTGGATGGACTCAAACCTCTAACTGAGCCCATTAACTGTTTACACCACCCAGGGATTCCAACTGGAAACTTCCATCAAAACGTTATAGGATACAGCCAAGAAAACCCTATGGGGCACTTCTACTCTGTGATACATGGCGTCGCATGAGTCGGAAGCAACTCGATGGCAATGGGTCTGGTTTTTTTTGTATATATGTGTATGCATATATATATATACACATACACACATATATATCCATATTCATATGATACTAATCACACTGTATCGTTTTGTTACCTGTCTTTTTTACTTAACAACATATTATGAAAATCTTTTCATGCCATTAAAAACCTTCAACATAATTTTTTTTAATTGTGCTTTAGGTTTACAGAGCAAGTTAGTTTCTCATTAAACAATTAATACACGTATTGTTTTGTGACACTGGTTGCCAACCCCATGACGTGTCAACATTCTCCCCTTCTCTACCTTGGGTTCCCCATTTCCACTCATCCAGCTTTCCTGTCCCCTCCTGCCTTCTCATCCTTGCCCCAGGGCTGATATGCCCATTTAGTCTCATATACATGGTTGAGCTACGGGTATTATTGTTTTACGGGCCTGTCTAATCTTTGGCTGAAGGGCAAGCCTCAGGAGTAACTTCAGTAATGAGTTAAAATGGTGTCTAGGGGACATACTCTCGAGGTTTTTCCAGTCTGTCAGAGCAGTAAGTTTGGTTTTGGGTTTTCCTTTTTTTTTTTTTTTTGCTTTATGTCAAAGTTTACAGCTTACATTAATTTCTTATACAAAAATTTATACACATATTGTTATGTGACTCTACTTGCAATCCCTATAATGTGACAGCACACCCCCTCCTTACCACCCTAGGTTTCCCATGTCCATTCAAGCAGCTCCTGTCCCTTCCTGCCTTCTCATCCCGCCTCTGGACAGAAGCCACCCATTTAGTGTCGTGTATCTACTTCAACTAAGAAGCACACTCTTCACGAGTATTATTTTATGTTTTATAGTCCAGTCTAATCTTTGTCTGAAGAGTTGGCTTCAGGAATGGTTTTAGTTCTGGGTTGACAGATAGTCCGGGCCATGCTTTCTGGGGTTCCTCCAGTCTCAGTCAAACCATTAAGTTTGGTCTTTTTATGTGAATTTGAGTTCTGCACCCCACTTTTCTGCTGCTCCATCAGGGCCTCTCTGTTGTGGTCCCTGTCAGGGCCATCATTGGTGGTAGCCGGGCACCATCTAGTTCCTCTGGTCTCAGGCTGATAGAGTCTCTGGTTTATGTGGCCCTTTCATCTCTTGGGCTAATATTTTCCTTGGGTCTTTGGTATTCTTCATTCTCCTTTGCTCCAGGTGGGTTGGGACCAACTGATGCATCTTAAATGGCCACTTGCAAGATTTTTAAGACTCCATTAACATAATTTTTAATAGCATCTGAATAGCCCATCCATTACTTTTTGAAACAATCCCTTATCATTGGGCACTTCGGTTGTTTCCATTTTTTCTGGGTTACAACAATGCTTTCTTTTGATGAACAACCTTGAGTTAAAAAATAATATTTATTTTGCTCTACGTCCAGAATAGGTGCTCATTGTATAAAAGTCAAACACTGCAGAAATTTAGAATCTGGAAAAGAAAAGTTCGTGGTAATCTTACAACTCAAAGATAACGACTGTTACAATGAGATTTTTTTCCTGCATATAATTGTTGATATATTTTTCTTCTTATCAAAACGAGATTATTCTAACAGACTGGCACAAAAATTAAGGATATTACCCGCGAGTACAGCGCTCCATTAAAAAACCTTCTATATGAAACCAAAAAGTCAACAATTATTCTAAAGCAAAAATGAGAAGATAAGGGGGCAGAGAAACTAGGGTACTGGAAATGGAACAACCAGAAAGCAATTAAAGAGAATGCTGGCACATTGCAAAAAACGTAACTAATGTCACTGAACAATCTGTGTAGAAATTGTCAAATGGGAACCTAATTTGCTATGTAAACATTCACCAAAAAAACAGTAAAATTATTTAAAATAATTTTAAAAAATAAAACAGATGAAGCACTTCAAAAAAAACACTTTGTGGGACACCAGATGACTGTTGCTCTGAGTAGGTAAGGGACACGTACTCCAGGCGTCTGACTTGAAGAAGACACAGGCACTGAACGCAGATCTTCTCTCCTTGTTGTTATTTCTAGTTGCCTTCGAGGCGGCTCTGACTCATGGTGACCCCGGGTACATCAGAACTACACGATGCCTGGTCCTATGCCACATTCATGATCGTTGGACTGCTTGAGACCATTGTTGCAGCCACTGTGCATTTTGAGTGCCTTCCAATCTAGGTGGCTCGTCTTCCAAGCACTATACCAGACAATATTCTGTTGTGATCCATTGGGTTTTCACTGACTGATTTTCGGAAGTGGTGGCATAGCTTCCAGCATCATAGCAACACCCAAGCCACCACAGTATGACAAACTGACAGATAGGTGGTGTGATCTTCTCTCAAGAGGTAACACTTAAGACTTAAAGGATTAAAAGGAGCCTTCCAATAAAAGAAAAGCGGGGGGGGGGGGGGGGAGGACCAGAGGAAGCACACTCCTGGAAGAGGGACTATCAAGTACAGAGTCACTGAAGAAGGAATGAGTTTGATGACTTTTGGGAAACTGGAGATGGCAGTGTGGTTGTCGTAGAGAAACCAAGGGGACAGGTAGCAAACGACATTGGTGAGAAAATCAGGGCATTGCCAACTGTCATGTTTCGATCCTACTTGTAATACAACTTCTACTTTTCCTACACCCAAATAGATTTTCAACACAGGAATCTTCTGTCCCCATCATCCCCATTCAATTTACTTCTAAAATTGTCTTTAAAGAAAAAAAAAATATTCTTTTAACTGCAAGGTATGGTTGATTTTAAAATATATTAAAAATTCCAGAATTATAAACTCCATCTGCCTTAAAAACAGGTCTTCCACAAGCTTTCTTTAACCAGTGTTTTCAAATTACAGCTCAATTTGTACATTTTTTTAAAAAGATGCACTTATAGATATGTTGTTCTTGTGTGTCTGTTCCAACTCATGGCAACTCTTTTCGACAGAGTAGAACTGCCCCATAGGGTTTGCTAGGCTGTAATTTTATGGACCGGGCAATGTTTCACTCTGCTGTGCCTGGGGTCAGGTCACTGTGAGTCAGAACCGACTCCATGGCACCTAAAAACAACAACAAACCACAATCTTTACAAGAGGAGATCACCATGGAGCTGCTGGGTGGATTCAAACCCCAACCGTCCGGTTTGCAGCTGAGCACTTAGACATGGCACCACCAGGGATCCTTACATATAAGTAGACAGGACGCTGGTGGCACAGTGGTTAAGTGTTCAGCTGCTAACCAAAAAGTCAGCAGTTCAAATCCACCAGCCCCTCCCTGGAAACCCAATGGGGCAGTTTTACTCTGTCCTATAGGGTCTCTATGAGTGGGAACTGACTCCACGGCAACAGGTTTGGTTTTATTATTATTATTATTTCTTATATACCAAGATTTAACCTTCAAAATATCTCTTTGCCAGAATGGAATTCCAAAACTCTACCACAATATTCGAAGTCCCTGGGTGGTGTACATGTTAACATGCTTGGCTGCTAACCAGAAAGTTAGAGGTCTGAGTCTACCCAGAGGTGCCTCAGAAGAAAGGCCTGCTGATCTACTTCCAAAAATATCAGCCACTGAAAACCCTACGAAGCACAATTCTACTCTGACACATGCGGAATCACCATGAGTGGGAGTTGACTCAAGCACAACTAGTTATCATCCTATTCACACTTAGCAGGACCTCAGTTTCACTGGTTCCTTTGGCCTTTAACTTCAATGGTGCACTGTTTCAACCAGTTTAGAGGGGAAAACATTTTTTTTTAATATCGTGGCATCCATCAAACAGCATTTTCAAGGGCAAGAAAACTGGAGCGCCCAAGGGGCTGTCTGAGGTGCTTAAGGTTAATGGCTGTATTTACATACCCATCAATTCACTCTACAAAAGAACTACCCCAGTAGGACTGTAAGTCCCATCAGGCGGCCCCAGCCTCAAAGAGCAGAGCAAAGCAGAAAAGAGGCTCTGAAGGAGGGAGAGAAAATGCCTGAAACATCTTAACTGTTTTCATCAGTATAGTTATCTATCTTTAGTTCAAGAGTCTTAGGCATCTTATGAACAAAACAGACTACACCTCCATCTCTTCATGAGCCACTTTCTACAACATTTTGGGACCGTCGTAAAATAACAGTCTGCTTCACCTAAGATTATGGTACCTTAGACCTGAATAAGGAAGACGGGAGGGGAATTGATGCCTTTGAATTATGATGTTGGCAAAGAATACTGAATATACCACGGACTGCCAGAAGAATGAACAAATTTGTCTTGGAAGAAGTACAGCCAGAATGCTCCTTAGAAGTGAGGATGGTCTCATGTACTTTGGACATGTTGTCAGGAGGGATCAGTCCCTGGAGAAAGAGATCGTGCTTGGTAAAGTAGAGAGTCAGTGAAAGAGAAGAATACTCTCAATAAGGTAGACTGACACAGTGGCTGCAACAATGAGCTCAAACGTAGCAACTATTGTGAGGATGGTGCAGGACCAGGCACTGTTTCGTTCTGTTTTACACAGGGTCGCTATGAGTCAGAACCAACTGGACAACACCTAACAACAACAGACCTGCACCGTCTATATAGGAACCACCACACACACACACACACACACACACAGGAGTCCCTGGATAGTGCAAACAGTTGAATGCTTGGCTACTAACGGGAAGGTTGGTCACCAAACTCACCCACAGGAAGAAAGCCCTGGCGATCTACTTCCAAAAGGTCACATCCTTGAAAATCCTATGGAGCACAATTCTACTCTGAAACATATGGGGTTGCCATGAGTGGAAATCAGCTCAATGCCAACTGATTTGGTTTGGTTTTGAAAACACACATGGCTATTTAAATTGTAAGTTAATTTAATTAAAATTAAAATTGTTAAATCAGTTCCTTAGTCACCAAACCCGTTGCCATCGAGTCAATTCCAGCTCACAGCGACCTATAGGACAGAGTAGAACTGCCCCGTAGGGTTTCCAAAGAGCAGCTGGTGGATTCGAACTGCCAACCTTTTGGTTGGTAGCCAAGCTCTTAACCACTGCACCACCAGGGCTCCTTCTTAGTCATAGTAACCACATTTCAAGGACTCAGTAGTCACTCATGACTTAGTGGTTACTGTAGCGAACCGCACAGACTGCAGAACATATCTACCATTGTTTACCTATAATTCCAAGAGAATAAATGATTAAAAAGACTGCCTTCAGTCCTCACATTTTCTGATGCATTTTCAAGAAATCAGATCCTCTCAAATATACCCTCCTACCTGGCAGATTCCACTCCTACCCCAGAAAAATACTAACACATGGGAACAAAGAGACGTGCAATTATAAGAGGGCTTAAACAGTAAACACTGTGTTTCCATGTCAGCTATGTCTTTGTACAAGAATGTCCCATAATACTGGAAAAAAATGGAAACCATCTGAATGCCAACTGCAAGGGAACACTTAATAAAATGTACATTCATAGCAGAATACTATATGTCTGTTAAAGAATTAGACTAGAGCTATGTATGTACCAACACGGATAGATCTTGAAGACAATGTTAAGTGAAAGATACAAACCACAGAATCAGATGTACAGTATGATACTATTTAAGCAAGAAAATTCACCCACGATACTACATAGCTGTTAAATCTACACATACGTATATTAAATATTTTAAATACATGCAAAAGGATATCAGCTAAACTTTTAATAGTATCTGGGGAGAGAGGGACAGAAATGGGTTGGAATGATAGTTCAAGGTGACTTTCACTTTTTATCTTACTCTAATTTGACTTTTACTCTTTTTTTCACAACTTGCTTCACACAAAGTTACTTGATCCTGTATGATGACTGGCAGCCTCACTGTCCATACGATACAGCGCCAGCTGCTGTAATTAACACTGATTAGCCATTCGCATTCCACTAAGAACACCATCACACCTACCACGTTCTGTAGTAAATCAAATGGCATGGTCTTTTAAAGTGGATATTTGCTCTTAAAAAAAAAAAAAAGGTCAAGTGCATTATTTGGATGCATCTGCTGTTTAGCCTTCCACGTGAGCTATCTCGTGCCGTACCCTAGGTCCGCCACTAACTTAGAAGCCTCATCTTCTGTCAGGCATTGAGCACTAGAGGGGGACAAAGGCCAAAATGGCAGGTGGCAAGGGAGGAGAACTGAGGCATCTTGACAGTTGGGTAGAGAAGACGAAGGTAAAAACCTGCTGAAGGGACAATGACGGATGGGTCCCTAGTCGTGCGCAACGCGCACCAGCCTGCAAGAGAGGACCGCAGTTCCGCAAACTGGCTATGCAATTAAACACACAGCTCTGGAGACACGGAGGTTAAATGACTCTGACCCAGCCCATCAACTCTTCTTGGTAGTTACCAATTCTAACCTTCCTACCAATACCCACATTTCTCTATAACTCAGACTATCTCTAAAAAATCTTAAAAGCCCCAATTTTTTAAAATATATAAGGATTTTTTAAAAAATCAAGCTCTTGACATCTGTTCATTTTCTCGTTCAGGAGGGAGACCTCAGTTTGCAAATTTGCTATTTTTGTTTTAGAAGAGCCAAGACAAAATAAAATCCACTGAAAGCTTTTCACTTAAGATAGCACAGAAGATAATTTACGCCTCCAAGTGGCCAGAGAACAGAACAAGCCAGGCATCTGTGCAAACACTTTCCCAGAACAGATGAAATCTTAAATCCACATCAGCTTTTAACATCTGCTGAGTCTTAACGCTACAAGAACAAAGACGAGATTTCTGTATGTCACTTGCCAACAGGATTACAATTTAAGTCATCCACAAAAAAATATGGAAATGCAAGCCACTTTTTTTCCAGGTCCATACAGACATAAACCAGATGACAGAAGTCGGCAATATGCTAATTATGTGCTACATAAAGCAAAACTGCCTCAACAGTTATTTATACAACTATGTAATTCTTATTGTAAAAGTCCTCAACTTCAGATAACACATCTTATGCTCTAAAAGAAACTTGCTGTTGCTATTGTTGTCGTTAGCTGCAACTCCATGCACAACAAATCGAAACACTGCCCAGTCCTGTATCATTCCCAGGATTGGTTGCAGATTGAACCATTGTGATCCACGGAGTTTTTACTGGCTGATTTTCAGAAGCAGATCACCAGGGCTTTCCTCCTAGTTTGTCTCAGCCTGGAAGCTCCACTGAAACCTGTTCAGCATCATAGCCACACGCACATCTCCACTGATAGACGGGTGGTGTCTGCACATGAGGTGCCCTGACTGGGAACTGAACCGAAATCTCCTGCATGGAAGGGGAGAATTCTACCACTCAGCCATTACTGTCTTCCAAAAGAAACTTAGGGACTTCACAAAAATCACTTTCTCACACATAAAACTGATGCAACTAACAGCTGATTTGTACTTTTGGCTGAGTAATTCAAAACAATCTTCAGAATTATACTATTTACGCAAGCTTATCGATGTATTTCAAAATGAAAAACTCCAACTTAATAAAAACATTCTTGTTATACGAAAATCTCCATATTAAAATTTTAGCTCTCTGAAAAATGAACTGTCTAAGAAAGTATTGTGCGCAAAGCGTGATCCAAAGCTCTAGCCCAGACTTGCTGAATCAGAAACTCTGAGGATAAGGCCTGGGAATCTGTGTTTTAACAAGCCTGCCAGGTGATTTGAATGCATTGGTTTAAACAAAAAATATTAAGAACGACAATAATAGTGGAACTTCGGGGCAAGGATACCGAGCAAGACTGATAACATGAAATGGAAAGAAAAGAAAATCTTGAATTTGCTGAGGACCAAAAAAAAATTACGAACTACAATCAACATAAACCCTACATTCATCTCCCCTCGTTACCTACTTGTAAATAAATAAGGACTATGATACCCGTATCTGGATACAGTCAAATGCTAGAAAGTTCATGTCTATTTACGCTCGGGTTCAGAAATATTTGCACATCAAACTAGAATCCAAGTTTACACTTGGGATGCCAAGTCTTTTGTAAATGTGAAGAGAGTACATTCTGAATCAAAATGTCTCGAAGAAACAGAGTTTTCTAGGAATCTTGCCAGTCCTTTTCTTCAGGGTGACCTTAAGAGTTTTCAGGCTTGAGGAATATATCCCTTTCCTGATTAATACTTCCGTACGATGATTAATGTATTTTGTTAATGTATTTATCAGGACAAGCTGACTTGTGACTTTCCCCCATTATCAAGAACGACAGAGTTTGCTGCCATCGTCATAAAAAAGGTTCATCAACATACTAGAGGCCAGCATCAATGGCGGAGCTGACATTTTGGTTTCTGCTGCTCATTCTCATCCATAAAGAAGGTGGAATTCACGTGCACTAGACACTACCATTTTCCTTTTAAATAACAAAGAAATCTTGCAAATGAGCCACACAAATCTGACTCAGGTTACCAGGAGGACCTCGTTAGCTACGGGCTTATTTCTGGTCCTTCGGAATCAAATTAGAACACCCCATCAAACACTCATTTGTGCAAACGTTAATTTCGGGAGTATTTAAATGTCTTCAAATCTTGCTTTTGCTCATCACATCAAGCAAAGCCCCTTCCACTGTGTAAGCACAATAATGAATAAACATGGGTGCTTAGAAAGGACTCAGGCACCACAAAACTGATCAACTGTTAATTCTATAAAGTGACTGAACGTGCCTTCCTTTGCAATAACTCTGTCAAGCTGTGTTTTGGGTGGGAAGGAAGCCTGCATCCCCTGCCCACTATTCCTGTAAAGAAAAAAATGCAATCATCACTCACATCCTACCTAGGGCTTATCTTGATCTTGATTATTTCCTTGCACTAGCCCAACGAACGAACGCCTCTTCCCTCTTCCAAAAGCACCCCCCCCACTGAGAAGCAAAAATTATCCTGGCATTTAAAAAATCACGGGCCTCACAATTTGAGGCAGAACTAATATTAACAGCCAAAATAGCCGGTGTATATTTATCAGCCTGTTATTATTTTTGGTGAAATAGCAATTTCACGATGAGCATTTGACCCACAGGAACACCAAATCTCAATCCGATTCCTTCATGTGGCAGAATGAGGGCTTTTAGGGCTTCTCCTTGGGAAAAACATGTTTGTTACTTATCTCTTATTCTCCACCGTGCCTGGGCCACACACAAGGAGCTTGGTCAACCTTCCTTGAACTGAAAGAATGAATGATGTAGTGAGAACTTTGGGTTTAGACTACACTGCCTGGGTCCCAATCATGGCTCTGCTGCAAACTACCTGTGTGGCTTATTCCTTGCGTGTCTCACTTTCCTCAGGCACAAAAGGGAGAGATTGTGTCTGTGTTATCGGACATCAGGGGAGGATTAAATGAAACAGCGAATAAAAATGCCTAGGGCAGCACCCAAGGACATTCTCACTCAACAAATGATAGCTACAGTTAACATGCTCGGCTGCTAGGTGAAAGACTGACAGTTTCGATCCACCCAGTGGCTCCTCAGAAGAAAGGCCTGGTGATTCACTTCCAAAGATCACAGCCACGGAATACCCTATGAAGCACAGTTCCACTCGGACACACGTGGGGTCACCATGAGTTGGAACAGACTCGATGTCAACTAGTTGGGTTTTGTTGTTGTTGTTGTTGTTACTACTACAATTTTCTGAAAGCTCAACAGGGCAAATATTTAGCAAATATCTCCTAGTATAAAGATGACAAGTACTCACAGAAAACTCTCATGAAAGACATTGGTTATCTAAGGTCCAAATTCACGTATATGTGTCCTTACTCCCTAACCCACCTTCTTGGTACTACTCGGCCATACGGGGATGTTTAAATGTTAACCAGTTGAGTTTCCCAAGTCTCCTCAGCTGTGCCCCAGTCCCTCGGCCAGGAGGTGGATAGAAATGCAGCACCCAAGGAGAACAAGACTGGTATCAAGGGACAGCCTCACATGCCTCCTCCAGCTTGCTTAATGGAGCTCCGTGCTCCTGAGCAGACCCGAAGGTCTGCAAAGAGCCGGATGGAGGGTGAAGACTATGTGAGTGGTATTCTGTGAGGACCAGGCCCATGGTAACCCATTTTACGGCTCTTCTGATTTGTGCCCATGGATGTGGATGTGTGTGTGTTGAGAAGGAATTAATCCAAAAATACAGAGGAAGAAAGCTGTGTGTCTCCAATGTGAAGCTGGGTCACATAATCGGTTCTGAAAGCAGAGGAAAGGTAACAGATGTTTACATTACAATCTGGCTGCTTCTGGAAGAGCTGCCAAATGATTTAAACGGTAAGGAAGATTACAGCCCTGATTTGTTGCCCCACCTATACATGCAGAGGAGAATTCACCCCAATAATTCTTCCTCTGGGTGGCTTTAATTGAACACCCAATAGTGCAAAGTACTGATGGCTTACAAGGTACTTAAAAAAGTCTTAAACTGGTCGCCAATAAAAAAGGTAGGACATAATACTGGCATGACAGAACTTGCTGTTCTAGGTAAACGGGAAGAAACTCAAAATCCCCTCTAACTTTGCGCGTTTTATGACTAATATTACAATGAATCTTTAAATGGAAAAGCAGACCCAAAAAACCAAACCCATTGCCATCGAGTGGATTTTGACTCATAGTGACCCTACAAGACAGAGTAGAACTGCCCCCAGGGGTTTTCAAGGCTGTAATCTTTAGGAAACAGACTGCCACATCTTTCTCGCAAGGAGCGGCTGGTGGGTTCCAAGCACTGACCTTCTGGTTAGCAGCCAAGCACTGAACCACTGCACCACCAGCTGACTGCATGAATATCAATTAACCACATAGCTATAAGCTGACCAGGTGGATGTCAGCCTCCTTCCCTAGCCCTGAGCTCACCAAAGGCCCTCCACAATGCACTGCTGAGTAAACAAAGCAGGACAGACATTATATGATGCTTGATCTCATTTATCTAAAATGATTAGGTCTAAATGTCTGTAAAGGAGCCCTGGTGGCACAATGGTTAAGCACTCAGCTGCTAACCACAAGTCTAGTGGTTCGAACCCACCCAGCAGCTCCACAGGAGAAAGACCTAGTGATCTGCTCCCGTAAAGATTATTTATAGCTTAGGAAACACTAGGGAGCAATTCTGTCACTTGGGGTTGCTGTGAGTTGAAAATAGACTCAATGGCACCTAACAAGAAGAAATGTCTATATGGGAATAAAAGCAGGAGGCAACTGGAAATATAGTTACCAAAATATGAAAAGGATTGGTCTCCACGTGGTGGAACTGGATGACAATTTTACTCTCCTTCTTATACTATTCCACAGTGTTTGAGTTTTTTATCCCAGCATATACTGGAGCCCTGGTAGCGCGATAGTTAAAAGCTTGGCTACTAACCAAAAGGTCAGCAGTTTGAATCTGCCAGCCGCTCCTTGGAAACCCTGTTGGGCAGTTCTACTCTGTCCTATGGAGTCACTATGAGTCGGAATTGACTTGATGGCAACAGGTTTGGTTTTTATTTTTTATGCAATATTATCTTTATAACACCCATGAAAGCAGGAGTCAAGAAATCAATCGACGCATTACAACGGGCAAATCTGCTACAAAAGACTTCTTTAAAGTGTTAAAAAGCAAAGATGTCACTTTGAGGATTAAGGTGTGCCTGACTCAAGCCATGGTGTTTTCAACTGCCTCATATGCATGTGAAGCTGGGCGATGAATAAGGAAGACCGTAGAAGAATTGATGCCTTTGAATTATGGTGTTGATGAAGAATACTGAATATACTATAGACTGCCAGAACAACAAACCGATCTATCCTGGAAGAAGTACGGCCAAAATGCTCGTTAGAAGTGGGGATGACGAGACTTCATCTCACATACTTTGGACATGTTATCAGAAGGAATCAGTCCCTGGAGAAGGGCATCACGCTTGGTAAAGTAGAGGGTCAGCGAAAAAGAGGAAGACCCTCAACGAGATGGATTGACACAGTTGGCTGCAACACTGGGCTCAAGCATAGCAAAGACAGTGAGGGCGGTGCAGGACCAGGCAGTGTTTTGTTCTGTTGTGAGTCGGACTGACTGGACAGCACGTAACAATAACAATCTTTATAAGTTTTAAAAACAAATTCTTCAAGACAGCAGCCTAGGGTGACGGAAAGAATCTTGGCATATGTGTTACAACACCTGGCTTCTCTGCCAGAAATGAACAGCTGGGGGGACATTGGTGAATGAAGTCACTTTACCACTCTGGGTCTAAAAAGTGGCACTGCCGGTGGCGGTAGCTGTCATGGATTCCGACCCCGGTGACCCCATGTGTTACAGAGCAGAACTGCTCCATAGGGTTTTCTTGGCTGTAATCTTAACGGAAGCAGATCATCAGGCCTTTTATCTGTGACGCCGCTGGGTGGGTTGACCCGCCAACGTTTCGGTTAGGAGTTAAGCACAAACCACTTGTGCCACCCAAGGACCATAAAAAGTAGCACTAGCCCAGGATTTCTCAGCTTTGACACTACTCACATTCTTTGTGGATAATTCTTTGTTGTGGGGCAGTTCTGTGCATTGTAGGATGTTTAGCAGCATCCCTGGCCTCTACCCGCTAGATACCAGTAGCACCTCTCAGTTGTAACGACTGAAATGTCTCCTGACCTTGCCAAAAGTCCCTTGTGTTGGGCGGGGTGGGGTGGGGGGAGACCCTGTTTGAGAACCGCTGTCCTAGACGGTCTCTAAGATGCTTCCTCGCTGGAAACCTTCTCTGATTCTTTTTAGAATTTGTATCTAACGTCTGAGGGTTTAGGCCCAGTAACTCACAGGGAGGTAACTATGGATTCCCAAGGATTCATCAATATTCTCGTGATTCATTAGGCAAAGGATGGTATGAGATGAATAAAATAAAACCATGAACTTTCAGAGAGATCTCTAGGACATACGTACAGATGCGAAACTCGGAAGCTCTAAGCAGACACAGTGGTCATTAAAAAACTAATAACAATAACTCTAGCCTTTGACAGTCCCACCTTTCATTAAGACAACTGAAATGCTGAATAAATGTCCAACTGCTTTCTAATTTGGAATGAACTCACAGTACTGCAAAAGCCAACACGGAGCATTTTCTGTGCATTGTCGGTTTTATTAAATAACAGAAAGAAAGCTAGGATTTTCATCTTTACTTCATAAACACAAAGATATCTTCATATCTTTTTAAAAGGGACATTTTACTCTTCTGCACTAACAATACTACAAACACTCTCATACAAGGCAACAAATTATCCTCATCTTTATTATCGTTCTACACACAGCATCTTCTTTTTATTTGCCATTTTATTAACAAAAATTCTCTAATATCTGACACTACCATACTTCTGACTTGAAATTATTTATGCTCATGCTAATGACTAGCTATTATAAGATCCCGACATCTTCTGCATTAAAAAAGAGTGACTAAAAAAGATTCAATGTGGTTTTAGATTCATGAAATCAGCAAATGATCCATAGAGAGAAAGCTATCAATTAACCAAAATGTTTCACTAACATCAACACCCTATGCCTGGCACATAGTAAGTGTTCAATAAACAGAGAATATCATTATCATTTTTCATGACCATGTCAAAAAATAGGGTTTACTCCAAATTATTCATTTGGTTTTTACAGCAACCAAAAGGCACAAAATATGAGAAAGAATATTCTGAATTCTCTTTCACAAGGAAACCTTAAACCATCATCCAACCGCCTAACCATCATTTTAACATCATGCCTTTTTACGTGTTCTGATGGGACCAGACTAAGTCACCCTATTCAACCCTTTTCTACCACCAGCTCCTCTTCAAAGCTCTTCTTTATAACCAAAGATCTTTCAGCAGCTACTAGGAAGTAACCCAGCCTAGCTGGTACTACAGTTGTCAAACCTTTGAGTTGGGTTCAACTAGCATAAGGTTCTAACAGACTGAGTCTTGGTAGTGAAAGAAGTCAACATGGTCCTCCCGTGCAGAGAGCTTGACATGAGGGTCCCTCCACAACCATCATCACCACATCACCATGGTCACTGCCTGTGTACCTTTACAGGAAGGGGCACTGGGATAGGAGTTAGGACCCAAGGAATCCAATCCCACTCCTTCTTTTTATACCATAGTGGACTCTGGCAAAGTTACATCTCTTACCCTTGATCTTCTAGAAACATAAACTCTAAGATGCATTCCAGATTTAATATTCTACAGCCTTTGAGTCTTGCCTTCAACCAGATTCTGCAATTACCCTTGTTGTTGTTGTTGCTGCTGTGTGCTGTTGAGCTGATTCCGATTCATAGGGACCCCACAGGACAGAGTAGAACTGCCCCATAGGGTTTCCAAAGAGCACTTAGTAGATTTGAACTGCCGACCTTTTAGTTAGCAGCCGAGCTCTTAGCCACTATACCACCAGGGCTCTAGCAATTACATTCATGTTAGAAAGAGGGGGAAAAAACCAAGATCCCTTTAACTGGCTTTATAGAGGAAATGCATTTAACTTGAATGGCAATTGTAAAACAGGAAGAAATGCTTTTATTCTTTCAACAAATTATCAAACAGATGGAAAGCCAGAGCAAAATCTATCTTTTAAGAAATGCATCGCCAGAGAACACGGACTGAGTGGGCTATTACAACTCCATAGGATGGCTTAAGACTGTATCTCTAAATTAGGACTGCCCAGGTTTTTGACCTGGGCGTTTCTAACATCTTCAAAATAACTAATTAAGAAGTGATTAATGTAGCCAAGAGCACTTTATCCAATTGCTTTGTAAATAGGACATCTTTGTCCTACTGCCTGTCCCCCACCCTCAATCCTGAATCTTCTTAACAAATTAGGGCAAATTACACTAGATGATCTGCCAATCACCTATGACTGCTTCAGGACTGGAAGTCATCTTGTTAATCCCAAAAAAATTTACAGTCCATATCTGAGAAAACACACACAGGCGCACACAAACAAATCAGTCCATCACCTAGATGTTCCGTCTATCACACGGACCAAAAAAAAAAAAAAAAACCCCACAAAAACTAAAGACTAGTCCATTTACCATGAAGTCTCTACATATTTGTACAGAAATAGAGCCAGAGTGCAGAGTGAAAGACTCCCAAAGAAGAAAGCATAAAGGGGAAAATGTACGTATGCAAATTCTAAAGAGATCTATAGAAGTGCAATCTGGGAATTTTATTAGTAAGCTAAGCTTCTTGGGAGAGAAAGCCCCCAAACTCTCCAACTGGACAGCTGATTGAGAGCTAGGAAGAACCAAGAAGACTTCTCTCATTTTCTCATTCATCACAGGTAATACAGAATCCCTTGCTCAATATGATAATGTGACTTTTGTCAATGCATGTCCAGATCAGATAGAGGATTGGCTGCTGATGATGTCATATCCATGGTTAATCCCTAGTGAATGCAGATTCAATATCATATGCATCGATACATCATTTATATCACAAAGTATTATATTGTTACAACAAATGAGCATGCAGATAAAAGCAACTATTAGGGAAAGGCTATGTGCCACTGAAAAGGAGGTGGGGGAATGAAGCAAAAGAACTTTTTTTTTTTTTTTTTTTTTGACTAAATGGAACTAGGTCATCAAACAATACACATCTCTAAAAGAGCAGAAAATGAACGCTGAAATTCAAGTGACCTAGTACATTCTATACCAGAAATCTGAGAAAGGTTGCCCCCAAGAAAATTACTCAATAATCAAGTAAAAGTATTTGCATGTGGGAAAGTAATAAAGTCATTCACAAATAAGTAAATTGGTAGCCACCGCTTTTCCGAGTAAGGCAACTTTACCTTTAACAGGGAAAACTGGCCAAGTCAGATTGTGACTTAAAAACCTTATAATAAATATTAACATGTCAAAGGATAGTTAAGACGGCACTGGGGGAAGAGAGCAAAGTCACGCAAAGCTGAACAATGAGACAGAAGAACTTAAGAAGCATTGAAACACTGCTTCCAGCTATGAGACTAATGATCAAGAAATGTCCACACATATGAAAAAAGCTTTTTGCACAAAACAGCAATGCCAACTCACACAGTCAGTTTGGAAAAACATAAGTCACATTAGTCATAATGATTCTGATAACTGCTCTCACACTGCCTTATTAAAACCTGTGTTTCCAATCCAAAGTGCTGGGCTTGCACGCTGATTTATGACTACAAACTTAGCAGAAATGCTTCTCACTGTAAAACCCACAGCGAGCTGTTGAAGAATTCTTCAAGTCCTGCATCTGCTCTCAAATGACTGAGTCAAAAACGCTCATTCTACTGCAAAGTGGATGTTCCTAAATTATTGTAGCCTTCTTTTTTAATCCGGGCCTTGCCTGAACTGGGCTTAGACACACACCTTTTCCCCAACTTGTCCCCTCTCAGCAAATCATCCGGAAGGGGCCAAACTGGGATTATGTGATCAGAATGCTAAGCCATCAATGTGAGCAAGTTTGGGGTGTCTGACTCTGCAGGTGGGGGCTTTGGGTTGTTGTGGACAATCCCTGAGCCAAGGATATTTGAGAAAGAACCAGATCAAGGCTCTCCAGGTGCTCACCTGCTCGCCTGCTCGCCTGTCAAATCGTATCAACCTTGCTCATTTTAGAGGGGCGACCATTGAAAAGTTAAAGGGGAAAAGAGTGCAGGAATATGGACGCTTCAAAAAAGGGGGTGGGGAGTTAAATCCTGGTGGGAGAAGGGCATGGATAGGTTTCAGCGCGTCTATGAACCTTTGCGTATATATAACAACTGCCCAGTTTTATATATATATTCCTAGGAAGTTGATTCATAGCCTAGCTAAGGTTCTCTGCTGGGTGCATGGGCCCTCAAACGTTAAATGATATTATTGATCCAGGAGGCAAAGCCCATCAGCTGCACCGCGTCTAGCTTTCCACGCCTATCCTTCCTCCCCAAGGATGAACTCCCCGTTTAGGGTTAAAGATCTTCCTTCCAGGAGCGAGCTGACAAGGCAAATGAAGCAAGAAATGGGAAGAAGAGGGGACGAAATGTGGAGACGCCCGTCTGGAGGACAAATCCAGGATGCCTAACGCGGGAAGGAACGGAACTGTCAGACCCGCTGGAGTTCTCTCGTTGCGCGGGAAGCTTTGAGCTCCCAGCAGGGAGACGCGTGCTGGGCACACACAGCGCCCTTCCAGCAAGAGCCGCGCAATCAAGGCTACAGGATCTCCAGCTCCAGGCGTAAGGAAAGGTGCGGGCTGGTCCACTCCCATACGGATCCGGGCTCGGACCCAAGGGATGAAGCCCCAATGCCGGCTTCTCCAGTGCGGGAGCTCACAGTGAGTTCGGCCCCCCAATTCCACTCTGAATCAGTTCATCAAGTGGCGTTTCCTGCATCTACGGAGCACCGCCGGGGTCTCTGCATGGCAGCATGAACCCTGAAGTTGCAAGCAGTTGCTGCACCTCCCCAGTCACACATCACTTTGAAGCGTCGCTTCCAACTTCGGGGTGCATGCTGACTATGGCGGTCACCTCCGCACCCCAGTACTCAGGGATGAGGGGAATGCCCCGAGCCGGGTCAAGTCCGTACCAACCCGGGAAGCAGCTGCTACCCACGAGACAGTTTTCTAGCCTTGGGTCCAAAGCCGCCCCAAGCTCGCCTTTCCTCCTCCTACTCTCCCTTCCCCTACTTACTGATCTGCAGCTCGTAGCAAAGTCCGACCGCCGCGCCACAGTCCGAGGACACTCACTGTGCCGCCTCTCTGCGGGCACCCCGGGAGCGCCTCATCATCTTGGCAGCGTCCCCAAGACAAAGTTCCTCCAAAGAGGACTCCGAAGCTGCCGCGGGAGAAGCCGAGTCTTTGAAGGCCCCGGCTGCGGCCGGGGTATTGGAGGCCGTCGGCTGCCACACGCTCCGCCGGATCCGTGCGCCCAGTCCAGCGCGGCGCGCAGCGAGGAGTGCGGTGCAGAGCTCCGCGGAGCGTGCGGGCCGGAGGGGCCGGGCCGTCGCGGGCGCGCCGATTGGCCAGTCCGGCCAGCTGCCCCTGCCCGCGCCCCGCCCGGCTGGCGGTCCACGTGGGCCCGGCCTCTCCTCGCCCTGCACGCCGAAGCTGCCGACGCGTCCCCCACCACTTGGCTGCTGACGCTTCTCCCGAGCGCCTCGCTGTGGCCACCTCTCCTCAGGTGCTGGGGAAAGGTATTCCTTTTGAATACCTGAGCGCCGCTTTGAGCCCTCCATAAGGGAGAGGAATTTAGAGTGCATCGCTCAATCAAAAACAATCCCTACGCGTTGTCTCCATCCGAGGACCCAATACCGTTTGCAAACAGGCGTCTTTAGCCTCCTGGCTCGTAGAAATCCATCACTAATCGGGCTTCTTATGTAATTTGCTTGCTTGGGCGAGAAAGAAAATCCGAACGCTTATCAACACCTAAATACATTTCTAATTTGTGAAATTATAAAAATACAGTTAAGACTAAACCCACCTCTGACTCCATCCCCCACCCCCGCCAAATTCTCTTCCCCTCCCCCTCCCCCAAGTGAAGTAACACTAATAATCAGTGATATTTAAATAGTGTGTTCATTTTACATAGATTACTTCATTTTATATCCATTTTACAGTTGAGGAAACAGGCACTGCGGTTAAATATCTTACTGAAGATTACACAGTCAGTGGTAAAGTTTATATTTGAACCCAGGAAGTCTGGTTGCAGAATGCATGCTCTTTGGTATTCAAAGTATGGTCCAGCAGAGGCATCCCCTGAGAAATGTAGACTCTCAGGCCCCACCCTGGAATCAGAATCTTCATTTTAACAAGACCCCCCAGGTGGTTAGTATGTGCATAAAGTTTGAGAAGCATTGCTCTCTACCAACTATACTGTTCACAACTGTCGGTTTGCTTATTATCTTCTGGTCCTTTTACCCTGCCTTGACATGAAAGTATGTGTCTTCCTGCTCCAGTTGCACTGGAAGCATATTTTGCCCTTCTCCAAGCCTACTGCTTGAACTAATGTATGGCAGGCCTCCGGCATCCGACATCTGGCCTGTATTCTACACACACACACACCATGCCATATTATATACATATTTATTTATTTATCCTTTAACATTTCAATTCTTCTTTTGTTATCAAAATTGGGACACTGGAGGCAAAGACGGTAGTGTTGCCAACCTTTCACCCGTCTACGAAGGAACTATGCGATTCCCTGAAAGACAAGGAAAGACCTAAGGAAAGCCTGAAATGATCCCTCAGGGGATCCCAGAGCTCCCTTTTGACACCATTCATCCATTTACTCAGTGAAACTGAGGACCAACTCTGTGCCAGACATTGGTGCTGGTAGACACAAATGTAAACAACACAGTAGAAAATCCTGCTTCAGCCTAGCTTACCTCTAGTAGGGAGAGAGAGTATCAATATAATAAAGAGTGTGGTAGAAGGTGGCAAGTGTTACCCAGAGAAGTAAAATGGGGAAGGGGAAAGGGAGATGAGGGCTGGGGAGGTTGTGATTTTAGATATCGGTGGTCAGCGCAGTTTTGGTGGAGAAGGTCCATCAATTTGAACAAAGGCTTGGAAGAAGTGAGGGATCAAGCTATTTAGGAGAAGAATTTCACATTCATTCTTTCACCAAATATTTATTGATTCTGTACTATGTGCCAACCATGGTTCTGGAATGAGTCTGTGTGCTTACTCAAACCCTGGCTGGTTTTCATATCCCTGGACGGGAGTTTTCTTGTCCTGGTACAAAACAAAACAAATGAACAATCATAAATAAATAAATAATCGGCCACCTATATTGTCTAAAGGAAAATATTAGTTGAACCATATGAAATTGCCATCTTGTAGGTCAAAAACGGTCAAATGTAAGCAATTTCATGTGATTCAATCTAATACTCTTTATCTACTCCCCCATCTTGGATGTTCACATTTCTAAAGTAAGATGGTAGAGTTAAATGACTCCATCTGCAAATCTCCATTGACCTGATATCTTTTGTGCAGTAGCAGAAAGCCAACAACATCTGATGAATTGAAATTTACTAACCAAATCACCACCAAAAAAAGGCAAGTTATTCCATGAACAATTGCCTCCTTTGTCACGAGACCAGAACTGGATGGCGCCTGGCTACCGTTTTGATGAAAGTTTCTATAGAAGAATCTTTGATCAAAAGTGGGGAAATATGGAACAGACTTTCAAACTCTGACGGAATCCAGACTTTTTGGAGCCATTGAGGCTGGATGTCCCCCGCAAAAAACAATTGCCCTGAGATAATTTTTAAACCTTAAACAGAAACTATCCCTTGAAGTCATCTTTAAACCATAGTTCAGCTTAATTAGCAAAGAATGTCTGCCTTGAGCATTATGCTCTTTTAGAGAATTATCTATATGGGATCAAAATGACAACAGCTACTTGAAAGGTTAGATGAGAAGCTTAGGGGGCAGTGAGTTTATGTTAATGGTGGTGGAATAATCTGGAAAAGGATAGCGAGAATGGTTGCACAACGTGAAGAATGTAATCAGTGCAACTGAACTGTACGTGTAAAAATTGTTGAATTGAGGTATGTTTTGCTGTGTATATTTTCACCAAAAAAAATTTATATTAAAAAAATCTAAATGAGCTCAGATCATTCCATTATTTCTTCATTCATCTATTTATCAGATGCCTCGTTTGTGCCAGGATCTGGGCTATAGTAGTGAACAAAGCTCTTATGTGATTGTCAGGTAGTCTTATGGGGAGAGTTAGACAACAAACAAATCAACAAATATATGAGCAAAATAATTTCAGAGCAGGTAAGTGCTTTAAAGGAAATTTTAAAAGTCTAGAGAATTAAAAAGAAAAAATAGAGATGGGTTTACTTTAACTTGGCTGCTCAGGGAAGGTCTCTATGAGGTGGTGACATTTGAGCCGGGACCTAAATGACAAAAAGCCATCCAAGCGAGTATCTGGCAAAAAAGAAAAAACCAGACAGAGCTAACAATTCCTTTTGTTAAAAAAAAAAACAATTCTGTCATCCATTCCACAGCACCCTTCATTTCCCTCTGCCACCGATTTTACATCCTTTGAGGTTGTATGAAATCAATCAACGTCTGTTTCATAAAAATGGGGTCAAATTATTTATTTCCTTACATAAGAACCTGTGAAGGTCATGCCAACAAGGCTGTGCATACACCCACACTCTCGCAAAACACCCCTGGATGTGCTTCTCTATTTGTAGATATTGACCCCACGCGATTTGGACACTGTGTTTCTTTTCCCCGTTTGTAGATCGTCTAGAACACTACTGGCCATGTCCTGGTGCTTAATCAATACACTGATGACTGACTGTGCCGGCAAGGAACATTCCAGCTCTCCTAGGCCTGCTTATAAAATCCTTTTATCACCAAGCGCAGCTTCACTTCTAAAATTTTGCCAATTCTCATATACGTGTTGATTTTTACTTAGGAGGCCAAGAAGAATAGTGCTCTTGGTGGTGTTATTATTGTTAGCTGCCCTCAAGTCAGCTTCTGACCCGGGCGACCCCATGCATAATGGAATGAAACGCTGCCTGGTCCTGCGTCATCCCCATGATTGGTTGCAGATCGGACCTTTGTGATTCATAGGGTTTTCATTGGCTTATTTTTGAAAGCAGATCACCAGGTCTTTCTTCCTTGTCTGTCTTAGTCTGGGAGTTCCACTCAAACCTGTTCGGCATCGTAGTAACACACAAACCTCCACAGGACAGACAGATGGTGGCTGTGCCTGAGGTGCGCTGGCCAAGAATCAAACTCAGGTCTCCTACATGGAAGGCAAGAATTCTACCACTGAGCCACCACTGTTCCCATAAGAATAATAATTAACACCAGCTGGGGGCTTGGGGGTGGCTCACTATGCTAACTAAGTGCTTGACATGGATTATCATCCTCAAAAACCTCTTACTATATCCTCCATTGTACAGATGAGAAAAGTGAAGTTCAAAAGAGGTTCAGTAACATGCCCACGGTCACAACCACTATTAAATGGCAGACCTACACCTTGAGCCATCTTTTTGACTATGAAGCCTGTGCTGGTTTGGGCAAGCAGAAACAAACAAAGAGCCAAGGAGAGAGAGCACAAAGCATTTGCCTAAGTCTTTTGCATTTGTCTTTGAAATTTTCAAAGTACTGTTTTCTAACTTTTTTTATTTACCCCAGCCCTCTACCTTTTAAGTTCACTTTTCTTGCCGGATATTTGCTTTGCTTTCTCCTGCCCCAGACTGGGAACTGTGAGGACTTTGACAAATGAAACAGCTGATAGATATTTTTTCGTCTTCAGCCTGTCTGTTCTTCAGTGTCCTCTGAGGAAATCTGAGTCAAGCTTCTTAGAGCTCAGTCGACTTTGACATTCATCCATATCTCGTACACTGACAGCTCCCAAACACAAAGGGATCCCTTCCCTTGTCTCAAATAGTAAAGAACATCACGCCCCCTGCCTGACCAAACACTGTGCAGTCCCAGCTCTCGTTCTCTTTACAGACAGTAATAGATCCTCCGGCCCGAGAGGGAGCAACTAAAAATGGCCTCAGCTAGTCTTTGTGAATCACTTTCGATTCTCGTGGCTTCCCCACGGTCTTGGTCAGGGAGAAGCCTGGGGAGCTTGCAATGGTGAAAAGATGGAAGCCCTCTCTCTCACCGGATCCCGGGTCCCCCGGCTTTGCTCAGAAGTGGGCAGCTGTGTTAGCTGTTAAATGACTTCCTGCCTAGAAAGGCTTGGTCAGGCTTGTTTTAGACTTCTGGAACTCAGACAAGGTGTCTGGCCACTCACTTTGGAAAGCTCAGGTGGGTTTTGCTATCCACCTCTTTGCTGACCACAACTGCTTCAATAATTTACACCCTGAAAAGGAACAGCACTTCAAGGTAAATTAGCATAAGAAGGATTTATGAAACCACAGGAGTAGGGCATTTTAGAAATCACACAACAGCTATTGCACGGAGCAATCCAAGCTAGGTTCCAAGCAGGACCAGTCTCGAGTAGAATCAACAAAGAAATAAGGCTTCTTTTAGTACCCTCACCTCTTTTTCCCATTCCTCCCCAACTCCACCAACATCTCCCAAGGTTGTCACATGGCCCTCAGATACACAGAAGACTGCTATTGTCATTTATTCATTAATTTATTCTTGGATTGATTATTCTATTAATTCTTTTAACAAATTCGTGTGTGCTACACTTTGTACTGGTAGTGCAGTGGTTAAGAGCTCAGCTGCTAACCAAAAAGTTAGCAGTTCGAATCCACCAGTCGCTCCTTGGAAACCTTATGGGGCAGTTCTGCTCTGTCCTATAGAGTCACTATGAGTCGGAATCAACTCGAAGGCAATAGATTTGGTTTTTGACACAAAACCAAACCCAAAACCAAATCCAACTCATAGCCAACTTGTAGATCAGAGTAGAACTGCCCCATGGAGTTTCCAAGGCTGTACCTTTACAAAAGCAGACTGTCACATTTTTCTCCCGCTAAGCTGCTGGTGGGTTCGAACAGCTGACCTTTTGCTTAGCAGGTGAGCACTTTAACCATTGCACCACCAGGGCTCACAGACTTTGCACTAGACACCTGATATGCAATTGTGAAAAAGACATTCATAATTCCTGACCTCCAAGAACTTATAAAATTCTACCACTATGACCTGGATGACATCCTACATTCAGTTCATAATTTTTTACTCCAACAAACTGAGTGCCAGCTATGTGCCAGGTTCTCTGCTACCTACTAGGGCCCATTGGAGAACAAGACAGACACAGTCCCAGCCCTCACAGGGCTGCCAGTCTAGCAGGGGAGAGAGATAACAAACAAGTAATCATTGTTCTTCTAACCCCTCTGTTCCATCAGCATTGACTTGTTCTCTGTACCCTTGTAGACTCTAACAGATGACCTGATCACATCTGCTAATAATATCCAGGTGTAACACTTCTAGTGCATGAGCCCTATTCTGTGATAACTCAAGATGCTAATAGTACATCAAACCTGTGATCTTATGCAATGAGGTTAAGTTAAAAGGCTATTCTAATTTTTTAAAGCATTAAGTAAATAATCATTCAGACTCTTGGGGCTACTCATGAAAGTCATGGGGGGAATAAGGCTGCCAGGCGAAGGAGCACAACTAGAGAATAACTGTTATAGTCTGTGTATTAGTCATCTAGTGCTGCTATAACAGAAATACCGCAAGTGGGTGGCTTTAACAAACAGAAATTTATTTTCTCACAGTTTAGGAGGCTAGAAGCCCAAACCCAGGGTGCCGGCTCTAGGGGAAGGCTTTCTCGCTCTGTCAGCTCTGGGGGAAGGTCCTTGTGTCTTCAGAGCTTCTGCTCCTGGTGATCTTCAGGTGGCTTGGCATCTCTCTTCCCCATCTCTCCTTCTTTCGCTTGCTTATTTAATCTCCTCTATATGTCAAAAGACATTGACTCAAGACGCACCCTACACTAATCCTGTCTAATTAATATAACAAAGACAACCCATTCCCAAATGGGATTATAACCACAGGCATAGAGGTTAGGATTTACAACACATATTTTGGCAGGACACAATTCAATCCATAACAGTCACCATCAATTGGGTACACACTCTGTATAAGTTTCTGCATTTTACTGTATCATCGAAGTAGAGACTGAGGCAGGATTTGTGAAGATAAGAGCAGTCGTGCCTCAAGGTGCCATAAGCTGGGAGGGATGTCAGGTATTTTGAGCTGGCAATTTTCCTGCTGCTATGGACCAAATTGGGTCCCCCGCCACCAAATACGCATTGAATTCCTAACCCTATACCCGCAAATATGACCCTGCCTGGAAATAAGGGTTTTCTTTGTTATGTTAATGAAGCCATAGCAGAGTAGGATAAGTCCTAAACATAATCACTTCCAAGTGGTCGTTTGTTAAAAAAGAAGAATAGACGCAGAGACACATGGAGGGTTAAGGCAGATGACACGTGAGGACCCGTCTACCAGCAAAGGAATACCAAGGATCGCCGGCAGTCATCAGAAACTAGGAGTGACCCACAGTGAGAATTGACAAGGCCATACCCTGATTGGGACTTTTAGCCTCCAGACCTGTGAGAAAGTAAATTTCTGTACTCTAAAGCCACCTACTTGTGGTACTTTTTGTTACTGCAGCACTAGAAGACTAAGACACCCATCATGCTCGCGTTGCATCACTCTCGTTGGTGCCCAATCTGGAAAATTCAAGAAACTCTCCCGTTTACATTTGCATCTCTAAACAAACCTTCCAAATCAGCACAGGGCTATAGGTCGAGGCCAAAGAGAGAGAGGCAGGGCTTGGAGAATATCAGGGAACGGATGTCAGGTTGAATATGGTGACCCCCAAGGCAACCCTTCCTCCCAGTCTTGATAAATAAGGTTCCAGATTGAGATGATTTTTGCCCCTGGTGAATTCAGCACATTCTAACGTTCTGCAAAGATTTTTAGCAACAACAATTTAAAAAAAGTAAAATATGATTCATCACATCAGCACTTTATTTGGTAAGGTATTTGCACACACTGACAATAATTTTAAAGAATAAATACATGTGTTGAGATGATTTTTTAAATTCTCACTTGTACTTCCTTTGACTCCATTACCCTTCTTTCCATCCCTGCCATCCCTGAGCAGCTAGACAGTAGGCTCACAGCCCTAGGGGAAAACATACCAAAGCAAAACTCAGAGAACAAAGAGACACAGCCTTGGCTTATGAGTTTCCAAACAGGCCGCTGACACCCATACCAGAGATAATAGTTTTGAAAGAGTTTTTGAGTATCAAAAAGCCGGAGCTACCCTGAACAATAGATTGGGAAAAATAACCTCCTCTCTAGCTTTCAGACCAGATACAGGTTCCCCAGACTAGGTGGAAGAGAAGACAATTTGAAAAGAAGAGAGTAAGATGGGGTGAGCGTTACCTAGAGAGACCACTGTGAACAGCTCCCCCTTCCCCGCCCTTCTGGGGTTAGCACAGCACTGTTGGTGAGGGGACAACAGAGGTTTGATCAAGGATGAACACGTGCAGGGTTTCTCAACCTTGGAGCTACTAACATTTTGGACCAGATAATCCTTAGTCATGGGGAGCTATCCTGTGCGTTGTAGGATGTTTAGCACTATCCCTGGCCTCTACCCACTAGATGGCAGTTAACGCCTCCCTCCCAGTTGTGACAACCAAAAATGTCTCCAGACATTGCCAAATGTTCACTGTGGAGGGGATGTAAAATCACCCCCAGTTGAGAACCACTGAGACAGACATAGTTGTAAGGGTAGATATAGATACATCACACATATACATATAGATCTTTCTAATAAAAAGTTATGTGTCCTTTAGACAGAAACCTTCAAAACTACAGAACATCAACCTCTGAATAAAAAATCATCCCTATTCCACAGAGTCAGGAACAATCATTGTTAATGTTTTAGGATACCTACTCCCAATATTTCTTATGTACATGTATTTTATTTCCATACAACCAAAACTTGGGGCCTTATGGTTAGTACTGTTTTGTAACCTGCAATTTTAACCTGTGATTCATGTCATGAATTTTCATTAAGATATAGCATTCCTTAATATAGCCATAACATAATTTCATTAGCCAATCCCCGATGGTTGAACACGTAGGTTACTCCCGATATTTACCATCCTTGGTAGTGCTATGATAAACCTCTTCATGTATTCCTTTAATTGTTCTCTTAGGATAAACTCTTGAGGAGTGTTCTTAACAGAAGAACTGATGTTTTGGGGTTGCTATCTATAGCATTTGCTATCAAGGGGTCCAAGTCATAGGTTGCTGACATAGCATACACCTTCTATTTCTCTAGTGCTTTCTGCTTTTACAGTACTTGCCACTTTGCCAAGCATGCATAGCAGCTAACCATTGTCTCATTTTACTGATGAGGAAACTGGTGTTCATGGAAGTGGCTCGCCTACATCAACATAATTATTTAGCAACAGAGGACTAAAACCCATCTCACCTGAGTCCTGGACTTGCTGCTATTAGTGCTCACGTTGGTGGCATGCACACTGCCAAAACTGAAGTGACCCAGAGAAGATTGGCCCGGTCCCTGGGCACGAATGACCTGGAAAGCTGTAGATTGCTGGGATGCTGGATAATTCTTGGCTATGAGTTCTGTCTCTGAGCATAATTATTTTTTAGATTCCAGAGATCCCAGGCTATGGGACCTTGAATGGGTGAATCTACTGCTTCCCAAGCAAAATTCCACAACCACTATCTAGTCTCCAAATGCTGACTTGGAGGGTTAATCTTTAAAGAGGCTAATTTCAACATCTGCTTCTTTCTCCTCCCTGATGTCAAATTTATGTTGGTACAGTCTGTTTTGACTCCCAGTTACGCTCTAACACAGATTTATCACCGATTAATTTCTTATTGAGGAAAAACAAGCTCATCGTAAGTATTTTAGATAATGACATCTAAGTACTTTAGATTGCTTTAAGTCTGAACAGTTTGAACAGAGAGTGCAGCCAGTGTTCATTACCCTTAATGCTTGCATCCTTTTCCATGTTTTGACTCACATTAAAAAAAAAAAAAAAGAAAATTCTACCCGCTGCTTAGCCGTTTTTGTTTTTTTTTTTTTAAGTTTAATGAGATTACATAAATTCTGGGGGGGAAATAAGAGTACAGCTTAATAATGTTGTAAGTGGTTTGTAGAAACATTCTTCCTACCATGGGCACGATTTCAAACCCAAGCCAAATTCTGCAGTGCTATTGAGGGCTAATGAATGCCTTAATAATATGCAGAGGAAAAATGCGATGACTTGATTAGATAGAGAAATACCCTAGCCTTCTGAAATACAGTTAGGAAAACAACTCAATGGTACTTTGAGACAGAACTCATAAGGAAGAATTATCCTAACATCCTGGTGATCCATTTCGCTATCTGTCAGTAAGAAGCGATCTTCCTGTAGCATATGTTGAGGCAACTGACACTCACTGATTGGAGAGTTCGACTTCAAAGCTCCAGATAAACCTGGAACCAATTTCTTTCCATTCTAATAATACCCAGAAGAGAATCACATTTTGGAACATCATATAACTTTTTCTATTCCCTAGAACCCAGTGGATGCCAATCCCTTCTCCAGTTAATTAAAATTCTTTTGAGGGAATGTACTTTTTTAAAAAATGAACTGTGCAACAGATTCATCTAGAAATTTTTCTTTTTCTTTTCCTGATTGCCTAACTAACCTTTAGAATATCTCTCTCTCTGTCTCTGTGTGTGTGTGTGTGTGTGTGTGTGTGTGTGTGCGTGTGTCAAGAGCGCTACCTACAAACAGACTTGCTTTCTAGAAGCTAGACTTACAATTGTGTAAATGTACATTACATAAACCTGAAACAGCGTTTCTTAGAGTCTGGCAAATTGTAGGATGGTTGTTACTTGATCCTCGGAGTCCTGGGCAATGGGATATGTTAGATGTGACACTGCTTGGGTAAAGAAGGCATATATCAAATAGCAGGGCCATCTGAACAAATATAAGATACCATTAGGGAGCTCTCCAAGAACATGGAGAAGAAATAGAGAGGGGAAAATAGGCAGAGGAGCAATATAAAGGAATAAAGTACTAACATGCAAAAACACTGATGAACCCTTGAAAACACTACACTAAATGGAATAAACCAGTCACAAAAGACTGTATGTTGTCCGATTCTATTTCTATGAAATGGCCAGGATAGGTAAGTCTTTTGAGACAGAAAGTAGATTAGGAAGACTAGGAAGAGGGAATGAAGAGTGACTGCTAATATGACAGAGATTCTTTTGGGGCTGATGAAAATATTCTAAAATTAAGTAGTGATGGTTGTATAACTTTGTGAGTATATTAAAAACCACTGACCTGTACACTTTAAATGCATGAATTATATGGCATATGAACTATATTTCAGTAAAGCTGTTTTAATAAATCGGACAGAGTCAGAAGAAAACAGCCACAAGACCGAGAGGAGCGGGGCCTTCAGTTCCTGAGAGAAGGTTCCTTCCTCATTGGTCTAAGCTGACTGCTGAGGTTTCCAGGCAACTTTAGTGTGACTAATTGGGAGTAAAAACACAGCAACCAACCAACTGCTCAACTCAGCCAGCTCGATTCAGCAAGCATTGCCCAAGCACCTACTATGCGCCAGCCACCTAAAATATAAAGAGATCACTGCCCTCTTGGAGTCACAAGCTTTTAACTAGAAAATCACTTTTTAAAAGAAAGGAAGGGAGTAAAATGTTAAGAGTGAGTCTCTTTGGGTGACAAAATCATCATTTTTCTCTTTTCTAGTGGTCTAGAATACAGTGACTTTTTATAGGATAAAGAGGAAGAAATCATTGTGTTTTTTTTTTTTAAGGCAGAAGTATTAGAGTAAACCATAATCAGAGCTCTATTAAGGCTGTGAGCACACAGTGCAGGAGAAAGGAGTTTGGCCTGAGGAGGTCAGAGAACGTCTGACAGGCAATCGATCATTGGATATGAGCCTCCAGGGATGGGAATCTCGGGCTTGAAAAGGTCTGAGGACGGTCCTCCATTCTTCATTCCTGATTTGAAGGACATGACAAGGACTGAAGCCTTCAGAGCTTGGAGCCCGCTAGGGTAGGCTTCGAGACTCATCCACTCCCGTCCCTACCCTGGGCCCACCTCAGGAGAACCCAGAGGCATATGCTTTGGACCTGGGAAGGGAGAGCTGCACTCAAGAAACGCCATCTGCCCCTGAACCTTCTTCATGGCCCCCTCCCACCCACCATTAGGACCTGCCTTTTGTTTCAAGCAGGGCAGGAGGGCTGTTAAACAAATAGGAGTCTTTAGGCAGGAATTAGCTTCTGGATTTGGGCCAGTTGGTGCCATTTCAGACTCCTCTATTACTGCCAGGGAGCACAGCATGGTGGGACAATCGCTGTCTTTTTCCGCAGAAGTAAACACGAAGAGCTCTGCTATTAACGCACGCACAGTGTGTAGCAACAGGTAGATAAGAGCCTCTGTCTGCTCGGGTTTCTGCAGGAGAGATGTCTGCCTTTTAAAAGCTGATGCATGGAGTTCATTTATCGGTACAAGTTCTGTTCATGGCCACAATTATGAGCCCTTCACCCTTTGCTATTCTTGCGGTTATTCTAGCCTTCTCTGGCAGAATGAAAGAGGACAGCAAAAGCTGCGCCAGCTCAAACCCACGGTCCATCCATCCCTGCGCTGTGTACAACGGGACAGGGTGCCGACTACGATCAGAGAGTGTGGGCTTTGGAGTCAGACATCTGAATTTGAATCCCGGCTCAATTGCCTCACCAGCTAACTGGCCTTGGAAAGGTTATTCCAAGTCTCTTTTTCCTCCTCGATAAAGTGGGGATAGTATTAGCACTTCTTTCCTAAGGCAGTGATGAAGACTATTTGAAATAAGATGCACAAAAGCACCTGGCACTATAGGTACTGAACAAATCTGAGGTCACTCGCACTGGTTCTCTTAATGGGAGCCCCTCTATAGCAGCAACCACTAGGTGAGAAGTTGAAAGATACTATGAATTCTATTATTTTTCTTCTTTGATTTATGTAGCTAACAAGCATATATATATATATATATATATATATACATCCTATATATATGTAAATATATATATATATATAGTCTACTTTCTTAGAACTATTTTGATTGCGATTGACACAAATTCAATTTGACTGAATTGGCATCTCCCCCCCAAAAAAATTAGGGGATACTTATTGATCCACAGATATGAAAAATCCAGCGGTAGTTCAGTTTCAGCATGGGTGTAACCTGATACCCAAATAACACCATCAGGAATTTGTCCCTCTTCATGTTTTAATCTTTGCTTTTCTCCATACAATTACATGAATGAACATACATAAAGCACATAGAAGAGTGTCTAGCTCATAATAAAAACCCAAAAACCCATTCCCGTCGAGTCTATTCCGACTCATAGCAACCCTATAGGACGGGTAGAACTGCCCCACAGGGTTTCCAAGGAGCAGCTGGTGGATCCGAACTGTGACCTTTTGGTTAGCAGCCAAGCTCTTAACTACCATGCCACCAGGGCTTCACTCATAATAACCACTATATACATATTTGCTACTATTATTTCATTTAATCCTTCCCACCCCTTATGAAGCATGTACTATTATCCTAGTTTTACACATAAAAAGACTAAGTCACAGGCAAGTCATACAGCTCCGTGATGGCAAAGCTGGGCCAGAGTGTGTGACTCAGAAGTCTTTTCTTGACCACTTCTCCAAACTGCCTCCTCACTGGGCTAGAAAGGGAGGGTGGGCCCCGGCTGCAGAGGGATACAAAATGTAAACCCTGAAGGGCAATGGCTTCGAAATAAAGCAAATGAGCAAGAAAGGTAGAGTCACCTGCCACTTGATGGGGTACCATCCTCTCAAATCTGTTTTTTTTTCTTTTTGAAATAAGTTCTTCCTTCTATGATTTATGCAGACTACCTATGAACCCTACACAAAAGCCAGAGTTTTGCCCATTTAAAAATTCTAGAGACAGTGAGCATTGAAACATGAGTCTGCAGTGGTTATTCTTTGTTGACAACCTTGTCTCCACCTCCCACCCCACCAGTCCCCAACTATTCTCTGCCCTGCTCTGTGCCCTATGAGGCTGACCTATATGGACTGAACCTCTGGGTTTTCTTCCTCTCTGGCTTCTGGTTGGTTTGGCCAATGGCCTGTTGATTCAAGCCCAGAGATGCTGATGGCTTCCCACGGTTGCTAGTCTCCCCACATCCCTCACTGGTTCTCTTAACCCAAAGCAACATTTGCAAAGAGCCCTTCACTTCACTCTGTTCAAATTCTGTAAGTCTGCCATCTGCTTCCAGGTGAGTGTTATGACTTTTGTGGGCCCTAGGCACTTTTACCTTCGTGAGCCCCTTCCTCTGTAAAAAAACAGTAAAACTTCTATTTTATGACAGCATTGGTATGTTGTTTTGGTTAGCTGCCGTCAAATTGGCTCCCAGCTCACGGTGTCCCCATGGGCAATGGAACAAAACATTGCCCCGACCATGTAATCCATAGGGCTTTCATCAGCTGACTTTTGGAAGTAGATCACCATATCTTTCTCCCTGCACTGATGTAAAGACAGATATAATCCAGGCTGAATTATATTCAATTTTTTCATCTGATTTTTAAAAAAATTAAAATATTTTCATGGGCTCCTAAAAGTATCACAGACCATAGGCGCTATGCTTACTGTGCCTTGTGGAGAAGTTGGCTCCGGTTGTTTTCTGCCAGGACACTGACATCTCCTGATGGACAGAAATTCCCTGCAAGGTGGGCTACTATCAAGTTAAAATCATGATCCTCAGGTCAGATTTCCCAAATAGCCTCTTTCCATTACAGTGAACTCAGTAGCCTTGTCCTTAAGCAGATTCTATTTCCAAGCCACAGCTATGACAACAATAACTGGAAAAAAAAAAGAATATCTAGTGTTGAATTAATGCCTAGTTCACTTACGACTCACCTCATTCCAGTGACTGAAGACACAATAATCGTGCATTTCATTAACAATTCTCAAGTCCCTCTACTTAAATACATCATTCTATAGCTATAAAGGAGAGCATTCTCTTTATGGTGTTTTTCTCAAAAAGATCACATTGGAGTCTGTTGTGTTTTGTTGTTAATTGAGAACTGGTATGTTTTTTGTTTTTGTTTTTGTTTTTGTTTTTGTTGGTTAATACTGTCTTTAACTGGCAATTCGTTAACTCTCAATGGTATCGACAGTTATGTTTAGGATTCTGTTTCTTTAGCTGGCTCTTATCTGTATCCAACTCATAGACCAGGCAGACAGAAATGGAAAATCTGAAATTATGCTGGGAAGATGACAAAGGTAGACAGCAGAAGTATTTTTAAGTCTAAAGCAAGCAATTATTGATTTTCTGCTGGAGGTAAACATCTCATGCCCTACCAATATGTGGTGCCAGCGCCACTTCAGATTCTTTCTTTGGCACTCTGTTAAACTTTAATTCTAATTCCGAGTTAATGACAAATTTAAATCTCGAAACGTCTGAAGCTCTCTGCGCCCTCTTCCCAGTCAGTTCTCCGATGCTCCAGAAGAGTGAGGAAATCCCAAACGGGCACAGGAAGCTGAGACTTTGCCCCCCAGCACCCTAAATATCAACCATAAAACTAATGAACTGCGGCAACTGAGTTGTCTAAGTTCATTCCAAATTATGTCTTGGTAAAGTTCATCTGTGTTTTCAATTATCATCCTGGAATCACAAATGTCGAATCCGGAGTACAGCTTCTCCGCCCTCTGAATCTTGTTTGCTTGCTTCTTACATTTCAGCCTTACATCACAGCAGGTATGCAAGGCCCGGCTTTGATGGATACCTTAGGCCAACGGACAGAAGTCTTCTCCTAAAAGAAACCCCCCACCCTTTTTCTAATTTTAAAGAATTACACCCGAAAGAGTCTCTGAAAAAACTGTCCTGATTCAATGCACCTGAATTCTGACGTGTTGCTGAAGATAGTGTTTTTAAGTCTCTCCTTCTTAACTATTCATAACCCAGTTATAAATTCATGTTTATTTTATGTCTTTTTTTTTTTTTTTTGTCTTCATCCTCTTATGACTACATAACATTCACTTTGACAAGTTTATAAAGAATATTGTGGTTGATACTTGCTGGTCTTAGTAGAAATTAATCAAAATCCATCTGTTCCCTTCTCAACTTGGATGATTTCATTAACAGCTAACCCAGGGATTAGAGGATTCTTACATCTTCTTTTTTCCCTACACAGTTCAGTTGATTTAGAAACAATGATTAAAGCTGCTTAGTTTAAGGAAGATTGTTTCCAATCTTCCTTTCTTGCAAGGCAGAGAAAGATGAAAGCATCTTGATCCTGAAATATTTATATCTAAGACTAGAAACTTGTATCAGAGGCATGAGGAATGATTGCAACCAAAGACTTTTTATTTTAAAGTCATATTTCTTATCTTTACACTTACGCTTCCCTCACAAGCTCTAGGAAATATGTGCTAAATATATTCTCCCCCCAACACCCCGGTAAATTTCCCACCATTATTTCATTGTAAATCTAGCAGGGCATAATAAGGAGACATGAAGATAAAGACACTGACAATTTATAGGGATAAATATCAGTTATCCTTACGTGGCCTCAGAAGGACTGCTTTCAAATGAATGCAAAACACAAATTAGGGGGAATGAATTTAAGCCTCCCACAAGAGGATACCTTGATCTGGGATTCAAGAAATCTAAAGAATTAGAAGCGATTACTAGAGAGTAATTCTGGGTTTACCCAGCTTCGGACAGGTGCTATAATTAACTAGTCCTACTCTTTTTTTTTTTTTTTTTAATTTGGTTTCCATGCTTTTTTCCTCTCTTAAATTCTTTTAATTGAAGTCGAATGCTCAGATCTTAGGTATACAGTTGGATGAGCTTTGACAAATGTATATACCCATGGAGCCATCACCCCAATCAAGATCTGGAACATTCCATGCTCTTTTAATTTTTTTGGCGGTTTTCAAAAATGAGAATTATTACAGCCCTCTGCTACTAGGAACAAAACTCCCCTTTAAATTCCAAAAGGAATGAAATAAAAAGGAAAGCCAGTGTGTTGCTGTGGAGCCAAATGCTGTTTGAAACCAGTCCATGTTGAGGGCCTTTTAACAACATAACACAAAGAGGAACTGATCTTGACCAGCAGGCGGAGGGGATAGCATCATGGCCCAAACATCAGATTAGAAACACAATGATTCCCTGGGACTGGACGCTAAATCCTGGCAGCAGACGCAGCCTTTCATCTTCTGAAATGGAGAAATTGAAGGAAGCAAGGCCAATTCTGGGCCGGGCTGTTGGATGAGTTTTTTTTTTTTTTTAAAGTTCTTAACTGTTCTACATAGACATTAAAACTTCAATTACAGCAGACCTAGAAATTGTCCTTCTGCCCTTGGCATTTCCTCCTCCTTCACTAATTCTTAAGTAGCAGGAAACCAGTTATCCGCAGACACTGCCTAGCCCTTAAGACTGCACTTCAAGGGTGCTTACTTGTATGGCCGAAATCCTGCTGGATAAAAGGAGAATTATAAACACTTATCCTTAGAAAATCTGAAGGGAATACACTGTATAGACAGCCTAAGGAGTACAAAATGCTCTTCATTTCATTCAATAATTGCTGCTCGGGGACCATAAGTACAGAAATAAAGGATGAACTGATCCAGCTACCACTACTGACTGTTCCAACCAAAGACACAATGAATGGTCCCAGATAGAACCAGGGAAAATGTAGAACAAAACTCAAATTCCTAAAAAACAGGCCAGACTCACAAGACCGTTAGAGACTGCAGGAACCTCCAAGACTATCACCCTGGGATACCCTTTAAACTTGGAAGTCAAATCACTCCTGGAGGTCATCTATCAGCCAAAAGACAGAGTGGCTCATAAAATAACTAATATCACCCGTGAGTACTGTACTCCTCTAAATAACTGCCTAAATGAGACCTGTCAACATTTACCCTAGACCAAAGATGAGAAGGTAAGGGGGGACAAGGGAGCTAGAGTAATGGAACCAGAACCATCAGGATGGAAATAATGAGAATGTTGACACATTGTAGAAGTGTAACCAATGTCACTGAATAATATGTACAGACGTTGTTAAATAAGAACCTAATTTGCTATGTAAATTTTCTCCAAAACCACAATAAAATATTAACAACAACAACAACAAAAAGGATGAGCTGACTATAAAGTATAATAAAAGGAGCTGAATTATGGGGAGGTATTTTAACTGGTTTGTTTTTAAAACTACAAGTTCTGTCCTGGTAAGTTTTATTGTCACCCTATTGTCACTCTGAAGTCAAACTATCTGGGTTCAAACTCTGGTTCTATCACATATTTGCTGTGTGACTTTGAACAAACGATTTAACCTCTCTGTGTTTCCATGTCCATTTCTGTAAAATGAGCTGGTTGCTAGCTCAGGGGTTGGCAAACTTTCCAGTAAAGGGTCAGACAGTAAATATTTTAGGCTTTGCAGGCCGTATAGTCTCTGTCACAGCTACTCAGCTCTGCTATTACAGCACAAATCAACCGTAGACAATATGCCGACGAATGGAAGAAGCTGTATGCCAGTAAAACTTTATTTGTGGATATTGAAACTTGAATTTCTTATCACTTTCACATGACATGAAATATTTTCCTTCTTTTTTTTGACCTTTAAAAATATAAACACCATTCTTAGCTCACAGGCTGTGAACCATAGCTTGCCAACCCCTGACCTACCTCATAGAGTTGTCTGAGTATTAACACATGTAAAGCTCTTAGACTAGTCCTGACACACAGTAAGCACTACTTCTGCATTACTATTTATTTACTATTATTATCCAGTGAACATGATGAATGCTACGCTCTCCAGGGATCTGGTATCAGTACCATTTCCCAGAAAGTCAACCACGGGGGCTTCTAGTTTTGAGAAAAAGAGATGGTGGTTCTAAGAAAGAAAATGATTTCAGTGTCCTCCTCCAATATCTATACAAGATATAGTGAACACTCACTCCAGATATGGATCCAACATGCAGAGTGCACCATCGAATAGATCTCATCATTTGGGGAGTGATTTTTTAAAGCCACCGCTGTCCATTTTTGCACATTAAATCCCACAAAGAGATTTATTTACAACATTAAATCATTTCTTTGCTGCCTGGCTACATTTTTAACTATTAAAATATTCATCACGCACACTAAGAACCTAATGCCAAGTGCTTTATGACCTTTTAAAGGATGGCTTCTTTAAAAAATCACCTTCAGATGTAGATGTCAGTTTCCAAGCAGGCTAAGGAAGAGAGGTCTGTTGTCAAATATCAAAGGGATAAACAGGTGATTATTGCCCTGGAAGCACCACCAGAACGGACTGATTAAACAGAAATACATGTACAGTATAAAGCTATGGGTTGGGGAGAGGGGGTGGGAAGGAGTTTGGGGCAAATTTTTGTAGCTTCTGAGTAAGAGAAACATGCTGTTTGCCTGCAGCCGTGGTTCTCAACGGGGGAATTTTGGCCCCAAGGAGGCATTTGCCAATGTCTGTAGATATTTTTGGAGTCCCTGGGTGGTACAGATGGTTCAAGTGCTCTACTGCTAACTCAAGTCCACCCAGAGGAGCCTCAGAAGAAAGGCCTGGTGATCTACTTCTGAAAAACCAGCCACTGAAAGCCCTACAGAGCACAGTTCTACTCTGATACACGTGAGGTCATCGTGAATCAGAGTCGACAGCAACTGGTTTTGGTACTGGTAGATTTTTCTTGTTACCACTGGCAGGGGGCTGGGTTGCGTAGCTATTGGCTCTTAGTAGGCAGGAGCCAGGGATGCAAGGGCACAGCACAGCCACCCACAACAAAGAATTATCTAGCCCAAAATGGCTCAGCCTTGGTCTACAGGAACCATCTCAGCCAACCCCACCTCCAATCAGACTTTATTTTGCCTTTCCTTTGAACTGGCTATGACAGGCGTGAGGCAGACAAATAAAGATAAACACTAGAAAGCATCCCTGGGTTTCTATTAAGGATCACAATTCAGTTTGTGCTGTCCGTCCACCCAAGTTTTCAAAGGCATCACGATGGAAAAACTGCAATATTGGTGGTCATTTGAATTACACGAATTAATTCAATTACCTTGAAGAAAACTGGTACCAGACCACCAGACTGCTGAGCAACTGATGCTAATTTTGTAATTCAGTTTACTAAAGAGGTAATGTGACAAATGTTTAAAAGCTAGTCAGCTGCAGCTAGCACCAAGCCACGCAAGGGAGTCTGTGCCTACAACGTATCAATCTGGACCCAACTCTACCCCTTGCTCTTCACCAAAATAAATCTGCTTAATTTCCTTAAGTAAATAAGGACCTTGTAGACCAACACAGGGTGAACGAAGAGGTGAAAATGAACTTCCATCATTTTGCAGAGAATCAAAATACTAAATAAGCAAAAGAGAACTGATAAAACGCTTCCAAATCAACTTACCAAGTACCAAAGTAATTCTGATTAATCTTGACATAACTTAAAATTATAAGCACATTAATTAACATTGTATATTTAACATTGTTTTAAGAATTTGTGATGTCAGTTTTAAAACTTTCATTTTACAATAAAATTCTATTTAAGTTAATCTGCATTTGTAGAATGCTTTACAATTCTACTTAAATTCATCTGTATTTCTAGATGGCATTATAATTTATGAAGTGCATTCACATATATTATCTCACTTGAGTCCTAAAATAATTCTCAGAAGAAGGGATGGCAGGTATTATCATCCTCAATTTACAGATGAAAACACAGGTTTTAGTCCAACGTGGAAATCCCTTTGGCTTAACAGAAGACTCAACTCTTGGTATAAATGTTTTACAAAATCGTACTAGGAGGGAGTATGGCATAGGTGACTATTTCATTTCTCTATTACTGTGTAAACTACCCTAAAACTCACTGGCTTAACAACAAATATTTTCTCCTGTCTCAAAATGTGGTGGGTCAGAAGTTAAGGTGGAGTTCAACTGAGCAATTCTTCTGTCCCGCTTGGTATCAACCGGGGTCAGAGGAGTCTTCGGTGGTATTCAGGGGGTGGTTGTTTTGGAGGGCCCAAGATAGCTTCCCTCACATGACTGAAGGCTTGGTGAGGGAGCTGAAAGATGGGCTCAGCCATCTTAATGTTGACTTCGGGCCCTTCCATGTGGTCTCTCCAAGAGGGTAGTCAAACTTCTTACATGGTGGCTCAGGCTCCAAGGGTGAGTGTTCCAAGGTACGGGAAGTGGAAGCTACCAGTCTTTCAAGATCTGGGCCCACACACTGGCACAAGGTCATTTCCACCGTATTTGATTGGTCAAAGCAAAGAGCTCACCCAGATTTAAGGGGGTTGGGGGAGGAAGAGACTCCACCCCTTAGATGGGAGGAATATCAAAGAATGAGTGGTCATCTTCAATCTGCCACAACGATCTTGAAAATCTCTTCCAACTTAAATGCTGAACAATGGCTAGAGGACTCTGACTCTCTGGTATTCAGAGAGATTCTCTTAAAGAAACTGATTATATCAGGGAGTAAATCTACAAACCTGACAGGGCTGACGTAAGAAGGGCTCAGCACCTGTGTGTTCCCCTATATTCTCTGTTGATTTACTGCTGTCTTTGAGTGATCCGGAGTTCCTGGGTGGTGCAAATGGTTAACGTGCTCAGCTGCTAACCAAAAGACTGGAGGTTCGAGTCTACCCAGAGGCATGTCGGAAGAAAGCCCTGGCGATCTACTTCCAAAAGAATCAGTCATTGAAAACCCTACGGAGCACAGTTCTACTCTGACACCACACATCGGGTTACCATGAGTTGTAGTCAACTCCACAGCAACTGGTTTGTTTGTTTGGTCTTGGTTTGTTTTGGCTTGGTTTGGTTTGAGTGATCCCAATCATTCTCATGGCTTCATTTACCATTTATATGCCAGTGGTATCTATTCTCCCAAGCTCCAGGTACCTCCATTTGGATACCTCACAGGCAGTTCAAACTCATCATATCCAAAATGGAACTATCCATCTCTTCTCCAAAACCTGCTTCTTCTTCAAGCTTCTCTATCTCAGCAAACAATACAATCATCTACCCTGTTTGTGAAATCTGCATCCTTAGTATCATCCTTGACCTCAACTTCAGCGTCACTCTCCACATTAAATTGATGATCAAGACCTATGGATTCCACCTCCTAAAATCCACCCAATTCACTCCATCCTCACTGTTATTACTCTAGTTTATGGATTTCTACACGCCTCTTCCTACCCATGATGGACAGGTTTCAGACTACGAGAAAGGCCTGATGATCTACTTCCAAAAATTAGTCAATGAAAACCTTGTGGATCACAACAGAACACTGCCCAACTTGCTTGCTCTAGACACATCATCAGGAGGGATCAATCTCTGGAGGAAGACATCATGTTTGGTGAAGTAGAGGGCCAGGAAGGGCAAAGGAGACCCGCAGTGAGATAGACTAGCACAATAGTTGTGACAATGCACTCAAACTTGCCAGTGATCATGAGGACGATGAAGATCAGGCAACGTTTCATTCTGATGTTCATAAGGTTGCCACAAGTTGAAGCCAACTCATTGGCAGCTGTCTCTGTCTCTCTCTTTCTCTCTATCTACCTTCTCATTATTTCCCCTACGTCCTATCTTGCTTCCCTACAATCCAGAGTAACCCTTCTAAAATCCAAATATGATTATGTCACTTCTCATTTTAACTGGAAGGTGCACTATTGATGATAAAACCCGAAGTCCTTAATGTGATTTATAAATTTTATTCCTATGTGATTTGATTTCTGTACACCAAATGCCCTTTTGCCCCAACACATGCCCTCACCAATATTACCTAGCTAAGTAAAACACCCATATTATTCACTCCTTCCAGTTAAGGCACTCAACACCCCTGTTAATTACAGATAGTACCTAAGAGGAGTAGTCCCAATTAAAATCTTATAAGTCATTAACTCCTTTATCATTTGCCAAAGTATCTCTTCTCTGTGGCTATTAAATCCTTTGAAGAAGGGACAAATAACTTCTCAGACAACTAATCAACATTTTACGAAGAGATTCTGATAATGCTGAATCAGTTTTGATGAAAAAAAGGCACGGTTGCCTAAGTCAGGACTTGGAGCCATTTTTGATGCACAAGTAAAACAATTCACTGATACATGTAAATTATTCAATCATCTATAGAGATTCTATATTGCAATAATATTCTGTATGCCACTTTTTTTTTTTTTCCTGCATGAAGGAGTTAGTGACTGATATCAGCCAAAAAGTAAAGGTATCCAATGAATGGACAGTGTAGATAGCCAATTTAGATCCAAAATTTCCAAATCATCTGGGGAATTGTCTAACCTTCTTCATTTGACAAAATTAGCATAACAAGAGAACCAATGAAATCCCTTAAAAAAATAAATTCCAAGGGAAGACGTAAATGCATGGGTCACATAAAGTTTGCGGTATCAATCATTTCTGGAAATGAGGGACGCATCAGGCAAGACTTGAAAACTGTTTCCATATATAGCTCTACTTCTCCATTGTAATAGTATTTATTGCTATGCTAGCATTTGACCTTTAATAGAATTTTACCATTTTTGACACTCAAATTCTCTGTCTCCTCTTCATCAATCTTCCACTGATGTTTTACTCCCTCAAACCCCAATCTTGATGCTTAGAAATACAGCACCAATGTGGGGCCAAAGCAAAGAAACCAAACCAGTTGTCAACTCCAATTCATGGCGACCCCATGTGTGTTAGAGTACAACTGTGCTTCATTAGATTTTCAACGGCTGATTTTTCAAAAGTAGATTGCCAGGCCTTTCTTCCAACACACCTCTGGGTGGACTCGAACCTCCAACCTTTCAATTAGCAGGAGAGAGCATTAACCATTTGCAAGGACTCCTAGCATGGGGCCACCACCATCCAGACACTCATGCCCTCTCTCTCCCATATGCCTGAGCTATTGGCTCTTTCTTTCTACTGATGCTCCTTCATATATTTCCTACTCTACCCATTTTTTCCTGATACCCCTGCCACATTTTCCACCTCTTCTTCCCTAGCAACCACTTAAGCTCCACATCTTATCACTCAGCTTTTCAATATTCCCAAATTTCATTTACCTGCAAAATCTGAATTCCAATAACAGTTATTTAACATTTGTTCATTCCTTATAATATCCCCAGCTTGTGTTATCTTGAGCTATCTCCTGTAATCCTCACAACACCCCTATGATGTCTAAGTAGTATTCATCTCTTTTACAGAACAGTAAACAGGGGCTCAGAGAAGTCAAGTTAACTTCTCACACAGCCATCAAAGAGATTCTGAGAATGCTGAATCAGAAAATTAAATATATCAGTCAAAATCAGTCAAAATCACCCTTTTAAACACTAGAATGTTTATGAATGTAATAATATGATATCTAGGATTTGTTTTAAAACAATCCAGCAGAGGTGGGGGAGGGAGGTGATGATACATGAATAGTCCTGAATTGATGACTATCGCAAGTGGATGACAGATACATGGGAGCTCATTGTACTTTTGTGTATATTTGAAATGTACCATTATTTTTGGGTATATTTGAAATGTATCCTTATAAGATGGTTATTTATAATGCCGTCTTTTCCATACAATTACAAACAGCTCAAATCTTCCACTGATCAGAATAGCCATTCAATGTTTACAGATAATTCTGAAACTGTTCCTTTGAAACTGTATAGGCTTATAAATACCTAAATATGGGATGAGCGCTCCAGCTTTAAATACAAATGTCTCGTCATTGTCACACAAGTTTATTTTTTTCTAGACCTCTGTAATATGCACTGCGTACTTATCTTAGTGGAAGAAACAATTACCCAGGCACTGTGTCCTGCTGCATGGTGTTATCTTTTAATTAACCTGTGTAGCCTTTTTTACGTAACCTAGTTTGAGAAGTGACAGCCACTTGGGCGGTCTAAATAATGTACGCCACCGCTCTTTTATTGGGTCTATTCAATCAAAAACAATATTCCCTGGCTCGAGGTCCAGCTCTCCAGAGCTGCTTATCCTTTCTATTTAATCATAATCATTGTCATGAACATCAGGGTTACAACTTGCCTTGCTAACTGGAGTAGCTAGAACTGTTTCAACGTATGAAACGCAGATTGAACCAATATATCCCCTTCTCTCAATGTTTCGGTGGAAAGGCTAGCTACAATTCTGCTTTAAAACTCTTCCCTCAACTTATTATGTCCACCATTATAAATATGTGGAGAAACTGGGTGCTTACATATCTGCTAAAGCGTTAGGAAAAAAGTGCCACGTTTCTGGATGGAAATTTATCTATCTGTAATCAAAGCTCTGGAGCCCTGGTGGCACAGTGGTTAAGTGTTTGGCTGCTAACAAAAAGGTCAATAGTTTGAATCCATCAGCTGCACCTTGGAAACCGTATGTGGCAGTTCTACTCTGTCCTATAGGGTCACTATGAGTTGGAATCGTCTCGACAACAATGGGTAATCAAAGCTCTAAAAACGAACATGCTTTGGGATCCTGCATTGCTACATCCAGGAATTTACCCTAAGCAAGTAACTGGACAAATGTGCAACGTGTATGTCCAAGGATATTCAAGGTAGTTGTTTTTTTATAATATTAAGTAGTTAGAAAGAAGCTAACTGTCCAACAATAGAAAATTGGCTCAAAAATAATAATAATAATAATAATCTGCAGACGCTAAAAAGAGGCAGATGTAAATACTTTGTGACCATTTTTACAGTCATTGAGAAGTAGTCATTAAATTCCATTAAGTAAAAGAGGCAGGTTATCCAGAAATATGCATGTTGTTGTTAGTTGCAGTCAAGTCAGTTTTGACTCATGAGGAGCCCATGTGTGCAGAGCAGAACTGCTCCATTGGGTTTTCAATGGCTGTGATCTTTAGAAAGCAGATCGCCAGGCCTGTCTTCCAAGGTGCCTCTGGGTGGGTTCAAACTGCCAACCTTTTGGCCAGTAGCCGAGCACAGAAATAGGTATAGTGTGGGAAAAAATACATATGCATATATTTAATGCCTAGCATGAGAAAAGTTACATCTATATACGTACGTGTATGGTGTGTGTCCATAAAATTTGGGTGTATGGATGGATGGAGGGGTATTGTGTGGGTGTGCACAGCATATGTCTGAATTGATGAACACTTTGATTTCTTTCAGGTAATTTTTGTTTCCTATCTGTATTTTCATGGTTTCCTACAATGAATACGTGGTACCTCTTTAAGAAAAAAACAAGAAAGAAACAAAATAACCCACACAAAAACTTTCTGTCTAGGTGCATTTCAAGTGCTCAGATAAAAGGAAAGTGAAATAAACTAGAGAAGAGGGAACCTACTGGGAGCATTGTTTCAGTAAAGAAAGGCCTTTCAGTACTAATTATTGCGTAGAAATGACGGAAAAGGTAGTGGGGGAAGGAGCAGACAGAAGAGTGAAGAGTCACTCTACAATTGATAATAATATCCCGACTTGAGGTTGGGAATTATGTGTGAGGTGTGGTGGCGCAATGGTTAAGCACTCAGCTGCTAACCAAAAGGTTGGCAGTTGGGACCGACCCAGCGGCCCCACAGGAGAAAAGACCTGGCAATCTGCTTCCATAAAGATTTCAGCCTAGGAAAACCTATGGGGCAGTTTTACCCTGTCATATAGGGTTGCTATGAGACAGAATCAACTCGGCAGCACACAATAACAGCAATAACAGGCTCCCTAAACCAGTAGAATATAGTAGTATGTTTTATCTTTCTTTTTTCTGGGTACAAAACTTTCTGGAGCTCCTGTGATGTACCAGGTATTCTTTGCTGATCCTTACAACAACAGTTTAAGGAAGATCTTCCTAAACTGGCCCAGGGAAGTTCAGTGTCTTATCCAAAGTCACAGAGCTGCTGACCTCTAAGCTGAGATCATGAATCCAGGTGCGCCCTTGACCACTATGTTTCAGGGGTTCTCAGTTACCAAGAGAAGCGGCCCAAGGTGGGCACCGTCTGTTATGTCAGAGTCTCAGGCAGGACTTTGGTAGTGTCTGGCAAGAATCCTCTGAAGAAGAATGAGGTCAAGCTGAGTTGTGCAGGCAAATGATGGGACTTTTTTAGGAACCAGAAGTGAGCCTTTTTGACTTTAAATTATTCAGGCTAGATGTTTACAATGAGCAGTTTACCTTCAGGCCAACATTAACTTCTGTTCAGATTAATTGCATTTTGTTGCTTTTTCTAACACATTTCAAATCAGTTAGCCATTAAAGTAGCAGTGGATCTGCAACTGTGTTGTTAACTGAAACTCATCTACAAAATAAAATAAAAGTCCAGGTTGTTTTTTGTATTATAAACAGATTATCAGTAAGTAACTAGGATATTGTTTCTAAGTTGAAAAATGTCAAATTGAAAAATTCTTCAGATGACAAAAGAAATCCAGGCAAATAGACCAAAGATGATTGAACGAGAACAAGGATAAATTTACATTTTCAGTAATGCATTTATAGAATACATAGGAGGGGCCCTGGTGATGCAACGGTTAAGCGCTTGGCTGCTAACCCAAAGGTAGGCAGTTCAAACTCATCCAGCTGCTCCGCAGGACAAAGACCTGGTGGTAATCTACTCCTGTAAAGATTACAGCCTAGAAAACCCTATGGGGAAGTTCTACTCTGTCACATGGTGTCACTATGAGTGGAAATTGACTCAATGGCAACTAACAACAACAAGAATACATTGGAAATATGGTTGCAAATGCTGTCACTTCAAGATTATACAGACCATTAAATATGTAAATACTGGGTGTGTGAGTGTGCATGTGCAAAGCTAAGTTGAACTTAAAGGGAAGTTAGTATTATCTGAGAAAAATCAAATACTGAAATATAAAAGAGTCATATTTCCTTCAGAGACTACATACAGGTATTCCTGACTTACATGGGGTTACATTCTGATGACTCCGTCATAAGTTGGTTCTGACATAAGTCGAATATCTCATTTTTTTTTTTTTTTAGTTCTCATTATTATTGCCTTTTATTATCAGTATTTCATAAATCCAATCTTTATTTGTCTTTGGGGGTTGACATGAGAATGATAACATCAGTAGATTACACACTGCAACATTGTATGTAGTACATATGACTTAATGATAAGATTTAAAAAATGGTCTTAAGCGCAGTTTGTCATAACTTGAATACTTTGTAAGTCGGGGACTACATATATATACATATATACATACTATGTGTATATATATATACACACACACACATATAAATAGGGTCACTCTGAGTTGGAATCGACTCGACGGCAATGGAGATATATATATGTATACACACACACGTATAACGTAAATATATACACATATATATTCTTCATTTTTCATTGTTCCCAATGATCTTCTGCCTTTGCATGCAGCTAATATCAAATACTGTTTCACAGCTGATCAATAAAACACAGTTTACATCAAACGACCACAGAGTTGCCAGTTTTTAAAAACCCCAGCCTCTCTTGTGGATTGCTGACTTCAAAGACATGCATTAAGATTATTAAGCAAGTAATGATTGATTTATTACATAACATTAAGAAATTTTTTCTTTGAAGAGCAAATTAAAAGGTCACGGATGCTCAGATTTTTCTCCAGGTTGAGAGTTAAAAATGCAGAATAGATAATATTGCTAGCAGTGAAGGACATATGAAGGGGATTTGAAGTAAATCTCCTTTCTGGGTAATATTTTAATGAAATGCTTAATATTCTGCAGTGGATTAATGAGGCACTTCTCTATTTTCAAACAATGGGTGAACAATTAAGACCCAATCCTGGGAACAAATTGATGTCGCTGTTATTTTGTGATGGTATTTAAAATGACCATTGCTGTAGCAATGAGGCATTATCTAGCAAGACAGAAAATAACCATTTACACCAAGCAATTCAGCAAAGATATTTCGGGGGGGAAATGTGGCAGCTGCTGTTCCTCGAAATAAATATGACATTGTAGGATGAAAGCAATTTGACCAGCTGAAACTTAAACATGCTTTGTGCCATGTTCAGAAGTCACCCCAAATGAGTGCCAACCTGCTAAACACTCCCCATAAAGCCAGCGGATTGTGCAGTTTCTCACCCGGGCTTCAAAGCGTTCAGGGGAGAAGAGATGGGTGCAGATCTTTAAAGAGGTCAGACTTGAGAATGAACGGAATTAATTAGCCACATGAGTGTAAGAAAAACCATACGTCAAGTGTGGGAAAGCTGTATACATATGAAGATTAACTTGGGGAAATTGATTTTCCAGCCAAAGTCCAATCCAAGACCGCTCTAAACACCTGTGCATCCTAAATAATCAGGAACCATATTGCTCAGCTACCTTGCGTTAACAATGCAAAACAAATAATAAATTTTCTCATACTTATTCAATGTGGTGTCATAGAAAATGAGGGTGAAATTTTGGGGTCATTCTTCAGGTGGTCAGTGTGAAGAAACTGTTTTTTTCATGCCCAAGAATCCTATAAAATCAGGGAATTTTTCTTAAACTTTTGTGAATTGTATGTTTATCCCAATTATCTTTTCTGAGGAACATTCTTTCTAATTCTACTTCTCATGGATCTAGTCTTTTTTTGCCAGGTTGCAAAGTTATTTTGCTTGCTAGTTTAGAGAACTTCTATAATTTAGCCCCCCTCCCACAAAAAGAAAATTCTATATGGCCAAATTGATGGAATGAAATGATAAATTTAAAGGATAATTCATTATACTATCAAGATCTTGGCATGCCAACTGCTGCAAAGACTATTTTGAGCTGTCAGTCCTAAAACACATATTTTTTCATTGACTGGCATGCCAAGTGCTTGATGGAATAATGAATTGTTCCCATTGACATCACCATCGCCCACAGTCCATGGCCTTCGAGCGGCATATTTCAGGGGTGATGAATAATGTTGCTGCTCTTTCAATGGTTTGTAAAGTTAAGAGGCTGAGGTCATGCTCAGGGACTGGCTGAAGAAGGGGATGGAGACTTTTTATAGGGGTATAGGAAAGAATGGGGTGAGGATCAGGGATAAGGTCAGGGTCAGACATGACAGTGGTGCAACTTCACAATTAAAAATACACATATGATTCCACATTTTGACAGGACTGCAACAAACAGCACCATCCAAGTATGTTCTGCTTTCTTTCTAGAAACCAAAAAAAAAAAAAAAAAAAAAACCCATTGCCATCGAGTCAATTCCAACTCATGGCAACCCTACAGGACAGAGTAGAACTGCCCCATAGAGTTTCCAAGGAGCATCTGGTGGATCTGAACTGCCAACCTTTTGGTTAGCAGCTGTAGCACTTAACCACTACACCACCTGGGTTGCCTTCTTCCTAGAGGAAGGGTTTTTTTTTTTTAAACTTGGAAGTTATTTCCTGCTCGGCCCTTGGGTGGCACCAATGGTTTGCTGGGGGCAACTACCAAAAGGTTGGCAGTTTGAACCCACCCAGTGGTGCCACAGATGAAGCTTGGCAATCTGTTTCCATAAAGATTACAGCCAAGAAAACCCTGTGGAACTCAGTTCTACTCTGTAACACATAGGGTCGCCATTAAGTCAGAATCTACTTGATGGCAATGGGTTTGGTTTTTGTATTTGCTGCTACTACATTTAACTGAAAAAAACCCAAGCCTGCTGACTCAGGGACAAGAAAGGCAAAAAGAAAGCACTCAACTCAAAGCCTTGAGAGTATGGTCCTTAGAACTGATCACGTTCATGTTTTTCAAGTTACTGCATACTTTCCTCCTAAGGAATCAGCACCCATCCCTGTATCTCTACGGTAGGCCTAATCTAAACCAGTCTAGCTAGGGGAATCCTTCTAGAGGCTTTAAGACCCACCGAGGCGAAGCGAAAGACAACACAAAATACAGGGGAATTCAGCACAACTTGACCAAGGCAAAGTCATAGAAACTTCCTAGACACATCCAAATACCTTGAGGGACCCAGTTACTGGGGCTGAAGGCTGGGGACCATGGTCTCAGGGGACATCTAGCTCAATTGGCATAACACAGTTCATAAAGAAAATGTTCTACATCCTACTTTGGTGAGTAGCATGTGTGGTCTTAAAAGCTTGTGAGTGGTCATCTAAGATGCATCTATTGGTCCCATCCTGTTCAGAACAAAGGAGAATGAAGAAAACCAAAGACACAAGGAAAATATTAGTCCAAAGGACTAATGGACCACATGAACCACAACCTCCATCAGCCTGAGCCCAGAAGAACTAGATGGTGCCCGGCTTCCACCACTGACTGCTCTTACCAGGATCACAACAGAGGGTTCTGGACAGAGCTGCAGAAGGGTGTAGAACATAATTCTAACTCACAAAAAAAAAAAAAACAACCAGATTTACTGGCCTAAAGGAGACTGGAGAAACCTCGAGAGTATGGCCCTCAGACACCCTTTTAGCTCAGTGGTGAAGCTACCTCTGAGGTTCACTGTTCAGCCTGGGAGTGGACAGCCCCGTAAAACCAAATAAGACTAACGAGGTACAGGAGTCCAGTGACAAGGGCCAGAAGGCAGAAAGGGACAAGGAAGCTGATGATAGGGAACCCAAGGTTGAGTAAGGATATTGTTGATGTGTTGTGAGATTGTTAACCATTGTCATAGGGCAACATTTGTAGTAACTGTTAAATGAGAAACTATTTTGTTCTGTAAGCCTTCATCTTAAGTGAGAATAACAGCACAATTGGAAGAGCGTAGTCAATGTCACTGAACTGTGCATGTAGAAATTTTTGAAATGGTGTATCTTTGGCTTTGTGTATTTTCACCAAACAAAAAAAGGTTGAGAAGTTAGAGGGTTGATATGTTGTGGGGTTGTTAACCAATGCCATAAAACAACATGTATAATTCTGTTTCATGAGAAACTATTTGTTCTGTAAGCCTTCACCTGAAGTACAATAAAAAACAAAAAACAAAAACTTTGGTTTCCCTCTCCCCTCCTCTCCAGTTATTTGCATCTTTTTTTTTTTCTTTGTTTTAATATTTTATTGTACTTCAGGTGAAGGCTTACACAACAAAAAGGCTTACAGAAAAACATGTTGTTTTATGATGTTGGTTAACAACCCCACAACATATTAACCCTCTAACTTCGCAATCTTTTTTTTTTTTTTTGGTGAAAATACACATAGCCAAAGATACACCATTTCAAAAATTTCTACATGCACAGTTCAGTGACACTGACTACGCTCTTCCAGTTGTGCTGTTATTCTCACTTAAGATGAAGACTTACAGAACAAAATAGTTTCTCATTTAACAGTTACTACAAATGTTGCCCTATGACAATAGTTAACAATCTCACAACATATCAACAATATCCTTACTCAACCTTGGGTTCCCTATCATCAGCTTCCTTGTCCCCTTCTGCCTTCTGGCCCTTGTCACTGGACTCCTGTACCTTGTTAGTCTTATTTGGTTTTACGGGGCTGTCCACTCCCAGGCTGAACAGTGAACCTCAGAGGTAGCTTCACCACTGAGCTAAAAGGGGGTCTGGGGGCCATACTCTCGAGGTTTCTCCAGTCTCCTTTAGGCCAGTAAATCTGGTCTTTCTTTTGTGAGTTAGAATTATGCTCTACATCCTTCTGCAGCTCTGTCCAGAACCCTCTGTTGTGATCCTGGTCAGAGCAGTCAGTGGTGGTAGCCGGGCACCATCTAGATGTACTGGACTCAGTCCAGTGGAGGCCTTGGTAGCTGTGGGCAATTAGTCCTTTGGACTAATCTTTTCCTTGTATCCTGTTCTCTTCATTCTCCCTTGCTCCCGAAGGGATGAGACCAGGGGAGTATCTTAGATGGCCGCTCACAGGCTTTTAAGACCCCAGACACTACTCACAAAGGTAGAATGTAGAGCATTGTCTTTATAAGCTGTGTCATGCCAATTGAGCTAGATGTTCCCCGAGACCATGCTCCTGACAGCCCTCCACCAAGCAATTCAGTTCGTCGGGACTTTGGATGTGTCTATGGAGCTTCCATGGCCTTTCCTTGTATAAGTTGTGCTAGTTTTCCCTGTATTGTGTACTGTCTCACCCTTCACCCAAGATACCACTTATCTATTGCCTATTTAGTATTTCCCCCCCACCCCTCCCATCCCTGGTAACCAACAAAGATTGTTACATTTTGTGTGTGAACTTTTTCATGGGATTTTACAATAGAGGTCTCATACAATATTTGTCCTCTTGTGATTGACTTATTTCACTCAGCATAATGTCCTCCAGTTTCATCCATGTTATGAGATGCTTCACAGATTCATTGTTGTTCTTTCTCATTGCATAGTACTCCATTGTGTGTATGTACCATAGTTTGTTTATCCATTCATCTGTTGATGGGCATCTAGGTTGTTTCCATCGTTTTGCTATTGTGAACAATGCTGCCATGAACATAGGTGTACATATGTCTATTCGAGTGACGACTCTTATTTCTCTAGGATATATTCCTAGGAGTGGGATTGCTGGATCGAATGGTATGTCTATTTCTAGCTTTCTGAGGAAGCGCCATATCATTTTCCAAAATGGTTGTATCATTTTGCATTCCCACCACCAGTGCATACAAGTTCCCATCTCCCTGCAGCCCCTCCAACATTTGTTATTTCCAGTGTTTTTGATTCGTGCCAGTAATGCTGGGGTGAGATGGTATCTCATTGTGGTTTTAATTTGCATTTCTCTAATGGCTAGTGATCGTGAGCATTTCCTCATGTGTCTGTTGGCCATTTGAATGTCTTCTTTGGTAAAGTGTCTGTTCATTTCCTTTACCCATTTTTTAATAGGATTATTTGTCTTTTTGTTGTAGACGTGTTGGATTTTCTTGTAGATTATGGAGATTAGATCTTTGTCTGACTTGTACTGTCCAACAATTTTTTCCCAGTCTGTAGGTTCTCTTTTGACTCTTTTGGTGAAAAGTCTTTTAAAGAGCATAGGAGTTTGATTTTTAGAAGATCCCAGTTATCTGGCTTATCTGTTGGGGTTTGTGCATTGATGGTTATAGTTTGTACCCTGTTAATGCCATGTATTAAGGCCTGAAGTGTTGGTCCTATTTTTTCTAATACGAACTTTATAGTTTGAGGCTTTATATTCAGGTCTTTGATCCATTTTGAAGTAGTTTTTGTATATGGTGTGAGGTATGGGTCCTGTTTCATTTTTTTGCAGATGAATATCCAGTTTTGCCAGCACCATTTGTTAAAAAGACTGTCTTTTCCCCATTTGATGGACTTTGGGCCCTTGTCGAAGATCAGCTGACCGTAGGTGGATGGATTTACATCTGGGTTCTCAATTCTGTTCCATTGGTCAATGTCTCTGTTGTTGTACCAGTACCACGCTGTTTTGACTACTGTAGCTCGATAGTAGGTTCTGAAGTCAGGTAGTGTGAGCCCTCCGAATTTCTTCTTCTTCTTCAGTAGTGCTTTACTTATTCGGGGCTTCTTCCCTTTCCATATAAAGTTAATGATTAGTTTTTCCATCTCTTTGAAGAATGTTGCTGGTATTTGGATCTGGATTGCATTGTATTTGCAAATTTCTTTGGGTAGAATTGACATTTTCACTATGTTGAGTCTGCCTATCCATGAGCATGGTATGTTTTTCCATTTATGTAGATCCCTTTGGGTTTCATGCAGTAGTGTATTGTGGTTTTCTTTGTATAGGTCTTTTACATCCCTGGTCAGATTTATTCCTAAGTATTTTATCTTTTTAGGGGCTATCGAAAATGGTATTGTTTTCCTGATTTCCTTTTCATTGTTCTCCTTACTGGTGTATAGGGATCCAACTGATTTTTGAATGTTTATCTTGTATCCAGCTACTCTGCTGAATCTTTCTATTAGTTCCAGTAGATTTCTCATGGAGTCTTGAGGGTTTTCTATGTATAGTATCATATCATCTACAAACAGGGACAGTTTAACTTCTTCGTTACCAATTTGGATGTCCTTTATTTCTTTTTCTTGTCTTACTGCTCTAGCTAGAACTTCCAGCACAATGTTAAATAGGAGTGGTGATAAAGGGCATCCTTATCTTGTTCCTGTTTTCAAGGGGAATGTTTTCAGCCTCTCTCCATTAGGAATGATGTTGGCCATTGGTTTTGCATAGATGCCCTTTATTATGTTGAGAAATTTCCCTTCTATACCTATTTTATTGAGAGTTTTTATCAGGAATGGGTGTTGGACTTTGTCAAATGCCTTTTCTGCATCAGTTGAGATGATCATGTAATTCTTTTCTTTCCTTTGATTTATGTGGTGGATTACATTGATTGATTTTCTAATGCTGAAGCATCCTTGCATAACTGGTATGAATCCTACTTGGTCATGGTGTGTTATTTTTTTGATATGATGTTGAAGTCTATTGGCTAGAATTTTGTTGAGAATTTTTGCATCTATATTCATGAGAGATATTGGTCTGTAATTTTCTTTTTTTATGACGTCTTTGCCTGGTTTTGGTATCAGTGTTAGGCTGGCTTCATAGAATGAATTAGGAAGTGTTGCTTCCTCTTCTATGCTCTGAAATAGCTTGAGTAGTACTGGAACTAGCTCTTCTGTAAATGTTTTGTAGAATTCTCCAGTGAAGCCATCTGGGCAAGGGCTTTTTTTGGTTGGAACTTTTTTTTATTACCTTTTCAATCTCTTCTCTTGTTATGGGTCCGTTCAGATTTTCAACATCACTTTGTTGTAGTTTTGGTAGGCTGTGTGTTTCTAGAAATTTATCCATTTCCTCTAGGTTTTCAAATTTGTTGGAGTATAGTTTTTCATAATATTCTGTTATAATCCTTTTTATTTCAGTTGGGTCTGTTGTAATGTCCCCCATTTCATTTCTTATTTGGGTTATTTGTGTCCTCTCCTGTTTTGCTTTTGTCAGTCTGGCCAGTGGTTTGTCGATTTTGTTGTTTCTTTCAAAGAACCAACTTTTGGTTTTGTTAATTCTTTCTATTGTTTTTCTGTTCTCTATTTCATTTATTTCTGCTCTGATCTTTACTATTTCCTTTCTTCCGGTGGTTGTGGGCTTTTTTTGCTGTTCTCTTTCTATTTGTTTGAGTTCTGTAGTTAATGTTTTTATTTTGTCCCTTTCTTCTTTTTTGATATGTGCATCTATTGCTATAAATTGTCCTCTGAGGACTGCCTTTGCTGTGTCCCAAAGGTTTTGGTATGATGTGTTTTCATTCTCATTTGATTCTAGGAATTTTTTGATTCCATCTCTGATTTTTTCTATTACCCAGTGATGTGTAAGCAGGGTATTATTCAGTTTCCATGTAGTTGATTTTTTTCCCTTGATCTTCCTATTGTTAATTTCTACCTTGATGGCATTGTGGTCAGAGAAGATACTTTGAATTATCTCAGCATTTTGGATCTTGTTGAGGATTGCTCTGTGGCCTAAGATGTGGTCTATTCTGGAAAACATTCCATGTGCATTGGAAAAGAATGTGTACTTTGCAGTGGTTGGATGGAGTGTTCTATATATGTCTATGAGGTCCAGTTGGCTGATTGTGCCCTTTAGGTATTTTGTATCTTTGCTGAGTTTCTTCTTAGTTGTTCTGTCCTTTACTGAGAGTGGTGTGTTGAAGTCTCCTACTATTATTGTGGAACTGTCAATTTCTCTTTTCAGTGTTGTTAGAGTTTGTTTCATGTAGTTTGGAGCCCCGTCATTGGGAGCATAGATGTTTATTATGGTTATGTCTTCATGATGGATCATCCCCTTAATCATTATATAGTGTCCTTCTTTGTCTTTTATGGTAGATTTTGTTTTAAGTCTATTTTATCTGAGATTAGAATTGCCACTCCTGCTCTTTTTTGGTAGGTGTTAGCATGATATATTTTTTTCCAACCTTTGACTTTTAATAAATTCACATCTTTGTTTCTAAGGTGTGTCTCTTGTAGACAGCATATTGATGGATCCGGTTTTCTTACCCATTCTGTCACTCTCCGTCTCTTTATGGGTGCATTAAGTCCATTTACATTCAGTGTAACTATTGATAGATGTGAATTTGTTGCTGTCATTTCGTAGTGCTTTTTGTTGTGGTGCTGAAGTTTTCTTTGTTCTTCTTACTCTCTTGTGCTGAGTTACTTTTGTTTGTGGATTTTTTTTTTCATTTCTTTTGTTTTTGCCGAGACTTTATGTTTTTCGTCTTTATTTTTATGAGTTGGTTTGTTGACTTTCTTTGTGGTTACCATGAATTTTACCCTTAACTTTCTAAGTTTGAAGCAGTCTACCGTTACTTGTATCGCCTTGCCTTCCTGTTATTTAGAAGGTTCTATACCTATGCCATTTGTTCCCTCTTTTATTATTTTGATGTTATTGTCATTTATTGATTAACTGCTCTGATTCCCTGTTGTATTTCTTTTGGTTTTGGATAGTCCTCGAGAGTTCATTTCCTAGATTGGTAACTGGCTCGTACGATCCTGCGTACTAGGTTCTGCCTGTGAGCTGAAGCTGTTTGTCCTCAGATCAAAGAACTCCCTTTAATAATTCCTGTAGGTTTGGTTTGACTTTTACATATTCCCTTAATTTCTGTTTATCTGGAAATGACCTAATTTCACCATCAAATTTGAACGAGAGTTTTGCAGGATATGTTATTCTTGGCTGACAATTTTTTTCTTTCAAGATTTTATATATGTCATCCCATTACCTTCTTGCCTGCATGGTTTCTGCCAAATAATCTGAGCTTAGTCTTATTGTTTCTCCTCTGTATGTGACTTCTTGTTTTTCACGAGCTGCTCTCAGGATTCTTTGTTTGTCTTTGGTTTTGGCGAGTGTGAATATGATATGCCTTGGTGATTTTCTTTTGGGGTCTCTTCTATATGGGGTTCGTTGAGCTTCTTGGATGGCCAGCTTTTCATCTTTCATGATATGGGGGAAGTTTTCTGTCATCAGTTCCTCAATGATCCTCTCTGTGTTTTCTGTTTTCTCCCCCTGTTCTGGAATGCCAATCACTCGTAACACTCGTAAATTTTTGCTTTTAATTGTGTCCTACATAACTCTCAGGGTCTCTTCATTTTTCTTTGTTCTTTTTTCTGGGTTTTCCTGAAACAGAGTTGTATCCAAGTGTTTGTCTTCAGTTCCACTGATCCTGTCTTCCACGGTTTCAAATCTGCTTCTCAGCCCTTCTATGACATCATCCATTTCTGAAAGCTTGCTGTTTATCTTTTGGATTTCTAATTGTTGTCTCTGTATAATTTCTAGTGGTGAATTTATTTTGGCATTTTGTTCCTGCATCATCTTCCTGAATTCTTCCGATGTTTTGTCTGTATTTTCCATGAACTTGTCTATTTTTTCATGTTTGTCAGCTTTTTGCCTCAGTTCTTGGAGAATTCCGAGTATTAGAGATTTGAATTCCCTATGAGGTAGTTCTACAAGAGATTCATCTGGTGTTTTATTTTGGATGTCTACTGGAACCATCCTGTCCTATTTTTGTAAATGTTTAGATATTGTCTGCTGTTTTGGGGGCATTCAGTAGTTATTTTTCTTGTTTATTGATTGTAGATTTGTTTTGTCCCTTTTTTAAAAAATAAAATTTGACTATGTCTGAGCAGGCGGACTGTGTGTTCTTTGTTGTTTGCTCATCTGTGCGCTCAATACTTTTCACCTCCTTCTCCAATGGGCAGGGTCAGTCACTCAGATATGGTACAGCAGGGCCGGTCTAGCTGAAGAGGAGTTACTGGGACTGGTTGTTTGTGGCACTTACTATAGCCACCAGAGCGGGTCGGTAATCAGTGCAGGGCTGGTTCCAGTAGGCCGTGCCCGTGCTGCTTGGTGGTGTGATGTCAAGCGCACGGTGCAGGTAGGCAGGATACAGCGGGGAGATTGTTATATGTGGAGCTAAGATGGATATGGGAGAGAGGAGAGAGGAACAGGAGCCAAAAACATACAAACAAAAGAGAATGCTAGAGGAACTTGCCATTGGAATGGAGAGATGAGAGACTATGAAATGGAGAGAAACAGAAAGGGGAAGAAGAAGAAAAGAAAAGAATGAATAAATAAAAATCAGAAAGGTTGAAGAACCGCAAAGTTCCCAGGGATCCTATTAGTGCAGCTATGAGGTCTGGGTAAGTCTCTCTCAGGTGTTGCAGTACAGCCTGGCTAGAAGGCATAGAGGTATACAACGCCAGGTATTCAGGGAACAGAAAGAGAAGGAAGATATAGAGGGATGAGAAACTGAGCAATGAAGAAAGACAAAAAGGGAAAAAGAAGGAAAAGAAAACAAACCAAATAAAAAAAAAAAAAGAACAAAAAAGGCCCCCCAAAAAAACAGAAAAATAAAAAACAATGAAAAAAGAAATGTCCTCAGGGATCCCTCTGCACAACTGTGGAAGCTGAAGGGGAGTTCCCTGCCATGCAGCTCTGCCAGGCCAGAAAGGGCTCCCAACTCAAGAAAAGGAAAAGCAAACAAACAAACAATTCAAAACGAACAAACGAAGAAAAGCCCCTGGATCCCATCAGTGCGGTAGCCCAGACCGGGAAGCAGCTCCACACTTGAATGGAGCTCCACAGCCCCTCAGGAAGACGCAAAGATGGCGCACAGAGCCAGGCACTCAAGCGAAAGGAGGGGGAGGTGGCGAGAGGCAAGCAAGAAATCCAAAGAAGCAGGAAAAAAAAAAAAAGCAACATCAGCAGCCAACAAATGGCACTCAGAGAGCCAGCTAATGCGGGCTGGTGTTTCTAGACAAGAGACTGTGTCCGCAGGAAGCAGAGGGGGCTGAGTATGGATGAAGAAGGGTAGAGAGTGGGAAAACATATATCACAAATTGCTGGCGCTCTGCAGCCCCTCAGGAAGAAGCAAAGATGGCGCACAGAGTGAGGCACTTGAGCGAAAGGAGGGGGAGATGGCCAGAGGCAAGGCAGAAATCAAAAGAAGTGGAAAAAAGCAACACCAACAGCCAGCAAATGGCATCCAGAGAACCGCCCGCTTGGGTGTATGGAATCCAAGCAGCCGGTGCTTCCCAGTCAAGAGACTGTGGCCGCGGGTAGCAGAGGAGGCCGAGCCGGGGGGAAGGGGGGTGGGGGGTGGGGGGTGGGAAAGCGCACACCACAAATTACCAGTTGTTTTGTCTCTCGCTGGAAGCTCCGTGAGGCTGCTTTCTTGTACCCCCATTTGCTGGTCTCTGGTAGGAGTCCAAGATGGTGGATCCACACTGCGTTAGCTGGTAGGGGACCTCTGCATGAATCTCTCCTCGCTCTCCGTTCTCTGTCAGTTTTCTCACTCCATTTGGTGCTTGGCTGAGTTCTTTATCTCTTCATTTGATGTTTTAGGGTTTCAGGATTGTTGTTATTCTCTTTTCGGCTTAGTTTTTCGGATCTTTGCTGTGGAGAGACAGCGCGGTGCTTCTGCCTAGAGCGCCATTTTGCTGAAACTCTATTTGCATCTTTATAATTGAAAAATATTGGGTTATACCAGAATATCTTTGTATCTCAGCCCATCTCTAAATACTTTTAGCAAAAGATTGAACTTCCCCCCAGGGATTAAGAACCCATGCCTTTTGCATGAAGACTTTACAAGAAGACCCGGAAGAACCACTCTCCCCATCAGAGCCACAATGGGACTGAATTGTGGATTTCCATATGTAAATAGTTTTGCGTATGCTCACATACAATTTGCCACTCAATCATAGACTCAAGGAGCAGAAGTATAGCTTAGATATTGGGTCCAAACTCCTCACTTAATGGATGAGAATACTAAGCCAGGAAAAGGGGCCTTTTTAGTTAGTGAGGTTCTCAGAAGACGCGGAGAAAACCATCCAACGGGAGTCAAACATTCACGTCCCCCAAGCCTATGGCATCTGTTAGTTTTGCCCGGGAGAGAGGGTCCTGTTTTGCCATCTGGTCTCCCAACGGCCTCACTGAGGTTTTCTACCTCTTGGACGGTCAACACATCACTGGACTGAGCGTCCTGTGGTTGTGGACCCCAGTGGCCACTGTTATGGTGCCATTTCAGATTAAAGTCACTGCCTAAAGAAGGTTTCTCTGATGCACACCAGCACAGGACCCTGGCTTCTTTGTGTCTGCATCTTTTTCCTCATCCGCCTCCTCCCCCTCCTCCTGTTCACGTTCATTGTTGAGTGTGTTAATCTCATACTTCCCTGAAAGAACCTTCCTGACTACCCTCTCCCCAGCCTAAAGCTTTTTCCTCCATTAGGAGCATGTTCCTTCCCTTCAGGGCACTTATCACAGTTTATCATTTTATAACCCTCACTTGTATAATTAAGGAGCCCTGGTGGCACAGATGGTTAAGCATTCAGCTGCTAAGTGAAAGGTTGGTGGTTCGAACCCACCCAAATACTCCATGGGAGAAAGACCTGGCCATCAGCTTCCATAAAGATTGTAGCCAAGAAAACCCTGTGGGGCAGTTCTACTCTGTCAGATGTGGTCGCTGTGGGTCGAAAATCACTCAGACTGTCTCCAACAATTCGTGAGATTATCTGACGAGTCAGTCTCCCCTATTCACTCACCAAAGCGGCTCACACGTAGTGTGACCAAATAAACCCTCACCACAACCTCATGAGCTTGGCACCATTGCTGGTAGTGTTAGCTGCCATCAAGTGGACTCTCAAATCATGGCGACCCCGTGTTTGTCAGGGTACAACTGGGTTTTCAATGGCTGATTTTTTGGAAGTAGATCATCAGGCCTTCCTTCCAAGGTGCCTCTGGGTGGACTCAAATCTCCAACCTTTTGGTTAGCAGCCGAGCATGTTAATTGTTTGCACCACCCAGGGACTCCCCTTGGTACCATTAATACACCCCTTTTACAGATGAGAAAACTGAGGTTCCATGAACTTAAGTGGTGTGGCTAGGTTGCTCAGGTAGTAAGTGGCAGTGCCAGGTCTGTACTTCCACCACTACACCACACTGCCTCTCATCATAACTCTGAGAAGCCCCTCTAATTTCTTCACGTACTTGCACTGACCAAACATTATTATCCTATAGGAGACCTTATGTGAGTTTCAAGAAGTCTCAGTGAATGAGCTAGACAGGCTAGTTTGGGTTGAGAGTCCCTGGGCAGTACAAATAATTAATATATTCAGCTGCTAACTGAAAGGTTGGTGGTTCGAGTTCACCCAAAGGCACCTCAGAAAAAAGGCCTGGCAATTTACTTCAGAAAAATCAGCCACTGAAAACCCTGTGGGCCACAGTTCTACTCTGACACACACTGGGTCACCATAAGTCAGAATCAATCCAGTGGCAACTGGTTTTGTTTCAGTAAGTTTGGGTTCCTTTCTAAAAGACAGCCCTGGATCCCAATAGTCCAATAACTGCTGCACTATCTTATCACCGTGGGTGATCACTTGGACAGGAAGCTGTTAACTAAGAACCAACTAGTCCAGACCTTTCTTCATGATTTCTAACTGATGAGTACTATTCAATTCTACAAAGAAAGCAGACTTTTACACCACAGACTTTTAAATGCTAATACTGGAATTAAAAAAAAGAAGACGAAAAAGAAAGAGAATAAATAAAAGCAGAATATAACATCTTTCCCAGCTGTTGGCCCTTTTCACTGGTTTAAAAGCAAAGCCGTAAAAGAACGGGCACCTTTTTTCTGCGGATTACTTTTACTCCCTTGTCCTCCAGATGGATGGATGGCACCAAATAGCAGCCACCATAAAACTCTTCTTTCCGATATATGTTACTTGAATTGCAAAAGCAAGACTATCCAAGAACATACAATCTAGTGAAAAAGTAAATATGATAGTATTACAAAGTGATTTTAGAAAGGCAATTTATTTGCATAGAGACACCTGACAGGCCGGGACCAAGATTCCATCTGAGCTCAATTTTTTGGTTCGGCAATGGTGCTCTGAAATGCTCCATCATCACAGCTTACTCTTAATTTTATACAAAAGCTGATTTCGTCAACTTCAGGAGGGAAACTCAGGGCTCCATTTCCACAAGCTGAGCTGTAAACGCTTCGAAGAGGATCGTGTGCAAATTCTCTCCCTAAGAGTTGCTGAATTATCGCCAGCATTTTTGAAAAATGAGACGTAAACAAAGATATTTTTCCAGAGGATTTACATTTTTCGATCAATATGGAATTGCTCTTACTGTGAATCAGGGCTTGCTGCCTTTTCCCCCGTGTTCCACCGTGGCGGAAGGGTTTAGCTATCCCCGCAGTACGATGTATATTTGTTTCCTTGGTTTTCAAGTCCCCCTCACTCTATTTTCTTTTTAGCTGGCTTTCAAATGTTAATCCTGGCCTTTCTCTGCCGCCCTTAGGTCTGCTCACTATGTCCCTGGCAATTCCCTCATTCATCTGCTTTATTTACATGTCTACACCACTTGAACTGAGGTTTTCTTCTGGTACTTACAATGGTCACCTTTAACTCATCTCCTACTTGCTGATTCTTTGTCCAATTGCTTCATATCAAACTGGCCCTTTTCACTGGCACCTTGATGTAACACTGTGCCCAGCTCAGAGGATCACCCACGACAGTAGGCACATCAACAGAATGGTGTCCTTGCAACTTATTTCCCAGGTTTCTCTGGAAACTGCAATGACTTTTTACCTACAATTGGCCTGCTGATTGATGACCTCACCTTGAGAGGTGGCAAGGTGTCAGTGCAGCTGGATAGCACTGAGCTTGGAGTAAGTGGATCAGGGCTCAAGGCCTACTCTCCATACAAGTTGTCCACATTCCCTGCTCGCTTCCATCTCCATGGTGTGATGTGGGGATTACCGTGCCTGAAGTATTGGCATTGCTGTGTTAGGTCCTTTCTGACTGTAAATGTACAGGTGACCTTGTGAATGACTAAACATGGCTCACAGATGTGCTTGACGCCAAACGAGCATCCGTAGCTCAGATCTGGTGGCGGGGACTTCGGCAGTCTCTTTGCATAAAATGACAGCCAAAAAAACCTACGAGGCACAGTTCTCCTCTGAAGCACGTGGTGTCACCATGAGTCACAATCGACTCGGTGGCAATGAGTTTGGTTTTTTGGTTTCTACATCTCACATGCAAGTGTCCCCAGCAGAAGGGATTTTATCTAGTTGCTGTCAAATTGATGAAGCTCAAAGACTACAGCCTTCAGTATGGATTACACCTCAACATAAAGAAAACAAAAATACTCGCAACTGGACCAATAAGCAACATCAGGATAAATGGGAAAAATATTGAAGTTGTCAAGATTTCCTTTTACACGGATCCACAATCAATGCCCATAGAAACAGCAGTCAAGAAATCAAACAATGCATTGCACTGGGCAAATCTGCGGCAAAAGACCTCTTTAAAGTGTTAAAAAACAAAGATGTCACTTTGAGAACTAAGGTGACCTGACCCAAGTCATGGTATTTCAGTCACCTCACGTGCATGCGAAAGCTGGACAACGAATAAGGAAGACCAAGGAAGAGTCGATGTCTTTGAATTACGGCGCTGGCAAAGAATATCAACTATATCATGCACTGCCAGAAGAACAAACAAATCTGTCTTGGAAAAAGTACAGCCAGAGTGTTCCTTTGTAGCAAGGATGGTGAGACTTCATCTCACATACTTTGGAGTTATCAGGAGGGACCAGTCCCGGGAGAAGGACATCATTATTGGTAAAGTAGAGGGTCAGGGAAAAAGAGGAAGACCCTCCATGAGATGGATTGACACAGTGGCTGCAACAGTGAGCTTAAACATAGCAAAGGTTGTCAGGATGGCGCAGGACTGGGCAGCATTTCGTTCTGTTGTACACGGGGTTGCTAAGCGTCAGAACCAACTGGACACCACCTAACAACAGCAACAACAACAGAGCACAGCTCTACTCGGACACACAGGGGTCACCATGAGTCGGTATCAACTCCATAGCAAGTGGTTCTTTATGCTCAACTGACAGCATTCCAAAATTAATGTTTTTCAATTCTTGTGCTTCTGGCCTTCAACAAACTACTGTACTTAGAGCTTAGTTCTGCTCAAACCAAATGATAACAGTAATTGTGTAGGTGACAACATATAACGCCAATATAAAATAGAAATTCGCTCCTAAGAAGAATTGACAAGCTAATATATGAGCTATAGCTCCTAAAATAGAGCTAGTGTTCCCACCAAATTCTCCTGCAAGTCAATGAGAATGCATTCGCTAAATAGCTTCTGTCGCTGGAAATCATCTTCCCTGGCCAAGTGCTTTTTGCAGGAGATGATCAAAAGATACTATACAGGATTCAGGTACTGGCTACAGCTAAGAAATTCCATGCTTAAATCTGCAAATCGTCCATGGTAATTTTCCACTTTCTCTTAAATCAGGAATGAAAAAAATCCATCACTCACAGAAGTGTTCAGGTGCCTGGAATCTACAATGAGCTGCTTATACTGAGCCGCAGATAGTAAGTAGGCCTTTGGAAGAGTTTGGCTGCCACCTTGTGGTCATAATGTGCGCTACTGTGTTGAGCAAGGTAACACAGTAAGAAACAACCAGAAAACAAGACTGGTTATAAAATCTTTTGACATGCCCCCAATAAACTAAGGAGCCCTGCTGGCACAGTAGTTAAGAGCTATGGCTGCTAACCAAAAGGTTGGCAGTTCGAATCCACCAGCCGCTCCTTGGAAATCCTATTGGGCAGTTCTACCCTGTTCTATAGGGTCTCTATGAGTTGGAACCGACTCAACAGTACCAAACAATGACGATGATAAACTAAAAGAGAAGAAAGCTATTTACGTGTTCTGGCAATACCACTTGGTTGGGAGTAGGTTATTTTAAGTAACTGGTTTCTCCAGGGCAATCATACCAGAGCTGATTTGTTTATATACTGTACTCCTAGTTTAGAAATAGCAAGTATTTTCCAAACTCTCTCTCCATCGACTGTGTTTCAAACTGCAAGAAAGGACCTAACTCCAGGACTATGTTCTCCATTCCTTATTCCCCCCAACTACTGATTTATCTCTCTCTCTCTCCTTTAATATTACATATGAAATTAACTGCTTAGGAATCCCTGTGTGGGGCAAAAAGTTAATGCTCTCCACTACTAGCCAAAAGGTTGAATGTTCAGGTCCACCCAGAGGCACCTCAGAAGAAAGGCATAGGGTTCTACTTCTGAAAAACTAGCCTCTGACGTCTGGGGTCTTAAAAGTTCATGAGCAGCCATCTAAGATGCATCAATTGGTCCCGACCCACCTGGAGTATAGGAGAATGAAGAACACCAAAGACACAAGGAAAGTATTAGCCCAGGAGACAGAAAGGGCAACATAAACCAGAGGCTCCATCAGCCTGAGACCAGAAGAACTAGATGGTGCCTGGCTACCACCAATGACCATCCTGACAGGGAACACAACAGAAAGTCCTTGACTGAGCAGGAGAAAAGTGGGGTGCAGAACTCAAATTCTAGAAAAAGACCAGCCTGAATGCTTTGAGACTGGAGGAACCCCAGAAAGCATGCCCGTCGGACTGTCGACCCAGAACTAAAACAATTCCCAAGGCCAACTCTTCAGACAAAGATTGGACTGGACTGTGGGACATAAAATGATACTCGTGAAGACTGTGCTTCTCAGCTCAAGTAGACACATGAGACTGAATGGGCAGCTTCTGTCCAGAGGGGAGATGAGAAGGCAGAGAGGGTTAGAAGCTGGTTGAATGGACACGGGGAAATCAGGGGTGGAAAGGAGTGTGCTGTCACAGTACAGGGAGAGCAGTTAGGGTCACATAACAGTGTACGTACAAATTTTTGTATGACAGACTAACTTGAATTGTAAACTTTCACTTAAAGTACAATTAAAAAAAAAAAAAAAAGACAAACAACCAGCCACTGAAAACCCTATGGAGCACAGTTCTACTCTGACACACACGGGGTTGCTATGACTCAGTATCAACTAGACAGCAACTGGTTTCCTTGTTTAACTCTGAACTTCTTCACAAAGAAAGCCCTATATCCAATCCATCTGCTACTTAATAGCTGCATTGCTTTGGGCACATTCCTTAGTTTCTCTGCTCTCTGCTTAAATCTCTAGAAACTTTTCATATGTTTTTAAAAGGTGGTGGGGGTGAAGAGAAAACCAAGAAATAGCAAATGAGAGAGACTGTATATGGCCCACAAAGCCCATTACAAACCAGTTACCCTCAGTTCATTCCGACTCATAGTGACCCTATAGGACAGAGTAGAACTGACAGAGTAGAATTGCCCCATGGGGTTTCCAAGGAGCTGCTGGTAGATTCAAACTGCCAACCTTTTGGTTAGCAGACGAGCTCTTAACCACTGCGCCACCAGGACTCCATATGGCCCACAAAGTCTAACATTATTTACTGTCTGGTCCTTTACAGAAGAGTTGGCAGACCCCTGCTCTAGCTGCCTAGTGAGGTGGGAGTCGGGCCGTTACCCAGCTACTGCCTAACCACTCTTTCAAGCACTTCTGACCATCCTGTTCTAAGCTCCACCTTCACCCAGAGCCGCATTACCCAGTAAGCAAGGTATGCACAGACCCAATTGTGCCTTCCCACCAATCTGCAGTGCACAATTTCACCTCTCCCCCACCACGGCAACTATGTAATGAAACCCATGTGAAATTGCTCACCACATTAGCAAGTAAATACAATTAAGCTCCGTACATATCTTGCTCAGTGCAAGCCAGTGCATACTGTGCTTACTGGTTAATCTGCCCTTGCCTTCACCCCAGCTTCTAGAAGTACCTTACCCATTGGTTCCAATTCCTCAGTCTTTTGAGGATTCTGTGGTATGAATGAGGTAATTTCTTGACCAGCTTGGGACTCAGTTTTCTCAGTTCTGCTAAGACATTTGTTGCTGTTGTTAGGTGCCATCGAGTTGGTTCCGACTCATAGCGACCCCATGTGTAACAGAACGTAACAGTGCCCAATCCTGCACCAACCTCACGATCATTGCTTTTGAAACCATTGTTGCAGCCACGGTGTCAACCTATCTCGTCGAGGGTCTTCCTCTTTTTCACTGACCCTCTACCCTCCCAAGCATGATCTCCTTCTCCAGGGACTGATCCCTCCTAATAACTTGTCCAAAGTACGTGAGGCAAGTCTCACCATCCTCACTTCCAAGGAGCACTCTGGCTGTACTTCTTCCAAGACAGATTTGTTCGTTCTTCTGCCAGTCCATGGTATATTCAATATTCTTCACCAACACCATAATTCAAAGGCAGCAATTCTTCAGTCTTCCTATTTCATTGTCCAGCTTTCGCATGCATGTTAAGACACTTAAAACTTGTTTGTTTTCCAGTTTGCTGAAGTTTGTCCATTCGCTCCTCCCCTGTTCTCTTTGTTTTTGTGACTTAAAAAAAAAAAAAAAAATCCCTCAGCCAAAATTTTCACCGAAGGAAGAAAAAGAGATACAAGCATAAAATCAAAGAACTTAAGCATAACACTATACTATTAACATTTGACTTGGGGAAGTTTGGACTAACGTGGACTGGTGGTTTTTCCCACCTTATAAAAAACGTGTATTTCCTGGTGTTAGTCACAGAAAGGCCTAGGGACAATAAACACCCCTAATAGTAGGGCTAAGATTGTGGTCTCTAAATACTATTTTCTCTAGAAGGAACCAGGAATCTTTGAAGAAATGGCAGGTTCTATGGCTGGGCTAAGAGGTTTACAAGATGAGCTTGGGGTATCTTGTGCAAGATGGCACACAAAGACCTGTCATTACTGAGTCGATTCTGACTCATGGCAACCCCATGTGTTACATGGTAAAACCACTCCACAGTGTTTTCGTGGCCATAATCTTTACAGAAGTAGATCACCAGGCCTTTCTTCCACACTACCACTGGATGAGTTCGAACTGCCAACTGTTCGTGTTCGAGTGTAAACTGTTCGTGCCACCCAAGGACCAGGCAGCAAGTAGGCTATTAAAGGACTAAAGGATTAAGAAGCCAACTTGAAAGGGTTTCTACTGGCCAAAAGATGGAATAATCTGAGTATCAGAAAGAATAATTTCTGACATTTATAAAAATGTTGAATATATAAAAGGCTATGCATTCACAATGATACAAAAAAAAAGAAAAGAGAGGGGGAAGAAAAGAGTAGCTGCTAAGGCTGCTTCTGTACAACCATACACCTCACGGGATTTGGTTCCTTGGTTTGGAGGTTTAGGATCCTGGTTTCATGGGATATCCCTGTTAATTGACCTAATAACGTGTTTCATGCTTCTGTTCTACCTTCTAGTTTGTTGCATAGTACCTGGGGTCTTAAAAGCTTGCAAGCAGCCATCCAAGACATGATGATTGGTCTCTACTCACCTAGAACAACAAAGAAAAGAGGAGAGTTAGGAATGGGAGGAGGAAATGGAATGTGTCTAATTGCCTCCATGAACAACTGCCTCCTTTGCCATGAGACCAGAAGAACTGGATGGTGCCTGGCTACCATTACTGAACATTTTGATCAAAAGATTCTATAGAAGAATCCTGACCAAAAGGGGGAAAATGCAGAACAGAATTTCAAATTCTTATAGATTCCAGACTTTCTGGAGCCATGGGAGATGGATGATCCCCTGAAACTATTGCCCTGAGACACTCTTTAAACTTTAAACCAAAAATATCCCTGAAGTTGTCTTAAAACCAAACAATAATTCATCTAAAATAGTAAAAAATGCCTGCCTCGAACATTGTCTAGAGCCCTGGTGGCACGGTGGTTAAGAGGTCAACTGCTAACCAAATGATTGACAATTTAAATCCACCAGCTGCTCCTTGGAAACCCTATGGAGCAGTACTACTCTGTCCTATAGGGTTGCTATGAGTCGGAATTAACTCGATGGCAATTGCTCTGGTTTTGGTTTGGTGAGCATTGTCTTAGGCTGGGTTCTCTAGAGGAGCCAAACCAGTGAAGCCTATATATGTAAGTATATATATAGATTTATTTCAAGTTAATGGCTCGTACAATTGTGGAGGCTGGCAAGTCCAAAATCTGCGGGTCAGGCATCAGGCTGGAGGCTTCTCATGACTTACGTGGTTGCAGGAGCTGACGAACCCAAAATCAGCAGGCAGGTCAGATGACAGGCTGCTGGCTCATGTCCCAAGAACCAGAGGTCAGAGGATGATGAGTCAGATGCAGGATCAAGAAAGCACAAGCTTTGCCAGAACATCACTACATATACATATACACACAGGATGCAGATCACACCCCCAAGGTAACTCCCCTTTCAACTGATTAGCTGCTCACATCAGCTCACAAAATGGAGGATGATTACATAATATCTGTGAAACCACTGAAAATCATGGCCTAGCCAAGTTGACACATAAGCTTAACCATCACAAGCATTGTGCTCTTTTAAGAACTATCTATGTATGATCAAAGTGACAACAGTAACTCTAAGATAGGCTAGGAACCTTAGGGGTCAGTGAATTTATGTTAATGAAGGAGGAACAACTCAGAAAAGGAGGGTGAGAGTGGTTGCATAACTTGAGAAATGTAATCAACATCACTGAATTGTACGTGTAGCAACAGTTGAACTGGTGTATGTTTTGGTGCATATATTCTTAATGACAAAAAAAAAGATTTTTTTAAAGAGAGAGGGGAAAGAAAAAAGGAAATAAAACTCATTGCACACTACTGGAGTTTGCTAAGGCACCAAACTCATTACTTTGAAAATTCCTAACTAAAGGGAAAGAATTAAATATTTCTCCTGCTTTTCAGATATGAACTGTCTTTCAGGGTAACCAAAGAGCCTACGGGATAAGGGAACGTTTTTCCATGCAGAAATGCAGAAGGAATGATGGAATTAGAAAGAGTCAGAGGATAACAAAACCACGGTGTGGAAGGTCAATGGGGGGACTTTCCAATAAAGAAATCAGGATTTATCCCCTGAACTCACTGATCAATCTTACTGTCACTAAAATTGGTGCAATATGAGTTACACAGTATCACATCTAAGTACTATTCAAAAAAAAAAATTAAATTTGCATCTAATGAAGCAGCTAGTGGAACACGCTAACTGGCACCACTCAACAATGTAGTGGATGTTGTAGTATGCCATCCACATCCACTTCAAACTGAGGCACTCAGTCCCCCGTTGACAGGAATTTTGGTCACTGATGGATTGCAGCTGAGTTCCTCTCCAGATACTGCCTTCAGCTGAAGGGAGCTGCGTTGTCTGAGGTTACACCCCTCTCTGGGGATGGCCTGTGTCTTAGTTATCTAGTGCTGCATTAACAAAACTACCATAAGTGGATGGCTTTAACCAACAGAAATCTATTCCCTTACAGTTCAGGAGGCTGGAAGTCTGAATTCAGGGTGCCAGCTCCAGGGGAAGGCTTTCTCTTTCTGTTGACTCTGGGGAAGGTCTTTGTCATCCATCAATCTTTCCCTTGTCTAGGAGCTTTTCAGTGCAGGGACTCCAGGTCCAAAGGACACACTCCATGCCCAGTGCTTCTTTCTTGGTGGTAGGAGGTCCCTCTCCTATTTTCTTGCTTCTCTTTCACATCTCAAAAGAGATTGACTCAATACAACCTAATCCTGTAGATTGTGTCCTGCCTCATTAACATAACTGCCTCTAATCCTGCCTCATTAACATCATAGAGGTTAGGATTTACAACACATAGGATAATTACATCAGATCACAAAATGGAGGACAACCACACAATACTAGGAATCATGGCTTAGCCAAGTTGACATGTTTTTGGGGGACTCAATTCAATCCATGACAGCTCGTATCTGATGACTAGTGGATACGGGGATCTCTTGCCTCATTTGAGAACCTCTCTAAAGGACCAGGCCAGCTCCAGAGCTCCCTGGCTGAGGCCTCACCTGCTGGTGCACTGTGGTTCAATTTCTCCATCTGCCCAATCCTGTTCACCGTCCTTCCTCACAGGTGTGGATCATGAGAACCCTCCCCACTAAACGACCTGCACACGACTCTCCATCCCTGAGTCTGTTTTCCAGGGAACATGACCTAAGACCTTCTTCCACAGTCTTTCTTAATAGCTACTCTCTTCAAAAGTCAGTCAGCCCATGCTTTTCCTGTGTTCATATCCCTTGAACAGCTCCCATCTCATCAGAATCAAAGGATAATCCACACCCTCCCCTCATTACCTCTTTGATTTCATCTACTGCTCTGCTCCTCGATTGCTCTGCTCCAGCTACACTGACCTCTGCTATTCCTTAAGCACACCAGGCATGCTCCTGCCTCAGGGCCTATGTACTTGCTGTTCTGTCTTCCTGGAACGCTCTTTGCCCGGTTGTCTGCATTGCTTCCTCCCTTATCGCCTTCAAGTCTCAACTCAAATGCCACGTCCTCAGTGAGGCCTTCCTTGATCCCTACTTCAGTGTGCAGGACTCCACCTCGGCACAGAACTCCACAGCCTCTTTTCGGCTTTAGTTTTCTGCATAGCATTTATCAGCGTTTGGCTATACATACAGTGTATTTTACCTACTTGTATATTGCCTGTCTCTTCTGCTGCAATGTAAATTCCATGAGGGCGAGGATTTTTGTCTCTTCGTTTCACCGCCAGAAGTACCCCCAGAAGCTGGAATAGTAACAGTTGCTCACTCAGTATTTACTGAACAAGCAGGCAAGTAAATGAATGGTAGACTATGGTTGTGGAACAGAAGATCTGTGCCCTTTAAGAAAGTCCCTTAAACTGCATCTGATTTTCTTCCCGTGTAAAATGGGAACAATAATTCTTCTATCATTTTTGTAAGGATTATACCATATAACATTTAGAAAAGCATCATCTAATAAAATGCTAAATAAACATACGGTGTGATTTTTGCTTACACCAAATTCTACATGGGTGAGCTGCTTAATTTTTTATCATCAAATAGCTACACACTGTCAGAAACATAAGCATATAACAGTCAGACACAGAAAACCTTGAAAATAATATTGACATTCAAATAAAATATAAAAAGATTTATTCCAAAGGCATACCTAAAAGGTACAAATAATTGAAATGCAGCCCTTTTAAAGACTTAAATCGATACAAACAGCAGCCATCACATCTAAAATTTTATAACAAATTGGACACCTTCTTTTGTTCCTATAAAAAAGTCTGATAAAAGCTAATTCAATAAAGTGTCAAATGTATTTTCTTGTTTAATATAAAGCTTATTCTCTTTAAATGCAAAATATGCAAATATAATAGTTTTATCAGGAAATGGTTCTCAATTTCTGAAATGCTTGTTACCCTATAGAATCAACAGTTCCCACGTGCTCCTTAAAATGAGGTAAGATAAACATTGAAACAGTTTATTTTTTCCAGATAGCTTTTTCCGATGTTTATACCTCTCTGACTAAAAGTGCAACATTGTCTTTACAATTCCTTTCCTGTGAAATATTTTCCCAGTGGTTATTCAGTATTCTGCACAAAGAACAGTAGCAATACCTGTTATTTACATATTCATAATGTAGCTCTTTTTACACAATTGTAAGATCCAAATCAAAGCTATTGCCACAGTGATTCACTATTATCTTTATAGACACTTTAATAAACATCCCTCAACTCTAGGAAGCGGTCCATAATCCTTTAAAGCAAGACTCAGCAAACTTTCTCTGTAAAGGGCCAGGTAGTAAATATTTTAGGCTTTGTGGGCCACTTAGCTTCTCTGTGTATGTTCTTCTTTTTTTTTTTTTCCTTTAACAACTCTAAAATTAAAAAAAAAAATTCTTAGCTCCGCTATAGCTTGCTATCCTCCTACTTTCAAAAACAGAAGTCACTAGTCTCTAGATGACTCAAGTGTTCATAAAATGTAAACTTTACATTCTGCAGTAAAATAAATCCAGGGCTTCCGATTGCTAAAATAAAAGCTCACACACTATCAGAAATGAATTCCATTCAAAGAATGGGACTTCATTCCAGATGCTTTTTTAATCTCTGGCACTTTCTTATGGCTTATTTCTTTTTCAATTTGAACTGGATAATTGACATGCGTCTGTACTTTTTTATAGGGAGAAATTGTCTTCATGTGGCCAATATGACATTTGCAAAAATAAAGATTGGATACTTTCATGCTAGTAAGAGGTAGATGCACACACACAGATATACGCAGTTACAAATACACGCACAATAGAAATCTGCATTTGATAAATAAATTCAACATAAATGCTCTCCACTGTTAAGAAGTCAGTGAAAATCATCTATAAGGTACACAAGATAGTCCTACAGAATCTTTGAATTTGTTTTTATCATATGTAACTGTTACATACGATACATGGATAAATGATAAATCAAATACATGATTTGAATATGAATTGTACTATATGAATATAAATTAATATAAAATCATGGTCTATTTCTTGAGGTACATCACCTGGAGCTGATTACAAGGATATACCAGAGAATTCAACGGCAGTTGGTTTGGACTCCGATGATAGAACAAAATAGGTCTGTTTATAACACTATTTAGTCTATAAAGTGGTCCTACAGCTTGGTACCAAGAACCACAACTATGGAAAGTCTTAAGAATGTGTATGTGCTGTATGGAGTTTTCCTTTCTTACCACAAACAGTCTTAGTGAACAGATTATGACAAATAAAAGAACGGTTGTGAATTTACCCAAATATATCATAAGCTGGGACGCTCCAAAGTACAATCACATGGTATTCTACAAAAACATTTACAAATTCTAAAGCTAGGAAAGTTGAAACCTTTGGTATCACTAAAAGGAAAGTTCAGTTAGCCTAGCAAGCCCATATCTAGCTTCTGAACTACAAAGTTTCCAGTGCAAAAATATTATCTTGATAAATAGCAATGACACAGAAATTGTGCAAAACACTTAAAAGACTATAAAACAAATAAGCAATACCTTGAAGATACGTTTGGGTACAGAAAAGGTCATTTTGGGGTAGGAAATAACAGGTATTTTGTTGCTGTTTTTTTTAACTGATTTAATAGTGACTTTGGGTATTCCCAGTTTAAATACTCTCTCTTGGCAAACAGACTCAACACTTTTATAGCTCATCATGTTTTTTCTTAAATGGCCACTTTGGGTGTTGTGATACGTGGTCTGCGGCCTGGAGGACAAGGTACATAAACTCTTCTATGTCAAAAGAGTAGTTGGTAAACTTTGGGTGCTCTCCCAGAGTGGGGTGATGGCCCTGCAAAAAGCAAACCAAATACAAATCTATAAGTAATTGAGGACATTGTTTTCTGTACAGGAAAAAAAATCATTTTACTTTGGCCAAGCAAGCATTTTAATTTATGCTCTAGGTCAAAAGTCAGCAAACTTTTTCTGTAAAGGGCCAGGTAATGAATATCTTCAGCTTTGCGAACCCTACAATCTCTGTCGCAACTACTCAAGTCTGCCGTTGTAGGGCAAAAGCAACCATAGACAATCCATAAAAAAATGAGCGTGGCTGTGTTCCAATAAAACTTTATTTATAAAAACAGGCAGTGGGTCGGACTTGGCCTCCAGAGCTGTAGTTTGTTGATCCCTGCTGTATATAATTTAATAGATCTTTATAGGTCCAGATTTCATAAAGTTGTCATACTGATGTTGAAGATATTGAGTTATTAATTCCTCTTTTCCTCCAAGTTGTTAATATAAAATACAACTCACTAGTACAAAGAACAGTTTATCTTAGGATTGAAATTCAATAACAGTTTTTCATATTAATAATTAGATACTTCTTAAACCAACTAAAAAGCAAAGCAAGATGAGTTTTGTGATGGAACTTTACCTTATCTTGAGGAAAGACTTTGTTCTGCTTCCGCCAAGTGATATAGTGGACACCTCTGAGTCTTGCCAAGTCTAAGTAACAGCGTTCATCTTCACAGTTGTACCTAAGGACACAGGGTGTCCACATATGAGGCTTTCAGCCAGGGGTTTTTCCCAATCAACAGTTTTGGAGGAAAATGCACACCTCAAATACATTCATGCAAAAGGCTTTATAAACACTAAAAAAGGCTGAGGGAGATTATTTTTAAAATCTTCTCAGAACTAGATGACCTTAACTTTTCAAAAACAGAACAGGATTGTTATGAATTGAATTGTGTCCCCTGAAAATATGTGTGGTAAATCCTAGCCTCTATGCCACTGGTTATAATCCTACTAGGGAATGGGTTATCTTTGTCATGTTAATGATTAATGTTATATAGAATGGTTTGCAGGGGGTGGGAAGTTCTTGACAACTTTTTCTGAATAGTCCCCCATTTAAATACTGAGTCAAAGTATTTTTAAAATGCAACCATAAGATCCAGATACTTAGCACACAGTAGGAAAAATAAGGTAACAGTAATTGCTATTGGTGTGTCCAGAACTGAAGATGGGGCATGAATAGAATTATTAAGGAAGGGAAGGCCAGGTCTCCGTAACTACAGCAGTGCCCCAGAAATCACTTACCCCATCGAGGGCCTCAGTCTCCCTGGAGATGACGTCAGTGAGCGAGAAGCCCAGTGGCTGGCTTGTGTTGGAAGCTGTGTTGCTCACTAGACATACACATTCTCTTTTAACATAATAATTACACTGAGTGCAGGGTATTCTCACAGCTCACAGTCTGAGAGGCACACAGCAACGAGCTCAGAATACAGAAGCCACAGTGTCACATCTTTTCACATTATGTTGAGGGGGCTGGCAAGGAGGAAGGGGTGGTTTGCTTGCTAGGTGCCACAGCAAGCGGCAGACCTTAAATTGTTAGCACTGGATCTTTCTTTTTTTGTAGATGCCTATAGAATGTGACTTCCCTGTAATGATTAAATATCAAGCCTTTCGACATTCTGAATGAAACGCTCAGCACGCATAAAGCGTTGTTAGCAGCCTCCACGTAAAACCACCACCAGACACTTACAGTTCGAATACCGTCGCCCAGTCTGGAAGGAAAAGTAAATGGGTAAGACCAGCTCCGTGCATCCCAATAAATATGTCCGTGTTATGTGTGATCCTCAGCTGGTCTAAAAATCCAAGTTCCCTGTGAACATCAGAACAACACAAGACAGATGGGAGAAGAGAAAAAGGACTGAGTTAGCCCACGACTCAGAGAGAAGATTCCCCCATCTTACATCACATTCCACCTTTATGATTTTTTGCCCATTTACAGCCAATGCTATTAATTATTTAATAACTTAAATTTTTTTCTAAGTCAGCTATCTTTTTTTTAATAATTTATTTTATTTTTTGTTGTTGTTAAGAAGACCCACAACAGAACATACACCAATTCAACAGTTTCTACAGGTACAATTCAGTGACACTGATCACATTCTTCAAGTTGTACAACCATTCTCACCCTCCTTTTCTGAATTATTCCCCCACATTAATATAAACTTAAGTTTCCTATCTACTCTTTGATCCCATACAGATAGTTCTTTAAAGGAGCACAATGTTCAAGGCAGACATTCTTTACTAATTAGGCTAATCTACTGTTTGGTTTAAAGAAGACTTTGGGTGATATTTTTTAAGATTTAAAGGTTATCTCCGGGCAATCGTTAGGAGGGTTTATCTAGCTTCCATTGGAGCCCTGGTGGTGCAGTGATGAAGTGTCTGGCTGCTAACCAAAAGGCCAGCAGTTTGAATCCACCAGCTGCTCCTTGGAAACCCTATGGGGCAGTTCTACTCTGTCCTATAGGGTCGCTATGAGTTGAAATCGAGCAATGGGTTTGGGTTTTCTTTGTGTTTTTGGTTTATGACATCCTAACACCAAACTAAAAACTATTGCCTTGAGATAATAAAAGAATTCAAAAAAGAAAAGAAATTTCTCCTTGTTTAAGTTATTCAATGCCATCTGGGTGCACCTAAAATTATCTCAGATTCCAGCAGGGTATTTCCCTGCCTTTGGAACACTGTTGTTGTTGTAAGGTACCACCAAGTCGGTTCCTTCACATAGCAACCCTACAGGACAGAGTAGAACTGCACCACAGGGTTTCCTAGTCTGTAATCTTGACAAGAGCAGATCAGAAGGTCTTTTCTCCCATGGAGCTGCTGATGAGTTCGAACCGCCAACCTTTGGTTAGCAGCTGAGCACTTACCCATTGCACCGCCATGGACATACTAATTCATAATTTTATGCATGTTAGAATTGTCGAAGTATCCTTTAAGTCCAAGACACAATAAGATGTGTAAACAATTCTCAACAGAAAAGCAATGCTAAAAAGTTCATTAAAATTAGGCAACAAAGAAATGCTGGAACAAAGATAACACTCTAAATAAACATACTGGAATTAGATCTCCCGATGTTACTTCACCCAAAGTAAAGAAAAATAAACAATCAAGGTTATTTTGGATCTAAGAAGAGAAGGTTGTCTCCCAGTCAGGTGCTCCTTTTTAAAGAGCATCCTTTCCCAATATGACAAAAACTCCACATAGCAAAGGAAGACAACAGCTGAATGCCCATGACTTGCAACAGGTAAACGTGACTCAGCGTTCCAGAAAGAGAACTGATACCAAAAGAAGGATGGTCACTTGCCCAGGTGAATATACCCCTGGAGGAGCCAGGTGTGGGAAAACACCTGTGGATTAGCACTCACAAATCTCCGTACTATTATGTTACTAACACTGCCCTGAACTCAGATTGGCCAAGCACGAATGTATTGCCATTCTTCACCTGGGGAACTCCTACTAGTTGCCTTTGAGTTAATTCTGATTCATGACAACCCATGTGTGTCAGAGTAGAACTGTGCTCCATACGATTTTCAACGGCTGATTTTTTGGAAGTAGGTCTCCAGGCCTTTCTTCTGAGGCGTCTCTGGGTGGACTCAAGCCTCTGACCTTTCAGTTGGTAGCCAAGCGAGCTAACCACTGGCACCACCCAGGGACTCCGGGAAGCTCCTACGTATCCTTAAAGCACATACAGCCTCAGAGGTGCCCTCCCAACTCTTTCAGGTGGATGTCGGGGCCCTGCTTGGTTCCCACACTTCTTCATATGGCAGTGAGGGACGGTCCCCACAGCAGAGCGTAATCTGCAAAACGGGAGCACCCTTGTGAGCCTCACAGGACTGCTGATAGGGTGAAAGGAGATAAAGCGAGTAAAGCGTAATGGTGAGTCTCAATCAATGGTAGCTATTTTTATGATTGCTATTTATGTGTATTCAGCGTCTGAGGTCCTCAAGACAAGAGCCAACATCCTCATCTTTGGGTTCCAACCGCTAAGCATGGGGACCAGCTCGTGGTCAGTGCCCAATAAAGATCTGTTGCATAAATGAACTAAGGTATGATGAATGAGGTGCAAACTCCGTGCTTATGTTCTCTGCGATATCCTCAGTACTGCCTGTGCTAGATATCCATATGCTGGCATATGTATACTATTTTTTTTTTTTTTAAGCATAGAAAGAAAACTGTTTATAGTGATAAATCTGGAAAGCAGGACTGTGACTGTCGGTGGGCAAGGAAAACCAATCGCTATCGTCCATTCAGACTCATAGCAACCCCATGTGAAAGATTAGAGCTGTCCCATAGGGTTTCCAAGGCTGTAATCTTTACGGAAGCAGACTGCCACATCTTTCTCCCAAGGAGCAGTTAGTGGGTTCGAACCACAGACCTTTCAGTTAGCAGCTGAGCACTTAACCACTGCACCAGCAGGGCTCCTGGTGGGCAAAGGCCGGGGAGGATAAAAGGTTTCACTTTTCCTTATAAGCTTTTCTATGCTGCTTGACTTTTCAACTGGAAACATGTACTACTTCTCACCAATACTGTTTTTAAGTCTACATAAGTTAGCTGGGCTGTGATTTCAGGTATATTTTGTCTTTCTAAATCTTGCATTTGTATCAGAATCCAAAAAGAAATGTGAATGCTTAAAAGATGAAAAATCTCATATTATTCTATACTTTTCAAAATGTTCCCAGATAAATCATTTTAGGTCAAACGTTGAAACCTGGCAGGTGGCAGGGCCAATTAGGCCTACCACATATATATTTTTTTAATTCTGAATTAGTTGCACTTTTAAAAATTTATAAATTTCCAGTAAAAATCAGGATGCATCACTTTTCTTGGAAAATGGGAAGGCATCCCAACAACAGGTCCCGTAATGCTGAACAGGAACTACACCTGTATCTGAGGTCCTCACCTGCCCACTAACCACTGGTGGCACCTGTCTGTCCCTTTGGGTTATTAAGTGCCAACAGCTCCCATCCTACCAATGCTTTCTATCCCCCATTAACTCATCCGAGCAAAAGACGACAGCATCTGTCCGAGAGCGGGCTCTGTACTTACTTATACTTGTAATCCACAATCTGGACTTCAAACATGGACACAGTTTTCATTGCGTTTACAAGCTGGGGAAAAAAAAAAACATTCTGAATTTTTTTCCTTCTTTTTCTTTTGTTTTACTTTCCCTTATGAATCCCAATGAAAATGCCTTGTTTTCCAGATAAAATATCCTTCAGGTATTTAATATCCTCAGGTCCACTGTTTCAACCCTTCATTGAGTTCAAATCCACTGGACACATCACTTTACCTCCTCAAAGTCCACCACATTGGGTCGCTGAGAGGCTGGATGGGGAAAGTTCACAGAAGCAAAGTGCTCAGCCCATACGCACAGTCAATGTGCTTACTACCATTTGCTAGTTATTCTGCCAACTTTTAACACGTACTTATCGGGCACTGATGACATTCCAGATATTACATTAAGAGCTTTCTTTCCATGTGTTATCTCATCTCAGACAAACCACTAGCGCTCTGGACCTCAGCCTCTGAAAATACTAAATTCTCGGCAGAAAAACACTTTCAATATTTGTACACAGAAAAAAAAGAATTATTCTTTTAACAAACAGAAAGTAGCCAAGCACAGTCTAATCTGTAACAAAATACTCAGCCATGGCTGTCTATGTCCCTCACAATTAGGTCAGCTTAACCTGACTCTGTGGATCTCTGTTGTTGTTTTTGTTGGGTGCCAGCAAGTCGCTTCCAACTCATAGCGACCCCATGTAACAGGGTAGAACTGCCTCATGGGGTTTTCTGGGCTGTAATCTCTAGGGAAGCAGATGCCATGTCTTTCTCCCACAGAGCTCTGGGTAGGTTTGAACTGCCAACCTTTTGGTTAGTAGCCAAGTGCTTAACCATTCCGCCATTGGAGGCCTTTGCCATTCAGTGATTTCTGCACTCGTGCCATGTTGCCCTGTGGCAACAGCAACAGTTACAACAAGCACCACTGACTGTGCACTTACATGGTGCCTGGAACTTCTAACTGCTTTAAGTATACTTCACCTCATCCTCATAAACATCACACCAAATAGGTATTATTGTTATTACACCTATTTTACAAACGAGAAAACTGAGGATTAGAGAAGTTAAATAGCTTCCTCGGGGTCTCCCAAATTGCAAGTGCAGAGCCAAAATCAAATGTTAGTCATCTGACCCCAGAACCTGTGTTCTTAACCACGGCATGCTATTCTCCACTTACAAAAAGCCAACAGGCAACGACAAAAACCCAACTCCTACAGCCCTGCTAAACACACACAAGCACATACACAGTTGTAAAATGGAAGGCTCTCTCTAGAGTATCCCTGCACCCCCACGAATATAATGCTTATATCAAAGAGTTGAAGGAGTGAGACTAGAAGATTAGAATTCCGCTTTGCAGGAGAGAATTAATCAGATGGCACGCTTGGTTCTTCTTATGAGATGGGCCCACATAAAACGGAACACGTGCTCCTGAGAGTCCCACACAAGTGTGCTCTTTTTTATAATTTCTAGTCAAACCAGAAAGGTGGCCGTATCCTTCCCAACATGACTGTTCAAACCCTGAAGTTGGGCAGGATTCCACCAACCACCGCGTAATTAGCGTATCTAGGTTTTATTACGTCTTCACTCATTACATTAGAGTTAAGCGTGCTTTCTTCACTGCCTGATAGCTGCCTTTTCACGTGCCGTGCATTCCTCGGGAGAACAGCAGCCAACTGGGTGCCCTCTGGCTTGGAGCTGGGAGCTGAATGACCAAACCTCACCTTTGGGCAATATCATTTGGGCAATCCGCATGATTGAGTCTGAAAACCCTGATGCCTGCGCTGTCAATATTGCTGCTACCCCTTTCTATTGGACTTCTTTCCAGTGACTTGATACTGTTTCTTAGCCTGCCCCTTCCCAATGGGCCAGGAACAAAGGGAGATTCACCCTCCTCTAAGATCAATTTAAGGAGCCCTGGTGGCACAACAGTTAAGCACTCAGCTGCTAAGTGAAAAGTTGGCAGTTCAAACCCACCCTGAGACTCCACGGGAGAAAGACCTCGCCATCTGCTTCTGTAAAGATTACAGCCAAGAAAACCCAATGGGGCAGTTCTACTCTGTCACATCAGGTTGTTATGAGTCGGAATCAACTCAGTGGCACACAACAACAAGATCTATTTGCTCTTCTAAGCAATAGAGTACTCTGGTTAAGAGAGCAGGCTCAAGACCCAGACTACCTTGACTCAACTCTCCATTCCTCTACTTACTAGCTGTCTTCTTCACCTTTAAGCCTCAGTGTCCTTGTCTAGAACACAGGATAATAATAAAGTACCTACCTCATGGGTTTGCTGGGAAGGTTGAGGGACATAATGGCATGGGGAGCACACAGTCATATGCTTGACACGTAGTTAGCACTCAATATGGTGGTGCAGGGGTTAAGAGCTCACTGCTAATCAAAAGGTCAGCAGTTCTAATCCACCAGCCACTCCTTGGAAACCCTATGGGGCAGTTCTACTGTGTCCTATAGGGTCACTATGACTTGGAATTGACTTGACAGCAACGGGTATACCAATACAGACTGTTAATCTGTCTGCTACGGCAACTTCCCATCCATCTATCCAACACTGCACTAGTCGATGCCCTTCTTCTCAGCACTTAAAAAATAAAATGAAGATTCCTCATTTCTTCCATCCACATAGCTTACAATCAACATCCTCATTATGCCATATGTTCGTGTCTTCCTTAATCCATATGGGTCTCAAGAAGAGAAGCTAATTACATAATTTTGGCCACCCTGTTAGGCATCCAAAGGAGCCTGTATATAACGTTTTACCCCCTACCAAGTTTTTCCCACCTTAATTCTTAACTTCTCAGGCTAAAAGCGTCACACTTGATATTCAATACCTTTCTTGGCCTTACTCAACACAATACTGTACAGTCCAACAGTTACTATCATAGGCTCTCTCTCCAAGATAGATCCTGAATCCATCCATTTTGCCCATATCTACTGTCATCACCTTAATCCAGCCTCTCTCTCACATGGGCCTACTGCAACAGCCCCTAAGTAATCTCCTTGCTCCTATTCTTACAACCACAGTGACTTAAGAAGAAAAGTCAGTTCATGTATTTCCCTGTGTATTAGTTTTCTATTTGCTGCTGGACCAGGTTAGCACAAATTTGGAGTCTTAAAACAACACAAATGTGCTATCCTGCAGTTCTGTAGAAGTCTGGCACAGGTCTCACCGGGCTAAAATCAAGCAGTCGGCAGGGGGGCACTCCCTTCTGGAGGCTCTAGGAGGAGAATCCACGTCCTTGCCTTCTCCATCTTCTAGAGGCTGCCCACATCCCTTGACTTGCGGCCCCTTCCTCAATCTTCAAATCCAGCAATGTAGCAGCTCTCTGACATTGCTTCTGTCATCATATCTCCTCCTCTGACTCCTTCCTGTCCCTTTTCTACTTTTAAGAAGTACTTAAGTGATCAGGGAGGCCTGATCAATGAGAACAATCCAGCCAAGAAAAGAGCCTTCCAGGCCAAGGCAAAGCATTTCTGGTGGACTGAGCTTCAGGTCCACTTGTGATTGCACTGGGTCTACCAGAAAAATCCAGGATGATCTCCCTATCTTACGGTCAACTGACGAGCAATCTCAATTCCATCTGCAACCTTAATTCTCCTTCACCACACAATTTAACCTATTCACTGTTCCTGGGATCAGGACATGGACATCTTCAGGGGCCATTATTCTGCCTACCATGTCTGGCTTAAAACTTTGCAGTGGCTTCCCCTCACATGCAATCCCGTCGTTCCCACCAAGGTCAACGAGGCTGCTGTGCCGTGATCTCCCCGCACCACAGCCGACGTCTCTGATCTCTTCTGGTATCACACCACCTCTTTGGCTATGTTACAACCACATCGGTGTTCTCTCCATTTCTGGAACACCTACAGCTCAGTCCACCAGGGGACCTTTGTCTCGGCCTGGAAGGCTCTTTCCTTGGCTGGATTCTTCCTACTAACCAGGTCTCATTTAAAGCAGCACCTCTGCAGACTCTCCCCTCCACCCTCATCCCCGGTCTCTATCACATCACTCTTTTTATTTCCTTCAAAGCATTTATTATCAACTGAAATCACTTTACTACTTGTTTACTTATTTCTTGTCTGTCTTTCTGGAATATTGCTTTTTTTGTTTTTAATGTTCGTTTGACCAGTTTGAGGCCCTGTCCACAGGCCGGTCAGTTCCCCTTCTCGAACAGCAGATTAAGTCCACATCCCAACCACTTCCCTTGTGGGGCTCTCACACTCCGGGGCCACTATACACCCACCCTAATCACCCCGGGGCTTGGTACCTAACAACTAGGGAAAGCTTCTATGTCTCGGAACCCATGAAAGTATTCAAATTAGCCAATCCACAGGGAACTCACAAAACTTAGCTAACCCCACCTCACCTGCCATACTTCAGCCCCTTCTATAACTCCAGTTTGCTGCTACCCTGTCCCAGAATGCAATCCAGTGGGGTCTTCTCTCATTTGGAGTTGTAAGTAACAAAGAGTTCTGCCTTTCATCTGAGTGTAAAGCAGCCCTGGTGGTACAACGGTTAAGTGTTCAGCTGCTAACTGAAAGGCTGGCACTCTGAACGCAACCAGTGGCTCCGTGGGAGAAAGACCCAGTGATCTGTTCCCATAAAGATTACAGCCAAGAAAACCCAATAGGGCAGTTGTGCTCTGTCACATGGGGTCGCTATGGCACCATAAACAACAGGGTTTGAGGCAGGTCCAAAAGATAGTGAAAACATCATCTACCTAAGTGTCTTTACCATTCAAATAACCTACAGCCACACCTAATATTTTATAATTATAAAACACTCCCCCTCTAGACTGTGAGCTCTATGAGGGCAAGGACCTTACTGTCTTGTCTCTACTATACCTCCAGGGCCTATAGCATGGCCCAGCACAGAATAGATACTCAATACATCTTCCTACTGCCAGGCTATCTTCAGGCCATGATGCTGTAGATGGGCACCTTGCAAGATGATCTCATTAACAGAGCTGATGCTGTTAAAATGAGCTGGGAAGCCTAGGATGTGAACAATTTCTAAGACATAAAGCTGCTAGATCCCCACAGTACTGCCACACTCCATCAACCATCTCCCAAAAGAGCCTCTCACGTGTTTGCTGCTAGACGGTCTAGAGGGGGAATGTTTGACAATCTATGGCTGTGAAGGCAGGACTCGAGATTGTTTTCGTGTCTGCCTTCTCTCTGAGCTGCTGCATGAACACTTACAATAAGGACAAGCTAGTTTGGGCTATGGGTGCTTCGGTGACTTTCACTGATAATTCAAACCCAATGAATGAACTAAGCATAGTCCATCCAACTTTTCTAAAAGCTAATAATTTCGAATAAAGCTTTTAATGTAATGTGAAAAAATGGAACACATTAGTCATGGGGAGGTAAATTCAATATGATGATGTTAAAAAGTGTGTGGGGATATATGCCATTTAAACATGGCTGCACTATTGACAACTGCAGCTCCCCCAGGCCTCTATGCTGCACAGCATGTTGAGACTTGTCCCCAACATGTTGAGACCTGTCACACCTTGTTTTTCCAAACCCGTTACTGGTTGGCTTGTTTACCTGAATTCCTCCTCCCTTGCCCGAAACTTATTGTTATTCACCCAAAGCCCATTGTTCTGTTATTTGCTTCACCGCTTGCTGTACTGACTATAAAATAAACTCCTGGGACTGAAGCCGGGTTCACCTCCTCAGAGTGACCCTCCGGGCCCCACTTCTCTGTAAGAGTTGTGGCATTGGTTATTGTCTCCGCCATCCCGACAACCGTCACGGCTGCGACAAAAGTGCATACTCAAAACTAACCTCATTTTGGTTTAGTATTTTCCGGTACTCTGTGCTCCGGGCAAGAACGGTGACTCGCATTTTTCCATCCTGTAATCCAAAAAGAAAGGCACAATAATGCTGTATATGCCTGGACAGAGGGATGAGCATCAGAGCCTAAAATGTGATTTTCACAAAGAGATGGAACTCAGCAAGGACACACTGATGGAACTGCTGTTTTACAGCCTGAGTCCTTCATGGTTCTCTCATGAAGTAAAAGTGCATCCGCTTTAGCCACAGAAGACAAAACCTCTTCATTAGACTGTTTCTGCTGGCTTGGTGGGACTGGTGAATTTTTGGGCAGGTGGTGATTTCAGGGAGGATGGGGATACACGACAAGAGAAAGGGGAAAGGAAAAGGAGAAAAAAGCAAAGTCTTCCAATATCCTTTAGCTTATCTTTCGTGGGTTGTTGATACCTAATTCCAGACCACTCCAGGTAAGAAAACATTAACACAAGAAACAATGCCCTCTGTTGGTTTCTTTTTCTGCAAAGGTGTTATTGATTTTTACTGGAGGTGAAAAGTCAAGCTCCACTCAGAACCCACAGTGTATCCATTACCTTGGGTCCCTCCTGTGTGATGTTCAGTCTGTGTAACACATGCTGGGAAAATGCCCTAAATAATCCAGTATTTTGACAGCCCGATATCTAGAATAGAAGCAACAGGTCATATTACAATGAATTGCATCGCTATTTAAGAAGTTCTCTAGTTATGGGTAAATATTATCTGAAAATCTGTCAAGAATACGTTGTATAAGCATGAATGTTAACAGAAGACAAAACGCTTACCAGAGGGGTATTATAGAACAGCCCGTACCTCATGCGGGGAAGTAATGAAAAGACAGCTTCTCTAAAACACACCTAAGAAAGAAGACATATTTACAAGATCAGAGAACACAATTTGCACCCTTCACACCAAAACAGCACTTACAATTACAGAAAACGAACTTTAATTACTCTCTATTCTGCATTAAAATATTTTGAATAGCAAACCATTTCACTCAAGGGGAATAAAATTCATATTTTTGGAGGGGCTATGGAAAAGAGTTTTTAAAAGCTACATGGTTAATAACAATGAGGATTCTGGTTATAATAATGGCTAACACATACTTCTATTAAATATTTATGAGTGAGTCATCTGCTCATGACAGTATTTACGGACAGTTCAGTAAAGTTTGCAGTACCCTTTTGGAATCGTAAGTTTTCAAATGTATAACATCATAATCAGTAAATGCTTTCCATGTGTCGGCAAACAGGTCACCATATCCATAGGAGCTCTACAGATGGAAACAAAATAGAAAATTAGGGCAATAAAAGGAGATAACATGGCTTTTTCAAAGATGCAACACAATGCCTGAAATAGCTTGTCACTGTTAAGAACTAATCATCCTAAACAAGCTCATAAAACTCACATAGGAAAAATGTTTTTCCAACATGGACATCATCTTGGGCCTGAGCAAGTGCCTAATCTGATAAAATATCATCAGAAATAATCATTACAATTATAAGCTTGTCATAACTGTTGTGTTGTTAGATGCTGTTGAGTTGGTACAACAGAACGAAACACTGCCCAGTCCTATGCCACCCTCACAATCTTTGCTATGTTTGAGCCCACTGTTGCAGTCACTGTATAAATCCACCTCCTTGAGGGTCTTCCCCTTTTTTGCTGACCCTCTACTTTACCAAGCATGATGTCCTTCTCCAGGGACTGGTCCCTCCTGATAAAACGTCCAAAGTATGTGAGATGAGGTCTCACCATCCCCTCTTCTAAGGAGCATTCTGGCTGTACTTCTTCCAAGATAAATTTGTTTGTTCTTCTGGCAGTCCATGGTATATTCAATATTCTTCACCACTTTAATTCAAAGGCATCAATTCTTCAGTCTTCCTTACTCATCGTCCAGCTTTCCCATGCATATGAGGCAAGTGAAAACACCACGGCTTGGGTCAGGCGCTCCTTAGTCCTCAAGGTGACATCTGTGCTTTTTAACACTTCAAAGAGGTTTTCAGCAGCAGATTCGCCCAGAGCAATACATCGTTTGATTTCTTAACTGGTGCTTCCCTGGGTGTTGATTGTGGATCCAAGTAAAATGAAATCTTTGACAACTTCAGTATTTTCTCCGTTTATCATGATGTTGCTTACTGGTCCAGTTGTGAGGATTTTTGTTTTCTTTATGTTGAGGTACAATCCATACTGAAAGTTGTAGTCTTCGATCTTCACCAGTAAGTGCTTCAAGTCCTCTTCACTTTCTGTTAGCAAGATTGTGTCATCCGCATATCACAGGTTGTTAATGAGTCTTTCTCCAATCCTGATGGTGCATTCTTCTTCATAGAGTCCAGTTTCTCGGATTATTTGCTCATCATACAGACTGAATAAGTATGGTGAAAGGATACAACCCTGATGCACACCTTTCCTGATTTTAAACCACGCAATATCCCTTATTCTGTTCAAATGACTACCTCTTGGTCTATGTACAGGCTCCACACAAGCACAATTAAGTGTTCTAGAATTCCAATTCTTTGCAATGTTATTCATAATCTGTTACGACCGAGAGTCAAATGCCTTTGCATAGTCAATAAAACACAGGTAAGCATCTTTCTGGTATTCTCTGCTTTCAGCCAAGATCCATCTGACATCAGCAATGATATCCCTTGTTCCACATCCTCTTCGGAATCTGGCTTGAATTTCTGGCACTTCCCTGTTGACGTGCTGCTGCAACCATTTTTTAATTATCTTCAGCATAATTTTACTTGTGTGCGATATTAATGATATTGTTCAATAATTTCAGCATTTCATTGGATCTCCGTTCTTCGGAATGGGCATAAATATGGATCTCTTCCACTCGGTTGGCTAGGTACTGTCTTCCAAATTTCTTGGCATAGATGAGTTAATGCTTGCAGTGTTGCATCCATTTGCTGAAACAACTTAATCGGTATTCTGTCAATACCTGGAGCCTTGTTTTTCCCCAATACCTTCACTGTAACTTTCCATGTGTTGGAGAATTATAAGTTCAACCCAGTGAAAGTGTTTTGTTTTTCCACCCTAATCCATTTTATTCTCATGTTTTAGAAAGGCACTTCTCCTAGGAATATATCCTAGAGAAATAAGATCCATCTCACGAATAGACATATGCACACCCATGTTCATTGTAGCATTATTCACAATAGCAAAAAGATGGAAACAACCTAAGTGCCCATCAACAGATGAATGGATAAACAAACTATGGTACATACACACAATGGAATGCTACGCAACAATAAAGAACAATGATGAATTTGCAAAACATCTCACAACATGGATGAATCTAGAGGGCATTATGCTGAGTGAAATAAGTCAATCACAAAAAGACAAAAATGGTATGAGACCACTATTATAAAAACTCATGAAAAGGTTTACACACACAAAAAAAAAACAATCTTTCATGGTTATGAGAGAGGGGAGGGGTAGGGAGGGAAAAACACTAAGTAGACAATAGGTAAGTGGTTAACTATGGTGAAAGGTAAGACAATACACAATACTGGGGAAGCGAGCACAACTTGTCCAAGACAAGGTCATTGAAGCTCTATAACCCAAAAAACCCACTGCTGTCAAGTCGATTCTGACACACAGCAACCCTAAAGGGCGGAGTAGAACTATCCAAACTCCCTGAGGGACTGAATTACTGGGCTGAGGGATGGGGACCATGGTCTCAGGGAACATCTAGACCAATTGGCATAGCATAGTTTATAAAGAAAATGTGGTACATCCTACTTTGGTGAGTAGTATCTGCAGACTTAAAAGCTTATGAGTGGCCATCTAAGATACTCCACTGGTCTCAACTGATCTGGAGCAAGAGACAATGAAGAAAACCAAAGACACAAGGGAAAAATTAGTCCAAAGGACTAATGGACCACAAATACCACACCCTCTACCACCTTGAGCCCAGAAGAACTAGATGGTTAACTGGCTACCCCCACCGACTGCTCTGACAGGGATCACAACAGGGGTCCCAGACAGAGCTGGATAAAAATGTAGAACAAAACTTAAACTGACAAAAAAATAAAAAACAAACCCAGACCAGACTTATTGGTCTGACAGGAGACTGGAGAAACCTCGAAAGAATGGCCCCCGGACTCCCTTTTAACTCAGTACTGAAGTCACTCCTGAGGTTCACCCTTCAGCCAAAGATTAGATAGGCCCATAAAACAAAACAAGACTAAATGGGCACACCAGCCCAGGGGCAAGGACTAGAAGGCAGGAGGGGACAGGAAAGCTAATAACGGGGAACCCAAAGTCAAGAAGGGGAGGGTGTTGACATGTTGTGGGGTTGGCAACCAATGTCACAAAACAATCTGTGTATTAATTATTTAATGAGAAACTAATGTGCTCTGTAAACTCTCATCTAAAATACAGTTAAAAAAAAAAAAGCACTTCTTATCATTTTTACTATGAGTCTATCCAATCACAGATTCACACAACGCACACATACATCACCATTTATATACACTCTGGTATGCTAAGTAAATAAAAAGCATCCCAGTAAGTGGAAATTACTTTTGGAAAGGAATTCAGAGCAAGAAAATGACTTCAAATGCTTAACATTCAAAATAAAATGCATGAACTTTATGAAATAATTTCCCTATTGACTACTACTGAGTAACATATGTGATAATTACCTATTACATTAACAATAATAGTAACAATAATCATAATAACAACATTTTGTTATTTCTAATGTCCCAGGCACTGTTCTAAACACTCGACATTATTAACTCATTAAACCATCCCACAACCCTAATGAGGTGGGTAATATCATCATCCCATTTTACAGATGAGAAAACAGAGATACGAATTTTAAGTAATTTGCCTAAGTTATAGAGCTGGTGAGTTGCAGGGCTGGGATTAAATCCAGTCTGTTTGGTCCCAGACTCAGGGCTATAACCTCTACACAACAGGTGTCTCTCAGTAGGAACTAGTTCTTTCTAGCACACTTAAAAAATGCATTTCCTTATTGAAAAATAGAACGTAATTTTCAGTTCCTTCAGCTAAAGGAAGGAGATAAATTCATTTTCAAATAGTATAATTTTCAATTGAAAAATTCAGCCAGTTGAAGTAAAAAATACACATTGTAGGATTATATTCAAGGTGTACACAGTTGGGTATACATTATGTTCATTAGGCTCGTGCCTTTTCATTTTTACAGCATTCTTTTTATCAGATTTTGAAAATTGCATGTTGTACATATTAGAATTATTTCAAAGTTACTGAGAACTGTTAGATGTGATGGAAAAAAAAAAATCGTTCCCCAGAAGCATCTCCAATGCAATTCTAATAAAGGTGCTTCTCAACACCATCCAAAACGAAACTTTCCTCCTCTGCTCAATAATAAATAAAGGGCAATGAAAAGAAATGATTCCAGACATCTTCTTGAGATAAAATACTTCAGATAAAATAAGATACCTTTGAAAGGAAAATTTAATAATAAAATATAGTAATACTGACTGATCCCTTCTCAGGGAAACCATGCATTATTCACTAATAACCACTTCTAGAGGATTCTTTTCCATGTCCCCCAAATTCAAATAATCTGTCGTTGGGGAAGGAGGATTTTCTTCCTGGTCTCAAGTCTAAGAATATTTGCATATTCTTAAAGATGACATAAAATTTCCTCCTTGGTATCTCTCAAATTTAGACAGGCACATAACCTGTGACTTAGAAATTCCACTTATGGGAATCTGTTCCACAGAAATGTGAGGATAGGTGAGCGTGTAAAGATATATGCATATGGAAAGGATGTTCATGCAGCATTTTAATAAACTTAAATTTAATAAATTTAATAAAAAGAGATGAGAAATAAACTAAATATCATCAGGGTGGGGGCAGGTAATAGCCAAGAAAACCTTATGGAGCAGTTATACTCTGTAACACACAGGGTCACCATAAGTCAGAATCAACTTGGCAGCAACAGGTATTACTTGTTTAATTAAAAAATACTAATAAAGCTATACACCTCTGCACAAGAAAATGTGGAGAGCCTATGGTAATCTCCCATTCTAGTGAAACTGCTTCACAAGGCCACCCCGCTGCACCCAGAAGTGCACCTGTGAAGGTGCCCTCTGTGCATCTGTGCAGGTTGGTGGCCTGGCCCACCGCACCAAGGCAGCTCCATGTCTCACAGGACTGGCCAAACTGCTGAGTTTGCAAGAAGCAGCGGGAAGCCCCCATAGGTTTCTTGGGGGAAGCAGTTTGAAAAATGCCACAGGGTTTTGCTTCACCAAGTCTGAAAGGCTGCCACTACCACCTCCCTGCTCTCCCCACGGGGCAGATCACTCCTCTGAACCTTCAGGACTGGCTCTGCATCACAGTCAGGTGTGTGTGTGGGGAGGAGGGGCGCACAGTGTAGTTTAATCCAAGGCCTTCCCACCAAAAGGGGAACGATCACAGCCACACAACACCATCACACTAAGCCTGTCCAACCTGTAATATTCTTTGGGCCTAAACTGTGGAGCCATCGGGCAGAGCTGCCTGTGCTGAGAATCTGAGTACCTCCTAAAGTCCTCCTTGACCCAGAATGCAAGTTTAAAAAGGATGCATAGAGAGTAGTAGAAGGGAGAGGTAACATCAGCACACCAACCTGCTCGGCTAAGTCCGCCTGCCCGTCAGCGGAAGGCCCGGGTCACAGTCAGCCTGCCCTAACACCACAAGCCCAGTTAACTGAGTGAACCAGAATCCTCGTCGGGGCCATGGCATGCTACTTCCTCCATCCCACCAGGCACAGAGAGGGGCAGGGTTGTAGAAGTGGGCTCAGTTTCACAAAGTCCACTTGAGGAAGACATGGGAACGCATGCAACAAGGTACAGAGAAGCCTTGAGCTGTTGGAAAAAACCTTCCATCGACTTGATATGTTCTGCAGAGGTTTTTACAGAAACAGATTGCCATGACTTTCTTCTGTGGTGCCTCTGGATAAGTTCGAACTGCCCACCTTTAGGTTAGCAGCCAAGCACAAACCATTTGCACCACCCACGTAATTCAACACATGCATTTATGTCCATACTGAAAACTCATCCTTCTAGTGAGCTAAAACACACATACAATTTGGCATGAAGCAAGGAGCAACTCCAGTTGCAGTCGAGCCGACTCTGACTTATGGTGACCCCTCGGGTGGTGTCAGAGTAGAGATGTGCTCCATAGGGTTTTCAATGCCTGATTTTTCGGAAGTAGATCACCAGGTCTTTCTTCCGAGGTGCCACTGGGTGGACTCAAACCTCCAACATTTCGGCTAGCCGCTGAGCATGTAAACCATTTGCCCACCCAGGAACTCCACAGAAGTTCATAATCCATTGCCATCAATTCTGACTCATAGCGACCCTAAAGGACGGAGTAGAACTGCCAAGGAGTGGCTAGTGGATTCGAACTGCCAACCTTTTGGTCAGCAGCTGAAGCTCTTAACCACTGCACCACCTGGGCTCCAGACAGAGATTTATAGGGAGGCAATAAAGCCCTGTGATTTCAGAGCACAGATCTATGTTCAGACTACTCAGACTCCACCCCTCGAAGACTGTATTAACTTAGAACACTCGCTAGCTGCTACTCAGAGCCTCTGCTTCCTTGGCTGTACAATAAGCAAATACGAGTGTTAGTCCATGGAGGTTTGCGAGCATGAAATGAGATAAAATCAGGTATGACTGAAGAAAAAAAAGGCAAAACACCCCTGAATTAATCATTCAGGGCTTCTGAGAGCTGGTAGTTGTGAACTAGAAGAGCTTACACAAAAAAGGAGTGTTTTTCCTTTGCTCACAAAGAAGTTTCCAAGAAATCAAACCATGTCAGCAAAACTGGAATGCAAGAGGGAAACGTAAATACACATAAAGGAGGAAGTCAAATGAAAGCGTTAATATGCCAAGAATTATAGAAGCCATTCTCATCAGACTTGAAATTAAGCTAAAGGTCTCTGGAGCAACGATAATGAAAAACCTTTCTGCAGAGCCCTCTTATGAGGCCCAGACCTGTGAAAAAAGCATTAACAAAACCACTGTTGCATGAGAATGGGACGTTCGCTTAACCATCTCACTCTGGTCTCTGGAAATAAAGATGGCAAGTATCAAGGTGACATCGCTTAGGATTTAAGGACATTTGATAAGTAAGTGACATCTGCAGTGGGAGGTGCCATGTGTGGGTTTCACCAAGTGCAATGATCCCCGTTACTTACTAGGCGTGTCTCTTGCAAGGGTCCTGGGACCTCTGCCAAAGCAGCTGTTCCAGGAGGTACTGGCCCCCGTGGAACATGAGACATGAGGCTCTAAGTCAAGGCAGCTCCTTCCTATACCTGCCCAAGTGGACCCCATCTCCCTGCATCTGAGCTGAGCTATGCTGGGGGGGGGGGGGGGGACGCTGCTGGAAAGCCTCTCCCTAGAAGATATGCCCAACGCTGTCCTGCTGCCAAGCTGTGGTTCCCCTGCAATATCGTTCTGAAGACTCATGCCAAGGCGGGGCCTCTAAATGTCTTGTGTGAGTCAGAATGTTTCATTAAACCTTAGATGACCCCTTGGTGAACTGTCCAACTTCCCAATGATGAGGCAACCTCTCTAGAGTACACTAGAAACCCCTTGTTCTCCTAATCATTGTCCTTGTCATAGTTAACATTATTTAGAGTGTACTTGCTGTGCGCCAGGCATTGTGACTGTTCACACATGACACAGTTAATCCTCAAAATGACATTGAAGATACTATAGTTCTCCCATTTCACAGATGAGGATACTGGGGCACACCTTGGGGTTACCTTGGGGCATGGAGGGGCAGGATTTGGGAAGAAACAGGGAAAAGACAGTCAAGGAAGAAGGAGGAGGGAAAGAAGGAACTGGGGGGGAGGGGGGAGGACTATGAGGAGGAGAAGTGGAGGGAGAAGGACAAAGACCAAAGACACACTAAAAAAAACAATAAGCAATAAAAAAAAAAAAAAAAAAACACTGTCTTCGAGTCGATTCCGACTCATGGTGACCCCATGTGTTACAGAGCAGAACTATTCCATAGGGTTTTCTTGGATGTAATCTTTATGGAAGCTGATCACCAGGTCTTTCTTCCATGGCACTGCCGGGTGGGTTCAAACTGCCAAACTTTAGGTTAGGAGTTGAGCGCAAACTGTGCCACTCACATAATTCAACCTCTATGTACACACTTAAGACTTGCCCTGTATAGTGAGCAGAAACACACAGCACAATTTGGCATGAAGAAGGAGCAACAGGAAAGCTGCTCTTAAGGAAAGGCAGACCAGGTCATGCAAAAGGCCAAACTGTAGAGGCAAGCTCTTCAAACACAGGTCATAGAGGTTAAGTGCACAGCAGTCTGCGTGCATCTGCCTTAGAGGAACACTGAACTCAGCTCTGTGGTCTCTGGAGCTCTACCTGTCCAAAGAGGGAAAGAAATCTCCCACTGTCTCATTCTAAAATTCAAAGAACTAAGGTACACACATATGTATGTACCTGCATACATGTGTGTACATGTAAATGTACATATACATCCATTCACACCCATCTACATATGTATGCATGCATGTGTGTATGTGTGTGTATATTTAAATGTGTGTCTTAGAAATTTCCATTCCACCACATTAGCGCCCACACATTTACAGAGCAATGTAGACAGGGTGGAAGCAGAGAGCCCATTCTTACTTACCGTGTCCCACATCACGATGTACACATCTGTGCTGAATGAGTTATTAACATGCTGAGTAATGTAAAGATTCAGAAAATCACAGAAGTGGTGATACATATTAACACCTAGTTGGAAAAAAGAAATCTATGTTAACTCCAAAGAACAAACAAACAATTTTTGCCAACACTATTTATAGCTTGGTAGACTTCTGGTTGAAATAAATGGGGAAAGAATAAGAGTTTTTCCAAATACAAAATGATCTCTGCATAGCTGGTCCTCAGTTTACAGACTGGCTGGGTTCAAATATTCACTTCAAAATTTATTTAGAAATTAGGAATGAATTTTCCCATATAAACCAAGTAGCAAATGATCATTAACTTCCCAGCAAAGTAAAATCAGTCTATTTAACTGAAAATGGGGTGAAACTACAAGGCCATGAAGACTATTATTTTTTACCATGAGTTATTTTTTTTAAATCAATAAAGCAACATCTGTTTATTGTAGAAGTATTTTTTTAAGTAAAAGACAATCATGGCAACTATTAACATCTTGTATTTTTCATTCCTGTCTCTTTTTTTCCCTATTTAATCACTACTTATAGCATGGCTTCTTGGGAAAATGTTAACCAACCATCATTTAAAAGAGCTGAGTGTCTCAAGCTCTAACTTAAAAGCACACGGACTCTGGAGTCAGAAGAACTGGGTTAAACTCCAGCTCTGCCACTCATGAACAACATTCTCAGACAAGTTTACAAAGTCCCTAAGCTTAGATTCTCTACTAGAAATAGAAAACAGTTACACTTAAGTGCCAGGCAGCTTTGCCATGAGAAATCCAGAGATAATGTGTCTAAAAGAACCCATCCCAGTGCCTGGCCCTTAATGAAGACCAGCTGGATCTCCAAGGTCCAAGAGACTAGAAAAGACTGCAGTTGATGCTCTTTGTTCTTAAGCCTGTCTTCTAAAAGAAACAGAACATCAAAAAAACAGAAAATAACAAATGTCGACAAGGTTGTGGGGAGACTGGAACTCTTACGTACTGCTGGTGAGAATGTAAAATGGTACAACCACTATGGAAAATGGTATGCTGCTTCCTGAAAAGGCTATAAATAGAAATACCATAGGATCCAGCAATCCCACTCCTAGGTATATACCCTAAAGAAATAAGAGCTGTGACATGAATAGACATATGCACTCCCATGTTCACTGCAGCATTATTCACAATAGCAAAAATATGGAAACAATCTAAGTGCCCGTCAATGGATGAATGGATAAACAAACTGTGGTACATACATGCAACGGAATACTATGCAATGATAAAGAATAATGATGAATCTGTGAAACATCTCACAACATGGATGAATCTGGAGGACATTATGGTAAGTGAAGTAAGTCAATCACAAAAGGACAAATATTGTATGAGACCACTCTTACAAAAATACAAGAAAAGGTTTACACACATAAAAAAAAATTATTTGATGGTTACGTGGGATGGGAGGGTATCTCTAATGAGATAGAAGACAGTGTTAATACTGGTAAGAGGAAAGGCAATACACAATATGGGGCAAGTCAGCACAACATGACCAAGGCAAAGAAAGACACTGAGAGGAACAAGAATAAAGAGCATCTACAGTAGTTATTATAAAATAGACAATCCTGCAGTAATAGTATTAGTAAACAATAATTTACGAATGGATACATAGATAGATAGGTATCCTAAAGAGGTATGGGAGGGTGTAAGGGAGCACACCTACTAGCAGACATAGGTTTGGTCGTGGATATTTCTACATACATAATTGTAGGTGCTGCATGTATATTAATATAAACAATAGAGCACACAAGGGGCACAGTCATGGAAACTTCTTAGACATATCCAAACACCTTGCAGGACACCCGGCGTATTCCTTAGAACAACCAAGTATATGAGATCAAAGGACACCATTCGCCCAAAAGCAAAGATGAGAAGGCAAGAAGGGGTAGAAAATATGGACGAAAGGAAACAGGGAACCCAGGGCAGAAATGGGGAGAGTGCTGACACATTGTGGGGGATGCAACCAATGTCATGGACTATTTTACGTGCCAACTATCGAATGGGAAACTAATTTGCTCTGTAAACTTTCACCTAAAGCACAACAAAAAATTTAGGAAAAAAAAAGGACATAACATGCTTTCTCTCAACTTAGGGATGAGTCACCTGGTATTCAACTCGGAAATGTACAAATTTAAATGGAGTAAGGAGTCCTTGTATGGTGCAAATGGTTAATGTGCTCAGCTGCTACCCAAAGGTTGGTGGTTCAAGTCTACCCAGAGGCTCCTAGGAAGAAAGGCCTGGCAATCTACTTCTGAAAAATCAGCCACTGAAAACCCTACAGAGCACCGTTCTACTGTGACACACGTGCAGTCACCATGAGTCAGAAACAAGCCCACGAAAACTGATAAAAATGGGATGAAATTCTGAGTATTGATATTTAAAATCTTTATTTTAAAAGAGGGAAAACATTGACAAAAAGAAAAACGGTGACCCTCAAAAGCAGAAATCATAAAATAATCTGACATCATCCCACAGTGAATAACACTGTATGCCAGAAAATAAGAGTAAAAAATATTCAGCTCTCTTTAGACTGGTGTCTTAGATGTTTTCATAGGCTCCTTCTTGCACCCAGAAAAATGTTGCCAAAGACTATATTTCCAAATAAGCAAGAAAAATGAAAGCTCTATTACAACACACGCCCTCTTCCCAGATCAGCCACACGGCACACATTAGCTTTGCTACCTAGCCTTCAGTGACTCCACAACATTTACTGAGGCACACAGCACGTATACAACAGCACTTAGTGCTACAGGGATTTATAAACGAGGGAGAAAACCAAGGCTTTGCCCTTAAGAAATGAGTCTTGTTTTGTACAATGCTCATTCTCCCAAGGTAAGAGTTAATATATGAAAAGGAAAACGGAATGACAGCATAAGTTAGAAGAAAAAAAATAAGAGTTATGAATATAGGAAAGAAACGGCACACGTCCACATTAGCCTTTTATTCCTACTTTGCATACTTTATGGCATAAGTATCTGCATAAATTTAACAGCTCACACATATTCAACTCTTTTGCAGGCAGCTCACCACGTTTTCTTTGCCCCTTTTTAATTTGCATATTTAAAAAATTAGTCAGCACCTCGAACATGGCATTTTTACTTGTTCTTATTTCAAAAACCTGAAGTTGTCTGTTTCTGAACTTAATACTTTGTAATATAAGAATTATGACTTCAGAAGGCAAGGTACATTAAAAATATGATAAATATATTATAGCAATTCTGAAATATTTGTGACAGAGAGCCCTCTATCTTTCATTGTAAGCCCAACCTCTCATGAATTTTGAGACAGAGTAGCATAGTAACCTCTGTCTCTCATAATGAGAGAAATCATGTAGTGTGATCTGTTTCTCTTCTCCAGGGTAACTAGTTCACAAAGTTACAGCTAGGCCTGTAAGGTGAGAGTTAGAAGCCATAGACATAAACAGAAAAATAATTTTTTTTTTGTTAAAACCTTTTTCTCCCCCAAGAATACACAGCAGTGCTAACTTCCAGGAAAATTTTAAGTTCACTTAATGTCATAGAAATGAAATAAGTTTGTCAGAGAGATCATGGACATTCCTTTTGTATCCACAGTATATACATGGCTTTTAATTTTTAAAAAATTTCCTAATGAAGCACAATCTAAATCAAGTAATTTGAGAAACCAGCTGGAGTAAATTTAATTACAAAAGGTGGACATATGCCTTCTTCTCTCACCTTTTGATTTCGATGAAGTCATTTTATGTAAATGTGAAGATTTGTTCTGATATCCAAGGGGTAAAATAATGGGAAATTCAAACTAGTTCATCTACTTCTTCAGAGAAGAAAACAAAAAAACAAACCCACTATACAATGTCATACTGTTTCCCAAAAAGTGACAGGAAATCACTACATACATACATTGAAAAAAAAACAAGTTGAACAACATGATGAATACAATTAATACAACATAATGTCACTGAACTTCACATGTGAAAATTGTTGAAATGTCAAATGTTTTGTTACATATATATTTTCCACACACACACACACAAAAAGCCTCATTAACCAGTAAAGGAGTAACAGACACATTAATGTCTCACCTGCATCAAATTTCATGAAGTAGGTTGGCTTGTCAACAACAATATCACATTTTGCATCTTCTATAGGTCTGAAGTTGAGCTGAGTATAGCTTTGTAGCTCAGCAAACCTAGAAATACGAATTGGGATATACTTTAAAAGTGATTCTCCCAAACTTCTGTTGCAACATCATAACTTTGGATCTGCTCATTAGGCAGATTCATTTCTAGAATGCAAGACACTCCTATGCAGACATCTGTAACTTCTCAAACTTACTGACATTTATATAACTTGATATCAATTTCAACATTGAGACAAGGAACAAAAATTATCTGAAATTCAGTCTAATGTGCAAGATAGTTAAGCTGGGAACTTTCTAGACAAAGAAAGAATTTGCTCAATGGGTCAGCCAACCAATCTACCAGTAAAGTGGGAAGTCCCTGGGTTGCCCAAACAGTTAAGCATTCAACTGCTAACCAAAAGGTTGGAGGTTCAAGTTCACCCAGCACCTCAGAAGAAAGGCCTAGTGATCTACTTCCAAGAAATCAGCCACTAAAAATCCTATGGAGCACAGTTCTACTCTGACACACACACAGTTGCCATGAGTCGAAGTTGACTTGACAGCGACTAGTAAAGTGGGAAGACTCAAAAAGGTTTCCTTTAGTCTGACAAGGCTCAAAAGGAACACTGACCCAGAGAACCTCCTATGGTGGATTGCTTGGATTCTGAGAAAGATGGTAGTCCAAGAATTATCTAGCGCCTTAGAAAGACAGCAGACAATTAAGCTTCACAGGAGAAAGGAAGGTCTAATTCTCAGAAAACATCTTTGAAAGCCACATGGCACAATTTTCTTCCGTATAAGAGAAAACAATCACACAGCATGTGTTATAGATTGAACTGTGTCCCCTCAAAATACATGTTGTAAATCCTAACTTATATACCTGTGGTTGGAGCCCTGGTGGCACAGTAGGTAAGAGCTTGGCTGCTAACCAAAAGGTCCAGAGTTCAAATCCACCAGCTGCTCCCCGGAAACCCTATGAGGTAGTTTTACTCTGTCCTATAGGGTCGTTACGAGTCAGAATCAACTTGATGGCAACGGTTTTGGTTTATTCGTGCTTTATACCTGTGGTTATAATCCCATTTGTGAATGGGTTTTCTTTGTTATGTTAATGAGGCACTATTAGTATGGAGTGCATCTTAAATCAATCTCTTTTGAGATATAAAAGAGCAGATGGAGCTAGCGAGCCAGCAAGCAGAGATGGGGAAAGATAGATGATGTTACACCACATGAAGACTTCCAAGGAGCCAAAGAATAGAAGCTGAAGAGACAAGGACCTTCCCCCAGAGCAGAGAGAGAGCCTTCCCCTAGAGACAATGCTCTGAATTCAGACTGCCAGCCTCCTAAATAGTGAGAGAAAAAAATTTCTGTTTGTTAAAGCCACCCACTTGTGATATTTCTGTTATAGCATCAGTAGACAACCAAAACAGCATGTGGCAAGAGATATTTAAAATTAACATAAAGACCATCTGTAACTCTTCATCCCTGAGATCATATCTGATACAAAGCAAATACCAAAAATATCCTTTTAAAACACAATGCTGAAATATTACGGTGGTTTTAAAAATAAGTCCACAAATTCTTTGATACTTCTCTTTTCAAGAGGTGGGGCTTCACAACTAGATGGTGCTCGGCTGCCACCACCAACTGCTGACAGGGATCACAATAGAGGGTTCTGACAGAGCTGGAGAAAAACGCAGAACAAAATTCCAACTCACAAAAAAAAAAAAAAAGACCAGACTTACTGGTCTGTCAGAGACTGGAGAAACCCCAAGAGTAGAGCCCCCTGACACCCTTTTAACTCACTACTGAATTCCCTCCTGAGGTTCACCCTTCAGCCAAAGATTAGACAGGCCCATAAAACAAAACGAGACTAAATGGGCACACCAGCCCAGGGGCAAGGACAAGAAGGGAGGAGGGGACAGGAAAGTTGGTAATGGGAAACCCAAGGTCGAGAAGCAGACAGTGTTGACATGTTGTGGGGTTGGCAACCAAATGTTACAAAACAATGTGTTAACACACTGTTTAATGAGAAATTATTTTCCTCTGTAAACCTTCATCTAAAGTACAATTAAAAAAAAAAAAGAGGCAGTGCTTCATTCCCTTCCCCTTGAACGTCGGCTGGACTTAGTGACTTGCTTCTAAAGAACAGAAGACAAGAGAAGTGATGGTATGTCACTGCTGAGATTAGATTATAAAAAGGCTGCAGCTTCCATCTTGGGGCATGCTCTCTCTCTCTTAGACCACTCACTCTTGGGAAGTCAGCCACCATGCTGTGTGCAGCACTAGGGAGGGGCCCACATAGTGAAGAACTGAAGCCTTTGGTCAACAGCCTGAGAGGAGCTGAGGCTTATGACAACATAAATGAGCTTAGAAGCAGACTCTCCAGCCCAGTGGACCCTAGAGAGGGCTGTAGTCCTGGCCAACAGCTTGACTGCAACCTTGTAAAAGACTCTGAGCCAGAACCACACAGCTAAGTTGCTCCCACATCTTGACCACCAGAAACTGTATGAAATAATAAATGCACATTGTTTTAAGCTGCTAAATTTTGAAGCAACTTATTATGTAGCAATAGGTAACTAATACAGATATACTCTAGGGATGACCATGTTCTTAGTATTTTATAAACATAATGTAATTCAGATATAACTAATTATAGCCTTCATTCCCCAGAAGCTCATGCCAAATTATCTATGAATTAAGTACAACGTTTTCCATTTGCGAGTCCCCACCAAAATTTGAGTGCCAAAAATAAAGGCAAACACTTCAGAAACATGTTTAAAAAAAACTTACCAAGATACCAAAATGTACTTGAAATTAAAATGCCCACTTGAATGCAGGAATGACTTACTGCAAACGTTGGTTAAATCAAGTGAGGTACTGCATTTCACACCGGCAGGTGCTATACTAAACATATGGTACTACATTTGTAGATGATTATCCTGAACGGTATGCTTAGCATGAATGCTAGACCTCAAAAATTAGCATTATATAAGAGTATCCTATGTGACTATCAAGAGGTAGCACAAGAGATACAATCTGTATCCTGACTGAAGTGGTGATTACATGCATCTAGACACGTGATCAAAGTTCCACAGAACTATTAATAATTAAAAAAAAAAAAAATGACTGCACATAAACACCAGTGAAATCCAAATTAGTTAACAGTATTGAACCAATGTCAATTTCCTGGTTTTGATCACTGTACTGTGATTATGTAAGATGGGGAAGCTGGGGAAAGGGCATGACAGAAACTTTCTACACCATTTTTTAAACTACTGTATGAGTATAGACTTGCTATGGGTCAGAACTGACTCAATGGCAATGAGTTTTTTTTGGCTTGATGTGAGTCTAAAATTAATTTAAAAAAAAGTACCCTACTGCTTTTATTTCTGGAGATGGTAAATTCCCTGATACAACATACAACCTGTTTAATATTGAAAATCCTTTAAAACAGAATGTGTTCTCCAATTTATATAAAGTTCAAAAAGCTGATCAATGGTGTTAACAGTCAGCGTTTACCCTTGGGGAGAAGAGTGGGAACAGTGACTGGGAGGGGGCCTAGGTGACAATGGTCCATTTTTTGACCCATTGGTGGGTTCACTTTTTCATTATCCAAACTGTATACTTCTCTGTATGTCTGTTAATATACTCCAATTAATGCGCATTAAAAATCATGTGTTTCTCAAACACATGCAATAATTACAAGGAGTTACAAAATTCATTTTGAACTAATTTTTTTTCTTTCATTAGCAAATGGTACTATATCTTACTTCCTAATATTTTATAAACATAATTTAATTCAGATATAACTAAGAGATTCATGCTATAGTCTTCATTCCCCAGAGGCTCCTGACAAATTATCTACAAATTAAGTAAAACATTTTCCATTTGAGAGTCCCTATCAAAATCTGAGAGTGCCAAAAATAAAGGCAAATACTTCAGAAACATACATTAAAAAAATAAAATCTTACCAAGACTGCAGAGGGCTTTTGCGCTGACCTTCAGACATCAATGTATGAGTATCAAGTTTACAGTGTCCTCCAATTTCACCACTCTGGAAGAAATCTTCCTTAAATCTGGTGTGTAACAAGAAATTAAGTTCAGAAAAATTTTGATGACTCAAGCATATGAATTGTAACTAATATGGCTTGCCAATCTCCAAAATCCTTTTTTTTTTTTTTTGTTAGGATTTAACATTTTATAATAATTTCAAACATTTACAAAGGTAGTAGAATAGGAACTTGATGCACTCATGACCCAGCTTTATAATGATCAACTCATGGCCCAACTGGCTCATCCACCCCACCCATTCCCCAACCCCATCGCCATGTTATTTTTTTTTTTAAATAATATTTAATTGTATTTTCAGTGGAAGTGTACACAGCAAAACAGGTTCACATTCAAAAATTTTTGTATGTATTGTTCAGTAATATTGGTTACAGTCTTCACATTGAATCAGCATTCTCATTATTTCTGTTCTAGTTGTTCCCTTCCCATTAACAGTCCCCCAATCCTTCTCATCTATGCTTTAGAGTATTTGTTGACCATTTGGTCTCATAGAGATTTAAAAAAAAAAAAAAAAAAGCACAATATTTAAGAGTGATATTCATTACTTTATGAGCTAACATGCTATTTAGCTAAAAGGTGACTTGAAGGGATAGTTCTGGTTCAAGGCTTAGAGAATTATCTCAGGGTAATAATCTAAATGATTCCTCCTGTCTCAGTGGGTTCAGTAAGTCTTGATTTTCAGAAAATTTGAAGTTCTGTTCCACATTTTTCTCCCTTTCTATCAGGATACACCTATTGTGTTCCTGATCAGAAGGTATGGTAGTGGTAGCCGGGCACCATCTAGTTCTTCTGGTCTCAGGGTAGAGGAGGCTGTGGCTCATGTAGACAAGTAGTCCTGTAGACTGGTTCCTTCTCTGACTTTTGGGATTTTTTCTTTCTTTTTTGCTCCAGACGAGTAGTGTGTTTGCTAAGACTGAGTGTCACCTTGGCTGGGCCATGATTCTCAGTGGTTTGGCAGTTATGATATAGTTTGGCAGTTGTAGGATGATGTTATCACTTCCATGATGAGTGTTAATATAATGTGATCACCTCTATGATGGGACCTGCTGTGAGTAGCCAATCAGCTGAAAAGGAGTTTCCCTGGAGGTATTGTCTGCAGCAAATATAAGTGAACTCTCTGGCAAGACTCGTGGGCTTTTGCTTGCTCTGGATCCTGCAGCTGGCTCCTGTTCGTCTGACTTCTGGTTCTTGGGACTTGAGCTAGCAGCTTACCTGCGGTCTGGCCTGCTGACCTTGGGATCTGTTGGTCTTCGCAGCCTGTGAGCAAGAGCCCTGCTGTCTGGCACGCTGACCTTGGGTTCGCCAGCCCCTGCAGCTACATGAATCAGGAGAAGCCTCCAGCCTGACCTACAGATTTGGGACATGCCAGCCTCTACAATCGTGTGAGCCACTTCCTTGATATAAATCTCTTTAAATAGATATTTATATGCTTAACTGGTTTTGCTTCTCTAGAGATCCCAGCCCATCATGGTTTGAATTCTGTCTCCATAAAAATGTGTATATCAGTTTGGCTGGGCCATGATTCCTGGTACTGTGTAATTTTCCTATATGTTGTAAATCCTGCCTCTATGATGTTCATGAGGGAAGATGGGTGGCAGCTGTGTTACTAAGGCTGGACTGGATCTACAAGACTGGACTGTGTCCTGAGGCAATCTCTTGAGATATAAAAGAGAGAAGTGAGCAGTAAGACAGGGGGACCTCATACCATCAAGAAAGCAGTGCTGGGAGCAGAGCGCATCCTTTGGACTGGGGTCCCTGTGCAGAGATGCTCCTAGTCCAGGGGAACACTGTAGAGAAGAAGGCCAACAGAGAGAAAAAGCCTTCCCCTGGAGCTGATGCCCTGAATTTGGACTTTTAGCCTACTATGACTATGAGGAAATAAACTTGTGGTATTTCTGGTATTTCTGTTGTAGTGGCACTAGATGACTAAGACACAGCCTAAGACATGTAGAAACCAATAGCTACATCTTAGAAGGCCACTTGCAAACTTTTAAGACCCCAGATGCTGCTCACCAGACTTGGGTGTAGAACACAAACTTTATGAACTATATTATGCTAACTGACTAACCTGTCCTGCAAGACTATGACCCAAAGTCTTTAAACCAAGAAAACTAATCCTGTGAGGTGACTGGTTATGTCTAAGATGTATCAATTTTATGACCCTTACTTGTTTTATTTCATAAATAACATACATACACATATACGAAATTTTTACACAAATAACGAGCACCTTCTGCATTTCCTTGCCAACTGCACCCTCTCCCTGCGAGCTATTTTCATAAGTACACTATGCTAATTTTTTTTATAGCAACATGTAAATAAAATTGGCATAGTGGCACTTATGAAAATACCTTGCAGAGGGAGGGTGCGGTTGGCCAATAAACACAGAAGGTGCACATTATTTGTGTAAAAATGTGGTATACACATACATATTTTGGTTGTTGTTGCAAAATTATATATAACATAGCATTTACTAAAACGCTGTGTGTGTGCGTGTGTTTGTGTGTGTACGTGTGTGCGCGTGTGTACGTGTGTGTCTACGTGTGTGTACGTGTGTGTGCGTACGTGTGTGTGCGTGCATGCGTGTGTGTGCACGCGTGCATGTGTGTGCGTGCGTGTGCGTGCACGCGTGCGTGTGCGTGTGTGTACACCTAGTAGCATAATCTGTCTTGGTTAAGCTATGCACACTTCTCTCACATTCGGTGCTACCTTTCTCATCACCATAAATCACCATAAATAAAAAGTGACTGCTGTCTAAAGAATGAGTCCCCCTCTCCCTCCCACCCCTGGTAATCATCAGTGAAGCTGGTCTCTGTATATATAGCCGTTCTTGTTGTTTTAGACAATGTGATCATACGATATTCGTCCTTTTGTGATTGACTTATTTCACTCAGCATAATGTTCTCTAGGTTCATCCACGTTCCAAGATGTTTTGGGAACTCATCTCTCTTTATGGCTGCATACTATTCCATCCTGTGCATGCACCACATTTTGTTTATCCATTCATCCCTAGGGTATATACCTAGGAGCAGAATTGCTGAGTCATAGGGTAGTTCTATTTCTAAGTTTTTGACACCGCCATGTTATTTTGAAGCAAATCTAAGATGTATCCCTGGATCTGAAAATATTTCAGAATTTCTATTCAATTTTAACAACAACCACTTAAGTACCTGTCATGATTTCTCTTGATGTTTCTTAAATCAAGGTAGAGGTTGGCCGCTCTGCAATATTGAAGATAACGGGAACATACCAGACCCGAGTCTCCCTGAAATAACGTTGAGAAAAGGGAAAAATAACTCCAAGTACTAAGATTGCAAGGACTTACAGAGACTTGCTGGACATGTTGACAGCATGTATACACAGATTCAAACCACCCAATACGCTGAGAAAAGCTTCTCAAAGACTGCATCTGTTGAAGGATTTTTCTCACCCCAGCAAACCTTGGTCAAGCACACCTTTGCAAAGTTTGCACACTTCCAGTTCACTGCAAAGAATTCCCAAATGCTCTATTTTTATCAAGGAGCCCTGGTGGCACAACGGTTATGCACTCAGCTGCTAACCGAGAGGCTGGCAGTTCGAACCCCCCCAGCAGCTCCTCGGGAGGAAAAGATCTGGTGCTGCTCCTATAAAGACTACAGCCTAGAAAACTCTCTGAGGCAATTCTACTCTGTCACATGGGGGTCACTGTGAGTTGGAATCAATTTGACAACACCTGACAACAACAACTACTTGTACTACCTCAAATTTTAAAGCTAAGATCTGTGTGTATGGTTCAGTCCAGTCCCCTTTAAAAAACAAAACCACGTACTTACACCATTACCCCTGACAGCTACGTGACAAACCATTTTCCAAAGCCAAGTGAAACAAAACAAGGGAGAATGCATGTGTAAGAGACATATAATTCACGGCAGAAATGGTAGTTTGCCAATTTTCATCAAAGGTATTCTCTGAGAACTATAAAACTTGTGGGAGATTCTGGCCCCACAGCAACAGGATGACAGTATTACCTAAATAATTAAACAAAGGAGTTTAAGAGTCAACTACTACAGCCTGTTTCTATTCCAACCAATCTGGTTTGTGTTCAAAGAGGAATCCCTTCAAAAAACTTTTATCTGTTCTAGATTTTATTTATCGATTCAAATGCCATTTTATTGCTTTACCCATAACTTCCTATTGAATATGAGCCTTAATCTTGACCCAAATAGTGTTTTGTTATCTGTAGCTGATAAGGGATTATACTCTGATACCAGAAAACTTATGAAGATAAATCTTGGTCAGGAAAGCATTCTACAAACCACATTAGAAGAGGTGTGCAAGGAGCATGTGATGGTTCATGTCACGTGTCAACTCGGCTATGCTATGCTATGCCGCCCAGGTGTTTGGTCACACACTAGTCTAGATGTTGTTGTGAAGGTATTTTGTTGAGGTGATTAACATTTGTCATCCATTGACTCTAAGTAAAGGAGATCACCCTCGATAATGTGGGTGGGCCTCATTCAATCAGCTGAAGGCCTGAAAAAGAAAAAACTGAGGTCTTGGAGAGAGGAAGGAATTCAACACTGTAACATACAAATCCTTCCTGAGTTTCCAGCCTGCTGCCTGCCCGACAGACTTCAGATTCAACACTGCAACATTAGGAACCCAAGGTCAAGAAGGGGAGAGTGTTGACATGCTGTGGGGTTGGCAACCAAAGTCACAAAACAATATGTGTATTAATTGTTTAACGAGAAACTAATTTGCTTTGTAAACCCTCATCTAAAGCACACTAAAAAAAAAAAAAGTCTACAATATCAATTCCTTCCCGAGTTTCTAGCCTGCCAGCTTGCCTTACAAATTTCAGACTTGTTATCTCCCACAATGGTACATGTCAATTCCTTAAAACAACTATCTGTCTGTCAGTTGATCTATCTATCTATGTGTATTCTCATATGACCACCCTGGTGACGTAGTGGTTAAGCGCTCAGCTATTAACCAGAAGGTAAGCAGTTCGAATCCACCAACTGCTCCCTGGAAACCCTATGGGGCAGTCCAGCTCTGCCCTACAGAGTCACTATGAATTGGAATCAACTAGATGACAAAAGATTTTTTTTTATATACCATCATAAAGGAGCCCTGGTGGCGCAATGGTTAAGCGCTTGACTGCTAACTGATGCAATGTAGTTCAGTAGAAAGTGCACAGGAAAAGATCTGCATTTCAATGTATAATTCTACATAGCAGCTGTGTGGTCTTGGAGAAGTTGCTTACCTTCTCTGAGGACCCTGTTTTCCTCTCTAGTAAAGTGGTTTAGTAGTATCTGTCCTGCCTATGGAATATAACGCTTGTGAGACTCAAACTAGCTTAATTTACAGAAAAGCTTTCTGTAAACTGTGAAGTGGTATACAAACATAGAGTGGTATGACGGGGGTGTGCCATCTATGCCAAACTACCTGACAGGAAATTTATCCAATTTATCTTCTTCAGCATACATTGGGGAGGGCAGGGAAATTTAAACCTAAAAATATGTTTTAAAAAAAAAAAAAACACTTCCCATTGAGTCGACTGTAACTCATGGCAACTCCATGTGTCAGAGTAGAACTGTACTCTATAGGATTTTCAATGGCTGTGATCTTTTGGAAGTAGATCGCCAGGACTTTCTTCTGAGGCCCCTCTGGGTGGATTATAACCTCCAACCCTTTGGTTAGCAGCTGAGGGCTTAACTGTATGCAGCACCCACTATCTGATACATGTGTGAAAACAAGGTCACAGTTTCCAAACGAAACAGAACTTACTTTTGGACATTAAATAAAATTCTAAGCCAATAAATAAGTGAGAGCAAGAGATTTCTTTCAAAGTGCCACCTACTTGCCTTGTATATTATAATAAGAAAGAAGCTCATTTCTAAGGAGCTAAAACACCCACCATTTGCTCAGGCTGGCAGAGCACATGTATCTCCTCCAGCCGCTCTCTGGCGTATCCAAAGTCAGCTTGTTTCCAGAATATGTCCTGAGCTGATTCAAGAGTGTCCGTCCTAATAGCAAACGAAAAGATTCCACTTTTTTTTTTTTTAACTTTTCCTGGACCTTGAATTTTCTTTCCAAAGGTTTGTTAAGTTGCTAGAAGTCTGTCGTTACTTTGATTTTTTTAAAGGATACTATCATAATCTTCCCAAAACTATCCCTAGCTACATGAAGCCATCAAAATAAGGTTATTCCCAGATTAGTCCCTTAAAATAAAAACACACAACAGAAATACATAAAGTTGGGGTCATCCGGAACTGAAGAAAACATACTGTTAATTGTGCTTTCTTTGCCCCATTAACCTTGCATGCATTGCAAGTACTAATTATACTTAACTCTCCCGGGCAGAATCAAGAGGAAACTATCAATCTGTCTTCTTTAGAGTGTTCTTTGTTATTGTTGTTAGTTGCTATCAAGCCAATTCTGACTCATAATGACCGACATGTGCAGAGTAGAACTGCTCCATCGGGTTTTCAAGGCTGTGACCTTTCGGAAGCAGATCACCAGGCCCATCTTCTAAGCTGCCTCTTGGTGGGTTCGAATCACCAACCTTTCAGCTGGTGGTCGAGCACTTAATCCTTTGTGCCACCCAGGGGCTGTGTGTACATTTGGGGGAAAAATATTTTCTGTGATCCAGTTTCACCCCTCTGGCAGAGGGAATGACAGCTATTCCTACCCCAGTGGGAGATAGTTCAGTTGAACTCATGACTGCGTCTGCAAATTAATATCTAAAGGAATTACTATCTAAAACCAAAAGAACCCAGCTGGGAATTACAGCATTAACATACAGCACAGAGAAAGAAGACATGAAGGAGGAAAAGGTATTCTTTATGGAAACTTACCATCCCATGTCGACATAGCTACAAACAGGGTAACCAAATCTGAACCCTGGTTTGCAGGATTTCTCATAACCCCAGCAGTACTTTAGATTTTCTGAGTGTTTCTAGAACATAAAATAGGTACAGTTAGACTGTCTCCCTCTTCTGACATTTAGCAACAAACAAGTCTTAGACTTTTCCATGAAAAAAACAAATCTTTCCTAGAACTCTCAGTTTTACTTCTTATAATATGTATTCATGTAATGAAGATGCTGTTGTTAGTGACTGGCCAGTAGTCTCCGACTCATGGCAGCCTTATGTAGAACAGAATGAAATGCTGCCCAGTCCTGTATCATCATCTTCGTGCTGGTTGGTATGTCTGAGCCCACTGTTGTGGCCACTGTGTATTCTGAGTGCCTTCCAACCTAGGGGGCTCATCTTCCAGCACTATATCAGACAACATTCTGTTGTGATCCATACTGTTTTCAATAGCTAATTTTTGGAAGTAGATCACCAGGTCCTTCTTGCTAGTCTGTCTTAGCCTAGAAGCTCCACTGTAACCTGTCTACCATTGTTGACCCTGCTGTATTTGAAATACTGGTGGCATAGCTTCCAGCATCATAACAACATGTAAGCCACCACAGTACGACAAACTGACAAAGGGGTGGTCATGAAAACAAGTAGAGTAAATTCTAAGAACAGAGGTCCCAAAGTGCTCAACAACAATTCTCCTTAATCACTCTCCCCACCATGTCTGTCCCTTAAACCAAAAGTCTAGCCTTTACCTAGGCTACCAAAACAAACAAACAAAAAAATCCATTGCTGCCAAGTCGATTCTCACTCATGGAGACCCCATGTGTTATAGAGCAGAACTGTTCCACAGGATTTTCTTGGCTTTAACTTCTACAGAAGCAGACTACAAGGCCTTTCTTCTGCGGCACCAGGGGGTGAGTTTCAAACTACCAACCTTTAGGTTCATAGCTGAAAGCCAACAGCTAGTGTCACCCAGGGACCCTAGACTAGCAGAGACCACTGGAATGAGAATGTCCTAAAGTAACTGACGGAACTGCCTTCCTCACTGAGCAGACGCATTCAAAAGTCAGTCTCTAAAGAGGCATATAAATTGGAATTTCTATTACCAAAAGAATCACAGTGAAATTAGAATGAGTCGGCAACTCTACTCATCAATCAAGGTCAGCAGAGACCCCATAAGACGCGGACAACTGGGTTCTGCAGCCCTTGGGAGACACAGCAGCTACCATGGGCCAGTGACCTTGGGACGCTCCTCTGCAGGCCCAGGAGCAATGCTGGTCTGCTTCCTGGGTTTGTCTTTCCACGTTTCCTGTGTCAGCGCCATGGGAAAGGAAGTGTCTCACAATGTTCAGCTTTGATCTCTAAGGCCCCATGAGATGTCTTAACAGGCTCCAAGTCAAGCCCTTTCCAGCTACTCCAAAACAAAAAGAAGTCCACAGTAATAGTCATCAATTATGTGGAGACAGAGGCAGGGGTGTTATTACTGAAATTAAGTGGTAAGATACCCTCTTAAGTGCAGTTCAAGAAAGGTGTGACAGGAGCTGGTTGAATGGACGCGGGAAATCCAGGGTGGAAAGGAGTATGCTGTCACAGTATGGGGAGAGCAACCAGGGTCACACAGCAGTGTGTGTATAAATTTTTGTATGAGAAACTAACTTGAACTGTAAACTTTCATTTAAAGCACAATTTAAAAAAAAAAAAAGGTGTGACAATTGTTCATTTTAACTAGATGTTCTTTCTGCATAAAATCTAATTCTCGCTCCTTCACAGAGGATAGAAATAGTATTGGCTGCCTTGTTTTCCAAATGCGGACTGTAAATTTCACCTCCTTGAATCAGACATAATTTTAAGCAAAGTTTAGTCACGTGGAAGCATTTGATGAAATCCATCAAATGGCTGAATCGCAGTTACACTGGAAACAGGATTTTACTTTCAAGTCCAGGTTATGAATCACAACTAGTAAGCCAGCCAAAATTGCATCCTGCTGAAAATAAGTAAGAGAAGAAGAAATAATACCTACCTTATAAGGGCAACGTGGGTCTTTCTTACAGAGGGTGGCAATATGCCTGTTGTTGTGCAGAAAGTAAGGAATGTGCTCCTCTGGCAGGCGGAGGCTGGCATAGTCAAACAGAGGTTTGCCGGCAATGCCGTCAGCCTCAGGACAGGCCTCGTCTTGGCCACACAATGGAACTTCATGAAGTAATACTCCAAAGACAAGCAGCATTAACATAGCAGCCTCCAAACCTAGAGATCAAATTAAGAAAATCTTCACTACAAAATTTCCCTTAAAAGTCAAAGAAAAGGGTCGGGGCTAAGCATAATTACAACCAAGTTTGCTACCTCACTGAGCAGTGTCCCTTTATTCAATAAATATTTACTGAGCACCTACTATGTATTGAGCACTGTGTTGGGAGCTAGCTATACAGGGGTGAACACAACAAGAAAGATCCCTGCTCTCATGGAGCATATAAGCCAGTGCAAGAGACGGCCACCAACCAACCAAATAAACAACTTCAGATGATATGAATCAAACAAATGTGGGGCTAGCAAACTTCTGTACAGGGCCAGATAGCAAATACTTGAGACTTTTAGGGCTATATGGTCTTTGTGGCAACTATACCTTTGTCAGGAAATCAACCATAGCCTATGCTAAAGAATGGGTGTGGCTACGTCCCAGTAAAACTTTATTTACAAAAATGGGGGGGACTCTATTCGGCCCAGTTTGCCTGCTTGAAATAAAGTCATGGCACAGTGGTTAAGAGCTACGGCTACTCAACAAAAGGTCGGCAGTTCAAATCCACCAGCCTCTCCTTGGAAACCCTATGGGGCAGCTCTACTCTGTCCTCTAAGGTCACTATGAGTTGGAATTGACTTGACGGCAACAGGCTGTAGTAGCAGTAGTGAAATAAAGAAAGGTAACAAGATAGAGAGCCATAGTGCGGGGCTTAAGAACACGGACTTTGAAGCCAGGCCACATGAGTTTGAATCCCTGCTCTGCTGTTTCCTAGCTGTGTAATTTACAGCAAGTTATTTAACCTTTCTATGCCTCAGCTTTCCTGTCTGTAAAATGGAAAAAACTATAAAATCTTCCTCATAGGGCTGTTATGAATTAAATGAGTTAAATATTAGCAAAGTCTTTAGAAAAGTACCTGGAACACATCAAATGCTACATATATGTTTATTAAATAGATGTTTAATAAACATTTGGGCTGAGACCTGAATGATGAGGAGACAGCCATTGAGTCTTGGGAGGCGAAAACACGCAATGGAGAAAGGAGAGGAAGTGCAATGGAGGGACGGTGTGCATGTCTGCTGAATAGAAAAATAGAACCCAATCATCATGTGAGTACATACTACGTGCCAGGGGCTCTTCTAAGCACCGAGAATGCAGCAATGAACATGAGGTTGTGAACAAAACTCCTTGCCCCTGTAAAGCTGACATTCTAGTGGGTATAATAATAATCTGTGATAATAATAAGTAAGACTTAGAAACTCCAGGAGAGAAATCAAGGCAGTCTGCCTTTAGACTCTCCCCCGTCCTGCCTTAACACTGAGTACTGTTACCCGAATAGGGTCCGTGCCCTGGAGCAGTCGAGCCAACGAAACATACTGCAAGTCAGAAAGAGTGAGAAAGTTTTAATTCAGGAGGTGTACACCAATGGGGATTTGACAGCAATGCAAGGCTGTCTCTATGAAGTCCCGAAAGGCATTTTTACATTAGAGCTTATGTGTGATTTTTACAAAGGTCAGAAGTGTAGTTATTCATTACAAGGTAATTATAAGAGACTCTTTATCGTACTACAGAGATACATGCCAGACATTTCCTTATCTGACATCTGGGCTCTAATCTTCTTGGGGGGGGGGGGTGTGAGGTAGGGAGGGGTTCCTAAGTCACAGGTGGCCCAACAGAGCAAAACAGTCATTAACAAAAATATGCGAAAAGGGAGAAGGCAAGAAGAAAAAAAAGTAACGTATATAGGTTCATCATGGCGTTAGTTATGTCAAGCTCTCAGTTGCCCATTCTGAAAAGCAGCAAACACGCTGGGGAGTCTTAGGGTCATGGCACTATGAAAAGATAACGATCACTAACCTTATCGCATTTCTAACTCACCCTGTAAGGATTTTATCTACTGGGCCAGATTTTTCTAACATATCCCAGACAATAATCATGCCATTCTTAGTTCGTTAAAGGCCTTTTCTAAAAAAGCAGTGACTCAAACCCTATGGAGCACAGTTATACTTAGAACAGACTCGATGGCAACTGGTTTGCACTATTAAAAAAAGAAGGAAAAAAAAAGGCACTTTCTACCAAATGATAGAGCTATATAGTTAGTACATCTTAGATGCTTTCCAGCAAGGTCTGCTGTTCACTGGAGCATGCTGGCTGCTTTCATATTCGGCCTTCTCTGATCATGGGCAATGGAAACCGGGGCCTTTAGAAATAGACTGCTATGTTCAATCAAACCTCAAGTTGTAAGACCAAGGGATCATAACTGGACAGTGGGGATGCCAGGAAGAAATCCTTTTCTCCACTGGAGTGGTGAATATAGTGGTTTTCCTTTTAGGTGGCTCTAAAGACTGTTATCATCTGTTGTAAAACTGATCTGAATTATATTTTTAGTTAGGACTTTCACCCAATAGTACATTGATACCAATTTTACAAAATTTAAAAAACATATATTAATTGGAACAATGACTCTATTGACAGTAAAAATATTTACCTCTTTAAGCCTCAGCTCCACCCGGAAGCTGCTAGGATATTTTAGGTAGCTCAAACCTGTCAGAAATGAAACAGATTGCCTTAAAGTGATGCTAAAATACCTTATCATCCAGGTGATTTTTTTTTTTTTAATTTTGCTTTAGGTGGAAGTTTACAGCTCAATTTAATTTCTCAAAAATTTATACACATATTGTTTTGTGACATTGGCTGCAATCCCCACAATGTGACAACATGCTTCCCCTTTCCACCCTGGGTTCCCAGGGTCCATTCATCCAGTTCCCATCCCTTCCTGCCTTCTTGTCCTGCTTTTTGACAGGAGCTGCCCATTTGGTCTCAAATATTTGATTGAACTAAGAAGCACATTCCTCATGTGTATTAATTTTTTGTTTTAGAGGCCTGTCTAATCTGTGTCTGCAAAGTGTGCTTCGGGAGTGGCTTCAGTTCTGGGTTAGCAGAGTGTCTGGGAGCCAAAGTCTTGAGGGGATATTTTGAATTAAAGGATATATTAACATACAAAATAATTTAATGAGATAACCCATAAGCAGAGGGCCTGGCATTTAGTTGGTGCTCATGGTGCTGCATTTTTTTCCTTATTAAATAAAACCAGTTGCTCTAGTCAATGCCCATTCATGATGACCCTATGTGTGTCAGGGTAGAACTGTGCTCCACAGGGTTTTCAATGGCTGATTTTTCAAAAATAGACAGCCAGGCCTTTCTTCTGAGGCACTTCTGGGTGGACTTGAACCTCCAGCCTTTTGGTTAGCAGCAGAGCATGCTAAACATCTGCACCACCCAGGGACTCCTTTCTTAATGAATACCACACTTAAAAGCACCTACAGGTGCAACCCTTAAAATAGTAAATTAACAGGCTAGGCTCTAATGGTGAGCAGGAAGGAGGTGGCCACTTTATACATTAACAGACATGAACAGAAACAGCATACTTAGCATACATAACATTCTTAGGGACAAACAAGTTCTCAGGTTCTCCCTGGAGTAGTTCCACTCACGGAATCACACTGCTCTGAGCTAGCATGGCTAGCCTTAAGGCTCAAGAGGCAACACAGCCAATCTTTTGACTCATCTTTCCCAGTAATAAAGTCACTGTTTAGACCAAGTCCTGACCTGTGGTTACCCAAATCCATTGTCCTCGACTGAGTACTGGATATAACCAAACTCACCAACCCACGGAAAAGAAAAGCCTTTAGGTTATGGGAAAATTAAGACACCATTGAGAAATCTGGTTTTTACAGAGGGCACGTACCCACTTGCATAAGCATGCATTAGCATGGCTGTTAGCGCTTGAAAGTATAACCCCAGGGCTTGGCAGAAAGCCGTTCTGGAGTTGAGTCCTCTTGCAAGGCCCCCCGGGGAGGGATGGGTGCACTTTCTCCACCGGAAGGGAATTTTATTGGCTGCGCTACTTTTTTCTTCAGCACAAAGCTCACTCTTGTATCCCTTCATTAGATTTCCACAGGTCTAAAAAAGGGGGCGGGGAAGCGGGTGCCTGAAAGATGATTAGGGTGAAGCCCAGAGGTGACAGGGACCGCAGTGGGTGAGATAGAGACGTACTCTGTGGCACAGCTTGGGAAAGTTTAAAGAAGGCAGCAGACAAACGAAAGACACAGGCATCTGGGACTCGCGATCCCTTCTAAACGACTCTTCCCACTTTTGCAGTAAAGTCTCACGGTCTGTAAGGCAGGGGTCAGAAAAGGCTTGGCTGCCTGAGATGCCGAAGTAGAGGTCCACCAGCGGTCTGCTGTAACGTCGCTCGGGATTGTGGCGGGGTCAGCGGCGAACGCCCCTCCCAGCTACCAAGCCGCGCTCGGGCTCGACTCCAGGCACCACCCGGGGCTGCCTCGCGGGCGCAAAGATCTCCGGAACCGCCCGCCACCCGGCACCGCGGCGCCCAGGGCCCTCAGGCGGCCTGGGATGGGCCTGGGGGAGCGGCTCCACCCCGGCCCGGGACCCGTCTACGGGTCGCGGGCCGGGGACCGGGTGTCCTTCTCCGCGCCCAGCGGGCTCCTAGGAATCCTGCGCGCGGCGGCAGGCGCCCTGCGCCCGGACCCGGAGGGCCACAGTCGGCTGCCCCCATGCCCCTCTCCCCGGCCCGCGAGCCATGGGAAGGCGCGCGGGGAGCGTGCAGAGGCTGCAGCCTGCCGGGAAAGCGCGCCGGGAGCGGGCAGGCTGGCTCCCCGCGCACGGGCAAGAATCGCGCGCAGAGCGCGGCCACGGCGGGAAGGGGAAGTGGGTAAGGCCCCGCGAACCGCGGGACGAGTCCCACCTGGAGCCGGGGCTACCGAGGAGGAGAAGGAGACGGCGGCTGCTGGAAGAGGGAGTCGTCATAACCGGCTAGTGCCGCTCACCGGAAACCTCGGGCGCTCGAGCTGGGCCAGGGGGCGCCAGGGAGCAACTGGGACACCTTCGGCAGCCTGCGTCCGCGCTCTGTCGAGGGAAGTGCTCGGCGCGGAGCCCGAGGCAGGGAGCGCGGCTGCAGCAGGAAGGGGGCTGCAGGCCCTTTCTGTTTCCCCTAAGGTGAGTGGAGAGCCTCTGACCCTGCTTCCGAAGCTAGACCCGAAAGAAGCGGGATTTAAAGGAGCTGGACCCCATCGATCTCAGCAACCTTCTCGTCCTTGGAAGAAAGAGATAAGGCGCTTAAAAGACTCTGGGGCAGGGCAGGTAGAACATGTGACTCCGTTTTCGTCTTCATTCTGATTGCGGGGGTGTTTTTACTGTTTTCCTAATTCAGGCAGGAGTTGTCGCCCCAGCTTTCCAATGTGGGGCCTGAACGTGGTTAGCAGCAGACACTTGTAGTGATGAGGATCCTTTGGAGTCCACACACATTTTAAAGGATACTTGCCAATATCTGTACCTATCCGTTAACTCGTCATGACCAAATGCTAGCCTCTGGAGTTTATCATATTTTGTTGTTAATTTATAATTATTTGAATAATTGTTCATTTTTATTATTTTATTATGATTATTTGAATGCCTGTCTCCCAGTCGTCTCTTGGCCGGCTCAGTTCTGGCACGCTGTCTTGTATATCAGACAGCATCATGGAATTGATCATTAAATACCGATTCAACTTGAACTGATTAAATGAAGGAATTAATGAATTTTGGTACCATCAAAAATAAACTTGTTCTCATACACATAAAGTTGTCAGTATTGAAGAGTCATAAGGAAACTCAGCAGTTTATTTCCAATAGCTTATGTGCTTTTTTTTTTTTTGTACTTCAGGCGAAGGCTTACAGAACAAATAGTTTCTCGTGAAACAGTAGTACACATATTGTTTTATGACATTGGTTAACAACCCCACAACATGCCAACCCTCTCCCTTCTCGACCTTTTTTTTTTTTTTTTTTTGGTGAAAATATACATAGCCAAAGATACACCATTTCAAAAATTTCTATGTGCATAGTTCAGTGACATCGACTACGCTCTTCCAGTTGTTCCGCTATTCTCACTTTAGATGAAGGCTTAAAGAACAAAATAGTTTCTCATTTAACATTTAGTACATGTTGCCCTATGACAATGGTTAACAATCTCACAACACATCAACACTATCCTGACTCAACCTTGGGTTCCCTATCACAAGCTTCCTTGTACCCTTCTGCCTGCTGTATGTGCTTTTTTTTTCAATAATAAAAAATTTAAATGCTATTATGAGAATTGTTACAAGTTCCAGTTAGGGATTAGCTAAATGAGGAATATTATCTGGATTTTTTTTTTCCCAAATAATACCAACAGCAAAAACATATGTTACTTAGCATGTGCCAGCCACTATTCTAAACCAGTTTACAGTATTAACTAGTTCATTCTTTATGTAAAAAACTTTGCCCTATAAGGAAGCTACTACTCTATTATACTTTGTCCATCCCATACTAATGACAGTAATTTTTAAAAATGCTTTCTCAGCCTACTTGCCACCATCCTATTTTTGTCATGTACAGGAAATGTAGCTTTCCTGTTAGTTGATTTAAAGTGTAATCATTTAAAATAAATTTTTAAACAAGTTGGTTTTCCACTGAGTGATGGGTAATAAAAAGAAAAAAAAGTAATATATTGAGGAAGGTTCCTAAAAATAAGTTAGTCTTAATTGCAAGGATATACAAACCAATCAGATTGGCATGGCATCCACATGGTACTATTTTAAATGCCTCCATATTGAGTAGTGGTCACTCAGACTCAGGAAAGGAAGATATGTTCCGAACATTGAGAACACGAGGTACAGTTCTATCTTACTGCAGCAGCCATTCTCAACATAGTCAATGTTAAAATTTACTTTTAAACTTACTTCAAATTGACATTACAATAAACTCAGATATCTGTCTATCAATAGACCGGCTGAATCAACTATGGTATGTCCATACAACGTTGAACTATGCAGGTGTTAAGAATATGTTGTTATTAAATGCCATCAAGTCGGTTCTGACTCATAGCTACTCTGTGTACAACAGAGCGGAACATTGCTTTGTCCTGTGTCATGTTCACAATAGTAGGTGTGTTTAAGCCCATTGTTGCAGCCACTGTATCAATCCATCTCAGTAAGGGTCTTCTTTTTCACTGACCCTCTGCTTTACCAAGCATGATGTTTTTCTCCAGGGATTGGTTCCTCCTGATAACATGTCCAAAGTAAGTGAGACTGAAGTCTCACCACCCTTGCTTCTAAGAATTCTGGCTGTACTTCCCCCAAGAAAGATTTGTTCATTCTTCTGGCAGTCCATGATATATTCTTCGCCAACACCGTAATTCAAATGTGTCAATTCTTCAGTCTTCCTTTTTCATTGTCCACCTTTTGCATGCATGTGTATCGATTGTAAAGACTTGGATCATGCATATGAGGCTCTTGGCTTGGGTCAGTCACACCTGAGTCATCAAAGTGACATCTTTGGTTTTTAAGATTTCAAAGAGGTCTCTTGTAGATCTTCCCAATGCAATATGTCATTTGAGTCCTTGACTGCTGCTTCCTTGGGTATTGATCATTGATCCAAGTAAAATGAAATCCTCAGCAACTTCAATATTTTCTGCATTTATCATGATGTTGTTTATTGGTGCAATGTGAGGATTTTTGTTTTATGTTGAGGTGCGACCTATACTGAAGGCTGTAGTTTTTGATCTTCATCAGTGTTTCAAGTCCTATTCACTTCTGGCAAGCAAGTGAACGGAGAGCAGCTAAAGTGAATGGAGGAAATGAGGGAAAAGCTGAACGGAAGATTTCGAAGGGCAGCTCGAGAAAACATAGGGAAGTATTATAATGAAATGTGCAAAGACCTGGAGTTAGAAAACCAAAAGGACACACTCAGCATTTCTCAAGCTGAAAGAAGTGAAGGAAAAACTCAAGGCTCAAGTTGCAATATTGAAGGATTATGGGCAAAAAACTGAATGATGCAGGAAGCATCAAAAGATGGAAGGAATACACAGTCACTGTACCAAAAGGAACTGGTCCACGATCAACCATTTCAGGAGGTAGCATATGATCAAGAGCCGATGGTATTGAAGGAAGAAGTCAAAGCTGCACTGAAGGCATTAGTGAAAAACAAGGCTCCAGGAACTGATGGAATACCAATTGAGATGCTTCAACAAATGGATGCCAACACTGGAGCTGCTTGCTCGTCTGTGCCAAGAAATTTGGAAACAGCTACCTGGCCAACAGACTGGAAGAGATCTATATTCGTGCCCATTCCAAAGAAAGGTGATTCAATGGAATGCAGAAATTATCAGTCTTTATATATCGCAGGATATGTTAGAGTGAAAAAAGCAAGATATCATATGACCTTGAGCAAGTTACTTTTCTTCTTTTTTAAAATCGAGATAATAATGGAATCAACCTTAAAAAGTTGTTTTCATTATAAAATGCAGGTCCACAATCCCTTTTCCAAAAATCCTTGGGGCCAGATGTGTTGAAGAATTTTTTTTATAGGATATGCGTACTGTTTAGTATCCTATAGAGCCCTGGGTCAGCACCCCATAACTTAACACAGTATTTCTGCAGCAAAATGTATGAGTTTTCACACGTGAGGTAAATGACAACAAATAGCCCCATGTCAGCTCAAGTCAGGTTTTACTACTAAGTAGTTTTGACAGCAAACTTATTATAAAAAATCTGGTTTTCAGAGTTTTCCAGATTTCAGAATAGAGAATAAGGCATTGTGATCTATATAGATGAAATCCTTACATGGTGCCTAGGACAAACTAAGCACTGTTTCTTATCATCAACACGACCACACATACGGATTTTTAAAAATTACAGTTTCTAAAGAGGCAAATGGGCATGGCATTGAATGAAACTGAAAAGAACTCCTCTATCTACCATGTTCTGCCCACTGCTACCTGTAAAGGCAAGAAGAGTTTAATATTAAGCAAACAGAAAACCTCCCATTAGCCCTTAGTATTATTTGAGGATTCTAAATACTAAATTGAGCTTACTTGTTGGGGCAGTGAAGGAATAAATTCTGCACAGTTCTAAGTAAATTATCTGCATCACAACTGTGGATTACTAAAGTATTTGTTTTTTTTATTATTTGAGAATAAGTATCAAGAAGATACATTTAGTTTCTGTTCTATCTTGTAAAAGGACATGATTTGTTAAATGCTAGAACTGGCTATGTGTAAAAGCCATGTTAGAAAGTACTTTAAAGGATCAAAGTTGCAGATTTTAATAATACAAGCAACATGAACTCAGGAGTAGAAGATAACTTATTTTATCTGTTATTTGAATACAGAAATGTTAGAAGGATGTCTCAATACTAAAGATTAAAAATAGATACAAATCATCCTTACAGACATTAGCAGTTACAATAAGTAAATTCTTAGTATAGTTTTCCAAAAATATATCTTCATTAGAAAAACTATGCTGAATGACTAATATATTCTTAACAATATAACCCCTAAATCTGGGTTTATCCTCATTTTCTTAAAATAAGAAATCCAAAGTTATCTTCATAAAACAGTATTACTTCATTCATTGGTACTGATCACTCTTGTGTTAAAAATGAAATACATTATTACTATTTTAAAATCTTTATTCAAATCAGATCCATGATTATTATTTACATTCTCTTTCATTTAGAACTAAAATAGTATCAATCTGTAGTTTAAATCCTACTTTTAGCCCTTTACAACATATGTAATTAAAGTTGTTATACTTTCAAACTGACCTAGAATGGGGAAAATTAGTTTTTAATGAAAAATTATGGTATATGAGAACATAAATGTATACAAACTAAACAGAGAGTAAAACAACATAAAACATCTACAGTCATCTCCTCCTTTTTCTTGTGGCTATTTCCTAAATACTGTAAATCATGTACTCTTAATCAGCATTTGAATAAATTTTCAATTATTAAATAAATCATTTGAAGATCATGAGAAAAAACTTTTTCCTGAACAGTCTTTTCATTTACTTAACTACAGAAGCTCATGTTTCCCGAAGTCAGATTATCCATATTTAGAATCTCCTAAATCACAACACACGTAGATATTTTCGTACATTCCACATGCTAAAAACACTGTACAACTGGAAGTTCTCAAAAAAGAGGCAAAGGAACAGTAGTCTAGGTTTAGCCTCCAAAGGGTTGGAAAGACCTCTGCGATCCGTGCTTGTCTTTATCTCCAAATGTCACCATTCACACCTTGTCTACTTTTTTGTATTTCTGAAATTGTTATATCTTCATGTTTTCTTCCAAGAATTGAAAATATTTAACGGCAAACTACTTTCTTATCCATAAAATATACGTATTCTTTTACTAGAAAATGGATAAGGCATTTTTAATGACAACAGCAAAATACAGCAACCAATGTTCAACAGGTATTCTGCCACTTAAGAGTTTTTCAAGAAACTGATTCAGTACACCTGAATTTATCAATGTATCAAGTGATTTAACTAAATTCACAGCAGTCAAAATAAGTTCAGCAGGAATATCAGCTGTTAATTTGTGAATAAAGAGTAATGTATGATAAAGAAATTTAAATAGCTGTTTATTATTTTTAAAATCAAATAAACTGGAAACACTAAAATTTTATTAAATCAATTTTATTATTGTAAGAAGGATCAAGAAAAAATAAATCGTTTAATATTATGAAATTATAACGTATAGGAAAGAGTTTTATTTAAATCCTTTCTTGCAACCTGAAGGCTTTTTGTTTTTGGTTTTGGTTCACTGTTGGATATTTTAAAAGAACAATTTCAAAATTCCTAAACTCATAGTTTCAAATGCTTGACAGAATTCTGCAGTTTAAGTGTCCTCAATTTTCTAATTCTGTACATTTCTTATTGCTATCAGTTTTGACCTTCTGCCCCTGAATACTTAGGAAAAAAACCAAGCTGACAAAAAGATATTTGTGCTTTTTACCACTAAAATACAGGAAATTAATTTTATGAATTCGGCTCACACTCAAAGAATATTTACTGATGCTACAAATCAGAGATCTAATGACAGAAATGCTATCTGGAATACAAAAAGAAAGAAAATGAGGTCGCTCCAGTTCCTCTGGAAGCTCTCCAAAATTCTTCAACATGGCTTACATTTAGTTACACTCCAAAATACTAGTGTTTAAAATTTAACTGAAAATTTAATGAGAATTTTTATTTGTAAGTAAAGGCAGTTAACTGACTTTTAGTAATAAAATTATCAAGATATTTAACACAGGTCTAAAACACAGACCGGTTAAATTCTGAACAAACTAACATTTGGAAGACGGCATAGCTATTTTTAAAGCTATGCCATACTATTTTTGTGTTTAAGTGTCAAGGAAAAAAAAAGGTAAATTATACAGAATTGCAGAATGCCAAATTTAAATTAACTACTGTAACTATCTTATATTCTAATATTCTGGAATATCAGTCAGTTTTTTAATGTGCCAAAGACATGGCTTTACAAAATGTAACAAGAAACTGTGTTAATAATTACATGCTTTTTATTAATTTTGGAGCCCTGGTGGCACAGTGGTTAAAAGCTCAGGCTGCTAACCAAACGGTCAGGAGTTCAAATTCAAAAGCTGCTCCCTGGACACCCTATGGTGCAGTTGTACCCTATGTAGGATCACTATGAGTCGGAATCAACTCAATGGCAATGAATTTTTTATTAATTTTATAGGGCAGTAAATCAATACCTCTTCAAAATCACTTAAATGTTACTGATCCCATCACAAAATCATTATTAAGTAAAATTTTTCCACCATCCAAGTATGCCTAAATAAGTTTGAATAGCTGCAGCTTTCTCCTGGCAGGTAACAAAAAGGACATTTGTACAGACTTACTCGTAGAAGCTGAGTAAAGTGAGTTCATGTACTAAGTACTACACCAATTTCTGGCTGAGAACATGAAATTTAGAAAACTTTCAGACCAAAAAGTAAAAAATATTTCAATTATTCAGCCTTTAAATTTCAGACAGTGTATGACTTCTACAATAAAATTTAGCTCAAAATTTAATAATGGCAGGTAACTTTTTACTTGAACATTTACTGTACATTTTCATTCAACATGTTGAAGATGTAAGTGTAAAAGACTCCAAAGTTTCAATGTTAACACTGCTCTTTAAATGTTCTCAATATATACACACACATATAAATTATAGATACATCCCTACTATACATATATGAGCACCACTCCCCTTCCATAACCAGATTGCCATGAGGATAAAGTAATAAATCTCTGTGCTGTACAAAGCAAAATAAAATGGATGCTTTAAAGAATTAATCTTTAAAGAAGAGTTTCAAAAATAAAGTTCAAATATTGCACAAAATAATTTAACTGCAAATAGTACTGCACACTGTAAAAGTCATCTTTCACTTCCTGAACTCTACAGTAAATCTCATTTTGTAATTCTTTAGAAGAATTTATTGGAAGTCTTCATTTAGATATTACATGTTTACATTCAGTTTGATGGGAATGCAATTTTCAGAAGTTAACTGAGCCTTTGTCTTAGAAGTTCATCTATTTGAGTCTTATACATATTTTTCACATCTTCAAGGTCTAGTCGAAGCTCTTCTGCCTCTTCTGCTTTTTCTCCATACATCTGCAGAATAGTGTTGTATCTTTGATCCAAATCCTACAAAATGTTTCCAATTTTTAAAATCACTGCACAGAAGATGTTTAATATTATCATAACATTACAATTTAAATAAAAGTATATCCTCATCTCTTAAAATTTAAGCTCACACTATGAACTAAGTTGGAAGGCATAGCAAGGAAAGGAATTTAAAAAAAAAAAATCAACAAGTCAGATGGTTTACAATCTTACCAAATCTCTCCACTAAATCTACAATTTTCTCCATACATGACTTACTTTTTTTCTCTCCTATCAATGTTAACAACACTTGATGCAATTTAAATCTCTTTGATTCATTGTGGGTAAGTATCTCCTGGCACTGAGCTCACAGGAAAAGTCAAAAGAAAATATCTTTTCATTTAAGGTTTAACATTGTCTCCTAAAATCCAAATATGCTAATTGTGAAGACACATATAATGTCAATGAATAAAATATTACTAATGTCATGTATTGTTGTTAGTTCCCATAGAGTCAATCCCTATTCATTGAGACCCCATGTATACAGAGCAGAAGTGTTCCAAAGGGTTTTCCAGGCTATGACATTTTAGAAGCAGATCACCAGGCCTTACTCCCGAGGAGAGTGTGGGGTTTGAACTGTCAACCTTTTGGTTGGCAGTCCAGTGCTTAACCATCTGCGCCACCCAGGGACTCCAGGTCATGTATAGTGCAATCTTCTTATAATGAGCCTTGGCCAAATCTATTTCTTCTCCTATACGAGTCTAAGCACGGCTGTGAAAAATACTGAGTAATGTAACAAGCAAAATGAAAAAAATTTGTCCCAAGTTCTTTACTTAAATGTTAAAACTCTGGTGTGTTCTAAACTAACCGCTGACCTTTCAGTTAGTAGCAGAGCACTTAACACTGCGCCACCAGGGCACCTTATCAGATATTAAAACTCTGATTTTCAAAAAAAATCATTAAAAATATACTTTATATAAACTAAAAATATGACATTTAATATAACTGTATTAAAATATTTTAGACTCATCTTTAACCAAAGCTTACTTACTCTTAGCTGAGTTCGAAGTTTGGGTATCTCCTTCACTTTCTCTTCAAGTTCATCATTTTGATGTGTTAATTTAACTAGCTCTTCAGCCATTATTGATCGGGTTTTTTCCAGATTGCCAATTTCTAGCTGAGAAACATTACCAGATAATAGTCTAAATCGAAATATATCTTGTTTAATACTCCCACTGATGTGAACACATTAAATGTGTTATTTTTGAAGGAATATATTTTTACTTACTTTTGAACTCATAAAGTTTAACACTAAAAACAGGTAAAATGTTTTAACATTTCTCACTGCATTTTATTTTGTTGTTGTTGAGAATATACACAGCAAAGCATACACCAATTCAACCGTTTCTACATTTATTATTTAGTGATACTGATTCCATTCTTTAAGTTGTACAACCATTCTCACCTTCCTTTTTGAGGTGTTCCTCTTCAATTAACATAAATTTGTTGTCCTCTGAACTTCCTATCTTTTGAGGTGCTGATGTCAATTTGACCCCAGATAAACAGTTCTTAAAAAAGCGTAATGCTCAAGGCAGACGTTGTTTACCAGTTAAGCTAAACTACTGTTTGGTTTTAAGACTTCAGGGGATATTTTTGGTTTAAGGTTTAAAGATTATCTCAGGGCAGTTTCAAGGGTTTATCCGCCCTCCATGGCTCCAGGAAGTTTGGAGTCCATGAAAATTTGAAAATTCTCTTCTGCATTTCCCCCTTTTGATCAGGATTCTTCTATGGAATCTTTGATCAAAATGTGTAGTTACATTAGCCGGGCACCGTCCAGTTCTTTTGGTCTCATGGCAAAGAAGAGTTGTTCCTGGAGGCAACTGGCAAGGACATGGGGATATTTGAACCCTATTCATTGCTGGTGGGAATGCAAAATGGTACAATCACTGTGAAAAACAGTGTGGCAGTTCCTCTAAAAACTAAAAACAGAACCACCAAATGACCCAGCAATTCCACTCCTAGGTGTATACCCAAAAGACTTTAAAGCAGAGACTCTGCAGAGACTTCTACACCAGCGCTCACTGCAGCACTATTCACAATAGCCAGAAGGTGGAAACCACCTAAATGCCCATCAACAGACAAATGGATAAACAAAATGTGGTACATACATACAATGGAATACCACTCAGCCAGTAGGAGAAATGAAGTCTTGATGCATGCTATCGTATGGATGGAGCTTGAAGACATGTTGAGTGAAATAAGTCAATCACAAAAGGACAAATATTGTATGATATCACTTACAGAAAAAGACAAGACAAAGCAAATGTATAAAGATGAAAGTTACCAGGGGCAGGAAGGAGGGGGAAAGGGAGGGTTGTTGCTTATGGAACACAAAGTCTCGGTTTACAGTGGTGGAAAAACCACACCAATTAATGGTAGGGTTGCACAGCCAATTATTTTAAGTACTGTAAATAAGTTGTATGCCTGTAGAAAGCTGAATTGGCAGAAGTTGTATAACAGACATACTTACAACAAAGACAAAAAAAAAAGAGTAGCTGCTGGGGCTGTTTATGTACAACCAAACACCTCATGGGGTTTGGTTCCTTGGTTTGGAGGTTTAGGGTCACGATTTCATGGACATCCCAGTTACGTGGCCTAGTAACATGTTTAGTGCTTCTGTTCTACCTCCTAGTTCACTGCACACTGCCTGGGGTCTTAAATCTTGCAAGTGGCCATCCAAGGCGCTATAACTGGTTTCTATTACCAAGAGTAACAGAAGAAGGAAAGTCGGGAATAGCATCTCTCTGATGGCTAATGACACTGAGCATCTTTTCATCTGTTTGGTGGTCGTTTAAATGTCTTCTTTGGTGAAATGTCTATCCAAGTCCTTTGCCCATTTTATGACTGGTTGTCTTTTTGTTGTTAACTGCATTGTTTTTAAAAAAGCAAGATAAGATGGGGAAGTCTCCCTCTCCACTATGCTGTTTCCTTCCATGTGCAGGGTGTTACAGTTCCAATCTCTTTCCTCCCCTTTATTCATTCCTCACCGGGAAAGTTGAGCAACTAAGTGATAAACTTGGGAAGAACAAAGTAGACATGCTCAGCTAAGCAACTTCCCTTTTTTCTCTTGGGAAAGAGCTGTCTGCAAGGGAGCAGACATTCTGTCCTGCTAGCGGCCTAAAGTCTTACCTGGGCAGGTTCTGACACATAGGCAGGCCTGCTCTAGCCCAGTATTTCCTCTGACAAAGCAGATATGTCAGCCCAATTCTGCGATTCAGTTAACAGCCTCATTTGGCTCACATCCTTAGCTATCTTCCCCAACTAGCCTTTATCAGTAATATAAAGGATGCATTTTGTGATTCACATGCCACTATTTCATCTTATTTCTCAATCTGTTCAGAATTCAGGTAGGATTGAAGGGTGCTATTTATTGGGCCCCCAATTTTTATTTACTTCTAATAGTACATTTAATTTTTTCCAATACCTGCAAATGAGTAATTTCTCCTTCCCTTAGCTTTAGCTGAGACTGTAAATTCTCAATAATACTTGATCCTGCTCCCATCCTTATAGCATCATAAAGATTGCTTCCATTTGCTGATGCAGACATTGGTCCAAATGAGTGATCATGAGGCTCATCCTATGTTAATTAAATAAAAGAAAGCATACACAAATATTGTAGATTGTGTTCCATTATAAGGTTCAAACAAAAAGGTTGTCAATTCTTGCTTTAAAATGTCTATGACTTTCTCAAAGGCAGAAATCATCTGTATTTCCTCACTGCAATTAGCATTCTTCACAAATATACTGATGAACTGCCTATGGAATGTCAAGATCATGGTGATAGCTAGTCTGTCATCTACATTTCCCTTTACCATTACTCAGTTTAAGAACAAATCACATATAAGAAATAAAACATCACCTGAGACAGAAAAGACGTTTGTAGCCCTGCCATATCAATCCCACTTATTGAACTTGAGCGTGAAACCGTGGGAGTACTAGAAACAGAAAATGGCTTGCGTTCCTTAAGGAGTTAAAAAAAAAAAAAAAAAAAATTCCATTCAGATTAAAGAGCAAAAACAGAAAAAGCAAGAAAGCTTTCTAGGATTAATGATACAGAAACTCATTCTAATTTCCCCCCCAAAAAATGATATAAATGGAGCCCTGGTGTCGTAGTAGTTAAGAGCTTGACTGCTAACCAAAAGGTCGGCAGCCTGAATCCACCAGCCGCTCCTTGGAAACCCTATAGGACAGTTTCTACTCTGTCCTACAGGGTTGCTTTGAGTCCAAATCGACTCGACAGCAATGGTTTGGTTTGGTTTTTTGGTATCAAAGGCACAATATTCAGTAATTTAGAAGTATAAATAGACTTGGTCAAATAATCTTAGGACCCATTTACATTATGACAATATGATTTGGTTTTTCTTTTTAATGCAGTGAGAATGTTTTTTGACATACCACCACAATTACACATATTTCTTTAGAATAAAAATTACTGATGAATTTTAAATACCATAAAATTTCTGGCTTATCTATTTTATACTTTTATTGTATTTTAGAATTCCAAATAAATTCCAAAGGTTATTTTAATTTATATAATATATTATGCTAACCACCAACTATACTCCAATTCTCTAAATATAGGAAACTGACTTTAGAACAATTACTTTCATTAATCAGAAAGAAAGAAAACAAACCAGTTTTACTCCTAAGTACCTACTGGTCAAATGAGGTGCATTAGTTTTAGTGAGAAACTACAAAATTCATGTAAAAAGGGTTAAGAGGTTCTAGAATTCAAATCCTAAAACCACAGATTACTTGGATATACTCAGATTACCCTGACTTACTCTGAGCAGGATATTGATTATACTACTAGAACTCACCACTATACTGATTTTACACAGAAAAATGGTATTTACAAAGTATAAACAAAATTACATTAACAATCAATGATTAATCACAACCATTACTAAATGGTCATACCAGAAACAGAAAAACAAAATCCTGTACCTTTTCTTTCATTGCTTCTTGAGTGAAAATTGCTTTCTTCCTTTCTTGTTCAACTTTCATTTTCTCCATTTCTAACTGATTATTCAACAGTGTCTAACGGAGAAAGATAAAGTCAGATTATTTCTGTGATACTAATTCATGCCATCCTAATAAGTCAGTCTCAAAGTCTGCAGCATAAAGTAGATCCTCCCATTTGATTTACTACTAAAGGCCAAGTTCCACAAGCAGCGGCATCACCCACTTCTTCTTGGCCTCTCATTGGTCCACCATCACCCCCACCCATTCCCTAATGGAAGCCCTAAGAGGTGAGCAAACACTAACAGAAGTACCTTTTCTTTCCTTGTCTCTTCAAGTGTTCTTACATATTCATCTTTCAGGTTTTCTAATTCAACCTGGCACCTATCAAACCAGAGAAAAACAGAAAAGATGACAGTACAGACAATTAAAAACTCACTACTTTATTTACTCCAGTCATATCTCTTGTTGCTGTTTCCATGACAAGCTCTACAGCAAGGGTTTTCCAGCTGTGTTCTCCAGATCACCTGGGATGGGAAAAAAACCTCCACTTTTATCCATTTTGTTTATCAGTGCTCTGGGTTCAGATTTCATTGGGAAAACAACTTTCTGAAAATAATTGTCAATATCACCATACTCTGGGATTCTGCAAAGACTCGTTAGCGAGTTCTATGAGAATGTTTGTGAAAGTTCAGATATTTTACTTTATAAATCATTTTTACCTGACTACCTCTTATTAAAATTTCCAAGGAAGAACTCAGAGGGCAAAAATACTCTCACTGCAGCTTTATTATAATTTCAGATAGATAAATTTTACAGCTTTAATTTCCAAAGAATCCAGACATTTATTTAGATAGGCTGGAATGTTGCTAAAACCCTTTTAATACAAAAATAACTTCAATGAAAGGTCATACGTTTTCATGGTTACAGGCTCTTTTGAAAAACTCTGATTAAAGCTATGAATTCTTTCCCTGGAAAAATGCACAAACATACAAAACATGGTACACAAAAGCCTATGGGAAATTTAGTGAATCCCAGTAATACTGTGCTATAATATCTTATTACAATGACCCTGACTTTCAACACCAGAAGTATTAATTTTTAGTTCTCAGTGCTATGAAACTCAAAGCCAACACCATACTTTAAAAAGTACTTCAAAATGATGTGCAACTAACAAGAATAACACACGAGAAAACATGCTCACCGATTATTTTCATCCTCCAGTTTTCTTAGCTTATTTTTCTCAGATTCTAGCTGGGCCTGAAATCTACTATTTTCTTGTCTTAAGAGAGAGTTCTGTGACTCCAAGGAAGACATCTGAATTTTGTTGGCAAGGAGTTCTTCTGTCGCTGCACGCTCTCGCTCAACTGCTGCTGCCAACAAGGTCTGGGATTCACCTGATCACGGGATAAGAGAACAAACAAACAGATGTATATGCCTAAGAGGTCAACATACCAAGCAGATTCAGACTTCAGTCTTCTACTGAGGCAATAGCCACACTTAAAACTGCTAAGTACTTAGTGCCTAAGGCAGGACTGCCTACTGAGACAAAAGAACTAATCTTAACTTGTACCTGCTTTATCGTTGTCTTCCCAAAGTGTTTTGAAAGTGGAATCATGTATTAAAAGTGTAGTTGATCACAAAATGATGGTGGAGCAAACTGGACATCCATAGGCCAAAAAAAAAATGAACCTCAACCTCAGCCTAACATCATATACAAAAATTAACTTGAAATGGATCATAGACAAATGTAAAACATAAAACTATAAAAAAAATTTAAAACATAGAAAATCTTTGAGACCTAGGGCTAGGTAAAATGTACTTAGATTTGATATCAAAAGCACGAGCCATAAAAGGAAAAACTGATCATTCAAACTTCATCAAAATTTTCAACTTTTGGTCTGAAAGCTCATGTGAAGATAATGGTCTATGAAAGCCCAGCTTTCTGAGCTGAGCCTGGGAGAAAGGACCAACTACAGACTGGGAGAAAAGATCTACAAATCACATATCCAACAAAGGACTAGTGGTACTAGTTAAAATATACCTACATATGTGTGTGTGTATCTCAAAATTCAACAATGAAAAAACAAACAATTCAGTTAGAAAATGGGCAAAAGATACGAACAGACATTTCACCAAAGTGGATATATAAAAGGCAAATAAGCACGTGAAAATATGTTCAACATCATTAGCCATTAGGAAAATCAAATTAAAACCAGAATGAGCTTTCACTATGAACCTGTCAGAATTACTAAAAGAAAAAAGGAGTGATGACACCAAATGCTGGCAAGGATATGGAAAACATGGATCACTTTCATAGATACAGCCACTCAGGAAAAGAGTTTGGCATTTTCTTAAAAAATTAAGCATGCAACTACCATATGACCTAGCAACTGCTCTCCTGGGCATTTATCCCAGAAAAATGAAAAGTTATGTTCACATGAAAACTCATATAGGAATGTAAATAGCAGTTTTATCTGTAATAACCAAAATCTGCAATCAGCCTAGATGTCCTACATCAGGTGAGTGGATAAACAAACTGTGGTACTTATATACCATGGAATGACAACAGAAATAACGACAACAATGAGCCAAAAAACCCAAACCCGTTGCCATCAACTCATAGCGACCCTATAGGACAGAGGACAGAGTAGAACTGCCCCACAGGGTTTTCAAGGAGTGGCTGGAGGATTCAAACTGCCGACCTATTGGTTAGTAGCCAAACGCTTAACCACTGTGCCAGCAGGACTCCAACAACAATAGAAAGGACCAAACTATTGATACATGCAACAACTTGAATGAATCTCCAGGGAATTATGCTGAGCGAAAAAAGCACCTCCAAAATGTCACATATTGTCTGATTCCATTTATATAACATTTTTGAAATGACAGAATTTTAGAAATGGAGGGCAGATTAGTGGTTAGTGGGAGTTAGGGATAAGGGAGACAGGGTGGATGAGGGAGGTGTGGTTGGTGTGGTTATAAAAGGGCAATGCGAGCAACCCCTGGGGTGGTAGGGCTGTTCAAGATCTTGACTGTGGTGGTGGATACACGAACCTGAACAGGTGACAAAACTGTACAGCACTTAAAACACACACACATACAAATGAGTACAAGTAAAACTGGAGAAATCTGAATAAAATTGGTGGATTGTATCAATGTCAAAACACTGTTGTGATACTGTACTATAGTTCTGTAAAATGTTAACACTGGAAGAAACTGGGCAAAGTGTACAAGGGATCTTCCTGTATTATTTCTTACAACTGCATTTTAATCTAAAATCACCTCAATAAAAATTTCAATTAAAAAAAGCAGGATTCTGAGATTTAACCAAGTCAAGAACTCTCGTATTTTTTTCTTCACCACAGTATACCTAACAGAAGATAAAAACCAACCTTGCCCCCAACAAAGCTCAGCATGTCTCTTTAGTCTCATATTTGCACTATTTGTAAAATTTGAAATTCTGCTCCACACTGTATCTTTGCTGCTTTTAACAGCACTATATGGTGTATCTGTCCTATGGCCTTGCCTATATCCCAGCACAATACCACATACTCCTAAGGGTATGTAGACTTCAGTTTAAAAACCACAAAAATACTGGCTTCTAGCTTTCATTTATTGCTAAATAAATACTCATTTTAGAGGGTAACAATTTCAGATGTCTCATATTTCATATCTCAGTTGGTCTCAAAAACGTCACAGAAGAAACAACAGACCTAAAATTGATACCTATAAATTTAAAAAATATATGAAGGTTCATCTAGTTAAGTGAAGTTTTTTTTAAGCATATGTGCCTTTTTCCAGACAAAATCTTACACGAAACTCCAGTAAGAAAAATATACAAATGAGGTGCAACTTTCATTCAAGCAGCCTGGGAGAGCCCAGCACCTTACTGACCGAGCTTCCCTCTCACCATGACAGCAGCCCATAGGACATCCTAGAGACGTACTGAATAAGGTTTGAAAGTTTGCCCCTTCTGATTTACAGGGAGGGGCCCAGAGAAACTAAGTGGCTTGCTCCACACCGTGTGGCTGGTTGTTTCAAAACAAAAAAAACTAAGATTACAGTCCATGTTTCCTGACACCCATTCAGGTCTGCTTTTATCACTATACCATGATGTCCCTAATTACAATTAGTTCTGGACACAGAAGGTACACGTGAATTTTTCATGAATTTTCCAGCTTCTATGCTATCGAATATATACATATACTACCTGTCTGTGCTTGAAGATAAAAATCATGGAAGAATAATTTTTTTTTATTAACAAACAGCACCGAAGGACAACCTGGGGGCATGTCTGTAAAGAAAGAAAATACGGAATCTTAAGACTCCACAGCATTTCTCTACTAGGGTTTGATCCAGACCCCCCTTAGACCTATCTCTGCTCCTGGAATTCTGCCACTGACTGGAACCCTATCTAATCCCTATCTCCTACACCAGTGCAGACAAAGTAGAGAGGAGTCAGATTTACCAACAGACAAGGAAAAAATTGAGTGCAGCAGTTTGTAAAAAAGAAGTGAAGAATGACACAGAAGTATTTTAGACAGTGTATGTTATGACACATTGGATGGGGGAGGGATGGTTTCAAAGAGCCTCAGTTAAGGTATTAGAATATAAATGTAAAAAAGAGAAAAGTTAAAAATCTACAAGTTAGACATAAATAGTAAATATCAGAGTAAGCAAATTTCAATTTCCTGACATTATTCTAATTTTATAAACAAGATGGAAGGGCTTCTGCATCAAGCATAAGAACCAAAGCCGTTACCAAGCCTATCAGAAAGATTCTTCTCTAACTTCTCCCACGACGACGTCTGGGACCCTAAAGTTGCTTGCAAATTTTCTATCTGTCGAAGTAATGGTCTTGTTGTTGATGAAACACTTTGACTCAGTTCTTGGTTCCGATTCTCTGCTTCCTGTAGTCTCTGAATCATGAAATTCTTAAGTCATTACCACTGACAGCAAGAAAAACACTAGCAAGCCTAAGTGTGATGAGAGATTTATAGAAAAAATCTATTTTCCCTAAGATTAAATTATTTATTTTATTAACTTATTTTCTAATTGTTCAATCCTTAAGTTAGAGTTAAACTGTATAACAAAGTATCTAAAAAGTGCTTCTTTACAGAGCATTTCTAAAATAAAAAGATTTTAATTAAAGGTAAAGAGTTAATCCAAACCTCCAAGTAGACAGACAACTCATCCAAAGAGATTTTTTAAGTATTTATAAAAACAGATCAATCTGAGTTGTACTTCCTCTTCCTTTTCCTATGCATATTTATGAATGAGAATTCATAACGTAGCACTGGCACCAATTACTTGACCCACAATAATAATGATAATAATTAATAAACCAATTATTACAAATGAAAAAATGATACTAGGAAGAAACAATAAATCTCTCATGATAAAATTACTTCACACAAACAAAATTAGGGACTTCTCTGCATAATTTTAAAGCACCCACTGTGATTTTATTCTTACAAGCCAAAAAATATAGTAAACGAAAAGTATAGCAATAATCCTCTCAAGTCATTTTTTATTTATAGGAAAAAACATACTTCTTGGATTTGTGTTTAGAAAAACTGTGACAGTACCTGCTGGAGTTCACTGATCTCATGGCGTAAATAATCTTCTTTCCTGGCAGCTGCTTGCTCTGCACGTTGCAGCGCCAGCCTAAGGTCCCCCACCTGTAGAAGGAGAAACCACACACTGTCAGAAACAATATCGAAGTATTATAGAAATAGAAAAACCAACCCAGAACTTTATACGGAAAGGCAAGAGGCACCGAATAGCTAAAACAATGCTGAAAGAGAAAAACAAAGCAGGAGGACTCATACTTCCTGATTTTAAAACATAACATACAACTACCATGGTGGCACAGTGATTAAGAGCTCAGCTGCTAACCAAAGGTCAGCCTACCCAACTGCTCCTTGGAAGCCTTATGGGGCAGTTCTACTCTGTCCTATAGGGTTGCTATGAGTCCGAATCGACTCGATGGCAACAAGTTATACAGCTACAGTAATCAAAACAGCCTGGTACTGGTATAACAATAGACAGAGGCCAACAGAATAGAACTGAGAGCCCAGAAATAAACCCACGCATCTACGGTCAAGTGATTTTTGACAAGGGCACTAAGTCCATTCAATAGGGAAAGAAGAGTCTCTTCAATAAATGGTGCTGGAAAAACTGGATTTCCAAGTGCAGAAAAAGGAAACAGGATCTATGTCTCACACCGTACACAAAAACAAATTCATAATGGATTAAGGACCTAAGTGTGCAAACTACAACTATAAAATTCTCAGAAGAAAATGCAGGGGCGACACTGTCACGCCTAGCTTTCAACAATGGATTATCCAATATAATAACGAAAGCACAAACAGCAAAAGACCAAGTAAATAAATGGTACTTCATAAAAAGTAAAAACTTTTGCTCATTAAAAGACTTTACCAAAAGAGTGAAAAGACAAGCTACTGTCCATGAGAATATCTTCAGAAACCACATATCTGACAAGAATCTAATAACCAAAATATACACAAAGTTTTAACAACAATAAAAAGACAAATAATCCAGTCATAAAATGGGCAAAGGACTTGGATAAACATTTCACCAAAGAGGACATTCAAATGGCCACCAAACACATGAAAAGATGCTCAGCGTCATTAGCCATCAGAGAGAGGCAAATCAAAACCACGATGAGATACCATTACACTACCACTAGGATGACTATGACTTAAAAAAAAACCCAGAAAATAGCAAATGTTGGCAAGGACTCTTACCCTTTGCTGGTGGGAATGCAAAATGGTACAGCTGTTGCGGAAAACCGTGCAGATGTTCCTCAAAAAACTAAAAACAGAACTACCATGTGACTCAGCAATTCCACACGTAGGTATATACCCAAAAGACTTGAATGCAGAGACCCAGACAGACACGTGTACACCAATGTTCACTGCAGTACTACTCACAACAGCCAAAAGGTGGAAACAACCTAATGGCCATCAACAGATGAACGGATAAACAAAATGTGGTATATACATATGATGGAATACTACTCAGCCAGCAGGAGAAATGAAGTCTTGATACATGCTACAGTATGGATGGAGTTGGAAGACATTATGATGAGCTAAACAAGTCAATCATAAAAAGGACAAATACTGTATGACCTCACTTATATAAAAAGACAAACAAAACCCATTGTCATCGAGTCGATTCTGACTCATAGCAACCCTAGAGGACAGAGCAGAGTAGAACTTCCCCATAAGGTTTCCAAGGAGTGGTAGGTGGATTCGAACTGCTGACCTTGTGGTTAGCAGCCGCAGCTCACCACAGCTCTTAACTACTGTGCCACCAGGATCCCATAAAAAGACAAGAAAAGGCAAATGTATGGAGACCAAAGATTATTAATAGTTAGCAGGAAGAGAGGGAGGGAAAAAAAGGGGGTTAACAGTGATGGAAAAATTGCACTGATTATGGATAGGGTTGCACAGCCAATTATTGTAGTTGCTGTCAATAAGTTGTACACCTGTAAGAAGTTGAATTGCCAAAGTTGTGTGATAGATATATTTACAACAATGACCAAAAAATAAATAAATAAGTAGCTGCTGAGGCTGCTTATGTACAACCAAAAACCTCATAGGATTTAGTTTCTTCATTTAGGGTCATGGGACATCCCAGTTAATTGACCTAATAATGCGTTTAGTGCTTCTGTTCTACCCCCTAGTTCATTATGTAGTGCCTGGGGTCTTGAAAGCTTGCAAGCGACCATCCGAGGCACAACAATTGGTCTCTATTTACCTGGAGTAGATTCAGGAACAGGATGAGGATATGGAATGTGTGGCTAACTGCTTCCATGAACAACTGTCCCCTTTTCCATCAGACCAGAAAAATTGAATGGTGCCCAGCTACCATTCCTGAACATTTTGATCTAAGATTCCATAGAAGAATCCTGATCAAAAGGGGGGAAATGTAGAACAGAATTTCAAATTCTCATGCATTCTAGATGTTCTGAAACTATGGAGGGTGGATGAACCCCTGAAAGTATTGCCCTGAGATAATCTTTAAATCTTAAACCAAAAATATCTCTTGAAATCATCTTAAAACTAAACAGTAGTTTAGCTTAACTAGTAAAAAAAAGTCTGCCTTGGGCATTATGTTCTTTTAAGAACCATCTATGTGGGATCAAAATGACAATAGCAACTTGAAAGATTAGATAGGAACCTTAGAGGACAGTGAGTTTATGTTAATGAGGGAGGAACAACTCAGAAAAAGAGGGTGACAATGGTTTCACAACTCAAAGAATGTAATCAATGTCACTAAATTGAACATATAGAAACTGCTGAGTTGATGTATGTTTTGCTATGGATATTCTCAACAATAACAGCAAAATAAATAAAATTTGGGAAAAAAATCAATGTATTATGTACAACTTCTTGTTGGCTGCATATTTTGTCTTCTGTCATTTATTGTTCTGTGTAACACTTTATACTATCCAATGTACTTTTACATATGATTTCCACACATCCCACAGATCAACCAATTCCATGACCATCATACATACCATACATCAACCAATTCCAAAACTGTATGTATACGCAACACCTACTTAGGAAAGCACTCTGCCAGGCAAAGAAAAGTACACAAATATGTACCATCGACTGCCAGAAGAACAAACAAATCTATCTTGGAAGAAGTACAGCCAGAATGCTCCTTAGAAGCAAGGATGGCGAAACTTCGTCTCAGATACTCTGGACATGTTATCAGGAGGGACCAGTTCCTGGAGAAGGACATCATGCTTGGTAAAACAGAGGGTCAGCAAAAAAGAGGAACCTCAATGACATGGACTGACACAGTCGCTGCAACAATGGGCTCAAGCATAACAACAAATATGAGAATGGCGCAGGACTGGGCAGTCTTTTGTTCTGTTTTACACAGAGTCACTATGAACCAACTCGATGGCACCTAACAACAACATTATTCCAATGAACTTTACATTTCAAGTATTAATATTTATTTAATATTTACCTACTCTAGTAATAGAGTGGCAGAAATATAAGGAATATAGGGCCTGCGGTGTGATTTATAATAGCAAAATATTGGAAATAAGCCAAATACTCATCAGTAAGAATTAGATGAATAAACAATGGGATATCCATATAATAAAGTAGTATACAACTGTAAAAAAGGAATAAAAAAAAATAAAAAGTTCTATGTTCTGCTATAGAGTGATCACTAGGCTATGTTAAGTGAATAAAACAACGTAAAAAACAGTATAAACTATATTTCATGTCAGAAAGATGAAGAGATACAAATTAATATGGGTATCAGTGTATGCATATATAAATATATGTATGTATATATGTAAATGTACAAATATGCTATTTTATTGCATTTACAAATAGAAACTCTAAAAAGATAAACCAAATACTAATAAAATTGTTACCTATAGGCAAACTGGAAAGGGGTAAGTTGGAAGCAAATCTTGTCTACATATATTCTGTTACATATTTCTCACTTTGGAATGACATGTTTTACACATTCAAAACATAAAAGTAAATCAAAAAGACACTGGGGTCAATGGGGAAAAATACTCTCTTCATCAAATGGTGCTGGGACAACTGGATATCCACATGCAAAAGAATGAATTTGGATCCCTTCCTCACATCATAGATAAAAAATAACTCAAAACAGCTAAGACCTAAATGTAAGAGCTAAAACTATAAAACTCTCAGAAAGAAACACAGGTGAAAATATGTGAGGTCATGGATTAGATAACAGTTTCTTTAATATGACATCAAAAGCATAAGCAATAAAAGAAAACAGATAAAATGGACTTCATCAAAATTAAAACCTTTTGTGCATCAAATGACACTATCAAGAAGGTGAAAAGACAGCCTACAAAATGGGAAAAAATATTTGCAAATCATATATCTGCTAGGGGTCTAGAATTCAGAACATATAAAGAACAATTACAACTCAAAAATAATAAGTAACCTAATTAAAAAATGACCAAAGAATTTTAACAGACATTTTTTCAAAGAAGATATACAAATGGCAAATAAGCACATGAAAAGATGATATACATCATTAGCCACTAGAGGAATACAAATCAAAACCACAATGAGATACCACTTCATAGCCACCAATATAGTTATAATGATACAAAAAAAAAGACAACAAGTGTTGGTGAAGATATGGAGAAGTGGGAACCCTCAAGTATTGCTGGTGGCAATGTAAAATGGTACAAGTGCTGTGGAAAACAATGTGGCAGTTCTTCAAAAAGTTAAACAGAGTTACTATATAACCCAGCAATGCCACTTACTAGTATGTCCAAGAGAACTGAAAACACAGTTTCACACAAAAACTTGTACGTGAATGTTCATCGCAGTATTCATAAGAGCCAAAGAGAATAAACAACCCAAATGTCCATCAACTGACAGATAAAATCTAGTATATCCATATAATATTATTCAGCCATAAAAAAGGAATGAAGTACAGATACATTCTATACAACACAAATGAACCATGAAAACATAATGCTAAGTGAAAGAAGCTAGATACAAATGACCACATATTGTATGATTCCATTTATATGAAATGTCCAGAATAGGCAAATCCATAAAAACAGCAAGTAGATTAGTGGTTGCCAAGGGCTGAGGGAATAACTGCTTAATGGGTACAGGTCTTCTTGTGGGGTGATGAAAACGTTCTGGATTTAAGATAGTGGTTATGTATGGTTGTACAACATTGTGAATACCACTGAACTGTATACTTTCAAATAGTTAAAACAGTGAATTTTATGTTATATAAATTTTTATGTCAATTTAAAGCTTTCTTTCTTTCTTTTTTAATAAAAGAACATTGGGAAAGAAAAACATTCCCTAAAATCTGAAAACAAACAAACCTAAAATATATATCAAGTTGAGTGACATAACCTTCACAGAGAAAAACCATTTCAAGGGACTTCAGAACAAAAAATATGGACTGCACACACTTAGTTCTAAGACCAAAAAAAAGAAAAGCAAGGAAATGTCAAACTGTATTCAGTCAACTTAAGGTTAGTAATAACATTATTATTATCAATACGCAATCTTAAGAATAGTTAAAATAAAGCAAGTAAGTAACCACACAAATGTTAGGAAACAAGATTTTCTTGTTAGGAACAATATTTTCAGTGTGAGATAAAAGACATAGGTATAAAAAAATCAAAAAACATTATTGGACGAACAGAAATGGGGAACCCAAGGTTGAGAAGGGGAGAGTGTTGACACATGACAAGGCTGGCAACCAGTGTCACAAAACAATCTGTATTAACTGCTTAATGAGAAATTAATTTGCTCTGTAAACTTTCACTTAAAGCACAATTAAAAAAAAAAATTAAAACCCTGTAATGTTAAAATTAAAGTGGAAATATTAATACACGCTCATGATTTTTAATTCTTTTTAAAAGTATATATTCTCTGGCTCTGTCCACTGAAAAAGCCTAAAAGCAATGACAACCCATTAGTAAAAAACATTCCTAGCAACCAAATTGTGGTCTCTAAATACCTTTCCCCAATAAAGGGGACCAGAGCTACTTGGAGAAATGACTATTTCTAGATCTGGGGCAAGAAATGTGCAAAATGAGCCTGGGATATCTCACTGTGCTATCAAGGACTAATGTGGCTGTATGCATTTCCTAAACTGCTGTGACAAACTGGCACAAACTCGGTGACTTAAAACAACACAAATTTATTTTCTCACAGTTCACTGAGTTTCACTGAGACAAAATCAACCTGTCAGCAAGACGGTTCTCCCTCCAGAAGCTATAGGGGAGAATCCATTCCCTTGCCTTTTACAGCTTCTAGAGCTATATCCCTTGGCTCATCTTCCATCCTGAAAGTCAGCAGTACAGCATCTTCAAATCTCTCTCTGCTTCCATCCTCACACCACCTTCTGCCTTCTGTGTCAAATCTCCCTCTGTCTCTTATTTATAAGGATGCATGTGGTTGCATTTAGGGCCTACCTAAATAATCCAGGATAATCTCCTACTCTCAAGATCCTTACCATAATATCACATCAGAAAGTCCTTTTTTGCCATATAAGGTAATATTCACAGGTTCCAGGGATTAGGATTTGGATATCTTCTGGGGGGCCATTATGTGTCTCTAGCCTCAGTATCCAGGATTGCGCAGGAGGGAGACTGACACAGGCATAGAGGAGGGGACAGCCAAGACTGAGACAGGAATGATGCAGCCATAGACAAGAATGCCAGCAGTCACCAGAAGCTACAAGACGCAAAAACAGATTCTCCTCTAGAGTGTCAAGAGGCACAGCCCTGCCCACACCTTGATTCCAGCCAGTGATAACTGACTTCAGCCTTCTACCAACCAGAACTGTGAGAGAATAAACTTCTGTTGTTTTAAACCATCAAGCTATGGTAATTTGTTACAACAGCTACAGGAAACTACAGTGGTCATCACAAAAAGTCACTTGAATCAGCTTAAAGGGGCTTCCTAGTGGCTGTTGATGGGATAATTTGAGCATGAATCAAAAACGACAATAGATAAAAACAAAATGAATATTTTAAATACCCATTAGTTCAAAAAGGCTACAGAGTTTGAGCAGGGTATGAAAAGACAGTTACGATATTGCTTAGTAATCACTCATCAAAGAGAAATTCCAAGTAGAGGAAATAAAATGAGTAACAGTATCTTCTTTAACAATTGTACAAATAGTTGTAGCAATGTGAGACAGGGTTGTAGACTGACTGTGCTGCCGGCTTTCAGAGACAAGCTAATGAGTTGGGAAAGGTTAGAATGCTTTTGGGTAGAAGAATAACTTGGTCAAAGCAACACTGTACAGACACCCATGCAGAGAGGATAAATAGCACGGCTGTAGAGAATAAAAGCTTGGAGGCAAGCAGCCAGGCAAATTAGATGGCTAACGCAGGCTAACATAACAATCTCGTCTAGGCCTGAAGTGAGAAGTATCTAAAAAGAGTGGTTCCTACTTATAGAAGAGCAAGCCAAAAACCAAACAGTTGTATCACTCATCCAAAGTCACAATAATGGAAGGCCAGAATCTTTATCTGTAGAAAAAAATCATCTTATGCCCCTTTACAAAGCAGAATTCCAATTTCAGAATTCTTTGATTGTAAGTCATTCTGCACATAATTCACATATAGTTAGCCATATTCAAACTCATTAATAAACATAATGGAAACATGGGGCCAATAACTAACTACACCCAAATTCTATTTGATTTTATAGGACAAAGCCTACGTTTTTGTTTTTTACCTTCTTCTCAGGTTCATGAGTTCTCTTGAAATCATATGCAATATTTAGTATTTGTGTGCATTTCTCTGATAAAAAGGTCTCTAGCTTTCATAATAATCTCAAATAGGTCTGAAATTAATAAGAAATTAAGCAACCCTGATATAATGTAAGCATCACTTTAACAACAGTTCAAAAAAAAATTGACTAAGTTTAACACAATTCAGTACTCTTTGAAATATGCCCAACAGAATTATAAAGGAAATATAACACATAAAGTTTGATTCAAGCTAGCTAATAAACTGGTTAATTTGCAAAAGCATAAAAAATATTTAAATTCATTATCCATTGCTTACTTGAATCGCTAATGTTTCTTGCTGCTGACGGGCTTCCTCTTGGGCCTTCTCTAGCGCTGCAGAAAGCTCTTCTTTAGCTTTCATCTCACGGCTCAGGGCAAACTCCTGTGCCTCACTATCCTTTGCAGCATTGGCTTTGTGAAGATCAGTAAGTTCTCTTAAAAATCAGATTGACAATTTTTATTGAAAATAATATGAAGTAACACTACAACTCCAAGTTAATGATGTTTCCACGTACCACAGAAATCTACAGAATGAGGGAGAGTTTATCACATAATAAACACTGGCCGCAGTAAGTACTCTGCTGAACTTGCTCTGACCAGTACCATGCTCATATATGGATAAGTCTGTCAGTATTGCTAGTAATCAGATAGTGAAAAGACTGTTTCTTCAACATCCCACCCTAATAGTTACTTTTAAATCGGTCGTGTATTTGTCCACTTTCTTACTTGTATGCACTATCAAGGGCAGCCTGAATACTTCGATTCTTTTCTTCAAGTTCATCCATGTCAATCTGAAGTCGGCCAAGATCCTTCTCTTGACGTTCTACCACAGAATTTAGTTTTTTAATATTTTCTCTATGTTGTTTCTCAACCTCTTCTTTGCCATCAAGGACCTATGTTATAACAACAGATGAAAATATTTTTCAAAAAGTAACACATTCTGGAAAAAAAAAAATTATTCTGGGAATCTCAAGAGTTATATAATTAAGAAAATTTTTAGCATTTGTCTATTAGTTTGAAAACTTCTTCTCACATGACACTCCCCCATTAAATCATTCTAAACGTTCCAAAAACCATGTCCAACTGTTCATATAGGAAGTAATACCAATAGATATATGCAGTAGATGATGTTTAATATTCACCTGTTTTAAATGCTGCAATTCCTCTTCTAGCTCTTTAACTTTTTTGTTGAGCTTTACAGTAATATTTTCATTTTCTTTATCTTTAGCTCTTAATTTCTTAATGATGTTAGAACTATACAGCTGCTGTTTTGAAAGTTTTTCTCCTGGTAATGGCAAAAAAGTAAAGATTCAAATAATATTGATTCCCTAAGATTCAGAATATAATGTTTTATCTAACCAGTAACATAAAATGATAGAATTTTTAAAAAATCACAATTTCGTAATCCCCATATAACAACTGATTTGGACAATAATCATTAATGAATGTAAAAATTATTTGGTACAAAGATTTTGGAGAATAGGGTATTTACACAGTCTTAAGGAAGTATGCTCACATATTAGTTATTAATTACAAAGGAAAAACTTGCTTTCACAAAGGTGAAATCTGGCAATCACCACCTTAACGAAGCATTCAATTTTGACATCACCAATTGTGGCCCGGCCTGACATAACATGCCTACTGATATGATGGAATGGTAGGTACACTATGATATTTCTTAGTGGAAATATTTTACTTGAATTTCATCATGAATAAACTGACAAATTCCTGACCATGGGACATTCTACAGGACAACTGGCCTGGACTCTACAAAGGCTTCAATGTCATGATGAACAGAGAACTATCCTAGATTAGTGGAAGACTTAAAGGGACATAACAGTCAAATGCAGTGTACAAACTTTGATTATATCCTGGGTAGGGGGGTGGAATGGGACAGATGATTGGCTATAAGGGATAGTTTTTAGACATAATGGGATACTTTGAAGACAAATGGGATAAATGAAGAACTAGATGCTAGATTACACTTCTAAATTTATTTTCTTAGGTATGATTATGATCTTGTGCTTGTGAAAGAATATACTTACCCTTGGGAGATGCAGACTGAGAATTTAGGGGTGGAGTGTTATGGTATCTGTAACTTACTTACAAATAGTTGAGCAAAAGGATTGCGGTTGTGTGTGTATGTGTGCTCGCACGCATATGCAAAAAATATGCAAAAGGTGTAGCAAGTTGTTCACAGTAGATGAATTCTAGGTAATGAAGTAATCAAGCATTCACTATACTATTTTCAACTTCTGTATGTATTTGAAAAAATTTTCAAAATTTAAAAAAATTTTAAATATTTCTGGGATATGAATGGAGCATATAAATACTCCCACCTCAAATCATTCCATTTTCTTTAAAAAGAGATTCATTAAGCAAGAAAACTTCAGCTCTCCCCCTGACTAAATTACTAAATTCTAAAATACGGATAGTCCCCGACTTACAACAAATTTGGGTTACGACAAACCGCCTTAACGACTGTCTGTCTTATTTTTTTTGCACATCTTATCGTTAGTAGTATGTACTACATACAATGGTGCAGCGCATAATCTGTTGATGTTATCATTCTCAGATGTTCACTCCCATATGTACAATGTTATGACGTACTGTTCAAAACACTGACATACACAGTAGGCTATGACCTGATCTACAATGAAGCAGGTGTCAGTGTTGGGAGTGGTAACAGATAGAAAGCTGGGCAATGTTTAACCCTAATGACATGTGACAACTGAAACATGCATACACCCAATAGCCGCTAAGACTCTGACTTCATTGTTACGACACTGACGTTGACTTCACTGTTGACCAGGCCTACAGTGTGATCTTATTCAGCGTTTTGTACCATCAGAAGCATCAGTTGTTAATCTGAAGCTGAGTTGTTCAAGTTTCTCGAACTGTAACACCTGCACTGCTTATACCCCCAATATGTCTAGCAAAAGAAGTCATGCCGCTGAAAGTTCTAACCCAGAAAGAAGGTGAGGAAGGCTCTGTGATATGCTAATGGAAAGAAAGTCAGCAAAATAGCACCTGAGGAAGGACTGCCTCATTTGACCATTTCAACAATCATTAAGAACAGGATTTTGGAGGCAGTTACAGGAGCCACTGGTATAAATTTGACAATTTTAGCAACAAAGAGGCAAGCGACAAACCACGAGATGGAGAAGCTGTTGATGATTCGGATAGAAGACCAAATCCAGAAGAGGATTCCTATGAGTTTACTGACAATACAAATGAAAGCATGCAGCCTTTTTCAAAACCTGAAGGATCAGCAAGGAGAAGACTACCTCAAACCCTTTACTGCCACCAACTGTTGATTTCATCACTTCAAACACAGATTTGGCTTACATAACATGCATATAACTGGAGAAGCAGAAAGCGACAACGTTGAAGCTTCCAAAAAATTAAAGAGTGGGCTGGACAAGATAGTACAATATGAAGAATATCTACCAGAGCAGATTTTCAACATGGACAAAACAGGTTTGTTTTGGAAAAGAATGCCAGAATGGATCTATTTTAACAAAGAGGCAAAGTTGATGCCTGGTTTCAAGGCATTTAAAGGCAGATTTACACTACTGCTTGGAGGAAAAGCTACTGGATTTAAATTAAAACATTTTCTTGTTTACCATTCTGAAAAACCCCAAGCATTCACAAACATTGACAAAAATAAGCTGCCTGTCTACTACAGAAGTAACCTCAAAGCCTGGTGGATGATTGTGCTATTCAAAGACTGGTTTTTAAGTTGTTTCATCCCCGAAGTGCACACCTACTGTCTTGAAAACAGCATTTCTTTCAAGATTCTGCTGCCACTTGATAATGCCCCAGGACATCCTCCTCACGTAGATGATCTAAATCAAGATGTGAAACTGGTGTTATCTACCTCCCAATATGACAGTTGTGATTCAGCCTATGGATCAAGATGCAAGCACCACCTTCAAGGCATACTACCTATGGACTACGTTTGCCCAGGCAATAGTTTCAACAGACGGAGGTACAGTAACATTATGTGATTTCCAGAAGAACTATAATATTCTCCGGTACATCCAGAACAGTGCATCTTCCTGGGGGAAGTTACAGGAACATGCATGCAGGAGATATGGAAGAAAATGCTGAGTTATGTGAACATGCGCCAAGCATTGGTTCAGGATATGATGGAAGAGATGGGTGGAAAAACTGTCCATATGGCAAGAACACTGAATTTAGAACTTGATACAACCAGTGTGGAATTGCTCATAGATCACAAAGAAGGGGAACTCACAGATCAAGACTTAACGAATTCTGAAAAGGAAAGAAGTGCTAAAGAAGAAAGAATGAGGAAGAGGACGGTGAGAAGTTGGCAAAAAAACTTTACAGTGAAAGGATTAGCTGGAATTTTTTCCAAACTAAATCAGGGTTTTCAATTGCTTGAAAACATGGACCCAAATGCTGATCACTATACTAAAGTTGATAGGCAGATCTGAGAAGCAGTGACATGTCACTGCACAATACATGAGGGAAAAAAAAATGACTATAAATAAAACTCTAATTTTCTGACTAGAAATGCCATCCTCATTACCAGGGATGATCCGGAACCTTCCAAAAGCGGAGTTATTACCTCAAATGACAAAATGCCAGTGTCATCCAACTCTTCTTCACCATTGGAAAAAATTTTATGATTTGTGTTTTTTTAAGTATGTATGTATTAAAATATGCCAATAAGTTTATATGTAATGTTTCCAACACCCAAAGGCAAATAAAAATCAGATTTATAAACATACTGATAATAAAAGGCAATAATAAAGAAAACTTAAAAAAAAAGAGGTATTCAACTTAACATCAGAACCGACTTACAAAAGAGTCATCGAAATGGAACCCTGTCATAAGTCAGGGACTACCTGTAGTGATACTTGATATTAGTATTTTTAATAATTAAAAAAATTACAAAACTACACATTTAACCTTCCTCTCAGTCTCTAACGCTGTAACGTAAGCAGTTATTAACTTCAAGATTTTGAGATAATGACCTCTATTTTATCAACTCTTCCATTATTATTCTAGTTTAGTTCTTAGATTGTGTTTTATAATTATCTATATACCTATATTTCTAGGGAGGTAAAATAATAATAATAAAAACTCCCTCTGGAGCCACTGAAGCTGGATGAACCCCTAAAATTATTACCCTGAGATATTCTTTAAACTGTAAACCAAAAATATCCCCTGAAGTCTTCTTAAAACCAAACAATAGTTTAGCTTAACTAGTAAAGAATGTCTGCCTGAGCATTGTGCTCCTTTAAGATCTACCTATATGGGATCAAACTGACAACAGCAACTCAAAAGATTAGACAGGAACCTCAGGGGTCAGTTATTTTGTGTTAACAGAGGAGGAACAACTCAGAAAAGGAGGGTGTGAATAGTTGTACAACTCCAAGAATGCAATCCATGTCACTGAATTGTACATGTAGGAATTGTTGAATTGGCATTATGTTATGCTGTGTATATTCTCAACAACCACAAAAAATAAAATTTAAAAAAACAAACCTCTCTAAAAAACAGACAAAAGTTTGTGTGTCCTTAAGAAAACTCCTAAAAGACAGGAACTGTGTCATACTTATTATTGTATCAAACTCAGTATCTGACACTAGTTGTTCAGAAATATTAACTAACTAAATGAAATGCTGAACAAATGAAGTGACTGGTTCTAGCTGTTTTCAAACATTATACTTGTTCTGGAAATTCGCTTATTTTCAATGATTTCAGCACAGAAATGTTCATCTTACAGCTATTTGTAATATTAACATTTTAGAAATAAATGTCTAAAGGAAAAGAGTAAAACAAATTATGGTATATCCACACAGCAAACTTTAATACAGCATTAATAATGATAAAAAAAAGCATCTAATGGCATAGGGAAATGTTAAAAAAAAAAAAAAAGGTTTGCATTTTTATGTTTTAAAATGAATTGAAAAATGTATTAAAAAAAGACTAAAAGAAAATGTGTTAAAGAGTTCCTGGTTCTTTACAAGGAAGAATTATAATCTTTTTTTTTCTTATTCTTCACACATTTTTCTGTAACAAAAAAATTCAGCAAATAGCGGGTATTTTTATAATGAGAAAATTTTAATTAAGAATTCTCTTCACTACTCTTTCCAAAACCTCCTCTCCCCTAAGACATCACATAAAGAAATTCAGTGTTTATTTGTAATAATTTATCTCCTGATGGATCTTTATTATTCTGGTAATTATAAATCTTTTCATAGACAAAATGCTTAAAAACTGAAAAAATTTTAAATGAATATAATGAAAAATCCACTATCAAGATGCCATAGCAATACAATGACAACCATATATTACCTAAATTAGGGATTCAGATATTACATGAACCCCAGAATTATAATCCTCAAATATCTTGGTCCCAATGGCAGGTTTTCAAAACCTGTTACAAGCTCTTTGTTAGGGGTGCACAAACTTCTGCCTATTTTTTTAAGGGAGTTATTTTTCACCCTCCTAGAAGCAAAAATGCTCTTCCAGCTTGAGAAATACTGAGCGTGTTCTTCCCTGTTGGTTTTCTAACTCCAGGTCTTTGCACGTGTCATTACAGTACTTTACTTTGCCTTCTCAAGCCACCTGTTGAAATCTCCTGTTCAGCTCTTTTATGTCATCATTTCTTCCTTTTGTTTTAGCTATCCTACTATGCTCAAGAGCAAGTTTCAAAGTCTCTTTTGACATCCATTTTGGTCTTTTCTTTCCTTCCTGTCTTTTTAATGACCTTCTGCTCTCTTCCTGTATGTTTCCAACTTTCGCACCCTAATCACCAGTAATTATCAATGTGTCTTGAATGCATGTTTGATCAATTTCAGACTGCAGAAATTGGTAAAAATCTTCAATTTCTTTATCTTTGCCCTTAGCAGCTGGTGCATAAATCTGAATAAAATGTTGTATTAACTGGTCTTTGTTGTAGGTATATGGATATTATACTATCACTGACAGCACTGTACTACAGGATAGATCTTGAAATGTTCTTTCTGATGATAAATGTAACACCATAACAACAGATACGTATATATATCTGACTCTATGCATTTAAGTCTTTATTCTTCCATAAACTGTCAATTATCATTTCTGAGGTTTAAATCCAAACCTTCCTGACTTCCATACCTTTCATTAGGAAGTAGCAATCAGTCATGTGACAAGTATTTTTCCTGTTCTTAATGATATTTTTTACTGTTGCAAAAATACATATAAGACAACATTTGCCAATTCAACATACTTCACATGTACAATTTAGTAATATTAATTACATTAATTACATTTGCAACCATCACCAATAATCATTGCCAACTTTTCCATCACCAAAACCAGAAACTCACTGCCTCTTATACAATGAAGCCTCCTCTCCCCTCCCTCCCACCCATAATAACCACCAATAAAACTATGTTTGGTCTCTATCTCTTTACCTATCCGAGATATTTCATGTACTATTCTTACAATATTTTTGATAATCAGGTAAATATTTTAACTTCACGCACCTTCTTCCATTAATCCTTGGATCTGCTCATCTTTCTCTTTCAAAAGGTCTGCTGTTTCACTACTATTTAACCTCGTGGCAAGTTCTTCTTTTATACTTTTTATTTCCTAATTTAAAAAAAAAAAAAATTGTGAATACCATAAAAAAATTACTTTATTCTAGTTATATTTTCCAATTTTTTTCCATATTCAAAGAGGCCATCATTAATCACATTCCCTATAACCCACTGTCATCAACTCAATTCCATCTCATAGTGACCCTAACAGGACAGAGTAGAACTGCACCATAGGGTTTCCAGGCCTATAATCTTTACAGAAGCAGATTGTCACATCTTTCTCCTATGGAAAAGCGTGCGGGTTCAAACCACCAACCTTTCAGTTAGCAGCCGAATACTTAACCACTGCACCACCATGGCTCCTTATAGGAATCTATAAATTTTGTTTAGGTAACCTAAGTTTACTACTTTGGTTAACTAAGACCAAGAAAACAGCTCTGAAAATGACATGCAAAACCTAAATTCAGATATAAACAGGTTTTAATACGGAAATTTAAATGAGAACAAATTAACTTTTAATAACCTTCTTCAATATCTCTGAACATATATTCTGCAGGTTAAAGACGGCATTTGGAACAACATTTCAAAAAGAACATGTCTCCATTTTTCACTGTATTTACTTTCCTCATCTAGAACTCTTTGCACTTATTAGTGTGATGTGAAATGGAAGGAAAAGCATAATGCTTCAATCTATTTCAAAGCACAGATTCAGCAGGACAAACAAAGTCAAGATAGTATAACTTTTAAAACTACAAAGGTGAAGAATGGTGATGTGAAAGTGTTCTATGATTTAAAATTTGATTTAAAAACTAAGCTCTGAAACTAAATAATAGCTAAAACCAACCGACATTACGTATTTAAACGGTGCTTTGTATCCATTAGCATTTAATCCTGACAACAATCCTATGAGGGAAGGACTTTTATGATTCAACTACACAAATAAGGAAACTAAGACCCTGGAAGATCAAACATTTAATAAGTGGTAGAATTATGACTTCAACCCAGGTCTGAGTCAGCAAAGCCCATGCTCTGAACCATTCACAACATGGCTATACATTTTCCAGCTGTCAAAATTTGATTCACTCATGAAGGTCCAGTAAGAATGTCATGTCTGCATCAATTGGTCCCAACCACCTAGAGTAAAGGAGAATGAAGAACACCAAAGACACAAGGGAAGTATTAGCCCAAGAGACAGAAAGGGCCACACAGACCAGAGACTTCATCAGCCTGAGACCAGAAGAACTAGATGGTGCCTGGCTACCACCAATGACCGCCCTGACAGGGATCACAACAGAGAGTCCCGGATGGAGCAGGAGAAAGGTGAGGTGCAGAACCCAAATTTTAGTAAGGAGACCAGACTTAATAGTCTGACTGAGACTGGAGGAACCCCGGAAAGCATGGCCCCTGGATTCTCTATCAGCCCAGAAGTAAAACGATTTCCGAGGCCAACTCTTCAGACAGGGATTGGACTGGACTGTGGGACATAAAGTGATACTCGTGAGGAGTGTGCCTCTTAGCTCAAGTAGGTACAAGAGACTAAACGGGCAGCTTCTGTCCAGAGGTGAGAAGGGAAGGCAGAGAGGGTTAGGAGCTGGCTAAATGGACCTGGGGAATCAGGGGTAGAAAGGAGCAGTGTGCTGTCACAGTATGGGGAGAGCAATTAGAGTCACATAACAATGCATGTATAAATTTTTGTATGGGGAAAAAAAAAATGCCCTCCTCCCTGAAAAAAAAAAAAAGAGCGTTATGTCTTCCATAAAACCTTCCTCAGTTTCCCACTTCAGAATCCATCCTCTGTGACACCATTCCAAACTGCTTATTCATCTCTATCTAGAATTTATTTCATTTTCTCTAGTAGGACATAGTTGTTGACATTATCTGTCTCTCATCACTAGAAAAGTAAACTCTTCACTTAAGGTAATTCAATTCACTTTGAATTTCCTATGGATCCTAAGCAGAGGGGTTATATATGGCAGTACACATAAAATGTGCAAACTGAGTTGTACCTAAGTTTTGTCACAGAGTTAATGGTTTGGATCTATTTTAGGTTTACAACTCTAAATGTGCCAGTGAAAACAAACACTTCTTTGATTAGAGAGGTCCAGATGGAATACAGCAGGGGCAGAAAGAGGTAAAGCTGGTTATGTAGTCTCAAGTTGTTGTTAGGGTCTGAAATGAGCCAGTGAATAAAAGCAACCAGCTAGATGGAAGTGTATGGCGTATTTATTTTCCCTAAGAGTATACTCAGAAAAAATATAAATACTAGCATTAACATTGAAGTTAATAAATAGTAACATTATGGGGGAAAGCAGCCTAACGGAGAAAGGCAAATGGTGAGTCAATGTTATTACTAATAGTTGGGATTTGACCTTAGCTGGTTACCAATTTCTACAATAGCCAACTATTCCAAGTTAAAAGGATTAGAACAATGGTTCCCAGTCAGGGGTACTTCTGCTTACTGGGGCCATCTGGCAGTGTTTGAAGACATTTTCAGTTGTTACAACTGGGGCTCATGCTACTGGCATCTTGTGGGTAAAGGCCAGGGATGCTGCTAAACAGCCTATAATTCACAGCACAGCCCCACACAACATAGAATTATCCAGCCCAAAATATCAATAGTACCAAGGCTTAGAAATCCTGCATTAGAATAAATCCATATTATGCCTTCCAAAAAACAGTTAGTTACCATTATAAATTTATATTTTAAAATTATTTTGACTGGAATAAGCATATTTAATATGTTTGAAGTGGTAGAAAAATAGTATGTAAGACTAATGACAAACTCTTTGATTTATATTGAGATTTAAGTGTTATTTATTCTGATAGAATTATCATTTACAAAAACCATCAAGATCATTGCTATACACCTTGCCAGAATTTACACATAATTTATACTAATAAATATTTGTTCAGATTTTTTGAAGTATCAAAAATATGTAATTTTAGCATACCAAAAAATCTATAATTTAAGTATTAATATACTACTTGGAATCCCTTTATTTTTCATTTCTAATGCCAAAATATTATGAATGCATTACCAAAAATCTGTATCTTTGTATAGTTTCCATATTATTTTAAACTCTCATTACCTTTTTAGCAGCATCTCTCTCTTTGCAGGCTAGCTGAACTTTCTTTTCTGCTTCTGCAATTCTTTGAGTAAACTCATCTTTCAAGGAAGAAATACTACTGCTTTCTTCTTTCACTCTGAACATTTCACTAAATTCAAAATAATATTTAAGAATAAGGATACTGCTTACATATTCTAAAGATAATATGATGAGTTCACATCTCAAAAGGAAGATAACATTGTTTCCAATACATACTTTGTTAAAATAGACCGGTTGAAGACCTATTCACTTTTAAGAGAAAAATTACTTGCTTAATTTATTTAACACATCTCAAAGAAAAGCCATTAAAAAGTGAAAACTTCACTAATATTTTATTAAAAATAAGAAAAAATACACATCATTTTTCATTTCTGAAAGTCGAAACGGATTTTATCGTTATTTTAACTTGGGGAAACATATTTCAATCCTTTCGTGTAACATTTTCCCAGTCATCTCCTGAAAACAAACCAATATTCAGAATTTTTCAATTACAATACCGTAGTTTTCTTAAACGCATTTGTTTAAAATCTCTAACACGAAAAGGCTATTAATAATAAAGGCAAGGAGTTGGGGCTTTTTTTGTTTTGTTTTTGTTTTTTGAGAAACAACTCTCTTCAATGCCAAATGTCATCTAATAAAGATAATTTGAGGAGAAAAGTAATCTCTGCATAAAGTTAGAATTGAAATGCAATTCAATTTTCAATAGTTATAAACAAATTAAGTTACAAGACATCTTAGCTTACAAAAATTCCTTAATAGCAATGAAGTATATGGACCTCTACAAAGTGTGCAAAAATAATTATTCACGTTTGTGAAATACTTACTCTTTTAGATTATCGTAAGCTTCTTCCAGAAGTGCTTTTTCTTTACTAAGAGATAATAACTGAGCCTCCCTTTTCTCCAGTTTCTCATTCAGAAAATCAACCGTCTAGATAAGGAGAATACATGAAAGTCAAAACATTTAACTTTAAAAGACCATTTTTACATGGAAGTGATAACTTGTAAAGGCAATCCATTCACTATAATAAATAAAACAGCATTAACTTATAAAAAGAATTAAAAACAGTATTAGGAACACAGTGGATTTGGAACAAGAACACATACCTAGCTGGTAGGAGTATGAATCAGTACAGCCCCGTAGCGCGTGGAATATAAATTAGTACAACTAGCTTTGTAAACAATTAGGCAATATCTCATTGAAGACCTACATACTCTTTGATGAAGAAAATTCCACTCTGGTATATCTCAGAGAAGAAAATTCTTGCATATGTGCACTAGGTAACATGTACAAGATCATTTATAGCAGCTTGTTTGTAGCAGCAAAAATCTGGGAACAATCTGAATGTTCACCGAAAGAAGCGGGGAGATAGATGCAATCAAGAAAGTTCAAGCACAGGGCTTCAAAGCCTCTGATAATGTTCTGTATCTATCTCAGTTGGGCAGTGAATATACAAGCGTCTTTTTTTATATACTACTCTTCCAACCAAATACAAAATACATACTTTTTTTAATATGATACATATCATTTAAAAAATAAAAGTAATTTTTGAAAACCCACAGGCATGTGATTTTATAATCTCCAGAATATATCAGCAGAAACCTAAGCAAAAAGTAATGCTTAAAATAAGTATTTCCTTAGCTCCTGCTGAAGCAGTAATACACTTGTATATAAGGGGAAGAAGGGTACCTTTGGGACTCAAAGTCTTACCTGAATTAAATCTGAGATTATTTTAGATACCACTTACCTCCTTAAGCACACTGAAAATAGTTAAAAACTATCTTATCCATAGTAATTAGTGTTGGCTTTTAGGAATACAAACTGCTATTATAGCTTTAAAACATAATATGCACGGTACTTTGTTTGTGAATAATATTACACCTAGGTAAGTGAATCTGGCTTTTTTTTAAATATTAAATAATGCAATATATGGCACTTACAGGACATTTCTTCAAGACATCCTGTATTTCAGATGAGCCTATTAAATAAAGATGCCAGATCCAACTCAATTTCTGTATCTAAAAATCATAGGAAAATCCAAAACTGTGACTTAATGTTAAAGAATTTACGCCACTTTCCTTTTGTATGTTGTTTGGTAGAAGCAATTTGTCATTCCTAAGCAATGCCTTTGTTCCTTAGACATTTCCCTTTCTTATTCATGTAGATAGCTATCAATAAGAGATATCAAAAATACCACAAAAAGAAAACAAACTGAAGCAATTAATAACACCAGAAAAGCATCAATAATAAATCTAAACACTACATTTTAAGATCTACCACCAATAATTGCAACATGCAAAAAAAATTTTCTGATACAAGAAAAAACACATATTTAGATTTATTTTAACATCTCTATCTGCAAAGGAGTTGAAGAGGTAAAAATAAGAACATAGTCCTTTGTAAACCGACATGCTCATTAGCATGAGAGAATTTAAGGTGATAAGGACTCACCAGTAAAGTAAGATGGTAAATTTTTCATGATTAGTTATGGTGAAATACCAACTTATTTTACAATAGTTTCCTTAGAGACATTTCAAATAATTTAGTATCAGTAGTTCTTGAATTTTAAGGTCCGTAATGCCACACTGAAATGGCACAAAATCTACCTTTTTTAAGTAATACAAATCATTATGTGTCACTGAAAATATTTTTAAAACAAATTATTTTATCTCTGAAAAGCATATCCTAAAATCCCCTTCTACCTTCTAGAATTACCTTGGAAACATCTTCCTTCTCAGAAAGTGCTTCTGGCTGACTTTCAGCAGCTTTGCTGTGCTCATCCTCCTTGTCAAAGACAGCACGCCCTTCTTTTATTGGTGTAGAAGAAACCAAGATATCAGGCTGTTCACAGTTAACAGGAGTTGCACTTCGTCCACTTTCTTCCATTTCCATTTCTTCAGTGGGTATCACTGTTTCATTTACTACTTCTTCAGATTCTGCATCAACAGACTCAACCATTTTAGTCTTTGGAGTTGAAGAATTAACTATAATAGGTACTAAACTATATCCCTTGCCTGACAATTCATCATCTGAGTTGATTTCGCTTACACTCCGGCTATCTAATGACTGTACACTAAACGAGTCTATTCTTTCAAACGCATCAGATGAGCCGCAACTCTCATTGAGTTTTTGGAAATCATCTAAACGATTATATTCAGGACAAGCAGATGCAGAGAGAAGCTGAAAAGATGTCTGCATCAAGTGAAGACTTGATTTTGAATCTGTGGTTTCTTGTCTCGAACTTGCTGAGCTCTCACTTATTACACTTTCATGATCTAAAACTTCAATATCACTAGTGGTAGAAGTACCGGACGAGAAGGTACTAACAGGAGGAGAAGGTGTATTGCTCTGTCTGTCTTCATGTTTTTGTTCCTTAGGTTCCAAAGCCACGTCCTTTATTTCTGCTGTGAGAGACTGCGTGGAAATGTTAGATCCGCTTTCTGTAGTTGTTTTCACACTAATTACACTTTCAGATACTTTCAGATGTTCAGCTGGCACCTTCATGTCAGATTCTTTGTTAACAATTTCTTCATCCTTGCCTTCAGTTTTAGGTGACAGAGTATCTACCGCCAGAGTTTCCCCTGGTGCACATGGAGACGAGTCTTTTACTTTTGTCTCTGTTGATTCAGTTGTTCTTGACAGTCCAGTGTGCAAGGATTCCTGTAAAGTGCTTTTTACTTCATCTTCCGGTCGTTGTGATTTAGTTGGAGGTTTTGATACCACTGGACTCTTCTGAATGGTCTGGACATCCGTTGGAGAGAGAAAGGCACTGAAGAAATTTTCAGATTCATCCACCACAGTCCTCCGAACTGGCTTTGTAATTGCTTTAAGAGAGGCAATCGGTGGACTCTGAGGTTCAGTGCTTGATTTTAAGCCCCAAGCTGAAGTATCCCATCCTCCACTAACAGAGGAACTTATTCCTTTGACAAAAACAAAAACAAAAACACCACGTATTACATTATTATTTATTATAATGCAATACAACTATAAATAAAAAGAAAGGAAAACTCTGTAATACAACCTGTAATTTTCATCTTTTAAACTCCTTGCTTACTACATAATTAATTAGTTGCCAGGTTAACTTGGGCCTTAAAGAGGAAGACTGGCGTGGAGCTACCCAAGAGACTAGAAACACAGTAGAAGACCCAACCTGGCCTGGCCAACCAGAAGCAAGTATAGCATGTTATTCCCTCCCACAACAAATAAGAAAGTTATGGCATTTGTTATGTAATCCATGAGAAGTCCAAGATACAGATGTTTCACCTCACAAGAACATGCACCTCACAGGTGACTGCAAAATGACCCCACCTACTATTCAGTTTCATGTTAATTTCATTCTTGCAATATCAACAACAAAACAGAGTCATAAGCTAAACAGAGGGCAACACTCAAAAACTGAACCCAAAATACTAGTGACAAACATGCTTTTCCAAAGACAAAATCAAATTGATGGGAACAGTAACTTCTAGAGAACCAATTCATTTTCATCTACTCTAACAGAAAAGTTTTGTTCTCAAATTCCAAAATATGTCAGCAATTAGGAGAATGCCATTATGAATTTCAGAAATGTGCTTTTTATTGATTTTTTTATATAGATGGTAGGTGAACTCATGCGTGTCAAAGTAGAACTGTGTTCCACAGGATTTTTAATGGCTGTGATCTTTCGGAAGTAGACTGACAGGACTTTATTCTCAGGTGCCTCTGGGTGGAGTCAAACTGCCTTCTGGTTAGTAGCCAAGGGCAAACTGTGCCACCCAGGGACTCCATAGTTTACACTACGATTTAAAAAAGAAAAAAAAACAAAAAACAAATCCACTAAGGAGAAAACTACGTTCCAGATTTAAAAAAAAGGTAATTATTACATCAGTCACAGAAACAGACACTAATAAAGAGCCCAACGATAAACAAAAATGGCATATTGGCTAAAACGTTTAAAACGTTTCTTTTTAAAAGTCCTCTCTTCCTTTTCTAAATTTAAAAGTGGCTGAGCAGAATTATCACAAATTCTGCACAATTAGAAGCTGGTGGAAGGAACTCAAGTAACTAAAAGCTCCTAAAAACCATCAAGCCCTATTAAAGTCTATCCCTTAATATGACATCAAAGGCGATTGGGATGAAAAGTATGTAGGAAATCTCAGTTCGGGGACATAGTTTTATGTCCATTTGTACAGTATATGAAAATGGGGGGTAAAAAAAGGGAGAAAATTGAAATTAAAGATGCAAACGAATAAGCAAGATTAGGCCTGCTGATTACATTTATTAAGTCATCTTAATGAATGACAGCAGCCAAATTTGCCTCTTGGAGAATATCTTCTATAAATTCCAGGGTTAACTGATATCCATTAAAATTACTCCATTCTGAAGACTTATAGTCACCTCTGAATGACTGCAATCAAAAACATAGTAGGTGATCAATAAAAGTTTATAACATTTCACTAAAACCTAAGACTATTCCAGATAATCTGTTTTAAAAAATAAAGTATATTGCACAATTCAAGCCCCAGTTCTCAGAAAACAAACATTTTTGTATTTAAATATATTCTGTCTCCTCTAAAGTTTGGTAATTGAAAATGTGGGTTATCTAAGAAAAAATAAGGTCATGTAACATCTCGTAAAAAGCAATAGGATCAAAATATCTTAAAATGAGCCATCTCAAATTTAGGTTCTGACTTTTCAAGACGTAAAATTAAAAACAGAAACCATAAAAGAAGGAACAGTCAAGAATAACTTACTCTTTTTCACACAAAGGTTCACACCCCGCAAAACCTGAAAATCTCTACCCCACACACCAGAACGTTAAACTGTTCCTTGGACTTAAAACCGAGAGTAAAGATTACGCTCACCGAATCCGACAGACAGACATGGCTATTTAGAAATAAAATGTGATGCAAACCAAAAATCCTGGGCCATAGTTTCCTTGGGTAATACCTCCAGCATATTCAGTCCCCCACTCGCTGTGTGACTCAAGGCAAGTTACTTAGCCTCTCTGAGCCTTCCTAAAACCCGGAAAATAAGAAAATCTAGCTCGAGGGGCTGTTTTGAAGACTAGAAAGCCATAAAGCACATCACACGATGCCAAGCACGAAATGCTCACTAAATATTAGGTATTGTTCCTCCTACCCCTGCTGATTAGCCTCCTTCAGATCTCGGCGCCAGAGTGCCCGAAGCGAGCCGTCAGGGGTGCGATTCGAGGTTCGGGAAGGCTATGTTGTGCTTGCAGCCGTGTCCAGGGAGGGCGGTGGGAGGCCACCGACATCAGCCCATACCCAAGGCCGGCCAGGGGCAAGAAAGCGCCTGGGCTTGGGTTATCCTCAGAAAAAAACCAAAGACCGACTCACAGACTACAGAAGCACTGGGAAGGGGACGGGCCGGGGAGAAATCGCTTCCTCCGACCCCAGCGAGGAAGGGGTGTCACTTAACCTGTCTGCTTCGGAACACAAGCCAGCGGAGCCCGTGGACGGCTGCTCCTACTTACCCGGCTCTCCGTAAGGAATGGTGTCGGTCCAGGCGCTCGGCTCCTCTTCCTGGATGTCCAGCACCCTGTCGATGGACTTCTGGGCCTGGGACAGCGCCTGTTTGGCGAAGCTGGAAAGCTGGGAGGCGTTGAACCAGCTCATCTCCCCTCCTCAGCCGCATAGACGGCGGCAGCTCCGAGGAAGAAGGCCAAGGGGCCAGGCCGCCCGGGCTCAAGCCCGGGGAGGGGTGCAGCAGACGCCCTCACCTTCTTGTTCCGTCGGCGGGCTGTCAGCGGGGGTCCATGACGGGACCGTCTCCCCCGCGCCAGAGACCTGACCCTCAGCCCTTCCCGCACAGTCAAGGCGGAGGGGCGGTCTGCGCATGCGCCGCCTTCTTCCACGTACACAACTGCTGAATCCCGGAGCCCAGAGGTTCCGTCGAGGGACGGAAGAAAGGGTCTAGAACGTGGACGTCACATCCGGAAGCCCAGAGTTGCCCTTAGTTACCGAGGAACACGGAACGACGGTTCCGGCAGAGCACAGATTCCAGACGCAGAATGGGCAATCACCCAAGGGCAAAACTGTTGTTACCACCAGAAGCGATTCCTCGAGAGGAGTAAGAGTTTTCTAATGGGTTCCTTCCCTTACGTGCTAAGAGCCAGCGCTCTGCCAGCAATAATTGCAATAATAAAAATTAAAAAAAAGAAGTTCAGGTCTCACAGTTCCTTACTCTTAGCCCTTTATCTTAAATATTTTAATAAGCTCTGTGTTAACTTGGCCTTAGGGAGGGACCTGGCTTGAGTCTGCGTGAAAAGACTGAAGATTGTATAACACTTGACTCAGCCTAACGCACAGAAATAAACAGCCATCAAAGCGAGTAACGGTAGACGTAAGATCACACATGGACATTGTCTCCAAACGGTAGAATAGGTGGTACATACGGCCCAAGCTTCACCTCACAATGGACACCCGCTGCCCTAGTGAAAACCAATTTAAGAAGCACTAAAACTTTCCCTATCAATGTGCATTGTACCTATTACTTAAAATGTATCTTTTTCTTAGTGCATTATCTTGGCAAACATTTGGCCACATAAAGAAATCTGACATTTCTGGCCTTCCTATTTTGTCGCAGCTGTTTGGTTTGCCCCTCCCCACCCATGTTAAATATAAAATTCTACCACTATTAAAAAGCCAAATTTCATGCAAAAATCCAGATTTCCAGCTTCTTTTTAAAAATTGGATACCCATGCGGTCTTAATACACACTCCCTTGCTGTAGTTATTTGCCTTACCTGCCTGTTCCCCATAGCCATTTTCAGTATTTTACCCGACTGTACAAGGCACTGTGCCATAAAGGAATTTTTTGTTCCTTTAACCAAAAAAAAAAAAAAAAACCACATATTGTCTTCCAATCATTCTATATAATGTCAATAAAAATTTGCATGTAAAAACTTAAAAGTTAGTAATCTACACAAGTAGCATTAAGTAGCTCAGGTACTCCCAAACAGCTCAGCTAAGTAGTCTGAGGAAAAGGTTTGGGGCACATAAGGGCTGGAATCCCTATTCCAGAACTCCTTATTGCACAGCTTTGGGTAAATGACCTAAACCTAAAACTATTCAGCTCTCAAATGTGGACACTGTCACCTTCTCAAAAGGCTATTTTAAGAATTACTATATACCACCTGTATTTAGGAGGTGTTAAATGTCAGCTCCTTCACTTTCAAAAATTCAAGCTGAATCTATAACTTTTTAAGTAAAGCATATGCATTTATCCTGTATGGTTACTAATAAAATTTAAATTATTTGTCAATATGGAGCTAGAAAGAATAACAAATGAAAACCCAGTGACACGTAATCACAAAGTTCTTAAACTAAAAAAAAAAAAAAAAAACTGTCTCTATGTCAAGAACAAAGAGTGAGAACAGGTAGTACATGTTCCCATATTAAGATACTAGAACGCATTTTTAGTACTTATGCTTAACTCTGTTTAAGCTTTATGCTTAACTTTGTTTTAAGCTTTAGTCCTTTAGGGAAAAAAGTATTCTGAAAGATCATAATAAAAAAATATTATATTTCATTAACATTGTTCATGCAAGTTAAACTAAATCAACAGATCTTTAGTGTAAAAATCACTGTAACAGAAGTATTAATTCAGGGCCAATAACAATTTTGTGTTGGCAATTCTATTATACATTTAAAAATTACTCCTACATTACTATGGAACTACTTAATTTTACAAATTTCAGTTTAAAAAAGTAGACAATATATGATTTTATTAATAAATAGTGCAAAAGCATCAGTGATAACTGTTTGAACATTAAATTCTTTTAAATATCTTGGCTTTAATATTGTGCATATTGGCCTCAATGGCACAGCAAATAAATACATGAAAATATCCCCATTTCCACGCACAGGTATTCAGCCATTACACCATTTACAAATTATTATGGACAAGATAACCCTTTGCAATAATTTATATTCATCTGGACAGCCACAATTAAATGAATATTGAAACAAGCAAGAAATACATTATGTTCAATATGCTCTGAATGTCAAATAGGTGGTAATGTTATTTCAAACTTAATTTTCTTACTTTCTCAAAAGGGGCATCTTTTGTATATGTGGGTGCCCAACTGAAGGTTAGGAATGCATTCTTTGACCACAACAAACAAAATTCACGCACAAGCGGGTGTTTCCTCTCCTCTAAGAGAAGCAATGTATTTGCACATCATCTCTCTATCCAGCACCATTTCACATATTGTTAATGAAAATGCTTACAGGCACCAACCCCAAAATTCTGTCTTCAAGGGAAAGTTATGAAGTTTAAAAAAGAATGGTTCGTTATATAAAAAAAAAAATCAAATTCCAGTAACACTAATGCTAAAAATGACATTGAATTTCTTAGCATCCACACAGGATAATATTTTCATGACTCTTCTATTATATACAGATTTATTTTTCCTAAGTAAAATGAAGTTTGAATAGTACAGTCTGTGGTGTGGTGACATCAGCAACTGCCAGTTCTTGCCCATCAATGAGTCCCAGTTCTAAAAATGGAAAAAGTTTAATTAACTCAAGCAAAAATCTCAACAAAAAGAATACACACACACACACACACACACACACACACACACACACACAGTTCAGATAAACATAAAAATCCACCTGGTCTTTAGTCAAGGTGATATATTTGATTTCTTAGAGATTTAAAAAAAGTCTACTAAAAGAGCAAATAATTCTATTAATGTGTCTAAACATGTAAGTACTTATGATCATACCATCATTTAAAGGCGTTATTAAGAGCAATCTAGAATAAGCATGTATTACGTTCACTCTCACCTCACTCTTACTCCCAAAAAAGAAGAAAACTACTGGTAAATACATTATTTAAAATACCTTTCAACGTCTTGGAGAGATTTGGCCTTGTTCGTTCTTCAATAGAGGTTACTGACTAGAAAACAAAATTATTTGAAAGCACATTCGGGTGAAATTAAGTCTTTCATACAATTTCCTGAAAAAAATAAAAATTCAACACTGATCATCACCTGTAAGTAAAGTGTTCTATTTTTTCCCTCTAATGTGGCTGTGATAGCTGGAGATTTCATTTGCCTAAATATAATCATGAGAAAGAAGTATCAAGGATCATTTTTGAAAAAAAAAATTCTAGTTTTTAAAGTATTAAAATCACAAAAATTATTTTTACAATGTACAAAAATCCAGAACACTTACAAAGAAGCACTATTGGTTAGATAATCCAAAACCTCCTGTAGTTTAGCCGATGGAGAAAACTGAATATTCTGAGGAAGCTGGCTACAAGCTGGGCAGTTTTCCTACATATATGAAACACAACAAATCACAATGGCACATGGACCAATACTAATCTCTTTGAAGATTATGAAAATCAGATTGTTTTATAATCACACATATTTCCTGTGGACAGTTTTTTATGCTTTAAAAATCTGTTTTCATAGTGGACCATTTTTCCTAAATTATTTTGCTACACAGTTATTTTTATGCTATATTACAAAAGATATAAAGTATAGTTCAAGAAGTTAGAAAATAAAGTACTCAGGGTGTGGACAATTTGGTTCAAATTTCTAACTAGAAATATTTAAAAATCAAAGTATGCATGATCACAATTTTTCATTAATACTACTAACCTTTCTCTCTGCTTCAAATGTGTATGTGTACAGCCCATCTACATCATTGAATACCAAGTAATTATTAAGGGGAATGTATGCACTGCAATGAAAAAATGTTCATCTTTATGTAATTGAGTCAGTTCAAAACGTGGATTCACAGACATTATTAAAAATGAAATCTATTACCTTGTCGCTATTTTAAAAACCTCAGTGGCACACACAGCTGAAGAGAGGAGAAAACAAAAGTAGTTTAACTCAGTGAAAATTATATACTTCAAATCAGCAGTTTTAACAGATAATTTTGAAATATCTTTAAATAGAACATCTGCTTATCCGCCCTCATGGCTATGATTAAAATATGTATATGTTTGTATGTGTATACATTTAAAAAACTGAGGAAGTAACAAATTTTATTTGTATTTTGTATAATCAAGTGACAAAGTAATATTATATGTTTTTCTTCCTCTTCATCAGATGAATGAGGAGTTTGCTATACTGATTGAAAAGAAAAGGCACTAAAATAGCCCCTATTGCAAAGTACTGTATCTATGGCATAATTTAAGACAAATAATATACAAGGTCCAACAGCTTGTTCAATTTATTATACCATCCACTCAAGAATATATCAAATCACTACAACAACAGTTTTCTGAGACGAAGCAGCTGCAGAAAAGCCAAGTTAGTATCAACAAACAGAATTAAAAACAAAAGGAAAAGAAGAAATAGAACTAAGTGGTGGCCTTTTTTCCTCACCTGCAATAACTGCATTTGTGGAAGCTACTGCAGGAATGATTCGTTTTATAACCCCTGAAAAATATTAAAATATGGTCATTTCTTTAAAAAAAAAAAAAAGGTATTTTAACACATCCATACACATATCCTGTTGCCGTCAAGTCGATTCCGACTCACAGCGACCCTAAAGAACACAGTAGAACTCCTCATAGGGATTCCAAGGCTGAAATCTTTACGGAAGCCGACTGCCACAACTTTTTTTGCAGAGTGGCTGGTGGGTATGAACCAGTGACCTTCTGGTTAGCAGTCGAGCTCTTAACCACTGCACTACCAGGGCCCCTATTTTAACACAGATGATGTGACTATTAAATATCATTACCGTAATCTTAATTTTTTCAGGTTTTTCAAGTCAGAAAACAAACAAGTTTAACCATGAGACAATGTTCTCTCACAGTCCCATCATTCTGTAGCATGTGCAGAATCTCAAGGTAAAGAAGCAAAGAAAAGTAAACTCTCTCAACTGAATTTTATATAAAGATGAAACAATAACATAATATTAATATCGAGCAATTAGGGGTTGCTTGTGTTCCACACATGGTGTGGAAACTAAAAAAGGTATTACTTATTACCTTGAGTTTAAAGACAAGGAAAATGAGACAGGAAGAAATTGAGTAACTTACAGTTATAAAGCTAGTAAGTTGTGGGATGGTATTTGAACCCAGATATGCCCCAAAGTGCATATTCTTAACTGTACATTATACTATACTCAGTAAAGTGAGTAAAGCATGAAAAAGATGAAATAATAGTTTCTGCCACTCAAGTCTCAAAAATTTTCAAAAAATAAAAAACTGCCCCTTACGGTCTTTGTTTTACTCTACAACCTGGACTACTCAGAATGTAAAACATAGTTCTCTGATTCTACCCCACTTGTTTCACATCAATATTCATAAATTAGGGATGAATAAAACCCCACCTTAAACAATTTTTTAAGTACAAAATAAATATTTCCATTTTATAACTATGTTTAAATTGTTCATTTTAGAAGATAAAAACTTCAGAGAAAAGTAGCTATATTATCTTGGAGTGTGTGAGGGAGCACTGGAAGATGTGTTCCCAATGCTTCCGGTAGGCAGGTTGGAAAAATGCCAGCAAAAAAGGCAAATAACTAAGAAAACACGAAAGAAGACAGTTAAGAAGGTTGGAAAGTTTTTTTAAAAGTTGATTCTGACCATATGATTATGTGTAATCTCAGAGAAGAGGAAACAGAGGGAGCTACACTTCATGACAGCTAACTGGAAGCTAGAACCAGATACGCAGAATGTACTGAGAGGAAGAAAAGGTAGTCACAAACAATGAGTACTAGAGACACTGCCCAACCGGAGCACTGTCAAAATGATAAAGACCACTCCTCCCCCTAAAGGGGGACTGGACAGGAAAGGAGGCTTATTATACTGAGAACAAAGAAAATAATCACAAAATGGATAGGACCACTGGTCGGGCTACTTCACTTCCCATCTATCTGGCTTCTGTATTCCCTGTCAAGGTCTCTGATCATCAGGCTGAAAAGTACACACCAAGCCCTAAGAAAGGCTATGGACGGATGAATGAGACTACATATTAAAAAGAGTTTACAGTTGCTGATCAGGACAAACTGAATTCATTAGTTAATCCAAACAATTACCAAACGTCTACTATATGCCAAAGACTGTTCTACGGCTGTGCATTGTAGCGTGAAGAAAGTATCTGCTCTTATAAAGCTTTCATCCTGGTTGGAGAGATAATACACAAGTTCATAGGAAAATTTTAGATACTGAAGAAAATTTTAGAAAGATATGTGTTAGAGTGATGATTGTGGGGGGCAGTACATCAGATAGGCTGGTCAGGAAAGGCCTTCTTGTGGAGGTAACATTTGAGCAGAAATCTAAACCATGAAAAAGAGCCAGCCTTTCAAAGGGGATGGGTAGTTTTTCAATAGAGCAAACAGCAAGGGAAAGGCCCCAGGGCAGGAATGCATTAGAGTGTATGTGTGAAATATTCTTTGCATAGAAAACTAAAGCTACCGTTAGCACTGGAAGAACCACAAATGTGAAAGGAAAAAAAGTAGTCAACTAGTGAATGGTTGAGATGCCATTTTAGGTTGGATGATCAGGAAAATTGTTTAAGTTGATAGCTGCGGGATAAGGAGCCAATCTTAAGAGATCAGAGGAAAGAGCATACTAGGCATAGGGATCAGCAGGTGCTAACGCTTCAAGGTGTGAATAAACCGGGTGTCTCCAACAAACACCAAACAGGTCAGTGTGGGGGAGTATGGGGATCAACAAGGAGTGTGTATGAGTAGAATTTCCCATGACATCACTAAAACATCAGTAAATACAAGGAAAGAACCACAGAAAAGAAACAGCAGGTTTTCAAAAAGAAAACAAAGCTCTTTCTGGTGAACTTGGTGACAACCTTGGGCAAAATTCTATCTAGAAAGGATGAATGTGAGTGCTTGGACTAGGAAGCAGTGATCATCACTGACTGAACATTATTACGGCTGTTCACTGAGACAAGTCATGCTGGACTAGCCTCATGTTGTGGGGTTGTTAACCAATGTCATAAAACAATTATGTGTACTAACTGTTTAATGAGAAACTATTTGTTCTGTAAACCATCTAAAGTACAATAAAAAAATAAAGTAAAAAAAAAAAAAAAATCCCTGCTCTCCTTGACTGACTGCATCAATCATCAGAAGTCTACTATCTAGAATAAGACCAACCCTAGAATGTGGCAGTGTAGCCTGCATAATATAGCTAAGATAAATAGGAATAATTGCAATTACCTATAATAATGGTTAGAGAAAAATAACAGGACAGGGACTTGAAACCATGCAATGGGACAAAGGGTTAAAGGAACTAAGGGAAGTGTACTGTCCTCAATATGGTAACGACTACTAGTTGAAAGGGGAATTAGAGATTATACGGCTCCCTGTGACAATACTCAGACCAAACTAAAGATGGAGGTCTCTGCTCAGTGCGTAGAATACTTGTCTAACAGTCTGTCCAGAAGTGAAACAGACCGCCTTAAGAGGTGATAAAACTCTTCAGTGAAACGTAAAGTAGATAGTTTGACTTGGATGACTTGGGGCCTATTCCAGCCCTGAGTAAATTAAGATTCAATGACTTGATAACATTTCTCCTAGCTAACTAGTATGGATTCTGCTAACCTCAGTTCCCTCCTACTTTGGGGCACCTTCAAACTGTATTTCCATGCTACTGTTACTAAGCCTCAAATGCATAGTACTATCTAAAGTCACTTATCAAGTTCCCCCCAAAGCATACCTACATCCTTAAAAAAAAAACAATAATCTGAAGGTCTTAATTCATGACAATTCGCTAACTTACCTTGAGTGAGTCTGTATGTAACACCCCTAATATTATATTGTGATGCTCTCTCCAGGGATTTTTGGAAAATCCACTGAATATGATCAGGATCATCCCCATCTAATGGAACCCCTTCTGTTTAAAAAAAAGAAGAACAAGCAGAGGGAGACAGAAATATATATAAAATAATGAAGTGATTTGTTTTTTAACGTAATTATTCAAATGAATGACGACAAATACATATTTTATGTAACTGTAGATTATTAAATTAGGTTTATTACCTCCAAAAGGCTGCTCCTTAGGCCACTGCAATACTCTTACATACTCAATACAGTGTTCTGGTAGCCTGGGCATAGACGCAATGGTGCACATGGGAAAATTAACCTGAAACCACACAGTTTGCCTTTTTTAGTAACTTTAAATGATAAATCATATTAAAATGCAACTTCTATTTATTATCTAGCTTGTAATAGTTTCTTTTAATTCAACTTAGCCTTCCACTTTTATAAATAAAATATTTTATACCATTAGTTACGCTTATAATATTAATCCGGAGCATCTATATTAATTTACAAGGTATATAAATTTAAGCTTTAATAGATGATGAAAAGAAAACTGATGAACAGATTCTTAAACATGAGCATGGTGTTATGTTTACTTAAATTTGAATCTTGAAGGTATAAAAACAAGATTAAATTCAGAGTTAAATCAATTCCAAGTAAATACTCATAAAACTGTTTATACTCAAAATTTTAACTATAAAGTGGGTATGCAGATTAAAGAGCTCCATCTTTGGAAAGATCACTCTCATATCTGATACCTTTATTTCCCTGAAACAAGTAAGGGAAATAAAAGGTAGATTATAGCACTATTCCAACATGGCTTTACAATTCCCCTTAACTCTATTCCCAAATAAAAACAATATAAATGAATTATGAAAACAGAATAGTAGCTAAATTATGATAGTTATTATCTTTTCCCAAATACGGCAGAATTTCATATTTTATCTTCTTTCTTCTTACCATAACACTAAAAATATGGTTATACCTAATTAAAAATCCTAAATATTGATTAGACTTAACAATTCAAGCTAATTCTATTCTGGTCCCAAACCAAAAAAAAACCACAGCCATCAAGTCAATGCTGACTCATAACAAACGCAGGACCCTTTTTGATTACCTGAGGTGGATAAAGTTCCAGTGTGCACTCAATACAAGCAGTCATTCCAGGTAGAATCACTCTGGCATTTCCTTTAAAACCTTCAGTCCCCCCATCTATCAAAGGGACAATGGAGCTTGGATCTAATACACCATCTTCATAATTTAGAAGAGAGATCTATGAAAATTATATAATGGGTTTAAAAGGAAAGGATAAGACTTCAAAGAAGCATGCTCTCAATAATTGTACAAGCAGATCTTGCCACTGAGTACTAATTATCAAAACCAAAGGATTATGATTTTATCAACTATGTCCTCACCTGAAAACCAACGACTGGCAAAAAATTCAAAGCTAAATAAACTCTGATTTTTAAAAAAATATGATATGTAATTCTAACTTTCAGTGTATTGAGAACAATAGCAAGAACTTCAGAGAACCACAACAACACAAAATTCTTTACCAGCATGCCATTTATCCACCTTCTGGCAATGACAGAGTCCAGTCCACATACAATAATATGAAATTCTATGAGGAAAAAACAACGTAGTTTAATGAAAAAAATGCAGTTGCATAAAATAATTTATACTTTCTAAGGGTTGGGAAAAAAACCTACTTTTTATTATAATACACACACATACAGAGTTCCTAATCCTTGAGCACATAGAAAATGCAGCTAACCCTAAGAATTAAAATAGTGCACTCTCTTTTCCATCAGTCAACCACCTTACAGAAACACTGAAAGAGATGAAAGCAACTGAAGAAATATCCTTAATACAGTTAACAATCTTTGGTGAAAGAGTATAACTAAAAATTAGTAAGAATTTAGCGGAAATTTAATTTCAAATGGGCAACTTACGTCGATAGAAAGTATCATTAAAATCTTGAATCTTGTTGAAATGTCTGAACGCAAGTAAAGGAACTAAGCTGTTGAAGTTTTTAATTTCCAAAATGAATGTAACAATTTCATAAGGAACTATAAATGTACATTTGAAACAAGAAATGTCTTCAATATTCAAAGCAGTGGAATTCCAGGAACATGACAAAATGAGCATAACCCTACTTCCTGACAAAACCTCTTTTCTAACTCTTCGCCTCTCCCAACCACTTGAGTAGTTTCTCTTACCCCTGAACCCCGATACCATTACATTTACGTCTCTATTAGGAGATGGACTCTCTGCTTTGCTTTACTTTTATGTAAAGTCATTAAGTCCTGCAAAGGCAGAATATGTATCTTCAACCATTAGTGCTAAGCAGATATGCTATAAACATTTGTTTAATGAAGGAAACAAACACATTACGGTTCCTATTTAGATAAGTAATTTGGAAAGTTACTGCAAAGCTAATTTTTAAAAAATATGATTTTAATAACTTTTTTCGTTGCTAATGATTTTCTGTTGTTGTTATGGTCGTTTTGGAGTAAGGGTATGAATTCTTCCATACTCTTTCATTCAATTCAGCTTTTAAAGTCTCTTTACCCAACCAAACCCTAACAGCAATTTTCATGTGCCTGGAAGCCACAAAGGGAACTGTAAGTAAAAATTGGCTGTGAGTGCAAAGTAATCATTGTTGCTAGGGGCTGTCAAGTGATTCCGACTCACAGCGGCCCTACAGAAGAGTACAACTGCCCCAGAGGGTTTCCTAGGCTGTAATCTTTAAGGGAGTAGATTGGTAGGTCTTTTCTCCCACGGAGCGGCTGGTGGGTTCGAAATGCTGACCTTTAGGTTAGCAGCCGAACACTTAACTATTGTGCCATTAGGGCTCCTGAAGCGTTTTAACGGGACAAATTTACAAAAACATTCTCTTAGATTTTTCTAATGGAATAATTTCGTTTAATAATACATGAGTTATACTGCTTCTGTAAAATTAAGATCAGCAGTCCATTGTATCTGTTTAAAAAGCAAAGTGGAGAAAAGACGACCAATATATTATATGCTTGCCCTAGATTTTTAAATGTCTAGAAATAAAACTATGGAAAATCAATTTGTAAGCCACAACTAGAACCCACTGCTGAAAAGTCGATTCTGACCTATAGAGACCCTGTAGAACAGTGAGGTCAAGAAAAGAACCACAACCAAGTATTGGAAGAAAGGCAACGGGGCAAACGAGGAGACAAACCAAAAATCCAATCTTCTGGATTTTTATAAAATATTGGATTCTAAACTTATATATAGACAGATCATGAATACATTTTTTTTCTTCCTACAGGGGCTTTTTTTTTACTTTTTATTCTGAAATAATTATAGATTCATAGGAAGTTACAAAGATAATACAGAGAGGTCCTATGTACAATTTGCCCAGTTTCCCTCAATGATTACATCCAATATAATTATAGGACAATATCAAAACCAGGAACTGGACATTAGTACAGTGTACAGTTCTATCATTTAAACATGGGCAGATCTGTGTAGCCACCACCAAGATACAGAGCTACTATCACCACAAAGATCTCCTTTCTGCTGTTCCTTTATATTCACCCCCCACCCCTAACCCCTACCAATCACTGATCTGTTCACCATCTCTGTAATTTTATTTCTACAACGTATGTAAATGGAATATGTACCATGTGACTTTTTGAAATCGGCATTTTTCACTTCGGATAATGCCCTTGAGATTCATCCAAGTTGTACGTTTCATTAGTGTGTTGTTTTTACTGCTGAGTAGTATTCCATGGTGTGGATGTACCACTGTTTAACAATTAACCCACTGAGGGGCATTTCAGTTGTTTGCAGTTTTTGGGTATTACAAATACTGCTGCTATGAACAAGTATGTACAGGTTTTTATGCAGACATGTTCTCATTTCTCTAGGGTAAATGCCCAGCAGTGCAATTCAAGGGTTACAGTAAGTGTATGTTCTGTTTTTTAAGAAACTGCCAAAATATTCCCCAGAGTGGCTATACCTTTTTTACATTCCTGCCAGCAATGTATGAGTGATCCAGTATTTCCATATGCTGGCCAGCATTTGATATTGTTACTACTTTTTATTTAGCTAATTCTAATATATGTGCGGTGGTTTCTTAATTTGCATTTCTGTAATGGCTAGTGATGTTAAACATTTTTTCACGTTTTTGCCATCCTCTTTGGTGAATTATCTTTGTGTCTTTTGCCCATTTTATAATTGGATTTTTTTATTGTCGAGTTTTGAAATTTCTTTACATGTTCTAAGTGAGCCCTTTGTCAGATATGTGGTTTATACGTATTTTCTCCCAGCCTGTACCTTGTCTTTTTAACCTTAAGTGGGTCTTTCAAAGAGGAAAAGTTTTTAATTCTGATGAAGTCCAAATTTATCAACTTTTTCTCTTTTATGGATCATGCTTTCGACGTGGTCTGACTCTGTACACAGACTAAGCAGTCGTTCGAACAGAACAAGGGGATACTGCATGGCTTAAAATCAGGAAAGGTGCCCATTAGGGTTGTATCCTTTCACCATACTTATTCAATCTGTATGCTGAGCAAATTATCCGAGAAGCTGGACTATATGAAGAATGGGGCATCAGGACTGGAGGAAGACTCATTAACAACCTACCATATGCACATGACACAACCTTGCTTGCTGAAAGTGAAGAGGACCTGAAGCACTTACTGATGAAGATCAAAGACCACAGCCTTCAGTGTGGATTACACCTCAACATAAAACAAAAATCCTCACAACTGGACCAATAAGCAACATCATAATAACAGAGAAAAGACTGACGGTGTCAAGGATTTTACTTGACTTGGATCCACAATCAATGCCCATGGAAGTAGAACTCAAGAAATCAAACGACACATTGCATTGGGCAAATCTGCTGCAAAAGACCTCTTTCTAGCGTTCAAAAGCAAAGATGTCACTTTGAGGACTAAGGTGCACCTGATCCAAGCCACGGTGTTTTAAATCCCTCACGTGCATGCAAAAGCTGGACAATGAATAAGGAAGACTGAAGAACTGATGCCTCTGAATTACGGTGTTGGCGAAGAACACTGAATATACCACGGACTACCAGAAGAACAATCAATTTGTCTTGGAAGTACAGCCAGAATGCTCCTCAGAAGGGAGTATGACGAGACTTCATCTCACATACTTTGGATGCTTTATCAGGAGGGACCAGTCCCTAGAGAAGACATCATGCTTGGTAAAGTGGGGGGCCAGCGAAAAACAGGATGACCCTCAATGAGATGGACTGACCTGATACAGTGGCTGCAACAATGGGCTCAAACATAGCAACAACTATGAGGATGGTACAGGACTGGGCAGTGTTTCATTCTGTTGTTCATCGGGTCACTAAGAGTCAGAACCGACTTAACAGCGCCTGACCACAAGGAGTCTTCACAAAGTCATAGGTACTGAAAATTTTCTGTTATCTTCTAAGTCTCATAGTTTTACCATTTTATATTTAAAAATATGGCTCATTTTGAGTTAATTTTGTATAAGGTGTGGGTCAGGTTGAGCTTCATTTTTTTGCCTATGGATATCCTATTGCTCCAACGTTTTTTGAAGCGACTGTCCTTCCTCCATTGACTTGCCTTTGCACTGCTTCTGTTATCTAGTGCTGCTATAACAGAAATACCACAGGTGGATGGCTTTAACAAAGGGAAATTTATTCTCTTACAGTCTAGGAGGCTTAAGTCCAAACTCAGGATGCCAGCTCCAGGGGAAGGCTTTCTCTCTCTGTAGCTCTTGGGGAAGGTCTTTGTCATCAATCTTCCCCGAGGAGCTTCTCAGCACCAGGGATGCAGGGTCCAAAGGACACCCTATTCTCCTGGCTGTCTCTTGGTGGTATGAGGGCCCCATGTCTCTCTACTGGTTTCTTTCTTTTATATCTCAAAAGAGATTGACTTAAGACACAACCTAATCTTGTAGACGGACTCCTACCTCATTAACATAACTGCCTCTAATCCCACCTCATTAACATCATAGAGGGAGGATTTACAAACACATAGAAAAATCACATCAGATGACAAAATGGTGGACAATCACACAATACTGGGAATCATGGCTTAGCCAAGTTGACACACATTTTGGGCGGACATAATTCAATCCATAACGTGCACCGTTCTCAAAAATTAATTGGCCATACTTGTGTTGGGACTATTTCTGGGTTCTGCATTCTGTCCTACTGATCTGTGTCTATTCTTCCGCCAATACCACACAATCTTGATTACTCTAGCTATATAAATCTTGAAATCGGGTAGAATGATTCCTCTTACTTTAGTCTTCTTTTTCAGAACCTTTCTAGGTAGTCCTTTGCCTTCCCATAGAAATTTTTTTTTCCCATATAAATTTTAGAATCTTGTCCAAATCTTATTAGGATTTACATAGAAATTGTGCTAAACCTGTACAGCTATTTACGAAGTGACATCTTTACGTTGAAGCCTTCCAATCCATGAACACAGAATCTCTCTTCACTTATTTATATCTTCTTCAATTTCTTTCATCAGCATGTTGTGGTTTTTAGCACACAAGTCTCGTACATGTTTTGTTAGATTTACACTTAAGGATTTCTTTTTTTTGGTTTAGTGATTGTAAATGACATTGTATTCTTCTAATTGTAATTTTGGTATCCGCAAGTTCATTGATAGTACATTGAAATACAACTGATTTTTGTTGTCTTGTATCCTGTGGCTCTGCTGAACTCATTAGTTCTAGGAGGTTTTGTTGTAGATTCCTTGGGATTTTTTAGATAGAAATCCCATCTCCTGGATTTCTATAAAATATCAAAAGTTCCCCAGATCTAAATATGCATGAATAATACTTTTTTAAAAGCGTATTTCTTATAAAAAATTTACTCTGACATACATTTCATTCTGACTAATGATAACGTTGACTGTCTACTCTGTCTGCTACCGTAGGGGAACCTGAAGATCAACTGCATCCAACCTAGGAACTTACGGTTTAGTAGAGGAGATGTATAATTGATACTGAAATTAAGGGTAATAATTCAAAATAAAAGTAGACAATGGCATAGGCTACGTAAGCTTAATTTCAAAATCAGCGCAAAAAAAAATAGTTATGTAAGCATAAAGAAAAGACTGCAAAGATATAAAGCAAAATGTTATCGGAAGTTATCTCAGTAGTAGAAAACTTTTTTTTTTTTTTTTTGCTTATCTGTATTTTCTATAAATCATCTATTTTAGAAAAAAAAAGCTTTAAAAAAAAATTAAGTAATTTTTCTGTCCAAAGGATACGGAACTACATTGCAATTAGGGATTCTGTCATTTAGAAACTCAGCAGCAACTTCAGCCTTAGGTCTTCCAACATCTTTAGGCCTACAAGAAAAATTATATTTAAATTATCATTCATATTATAGATCTAGATGATCTATATAATTTACTTTCAAACATAAAAATAAATCCACAGTGAGTTTATTCACAGGATGCTTATTTCCCCCAAATAAAGCCTAATGAATGATAGCATGTCTCCTGGCCACTTCTCACTGTGGCATATCCCAGAGTAAAAAATCACCCCCATTACAGTAAAGATCTTTTGGGGACTTTATACAGACACACGCCTTTCCTAACACCCTCACTAAACCTCAGCACATCAAGGTGTTACTATGCAGGTCTTGGCTGAAATATACATGAGGTTCATTCTAGGGATGCAAGAATCTTCATTTATCCCTTTCTTCCTGTGTGTGCTGACTAAGTAGTAAATTCTGTGTCCCTGGAGAAGCCCTAACAACCATGCTTTTCAAGAAAGAATAATTCCAAAGACATTATCTAAAATGGTAAACGTTATAATATTTTCAAAACGCTAAAAATATAAGGCCTCAAAAGGTCATTCCTAGATAACCACCACAGATAGGAAAGGACATGAATTTCTTCTCCCAATCTCTGTGCAAATGGTATTTTCTTTCCTAATATTTTCCTCAGTGTTGTCACAAAAATAAATCACTCCTTCATGTATCCATAGCAAATGGTTCATTACCACTTTTCATCACATATTTTTGTTATATACGTATCACACCCATCTATCACACTGGGATTATGAAACCTGAAAGAAAGTTACCATATTCTTATTCTCTTCGTTTTCCTTCATGTCTAGCACAGTGTAAACACTTTAAAAATGAAAACAAATCAAATGAGCTTATTAGCAATTATATTTTATTTAAAACTAGAATTTCAATGAAAAAGACTTTAACAGGTTAATTCTGTTTTTCTCCAATAAAGCAACGTTATCTTTTGATTCAAAACTTTATTTTAATAGACTGTTTTATTCTGACTTTGTTTTAACTTACAACAGAAAAGGCCCTGCTATAGTCAGGGAACTTGATTTCCAACATTGCACGCAAATTCTCTAGGCACAGAGAGCTCTTTAGGTATTAAAAGGTAAAGAGTGGAAGCCTTCCAAGATTCTTTTAAATTTTAGATTTTATGTGCTCTCACAGTAGATTCCAAACAAAAGAAATCCTGGATGGTGTCTATGGCTTATTAAGCTAATTTACCATTCCAGCACTGGGGATGAGACTGTTTCACCTAAAACTGTTAACTTAAATAAAATGGCCTTTCCCACACATCATCCTTGTGGTACACATTGCCAAATTACTTAATCTTATAAACAAGAACCTACTCTTAAAGTTGTCCTGTAGATTAAATGCAATAATATAGGCAAAGAGCTTAAAAAGTGCCTGGTAAACCATAAGCAGTCAATACAAGTTACCTATTATTATAACCACCACTATTTTAGCCACAAACTCAGCTCAGTTAAAGGGCATGGCCTATTATCAACAACCAATTAATTCAGTGGTTTCTTTCATGGAGTATTCATTCACTAAAAATTTGTCAGACCAGAAAGGGCCCACAAATTTTTCTATAAAGAAGGGAAATTGTAAGGTTTAATAAAAAAGAAAAATAAAACTTAAACATTGAGTTCACACTGCACTTGAAATTCTTACATTAACTTGACTTAACCCATCCTTCCACAAAGATGAAAGCAAAGGTTTTGTCTAATCCAAAATTTAATGCTATCTTTTCTGCTAGCCTAACTTTCTCCTGCATACCCAGGACGATCAGAGTACTTCTGTCAGTACCCTAGTCACTAGAGAAAGAAAAAAGTCCCTCTCTCTCCATATCTATATTCTTTAACTAAAATACACCCTTATCTAAGCCACTCAAAACCCTAAATGCTATGTACTAAAATTCCCTCGTGAGTCTTTCCTCAGGTCCACATTTATGTATTTACTTCTAGTTTTAAGTCATTTCTACCAAACCAGTCCTAGATGCTATCTGTATTTCATACATTTCTAAGATAATTACCCCTGTTTGTTCCATTTCAATTGGTCCTGGGTTTTTTCTCCTTAACTCTCCATTTTCTTTCTCCTTCTATAAAAAGCCCAAACTCTATCATAACTTCATTGTCCCTCAGTTATCATTCCAGTCTTGATTCACAAGTCCTTCCGAAGGTATCTCACTAGGGCCTGATCTTCCAGCTAGTGTTTCCTTCTGAAATTAACAGGAGGAAAAGAGCTCACTTGGTGTCTTCAGGCCATAATCACCCTGAGGATATCCCAAATTCACATAAACCTTTGCAGTAGATTTCTTTTTTGTTTTTTATTGTTGTAGTTTAAATGAAGTTTACATTTCAAGTTAGTCTTGCAGTAGATTTCTTTAAAAAAAAAAAAAAAATTTGCTTACAAAACTTTTATCAGAATGCCCAAAATTTTCTTGCAAAATTTAACCTAAAATGGGGAATGGGATGGTAATTTTTGTGTTTTTTTTTTCTTTCAATAAAATTAGTATTATCTTTTTAGTAACTTAAAAAAATTATTAAACTGCATGTACTTAAGTTCAAATGATTATCAGAATTAAACTAAGATATTTACACTTACCTAAACAAAAACTGCCTATTTAGATTGGAAACATCTATAGTGTCCATGTCGATTACATGAATCTGTCTAAAACCAGATAATGCCTGTGGGAACAAAAACCATCTAATTAAAGAAAGGTTTCCTTATATTTGAATATTTAAGATTTGTTTTCAATGTAGTGCTAAATCTACAAATTCTCGGTAACATTCTGCATAATCTTATTCAATGGTTTAAAATGATCTTGCAAGGCATATAAAATTCAGTGTTCTTACAATGGTTAAAAAGATGTATATTCAGTTTTAAACAGCCTAAAACCAAAAAGAAAACAACTCAATATTACTACAGATTACAGTTGTTTTATAATTCCTTAAACACATTTGTAAAGTTAGTTGTTTTACTGCTGATGATGGTTACTTTAATTTTACTAGTCTTACTCATTAACTGTACTTGCTATTCTTTTTTCAGAATATTGTTAAACAGCAATTCCTCCAAGTTTTACCTTAGTTTTCATAACATTAAGCATCATATCAATTCAGAAATGGTAGCTATTATGAGATATACATATTTATAAACACAGACACACATATGTACACTGCACATGTAAAAGGAATGTCTCAAACGTGTGAAGTCAACAGCAAGCAATAAAAAAAAGCTAGGGAAGAGCAATGAACTGTTGGGTTTCAATGATAATGTCAAGCATTCTAACAGTATGACCACTGCTAAAATTTACCACTCAGACAGAAGCAAACAACTGAACAATCTAGACTCAAAAATAAGTCTCAAAAATTAATTATGGCCTTCTGGTGTTCAGTCAATTTGTCTGTTTAGTTACTTAAGCGATCAAATTAAGTCGCTTGTCAGTAATCTCCCCATTTTTCTGCCCCCTACTATAGCAAGAGATCCTCAAAAGAGTTGTTCATACTTGTCTCAAACTTCTCTCTTGAGCCTGCTCCAAACAAGCTTTCACCCCACCACTCTACCGCAACTGCACCTATCAAGGTCACCAATGACCTCCATCTTGCTAAATCCAACGACCATTTCTCAGTCTATCTGACTTTACCCTTCTATTTGGCAGGTGGATCACTTCCTCCTCCTTAAAACACTTTCTTCACTCAATCATCATATTCATGATTATTTTAACTTTCATTTTTACTGGTTTCTAATTCACCACACTCAGGAGTTTTTCTCCTATTTTACTGGCCAAAACTTAAAGTGGCCCTGTGCAACTATAGTTCTTTACCTCTATTTTCTACTCTTAAGGGCTCTTGGTGATCTCAGATGACCTTATAACACAATGCATCATCTAACAGACATCTCAAACTTAACAGTCTCCAAAACCAAACTCCTGATCATCTTCCCTCACCACCTCTGCCTCCACCACCTCCACCTCCACTACTATACCACCACCAAACCCGTTCTTTTCCCACGATCCTCCTCATTTCAGTGAATAACTACATCCCACCAATTGTTTAGGGCAAAAACCTTACCGTGTCATCCTTGATTGCTCTCTTTCTCTCATATTCTACAACCAATCCGTTAGCAAATCCTGTTGATTCCATCCTCAAAATATATCCATAATCTGCCCACTTCTCACAACCTCCAATGCTGCCATCCTGTTCCAAGTCACTATTATCTCTTGCCTGGATGATTGCAGCAGCCTTCTAACTGGTCTCTCTGCTTCCTTCCCTGATTTTCCTTTAGTCCAGTCTCACAATGGTCAGCCACAATGATAGAGGTTAAAAGTCAGATCATGTAACTCATCTGCTTAAATCCTTCCAATGACTTCCTGACTCAGAGTAAAAGCCAATGTTCCTACAGCAGCCTCCAAAGTCTTTGTGGCCACCTCCCACACACCCCCACCCCTAGTCTCCCATTATTTCTCTGACATCCTTGCTGAAAATGCTCCCCTCACCCTGGCTGTCCTCGAACATAATCAACCATGCTCCTGCTCACAGCTTTTGCACCTGCTGTTCCCTCTACCTAGATTGTTCTTCCTCCAGATAGCTGTATAGCTCATTTACCTCTTTGTTCAAATATCACCTTTCTGTAAACCCTTTCCCCCTCCCTTCCCATCAGGCTATCTATCTTCCATCCTTTCTTTCTCTACAACATTACCAACTGACATATATTTTACTTATTTGTCTTTTTTTCCTTTTACTAAAATACAAGCTTCACAAGCACAGACATCTGTCTATATTCTTCAATGCTGTATCTTTAGCATCTAAAATGTTGTCTGGCATACTGGGAGGAGAAGAGGGAAGCTTGATAATATTTGTCCAATCAATAGTCATGTCATATTCTTTTTTTAGAATGAGCCTTTGGGGTTTACACTCAATCAACAAACTAACCCATGTATATTTCTTGACAGCAAAGTAAAAAGCAGTAAAATCAAAAACCCTTTGTCTCCTTCTTTTGTATAAGAGACTATTATAATGCAATAAATAAATAAAAGGGCCACTCCTGAAGTTACTTGATGACTAATACTCAGGTCTAATCTTCAACAATTTTACATTTAAAATTAGTGTATATCACATTTGCAAATAACAACCTCAAAGTGGAAAAAGTTAAACATTAGGCGATGTGTGCATATATAATACGTATCAAGAACCATTGTCCACAAACCCTTCCCCGCTCCAGGACTCTCCAGTTTCCAGCTGCAAGAGTATTTATATCTGAGAAGGTAGTCATTTTGGCACCCCATCACAGAGTATATCATACATATGTTATTTGTTTTGTATGAGACTTATCTCCCCAATAAAACTTCAAATCCACTGAGGACAGCAACTATGATGACCTACGATCTTCACAGAACCCAGCACTGGCACTAAGCACAGCTAAGCATAAGTTTTTGCAATTTCACTAGGAGTGATGTTCATGTTTCCTAGCAAAATTAATGTAGCTGCATTTGTGTTTACACTCTAGCCCCTTGGGTGACTTTTAGGTCCTTCATCTGGCTATTACCTGCTTCATTTCTACTTTTCTACACACTGCTGAGAAGCCTCGAAAACAAAAAGCTCTAAACCAGTTCTCCTCCCTATCTATTTTTGTTAAATCAACTGATAAAGACTTGGAAAAGTTATTTTGTGGTTATCAGAAGTGAATAAAACCAATTAATCATGTCACAAATTATGGATTTTGAACCAGTATATGCAATCAGCTTCACTAAACAGCACCTTCTCTTAAAATGATATTCATTAGATATAAATCCAGAAGGGGAGGGAAGGGAGGAAAAAGAGGGGAGGGAAGGAGGAAGAGGAGAGAGGGACAGAAGAGGGGAGGGAGGAGTTTAACTTTCCCAAATCTTATGCGTCAACTACTGTATCTTCGTCAAAAATCACCCTTAGATTTTATCATGTATACTGGATGGTTGTGTAATACAGTGAAAAAGAACACTTGACTAAGAATTGATGACCTGGATTAGATTCCAGGGATATCACTATAATCCAGAAAACGATGGGCAAATCATTTAACATCTCTGCAGTGTCTCCCTCTATATAAAATGGGACAACGCCCTACCTACCTACATGGGTTATTTTGAGGAACAAAACAAATAATAAACTTTCTAAAACTACACATTAAAATATGAAATTACCAGTTTTCTTATTTACTTTGCTGAAATTAATGAGCAGTTTACAAGAAGCACAAAATTTGTTTGGTAAAAAGCAGAGAAGAACATGGAAGTAAGAAATTCTGTCAATGACATTACAGTTGAGAAGTTCAGAGTTTAAAAAGTCCCAAAGTTACATCATTTTAATGACTTTCTGGAATTTGACCTGCTAAACTTAATTAACAACGGGCTCAGGAGAAAAGGTTAACAATTAATCACGATAAAGAAAAAAGGTTTCATTATCAGAAAAGAGAAAAATACGTATTTTATATATATATTACCAGATTTTTCAGGAGCTCACATCCTAAGCCGCCAGCTCCAATGACTAGAACTTTACATGTATCTAACAAAAACTGGAGAGACTGTAAAGAACGGAAAGGCATATTAAAATCTGAGTAATAAAAACCCTGAGTACCATCAATAAAGCAACAGCCATAACATAGTTTTCACTGTTTCCATGAAAAATGCAATCAAGGATAAAAAGAAGATGGCACATTTAATAAATATTTTAAATTTATGAACTAGGCAGAACTAGAAATTCTAAAACTCTATTTCAGTTTCAATGTTTTTAACTGACTTTTATTAAATAAAATTAAAAGGTTATTTCTATGTTATCTAACAAGAAAAACTGCCCTAATTTAGGAGTTGTCTTCCTGTTTCTTGAAATATAAAATTACGTCTCTTTATAAACACAAAAGGATATCAAGACTGTAATTTTTTTTACCTTGTAATAAAAAACAAGATGTATTTAACTGAGCATTTGCTTTGTCAGATACTACCAGTCAAAAATTCTATGCCTCTATTATACAGCATTCACAAAATTTTTAACGTGCAATTAATTATATTCAATGTTATGTAAAGATGCTCATTCCAACTAAATTTCAAAATTTAAACAAGCACATCTAAATTTCTGTCAAAATTAATCTCTCATATCAGGGTTAAAAAAGGTACAGAAGGGGAGTATCTCAGCAATTATTTAAACTGGAATTTTAAATGAAGTATAACTTAAATTTTAAATTCAAACTAATTTCCTACTTATGTTACATGAAAACTGTAAGACTAATGATTCAAATATTAGCAATTCAAACAAATTAGTTGCAAATACTCAATTTAGTATTTCAAGATAACTTAATTTCTCAATACATTTTATTAGTATTTTTATTATAAGAGCAAATTAAAAAGGAAGCATTTTATTATTTTTGAAACATAAAACTATTAGAGGAGTTATTTAAAATAAACGTTTCTCACTTCAGTGCTCGGTTCGAAATCAGGGTGTGTGAAGGGTCCAGATCGCTCGAGGAACTTCTTTACATGGTTCCAGCGACCTTCCCAGTCTCCAGTGTCCCCACACCCACCATCAACAGCCATTCTGCACAGAACACAGTAAATTCAGCTGCAAAGATCAGTATGAAAAAGCCACACCTACAGCTATTATGGTCTCCCCAAATGAAAAGGTAACCACACCAGACCTGCTCAAATAAAAAGGAAATATTCAATGTGATTATGCTTATGCTTTCATTTAAAGTTAAGAATTATACGTTTGTTTCTATTTTATTTCATATGTTTGGTGAACTAAATCAGTCTACGCGCCTCCAGGTTTCTAAAGCAACCCAAGATCAAATTTGGGATACTGGCTGATCAGTGACCAATGGACTTCTCCACATTTGGTATTTAAAAAAGATCACTGCAAACTTCCCCCAATCTGTTCCTTTAACAGGCTCGAATAGCGAAACAGCAGTTACAAGGAAAAAAACACTGCCACGCTTTCAAAATTGTGATGCTTCAAATCTAATACAGCTCACGTGCCCATTCCATGTTTGAAAGGTGTGATTAAAACATCATTTTTGATGAGAGGAACTTTCACATTTTCCTCAGAAAGAAATCTGAGTCTCAGTTTTCAAAAAAGGATTTCTTAATACTGTGAAGTCGTTTCTGTTACCAGTAAATACACACCAAAAAAATTTAGTTTACAAATACCAGGCTTCATCACCTAGAAACCTGTTAGTACATACAACTGACTAAGGTCAGACTCCTCGAACAAAATACATGTGCCTTCTACTCAGTGCAAGATTCATGTTTGACTTTGATTATTTTTAATTTTCAAATTTCCTATAGCCCTACACTTTCCACCTTCAAATATATTTGTAGTATCTTCACATGTTCCTTTAAAAAAAAAAAAAGATCAAGAAGCTGTCTAGCGATAAAAACCATGGGTTTTGATGTCACAGTTGGGATTGGTTCCACAACTAATAGCACTGTGACCTTGAGCATATTTAACATGCATAAATTTCATCAGTAGATTGTAGCTGCTTCTTAAGGTCATTATAGAGACAATCCACATAGAGGACTTAGTACATCGCACTTGGCATTCAATAAACAGCCAAACTTTAACTGTCATTTAAGCAAAACTGGAAGGAAAATGAAAGGCGGGAAGGGATATGAAATGAAGCTTGTCATTTCAGTCCCTCCTGCGATTAAATTTCAACTTTCTGAGGGAGATACCTAGACTAAAGCATTGTTACTGGGAATTGGTACAGAAATTACCAACTCACCACATCTACTGCAAGAGTATTTTTCCCTTCCCAGGTAGGGAGGGGGGGAACTATGTGGCGTTGACTAGGTTGGAAAACGCTTTATTTAAATCTGTTGCACCTGTACAAAAAAAGCATCCGATAAGAAATAGGGTGTGTGATAAATGGGGAAAATAATCTGCTTGGGATTAACACCCTCCCTCAAGGGCCAATTGTTTTGCAAAAATAATTGAAGCTTTTGGTGCAATATCTGATATATAAAGTTCTCACAAAAAGTTTTGTGATTGGTAATCAATGTTTAAGAAAGGCCCAAAACGGCTTTGCGTCTATTTCGTGTGTTTACATCGGATTCCCTTTTCACAGGGTCACGGCTCTGACAATTTGGGATGGAGGAAAAGTGGGGCACACGGGTCCTTCCAAAATAACTTCAGGTCAGGCACCCGGCGGTCCTGAGGACCCATAGAGACCGGGAGCCCGGCCCCTGGGGCTGCGGGGCGGGAGTCGGGGGTGAGGCCGCGCGGCCTGCGCTCCGGGTGCCCCCCTCCCAGCCCCCCGGGCCCGCTGCGGCTGATCCCCTAGGCCTGGGGTGGAGGAGGCGGGGGTCCCCGAAGAGGGCCCCGGCCACCCGGCAGCACTAACTTCTCAGCCAGCAGCTCCTCTATTCTCCTTCTTTTCTTCTCCCTAAAAGAAAGAGAGAATAAAAGAAGGGTCAGCATCACGCTACACACTGGGCGCCGCGAGGGGATGGGGGGCGAGGGGACGGGGCGGGCGGAGGGGGGGACCCCGGGTGGCGGCAGCTGCCGCCTACCGCCGAGCTCTCTCACAACCCTGCCCGCCCGGCACGCCTGCAGATCCCCGGTACTTACGGCTCCTCGCCATCCGCCATATTGTTCTCCGCCTCTTCCCATGAGCCCTCACGGCGGGCGGGGCCGTCAGTGGAGTGGGCGGGGTCGAGGGGAGTGGCGGGGCTGGTGGGGCTGGTGGGGCTGGTGGGGCTGGTGGGGCTGGTGGGGCTGGTGGGGCTGGTGGGGCTGGTGGGGCTGGTGGGGCTGGTGGGGCTGGTGGGGCTGGTGGGGCTGGTGGGGCTGGCTGGTGGCACCAGGGCTCCCAAGGGCTTAGAAGTGTTTTCTGTAATTATAATCTTGATTAACTACACATAATTAGATAAATCTTATACAGTGTATAATGTTGCCATGCTGCATGAAAATATAGACACAATACATTATATGGTTATACAATTTATAATTATATAAAATGTATGTTGTTTGTTGTCATACGGATTTCCACTCAAGGCGTCAGCATGTGTGCAGAGTAGAACTGCTCCACAGGGTTTTCGAGGTGTGACCTTGCAGAAGCAGATCGCCAGGCCTGCCTCCAGAGGCGCCTCAGCTCGCAACTTTTCCGTTGACAGTCTAACACTTAACCGTTTGGGCCACCCACCAATCCAAAACCCACAGCCGTGGAGTCCATTCCGGCTCATAACGACCCTACAAGGTTTCCAAGGCTGAAAAATCCTTATGGAAGCAGACTGCCACCTTTCTCCCGGGGAGCCGCTGGTAGTTTGGAACCCCTGACCTTTCTGTTAGTAGTCCATCTGCTTTAATCATTGCTCCACCAGGGCTCCCTCTTGGGCCACCCAGGGACTGTAAAATGTTGGTATATTCTATGAAAAAACTTCCAGAAGAACCAAATCAATATGCCAGCCGCTAACCTCTGAGGCATAGCGTCAGGAGAATTTTCAGGTTATTTTCAGGATGGTTCCAACATCTTTACATGAAGGCACCCACTTTAAGAATAAAATGTATCTAAATCAGTTTTTAGGTGTGGGGTGGAGAGAATATTTTCTTTCTTTGTGAAAACCAATATTTAATATTTCAGTGTCACATCATCTGTCAGATACGTAATTCAGTGGAAATGGAAACAACTTGGAAAAAATTTTTTCTGGTGGCAAAAATATGTATTTACTATTAAGCTCCCTTCCTCCCCCCGCCCCCCCGCCCCACTGTCAAGTGGATTCAGACTCCTAGAAAACCTATAGAACAGAATAGAAGTGCCCCATAGGGTTTTCCAAGGAGCAGTTGGTGGATTGGAACTGCCGACCTTTTGGTTAGCAGCCATAGCTCTAAACCACGGTGCCACCAGTGTTCCATATTTACTATAGAAAAGTATAAAGAAAAAAACAAAAAATAAATAAATAATTTAGAACACCCATAATCCCATCCCTAAAGACTAATGATAATAAAATATTGGACTATTTTCTTAACAAGTCAGAAGCACATTTACACGTGTATATGAGTGGCTGGTTAGAAAAAAATAATCATGTTCAAAACATATACTTCACAGAATGGGACAAAAATGAGATTTGGAGTTAGAAAGAACCATTTAAATCCTTACTCCCCATTTATTAACTGAGACCTTGGACACTTCCGTTTCTTCGTCTGTAAACTGGAGATGACAATATTCATCTTGTAAGACTGAGGATTAAACGAAATGCACAGATCAAAATATAGTACTGAGCAGCCACATCAGCAAGGAGCCCTGGTGTTGGCAGTTCAAATCCACCCAGTGGCTCTGTGGTAGAAAGACCTGGTGATCTGCTTCCCTAAAGATTACAACCAAGAAAACCCTATGGGGCAGCTTTACTCTGTTACATGGGGTCACTATGAGTTGGAATCAATCCAATGGCACCCAACAACAACAAGCCACATCAGCATCACTTGGGAACTTGCTACCAATGCAAACTTTCAAGCCCCACCCCCGACCAACAGCAAAGCCCTTGGATGACTGTGCATGTAAAATTTGAGAACCTTTGAAATAGGGTATATAAAGTCTGGTGAGTACTCAGAAAATATAGCTGCTGCTACTAAATTGTGGTATTTAATCTCCTCTTTGTCCTATTGTCCACTGAACCATCAGGAATCCTTGTCCTATATCATCCCCAATCAAGTTCAACTCAATAGCATTCATTGAGCTGAAAGTCAGTGCCAGGCAGGAGGTGCTGGGATAGTGTTCACAGTCCACAGTCAGTAGCAGGAGATGTCAGCCTCTTTCTAGGTCATATGTCTTGACATCAACGCAGAAACCTCTTTTTCTTGCTCAGAAGACTCCACAGATGCAAACCACTGAGGTTAAACCATAGTTTCTCAAAACAGGCTCCTTTGGGCTGGGGCCCCAACAATGCTGCTTTCAGGCCACCGTTTGATAATTTGATAAATCACAGCCCCCTCATATGGAAAACACCACCAGGCAGTTTAGGAATCATTTAGCCCAATCCCATTCATTTCGAAGGGGGAAGAAGTGGAGGCCCAGGGATAGGTCAGCTGATCCATGAAGAGCTCTGCAAAGGCACCTGGCCCTGCCTCTGCGTGCCTTGGGACAAACACCCTGACTCACTGTGATGATATTTTGATAGATGACACAAGGCTCAGACTGTCCAGAAATAACCACCTGCCCTTGCCAGTAATGGAAGTGACAGAGACATTAAAGTGAAATCTTCAACAGATTTATTTCATCTCAAATGGAACATACCATAAACTACCAGACTATCCGCTATTGTTGATATACAGACATATTCACGTACAAACCGGGGTACAAAAGCCCCAGGAAAGCTTCTACAGTGAATCTGATACCACTGGATGAACAGTGACAAAGAACAGCTTCAAATGGCATTTCAAACAGTCACTGGAATTAAGTAAGGATTCGATATGTGTTCATTTTTATTTAAAACAATGTTACGACAAAGGCAGAAATGTGAAGGGAAAAGAAAAAAAAAAAGCTCCCATAATCCAACCAGAGAGAAGCTCGGTTAACATTTTGAGAGGAAGAAGGGGATCATGCCATATACAGCTTTATCTGGCTTTTTTCATGTCTTTAAAAATTTTTAAACCTCCCTAGAAGGTCGAACAAAGGAGGCCTGGTGGCACAGTGGTAAAGCGCTCAGTTGCCAACCACAAGGTCGGCAGCTTGAACCCACCAGCTGCTCCGAGGAAGAAAGACGAGACAGTTGGCTTCCGTAAAGATTACAGCCTTGGAAACCCTATGGGGCAGTTCTGTTTTGTCACATAGGGTCTCTATGAATCAGCATTGACTCAGGGGCAACGGGTTTAATTTTAGTTTTTGGAGGTTTAAACAAATAAACAAAAACACACCAAAGAAAAGTTCACGGGATATCAATTGCCTGAGATCAATGAGTAGTCATATTGATACTAATATGGACTTGACAGCTTTGGTCACGCAGTGCTGAGTAGTTGAAGGTGAACATTCTTGATCACAGCGCCTAATGCTCACTGATCTCTGTAACAGGTGTGGGGCCCTACTGGGGCTCCCACCCTGATCTTGACCATGATCATTTACTCAGCCAGCTCACAGTGTGGCTTCTTGAAATTGTTAAGCCCCAGGGATTTCCTCCACATCCTCCTGCTTCCTGTAACTGACCACCACAGCCTGGGGCATCTCTACTTAGCACCTCCTCTCACTCTATCTTGTATTAAGGTAGTCATTTCTGCTGCATTGCAAGAATCTTGAAGGCCCAGCAGGGCTGCCTGCTTCTCCATCTGTATCCCCCACAGAGTTTTCACAGAGGTTTTCAAGGACTCAGAAGATCTGTTGGCCTTGTACTGAATTTTCTCAATCTTTTTTTTTTTTTTTAGTTGAGAGGCTATTGTGTCTAACTAGATACGACTACCAGTAAAATTGCAACAAGACAGAAAAAATTCAATGCATGATTTTTATAAGAGCATAGAAAGCAAATCTGGTTAAAGCACTATAGATACCTTACAGATCAATCATGGGCTGTACTATAATAATAACAACAGTGATGTCCTTACTGTGAGCACTTACCATGCACTAAGCACTTCATATACATAGTTTCAGTTACGCTCCCCAACTCGCCAGATATTATTATTTCCACTTGACACATGAAAAAAATGGAGGCTGGGAGAGATGAAGTAACTTCCGCAGAGCCACCCCACCAGAGTTCCAAAGCAGTGGGGATTCTCATTTTACTCTCTCTGAATTTAAACTCTCCCATGTTTGCATTTTCAACTCTATTCCAAAGGCAGCACCTAGGCTGTATCTTGTTAATTAGCACTGATTTCACTGAGAACCAAACTTTCCCAACCACCCGTGACGGTAGTGATTTCTTAGAAACACTATAAGCTCCTTGACTGCTTTCTGAATCATATAGGAAAAACACAGTTTTGTCTTCTAGACTTTGCATTAGGTATGTTTTATTGCTTTTCAAGTTTTTGAAAATTGGTGGTCTGAGTAGAATGAATTTAGTCTTTAAAAAAATGTACCACTTGTAGGTTCAGAAACTGTTCTTAGCCATTGTCATCTTAGAATTCTGCCTACAACACCATGGAATTAACCAAAATACTTTTTTTCTCAGGCATTTGCGAGCAAGCCCCTCAACTGGAAAAAAAAAAGACGACCCTTTGGGATCCTTAGAAGAAAATTTACAAATAATGCATCCCTTATCAGTTCTTCTTTGGGCTGGTACACAAAGAAAAATCTACCACTTTATTAAAATACTGTGCTGTCTTAGTGAAAAGTTGTCACCAAATAAAACTAAGAAAGCTTTTTTAAAATGGAGTCCATGTTTCTGCCAAAAAAACACTGGGAGTAAAACAATTTGTTCATTGCAGGCAATTATTATCTTTAAAATGCAAACTACATGTCCAGCTCGGGGCTGCAGTGGCCAACACGCCCACTTTATCAGAATGGCACAGCGCTTGAGTAATTCTGTCCCTAGTGAACGGGGATGGAAAACAAAAAGAACAAACCGGCCCTTCCTTTCTGCACCTCCCTCTTTCCTATTTTGCCAATCTGATTTCAATCAGTGTGACTCAGGTTTACCAAAACAGGAGAATTGCATTCAGATGTGCAAAGGTTAGTAACTAGTTGGTTCTCAAAACCAGCTCATCCTGCAGTCACAGTACAGTCTCCTTGCATTCCATTTCACTTAGATTGGCATCTGAACAGCTGCCAAATTTTTGTCCTAAGTGAGAGAACACACCCCTAGGTTAACACTCAAAAGAGGATTTCAAAGGGGGCAGATTTTATTCGGACTGATAGAGAAGGCATTGCCACCTGGCTTCAGACAGGGGATTTCCGCCGACTGCTTTCTGTTATTTCATTTCTGTTCTGCAGTTTGCCCCTCGCTCTTCTCCTGGCCCCTGTTTCTCTGTAACCATTTACTTCCAGCCAATCAAGAAGTGAAGAGAGCAAAACCGCCCGCCCGCCCGCTTTCAGTTTCCTTTGCTCCGCTGCCTGCCAACCGCAAAGCCGACCGAGCCAGAGTCTGTGTCATTCCTTTCACCCAGCTCAGCTGATCCGCTGCCGCCGTCGCCGCCACCGGATTCCGAAGGGGAAGGACGCGAGGCCGAGAGATATGGACGTGCAGATCGCCCCGCTGCGCGCCTGGGACGACTTCTTCCCGGGCTCTGACCGCTTCGCTCGGCCGGACTTCAGAGACATCTCCAAATGGAACAACCGCGTGGTGAGCAACCTGCTCTATTACCAGACCAACTACCTGGTGGTGGCTGCCATGATGATTTCCGTCGTGGGGTAAGTGGCGTGTCTTCCCGGGGCCGCCGATCAGGGGCAGCACGGAGGGGCGCGGGGTGCGAGCTCCTGTAATGCAAAGACCCTTCACGCCCAGAGCCTGTCCTGGCCACTCTGTAAGCGGCAAACCATTGCAAACCTGCTCGCTGGGCGAGGCCGCAGCCATCTCAGGGTCCTTTTTCGCTTTCTGTACCCCCGGCTGAGACCTGAGGGGCCAAGGGATGTGGGGGTGGGGGTAGGGGAAATTGTCAACTTCGGGCAAGGAAAAATTTGTTTTTTCTTTTTGTGCCCCATAAGGCTCTTGCTGGGGAGGTAGTTGCAGCGCCCTCGTCTTTTAAAAATAAGAAGAGGAAAGTGTTGTAACCCTATCCTGAGGCCGAATGGGGCGGGTGCCGCCCTAGGAGGCCTGGGACGATTGGATGTGGACCTAGACTCTGTCTTCTGGGGGTGGTGTTGTAAAAGGGCATCTAAGTGGTACGCGCTTTGCAGTTTTTTCCGCCTGGTATCGGCCACACTGTACAGGAAAGCTGAGCTTGGGTGCAAGAGGATGGGTGTTCTCTGGTGGCGCATCGCCCCGTGTGGGGTAGAGGCTGCCCTGACTCTAAGATAGAAGTCCTCTCGCTTTTTCTTCCTGGAGATGCCAAATGTGGTCACTTTATCTTCACTGCCCTGCCCGAGGTCTCAGTGTATCTGAAGGCCTTTTCAATACCTGACCAAACCAAAACCACACCCATTGCCATCAGGTCGATTCTGACTTACAGCGCGACCCTGTAGGACAGAGTAGAACTGCCCCATAGGGTTTCCAAGGAGCAGCTGCTGGATTTGAACTGCAGATATTTTGGTTGGCAGCCAAGCTCTTAACCACAGTGGCCACCAGGGCTCCTTAATACTTGATGATAGAATAATGTGTCCTGTGTTCTATTTCACACACACACACACACACACACACACACACACACAAACGCCATGCACACACACACACACACACACACACACACACACACACACACACACACGCCATGCTCCCCTAGAAACCACCTTTCCTCATAGTTCACTCTTTAAGAGATGCTTCTCTCACTTTTACAGGGTGGAGGGGAGGTGTCCTACATCTTGCTGATTATCTCCTACACATCTTTAATGAAAAAAAACACGCCGAGTTTTTAAAAGGCTCACTGGCCTTTTAAAAAGTGTCTGACATTTCTATTTTAGAGCAGACACAGAGCCTGGAAGAAAGAGGAGAAATCCAAACTTGGTTGAGGGAGAGGGTGAGTATGGTGGTTCCTTCAGTTGGCTGGCTGTTGGTTTATTTATTGAGCCACCTCTCTGTGTCAGGTCCCATGCCAAGGTTGGAGCACACCAAGATGAATTAGACGTGAATGCTGCCCCAAGGGCACGTGGCAGTTGTTGAGACGCTAAAGGAGCAAATACTTAGCACCTAGGAAAGGGAGAGAGCTCATGATTTCCGAGTGTGGTTCACAGTAGTCCCCAGCAGGCAAAAGTGGCAGCTCACTTGTGGAATCCTCATTCTGTGCTGCTTACAGAATTGCAAACTCTGGGAATGGCTTGGTGTGTCCAAGGCTCTGAGCAGACTCTGAATAGAGTGGCAGCCAAAGTAAAATTAGTCAGGGTAGGGCAAGCCTTTTCCTGAGGCAACTATCTTCTGACCATTCCCCTAATTCTAGGCTTAAGGTTCATTTCCCTCAATACTAACAAATTTCTTTAAAAAAAAAAAAAAAAAAAGACGGATTCTGTAATTCTTTACATAGAATTGCATTGTTGTTTTGCTTTCATTTTTCCTTTCTTTCTCTTCATAAAGAAGTGGGCATCTCACCTGGTGGTCCAGTTATGGGGGGTATTTTCTTGAGGAAACCCCAAAAACTTAGATATGGGGCAAGATCTGACAGGTCTGTCAAATGTACAGAAAACACCAATGCTTTTCAAAGAAGTGTGCTACCCAGATCAGAAACAAGCTCTGGCAGTCTTGCTGCCTTGATGGAATCCCTTTTTCATTGTGAAGGCCAAGGACCAACCCCTTAACTACTTGTAGCTTCCTGGTTACTGTCTCAGGCCACTGAATCAGGCAGTTTGGGGGCGTTGGCTCTTTCCATTCCCCTTTTAAATAGGAGATGTTGATTGGCAGTGAAATTTTTGAAAGAAAAATTGAAGAGTAGCCACAAAGTTTTTTTTTATTCTTACCTTTTAAGAACATACAAAAGATAAAGGCGGTAGTAAAATTTCTTTTGAAAATTACATGTGTAAAATACTAATTTCCTTTGTACCCCAGTAAAAATTCCATGTATAATCTTCAGTTGTTTTCTCTGCATCTGCAAACACAGTCTGTAGCTTTTTCAGCAAATTGCTCTTTTCTTGCTTTATAATCTAATAATAATAAAAGCAAACACTTACTGAGTGCTCTGTGTGCCAGATATTTGTTAAGTACTTTACCTTCATTGCCTCAAAGAACCCAGTGAGTAAACTATTATTATTTTACTATTATTATTATTCAATATGAGGCTGAGAGGCTAAATGACTTACTCAATGTCACAGACCCAGGCTTGTGTTCTTAACTACTACGCCATCTTTCTATGAGTCATAAGGTTTAGAATTATAGTCTCTGAAAAAGAAACCAAATACATTTAGGGTCAGGGAGCTCAGTTGATTCTTGAACATTTCTCATTCTAAAGAATGGTGGTGTTAGTTGACAGATGGGTCAGTGCAGTGCTGGAGGCTGATCATCTGGATTCTGTACAGGTATCTGATAGTTTCTCATACCTTGGTAGAGTCCATGTGAAAATGTGGTCTGGGTGTTAACTGGGGAAATGACTGTGTTCAAAGGGTGTTCATCAACCAGGAATCCGCTGCTGGTGAGGAATGGCCTCGGGGCCATTATTGAAGGGCTCTAGCCTCTTGGAACACTCCAGTGTTGATGAAAACTGGCTTGGGTGAGGATAGAGAGGGCTTGGTCTTCAAGACTGCAGGAAGGGAGAGGAAAGACCATGGCAGATATAATCTAGGTCCACAAACACCTGAAGGGGCTGCCTATGTCAAGATGGAGATTAAGAGGGATTAGGATAGAGATAAATCTGTGGTTGATCAAGTAGGACCTGCTAACCCATGGTCTGGAGTTTGGTCTTCATCCTAAGAGCATGGTTTGCAAGGCAGGTGACTTCCACCCAGTAGGTCTACTGTGCCTCTTAGATGAATGCTAGGTACATCTCTTAGCTAATAGTCCTTTTTGAAGACAGTTGCCATATCTTCTGGCTTTTAGATTATATAAGGTAGTGGTTACGAGTTTAGCCTTTGGAGCCAGAGGAACTGAGTTTGAATCCCAACTGCAATCATTAGTTGTGTGACCTTGGGCAAGTTACTTGAACTACCCCATGCCTCAGATTCCTCACCTGTAAAATGAGACTAACAATAGTACCAACCTCATAGAACTTCTGAGAGAATTAACTAAGTTAATACAGGCAAGGCTCTTAGAACAGTTCTGGGCTCCTCGTTTTTGCTCCACAAATGTTACTTATTATTTTTATCATGGATGGTGTATACCCAGAAACAGAATGCATATTTACCCTGGCAGCTCCATCCACCCAAACTCCAGTCCTCAACTTCTTCACCCACTCCTGCTTCTGCAAGACTCAGCTTTGGTACCATCCCTTTGAGGGAACAGTCTCCCTTTCTCCCTCAAACCCATGCCTGAATTGGGCCCTACACCTGTGCCTCTGTCTTTCCTGATACTTATCGCACAGGCTGTTACATTGTCTATTCACTTTCTCCACTCTGGACTAGGTTTTGTTTGTGATTATTTTCTCTTTTCCTTGTAGTAGCCGTGGTTGTTATTTTTATTCTCTGTATCCCTGAGGCTTGCTACATAGCAGATGCTTAGCTGTGGAGTGCAAAGAGTAAATAAGTGAATGTAAAATCCAGCGTTATCACAGGGGCAGCCTTTAACCTATGGAACGGGACAAATGATTTTAAACACATAGCCGCATGCCAGCAACAACATGTTCCTAAAGTGATTCTAACAGATCATTGCTCAAGGCGTTACGCTACGTATCGGTTAGGATTACTCTATCTGCGTAAAAGTTCATTTTAAAAGTTTATAATTTAAATTCTTCACTAATTTTTATTGTCCTTGTAGAATCTTGGTGAAATACTCTACTGTAGTGTTCCTCAAGAATCCCTGGATGGTGCAAACATCGAGCTCCTGCCTACTAGCTAAAAAGTTGGCTTTACAAGCCCACTCAGAAGTGCCTTGGAAGAAAGGCCTGGCAATCTGCTTCTGAAAGGTCATAACCTTAAAAACACTATGGAGCAGTTCTACTCTGCATACATGGGGTTGGAATCAACTTGACAGAAACTAATAACAACAACACGGTTTCTCAACCTTTACGCTATTACATTTTAGACTGGATCATTCTCTGTTGTGGGGGACTTGTCCTGTTTATTGTAGGATGTTTAGCACCATCCCTGCCCTCTACCAACCAGATGCCAGTAGCTACCTCTCCACCTCCCCCAGTTATGACAACCAAAAATGTCTCCAGACATTGCCAAATGTCCCCTGGGGAACAAAGCCTGATTGAGAACCACTGCTGTACTGCCACAGAAAATCATAAAGATTCCTCACATCACCACTTATTAAAAGTAAGCTGCTTCATAACAAGTTACAAAAAAAGACTTCTTGGCAATTACATAGCAGAGCAGGTTGACTTGAGCTTCTGCTCCTGACATTTCAAACGTAAGAATGGAGTGGATTTGAACTTTTACACAGTTTTGATCAGCATTGTTGTTGTTAGGTGCCTTCGAGTTGGTTCTAACTCATAGTGACCCTATGTACAACAGAACAAAACACTGTCTGGTCCTGCATGATCCTCACAATTCTTGCTATTAAGTCTATTGTTGCAGCCACTGTGTCAATCCATTTCATTGATGTCTTCCTCTTTTTTGCTGACCCTTTACTTTACCTAGCATGATGTCCTTCTCCAGGGACTGGTCCCTCCTGATTACATGTCCAAAGTACTTGAGAAAAAGTCTAGCCATCTTCACTTATAAGGAGCATTCTAGCTGTACTTCTTCCGAGACAGATTTTTTCGTTCTTCTAGCAGTCCATGGTATATTCAATATTCTTCACCAACACCATAATTCAAAGACATCAATTCTTTGGTCTTCCTTATTCATTGTCCAGCTTTCACCTGCATATGAGGCAATTGAAAATACCATGGCTTGGGTGAGGTGCACCTTAGTCTTCAAGGTGACATCTTTGCTTTTGAACACTTTAAAGAGGTCTTTTGTGGCAGATTTGCCCAATGCAATATGTCTTTAATTTCTTGAGTACTGCTTCCATGGGTGTTGATTGTGGATCTAAGTGAAATGAAATCCTTGACAACGTCAATCTTTTCTCCATTTATCATGATATTGCTTATTGATCCATTTGTGAGGATTTTTGTTTTCTTTATGTTGAGGTATAATCCATACTGAAGGCTGTAGTCTTTGATCTTCATCAGTAAGTGCTTCAAATCCTCTTCACTTTCAGCAAGCAAGGTTGTGTCATCTGCATATCGCAGGTTGTTAATGAGTCTTCCTCCAATCTTGATGCCCTGTTCTTCTTCAAATAGCTCATATCCTCAGATTATTTGCTCAGCATACAGATTGAATAAGTTTGGTGAAAGGATACAACCCTAACACACACCTTTCTTGATATTAAACCATGCAGTATCCCCTCGTTCTGTTCCAATGACTGCCTCTTGGTCTATGTACAGGCTCCACATGAGCCATATTTAAGTGTTCTGGAATTCCCATTCTTCGCAATGTTATTCAAAATTTGTTATGATACACACGATCCAATGCCTTTGCATAGTCAATACAACACAGGTAAACATCTTTCTGGTATTCTCTGCTTTTAGCGAAGGTGCATCTGACATCAGCGTTGGTATCCCTATTCCATGTCCTATTCTGAATCCAGCTTGAATTTCTGGCTGTTCCCCGTTGATGTACTGCTGCAACCATTTTTGAATTATCTTCAGCAAAATTTTACTTGTGTGTGCTATTAATGATGTTGTTCAATAATTTCTGCATTTTGTTGGATCACTTTTCTTTGAAAAGGGCACGTATATGGATCTTTTCCAGTCAGTTGGCCAAGTAGCTGCCTTCCAGATTTCTTGGCATAGACAAATAGGTGCTTCCAGTGTTGCAGCAGTTTGTTGAAACATCTCAGTTGGTATTCCGTCAATTCCTGGAGCCTTGTTTTTCGCCAATGCCTTCAGTGCAGCTTGGACTTTTTCCTTCAGTACTCTCAGTTCTTGATCATATGCTACTCCCTGGCTCAATGTTGACCAGTTTTTTTGGGTACTTTGACTCTGTGTAATCCTTCTGTCTTCTTTTGATGCTTCCTGCATCGTTCAACATTTTGCCCATAAAATCCTTTGATATTGCAACTCGAGGCTTGAATTTTTTTTCAGTTCTTTCAGCTTTAGAAATGCTAAAAATGTTCTTCCCTTTTGGTTTTCTAACTCCAGGTCTTTGTACATCATTATAATACTTTACTTTGTCTTCTTGAGCTGCCCTTTGAAATCTTCTGTTCAACTCTTTTACTTCATCATTTCTTCTGTTCGCTTTAGCTACTCTATGTATGAGAGTAAGTTTCAGAGTCTCTTCTGATATCTATTTTCGTCTTTCTTTCCTTTCTCTCTTTTTAATGACCTTATACTTTCTTCATATTGATGTCCTTGATGTCATCCCACATCTTGTCTAGTCTTTGGTCATTAGTGTTCAATGCATCAAATCTACTCTTGAGATGGTCTCCAAATTCGGGCAGGATGTACTTAAGGTTGTACTTTGGCTCTTGTGAACTTGTTTTAATTTTCTTCAGCTTCAACTTGAACTTGCATATGAGCAATTGATAGACTGTTCTGCAGTTGGCCCCTGGCCTTTGTTCTGACTAATGATATTGAGCTTCTCCATGGTCTCTTTCCACAGATGCAGTCAATTTGATTCCTATGTATTTCATCTGGCGAGGTCCATGTGTATAGTCGCTGTTTATGTTGTTGAAAAAGGGTATTTCCAATGAATAAATCATCAGTCTTGCAAAATTCTATCATGTGATCTCTGGTGTCATTTCCATCACCAAGGCCATATTTTCTAACTACTGATCCTTCTTCATTTCTGACTTTTGCATTCCAATCACCAGTAATTATGAATGCATCTTGATTGCATGTTTGATCAATTTCAGACTGCAGAAGTTGGTAAAGGTCTTCAATTTCCTCTTTGGCATTAGTGGTTGGTGCATAAATTTGAATAATGATCATATTAACTGGTCTTCCTTGTAGGTGTACGGGTATTATTCTGTCACTGACAGTGTTGTACTTCGGGGTAATGTTCTTTTTGACAATGAATGCAGTGTCATTCCTCTTCAATTTATCATTGCAAGCATAGTAGACAATATGATTGTCCAATTCAAAATGGCCAATCAGTCCATTTCAGCTCACTATTGCCTACAATAGCAATTTTTATGCATTCCATTTCATTTTTGACAACGTCCAATTTTCCTTGATTCATACTTCGTGCATTCCATATTCCGATTACTGATGTATGTTTGCAGCTGTTTTTTCTCATTTTGAGTCATTCCATATCAACAAGTGAAGGTCCCGGAAGCTTTACTCCATCCACATCATTAAGGTTGGCTCTACTTTCAGGAGACAGCCCCTCCCCAGTCGTATTTTGAGTGCCTTCCAACCTGAGGGGCTCTTCTTCTGGCACTATATCAGACAGTGTTTTGCTACGATCCATAAGGTTTTCACAGGCTGATTTTTTTCAAAAGTAGATCGCAAGCTCCTTCTTCATAGTCTGTCTTAGTCTGGAAGCTCTGCTGAAATCTGTCTACCATGGGTGATCCTGCTGGTATTTGAAATACCAGTGGCATAGCTTCCAGCATCATAGCAATATGCAAGCCAACACAGTATGACAAACTGACAGATGACTTATGGTGATCCACAACAGCCTTAATTCATTAAATTTGTTTTGTTATCATTCTTTTATTAGTCTGCCTGGGAGACTACTGATTTCACAGGCTTAGTCTTTTTATTTCTTTATAGTATTTTGGCATTTTCTTTTATTAGCTTTGTGCTCAAAAGTTCACTTGCTCTTTAGTTTACTATTATAAAACAGAAATTAAAGGACTTAATACAAAGGGCATTAAGGCCTCATGAATGGTATCACTCAAACATTAACTGTGGTTATTGTTGTATTACATATTAAATTATGAGCATACTTGAAATTCTCACAACTTGTGTATTCTTTTAAGCAGAAGTTATTAGATGATGGATACACTTTCGTGGTTTTGTGATCATTGCAACTTGCATTTCTTATAGAACTTTGCTTCGCTTGAGGCCTTGAGTTTCCTTTTAGGATTCAGGCATTATCTCAGAAGTGATCGTATTGCTTAAGAGAAGTAGCATAAAACCAAACTGGACCATATGTGTTTTGCTGGAAATGGCTTGGATTCTTTAAATCAAGAAAAGAGCAATGTCTAAGACTGAAGAGTGCATGGCCCACCTTCTCCAGCCTTGCCAGGAGACGTCTCTGCACTATATGTTGTTTTCATACCATACTCAGCAGTAGATGTCAACACCTTGATTTTCAAAGTAAAAAGCAAAGGCAACACCCAAATGCACTTTAAATTTAGGTACTAAGTACATGATACCTTCTACCGTGGGCAGAAATTTATACTTGCTTAATAGAATGCCAAAAGATTTGAGCGGGAGCAATTTATTCTATTCAAAGTGTGGACCATGGACCAGCAGCATCAGTTTCACCCAGGAAGTTGCTATAATTGAAGAATCTCAGGCCCCATCCCAGACCTACTGAGTCAGAACTGGCATTTTAACAAGATTCCCAGATGATTCATAGTCACATTAAAATTTGAGAAGCACTAGTCTAATCTGGTTCAAAAGAAACTCTGAGACAATTTAAATAAATCTATCTATATGCCCAGCTGTTACCTTCAGAGATTCTAAATGTACAGTTCTTGCCTGTGTCCAAGCATCTGTATTTTTTTTTTTTTTTTTTGGCTAACTCCCCAAATGATTCTGATACATACCCCCAAGTTAAGGTTGAGAACTACTGGTCCTATCAAACCCCTCAACCTTCAGAAATATAAAGGTTTGAGGTCAAATGGCTACTTGGAAACCAGACTGCTAACAGTAGCTTGGCTTATTGGTACTTTTTTCTTCAAACCATATTGCAAATTTTCTAAGGCTCTTAACTAACCAAATTCTGCTGAATACCTGACTTTCACAACATTTGTATTATTATGCCTGCCTTATTCTCACGCATTCCTCCCTACCATCGGAGCTCATGTTGTCTCACTTGGCCCTAGAAGCACCAACCACACACAGAATTTGCAAGCACATAAATGCCTCTCGTGTCTCCAGCCAGAAAGGGTCATTTATTCTCATTTGTATACATTCATGCCTCCCCCTTAACACAGCACAATGTAGCTGCTGAATGAATGAGCCCATGCTTTATTGGCTACCGTATCTCTTCACCATGTAGCCTGATAATTCTGCCTGTGTGAGTGCCACCAGAGGGGGAAACTACCGTTGCCACTTGATACTTTCAGTTACTTGAGATGGTAAGGGGCTCCTGGGAGGCTGGTAATTCTAAGTTTGAAAAGAGCATTACTGTAATCTTTTCCAAATGAGTGTGGTCTCATCATACGTGCTTGGCCTCTGGCTCCCAGCTTGTGGTATTAAGAAAGGATCAGATCATTTCTACCTTTAATGCTGCAAGGATGAGGAACCAAGTTTTCGGTTGGCAGAAGGAGGAAGAGACAAGAGAGTCCTGAGATGCTCTGGATGTGAATGTATTAAAACATTTGCAGATGGAATTAATTGCACTCTCTTTATGCTAGAGCCTAGTTGGAAATGCTTTTGAGATGAGTCAGCATCAACACCAATTCCGCATTACTTTTCTTTGTATTGCTTCATTCAATTGCTGAGCAAAGAGTATGAAGCACTTTCCAACTTTGCAGAAGCTGTGCTGGGAGCTACAGTGGAGAATCAGTCAGCTGTGTTTCCTGAATGCATGGAGGTTAGAGTCTAGAGTGGCAGCAAAATGACACTGTACACATAATAATTGTTATACAACTATAGCAAGCATACAGAAATAGACAGCTATGTAAACACCCATCCTTTTCAACCTAACTTCCCTGATTTTCCCTGTACGTTATGATTCCACATTCCAAAACTTTCAGGTCATGGCAGTGGGGGAGGCATGCAGTATGTAGACAGGTGAAAGGGTTAAATTTCATTCGGCCTCATCTGCAGCTCAGATGTCTTCTCAGTGAATAAATATTTACTGAGCACCTACTATATGCCAGACACTGTCTAAGCCCTGAGGTTACAGGCGGGTATACAACTGTACCCAGCGTTCCCCCTTCCTCCCAGAATTCTGCTCTTCCTGTCCTCTCATAACCCTTTATCTGCACTTGAGGCAAAGCATTTAGAATGCTGACATATGTCCTCCGAGATGGGTTATCTGTTTCTTGTAAGTACAGAATTGAAGAGATCTATCAACAATCAATAATTTTTAAAAATGTTATTGTGTTAAAATATATAAAACAAAATTTGCCATTTTAACCATTTTTAAGTGTACAATTCAGTGGCATTAATTATATTCACAAGGAGCCCTCTTGGTACAATGGTTAAGTGCTCAGCTGCTAACTGAAATGTTGGCTTCATGGGAGAAAAGGCCTAGCAATCTGCTCCCATAAAGATTACAGCCTAGGAAACCCTATGGGGCCATTCTACTCTGTCCTATAGGGTCGCCGTGAGTTGGAATCGATCCGATGGCACAAACAACAACAATTATATATATTCACAATGTTTTGCAATAATCACCACTTGTAAAAATGGCGTGGTGGGGACAGCTGACCTCCTGTAACTTCTCGAGGCGGTAGAATCATTATCAGCATCAACAGCCCAAAGCTGATTCCTATGAGGCGGAGGTCGGACATGCTTCCACCCTCCAAACGTTTTACCAAGTCTGACACCAGCTGTTCCTCCCACGGCACTCTCTGCTTCTCTGCTGAGTTCCATAATTCATTGCAGTGGCTACACAGAACTCACAGACCATATTCGAGTTTATGGGGTTTATTAGGGAAGTAACAGGTTACAGCTCAGGATCAAAGGTGACTCAGGATACAGTTTTTCTATCAGGACAACTTCTCAGCTGCGTCCACAGGCAGACCTCTCCCTGGCCCTCAGCCCCCTGGCCCCTTGGGCCGGCCCAGCCTCTGCCCTACTCGGGCAAGTGTTACAAAGCTCTTTAGCTTCACTGATAAGTGCCCAGAGGTACCCCCACTCCACCAGAAAGCTGAAAGTGCTCAGCTCTCTCACTCCGTAGGTCAGCACACCCCCTATAACCACCTTATTACATGGGCCAGGAAACTCAATGCACCATCTCGCACTGGTCTCCTGGGCCTCTGCTTTTCACCTTCTTGTGCCATCTCCAGTGTTAAACTCTCTCTTTATCTCTGTCTCTTGCATCTAGGAGGTACTCAGCATAGGGACCCCGGGTCCAAAGGATGTGCTCTGCTCCCATCTCTTCTCCTTGGTGGCAGTGTGATCTCTTTTGTCCGCCTCTGGGATGGCTCATTTTAAGCCTAGTGGGATGGCAAAACTGACCAGTTCCCTCAATAGAGTTCTATACACCTTATTTGCCTGGTCCCACCCCCACAAGGATGCCAGGCACCTTATTTGCATTATTAGCAAGCTGTCCAATCCCTTTGGTGGGTCACAAGCGCCTTATTTGCATAGTTCCACCCAATCATTTAGTAGGATTTACAAGACCATGGTGAGAAAGGCCATATACAGTGATCCATCATACCGAACTACTATTTATTTCCAAAATTTTTTCAGCACCCAAAAGAGAAACTCTGTCCTCATTAAGCAGAGATTCTTCATTCCCTCCTCCCTCCAGTTCCTGGTAACTTCTAATCTACTTTCTGTCTTTATGCATTTGCCTATTCTAGATATTCCACATAAGTGGGATCATACAATATTTGCCCTTTTGTTTTCTGGTTTATTTCACTTAGCATAAGGTTTTCAAGGCTCATCCATATTGCAGAAGGTATCAGAATGTCATTTCTCTTTATAGCTGAATAATATTCCGTTGTCTGGACATACCCCATTTTGTTTATCCACGTTTTGTTAATGAATACTTGATGGTGGGTCGTTTCTACCTTCGGCTGTTGTGAATAATACTGCAACGAACATTGGTGGACAAGTATCTGTTTGAGCCCCTGCTCTCAATTCTTTTGGTATATACCTAGGAAATTCCATAATACTTTAATCTAAAAAATCTTCAGCTAATAAGGATTAAATCATCTTAGTTCATTTATCTCCTGACACTATTCTGTAACCTTGTCCTTCTTGACTTCTTGCCCTTCACCCCTTTGTTTTTTAATATTCGTCACCACTTCCAGCGTTTGTGTTGTGGTTTCTACCCTCTTTCCCTAGATCGGGATTTACAGTGTTTCTAGGTTTGTGTGCAAACAAATCAGCATATTCTGGAGTCCTTGCCCTCTCTCTGAGAAGGTACTAGCTCTCATCAGCTTAGGAGCAGAGAGCTCTGTACAGGAAATCCAATTCTGAAAGATGATCTTGACCTATCCACTTACTACCAAACTGAACAGCAATATAGACATTTCTTATTTTCCTTTTGGACAAATTAGTTCTACCTTTTATCAATCATCTTCAGAATACGTACCTTCAACACCCTCCTCTGTCTCTTCCAATGAGTTTGGCTTCTTATTTCAGGGAACGATTTCATGCCCATGGTCTTACACAGAACCGACAAGCTGCTTCCTCTTTCTGCAGGCATTTACCTTAAGTAGATAGATTTCCTGGCCACCCCTTCCTCACCCCAGAGCATTTGCTAATAGGCACCGGGGAGGCTGAAAGGCAATTTGAAGTAGAAAACAACTTTCTGTTCCTATTTCTATTAACTTGCTTCATATCCTGTCAGTGCAGCTTCTCCTTGTCTCAGAGGAACAAAAGGGAATACAAAAACTGGGTGATGTTGTTGTTGTTAGTCGCTGACTTGATTCCATCTCCTGGAGACCCCACGTGTATACAGAGAAGAACTGCTCCGTAGGGTTTTCAAGGCTGTGACCTTTCAGAAACAGATCTGTCTTCTGAGGCACCTCTGGTTGGGTTTGAACTGCCAACCTTCTGGCTAATAGTCAGCACTTAACTGTTTGTGGCACCCAGGGTGATAGTGTGAAGTAAATAGACTCGGAGACTTCTTGGAGGAAGGAAGTTGAATGTGTCACCAGGCTCATTAGCATGTGTCTAACCCCTGTCTCATCTCCACAGCTCTGTAAGGACTTGCTACGTGACAACAATACTTAGTAGCTGTTTAAAAAAATCTAGTCTGCTAAAAGCATTCAGGAGGAAACAGTTTGTAAACAAATAAATGATCTTTCCACTTTAATTCCCCCCCAAAAATATTTGTAATGAGATTAACCACGGGTTCTTAATTTTTATCAGCAATGTTGAGCACGTGAGGGTTTGCTGTATCGTTCCCTCCGCTTTTGTGTGCGTCACAAATTTCCATAATAAAAAGTTCAAAAAAGTATGTGTTGCAGTTTCACCAGAGCCTTGTACACAAAGTGTTAATTGATGCCACCTTGCTGTGGGAAGTGTAAGATTTATGGCTTCTAACCCAGGTCTAACCCATTGTTTATTAAAAATAAAAAAAAACAACAAACAACAAATAATGATTAGCATGATAAATGTGAAAGAAATCATGGAAGTTCATGAGGTATGTATTACTATGAATACATTTAACTTGGGAACTGCTGTGAAGAGAGGATTAGTTTGGATGTGAGTGTTTAGTTGGGTGGTGCCAAGAATGTCAGATGCAATAAATATTCAATATGTGGCAAGTATGCAATAAATACTATGGGCTATCCTGATTCAATTGGTTAGGAAAATCTCAAGGTTAGTCTACTATAACCTTTCTGTGACAAAAGAGACAGTCTCCCATCCCACCTTAACTGCTCTTGAGTCTTATCTACCCTACGATCATTAGGTCCAGGAGACACAGGTTCATGTTTTCTCAAAAAATGTCCAAAGCCTACATTTATACTTCACAGTTAGAATTCTTGCCAGGACGGAAGTTGTGTTCCTGGTTTGTCTGAGGTTTGTCTGAGGACTCAAAGAGGAAGAAGGGCCTGTGGGGACGGGTCTGCTGGGGCCTGAGTCTCCCTCCCAAAGCCTCAGCCTAGGCCAGCAACAGAGCTTACAAATGTTCCTCTTTTCAACAAGCCACATGGCCCTTTCACTCATTTGTTCATCCGTAATAACTGTCCCTTGCATTTGCATAAGGATTTAGATATTTCTTTCTACTTTTGTTCCTTCATTTGTTCCTTTCACACAACCCTGTGAAGGAACAAGGACAGGGACTATTTCTCCAGTAGTAGTTAGAGTACAGTGAGAATAAATGATTTGTCCAAGATAAATCTCAAGTCACTTAACATGTCACCATACAAAGTTGTTGAGCTTATTTGTTGTTAGTTACTGCATGGCGACCCCATGTACAACAGAACAAAACATTGCCCAGTTCTGTGCCATCTACACGATGGTTGGTCTACTCGAGTCTGTTGTTGCAGCTACTGTATATTTTGAGTGCCTTCTAACCTAAGGGCTCATCTTCCAGCACAATATTAGAGAGTATTCTGTTATGATCCATAGGGCCTTCACTGGCTAATCTTCTGGAGTAGATTGCCAGCCCTTTCTTCCTAGTCTATTTTAGTCTGGAAGCTACACTGACACCTGTCCATCATGAGTGAGCCTGCTGATATTTGAAATATTGGTGGCATAGCTTCCACATCATAGCAACATGCAAGCCAACACAGTATGACAAACATAGGTGGTGGTGAGCTTATTTAAATAACACTAAAATGTGGAGCCCTGGTGGCATAGTGGTTAAGAGCTCAGCTGCTAACCAAAAGGTCAGCAGTTCAAATCCACCAGCTGCTCCTTGGAAGCCCTATGGGGCAGTTCTGCTCTGTCCTATAGGGTCGCTGTGAGTAGGAACTGACTCAAAGGCACCTAACAATAACAACAAAAATGTGCTAGATTCTTACTTACCTTTTTTCTTTCTTTCAACAAATATTTATTAAATACCTCCTATGTACCAGACAAGCCCTAATGGCACAGTGGTTAACAGCTCGGCTGCTAACCAAAAGATTGGCAGTTTGAATCCACCAGCCACTCCTTGGAAACCCTGTGGGGCAGTTCTACTCTGTTCTATAGGGTCGCTGTGAGTCAGAATGGACTCAACATCAATGGATTTGGTTTGTTTGGTACCAGACACAGTGCCAAATGCTGGGGGAAAAATGTCATGAAACCTGCCCTCATGGAGCTTACACTCCTCTAGTAGGGGACAGAGACATTCATCCAATACTCGTTCAGATAAATGTAAAACTGGCACCGTGATAAGTGCTATAAACAAGAGTTATATGATGTTATGACCTGGTCAGAGAGAATGGGCAGGACTTCTCTGAGCAAAGGTTGATGAAGGTGAGATTTGAAGGAGGAAAGTGTGGATCAGGTAGAGAGAACAGCTTGTGCACAGGCCTGCGATGGCCGGAGGCAGAGTGGGTTCTTGGAATTAGTAGAAGCTCAGAGTGGACGGAGCACAGAGTCAGGAGCAGATGGTAGGAGAAAGCTGACAGACAGGGCTGCTAGCCCATAGGGCTCCCTCATGCTAATCACTAACCAGTTGCTGACCAATTGACATTGACTCATGATGACCCCACTTGGGTCAGAGTAGAACTGTGCTCCACAGGGTTTCCAGTGGCTGTTTTTTTTTTTTTGAAGTAGATCACCAGGACTTTCTTCTGAAGCACCTCTGGGTGGATTCCACCCTCCAGCCTTTCAGTTAGCAGCCTAGCACTTCACAGTTTGCACCACCCAGGGACTTTAATAATCACTAAAAGCACCTCTTACTCCTGGCAGATGCAGCCTGAGCCAAAGAGCAGGCTTGGCGAGTGGAATGTGACCTGGATTTCACGCCCCACTTACCCCCTTAGCCAGGCCTCCTGGTTCCGGGTACAAACTATACTACGCCACTGTGTGCAGTGATACTGGCTGTAGAGGTAGGCCAGACCCTACAGGGCCTTGTAGAATATGTAAGAAGTTCTGTCTTTCTTCTAAGAGCAATGAGAAGCAAGAAAATGAATGGGTGGATTTATATTTGTAATGATCCCTCTGACTGTTTAAGAACCCCAGACAAAAGTCATCAACTTAGAGAGGTCCCCTATGACCAAGTTATCCCCCCTGCCCTTTTAGTGAGTCAGGCTTCCTCAGGAACCACAATTCCAAAATAGCTTTTGGGTTAGAAAACTGAAACAATGCAGAGCTGCTTTCACTGCTTAGGAAATAGCTTGCAGCCTCTTTTGTTCTTATTGACATTACAGCATGACAGGGGTTGTCAAATGTGCTCTTGAGTTGATCTGAGGATCTCTGTTTTGATAAACTTTTATTGCCTACTCTGCAATTGGTGATCCATGAGAAAGTTGGACAGTGACTAAGGAAGACTGAAGAAGAATTGGTGCCTTTAAATTATGGCTGTTGGCAAAGAATATTGAACATACCATGGACTGCCAGAGGAACGAACAAGTCTGTCTTGGAAGAAGCACAGCCAGAATGCCCATTAGAGGCAAAGATGGTGAGACTTCATCTCACGTACTTTGGACATGTTATCAAGAGGGAACAGTCCCTGGAGAAAGACATCATGCTTGGTAAAGTAGACTGTCAGTGAAAAAGAGGAAGACCCTTGACGAGATGGATTGACACAGTGGCTGCAACACTGGGCTCAAACATAACGATTATGAGGATGGAGCAGGACCAGACAGTGTTTTGTTCTGTTGCACATAGGGTTGCTATGCGTTGGAACCAACTTGATGGCACCTAACAGTAACAGCAAAACGAGGCGGGTTTTCAAGATCCCTCCTAGCTTCAAAATTCTGTGACCAAGATTTTGTTTTTTCCTTTCAGCAATGTGTGGTGAAACTATAGATATAGCTAGCTGAGTCACGTTGGCAAGTTTAGGACATATATCAACACCCACTGAGAATGCTGAGGGATTTCCCAGGATGATTCTTGGTTGTACAAGCCAACTGGAAGAATGGGCTTACTTATAAAAGTGTGGGGGAAAATCCCTGAAGCTGATTAACAATATAGAATGGGTTATATTGTGAATTGCTGTCACAATTACATCCACGGGCACCCTTTCTTCTCTTTGTCCCCCTGGATCCCTTTGTATATGTTTCTTCACTTCTCTGGGCCTCAGTTTTTTATTTTTCATCTGTATAATGGGGCTAGACTAATTCATCTTTCAATATTCTCCTTCAAAATTCTGTGTAAACCCCGCCTGAAACTATGGCCCAGGAAGCTCTGTTAACCCAAAACTAAAACCATTCCTGAAGCCCACTCTTCAGACAAAGATTAGACAGGACTATAAAATAAAAAATAATACTCGTGAAGAGTGTGCTTCTTAGTTCAATCAGATACACAAGACCAAATGGATGGCTCCTGTCCAGAGGCAGGATGAGAAGGCAGGAAGGGACAGGAACTGGTTGAATGGACAGAGGGAACCTGGGTAGAAAGGGGAAGTGTGCTGTCACATTGTGGGAATTGCAAGTAGTGTCACAAAACAATATGTGTATAAATTTTTGTATGAGAAATTAATTTGAGCCCTAAACTTCCACCCAAAGCACAAAAAGAAAACCAAAAAACCAACTGTGTAAGTCTTTTTACACCCATAAATGACTCCACTAGAATTCTTAGTTATTATAAGAAAGGATTTCTTTATTAGGATAGGATAGAATAGAATAGATAGATAGATATGTGTGTTTATTTCACATTAGAAAAATGTATTTAATTTTTTTGATTTTCAAAACTAGGTCCTATTTCCTCCAAGGTTAGAAGATCTAGTGTGTTCACTCTGTCTGTCTCTCTCATTTGTGGACTACCAGTAAATGAAACTCCACCCAGCAGAGTCAAATGACAAGAGTTCACATGCAAGATGGGTGACATATTTATGGAAAGTTTCGTCTAAAGGTTCTTGGCACTTACTGTGACTGGTGTGACTAACAGTCCAACAGTTGGTTAAAAGCTTTACTCATCTCTGAAAAGAACTGGTTCCAAAATTCCTGCACTCACTCACTGGAAAATAAAATTAGCCTCTGGAGGTTGGTGTGTGCTTTATTTTTGTTCCAAGGGCAAGCCAGTGCCAGATCACTGGTGTGTATGTTACCATTTCTTAGAATGGAATTGTATTTAAGCATACTACAGAAGAAAATCATTTCTGCTCTGAGTAACTTTGTTTTTTCCAGCTTGGAAACTTGGTTACTTTCTAGTTCTAGATTGTGGCTGGGAGTGTTGTAAGCTAAAATGAGTTCTACAGGACTCCTTGCTCTGTTCCTTTTCCTGGATCATGAGCAACAGGAACAGGTGAAAAGCAAATTTTTAATTGCTAGAGGCAGGCCTGGGTTTTTCATTCTTCTTTGCTTTGGGCTTTATGTAGACATCAACCTAGATGTCTACTTTATTTGCCCAGAGAAAAATTTAAAAAAAAAGCTTGATGTGAATTTATTATATGCTTCATGTATTATTATTGTATTCTAGAAAGGACTGAGTAAATCTTTGATGTTTGCTATTTGCAGAGCTTACACAAAGGAGTTTTCAACTTTAACCCTCGCCCCCATTCTACTTCTTTGAGTTAATTTTGATCTTTGCTTCTCATCACAGCTCAGAAATGTTTGGGTGGGTTATAGGTCACCATCAAGGACTTCGTAAAAGAGTCTGTTTCTTTCAGGTATTTCCCCCCATTTTGTTGTTCATTTAAAAGTATCTATTTTTATTATTCAAGTTATACACAGCCATTGAAAGAATATGAAAATAGAAATAAGCAAATGGGGAAAAACTACCCATGATCCTACTACCCGGTATAACTACTGCAATCCCTTAGTACACTTTCTCCCAGAGTCTCTTGGTGATAGGGATGACATTTATTAATCTGTGAGGGTTTCTGGTTCTCTCCACTCAGTCTCCCCACCACCTGTTAAAGAGAATCTTGCCTTTGCCCTGTCCAATTCTCTCCCTCCCCAGAACCATAAGGAAATTTTTGTCTTTCGCAGACCAATTCTGGGGCATTATATGATCCTAAATCAGGAGGGAGGGTATAATCCAGATAAAATTTAAAAAGGAAAGTGCAGAGAGGCTGCATGGACCCATGTAATAAAGAACTGAGGGACAGAGATGGATGGATGTTGGGGAAAGCTCAGGGTACTGTAGGTTGACTAGGGAGCCCTGGTGGAACAGTGGTTAAGTGCTTGACTGCTAACATAAAGGTTAGCGGTTCAAACCTACCAGCCCCTGGAAGGGAGAAAGATGTGGCAGTCTGCTTCCATAAAGATTTACGGCCTTGGAAACCCTATGGGGCAGTTCTACTCTGTCCTGTAGAGTTGCTCCGAGTCAGAATCGACTCGACAGCAATTGGTTTGGTTTTCTAGTTTGGGTAGGTTGACTATCAGAGGATCTGGAGAACGAGCAGACCACCAAGGTTTGGTTTGGAGAAGCGAGGAACTTTTGCTGTGGTGTTTGAATTGATTTGCCACTAGCGTTCTTGGAGAGATGATACAAGTAAAGATGGACCGTTATATAATTGGCCTGGGCCAAGCCTGGGCATTGGGTTAGGGAGCAGTTGCTTTTATATTTTCTTTTTTAATATGTGTTCATTTTACTTGACTACAAAATAGTATACTAATTATAAAAATTTCTACTTCCAAGCTATATAACATATATAAGTCCACCTAATGGAATCTATTGTTATAGTTGCTTTTGTCTACTTCATATATTACAGTGGTAACATCTTACCTTATTATTAAGGAGCCCTGGTGGTGTAGTGGTTAAGTGCTTGGCTGCTAAATGAAAGGTTGGCAGTTCAAATCCACTCAGCAGTTGCACAGGAGAAAGGCCTGGCAATCTGCTTCCATAAAGATTACAGCCTACAAAGCCGTATAAGGCAGTTCTGCTCTAACACGTGGGGTCACTATGAGTCAAAATCAACTCAGTGTACCTAACAACAACAATAGTATATTAATACTTCAACTTTTTTTTTTTTTAAATAGCTGTATATACCATAGTCTGGTAAGTTGTTGGCCATTTACATTGTTCCTAAAAGTTTTTAATCATAAATACCACTGATGTGAATAGTGTTATAACTCAGTCTTTATTTTTACTTATTTCCATAGACTATATTCTGTGGAGGAAGTTTATTGGCTTAAAGATTATAGTCATTTGCAGAGTTTTGATACCTTTTACCAGTGAAATAAACAATTTATTATTGTAGGATTTAGTTTCAAATTATGTACTGCTACTCTTATCTCTATTTAATTCTATGCATTTTTAATAGAAACTTTAAAATTTTTTTCAAAGTATTTTAGCATTGATTATAATCCTTGCTTTTACCCACTGAGGGGTGAAAAACTTTTATCTCCTAATTTAAAATTGTTTAGAATAGCTTTTGTTTTTCAGTGAGCAGAATGAAAGCTAAAATTCAGAGGGATTTTTTTTTTTAAAGAATCTTAGTTACCCTAAATATGAATCTAAATAGAAGTATAAATGCATCTCCTGTTTAATCAGAGAAAGTGAGGTTTTAATGTCACTTTCTCTTACTCCATTTCCCCCCACCCCTCATTTCCAAATCAGGTATAGTGGTATTCAAAGCATGATGAAACCCACTGACCCTCTGTATCCTTCTCAAATAAATTGCTCTTTAGTCTTTCATGAGAGTAAAAAGTCAGTAACTCATGATATCTGAGGACTGACCCCAGACACTTTGTTAAGGGTTTTATGATGCATGTGGTGGAGTCAGGGTGGGGTCTGCAATGCCCATTATTCTTACTTGTGAAATATTTAGTAAAGATTTCTGTTTCATAATGCATTTCCTCCATTTTCAACCACAGTGCAATTGCTATTAAAATAATAAACACCTTTGGCTCACGTGAGAATAACCTGGAGGCTCTGTGCTTGGAAATCTCAATTAATAACCCATTTTCTAATGATACTTTAGGCTTTTTAAAGAAGTGCAATGGACTCTGTGCCAAGAATGATAAACTTAAATGCCTCCGTGGACCAGGCAGGTAGTGAAAGAGAGTAATGCGGGACAGCTATTAGAAAAAATGATGAGTGGCAGCTCCCTCTGGGCCTCTGTGAGGGAGGCGGTAGAGAGTAGTGGGGACTGGGGCTAAATGGAGAGCGTTAGTTCTATGTGAATGAGGCAGGGGCTTCAGCCAGTTGTTGATATGTGAGAAAGTGGGCCAAATGTTGGTAAATTTTCTTGTTTCCAAGACAATTAGGAAATAGCAGGTTTTCACTAAATAGATAATAGATAAGTGGTAACTTTGGTGAAGGGTAAGACAGTACACAATGCTGAGGGAGTCAGCACAACTTGACCAAGGCAAGGTCGTGGAAGCTTCATAGATACATCCAAACTCAACTGGCATAACATAGTTTGTAAAGAAAATGTTCTACATCCTACTTCGGTGAGTAGCATCTGGGGTCTTAAAAGCTTGTGAGCCACCGTCTAAGATACTCCACTGGTCCCACCCCGTCTGGAGCAAGGGAGAATGAAGAAAACCAAAGACACAAGGGAAAGATTAGTCCAAAGGACTAATAGTCTGGAACTACCACAGCCTCCACCAGACTGAGTCCAGCACAACTACATGGTGCTTGGCTACCACCACCCACTGCTCTGATGGGATCACAATAGAGGGTCCCGGACAGAGCTGGAGAAAAACGTAGAACAAAATTCTAACTCACAAAAAAAGACAAGACTTACTGGCCTGACAGAGACCCAAGAAACCCTGAGAGTATGGTGCTGGATACCCTTTTAACTCAATACTGAAGTCACTCCTGAGGTTCACCCTTCAGCCAAAGATTAGACAGGCCCATAAAACAAAACAATACTAAATGGGCATACCACCCCAGGGACAAGGACAAGAAGGCAGCTGGGGACAGGAAAGCTGGTAACAGGGAAACCAAAGGTCGAGAAGGGGAGAATGTTGACATGTTGTGGGGTTGGCAACCAATGTCACGAAACAAAATGCGTATTAATTGTTTAATGAGAAACTAACTTGCTCTGTAAATCTTTGTCTAAAGCACAATTAAAAAAAAAAAAAAAAGAATGTCAAATTAAAAAAAAAATACCAAGTTTTAAATTTTTTTTTTTTTTGGTACACATTGGGATTTGAGTAATAGTTTTTTAAAACACTGTAAAGACCAAACAAAAATATGACTGTAACCTGAATCTGGCCCAGGGCGGCTACTGTGTAACCTGTATTCTATATTCATCTATGATGGTGCCTTCTATGAGGATTTAAGCCCTCAGAGCTAAGATAATCCAACCTAATGTGTACTAGAGCCCAAAATATACGAAAGCTAAACACAACCCCTCCAAAAAATCCCGAGTGTTTTAAAACTGTGGACCTCTAGTGAGATGAACTGACTAACTTGGTGTGAGTCAAACTGCCTGAGTATGAATCTTACTTAGCTCCACCATTTTCTAACCTCTCTGTGCCTCCATTTCTTCATTTGAGAAATAAATTAATAGTATCTGCCTAATAAGGCTATGAGGATTAAATGAGATAATTTAGATCAAGTGCTTAGTAAGTACCCAATAATTGTTTTTATTCCTCTTCCTCCTCCTCTTCCTCCTCCTACTGATGCCACTGACTGCTGCTGATCTAGTTTCTCTTCTTTCCCACATTCCAGGTTCTTGAGTCCCTTCAACATGATGCTTGGAGGAGTTGTGGTGGTGCTGGTGTTCACGGGGTTTGTGTGGGCAGCCCACAATAAGGACATCCTCCGCCGGATGAAGAAGCAGTACCCCACAGCGTTTGTTATGGCGGTCCTGCTGGCCAGCTATTTCCTCATATCCATGTTTGGGGGAGTCATGGTCTTTGTGTTTGGCATCACCTTTCCTTTGCTGTGTAAGTGACCTTAGTTTTCCTTCTTCTTCTGTCAGAACAAACGTGGGAGCAGTTGTTCGATGGGAATTACATCACCTGTTTTGCATGTGTGTGGATATCTCTGCAAAATTAACAGAATTTTCTAAAACAACGGCTCAAGATCTAATAGTTCATTAATTCCAGAAATACTTGTTGGGAACCTGCTGTGGGCCAGACACTCTTACGGGGACATAGCAGTATATTTAACACATTAAAAATATCAAGATCCCACAGCAGGAAAGTGGCATAGTCTGGATTGCACCCCAGATTTGTCTGACAGCAGATTTTCTGTTCTCATACTTTTAAGTGCCATTCTTATTTTTCTGACACAGAAATGAATTTATCTGTCATTTGGAAGTAAACTATTTGCTTTCTACTTGCTCTGAAGCTCATAATTAGTGTCAAAAATTGGTAAGTCTTTAGGAGTAATTGGCCCAGAATATAGATACCAAGTACTCTGATTTTGGTGATGAAAACTAGATATTTTCTAAATTTTACATGCAGTGTTTACTGAGGCCCCAAACACTTGAAGCCTGAAATAGAGATCAGATAAAATTCCAGCCTCATCAGCAGATAACTGTCTAAGATTCTGCTATACTAAGTGACAGAAACATCCTTTTAACTTTTCAGTGTGTTTGACTTGTGCATTTATTCCCTTAAATGAAATTATTAGCTTGTTTTGGGGTTTTGTTAGATTAAGCCCAGAATATTTATGGATGACTCCCACATCTTGTTGGAAAAAGATTTAAATCAGCAAATTTAGCCTTTTGGAAATATTCTTTGGGTTTTCCTTATGTGCTAGAGGTTTGGTATTTCGATGATTCTTTCATGTTTAAATACACAGCTTGTTTACTTTAGTTCCCTTCTACATTGGCGCCTGAACCAGGGCAGTGTAATGACATGTGTCATAGGTAGAGAGTCAGGGGTCCTGATTTCTATTCTTAAATTTGCTGGGAACCAGCCATGTGATTTGGACCAGCCATCCACTATAGGCTGTAGTTTACTCATCTGTAAAATAAAGAAATTAGACATCAGTGATTTACAAACCTTGATGATTATGTGAATTATCCAGGATTTTTTTTCAACTTTTTACATGTCCAATTCAGTGACATTAGTTACATTCACCATGTTGTATAGCCATCACCATTATCTGTTTCCAAATTTTTCCATCACCCTTAACAGAAGCTCAGTACTCCTTAAGCAATGACTCCCCTTTTCCCCTTCCTCCTACCCCTGGTGGTCACTAATAAACTTTGTGCATTTGCCTATTCTAGATATTTCATATAGGTGGGATCACACAATATTTGTCCATTTGTGACTGACTTATTTCACTCAGCACAATGTTTACAAGGCAAGACACTTCTTAAAAATATAAATTTCCCAGCCACGTGCTCTGGAGATTGTGATGCTGTGGGTCGACAGTAGTGCCCAAAGAACCTGTCTTTTGGAAAGTTCCTCAAGTGTTCCGGATGGACGGGCAGTTTGGAAACCACCAGATAGAAAGAAGATGAGTGTCTCAAATTTAGGGTCCAAAATCATCTACAATCAGAATCATCCAGAGTGATTATTAAAATTAGACATTCTTGAGCCCTACCTCAATCTTCAAAGTCTGAATGTGAGGTGTTGAAGCCCAGGAACTTGCCGGTGTAATAGGCTCTCCAGGTGATTTGTAAGTACATCTAGTTTGAAAACCACTAGTGTTGATCACCTGGGTGGTCTGTTTAAAATACAGATTCCCAGGCCCATCCCTTTAAGGTTCTGGTTCAGGAGGCCCAGGAGAGGAACCTGGGAATTTGTTTTTTCATGAGAAACTCTGGTAATTCTTAATGATCAAGCAAATGTGGGAAATACTGGACTAGATAAGTTCCATAAAACTCTTACATTTTTATCTATAAATCTATACCCAACACTTTAGAAAACTGCCAGTTAGGAAGAACCTTATAAGTGGTCTTTGCCTGCATGCCTCCTGAAGCCAGTTGCTATCAGGTTGATTCCCTGACTCATGATGACCCATGTGTTTCAAAGTAGAACTATGCTTCATAGGGTTTTCAATGGCTATCAGCTTTCAGAAATAGATTGCCAGGCCTTTCTTCCAAGGCAGCTCTAAGTAGACTCGAACCTCCAACCTTTCAGTTAGCAGCCGAGCGCATTAACCATTTGTACCACCAAAGGACTCCTCAGGCCTCCTGAAGGGAACAAAATCCAGGTAACCCCTGAATTGAGCAAAAGTCCTTTTCTGGAAAACCTTGTGTAAGTCCATTTTTATGTAGATTGGATACACACTGATTCCTTTTCAATTTCAGGGCATTTAAGTAGCATCTGTAGGGTAATCATGCCAGTGTGTGAAGGAGAGAGCCATGGCTGCCAGATTATGGTCCTTCCTGCTGGGCACACCTTTTCCTTCCCACACCAAGAACAGTTTATGACTTGATGAAAAGCTTTATATAAAGTCCAGTTTGCATAAGCCAAGGATCTAGTTGAAGGCCTGGATCAATTACAGAACCAGATGGAGCTACAGTTAACTGAGGCACTTTACCAAAAGTGGAAAGAGGATGTGTAATGTTGATATGGAAAAAACCAGCTGTTTCTTTGGTGCTAACCATGTCCCATTTCCCCACAGTGATGTTTATCCATGCGTCTTTGAGACTTCGGAACCTCAAGAACAAGCTGGAGAATAAAATGGAGGAAATAGGGTTGAAGAAGACACCAATGGGCATTGTCCTGGATGCCCTGGAGCAGCAGGAAGAAAGCTTGAGCAAATTCACTGACTATATCAGTAAAGTGAAGGAGTAAGTTGCTGGCCTGGTGATAGGGTCACAGCAGAAATTCAGTTGCAGTTTGCTCTTGTCCAGATCTACTTTCTGTTTGTGTATTTGAAATGGGAGGTGCACGTACCATCCGACTACCTATGGCAGCATGCATGTATAGGCCAAGCTATCGATATCTCTGATGTTACAGAGACAAGGACGCAGAAACAGAAAGAAAACCACCCCGCAATTTTGTCTGAAGTTTCAGGTGTGTTTATGAAAACTGACAGGAAATGGATCACCCTTATTTCTTTAAGGAAATAAGAGAAAATGAAAGAATTGTGACTAGTATAGCAACAATGCTGTTATAGGAAAAAAGTATTTGTCAAGTGCCAGAAATGTGAGTAAATGAAAGGCTGTAGATGATGTTATGCATTAGCCTGTTTCTAATCCCCTCCAGCATCCCTCTCCCATAAGTATTTCCTAGGCTTGTAATGTGTGGGGTATAAATTAGTTTTTATTGGTATTCTTTGAAAATCAAAGGTGATCTCTGTCACTTTGTCATCTGTTTGACGTGCAGTGGAAACTGGATAAACCAATTGATACTTTGTTTACAAATATAAAGATTGCTGTTTAGTAAAATATTTGGTCAAATTTTTTGTAAATTTTTGAAATACTAGTAATATGTTTTCACCAGCAGGTATCTGTTGCAAACTTAATGTCACCTTCTTTAAGGAGGTTACAGCTATATAACCTATATTATTAAAAAAAGAAAACCAATAAAATAAAAGCTTGAGTTCTGTTGATATTAGACATTTTTATTGTTATCATGGGAAAAAAAGGTGTCTTAGATAATGTTTCCCTTATTTGTTTTCATTGTTTAGATTTTAACTGGAACATTTAGAAAAAAGGAAATGAATGTGTGTTTTATTAATTCCTTGGGGCACAAAGAGGACGATAATAGCTGATCTTTTGAAATCTGAAAAGCACGTTTAGATGACCGAGCAAAAAGACTTTAAAGAATTAAAATGGGAATGATGACCAGCTTGTGCAGTTCATAAAAACTTTAGGTATGATTGTTATAAGCGTATGCTTTTATAGATAGACGTTAGAGTCAAGATAGCGTGGATTTACACGTTCCATTATTTCTTCTCTTTACTTCCCATGTATTAGAAATAGATCATAGGAAATGTTTTGCTTGCCAATTTAGTGACTTCATAGAAAAAGTAGAAAACGTTCAGGTTTCCCTAACATTGAATTGTGCAGATAACTGGAGCTGTATTTACTTAAAAAACTCTCTGTATGTTCTTAGAATAAGAAGCAACAGCATATGCTGCTCCTAATTTTTCTTGCATTTTAATTTCTCAGCCAACCTGCAACCGTCATCTCTACCCATTGATATCACCACAACTTCCCTGACATGGTCTAGAATCTGTACGCTTACCCAAATATGAAGAATAAAATTTATCAAAGGTTTTTTTATTTGGTGAGACTTTATTTAATGAACATCCGTGTTAAGTATTTGAGAGACTCAGTGACAAGCTTATAAGCCATGAGGATATACCATACAGCAAATACTCTTAGCTTGTTTCCAATATTGTTCCATAAAACATTAATACTTTATATACTTCCAGCCAGAATAAAGGTTGAATTCTCAGTGGGAAGTTTTTTGCAACCTGGCACTGGTTGATGCACATTTTAACCTCTCAACGTTTCTGCATGGTGAACTCTGCTAATTAAATGCAGTACATTTGGAGAGAGAAACTGAGAACTTGAATTTAAAAAAATACTCATTATAATTACTAATTGTTAGTGGTCAATTCTGGGAGAATAATAATGGAAAAATACAACATGTAAAAGTCATAAATCAAAATAACATTTTAAAAACAAGTTAAAATCTTCATCAACTAGGATTTTTAGGACCGGGTGGTAGATATTTTGAAAAAAAGCATCATGTGAACTACATCTGTTTCTTGACAAAACTTGTATATTGAGGCAGTAACCTATGAAATTGGATCGTATTTTCTTTGTGCCCGTCTCGTGTTGAAGCTCTGTTTCAAGGCTATTAGCACTTTTTGAAATTCCTTATTGTGGCTGTGGAAGCAAATACGTAGGGCTTTCCAGAATTTCTACTACTAACAGACATTAACCTTTCAAAAATATTTACAGCACTTTTTTCTGTCAAAGATTAGCCTCTTAGATGCAGAATGTTCTAGATTCTTAAGTTTTATTTATTGCAGTCTTTTCTTAACTATCCTGCTTTATATGCAAAGATTTTCTGTAGAAATATTAGGGGAGAAAACAAAGCTATTAACTGTTTGATCTCCTTAAGTTAACCACTTGATTTAAAATTATTTAACACTGTTTGGAGACCTGGTGGTGCAGTGGTTAAGAGCTCGGCTGCTAACCAAAAGGTCAACAGTTCGAATCCGTTAGTCACTCCGTGGAAACCCTATAGGGCATTTGTACTCTGTCCTGTAGGGTCACTATAAGTCATAATCGACTCTACGGCAACTGGAATGGTTTGGTTTTTGGTAACACTGTTTAAATTGGGATACTTTTGTACACAGTAACTTAATCTTTAAAAATAGAAACACCATATTTCTTTCCCATGCCTTGCCCTTTCAAATAACATATTGCTTTTAAGTCGGTCCCTACTAGATTCATTTTCTTCTAGCCCATCTTGCTTGTTATGTAAGTGCTCAGCTGCTAGCCGAAAGGTCAGCAGTTTGAACCCACCAGCCTCTTTGAGGGAGAAAGATGTGGCAGTCTGTCTCCATAAAGAGTACAGCCTTGGAAACCCTATGGGGCAGTTCGACTCTGTCCTATAGATAGGGTTGCTATGAGTTGGAATCGACAGTGGGTGGGTTATGATTATACCGTAGGAGACAGAAAGCAGGTGCCAATTATTCACTCGGGTAAAGAAGAGAGAAAAGGCACCAAAGCTTGATGTCCTAATTCCTGGGTTTGCGCTGGGGATTCGAACTAGTTCTAAATGGTTCAGTCATGGCTCATGGAAACAAGGCAGGGCTTCCAACCAGTTCAAAGTGGTTCAGTCATGACCAAAGGAAACAAAGGCACCGTACACATTGCGTAGCAACCAGATCTGTTGCAGGCGGGCTTTTGACCTGAGCAGGAAACAAGCAGTAGTGCTCTGCTCAAAGATGGCGGCCAACCGTGCCACTTTGTGTGTCGCTCTCCACAGTCCCTTCAATCTCCCGCATCAGGAAACTTTCAAAACGGCAAGGTCTGCCGCCATCTTTGAGTGCGGCACTGCTGCCCCTTTCCTACTAGGGTCAAAAGCCCATGTGCAAGAGATTTGGTTGCTATGCAGCCCTTGCACTGCCCTGGTTTCCATGGGCCATGACTGAACCATTTAGAATGGATTCAAAGCCCTGATTTGCACCACCTCTGTAATTACAAAATCTCAAATTCTAGGTACCTATTGGCTGGAGTGCACAACTAAGGGCTCTAGAACTTGGAAGGAGGCAAGAACACAGATTGAAGTTCTCGGGGAAGCTTTTTGTTGAGGAAATGGGGCCTGACCTGGGCTTTGAAGATTGGGTGGGATTTGGGTAAACTGAGAGCAGAAGGGAAGTTTCTTGGGGAGGGGTGTTCTGTACAAGGGTCAAGAAAAGCGAAGGCACAAGGGTGTGCACGAGGATGTTTTATCAAGAGGAAGGTAAGGATTTGTGGGAGATAAGCCTGGATTGGTGAACTGGGGCCCAGATAATGGAGGTTCTTGAAAGACAGGTAAAGGAGTTTAAGTTTAATCCTGCAAGCTAGTTTCCTTTAGAAAATTTTTCAGAGGAGCAACAAGAAGATCCAATTAGACTCAAAGGTTAAATTTTAAAACAACAACAACAAACAAACCAGAAAATGTAGTTAGCTAAAACCTAAAGCTTATTAATAACAATATTATTTATTTTTTAAAAAATTCCTGCAAAAACAGCATATTATCTCCCATCGTCCCTGTATGTATGGAAACTCACTGGGGGAAATTTTTATGTCTATACAAGGCTTATTTTTTCTGTCACTCTTTTGCTGGTGACATTCTGCCCCTCACAGATAACCTTATCCGAAGTATGTTTTGAAACATCAGGGAAGTGGCCGAGAGAGAAAGCCACACGAGCTTGGAAACTGGAAATCTCAACAGATTCTCCAGAGAAGAGCTAATAATCAATTCTTCCATTTTAAAGCATCAGAAGGGCCTGGAGCTCAGTTCACCTGTCACATTTCCATAGGGTAAAACAGGATTTGTTCCCTTTTAAGATACGTTAACTATAGTTGATGAATTACAGTGGAGGAAATGGAAGGAGAAAATGTGAGAAAATAGTAACTAACACTTCTGTAGTATGCACTGTTATTTACCAGTAGAGAGCAATAGTAAGGCAAATGTTTATTTAAAAAAAAAAAAAAAAACTTTTTTTTTTTTTTTTAACTTCTCTCTGTTTCTGCTTTTGGAAGCATGAGTCTCGATATTACCTAAGTCACTCAAATCAACCGAAAGTAGAAAATATTGCCCCTGAGATTGGACTAGACTGTGGGACATAAAGTGATACTCATGAGGAGTGTGCCTCTTAGCTCAAGCAGATACGAGAGACTGAACAGGCAGCTTCTGTCTGGAGGTGAGATGGGAAGGCAGAGGGGGTTAGGAGCTGGTTGAATGGACATGGGGAATCAGGAGTGGAAACGAGGAGTGTGCTGTCACAGTATGAGAAGAGCAATTAGGGTCACATAACAATGTATGTATAAATTTTTTTATGGGAGACTAACTTGAAATGTAAACTTCATTTAAACTACAACAATAAAAAAAAAAATATATTGCCCCTGAATATTAACAGTTTACCTCCTTCCTCCTTCCCCTTCAGCCCCTATTTTGTCATGACCCAAGCATTCTCCTCTTTCATAAATACCCCAATGAGATGTTAACACTGTTCCCAGTTCTGCCATCTGGATCCTGAAGAGCTGCTGTTGAAATAGTCTCCAAGCTCTAATCCAAGAGTCATTATGTCAATTCCTTGTTCTTCTAGATGATTCTGTTGTCCCTTACTCCAGTTCTTTTGGCAGTTGTACCTGTGATTTAATCATTTGAAGAAAAGGGAGAAATTAATCCTGGAAATTCAAATGCTTTAACAGCAAAAAATTACAAAATTTACACACCTCTGTGGTTGCAGACCAAAAGGTTGGCAGTTCGAATCCACCAGCTGCTCCTTGGAAACCCTATGGGGCAGTTCTGCTCTGTCCTATAGGGTTGCTATGAGTTGGAATTGATTCGACAGCAATAGGATTCATTCTTTTTTTTTTTTTGTTTTGGTACCTTACAGAGGATGCTGAAGAAGCCCAGGGGACGCTCAGAGTTTGTGTAATAAGGACTCAGAACGTTTCTCCCTCTATTACCCATGCCTCCTGAATCATTGGCCATTTGCTATGGCCCTTCCTATAGCCATTTCTCTGCCCGTGACCTTTGGCTGGGAATGTCTCCCAGTATCCTGCCTGCCATAGAGGGCCTTGGTTGGGCTGCTGCCTGCCCAGCATTCAGTCCAAGGGGTCCTCCATGTGCTTCTGATCCCAGTGCCAGACTTTCAGGAGAGGAAGCTGTGACAGCACCTGTGTAGGGGTCCTCCAAGGGGGATCAGTTGTTAATAAGCAAAAATATATATATAATTATTATATTATATTTAAACATATAATTTAAATGTATATTTAAATACCTGGCATTATATATAAATGCCAGGTATTTAAAGTAACTGTAAAGCTGCAATAAACAATAAAAACAGTGCAGTTCTTTGTATTACTGAATGAAAAAATATATATATACTGTTATTCTCATATCTGTTCATAGATGCATGGAAGTGTTCCAAAATAATAATGATGCTATTTTAATGAGCATGATTAATGTGGTGCTGACCCAGCATAGTAAGCCCAGAAACATACTGAAGTATTTGAAATATGACCAAGGCTGGCAGTTCTGATCACTGGGGAAAAGAGGAATGAGCCACTAAATGATTACTGGTTAACTATTTAGAAAAGAAACAATAAAGCGCAGTTCTTGCTTCCTGTTGTTGTTAGGTGCCGTTGAGTTGATTTTTGACTCATGGTAACACCATGTGACAGAGTAGAACTGCCCCATAGGGTTTTCTAGACTGTAATCTTTAGGGAGCAGATTGCCAGGTCTTTCTACTTCAGAGCCGCTGAGTGTGTTCGAACCACCAACTTTTCAGTTAGCAGCCAAGCTCGTAATCATTGCGCCATTAGGGGTCCTTTCTTGCTTCCTACTTACTTTTAAAATTTAACCCTGTTGTTCATCTGTAACATCAAATAATTTTTTAGAAAAGCAAAACTATAAAAGTTATAAGAAAAGATAGGCAAATATTTTAATAAGCTTCAAGAGAAGTAATATCTAAGCAAAACACAAAAGACAGAAACCATAAAGAGAAAAAGACCAGACTTACTGGTTTGACAGAGACTGGAGAAACCCTGAGAGAAGGCCCTTGGACCCTTTTAACTCAGTACTGAAGTCTCTCCTGAGGTTCACCCTTCAGCCAAAGATTAGACAGGCCCATAAAACAAAACAAGACTAAATGGGCATACCACCCCAGGGACAAGGACAAGAAGGCAGGAGGGGACAGGAAAGCTGGTAACAGGGAAATCAAGGTCGAGAAGGGGAGTGTGTTTACACGCTGTGGGGTTGAAAATCAATGCCACAAAATAATATGTATAATAATTGTTTAATGAGAAACTAATTTGCTCTGTAAACCTTCATCTAAAGCACAACTTAAAAAAAAAGAGTTGATGTAAAAACATAAAAACAAGAAAATCAACTTGCAGTATTGTTAGGGGGTTCTTTCCCCCCTTGACTGATTAGTTAAAATTAGTTTTTAAAAAAGTATGTGTGTATGTGTGTGTGTGCAGCATTACACAATGCACACACATAAATTCACTTATAGTGGAGGGTGGAGACCAGGATGGGAAGACCCATTTGAACAGGAGTTATTTAATTCAGCACAACTGTACTGAGTTTCTGCTCTGGGCCAATGCCACAATGAATGCCCAGTTTAGACATGGGAAAGACCTGCCCGAGGAACTCAGAATCCAGTGGGAGACCTACAGCATATTCATAAGGGCTCTCAATGTGCAACAGAAGGTGGGAAGTGCTATCAGAGAGGTATAGATGAAAAAAGAATGGGAACATGCAGGAAGGGTATTCACTACTGATTTTTTTTCTGTTTTGTAAGAAGTAGTATTTGAGCTGAGTCTTGGAATTTGGATAGAGTTCAATAGATAGATATGGAAGGAAAGGTAATTTGAAGCAGAAGGCAGTATGGAGGTGGGAGAGCAGGATCCTTCAAGGAAAATACTAGATGTTGTTTCCTATGAATGTCATAGAGCCATGGTTCTCAAAGTATGGTCACTGGATAAGTATGATCAGCATAACCAGGGAACTAGTTAGAATAGGATGCAAATTTTCAGCCCCCATCCAATGCCTATCGAATCAGAAACTCTAGGGGTGGGCTCAGTAATCTATGTTTAACCCTCCAGGTGACTCTGATGCATGCTAAAGTTTGAGGATCACTGCCCTGGTGGCGAACTGGCTGAGAGCTCGGCTGCTATCCAGAAAGGTAGGCAGTCTGAATCCACCAGCTGCTTCTTGGAAACCCTATGGGCAGTTCTACTCTGTTCTATCAGGTTGCTATGAGTCGGAATTGACTCGATGGCAACAGGTTTGGTTTTTGGTTATCATAGACTTGAGAAGCTCTGGTAATGCAGTGGTTAAGCACTCACCGAAAGGTCAGCGGTTTGAACCCACCAGCCACTCCATGGGAGAAAGATGTGGCCGTCTGCTTCCGTAAAGATTTATAGGCTTGAGGCTTGGAAATCCTATGGGGGCAGTTCCACTCTGTCCTATAGGTCATTATGAGTTGGAATCAACTTGACAGGGATAAGAATCATAGATTTTAGAAAAGATGTGTATCAAAAACTTTTGTTCCCCACTAGGCACTAGAGGGAAGCAGTTTCTGGTCTATACAGTTCCTGGTCAATACGCTCTTTTGCTTTCTCCCATGGAGCCTCACGGTATACAAATTATACTGCTTCCACAACTGTAATCTAGGTTTGGCTTTGGCTTTTTTTTTTAGATTTCCCTGGTTCCTTTATGGGAGGCAAGAAAGAGAGGGCAGGAAAAAAGGAGTTAAAGAGAAGTCTGGGGTTTTAGACCTGGATGAGGTACAGAATGCAGACACCAAGGAGTATTGGGAACCAGGAACAACAGTTCTAAAAGAGCTTGGTTTATTGTTGACATGTTGTGGGGTTGGCAACCAAAGTCACAAAACAGTAAGTGTATTAATTGTTTAATGAGAAACTAATTTGCTCTGTAAATCTTCATCTAAAGTACAATTTAGAGGGAAAAAAATGTTAAAAAACTAAATAAATAAAAGAGCTTGGATTGGGGACAGATTAAATGAAGGTGCTAAGAAAACACCAGGGTGGCCAAAAGGGAAAAGGAGATTTGAGTCCTGTCCTAGATTATGTGACAGTTGAAACAGTGGGAGAATATGGGAAAGAGTAGAAAATTGTAACAAGGATAGAATCAAGAGAAGCTGGTTAAAGAGAAAGATGGTGTTATAAATGAGACAAAGAAGAAATGGCCAGAGATCAAGAGAAAGATTCAAGCGTCTATCGTCTTAAATTCTGTAACATCTACTAACAGGTTATGGGGTCTTTTGGCTAACTAAGGTAGCCCATGATACTGTTATACTAAAGTCTGTCCGAAAGAAAAATTTAGCTATGTCTTTGGTCAAACTTCAGCAATTGGCTGGAAGCAATCCATATGCACTTAAGTGAGCCCAAAGTGAAATTGAATGAACGTTAAAATACTTTGTGACCATCAAAAATGGTGGTGCAAAATCACTAAATAGACAATAGATAAGTGGTAACTTTGGTGAAAGGTAAGACATAATACTGTACATAATACTGGGGAAGCTAGCACAACTTCTTCAGGGTAAGGTCACGGAAGCTCCATGGACAAATCCAAACTCCCTGAAGGATTGAATTGCTGGGCTGAGGGCTGTAGGGACCATAGTCTCAGGGAACATCTAGTTCAATTGGTATAACATAGTTTATAAAGAAAATGTTCTACATTCTATTTTGGTGAGTAGTGTCTGCAGTCTTAAAAGACAGTGAGTGGTCGTCTAAAATCCTCCACTGGTCTCCCCGCTTCAGGAGCAAGGGAAAATGAAGAAAACTAAAGATGCAAGGGAAAGATTAGTCCGAAGGACTAATAGACCACAACTACTACGGCGTCCACTAGACTGAGTCCAGCACATCTAGATGGTGCCCGGCTACCACCACTGACTACTTTGACAGGGATAACAACAGAGGGTCCCAGACAGAGCCGGAGAAAAATGCAGAACAAAATTCTAACTCAAAAAAAGACCAGACTTACTGGCCTGACAGAGACTGGAGAAACCCTGAGAGTATGGCCCCTGGAAACCCTTTTAGCTCAGTAATGAAGTTTACTCTTGAGATTCACCTTTTAGCCAAAGATCAGACAGGCCCATAGGACAAAACGAGACTAAAGGGCTGCACCAGCTCAGGGGCAAGGACTAGAAGGCTTGAGGGGACAGGAAAGCTGGTAATAGGGAACCCATGGTTGAGGAGGGAGAATATTGACATGTCATGTGGTTGTCAACTAATGTTATACAACAATATGTGTACTAACTGTTTAATGAGAAGCTAGTTTTTTCTGTAAACCTTCATCTAAAGAACAATTAAAAAGTACTTCGTTTAATTGGCACAGAAGCTTGGATATGCTATTAATGCAGTTGGCTCAGTGACTTAAACAGTTGTTGCAGATGGGATTATATCTCCATGAAAAGTATAAATACTCAGCTGGGATGGTAGGCAGTGAGCGGACCACAGAATTTAAAAAGGAGAAAAGAAAATCATACATTTGCCAGGGACGGATAAGCCTGTACAAGCCTAATATTGTTGCATTGGACTGGTATCATTTTGACTCAGAGATACCAACTCATCGGGAAATGAGTTCGTCATTACCTAATAAATTCAGTTTATTTGTTAGACAAGACAAAGACTTTAAAAACATAGCTAAAAACAACAAAGGCAACAAAACAAACAAGAAATAAATTTAAAAGCCTACAGAAGCAGGTAAGTAATGTAAATGAGTAAAGCAGGCTAGGTGTTAGGCAATAGGGCATGCATGGTGGGGACTGAGAAACAACTAGAGAGTTCATTACCTAGCTCAAGGGAGAAGCCGATACACAGATCCAGCTGATTAGTGTCATGTAAACGCAAGCCCAGTGTAGCCAGATCTGATGCTTCAAATGGTGCCAGATATCTGGATTTTTTTTAATGTGACATTTAAAATTTGTACAATATTCCTCTAGCCACACAATACAGCACTGTAGACCTGGCCTGAGCTCCACCAGTTTTCGATCCCTGGCCCACAGAATAAATATCTCTTAAACGAAGTTGAATGGATAGTTTCTTAGCAGAGGTAGCAACTGATCCAAGCAAGTAAACAGAATTTTCCTTTATTCTTTGCTGGCAACTTCATTTCAGAAGTCCCAAACCACAGGGGTGGGCAAGGGAGGAATAAGCATTAAAATGAGAAGATACAATTTTAAAATACCAGCTGACTACTCATCACGATGTGCTCTAGTAAATACAAAAATAATATTTCTCAGTCCAAGAGAGGAAAATACTAAGTTTTAAAAAAGTTTTCTAAAAAAAACTTTTTTTAAAAAAAAATAAAACTTAGTATTAAGTTTTTACTTAGAATAACATTTTAAAGTATGTTTTTAAACATTCAGTGATCTAGTTAGCAGCATCAAAAAAAAAAAAAAAAAGAAAGAAAGAAAACTCAAGATTTTAAAAATGTGTTTTAATTTTAACCTCATATTTGAAAATTCGAGGGTTTGGAGCGCATCCTGTTACTCTGATGTGAGGGGGGAAAAGAAACTCAAAAAACTTTAGCTTTACCTCTACAAAGTGAGCATCGTGTCTCATTTGAACAAAAATATCCCTTTCCGCTGGGACTTTGGGATATCTCCACTGATGGTGCCTGCTATATTTCGTTAAGCTGAAGATACACATTCCGTGACATTTCAGCAGCTCCCAGAGCAGGAGGCATCTTACGAGCGATGATGTCTCATAGCAGCTAGCCACAGGCGTGAACATGTCATAGCAATTCATACCGTTATCACCTCTAATGAGCTAAGTGCCCTGTTGGTACTGCACACATAAAGATGCATTGCCACTAAAATATCTTTTAAGAAATGATGAAACAAATGTGGTAAAAAGTGACAGGTATGTTGGAACTCTTTGTACCATCTGTATATCCAAAATGGTATAAAAACAAAAACATAAAAAGAATAAAAATGGCCTTTAAAAGATTACACGATGATCAAGCAGACATTTACTGGGTATGCAGACAGGCACAAAACAGAATGGCGGGGAGCAAATTGATATTACTGAAGCAGATTTTCATCAGTGGAATGACACATTTTCACATTTTTATTGCAGAGTATTTTACAAGACCAGGTAGACGAGGTTGTGTGGCATTTTTGGACTGAGATACACACGAAAAGATGCCTATCGCAGGCCAAGCCAGGCAACTGAAGGCAGAAGAAATCACCAGTTCCTTGGAAAAGATGAAAGTCACTTCAAAGCACAGAAGCTGATGTGCAAGACAATTATTCCAAACACATGAGACAGAGTTTACCTTGCAGCATATTTTTCTCTCTTAATGAACATTAAAAAAAAAAACAAACAAACTTAAAATTGATACCATTTTTAGAATTGATTGAAATACGGAAAAAATGGGGTATGGCATTTTTGCAATCATCATCATGATTTTTATGTCTTTTGCTGAACTTAAAGCTGAAGTGTTTGCCCGTGAAAATTCTAACCCCCTCCACTGTAAGCTCCATGAGGTTGAGCCAGCAGCCCTGATCCCTCTCCCAGTATCTGACACCTGGGAGCACTACATACATATTTGTTGCATTAATTGGTAAGTGAATGGATGAAATGGAATGGCCTGTGGAAAGCAGATTTTCTCAGTAGAATGTTCCCTCAGAAGGCAGGGAGTTTCTTCAGATGATCCTTTGAGTTTCGTTTTCTCTTCTACTCTGAGTCCACTTGCCCCCCTTCATGTAGATTTAAAAAATATTTCTCTTCATTCCTTTCAGACTAACGTTATTTTCTGACTGTATAGCCACCAAGGCAGTTGGGATATGCTTTACCCTTGACTGGTTATGGAAGAAATGATAGAGCTAGTTTCTCTCAAAACAACACCCTGATCCACCCCGTACTGAGGCCTGGCAGCCCAGGAAGAGCAGGTGCAGAAAGCCTTGGGGTTGTGCCCGTGGGCAGAAAAAGGACCCTTGCTTGATCTCATGTGACCTCTGGTGTTCTCACCCTGGTTGCTGCCCAAGGAGAATCAGAGATCCTCTTAATCACAGACGGAAGTCTTTGATTAGAGAAATGCAAGGTTGATAATTTTCCTTTACTAGGAGATGGGGAATACAGGACACACACAAACACAAATATATACATGTGAATAAGTAACAATTATATTTTAGAATATAAAGTTTGTCGTGAATTGAATTATGCCCCCCTAAAATATGTGTATCAGTTTGGGTAGGCCATGATTCCAGTATTGTGTGATTGTCCACCATGTTGTCATCTGATCTGATTTTCCTATGTGTTGCAAACCCTGTCTCTATGATGTTAATGAGACAGGATTACTGGCACTTATGTTAATAAGGCAGAACTCAATCTACAAGATTAGATTGTGTTTTAAGCCAATCTCTTTTGAGATATAAAAGAGAGAAGCGAGCAGAGAGACAGGGGGACCTCATATCACCAAGAAAGAAGCACTGGGAGCATAGGGCATCCTCTGGACCCAGGGTCCCTGCGCTGAGAAGCTCCTCGACCAGGGGAAGATTGATGACAATGACCTTCCTCCACAGCTGACAGAGATAAAAAGCCTTCCCCTGGAGCTGGCATCCTGAATTCGGACTTCTACCTACTAGACCGTGAGAGAATAAATTTCTGTTTGTTGAAGCCATCCACTTGTGGTATTTCTGTTATAATAGCACTAGATGACTAAGACAAAGCTCTTTAAAACAGAAAAAGAGAAGACACACAATATAGGGAAAGTCAGCACAGCTTGACCAAGGTGAAATCATAGAAACTTCCTAGATGCATCCAAACACCTTGAGGGACTGAGTTACCGGGGCTGAGGGCTAAGAACCATGGTCTCAGGCAACATCTAGGTCAATTAGCATAACATCGTTCATAAAGAAAATGTTCTACATCCGATCTTGGTGAGTAGTGTCTGGAGTCTTAAAACCTTGAGAGCAGCCATCTAAAATACATTTATTGGTTCCACCACATTCGGAGCAAAGGAGAATGAAGAATACCAAAGACACAAGAAAGATATCAGTCCAAAGGACTAATGGGCCACATAAACCAAAGCTTCCATCAGCCTGAGCCCAGAAGAACTGGATGGTGCCCAGCTACTACCATTGACTGCTCTGACAGGGATGATAATAGAGGGTTCCAGACAGAGCAGGAAAAATATGTAGAACAAAATTCAAATTCTCAAGAACAGACCAGACTTACTGGTCTGACAGAGACTGGAGGAACCCCCAGGACTATGGCCCCCGGACACCCTGCTAACTCAGAACAGAAGCCACTCCCGAAGTCCACCTTTTAGCCAAAGATTAGACAGGCCTATAACACAAACAATAACACATGTGAGGAACATCCTTCTTAGTTCAGTCAAGAATGTGAGACCAAATGGGCAACATCTGCCCAAAAACAAAGACGAGAAGACAGGAAGGGACAGGAAAACTGGATGAATGGGCACAGAAAACCTGGAGTGGAAAGGGAAAGTGCTGACATATTGCAGGAATTGTAACCAATGTCACAAAACAATTTGTGTATAAATTTTTGAATGAGAAACTAATTTGCACTGTAAACTTTCACCTAAAACACAATAAAATTAAAAAACAGATACATAACCAATACTGATGTACCTGCCATTCAAATTTAATAAATATTAACTTTTTGCAAAAAAAACCCAAAAAACCACAGAACAAGTTCACATGGAAATTTGTTTAAAATGTGCTGAAAAAATTGGTAATCTCTAATAAAATAATATGTTGAAAATTTTGTTAATGTAATCTCTTGGCTAAATTCCTCACTAGATTTTAAAATAACATAATTAATTTTCCATCAGCTGTGGCCCTTGTACACACAGATTTCCACCTCCAAAAATGCCATCATGGGAGTGGCAAAAAAGAAGTCATTTCTGCCAGTTAAATAGAACCAAAGCAGCAAGGAATAGATCTTTTTCACACATCAGCAGAAACTGTGTACAACAGCAAATATTAAAACTGAAATAATAGTAACATATTTTAAAACTCCATTCATTCCTGGGCAAGCTAACCTGAAGTTTACCATTTGTCTGCCTGCCTAACTATGAAGAGTATGAATATTATTACAGGTATTGCCTCTTCATGTACTAGAAAGCGCCAACTGTTTGTCAAACTTTTGGAAGCATCTCCACCCACTGCCGTCAAGTGGATTCCATTCCGACTCATAGCAACCCTACAGGACTGAGTAGAACTTCCCCATAGGGTTTCCAAGGCTGTAACCTTTATGGAAGCAGACTGCCACATCTTTCTCCTGCGAAGCGGCTGGTAGGTTCCAACCACCAACCTCTCAGTTAGCAGTGGCGCACTTAACCACTACGCCACCGGGGCTCCTTTGGAAGCTTCAGTTATCTACAATGACTGGCCTAATTACACCTTTTTCTTATTTATCCCTTACAGCAAGTTCCTTCGCCTCTCTAGCGGCTGGGTTGGTGTTACTCTGAGTATGCACTTGCAGGTGGGAGTCCCTGAGTGGCATAAAAGTTTAAGTGCTTGGCTGCTAACTGAAAAGTTGGAGGTTCGAACTTACTAAGAGGTACCTCGGCATAAAGTCCTGGCAATCTGCTTCTGAAAGGTCACAGCCAGAATAGTGGATGAATGAGGGTTGGCCCTGAACTCAGAACTGGGTTTCAATGTCAGCTCTACTGCTTTCTAGCTGTTTCTCCTAGACATGTTGTTCAACTTCTCTAAGACTCAGTTTTCCTTCTATAAAATGGGAGAATATAGTATGCACCTTATCAAAACCCAGACCAAACCTGTTGCCGTCAAGTCGATTCCAACTCATGGCGATCCAATAGGACAGAGTAAAACTGCCCCATCGGGTTTCCAAGGAGCAGCTGGTGGATTCAAACTGTGGACATTTAGTTAGCAGCCGAACTCTTCACCACTGTGCCACCAGGACGCCACAAACCTTATACGGTTGTCAAAATAATCATATGAGTTAATTCATATAAAGAAGCTGACCTAGAGTAAGCGGTCAGTAAGAGTTAGCTATTAACATTGTTTTGTCACAGAAGTTCTAAAGATGTGTCTTTAGGGATAACTAGTCATTTAGATCTACTGGTAACTCTTGAGGAAACCTTGGTGGCGTAGTGGTTAAGAGCGACAGCTGCTAACCCAAAGATTGGCAGTTCAAATCCATCAGGTGGGTTCTTGGGTTAACTCTTGCCGGCTCAGACTAACCCAGTTAGTCACAACTAGTAACTGTCTCCCTGTGTTAAAATTAACAAGGAATAGAGTTGGGACACATTTATTCTGGTGCTCGTCCACCATTTCTCCCTCCCTCTACTCACAGGTTTAAGATAAGCAACGTTGCTGTGACGAATGTCGTTCAAGAGCTGATCTCTGGGGGTCATCTCCACCAGTGGGGGTGGCCTATTTCTCGGCACCGGTTTGAGCGTTTTGATCACATCTTTGAGGTTGGTTTTCTCAGGCGATTCTTTGGTTTCCGGCATCCAAGATTTGCGCTGGATTCGCTTCAGCTTCACTACCTGGAAGGGGTCAGGGTCAGTCTTGTACTGCGGAGGCTGCGGTGGCTTTTTTGTTTCATTTCGTCGACTGAAAGGGACTGCTTGGGAACTGGGAGGCCCAGGAGGAGGCTGGAAGAACTCCTGCATTCTGGGATCCGGCATTGGTCCCCCCAACATCTCCCACATCCCAGGGGGCAGCCCCAACCCATTCTCCAACATGGCTATTAATTTTCTCTGCTCTTTGAGTTGTTGTTGTTTTTGTTCTTCTTGTCTTTTCTGCCTTTGTTTATCCTGATTTCTGGTGAGCAGGTTGGTTACCACCATTCTGGGACCCGGAAGCTCAAAATGGTAGCCCATCTTGAGGAGAGTGTTGTTTGCCTTCAAAAGCCTGGCTATTTCCATTTCAGCCTGGTGGCCCAACATGTTCCTCTGATTGTGAAACCGAAGCTCCGTTAGTGTCTCATTGAACTGGAGACATCTCACGATGGCCACAATTCCTTTACCTGTGATGAAATTGGACTCAACGTTGAGAGTGGTAATGCTCCTGTTTTCACGCAACATGTTAGCCAAGGCAAACGCTACGTTCTCATCTGCACCCACATTCGCTAAACTGAAGGTTTTAATGTGTTTGTTTTTCTTCATCGCATTGACAAAGTCCAGTAACATTTCTCTGGGGATGTTTTCAATGTTGTTCAGGTTGAGTTCCTTCATGTCAGGATCATTTTGCCTAACTCGTCTCAAACTTCCATCCAGGTCTGTTTGGTTTCCTGAAGGCCTTGCACTTACCTTCAAAAAACTGGTATCTAGAGCTAACTTCTTAGGGTCTAATTTTGATATTTTCTTCTCACTGTTTTCTTGAACCTCTAGTCTGTCTTTCTGAACTTCGAATGCCTTATCTGTTATCTGTTGGCAATTGCTCTCACCATTTTCAATTTGCTCCTTTGCTTCTCCTTCTTCTCTTTTTGGTTTTTTATCACGCTCTCCACCAGCATCCTCTCCTTCATCATCTTCATCTTCATCATCATTATCTGTTTCTTGGACACTGTTGCCGCCCTTTGGTTCTCTTTTATTTGCAGCTATTTCTTTGTTGAGCTTTTCTTTTAAAAATTGGGACACATTTTTATGACCTTTGTCTATTTCTTCATGTTCTTGTGTATCTTCCTAAAAGAGAGGTTTTTGAGGATTAGAATAAATAGCAGTGAAGAAATATTAAATAAAGCAATACCTACTGGATATGAAAAAGTCTAAAAGATTTATTGTTAGGTGAAAAAAAGCAAAGCAAGTCAATAAACAGCATATATAGTATTATTCCATTTGTGTATGTGAGTGTATACATAAATATATATAAACACACACACATACAATCTCTGAAAGTTTACATATGCATAGGAAAAGAGTTTGTTGGAACATTATTGAATTACCGGTTATCTGTGAGGAAAGGAGATAACAAGCAAGAACTATGGAAGCGTTTGGGGGACTTTAATGTTTTACATGATGTAATCCCACAATGTTTGTGTTTTTCACAAAAGACTTATATTAATTTTGTAAGCAAATACTAACAAAGTAAAGATAAGTTTATACAGATACACGCACATGCACAAACACTCATTTTTGGCTGTTTATCTCATCCCAGATATTAAAAGGAAACCTAATTAATTTTGTTTTCAGATTCTATTTTGTTTTTAAAATGGTGTTCAATTCCAGAAGCAGTTAAAAAATACTTTTGTTTTGACAGCTTTATAGAGCTGTCTATCAATACACTGAAGTCTTTGTTTTGTATATAGCTGAATAGGTATCTTTGTACTGAACAGCCCTGGCTTACGATAATTTCCTCATTGCCCTAACTAAAATTTACGTTCCTAAAATGCCTGCTAACCTAGTGTAACACGTACGTCAATTTTCCTTCAAAACATAACATATTGTGGGGAAAATGAGAGCAGTTTGATATTTTGGAATTTACCAAAAACTTCAACTTTTGTCTCCTCAGCTCTGTGAAAACTGCTCTGGCTATTCCAGAGACAGGTTTACTAGTCCAGATTAATTTAAAGGGAGGAGTCCTGGAGACAGGTCCACTTACAAATTTAACAGGACTATGCAAAGCGATTTAAAAACAATTGCTTAATCTGGGAAGGAAAATGACAGACTTTTATCAAGATTGTATATTGGATTCTTACACATCAATTCATATACTTGGCTCTACAATATGTGCACTTCATAGGTGTCATTTTGGAAGTTGGTGTAGCAATTTGAGACACAAGTTCATCCAAGCAAGAACTTGATCTTTCTCCTCAGTACCTAGTCTACGTTGGAACTGATAGTTGACAACCCAGTCACCATAACCAGCTAAAGCCTTCACCGGTGCATTTCTCATCTAACCCAGCAGGGGGCAGCCAACCATCAGATTGTTCAAATTATAACAGGAAGAAAAAAATGTTAAAAGTACCCAATCCGTTTCTTTTCCGAAATTGGCTTTCATATAGAATTGGCTTTTAATCCACTGACCTCCAGCTGTAAAATGTCTTCAAACTGTACCTTAAACCCTAACCTGATCAAGTTAGGAGTGTATTTTCTGGAACTCAATGCATGTTCAAACTTTCCTGACCATGAAATCTATTTACAACTTTCCTTTACAGCCTGCCTGATACTAAGGTGATAAGATATTTGTATCAGCAGGCACAACCGACAGAGACCTCACCTAGGGAGATCTCCGTATTCTTTTGTGAGGTCATTTGTAAGTGGAACATGAAAAAATATAATAAGTTCATAGATTGGACCACAATTCTAGTTTTTAGATATTAAAAAAAAAAAAAATCAAGATGGGAACCTAACCTGCTGTGTCAACTTTCACCAAAAACACAAAATTATTTAAAAAAAAAAAAATTTCAAGAAAGAACTATCTTAAAAACAGCTTAATAGCTCTTGATTTCTAAAAATGCCATTACTGATATCCAAGGCACTGTGGAATATTAGGCATTTTCGGTTGTTTGATTTGGTTTAATCGTAGGGGGTGTGGCTGTACTTTGGGGGATGGTGAAACCCAAGAAATTCTATGTGAAATGCTGCGTATGTGTGAATGTGCCAGAGGGAGAGGGCACAGGGCACTCATCAGCTTCTCAAAGGGCCTGTGAGCTAAAAAAAGAGGTAATGACAACTGCTTCTGGGTTATAAATTAAGGTACTAAGTGCCGTGGCTACAGAATGCAGATTTTCTTGCATAGCAAACACCACAGAAATGTTTTAAAGAGACATTTACAAGAAATGATCAACTTTTCCCTCACAGCTATATCATATAAGTATTTCAAAAAGTTCACGTCTAGAGTAGGGCTAACTATTAAAGTTTATATATATGTTTGTGTGTGTATACATATAAATATGTATATATATATATATATACACACACGGCAAGAACAAAAAGGAAAAAAGAAAACTTTGGAGCCTTGAGAAGCCACAACCACAACATGGACAAATGACCGCAAAGCCCTGATTACCTCAGAAGGCACGAAGCTGACAGGAACACGTTCGTCTTCCAGCATGCGTCTGGATGCCTTTTGCCAATACATATAATCAACGAGAGATTTATGGTCAAAGTTTCCTGTCGGTGGCTTGTCAGTTTGATCTTTCTGGATCATTCCTACAGGCAGCCTGGGATCAGGAGCCATGACTTCCATTTCAGATTGCAGTGCTTTCAGCTCTTCGGGGGACAAGTTGGCCAAGACCTCATCTTCATCAATCTCTTCATCCAAGAGCTCTTCTTGGTCTGAGTTCTTGCTGTGCTCTGACATGGTTTTTTTTTTTTTTTTTTTTTTTCCTTCTATTAGAAAAGAAGAAATAATTGAAGGTGATTTAAAAAAAAAAAAAAAAAGGCTCAAGAAGTTCCCCCAGTTAGCAAGTGTCCCAGGTCAACACCACTTTGAGATATTTCCCCCCGAAGAAGCTCAGTGGTGTTTGCTGAGCAGCTAGGAGTGACTGCAGCTAAGCTCATGCCGGATCTATATTAAGCAGGGCTTGTCTGGATAGGGTCAATTTATGGAACTACTATGCTGCTCTCTTTTTGGCAACTTGAGTCAGCTGTGCAAATCCATCTGACATTTCAGTACAGCTGCTTATGTTCACCAGTGAGCAACAGGTCTACAGAGTCCCCGTGGGAATGAAATTAGTTCTCTTCCTATATACTCTCACATGGTCACACACAAATGCATGCAGCCCATACACACACATACCCCAGTTCAACAGGGGAACCGGCTTCTTCTGATGTAAATGATTAGAGCAACTTACAATATTTCAGAAAGGAAATCCAACCAGCAACCTGAGTTCTACTGAAGGGAAAAATTCACTCGAAGGTGGAAATAAAGCTCTCAGGGCTTACCTCTGCGCTACAACGTGACTCTGGAAACAGGTAAAACCTGTACACGGTCCAGCAGAGGGCTTGCTGTGATATTCATCTGCTCTGTAAGCTGAACCTTCGCAAGATGTCCTTATTTGCATGTAGATCCTGTGAGCTAACCGAGGGGGCAAGCAGCACTTGAATTTCCACTATGAGTGAAGAGTTTAATATGTTAAATAATTTCGTTTCTTGTTAAACATCTATTAAGCCAGGATAAATTAAAATGAATTAAAACTGAAACGTAAAAAACCCCAAACCATTAAAGCCCTAGAAGAAATCATGAGATTATATATATATATATATATATATGTATATATATATACATAATATAAAACCTCAGAGAGCAATGTTTATCAAAATTACAAATGGCATACCCTTTGACTCAGCAATTCTACTTTCAGGAATATATCCTCCGGATGAACTCCCCCATGTGTGAAATGACAGACATACAAAATTATTCACTTTTATATAGCAAAATTGAATATATTTTGTATAGAGAAGGACAAAACAGCATATATTACAGGATATTATTTGTGTGATAAGGGGGAAAAATATACGTAAACATAAAAAATTTATAAACATAAAATATCCTTGAAAAGATACACAAGAAACCAATAACTTTTAGAGAGAGAAATGGGTTATCTGGGGAACAACAAAAAAAAAAATCAGTTGCCATCAAGTTGATTCCAACTCATGGCTACCTGATGTGTGCAGAGTAGAACTTTCAGAAGCCACTTGCCAGGCCTTTCTTCCAAGGTGCCTCTGGATGAGTTAAAACCACCAATCTTTTGGTTAGTAGTTGAGTGCTTAACGAATTGTGCCACCCAGGGACTCCTGTTTAGGGGACAGGGATAGGAAAAAGACTTTGTTACTGTATACCCTTTTATAATTACCAAATATTGAACTTTGTGAATACAATACTTATTCAAAAAATTAAGTTGAAAAATATATATTTACTGTACAAAGGTTAGACCAACACAGGGAAGCACAAAGAAAATAAAATTTACCCCTTAGCCCACCACTAAGAGCTACCACCATTTGGTTACATCATTCTCGTTCTTTCTGCTACACGTATGAACTCTATAGTCTTTTATCTGTTTTTCCCACTTACAAAATCGGGATTTATTTTTCTCAGTAACTGTATATTCTACTACTATACAATTTTTAGGAATCCTTGGATGGTGCAAATTGTTAAGCATTTGACTACTGGTTGAAAGGTTGGCAGTTTGAACTCATCCAGAGGCACCTCGGAAGACAGGCCTGAAGATCTGCTTCCATAATTTTTAATAGCTTCCTGTTAGGATTCTTCATATAAATGTACCATAATTTATATAAGCAACCCCCAGTTGTTGGACATCTAGACTATTTCAATTCTCACAAGCACAATATTGTTATTCTTCCATAAATATCCCTGTAGCTAAATATTTGTACACAGGCAACTTTGTTTCCTTAGGATAAAATCCAAGAAGTAAAATTGCTGGGTCAAAGAACGTGAAAAAATTAGAAGCTTTCATATGTATGGCTAAATTTTCCCCCTCAATATTATTGAGTGCCTATGAGTTGGAACTGACTTGATGGCAACGGGTTTGGTTTGGTTTTTTTATCCCTAATATGAGGAGCCCTGGTGGTACAGTGGTTAAGCGTTCGGCTGATAACCAAAAGGTCAGTGGTTCGGACCTACCAGCCACAGGAGAAAGATGTGGCAGCCTGCTTCTGTAAAGATTACAGCCTTGGAAACTCTGTGAGGCAGTTCTACACTGTCCTGTAGGGTTGCTAAGACTCAGAACTGTCTCAACGGCAATGGGTTTGGTTTGGTTTGGTTATCTCCAGTATATGTCTATTAAATTACTTGCAAATTATTTACATATGTTGTTCTATGCTATATATATAATGAAATATACACAAGAAAGGGAAAAATCAAGCATGAGATGAAAATGAAGTTCTAAGATTTTCTTCCTATCCCATAGTTTACCTTGAGCACCCAAAGGTTGAGAAGGTTTCATATGTATAGCTAAGTTTTCCTCCCAGATAAATATTACCAATTTTCTTGAATAATTTTTTTATGGGTATAAAACAACATACTTTATTATCTTGCAGTTCTGAAGGTCAAAAGTCCAAAATGGGTTGGAAGGGCTGTGTGCTTTATGGAGGATCTAGGAGAGAATTTATTTCCATATCTTTCCAGCTTCTAGAAGTTGGTTATATTCCTTGGTTCATATCCTCTTCCTCCATCTTCAAAACTAGGAGCGAAGCATTTTTAAGCCTCTTTGAATGATAATTTTTAAAGTAAAGAACACAGAGCATAATGGCAATTAAATGAGGTAATATATGTAAGTTAAGTAGTATAGTACATGCACAGAGTTGCTGCCAGGTGGAAACTCCAGATTCTGCTTGGCACAACTTGTCTCAGCCAATAAATGAGAGACTGAGGTGGCAGAGTAGAAAGGTGCCTTTGTTTTGTTGCACAAGGAAAGGAACAGTCAGGGCTGTTGCCTCTGAGACTGCTCAGTGAGGGCAAGACGGAAGGTTACTTTTATGGGGTTTACAAGCAGGAAGTTCGTACACGTTACATCAGCAACATTTTTAATCATACTACATAGGTGCAATGGGGTTTACATATAACTTCATGTATTGCATATTCAGAAAATGGCAGATAAACTCCACCCAGAGGCGGGGAGGTTACTATGTATGAGGTATTTAATGAGGTAAAAGGTTATCCAGAATGTCAACATGGTGCCTAAACTTGTCTCCACCAATTTCCTCTAGCTCCAGGCAGCAGTTAAGGAATGGGAAACCAGTATGTTAATGTAAAGCTACAGGGTGTGTCAAGCAAGCTGCTTGAGTCCGGAATTTTCCGAAGCCTGGGGACCTCTGTCTTAGAGTAAGCTCTCAATAAATGTGAAATATTATTATTCTTGTATTTCGTGGATAACCACAGAAACATTTGAAGAAAAACAAAGCCAATTGTAAAATATATTTTATAAATCACTTTATGACAGAAACCATTACATTAATGGCAATAAACCGAAGGGCTTTTAAAAATCATGCTGCTTTTACAGAAAGCAACTGAGAAGAGAGTTTTAGATGGGCGTGTACGTAAAGAAAATAGAAAACCATCATTTGCGTGTAAATATGAAGCTCTCCCAAGAAAATGATCTGAATTGTTGCATTCAGATTCAAATTCTATTCCAATGAATTCCACTTGATTTAATGTGACCAGTATGCTTTTGATGATCAAGCTGATTTAGGAATTTCTGGAAGGGCCGCTTCTTCAGCTAACTTGCATCTTGCTGAATGAGTTTAGGAAGTGGGCAAATCTCTCCCAGCTGCTTCCACTGTGCATTTTATCCATATGCTGACAGGCAGGGTTTTGCAGGTGTAATTAGCCTCACTTGACACAGATGATTTAGTAGCGCTTTCTCTTAATGATGTTCTACTGCTGCCACCTCAGCATCTATTCACATCAGGATCCAGCTACAACACCAAAAGAAAATAACTAGCTGTAGGATAATTAATAGAATTGTACAGCCAGGTGAGTCCTTGGGTGGTGCAAATGGTTAAGCGCTCAACAGCTAGCTGAAAGTTTCGAGGTTCAAACCCACCCAAAGGCACCTCGCAAGACAGACCTGGGGATCTGCTCCCAAAAGGTCACAGCGTTGAAAACCCTGTCGAGCAATTCTACTCCGCACACATGGGGTGTCCATGAGTTGGAATCAACTTGACAACTAACAACAACAGAGATAGGGCCTTCCAGATCGTGTGGTTCTGTATCAGAATCCCCTGGTGGAGACTGTTAAGCAGATGGACTGCCTGGACCCCACCCAGAAGTTACAGAATCAGGATTCTCAAGTTCAGGATCAGTCATCTGTATTTTTTTTTTTTAAAAAAGCTCTCCAGGTTATCCTGATGCGTAAATAATTACAGGAATCACAGAGCTTTGGCAAACCACTCGTTTTACAGATCAGACTCAGAGAGCCTAAGAAATTTTGCATTAATTCATTTATTGAACAGTATTTTGTGCCATATGCTATGCTAAAACCATTGCTGTTGAGTAGATTCCGACTCACAGTGACCCTATAGGACAGAGTGGAACTGCCCCATAGGGTTTCCAAGGAGCAGCTGGCGGATTCGAACTGCCGATCTATTGGTTAGTGGCCAAACCCTTAACCACTGTGCCACCAGGGCTAGGAATATGAGAGAAAGCAAGTCAGACGAAGTGACATTCGAGTGATAGAGAGAAATAAGTAAATAATTACTGACTCTATTAAATGTTATGAAAGAAAATGAACACTGTGTGTTAGAGAATAACAAGGGAAGCCTACTTTGGATAGGAAAGTCAGGGAAGACTTCTCTGAGGAGGTGACACCTAGTGGATGAAATCAATGATGTGGAAAGCAAAGCCAACAGTAATCTAAGCAAGTGCAAAGTCCTTAAGGCAGGCAAGGTCTCCGGATGTTCTAGGAGGTGACCCATGGCTCACCTGACTGACCTGTTGTGCATGGAGATGAGGGCAGGGAGGTAGGCAGGGCCAGATCAGGTAGGTCTTTATGATCTGGGCTAAGTTGGATTTCATTCTAAGTGGGATTGGAAACTACTGGAGGGTCTCAGGGGAGTAACAAGAGATGATTCAAATTTCTAAAAGATCACATTGGTTGCTGGATGGCAAATAGATTTAAAGGGCTGTTGTTAGGTGCCATTGAGTCAATTTTGACTCATAGAGACCAAGTGACAGAGTAGAACTTCCCCATAGGGTTTTCTAGGCTGTAATCTTTACCGGAGCAGATTGCCAGGTCTTTCTCCTACGGAGTCCCTGGGTGGGCTCAAACCACCAATCTTTTGGTTAGCAGCTGAGAGCTTAACTGTTGCGCCACCAGGGCTCCTTTTAAAAGGGATAGGGGACAGGAAAGAATAAAACCAGGAGGCAAGTGAAGACCCTACTCTTCCTACAGCCCTTAAAATTCAAGGCTATTTCAGTGTTTGGATGACCTCAGAGGTCCTGGGCATTTTGTTCTGTCAGCAATAAATAAGACTTAAAACCTATTGGTCCCGTCCCGTCCGGAGCAAAGCAGAATGAAAAAAACCAAAGACACAAGGAAAATATTAGTCCAAAGGACTAATGGACCACATGAACCACAGCTTCCACCAGCGTGAGCCCAAAAGAACTAGATGGTGCCCAGTTACCACTGACCACTCTGACAAGGATCACAATAGAGGGTCCCAGACAGAACGGGAGAAAAATGCAGAACAAAATTCAAATTCTCAGAAAAAGACCAGACTTCCTGGTCTTACAGAGATTGGAGGAAGCCCTGAAACTATGGCCCCCAGACACCCTGCTAACTCAGAACTGAAGCCACTCCTGAAGTCCACCTTTCAGCCAAAGATTAGACAGGCTTATAAAACAAACAGTAACACATGAGGAACGTGTTTCTTAGTTCAGTCAAGCATACGAAACCAAATGGGCAACACCTACCCAAAAGCAAAGATAAGAAGGCAGGAAGGGGCAGGAAAACTGGATGAATGGACACAGGGAACGTGAGGTAGAAAGGGGGAAAGTGCTGACACATTGCAGGGATTACAACCAATGTTATGAAACAATTTTGTATAAATTTTTGAGTGAGAATCTAATCTGTGCTGTAAACTTTCACCTAAAGCACAATAAAAAGAAAATTAAGAATTAAAAAAAAGACTTACAAATATGTTGACAAATCTCTATTTCTTTCTAGAACTCCGATCTCTAGTGATTGCAGTGTTTTGCCATGCCTTTCCTTGCTCCTCCCCAAAGAATATACCAAATTTTCAATGATAGGGAGAGAAATAGTCTCAAGTCAAAGAAAAATCATTTCCAGCTGATCTCTACGACTGAGAAATTTTAATATGTATTTTTAAATACTTAAAAAGTTGCATGCATAATGACTTATCACTGATGAAAGAAATAGTATTACTAACTCATACGTTTGTGTAGCGGGGAAAAACCATATATACATATTTCTTGCAAATGCATAAAATAACCCTGGAAGGATACACAAGAAACTGATAATACTGGCTACCTGGAGTAAAGGAAACTGGGTGGGTGGAGGATAGTCTTAAGAACACTGGACTATCCATTTGTATTTTGAATTTAAAATTTCAAACAATGACTATCTTTTTCTGTTATGCGAACCTATAGATTTCCTTTTTTTTTTTCTTCTCAATTTGAACTAGGTTTTTTCTTTGCCATTTATAGCTTGTTGTTGATTTATGGCTTAGGAGACGCCATGTGTTACAGAGTACAACTGCTCCATGGGGTTTTCTTGGCTGTAATCATTATGGAAGCAGATTGCCAGGCCTGTTCATTCTGTGTGCTGCTGGTTGGGTTCAAACCACCAACCTTTTGGTTACCAGCTGAGTGCAAACTGTTTGCACCACCCAGGGACCTTATCATCTGTAGCGTGGAAGAGTCCTCGCCAGTCCCTTCAGTGAATTTTTTTTTTTTTAATAGCCTATGGACAAACCCCAACTTCTTAGCATGGCGATTTAGGATGTGGACTCGGCTTCCTTCCCTGGCGTGTCTCTCACCAATCCCTACCTCACTCTCTCTGTTCCAACCACAGTCAATGTGCAGAACCTGTCATGCCCAAGCTTTGTGGACGTTGCCCTCCTGCGTGAATCAACCTTTTCTCCCCTGCCTCCCTCCTTCTTGTGGCTCAGAAGTCACCTCCTCCAGGAAGCCCTCCTTGACCTTGAAGACTAGGCTTGGTGTCCCTGATGTCCCTGCCTAGGACCGTGCACTGGTCCCCCTCTTGTATTGTCATTGCTAGTTCCCTTGACAGCCTTTCCCTGATGGCCTGTAACTCCATGAGAACAGGGTGGCCTTGTTTACCCCTGCATCGTTGGCACCTAGCATAGTGCTTAGTGAAAGTAGAATTTTTTTTCCCAGCTAATCTCTGTATTTTATCACCATAGAAACATCCCAAGTTGTTGCACGGAACAGTGGGCATTTCAAAACATTTGAACTCTCCTTTATTTGGTCTTCAAGTCTGAAAACTTGGAATATAACCCAGAGTCAATAAAACGAGGTGCCTCAAAGGCAAGACTCGGGAGTCAGACTGTCTGAGTCTAAATCCTGGTTTTGCCACAGGTTGGATAGCCTAGGAAGTTACTTGGTCTCTCTTGCGTTAGTTACTCCCCGTGGATAACAGAGAAGCAGCTCAATGCAGTGGTTAAGCACAGGTGCTCTGGAGTCAGGGTGGTTGTTGGGTGCCGTTGAATCTATTATGACTCATAGTGACCCCATGTGACAGAGTAGGACTGACCCACAGGCTTTTCTTGGCCGTAATCTTTACGGAAGCAGATTGCCAGGTCTTTCTCCCACAGAGCTGAAGTGTAGGTTTGAAGTGCCAACCTTTTGGTTTAGACTCAGGGTGCCAGGCTTCAAATACCAACTCTGCCCTGCTCTGTGTTATCCTGAGAGGGGCAGGTAACCTCTCTGTGCCTCAGTTACTTCACCTATAAACTTGGGATAATGAATGTGCCTTTGTTATAGGATTTTTGAAAATATTAAATGAGAAAATTTATGGTAACTAGCTGATAAACATTATTAGACTTTCATAAATAATTATGTGTGGGCTCCCATGTATTCTGCTCATCACAGACTCTTTTCTGCCTAGACAGTGCTTGATAACCAACAAGGATTTGCTCATGATGAAAAAAATGAATGACTTTTTCTCCCAAAACGGCACATATAATACATGCAAAAAAATTTAAAGCTTGATATATTTATAAAAAGTGCTTATGTTAAGAGGAAGTGCTTCTCTCTTCAATCCATTTATTTTTCTACCCCATATTCATTCAAGATAGAGAAGACTGTGGATGAGCCATCCCATCTCTCTCTTCAGCTCCAAGCACTGGCTATAAATGAACACAACTTCTATAAACGGCTTCCAAATGTTACTAAATAAATCAGTTCTATCCTGTTTGTGGCGTGCTGTTCTCTTGTGCAATGCCATTTGCATCACCAGGACTCTGCCCACTGGATGCCAACTGCCTGACACTTTTGTGAGTGCCATTTAAATACCCAGCTCTCTCCTCAAATTTCCCTGACCCATGGTTGCATTGCCTCAGGATGGACTCTTACATTTACGGGGCAAGTGCTTCTCCAGAAACAAAATACCCAGCCTGCCTTGCTTTCCCTAGACCCCAGACGGCCTTGAGTTACAAGAGGATATTTACTGGTTTGCCCTACTTGTTTTACGTGCCATCTCAAATTTCTTAAATTAAATTGATTCGACAGTGTAATTTCAAAGGTAAATTCATCCTGTCTACTTCCAAAGAAGGTGGGGATATTATTACCCTACTCCTAATATTGCTACTATATTAAGTGCTGCTAGTACTACCATTACCGTGATCACTACCGCCAGCACTGTTACTGTGGTTACTACAACCGCTCCTGCTATTAAAGTACTGCTGCTATGTGTGGATAACAGAGAACAACAGAGGAGAATCACAGGTGCTACTGCTCTTCCTATTAACTGTGATGGTCTTGCGGTTAGTACTACTGCACCTACTTATCATACAGCTACACTGCTAACATGTATCGAGCACTTAAACATTGCTAGGTGTGTGAGAAGTGCTTTAGATACGATACGTAAGTTTCTTCACATGACAACGTTGAAAGGCGGATACTTTTATTAGCCCCCTTTTACAGATATAAAAATTGAGGCTTAGACATTTCAACTGAAGACGGATTGCCTCTGAAGTCCAAGCTCTTAGTCAGGGTTGTCCTCTACTACTTCCTGTCAGCCCAGCAGCAATGGCATCTCATATCCCTAAAAGGATGGACTCAAAAAGCACAGAAAACAATTACTCTGCTTATGGGTAGCTGTCTTAGTTATCTAGTGCTGCTATAACAGAAATACCGCAAGTGGATGGCCTTAACGAAGAGAAATTTATTTGCTCACAGTGAAGTAGGCTAGAAGTCCAAATTCAGGGCATCAGCTCCAGCAGAAGGCTTTCTCTCTCCGTTGGCTCTGGAGGAAGGCCCTTCTCATCAATCTTCACCTGGGCTAGGAGCTTCTCCTCACAGGAACCCCAGGTCCAAAGGATATGCTCTGCTCCCAGCACTGCTTTCTTGGTGGTATGAGGACCCCCTATCTCTCTGCTTGCTTCTCTCTTTTATATCTCCAAAGAGACCAACTCGAGACACAATCCAATCCAGTAGATTGAGTCCTGCCTCATCAACACAACTGCCGCCCATTCTTCCTCATTAACATCGTAGAGGCAGGATTTATAACACATAGGAAAATCACAACAGGTGACAAAATGGTGGACAATCACACAATACTGGGAATTATGGCTACGCCAAATTGATACACACATTTTTGGGGGACACAATTCAATCCATGACAGTGGGAATAAAAAATGTTGGCAGATGCTAGTAACAGAATCAGCAGTGGTAATGTAACCATCGTCAAACACCTATTGAGAAGGTTAAGATGCTGGCTGTAGAAGGATTCCTACATCAATTGGTCTGAAAAATGCTGGATCAAAGAAAGCTAGAGATTCTCAACCCAAAGGTCTTGAACATGCCAATGAGATTTGTGAATCCCAAAAGCAGAAAATAGTGTTTTTTTACCTGCTTTCATCTCAGAAAACTTTTCCCCCTAACAAGATATAACATTAGTGTTTCTCAGAACACATTTCATGAACTGTTGATCTAAGCATATCAAATAAAATAAGGAAAACAATATATATTTTGTGTTTGCATAGGAAAAAAGACTGGAATGGAGTAATCTAAAATGTTACAACTCTGGGTGGAGGGATTATCAATTATTTTTATTTTACTTTATTAAATTTTATTTCATTTCATTTTTAGTTTTTGTTCCAACAATTTTTCTATTTCAAGAAAAACAAACAAACAAAAATGCTGTTTACATTTTAAAACGCACACACACAAAAACAACTCCAAATAATCTTTAAGTCAATTTCAGAATAAATTCCTTCATTTTCCCACTAACTCAGGCTATGAAAGTCCTGGCCTAAGCAGGTAGGAAATAAACACAAGTCTGACCAGATTTATGGAGCCCTGGTGGTGCAGTGGTTAAGAGCTCGGCTGCTAACCAAAAGATTGGCAGTTTGAATCCACCAACTCTTCCTTGGAAACCTTATGGGGCAGTTCTACTCTGTCCTATAGGGTCACTATGAGTCAGAATCAACTTGATGGTAACAGGGTTTTTGTTTTTTTTAAATCAGGTTTACAGAACAAAATACTTTAACCCTTTAATCTTTAGTACCCTTTAAAATAAGCCATTTATATTTTTCTATGACACTTGTAAATACAGCAGGCAACTGGTAAGTCTTACTTTTTAGATACCTCAAGGATATGGCTTTTCCAAAAAGTTTGACAAAGTTCAGCTTTTCACAGGCAGAGATACTAAAATACTTAGAAACTAAGAGCAAGCTGAGATTTCTCAAGGGTTGTCTCCAACATATTTCGCCACAAATACATTTCTTTAATCAAGTTGTGATATTAATGAGAATTCATACTAGATTAAAAGCAAGGGTAAGGAAATATACTAAATTAGTATATTTTATTCTGAAAGATCCTCACAACTGTAGACATTTCAAAGTGTGTTCAAGTACTGTTTTTAACAGTGACCTAGAAACAACCTAAAAACCCACCAATGGGGGATTGTACAAATACGATACGTCCTAGTCCTCTATCTCGTATCTACATCCTAATGCCATACAACCTGTTTAAAAAACTGATGTTGAACTATACGTATTATTGAGGAATGGTGTCTATAATTATCAAGTAAAAATGCCCGTTGTAAATGGAAGATTGTCTTTTAAAATGGAAAAATACATAAATATAATCCATATAAATATATTTATATTGTATCCAAACCAAGACAAACTCACTGCCATCAAGTCAATTCCGACTCATAGAGACCCTATAGGACAGAGTAGAACTGCCCCATAGAGTTTCCAAGGAGCACCTGGTGGATTTGAATTGCCGACCTTTTGATTAGCAGACATAGCTCTTAACCACTATGCCACCAGAGTTTCCTTATACTGTATATAAGTACAGAAAAAAGTCTGACAGGATTTATATCAATAGAAGACAGTGATCTTTGTTTTCTGCTTTAAACATTTCCAAGTCATTTGAATATTTTGCAAATGTACATATAATTTTATAACCAGAAAAACCTTTAACCATGTTTTTAGTGTGTGAGTTAATATGTAGGTAATACCCTTGAAGGGATGATTTTACATCATTAAAATGTAGACCATTCTGTACTGACTTTATCATGGAGGGGCTAGCATGTTTTTTTCTGCTGTATCATCTTTAAATGAAAACTTAAGAATAGAGACAAAAATTTTTTTTTAAGTAAGAAAACAATAAGCAAGGGGTCAGGGAGTCAAATTATGCAGGAAAAAAACATAGCCAACAAACATTCCAAAGAGTTGTTCACTGTAAACTAATTTATAGACTTTAACAGATTTTAAAAATAATCATGTATAAGATCTTCAGAGAAATAAATAAGGCATAACTCCCAGTAAAAAAATAAATTATTAAATAATAGATTAATATAAAAGAATAAATTGAAAACCTTGGGAATAAACAACATAGTTATTAAAATAAACAATGCCATGCCTGGGATAAACTCCAGCTGGACACAGAGCACATTTTTGAATAGGAACATAGGACTGAGGTCTTCAGATTACGGCAAGGAGTCAAAAAAGTGAAAGGGTAGTGGGAGCATGGAGAATGATTCTAAAGCTCTTACATTTGCTTAAAAGGAATTGCAGAATAAGAGAGCGGAGGAATGGTAAAGAGGTACTTATCTGAAAAGAAATGACTACTAATTTTACAGAGCTGAAGACAGACCTGTGTCCTCAGAGTGAACGCCTTCTCTGAATACTGAGCAAAATTAATTTAAAAACATCTGCACCTGGCCATACTTAGAAACCTCGTAGTTAAACTGCAGAATTTCAAAGAAACTACCAGAGACAAGAGACATTATCTATATAGTAACAAAAATCAGAGTGACAATAGACATCTTCTCTATAATAACAGTGCAAATACAATGCAAGAAGTCACTAGAGTGATATAAAAACATGCATGGTCAAGAGAAGCACCGGATTCAGGACAGTGGCTCTCTCTGGGCAGGGGAAGAGGGGAGTGAAAGGAAAAAGTAGCCTAGGTCTCCAACTCTCACTGCAACATTTGATTTCTTTTAAAAATATTTGAAGTAAATGCATGTGCCTGTATAGGTGTATCTGTAGGCATATGTATATACACATCTGTGTGTGCTACATATATATCCACATATGTAACAAAGCACATATGGGGCACTGTTATGGACGCCTCCTAGACATATCTAAACAACTCTCGGGATTGGTTTACTGGGTCACAAGGCATGAGATCATAGTCTCAGGGGACAACTTAGTCAATTGGCATAACATAGTTCTCAAAGATAATGTTCTATGCCCTAGATTGGTGAGTAGCGTCTCGGGTCTCTTACAAGCTTGTGAGCTGCCATCTAAGATACAACGATTGGTCTCTACTTGTAAGGAGTAAATAAGAATGAAGGAAATCAAAGGCCCAAAGAAGAAACTAGTCCATGGGACTAACAGCCCACACAAACTACAGCCTCCTCCAACCTGAGACCAGAAGAAGTGGATGGTGCCTGGCTACCACTAATGACCATTCTGACCAGGGACACAATAGAAGGTCCCAGACAGAATGGGAGAAAACGGTAGAACAAAACTCAAATACCTAAAAAAGTCCAGACCTACTGGACTAATAGAGACTAGAGGAGCCCCCGAGATTATTGCCCTAAGATAACCTTTGAAGTTGGATTTGAAGCTATTTCTGTAGGTCACCTTTCAGCCAAATAATAGACTGGCTTATAAAATAAACAATATCATCCATGAGTAATGTGCTCCCTTAAACAATCAACTAGATGAGACCAATGGTCAACATTTACCCAAAGACAAAAAATGAGAAGGCAAGGAGGGGAAGGGAAGCTAGATCAATGGAAACAGAGCAAACAGAATGGAAATAAATGAGAATGCCAACACACTGTAAAAATTGTAACCAATAGCATGGAATGAATTGAATAAAAATTGTTAAATGAGAATCGAATTTTCTGTGTAAACTTTCATGTAAAACACAGTAAAATATTATTTAAAAAATATTTGAATTAAATAATTAGATTGATAAATCTGGATGATGTGCCCATTACTGTTTAGTACAGAACACTCTATTCATTTTTTTCTGAATTATTTCACAAAATAGAAAGTCATTAAAAAAAGAAAATTGATAGTATTAAGTCTGTCAACAGAAGAATGGGTAAACAAATTTCGGTATAGCCATGTAATGAAACATTACTCAGCAATAAAAATGAACTGTTGATATACACAGCAATGTGGTGGAATCTCAGGAACATTAGGTTGAGCCAAAGAGGCTGCATACGAAAGAGTACATGCAGTAAGATTGCATTTATATGAAGATCAAAACAGGCAAAGCTAAACTATGGTGATAGAAATCAAAAGAGCAGCTGATTGTGCAGGGTGAGGGTTGACCAGAAAGGCTGTACAAGGGAACTTCCTGGGGTGATAAAAATGGTCTCTAGTATGATTGGGGTGTTGGTTACATAGGTGAATATATTTGTCAAAACTCATCTAATGGTACCCATAAAAACCCACTGCTGTCAAGTCGATTCCAACTCATAGTGACCCTATAGAACAGAGTAGAACTGTCCCATAGGGTTTCCAGGCTGTAATCTTTATGGAAGCAGACTGCCATATCTTTCTCCCATGGAGTGGCTGGTGGGTTGAACTACTGACCTTTTGGTTAGCGGCTGAGCACTTTAACCACTCTGCCACCAGGGCTCCAAAATTGTGCACATAAGATGCGGGCATTTCACTGAATGTGAATTTCACCTTTAAAGAGAAGGTGAAGCTAAAAATACAAAAAAGTGTAGACCAGTCACAAGTGGCAAAAATAACTTCCTCATTGGTGGCACCAAACGCCTGAGGACAGAAGCAAAGGGCACTTCAGCTGATGGAAATGCAAGCAGAAATGTAGATAACACTATTCTGTTACTCAAGTAGCATTCAGGACATTGGAGAAAAGGCCAGCGCTTCAAGAAACATTAGAAGGGTAACCCGAAACCACACGTGGTGGCTCAAGAATTTTATCACATCTTAGAAAGGTACCAACAAGCCTCTTTTTCTTGTCCCTTTCCAAAGAAAAGGTGGAAAAATATGATAACTGGAAACAAGTGAATTCTCTCTCTCTTTAAAAAAACTTGATTTTAATTGTATATGTCATACATGTTCATACTGAAAAAATAGATAATATAGATCAGCAGAAAGAAACAAAATGAATCCACCAACTAACAGGTAACTACTCTGAACATCTAGCATGTTTTCCTCTATGCTTTTTTTTTTTTTTAAATGCTGTAACTTTTTCTTTTAAGATTTTTTCCAGTCTTTTCAATTATGTAGGTAATTTTCCCTTTGCTGAAACTTGTGACCGTCTCTGCTGGGGGGGACGCTGTAGACTCCAACAACTAGATCCTGCGATTAATTGTATTTGCCCCTAGAGCCACGATGTGATCTTAAAATGTCTTAACTCAGTTTCTCTTTTTCAAGAGATGGGTGTATTGTCATCCAAGAACAATTCAATTTGTCTTTCACATTTTACCGCTTATGACTTGAAATGTGTTCAGTAATTTTAAGGCAGTAGTACTTTTTTTTTTTTAATTGTACTTTACGTGAAGGTTTACAGAACAAACTAGCTTCTCATTAAACAATTAGTACACGTATTGTTTTTTGACATTGGTTACCAACCCCATGACATATCAACACTCTCCCTTCTGTACCTTGGGTTCCCTATTACCAGCTTTCCTGTCCCCTCCTGCCTTCTAGTCCTTACCCTTGGGCTGGTGTGCCCCTTTAGTCCTGTTTTGTTGTATGGGCCTGTCTAATCTTTGGCTGAAGGGTGAACCTCAGGAATGACTTCATTACTGAGTTAAAAGGGAGTCCAGGGGCCATTCTTTTGGGATTTCTCCAGTTTCTGTGAGGCCATTAAGTCTGGTGTTTTTTTCTGAGTTAGAATTTTGTTTTACATTTTTCTCCAGCTCTGCCAGGACCCTCTGTTGTGATCCCTACCAGAGCAGTCAGTGATGGTAGCTGGCCACCATCTAGTTGTGCTGGACTCAATCTGGTGGAGGCTGTGGTAGTTGTGGTCCATTTTGGATTAATCTTCCCCTTGTGTCTTTGGTTTTCTTCTTTCTCCCTTGCTTCAGACAGGGTGAGACCAGTGGAGTATCTTAGATGGCCGCTCATAAGCTTTTAAGATCCCAGATGCTACTCACCAAAGTAGAATGTAGAACATTTTCTTTATAAACGGTGTTATGTCAAGGAAGTCGTACTTTTCCAGGAATGATTTCTTCTTACATATGTGAAACACCATTACCTATACTTGTGTATGAAATCTGACTACAGATAGCTATAAAAAATGACTTTACAAAATGAGTTTATTCTCTTTGGTGGCCTTTTGGTAGGATATGCACTTGTTGGTTCTCCAAAGCATCTTTGAATCCCTCTTTGAGAGCTGTCTTCAGCCTATGGTGGATTCTGTTAAATATTCTTTAGACTATTCTCTATTAGAATACAAAGTGTGTGAGATCAGAGACTGTATCTGTCTCATTTATTTTCTTATTCCCAGTGCCTAGAAGAGATGCTCAGAAATGATTTGCTGAGGAAATGAAAAATGGTCATAAATTTTCATTTTTTGAGTGTCAATGTACGGCTGAAATAATTGTATAGTCTCACAAGATGACTATTTCTCTCCCTCCCTTCTATACTCCAGTGTAGTTGGAGGTTCCTGAGGGATGGAGAGAGTGATATGAGGCAGATTTGGGGAGGTAGGCAGGGGCTAGACACCATAAAGTCAGCCCTGATAAAAAGTGTGTATTTTATTCTAAATGCAATTGGAAACAACTGCAAGGGAATTTCAAGGGAATAAAATGTTTTGTGTTAAAAAGATCCCTCTGGCTGCGTGTGGAGAATGGATTTTTGGGGTCAAAAGTAGAAGCAGGGAAACATTGAGGAAGCTGTAATGGAAACCAAGAAAACAGAGGATGGTCGCAAGGATTAGAGAGAGTTGTCCTAATGGCAATGGGGAAAAGTGGATTGTTTCTGTATGTACTTTGGTGGTAGAACAGACAGGGCTCTAGGGATATACCCAGCAGGGGCTGACGAGCCATCTTCTCCATATGCCTTATGGAGACAAATAAGTTCCTACCATTTCAGTCTTTGATGTTCTCAGTTGAGGGATAAAATTCCAGAGAATGGGCATCTGATTGGCTTAGCTTGGATGCCCTGGGGAGGGAAAGTTACCTTGACTACAAACTCTACCTTTAAGGGGGAAGAGAGTAGGGCCCTGAGAAATATTGGGGTGTTATTATCAGGAGAATCCTTGGGTGCTGCAAACATTAAGCGTTCGACTACTAACTGAAAGGTTGGTGGTTTAAACTCACCCAGAGGTGCCTTGGAAGAAAGGCAGGGTGATCTGCTTCAGAAAGGTCACAGCCTTGAAAACCCCATGGAGTGCAGCTCTACTCCACAACACATAGGGTCACCATGAGTCAAAATCGACTTGATAGCAACTGGTTTTGGTGGTTATCAGGACAAGAAATGGTGGTTGGTTTGCCCAAAATACAACAGATATCCCCTACATGTGTGTTAAGTTTATAATAACATTATTAATTCTTTGTAGAAAAAAAATCATATCATTATTGACTACATTGTTGTTGTTGTTGTTAGTTGCTATTGAGGCCGACACCATGTGTGCAGAGTAGAAGTGCTCCATAGGGTTTTCGAGGCTATGACTATTTGGAAGCAGATCACCAGGCCTTACTTCCGAGGCTCCTCTGAGTGGGTTTGAACCACCAACCTTTTGGATAACAGTACATTGCTTAACCATTTGTGCTACCCAGGGATTCCATATTGATTACATTAACACTAGCTAATAAAGAAAGCATTAAAGAAACACAAGTAAAATAACAGTGTAAAAAAAATAAGATTAATTCCTGATTTTTTTCCCATACTTAAACTGCTTCCAAAATCAAGTTCAACTGAGAGATTTCTACTATGTCAATTTTTAAAATTTTAAGTCTTTCTTGTTGCACTTTATATTCTAATAGGTTTTCCAACACTCAGGTGAAAGTTCCAGGTTCATTGATAAGATTGTGTTTTCTTTCCAGCATCCCAGGAGTATTTTCTCCAACCATTTCTCTCTGTGTGTGCCACTAGCTGATCTGGTGTAATACATGGCACTTTGTATTATGTGAACTAACACAAAGTAGAGGCAGCTGTAAAGCAGTGGAAAAGCCTTTAGTTGAGTATCAGAAGTGCGGGGCCATCTCTTACAACCCGTGCTCTCTTTGGTAAGTCGTTTACCTTCTCTAAACAAAGTTTCCCTGTCTGTGAAATATTACGATGTGTGTATACCTGACAAGCAGCTGTTAGAACTGACTGAAGATGTCTATAAAAGCACTTAGAAAAATTGGGAACAGTGGCGATGGTTGTACAACATGATGAACGTAATTCACGTCACGGAATTCTACACGTAAAAAACGTGGAAACGGCAAATGTTTTGTTATATATATGTAAAAAATCCAAACCCATTGCCATCGAGTCAATTCTGACTCATAGCGACCCTATAGGACAGAGTAGAACTGCCCCATAGGGTTTCCAAGGCTGTAAATTTTTGCAGAAGCAGACTGTCCTATCTTTCTCCCCTGGAGTGGCTGGTGGGTTGGAATCGCCCACCTTTGCGTTAGCAGCTGAGTGCTTAACCACTGTACCACCGGGGGTCCTTGTTATATATATATATATATATATATACAACAAATTTTTTAAAAAACCACTTAGAAAATTATGAAGGGCTATATAAATGCAAGGTCTGATTATTAATGTGGACTATTTTCAGGATTAGGAATCCTGATCTCTTTACATTTCCTATAAAATTCTCTGTCTTGCCTTCTCTTCTTTGTGCATTTGACCTGGAATATTGTCTGTACTCTATTTTCTTAGCGGACTCAATATAAATTTCAAAGCACAGCTAAAATACCACCTCCTACAAGAATCCTTATCTATTCTTCCCTTGTCTGTGTTAGATGCCCTCTACTTCGAACCCTCAACAATCCGTGCTAGCTCTATCAGAACACATATCACATTGTCTTTATTTCATGGATGCAAGACCTTCTCTTATTAACTCGATTTCCTTGTGCATTAGTTCTTCTGCTTCATGATTGTGTTGCCTTTCTCTCACAATATTATTTTTCTCACCTGTTAAAGTGATGTTTTTTGTGTGCTTACTGTTGCATTTGAGATTGTTAGGCTGTTATGAATGGTAATATCTGCTTACTGCAGCCCGACTCCAGTGATCATAAGTAAGTGCCGGGCATGCTGTTGGTCATGATATGCCAGTAACTAGTCCTCTGGAGTCGACAGTGGTGCAAATGGTTAATGCACTCAGCTGCTAACTGAAAGTTTGTTGGAGGTCATAGTCCACCCAGAGGTGCCTCTAAAGAAAGACCTGGTGATCTACTTCCAAAAAATCAGCCATCGAAAACACTAAGGAGCACGCACAGGGTCACCATGAGTTGGAATTGACTCAGTGGCACTGTTAGTTCTCTGAATGGTGATGTCTTTAATTAGCAACTTGTTTCCCTTTTTGACTATGTAAAAGGGTGAAGAGATAACATTCTAATATACAAGAACTGAAAGACAACCATGAATAAGACTTGATCAAAATTTTCTTGGTTATTCCTTGACTTCTTCATAACAAAAGATTTGCCAGTGTCTCAAGCATCAAAGCTTTTTATGGGCAAGAGCTGTATCTGTTCTATATGTATCTATACCGTTGAGTGCACATAAAACATTATCAAATATTCTGGTTGAGTGAATGAATGAATGACTGAGCCACAGGTGGTTGGGGAGAAATGGAAAATATATATGTAAAATTAATTTGATAAATTTATGATGTCATTAGGAACACAAAGGATGTCACAATTCCTATGTCCCCTTCTCTGCCCTGACATTTGGAACTGGGCCTTATCATCAGAGTCTCTACCATGCAACAGAGTTCACACAGGGGATTTCTCCTCCTACCCCGTCAGGACAGAGATCTCATCACCTTGCAACCGTATGCAGCTTGGAGAGCAACCATAGTGTCAGCTTACATAGCAAGTCTGTGGGAGGTTGTATGACATCTTTTAAACAACTTAAACCAAAAATAACCAATTGTAGTCCAAAATAGTCAACCATACTGTAGCTGGTCTTCAAGCTGCAGCTGGAAGTCACAATCAATTCATCTTGTGGCCTCTTGTTATTCTAAATAAAATTATGAAATCAGGGGTAAGAAAATGCCACAGATGATCAGAAGTGAATCAGAGTCATTTTTTCCTGCAGTTTTAAGATATAACCAACGTTGTTGTTGTTGCTGGGTGCCGCTGAGTCAATTTGGACTCATAGTGACTCTGTGTGACAGAGTAGAACTGTCCTACAGGATTTTCTAGGCTGTAATCTTTACAGGAGCAGATCACCAGATCTTTCTTCCATGGATCTGCTGGGTGGGTTCGATATGCAGGAGTATTTTAGAGCTTTCAGTTCCAGTGGATCATATCGCAGTTTTCTGCCATTTTGTTGGGCCATGAACACTTTTTAGCAAAACATTTCCTACTATCTCAGGAATTTCATATTTGAAAACATAGGTGCTCTTCCAGGAGTTCAGAAATTTAACCCACAGTGGTTATCACTAGGGTTGGTGTCATCCCTCATGCTAATCACCACAATAGTGTAGCTAAAACACCAGAAAATTTGATACAATTAGCAGTTATAAAAACAGCAGCAGCAAAGAAAACAACAGCACGTGCTTGTAGTGCGTGCAAACGAAACCATGTGATCTGTAACTGAGTAATAGTGACAGCTCTGACTGGACCACATTAGAAGGTTCAAAAAGTAAATTAGCATAGAGTTTTAACCTTGTAGGTATAGTGATACATGCAAGCTAGGCTTAGAAAAAACTTTTTTGTTGTTATAACTAACTACAGGGATATTTTTATAAAAAATAATAAATTTCTGCTGAAACACTGCACAAAAATTTTATAGACAGTGTCACCTCCTGCACCCTTTTAGTGACGCCACTGTTAACCCACTCAGAAAGGAGAAATAACTATAAAACTACTAGGAAAATTAGAACTGGAGATTGATTTATGGTCACCATCACCACATTTTTTTTTCCCCAGTGAGGCTGTCTCCCTAATCCTGTGACCAATGTCATGTTTGAAAAATCATTCCTGAAGTCCTTCACAGGCTTAGTGGGATTCTATTTTTAAATTATTGAAAGGGTCATACGCTAAATGCTTCAAAACAAATTTCACACCATTGGCTTCCCTCCCCCCCCGCCCCGAGAAATATCATTAAGTGTTTGATTGACCCATTGCTCACTCTCTCTGGATGCCAGACATTCCAGGACATTGCTCAGCAAACATTTCCATGTAACACAAACTAGGACCTCTTAAAAAAATACTCTCAGGTATGATGGAGACTTCTAAAATTGAAAAAAATATTTATCCGCACACCATCCAACTGCAATCCACTGAAATGCAATCTGGGGATTATAGAGGGTCAGATGGTGCCTTTACAATAATATCCTCCCAGCAAAGAGAGGAATAAAAGAGACAGGCTTTGAGGAAGAGGCAAGCCTATGGGGACACAGTTTTAAATGCTCACCAGGTACTATAGGCACTAATTTGGGGGGGAAATTATTCTGCTGCAGATTTTATTAAAATAACTTTTGAGGCTTTTTATATATCATAATATGTGATTTCTGTTAAGATGATTTTTCCCCTTTCAAGAAATAAGTGTCTCAAAAAGGAAGCGGAAGAACCTTCCAAAATTTATTAAAAAAAGAAAAAAGATTGTCACTAGTATATTTTGATCAAAAGGAAATCTATTTTTTGCATTCATTCAAATAGATTTTCCTTCTTTCTTGACATTTGAATATATTTGAAAAGCTTAAACTCCTCTCAGGAGCTCAAATATGTGTGTATAATCTGTTCATTAATCAGTTACTCTACCTAAAATTCAATTTTAATTAGTGTGAAATTAGTTCTTACACATTACACAAGCTAAGCAAACAGCAAAGCTACCCTATTGGCTACCAAGGCATCTGAATAGCCTTCTAAGGCCATGTCAGGGCATGACCTGTCTGAAAATGACAACTACTACCACTTGCTGCAGCTCATATTACAGATAGGGGATGACAAATACAAGGTACATGTCTTGCTACTCGCCTATGTCATGCCCATGGCAGACATTACTAATTGATCGTGGTACTCTTTCTAAGCCTAGAAGCAACCTCAAAATCCTTCACAAACCATCACACCAGGCAGCCACTACCAATCGAGTCCATGTCTGAGATGAAACCTATATTCAACCCCTAAATAAGACCTTTTTGTGTGTGTGTGTGTGTTTTATTGTACTTCAGGTGAAGGCTTACAGAACAAATAGTTTCTCATGAAACAGTAGTACACATATTGTTTTATGACATTGGTTAACAACCCCACAACATACTAACCCTCTAACTTCTCAACCTTTTTTTTTTTTTTTTGGTGAAAATACACATAGCCAAAGATACACCATTTCAAAAATTTCTACATACACAGTTCAGTGACATTGACTACACTCTTCCAGTTGTGCCATTATTCTCACTTAAGATGAAGGCTTACAGAACAAAATAGTTTCTCATTTAACAGTTACTACACATGTTGCCCTATGACAATAGTTAACAATCTCACAACACATCAGCAATATCCTTACTCAACCTTGGGTTCCCTATCACCAGCTACCTTGTCCCCTTCTGCTTTCTGGCCCTTGTCACTGGACTCCTGTACCTCGTTAGTCTCATTTGGTTTTACGGGGCTGTCCACTCCCAGGCTGAACTGTGAACCTCGGAGATAACATCACCACTGAGCTAAAAGGGTGTCTGGGGGCCATACTCTCGAGGTTTCTCCAGTCTCCTTTAGGCCAGTAAATCTGGTCTTTTTTTTGTGAGTTAGAATTATGCTCTACATCCTTCTCCAGCTCTGTCCAGGACCCTCTGTTGTGATCCTGGTCAGAGCAGTCAGTGGTGGTAGCCGGGCACCATCTAGCTGTGCTGGACTCAGTCCGGTGGAGGCCTTGGTAGCTGTGGACAGTTAGTCCTTTGGACTAATCTTTTCCTTGTATCCTGTTCTCTTCATTCTCCCTTGCTCCAGAAGGGATGAGACCGGTGGAGTATCTTAGATGGCCGCTCACAGGCTTTTAAGACCCCAGACACTACTCACCGAGGTAGAATGTAGAGCATTGATAAGACCATTTTTTGATAAATTATATTTTGATCCTTGCAACTATTATTAGTGCTTTGGGGTAACTTTCACTCCTTTTCTATTTTAAGTTCTGATCCATGGAGGGTGTGTGGATAGACAGACAGACAGACAGACAGATAGACGGCAAAAAGAAAGGCACAGTGCACATTTATTAATCACTAGGCAAGAGTCCCATACCCTAAGACAAAGCTCTGGACCTGGCTCAAGCTCAAGGACAAAGTGGGACCCTTTATTCCCTCTTGTGGAGTCTAAATCTTGGAACCTGCATACTTGAGACCTGTTTAGAGGCTGGGGGTGAGGGGGTGGGGAGAGAAGTCTGTGTAACCTGGAGGAAGAGTGTATGTATAGGAGAGGGTCACCTGGCAGGAGGCATGGCCTTTAGTAGAGGAATATTGTTACCACCAACCCATAGCTGGGAAAAAGGGAGCTAGAGGAATAAATTCTCTAACTTTTCTCTTTGCCTCCCTCTCTCTAATTTCCTGATAGTATTTCCTGTTGGTTGAACCCCTTTAAGATGTAGTCTATAAAGGTCAGAGCACAGGAGCACAAAGTAGAGCTGGATCTGAAAGGACAAACATAATATGCAGCACAGGCATGTGGCAGAAAACCCAAACAACAGTGACTTAACTACGTATATATGAGGTCTGTGTTTCTATTGTAAAGTTACAGCTGCTTAGCAGGGATGCTGTTAGCACAGCCTCCTATTAGCTCTCTGCTCATCTTAAAAAGATGGCTCCTCCAACCCTGGGTATAACATCCACACTCCACACAGGAAGAAGAAGGGCAAAAAGTTAAAGCAAGTTACATCTGAGTCTATCCCTTTTTAATCAGGAAACAGTGTTCCCAATATACTTTTGTTTACATCTTATTGGCCAGACCCAAGTCATTTGTCCTTCTCTAGCTGTAAGGGAGCCTGGGAGAGAAGTATTTTTAACTGGGCTAGAGTTCCATGAGTCAGAATCAACTCAATGACAGCTAGTTCTTGTTTAGGGTTACCAGACAAAATACAGGATACTCATTTAAATTTGAGCTTCAGGTAAACAACAAATAACTTTTTAATAAATGGGGTATTTATTACTAAAAATTGATTTGTTCTTTATCTGAAACCCAAATTTAACTGGGCACTGTATGTTTCTATTTGCTAAATCCGGCAACTCTCACCTGGGCGTACTGCCACGCAAACAAAACTGAGGTTTTTAGTATAGAAGAAAGGCAGTACATATATTGAATGCCTGGTAAGATATGACTGCCATATGTGAGTACTATTATTATTCCCATTTTACAGATTAAGAAGCTAAGGTTTAGAGAGAGAAGAGACTTTAACCAAGGTTGGCTAGCTAATAAGCTCTGAAACTGGGATTAGATTTAGTTAAGCTGAACCCAATGTCTTTTCACTCTTACGGTATTGGCCTCCCTGACTTAAGAGAGGCTTCAAGAAGCAACAAAGAGGTCAGGTTAGCAGTTCTTAAATACAGTGACCATCCCACCAGTGAAATGTGGCCCAATGGAGGTCAGATTATCACCAATCAGATTAGCAAGTCCCTGTTTTAGAGCAGTGATTCTGGGGAACAATTTTGTCCCCACAGGGGACATTTGGGAAAGTCTAGAGACATTATCAATTGTCACAACGGGGTAAATGCTACTAGCATCTAGTAGATAAAAGCCAAGGATTTTGCTAAATATCCTATAGTGCACAAGACAGTCCCCTACAACAAGGAATTATCTGGCCCAAAATGTTTGTAGTGCTGAAGTGAAAAACCCTGGGCCAGAGACAAGGATGAGTAGAGATGGGTGGAAGAATTCCCTTTAGTGCTTACCCCAAGTGCAAAGAGGGAGCTTGGAGACCACATGTGAGAGGATTTCCCCTAACATCTATGTCTTAGGGTAGGACCAATCACATGTCATTTTCCTTCTTAGACTGGTAATATTTAACTTTTCCTACAGCACAGGAGTAAACATGAAGAATATGTCGGGAGAATGTTCTACAGCCATAGAGACCAGGGCCCTACCAAGGGACTTTAGAATTTACAATTATGAGAACAGTTATTAGCACCATTATGGAACCATTCTGGAACGGTCTGTTTACAACATATAGCCGTGTGTACCGAGGGAGTTTAACATCGTTTACTTCTTTGCTAAAACCAGGCCTAAGTAGAAGTAAACAGGCTGCTTAAAATAATTTATAAAACCAAGTAGAAATTGTATTTAAGTTCTTGGGGATCAGCTACACAATCGCTGTCCTCTCATAATAATGGGGGTATGAATGTGGAAGATCGGGGTGCATACATATCTGATCTTCCACGATTGGCTTTGTTTTTGCCTCAGGAACAGACTATGTCAAAGAATGATTATGAGTAAATGCCGATGCACAGCTTGATCTATTTAAATTGCCATTTATATTCCTTTTCACAGATTACCTTCAAAGAAGGGATAGCAGTTATTTTATTAATGTTACTAATGAATCCACCAGCGGCTCCTTGGAAATCCTATGGGGCAGTTCTACTCTGTCCTATAGGGTCGCTATGAGTTGGAACAGATTCAATGATAATGGGTTTTTTTTGTTTTTTGGTTTTTTTTTAAGTGAATGACTGAAGGCAGAGAGCTAGATTTGGGCCACTGCTGTACTGGTTAAAAACATATTGTTGATCAGAATCTAAGGACTCTGAATTTGGAACTATTTTCTTTCTCCTCTGTGGTTTATCAGATTACCTCGCTAGCCTTATGCCATGGTAATTTTGATAAGGCCCTAAAGGACACACTGGGCTAAGGATGTCTATATCCCTTGAGAGTCTTGGTAGATCTCCAACCCAAACTTGCTAACTCTGTTGGGACCATGCCAGACATACAGTGAATATCAAGGCAACAGCTTTTGAAAGGTAGATGGAGCCTTCATTGCTAGTCTAGTATTATTTATGTATCGAACCTATGAATCACCATTTGATTCTCAAGGTGCTTGTGTATGTAAACTAGAATTAGAATTTTAAACTTATTAAAGACATGAATTCTAAATGACTTTTCCAAGTGGGACTCTAGCCAAAGGGTATTGATAACATAAGTAAGCAAAGGCGATCATTACAGAAGGCGCTCATTTCTAAAGTGGTCCAATGGCATTAATCCCACAGAAAGGAAGCACCGTGTGTTGAAAATCCACTCGGTTAGGTACTATACGTACATACTCTCTCTCTCTCTCTCTCTCTCTCTCTCTATATATATATATATATATATATATATATATATATGTTCCCCATCTACTTCTCACAACAACTAATCAACTTGGTTATTCCCATTTGAGGGATGAGAAGAATATCCTTGGGTATGTTAACCTAACCTCAAAGCATCAGTTTGCTTATCTAGAAAATGGGAGTAATCATAGCACCTACCTCCCGAGTATGTTGTGAGGATGAAATGGGATAACACATACGGAACCCAACTGTATGACAAGGGTTTAACTGCTGTTAGGTCTTACCGTTACTTCTGCTAATAAGACATCTCAGTGTGAGAAAGTGACCCCAGAGCCTTTCTCCTTTGCTTTATACTACTTGACCTCCAAATAACAGGAGCCATAATTCCTTCATCTTATTTATATGTAATCTTAGGAATGACTCAGATGGGCCATATGCAATGACCTTTTCTGTCTCCCAGTTTTAACTTATTGTTTAACTTCCTAAACCCTTCAAACCCCCGACAAAGAAGAAGAAGGAAAAAAATCCTTTAGGTTTTAAGAAAATCATGATTATTTTAGGCTGGTCTGCTTGGATTACAGCAGATAAAAGATCCCTTACATTAAGGATGATCCTGTAGCTACCATTTCTGGACAAGAATCCATTAACTGACTGGTTCCTAGCAACATTAATGCCACAAACTGCTCACTGCTGACTCTGCTCTTGGATAGCCACTGCTCATATTGCCTGATACTTTATAATGATGATGATTATCACAGAAGTAAAGCATCTTTTTTAAAATTCAACAAGATGAACAGCAATTTTGAACAGTCAGAGGCCACTTCCTTCAGGAAGCCTTCCTTGATTCCACCTTGACCCCCAGTTAGGCTGATTGTCTACACCCTATATGGCCCTGGTCACATCACTTTGAATTGTATTATAGTTGCCTATACACCCTGAGTAGACTGCAAGCTTCTACAGGACAGGGTCTGTCTGAGACAGTGGTATTCCCATCACCCAGAATATTACAGGTAATTAATAAATACTTGATAAATGAATAAAGAACATGTGAAAAATCAACAAGGTAATAGGCACGAATACATGATGTGTTTGCACATATATACATAGTTGCATAGGAGTGAGAGAAGGGAAAGAGTTTTGAATGGAGTGGATAGTGACCCTTGGAGATTAATTAAACAGTAAGGTGAGCTAGATTATAGAGACCCTAATATTCAGACCTGGTGAGCTGGACAGTTAGTGAACTTTCCTTTTTTTTTTTTTTATTGTACTTTAGGTGAAGGTTTACAGAACAAATAGTTTCTCATTAAACAGTACACATGGTGTTTCATGACATTGGTTAACAACCCCATGACATGTCAACACTCTCCTTCTTGACCTTGGGTTCTCTATTACCAGCTTTCCTGTCCCCTGTTGCCTTCTAGTCCTTGTCCCTGGGCTGTTGTTCCCCATTAGTAAAATCAAAAAACCAAACTGGTTGCTATGGAGTCGATTCTGACTCATAGCAACCCTATAGGACAGAGTAGAATTGCCCCATAGAGTTTCCAAGGAGTGCCTGGTGGATTTGAACTGCTGACCTTTTGGTTAGCAGCTGTAGCACTTAACCACTATGCCACCAGGGTTTCCATTAGTAGTTAGAGAACTATTTTTCAGCAGAGGAGTGATTTAGAGATAGCAATATCCTGGAAAGCAGCAATAAACCAAACCAAAAACCAAATATGTTGCCGTCGAGTCAATTCTGACTCAACTGGACAGACTAGAATGGCCCCACAGGGTTTCCAAGGAGCAAATGATGGATTTGAAATACCGACCTTTTGGTTAGCAGCTGTCTTAGTCATCTAGTGCTGCTCTAACAGAAATACCACAAGTGGATGGCTTTCACAAAGAGAAATTTATTTTCTCTCAGTTTAGTAATCTAGAAGTCCAAATTCAAGGCATCAGCTCCAGGGGACGGCTTTGTCTTCTCTGTCAGCTCTTCTCTGTCAGAAAGGTCCTTGTGATACATCGGTCTTCCCTTGGTCTGGGAGCTTCTCTGCGCAGGAACCTCAAGTCCAAAGGACGGCTCTGCTCCCGGCACTGCTTTCTTGGTGGTATGAGGTTCCCCACTCTCTGCTTGCTTCCCTTTCCTTTTATCTCTTAAGAGATAAAAGGTGGTGCAGGCCACACCCCAGGGAAACTTCCTTTACATTGTTGGATCAGGGATGTGACCTGGGTAAGGGTGGTGTTACAATCCCACCCTAATCCTCTTTAACGTAAAATTACAATCACAAAATAGAGGACAACCACACAACACTGGGAATCATGGCCTAGCCAAACTGATACACACATTTCTGGGGGGACACAATTCAATCCATGACAGCAGCTGAGCTCTTAACCACTGCACCACCAGGGCCCCAGGAAAGACAATGATAAGAGGTGCGTATTAGTGAGGTGTTTATTCATCTCCATCCAATTGCTTCAGCATTTTGCTGACTTGTTACTGTCACACAGAGCTTTTAATTAGGGCTTCAAACCAGTTTGTTCTGGTTCAAACCTCTGCTAAGAATTTGCATTTCTAACAAGTTCCCAGACTATGCTGATGCTGCTGGTTAAGGACCAGTTCTGAGAACCACTAGTAGAGCAGTGGTTCTCAAAATTTATTATACATAAGAATCACTTGGGGATCTTGTTAAAATGTAGATTCTGATTCAGTATATGTGGGGTAGAAATGCAAATTTCTCAGCAGGGGTTCGAACTGGAACCAACAGGTTCAAAGCTCTGCTTTTAATACTTTCTAGTGTCTAGAAGCAGTCCCTGGGTAGTGCAAAGGTTAATGTGCTCAGCTGCTAACTGAAAGGTTGGAGGTTTGAGTCTACCTGGACGTGCCTGGGAAGAAAAGGCCTGGTGATCTGCTTCTGAAAAATCAGCCACTGAAAACCCTATGGAACACAGTTCTACTCTGACACACGTTGTGCCACCATAAGTTGGAGATGACTTGACAGCAGCTGGTTTGGTTTTGGTTTACAGGGGCTAGAAACCTAAACACTTCAAGTGTGTCACCGACTTTTGATCAATACACAGAACTCATTTTTGCTATGCACATGTGGTTTACCATAATACCCATCAGATGAAATATTGAGCTGCCTGGGCTACAGTGACATGGAAAACATGAGGTACAGTTGCTGGGAGAAAGGAGCAGTGGATTGAACATCAAGCTGAGAGCCAAGTAAAGAGAGAGAGAACCGTGGACGCTTTTACAGGTGAGCCAGATCACTGTGCATTATTGTTGACTTGTTTACTATAGAGTAGAGCCTTTAATACTCTCTAGTGACTGCCCAAAATGCTAGAATTGGAGAGTGTGCTATAGAGACAAAATATGTGGAGAACCAGCGCGCGTAGAGTCATATCATTCTCACGCTGAATTTACGAAAAGTCAACTCTACATGCCAGAGAGAGACAGAAAGACATACAGAGGCAGAGAGAAAAAGAAAGAAAAACTAATTTTAAATTTGCACGTGACTCTGATTGCCACTTTGTTCAAAGACCTTATGCTCCAGAGTGGATGTGAGCTGGGACATATACGTCTGTTTTCTCAGTCTGTTTCCATAGTGTGACCTTCTTCCTGTGCAAGAGCATGAGTTTAGTATTTAAAAATAAGTACTTTTCAACAATCTTTCTAACAAATGGTGCTGGCAAAACTGGATGTCCATCTGCAAAAAAATGAAACAGGACCCATACTTCACACCATACACAAAAACTAATTCAAAATGGATCAAAGACCTAAATATAAAACCAAAAACTATGAACATCATAGAAGAAAAAGTAGGGTCAACGCTAGAGGCCCTAACACACAGCATAAATAGAATACAAACCATAACTAACAATACACAAATACCAGAAGATAAGCTAGATAACTGGGATCTCCTAAAAATTAAATGCTTATGCTCATCAAAAGACTAAAAGGAAAACCTACACACTGGGAAAAAATTTTTGGCTGTGACGTATCCAACAAAGTTCTAAACTCTAAGATCTATAGGAAAATCCAATACCTCTACAACAAAAAGACAAATAATCCAATTAAATATGGACAAAAGATATGAACAGACACTTTACCAAAGGAGACATTCAAGGGCTAACAGACAAATGAGGAAATGCTTGTGATCTCTAGCCATTAGAGAAATGCAAATTAAAATCACAACAAGATACCATCTCACCCTGACATTACTGGCATGAATCAAAAAAACAGAAAATAACAAGTGTTGGAGAGGCTGCGGGGAGACTGGAACTCTTATGCACTGCTGGTGGGAATGCAAAATGATATAACCATTGTGGAAAATATGGCTCTTCCTTAAAAAGCTAGAAATAGATACACTATATGATTCAACAATCCCACTCCTAGGGATATACCCTAGAGAAATAAGAGCCATCACACGGATGGACACAGGCACACCCATATTCATCACAGCATTATTCACAATAGCAAAAAGATGGAAACAACCTAAGTGCCCCTTAACAGATGAATGGATAAACAAACTATGGTACCTACACACATTGCAATACTAAGCATCGATAAAGAACAATGATGAATCTGTGAAACATCTCACAACATGGATGAATCTGGAGGACATTATGCTAAGTGAAATAAGTCAATCACAAAAGGACAAAGACTGTATGAGACTACTATTATAAAAACTCCTGAAAAGGTTTACTCATAGAAAGAAACAATCTTTGATGGTTATGAGGGATGGGAGGGGTGGGGAGGGAAAAACACTAACCAGACAATAGTTAAGTGGTAACTGTGGTGAAAGGTAAGACAGTGCACAATACTGGGGAAGTCAACACAACCTGACCAAGGCAAAGTCATAGAAGCTTCACAGATACATCCAAACTCCCTGAGGGACCAAACTACTGGGCTGAGAGGGCTGGGGACCATGGTCTCGGGAGACATCTAGCTCAACGGAATAACACAGTTCATAAAGAAAATGTTATACATCCTACCTTGGTGAGTAGCATCTGGGATCTTAAAAGCTTGTGAATGGCCATCTAAGATACTCCACTGGTCCCACCCCTTCTGGAGCAAGGGAAAATGAAGAAAACCAGATACAAGGGAAAGACTAGTCCAAAGGACTAATAGACCAGAACTACCACAGCCTCCACCAGACTGAGTCGAGCACAACTAGATGGTGCTGACTACCACCACCAACTGCTCTGACAGAGATCACAATAGAGGGTCCTGGAAAGAGCTGGATAAAAATGTAGAAGAAAATTGAAACTCACAAAAAAGGACCAGACTTACTGGTCTGACAGAGACTGGAGAAATCCCCAGAGTATGGACCACAGACACACTTTTAACTCAGTACTGAGGTCCCTCCTGAGGTTCACCTTTCAGCCAAAGATTAGACAAGCCCATAAAACAAACAATAACACATGTACCTCAACCATGTATGAGAGTAAATGGGCACACCAGTTCAGGGACAAGGATGAGAAGGCAGCAGGGGACAGGAAAGCTGGATGAATGGAAATGGGGGACCCAAGGTCAAGAAGGGGAGTGTTGACACGTTGCAGGATTGGCAATCAATGTCACAAAACAATACATGTGTTCATTGTTTAATGAGAAACTAATTTGCTCTGTAAACCTTCATCTAAAGCACAATAAAAAATAAATAAAATAAAAGTAAGTACTTTTCATATAACAGGACCATGAAAAAGAAGCTACTATTTCATCTAGGAAACCCTGGTGGCGTAGTGGTTAAGAGTTCGGCTGCTAACCAAAAGGTTGGCAGTTCAAATCCACCAGGTGCTCCTTGGAAACACTATAGGGCAGTTCTACTCTGTCCTGTAGGGTTACTATGGGTTGAAATTGACTCGATGGCATCAGGTTATTTCATCTAGGGCTCAAGTGAAGAAGTATTGATGCTGGCACTTTCCAACGTGGTCACTTCCTAAAAATTTTCTGGCAAAATTTTGACCTGATACAATTTTCACATCATGGGCTAACTTTAGAACTTAACCCTTCCTCCATTTCCAGATTCATCTGCAGTACAGAGGACAAGGAAAAACCTGTAGCATCCTGCAAGCTTTCTTGAATACAGTCTGCAGTGCTGTTGAGGTTTTTAAGTTCTGCAAAGAGGAGAAACCAACTAGAGCTAGGTCAAGCTTTTTCATTATTTTTTTTTAAAGGTTGTTGTTAAGGGTATTTTATAAAATCCTACATCTGTATGTGCAGGTATGAAGATGTGAAGTTTACAATTTCCTTTAAGTGTGTCTCAAACTATAAAGAGCTCACAAGTCACATGGTTGTTGTTATGAGGTGCCCTCGAGTGGATTTCCACTCATAGTGACCCCATGTGCAGAGTAGAACTCCTCTATAGGGTTTTCAAGGCTATGACTTTTCTGAAGCAGATTGCCAGGGCTTTCTTCCAAGGCACCTGTGGGTATGCTCGAACCTCCAACTTTTCAGCTAGTAGTTGAGTGCTTAACCGTTTGCAAAATTATTGAAAATCGAATAGCACTTCAATTCTAACCTTATGGAAGATTACTTTTCTCCTCAAATTATCAGATTACATTTGTCGTTGAAGAGAGCTGTTATGCAAAAACAAAATAACAAAAAACCCAATTCTTTCCCTTTATTATTAATAATCTTTAGGTATCAGAGATTTTAAACAAATGTACTTAAGAAAAGTACAAGATTGTAATGAAAAATTACTGAGAATTAGTTTGCTTTAAGTAGATGATTGGGAAAGTGTGCCACAAAATGATTGAAATATGTTTCCCTAAGCTAAAGTAATTATAAAATCAGTTTCAACTTTCAGAAATAAACAATGGTATTTACTTTTTTCTTATTTTTGCACATCAAATATTTGTGACATTTTCACTTTCTAATGGATTTTCTTTGAGGTGTGTTAACCATATTAAGCAAGTAATTTTTCTCTTAAAAGTTCTTGTTAGAGGTTCGATGTTAAGCCTGGGAATGGACACCCCAGTAAAACTAAATGGGACTAACGATGTACAGGAGTCCGGTGACAAGGGCCAGAAGGCAGAGGGAGAGTAGGAAACTGATGATAAGGAACACAAATTGAATAAGGACACTGTCGATGTATTGTGAGATTGTTGACCACTGCTATAGGGCAACATTTGTAGTAACTATTAAATGGGAGGCTGTTTTGTCCTGTAAGCCTTCATCTTGGGCGAGAATGGCAGCACAATTGGAAGAGCATAGTCAATATCACTTAAATGTGTAAGTAAAAAGTTTTGAAATGGTGTTTAAATAAAATAAAAATAAATAAATAAATAAATAAATAAATAAACAAATGAGACTAAAGAGGTACAATAGTCCACTGACAAGGTCCAGAAGACAGAAGGGGACAAGGAAGCCCCCTGGTGATAGGGAACACAAGGTGGAGTAAGGATATTCTTGATGTGCTGTGAGATTGTTAACCATTGTCATAGGGCAACATGTGTAGTAACTGTTAAATGAATAACTATTTTTTCTGTAAGCCTTCATCTTAAGTGAGAATAACAGCACAGTTGGAAGAGCGTAGTCAATGTCACTGAACTGTGAATGTAGAAATTTTTGAAACGGTGTATCTTTGGCCATCTGTAATTTTCATCAAAAAAAAAGGTTGAGAATTTAGAGGCTTAATACGTTGTGGGGTTGTTAACCAATGTCAAAAAACAACATGTGTACTACTATTTCATGAGAAACTATTTGCTCTGTAAGCTTTCACCTGAAGTACAATAAAATATATATTAAAAAAAAAAAAAAAAAAAAAAAAAAAAGTTCTTGTTAGGTATCATCTAGTCGATTCCAACTTACAGCGACACCACGTGACAGAGTAGAACTGCCCCATAGAGTTTTCTAGGCTGTGATCTTTACGGAAGCAGATTGCCGGGTCTTTCTCCTGAAGAGCCCACTGGGTTGGTGGGTTTCAATCCTTAGATTAGCCGCCAACCGCTTAACCGTTGTTCCATCACGGAGACCTTGCTAAAAATGCAGATCCTTATTCAGAGGTCTGCGGTGGGGCCAGGAAACTGTTATCATGTAAGTTCCCAGGTGAGGCTCGTGCTGCTGATCCTCTGACAGCAATTTGAGTAGCAAGAATCCAGCGCTGTTATTCCAATGTCACCTAGTCGCTGAGGCTTTCGCTTTCCAATTTCAAATTCTCAAGAGGGGATTCTGTTGGCTTAGCTTGGGGTCAGGCCTCCACCCCTGGACCCAACAGCTACACCCAAGGGGGTCAGGTCACGAAATAGCAAAATCACCACCACTAGGATGTGACGAAGAAGGCCTGGTGGTACAGTGGTTAAGTGCTCAGCTGCTAACGGAAAGGTTGGTGGTTCAAGCCCACCAGCTGCTTCACAGGAAAAAAGACCTGGTGATCTGCTCCCATAAAGGTTACAGCCTAGGAAACCCTACGGGGCAGTTCTACTCTGTCCTACAGGGTCGCAAGGATGGGAATTGACTCGACAGCCCACGACAACAGTGATGAGTTTTACTGTGGGCCTGTAGCTGCGCCGTGTGCATCTTATACAGACCATCTCATCAGGATTATTATATATTATCTCACCCTTATCACACCAACTCTTGGAGGGGAGGGGAGAAAACTGAGGCATGCAGAAGCCGAGTGACTTTACTGAGCTCTGACTTAGGAGTTACAATTGGAGCCATTATTCTCTGTCCTTGAGCATAAAGAATGTGACCCAGTGCTAGACTCACAAGGACACGTCAACTGGGCCCTGAGGCATAAAAACAATACCTAGGACATTCTTGGAAAACATCTTTTAGGGAACCTTTCACATAAACAAATCATAAACAGAGCACACACACACAAAACAAAATCTGTTGCTGTTGAGTCAATTCTGACTCATAGTTGTCAGAACTGACTCGTAGCGACCCTATAGGACAGAGTAGAACTGTCCCATAGAGTTTCGAAGGAACAGTTGGTGGATTCGAACTGCTGACCTTTTGGTTAGCAGCCAAATTCTTAACCACTGCACCACCAGGGCTCCAGAGCACAAAAGACCCACATATTTTTCACTCTTATCTTTTTCTATTAACATTTAGTAAACAGTAAGACTTGTTGGACCAGCGAAGACCCTCCTGACTGACATTACTGAAACTTGTACAAATGATTATTAAGAAAGACAATTCAAAATGTAGAGTCACGGTGATTTAGCAATTTTTAGCCACTCTGTGAAAAGGTGAAGCTTTCAATAATTTTACTCGTTTGCAATGTCAGTATATACTGGTGATTCTGTAACATTCTTCAGACTCGGACAGACACAGCTCTGGTAGCATGCTTGTCTGTTTCCTACTTTTGCCTCTTGGAACATGTGCCAAATAATAAAATCTTTCTTCTTGCTTTACTATAACTTTGTGGTGATTTTACCCTAGGACAGGTCACGGGGCTAGTAGATGTCAGAGCTGGCTCTGCACCACACTGCGTGACTCTAGAAGTCTCTGTTCTGTCAACTCTGAGATTTGGCTGCAGGGAGGGGGGTGTTTTTTTTGGAGGCAATCACCGTTATCTGGCCCCTAGATTTCCTATATAGGCACTACAGTGATATTGGCTGAATCAATATAAAGGCAGGACCACTAAGGTTACTGGAGTTTTATGGTTTCCAATAAATGACACCTTTCTTTCCACTCAAGTTCAGAAAAAGGACACAGGTGTCACATAAGGGGATCAATGTATATATAGTATAAGTAGCAGATACAAGCTGGCTCAGAGGGCATGGTTTAGCTCCTGGCTCCTTGCTACTTACAGTGTGGGTCATGGACAAGAAATCCAGGCATGCCTTGGGTGCCCTTCAGGAATGCAGGCTCCAGACCCTGCCTCAGGCCTACGGTCCTGAATCATGACCCGCATGTTAGCAAGATCCCCAGGTGATGCCCAGGCTTCAGGTCAACTAACTCCCTAGAATTCAACAAGCTTACCCGAAGAGTGACAAGGAGCTCTGGACAATTGCAGGACTTGCTCTCCGAGGTCCTGCTTATAAAAACCACCATGCTAAGTTTACCCCATGGCTGGGGGTCAGATGAAAATGCCTGTTGCTGTGGAGTCCATTCCGACTCTTAGCAACCCTGTAGGACAGGGTAGCACTGCCCCACAGGGTTTCCAAGGAGTGGCTGGTGGATTAGAACTGCCAACCTTTTTGTTTAGCAGCCTGAGCACTTAACCACTGTTCCACCAGGGCTCCGGCCCTCTCTATAGGCAGGGCAGATTCAAAGAGCAGGAAGGGGATTAGCTGAAAAGGGGAAGGGTGGGAAGAGGCCAGAAGTCTCGGTCTAGCTCAGCCGTGCTCATGCCATGCCGCACATTAGTATCACCTGGAGACTTCAAAAAGAGGAAAAAAAAAAAAAAAATCAATGATTAGTTTTACCCTAGACATTCTGATTTAGTTGGCCCAGCACAGAGCTAGGGTATCAGCATGACTTTTTTTTGGTAAAGATTTCTAGATGGATATACTATACACTGTTCTAGCTGAAGTCTCTGTATGGAAATAAGGAGTAGGGAGGAGGTGGGCCTTCTTAGCAATTACTTCAGTACTTCTGGTGTAAATAACTACTTTCACATCTCTCTCAGGAGAAGAGAATGCACTAGAGCAGGGCTTCTCAGATTTTAATGTGTTTATGCATAACAGAAGGAGCCCTGGTGGCAGAACAGTTAAGCACTCGGTGGCTAACCCAAAGGTTGGTGGTTCGAACCCACCAGAGGCTCTTCGGGAGAAAAGATCTGCTCCTGTGAAGATTAAAACCAACAAAACCTGTTCCCGCCGAGTTGATTCTGACTCACTGTCCCATCAGGTTTCCAAGAAGTGGCTGGTGTATTCGAATTGTTGACCTTTTGGTTAGCAGCCGAGCTCTTAACCACTGGGCCACCCGTAAAGATTACAGCCTAGGAAACCCTATAGGGCAGTTCTACTCTGTCACACGGGGTCACTATGAGTCAGAATGATTAGACGACACACAACAACTTGCATGAGCCGAAGATCTAGTTCAAATGCAGATTCTGATTCAGTCAGTTTGGGATGGGCCTGAGACACTGCTTTTCTAACAAGTTCCCTGGTGATGCCGCTGGTCCACGGACCACACTTTGAGTAGCAATGAGCTCCAGCAGGACCTCTCACTATGCATGTGGATCATCAGAAGCACCTGATAAATTGAGGATTCCCAGGGTTCTTCCCAGAATTTCTGATCCTGTGGGTTTGGGGAGGGTGCCAGGAATCTGCATTTTTAACAACCACTCATGATACTGGTGGGCCAGGAAAGTATAATGAACCCTGAGAAATGCTAGTAAGAAAAAGAGGGGGAGAAGGAGGAAGATAAAGATGGGGAGAACAAAACAAACCAAGATCCTGTCCTCAACAGTCCCCATTCTAATCCAGTTGAGCTATCATGACTTCAACGCCATTATTCAGGATAATTTTGAATGAGAATTTACCTCCCGAAATCCTTACCTCAAAGATTTCTGCTTAGTAGAGATTTGTAAAATAGCCTGAGCCTGTTAGTTGGCAATACTGTCTTATTTCAGAACCTCAAAAACATGTCCTTTGGATGGAGTGATTTTTTTTTTTTTTCTTGTTCATTTGGTATCTGTATGTACTACCAAATCCTAAAAGCACTTGCTGGGCAAGCAATTGCTTTGGGACCCTAAAGGGTACAGGTATTTAAAAAATAAAAAACATGACCCCTGCTTTCTAAGTGCTCACAGTCTAGTGGAGGAGTGGGAAGGGGACACACACCAGCAATCCAGAAATAGATGGAAAACTCCACCAGGCAAGTAGAGTATGAATTAGAAATTGAAGGAGTTGTTCAAATCTGGCAATTTCCTAGAAATCCATTGAATATGTTTTAATGTTTCACTTTTATATAACTAAAAAAAATAATTCCTCAATATTTTATCAAGTAGTAGTTAAAGTTCAGGCTGGTTTTGAAATATTTGTCTCTTTTGCATCTGCAAATACATTATTAGAAGAAATAATTGCTGACAGTATATTCAATTGACCGGGCTCCAAGAAGTTGAGATTTGCTGATGTTTCAGGCCCAGGTGAGCAACGTGATTACCTGTATTTTTGAAGAACGAATTTCACATGTTCTCCATCATTTTCATTGCACTATGGATGGAAGCAAATCATGAGGGCTCAGAATATTGTTCTGCCAAGAAAATAATTTGTTGCCCAGAGCTGGAGATATCAAAATAACAACCTTTGCGTTACACACAGCATAGAGTGCCCGAAGCATTTTCTTTATTTTACTTCAACTCAGGCTTGAAATTTGTATACCAAAGCATCGACTTTTTTAAGGTGAGATGAAGCTCATGTTGTGCCTTTGCCTTTAAACCTAAGGTACTAAGCCAATTTTCAATGTTTTGGGCCCTTGTTACTCCATCAAAGCTATTCACTCTTCTTGACCTGTGCTCAGTACAGAAATGCAGGCTTAATCCAGCAGATACACTGCATTTTGAAATTGTGAGCTCTGTTTATTAAAATGCCTGGCAGCCTTGGTAAAGGGGAAGGGGGAGAGTTGCCAGATAAAATTCAGGACATGCATAGGACAAACTCATATTAAAAATGATTTGTTATCATGAATGCTGATTTAACTCGTGTATTTTTATTTGCTAAATCTGGCGAACCTACGCACAGCACAAATGAAATTGCAACCTGGGGTAGAAACACTTCAGCCAGAATCACATTACGAAGGGGAGATATGAATAAGGTGGAAAGAAAAAAGCATGAGCTGCAGAATCATTCCCATTTGGGACTGATTTTTGGTCCTACAACTTAATTATGTGACTCTGGGCAGGGTACCTGACCAGTTTCGCTGGTCTTCCTTTCTCTCATCTGTAAAATGGTCACATATGACACTTGCCTCATCTGATTGTTTGGATTGAGTGCAATGCCAAGCCATGTTGAAGCCTGAGACAAAAGGAAAAATCAGCAATACTGGCCCCGCCTTTATTTAAAATTTTCATATTCTGCTCATCATGGATATTTTGCATATATTTTTATTTTTAAAAGCATTGCATTAAAATATTATTTATCTTGATAATTGTGATTTTGGGTGCCTCTTATATTTTGTATCTAAGCAAGTGGCTCACTCACTTCACCCTAATCCCAGCTCTGGTACAACCTGGACACGGGAGGGGCAGTCAGTGAACGTTAAATATTATTAACTTGTAGACGCTTATATTCCACTTCTCTGCAGTGTCGTATGAGAAAATTATAATGATAACTAATACTTACAAGGGACTATGCCATCCTTGGCACTGTGCTAAGCTCCTTAAGCACATAATTTTTTTTTTTTTTTCTGTTTCCCAGGAGGCACAATCATTAAGCATTTGTCTGCCAACCAAAAGACTGGCAGTTCAAACCCACCATCAGCTCTGCAGGAGAAAAGACCTAGAATCTGCTCCCATAAAGATATACCCTCTGGGGGCAGTCTGACTGACAATTAAGCACATAATTTTATTGAATCCTTACAATTCTGTGAGATTGTTAAAATTATTACTTCTAGTTTACAGAAGAGTGAAAATTTAAGTGACTTCCTCAAAAAGACACAACTAATAAATTGAATTGTTGAACATTAGAAACTGAGGTTTTTGGGTTTGTTTTTTTTTTTTCCTTTCCTTTTTTCTGCAAGGCCACTGAAACTTGTTTGTACTCATGGTATTTAAATCAGTGTCATTGGACCTTCCATCAGAAACCTTCGGCCTGCAATAACCCAGGCTGGCCACCAGGTGTCCTCGTTGGCCTATTTTATATGCACACGCAGCTTAAACCCATTACCCATTGCTTTAGAGTTGATTCTAAGGCTTAGTGACCCTTAGGACAGAGTACAACTGCCCCGTAGGATTTCCAAGGCCATCATCTTTTTGTAATCAGACTGCCACTTCTTTCTCCTGCTAAGCAGCAGGTGAGTTTGAACCACCAGCCTTTCAGTTAGCAGCCGAGTGCTTAACTGCTAGGCTACCAGGGCTCCTTTACATGAAGATTAGGCCAGAAAAAAACTACCTTGTAGGAAAGGTTTGCTCAGGCATTCTCTTCCAGAAGCGCTTCCACACATTCTGTGCATGCTTATAGACCAAAACGGGCCTGACCTAAGGGGTTCCTCAGTCTGAAGAACAGCTTTGTGTTTGAGCAGTGCCAACCTCTCTGAGGATGGGGAGGGTGCGGCACACAACTTTCATCAGTGACTTCCTAAGAGCTTCTAAAAAATCAAAACCAAAACCAAATCCATTGTTGTCGAGTCCACTCTGACTTATGGTGAACCCATGTGTGTCAGACTAGAACTGTGCTCCTTACAGTTTTCTTTTCTTTTTTTCTACATTTTATTTATTTTGTTGTTGTCATTGACAATATACACAGCAAAACATGCAGCAATTCAACAGTTTCTACATGTACCATTTAGTGATATTGATTACATTCTTTGAGTTGTACAAGAATTCTCACCCTCCTTTTCTGAGTTGTTCCTCCCCTATTAACATAAATTCACTGCCCTCGAAGGTTCTTATCTAATCTTTTGAGTTGCTACTGTCAATTTGATCCATATAGTTTTTTAAAGGACATAATTTTCAAGGCAGGCCTTTTTTACTAGTTAAGCTAAACTATTATTCAGTTTTAAGAAGACTTTAGGGGATATTTTTGGTTAAAACTTTAAAGATTGTCTCAGGGCAATAGTTTCAGAGGTTTATCCACCCTCCATAGCTCCAGAAGGTCTAGAGTCCATGAGAATTTGAAATTCTATTTTGCATTTTTTCCCTTTTGATCAAGATTCTTCTATAGAATCTTTGATGAAATGTTCAGTAATGGTAGTTGGGCACCATACGGTTCTTCTGGTCTCATGGCAAAGGAGATAGTTGTTCATGGAGGCAGTTAGACACACATTCCATAACCTCCTCTTATGTCTGACACGTTTTGTTCCTCTGTTGCTCCAGTTGAATAAAGGCCCAATTGTTGTACCTTGGATGGCCCAACAACTGCTGTGCCCTGGATGGCCACTTGCAAGTTTTTTAAGACACCAGGCACTACTCGAGGAGACAGAACGTAAGTACTAAACACATTATTAGACCAATTAATTGGTATATCCCATGAAACAATGACCCTAAACTTCCAAACCACGAAACCAAATCCCATAAGGTGTTTGGTTGCACATAAGCAGCCTCAGCAGCTAATCTTTTTGTTGTTGTTGTTATTGTCATTGTTGTAAACATATCTTTCACACAACTTTTGCCAATTCAACTTTTTACAGGTGTACAACTTATTGACAGCAATTACAGTAATCGGCTGTGCAACCCTACCTTTGGTCAATGTGATTTTTCCATTACCATTAACCCCCCTTTTCCTCCTCTCTTCTGCCTCTGGTAACCACTAATAAACTTTGGTCTGTACATTTGCCTTTTCTTGTCTTCTTCTGTAAGTGAGATCATACAATATTTGTCCTTTTGTGATTAGCTTGTTTTGCTCAGCATAATGTCTTCAAGCTCCATCCATACTGTCATGTATCAAGACTTCATTTCTCCTATTGGCTGAGTAGTATTCCATTGTACCACATTTTGTTTATCCATTCATCCATGGGCATTTAGGTTGTTTCCACCTTTTGGTTATTGTGAATAGTGCTGCAGTGAACATTGGTGTATGAGTCTCTTTTTGAGTCTCTGCTTTCAAGTCTTACGGGTATAATATCTAGGGGCGGAATTGCTAGGTCGTATGCTAGTTCTATTTTTAGTTTTTTGAGGAACTGCCACACTGTTTTCCACAATGGCTGTACCATTTTGCATTTGCACCAGCAATGGGTAAGGGTCTCAGTTTCCCCATATCCTCACCAACATTTACTGTTTTCTGGTTTTTTTTTTTATCTTAGCCATCCTAGTGGGGGTGAAATGATATCTCATTGTGGTTTTGATTTGCATCTCTCTGATGGCTAATGATGCTAAGCATCTTTTCCTGTGCCTGGTGGGCATTTGAATGTCCTTGGTGAAATATCTACTCAAGTCCTTTGCCCATTTTATGATTTGGTTGTTTGTCTTTTTATTGTCAAGTTGTTGAAGTTTTATATATATTTTGATTATCAGATTCATGGTGGATATGTGATTTCCAAAGATATCTCCTAGCCAGTAGCTTGTCTTTTCACTTTTGATGAACAAAAGTGTTTAATTTTTATGAGGTCCATTTATTTATTTAGTTTTCTGCTGTTTGTGCTTTTTTATTATATTAGATAATCCATTGTTAAAAGCTAGGCCTGACAGCATTGCTCCTGCATTTTCTTGTAATAATTTTATTTTTTTTTACTTTGCACATTTAGGTCTTTAATCCACTTTGAATTTCTTTTTGTGTGTGGTGTAAGGCATGGATCCTTTTTCATTTTTCTGCATGTGGAAATCCAATGTTTCCCAACATCATATTGAAGAGACTCTTCTTTCCCCTTCAAATGGACTTAGCACCTTTATAAAAATCCTTTGGCCATAGATGTGTGGATTTATTTCTGGACTCTCAATTCTATTCCATTGGTCTATGTGTCTGTTGTTATACCAGTACCAGGCTGTTTTGATTACTGTAGCTGTAATCCAAAAACCTGTTGCTGTTTAGTCAATTCCGACTCATAGCAACCCTATAGCACAGAATAGAACTGCCCTGGAGGGTTGCCAAGGAGCAGCTGGTGGATTCAAAACTGCTGACCTTTCGGTTAGCAGCCAAGCTGTACAGTATGTCTTAAAATCAGGAAATGTGAGTCCTCCAACTTTGTTCTTCTATTTCAACATAGCTTTAGCTATTTAGGGCATCTTGCCATTCATATAAAGTTGAGGACTAGTTTTTCTATTTCTGTAAAAAAAAAAAAAAAAGGCTGTTGGAATCTTGATTGAGATTGTGTTGAATCTATAGATCACTTTGGGTAGTACTGACACTTTAAGAATATTAACACTTCCAATCCATGAACATGGAACATCTTTCCATTTATTGAAGTATTCTTTAATCTCTTTCAGCAATGTTTTATAGTTTTCATTATATAAGTCCTTTAAGTCCCTGGTTAGATTTATTCCTAGGTTTTTTATTGTCTTAGATGCTATTGTAAATGGAATTGTTTTCTTAATTTCCCTTTCAGATTTCTCATTGCTGGTGTATAGAAACCCAACTGATTTTTGTTTATTGACCTGGTACCCTGAAACTTTGCTAAATTCCTCTATTAGTTCTAAATTTCTCTATTATTTCTTGCAGACTTTTTGGGATTTTCTATATATAAGATCATGTCATCTGCTAATAGACATAATCTTACTTCTTGTTTTCCAATCTGGATACATTTTATTTCTTTTTCTTGTTTTATTGCTCTGGCTAGGACTTCTAATATAATATTAAATAGAAGTGGTAAGAATACACACCCTTGTCTTCTTCCTAGTTTCAAGGAAAAAACTCTCAGTCTTTCACCATTAAGTATAATACTGGCTGTTGGCTTTTATATGCCTTGAATCATACTGAGGAATTTCCCTTCTGTTCCGATCTTGTTTAAAGTTTTCATCAAAAAAGAGTTTTGGATTTTATAAAATGTTTTTCTGCATCCATGGAAATGATCATGTGGTTCTTTTCCTTTGTTTCTATTGATGTCGTGTATTACATTGATTGATTTTCTAATGTTGAACCATCCCTGCATTCCTGGAATAAAGCCTACTTGGTCATGGTGTATGACTCTTTTAATATGCTGCTGGATTCTGTTCACTAGTATTTTGTTGAGAATTTTTGCATCTATATTCATAAGAGATATTGGCCTGTAGTTTTCTTTTGTTGTGGTGTCTTTGTCTGGTTTAGGTATCCGGGCTATGTTTGCTTCATAGAATGAATTAGGGACTATTCCTTCCTTTTCCATCTTTTGGAAGAGTTTAAACAATATTGGTGTCAATTCTTCTCTGAATGTTTGGTAGAATTCCCTAGTGAAGCCATCTGGTCCAGGACTATTTTTTGTTAGGAGGTTTTTGATCACTGATTTAATCTCTGCACTTGTTATGGGTCTGTTGAGACTTTATTTCCTCTTGAGTCAGTTTGGGTGGGTTGTGTGCTTCTATGAATTTGTCCATTTCATCTAGATTATCGTTTGTTGCTGTACAGTTGTTCATAATATTCTGTCATAATGCCTTTATTTCTGTTGGGTCAGTTGTAATGTCTCCTCTTTTGTTTTTTATTTTGGTTATTTGCACCTTTTCTCTTTTTTAATTTGTCAGTGTAGCTGAACGTTTGTCAATGTTATTGATCTTTTTAAAGAACCAGTTTCTGGTCTTATTGATTCTCTCTATTGTTTTTCTGTTTTCAATTTTGTTTATTTCTGCTTGGACATGTGTTATTTCCTTTCTTCTGGTAGATTTGAGCTTAGTTTGCTCTTCTTTTTCTAATTCCTGGAGTTGTGAAATTAGGCTGTTGATTTGAGATCTTCTTTTTTTATGTAGGCATTTATTCCTATAAATTTCCCTCTCAGTACTGCCTTTGCTGCGTCCCGTAAGTTTTGGTATGTCGTGCTTTCATTTTCATTTGACTCTAAGAAATTTGAGATTTCTCTTTTGATGTCTTTCTTGACACACTGGTAATTTAATAGTATGCTGTTTAATTTCCATATGTTTGTCTATTTTTCAGGGTTTTTTTTTTTCCCCTAGTAATTGATTTCTAGTTCACTCCATCGTGGTCAGAGAGAGTACTTTGTATGATTTCAATCTTTTAAAATTTATCAGGACTTGCTTTGCAACCTCACATGTGGTCTACCCTGGAGAATGATCCATGTGCACTGGAGTAGAATGTTTACTGTGCTGTTGTTCGGTGGAATGTTCTATATATGTCTGCAAAGTCTAGTTGGTTTATAGTGTCATTCAGGCCCTCTGCTTCCTTGATCTTCTTTCTAGATGTTCTATCCAATACTGAAAGTGATGTATTGAAGTCCCCAACTATTATTGTGGTGCTCTTTCTCCCTTCAATTCTATCAGTATTTATATATTTATGTTGGGAGTATATATATTTATGATTGTTAAATCTTCTTGATTAATTGACCCTTTTATCACTATATAATGTCCATCTTTATCTCTTCTGACAGATTTTGTCTTAAAAATCTGCTTTGTCTGATGTTAAGAGTGCCACCCCAGCTCTCTTTTGGTTATTATTTGCATGGAATATTTTTTCCACCCTTTCACTTCAGCCTGTGTGCTTGGGTCTAACGTGTGACTCTTGTAAACAGCATACAGTTGGATCGTGGTTTTTTTTTTTTTTTTTTAAATCCATTCTGCCACTCTCTGCCTTTTGATCAAAGCGTTTAGTCTATTTACATTCAGTGTAATTACTGATGAGAAATGACTTAACTCTGCCATTTTATTATTTGTTTTTGTGTGTCTTAAGCCTTCTTTGTCTTTGTCCTTTACTAACACTTGTTTTTGTATTTTGTTGGTTTATTTCTGTGAGCCATTTTGGTTCCCTTCTCCTTTCTTTTCGTGCACGTTTTTTAGATATATTTTTGGGGGTTACCATGAATATTACATTTAACAGCTGTATTTATAACATTCTAGGGTAAGTTGGTACCAACTAAACGTCAGTAACACAAGAAGTTCTATATCTATACCATTCCTCTCTCCCATTTCTTCTTGTTATCACTAATTATGTTTTTATATTTCATGTGCCCTGTAACATAATTTTATCCTCACTTTTTATATATTTGTTATTAAGAAACATGAAAGATGACACAATTAAAATTATCAAGCATGAATACTTTGTTACTAGCCCTTATACTTGCCCATGCATTTCCCTTTATTGGGGATCTTTCTTTTTATGTATAGCTTTGAATTACTTTCTAGTGTCTTTTCTCTTCCATCTACAGAGCTCCCATCAGTATTTTTTTGTAGAGCCAGTCTGGTGGATATGAACTCTCTCAGCTTCTGTTTATCTGAGAATGTTTTAATTTCACCCTTATTCTTGAAGGATATTTTCGCTGAGTATAGTATTCTTGGTTGGCTTTTTTTTTTTTTTTTCTTTTAGTACTTTAAATATATCATTCCATTTCCTTCTGGCCTCCAATGTTTCTGAAGAGAAATTGGCCCTTAGTCTTATTGGGGATCCTGTGTATGTGACTCTTGATTCTCTCTCACTGTTTTCAGAATTCTCTCTTTATCTTTAATTTTTGAGAGCCTAACTATGACACACGTGTCTGTCAGTTTGTCGTACTGTGGGGACTTGCGTGTTGCTGTGATTCTGGAAGCTATGCCACCAGTATTCAAATACCAGCAGGGTCACCCATGGCGGACAGGTTTCAGCTGAGCTTCCAGAATAAGACAGGCTAGGAAGAAGGACCTGGTGGTCTACCTCTGAAAAGAATAAGCCAGTGAAATCTTATGAATAGCAGCAGAACATTGTCTGATATAGTAGGAAGATGAGCCCCTCAGTTTGGAAGGTACTCAAAAGATGACTGGAGAAGAGCTGCCTTCTCAAAGTAGAGTCAATCTTAATGACATGGATGGAGTCAAACTTTCGGGACCTTCATTTGCTGATGTGACATCACTCAAAATGAGAAGAGACAGCTGCAAACATCCATTAATAATCGGAATGTAGAATGTATGAAGTATGAATCTAGGAAAATTGGAAATTGTCAAAAATGAAATGGAATGCATAAACGTCAATATCCTAGGCATTAGTGAGCTGAAATGGACTGGTATTGGCCATTTTGAACCAGATAGTCACATAGTCTACTATGCCAGGAATGACAACTTGAAGAGGAATGGCGTTGCATTCATCATCAAAAAGAACATTTATATGGCCAACAGACACATGAGGAAATGCTCACAATCACTAGCCATTAGAAAAATGCAAATTAAAACCACAGTGAGATACCATCTCACCCCAGCATTACTAGCATGAATCAAAAACACAGGAAATAACAAATGTTGGAAAGGCTGCAGGGAGATCAGAACTCTTATGCAATGCTGGTGGGAATGCAAAATGATACAACCATTTTGGAAAATGATATGGTCCTTCCTTAGAAAGCTAGAAATAGAAATACTGTATGATCCAGCAATCCCACCCCTAGGAATATATCCTAGAGAAATAAGAGCCATCACATGAATAGACATATGCACACCCATATTCATTGTAGCACTGTTCACAATAGCAAAAAGATGGAAACAACCTAGATGCCCATCAACAGATGAATGGATGAACAAACTATGGTACATACACACAATGGAGTATTATGCAACGATAACAATGATGAATCTGTGAAACGTCTCATAACATGGATGAAACTGGAGAACACTATGCTGGGTGAAATAAGTCAATCACAAAAGGACAAATATTGTATGAGACTTCTACTGTAAAAACTCATGTAAAAGTTTACACACAAAAAGAAACAATCTTCGTTGGTTACCAGGGATGGGAGTAGTGGGAGGGGAAACTAAATAGACAATAGATAAGTTGTACCTTTAGTGAAGGGTGAGACAGTACACAGTACTGGGGAAGCCAGCACAACTTGTACAAGGAAAGGTCATGGAAGCTCCATAGACACATCCAAACTCCCTGAGAGACTGAATTGCTGGGCAGAGGGCTATGGGGACCATGGTCTCAGGCAACATCTAGTTCAAGTGGCATAACACAATTTATAAAGAAAATGTTCTACATTCTACCTTGGTGAGTAGCATCTGGAGTCTTAAAAGTCTGTGAGCAGCCATCTAAGATGCTCCACTGGTCTCATCCCTTTGGGAGCACGGAAGAATGAAGAGAACAGGATACAAGGAAAAGATTAGTCCAAAGGACCAATGGACCACAGCTACCACGGCCTTCACCAGACTGAGTCCGGTACAACAAGATGTTGCCCGGCTACCACCACTGACTGCTCTGACTGGGAACAACAGAGGGTCCTGGACAGAGCTGGAGAAGGATGTAGAACAAAATTCTAACTCACAGAAAAAGACCAGATTTACTGGCCAGACAGGGTGGAGAAACACCAAGAGTATGGCCTCCAGACATCCTTTTAGCTCAGTGGTGAAATCACTCCCATGGTTCACCATTCAGCCAGGGATGGGACAGCCCCATAAAACAAAACGGGACTAATGAGGAACAGCAGTCCAAGGACAAGGACTAGAAGGCAGGAGGGGACAGGAAAGCTGGTGATGGGGAACCCTAGGTTGGGAAGGGACAGTGTTGATGTGTCGTGGGGTTGTTAACCATTGTCATAGGGCACTGTGTGTACTAACTGTTTAATGAGAAACTATTTGTTCTGTAAACCTTCATCTAAGGTACAAAAAAAAAGAATTATCTTTGTGAGATCAAATTGACAACAGCAACTCAAAAGGTTTGATGGGAAGCCTAGGGAGCAGTGAGTTGAAGATAATGGTGATGGAATAATTTGGAAAAAGATAGTGAGAATAGCAGCACAACTGGAAGAATGTAATTAATGTCACTGAGTTGTACATGTAAAAACTTTTGAAATGCTGTAACTTTGGCTATGTATATTTTCACCAGAAAGAAGAAAGGTCCTCCAAGGTCGAGAAGGGAGAGTGTTGACAGGTTGTGGGGTTTTTAACCAATGTCATAAAACAATATGTGTACTGATTGTTTAATGAGAAACTATTTGTTCTGTAAACCTTCATCTAAAGTACAATTTAAAAAATTAAAAAAAAAAGAACATTTCTAGATCTATCCTGAAGTACAGTGCTGTCAGTGATAGGAAAATATCCATACACCTATAAGGAAGACGAGTTAATACGACTATGATTCAAATTTATGCACAAATCACTAATGCCAACGATGAAGAAACTGAAGATTTTTACCAACTTCTGCAGTCAAAAGACTATTGAATATATCATGGACTGCCAAAAGAATGGACAAATCCATCTTTGAAGAAGCACAGCCAGAATGCTCCTTAGAAGCAAGGATGGCGAGACTTCGTCTCACACACTTTGGACGTGTTACCAGGAGGGATCAGTCCCTGAAGAAGTATATTATGCTTGGTAAGTAGAGGGTCAGCGAAAAAGAGGAAGACCCTCAACAAGATGGACTGACACAGTGGCTGAAACAACGGGCTCAAGCATAACGATTGTGAGGATGGTGCAGGACCAGGCAGCATTTCATTCAGTTGTCCATAGGGTTGCTGTGAGTTGGAACTGACTCAATGACACCTAACTAAAAAAACAACTATGCATCTTGGTGCAGATCTCTTTAGGTTTATCCTGCTTGGGGTTCTTTGAGATTCTTGGATTTGTAGACTCATGTCCTTCATTAGACTTGGGAATTTTTCTGTCATTATTTCTTCAAATATTCTTTCTGTCCCTTTCTCTCTCTCATCTCCGCCCATAATGCATGTATTAGGTCTCTTGTTATCCCATAATTCCACTAAATTGTGCTTAGCCTTTTTGAGCCTCTGTTCTTGTTGATCTTCAGCCTCTGTAATTTTAACTATTTTATCCTCTAATATACTGATTCTTTCTTCTGTATGTTTAAATCTGTTGTTAAGTCCTTCTGTTGTATTTCTCATTTCAGTTATTGTCCCTTTCAGTTGTAACATCTCTTTTTTTATAACCTCATTTTGTTCTTGCATTGTTTTCCTTATTTCTTTTAGCACTTTGTCTATGTTTTCTCTTAGGTCTTTAATTATTTTTAAAGTTATTATATTATTCAGTTTTTTTTATTATTTGGTCAACACTTGAGGCACTTTCATTCCCTTTGTTGTGTTCATTTGGATGAGTCATTGTTTCTCTGTTCTTTGTGTGTCTTGTGAATTTTTGTTGGGGCATTTGAATTTTTCAAGGGTGTTAACTTACTCAGTTCTCCCCAGTATTTGGTGATGTTGCCCACACTTCCTTCTGCAAAAAGCTCTTAGGTGGGCAGAGCCTTCAGCCTTTGCTTACTGTTTCCTCTCCCTCTCTGTGATAGCTCCTTTCCCCTCCCTGGCTTCACTAGGATTTGAAAGTTCCAGGTCTTGATTTTTAACTTTCAGTCTCTCCCAAGCAATCCAGAGAACATGCTGTGGTCAGTCTGCCCACCAGTGGGCACTGCCACTCAGGCAAGATATCATGCACTAATCAGTCTGTCCACCAGGGGGCTTAGTCTTCTCTCTCTTATTACTCCCTTTCTCTGCTTCTGCGACCTCATTTTCAGTCAGAGAACCCACATCCAGCAAGTCCCCTTCAGGGCTGGGTGTTGCTGTCAGGTTTTGCCCAAGTCTTCCTTCCCTGCTCTGTGGGTGTTGCTTCTGTTTGATCTAGCTTTCAGGGGAAGCATAAGCAGGCTTTCCTCTCTTTTGGGAGGAAGAGAGACTGGCACTCCCCAGAAGAACCTCCAAGAGACCTGTCTTATTGGTTTCAGAGGGCCAGTTGCCCTGTGGTGTTTGGGCATGGAGGCAGTCTTTTCTTAGATGACCCTCCTCAGGGGTCCACCGTAGAGGACCCTCTGTAGGAGCTCATATTAGTCCAGCAGCCAACAGTTACTGGGTGGGGAAGGGGTTGTCATGTTCTGAATGGACCCACAAGGAGGTCTGCCTTGTTGGTATCAGAGGCTGTCCCATAGTATGTTGACTATAGGTGTAGCCTCCACTCAAGATGCCTGCTTTCTAGCACACAGCAGCCTTAGTCAGCAGTCCTCAGTGCAGACTAGAAAGGGAAGCAGACTGACCCAAGTTGATCCCCAGGGAGATTTACACTGTTGGTTTCAGAGGCCTGAGCTATAGGGTGCCCAGAGGGGCAGGTAGAGTCCCAACTATGGGAGCAGACTCCACTCCAGGGGCCTTCTGTAGCCATTCACTGCAGGCTTGCAGATGACAGTGTCCAGGTGGGGAGGGGTTGTCACACTCCAAAGGGACCCCTAGGGAGGTCTGCCTTGTTGCTATCAGAGCCCCGTCACCCCCATAGTATGTTGGCTGGGGGTGTAGCCTCCACTCAAGATGCCTGCTTCTAGTACACAGCAGCCTCAGTTCACAGTCCTCAGCACCAACCAGAATGGGGAGCAGGCAGACCCAGCTGCCTCCCCAGGAGGTCTGTCCTGTTGGTTTCAAAGGCCAGAGCTGTGAGGTACACAGGGAGGCATGTAGAGTATGGACTGTAAGAACAAACTCCACTGTAGGAGGCCTTCTGTAGCAATTCACAGTAAGCTTGCAACCAACAGTGTCTGGGTGGGGGTGGTGCTGGCACACTCCAAACGGATACCTGGGAAAGTCAGCCTTGTTGATTTTAGAGCAAAAGCTTGGGGTCCTCTTTGTACAGACATGGGGTGTGGTGGTTAGGGAAACAGTCTCTTTTTCTGGGGCCACTTCCCCAGTTTGCAGCAGCAGGTGACCTGTGTGACTGAGGGGAGGAAGGAAGGCAGGGACATGGGAGAAGTGATTTTCCTACTGTGTACGACTCATTGATTTGTTGATTCTTGCCTGTCTGCAGTTCCCTGCTGCTTTCCTCTGCTCCCCAATTCAGAGTTCCTCAAAGCCGATTGTCATTTACTTGTTGTATTTCTGGATATTTGTGAGGGAAGGTTAGAACAATGGTTTATTTATGCCGCCATCTTCCCAGAATTCTTCTCCATAGGGTCTTAAATGGCTGATTTTTTGGAAGTAGGTCACCATGCCTTTCTTCTGTGGCACTGCCGAGTGGGTTTGAATGGGCAACCTAGTAGTTAGTTGTTGTTGTTAGGTGCCGTCGGGTCTCTTCCGACTCATAGCAAATCTACGAACAACAGAACAAAACACTGCCTGTTCCTGAGCCATCCTCACAATCGTTGTTATGCATGAGCCCATTGTTGCAGCCACTGTGTCAGTCCATCTTGTTGAGGGTCTTCCTCTTTTTTGCTGACCCTCTACTTTACCAAGCATGATGTCCTTCTCCAGGGACTGATCTCTCCTGACAACAAGTCCAAAGTATGTAAGACGTAGTCTTGCCATCCTTGCTTCTATGGAGCTTTCTGGTTGTACTTCTTCCAAGACAGACTTGTTCGTTCTTCTGGAAGTCCATGGTATATTCAATATTCTTCACCAATACCATAATTCAAAGGCATCAATTCTTCTTTGGTCTTCCTTATTAATTGTCCAGCTTTCGCATGCATATGAAGTGATTGAAAACACCATGGCTTGGGTCAGGCGCACCTTAGTCCTCAAGGTGACATCTTTGCTTTTCAATACTTTAAAGAGGTCTTTTGCAGCAGATTTGCCCAGTGCAATGCGTCTTCTGATTTCTTGACTGCTGCTTCCTTGGGTGTTGATTGTGGATCCAAGTAAAATGAAATCAGTTAGTAGTAGAGTGCAAACCATTTACACCATCCAGAGTTTCTCAAGCATCCACTTGCCCTCAGGCAGGGACCTAACAGGTAGTGTTGCCAGGCATCCTGTATCTACAGGACGTGTCTTGTCTTTAATGATTTTTGTCAATGTTCTGTTTTGATTTTGTTAGAAGGTCTGAAATGTCTTGTATTCAGTTTTTTTCAATAAATCACAAAAATTTGGCCATTAAGAGTTATTGTTCAAATTTAAGTGGGCATCCTGTATTTTTATTTGCTGAATCTGACCACCCTACTGGCAGACTTGTTTACATTTGTGTGCACGTAAAAAGGTACCAGTCTTTGACCAGCAGCTGAGCCAAGACCAGGGTGAACTAGCGAGGCACCAGGATACACAATTTAAGGAGACAATTACTCTCAGGGCCTTGAAGTGCACCTTACCCTAGACCCGACCTCGCAGGGGAGCTCTGGCTAAAGGGGCAGGTTGTTGTTGTTGGGTGCTGTCGAGTTGATTCCAACTCATAGCAACCCTATAGGACAGAGCAGAACTGCCCCATAGGATTTCCTAGGCTGTAAACTTTACAGGAGCAGATAGCCAGATCTTTTCTCCTGGGGAGTGGCTGGTGGCCGAGAGTATAACCATTGAGACATCAGGGTTCCTTGAAGGGTCAGGAAAACACCGTAATCAGTTTGACTCCTCAAGTTTAAACCTTCATGGAACCCCCTCCACAATGGATTCCAGAAAGCACAAATTCATACTTCACCGAGCTTCTTTCTTACGCATTGGTGAGTCGGAATCCAGGCCTAGGTACTTCTAATTAACCTCCCTGAGCTTTTGCTTCTTAGAATTAAACATTTCTGTGAGGGCTAAATAAAAATACAATATTCCAAATGCCTCTGACAGTGACTGAGACATAGTAAGTCAATAAATATTGATAAATTTCTCATTGTCATTTCAGTGACTAAGCGAAGGCAGTGCAAATATGGAGGGCCTCAACTTTCTAAATCTCATTTAGCACTCAACATCACTTAGCTCCTTTTTTCAGGAAATAATATATGCTATGAAACATCTGCTATGGACTAGTTTATGCACATTATCTTGTTTAGCACACAGAATACTCTTGTGAGATGTGTGCTAAATGAGGAAACAGGCCCTGGGAAGTTAAGGAACTTATTCTAGTTCATACAACCAGCAAGTGGTGAGGCTGGGATTCCAAGCGCAGCAGCCTGTCTCTAGGTCGGCCTGACTTCAAAGCTCACACGTTTAACCACTACTTTATAAAGATGGTGATGCCTGTCCAGACGGCCACTATCACCACTGAAAGGCTACTTCTGAGATAATTGAAGGGCTGCTGGGAATGCCCTTCCCAGTCTTGGGCTACCAGTATCCCCACGAGATCTTTCTCACTGTGGCTTCCCAGTCTTTGATCTCCTCGTGCAGCCATTCTCTTCTGAAAGTGAGGAGAGGATGACATAAACAGAATTGTTTCCTGGGAAAAGCTGTGTGTGTGCATGTGTGTGTGCGTGTGTGCGCATGTGCGCGTGTGTGTGTGCGTGCACGCATGTGCCTGTGTGTGCGTGTGTGTGTGTGCATGTGTGGCGTGTGTGTGCATGTGTGTGCGTGTGTGCGTGGCGTGTGTGCGCATGTGCGCTTGTGCCTGTGTGTGTGTGCGTGTGTGTGCGTGTATGTTGGGAGAGGAAGGGGTGAGAGGAGGCTGGGATACTGTTGTTGTTAGGTGCCATCAAGTCAGTTTTTGACTCAAAGACCCCATATGATGGAGTGGAACTGCCCCAAAATGTTGCCTAGGCTGTAATCTTTACGGGGCCAGATCGCCAGGTCTGGGTGGGTTTGAACTACCAACCTTTTGATTAGCAGCAGAGTACTTAAATGTCGTGCCACCAGGGATCCTTCCTGGGATGCTAGTCAATGTAATTCACCAACATCCCAAATCTTCTCGGTGCATTCCTCAAATGCTCCTTTTCCTCCACCCTTTCTGCAAAGGTGATTCCAGCCCAGGTGGCTGTTAACTGGCCCTTCATTAGGAGTATCTTCAAGCCACACCCTGACCAGAAGTGTCTGAATTGCAAGTCTTGAAAACTCACCTGGCTGATCTGATTTCCAGCCCTCCCTTTGAACCTTCCGCGGTCCTCCTCCCCAGGCCTGCTCTTCTGTTAGTTCTTTCCCTGGCCTCTTCATTTTCATGTGTTTCCATTCAAGGGTGGTGCTTGTTGAACAATTGCTTTCTATAATGGCATGATTAATAAAGAGCATGAGACTTGGCGTCAGACAGACATGGGTTTTAATTTTAACTTTACCACTTACTGTGTGGCCATGTAACCAAGGGCATGGGGACCTTTCTGAGCCTTCCTCTTTTGTATCCTCATATGGACTAGGACCAGCTTTGTTGTGTAATTGTACCAGTAAAAACCATTTGTTGTTGAGTTGATTCCAACCCCACGTGTGTCAGACTCCATGTGTGTCAGAGAAGAACTGTGCTCCATAGGTTTTTCAGTGGCTGACTTTTTGGAAGTAGATTGCCAGGCCTATCTTCTCCTTTTTTTTTTTTTTTTCCCTGACTCAGAGATCCCATGTGTTGCAGAGTAGAACTGTAGTTGATAGAGTTTTTTTTTTTTTAAGTTTTTTTATTGTTGTGCTTTAAGTTAAAGTTTACAATTCAAGTTAGTCTCTCATACAAAGATTTTTACATACATTGTTTTGTGACCCTAGTTGTTCTCCCTATACTGTGATAGCACACTCTTCCTTTCTACCCCCGATTTCCTGTGTCCATCCAACCAGCTCCTGACCATTTCTGCAGTCATCTCGCCTCTGGACAGGAGCTGCCTATTTAGTCTCATGTATCTACTAGAGCTAAGCAGCATGCTCTTTATGAGTATCATTTTACGTCCCATAGTCCAGTCTAATTTTCGTCTGAAGAGTTGGCCTTGGGAATGGTTTTAGTTTTGGGCTAACAGAGAGTCTGGGGTCCATGTCTTCCCTGGTTCCTCCAGTCTCAATCAAACCATTAAGTCTGGTCTTTTTACTAGAATTGAGTTCTATACCCTGCTTTTGTCCTGCTCCATCAGGGACTCTCTGTTATGTTCCCTGCCAGGGTGGTCATTGGTGGTAGCTGGGCACCATCTAGTTCTTCTGGTCTCAGGCTGATGAAGTCTCTGGTTTATGTGGCCCTTTCTGTCTCTTGGGCTAATACTTCCCTTGTGTCCATGGTGTTCTTCATTCTTCTTTACTCCAGGTGGGTTGGGACCAATTGATGCATCTTAGATGACTGCTCGCAAGGTTTTAAGACCCCAGACGCCACTCACAGAAGTGGGATGCAGAACATTTTCTTTAACAATTTTTTTATACCAATTGACCTAGATGTCTCCTGAAACCATGGTCCCCAGACCCCCCAGGCCTATCTTCTGAGGCATCTCTGCCAACCTCCAAACTGCCAATAAACGGTTAAGTGTTAATAGTCGAGCGCTTAACCTTTTGCACCACCCAGGGACTCCCTTGACCGTCAGTAGTTCCTCCAAGTTGTTGAGAGAATCCACAACACAGCAATACACTCCCAAATGCCCCCAGGGTGACACAGCTCAGATGAAAATCACAGACCTTTGAAAACTTGGGCACTTCATGAATTTATAAGCATTCAAGAAAGGAGAAGTGCTAACTAAAACTCGGAAGTTAGGCCAACTCCCACCTTGCGCCTGGACCCAGCTCACTGTTCTTACCAAGGCTGCTGACATTCAAAAACAAAAGGAAGTGAAGAAAAATTGTTGGTGTGTGTGTGTGTTTTAATGTTAAGAAGAGCAATAAATAGCTCCAAAATCTATTTATCCATATGCATATTTTCTATGTTCTTTTGCAGGGGAAGACAGGCTCCTTCACTGAATCATCAAACATAGAAGAGGATGGAAGGGTTATAAATACTCTCTGCTGGAGGGCTCAGATTCTACTTTGAAATGAATCCCAGATTCACTCTTTTCAAAGAGAATCAAAAGTGGCTGGTGCCCACAAAAGCACTTATATCTGGGAACTAAATTCCTAGAGGGCTGCTCAGGGCCATTGTATTACAGCATGTAAACTTTTCCTATTATAAGACTGAGTCTGAGCAATCAAAAACGGGGAAGGATCAGTAGATATTTTCAGGGCTACTAATCAGTATTTAGTTCATTATGGTTATCTGTCATTGTAACGAGTATATTCACTGGTGCGAGACATTTTATTGACCAGAAAATAATTTAAGAAATGTACTTGGTCCACGGATGAGCTAACACAGCAGTAAATAATGCAGTCATAGTGGGCCACCATCTAGCTGCCTAAGGTAGGTAGTATCCTAGGTAAGGATTATATTGACCTGTGTTTGAACTTGGACCTCTTTGCTCTTCTGCCACTGGTAAATGAAAGAAAATGATATCTGTTATCTTCAAGAAGAGGTAACAAACAAGTTCTACTGGACTTAGTATGAATCTGCTGAATTTTTATTAACAAAAAAAATTCTGTTGACTACCCTTCCCGCAGAGAAACTGTTCGTGGAAGTATTCGTTAAACAAGGTGGTAGTAGCTTAAAAGGCTGTGGTTTATTTCTGGCTTCTCTCCTAATAAAACAAAACAAAAAACCCCAAACCCGTTGCTATCGAGTTGATTCCGACTCATAGCGACCCTATAGGACAGAGTAGAACTGCCCCATATGGTTTCCAAGCAGTGGCTGATTTGAACGGCTGACCTTTTGCTTAGCAGCCTGAGCACTTAACCACTGTGCCACCTGGGCCCCTTTATCCTAATACTTGCATGATTTTTGGCAAATTACTTGACATTTCAAATTCTTGGATTCTTTATCTGTACAATGGGAAAGATAGCAATCCCTATTACTAGCTCGTTGGGTTGTTTTGAGAATTACATGAGCAAATGCACATGAAGTACTTTAGCACAATGGCCTGACACATATTAAACTAGAATTCAGCAGATGTCAACTCAGCTTTGCAGCAAGGCATTCTTTTCCCTTTTCTACTCCAGCATGGCGTAAGGATGGGGTGGAGGGGAGGCAGAATGGTAGAAAAGATACAGGGGAATCCAGAGGAAGGGATAAAGATACTGTAAGGAACGTAGAGAGTGTAGCAGTGGTTCAGTGGAGAATTCTTGCCTTCCATGCGGGAGACTCGGGTTCAATTCCCCACTGTGTGCAACCACCACCTGTCTATTGGTGGAGGCTTGCGAGTTGCTGTGATGCTGAGCAAGTTTCAGTGGAGCTTCCAGACCAAGACAGACTAGGAAGGCAGGCCTGGTGATCTACTTCTGAAAATCAACTAATGAAAACCCTATGGACACAGTCCTGTCCACACCTGACCACGGGGATGGTGCAGGACTGGGCGGTGTTTCATTCCTATGGCAGCTAACAACAACAAAGGAACCTAGGAGGTGAGGGATTCACCAAACTTTGGGCTAAAAGTTAAATTTTGCACCATGATCCAGACTCCATGTATGTGTGAAAAGATTTTTCTCTCTGGAAATAGATTTCATCTCTATGCCTCTGAGATAACAAGGGACAACTAAGGGCTTGCCTTATTAGCAAGCATGTCTGAAGCATGTCCTTCATGCACCTCTAGGTCGGTGCTACTAAGGGTGGTTTGCAAACTTTTACTGGGCCCTGGGGCAAGCTACGTACAGAACTGGAGAGTCAGCATTCAGAAACTTTAACTGCAACTTCACAGTTGTTGTTGTTGTTAGGCACTGTTGAGTCTGTTCTGACTCATAGCAACCCTGTGTACAACAGAACTAAACACTGCCAGGTCCTGTGCCATCCTCACAATCGTTATGATGCTTGAGCCCATTTGTGATGGATTGAATTATGTCCCCCCAAAAATGTTTGTATCAGTTTGGCTGGGCCATGATTCTCGGTATTGTGTGGTTTTCCTATATGTTGTAAATCCTGCCTCTATGATGTTAACAAGGGAGGATAAGGCGGCAGTTGTGTTAGTACGGCAGGATTCAATCTACAAGATTGGATTGTGTCCTGAGGCAATCTCTTGAGATATAAAAGAGAGAAGTGAGCAGAGAGACAGGGGGACCTCATACCATCAAGAAAGCAGTGCCAGGAGCAGAGTGCGTCCTTTGGACCCAGGATCCTGCACAAAGAAGCTCCTAGTTCACGGGAAGATTGATGAGAAGGACCTTCTTCCAGAGCCGACACAGAGAGAAAGCCTTCCCCTGGAGCTGATGCCATGAATTGGGACTTCTAGCCTACTAGACTGTGAGAAAATAAATTTCTCTTTGTTAAAGCCATCCACTTGTGGGATTTGTTACAGCAGCACTAGATGACTAAGGTACCATTGCTGCAGCCACTGTGTCAACCCATTCTGTTGAGGGTCTTCCTCTTTTCTGTTGGCCCGCTACTTGACAGAGTATGTTTACATTTCATTTTTGTATGCTTTAATTTTTCTAGTAATTCACTTTTTATTTTACTTTACAAAACTATTGGTCCACGATGGATCGGAAATTAAAAAAAAAAAAATTGGCCTTTCACTACTGAGTTTGACTATCACTGCTGCAGACGATAGTCCAGACTCTTCTGTATGGAAGAAAGTCAACACTGATTCTGAAGACTCTTGAAGACTGACATTTTAGGGGGACTCTTTAGTCTGAGCTTTGTGCCAAAGAATAGGCCAAACTAATAGTTAAAAGACAATTCCGGAATCTTTATTGCTTATGATATTTAAGCTTTTATGGGTACACGGAAGAATTTTGAAGAATTTTCTCAAATATAGAAAAAATATAAACATCCAAGAAGATGAGGCAGTTTTTTAAATCCACCTTGTAAAATACACACCTTTATGAGGTAGATCGATATGTATCCATATAAGAGAGACCCAAGCGGCCAGGTGAAAATAAGGTCGTAAAACAGTATTTGTGATATGATGCTGTTTTTTTAAAAAAAATATTACAATATGCACAGAAAAAATCTGAATATACAGTAAATTAAGAAGTTGTATTAGAGGGTGTTATATTAAACTTACAGGTTTTGATTAAGTTTTAATATATTTATGTTTGAATAGAAAATTTTTACCATGAGTATTTTCATGCTGGCATTCTATGTTTGTTTGCCAAACAGTCCCGTCCCATGGTATTTTTCGCAACGGCACTGTGCAGCAAGCTTACAAAAAAATACCTCGCGGGGGGAGGTCGACAAACAAACGTAGAACGCATATGTTATTTGTGTCAAAATATGGTGTATGATATTTTGTAACAAAGAAGAGAAAGCTTACATGTTGAAACATTTACCTTTGCCACTTTTTGGTTTTTAATAAGCATACCAATAATGTGGTTGAGAGATGTTTTTCAAAACATATGGAGCGAAAACGAAATAACCAAAACAGAAATAACGAGATTGTTCAAGCATTGTGAAGAATGTAACCCATGTCACTGAACAACTTGTGTAGGAATTGTTGAATGGGAACCTAAATTGCTGTGTAAACCTTCACTGAAAATATAATAAAATATTATCAAAAAAAAAAAAAAAAAGAAAAAGAAGGAGGGGAAGAATCATCCAGCAGGACTGTTCTGCTTCCATTTTCCTCTTCAGGAGCCAAATTCTATTTGCCCTTTAAAGGTACACTTGCAATTCTGAGCATGTCATTTCTTTAACAGGAAAATGTCATTTTCATGCAAGTTACATGCAATGAAATATTAATACTAATGTCTTCCTATATTTCATTTCCATCTCTTTCTCCCCATTGTGCAGGATAAAATGATGTCAGGTGAAATGTCTTCCCGAATTTTAAAGACCTTGTTTGCCAGTCACCAAAACGACTATGGATTATTTGTTATAAACAAACAACATTCCCAAGATTAGGAAGCCTAAAAATTCACATCAGTCCTCCCTGGTGAGGCAATAAACTACCATATTTCATCAATTCCAAGACAACTTTATTGTAACACACAGCGTTATGTCATGTGTCACTAAGGAAGAAAAAAAAAACACTGCCAATTCAACTAGGACACATCATCAGTCAGAAGGTAGATCCCAATTTCAGAGATGAAACTATGACAAACATGTGTATCTTGGAATCAATAAAACATGGAAATGCTATAATGAAAAATCTGAAGTCTTGCCCAACAGGACTACTCGAAACAGCGCTTTAAGCTGCTTTGTATGAACTCTGCACGTAAGTGGAAGAACACGTAAACATTTTCATTAGCGCACCTTTAGTTTATTGACCTATGTAAAAAAATAGGTCTTAAAAAGTCAGAACAGTAAAAGAATATGCAAAAGGGTATTTCTGTTTCTAGAAGTCTATACAAATATGCAAAAAGGAATAAGTTATTTTTTTGCGTGTCCTTTTTTTTTCTCAATTTTTTCCAACTTCACTTCCAATGATACAAATGACCAAGGACCAGTTTAACAAATTATCTTTATGTATATATTACATGCTTTGGAATATAGATAGAAAATGTTCCAAAAAAGTTGTTCAGAAACATTTCTATTCACAATATGAACAAGAAACCTGTATAAAAGGGGGAAAAAAGGAGCACCTTTTATGGAATTCTGAAGCAGAGTAAAGATGACAAAAAAGAATCGATTTGGAATATGGAAATCATGTTTAAAAAGAAAACACTCCTACAAGAAACCATAACTAATTAGTTCCTCCAAAGAAAGTATGAGGTAGTTTCAGCCTCATAATTAAGTCTACTGCAGTTTGCAGTACTAGTGTTTGGTTTTTTTTTTTTCCCAACTAATCTTGTTTTTGTCATTTGGTGACTTAGAACTACCTGTGGAACCCAGACAATATGTTGAATTTTCTAATGTTCACCATTTTAAGGCACACATTTCATCTAAAATAATGTGGTTTTTGTTGGCTTTGGGTTCTTTCTGTATCACCTTAAAATACCTTCCCGAACTCATGGTTATAAAAACTTGCCATTATCAAGTCATTTCAAATGCCATTTCAAATGACAGCCAAATGGGAGAGTTACCAGCCTGAATAATAATAGTACATTATGCAACTGGTGTGGAAAGAAAAAAGGAGCTCAATGATATTGTACCTTAGAAAATTCTCCAAGCAGGGTTTGTCAGTTAGTCAGTGGACTGCTTCATTTTCCCCAATCTGCTACCACAAAAGTTATATTACAAGATGCTACAGTAATAAGTTTTTCCAGAACCCATTTTATGGTGCTTATGAAAAACGTCACTCTTCAGAATACCCTAAAAACATTTACACTCATTCAGAACTTCATGAAAATCCAGCCTCTCTCTTCAAGTAATTTTCCAATACTGTCTAAATTGTCCATGTCTGTGTAGAAACAGCATGTTCTTCTTGGCCAGCTCACAAATTCAAACTGTAACAGTGAGCAACGACTAAGAAGCTTCTGGTTACCCTTCTCTTATCATCTGAATTGTGCTCTGAAATTTCCCCTTCACTTCTTTCCTACTGATGACCCTGACCGCACTTTTCACAGGTTTGAGGCTTGCCTTTAATAACTTTCATTCTCTTCAAAAGTGCTTGCTATTGATAAAGGCTTCAAGCTGGGTCCTCTCTTGGCAAGGGTTCCAGGTGTGGTCAGTGTTAGGTTAGTGCCTGGAGTTTGAAAGGCAAGTCTTCTTTAGGGGCTTCGTACTGCTTCGTGTGAGACTCACTTCCAGGGCAACTAAGTCTTCTCTTCAACCTTTAATGCCAACAGCCGTGTGGGAAGACGAACACATTTCGCAAGGCACACTAGTGTGAGAACGCAGTGCTTGGTCAAGAGGTCCAACTGCAGTTCAGACTAATGTTCCAGGCTTTGAATCTTCATGCCAAAAGAGCCTCTGCTCACTACTCCCCAGGCTGTCCTCCAGCCGGTTTCCATCTGTACTGTCCAGTTGATTGGGCTCTGTGTATTGTCTGTTAAAGGAAACCAGAAAAGTGACTCTTGTGGTCATTTTTATGCCCCAAGAACAAAGACTACTATACTCAAAGACGTTAGTAGAAAGCACTGTTAAGTAAAATTATCCAGAACCTGGAAATAAGGCAAAAGGATGACTGTGTGTCCTTTCAATGTCATACTGGAGCATTGTCTAATAGATCCATGCAAGGATTATTTAATTCTCTAGGGAGATATACCTTTGTCTAACAGCGATTTGCCATTGATTAGAACCCAGGTTGTGTCAAGTTACATGTTAATTTGTAGACTTGTGTGTGGCAGAAACTCAAATAACCTGTCTGATATAAAAAGCTTATAGTTTTGTTGCCCTGTAGGACACTAACCGGTTTCATACCTAATGCAATAATCTTAGTCCAACATTCTCTCTTTCAGTGTGTCGAATTCAGTTCCATGAAGTCTCTTTGAACCAGTCTTACCATTCTGCTATTGCCCTCATTAACTGGTTAAATAAATCTTTGACACATGCCCAGTTTCTATTTGTGTGGGGCATATTTTTAACTTTTTAAAAAGAATTACTTTGATGGCACATTTTAAGTATTCTTCAAATTAAGGGACTATTTTAGATGTTTACCTCAGGAACAAAAGAATATTTTTAGAGGGAGACAGGGCACCTGGGCATGTTATTTTATTTTTTGGGCATGTATTTTAGATCTCTAGGGTGTATGAGTCAAGTGTAAACTGGGAATGACTGAACAAATAGCATCACATTTAAAAACCATAGGCGTATTTGGATGGTACATCTTATTACACAAACTATTCCAATAAGCCAAACTTATAATAATAGTAGATTAAAACAGGTTAGATAGTTAGTAGATTTTCTTAAAATTTGAAATCTCCATATCTTTTAGTAAAGATGATAGATAAAAAACCTTTCAGAGGAGAGCGGGAATACTATGCAAATCCAGGTATTTAGTATTTTCATCTAACATAAAAACAAAGTCAGATTTCACAACTTCACACATCAGCCAGAACAAGCAAAACTCCTGCTAGGCAAGAAGCAACACACACATCTGAGTGACTGTACTTACTACAGTTGGCTACACTTAGCAAAAGAGAATTTAAAACTGATCTCACTTCTGGAGACACAACCACTCTCCGGGACAGAAGCCCTTGGTTTTGCCTAGTAGCAGGTAGAGTTAGACAAGGAAGAGGAGGGGAAATGGAAAACAGGATGTGAAGAAAAAGTTAGTTGAAAACACAGTTTGTAGCAGTTGAGCCATTTGACTGTATGACTGTATTATATACTAGGTAGCATAAGAGAATTCAACATTTTTACTTTTGGAAAGTTTATGTCACTGACGAGTTATACCAAATCATATTAGGGAAAAAAATTTCGTTGGTAAATATCTGTAGCTTTTTGTAATATTAAGTACCTGGATACTCTGGGGGAAAGGATATCTAAATAATATGCATTTCATTTATTTAAAAAAACCATTGATATGTTGCTAAGCATTTCAAAACCAAGGGCAGTTCTAAGGTTTTTATTCTTTATTTTTGAAATTCAATTTCTCTTATTTTAAAAATCATGTTTTATAAAAATTTATTTATGCTATTTTACAGCAAATTTCGAAAGCTTTATCAACGGTTGTTATTTAACTTGCTGTGCTGATAAAAAACCAAACCAAATCCATTGCCATTGAGTCGATTCTGACTCATAGTGACCCTATAGGATAGAGCTGGAGGATTCAAACTGCAGACCTCTTGGTTAGCAGCCAAATGCCTAACCACTATGCTACCAGGGCTCTGCCTCACTAATAGGTCAAGTAAATCGATTAGACTGTATAGTAATAAAAAAACCCTAAACAAATAAATGGAAATAAACACACCTATAACTCTGTGGTTAGGAGGGTAAACTGGCAAATCTTTCTGGAAACCAAGAGCTTAAATTTAATCCATTAATTCTACTTTTTGGCATGCATCCTGTGGACCTAATTTGGAATTCAGACAAGTATTTTCTACAAAGCTGTTAACAGAAACAAAACAAAAAAAGAAGGGGGGGGGATGCCTGAAAAACACTCGGATGTCCAAAAAATGGGGGAATTGTTAAGTTAGAACTGACTTGATGACAGTGGGTTTGGTTTGGTTAAGTAAATAAAGTATAATATATTTATTCAGTGGAATATCATACTGGTCATATAAAATGTTGGTCAGAGTTTTTCAAGAATACGGGAACACATTTATGGTATAATGTTGAGTAAAAAACTCAGAAGTAGAATTTCATATACAACATAACAAGATGTAAAATTACATATGTAATATCATTATGCCCATGTTAAAAATGGATACAGAAAAATGGGGGGAAGTGCCAAAATGTTAATAGCTGCTACCTTTGGATGGTGGAATTATGGGTGAATTCTTTCCTACTTATTTAGCCCTGTATTTTCCAAATTTCCCACAATGAGCTTGTATTAGGCACATACACAGACACCTTTAAATAGCTTCTAATTCCCTGTATATTATGACTTTCGACATCAGCATCCCCTATCATGCCATCTAGGACCGGCTGAAATAGATGGGTACACTTGGTAAAACAGATATTCTCTAAAAATGTTTAGTACTTCCTGAGCCCAGTAAAACTGATGTTAAAGATATCAGAACTGTCTTCTGCACTGAATGTTTTACATCATTACTCACTGTGTACAACAAAAAGAAAGTCTTTAATTATGCAAATGTGAAAAGTATTTGCAAATGTATTATACGAGGTGATCTGAACTGAATTAGAAAGGTTCTGCTCAGATTTTGGGCAAAAGTCAGTTTGCTGTTTACTCTTCCTCATTTTCAAGCATTACTGACAGAAGCCCAAGCTATCTGACGTCTTCTGAGTTATGTTTTCATTAAAATTCTATTTTGAGCACACCGTTTGTTGAGTTGAGACAATTGGCCTAATGTTTCAAGCCAAGAAAAACTCCTGCTGAATGTGGAAAAAAAATGAGGCTTTTGGGGTTGAATAGCTTCAATTTGCTTAGAACACCGAGTGCTTTAAACTAGCCTCTTCAATTCACCAGTAGAGAGACCTTTATGAGTTATAGTCTGTGTGAGTCTTCATATGCCTGAGGCAGTCTGATTTAAAGAAAGCAAAATGAAGTTTTCTGGAAAAAAATTATTTATTTCTTGGCACCATGCGTGTGCATTATATTTTGTGAGAGAATGGTGAGGAGAAATGACCTCTTCAAACTTAACCCTCCTGTGTGTAAAGAGAATCGAAAAACATGTAATTTAGAGTTTGCAAAAAAAAAAAAAAATTTTTAGACCACATTTTAACAAATTGTTCTTGTGTATTTCCACTAACTGTTTACAAAAAACGACTTTTTTATAGACAAATAGGACAGCTGGGTGCGTCTGTTGCAGCCTGGAGAACACAGGTCCTATACAAAAAGACAGCAAATGTTTGAAATCACTCCCATCAACTGTCTACTAGGAATCTTGGTATGAACAGCCTTTTACGGAGGAGAGATATTTTGTATTCACTTTCAGCGAAATGTGTTTTTCACTCCTGCCAGGTTCCAAAAGAGTCTAAAATGGACAGATCCACAATGCAACTTCAAGTATTATAATTAAAAGCCAAACCAAACCAAAAAACAACCTTCAGGCTCAGATATTACTATGTAACTCTAAGAACAGTGCCAATTTTAAATGAGCTAGATCAGGGGTCAGCAAACTTTTTCTTAAAGGGCCAGATGGAAGTATTTTTGGCTTTGCAGGCCATATGGTCCCTGTCACAACCACTAAGCTCTGCTCTTGTAATGCAAAAGCATCCACAAATAATATATAAATGAATGAGTGGGGCTTTTTTCCAACACAACTTTATTTATAAAAACAGGTGGCAGTTGGATATGGCCTGTGGGCTGTAGTTTGTCAACCCCTGAGCTACATTAGCTAGCACTCATAAGGTAAAATCGGATCCCTGAAATCTTTTGAATAAGGACAGGCTGCTAGAATTTGAGAGTGTCACTTCCTCACCTGCTTGGAGAGGGCAAAGGATTGTACATATTGCCGTAGCAGCTGGTGTAAGGAGAATGTGCTGGAGCCTCATAGTCAGATAGCCCTACGGTTATCTGGGTTCTCCAGTTCCCAGAAGCATTTGTAGAAGACACTAGAAATAAAAATGGAAAGAGAGATAAAATTATTCGAAATAATCAAAGTGAAAAAAACATTTAGGTCATTTAGATGTATTTTATAATCAGCTGTGTGCAAACTGGAGCTTAAGAGCCGGGGATTGACCCTGATACCAAAACCAGGCAAAGACACCACAAAAAAAGAAAATTTACAGACCAATATCTCTCATGAATATAGATGCAAAAATTCTCAACAAAATTCTAGTCAATAGAATTCAGCATCATATTAAAAAAAAAAACAAAAAAAAAAAACCACGACCAAGTGGGATTCATACCAGGTATGCAAGGATGGTTTTAACATTAGAAAATCAATCAACATAATCCACCACATAAATAAAAATAAAAGAATCACAGAATCATCTCAATTGACATAGAAAAAGCATTTGACAAATTCTAACATCCATTCCTGATAAAAACTCTCAGTAAAGTAGGTATCGAAGGGAAATTCCTCAATATAATAAAGGGCATCTATACAAAACCAACAGCCAACATCATTCTTAATGGAGAGAGGGTGAAAACATTCCCTGTGAGAACAGGAACAAGACAAGGATGGCCTTTATCACCACTCCTATTTAACACTGTGCTGGAAGTCCTAGCTAGAGCAATAAGGCAAGAAAAGGAAATAAAGGGCATCCAAATTGGTAAGGAAGAAGTAAAACTGTCTCTATTTGTGGATGATATGATACTATACATAGAAAACCCAAAAGACTCCATGAGAAAACTACTGGAACTAATAGAAAGTTTCAGCAGAGTAGCAGGATACAAGATAAACATACAAAAATCAGCTGGATTCCTATACACCAATAAAGGGAACAACGAAAAGGAAATCAGGAAAACAACACAATTTACAATTGCCCCTAAAAAAAAACAAACAAACTTAGGAATAAATCTAACCAGGGAGATAAAAGACCTATATAAAGAAAACTACAAAACCCTACTGCAAGAAAAAAGAAAAAAAAGAGCAAAGGATTGAAATCAATGGCGCTCCTATTCCAATTTGGTCACTTAATGGTTGTGTGACCTTGGACAAATAGCTTATCCTCTTTCAGCTGCAGTTTCTTCATTTGTAAAGTGGGGATAATAATATAAATACATTCTGCCTAGGGCCGATAGAAGGAGCACTGGTGACACAATGGTTAAGCGCTCGGCTGCTAACCAACAGGCTGGCAGTTTGAACCCACCAGGGCTTCCTCAGGAGAAAAGACCTGGTGATTTGCTTCTGTAAAGATTACAGCCTAGGAAACCCTATGGGGCAGTTCCACTCTGTCCTATGGGGTTGCTATGAGTCAGAATTGACTTGATGACATGCAATGACAACAACAGGGCTGATACCAGGATTAAATAAGGTAATGGATGAAAATCTTTAGCACTGTGCCTGGTACAGAGTAAGCACTCAATAAATGGTAACTATTAAAATACCTCAAGAGACAAAGCAATGTGAAACAGATTTCAGCAAAGCTATTAGAAAAAAAAAAAAAAAAAAGACAAACTGGGGGTGAGGGGGGGAAGCCCTCTTCTATATGGAGAAAATCTTGCCATTGATGGCTTTGGTAGCTGGGCACACAAGACTTCAGTTGTAAAGATATGGTGATGAGTTTGAGTCTCTTGGGGGCCTTTGGAGGGAAATCATTCCATAATGTGACTTGTTGATACCTGAGTGTTTAGCGGTCAAAATCAGCAGTGGCCACTAGCAGGATCAAGACATAATTTCTGCCTTAAAAAAAAGGGCTGGGGTGGGGTGGGGTGGGGGATGTGGGTAGGATGGGAACTAATATGAGAAGGAATTGAAGAAGAGAAGATTTTGTACTACAGAAGGGCTGAACTGGAACAAGACAAGGATACAATTTCGGGGTGATGCTCAGTGAATGCCTCTTCTCTGGGTGTCTGCTGTCCTCTCTCTAAAACCAGTCAGTCCTGCTCCATGCCAGATGTATAAGGTGACCACAACGTCATGTGGGTCGTGTAAGACTCAAAAAACCAGCACTGCTCATGAATCCTTCCTGCTCTTCTCCATTCCTGCCTCAAGCTACTGACCTACTCCCCTTCTCCTTCTCATCCACAAAGCTCCTGCTACCAAAGTGGGACAAACACATTGCAAAACTCTTCTGCAGCCCAAAATGCCAAGAGGTTTTGATGAAAAGATGTAACACTCTCACTTTAAGCTTTGAAGAACTTTTAACTCTAAGTCACAGGCTGTGGAGCTTGGTGATTAAGATGTCAGACAGAACTGGGATAGAATTCCACCACCCTACTCCTTACTAGCTGTGGGGCTTGGGGAAGGTCATTTCAACGCTCTAAGCCTGAGTAGCCTTGGCTGCAAAATTTGTTGTTATTGTTAGCTACTGGATTTAGCCCCTGACTCATGGTGACCCCGTGCACAACAGGACAGAAACGTTGTGATTCACAGGGTTTTCCTTGGCTGATTTTTGGAAGTACATAGCCAGGCCTTTCTTCCTAATCCATCTTAGTCTGGAAGCTCTGCTGAAACCTGTCCAGCATCACAGCAACATGCAAGCCTCCACTGACAGAAAGGTGGTAGCTGCACATGAAGTGCGTTGGCTGGGAATCGAACCTGGTTCTCCCATCAGGAAGGTGCGAATTCTACCACTGAACCACCACTGCCCCTCTGACTGCAAAATCAGGATAAAAATAAACATAACAACAGCATTCAGCTAACAGAACTGTTGCAAAGACTAAGTGGGATAATGCATACAAGGTGCTGAGTGCACTGCAAGGCACACAGTAAGCCGCCCATAAATGACTACTGTCGTTACTGCTAACACTGAGTCACTGAGAAGGCTGAAAGGGACTATAAAATTCCTGACTAACTTGGCAAGTAATTGAAAACTTAACTCCCCATGACAATGATGCATGCCTGATGTAATATATTTCTGTAGCTGTAACACGTAGACAGAAATGAGGAAAATTCCAATAGCACTGATTCTATTCCTATCGCTTTAGCCCCTTCAAAAGTGATGTCTTTTAGTCTGTGGGACCAAATCCTGCTGGTGTCAGCAAAGGTTCACACCAGGTATGAACCAGGAAGTGTAAGGTAATTCTTACCTCTGCCCCAGATACTAAGCCAGCTGCCAGGAATGTTGAGGTTCCTGAGTTACACCTGCTTCTCCCCTGAACTCACTGTTGAAAGAGGCATCACCCCAGCCCTGTGCCCTGATGACTGTCCACGTGAATCCCAGCCCTCTTTGTTTGGTTCTTTCCTTGTATATTCTGGTCAGGCTTGGCTTCTGAAAGTTTCTTGTGCAATGCCCTAAAGTTTAGAGTGGGGAAAGGTGTTCTCTAGATCCGAGCCACAGACAATAAGAAATAATTCCAAGAGCCTTTTTATTGGTTAGGTACTGGAATAGATGATAAAGCAGAAGTTCAAAGTCCTGCACAAATAGAAGAGTATTTGAACCCAAATAGAAATCTCCATGGAAATGCCTTTTGTCAACAAGCTTATGAAACTTTTAAAGGGACAGTTTTCGATCACGACTACTCGAGGGTTCTGGAATCCCTGTACTAAGTCTTACTAAGGTGCCATGCTTAAGAGAGGGGCCAAGACTCATTATCCTCTGGTTTTTATCCATTCATTTCTTAAAACCAGTTGCTGTCAACTTTGACTCATGGAGACCCCATTTGGGTCAGAGTAGAACTGTGCTCCATAGGGTTTTCAATGGCTGATTTTTCAGAAGCAGATCACCAGGGCTTTCTTGGGAGGCACCTCTGGGTAGACTCGAACATCCAACTTTTTGGTTAGCAGCCGAGCGTGTTAACCGTTTACAACACCAGGGACTCCATTCATTTCTTACAAATTTAAAATTGTTTACTGTTCATACATTCCTCTGGCTTCCAACTAGATTGTGTGCCCACTGAGGACAGGAACTGGTTCACCACTGGCTTCTCAGCATCATGGAAGCACCTGCTTGTTTGCTGAACACATTAAACAGGCAGACTCCCCCTCCACTCCCATTTTTCTACTTAAAGCACTTTGCACAGCTGGAGTACACAGGAAGTCTTCCACAAACATTAGTGAAGTTAAGAGGCCAGAGTCAACGCATAAAGGCAACATCTCTTCTAATTGAACTCGCAAAATTCCTTAAACCAACCATAACGTATATACGATTACCAAATTAAGACGTGCAAAGTGCTTGGAACAGTGTGTAATCAACATCAGCTCCTCTTAGAATTATTACAAGTCCTTATGCAGGTACCTGAGCACTCAATACAAACTGCCTTTAGATCATCAAATTCCTGCTGGTGAACAGGGACGGATGTATCATTATAACGTTTTCTACTTGCCTGGAGGGTTTGTTCTATTCCATTAAAATATCAAACCTCAGGGGCCCGAATGTATTTAAGAGATGTGGCTGTCCACCTAAGGCCCGGAAAAGATAAAACTACGTGAAGGCCCCCAGTAGAGTGGCAAATGTAGTAGGTGCTCAATAAATGTTGGATTTGAATCGAAAACTTGCTTCACCGGACTCACGTATACTGTGTTCTTTGGAAAGCTGGAGAGAAGAACTCAGTTTTTAAGCTGATGATTCTTATTGTTACTCCATTGAATTGCTACCGCCCCTGTGACTTAGGTACTAGTCTGGTGACCCTTGAATGGACTGGTTTTGGGTGGATGGGGGACACGGGGTAAATTAAATCTGGGTGTCAGGTGCCTCCAGAGTCCCTGGGTGGTGTGAACTGTTAACATGCTCAGCTGCTCACCAAAAGGCTGGAAGTTCAAGTCCATCCAGAGGCACCTGAGAAGAAAGGCCTAGAGATCTACTTCCAAAAAATCAGCCCGTGGAGGGAGGAGTCAGCACAACATAACCAAGGCAAAGGCACACTGAAAGGCAGGGAAACTATGGTAATTACTGTAATGCACACAATCCTGCAACAATAGTATTAACAAACAATAATTTACAAATGGGTACACAGGCAGATAGGTACGCTAAAGAGATGTGGGAGGGTGTAAGGGAGCACATCTACTAGCAGACATAGGTTTGGTCGTGGATATTTCTACATACATGATTGTAGGTGCCGCATGTATATTAATATAGACAGTAGAGCACACAAGGGGCACAGTCATGGAAACTTCTTAGACATCTCCAAACCCCTCGAAGGACAAAGTTCGTAGGCTTGAAGGCAAAGGACCATAGACTACGTCAACTGGCACGACATAGTTCATAAAGACAGTGCTCTGCATCCTACTTTGGTGAGTAGCGTCTGGGGTCTTAAAAGCTTGCAAGCGGCGAGCTAAGATACAGCTATTGGTCTCTTCCCATCTGGAGCAAAGGAGAGTGAAGAAAACCATAGACTCAAGGGAGCCACTAGTTCAAAGGAGCGGACCACATGAACCACAGACTCCACTACCCTGAGACCAGAAGACCTAGATGGTGACCAGCTACCACTACCGACAGCTCTGACTGGGATCACAACAGAGGGTCCTGGACAGAGCGGGAGAAAAATGTAGAACAAAAAATCGAATTCATAAAAAAGACCAGATTTACTTGTGTGACAGTGACTGGAGGAACCCCCGAGACCATGGCCCTAAGACACCCTTCTGACCTGCAACTGAAGCCATTCCTGGAGACTACCTTTCAGCCAAACAACAGACAGTCCCATAAAATAAACAATAACAACCAACAGGAACGTGTTCCTTAGAACAATCAATTTCACGAGATCAAAAGGACAACATTTGCCGAAAAGCAAAGATGAGAAGGCAGGAAGGGGTACGAAAATCCAGACAAAAGGAAATGGGGAAACCAGAGCAAAAACAGGGAGAGTGCTGACACTTTGTGGGGAATGCAACCAATGTCATGGAACGCTTTATGTACAAACTATCAAATGGAAAACTAATTTGCACTGTAAGCTTTCACCTAAAGCACAATAAAAAATTAAAAAGAAAACCCTATGGAACAATAATTCCCCTCTGACACATCTGGGGTGGCCATGAGTTGGGGTCGACTCGATGCCAACTGGTTTGGTTTTTTTGTATCATACACCTCCACCATATTCTTACCTGAAGAGTAGGATGATGCCCGACTGCTTGGAGAACAAGGTATTTGCAGCCCAGGAAACCCCAGGCATCTCTGTGATCCCCTGTCCGAGTCGAAGCTAGTCTGCGGGCTGTGGCCCTGATCCTTCTGCCCAGAGGCCCGCTGGTACCAGCCACGCAGGTGCTCCGCGACTAAGGCCTTGTGGATATTTTTGGTGATGTGCTCCGATTTAGTGACTGCCTTTCTTGGCAGCCGGAGAGTTGCATATGGGTTATGAGGCACCCGGTCCACCTCATCTTCATGAAAGGACTTACTGTAGTCCCTTTGGTGGTCATATCCATAGTGGGCTGAGGACCGGTAGGAAGGGTTGACACTATATTGTCCTTCAGTGTCATTTTCATAGACGTAGCTGCCACTGTAATAAAGATCACACTCTGCATATGGCGTGTACCCCGCAATATAGTAACTGGAAGAGGGCTGCTCCTGACTCTTGGGGTAGATGCCGTTCCTCAGGCTATCCTTTGGTGCTAGGTTGGGCATGCTTCCTGAATTTGAAGTAGAAACATTCTGCTTCTTTGACCTTCTCCGACCCCTGGCCCGAGTGTCCAGAGTCTGGGTGGTGTAATACGGGCCGGTAACTGGTGTCACACAGTAATATTCTGTGCTCGATTGGCTGGTGTAGGAAGAACCGTCATCGAGGATTTCAGTGCTGCTGCTTCTTTGGGATTTGGAGAGGGAGAAAAATGGCTTATCGCTGTCCATCTCAGAGAGCAGGTGGGACTGGGACTCGAGGCTTCCACTCCGCTGGCGGCAGTGCTGAGATGAAGCTTCGGGCCTGGAAAGAGGACGAGGGCACACTTGTAAGCCAGAAAGGAGGAAACGAGGACAAGTATAAGGAGGAAGAACACCACGCTGAAGGACTTAACCGCTTCTGAATTGCAACACAGCTTTTAAAATTCCCAAAGCTAACTGCACACCGGGATCAATTTGCACATTTGAGTTCAATGTTATCGTCGTTGGCTGATTCCAACTCAGGACCCTACGTGTGTAGAGTAGAACTGCTCCGTAGGGTTTTTCAGGCTGTGACCCTTCGGAAGCAGATTGCCTGGCCTGTGTTCCGCAGCACCTCTGGGAGGGTTTGAACCACCAACCTTTTGGCTAGTAGTTGAGTGCTTAACGGTTTGCACCACCCAGGGACCCTACGTTCAGTGCACCATAGCCCAAAGGAGAGAAGAACTGGGTTCCGTCGACTGTGCAATCCACATCCTTTCTTGAGGGTGAGGAGATAAACTGATGATGCACAACCTACATCAAAGCCTGAACAAAACCCACGTATCTTTGCAGGGCCGTCTCTTCTAATAGCAATATTGGTATACATTCGAATAGGGTGGAGGCAGCATTGCACACCGGGGCAGGCCTGGGCTCTGAGTCAGTGATATCTGTGTTGACTCAGGGCTCACTTTCCAGCAGTATGAACTTGGGCAAGATATTTAACCTCTGTGAGTCTCCCTTCCACCTTTGTAAAATGAGGACGATAAAGTATCTACTATCTACCTCAGAATAGGTTTGTTGTGGCAACTAAGTAATATAATGCATAGAAAACATTTTAGCATAGAACCTGGCACTCACTAGACACTTCAAAATGTTGCTATTTTCATTATCTTCATCATCACCATTGAATAACAAATTTAACCTTTTCTTAAGATGAGAACTGTAGTCTCTGGTTAGGGAAATTAAAGAACAAGGAATCCAATATATACCCAATGAAATCAACTATATTTTCTTTGCTGGCATATTTCAAACTAAATCAGAGTCCAGAAGCAGAAAAGTCACTCAATATGATTAAAACACACAACAAGGTAAGACAAAGTCTCAAACCAAAAATCCACAAAGCCAAAGCAACTGGAATGACGCGCTCTTACTCCAAGTGGCTGCTGCTGTACGCGTTGCGGGTAAGGACCGGCGTGGTGGGCATGCTCTGTCCTCCCTGCGGCCGCCTCTCCGGGGTTTTGTAAGCGCTGCTGTGTGTCGACAGCATTTCTCTGTGAAGATAAAAACAGAGAGATTCAGAAAACGATAAGCTTCCCAACATCTTCAGCAACCTTGTCATAAACTGATAGGAAGCTTACTGGAAACTGAAAGAAAGAGCACAGAGAGAAAAACGGGCAGGATGTCCTTGTAGCTTAGTGTCTGGGTAGGTCCTAGATGAGTTTTAGGAGACGCGTATGTGTCTGACTCTCTGAGTCATAAATATGAAGGGAAAAAAATAAAAGACCTTTTTAAAAAGAGTGTCTTCTTCACAGCTTATAAAGACAATGCTCTACATTCTACCTTGGTGAGTAGTGTCTGGGGTCTTGAAAGCCTGTGAGCAGCCACCTAAGATACTCCACTGGTCTCATCCCTTCGGGAGCAAGGGAGAATGAAGAGAACAGGATACAAGGAAAAGATTAGTCCAAAGGACTAACTGTCCACAGCTACCAAGGCCTCCACCGGCCTGAGTCCAGTACAGCTAGATGGTGCCCGGGTACCACCACTGACTGCTCTGACCAGGATCACAACAGAGGGTTCTGGACAGAGCTGGAGAAGGATGTAGAACGTAATTCTAACTCACAAAAAAAAAAAAAAGACCAGATTTACTGGCCTAAAGGAGACTGGAGAAACCCCGGGAGCATGGCCCCCAGACACCCTTTTAGCTCAGTGGTGAAGTTATCTCCAAGGTTCACCGTTCAGCCTGGGAGTGGACAGCCCCATAAAACCAAATGAGACTAATGAGGTACAGGAGTCCAGTGACAAGGGCCAGAAGGCAGAAGGGGACAAGGAAGCTGGTGACAGGGAACCCAAGGTTGAGTAAGGATATTGTTGATGTGTTGTGAGATTGTTAACCACTGTCATAGGGCAACATTTGCAGTAACTGTTAAATGAGAAACTATTTTTTTCTGTAGACCTTCATCTTAAGTAAGAATAACAGCACAATTGGAAGAGCGTAGTCAATGTCACTGAACTGTGCATGCAGAAATTTTTGAAATGGTTATCTTTGGCTATGTGTATTTTCACCAAAAAAAAAAAAAAAAAAAAGGTTGAGAAGTTAGAGGGTTAATATGTTGTGGGGTTGTTAACCAATGTCATAAAACAATATGCGTACTACTGTTTCATGAGAAACTATTTGTTCTGTAAGCCTTCACCTGAAGTACAATAATAAAAAAAAAAAGAGTGTCTTCTTTTGACTGAACATAACCCCTGTTGCCATCAAGTTGATTCCAACTCATAGCAACCCTACAGGACAGAGTAGAACTGCCCCATAGGGTTTCCAAGGAGTGCCTGGTGGATTCAAACTGCCGACCTTCTGGTTAACAGCCATAGCTCTTAACCACTATGCCACCAGGGTTTCCTGACTGAACACAGTAGATCGTAAACAACTAGAGCAGGGGTTGGCAAACTTTATCCGTCAATATTAAATAATAGTAATATTTTTATATAGTAATAATAACATAAACAATAGTAAATATTTTGACTTTGTGGGCTAAAGGGACTCCGTTGTGACTACTCAGCTCTGCCAAGGAAATGCAAAAGCAGCTATAGACAATATGTGAATGAATGGGCATGGCTGTGCTCCAAGAAAACTTTATTTATGGACACTGCAATTCAAATTCCATATTTTCACATACTGTAAAATATTTCTTTCGATTTTTTTCCACCTATCAAAAAATATAAAACACCCTTTTAGCTCAGTAATGAAGTCACTCCCGAGGTTCATCCTTCAACCAAAGATTAGACAGGCCCATAAAACAAAATGAGATCAAAGGGGCACACCAGCCCAAGGGCAAGGACGAGAAGGCAAGAGGGGACAGGGAAGCTAGTAACAGGGAACCCAAGTTCGAGAAGGGCGAGTGTTGACATGTCGTGGGGTTGTTAACCAATGTCATAAAACAATCTGGGTACTAACTGTTTAATGGGAAACTAGTTTGTTCTGTTAACCTTCATCTAAAGTACAATTATCTATCTATCTATCTAAAAGTGATTTTTAGCTCCTGTCCCATACAGAAACAGGCAGTGGGGCCAATTCAGCCTGCAAGCCAGGGTCTAAAGGGTAACATCTTTAAATCACTTTGCATTGCTCAACTGAGACAAATGAGGAAAAGACTGTATTATCTATTTTACAGTTTAAAAAAGTGTTTAAGTCCATGTTTATGAATAGGATCCGAAGTCAGTCCTGTCCCCTGATTTAGCAGAGTAATATTTAATGACAGTTTGCTTAGAGCATGGGTTACAAAAGTGAATTTTGGACACTAAACCCAAATCTTGATTATAATGAAAGTCATCATACCCAAACCTAACACAAATCACATGGACTTTGAAAACAAGGAACACCTAAATGAGTTTTTAAAGGATCTCTTAAAAACACAGCCACTTGATATGAACAACAAGCAACTGAGTTTTTATGCTTCCATTTGCTCGTAAGTAGAATGAGCAAGATAACATCTTCTGCAAAGGTTAAGTGAGATCAATCGAAAATGTGGTCAATCATTTTGGAGAAAAGATTTCACAGCTGCCAGGTATGAACCTTGCTGATGGTATAATCTCTCACCTGGACTGCCTGGTATCCACAAACTTTTCATTGATGGACGACTTTCTGAAATGGATTCGCTCAATACCGAGAGACTTGGGGGGAAGAATCCTTGGAGAACGAGGGACCGAACTTGAACGCTGCCCAGCCAGAGTAGAGGAGTCATTGGCTGTAGTAAGCGAATAAATGAATGAATAAATAAGTAGGTAAGTAGGTAACCAAGTAAGTAAATACATATCTTGCCAACACCTCAAAAAAGAAATATGGTGAACAAAGTGTTCTTCCGAAGATGATGCATTTAGAAGTATATAACATTTGGGGAATTAATTTTTCTATTTTATACATTAGAAAAAAGAAATTACTCGGTTCTCTCCTGAGCACATGATTCAACTTTTGCCATCTCAAGAGGTGCCACTCCGAACAAAGAAATCACTCAGGTGGTAGGGGTGATACTGTTATACTGCCCTGAAAATGCGGCCCGGGATACTTTGTTCACCTTTACTTCTAAAGTTCTTGGGCCTCTCTGCCTGACCAAAGGCTCACCCTGTCATTGAAAGTGCTGAAACAGAGAACTAATTTATGCTAAGTCATTAGAGGCTTCTTGCGTCTCCCGCTGATATCTGCGTTTTCAAAGAGGAAAGGCAAGAATGACTAAACTTTAGCTCAAAGGAAGAATTCTGAAATGGTGGGATGTGCATCATAAAACTTAAGGGACACAGCAATGGTGGGAGTTAATAGCCTCTCTAAGCTCTTCAAAAAAACTACAAATCACATATGACAGACAACAAACTCGTCTGTTTAAGCACAAGGTGACTAATAGGAAATACCCAATCACTTGATATGAAACCCATTTCACCATGAAATGTATTGAATAAACACAGGTCATTACAAGAGGTAAGGTCTACCTGATGGAACTGATAAAATGACACATAACCCAATTTCTAGAACGTGTTTTTTTTCCTAAGAAAAACAAAGACAAAACAAAAAAACTCCCACTTATCCAGAATGCAGTGATGATCCAAGTCCACGTTATAATTTCTCGGTATTGATACTGTACTCCAGACATATAAGATGTCACCACTGGAGAAGCTGGGTGAAGGACTATGCATTTTCTATGCAACTTCCTGTGAGTTTATAATGATCTCTAAAAGGAAAAAACCCTACAGTCTTAGAAATCCCTGTTGAGAGACTTACTTGCTCATGTTATGGTATTCTAATTCCCTGAAATCATGTGATTTGTATGGTCTTGTTCGTTAATGTTGAGTTAAGCTGAATACAGGTCAATTATAGTACCTCCTGTCTCAACCATTTTGCATAAATATGAGTTACTTTATTCTACTTTTCCAAAAAGAATACCAAGTAGACTTTACTTAACTAAAAAACAAAACAAAAAACTCAGTATTTCAGAATATATAACATTTTTCAAATGAAAAAGGGGAACCACTTACGATCATCATAGGTGGTAGTGTCAGATAAGGAGCTACTCTCTGATGGGATTACGTCTTCTGTGAATAAACATAACCACCTTTAGTACAACCGTGCATCGATATACCCATAGCAAGTTTAACAAAGCAATCCTCAGTGGAGTACAGTTCGTTTTTAATTAGATAAATATAACTAATTATACTGCATTAAGAATAATTAGCTATTGTAAGAAACTGAATCACCTACTGCTGAAGATATACACATTTTACATATTGTCCAAGTATTATATTGGACTATTTCTGAAAATGGAACTGACTTCAAGGGAGTTTTGATTTTAAAATCAGTTTTTAGCCTAGCTTCTATACTGGACAAAAACTTCACCCTCGACAATGAGTGCTTACAACCAGCAACCTAGAAAGGTCATTTTTGCCATAAATGCTAAATACTATGTAAAATACACTTGAACCCTCGTTTGCAAATTTACTGGTAGTACACCATTTTGACCCTTCCCTGAAGAAAAGGGCCTTGTCTTAATAGAGTGTGGAGACTTCTGTGGTGTATGAGCCTTTGAATTAGAGCAAGGTTTCTCAATAGTGGCACTTTTGACATTTAGAAGAGATAATTTTTTGCTGTGGGGGCTGTCCTGTGTATACTGGGGTGTTCGGCAGCATCTCCTGCCTCCACCCACTAGCTATCAGCAGCACCCTCTTAACCCCCCTGTTGTGATAACCAAAAATGTCTCCACATTTTGGGGGACATCTAGGTCAACTGGCATAACAAAGTTTATTAACAAGATGTTCTGCATCCCACTTTGGTGAGTGGCGGCTGGGGTCTTAAAAGCTTGTGAGTGGCCAACTAAGGTGCAGCAATTGGTCCCAACCCACCTGGAGCAAAGGAGAATGAAGAACACCAGAGACAAAAGGGCCACATAAACCAGAGACTCCATCAGCCTGAGACCAGAACTAGATGGTGCCCAGCTACCACCAATGACCGCCCTGACAGGGGGCACAACAGAGAGTCCCTGACAGAGCAGGAGAAAAGTGGAGTGCAGACCTCAAATAGTACTAAAAAGACGAGACTTAATGGCTGACTGAGACTAGAGGAATCCCAGAAGACATGGCCCCCGGACTCTCTGTTAACCCAGAACTAAAACCATTCCCGAAGCCAACTCTTCAAATATTAGACTAGACTATAAAACATAAAATGATGCTAATCAGGAGTATGCTTCTTAGTTCAAGTAGATACATGAGTCTAAATGGGTAACTCCTGTCCAGAGGCAAGATGGAAGGCAGAAAGGGATAGGAGCTGGTTGAATGGACATGGGGGACCTGGGGTGGAAAAGAGGAGTGTGCTGTCACACTGTAGGGATTGCAACTAGGGTCAAATAGCAATGTGTGTATAAATTTTTGTATGAGAGATTAACTTGAGCACGCCTGAAGTACACACACACACACACAAAAGTCTCCATACATTATGTCATTGGTGGACAGCGGAGGCACAAAACTGCCCCTGGTTGAGAACCACTGAATTAGACCTAAGTTCAAATTGTGATTTTCGCATTTATCAGGTGTGAGACCTGGTGTAAAATGACTTAATCTCTCTAAGCATCATTTGGTTCAACTCTAAAATGGGGATAACTATAGTAATGACTGCATAGTGCTATGGGGAGCATTCAATGAAATAATGCATGGAGGGCCCTTAGCCCAGCTCCTGGCACATGACAAATTCTCAATAAATGTTAGCTATACTTATTACTTTTATTACCTCTACACAGCGTTCTGTTGAAAGAACTCTGCTGGCTAGAAACACACATAGTACTCTGAGTATTACTGGCACCATCCAATGTTAAATAGTGAAAAGAGACATCTCAGATGTGTTGATCTGCTTTGGCAAATCATTCCACACCCAGTGTTGAGTGTATTGGCAAGGCTACAAGCAAACAGGACACCTCAATGTAAGCTTCACAGCCATTATGAGGGGGCTCTCCCCATCCAATCTCAAATGTTAATCTCTAACACAGCCAGGCAGAATTTCTCTTAATTTAGACACACAGTGGGGTTTGGAGGCGAGGTGCCAGTACAGTCAGCTGTCAGGCACACTAAAAAAAAAAATCTATTCAATATATGTTCAGCCACTGTCACCATCTGCTGCCCAAATGTCAGTCATAGTGAAGGAGAACACTTGAATCTTGCACACTTTGGGATGAATGGGCCATGACAAATGGCCACACAAGCAAAGTACACTGCTAATCACCCATGTTTGTAGGTAACCATGGCCAAGGCCAACTGGATCTCTTATTTAGAGCCAACGCCGCCCTGAATTCTCCAGCTATAGTTGACTGATACTTCTGGGCTCATGTCTGTGCATTTCCTTTTCAAATGCCATATTTCTGCTTTAAAAATCATATGCCCAAGACTTGAGCATACTTTAAAGCCAGTTACCACATTCATCAAATATAAGGTGTCACTGGGAGTAAAATGTTACTATTTCATATCCCAGTAAAACAAGAAAAGATACTGCCAATTGTAATTGTAAGACACCTAATATAAGAAATATCTCAATTTCATAGACGTTAAAAGATGAAAAAGTAGTCATGAGATCAAGGAAATACATCATATATCGGCCAACAATCATGACTATAAATAGTGCTGATAAATGTGGAAGGCCAACTGGACTTGAAATCTATCTAAACGAGATTTCTCTGATTACCTTTTTTTCTGAAAATGAAAGTAATAGATACATAGTGTTGAGAATTAGGAAAATACAGGAGTATTAAGAAGAAAATGAAACTGTTTGAAATTCCATCATTAATATTTTTAAGTATTTCCCAAACAACCTTGCACGTGCACGGTCCACAAATTTGGGATTGTGCTGTGGGTACAACTCGGTATCCTGCCTTTCAGCATTTCACACTATATCACGAACATTTTCCAGCATCATTAAATAACCGCCAATAATGGTAATAATTCTAAGAGTGCATCTCTATCCACACATCTATGGCTAGGTCCTTAAGAAAATGCATGGTCTGCTGGATAGGGCCCAGTTCTCTTAATATCCTGTACTGACAAACGTATTTCATGCAAAGACATCAGGCCAGTTAAAGGTGAGTCTGTCTTACGATGAACCAGTATTTCTGTGCACACTCTTTCACCCTGAAAAGTAAAACAGTACAATAGTATACTATTTCAATAGTGAGAATGTCACTGAAAATCAAGCTTCTAAACGTGTACGACTGAAATTCCAAACCATTTTTATCCTAAGAAGCTTACTCTTGATCCTGTTCTTTCTTCCGTCCCATTGCTCAGCAAATGAACTGGCTTGGGAATGCCACATAACCATCAAGAGCACTGACTATGTCGTGACTCAAAAAACCTTACATATTACTAACCTGGTAAAACAACTGTTGCTTTCTGGCTGGGTTTCTTTCCACATCTCATTCGGTATTCATTTACTGCATTTTCGATCTCCTGCAGCTTTTTCACGGCATCTGTGTAGTCTTGCTTCCGTTTTTTCTTCACGGTTTTACAAAGGTCTGGCTCCCTGGCTAGTTTCTTGGCAGCTTCAACTAGCTTTTGCTGTATTAGGAAATTGCTCTCCAGTTCTTGCAAAGCAGGATCCTGCATACATATTATTAATCATACTGTTTTAATTTTGTGATCATATACAGTCACTCTCAGATGCATTGGACAATAAAATGCAATGTCTGGTACATTCTTCCATCAGATGCTTTTTGAGAAAAAAATCCAAACTTTCCTGCATAGGCATCCTTACGTACTTTCCTAGCAGGTAAGACCTCCCTTGTCCATCTTACTTGAACTTTTCATTAGTCCAAGCCTCTTCCCTTTGCACGGGAGGGGATGGCCCTTCCTTCATTCAGTTGGTTGGGTGAAGATCATCTTTTTCAAGAGATTCTTAACCCAAGACTCATTGATGCACAATGTTGTATTCATATGTATAACTTTAGAGACAGATAAACTGGAACTTGTTTCTTCTGTCTGGTGGTTCTTGGTTGTGTGGACCTGGGCATACTGCTTCATTTCTTAACGCCTCAATTTTTTTTCCCTTTTTTGTAAAAGAGAGCTAATGCTCACCTTATAAAAGTGTGGTGAAGATTAAATGAGATGATGCGTATGTGTTGCTTACCTAGAGCTGGGTACACAGTGAGCACTCGATAGCAAAGCTCAGTTTATTACTGATATAAACAGCTATTGTTTTCTAAAGTGAAGACTGCTAAATTTTCTAAAAGACACATGGGTAGAGTCATACAGTTTAATGACGTAAAAATGAAAAATACTGGCTAGCAAATCTTTTAATGTTATTATAGCTGCGTGCTTTACATGTATTATCTCATTTAATACTCATTGCATACCTCAGAGGGAAGTATGGTCATTACCCCCATTTTACAGATGAGGAAACTGAGACTTGCAAAATGAAGCTTTAGGGAGGGTAAGCTACTTGCCAGAGGCTACTCAGTTCTCAGTGGAAGAGTCCAATGCTGGGGTTCTTAATTCTTACAATACAGTTTCTTAATTTGTAAAGATTCAGCGATTATTTAATGTTGTCCACGTTTTGGGGAGTACAGTAGTAGGAAAATAACTCAGTTTTAATTGGTGTGTGCATGAAAAGAAAGGGATCACTTTGGTCTAAGCTATCTATTTTGACTGGTGAGATTAAAACGTACAGCATTGACTCAAAAACCCAAGGAACGAGTGAGTCCACCACGTTCAATGGATGCTGTCTGGTCTCGCTGGTAGTAGATGTGCTCAGAGCTGGGGGTCGTACCTCTTCACTTGGCAGCAGGTTGTCATCTAACCTGAACGCAGTGCCCACGCGCCTTCGCACCTGAGGGGGCTTCTCGCCTACACTCAGTGGATACTCCTTTGGCATTTTGCCAGTGAGTTCCTGGAAAAAGAGGACAGAATTGAGAGGGGATCATTGTCATTGGCCTGAACTGACAAACACAGTTTGAAGAACCTGAAAACATGGATGACACTCACAGCCTCCCGCAAGCAGATCTTCTTCAGTTCCTCGACTTTCTGCAGGAGTTTTTCTTGTAACAGCTTTTCCTTCCTCTTGAGTTCCAGGATTTTCTCTCTTTTTTGTTCCTCACTAACCTCTGAGTCCTGGGAACCTGGGGGTGGGGGAGGGAAGCAGGGGAGGTTTATACAAGGCATGTTTCCTTCCTGTTTAAAAGGACAAAGGATTTTGAAGCCGAACCTGCTATTAAATGGTAGTTTATTTCTTCTCTCCTTGTTTCTGAACATAATAAAAGGAAATTGGAGAACATTTTCTCATGCTTCTGGGCATCAAACAGAGCCTGCTAATAAAATGTGCCCTTTGCATTCTGGCTCCGTCTTTTTGGAAGAAGTGATAAAAAGCTTAATGTTGCAGGTACACCCAAGAAAAAATGTCTTTTTTCCGAGCAGGAGAAAAGGTAAGATGTTCCTTGAGATTAAATGTTAAAAAGGTTCTTTTAGAAAGCAAGCAAGTGAGGCAGTGGGACATCCTGTGCAAAGGAAAGTTAGACATCAGAAGTTTGTTAGGCAGAAGAAAGTTATACATTCTAGAAGTTCTTCAGAGGGAGGACTTGGGGGCAGCAATCACATTTTGACGGCAGTCATGTTTGTATAGTACGTTCTATTACATGTATAATTAGACAATTGTCTGTATCAAGAAAACAAAGATGGGGGAAAGCTGATGGAACTTATGGGGAGAGGGGGAAGGAACAAATGCCCTCTCAAGCCACCTCTGGGAACTCACTATCTTTGTATCTAGTGCTACTTCTACAATCTGACTGCCTATAATTTAACTTTCTTTTGACACTTTCTAAAATTAGTTCAAAATTGTGGCACACTATAAATGTTTATATACTTACTTATTTCCTAAAACAATGGGTTAAAAGATGCATTTGGAAGTGGTTTCTGTGGTGATGGTGGCACAGTGTGATGAACACAATGTCACTGAATTGTCCACGTTAAGAATGTTAAACAGCAAATGTTATGTGACACGTATATGTACCACAATTAAAAAGCAGGGGGAGGGTTATGACCAAAAAATATATATATATTAAACAAAACAAAGATGGCTTGCACTTTTTTCACCCTCCCAGGTATTACCTGAGGAGATTAAACTGCCGTTGCTCGCCATGATGAGCTGATTTTTTGCCTCCAGTGACACCAGTTTGGAGACCCTCGGTGTTCCCGTCTCTGTCAAATCCATTGCAATGTCGTCTAAACTCCTGGCCGAAGGAATTTTTGCCTAAGTGGTACACGGCAGTGAAACAAAATTAACTCAATCTGACATACCTCGAGTAAATAAAAGAGTATAGCTACTATAGACTAAAAATGTCAACAAGCGTGATAATGTGAACTTTTTATATATTAAAATTCAGAAAAAACACGAGACTTAAGCTTTGCAGCTAAAATATTCTTAGTAACTATGCATGATTCTCTCCCATGGTGTGGCTCAGTCATTAACTTTAAAATGTCACCAGCAATGCCACCCGTGTACACACACAAACACGCTGAATCGATGGCAAATCTTACAACTTTTAAACCAATACTTACGTAGCCCATCTTTTAAATGTAAGAAAAACTAAAATATTTGGTGGTAAAGTTTAAATAATTGGTGGATTGACACAGTGGCTGCAACAATGGGCTCAAATATAGCAATGACTGTGAGGATGGTGTAGGACCGGGCAGTGTTTCATTCTGTTGTACACGGGGTCACTATGAGTCCGAACCGACTCGATGGCACCTAACAACAACAAAAGTTAAAAAAAAAACAAAAAAAAAACTAAAAGAGCAAAAACCCAAGTGTTTGCATCTTTTCTGAGAAAGCTTATCTTCTGAACAGAAAGCAAACGAGAGATTGGAATCTGTCCCTATGGTAAGGCTTCTGGTTACTTACTTTGCTCTGCTTCCGGTCCAAGTAAAACTGATGCTGACTAATTGCCATCACCCAGATGGATTTGATGAGAGAAGAGTTTGCATACCAGGTCTGCACAAAGAGGCCACTTTGCCCAAAGGTCCTTCTTGACACTGAAATCCTGAAAGATTAAGGAAAGAACTCAAATTATTTGCCTCTGGCCCAGCACAATGCAAAACGTACCCAGGGAATAATGTTGTAACAAAGCATCTTCTTCTTAATTGTCTTCCTGCTGCACTCGGTCTTCTGCTGACAAGAGCCAAGCTTCTCATTTTCTCCTTTTATGACAAACATTGGCCATAACCTAGGTGCTGTCTTTCTGTATAAGCCAGTGTATTAAAACACCACACACACACACACAAAGCAGGCAAGGAATTCGTCAACTGAGAGGTTGTACTAAAAACGTTTGGTTAAAAATCATAAGCTGCACAACCATCACAAGTTGTAAGAAATAAATGTGATGCTATTTTATAGATGAAGCAACCAAGACCTGTGGGATCAGCACGTTTTCCAAGGTGAAAGGGTATTTCTGAGGTAGGTAGATTTGAATGGCTGACATTTTCAGAGCATAGACATAGTGATACCATCTGAAAATGTACAAGTCCACAGCTGGTCCAGAGTATTGCTTGTGCAAAGATTAAAAAAGGGAGGGGGAGAGGGAAGTCAGAGGGGGTTGGGAAGCGTAGGGAGAGTGACAGACGGACAGACACTGTGTGCATGTGTGTGTGTGTGTGTGTGTGTGTGTGTGTGTGTGTGTGTGTTTTGGGGAGAACTAATGTTCTTTGTTGGAATTGCCTTATCTCATTGGGTCATCTTTTTGGCACAGCTGCTTCCCCCCAGCTTTCTGACCTCCAAACATCTATAAATGTATCTTTGTAGGAAAAAGCAACCACTCCGGACCGAGTAAGAATTTCTCATGAGAACTTGGACCTTGATTCATGTTCAAAACTTGGTAACTGTTTTTTCAAAGTGACCAAAACAAATTACTAGTCATTAAACCAGTTATCATTGAGCTGATTCTGACTCATGGCAACCCCCTGTATGTCAGAGTAGAACTGTGCTTCCATAGGGTTTTCAGTGGCTGAGTTTTCAGAAGTAGGTCACCAGGGCTTTCTTCTGAGGTGTCTCTGGGTAAACTTGAACCTCCAACCTTTTGATTAGCAGCTGAGCAAGTTAACCATTTGTACCACACAGGGACTCCTGAAAGTGACCAGGACTACCAAACTTTAACACGAGCAAAAGACCTGAATAGGTATTTCCCTAAAGAAGAAATACAAAGGGCCAGTAAGTACATGAAAAGATGCTCAGCATCATCAGTCATGCGAGAAATGCACATCAAAACCACAATGAGATGCTACTACACACTTATGAGAACGGTTATAATTTAATTTATAATTTAGGATGTGGAGAACTTGAAAGCCTCACACAGTGCTGATGGGAAAGCAAAATGGTGAGCCACTTTGGAAAGCCATTTGGCAGCTCCTCAAAAGGTTAAACGTAGAGTTACAATATGGCCCAGCAATTCCGCTCCTAGCTATATACCCAAGAGAAATGAAAGCAGACATCCATACAAGCACTTATACACGAATGCTCTTAGCAGCATTATTCATAAAGGGACCAGATCAACATAGAGAAAAGTCTGTGACCCTCACCTTCTTGGATCGTGAACTTCCACAGCAAATTTTTTCTCACGGAAGTATAAATTCTCCAGCTGTTTCCATTGGAATAACTAAAAAATGAAGAAGACAGAAAAGCCACAGAGCTTTAGTTATTTTTATTTTTTCTAAACGTACAGATCAGCTTCATAATCAAATGCTTTTAGGATCCCAGGAAGGCCTGCACTGATGAGATTTCAAGCACAAGTACATGACTCAGTCTTTTCCACAAATCAACTACAACCGGAAACCATTTCATCCTTTTTTCTGACAGTAATCTTTAATTATTAAGTTTCATCTCACCGGTAGATCTTCCTTGAACAATAAAACTAGGCATCTGTAGAGGAACATGCATACTATTTTTCCTCTGACTCACCTAGGTGAAAGAGTCAATAGTGAGTGAAATCCTCCTAGATTCCAGTAAGCATGTGTCTTCTGCCCAGAGATGCTGGCTTCACTTTTAAATGGAAAAATATTCAAAGAGGTGTTTCAGTGAGACCAGAGATTAGATTTCAAAAGACCGCAAAGTGAAAGTAAAACGGAAGCCCACGTCGAGGTGATTCACAGTCTGCCCACTCAAGCCACCGAAACCTATGACTGGGAATTGGAGGCCAGGGTCGGGGGCTGACGCTGGTGGTGTCCTCCTCCTTCCTGAGCTACAGCCCCAGTTTTTACAAATAGAATCCAGCCTCTGTACTTGCAATGCTGACCCTAAAGCACTGTGCTCAGTGGTATCTGCCACTTGGTCAGGAGAAACAGGCTTTATTAGCAATGTACATCTGAAAACCAAAGAATCACTTGGTAAACGGCAGCTCATTCACAGAAATGAGTACGCCTGCAAGGGGTCTTTCCCAGTCTCCCATGTTAGATCTTGTACTAGCCTGAGCCTCAACTTGTCCTTCTCAACGGGGATTTGAGAGTTGAATTCTTCCCTACCCCAGTCTTGATAATTAGGGAATAATAGTGCAGCAATTTCATTCCATTATCAGACATTGGATGGATTTTAAAATTATGTGCAAAGAATCTTACAAGAGCATTTCAGTTGTCTAAATAGTCACAATTTTTCAATAGCTTGGTTAGTGTTTAAGAACTTTCTGCAAAGCCCTATCAGCAAACCCATTTCGTGAAGTACAGAAACCAAGACTTTTCACAAACATGTAAACCTCATGTAAGGGGCCAGAATGAGCTGAAGGTCCCTGTGTACATGCAGTTGTGCAACGAAAGTGCTCAGACCGAACCCCCAACCCCAACAGAGTAAAACAAACCAGCTCACACTTAGAACACAACCTTTCGTGGTCCTAACACACAGCCATCTGTAGCTACAACGTTCACGCAAGTTCAGAGAGGAATTAGTGAAAGCACACAGCTACATACCGATTTCCTAATATGTCCGTGGGCTTGAGGCTTTCATTTCTTTAAATCCTCGGGTTCCAAAAATGGGATTGAAATATGAGGGGAAACCCACGAGTTCCTTCCACCTCCCCGCTCCCGGACAGCCGCTCCAGTGAGTTCTGAACCGAATTTCATAAGACACTTAGGTGTAACTCAGTTTCACAAACCGAGCCTCCCACAGCTGACACACCGCTGACATCAGCAACTCTGTCGAGTGGCACCTCCCCAGTCCTACTCCACGCTGGCCGGGAGAGGAGACCAAAGTTCTCACTAGCAGATTTCCCCAAAAGCGAGAGACATTTTTAAATGGGGTGCAGTTTGGATTCGGATGAGACTTTCCGGGAAGTGAGTTGCTTTGAATCCAGACAGATTTCACCGGAGGCTGTTTTTGGGAGACATTTCTACCCAGCGTTACTCACCCTGGATGTGAACAGGTTCTACAGGAAGAGTTACAATGCAGCTCAGCTGTGTTTTCCTTTGCGTCCATTCCCACACACATAAAAACCAGGGCTGGACTTGAAACATGATCTCTGAAAGCCACCACCTCCCCTTTGTCACTTACAAATGTGAAACGCTATCGCTTTTGACTCCATTCATCACGTTCCTGCACTGAGGGCAAACGTGCTCCCTCTGAGGACCAAAACCCAAACCCGTTGCTATGGAGTCAATTCTGACTCACAGCCACCCTGCAGGACAGAGCAGAACTGCCCCATAGGGTTTCCTACGCTGTAATCTTTACGAAGCCGACTGCCACTTCTTTCCCCGCAGAGTAGCTGGTGAGTTCTAACCACTGACCTTTTGGTGAGCAGTAAAACTGCATCACCGGAGCTCCTTCCTGTGAGCACAAACTCTGCTTAAAAGGTGAAAGGCTCTGACTTATTCAGAGAATTCAAAATAATTAAATAGCAAGTGGGTTTGCAAAAGAAGATATGGGAATAAGATTGGATTTTTAAGTCTGAAACCCCAAAACCAAACCTATTGCCATCGAGTTGATTCTGACTCATGGCGACCCCATGTGTTAGAGTAGAACTGCTCCATAGGGTTTTCACGGCTGTGATCCTTACAGAAGCAGATCGTCAGGTCTTTCTTCCACACCACTGCTGGGTGGACCACCCAGGGACCCTAAGTCTGTGCAGCAAAGCCATTTCCCCACCTGAAATCTTAGTTTGTGCAAAATATGATTTCATATATATGCCTGTAATAATATAAAAGTGGGCTGGAATGATGCAAGCTTAATTCTTGACAGGGGTTGCCTCTTCGGAGGGAGGGGTGGAACAGCCAAGGGCTATGTAATACAGAAAACGTCCATGTAACCGGTGATGTTTACTTTTTATTAACAAAGTTAAGATGAAGCAAATACAACAAACTATTAATAATCATCAATTCAGCTAGGTAGGCAGGTGTTACCATATTCTTGGTACTCTTCTGTATTTTTTCTCAAAATAAAAGAGCAAGAAAACTTTATATAAAATGAACACAGTTTCATCAATTTTATAGGAGACTGGGACTTCCAGCTCCCAGCCATGTGAGAGGTCCCGACTGTAGACATTTCATAACATTATTATCATTGTGATTCTTATCAGTGCTTGAGTTGCTGTAATGATACTTGATCTCGCTAGCAGCTGGAAATAAGTGAGTTCTTCCTCTGAAATTTCTGAAATCTCTAGTCTATTGTACTTTTAAAATTATTTTGGTGTTCTGGATCTCAGAGAACAAGGATGAGGCTCTGAAAATGGCAGTGGAACTGAGGTGACGTGAATTTATTTACCCAAACAAAGATCACTCATGCAATGTGCCTAGGGTAGAGCTGGGCACACTGCAGGCAACTGATCAATGTTCAGTTCATTCCCTTTTGCTACACACCAGTGCTTTCCTTCAAGGGATAATAAGATGCACCCTCTGGTCGAAATCACGTGGAGATTATCAGACAAGTGGAAGGAGAAGGGGGAAACTCGTAAAAAAAAAAAATCCATTAAGCTGACCTGACTTGCTGGAGGCTCTGCATTAGAGAAACCACCTATCCTGTAAGGAGGAATACTTTAAATGACCTGAAACTTGGAAAAGATGGTCACAAAGAAAACACTCTAGATTTGAGGACAGAGATCCACGTTCAAAAGAAGGTAGAAGGAAGCAAAGTATGCTTCACATTTTCTATTATTTGGAGAATATTAGTGTCCCTATAAGGTAAGATTATTACAGGGTATAGTGTCTTATAGGCTAGGACTATTTATGTAATGTGTGTGTGTGTGCATACACACACACATTTGTAATTTTCATATTAAAATAGAAACAAAATTATTTTGCCCAAGTCAACACTCCAATCTTGCAAAGTTAAAAACGAAACTGGAGCTTTATTTACCTTATAATACAGCATTCAGCATGAAACTGAAATCTTTCCTGAAGTGATTATTATACAGGTATAATAGCAATGCTGATCATATTATCAGTAATTAATATTCACTGCTATTTATGTGAGGAGCCCTGGCGGAACAGTGGTTAAGGGCTCAGCCGCTAATGGAAAGGTCTGCAGTTTGAATCTACCAGCCGCTCCTTGGGAGAAAGATGTGGCAGTCTGCTTCCATAAAAACCTAGGTGGCAGTTCTACTCTGTCCTATAGGGTCGCTATGAGTTGGAACTGACTCAAGGGCAGTGGGTTTGGTTTAGCTGTTTATGTGGCACTTACCAGGAGCTATAAAAGTTTGAAATTCTGTTCTTTTAGAATTGACAGTGCTCGTGACAAAGGGAAACACTTGTAAGAAGGAAAAAAACCTATAAATTAGGTCTCCCTAATTAATCTCTTTGTATTCTAGAATGAATAGTGTGAACTTTGGTATCAAAAGAAGGAAGTAGATAGCAATAAATGAGACAATGCTTGGGATTAATTTTGAGATCGCAAAATTAGATAGATAGATAAGACAGAGAGAAAAAGTAAGAGGCGCAATATAAATAGTATAGGCAGTCCCGGCTTACGAACATCTGACTTACGTACGACCCTGGGAGTTATGAACCAACCCCCATAAAGCCTAATATGTTAAAAATTTGAGGTACATACAATGGTTTGTAATAACAAACTAGCGCTACTTTGCAACGTTCAACAAAACATTATTATTACTTGATAATTATGTTAGAGATGTCTTAGTGTATCTGGAAGTGTTTAATTTTTTTTAGAAAGGTAGCGTATATACAATATACTAAGACAAACATTTCACTGACAATTGATATGAATGGTACCTGTTTCAATTTACGTACAAATTTAATTTAAAGACAGAGTTAGGAACAGAACTCGTTCATAGTCCCAGGACTGCCTATAGATTAACAAAGATAAGCAAGAAACTATTATAAGGGAAGAAGAATGTAACCAAAAAACACCAATCCTCCTGTCTTAAACAAAATAAAGTATCTAAAATTTAATAATGGATACAGAACACCAGGGAGGAATCAAACCCTATTTTGGAAAGTGAACTTGTATAAAATAATATAATCAGAATCAATTTCCTTTATCCTTAGTAAAGAGGAAATCCTGGTGGTGTAGTGATTAAGTGCTATGGCTGCTAACCAAAACGTCAGCAGTTCAAATCCACCAGGTGCTCTTGGAAACTCTCTGAGGCGGTTCTACTCTGTCCTATAGGGTTGCTAAGAGTTGGAATCGACTCGATAGCAATGGGTATTGGTTTGGGTAGATGTAAAGAAAGGTGATGCTTTTAGAATAATTTGTCACACGTCATTACAGTTAATGACATGAACGCGTCGAAGTATTTAAGCCTTTCTTGTTGAAATCTATAATCAATATTTAGTCACAGCCCACCCACTTTTTTAAACTTTAAGAATTAGAAGAAATCACTTGTCTCCCATCCCCACCCCATTGTTGTGGCTCCTAAATATCTGAAGTTATTGTCAATCTTCAGAAAACGAGACTATAAGGAAAAGCAGAGTGACCTTTAGGTAACAGGGGAATGTGTACTTCCATAGCATTTCAAGTCATTATTCACTCATTTATTATTAATTAACGAACATTTCTTGAGGACCTTCTGTGTGCAAGGTACTGTTCTTGTCGGTGAACGATCAACAGGTTGCCTCCCTTGTGGGGCTTAAACAAACCGAGTGAACCAAGACAGGCTGTCTTGGTTGGGATTCTGGTTCCACCACTTGCAGTTGTGTTATATCTGGCAAGTTTCTTAATCTTCCTAAGTCTTAGTTTCCTCATCTGTAAAATGGGTCCAACAACACCTGCCTCACAGCATTGTTGAACATGTCAGCAAGATGTTTGTGAAGCACTTAGCACAGTTCCCAGCTCAGAATGAACATTCAGTAAATGATAAAGCTAGTTGTATTTGTTATGAAAGACTCTCACTTCTTCCCTAATTTTACCAGACACTCTCTTAATAGCTAAGATAGAACTAGAAACAGCTGTCTGGATCCAACATCTGTCTTTCCACTGATGAGAGAAACTGCTGAGTTGTTCTGTTGACATATCTGTGTCAGCCAGGCTTCCAATGCTGTGAGTTTCAGTCTCACTAAAAACCATCTGCTGTATTTTCGTTGACTTCCTGTTGGTTTCCTGATAGGTAGGAAGTCTGTTTACTGCCCCAGTATTGTGGCTGTCACAGGTGAGGGAGGGGAGGGTCAAGGACATGCCCTACAGGCATAGGCTGGGCAGCAACTTCCCTCCTGTCTGGGGTAGAGAGGAAAGAAGGAATGTGCCCTGACACATACAAAAATGCTGAAGCCTGTATACCTGCCACCGGGAAGGGGGACCTCCCTGGGAAAATGAAAGACCCAGGGAAAGCCTGGGACAGAAAAGATCAAACTGTCTTTCTTAATCTTGACGAACTGAAAGTAGGTGTCACCCAAAGGTTTAACACTCGACTAGGCAAGGATAGGAAAGACGTCAGCAGAGGCTCAGCTTTTTAATACTATACACACACACTTGAACAGCACTTATATTAGTTAATCATTTAACTGAGAACTCACCTGGAAATGACAAAATTTGGGATCATCCAGCCTTAGCGTATGACTGTACACCAAACAATGACTCATATCAGGTGACATCCTGATATCACCAGAGGCAAATAAAATCTTGGTATTATTGATAATTTATTCTTTTTTCATTTTGAAAAAGTTAGTTTTGATGAACATACTGTTAGTACTCAAGATCAAAGGAGTGGATGTGTTTTGCTTTCTGGAGTCTCACAAAAATAGAATTTTGCAGGATAAGGGGATTTTTTTGGTAGCTGAAGCTTTTTTATATGTACAAAAAGTGTGTATTGTTTCTTTTGTGAGGTAGATGTCTTGGATAATTCATTCAAAGGAGATCGCTTAGTCCAACCTGATGAAGCCTATTCCCTGCCCAGTATGCACTGGTGGCACATGTCCAGACATGGTGGTGCAAACTGTTATATGCTCAACCGCTATCCGAATGGGTTAGTGATTCGAAACTACCCTGCAGCTCCTCGGGAGAAAGACCTGATGATCTGCCTCCATAAAGTTTACAGCCTAGAAAACCCTATGGGGAAGTTCTACTCTGTCACATGGAGTCACTATGAGGTGGAATCAACTTGACGGCACCTAACAACAACACTTCCGGATCAGACAGTGCTGGTTTGAGCTGATGTGGCAAGAGCGGGGGCACTCTGGCTGAATTCTCCAATAGAGCTCAGCATGACGGGATTTTTTATGTTTATACCACACTTTCTTTTTTTATTGTGCTTTAGATGAAGGTTTATAGGACTAGCTTCTCATTAAACAGTTAGTATACATTGTTTTGTGACACTGGTTACCAACCCCATGACATGTCAACACTCTCTCCTTCTTGACCTTGGGTTCCCTATTACCAGCTTTCCTGTCCCCTCCTGCTTTCTAGTCCTTGTCCCTGGACTGCTGTGCCTCATTAGTCCCGTTTTGTTTTATGGGGCTATCCAGTCCGCAGCTGAATGGTGAACCTCGGGAGTGACTTCATCACTGAGCTAAAAGGGTGTCCAGGGTCCATACTCTCGGGGTTCGTTCAGTCTCTGTCAGGGAAGTAAATCTGGTGTTTTTTTTGTGAGTTAGACTTTTGTTCTACGTCCTTCTCCAGCTCTGTCCAGAACCCTCTGTTGTGATCCTGGTCAGAGCAGTCAGTGGTGGTAGCTGGGCACCATCTAGCTATACTGGACTCAGTCTGGTGGAGGCCTTGGTAGCCATGGTCCATTAGTCCTCTGGACTAATCTTTTCCTTGTATCCTGTTCTCCTCATTCTCCCTTGCTCCCGAAAGGGTGAGACCAGTGGAGTATCTTAGATGGCTGCTCACAGGCTTTTAAGACTCCAGATGCTACTCACCAAGGTAGAATGTAGAACATTTTCTTTATAAACTGTGTTATGCCAATTGATCTAGGTGTTCCCTGAGACCATGGTCCCTACAGCCCTCTGCCCAGCAATTCAGTCCCTCAGGGAGTTTGGATGTGTCTGTGGAGCTACCATGACCTTGCCTTGGGCAAGTTGTGCTGGTTTCCCCAGTATTGTGTACTGTCTTACCCTTCACCAAAGATACCACTTATCTATTGTCTATGTAGTGTTTTTCCATCCCCACACCCCTCTCTCATAACCAAGGATGATGGGATTTTTTTAAAGCCAAATTGACCTCCCTTCCACTCAGCCAGACATCCTTCTATCCATCAAATATTTATGTAACTAAGATGAAGCCTCTGCCATCAAGGAGCACAGCCTGGTAGGAGTGACAGTCATACAACAAACACACACAGTTAATAGCAACCGTGTCAGCTCACATCAGCTGGGGCCAACTGTGGCACTAAGATGTTGCATGGATTATCTCTTTGAGTCCTTCCAGCAACTCAAGGGGGAAGTACTTCTTTTAGCCCCATTTTACAAAAGAGAAAACTAAGGCTCAGAGAGATTTCAGTAAGTTGGCCAAGGTCACAAAGTTAAAAAAGGGACAGATCTGGGATTCACCTCCAAACCCAGCCAGGCTCAATCAATCCCAATCATAACCACAGCGCAGTATCCTTGCCTTTCTCACCTGGGAAGAGTGCTCTATGGACATTTGTTATGTTACCCAAAAAAGAAACAAAGAAATAGGAGCATCTCCCAGTGGTTTGTTACCGAAAAAGAGAAAGCAGCAATCACGGTAGCCATCTGTAGGACAGGGCTCTGTTGTTACCGGGTGCTGTGGAGTTGATCCCATAGGGTTCTCTAGGCTGTAATCTTTACAAAGCAAATCTGCAGGTCTTTCTCCTGTGGAGCCACTAGGTGGCTTTGAACAACCACCCTCTTGGTTAGCAGCTGAGTGTTTAGCCATTGCTCCACCAGGGCTCCTTCTAGAGCTCTGAGTATCTTTAATTTTACTCAGATCACTGGTTTTCAACCAGTTGTGATACTGCACCACCTCTACCCCTCAGGGCCACCTGGCAATGTGTGGAAACATTTTTGATTGTCACACTGTGGGGCAAGGACTACTGGCATCTAGTGCGTACAGGCCAAGGATGCTATTAAACATCCTACAGCAATGCACAGGACAGCCCCCTCAACGAAAAATTATCTAGACCAAAATGTCAAGAGTGTTGAGGCTGAGAAATCCTGACTTAGAGGACAATATACGGTGATATAATTAGGCTATGGTAGGTGGAATGTGGTAACGAAGATTCTAAATGCAAACATCACCTATCAGAAGGGCTTACAACTGATCCAACCAGAAGAGGCCCTGATAACAGTGTCAGGTGTGTGGAACTCAAATTACATAACATACCCAGTGGTACACTCAGTAGTGAAAATTACTTTTTCTGATGTGATATCATCACTTTACAGACATTTAAAAAAAAAATCACATCTTAAATGCAAGGGCTAACGCATTTTGAGTATTCTGGCAAAAAGATTAGATGAAGTTCTGAGTATCAGGAAATGTATAACATTAAAATCTGACTGTCTAAGAGGATGTCATCTCACCCAAGCTTCCTCTGTGGCTGCATTTGCCACTTTCCCAGGCTGATCTAATGGCTTCCTGTTAATACACTTAGTCCTCACTTATCAACTACCTCATTATCCAACATTTCGCATTTATGACAACAGTAAAAAACTACTATCCTACCATTTCGCGCATTAATGACATACATCTGGCAGTAATGAACACCAAGGTGCGAGATGAGAGTAATGCTGGCTGTGATGGTTAAGGTTATGTATCAACATGGCTGGGCCATGATTCTCAGTGGGTTGGCAATTATGTGATGATGTAATCTGGCAGTTATATTATGGTGCAGTCACATCCTCTATTTTCTGATCTGATGTGGTCATCCTCCATTTTCACATAACACTGATTTTTGCATAATGGCCTGGTCTTTGGAACCTAACCACGTGGATAAGTGAGGAGTGGTGTACTTGCATTAGAGCGTTCACTGCATGTATGTGGTAGCCATGGCTGACCTGGGGCTCATAGGCACTGGTACAGCTGTGCCAGATTTTTACAGCTGCTGTCCCTTCTTACGGGTCAGTACCTAGCGTGGTTACTAAGTATTTTGAATAAAATCCTAGATTTTGAATATCATTCTATCTTTCCAGTTGGGTTGTCAATCCTTGGTAATGGGGACTGTGGCTTTTTCCTTAAATGAAATACAGCATATAAAGCACTACCTCAGTGTCCTTGCCAACAGAATGGGCTAAGTATTCCTTTTTTTTTTTAAATATAAAATTAAGGATATGGTTCTCTATTGCTAGAAATTTCTTCCTGAAGGATGGATGAATTTGAAATCTTCAGTTTACTGCCGAAATTCTGCTATCCAAAAAAAAAAAAAAAAAAAAAAAAATCCCAAACCACTCAATCTTTGTCCATAGGTATATACTGAAGACATCATTACTGTCTCCCTAGAACCTTCATAGAACCTTTTTATTTTTCACAATGCTTTATGTACTAATTGCTAGTCTCTGCATTCAGACTAGTCAATCCTATTAAAGCGTTAACTTTCATTTTTCTATTTGTACTACCAGTCCAGCCATTTGGTAAATGCCTAGAAATGAAAAGTAACAGATGGAGTAATGAACATCTGATGGCGTTGCCTGCCCACCAGTCATTCCTTTTTCTTCTCCCAGCACCTACTGCTGTCTACAGGAAAGCCTTGCTCTTTAAGCTCCAGCTATGGCGGTATCCTCTCAGTTTGACTGACAGGCCCATCTTCTTGCTGTCAGCAACGATGTTCTTCGACTAGAACATGCTACCCTGCTCTTCACAGGCCTCATTCCTTCTCACCTTCAGGTCTCAGCTTAAATGTCACCTTCTCAGAGAGGCTTCACTAAGCACATTTTCCACCCCACCCCATCATTCTATCCCTCCATCTTGTTTTTGTCCATCAGAGACTATTCACAATTTATAACTGTCTTTATTTCTTTGCTAACTTCCTTATTGTTTCTCACCAACCGACCACGTAACAGACTACAAAGGAAACAAGCAGAGTGTGGCAGAGACTACTTATCTCCCCAGGGTCTATTTTTCCTTCTTCCTTTTAGTAATAGAACACCTTGAGATATCTGGCCACCTACCTATACTTCCCAGTATAATTTGCAACTAGATTCATTCATGTGACTGAGTCCTGGCCAAAAGACTGTGAGTGGAAGTGATGGGTGTCCATTCTGGATCACTTTATGAATGATAAGGCTACTTGCTTTGGACTCCCTCCTTCCATATATCTGGTGGATGTGAAAAGGAGACTCGCCAACGCCCACTCAATTCTCTGAAAGAGAATAGGTACTTGATAGTCTTCCTATTTCCTTGTCTAAAAAGAACTGCTTCAATACTGAAGAAAAAAAAATAAAGTTGGAAGACTCCCACTACCCAATTTCAAAACTTACTATAAAAGATACACTTATCAAGACGGCATGATTTTGGCATAGGAACAGACACACGGCTCAGTGGAGCACAACAGGGAGCCCAGAAATGAACCCATGCAAGTATAGTCGATTGATTTTTTTCAACCGAGCAAAGGCAATTAAATTAAGAAAAGATATTCTCTAAAAAAAATATTGCTGGAACAATTGGGCATCTTTATACAGAAGCATAAATGTAAGCACAAAATAACTCAAAATGGATCACAGAATTAAACGCAAGACATAAAACCAGGGAACATCTTCAAGAAAACATAGGAGAAAGAATATGGTAAATCTTGGGTTTATCAATGAGTTTTTAGGAAATTTGATAAGCACCATCCATAAAAAAAATAAAATAAAAGATAAGTTGGAGTCATTAAAATGAAAAGTTCCTCACCTTTCAGCCAAATGACAGATTGGTTGAAATAAATAATACCAGCCATGAGTACTGTGCTCCTTTACATGATCATCTAAATGAAACCAAATGGTAAACATTTACCCTAGACCAAAGATGAGGAGGAAGCTAGATAATGGAAACTGGACAACCAGAATGGAAATAATGAGAATGCTGGCACATTGTGAAAAATGGAATCAATGTCATGGAATGGTTTGTATAAAAACTGTTAAAGAGAACCTAATTTTCTGTGTAAACTTTCACCTAAAACACAATACATTTAACAAAAAGAAAAACTGCTTAAAATTCTACTTTTTATTAACTACAGGAGGGGAAAGAAGCAGTGGTTGCTCAGGGGTAGAATTTTCACCTTCATGCAGGAGACCTGAGTTTGATTCCCAGCCAATGCACCTCATACACAGCTACCACCTATTTGTCAGTGGAGGCTTGTGGGTTGCTGTGATACTGAACAGGTTTTCAGCAGAGCTTCCAGACTAAGGCAGACTAGGAAGAAAGGCCTACACAGACTACTTCCGAAGATCAGCCAATGAAAGCCCTTTGGTTCACAAGGGAGCTTTGTCCGATCCTCAGATGATCATGGGGATGGTGCAGGACGGAGCACTTCATTCCTTTGTGTGTGCGGTTGCCACGAGTCAGGGGCCAATTCAACGGCAGCCAACAACAATAGGAGGGAAAGAGAAATACCTGCACTGCCCAGTACACTTTCTACATTAACTAAGGATCAATTAGAGTAGGGTGTGGAGGGAAAAATATCTAGTGAAAGAAACCACTCACTCATTGGGCCCTCACAATGATCTGTGAGGTGGACAGCTCAGACAGAATTATTCGAATTTGACAGCTGAGAAAAATGAAGGCTTAGCAAGGTTGAATGATGGATAGCTCTAGGCTGGCCAGCCAGTAAACAAGAGTGCAGGGCTTGGTTCTTACTTCAAATCCATGCGATAGGATTTGAGTTCTCCTCCCAATGACTCTGTAGAAGGTTTTAACAATCAAATTGATTGTTGATAGGTATGGTTGAACCTTAATTATACACTTTACAAATAGGATGGACTGGTCTCTGGTTGACATTTTGTAATCCCATTTTTTTCCTTCTAACCATCCTTTATTTTGTGTCAGCACAGACAGTGAATCTGGACAACATACATTTTCTCTTCTTCCCCTACAGTTAACCTCAGCTAGAATTTAGGCAGCATCCTAATCGAAGTCCAAGGTGGTATGGTGGTGGTAACAGCTAGGCAGGTTCAGAAATGGTCAAGATGACTGTGTTTACAAAAATAAGCAAGTCACTGTCTTCATACAAAACGAACCCTGTATTTTTAGACAAGGAAACAGGAAGACTTCAGGGCTTATTACTTAATTCACCTGGCTCTAGGCACTTGGAAATTCCAACAGTTTAAAAAAAAAAAATCAGTTAACTGAAGGTTAAACATCTCTTCCCACACTAAAATGCCCTGGGGTGATGAAGTGCATGCATCACAAGTTTTTCTTAGTGTGTGATAATGCAGAAAGATACTATCTTGAAAGGCATTTCATCCCAGGTCTACCCGTGACACTTTGACTAGCACGTTCCTTCAGTTCGTTAGCCTTTTTATCACTCCCATCTCTGACAGCCTCTGGTTTTCCCAGGTCAAAGAACTTGCCCGAAGAAACCATTGCCATTGAGTGGATTCTGACTCACAGTGACCCTAAACGACAGAGTAGAACTGCCCCATAGGTATTCTAGGGCTGCAATCTTTATGGAAGCAGACTGCTACATCCTTCTCCTGAGGAGCACCCGATGGGTTTGAATGGCCGACCTTTCGGTTAGCAGGCAAGTACTTAACCACTGTGCAACCAGGGCTCCTTAAGAACTTGTCAGAGGAGTACCAGTCTGTCATGGCATACTAATATTTTACTCAGCCACTGACCTGCTCTTCTTTTCTTTGTGAATGGGCATTTTTCCTTGAAATACTGAAGGAACAATAAAAACTGAGAGGGAACACGCAAGTTTGCGTGTGTGTATGTGTTTAATTTTTTTCTTTTTAAAGCAAAACTTCATCAGTTTTTAAGTCCAAAATTTCTATGATTTGAAATTAAGTTGAATCCAGGTATGTTTTCAAACCGCAATGACACATTTCATATACAAAGAAAAGATTAAAAAGGAAAACTGCTTATGATCTGAATTTTTAATACCCTGCATTTTTGTGGTTTGTAAGTCAGGATTTTAAAATTTCTCTATTAATTTGCATCACGTCTTAGGACATTATGGTTGATGAATTGGGAGTGCTTACTGGCTTCTGAAAATGGAAAGTTTGAGTCTGATACCTAGGACAAGACTTGGCCTGTGAACTCTGAGACGGAACACTGAGGCTACGGGTTTGTAGCAATGTTGCGTCTACCTTACAAGGCAGCAAGAACAAGGGCCTCAGCTTAAATGCCTTGTGTCTGTTACCTGGAAGCCTTTACCTTTGGATCTCCTCTCTCCCCAGATCTCTGCAAGGCTCCCTCCTCCTTAACCTCACCTCTGCTCAAATGCCCAAAGACGGCTGTCTTGCATCCTTGTTCCTCCCACCTCCTGTCCCTCTCTACCCTCTTACCCTGCCTTATTTTCCTCAAAGTCCTCATCGTCACTGAAATCACATCATTCCCCTACTCAAATTCTTTTCTATTGTCTGTCTTCCTCACTATCAATGAACAAACTGCCGGTTACTGAGTGATGACTGTGTATCAGGCACAGTGCTAGATATAACCTCATTTAATTCTTACAGCTACCCTACAGAGTTGAGGTCATTACCATTATGCAGATAAGGAAACTGAGGCTCAGAGACATTAAACTACATGCCCAAGGTCACACAGCCAATAAACATCAGAGACAGTTTTGGGCCACCTCCCAAACTCTTGCTCTGCATCATTGTACTACACTGGTTGACAGCAACTTGTTGGCCCCAAGACTGGCTTTTACAACACTTTAAAGAGGTCTTCTGCAGCAGATTTGCCCAATGAATACATCATTTGATTTCTTGACTGCTGCTTCCATGGATGTTGACTGTGGATCCAAGTAAAATGAAATCCTTGACAACTTCAATATCTTCTCTGTTTGTCATGATGTTGCTTACTGGTCCAGTTGTGAGGATTTTTGTTTTCTTTATGTTGAGGTATAATCCATATTGAAGTCTGTGGTCTTTGATTTTCATCAGTAAGTGGTTCAAGTCCTCTTCTCTTTCAGCAAGCAAGGTTGTGTTATCTGCATGTCTCGGGTTGTTAATGAGTCTTCCTCCCAATCCCGATGCTGCAATGTTCTTTATATAGTCCAGCTTCTTGAGTTGTTTGCTCAGCATATAGACTGAATAAGTATGGTGAAAGGATACAACCCTAACACACACCTTTCTTATTTTAAACCATGCAATATCCATCCCCTTGTTCTGTTTGAACAACTGCCTCTTGGTCTATGTACAAGTTCTGCATGAGCACAATTAAGTGTTCTGGAATTTCCATTCTTTGCAATGTTATACATAATTTGTTACGATCCACACAGTTGAATACCTTTGCATAGTCAATAAAACACGGGTAAACCTCTTTCTGGTATTCTCTGCTTTCAGTCAAGATCCATCTGACATCAGCAATGATATCCCTTGTTCCACATCCTCTTCTAAATCTGGCTTGAATTTCTGGCAGTTACCTGTCGATGTACTGCTGCAACCATTTTTAATTATCTTCAGCAAAATTTTACTTACCTGTGATATTAATGATATTGTTTGATAAATTCTGATTTTGTTGGATCACCTTTCTTTGGAATGGGCAAAAATAAGGATCTCCTCCAGTTGGTTGGCTAGATAGCCGTCTCCCAAATATCTTGATGTAGATGAGTGAGTGCTTTCAGTGCTGCACCACTTGCTGAAACATCTCAATTGGTATTCCATCAATTCCTGGAGTATTGTTTTTTGCTAATGCCTTCAGTACATCTCTGACTTCTTCCTTCAACATCATCGGTTCCTGCTCATATGCTACCTTCTGAAATGGCTGCATGCTGACCAATTTCTTTTTGGTATTTTGACTCTGTGTATTCCTGCCATCTTTTTTTGATGTTTCATGAGTTGTTCAATATTTTGCCCACAGAATTCTTTAATATTGCCGCCTGGGGCTTGAGTTTCTTCTTCAGTTCTTTCAGCTTGAGAAATGCCTAGTGTGTTCTTCCGTTTCAGTTTTCTAACTCCAGGTCTTTGCACATGTCATTATAATACTTTACTTTGTCTTCTCCAGCAGCCCATTGAAAATATCCCCTGAAATCTTCTAAAAACCAAACAGTAGTTTATCTTACCTAGCAAAGAATGTCTGCCTGGAGCACTGTACTCTTTTACGACCTGTCTATAAGCGATGAAATTGACAACAACAGCTTGAAAGATTACGTAAGAAACTTAGGGGGCAGTGAGTTTATAATGGGGGAGGAACAACTCAGAGAAGGAAGGTGAGAACAGTTGTACAACTCAAAGAATGGAATCAATGTCACTGAATTGTACCTGTAGAAACTGTTAAATTGGTATATATTCTGAACAACGAAAAATAAAATAAATTATACAAAAATACATGAAGAGCATTTGCTGGGCGCTCCGGGAGTTACAACAAACACAGCCCCCAGCATTCAAAAGCTATAACTGACAGTATGTTTCCAAACAGCCTTTCGGTATCAGTCTCTTACTGTTGGTAAATCTCCCTCCTTCTGGTCTGCTTCTACACCACATAATCGTAACAAGGCAGGCACGTGGTGGAGCATCTATAAACCACTGCCGTCAAGTCGATTCCGACTCATAGTGACCCTAGAGAATAAAGTAGAACTGCCCCATAGGGTTTCCAAGGCTGTAAATCTTTATGGAAGCAGACTGCCATGTCTTTCTCCCGAGGAGCGGCTGGTGGGTTTAAGCTGCCAACCTTTGGGTTAACAGCCAAGTGCTTTAATCACTATGCCACCAGGGCCCACCTGAGCATCTATGAGGCCTCGATTACAGCCTTCGTTTAATCATTAGAGTTTGTCAATTTGACCTTTATTGCTGTCCAGCCATTGGTAACTTGTTGTGTGCACAGTTCCATGCAAACAGCTGAAGCATAATCTTCCCTTTCAAAGTCAGTGGTCACAGCTCTTGAAATTATACAGTCTTCCATTGGTGCACACTGAGCCAGGAGAGGAAATGGTAGAACGTGTTCCCTCCAATTAAACCCTTAAGTTGTTTGGACATGGAAAATGACTGTATAAAAACAAAATCCACTTTCAGATTTTAATGGAAGAAAAGAAGAAACCAACGGTGGTACAGAATGGAGACCTACTAAAATAACTGAGGAAGAGTAGGCAAGGAAGAGATAACACCAGATGGCCTGTTTCATGGTCTTTTTTGAACTGACTGGCATGTCTTGAAAAAAAATAGGAAAACTCAGCAAATGAAAAAAAAAAGGAAATGGCTTCTGACCCTTGTCCAAATGCTGGAATGAATAAGCAAACCTGATTATGATCAGTGTCAAAGACTATTTACCAATTTCTATGAAACTGTGAATTAAAAAAAAAACAACCTGTGAGTCGCAGGCAAAGGAGAGGAAATTAAGTGCAATATTTACTGTGCGGCTTCTGATTCACCATTATTGTGGGAGAAAGCCTTGTTATTTTTAGTGGATGCATTTACCTTCTGTGGAAATCCCAATCTTAACCAATTCACATTATCTAAGAAACTGCTTGTGAGTCAACTTAAGTTATACCTTACAAGCAAGGTTCGGTAAAACAAGCAAGAGATTTAAGTGTTCTTTCTTAAAGTAAAATTCAGAGGAGAAATAAATTGGCAAAAAAAATTTAACATAGGTGAGTCCTACCTTAAGGGTTAATGACTGGCAATAATTTGGTCTTACAGAATAGATAAATTAGGGCTAGTTATTTGCCTTGGCTGGGAGTCATTGTTATTCTCCACACCCCACAATGGAAACAACTATTTGTTGTTGTTAGCGACACCATGTACAACAGAACGAAATACTGCCTGGTCCTGTGCCATCCCCATAGTTGGTTGTGGACTGGACTGTTGTGATCTCTAGGGTTTTCACTGGCTGATTTTCAGAAGTAGATTGCCAGGCCTTTCTTCTTAGTTTGTTTTAGTTTGGAAGTTCTGCTGAAACCTGTTTGGCATCATAACAACACATAGTAACACAAAGCCTCCACTGACAGATGGGTGGTAGCTATGCATGAGGTGCAAACGCTGGGAATCAAACCAGGGTCTCCTGTATGAAGGTGAGAATTCTACCACTGAATCAACATTGCCCCCTGAAAACAACATAATGCCCATCAAAAAGGAACTGGTTAAATAACTTATTTGCATATAATGGAATACTAGGCAGCTTTAAAAAATAAAAAAAAGATCTGTTTCTAAGTGACCTGGAGAAATATGTATGGCAAGGTATACAAGAGTATGTTATTGTACAATTTTTCTCTCTTTTAAAAATCTAACTATATACATTGATAAAGTCTGAATGAATCAGGATCATTCCCCAATAGCAGGTTAGCAAGAGGGAGGGGCGGGACTGCAGGAGGGCTTCCTGTCTTAATTCATGTTATTTCCGTAGCGTTTGCTTTTTTTGTTACAAAAGAACAAATAGTTAACGACGACAGATAGTTTTTTACAACGAATACTTACTCCTTTTGGGAAAAAATATGCAACCATAAATAAAAATGCTTTTTAAAAATATTTGAAAAACATTGGGCACCCTTCATTACGAACATTAACTTACTAGAAATTTGTTTTTAGAAGCAAACTTTAAGAACAAGTAGGAACAACAATACTCCTATTAGTCCTGGAAATTAAGAAAGTGTTCCTTGCTTAAATTAATCTCAGTCACCGAAGTTATAAAGACAAAATTCCAATGATGCATAGATGGTCTCTTAGTATCTCTGAAGATGGACATTGGGTGTTGAATGATGTTTTATTATTTCATTGAAAATTTGTGCTAGGAAACCTCAATGCCCAACTAGACTGATCCAAGATAGCAGAGTTCCAGCATTAGGAAGGGGCTGGTAGCCCTTTTGTATTGTCTCTGTCAGTTCACAGCCCTAAAATGGGAAGTGATTTTTTTCAGAACTCAAAGGAAGGCTGTGAGCACTGATTGAAGCTGGTAGGACTCTGAGAAGATGCACAGTTCTGTGGTGTGATTATAAGGGCTGCTTTATGAAGAGCATGGCTGTTTTTCTAATATACATTAAAGCAAGAGACAGACATCAGCGATAGGGGATATTTAAGGCTGTGACGTCGGGTTGTGATAACACAGGTAGGTTGACTACGATCTGTTATTACAGGCAATTGTTTCACTCCCAGTGATGGCAGCAACGAACAGGGAGGGCACAAATCAAGGTGGCATTAGTCAGCCTTTAAGTCATTACAGAGAGGAGTAGGCCAAGGGCAGCGTGATGTTGCTCTGTACTGATTCTTACATAAACTTGATGAAGGGTAAGACAGTACACAGTACTGGGGAAGCCAGCACAACTTGTCCAAGGCAAGGTTATGGAAGCTCCACAGACACATCCAAACTGCCTAAGGGACCAAATTACTGGGCTGAGGGGTGTGGGGACCATGGTCTCAGGGAACATCTAGCTCAACTGGCATAATATAGTTTATAAAGAAAATGTTGTACATTCTACTCTGGTGAGTAGGATCTTGTAAGCGGCCATTTTGTAAGCGGCCGTTTAAGATACTCCACTGGTCTCATCCTGTCAGGAGCAAGGAAGAACGAAGAAAACCAAAGACATAAGGAAAAAATTAGCCCAAAGGACTAGTGGACCACAAGTACTACAGCCTCCACCAGACTGAGTCCAGCACAACTAGATGGTGCCTGGCTACCACCACCAACTGCTGTGACAAGGATCACAAAGAAGGTCCTGGACAGAGAACAAACTTCTAACTCACCAAAAAAAAAAAAAAAAAAAAAACAAAAAGAGACCAGACTTAGTGGTCTGACACAGACTGAAGAAATCTGAGAGTATGGCCCCAGGATACTCTTTTAGCTCAGTAATGAAGTGACTCCTGAGGTTCACCCTTCAGCCAAAGGTCAGACTGGTCCATAAAACAATACGAGACTAAATGAGTACACCAGCCCAGGAGGGTCAAGCACAAGAGGGCAGGAGGAGACAGGAAAGCCGGTAATAAGGAACCCAGGGTAGAGAAGGGGAGAGTGTTGACATGTCATGGGGTTGGCACTCAATGTCACAAAACAATATGTGTATTAATTATTTAATGAGAAGCTAGTCTGTTCTGTAAACCTTCATCTAAAGTACAAGTAAAAAAAATTCTTACATAGGCAAAAATGTATTGTACATTTGGGTCAAGAAAACAGTGTCAAAATCAAAATGTAACACCTAAAAAATATTGAACTGGCAAATGTGTTGTATATATTTTAATAACAATTAAAAAAAATCAAATTGTAATTGAAAATAATGTAACTTATTTAGGTCTGGAAAATGTAGACTTTATAATAAACAGAAGTAACTTTTCTTTCTTTATAAAAAGCAAACATGTTTAACATAGGAGATTTTGAAAGAAAGGTAAGCAGAAAGGTTAACAGTAGCAATAGATTACTTATAGCTGTACCACTGAGAGGTAACCAGCAGGCAAAAATTTTGGCTTATGTCCTTACAATTTGTCCATCTGCCTAACCATCCAACACAACACATATATTATTTATAAAACAAGTGGCATCATACTGTTCATACTATCTTAAAATGGAAACCAAATTGTGAGCACTCGTAAACTACGCTTTAGTTAAATCTGTGTGCGTAATTTTGATTATTTCCTTAGAATAAATGACCAGAAGTGGAATTGTTGTGTAAACGGTATATCAATGAATTATAAAAATTGTTTTGTACTTGGAGTCTATTCTGAACCCATGGCTTCATTCATTATGGTTCTTTGCTCACGACTGCTCAGGGCCTCTTGAAGTTAATGTTGTCAGCTCTAGAACAGTTCAAGGTTAGTTAATAACCTTTCCTTATGAGTGCTTCAAATGACTCATACTTACTTTCCGAGGCTTCACTTTATCTTGTAAATCATACTGGCCGATTCCTTTATAGCTGATTCCAAGCCACCAAGGAATTCCTTGTTTATCCTAGAAGATGGAAAAGCATGAGAAACAAGGCCTAATTGTTAGCTCTTCCAGAGATGAAGTAATATTTACCAATGTCATCCCTTAATAAGTATCAGCAAGTCAAAATAAAGCTGTCTTGGTAAACAAAACACCACTTAAAAACCTAACTTGCTATTAAAATGCCTTCTTAGAGTTTCTTCAAACAAGATCTATAAGGCAAAACAAACCAATACTGTTAATATCATCAAAAAGAATGAAGCATTACTGTTTTAATTAAACAGTTGGCAAAAAGAAATAAAGTGTAAGTAATTCAACTAAGAATTAATGCAGAGAGAAAAAAAAGAATTAATCCAGAGTACAAAGTCAGTTATCCATCAAAAAAAAAAAAAGCTCTTTGTTCTCTCAATTAGTAACTAGCTATAAAGATTAGGGAAGTTTTTTTTTAGGAATTACAAAGATGAGAAAAATGGTTCCAAATCCTGATGCTTACTTACAATGAATATGGAAACACTGAAAAAACTCTTTCGGAGAACTATACAATTCAATGACAGGATGTTTGAATAATCAGTTTGAGTACATATGGGGAGGTAAGCAGTATTTTTTTTTTACCCCATAAATTTATCTTTTAGGATGTATTCACATAAGGAAAGAAAAACCTAGGTTAGACAGACACTCGTGAAAACAAATGAAAAATCAGCAGAAGTTAAAATTGAATTAGTTCATATATTTAGTATACTGTGTCCTTATTATGCAAGTATTTATCATCCAATTCCCCACCATTCTGAATTAGGTAGGAATTTGAACACTGTCATAATTTAAAAATAGTCACTCAAGAATTCATCAATTATAAAATTATTCCCCTTTCAAACAAGACTCTCTTCTTAACATTGTTTCATCTCTGCTCCTCATCTTAAAATATTTGACAATCTCTCCCTGCTTATAAATATCTGAAAATACTATGCAATACAACACACTGATTGAAGGGTAGTGCAAATCCTACAAATACTTCAGCATTTTATGAAGTTGTTGAAATAACATTGGAGCGTGCATGAGTCTCCAAAGCACTGTCAAATGAAGGTCTGGAAGACTCTGACAGGTGAACAACCAGAAATAAGAAAAATCAGCCAGGATAGCAACAGGAATAGGTGCATCAAAAGAGGATGATCTGAATATTTTAGGATTAAGAGAGGTCTCGGGAAAACATAGGGGCTCTGGTAATGCAGTGGTTAAGCACTCGGCTGCTAACCGAAAGGTCGGCAGTTTGAATCTGCCAGCCACTCCACGGGAGAAAGATGTGGTAGTCTGCCTCCATTAAGATTTACAGCCTCGAAAACCCTATGGGGCAGTTCTCTTCTGTCCTATAGGGTTGTTAAGGATCAAAATCAACTCAGTGGCAGTGGATTTGGCTTGGTTTTTGGGAAAATATGCAAATAGGTTAAGTATTTTTAAAAACAGTATGCCTTATAATTTGCTAAAAAATGATCGGGCTTTTATTTAAAAAAAAAAAAATCAGTCCTACTCTAAATGCTGCAATTTCCTACTGACAGGTTACATACACTTACATACATATAGGTTTATGTGACTTTACAACGTTAGTGTTGTTCAGGAAGTCTCAGAACATCGTGGGCATGATGAAAGCTTTGTCATGTGCAAGTACTTACCTTTACTGCATAGTAATGGACCCCATATGTTGGTAGAGCTTCTACTATTCTCATATACCTATGGAAAATGAATATATACCATAATCTCTGATTAAAATATTCAGAGCACCCTAATGGGAAAAGTGGTTTAAAGAAACACAATTTCTATCTACTTTCCTCATACCACCATGACTAAAGGTTTGACTCCAGTAGAAACAGAGTAAACCTTTCTGGGGAGTAATACATTTTACCCTATCCAAAGTTGAGAAAGTTGTTAACAGAACTTCAATTTCAAAAAGCTATAGGAAATCTTATTTTCGACATATTAATAAACATACTATATTATATTACAGTGTATTGTAGTATAAACTCAAATTGCAAGTATTTTTTAATGTAAGCACCTAATAAAGGAAGCAATGAAAATCAACTTTTGGAACATGCTCATAATACGTTTAAAACAAAAAGTTATTCCCTCCGTTGACTGTGGTAGAGATTACATAACTGTAAACATCTGTCTTGAAAATGTATACTTAAAAAGAGTGGATTTTCTTGTAGGTAATCTTGGCTTAAAAATACCTCTCCCCCAAGAACCGAAACAATGATATCACTCGTTATTTTTTGCAGTAACAATAAACCCCCCAAAACCCGAAACCCATTGCTGTCAAGTCGAGTCCAACTCATAGCGACCCTGTAAGGCAGAGTAGAACTGCCCCATAGGGTTTCCAAGGAGCGGCTGGTGGATTTGAACTGCCAACCTTTTGGTTAGCAGCCATAGCTCTCAACCAGTGTGCCACCAGGGCTCCTACTGTAATAACAACTGCTATTTACTGAACGCTGACTACGTACCAGCCTCGGCACTGAGCACCACGTGTGCTTTGTTTCACTTCATCAGTGACCCAGGGTGGGGCTGGTGGTGGTGGTGGTTTTGCTTTCTACCTTTAGGGAAACTGAGGTCTGAAAAGACTGAGCAACTTGTCCCAAGTCACAGGGCTAGTGGATTATGCGGCCAGGATTTGAACTCAGGAAAGCTAGTCATAAGATTCTTATATATTGTGCTCCTACTGCGTCTCTGAGATGTGTCTTTAGGGTTACTTTCCCTTTTTATCGAAATATGATATACATACCAAGAAGAACACACTAAAGCTTTATATGGTTAGTTTAACAAACTAATGCCTTTGTAACCACCATCATGGTCAAGAAATAGTCTATGACCATCGCCCCAGAAACCCACCACCTATGTATCTCTTTCCAGGACCACCCTGGAGTTCTTTTCATTTTAGAAAAGGTGGATGTGGCGGACAGACAGAGGGAGCCAGGCGTCAGTACGTACACCACTTGCTGTTTTAATTCAACAAATACTTATTGTGTTCCCTGAAGGTGTTTTGGGGTGGACTAAATTGTGTAAGACTTCCTCCCTGCCCTCAAGGGATTGAGGTTCCTGTTTAATACAATTGGACTTTTTAATGACATTTTGAAGATCAATTTCTCTGGACTTTGAAATCAATAATTTAATAACTGTTAAGTCAATGACCCACATGTAAATAAATAATAAGAGGTTAAGTAAATGTACCAAGATCATGCACCGATTAAATTACACAGCCGGGATTCAAACAAAATGAGTCTGACTACACTCTCTAGAGTCTGAACTACCGCGTTATACAGTCTCTTATCTGGAACTACAAAGATAACAATCAACAGATGTGAAAGGACTCTGTATTTACGCAAGGACGTTTTGTAATGCACTCACTAACCTAGTCTAAAATCCTACAGGGAAATCTTTGTTCCTTTTTTTTCCCCTTTTTTTCAGTTCAGGAAATAGGCACAATGAGTTAAAACATTAAGGATTTCACTTAAAGACTACAAACTTCCGATTTCTGCCCTGAAGGTTACAGAAACTGTGTTATGATAAAAATGAGATTACCGTGCACAGAAGTAGAGGTTTTGGGAAAATCTATGCATTGACCAGGAAAAAAGAAAAAGATCTCCAAGTCCTTATTTCAGTTCTCACATGTTCTATGTTATACTTAGTGTTTTTTTTTTTTTAAAGTCTATAGTCATCCATAAAATTATTCTATAATTACTGCAGCAATAATGTCTTTAAAACAGATTAATTTTTATTATTTCAAAACTTTAATGTAGAAAGTGAACTTTTTTGTGTGCTAAAAATATACTGTATTTTTACACATATAACGTGCACCTTCTACGTTTATTTGCCAACTGCTCCCTCCCCCTGCCAGGTATTTTCTAAGCACAATATGCTAATTTTTTTTTCCAGCAGCATGTAAAAATAAATTGGCATAGCGACACTTATAAAAATACCTCGCGGCAGGGTGGTGGGGTGGGTGGTGGTGCAGTTGGCAAACAAACTTAGAAGGTGTGCATCATTTGTGTAAAAATACAGTATGTAACACAACATTTGCCAATTCAACATTTTTTCATGTACAATTTAGTGACACCAATTACATTAATGTTGTGCAACCATCACCAGTATCTGTTGTCAAATTTTCCATCACCATTAACAGACACCTAAACAATGACCCCGCCTTTCCCCTCCCTTCCACCTTGGTAACTGCTAATCAACTTTGGTCTTTATAAGTTTGTCTATTATAGATATTTCATTTAAGTGGAATACACGATATTTGTCCTTTTGCAACTGACTTACTGAAAATGAACTGTTCTTAATAAATACATGGTAACTCTATAAGTCACAAAATTCAGAACTATATCACTACGGTCTATTCTTAGTAGCATAAAGAAATGGATTATTCAACAACAATACACCATGTACTCCAACCAAAGTAGAATCACAAACTGGGAAACCAAACATGGCCTCCGGACAGGTTTTGTTTGGCTCACATTATATTAAAACTTTCTTACAATTACTTCCTAATTTTTAAAATTGAGATTTAAAATCTGAATTTCCAGCTTCTCTTGGAAAATATAATAAAATCTGGTAATATTTTGCCTACATTCTAAAGCTAAGTAGCCTTGCCTCCTTTTCCCAGGGCAAAAGTTCTCCAGTTCACCATAGTCCCCACCATTCCTTATGGTCCTATATCTGGCCTACATTTCTCACTTTTGTTATCTGTCTGATACTGGTCGGAATCTGAGTTAAAATAAGAACTGTGTACACAAAAACTCTATGGCAAAAACCATTTCAAATCACTTCTTCAAACAGAAAACATTAAAATTGTATCTAAGCAAAAAGAAAGAAAGACACTCACTGAACCACAGCTTGACCTCGAGTCAGACCTTTGATTTTCAAATAATGCTCAATTACCCTGTCCTCACTGTAAAACAAGAAAATGAAAAGTATGTCAGTGCACGATTATATGAAATACAGACTCAGTTAAGATTCTCAGGCAGCTATTGGACACTTGAGAGGGACGGCTTTCATCAACTTGTTTGGAAGACAAGGTATGGCTGATTTTGTTTCTGCAGGACACAGGTTCCTGAACATCAGACATCTGATCAGTTCATCATGATTTCTGCCATTATTATTTTTTTAAAATTTAGCTTATTAGAAAAGGAAACATAACATTCATTTCTCAAATGGAAAACTAATATTCTTTGTTATAACTGAAGGATATATGATAAAAACAAAATATGCTTACTAAACACTAGTTAGAGAACATTGCTGGGCAAGTTTTGATCAGAAGACCTATCTTCTCTTTGGTTAAAAAAGAGAGATTAGCAAGCGTTAGATGTTTAAAAAATTTCTCCTTGAATTAGTCACAAAGATTAAAAAAAAGAATTAAAACTACTCTGAGAGTCTGTGTGCAATCTAAAATACTGCATCATCACTGCTTAGTGACACACGGCTTTAGGAGAAAACCCCTTCTTTATCGTCCTAGGATAAAACTTGTTGACTGGAAAAAAGAGAACCAGGCTGAAGTCTGGCAGCCCTTGAAATCATTCAGCTATCTTACCCTTCTTTCGGACAAGACAGTTCTTTAGTCATATCTCAAGTATAACCTAGAAGAGTAAATATTTTTTCTCTCTGTTATCTGTTTTCTCTGTAAGGTTTTACAATGAGCTTTTCCAAATCCACAGTTTCAAAAGGAAGGTCAGTAATCAGTGGTAATCAGCTTGTGTTTTTCTCTTAAGGAACTATCACTTAATTTCTTAAGAAGGTTCCCGAATCAGGATGCAACGTAGACTCATTACTCACTTTCACTGTGTTTGTCAAATACATTCCAACTTTCATACTAAAGCTAGCAATGTTGAATATTTAGTTTGTATCTGCTTTTAGTAGATACTTTTTTTAGTAGAAAGGAAATCTATCTTCATGTTTCAGAAACTTAAAGCAAGGAAAATATACGTAAAAGGAATACAAGTAATTCAAAGGGGAAAAAGTAATTTTCTAGGAAAAATGTGATATGGAAAATGAGTATTATGGATTCATTAAAATACTAGTAAATAAAACAACTCAAGATATAAAACAACTTCTGGTCATATAGGAAACCTCTGGGCATTAAGGTCATTTCTGATCATTAAGGAACCCTCTGATCCGGAAAGTTTGTTATTTCACTGCACTCTGCTAGATTAAGGCCACATTACACAGTGACTGTACGCATACTGAGCATTACGTTCACATAAAAACACACTCTCCAGACCTTTTAAGCACTTGAAAGCAATGGCTCACAACCACTCTTTATGCCTAAATTCTAAAGCTGAGTAGCCTTACCTCTTTTTCCCAAGGCAAAAGCTCTCCAGTTCACCACAGTCCCCACCACTCCCTATTGCCTTTCACCTGGCCTACATTGCTCATTTTTGTTACCTGCCTGAAACTAGTAGACGTCTGAGTTGGTGACATCAATGTGTGGAATGACCCAAGACATCTTCCAATTGTTGGTAAGATAATTTCTAACCAGATGAGGACTGTATACAAAAACTACATAGCAAAGATCATTTCAAACGACTTCTTAAAATAGAAGACATTAAAATTACGTCTAAGCAAAAGGAAAGACTGCACGACATGCGCAGTGATCTACACAAGGCTCAACAAAATCCTTTCATGAAAGGATCAAGGTCTATCTATAGTTACTTTGACACATTTGGATGGACAATTTGATATTTCCCTCACTTCTATGTCTTTTAATTTCTTGAAAAGCATGCAGTTCTTAACAGAGGCTTTGACAACCGGGTCACTGGGTAGCACACAATTGTTATCTTGACTTGGCTTACCAGTAAGCAAGGGATGGATGCTCCTGAAGAGTTTTGGTTGGAAAGGCTGGTAGTGTCTTTAAATCTTTCCTGGCATTTTCATCACTAAAAGGAAAAGTAATACAGCAATGTCAATCACCGTTACCTAAAAAAAATCCAAGTCAGTCAACATATTAATGAAATCTGAAAAGTAACTATATAGCATGTTAGGTTCTGTCAAAATTTTGTGGTCAACACACATAAGGGTATGAACTCTAACTAGAAACAGCCCCCAAATTTAATAATCAAACCACATGATGATATTTTGAAGTTTTTAAAAAGACAAAAATAAAAAGTGAAAACAGTATTAAATTGCCGTAATCCCATTTTCCTCACTCAAACTCACAGCTGTTTTCATTATACATTATTTTGTGCATCTATTTTATCATACAATCATGATGAGAACTGTGCATATTTCAAATGCTGTTTTTACTTAGCATTCTTCACATTTCATTATACACTTTCTCCATGACCCTATAGCATCCTCCTAATTATCTTTAGAGTTTGCATAATATCCAACCGTATTGGAATATCAGTAATCATAAAACCATTCACATAATGTCACCCATTTTTCATAAGGGATATCATTGCAATAAAAAGGTTTATGTAGAACTTTCTGTTTATCTTTTCTATAATTTCCTTACCATCCTCTGAAATAAAAAAGCTCAAGTCCACCAAATGCAGAAATCACTTGAATAGAAGACGACTTGAAAACATGTTTCTAATAAAACCCAAGTATCCCTCGAATTGCACTAAGTGAACTAAAATGTATCTCATGTAAGGCCAGCTATTATCTAATTAATTCTATAATGGCAAATTTCTAGTTGTACAAAGAGAAGGGTGTGGTCTTTGTGGAACTTCAGAGAAGGGAGAACAGGTAATATGAACCAGTCATAGCTGGTCCTGTTTAAGAGGAAAGTCTCTCTAACTGCCTCAAGTATTTAAGGAGATAGTTGGTAAGGAAACGGACATGATTTCTCTAGGGTCTATTAGAACATGGAAGAAGTACATGTAAAAGTTATTCAATATGGGACAGTTTTACTCTGTCCTTTAGGGTCGCTATGAGTTGGAATGGATTCAACGGCAGCAGGTTTTTGGTTATGTGTATATATATATATATGTATTTTTTTTAATACTTGACAATTTCTTTTTGCATTTACAGAATCTAAAGGGCAGATGACCCAGTTAATAATCCAAACAGGCCTTGGGCTCATGATTCAACATCCACTAGTGTTTATCTTTTATTCCTCTTCCCCATAAATAAGGGCCTTTGAAATCACAATTTTATTTTTTTAAAGACGTTGTTTTTGTGCCTAGAGTAAGAATGCATCAGATATTTTAAAAGAACCTAATTTAGGTGGCTTGGCCCCGGTGAGCTACCACTGTTTCTTTTCATACACAGACACGTCATATGTCACGTTATAATACGTGAGAACTCTAAATAAAAATCCAACTTAGTCCCAAATTCTGTAGATGTATTTGGTCTTAATAGGGTCGCCCTCTGAGGCAAAGTGGGTTCGTATTGTCTTAAAACAATTGTTGTGACTTTGCATATAAGAAACTGGATAGCAAAAAAAAAAAAAAAATAATGTTCAGCCAAAAGTGTGAGCTGCTATAGACTGTCCTTCGTCCATGTCATTGTTTATTGACAGGAAGTATTTAATTTTTCGACTGGTCTGAGGTGCACAGAGGTATCTACAACGGAAAAAATGAGATGAAGCCTTGTGGCCACTAAGCTGTGTGAATTTATCTTGGTTGTAAACTAATAAATTGCGAGAATTAAAAAAAAAAAAGTTATTCAAACTTCTGATGAATGCCACTGAATTGTACATGTAAAAAAGCTGAAATGGCAAAAGCTGTGTATTACATATATATATACTTGCCACATATTTAAACGTATATATATATATATATATATGTATTTACCACACACACACACACACACAAAATCCTGATCAAACCAGTGTTCAAACAGCATATTGCTAACTCTCCTCTTCCTACTTTTCTACCTCTTCCTATCTTTACCACTAGCTAGCTACTCTTTGTTGAGAGGTTACCAAGTGCCAGGCACCACGCAAAGCATTCTTCAGGCATTATTTACCTCATATAAGTCTCACCACACTCCTTCCAGTGTGGGAGGTACAGGTAGGGGCATGAAGTTTAGAGAGGCTCGAGTCACTTGCTTAGTGTCTCGCAGCTACTACGGGAAGGAGTCAAAGAGACAACCCAGTGGGTTTAGCTTCAAAGGTCGAAGCCTTGACTATCGTATTCTATTACCTGACTCCCAGAGACCTCCAGAATAGTGTCTTAGAGAGCTAACATGAACATTCTCACTCGGGCATGGCACAGCTTCCCTTCACCCCCACCTCCAACTACAAATGAAAACACTGACAAATTAGTTTTAAAATTCCTCACTTGTGCATTTTTATATTAGCTTCCCTGAGCCTGATTAGGAGCCCAATGGTTCGCCCCAATGTGAATCATGATGTTTAAGAAGATGAACACCCAATGGAAAGACCAAACACCAAACCTAAGATGAATTTCCTCCCAAAGCATTCATTCAACATGTACAGATCAGTGGTTACTGCTCAAACCAGGGAACCCAACACTGCCTCCAGACAGGTTTTGTTTTGCCCACATTGTACTGTGCTATATTAGAAATTGCTCACTCCTGTCACTTAATCAGTGGAGCAGTGGTTAAGAGCTATGGCTGTTAACCAAAAGGTTGGCAGTTCGAATCTACCAGCCACTCTTTGGAAACCCTATGGGACAGTTCTACTCTGTCCTATAGGGTCGTTATAAGTCAGAATCAACTTTACAGCAATTTTTTTTTGGTCACTTAATCAAGTTGAGTTTAAGTGGGTCTCCTTCAACATCCACAGAATATTTGTTTTCTGGATGTATCATCAAGTCTCCTGGCAACCAAGTAAGCTCACTTACTGTCTTTAAGTAAGAACAAGTAATTAGAGTGTTACCAAGCTTGGAGACACTATGATTTGCACCTGTCAACATTACATTTCAAAACCAGGTTTGTGGCCCTTCCTAAACGTGCAAGATCCAGTTTTCTGAATCACTACCGGAAATAAAAAGTCACTTGGCTCCCAGTCTTACATAAGGATAAATCTCTATTCATTTGAAATCTGAGCAGTGTGGCTTAACCACATTGACAATCTTGGGAAACTGGTTTTGGCTTCCTGAAAATCAAAACATACCACAATCCAATTTATTCATATTTAAAGGTCACCTGTCAACTCCCAGTAATGATATTTATTTTTCTTAGCAATACGTTTTATGTTCTGTCCTTCAAATCCCATTTTCTTTTAAGAGGAGTTGGCTTGTGAGTTTTTCTTTTTTTTACAAAAAGCAAATACATGTACATATTCTAAAATGATAAACTAAGCACAACACATTTTGTTATTAATCATCATCATCAGCCACGTATATGTAACCTTCTGGACCATGTGAACCATCTGCTATGTTCTAAGAACTCAGGCTAGCATTCACTTACTTATCTGAATTAGAGTTAATTTTGTGGCAATCAAGATCTTACCAGACTCTTCACCAAAGAAGACATTCAAGCGACTAACAGACACATGAGGAAATGCTGGAGATCATTAGCCATCAGAGAAATGCAAATGCATTGAGATATCATCTCACCCCAACAATACTGGCACTAGTCCAAAAAACACAAACTAACAAGTGTTGGAGAGGTTGTGGGGAGATCGGAACGCTCATGCACTGCTGGTGGGAATGTAGAATGGTACAACCACTTTGGAAAACGATATGGCGCTTCCTTAAAAAGTTAGAAACAGAAATACCATAGGATTCAGCAATCTCACTCCTAGGAATATGCCCTGGAGAAATAAGAGCTGTCACACAAATAGATACATGCACACCCATGCTCACTGCAGCATTATTCACAATAGCAAAAAGATGGCAACAACCTAAACACCCATCAACATATGAATGGATAAACAAATTATGGTACATACACACAGTGGAATACTATGCAATGATAAAGAACAATGCTGAATCTGCTAAACATTACACAACATGGATGAATTTGGAGGGCATTATGCTGAGTGAAATAAGTCAGTGACAGAAGGACAAATGTTGCATGAGACCACTATTATAAGAACTCAAGAAAAGGTTTACAAACGGAAAAGAAAATTCTTTGATGTTTACCAGGGTGGGGAGTGAGTGGGAGGGGAAATCACTAACTAGATAGTAGACAAGTGTCAACTTCGGTGAAGGCAAGGACAAAAACACAATATAGGGGAAGTCAGTACAACTGGATCAAAGCAAAAGCATAGAAGTTTCCTAGACACATCCAAACATTTTGAGGGACTGCATAGCTGGGGCTGGGGACCATAGTCTCGGGGGACGTCTAGGTCAACTGGCATGACATAGTTCATAAAGAAAATGTTCTACATATCACTTTAATGAGTAGCATCTTACAGTCTGAAAAGCTTGCGCATGGCCATTTTAGATACATCTATTGGTCCCATCTTGACCAGAGCAAAGGAGAATGAAGAAAACCAAAGACACAAGGAAAATATTAGCCCAAAGGACTAAAGGACCACATGAGCCACAGACTCCACCAGCCTGAGCCCAGAAGAACTAGTTGGTGCCCAGCTACAATCAATGACCACTCTGACAGGGACCAAAACACAGAGTCCCAGACCGATTGGGAGAAAAACGTAGAATAGAATTCAAATTCATGAAAAAAGACCAGACTTACTGATCTGACAGAGACTGGAGGAACTCCCAATACTATGGCCCCCAGACACTCGCTAACCCAGAACTGAAACCGTTCCTGAAGCCTACTTTTCAGACAAAGATTAGACAGGCCTATAAAACAAGAAAATAACATAAGTGAGGAATATGCTTTCTAGTTCAAACAAATATATGAGACCAAATGGGCAACTCCTGTCCAAAAGTAAGACAAGAAGGCAGGAAGAGACAGCAACTAGATGAATGGGCACAGGGAACCCAGGGTAAAAGGGGAAGTACGCTGTCACATTATGGGGATTGCAATCCATGTCACAAAACAATGTGGGTATAAATTTTTGAATGAGAAATTAACTTAAGCTGTAAACTTTCACCTAAAGCACAATTTAAAAAAAAGACCTCACCAGACTGAAAGCTGCTATTCATCATAAATCTGTTTATTCATGTAGAAGTAAGCATCATGTGCTGGAGTTGCTTTTAATTTATTCAACTGCATTCAGCCAAGAGAGAGAAGAGAGAATTTTCATCCATCATTCTATTCAATAAGCTGCTGGCTGATAGTAAATGGCAAATGGGAGACTTGAAGCTGCTGCTCTCTTAGGTTGTTTCAGTCCCCATGTCCCTTAAATACAAGCATCTCACACTGCTGAGATTTCTCTAACATTTCAACATATAATTTTAATACATTTCTGTTAAATGCAAGTAACTTCTGTATTTAATGCCTAACTAAAACAGCCACGTGTTTCAACTGCAGAAGTACATTACTCGTGCTGGATTTACTGAAAGACGAGCTTTGGTCTTCAACATGCCATCTTTCTAAGAAATTTTCAACAGTAGTTTTTAACTATGTGCAGTTGGAACTTACTCCAGTTACAAGATGTGATAAGACCTTATTCATCTGGAAATGCTGGCTGAATAAACTACTTAAGGCTAATCATAACCCAACATCCTAAATAATCACTTTTGGTCTCACGGTTACATGTATGTACAAGAATATTCATTCATTAAGAACTTTTTTTTTTTTGGTGATAATCAGCTACAATGGGAAGCAACTAAATTGTCCATTAATAAGGGAGTGGCTTAGGATCTTTTTAAGGGGAATTTAAACTACTTTAAAAGAAGTATACTGTAGAGACCAGTGTTACACGACCATGGGCAATTCTGCCCCCTAGGGGACATTCAGCAATGTTTGTTGATACTCTATCACAACTAGGAAAGGGAGTGTTACTGGCATTAGTGGGTAGAGACCAAGGAGGCTGCTGAACATCCTACAATGCACAGGACGGTCTCCCACAACAAAGAATTACCCAGTCCAAAATGTCAGTAGTTCCCAAGTTTGAGAAATCTTGCATTAGCTTATTATAAAAATCCTGAGAATTCAACCCTAAAACTTTCTGAAGCCTATCTTTTAGACTTAAAGAATTTTTCTTATTTGCCACTCTCAGAATATAAATATCCTAGATCTCAAATGCCAGTGTCTAACAGGAGCCATGTAAAATGAGCATACGAAAATCAACTGAGTAAGAGAGAAATGAAAAATGGCAAGCCAAATTCTGCGTCAGACACAGGAACCCAATGGGGAATAGTGGGAACCAGGAGGAAGAGAACATGGAAGAGAACCGAAACACTGTGCAGGCCACATAAAACATGCCAGCAGGTCATCACCATCAATTTGCATTTTCTGACAGAAACTATTAGTAAAAGGATGATAAGAAAGTGCCTTCTCAGTTTCTCAACTTGGTTTCTCGTTTCAGATAATTTTTAACAGTGCAAACTGTCAGTAATGCATGAATAAAGGAGACACATAGATAATTTTTTCAAGTTTGGAATCTGGACCATCCTGAAGATTACATTCTCAAGAAAGAACACAGCCTTATTTCTTTGTATTAGAAGAGGTTCCTATTTTTCTGCACATCTGGTCATTTACGCCACTGCAGAACATCCCTTCCTTGTGAATACATAACATCACTTTCCTATGAGAAGCTAATTAATGCAGAAAATTTCTAGCAAGCCACCACCAACACTAAGGTGACTGTGCTGTGGACCTAGCTGTAACATTAAAAGAGAGAGCCCCAGAGGGATCGAAAATCAGCTCAGACTCACAGACTGGCAGAAAAATCAGCTCAACATTTCAACAAGCAGTGTACAAGGGGAAATCCAAAGAGAGAAGAAAAAGTGTTCAACTTCATACGCGTTCAGAAAAACACAAATTAAATCCTCAATTACCATTACACACCAGATGTCAAATTTTTACAACTCTGGCTATTCCTAACTTAAAGGAAGATGTAGAGAAATAACCATTGCTAGTGGTATAACCATTTTGGAAATTTGCATACACTATGACCCAGCAATTCCTTTCCTGGGTCTATCCCTAGAGAAATCTGTACACAAGAATGTTTACAGCAGTATTTCTCACAATAAGACAAAGGTAACAACTCAAATGCCTCTTAACAGTAACCTGTTGCTGTCAAGTCAATCTCAACTCATGGTAAGCCCACCTGTGTCAGAGTAGAACTGTGTTCCATAGGGTTTCAATGGCTAATTTTTCAGAAGTAGATCACCAAGCCTTTCTTTCGAGGTGCCTCTGGGTGCACTGGAACTGCCAACCTTTTGGTTAGTAGCTGAGCTCACGTTTGCACCACCTGGAAGCCAGGCCTGGGAAATCAGCCTGTGAGCCTGAGGCCTCATGGATCCATGAGCTTGCAGGAGCAGCCTGGTCTGGCTACAGCACAAGAGGCCCCTCCCAAGCTGGGAGAGAAGGCAGGCAGGGAGGTTTATATGAATAAGGATCAATCTCAATGTTCAGCAGGGAGGTGAGCAGCCCTCAATTGGGATGTCTCTGCCTTTCACCAGCAGTAAATGCATTCATCCGTCTGGACATTCCTGACCCTGATGGTAATGGAAATGTTATTTTAAAGACACACTTGACCAGAATTGCCACAAGGGACTGGTTTCTCTGGATCTTGCCCAGAGAGAATGCCCATAAATCTACATCGCTTGCTACTTCCCAGTGACCAAACCTGAAATTGTTTTTCTCCATCAATTCAGCAGGAATTCAGATGTCACAATGAAGACCATGCTTGCATTTTATCTGATTAACTAGGAAGAACCCCTCCCTTAGGTATTCCAGAGTCCCATTTCGACAGCTTGCCAGAAGGAAGCAGCCCATGACACCACTGAGCCACTGTGGCTATTTTGTAGGAGATGATTCCTTTGGCATTCTCAAGCCCCCTTTTATGGGCTGTTGTTTTTCTTTACTGACCGCAAAAGCCCGGTAGGAATGTGCCAACCCCACTCATCTTGAGAAAGCCACATGGTTGGCAAAACTGAGGCCACCCTTTGTGTGTGTGCAAAACTGTGCATGCTGGAACACTTGTGTGGAAAAAGCCACCCCCAACAAATGTGTATACACCTGCTTGTGGCTAATAGCGAGCTTGCTCACAGCAACAATCAGCCACCTGCCGTTTGGAGGCTGGAGGGGAAGGGAGTGCAGGCAATTAGCCAACTGTGGGTGCTAGCAATTCTTGGGGAAAATGAATTCAGCAAGTTCCCTTTAAGATTGCTGCTGTCTATGCTGGGTGTGGGGGCATTCGCCAGGTTTGCAGGACGGTTTTTTAATAAAGCTCAAACCCTCAATTTCACTTTACTTCTTGATGCCAAAGTTGTATCCTACCTGAATCCTAAATCAAAGGGGCATAAAAAGTGCACATTATACACCATGCCTAGACTGAAATGTCTGCAGAGACTTTGCTGCACAAAGAAATCAACTAAATCATTTACTTAGTAACTTGGGACACTGTGGAGATCAGTCTGGTGGTTCCTCCAAAAGTTAAAGTTAAACATAGAATTACCATATGATCCAGCAATTCCACTTCTAGGTATATATCCAAAAGAACTGAAAGTGGGTACATGCATCCCATGTTCATTGCAGCACTATTCACAACAGCCCAAAGATGGAAACAACCTAAATAAATGGCTAGCAACAGACGAATGGGTAAATAAAATGTGGTGCATGCAATGGGATGTTATTCAGCCATAAAAAGAAAAGAAGTTCTGATACATGCTACAACATGGATAACCTTGAGGACATCATGCTGAGTGAAATAACTTAGTCACAGAAGGACATATATCGTATTATCCCACCTATATGAAATATCTAGAAAAGGCAAATTCAGAGAGACCAAAGTTTATTAGTGGTTACCAGGAATGGGCAGGAGAGAGGGAGAAGGGGGGTACTCATTGCTCAGGGAACACTGAGCTTCTGTTAAAGTGACAGGCAAATGTGGAAATGGGATAATGGTGACGACTGCGTGTGATGAACACAATGTCACTGAACTGTACACGTGAACAATGTTGAAATGGCAAATACTATGTTTCATATATATTTACTACAATTTAAAAAAGGTAACTTGGGACTAGAGTTCTTTTTTCATCCTCACAAAATCATAATTCAAAATCTCTAGCTCAGAAAAACGTATATGTGGACGTAAAAACACTACGGATTATGTGCCTGTTCAAACACCCAAGATAAAGTCCTGGGCCTGTTCATAACAGGTGTAAATGTACTATGTAGCCTAAATGTCCTCAGAAATTAAATAACAGGCTGTGAAAAGGGGCCTCAGAGGACTGGGGCAAGTCCTCATAGTTGGGAACTCTATTTAATACCGTGTTCCTTGCAAACTAAAGATTTCCCGTCATTAAGAATTGAGCTAATGTGAAACATTTGCCCGTTTTCTGGTGTTGCCGCGTATAGGCCTGATGAGGAGCTGCTTCCTTGTCTATGTTTGCTAGAAACCTGTGGTGACTGACTGGTCAGGTATGAAGTATACTGAAGGGATGAAACATGAATACAGATCTTAAGTTAGAAAAGGTGTATTCGATGTGTTAGATTAAATAGATGTGACAGGCACCAACTTAATTACTAAACCACTTGGCCTGGATCCAGTGTTTAAGGATGACAGCTTGCTTAAAAATGTAATTATTAAAAGGATCTTGGTTACTGTTTATAATCACCAATTTCCTCAACTAATCTATTGGCCTTGATCAACACCTCTGTGATTAGCAGTTTACAGCAAGTTATCAGTTTACTTAGCTTTTCCACTAACCAAATTGCCTTCAAATCTCCCTTCATTAAAAAAGGAAAACCGCTCATGAAGTCATTTTTAAACAACAGTTTAGCCCAATTAATAAAAAATGTTTGCCTCAAGCACAGCACTCTTATAAAGAATTATATGAGTGTAAACTGACAAGAGGTAATCAAAAGCACAGATGAGAACTTTAAGGGGCAAAAATGACCAAACCCAAACCCATTGCCATTGAGTTAATTCTGAGCATAGTGATCCCATAGGACACGGTAGAACTGCCCCATAGGCTTTCCAAGGCTATAAATCTTTATGGAAGCGGACTGTCACATCTTCCTCCAGCAGAACAGCTGGTGGGTTTGAACCGCTGACCTTTCAGTTAGCAGCCGAGCACTTAACCACTGGGCCTAAGCTAACGGGGACGAAACAACAGGCTAGAGCTAGAATGGTAACAACACACGTAACTAATGTCACTGAATGGTTCATGTAGACATTGTAAACGGACATGTGTTTGGTTGTATATTGCCACCAAAAATAAATAAAATATGAAAAAGGAAAATCACATCTCTCTCAGTTATTTGTGGAACTATGTTGTCAGCGTCAGTGATGAATCTAGTTTGGTTCATGATCTTTTTGACTTAATAACTAGGAATTTCTAACAGCAAATTTCTCTCTACTAACTCCTAGCTAAGGAGTCCTGGTGGCGCAGTGGTTAAAGCACTCGGCTGATAACTAACATATTGAACCCACCAGCCGTTCCGTGGGAGAAAGATGTGGCAGTCTGCTTCCATAAAGATTACAGCCTTGGAAAACTCATGGGGCAGTTTTACTCTGTCCTACAGAGTTGCTAGGAGTTGGAATCGACTCGACCGCAGTGGGTTTGGCTTTTTTGGTAATTCCTAGCTAAAAGGATATTAAAGGTGACAGACACAATAAAACAGTAATCCTCTTGGTCCCTAACCAGCACCATCAGCATTATTTGAGAACTTGTTTCCAAATTCTTGGGCCCCACCCCAGACCTACTGAATCAGAAACTCCGAGGGTGGGGCCCAGCAATCTGTATTTGAGAAATAGTTTGAGAACCACTGCAATAGAATAAACACAACATAAAACAGCGAAATTTTCAAGACAGAGACAGTAATCCATGGTTCAAAATGGGAGTGATGGTCAAGGAGGCTGAGGAAAGAAAGCGTTTAGGTTAGGCGACCGAGGAGGTTAGTATCAGGAGATTCCTGAGGCTGCCCAAGCAGTGAATGTCCTTTAGTCCCCCAAAAGAAATGCTTTCAACGACAACAGTTCACAGTCACTGTGTGGTGGAAACAGTTAATGCACTTGGCTGCTCACCAAAAGGTTAGAGGTTTGAGTCCATCCAGAGGCACCTCAGAAGAAAGGACTGGCCATCTAATTCTGAAAAATCAGCCACTGAAAACACTATGGAGGCATTGGAGAGCAGTTCTACTCTGACACACGTGGGTCACCATGAGTCGCACTCCAGGGCTACTGGTTTACTTTTATTTTGGTTAATGTCATAATATCTAAAATGAAGTCCCCAGCTCACTGTCCACCCCTCCAGGCCAAACTCAAAACAGAGCGGCTCCAACCAGCCTGGTCAGTGAGCCGAGTTCATCCGGTCCAACCCGTAAGTTCGCAGATGGGGGAGAAGGAGGCCCGCGGATGTCTCATGACTTACCAAAGGCCCCCCAGTGAGGTGGTGACAAATCTAGAGGACCAGAGGCTGGTGCTGGGGCTCTCAGCCTGGGGCTCTCAGCGGGAAAGGAGGAAGACGGCAGGCTTGGGAAGCTGGGAGCAGTGAAGGAAGACGGAGGCGCAAGCGGAAATGTCTGGATTGGCCGAGCCATACCACGCCCTCCTCCCCTCCCAAGCCACAGGGTCTTTCCATTTTTGGAATTTCTTGATCACACTTCAAGCCAAATCAGGTTGTGTCCATCAGAAAAGGAACTAGGTCATTTCTGCCCTGAAGGAGTGCTGCTGGCAAAACGGCTACTAACCGAAAAGACTGGTGGTTCAACCCACCCAGTGGCTCCGCTCGAGAAAGACTTGGTGATCTGCTTCCATAGATTGTTGCCGTGTGCCGTAGACTTGACTCTTACTCATAGCGGTCGTATAGGTCAGAGGAGAACTGCTCCATAGGATTTCCTAGGCTGTAAATCTTTACAGGAGCAGATTGCCAAGTCTTTTCTTCCACGGAGCGGCTAGTAGGTTCGAACCGCTGATCTTTCGGTTAGCAGTTGAGGGCCTAACCATGAAGCCACCAGGTAATTTTAATCCATAAAAATTACGGTCAAGAAAACCCAAAGGGGCAGTTCTACGCTGTCAGATGGACTCGCTATGAGTCCGGAATCCGCTTCGCAGCACCCAACAACAGGAAATTGAAAGGATTAAACCAAAAAACAAAACAAAACAAAACAAATCCAATGCCGTCAAGTCGATTCCGACTCGTAGCGACCTTATAGGTCAGAGAAGAACTGCCCCATAGGGTTTCCAAGAAGCAACTGGTGGATTCGAACTGCCAACATTTGGTTAGCAGTTGTATCTCTTAACCACTGCGCCAGGAGGGCTCCTTGAAAGGATTATAGAAGCCACTTCCCTTGCTTCAGCTTGAAGCTAGGGATGCCCCCTACTGGAAAGGTGGGAGAGGCAGCTTTTCCTTGGGTTGTCAGCCCACATTCACCTTGACAAAGGAGCTGGTCCTTTACTGGGGTTCAGGTGTCAGCATGCATTTCTAGGCTGCTATAGTCTCCAGCTCCCTCTGACCTCTCAGCTCCTCTTTCTCAAGACAATGAAAGAAACTCCTTTGGCTTTAAAGAAGGCTCATAGTTTTTTTGTTTTTAAATTCTATATGCCTTCCTTCCTCCAAAAATAAAAAAATAAGCTGTACATGTGAGCAGCAAAAATGGTGCTAACTTCCATGTCCTGGGTACTTGCTGTATGCCAGACAAGTGCTCAACATTCTACATGTATGAATTTATTTAATCCTCACAGGGACTCAAGACAGAGGTATTATTTCTCATTTTCAGATAAGGAAACTGAGGTTTAGAGATGTCGTCCAGCTTGTCCACAGTCTCATGCTGGTACATGGGCAGCCAAGATTCAGATGCAGGCTGTCTCACCAGAGCTGGGACATGGGAAGCTAGGATTTAGATGCAGGCTACCGCACTCCAGAGCCCTCATATACTTAGAAGCAAAGCAAGAGACTGACCAACCAACCAACCAACCAACCAGCCCTAGACCTGTGATTTCAATAATAAGGTTTGGGACTTAGAACTAGTATTTGTCCCATGTCTCCCTGTTCCTGGGAGTTCTGTGGTCTTAGATAACTAAACTTCGTGAGTCTCAGTCTCCTCATCATAAAAATAGGAATAAACAAATGTTTATAGCAGCTTTATTCGTAATTTTCAAGCATTGGAAGCAACCAAGATGCCGTTCAATAGGTGAACGGATAAGCAAACTGTGGTACACACAAACAATGGAATATTAATCAGCAATTAAAAGAAATGAGCTATGACGCCAAGAAAAAATATGGAAGAAACCTGAATGTATATTAGGTGAAATAAGCCAGTCCAAAACAAAACAAAACAAAAGCTATATACTGTATGATTCCAACTATATGACATTCTGGAAAAGGCAAAACTATAGACAGCAAAAAGATCAGTGGTTGCCAAGGAGTCGGGGAAGGCGAGAGAGGAATAGGTGGAACATGGTGTATTTTTAGGGTAGTGAAACTAATCTGTATGATACTGTAATGATAGACACATGACATTATGCATTTGTCAAAGCCCACAGACACTGTACAATACAGAGTGAACCCTAACGCAAACTACAGACTTTAGTTAATAATAATGTTTCAACACTGGTTCATCAACTGTAACCAATGTATCATAAGAATGTAAGATCTTAACAGGAGAAATAAGGTGCAAGAGGGGGGTATATGGGAACTGTCTGTACTTTCTGCACTATTTTTCTATAAACCTAAAACTGCTCTAAAAATAAAATCTATTAAAAACAAAAACAAAAACGGGGGGATAGTGCCCTGTCTCATGGGTTCTTGGGAAGATTATAACACGCTGCTATGAAGGTGCCTGCATACGTTCACTAAATGTGTTCCCTCCTTTCTGATTGCAGCATACTAACCAAAGATTTTACCAAACACTTTGTCCCTAGCGCTCTCAGACCAGGCTGGTGATGGATTATTACCACTGAGAAGAATCCTCAATGGTTGATCTAGGTTAGAGTTGCCAAATAATAACATATTTAGGACATACATACGCTAAAAAAAAAAAAAAAAAAAAATTAGTTGTTTATCTGAAATTTAAATTTAAATAGGCATCCTCTATTTTTATTTGTTAAATCTGGCAACCCTAAAAGTTGGTAAGAAGCTGTGCTGGAAGAGAACTTTGGAAGCAAATGGCCAAGTTCCAAGCTTGTTGGGGGATTGGTTAGACAGAATCCACAGCAACAAGTGGAAAGCTCAGTCTGGAAACTTGCTCTTCCAGCATCACGACCAATCCATGGAACTAGTGTTAGATTCTCCTCAGTCCCTAGAAAAGGCCAGTCCTAGAGCAAGAATCTGCATGCATTCTGGGAAGCTCAGTGTCCTCTCAGCTAGAATTCCTTTATCATTACATTTTTATTTGTCTGTGGCGTCTTTACAGAACAAATTACTCTGCCCATCTGCAGGCTTGATGGGGGATCAATTGTTGAACTATTTTTTTTTAAGTCTAAAGAACTTCTAGTAAGATTGAAAACGTGATGAGAGACTTTTTAAAACGTTAGCCAACTCTCTGCGGGTTCTGATACTGCCTACTTTGAACCTTCAATTCTTCTAATACCTGGTAGGAACGCAACCCTCTATGAATGAGTTTTGCTGGGAAACAGATTAACGTGAAAATCTATGTATATTTAAAAAGAAAATGATCCACTTGTCATACAAACCCAGAGTTACAAAAAAGTGTATATGGAAAAAGAAAAATTCAATACAGACAGGATTTTTCTACAAAAGAATGAATGAAAAGTCAAAGAAATCTGTTCCTCTTCTGGTAAATTTCTTGTTCCAAAAACCAAACCTGTTCTCTTCCACAGTGCCACTGGGTGGGTTCAAACCAATCTTTTGGTTGGTAGCCCAGTGCAAACCATTTGTGCCAACCAGGGACCTTAAGTTTCCTATTAAACAAATAAAGATCATTTACGGTCAACTTGAAAGCCCCAAAGCTCTATCCCTTCCTGCATGTGTGACTCAAAACATGCCCTTCCTGATCACACAAAAACTGAATTAACCCCATTAGCCATCTGAGCAGAGACAACAAGGCTGAATATATGTTATGTTAAACTCTCAGTGTTTCTGGAACCACACCAAAAGAAACTGTAATGCTTATCAGTGAGGGTATGTAGAATTGGTCCCCCACAGTGACGTCCTTTGGGTCAGGCAGACTCTGGATGGTTTGCAGTTCGTGGAGTGGAAGATGTTCACGCGTGTCTCACAGCATCACATGTAATGCTACTTTCTATTCGCCCCAAATACTAAGCAGGCAAATATCTCAGTCCCAGTAGGGCGGAATTTCATTTTACTACCCAGTAGCTGTGATGGGCTTAATGGCCTGGTGTACTCATGCAGAGAGAGAAACTGAGAACCCAGACAGGACAAGAGAGCCACTTTCTGCATAGGCCTGATCCCCACCACGGTGTTAATAGCTGTTTAAACATGTTTTAAGGTCCAACTTGAGAATCTGTGTTTGTTTTTGCTCTTGTTTACTTGCAACAAATATTTAAACTGTGAAATGAAAGTGCTTTGAAATGTAAAATATTTAAGCTGTGAAATGCAACGGCCTCATTTCCTAGCTGCACGTTGCCATTAACTGGTTGTGCTAGGCCTTGGTTTTCTGTTCTATAAAGTGGAGACAAAACTTGCTTCCTCACTGGCTCCTTTTGAAGTCCAAAGGAGATGACATTCTGAAAATAAGCTTTGTAACCTGCAAAGAACTATCAACACAAAGGAGAGCACTTTCTTCTATTAGAACACAGGTAAAAGCTTTCTTTTCTAGAAGCTTAAGAGCAAAATAGTTTAACAGTTTGAGTAGTGCCACGCACTGAACCAAGCTCTTGGTGAGTCCTGGGCTGCTCACCAAAAAGTCGGTGGTTCGAACCCACCAGCCGCTTCACGGGAGAAAGATGTGGCAGTCTGCTACCAAAAAATTACAGCCTGGGAAACCCTATGGGGCAGTTCTACCCAGTTTTATAGGGCTGCTATGAGTCGGAATCAGCAGGAAGGCGAAAGGTTTGGGTTTTGGTTTCCCATGCATTTTCTCTCTTAGTCCTGTAACAGCCCTAGGAATAACTCTGTGCCTCAAGCCTTTGAGATAATACAGATTAGCATCAGAAAGGGCTAAGAAAGTTCCTAATCAAGTACAAGGAGACGCTGGTTTGCAGACCCGGAGTGGGTCCCATTCTCAAAGGAGACCCTCTTCAGACACGTACAAAAAGACTTCTTTTTTTTAATTGAACATACTTTTTTTTTTCTTATTATGGTAAATATACGTGTAACAAAACATTTACCATTTCAACAGTCTTCACATGTGCAGTTTAGTGATGTGAATGAATTGTGTTCATCACGCTGTTCAACAACACCCTTACCATCACCCGTAACAGAAGCTCCACGTCTCTTAAAAAAGGAATCTTTTTAATAATCCATTCAACATCCAAGCCTTCTCAGTGTCTTTCAGTCCTCAAAGCTAGGACCAGATACATAATTTGCAGGGCACAGTAAAACAGGAAAAAGCCAAGCCAAGGGTTCAGAAATTCTTCAGAATTTCAAGATGGGGACAGCAGAGCATCAAACCAAGCCCGAGGCCCTTCTGAGCATCGGCCCATGTGACTGCACAGGTCACAGGCCCTGCCAATAGCTTTTTCCTGGTACGTTTCCACTGTCTTAATTGCTTCCTTTCTGCCTGGCCAGCTTGGTGTGCCTGAGCCCCAGAACAGAGCGAACCTGTCACAAAGGCCCACAGCGCCTCCTTTCCTTCGGCGGCTGCACACTGTGAGCCAGCAAGGTCCGACTGGGGGCGCCCCCTTGCCAGGGGAATTGCTGGCTCAATGCTCTGGAGGTGGCAGGGGAAGAGTCGAAGCCTCGGTCTGGGAAATTTCTGTTACGCAAAGTGGGTAGTATTCCATGAATCATACATTTGTTTTGTAAGAATATACAGTGCTTGGTAGCTGTCACGGTGCTAAGCTCTGAGTTTTTTTAAGTATAAAATGACATTAAAAATAACAATCTGACCAAAACACTCTATTTTCACTATAGATAAATGGAAACACACTGATGTTCAAAAAAGAAAGAAAAATGTAAACATCTCTATCCCCATTGTCCTGAGATAACTGCTGGTAATGACAACCATAATCTCAGTGAATTTTTTTGTGCCTTGGCCATAAACCAGGCGGCATGCTAAGTGTTTTCTTATCAGGCATGATGTCATTTTACCCACATAATAACACTATCAAGTGTTGTTGTTGTTAGGTGCCAGTTCTGACTCATCACAACCCTGTGTACAAAAGAATGAAACACTCCCAGGTCCTGCGCCATCCTCACAATCATTGCTATGTTTGAGCCCATTGTTGCAGCCACTGTGTCAGTCCATCTCGTGAAGGGTCTTCCTCTTTTTCTCTGACCCTCTACTTTACAAGCATGATGTCCTTCTCCAGGGACTGGTCTCTGCTGATAACATGTCCAAAGTATGTGAGACGAAGTGTCAACATCATAGCTTCCAAGGAGCACTCTGGCCGTACTTCTTCCAAGACAGATTTGTTCACTCTTCTGGCAGGTGATGCTATATTCGGTATCCTTCGCCAACACCATTAATTCAAAGGCACCAGTTCTTTTTAGATCTTCCTTATTCACTGTTCAGCTTTCATAAGCATACAAGATTGAAAATATCATGGCTTGGGTCAGGCACACCTTAGTCCTCAAGGTGACAGTTTTGCTTTTTAACACTTTAAAGAGGTCTTTTGCAGCAGATTTGCTCAATGCACTATGTTGTTTGATTTCTTGACTGCTGCTTCCATGGGCATTGATTATGGATCCAAGTAAAACGAAATCCTTGACAACTTCAACATTTTCCCTGTTTATCATGATGTTTCTTACTGGCCCATTTGTTTGGATTTTTGTTTTCTTTATGTTGAGGTATAACCCATACCAAAACTGTAGACTTTGATCTTCATCAGTAAGTGCTTCACGTCCTCTTTGCTTTCAGCAAGCAAGGTTGGGTCATCTGCATATTGCAGGTTGTTCATGAGTGTTCCCCCAATCTTGATGCCTGCGTTCTTCATATATAGTCCAGCTTCTTGGATTATTTGCTGACACAGTCGAATGTCTTTTCATAGTCAATAAAACACAGGTAAACATCCTTCTGGTATTCTGTACTTTCAGCTAAGATCCATTTGACATCAGCAATGATATACCTTGTTCTACATACTCTTCTGAATCCGGCTATTCAGGTAAGACCTGTAATTATCTCTCTTTACAGATGAGGAAACTGAGGCTTAGAGATGATAAGTAGATTGGTTAAGATTGTTCACGAATGAGAGTTGGAATCTGAGTCCAAGCTCACCTTTGCTCAAATTCAGAATCTATGTTTTTAACAATTCTAAGACAGTCTCCATGGTAGGAAGACCTGTGGGCATGTAGAAAGAAAATACTAGAACTTCTATTGATATTCAGTCCTTGGGTGGTGCAAATGGTTTGCTCTTGACCACTAACTGAAAGGTTGGCAGTACAAATCTCCCCCGCAGAGCTGTGGAAGAAAGGTCTGATAACCTGCTTCCATAAAGATTACAGCCAGAAAAACCCGATCAAGTGGTTCTACTCTGTAACACGTGGGATTGCCCTGAGCAGGAACTGACTCTACATCAGTGGATTTGGTTTTTGGTGTGGAATATGTATATAATTGTATAAATAAGTAAATAATGTATACATACACTGAGAATGAATGCTAAAATATTTTTATTAATGGGGTTGCATAAATAAAAAAGTTTAGAGAGTGATTTTTATACATGTAATGTGTGTGATATACTGCTGTACATGTTTTTGTACCAAAAAAGGATAATATATATTTTTACTTTTCCACATAATATATTCATATTGTAATCATCTTTTCATGCCAATAAACATTCACCTACAACAATATTTTTAACATAAGTACTAGACTGAAGTACTAAGTTTCATTGCTGAGATGTAAATATTTAGAACAAGAACTTGATGTCCATCCCATACTCCTGTACCTGACTCTGCCTCAATGAATGGCTGGACTATAATTAAGTACCTGCAGGCCAGGGACTCTTAAAAAAAAAAAGCATCTCTCTAATCAAGGGGACTAGAAGCTGGACGCAAACTCATATGCCCGGAGTCTCCATTCTGTGCCAGGCACCCCACAAGGTGCTTTATCTCATTGGATCCTCACAATAAACCTCTAAAGATTTAAGGACCTTTAGGCTCAGACAGCCCTAAACTGTCTCAAGGTCATAGCCAGCAGATGAGGAGGGCTCCTCTTAATTTCCCATCTGTCTGATTACAACGCCCATGCTTTTTCTCAGTGTCTCCTCTAAAGCATGTTGCCTGAACACGCCTCAGCAATAAAAGGAAGACTAGAAACCCTTGTCTGCCATCACAGACTATGGTCAGTCCAGCGTCTTGCACACTGTAGGCACTTAATCTACAAGAATGAATGTGGTTGAGTACTGAGAAAAAGACCAGTTGTTCCAAGGGCACCAAAGAGGGCTGCTCACTTCCTGCTTTCTCACTCTTACGCTGACTCTACAACGGGCTGATACAACACTGCCTACCGTCCCTCACAGCCTTCTTCGATCAGGGATAGCAAAGATCCATGGAAGCCTCTTTGGACAGGGATAAGTTTTTGAAGTGGTAAATCTAAGATAGCAGGGATACTTGAGGATCTGTCTCATCCACCTGAACTGCCGTCGATACACCATGCCTCATTTCATGAAGGGGTTCAAATACATAATATTGGACATCCCTAACATTCTATGCTTAGAATAGGTGAGAAAAATGCCCATTGTATGAGATGGATGGTTCTTTCCAAATCCAGGTCTCTTCAGATAAAGTAGGTTCAGAATTTGATGAGTATTTACCCTGCCTAAGAGTAAATGAAATTAAAATTGGGGCAAGTAATGAATCTGGCAGGGAGACAGAGAATAGACTTCTCAAAACTGTGTATCTTTTAAAGACATTTTAACCTTGAGTTTTTGGTAAATAAATAAACTCATGTTTCACAAAGTGGAGTCCATGAAATACTGGTTCAGCAAGATGCTCCAGACATTGTTGCCATTGCTGCCTGCCAATGAGTTGGCACCCAACTCATGGTGACCCCATGCACAATGGAACAGAACGCTGCCTGGTCATGCCCCATCCCCACGATCAGTTAGGGATCAGACTGTTGCGATTCATAAGGTTTTTATTGGCTGATTTTTGGAAGTAGATTGCCAGGCCTATCTTCCTAGTCTATCTTAGTCTGGAAGCTCCACTGAAACCTGAAAACTAACAGATGGGTGGTGGCTGTACATGAGGTGCACTGGCTGGGAACTGAACCTGGGTCTCCTGCATGGAAGCTGAGAATTCTACCACTGAACCACCAGCACCTCCATCTCCAGACATTAGGGCCAAATAAACGTGGAAAGTGCTGCCTGTGTGCCCTTTTGTTGGACACTCACTGGGCACAGGAGCAGACTGAAAGGTTATGAAAGAAAACTTGGTGACCTCTGTTCAATGTTTAACCAAGTATTTCCCATATTTATTTGTCCATAGCCCCCCAGTTTTTCTTTCTATTGTTGTTCTCGGTTTCTTTTGTTTTTTCGACTCACCATCTGGTCACAGTTATTTTCTTTGAGTTTTGATGATTTTTAACAACAGCAAGCTACTTAACCACTCCAAAGCTTAACTTTTCCATCTATAAAATGGAAACACTACCATTGGGAAACGTTAAACCATAATATGATAATATAAATAATGTCACACCAAGTTTATTAATCTTGCTTGTAACACAGGAATAATAAGATACTAACCTCATAGGTTGATTTAAAAAAAAAAATCAAAACAAGCCAAACCCATTGCCGTTCGAACAGAGCTGCCCCAGAGAGTTTCCAAGGAGAGGCTGGTGGATTCAAACTGCCAATCTTTTGGTTAGTAGGCTCTTAACCACTGAGCCACAGGTGCTTCATAGCATAGCTGATAGATGATTAAATGAGTTAATATTTATAGAACACGTAAAATGGGCTAACACTTATAAGTATTTATAAATTATTATAAGTAAATAAAATAGCAACGTACCAAGCTGATTTACAAAAGAACTTGTCTGTGTCTTTAAGTCCAAGCTCTAAACAGTCATAGGTAAAGAAAAAAGCTGCTTCTCGAGGATTTTTTTTCACAAAAGCATTTTGCTGATTCATTAAAGACTTCTCCCCCCAAAAAACAAAAAAACAAAAAACCAAACCCATTGCCCTCGAGTTGATTCCGATTCATAGTGACCTTATAGGACGAGTAAAACTCCTCTATAGGGTTTCCAAGGAGCGGCTGGTAGATTTCAACTGCGGACATTTTGGTTAGCGGCCGTAGCTCTTAACCACTGTGCATTAAAGCCCCAGCCTGACATGTTGTTGTTGTTGTGAGGTGCTGTCAGGTCGGTTACGACTCACAGTGACCCTGTACACCACAGAACGAAACATTGCCCAGTCCTGCGCCATCCTCACAATCGTTGTTATGCTTGAGCCCATTGTTGCAGCCACTGTGTCAATCCATCTCGTTGAGGGTCTTCCTCTTTTTCGCTGACCCTGTCCTAGATTCATACATAGCCTGACATAAAAATGTTCAACTTCTGTCAAGTCAGACTTCTTTATTCTGCCAGTAAGGAAAGTAATGATTCTTACAAATTTGTGCTGGAATACCAAAAAGGAGACTCCAGACAGTGGCAGAGAGCTGAGGCCTGGAGCCCCAGGTATGCCTCTCTAGCTATGTGAACTGGACAGTGTCAAAGAGAAAAATTAATAACTGACATCCTACTTTGATTTTAAGGTTTTTCTTACCCATGAAGCCAAATATTAACCGTAAAAAAATTCCTGACCCAAAATTAATCCCACCAGTGGCATTTTTTCACCCAAAGTTGCTAATCTTTTCTTTCCTGTTTGAAGTCTGTTCAAAAGGTATCACGGCTGCAGGTGGGGGAGAGGCCAGAGACCACCTTGTGACCTGATGCCAGTAAAAGGGAGGGGGGAGCAAGTTTCAATCAATCATGATAAGACTAGCCAATGGCTGATCTTCTGTTCTTCTCCCTCCTCTTCTCTTTATAAGCCTTGTGGTAACTAGTTTGCTTTTTTTTTGGAATAAGAATGGTCTCCCTATAGCCGTGTAGAATAACTGCTCAGAAGAAACCTTATGTTTCAATTTCTTTCAGTTTTGATTATTTTTAACAACAGTAAGCTACTTAGCAGCTCCAAAGCTCTATTTTTCCATCTGTAAAGTGGGGCTAAGGAGCCTTGGTGGCGCAGTGGTTAAGCACTGGGCTTTTGGTTAGCAGCCAGTGGCTTCATGAGAGAAAAATCTGGCAATCTGCTCCTATCAGATTACAGCCTAGGAAACCCTATGGGGCAGTTCTACTCTGTCATATGGGGTTGCTATGAGTTGGACAACAGCAAAATGGGGAAAATAATAGTGCCTGTGGTCATAGGGTTGCTGTGAAGGTTACACATAATGGTAATAATGCTAATAACACAGCATAACATTTATGTGAAAGCACTTTTAATAGATTACTTTGATTTTCCCATCTGTAAAATGGGGATATGATAGCGTCTATGGTCACAGGGTTGTTGTGAGGGTTAAACATAATAATAACACTACACAGCATTTATATCAAAGCACTTTTAAATGGATTACTTTGCAAACAGTTCTATGAAATAGATACTTCTTTATATTCTCTTTTTACAGACAAAGAAACTGAGGTCCAGAGAGGTAAGATAAATTACTCAGAGTTACACAAGTCGCTGGGCCTGGGTTTGAACCCAAGCACTCAGATTCCAGAGTTCTTGTCTTCACTATGGCCTCCCAGTTGATGTCAGAAAAGTAGGTGCTCAGCACAGTGCCTGGCCTATAGGAGTTGTTATTCTTGTTCTTGTAACTGACTTTAAGGAGCCCTGGTGGCACCGTGGTTAAGAGCTTGGCTACTAACCAAAAGGTCAGCAGTTCAAATCCACCAGCCGCTCCTTGGAAACTCTATGGGGGCAGTTCTACTCTGTCCTACAGGGTTGCTATGTGTCAGAATCAACTCCATGGCAATGGATTTTTTTTTTTTTTTTGACTGAGTTTAGAGGCTTTAGACATGGAATGATGACTTCAAGCTTTGGGTGCTGTAACATGTAGGAACTAGGGGGCAAAGTTCTTTAATATCTTCATCTTTTTCCTTCGGAAACTACTCTCAGGGCATCCAAATAAATTCCTTTTCCCCGTGGGAAACAGCTGCATTTTGAGGCAAGGCTGTGAGCGTTGTGATTATTTCTTTCCCATCTGAAGCTGGTACGAACATACTCTCATTCTGACCCAGCAATGAATTGTAAAATGTAGGCACTCACTTCTTCTTATAAGCAGAAGCACCTTGACCAGACAGTTACTTGCTAACTTCCATTTTTCAGGGCTTTTTTTTTTTTTTAAAAAAAAAGATGAAAATGCTTTGCATTTACAAGCTCATCTGTGGCTGGCTCAGTGATAAAGCCTGTCTCCTTGCCCTGTCAGCTTTCAGGAATTCGTGGAGTTTGTCTGTGTTGTGTTACCGGGAGTAGCTTATCTTTGTGGTTTAAGGGCTGACTTAGAAATTCAGACTTGTCAACTATTTAAAGAAAATGGAAGTCTCCACTTCACTATTTAATTAACTTTCAGAGAGCAAAGCTTCCTATAGGTTATGATAATGTTAACTTAAAATACTCTTAAGGAAATGTGGCAGGAAGCAAAATACGAAGGGGAGAATTGTTGTTTTTAAAGGCATTCTAGGAAGAAGAAGTGGAGCAAAGCCATGAAGCCAAAATAGTACAGATATGTGGGGGAAAGGGGTCCCTGGGTGGCGGAGGTTCGAGTCCACCCAAAGGTGTCTTGGAAGAAAGGCCTGGTGATCTACTTCCAAAACATCAGCCATTGAAAACCCCATGGAGCACAGTTCTACTCTGATGCACATGGGGTCACCATGAGTAGGAATTGACTCAACAGCAACTCTTTTTTGTGTATGTGGGAGAAAAAGAAAGAGAAGAGTGGCATGGACAGATATTTAGAAGTATGGACAATAGAGTATGGGAGGTTAAAATTCATAATGCCAGATCAAGTAAGGCCTTGTACGCCAGGTTGGGATGTTGGGGCGTGGGTGTCTGTATGCAGTGAGAAACTGTAAAAGATTTTTTGACCAAGTAAACAACAATGATCAAATCTATTTTAGGAAGGTAACTCCCAGAATATGCAGGCAGGAGTGTGCGACAGAAGGACTCCTGGTGGTGCAGTGGTTAAGCACTCAGCTGCTAACCAACAGGTCAGGGGTTCAAACACACCAGCTGCTCCACGGGAGAAAGATGTGGCAGTCTGCTTCTAAAAAGATTACAGCCTTGTAAATCTTATGGGGACGTTCTACGCTGTCCTACAGGGTCGCTATGAGTCGGAATCAACTCGACAGCACCTAACAACTAATGACGACAGTGTGCGATTTGGAGTCCTGGTGGCACAATTGTTAAGCACTCAGCTGCTTAACCACTGGTTAAGGTTGGCGGTTAGAACCCAACAGCCACTCTGTGGGAGAAAGGTGTAGCAGTCTGCTGTCGTAAAGATTACAGCATTGGATACCCTAGGGGCAGTTCTACTCTATCCTATAGGGCTGCTGAGAATCAGAATTAACTGAACAGCCACCAGTAGAAAAAAGTGTGCGGTGGAGTTAGAACAGACCTGGGAACTCACTGGCTATGTGACTTAATCTCTTTGGGCCTAAATGTTCCATCTATTAACTTTTTAAATAAGGATGCTAACAGTATCTCTTTGGGGAGGAGCCCCGGTGGCAGTGGTTAAGTGCTTGGCTGCTATCTAAAAGGTTGGCAGTTCGAACCCACCAGTTGCTCCACAGGAGAAAGATGTGGCAGTCTGCTTCTGTAAAGACTACAGCCTTGGAATGCCTATGGGGCAGTTCTACTCTGTCCTATAGGGTCACCATGAGTCAAAATCGACTCGAAGGCAACGGGTTACCTCTCTGAGTTGTGGTGAGGAATGAATGAAACCAGGCATGATTTTTAACAATGTCATAGCAAGCACTTACTTGTTAGCTCAAATAAACTGTACCCACACATACTTTTTTTGAGTGGAGGAGAATGAGGGCTGAGAAAATGAGCGTTCTGATAAAGAAAAGGGAAAGGAGGGAGCTGTCTGATAGATGGGGGCTGAAGGGGTGGGAGGTGGAAAGGGGAAAATCCTTAGAGATGATTCAAGAGGATGGTGAAATTTAAGGGCAGGTAGTGAAAGAGGAGTTGGCCTGGAGGCTGGGATGCTGGTGATTTCAGCTTTGGAAATACTAAATTCAAGACAGAGGGGTATATTCACAAGGAGTTGATCAAAGCAGCCTTTAGAATTAGGTGTTAAATCACTGTCTTAATTGAAAAAGCCTCATTGCCCTGATCTAGGAAGGTGTTTGGGGGATATCTTTTGGTCAACGTTTAAACCTTAGGGAGAAAATTCAGTAAAGTTCTAAAGGCCAAGAGCTACAGCTACTAATGGAAACCACCGGAAAAGTGGAATCCGGAATTGCCACTGAGGTAGCCCTTGACAGAATGTCAGACTCCCTGGAGGGAGGGTGCCTGCAGTCTTTATTTTTGCACTCACAATACCTAGACCTGCACGGACACATTTTAGGCATTTGGTACATGTTTATTGGATTAAGTAATGAATTTTCTATAATTTAAGCTTACTTGTATCAAACATGCATAAATTCCATTTCAGCACTTTGTCTCCTCCGAGGAATCTCCCTATGCTTGAAAATGCCCTTCCCATCTAAGAAATCTCACTTAAGAAAACCAATGACGGGAAGAAAATGGCCATCCCAAATACAAAGAGATGTTAATCACAGCATTAAGTATACGAGCAGAAGAAAGAGAAACAACTCATATTGTAGCAGCAGGAGAGCTGCAAGCCATGCCCATCCATTTGACAGGTTAAAGCAGCGACTGCGGGAATTTTTTAAGCATTTTATAAGTACTGACTTGCTCCTCACAGCAATACCATGGGCTGTGTGCACTGTTATTAGAAATCCTGTGTTACAGATGAGGAAACTGTGGCTCAGAGGGTTTTAGTAACTTGTGCAAGATTTCATAGCTAATATAAGTGGCAGGCCTGGGATATGAATAAGGCTGCCTGGTCCTAGAGGAGCCCTGGTGGTGCAGTGGCACAGCACTCGGCTGCTCACTGGAAAGCTGGCAGTTGGAACCCACCAGCCGCTCCACAGGAGAAGCATGTGGCAGTCTGCTTCCGTAAAGATTACAGCTTGGAGACCCTGTGGGGCAGTTCTACTCTGTCCTATAGGGTTCCTATGAGAATCGACTTGACGGCAGTGGGTTTTAATGGGCCTGGTTCTAGAGTCTTTGCTCTAACCACTATACACATTGCCTCATGGTATTTTTATTTAACCTGATTTTTAAAATTACTTGGATACCAATATTTTGGAGGAGAAAAATATCCCTCTGTTCAGGAGGGGAGAAGGCCAGATGGGGAGGTAGTGGCAGCAATGAGCCAAATCCTGCTTCCTAATAAGCCTGGTGATGAAAGTTCACATTTCTTATCATTTCTTTTACCCTCGTTAGCAATAACTAACACTCGTGAAACAATCCATAATTCACGTAATTTTTCCCCTTCACCAACTCCCTCCTCAAAACCATCCTGCAAAGCCACTAATTTTCATTAACTCAATTCACAGGTGAGGAAACTGAGGCTCAGGACAGATACATAGCTCATTCTCATAGGGTCGCACTGCTGTTTGTCTGATTCCCAGTCCCAGGCTCTTTCTACTCCTCAGCATGGTGTAGACAATTTCAGACTTGTGTCCTCCCCTTCTTCCGTCTTGTGATCAGTCAGGGAACCACCAGGAACAAGGTGAAGTTAAGGGAAAGGATCGGATTAGGTTAGGCCAGACTAACTCACTAAACTTGAAGTCCCAAAGCACACACGTCTGGGATACCAAGGGCAGGTCCCTTCTCTACCTTCTTCCACTGCAGGCAAGGAATCTTCCCTAAGGAAGGTTTGTGAAATTACCTTCTCTTTGTATTCTTTCCCCCACCACATTATTACAACTTCTCTAGGCCCAGCTTAATCCCAAAAGTCTTTCCAGACAAGGCAGGAGATAAGACAGGATGACGAGTACGGTAATGACATTATAGTAACGGCCAGAACGTGGGGAGAGCTTCCTACATCCCTGATATTGCCTTGGGCAATGCTGACATACATTTAATTCTCACTTCGTTGTTGGGTGCCCTCAAGTCGATTCTGACTCACAGCGACCCTATAGGACAGAGTAGAACTGGCCCATAGGGTTTCCAAGACTAATCTTTACAGGAGCTGATCACCAGGTCTTTTCTCCCATGGAGCGGCTGGTGGGTTTGAACTACCGACCCTCCGTTTAGCAGCTGAGTACTTTATCCATTGCATCACCGGGGCTTCTTTAATTCTCATGATAGTCCTGTAAAGAGGGCAGTGGTGGTACAGCAGCAGAATTCTCACCTTCGGTGCAGAAGACCCTGATTCAGTTCTCGGCCAATGCACCTCATGTGCAGCCCCCACTCGTCTATCAGTGGGGGCTTGCCTGTTGCTGTGATGCTGAATAGCTTTCGGTGGAGCTTCCATACTAAGATGGACTAGCAGGAAAGGCCTGGCAATCTACTTCTGCAAATCAGCCAATAAAAACCTATAGATCACAACAGTCTGATCCCATTGTGCATGGGTTCGCCATGAGTTGGGGGCCGACTCCATAGCAGCTAACAACGATAATTATAGAAGGTAGGTCTCATTTCACTGATGCTGAAATTGAGGCTCGGACAGGATCAGTCACGTGCTTGACTGATGTTCCACAGGGAGAAAGTGAAGGAGGGAAACTTAGCAACCCACAGACAGCAGAGTATGAGCTCTTGACCCCGAGGCCCTTGTTTGTAAATCTACTTCAGACTCACCCCCATAAATTATGGCATTCCTTGCATATCTGATCTCCAAGGAAATACAGCTCCTCCAGGAAAAACAACAGTGAAGGATATAGCAGCCCTGGATGCTGTTTGCTAATGATCTAGAAACTAATTGATCCTTCCCTCCCCCCGACATTTTCTCTTTATAGTTAAAAAATATTGGTGCTAATTGATTTCTATGATCCCTTCAGAGCATCTTTCCTACCTTAAAAAAAGGTTATTTTTAGTATGAAATGAAGCTCATGGGAGAATGTAGTGGGTGGATCATGGTGTGGGGTGGATCATTGACCTTCTACTCAATGGAACAGACAGACGAGGAAGGAGGGTGTTGGCAGTTTCTGAAGTGAAGTTTCACTCAGGGACTGGACGTGGTCAAGCTCGGGAGGCATTCTTTTGCTATCAGTCCGTTAAGGAGCACACTTTTCAAAGGACCTGGCAGGGAACGAGTACTAGGTGATCTGTAAATAATCTACGGGTAAAGTTTACCAGGAGTCGAACATTAACATGTCAGAGGCGAGGCTTTTCAATGGGTCACCGGCCTGGGAACTGTTTCTAATCGGAAGCCTAGCCTCCCCCTTTAACAGTTTTCTACTTCTCCAACTACAGTTCTTGCACTGAAAGGACTGAGCGGAGCAGGTAGAGGGCGAATTCAAATGTAAACACTCCGTGTTGCTGTGGCCAGTCAGGCAGCTAGAACCAGCAAGTGGATGGCAGTAACAATACAACTGTCAGGTCAAGTGTATGAAGGGTGAGGCCCCTTCGGGGCAGCTGCAAAAAGAAAGCCCCTATTAATCCCTTAACTAAGCAGCTGATGGATTTAATCTTTTTGTGCATGCGTTATAACTCATCAAACACAGGGTTATTATAAATTTAAGAAAAAAAAAAAATCAGCACAGGCTACCAAAGCTTTTTATAGATTTCTTCATCTTGCTAACAGATGACAGTAAATAGAACTTGGGAAGGCTTCTGATTACAATTCGTTGTCACTCTGGCTTGCAAAATTGTAAGAAAGCGTCATTCCCAAGCGTCATTCCAGATTCATTCACAAAAAGAATAGGTTCTATTTGAAGAGGGGAGAGATCTCAGTCCCCTGCCCTGGGATTTACTTTCTTTTGATTTTGCCCCCATTGTTATTTAAAATAACAGCATTAAATAATTCAGCTCTGGTTATATTGCACAGTATCATCAGAAAAAGAATCATTACCTGGTATAATCCCCTTTGGCTTCCTGCAATAAAAAACAAAAAGGTAAATAATCAGTATGTATTTACGCCAAGCTCAATGAGTTTTACACTTGATCATTAAAGTCTCCGAGTTTTGTCTGGAAGAATGTTCCCACTTTAATATAAGCATCCCTCTCCCTACGGCTACGGAGAAGAACGTGACATTGATAAGAAAAAGCTAATATCCACAAAATATTTCTTATTCTTTATGGAAGAGACAAATGCATCTGAAACAGCACAAATAATTATTTCTCCTTTTATTTTTCAAAGGTCACAAGATAAATGAGTCTCTGTTCAAGGTAAATCAACACGCACTATTTGTTTTCTCTTTACTTTTTAAATCAGCACGGAAACAGACTTTGTTTTTCAAACACTGGTGTCTTTAAAAATTAAAGGCCCTTTTGCTCAGCCTCAAAGCAATCTATTCAAAAGTTACTAAATTTAAATGAAAATTACAACTGTTGTAACAACTGTTACCTCCAAAATTCAAGTAACCCAGAAGGTCTTTTCCAGGAATACAGCCTTAACTCTTTCCCCTTGGAGAGCTCTAAATTTCATTTGTGGTTGAAACACACAATATCACACTACAGCTTGTGTAAACTACACCAAAACAGAAAACGGTGGCTCACACTTTTCACTGGCAAACAACCATCTGGCTTAAAAATCTACCAGCCACTGGCCCACGCAAAAGTTTCAGAGTTGCAGACAGTTAACAAAACCAACAAACAGAAAGGAGCTGGGAAGAGGCAGTTTGTAAATTCTTACCTGCAGAACGAGCGCCGCTAACTTGAAGGTGGTTTCGCTGTCCACTTCGATTTGACCCTGTGGGTGGAAAAGCAAAGCATCACTGAGCACAGTGCTGCTCTAGGTTGTAGCAAAAGGCTGTGGAGCTGGGGAAGCTGCCACAGCTTGGCACCTCCAGTTTACGATCAAATGCAGATCATACCATTGCAGGGTAAAGTGGGGGTGGACAGACGAAAGGTGAGTTAAGGGAAGCCACAGTGTGTGTGTGTTTGTGTGTGTGTCTCTGTGTGTGTGTTTTAATTAGCTTTGGGGAATTTTGTTTAGAGAGCCGTATTCTGGAAGAAATAGCAAGGACTTTGAGGCTGAAAATTCAGACACCTTCTCAATGAATGATTTTTATTTTTAAGCCCTACAGATTTTCTCAGATCAGTTTGTTCAGTGTTTTCCTGAGATAATTTTTTTCTCTGCGCTATAGCACGGTTATTTCTGTGTGCACACAATGCAAACATTATTAAAAATATAAATTCACTTCTGTGGCAATGACACATTATTGAATTAATATTTGTACCATTATAGTAAAAATGGGAAGACTTAAAAATCCATTACAGCAAAGGCTCAGCATACTAAAATTCTTGTTCTTTATATTGAAGTTTCTTTTTTCTGAACCTTTTATTGTGGTATGGGTGAAAGTTTACAGGGGAAATTAATCTCCGATTCAACGATTTATAGACCTTTTGTTTTGTGACATAAGTTGCAACTTCCTCAGCGTGACAGCACTCTATCCACTTCCTCCCTGAGTTCCCCATTTCCATTCGCCATCTTTCCTGCCCCTTCCTGCCTTCTGAACTTTGTTTTCAGGAAAATGCTGCCCTTTTGGTCTCATGTGGTTGATTGTTCTGAGGCGCACATTCCTCATGGGTATTGTTTGGCTGAAAGGTGATGTCTGGGAGTGGGTTTAGCTCCAGGTTTGAAGGGTGTCTAAGGGCCATAGTCTCAGGGGTTCCACCAGTCTCTGTTGGACCAGTAAGACTGGTCTTTTTTATCAATTTGAATTTTGTTCTACATTCCTCTCCCACTCTGTCGAGGACCTTCGACCGTGATCTGGATCAGAGCGGTCAGTATTAGTAGCCAGGAACCATCTAGTTCTTTTGGTCTCTGGCTAGTGGAGGGCTGTGGTTGATGTGGCCCATCAGCCCTTTAGACTAATTGTTTTCTCGAGACTGTGACTTTCTTCACTCTGCTTTGCTCCGGATGGGAAGAGACCAATAGTTGTATCTTAGATGGCCATTCCCAAGTTTTTAAGATCCCAGTCTCTACTCACCAAAGCAGGATGTAGAACATTGTATTTATGGACTAGATTATACCAATTGATCTAGATGTCACCCAAGACTATGGTCCTAAGCCCTCGAGCCCAGTGACTCTGTCCCTTGAGGTACTTGGTTATGGCTATGAAGTTTTCATAACTGTATCCCCGTGTGCTCTCCTATACACCTGGATACATTTGTAGCACATACAAATGCATATGTAGAAATATCCTCTGCCAAACCTATATATGCTTGTGGGTGTACTCCCATTATCCTGAAACTTGATAAACTCTAATTTATCATTTTTTTGTATCATCTTTTTTTTTTTCTTTTCATCCTCCAAGTACCGCCCCCCCCCCCCCCCAAAAAAAAAAAGGGAGTTCTGGGCCTTGGTTAACAAAAATGCTTTTTCAGTAGCCTGGATGCATAAGTATGTGTATGTGTGTGTGTGTATGTGCAAGAGGTATAGTGTCTATCAATAATACTTATGTGAGCCTTCATCTATTTCTTTAAGTGTGGTGATATATGTAAATACCATTACTACATCATTTAATATTGTAACAATGAGTGTTATAGAGACCTTTATCTTTAAAAATATATTTTTTGGTAGTATGTTAGCTTGTAAGCATTAACACATGCAAACACAATTTCACGTAACCCCCTCTTTGCATAAAGCACTAATTGATCTTGTATAATTAGTGCTTGAAAATGAAGAGTGTTTAAGAATATGGAACTCATGGGCCTGGAAACAGCACCCCTTCTTCTTCCCTTCTCCCTGTTGAACCCAAGCTGGAGAGTTTCCTAGTTAACCCAAGTGCATCCACGACGAGTAATTAACTAGTTTCCGAGTACATGTATACTAGGTAGGTTTACCGAAGTGGTGGTGCTCAGGAAGGATTTTCAAAAGGATTATGCTTTTCACTTAGGTTTCTAAGTGATTTGACTGGGGTTCTCAAAAACAAACTAATGTCATAATTCTTTTAAAAGTCATACAGTCAAATAAGCAAACAACCCAGAGCAGGACAACATCAGCAGTGATACTTATTCATGTTTCATCTACACAATGAAATGACAAACAAATTAATTTCATCCTCTGACATACAGGCATCCCTCGTGAAACCTGAAGCCGAGGATCTGCTTCAAAGTGTTTGCCTTCAAGGGCTGACAAGCCCAGAGCCTTGGAATTCAAAGCTCGCCTATAATCTCTAGAAATAGATTACAAAATCAAAGAGAAGCCAAGTTGATTGTAGGAATCAATTGCCCTCTGTCTTTCAGGCAAGGGACAGTGGTTTTCTGATCTGGTGAAAGACGATGAGGCCCTTAATCCACCAGGTGAGATGGGTGTTGATTAAGATTAAATTTTTGAAAAGGTAAAGTCCTTAAGTTCAAAGAAAAAGAAATTCATGGAGAAGAAGAGGGCTGAGATGGGCTCTCAAAAAACTCTTTCAGTTTGAAATGGGGCCGGAACTCAAATGTTCAAGTCCAATTTGTGGCCTTAAAATCTTAGTGAAAAGAAAATATTAAATTAAAAAAAATTGAAAAATGAAAATTACTGCCAACTGCCCTGACACTCCACAACCCCCCTTTGCCTCCTCTCAACTTCAGATGAGTCAGCTGAACACTATTTCAGACACCCACCTTTCAATTTAGCAAATGGAAGTTCAGCCAGACAGATAAAAAGATCTAAAGCAGATACACGTATGGAAGCTGCCAAATAATTCTCTACCTTAGAAGGGTCATTAAATATTAAAAATGCTGAAATGAGGAACTGAAGCATGAAAGGTACCAGGCTGAGACAGCTCCAGAAGAGTAGGGAGGCAAATACCCAATTCACCTGTGGGACTTTTCCACCTAGCAAATGGCCCCAACACAATGGTGGTAGAGGGTAATACTGGAGCGGAGGAGGGGTGGAGCTTATCATAATCTCATTCTAGGGGAAGAGGAGAATGTGTTGTCTGGCAAAGTCCCCTGTTCTTTTATGCCCTTCAGTCCCCACCTCACTCTCCAGTTAACAACCACTGTTCTAGAAATCCAAGGCAACGTATTTTGACATCTAGTAGTGATTGCCAACCTTACTTGACTTACGTGTGGATTCACTAAACAATGGCTCGACCAGAATAACACCATTTGCAAAGTTTCAGTAGCTTCACGTGGCGAAATTTAACTAAGACTTTAAAAAGAACTCCAGAATTTCATGGAGCCCTGGTAATGCAGTGGTAAAGAGCTTGGCTGCTAACCAAAAGGTCGATGGGTTTGAATCCACCAGCCACTCCTTGGAAACCCTATGGGGCAGTTCTACTCTGTCCTATAGGGTCACTATGAGTCAGAATTGACTTGACGGCAATGGGTTTGTTTTTTTTTAAAAAAGGAACTCCAGAATTTCATGCCTGACGTGTAAAGTTTCCTTAGAAACTGCTGCCCAAGGATGGAACATTTCTTTTCCTTACAACAATGGCAACTGGGGTAACCTTAGAGGTACTGGGCAAGCTAACCGTTGAGAAGGATCTCCTCAGACAGAACAGTAATGGGATCCTTCATGGGGTTTCTACGACTGTCAAGAATAAACAAAGAGAACCAGAGAAGTGAGTCAGACGATGTGGCTGAATGCACAAAGGTAATATGAAACAATATCAAGTCCTTGTGCTACACCCTCATGGCTAATTCAGCTGGATTATGAATTCAGTCTCTGGGTCACTAGGTTCAGGCTCCATTTTATTTTTGTCTTGGCTTGTTGACCAGGATACCATGCTAATGAGGTGAATTCTAGGATTTGATTCTCAACTAGGGGAACAGAAATAAAAGAAAGTGTTAGAACTTGAAAGGTATCATAGTGAAAATATGCCTCCTATTATTTTACAAATGATGTCCCTGAGGCTCTGGGAGATGAAGATGTTTGCCCAATCACATAGCAGATAACAGCAGAGGGTGACTCTGGACTCCCAGTCCAGTGCTGTTTCCTCTTCCATGCACTAGTGAACTTTCTATGACTCCTGTGTAAATCAATCTCTCACCAGGAATTCTCCAAAGGCATGCTTGGTAAAAACTGGAATCTAGCAGAACTGTGGAAAAATGACCCCAAATGCCATCTCCACTATTCGTTGGGCTGTACTGCAACATCAAACATACAATCTCATAGTAGAATGGGAAAATTATTTCCAAAGACTCACCCTGCTTTTTCTGTATCAATGCTTTACTGCTTGGAAACTTAATCTGTGCTGTAGCAATGGATGTTGGTAGCTTTGTCACAAATACTTTATTTTTATTTTTTACTTATTTTCACGATTATGGGGTTTATTAGGGAAGTAACAGGTTACAATTTAGGCTCAGGAACACTCAAAGATACTGTTCTTCCTTCAGGACGGCCTCTTCCCAACCGTGCTTGCAGCCGCGTCTCTCCCTGGCCCTAGGCCCCTGTCCAAAGATACTCAGCTTTCTCTCTCTGGGGGCCGGGAAGCCTACCACGTCTCTTGCTGCCAGGTCTCTCCTGCCACCACTTCTCACAGTCTTCAGGGTTGCAGCTTGCTCTTGCTCTCTGTCTCTCTCTCTGTCTCCTGCTTCCAGGAGCTTCTCAGCACAGGGATCCCAGGTCCAAAGGACGCACACTCCACTCCTGGCTTTTCTTCCTTGGTGGTGGTAGGACCCTCCTCACTGCTCTGGAATTGGCCCTCTTTTAAGGCAAAATTGACCAATGTCCCACCCAATCACCTGTGTGGGAGTTACAGAACCACAGCTGGAAATGCCACACAAAAGTGATCAATCACACTGCACCCCCTCACACATACTTAATCCTTTATATGTAAGAACAGAGCCCCTCCCTTATTTTTTTTAGAAAATGATTTGAGTTAAGCAGTAGGGACATTTTAAATTTGAGTTTTCCTGTAGGCAATCAGGTGGAGATGTCCATTAGGCAATATGGAGCTCAGCTGAAAAGTCCTATTTCTCTACTATCCCCTTCAATTTCAGTTAAAACAACGTATTTTGGCTTTTTCTGTCTTAGGCTATTTTAGCTCCAGTCCTTGCACAGCTGTCCTAGATTTTTCTTCTCTTTGTTTTTGTCCTTCCTCTTTATTCTGCCCTTGCTAGACTCAAGGGCTTCTTGCTTTCTGACCCCTGCATTTTCCCCATGTCCACATAAATTTTCCTCTCTTCTCTGCTTTTCTCAAAGATCATTTAATTCTTCTTCATTTTCTTTAGGCTTCAGGGTTCATTTTTATCAAAGTTATACATGCACATAGTTTGTAGAATCAACTAGTTCCCTAAAGTTTGTTTGTTTTTTTTTTTTAAAGGCAATGCCTTCATTTCCTTTTCCTCAAATGCACTTTTACCTTTTTTTTTTTAGGAGACAATTTTGGTATTTATTTCCTGTGGGGTAAAGGACCTAGTTTTACCCTACATAAGCTGGCTTTTGTCCTTGGCTCTGGAGAAATAATTTTTGGAGTAACTGAAGCGCTTTGGTGTGGGACTTCCAGGCCACACCTGAGAATTTGTGCTGATGAGTGTCACCAATACTTTGGATTTAGAACTACTTGGCACAATGCTGGGAGAACTGTTTCTTTCCCAATCTATTATTAATTATCTATCTGTTTTAAGGTTAAGCCTATAAAAAATTAACTTGTAGAACACCAACAAGTAAATGTAGAAGGAATGAAAGAGATAGAAAATCACCATTTTGCAACTATCATGGTACTAATTGATTTAGGCAATAATCTTCAATAAATGAAAACAACTGGATGAAAGTTTGATAAGAAATAGGGCAGGCTAGTCACATAACTTCAAAGTCTCTCCCCACAGACTACTTATTAATTACAAAGGGGAAAATGGTAGCTCTCCAACGGGGAAGCCTAACAGGCATCATCTTCACCAAGCGGTAAGACGTCACCAGTCACTGGGTAGAACAGGGTCATGTGCCTCCTGATGTTATGCATTGAAGACAAAGCCTCACTTAGATACTGTGCTGTGCTGGAAAATGCAAATGCTTCACAAATGGCTGGGGGTGAGGGTGAGGGAAGCCTTGATTTCTAGCAAGCACTGATGTACATGATATAAATACTCCCACCATGGCTCATTTCAATCTACCAATATGATGTCAGAGAACATGGAGCCGGGAAGAGATGTGCAGAATTGGCTCTCAAGAGCTGATCTAGGCTGGCAATGGAACAGAATTGAGAATCCAGCCATAAATTCATCCACCTATGAGCAGTTGATATTTGACAAAGGCCTAAAGTCCGTTAACAAATGGTGCTGGCATAACTGGATATCCATCTGCAAAAAACTGAAACAAGACCCATACCTCACACTATGCACAAAAACTAACTCAAAATGGATCAAAGACTTACATATAAAATCAAAAACGATGAAGATCATGGAAGAAAAGATAGGGACAACGCTTGGAGCCCTGATACATGGCATAAACACAATATGAATCATAAGTAACAATGCACAAGCACCAGAAGAGAGACTAGATAACTGGGAGCTCCTAAAAATCAAACACTTATGCTCATTGAAAGACTTCACCAAAAGAGTAAAAAGACAACCTACAGACTGGGAAAAAATTTTTGGCTATGACAAATCTGACCAGCGTCTGATCTCTAAAATCTACAAAATACTGCAAAACCTCAACAACAAAAAGACAGATAACCCAGTTAAAAGATGGGCAAAGGATATGAACAGGCACTTCACCAAAGAAGATATTCAGGCAGCTAACAGACACATGAAGAAGTGCTCATGATCATTAGCCATTAGAGAAATGCAGATCAAAACTACAATGAGATATCATCTCACCCCAACAAGGCTAGCATTAATCCAAAAAACACAAAATAATAAATGCTGGAGAGGTTGTGCAGAGACTGGAACACTTACACACTGTTGGCAGGAATGTAAAATGGTACAACCACTTTGGAAATCAATTTGGCACTTCCTTAAAAAGCTAGGACTAGAAGTACCATACGATCCAGCTATCCCGGTCCTTGGAATATATCCTAGAGAAATAAGAGGTGTTACACGAATAGATATACGCACACCCATGTTCATTGCAGCACTGTTCACAATAGCAAAAAGATGGAAACAACCTAGGTCCCATCAATGGACGAATGGATAAACAAATCATGGTATATCCACACAATGGAATACTACGAAATGATAAAGAACAATGATGAAGCCGTGAAACAACTTATAACATGAAGGAAGCTGGAGGTCATTATGCTGAGTGAATTTAGTCAGTCACAGAAGTACAAATATTGTATAAGACCACTATTATAAGAACTCAAGAAAAGGTTTAAACACAGAAGAAAACATTCTTTGATGGTTACGAGGGTGGGGAGGGAGGGAGAGGGTTATTTACAAACTAGATAGTAGTTAAGAATCATCTTAGGTGAAGGGAAGGACTGCACACACTACAGGGGGAGTCAGCACAACTGGACTAAACCAAAGCTAAGAAGTTTCCGGAATACAATCAAACACTTTGAGGGACAGAGTAGCAGGGGTAGGGGTCTGGGGACGATGCTTTCAGGGGACATCTAGGTCAACTGGCATAACAAAACTTATTAAGAAAATGTTCTGCATCCTACTTTGGTGAGTGGCATCTGGGGTCTTAAAAGCTTGCAAGCGGCCATCTAAGATGCATCAATTGGTCCCAACCACCTGCAGTAAAGGAGAATGAAGAACACCAGAGACACAAGGAAAGTATTAGCCCAAGAGACAGAAAGGGTCACATAAACCAAAGACTTCATCAGCCTGAGACCAGAAGAACTAGATGGTGCTCAGCTACCACCAATGACTGTGCTGACAGGGAATACAACAGAGTCCCTGATGTAGCGGGAGAAAGGTGGGGTGCAGAACTCAAATTCTAGTAAGAAGACCAGACTTAATGGTCTGACTGAGACTGGAGGAACCCCAGAAAGCATGGCCCCCGGATTCTCTATCAGCCCAGAACTAAAACAATTTCTGAGGCCAACTCTTCAGACAGGGATTGGACTGGACTGTGGGACATAAAGTAATACTTGTGAGGAGTGTGCCTCTTAGCTCAAGTAGATACAAGAGACTAAACGGGCAGCTTCTCTCTGGAGGTGAGATGGGAAGGCAGAGAGGGTTAGAAGCTGGCTGAAAGGACATGGGGAATCAGAGGTGGAAAGGAGGAGTGTGCTGTCACAGTATGGGGAGAGCAATTAGGGTCACATAAAAATGTATGTATAAATTTTTGAATGAGAAAAAAAAAAGAAGAGCCGGTCTAGGCTGGCTCGGGTACACCACTGTGTAGTATTCATATACCAAATATATAGCACTAGATCTAATTATTGGACCAGCAAACGACATCATGATAAATGGAGAAAATTTTGAAGCTGTCAAGGATTTCATTTTACTTATATCCATAATCAACGCCCATGGAAGCAGCAGTCAATAAATCAAATGGTGTATTGCACTGGGCAAATTTCCTGCAAAAGACCTCTTTAAAGTGTTGTAAAAGCAAAGATGTCACTTTGAGGACCAAGGTGCACCTGACCCAAGCCATGATAGTTTCAATCACCTCATGTGCACGTGAAAGCTGGGCAATGAATAAGGAAGACCGAAGAAGAATCGATGCCTTTGAATTATGGTGTTGGCAAAGAATGTTGAATATACCATGGACTGCCAGAAGAACAAACAAGTCTGTCTTAGAAGAAGTACAGCCAGAGTGCTCCTTGGAAGTGAGGATGGTCTTACTTACTTTGGACATGTAATCAGGAGGGACCAGTCCTTGGAGAAGGACATCATGCTTGGTAAAGTAGAAGATCAGTGAAAAAGAGGAAGATCCTCAACAAGATAGACTGACACGGTGGCTGCAAATGCAACAATGGGATCAAACATAGCAACAACTCTTAGGATTGTGCAAGACTGGGCGGCATTATATTCTGTTGTACATCGGGTCACTATGAGTTGGAACTGATTCAACAGCCACCTGACAACAACAACTGATCTAATTATGAGGAAAAATCAGACAAAGCTAAATTGAGGGACCGTCTACAAAACATCTGGTCCATACTCTTCAAAAATGTCAACGTCATGAATGCTAAAGAAAGGCTGAAGAACTTTTCCAAAGTAAAAGAGGCTAAAGAGTCATAACAACGAAATAAAATATGTTATGCTAGAGCAGGTAAAAATATCTTTCTGGTATTCTCTGATTTCAGCCAGGATCTATCTGACATCAGCAATGGTATCCCTGGTTCCACGTCCTCTTCTGAATCCAGCTTGAACCTCTGGCAATTCCCTGTTGATATACTGCTGCAGCCACCGCTGAACGATCTTCAGCAAAATTTTACTTGCGTCTGATATTAATGATATTATTTGATAATTTCCACATTTGGTTGGATCACCTTTCTTGGGGACAGGCATAAATATGGATCTCTTCCAGTCAGTTGGCCAGGTAGCTGTCTTCCGAATTTCTTGGCATAGATGAGTGAGCACTTCCAGCGCTGCATCTGTTTGTTGAAACATCTCAATCGGTACTCCGTCAATTCCTGGAGCCTTGCTTTTTGCCCATGCCTTCAGTGCAGCTTGGACTTCTTCCTTCAGTACCATCGGTTCCTGACCATAGGCTACTTCCTGAAATGGCTGAATGTCGATCAATTCTTTTCAGTACAGTGACTCTGTGTATTCCTTCTATCTTCTTTTGATGCTTCCTGCGTCGTTTAATATTTTCCCCATAGAATCCTTCGATATTCAACTTGAGGCTTGCATTTTCTCTTCTTGAGAAATGCTGAGCATGTTTTTCCCTTTCGGTTTTCTAACTCCAGGTCTTTGCATAGTCATGATAATATTTTACGTTGTCTTCTCAAGCCGCCGTTTGTAATCTTCTGTTCCGCAATTTAACTTCATCATTTCTTGCTTTTGTTTTAGCTACTTGACATTTAAGAGCAAGTTTCAGAGTCTCTTCTGACGTCCATTTTGGTCTTTGTTTACCGGTGTTTTACTGACTATGCGAAGGAATTCGACTGTGTGGATCATAACAAATTATGGATAACATCGCGAAGAAAGAGAATTCCAGAACACTTAGTTGTGCTCATGAGGAACCTGTACATAGTACAAGAGGTAGTCGTTCAGACATAACAAGGGGATACTGTGTTGTTTAAAGTCAGGAATAGTGTGCATTAGACTTGTATCCTTTCACCATACTTATTCAATCTGTACGCTGAGCAAATAACCTGAAAAGCTGGACTATATGAAGAAGAACGAGGCATCGGGATTGGAGGAAGTCTCATTAACAACCTGCATTATGCAGATGGCACAACCTTGCTTGCTGAAAGTGAAGAGGACTTGAAGCACTTACTGATGAAGATCAAAAACTACAGCCTTCAGTATGGATTACACTTCAACATAAAGAAAACAAAAATCCTCACAACTGGATCAATAAGCAACATCATGATAAATGGAGAAAAGATTGAGATTGTCAAGGATTTCATCTTACTTGGATCCACAATCAACACTCATGGAAGTAGCAGTCAACGCATCATAAGATGCATTGCATTGGGCAAATCTGCTGTAAAAGACCTCTTTAAAGTGTTGAAAAGCAAAGATGTCACCTTGAGGACTAAGGTGCGCCTGACCCAAGCCATGATATTTTCAATGTCGTATGCATATGAAAGCTGGACGATGAGTAAGGAAGATCAAAGAAGAATTGATGTCTTTGAATTGTGGTGTTGGAGAAGAATACTGAATATACCACGGACTGCCCAAAGAATGAACAAATCTGTCTTGGAAGAAGGACGACCAGAATGCTCCTTAGAAGCAAGGATGGCGCGACTATGTCTCACATACTTTGGACATGTTACCAGGAGGGATCAGTCCCCGGAGGAGGACATCATCCCTGGTAAAGAAGAGGGTCAGTGAAAAAAAGGAAGACCCTCAAGGAGATGGATTGACACAGTGGCTGCAACAATAGGCTTAAGCGTAACAATGATTTTGAGGATGGCGCAGGACCAGGCAGTGTTTCGTTCTGTTGTGCACGGGGTCGCTATGAGTAGGAATTGACTGGATGGCACCTGACCACCACAACAACAACATGCTAGAGCCAGAAAACGGTTGTTATAAAGGAAATTATTGAGACAATTGGTAATTTGAATATGGACTGCATGTTAGTCAATACTATAGAGTCAATGTTAAATTTTTTGAATGTGATAAATGAAATATGGTCATATAAGTGGAGACGTCCTGACTTCAGGAAATAGTCAGTGAAATACCAGCAACCAGTTGCCGTTGAGTTGATTCAGACTTATGGCGGCCCCATGTGTCAGAGTAGAACTGTGCTCTGTAGGGTTTTCAGTGGCTGATTTTTTTTAAAGCAGATCATCAGAGGTGCTTCTTGGTAGAGTCAAACCTCCAACCTTTCAGTTAACAGCCAAATGTGTTAACTATACACCACCCAGGGACTCCATACAGTGAAACAGTTCGTGGTAAATGGGTATCATGACTACAACTTACTCTCAAACGGTTCAGAAAAAAAATTATGCGTATTGGGAGAGTGAAAGTGCAAAAATGGCAAAATGTTAACTGGCAAATTTGGGTTGATGGATATACAGCAAGGTCCCTGGATGGCGCAAATGGTTTGCATTCTACTACCCACTCAGCAGTGCTGCGGAAGAAAGCCCTGGCAATCTGCTTCTGTAAAGATTACAGCCAAAAAAACTCTATGGAGCACAGATCTACTCTGTAACACATGGGGTCACCATGAGTCAGAATCGACTCGATGGAAACAGGTTCAGTTTTTTAGTTTGGATATACGGCATTCTTTTGTACTATTCTTGTAACTCTCTGAAAGCCTCAAGTTATTTCAAGACAAAAAGTTTTTTTAAAAAGGTTGAGAATTTAGAGGCTTAATACGTTGTGGGGTTGTTAACCAATGTCATAGAACAACATGTGTACTACTATTTCATGAGAAACTATTTGCTCTGTAAGCTTTCACCTGAAGTACAATAAAATATATATATAAAAAAAAAATAGAATCAAAAAAAAAAAAAAAAAAGTTTTTTTAAAAATTGACATTTTTTTCCTGGAGTGGTAGATATCTATTTCTCTTAACTGCCTAGTTGTTGTATGCTGTGAGTCAATTCTGACTCATAGCGACCCCATGTGACGGTAGAACTGTCCCATAGGGTTTCCTAGCCTGTAATCTTTACAGGAGCAGATCACCAGGTCTTTTCTCCCATGTAGCAGCTGGTGGGTTTGAACCACCGACCTTTCAGTTAGCAACCAAATACTTAACCACTGCATCATCAGGGCTCCTTAATTCCCTTTTTATGGGACGAGTATCCACTTCTTCTGGAGAATTACTTCTCTCCCAACTCCAATAATGGCTCTAGTGAAAACACAGTCATCTCTTTCTGGGTAAGTGATTGATGATGGCCCAAAGAGCTTCCCTGGGATTCTTCAAATTAGAATGAAGAGAAGAGTTCTCCCTCTCTGAATACAAACTTGGGAAGATGTGAACCAGAGGGAATCAGTGACCACAACTGGACAGAAAGGAACTTCTTGACATTGGTGATCCTACTGCATCCCCTGCTGAGCTGGGCCAGATTTTAAAGTCTGGTTAAGATTAAAAATTGGCAAGAATGAAGACTCGGGCACTGGTTAGGATCTTCTCACTTTGGTTTACTACTAAGCCAGCAAACAAACAGTGCAAAGCACAGATACGATAGGGACACAGATGACTAAGTGGCTGCAGCTTCCTGGTGCCTCCCTAATTCCTCTGGAGGACACACTTCTGTGGAGAAAGGAAAACTGCTGATCAGAGAAGCCCAGGGCTAGGGGCTCCCTGGTTTTTACACTATTAGGCTGGTAAAGGGGCCATGCCAACACTTTAGACCTATTTACTACCTTATAAGGCAATTCTTGACAGGCCACAGTAACATACTTCCCTGTGCTACTTCCTACAGGAATACTAGGTCTGCAGAAGGCCAGGTCATGGTACCACATCCGTACTTCCGTACTCACTCCTTGGTCTTTGCATACGCGTGTCAATACTTTCTTCCTTTTTCTCCAAGAGCTAATGTTTATGGGGGATGGTCTTAGTGATATATTGTCCTTCCACCCCTCTAGATCAGGGTTTCTGAACCTCTGCACTATTGACATTTTAGGCTGGATAATTCTTCATTGAGGGGGCTGTCCTGTGCATTGTAGGATGTCTAGCACTGTCCCTGGTCTCCCCCCTAGAGTTGCTATAAAGGAAATTATTGAGACAACTGCTGATTTGAATTACCGTGTGTTAGGTGGTACTCTAGGTTCAACATTAAATTTTCTGAATGTGATAACTGTAATATGGTTATATAAGGAGAGGTCCTTGATTTTAGGAAATACACAGTGAAATACCAGTAACCAGTTGCTGTTGCTCAGTGGTGACGATCAAAATTGTCTCCAGACATTGTCAAACATCTCCTGGGGGCAAAATTGTCCCAGATGAAAACCACTGCCCTAGATTCTCTAAATTTTATTCTTGGATTAAGTTGGAATCAAGAGAAAGCTACAGAATTGAACCGGAAGTTTTGACTGTGCTTTAGCTTTATCACACTTGTTGAGAAACGATACAGGTTGCAACCCTCAGAAACTCATTATCTTAATAACTCTAGGTGTGTTGTGGAGAACTTTGTTCATTACATCACATAATATCCCTTATGAGACTCAGGGGAGAAGTTTCTCCTTGGATTTTGCATCAGCAGTGACTCTGCCTTCTGAGCAGCTGCTCTGTTTTCACCTCACGGCCACTGTGAGTTATGTAAGTCATTACAACTCCCACTTTGCTTTGGCCGTTCAGAGAATTTCCCATTTCAAATCTGCGGGCCCTCTTTTACAAATGTATATGACCAAAATGAAATGTTTTACACTCACCTTATCCTTGGCAGTATTTAATTATTTCTACAATGTGCATGGTGTATCTGATTGCATTGTATATAGGAGGCATTTTACTTAACATGTCAAAACTGACGCTTGTTGTACACTGTTGGTAGCATGTAAGCTGGTTTTGAACCAACTCGTTCACATTGTCTACAAAAGCTTAATACACGTATAGACCATGGCCTAGCCATTCTGCCCCTAGGTATTACACACCTAATAGGAATATTCACATATGTCCACTAAAAGACAGGCACTAGGATGTCGATGGCAGCACTATTTGTAATAACCAAGTACTGCAAACCACCCATATGCCCATCAGCGGGTAAATGAACTGTAGTGTATTCATACAATGGGCTACTATCAAGCAACGAGAATGAACAAATCAGCTGCAACTACATGCAATAACATGAACCAATCTCACAGGCATAATCAAAGAAAGCCCGATTTAAAGAGCACATACTATATGACTCCAGTTATACAAAATACAAAAAACCAGGCAAAACTCTTAAATGCTGTTAAAAGCCATGGCAGTGGTAACCCTAGGGGAGAATTAGAGACTAGAAGGGAATGTGTGAGAGAGGTTTGCCAGGTGCTGGTAACGTTGTTGCCTTGCTCTTGGGACTAGTTGCAATTTGTGAAGATTCAGTGAGCCGCATGCTTAGGTTCTGTGCTCTTTCCTATGTGTATATTGTAATATAGTTCAATATAAAAGCTAAGAAACAAACAAACAGAACTTGTGATCTTCCTGGTAGTCTTTCGCATCTTACTTAGTGACAACTCGATCCTCAGTTGTTCACGCCAATTCCTCCATGGCATTATTGAGCACAAAGCTGGGCAGTAAGCAACCTGTACAACTGTACGCGGTGACTTTGTTGACACCTTTTAATATATTGTTTACTTTCATCATTGTCTCTCTTCCCCCCTGCCATTGCCCCTCCCTAGAAGGTCCTGAGGGCATGGATCTTTTAAAATCTATTTTGGCCACAGAACTATCTCTAGCACCTAGCAAACTGCCCGACATGCCGCAGGTACTCAGTATTTGCAGAATATCAACTGAAAGAGTCATGAAGTAAAAAGTTGATGGGGCCATTTATGTCTTCCCCTTTTTAGAGGGAATGCTTCTTGTGTTTCTTGATTCCCTGTATGGTTGATGTGCTTGGATTTTCTCCTCAGGGACAGGACATCCCAGTTTTTTGAACCATGAGGTCACAGCCCAGACCTCACCATCCTGTCCACCTAAAAATAAGGCCCAGTATCCAGCAGGCAATGGCTAGGTAAGCAACCTTAAAACACTAAACTCAAAGAGGCATTAGATGTCAAAAAGGCAATTACTATTTTGGCTTCACCTTCTACATATGTAAAAGGGAAATAATAATAGCTGTCCTTAAGCTTCCTGGAGTTTTTGAAGTCAAGAAGAAAAACAAGATATACAAATGCACTGAAAAAGTAAAAAAAAAACAAACAAACAAAAAAAACAAACAAACCCAAGAAGGCAAACAAATACAAGTGTATTTGTGGGTGTGTACCATAGTTTCAAAGACAGAAGCATTATGCCTATAGTATGTGGGCAGACCGCTTCTCTGAAACTTGATCACAATGAAGATAGGAGGAGAGAGAGAGAGAAAAAAAGTTTGTAGCACGTGAATTAGTGTTTGACTGTGGGAGGATAATATGAATGACTATATGGATATGGACATGAGAAAGCAGGGAAAACTAGCCAGACCATATGCCTTCCTGAGGTTCAGCCCAGGTACGGTGTGTGCAATGCCCTTTTATTTTCAGGTGGACAGGTAGCACAAATTTTTGTTCTTGGGATGTTGTTTAAACAGAAACCAGATCATGGTTTCTAGATACGATTCTCCTCTAAAAAGAAGCAGGGCTATTTGGAGAAATGGAGTGAATCCTGGATCAGAAAAGGGATAAAAAAAAGCTATGAAGAACGTTATTGAGGTAAGGTTGGAGAAACGTGAATAAGGACTGTGTATCAGATAATAGTTGAGTAAGAACTGGATATCTGAAAGTAGTATTGTATCAACGTTAAACTTCCTGAGTGCCATAACTATCTATCATTCTGGTTATACAGGAGAACGTCCTTGTTCTTAGAAGATATCTACTCAAGTATTTAAGAGCAAAGGGTCATGATTTCTGCAACTAGTTCTCGGATGGTTCAGCAAAAAAAGAATAAAGGAATACCAATAGAAACATAATACATAGAGCCAAAGCAGCAAAATATTAACATTTGGTGAATCTAGGTGAAGAATAACTGTGTTCATTGTATTATTCTAGCAACCATTATACTATTCTGTAGGTTTAAAATTTTTTAAAATAAAAGGTGGGGCAAGAAAGATTAGAGTAACAGTGGTGACATCTCTGGGAAGTGGAATTATGGATTATATGTTGTAAAAATGGCACAGGGGCAGTGTCTGACCTCCTCTAACTTCACAAGGGAGAGGGAAAATCAAGATCAACAGCCCAAGGCTGACCCCTATGAGGTGGAGGTCAGACATGCCGCCTCCCTACCAATTCTGACACCAACCGTCCTTCCCACAGCACTCTTTACTTCTTTGCTGTGTTCGATAATTCATTGCAATGGCCACACAGAATTTACAGACCATACTCACAAATTATGGGGTTTATTAGAGAAGTAACAGGTTACAACTCAAGTTCGGGAACACTCAGGATACAGTTCTTCCATTAGAGCAGCCTCTTCTCAGCCATGCCTGCAGGCACGCCTCTTTCTGGCCTTCGGCCTCTGTCCTTCTCGGTCAAGTGCTACAAAGCTCTTTTAGCTCCACCAATAAGTGTTTTGAGGCACCCCACTATGCCAGTAAACCTCGGCCCAAAGGTGCTCAGCTCTAACTCTGTGGGTCAGTAAGCCTAGCTCCAACAAGTGCCCAGAGGCACCCTACTTCTTCAGCAAGCCTCCTGGCCAAAGCACTCAGCTTCTCCGTTTGTGGCCTGGGACACCCACCACACAGTCTCCTGCCAGTCTCTCCTGCCACTGTTTCTCTGTCACTGCTTCTCGCTATCTTCAGTGTTACAGCACTCTCTCTCTCCTGGTTCTAGAAGCTTCTCAGCACAAGGATTCTGGGTTCTTTAAAGGATGTGCTCCGCTCCTGGCTCCTCTCCCTTGGTGGTGGTGAGATACTCTTTCTGCTCTGGAATTGGCTCTCTTTTAAGCTTAGTGGGATGGCAAAGCTGACCAATCCTCTTGGTGGGCCACAATTACCTTATTGGCACAATCCCACCCAATCACTTGAGTGGGAGTTACAAGACCATGGCAAGAGAGGCCACACAAAAGTGATCCATTGCACCACATATGTATTTTCTCAGTGACAAAAAGCATGGCTAGACAAACTTGGGTGTGAATCTTGGCTCTGCCAATGGCCAAGTTATCAAACCCTTCTGTGCCTCAGTTTCCTCACTGGTAAAATGGGGATAATAATAGTATCTACCTCAAAGGGCCACTGTGAAGATTAAATTAGAAAATGAATGTAAAGCTCATAGCAAAGATCTTCACACATACTAATAGACCATGTTTTAAAATTTCTAAAATACATATGTATTACTTTTGCAGTAAAGAAAAAAGTCAACATTTAAAAAAATATCTATTATGTTTAATCTAGTCTAAGGTGGATTTTTTCAAATTTTAACATCTCTGAAACTGGGATGCATCTTACAAAGTTTTAGATTTGTGAAATACAGAAGTCCCTGTGTTATGAATGAGCTCCGTTCCTAAGTCTGTCTTTAAGTCATACTTGTACGTAAGTTGGAACAGTTACGTATGGTTTGTATCTAACGTTAACCAAATATATGTCTTAGTGTATAGTATATAGTGTACCTTCTTATGCATAAAAACATTAAAGAAATGCTTCCAGGTACACTAAAACATCTTTAACATAATAATACAGTAATAATAATAATAATAATAATAATGTTTTGATGCATGTCACCAAGTAATGCCCATTTGTTAGTACGAACCATTGCATGTACCTCAAATTTTTAATATAACAGGCTTTACAGGGTTGGTTTTTAACTACAGGTGGTATGTAAGTTGGATGTTTGTAACCCGGGGACTGCCTGTATGGTATTAATTTCATAAAACTCCACACAGGCAGGGACACGTTCGTTTAACTCACCGTTGTACACCTACTGGAGTCCCTGAGTGGTGCAAATGGTTAACATGCTAGGCTGATAACCAAAAGGTTGAAGGTGCCTTGGAAGAAAGGCCTGGTAATCTACTTTCAAAAAATCAGCCATTGAAAAACCCTATGGATAAGCCATAAAAAGGAGAAGTCCTGATGCCTGCCACAACATGAATGAACCTTGAAGACATTACGCTGAGCGAAATAAGGAAGAAAAGACAAATACTGTATGATATCACTTACATAAATTAAACTAATATATAGAAACCAAAAGTAATTAGCAATTACCAGGAGCAAGAGGGAGGGGGAAAGAGGGGATTTCTTCTTAGAGTGCACTGCACATAAGTTAATGGTGGTGGGATAATTTGGAAAAAGATAGCAAAAACTATTGTACTACTCCAAGAATGTAATCAATGTCACTGAAGTGTATGTGTAGAAACTGATGAAATATGGTATGTATTGTTGTGTGTATACTGACATAATAATAATAATAAAACCCTATGGAGCACAGTTCTACTCTGACACACATGGGGTCACCGTGAGTCAGAACTGACTGGACAACTGGTAGCTGGTACACCTTGCATCTGCATAGTGCCTAGCACATAGAATTAATCTATAATTTCTTTTAAAAAACCTAAACCTTCTGATAACAATGCAGACGACACTGCAAACAATATAATCAGGACTATGAGTCTTCCCATCCCTCCCAATTCTTATTTTTACTTCCCCCTATTCTGAGGTATTTACGCTCAACTTTTAACTTAAATTCCTTTTAAGCCCAGGAAGAATGAGACTGTCTCAGTCAGGCTGGCTCCACCATTCTGCTAATATCTGAAACTCTCTAAACCCTTATGCCAACACATCTTCAAAGCAAGGGAGTGAATGTTTATGAGACTGCCCTGAAAATTAGAGGTGTGGTGATCTATGGCCAAATTGCTATGCGATGCAAGCCTAAATAGGTCAGGCTTGCTAATTAGCATGGAGTTCCAAGGCACCCACATCTGATACACAGGCAGACAACTGGAGAACAGATGAATAACCACTATTAAACAAACAGAACCAAGCTCTCAACTTCTGTACTTACCCTTCTACATTATAAGATTACATGCACAGCAGACATTAATTACAGCATTCTAATTGCTTAAATGCACTCTGACACCAATTTACGATTACAATTTGAATTTGCAGTAGTACAGCGTTCCGATGAAAAACCAGTCATATTAAAAAGCAAGGTGCTTACAAGACAATCGAGGATGATTAGAGGCAGAAAGGATGGCGCAGAAGAAGGCAAGTTCGTCGTGACGTTAAAAAGCAAAGCCGTTGAGCCCGGAAGACTTTCTAAAGTTATCCTATCTGGATGTTTTGGATGAGTGAATACATGCCTTTATTTTCAGGACTACTGTGTATTATCTAATTGGGTCCTCCATCTATCTTTTTGTTTATTTTTTCCAGTAGAGCACTCCAAGTTTAAAATATTTTCACCAACATTCTCCTCTTATGCCCTAATTGCTATTATTTATGCTCAAGTACGGCTTATAGATGAGAACATTCTATAGCACAGTCCTCTTGGGAATTCTGGAGTAACATTGCCATTAATAACAATCCAAAACAAGAAACATTTGTTAAGGGCTTATTATCTGTTCCAAGAGCGTTACCTACACTAATTCACTGAGTCCTCAGGATAACCCTGTGAGGAGGTCATGTTACCATCCCCATTTCACAGGAAGGAAGGGTGAAGTTTAGGAGGCTAAAGTAGGTTGCTCAAGGCCATGCAGTTGTAAATGGTGAAGCCAAGATTCAAAGCTTGGCAGTTGGATCCCCGCATCATGCCTTTGGCCATAGTTTGGATTCTCCAAAGAACAAATAAACAATCCTGGCTGGTGTCCAACACTCATGACATACTTACCAACTTCACTTCAGCCCAGAGGTAAACTGTATTATATTATAAATTACATGTGTTCTTAGTAAATTTAAAATTGTAACTATTTGTGGCCAGTTCAACAGGTTTACTTGAAATGGGTATCTTAGTCTATCTCCTAATGAACTTATATTTCAAAAAGAAAAACAAAACAAAACAAAAAACAGTTGTCATCGAGTTGACTCCATCTGGTGGCGACCCCTTGTGTGTCAAAGTAGAACTGTGCTCCATAGTTTTCAATGGCTGATTTTTTCTGAGGTAGATCTCTGGGACTTTCTTCCGAGGGGTGTCTGGGTGGACTCGGATCTTAAACCTTTCAGTTAGCAGCACAGCACGTAAACTGTTTACACTACCCAGGGACTCCCCTATATCACAAAGGTTCACCGAAAAAGCATTAATATTAGGCCTACTTAGTTTGGAAATGGAAGACTTCTTTTCAATTTCTTCTTTCTGAAAAATACAAAGCCCTTCGAACCTCTTCCTTTAGGCCTATCAAGCACGCGTTTCTCAAGAGAAAGGCAAATGCATGTACTTTGGGTTAAAAAATAGATGATAGATAGATGATGGATAGATAAAGATGGATAGACAGAGAGAGACAGTTGGTATGGGTAAATTTGTCTTTGGGAGTTCCTTTGCCATATTCCTTTTTAAATATTTTTTCTAAATTTTACTTATTTTGTTGTTGTTAAGAATATACATAGCAAAACGTACACCAATTCAACAGTTTCTGCATGTGCAATTTAGTGACATTGATTGTATTCTTTGAGTTGTGCAACCATTCTCACCTTCCTTTTCCGATTTGCTCCTCTCTCATTAACATAAATTCACTGCCCCCTACGATTCTTATCTAATCTTCTGAGTTGATGTTGTCAATTTGATCCCATATAGTTATTAAAAGAGCATAATGCTCAAGGCAGACATTTTTTACTAGTTAAGCAGAAACTATTGTTTAGTTTTAAGGTGACTTCAGGGGTTATTTTTGGTTTAAGGTTTAAAGATTATATGAGGGCAACAGTTCCAGGGGTTCATCTACCCTCCATGGCTCCAGAAATTCTGGAGTCCATGAGAATTTGAAATTCTGTTCTCCATTTTCCCCCTTTTGATCAAGATTCTCCTATGGAATCTTTGATCAAAATGTTCAGTAATGGTAGCAGGGCACCATCCAGTTCTTCTGGTCTCATGGCAAAGGAGGCAGTTGTTCATGGAGGTGATTAGCTATACATTCGTATCCTCCTCCTAATCCTGACTTTCCTTCTTCCTCCATTGCTCCAGGTGAATAGAGACCACCTGTTGAACCTTGAATGGCCGCTTGCAAGCTTTTAGGACCCCAGGCACTATGCAGCAAATTAGGAGATAGAACAGAAGCACTAAACACGTTATTAGGCCGATTAACTGGTATGTCCCATGAAACCATGACCCTAAACCTCCAAACCAAGGAATTAAATCCCATGAGGCGTTTGGTTGTACATAAGGAGGCCTCAGCAGCTACTCTTTTTTTTTTTCATGATTGTAAATATATCTATCACACAACTTTTGCCAATGCAACTTTTTACAAGTGTACAACTTATTAACAGCAATTATGATAATTGGCTATGCAACCATATCCGTCATGTGATTTTTCCATGACAATTAACCCTCTTTTTCCCCCGATAACCACTAATAAACTTTGATCTCTGTATATTTGCCTTTTCTTGTCTTTTTATATAAGTGAGACCACACAATATTTGTCCTTTTGTGATTGACTTATTTCACTCAGCATAAGGTCTTCAAGCTCCATCCATACTGTAGCATGTATCCAGACTTCATTTCTCCTACTAGCTGAGTAGTATTCCATTGTATGTATGTACCACAGTTTGTTTATTCATTCTTCTGTTGATGGACATTTAGGTTGTGTCCACCTTTTGACTATTACGCATAGTTCTGCAAAGAACAATGGTATACAATTTTTGAGTCGTTGCTTTTAAGTCTTTTGGGTATACACCTAGGAGTGGAATTGCTGGGTCATATGACAGCTCTAGTTTTAATTTTTTCAGGAACCACCACACTGTTTTCCACAACAGCTGTAACATTTTGCATATCCACCAGCATATAGATAAGGGTTCCAATTTCCCCACATCTTCGTCAACATTTGTCATTTCCTGTTTTTTTTTTTTTTTTTTTTAAATCTTAGCCATCCTAGTGGGAGTGAAATGGTATCTCACAGTGGTTTCGATTTGCATCTCTCTGATGGCTAATGACACTGAGCATCTTTTCATGTGTCTGGTGGCCATCTGAATGCCGTATTCCTTTTGAAATGCAAAATTTGTGTCTTGAAGGATGTCAACCTAGGCATCTCCATAAACAGTAAACATACAAAAGAAATTTGATTTTTAAAATAAATTGATAATATATTTTACAGAGTACTGTTATCCATTACTGTCAAAATTACTAGGTTTTAAGATTTTGTATTTTCAGTTGAAAGGACTATCCACCTTTTCCTCTCTCCTTCTTCCAACTATTTATCACGGTATTTCTTACATGACTATTTTTGGGTCACACTTTGGCTGTCATGTGCCTCTTACTGGGGAGACAGTCCATAGTTTCCCCAAAATAGCACTGTTGTTGCTGTGTGCTGTCGAGTTGATTCTGACTTGTAGCAATCCTCTAGGACAGAGTAGAACTGCCCCAGAGGGTTTCCAAGCCAAGTAATCTTTACAGAAGCATAGTGCCACATCCTTCTCCTGCTAAATGGCTGCTGGGTTGAACCTCTGATCTTCTGGTTAGCAGTCAAGTGCTTAACCACTGCATCACCAGGGGTCCTTAAAAATAGCACTAAACAACAACAACAAAAAAAATCCAAGACCACTGCTCTCACGTCACTTCCGACTCATAGCGACCTTATAGGACAGATTAGAACTGCCCCCATAGGGTTTCCGAGAACCAGCTGGTGGATTCGAGCTGTGGATCTATTGGTTAGCAGCCAGGCTCTTAACCACTACGCCACCAGGGCTCCAAAAATAGCACTACTGGGTTTAAATATTTTAAGATATTTCATACTAAATGGCACCATGATGAAATATAGGTTTTCCAATTGGATTTTTAGTATCGCTTCTCAATGTATTTAACAAATATTTGAATGCCTACTTGTACTAGGGATACATCTGTGAACAAATAATTCATTCTTGGTAAATCTACCCTGGCTAGTGCCGTTGGTAAAAAGCCTTGGTGGCGCAAGAGTTAAACATTCAGTTGTTAACCGAAAGGCTGGCGGTTCAAACCCACCCAGTAGCTCCGTGGGAGAAAGACCTGGCGATCTGCTTCTGTAAAGATTACAGCCAAGAAAACCCTATGGGGTAGTTCTACTCTGTCATATGAGGTCACTATGAGTCAGAATTGATTTGATGGCACCCAACAACAACAAGTGCCTTTGGAAGGCATTTTCCTTGTCCTCTACTCTCTGATCATGTTCTTTCACCTCTTTGGACTTTTTCATTTATGAAAGGGAGGACCACATATCTTCCCCTTCACTATCTCAGGGAGAGAGTAAAGGCAAATGACACAGCACGTATGAAAGGTCCCTGAGTGCATGGGATTAAAAATGGCATGTGTTATAGACCACTGTTATGACAACTTTGATTCTCACAAATACACAAGGCAGTATATCTCTGAATGCTCATGGTTTAAGACAAACAATTTCAACATAAGGAAAACCACATGAAATGGGGAGAGGTGAAATGTTTATCATAAAACTTTCAATAGCCCTTAAAATATGGTACTGGATTTCTTTGTTCCTCGTGGACTGGCTAATCTTCAAACCAACTCTGATGTTTGGTTTAGTGACTTCACTTGGTAAATATCACTCTTCCGACAGCTGATTATGAGAAGGCATGCTTACCTCTCTGTAGGCAGAACTTACAGTCTGCAAATTCCAGTTTCTGTTACTGATCGTTTAAATTATGTCAGTGTCTTGAAATGAGTTGAGGATTAAAACACACACACACACACACACACACACACACACACACACACACAAGCAAGCACGTTCACATATGCAAACACTCTCAAATCCCAAATGCTAAAACTCAGCCAGGTTAGCAGATATACTGAATGTATTTTAATGCTCTTGGCAACCACTCAAATTGTGGGTTGTTGAACTATGTGGAATAATTCCAGGACAAGAACCACGAATATGATGCTGACAGTAATGGATTGGCTACAGAGGAATATGCTTTATGTTCTGTTAGGTTAAATCGAGCTGAGACTAAATCCTGTTTCTCAAGGCACTATAAATACGCATAACAACAAGTCTTTCCATGAATGTGTACTTAAAAAACATCTCTTCGCCATGAACAGACAACTGGAACAGTATTAGATTATCAAAATATCTTTCTAGGTTTTAGAAGAATGTTTCCCTTTCCAAATACAGTCACATTTGATTTTTCAGGAGCTCATTATTGACGTTTGGAGGATTCATTTCTTCAATTTTTCCTCCCTTCCCACTTTGTCGCTGTCCATATAGTAACTTTTGCTCCAGTAAGAATTAAAAATAAAGTCACTTATATTCAGGATGTTTTAGTGGAAAGGTTTGGGTGGGAGAATGTACTGGAAAACTTGGCTAAAATGAGGTTTCAGGAACAACTGGTCTCCCTCTGTATACTTTCCTGTCCCTTTGTCCTAGAGGTAATTAAAAGTTCATAACTTATTTCCTTGAAACTCCAAGAAAAGATCATTAGAACCTAAGAGCAGAGAAGTTTGTCAACCTATTCTTGTAGCTGATTTTACAGTGAGTCTCCAAAAGATACTTAGCAGTGAATATAGAAGCAAAGGTTACAATAGATGTGCGGTGACTCATGTGCCTTAAAATTGGATCCTGCAAGGCGAAAACTGTATTCCGATAGGTCTAGTATATTAAATTTCAAGGTTCCAAGTACAAGATCAACTCTGGAAAATTGAATTTAGGAACAGCAGCTCCATCTTAGGTAGTGAAAACAAAACAAGATTGAAAGCTGAAAACTTCTAATTTTATGGTTGTTAACTCAGAACTGATTTTCAATTTGACTTGAACTTTTCACAAGCCCATTTTGCAAAATTTGATCAGTTTAGTTGCTAGTGTACACTACATTTATTTTGCTCACTTGACAAATACTTGCTGAGGGCATACAGTGTATGCCAGGCTCTATGCCAATGGTTAGGACATAAAGATGAACAAGAGCTGATCGAACTGGAGGCTTGCATGTTGCTGTGATGCTTAACAGATTTAAGTGAAGCTTCCAGACTAAGTTGGACTAAGAAAAAAGGTCTGGTAATCTACTTCCAAAAATCTGCCAATGAAAACCCTGTGGATCACAACCTATTATAGGGATGGTGCAGGACCAGGCTGCATTTCGTTCCTTTATGCATGGGCCCAAAATGGGTCGGGGGCAGACTTGACAGCAGCTAAGAATAACAACTAGTCTCAAGGAGTTAGTCCAGTTGGGGGTGACAAACACATAAACAAACAGTTCACGCAGTAGGAAGAGAGTTAGGAGAAGTATATGACGGATATTTTCAAAGCTGGAAGAACTTAATGCCCTGCAGGAAATGGTGGTAGTGGAGGACAGGGTAGAGAAAGAACTGCTTAAGGCGCAAAGTCCCTGGAGTTGAGTTCTGAAGGATGAGTGGAAGTTTGCCAGAGGGAAGTAAAGGGAAGGAGAAAGGCATTCAGCAGAGGGACAAGGGCTGAGAAAGAGTGGTATCATCAGAGAACAAGGAGTTATTTCAGCATACCACGGGGTGAGTGTCGGAAGAGACTAGAGAGATAAGCTGGGGCTTGCATGTCTTGTTGCATGTGTGGGTCCCTAGGTGGTGCCAACCGTTAAGCGTTTGGATACTAACTGAAAGGTTGGAGGTTAGAATGCACCTAGAGGCATCTCAGAAGAAAGGCCTGGTGATTTACTTATGAAAGCTCACAGTCATTGAAAATCCTATGGAGTGCAGTTCTGCTCTGACACACACGAGGTTGCCATGAATTGGAATTGACTTGACAGAAACTGGTTTTACATGTCTTATCAAGGAGCTAGATATGTAAAGGTAGTAGCAACAACAGCAATAATAATAATAATAATAGCAAAACTGTGCCAGACACTGTTCTTTGCACTTCACATATATTAACTCATTTAATTTTTACCCATTGAGATAGTAACTATTATTATCCCCACTTTACAAGCAGTGAAACCAAAGCTGAAACATGTAAGTATTATACCCAGGCTAGAGATAAAGCCATGTTTTGAGCCCAGGCTGCCTGGTTTCAGAGTCTGAACTCTCACCAACTACATCATACAGTCTCTCCGTAGGCAGCCAAGATGTTAAGCAGGGGAGGTACTTTCTAAACGTCTCGACCCTGCTCTCCATTTGTTCATTCTTTAATCATTCCCTTGTTCACTTATTTGCTCCTTCAACAACCTTTTACCTAACATCTAGATCCCAGTATAAAAAAACCTGGTCCCTACCCTCAATGTCCTAGTTTGTATTTGATGAAATAAAAATGTGAATTTTCAAGGAACCCCTGTCCTTCTTGCTCATGCTGCAGACTGATTCTTAAAATACAAGATAAACAGAGTATAGGACAAAAAGTAGACCAGATGAGGCCAAGTAAGTAGCCAAAGTATATAAAAAGTAAGAAGTCCAACAAAATGTAAAATGTGGGCAGTAACTGACCTCAATCGAGAAAAAAAATATATGCACATACACGAAAGAAATATGCCAAACAATACCATTTACACTCTAGTATTAGCATTATGTCCCTGGTGGTGCAAACAGTTAACACGCTTGGCTGCTAACTGAAAGTCTGAATGATTCAGTCCACCCAGAAGTGCCTTGGAAGAAAGTCCTGGTGATCTACTTCTGAAAATTCAGCCACTGAAAACCCTACGGAGCACAGTTCTACTCTGGTACACATGGGGTTGCCATGAGTCAGAACATACTGGATGGCAACTGGTATTGGGATTATGGATCAATTTCTTTTTTGATTCTCTATACTTCTTTCCTCTGTCTAAATTTTCTACAATCAGCAAGTACTATTTTCGCAATCAGAAAAAAACATTATGCCAGTCGTCTTTAATAGCAGACGTTTTCCTTTTCTAAGTAAAGCACTTAGGAATTTTTAACTTTTACGTAGCTTTGTCCTGTGAGAATGACGATCAAGTGTTTTTTCTAACGGAGGAGAAGTAATTAGCAAAAACAATTTTAATCGTCTTGACAGCTTTAAAGAGGTAAAATTTAATAAAAACACTGATTATTTTTCTGATTTAAAACTGATCCAAGCTTCCTGTTTAAAAAAATTGGACAAGCATTACTTAGAAAGTAAAAGATCTCCTGTTCTGTCAATCTCAGAGATAATTACAATCTATTCTATGTCAGACATTCTTATAAAGAAGGCCTGATAGTGCAACGGTTAAGCGCTTGGTTGCTAATGGAAAGGCTGGTGGTTCGAACCCACCAGTCGCTCTGAGGGAGAAAGATGTGGCAATCCGCTTCCATAAAGATTTGCAGTCTTGGAAACCCTATGGGGAGTTCTACTCTGTCCTATGGGGTGAGGCTATGGGTCGGAATTGACTCGACGGCAGTGAGTTTTTTGGTTTTTATATTTTTTTCTATTTTTTCCAATGAGTGCATTTTATATACATAAGCAAATGATAGTTAAAGAAAAAGAATCAAACTATATTATTCTGTAACTTGATTCTTTTTTAGGTTAACAATATAGTTTGGACATGTTTCCATGTCAGAGGAGGAGGGTGATTCCTTTTTTTCCCCAGTGGTTGCACACTAACCTATCATATGAATAATCTGCAATTTATTTAGCAAACTCCTGTTGAAGTGTATTTAGGCAGTTTCTAGTTTCTTCCTATTAGGAACAATAATGCAGAAATGCTTTTATAGCCTGGGAGGGGCCATCTAAGATACTCCACTTGTCTCATCCCTTCGGGAGCAAGGGAGAATGAAGAGAACAGGATACAAGGAAAAGATTAGTCCGAAAGACTAATTGTCCACAGCTACCAAGGCCTCCACCAGACTGAGTCCAGTACAGCTAGATGGTGCCCGGCTACCACCACTGACTGCTCTGACCACGATCACAACAGAGGGTTCTGGACAGAGCTGCAGAATGATGTAGAGCATAATTCTAACTCACAAAAAAAAAGACCAGATTTACTGACCTAAAGGAGACTGGAGAAACCTCGAGAGTATGGTCCCCAAACACCCTTTTAGCTCAGTGGTGAAGTTACCTCCGAGGTTCACGGTTCAGCCTGGGAGTGGACAGCCCCGTAAAACCAAATGAGACTAACGAGGTACAGGAGTCCAGTGACAAAGGCCAGAAGGCAGAAGGGGACAAGGAAGCTGGTGATAGGGAACCCAAGGTTGAGTAAGGATACTGTTGATGTGTTGTGAGATTGTTAACCATTGTCATAGGGCAACATTTGTAGTAACTGTTAAATGAGAAACTATTTTGTTCTGTAAGCCTTCATCTTAAGTGAGAATAACAGCACAATTGGAAGAGCGTAGTCAATGTCACTGAACTGTTGCATGTAGAAATTTTTGAAACGGTGTATCTTTGGCTATGTGTATTTTCGCCAAAAAAACCAAAAAGGTTGAGAAGTTAGAGGCTTAATATGTTGTGGGGTTGTTAACCAATGTCATAAAACAACATGTGTACTACTGTTTCATGAGAAACTATTTGTTCTGTAAGCCTTCACCTGAAGTACAATAAAATATAAAAAAAAGAAAAAAAATGCTTTTATGTTTCTCTTTTTCTATTTCAGTACAATTTTCCACGGGAGAGTGTGCTAGATGCAGGTGGAGTGCTGGTGAAGAGAGATACTCTTAATTTTAATGGATATCACTAAATTGTCCTCCAAAACGACATGGCTTTTGTTTTTTTAAAAACAATATTTTACTGTATTTTTGGCAAAATCTTACACAGCAAAATAGATTCCTATCCAACAATTTCTACCCAGCTGGGCTTTTAAGAGAGCTTTGGAGCCTCCAGGTTCACACGCTCCAATGCAAAGTAGCATGAAGATTCTGAGGACATCACGCAACGTGTCCTATTGCTCTAAGTGTGGTAAGAGCATATATTAGGGTGACAGGCTGAGGTTCTCCCCTGGCCAAGTCTGCTAATCAAAGGACATATCTAAGAAGATTTTGGTCAAGAAATTGGGTAAGAGGAAGGATGAAAATAAATATGGTTGAATGTCTTGCAATAACTCTCTTTTTAAATAGGGTTACTAATGTTTGGCTCACCTGTTCTCTCCACATTTACTCAAAGTACAAAGAGATAAGTACTTATTAGAAAAGAAAAAAGAGTGCAGTGAAATCTAGTAAGGCATTACCGCCATTTCTCCTCCATTTTGACATGCTATCTACGCCTCGTAAGCTTGAAGCAGAGGCGGTTCTAAGTGGCTTTAGACTCAGGTCAGCATCTCTTGACTGACTCCCAAGATGCTTTGTTTAAGGAGAACTGACCTAGGTTTTGTCCTGAGGCCAGATCTAACACAGGGCAATATCTAGAAGGCTTACAGTTGCCTTTGTTTGCTTTATTATTTAGGGGTATAGTATATATCTAGAAGAGCCTTTTCAAAAGTGTGATCAGCAGTCTATTAATAAGTATTGCTTGAAAGAAGAATTTCATGTGCAGATAAGTTTGGAAAATATTGGGTTAAACAAAATCAAACAGGTTTGTGTATTCAGGGACTTTTCCAAGCCTTTAATATGTCAAGGCACATGGTGGATTTCCAAGAACGTGGTATTAATATTCAGTATTTCTCACTCTATTTGACATGGAAAAATCTTATTATCATGAGACAGGGTTTAGAGCCTTAGATGTTGAGTTATAGCACGTGTATGTTTGATTACAAAATCCTAATTTTGTTTGTGAGATTTCTCATATTGTGGAGGCAGGAAACGTTCCCCCAACTGCTTTTTATACAACTTTAGGAAGGAGTAACAAGGAACATCAAAGACTTTGGGGTATGTTCAGCTTCTCCAGAGTCCCTGGCATCCCTCAGAAATATTATGTCTTAGAGTGTCGTCAGCCTCATTGTTTTACAAATAAACACACACGCATACATGCTGTTGTTGTGTGCTACTGAATTGATGCCGACTCGTAACGACTCTACAAATACATACACGCACGAAGAAACCCTTAAGACTTGAGAACAGTCCACGGGAAGGTACTAAACCAAAAACCAACCCACTACCATCAAGTTAATTCCGACTCACGGTGACCCTGTAGGACAGAGTATAACTGCCCTATAGGGTTTGCAAGGCAGTAAATCTTTATGGAAGCAGACCGCCACATCTTTCTCCCGCGGAGTGGCTGGTGGGTTCGAACTGCTGACCTTTCAGTAAGCAGCCGAGTGCTTAACCACTGTGCCACCAGGGCTCCTGTGAGAAGGTACTAGGTGCTAAATATACTGATACTGCAGTGCTCAACAGAGACCCGGCCCTTAATAGGCCCACAACACCTTTTAGTTGAATGAGTACCAAACCAGTTGCCATGGAGTTGACTCCGACTCATGGTGACCCTCTGTATGTCAGAGTAACACTGTACTCATAGAGTTTTCAGTAGCTTATTTTTCAGAAGTAGATCGCCAGACCTTTCTTCTGAGGCACCTCTGCGCTCGAACCTCTAACCTTTCGATTAGCAGCTGAGCATGTTAATTGTTTTCACCAGTTGAGTGAATAACCAACCAAACTCATTGCCGTCAAGCACAACTGCCCAGAGGGTTTCCAAGGAGTGGCTGGAGGATTTGAAAAGCTGACTTTTTGGTTAGCAGCCGAGTTCTTAACCACTGTGCAGCCGGGCTCCTGAGTGAATAAAGAAAGGCAAATACGGTTTCTGGAGCCAGACTACCTGGGTATGATCACCCCACTACTAATGAGCTGTTTAACCTTGGTCAAATTATGTAAGTTGTTTATACCTCCATGTCCTCATTTGTGAAAGTAGTAATAAAGAACAGTATTGGTTGTTGTGAGGGTTAAATGAGTTGATACACAAAAAGCACTTAAAAACCAGTGCCTGCTACTTACTAAACTGTCACTCAAGGCCTCGCTCCCCTTCTATCCTCTCATCCCCCTTTTCCCCGCCACTACAGAGCGGGGAGTTGAGGCTGTGTGTGATCTGTACCACAGAGCGCTTCCTGAGCCCCGTTTTCTGTCCTTTCATTATTATCAGCGTTTTATACACATCAAAAAAGGCAAGGTGGCCAATGCTTGTTTACTTTTCCAAGCATGTCTTTAAATCACCGATAAAAAAGGAGGGAGAGGTAAATACTGGCTGATTACTAAAATCATACACATGGTTAAGGAGGCCTCCAAGAATAATACTGGGATGAGCCTTCGGTCCAATTCCATGTGTTTCGGCTTCTCCTAGCAGGGGGCAGGTTGTTGACAGTTGACCACGGCCCGGGTGCCGAGTGCTTCCAGGGTTCCCTCGTCAGTTGCGGCATTTCCCCTTCACATTACCTGGCACAGGTGGTTGTTCTGAGAAGGTAAGGTGTGCCCCTCTGCATTTTTATCAAGGAGGCCAAACAGGTTCAAGAGCCGTCACCTGAACAACGACTCTAACAACAGTTTGCATGCTCCGCGGAACACTCCAGCCGCATGGGCAGTTCCTAACTCTCGTCGGTTCTGTTCCAACACGAGTGCAAAGGAACTCCTGAAACATTCTCTCAGAAGTGGTCTTCCATCCCCTGCCCACCCTGCAGAGGCCGCTTGGCCCCTGATATACAGAGGCACATTTTTACTCCCTTAGACTAACAGTGTCAACACGTAAAATAAGGTTCAGAATTAGGAAAAAGTGGGAGCTTAAACTTAGGCTGCCAGGGGTATGCCTCTCCCATGTGCACCAGGTAGACACCCCTTATCTATTGAGGGGGCAGTATGTGTAGTGGTTAAACTCATAGACTCTGGTATCATACTGCCTGGGTTGAATTCCAGCTATTTCCACTTATCAACTGTTTTAGTTATCTAGTGCTGCTATAACAGAGGAGCCCTGGTGACTCAGTGGTTAAGAACTCGGCTGCTAATCAAAAAAGTTGCCAGTTCGAATCCACCACCAGTTCCTTGGAAATCCTATGGGGCAGCTGTACTCTGTCCCATAAGGTCGCTATGAGTTGGAATTGACTCTACGGCAATGGGTTTGTTTTGTTTGTTTTTTTTTGCTATAAAAGAAATACTACAAGTGGATAGCTTTAACAAAGAGAAATTTATTCTCTCACAGTCTAGGAGGCTAGAAGTCTGAATTCAGGGCAACAGCTCCAGGGGAAGGCTTTCTCACTCTTTCGGTTCTGGGGGAAGGTCCTTGTCATCAATCTTCCCCTGGTCTAGGAGCTTCTCAGTGCAGGGACCCTGGATCCAAAGGACAACAAGCTCCTGGGTCTTCCTGGTTGGTAGTAATGAGGTCCTCCCGTCTCTCTGCTTGCTTCTCTCTTTCATATCTTGAAAGAGATTGACTCAAGATACAACCTAATCTTGTAGATTGAGTCCTGTCTCGTTAACATAACTACCTCTAACATGCCTCATTAACATTATAGAGGTAGGATTTACAACACTTAGGAGAATCACATCAGATGCCAAAATGGTGGATAATTTCACAATACTGGGAATCATGGCCTAGCCAATTTGACACACATTTTTGGGGGACACAGTTCAATCCATAACATCAACTATGTGACCTTGTACATGTTTCTTAACCTTTGTACCTCACCTGTAAAATGGGGACAGTAATAGTACTTCCCTAATAGGGTTAGACTGAGAAGTAAATGAATTAATATAAACAGTAAGTGCTTAGCAAACTGTATGTATTCAATACGTGTTAGTTGCTATGACTTGCCTCCTCTGTAAGCAATGAGAACAAGAGCCCCTCACTGGTGAGTCATCACAGACACTTCCTATATCCCAGGAGCAATGTCTGAAAGGAGGACGAGACAAATGAGAGGTGCTTTTAAGGGTCAGAGTCTCCTGCTGGCATAACTGGCCAAGGACACTTCTCCCACCTACTAGCTGTCTGACCTTAAGCAAACTGCTTAACCTCTCTGTGCCTCGGTTCCTTTATTTGTAAAAGTGGGTCATAAGTTTCCTTCTTTGTGGCTGCCCAAAACCAGCTGACGTCAAATTGACTCTGAGCCGCACTACAACCTGTGAGGAGTCCCTGGGTAGTACAAATGGTTAACATGCTCAGCTGCTAACTAAAAGGCTGGAGGTACAGGTCCACCTAGAGGTGCCTCAGAAGAAAGGCCTAGAGATCTACTTCCAAAAAATCAACCATTGAAAACCACAGTTCTACTCTGTCACACATGAGGTCTGAGAGAGTCAGGATCAACTTGATGTCACCTGGTTTTGGATAACCCACGTTACAGAGAAGATCAAATGTAATTAAATGTATACCACTTAGTACAGTGCCTACACACGAAAAATGGCTAGAGAAGGCTCTTTGGACATTTCTTTTGTTCCCATTAGTTTCAGGGCTGAAAATCAATCTCACATCTTCTTCTCTCTGGTTGCTAACAGGCACTCATAAGGCTTCTTCCTTTTTAACTGCTAGTAAAGAAGGGGAGGAGTCCCTGGGTGGTGCAGACAGTGAACAAGCTCGGCTGCTAACCAAAAGGTTGGAGGTTCTATTCCACCCAGAGGTGCCTTGGAAGGAAGGCCTGGCAATCTACTTGCAAAAAATCAGCCATTGAAAACCCTACACGGCACAGTTCTACTCTGATACCCATGGGGTCGCCAGGAGGGGCAGTCAACTTGACAGCAACTGGTAAAAGAAGGGGAGAGCTGAAAAGGCTTCTTTCTAGAGTCTTGTCTCCGAACCTTGCTTTCATGTTTCTCAAATTAAGGTCCATGGATAAATCTCTCTGCCCTCTAACATCAGATTCATGAGGAGTGCTTGTTTAACATGCAGAAAATCCAGAGGCTCCTCAACTTAAGTGTACCGAAGAATCGCCTGAGAACCTTGTTGAAAGGTTGATTTCTGGCTCCACCCTTCCCACATACCCAAATTCTCATTCTGTGATCTGGACAGAGGCAGAGGGGCAGGAGCCTGCTCGTTAAAAATAAGCATTTGTTGCAAATCTGATAGAGGAAGAAATAGGTCACGCAGTGACAACTGCTGGCCTAGTTTCACTGCAGCGTTTTCAAAGTGGAGAAACAGGGGCTCTGAGAGGGCGAGTAGCTTCCCCAAAACCACACAGCTGGTACAGCCCAAAGGTAGCCTTTGTCCAGAGACCTTTCCTTAGAATGACATTTCTTTGTCAAAATCAAAACACATTCTGATTTCTAATGGATCTTCTCATATTCCAAAGTGGGTCATGGAAGGCAGCAAACAGAAACACCCAATCATTTGGATTACTTTACCAGGACTGGCATACATTAAGACGGGTTTTATCAGATGCATGTTTTTCTCAGAGAACAAAATCCACTTTCGCCGATGCTTAAATCGGGATTTAAAAGACCAGAAGAAAAATCAAGAAATCCTCAGAGCATTTCCAGTTACAAAGAGCCTCACACAGTACTGGCAGGCGGGACCAGACCAAAAACCAAACCTGTTGCTGTTGAGTGGACTGGGACTCATAGCGACCCTACAGGACAGCAGGGGGTGGGCACCCAATAAGTAATTACTGAATAAAGGCTTTTACTTACTTTTACTTAGCTGTAGCCATGGTTGAATTCGGCTTATACATCATTTCTTCACACCTGCAGTCTACCAGAACTAGTTTTTTATAGGACCACTATTGATATCTAAAGGACTGAAGAAAAATCAAATGGGTTTTGATTTTTTAAAATATTAGATGAGACATGAAATTTCTCCTTTACAAAATCATTCTTATTTTCTGGCGAGGATAAGCAGTCTGTAGTTAGAATTAACTACAATATTACTAAATGTTACTCATTCATACCCTGAGACAATTTTTTCAGTACTTTGGGCGTTCAATTCCTCAGGGAATTTAGATATTTTCATGTGTTTTGCCCCTGGTCAAATTACACATCAGAAAAGCCATTTTTGTTTTTCTCTTACCTTCTTGGAATCAAGGTTTGATTATCAACCACATACATTCATTTACTGAGTTCATCAACAACAATTCATTGAATGCCAATTTGTGCCAGACTGTGTACATGGGTAGCCACTGGAGTTACACAGTAAACAAAGGCAAAAAGTCTTTATCTAGATACACCAGATACCCAAACTCAGAAATGAGGAACGTTTCTTTCAATATACTTATGTGTCACTGACTGCGTATTCTCTATGTAGCATGGGCTGTGATAATTACAAAACCATTGGGAACCACCCAGTGTTTCAAATGATGTACCCGCGAGGCTGAATTTTGTGAATGTAAATCCATTTATATATCCACGCAACTGTATTAAACCTTATCACAAGTCTTCAGCAACTGTATTAAACCTTGTCACAAGTCATATTTCTTACTAACCAAGCACATAAAAAGATATTGTGGCTTTGTCAGGATTTGCAAATAAGAGTTCTTGCTTCCTGCTTGTATGTTTATGCCCTCAGTGGAAGGGGCTAGCGGTAGGGGAAAGCTATCTGGCAGGGAGGGAGAAGTGTGTTGTGAGGAGGGTTATCAGAGGTGCTCAACGCTGGGGGGAAGAATATCATCTGCTCAGTGTGGAAGGGAGGCTCATTCAACTTTTTCAGATCCAGCAGTGAGCCCTGAATTAATTGTAGGAGCCCTGGTGGCACAGTGGTTAAGGTTTCAGGCTGCTAACCAAAAGGCAGGCAGTTCGAATCCCTTAGCCGCTCCTTGGAAACCCTATGGGGCAGTTCTACTCTGTCCTATAGGGTCGCTGTGAGTTAGAGTTGACTCAATGGCAATGGATTTGGTTTGGTCTTGGACCAACCACCAGTGACTCACTTTTGCCAATCAATACTCCACCTATAGGTGTTCTACAACTGGGACTATGTACTCATAAAACTGACTCCTGTGCCCGTGGTTCAAATGACATTCCTTATGTGGAACGTTCTTAAATAACCATGTTGTTGATGTTAGTTGCCATCAAGTCAGACTCCAACTCATGGTGACCCCATGCACAACGGAATGAAATGCTGCCGGTCCCCTGCCATACCCGTGAGTAGTTGCAGATAGGACCACTGTGATTCACAGGGTTTTCATTGGCTGACTTTTGGAATTAGATCTCCAGGTCTCTCCTAGTCTGTCTTAGTCTGGAAGCTCTGCTGAAACCTGTTCAGCATCACGACAACATGTAAACCTCCAGTGACAGATGGGTGGCAGCTGTACATGAAGTGCATTGGCCAGGAATCGAACCCAGGTCTCCTTCATGGAAGGTGAGAATTCTACCACTGAACCATACATCTTTTTTTTTTCTAAATTTTATTTAGTTTGTTGTTGTTGTTGTTGAGAATATTCACAGCAAAACATACACCAATTAAACAGCTTCTACATGTACCATCTAGTGACAGTGATCACATTCTTCGAGTTGTGTAACCATTCTCACCCTCCTTATCTGAGTTGTCCCTCCCTCATTAACATAAACTCACTGCCCCCTAGGGTTCCTATTTAATCTTTTGAGTTGCTATTGTCAATTTGATCTCACATAGATAGTTCACAATGCTCAATGCAGGACTTTTTACTGGTTAAGTTAAACTATTGTTTAGTTTTAAGATGAATTCAGGGGATATTTTTGGTTTAAGATTAAAGATTATCTGACGGCAATAGTTTCAGGGGTTCATCCAGCCTCTAGGGCTCCAGAAAGTCTAGAGTCCATGAAAATCAGAAATTCTGTTCTGCATTTCCCTCCTTTTGATCAGGATTCTTCTATAGAATCTTTGATCAAAATGTTCAGTAATGATTGGCACCATCCAGTTCTAGTCTCATGGCAAAGGAGGCAGATGTTCACGGAGGCAATTAGCCACACATTCTATATTCTCCTAGTCCTGACTTTCCTTCTTCCTCTGTTGCTCCAGAGACCAACTGTTGTGCCTTCGATGGCTGCTTGCAAACTTTCAAGAACCCAGGCACTACGCAATGAACTAGGAGATAGAACAGAAGCACTAAACACATTATCAGGCCAATTAAACCATGACCCTAAACCTCCAAACCACGGAACCAAATCCCATGAAGTATTTGGTTGTACATAAGAAGCCTCAGCATCTACTCATTTTTTTTTTTGTCATTGTTGTAAATACATCTATCACACAACTTTGCCAATTCAACTTTTAACAGGTGTACAACTTATTGACAGCCATTACAATAATCGGCAGCGTAAACTTACCCTTAGTCAGTGTGATATTTCCAGCACCATTCCCACCATTTTCTCCCTCTCTCCCACCCCTGGCAACCACAGATAAGCTTTGGTCTCTATACATTTGCCTTTTCTTGTCTTTTTATAGAAGTAAGGTCATACAATATTTATACTTTTGTGATTGGCTTATTTTGCTCAGCATAATGTCTTCAAGCTCCATCCATACTGTAGCATGTATCAAGACTTCATTTCTCCTACTGGTTGAGTAATATTCCATTGTGTGTATATTCCACATTTTGTTTATCCATTCATCTGCTGATGGGCATTTAGGTTGTTTCCACCTTTTCGCAATAAACACTGGTGTACAAGTCTCTTTTTGAGTCTCTGTTTTCAAGAGTTTTGGGTATACATCTAGGAGTGGTATTGCTGGGTCATATGGAAGTTCTATTTTTAGTTTTTTGAGTGAACCATACATCTTAAGAAAGAACGTAAAAGCTGCTTTACCAAACAGCTACCTGACCCTGTTACCATCTTATCATCTACCTGATCTTATAATATCTCTGAGGATTATTTGTTACCAGCCATTCCATTTTGCTTATACAAAAAATATTCAGCACTAGAGTCCTACAATTGCATTTAAAAAAATTATCCCAACTGTCATAGTGCCTTGCAATTTTATATTTTATAAAACTTCAAAATTCTTTGACAAGCCACAAAATATTCATATTCAAAAAAGAGCTCCCAGGAAATGATATTCGTAATTTGGAGGAGAATTTAAAAAGCACTACTTTTTATTACTTCCTCAAGACCAACAGAATTCACCAAACAAAGCTACTAGAGAAATATCATGAGTTCGAGTTTGAATCCTAACTTTCTTTGCATTAGCAACCGAGTAAACAATAAATTAAGGAATCTATTTCATTGTATCACAGCCAGCTAGGCAGTAAAAGATATCACAAGGGGTGATTGTACTTCTCCACACAGGCGATGATGGCCAACTGTGGCTTATCAAGTGTTTTCCCGCCCCAGTAAATGTGCATTTGCTGTGTAAGTGTCTACTAATGAGTTAACCCTTGAAGTCCTTAGGGAAGCCCCAGTCCTAGAAAAGAGAGGCTATAATGGAGCTTTTGATGCTGGGGACATTTTTTTTTCCTAAAGACCTAGACAAATACTCTGCTATGAGTACTTCTGCTTCTGGCCAAGACAGAGTAACAGGGACTGACTTTACCCTCCTATCTGAAACAACTTAAAAAACAGACAATTTACATAAAACAACAGCTTTCAAAATACTGAAAACTAAGCAATGAAGGACAGCAAAACTGGAATGAGGTTGTTCCAACTTACTGCCCTGAGAGGGCTTCCCATGAGAAGGCTGTAGTGCAGGGAGTGGGAAACACAGACGGAACATGGCGGACTCCTTGAGTTGAGAAGATGGAGCTAAGAGAGTGAGGAGACCAAACTGGATAGAATTTGCAGAACAGAGTACTAGAGATGAAGGAGCCGCAGAGACCCTGGAGATCTGCAGAGGGTGTCCCTTGAGTATTCAGCAGAGTACTGATCATTACATGTGTGGGAGGAAACTATCCAAGGCTGAGGGGAGACCATTCCAGAGGATGAGAGGGAAGATTGCTTGGTGCTCACGCAGGGCTAGAAATGGTGCCTTTTCCCCACTAGCCGGACTGGAAAAACTTATAATTCATGGGGCATTGAGTAGAGTACTCTGGAAGGTCTTGCCTCGGTAACGGGGAAAAATTAGCTATACAATGAGCACTGCTCTGGGCCTGCCTAACAAATCACAAACGCAAAACCTGAAAAGTCAAACTGTTTCCAAGAAGCTAAACTGCATCCCTAAACAAATTTCAAGACCATTTAGAGGAATACAAAAGTATACGGTGCCCCAAAAGGTAAACTTATCAATGTCTGGCATCCAATCAAATATTTCTAGGTATGCAAAGGAGTGAGAAAACATGACCTATAAGAGGAGAAAAATCAATCAATCATAACTGACACAGATATTAGAATAAGAACATTAAAACAATAATTATCACTGTATTACCTGTGTTTCGTATGTTCAAAAAGTGAAGTAGTCACATGTAAGATGAAAAAAGATCCAAATCAAGCTTCTAGAGATTAAAAACTACAGTGCACTGGATGGAGTTAATGGCAGATTAGATGGCAAAAGAAAAGATTAGTGAACTTGAAGACACAGCAATAGTAACTATCCAAAATAAAATATAGAAAAAGGAAGTAAATAAAAAGAAAAGAGCATCACTGAGCTTTGGGAAAACTTCAAGTGGCTGGATATACGTGTAACCGGAGTCTGCAAAGGAGGGATGGGTGGGCACAGAAAAAATCTTTAAAGAAATAATGCCCGAAAATTTTCCATATTTGGACCAGGAAACTAGATGGTGCCCAGCTATCACTACCAACTGTTTTGACCAGGGACACAATAAAAGGCCCCGGATAGAATGGGCAAAAAATGTAGAACAAAATTCAAATTCCTAAAAAGGACAGACCTACTGGGATGATAGGGTCCAGAAGAACCCCCAAGACTATTGCTCTAAGACACCCTTTGAACTTGGAACTGAAGCTATTCTGGAGGTCACCTTTCAGCCAAATAATAGATTGGCTTATAACATAAACACTATCACCCATGAGTAATGTGCTCCCTTAAACAATCAACTACATGAGACCAACGGTCAACATTTACCTGAAAGCAAAAATGAGAAGGCAAGAAGGGGAAGGGAAGCTAGATCAATGAAAACAGAACAAACAGAATGGAAATAATGAGAATGCTAACACATTGTGAAAACTGTAACCAGTGTTACAGAACCACCTGTATAAAAATTCTTAAATGGGAACCTAATTTGTTGTGTAAACTTTCACCTAAAACACAACAAAATATTTTCTAAAAAATTCCTGCATTTGATGAAAACTATAAACTCACAAATCCAAGATGCTCAGTAAATGCCAATGACAAGAATAATGAAGAATGATATGCCAAGGCATGCCATAATGTAATTGCTCCAGGCAGTGAAGAAGAGAAAGATTTAAAAGCAGCCAGAGAAAAAAGACACACTATGCACAGAAGCACAAAGATAAGATTGACAGTAGACTGGTCATCAGAAACAATGCAAGCAAGAAAACAGTGGGACAATATCTGTAAATATACTTCAGGGAAGAACCCTGTCAACATAAAATTCTAAATGAAGGCACATAAAGACATTTTCAGACGCAAGCTGAAAGAATTCATCACAAGCAAACTCACATTACAAGAAATGCTAAAGAAAGCTTTTCAGGCTAAAGTAAAATGATACTAAATAGAAATATAGATCAACACAAAAAGAATGAAGAGCAATGGGAATACTAACTACATGAGTAAATACATAAGATTTTTTTTTATTATTTAAATGTCTTTAAAGATAATTGACTGCTTACAATGTCATGTGTGTCTATAATACATACAAAAGTAAAATGTATAGCATAAAGGCTGAGAGAGGAGAAATGGAAGTATACTATTGTAAGAATCTTATAACAGATAATATAAAATATAACAGATATAAGACATTCAGAAAAACATTCAACAAAATCTACCTCTACCATCCATTCCTGATGAAAACTCTCAGCAAACCAGGGATAGAAAGGAACTCCCTCAACCGATAAACGGCATCTACGATAAACCTATAGCTAACATTATACTTAATGGTAAAACTGAATTTTTCATCCTAAGATCAGAAACAAGACAAAGATGTCCATTCTCATCAATTTTATCCATCATTTTACTGGAGATTCCAGCCAGTGCAATTAGGCAAGAAAAATAAATAAAAGGTGCCAGATTGCAAAGGAAGGAGTCAAACCATCTTTATTAGCGGATGACATGATCATCTATGAAGAAAATCTGATGGAATCTACAAAAAAAGCTACTAGAAGTAATAAGTGAGCGTAACAAGACTGCAGGATACAAAATCAATATACAAACATCAATTGTATTTCTATATGTTAGCAATAAACATTCAGAAATTGAATACAAAGATACCATTTACAAGTGCATCAAATAATATGAAATACTTAGGGATAAATCTGATAAAAGACCTGTATACTGAAAGCTATAAAACACTGCTGAGATCAATTTAAAAACATCTAAATAATAAATAATCTAAATAGTTGAAAAATTAACATTATTAAGATGTCAATTCTCCCCATGTTGATCTACAGATCCTAATCTGTAATAATCCTAAACAAAATCTCAGCAGGCATCTTTTTTTTGGGGGGGGGGGTAGATACTGACAAGTTGATTCTAAAATTCATTTGGAAATGCAAAAAAAGCTAGAATAACCAAAACAACTTTGAAAAAAGAACAAAGTTGGAGGTTACACTGATTTCAGGATGCATTATAAAGCTGTAGTAATTGAAATACTATGTTATTGGTATAAAAATAGACAAATACATGAAAGGAACAGAATACAGAGTCCAGAAATAAACCCACACATATACGTACAACTGATTTTTGACAAAAGCACAAAGGCGGGCCGTGAAGAAAAGATAGTCTTTTCAACAAATGGTACTGGAACTACTGAATATCCATATACAAAAAAAAAATGAACTTCAATCCATACATTGTACTACACACAAAAACTAACTCAAAATGGATTATAGACCTAAAAGTAAAACCTAAATTCCAAAAACTTCTGGAAGAAAACTAGAAAAAATCTTTGTGACCTTGGATTAGGCAAATATTTCTGAGATACACTATTAAAAGCACAATTCACTAAAGAAAAAAAAACCTGATAAGTTAGACTTCATCAAAATAAAAATGTCTTTTTTTCAAGAGGATCCCTGGTGGCACAGTGGTTAAGACTTTGGCTGCTAACCAAAAGGTTGGCAGTTTGAATCCACCAGCCGCTCCTTGGAAGCCCTATGCTCAGCTCTACTCTGCCCTATAGGTTTACTGTGAGTTGGAATCGACTCGATAGCAATAGGTTTGGTTTGGTTTTGGACCAACAACCAGTGACTCACTTTTGCCAATCAATACTAAGACAAGGGGAATTATAAACGTCAAAACTTACAATATTGTACACTTTAAATATGTACAATCAATTATATCTCAATAAATTTGTTTAAAAAAAAAAAAAAACTCTGCCCTTTCTGAGTCTTACACAAAATTAAATCTGTGTGTGTATAGTGGTCTTCCCTTAACATTTGCGGGAACTAGGGGAAGAGTATAAATGTAGATCCCATACCAGCAGCCTGTCCCCTTTCTCCTTCCAAGCTAGGTTCCATTCAGCTGCCCCTGGGCACCCGTTAGATTTAGGGAGATGCACATGGACAGTTCAGTAGAGCATTAGGAAGATAGAGCCAGACAGGACGCTGCCATAGACCTCAGAAGCAGGCACGGGGGATGCGCAGGGTATTCTGAGATCCTGAGCACTGTACCATAAGGTAGAAGGGTGGAGCTAAACTCCAGACTGACACACCCTGGCCCAGAGACCAAGTATGGTTTGAGGAGGCCAGAGTGGAGGCCGTTAAAGCAACACACTACCCAAAGAGGTCCTGTAGGTTACCAGTCTGCAAGGAGTTAAGATAAACATTGAGAGAATAAATCCAGTATGTTTTTACTTATAATGGTTTACTAAGCGAGATTTAATGAACATTGAGGAACGTGAGGTGTGTAAGAAGAGAAAGTTAAGTGCTAAGGCTGGGAGGGAAGTGAGAAGTTGGGGAAAAATTAGCTTTGGAATCAGAAAGATCTAGAGTACGGAGTTCCACCTCCACCATTTACTGTGTGGCTGTGGGCAAGTTACTTAGTTTCTTTGTGTCTTTTCTAAAATAGATGTCATGATTGTTCTTACCTCATATAAAAACTTTTATAGCAGTTTGACGTGACTGCAACTCCAAGCACAGGATCATTTTTCTACTAATTCATGCTTAGTGAATTTTACAGAAGTAATCTGTCCTTCGGATAGTAATAAAAAACACAAAAATAAGAAGTGGTCCTTCCCTACAGGTATTTGAGACTCTGCTCTAAAGCCCACGGCTCTGAGCAGGGGCCCTGGATCTAAGGTGGCTTGGGTGTGCAGGATCGAAGGCAGAGTTTGAACCTACATAATACTGGGTTTGAATTCTGAATACTGGTTTCTGAAAAACACAGGGCGTACCCTGTTTAAAAATATTTCTGGCCCGACTTTTCTGAGGCTTCGATCACAGCCCTGACTGACCTATCTTGGTGTCGTTCCAAGTCATTCCACGCGGAGTGTCAGCTGCTTTCAAACTAATGGCGATTGCGTGGGAACATTAATTCCTTTGCAGACCATTGCCTTACCCACTCAGAATTTGAGAAGAGCTGCTATTCTTTCGTAGGGTAAGAATTTGTATTGATTGTAAAGATGATGGTCTTTTTCCCTTAGTTTGAAAATGAAAACACAGGCAAGACTCCCTCCAACTCCAGCTCCCTGGAGTCATTCAAAGAACGTAACAAACATGGCACCCTACCTTGTGCACGCAGGACTTTGCATTCAGGAAAAACAGCTCCACGGTAGTTTTATCCTTTAAAAATGATATGCTCTCAATGTAAAACCTGCAAAACAGTACAGAAGTTTGTTTCTTCAGATGTCTTACCTTCTGTCAACATGATTTCATTTCCTCACTTAGTCTTCCCCAAAAGCAGAGAGAGAATTTTGAAGAACTAGGGGATTGTACTGTTTTTTCCTTTTAAAAAGAAATCTGCAATACATAGATGTATATATACATATATTCAGATAAAATACGTATGTGTATATACACATATATATACAGGTAGTCCCGATTTACGATATATTTGAGTTATGATGAACCACACTTACAGCTGTTTTGTTTTGTTTTTTACATCTTATCATTAGTAATACGTACTACATACAATGTTGCATCGTGTAATATGCTGAGTTATCAGTCTCTGATGTTCACTCCCAGATGTTCAAACATCGGATTTATAAAGATACTGACAATAAAAGGCAATAATAATGAAAACTAAAAAAAAAAGAAAAAGAGGTATTCAATTTACATTAGAACCAATAAAATCTCTTGTAGAAATGTTTTTGAGTGCTGGAAGATGAGGTAGCGAGAAATCCTAAATGGTATTCAACTCCAAACACAAATTTGTCTGTGTTGTTCATTCTTTGACACAAGTTCTAAGAGCCCACAACACCTCAGACAGCATCAAAAGAAAGCCCTGGGGAGCTGAGTTGCCGGGGAGCTCTGAGTTACCAGCCAGAGTCCGCTGAGTAAGCACTATGCAATTGAACCCCGTGGCCTGCTTGTTGCTCAGTGGTTGGCAGATTGTGAAAGGTAGGGTGGGTCTGAAGGCACCATGCCTACCTCTCCCCCCATCACACTCTCCCTCCTTCCCACTCATCCTCTGGGGCACCAGGACTTTCCCTTGGCTGGTAGCCAAGCTCTGTCAGTAGTGCTCTGTCTTGGCCTTTTTTCACGCAAATCAGTGTATTCTGGGCCTCACTCCCCCACCGTTTCCCCAGCCCTTGTTTGTACTATCTCTGAGACCACAGGCGCAGGCTCTTCTCCCTGGAGAGCTCTGATGGCCCCACGGTGGTGTGGGGGAGGGGGAAGGGCAGGCTGAGTCTTTAGCAACCTCTATTTTCATAATCCCATAAGAAGCCAGCTTGTAAAAGCAAGCCCTGTATGGCAGGTGAGTGGGCAAACTGAGGCCTAGAAGTGTTCTCGAAGTGCCGGAGCCCTGCTTGGTGAACAATGCATGAAGACACACAATGCCCCAAGACGGCTCACAGCTCAGGTCCTGGAAGAGAACTTGCTGTCAAACTGGTGAGAGTCAAAATAAACCTGTTGCTGTTGAGTTGAATCTGACTCACAGCAACCCTATAGGACAGGGTAGAACTGCCCCATAGGGTTTCCAAGGAGTGGCTGATGGATTCGAACTACGGACCTTTTGATTAGCGACCGAGCTCTTAACCACTGAACCACCAGGGCTCTGAGAATCAAGATAAGCCAGGGCTAAAATGGCAAGGCGCGGTCATCCTTGGCTGTGTAAAATCATAATAGGGCTTGGGCATTTGCTCTTTTTTTTTCTCCCCTTCAGCAATGATGGAACACTTGATAAATAAATACAGCTAAACAAGTCCTTGAAATATTTTATTACTGGGATGGTAAAATTATTTGAAAAATTCCAACGCTAAAGTTGAATCATCAAGGGAAATTCTAGAAAAAGAATAAATCCTTTATAGTTTTACTTACAAGGGTTTACTAATCGAGATTAATGATGATTGAGGAATATTAGGTGTGTGAAAAGACAAAAGTTAAGCACTAAGGCAGGGAGGGAAGTGAGGAGTTGGGATAAAAATGAACTTTGGAATCGGAAAGATCTGGAATTTGGAGTTCCATCTCCATCATTTATTAACTGTGCGGCCTTGGGCAAGTTACTTAGTTTCTTTGTGTCTTTTCTAAAATAGATGCCATGGTTGTTCTTACCTTGTAGGGTTTTGGAAGGATTAAATTAGATACTATATGTAAAACACTCATTAAATATTAACAATTGTTAATTTTCAATAAAACCCCTTTTCTGGAATTTGGAGCTGTATGGCCTGGGGGAAGTTAAGTATAAGGTCCCTTGTCTATAAAATGGGTAGATAATGATGCTTACTTAAGAGGGCTGTTAGGCGATTTAAGCGAGATATTATATATAGAGTGTCCAGTAGAGCATTTGGTGGGGATTTAAGAAATTCCAACTATCGAGGCTCAGCAGATCTTGCATCATACTAAGAAGGCTTAAAGGACATGATGGGATTTGAACTATATCTGAAGGCTAGGAAGAAACTACAGGGCAGTGGTATTTCAATGGTAGAATTCTCATTCTTCCATGTAGGAGACCTAGATTCCATTCCCAGACAATGCACCTCATGCATAGCCACTATCTATCTGACAATGGAGGCTTGCACGTTCCTATGATGCTGAAGAGGTTTCAGTGACCTTCCAGATTAAGACAGGCTAGGAAGAAAAGCCTGGTGATATACGTCCAAAAATCAGCCAATGACAACTCTGTGGATCACAACGGTCTGATCGGCAACCGATCATTGAGCTGCAACCGATCATGGGAATGGCGCAGAACTGAACACCATTTTGTTCCACCACACATGGGGTCACCATAAGTCGGGGGGCTGACTCAACAGCAGCTAACAACAGCCACAACAACAATAGGAAGAAGCAATATCTGAAGGCTAGGATAAAAGGAAATCTAGGTGGGGTAAATACTGTAGGTAAACAGTGTCTTTTTAGGTTAATGTGATAAACATTTATAATTTGGCTTTCATCAAAACAGAATTTGTTAAAAGCTGGGTATTTTCCCATCAGTTTAGTTTCTTCTAATCTGGCCTCTGCTGGGTGGACAATCAGCAAGCTAGTCACAGGCTATGAAGTGGCCTGAAAAGAACTCTACCCGACAGACCCATTGCCCTCGAGTAGATTCTAACTCATAGCGACCCTACAGGACAGAGTAGAAGTGTCCCATAGGGTTTTCAAGGCTACAATCTTTTACAGAAGCAGACTGCCACATCCTTCTCCCGCAGAGTGGTGAGTGGGTTTGAACTGCTGACCTTTCAGTTAGCAGCCGTGTGCTTAACCACTGCACCGCCAGGGCTCCTCTATCCAATAGACCTGTTGCCATCAAGTCAATTCCCACTCATAGTGACCCTAGAGGGAGGCTCCTTATATTGGATAATAAATAGAAAAACCAACCAATCATATATGGTCTCTTAGAAAGAGAGAGGTCGAGAGAGAAACAATAAAGGCAGAAAGAGGCATTGAACAGAAGCTGTGAGGCAGCAGAAGCCATGAAGTAAAGAGAGAAGGGCAAGAGTCAACAACAGGAGCTGACAAAGCAGAAGCAGAGAGCAGCTAAGTCATTGTGATGGTGGACACCAATGCAAGAGGACCAGTGGTCGGCTGTCCTGTAGGTTGAGATAACATGTGTTATTCAAGCTTTCTAGCATCCTGAAGCACCTTCTAGTTCAGCCAGGTGGCAGTGGTTAGTTCCTGCCTTATTTGCTTTCCTATGTATTTTAATCCCTATCAACAAAAATAACATGATCGGGTTCCCAGTCGGCAGCCTAAAAAGGTAGCAGGAGCACCACAGCTAATGTTCACTGAGCTCTTTACTTATGTGCCAGGCAATGTGCTAAGTGCTTTCCGTGTGTTGTCTCATATGTTTCTCACAACAACACTGTGAGACCATTGCTGCCCATTTTACAGATGCATAAACTGAGCTGTAGAGAAGCAAGGTGGTCTGCATATGTGGCAGGACTAGGTCTTTACTTGGGTTCCTCTCACTCTGGAGACGGTAGTCTTAACTAGAACTTGCTTCTGGGCTGCCCCTCCTGGTTAATTCAACCAGCACTTATTCGGAAATTTAAGGCCTTGATAATTGTGTGCATCTCGATCACGTTAAGAAATAGGCAGAGAAACGAGACTAGCGGATATTCATCAAAATGCTAACATATACAGAAGTAGGTTTGCTCTCTATTGCTTCAAAAACCAGAACCAGAATCAGTGGGCAAAAAATCTAAGGTGATAGATTTTGGCTTAACCGAAAAATACTTTTTTAAAAGTTGGAGTAGTCTCACAAGAGAAAAGGCTTTCCCCGGAGGAAGGGATTTCCCTGCCCTAAAGGAGTCCCACATCACATTAGAACTCAAGGTCTGTTTTCTACTCCAGGATTCTGTGATTCTTCTTTTTTCCTTTACTTTTAATAACTTTAATATATATTTCTAACAGAGGACTGTTTCAAAAGCATAACCACAATGGTTTTACATGCTAATGACAAAATCAACAATAATTCCCTAATATTATGTAAAATCCAGTCTTCATTCAAATTTCCCCATCGTCACAAAACATTGTTTTGATTCTGTGGTTGTGTTATCAAAAAACAAAAAACAAAAAACAACGCATGGATCTACAGCAGGAGACACACATACAAAATCCTTAAGGGTCACTGTTGTTGTCAAGTGGTATTGAGTCAATTCCGATTCACAGCGACCCCATATGTGCAGAGCAGAACTGCCCCATATGGTTTTCTTGGCTGTAATCTTTACAGAATTAGATCACCAGGTTTTTCTCCCATGGAACTACTAGAAGGGTTTGAACCACCAACCTTGCAGTTAACAGCCAAGCACTTAACTGTTTGAGCCACCAGGGCTCCTTTAAGGGTCACTGGCTGTATGTAAATGCACAAAGCTGGCCAGGTGGGGCCCGCAAGAGATGGCACATTCCTGCTGTTCAGCTAGAGCTCCCTCTTAAGGCATGGGCATGCGACCAGAGCTAGACAGGTAAGATTCTTCCAGCCTGGAATTTAAAGACTGATCAGAAGGACCTAAAGATCAAAAATGGTTGGAGCCTATTTGGTCTGACAGCAGCGCCCTGATGAAACTGTCTGTTAGGTTCTGCTCCCTAGATCTTTGCAGACGCTCTGATTCCTGTCTTTCCTGGGGCCTTGTTAGGTCAGTTGTTTTTTTTTTAGTTGCGTTTTTGTTAGCCTCAATTGGTTTCTGTTTCTGGCAGCCAAAGAATTCAAATTAGTAGAGGGTTTTCAATGTGCTGGAGTCTCTGAGTGGTGCAAATGGTTAACGCGTTCAGATGATAACCAAAAGGTTGGAAATTCGAGTCTACCCAGAGGTGCCTTGGAAGAAAGGCCTGGTGATCTACTTCTGAAAAGTCAGCCATTAAAAACCCTATGGAGCACACATGGGGTCACCATAAGTCAGAGTCGACCTGATGGCAAATGGTTTGGTGGCTTCAATGTGCTAGGGATGACCCAAAGTCCTCTACATGCATCATTTCATTTAATCTTTAGTACAACCAGATGCAGTTAAGCACCAAATTATGAACCCATTTTACAGACAAGAAAACTGAGAAGCAGAGATGTTAAGTCAACTTCTCCAGGTTACACAGCTAGGAAGTGGTAGACCCATGACTCGAAATAACGTTTGCTAGACTTCTAAGTTCATATTCCAAACGAATATGATATCATGTTTTCCAACAATAATAATCACACCGAAATGCAATGGGGGCCCCCGGGAGGGATGCAATTAACTTGGCTTTTGACTTAAGAGAGAGAATGCTACCAAACTGAAATCCATATGACTAAATGTCACAGGAGAGGGGGCATTTGAGCTGCGTCTTAAAGAATGCATGAGTTACTAGGTAACGGAGGTAGGGAGGGCATTTCAGGGAGAGGGCATCTTATCCAGACCAATCCTCTTGTCAGTCTCAAAGAATTTAAGAAACCATATGCAGGGAGCTAGGTGGCTCGGCACCAAATCAATTTGTACCTTTGTACTAGAAACTGGGCTCACCTTGTTTCTGAAGTCAAGGCCCCTGACTAGATCCTAGTTCCAGTAAACAGGTCCCTATCTTATTTCCCACTGCTTTCTGTCGACCGGCCCTAGTGCCTTCTGCCTTTCTGCTGAGGCATCAGATTACCTGCTCTGTGAGTCCATGATCCCATCTCTCCCTCAAGGGGGTCATTGTAATGGCTTCATGTTTATGGAGCGTATGAAAAGTACGTATGGTCCTTGGGGGAAAATGGCTCCCCAGGGACACCTATCAACACATACCAGGAACTGAAAACAAAATCTAGGGCCTCTTAATGAAGCAAAGAGGCCTATCCCAGACTCATAAAATTAAGACCTTTTGTCTCAGACCCTTTTGGCAACAGGATACTGTTCCCTTTCTGCATGTTTCATGTGAGCGACTTCACTAGGATTTTGTTAAGTTGAAGCCCATGGTTAAATTTTCAGCCTCAGACCGAACCCATTCTTTCTAAACAGGCATATGTTTTGGAGACAAACCTCACAAAGCTTACAAAGTACAATTTCCTGAGATGAGAATTTGCTTGAGGAAGGTTTTGCTCAACTTTTGCTGCTCCTCCCATTAGTATTTTTTTTCTTTTCTTTTCTTGATGAGACATAGTGTTCACCTAATCACTCATCAGTGGTAATACAACATCACAGCACACAACATGACAAAGGTAGCTTGGAGTCAGGTGTCAGCCAGAAGACAGGACATGCAAGTCAAAAAGCAGAACACTCGGGTTCTGTGTGATAGGCTGTACTTTGAACAGTCACTTACGTTTGTTGTTGTTAGCTGCCGTGGAGTTGGCCCCCGACTCATGGGGATGCCATGCACAATGGAATGAAACCCTGGCTGGCTCTGCACCATCCCCATGATTGGTTGTGGATCCCACCATTGTGATCCACAGAGTTTTCACTGGCTGATTTTTGGAAGTAGATCACTAGACCTTTCTTCCTAGTCCATCTGAGTCTGGAAGCTCCACTGAAACCTGTTCAGCATCATAACAACATACAAACCTCCGCTGACACATGGTGGTAGCTATTCATGAGGTGCGTTGGTGGGGAATTGAACCTGGGTCTTCCTCAGGGAAGGTGAAAATTCTACCACTGAACCACCAACGTCCCCCAGTTACATTTAGGTGGCCGATATTTCCATCTCGTGGTATTTATGCATAGTGGTCAAAAGTCACTACTGGGAGCCAGGCAGACCTAGGTTTGAATGCTAGCTCCAATAATTATTGGTGTTGGGGCCTTGGGCCAGCTGCTCAGCCCCTCAGTGCCTCACTTTCCCCACTTGCCCCCTACATCAAAGAAAGGAGGGATGTTTTAAACATGCTCAACACAGTAGGTGGCTGTAGTTCAGCAGCAAATAGGTGTCGGTGATTAGCAGTCTATTATTATTACTGCCGTACCGACTGGACTATAATAAAAGACACGGACTTAGTTGGGACCTCCATTAAAGCCTTAACCGTGAAAACAAGAATGGAAATATCAGGTATCTTTCTTAAACTCTTTCTCTCAAGGAAGCAAAATGCTACAAAATAGGAAAATACTCTGAAACAAATCCTCTTCTGACCAGTTACTACTTTTTTCCCCCAAGTTGAGTGAATTTTCTTAGCTTTCCAGGCCCTTTGCCATGTCTGAAATCTTTACAGTAGGTGAACTGGGCAGGGGTTGCTCAATTATTTTTCTTTCTGAATACTGCTGAGCTTGTGACTGGCATCCAGTGAGAGCAAAATTAGAATGCCTAGTTCTAGGTTTCGCTTAGCCATTGTGGGTAATTTTAGGCACCCACTGCAGCCACTTGCCTAAGTAGATTTCTGTCAGATCCTCACCCAGATTCTGAGCAGGGAGATCCCTGCTTATAGTTTGTAACGACCCTGCAATGTCATGGTCTCAACTTATAAGGTATGATAGAGACTGAAGTATAATTTAATTGTACTCCACTTTCTCCAAGCACGTCACTTTCTCCAAGCGATTATGTGGGACTTACGGGAGTCCAATATGTTCCCTTTCATCCCTGGGAGGGAGCAGTCTTTGACAGTCCCCAAGGGAAGATTATTTGTTTCTTCAACATACTCCTCTGTCAGGAACACCCTTCCTCCCTTCTGAATGGGTAGGAGAAGCAGAGAGCACCCTCCAGGTAAAACCTGCAGAAACCTCTCCTGTTGCTTCTTTCGCACAATGTGACTCTTTCCAAGTTCTCTCGGGAAGGGCGAGAGGCCCAGGAGCATAAGCGCCTTGCTGCAACCTGTCCGAAAGGGGAGAGTCATCTCACTTAGGCAACTTGAAGTGTCAAGGTCCTGTGAATTCCAAGTACTCGCCTCTTTGCTTCAAAACATCCAGCTCCAGTCCTCCAGGAGGAAAGCAGAGGCAGATGCTTTGACAGGCAGAAGGGAGAGGAGGCAGGAGAGACAAGTTGGATAAGAAGGGAAGAGCTGGGCATAATGAAGATAAATGACTAGATTCTCCACTCAGTGAAAAGATGAATGGATCAGATCCAAGCCAGAAAGTCCCATACCTTCCATATTCAAAGGCCATATATCACATTACGGAATTTTTCACCCATTAAACATGTGGTTGTGACAGTCTCTTGTTATTTATAACATAAAAATAGCTGACATTCATTGAGGGTCTTCTTGGTGTTGGGTACTATGTTAATCTGCGTAATCCTTTGACAAGCCCATGAAGGAGGGAGGTACTACCACCAGCGCCATATTACAAGGGAAGAAATGAGCCGGAAGAGGGTGCCAAAAGCCACACAGCTAATAAACGGAAGAGCTAGGATTTGAACCTAAGAGTAATGCTAAGTAGTGGTTCTCAACGAGGGGGAGGGGAGGAGGACAAAATGCTCCCCAGGGACATTTGCCAATGTCTGCCAGTGGTTTTTTGATTGTGATGACTTGAGGTGTGCCATTGGCCTATAGTGAGTGTGGGCCAGGAATGCTGCTAAGCATCCTGTAATGCACAACACAGTCCTGTTACAAAGAATTATCTCACCCAGGTGTCAACAGTGCCACTACTGAGAAACCCTGTGCTAAAGGCCAACCTTTTAACTTCTGCATTCTGCTGCCTCCTTCACGCTTTGTGATATCAGTTCTTTCCTCCTGCCCTTCTGATGCTACCCTAAGGCTTTCTTCTTCATTGCCCTCAGACACACACACACACCCCCTTCCTGTAAGCATTCACGGCCTATCCTGTTTCTTAAAACTGCTGAACACTAGGGACATCCACCAAAGGATGAAGCGGAAGGTCAGAGAGGAGAGTGAGCAGATTCCCACAAACGATTTCTGACATTTGATCAGGGAGCATATTGAGATGTGTAATCCTGCAAGAAACTGGAATCAAGACTGAGCATGAGTTTTGAAGGACTCTTTCTTGAACTCTCATATGAATTAGGATGTTGGATCCTCAACGGCGGAGTCACTGAACAACTGCCTGGAAGTTCAGAATGGGTTGGCCACTTAGGAAATCACCTAAGGCAGCCAACAACCTCATCCCCCAGGTTCTGGGATCTTATGCATTCAGATGAGAGTGTCATGGGTTCGCAACGAGCTCTGGCTGCTCCCACATCCCCCTTAGACAGCATCTGGACGTAAGAGGAATCAGTTATTTCTCTGGGTTTTTTAGTCAAATTCCTCCATGAAGAGATGCTTTCCTGTGCTCTTGTTATTGTAAATCACCTACTCTGATAGCTTTAACATAATTCACAGCTATCCAATCACAAGCATTTTTTCTTTTATCACTCCTCACGTGCATAAGAACAAACAAACAAAATATTCTTCTCAAGTAATACGTTCATTTGTAGGAAAAAAAATACAGACAAGCAAAAAGAAGAAAATAAAAATTATTCCTATAATCATTTTACCCAGAGATTAAGTACTGTTAACGTTTTTACCTTTCCCCCCCATCTATACAAATATTTTACCAAAGTGGAATCATGTTCCACATACTGTTTTGTGGTCTACTTCTTTTACCTAGAATATATCAGAAACATCTTTTCATATCGATAAACCTCTGTTTATCATAATCTTTACGTGCTGTGTTGTGCTTCATATATCTGGCTCTCTGAAAAAAATATGGTGGTGAATAAATAAACAAAGTGTTATATATACACACGATGGAATATTTTCAGCCGTAAAGAGAAACGAAGTTCTGATATGTGCTATGATGCGGATGAATCTTGAAAACATTATGCTGAGTGAAAAAAACCAGAAAACAAAAGGATGAATATTGTATGGTCCCACTTATATAAAATCTCCAGGTTAGGCAAGTATATAGAGACAGAAAGTAGATTAGAGGTTATCAGAGGCTAGAGGGAGGGAGAAATGGGGAATTATTGCTTACTGGGTACAGAGTTTCTGTTTGGGGTGATGAAAAGTTTTGGAAGAGTAGATAGTGGTGATGGCTGAACAACACTGTAATGTAATTAATCCCACTGTATTGTACGCTTAAAAATAGTGAAGATGGCAGATTTTATGTTGTATATGTTTTGATCACAATAAAATTTGAAAAACAAAGCAAAACAAAAAATCTGGCTGAATGATGGGGCTTCAGAGATTGTGATCATGATTCTTCCTTGGACTTAACTCTTTCTAAAGGCCTAAAGTTCAAAACACCTAGAAATCCCTGGGTGGTACAAGTGATTAATGAGCTCTGTTGCTAACCGAAAGGTTGGATGTTTGAGTTTACTCATAGGCGCCTTGCAAGAAAGTCCTGGTGAGCTACTTTAGAAAAATCAGCCACTGAAAACCCTATGGAGCGCAGGGGTCATTAAGAACTGGAGTCAACCCAATGGCAACTGGTAAGTGGTAACTTTCCCAAACCAGGCAGAGAGCGATGAAAAGGCATTCAGCAGTCTTTCAAAGGCACTATGGTATATATGCAGCAGAGCACTGACGGCGCAGTAGTTAGGCACCTGGCTGCTAACAGAAAGGTCAGCAATTCGAGCCCACCAGTGGCTCCGTGGGAGAAAGATGTGGCCGTCTGCTTCCATAAAGATTTACAGTCTTGGAAACCCCATGGGGGCAGTTCTACTCTGTCCTACAGAGTCCCTATGAGTGGGAATCGACTTCATGGCAGTGGGTTTGGTTTGGACGTACGCAGCATCTTTTACAGAAAGGGAGCAGTTTTCCCCTACAATTACTTCCCAGTTCCCCTCTTAATGCGGTGAGCTGTTCTCAGCACCTAGTGTCACAGGCAATGCCGAGGGTGCCACTGAGTGCCTGCTTTACAATCCTAGGGCACAGCAGAGGTGACTTGGGAAGAGGAGGAGAGAAAGAGGGGGCGGGAAGACCAAAGGTGGCTTGAAAAGAAGAGAAAAAAAAGAAGGGAGGAGGGCAGGGAAGACGCCACCCCCATACCAAAAAAAGAGCCAGAAGTATTCAGAAGAATAAGGGGTTGAAAGATGCCGAAAGAAATCCTCGCTCTGAGTGGGGCTGGGTGGTACCAGCCGGAGCCACCTCTGGATGCCCTCCCCTGAGGGAGCAGGAGCCTTTCCAGTGAGGTCATGCCATGGGCCACCCTTCTACTTAAATGCCTGCCTGCGCCTGCTTGCTATCAAGCTTTTCTAATACTCACATCTGGGCTGCATTACAGAAGAGACCCATATGTTTGCAGCAGATAATTTACAGCGTAAAGCTAACAACCCCCAGCCTGGAGAAGTTCCCCGGAAATGTGCGGGCATATGGACCCACGTGGACATAGAGAATGAGTTAAATAAAATATGGTACATAAACATATGAGCATATGACACACACATCGTTAGCATGTATCTTTGAGATTCTATAACTGCAGGAAAGCTGAAGGTTTAATCCTGAAGTTCATAAAAAGAAAGCGATGTGCCTTAACTTTAAATGTTTTATTTTCTCTGTGCAGAGCAGCATGGGGGTATTAACCAGGAAAGTCTTACCCCAAATCTGTAGGACCCCAGTGTTTAGCTCAGGATTAAATCAGTCCAGTAACCAGATTCTGACTCACAGTGACCCCATGTGTGCCATACTAGAACTGTGTTCCATAGGTTTTTCAATGGCTGACTTTTCGTAAGTAGATCACCAGGCCTTTCTCCCAAGGCGCCTCTGGGCTCTGGGTGAATTTCAACCTCCAACCTTTCAGTTAGCAGCCGAGTGCGTTAACCATTTATACCACTCAGGGACTCCAAATCAGACAATACAAGTAAAATGTTTAGCCCATTGTCAGCCGCAGGGTAAATGTTACATTTCAATAGAGAGAAAACTTCTTGAGGGCAGAATCATATGCTACTTTTCTTTTTCATGAACGCTACAATGAAAAAAGGAGATTGTCTTGTATTTGCATAACGTCTTGCAAATCATTTTGCATTCCTTGATCTCTCTTAATTCTCACCACAGACTTATCCAAGACCACATTCGCCATCTCCAGTCTGGTCTATCACAGTCATCTCTGGCTTGGACCATCGCAAACAGCTTCCTAACTGGTGTCCTGTGTCCCCCTTGCAGGTTCCATCTGTCCTCAACACAGCTGGCAGAGTGAGTCAGTTAAAATGTAAATAGGATCATTACACTCTCAAGCTCAAAACCCACAGGCCCTAATGCTCTGCCGCCCTAATGCTCTGCAGCTCAGCCCCATGCCATCTCCTTTTCTAAACTCTCTCCAAACACATGATGTCTCAGAGCTCCTGGCTCACACAGCCTGTGCGCTCGCTGCTCCCTCCACCTGGACACTCCTCCCCAGAAAACTGCGGGGCTCCCTTCTTCTCCTCCTCCAGGTCTCTGCTCCATGTCACCTTCTTTGAGAGGCTTCCCCTGACCATTTTAAACCGCAGACCCGCTTCGCTAACACTCCCTCCTCCCCTTCCCTAACATACTCCTCTCCACGGCCCCTCCCTCCTTCACCTAAGAAATACCTTTTATAAAATCATTTATTTGTTGTTGTTGAGAATACACACAGCAGAGCATATACCAACTCAACAACTTCTGCATCGACAATACAGTGACACTGATTACATTCTTCAAGTGGTACAACCACGCTCACTCTCCTCTTTCAAACTGTTCCTCCCTCATTAAACTCGAAGTTTCCTATCTAATTTTTCGAGCTGCTGTTGTTAATTTGATCCCATAAAGATAGTTCTTAAAAGAGCGCAATGCTCAAGGCAGACATTATTTACCAGTTAAACCAAAACTAAACTCATTGCCATCGACTTGATTCCGACTTACAGCAACCCTGCAGGACAGAATACACTTGCCCCCTACAGTTTCCAAGGCTGTAATCTTTACCAAGCAGACGACCACATCTTTCTCCTATGGAGCAGCTGGTGGGTTGGAACCGCCAACCTTTGTGTTAGCAGCAGAGCACTTTAACCACTGGGCCACCAGGGCTCCTCAATTACTAGTTAAGCTAGTTTAAAGAAGACTTCAGGGGATATTTTTGGTTGGTTTAAAGACTATCTCAGGGCAATAGTTTCAGGGGTTCATCCACCCTCCATGGTTCCAGAAAGTCTAGAGTCCACAAGAATTCTAAATTCTGTTCTGCATTTCCCCCTTTTTGATCAGGAGTCTTCTATAGAATCTTTGATCAAAACATTTGCTAATAGTAGCCGGGCACCATCCAGTTCTTCTGGTCTCATGGCAAAGGAGATAGATGTTCATGGAGGCAATTAGCCACACATTCCCTTTCCTGCTATTCCTGATTTTCCTTCTTCCTTTGTTGTTCCAGGAGAATAAAAACCAGTTGCTGTGCCTTGGATGGCTGCTTGCAAGCTTTTAAGACCCTAGGCTACACAACGAACTAGAGGTAGAACAGAAGCACTAAGCATGTTATTAGGCCAATTAACTGGGATGTTCCACGAAACCATGATCCTAAACCTCCAAACCAAGGAACCAAATCCCATGAGGTGTATGGTTGTACATAAGCAGCCTCAGAATAAATTACTTTATCTAGTGTGAGTCTGCACCACTAGGATATAAGCTTTCTGTGGGCAGGATTTGTCATTTTCCTTTACTACTGCTGTATCCCCTGCATCTAGCACAGGGCCCGACACCTAGTAGGAACACAAAGAATATTTATCAGATGAATGAATCAACTGACATTACATAAGGAATCTCTTTGTTTATTTGCTTGCTACCTATGATGGCAGAGACTTCTGCCTTGTTCACTGTTGCATCCCCAGAACTGGAATACAGCAGAGTACAATGTAGTTGCTCAGTAAATAATGAAGGAAGGAATGAGTGACTCTTGACAGTTTGATGTAGCTCCTTCCAGCTCCTCCTTTCTAAGCACTTATTTATCTATGTATGTTTATAAAACACACCAACTTCTAAAAAAAAATTTAACGTGATAAGTTGAACTTCTTTCCATGGCATATGTATGAATCTGTGCTATAGATAAGGAGCCCTCGTGGTGCAATGGTTAAGTGCTTGGCTGTTAACCAAAAGGTTGGCAGTTTGAATCCACCTAGCTGCTCTGAGGGAGAAAAGACCTGGCAATCTGCTCCCGTAAAGATTACAGCCTGGGAAACCCTATGGGGCAGTTCTACTGTGTCATATAGGGTCACCATGAGTAGAAATGACTCCAAGGCACACAACAACATGCTGTAGACGTACAGTGGTTCTCAATCTTTTTTTCAGCTCCAAAATGCCTTAGAGATAAGACACACTGCAACACTTCTGACAACAGTGGCTTATTAAAGTAGTGATTTATAAGGGCAGGGGCAGAGAGAGGGACTTGGCAATGTCTCTGCTTCCCGCCCCAGACCCTGTATCAGAATCTGGCCAGGAATGTGGGTGAGTGAGGCACTTGGGGGTTGGAAGGCAGTGACTGTGTAGTTTGAAAAAATGTCCCCAGATGATTTAGATAAGCCTCGACCCTCCATCTGGAGAGTTTTGAAATGCAATGTACTTTTAAATCTAATCTCTTTTGTTAAAGTGATCAATTATTCACTGTATAAATGTCATGCATTTAGCTGATCTTCCATTGTTGGGCATTTGGATATTTTTGTTTGCATTAAAAATAAGATTGTGTATCAACTACTCAGTAGTTGTACACCTCAGTAGCCATGAATGAGGGGCTCCCAGGCTCCATGTTCCAGCACATGCAACAATGCTAATGCAAGAGGCAACGACCTGGATATCAAAAGAAAGCCTCTAAATTTCCAAAGGTGCCTATAATGACCGAATATAAAACAGAACTAAATTATATCCTGGGTTCTACTTTTCAGTGACTGTTAAGTTTAGTCAACAACCAAAGGCCAGACTCGGTGCCATCGAGTCAACTTCAACTCATTGACATTGAGTCAATTGTGACTCATAGCTACCCCATGTATTACAGAGTAGAACTACTCCATAGGGTTTTCTTGGCTGTAATCTTTACAGAAGCAGATTTTCAGGAATTTCCTCTACAGTGCTACTGGGTGAGTTTAAATCGCTAACTTCTAAGTTAGTAGTCGAATGCAAACCCTTTAGTCAACATAGAAAACCTAAAGGCTTGGTGGTGGCGTCTATTGAGATATAAGTATCACCAACAGATCTGTTTTCTCAAAATAGCTACCGGAGACCCTCTGAGAGGCAGCTTACTTCACTGAGGGTGTACGAAATCCCACCGGTAAAACCTCCAAACACTATTTTCCACTCCATTCACTTAATTCCTCGGCATGTGCTTTTGCTTTATCATTTCTTTAATTAAACTGGAGTAACAACAAGTACTTAATTGGAAATAATAACCACAACTATTATGATCTCACTGTATTGCTGGAAGGAAGAATTAAGTGAATAATTAAAAACTTGATAAGGGTTTTGAACATGCGAGTAGTTGAGGACACTCTCAAGACAGCCCTGGGTAAGAAAGTGCTGATACTCACGAACAAGCCCCAGCTCACTCTGCAATCTCAGGAACATGCTTGTCAAACACAGAGTGAACTTATGAATGGCATTACAAACGGGAAGACAAGGTTTTCTTGCCTGGTATTTTGAGACCAAAAACAAACCAGATATTAGCTGTCAAAGAAGTAGTACCCAAAAAATCCAGCTACTAAAGAAATGGTACTTGTTCACGTCTCTGAAGACGTAATGCTGTGACCCAGGAATTTCGCCTCTAGTGAGTTATTCAATAGGAGCTCTGCAAGCGTGCACAAAGATGAAAGGGCAAGGATGTTAACTGCAGTCTAAATGTTAATATCACCCTATAGAGCACAGTTCTACTCTGCAACATATGGGGTCACCATGGGTTGGAATCCACTTGGTGGCAACTAGAAAAAAAATTTTTTAATACAGACCACTGGAAATAGACTAAATGTTTAATAGGAGACAAGATAGAAATGGGAAACCCTGGTGGTGCGGTGGTTAAGAGCTACGGCTGCTAACCAAAAGGTCGGCAGTTCGAATCCACCAGGAGCTCCTTGGAAACTCTATGGGGCAGTTCTACTCTGTCCTATAGGGTCGCTATGAGTCGGAATCGACTTGATGGCAATGGGTTCAATTTTTTTGTCTTTTTTTGGTAGATAGAAACGATGGAAGTGCAAAGGAATAAAGTAGACTTTTACAGCAGCAAAACCCACTGCTGTCTGACTCATGGAGACTCCATGTGGAACAGGGTAGAATTATGCCCCATAGGGGTCTCAGCGGCTGATTTTTCAGAAGATCACCAGGCCTTTCTTCCGAGGTGCTTCTGGGTAACTGGAAACTCCAACCTTTCAGTTAACAGTTGAGGATTTTAAGCGTTTGCACCACTTTCACGGACTCCAGATTTCTATAGACCCAAGGAAAGAAGGCCAAGTTAAAAGAAAGAAAAAATCACCAAACAACTTTACCATTCTCATTTCTTCTAAGAATGGGAGCATTTGGGGGTAGAAGTGAAGGTTGAAGGCTGGCAGAGAGTAACTTTCCCTTTTCTCTCTATACTTTCATACAGTTTGAAATGTTTATAGTGATAATATAACTCTTTCTGAACAAATGTATTTTTTTTACCTTGAGTCATTTCCCTATAGGGTACAAGATTAAAATGTTGCTTTCTCTGCCCCTGCTTAATTACTAATATGCAGTTTGTCCTAGTGCTTGCTCATTTGTTTTACTTTTTCCCCATTTCCATGTACACGAGCTTCGTGTCATACTCTCTCCGGGAAACGCCATATTTTTCCTTAGGATTTCTGTGCACTTTTCCATTCCAGCTGGCTCCTGGACAAATTAGCACGACACTATCTTCTTCCTGGGTTTTAAAAACATGACTTTTTCTGGTAAGAAAAAAAACTCTAGATCAGATTTCACAGCAGTTAACAACAACAACAAAAAATAAAATCAAACAAAAAAATACCAGCTACTCTGACATGGGTCACAATAGAGGGACCCGGACAGAATGGGAGAAAAATGTAGAACAAAAAATCAAATTCATAAAAAAAAAGACCAGACTTACTGGTCTGACACGGACTGGAGGAACTCCCGAAATCATGGCCCTAAGTCACCCCTCTGTCTTGCAACTGCAGCCCTTCCCAGAAACCACCTTCCAGCCAAGCAATAGACAGCCCTATAAAATAAACAGTAACACTCGAAAAGAACGTGCTCCATAGAACAAACAATTATACGAGACCAAAAGGGCAACATTTGCCCAAAAATAAAGATGAGAAGGCAGGAAGAGGAAGGAAAACCAGACAAACGGAAACGGGGAACCCAGGGGGGAAACGGCGAGAATGCTGATACAGGGTGGGGATTGCAACCAATGTCTTGGAGGACTTTGAGTACAATTTGTTGAATGGGAAACTAACTCAGTCTGTAAACTTTCACCTAAAACACACTAAAATATCAACCAATCAATAAAATAAAAAAACAAATCGGGGTTTGCCAATACTTTATTTGATGAGTAAGAGCAGCTACCATCTACAATCACCATCAATTCATCTAAGAAAAGATCCTTTAAAAAAAAAAAAGTAGGATGTCTGATTCCCAGACTTTTGAATTTCATGGAGCCCAGACTAAATTTAAAAGAAAAAAGTGTTTGTGAAAATTGACATGATCTTTCCAGGTAATCACAAGAAAAAAAGGCCCCCAAAAATGAAAACAAGGGGCTTCCACCATCATATCATGAAACATAGTACATTTTCAACATCCAGGAAATAACAAAATCTCAGAATATTGGACTGTTCTTTAGGTTGATCTAGCTTTATGAAAATATACTTAGAGGTATGAGAAACCTAGTACTGTAGCTTATCTGATCATATTTGGCTTCAGACTAGGAAAACAAAATTTATCATGAAATATATTATCAAATTCAGGAAGGCAGGAACAGGGGACCAGTGCATAAGAAGGAGCTTTCAACTTTATTAATATGCTTTATTTCTTAAGTGAGGTAGCGAAACATGGAAGTTACTTTTGATAACTTTTTTTATTATAAGTTTCAAATAATTAATGCTAAAAAATATTTCCATCTTGGGCTGGCTTTGGGAAATCACTAATTTAGTTGAGTGCATCTGTCATGGATTGAATTGTGTCCCCCAAAAATATCTGTCAACTTGGCTGGGTCATGATTCCCAATATTGTATGATTGTGTGATCTGATGCGATTTCCTTATGTGTTGTAAACTCTATCAATACGATGAGGTTATATGTGATCTCCTTATGTGTTGTAAATTCTGTCACTGTGATGAGGTTATACTAATGAGGTTTACAAGATTAGATAATGTCTTAATCCAATCTCTTTTGAGATATAAAAGAGAGAAGCCAGCAGAGACACATGGGAACCTCATACCACCAAGAAAGCAGTGCTGGGAACAGAGTGCGTCCTTTGGACCTGAGGTTCCTTTGCAGAGAAGCTCCCAGACCAAGGGAAGACTGATGCATCACCAGGAACTTTCTCCAGAGCCGACAGAGAAAGCCTTCCCCTGGAGCTGATGCCTTGAATTTGGACTTGCAGTCTACTGGACTGTGAGAGAGTAAACTTTTCTTTGTTAAAGCCATCCACTCGTGGTGTTTCTGTTGGAGCAGCACTAGATGACTAAAACAGCATCCATTTCAGGAGGAAATATCTGAGGCCCCATACGGTTAGAAGCATTGGTGGTTCAGTGGTAGAATTCTTGCCATCCATGCAGGAGACCTGGATTCCATTCTGTGTATGCACCTCATACACAGCCACCACTTGTCTCAGTGGGGGCTTGCATGCTGCTATGATGCTGAACAAGCTTCAGCGGAGCTTCCAGACTAAGACGGACTACGAAGAAAGGTCTGGTGATCTACTTCTGAAAATCAGCCAATGAAACCCCTATGGATCACAGCGGAACATGGTCTGATCAGCAACTGATCATGTGGACAGTGGTGCAGGACTGGGCAATGTTTCGTTACCTTTATCGTGCATGGGGTCGCCATGAGTCGGGGCCTGAGTCAGGGCCAACACCACACTAGTTAACAACAACAACCATATGGTAAGCGACTTGCCCAAACAGAACTCAGAGAACAAGTCAAGAATTCCTTGCAGTGTTCTCCAAAGTCTCTCTGCATGCAAGCAGAATTCCGATCTCTGTTAAAGATAATTCTTTCTGGGAGCATTTGTATGCATTTTATCTTCTATTCAAATTAAGGTGTGAACTTGCATAAAATTCAATTATTTCCACAGTCTCTAGAAAACATTATTCCTTCACAGAATGTAAGAGCAAATGTTTGCCATATTTCAAAAAATAAGAATCCTAAAAGAACGTTGAGTGAGAAAGAGGCTTATGTATTAAAACCTATTATCTATGTTTTTCACCCTTAAATTGATCCAAGTGGCTTTGAGGAATAAAGGAAGGTTACTCTGTCCTTCATCTTCAAAGAAAACATTTCTACAGTTATCTATGGTAACTTGGTCCCCAGGCCAAAACAGGAGAGAATCTCTTACACAATAACGTTTTGATAGGTCTCTTCTCTTTTTATTCTCTATCTCTGATGACCAGAAATGTAAAAAAGAAAAAAAAAAAAAGAAAAAGGTGGGGGGCATGGGGGGAGGAGAAGGAATTCTGGATGCATCTATGGATACATACCTCACAGCAAAGTACAAAATGGCTGCGCCTGGTTTCTTGGGCAAATCGTGGTCAAGAACTCGGTGATCTAATTGTAGCCAGTTCTGCTGACCTCTGGGAGACCAAAGCAAAGAAAAAGCATTGAACAGAAAGTCAGAGAAAGTTCAGTACCACACAGTGCTGGTAACGCTGTGGGAAAAGTTACTCATACTTTGATGGTAGGAGTATAACCAGCTAGAACCAGCAATGAGGCCAGTTTAGCAAATTCTATCAAAGTTACAAAAGCACCTCCCTCAGAACGAGCATTTCTATTTCCAGTAATTTATCAAGATAAAGACACACATGTGAAAAATGACCTATATAAAGTCACTCCCTGTAGCACTGTTTGTAATAGCAAAAGGTTAGAAATAACCTAAATGTCCAATAGGACACTGCTTAAAAAAATTATTTTAAACTGTACAATGAAATACAATGGAGCCATAAAAAAAAGATTGAGAACCTCTTTACAACTGGGTTTTGAACAATTTCCAAGATACGTTGTTAAATGAAAAGGCAGGATGCATAACTGAGTGTATTATATTGCCATTTTTTGTATTAAACATAGATTTATATGTGTGTATGCACGTGCATAAAATATCTCTGGGATGGGAAACAAGAAATTGACAACAATGGATGCCTTTGGAGGTAAAATTCTGGGTGGTGATGTGACAGACATTTCACTGTATATCCTTTTGTACTTTTTAAATTTTGAACCATGTCACTAGACCACCTATTCAAAAAATTAAGATAAAAATGAAGAAAAATAAAGAAGAAAAGTGAGAGCCCAGAAAAAATTGTATTAATATTAGTTCTGCCCATATTTCCTCTTTTGCTTTGTTTGCTACTTTGTTCAAACAATGAAGTCTTACTTTCTGGGAGCAAAATCCTTACCTCTGAAGTTAAGAGTCTTCTTGGGCTTTAGGATAACAAAAACTGGAATTCAAATCCTGCTCCACTGGGGACCTACCTAAGTGACCTTAGCCTTAACAAGTCTGAGCTCAAGGCCCACGTTCTTAACATGAGGAGACCTCTTAGGTTTGTGGTGAAAATCTAATTGATAATTTTGGTAAAGCACTTAGCACGATGTCTAGCACATGGTAGGCACTAAATATATTCATGCTTTATTATTAAATATAAAATCTGAAATGTTTTATATCGTTAAGAAGGAGAAAACTTCTGGTTAATGAAAACTAACAAAGATAACAATACTACATCTTTTTTTCCAAGTACAGGATCAAAGACTCTCTGGGTACTATTTCTGTATGTACATTATGGACTTACTGATAATGAAGTGTGTATTTGTTTATTTTCTCAAGAGCCTCTCCACGTTTATGGGTATTAATAGTTCTCCCCAGATTTTGACCTCAGAGAGCCAAAGGACTGATGACACCGTGGCTCAGGAGTGTTTACATGACTTCTCCAAGGTTGTCCAACTAGTTGATTTGTTATAGACTGTAAATCCCCAGAGGACAGAGATCCCATTTTACTTGCTCACATAAAATTCAACTTAAGAACATGCTGATGTTGGTGAGCTGTCAAATTATAACAAAACTGGTAATGAGATGGAAGACATTTTACAACTTCTTTTGGTCCTTAAGTAAACAATTATTTTTTAATTCAGAAAATTCCACGCTGTATTCATTTATAAGTGGATAGGAAAAATGGCTATTAACTATTACTATTATCTTTAATGAGTAACTACTTTGTGTTCAGAACCAAGCTGGATTTTTTTTTTTTTTTAAATACTAATGGTAAATTTTACTATAAGCCTGCCAGGAAGGTGGCAGAGCTGGGATTTGAACCCAGGAATTTCAACGGAGGAGAAAAATCAGACTAGACAGTTGAATCAGTGTTTATAATTTTTGCTTCTGTGCCTGTCATTTAACAGTTGTAAAACTGGAAAAGGTGTATCTTTGTTTCTGTTATTATAAGATGAGGCTTCTGATAATCGTCTCTAGCTTTCCTTGGAGGAATAATATGAAGATAAATAAGCTTGTATCAGTAACATAAAGGCAGGTTCTTGGAAGTACTGCTTTTGTGTGTAAAAAAACAAAGATAAGGGATTCTTATACCATATTCTATCATGTTTAGGATGCCATTGATTTAAAGACATTCCAATTTCAGAGATATTAAAGTGTATGTCTTAGAACCCCTAAAATATTACATAGTATCAGGAGTCAAAAGTTTTCTTACAGAAAATGAGACTAACTTTAAATAGTCCTATATGCTTTTATGTCGTGGCAACGTTTAAGAAGCATAATGCATATTTATATGAACTGTTATATGACATGATGTCCAAGAATGAATAAAGCAAGTTGCACAATAACATATCTAGCATAAACCAATTACGCTAACCACAGAAATACCCTCAAAACACAATTCTATCTGGATGAAAATTCTTAGATAAGGTTCTGGAGAGACAGATCCCAAATTGCTAACAGTGGCTACCCCTGTGGGACAAACCACAACTGGAGTGGGGAGATAGCCAAAAGCATAGGGACTGGCCTTAACTATGATGTCAAACATTTTTATAATAGGAATATTCATGTATATCTAATATGAAATAGTTTTTTAAGAAAGGGTAAATTAGAAATTAGATTTTTAAAAATCCATCTACAATCTCACTAACAGGAGAAAGTCTTGAAAAATAAAACAGTGAAAAATATCCATAATTCTACCACTGAGATACGATTAAGGTTAACATGTTGTTGCATAGTCCCTGAGACTAAAATGAGATTATTTACCCCATCAGGCTGGGTGGGCCAATCATAAAGCAAGTTTCCTTTTCAACTAGAATTATATCAGTGAAGGAGCCCTGGTGGTGCAGTGGTTAAGAGCTCAGCTGTTAACCAAAAAGGTCGGCAGTTCAAATCCACCAGCTGCTCCTTGGAAACTCTATGGGGCAGTTCTACTCTACTATAGGGTTTCTATGAAGGCAATGTGTTGCTTGTTTTTTTTTTCAATATATCCATGAAAGGACAATCATCTCAGATCCATCAGAAGGGACAGTGATCAGAATTCACAAGTGTGCTGTAAAATCTACTTGTTATTTCTTCACAAATAAAGCTTATCCAGCAAAACCTTTCAAAACATGGGAAGGATAACAATAATGAAGTGGGTGAAGTGGATGGGAACCATGACTGGGAACAGAGGGCCTACGGCCTCAGGAGGGCCATGAGCACCCTCTAGGGGTGAAAGGCTTGCCCTGCACGTGGAACACAAGAAACTAGAGACACTTGGAATCTCAGGACTTCTATCCCCCTACCCTCTAACATGACAATGAATTTGTTTTTGTTGGTCATTCATGACTACTTTCATTATGTAACCACAGTCTATTTTTTGATTTCTCTTCTTGGTTTGTGGACTAGGATATAAACAGTAGCTGGTTTCGTGGACAAAATGTCCCCTTCAGCTTTGCCTTGCTCTAGTTAGAGAGGTTCACGAATGGCAAATGGCTGATGTGGCATCTAGGCTGGAAAAGGCAATTCAGACAGCACCCAGGGAGGGATCCGACTCAGTGGTTTTATGGGGGGAAAAGTTCTGAAAGAAAATACCTTCCAAAAATATTAACCAGATCAAGAGAAAGAACTAGGCTTGTGATCAAGACATTCCAAGGAGACACCCTTAGACATAAGCAATTTTCTAGGCCTGTTCCCCAGAAAGGTGGAAATGGTCACTTTCTTTTGCCTCAAAAAGCCCAGCTCATACTTCTCATGAAAATAAACACAGCTAGAGCCACAAGACACCTTCCCAAACTGGTCATAATTCAAAAATAGACTTTGCTGTCATTTGCAGAGGAGTACACTCAGGATAATTTGGAGCCAGGCTTCTTGGAAAGATTGTAACCATTGACCACTGCCTCCAAGGAGACAATCGGAGGAGGTCCCTGGGTGAGGCATTCCTCTCTCGGTATAGGTTTAGAAAGCTGTCCCTGGGCTGACCAGGAGGAGGCTGGCCCGTCACTGAAGAACACCATGCATATTATTCCTTTCCTTTCTGAAGAGGAGATCTGGTCACGAATGTCTGATTTATGCACTGTCTGATTTATGCTCACCTCTGCCTGGAGCTTTCCCAGAACGTTCCTTGTGGCTAGGCCCCCTCTTTCCCAGCCCACCATGAACCATGCAATCCGGGGAATGTCTGACACTGCAATCATACATCACGTTCCTCTGCACAGCTTTGCAGAGCTGTATGCTCTTCCTTCAGACCTTAGCTCAAATGTCATCTCTACCACTGAGATACGATCAAGGTAAACATGTGGGTGCATAGTCTTTGAGACTAAAATGAGATCATTCACCCCATCAGACTGGGTGGGTCAATCATAAAGCAAGTTTCCTTTTTGGCTACAATTATATCAATGAAGGAGCCCTGGTGGCACAGTGGTTAAGAGCTCAGCTGCTAACCAAAAAGGTTGGCAGTTTGAATCCACCAGCTGCTCCTCTACGGGGCAGTTCTACTCTACTACAGGGTCACTATGAAGGCAATGGTTTTGGGGGCTGGGGGTGCCTTCCCCACCTACATGACTTCCAGGGCTCATCTATGATCTTGTCCCTTGCAAATCTTACTTTGTTATCAGGCCAGTCTCTTTACCACCGGGCAAATGTTTCATGTTTATTACCACGTCCTGCATTTGCCCCACTCACAGCGACTCACAGAAACCCTATAGGACAGAGCAGAACTGCTCCATAGGGTTTCCAAGGAGCCGCTGGTGGATCTGAACTGCCCACCTTTTGGTTAGCAGCCAAACCACTGTGCCACCAGGGCTCCTCAATACCCGATAGTAGAATAAAAAGTGTCTTGTGTTAGATAAGATTTCACACACACACACAGCATGGTCTGCAGGGTCACTATGGGTTGAAATCGACTCAGTGGCAAGGGGTTTGGTTTTTCAACGGGTTGCATTTGCCCACAAGGTGGCTCTTGTATAAAGTGCCATCACCTGTTCCTTCTATCTAAAGCCTACCTGCTCTGCCAGGTACAATTCTAGTCACTGTGCTGTGAGAAGCCCACCCTGACTTCCCCAGTCATCCTTTAGCCTTTTTTCCTTCTAAAATGCTTATCCTACTTCCATAACTACTAAAAATATGATTGTTCCCTTTTATTGTGTGCCTGTGCTATGGGCTTGCATACCTTATCTAATTTAATAATAGATAATACTAGCATCCTATTGTATGTACTTTATATAGTACCTATCACACAGATACTATTATTATGTCCCTGGTACAGATGAAAACACTAAGGCTCCGAGACGTTACATAACTGGCCTAAGCTCACACAACCACAAAGATCCTATGCTGTCTGGCCCCTGGCTCCCTCTCACAATTTTTCTTGTACTATATCCTCCTTTATTCTTTACACTCTAGCCACACTAGGTTTAAAAACAAACAAACAAAAAAAAAAGGTCAACTTCAGTCCCACCTCAAAACTTTCGCATGGCTTTTGTGGAGAATGTCTCGTCAAAACTTTGCAAAGCCCTTCGCTCTTATTCAGATCTTAGCTCAAATGTCATCTCTTAGAAGCCTTCCCAGCCTAGCCTGTCTAAAACTACCCCTAGTTGTTTTTTGTTTTTTAATCATGGCATCTTATTTTACATTCCCCAAAGCACTTACGGAGCCCTGGCAGCGCAGTGGTTAAGAGCTTGTCTGTTAACCAGAAGGTCGGTTTGAATCCACCAGCCACTCCTTGGAAATTCTATGGGGCAGTTCTATTTTGTCCTGTAGGGTCGCTCTGAGTTGGAATTGACTTGATGGCAATGGGTTTTTGTGTGTGTGTGTGTTTGGGCTTAAGGCACTTACAGTTTCTGGCAATTTCTCTTTCATCTATTTGTCTACTTGTTATGCAAGCCCTCACCATTGCAATGTAAGCCACATGAAAGCAGGGGTCTCCTCCGGGTTGCTTACAGCTGAGTCTCCAGAGCCCAGAACAATGGCTAGCATTTAGTGGGCACTCAAGAACTACATGCTGAATGAATAAATTACTCCGCTATCCATGCTCTTAACCACTACTCTGTGTGACATTGCCCTAAGTTATAGTGCTTCTAGCACTTATAGTTTCTACCATATAACTTAGACACCAGGTATTTATGGTTTTATGTCTTATGTTGTTTGCTGTTATTTCATCTACATTCAGATTAAACTTACGTGTGTGTGTGTGATCACTGATTCACATGAATTAGTTTTGTCTTTCAGCGAAAGAATGTTGTCAAAAGGGTCTCTGGGTGGTGCAAATGGTTTGTACTCAACTACTAACCAAAAGGTTGGCTGTTCGAATCCACCCAGTGGTGATGTGGAAGAAAGGTCTGGCGACTGGTTTCAGTAAACATTACAGCCGAGAAAACCCTGGGAGCATAGTTCTGCTCTGTGACATATGGGGTCACCATGAGTTGGAGTCAAATCAGTGGCAATGGTGTCTTTTTTGATATTGTCAAAGGACATCTGCATTTCCTATTTGATCCAGCAGAGGACCGATCACGCAGTGTCTCTCAAGTAGTTGCTGAGTGAACAGAGAACTGTGATTAAGAGGGAGCACACTGATGTTGAGCACACTTTTAATGCTTGGCTGAACCCTATTCAGGAAACACCCTGATTCCAGAATCAAAGTTTTCCACTTTTCTATGTGTCCTGACGACTTGCTAACTTTTCAGCTGCTTCTTGCTCCCTAGCTTTCAATCAGCCCAAACCCTGAACCTGGTAGTATTTCCAGTAGATTCTAGGCTTGCAGCCCAGGCTGGAAACAATCCAAGGCCACAAGGTGTTAAAGACACATTAACCCTTTCATGAGATTATTTTTGACTTGGTTAAACTGACGGACTGAAAAAAAAACATTTACATTGGGAGAGTTATGGAAAGACTGCTGGGTAGTTGGCCAACGTATTTTGTACCTGGAAAACATTTTCTCAAATTTTAATATTTAAGGAGCTCTTTGGAAATTATCCCCAGAAAGGGGAATGATTCCTCTGATAATGTATCAGGCTGTGCATAAAGTAGGGAAACTGAGCTTCCATGAAACACACATACATACACTAACATCCACAAAGAAGAGAGCTAATAAGTTCAGACACATTTGCTGACATAGAGTTTTAAATGCTCATGAATTTACTGTTACATGCCTTGCATCATCCAGAGAGGATTGAAATTATATGACAAATACATACAATATCCAACATGTGAAAAACGGAAGATTGAAAAAGAAAAAGCTAGTGCGGAAGCAACATAAAGTTAATCTAGGTGATGTTAAAAAATTCATTCCATATTGAATGATACATATATTTCTTAGATGGGCCACAAATTTGACTTTAAACTCTTTTGCAACCAACACCATGACACCAATTCTGTTTCAAGATATGAGTAAATGACAAACTAGTAATTCTAGTGGTGATACATGAGCTGAGTAAGCAAAACACCTTTGAGGAAAACTGAAGATAGATTATCCTCAAGAATAGTAGACTCATTACAAAAAAACTTCAAAAACACTTAAGAGAATGTTTTGAGTTCTTAAAATAGTCAATATTCCTTTCCTTCTCCCTCTGCAAAGGTCCTAGGAGAAAAGTCCTGCATTAAAAAAACCTTTAACTAAGCAGGTATATTCTTGGAGCATTTTTTCCCCTTTTTGCTAATCATGAAGTAGGCAGTCCAGGCAATAAAAAAAAAAAAAACAAAAAAAAAACCCACTGCTGTTGAGTCGATTCCAACACATAGTGACCCCATAGGGTTTCCAAGGGTGTAAATCTCTATGGAAGCAGACTGCCACGTCTTTCTCCCACAGAGCCGCTGGTGGTTTTGAACCACCAGTCTTCCGGTTAGCAGTCCAGCCCTTTAACCACTGTGCCACAGAGCACCTTTGTCCAGGCAATAGGTAAAGAAATCAAAACTATTAAAATACTTACGTATCATCTATAAATGTTATTCCAAAGTACTCCTTTTCTTTCAGGTTGAAATGTGAAGCCACTAGGTCCAGCAACTCTCTTGACAAAAGTTTCGGCTGTCAAAACAAAAATCTTATTAGAAACAATTTGGTTGCCTCTCTCTCTTATTGCTACCCTTCCTCTGCACCAAAGTAGTTTAAAGCAGCTTTTGTTGGTTTGGTTTGAAATATCCACCCCCTTTTCCTGCTTAGGTTAATTTCCTGTAGACCATTCTCTTAAGAGAAGTGGGAAAGCAAAGGAGATAGGAATAGGGGCATTCATGAGATCCTCATTTTCATGTTATTTGCAGTTCAGTCAAGTACCTTATTTTTCTCCCCTACAGTAATAGTGTGCTTACTAATGTGCTGGTGTTTTGGGGAAAAAAATTTTTTTTTTAAATATGTAGCATGGTGGTGGCGAGGAGTTCCTGGGTGGCAAAAATGGTTAAGTCCTGGACTACTAACCGAATAGTTGGTGGTTTGAATCCACCCAGAGACACCTCAAAAGAAAGGCAATCTGCTTCTTAAAGTTCACAGCCTTGAAAATCTTATGGAGCACAGTTCTACTCTGCAACACATGGGGTCGCTATGAGTTGGAATCCAGTTGATGGCAACTGGTTTGGTTTATGGTGCTAGTGACCAAGACAAAGACTATTAAACACCTCATTGCCTGGTTATCTGAGATGTTATAAGAGACTGTAAAACTAACATTGCTTGGTGATGGCCTGTTGAAGCAGCTCAAGGTCTAAGGCTCAAGGACTAAGGAACCACAGATAGAATGAACAATAACAGTTAGGACTGATTGTGCTAAACTCCTCATATTATTATCTCATTTAATTCTCACAATGAGGCTATGAGATAAGGATTTATGTTTCCATTTAACAGATGAGCCACGTGAGGCCAATCGAAGTTAAGTACTTTACTTGAAGTTATGTTGTTGGTAAGGGTAGGAATTTGAACCCAGGTCTGTCTGATTCCAAAGCCTAAGCTTTTAATTTCTCTCTAGAGATGGAGTAATTATGTCCATTCTGCCAACTGTCATCAACAGTACATACTGAGTACCTAATTAGAAGGAGGCTGTAAGCTATGAGATTTTGGGAAGCACTGAATCTAGTAGTGGGAAGAAGCCTGGGTCTGAAGTCTGCCAGATGAGTTCTAGTTCTGGCCATACAGAGATTAGGAAAGGAAAAGGGGAATACAGGGAGCAGTCTAGATGGACTCTTTCTGACCTTTGAGTCAAACAGTTCTTCATGATATCCTGGCTAATTTTCAGAAGTAGATCACCAGGCCTTTCCTCCTAGCCTGTCTTAGTCTGGAAGCTCATCTAAAACCTGTTCACCCTGAGCAACCCTGTATTTGAAATACTGGTGGCCTAGCTTCCAGCATCACAGCAACACGGTATGACAAACTGACAGAGGGGTGGTAGTGAAAACCTTACAGAAGGGCATCATGTTTGGTGAAATGGAGAGGGCCAGTGAGGGTGTGGGAGACCCTAGGTGGGACGGATTGGCACAATAACCACCAGGATGGACTTGAACATGCTGGTGATTAGGAGGATGATACAGGACTGGGCAATGTTTTGGTCTGTTGTACATGAGGTCCTTATGAGTCAGAGTCAACTCAATGACAGCTAACAACAACATGATGTTTTGAGCACTGGATGTTTGGTGCTGAGGAGGTAAAAGAAAGAATAGACATGATTTTAAAACAAAGAGAAAATAAGAAAGAAAGAAACCGGTAGACTCAAGAGGTCTACTCTGGTGAAAAGCTATGGTTGACAGTCCTGTTTTCATTTGGAATTGAAGCCTTAGCATAGTGGGCTGGGACAACCTCAGAAGGGAAAAGAATTCAGGTTTGGTCAAAGCAGAGAAATCTAGCTTAGAGATGTGGTCTGTCAGCAGAGATTTCCACAACTTTTAAGACTCTTGGGTCCTGAGAGTTGGGTGAAAAAAAAGTCATCAATAGTTAAATTATCATCACTCACATTGTCCCAAACAATATGAGTTTTGCTTTTTGTTTTTTTACAAATTTACAAAGAAATTTCATTCACATATATAATCAATCTTGATATTAACCATAATTCTGTGAGGAAAGTTGTTGTTGTTAGCCGCCGTCAAGTCAATTCCGACTCATGGCAACCCCACGTGAGCAGAGTAAAACTGCTCCGTAGAGTTTTCCAGGCTGTGATTGACCTTTTGGAAGCAGATCTCCAGACCTTGTCTACCAAGTCGCCTCTGGGTGGGTTTGAACCACTACCCTTTGGCTAGTAGTTGAGTGTTTAACCGTTTGCATCACCCAGAGACTCCTTTGTGAGGAAGGCTAAACCCATAAACCCATTGCTGTTAAGTCCAGTCTGACTCATAGTGACCCTATAGGACAGAGTAGAACTGCCCCACAGGGTTTCCAAGGCTATAATCTTTCTGGAAGCAGACTGCCACATCTTTCTCCCAGGGAGCAGTTGGTGGGTTCGAACTGCTGACTTTTAGTTAGCCACCGAGCGCTTAACCACTCTGCCACCAGGGCTCCTTGTGAGAAGAGTTAAACAAACAAACAAACAAACAAACCAAACCTATTCCTGTGGAGTGGATTCCGACTCATAGCAACCCTACAGGACAGAGTAGAACTGGCCCATAGGGCTTCCAAGGAGCTGCTGGTGGATTCGAACTGCTAACCTCTTGGTTAGCAGCTGAGCTCTTAACCACTTAGAAGGTATTTTTTATTTTTTATTGTATTTTAGAAGAAGGTTTGCAGAACAAATAGTTTCTCATTAAATAGTTAGTACACATATTGTTTTACTACAATGGTTAACAACACCACAACATGTCAACACTGTCTCTTCTCAAACTTGGGTTCCCTACTACCAGCTTTCCTGTCCTCTCTGCTTTCTAGTCCTTGTCCCTGGACCGTTGTGCCCCATTAGTCTCATTTTGTTTCATGGGGCTGTCTAATCTTTGGCTGAAGGATGAACCTCGGGAGTGACTTCATTACTGAGCTAAGAGGGTGTCTGGGGGCCATACTCTAAGGGTTTCTCCAGTCTCCTTTAGGCCAGTAAGTCTGGTCTTTTTTTGTGAGTTAGAATTTTGTTCCACATTTTCTCCATCTCTGTCTGGGACTCTCTGTTGTGATCCCTGTTAGAGCAGGCAGTGGTGGTAGCCGGGCACCATCTAGTTGTACAGGACTCAGTCTGGTGGAGGCCGTGGTAGTTGTGGTCCATTAGTCCTTTGGACTAATCTTTCCCTTGGAGCTTGTTTTCTTCATTCTCCCTTGCTCCCAAAGGGGTGAGACCAGTGGAGTATCTTAGATGTCTGCTCCCAGGCTTTTAAGACCCCAGACGCTACTCACCGAGGTAGAATGTAGAACATTTTCTTTATAAACTGTGTTATGCCAATTGAGATAGATGTTCCCCGAGACTGTGGTCCCCATAGCCCTCCGCCCAGCAATTCAGTCCCTCAGGGAGTTTGGATGTGTCTATGGAGTTTCCATGACCTTTTCTTGTATAAGCTGTGCTGGCTTCCCCAGTATTGTGTGCTGTCTTACACACTTAGGGGGTCTTAATTCCAGTTCACAGTTAATGAAACTGGGTAATTAACCCAGGCAATGCCACGTAACCAGCAAGTGGCAGAAGAATGCATTCTCACTTCATGTTAAGCCTTTCAGGGAAGTATTATGGTCTCCAATCTACCAAAGAGAGGTTCAGAGAAGTAAAGTCACTTGTCTAGGGTCACACAGCTACTGAGTCCAAAGCTGAGATTGGAACCCAGAGGTTTCTGAATCCATGTCAAAAAACAAAAAAACCTGTTGCTGTCGAGTTGCTTCTGACTCATAGCGACCCTATAGAACAGAGTAGAACTGCCCCATAGGGTTTCCAAGACGAGCTGGTGGATTCAAACTGCCTACCTTTTCGTTAGCAGCCTGAGCTCTTAACCACTGTGCCACCAGGGTTCTGAATCCATGTCACTGGCCTATAACTACTCTTACACACAGACCAAGTTTTCTAAGACTTCAAAGCTACCTTTCCTCCTCAATCCATCCAGAGCCACTGGCTGAGAGGCAAAGATAAGCGAGCAGCCTGAACACGGGCCGAGAGGCTCACAGAAAGAACCAGGGCAACACCTACCTGCACCAGCAACTCCAGTCTCCTGTCATCCAGGAGGTGCACCTGGCAGTGCCTGCCTTCTGTCATCTGCGGGGACAAGACAGCGAGAGGGGAGTCAGGACAGGGACTGGCAAGCAAATCCTTGAACTTGCTTTATTGCTTATTTTACATGTGATGTACTCAGCCTGAAAATGTCTTCACAGGAGTTAATCAGCGGGTTTGGCCATAAACACATTTATTATATGGCATTAACTCTTGGATTTAAAGGAAGAAAAGGAAAAAAAAGCAAATACTATTCAATATATTGAAACATTATTGCCTAGACACCATACCGAGTTCAAACAATACACAAGACTACACTATGAAAAGCGCGTCTCCTTCCCTGAGGAACCTAGCCTTTTTTCCTCTTGAATCAATATTTTATTTTTCAAAACAAAAAGCCTTATTTATTGGAATGTTTTAATAAATATAATACACGAATACTCATAAAAAGAAAATCATATGATACCAAAGTTAAAATTAAATTAAATTAAATGGTTTGATGTATAAATTTCCAAATATATTTAATTTTTTCTCACTTAAAATTGCAATACTGGTAAATATTCTTTGTGAAATATTTGAACAATACATAAGATACAAAGGTCTACTTTGATTAGCTCATACCCCAAACTATTTTACTTGTAGAAATCACCACCTCATCAGTCTCAGGTGAATCCTCGCAGTTTTTATATGTATTTTCAGATATATACATGTGCATATTAGTAAACATATTTCCATATTATGCATTTTACTTTAATATTATCATACTGGACATGATAATACAGCAACCTTATAAGACAGCGTATCAGTGCCCCATAGGCATATGTGTCCCATAGGGTTTCCAAGGCTTTAATCTTTACGGAAGCCAACTGCCAATTCTTTCTCCTGTGGAGCAGTTGGTGGGTTCGAACTGCCGACCTTTAGGTTAGCAGCCAAGCGCTTAACCACTGGGCCACTAGAGCTCTTTTACTGGACGTATTGTTCTGCAAATGAGGCAATTATACTTAACATTTGTGTGTGTGTGTGTGGATATAATAATTTTTTTCAATGCAAGTGGGAGTATGCCATACTCACTGTTGAGCCCCCTGCTTTTTAATTCCAGTGTCAGCGCATATCGATTGACCTCATTCTTTTTAAAGGTTGTACAGTACCAAACCATCACATGGATATATAATAATTTAATGAATCTCCTGTAGAAGAACACTTAGGCTGCTCCTAGTCTTTTCTATTACAAGCAATGTCAGAGTGAACTTCCTTGCACATCTAACTCTGCACACAGATGTGGAATTGCTGGGTCACTTTTGAAAACCACGGGCTGCATTTCGACTCTAGCTGTGGTACCAAATTATTTAAGAACCGGGAACTCAAATACATATTAAGTCAGTTTTTTAAAAAAGCTTCTATATTGAGCACCAACTACATACTCAACACTCTGCCAAGTGTTTTATATATATTATCTCTGAGCTGCAGAGTCACCTTATGGAATTGGAGTTACTATCCCCATTTAACAGATGAGGAAATTAATTGAGACTCAGGGTAAGGTAAGTTGTCTGTTTTCAGCATGTACATTTTTGTCTGAATTCTGCCCTAAGAGTCTGAAAACTAGCTCAGTTGGTTAGATCATGGCATCATGGAGGTGTGGATCACAGGACTCACTCTTTGAAGGAGCGCAAGGGGTAAGCAGGTAAACTGTACTCTGTCCCGTGGCCACAGATTATGTTTCATCTCCATAAAGCCAAGGTCAGATACACATCTTCGGTGACAAAGGGAAAAGGAAATAATCCTTGCTAGTTCCCAGCACTGAGATGGGCACTTTATGTATATTCTCATTAAAGCGTCACAAAAATCTGTGATATGGCAACATCCCCATTTTACAGGTGAGAAAACCGAGGTTTTCTCAGAATTTAAGGTAACGTATTCAAAGTTATCTGGGCAAGTAAAAAGGTAAGTCAAGATATCAGTTAAGATCTAACTAAAAACCAATCAAACGAAAACATCTTTTTTCTTTTTTTTTTTTTTTAACTCTTCTACGCTATGGCGGGGAATAAATAAGAAGGAAATAAATAAATGTGTCAGTTCAAATTATTTTACTTCTGTAAAACAACCCACACAAGCAAACCCTCAGGGCATACCCTATGGAAATGTATAATAAACGAGTGGTCAAAAGATTAACTCACCAAACATGAATCCATTACGCAATTTCTCATGAGCCATAAAATATTTCAAGCTACTGTTTTCCCTTAGTCCAAATACATTTCTTTCCTGATTAAAAAAAATAATCTTTTTACCTTTCCATTTTGTTTTAGACCTCCCTCGGACTAGTCAACATTCTTTTTGTCAATACACAATTCTATTATAGGGTATAGAAACCTGTTGTGTCGAGTCGATTCCAATGCATAGCGACCCTATAAGACAGAGTGGAACTGCCCCATTGGGTTTCCAAGGAGCAGCTGGTGGATTTGAACTGCCAGCCTTTTGGTTAGCAGCTGAACTCTTATTAATCTCAGCAAAAAACAAGGGAAACCCTCAGTGAGATAGATTGACACAATAGTTGCAACAATGGGCTCAAACATACCAACAATCAAGACTGATGGTGAGGATGGCGCAGAATCCTGCAATGTTTCATTGTGTTACATAAAGTTGCCGTAAGTAGGAGCCAACGTGATGACAACTAACAACAATAACAACAACCTTTTTGGTGTGTCCACCCAACTCAAGATAAACATGGGCAGTGGCAGCCATGTTTGCATAACTTGGTCCTGTCCTTTGGCTTCAGTTGATTGGATCAGGCATAGACACCCGATGCAAGCTGGGCCAATCAGAACCTCTCTCCAGATAATCAGGAAGGGGATCTGAGAGAATGAGAACTTGGTTGGTATGAGGCAGCCATCGTCTGCCATGCATGAGGAGAAAAAGAAAAATCGTCTGCAGAGAGAATAAAGCAGACAAGTAGCTAAAAGGAGGCAGGGGAAACCATGTGGCCTGAGAGGTAAGGCTTGAGAGTTGCTTGAGAGTTGCTACCAGGGTTTCTAATGGCTTTGCAGTCCCTTCCACTGGTCTGGGTGAATTCTTTGACTTGAGTTCCATGAAACACCCTGTATTTATTCCATAAGTCCACTTTTTTCCCCTCTTAAGCTAACTTGAGTTGGATTCTGCTTCTTGCAACTGAAAGCACCTTCACGAGATACCACAGGTTTCTATACCTAAATAAGGCAAAAGGTTTCCAAAGGATAAACTCCCCAGATGATGTCACTAATAAGGTAAAGCCGTCTCCTCATAATCACAGATGCTCCCGTCGACAGCAGTACAACAGCCAAGCAGAGAGGCTGGCACCTGGCGGGGAGGCGGGGGAAACTGAACAAACACCCCACTGTGTGATGTGATAAGAGACCACAGGGCAAGCTGGATAAGGCCAGTGCAGATGAACTGGGGGAAAAAACACACGATAGTTTTAGGCAAACACACAAACCGTGTTCAGTATTCACCAAACCCTTTCTTCTGTGGGAGGGTGGAGGGCTGATTGTCACTAGGGATAGAAAAAGGAGCCCTGGTGGTGCCGTAGTCAAGCACTCGGCTGCTAACAGAAAGGTCAGCGGTTCGAACCCACCAGCCGTTTCCTGGGAGAAAGATGTGGCAGTCTGCTTCCGTAAAAGATTACAGCCTCGGAAACCCTATGGGGGCAGTTCTACTCTGTCTTCTAGAGTTGCTATTAGTTGGAATTGACTTGACAGCAATGAGTTAGAGATAGAAAGGCCTGCCCTTGTCATTTATTTAAATTGGAGGGTAAAAAGTGGTAGAAGTATTATGTTGACCAAAACCGTGCTAATGAATAAATTTTAGTTGACAATATTAGAAATCAGGAGATGCTACATAATAAAATTTTGATGGAGTTTATGGTCTCCAACTCACTCGTTTTTATTACCTGCCAAGTTCCTGGGGGTCTTGTCATGTAGGTGAGGAAACCCTGATTTAAGTTCATGTGGTATTCAGCCACTAACCGAAAGGTTGCAGGTTCGAGTTTACCCAGAGGTGCCTCAGAAGAAAGGTCTGGCAATCTACTTCCCCAAAACTGGCCATTGAAAACCCTATGGAGCAAAGTGTTACTCTGATACACATGGGGCCACCATGAGTTGGAGTCGACTCAATGGCAACTGGTTTTTTTTTTTTTTTTTTTGGTATCAAGGAAGAGACACCACCTGTATCAATGGAGGGCCTACTATGCACCATGCAAAATGCTTGACACTCGACATTTAATAACGTAGGATTTCAATCTCAACACAAACCTATGAAGAGGGCATCCTCATCTTAAGCACTAGGAAACTGAGGCCTGAGAAATTATGCAACTTGCAGAGGAGTTCTAAGCCCATCACACCTGAGTTCAAAATCATATTTTATCTCTTACTAGCTGTGTTACCTTGAAGAAGTTTCTTAACCTCTCTGAGCCTCATAAGCAATGTCTTGACAGCTCTCAATCTGACATCCCTGGGAGCGAAACTAACCACTTTTGAGGGCAACTATTATTATACCTCCTATTTGCTTGAAAACTGGTAGATAGCTAAACTTTTCTGTAATTCATATGCTCTCCCAAGCTTTGCAATGGGAAGAACATTACTAACCCATTTTATAGATGATAAATGACAGGTAAAGTTCACAAGCTCATGGCAGAGAAATTCCCCGGAGCTGATACAGACTAAATGAAGAAAGAGAGGGGACCAATGGTTTCTGCACGCCTTCCATGTGCCTGGTACCAGGCCAGACACTTGCATAATGACACCAATAATACTAATAGACATTTTCTATGTTCCAGGCATTGCACTAAGCACTTTCTCTGTGTTAACATATTCAATCCTGTGATACTCACATGAAGTAGCTACTCTTATCACTCCAATTTTACAGGTGAAACTGAGTTTAGAGAGATGACAAATAACAAGATTAGTAAATGGCAGAACTAGACCAGAACCCAAAGCCCAAGGTCTTAACCACTTAGCTATACATGATACTACACACATTATAAAGTAACAAAGTGTCCGAGAGTCATCCCACGCAGCCCATTTCCAAAGGATTAGACAGGTGGGTAGGAAAGGGGGAAAAAAAAGTATCATATAGCAGGCATGACAAATCATGTCAGTTCCAGAGTAAAAGAATTTGACGGCAAGTGGTTAGAATTGTAGAATTTATAAATGGAAAGACTTGTAGAAGGCATCTAATATCTACCGCTTATCTGAGATACAGCGAAACTGAGAAGCAGCAAGGAAGTATGTGCCCCAGACCACAGAGCCAGTGAATGCCAGGCTGGGATTAAAACTCGGGACTCCTGACTCCCAGACCAGAGCATAAATGACTCACCAAGGTTACTCAGCTAATAAACACCATCCCATTCAAGTTGATCTTTTTTGAAGTTTTTAAAAATACTATACTAACAAAAATGAAAGAAAAAACCCAAACTGGACATTTCTTATTAATTTTAAAACATGACTCCCCCCAATGCTTTATCTTAACAATTTCAACAAGAGTTCTATTTGAAGCACAGTAATTACACCTATTAAATACAGAATCACTTTTGAACCCCATAAAGACCATGGAAATAGTTTCAGACTTGACCTCCTGCTCAGTGGGAACTAAGAACAGCAAAGCCTCACACAGAATAAAACATATTTTAAAAAATGACCTCTTTGGAGGGTTCCACTCAACACCCACCTAGCCTTGCTATACTCCCCGCCACCTCCTCCCTCCTTCAGCTCCAGGAATTCCAGGTAAAAACCATGCACACTGGATGAAAACTCCCACCTCAGTCTGTGGTTGCCCTGCGTTTGCTCCCCAGCTGATAACAATGGGTCCTCAGACTGCAAGTGCTGAGTGTAGGTGGAAAGACTGTCCATCTGGTCAGTGGTCAAACGAGGAAGAGCAGACGGGAAGTGAGAATGGGCCCCAAGCCAGACTTCTGACTTCTTGGAGTCACCCGTGGACAGTAGCCCAGAGTGGGGTTCAAGTCTACATGAAAATGTCCCTCGAATCCCACTTCCTGGCTTGGGAGGAGAGGGGAGACGAGAGTGCCTTGGGAAGAACCTGAAAGGCAAATCAAGGCAGGGCAATGTGGGACCACTCATAGCTGGGGTCAGCTTACACAGCAACAGGAAATAACAGCTACAAAGAAGACCAGAACTCCAGCCTACTTTGGTTTTGTTTTAGCAGTTCTTTGAAACAAGGAAATCTGAAAGCTGGGTAAGGAAACTGCAAGTTTTTTTGTTTTTGTTTTTGCCTCTCTCGTTCCCTTTTGACCTTTCCTAAAAGCTTAGCATGAGGGGGCCTGCCACATAAAAATGACTTCTCAGGGTTTTCTGTGTGGTGACCCATCCAGAGTCTAATCTGCTACCATCCCTTCCTGGGTATATGTAAAACCAGCCATCTAAGCAGGCTGCGTGCTTCTACTCAAGCTCCATGTGGTCCCTCTCTGCATGGCCATGTGAGTGATGGCTTCCAAATACAGATCAAATCCCTTCACTTTCCTACTTAAAATCATCCAATGGCTTCTGGTCCAACTTCGTGGAGAATCTAAGTCCCTACCTCCCAGTTAAGGCCCACATGACCCGGGCCACCACCCTCTCTAATTTTATCTCTAACCTATCTGCCTTGCTCTTGATACTCCAGCCACAGTGGCCTCCCCCCAGATACCAAGCCTTTGCATAGGCTGTTCCTCAGTCTGGAATGCTCTTCCCATAGGTCACTGCATGATCCTGTTATTTCTCAGATCTTAAATCAAATGTCATGGTCTTAGGGAGGCCGTCCCCAACCTCAACCTAGAGCAGAGCCTGGGCATTCTCTATCATACTATGCTGTCTTATTGTCTCATAGCTAACATTTCTTTTTTGCTTGTTTATCCTTCTCTACTTTTCACCATTAGAGTGCAAGTTCCACAGGAGAAGGGACCTTGGTTGTGTTGTTCACCACTGTATCCCCAAGGCTTAGAACAGCTCAGAACATGGTAAATAAATACCTACTGAGTAAAGGAATGCCCTAAAAGTATTTGGAATCTAGACACAGGTGACATTGAAATACATTCACAAATGATTTAAATTTACAGAGCACTTGACCCAGCAATCCCACTCCTAGGAATATATTCTAGAGAAATAAGAGCCATCACACAAATAGACATATGCACACCCATGTTCACTGCAGCATTATTTACAAGTAAAAAGATGGAAACAACCTAAGTGCCCATCAACAGATGAATGGATAAACAAATTACGGTACATACACACAATGGAATACTATGCAATGATAAATAACAATGATGAATCCAAGAAACATCTCACAACATGGATGAATCTGGAGGACATTATGCTGAGTGAAATAAGTCAATCACAACAGGACAAACACTGAACGAGACCACTATTATAAAAACTCAAGAAAAGGTTTAACAAAACCAAACCTGTTGCTGTCAAGTCAATTCCGACTCATAGTGACCGTATAGGACAGAGTAGAATTGCCCCATAGGGTTTCCAAGGAGCGACTGGTGGATTTGAACTGCAAACCTTTTGGTTAGCAGCCGAGCTCTTAACCACTGTGCCACCAGGGCTCCTAGGAAAGGTTTACACACTGAAAAAAACAAACTTTGATGGTGATGAGGGAGGGGAGGGAAGGGGAGCGTAAATCACTAAGTAGGTAGTAGACAAGTAGTAACTCTGGTGAAGGGAAAGACAACACACAATATAGGGGAAGTCAGCACAACTTGACAAAGGCAAAGTCACAGAAGTTTCCTAAACACATCCAAATACCTTCAGGGACCGAGTTGCTGGGGATGAGGGCTGGGGACCATGGTCTCGGGAGACATCTAAGTCAATTGACAAAACATAGTTCATAAAGAAAATGTTCTACACCCTACTTTGGTAAGTAGAATCTGGGGTCTTAACAGCTTGTGAGCAGCCATTGAAGATACATCTACTGGTCCCATCCTGTTTGGAGCAGAGGAGAATGAAGAAACCCAAAGACACAAGGAAAATATTAGCCCGAAGGACTAATGGACCACATGAACCACAGCCTCCACCAGCCTGAGCCCAGAAGAAGTAGATGGTGCCCGGCTACCACCACTGACCACTCTGACAGGGATCACAATAGAGCGTCCCAGAGAGAGTGGAAGAAAAATGTAGAACAAAATTCAAATTCACAAAAGAAGACCAGTCTTACTGGTTTGACAGAGACTGGCGGAACCCCTGAGACTATGGCTCCCAGACACCCTGTGAACTCAGAACTGAAGCCACTCCCAAAGTCTACCTTTTAGCCAAAGATCAGACAGGCCTATAAAACAAACAATAACACACGTGAGGAACGTGCGGCTTAGGTCAATCAAGTACACGAGACCAAACAGGCAACATCTGCCCAAAAGCAAAGACGAGAAGGCAGGAAGGGACAGGAAAACTGGATGAATGGACATGCAGGACCGGGGGTGGAAAGGGACAGGAGAAGCGTGCTGACACATTGTGGGGATTGCAACCAATGTCACAAAACATTCAAAAATATAAATTGTTGAATGAGAAACTAATTTGCACTGTAAACTTTCACCTGAAGTACAATCAAATAAAAATTAAAAAACTTTTAAGAAAAAAAAATTTTTACAGAGCACAATCCAAAGTGAGGACATCCCAAACCCCTCCCAAGACTGGGACCAGTATGACTTACACTTAAAAACAAGCTTTCCATCGAGAGAACAAGGAGAACAAGGTGTGCTATTAAACTCCTCATCAGATGGGATAATCTGGAGGAACTGGAGAGAGGTAGAAGGGACGTATCTAGGACGTTCTCACTCTGGGACTCATTGAGTGGATGGAGTTTTACGTTTCACCCAAATGATGTCAACTCCGGCCGAACAGGGCCCCTTTATATTATCTCTGGGTGTTGACTGAATATAAGCTATTGATACTCCCGTTTAGAGAAAGGCCTAGCCTGACACAGACGTCTCCAAAGGGGGTCAGCTGTGATTTTCCTCCAAGTTCTTTCAAGATGTTACCTATCCGCCCAACACACAGTCATTGGGAGCTTCCTTTGTAAGTAACAGTAAACTATTCTCCCAGCTTCTATTAAGTACTTACTACATGTCACGTGAGTGTGAAGCACTTCTCATGTGCAGTATTTTCTCTCATGATGAGAACAACCCCAGTGTTATTACTGAAATTTTAAAGAGGACAAAACTGAAGTGTAAATGCGCGACGTAACTTGCCTGAAGTCACGTTACTATCAAGTGGAGTAGTCTCAGGTTCCACCAGTTGTACCAAAGTAGGACTCTTGTGCGCCCCCTGCAGGATCTCTGGAAGCACCGAAGGAAAAAGGCAGCAAGAGAGAAAGCAATGTAGGCAGCGTATGGGAAGCAAAGTATGAAAGGAACATAGGGGGAGGAAGTGATAAAGAGCGAGAATTCAGTTTACCAAAGATGAAAAAAACCAGGACTCTGCTCAACCAAGTAATCCGTCTTAGGAAAAATGTTAACAATATGTAATGGCTGCTGACTTGTATATGGGGCATTATTCTTTTATTTACATGGGACATTGAAATTAATTTTGGTAACACCCCTCTGAGGTCAATTCCATTACTAGTTTCATTTTATAGATGAGAAAAATGAGGCTCGGAGAAGGTAAATGACTGGTCCCACAGTACAAGATCACGTAGCTAAGAAGAGGTGGAGCAGGATGTCGAGCCAGCCATTCTGACCCTAGAGTCCATGCTCTTAATTGCTATACTATATTACTTCTGTTACAGTGTATTTCCCATCTTATATAACTTACATTAAGTCACATGTAATTTAGGCATTTAACATATCATCCTGATTGCAAAGAGTAACATTGTTCTGGAAAAGTTTCATCCAGATTCATTAAATGAGTTGTTGGTTCAGGCCACTATCTGGAGGCAAGACTAGAACAGTAGTGTTCTAGTCAATTCAAGCAATTGCCATTCCTTGGCCATCTCCAGGCTTCTCACTGACGAAATAAATAGGCAGCTGCTAAAAACAGTGCCTGTGTGTTTGCTATTGATTTTCATTGAGCGGTCAGGATGGAATCCATCCCAGCTGTTGGGTCACAGGTTCTGTCATGCTTATGGAAACATTCTGTGTGCAGGATAGTATTTATCAGTTACGTGGCTTCCTGGGCCTGACTGTATATTGTTGTTGTTAGGTGCTGCCGAGTCGGTTACTACTCTAAGTGACCCTGTGTACGACAGAAGGAAACAGTGCCTGGTCCTGCACCATCCTCACAATTTTTGTTACGCTTGAGCCCATTGCTGTAGCCACTGTATCAATCCGTCTCATTGAGGGTTTTCCTCTTTTTCGCTGACCCTCTACTTTACCAAGTATGATGTCCTTCTGCAGGGGCTGATCCCTCCTGAGAACATGTCCAAAGCATGTGAGACAAAGTCTCAGCATTTTGTCTTCTAAGGAGTGTTGGACTGTACTTCTTCCAGACAGATTTGTTCGTTCTTTTGGCAGTCCACAGCATATTCAATATTCTTTGCCAACACCACAACTCAAAGTTGTCAATTCTTCTTCGGTCTTCCTTATTCATTGTCCAGCTTTTGCATGCAGATGAGGCGATCGAAAACGCCATAGTTTGGGTCAGGCACACCTTATTCCTCAAAGTGAATCTTGTTGCTTTTTAACACTTCAACACTCTACATTACTCCAGCCTTATAAAGACGTAGTCTAGCACACAATGCAGTTAATTCAATACGGAAAATCTCTGGCTCATGTGTTCATTCATTCACTCAACCGTGATTTACTGAGCATTTTATACATGTAAGCACTGTTCTAGATACTAATTTATATCATCAAATGAGGTTGACAAGGTTGCCATCTCCTGACTGGTTTTGCAGTCTCAACACTGTTGACATTTGGGACTGGAGAATTATTTGCTGTGGGGGGCTTCCCTATGCATTTTAGAATGTTTAGCAGTATTCCTGACCTCTCCACCCACTAGATATAAGTAACACCCACCCCCCTGTTGTGACGAACAAATACATTTCCAGGCATGGACAAATGTCCCCTGAAGAGCAGAATTCCCCTGGGTTGTCGAGAATCACTCTTTCTAGAGGGAAAGAAGCCTTGGTAGCACAACGGTTAAGCAATTGGCTGCTAACTGAAAGGTTGGCAGTTCAAACCCACCCAGCAGCTCTTCGGGAGAAAAATCCTGGCAATCTGCTCTTATAAAGGTTATGGCCTAGAAAACCCTGTGGGACAGTTCTTCTCTGTCATCCGGGGTTGCTATGAGTCGGAATCGACTTGAAGACACTCAACAACAACACAACCTCTAGAGGTAGGGAAACAGAAAAGAAACTGTTAACAATTAAACAATTAAGATATCTTCAGATAACAATAAAGGTTCTGAAGAAGACAAACTGGTAATGGCATCGAGTTCTGAGCATGTGCAAAACTCACTTCTTGTCCAGGAAGCATAAGAAACGAGGAAATTATTGGAGAGAACTTACACTGGATCACCGCTTTGGATAAGCTGTACCAAGTAGACATTGGAGAGCTAAGCCTGCTTCCTGGAAGTCAGCATCCAAACAAAGGCTCCTTCCTGCCTGGCAGAGGTGGGGGGAAAGCAAATATGGAAGGCTGGCTAGTGGACAGCCAGTGGCCAGTAGCTCCAGTGTCAACCTTGCAAGCAATTCCAGCCAGCTTTGGGCAGACATGTGGAGGACATTCTCGTAAAAAAGAGTCTCTTATCAGATTATAGCCTGGTACTTATAAGACTGGTGGAAAGAAAAGCCAGGTTCCAAAGAAAGAAAGAAACAAGACAACTTATTAAGCCTGGAGCTGAAGGCCATCAGGAGATATCAGGCTGGAGTCGAAGAGATGGGCACAGGATTTAGAGTCAGGACTTCTGGGTTTGTTTCCCAGCTCTGCCACTGAACTTAGAGTATGGTCTGAAAATCATAGTAGGTCGCTCAATCTCAGCTTCCACCCCTGGGAAAAGGGAATGAAAATAATCAATCTCATTCAACTTTCGTTGTTAATGTGGTTGAGCCTAACATCTACTCTAAAGGTCCAGGTGATGATGATATCACCTACGATACTGTTGCTTTTAGATGCCGTTGTGTCAGCCCCCGCCTCACGTACGTTGGAAAGAAATGCTGTTTGTCGCATGACTGATTGCAGATCAGACTGTTTTGATTCATTACTTGTTGATTTTTGGAAGTAGATCGCCAGGACTTTCTTCCTAGTCTATTGTAGTCTAAAAGCTCCTCTGAAAGCTGTTCAGCATCGTGGTAACACGCAAGCCTCCACTGACAGACGGGTGGTGGCTGTGCATGAGGTGCATTAGCTGAGAATCAAACGTGGGTCTCCCACATGGAAGGCGAGAATTCTACCACTGAACCACAGATGCCCCAAGTATCACCAGCAATACATCCTAGGTGTTAGGGTCTACACTAACATTATCAGCTTTACTCCTTACCCTAGTACAGTGAGTACTATTATCAGCTGGAAATGCTTTGTCAACCATTGAGCGCTTACATGTTAGTGTATGTTGTTATATTAATATAATTACCATATTTTACGAAAATAACGAGCAACTTTTGTGTTTGTTTGCCAGCAGCGCCCTCCCCCCACAAGGCACCTCCGCAAGCATGCTATGCCAATCTTTTTTCATAGCAACATGTAAAAAAAAACCTAGCATAGCGGCGCCTACAAAAACACCTAGTCGGGGGAGGGTGAGGTCGGCAGACAAATGCAGCAGGCGTGCACCATTTGCATAAAAATACGGTAATGTTATATTATTTTGTTAATAAAACAAGTTAATATAATTATTTTAAGTTGGTTAGATGGTTATTTTTCCCAAAGAAAAGGAAGATTTTCTGGATTATTAAGAGGCCAAGCTGCTATATTTAAATTGAAAATCAACCCATCGATTAACCCTGGAGAGAGCCGATGGCCCGATAGGTGAGGATGAATTCCATTCTGATTGTTCAGTAATAATCAACAGATTAAGTCATGACTATTTTTAGCTGTCCATATGCACAAAGCTGAGGAATAGAGCTTGCAAAGCTTGCTCCTCAGTTGATTATGACCTGATTGTGTCCTGGGCCAGGCCACCTATGTGGTCACCAACATGAAATGGAAATGAATATTTACTGATTGCTTTGTCTATGTTGAAGCCCTGGTGGCACAGTGGTTAAGCGTTTGGCTGCTAACCAAAAGGTCGGCCGTTCGGGTCCACCAGCCACTCCTTGGAAACCCTATGGAGGCCGTTCCATTCTGTCCTATAGGGTCATTATGAGTCGGAATCGACTCAACGGCAGTGGGTTTGGTTTGGTTGGTCTATGTCAGGCACATTTGTTGTTGTTGTTAGTTGCTAATGAGTCAACTCCGACTCATGAGGATCCCGTGTACAACAGAAGAAAACATTGTCCAGTCCTACACCATCTTCATGATCATTGGTATACTTGAATTCATTGTTGTGGCTACTGTATATTTTGAGTGCCTTCTAACCTAGGGGGCTCATCTTCCGGCACTACATCGGACAATACTCATTGGCTAATTTTTGGAAGTATATCTCCAGGCCTTTCTCTCTAGTCTGTCTTAGTCTAGAAGCTTTGCTGAAACCCTGCTGGTATATTTGAAATACCGGTGGCATAGCTTCCAGCATGACAGCAACACGCAAGTCACCACAGTACAACAAATTGACAGGCAAGTGGTGGCATGAACATTCACATACATTTTATCCTTTGAATTGTTACAGTAGCCTTGTGAAGTAGGTATTTTTATCCTCCATTTTACACTGAGGAATCTGAGACTTCAAGAGATTGGGAATAACTTGCCCAAGGTCCCAGAGCTCAGAAGTGGCTGAGCCAAGCTTCCCAAGTGGCTCACCAAGCTACATGAAGGGGGAGAACAGGGGACATGTCTTCATGGAAGAAGCCGCATATTGTAAAGAGGTAGTGACACTGAGAAGTGGGATTCTCTTTATAAATACTCGGACTGTACTTTGCTCTTCCAGTTAGAAACTCATGTTATGGAACTGATGAGAGACTGTCAAATGTTTATCTTCAGAAAACCTTGAAGGATATGTCTGCTGTTCCTCTCCTGAAGGAAACATCCTCTTTACTTAAAACCAGTTGTTAGGCTGTATTTTTAGACGTCATGGTACAGCATCAATGAGTCAAGAAAGAAAAAAAAAAAAAAAAAAAAAAAAACCTGGGAGGACCAAGACACTGTAAACAGGAAAAAGTCACAAAGCACAACCAAGAAAAGCCGAGAGCTCAGCTTGTGGGCTGCGGGGGTTTTCGTTGGCCTGCAGTTCAGGTTAAACAAAAATGAAGTTCTCCGTTCACTGTGTAGGAAGTGGAAATTTTGGCTTCGGTTGATTATGCAAGTTGCAGACACCCTGTGGTTAGGAAACTTTTTACTTTGCCAACTGACAGCTTTCTCTTTTCTCGTGAAAAACAGTCTGTAGGAAAGGGCAAAAGTACTGCGTCTTTCAAAAACTTAAAAGTAAAGGCAAGCACAGCCAGGGTGAAGGGATTTTAGAAATAAACTGTAGTTTTTGTAATTTGCAGATATTCTAGGTAATGTTTATTCACTGTACAATACATCTGGAAATTCTGGGCTGAATATAAGACACACACCGAGCAAACAAATCACATACATTATCCTGGCAACCTAAGAAGTAACAAAAATGTATTAGACTACTCGATTCAACTTTACATATTCATTGCCGGAGTTTCACGTTTCAAGTTTTTATTAACTCGTTAGAATTTCTCAGTTGCTGTCGATTCTGACACATGGCAACCCCATGTGTGTCAGAATAGACTGTGCTCCATAGAGTTTTCAATGGCTGAGTTTTTGGAAGTAGATCACCAGGCCTTTCTTCCGAGGTGCCTCTGGATACACTCGAACTTCCAACCTTTTGGTTAGCAGCTGAGCGCGTTAACTGCACCACCCAGAGACTCCAACTGGTTGGTCGAAATGTCAAATTGGGTAGGAGATTTAGATAAGTATTATCAAATTGTGAAAACAGAAAAGTCAAACTCATTTGGGAGAATATAGGAGAATACTTAAAATCCAAGAATCTTTCATTGTCACAGGAGAAACATTCCTTCTCAACCCAGGGGCTTCTAATATTTAGTGATGAAATTCCTTTGTCACCTAATGCAGGTTGTGTTTTCAAATGGGATTCAGATTCATTTTGAGGCTATCACAGGAGTCAAGATGAAAAAAACAAAACAAAAATTGGAAGGCCTCTGGTTAGGGAGAAGACAGACATAAGAAAAAAGGAGCCTAAAAGGATTTCTGGAAGAGCATCAGAGAAAACGCACTAGAAGAAAGAATCCTTCAAGAGAGAGAAGAGTAGTGTGCTGGAACTGGTTCACAGCAGTCCAGAAGAGCTCACTATTTCATTTTCAAGCACAACTGATCTTAAAAATCAAAGCATATACATTTATAATTAAATAAATTATATTTAAAACAAAGGTAACATATGCTGACAACTTATCACTTTCTAATTATTTCACTATAATGTTTGCCCTTGAGATTATTTACACTTATTGAATCTATACGGTAGCAATACTATTTAATCACATGCTACTGCCCATTTCTTTCCAACTCAGTGACATCACATTGGTGAAATCAGTGTGGACTTGGCCATGGTGAGAGTATTTACACCACAGAAATAGGCAAATGCTACAAATCGGGGCTTCTGTCGCCCAGGGAGCCAGTTGTTAAACACTTACCAGAACACCACCGGAGAAGTTCAGTGGGAGAAGGAGGTCTCGGGAAAGGTGTGATGTTCACGGCACTGGGCTTGAAGTTATGTCAGGATGTTGAGAACATCAGGAGACCCCGTGATAAAGACTAAAGAACAGAGGCTTTGGCTTCAGACAGAATTGGGTTCAAAGCCCAGCTTACTTAACCTTTGTAGGACTCATTATTTTTTCAAAATCTCTAAAATGGGGCTAATGATACTTATCAACAGGGTTTCTGTGCTCATGAATGCCTGGCACAGAGCTTGGCAAGCAGAGCCTGGCATAAAAGGTTACTGGTAGTATTTATTATTATGCATCAAAAAACCCCCAGTGGGCCAGTTCACAGCTGAGGTTCTCCTGACCCAGAGCTGCAATTCTCACAGTCTCTTCTTTTGCCACTGGAGTCTAACTTCCACAGGGCAGAGATTTGGGTTTTCTTGCTTGTGCTTTCTAGACCCTAACAGAGTACCTAGCCCATCGTTGTTATTGTTGGGGGCCGTTCAGTAGATTTCAACTCATAGCGACCCCACGTGTCAGAGTAGAGCTGCACCATAGGGTTTCCTGGGCTATAATCGTTATGGAAGCAGACTGCCAGGTTTCTCCTGCGGAGCTGCTGGGTGGGTTCAAGCCCCCACCTTTACGTTAGCAGCCGAGCAATTAACTGTTGTGCCCTCCAGGGCTCCGTTAGCCCATCGTGGGGCTCAATAAGTATTTATTTTATTTTATTGTTGTACTTTAAGTGAAAGTTTACAATTCAAGTTAGTCTCTCATACAAAAATTTATACATACATTGTTATGTGAGCCTAATTGCCCTACCTATACTGTGACAGCACACGCCTCCTTTCCACCCCTGATTTCCTGTGTCCATTCAACCAGCTCCTGACCCTCTCTGCCTTCTCATCTCACCTCCAGACAGGAGCTTCCCATTTAGTCTCATGTATCTACTGGAGCTAAGAAGCACTCTCTTCACGAGTATCATTTTATGTCCCATAGTCCAGTCCAATCTCTGAAGAGCTGGCCTCAGAAATTGTCTTAGTTCTGGGTTGACAGAGAGTCCAGGGGCCATGCTTTCTGGGGTTCCTCCAGTCTCAGACCATTAAGTCTGGTCTTTTTACTAAAATTTGAGTTCTGCACCCCACTTTTCTCCTGCTCTGTCAGGGACTCTCTGTTTCATTCCCTGTCAGGGCTGTCATTAGTGGTAGCAGGGTACCATCTGGTTCTTCTGGTCTCAGGCTGATGAAGTCTCTGGCCTGTGTGGCCCTTTCTGTCTCTTGGGCTAATACTTCCCTTGTGTCTTTGGTGTTCTTCATTCTCCTTCACTCCAGGTGGATTGGGACCAACTGATGCATCTTAGATGGCTGCTTGCTAGCTTTTAAGACTCCAGACACCACTCACCAAAGCAGGATGCAGAACATTTTCTTAATAAACGTTGTTATGCCAACTGACCTAGATGTTCCCTGAAAGCATGGTCCCCGGACCCCTGCCCCTGCTACTCTGTCCCTCAAAGTGCTTGACTGTATTCAGGAAATGTCTTAGCTTTGATTTAGTCCCATTGAGGGCTCGATAAATATTTGTGGATTGAATGAACAAATGAATGAATTTCCCTTCATTTCCATCTCCCGCTCCACTTCTGAAACTTCTACCTATTTCTACTGTTAAGGTGCCATTGGCAGTCAAGTGACTTCTTTGCCTCTTAATTACAAGATTCTACCCTGCTGTGTCGCTGTGATTGTTCTGGATTCTATTAAACCACTGGAACTCTTTTCCCTGCTAAAGGAGGCTGCCGTGACTTAAAAGCATCAGTAAAAGATGCTTCCAGCCTTCTCAATCACAGGCAGAATGCAACATGTGTCATTATGCTCTGTCGGCAAGTTTCTCCCCACTTCTATTTCTGTGCTACTAAAATCTCAGTTCCGTTCCGCCTCCACCAGAAAGGATACATCTTGTGAGAGGAAATCTCACCCAACACTTGACACCACTGTATCCAGGGAACCAAATATTTTCCCCTGAGGTGGTGCCTCAGCGCTGTTCCTTAGACTTGCTCTCCTGGGGCAGCATTTCTACCAAGGGGTGGAGTAGGTCTGGGTCATTTAAAAAATCATGGGGTGCTTCTGGTAAGAGTAGCCCGGACAGTGGGTTGTGCAAACTCATTGGGAAGCCATTAAATTCTTCCTAATTTAAAGTGCCTTTTGGATTTGCCTTGCCTTGTTGCTCTTATTAGCGGCCACGGAGTCGGCCCCTAATTCATGGCAACCCCACGCACCATGGAACAAAACTCTGCCCAGCTTTGTGCCATTCCTATAATAGGCTGTGGATTGGACTGTTGTGATCCATAGGGATTTCACTGGCTGATTTTAAGAAGTAGATCTCCAGGCCTTTCTTCCTCGTCCATCTTAGCCTGGAAGCTCTGCTGAAACCTGTTCAGCATCACAGAAGCACACAAGCCTCTACTGACAGACGGGTGGTGGCTGTGCATGAGGTTCATTGGTCGGGAATTAAACTGGGTCTCCTGCACGGAAGGCAAGAATACTACCAGTGAACCACCGATGTCCTTACACCCTTTCTGAGCCACTGCTATAAATGACACAGTTTTGTCTGGTGCATTGTAAGCACTCCGTGAACAACAGCTACTATTTCCTTTTTTTTAGGATGATGGTGTATTTAAGAAATGTAGACTGTGAGGAGTCTTTGGATGGTGAAAATGGTCAACGTGCTTGGCGGCTAACTAAAAGGTTGGAAGTTCAAGTCCACCAAGAGGCAACACAGAAGAAAGGTTTGGTGATCTACTTCGGAAGAATCAGCCATTGAAAACCCTATGGAGCACAGTTCTTCTCTGACACACATGCAGTCACCATGAGTTGGAGCTGATGCAACAGTAACTGGTGTTTATTTTTTATAGACTGTGAGGGTCAAGAGCATAGGCTTTGGCTTGGGTTTATGTTCCATCTTTGCCCTTTGATACCTCTGTCATAAGCTGTGTAGCAACTGTCACAGGCTCCTTCTGGGTGGATGTTCTCAAAGGTCACGTTTAGGTGCTGGGCAGATGAAGAGCAGATCCTACTCTGCTCCTGAACCCTGCAGAACAGAAATGAGCAAGTAGCTACTGTGGGAATTTATAAATTTGGTACGAGCGCTCTATTTAACAATAACATCACCTTACTGTCTCGTGTGCTTTGCTCAAAGTGCTTTCACCTCCATGTCCCCTTTTTAACTTTACAACGAGTCTTGACATGCCAGAAGTGTATGTTCCCACTTTACAGATGAGGCAGTCAAGGCCCAGAGAAGGGCTGTGACTTCTCTGTGGCCACACAGCTAGACAGAGCCAGACTCCTGATGTGGAGCTCCTTCTTTGTACTGCCCCAAATAATCTCCTGGCCATTACAAGAATGTTCACGGAAAAGTAAAATTAAGTAAAATAAAACTTCAACTAAACTACAAGCCAGCTCCTGTATGGAATGCCTCATCTTGTGCATTTTGCCTTGTGGGAGGACTTCCATGACATTAAATTAGAATCGTAAAGAGTATACAGCTTTCCTAACCCCCGAGGTGCTTTTGGGACTCTGCCAGGCTCCATCAGCACTGTCCTGACTGCCTCAATTTCTCAGCTTGCCAGTCCCCGAAGCCTTTTATTAAACTGAAGTGACTGAAAAAAAACCCACTTTTCAAAAAAAGTGGAGAATTTTACAACAGCTCTGGAGGTAACTGTTTCTTCTGGCTTAGGAACTATTATTCTAACAACTGTCACCTTTTCAGAGTTCTACAGGGTTTAATGAACTGGAGCAAGGAAGAGTTCTACCAAAGAGAAGTGATTTATTTAAACAAGAAAAGTGGATCCCGTGGTGCCAGCAAGGACTGAAGGTGTGTGTCATGGATTGAATCGTGTCCCCCAAAAATACGTGTATCGATTTGGCTAGGCCATGATTCCCAGTATTGTGTGATTGTCCACCATTTTGTCATCTGATGTGATTTTCCTACGTGCTGTATATCCTACCTCTATGATGTTAATGAGGTGGGATAGGTGGCAGTTATGTTAATGACGCAGGACTCAATTTACAAGATTGGATTGTGTCTTGAGCCAATCTCTTTTGAGTTATAAAAGAGAGAAGTGAGCAGAGAGACAGGGGGACTTCATACCACCAAGAAAGCAGCACCAGGAGCAGAGTGCATCCTTTGGATCTGGGGTTCCTGCGCATAGAAGCTCTGAGTCCAGGGGAAGATCGAGGAGAAAGAAGGACCTTCCTCCGGAGCCGACAGGGAGGAAAAGCCTTCCCCTGGAGCTGATGCCCTGAATTTGGACGTCTAGCCTACTAGACTGTGAGAAAATAAATTTCTCTTTGTTAAAGCCATCCACTTGTGGGATTTCTGTTACAGCAGCACTAGATGACTAAGACAGTGCGGGAAGAAGATACGGATGCATAAGAATCAAATGAACCTGTCGCCTCCAGATTTCCACAAATATTCTGACTGAGAATCAGAAATATTTATAGAACTTTTAGTTTTACTCCATTACAGTGCTTTTCTTTCTAAGTTACGGCCAACTAGAGTTCTGTTTAGTTCCTACAGAAATTCGTACGTGTCACCTTCCCCCATAAACAATGCAATGGTAAATTATCAACTAAACAGGCATTGGGGTCAACCAGGACTATTTCTTTCTGTAACTGGATATTATTCTAGTTTATTCTTTGTTTCTTTCTTCTGATCATATGATCATATTTCCATCAAATTGTAAAATTTGTTCATTTTGTTGGCTTCATTTTTGTTTTTGCCTTCCAGTGAATGAACATTTTTTAAGCCCATACTCTATACCAGGTTTTTGGGAATAGAATATTGACTCTTTTCCAAACATCTACTGATTAATATCCAAATACAGTTTCCTCCTCTTTCCTTACTCATTTCAGATCCCTCTACTTATGCCAATGTTACCAATTTAGCTAGTGGGCTGGTAAAAAATATGTTTGGAGGTTGGCAAATCTGTGCTATCTTTATGAGGCTGCTTTAGGCCATGGCAAAGTTCTTCGTGTTCTGTTCAATTTCCTTTCATTTTTTTGTTTTTCCTATAAGATTTAGCTGTTGCCCAGAAAAGGAAACTTAAGGCGAAACCCGAGTTTTAAAATCAGTTCTATCATTAACTTGGGGAAGTTTTCACATCTGTAAAATAGGAAGTGCCATATGCAGGGAGGCAAGACAGCATGGGGTTAAGGGCATGGACTTTGGCACCATGGAAACCTGAATGCAAGACCTGACCCCACACTAGCCAGTAGGATTGGGCAAATCATTTAACCCTTTTAAATATGTTTCTTTATTTGAAAAATAAGGATAATAACAATACCTACCTCATGGAGTAGTGAGGCTGAAACACACAGGGAGAATGTATGGAAAGTACCTAACAGAGTGTCTGGCACTCAGTGTTGGCCATGATGACTAATAATTATTGAATCTGCCGCATGAAGATTGTGGCTGCATGGGCCATTAACAAAAACATAGTTCTGCAGGCTCTCAAAAGGTAGGAAACATTTCTGCTTGAGAGAGACATCAGTGGGACAGGGATACTAAACAGATAAAATATCATCAAGCAGGCCTCCTTTTATACATCTATACCAATTGCTGTCAAGTTGACTCTTGCTCATGGTGATTCTATGCGTGTCTAAGTGGTACTGTGCTCCATAAGGTTTTCAACGGGCTGATTTTTTAGAAGTAGAATGCCAGGCTTTTCTTCTGAAGTACCTGTGGGTGGACTTGAACCATCAAGCTTTTGGTTAGTGCAAGTTAACCATTCTTACTACCCAGGGACTCCACCAATATCTATACCATAATCCAAAACCAAACCCATTGCCATTGAGTTGATTCTGACTCATGGCGACCCTATGTGTTACAGAGTGGAATTGTTCTATAGGGCTTTCTTGGCTATAATCTTAACAGATGCAAATTGACAGGCTTTTCTTTTGTGGCATTGCTGGGTGGGTTCGAACTGCCAACCTTTAGGTTAGTGGTTGAGTACAAACTATTTGTGCCATTTAGGGACATATCTATACATCTGTCCATCTATCTACACACATACACATACGTACACACACACACACAGTATTAAATTAATTTGAAATAACCCAGGCAGCTTAGGAGAACATCCTTTAATGTTTTAATATCATAGGCATGTGAGTCTTCTTGATTGGAAAGGTTTAGCTCCAAAGCTGACCTCATTCAAACAGAAAAATTCTCCAGTCCCTTATGTAGCCTACTAAGCCTTGCACTGCCTGGTTCCCACCTACCTTTTCCCTTATTTTGTACTTTCCTCCTCACTCTCTGGGCTCGAGCCACACTGGCCCCCCTCTAGTTCTTCCTCTGTATGATCTCTTTCCATCTCAAGACACTAGGGGGTAGGGAAAGTGCTTAGCTAACCCAATTTATCCTTAAAATCCTAGATTACAAGGCATTGTCTCAGAGAAGCCATTGTGTAGTGGTTATGGGTGAAGACTCTGGAGTCAGACCACCTGGTTCAAAGTCTGGCTTAGATATTTTAGTAGCTGCACAACCACGGGCAAGTTACCTCATTTTGTCACTCAGTGTTCTGATCTGCATAACAAATAATAATGGTGCCTTGCTATGAGGTTTAAATAAGCTGATGCCTATAGGGTGCCTAGTACAGTACTGGGCTCCACAACTCTTACTATGAATGTTGTTTACCCTTTTAGCTCTCTACACTTCTCTTCTGCAGCACTTTTCACAACTGTAATTAAATAATGACGCACTTCGTTCCTTAGTATCTGCCTCCCCCAGGAGAATATAAGATTCACAGGCAGGCACCGTATCTGTCTCCTTAATCACTGTATCCCCAGTTTGTAGCATGCACCTGGCACAAAAGGCTGCTCAAAAAAAATCTGTGGAATGAATAAATGGAGTTGTATATTTACTTGACAAAAATTGGGAAAGCAATGCAGTACTGTCCATTCACATAAAGCTTTTAAAAGTATCATCAGTCGATCAGTAGTGTCTTTTAAAAAGAAGAGAAAGGGATAATGCAAAGCAAGATAAAGAAGAATGTTTACACAGTCTTGCATGCACTTTGGGACGTGCATAGTTACCGCGAACAACCTCCTATTCCTCCTCCTGAAATGTAGTGTCTACAGCAAAATCTCTGCAGATTTACAGACGAATCCCCTAAAGCCAGGTTTTTACTGGTGAACAGAGCAATTACTTTCAGGTCCCACCAGAGTGACCTTACGGTCAACCCAACACAAGGCCTAGTACCAACAGGAAATCTGCCTCCCCAGTATCCTGGCTGTTGCTAAAGGTACGACTCCTGCTCCCAAAGGAGAGATATAAATAGCTGCAGAAGGGGAAGTGGCAGGAGCTTCTTATGGGTTCAAAATACCTTCTGTAAAGTCCGTGTACATTCTGGGACACTTCACTATTCCAGTAGACTAAAATAAGATTAGATGCCAAAAGATTTAGAAAAAATAGTTTCTTGGGCATCAGAGAGGGAGAAAGGCCAACTAGTTTCTCTGAAATATACACACAACTAACTTAGAACTGTAGCTCTTAAGTTGGGCTACATGGAACCCTCATAGGTCTATTACTGACGTTAAAGGGGCTTGGAAAACTCCCCAAATGGAAGCAAAATGTAATCAAGATTTTTCTGGAAAGACTTTTTATAACTTTGATCAGATTTTTACTGGGTCCACGTCCTTAAAACAGCTCAGAACCACGTCCTTAAATAGATGAACACCTGACCTCAAGCTCAAGACCAAAGTTAGTAATGGACGTAGGGTAATTATGTATTTGTGAATTGTGTCCAGTGAAATCCAGACAAATGCCTGTGGGGTCAAGTGATCTCATGTGTCCAAAACAAAAGAAGTCTGTTAGATATCCTGACAATGATCAGATGCAGAGAGGTCCCAATGCTGGAGTAGTGAATAATTGGTTCGTATTTATGCTATCGTGAACGTGAAGGTCCTGGAAAAAATTACCCGTTCATTACTTTATATGCTCGATCTTCTAATGGTGACTAAATATTTTCACAACACCATTGTCTCTATTTGCCGTATCTGGGATAGATGTATAACGATCACACTATTAAATAATATTAGCTGCCATTTACTAAGTACTTCTTCAGGGCCAGACACTAGATCTAATTTCCTCAACAACAACACCAACAAAACCCCCACAAAAACCAGTAGTCATTGAGTTGGCCACCCAACAACCTTATAAGGTAGTTATAATTATCCTCATTACAAACTTAGAGAGGGTCACTCAGTTCCTAAGTGGCAAAGCCAGGATTTACATGCTAAGACAGGAAACAATGCACACGCTTACCACGTCTTCTCTCTCTGTTTCATGTGGATAGATTCTATCAAAGACAACCTTTACCTGTGGATCCCTGAATGCTTTGGGGGCTCATTATTTGCCTTAGTTGCATTTTTCAATCTCTGCCTAAATATACCTATCACTTTAATACTCTGGCCTCAAAATAATACTGACTAAACTTCACTAGTCCCTGGATGGCACAAACGATTCTTGTGCTCGGTAGCTAACTGGAAGGTTGGAAGTTTGAGCCCACCCAGAGGCACCTTGGAAGAAAGGCCTGGCGATCTATTTCTGCAAAATCAGCCATTGAAAATCCTATGGAGCACAGTTCTACTGTGACACACATGGGGTTGCCATGAGTCGAGGTAGACTCGATGACAACTGGTTTTTCTAAACTTCACTACACATAGCAATTTCATGTCAATGCTTTTACACTTCCCAAGTGGCAAATGAGCAGAAGTCAAGCTTCTATAAGCTACGGAGTCATTGGAGAGTTCTGATTTGCACGCTCCCAACGCAGGGGCTGCGTCTCATTCACCTTTGTAAGTCCAATCCTTGCACCATGTTGGTGTAGGACATGCCCACTAAATATGAAGAATTTGTAATCCAAGGAGCAGGGTCAAATTTTAAAATGAGAATAATTATACCCATCACCCACAAGGTCCTGATTTCATACTTGATAGCGTTTCAATGTCTGATTCCAGTGAGTGGTGTCAGCAATTTCTCCATTTCCAGTTTTACCTTACTGAGCTTGCTTCTACTCTACATTGCCATTGGCCCTACAGACAGCTAAGTCATTACAGCCCATTCCCTGAATTTCTCTCTAAAACAAGGTGGCAAGCAAGAAGGGAGAGAAGGAGGGAGAGGGAGGGAGGGAGGAAAGGGGGAAAGAATGAGAAAGAGGGAGAAAAGGAGGCAGGAGTAAGAGAGGAAGGGGAGAGGGAAATAAGCAGAGGGACAGATATAGATGCAGTTTACCTGGGCAACAGGGAAGTAACTACAAATAACTTGGGCCTGGAGCATTTCAACGTGAAAAGGAACCTTAGCATTAGTCTAACCTCTTCACAGATGAATGTGGACTCCGAGGCCTGGGTAGGACAAACTAATTCCCCCAGGCCACACAGCTTGTTGCCAAGTGGCAGAGTTAGACTTGGGAGTCTGGCTCTCTCTTTTGTCCACTGTGCTTTTCCGTATGCCACACAGCTCTTCCAGGTAAAGATTCTGTATCAGGGAAGGCCAGCTTCTGGGCTGCTCCCATGCCTGATTAGAACACCTGAATATAAACACATCTAAAAGAAAGGACAGTATAAAAGTAAAGTTCTTTTATGTTTGAAAGAACAAGTACAAAGTCTGCTGACTTGTTCATTTTAATCTACAAGGAAAGAAGAAAAGAAAACCAAAAGGGGAAATAAACGAAGACCAGAGAACAGAAGATGGCGCAGGACTGGGTGGCGTTTGGCTGTGTTACGCGTGGGGTGGCCATAAGTGAGAGCCGACTGGCCAGCAGCCAACAATGACAGAGAACAGAAGCGAACATACCTTTACAGCCACATCTACAAATGCTTCCTTTAAAGAAAAAAAAAAAGAAAAAAGGAAATGCAAAATAAACAGGGAATGTGCCCAATATTTTCACTTTTGAAGACTGCTCTTACTGGAATGACAAGTTATTTGCCTAACGCTGCCAGATAATATTAATTCAAGTTAATGTATATTTCACCTATGCTCAGTTTTATCTTTGCCATGTAGAAAAAGTCTTTCATTAAAAATTTTTGTTCTCTGCCTACACAAAGCAAGAAAAGAGTCTTAACTGGAGCATCATGGGATTCATCCCACACTTGAATTATGATCTTGACACGGACCTCTCCCAAGAGCTCACTGATACTTTCAGGTTCCCACAATACTCTCAAAGAAAAGCAAGAACATTTTATTATGTTTTAACCTACTCCTACAGTTTGTCGTGACTAGTGGCAAGGCTGCTGGTTCTTTTTTCTGGGGGTCTTTTGTGCACCTGCCCACTGGTTCCTGCTAGCGGTCAGAAACAGGGCATAAACAGAAGTAGAACCTTATCAGGGACTCTCACATCTCTATTCTAAGATGCATGCATGCATGAGAAGAAATTCATGCTGCAGGAAATTCAGAAATATTGGAGATTAGGTAAAGCAATCAGCTAGTCCCAGAAACTGCAGAGTGGAGGAGATTACTGATTTGGGACTCAGGAGACCTCGTCTCTAGGCTGCGTCCTGCCACTCGCAGGACGTGAAATCTTAGAAAAATCCCGTCACTTCTCTGGACTTCAATCTCTTCAGTAATAGAATGAGAAAAACAAAAAATCCCAGGGCCGTCTGGTCAATTCCAACTCATGGAGACACTATAGGACAGAAAAGAACTGCTGCATAGGGTTTCCAAGGAGAGCCTGGTGGATTCTAACTGCTGACCTTTCAGTTAGCAGCTGAGCACTTAACCACTACACAACCAAGCCTCCTTTAATAGAATGAGGGGACTGGTCAAAGTGACTTACAAGGTTTCTTCCAGCACGAATGTCCCACGACGTAAATATATTGAAGACTTCTTAACCAATAGTATTGGTTCACCACTCATCCCCCACCTCTCAACAGTTACTGAGCACTCTTTACACGTGGGACATGTTGCTTGGCCTCAGGAACCTCCATTCTAGTAGTTACAACTTAAATGATCCTTGTATACTCCAAATTGAATATCAAGTAAACGGTGCATTGGAACACACAGAATATACTCTGCAGTGGAATGTGGTATGTCTGGGAATACGTTAGGTCCTCTGCTAGGAGGTATAGTTTCTAATTCCCGAAAAGCCTGATTTATAAGATGGTCTTACTTCTCTACCGAAGCTCTGTGGTCTGAATCTTAAGAACAGGATCATTTCATGTAAGGTCCTTGTCACGATGGAGTCCCTAGGTGGTGCAAATGCCCTTAACCGCTAACTGAAAGGCTGGAGGTTCAAGTCCACCCATAGGTGCCTAAGAAGAAAGTCCTGGTGATCTACTTCCAAAAAAACCAGCCATTGAAAGCCCTGTGGAGCAGAGTTCTACTGTGACACACATGGGGTCGCTGTGAGTCGGAATCAACTTGGCGGCAATTTTTTTTAGAGGGGTCACCATAATGCTGCTCTGAGGATCTAAGTCAGAAGGCTGCATTCAGGATAAGATCACACTCTCTCCCACTCCTTCAGATCATCAAATATACAGACAGGGCTGAGCTAAAGACAACTGCTTCATGTCTAAGGCCATACTGTTGTGTTATGTGACGGCAAGGAGTGCTATCCCAATCCCAATCGCTATTGTGATATATTTATTTCTTTGACGTTTGTCTTCTCTATCCAATCCTACCCACATCCTCCACAGACTTCCTTCTGTCCCCAAGGGCTTTGCAGTTTGCATGAGACAATTTCCTCTGCTTTCTGTGCTCTACCCAGATTACCCTCCTCTCCCTCATTTCCAACATCGACTGATCTGTCAGGGAAACAAAGGGCACACAGAGCTAGACTTGATGAATTTACCATAACCATGTTGCGAGGGAGGAAAGAAAACAGTAAAATCCCCCTTTAATAAGGATGTAGGATTTCCTCTGACAAACCATAAAAGTTTTATTAATTAATTGAGAACCACCCCAAAAGTGGCATTTCTGAGGCCTCTACCTTGAGCCGTTGAATTCTGCTTACCAGGCAGTCTTCACCATAAACCAGCCCGTGGGACAGAATTCAATTTCTCTGCTTCTTTCTCGACGCAAATCAGGGACTTATATCAAAGGGTCCTCTCAGGATCTTTGCTGCCAAACACTCACAAAACTAGAGAAGGCCCCAAACACACCTTGCTGATGAGATGATTAACAATCATAAATCGAAGCGCTTTCTCGTGCCGCTAGCTGACACAGTTCCTGCCCTCTCACGCTCCTTTCCACATCCTTAAAAGACCGCAAGTCTTTACACTTAACAAAAAAAAAAGAAAACAGCAAAAGGTGGGGGTAGGGAGTGGTGAGGTGGAATTATATAGCTCAACGACAATTACCAAAGTTCTGAAGTGAAACAAAAACATCAGCCTTTGGGGACCTTCTTATAAGGCGCAATGATAGCGTTTAAAACAATGACAGGAAAACCTTCCAGAAGATGGGCATTCGGGACCATCCTCGCTTTGGTATCAATCTGGAGCACACCCAACTCTTTGGGAAGAGTAATTCCCTGAAAAGAGCGAAGGTGAACATTTCTTGAGTTCCCTTTTCTGAAAGTTAGATTCTGGATTTTTAGTACTTAGATTAGTTCCCCCGTCCCCCCATTATAATATTAAAATCTGCCCAAAGTGTCCCTAAAAAATGATAGTAAAAGCTTAAGAAGCACCATCACAGCATCTGTTGTTAGAAGATTACCAGAAAAATTGTTCTTACCTCCGAACCATGATCTTGGCTCATTTAAAGGGACTGGTGAGAATGTGTAGGAACAAAGGACGCATGTATTAAGCACTTGTGGCGTGTGTGTGTGTGTGTGTGTGTGCATCCAAATACAAGCTGGTGGAAGTAGGGACCTAAAACCCCCAACGCCTTCCGCTGCCATATAATCTCAAGGAAATGACGGAACCCTTTGTTGCCTTGATTAGAAACAAAAGCCTTTCGACATGAGTCAGGGGAGCAATGGGAAAAGAAACAAAATAAAAACTTATATTTTTTTTGGCCATCCAAAGTCTCTCTCCATTACACATTTAAAACACAGGATGAAATGCTGTTTACTGTTTTCTAAATTTCATTGATAATACATGATTGGATGAGGGAGTGTTTTTATCTCCAATCCTTCCAAAGACTCTGATTATTTTGAACCACAGTGGGGAAGACAGCCTGAAACAACTCAGTTAATGCAAGTTTGGATGCTTATATAAGTTACTTGATGCAATCAGTAGAAAAGGTGTCAAAGAATTTAGTACTGATTCAGAAATTATTCTTGGGCATGTGATCTCACAATCGGAGGGTTTGGATGTCAGAACAAACAAGTCACTTAACATCACTTTAAAAGGCAATGCAGTAGATGGTTATGTTTGGATATGGTGCATATACACTGATAGGATGAATGGAACAAGAAAAACTATTATGCTATAAGATTTCCAGTGAGGCATCATATATGGAGATTCAAAAAGTGTTACAGCTAAAACAATTTAGGCAGAAGTGAAGATGCTGTGGATGGGAAAACTATGAGGGATGATTCAAAGTTGTTGCTGTTGTTAGCTGCCATTGAGTCAGTTCTGACTCAAGGTGTCCTCATGTGCAGAGTAGAACCGCTCCACAGGGTTTTCAAGGCTGTGAACTTTTGGAAGTGGATTGCCAGGACTTTCTTCCAAGGCACCTCTGGGTGGACTTGAACCTTCAATTTTTTGGTTAGCAGAAAAGCACATTAACTGTTTGCACCACCCAGGGACTCCTACAGGAATACAGAGCCTTAGGAATCTTTACGAAAGGCTTTGCCTTTGTCACAAATTTATCACTTTTATCACCAAACCAAACCAAACCCGTCGCTGTGGAGTCAATTCCAACTCACAGCAACCCTACAGGACAGAGTAGTACTGCCCCATAGGGTTTCCAAGGAGTAGCTGGTGGATTTGAACTGCCAACACCAATGCCTAATGAATGCCAGATGCATCATAAAATCCCAACATAGGCAATGCATCACAGTTTTCCAAAACTCTAATGGCTGAGCAGCGCACTGAACCATTTCTCATAAACTAAGAGACCAAACTTTAAAACTGACTGTTGGTCTCCTCCTAAACTCAGTAAGCCTTACACTCAAGAAAGGAATGTTTCCTTCAAAACCCATCTCTCTCTAATTCAGCTTCTAGAATCTATTCAGTTCAGTTTAAATATTCACTGGGCACCAAATATGTACAGATGTCCTGCAAGGGAAGTTAAAGATGAAACACTTTGGTCCCGACCCTCAACGGACTTGCAGCCTGGTCTCAGTGCATCCCAAGGGAAGGAGAGTGATCATTTCAATTTTCACCTCGTGGCCAATCTGCGGCCAAGACAGTATACATTCCTTCATATACATGCTGGTTTCTGGTCTTAATATTTTATCACTACATATGTCACAGCTCCTTGGACACCTGATGTTTTTTCTTAGACTTGTATTCATTCCAGCAACTATTTTTTGGGTATCTATTAGGTGCCAGGAGTCCCTTGGCAGTGGAAATGATTAAGCTCTCAGCACCTAAAAGTTGACGGTTTGAGTACACCCAGGGGTGCCTTGGAAGAAAGTCCTGGCAATCTACTTCCAAAAGGTCACAGCCATTAAAAACCTTACGGAGCAGTTCTACTCTGACACACATGGGGTTGCCATGAGTCAGAACTGACTTGATGGCAATTTTTTTTTTTTTTTCAGTTAGGTATCAGGTACCGGGGCTGGCTTGGTAGACGTGTGACCTGGGCAGCTACACAGCAGGACCCCAAGCTCAGAAGGGCCCTGTGCTTGGCTTAATGCACTGTTGTGTTAAAACGCTTAATAATTTTGAACAAAAGGTTCTGCGTTTTTTATTTTGCGCCGAGTCCTTCAAATTATGTACTCTGCCAGTCCTGCTGGGCACTGTGCCAGGATTGGGGATACAGCGGTGAACAGGAGAGACACCGGGGGTGGGGACAGATAATGAAAAATAAATAAATTAACAAATAGGATCATTTCAGATGAGGGGAAGACCTATGAGGAAAATGAAGCAGGAGAACTTGATAATGGGGGACGGAGGGTGCTGGTTGGTGAGAGTGAGCTTCAGGGCTCAGGCAGGAGGTGCAGGGAAGCCCGCCACGTGAATAGTGGGGCCGGGGTTCATGGCCCTTTCTGCCTTGTTCAGCGTTATACCACGTGGCACATGGAAGCTCTCAACGAATATTTTGAATGAATAGAACTTCTGTTTAAAAAGGAAGAGCACCAAATACAGAAAATTAATTCATAATTTACAAGAAACTGGGACAGCACTGCTGACCGATAAGGAACATCTGAGGTTTATTTAAGGTCTCTTTTAGGATCACATGTTATTGCAGTCAGAGGGGACACGCCAAGTCCAGGAAAAACAACCCAGTGGAAAAGTCCGTTACTCACACTCTTCTCCGGACAGAAAAAGAGGGAAGTTTCTTGTTCTGGGCGGATTCCCTTTTTTTTTAAACCATGAACAGTAAAACAGAGGTAGAAAAGAGTTAGGGAGAGAGACAGGCATTGAGGGGGTTTCCTTTCTGTCTGTTTCACAGTATACGTGCCACGAGTTTTGATTTGGTTTTACCATAAGGCACGTACAATGTTTCAGGTGATGGATATAAAAAATGCTGGAAAATCTAGTCTCAACCCTGAGTTTGGCAAAATGAATAGAAAAAGGCCTTTGAATCATCAAAAATGCTCCACTATTCATTAAAAATAAAATACATATATATATACACACACACATACATATAAACCCAAACCCACTGCAGCGTTGCCGTTGAGTAGATTCCGACTCACGGTGACACCGTGTATTATAGAGTAAAACTGCTCCATAGGGTTTTCAAGGCTGCAATCTCTACGGAAAGGAGCCCCGGTAGCACAATGGTTAAAGCAATTGACTGCTAACCGAAAGGTCGGCGGTTCAAAACCATCAGCGGCTTCTCGCGAGAAAGACATGGCAGTCTGCTTCCATAGAGATTTATGGCCTTGGAAGCCCTATGGCAGTGGCCAATCTTTACGGAAGCTGATCGCCAGGCCTTTCTTCTGTGGTACTACTGGGTGGGTTTGAACTGCCAACCTTTAGGTTAGTAGTCTATCACAAACCACTTGCGCCACCCAGGGACCTTAAAAAATAAATACATTTAGTGTTTTATTGTTTGATTTTAAATGTAACATGCATTAAAACAATAGTCAATAGCTAACATTTATTGAGTGCTGTCTAGTACCAGGTACTGTGCTACGTGCTTCACACAGATTATCTTCTTGTATCCTTACAATCACCCTATGAGCTGGTCCTTTTTCGATGACCCTCTACTTTACCAAGCATGATGTCCTTCTCCAAGGACTGATCTCTCCTGACATGTCCAAAATATGTAAGATATAGTCTCGCCATCCTTGCTTCTAAGGAGCATTCTGGTTGTACTTCTTCCAAGACAGACCTGTTTGTTCCTTTGGCAGCTCATGGTATATTCAATATTCTTTGCCAACCCCACAATTCAAAGACGTCAATTCTTCTTCAGTCTTCCTCATTAACTGTCCAGCTTTCGCACGCGTATGAGGCGACTGAAAACACTGTGGCTTGGGTCAGGCGCACCTTAGTCCTCAAGGTGACATCTTTGCTTTTCAACACTTTAAAGAGGTCTTTTGCAACAGATTTGCCCAATGCAATGCGTCTTTTGATTTCCTGACTGCTGTTTCCGTGGGTGTTGATTGTGGATCCAAGTAAAATGAAACCCTCGACAACTTCAATCTTTTCTCCATTTATCATGAGGTTGCTTACTGGTCTAGTTTTGAGGATTTTTCTTTTGTTTATGTTGAGGTGCAATCCATACTGAAGGCTGTGGTCTTTGATCTTCATCAGTAAGTGCTTCAAGTCCTCTTCACTTTCAGCAAGCACTTTCGTTATTAGCTAGACTATTTCTACAATGAGAAATTTCGCTTCATCTACTGATTGGCTACCCAGTGGTACAATTCACATAAGAAAGGCAGGGTAAATTCTGGATTTTTACCTTTATTTACTAATTTCCAAAATAATGAGTTGGCCATATCCAATGGTGGCCAAATCATTTTTTAAAAGTTATTATGAATACAAGGATTTAAATATATTTTATGGGTTTTAATCCATTAAAGTTATTGCCCTTGATGATCTTCAAATTGCCCCATCTTTGGCCAGTAGGAGCTTCCTCAGGTCACCTCCTGAGTGCTTATGACATGACCTTGGAAGTCTTTGATAGCTTTCTTGGCTGCCTGGTATGAGAAGATGCTCACGTTGCACCTTTACTACCCAGCACCTGTGCAGCATCTGTTTTTGTTGTTTGTTTCATTACAAAAATTGAGTTATAATTTATACATAGTAAAATGTATAGCTCTTAAGTATTACAGTTTGATCAATTTTGACAAATGTATACATCTGGGCTACCCACACCCCTACCAAGATATAGCACATTTCCAGAAAGTTCCCTCCATAGTCTTCTCCATCCCCCTGTAAGCAATCATTGTTCTGATTTCTATCCCCCTAAATTAGTTTCTTCTCCTCCAGCTCTTCATATTAAATGAATTATAAGGCATATAATCTTTTGTGTCTGGCTTCTTTCACTCAGCACAATATTTTTGAGATTCATCTGTGGTGCTGCATGCATTAGTAGTACGTTTCTGTTTTATTGCTGAGCAGTACTCCACTGTATAAATATACTACGGTTTATTTTTCCATTCTCCTATTGGTGGAAATCTAGGCTATTTCCAGTTTGGGTGTATTAGAAATAAATCTTTTATAAACATTCTTTCACAAGAGTTTTATTGAGGACATACATTTTTACTTTTCTTGAATAAGTATCTAGGAGTGGAACTGACAGTTCATAGGGTGGATGTATGCCTAGTTTTTTTTAAGCAACTGCCAAAGAGTTTCCAAAGAGGTTGTGCCATTTTACATTCCCACCGACGTGTATGAGAGTTCTGGTTATCCCATATCCTCACCAACATTTGGTATTTTTGCCCCAAAGAGTTTCCAAGGCTGTAATATTTACAGACACAGACTGCCACATCTTTCTCCCACAGACCAGCTGGTGGGTTCAAACTGTTGACCCTTCAGTTAGCAGCTGACCGCTTAACCACTGCGCCACGAGGGCTCCTTTTGGTATTGTTAATCTTCTTAATTTGAGCCATTCCAGTGTGTGTATAATGGTAGATGCATCCGTGTTTAACTTTTTTTAATATATATATGAGTATAGGTTTGGATGGGAGCCTTGGTGGTGCAGTGGTTAAAGTGCTTGGCTGTTAACCGAAAGGTCGGTGGTTCAAACCCACCAACTACTCCATGGGAGAACAATGTGGCAGTCTGCTTCCATAAAGATTTACAGCCTTGGAAACCCTATGGGGCAGTTCTACTCTGTCCTATAGGGTCACTATGAGTAGGAGTTAACTCTACGGCAATGGGTTTAATGGGTTTTATACAGTATGTAATATATACCAGACACTGTTTCATACTTTATCAACCCAATAATATCTATGAGGTAAGTACAATTATTATTACCTCCATTTTTCAGATAAGGAAATTGAGGTACAGAGAGGTTAGTAACTTACATAAAGTCAGTCACCCAGCTAGGAAGTACAAGACCCACACTTTGTCTCCAGGGTTCCAGTTCTTGTATGCTACTCTGCTTCTCCCTAGTGTTAATTAAAGTGACCTTTCCTATAGATTCTTCCTCTAACATTTTGCTGAGATGTGGGCAAATATTTCTCTTCATGATTACTTTTATATTAATTTAAAAACCCTACATTCTTTCATGTAAAGCACATTGACTTTTATTTCTGCTTCTACTCATCTTACTTTGAACTTAAACCTTTCTTTTCTATCAGTACATCTCCAGATATTGTTCCATTCTCTCCCCCAGAGTTTCTTGCTGTGAGCAACCTTTTTTTGTCATTGGTAAACTCTATTATGAGGCCTGACCTTCAAGCATGAGCAGGTATTTTGCCAGTTAGACTGCTTTTGGCAACAACAACAAAAGTGAAGATGGCTTTATTAGTAAGGACTTATTATCTCAGTACCGCATTTTTACGCAAATAACGCACACCTTCTACGTTTGTTTGCCAACCGTGCCCTCCCCTCTTCAAGGTATTTGTGTAAGTGCACTATTCTAATTTTTTTGTTATAGCAACATGTAAAAAAAAATTGGCACAGTGGAGCTTATGAAAATACCTCAGGGAGGTGGGGAGGGCACGGCTGGCAAACAAACGGAGAAGGTACTTGTTACCTGCATAAAAATACAGTATCTAGAGATAGGGTAGTTCCAAGGCTGGTAAAGTCTGAACATTGGCAATGCTATCAAAGGCCCAGGTTTCTTCCATTTTTCCACTCAGCATGTCTCTTCAAGCTAACCTTTCCTCATGATTGCAATATGGCTGCCACACTTTCAGGCATCACATCGCTCCTCCAAAAAAAAAAAAAAAAAAAAAAAAAAGAACCATCTTATTTGTCTCTTTTTAAGAGTAAAGAGAGCTTTTCAAGAAACATATCACTGAACTGACTCTCATTAGCCAGAGGTGGGTCATATGTCTACCTAAACCAATCAGTGGCAAGAAGAACAAGGTCATTCTGATTAGCTTCAATAAGGGCTTCCCAACCAATGTGTGAATATAATGAATTACAGGTGTCCTAAACTCTTGGTCCTTTCAGCAGGATCCAGAGACACGGCAATGGTCACCTCCAGCCATGAGCAGCCTTGTTCATTCACCCTGGGTGCCATACAAACATGATCACTTTCTGTGTATTCTATGACATGCAAAGAAGTTGGAAAAGCATTGGCTTAGAGACCAATCAGGATTTCTCCAAGTTACGTGAGGAAGATATGAATCCCAGAATCAAATCAAGTCTCTCAGGATGAAAGAAGAAAAAGATAGCTGTTGGACGCATGCTTATTAGAAAATGATTACGAAACAAGAGAACTCCTAAGGGAACAAATAGCCAATATTACGCCATACAACCGTCTTGTCTGCATCCCATCTCAGCTGCTGCCTTGATGATTCTGAGTTCCAGACACTCCCTCCTCCTAGTTCAAGATTCAGAGTGCAGGAGTATATAGGTATTGGATGGCCAGGTTGAGGCCCTGGGCCTGCCCCCTATTTGAACCAGGGGCAGATGGAGGAAGATCTGGTCCCCTCAGTGGCCATGGTAGGGAGCATGCACGGGGACCTGCCTCTTTTTTTTTTTTTTTTTTAAATTGTTGTAAGTATACATAGATCTTTGGGTAGCCCAAATGGTTTGTACTGGACTACTAACCTAAAAGTTGGAGGTTGAAACTCACTCAGTAGCACCATAGAAGAAAGGCTTGGCAATCTGCTTCCAAAAGGTCACAGCCATGAAACCCTATGAACAGTTCTACTCTGCACACGTGGGGTTGCCATGAGTTGGAATCCACTTGACTGTAACTGTTTTTTTTTTTTTTTTTTTTAATGATGGCCTGTCAAACCCACCCAGTGGCCTGTGGGAGAAAGGCCTGATGATCTGCTTCCATAAAGATTAAAAAACCAAACCAAACTTGTTGCTGTGGAGTTGATTCCGACTCATAGAGACCCTTTAGGCCAGAACAGAATTGCCCCATAGGGTTTCCAAGACTGTAAATCTTTATGGAAGCAGACTGCCACGTCTTTCTCCCACAGAGCCACTGGTGGGTTTGAACCACTGACCTTTAGGTTAGCAGCCAAGCACTTAACCACTGTGCCACCAGGGCTCCTTCCTTAAAGATTACAGCCAAGAAAACTCTATTGGGCAGTTCTACTCTGTAACACATGGAGTTGCCATGAGTTGGAATCAACCTGATGGCAATAGATAAGTTAAAATGCCGTTTCAGCACTGTAACATGGGACCTGCCTTTTTGCCAGCGCCTGGTGGGCCCCTCCAGAAAGGAGACAGGGGCTAACAGGAAGTAGGCGGTAAGTGCTGGACAGCTAAAAAAATGACACAAGCTCCCTTTGGGGGACTTCCTGAAGCAATTCCAGTTTACCTCAGGTTCAGGCTGGCCCTGGATAAAGTCTATATACAAACAAATCTTCAGGACAATCCATCCCCACCCTCAGGGCGCTATCTCTTGAATAATAGACAAGCCGTTTCAATCATCACCCAGATAATCAGTTCTGGTGCTTCTCCAAATGAGACAAAAGACAGTTTTGTGGCTATGAAATCTCATTGAGAGAATTCAACTCAGGCTAAATTATATTTACATTAATAAATATGGATTTAGAGGGCCTGACAAACTCACAAGCCTCAGGCACCTAAGATGAAAAAAGAAAATAAACAGTGCATCATTCTGTTCTACCCCAAACTTTATCTTCATTTCAAAACAACAACAAAAGGCCTTCATCATCGCTTTCTAATTTGTCTAAATAAAATTGTAAGCATTCACATAAGAGATAAAATAAAATTGGTGAAATCCACTAAATGGGGAAACCAGAGTATAAACCAAACAGTAGAGTGAATATAAAAAGAAATAACTATTCTCAGCTATTTCTAAATCTTAAGATTTTAGTGCATGACAGAGAGGCTATATAAAAATCTGTCTTTATAATACTTGGGTTTTAACCAGCAATATCCAACATAAATCTATTTTAACTATACAAGGAAATTCCAAATGACTTTAAGATGGCAAAGTTTTTCTAAGAAACTAAAACTTGCTCTTAAGCCTGGCTCTGAGAACATATAAATCAGTTTATACGGTGATAAAATACAGAATATGCTTCCCTTGATGTTACCAGTCCAGAGCAACACCAGTGTTCGAAGAATCAAGGCCCTTAAGAAAGTTTTGAAAAATGGACAGCCCCACTAATAAATGAATGAAATGAAAACAGATATGAAATACACATTTTTTGATAGCAGCCAAAAAACACATTGGCTTAATTGTGGGAAAGGGGGATTTTTGTTCATACTCGGTGACAGTATATGTTGATACCTTTTGAGAAGACCAAATTCCTTCCAAAATTCCAGCAATTCCACTTCGAGGCATTTGTTTTACAAAGATTCTCCTGCAAATGTTCAAAGTTTTAGTGTAAGGATGTTCACTGTAACATTGCCTGTCTTCGCAAAATTTGGAAACAACCACAATGCCCATCAATGCAGGACTGACAAAATTAATTCGGGCACATCCATACCATTGAATACTTGGCAGTTATGAAACATCATGAGATTAACTGGAATCTATCTAACATACGTTAGTAAGTGAGAAAGGCAATTTTCCGAGTAAAAGGTATAAGGTGATTTTACCTCTGTAAAAATTTATATTAATGTAATATGGACGTCAGTATATGCTTAGAAAATATCTACATATTTTATATATACTATATACTATATATACTATAACCACTGTTAACAACCATTAAAGAACTTGCACTTTCTAAGTCATGCATTTCTATAACAATTAAATTTATTACAAGGGACATGTATTATTTACAGGATAGAAAAACAAACTCTATGGTTCTCAAACGAGCACAAATATTACCCTTTGCCCAATAATAAGAGCATTCATGGTAATTCACGATCATTATTGAATGGATATACTAGAGACGCCCTTGGAGAGAAACTACTACACGTTGGTGTTGTGTGAGGGAACATCTGAGTAGCGTCAAGGAGGCCACACAATGGTCTTCATCAAATGTTTTGAATAGAAAGTTTGAAAAATTACATACATCCTTGCTACAAAAATTTAAATTCAGAATTATGGAAGTAAAAGTAGTAAAAACTTCTCCCCTCATCCATTTATACTTCTGAGGGATAAAATTATTAACAGTTTGGTATGTCTATTTCCAACCTCTTCTGCCCACGTACATGAACATATATATACGTTTCTCTGACCATATCTATATACCTCCACCCACCTATCAGGGGTTGAACTGCGGTGGCTTGCATGTTGCTATGATGCTGGAAGCTATGCCACCAATATTTCATATACCAGGAGGGTCATCCATGGTGGACAGGTTTCAGCTGTGATTCCAGACTAAGACAGACTAGGAAGAAAGGTCTAGTGATCTACTTCAGAAAAGTAGCCATGATAACTGTATGGATCACAACAGAACATTGTCAGATTTGCTTGCTGTTATGGATTGAATTGTGTCCCCCAAAATATGTGTTGCAAAGCCTAGCCTCTATGCCTGTGGTTATTGGGAATGGGTTGCCTTTGTTATGTTTATGAGACAAGATTAGTGTAGGATGTATTTTGAGTCAATCTCTTTTGAGATTTAAAAGAGATTAAACAAGCAAGCGAGAGAAGCAGAGATGGGGGAAGACAGATGCCAAGCCATATGAAGTTCACTTAGGAGCAGAAGCTCAAAAGAGACAAGGACCTTCCTCAGGAACCAACAGAGAGAGAAAGCCTTCTCCTAGAGCCAGCACCCTGAATTTGGACTTCTAGCCTCCTAAACTGTGAGAAAATACATTTCTGTTGTGAAAGCCACCCACTGGTGGTACTTCTGCTGTAGCAGCACTAGATAACTAGGACAGAATATGGGATGGAGAAGTGGGGTGCTTGCTGATCTAATAAATACCTAAAACGTGGATGTGATTTTGGAATTAGGTAATGGGTAGAGGCTGGAAGAGTTTTAAGGTGCCTAATGGTAAAAGTCTAGATTGCTTTGAAGAGATTGTTGGTAGAATTATGGATGTCAAAGGCAATTCTGGTGAGGACTCAGAAGGCAGTGAGGAGAGCTATAGAGAAATTCTCTGTTGTCTTAGAGAATACATATGGTGCCAGCAACAGAATGTTGCTAGAAATGTGAATGTTAAGTGTGCTTCTGGTGAGGCTTTAAAAGAAAATGATGAACATGGGATTGGACAGTGGAGGAAGGAGGATGCTTTTTATGCAGCGGCAAAGAACTTGTCTGAATTATGTTCAAATGTTTGGTAGAAGGTAGAACTTGAAATTGTAATAGAAATTGTAGATATTTAGCTGAGGAGATTTCTAAGCAAGATCTTAAAGGGGCTGCATGGTTTCTCTTGCCTCTTACAGTAAAATGCAAGAGGAAAAAGATAGGGTAAGATAGATGCCAAAACACATAGAGATCTCCAAGGAACCAGGAAGCAGAAGCTGCAGAGACAAGGACCTTCCTCCAGAGCCGACAGAGAGAGGAAAAGCCTTCTCCTAGAGCTGGCACTCTGAGTTCGGACTTCTAGCCTAAACTGTGAGAAAATAAATTTCTGTTTGTTAAAGCCACCCACTTGTGGTATTTCTGTTACAGCAGCACTAGACGACTAAGACACTTGCTTTGGACACATCATCAGGAGAGATCGATCGCTAGAGGAGGACATCAGGTTTGGTGAAGCAGAGGGACAGCAAGGGTGAGGGAGACCCTTGGTGAGATGGATTGGCACAATAGCCTCAAGGATGGACTCAAACATACCAGCACTCATGAGGATGATGCCGGACTGGGCAAGGTTTTGTTCTGTTGTACATAAGGTCACTGTGAGTCTGAGTCAACTCGACAGTGGTTAACAACACAAAGATATCTATACACATGCACATGTATACACATATATACACATATGCATATATACATACATACATACATACATACATATACTCCATATATTGTTCCGTACTTTGTTTTGGTTTTACCCAAAAATATATCACTAACATTTTTCTGCACATGACATATAGCTCTACTCCATTCTTCCTACTGATTTTATGGAAGTCCATAGTCTGTTATGTACCATCATCTGATGAACCATTCTCCTGTTCACGTCTCCACTAGTTTGTTACGTATTTCAAATAATGGTGCAGAGAAAATCCTTGCACACATATCATTATGTGAGAACGTCCTTAAGATGATTTCCTAAAAAAATGGGAATGTTCGGTCACGTAGGACGTATATCTTCTATTTTGATTAGCTACAACTAAGCTGTCCTACAAAAAGGTTGAGAAGATCAATTATCATTTAATTTTTTTGCTTCAAAATAGCCATCGCTTCTCTTACCTTTATTTTGAGTAACTTCATCTGTGTGAGAGAAGAAGCGAGAATCCCATTTCTAGGACATTTTCCCTTTTCTTTGTTGTCTATTTTAGTAACCAGGACTTTTTTTAAACCATGGTTTATTAAGTTGTGGTCACGTCCCAGCACTGCTCTAGGCAGTCACATGGCATTATCCCATTTAAACCTGACAACAAAACTATTCGATGTCACGTCCCCATTTTATACAGGAGGAAACTGAGGCTCAAAGGGTTTGAGCATCATGCTCTGGGTCACACAGCTAGTAAGGGATGAGGCACAGGATTGGAACCCACATCCATCTGACTCCAACATCCTTAGCTCCCAAAGGACAGGTACAAGTCACTCAAAGGAAGAAAGTCGTTTATCTCATTTAAAAGTCTATCAGAATGATGTCATTAAGTATCTGTGAATAATGAATGAAGCTGCTTTGGCTGAAAAGGCACTGCTGTTTTCTAGGTTGCTCTGTCTTTTTCCTCCCTCAAGCCTGTAACTATTCACCTGTCTGTTCCTGGACAGGTGGTTGCTGGGGAAGAAGAGTGAGCAAGCACTGTGTTTTGAGTAACTCACCTCACTGTTTTTCCCCCTGAGTATCAGTACACCGCAGTGAGGCCCCCATGGCTGCACGCCCATTTCACATACAAGTGACTCAAGCCCATCTAGGCGGTAACACAAGAGGCTCCATGCGTAGCCAGTTCTGTGGGTTTCCATCTTCTCTTTAACTAAGGGAAATAGATGAAGTTGTTCATCAAATTTCCATTTGCTGAACTTCACCAAAATGGACAGCAACCTCCTAAAGAATACACCTATTATGGAATATAACCATATTATTGTTAATTACTAATTACGTCAGGGTCACAAGGCAACTGAAATTGAAATGGAAGAAAAAAAAAAAACAGAAGCTATGCTGGGTAAATATGTTGGCTCACAGTTTTACTTTCAGGAAAATCTCCAAATACAGTTCCATCAGATATACACACATACACATACATACATACTATGTGTACTACATATGTACATATATGTATCTATATGCACACACACACACACACACATATATACACTATATATGTACGTGTATATATATATATATATACACACACATACATATATTTAAAAAACATTTTCCATTTTTCAGATATATATATATACATTTTATGTATTATCTATTTTATGTATGTATCTATTCATAAGCTGAAACACGGTTTATTTAGCTCAGAGAAACTACATCATAAAAGCCAGGAGAAAAGAGAAAACGATAGAAGAAACATAATTTAATTTGATATACTTAAAATACATCGAATATACCGCATAAAGGTGTGGCAACTTCATGCTAAATCTGTAAGGTAACGTGGCCTATGAGACTGAAGAAAATTAAACGGATGTAACTGCATAGTGAATAAAGGATACTGTGCACACTCTGGCACTAACATCTCAAAAAAATTTTTTTTTGAAACTCAGAGTTGGCTTCTGAATTTTACTATATTTTTTTGAATTTTATTAAAGGAAAAATACACTGAAAAACAAATCTCATTTCCAAAAAGAATTTCTGAGAGCAAAATCTTACAAGCTCAGCTAGAACTATATCTGGCATCAATATCTGGAAACTTTAATACGTAAATATCCTAAGGAAGAAAGAGTCCCGTAAATTTAAGTGTGAGCTGACAGTTAAGATTCTTTATATTCTTACCAAATTGTTTCAGACTTAAACACTAAATTAATTTTAAAACTGGTACTAATCTATTTATTAAAATCAAATGTTCTTTCTCTTGAGGAAATATTTGGGAAATAGTTGTTTTTTTCTTTCACTTGTCACTCCAGAGATTATGTTCTATCATTATTTGAGGTTGATGATTAGACATAATAACCCAGTTCTTGAAACGTAAAGGGTCAAACTCTTTATATCGTCTGTGCTTGCAGAATTTTAAAAAACTTGGACACTGCCAAAGAGTTGGTGAAAGCAAGTTTTAATTAAACACTAACAGCGACCAGAAAAGTAATGGTATTTTGCTCTCAAGAATCCAGACAAATGCAAAGCGCCCTTCCATTCTTTAAACTGCAGTCGATGGGAACGACTTGAGACAGGGTCGGAATGATAAGCAACATCCACAAGAATGCTAAGAAAAGAAAGCCAAAGGTCTGAAATGTCTCTTAGCATTTGTCAGGAAAAACAGGGCACCTTCCAGAGCCTAACCACAGGGCTGGGTGCAGGAAATAGCGATCACTTGACAGTCTATGCTGACGAGAACTGCATGAACTGCTGGCGTCCCCACCCTGGACTGGGCATGGGTGGACGGCACTTGCAGTTGGCTGTACGTGAAGGCTGGGATTCTTGGGTGAGCCTGTTTTCACAGGGGCTGGAGGAAATAACCAACTCTGCTATCTAAAATGCTGCTTCCCTAATGAAACAGTCATCAGAGAAGCCAAATGACTGTATTCTCAATCAACTTACACTGGCTTGGGGCTATTTTCAATAATGAAAAAGAATCAACACTCCGTACAAATATAAACACGAATGGTTTTTTTCCTCTGTGACGTTTCCAGAACCTTAGTATGCAAATGCTGTCTTTGGACCAAACCAAAAACAAACCCGTTGCCTTCGAGTGGATTCTGATTCATAGTGACCCTACGGGACAGAGTAGAACTGTCCAGTTGGGTTCCCAAGGAACGGCTGGTGGATTCAGACTGCTGACCTTTTAGTTAGCAGCTGAGCTCTTAACCACTGTACCACCACAGAGTCCTTCAAATGCTCCTCCCTCCCCCTTTTCCAAATGCTGCTTCCTCTCCCTCCTCCAAATGTTTAGTGTCTTCATACACCATGGATTCCCTGGGTGGTGCAAATGGTTAAAATGGTCAACTGCTAACTGAAAGGCTGACGGTTCAAGTCTACCCAGAAGAACCTCAGAAGAAAGGCCTCGTGATCTACTTTTGAAACGTCAGTCACTGAAAACCCTGTGGAGCACAGTTCCACTCTGACACACATGCAGTCAGAATTGACTTTTCAGCGACTGTTTTTTTTTTCATATACCACCTGCTGCCACTGCCCTAGACCAGGTCCCCATCATCTCTCAGCTGGACATTGGAAACACACTCCTAACTGTTCTTACCCCTTTCGAGCCATTGTCCCAGAACGGCCAGAGCAAGATGTTTAAAACGTAAAGCAAATTCATTCATTCATTTATGCAACAAACACTTCTGAAGAACATACTAGGTTCCAGGCACTGTTCCAGGTACTAAGTATACCACACTGAACAAAGCAAAGTACTTGCACTCCTTTAGTTAACATTCTGGTGGAGAGATACAAATTAAGCATTTGAAAAAATAAATCCATAACATCAGATGGTGATAAGGGTTATGGAGAAAAATAAAGCAGGAAAAGAGATGGAGCAGGAGGGATGGCTCTTGGGTTGGGTGACATCTAAACAGAGACCTGGAAGGAGTGAGAGGCAAGCAGGCATGAAGACTTCTGGGTGACGACGCTCCAGGTAGAGAAACTCCAAGAGCAAAGGCCCTGAGGCTGGGATGTGCATGGTAGGTCTGAGGGACAGCAAGGAGGCCAGATTGGCTGGAGAAGAGTTAGAGAAAAGAGTATTGGGCATTAAGACCAGAGGTGGTCTGTATTTGCTGGGAGGTATTGGGCAGCCTGGGGGAAGGGGTGCCGATCATGTAAGGTTGGCTTTTTCTGTGAATTGTGAACCCATTGGAGAAGAATGATACGATTTGACTTAATTTCACAAGGTTACCCTGGAGGCTGTTGTAGACTGTAGGAAGGAAATGGCATTAGCAGAGAAGCCAGGTGAGAAACGAGGGTGGCTTGGTCCAGCGTCATGGTGGAGAAGTTGTTGAAAAGTGGATTAGAGATGTAGTTTGAGGTAGCGCCTATGGGATTTGCTGATGGGTTAGATGTGGAAAATGAGAGTCAAGGATGGCCCAAGGCTGTCGTCTGACCATCTGGAAGGATTGAGTTGCCAATTTACTGAGGAAGGAGCAAGTTTTGGTGGGAAGATAAGGAGTTCAGATTTGGACATGTCAAGTTTGAGATGCAGATTATTCAAGCAAGTGGAGATATCAAGGACACAGCTGGATATACAGGTCTGGACTTGAGAGGTCCAGGCTGAAGATACGAATACCCCACAAGAAAGTAAGTTCCAGGACGGCAGGGATTTTTGTTTCCTTTGCTTATTGCTCTATCTCCACTGCCTAGACCAGGCCCAGAATATAATAGGCCCTCAGTAAATATCTGTTGAATGAATGAATAAGTCATTCCTCCACTTAAAACACCATACTTACAGAGAAATCCAGAATTCTACCAGGGTACTGTGTGATCTAGTCCCTTTTGCCTCTCCAAACCCACCCCCTGATACTCTCTACATTTCTTGCTACCCTCTAGCCACTCTCCCTTTCTGTAACACTTTTTCCTGCCTCAGTGCCTTTGCACCTGCTATTGCCTCCGTTTGGAATGCTGTCCTTCTCGACCTGCAAATGTCAAGCTCCTTCTCATCCTTTGGGTCTCGGCTTTAATAAGCCCTCTGGAGAGAAACCCACTGTTACTTTTTTGTTATTTTTCCGGTCATCTTCAGTGGACTGTGAGCTCCATAAGGGTAGGGCCCATATCTATTTGTTACATTGTTGTATCTCAAATATTCAGAGAAGTGCCCGGAAGGTAATAAATACTGCTCAGTAAACAATGAATGACGTTTTCTGATGGAATAGTAGTATGCCAGACATTGTCTCTAAGTATTATATTTGTGTGCAGGCGTATTTATGGTAAACACACACATTCACTTCATTTTCACAACTACCCTAGGAGGCAATATAATATTATTATTATTGCCAATTTACAGATAGAAAAATGAGGCATAGAGAGGTGAAGGAACTTCCCAAGGTTACACACATAACAGGTAGTGAAGTTGGAATTTGAACACAGGCAGTCTAGCTCCAGTCTGTGCACTTAACCACTAAGATGTACTAGAATCCTCCTTGTGCTAATGTGAATCCCTCCATGATTTGACTTTAGGGATAACTGGGGGGAGAGGAGGGGAGAAAATTTGCACCCACGGGTTTGTGGATGCTTGCACACTTGCAATTAGAAACTGACTTCATGCCAAAGGTTTTTTTATGGATTCAGTTGGGCCCCCCAACTTCAAAAAAAAAAAGTGCTGTAAATCCTAACCCATATACCTGTGGAGTAATCCTATTTGGGAATAGGGTTTTCTTTGTTGCGTTAGTGAGGCCATATCAGTGTAGAGTGTGCCTTAAACCTACTCACTTTTGAAATATAAAAGAGCAGATTAGGTGCAGAAGAAAACAGACACAAGGGGAAGACCCACACTGTCTGAAGATGAAAGAGGTCGACCAGTCTGTAAGGCCAAGAACTTCAAGCACTGCCCGCTAGAGAAACTGAGAAAAAAAAATTCCCCCACGGAGAACAGAGAAAGTGCTTTCCCTTATGGCCAGCGGCCCTGAATTTGGACTTCCAGCCTCCTAAATGTGAGAAAATAAACTTCTGTTTGTTAAAGCCATGCACTTGGGTATTTGTCATGGCAACACTAAGAAACTAAGACAGCTTTGTCTTCTTTTAAAGTGGAAAGATCCCTTCAAGAAATAGAGTGGGCACTATCATCAGCCCTTTACACTTTAGTCTAAATGAATTTATCAATTCCTGCTATGGCTACAGGGTTTGGTATAGGGAGAGATTAGAGACTGAGAGAGTCCTAGGAAGTACTCCATGAAGGCAAACATGGAAAAGGAAGAGGCTGAATGGTTTGAAAATTAACTCCATTTCTTCTAACGGCTCAAGTGAATGGGATTTGGATTTAGCCAGATCTGAGTTCAAATCTTTGCTCTTGGACAAATTACTTAACATCGCTAAACAATTTCTGCATCCGCCAAATGGGTTTTTTAAAATAATTTATTTTTGTTGTTGTTGAGAACACACACAGAAAAACATACACCAATTCAATAGTTTCTACATGTAGGATTCAGTGACACTGATTACATTATTCGAGTTGTGCAGCCATTCTCACCCTCCTTTTCTGAGTTTTTCTTCTCCCATTGCCGAATGGGTTTAATAATATCTACTCCATGCTGTTGGTAGGAGAATTAAAAGAGATGGTACATACAAAATGCTTAGCACTATGTCTGACACATAGAAAATGTTCACTAAATAGAAATAATTCTAGCTGACACTTTTCCAATGCTTACCCTGAGTCAGGCACCCTATGAGACCCGCATTTACATAATCTCATTTTGTCTCCACAACAATGTTAGGAGTTGGGTGCTGCTATCATCCTCATCTCATACACGAGGAAATGAGGTACCGAGAGGTCAAGTAACCTGCCCACGTCACAAAGGTATTCAGTGGTGGCTTAGGGCTTAAATACCAGCCAGAGCTTGCACTCATAACTACTATCATGATAACTTTTGGGTTATGATGAAGTTTACGCAACCAGTACAATTTTTTTGCTTTTTTTAGAATTAACACCATTCTTTTAAAAAAATTTTTTTATTTTACCTTAGATGAAGGTTTACAGAGCAAACTAGTTTCTCATTAACCACACATTGTTTTGTGACATTGGTTGCCAACCCCACTGCATGTCAACACTCTCCCCTTCTTGATCTTGGGTTCCCCGTTACCAGTTTTCCTGTCCCCTCCTGCCTTCTCGTCCTTGTCCCTGGGCTGGTGTGCCCCTTTAGTCTCATTTTGTTTTATGCGCCTATTTTGTTTTATTGGCTGACGGGTGAACCTCAGGAGTGACTTCATTACTGGGCTATAAGGGTGGGGCTACAAATTTTTTACTTTTGAAAAAACTACTATTTCTCAACCAGTGTTATTGTTAACATTTATACCAAACTTAGAATGTAGATCTTATTTTAGTTTTTTTGTGTAAATAAAGAAATAGGCTCAGAGCCATTAATTAGCTTGCTCAAGGTCACACAGCTGGGTAAGAGGTGGAGCCTTGATTTAACTCAGGTCCTGCTGGCTATAACCAAATCCGTGCGGTTGAGTTGATTCTGACTCATAGTAACCCTATAGGACACAGTAGAATTGACCCATAGGCAAGGACGGATTACCCAATAAGTAAGGTATGCATGGGCTTACATGCGCTTAAGCCCGTGTGTATCTTGCTTATTGGGTGATCCGTCCCTGCCCATACGGTTTTCAAGGCTGTAATCTTTGCAGAAGCAGACTGCCATATCTTTCCTCCGCGGAGCAATTGGTGAGTTCGAACCACCAACTTTTAGGTTGGCAGCTGAGCACTTAAACCACTGTGCCACCAGGGCTCCTTCAGCTGACTATTGCCCATACTATTTCCCTATTTTATTAAGGTTCTTTTTTCTCTTAGATAATAAGCATCTAATCACATTTTAATGAGACAAACTAATTCCTGTAAAAATATATGCTGGCTACATTACCCAAGGGCAGCATGATGTTTGTAATAACTGGGTTTCCTTAGCAGTCACAGATGTGACGGTCTGTCTCTAAGGAGAGCTGACACAGATGGGAAGAGATAGACAGCAGCCAATCGGGTCCCACAGCCTTACTGAGTGGGGTCTGGGTCGTGGGATGGAAAAAGTTTAATAGCTTCCTGTTAGGGAGACAGAAATAAAAGAGCTAAAATAGTAAGTCTTTGCTTTCACAGAATATGTCAAACAGCAGCATTAAGACGCCAGAGCCTCCTGATAAGAAGCTGTGCCACGAACAACCGCATGTGCCATAATGTGCTTACATGGTGGTCAGTGGGCCCCTTTCCTGGCTGCCATCCCAAACTATAAATATTAATCTGGGGGAAGGGGAAGAAGGAGGAGGATCCTCATATATTTTTATAAGCTCTAAAAGTTATTCATATGAGAATATTGCACATATAAAGATAATTACATCAGCCATCATCCATCCATCCATCTACCCATCCATCCATCCATCCATCCATCCATCCAACCATTCATCCATCCATCTATTCATCTATCCATCCATCTATCCAACAACCATTCATCCATCCATCTATTCATCTATCCATCCATCTATCCAACAACCATTCATCCATCCATCCCCCACTCTGAGGATCTGAACTCAAGCAGTCTGTGTTCACAGACTTCATTTTGAAACACTAGGATGGATATGTTTCTATCAAGTGTTCGTTGAATGAATAATTAAGTGAATAAATGATAAGATATTACTTTTACATGCTATTTATCTTTCAATAAATAAAGCAGCAAGTTGATAGCAAGAGCTCTGTTGGTTCTGCTTGTACTCTGTTCAAAACCTAGCACCTTGCCTTATTAGCAATATGAAAATATAAAATCAATAAAAGGGGTTCATGATATCATCTTGAAGAGTTGTTATAAAGATTAAAGATAAGGCACAACATTCAATAAAGTTTAAAATTTAGAAACGCCACTTTTTGGTATTATCTTATAGAAACCCTTGCTCATGTGCACAAGGAGACAAATACAAACATTTTCACTGCAGTATTTTCAAACCAAAAAATCAGAAACGACTTAAATGTTCATCAACAAGAGATTGGGATATTCATGTACTGGAACACAGGGGTGAAAAGGAATTTAAAGATAAATTTCAAAAACTTAATGACAGCAAAGATAACAGAGTTATACATGTATGTGTAGATTTCACAAACAATATTATATATTATTTATAGATACAAATATACGTGGCAAAATTATAAAAACACACATGGGAATGAAAAACACCAACTTCAGGGTAGGATTTTCTCTAGGTAGAGAGGGGAGGTAAGAAAGAGGTTTCAACTGAATTGATAGAATTTTATTTCATTACAAAAAATGTATGAAGCAAATATAGCCCAATGTTAAGGTATTTTAAAACTGAGCAGTGGGTGCATAGACTTTTAAAAGAAATATTTGATTGTATCTTAGTGAAAGCATACACAGCGAAACAGGTTCCCGTTCCACAATTTCTACACCTATTGTTCAGTGACATTGGTTACATTACTCACTCTGTGTCAACATTCTCTTTATTTCCATTTTAGTTGCTCCATTCCCCTTAACTTTCTCTTACTGTCTCTCAATCTTCTCATCCATGGTTTAGAGTAACTGTTAACCATTTGGTCTCATATAAGTAATTTTTTCAAAGAGCACAGTACTCAAGAATGGGTGCACAGACTTTTAGCTATATTATTTTTTACAATTTTTGCATGCTGAAATAATCCCTAAAAGTTTTTCTTCTTCTTTTAAGATAACACACATAAAATGCTGAACATAGGGTCTGGTACACAGCAGCTGCTCAGTAATGGGTAGCTGTTAGTTAATATGGAAACTCTGGTGGCGTAGTGGTTAAGAGCTACATCTGCTAACCAAAGGGTTGGCAGTTTATATCCACCAGGTGCTCCCTGGAAACTCTATGGGGCAGTTCTACTCTGTCCTATAGGGTGGCTATGAGTCGGAATCGACTTGATGGCAAGTTGTTTTTTTTTTTTAATTAGTCAAGATAATGAGACTGTAAAAAAGCACAGTTTAAAGGGAAAATAGCTATTTAAGCAAAAAGTTTTACCCAAACACAAAATGCAAGAGACTAAAAACAATGAAGACAACAGGTGGAAATGGTACTATTTAACTTCACCATATTAGCTATCCTATTTCACATTAAATGTTCATGTCAAGGATGCACATACACGCATAGGTACATACCTGTAGTTACATATGGACTTTGATTTAAAATTTTTTTTCATGAGAGCTTAGTAATTTCTGTCTCCTTTCTATGCTGTAAGTCATATGGTCTTGTTCATAAAATTTAGAAATAGAGATCTTATTCCCCATTTGAGTCATTCAAACTTTTCCACAACAACCAGCTGGGGCATTCACAAACACAATGTTCAGGATAAACATAAGTAGGGAATGAGCAAGGAAGTTATTTTATGTTGCAGCTCCACCAAAAAATGATGCAATGGGAAAAACAAACAAATCTGAAAAGGCACAAGATTCCATTCTTAACCTGGTGTTTTTCAACACCAACAAAGTTTCAAAAATGCTTTTCAAAGATCCTCAGGCTAATCTTGTTGACCTCAAATGACTTGGTCGTTTGGAAATACATTTATGTCAAGTGATGGGCTAAAATATTAAGACAGTTGTCCTTATCAGTGTTTGGTTAGCATCTTAGTTCCCTGCCATAAAATCTTAGTCTTTGGTCAACAGAAAAAGTGGAAAATGAATTTCCTAGTGAAAAGTGGGCTCCTATTTAATTTACCAGGCCCATGGATGGTGCAAATAGTTTGTGTTTGACCACTAATCTAAAAGTTGGTGGTTGAAACCCACCCAGAGGGGCCATGAAAAAAAAAAAGCCTGGAAATCTGCTTCTATAAAAATTACAGCCAAGAAAACCCTATGGAGCTCAGTTCTACTCTGTAACACATGAGGTCACCATGAGTTGGAATCAACTCAATGGCAATGGGATTATTTATCAACCAAGTTTTCCCTGCCTTCTGTATCTGTTACTATTAGTAGCTGAATTCACTGGCTACGGAATCCCTTCAACAGAGTGTAGAGTCTATAGCCTGATGGTGTGGGCTATGTTTTAAGCCAGATTCTATACCCTTCATAGCAATGCAATCCTCACTCTCTGCTTCCCTCCTGCTGGCCCTACCTTAGTCCAAGCTGCGATCCTAACACCTGTTGGGGTAGGCATTTGTAGAAGATGCCGTATCATCCAGACCCCCCTTAAGGCCTGAAGGACTTATTCTCCAAGCTCTTGGTAGTGTTGTGAGCTTACAGATCTCAACAAAAGCTGCCTAGTCCAAGTTCACACCCCTTTCCCAGGGGTTGCCCACCTCCAATGATGGGTTGATATTGGTGGGGGAAGGTCCAGCTCTCTTGTTCCAATGGGGGACAACTCTCAGCTTCAAACCTACCTGCGAGTTCTGAGGCCTTTATTGAGCCTGAATTGTAGCCCAACCTCTCCCTCGGCTCAATGCTACTACTTTCTGTTCCCTTCCATAGGTGTTGATCCTAAGAATGCTCTCAGATGAACTTCCTGCATTAATCTCCATTTCAAAGTTTGCCTCCTAAGGAACCAAATCTACATCAGCATTCATGTTGTTCCACAGTAGGAATGCACTTCCTGGCTCTGTGGTTGGGTGGGTCCTGTGACCAGTCCTGGCCAGTGACTTATGAGAAGTGACAGGAGCCACTGAGAAGCCAAGCATTTAACCCTTTCAAAACCCATGGGACAAACGGATCCCACCCACTTTTTATGCCCCTGGAGTTCTTTGGAAATGAGGTAGCCCAATTTTAATGTGTTTAGCCTCAAGGTGGGAGCCTTCTGAAATGTGTGAAACTCAAGAACCCTGAGTCACAGTCTCATTTTTGTGTAGATTGAGCATTGTCTTAGGTGATGCCTCCTGGATGTTTGACAGGTTTGTCTTTATTTATGTGAGATAAGCCTCACCACTATGTTTTCCAGTTACTGTGTTCTTGGGAGAACGTACTTATGGCGAGAATAAGCTATTGCCAGTCTTCATTCATAGTGGTCATTTTCTCCCTGACACCATTTATTGTTTCAGGTGTTACTGGTTCCCTGCTTTTCTACCTTCTGAACAGTAAATAATACCTTTGAAATAAATAATGCATTGTGGTGGTACTTTTCAAGAGATTGGAACCCTGTAAGTTATTCTTATCCTACATTCAATCTTAGGGCCCCATCATTGCTTCCACATGTGGCAGGTGGAATGCACCGCTGTGAACAGTTCTGCAGTATTCCAGGGCAGCTGTTTCTGCTTCTTAGCTGTTAGTGCTGCTTTTGTTATAATGAAGAATACATAGTAGTGGTAATTTTCCTCAGATTTAAATTCCTTTAGTTTTATTTATTTGGGCTGTCAGTACTACTTTTGCAGTAATGAAAAATGCTTGCAGTGGTAATTTTCCTGAGATACAAAATCCCTTAGCTTTATTTATTCGGGCTGTAAGTACTTCCTTACTGCAGTAAGGAAGAATGCATTGTACCATATTTTGAAAAGTTTCATGAAAAATAATAAAAAGGTTAAGAAATTGCCAAGTGCCTTCATGTTTTACAAATTTTTAAGAAATAAAAAAAAAATTTATAATTGACTCATATCGATAGGATTTACTACGTCCAGCAACTGCTGGGACATACAGGATCCCAGATAGTGGGTATCAAAATCCATAACTCATAACAAAAATTCTGAATTGGTCCTTAAATCAGCATGCCTTCATTAGTGAAAACACATAGTAGCAACAAAAAATTCAAAGGAGACAATAATTGGATCTTGTTAATTACCAGTGCAAAACCCTACCTAGCTCTTCACCCTCTGTCATGGCAACTGATCTTTGAAGGACAAGTAGGGGTTAGCTAGACAAAGAAAGGCAGAACGCTCAACCCATGACTTGACAGGTAATGTGAGTGGAAAAATAAACGTTTACTGGTTTAAGCCTCTAGAATTCTGGAGTTGTTTGTTGCCACAGCAACCCATGTTATCCTGACTTATACACCTACATCACTGCAACAGTCTCCTAATTGACCTTCCTTTCCTGTCTCCAGTATGCCACCTTCTCCAAAATCTACCAGCCTCAATGATGTCAGTCACAGTTCTAAATCAACCTCTCCCCTCCTGTCAAAGTTCAGAAGAAAAACTTCAAAATCTTAGTCTTAAAATACTGATTATTCAAGTTCAGGTATTATTCTCTCTCTCTCATCTCTCTACTCATCAGCCTTAAAAGACTCCATAATCCGCTCCCCCCAAGTCATGCTGTTCCATACCTAAAATGCCCTTCTGCCTTTCTTCATCCAGCTAACTTTTACTTGTCCTTCAAAGATTAGCTGAAGAATCACCTCCTCCAGGAAGTCTCCTTGGCTCCCTCTCCCCTTTTGCTTTACACTTGTCTAATTTAGACCCCCCCCCTTCTGTGCTCTCCTATAACACCCTGAACATAGCCCTTTCATAGAGTTTGATTTCCTTAACTTTCTTACATGATACTATATATTTACTGAGGGCAGGAACAATGTCTGTTTTGACTTTATCTTGGCTAACATCTTGACAGTCACTAGGACACAGGGAGCACTTGTTAACTATTTTTGGTATGAATGAATAAACAAATGTGATGAGTCAATCTATAACTCAATCATTATGTTTTACAACGAAGCACCTTGTAAGGGTAAACTGAGCACTCATCCTGAATATTTGTTTATTAATCTCCTAGTTTTTTGATGAGAAAATTCTTCCAGTGCTATTTTTCTGATTGAATGCTGAACCTTTCTTTTTCTAGCACTCTCCACCCAATGCATTGCTTTCCTTCTAGTCCAGGGATTGGCAAACTTTTTCTATAAAGAGCCAGGCAGTAAATATTTTCAGCTTTGTGGGCAATACAGTCTTTATTACAGCTACTCAATGCTGCCTGCCGTGATAGGGAGAAAGCAGCCATAGACAACACATAAATGAATGAACACTGCTGTCTGCCAAATAGAATTTTATTTACAAAACAGGTGGCAGTCCATTTTTGCCTGTGGGCTGTAGCTTGCCAGCCCGCCTTCTAGCCAAGGAGCCCTGGTGGTGCAGTGGTTGAAGCACTCGGCTGCTAAACAAAAGTTTCGCCGTTCAAAACTACCAGATGCTCTGTGGGAGACAGATGTGGCAGTCTGCTTCCGTAAAGATTTACAGCCTTGGAAAAGCAGTTCTTCTCTATCCTAGAGGGTGACTATGAGTTGGAGTTGACTCAACAGCAATGAAGCTTTTTTTTTAAATGAAGAGTAAAGGTTGGGAGCAGGCGAAGTATATGTGGTTTGAAGTGCTCACAGATCACTGACTGCCCCATGGGGAACTGCTTTTGGGGGACTTGGTCTTTGCCAACCAACATGGCAAGATACAAAGTTCAGGTGCTACCAGCCTGTGGATCATCAGAGTGTTGGATATAGAGATACTGTCTCCTCAGAGACCCTAGTGTGAGATGCCTATGACCTCCTAGATATTATCTAAGGGCTTAAAAAAGGACATGGGTCTACTATGTGAAAGACAAGTCCAAATACTCAAGGTCCACTCCGCATACACTGCTGTGGGAAACCCCACCATTTTACTGAACATCCTCACATGTTATGATGGTAAGTCAGTTCGAAGAGAACTATTCTTACTTACAAAAAATGATAGTAATACTCAACACCAGTTGCCACTGAATCAACTCCTACTCATGGTGACCCCATGTGTGTCAGAGTAGAACTGTGCTCCATAGAGTTTTCAATGGCTGATTTTTTGGAAGTAGATCTCCAGGCCTTTCTTTTGAGCAGCCTCTGGATGGCCTTGAACCTCCAACCTTTTGGTTAGCAGTTGAGCATGTTAACCCCACTTGCAACACCTACAGATTCCTGTAATACTTCTAACCTGTTAAAACCCGTTGCCGTCCAGTGGATTCCAACTCATAGCAACTCTACAGGACAGGGTAGAATTGCCCTGTAGGGTTTCCAAGGAGCAGCTGGCAGATTCAAACTGCCGACCTTTTGGTTAGCAGGCGAGCTCTTAACTACTTTGCCGCGAGGGCTCAGTAATACTCCTGTCGTTGTTGTTGTTGTGTGCCATCGAGTCAATTCCAACTCACAGCGACCCTATAGGAGTAGAACTTCCCCATAAGGTGGTGGATTTGAACTGCTGACCTTTTGGTTGGCAGCCAAGCTCTTAACCTCTGTGCCACCAGGGCTCCCTTACTACTCCTAACTACCCTTTATCAAGAACTTGCTATGGGTGTGGCGTTAAGTCCTTTATATAACCAAAAGCCAACATTAATTGACTATTCGACTGTGCCAGGCATGGTGCTGAACATTATACACAATCTAGTGAATTTCTTACCTTACTCCATAATGCAGGTCTTACTGTTCTTCCAACTCACACAGAAGAAAATGGGACTCAGAGAGGGAAAGCAGTTTGTTCAAGGTCAAATTTGCTCAAATTCGAAGCCAGGCTTCAACCTCCGTCCTGCTTGAGCCCACAGCCTGAGTGTTCAGTACTGCACGCACCCTCTCCGTGCCAGCTGCCTGACTCAGGGGAGCTATCCAGCCTCTGACATGGTCGCTTAATGTCTCAGATTCTGTCCAAGCTGCCTCCTGCTGGAGGCAATGACTCCATTCAACGTTTCCAAGAAATTCTACCTTTGGGACCCCAGGTTTGTTAGACCCTATCACATTTAATCAAAGGCAAAAGGTGTTGATCTTCTTTTTCTCAACAACATTCTCCCATCATTTTCCACCTCAATTATTATTCAATCCAATTAGTTGCTGAAACTCAGCCCACCCAGACAAGCTATAAGCAGGGTAGATATACGGCTGATGAATCCGCGTTTAGAATTCAGCCTAATGCGCCGTGGTTGAAGCACTTGTCTGCTGACCAAAAGGTCAACAGTTTCGAACACACTAGCTGCTCCACAGGAGAAAGATGTGGCAGTCAGCTTCCATAAAGACTACAGCCTTGGAAACCCTATGGGGCAATTCTACTCTGCCCTACAGGGTCGCTGTGAGTTGGAATAGACTTGATGGCAGTGGGCTTGGCTTTTTTGTTACTTGAAGGTGAATACCCTGTGCCTACTACTTTAACCAAATTCAAACTTTCACTCATAAAGCACGTCTTTGTTAAAAGGCAGCTTCAGTGCAGCCTGCTTTTTATTTAGTCACATTCCTACAGAAATGCCTTATAACCAGTATTTTAATTATTCATGGTTGTTGGCAAATTAAGTCTCTTGCCTCTCCAATATCTAGAAGTGGAGGAAATGTTCAATTCCAAAGAAATTATGTTTCCCTAGCTTTGCTAACCAGGCAATGATGCTGCTGCCAAATGTCTCAAGAATAGGTGGGCAATCCTAGTTCATTGATAGTATATGAATAAACAAAACACCCTCAGGGAATTGCCAGGTATTTCATGTAATGGATCTCTCCTGCCCCACCCTTACTTCTCCCTAGAGTGACTGAGCATTGGATTTCCTTACAAACAAGACTAGTCAGGCTAGTAGCAAGAAAAATAACACCTTTGTATCATCAAGCTGACGAAAAATGGGGTTCAGGAAAATATGTAACTCTCTGGTGTGTGTTTCCAGTTCATACGCCAGAAAGCTGGGCAGTACAGTGGGACATACCCTTGATGGTTCAGAGTTTAGAATTACTGGATAGCAATATGTCTGGGTATTGTAATAATGAGCCCACGGGCCCTTAACGCAAATTACTGTGGCCAAAATACTTACAAAGATGTTTGTGCGTTAATCTGTGTACTCATCTTGAAAAAATAACTATTTTATTTAAGGAGCACCAGATGTGAGATTCCAATAATGCAGGTGTAGTGGCCATTGCTGGTTGGGTCCCAAGCATGTATTTACCTTCCCTTGTCTTTTGGCAGGCACGTGGTCTGAGTGGGGTCAATCTCACTCCCAGTTTCAAAAATGGGCCCTCTGGCCCACAGGCCAAGCCAATCAATGAGATCTAGTCTTTCTCAACCTTTTTTTCCATGATCACTCCCCTGAAATTTTAGTGCCACAGATATACTGTATAACTGTTTATGTACTGTATATATACATAAAAGGAGTAAGTTTTTTTAGTCTTCTACTCCCAAAGAAATAATTTTCAGCCCTTTGGGGGCAATACAACTAGCATGAAGAATGCATGGATTGTAATGCCATCCCCTGTGCCTATCAGTGCATGGTACTGGGTGTGGACACAAGACCTAAGTTGGCCTATCAAGTAAAATCTTGGCCTTTTTTTTTTTTTACAGTTGTTGAGCATGAGAAATTCTCTTTCCTCTTGAGTGGTTTTATATATATATGTAAGGACTGGAACTTCTAGAACTATATACTATCATGAGGGAAGAAACCAGCTGAGGATAAAGCCAGCACATGGATAAGACCAGAGCTGAAAGAATCACGGCAACAAGCACAGTGCCCAGATCAAACTATGCCTGAAGTTGATTCTACTGCAAGATTTTTCAGTTGGTTGTGTCAAAAGTTACTTCTTTTTACTCTGTAGGTGAGTTTGAGTTGGGTTTCCTATTACATTAAAAATCATCTTAACTGACAGAACAGATAACATATATTGAGTGCTTCCTAAGATCTAGGCATTGTGCTAAATATCTTACATATCAATTACGTCTCTTATCAAACCTCTGTGATTAGTACAATTATACTTCCCACATGATAATGAAGACACTAAAGTGTAGTAAGATTAAGTAACTTACCCAGGTCACACATAGGAAGAAGCAGAATCCACCACTATGTCTATTTAACTTTGAACCTAAGGTATTCATCACTCTATTTTACTGAATCTCAGTTCTACACGATTTTAGTCACTTCTGGTTCAATATTTAAAAGGCATTAAAGAGTTTGTTTTGAGCATTATGCTGTTGTAAAGAATTATCTATATGTGATCAAATTGACAACAGCAACTAGAAAGGTTAGATGGGACGCTTAGGGGGCACTGAGTTTATGCTAATACTAGTAAAATAATTTGGAGAAGGATAGAGAGAATGGCTGCACAATTTGAAGAACGTAATCAATGTCACTAAATTGTACATGCAGAAATTGTTGAACTGGTGTATGTTTTGCTATGTATATTTTCATCAAAAATAAATAAATACATATGTAAAATAAAAATAATAAAAGGCATTAAAGAAAGTGATGTTTCTTTTCAAACAATTAACTATATTGTGCAATTAAGAATTCTATGGTTCTCTCAAGTTTTAAAATATTTTCAAAAATCCTATTTCTTTGAAGATACAGAAAAGTTCAAACTTAGCGATCACTTTCTTCTACTTATGATTCAATACTCATAAAAATGTCATCATTTTAGATGTTCTTTCTTACCATTATGAGAGGCTATCGGCTCAGCCACCATCCATTTTACAGCAGAGAAAACATATATTTTAGTTATTAGTCCTTCAAGTTGCTGTTCTGCATAAAAATAATTATTGATCAATTATAGAGATCCCATGGGTTCCCATGTTTTGGGAACCTCCATTTTTGAATTGGTCAGTAACAGCATGAGAGATAAGCCATAAATCCCCTGAATCCTTGGGGAGCAGGCACAGAGCCTGTCTGCTGGGTCACAATATTTGCATTCCCCTTTTAAAAGTTTTTCAAACATTAAAAAGAAACACAACAACTAGGTGAGAGGCACTTCCCCTCCACACCAAGCTGAGCGGTGATTTCCCAATTTTCTCCAAAAAGCCAGATGAGCTGTGTAATGTGGCCAGATGGGATATACCCACAGCTCCCTAATACTCTCAAGCCCCCACGTGCTGCCCTGTTTCTCAACCTGGCTCTTGGACTCCATTTCAGAATAGAAGATATCACAGACATGCTATATAAAAGCAAGAGCTGCTAAAGTACAAGCCAAAACATTCCTCCCATTTTAACCAGGACAACAAGGGGACCGTGATTCTTTAGACTCCCACACTCTAATCTCAGGCATGGTCTTTGAATTTTGTGTGACTGAGGGAAGACTGGCTTTGTCAAAACCAGGTGTTTCATTGCATATGGGACACAATACACTGAGATATAAATTATAGTTACCTTGGGAATATCAAAGCTATTCCACATCACAAGACAGAAAACGTAATACTGTATTGCCATAGTAAACACCAGGTATAATCTTCCTATATATAATGTAGGATTTTTTTTTTAACCTAAAAGATATTAACAACTAAAGCACAGTACTTTTAAATCCACTCAACTACTGTTAAAAAAAATAATAAAAAAAAAAATCTTGGCAAGCTGCAGCCCCAGAGAGGACACGAACAATCTCATAGTTGAACAAAGTTGCTGCATATTTTGCTGCAGGATGGGACCTAGCAGAGAAATAAAGAGGCTGTGTAGTGTGACAGGGAGTAAATCCAAACGTAAGCATTCCGACGCTCAGCCAGGCCTCCCCTCCCTTCCCCGGCCAGTCGTCATCCTCCTGCAAAGTGTTCAGAATTTGCGGTCCTTCCTTCCAAAAGCCAGCAGACACACAATCAGCTTTTCCTGGCTCTATCTTGCAAGTTGGGGCTGCCTGATGGAAAACTGAAATAAAATCAAACAGAAGCGTGCAAATGCACTAAGGCCCTGCTGGAGGTACACTGGCACGAAACTGCTGCCTCTGAAATGCCCACCCCCATCCCAATGAAATAAAAGAGAAGGTACCATACGAACGTCAAAGTTCCTCCCTGCAGACCCTCTGCTGCAAAGCTACAGCTTTCTTAGCTAAGTACAGCCAGCACACCATCACTCTAAAACATTTGTCTGCAGATGCTGGGACTAACTCACAAATGCCCCCCATCTCGGTTCGAAAAATTCAAGGTAAGCTTTGTCAGGCAACAGTTACCTGCAGCTGCTGAGCATCTGACCCAAGAGCCAAGCAGTCCGCTAGGAGTTGAAAAAAAGAGGGGTGGCGGGAGAGAGATAATAAAATCATACAGGTGGAACCAGCTTCCCACGAGCGCCTGGTATCCCGCAAGGGCCCGGGGGCGCCGTGCGCCCTGGCTCACCTGGTACACGTCCCGCAGCCCGCACCACGTCCGCAGCACCTGATGGCAAGCCCGCAGCCTCTCCGTGTACCATCTCCGCAGCGTGGACACGGTCAAGTTCCACACGAAGCGGCTGCCGCTGAACACCAGGTCTTCCACTCCACACATGAACACCGAAGCCATACCTCCTCCTTCCCTCCGCACGTGGGGGGTCCCCAGCGCCCCTGCAGCTGCAACCCAGCGAGCTCAGACCACAGTGGCCCCACCGCCGGGGCTCCTGACGCCGGCTTCTGCTGGCAGCCCGGGGTCAAGCGTTCCACCAAACTCGTCTTTCACCGGGAGTCCTGGCAGGCTCCGGCGGCATGGCCCAGGATTGGGCGCCTGCCAGCCAACGGCTGCGGCTGGCACACAGAGGCCCAGTGTCCACCCCCGCCCTCCGAGACCGCTGCGCTAAGCTCCGCCAGGCGAGCCCTCAGCGCTCCCGGGGCACGGGAAGCCCTGGCCAGAGAGGACTCCCCCTTGCGCTCCCCGAGGGAGCTGGCCAGGGAAGGAAGTGGAGCGTCTCCTCGCAGGCAAAGAGGCGAGCTGCATTTCAGCGCGCTTGGCTTGCACGTCCTGCACACACACGCACACTCGCACACACATACAGCAGCCCGAGTCTCCTTATCTGCCTTGGGGAGCACCTTGCTTTATATTACAGCGTCCCTTCTTGGCATCTGGCTCTGCCCCACACTGATAAACATCTCTAGGCTGCCACAGATGCAGGAGGAAAAAAAATCCTCCGAAGCATCCCTTTGGACCCCACTCCTGGGGGAAAAGCCCCGAATGTTTTCTTGGTTCTGCTGGAGCCATGCGATGAAGACATTAGTCTCAGAGCAACAGTATGTTTGCTGCTCTAGAACCCGCCTTTGTTCCTACCATGGGGGTCTCCCCAGAACATGACAACCTACTGTCCCTGCCAGCAGGAGCACAGATTGCCCTACTTCTTACACTGGGCTAATTCCATTACAGCAGTCGGCTCAGGAGAAAAACAAAGGGCGTGCTTAGTCCCTAGCAAACAGCTTCCACTTACTATTTGCTGGCAAACAGAAGCCCATAAGAGCATCTTGATTTGGTTCAGGAAAATTCAGCCTCTGGACACGTCCAGTCTAAAGAAGGGTTGAGACTATTATCGACTCAAATCCAAAGGAAACTGTCCCACCACTCATGAAGTCAATAGGTTAATTAACCTTTTTTTTTAAAAGTTCTCTCTCATGAATTGATTCCTAAGGCATTTGGAAAAGGGAGCCGAGGAGCCCCACATACCACCAGTCTCTATTTTCCTATAAAAAGTTCCATCTTCTACTGGAACATTTTTCACAGAGAAAGCACTGCAGCAAATTTCCCAGCCCACTCACTTGGATGGAGTGTTTTTCCTGAATTCATCTGTAGGACAATTGTCTGTATTTTATTGGCTGTTTCACACCTGGGTTATTATCTTGGCTTTTAAGTGGCAGAAAAGTAAGGCACCAAAGGCTTTCTCCTGAACTAGCTCCGAAGGCTTCAGAACAGCTTATCAACAAGTAAATCAGCTTTATTTCAGGTTTCAAATGCACCTTTAGAATCTTAGTTCAGGTGAAATTCAATCAGTCAAAAGACGAGGAACACAAAATCTGTTCTCAAAGTGCCTGTTGTTTTCAAAGTGACCATAATCAGGAAACTTTTAAATGATGCTTCTTTTATTACTAATAGAAATTGCCTGAGAATTTTTGTTGAATTAGTTAACAGGCCACGACATAACCCAAGATTTGGAAAGTGTTCTTCACAATAATTCTACATCATGGGCTCATTAGTATCGGTATTTTGACGGTATTTTCCAAGATAAGGGTTGCAGTACTTATCCAGTATGTACTTACTAGCTCTTACTGAGTCCAAAGAAAATTAATGAAGTATAGTTCGAAAAAGAAATACTGTACCGATGGAAAACTACTGGACTTCAAAAATGGCTTAAGTGGATGGTGGTGGTACACTTTTTTTTTTTTTTTAAACAATGCAGTTCGACCGTGTTCTCAGAAATGTCAGGCAGCCAAGGGAATACCAGAATAAAATTACAACAGGTCAATTATCTCTGTCTCCTGACACCAACCTCTCAGAAGAGAGGCCATAGAAACACTGTGGTTGTCACCTTATGGTGCGTGGGTCTACTGCCAATGGCCGACTCCAACCTCAGTCATTTTCACTCAAGGGTTCCAAAGTCAGTGCTCACACTATTTTTTAGAAAATGGGATGTGATGTAGCAGTTATCAAAGTGGGGTCTCTGGACCAGGAGCATCAGTATCACCTGGGAACTTGTTACAGATGTAAGTTGCCAGGTTGAACCCAGAATAAAACAATTATGGGGGTGGGGCTAGTGATCTGAGTTTTCACCCGGTTTCTGGGGGATTCTGACTCACACTCAAGTTGGAGGAGCACTCTGGAAGAGCGGGGTGGTTAGGAGTTACGTCTCCTAAGACAGACATACCTGTTTTCACGTCTCTGCACCTCAACCCTTAACCCTACAAAGCTTTAGCGTCCTCATCTATAAAATGGGGATAAAGTCTGAATCCACTATAGGGATTTGGGGAGAATTAAACGAAATAATCCAAATAAAGTGTTTAGTATAGTGGCTGGCAGAAGGTAGGCACAGCTCCCCACCCCTGCCATAAACAAACAAACCAACAAAAACAACAAAATCAGGAATTGTTTCAATTATTTATACTCAGATAATACAGTAAAAGTAAAATGTGTTTTTTATTTCCATTATCTGTATCTGCTTTCCTATTGCCTTTCTGTTTCTTGGGAGCCCTGGTGGCACAGTGGTTAAGCATTTGGCTGCTAACCAAAAGGTCAGCAGTTTGAATCCACCAGCTCCTCCTCGGAAACCCTATGGGGCAGTTCTACTCTGTCCTATAAGGTCACTCTGAGTCGGAATTGACTTGACAGCAGTGGGTTCGGTTTTTGGTTTTCTGTTTCTTGGGGGTTAAAGGTGGTGCTGACTTGTTTTCGGGGGGGTCTCTTGCAATTTTCCCCAAAGCTTTTTGAAGCTCGAACTTCCCCACCAGAGTCAACCTTTCTTTTGGACTCAAAAAAGGAATGCCTGATCAGAGCTGGATGGACAATGGGAAGACATCTTATTCCCACCCACGGAAACATCGATGCTGTGTGTTATCCAAATGGTTGCCCTCTCCTGCAGAAGGAGAAGCTCAAACTTCTTGGACGAGTGGGACTTTCGAGGGAAACAAGCACTAGTTCGTTCACACCAGGGACTGGCAGTGGATGGCAATGAACCCAGATGCACCGCAGTGGAGAATAGAGAGACCCTTGGGTGGCAGCATCCTCAAAAGGGACTAGTCATCATGTGAGACAAACCAGATTCCGGACACACACCCTGAAAGCTGGTTTAAAATTTCCTGTAGAGAGGGAGCTAAATCAAGCGAGCTTCAAAATTATCTTGCTTTTTCTTTTTTTAATTAAGAAGAGGATTTTCTTTCCTCCCCAGCATCAGAGTTCCCCGCAATACACTGTAATTTCCTGCAGCTCTCTCTGGAGGCTTAAGAAGATGCTTCAGGTGACAGCATTACTCATACACCTGGGAGTTCTGCTAGAGACGCAAAAGAGACATTGTCATTATCTCTGAGGCTCCTGCAGGTTCTCGTCTGAGCCATCAGCAGAAGAACATAATGCCAGGAAGACAGCACAAATTGCCAGCCCCCGTCTCTAGAAAGAAAGAGATAGCAAGGTGGTAAAACAGCAGCTTCCACCGGCCCCCTCTGCCCTCAAAAAGACAGAGTCCACCTAATGTTGATGAATTTATTTTTATTGTTGTAGTTTAAGTGAAAGTTTACATTTCAAGTTAGCCTCTCATACAAAAATTTATACATACATTGTTATGCCAACCTAATTGCTCTCCCTATACTCTGACAGCACTCTCCTCCTTTCCACCCCTGGATTTCCCATGTCCATTCAGCCAGCTCCTAACCCTCTCTGCCTTCTCATCTCACCTCCGGACAGAAGCTGCCCGTTTAGTCTCAAGTATCTACTTGACCTAAGAAGCACATTCTTCATGAGTGTCATTTTATGTCCCACAGTCCAGTCCAACTGGACTCTCTTCACAGTGTAGCTACCTTCTGATTGACAGTGCAGAGCCAGAGCTAAATTCCCAGTAGATAAAAGTGTTCAAAGGACTATGAATGTCTGACTTGGGCTTGAGGTGGATAAAAACCAGGTCTAGATCAATGGTTCTCAACCAGGGGCAATTCTGCTCCCTCCTTCCTCCTCAGAGAGATTTGGCAATGTTTGGAGACATTTTTGGTTGTTATGACTGAAGGGTGCTACTAACATCTTGTAGGTAGAGGTCAAGGATGCTGCTGAACATCCTACAATGCTCAGGACAGGCCCTCACAACAAAGAATCATCTGGCTCCAAATGTCACAGTTGCTAAGGTTGAAGAACCCTGTTCTAGTTAACAGTGTACCCTGCTCTTCTCACGTGACTTTTGTCATGGGGAAACAGTTGCCCCTCTTGATATTTTCTCCCCAAAAGGCAGACTGGGAGAAGAAATGAAACAATCACTCTCTAATGGTTTCCACACACTGACAAAGAAGTAGAATGAAATCAAAGCCCTTTGGAAAAGAATTGGAATGCCATTTCCCATTATTTTCAATGACCTTTTTTCAATATTTACCATAAAAGAAAGAATAGCCATTCTAGCCTTCAACTATTTATACTTCTGGTATTTTAATTTTTGGTTTTATCATTCAGTTAAATTAGAGATTCCTTAGTAGGGGCTGATGGACCAGGAAGAAAAGACTGGCGATCTACTTCTGAAAATTAGCCAGTGAAAACCCTGTGGATCACAACAGAATATTGTCTGATACAGTGCTGGGCGATCACCCCCTAGGTTGGAAGACACTACACAACAGTTGCAATAATGAACTGGAGCAGACCAATGATTATAAAGATGGTGCAGGACCGGGCAATGTTCCCTTCTGTTATACATAAGGTTGCCATGAGTCAGAGCCGACCCAACAACTAACAATGGCGACAACTAGAAAGGACAAAGCTTTTCTTCCGCAAGTTAAAACATAATAGTAACTTCTGTCACACGAACCCCTAGATGGGATGCCGATCCCTTCCCTCAGCCGTGCACTGCTATGAAAGTCTTTCATCACACACATGACATGATATTGCCTCTTTCGGTTCACTTTTCTCCATCAGGCTGCAAGCTCTGTGAGGAATCCCTGTACGTGAGGTGGAGGTGGGGCTAGCGGGGACAGTTCCTCTTTGTGCAGGCGTATCCCATGCACTGGAAGATATTTAGAGACCTTGGGTCCTACCCACCAAATGCCAATAGTGCCCCAGTCATTGTGACAGCGGAAACAAAAATCACCTCCACACGTTTCTGAATGCTCCCGGGGCGAGTGCTAGCTACCCCCATTCAAAAACCACTGCTGGAATTTGTTTCCCCAGTTCTTAGCACAGGGCTGGCATAGCAGACAATCAATAGATGCTTACTGAACTGACGAATGATGATTTGTCTCAACAGTGAATAAAGAAAGAAGTTCATCCGTTTCCAAAATACATACTCTCATTTATTAAACAAATATTTATTGTGTTTGCACTATGCATCAGACCAGGCACCAAGCACTCAGAATACGCCAGTGACAGACCAGAGATGATCTCTATCTAAGTGGGTCTTAGAGGGGGGGAGTCCAACATTTGAACAGGCCCAGGTACTACACTAAAGACACGGGCTGCAGGATGGGGAGACATCAGAGAATACCTCCCTGAGGGATGGCACTGCAGCTGAGACCAGGAGGCTGAGTAGGAGAGAGCTAGGTAAAGAGGCTGGGGAGGCACACGCAGTAGTCCAATACAGAGGAAGCTGTAAGTACTAAGGTCCTGTGGCTAGAAGGATCCCATGTTTGCAGAACTTGAGGGGAAAGGGTGAAAGGGGATGCTTAAGAGGTAGCTGGGGTCAGGGAAGCCCACTGGGAGGCAGGTGCAGAGATCTAGGGGCGAGAAGAAAACGACTTGAGGTGAGTAATAAGAATGCCCACAGAACTAAAATGAAAGAGTCAACATGTTTCTCGGCTCCTGGGGAATACTGGGGCGTTAACGCGTGGAATGGGGTGAGAGGTTGGTGTCTCAGAGCAAAGTGTCTCTTGTGTTCTCTGGGTGGGCTGCCAAACTACCCAGGGGCCCTCCAGGGTGCCGTCCTCGTCTCCTGCTATGGCTGAGGTGGCAAGAGAGAGTGAGACCAGCTCCTGGCTCAGGGATCTGCATACCCTCCTTGTACACCCCTCCTCAGGGGCGAAGGAGGAGGTTTTGGTGGAAGGGTAGCTTTGTTTCACTCCCGCTTGAGCCAGAGGCTGGGTGGTCTTGCTCCTCCCTCCTCTCTTGCTTTCTCTTTCCTCTTTCCCACTGGCGAGAGAGCAAGGAGCACCCTTCTGTCTTGGCCTCAAGCAGGAGATGGAAGGAAGCATCCAGAAGCAGTGGAATCCTGAAGTGAAGGGAACCAGGTATTGTCCCCATGAACCACGGCCAACCAATAGGCCGGCTGAGTTTTGCAGGTGCCTTTGTGTGACTTCCAACAGCTTTCTGACTTCAGAAAAGGCTAAAAACACTACAAAACTCCATCATATTCAGCACTAAGGCATCTATTCAAGCTTATATTCTTAGGCAAAACCACTCTCCTTCTAGAAGACAAAAGAAAGCGAAACAAAATCTTCTCATCTTCCTCAAAAATCTCATCTGTTATTTTATCAAACCAAAATCTTTGTTCAAAACAAAGACGAGGAATGCTAGCCTTATTATATGAAGAAGTAAAAAAAAAACGGGGGGAGCAACATATTGTACCAATTTTTACTAGGTAATCCACTGAACAGATGTGGGAAATTCTGGCCAGGTCAGATTTTAGAAGTCATCTGTGCAGATGTGAAAGCCGTTGAAGCCATTTAAGGGGTTGATGATTCCAAGGACGCCCAGGTAGATCAGAGGGAAAGAACTGAACCTTCTTCTTTAGAGAAGACATAGTATCAATCTTGTGACTGAGCCTCCACCCACAAAATTTGTCACCTTTTATTTACACTTAATTTACATGTACGTCAACAATGACAAAAATAAAATGGTAAAAAATCGATCTATATAGCACCCTTTCTCTAAAAAATTAAAGAAGGTGTCACACAGATTGTCAGCTGATTCTCATAATATTCTTCCAAGGTCAACTGGGGAAAGATATTATTGGCCTCATTTCATGGACAAGGAAACTGAGGCACAGAGGACCTGGGTAACTTACTGAAGATCGGGGGAAAAGAATTTAAAAGCATTTTATAATGGTGCAGCTGCTAATTTTTCAGTTCTACTTTAATTAAAAGACAAAAAAAGACAAATTTCTTTTGCATTCCTAAGTTATAAAAGCTTTAGCTTCATGGTAACTAAAATTTACAGGGTATGGATGGCTCTAGGACATATTTTATTACTTCAGGAACTGAATTCGACAAAAAATCCACTCTCTGGGTTTAGCCAGTTTAAATAAGAATAAAACAATGATGAAAAGAAAAAGAAAATCTGTGATGAAAAGTAACAGAACTTTTTTATGGTAGATAAGAGGGCAGTTACTTCAAACCCAACAGACTGTCACTTCCATACACTAAATGGTAGAAGAAAAATAAAAAGATATATGCAAAATCTTGACTCTTCAAAGATCAAACGTACCACCTAGGTTCAGATAACTGGAGTAAAATGAAAAAGAGAAATCAGCCAGGATCAGTGGTTTTGCGAGGTCATAAAAGTTCTCAAGGCCAGGTATCCTCTGGCCACCAAACAAATAGAAACCACAGGTTATAAAAACAGATCATTTTCCCCATTATTGCTAAAAAATACAGAATAATTTGGTAGGGTTATTGCTAGGAATTTCAAATATTTGGCCCTTAGCAGCAAGGGCAAAAGAAAAGCAAAGTCTAACCTCCAAGAAAAGGGATGTAAAAGTATTTCTTGCGTCTTGCTATTCTAAAAAATAACTTTAGAGTTGGCAGTAGTGACCCACGGTTCTCAACTACAAAATGGGTTGTCTACGAAGATAAAGCTGCATGGTACCGACGTTAAGGCCTAGGTATATTTTATCAGGTTGAGGAACCTGTTGTATATTCTTTAGAACAAGAGTTCAGGGAGCTCTGGGCAGTATTGGAGAGGAGCGAAAGGAAGAACTGCATAATCTGGTCTTGAGTCAATAACAGGAAGAATAGGGGTTTTACTTCTGTAGGAGCTGACACCAAAGAGATTTAAGGTAAACTTTCTCACCCTAAAGTTTCCATTATTACCTCTGGCTGGTGGCCTTACAGACAATTTTGGTTTTATCCTTTGGTTTATATATTTTGGCAGATAGTGTTGGTTGTCTATCCATCAGCCATTTTCCCCTTCTTCAGAGAATCTGATTTTGTGGGTGGCTACTTGTCACGCTCCAGAGAGGGATAAAGACTGGTCAAAGGGAGGGCATGGCACTGCACTCTGGCCAATAAGATATAAGGGGAAGTTTTCTAAAGAGTTTTGGGAAAGATTTCCCTCTTTGAAGAGATGGAATAACACAAGAAGAATTTTGTCACCACACTGCTTGATTCCTGCTTTGGACATTGTTATATGTGGACATAGCGCTTTGAGCTGCAGCAGCCATCTTGTGACCATGAGGACATTTGCTGATATCAAAGATAGTAGAAAAGAAGATAGTAAAAGCCTGGGACCTCGATGACATTGTTCAGATCCAAACCAATCTGGGAGCAGGCCACTTCGAGACAGTTTATAACCAGACATGGACAAGAAATGGCTTTGTTTTTTTTTTTAAATTGTGATTTAGGTGAAAGTTTATGCAGTAAATTAGTTTCTCATTAAACAGTTAATACACAGATTGTTTAGTGACATTGGTTGCCAGCTCCGCAATGTGTCAACACTCTCTCCTTCTCCACCCCACGTCCCCTGTTACTGTTTGTCCAGTTTTCCTGTCCCTTCCTGCTTTCGGGCTGGTGTACCCATTAGTCTCGTATACATGATTGAACCTCACGTGTGTTACTGTTGGCCCTATAAAACCAAAACCAAACCTGTTGCCATCGAGTCGATTGTGACTCATAGCAACCCTATAGGACAGAGAAGAACTGCCCCATAGAGTTTCCAAGAAACAGCTGGTGGATTTGAACTGCCCACCTTTTGGTTAGCAGCTGAGCTCTGAACCACTGCACCACCAGGGCTCTGTTGGCCCTATAGACCTGTCTAATCTTTGGCTGAAAGGTGAAGCTCAGGAGTGACTTCAGTACTGAGTTAAAAGGGTGTCCGGGGCCATGCTCTTGGGGTTTCTCCAGTCTCTGTTAGACCAGCAAGCCTGGGGCCTTCGATATTTTAAGCCATTTTTAGTTGGGTGCTTTATTATTTTCAATGGAACACACTTCAAAACTTACTACAAAGCTACAGTAATCAAGACAGTATGGTACTAGCGGAAGGACAGACATATGAGTCAATGGAATAGAATTGAGAGTCCAGAAATAAACCCTCACAAGTATGATAAACTCATTTTCGACAAGGGTGCTAAGACAATTGAATGGGACAACTGTATAGTCACATGCAAAAGAATGAATTTGGATCCCTATCTCATGCCATATACAAAAAGCAACTCAAAATGGATCAAAGACTTAAAAGCAAGAACTAAATCTATAAAACTATTAGGAGAAAATTTAGGTGTAAATCTTTTTGATTTGAATTAGGCAATGACTTCTTAGATACATGACACCAAAAGCACAAGCAATAAAAGAAAAAAATAGACAAATTGGACTTCATCAAAATTAAAAACTTTTCAACTTTAAAGGACACCGTCAAGAAAGTGAAAATACTTGCAAATATTATATCTGATAAAGAAGTTGTATCCAGAACATATAAAGAACTGCAACTCAATCATAAGAAGACAACCCACTTTTAAAATCATCAAAAAATCTGAATACACACTTCTTCAAAGAATATATACAAATGTCTAATAAGCACATGAAAAGAAGTTCAACATCATTTATCATTAGGGAAATGCAAATCAAAACTACAATGAGCTACCACTTCACACGCCACTAGAATCAGTATACTTAAAAAAAAAAAAACAGCAGACAATAATAAGTGCTGGTGAGGATGTAGAGAAATTGGACCTTCATACATTGCTGGTGGAAATGTAAACTGGTTCAGCTTCTGTGGAAAAGTTTGGTGGTTCCTCAAAATGTTAAACATAGAATTACCATATAATCCAGCAATTCCACTCCCAGGTATATACCCTAAAAAAGTGAAAACGGGTGTTCAAACAAAAACTGTATACAAATGTTCATAGCAGCACCCTTCATAATTGCCAAAAGCACCGAAATGTCCATCAACTGATCAACGGATAAATGAAATGTGGTATATACATATAGTGGAATATTATTCAGGTATAAAATGGAGTTAAGTATTAATACATGTTACAACATGGAAGAATCTTGAAAACATTATGCTAAGTGAAAGAAGTCAGACAAAAAAGGCTACGCTTTTTACTCTTTTAGACCTTTAAACTCTATATCCATAGAAACAAAAAGTAGATTCACGGTTGCCAGGGGCTGGTGGGACAAGGGAATAGGGAGTGACTACTGATGGGTACGGGGTGATGAAAACATTCTGGAATTAGACAGTGGTGATGGTTGCACCATCTTGGGAATACACTAAACACCAATGAATTTACTTTTAAAAGGTGAATTTTGTGATATTTCATTATATCTCAATTAAAAAAAAAAAGGAATGAAGTACTGGTAAATGCTTTAATGTGGATAAATCTCAAAAACATTATGCCAAGTGAAAGAAGCCAATCATAAAAGACCACATAGTATATGATTCCACTGATATAAAATGTTCCAAATAGGCAAATCTATAGACAGAAAGCAGATTAATGGTTGGCAGGGGCTAGAGGTTGGGAGGAAATGGAGAGGGATTGCTAATAGGGACAGACTTTCTTTTTAGGATGATGAAAATATTCTAAAGTTAGATTATGGTGATGTTTACACAACTCTGTAAATATATTGAAAGCACTATATTATATACTTTAAACAGGTGAACTTGATGGTCTGTGAATTATATCTCAATAAAACTGTTATATAAAAAGAAAAAAAAACATAAAATACATCTTAACTATTTACCTGTATTTGCTAAATATTCTACAATGAGAGTGTAGTACTTATATATTCACAAAAAACATGTTCAAATATCTTTAGATTTGGAAAAAATGCCTACTATATAAAATACAGTAAAAATAAAAGCAGAAGAAAAACACTGCATATGAACTCAATTGTGCAACTGAGTGCATGCATATATATATATATATATATATATATATATATATATATATATATATATATATATGTATATATATAAAGCCTAGTGGAAAATATGCCAAATTATCACCAGTTGCTGTAAAGTTGATTCCGATTTATGGCAGTCCCATATGTGTCAGAATAGAACTGTGCTCCATAGAGTTTTCAATGGCTAATTTTTCAGAAATAGATTGCCAGGCTTTTCTTCTGAGGCACCTTTGGGTGGACTCGAACTGACAACCTTTTGGTTAGCAGTTGAGTGTGTTAACCATTTGCACCACTCAGGGACTCTAAATTATTAATAGTCATGACTTCTGAGTTGGCATTATTTGATAATTTTTATTTTCTTTTTGGGGCTTTCTTTTTCTTGTTTTCTACAAGAGCACACATTACTTTTTTAATTTCTAATTTTGAAATGCATATATAATCATACAAAAGTCATACAAAATGAAATAGAAGCCTCCCTTCCATTACTGTCCCCCAGCTCTGCGTTTCCGGGGTGGCCATGAAAGGTTGTTCAGGTTGTTCACTGCACAATGGCATCTGGCTGAGGAAGTGATAAGGGTTATAATCTAGCCAGGACTCTGCTTGATAATCTATAACTCATGGCTCTTGAAGAAAGAGCTCCTTTCTTCTAAATCACACAAAAGTACCATGCAAGCTATGTAGTCCTGCCCTTTTCCCCTCCCCAAAGGCTACCACTATTTCTAGTTTCTTATATATCCCTCCAGAGATAGGCTATGCTATCCAAACACATATATGCTATGATATGTATGAAAAAGTTATGTAAAAAGAACAAAGAAATTGCAGGAAAAGCCAATACTGTATAATCAGAATTCAAGTATTTCCAGAGAAGCCATTCAAGGTAGTGTAACAGTAAAATCTAAGGAAAAAAAATGTTTGAGAAAGGAGTAAAACTGGATTTAAAGGAAGAAAAAATATTTGGAAGAAATATGTCTTAAGGGAAGAATCCTAAGCAGATTGTTGGATTGTTTTTTACCTTAGCAGTCCCCAACTTGCATAAATTATTTAAACAGCAAATGAAATTGGTTTTATCCAAGTGCATCGATACTTGGTACTTCATTCACCATGTTCCCCGTAGCTTAGCTTATAAAAGCATGGGGCAGGCTTGTGGTCCAGCTTCCACTGGGGAAAGCTTTAGGATTTTTATTTACTACATCACGCCACGCATTGCTGTTGAGTCGATTCTGACTCATAGTGGCCTTATAGGACAGGGTAGAACTGCCCAATGGGGTTTCCAAGGCGTAAATCTTCCCAGGAGCAGACTGCCTCATCTTTCTCCTGTGGAGCCACTGGTGGTTTTGAACTGCTGATCTTTTGGTTAGCAGCCGAGAGCTTAACCACCGTGCCATCAGGGCCCCTTATCTACTAGAAACCTGAAAATGAGTATCTTCATGTGGAGCCTGGCATTTCCATTTCACTCACTCTAGTGTACCTCAGCACAAGGAAAATTGCTCAAACAGAAATCCTAGAGCACTCCATTAATTTGTGCTCTAATATCTCTATATTGATTCAACTTCTGCTGAATTTTCTACTTGTTTAGGAAAAAAGGTGTTTAAATCAGTAAGTAAGTCAAATTATGGGATCTGATTACAAGGGTTGCTCTATAATTCTGAATAATGTTTAAAGCTACTTGTCTGTGTTTCTGTTTTATCTTTTGCCTCATTACAGAAGGTTACACTGGTCTTCTTTTGGGTTCTGACCCTTTTACCTCAGGCTCTTCATATTCGCTGTTCCTTAAGTACTGAACACTTTTCTCTATCCCAAGATTTCATCCAACGAACTCCCAATTAGCTTTTAATCCTTAGCTTTGATGTTGCTCTCCCAAAACAGGTGCGTTCCCCACCACAACAGCATGAACTTCACCTCATAATACCCATCACATTTAAAATCACCTGTTTAATACCTGATTTCTCCATTAGACTATAAGCTCCATGAATGCAGGGACCATGTCTGTTTTGTCACCCTGGTATCACCATGGCTTAGCACAGTGCCTGGCACCTAGTAGGTTATGTAATAAATGTCTATTAATTGAGTAGATGGAAATGTAAAAGTTATCTGTAGCCTTATGAAAGGAAAGCCTTTCCTCTTAAAAGCAAACAAACTGGAAACCGGGTGCAATTTAAGAGAGAGCTTTGAATTGATTGAGAGCCAAGAATAATAAAGCCTGGAACCTAGTCTCAAGTCTGGAAGCATTTTCCAAGGAAGAAGGCTGGAGAAACTTGAGGCTGGTATTGGATTAGGGCCAATCATTAGATGGGGGAAAACCCACTGGGATAAAATGGCTGAGATGCAGAAAAGGAGTCCAATGGCTTAAGCGTGAGATATTTCTAATAGAGTTGGGGACCTCGTGTGCTAAGAAACAAGATGGCGGGCAAGGTGTTTGGATCTGAGCCATATTAATCTTAATTTGATCTGATTCAACTAGGTCTTGACAGTAACAGCAAAGATTATCTGTGACATATTTTTTCCTCCTAAGTGGCTTAGTTCCCTAATGCCCCATTCAACACTGCTTTAGGACATTCAGAAACTAGTTCAGTTTTTATGTATTACTTCAAGTTATGCTAGGAGCAGGTTAAGACGTGAACTCATTTGCCTGGCGGATTTGTTCCCTGCTTCTGTTTCTAAAATAGAATACTTAAAGTCTGTTAACTGATTAACTACAAGAGTCTGGAGAATGTCAATAGTTACTGGCACTCTTTGCTTCCATTTTGAATGTCATTTTCTGAACACATTACTATATAGTTTGAGAGAGGATAAATAAAATAAATAATTTAAGATATGCAGCACAGAAACCTACAAAAATGAGAACATATTTACATAGTAAAGCACAATTACCATAAACAGCACTTTATGTTCAAGCCGGAGAAGAATTTTCAAAAGCCAACAGTTGTTGAAATATGGTTGTGTGGAGAGCAGAGTAGCAGATCAATTTCCTTCGTCAACAATGAAACTATATGGAGACAGGGCCTCTTAAACTATTCCATCCAAGCAAACTACATGGCAAAGGGGACGGACTATGGACCATCAGAGGCCGGGGTATGTCCCTAACCAATTTTAGCAATAGGAAACTTCTTTGAACTCACCTATTTTAATTTAAAGACTCATGTTGATTTTATATTCTTCTTCATAATATATATGTCTCTGATTTTTTTTAAGAAATACAATAAATAAAATTGATGATCCAGGAAGATGCACCATGTTTATTTTCGGATTCCCATGGTCTCTTGGGACACCTCCCAGTGCCTTGAAGAGGCGGGTACACGTAGTGTGAGGAGTGCAGGGGTAGCCAGTAGGGGGTGCAATCATTATACTCTACATGGATGTCAGGAACACTTTTAATTTAGTTAAAAAAAAAAAAAAGATTTTTATCAATGAATGATTAAATAAGGTAGCCTATGCATAGATAATTCTTCTGGAATCTTACAGAAACTTCTATCATGGCATATACCACACTATAGTGAATTTTTCCTTTATCATGCTCTCCATCTGCTGTGGTCTTGAGGTGATTACTCAACATCCATTCCACTTGAATGATAAGCCTAAACCAGTTATGATAATCCCCATCCACCCTGCCAAGTGACCAGTTTAGGAAATGGCATGCGATCCAGTCTGGGCCATTAAGACTTAAGGGAAAGTCTATTGAGGGAGCTTCTTGGAAACCTTGCATAAAAGTGGTAGCGCCATCTTGCTGCCAGCTTGATGATGAAGCCAATACAGAGATGTGATTTAAGCAAGACAGCCACCAAGAAGGAGAAATGGAGCCTTCATGTACTGCTTGCGAGCTGCCGTACCTCAGGAGGTCCACTTCTGTGCAATAATTCCTCATAGATGAAGCCAGTTTATGTATGGCTTCCCTGTTACTTCAGAAGATCCTTAACCATTACTTTACACTAGACTGGACGCTTCATCAATGATAGGATCTCTGTTTTATTTATCTTTGCCATCCAAGCCTAACATGATACCCCATATATTGTTTGTTGTTGTGTGCCACTGAGTCAATCCCAACTCATAGCGACCCTATATGATAGAGTAGAACTGCCCCATAGGGTTTCCCAGGCTTTACAGGAGCAGATTACCAGGTATTTTTTTCCCAAGTAGCGGCTGGTGGGTTCAAACCACCAACCTTTTGGTTCGCAGCTGAGTGCTTTAACCACTGCGCTTTCAGGGCTCCTTAATTATACACTAGACTAGAAGCTTCTTCAAGGGTAGGATTTATGTTTTATTTATCTTGGTATCCTCACAGCCTAACACAATACCCCACGTATTGTAGGAGCCTAATTAATGTTTGTAAGCATCCCTGGGTGATGCAGTTAATACACTCAGCCGCTAACTGAAAGCTTGGAGGTTTGAGTCTACCAAGAGGTGCCTTAGAAGAAAGGTCTTGCAATCTAATTCTGAAAAATCAGCCATTGTAAACCCTATGGGGCACACTTCTACTCTGACACACGTGGGGTCTCCATGAGTCAGAATCAACTGGGCAGCAACTGGTAATTAATGTATGTAGGACTGAAGTGAAGTAATTCTCAAACTAAGACGCACAAAGTGAATTTCTGGGTAAACACTAGGCCTTCTGTACACCTAATATCTTCAGGAGAAATCAAGATGATAGGCACTATGATATGAAGGTAGGTGAGGGTTACAGACTTCAGGAGATAGCATAACACTGACCTCAGTGTATTATTATTATAATTGTATATGACAAGAAGTAATCCAAAGGGATAAGGAACCAGTAAGACAAAGCATGGAAATGGCTGGCTAAAGAGTGGTTGAAAAAAACCCCAGTGGGTCAAGGTGAATATTTTTGTAAAGGAAGCACTGCCCTAGAAGGCATGGAGTATGGTACTAATCATTCACGTACAGAATGCAGGAGAGGAACAGGGCTTACATGTCTGTGGAACGTCCTGGAGGACAAGCCCACTAGTAGCTGGATGTGTGGATAACTTTGATAATGCTGTACACGCATCTACACTGGTAAAACACAAAATCTCAGTAAGCTTTCCTCTATTCCACTTTAGGATCTGCTTTGATTACTGAGAAGGAGCCCTGGTGGTGCAGTGGTTAAAGCGCTCGACATCCAACCAAAAGGTTAGTGGTTCAAGCCCACCAGCTGCTCCTTGGGAGAAAGAAGTGGCAGTCTGCTTCCATAAAGGTTAAAACCCTGGAAACCCTATGGGGCAGTCCTACTCTGTCCTTTGGGGTCACTATCAGCTGGATTCGACTCAGCGGCGGTGGGTTTTGGTTTTGGATTACTGAGATGCTTTGAAACTTTGAGTGGATTCAGGGGTCTCAACTAGGCACCAAGATATTCCACAGAAAAGGAAGATTTATTCCGTCCTGATAGTCCTTAGAAAGGAAGCCTTGCACTCACTGGCTAGGTAGTCTTACACTCACTGGCCCCTCCGCCTGTCCTCAGTAGCTCAGAAGTGTTATTACCAGCCCCTACCTGGCCCAGCTGGAAGTTGCTTCTCTGTACCAAGGATTTCATTTAACGACAGACAGATACAATGTGGGATGCCACGGAATGCAGCATTCTACCAGAGACCCTTTCCTAGCAAGGTAAGAAGGTTAAGCAAGAGGAAAATCTCAACAAAGGAGGACAGAAGCCTTCTCTATCCATCAGATAAGGGGAGAAGCAGACCCCACGCCTGCCATTAGTGTTTGCGCCTGAGGCTATGAAATGTAAGGTGCTATTCAGCCACACTCAGGATCCTTCATGGAGAGCCGAAACAGGCTGGACAGGTTTTGAAGTGCAGAAACCTTAAACATGCATCTAATGCAATCAACTTGAAACTAAAAGAGGCTTAAGGACATGGTCAGACCTAAAGATTCAATTGTACTCGGTTTGTGAAATGTAATATAGCATTCTCTCTTACACACGAGTGTGCACACACAAACACACACATACAAATTGGTCTCTCTTTGCACACTTTTATTCTACCCAGAGTTCAGAGAAAAATCTATCCCTAATGAATATTTTCTTCTGGGCTAACTTAAAGAAAGTCCAAATAGGAAATCCTGTGCAAATTTAGAGAACTCATGAGCATTCAACCCAATAAAGAGAGCTCTGAAACATTAAAATTTAAAAAACTACAAGCTTTCTGATCAATCGGATTCCTTCATGGCATTATTTTCTTTAACATTAGGGATGAAAAAAATGTAATTCTACATTAAACCTGCTTATTAAAGTTAGGAATATCAGATAATAACTTCAGCGAGTATATACCGATTTCATGTTATGAAGCAGTTGTTAAGCATTTAGTCCTCAGCACAACCTATGAAAGAAGTATTACTATCCCCACTGTTTCACAGATGGTAAACTGAGGCTTAGGAAGGTTAAGGAACGATGGGTTAAAAGACCATGGGGTACCCAGAGGCCAACAATCAAGGTTGAGTTAACACCGAGTTTAGTGCTTGGTACTGGGTGGAGTTGGGCACAGAGAAAGAAGGTCAAGAAAGACAAAAAGTCACATTCATGTGAGCCGTAGGGAGTGAGGGCACCGATAAAGTAGGACACGGCATGGGGAAAGGTGAGTCCAGTGGGTCAGAACCCAAAACTCTACAGGACCTGGAAGACGATGCAAGAGGCCTTGTGACACTCACTGTGTGTCTACCAAGAGGGCAGGGACCATGTCCGTCTTCCTCACAACTGCACCCACAGTGGTGGCACATAACGGGTACTCACTGAAAGCTTGCTAAATGCAGGCAGGAATGAAAGAATGAGACACTTGATACAGCAGCCTAGCTGAGAAAAGTGGGGTGCCAGCCACGAAGGGGCCATATGGTCTTTATCTGTCAAATCTCTTTGCTTGCCAACAACAGAAATATAATTCAAGTTAATTCAAGCAAAACAGGAGATTCATTGGCCTGTAAGAACAAACTGGGGAACAAGCAGGGTCAAGCTGGCCTCTGGATGCCAAGAACTTTCTGACTCCTCTCTCTTGCTGCTGCTTCTTTTGCATGGTTATTCATTCTCTTGGCTCTGTTATCACCACTAGGCATGAAACTCCATGGCCAAAGGCACTTCTAGGCGCAGGTCCTTGTAGCCTCCCAACTAGAGAGGAAGGAGAGCTCTTCCTGGCCAGCTCCATTAGGATAAATCATGTGAGGAAGGATGTTGACTGACCATCAAACAATCTGGCTAAGGTGGAGGAGGTGGGAGAGTATGTATTGATCGGCCTCAGTCAGAAACAGAAGCCATCCCAGGGGCCAGCAGGGTGGGCTACCATGACTGGCGGCCCCCTGCAGGACAACCTGGTTGAAGTGTGAAAAGAGCATTTCCTCCAAAGATGGAAATTCTTTGGAAATAGTCCCTGGGTGGTGCAAATGGTTAATGTGCTCGGCTGCTAACTGAAAGGTTAGAGGTTTGTGTCTACCCAGAGATGCCTCAGAAGAAAGGTCTGGTGATCTACTTCTGAAAAACCAGCCATTGAAAACCTTATGGAGCACAGTTCTACTCTGACACACACAGGGTTGCCATGAGTTCAAATAGACTTGATGGCAACTGTTTTTGTTGTTGTTGTGGTTATTTGGTTATTTGAAAAAGGGGATAAAAGAATGCTGAGAGCACAAATAGCGGATGTTCTCTACAGGCTCTCCTGCCTTGGAGACAGACCGATAGCAAAGCCAAGGTAGGAACCAATGCTAAGCCATGGCATGCATGCTCTGGAGTATACCACGGCATCAAGCTCACCCTGATGCCATGTTTCCCAATCCTTCCCTCATTTGTGCTAGAAATTAAACAAACCCTGGTGACCTGCTTTCTGCTCTGCAGAAAGGTCCTCCTAGCTGCTTGTCAGTCCCTCCAAATGGAATTGAATCTTAACTTAGTCTCTCTTAGCGGAACGATTCCCCAGGATATGTGTCATATTAATAGTAACCATCTTTATATTAATGTAATTTCAAATAATATTCTTTTGCACTTTCAATAATTTGGTTATGTGACACCTTGGTATAATACTAAATTCTTCCATTTCTTCCTGGAAGGGATGCATTGCCTTTCTTTTTTCCACCGAAAGAATATCAATAACACCACGTAATTAATCTTACTGGGATATCCCAAATATAAAAGCTTAATACATTATTAAAAAGGCCTTCACTATCACCATCTTATTCCCTTTCCATAAATCCAACACAAAAAAGACACAAGGTGCCAACCACTAAAACATTTTGCCAAGGTTGGCTTACTGCTTTTCAGTTGCCAAAGGCATGCTCACACTCTCACTGGTTCCACATTTGCTGAACAATGGCGCTAGTAAAACCCATGCTGGCTTCCGGCTGATGCACCACAGCAATGTGCACAACTTGACTGTCAAGATGGTAACTGTGCAAGACTCAAACCAAAGTCTCCCAGTGCGTTTGGATCCTCTCAGTCATTAACAACCATTCCTGCAGGCTCAGAGGCTCCCCAGGTAGTAAGAAGGAGCATATCTCTCCCACAATGGACCCTTTAAATAGCCTTGCTATGTCTCCTTTGCAAAATGATTACTTTCCTTCCTGTTCTCTTCTCCAACTTCTGGCCATTAAAAAAAAAAGTGAGAAACTGCTAAGTGATGCTGCCTATTCATTTGCAACTTACCTATCACTTCCAGAGCAGATTCGGTCAGTTCTGTGGCAGCCAATGTGGCCCCCAGGCCAGGTCCTCACAGTTGTCAGTGTATGTCTCTCTTTCATCAATTCCTACCTATCGCCATTAATGTCAGGTCTTCAACACTAGAAAGGGACCAATTTCCCCCAAGTTCTCCCAACCATACATTCTGATGGTAAGGAGCCAGGAAGATATTTAGAGCATCTTTGGGAGACTTCCAGTAATTTGGGTAAACCAGAGTACAGAGCACAGAGTGAGTGTGGCCTGCTTTGACAAAGATGTGGGAAGAGAGATGTCCCCAACCCACAGCAATACCATATACCTGCTTTTACCTTTTCTGAATTCAACAACAGGTGCTTGGCTATGAGAGTAAGAGTTAGCCATGAGAGAGAAACAATGAACAATGTAAACAGTGCCAGTGGTTCTACCCATGAAGCCACGCAGAGGGTGAGCATGAGATGGGATTCCTGAATATTCCAGTGGGCCTCAGCTCCTGGGTGCCTCCCATGGTAAGAATATTGTACAGGGCAATAACATCTTCTATTTAAAGGGAAGATCTGTCACACAACGTGGTTCCTAATTGCAAGCCCACTACTTCATTTGGTGCTTAATCAAGGAAACAACGAGCTGTCCCAACTCTGGAGTTATCATGAGATGCTATATCTGTCTCTAAAATGGTACCCCTGCAAGAGGATGTTCAAGGATTATTTTATTAAACATAGTTTTTGCCTTATGTGATTCCTTGACCTGATGGTGGCCCCTGGGTCAGCGATGGTAAATAGTTTTTCACTTGAATGCCAAGTTCAATTGATTGGCAGTGGCTGCCTGGGCATTGCTTTGAGAAGGATTCTGAGGCTCAGTCTGGGCTCTGTGAGAAAGAGTGCCATGACTGATTAACAATGTCTGCATGGGCTGAGAATTAGGTAGTGGCTGCACAACTGTCACCCATTTGCTCTCCTTGAGATTAGACTGAGGGTGAGGTTGTGCTTTTCCCTTTCAAACATCAGGCATTTGTTTGAATTTTTTTTCTTGTTAGAGCCCAGGCTATGCAAAATTTTTTTTGTTAATGTAGGGAAAAGAGTTGGAAGGAAAGAAGGGTTACATAGAGAGTTTGTGAATCTAGATCAGGGGTTGGCACATCTTCTTCTGTAAAGGGCCAGACAGAAAATATTTCAGGCTTTGTGGGGGTCATACAGTCTCAGCTGTGACTACTCAACTCTGCTACTGTAGTGTGAAAGTATAGTACATACATGAAGGGGTGCAGCTGTGTGCCAATAAAACTTTATTTACAAAAACAGGCCGTGGCCTGGAGACTCCTGATCTAGATAGTGAGAGGTACGGTTAGGAGATAATGCAGAGATGAAATGTAAGATGAAATCAGGAGAATGTTTGTGTCTGGAAAGGAATTCAGGAGCAAACCTGAAAAGTTCCCTTTGAAGGGATAGAGAATGCTGCGTTTCTGGGACCTGAAACATCTCTTTAATTAAGAGTAAATAACGCAATCATGGATTCCCCAAAGTGTGAACAAGAGATCCCTTACAGCCACTGAAGTGTGGTTCAAGAGCCAAATGCCCCAAAGGCATCACCTTGCTGGTCTGAAATTTCCAAATTTTGAGCAAGACACTCTCTCCAGAAGGTTGAAAAGTAAACTGTCACTATGGAACAGTTAAAACAACAACCCATCAGAACTTAGGAAACACAGTGAAGGGGGACATGAGATGTGTAAGTTTTGAGCAGAAAACGTTGTAAAACAGGGAAACAACCTGGGAGAAGAGCTAGGGCTTGCTGCCCTGGATGGACAGGGTAGGCCTGGGTGGGGCAGTTGCATTTGAAGAGAGTTGGGTAGATTATGGCAGCAGGACAGAGCCACTCTTTGAGCAGAGATGGCTGTGTGCGGGGAGGGACTGAGGAGGGGCAAGAAGACTGGACAGCTCACCCCCAAGTTCCACCTAAGGACCACCGCTCAAAGTTTTATGCAGGGAGAGAGGCGGCTGAGAAGCTCAGGTTTGAAGTCAGATTCTACCCAATCCAGGATAAAATCCCAGCTCTGCCCTTACCAGCCCTATGACTTTGGAACAATTATTTAACCCCTGTAAATATCAGGCTTGTCACCTGTAAAATAGAGAGAAAAACACCTACTTCCCAAGGTTGTTGATGAGGAATACATGTACAGTGTCTAAAGCGGACGTTCCCGGCGCATGGTGGGTTATCAGTAAAGGGTCCCTGTAGTTATTATTCCGTCATTTAGACCGTCTTAGTTGGAAACTGACTTCCACCTGGTTCAGCACTTATTCGTGAAGCAGAGGTCACGTAAGGAAGATGGAATTGGTCACTAGCAAATTCTGGCTTAATCATTACCCTGGAGCTAGATATCTGAACTTCTCTCCTTAAGCTGGAGAGGCAAATCTACTGGGCTGAGGAGGAAGTTCAAACAACAATTCATAAAAGAGGGAATTAATACAACCAGGGAGATACTTTGACAATCCTCCATTTCTGGGGGTCTCTCCGTGGTGCAAACGGTTAACACACACAACTGCGGACCGAAAGCTTGGAGGTTGGAGCCTAACCCAGAGGTGCCTCAGAAGAAAGACCCAACCTGCTTCTGAAAAATCAGGTCTTGAAAAGTCTATGGAGCACAGTTCACTCAGACACACAAGGCATCTCCGTGAGTTGGAGTCAACTCTGGAATCTCTTGTTTTTATTTTTGTACCATAGAAAGTTATAATGATTCGGGAGCAGGGTTATTTGCATGCCATCCATCTGTCCCTATAAGGCATGAAGAACATAATGAGCTGGTTCCTGGTCCCTTTTGACAGCCAAGGGGTTGGCCAGATGGTGTGGTGGCTACCAGCATACATCCCCCTTCTTGGTGCGAAAATTCTGATTTTTATACATTATCCACCCCAGTGCCCACACAGCCCACATGCTGACCCCACTCTCCACTTCAGGGGAAAAACCTAATTGGCATAAACCAGTTAGCACTGAGTGGACACGTGACATACGCCAATCTATTAGACAGAATCTCAGGACTACTGCTTGGAATTCTGGGACAGAGTAGAGGTGCCCTCTCTGTCTACGACAAGGGCAGATGTTAGGGAAGACCAAACCACTACAGCCATTCCAGCTGCTATTTAGGAAGAACATCTGATGAAAAAGCCCACACGTGTAGACAGCAGAGTTGAGAGAATTCAGAGAACATCAGCCTCTTGATCAAATCTCACCTGAAGTTAGAATCTTTTGTATTTTTCAGTTACGTGAGCAAATAAACACCCTTGATTGTTTAAGCCAGTTTGAATTGAGCTCTGTTCCTCATGTGGGTTCTTCCACCTGCAGGATCCTCAGGTCCCCAGCAACGCCAACTAGAACTCCACCCTTTCCTCAAACGCGTCAGATTTCCTGACAACAAATGAAATTTCCCAGCACACAGAACAGACCCTGGCTTGCTGCACTCAGGCTGCGCAGCAAAAGGACAAAGTAATAAAGCCTCACTTTGGCAGCTTCCCACCATCCTCTCAGCCCTTCTCTTCCTCCTGACTGTTCCTCTGTGGCCCCGCACTCCTTTTAGAATGATTTGCTTTCAACTAAGTCTGACCAGCTTCAAGCTCTAAAAGCAGGACTGGTAACAGCTCTGAAATACTGATACGTTTCTGCTTTCTACTGGCACTCCTGTGCAAAACAGTGAGTGTGTGAGTGTATGTGAGTGCATGAGTGAGTGTGAGCATATGTGAATGTATGAGTGAGTGTGTGAGTTCAGAAGTCTGTGTGAATGCATGAATGAGTGTATGAATGTGTAGAGGTATGCAAGTGTGGGTGTATGAATGTGAGTAAATGTAGGTGTACGATTGTGTGTGTTTGTGTGTGTGTGTGTGTGTGAGTATACCCATGTGTGAGTTGAGTGAGCACATGAGTACAGGAGTGAGTGTGAGTGCATGAGTATGTGTGAATGTAAGAGATGTTTCTAGAGGAGTACTCTACCTAAGGGTGGGCTGCCAAACTGATGTCCCCGATGACACAGGAAGTTGGCATAAGCCAGGACTGTCACCTAGCCACTGAGAAGTAGGGAAAAAGCATGACAGCTTACCCACAAGGCACAGCATCCCTTTTCAATAGGAGTAACCGCTAAAAGGTCATGGATTGAGGGAAAAAGGGGAACAATATTTTTTATTATAATGAAAATCACTCCTTTCAACAAATCTAATGTTTGGAAATCTGTATTTGGCCTATAGAACGAAAACAAAATAAAAAACCACGCAAAAAAATCAAACCCATTACCATCAAGTAGATTCCAACTCATAGCAACCCTACAGGACAGAGTAGAACTGCCCCATAGAGTTTCCAAGGAGCAACTGGTGGATTCGAACAGCTGACCTCTTGGTTAGCAGCTGAGCTCTTAAACACTGTGCCACTAGGGTTCCTATAGAACAGAGGCTACAAATTCTAGCAGATCAACCAGGTGAAATACAAGAGCTATATGGCTGTGTTCTCTTGTGGCACACTGGGGATGGCATGCCTGCTCTAAGAGGGAGCACTGCTATTCAGCTCTGGGTGCTGACAAGTGGTAATGACAGCCCAGTGGTGCCAGAGCTCCAATTTAAACGAGGCACATCAAAGCTAGTTATCCAGATGTGGACACGAAGCAGCCTGAGTTTCTGTATCTACCTCACCAGCTGCCACCAAGTGGACACTGACTCACGGCAACCCCCTGTGTGTCAGAGTAGAGCTGTGCTTCGTAGGGTTTTCAATGGCTGATTTTTTGGAAGGAGACAACCAAGGCTTTCTTCTGAGGACCTTCTGGGTGAATGCGAACCTCCAATCTTTTGGTTAGCAGCCAAGTGCATTAACTATTTACACCACCCAGGGACTCCAAGCTTCTGTAGGGTGGCTACTAATTCATATGGTGTTGCCACTGGTTTGCAATTTATACTCTACCTTACGGGTTGCTTCTTTAGATTCGAGAAGGCTTACCTTAGCATTCTTGTAAATTCTTATTGCCCTGAGAGTAATTACAATTATGACTCAACTAAAAAAAAATCCAACTGATCACCCCTACTTTCAGTCTGAAGTGAGGTGCTCCCAGATGATTATTATTGTGTCTAAGGAACACCATTTAAACCTGGGGTGAGAGAGGGAAAAGCTGACAGCGTTGGATTTCTCAATTGTATTTTTCACCTCACAGAATATGAATCATCCTGTGCCCAACTCCGAAGCAGGATAAACCTCTTCATCAGAAATATGAGCAATTAGAAATGTTCTGTCTCTTTGACTTCATAAAAACATCTGACAACTGAGCAAAGTTTCTAGTTCCAAAGCTGACTCTCCACCCCTTTCTAGGGGAACTTTCAAGAAGTTCATCAAAGTGGTGAATAACATACTGTAACCTGGACAACTATCCAGGGACACGGTTGTATATAATTTACACTGGAATTCCAGTTAATGATGTCCTAGCCTCAAATACTAGTTTCATCATAACTTTTTTTTTTTTAAGCCATAACTTCTTAAAGCAGAAAATTTCCAAGGGCTATGCTTTTGAACAATTATTTATAGCAAATCAGAACAAACCCGAGTGATTTTTAAATTTGATTGTCTTTAAGCCGAGTTGCAGAAATAAGTGGCTGAGTGTTGAGAAATACAGGAGAAATATTATCCACTTGCTGATCTAGCTTGGAAGCTCACTCCTCTTTAGACAACAATTAACAATAGCTAACACTGAGTGGTTGCTATGTGCCAAGCTTTAAGTACTTTTAATCTATTAATTTATTAATGACCTCAACAACCCAAAGAGGCAGATACTATTATTACCCTCATTTTTCAGATGAGGAAGAGAGGGGTTAAGAAAATTATACAAGGTTTTGCAGCTAGTAGGGGGTGGAAACTAGTTTCAAACCCAGGTGTCCTGGCCTCACAATGACTGCTAACTGCCTCACTGGATTAAAATGTAGATTCAAAAGTTAAATTAAAAAATAAACTTCAAAAAAATTCCAAAAATTTCCCAAATATTAAAATTTTTTTTTAAGTTGAATATAAACAGAGGAAAGGTAAACTGAGGACACTCGGTGTCTGTAGCCCTCACAGGACAGGAGTATGTGGAAGGCAGAAGGTATCACTGGAGTTAGACTACAGGGCGGATTAGTTAACGTTCAGTAGGGTGATTTTATCTTTTTATTGTTGTTACCTGCCATTGAGTCGATTCCGAGTCATGGTCACCCCACGTTTGCAGAGTAGAACTGCTCCATAGGGTTTTTAAGGCGGTGACCTTTTGGAAGCAGATCACCCAGCCTTTCTTCTGATGTACCCCTGAGTAGACACGATCCTCCAACTTTTTGCTTAGTAATCTAGTACCTAACCATTTTCGCCACCCAGGGCCTCCTGGTTTTGTTTTACTGACTCCTATTCTTTGCTATCCCAAAGGTTACGAGAGCTCCAGGGAGTGACAGCAGGTAGAAGTGGGAGGGGGGAAGGGATAGAGTGGAATGCCAACGGCTCAAAGTAAGCAAAGGAAGTAAGAGTGCCCTCTGCTCAAGGTTCCTCGTAGTAGCAGCCAAGGAGAAATTCATTTGGCTGAGTTTATTTTTAAAACACAAATGGCTGTAATGTAATGTAATGCAAGTTTATCAGGCATTCATTCTTTACTGTCCACTACTAAACTCAGGTTATCTGAGGTTCGACCTTGGAAATTAGTCTCCCTAATCATTTGAGTTTTTGTTATAGGAAAGGGTTACCAATTTTCCAGCTGCTGTCCAGTTGAGCCTGACTCATGGTGACCCTAGGTGTGTCAGAGGTGAACTGCAGAACTGTGCTCCATAAGAGTTTCAGTGGGTGATTTTTTTGAAGGCAGATCACTAGGCCTTTATTCCGAGGCATCTCTGGGTGGACTTGAACTTCCAATCTTTCAGTTAGCAGCTAAGTGCATTAACTATTTGAACCACCCAGGCACTCTGTAGGAAAGGGTTAACCTGTGTCAAATGCTAAAGGTGGAGCTTTGGGCAGCAAGGCATGGGAAGAGTTCTGGGGGTGGATGGTGGAGGAGTCAGAGGAGAAGGTCAAGAATGCTAAAGACAAGCTCCACTATCTTCACAGACTCCGAGCATCCAGTGGGAAGCTTCATAGCTACAGGCACTAAACTCTTCTTGTGGTTCCTCATATCACAGGTGGGTCTCAGAGTTACCACCGCCTCCCCTTGGGTCCCGCTACAGGGGCTTCCTCACAGTTCTCTTACCGTAATTCCGATCACCTATGGTGATTGGTTCATTGCTACAGTCTTGACACCTAGCACAGTGTCTGGCATATACCGGGTACAAAAGACATGTTTGTTGAACGACTGGATTATTGCTCTAGAGCAATACATCAAACTAGTCAATAATATTGACAAGAGTAATACCGGTAGCTAATATCTATCGAGCAATGATGAACTAAGTGCTCATATGTATTACAATTTCACTGAACCCTCCAACTACTCTATAAAGCAGACATTATTCTGATTGGCTCCATTTTATAGTTAAGGAAATAGAGGCAGACAGAAGTGAAGTAACTTACTGAAGGTCACTTAGCCTGGACTTGGCCAGTGGCGCCTGGACTACATAGCCCTAGGCAATCTGATGTGGGTGTCAGATCACTTAAGCCCACACTGTATCTACCGATTCTTCTCATATACTTTTCTACCATAGTGCTTCTCCCCAACCACACCTGCATGGAGTCACAAATCACTGTAACCTCACTTCACATCCAGATTTTCCCCAATGCCTGGCAGCCACCTAATCCTTAGCGCTGGCTTTAAGACAGAGAACAAACAGGCGAGTTGCTTAAAATATCGAGGTTTTCCTCCTTCTCTTTCACTAGCTCTAGAGTTTGACTCGATTGCCTCAATAACTTCAAGGAAATGTGATGAATTCGCCATGTGTCCAAAAGATGCTCAGCATTTTGAGAAGCAGCAGAATGAAAACAATAAAACCTCACATCTATGTGCTGTGAGCTGCAGAGGAAAATACAATTAATCAGAAAAAAAACGGTGCAAACGCTTCTAGTTATTTGTCAGCGATGCAGAAGGCAACAAGTGGAGAAAAATTTATATTTACTTAATGACTTCTACCTGTCTACATCGATGCCGTTCCTCTCCCTTGGGAGATCTGGATTCTCAATATTTCTTGATTCTGGGCTGTTTTGTTGGGATTTTCATTACATTGAATTTTGTTTCTTTTCCAAAAGGATGGTGGTGGCCTGGGGAAGAGGGATGCATATGGAACAGCTGCAATTATGTTTCTCACAATGTCCCATCTCCAGAGGGAGATTAGAAAGCATCACACAGCTGTATCTCATTCATACAGAGAGGGCCTTCAGAGGAGAAAGGTGGTTGCAGGTCGTAGACGCAGCCCTGAACAGAACCATGAGATCTCGTACAAAACACACAAAACCCTCCTGAAAAGACCCCAATATGGAGGAAACAACGCACTGCTTTAACACTGGAGAGAGACACGCAAGGATGAGATTGTTCATCCAGCAGAGGAGTCACACAAATCATGCTTGCAAATGAAAGCGCAAAACCGTCTGTGCTAAACATATGCCCCCTGCCCCCTCTAATGAATTTATATTATGTGGCTAAGAACGAAGCACCTTAGAAAGTAAGTGGTTTTTCCTTTCAGCAAGGGAAAATAATGCTTCCTTTTAAAATTAGAAAATGTCCCTTCAATGAAAGTCCAGCGGTTCATTGGCAGAAAAAGTCAGTGGTAATCTTAGAACTCCAACAGGGCTGAAACAGTAGACATTGCTCATTGCTGCAGGTTAGCATTGCCATTAGGCTTGGTTTGATGCAGAGCACACTTCAAGGGGCTGCATTTCAACACCACCTGGGGGGTTCACCTGAGGTACAGGGCATGCCTAGGAAGCAGGCCAATGGCCTTCTCCAGGGACTCCCAAGGGGAACTCTTTTGCTAATCTTGGCTTCTGCTTGTGCTGAGACCCACAGCCCACATGCCTTTTAAGGAAATGACCACTTCCCAGTAAGAAGAAAGGAACACCTACCAGTATTTATATATAGCTATATTTACGTACATATATTAGTTACATATAACTAAGAATACATGCTTACTGAAAATCTATACTACACATCAGAGCAGCTTTACTAATCAATAAGTATCACTATGAATTGAATTTATTGGGTTTAGACCATTTGGTGGGAGATTAACTTAGTGCGGAAGGCAGAATTCCAAGATGGTCCTGTAATCTCCACACATCCCCTCCTCTTGAGTGTAGGTGGGGCTGTGACTTGCTTCTAACTGAAAGACTATGGCAAAGATGATGGCTGTCCCTCCTCCTGGTTAGGCTACATATATACCAAAGGTTACGGGATGTCACGGTCATAATTACACCATCTTAGCAGACTGGAGAGGAGCATGCGCTCCTGCTATCCCTGAAGAAGCAAGCTGCTATGTTGTGGAGGGGACCACGTGGCAGGGATTGTGGAAAGCCTCAAGGAGCTGAGGCCTCAGTCCTACAACTGCAACGAACTGAATTCTGCCAATAGCCAGTGAGCTTGGACGAGGACCCTGAGCCTCAGATGAGATCGCAGCTCCAGGCGACACCTTGATTTTAGTGGGACCCTGAACAGGGGAACCAACTACTCTGTGCCTAGACCTAAGACCCACAGAAACTGTAAGATAATAAACATGTGTTGCTTTAAGCTGCTAAATTTGTGGTAACCTGTTATGCAGCAATAGAAAACAATACACTTGGTTTGTAAAGTGTTTATAACCCAGGTCTAAGACAGAGAATGGAAACCCTGGTGGCATAGTGGTTAAACGCTATGGCTGCTAACCAAAAAGGTCGGCAGTTTGAATCTACCAGGTGCTCCTTGGAAACTCTATGGGGCAGTTCTACTCTGTCCTATAGGGTCGCTATGAGTTCGAATTGACTCAACGGCAACGAATTTGGTTTTGGTTTAAGGCAGAGAATAAATATGTGTGGATAGCCCAAATGAAGAGAGTCAACTGTTCCAAATGTTCAGACAGCAAACTATACCAGAGAGAAAATGTATGTCGCATACGTGAGATGGCTCACAGTCAGCAAAGGGATTTATGTTAACTGGGAAATATACTGGGAGACAGGTTTTGGGGTAATTTGAAATGGAGGGGGAAAGTTTTAGCAGGACTCTTTCAATTGCAGAAAAAGAAATTCAACTCAAACTGGTCTAAGCAAATACAAGCAAATAAATCCAATCAAGGTGAATGTGGGGAGTTTATTGGCTCACATAATGGAAAAGTCTAGATGAATCTGGCTTCAGGCACTGATGCTCAAACAGTGTCATCTGGACTCTGACCCTCTCTCTCATGCGGACCCTCCCCAATGGTGTCAGAGGAAATTCAGGCTCAGGAGGTTAACTGGTTTTCCCAAGGGCATTGGCCTAACAACTAGCAGAGCAAGGGCTCAAATCCAGGTGAGAATATCCCCACAGTCGCTTAGTAAGGAAGACAAGAGTTTTCCTCTTCTTGAATTAGCCTTGGCCTGAGCAGGACAAGAGAATGGAGATGTGCCCAATAAAATTTAACTCCATACTGTGGAAGACTATTTCAAAACTACCTTTGTGGATTTAAGTTAAGTACCCTACACTTCTATTTTAGCCCAAGGTTTCATTGACTAGGACTTCAGAGGAAAGTAAAAACCTTGGAAAAAGAAATGTGGATCCAAATGAGCAGAGGAACTGAACAAAGTAGAGATACCAGGGGGATAAGGAGACAACAATGGGTTATCAGATGTGCCGTCACTGAGAACATTGGATGTGTCAGTGGTAAACAATGAGAGAGGAAGCCAGGGAGGGAAATGGCCAGGGAAAGTTCAGGTTTCTCTCCCTCCCACACCCTCCCCAGCCACTGTGGTTCTCACTGAGTCAGCCCAAATGGCAAGAAAGCAGAGACCTCACCCACCTAATAATGTTCAACCTACCCATGGCCTGGAAGTTCAGGAGGATGAGGCTTGTGAGCACAGCTCAGACACACCCAGGTCCTGCATGGTACCCACCTCTCCCACTTCCCACACACACACCCAGAGATTTCCATCAGGGCCCTGCAGTAGAGGAGGCACTGGCCTGGGACCTGGATTCTGGGGCCTGACCAAGTATTAATTACTGGTTGACTTTGGGTAAGGCATGTAAAATGTCCCTGGGCCTTATTTTCCCATATGAAAAGTATGGGGGCTGAATCAGATCAAAGATTGCACATTCACATGCCAATAGAGGCCATAACCAAAACTCAAACCCATTGCTGTCGAGTTGATTCTGACTCATAGTGACCCTACAGGACAGAGTAGAACTGCCCCATAGGGTTTCCAAGGAGCGGCTGGTGGATTCGAACTGCTGACCTTTTGGTTAGCAGCTGAGTTCTCAACCACTGTGCTACCAGGGCTCAGAACAGAGGCCAGGCAGGCAATAAAAACGGCACTGCAGGCTGGGTGTAAGATAATGTAGAGCAGTGGGACTAGAGATCACATGTCTTATTCTGAGGGGGCAGCTCTGGTGTCTTCAGATATTCCAGTATTCCACAAAAAGCCAGAATTCAGATCTTTATATTAAAAAACAAGAAGAACAACAACAGCCTTTAAATATTGGCAACAAATCCAAACTCTTTAACAACACTGTGCAAGGAAAACAGGTCAAGCTTGCAGGCCAGTTTGCAATTGTGAGTCTAGATCTACCCTGTCCTATAAGGTTGCCACCAGCCAGATGTGGCTATTTCAACTTAAATTAATTGAAATTTAATAAAAATTAAAAATTCAATTCCTCAGTTGCACTAGCCACATTTCAAGTGCTCAGTAACCACATGTGTTATTGTTAGTTGCCATTGAGTTGACTCCCATGTATACAGAGTAGAACTCCTCCATAGGATTTTCAAGGCTATAACTTTTCAGAAGCAGATCACCAGGACCGTCTTCCGAGGTACCTCTAGGTGGGTTCTAACTGCCAACCCTTTGGCTAGTAGTCGAGCACTTAACTGTTTGTGTCACCCAGGGACGCCTCTACATGTGCTAGTGGCTACCATATTGGACAGCACAGATATAGAACATTTCCGTCTTGGCAGAAAATTCCCTTGGACAGCTCCTGGTCTAGATGGTCTCTAAGATAACTTTCAGCTATTAAAAAGTCTCATGTACTTTGGACATGTTATAAGGAGGGACTAGTCCATGGAGAAGGACATCATGCTTGGTAGAGGGTCAGCGAAAAAGAGGAAGACACTCAACGAGATGGATTGACACGGTGGTTGCAACAATGGGCTCAGGCATAGCAACAATTACGAGGATGGCGCAGGATCCGGCAGTGTTCCGTTCTGTTGTACATAGGGTCACTATGAGTCGGAACTGACTCAACGGCACCTAACGACAACAATAACATTAAAACTAAAAATATAAGACAATGTGAAGCTGAAATCCATTTTCTTAATTGATAGGAAACAAAGCTACTGGAATTTCATTGTGCAACCCCAACACAAAAAGACGGGTGTCATTTTATTTTCACTCTGGTGAATTCCGTCTAGCTCCATTTTGACTGATTTGAACAGAAGTGTTCATAGAAACAGCCTTTCTAATCTGCTTCAATATACAAAGTATATTCTTGAGTTATTTAATTCATGTTGTTGTTGTGTGCTGTTGAGTGGATAACAATTCATAGTGACCCCATACAACAGAGTAGAATTGCCCCATAGGGTTTCCTAGGCTGTAATCTTTATGGGAGCAGATCACTTGGTCTTTTCTCCTGCAGAGCCAGTGGGTGGGTTTGAATTGCCGACCTTTCAGTTAGCAGCCAAGAGCTTAACCACTGCACCACCAGGACTCCTTATTTAGTTCATAGGGATTTGAAATCTAAACTTGCATTAAAAGGAGGATGTAGGAGTAGGAAAGAGAGTTCAATTTTATGTTACCCAGAACTGATCCCTCCCATGTGAAGGGGATGTATCACCTGCACACAAAGCTTTTAAATAGTCTACATAAGACTCTCCAATATGGCAGCACCAATGTTTGAGATCAGGGGTCAACAAACTTTTTCAATTAAAGGCCAGATAGTAAATATTTTCAGCTTTGTGGGCCATACTGTCTCTGTGCCACCTCTTCATTTCTGCCTTGTTGTGTAAAAGCATCCATTAAAGCAGCCATCTATCATATTTAAGGAGTCCCTGGGTGATGCAAACTGTTAATGCGTTCAGCTGCTAACAAAAAGGTTGGAGTTTCAAGTCCACCCAGAGACACCTCAGAAGAAAGGCCTGGAGATCTACTTCCAAAAAATCAGCCATTGAAAATCCTATGGAGCACAGTTCTACTCTGACACAAATGGGGTCATTATGAGTTGGGGGTGACTTGATGATAACTGGTTTACCATTACCATATATAAAAAAATGGATGTGGCTGTGTTCCAATAAAACATTATTTACAGACACTGAAATTTGAATTTCATTTAATTTTCACGTGTCATAAAATTGTTTTCATCTGATAATCCCCCAACCATTAAAAAATTTAAAACAAACATTCTTAGCTTGGGACCTTAACCAAAACAAGTGGCGAGCTAAATTTGGCCCATGGGCTGTAGTTTGCTGACCCCTGACTAAGCCCTGCAAGCTCTCTGTTGGAAAGATTGGTGGTTGCCAGGCCTGCAAGCAGGGATGGATTACCCAATAAGTAAGGTAAGCATGTGCTTAGGGCATCAAGAAAACAGGGGTACCAACTGTCCACAGCAAAGACTCATAGATGCCAAGCAGACAGGACATAAGGAAAAGCAAGAGCACAACAATGATTCAAGAAAGACTCGATCCATTAACCTTATTATATACTGAAGTAGTATTGTTCGGCAGTTTAATTGTGATGAAACATTGAAGAATTTGTCAGAGCACAGAATAAAAAGAAATGTTTTTAATTGTAACAGGTTAGAGATGAAAGATCTAACTAAAAATACGGTAATTTGTTGTAATATTTGTTTTCTAATCATTAAAATCTCTTTTATGACATCTTTTCATTTATAATTATATTATTTATTATGAAATAAGCATCAAAATTGAAGTAGAGCCGTTTAAAGCAAAATTGGTGAAAATCAATTTCTTGTGGGAGATCAACAGAAAATTTCACATCAATTGCTGAAACAACTAAGTTCACTCATTTTCTTTAATGTAGAATATGTGGATTTTTTTTTTGTAGAAAATGTGGTATATAGTAGAAATCTTAGTACCCTGCATCCAATAAAAATTCTATAATCCAGTTCATCTCATTCCGCTAATACGGCATATGCTACTTCTACATTCACTAATATTATAGTCACATTTAAAAAGAAGTTACATCATGGATAGCTAAGACACACACACACACACACACACACACACACACACACACAGACATGTATCTATCTAACGCACATATCCTGTTCCAATGTGTGATTATGCACAGGAGGGGACACCACACATTATCAGTGCTTAGGGCCCTAACATGCCTTCACTCAGCCCTAGATGGAAGGCTGAGCCCTGGCATTTATACCATTTACTGGTCATTTACCCAATAAAGCTCTATACTTAGCAAATGCTGTTCAGGAATGGAGAGACCACACAAGCCCTTTTTTGTGAGACTTCGTTATTTATATGCATGTATGTGTTTACTGACCTTAAAATGAAGTTGCTGTGACATGCTGTATGTTCCCTCTCCTCCACCTTATAAACTGCATTTAAGGTTTAGTGAGCAAGGTTGAAACTATGTTAAATGAAGTGTTTGGGTTATTTCATGATTTTAGGTTTCTATTATTCCTTGGTTTCTGGTTCCCCAGATAAATGAGCCGTTACCTGGTATATGGGATAGAAAGCTATTTTCGATAAACTCTTTACTCCTAGGCAATTTGCCAGCTCACAAACTGTGCTCCAACCAGTGAAACACCCCAGGCCTAAAATCTCCGCAGAAGTCTGTTGAAAACTTGGTCAACGAATATTTTGCTGCAGTTTAAATATTCAACACAGTTTTGCTGACTATCTGAATGGCAGTTAGTATCAACTATAATTAATAATCTGAAAGTACTCGTTGCCTAAGTCAACCAGGGTTTTACAGGAGATTTCGCAACTTTATTACGTCCTTGGGTGTAATTTTCATTTGCAAACACTGCATAAAACCCAGTGGCTTTGTCCTTTGGAAATGCATCATGTGAGGTGTCCGGTAGGGGAAGTTATTTGGAAATGGAAGAGGATGTTGGGTTGCTGATCATCTGAGAGCCAAATTTCAAACAGAACCAAAAAAAAAAAAAAAAAAAGAGAAAGAAAGTGTTTCAAATGCATTTAGGATATTAACAAGGAAGTTAATGTGTCTTAGGGACACACATACCCCTTTTTATCTGTTAATGACTAACTTCTCTTGACAAAATAACATCTTTCTGTGGTTACCGATGCAGCCACTGGTGTTGAGCCTTGGCCTCTTCCTCAAGTGTTTCTAAATATTAGAAGAGATGATAGTGCTTACTATGAGCCAGGCACTATTCTAATCACTTCAAGCATATTGTACCATTTACTCCTCAAACAATCTTTGAAGCAGGTACAGCTGTAAGCATCTTCATTTTATAGATGAAGAAGCTGAGGCACACAGATGTCACATAACTTGCCCTAAGTCACACAGCAAATAAGCGGCAGACCCAGGATTTGAACTCAGGGAGACTTGGACCAGAGACCTTTGAGCACTGTTGCTATACTGACTCTCAGAAAAGCACAGATAATTGTGCAGGAAACCCAGCTCTAATAGAGGAGAGATTTTTTACAGTGGTTGCTGTCAGCAAGAAAGGAAGACAAAGAGAGTGATTAATTAATTAAGAATAAATTAAGAAATTAAAAAGAAAGAATTTCTTTCTCTTTTATTAAGTTACAATTTACATACAATAAAATGCTCCCTTTTGGAGCACAGTCTGCAAGCTTTTGACAAAAGTATACAGTCCTGTAACCACTACCACATTCCAGATAGAACAGTTCCATCACCTCTAAAAATTCCTCCCTGTTCCTTTGTAGCCACCTCCTGCCCCCACCCCAGCCCAGAGACTAGGAGACTTTAACCAGAGGTCCATAACCCCCAAGGGATCATTGAAGAAAATTCAAAATTAAAACTTGAATTAGTAGGAAAATTACTATTTTTAAAATTATGATCACTAACCTCTAATTGAAACTTAGCATTCCTTCAATTATGAACGTAGGTATCAGACAATAGCAGTATTAGCGGTGCCTACAACTCAGACACCAGCAGAAATCACAGTTATGTTTACATCACATTACAGCACTTGCCTATGTCACCAAACATTGTTTCCACTCCTGACTACTCTGAAATTACAGTACTTACAAGATCCATCACTACGTCTTTTATTTATTGCACTAATAAATAAGAACACTTGTTATATCACAAAGCTATTTTAGAATTTTTTTGAGGTGATGGAACTGTTCAATCTTGCTTATGGTAGTGGTTACAGGACTATATACTTTTGTCAAAAACTTGCAGCCTGTGCTCTAAAAGGAGGAATTTTCTTGTAGGTAAATTTAATTTGAAAACATTTTTTTCTGAAAAGGGATCCACAAGCTTCACCAACTTAGCAAAGGGTCCCCTTCCCTAGAGCACAGCCCTGACAGAAAGCATAATTTGGCCAACTGAGGCACTCGCAACTCACTCCACCATCCTGGGCAACAAAAACCACAAATAAGCCAAACGCTTGTGCAGCTCATCCCAACCGACATTTCTCCAGAGTGTGAGATACAGAAATGAATGAGATTTGATCTCTGCCAAGACAGTTGGAGGAATTATCCATCTCCTTTTCTCAAAACTGATGATGGACATTGAGCTTGGGCTCCTTCGCAGTCAAATAATGCAAGTGCCTTCTGTTAAGGAGGATTGTCAAACAACAGCACCTGCCTCCAGGCTGGGAATCCACACGACTACACAGACGCTCGCTCCTCCAGCCTTTTGCCACCTGCCACAGCGCTGACAGAGACGGTATGCACCTCAGAATGAGGAACCAGCCATCTGTGAGCTCCAGATGCGTGTAAGAGGATGTGAGGCATGGAGACCCGGTTTATCAGCCACCACAGATGCAGCCACACACCAACTATAAAGATCCGGAAAAAGCTGAAAATCCACGTTTGCCAATTGTTTTGAATCACTTTGTGACTCACTCTGTGAGCAGGATTGTATGACTAGGGGACCTTGCTTAGACCTCAGCCACCAAAAAAAAACCCAAACCCGTTGCAGTCGAGTCAATTCAGGCTCATAGCAACCCTATAGGACTTTGTGGCATAACAAATGTCCTTATTTATTAGTGCAATAAATAAAAGATGTAGTGATGGATCTTATAAGTACTGTAATTTCAGGGTAGTCAGGAGTGGAAACAATGTTTGGTGACATAGGCAAGTGCTGTAATGTGATGTAAACATAACTGTGATTTCTGCTGGTGTATGAGTTGTAGGTACCGCTAATACTGCTATAGTCTGATACCTATGTTCATAATTGCCCCATTGGGCTTCCAAGGAGTGGCTGGTGGATTCGAACTGCTGACCTTTTGGTTAGCAGCCCAACAGTTAACCACTGTGCCACCGGGGCTCCAAACCTCAGCCAGTCCCCTCCAAATTCCTTAGCTTATACTGTAATAAACAAATCAATAGAAAAAGAGGCATGGGAATAGGCAATTTTCCTAAGAAATACAAATGGCCAATTAATATAACAAAAAATGCTTGACTTCACGGATAATCAAAAATAAGTTTCAAACAAATGGCATACAAATGTTCTCTTATCAGATTATCAAAAGCCAAATTACTTTTAGAAAACAAACCAATTGATATAAGACGTGTAGACTACTCTATATCCTAACATAGAAATTCATAGTTGAAATAGAAGCCACTGTCTTTTAAAATTAAAAGATGAATTTAAAATTTGCTTAGGTTGACTGGGTTAATGTCCCAAGCTAATTTCAAAAGACAAGGGTAAAAGAATGAACGTGAAATTCTAAATTACAAATTAAATAGAATCAATACAAAATCAGAGATGCTGTTGACATGAACTTTATCTTTCGGTAATCAGGACTTGGACGTGAACAGCCTTTTATTTCTACCTACTCCTTTTACGTGCCCTTCACTCATAAACCCTTTCCTCTATCACTGGGGCTGGATTGTGACGCCACCAAATGATCAGGTAAGAGAGGTGCTATTGCTTTAGAAGACTTTCATCGTCTTTATGAGTTTTTTCATAGTGTTATTATCTCATAGCAGTTAATTTTCCACTTGCAGCATTTCCACAACGCTTTCTTAACAATTGCCCAAGGTACTGGTCTCACCACCTTATGCTCTAAATTCCTCAAGCTCATCTTCTTTTTAATTTCTAAAGTATATTTATTTTGTCAGAGAGGACATTTGAGAAGTGTTCGTTAACGCTGCTGCCACAGGAATGTGGATGAAATTAAAATTTAGCAGGAAACAGAGGCTAGGCAATTAAGAGCAAAGTTGAACTTGCTGCTCCTTGTTTTTACATCATACTTCCTTGAGCTGAAGAGCCACATGGTCACCTGAAACCGGCTTTGGAAGTAGTTCTTCTGTTTACACAGCACACCCCACTGGCCACAGGGGAAAGTTCACTTCCAACGGACAATTTAAAAATTAAATATTTACCCTGTTGGTCTACCATCTAAATCCCATCTCTAATCAAATTGGAATTCAAGAACACACATGATCTTCTTTTGTCCCCCACCCCTCATGACAGCACAGGCTAAAATATTTGAGAGTGATAATAATAGTATCATTTATTAAGCAATCATTATATCCCAGGCTTGGAGCTTGGTGAATCCCACTCAATCCTCACAATGATGGTAATACCTGGTACAACGTGGATGCACAATAAACACTTATTTTATGAATGAACCACAACGAGATCGGTATTATTATTTTTATTTTACAGGGAGTCCTTGTGTGGTGCAAACAGCACACTCGGCTGCTAACCAACAGTTTGGAGGTTCTAGTTCACTCAAACGTGCCTCGGAACAAAGGTCTGGTGATTTACTTCCAAACAATCAGCCATCAAAAATCCTAAGGAGTACAGCTCTACTCTGACACACACAGGGTTTCCCTGAGTTGAAATCTACTTGATGGCAATTAGTTTATTGTTTTTATTCTACAGAGGATTTCAAAGAGTAAAGTAACTCTCCAAAGACCCCAAAATAAGTGAGTGGTGGATCAAAGAGTTGAACCTCATTAAACTCCAGAGGTCATGCTTAAGTACTACACTATCCTGCCCGTCTAATTCTTTAACACTAAAAGTCAACTTTCAGCATAAAGAAAAACACACACAAACTTGTCAGATGATAATCAGTTTCAAAGTTTATAAGAACAGGTTAGGGCTTTTTCTACCTTAGGCTTTTGCTCAAGTTTGACAAACAGGAACCTGTTTTCTGAGTACTTCATACAAAGGCAACTCCAAGGAAATGCTAATTAAAATGAAGCATAACCATATGATATTAATAGGACTCAGATGCTGAACAACAGAATGGGCCAAGTTTGGAGTCTCTGGCACATGCAAGATGTGACAACCCTCCTCTGGCAATTAGGTGTAGCACCTGTACAGTGGGCTATAGGGAAAGTATTACTATATGGTGGAGCTGTAATGAGAGATTTTCATTATTCTGGATCTGAACTAGACAGAATTTTCATAACGTGTGTGTGTGTGTATGTGTGTGTGTGTGTGTGTGTGTGTGTGTGTGTGTGTGTGTGTGTTGGGTAGGGGGTTGGGAAGATTAAGTTAATCTGAGAGAGTCATCACAGAGTCTCCAGAGATAGAATTTACAGGCTTGGAGGAGGAGAGGTTGATCACTCACATCAACATCAATCTATTGGTAAAGCCTGCCTGGAGCCCTGAGACACAAAGGATTGTGAGATAGTTCTGAGTTCTGTGAAGAAAGGATGCAGTGACTGATAGGTGGTGCAAATGGTTAATGAGTTTGACTGCTAACCAAAGGATGAAGGTTCAAGTCCACCCAGAGGCACCTGGGAAGAAAGATCTGGCGATCTACTTCCTAAAATTCAGCCACTGAAAATCCTATGAAGCACAGTTCTATTCTGACATACACAGAATCACCAGAAGTTGGCAACTGATTTACCCTGGTATGAGAGGTACATATTTGCTTAGCCAGAACTAGAACGTTCATGGGAGTGCCATATCTGTTAATCACCACAGAGGTACCTTAGAGCTGAGATACCAGGACTGAAAGGAAGGATCATAGTGTGGACCCAGGAAAATGAAATCAGAAAATAATGCGAGCTGTAACAACAGAAGGGTCTTGGGATTTATCTTCAGTTATGATAAGATAAGCCCATAGACCCTCTTGGGTGCTGAGATGACAGACAACTTGACTAAGAAACGGGGGGAAAAAGCCAAACAATATGGCTGAGAACTTGTATTTTCAAGAGAGCTCAGGCGATTTGCTATTTCTTTGGCCCCTCCTGATGCATTTTGAGAACATTGACTATTTATAAGGCTTCTTACTTTTTAAAATTTCTTTCCCTCATCCCTTCAAAGTTCTTTTTTTTTTTTTAGGGTTTGTATCTATATTTGGAATAAAGTGAGCCAATTAACATAAACTCAATGCCCCCTAAGTTTTTATCTAATCTTTCAAGTTGCTGTTGTCAATTTGATCCCATATTGATAATTTTTTAAAAGAGCGCAATACTCAAGGCAGACATTCTTAACTAATCAAGCTAAACTATTGTTTGGTTTAAAGAAGACTTCAGGGGATATTTTTGGCTTAAGGTTTAAAGATTATCTCACGGCCATACTTTCAGGGGTTCATTGAGTCTCAGCAGCTCCAGAAGGGTCTGGATTCCATGAGAATTTGAAATTCTCTTCCACATAGTCTCCCTTTCGATCAGAACTTTTCTATAGAATCTTTGATTAAAATGTTCAGTAATGGTAGCTAGGCACCATCCAGTTCTAGTCTCATGGCAAAGGAGGCAGTTGTTCGTGCAGGCAATTAGCCGCACATTTCATTTCCTCCTCCTATTCCTGACTCTCCTTCCTCTTGCTTCCAGGTGAATAGAGATCAATTGTTGTACCTTGGATGGCTGCTTGCAGGCTTTTAGGACCCCAGACACTACCTAACTAGGCGGTGGAACAGAAGCACAAAACATGATATTAAGCCAATTAACTAGGCCGTCCCATGAAACCATGATCCTAAACCTCCAAACCAAGAAATCAAATCACACGAGGTGTTTGATTGTACACAAGCAGCCTCAGCAGCTACTCCTTTCCTTAAAAGTTTTCAACCAAGTCTCTTGACAATGACGGCCTGTCTCTGGTCAGCTGAGGGAAAATAAAGAGAGTTATAGCCAATGTTTAAGTCAGAATATTGCTGTTGCTATTTGCCATTGAGTCAATTCTGACTCAAGGTGACCCCACGTAAGCAGAGAACTGCTCCATAGGGTTTTCAAGGCTGTGATCTTTTGGAAGCAGATCTCCAGGCCTGTCTTCCAAAGTGTCTCCGTTAAGTTCGAACTACCAGCTTTTAGCTAATGGTTGAGTGCTTAACTGTTTTTTTTAAAAAGTCAAAATATAACAAGTGGAAATACTGACCCCTGGTGGTAGTATATGGAAAATCCCTAGCACAAGGCTTCCCCCAAAGTGCTCAGGAACACTAAGTAAGCCCTTAAGATTTTCCATGGGAAAAGTATTCTGTGGTAAAATAACTCTGGTAAACATTCACATATTATATAATAAATATTTTATATATATTATGTAATATGTAATTTACATATTGTATTCCTTTTTTTTTCTTTTTTAGTATTCACAGTGCTTATTAGCATGTGAAAGTCCTGAAGAAGCCCTGCAGTAAAGAAACTCTGTTTAACTCTTTTTAATTGAGCATTTCCTAAATTTATTAGACCATAAACATGCAATCTTCTTCTTTTTTTTATTTTAATTAATCAAACATGGGAGACGTGAATCTCAGAGGGAAGGAAAGATTATGAGATCACGTTTCCCTTCCAGTACGAAGACTTCCTTTCCAGAGCTCTTCCCTGCTAAAACCTTTGAAAATTTGCATTTTGATTCATAGCATTCCCTTGTGTCTACTGACTCTTGTCATTAGTAAACAGCTGGGTGAATATTAAAGCATAATTTCCCAGCTATAAACAGAAATCATTTACGTATTCCTGGTGACAGGCTTCCACTGAAGGAAGCCACTAGCTTATCAATACACTAAAGCTTTTCAGTTAGACCAATGACGTAGTTGAAATCCAACAGTTTATAGAAGGCTCTGCTGATACCAGAGCTCTTCAGAGTGTTGTGGACCCTGAAGCCAGACGTTCAGTGTTTGGTAGCCAGTTCTGCCTCACTAGCTGTGTGACCTCGGGCATGGTACATAATCTCTCTGTCTTCAGTGTCCTCAACTGTGAAATGGCAATAACAATGATCTCCTAGGTGTGTACAGGATTACATGAGTTAATACATGTTAAGTGCTTAAAACAGTGCCTGGCAGTTGGCAAATAATTTGTTCCTTCCCAATTTGTATTACTAATGTTAGTGGTATGAAGCATCACTTAAAAGGAAAATAACATGGTTATTTTTCCCCCTTTAAAAAATATTGTACTTTTGTGTTAGGCCATGAGACGATTAAGAATCTTTAGTCAACTATCACTAAAACACATTAGGGTCATATTTTAAACATTATTTATTTGGAAGAAATGAGTTTTTTTTTATCTTCTTAAAACTTTTTAGTGGCTTTCACGGAAGAGCACACATTTTAACACCTAGCACTTTTAAATCATTCTACATTTAGATTTTCCTGTATTCATATGTACTTTTGATGACTGTAAAACTGTTACTTGTTTTGAATGGCAAAAGGAGGGCACGTGTCTGTTTTCTTTCCATTTATTTTAATTAAAGAAAATGTTTAACAGTTAACTTTGAGCGGTGGATGATTAGAGCTTTTAATTTTCTACATCAGAAATACTTTTACTGTTTAAATTGTTTTGTAAAAATCAGGCATTATTTTGAAATAAAAAATAATTTTTTTAAAATAAGAAAATGTAAAAAATAAAACTCAGCATTTTGTGAGACTTTAGAGCCTAAGGTGAGTCTAGTTTGTGTTTTTGTTGAAGCAAACATCAGCAGAACATTCAAGTACCAGCAGAAACAAGCCAAACCCTTCAATGTTTAATATCTTAAATGCCAGTCTCCAAGTATCTGTTTCAAATCCTGTTATTCACTCTTAATGACTGTCTATTAAATGTTTTGCAAAGACATTTAAAGTGACTTGCTTTTTCTTTTTAATTTATTAATTATTACACTTTACCCTAAATGTATTTTACCAGGCTGTTTGACTCGGGCCTACAGGATACATGTCTTCCAGGGGCCTAGAAAAAAAATGTTCTAGAACTGAAAAACAAGCAGACCAACTTATTGGTTTCTAAATATGAAAAAAAAACTACCCAATCTAAAGGAATAAACATTTAATTTAGTACAAAAGTTAACATATTGCTAGCTTCATTGTTGGCAAATATAAACCAGTTGTCCTCGAGTTGACTTTGACTCATGGAGTGTTCATTAAATTGCATTGTTTTAAAATGATTTTTAGGTTAAAATTTTACTTAACATGAATTTTCAAGGCTGCATGATGAGTCCTGAAAAATTATAGTCAGTAATAAACTAAATGAGTTTCTCATATGAAATAATTTCAAAAGCAAAATTATTAAGTCTTTAACAAATGTATAGTGTAAAAAATTATTTTTAATGTAGGATATATTGGCGTTTTATTATGCTTGATATCATGTGGAGTGGGCATCCAAATGTATGAATTCCTGACAAATATCTTAAAATGTCCCTCACTGTAACAATTCAAATTAAACAAATTAAAAATTTCTGCTCTTTGAAAGACACTGTTAAGAAAAAGGAAAAAAGCAAGCTACAGACTGGGAGAAGATATTTGCAAAGCATTTACCTGATAAAGGACTTGCATCAGAATATCTAGAGAACTCTGAAAATTCAATGATAGACAACAATCTAACTTAAAAAAATGGGCAAAAGATTGGATCAGCCAATTCACCAAAGAAGATATACAGATGGCAAATGAACATGTGAAAACCTACTCAGCATCATTAGTTATTAGTAAATCAAAAGCACAATGAGATACCACCACATACCTATTAGAATGGCTAAAATGAAAAAGACATATCAGACAAGTGTTCGCAAGGATATGGAGGTGGGAACGTAAAATGATATATAACAAATGGATGTACACTGGAAAACAGTGTGGCAGTTTCTTACAAAGTTAAACATTCACTTACCATAAGATACAACCATTCCAGTTCTAGATATTCACTTAAGTGAAATGAAAGTATATGTTCAATACAAAGACTTGTATACGAAGGCTTACAGCAGCACTATTTGTAACAGCAGAAAATTTGAAACAACCAAAAAATCCCTCAGTACGTGAACTGTTAAACGAACCCAATATTACTCAGCAATAAAAAAGAATGGATTGTTGATACATGCTCCAACATGGATACATCTTAAAATAATTATTTTGAGTAAAAGAAGCCAAACAAAAAAGAGCACATACTGCATGATTCCATTTATATAAATTCTAGGAAAGGAAAACTAATGTACAGTCATAGAAAACAAGATAAGTGGCTGCCTAGGGCAGGAGAGAACTAGTCAGGGCAGGGGAAAGAAACTGGTTACAAAGAGGTGAGAGAAAACTTTTGGGAATGATGGATATGTTCATTATCTTGATGATGGTGATGGTTTTAAACGTCAAAATTTATCAGACTGTACACTTAAAATATATGCAGTTTATTCGTAGGTCAATTATACCTCAAAAAGACGTTTTTAAAAGTCTGTAATGGTAAAAATTCAAACCCTACACAAGGATATAAAGAAAAAATAAATCTCCTCTCATCTGACGCCATCTGTCAAGTAATCTCCCTGAGGTTACCAACATGAACAGCCTGGGGTGTGCATCCTTCTACAAACTTATGATTACATTATAGGGTTTAAACTTTTTTTTTTTTTTAAATGAGTGACCTATTAAATAATGTGTTTTTTTTCACAATTGTATGAGGGTTTTTAAAAATCTCTTACTGTGTATAAAAATTTATAGGTGTTCTGATACTGTTCTTTTTTTTCTTTTTAAGAGATGTTATTTTTAGAGCAGTTTTAGGTTTACAGAAAAATTGCCCAGAAAGTACAGAGTTCTCATCTGCCCCCTCCACCCTGCACACTGTTTCCCTCATTAACATCATGCATTCCTCTGGTACATTTGTTAACAGTTGTTGTTACGTGCCTTCGAGTCAATTCCGACTCACAGCGACCCAACTTGACAGAGAAGAACTGCCCTGTAGGGTTTTCTTGGCTACAATCTTTACAGAAGCAGATCACCAGGTCTTTCTCCCGTGGAGCCACTGGGTGGGTTCAAACTGCCAACCTTTTAGTGAGCAGCTGAGCACTTAACCACTGCACCACCAGGGCTCTTTGAACCAATATTAATACATTATTATTAACCAAAGTTCACAGTTTACAGTAGGGTTCACTCTGGGTTGTATAGTACTATGGGTTTTGACAAATGTTCAATGGTATGTGTTTACCATGGTTCATTCTTTACAACCAACATGCCTTAAATACTTTACAAAAAGAGATCTAAAACTACAACTAGAAGCATCTTACTTCGCAGTAAATTACTAGACAGAGGAGTCCATCTTCATCGAGGGAAGGATAAGACCAAATTGTTACTAGACTGAGAGGCTGTTTTTCCACAAGATGTAATTTATTGTAGAACAGGAAAACTACTCTGTGTTTTAAAGCATAATTAAATCCTCACTTCAGGTTAAACATTGCACAGGGATGTTAGATACTGGCAAGTACAAGCGCAAACAGATCTTCCAGGATGGTTTTGGTGGAAAAAAAACTAGAATGGTGTACCAACGCCAACGTTTCAGCACAGGTCAGGTTGATTTATAAAAAGAACTTCAAATTTAAACATTATTAAAGTAATAAATGCTTACTGCGTAAGTCAATAAAACACCAAGTATACAGGACAAGATTTTCTTCCCTCCCGTTCTCCTAATCCCATCCGTCACACATAACAGCCATTAACAATCTCAGGGTCTCCTTCCAGATTACATGGTGTGTGTGTGCATGTGGGTGTGAGGTTTAGACTGTTCATTTGCTTTTCACAAATGTGATCCTAACATACACCACTTCAGCAATTTTTTTGCTTTCCTTTAGTACATTTTAGAAACTTAATCCTAACTCACTCATTTGTTGTGTTTGGCAAAACATATATGACATAAAATTAACCATTTTTAAGTGTACAATTCTTTCACATTAATTATATCGTGAAACATATATATATATGTTGTGCCACCACCTCCATCTATTTCCAAAACGTTTTCATCGCCGCAAGCAGAAAGTCAGCGCTCCTTAAGCAATAACTCTCCGTTCCCCCTCCCTCCAGCTCTTGGTAATCACTAATTAACTTCTGTCTCGATGCAGTCACCTGTTCTAGATATTTCAAATAAGTGGGATCTTACAATATTTGTCCTTTTGTATCTGACTTATTTCACTCAGCATAATGTTTTCAAGGCTCATCCATGTTGTATCATGTATCAGAACTTTATTTCTCTTTATGACAATAATATTCCACTGCATGTATATCCATTTATCTGTTGACGGATAGCCTACCTCTTTTTAAAGGACCCATAGTATTCTATCGGATGGAAGTACCATTGTTTATTTACTAGTCTCCTACCTATAGATTATAAACTGCTGCCACATTTTTCCTATTAGAACAGTTCTAGAGTGAACATACTTGTACACATATGGTTTTGTATTTGTACTAGTTTATCTAGAAGATAATTTCCTAGAAGTTGTATTACCTGGTCAATAGGAGTGTGCATTTCAAATGTTGATAAATACTGCCAAGTTAGCATCCGAAAATATTGCCCCACTGACATTCTCACCAACAGTGAATATGAGAGCCTGTCTGTCCATATCCTTCCAACAAGGAGAATTCAAAATCCGTTTCATCCTTGCTAGTGTGCTAGGTGCTGAGCTTGGTTATCTACAGTAGGGAGGGCATGCAGGTATGCAGTGAGGGCAGAAGGGTACTCAGGGGTAAAATCTGAGGGTGTCAGAATCTTCTTCCAAACCTCTTCGGAGGACTTTTGCTAAGGATCCAAGGCAGAGACCCAGACTCTAGGACAAAGAGGACCCGTAAGGGTTCAGGGCTGATTTTTAGTAGGAATGCACATGTGCAGTTGTGCTCGTTGCTAAAATATGGAAATCTGTCCATAATGGTTGGTAACTGGCCACTGCCCTGAGCCTCTCCCTGGACTCCCATCCCGTGTCCCCACAATCCAGCAGCTGAAGGGTAAACACTCTGCCAAGAGGGGCCCCGCTAGATCCTGCCCAGCACTATGGCTGACACCTGTTCAGGCTGATCCTTATTTGTGCTGACTGGTTGTTAATACTTGGAATATCACTCCTTGCTACACTGAGTCTGATTTTGGTGAGACCCATCTGGTCCCCTCCTCCCTCTACTTCTGAACCTAAAACCATCGTTTGTCTATCTCACTTCCTAGATCCCGTGCTCCCGAGACCAGCAGCCCTGACTTTCTCATTCATTCTTTCACTCCCTGAATGCTTATCGAGCGCCTCATCTGTGGCTACTGCTGGACCCCAATCCCAGAACATGACTGTGAAAAGGCAAACACTGCCCTGCACCTCGTGGAATTTACACACCAGTGGGGAAGGCAGGTAAAAAATAATCGAAGAGACAGACAAAATCATTCCCAACAGTAAAGTGCAATGGAGGAAACGGGCAAGGCTCTGAAGATGAGTTAACGAATGATTAACTTCTGCCCTCACTGCACACCTGCGTGCTCTCCCTTATATCTATTTTAAATAACCAAGCTCAGCACCTATGAGACTATCAAGGATGAAACGGATTGTGAATACTCCTTGTTGGAAGGATATGAACAAAGAGGCTCTCATATTTACTGCTGATGAGAATATCAATAGGGGCCATAATTTGGGAAACTAATTCCACAGACCAACATCTTTGGGAAAGTATAGACGGCCAGCGAAAACAAGGGCAACCCTCAATGGGATGGATGACACAATTGCCACAACAATGGATTCAAACATCTCAAAGACCACGGAGGTGGCACAGGACCAGGCAAGGCTTTGTTTGGCTATACATAAGCTCACCATGAGTTGGAGCCAACTGAATGGCAGCTAACAACAACAACTTCACAGAGGGAGCCCGCCCTCTAGTGGGGTAGCCAGAGAAACCCTAGTCTGTGACTTAAAGGAAAACGTAAATGAGTTAGGTGCAAGGGAGGGAGAGAATCCAGGCTGCCTTGTGCAGTGTGTGCGAAGGCTCCAAGTGGACAGGAGCTGGTTGTATTTAGAGGGACTGGGAGGAGGTAAGAGTGAGCACAGTGAGCCAAGAGAAAGACGTTGGAGGAAAGGGCTGGGGCCAGGTTCATGCCACACCTTACAGACTATAACAAAGAGTTGTAGATGATCTGATTTGTAATTTAAGCTCCTGAATCATTTAAGTCTGTATTCCCCAATACTTCCCAAAGACCTGAATCAAGGCAATAATCAGTAAGAGTTTAGGAAATGTTCTCAGCTCCCTGTAGCTTTCTTTTATCTCTGCCTGGTGCCCATCAGTTCCTGTGACAGCTGCTTGATAGTGCAACTATGCCTAGAGTTGTAGAAATACTACCTTCCACTCCTCCAACATCTTTTTGGTTCTTCTACTTCTCCATCCTCCAGACAATCATCTGAAATTTCTGCAGTTCAAAAGCATACTTTACCGAATTGGATAAAAACGTTGTTGTTGTTAGGTGCGGTGGAGTCATTCCAACTCACAGCAACCCTCTGTACAACAGATTGAAACACTGTCCGGTCCTGTGCCATCCTCACAATTGTTGTTATGCTTGAGCCCAGTGTTACAGCCACTGTGTCAATCCATTTCATTGAGGGACTTCTTCTTTTTTGCTGACCCTCTACTTTACCAAGCATGATGTCCTTCTCTAGGGACTGGTCCCTCCTGATAACATGTCCAAAGTACGTGAGATGAAATCTCGCCATCCTTACTTCCAAGGAGCACTCTGGCTGTATCTCTTTCAAGATAGACTTGTTAGTTCTCCTGGCAGTCCATGGTATATTCAATATTCTTCGCCAACACCATAATTCAAAAGGGTCAATTCTTCTTTGGTCTTCCTTATTCATTGTCCAGCTTTTGCATGCATATGAGGCAACTGAAAATACTATGGCTTGGGTAAGGAGATAAAAATAGTTAATATTTACTGAGCACTTTTAATGTGCTTGGCGTACTTCCAAGTGTTTTGCATATATTATTCCATCTTCTCCATGACAATGATTCTCTGCCTCAATTTCCACATCTGTAAAACGTAGCCAGTTAGCAATGATAAAGTTGCTAAAAATGGCCACATTTTACAGATGAGGAAATTGAAACAAAGGAAGACGAATCATTTTAATCTCAGTCTCGCGGGACTCTGGAGGTTGTACGGCAAGAACCTCCAGAGTCCTGCTCTGAACCACTACGTGATGCTCCTCTCTGGCAGAGGCTAGGATGTGGAAATGACAATCCTACTGTTTATTTCGCTCAAGGAAGCATTTCTGAGAAGACTGAGTAAGTGCTGTTCTTCATTGTTGCACAATCTATTTGTGCACAATTCATATTTTTGCACATGATACATCAATACCCTTATACCACCTTTCGCTTGTCAGATATGAACTGAGATCGGCTGACGAAGCAACATTGTGAGATCTCAGGTGGTAGAGTTGTCTGCATGCACAGCAGTTTGGTTTCTACAGTGTTGCCAGCTTTATCTTTATGGCAGTGTTAAAGCCACCATTCCAATATTTCATTTTGCCCTTATTATTTTCTAAAAAATCAGTGGAAAATTAAAAAAAAACACACCAACTATTGATATGAAGGCTACAAAGCACATCTTACTATAACATAGATGAAAATCATTGCATGGATAGAAATAATCAACCATTAGCTTTGCTCAGTTGTCCACTGGACTTAATCTGTCAAGTGCTCAACTGTGGATATAAAAAGAAAATAATTTTACATGTGTGTATAAAATATTAGAAATATATTGCAGAAAATGTGTCTAAAGTAACGTACAGTTAGTAAATTTTTGTCCTCTGGGAATATTTTCTCCAGTAATTTTCTTCTGGTAGTATCTTCCCTAGTAAATATTTTCTGGCAATAGGACACCTTTATAAAACGTTAAGTCTACCATTCAACTTTTGGACATTGAGCTTTTATACAAAACACTTAGACTTACTATACTTGCAAATGTCAAGCCTAGTAACACAAAATTTATTTATTTATTTATTTGCTGAAAATAAATACAGCCATACACCATTTCAACAATATCTAATGCACACCTCAGTGTCATTGATTACTTCCTTCAAGTTACAGAAACATTCTTGCCACTCTTCGACAAATTGTTCTACCATCATTGACTTAAACTCATTGCCCCCAAGCTTCTCATCTAACCTTTCAAGTTACTGTTGTAAATTTGATTCCACATAGATAATTCTTTAGAAGAGCACGATGCTCAAGCAGACATACTTTAGTTATTAAGATAAATTGTCTTTTGGTTCAAAGAAGACTTCAAGGGGATAGTTTTGGCTTAAGGTTTAAAGTTTAAAGATTATCTCAGGGCCATAGAGCTTCATCCAGCCTCAATGGCTCCTGAAAACTTGGATAACACAAATGTTTTGATGGTATATCATATCATATCATATCATATCATATCATATCATATCATATCATATCACGTCATGTCATATAACATATCATCATATCACATATTATTTCCACTTGACAAACAGATGTGGGCTCACACACAAACATGCATAAACCCACTTTCCTGTTCCAACACAGAAAAGAGTTCAGCTTTCACAGAACTGTCCACTTACCTTTAGCTAGTGAGTGTTCTCTTGCCTCGCTTATGTTTTCACTGCAATAATCTTCTGATTTTGTTTACTACGCCCAGATGTCATCTTTTCTTCTCACACGTTCTTTCTCCTGGCTTTCTCATCTAAGCCTGCAACAAAGAAGAGAAGCTCCTAAGTTTCTGTAGGCACACAGGAGGGAACTATAAATCTCAAGTCAGTGACACTTCTAATTTATTTCTCATTTTCCCCTGGCTGGCTACAGTTTAATCACAGTTCTAGAAATTCACCTAATTAGACGAGATGTAGAACGGAACTAGCTCAAAGACAGATGAAATTGAGGCTATTCTCCTTAACAACTAAATATTTGATACTAATTGAGCTTCTCAGACTATGCCCTTCATTGACAACATGGTGTGGGACTTCCATCTCTGTGAGAGGAGGTTCTACAGTGCTGAAAGTTAGCTACAGTCCATTGTAAAACCAGGTCTGTCAAAGCGGAGGAACTTAATAAGACATCACCTCAGAATCCGTGTTTCAGAATTGTGGAAACCAGGATGGCATTCCTGAATCTCGTTTTCGACAGATGTCAGTGTGGACAGAACGAAACACAGGCCATGAATACTGAGGAAATACAGCGTGCCTATCACCCCATAAGATACACTCATTTACATTTGTCACTCTCCCTATAAAAGAAGAGAAGACAGCCTTCCCCCCAGAAGCTTTCCGTATGTCAGTAAGCGCCCAGCTCCGTTGTCTGTTGTGAGCCCAAATGGTTTCACACACACACCAGTGTGGAAACACTGGACATGAGGAGGAGGGCGGAAGCAGCAGATGTGATATTCATTGAGTGGAGTGGTGACCGTGAGCCACGTGGTGTGCCAGACACATCACTTGTTTGCTGCTCATGCTTCCAAGAACTCAAAAAATAATACGGATATTATTATACCATGAAGATGAGGAAACCGAGTCAGGGAACTCAGCTGTTTAGCCTAAGGTTATACTCAGCAGGCACTCAGTTTTCTGATTCCGTGGCCCCATGCGCAATGACCGCCTGGCCACAACAGGCAGCACAATAAAACCAGGAAAGATGCATCTATTTGTCCCAGAGCCCAGGAACAGCAACAGAGTGCAGAGTATTTGGAAGGAGATTAAAAAGTGGAGAAAGGAGGTAAGAGTGTTATGGGAGCATATTCTACAACGACTCTTGATATGCCCCGGGGAGATGTGTGATGACCTTTGAATATACCAAATATGCAAATGCAATCAGCATATAACGTCACTCATAAATTCAGTAAAAGATAGTTGTGATATTAGATCCCTGAGGAGTAGCAAAGAAATTCAAGGTCTCGATGAGTTAGGGTGGATCAGCTGTGATCACCATCACTAAGTAAGTAGTTCTGGCGCCACAGTCAATAAACATCCAGACACTAGAAAAGTGACCACGTGCTACTTGCCATAGACCTTCAGTATCATTCATGAAGAGTCAAAACGCTCTAGTATTTCCATTTAGGAATCCAAGAGTGTACTACAGGTTTTCCAAAACCCAAACCCACTGCCGTCAAGTCAATTCCGACTCATAGCAAACTACAGCACGAAATAGAACTGCCCCACAGGATTTCCAAGGCTGTAAATCTTTACAGAAGTAGACCGCCATAGCCTTCTCCTGCGGAGCAGCTGGTGGGTTCAAACCGCCAACCTTTCGGTTAGCAGCCAAGCGCTTTAACTACTGCGACACCAGGGATCCTTCTACAGGTTGTCGAGGAACACACACACACCTACAAAGGAGGAGGCATGGTTAAATAAACTTAGGTCACAATGATTTAAACCAAGGTCAGAAAACTGGGTCAAATCTGTCCCGCTGCCTGTTTTTATAAATAAAATTTTATCGGCACACCACCCCATTCATTCATTTACATATCGTCTATGGCTGCTTTGGAGCTACAGTTACATTGCTGAATAGCTGAGACAGAGACTGTCCGGACCACAAGGCTGAAAATATTTACTATCTGGCCCTTTACAGAGAAACTTTGCTGGTTCCTGATTTAAACTGTTAAGCAGATGTCTTTACTGCAGGATTTCGCAGGGTTTTGAATAAGCTATAATATATTTTCAATTTTCAAGGGGAGAATATACAGTAGAATTACATCTTCCATGGGAGGTAGTTTCTAAAGTCAGTTCATAGTGAAAACTGTGTATGGCCAAATTAACATTGAAAATCCCTTACGGAAAGTGCCTTGTTAGAACCGTCATAAACTATCATCATCAAAATAGCAAGTTTTTCCTCCCAAGCTGTAACAGATAAAAGTCTCTTTGAGCACCGCATGAAAAAGTTGGCTTTACTTCTGGGCCAGCTGTATAAAAAGATACATTTGTTGTTGTTGTTGGCTGCCGTTGAGTTGGCCCCCGACTCATGGGGACCCCATGCACAAAAGAATGGAATGCTGTCTGGTCCCGTGCCATCCCCGTGATTGGTTGCGGATCAGCCCATTGTGATCCATAGGTTTTCACTGGCTGATTTTCAGAAGGAGATTGACAGGTCTTTCTTCATAGTCCATCTTAGTCTGGAAGCTCTGCTGAAACCTGCTCAGCATCACGGTGTTGTTATTGTTGTTAGCTACTGTTGCTTTGACGCATGGAGACCCCACACACAACAGAACAAAACACTGCCTGGCCGTATGTCATCTTCATGATCTTTGAAATGCTCATTTTGGGTTCATCTCATTTAGGGTTTCCCTCATTTTTGCTGACCCTCTACTTTACCAAAGATGATGTTCTTTTCTAGTGATTAGTCTTTCCTGACGACATGTCCAAAGTAAGCAAGACAAAGTTTCACCATCCTTGCATCTAAGAAGCATTCCGGTTATATTTCTTCCAAGACAGATTTGTTTGTTTTTCTGGCAGTCCATGGTGTATTCAATATTCTTTGCCAACACCACAGTTCAAATGCATCAGTTCTTCTTCAGTCCCCGTTTTCATTGTCCTGTTTGCACATGCATATGAGGCAAATGAAAAGACCATGGCTTGGATCAGGCACACCTTAGTCATCCAAGTGACATCTTTGCTTTTTAGAACTTTAAAGAGGTCTTTTGCAACAGATTTGCCTAATGTGATAGATAACATCATTTGATTTCTTGACTGCTGCTTCCATGGGTGTTGATTATTGATTCAAGTAGAATGAAATCTTTGACAACTTCAATCTTTCTCTGTTTATCATAATGTTGCTTATTGGCCCAGTTGTGAGGATTTTTGTTTTCTTTATGTCGAGGTGTAATCCATCCTGAAGGCCGTAGTCTTTGATATTCATCAGTAAGTGCTTCAAGTCATCTTCATTTTTGGCAAGCAAGGTTGTGTCACCTGCATATTGCAGGTTGTTCATGAGCATCATAGCAAGGTGATGGTCAGCACATAGCAACATGTAAGCCTTCACTGACAGATGGGTGGTGGCTGTGCATGAGGTGCCTTGGCTGGGAATCGAACCTGCCTCTTCTGCGTGGAAGGTGAGAATTCTACAGTGAAATACTGATGACCCCAATATGTAAAAAGATAAATATCTTTAAATAATAGAATCACTCTCAGCATGGTGAAATACTTGGAGGAGCAGGAATCAACCAGCGTAAAACTGTCATGGTGGCATCCGACCTTGTATAACTTCAGAAGAGGGGAGGAGAATCAAGATCAACAGCCCAAAGTTGATTCCTATGAGGAGGAGGTCAGACATACTTCCTCTCTCCAACCTTTTTACCAATTCTGACACCAGCCATCCCTCCAAAGGCACTCTCTACTTCTACACTGGGCTCAATAATTTGTTGCAGTGGCCACACAGAACTCACAGACCATACTCACTGTTATGGGGTTTATTAGGGAAGCAACAGGTTACAATCCAGGATTAGGAATGACTCAGTATACAGTTCTTTGGTCAGGATACCTTCTCAGCTGTGCCCAGAGGCAGGTCTCTCTCTCAGCCTCTCCACCCCTCAGGCCCTCCAGTAAGCCTCAGCCCCTCAGCCCCTGCCCTGCTTGGGTAAATGTTACAAAGTTCTTTAGCTCTGCCAATAAGTGCCCAAAGGCACCCCACTCCGCCAGCAAGCCTCATGCCCAAAAGCACTTAGCTCTCCCACTCTCTGTGTTGGCATGCTTGCTGTATCTGCCTCATTCCATGGGCCGGGAAGCTCACCATGCTGTCTTGTGTCAATCACCTAGTTCTACTGCCACTGTTCCTCTGCCACTGCTTCTCACTGTCTCCAGTGTCACAACTCTGTGTCTCCTGGGTCTAGGAGGTTCTCAGTGCAGGGACCCCAGGACCAAAGGATATGCTCCACTCTTGGCTCTTCTTCTGGTGATAGTGTGGTCCCCCCCACCCCCCACCTTGAGATTGGCTCTCTTTAAGCCTAGCCAAATGGCAACACTGACCAGTCCCCTTGTTAGGGTTCCATACACCTTATTTGCATGGTCTCACCCCACAAGTGTGCCATAAATCTTATTTGCATTATTTACAGGCTGTCCAAGCCCCTTGGTGGACCACAAGTACCTCATTTGCATAGTCCCATCCAATCATTTTGTGGGAGTTACAAAGACTATCGCTAGAAAGGCCATATTAAGAAATTCACTGCACTGCAACCAGGGAACAGAAGATTCAGGTGGCATCTCAAACTCATTTGAATTTGCAGAAGTGAAATATACATTCAATGTGATTCTACTACAGTTTTTCTTGTGGATTTAACCACAGAATCTTCCTTCCTCATCCTCCCTCTGCCACACACACAAAATCCTCTAGTGGGACCTACGTTCCATGGACACATTTTGGGAAATGCTGAAATACTCAGAAACATGGTTTTGTGGATTGAATTGTATTTCCCCAAAATATGAACTGAAGTTCTGGCCCTTTCACCCGTGGATATGATCCTGTTGGCAAACAGAGTTTATCTTATTTAATGTTAGTGAGGTCATACCAGAGTAGGGTGTGTCCTACACTAATGACCTCTGAGTTATAAAAACAGCAGAATAGACACAGAGACACATGGGAGAAAGATGCCACAGGAAGATAGACACACAAGACAGATGCATCTACAAGCCCAGGAACACCAAGGATGGCTGGCAGCTACTAGAAGTTGAAATAGACGAAGAAGGACCTCCCTCTAGAGCTACACCTTGAATTCGGAATTCTAGCCTCCTGAACTGTAATGAAATACATTTACATTCTTTAAAGCAAACCACCTGTGGTATCTTTTCTTACAGCAGCATTAGGAAACTAAGACACATGGGTATTACGGGTCAATCAACTGGACAGAAGACACAGCACTATCTTATTCTCAATTATAGAAGAAGTGTGGTAGCATGGGGATGGGGAGGACTCAGAGTGCTTAGACATCAGTTGAAAGTTTCATTCTGCTAGAAAAGTCAAGCAGCTGACCAATTACTGGCTTGCTATATGACAATTTCATAAGTAGGAATGCAGAGGAAGCAAAAAGGGGACGTGTTATTCCAGGAAGAACTTTCAGGTGATAGAGAAATGAAACAAAAACTTGGTCAAACCTTCTCAGAGGTCACAGCAGTAGAGGCAGGGGCTGGTAGAGTCCCCACTTGGCTCCTCAAATGCGCGACACTCTGCTTCCAGCACGGCCGCGCCCCACCTCACCCCCATCCTCGCCCTTATTCACTCTCTACATAGCAGCCAAAGTTGGGGTAAAAATACAGAACTATACAAAAGATAATGCAATAAACTTTTACCCATGTGCACATCCCTCAAAACAAACATTATTTTTCAAATTCATTTCATATCCTGCCTTTACTCTTTTAAGATTAAGGAATTAAAATCCATACAGAGTTAAAGCTCCCTATATTACTCTACCCAGTTCAGTTCTCCCATCCTCTTCAGAGGCAACCACTATGATGAACTTGGTGGATATCCAGTTTATGTTTATTTATACAGTTGTTCCTCATTTTCCCCAGATTCCATATTGATAAATTCACCTACTTGCTAAAATTTATTTGTAACCTTAAAATCAATACTTGCTGCGCTTTAGCAGGCATTCATAGATAGGCGCAAAGTGGCACAAAATCTTAGTCCCTGATGTGCACGTTTCCAGCTGAGGCCAAGCAAGGCAATGCTCTGCGTTGTTTCATCTGCCATACTGTAAACAAGCGTCCTTTTTGCAATCTATTTAGTCCCACATGTTTTGTATTTTTTGTTGGTGGTTTCACTGTTTAAAATGCTCCCCAAGCACTGTCTAGTGCTCCTAAGTGCAAGGAGACTGTGATGTGCCTTATGGAGAAAATAGATGTGTTAAATAAGCTTCGTTTAGGCAAGGGTTATAGTGGTGTTCATTGTAAGCTCAGTGCTAATAAATCAGCAATATACATAAAGCAAGGTGTTTTTAAACAGAAACGCACATAAAACAAGGTCATGTATTGACAAGTTTATGAAAATGTTGTGACCAGAGGCTCACAGGAACTTAAACCTGTATTTTCCCTAGGAGCAATGGTTCAGTGTTTGCTGATTAAATGCTCACAATGACTTTATAGAACATAACTACTGTGAAGAACACACACACACACACACACACACACACATATATCCAAAAGAACACACCCTATAGTGTTGTGATTTTTAAACTCTCTGTAAGTTGTATCATACTGTATGTTACATTTTACTCAATACAGTTTTTGAGGTATTTCCACTCAGATATATGTATCTAGATTATTAACTGTTGCATAGTGTTCCCTCATACGACTATATCAGCATTTAATTTTCATTTCTGGACTGATGGATATTTGGGCAGTGTCCAACTTTCGGTCATAACAAAGGATGCTACAGTGCACATCCTTCACCGTTCTCCTTCTGTGCACAGGCCTCCCTGTTCATCAGAGGTTTCCTGGGGCACACACAACCAGCACACCAGTATTTGAATGCATGTGTGCAGGAATTTCTCCTGGAGGACCCCACCTGGGGGACAATTCAGTCTAGCTCTCCTAGGGGGTATTTGGAACAGTGGGAGAGTTTTTTGTGGGTTGGGGGTAGGTGGGGCAGGGATGCTAAATTTTTCTACAGTGCATAAGACAGTCTTGAATAACAAATGCTTTGTCCCCCACAAAATACCAAATCCTCTCCTTTTAGGAGCATTGCTGATTTCTGTTTTGAATGGAGTCTCTGTGTTGTGGAATATGTGCCCTTTCCAGTCTAACCAGAGAATGACAACTTGCTTTCCAAAGCACCTCCTGCCACGAATGAGTACCTGTTTACCTGAGTGCCTTGTCACCTCTCACTGTCAGATGTTTCAATGTCTTCTATTCTGATGAGGCTGAAGTGCTATCTCACTGTGATTTTAAACTTGCATTTCCCTGATTTTATTAGCGATGTGGAATATTTTTTCATACTTTTATTGCCTATTCTCATCTCCCCCTTGGGGACATGTCTGTTAATAAGCTGCCCATTTTTCTGTTGGGTAGTTTGACTTTTCCTTCTTGATCTGTAGGAGTTCATTAGAGATTCAGGAAATATAGCTTTTGTCAGGTATTTGGAGATGCAAGTATCTCCTACCAATCTGTCATCTACCTTTTAATTGTATCGTGCTATTTTGTGCAGAAGTTAGACATTTTGATATAGTGAAGTCTATCAATCCTGTCATTACTGAGTGTGATTTTTGAGTCCAATTTATAAAATCTCCACTATACTAAGATCATAAAGGTATCCTCTTTTCCCCCCAAAGGTTTTAAAATTTTTTATCTTACATATACAGGTTTTAATCCATTTCACAATGTTTTTGTACCAACTGTGAATTAAGAACCTAATTATTTTTTCTTCTAGAAAAATAATTAATTAAATTAATTATTAATAATGCTTTCCAATTCTGATTTCCAATGCCCCCGTATCATATAGAAAGGTCAATACATGTTTAAGACTATCACTGGGTGCTCTATTCTAGCCCGTTGATCTATTTGTTTGTATCCCTTCACCAATAACATAGGTTCTTAATTATTATTAATACTTTTTGAATGTTATGGGAACTCCTCATTCTTTTTTCTTATATTATAGGTTCTCTTTATAATATTCTTGAATTTTTAGATTTCCATTCATATTTTAGAATGCTATTAGGATTTCACTTAAAGCTGCATTAAATTTATAAACACTTTTGTAAAAATTGACATTTTATGTTATTGGCCTTCCCCTTCCATAAACATGGTACATTCTTGCCATTTCTTTAGTTCTTCTTTTGTAGTTTTCAGTAACCTTTTGTAATTTACTCTGTGAAGTAGTTACCTGCCTCTTTAAGACTTATTCTAAGTTTCTACACAGTTCTGAGCGCTGGAATGATTTTTAAAAAAATCCAAATCCAAAGATATCAACTCATCCTTTTCTGAATGTAGCTCTTCTCAGATTTTTGGTGACATTTAGAATAAAATCCAAACTCCTCACTGCAGTGTGACTTCAGGACATGGCTTGCCCTGCCTTTCTCTTAGACTTTATCTGGTATCTTCCATTAGTCATCAAGCTTTAACCACACCAGCTTTCTTCATGTACCCTAAACATACAAGCTAATCCCACCTCGGGACGCTTTTCCTTACAGTTTCCTTTTCTTGGAAACGTCTTCTCCCAGATACGCACGTGGTTGGTTTCTTCTTGCCATTTGGGCCTCAGCTCAGATCTCTCAGAGAAACCATCCCTGCCCACCAGAGAACACTTCTCCAATCATTCATAAAGCATTCATAAAGGCATAAAAAAACCAAAAAACAACCAAACTCACTGCCATCAAGTTGATTCAATTCCAACTCATAGCAACCCTGTAGAACAGAGTAGAACTGCCCAATAGGGTTTCCAAGGCTGTGACTCTTTACGGAAGCAGACTGCCACATCTTTCTCCCACGGAGTGGCTGGTGGGTTCAAATTGCTGACCTTCTTAAAAGCTTGTGAGCGGCCATCTAAGATACATCTATTGGTCCCATCCCACCTGGAGCAAAGGAGAATGAAGAAAACCAAAGACACAAGGAAAATACTAGCCCAAAGGACTAAAGGACCACACGAACCAGAGACTCCACTAGCCTGAGACCAGAAGAACTAGATGGTACCTGGCTATCACCAATGACCAATGACCACCCTGACAGGGAACACAACAGAGTCCCAGACAGAAAGGGAGAAAAATGTAGAACAGAATTTAAATCCACGTAAGAAGACTAGATTAATGATCTGAGAGAGACCAGAGGAACCCCCAAAACTATGGCCACCGGATGCTCTTCTAACCCAGAACTGAAAGCATTACTGAAGCCCACTTTTTAGATAAAGATTAGATAGCAGTATAAAACAAAAAATAATACACGTGAGGAGTGTGCTTCTTACTTTAATCAAATATAAGAGACCAAATGGGCAGCTCCTGCCAAAAAACAGTATGAGAAGGCAGGAAGGGATAGGAACTGGATGAATGGACACAGAGAAGCCGGGGTGGAAAGGGAGAGCATACTGTCACATTGTGGGGATTGCAACCAATGTCACAAAACAATATGTGTATAATTTTTTGAATGAGAAATTAACTTGAGCTATAAAGTTTCATCTAAAGCACAAAAAAAAAAAAAAAAAAAAAAGATGAGGGCTAAGTCTCAGCAAGATTAGCTATCTTCTCAAGTACATCATCAACCAAGTGGCTGATCCAAGTTTTGTCTCATTTTAGAGCTCAAGCTCAGACACAACGCCTAGCACTAGCAGATGGCTTCCTTCTTTACCTTTATCCCTCTGTCTCCCTTCTTTTTAAGACTGATTATGGACACCTCAGAAAAATGTGGCTCATATCATCTCTATTATTTGTAAATTCTTAAAAAGCAACATGGTACTTTCTGGACCAAGATTCAGGGGCACAAATACTTAACATTGGCACAGCCACCAACCCACTATATACTGTAATAGTGACACTGGCCCATTTATGCCTCAGTTAGCCCATCTGTCAAATGAGGAAGTTGGGCTAGATGTTATCCAAAGATGATTCTGCCTCTGACATTGAATGACTCCCCAAGGTCTGGGAGGGGCTGCATTGGCACGGCTCATCTGGACTGTCTCCACCTGGGATCTGAGTGCCGGGAGGAAGTACCTGTGACTGCAGTGAGTGGACTTCCAAGGCCGAATCAGAACACATATCGTTGGGTGGCAATGAATTGTAATATTAACATTAAACTTGTTTCAGAAAGTCAACAATATGGGGCGGGGGAGAGAGAATGAAAGAAATCAAAGGGTCAAAGAAGAAACTAGTCCACAGGACTAACAGACCACACGAACCACAGCCTCTTCTAACCTGAGACCAGAGAAGAACTAGATGGTGCCCGGCTACCACTATCAATTGTTCTGACCAAGGACAAAATAGAAGGTCCTGGATAGAACAGGGGAAAATGTAGAACAAAATTCAAATTCCTAAAAAAACAAAAAAGCAAGACCTATGGGACTAACAGAGACTAGAGGAACCCCTGAGACTATCACCCTAAGATAACCTTTGAACTTGGAATTGAAGCTATTTCTGCAGGTCATCTTTCAGCCAAATAATAGGTTGGCTTCTAAAATGAATAATATCACCTATGAGTAATATGCTCCCTTTAACAATTAACTATATGCAACCAAACAGTTAACATCTACCCAAAAGCAAAGATGAGAAGGCAAGGAGAGGAAGGGAAGCTACATCAATGGAAACAGAATGGAAATAAACAGAATGCTGACACATTGTAAAAATTGTAACCAAGGGCACAGAACTATTTGTATAAAAGTTGTTAAAGGGAAACCTAATTTGCTGTGTAAGCTTTCACCTAAAACACAATGAAATATTATTTTTTAAAAAAAGGAAACAAAACAATGCTGACCTTTCTAACCACTATGCCACCTGGGCTTCTCATAATGGCATAGCTGCTTTATTTCCTTCATAGCATTTATCACCATTTGAAATTATCTTGTTTAACTGTCGACTGGCATTTTCCCACACCGGAACATAAGCTCCACATGCTTGGGGACTGTACTGTTTTGTTCTCTCCTGTATCCCCAGCACCTGGAATCGTTCCTAGCACACAGTAAGTGTTCAATGCATTATCCGTTGAATAAATGAGTGAGTGAGTGAATAAATGAATTAACTCAGATCTCCCCAATGCCTCTAATTGTTCACTCCGTGTCCTCTCATATCAGGAAAGGGGTGTTCCCTTTCTCCCACTGTTCACACACACCTAGCAAATATTATCATGTAGACATTCCTAATCTCTCAAAGAAATGGCTTAACTGTAGGAGTACTTAAAGAGAGTCTAAAAACACCTATGTGCTGCCTGCCTAAGTTTCTAAGTGGCTTAAAACAGTGAAAGGCCTTCTCCTCCATTCATCCCATCTCCGCTCCCAAGAGATAACCATGGTTGAGTTTCATTGCAAGGAGTCAGAATTTTTTTTATCGATTTATAAAACATATACCTGTTTATCTCACTGTCTATTTAACTTTCTATCATTTATCTATCTCAGATAAGACAATCGGAATGATTAAATATAAGAAGTTTTACTTGCCAAACTATTATTTTTCAATGGATCAGAGATTGTTAAAAAGGCAGATTCCCAGGCCCCACCCCTAGAAGTTCTGATTCCATAAACCTGGGGTGGGGCTTAGGCGTCTTCATTTTCAACAAGAACCCTAGCTGATTTTAATGTAGGTGGGCCAAACACCATTCTTTGAGAAATATTCATGACGTTCAAGGCAATTTAATGCTGCCCTTATTTTAAGATCATGCAGCCTCTTGAACACCAGGGGGCAGATGGAGCCACCTGTACCCCCAGTGATGGAATATGATCTGTCACATCCACTTTGCTGGAGAAGAGGGTGAAGCAGATCCACCTGGCTCCACTCAGGCCCAGAGAGCCTAAAGTGCTTATGAAGCCACATAAACAATCAGGAAAACAGCTCAAAATCGGTAATCAGGAAACATGGTTTCTACACTCTTTGCTGCCCTGGGCCTTGGTTTCTTCATATGCAAAATGAGACTTTGAACTAGATAATTTTAAAAGCCCCTTCCAGTTTAACATTTATTAGAAACTTCAACATCGTATGTATTTCTCTGTGACTGGATTATGGCTGACTTTTATCCTGTACCTTCCAAAATTTCTAGGAGAAGCTTAGATTATTTTTATAATGTTAGCTGCTGTAGAGTTGACTCCAACTCATGGTGACCTTATGTACAACAGAACAAAACTTTGCCTGGTTCTGCTTCATCTTCATCATCACAGGCATGTTGAGTCCATCATTGCAGCTCTTGTTCTAATCCATCTCACCGAAGGTCTCCCTCATCCTCGCTGGCCCTTCTACATCACCAAACATGATGTCCTCCTCTAGCAATTGATTCTTCCTGTTGATGTATCCAAGGCAGGTGAGTCAAACAAGTCATTCTGTTGTAATCCATAGGGTTTTCACTGGCTAATTTTTGGAAGTCGATCACCTGGCCTTTCTTCCTAGTCTTAGTCCGGAATCTCAGCTGAACCATGTCCACCATGGATGACCATGCTGGTATTTGAAATACCAGTGGCATAGCTTCCAGCATCACAGCAACACGCAAGCCACCACAGTATGAAAAATAGATGGTGGATTTTTTTTAATACCAGAAAAGAAAAGAATCCAAAAGACTCTAAGAGATAATATACCTCATTGTTACTCAAAGAGGAGTTTCATAAGCTGAGATGGTTGCTTCTGTCGCAGTGCTAACCTTACTACTTCCCATGAATATAAAGAAACAACAAAATCTCAACATACAGTTATCCAACAGATTGTTTCAAACAAATTAAAAATTTGTTTTAATAGTCAGAATTGGATCTGTGACTCTAAACAAGATGGGCGACATGGAACTAAACAGCCCAAATATCAGCCAAAATCTCATACCACATGGAGAAGCAATTAAGCAATTCTTAAATATTTAATAATACCCTGTAATTTTTTAGACTCTTGGGCTCTAAAGTTTCTGACAAAGTAATTCCCAAGCCATAATTAACAAAAATTGGCAATCTTCCAAAAAGTCTACCAAAGCAAAACTCAACCCCTCAGGGTACTCCCACTGCAGTGAGCACGATGCTCATGTTGACATACCCACAATAAACAACAGAAACCAGAAAGGGTTTGGATTTTGCCCTGAACTGATGTCTGCTGAAAATGGCTTCAGAGAAGAAGGTTGTGATTAGAAGATCGTGACATTTCCAACACCCACTTATTAACACGTCGGGAGATTCACAGAAGGGAGATGATAGGGTCTTTCCAGCGAGAGTTCCAGCCACAGGGTATTTACAAATACTTACTGCTGTTTTAATCTGTAGTGTGATTCGGTCATGGTGCAGCAGACAAAGAATACAGACATCCTAGTCAATCACACCAGGTGGTCTTCTAAGAAACATTCTCACCAGCTTGGTTGCTCAAGCCATGTTGTTGTGGTTAGTTGTTAGTTGCCACTGAGTCAATTCCAACTCATGGCGGCTCCATGTCTTAGAGTAGAACTGCTTCATAGAGTTTTTTGGCTGTAACCTTAACAGAAGCAGATCATCAGGCCTTTTTTTTTGTGGTACCACTGGGTGGGTTCCAACTGCTCGGTGGGTTCCAATTGCTTGGTGGGTTCCAACCACCAACCTTTAGGTTACCAGTCGACACAAACCATTTGTACCACATACAGACCTTTGCTCAGGCCACAAACCTATGTACAGGTAGTCCCTGACTTACAATATATTCCAGTTACAAAGAACCATACTTATGACCATCTTTTTTTGTATATCTTATCATTAGTAATATGTATTACGTATAATGTTGCAGTGCATAATTTGCTGATGTTACCATTCTCAGATGCTCACTCAAAGATGTTTTAAGATCGGATTTATAAAGATACTGATAATAAAAGGCAATAATAATGAAAACTAAAAAAAAAAAAAAGGTATTCAACTTATGTCAGAATCAACTTACAACGGAGTTGGAATGGAACCCCGTAAGTTGGGGACTACTGTATTCTTTTCCCTTATCACACCACTTCTTATTCATCAACTCCTAGCAGCTCTACCTCTAAAACATGTAGACATTCCTAGTCTCTCAAAGAAACGGCTTAACTGTAGGAGTACTTAAAACAGCCCCTTTTTGCCCATGGAGCCCTGGAGGTGCAGTGGTTAAGAGCTCGGCTGCTAACCAAAAGTTCAGCGGTTCAAATCCACCATCCGCTCCTTGGAAACTCTATGTGGCCATTCTACTCTGTCCTACAGGGTCGCTATGAGTCAGCATTGACTTGATGGCAACAGGTTTGGGTTTTTTGTTGTTGTTGTTATCTGTCCATATCTCCTAATCTCCAATGCCATCTCCCTAGTCCAAGCCACTATCACCTTTCCATTAGACTATTTCAATAGCCTTCTCATCTCCCCACTTGACACCTTACACAATCTCTTCTTCAAATGGTGGCCACAGTTACAGATCAGATTGTTTCTCTCCTCTGCTTAACACATTTCAGTGTCTTCTGCCAGTACAAAGAATAAACCTTCAACTCCAGATCTGTGGGTCCCTATTCACCTCTCAAACCCTCATTTCCTGCCAGTCTCCCCTTTGCTTTTTCGTATGTGAAAATACACACAACAAAACATACGCCTGTTCAACAGTTTCTACATGTACACATCAGGGCCATTGGTTACATTCTTCACGCTGGGGCCACATTCTCACCACTGTACCCATATTGTCTCACCACCATTAGCTTTTACTCTCTATGTCCCTGAAGGCCTCCTCGGTGCCTTAGGGACTGCTTTCAATCTGATCACATACAGGTGATCCTTTAGAAGAGCAAAATATACAAGGCCAATATCCTTTATTAATTGAGCTAAACTGTTATTTTGTTTACAGAAGACTTCATGGGACAGTTTCAATTCAAAGATTAAAGATTATTTCAGGACAATAGATTCAGGGGTTCCCCCAGTCTGGTTCCCAAAGGAATTTGCTATTCTCTTCCACATTTTTCCTCCTTCTGATCAGGATCCGTCTATTGGGTCCTGGATCAAAACATTCAGTAAAGGTAACGAGGCACCATTCATTTCTTGTGGTCTCGTGGCAAAGGAGGTAGTAGTTGACATGGAGGCAGTTAGACATGCAGACCACTTCTTTCTCCTATTCCTGGATCTCCGTTTTCTTCTACTGCTCCAGGCAAATAGAGACCAACTGTTGTATCTTGGGTTCCCTTTCACTCTTGATACTTCCCACCCTGGCTTATTTTTCCTACCTTACATCACCAATTTCATTCTCACCGCAGGGACTTTGTGCTCGCTGTTCCCACTACTTGGATCACTGTTTCCCCAGATCTTCCTTTATCTGGTTCCATTTCATTATTCCAATTTAACTCATATTATCTTCCCTGACCCATTGAAAAACCTGTTGCTGTTGAGTCGATTCCAACTCATAGCGACCCTACAGGACAGAGGAGAACTGCTCCATAGGGTTTCCAAGGAGTGGCTGGTGGATTCGAACTGCCAACCTTTTGGTTAGCAGCTGTAGCTCGTTGTAGCTCTTAACCACTGTGCCACTATGGCTCCACCTGAATTTGTGTTATTCTCCACCCTTGTTTACTTCCTGTATGGTCCTGAAATTACATTGTTTACTTGATTGCTGGTTTTCTCCCCCACCTAGAATGTAAGTTCCCTGAGGAGAGAGCTCTTGCTTGTCCTATTTATTCACTGCTGAATCCCCAGAGCCAAAGGAGATGGACATAGCAGATACTCAGTGACTACTTGTCAGATGAATGCATGTGTTGTTTCAGGTTACGTCCCAGGACCCAACTTTTCCATGTTCCCTCTCCATTCAGAGTCAAAACTCAATTTGTTAGCTGGAAGACAAGTTGTTAATTTGCAGAAGAGGTATTATCTTTCTCTATGAATGTCCTCATTGTCACCCCACAACCAGGTTAGAGCCTATGTCCTGAAGCTCATTGCTCTGAAAACAGAAGATCCTTTGGAGACGTCAGTCAAATGAAATTTAAACTTCGCTGACAAGCTCAAATACTCTTACACTGTGTCTTGACTTGGGGGAACAATTGTGTAGGTTGTTACTGCTGGAAGTGAAAGGCTTAGAGTCTAAGTGGGATGATCACTACTATGTCACATGGGATTATCCAGGTGGATATTTTTTAAATGTTAGGATACTCTGTGCTTTAGCAAGGCATTCAGTATAAGCAGAGTTCATTTTGGGGCCAAGTAAAAGGATCAGCTAACTGAAGTTTTAAATGGGCCTTATTTTAAGGTAATTTCACTTTGACTTGCAGAATGAACTACAGAGTAGTAGTGACAGCTAATTTTCTGCACAGTGTCATAATTTACCGATCACTTACATATTCACCATTTCTTGTGTTTCTCAGGGCAATTCTGTGAGGCCGGCCAAATGTATTTATTATATCTATTTTATATATGTGAATAGGAAACTCAGAATGGTTGAAAGAATTTTTTTTAAGAGTTCACGGTTAGTACACAGTAGAGCCTTGATTTGGAATCAATATTTTGATTAGTTTCTAGATATGCTTGTGAACCAAAAAAGAGCTACTACAAAAGGTATTTGAAAAATTAACTTTGTTGAGGTATAATTTACATACAACAAACTACTCCCATTTTCAGTGTACAGTCCAATAGATTTTGACAAATATATATACTCTTGTGCTCACCACTACGATCAAGATATAGAATATTTCTATCCCTTGCAAAGTTCCTTCATGTCCCTTTGCACTTAATCCTCCCCCTCACTGCCTACCCCTGCCTCAGGCAAAGAGTGATCTGCTTTCTGTCACTATACATTACTTTGCTTTTTCAAGAAACTCATGAAAGGGATCATATAGTCTGAACTCTTTCTTTGTCTGGTTTCTTTCATTCAGCATAATGTTTTTGAGATTCATCCATGTTACTGCATATATTAGTAGTTTGTTCTTTTTTTCTAAATTGTTTTATCTTACAGTGTTCTGTTGTGTGGCTATACCACAATTTGTTTATCCACTCACCTGTTGGTGGACATTTAGACTGTTGCCAGTTTCAGGCCATCATGAATGAAGCTGCTATGAACATTCTTGAACAAGTCTTTTTATGACCATCATTTTCATTTATCTTCAGTAAATATCTTGGAGTGGAACTGCTGGGTCCTATGATAAGGGTATTTTTAATTTTATAAAAACTATAAACTATGTCCCAGAGTGGTTTTACCATTTTATATTCCCATCTGCAGTGTAGGATCAGTCCAGTTGCTCCAATCCTTACCAACACTTGGTATTGTCAGTCTTTTAATTTTAGCCATTTTAATAGGTGTGAGGTGGATATCTCATTGTGGTTTGAATGTGCATTTCCTCGATGACTAATAATTTTGAGAACCTTGTTATGTGCTTATTGGCCATTTGTATAACTTCTGCAAGAACTATTTGAGATGTAAGAGATACAACTGATATGAGATAAAATTTTATTTCTCGTAAGAGAACTTGCTTTATTTTAAAAATAATTTTTAAAAATGCAACCTGGGAGAGGATTTCTAAAACATTCAGACTATAAAGATCAAATATATTTGGAGGCTAAACTAAGAATAATGAGAATAATAGCATGGTAGAAAATACCTGTATTTTACTGGCTTTGTATTCTTTTAGTATATGTTCATGGGATGGTTTAAGAAACGTGGTGGGCTGAATTTGCAGGAAGGGGAGGTGGGATTCAAATAGCTTGATCTCAGCAAAGAAGGGCAAAGCTTTGCTCTCTTCATTTCCAATTACTTTTCCCTAGACTTCATTTTATAGACCATAGCCTCAATTAGTCACAGCATCTTTTTATATCTAGCCTCGTAAAACTGTAAGGTGAATCATTACAAAATTAATATTCAACAGGCTTTATATAACTCTGCTTAATGCAATGCATAACTCAGATTTTTATCACCCCAAGGCCTCTCAAGATCTATGAATGCAACCAAGTTAACGAGACACCATGTATTTTAACTCTAGCATTAACTTCACAACTTCCACACCACGAAACCACTAAATTTAGACTAAACAACCAAACAGACATAGATGATACAAATGGATGTACATAAAAGGCTAAGCTCAGCATAAAGGCCCCCACGATAACTATGACTGTATTCTAACACATTTGCTTTGAGAAACTTGTGGTTCTAATGAAAAGGAGCTTATTTTGATTCCAGGGAACTCACACAGGCTCACGAGGAATCACTACTGATTTTTTAATACCATGTAAATCCCCCAAAGAGTTTCTGACTTTTAATAATCATCACTTTCCAGAAGGAAAGAAAAAGTTAATGAATACATCTAGATACCAACCCCTGCCCCCTACCAAAATAAATGTGTAGAACTTTCAACCTAGAAGGAGCCTTACAAAGCATTTAGTCCAACAGTCCATTTTACAGATAAGGAAACTGAGGCCCGGACAAGTGAAATGACCAGTCTGAGGTGAGACAATCAGTTCAAACAGAGCTAGGTGTTAAGCCCAGGTCTTTGGACTCAGACTCTTAATTCTTTCTCTTTAAGATTTTTGTTTCCCGTTTTCAATAGCTAAGCAGGTTCGTTGTCGAAAACTTGGAAAAATTAGGAAAGCACAAAGGAAGAAACAGTCTTTAACCATCTCTAATCCCCACAGTCTGAGATAACTGCTCTCCAACCTTTGGTGGGGGCAGGAAGATGCAGAAGTTAAGAGGGCTGATTGTGGCGTCACATATTTGAGTTCAAATCCTGGCTCCTATCCCTGAGGAGCTTGTGACCATGGGGAACTCACTTAACCTCCCTCAGCTTCAGTTCCCCCATCAGTAAAACAGGGATAGTAAGGGGACTTGGAAACCCTGGTGGCGTAGTGGTTAACCGCCACATCTGCTAACCAAAACACAGGCAGTTGGAATCCATTAGGCGATCCTTGGAAACCCTATGGGGCAGTTCTACTCTGTCCTACAGGGTCGCTATGAGTCGGAATCGACTTGATGGCAATGGGTTTTTTTAATGGGACTTACCATTTGGAATTTGCAAAGCATTTCACACAGCACCTGGCACACAGCAGACGCTCACTAAACATTACCAGTTGCCACTGAACCGATTCCAACTGATGGCAACCCCATGTGTGTCAGAGTAGAACTGTGCCCCAGAAGGTTTCCGATGGCTAATTTTTCAGAAGTAGATCACCAGGCATTTCTTCCAAGGCACCACTGGATAGACTTGAACCTCCAACTTTTTGGTAAGCAGCCAACAGCATTAACTATTTGCATCACCCAGCGATGCCCACTTAACACTTGCCACATGATTATATCCTTTCAGATATTCATGTATGCATGCATGTTCTTGTTTTTTTTAATGTATATTTTTAGACATACAGTTCTGTGGGCTGCTTTTTTTCACCTAATAGCACATCTGCCACGAAAAGTCATTCATCAGTGGCCTTTCCACTAACCCCATACCGTGGAGAAAGCCAAATTTTGAACAGTGGCCTGGAGAGCCACATGCTGGGTTCTAACTACTAAGAAGGAATCCTCACAATCGAGCAAACATATCAGAGTTTATCTCTCAAATCACAGTCTAATGACACCCTAGCACACCTTCAGAGGGAACATGACTCCTGGCCTCCTCCTGGAGAGTCTCAGAGAGGAACCAGAAAGGCCCCAGTGACCTTTGTATACCAGGGTCATCTCAGAGAATGATCTGTGATGTCATCATGGTCAAGGTGACTTCCAGGTTAAGCAGGCAGTTTTTGAGAATAAAAACTGTCCTACTGTAATCTCCTCTCTTAGTCCTACCTGGCACCAAAAAAAAGCTCCCTGTATTTGTGAAGGAGTCCTTGGGTGGTGTAAATGGTTAACACGCTTGGCTGCTAATTGAAAGGCTGGAGGGTTGAGTCCACCCAGAGGTGCCTTGGAAGAAAGTCCTGGCAATCTACTTCTGAAAAATCAGCCATTGAAAATCCCATGGAGCACAGTTCTACTCTGACAACCATGGGTCACCATGAGTCAGAATCAAGTCAGTGGCTACTGGTATATTCGTGAGAATCCAGAAAGAACAGCCGGGATAGTAAATTGTCAGTGACGGATGGGTGATGGCTACAGTGAGTGCTGTGATAAGGTTTATGAAGCTGTACCCTGGATCAATGTGAAAGTATACTGTCATTGATTAGCAATGTCTGTCATGGAAGATGGTAACAATGGATTGGTACACATGCCACCTTATTGTCCTCCCTGATCTATTTTATCGTCCTCATTCTATAGGTAAGAAAACTCAGGCCCACAGAAATGAGGAATTGTGACTCTTCTAAGGTTGCAAAAATAGTAAGTGGACAAGCTGAGGCCAGTAACCACTCCTTATGGTTCAAAGCTCAGTGCTCCTTTCTCCATGCCTGGCTGCCTTTCTCCTTCAGTGGGCGGGACGGTTTCAGTGGTCCTGGCATGTTACAACACATTCAGATCACCTCCATGATGAATAAATGATGCCAAGATAATTAAAAAAAAAACAAAAACCCAGTCCCAGGTTTATACCAAGGCCCTGGCAATCGCCAGCACACAGCTGTCGTGAGAATGCATATTTTATTTTGACAAAAGACAGGTGGCCTCTTTGTCATGCTGGTTGGCCTGACATAACACAACATGCAGAAGAAGAGACCATCAGGGAAGGAGAGATTTCTTCCCCAGGCTCTCACATAAGTGGATTTCTAGTTTGCATAAGGGAGCTCTAAATCAAATATAAAATGAATGTTTACAATATTACATTTGTAGAGAAAACGTCTAGAGGTTTTGGTTGCAATTTGTATCCTTTCTAGAAAAATGGACTTTCAACATGAACTTGTGCAATGGTAGGAGAAAGAAGTCATCATCATTCATTCATTCACAGATTCAATGATTATTCATTAAGTGCTTATCACATGTCAGGGAGCCCTGGGGGTGCCACGGTTAAGCATTCGGCGCCTAATTAGAAGGTCAGCAGTTTGAATCCACCAGTTGCTCCTTGGAAACCCTATAAGGCAGTTCTACTCTGTCCTATACAGTTGCTATGAATCGGAATCGACAACAACGGCCCTGTGCAGGACACCAGGGATGCAACAGTGATCAGAAGAGAAATGGCTTCTGTCCTCACATATAGACATAAGAGTCTTTTGGGAAAGACAGACTATTAACAGGTATTGTAGTAAGTATCGATATGCAAGTAAGCAAATGGTGTGTAGGGGGTGGAGGATCCTAAACAGGAATACGTCAACATGCTAAGTGGAAAGGGCACATGATTTGGAGTCAGAGAAAGGGCACATGATTTGGAGTCAGAGAAAAGTGTATTGGAATCCTGCATCCCACCATTTACTAGTAGGTGGCCTTGAGCAAATCACTTAAGCTTTCTACCCCAATTTCCTTATCTGTGAAACAAAGTTAGTAATTCCTACCCTATAAGGAGCCCTGGTGGTGCAATGGTTAAGTGCTCAGCTGCTAACTGAAAGGTGGCTAGTTCAAACCCACCAGTGACTCTGCAGGAGGAAGACCTGGCAATTTGTTCCCATAAGATTACAGTCCAGGAAACCCTATAGGAAGTTCTATTCTGTCCTGTAGGGTCACTAGGAGTCGGGTTCAACTCCACGGCACACAACAACAACGACAACAGGGATTGTTCCAGGTACTGAGCTAAAGTTTATCAAGTTCCTGGGGAACCCTGGCACAAAGTGTATGCTGTATGTGTCAAATGAATGAAAGAATCTTATCAAACACCTTGGATCTCCAGGAGAAAAGGGGCAGTTGGGTAGAGGGTGAAAAAAGAGAGTAAAAATTACCAAACCAGTTGCCATCGAGTTGACGCCAACTCAAGTTAACTCCATGCGTGTCATAGTAGAACTGTGCTCCACAGGGTTTTCAATGGCTGATTTTTTGGAAGGAGATCTCCAGGCCTTTCTTCCAAGGTGCCTCTGAGTGGACTCGAACCATCAACCTTTAAGTTAGTAGCTGAGCACTTCACCAATTGAGCCACCCAGGAACTCCGTTGATGAACAAGATAGAAAGATATAGTCTATTTTCACAGTACACAAGACATTACATAATTAATTATACAAATTATCTTCTTGTGCCACCTGTGGATAGGGCACCAGGAGAGAGCAAACAGGGGGCCCAACCTAGTCTGAGATTCAGCATGGCTTTTTCGAGAAGACAGCATTTAAAATGGGCCCTGAAGTAGGAGTCAGCCAATCAAAGACTGGAGAAGGGCTATGATATTTTCTGCATGTATAAAGACCAGATAAGGAAGGTGGGTATTTGATTTGTTGACTAACTATGTTAAGGGGTTGGAGGATTTCCAAAAATATACACAGACAGAGCCAGGAAACATTCTCCCTTTTCATCTCACATGGGTAACCCAAGAGCCAAACAAATGCTTGGATGTCTTCAGGGCATTTGTTATTGGGAAGACCACTCTTGGTGATCAAGACTAAGCAAGCCTTAGTAATCGGCAATGGTGTACCCGACGGATTCCACTCTTGTTACCTGGGGAGAGTGTGACTCTTGTACTAGGTGGCAGAAAGTCTTCCAACTTGTTCAAAGAAACACAGCTTGGGGTTTACAAAGATGTCACTTTAAACTGGTTTGTAGGGCACCTACCTGCTGAGTGCCCCTGAAATAACCTCAGTTGAATCCGACTTGTACAAACCTCTAGGGCACACCTGCTTTCTAAGAATCTGGACCAGCTTAACTTCTTCGTAAACACATGTGCTTTTGGACAATGCTTTACAAGCTGAGAAAATGCAATGAACAAGTCTTCGACGATTCTATGTCTATGATCGATGGCCTTTTTTTACTCACAGCAATCTTGGAAGAGCTTCGCTTCTTATTTTTATTATTCTCACCGCATACTAATACTTCAAACATTTTAGTAAATTATGATCCTCTAGTTCCTACTTCAGAATCATTTAACTGATTTAATGAGCTCTGTCAGTTATTCCATTTCACCTTTCATATGAGTCAATGCAGCAGTGTTTTTGGCTGAAAATAGCTGCTAATAGTTCAAAGACTCAAACAAAAAAATGAGACTGGGTAATGTAGAACTCACAACAGTTCATTTTACATCAAATATAATTCTTAAAAAAAATATATATATATAGACACATGTATGCCTTCATTAATGAATTCGTTCATACAATCATTACATATTTACAAGACTGTATGTGCCAGGCATTGTGAAAGACATCAGAGCAGCTTAAATGGTGCTTTCTTAGGATGGCATCCCTCTGTTAGGGGCATAGGACATGGTGGGTCTCTAGAGCAAGATAGTAGAGTTAAGTCCTGGCCTCACCACTTCTCGGCCATGTGACGATAGGCAAGCCAATTAACCAACATGTGTCTCAACTTCCCTATCTGTAAAATGAGGGTAAAATAGCAGGACTGCTGTAAAGACAAAATGAGTTATAACGTACCAATCATGCAGCCGAGCTCCTGGGGCATAATAGGCACTCCATAACTGCTGCCTCTGTTTGTCATTATTGCATTGTATCCTAGCACCAAGTACTTGTCTACAACACTCACGGCAACTGCAAGTGTCTGTCTACCTCCCTATCTATTTATCGATCTACCGAGTTGTTCATTTAATGCTTGCCCCCTTCATCAAATGATAGGATCCACGAGGACAGAGACTATGTCTGTACTGTTCGTGACTAAATTCCCCGTGCCCAGCACAGTGCTTGGCTTATAGTTAAGGCACCTAGAAAATGTATGTTGAATGAATGAACCGATGAATAAATGATTCTCCGTCTGGACACATGACCTCTTTTACTCTCCACAAGCCCTTCACTTCAGAGATTTCCATGTCCCATGTCTATCAAATGCCATTTGTTGGAAATTCCACATGATTTTATATCCAGATGGTGCCTGTGACAAGGGGAAGGCATTCTGGCATGCATGAAAGTTGCAATGCCAGATGACAAGCCAAGTCGCTGTATTATTCATCACCGAGTGCAGGGAACTGACTGCTGTCAGCTGAGCTCCGCAACGGCCAAGTAAAGGGGCTGATTTTTCGTGGAAGCTGGGAGAACCGTTAGAGAGGTGGTGTGATAGAGTGGAAGATCAGGGTTAAAAAGTGAGGTGTTTCTCTGTCCAGTCTTGGACTTGAAATACTGGGAAAGTCACTTCACCTCTGTGCCTCTGGCTTACTGCTTTTGTAAATGTCAGATATAAATTGTCATCAGTAATTCCCATGCATCAGAATCTCCTGAAAAGCTCTGAAAAATACTGATTCCTCTAGGCCAGGGATCAATGAATGTTTTCTGAAGAGGGCCATGTAATGGGTTTAACTGTGTCCCCTAAAAAGACATGTTGAAGTTCTAACCCTTCCCTTCCCCCTCCTATAAATGTGACCTTATTTGGAAATAGTGCCTTTGCAGACATCATTAGTCAAGTTAACACGAGGTCATGCTGGAGTAGAGGGGGCCTGAACCCAATATGGCCGGAGTCCTAATACGAAAAGGAGACAATACAGAGACACAAAGGGGAGACAGCCATGTAAAGATGGAGGCGGAGGTTGGAGTTATGTTGCCACAAAGCCAAGGAACACGTGGGGCTGCCAGGAGCTGGGAGAGACAAAAACAGATCTCCCGCTGGAGCCTTTGGACGGGCATGGCCCTGCTGACACCCTGAATTCGGACTGCTAGCCTCCAGAACTGTGAGAGAGCATATTTCTGTGGTTTTATGCCACCTGGTGTGTGGTACTTTATTATGACAGAAATAGGAAACTAATAGAGGCCAGACAGTAACTATCACAGGCCTTGCACCACTCAGCTCTGACCTGGTGTAGCCAAGTGAATGGGCATGGCTGGATTTGGCCAGCTTGCCAGTGGCCATAGTTTGCTGACCTGCTCTTGGCCATCTGTGACCTAGTGCATCAAAATCTCCCAGAGCAAGGATTCTGTGTATTCACAAAAGCCCCCCCAGGAGATATGGAGGGACAGCTACATTTGGGATCCACCGGATTAAATTATAAATAACGCTGATTCCAGTTTGTAACTGGAGCTGCAAATGTACATGTCTTAGTTTTATTTTAAGACGGGACTACACCCAGTTAACATTATCTAGGCAGTAACTTTTAAGATTACTTCAAATGCATCACATTTGGGTATTAGCTTTCTATATCTGAAATGTTTGCTCTCTAAAAATTCAATTCTCTACCAGAAGTTTTAATGGTTCTTTTCATTGTGTTTAGATCCGAAATACTTATCTCTGTGTGTAATAACCCTGGTTAGTTCTCTCTAAGGGGCAATTTCATTGCTAAGTTACAAATTAGAAGTTTAATATTATCCCTTTTAGCACTAATATGGTACAATACAGATGAGCCTCTACCTTAAAAAAGGATAATACATAAGAATGTGGAATTATGAAACGGTTAAATTAAGGGATGTTTATAGTGTTTGGGGTAGGATTTCCTTTTAGAGGACTCCTTTTTTGCACTGAAAGTATGATTTGACTTATAGGTCAGGTGACAAGACACCCTGGTTTTCCAGGCACAGTCCCAGTTTTCACCTGTTGTCCCTGACTAATGAAAGCAGCACCCCCCTTTTACTCTCAAAAGTGTCCCATTTGGATGATAAAATTACACAGTCATCTTTCTTTTAGATAAGCTTGAGAAAAAACAATCATAATGATGGCTCCATTTATTTATTTTTTTTAAAGGATATTATCCATGAGTACAGTGCTCCACTTAAAAGACCATCTAAATGAGACCAAAAAGTCAACAATTACTCGAAAGCAAAGATGAGAAGTTAAGGGGGCAGGGAAACTGGACTACTAGAAATGGAACAACCAGAATGTAATTAAAGAGAATGTTGACACATTGTGAAAAATGCAACCAACAACAAAGAACAATTTGTGCAGAAATTGTCAAATGGGAACCTAATTTGCTGTGTACATTTTCACCAAAAACACAATAAAATACTATTAAAAAAAAAAAAAAAAGATAAGGGCTGGGAAAATGCCCTTGGATTTAGAGATAAGAGATGGGAGGCGGGAGCGCTCCTGGTGGCGTCTGTCTGCAAGGACAGTTTCCAGGGAGGGTGGAGGCCACAGCGAGGAGGAAATGGAGGGTGGAAGCCTTCCGATAGCAGGGCTGCTGAGGAGAGGGAAGAGGGGTAGGAGCTAGAGGAGAATGTGGGACCAGAAGAGGGGATTTTTTAAAGATAGGAGAGATTTTAAATGCAGAAGGGAAGGATACAACTCAAAAGGGAAGTCTGCGTATTCAAGGGTGAGAAAAAGAGTAAGATGGGGTTGCAAGTACAGAAGATGGAAATGGCCTTAGGCAGAAGACCAAACCAGTTGCCTCCGAGTTGATTTCAGCTCAAGAAAATCCCGTGTGTGTCAGAGTAGAACTGTGCTCCATAGGGTTTTCAATGGCTGATTTTTGGGAAGTCGATCACCAGGCTTTTCTTCCTAGTCTGTCTTAGTCTGGAAGATTTGCTGAAACCCAGAACTGTATTGTGTATGTTTGTATTTACTTGTTCATTATTTGTTCCCCTATTAGTCTTTAAGCTCCATGCCTTTGTCCGATTTTTTCACTGCTATTTCCCCACCCCACCCCCTGCCACGTGTCTGTCAGTTTGTTATATTGCATGCAGGGGCGGAGGGGAATAGCAGTGAATAAGTTTGGAGACCTGAATTTAGAGATCATCTCAAGAATAGATCTGATGCGTAGAACATTAATGGCTGAAGATCAGATGGGTTGTGGAATGACATCAAGGACATCATACCTGAAGAAAGCAAGAGGCCATTAAAAAGACAGGAGAGAAAGAAAAGACCAAAATGGATGTCAGAAGAAACTGTGCAACTTGCTCTTAAACATCAAGTAGCTAAAGCAAAAGGAAGAAATGATGAAGTAAAAGAACTGAACAGGAGATTTCAAAGGGCAGCTCGAGAAGACAACGTAAAGTATTACAATGACATGTGCAAAGAGCTGGAGATAGAAAACCAAAAGGGAAGAACACACTCGACATTTCTCAAGCACCATGGAAGACAGAAGAAGAACTGACGCCTTTGAATTGTGGTGCTGGAAGAGAATACTGAATATACCACTGGCTGCCAAAAGAACGAACAAATCTGTCTTGGAAGAAGTACAACCAGAATGCTCCTCAGAAGGATGCTGAGACTACGTCTCACATACTTTGGACATGTTGTCACGAGGGATCAGTACCTGGAGGAGGACATCATGCTTGGTCAGCGAAAAAGAGGAAGACCTTCAACAAGATGGACTGACACAGTGCTACAACAATAGGCTCAACCATAACAACAATTCTGAGGATGGCACAGGACCGGACAGTGTTTTGTTCTGTAGTACATAGGGTCGCTATGGGTCGGGACAGACTCGACGGCACCTAATAACCGTAATAACAACAACATCTCCCCACCTGCTGGTACAACACTGAGCAGATAGAAGATGCTCTAGAATTGTTTGGTGAATGAATAAATGGATCAAGGGAGAAGTAGGTTTGTATATTTGGTTGGGGCAAGTTGGGGATGTGCCCTTCTGATGGAGTCACTCCATTTATTTTTGTACTTACTGAGAGGCAAGCACTGCTCTGAGGACTTTATATTAACACAATTAATCCTCACAACATTTTCTTGATGGGTGATGTCTCTAGGTTGGGTCCCCCCAAAAGCAGACCCTGAGACAAGTATTTGAAGACAAGTAGTTTTTTGCTTTGATGCTGAATAGGTTTCAGCGGAGCTTCCAGACTAAGACAGACTAGGAAGAAAAGTCTGGCAATCTACTTCTGAAAATCAGCCATTAAAAACTCTACAGATCCAACAGTCCAATCCACAACCAATCACGGAAATGGTGTGGGACGGGGCAGTGTTTTATTTCTTTGTGCATGGGGTCGCCATGAGTCGTGGACCGACTGGACGAATGACAGCAGCTAATGACATCAAGTTTTTTTAGAAATGATTCCAGGAAGCACAGGTGGGGGAACAAGGAAGTGAAGAAGGGAAGGGAAGGAAGCAAGTCTGTGGTACATTCCAGAGTAGGCTACCACTGTGAGTAACCAGAGCTCAATGTCACTGGCAACCCTTTGAGAGACTGTGTAAGACATGCCTCAGAATTTTCCCACGGAGGGGCAAGGAAGCTGCATTTTATCCCACAGTTCCCATCCCTTGTTGGTTGTGGGTCACTCCTGGAGCAGTTAATTCTCCCCTGGCCTGCCCTGTGCTTGGCAGGCACCCATGCATGCAGCTGAAGAATGTCCTCAGGCAGAAAGACGCAAGAAGCCTTGCCAGTGTGCATGAGAAATGTTGGCAGTCAATCTCCAGGGTAGGCCAAGGAGCACCAATTGCATTTGCTTCAAGGAGAGTGAGGCTTAGAGAGGTCCTGTCACTTGCCCAAAGCAACACAGTCAGTATGTGGTGAAGAGAGGATCTTGACCCGGGCATTCTGGCTCCAGAGTTTACCCTTAACCACTACAGCATATCACCCTCCTGTGCCAACCCCCGCGTCAGCTGTGCCTCACCCTGTATCTGCACATTGGCCTTGCTTTCTGGTCTCAGAGGCCCTAGCAATGCCTCGCACAGTTTCCGTAGAGCCAGGTTTCTGCTGCCTTTACCATGGCCACAGAGTGAGGTAACTGTGACAGCCGATCCCCCTCGTCTCTCAGGGGCCTGACAGCAAACTCTTCTCCCTTCCTCCCCTGTACTGGTACACAGCGACACAGTCATTTCACATGGCTTCTCTGCAGGTATCCCTGTGTGACCAAGCAATCAGCTTGCTACAATGTGACAGCTAACTTCCTTATATGTAACACACTTCCTGTCATAACCTCCCCTTCCCTGCCTCACTGCTTTTTATCCTCATTCCTGCTTCTCTGGGATTGCACTCCCTGATAACGTATTGGCACCTAAGCTTTTATTTTTCAGTTGAGTTGTAGTTTACATGGAGTAAGTTTTGACAAACATATACAACTAGGTGAAGGAGCCTTAGTGGTGAAATGGTTAAGTGATTGGCTACTAACCAAAAGGTTGATGCATCCAACCCACCCAGCAGCTCTGCGGGAGAAAGACCTAGATATATGCTTCCCTAAAGATTCCAGCCTAGGAAACCCTATGGGGCAGTTCTACTCTGTCACATGAGGTCACTATGAGTCGAAAATCGACTTGGCAGCACCCAACAACAACAGACACCTAAATAACTTACATCCATATCCAGATCTAGAGCATCAAAGTCCTCAGCCCTGTCCCAGTCAAACTCTCTCTTCCCTCTCCCAAGCAATGACTATTTTGATTTCTATCATTATAAATAATTTTGCTTGTTCTTGAACATCATATATATGGAATCTTAGAGTACAGCACGTAAGATTTTGACTTGGGATCTGTTTTCCAGGGAACCTGGGCTGGGACTTACACCTCACTTAATATAATTTAAGTGTTTCTCATAGTTCTGGTCCACTGAAGTATGTAGAAAACTTCCAGGGTAGACCAACAGAATTGCAAATATTGGCATTTAAACTTCATTATCATAATGTTTTCATTTAATGAGTTACTACTATATGCAAGGTAATGAACTTGATATATTATATGCCTAGTTTTTTTGTTTTTTTTTTTTTTTTTCACAATAAGCCCTTGGGAGAAATATAATATTCCTTTTAGATGAGGAAGCCCGAGGCACCACCTAGATTAAGTGGTGACTTGAGATGGTACAATCAAAAAGACGCAGAGCTGCGACTTAAACCAGACTCCACCTGACTCCAAGTCCCATGCTCTTTCACAAAATACGTTATATACAATTTACCTGAACTTAAATCCCCCAACCAACTTAGTAACCACGATTCTAAGCAAGCCAGTCAGCAAACGTTGGCCCATGATACATAAAGTTGAGGGGACAAAGAAACTTGTATAAGGATGGCTTTCCCTTCACAAAGAAATGACTGCCTCACATCCTGAGTAGAGCTTTGAAGGGGTTTTTACCAGCAGTCCATCCCAGTAGAAAGAATTACTGGAAATCACCAATCCCTTCTTACTCACAGTAGGCAGGTTGCTAGAAAACTCCACTGGATGCAAGAGGGAGCAAGAAGTGAACAGGTGAAGGCTTGCTTTGAATAGGGAGTAAGATACGTGATTCATTCAGAAATGTACACCGTGCCCTTTATTTAACTCATTCATTCATTCAAAAAATATTTTGAGGGTCCCAACTATGAATAAGGAGAACTGGTGATGCAATGGTTAAAGCGCTTGGGTGCTAACTGAAAAGTCGATGGTTTGAACCCACCTGTCGCCCCATGGGAGAAAAGACCTGGAGATCTGCTCCTGTGCAGACTACAGCCTAGGAAACCCTATGGGGCAGTTCTATTCTGTCCTATAGGGTTTCTATGAGCCGGAATCCACTTAATGGCCCACAACAACCACAACTGCTGTATTCCCGATGTTGAGGCTACAGCAATGAACAAGGTTGACTTTCTGAATAAATGATCGATTTGTACTGAACTTCTGTGCATAGTAATTTTAAATATGTGCTGGTCCCCTTTTTTGCCCACCGATACCTATTCTATTGGAAGACTGTGTTGGCAAGGGAAGTCTCTGCTAACAGGGCAGAGTTAGCTTAGTGACCATTTAGAAAGCACTGTGAAAACCCATTTGCCTGGCAAACCAGACTAGGAGGATAAAATAACATTATCAGTACCCTTACGCTTAGAACGTCTACAGGTCAGAAAGTAAACTGTCACCTGTATGATCACCAAGGCTGATAAGACCTGGGAAAAAGTGTTTTCTTTTTCTTTTCTACAACAATGAAACTGGGACTAAAGATTAAGTGAAGATCACATGACTACTCAGTATAGGGTAAATGCAGTGGGACTACTCAGTATAGGGTAGATGCAGTGGTTTGCAAATGCTTTAGAAGTACAGATATTTTTCTGTTAGAAGTGGTCCTGCTAATAAAGGAAGAGGGAATGACAGAATTAAAATATAATCACTATTTTGCAGCCCTTAATGAATTAATGAAAGTCCCTAGGTAGTGGAAGCAGTTCGTGTTCAACTACTAACCTCAAGGTTGGCAGTTTGAATCTACCCAGCGGCACCATCGAAGAAAGTCCTGGTGATCTACCTCCATAAAGATTACAGCCAAGAAAATCCTATGGAGCAGTTGCATTCTGTAACACATGGGGTCGCCATGAGTCAGAATCTATTAGATGGGCAACGGGTTTGGTTTCTTGAGTTGACAGTGGTTGACGTAGGTGAGGGGTATAGGGGTAATCACTAGAATTATACCACTTTGTGTTTTGCACGTTTGGATTTTTCCATAATGCAAAGTTAAAACAAACAAACAAGCAGAAAAGCAGAGAAATCTCTTAAAAAAACAAAACCTTGTGTGGAATTCCAGTCTCTAAAAGAGGTTTTAAACTGCTGCTTCTCCAGGCGAAGTGGAAGGTAGGGACCCAGAACATAACTACTTTGCTTTCATCTCATCCCCGTAATGGTCCCAGACGCAGTCTGACAAGCACTGTGAGTTGGAAAGAAAATGCAGTATGGGACCAGCATACGTGGATTTATACTCTGGCTCTACATTTTGAAAAGTCACTTTGGTCCTCTGAGCTCAATTTTCCCCATCTCTGCAATGAGACTAATACTACTTGGAGCGCTTGGTGGACTTATTGAAAGAGTCAGTCCCTGAGTGGCATGATTTAGACCCAAATCCATGTAACTTCCGAATTCATGCTCGTAACCACTATGTCCCAGTCTTCAACAGTGATGTCTCATGGGCTGTGAGTCAGCCTCAGAGATTCACAGTCAACTGTCGCCTCGGCTCAGCAAGAGCAGCTTTATTCATCATAAGCAATAGGACGTGTAGTTCCTGAAATTAAGCTTCCTGTTTGAGTCCTAGCTCTGCCATCTCCAGCTACATGATCATGGGTGAGTCAGCTGAGCTTTTTCATCTGTAAAATGGGGTCATAACAGTATGTGCCTAGGGTTTTTATGAGCCATAAATGAGATAACATAGCAGAGCGGTCATCTGTTTCTTTGCCTGCCCAGCATCCATTATGTCTTCCCTCTGCCACAGTCCCTTGATTATTTTTAGAAGAATCAGCCCTCTCGTTCTCTTAGTCTACAGAGTTTCAGAGGGCCTGAGCCTACTTCCAGCTCCAGGGGTGGACCTATGTCTTAGGCCTGGTTCATCAGAGAACCACATTTTCCTGGCAATGACTAGCTCAGGGGTGGGAATAGGATCCAAGCTGGGCCAATGGGATCCTGGCCTGGGACTTCCTGCTGCAATAACTAAGGAGATGTGCTCTTTCCTCTGGGATGTCTAGGGAGTGGGAGTGAGGCGGGAGCTGTTAGGGCCACCAAACAAAGAGAGCCTGCCAACACGGAGGAAAGCAGAATCAAGAGCTGCACCCATCTGGGCCTAAACTACCTCTTGAAAGTTTCAGTCACACCGGCCAATAAATTTGCCTAAGCCATTCTGAATTGATTAACAGAGTCCCTGACAAATAGCAGATGCTCAATAAATGTCAGCTAACATTATTTCTTTTCCTTTTTTTTTTTTTTTGTTGTGGTAAAAATATATGTAACAAAACATTTGCCATCTCAGCTTTTTTTTATCTGTACCATTCGGTGACATGAATTATGTTTACCATGTTGTACCGTCATCTCCACTCTCCGTTTCCAAATTTTTTCATCACTCGTCTTGGTTATCCAGTGCTGCTGTAACACAAATACCACAAGTGGGAGTCTTTAACAAACAGAAATTTACTTTCTCACAGTTAGGAGGTAGAAGTCCGAATTCAGGGTGCTGGCTCTAGGGAAGTCTTTCTCTGTCAGCTCTAGGGGAAGGTCCTTTTATCTTCAGCATCTACTTTCTGGTTCCTTAGAGATTGCCATGTGTCTTGGTGTCTGTCTTACCCCATCTCCCTCTCTGCTTGCTTGTTTAATCTCTTTCATATTTCAAAAGAGATTGACTCAAGATACACCCTCCACTAATCCTGCCTCATCAACGTAATAAAGACAACCCATTCCCAAACAGGATTATAACCACAGGCATAGCGGTTAGGATTTGTAATACATATTTTTTAGGGGACATAACTCAATCCACTATCACCCTTAAAAGAAACTCAGTGCTCCTTAATTAGCTAATATTATTAACATGAGGACAAATCACACTTCTCCTGCTACTTTTTTTTTCTGTCAGTTTGCTTTGATTATTTTAATTTTTTAAATTATAGTTCTTTTCAACTATATACAAAAGCAGAGAGAAAAGTATAATGAACCACGATGAATTCCCACAATTCTTAATTTCTGGCTAGGCTTGCTTTGTCTATACTCCCATCTGCTGCCTTTCCATCTCATTTTGAAGCAAAAACCCAACATATACCTTCTCACTCACGTTTTTTCAGATCCTTTTATAGTGTTTCCTTGAGTCATAGCCTATCCATCATCCGCCTACTCGATTATTCCATCCAATATTATTCCTTTCTCAACCCCTCCTCTACACAGCCACAGATCCTACTGACCCTGTTGTTATTATAGTGTGCCATCGAGTAGATTTTGACTCATATTGACCCTATAAAGACTGAGTAGAACTGTCTCATAGGGTTTTCCAGGCTGCAATCTTTATGGGAGAAGATCACCAGCTCTTTTCTCCCATGGAGCCACTGGTGTGTTCGAACTGTCAACCTTTCGGTTAGCAGCCAAGCACTTAACCATTGTGCCATCAGGGCTCCTTCTATTGACCCTACTCAAGGGTAATCTACGAGGGGACTCATTTCCCTTTTCAGTAACAGGGTTAGGAATGCAACTCAATACTGGCCATGAGACGTGAATGGGACACTGCTGGGGGACAGAAGTACTTCTGGGAAATGTTCTGCTCTCCTAAGAGCAGACACAGAAAAAAGGGCCTTTCTTTTTCCTATGAATGTCGTCCTGTCTGGATGTGATGCTTAAAACTGCTGCTGCCATATATGCTACTGACCTAAAGATGGCATGAACACCAAGGATGACAGAGGACAGGTGGAAGGAAGCCAGGTCCTTGATGACATTATTGAACCACTGAATCAAGCAACCCAAAAGCCTGCCCTACCTCTGTTCTGAGATAAGAATTTACTTCATTGCTTAAGCCTGCTTGAGTCCACGCATTTGTTACTTGCTGCTGAAAGCATCCAATTTGCCACCAGTTCTAATCTAGGCTAGGAGCCCTAGTGGTGCAGTGGTTAAGCGCCTGGCTGCTAACCCAAAGGTCTGCAGTTCGAACCCACCAGTCACTCCACAGGAGAAAGATGTGGCAGTCTGCTTCCGCAAAGATTTACAGCCTTGGAAACCCTGTGTGGCAGTTCTACTCTGTCCTACAGGGTCACTATGAGTTGGAATTGACTCGATGGCAATGTGTTTTTTTTTTTAATGGACGGATCTATGACCTGCATAGTTTGGGTTTTAAAAGGTGCATAAGGATACAAGAAAACAACAACAAACCCATTGCCATCAAGTGGATTCTGACTCATAGTGACCCTATAGGACAGAGGACAACTGCCCCATAGGGTTTTCAAGGAGCGGCTGGTGGATTCGACTGCCGATCTTTTGGTTAGCAGCCTGAGCTAAAGGTACTTTAAAAGACACCAGTTTAGGGGGGACCTCATACCATCAAGAAAGCAGTGCCGGGAGCAGAGCGCATCCTTTGGACCAGAGTTCCCGAGCAGAGAAGCTCCTAGTCCGGGGGAACGCTGAAGAGAAGAAGGCTGACAGAGAGAGAAAGCCTTCCCCTGGAGCTGACGCCCTGAATTTGGACTTTCAGCCTACTTTGACTATGAGGAAATAAACTTCTCTTCAATAAAACCACCCACTTGTGGTATTTCTCTTGTAGCAGCACTAGATGACTAAGCCAGAATTTGGTACCGAGAGAGTGGGGTGCTGTTCTAACAGATACCTAAAATGTGGAAGTGGTTTTAAAACTGTGAATGGATAGATTTTAAAACTGTGAATGGACAGACATGCGGCAGTGACCGAGGACCAGCAGCAACAGAGAACCTACAGTGGCAGAGAAGCAGCAGCAGCAGAGAACCTACAGCAGCAGAACCAGGAGACCGGTGAAAGACGGCGCTGGAGCCGACCCACGGAGCGAGAGAGCTGAGTGCCTGTGCGCAGGAGGCTTCCTGGCGGAGTGGGGTGCCTCCGGGCACTTACCGGTGGAGCTAGGCTTGCCGACCCACAGAGCGAGAGAGCTGAGTGCCTGTGCGCAGGAGGCTTCCTGGCGGAGTGGGGTGCCTCCGGGCACTTACTGGTGGAGCTAGGCTTGCCGACCCACAGAGCGAGAGAGCTGAGTGCCTGTGCACAGGAGGCTTCCTGGAGGAGTGGGGTGCCTCCGGGCACTTACCGGTGGAGCTAGGCTTGCCGACCCACAGAGCGAGAGAGCTGAGTGCCTGTGCGCAGGAGGCTTCCTGGAGGAGTGGGGTGCCTCCGGGCACTTACCGGTGGAGCTAGGCTTGCCGACCCACAGAGCGAGAGAGCTGAGTGCCTGTGAGCAGGAGGCTTCCTGGAGGAGTGGGGTGCCTCTGGGCACTTATCGGTGGAGCTAGGCTTGCCGACCCACAGAGCGAGAGAGCTGAGTGCCTGTGAGCAGGAGGCTTCCTGGAGGAGTGGGGTGCCTCTAGGCACTTACCTGTAGAGCTACTGAGCTTTGGAACAGTTGCCCCTGCAGGGCAGATGCGGACGTGAGGCCCGAGGGCCAAGAGGCCACAGGAAACAGAAGCAGAAGCTGAAGAGAAAGGGACACAAGAAGCCGAGCTGCTTCAGTCTCAAAAGGTATGGCCATGACCTCAGGGGTTTCAAAGGGTGGAGCCATGGCCCCTGGTGTTTCTAAGGGTGAAGTTGTCACTCCGATGGAGTAGGAGAATGGTGTGCCTAAAGCCAAGGGAGAAGAGTTGCTGTCCCAGTGGGCCTGGAAGGCGGAGCTGAAGCCCAGGGCCCAGGGGCCTCCACTCAGAATCCAGAGACTGTGGCCAACACCTAGAGTCTGGAGGGCAGGGCTATTATGTATTGTCTCAGAGAACAGAAGATTACTTTCAAAGCCTTGAGGGCTAATGTAATGTGTTCTGCTGACTTGCTTGGTGCCTGTTATCCCTTCTTTCCCTCCATTTTCTCCCATCTGTAGTGGAAATGTCTAGCTTGTGCCTGTTCTGCCATTGTACCTTTGGAAGCAGATAACTAGTATTCTAGACTTCACAGATGAAGAGAAATTTTTGGATTTTGGACTTGGAGTTAAGACTTTTGTTATGACATGATGGGGTGAATATGTTTTCCATGTTGCAAGGATGTGATTTTTGGGGGGCCAAAGGGTGGAATGTCATGGATTGAATTATGTCCCCCAAAAAATGTGTGTATCAATTTGGCTAGGCCACGATTCCTGGTACTGTGTGATTTTCCTGTATGTTGTAAACCTGCCTCTGTGATGTTAATGAGGGAGGATGGGTGGCAGTTGTGTTAGTAAGGCAGGACCTGATCTGCAAGACTGGATTGTGTCCTGAGGCAATCTCTTAAAATATAAAAGACAGAAGTGAGCAGTGAGACAGGGGGACCTCATACCATCAAGAAAGCAGTGCCGGGAGAAGAGTGTGTCCTTTGGACCTGGGGTCCCTGCGCAGAGAACCTCCTAGTCCGGGGAACACTGATGAGAAGAAGGCCGACAGAGAGAGAAAGCCTTCCCCTGGAGCTGATGCCCTGAATTTGGAGTTTTAGCCTACTGTGACTATGAGGAAATAAACTTCTCTTCATTAAAACAAAACAAAACAAAAAAAGACAGCAGTTTAAACCAGAAGTGCATAGATGGACCTGGACAGGATAAAGAGACTCTCAGTCAACAAGGTGCAGTTTCCTCTGCAATCCTTAGCACCCAGCTTCTGTCTTCTTATCTCAGACAGCTGCTCTGGCCCCCACCAGCACATGCACATTCCAGCCACTGGGAAGAAGAAAGAGATGATGCAGGCCCTTTAAGAGTACAACCCAGAAATTAATTGCACACACCCCCTCTCACTGGCCAGAACTGTCACATGCAACAACCAACTGCAAGGGAGGCTGGGAAATGTAGTTGTCATTCCGGGTGGCCATATGCCTACTTCTATTACTACAAGGAAAATGGGAAAATAAATCTTTGGAGCACAGCTAGAAATCTCAGCCTCACTGATTTAAGAAGCAGGGAGGGTTAAACTGATTTTGTTCAACTGACTCTTTCAAATTAAAATGACTTCAGAAAGTAAAGAAGATTGTTAAAAAAAAAAAAAAGTTCTTAAGCATCACCCAAATGATTTAGCAGAGTCTGTTTAATTAGAAATAAGTAAAACTATACATCCCTTTCATCTCCTCTTTTCAGGCAAGTCCCAGAAGGATTCCAACAATCAGTAATACCTTGTTAGCCCAGTTTATTACCATGTGTACTTGAAATTAATAACTCAACTTCACAAATTTCCCTTAATTCCAAATGTCTTTTTCTTGATTAGACGGCGCAACTATTGTTTAATTACATTCTGCTCGACAGTCACCAGAATCCCATAACAAGCTCCTATTTCACAAGATTATTACTAATCAGGGTAATCCAATTTATGGAAAAATAACAAACGGAGAAAAACAATGGAGCTGGCAAGGAGCAGTATTCCATGGCCCCACTGAAATGGCTGTCAATAAATAGCTTATACAGTTAAGATTTAAGCAAGGTTTTCATTTAGCAGCTGCAGGTTTTAAATGATGCATGAGAAGCCACCAAAGCAAATCCCTTTCTCCATGGTCCCCTCAGAGTCAAGTACCATGTTTCAATTATAATTTCACCAAATTGCTGTGTTGCAGTGAGTGTTTCAGGTTAATAGAGGTACAGCACGGTTCTCTGCGGGACAGAAACAGAAAATCTAGTTGAGAGGTTTGTTGAAATATACCCCTAGACACCCAGCTGCAAAATACATCACAGACCCCAAGATGATGGGAACACTTCTGATCGGTATCCCCCAAAGAGTTTACTTTTGCAGTAAACTAGTTTTTTATTTACGGTAGTAAATAGATTTCTCAGTACAGCCAAGGAGACTTCTTGCAATTGTTTCAGGAAGGCACCACCGTGCAGCCCATTATGAAAATCATATTTACATTAATAGGGAAGGCTACTGTTTAGCCAAGATGAATATTTCTTCCTAGAGCATGCCCACGATGAACCTGCACGAAGACATTACATGGTTTGGTTTAGCCTTTCATTTCCATTTCATTTCATTTTCATTCCCATTTCATTTCATTTTCATTCCTTGGGAAAGGGTTTTATACAGAAAGGCGTTAGTTTGCAAGTTCTACTCCAAATTACCAGTGGAGTTTTACGAGAACGTCTCATAGGGGCCTGCCATGGGTCAAATAACTACGGCATTGCCATATTGGGCATATTGGTAGTAGAGAACTCCAAAGGTCTACAAGGTTTCTCCATTTTGGTGCCTGTATCAGCACTGACAACCTCTGAAATAAGTGTCTGTTGGGGAATTGTGTTTTTGGCCAGTCTCCTAAAGAAATAAGAGCAATTTGGGATCTCCATATTGGGGGTGTGGGGGGGTGCTTATTAATTTCACTCCCTATGATTCCAAATAGAGGAGAAAGGCCCTTCCCAAAAAGGAATGAGGGTTGGAAAAAAACTTTTCGTCTCTGTCTCCAGGAGTGATTTATCTGGTAAGAACTGGAAAAGACCAATTATTCTTATAAGGCCTCTGCTTTCTTTGTCTTTTCTCTCCCTAAGATGCACACCTGCAGCAAGCATGTACATCTTCCCTGCCTACTCTTGGGCTTGACAGGGATGAGGCAGGTTGCAATCCTCTATCCAAGTCAACGCTTCCCAAGTTTGGGCTACAAAGTCTAGATTCAGGGTTGAAATATAATGCAGACCATATGGCTTCAAGTCTAAGATGTAGTCTACAATTTGGCTTCATCATCAATATAGCTTTATCTTGATCCCATCTCACTTCTTGATCTGAACTAGGAGTCATCATCAATATAGCTCCTATCTTGATCCCCTCTCACTTCTTCATCTTAACTTAGAGAAGAAAGTGCAATTAATTATCTTCCATAAACCCCAGCATCTGGTATGACTTTCATTAAGCCATCTTGCATCTGACTCTAATTCACCCCTCCAGCCATACTCTCTCCCCTATAACCATCCAAGTACCTATTGTTCCATTTTTCCATTATCTTTATGTTTTTGTGTCTGCTGAAGAATTAACTGATGGTTTATAGCCCATCTGCATGGGCGTACAGCTTTTTTTTTTTTTTTTTTGGCCTTTTATTATTATTATTTTTTTATTGTACTTCAGGTGAAGGCTTACAGAACAAATAGTTTCTCATGGAACAGTAGTATACATATTGTTTTATGACCTTGGTTAACAACCCCACAACATGTCAACCCTCTCCCTTCTCGGCCTTTGTTTTTTTTTTTTTTTTTTTTTTGGTGAAAATATACATATCCAAAGATACACCATTTCAAAAAATTTCTACATGCACAGTTCAGTGACATCAACTACACTCTTCCAATTGTGCTGCTATTCTCACTTTAGATGAAGGCTTACAAAACAAAATAGTTTCTCATTTAACAGTTAGTACACGTTGCCCTATGACACTGGTTAACAACCTCACAACACATCAACACTATCCTTACTCAACCTTGGCTTCCCTATCACCAGTTTTCCTGTCCCCTTCTGCCTTCTGGACCTTATCCCTGGACTGCTGTGCCTCATTAGTCCCGTTCTGTTTTATGGGGCAGCATACAGCTTATTTTTAATAACGGGTTCAATACAACCAATATAATTTACGAATATGTGTCATTTCTGAATGTGGCATGAAAACTTGGAAGAAAAAATAAATTTATGTTTAGGCCAAGAGGTTTGAAAGAGTGATCCCACACAAGACTCAGTCAAGAGGGAGAAAAACCCATCAAATTCAACAAGAAAAGACAACTCCCACTATTACTAAACCCAGAAAAATGCTATTGATCTTTCAAGCTTCAAAAGGCTATGTTGCCTTCTCTCTTCAGCCTTTTCCTACCCTTCACATAACTTCTGTTCTTTTCTTCTCCCAACCTTCCCTACACAATTCAAAATTAGAGATTCACTTCAGTCATTCAAGTCCTCTTTTAAAATGCAAATGCCCAAAGCCCTGGTGGCTCAAGAGTTAAGCATCTGACTGCTAATCAAAGGTTGGCGGTTCAAACCCACCTAGCAGCTCTGTGGAAGAAAGACCTGGCGATCTGCTCCCATAAAGATTAGAGCCTAGGAAACCCTATGGGGCAATTTACTCTGTTACATGGAATCTCTATGAATCAAAAATCAATTCGGTGATACCCAGCAACAACAAGAGACGGTAGGAGTCCCTGGATAGTGACAATGGTTAGTAGCATCTAAAGGTTGAAGGTTCAAGTCCACCCAGAGGTGGTTCACAATAAAGCCCTGGTGATCCACTTCCAAAAATCAGCCACTGAAAGCCTCAAGAAGCACATTTCACTCTGACACTCATGAAGCCACCATGAGTCGGAATCAACTTGACAGCAATTGGTTTTTATAAGGCATAGTAAAGTCCATCACTAATTTATACAACGGTTTGAATTACTTGCTTTCTTATCTTCAGCCTGGTCTTAACTTATGTACTACTTGGGACTCTTGAGTGCATGTCACAGAAACGTGTTCTAGCAAACTGAAGTTAATCAAAAAGAAAAGAAGCAAGAAATGTATTAGAATTTTGTTCTACATTTTTTTCTCCCGCTCTGTCCGGGACCCTCTATTGTGAGCCCTGTCAGAGCAGTCAGTGGTGGTAGGCGGGCACCATCTAGTTGTTCTAGGCTCAATCCGATGGAACCTGTGGTAGTTGTGGTCCATTAGTCCTTTGGACTAATCTTCCCCTTATGTCTTTGATTTCTTCAGTCTCCTTTGCTCCAGCCGGGATGTGGACAGTAGATGTATCTTAGATATACACTGGCAGGCTTTTAAGACCTCAGACGTTACTCACCACAGTCGGATGTAGATGTTTTTCTTTATAAGCTATGTTACGCTGATTGAGCTAGATGTTCCCCGAGACCATGGTTTCTAGCCCTCAGCCCAGTAACTTGGTCCCTCAGGGAGTTTGGATGTGTCTATGAAGCTTCTATGACTTTGCCTTGATCAAGTTGTGCTGACTTCCCCAGTACTGTGTACTATTTTACCCTTCACCAAAGTTACCACTTGATTCCAATTCAAAGCGACCCTATATGACAGAGTAGAACTGCCCCACAGGGTTTCCAAGGAGCAGTCGGTGGATTTAAACTGCTAACCTTTTGGTTAGCAGCCGAGCTCTTAACCAATGCCCTACCAGGGCTCCATCTACTATGTAGTTAGTGTTTTTCCCTCCCATCCCCTCCCTTGCAACAAAGATAGTTTCTTTCTGCATGTAAACCTTTCCTTGAGCTTTTATAATAATGGTCTCATTTGTCCTTTTAAAACTGACTTATTTCACTCAGCATAATACCCTCCAGATTCATCCATTTTGTAAGATGTTTGGCAGATTCATCATTGTTCTTTATTGTAGGGTAGTATTCCATTGTGTGTATGTACCATAGTTTATCCATTCATTTGTTGAGGGTCACTTAGGTTTTTTCCATCTTTTTGCTATTGTGAACAATGCTGCAATGAACATGGGTATGCATATGTCTATTCATGTCGCAGCTCTTATTTCTCTAGGTTATATTCCTAGAAGCGGAACTGCTGGATCCTATGGTATTTCTATTTCTAGCATATTAAGCAAGTGCCATATTGTTTTCCAAAGTGGTTGTACCATTTTACATTCCCACTAGCCATGCATAAGAGTTCCAATTTCCCCGCAGTCTCTCCAACACTTGCTATTTTCTGTTTTTTTTATTAGTGCAAGTAATGTTGGGGTGAGATGGAATCTCACTGCAGTTTTGATTTGCATTTCTCTAATGGTAAGTGATCACGAGCATTTCCTCATGTGTCTGTTAGCTGCCTGAATATCTTCTTTGGTGAAGTTGTCTGTTCATATCCTTTGCCTATTTTTTAAATGAATTATTTCTCTTTTTGTTGTAGAAGTGTTAGATTTTCTTACACATTTTAGAGACTAGAACTGTTTCAGATAAGTTATAGCTAAAATTTTTTTCCCAGTCTATAGGTTCTCTTTTTAGTCTTTTGGTGAAGTCTTTTGATGAGCATAAGTGTTTACTTTTTAAAAGTTCCTAGATATCTAGTTTATCTTCTGGAGAAAAATGTAGAACAAAATTCAAATTCACAAAAAGAAAAAAAAAGACCCGACTTGCTGTTCTGACAGACTGGAGAAACCCTGAGAATATGGCCCCTGGTCATTGTTTTAACTCAGTACTGAAGTCACTCCCGACGTTCACCCTTCAGCCAAAGATTAGACAGGTCTATAGGTCAAACGGAGGCCTGGTGGCACAGTGGTTAAAAGCTTGGCTGCTAACCAAAAGGTTGGCAGTTCGAATCCACCAGCCGCTCTACTCTGTCCTATAAGATTGCTATGAGTCAGAATCAAACTGACGGCAACGAGTTTGGTTTTGCTTTTATTATAGGTCAAGCAATAACACACGCAAGGAATGTGCTTCATAGTTCAATCACATACATGAGACTAAGTGGGCACAACAGCCCAAAAGCAAACACAAGAAGGCAGGAAGGGACAGGAAAACTGGATGAATGGAAATGGGGAACCCAGGGTGGAGAAGGGGAGAGTGTTGACACATCGTGGGGTTGGCAACCAATGGCACAAAACAATTTGTGTATCAACTGCTTAATGAGAAACTAATTTGCTCTGTAAACTTTCACCTAAAGCACAATTAAAAAAAAGTCTTAGAAAGTCTGTAGCTCCCAGAATTAAAGGCAGAGTTAATATAGCATCTGGGAGGGCAGGAACCAGAGTAATTCTGCGGGAACTTAGCAGCATGAAGTCATGGGCAGTCATTCAGGAAACCGCCATCTGATGATCTTGCACCAAGTTCCTGAGTGTCACTGCTCAGTTCCTGGAGTGGGTCTGATCATTTAGCATGCGTTTAGTGAGGAAGTGGGCATAGTTGTGTGACTGGTCATTTGCGAAAACCCCCAACCCAAGGGAAGGGAGGCTGGGGAGGCAGTGTGGTGGCTGGTGCTTCATCTATGACTGATTCTGCCTCCAAAGTTGGGTGCTACATCTATGATTACAACAGCAAATATTCACCATAACAAAAAACCAAACAATTACAACTAGAAGACATGCTCCAATATCATATAGCAAAATTGCTTTAAACTCCTGAATGTTGCTGCACATCCCATGCGCTATTTTACTCATCCATTTAGTCACTCAGCAAACATTAAGCATGTACCACATAAGGCGCAGTGGTAAACACAGCAGATAGGGTTCCAGCCTTTACAGAGGCTGCTAACTGCTGGGGGAGATGGACTGTCTAACAAGCATTTAAGTCAGGAATAAAATGCTATGAAAGGGAAGAGAGAGGGTGAGAGGAAGAATGTTGTTCTAGTCTAGGGGTTGGAAAGGCTTTATGGAGGAAGTGGCTTTTAAGTTTAGACCAAAAGGATTTGTTTGAGGGACAAAGCAAATGTCTCGGTGTTGGGAGACAAGTTCAAGTTAGGGGACTACCATACAATACCGATGTGACTTTTGGCACGTGCCCTCACCTTTCAGGGCCTCAGTTCGCAACCTGTAGAAAAAGCAAGGGTTTGGAGAACTTAATCTGTAAGGTTCCTTCCATCTTTCCAGGTCCCATGATCCTGGAAGAGATTGCTAATAGGTTTAGTCCATCTTTGGAGCGCATTTAGTCCATCCTTTCTGACAAAACACAATAAATACAAATAAGAGAAAACTGAAGAAACATTTGTTGGGAGGTTATAATGGCAAAAATTGGAATAATAAATGTTGAAGTCAGACCACTGTAAGTACAAATCCTGATTCTGTTCCTTACTAGCTGAGTAGCTTTGGGAAAGTTTCTCAGCTTCTCAGAGCCTTGGTCTTCTAATGTGTAAAGTGGGGAAAGTGCCATATTGTTGTTATGAGGACTGGAGTCTAGAACGTGGGACACGCAACTAGTATTAATTCCTTGAGCCATGTCTGTATTTTTTCTCTGCTCATAATAGTGTTGGTTATTGAATTGGAATGTGTTGTATAACGATTACTTGTCACTTGTTAGGACTTTTTTTGGGTTACAGATGAATGAATGAATCCCAGCTTGAAATATCCTAAGCAAAAAAGGGAAATTTACAAAAGGTTACTCTGATGTTTTACATAACAGGTAGTAGTAGGGAGGGCAGAGAGGAAACTAGGTCTCAGGAAGGATATCATCCGGAGTTCGCATGCAGCCGGGACTCTAACTCTTTCTGCATGCCATCTTCAATCTTCTGCATCTCTGACTTTTCCAGTTGAAAGGAAAACTTGGCCACAACAGCAACCCAGCTTCCCTTGCACAGCTGCAGCCTCTGAAACTTTAGGGTCCTAGTTCAAGGATTCCAGGAAAGGGCTCAGATTGGCCCAGGAGAAGTCAGGTGCCCATCCCTGAACAAACAATCGTCAACAGTGAGCAAGATAACCAGTTGCCATCAAGTTGACTCTGACTCACGGTAACCCCACGTGTGTCAGAGTAGAACTGTGCTCCACAGGGTTTTCAATGGCTGATTTTTCAGAAGTAGATCACCAGGGCTTTCTTTCAAGGCACCTTTGGGTGGGCTCGAACCTCTAACTTTTTAGTTAGCAGCGAAGTGTGTGAACCACCTAGGAACTCCATGAACAGGGTACCAACATATAAAATGGCAGTTCCTGCAGTAACCAGGAACATGGAGTTTGGTTGGACAATTCCTAAAAGAAGAGACTGAGGTAGAGCTGAGTAGAAAATCTCACAAATGTTTGTTATATTTTTCATGCAAACCGCTTCCCTAAAATGACACTAAGCCTATAAATAATTCAATAATGAAACAAACAAATTCTTTTAAAAGCTTTAATTCTGCTTGGGGGAATAAAAACACCACCTGGGTTTCAGAAATCACTGAGCACGCATCCACTTGCTTTATTCATGTAACATTTTCCCCTGGATCTGAAGTTCAATATTGAAGTGCAATTTCCTTAACCTTTAGTTTTCTTTCTTAGGGGTAGGAGTGGGGTAACAGTGCAATAAAACATACTTTAAAAAACAAAAACCAAGCATTGCCGCTGAGAGCTTCTCTGCAGCCCTAACTAAAAATATCACAGAACTAGGTAAACGGGGAATACAGGCTGTGCCCTGGAGAAATCCGCGGTGTGTCTGCTCCTGCATTAATGATCAAGAACACTCCCACAGGTGATTGATCTGTGAGGATGACTAATAAGGAGTGAGAAGGAGGAGGAGGAGAAAGAGGGAAAGGAGGAAGAGAGGGAGGAGAAGGGAGGGTGGAAGAGGACCAGGGAGAGAAAAAGGAAAGGAACAGGAAAATTAAACCAGTCTGACTTGGGGCTTGCTGAAACATCTTTCTTTAAAAAGCCAGCTTCATACAAACATTCCACAAAGTGAAGACTTTTCTGGATGCTCACTTACACGAATATCCCTCTAACTTAGGGATCAAAGCTTTCACCAACATTTTCTGAAATACTGGAGTGGCAGGGGGTACATCTTTCAGTCCAGTGATTGCCAAAGAGTGGGACTTGGGCCACTGCCTGAGATGACCTTGGGTGGTTCCCAGAGCGGTCCCAGGAAATAACATTGCATCAGTGGTAAAAAGTTACTCCTTTTTGGTTCCCTTTGAGTGCCTCCAAATAGCCACCAGAGAGTCTCAGTTTGGTTCGTAATGTGCTATTACACACTCAGCGCTTTTCTACAACCAACTCTCCCCCTGTCGTGCAGAGAGAAAGATGAGCCTCTGGCAGGCTCTAGACAGAACTGGATAACGCTGGCATGTTTTCATTGCATTTGACATCCCAATAACATTCCATGTTTGGCCAAGAATACAGGTCTCCTTTTTACAGCAGGCATGTAAAGTTGCTTTTTCCTTTTTTAATGATGGAGAAATATACGTAACAAAACATTTGCCATTTTAACCATATTTAAGTGTACAATTCAGTGACATTAATTCCATTCACCATATTTTGCAACCATCACCACTGTCCATTTTCAAACATTTTTCATCCCCCTAAAGAAAAACCCAGTACCACTTATAAAGTGACCTTCTAAAATAAAATTATTTGAGTTTGAAAAAGGCAGTAAATTAAAAGGAAAAATTAAGAGAGGTGGCACCACATGTGGCAAGGATATGGGAAGTACTCTCTTAGTCACTGCACATGTGTGACTGTGAAGTCTCTGGGTCAAAACGGTGACCCCCAACTAAACAACAAAAAGACAAACAACTCAATCAAAAACTGGGAAAGGACTTGAAAAGACAGTTCACCAAAGAGGATATTCAAATGGCCAAGGAGCCCATGAAAAGGTGTTCAAAGTTATTGTACATTAAACCAAAAACCCATCAAGTCGATTCTGACTCATAGCGAACCTATAGGACAAAGTAGAACTGCCCCATAGAGTTCTAAGGAGCAGCTGGTGGATTCGAACTGCTGGCCTTTTGGTTAGCAGCCTGAGGTCTTAACCACTGTACCACCAGGACTCCCATTAGATATTAGGGAGATGCAAATCAAAACCACCATGAGACATGACCTCACCTCCATTAAAACGTCAATGATCAAAAGAATGGAAAACATGAGGTGTTGGAGAGGATGTGGAGAAATTGGAACCCTCTTTCATTGCTGGTGGAAACGCAAATGGTATAGCTGCTCTGAAAAACAGTTTGGAAGTTCCTCAAAAGGTTGAACATGGAACTACAATATAACCCAGCAATCTTAATCCTAGGCTATACCCAAAAGAGGTGAAAGTGGGAAGGCAAACAGAAACCTGGACATCAGGGTGCATTGTAGCTCTATTCGCAATAGTCAAAAAGTGCAAACAACCAAAATGTCCATCAACAGACGAATGGATACACAAAATGTGATATATACATACATGCAACATTGCTCAGCATAAAAAGAAATGAAGTTCTGACACATGCCATAACATGGATGAACCCAGAAAACACTGTGCTGAGTGAAGTAAGTTAGTCACAAAAGGACAAATACTGTATGACCTCGCTTATAGGAAATAAGCCAATATACAGAAACTAAAGCTTATTAGTGGTTACCAGGGGTGGGAGGGAGGGGGAAAGGGAAAGGGGGAGTTTTTGCTTGAGAGAGCCCTGAGTTTAAATCAATAGTGGTGGAATAATTAGAAAAAAGAAAGGGATAAGGGTTGAACAACTTGAAGAGTGTAATCAATGTCACTGAATTGTGCATGCAGAAATTATTGAATTGTGGGATGTTTTGTTGTATATATTTGCACAATTAAAAAAAGAAGAAGAAGAAACAATTAAAGGTTACCAAAGTTAAAAAAAAAAGGGGGGGGAGACCCCATGTTCCCAACCTATGTTGGTGTGGGAATAACGGTCAAATAGGTTAGGTGGGAAGCATGCCTATGTATTCTGAGATCTTTGCCGGAGCTTCACATATTTTAACATTAGTCTTAAGAGCTTCTTCTTTCCATCAGTGCAACCTTTGTATTTTCCCTTATTAAGTGCTTATATTAGTAATAATAATGATTTAATGGTTTAGAATCCCAAAGAGATTTCCTCGTAAAGCCTTTTGCCCAAGATGATATTGTGGAAGCCACGATAGACGGAAAGTATGCCAAACCCCACTGCCAACAAGTTGATTCAGACTCACAATGACCCTATAGGACAGAGCTGAACTGCCCCATAGGGTTTCCAAGGCTGTAAATCTTTACGGAAGCAGCGGCTGGTGGAATCTAGTCGGCCACCAAGTGCTTTAACCACTGCGCCATCAAGGCTCTCTAGTATGCCAAAGCTCAGTATTTGACTAATGAAAAGCTTAAAACGGATTGTAGAACCGCCTCAACTCTTATTAACAATAAAATATGGGCCTGTCTTGGGAACTGCCCATATAGGAACATTTCCCTACATTTGATGCTGGGAAACACAGAAAACCTGGAAACTGTAGTGGAAAAACAGTGATGGGTCTCTATGCCAACTCCGAAAACTAAACAGCAATAAATGCTAACCAACTCCGGACCAGTAGAGTTATTTTTAAAGCCCGCAGAAATAAAACGGAAGACATACTTTCATTTATAATGTCCTTGTCAAAAAACTCAAATTGATTCTTTTGTCTGAAAGAAAATATCATTAAAAAATAAAAACCAATTACATCAAACAAACAAATAATGACACCAGAACAATGCTGAGTGAGGCTGCTGTGGGTTCAGCTCGTAGGTTTAGCTCTCCTTGAAATAACATAGATCTTAACTTTCTTTTCCCTTTATAAATGAAGTCATGGCAACCACATATATTGCATTCTCCTTGTTCGTTTGGTCCTGGTTCTTCATTTGAATTTCTCTTCTGTTTCCTTGTGATCCGAGTCTTTAAAAAATACTACCTCAACATTTTTTTAGCAAGTGATGGCATATTTAAAAACGTTAAGATCACCTTAACTAGGTGCCATCGAGTCAATTCCAACTCATGGTGACCCCATGTGTGTCAGAGTAAAACTGTGCTCCATAGCACAGTGGCTGAGTTTTTGGAAGTAGATCACCAGGACTTTCTTCCAAGGTGTCTCGGGGTGGACTGAAACCTCCAACCTTTTGGTTAAGCAGCAATGTGCCTTAACTGTTTGCACCAACCAGGGACTCTCAAAATCACCTTAGTACATTTATCAGTATCTTACAGATAAAAGATCTCGTAGGAAGTACCACGGAAGGAACATTTCAAACACGCAAATAGTGAAAAGCAACAGAATAATTTAACCGTTCAAGACAACAAAGAAAGAAGTATTCACAAGACCTTCCGAGATCAGCTGCCGGATCAGAGGCTCACAGGGGCTGGACGGAGAATATACGCGGGGGAAGCGGGAGGTCTGGTACAAGATGGCGCGGTAGTGGTGGTGCAAACACACACACCTTGGCTAAACGGGGCGGCTCACTCCAGCAATCACAGGTAACTGCAGTGCGGGAATACAGAGCCCTGCTTCCAAATTTTCCAAGTTGGCCGGAAATCTGTTTTCCTGTGGTTCTGTTTTGTTTTTATGTGAAACCTTGGGCTTTTGACTGTTGGCAACTGATTCAAAAATTTAAAAAACACTATGTGGACCAAGAAGCCCCGGTGGCGCAGTGGTTATGAGCTTGGCTGCTAACCAAAAGGTCGGCAGTTCTAATCCACCAGCCACTCCTTGGAAACCCTATGGTGCAGTTCTACTCTGTCTTATAGGGTCACTATGAGTTGGAATCGACTCGATGACAATGGGTTTGGTTTGGTTTATCTGGACGAAACAGAACATATCTAGCGGCAAGTTGAATTTGGCCTGTGGATTGTCAGTTTGCAACCCCCACCATATATCTCTGCTATTAAAGCTTGGGACTTGAACCTGTCACTTCACTCTGAAATGGGCAAAAGAAATAGGATTTATATTGAATTTCAAAAGAAAGGGGAGCTATATAAGGAGACAGTGACAGACATACTACTTGGGGAACAAAGTACAATACGAAACCTGAAAACAGGAAGACTCAAGGCCTGTCCAGGAAACACAGAACAGCTTGGTTTGGTTAGAAAAGAACACTCATGTACGGAGGTCAGAGATAAGGCTTGCAAAGCAAATGGACAGACAGACAAGGATTGTGAATATTAAGCTAAAAAGTTTAGCTTTTATCCCATAGGCAATAAAGATTTGGGGGGCAAGAGATTGATAGAATTAAAGAGGTTTTCAAAAAAAAAAAAAATTAAACCAGACTATTGGGACAAGAAAAAGACTGCAGGAGAAGAGACTGGTCAGGAGGTTACGGCGCTGTTTATTCTCGGAGAGACAGGTGGAGGCAACAGGAATGCAAAGCTACTGGTTGATAGAAGACTTAAACGGTGAAAAAAATGGATAAATCCACAGGACTGATAAACTGTTTCCCCTTAGAAGGCATCAAAGATAACTTCTCTATTTGGAGCCTTTGGTATTAGTAGGTGTCCAAGTGCAAATATCCAGTAGGACATTTGGAACCTGAGTTTAGCAGACTGTTCAGGCGTGCTGGTGCAGTTTGGAGAGTTAATCCAAATAAGCATGGTCCATAGAGATCTTCCGCAAGGGAAAGGATTTAGAGGGAGAAGAAGCATGAACCTTGGGGGATGAATGCCCTATGTCCATGTTTTCTTACAGCTTATTTAAAAAATCTTGCTAAATTGAAAAATCATTATCCTTGAATATGTGTGTTTAAGTGATCTCAAATATATATACATATAAACTTGTTGCTGTCAATTCCGACTCATAGCGACCCTATAGGACAGAGCAGAACTGCCCCATAGGGTTTCCAAGGAGCGGCTGCTGGATTTGAACTGCTGACCTTTTGGTTAGCAGCCGAACTCTTAACCACTACACCACCAGGGCTTATATATATACATATGTCTGTGTGTGTGTGTGCGCTATTCTATTCTATTTGCATGATTGAGTGTATCACCTACTTTAAATGTGCCCACTGTATCGTTATTGCAAACCTCATCTTCTCAGCTCAGATTATGTTGAAAGGAAGGAAGAAGGAAGGGGAGCATTACAGTAGATATTGCCCTGTCAAGAGTAGTTAATAATATTTTAATAATATTCTATTGTGTTTTCATTGGATGTTTACACAGCAGTTTAAGTACTCATTCAACCATTTCTACACAAGTTGTTCAATGATACTGATTACATTCTTCACAATGCACAAACATTCTCATTACTTCTATTCTGGTTGTTCTATTTTCCATTAATCTAGTTTCTCCTGCCCCTTTACATTCTCAACTTTGTTTTTAAATATTTGTTGACCATCTGGTTTCATATTGGTGATTTTTTAAAGGAGCGCAGTACTTATGGGTGATTCAAATTATTTTTTGGAGCCAATTTGTTATTTAGCTACAAGGTGGCCTAAGTGGAATTGTGGGCCATATGGCACCTCTAGTGTTTTGAGTAACCACCAGACTGTTTTCCACTGTACTATTTTGCATTCCCACCAGCAATGATAAGGGTTCCAATTTCTCCACATACCCTCCAACACTTGTTATTTTCCTTTTTAAAAAAATCTTGGTCATCCTACTGGAAGTGAAATGGTATCTCATTGTGCTTTTGATTTACATCTCTCTGATGGCTAATGATGTTGAGCATCTTTTCATGTGTCTGTTGGCCATTTGAATATCCTCTTCGGTGAAGTGTCTGTTTATGTCCTTTGCCCTGTTTTTGACTGGGTTGTCTTTTTGTTGTTAAGTTGTGGATGAAGCCCTTTTAAGGATCTGAGAACTGCCTGAAGTTTCTTTCCAGCTCTATAAGTAAATCATACCAGAGCTTTCATCCATAAATTCCCTTGATAGTCAGAGAAGATGAAGCCCCTTCAATCCAGAATTCACCTGGTAGGTATCAGCTGCTTTACTACCCAGCTGGAGATGGGCTCTCTGAAGGCTTCATCATTTTAAAAAGAGGCCCTCAGTTAAAAAAGCACCCTGAGAGTCCAGAAATAATCATTCATGGTCAGCTGATTGTCTACAAAGGGGCCAAGACAATTCAACAGGGAAAGAGTAGTCCTTTCAGCCAATGGTGCTGGGACAACTTGTACGCACATGAAAAATAATGAATTTGAACCCTTATCTCATATCATACGCAAAAAAATAACCCAAAGTATATCACAGACCTAAATACAAGAGCTAAAACCATAAAACTGTTAGAAGAAAATACAGAGGTAAATCTTTGCGACCTCGGGTTGGGTAATGATTTATTAGATAGGACAACACAGCACAATCAGTGAAAAGGAAGACTGATAAATTAGACAGTAACAAATTTAAAAATTTTGTGGCTCAAAGGACACCATGTGGAAAGTGAAAAGACAATCAATCCACTGACTGAGAGAAATATTTGCAAATCAAAACTTAATAAGGGACTTATATTCAGAATATATAAAGAATTTCTATAACTCAGTAATAAGAAGACAAATAACCCAATAACTAAAAATGTGCAAAGAATCTAAATGGACATTTCACCAAAGAAGATAAACAAATGGCTAATAAGCACATGAAAAGATGCTCAATATCATTAGTCGTCCTCATTATTGTTAGTTGCTGTCAAGTCAGTTCTGATTCATGATGACCCCATGTGTACAGAGTAGAACTGTGCTCCATATGCAAATCACAACCACTACGAGATACCACTTTACACTCACTGGAATGGCTATGGAGGCCAGCAGTTCGAATCCACCCAGAGGTACCTCAAAAGAAAGGCCTAGCGATCTACTTACAAAAAATCAGCCATTGAAAACCCTATGGCATGCAATTCTACTCTGACGCACATGGGGTTACTGTGAGTCAGAATCAACTTGGCGGCAACTGGTTTGGTATTTTGGTTAGAATGATTATAATCAAAAAGAGATAATAACAAATGTTAGCACGGAAGTTGAGAAATTGGAAACTTCACACATTGCTGGTGGGAATGTAAAATGGTACAGCCACTTTGGAAAACAGTTGGGTAGTTAATCAAAATGCTATCCACCAAGTTAACATATGACCCAGAAATTCTACTCCTAGGTCTACCCAAGAAAAATGAAAACATATGTCCACACAAAAACTTGTTTATGGTAGCACTGTTCATAATAGCATCTAAGTGAAAACAACCCCAGTGTCCATCAAGAGATGAGAGGATAAATAAAAGGTGGTATGTCCATACAATGTAGTATTATTCAGCAATAAAAAGAATGAAATTCTGTTAGTGTTACAACATGAACGAATCTCAAAAACATTACGTTGAGTGAAAAAAACCAGTTACAAAAGACCATATATTGCACGATCCCATTTATATGAAATGTCCAGAACAGGCAAATCTAAAGAAACAGAAAGTAGATGAGTGGTTACCTAGGGCTGGTGGGGAGCGGGGGTGTTGGAAGGATGGGTTTCTTTTTGGGAAGATGAAAATGTTCTATAGTATGATTATGGTGAGTTACCCATCTCTGTAAATATACGAAAAGCCACTGGATTTTACATTTTAAATGAGGAACAATTTAAATGGGATGATGATATGTAAATTATCTCACTAAAACCATTTAAAAAACTACATCCACCAAGTGCTACATGAAGTTTTCAGCACTAGTCAACAGCACCTGTTATTCTTTTTAGTTTCCTTTCTGCTTTAGGAGCTTTGCGTCAATTCCTCCCTTTTTAGGAATACCTTGCTTCTGTTCATCACACACTGGCTTCTTCTTTTCTCTCAAAACGGCTTAAATGTCCCTGCCTCTCAAACATGCCAGGCTGGATCCCGCCTCAGGCAATGGGAGAAAAACAACGAAGGCTAGAGTGCAGTTCTAATGAAAGGAAATCAGAGCCGCGGAGCCTATCAGCGGAGCTCAAACAACGGGTGTGGGAAAGCCTGGCAGTGTTGTGCTGCGTCTCTCCTTCCAACGAGCCGTTAGGCCTCCAGTTGGTGAGCACCCTGACAAAATGATGATCACTCCAGGGAAAACCAAGAGGAGAATGAAGCATGGCTTATCGGGGAGTTTTTCTCAAATTTATAGCTGCCTTCTTGTGGCTAGCAAAGCATCAAACCCTTCGCTCTTACAGAAAAAAACCCACAAAAATGAAAAAGAATAGAAAAAGCAAGAACATTTCCCCGACTAGTAACATTTTTCCGGATAAAAGAGCTAATAAAAGACTCAAAAGAAAGGAAATGACACTTATCTGGAATTAAAGAAACTTTATATCTGTCCTATAGTGTCACTATCAGTCGGAATCGACTCAACGGCAACATGTTGTGTTGTTTTTTTAAATATAAAAGCAACATATTTTATCTCATGAACCATTTACTTGTCTTCTGTGAAAAGAAAACAAAAACAGGGAGAGAGCTACAAGTTACACATACAAAGCCATTCAACTGATGTTCGTTCCTTTTCAACATCAAAGGCAGTGTTGGCAAACAGCTCAGTCGGTAAGAAAAGCATCCAAAGGCCTTCACAATTTACCTGTCACATAATGAGAGGCATCACTACTGTCCATATAACCTGCTGAGATGCAAGCCTCAAGCCAGATTCTCGAGAGGGATGAAGACCAAGTTCAGTTACAGCAAAGCAACTGCTACCACCCTCTGGGCCTGAACATTTGAAGACCAGTATCCTATCTGAAAGACCACTAAGTGTTTAGGATAGTCATCCAGGAAGTGTTTTCATCCTCAGGCAAGAGGAGATGAAACACTACCAAAAAATCCTTGCACCTAAGCCCCCACCTCCGCCTCCTCCACCCTGACCCCTCATGTCCCAAGAAGCAGTGTGGTGCCTGCCAAGAACAAGTTCAGTATCAGCTTATCAGAGACTCTGGTCTCAGCCCTGCAATTACATCCTGCCCTGGCAGGAAGCTGGACATAGCAATTACAAATCTCCCGTTTCTGATTTCATCTTGCATGTCTCAGGAGGCAGCAGAGCATGTGGGATGACCACATGCAGAAGTGAGAGTTTGCAAGACCCGTGTTTGAATCCTCGGTTTGGCACTTCGCCATGTGAGCTTGGCCAACTCATTTAACCTCTGAGTGTCTGTTTCTCATTGGTAAAGGGTGCTAGCAATCCTACTTGGTGTGGACTTGAAACATCTAACACAGTAGTTCCTGGCAGCCAGTAACTGCTCAGTAAGTGTTGTTAGCTGCCGGCCAGTCGACTCAACTCATGGCGACCTTATGCACAACAGAACAAAATGTTGCCTGGTCCTGCGTCATCCTCACAACTGCCAGCATGTTGGAATCCATTGCTGCAGCTACTATGCCAGTTCACCTCACCGAGGGTTTCCCTTGCCCTCTCTGGCCCTCTACGTCACCAAACATGATGTCCTTCTCCAGTAATTATCCCTCCTTGATGATGTGTCCAAAGCAAACAAGCTGAATAATGTTCTGTTGTGACCCAAAGGGTTTTATATATGTTGACTAATTTTTGAACTAGATCACCACGTCTTTCTTCCTAGTCTTAGTCTGGAAGCTCCACTGAAACCTGTCCTCCATGGGTGAACCTGCTGGTATTTGAAATACTGGGTGGTGGCAATAGTGTCCGCTCCCTTTATATAAGTTTTCTGAGATTTTTCCAGCACTGGATGTGTTTATCTTCCCCCAGAGGTCAAATGCAAACAGCTAGATGCCCATGGTGCAGCAGTGGTTAAGAGCACAGGATTAGAGTCGGATTAGACCTGCATTTCAGGGACTCCTTTGGTCAGAATCTTTACAGGCCTGTAGACATCCTGACCACTCAGGATTTAAGTAATGACCCCCTTCCTGCCCCTTGACAATAAGGTGAAACTGACAACTTGTATCACTGGGTTCTGTACATCCTTAACCAGAAGACCATTCTACATTAAAACACAGGGAGATACCCGTGTGGAATGTGCTCCTTAGAACAATCAACTATAGGAGACCAAACGGGCAACCTTTGCCCAAAAGCAACAAAGAGGACAAAGCAAAGCGGGGCAGGGAAACTAGACGGATGGAAATGGGGAAGGCAGGGTGGAAACGGGGAGAGTGCTGACACATTGCAGGGATAGCAACCAACGTCAGGGAACAATTTGTGTATGAACTGTTTAATGGGAAACTAATTTGCTGTGTAAATTTTCACCTAAAACATAATAAAATCTTTAAAAATAAAAACCGCAGGGAGAGAACATCGAATGTTTGTACAAATTCCCAAGGGAAAACTGTGCTGAATGCTTCTATTAGAATATGGGGAGAACCTGTCCATTCAACCAGGCTCAAGCGAAGAAATTGAGTTATGCTAGGTGTCTGTAGGTGATCATTTCCATCCCGGGGGAGGTAATGAAAGGGTCAGGATGCCTCCTTCCTTGAAGTAGTCACCTGCGTCACGGGGCTGCTCAGCTATAGGAGAACAAATCTTCCCCATGGCAATGGCTGTACACAGCAGGGAGAATCCATACGTCACTTCGCATTACGGGATTGGAGCAGCGAAAAGACTTCTGCTTTCTTGCTGCTGAATAGATTTCTTCAAGTTGAAAAGAATCAAAGTAAGGCCTGGTCTAGAGAACAGAGTCATCTCTAATTTTGAGAAGGCTTTGGAATAATGGGTTCAAATCTTAGCTCTCCAATGCCCTAGCCGTGTGGCCTTGAGTAAGTTACTTTATTGTCCTGTGCCCCAGTTCCTTTACCCATAAAATGAGGATAACAGTAGTACCCATCTTCTAGGGTTGTTGTGAGGATCAAGCAAGATATTGTATACAAAATGCCTGGTCAGAGTAATGGGACGTTATGGTGGATGATGGCTATAATGTATTGCTCTGCCTTTCTCCAAAGGAGAACCAGACAGTGTAAAATACACTTAAATCACCTATTGCCCCATTAACAATTTGGCCTCATGGAAATTTTCTCTGCCTGTTATGGGATCGAACCCTATTAATAAAACCAATCAAAAATATGGAAGACATCATCAATACAGCTGTTTAACAAAGTATAGAAGGACTTCTCTCTTTTAATTTCTATAGCCTGAATTCCAGTTAGATATCAACATTTTCTAAAAGGGAAACTTTTTTTTTTCTTTGTTATATAAAAATTTACTTTCCATTATATTATTTTTTCCCTTTAGTCCACAGAGAAGAAAAGCGAGAAATACGTTCAAGGGAAAGAACAAGTTTTAAAGTCCTGTTCTTGTTGTTGTTATGTGTCATCTCAGTTCCGACTCTTAGTGACCCTATAGGACAGAGTAGAACTGCCCCATAGGGTTTCCACTGAGCGGCTGGTAGATTTGAACTGCTGATCTTTTGGTTAGCGGCCAAGCTCTTAACCACTGTGCCACCAGGGCACCTTTCAAGTCTTAGAGTCAGTTCAATGCTATCTGGCAGGAAATTAAATGCAGTACAAGATAGTGAGAAAGCTAAATCATTGCTTCAGAGCCAGAGTTAATAAAACAATTTGCTTTAAGTTTTGAGTTAAGAATCAAAGGCTATTCATGTGGGAAATCTCTGTTCTTAGAGGTTTCATTTCTTAAGTTTCATTTTGCCACGAGTTGAAACAAGTATATTATTAACTCCAAGCCTCCTTATTTCCTAAAAGAAAAATGATTTTTAAAAACTTTGTTTACTTATCTCTGGAAAAATAATCTATAGTGGGTTTTCTCTATTTTAAACAACCTCTGTTAATATATAAATATACACATATATATATTTAGGAATTGGGTATATAATTATCTTGGAATCTAAATTCTCCTATCTCTGTATCAAGCCAGACCATCAGAAGGCTTCAAACTTGGGCCATCCTTGACTTTGCAAAGTCATATTATATTATTATGCCCTTGGCTTTTGTCAAAGGCTGATGCAAGAAACACCCCGGTGACAAAAACAAATACACAAGGGCTCCCACTGCAATGCTGTTTGTAGTAGCAAAAGATGAGCAACGTTCTAAATATCCATCAATAGGGACTGGTTAAGCAGATTACGATACATCCACAATGGAATATTACGTTGATATTAAAACAAATAACAGAGCTTTATATCTACTGAAAGTGGAGCAAGCTCTAATATATATTATTAAGTAAAAGGGCAAGGTACAGAATAATGTATATAGTGTGTCAAAAGAAGAAATCTGATCAATAAGTCAATTAGAGCTAAAAAGTTTTACTGGGCAGAAAAAACTGTTTGAGAACAGGAGCACCCCACCACCACCACCACCACCAAAGAGATGAGTTTAGCACAGTACAATTTTGATCAGCTTATATACAGCTACAAACTGTTAGGGGAATTCCCAAAAGGGAAATTTAAAATGATTGGTTGTCATTCACTAAATCAGCAGGAGGCAGCCTGGACTGGTTTATTAACTTTGCACGTCTACATTCTATAAGTTAGTTATTTCGTTGTTAGGTGCCATCGAGTCAGTTCCGACTCATAGCGACCCTACAAAACAGAGTAGAACTACACCATAAGGTTTCCAGGGAGTGAATGGTGGATTTGAACAGCTGACCTTTTAATCACTATGCTACCAGGGCTCCTGGTTAGTTATGGCTTATCTACTTATTTAACCTCTTCCCAGAACTGTCTTTATCACAAGTTTTTTGTTTCTGTGAAGGGTTAAGAGTTAAATTTAAATGGGGGGGGGGGTGCATTTTCTCTAACAAGTGTGATCTCAAAAATCAAAACACACATAGACATATATACACATACACTTACATACATGCATGCCTGCTATGCATAGAATTTCTCAGAATTGAAATCAGCGTTTGTCACTCAAGAGAGAATCTCAGAGGCAAAGGTGGAAAAGAGGCCTACATTACACTGAACATCTTTTTGTACTCTGAGTCACCATATCCATATATATTACCTATTAAAAAATTAACCCCCCCCATGGCGATTGTGAATTTTATTACAGTTCTGCATGTCACCAACAGCAACTCCTAAAAAATGTTTATGCTCTACCCATCTTGGGGGTTCACAATGCACATTCCTATATTACAGTTAATAAACCCTGATGTTGCAAACAGTTAAACACTCCACTGCTAACCAAAAGGTTGGTGGTTAAAACCTACCCAGCAGCTCCTCGGGAGAAAGACCTGGCAATTTGCTTCCATAAAGATTACAGCCAAGAAAATCCTGTAGGGTAGTTCTACTCTGTCACCTGGGGTCACTATGAGTTGGAATCGACTTGACAGCACTTAGTAACAACAACTAGAAGGTCTGCAATAAAAAATCCAGGTTAACTAATTTAATCCAGTATTTCCCAAATTTCTTGACCATGGATCTCCTTTTTTGAGGAGCATCTTCTTTGAACGCTGCACTTGCAAAGTACAGCATTGTAATATTTACTTTAAAAGACTCTGACTACCCAGGGCATGCATTGTCTCCAACCGAGACCTAAGAATTTGGCAGTAGGGTTACTTTTGTTTACTCTTAGGAGTTAATGTATTTCCTATACCAAAATTTCCTAAATCTGGGTGGTGTATATGGTTTGTTCTCAGCTACTAAGCAAAAGGTTGGCAGTCTGAACCTATCCAGAGGTACTGCAGAAGAAAGGCCTGCTTCCATAAAGATTACAGCCAAGAAAACCCTACGGAGAAGTTTTCATCTGTAACACTCGGGGTCATCATTCGCTGGAATCAACTTCATGGTAACAGATGCCAACACAAAAATGTGGATGGTACAAACAGTTAACATACTCGGTTGCTAACAGAAAGGTTCGCGTCCATCCAGAGACACCTCAGGAGAAAGGCCTGGAGATCTATTTCTGAAATCTCAGCCACTGAAAACCCTACAGAGCACAGTTCTACACTGACACACACAGGGTCGCCGTAAGTCAGAATCAACTCCATGGCAACTGGTTGATTATGTCAAAATAATAAGAATTGTGTACTTAGTTTGAACTTTTTTTATACTTTGGCCGCGAGGAGGCATAGAGCAATCGTGCTTCAACTTTCTTGTCCTCTGAATGGGCATAACAGCACCTACTATCTAATTTGTGAGGCTGAAATTGGATATCATACATAAAAGCACCTCTTAGTAACCGACACATAAGAAAAGTCCAACACTTATTGGTCCCCACCGGACTTCCTTCTCATCTAGGCCAAACAGCTCATAAATGCTTCTGGTTGTTCCCAAGAAGGAGCAGATCAGGGCAAATCCTTCAGCAATGAGACAACCTTGGGTGCAGTAGAAGGTCTTTATAGAAAGAACAGAGTATTTTAATCACCTTGGTTGTTTGTGACTAGAAAGGTCAGTAGGAGACTCTCCAGGGGTGAAGGTGAGGGCTCAATAAGCCACCCTATTTGTCATCATTCAACAAATAATTTTCAAGTTTTGGAAAGATTAAATGCAGCTGTAAATGAGGCAGCTCTCTTATCTACTGCTAGTTGGTTGCTGCAGAGACCATTTTATTTGTAAACATTATCCAGGATTCATAGTGACTGTGGCTTAAGCTTGGTGTTTATCTGCCAGCTGCCTTCCCTGCAGGATCTTTTCTGATGATAAAGAAAAAGTGTGAGTAGATTTTACCCAGGAGGCCACCCCAAAAGTTTAACAGCGATGTTGGATGAAGAACCACAGCATGTAGGAAACAAGTTTTTACTTACCTTCAATTTTTTTAAGGAGGGGGATAGATTAGTTTATCTATAATATATTTTAAATAAATAAGACGATGAGCCTAATGACAATTTCCCATGGGCTGTGAAACACTGGGACAAAATTCCACTGACATAAAAAATTATTTTTCTGGATATTGTTGTTGTGTGCCATTGAGGTGATTCTGACTCACAGGAAGCCTATACGACAGCATAAAACTGTCTCATAGGGTTTCCTAGGCTATATAATTTTTATAGGAGCAGACTGCCAGGTCTTTTCTTCCATGGAGCCCCTGGGTGGGTTCACAGCCAAGCGCTTAACCATTGTGTCATCAAGCTTCTTTTCTGGATATTAACGACTTTCGAAAGGTTGGTAGTGGTAACACGTACTTGAGAGGTCAAAGTGAGATCATTTAAAGCGACTATCAACCGCATACAAGTCTCTGTTGATTTTCATTAACGCCAGACTTTAGGGGATTTGTTGGTGAAAATGCTAACACAATTTGTTTCCTTGTCAAGTACCACTGTCCAAAATAGGATAGAACCTCTGAGGGGTGACGATTAGAAGATCAGATGTTTTACATATCTCCAGGTGTCCCAAGGAACACAAAAGAAAAGTTTTAATGATAAGCAGTGGGCATTCAAATGACAAAGGAAGCAATTAATGTGCTCAAATGAGAGTTAAAGAATTGACTGGAAGTGTTTAATAGTCAAAAAATCCACAAATTATATGCATAATCTTTGATCCACCATGTTCATGGCTAGGAATGCGCTGGAAAGAAATAATTAAGATGTGTGCAGAGATTAACCTGTAAGATCATTCATCACGGAAACAACCAAATGTCCATCACTCATGAGTAGATAAATAAAATACGGCAAATCCATACAACGAAATATCCAGCAATAAAAAGGAATGAAGAACTGATACATACTACAACATGAATCTTGAAAACATTATGCTAAGAAAGAAGCCAGTCATGAAAGACCACATATCGTATGATCCTATTTATGTGAAATGTCCAGAATAAACACATCTATAGAGACAGAAAGTAGACTATTGGTTGCTGGGTCTGGGAGGGGTTGGGGTAAGGATGACTATAATGGGTATGGGTTTCTTTTTGGGGAGATGAAAATGTTCTAAAGTTAGATTGTGGGGATGATTGCACAACACTAAATATTAAAAACCATCGAACTGTAAACTTTTAAACAGATGAATTGTATAGTATGTGAATTATACTCCAGTAAAGCTGTTAAGGAGCTCTGGTGGCACAGTGGTTAAGAGCTTGGCTGCTAACCAAAAGCCTAGCAGTTTGAACACACCAGCTGCTCCTTGGAAACCCTATGGGGCAGTTCTACTCTGTCCTATAGGGTTGCTATGAGTGGGAATTGACTAGACTGGCAACTAGTTAAAGCTGTTAAAAAAGATTATTCATCAGTGTTGTTTAAAATAGGAAAAAAAAAAAAACTGAATAAAACATAAATGATCAACAACAGGAGCTGGAAGAATAAATTATTCTGAGTCTAAAAGATGTTATATATATATGTTAGACATATATATATTAACAACCTGTGTTATGCAGATGACACAACTTTGCTTGCTAAAAGTGAAGAGGACTTGAAGCACTTACTGATGAAGATCAAAGACCACAGCCTTCAGTATAGATTACACCTCAACATAAAGAAAACAAAAATCCTCACAACTGGACCAGTAAGCAACATCATGATAAACAGAGAAAAAACTGAGGTTGTCAAGGACTTCATTTTACTTGGATCCACAATCAACATCCATGGAAGCAGCAGTCAAGAAATCAAAAGATGCATTGGATTGGGCAAATCTGCTGCAAAAGACCTCTTTAAAGCGTCAAGAAGCAAAGATGTCACCTTGAGGGCTAAGGTGTGCCTGACCCAAGCCATGGGGTTTTCAATCGCCTCATTTGCATGCGAAAGCTGGACAATGAATAAGGAAGACAGAAGAATTGACGCCTTTGAATTGTGGTGCTGGCGGAGAATACTGAATATACCATGGACTGCCAAAAGAATGAACAAATCTGTCTTGGAAGAAGTACAACCAGAATGCTCCATAGAAGTGAGGATGGCGAGACTTCATCTCACATACTTTGGACATGTTATCAGAAGGGATCAGTCCCTGGAGAAGGACATCATGCTTGGTAAAGTAGAGGGTCATCGAAAAAGAGGAAGACCCTCAACAAGATGGACTGATAGAGTGGCTGCAACAATGGACTCAAGCACAGCAACAATTGTGAGGGTGGCGCAGGACCAGGCAGTGTTTCGTTCTGTTGTGCGTGGCGTCACTATGAGTTGGAACAGACTCGGCAGAGCCTAACAACAAGAACGACCTAAGATGTTATAGTTTACAGCCATTAGGAACTGGCTGTACAACAGAATAGACAATATTTCCATTATGCAAAATATGTATATAAGCTTTGGAGCCCCTGGGTGGCACAAACAGTTAAAGAGATAGGCTAATCCAAAGATTGGCAGTTCGAACTCACCCACAGGCACCTTGGAAGAAAGGCTTGGTGATCTACTTCCAAAAGATCTCAGTTTTTGAAAACCCTGTGGGGCACAGTTCTACTATGAAACACACGGGGTCACCGTGAGTCAGAATCAACTTTTCGGCAACTGGTTATATATAAGCTTTAGAAAAGGTTCTAAAAATGTATATATATTTTTTTACAGTGATCATAGCTGACCTGTAGGATTATAAGTGATTTTTATTTTTCTTCTCTTTGCTGATTTTAATACAATGAGCATTACTTTTGTAGCGATAAAAATATGTAACTTTTTACTGAGTACAATGTGCCAGGTGGTGCTTATGCTAAGTGTCTGACTTGATGTATCGCATGTAATCCTCAAACAACCCTATAAGTACAGTCATGTGCTGAAAATGTCCAGTGAGGCAACATAAGGTATAACAGAGTTCAGAAATCCCGAACGGAGAATGGGATGTAGCATATGTAACCGGACATAACGAACACAACAGCTTTTGGCAGGCAACACATGTACATAAAGCGATTGTGCTGCCAGGTGTATAATGGTACAGTACATATATAACCTATCACATATAGGCCTTGATAGTCATAATAAACACCTATGTTACTGGCTTATGTATGTACTGCACTGTACGTTCTATCATTATTTTAATGTGAACTTACCCTACTTACAGATAAAAAGTTTACCGTATAACAGCGTATGCTTCCACTTGTAGGCAGTAGCATCCAATCTTGTGTATTGCGTCTCTTGGGTGTTGTAGCATCATTTCTCTGTTTAATTTTCTTTCGAAAATATTAACTTGAAGTGCATCATGGCTCCCAAACGCAGCAAAAACAGTACTAGTAATAGCGGCAAGAGGCAAAGGAGCAAGAAGCAAAGAAGTATCGATTTGGAAGTGAAACAAAGGTTATTAAACAACACAAAGGTGGAAAATCAGTGAATGCTATTGCTCGTGATTTAGGCATGTTTCTACAACACCCAAATCACGTAATGTCCTATTTCACAGAACGTATCGTGGACTTTAAGTGAGGCATGACTGTATTGTCCAATGAAAACAATGAGGCTGGGAGAGAGGAAATTACTCAAGGTAGCACATGGGACAGCCAGGATTCCACCCAGGGCTGCCCAGCGACAAACACTTACTCTTCACTGGCGGTCTCCGCAGCATGGCGCATACATCCTAATACATTTTCGCATATGCGCGAGATGGGTATAGGAAAATGTATTAAAATGTATTAAACTTCTATTTATATATTGTTGTCTAACTCTTTTAAAATTTCTGCTGTGAAGTATGTTACATAATACAACACATATCGTGCTTCCTTCATGGCAGGCATTGCTCAACTACTCCTCAGGGCTACTCTTCACTTACCAGCTATCTTGTTATCTGACATTTCACACTTACGACAACGGTAAAAAAATCTACTATCCAACCATTTTGCACATTAACGACATATGTCTGGCAGTAAGGAACGCCGAGGTGCAAGGTGAGAGTAACGCTGGCTGCGATGATTTAAGGTTTTGTGTCACCTTGGCTGGGCCATGATTCTCAGTGGTTTGGCACTTATGTAATGAATGCAATTTGGCAGTTATGTAATGATGTAGTCACCCTCTGTTTTATGATCTGATGTAACCATCTTCCATTTTCATATAATGTCAATTTTCGCATAACGACCTAGTCTTTGTAACCTAATCATGTCGATAAGTGAGGAGTGGGTGTATTTATCTAATTCTCACAACAATCCTATGAAGAAACAGAGGTATAGAATCCATGCCGTACCCAATGTGCTATACTGCACACAACAATATATTGTTAGTTGCCATCACGGCGATTCAAACTCATGAAGACCACATGTGTTACAGCGTAGAACTACCCCATCTGGTCTTCTTGGCTATTCAAAAGCAGATTGCCAGGGCTTTTCTTCCTTGGTACCACAGGGCGAATCTCAACCATCAACTTTTAGATTAGCAGTTGAGTGCAAACCATCTGTGCTACCTAGGTAGTTTGTGCACAATATATTAGTATGGCCATACTCTCGTTGTTAGGTGCTCAAGTCTGTTTCAACTCATAGTAACCCCATGTGTCAGAGCAGAACTGCCCCCACAGGATTTTCTAGGCTTTAATCTTTACTGGAGCAGATTGCCAGGTCTTTCTCCTGCACAGCCACTGGCTGGGATCAAACCACTAACTTCAGTTAGCAGCCAAGTGCTTAACCATTACACCACCAGAGCTCCTTAGAATGGTAATACATATATACTATATACAATTATAAATAAATAAATATGTAAATTTTGGCTTGCCTGAACTTTTTTTTTTTTTACTAATAGTATCCCTGTTGCCATTGAGTCGATTCTGACTCATAGTGACCCTACAGGACAGAGCAGAACTGTCCCGTAAGGTTTCCAAGGCTGTAATCTCCATGGAAGCAGACTGTCACATCTTTCTCCTACGGAGCGGCTGGTGGGTTTGAACCATCAACCTTTAGGTTAACACCTGAGTGCTTAACCACTGTGCCACCACAGCTCCTTATACTAATAGTATACGTAACCAAAAATATAATTGTCTTAAACATATATTCCCTCCAAAAAAAAAAAAAAGTTGCTGTCATATCAATTTCAACTCACAGCAACCCCATGTATGTCAGAGTAAACTGTGCTCTACAGCATTTTCATTGGTTGATATTCCAAAAGTAGATTGCCAAGCCTATCTTCCAAGGCACCTCTGAGTGGACTATGTGTGTGTGTTTAAAAAGGTAATGCCGATCCGTTATTTGTAGTGAAGAATAAAGTTCTCTCTTCTCTCTCCTCCTTCTCCGGCAGATGGGCAGGAGGAAACAGGAGAGAGAGGGGAGGTAAGTCTTCCTTACTCCCTCCTGCTTCAGGGCCACTTCTTTGGCACTAGCTGCTTCCCTCTGTGACTGCAGCCTCTCCTAGGGGGCTCCTCCTGGGTGGTTCCAGTTCTCACCTGGCTCAGGTAACCAAAGCTCCTCCCTGTGTCCCCTTCAGCCCTAGGGGTGGTCACCCTTGCCCTTGTTGCTAGTCTTTGGGTGGCTGCCCATCCCTTATTCCCTTAAGCCCTGCCCACAGCTCTGTGACTAGTCCCTTCATTAATTCTCTTCATTTGAACCATCAGAAAAGGATCTTGTTTCCTGCCAGAATCCTGACTAATACTCCCCCTCCCTGCCCAAACCCGAGGCTTACAAATTTTCAAGGAGTAAGGATGGCCCAGTCATTGTAAAGATGTCAAGACTTCTACCCTGGGAAGAACATCACCTAGGGACCCTCCATGTATCTCCAACCAAGAAATCATCATTGCCAACCACAGGTGAAGTTATAAAATCTATTTTCATAAATCCTGACATGAATTCTGCCAGGAACGCGTGTGTAATTTCGGCCACATGCCTGTCCTTAGTCTCTTGTCCAAAGCCAACTCTGAAGCAGCCCGAGGACAGCTCGCCCCACCCTGCTCTCTGTCCAAACCTCAGTGGTGTCCTGGCTCCGCCACAGCCCTGAGATCTGGGGCCTGTCCTGCTCTGACTGTACAGCGCAAGGAGCCAAAGAGGCCAAGCTGTTATCCTCTGACCTCAGGGACCTTTGGACGCCCTTGACCACAGCCAAGATCCCCGTCTGGAACTGAAGCCCTTATCACATGCTACCAGGGCGTGCACACAAAGCCTTCCTAGCCAAGTCATGAAGCCAAATCCAGGAAGCAGGCTACAGACAAAGCTGAGCATTGGGCAACAAGCAGGCCAGTCAGGCCAGTATTGTTGGCCTCTCGGTCTTCTGTTCGATTTAAGGACCTGGACCCCGAGACAGACACCATTATTGGCAAAGCCAATGGCCACATTCAGTCCACTGCTGTTAACAACCTAGCCAGAAGGACTGGAGCAGACATCAGGGGCAGGCTAACCTGAACTCAGATGCAAACTATAAAAATCAATCTCTGTGTCTTTCTGTCTCTAATTCTCTCTTTCCTTCTCCTCAGGCTTTCCGTAGACAGAATGAGAAGACAGCACTTTAAAACTGAGAATTCCTCACCAGAGCAGGCAATTAGATACTCGCTTTTCAAAAGAGATTGCCAAGATATTAGGGAGAGCTAGGCTGAATCCTCTGTATAGAGCTTCATGATTTCATTGTCCCTACTGTTCTTGTTAGTTGCCATCAAGTCGATTCTGACTTATGGCTCCCCCATGTGTGCAGACTGTCCTCCGCTGCATTTTCAAGGCTGTGACCATTCAGAAGCAGATTGCCAGGCCTGTCTTCTGAGGCACTGCTGGATGGGTTCAAACTGCCAACGTTATGGCTAGTACTATAGTTGAATGTTTAACCACTGCGCACCCAGGGATTCCTATGACTTAACTACTTTGGTCAAAAACCAAGAAGTTGTTCCTGTTTCTGTTTTTTTCTTTATTATCCACATCTAGTCCACTAGCAAGCCCTGTCGGCTCACCTCCAAAAGATGCACCAAACTCACCCACTTCTCTGTGTTTCCATTTCTACAATCATGGTCCAAACCGCCATCCTTTCTTCCCAGCTGACTCCTCTTACACCCTGTATATCTACTCCATCCATTCTCCACACAGGAATTAGAATATCATGTGACTTCCCTGCTTAAAACCTTCCAATGGCTTCCTGCTTTACTCAGAAAAAAATCCAAACTCTTTACTGTGGCCCAAAAGAGGGTCTGATCTTTTAGCTCCCAATTATCCTCCTCTCTCTCAGGGTTATGGCACTCCAGCCAAGCTAGCTATCTCTCTCTCCTGTTGTAAAATGTGCCAAGTTGGTCCCTGCCTCAGGACCTTTGCATCTGCTGCCCTCCCTGTCTAGAATGTTTTCTCCCCAGATCTTTCTTATCATCAATCCTGTTTCAGTCCAAATTATCTTCCATTTGACCAAATACCCTTTCTAATGTGCTCCCAATACCTTCTATCCCATTACCCTGTTTTATCCTTCATTGTATTAAATGAAACTACATTACCTGGTTTTTGTTTAGTGATCTCTCCAAACAGAGTAAAAGCTCTATGAGGGCAGAAATGTATTAGATTATCTTATTCAATTGGAAATACTTCTGGTATATAGTAGATACTCAATATGTGTTGAAGGAACAAATCCTGAGTTTAAATGTAAGCTTTGAATCATAATGACTACCTGTGAGTCCATAGCAAGTTGGTTAACATTTCTAATCCTGTTTTCTCATCTATAAGAGATACTAATAACAAGGGCCCACTAAGTGTTCACTTTTATAACTAAGCTGTACCTTGAATAGAGTCTGGGAAATAATAAAAACTGAGCACAGCTAAAGTTATATAAGTTTCTTTTCATTAAATTGCAAAGCTAATTTCTTGATGAACATGCTGCTATGTGACATCCCTCAAGCTTTGCAAACAGAGCTGACAAGGAAAGAGCATCAAGCATTTGGGGATGAGATGGAGAAGATCATGGGGCGCAGTATAGCTTGACCTCACAGTTAGGGTTGGAATACTCAAACTGTGTCCTCAAGGGGCATGTTTTAATAACCCTCTGAGTACTTGTGTTGAACTTGCCCATGGACTATGCAACAAATGTATTATAATCAAATCTTATTCAAAGACTGGTCTGTTATGGAAGCATCAAAAAGATACTTCTATAATGCTAAGAATAATAGTTACTACTTACTGAATGCTTTGCTATGGGTCCTACACTGTGTTAAATTCTGTAGGTGTATAGTATCTTATTTTATCCCCACAAAAACTCTCTAAAGACAATACTATTATTATCATGAGGGGGGCACCAAAAGCAGCTCAGTGACTTTCCAGCTATTAAATCATGGAGACACAGCCCATGTTCTTAACCACCAACCACTACATTTAACAGGGCCATGAGCACCAAACAAGTGACTTCTCAGCCGCCTGAGGACAGGCCTCCTCTCAGACCCCTGAGGACAGGTCTCGCTGCCTTTGGCCTTTCTGCCATCACCACAGACTCTGCCACAGGGCCCATTCTGGGCCTGTTGACATCTTTAGTGTTACAGCCCTTGACCCCTGTTAAAGCTCTTTTAGGAGGTTCTTTGCCTCTTTCTCTTTTCTTTCTTCCTTCTACTTCTGTCTGCTTCCTGTCTGAAAAACCTCTGTGGGGTTGGTTGCATATATAAACAAACTCATCACTTTCAAGGTATGACCCTCCCATCGGGGCCATGAACTGACCAATCTCCTCTCAGTGGGCCACAGACACTTCATTTGCATAGTGTATTGACCAATCCCTGTAAGGTGTGTACCAATCACAAGGCAAGCTGCAGCCCAGGGCCAGACAAAAGTCAACCTGTTTACAGCTTTCTCAGTAAGTGTCAATCAACGTGGACAAAAGTAACAAACTCTCTGGGGTAGAAATCTAGGCGAAAGGTAACACCTCACAGTTTAGGGGAAAAAAAAATCTCTCAAGCTGTTTTTCCAAAGAACCAAGGCAAAAGTCCACATAAAGGAAATCATGGGTTGGCTGAGGCTCTTTTCCACATACCTTCTCCATTCTAAGATTACCTCCAGGATGTGCTGGCCACTTTGCAGAGAAATAAAGAAAGAAAAAAATGGCAGAACCATGTGATAGTCCTTAAAGCTTCTGATTAGATATGCATATGTCATTTCTTTCCCACATCCTATCGACCAAAGCAAGTCACACAGCCAAACTTGACATCCATAGAGTGGTCACATGGCAATGGGTGGGGATGGAAGCTCATTACTGGGAGAGGAAGAAATAATTGGTAACAATTATATCATCTACCATAAAAAATGAATATGTGAACTCCTGGGGGTCAGACATAATCAACATATCTCAGCTGTATTAGCCAACTTGAAAGCAGCTACAACTGACAGAAAACTACCCAAACTGTCTTAAGCAAAAAGGGGAACTTTATTGGCTTGATTAATGAAAAGTCCATGTAGCTTCAGGTATGGCTTGGTCCAGACACTCAAATGATGTCACCAGTACCCAATTCTCTCTCTCTCTTTCTGTTAATCTTTTACTCACGCTCTTCTTTATTCTAGCTTCATTCTTAAGTAAGATGGCACCCCACAGCTCACAGCTAATATCCTTATAATCAACAACAACAACAAAAAAGCATGTTGCTTCTGATAGATCCTACACAAATCCCAGGACTGACTAATTGAACCAGTTTGAGTAACTAGCCCATCTCTAAACCAATCAACATGGCCAGGGGACTCAGTGCTCTGATTGATCAGTTCTGAGTCACTCCCAGAGCAGGAGATGAACCCTCCTGAACTCCATGTACTGAGATTATTGACTCCTTCTCTCTAAAATTCCTGAAATAATAAAATTCTTGAAGAGTTTCATTATTAACCAATTTCAAACCATTCACAGTAACTTGCATCAATAGTCAAACAGATTTGAGAGTCTGGCCATTTTCAAAATATTTACAAAAGCTACCATCTGTAACAATTTTTCCACAGCTCTAACTTGTCTTCATTACAAAGAATAACTAATAAGATGATGTGAAAGCTTGACTTAACAGTCACTGACTAAACCAGAGGAAACATCAAATAAAACAGATTTTGATTTGAAACATAACATAACCTACTTATTAAGGTCAGACCCAAAATATTTTCCATCCAGGATGTAAACCAAATACTAACAGTCCATTCCCACTGCAAAAAAATCACTGCATGCTGATTTGAGGGGTTTTAATTAGGAAAATCTGGGCTGTGAATTACTGACAAATTTTAAGTAGAACCATGGTCTCCAATTTAAACACACATTTCAACCTATCAGACAGCAGTGAAACAGGCTAAATAATCACAACTCCTTTAGCATTCTTCTCCCCTTGTATTACTTAAGGTAATGCTAGCAGCTGCAATAAACAGACCCAAATTTCACTGGCTTAACACAATTAAAAAAAAAAAAACCAACCATTGCCATCGAGTCAATTCTGACTCACACCAACCCTATAGGACAGAAGAGAACTGCCCCATATGGTTTCCAAGAAGCAGCTGGTGGATTCGAACTGCCAATCTTTTGGTTAGCAGCTGTAGCTTGCCGTAGCTCTTAACCACCACGCCACCACGGCTCCATTAACACAACAGAGGCTTGCTTTTCATTCACTGTACTCTCCAAGGTGGGTATTCCAGTCAACAGGCAGTTTTCTTCCTTGCAGTGATTCAGGCACAAGGCCTCTTACATCTCTCAGCCTCATAGCTCTGCATCATCTAGGACAGGGTTACTCAACCTCCGCACATTTTGGACCAGAAAATTCTTTGTTGTGGGCTGTTCTGTGCATTGTAGGCCAGCATCCCTGGCCTCTACCTACTAGATACCAGTAGCTCCACCCCAACCATGGTTGTGACAACCAAAAATGTCCTCAGATATTGCCAAATGCCCCCTAACGGGGCAAAATTGCCCCTGGTTTTGAGAACTACTGGTCTAATATCAGTCCTGACATCAGTTTTGTTAAGATTGCCCCATGATTCCAATGCTTAAATGAAAATTAAAAATCAACATCTTCATCATTAACTACATCCAGGGGACAAAACACAACCACTTTGTAAAAGCCTTGGCTTGGAAGTATCACATTTCATTTCCACTCACATGAGATAGACAAGAACTACACTCACCCCCAGCTTACTGACTATCTTGTTATCCGACATTTCACATCTATGACAATAGTAAAAAACCTAGTATCCAATTGTTTTGCACATTAACAACATGTATCTGGCAGTAATGAACACCAAGGTGCGAGGCAAGAGTAATGCTGGCTGTGATGGTTAAGGTTATGTGTCAACTTGGCTGGGCCATGACTGTCAGTGGTTTGGTAGTTATGTAATAATGTAATTTGGCAGCTATGTAATGATGGAGTCATCCTCCATTTTGTGATCTGATGCAGTCATCCTCCATTTTCGCATAATGCCGATTTTCACATAATGACCTAGTCTTTGGAACCTAACCACATTGATAAGAGAGGAGTAGATGTAGTCACATGCATGCCCTTTCCCCTCCCCTTGCAAAGGGAGGAGTAGTGCTGAGATATAGCCCCTGGCTGGGCAGCCACTACCTAGCAACAACTCTATATGGAAGAGGAGCACAAATTTTGGTGGACAGAGGCATCTCTGCCTCATTTCTCCATTTTTCCCCTTCCGACAAGGGATCTCCCCTCATATGGGGGGGCCTGTGTTGTAGGCTATGTCAGTAAGATTCCTTCCTATAGATGCTGTCTTCCACTGGTCTCAAAGATGTTAGATTATGAGCCAGAACTGCTAGAGCACTTTCTACGTACAAGGCACCATTCTAAGTGTTTTACATATATTGACTCATTTAATCTTTACAACAACCTATGAGGTAAGTACTATTGTTGTATAACATCTACTTATAACAACCTCATGTATAACACAATGAAACATTGCCCAGCGCTGCATCATCTTCATGATCGTTGGTAAGTTTCAGTTCATTATTACAGCTATTGTGTCAATCCATCTCATTGAGGGCTTCCCTCATTTTTGCTGGCCCTCTACTTTACCAAACATGATGTCCTTTTCTAGTAATTGGTCTTTCTTGATGACGTGTTCAAAGTAAGCAAGTCAAAGTCTCACCATCCTTGCTGCTAAGGAACATTCTGGTTGTATTCCTTCTAAGACCAACTTGTTTGTTCTTTTGGCAATTCATGATATATTCAATATTCAGTATCAACACCACAGTTGGAAGGCATCAATTCTTCTTTCTTTTTCATTAATTATACCTATTTTATAGGTAAAGAATTTATGCAAGGTCAAGAGGCAGAGGTGAGATTCAAGCCCAGACTGTGGGAATATCCAAGTTCATGCTCTTGACCATCAGGCCACATTGGTTCTCTATAGGAAAAGCTCATTTCCAGCAGATATGAGTGAAGCCAATGCACAGAGAGCAACAAAGCCAAGAAGCAGAGAAAAGGGATAATCCCCAAGACCAGCTCTGCTCCTGTCCTTGAGTGAAGTGTTCATAGGAGCCAATAGATTCCTTTTTCTCCCTTAGGTTAGTTTGAACAATCTTTCTATTACTTATAACCAATGAGTCCTGTTTGCCAAACTACATGACAGCATTAACCCACCCAGATGTTCTCCTGTTCTGGAAACTAAACATTCTAGGCCCATACTCATTCTGGACAAAAAGTAGGATTGGGTGCACTTCTCCCTACAGTCAAGGGTACTGTCTCAGTCCCTCAGGCACTGTCACTGATTGTGTCTCTGAGTAAGAATTGACTTGATGGCGATGAGATTGGTTTTTTTTGGTTTGGGTAGGGTAAATGGTTAAGAGACCGACTACTAGCCAAAAGGTTTGAATCCACCAGAGGTGTCTTGGAAGACAGGCTTGGCAATCTGCTTCCAAAAGGTCACAGCCTTGAAAACCTTACGGAATAGTTCTGCTCTGCACACATGGGCTCACCATGACTTTGAATCGCCTTGATGGCAACTAACAACAACAATAACAAGTGAATTGATTAGGGACTTCAGCACCAATGCTGGTGTGGTTCTGACCTGGGCGCCAGCAATTGTTCGCTGGACACTGAGGTGAGGTTGCACCTTGGAACCACTTCTGGAATTTTAGAATCCTAAATCCCATTGTGGGTGCCTAGATCATTTCTTAGCGCCTTATTACCATCATGACTTTCTCTCACCATTCCTCTGCGCAGGATGCGTGTGAACTCTGCCCTCAGCTCTTGTGGCATTCGTCCTATTACCAGCCAGTTTGCTTGAAGCCAACTGAGTACCTTTATCTGGGAACATTGATCCTTCCTGGATTCTCTATGTTTATCCATGATCAGATTTCTCTGATATCCACACCTAACTTAGATTACTGGTCATACCTTATTAGTATCCATACACTTTGCTATTTTTGAGTTTCTTTGGAGAGCTGGCTCTACTGCCCAAAGCATCTCCCCAGCCTAGAGGTCACATCTATTTGTACAACACGGTGGACCATGATCACTAACAATTTCAACCAATAAACACTTTTTGCATCACAATTATTTGCTACAATATGTACTAAGTGCTGGGGGCCATTGAAATGAAGACACGCCACACGATGACAAGATTCATCACAGGCTTTACTTCATCCACTCTACACTTTTTACAAGGACCAATTATATGCCTGGCCCTTGCTAGTGCTGGTGAGTATAACCATGAACAAGATAAGCACAGTCCCTGCCCTCATGAAGTTTATAGTCTAGTGAAAGAAACAAATTATGAACAGATGAACAAATAAAAAAGGAAAATAATCACTGAGACTGTGGTAAGTGCTAGGAAGAGGAATAAAGGGAACGCTGACATAGAGAATAAAAGGTGCATATAATGGTCAAACTTCCAAGACTTTAAAATATTTCCCTACCTTGTACCTAATCTTCCATTCCATTAACCAGAATTTTTCAAATGGCAGCCAGTCTTATCTAAATGAAGTTGTCAACGTGTCTTGTTTGGCCAACTCAATAGTTTCAGAAAACAATTATGATGGGGCCTGGTGCTCGGGTTTGTCCCAGGCCCCACCACTCCCTATTGCTTCTACTCAGCCTTGATGAAACATGTAATCTGCTTTATTGGTTCTCATTAGTATTTTGAGTTTGTAACTGTTGACTCAATCTTTCAAAATCTTGAGGCAATAAGGTTAGATCCCCCTCTTCTCCAGCAATTTGATCAATTTAAAAGTTTACTTGGCCAATAGTTCTCTTTTTCTAAAAGTTCAACTGGAAATGAAGCTAAAAACCATGTATGAGTGTCTGTTTGTGCCCCTGAGTGTATATAAAAGAAAGCTCATTGTTGGCTCCTTGCAAGATACAAGAATTTAGGTCTGCCAACTCTCAAAGTAATTCTCTTGCCTTGACTGTGACCTAATGACGTAACGATCCTAATGGAGCACCTGGGACTGAAGATACAGATGGCTGCTCTGAAACCGCTCTCTTCCTGGAAACACTTCATACATAAAACATCGTTTATGCCACATTTAGAAAACCAGGCGCTAAAGTGAAACTTTACTAGCCATGAAGTGGTGAAGGTCTACTTTACAAAGCTTGTAAGTAACCAAACATACAAGAAATTCCAGGCATGCTATAAGATTAGGTTGCTAGGCATCCAAGTTTGTCAGAATCATGACTGCCTAAACAGAGCAGTTGAGTAACTGCAGTTGAGCCCCATTTCATGAAACCCTGAAATTACAATTCAGGTAAATTAGGGATAAGTGGTACCTTGACAAAATGATTTCTTCCACGGTTACAGAAGGGCAGACCATGTATTTATTTACATAGCAAGGTCCCAGGTCCCTTCAAACATGTATGTTTGTATTGGATTTATCTCATGTCTTGTTTTAGAAGGATTTAAACCAGTGTAAAATGATCCATGAAATACAATCAGATGATATAAAATATAGCACTTCTTTCCTCTCAGATCAGACAGACTTGCTCAGGTTAAAGAGCAGTTTGCTAGTTAGCTGATATTTTTACCATCCAAGGTCTCTGTTTCCTCTTGTATAAAAAGGATAAAATAATTTTTCATATATCAAGGGATGGTTACGGGATTAAATTATACAATCCCCCTAAAAGCACTTAGTACATAAAAAACCGGTAATAAAAATAGCAACTTTTGTTATTAGATCAGAATTTTAAAAAATTGAGGCAGATGACAATATCAAAACATAAAAACGATAATGTCAGAAGCCATGGCCAAATGAAGTCAGTCTAGAAGTCTATACTTCAAATGTGAAGCAATTTATTTCACGGTCATGGAATTACGGATGCTTTATTTTTTCTCCTTTATACTGCATTACCTTAAAACTATTTTTATTATCAGATAAAACTATAAAGCAGATTCCATTGTGGGGTGAAAAAATTTAAATGAAATTTTCAATCAAGGGTAAAACTGGATTCTACTTGCAAACACTTCATTCTCATGCACAGTCGGAGGAAACAAGCCTAGCACCTTGAATGCACTTGTAAATTGCAGATCTAAATTTACACATCTTGGACTACAGAGCTAAAAGAAGCAACAGGAAAGCAAAAGGTGTTGATGACCACAGCAGCCAGACTCACACTTAGTGATCCTACATGGGGCCCTAAACACCCACACATTACTCAACTATCAGCAGGCACTGTCGAGACCACCCACCTTTACACTAACAAGTCAACATACAGGGCCAGACAAGTATTCTCATGCAGTCTTGTCATGCTGCCCAGTTTTCATGCCTGCCCTTTTCTCATACTTGAGAGCATTCTGACACTTCCTCTTTGCCAAACTTCAAAGCAGTGAGCATGGGAGAATCATCTATTCTTTTATACTTGGCCAATAAATTTGCCCATTTTCTTCCTTGCAGACCAATAAGGCATTCTATTTACATGTGTGGTCATTTATAAATAACGTACCTTATTAAGCTCTGTCATGAACTGAATTGTGTCCCCCCACAATATCTGCCAACTTAGCTAGGTCATGATTCCTAGTATTGTATGATAGTCTACCATTTTGCAATCTGACGTGATTTCACTATGTGTTGTATATTCTATCACTATGATATAATAAGGTGGATATAAAAGAGAGAAGCCAGCAGAGAGACATGGGGACCTCATACTACCAAGAAAGCAGTGCCAGGAGCAGAGTGCATCCTTTGGATCTGAGGTTCCTGTGCTGAGATCCTCCCAGACCAAGAAAAGACTGATGACAAGAGCCTTCCTCCAGAGCTGACACAGACAGAAAGCCTTCCCCTGGAGCCGGCACCCTGAATTCAGACTTCTAGCCTACTGGACTGTGAGAGAAGAAACTTTTTTTTGTTAAAGCCATCCACTTGTGGTATTTCTGTTACAGCAGCACTAAATGACTAAGACAAGCTCATAACGATATCTCAGAACAAACACTCGTCTTCCCAAGAACAATTAATAAATCATAGGGAATCTTGGGTTTAAGACTTGATTGAGATTAGATATTTTTAGCACTTGACCTGATCAGCTGCCATAAGGATATTTATTTCATTATATCTCATCTACTAGAGATTTTCAGGTTAATGCTCTAAGTAACTGTATAACCATCATTGCAGATTCTATTTATTTTGCACTTCATTTTTCTCTTAGTGCACCAAAACCAGTACCCTTGAGTCCAACTCATGGCGACCCCACATGTGTCAGAGTAGAACTGTGCTCCACAGAGTGTTCAATGGCTGATTTTTCAGAAGTAGATCACCAGGCCTTTCTTCTGAGGCACCTCTGGGTGGATTCAAACCTCCAACCTTTCAGTCAGCTGCTGAGCAAGTAAACCATTTCCACCACCCAGGGACTCCTCCTTAAATCAGACTGAAGAAAAAAATTATTCCAGTATGAAAAATATTTTTAAAAAATTTTAAAGAACACTATCAAGTGGGATTCATACTAGGTATGCAAGGATGGTTCAACATAAGAATATCAATCAATGTAATCCACCACATAAATAGAACAAAAGAAAAAAATCACATGATCATCTTAGTCAACACAGGAAAGGCATTTGATAAAGTCCAATACCCATTCCTGATAAAAACTCTCAATAAACAGGAATAAAAGGGAAATTACTCAACATAATAAAGAGTATCTATACAAAACCAACAGCCAACATCATTCTCAATGGAGAGAGGCTGATAGCATCCTCCCTGAGCACTGGAACAAGACAATAATACCCTTCATCACCACTCCTATTTAACATTATGCTGAATGTCCCAGCTAGAGCAATAAGGCAAGAAAAAGAAATAAAGGGCATCCAAATTGGAAAGGAAGAAGTAAAACTATCTCTATTCACAGATGATACAGTCCTACACACAGAGAACCCCAAAGGTTCCATAAGAAAACTACTGGAACTAATAGAAAGATAAAAGGATAAAAGGATAAAAGATCAATACACAAAAATCAGTTGGATTCCTATACACTAACAAACAGAACTTTGAAAAAGGAAATCAGGAAAACAATACTATTTATAATAGCCCCTAAACAGATAAAATACTTAGGAATAAATCTCTCCAGGTATGTAAAAGACCTATACAAATCAAACTAGAAAATATTATTGCAAGAAACCAAAAGAGATCTACATAAATGGAAAAACATGCCATGCTCATGGACAGGAAGACTCAACACTGTGAAAATGTCAATTCAACCCAAAGAGATCTACAGATATGATGCAATCCTGATCCAAATACCAACAGCATCTTTAACAAAATGGAAAAACCAATCTCCAACTTTATATGGAAATGAAAGAGACCCTGGATAAGCAAAGTATTACTGAAGACAAAGAACAAAGAAGGAGGACTCACACTACCTGATCTCAGAACCTGCTACACAGCCACAGTAGTCAAAACAGCCTGGTACTGGTACAATGACAGACACATAGACCAATGGAACAGAATCAAGAACCATCCACCTATGGTCAGCTGATCTTTGACAAAGGCCCAAAGTCCATTAAATGGGGAAAAGAGTCTTTTTAACAAATAGTGCTGGCAAAACTGGATATTCATGTGTAAAAAAAATGAAACTGGACCCATACTTCACAGCTTACACAAAAACTAACTCAAAACAGATCAAAGACCTAAATATAAAACCTAAAATGATAAAGATCATGGAAGAAAAAAATAGAGACAATACTAGGGGCCCTAACACATGGCATAAATAGAATACAAACCGTATCTAACAATGCACAAACACCAGAAGAGAAACCAGATAACCAGAAGCTCCTAAAAATTAAACACTTAGGGTCATCAAAAGACTTCACCAAAAGAGTAAGAAGAGATAAATAAAACCACACCACTCACATCTCAGACTGTAGGGAGCGTAGCTGGCTGACAGCTCCAGCTGCCACCCTTCTTGATCCCCTCTTTAGCTCCATAAAATGGAATCACAGAATTTCAAACCAAACTTTAATGGTCTAGTGATATCTTTAATTACAGAAAGTTGTGGTCCCAAAGCTTAAGTGATTTACCCAAAGCAAAGGAGCTGAGCTAAGCCACTTAATATAAGAAAATAAAGCCAACTGGATACAGCTCAAACACTGCACAATCCCCAAAATTTATTAGTATTTTTTAAAAAATTTTTTGCAATGAGTTACATGCAACTTTAAATACGTCATTTTCACTAGACTTAGCAGCAAACGTCAAAACTGCTTAAGTTGTATTTTCTAAGCTGCATATGTTTTAATGTATCTTTAAAAAAAAAAAACACAATGAAAAGTAAAAAAATCATAAAACAAGAATCAAATATGCCATTCTTTACAGACAAAAGCATTATTCCCAGCCATTGATAAAGCAGGGAACGGAGCCCTTATTAATGTCTTAATAAGAAGACCAGCAACTAGTGCAGGCTCATTCCCATGCAACGCAGGGTTCCTCTACCAGGAGACTTATCTCAGCCATCAGCTTGGCTGAAACATTCTCAGATCGGTGCTGAGTCTGACACTTTTCCTACCCACCCTCCTTGCTTTCCTCTCTCCTTTCACAGGGGCCAACCTGCTTCAGGGTCTGAAGGCTCTCTTACTCCTCTCCCTCCTCTTTATTTTTCACAGGTGTTTCCCTAATAAACTCCTTGTACATGTCATCCCATCTTGATGCCTCTTTCTCAGAGGACCTGAAATAGTACATAATACAGCATATAAGAGAGGAGCATGACCCAGTGAGGGGTCAGGAAAGGCTTCCTGGAGGAGGTGGTAACTGATCTGAGATAGGAATACAAGCAGAAGGCAATAAAGCTAAGGAGATGAACATCCCACATACAGCCAGTAGCATGTGCAGAGATCTTTCTGTCACGGGAGAGCATGTGGCCAGTTGGAGAGAGAAGAAGAGAGCTTTAAGTACTTTGCCTACATACAGCACAAGGCAGAGAAAGAGCAAGAAGAAGCTCTACGGAGATAGGCAAGGACCAGACAAAGAAAAAAATCAAAACAAAAAAGTACCCATTCCTGTTCAACAGATGGAGGCACTGCATGGTGCTGGAGTCAAGAGAAAAGAAGCTATACAGGCCTAGGTTCTGTTTATTTATTCAAGATAATTTACTTACTCATTTAGTTTTAATAAGAAGGGCCGACAACAAAGAAAGCCAACACTGTCTATTTCCACACATCAATGTGGCATTTCTGGTAAAGGTGAAGTATTAGTTATTGTCATGGATTGAATTATGTCTCCCAAAAATACGTGCTATAAATTCTAACCTCTATGCTTGCGGTTATAATCCTATTTGGGAATAGGCTGTCTTTGTCATGTTAATTAGTATAGAGTGCATCTTGAGTCAGTCTCTTCTGAGATATAAAAGAGATTAAACAAATGAGAAAAGCAGAGATGGGGAAAGAGAGATGCCAAGCCACATGAAGATCACCCAGGAGCAGAAGCTCAGAAGAGACAAAGACCTTCCTCCAGAGCAGCAGAGAGAGAGAAAGCCTTCCCCTAGGGCTGGCACCCTGAATTCAAACTTCTAGCCCCTTAAATTGTGAGAAAATAAATTTCTGTTTGTTAAAGTCACCCACTTTTGGTATTTCTTTTATAGCAGCACTAGATAACTAAGTTATGATACACACAAAGCTGCTTTAACAATAACCAGTAGCCATCGAGTCAACCAAACTCATGGAGACCCCATGTGTGTCAGAGCAGAACCGTGCTCTACAGGGTTTTCAATGGCTGATCTTTTGGAAGTATCTCCAGGCCTTTTTTCTTTTTTGAGGCACCTCTGGGTGGACTTGAACTTCTAACTTCCATTTAGCAGCCGAGCATTTTAACCGTATGCACCACCCAGGGACTCCTGCTGTAACAAAGAAACCCCGAAATACAATGGCTTAACTGAAGTAAACATGTATTTCTCTTTCATGCAGTGGTCCAAAGAGAAGCAGGTTGTCTAGGACAGGTAGATAGTTCTGTTCTATAGCAGCATCCAGGGATCCAGGATGGTAGCGTGGCTCTGCTCTTTCACACATGGCCTCCAAAGCTGCTACTCCAGGCACTGCCATTTCCCCATTTGCCAGCCAATGGGAAGCAGGGGAAGAGAGTATCCGGTTTTCCCAAACTTAGTCACACAGCCACAGCTGCCTGCAAAGGAGACTGGGGAAAGTAGCCTCTCTCGGGGCATCCACATGCCCAGATAAAGCCTAGAGGCATGTACTATTATTATTAAAAGGAGAAAGCAGAGAACGGATGCAAGGGACAGTTGGTGGGGCATAGTGATACTTTCTTTAGTCATTCCTTATCTATCTACCTACCTACCTACCTATCTGCCTGCCTGCCTACCTGCCTACCTACCTACCTACCTATCTTGTGCCCACATGAAGTTAGACACGGTGGCAAGAAACGAGGATTCAACAGGGAACACATCACAGTCTCTGCCTTCATGAAGCTTACAGTCTGCTGTGGAGACAGACAATTACAATTAAGCATGATAAGTGCAACTCAGGGAAGTACAGGGGGCTGTGGGATCAAACGAAAGGACCACTCATCCCAGGCTTGGGAGAGGTGAATGGTCAGGGAAGGCTTTCTGGAAGAAGTGATGTCTAGACTATCTGAAAGAAAAGCAGGAATTCGCCAGATAAAGACAGGCAAGGGCATTCCAGGCAAAAGTCCAGAAGCAAGAAAGTGCCTGAAACCTGAAGAACTGGGAAGAGCACAGCATGTTAGAGCTTGGAGAGATGCAGTGTGGTGAGAGATGACACTGCAGAGGGCCAGACCAGGGAGGGCCTTTCACCGTGCTGAGGAGCCCGTCCCAATACCTGGCAGCAGTGGGAAGTGTCAGCTCTAGGAGGATGTCCCCCTTAACCGTATGCCAAGCAGCATGCCATAAACTTCACATTCATCATCACATTTCATCCTCTTTACTACGATCCTGTGAGGTAACTTATTTTCTCCATTTTATAGATGAGGAAACTGAAAATAACTAGGTTTATGCAGCCTGGCCAAGCTCACACAGCAGTTTGTAAGTGGCAGAGCTAGAGTGTGAAGTCAAATTTTTCTAATTCCAAAGCCCACCCACAACATAATAGCAATAATAGGACCGGCTTTGGGTTAGCAGCTCTGGAGTCAGGCCGCTAGGGTGTCACTCCTGACTCCAACTCTTATTAGCTGAATGATCTTGGGCAAGCTACTTAACCTCTCTGAACTTCAATGTTCTCATTTGTAAAAATAGGGATGATGATAATAATAGCTAATAAATAATAAAACCAAAAAAAAAACCCCACTGCCGTCAAGTTGATTCTGACTCATAGTGACCCCATAGGGTTTCCAAGGCTGCAAATCTTTATGGAAGCAGGCTGCCACAGCTTTCTCCCGCAGAACTGCTGGTGGTTTTGAACTGTCGACCTTTAAGTTAGCAATTGATCACTTTAACTACTGAGCCACCAGGGCTCCTTTAATAAATAATAAGCACTCTAAAAATTATTATCTATTATTATTATTATTATGCTTCTTCCCAATCAAAATATCATCTTGAAGACAAGCTACTAGAAGGAAATGGAGAGGCGAACAAGGATGAGCAACAGGTGTTTGGGGTTCTGTAGAAACAGTGTTCTGAGTTGGGGGTCTTGGTTCCATCACTAACTTGCTAACTAATCACTCACGTGCTGCTTAATTGTTTGGGCCACCCAGGGACTCCTGAATCTTTCCAAAGGGGAGGAAAACCACTGGGCCATCAAATTCTCATCATGATGATGCCCTTTTGTATAATGAGCCAAAGTTATCAAAGGCCCCCAAATAATGGAGTAATGTGCTGCTAGACATCTGCAGTGGTAAAGGGATCTCTCTAGCATCATGCGGTAGAAAGAGCTGGTCTTCCAACCCCAGCCTTCTGCTTTCAAATCCATCCTGCATGCCTCACCCAGCCTTTTCTTCAGAAAACATGTCATCGGTTCAAGATGTCTTTGTGTCTCCTTACTGCTTTTGGGCTCAAGTGAAGAGCCTCAAGTGCCTCTCTCATCCCTCTGCCTCCACTCTAGCTGCCCATTTTTAAAATCCTCAGTTGACCTAGCACATTAGTTTTTATACTTCATCCAGCGTTCATCAGAATCCCCTGGGGGGGCTTGTGAAAACACAGATTGCTGGGCCCTACCCTGAGTTTCTGATTCTGTAGGTCCTGGGTGGGGCCCAAGAGTTCACATTTCTAACAAGCTCCCAGGAGATGCTGCTGCTGCTGTTCAGGGACCACATTTTCAGAACCACCACAAGATTCTGAGCTCTGGACAGCCCCTTTCTTAAGCTAATTTGGAGGAAATAAAAAGTGGCCCCTTATAAGAGGAGACTTTTAGGTAAAATTAAAATGTTTTATGTCTTGATTGGAGTCCTTGGGAAATGGCTAGCAGTTCAAGTCCATCCAGAGGTGCCTCAGAAGAAAGGTCCGGCAATTTACTTCCAAAAATCAGCCATTGAAAACTCTATGAAGCAGAGTTCTACTGTGACACACACAGGGTCACCATGAGTCGGAATCAACTAGACAGTAATTTGCATACATTTGTTAAAAAAGATCAAATGTACACGTAAAGTGAGTGCATTTTGTTGCATATAAATTATGCCTTAAAAAACTGATTTTAAAGGTTAAAAAATAATAGAATAATGTGCTCTTACACATTTGCAGCAACATATCTGGTGAGTTATCATTCAATAACAATTAAGTCCCTTCTTGGTGACAAGCACTCTGGTAAATCTTGGGAATACAAGTGTGGCTAGGACAATGGTCTTGTTCTCAAATCTCTCCCAGTCTGATGGTGGATACTGAGAAGGAAATATTATAATGGAAAATGTTAGACTAGGGAAAAGGCAAAGCTCTACAAGACTTTGACATGACCCCTTTCTCCCAACCACTGTTGTTTTTCCTATAAAACAACCTGGTCCACAGTCATCGAAGAGAAGGTAACATTAGGTATCATCTATGCTTCCAACTCCATCCCCTACACACACACACACCCTGCCCAGCCACAGCTGGTTGGAACAAGGATGACCCCTCATCCAAGCTGGATCAATGCAGGGTGTTTGAATGAGGATTCTGGGGAAGAGCCAGCAAGCTGTGGGAAGCTATAGAGCTAGGACAGAGGGAGCCAGGTGTAAGCAACGGAGAGTAAGCAAAGGAGACCAGCAGGGGAAGAAGAGACCGAGCTCCTGCAGATTTAGGAAGAGATGCCTGACAAGGTTCTGGTTCCTCTGAGGCCTGGCTGTCCCTTCCACAAAGGGTTCTGGGAGATTCTCCTGCAGCAGTGGTTCTCAATTATTAATGTGCATAGACCCATCTGGGAGCTTGTCTGTGTGCTGACTCCTCCATCTCCCATCCAGAGACTGTGGCTGAGCAGGTGAGGGGCACAGCCCAGGGGTGGGTACTTTTAACAAGCACCCTGGTGATCCTCATATTCTGAGAAACACTATCTATACTCTTTTTTCTTTTTTTAACTTGAACCTCTTTGTGGGTGTGTCTGGTTCTTGGAATGAAAAAACATATTGGACTATATGCCAAGTATCAGGCTGGATATTTTACCCCAGAGGCCCATTTGGGAGTATTAAATGTGGTAATGCATGTCACAGTCACAGAAAAGGTTTAGATTCATTTCTTATTCAATGTCACCCAGTGGCAGGGCTAAGATTAAACCCAGATCTTCCTGGCTCCGACTCCCATGCTCTTTCTACCAACTCCCAACTGGCTGAGGCTAAGTTATATAGTGAGCCTTTGTATGACATATAGTATAGGTTCTTGGCTTTAATGAAGACTAAGTAAGGGTGGTTTACATTATTTCTATTTCAAGGCCAAGGCCAAGTCCAAGCTGGAGGGAGTCTGGCAGGGGCTGGTGACTAGGCAGTGTAACTGTGTTCAACACAGAGGCAGAAGGACCCAGACCCTTCCATTGTAATGCTCTGCCATCCCTGGATTGTTACCCTTATCCTCATGGTTGAAGATGGTTCACTAACAATTGTTCCTGCTCCAGGGAAGGAGGGAAGAGGAAACTGAAGCTGTTTCCTTTTCACGGGAATAACTCAAAAGGTGCACACTTCCTCCTACATTCCTTTAGGCAGAGCTTGGTTCACATGGCCACATCAGATGCAAGGAAGGCTGGGAAATGTAATCCCTACCTCAGCAGATATGTTGTTTTTGTTAGTTGCTGTGGAGTTAACTCCAACTCACGGCAACCCTATGTGTGCCGAGTTGTTGGAGAAATAGTCTATCTCTATGCCTCCCATCTTGCCTAAGTAAAGGCCTTGGGCCCAGAACATTCTCCGATAAGGAGGCAGGGAATTGAGTCGCCTTCTCTCTCCCAGTTCCTTCTCCTTATTAGAGAAGCCTTCCCCTGTTCTGAGCACACAGTAACTTTCTCTATCTCTTGCACACGCGCAGGCACCATGTGACACCTGGCCAATCCCACTTCTGTATCTGTTCCCAGTGAGAAGGGAACAGGGTCTCTCATACTATGGCACAATAGAGGAAATGTGCCAGATTATAAGAGATGGCCTGAGGAGGAGGTGTACTGAAGGGGAAACAGGCTTTGTGAGGCTGAACAAGAGTGCCCTCATGTGGTACACCAGTTCACTACAGTTTGCATTCTTATGTAAGACCCTGGCATGCAGCCACTATTGTCCACCACCACTATAAAACTTCAGCCCTCCCACTGCAGGGTGTGGAGATCTGCTCTGGTCCTCCTGCCACCCAGGACTTGGCCTCATATGTAAGTCACCCTAATATACTCCCTTTCTGCCATACTGGAGTTGTCCGCCTCTTTCTTCGGTCTCTTGGCACCTTCCAATTTTGGAGACAAATTTCAAGTTACTAGTCCATGTCTGGACAAGAGTACAACTTCTCTATAAGGTTCTCTGGGCTGTAATCTTAATGAAAGCAGATCACCAGGCCTTTTCTTCCACAGTATGGCTGAGTGGGTTTGAACCATCACCTTTAGGTTAGCAGTCAAGTACAAACCGTTTGTGACACCTAGCCCAGATAAAATCTAGGTAGTGGGGGTTATTACTAAAAGGCAAAAGGGAAGTGTACATTAGAGGACAAAAAAAAGTCTCTCCCACATTCCCAGAATGTGACATGTGAAGAGAGGAGCAATCTGGTCTCTTTGTTCCAGGGAGAGATGGGATTGCCCCACCAAGACCACACAACATGAGGAATTCCTCCAAGGGAGAGTATGCAGGAGGGAGGTGGGTCAGCACAAAACTGTAGCTGGTATCCTGCTCAGTTTTCTTACTTGAAGAAAAAGTCACCATAAGAGGTGGCGGGAAAACTAGCTGCTATCTTATTAAGAAAACAAAACAAAAGCTCTTGCTAATCATGCCACCCAAGTTACATTTTTCTTTCCCTGCTCTTGCCCATGGCAAGGTCTGCACTCCTTCCATTCTAAGAATTTCTTTATTCCATCCTTAATTTCTTCTATAACCCAGTAGTTTTTGAGCAAGGTGTTGTTCAGTTTCTATGTGTTTGATTTTTTTCCCCTTGCTTTTTCTGTTGTTGATTTCTACTTTTATGGCTTTATGGTCAGAAAAGATGCTTTGTCATATTTCAACGCTTTGGATTTTGTCAAGGCTTGCTTTATGGCCTAATATGTGGTCTATTCTGGAGAATGTTCTATGTGTGTTGGAAAAGAAAGTATACTTGGCTGCTCTTGGGTGGAGTGTTCGGTATCTGTCTATGAGATCAAGCTGGTTGACTGTAGCATTTAGATCTTCCGTGTCTTTGTTGAGCTTCTTTCTGGATGTTCTGTCCTTCACCGAAAGTGGTGTGTTGAAGTCTCCTACTACTACTGTGGAGTTATCTATCTCTTTTCAGTGCTGTTAGAGTTTGTGTTATGTATTCTGGAGCCCTGTCGCTGGGTGTGTAAATATTTATTATAGTTATGTCCTCCTGGTGTATTGACCCTTTAATCATTATATAGTGCCCTTCCTTATCCTTTGTGGTGGATTTTACTTTAAAGCCTATTTTTTCAGAGATTAATATTGCCACTCCTGCTCTTTTTTGAGTGCTGTTTGTTTGAAATATTTTTTTCCATCCTTTGAGTTTTAGTTTGTTTGTATCTTTAGGTCTAAGGTGTGTCTCTTGTAGGCAGCATACAGACGGATCATTTTTTTTATCCAATATGCCACTCTCTGTCTCTTTATTGGTGCATTTAGTCCATTTACATTCAACGTAATTATTGATAGGTATGAGTTTAATGCTGTCATTTTGATGTTTTTTTTTGTGCGTTGTGCATAGCTTCGTTTCACTTAATTTTCTGTGCTGAGTCATTTTTCTTTATATATTTTCTTTTCACCTTTTTCATTGTAGTTGATTTTGTATTTGCTGAGTCTTTGTATTTTTCTAGTTATTTATTTTGACTTGTAGGATTGTTAGTTTCCTTTGTGGTTACCTTAATATTTACCCCCTATTTTTCTAAGTTTATACCAGCTTTTTATTTCTTTATATTGCATTGACTTCCTCTCCATATGAAAAATCTATGTCTACGTTTTTTAGTTCCTCTTTTTTGTTTTAATGTTGTCATCTTTTACATATTGACATCTCTGTTTCCCTATTTTCAGTGTTTTAGCTTTGATTTATTTTTGTGACTTCCCTATCTGGGTTGGTATCTGGTTGCTCTGTCCTGTGTTCTAGTCTTGGGTTGTTACGTGATGTTATTGATTTTTTAACTGGAGGACTCCCTTTAGCATTTCTTGTAATTTTGGTTTGGTCTTTAGAAATTCCCTAAACTTCTCTTTATCTGGAAATGCCCTAATTTCACCATCATATTTGAGAGACAGTTTTGCTGGTTATATAATTCTTGGCTGGCAATTTTTTTCCTTCAAGGCTATATATATGTCATCCCATTGCCTTCTTGCCTGCATGGTTTCTGCTGAGTAGTCTAAGCTTAGTCTTATTGACTCTCCTTTGTAGATGACTTTTCGTTTATCCCTAGCTGCTCTTAAAATTCTCTCTTTATCTTTGGTTTTGGAAAGTTTGATTATATGTCTTGTTGACTTTCTTTTGGGATCTACCTTATGTGGGGTTCAATGAGCATCTTGGATAGATATCTTCTCATTTTCCACATTCCTTTCAAACTCCTTTTTCTGGGCACAGACAGGGAGTACGGACCTTGAGTTTCTGAACACAGGGGAAAGAAGTGACTGAGTGTTTGTGTCTGAACACCCACTTTGACTCCTCTCTCTAGACCTGGATCGCAAAGTGGTGTCTTGATGGTTACTGAAGATGGATGGAATAACTACTGAAAAGCACTAGAGTTGTTGTTGTTGTTAGATGCTGTGGGGTTGGTTCCGGCTCATAATGACCCTATGTACAACAGAATGAAACACTTCCCAGTCCTGCATCATCCTCACCATGGTTGCTATGTTCGAACCCACTGTTGCAGCCACTGTGTCAATCTATCTTGTCGAGGGGTCTTCCTCTTTTTCACTGACTCTCTACCTTACCAAGCATGATGTCCTTCTCCAGGGAGTGGTCCCTCCTAATAACATGCCCAAAGTATGCAAGACGAAGTCTTGCCATTTTCACTTCCAAAGAGGACTCTGGCAGTATTTCTGCCAAGGTAGACTTGTTTTTCTGGCAGTCCATGGTATAGTCAATATTCTTCACCAACACCATAATTCAAAGACATCAATTTTTCTTCAGTCTTCCTTATTCATTGTTCAGCTTTCGCATGCATATGAGGCAATTAAAAATACCATGGCTTGGGTCAGGCGCATCTTAGTCCTCAAAGTGACATCTTTACTTCTCAATATTTTAAAGAGATCTTTTGCAGCAGATTTGCCCAATGCAATACATCATTTGACTTCTTGACTGCTGCTTCTATGGGCACTGATTATGGATCCAAGTAAAATGAAATCCTTGACAGCTTCAATATTTTCTCCATTTATCATGATGTTAGTTACTGGTCCAGTTGTGAGCATTTTTGTTTTCTTTATTTTGAGATGTAATCCCTACTGAAGGCTGTAGTCTTTGATCTTCATCACTAAGTACTTCAAGTCCTCTTCACTTTTAGCAAGCAAGGTTGTGTGATCTGCAAATTGCAGGTTGTTAATGAGTCTTCCTCCAATCCTGATGTCCTGTTTTTCTTCACATAGTCCAGCTTCTCAGATTGTTTGCTCAGCATAAAGATTGAAAAAGTATGGCGAAAAGATACAACCCTGAAGCACACCTTTCCTGATTTTAAACCATGCAGTAAAAGCACTAGAGAAACAGCCCAAGGTGAAGGGCTGGCCAGGCTTGGCACTTACCACAAATTAATGATTGACACAGAAAAGAATGGAAGGCAGTCCCAAAAATACATTAACAATCCAGCTACCACTAGGGAAACTGGGAACCAGCATAGAACCTCTCATAATCTTAGGGTTGCTATGAGTCAGAATCGACCTGATAGCAATGGGAATGATTGACACAGAAGGCAAACTTCACTTAGGCCTTGATGTGGGTTTTGGGGAACAATTCTGGGTCAAGAAAGGATTCTAAAGTCCTCTACCTACCAATTATATGTAAAACCATAGTAAAGTAATATTAATAAATTATAGTCCTAAGCCTGCCACTGTACATATTGCCTCTGATTCTAACAACCAAAGTGGAAAATGCCATCGGTGCCTCGCCTATGCTTCCTTCTCCTTCAGTGCACACTTGCTTGCTTCCAACTGCTAGTACCTGAACTTTCTGTGCCCGAGGGCTTTCTTTTGCTGTTACAGTCCTACTTTGCCACATACAGGGCACAAGAGAATGCCTAGGAATTAACACTCTCCTCCCAAAAGTAGCCCTTTATTTTTTTTTTTTTAATCATTTTATTGTGCTTTGGGTAAAAGTTTAAAAAGCAAGTAAGTTTCTCATTCAAAATTTATACATAAATTGTTTCTTGACACTGGTTGCAATACCTGCAATGTGTCAGCACTCTCGTTCTTTCCACCCTGGGTTCCTTGTTGCCTTTGTTGGGTTTTCTACCCCTTTCTGCCTTCTCATCTTTGCTTTTGGATAGGTGTTGCCAGTTTGATCTCGTATACTTGATTGATCTAAGGAGCACATTCCTCCTGAGTGTTAAAATGTTTGTTTTATAGGCCTGTCTAATATTTGGCTGGAGAACCCTGGTGGCATAGTGGTTAAGAGCTACAGCTGCTAACCAAAAGGTCAGTTGTTAAATTCCACCAGCCGCTCCTTGGAAACCCTACGGGTCAGTTCTACTCTGTTCTATAGGGTCGCTATGAGCCAGAATCAACTCAACGGCACACAACAACAACATTTGGCTGAAAGGTGAGCTTTGGGAGTGACTGCAGTTCTGAGTTAGAACGGTGTCTGGGGGCCATAGTCTCAGGGGTTCCTCCAGTCTCTGTCAGACCAGTAAGTCTGGTGTCTTTGTGAATTTTAGTTTTATTCTACATTTTTCTTCCACTCTGTCTAGGACCCTCTGTTGTTATCTCGGTCAGAGGAGTTGGTGGTAGTAGCCAGGCATCGTCTAGTTCTTCTGGGCTCAGGCTGGTGGATGTTTTGGTTCGTGTGGTCCATTAGTCCTTTGGTCATCTTCATTCTCCTTTGCTCCAGATGGCATAAGACCAATAGATGTATCTTAAATGGCCACTCGCAAGCTTTTAAGACCCCAGACAAGCATGCCTCTACTAAGGACTCTGAGGAGTATAAATACCCAAGCTCCCTTACCCTTCAGGTCAGATAATTCTGAGGCACAGGTTCTATGATGGCTCCCAGTTTCCCTAGTGGGATTAAGCTCTAGTCTCCCACTGTGGTAGCTGGATTGATAATGTATTTGGGGGGCTGCCTTCCATTCCTTTTCTTATTTACTGACTTCCCTACTGCTATTTTCTGCACTTCCCAAATAAACTATCTCAGGATCTGCTTCTGGAAGAACCCACATAACACTGCTACTGTAGAAGTAAATTATGATCTCCATGCGGGTAACAGACTAGCACAGTAGAAAGTGCATTGACTCTAAAGTCAGACTGACCCAAATTTAAATTCTGGCTACATCACCAGCTGAGTGATGCTAGGCAAACTATGTGACTTTTTGGTGCCTTAATGTCCTCATCCATAAAATGGAGCCAATAATACCCATTCTGCAGTATGGGTAATTTTTAAATGAAACAATTCCTCTAATGTCCCTAGTACTGTTCCTACTATGTAGCAGGCATTCAACAAAAGTGAGCTTCTGTTCCTTCCCTTATCAATTTTGAAAATGAGGATACTGAGGCTTGGGGAGGTTCTTGACCTGTGCAAGGTTACAAAGGTGATTAAGTGGTAGATCTTGCATTCAAACACAAATGTCTTTCTGGTTTCAAATCTACTCATAATTTTCCCACTAGCCTCACATATCTACTTCAGAGTCTAAATTACCTAGTTTGAGACATAAAATCATTTTAAATGTCCAATTCCCATCTTCCTTTCCCATTGTGCAGTGCACAAAACACATCTGGTTTCTGCTTTTCAGAGATCCCCACATTCCGGTGACATTCACACACTTTGCTGTTCATGTCCTTGGCTCTTGGGGCATGGTTCTTTCTCTCCCTCATTCACCTGTGACACATAATGCCATAAAAATATACAAACACTCAGAAAAAGAAAGAGGATCAGTAATCTGGCGCAGAGCGAAAGTACAGTTAAGTATTTTACCCTTGAACACAGGTGAGGAGTCCTTTCCAATTTCCCTGTTCCCTAGGGGTGGATTATCCAATAGGCAAGGTAAGCATGGTGCCTCATATGAAAGTGTTCACTACAGATTCGTAAGGAAGCACATGCTTACATAGCTTGCTGGGTCACCCGCCCCTGTCAGGGACTGTAAATTTGAAAAGAGGCTTTGATTCTGTGGAAAGGTGTTGTGGGGTGGGAGAGAGACAGATGCCAGCCATACCTAAAAGCAGAATCTTTGATGTAATGAAAAAAATGTGAAATTGTTCACTACAGATGATCTGGTAAGCAAGATAAGCACCATTCTTACGTTGCCCATTGGACAATCCACCACTGCTGCTCACCAATGAAGAGAAGGCTCAAAGCCCTTCAGATGTGGGGTGCAAATCCATTGAATGCACGCTTCTTCTTGGTGAGTGAGTGGATGCCATGAAAGGAAACAAGTACCATACGTTTCTGAATTCATTCCCTTAGCAGTGTTGCAATTACCCCACAACCAGGCCAAGGCCATCTAACAGCAAAGCAGGGCACAAACAAAAAGTGAAACAGAAGTCATGCTGGTTAATCTACTCAGGTTTTTGCAATTAGAAAGAAGCGATTATATTTTAGCATATAGTTAAATTTGGAGTAATTTTAAAAACATAATTTTATTTTGAAGTACACCCACTCCTCACTTATTGACACCGTTAACTTCCAATAACTAGGTCATTATGCAAAAATTAGCATTGTGCAAAAATGGAGGATGATCACATCAGATCACAAAATGGACGATGACTACATACGTAACTGCAAAATCACTGAGAATCATGGCCCAGACAAGCTGACACATAACCTTAACCATCATAGCCAGCATTACCCTCACCTAGCGCCTTAACATTTGTTACTGCCAGACACATGTTGTTAATGTGCAAAATAGATAGTACATTTTTCACTATTGTTGTATTTGTGAAATACTGGATAACAAGATAGTTGGTAAGTGAGGAGTAGGAGTGTGTGTGTGTGTGTGTATATATATGTTGTTAGGTGCCATTTCTATGGTTGAGCCCATTGTTACAGCCACTGGGTCAATTTATCTCGTCAAGAGTCTTCCTCTTTTTCACTGACCCGCTAACTTACCAAGCATAATGTCCTTCTTCAGGGATTGGCCCCTCCTGATAATATGTCCAAAGTAGGTGAGACAAAGTCTCACCATCCTCACTTCCAAGCAGCACTCTGGCTGTACTTCTTCCAAGACAGTCTTGTTTGTTCTTCTGGCAGTCCATGGTATAATATTCAATATTCTTTGCCAACCCCATAATTCAAAGGCATCAATACTTCTTCGGTCTTCTTTATTCATTGTCCAGCTTTCATGCGCATATGAGGCAATTGAAAATACTATGGTTTGGGTCAGGTGCACCTTAGTACTCAAAGTAACACCTTTGCTTTTCAACACTTTAAAAGGTCTTTTGCAGCAGATTTGCCCAATGCAATGTGTCCCTTGATTTCTTGACTGCTGCTTCCATGGGTGTTGATTGTGGGTCCAAGTAAAATGAAATCCTTGATAACTTCAATATTTTCTCCTTTTATCATGATGTTGCTTATTGGTCCAGTTGTGAGAATTTTTGTTTTCTTTATGTTGACGTGTAATCCATCCTGAAGGCTGCAGTCTTTGATCTTCAACAGTAAGTACTTCAGGTCCTCTTCGCTTTTAGCAAGCAAGGCTATGTCATCTACACATCGCAGGTTGTTAACGAGTCTTCCTCCAATCCTGATGCTTCATTCTTTTTCGTATAGTACAGCTTCTCAGATTATTTGCTCAGCACACAGATTGCATAGATATGGTGAAAGGATACAGCCCTGATGCACATCTTTCCCAATTTTAAACCACGCAGCATCCCCTTGTTCTCTTCAAACGACTGCCTCTTGATCTATGTACAGGCACTGCATGGAGCACAATTAAGTGTTCTGAAATTGCCATTCTTTGCAATATTATCCATAATTTGTTATGATCCACACAGTTGAATGCCTTTGCACAGTCAATAAAACACAGGTAAACATCCTTCTGGTATTCTCAGCTTTCAGCCAGGATCCATCTGACATCAGGAATGATATCTCTCATTCGATGTCCTCTTCTGAAGCTGGCTTGAATTTCTAGCAGTTCCCTGTCGATTTACTGCTACAACCATTTTTGAATTATTGTCAGCAAAATTTTCCTTGTGTGTGATATTAATCATACTGTTCAATAATTTCCACATTCCATTGGATCACTTTTTTTTTGAATAGGCATAAATATGGATCTCTTCCAGCCAGTTGGCCAGGTAGCTGTCTTCCAAATTTCTTGGCATAGACGAGTGAGCACTTCCAGCACTGCATCCCTTTGTTCACGCATCTCAACTGGTATCCCACCAATTCCTGGAGACTTTTTTTTCGCCAATGCCTTCAGTGCAGCTTGGACTTCTTCCTTCAGTACCATCAGTTCTTGATCATATGCTACCTCCTGAAATGGTTGAAAGTCAACCAATTCTGTTTGGTACAGTGACTCTGTATTCCTTCCATCTTTTGATGCTTCCTTCAATTTTTTTGCCTATAGAATCCTTCAATGTTGCAACTCAAGGCTTGAATTTTTTCTTCAGTTCTTTCATTTTGAGAAATGCTGAGCATGTTCTTCCCTTTTGGTTTTCTAACTCCAGGTCTTTGCACATCATTATAATAGTTTACTTTGTCTTCTCAGGCCACCCTTTGAAATCTTCTGTTCGGCCCTTCCACTTAATCATTTCTTCCATTCACTTTAGCTACTTGATGTTCAGGAGCAAATTTCAGAGTCTCTTCTGACATCCATTTTGGTCTTTTCTTTCTTTCCTGTCTTTTTAATGACCTCTTGCTTTCTTCATGGATGATGTACTTGATGTCATCCCACAACTCCTCTGGTCTTTGGTCATTAGTGTTCAATGCATCATCTATTTTTGAGATGGTCTCTAAATTCATGTAGGATATATTCAAGGTCATATTTTGGCTCTTGTGGATTGGTTTTAATTTTCTTCAGCTTCATCTTCAACTTGCATATATAAGCAATTAATGGTCTGTTCCACAGTTGGTCCCTGGCATTGTTCTGACAGATGATATTGAGCTTTTCCATTGTCTCTTTCCACAGATGCAGTTGATTTGATTCCTGTGTATTCCATCTGGTGAGGTCCATGTCTATAGTTACTGTTTATATTGTTGAAAAAAGGTATTTGCAATGAAGAAGCCATTGGTCTTGCAATATTCTATCATATGATCTCTGGCATCATTTCTGTCACCAAGGCCATATTTTCCAACTACCAATCCTTCTTTGTATCCAACTTTCGCATTTCAATCACCAGTAATTATCAATGCATCTTGATTGCATATTTGATCAATTTCAGACTGCAGAAGTTTGTAAAAATCTTCAATTTCTTCATCTTTGGCATTAGTGGTTGGTGCGTAAATCTGAATAATAGCTGGTCTTCCTTGTAGGCATATGAATATTATCCTATCACTAATAGCACTGTACTTCAGGATATACATATAATACATAAAACAACCAAAATCTACTGCTGTCAAGTCGATTCTAACTCATAGCAACCCTGTAGGGCAGAGGAGAACTCACCCATAGGGTTTTCCAAGGCTGTAAATCTTTCCAGAAGCAGACTGCCACATATTTTTCCAGTGGAGTGGCTGATGGGTTTGAACCACCAACCTTTCGGTTCACAGCACAGTGCTTTAACCACTGGGCCACCAGGGCTCCTATATACATACAGACATATATATACATACTTACACATATATCCCCACTTTTCGAAAGTTCATTTTACGCCACTTTGCTTTTACGAAAGACCTATATTATATATTAGTACCTGTTTTCGATAACCGAAAGAAATGCAAAGAGGATTTTCACTTTTACAATAAAAGGTGAAAAGCGGAAATAAGAGTTCAGCGTTTGTTTTGCAGCGAACACCCTGAGCAGCGAGAGTGGTGTCGCCAAGCTCCTTCCCCGAGAACTACACTCAGTATCTCAGCATCAAGCCACCACAGCTTTGAACTGTGTTTGTGACACTACACTGTACATATACTATTTCTACTTTATAGAGGCTGTATATTTATTGTATCATTCCTGCTTTTACTATATGTTAGTGTTATTTTAGGTTTTATGTGTTATTTGGTATGACTTAGTAGGTTATTTTTTGGGTCTGGGAATGCTCAAAAATTTTTCCCATCTAAATTAATGGTAATTGCTTCTTCACTTTATGCCATTTCTTACAAAAGGTTTCATAGGAACGCCCTACTTGCAGATAGTGGGGGAAACCTGTATACATATGTACATATATATACACATACACACACATATATACAGGGGCCAGGGATTAGACGCTGAATGGTCCTATGTGTGCCCTGCACTTAGTTGTTGTTGTGTTGTTGTTAGCTGCCATCGAGTTGATTCCAGCTCATGGAGACCCTACATGTGAGGACAACTACTTCACAGGGTTTTCAAGGCTGTGACCTTTTGGAAACAAATCACCAGGCCTGTCTTCCAAAGGGCCTCTGGGTGGGTTCAAACTACCAACCTTCCGGCTAGCAGTCGAGCATTAACCGTTTGTACCACCCAAGTAAAACATGCACCTAGAGTAGACTGACCAGTTTATCCTGATTTACCTAGGACTTTCCCATTTTTACTACTGAAAAGTCCATGTTCTAGGAAGTCTCTCTGCCATAAGCAAACTAGGATGTTGGCCACCTACTGGAAACAAATCGGATCCCCAAATCTTCTCTTTTAAAACACAAATCTCCTCAAGGGGGTTGAAACAATTCATCAGTCATAATCTAGGGATCTGAAATGCTTCTCACAAAATACCCCACTAAAAAGATCCCCACTTCAAAAGACCCGTAAGGGTCATCTATTGAAGAAGTCACAAACTCAGACGCCTATAAGGGCAAGACTCCAATAAGCAAAGAAGGGCATCTGCATAAAGCTTTCAGTCTGTTCTTTACTTACACAAGGAAATACGCTCCCAGTCTTCTAGAAACCCACAGCCCACTCAATCCTTTACCTTCCCTCTTGATAGACATGGGATAGACAAATATTTCTCTACCCAAGAAAAGCTGCCCACGCATCATGAGAAACAACGGCAGTTCTCATTTGGCCTTAGTGGTAGAGGCTACGGCTATCTTAGACTGGTTTCCCCAAAGCAGACCCTGCACAAGGATTCGAGTGCGAGGAGCGTATCAGGGAGCGATCCCAGGAAAAACCAGTAGAGGAGTAGGGAAGTGAGGCAAGAAAGGGAAGGCCACAAAAGAGGTGTTGTTAAGTCAACTGTCATTGTGGTGACTGAAGCTTAATCTCATAGGGATACTCTAGGAAATGGAGTAGACCATCCACCTCAGTTATCACACTTGAGGGGCAAGGGAGCTGGGATGCCTGGATGCTAACTCCCTTCATCAGTGGAGTTAATTCCCCAGCACTTCCAACCCACCACTTCCAGAGTCAGCCAAAGTCCTCAGGCAAAAGAATCCAGGTGCCGGTAGGGGGAAGTCCAACTGGCATGCACTGAAGTGGGGAGGGTACCAGCAGCACCTGCAGCATCTGCAACAGCAGTGAGTGACGGAACCCACAGGCCGCCATTACTCAGTGATTGCCAATTGCCGCCAGGTGGGAATGCAGCCAGTGTTGCTAGAGGCATCTGAGTCTTTGAAAGAACATGAAATTCAGAATTTTTGTTGGCTCTCATGATTTTTAATTGTTGGGAAATAATTCAATTGTTTTAATAACACTTTAGGGCTAATCAAGCATATCCATAGGCAGAACTCAACAAGTTTGCCACCGCTAAGCTAGTTTAACCAGTTGCCATCAAGTTGATTCCGACTCATGTCCACCTCATGTGTGTCAGAATGGAACTGTGCTCCATAGGGTTTTGTTTTTTAATTTTGCTTTAGGTGAAAGTCTACAGAGCAAATTAGTTTCTTATTAAGCAATTAATACACATATTGTTTTGTGACACTGGTTGCCAACCCCACGACGTGTCAACACTCTCCCCTTCTCTACCTTGGGTTCCCTATTACCAGCTTTCCTGTCCCCTCCTGCCTTTTCGTTCTTGCCCCTGGGCTGGTGTGCCCATTTAGTCTCATTTTGTTTTATGGGCCTGTCTAATCTTTGGCTGAGGGGTGAACCTCAGGAGTGATTTCAGTGCTGAGTTAACAGGGAGTCTGGGGGCCATACTCTCGGGGTTTCTCCAGTCTCTGTCAGACCAGTAAGTCTGGTCTTTTTTTGTGAGTTAGAATTTTATGCTACATTTTTCTCCAGCTCTGTCTGGGACCCTCTATTGTGATCTCTGTCAGAGCAGTCGGTGGTGGTAGCCAGGCACCAGCTAGTTGTGCCGGACTCAGTCTGGTGGAGGCTGTGGTAGCTGTAGTCCATTAGTCCTTTGGGCTAGTGTTTCCCTTGTGTCTTTGGTTTCCTTCACTCTCCCTTGCTCCAGACGGGGTGACCATAGGGTTTTTAATAGCCGATTTTTCAGAAGTAGATCACCAGGCCTTTTTTCCAAGATGCCTCTGGGTGGACTCGAACCTCCAACCCTTCGGTTAACAGTTGAGCATGTTGACCATTTGCAGCACCCTGGGACTCCACTTATTTTATAAATGAGGAAACCAAGGCCCTAGAGGGAAGTGACTTGCCTAAGGACACACTGCAGGTTAATGACTCTGCCTGGGATCTGGAACCCAGTTCCCTTAGCTCTCGGGCCAGAGCCCTTCCCACTGCACTGTGCAGTTTTCACTAATACACCTGTCTTCTCTGCACAAATCCATCCATTACAGCCCGGAGCTTTACCACTGCCCTCCACTCTCTCAGAGCAGAGGAAATTTTCATACTTTCCATCAAAGCATTAGAATATTTTGTCTCTCTAGAATTGGATTAGTTACTGTAGTTACACAAAGTTACACAGTGCTTATTTTGTCCTGGGCATTGTTCTAAGTACTTTACAGAGAATAAATCCTTTAATTTTCAAAGCAGCCCTATGAGTAAGGACTATTATTTTCCCAATTTTAAAGACAGAATGCTAAGGCACGGAGAGGTTAAGATACTTGCCCTAAGTTAGAGTAGTAAATGGTGGAGCTAGGAGGCAAGTTCAGGCCATTCTTCTCCAGAGTCCATGGGCCTCACCTCTACTCATAGGGCTTCTCAACCATCACCTATTCATGCTTTTTAAAATGCACTGATTGGAACCTGAGACCAGATGAACTAGATGGTGCCTGGCTACCACCAATGACCGCCCTGACTGGGAACACAACAGAGAGTCCCTGATGGAGTGGGAGAAAGGTGGGGTGCAGAACTCAATTTCTAGTAAAAAGACCAGACTTAATGGTCTGACTGAGACTGGGGGAACCCCAGAAAGCATGGTCCCTGGACTCTCTGTCAACCCAGAGCTAAAACAATTCCCGAGGCCAACTCTTTAGACAAAGAGTGGACTGGACTGTGGGAAATAAAATGATGCTCGTGAAGAGTGTGCTTCTCAGCTCAAGTAGATACATGAGGCTAAATGGGCAGCTTCTGTCCGGAGGTGAGATGAGAAGGCAGAGAGGGTTAGGAGCTGGTTGAATGGACGTGGGGAATCAGGGGTGGAAAGCAGGACTGTGCTGTCACAGTATAGGGAGAGCAATTAGAGTCACATAACAATGTATGTATAAATTTTTCTGAGAGACTAACTTGAAATGTAAACTTTCACTTAAACTACAACAATAAACAAACAAACAAAAAAAGATAAAATGCACTGATTGGTCCTTTTATCTCCAAATTATAACAGGGGTGAGCAAACTATGGCCGACGGGCCAACTCCTGCCTACTGCCTGTTTTTGTAAATAAAGTTCTACTGGAGGACAGTCACACCCGCTATTTTACCTATTGCTTATGACCGCTCTGACAAACGTAGAGATGAGTAGCTGCAACAGAGACCATATGGTCAGCAAAGCCTAGTATATTTAGTATCTGGCCCTTTACAGAAAGTTTGCTGACCCTGCATTATAAAATCGCCAACCACTCCTCTGATTGCAGGTTTTTTGATTATGCAACTTAATCACAATGCAGAAAATCCTATACTCTCCCAACACCTCAGCATACACAGTGATGTGTGCACAGGTTAGACTCCTGCAAACTGCAACTGTGCAGAAGATGTCTGGGAACCTAGGAATCAGCAGAAATACCCTCAAGACCTCACTTAAAGACAACGAGACCAAAAATACTCCATAAAAGAGGTGCAGACCTAATGTTGGTCCCTTATCCAGAGGAAAGCAGTAACACAAGGAGGCAGACAGAAATACCCAACGAGGTGCAGAGAAGAAAAGCAGAGCAAGGAAGAGGCAGCCTATGGACTGGCTAGCGATATGCATTTTGCAGTTGAAAAGACCTGGGTTCAAATCCCAGTGCTACCACTTACTACTAATCTCCGACACCTCAATTTTCTCACCTATGAAACGGAGAAAAACTAATGCTTATTTCATGGGGGAGTTGGGCAGATTAGCCAAGATTATAATGCATATAATGTTCTTTGCACAGTGCCTGGGATTTATTATTAAGAATAACAGTAACTACAAAAGAATAGGAACCTGTGATTATTTATATAGAGGCACTCAACCCCGCCCGGATCAGCTGTCAAAGAATAACGAGATTATGGTAAGGAACAGTGATGTTTATCATGATGAGCCTAGTCAAAGAACGACCTCACCACACTTCCATACTCCATGAAAAAAGCAAAGAGAGGCATGTGTCATGTTTTCATCAAAGATAGCTGTAGCAAAAAAATAATATGGGTACCAAAGGCAAGCTTTAACCACCTGGAAAAATCACTTAAGTGAAATAAATTACTTATTCCTGACAATTCTGTGTAAATGAAGCTGTACATGGGGTGGAAAAACGCTTTCGTTGTATACTCTGAAAGAAGACACAATTACATTTCCCCCCTTATTATATAGTGAAAGTATCTATCATCTATGAAATGAACACCTGCTGACAAACTGTCAAATTTTAAATACCCTTTATCATTTCCACAGATTTTTTTTCTTTGAGCTATAAAATGGCCCAGTGATGGAGTTTTCCAGTTTTTCCAAGTGTCAGTCAGCTCAGTGCGAGAAAGCATGATGAGAACCACTCACGATTTGAACCGTTTAAAGTAGTGGAATCATTGCAAAACCAATTCCTCACTCTTTATTTGTTTGAATCAAACTTCTGACCTCTAGTAAACTGAACGCCCTGTCCTTTTAGGCAGCGAACGTGCAGCTGGGCTGGGAATATGCAGGTATATAAAATAGCATACTTCTTTTTTTCTTTTCAACTACCAATTGAATTAATTTAACACAGTGGGAGCAAATTACCACACTATGTCCTCAATTTAAGTCTTACAGCCCCACTGGGATAGGGTTCCACGTTCCCAGTCTAGGGGCACATGGTTTTCATTAGTTGATCAGGACGCTGTGTTTCAGCTTGCACATTTAAGCGGACACAATTAGTTCATTTATAATGGCCTCAAATGCCCTAATCTTTCCTAATTTATCAAAGAAGCCACACTCTCCAAATACTGAAAGGCTATTTGATACAACTAGTTACAGCAAATACAATTTGACTGCATGGCAAATAATTTTGCTGAAACTTCCCATTGACACGCTACTGCTAAGGAAGTGCTTTCCAGTGCATTTACCCAGGAGTTAAAAAGGGAACGTGAACGTGACAACAGTACAGCTGGTGCTGATAAACTGCAGGGTGCACACCTCTGGTTGTCCACAGCATAAAGGCTTAGTAGAAAAGAAGGGACCTCAAGTGTCACTATCTGTTGCAAACTGAATTGTGTCCCCTCAAAGATATGCTGAAGTCCTAACCCCCGTACCTGTGAACATGACCTTGTTTGAAAATAGGGTCTTTGAAGAGGTTATCAATTAAGTCAACGTAAGGTCATGTTGTAGTAGGGTGGATCCTAATTCTGTATGACCGGTGTCCTTATAAAAGAGGAGAAGAGACACAGAGACAAGGGGACAGAGGAAAGACGCCATGTAATGCTGCAGTTGTAAGCCAACAGGCTGGCAGAAGTTAGAAGAGAAGCATGGAACAGATTCTCCCGCTAACTCTCAGAAGACACCAACATGACCGACACCCTGATTTGGACTTCCAGCCTCCAGAGCTGTGAGACATACATTTCTGTTCTTATAAGGCACCCAGCTTGTGGTACTTTGTTAACAGCAGTCTTAGGAAACTAATACACTGCTCAGTTCTCCCATTGACGGAGCAGAGAGCTAAACAGCATATCCAAGGTCAGCTGGCTGTTGAGATGGAATTAGTACTCAGCCTTCCTGGTTCTCTATTCAAGGCCAGTTCTGGTCCTGATTCCACCTCACTCCCTTCTTCCCCAGTTCTGCCTTTATCTGGCAGAACCCTGCCAGAGTATTAAGCGTGGATGCACCTGGCCAGAGCTGGCAATGTGAGCTCTGCGCCTGTGTAAGCCTCTCACTCAGGTCACATATGGTCCCCTCTGCTCTCTGGCCATGACTGAATTGATGGGATGGGATCAGTCAGGTGCAACAAGGGACGTTTGAAAAAAATCCACAGGCCGCATCCACTGGGTACCCCCCAGACGCTGTCAGCTGTTGTAAGCACCAGCTGGAAGATGGGTGCTGGTATTTCCAGAAAGACCTTTTGAATCTGGAGAGGCTTTGATGGGGCCCATGCTGTGGCACAGGCATAATTATTTCCAGTAACTGTCTGTCCAGGCTCCTTGGTGATTTCCAAAGGAAGGTACCTCCTCATTGTCTGCTGCAAAACATTTACTGCTTATTTGTGGGGGGAGCAGTTCTGTATTTATTTCTTTTGTAAGGTCACAATGCCTTTAAAAAAAACTCAAACCCACTGCCGTAGAGTCAATTCCAACTCATAATGACCCTATAACTCCAGTCTATTAAGAGCTTACTCAGCAAGGTAGAATGGAATATAATTTTTTTTTATAAATAATGACTGAATAAGGACAAATTACATGACAACTTTGCATTTCTCCTCAGGATCTTTTTGAAAAGGGAATATTCTCATTTTAATACTCTCATTTGAAACAGAGTTGTTATTAATTGCCATTAAGTTGGCTCCAATTCCTAGTGACCCCGCCATGTACAACAGAAGGAAATGCTACCTGGTCCTGGGTCATCTTCACGATTGTTGGTCTACTCAAGTCCATTGTTGTGGCCAATGTTATCTGAGTGCCTCATCTTCCAGCATTGTGCTAGACAATATTCTGTTGTGATCCATATTGTTTTCATTGGCTAATAGTCTGTCTTAATCTGGAAGCTCCACTGAAACCTATCTAACCAAGGGTGACCCTGCTGGTATTTGAAATACGGTGGCATAGCTTCCAGTATCACAGCAACACACAAACCACCACTTTATGGGAAACTGACAGACAGGTAGTGGTTAAACAGGCTAGCCCATTAAGATCTCCTGTGAGCTAAGCTCTCTGGAAAGAAAGCCGAACCCCTCCTGCTGTGACTCAGGGACAACAAAGGGCTGAGGCTCTTACAGTGTGGTGGCAAAGAGCACAGACTCCATCCTGAGTTTGAATTTCAGGTATGTCACTGACAAGCTGTGTGATTTTGACCAAGTCACGCAGCCTCTCTGAGACTCATTTTCCACATACGTAAATTGTGGATTATTGTGAGTCACTGTGGAGATTGAACAAAACACTGTATGTAAAGTACTTGGCAAGTGCCTGGCACTTATAGGGGCTCAATAAATGGTAGCTATTATCACCAGCCACCACTGTCTGTCAGTATTTCAAACACCAGCAGGGTCACCCATGATGGTCAGGTTTCAGCAGATCTTTCAGACTAAAACAGACAGGAGAAAAAGGTCTGGTGATCTACTTCTAAAAATTAGCCAATGAAAACTTTATGGATCGCAACAAAATATTGCCTAATACAGTGCTGGAAGATGAGCACCTAAGTTGGAAGCAGCTCAAAATATACAGTGACCACAGCAGGGGACTTGAGCATACCAACAATTGTGAAGATGGCACAGGACTGGGCAGCATTTTGTTCTGTCATACATGGGGTCACCATGAGTCAGAGCAGACTCCACAGCAACTAACAACAACAACATTATCAGCAGGCAACTGGGACTCATTCTTCAAAGAGGTGGATTGTTTTGACTGAATGTTCCCAACTGATTCTCTGTGTTGATCATATTGCTGCTGAAATCTCGACTTCACGTGTGCAGGCATTTTGATTCTTCCCTATTACTCGTGCCCTTCCTCCTGCTTGTACAGTTGGCCCTAGTTCTGTCCACTTGCTTTTCAGGCCCTAATTAAATCCTCCTTCTTCAGTGAAAGCAGCTGTCTCCACCTGTGTTAGTTTTCTAGGGCTGCCATACAAACTACCACCAACTGGGTGGCTTGAAACAACTGGAATTTATTCTCTGACTGTTCTGGAGGCCAGAAGTCCTAATTCAGGGCCACTGTTCTCTCCAAAGCCTCTAGGGGAAGATCCTTCTTGTCTCTCTCACGTTCAGGTAGCTCTAGGCATTCCTTGGCTTGCGGCAGCATACCTCCAATCTCTGCCTCCGTAGTCTCGTGGCTGTCTTCCCTGTGTCTCTTCTCCTTTTCTTACTAGGACAGCAGTCATATTGACTTAGGGCCACCCTACTCTGATATGACCTTATGTGAACTTAACTAAGTACCTCTGCAAAGACATTATTTCCACATTCACAGGTCACATTCACAGGTACCAGCAGTTAGGATTTGAACATATCTTTTGGGGGGAGACAAATCAACCCATAACGCCACCACCCACCAGCTCCTCCCATCTCACTGCAAGAATTTCAGAGTGGACCATCATACCTTCTATCTGGTGCCACACGCTGTCTGGATGGGGTGTTCACCTCCCGTGTTCACATCTTCTCTCCCCACCTAGATTATGCTTCCAAGAGGCGGATGATTGCCTTGCAAGCCTTTGTATCTGCTATGTCACCAGCACGTGCCCAAGGAGAGTCAATGTCCTCTGGCCCCTTGCTGCCCAAAGGTGGTCCACAGACCAGCATCATCAGCATCACCTAGGAGCTTGCAGAAGTGAAGAATCTCAGCTCTGTAGATATACTGAATCTGAATCTGCATTTTTATTTGATCCCCAAGTGATTCACATGTGCTAAGTTCGAGAACCACTACTCTAGTCCAGTATTACCCAGACTTCAGTCATTACATCCTCCTTTCCTAGTTTGGCCACGTTTTCTATACCATCTACACTATGTTTTACCTAATACATTAGTTTAAATGACGTTGTTATTGTTGTTAGCTGCCTTTGAGCCAGCTCCCAACTCATGGTGACCCCAGTCAAATGGGATCCAACCATTGTGATCCATAGGGTTGTCATTGGCTGATTACTGAAAGTAGATCACCAGGCCTTTCTTCCTAGATTGTCTTATTCTGGAAGCTCTGCTGAAACCTGTTCTGCATTAGCAACACACAAGCCTCCACTGACAGACAGGTAGTGGCTGTGTATGAAGTGCACAGTCTGGAATCAAACCCAGTTTCTGGCATGAAAGGTAAGAATTCTACCATTGAACCACCACTGGCCCCTAAGGGACTTTACCCTGATGCTATTTTTTTCTTTCCTCATCTGAAGCAATAATATCCATTAATTCTCAGTTTGAGGGTCTAGATGGAAAAAAAAAAAAATTCTGGTATAAATTAAAATAAACAGATAAAATGTTTCTCCATGCAATATCTAAAATTAACTCATGTACTGCCATGGGGATACATACTCCACTTTAGTAAACACAGCCCAACTGCCTGCTCCCACCCACCAGCATGGATGCCCTGTGTGATGGATGCATTTGTCCTCAAAACAGAGATGGTCATGGGAAGCAGTGGGAGGCAGAAGATGTGCTCTCTAGCCCTGTACTGTCCCTTAATAACTTGCCAAGTCACATCCCCTCTCTGGGGCTCCTTTTTGTGGGTGAGCTGATCTCAGGGCTCCCTTCCAAATCTAACAATATGTCATGATAAATGAGAGCAGAGGCTCTGGAGTTAGAATGACCTGGAGTTGAAATTAAAGCTCCATTACATGCTAATTTCATCAAATTTTAGTTGTTCTCATCTGTAAACCAAAACCCAAACCAAACCCATCACCATCAAGTTGATTCCAACTCATAGCGACCCTACAGGGCAGAGAAGAACTACCCCATAGGGTTTCCAAGGCTGTAAATCTTTAGGGAAGCAGACTGCCATGTCTTTCTCCCACAGAGCAGCTGGTGGGTTTGAGCCACTGACCTTTTGGCCAGTGCTTTAACTACTGCACCACCAGGGCTCCTTCCTCTGTAAAATGGAGCTTATAATAACAATACGCGGACATTACACCTATATCACAGGATCTATAAAAAGAAAATGATACATGAAAAATGCTTAGCATAAAATCTGGCATGTAGCAGGTCCTCAAGAGTCCCTAAGTGGCACAGTTTACTTTCACCTACTAACCAAAAGGTTGGTGGTTTGAACCCACCCAGCAGCACTGTGGAAGAAAGGCCTGGCAATCTGCTTCTGTAAAGATTACAGCCAAGAAAACCCTATGGAACAGTTCTACTCTGCAATACATGGAATCGACTCAACAGCAATGGGTTAGTAGGTGTCCAATAAATAATATAACTATTATTATTGTTTTTACTAGCCTCTACAAAGTACAAATAATAATAGCTTGTATTTATGGAGTATTTAGTATGCAGCAGGCACTGTTTGGCGAAGCCCTGGTGGTGCAGTGGTTAAGAGCTACTTGTGCTAACCAAAAGGTCAGCAGTTTGAGTCCGCCAGCTGCTCCTTGGAAATTCTGTGGGGTAGTTCTCTCTGTCCTATTGTGTCGCTATGAGTCGGAATTGACTCGACAGAAACAGGTTTGGGTTTTGGTTTTTGGGGAGGCACTATGTGAAACACTTTTCAAATGTTTTGACATTTAATTCTCACAATAACCTACAGTGTAGGAACTTTTATTATCCCCATTTTATAGATGAGGAAGCTAAGGCGCAGAAAGAGTAATTCACTTGCGCAAAGGTACATATTTAGTAAGGGGTGCAGTTGGATTTGAGTGCTGTCATCTGACTCCAGAGTCAGTGTTCGTAACCACAACCACACTGCCTTCCTGGAAAATACTAGTTAACACGCAGACTTTGCCAATTCCACAAATACTATATGATCTTGGCCAGCTCAGTCTTGCTAAGCTCCAGTTCCTTTAGCCATAAAATGAGAAGAGCAGGAGTCCCCATGTCCTCTGGCTTGGTGAGTACTGGATGAGGGCATCCTCCCAGAGATCACAGGTAAACCCCGGCACAGGTGAGCACTGGATTGAGGGCATTCTCCCAGAGATCACAGGTAAATCCCGGCACAGGTGAGTACTGGATGAATGTCAGCTACTATTGTAACCATTAGTTCTATTATTATTTATCGAGTCTTTACATCTGAGCAAGATTCTAGCAGGCATCAGGAGTTTCATCCGTCAGTTACAGTAAGGACTTCTTGACTTTTTAATGCTTTTTTAAGCATAACATATACACACACACGTGCACGAAACATAAATGTAAAGCTCAGTAATCACTCCAAAGTGAATACCCATGTATCTATCACTCGGTCGCCCCAGAAGCGTCTAAACACTTTCCCTTCTCCTGAAAACATCACCACTGACCCAGGGATTCTCAATCTCAGCATTATAGACATTTTGGGTCAGATAATTTCTTGCCTGGGGGCTGTCCTGAGCATTGTAGGATGTTCAGCAGCATCCCTGGCCTCTACTCACTAGACACCAGTAGCACCCTTGCCCCAGCTGCAACACGAACAATTTCTCTAGACATCGCCAAATGTCTCCTGGGGAAGAAATTGTTCCTGACTGAGGACCACTGCACTGTCCGACCCTTTTGGGTAATTAGTTGCTTGGTTTCCTTTATACTGTTACCACATAAGCATGCACCCTTAAAGGCTGTCTTTTAGTGATGACTGTTGAAAGGAATTCTTATAAAATAACATAGTCAATTAAATAGACCCCTTAATCATGGTCCCCCAAAATAGCCTGTATAGGTGGGACCCCATATAATTTATTGTCCAAAACGGAGTCACAGACATTAACCAAGATTGCTCCCGGCAAACCAGCAGGATCACCCTACTTCTAGGGAACGTCAGCTGTGAGTGAACATTATTCTCACCACCACACACAATTAGGACCCCATACCCACTGGATAATTGCACATGAAGTGATAGAGGACAATCAAAAGCAGGACATCCCCAATGGCAGATTACTCAGGCTCAAATAAAACACCTCAAGGCTGAAGAGTCTCAGAAGACAGGACTCATTTACCTTGGACCTTAAGAAGGTACACTCTTGAAACAATCTGCTCTGTGACCCCACTCTAAATAACTTTGTTTGCCACATTAGCACAACAAATAGCACAACAAAATGCCTGATTTACATGATTTTCACATAAACACAATTTGCGCATAACACAAAGTGGATCATGATCATTCCTGGTAAGAGGTTTCGGATCCACAGTGTGTTTTTAATCAACGTATCTGGCTGTTTTACGCCATCAGCGTCACTGGTAAGTAGAGCAACTACTATCAGCTGGACTTGTTCTGTGTTTTGATCTCATAAGTCCTGATGTCGACCATGTTAAAAGTGTCAGCTGAGGTTTTCCTTACATACATGACAAACCACACTGATAACCTACTTGCATGAATATAACTCGTCTCTTCTTCCATTATTTTGAGCATCAAAGAGCAGGAATCAGCCTATACTACATTAACCACTTGTGCACTGCAGTGAACATTTACTCCAGGCTTCTTCCTCAGCATCCGTTTCCCCTTCTTCCAGCAACTGCATTCATCTGGCAGGCCCACCCTCTGGTGTTCTCCATCTGCATGGTCTGGGTGGGACTCCCCCCACGGGACGAAGCTCTCAGCTTCTGCAAAAGTCAAGTGGCCTACTGGTCCACCTGGCCAATCAGAACTGCTTTAGAGACTTTTTCTTCAAAAACTGGGGAAGGAGAGTTTATTCTTTTCATTGGACTGGAACCTGGGATTGTGTAAACTGGCAACTGCTACGGTCATCTTGCCACCCAAGAACCCAACACACAGAGAAAAGAAGAGGAAGGGCAAAGCTAAAGAATGCATAGAAAGAATCAGGTCTTGTAGGCATTGCTTAGCACTCAATAAGATGCTCTTGAAGCCAGTCTTATTCCTGTACATTTAGGAACTTGAACCCATATACAGGGCACTAAAACCAAAAACCAAACCCACTGACGTTGAGCTGATTTCGACCCATAGCATAGCAACCCTAAAGAACAGAGTAGAACTGCCCCATGGGTTTCCAAGGCTGTAAATCTTTACGGAAGCAGACTGCCACATCCTTCTCCTGCAGAACAGCTATTGGGTTCAAACTATTGATCTTTTGGTTAGTGGCCGAGCTCTTTAACCACTGTGCCACCAGGGCTCCTTATATGTAGGATATATAGAGATATATCTTAATCCCATTTAAATGGAGTGTTTGTCACTTATAATCCAAATAGTACTGTCAGTCCCAAAGGGACAAATACTGTATGATCCCATTTACATGAAATATCTACGCCAGGCAAGTATCTAGAGACCAAAGTTTACAAGTGGTTACCAAGGTGGGTGGGAGGCAAAAAAAAAAAAAAAAGGGGGGGGACTCAATGCTTAGGGGACACTGCGCTGTTAAAGGTGATGGGAAAATTTGGAAATAAGCAATGTTTGAACAATTAGATAAATACAACTAAAATGTCACTGAATTGTACACACAAATGCTGATGTGGCAAACAATTTACTACATATATATTTAAGACAATAAACAAAAACAGTACTAATTGATACATACAGCCTGTGGAAACTTCCGAAGTTTTTTGATAGCACCTCATGGTAGGAATTACACTTTACACTAGCAACCCAGAATGCACACACAGCCTCAGACCAAGAACTGACTCAAACTTGCATGAAACCATAGTACCCTTACCAATACATAATGGTGCTGATATTTTCTGTCCTGTTATACATTTAAAAAAAAAAAAATACTGGTTGCGATCCACTAAATTGATTTTATGACCTTCAGTTTGAAAAACACGGCTTTATGAGATTAGCGTAAAAATGGATTTCACCAGGAAGAATGAGATAAGAAATGACATGATAATTTTAGCACATCAGGTTATTGAGGAAAATAGGTTTGGCCCCCAAATAACGAGATTTCTTGTCAAGCGTCTAGCAACAGAAAATCACTAACTTACCACTTCCCTCTGACTGCTCAGGACACAGGTTCGCAGGAAAGGAAAAAACATCTCCAGCCAAGCACTTAGAAATAAATGAATGACAAAAAATAGCTGCCTTCTACAACAAAATGAAAACCACGTCTGAAATGAGAGAGATACATCAGTAAGGGAGGAGACACTTAAGCCCTCCTGACCAGCTGAGTTACATTATTTATTTATTTATAGGAGATGGTAATTCCACTGAACCTAAGCACTCCCTGGGAGCTCTGGGTGGCGCAGTGGTTGAGAGCTATGGCTGCTCACCAAAAGGTCAGCAGTTTGAATCCACCAGCCACTACTTGAAACCCTATAGGACAGTTCTATTCTGTCCTATAGGGTTGCTATGAGTCCGAATTGACCTGATGGCAACGGATGTCTCGTTTGGTTTTGGAAGCACTTAATGAGCATGTAAAAATAGTGCCATCATGATAAGATCAGATCTCCGGGGCCCAATTCAAAGAGAGATCGAGAGATCACCTGCGTGTAACCCTCAAGCCTTCACTTAGGTGTATAACGTGCGTGTGATAACTATGAAGAGTTCTTGAAATTCTAGACAACTAGTGCAGTCTGGATAGGACAGTCCTGGTATTTTTAACTGCTTTCCATGTATTCTATTTGTACTGTCAGCTAGCCAAAACTTCCTCTTTGTCTGCATAAAAGCACTGCAGAGTCTTGATTAAATCTGCGGAATTAAATGGAGAACTGGGATTCTCAGGCTTGTTGAAAATAGAGGCCAGCGACAGTAAACATTACGAAGAAAACTTCAGCTGTTTTTACACTCTGCTGTAGCTACACCTCCTCCCACACTTTTTTAGATTGTCTGCCTGTTTGAGGAGCCCATTAATTTAGCTGCCACTCAGAGGGAAACTTATTAATGTCAAAACAGAGCGAAGTTAAGACAATCATTTGTACGTCCAAGAGAAGTGACTTCGGAGAACTTTTCCAGCGATAACAGAAATCAAACCTCACTATAATGGTGTTTTAGGTTTCTTCATTTCCATCATCATACTGTTCGAGTATATTCCACCTGCACTGTTGAATTTAAGCAAATAAAGTGTTTGGGTAATACTTGCTGATGTCACAGAGAAGTGATAAACCCCTCCTGTTTAAGAAGTTCTCAGAGTGGCCTGAGATGTTCCGGCCCTCTATGAGCAAACGTAAGCACTGTTTAAAAGATGCACGTGTGCGTGTTACTTTTTATTACAAAAAAATTCATACATACAAAAACGACCAAAGAGTTGTAGAATCAATACACTCATCACCTAATTTGTAGGTGTATTCTGACATCTAATCTTGAGACAAAAATATATACTGACCGATTACCATCTGTCAGTCACTCTTTTACACATCATCTCATTTAACCTTATGGAAAATATATGAGGTAATTGTCATCATTATTTTCTTCATCAATACCACCACCCGTAAAACCCGTTGCCGTCGAATCGATTCCGACTCATAGCGACCCTATAGGACAGAGTAGAACTGCCCCATAGAGTTTACAGCACATCCCTGGTAGGGGCTCTGTCAGGGTTAAGGGCCTGACACCTGGAATCGGACCTTGTTCAAACTACAAATTACCAATGTGACTTATGACAAGCTACTTAACCTCCCTCTAGGGCTCAGTTTACTACTTCATGGCCTATTTATGATGCCCAAAAAGTGCCAGCGCGTGTGCTGGACACACACTAAACTCTCGGGAAAACATAACCACCATTCTCAACAGCGTGTGGATGACAGACGAAAGTGAAGGCTGACGAGGTTAAGTAAGGCAAGGCTGCTTTTCTTTCCCTCCAGACATTTGATTTGGAAGCTCCACACATCCATTCCGGTTAGGACAGGAAACAGCATGTCAGGGATTGCACTATAATCTTGCACACATCCTTTGAGTTGGCTGGTACGTTCCTAGGGCAAACACTACTAGCTAACCTTGAAGGATCAACCAGGTTTCCGGAAACGCTGCTGCTGCCAGCACTCCAGAGTCTTTCTTCCGGAAGCGGCTACTTTCTAGACACAGCCGTCTGGGTACCAGCGAGCAGACCATGTCAGTTCGTAAAGTTCAGAGGAGTTGGCTCTGGTATGTTTACAAGTCCTTGCAGATCGCAGGAATGTTCAGGATAATTATTACCCAACCCAGGAGCGCCCAGCCCAACCCTCTCACATCTGGAAGGAAGCAGCCACACAAAGGAGAGAGAGCTAGAGAAATCTCCTGCGGCTGCTTTCTCAGGCCTGGAGATTGAAACCAAGCTCTCACCCCTTTTGTGAACACCAGGCACAGCCCAGTAGTATGTCTCAGAGCCCGGGACATCCAATGCAAAGAAAGAGCTCATCCTCTCGTCCACACCAAATGGCACTTCTCAGAATAGTAGCTAAGTATCATCTTTTTTGCCCTCCCCAGGTTAAAGTGAAATACTCCAGAAAATACATAGGGAGAGATCCTCACGCTCACAGCCTTTCTAACATAGGCGCGGCTTGAGCTGACAAATCCATTTTGAAAGGGCAGCTAAATCAAACCCTGAGTTTCCTCTGCTAACGCAAGGGGTTTGCCCCCAGTCCTTTCGCTGCCTTTTGAAAGTATCTCCGGGCAGCCGGATCTGGGATTCATCAGCTCCTCTCCCCACCTCCCACCAACGAGCGGCAACCAAGGCACATGGTCCCTGGCGGCGCGTTTGCAAACCCCACTAGCGCCAACGCCTCAAAACCGCCAAACTTCCTGTCTCCACACCACCAACGCGACCAAAGCGCCCCGCCAAGTGCGCGGGGGACTCCAGCGGAGGCTGCAGCTACCCTGGAGCCGCGGGGCGGGGTTGCTGCCCGCGGATGCAGCCCGGACCCGCACCTCCCCTGGGAGTCTCCAAACCTGCGCGCTGCGCCCGGGGCGCGCGGGGTGCGCCCGCTGCGGCCGCGCCCCGCAGCGCGCTCGGGCGCCGGAGGCAGCCGCCTACCTACCTGCTCTGCCGCCTCTCCCTCAGGCGCTCGGGGACTGTCGGCCGCTACTTTATTGTCTCAGCTGCGCTCCGCGCGGGACCCCGGGGCGCGGCTCTGCGCCAGTCCGGCAACTCCACTCTCCTCAGCGCCTTCCCAGGCGGCTGCCCTTCTCCGTCCTCCTCTTGCTCTCTGCCCAGGCTCCTGCACAGCACGTGAGCCGCGTAGCCCGACTCCCTGGCTCACTGGGCAGCCAGCGCCACCACCTCCTCGGCCCGCGCTGCGCGCCGCCCCGCCGCCGGCCGCCGCGCGTCCGCGCTCGGAGCCTCGCTCACAGCAGTGCCCTGGCAGCCTTCCTCACGTCCTCCGGTCCTCGGTCCTTCTGTCCTGCCCTCCTCTTCTTGCTGTCAGCCCAGGCTCTCGGCTCCTCTCTCCCCAGCTGCCCCCGCCCGCCCGCCGCCTCTCCGGGGGCTGGGGCGGCCGCTGCCAATGAGACTCGGCTGCTGCGCTGTTCCGGCCCAGTCATTGTATCGGGCGGGGAGGAAGAGGAGGGGGAGCGGGAGGAAGGGAAGGGGCGCCCGCGGCCCCCGCCCCGCGCTGCTGGGGCTGGGCTCGGCGTCCCCGACAGAGGAAAGGCGCTGGTGCCAAGGGGCGCGGAGTGGCTGGCGCTGCCGGGAGTAGGGGAGAGAAGGGGGTGTAGCAAGCCCGCGCCTTTCTCTCTCTCTCCGACTCCAAAAAGCTCCTGGTGGGACTTGATTCCACCTCCCAAGCTTGAAGCACCCCAGGACCCGGCTGCCCTTAGAATAAAAGGTGCGTGAGGCGTAGAATGTATCCAGGGACCCCAATGGGTCTGGCTAAGTGACTTGATCTGAGATTCCTGCAAACCTGGTGTCTCTGCTCTTGAAAGAAAGAAATAATAGAAAGCAAAAAGAAGGGAGAAAGGGGGAGGAAAGAGAGAACTTGTCATTTAGAGCCTACCCTAACCTTCTGCCGGCTTTTATTCCTCAGAACAATTCTGTGATTCTGAAGTGTTTTCTTGTACTCTGTAGATGAGGAAACTCATATAACTCAGGTTAACTCAAAATAGCTAATAAGACAGAGTAGAGATTCCAACTTGATCTGATGCTAAGAGTAGTAAAGCAAATTGAGGTGGGGGTAGGACCATTCATGAAGAACTTCTGTAGGGATTTTTTTATATTATGTCCAAATGGGTTGACAAGTAGACCACCACAGGTTCACTGATAGAGATGAGAGAAAATATTTCCCAAATAGCTTTACATGCCTGTCCCATTACCAGATCTCCTCTATGATTATTGTTGATAGTTGCCATTGAATAAATTCAACCTTAAAACTATGAATTAATTCATTTTAAAAGCAAGTCCTGTAATCATCTAGTGACTACACAATTATATTGCTTTGTGTTTTTGTGAAACTTGAGTTGGTTTGTTCAATGTCAATATCTGAACGCAACCACAGTTTTAGTAACACTGGTTTTGGCATTCTTCCCTTTTTTTTTTTTTTGTTTGATAGGTGTTATGGATTGAATTGTATCCCTCTAAAAAGATATGTTGAAATCCTAACCCCTGTACCTGTGATCTTTTTTGGAAATAGGATTTTTCTTTTGTTGTCAGTTGACAAAGTCATACCGTGGTAGGGTGGATCCTAAACCTAATCCCTTCTGCGTGGTGTTATAAAAAGAACTACACACATGGGGAAAACTGCACATCAGGATCCATCCACAAGCCAAGGACTGCTGGCAGCCACTAGAAGCTAGGAGAGGGGTGTGGAACCCTTCCTCTCTCAGGGCTCTAAGAAGGAAATCAAATGGCCGATACCCTAATTTGGACTTTTAGCCTCCAGAGCTGTAAGAAAATAAAATTTCTGTTCCTTAAAGGCACCCACTGTGTGGTGTTTTGTTATGGAGCCCTACGAAACCAAGATAATAGATCACCAATGCTCAGCGCCCTGCACATAGCAGCAGCTCTTTCAGTGTCAGTTAATGAACCCCCATTTTACAGAGGAGGAGCCTGAGGCTCAGAGATGTTAATTTACTTACTCAAGAGTAGAAAGCAATAGCGCTCATATTTAACCTCAGCTCTGAGCGACTCCCTAACCACTGCGTGATTTTGCCTACTCACCATGCTCAACGACATGGAGAAAACCCCAGGGTAAGGCAGCATTACGAAGAGTAACGGCTTGCTCAGCCCTCAAAAATGCACATAATTTCTTGGCAGAGAAAATAAGTACATACGGCACATGTGTACATATGTTTTGGGAGACAAAACTAGATGCAGAATATAAAATGAAAAATACAACATAAGGGAAGTCAATTGGCTTTGATTGATTTTGTTTTATTTACAATTTTAAAACGAAGGTTAAAGGGAGATCATCCCATTCCTTCACTATGGTCCTCTTAGTTTCGACAAGTTTGTGCTTTCCAAAGATTTCCTGCTGATCACTCAGATTTGGAATAAGAACACACATCCAAAAACCCACCGCCATTGAGTCAATTCTGACTCATAGCGACCCTATAGGACAGAGTAGAACTGCCCCATAGGGTTTCCAAGGCTGTAAATCCTTATGGAAGCCGACTGCCACATCTTTCTCCCACGGAGTGGCTGGTAGGTTCTTTTGATTAGCAACCAAGCGCTTTAACCACTGTGCCACCAAGGCTCCTAAGAACATATATACCCCTTGCATATTTTGTAGCTAAGGGATTGTGAGTAGGTAAATGCTCGTTATTTTGTAGTAACTCAGGCTGATACTCGTTAATAAGCACTTGACGTATGTGGTCTCATTTAGTTAGTAGCTCTATGAGGTAGCACCCTATTGTTTTCATTTTACACATGAGGAAACTGAGGCCCAGAGAGGTGAAATGACTTGCTCAAGGTCACACAGCTACTAAATCTGGAGCTAAAGTTTGATCTCAGGTCTATCTGAGTCTAGAGATGAAGAGTTCATCCAGCCCCCTGGGAGATGAGTCTTTCTTGTCAATTTTTTGTTAGCCTCATGGCTTGGAAAAACCTCACTGATTTTGGGGCTTTCGATAGGAGCTCTTCTAAAAAAATTAAATTACAATAATATTGGACATATCAAAAAAATGCTTGCAGCTACTCTGTTGTTCAAGGTCAATTGTGTTTCCTTTTGAAGAACTTTTTAGATGGCTGCCGTTTAGTTGATGCCAACTCATGGCGACTCCATGTGTGTCGGAGTAGAACTGTGCTCCAGTGGGATTTCAATGGCTAATATTTTGGAAGTAGATCACCAGGCTTTTCTTCCTAGTCTCTTAGTCTGAAAGCTCTGCAGAAACCTGTTCAGTATCATAGCAACACGTAAGCCTCCACTGACAGATGGGTGGTGGCCATGCATGAGGTGCATTGGCTAGAAATCAAACCCAGGTTTCCCAAGTGGAAGGTGAAAATTCTACCACTGAACCACTGATGCCTCACATAAGTGCTTTGTTTTAAGTGTGCTAATCATCATGCCCTGAATTTTTTTTTAAAGAGAAAACATAAGTAATTATACTTAAAAATAGACTGATATTAGGTTGAATCCTAGGAAATTGCCTTTTTTGTGGGATAAAGCTCAAATATCGGCAATTTCCTTAATATTTAACCTAATATTTAGCTACTACTGCTGATTAGGAACTTGTTTTATTATGCTAAATGTGGTTGTGCTTGCTGCCAGATTATGGAAATAATATCATCGAACAGGGAACTCACGATAATGCAAAACTGTCTTTTGAGGGCACATCGCTGAGCCCTTTTTATATGTGAAAATGCTTTTTAATAATGTTCTTTTGGCACTTCGCTGGCTAAAACGCCTTGGAGAGAGGCCAGCACTGCAATCCAGTCCCTTAGTGAATTGCATGAGCGCGGGGGTCCAGTGGAATCTTAAATCAGAGTTCGGAGAGTATCATCTTTCCTTCCAAAGGGCAAGGGCACTCCATGGGAAATAAAACCAATGTTCTTCAGCTATTCTGCTGCCATGTTACCTCATCACAAAAACCCCAATCTGATTAAAGTAGGTAATTTGGTAACGACATTGGGGAAGATTCCTCTTCCTTGCAGAGGTTGCAAAATAGCATATGTTTTGGACTCCGTCATGTTTTTTAAAATTGCTGATGGTTAAAGCTTGAAACATTTAAGATAAACATCAGGATTTATGTGGGGTATGCCTGAGTGTATTTGGAAGAAGATTCAAAACCCCGGCTACACAGTTTGATGTTATTCCATTATTTCCAAAAGTAGATTAAAAAAAAAAAATTCTAGACACACTGATTTTTCCATAAACATGCCACCCTTTCAACAGACCTCCTTTTCATACTTCTAAGATTATTTTATTTAAAAACCATAACTTCCTTTCAAAAGGAATAAAATAGGAAAACAAAATCTCCATTAATTTTTTTTATTGTTGTGGTTTAAATGAAGTTTACATTTCAAGTTAGTCTCCCGTACAAAAATTTATACATACATTGTTATGTGACCCTAATTGCTCTCCCCTTACTGTGACAGCACACTCCTCCTTTCCACCCGTGATTCCCCATGTCCATTCAACCAGCTCCTAACCCTCCCATCTCACCTCCAGACAGAAGCTGCCCTGTAAGTCTCTTGTATCTACTGAGCTAAGAGGCACACTCCTCACAAGTACCACTTCATGTCCCACAGTCCAGTCCAATCCCTGTCTGAAGAGTTGGCCTCAGGAATTGTTTTAGTTCTGGGCTGATAGAGAATCTGGGGGCTCTGCTTTCCAGGGTTCCTCCAGTCTCAGTCAGACCGTTAAATCTGGTCTTCTTACTAGAATTTGAGTTCTGCACCCCACCTTTCTACCGCTACATCAGGGACTCTGTTGTATTCCCTGTCAGCACAGTCATTGGTGGTAGCTGAGCACCATCTAGTTCTTCTGGTCTCAGGCTGATGAAGTCTCTCGTTTATGTAGCCCTTTCTGTCTTTTGGGCTAATACTTTCCTTATGCCTTTGGTGTTCTTCATTCTCCCTTACTCCAGGTGGTTGGGACCAACTGATGCATCTTAGATGGCCGCTTGCAAGCTTTTAAGACCTCAGATGCCACTCACCAAAGTAGGATGCAGAACATTTTCTTAATAAGCCTTGTTATGCCAATTGACCTAGATGTCCCCTGAAAGCATGGTCCCCGACCCCTACCCCTAATACTCTATCCCTCAAAGTGTTTGATTGTGTTCAGGAAACTTCTTAGCTTTAGTTTTGTCCAGTTGTGCTGACTTCCCCAGTAGTATGTGCTGTCCTTCCCTTCACTTAAGATAATCCTTGTCTAGTATCTAGTTAGAAAATAACCTTCTCCCTCCCTCCCCAACCTCGTAACCATCAAAGAATGCTTTCTTCTGTGTTTAAACCTTTTCTTGAATTCTTATAATAGTGGTCTTATACAATATTTGTCCTTCTGTGACTGACTAAATTCACTCAGCATAATGCCTTCCAGATTCCTCCATGTTATGAGATGTTTCACGGATTCATCATTGTTCTTTATAGTTGCATAGTATTCCATTGTGTGGATATACCACAATTTGTTTATCCATTCATCCACTGATGGGCACCTAGGTTGTTTCCAACTTTTTGCAATTGTGAACAGTGGTGCAACGAACACGGGTGTGCATATATCTATTTGTGTGATGGCTCTTAATTCTCTAGGATATATTCCAAGGAGCAGGATAGCTGGATCATAGGTACTTCTATTTCTAGCATTTTAAGGAAGCGCCAAATCGATTTCCAAAGTGGTCATACCATTTTACATTCCCACCAACAGTGTATAAGTGTTCCAGTCTCTCCACAACCTCTCCAGCATTTATTATTTTGTGTTTTTTGTATTAATGCTAGCTTGTTGGGGTGAGATGATATCTCATCGTAGTTTTGATCTGCATTTCTTTAACGACTAATGATCCTGAGCATTTCTTCATGTGTCTGTTAGCTGCCTGAATATCTTCTTTGGTGAAGTGCCTGTTCATATCCTTTGCCCATCTTTTAACTGGGTTATTTGTCTTTTTGCTGTTCAGGTTTTGCAGTATGTTGTAGGTTTCAGAGATTAGATGTTGATCAGATTTGTCGTAGCCAAAATTTTTTTCCAGTCTGTAGGTTGTCTTTTTACTCTTTTGGTGAAGTCTTTTGATGAACATAAGTGTTTGATTTTTAGGAGCTCCCAGTTATCTAGTCTCTCTTCTGGTGCTTGTGCATTGTTACTTATGGTTTGCATTGTGTTTATGCCATATATTAGGGCTCCTAGCATTGTTCTTATTTTATCTTCCATGATCTTTATCATTTTCGGTTTTATATATAGGTCTTTGATCCATTTTCAGTTAGTTTTTATACATGGTGTGAGGTATAGGTCTTGTTTCATTTTTTTGCAGATGGATATCCACTTATGCTGGCACCATTTATTAAAGAGACCGTCTTTTAACCAATTGACGGATTTTGGGACTTTGTCAAACATCAGTTGCTCATAGGAGGATGAATTTATGTCTGGTTTCTCAATTCTGTTCCACTGGCCTAAGTATCTGTTGTTGTTTTGACTACCATGCAGTATAATAGGTTCTAAAATCATGTAGTGTGAGGCCTCCCACTTTGTTCATCTTCTTGAGTAATGCTTTACTTATTTGGGGCCTCTTTCCTTTTCATATGAAGCTGATGATTTGTTTCTGCATCTCATTAAAAAATGCCAGTGAAATCTGGTTGGGATTGCATTGTATCTGTAGATCGCCTTGGGTAGAATTGACATTTTCACAATGTTGAGTCTTCCTATCCATTAGCAAGGTGTGGTTTTCTACTTATGCAGGTCTCTTTTGGTTTCTTGCAGTAGTGTCTTGTAGTTGTCATTGTATAGGTCTTTTACGTCTCTGGTTAGATTTATTCCTAAGTATTTTATCTTCTTGGTGGCTATTGTAAATGGTATTGATTTGGTGATTTCCTCTTCGAAGTTCTCCTTGTTGGTGTAAAGGAATCCAGCTGATTTTTGTATGTTTATCTTGTATCCCGAAAGTTTGCTGAAATCTTCTATTAGATCCAGTAGTTTTCACATGAAGTCTTTGGAATTTTCTGTGTATAAGATCATATCATCTGCAAATAGAGATAATCTGACTTCTTCCCTACCAATTTGGATGCCCTTTATTTCTTTTTCTAGCCTGATTGCTCTGGCTAGGACCTCCAGCATAATGTTGAATATGACTGGTGATAAAGGGCATGTTTGCCTGGTTCCTGTTCTCAAGGGGAATGCTTTCAAAGTCTTTCCATTTACGATGATGTTGGCTGTTGGCTTTGTATAAATGCCCTTAATTATACTGAGGAATTTCTCTTCTATTCCTATTTTGTTGAGAGTTTTTATCATGAATGGGTGTTGCACTTTGGCAAATGCCTTTTCTGCTTCGATTGATAAGATCATGTGGTTCTTGTCTTTTGTTTTATTTATGTGATGGATTATATAGGTTGTTTTTCTAATGTTGAACCATCCCTGCGTAACTGGTATAAATCCCACTTGATTATGGTGAATTATTTTTTTGATATGTTGCTGAATTCTATTAGCTAGAATTTTGTAGAGGATTTTTGAGTCAATGTTCATGAGGGATATTGGTCTGTAATTTTCTTTTTTTGTGGTGTCTTTACCTAGTTCTGGTATCAGGGTTATGCTGGCTTCATAGAATGAGTTTGGGAGTATTCCATCCTTTTCTGTGCTTTGAAATACCTTTAGCAGTAGTGGTGTTTAACTCTTCTCTGAAAGTTTGGTAGAATTCTCCAGTGAAGCCAACCAGGCCAGGGCTTTTTTTTTGCTGGGAGTTTTTTAATTACCTTTTCAATCTCTTCTTTTGTTATGGGTTTATTTAGTTGTTCATTTAGTTGTTCTACCTCTGTTTGTGTTAGTTTAGGTAGGTATTGAGTTCCTAGAAATTTGTCCATTTCCTCTATGTTTTCCAATTTGTTAGAGTACAATTTTTCACAGTATTCTGTTATGATTCTTTTAATTTCAGTTGGGTCTGTTGTGATGTCACCCATCTCATTTCTTATACAGGTTATCTGCTTCCTCTCCTGGTCTTCTTTTGTCAGTTTAGCCAATGGTTTATCAATTTTGTTGATCTTTCCAAAGAACCAGCTCTTGGTCTTGTTAACTCTTTCAATTGTTTTTCTATTCTTTATTTCATTTATTTCTGCTCCAATTTTTATTACTTCTTTTCTTCTGGCACCTGACGGCTTCTTTTGCTGCTCTCTTTCTATTTGTTCGAGTTGTAGGGTTAATGTTTTGATTATGGCCCTATCTTCTTTTTGGATGTGTGCATTTATTGTTATAAACTGACCTCTGAGCACTGCTTTTGCTGTGTCCCAAAGGTTCTGGTAGGATGTGTTTTCATTCTCATTTGATTCTATGAATTTCTCTATCCCATCCTTAATTTCTTCTATAACCCAGTAGTTTTTGAGCAAGGTGTTGTTCAGTTTCTATGTGTTTGGTTTTATTTTTCCTTGCTTTTTCTGTTGTTGACTTCTACTTTTATGGCTTTATGGTCAGAAAAGATGCTTTGTCATATTTCGATGTTTTGGATTTTGTTAAGGCTTGCTTTATGGCCTAATATTTGGTCTATTCTGGAGAATGTTCCATGTGCGTTGGAAAAGAAAGTATATTTGGCTGCTCTTGGGTGGAGTGTTCGGTATATGTCTGTGAGATCAAGTTGGTTGACTGTAGCATTTAGATCTTCCATGTCTTTGTTGAGCTTCTTTCTGGATTTCTGTCCTTCACTGAAAGTGGTGTGTTGAAGTCTCCTACTACTATTGTGGAGCCATCTATCTCTCTTTTCAGTGCTGTCAGAGTTTGTTTTATGTATTTTAGAGCCCTGTCGTTGGGTGTGTAAATATTTATGATAGTTATGTCCTCCTGGTGTATTGACCCTTTGATCATTATATAGTGTCCTTCCTTATCCTTTGTGGTGGATTTTACTTTAAAGTCTATGTTTTCGGAGATTAATATTGCTACTCCTGCTCTTTTCTGAGTGTTGTTTGCTTGAAATATTTTTTTCCATCCTTTGAGTTTTAGCTTGTTTATGTCTTTAAGTCTAAGGTGTGTCTCTTGTAGGCAGCATACAGACAGATCATGTTTTTGTATCCAGTCTGCCACTCTCTGTCTCTTTATTGGCACATTTAGTTCATTTACATTCAGAATAAATTATTGATAGGTATGAGTTTAGTGCTGTCATTTTGATACCTTTTTTGTGTGTTTTTCACAGTTTCTTTGTTCCTCTTAATTTTCTGTGCTGAGTTGTTTATGTATTTTCTTTTCATCTTTTTCATTGCTGTTGATTTTCTGTTTGCTGAGTCTTTATATTTTTCTAGTTTTTTATTTTGACTTGTAGGATTGTTGGTTACCTTAATATTTACCCTTATTTTTCTAAGTTTATACCAGGTCTTTTATTTCTTTATATCACCTTGACTTCCTCTCCATATGAAAAATCCATGTCTACATTTTTTAAGTCTCTCTTTTTTTGTTTTAATGTTGTCATCTTTTATGTATTGACATCTGTTTCCCTATTTTCAGTGTTTTAGCTTTAATTTATTTTTGTGACTTCCCTATCTGGGTTGAGTTCTGCTTGCTCTGTCCTGTGTTCTAGTCTTGGGTTGTTATCTGATGTTACTTATTTTCTAACCCGAGGATTCCCTTTAGTATTTCTTGTAATTTTGGTTTGGTTCTTGCAAATTCCTAAACTTCTGTTTATCTGGAAATGCCCTAATTTTGCCATCATATTTGAGAGAGTTTTGCTGGAGATATAATTCTTGGCTGGCATTTCTTTTCCTTCATGGCTTTGTATATGTCATGCCATTGCCTTCTTGCTTGCATGGTTTCTGCTGAGTAGTCCAAGCTTATTCCTATTGACTCTCCTTTGTAGATGACTTTTTGTTTATCCCTAGCCGCTGTTAAAATTCTCTCTTTATCTTTGGTTTTGGCAAGTTTGATTATAATATGTCTTGGTGACTGTCTTTTGGGATCTACCTTATGTGGGGTTCAATGAGCATCTTGGATAGGTATCTTGTCATCTTTCATGATATCAGGGAAGTTTTCTGCCAACATATCTTCAACAATTCTCTCTATATTTTCTGTTATCCCCCCTGTTCTGGTACTCCAATCACTCGTAGGTTATCCCTCTTGATAAAGTTTTACATAATTTTTAGGGATTTCTTCATTTTTTAAATTCCTTTTATCTGATTTTTCCTCAAATAAGTTGGTGTCAAGTGCTTTATCTTCAGTCTCACTAATTCTGACTTCCATTGCCTCAATTCTGCTCCTATGACTTTCTACTGAGTTGTCTGATTCTGATATTTTATTGTTGATATTCTGGATTTCTGATTGCTGTCTCTCTATGGATTCTTGCAGCCTATTAAATTTGTTGTTATGCTCATCTCTAATCTTTTTAATTTCCTCTATTGCATGTTCTGCATTTTCCTTAATTTCCTTCCTAAGTTCTTGAAGAATTCTGTATATTAATCTTTTGTATTCTGCCTCCAGTAATTCCAAGAAATTTTCCTCCTCTAGAAAAATTCTAGATTCTTTATTTTGGGAGCTTGCTGAAGCCATCATGGATTGCCTCTTTATGTGATTTGATATTGACTGTTGTCTCCAAGCCATCAATAAGTTATTATATTTTTTATTTTATGTTTGCTCACTGTGTCCTAGCTTCTTGTTTTGTTTTGACATGCCCAAATAGGCTGCTCATATGAGCTAGTTTGATTGTTGGCACCTCTGAAGCTCTAATGTCCTGTCACCAGGTGGTTAGATCTATTACTAGGTATGTGAACTCAGGAGTCTGCCCACTACTCCTGTATGGATTCAGTTCAGGTGTCCAGGTAGACAGCCACCAACCCTCTCCCTTCTCGACCTTTTTTTTTTTTTTTTATGAAAATATACATAGCCAAAAATACAGCATTTCAAAAATTTCTACATGCACAGTTCAGTGACATCGACTACGCTCTTCCAATTGTGCTGCTATTCTCACTTGAGATGAAGGCTTACAGAACAAAATAGTTTCTCATTTAACAGTTAGTATACATGTTGCCCTATGACAATGGTTAACAACCTCACAACACATTAACACTATCCTTACTCAACCTTGGGTTCCCTATCACCAGCTTTCCTGTCCCCTTCTGCCTTCTGGCCCTTGGCACTGGACTGCTGTGCCTCATTAGTCCCATTTGGTTTTATGGGGCTGTCCACTCCCCGGCTGAACAGTGAACCTTGAAAATGACTTCACCACTGAGCTAAAAGGCTGTCTGGGGGCCATAACCTTGGGGTTTCTCCAGTCTCCTTTAGGCCAGGAAATCTTCTCCAGCTCTGTCCTTCTCCAGCTCTGTCCAGAACCCTCTGTTGTGATCCTGGTCATAGCAGTCCGTGGTGGTAGCCGGGCACCATCTAGCTGTACTGAACTCAGTCTGGTGGAGGCCTTAGTAGCTGTGGTCCATTAGTCCTTCAGACTAATCTTTTCCTTGTATCCTGTTCTCTTCATTCTCCCTTGCTCCCGAAGGGATGAGACCAGTGGAATATCTTAGATGGCTGCTCACAGGGTTTTAAGACTCCAGATGCTACTCACCAAGGGAGAATGTAGAACATTGTCTTTATAAACTGTGTTATGCCAATTGAGCTAGATGTTCCCCGAGACCATGGTCCCTATAGCCCTCCACCCAGCAATTCATTACCTCAGGGAGTTTGGATGTGTCTATGGAGCTTCCATGACCTTTCCTTGTACAAGTCGTGCTGGTTTCCCCTATATTGTGTACTGTCTCACCCTTCACCCAAGATACCACTTAACTATTGCCTATTTAGTATTTCCCCCCCACCCACCCCTCCCATCCCTTGTAACCAACAAAGATTGTTACATTTTGTGTGTGAACTTTTTCATGGGTTTTTACAGTAGAGGTCTCTTACAATTTTTGTCCTTTAGTGATTGACTTATTTCATTGTCCTCCAGTTTCATCCATGTTATGAGATGCTTCACAGATTCATCATTGTTCTTTCTCATCGCATAGTACTCCACTGTGTGTATGTACTATAGTTTGTTTGTCCATTCATCTGTTGATGGGCATCTAGGTTGTTTCCATCGTTTTGCTACTGTGAGCAATGCTGCCATGAACATAGGTGTGCATATGTCTATTTGAGTGATGACTCTTATTTCTCTAGGATATATTCCTAGGAGTGGGATTGCTGGATCGTATGGTATGTCTATTTCTAGCTTTCTGAGGAAGCGCCATATCATTTTCCGAAATGGTTGTATCATTTTGCATTCCCACCAGCAGTGCATAAGAGTTCCGATCTCGCCGCAGCCCCTCCAACATTTGTTATTTCCAGTGTTTTTGATCTGTGCCGGTAATGCCGGGGTGAGATGGTATCTTATTGTGGTTTTGATTTGCATTTCTCTAATGGCTAGTGATCGCGAGCATTTCCTCATTTGTCTGTTGGCTGCTTGAATGTCTTCTTTGGTGAAGTTGAAACTATTTTAAACACTGAGCCAAACAAAAACATATACTCAGACTTGATATGACTCAAAGGCCTCTAATTTGCAACTGCTGATCCATTCCAACACCTTCATTTTGCAGATCACGGAACTGAGGCTCAGAGAGGGAAGGTGATTGCCCAAGAGCACACAGCTCTTTAATAGTAGGACAGGAAGTAGAACTTTGGCCGCTTGGCTTTTGGCCCTAGTGCTTTTCCAATGTAAACATCTGCTTCTGTTTGCTGGCTAAGATCTAAACGATGTTTCTGATTACATGATTCCAAATGTTGTACATTGTTAAAAAAAATAATGAGGCTATTCATTGGCTTTAGAGCACATAACTTACAATAAATGGCTTTTCAGTCACATGATCATAACTGAAATTGGTTCTAGCATTTATAAGGCCAGTATAATTCTACTTCCACTTATGTACTGAGAAAACTCTCTCCACCCATAATCCCCTACAGTTCAACTGGTTACTAAATCTGGACAAATTTAGAGAAAAGGTAAAATATTTAAGGGTGACCATGTTGACTGTTCTACTAAGAATGAGAGCTAGGTGGGCAGAACAAGGAAAATACATTTGTGAATCAGCAACTGTAAAAACTAAGCCATGTGTACAAAGCGTTTCAGGGCAGTTTGCTTGTTTTGCCAAAGCAAACAAAATACACAGCAAACTTGTAAGGACCTCAGTACGCACTGGAGGAATGGAGATCGTTTTTCTAAGAATTCTGGTAACTGAAAACATCCTTTATATATCTGAGGTTGCTTTTATTTTTCTTTTTTCAGAAAAAAATGTTAAAAATACAGAATAGTACAGAATATAATACGGCAAACATCCATATAGCTACCACCCAGGGTTAGAAATTTTAGCGTATTTCCCACTGCCCTCTGTTTTTATCAGAAGAAATCAAACTTTACATAAAAGTTGAAATTCCCTTTGTCTCCTCTTACCATCCTTTTTCCTATCTCCAGCTCCCTAGAAGCAACCACTATAACGAATTTTGTGTGAATTCTCCAAACTATTTTTGATATTTTTATATAGCTATATCTGAGTGTTATATAGTATTGTTTTTTCTGTTGTAAAATTCACGTACATGATATCATACTATATGTAAGGTACCATAATCTGTGAGTTTCATGCCGTTTCAAGTTTTTTTTTAAAAACTTATCCAAATTGGTGGATGTGGATCTAGTTCCTTTCTTTGAACCACTGTAGTATATCCTACATTTTATTTGTACCTTTCAGTAGATGGCTGTTTTCCAATATCTAAATTATCCTATTTAAAAATATTTCAAGTAGGAACCAATTTTTCCGGAAAGACCATGTAGAACCAGTAATTTACTATTTAGAGATACTAGACAGTAGCATAGGTAAGAGAGGTGAAAAATATTCCATATTCTCTTTTAGACCCAGAACTCTTGGCCCTTCTAGTATGTCAGGGAAGCCACTGGTCCCATTGTATGGAAAATTTGTTATGAATGGCATTTTTCTAAAGACAGGATCCATAGCTTTTGTGAAATTCTCAAAGGTGTATGTGTCCCCAGAAGGATAACGACCCACTATTTCAAAATGTCTCCACTTACCATGGGAAGTAATCACTGGCTTTCTGCAGTTCTTTTGTGTCTCACCACCATTGTTTGAAGGGATTGCCATCTTTTATTTTAGCTTACTATTAAATTAAACAGTTACGTATCGAAAATACATTCAACAACAGTACCGGTGGTGGAGTTGAGTTGTCAGGAACAAATGAAGAAGTCAGGACAAGCCCTGGCCCTTACTGAGCTGAAAGTCTAGCAAGAAAGGCAGCACCAAAGTCCCAAGGGTTTCTCAGTCTCGGCACTAATAACATACCCTGCTTGAATAATGCTTTGTTGTGCGGGTTGTCCTGTGCATCGTAGGATGTTTAGAAACATCCCTGGTCTGCTACCCACTAGGTGTCAATAGCATCCCTCAGTTGTGATGAACAAATACATCTACAGACATTGCCACAGGTCCCCTGGAAGCAAGAGGCAAAATCTACCCAGGTGGAACCACACTGGTCTACTGTGATGAGCAGTGCCAAAGGCATGTGTGGATTTCAATCTGCAGGACTCTTCCTTTAATGAGTAATTTGTGCAAAATGGAGATGTAGGTTCTTCCAGGGAATATAGGTCAGAATACTCAGAGAAGGATGTTCTTGTCTTGACAATGCCATCAACTATTTTATGACCTTGTTGTTGTTTGACATCGAGTTGATTCTACAGAGAACTGCCCCCATAGGGTTTTCTAGGCTGTAATCTTTACCGGAGCAGTTTACCAGGTATTTCTCCTGTGAAGCCGCTGGTGGGTTTGAGCTGCCAACCTTTCTGTCAGCAGTCAAGCATTTAACCACTGCACCATCGGGGCTCCTTTTATGACCTTGGGCAAGTCATTCAACCTTTCTGAGCCTCATTTCCTTTCTTTGTAAAATAAGATTGTTGGACTTTTCTAGCTCAAAAATTCTATGGTATCCTCGACATCTGAATCCTTGGTGCATTGTCAAGATGGAGAACCAGCATTTGGAAGCTGCTAATGTTTTGGGGAAAATAAACACAGAGAAAGCACTCTGCTAAGTATTGTATGTCATCAAAAGCAACCTTTTCATTAGAAAACATAGCCTCTGGATGCGTTTGCCACATTACTTCTTTTTAAATGATCTTGTCAATTGCCTTCCTCATTATAAAGCGATCTTGTAGACTCTATTAACAAGAATTGCTGGCTGTTTATCTCTCTTGTAAATCTGATCTTCAGGAAAGGGGGCCAGATTTATAGGCAGCATTTTAAGAGTTCTTTCTCTTAGCCACAGAAGAGATACGGCCAACTAAAACTTCACTAGACCACTCAATCAATGTGATCTTGGATGAATTGTCTGAAAAATACAGTAATACTAGCTCCATTAACAATATATTTTTTATCTCTGCTGTGCCAGAGATGATATGGCACACTTCCATTTGTACCTAAATGGACGCTAGAAACAAGTATCATTAAAACAACAGCTTAGCCATTAAATTGCTCTGGCTTTCAATTCTTAATCTTGTGGTCAGGATTCAAAATGGATGGAGGGGAGGTTTGGAACTGGATATTCTCAAACCCTCCCTATGGTAACTAATGCACACACGCTATCACTGCCTGGAATCCACTTTCCCAGGTCTTTGCTTGGCTGACTCCTTCTCACTGTTCAAATGCCAGCAAAAGATTACTTTCTCAGTAAGTCCTTCCCTGCCCACCCTAGATAAAGTAAACTCTTACACTCTCTATATTATTTGTCTATCTGTTTATTGATTTTTTCTTTGCCATTCTACAAGCATAGTCCACCACTCATATGTCAGTTTGTCATACTGTTGTGGCTTATGTGTTGCTGTGATGCTGAAAGCTATGCCACTAGTATTTTGCATTCCAGCAGGGTCATCTGTGGTGGACTAAGATAGACTAGGAAGAAGGACCTGGCAATCTACTTCTAAAAAAAAATTGGCAGTGACAATGTTTTGAGTAGCAGTAGAACATTGTTTGACATAGTGCTGGAAGATGAGCCCCTCAGGTTGGAAGGCACTCAAAACACAACTAGGGAAGGCTACTTCCTCAAAGTAGAGTTGACTTTAATGATGTGGATGGAGTAAAGTTTTCAGGATATTCATTTGCTGACGTGGCATCACTTAAAAAAAGAAGAAACAGCTGCAAACATCCATTAATAATTGGAAGGTAGAATGTACAAAGAAGTATGAATCTAGGAAAACTAGAAGTCATCAAAAATGAAATGGAATGCATAAATATCAATATCCTAGGCATTAGTGAGCTGAAATGGACTGGCATTGGCCATTTTGAATGAGACAATCTTACAGTCTACTATGCCGAGAATGACAAATTGAAGAGGAACAGCATCTCATTCATGGTCAAAAAGAACATTTCAAGATCAGTCCTGAAGTACACCACTGTCAGTGACAGGGTAATATCCATACGCCTACAAGGAAGACCAGTTAATATGACTATTATTCAAATTTACACACCAACCACTAATGCCAAAGATGAAGAAATTGAAGATTTTTTACCAACTTCTGCAGTCTGAAATTGATCAAACATGCAATCAAGATGCATTGATAATTACTGTTATTGGAATACGAAAGTTGGAAACAAGGAAGAAGGGCCAGTAGTTGGATAATATGGCCTTGGTGATAGAAAAGATGCCAGAGATTGCATGATAGAATGCTGCAAGACTTATTCATTGCAAATCCCTTTTTTTAACAACCAAACGGCAACTATACACGTGGACCTTGCTGGATGGAATACACAGGAATCAAGTCAACTACATCTGTGGAGAGAGATGATGGAAAAAATTCAGCATCATCAGTCAGAACAAGGCCGGGGACAACTGTGGAACAGACCATCAATTGCTCATATGCAAGTTCAAGTTGAAGCTGAAGAAAATTAGAACAAGTCCACCAGAGCCAAAGTACAACTTTTGAGAATATCCCATCTGAATTTAGAGACCATCTCCATAATAGATTTATTGCACTGAACACTAATGACCGAAGGCCAGATGAACTGTGGAATGACATCAAAGACATCATGCATGAGGAAAGCAAGAGGTCATTGAAAAGACAGGAAAGAACGACCAAGATGGATATCAGAAGAGACTCTGAAACTTGCTCTTGAACGTCAAGTAGCGAAAGTGAATGGAAGAAATGGTGAAGTAACAGGGCTGAATGGAAGATTTCAAAGGGGGGCTAGAGGAGACAAAGTAAAGTATTATAATGATGTGCAAAGACCTGGACTTAGAAAATCAAAAGGGAAGAACACACTCGGCATTTTTCAAGCTAAAAGAACTGAAGGAAAAATTCAAGTCTTGAGTTGCAATACTGAAGGATTCTCTGGGCAAATTACTGAACAACACAGAAAGCATCAAAAGAAGATGGAAGGATACCACAGCCTCCACCAGACTAAGTCCAGCCCAACTAGGTGGTTCCCAGCTGCCCCCACTGACTGCTCTGACAGGGATCACAACAGAGGGTCCTGGAAAGAGCTAGAGAAAAATGTAGAACAAAATTCAAACTCACAAAGAAATACCGGACTTACTGATCTGATGGAGACTGGAGAAACCCTGCGAATATGGTCCTTGGACACGCTTTTAACTCAGTACTGACGTCACTTCTGACGTTCGCCCTTCAGCCAAAGATTAGACAGGCCTATAAAACAAGTAATAATACGAGAAGGCAGGAGGGGACAGGAAAGCTGGATGAATGGCAATGGGGAACCCAAGGTTGAGAAAGTGAGAGTGCTGACACGTCACGGGGTTGGCAACCAATGTCACAATACAGTATGTGTGTTAATTGTTTAATGAGAAACTAATTTCCTCTGTAAACCTTCATCTAAAGCACAATGAAAAGGAAGAAGAAGAGGCAATGAATACACAGTCACTGTACCAAAAAGAATTGGTCAAAGCTCAGCCATTTCAGAGACAGTACATGATCAAGAACCAGTGATACTGAAGGAAGAAGTCCAAGCTACACTGAAGGCATTGGTGAAAAATAAGGCTCCAGGAATTAATTGAAAACCAACTGAGATGTTTCAACGAATGGATGCAACGCTGGGAGTCCTCACTCAACTATGCCAAGAAATTTGGAAGACAGCTACTTGGCCAACCGACTGAAGAGATCCATATTTGTGCCCGTTTGAAAGAAAGGTGATCCAATGGAATGTGGGAATTGTCAAAAAATATCATTGATATCACAGTAAAATTTTGCTGAAGATAATTCAAAAACGGTTGCAGCAGTACATTAACAGGGGACTGCCAGGAATTCAAGTCAGATTCAGAAGAGGATGTGGAATGAGGGATATCATTGTTGATGTCAGATGGATCTTGGCTGAAAGCAGAGAATACCAGAAAGATGATTATCTGTGTTTTATTGACTATGCAAATGCATTCGACTGTGTGGATCATAACAAATTGTGGATAACATTGGGAAGAATGGGAATTCCAGAACACTTAACTGTGCTCATGCCGATCCTATACGTAGACCAAGAGGCAGTCATTCAAACAGAAAAAGGGGATACTGCATGGTTTAAAATGAGGAAAGGTGTGTATCAGGGTTGTATCCTTTCACCATACTTACTCAATCTGTATGCTGAGCAAATAATCCGAGAAGCTAGAATGCGTAAAGAACTCGGCATCAGGATTGGAGGAAGACTCGTTAACAACCTGCAACATGCAGATGACACACAACCTTGCTTGCTGAATGTGAAGAGGACTTGAAGCACTTACTGATGAAGACTACAGCCTTTAGTATGGATTACACCTCCACATAAAGAAAACAAAAATCCTCACAACTGGACCAATAAGCAACATCATGATTATGGAGAAAATATTGAAGCCATCAAGGATTTCATTTTACTTGGATCCATAATCAATGCCCATAGAAGCAGTAGTCAAGACATCAAATGACACACTTCATTGGGCAAATCTGCTGCAAAAGACCTCTTTCAAGTGTTAAAAAGCAAAGATGTCACCTTGAGGACTAAGGTGTGTCTAACTCAAGCCATGGTATTTTCAGTGGCCTCATATGCATGTGAAAGCTGGATAATGAATAAGGAAGACCAAAAAAGAATTGATGCCTTTTTTTTGGTGTGTATGTGTGCTTTAGGTGAAAGTTTACAGTTCAAGTTAATTTCTCATATAAAAATTTATGCACGTTTTGTTATGTGACACTAGTTGCAATCCCTATAATGTGACAGCACACTCCCCCTTTCCACCTCAGGTTTCCCTCATCCATCCAACCAGCTCCTGTCCCTTCCTGCCTTCTCATCCTCCCTCCAGACCTGAGCCGCCCATTTGGTCTCGTGTATCTGACTGAACTGAGAAGCACACTCTTCACGAGTATTATTTTATGCTTTATAGTCCACTCTAATCTTTGTCTGAAGTGTAGGCTTTGGGAATGGTTTTAGTTCTGGGTTAACAGACTGTCCTGGGGCCATGGCTTCAGGGGTTCCTCCAGTCTCAGTCAGACCATTAAGTCTGTTTTTTTTACGTGAATTTGAGTTCTGCACCACACTTTTCTCCCACTCCATCAAGGACTCTCTATTCTCTTCCCTGTCAGGGCAGTCATAGGTTGTAGCCAGGCACCATCTAGTTCTTCTGGTCTCAGGCTGATGGAGTCTCTGGTTTACGTGGCCCTTTTGTCTCTTGGGCTAATATTTTCCTTATGTCTTTGGTGCTCTTCATTCTCCTTTGCTCCAAGTGGGTTGGGACCTATTGATTCATCTTAAATGGCTGCTCATAAGCTTTCAAGACCCCAGACACCACTCACCAAAGTGAGATGCAGAACATTTTCTTAATGAAGTTTGTTATGCCAATTGACCTAGATGTCCCCCAAAACCATGGTCCCCAGATCCCAGCCCCAGCTACTCTGTCCCTCAAAGTGTTTGGTTGTATTCAGGAAACTTCTTAGCTTTTGGTTTAGCCCAGTTGTGCTGACTTCCCCTGTATTGTGTATTGTCCTTCCCTTCACTTGAATTGATGCCTTTGAATTATGGTTTTGGCAAAGAATATTAAATATATCATGGACTGCCAGAAGAATAAACAAATCTGTCTTGGAAGAAGTACAGCCAGAATGCTCCTTAGAAGTGAGGATGATGAGACTTCATCTCAGGTATTTTGGACATTTTATTAAAAGCGACCAGTCCCTGGAGAAGGACATCATGCTCCGTAAAATAGAGGGTCAGTGAAAAAGAGGAAGACCCTCAATGACATGGATTGACACAGAGGCTACAACAGTGGGCTCAAATGTGGCAAGGATTGTGAGGATGACACAGGACCAGGCAGTGTTTCGTTCTGTTCTGTATAGGGTTGCTATGAGTCTGAACTGACTCGATGGCACCTAACAATAACATAATAAGATAGGGGCTCTTTGACTTATTTATTGCTGTATCATTGGCACCTAGAACAGAATCAGTACATAGTAGGCATTCACTAGGAGCACTGGTGGCACAGTGCTTGGCTGCTAACTGAAAGGCCAGTTGTTCCCACCCACCAGCCACTCCAAGGGAGAAAAGATGTGGCAGTCTGCTTCCCTAAAAGATTTCAGCCTTGGAAACCCTATGGGGCCCTTTTACTCTTTCCTATAGGCTCGTTGTGAGTTGCACTTGACTCAATGGCAACGGGTTTGGTTTTTCAGTTTGGAGGCATTCACTATGTAAGTCTAGAATGGATGATGAATGAAATGCTCTTCCCTCCTCCTTGCTTAGATAGCTAGCTAGCTAAATAAACATATAGATAGCTGTCTTCAAGTTGACTCTGACTCATGGCAATCTCAGGTACGACAGAATGAAATGTTGCCCAGTTCTGCATCATCCTCATGATTGCCAGTAGGTTTGAGTTCATGGTTTTGGCTATTGTGACAATTTGTCTCACTGAGGGTCTCCTTTGCCCTCGCTGGCCCTCTACTTCACTAAATATTACGTTTTCCTCCAGCGATTGATCTTTTCCGATGATGTGTCGAAAGCAAGTGAGTTGGACAATGTTCTGCTGTTATCCATTAGGTTTTTATTGGCTGATTTTTGTGAGTCGATCATCAGGCCTTTCTTCCTAGTCTGTCTTAGTCTGGAAGTTCTGCTGAATCCTGTCCACCATGGGTGACCCTGTTGGTATTTGAAGTACTAGTGGCATAGTTTCCAGCATCAACACAATATGCAAGCCACCACAGCGCAACAAACTGACAGATGGGTTGTGGCCTTGCTCAGTTAACTCCCATTAATCATTGGGATCTCAGCTCAGACATCATAGCCCCAAGAAACTGTCTGCTAGTGACCCAGGCAGGCTGTGTCAAATCACCTGATTACACACTCTCGATAATACCATGAATCTCTCTCCCTCTTAGTACTAAACCAGTGGTTATCATCGAGGGTGATTTTGCCCTCCAGGGACAGTTGGTAATGTCTAGAGACATTTTTTGGTAATTACCACTGGAGGGGGTACGGGTACTACTGGCTTCTAGTGTGTAGAGGCCAGGGATGCTGCTAACCATCCTACAACGCACAGGACAGTCCCTACAACAAAGAATTGTCTAACCCAGAATGTCAGCAATGCCGAGGCTGAGAAACCTGGAAGTAAATAGATTGCCAATTTTACATTTATTTGTGTAATTCTTTGCTCAATGTCTGTCTCCCCCTCTGGACTATAAAATAATGACTAGAACTTGAGACTTGAAACCCATGAAACTTTATCCAGCCCCTCAACAATTAGGACCACCAGGCAGCTCACTCAGCTGTGGCCTTGACAGTTGCTAAATGGGGTTGATAATGAATTCTATTAGAAACAAGCCAAACATTAGTCCTTTTCTGTAGGAACAAAGCAGAATTGATATTTATCTATTTAACCATGCATAACAGAATCCATGAAGCAACCCCCAAAATGTAAAGAGCTAAGTACTGGAGAGTATTAAATTGTTATTATATAAAACTATCAACCACAGGAACACATAAAAGAATTCTGCAGTGGTCTTATCGTAAGAAAAACATGCGTACCTACAGCTTTTGGTGTTGGTGGCAGATGGGTAAATTGATTCCTGAAGGACCTGAGTTGTAATGTATATAAGAACAGCAACTAGGGATCCCCTCCATTTGAGAGAAGAATTTTCAGTTGCCATCAAGTGAATTCTGACTCATGTGACCCCATATGTGTCAGAGTAGAACTGTACTCCATAGGGGTTTCAATGACTGGTGTTTTGGAAGTTCATCACCAGGCCTTTCTTCAGAAGCACCTCTGGGTGGACTCAGACTTCCAGCATTTCGGTTAACAACCATGCACGTTAACCATTTGCATCACCCAGGGTGTCTGAGAGAAGAAGAGATTTCAACAAGAAGGAGAACGAGTGCTTCCATCTACCTAGAATGAAGAAACAGCAGAAAGAACCTTTATGAACTTGGTTAAAAGAAAGATCAGTCTACATAGACAGTGTTGTTGAAAAATGGCAAATCTTTAATCCCTGTAATGAGCAGCAAAGACTTCCTCCTCTTCCACTAAGTTTTGATGGTAAAAAGACATGCAGGTTTATGTGTTACATCGTTGTTGTGTGCCATCGAATTGATTCCAACTCATAGTAACACTACAGGATGGAGTAGAACTGTCCCATAAGGTTTCCTAGGCTGTAATCTTTATGGCAGCAGATTGCCAGGTCCTTTCTCCCTTGGAGCCACTGAGTGGGATCAAACCACCAACCTTTCGGTCAGCAGCTGACCACATAACCACTGCGCCACCAGGGCTCCTTCTTATACCATTCAATGTATCTAATTAAAGTAACAAAGGACATCCTGTCACTAACGGACATTGTTGAGTCTGTAAAGAATCTTTGGCCGGAGGTCTCTGGGTGGCACAAATGGTTAAACGCTCAACTACTAGTGAAGGGTTGGTGGTTTGGACCCAATCAGAGGCGCCGTGAAAGTCAGACCTGGTGATTTACTTCTGAAAGGTGACAGCCTTGAAAACCCTATGGGTCACCATGAGCTGGAATCAACTCGACAGCAACTAACAAGAACAACAACTTTTGGCTGGAAACGGAGTCTTTTCTCTATAGTTTGTGTGTCTTTCAGAATGCTTCCTGAAAGTTTTAATAGGAATCCAAGATATCCAAAGATTCACTTTTAGATTCTACACTTTTTATTAATAGATTCTTACCCCGGTTGATGGAGGCCTGAGATAGCGGGCACTGTTTGGCAGCCAATGCACTTCACCCAAACATACATATCACCAAGAGACTGTAAATACATGCTTTGAATTGGATTTAAAACAAAAAAAGATTTAGCTTAATCCTCACTGCCTTTAATGTTATCCCAAAAGGCCTCTCTACTGGTTTACTTTAGGGACTCAAAAGACTTAAAATTTCTGTCCTTCTCCACAACTTCAATAATCTGAAGTGAGAGGCCATTAGGAAACAGACTGTTAAAGGACTTTTGTTTATTTTCTTCTTAGTTTTGTTTTTAGTCTTTTCAAGTTTCCAAGGACTCAAAACGATGTTTGTGACCTGCTTTTTTTTTAAGCCAGTAAAGAGAAATTGACCCCAATGTGTTAGGAAGGAATCTGTTTCATGAGTAGTTAGATTTGATCTACTGAATTCCCAAATAATGTTATAATCATTCAGGACAAATCAAGACACACGTTTTTAAACAATCTTCTTTGCCATGTGAACCTCTTTTCTAAAGAAGGACACTCTGTAAAAATGCAGAGCACTGGCCTTGAAGTAGACTTCAAATATACACTGTGGTGCTAATTTATAGAGACGGTTCTATTTATAATTTCTGTGGTCCAGATGACATATTTTATCCTCTGCAATTATACTTAAAGGAACAGAAGTATGATACCCACTCTCCCACCTCTGAACCTCAAAACCTCAGGGCTTCATTTCCCTATATACATCTATGATAAGTGGTTCTCACCCGGGACAATTTTCCCCCCAGAGAAATCTGGCAACGCCTGGAAATATTTTTGGTGGCCACAGCTGAGACTGGGGCGGGTGCTACTGGTGTGTAGTTTGTAGAGGCCAGGGATGCTGCTAAACATCCTACAGTGCACAGGACAGCCCCCCACAGCAAGGAATCATGCAGCCCAAAACATCAATAGTGCCGAGGCTGAGAGACCCTGGGCTACGATTATCATCACCAGCATCCAGAGACTCAAATATGTACGTGCCCAACAGACGGTTTTTAGTACTGTGTTTTTAAAACAAGATTAACCTTTACTTCTCTTCCAAGCAGGTTAAAATATTAATGGAGAATCAATGATTTCCTCAGTTAAGACTCTCAGCATCAAGACTCCATTATTGACCTTTCAACATAACTCCTCTATTTTGGTACCTGGGAAAGCCATGTAATTACAGCTAGAAAAGTTCCATGAACAAGTCATCCAAGGAAATCCGAAGTTGGCACCTTCTCTGAGACTTCAGAGAAAAGGCTATTGATTTTCCACAGTCTTTTTTTTTCCCCCTCTAATGGGCTACACACTGTTATGTTACGTTTCTATTCTAAAAATGCCCAAATAACTAAATGCTGGTTCAGATGGCCCAGGTGTCTTAGTCCAATGCACCGTCCCTCAAGATGTGACCCAAAGGGAATAAGCACCAGTCAGCCTGCTTTGTGGGGGTGCCTGATAATGATGTTCTATTTACAGGAGGTGCCTGGTAAAGGCTCACTGACCAATTTTTCTTAAACTGGGTTCTCCCAGGGCATACCCTGGGCCAAGAATTGGGTGCTGCCATGAAACACGGCTGGGGGAGTAGCGTAAGTAGGACAAGGAAAGGGAAGGGTGTGCTCTCAGTCCCAGCCTCACTCTGATCCTGCAGGGGAGCTCTGTAGTGTAAAGTATACCCTGGAGTTTCCCTCACCTGGAGGCAAAGGGTCCCTGGGTGGTGTAAACAGTTAATGCACTCAGCTGTTAACTGAATGGTTGGCGGTTTGAGTCCACCCAGAGGCACCTCGGAAGAAAGGCCTGGTGATCTACTTCCTAGAATTCAGTCATTGAAAACTCTCTGGAGCACATTTCTACTCTGACACACGTGGGGTCGCCATGAGTTGGAGTCGACTTGACGGCAACTGGTAGTGATGGTGGAGGCAAGGGGACCGGGATTTTCTACTTACACATCAGCCAAGTCACTGGCGGTTGGCTGCTCTGGGTGATGGTGAGGAAACTCCTGGGCAATTTTGGCTCCCCATATAGGGAAGGCGACTAAGTGACAGTGCATAAGGCAGCTTCTGAAGAAGGTTCCACCTGGGAAGAGTTAGTAATAAAGCACGCAGGCACTGGTGGTAAAAGGAAACCGAGAGGATCCACTACTTCTGCTACTCCATAGTCTCGAAGTAGGGCAATGTCTGTAATGTGGGAGCTAAAATGTTCTTTCCTGCCATCAATTATTCATTCAACAAACATTTATTGAATTTCCACCATGTTCTGGAGATAAATGGTAAACAAGCCTGGACTGGACATGAACAGTGTGCAGTAAGCTGGAAGATAGTGCTGGAACGGGAAACAGGGGCTGCTGGGGGAGGCACATCTTAACAGAGGGAGAAATGGTCCTGGAGAGGCAACACTCAGTTTGAGATTTGAAAGACAAGTAGGAGTTATCCTGGCAAAAATGTCTAGCGTTTAAGATTGGGCAGCAGAGAGATGAAGGATTTCCTTGACCCAGAGACCAAGGTGAATGACATCCTGGGTGACACTTTAAACCTACTTACTGCCATTGAGTCGATTCTGACTCACAGCGACACTTCAGGACAGGGTAGAACTGATCCATAGGGTTTCCAAGGCTGTAATGTTTATGGGAGCAGACTGTCACATCTTTTTGCTGGGGAGCGGCTGGTAGGTTGGAACCGCTGACCTTTTGGTTAGCAGCCAAGTGCTTAACTGCTGTGCCACCAAGGCTCCTTGGATGACACTGTGGGTACTGAAAATAGTGGAAAAATAGGAAGCAAAATAATAGCATGTGTATAAATTATGAGTAGGAGTCCCTGGTTGGCGGAAAAGGTTAACGAGCTCAGCTGCTAACCAAAAGGTTGGACGTTCGAGTCTGCCCAGAGGCACCTCAGAAGAAAGGTCTGGGGATCTACTTCCAAAAAATCAGCCACTGAAAACCCTATGGAGCACAGTTTTGCTCTGACACATATAGAGTCACCATGAGTTGGAGATGACGCAATGGCAAATTTTTCTTTTTTTAGTTGTTTGTCCTTAAGCAAATGCTTCCAGACTCTTTCCTCCCAGAAGTCAGAGACATCACTGCAGTATTTCCTGGGGACTGTCTTTTTTGAAGGAGTTTATACTTGTTTTAGCATGTGTCCTAATGAGGACTAGGAAGGTCTTGAGAGCCATTGTGTTGAGGGTTAGGACCAGCTGGGAGAACATAGGTTTCATAAGCGGAGTGGAATTTTGCCAGAGACATGATGTCCTACAAAGGCAGAAATAAAGAAACAAACATAGTCTACTTAACCTGCCCCTCATGACTTACCAGGTGAATGATGTTAATGGGCACCTTGAACTGAAATAAAGTTCTGAAGAACTTCTTCTAGGGCAGCATTAATCCTCGATTGCTGGGTCCCAGGGGAAAGGCTGGAGTAGATGTGGGTAGCAGGGACATATAAGGGGTTCTGGGGCAGTGGCTTTTTACTAACTACTATACAAGTCAGACGACACTCGAAACTTGCTCTTGGACATACAGTAGCTAAAGCAAATGGAAGAAATGATGACGTAAAAGAGCTGAACAGAAGATATCAAAAGTCAGCTAGAGAAAACAAGGTAAAATATTATAATGAAATGTGCAAAGGCCTGGAGTTAGAAAAGCAAAAGGGAAAAATATGCTCAGGTTTCTCAAGCTGAAAGAACTAAAGAAAAAATTCAAGCCTTGAGTTGTAATGCTGAAGGATTCTATGGGCAAAATATTGAACGACGCAGGAAGTATCAAAAGCAGATGGAAGGAATACACAGAGTCACTGTACCAAAAAGAATTGGTCAACATTCAGCCATTTCAGGAGGTAGCATATGATCAAGAACTGATGGTATTGAAGGAAGAAGCCCAAGCTGCACTGAAGGCATTAGCAAAAAACAAAGCTCCAGGAATTGACGGAATACCAACTGAGATGTTTCAACAAAGGGATGCAGCACTGGAGGAACTTACTTGCCTATGCCAAGAAATTTGGAAGGCAGCTACCTGGCCCACCAACTGGAAGAGATCCATATTTGTGCCTTTTCCAAAGAAAGGTGATCCAACAGAATGTGGAAATTATTGAACAATATCATTAATATCACGCAAGTAAAATTTTGCTGAAGATCATTCAAAAGCAGTTGTAACAGTACATCAACAGGAACCGCCAGAAATTCAAGCTGAATTCAGAATAGGATGTGCAATGAAGGATGGATCCTGGCTGAAAGCAGAGAATACCAGAAAGATGTTTACCTGTGTTTTATTGACTATGCAAAGGCATTCTATTGTGTGGATCATAACAAATTATGGATAACATTGCCAAGAATGGGAATTCCAGAACACTTCATTGTGCTCCCGAGGAACCTGTACATAGACCAAGAGGCAGTCGTTCGAACAGAACAAGGGGATACTGCGTGGTTAAAATCAAGAAAGGTGTGTGTCAGGGTTACATCCTTTCATCATACTTATTCAATCTGTATGCTGAGCAAATAATCCGAGAAGCTGAACTATATGAAGAAGAGTGTGGCAACAGAATTGGAGGAAGACTCATTTACAACCTGTAATATGCTGATGACACAGCCTTGCTTGCTGAAAGTAAAGAGGACTTGAAGCACTTACTGATGAAGATCAAATACTACAGCCTTCAGTATGGATTACACTTCAACAAAGAGAAAACAAAAATCCTCACAACTGGACCAATAAGCAACATCATGACAAATGGAGAAAATATTAAAGTTGTCAAGGATTTCATTTTACTTGAATCCACAATCAACACCCATGAAAGCAGCAGTCAGGAAATCAAGTGACGTGTTGCACTGGGTAAATCTGCTACAAAAGATCTCTTTAAAGTGTTAAAAAGCAAAGATGTCAATTGCCTCATATGCATGTGAAAGCTGGACAATGGATAAGGAAGACCAATGAAGAACTGATGCCTTTGAATTATGGTGTTGGCAAAGAATATCGAATATACCATGGACTGCCAGAAGAATGAACAAGTCTGTCTTGGAAGAAATATAGCCAGAGTGCTTCTTGGAAGCCAGGATGGAGAGACTTCATCTCACGTACTCTGGACATGTTATCAGGAGGGACCTGTCCCTGGAAAAGGACATCATGCTTAGTCAAGGAGAGGGTCAGTGAAAAAGAGGAAGAACCTCAACGAGATGGACTGACACGGTGGCTGCAACAATGGGCTCAAACATAACAGCAATTGTGAGGATAGCACAGGACCGGGCAGTGTTTCCTTCTGTGGTACGCAGGGTCACTATGAGTCGGAACCGACTTGACAACACCTAACAAAAACAACAACATACAAGTATTTTCCTATTTTTAAAGCTGGTAAGTCCCCATGATGTGTATCAGCTGAAGCATTATATGAATCAAGTGGGATGGACATAAGGAAAAAAGTCTAAAATCTTAGTAGCAGAAGTAGTAATTTCTGTCCTTGTTTTGGGTAGAGACATGAGTAGTGGGACCATTTTATTTTTCTCTTTACGATAAGAAAAACCAAAATACAAGTATAAAAATAAATAGTAACTCTGTTAGAGATCAGTAGGGGGTGGTGGGGACTATGGCAAACTTGAGAGGTGTGCCTGATCTAATGGGAACAACTGCCACTGAAGTGAAGACAATTTTCACCACGTGGAAATACAGCCCAGGATTGGCAAACTTCTAATTTTTCAAGGGAAGCCAAAAATACCAGTTTTTAAGAGATGTCTCCTGAGTTTTAAATGTTGGTAGTCAATTAAAAAAATTTTTTTTAAATACTATGTGAGCCAAACAAAATGTGTCTATGGGTTGGATTTGGCCTGTGGGTTATGAGTTTGCAAGGCTCTGATTCTCCAAAGGGTCTAGGTTCTTGTGTCCCTCTGTCTTGCTGTTATCCCCTTCTTTCAGCCTGCCTCTTCCCTCAATTCCCAGAATTCCCTGGGGCCGATGTACCAGACTGTCCATTTCCCTGGATTGAGGCAATCCACTGTTTCTTACAGTGCTGGTTATAGGTGACACGGGTGCTGGGGACATTTTAGAGATGCTGATTGAATGATGGGTACAATTGAGTCTGCTCACATTATCATTCTTGAGAGGAAATGGCTGAGGCTGGTGGAGGTTTCACGGCCAAGCGTAAGACAAGGACAAACAATCAGGATAGGGAGCAAGGCAATAAAACATAAGAGGTAGGCAGCCCTCTGGGCTTTTCATGACATCCCAGGCCCCACAGGATTATCCAGATAAATCTCCATATATCTTATTAGCATTTATTACAGAAGGTATAATGTACCTGTCATTTGAAGTTATTGAGAATAGTAACAAAATACTCAATGACCTATAAATGGCTACGTGGCTTCCAACCTACCTCAATTTATCAACCTGCTCTATGGGATACATCATTCCCTTCTGAGCCATCTCTACTCTAAATAGGGAGATGTAACTTGCTTCAAAGTCAGCCTTCAAAGGAACGAGAGCTATAATACGGTGAATCACATCATGTGTGCATTTAGCTTATTCAGATTCAACTCTATAAGCTTGGCAAAAACAGAAATAGCCTTTGGTTCACCCTTCTTCCCCTTGTCTTTCAAACTAGACTCTGGACACCAGTGCTTCAGGAGGAGAGAAGCCACAGCCAAAATGCAAAAAGAAACAAAAAGATGTTAATTTCTGTTTTGCCCTTCAGGGGATTGAGCCCTGTTGACTTAAGGGCAATTAACGGATCTTCAAAGGAAATTATATATATATATATATATACACACACACACACACATATATATGTATATATATACATATATATTTTTTTTGCTTAGTTCCTTTCAAAGCTGATCCTTTCATAAGATGAAACTTATTGATAATTATAGTAATAACAGCTATCACATGTTGAGTTCCTTCTATATGCCAAGCACTGAGCTAAACACATTACAATATAAAGTTTGTATGCACTGACTTATTCAGTCTTCCCAGCAATCCTATTGTTCCAGGCACTATAATCATCCACATTTTACAAATGAAACAGGGGCACAGGTATAGTAACCAGTCTAAGATCACATGGCTAATAAATAACAAAGCTCAGGCCATCTGACTCACATGACTTACATGTCCTTTGCTTATATTCTTTGAAGGGAATATTAGAATATTAGTAGTTATCCTCCGAAAGATTGGAGTTTTGAGTCCACTAGAGGTACCTCAGAAGAAAGGACTGGCAATGTGTTTCTGAAAAAATCAGCCATTGAAAACCCTCGGAAGCACAGTTCCTCTCTGACACACATGGGGTCACTATGAGTCAGAATCAACTCAAAGGTAACTGGTTTACCAATGCTGGTAAAGAATCATTGCTCATTCAACAGCAACAATATCAGCGACAACAATAACAATACTCATAATCATAACAAATCCTTAGTAAGATGGGTGCACCAGGTAGTGAAACTAGACACTTGTGATGAATTACTGGAGTCATTCATCTAGTTGAAAAGACAGAGATATAAACAAATGATTAAAGTACAAGTTTAGAGCTGGAATTCAGATCCTCGATGCATACTGTCATTAAGTCCCAGCCCTCAGCCTTGAAAAGAGTTGGAAACTCCTGGTTAACTCCTCAGATCTCTAGGTAAAGAATCTGCAACAGCAAGTTATGCCTCTGGGCAAGCCAGGTAGAATCAACTCACCCTTCTTAATGAGTTGTCCTAAGCTTGTTAATAACCCTGGAGTCTGCAACTTTTAATATCTAATTGTTCTGACATCATACACAGAGGATTTCTCCTGGGGCAGGATTTCCTAATGTCCTCACAGTTCAATCTAAACTTTTTTTACTGAGAAGCCTGCCAAGCATTAGGCAATAGTCAAACCACTAAGAAGCTGCAAGGACAGTGCTTCTCCCTTCTCTCTGGAGTCTTGCTAATGGTCCAACAAAATGGAGCAGATCAAGAAAGCAGGTACCATCGAACCCACCACACAAACAGAAGCCAAGCCCAGGAATCCTCTTGTACACTTCAGGGTTTAGAGGCTTAGATTACATTGGGCTAGGAAGATACAGATGCATCTTTGACTGCAAGAAAGTAGGAAGTTGGGATGAATCGAAGATAAGTTTAAGCAAAATGATTCTTCTATCCAATGTATTTGCGGAGGAGATTTTTCCTTTGAATTTTACGAATACTCTAAGTATTGCAAGGAGGAACAGCAATGCTGCTGATATTCTTTGGAGAGTGTGGTCTTCTGGGAAGTGAGGACTCTACAGAGGAGTTGTTAGTGACTTTCTGGTCTGTTGGAACATTGCCTTGTAAAGATCTGGGAGCAAGGCAATAAAACATAAGAGGTAGGCAGCCCTCTGGGCTTTTCATGACATCCCAGGCCCCATAGGCTTATCCAGATAAATCTCCATATATCTTATTAGCATTTATTACAGAAGGTATAATGTACTGAAAATCTCCTCTGTGTTACGTATTGAGCAATGAGATCTGTATCCATTACATCCAACCCCCAAGTAAGACAAAAATGGCAGAACTAATTCAATCCATATTGAAGGTCTCTTTAAGGTACACATTCTTAATGGGAGCCATGTCCTTTCTAAGAGGGTGAAACTTGGTTTTGGGAGGATATAAAAACAATCTTACCCTTTTTATGTTTAAAGAACAGATATACGTACAGTACATGAACAGATATGCATAATATTTGAGGTATTAAAGTTTATGGGCTAGGAGTGGTGATTAAGAAAAAAAAAAGTCCAGAAAGGCTCCTTAGGTAGACATAGTGAAGAAAAAAAAAAAAAAAAGTTTGAGGAACACTGCTTTAAGAGATGGCCAACTCCTAGAGTTTTTGTGAATTTTGTGGTTTTTAATATTCTACTGTACTGTGACAAGAAAAATTGAGCTATTTTTATCATTAGTCAATAAATTATGACTCAAAATTTTCATTTTATATACTTGATTCCATATACTCTTGTGTTTCAGGTTCTTTCATGTTTTGAAATTTTAAAAGAATAATTCTCTCTTAGGATTCAAGGGACTTTGCGATGGGTTGGGAGCACATTGTACTACATAGAACAGCGCACACAGCCTTCCCCTCTCCTGCCTCCTTGTAACCCACGCTCCCTGAGGCTGTGCTTATGTATAATTTTCACAACAACCCGGAAAAGATAGACGTTATTCTTTTACAGATAAAGGAGATTAATGTTTTTGAAAGGTTGAATTATTTCCCCCATATTCTCACAGCTGGTTTGTGGTGCATTTGGGATTAAAATCCGGTTCTAGAAGGGCCCAAAGTCCATGCATACTTGATCCACTACCCCAGAGTTCTCAATATGGTGGCCTGAGAGCCAGATACAGCTCACAGACATGTTTTATTTGGCTAACTCAAAAACCAGTTGTTGTCGAGTCAACCCTGACTTATAGAGACCCCATGCGTGTCAGAGGAGAACTGTGCTCCATAGGGGTTTCACTGGTTGATTTTTCCAGAAGTAGTTCGCCAGGCCTTTCTTTCAAGGCTCCTCTGGGTAGGCTCAAACCTCCAACCTTTTGGTTAGCAACCAAGTGTGTTAACTGTTTGCATCACCCAGAGACTCCTTTGGCTAACTTAGTGTCCTGAAAATATTTGAATTTGCTGTCGACTTTTAAAACTTGGGAGACCTTTACATTAAAAAATCTGGATTTGCAACTTCTTTTTAAAAGATTAAAGGCTGTCATACTGAGCTTATATCCTACTTGGCTGCAAATGACTGAAACTAAGCGACGGCCACTTTTAAAAATAGCGTATGCACACTTAAGCTTACCTAAATCGTGGCCTCTCCCTATTGCCTTACACCCAAACCTCTTTATTCAAAGGCCCTGTACACATTAGACGCTATGAACCCTGATCTACCATATGTGGTAGGTCTGATTCCTTTTGATTCCCAATATTTTCTAATATTCTTGTCTGTCTCATCAGTACTTATTCTTCTCACTCATTCATGCAATGATGTTAAAGACTGAATTACAAGTTCAGTTTAATTTATTACTTTATTCTTTCTTATTTTCTAGATTCCTCAAGCAGACTAACTTTCTCAGTTATTTCCAATAAAAATGAAACCAATTTTGTCATCTTTCAATGGCTGTTATATTTCACCTGAAAATCCTTTTAATTCATTGCTTATTTCCTTAGGGTCTCCATTTCTGAAATTCATATGTTGTTAAGCCTTAAATATTCATTTTCTCCTCAGCCGTTTTGAGCTACACTGCCAGGGCATATCAATTTTACTTCACAGTTCAGAGTTCTGATTAGTGATTATGTGAGGACTTTTTCTCCCCTGACCTTGTATGGGTTAAACTGAGCTAATGGGTCTATATAAAGCTCTTTACTTTTGAATTCCTTCCTTGCAAGTATCTTTATTTTGACTTGTGGTACTTGGTAGATTAAGTGCTTGAAAAAGAAGTGGTCTGCAGGCCAATTTTAAATGAAACTCAAGAACTTGATCAGGGAGAAGGAAGAAACACTCGAGGAGTGTAATTTGTTGACGCAGTCTGTTCTGTCAACAGCTCCACTGCTATGAAGCCTTGAGTACCCAGAAGCAAACACAAAGGAAAGACGCAGTAAATAAGAGGAGGCATTTCCAGCCTGGAAGCAAATGTTCATGTCCTCACATGGTGGTTAACACTGTTCCATTCGTTACTCTGGTAATGCACGTTTCACAAATAACATCTGGCTCTCCAACAGTGACCTAACTAACCACAGAAAACACGAACATCAAACTCTGTCTTAGTTATCTAGTGCTCCTATAACAGAAATACCACAAGTGGATGGCTTTAACAAACAGAAATTTATTCTCTCACAGTTTAGGAGGAAAGAAGTCCGAATTCAGGACACCAGCTCTAGGAGAAGGCTTTCTCTCTCTGTGGACTCTGGGGGAAGGTCATTCTCTCCTTTCAACATCTATGGGCCCAGCTTTCCTTGGAAATCTCCATGAGCCTCAGCATTACTCTTACCCTGGGTCTAGGAGGTTCTCAGTGCAGGGACCCAGGGCCCAAAGGACACACTCCACTTCCAGCTCTTCTTTCTTGGTGGTAGTAGGTAGGTCCCTCTCTCTCGGCTCGCTTCTTTCTCCTTTTATCTTTTGTAAGATAAAAGGTGATACAGGCCACATCCCAGGGAAACTCCCCTTACATCGGATCAAGGCTGTGACTTGAGTAAGGGTGTTGCATTCCTCACCCTAATCCTCATTAATATGACCTAATCCTGCCTCATTAACATAATGGACAGCTCACTCCCAAATGAGACCATAACCACATAGAGGCTAGGACTTACAACACATCACAAAATGGAGGAAACATCTGGCCCAACCCTTTTCTTTATACAGTTACTTTAAATATTTTATTTGTATATTAACCTACTTTTAGCATAAATCACAGAGGGTAGAATTTTACTTTTTGTCCCAAATTTATTATACACCTATTGTGTTCATTGTTGTATTCATTCATTCATGCACACATTCCTTCATTCTACAAACATTTTGTTGTTGGTTGCTGTTGAGTTGGCTCCAACTCATGGTGACCTTATGTATAACAGAATGAAATATTGCCTGGTCCTGCTCTATCTTCTTGATCGTCGTTTGCATATTTGAGTCTATTTTTGTGACTATCATGTAGTGCCTTCCAACCTAGGGGGCTCATCTTCCAGTACCAGAGAGGACAATATTCTGTTGTGATCCATAAGATTTTCACTGGCTAAATTTTGGAAGTAGATTGCCTAACCTTTCTTCCTAGTCTTAGTCTGGAAGCTCCACTAAAACCTGTCCACCATGGGTGACCCTGCCAGTGTTTATTTGAAATACTGGTGGTATAGCTTCCAGCATCATCGCAACGTGCAAACCACAACAGCGTAACAAACTGACGGACAGGTTTTAGTGGCCTTTATATCTACCACTAAGGAGCCTTGGTGGAACAGTGGTTAAGCAGTTGGCTGCTAACCTAAAAGTTGGTGGCTCTAACCCACCAGTCACTCCATGGGAGAAAGATGTGGCAGTCTGCTTCTGTAAAGATTACAGCCTTAGAAACCCTATGGGCAGTTCTGTCCTGTCTTATAGGGTAGCTATGGGTTGGAATCAACTCAAAGGCAATGGGTTTGGCTTGGGTTTATATCTACCACTGAGGAGTTTTAAAACTACAGATGCCATGGTCCCAGGCTCAGACATTGCTCTAGAGTGAGACTGAGGCATTGATACTTTAAAAAATATCCCCATATATTTCTACTGGTTAAGAGCCAGTGCTTAGGGGGAATTTTTCAGCATGGGTCCCTTTTTAACAGGTGACTATTTTAAGCCTTGTAGTGGAAGATTTTTTAAATTAAGGATAGACATACCTTGAGATAATAATAATGTGCCTCAATAACTTATAATGAGGACAGTTAACATTTACTAGTGTCATAGGTATTGGGCTAGAGGTATTTCATATTTAACATATTATTTAATTTCCACGTTAGTCCTGTAAGCTAGATATTATTATCCTTGTTTTGTGTTGAGGAAAAGATATTCAGAAACTGTGCCTAAGGTAACAAGGTTAGAAGTGGTTTAGTGTTGAGATGTGAAGCTCCAGTATCTGACTCCAAAGCTGTGTTCTTTCTACTCTGTACAGTCATTCAGAACTTTGATTTCAACATATGTCTATTCCTAGGAGGAGGCCCTGGGCAGTGCAAACGGTTAAGCACTCACCTGCTAATCTAATGATTAGAGGTTTCAGCCCACCCAGAGGTGCCCTGGAAGAAAGACCTGGTGATTTACTTCTGAAAAATCAGCCACTCAGAACCTTATGGAGCACAGTCTACTCTGACACAGATGGGGTCATTATGAGTCAGAGCTGATTTGATAGCAACTGTTTTTTGTTATTGTTTTATTTCTATTAAGAAGTGATTTTTTTTTTTCCCACAAAGTATTTTCAAACACATGATCTCATTCTGATCACATGGAGCATGTAAGCATAGAAGATAGGAGGCACTGGGGCTCCAAGAAGGGGCATGAACCCCTAAAAGCCACTCAGCTGGTTCTGACTAGTGATGAGTCTGAACTCCAGCCTAGGTGGAGCTACAAATCCTGGGCTTTTCCCATTGTGCCATGCTTCCTCATTTCCGTCTTTTGGCCGCAACTGACTGGCTCAAAGGTGGAACCTGTCCTGTTGTTGTTAGTTACCGTCAAGTCATTTTTGACTCATAGCGACCCTGTGTGATAGAGTAGAACTTCCCCATAGGGTTTTCTGGCCTGGAATCTTTATAGGAGCAGATCGCCAGGTCCTTCTCCTGCTGGGTTCGATCCAACAACTTTTTAGTTAGCAGTTGAGTGCTTAATCCATTGCACCACCAGGGCTTCTTGGAACCCATCCTAGTTTTGGCCAACCATATTCTACTCCCCCTTCTCTTATTTAGAAATTTCACTTAGTAGCTCTCTTGCTGACTTTCTGAAGGTCATTCATTCCCCATTGTGAAGGCTGACTTTAATTTCTGCCCTTGGGTTTTGTGAGTACCCTCGTGACTCAATACAGTAAACTCCTTTTTACTTGAACAAATTAAGTTTCCACTTCTTTAAATCAAACGTCCCTTGACTACGTTAACGACCATTTTTGTATAGATACAATTTCATAATTTTGAGCTCCCTTACAGTGAGTTATATTTTATTCCTAAGTATCTCCCAAATTACTCTATCAGTTTGGACAATTTTAATTGCCAATGGCAGAAACGAACATCAAACTAGTGGGGAAAGGGAAGTTTTTTTGCTATTGTAATTGAAATGTCCAGGATTTGTTTCTGACATGGTTGCATCCAGTGGACTAAACGATATCATCAGGAAAGTGCCTCTCTACCTCTCTTGACCCAGTTTTCTTCTCTGGGAGCTTTATTCTCAGGCAGGCACACAGCAGGAAATACAGCCACCGGTGGCTCCAAGAATGCATCCAATTGGTTTAGCACTCCCAGTGCAAAAAGAGGACCTCTTCCCACCTGGTTCCAGGGAAACACCCAGACTGACCCTCATTGGCTCACACTGGGTCTTCAGCCCATCCCTGAACCAATAATGGTGGCCCATGAGATGCAGTGCTCTCATTAGCCAGGAATTGGGCACATGTGCCCCCAGAGCTGGGACTGGCATCAGTTTCTACTGAACTACAAGGATGGAGCGAAGAGTGGTTCCCCATGGGAAGATTTGGGATTTATTTCTGGAGGGAATGTTGGGCAAGCAAAACAAAAGCTGTTCATAAACTCACCTACTTGTTAATTTTCCAACCTGCTTCCTTTATCAACAGTTTGTTTTCTTTGTATTTTTTTTCAAACTTATTAATGACTGCATTCTTAATTTTGACTGTTTCTTTGTTCTCCTCAAGGAATTTATTTATGGCAGCGCACAGGTTCTTTGTTCCCTTTCTTGTTTTTAGTACCTACTTCTTTTATTTTAGAATAGTGTGTCTTTAATCATGCTTTGGGAAAGTCGTATTATCTTTGTATGAAACATTTAATACATTTACTTGAATAGTAATTTGGACAGAAACCCAAATATAGTGATTCAAGTCCTTGAACCACTCACTAATCCAGATTGTTTTAGTACCATTTGTGGGGCTCTTTAAACATTTCTTATAAATGGAAATAAGTTCATGACCCTATAGACCTCAAGATCTACAAATAACTTCAGAGACCCAGACAGAAATTATGAGGACAAAACTTTATCTAATCGTTCCCCTAAGACTCCATGGAAAATTCTGTAACTTTGCCACATTGTCCCAACTGCCATGTCCAAAGGATATTTGTTTAGTCCTTAACACTTTGGAAGGCTTCGACGCACTGGGAATGTTGATCCACTTTTCCTTCTTGAAATTCTTTATTTCTTTGGCTTCCATGAAAGCACGTCTGGATCTCCTCCTACCTCTCCGTCCACCACTCCTTCTGCCCCTTTTGTAGTTTCCTCCTCCATCATCAGCGCTTTAAATATTGGTGGTCCCCAAGATTCTGCCCTTGGCCCTCTGTGATCCTCATCTCACCTACACCTTAATCTGGATGAAGTCATCCACTTGCATATTTCCAGTTCCCACCTATTTGCTGATGCCTCTTAGTGGTTAAGAGCTCAGCTGCTAACCAAAACGTCAGCAGTTTGAATCCACCAGCTGCTCCTTGGAAACCCTATGGGGTCACTATGAGTCAGAACCAACTAGACGGCAATGGGTTTGATTTTTTCGGTTTTCTTTAGACTGGGGAGTCCCTGGGTGGTGCACACAGTTAATGTGCTCAGCTCCTAATTGAAAGCTTGGTGGCTGGAGTCCACCCAGAGGTGCCTTGTAAGAAAAAGGTGCCCGGTGATGCACTTCTGAAAAATCAGCCATTGAAAACCCTGTGGCACGCAGTTCTACTCCGACACTTATGGGGTCACCACAAGTCACAGCCAACTTGATGGCAGTTGGTTACTGGTTTCTTAATACTAGACTTCATCTTTGATCTCTCTCTAGCAAGCTTCAGATTTACAGGCATACCTCAATTTATTTTGCTTCACAGATATGTTTTTTTCACGTTGAAGGCTTCTGGTAACCCTGCGTCAAGCAAGTCTATGGGCGCCATTTTTCCAACTGCATGTGCTCACCTCATGTCTCTGTGTCACATTTTGGTAATTCTTACAATATTTCAAACTTTTTCATCATTATTATATCTGTTATGGTGATCTGTGATCAGTGACCTTTGATGTTACTATTGTAATTGTTTTGGGGCACCATGAACCACACCCACATAAGATGGTGAACTTAATTGATAAATGTTGTGTGTGTTCTGACTGCTTCACTGACCAGCCATTCCCCTGTCTCTCTCCTTCTCCTCAGGCCTCCCTATTCCCTGAGACACAACAATATTGAAATTAGGCCAATTAATAACCCTACAATGGCCTCTAAGTGTTCAAGTGGAAGGAAGAGTTGCATGTCTCTCACTTTAAATCAAAAGCTAGAAATGATTAAGCTTAGTGAGAAAAGCATGTTGAAAGCCGAGATAGGCTGAAAGCTAGGCCTCTTGTGCCAAACAGTTAGCCAAGTTGTGAACGCAAAAGAAAAGTTCTTGAAGGAAATTAAAAGTGCTCCTCCAGTGAACACACGAATGATAAGAAAGTGAAACAGCCTTATTGCTGATACGGAGAAAGTTTTAGTGGTCTGGATAGAAGATCAAACCAGCTACAACATTCCCTGAAGCCAAAGCCTAATCCAGAGCAAGGCCCTAACTCTTTTCAATTCTATGAAGGCTGAGAGAGGTGAGGAATCTGCAGAAGAAAAGTTTGAAGCTCGCAGAGGTTGGTTCATGAGGTTCAAGGACAGTTGTCTCCACACCATGAAAGTGCAAGGTGAAGCAGCAAGTGCTGATGTCGAAGCTGCAGCAAGTTACCCAGAAGATCTAGCTAATCGATGAAGTTGGCTACACTAAACAACAGATTTGCGATGTAGATGAAACAGCCTTATACTGGAAAAAGATGCCATCTAGGACTTTCATAGCTAGAAAAGAAAAGGCAATGCCTGGCTTCAAATCTTCAAAGGACAGGCTGACTGTCTTGTTAAGGGCTAATGCAGCTGGTGACTTTAAGCTGAAGACAATGCTCACTTACCATTCTGAAAATCCTAGGGCCCTTAAGAATTATGCTAAATCTACTCTGCCTGTGCTCTATAAATGGAACAACAAAGCCTGGATGACAGCACATCTGTTTACAACATGGTTTACTGAGTATTTTAAGCCCGCTGTTGATACCTACTGCTCAGGAAAAAAAGGATTCCTTTCAAAATATTACTGCTCATTCACAATGCACCTGGTCACCCAAGAGGTCTGATGGAGATCTACAAGGAGATTAATGCTGTTTTCATGCTCGCCAACACAACATCCATTCTGCAGCCCATGGGTCAAGGAGTAATGTTGACTTTCAAGTCTTATTTAAGAGATACACTTTGTAAGGTTATAGCTGGCATAGGTAGTGATTCCTCTGATGGATCTAGGCAAAGTAACTTGAAAACCTTCTGCAAAGGCTTCACCATTCTAGATGCCTTTAAAACATATGTGATTCATGGGAGGAGGTCAAAATATCAACATTAACAGGCGTTTGGAAGAAGTTGATTCCAACCCACACGGATACCTTTGAGGGGTTCAAGACTTCAGTGGAGGAAGTAGCTGCAGATGTGATGGAAATAGCAAGAGAACTAGAGTTAGAAGTGGAGCCTGAAGATGTGACTGAATTGCTACAATCTTGTGAAAAACTTTAACAGATGAGGAGTTGCTTCGTGTGGATGAGCAAAGAAAGTGGTTTCTTGAGTTGGAATCTACTCCTGGTGAAGAGGCTATGAACATTGCTGAAATGACAACAAAGGATTTAGAATATTACATAAACACAGTTGATAAAGCAGTGGCAGGGTTTGAGAGGATTGACTCCAATTTTGAAAGAAGTTCTACTGTGGGTAAAATGCTATCAAACAGCATCATGTGCTACAGAGAAATCTTTTGTGAAAGGAAGAGTCAATCGACGTGGCAAACTTCCCTGATGTCTTATTTTCCGAAATTGCCACAGCCACCCCAACTTTCAGCAACCACCACCCTGATCAGTCAGCAACCATCGGCATCAAGGCAAGACCCTTCATCAGCAAAAAGATTATGACTTGCTGAAGGCTCACATGATGGTTAGCATTTTTTAGCAATAATGTATTTTTAATTAAGGTATGTGCATTGTTTTTTTAGACATAATGCTATTATACTTAATAGACTACAGTATAGTGTAAACATAACTTTTATATGCACTGGGAAACAAACAAAAAAAAATTCACGTGACTCGCTTTATTGCAGTGGTCCGGAACCTCACCCACCATATCTCCAAGGTGTGCCTGTATATATGCAACAGCTTGTAGACTTCTCCAAGCAGGTCTCCAGGTATTTCCAATGTAATACATCCAGAACTGAACTCAAGACCTTTTCCAGCAGTCTGCCTCTTTCCACGCTCTCTGTACCACTGCCTTAATGCAAACACTTCTCATCTCTCACCTCCACAGTCTCTCAGCTGCATCCCTGACTCCTGTCATGTTTCCCTCACATTTATTCACCCCCACGCCATCCAGGTAGTCGAACTAAACTGGACGCGACCGTTCCCAAGCTCATAATCCCGCTATGGCTCCCTGTCACCTTCAGGGTATATTCTAGCCCAGGGGTGGGCAAATTCCTTCATAAAGGGGCCAGATAGTAAATATTTTAGGCTTTGTAGGCCAAGAGGCAAAATCAAGGGAATTATGTAGGTACTTGTTGTGGTTGTGTGCTGTTGAGTCAATTCCAACTCACAGTGACCCTAGGACAGAGTACACCTGCCCCATAGGGTTTCCTAGGAGCAGAACGCGAGGTCTTTTCTCCTGCAGAACCGCTGGTGGTTCAAACCGTCAACCCTTCCGTTAGCAGCTAAGCACTTAACCATTGTACCAAGAGGGCTCAATGTAGCTATTTAAAACCATAAAAAACCACTCTTAACTTGTGCACTGTACAAAAACAGGCAACGGGTCAGATTTGGCTTACAGGCCCTAGTTTGCCGACCCCTGGTTTAGCCTATTCTGCTCATAGGGCGCATGAGGTTCTGCATGCCCCAGCCCCTCTATACCTCTCTCTGTTCTCATTCATCACCACTCTCTGCCTCACACCTTATGCTTCAGCAATGCTGCACGGCTCTTAGAGTCAGGCTCCATGCTGTTTCCAGTCTCCCAGCTTTGCTTATGCTGCTCCCCCTGTCCCATGTGTTCCCCTTTCCTCAGCTCCTCTGGCAGGCCTACTTCTACTCATCTGTCACTCTTCTGCTCAAGGACCCCTTCCTCTAGGAAGCATTCCTGTCCTCTCCCCATCTCTTGGCTAACTTACATGTTCCATTCTGAGCTCCCACAATTCCCTGTGCCTATTCCCATCATCCCCTCATCACATGGTAGCATACCTACTTCTTTTCATGCCTGTAGGTATTAAATACTAGACTATGAGTTTTATTAATCCTATATCTTCAGTGGTACAGTGGTTAAGCGCTCAGTGGCTAACTGAAAGGTCAGTGGTTTGAACCCATCAGCCACTCTGTGGCTGTGGCACGAGTGCTCCTGTAAAGATTTATAGCCTTGAAAACCCTATGGGGTGGTTCTACTCTGTTCTATAGAGTTGCTATGAGTCGGAATTGACTTGACGACAACGGGTTTAGTTTTTTTTTTTTTTTTAATGTCCCCAGTGCTTAGCACAGGGCTTGACACACAACACACATTCAGTAGATGCCTACTGGCACTTAACTTGTTGTTAGCTGATGTCGAGTTGGCTCCTGACTCATAGTGATCCCATGCACAATGCAATGGAATGAAATGCTGCCTGGTCCTGTACCATCCCCGTGATCACTTATGGAACAGACCCTTGTGATCCATAGGGTTTTCATTGGCTGATTTTTGGGAATAGACAACCAGGCCTTTCTTCCTAGTCTGTCCTAGTGTGGAAGCCCCACTGAAACTGTTCAGCATCATAGCAACACGCAAGCCTTCAGTGACAGACGAGTGGTGGCTGCACATGAAGTGCATTGGCTGGGAATTTAGTGAGCTCTATTAGTGAATCCTTCTTTAGCAGAGGAAGAGTATTGTGTCATAAATGAGTTCTTTGAAACACCTGCATTGCAGCCTAACCACCTATGGTGTCAATGGCCTATTTCTACTTTAGCGAGAGCTATTCAGTTTTAATAGCTTGAAAGTCATTTATGGAATGGCTAGTTCCTTTGGGTGGTGCATGGTCCTAATAATACCAAGGCCAGGGATTCAATAGCTATTTAGTTGAGAGTGCTCTGCTCCACCAAGTGACCACAGGCTATGTCTCCAACCCAGCTGGCTGTTTCTCACATTCCTGCCAGTTGTTACAAGGAGTTGTAAACTCCAGACACAAAAAATCCATCACCCATGGCTAGGCAGAAAGTCAAAACAGTTTGAAGCACATGCCCTCTGATTAGAAAGCACAGCAAGCTCCTTATAGGAAAAGTACAATATATAAAAACAATATTTAATACACAGAGTAATATAGAAAAGAATAAACATAGAAAAGCAGAGAATAAGTTTAGCCATAATCCCACCAAAGGAGGCAGGCACTGTTAAAATGGTGACATTGGTCTTTTTTTCTATATTTTTCATCATTGCTATGATTCTTTTTATGCAATTTCATATCCTGATTTTTTTCCCCTCTACTTAACTTTATACCTAGTGCATTCTCCAAGGCCCCTAAAACTCTTTGCAAATGTCCTTTTTAATTATTGCTTAATATTTCATGCTATGGCTATACTATGATTACTTCATCATTGCTCATTTGTCGGAAATGTGCGCGGCATCTAAAAATAAAAGAATGCAATCTAAAAGTCTTCCTTTCTTGTATTCCTCCAATTCAGGGTTTACATATTAGTCAAAATTATTTCTTTTTTTCCTACCTAAATAGGCAAAAGAATAGCCAGCATGCTGAGTTGGAATTAGTGCTGAAAAAAAACATGGAAATAATTTTATTCATCCTCTTGTTTTACAGATGAGAAACTGTGGTGCAGAAAATTTATGACTTATCATGGAGGCCACCACCGGGAGCAGAATTCCACTGTAAACAATCAGCGTTCTTTCCAAGAAACGTGGTTCAGGGCCATGCTGACTCAGGGAGAGAAATCAAGCAAGAGAGATGGCAACATCTTTCCTTTTCAGTGTATCAGTGCCATGAGTTTGCTGTTCATACCTCTGATTGCAGAATGCGACCCTCCGGGGTTCACTCGTGTCTCCTGTACAGAATCTATAGGTACTCCCTTCTCCTTGCTTCTGCAAGAAAACCAAAAAGTAATCTGCGCCCCACCCCCACCCCAACCCTTCCAATCACTTAAAAAAAAAAATCACGTTATATTTACAAAAAGGTGAAAATAAACATGCATAGAACATGTATTACTTTATTCATTCTGCTCACTTATGGGAACAGAAATACCCCATTAAACCCAGCTCATTAGTACATGGATTTGGTCATATTTCGTCAGTGGATGAAACTCAGACATGCATTTCATGATCTTTTCTGCAAAGATTCTCCAGGGAAAGAACAGCATTAATGAGAAATACGTAAGAGAAAAAGTTTACCTGGGCTGGAGCACTTGTGAGCAAAAATACAGGCATGTTTTCACACAGCAGAAGATGAACTAGATAAATGGGACCTCCTAAAAATTAAACAATTATGCTCAACAATAGACTTCTTCAGAAGAGTTCAAAGAGAATCTACAGACTGGGAAAAAAAATTTGGCTATGACACATCCAACAAGGGTGTAATCTCCAAGTTTATGGAAAACTTCACCAGCTCAACAATAAAAAAGACAAACAATCCAATTAAAAAATGGGCAAAGGATATGAACAGACAATACCAAAGAAATTCAGGCGGCTAACAGACACAGGAGCAAACGCTCACGGTCATTAGCCATTAGAGAAATGCAAATCAAAACTACAATGAGATGTCATCTCATCCTGGACATTACTGGCACTAATCAAAAAAACACAAAATAACAAATGTTGGAGAGGTTGTGGGGAGATTGGAACTGTTAAGCACTGCCTGTGGGAATGTAAAATGGGAATGTAAAACCACTTGGAAACGGCATGGCGCTTCCCCAAAACACTAGAGAAAGAAATACAGTCATCCTTTCGTATCCGTAAGGGATTGGTTCCAGGACCCTAATGGATACCAAAACACGCAGATACGCAAGTCTCTTATATATTTTTTTATTTTTATTTTTTTTACATAGCACAGGAATGAACAGTGCGTCGCTCTGAAGTGGAACAGCGATGGTCGGGCCAGGTAAGAGCGGACGCTGAGGCGCGGGATCAAAGCAGGCACTTGAGGGACAGCGGCATCGGGGCCCTCCCGCCGCAGGCCGCCCTCCCCCCAGGGGTCCTTCCGGTAGGAGGTCCTGGGGGACTGGACGGGCACATACACGGTGCACAGAGTGCTGGGTCCTGGGCCTGCCGGCTATGTTCTCTCCTACCGGACCCCACACCTCTGCTGCAGACATGCTCCGTCAGATCCTTGGTCAGGCCAAGAAGCCCCCAAGGGTAGGTTTGCGACCCCATTGCTAGTGCCCTCACTTGTCCAGATTGTGTCCAGTGTGGCTGCCTCCTTCCCCCAGGGAGCTGCTTTCTTCACAGCCACATAACGTTCCTCGGGCACAACCCTGTCTTGCCTTGTCCTGCCCTCCGTGTGGCCCCCAGGCCCTTGAGCTCTTTCTTTTTCTCCCCCCGCCCCCGAATATTTTCTATCAGTAGTTGGTTGCCTCCGTGGATGCGAAACCCACGGACACAAAGGGCCGACTGTACCATGTGATCCAACAATCCCACTCCTAGGTATATACCCTAAAGAAATAAGAGCCGTCACACAAATAGACATACGTACATCCATGTTCATTGCGGCATTATTCACAATAGCAAAAAGATGGAAACAACCTAAGTACCCATTAACAGATGAATGGATAAGCAAACTGTGGTACGTACACGAAATGAAATACTATGGAAGGATAAAGAGTAATGACAAATCCGTGAAACATCTCACAACATGGATGAATTTGGAGAAGATTATACTGCGTGAAATAAGTCCATCACGAAAGGACAAATACTGTATGAGACCACTATTATAAAGTAACAACAAACGGTTTACACACACACACAATGCTTTGATGGTTACCAGGGATAGGAGGGAGAGGGAGGAAAAATGACCAAATAGACACAAGACATGTATTAATATCGGTGAAGGGAAAAGTAATACACAGTGTGGGAGAAGTCAGCACAGCAGGGACAAGGCAGGAAAGGCCTTGGAGAGGAATGCAGGAATAAAGGGCAACCAAGCCAACTACTACAGCGTAGGCAATCCTGCAGCAATAGTATAACAAACAGTAATTTGTGAATGGATACATTTGCAAAGAGGTGTGGGAGGGTGTAAGGGAGCACACCCACCGGCAGATACAGGTTTGGTGGTGGATTTTTCTACATACGTGATTATAGGTACTCGTCATATATTAATATAAACAATAGAGCACACAAGGGCCACAGTCAGGGCAACTTCTTAGACGTAACCACTTTGTGGGATGAAGTTCCTAGGCTCGAAGGTGAAGGACCATAGACTCAGAACATCTGCGTCAATTGGCACAATAGAGTTCATAAAGACAGTGTTCTGCATCCTACTTTGGTGAGTAGTGTCTGGGGTCTTAAAAGCTTGCAAGCAGCCATTTAAGATACAACTATTGGTCTCTTGCTGGCTGGGGCAAAGGAGAGTGAAGAAAAGCAAAGATCAAGGGAGCAGTTAGTCCAAAGGACTAATGGGCCACATGAACCACAGCCTACATGACCCCAAGACCAGAAGAACTAGATGGTGCCTGCTATCACTAAAGACCACTCTGACTGGGATCACGACAGAGGGTCCAGAGAGTGCTGACACACTGTGGGGAATGAAACCAAGGCCATGAAACACTTTACGTACAAACTGTTGAATGGGAATCTTAATTTGCTCTATAAACTTTAATCTAATGCACAACTATATGTATATTTGACTCAGCAGCAATGGGTTTGGTTTGGATTTATATGTGTGTGTGTATATATATATATGTACCTTTGGATATTGAGAATACTACTTAAGACAACAATAAACCCCATTGCCGTCCAGTCAATTCCAACTCATAGCAACCTTATAGGACAGAGTGGAACTGCTCCATAAGGTTTCCAAGGAGTGGCTGGTGGATTCGAACTGCTGACCTTTTGGTTAGTAGCTGAGCTCTTTAACCACTACGCAACCAGGGCTCCAAAACAATACAACCAAAAAAAAAAACCCCACAAAAAACAACCATTTTTAAAAATTAAAAAAATACAGGCATATTAGCATTCAGTAGTCACCTTCTATTTGAGAGTCAAAAGGATGGAAATAAGAATAAAAACTAGCAGGCCTCATATATTACTCGCAGACTTAATGTTCACTTTTGTTTGTCTTGGCCGTCAGGTTTTTCTGAGTTGGAGCATGACCATATGCTTCCTTTTCTAGGAGCACAACCATTCCTGTTCAATATGCTAGCCAGGTAGCAAAAGATGGCTTTACGGCATATTTAAATCCATCGTCGACTTTGAAATGAAAATAGATGCCAGTTCCCCCCACTCCATCAAGCTGCTTTCCAAATGCTAAACTCATCTGTCTTCCACCAAACCTCTCCCTACCTCATCTGTCAATGTCCTTTTACTTCACAAATATTTTCTACTAAGCAAAGATTAAAATGAACTCATTTCTGTCTTGCCTGCTGACCCCCTAGAGTAGTGCTTCCTTAATTGGGTTCGTAGAAGCCTGTGTACCCGTAGTTTAGATCTATGAATATAAGACCTTGGAAGGATTACAGAGGAAGGCAGTGCTGGTCCCATTGTCCTATGAGACTCTGGAAAGAGAAAAAGTCCCACTTACCGTCCATCAGCATGTTCTGAGGAAAGGAGAATATGAATTATTCATCCCAGGTAAGGAAGACCCTTTGGCGTTTCAAGCTCAGAATGTACTTTCCCGGAATGGGGGCCAGGGAGAGGATGAAGCATGACTGGAACATTCAGATCTAAAACTAGGATAAAAGCAAGGCAACAGTCCTAATTATTGAGCACTTACTGTATGCCACTAACTGGCTAAATTCTTTTTAATTATACTTTAGATGAAGGTTTACAGAGCAAATTCGTTTCTCATTAAACAGTTAATACACATATTGTTTTGTGACATTGGTTGCCAACCCCACAACATGCCAGCATTCTCCCCCTCTCGACCTTGAGGTCCCGGTTACCAGCTTTCCTGTACCCTCCTGCCTTCTAGTCCTTGCCCCTGAGCTGGTGTGCCCATTTAGTCTCGTTTTGTTTTATGGGCCTGTCTAATTTTTGGCTGAAAGGTGAACCTCGGGAGTGACTTCAGTACCGAGTTAAAAGGGTGTCTGGGGGCCATACTCTTGGGGTGTCTCCAGTCTCTGTCAGACCAGAAAGTCTGGTCTTTTTTTGTGAGTTCGTGTTCTACATTTTTCTCTAGCTCTGTCTGGGACCCTCTGTTGTGATCCCTGTCTTGGCTAAATTCTTTACACGTGCTGTCTCGCTTGGATACTCATAAAAACCTGAGCGCTATCAGCTAAATAATGGAAAGGAAGATAGAACGAGAACTGAGTGTTTGAATTGTGGTGTTGGTGAAGAACACTCAATATACCGTAGACTACCAAAATAACAAATCAGTCTTAGAAGAAATACAACCAGGATACTCGCTAGAAGCGAGGATGGTGAGACTTCAGCTTGCTTACTTTGGACACATCATTAGGAAAGACTAGTCGCTAGAAAAGGACATCAAGTTTGGTAAAAGTAGAGGACCGGAGGTGGATTGACACAATAGCCACTACAATGGGCTCAAACATTAACCATCATGAAGAGGATGCAGGAGCAGGCAACGGTTGTTGTGTTATACATAAGATACCCATGAGGCTGAGCTGACTCAACAGCAGCTAAGCTAATAGCAAAGCTATTGTTGTTGCTGTTGTGTGCCGTCGAGTTGATTCTGACTCATAGTGACATTATAGGACAGAGTAGTACTGCCCCACAGGGCTTCCTAGACTGTAATGTTTATGGGAACAGATCGTTAAGTCTTTCTCCCACGGAGCTGCTGGTGGGTTCCTACTGCTGACCTTTTGGTTAGCGTCCGAACGCTTTAAGCATTGTGCTACCAGAGTTCCTACAAAGCTGTGACTATTTGCTTTTTAAGATAAGGAGACTAAAGGTCGTAGAGGTTAAAACACTTGCCCAAGCTCACATAGGTAGTAAATAGCACACCCAGATTCTAAATCCAGATTTCATTTGACCTCAGAGCCTGTGCTTCTAACTACCAAGTAATACACCCTTCCGGTAGTATCTGTGGAAGAGGCAGAACAGAGAAGTGGCAACCAGGTTAAGCCTCCAAGGCAGGAACCTGAGACAAAAGGAAACTGCAGAGATTACCTGGGAAAAGTGGAAAGTGGTGGGCCCACCTTGGCTGGGCAGAGGAGGTTCAGAAACACGCACTGGAAGTAATCCTTATTACCAGAAGGTCCGTCCTAGGTGGCCCTCCCCCTCCAATTTTCACTTTGTTTCCCTTACCCTGAGTTCTTGTTCTTCTCAGACTCTTCCTTATTGTCAGCTCTGCCCAGGTCCTCTCCAGAGTCGTTCATGTTCTCGCTTCTACTCTACCTCCAACAAACTTTGAGTCCCTTGAATATGCTGCATTGTCCCCCATCTCCAGAGCTCTCCAAGCACCGTTCCCTCTGACTGGGACCCTCTTTGTCCCTCCACCTTGTTGAAACAAAAATCATGTTAAGTCAATAATAGAAACTGATTTAAGTTTATTGAATACACGATTTGCAAATTGGGGTAACATGTCAGCTAGAGGGTCAAAAGAGTTGTGAAGACGAGAGAACCTCGAATCACTTGTATCCCAAATCTTATTGGTATTGCCATGGAAAAAGGGCCTGAGCAGAACTGAGAAACAGTTTGTGGTCAGGAAGGATTTCATACAGCAGTATCTTGAAGAACAATTAAAATAATTCCTGATTTACCCTAACGCGCTCCCAGTCTGAACTTCGGAGTCTCTGTTTCCTGAAACTGACGGAATGCTTAAAGAGCACAATGCCCAAGTCAGAACAGTCTTACTAGTTTATCTAAACCATTGTTTGACCACAAGGTAATATTTAGGAAACAGTTTCTTCAAGGCTCAAGGTTCAAAAGAATACCTAAGGGCAAATGGCCTGGGTGGGTCACCCCAGTTCTATCGACCCAGAAATCTGGATTCCAGGGGAATTAGAAGTTTCTCATCCTTAGCCTGATTATCTTCAGGTGGGAAGCCACAGAGTATTCTGGTGACGTGCGGACTCTAAACCAAAAAAAAAACCAAACCCATTGCTGTTGAAGTCGATTCCAACTCACAGCGACCCTAGAACGAGGTTATTTAGGTTTGGCTGCCAAATTTACTTCTTACTCTGTGTGTGTGTGTGTGTGTGTGTGTGTGTGTGTGTGTGTGTGTGTGTGTGTGTGAGTGAGTGTGTGTGAGAGAGAGAGATAATGAGAGAGAGACCTTGGCCAGATTATTTTTGTTTCCTCCACTAAAGGATTCCTATAAAGATTAATGAGTTAAAATTTATAAAGTGCTTAGCACAGTGCCTGGCACAGAGTGGGAGCTCACTAAACATTAGCTATCATTGTTCCTCAACCCTCAAACCTTTGTTCAGACATTCGCTCACTCGGGAAGCCTTCCTGAGCACTCCAGTTTGAGGGTGGGTGCCTCTCTAAGGGGCACCAGGACATCGTGCCTATAGCCTGTAATGTAAGAGTCTGGTTCCTCATCTGTCTTTTTTGATAAACTCTAAGCTCCTTCAGGGTAGGAACCATGTTTGTCCTGACATCTGCTGAATTTCCTGTAGCTGGTCAAGTGCTTAGCACATAGTACAATACAAGTTGCACTTGAGTCCGTTCTGACTCAGGGTGACCTCATGTCTCACTAGATCTGTGCTTCATAGTGTTTTCAGTAGCTAATTTTTTTGAAAGTACATCTCCAGGCTTTTCTTCAGTGGAGCCTCTGGGTGGACTCAGATCTCCAACCTTTGGATTAGCCACCAAGCATGTGAATCATTTGTACCACCCAGTGTATCCTAGCACATAGCAGGCCTCAATAAAATGTGGAATTGCAGTTTGCCTGGGCTCTCAGGTTCTGACATTTGATTGTTGGTTCTTGACCTTTAGCTTCAATTCTAAGGTCAGTTCATCCCATCAGGTATGATGCTCCAGGAAGAGACCTACCATTCATCATTTTTGGTTGTGGGGAGCTGCCTCAGGATCTTCTTCCTTGGGTACTTATTTTGCAAGCAGTGTCTTCTGGGGTTAGCACTGTTGGACCAAAAAACCAATCAACCAACCAAACAAACAAAAAAAAAACAAATCCACAAACACTCATTTTCTTAAATCGCGTGACCTAAAGCATGAGAAATTTCCTGAAAAGGGGCAAAGGAAATTGACACACATTGCTCTTTTTTAAAAAACTTTCTATTATGGGGAATTTTAAACAGTAAATAGACTAGTATCCTGAGCCCTTGTGCACCCATTGCTCAGACTCAGCAATTACCAGCTCATGGCCTTCTTACTTTATCCTTCCATCTACTTCTCCTCTCCTGTTATTTTCATTGACTGCTAACTGAAAGGTTGATGGTTCAAATGCACCAGCAGCTCCAAGGGAGAAGGATATGGCAGTCTGCTTCTGTAAAGATTTACAGCCTTGGAAACGCTATGGGTCGCCCTGAGTCAGTTTGTTTTTTTTTCTGTTTCTGGATTATTTTGAAGCAAGGTGTATTTACCATATCATTTGTTTATTTTATAATTGATTAGACTGAGGTTTGAATGAAGTTAAGGTGTTCAATCATTTTCTTTCATTCATACAAACTAATGTATTGAGTACCTACTCTGTGCCAGGCAGTGCAGTTAAGTAGTGAATAGGACATAGGCAGCTCTGCTTTCATGGAGTATACCTTTTCATAAGAGAAGAAGGAATCAGGCAATAGATAATAGAACAGATACAAGAAGGAGAACAATTTTAGATAATGAGTGAGTCCTGGGAGAACAACAAAAGAGAGGGATGGTAGAGGTTAGTGGGTAGAACGGGAAGCTCTCTCTGAGGCGGTGACATTTGAACTGAGCCCTGAGTAAAGAGAGGTCAGCTGTGGGAAGTATTTTAGGGCAGGGAATTTTGAACGCAGTCTAGCAATTCCAAGGTGGGAATAAGCTAGAATATTTGAGAATAAAGGAGAATTAGGTGGCTGGAATATTGTATTAAAAGATAATTTTCAAAAAAAGGTAAAATTATGACTCACATACAGATATAAAATGAACACTTGTTAAAGATTTTATTTACCTCATTAACTCAGTGAGGGAAGCAAGCAGATTTTATAACTAGTTCAAAGAAGTAAAAACAAAAAACCACAAATGTACATGGAATAAAGAAATATTGAAATGAATGTGCAAATGGAGGCGAAACTAGTTTCTTCCACACTGGAGGAAGGAAGAAAATGGAACCTCTGTTGGGCAGGACAGAATCTGCATGCCTAGAGACTAGAATTATTCTGCACTGCTATCAGTTACCTAAGGAGCCCTGGTGGCACAGTAGTTAAGTGGTCACCTGCTAACCAGAAGGTTAGTGGTTCGAAATCACCAGCAGCTCCAAACCACCAGCAGCTCCATGAGAGAAAGATGTGGTGGCAGTGTGCTTCCGTAAAGATTTATGGCCTTGGAAACCCTATGGCGTAGTTCTACTCTGTCCTATAGGGTCGCTATGAGTCAGAATCAACTTGATGATGATGGGTTTGTTTTTTTGGTTTATCAGTTGGCTAAAAATTACAGAGTTGTAAAATAGCTTCCATAGACTCAGAATCAGATAACCTGAGGGAGTGTTCCCTAGAGTCTGGATAATGAGTAGTTTTCTAGTGAAGTGTAAAATTTCCCCTTACAGTATGACTGAGTGGGGAGAATGATGGCAGATGAGATGGAAGCTCTCAGGACCCAGATCCTGCACGACCCCTTGACTAGAGTAGGGACTTCAGATTGTATTTTAAGGGCTATAGGAAGGAGCCCTGGTGGCACAGTAGTTAAGAGCTGGGCTGCTAACTGTAAGGTTGATGGTTCAAACCCACTGTGGGAGAAAAGACCCTACTGCTCCCATAAAGTGTTCAGCCTAGGAAACCCTATGGGACAGTTCCGTTCTGTCACATGTGGTTTACCCTTGTTGTAGGGGAAAAACATCACAAAGTTTAGTAAAGTAAAAAGAAAGTTTTATTTGGCATATATTCAAAAGGACAAAAGTGGGAAGCGGATAAGCATGCTGCCAGAGGCATGTCTGCCCGAGTCCAAAGAATATTACAGAATAAGCAAGAATGGGAAAACAGACAAGCGTGCTGCCACAGCCATGTCTGCCCGAGTCCAAAGAATGTTACAGAATCATCGGTATATATCAACATCACAGAATGGGTAGAATCATTGCAAGTGTCACTTTTTCACTGATTGGCTAGAAATTGAGAGGGAATAATAACTCCAATATTATTTCCTAAATCACTCGAAAGTCAGAATCAACTAGACTGAACATAACAACAACAGGAAACCATAGGAAGGTTTTAATGGGGGGCGGAGGGGGATGCTCTGCCCTTGCCTTTTGATAAAGGTCACTTTGGCTGTTAGGTGGAGGAGTGACTGTTGGAGGGGACTAGGGTAGAGAAAATTTGCAGTTGTTCCAGTAAGAGCTGAGGGTGGCTTGGATTAGAAAGTGGCAGTAAAGATTGGGTAGAAGTGACTAGATTCAGGATGGGCTGTGGAATTAGCTGAAAGAAGTCTTGTTTATATCTGGATTTTTATCTTGATGGTTAGAGAAAAAAGTTTGAGCTACTCAGTCAGGAACAATGACCAATTATTTTGCAGACTTGCTCCAGTGGAGACAGCACAGCCTGTGGCTCTGGGCAGTTTTTGTAGCTTGTACCAAGGACATTTGGCCCTGGTCTGGACCCTTTGACTGGACCTACTGCCATTCCTACTTCTGGAAGCTGGAAGTACCTACCACCATCTCAACAGAGATGGTATTCAAAGAGAAAAAGCCATTGACCCTCCAGAGGTGGAAAAGGAGAATATGGAAGAGAAGACCTTAGCCTTCGGCAGAAGGTAGAGTGAATCAGCAAGAAAAAAACATAGCTGGAGGCTGCAGGCACATAGCAGTGAATGGGAGTGAAACCTGAAGTTAAACCAACAGTCATTCCGGGAATCTGTGTCACATTAACTGTACGTGTGAGGTTGAGATTGACAATTATCCTTATGCATACTGAACTTCTAGACTGGAAGTTTCCTCACACTTAGCTGAAATAATGGTGAAATTGGCTCCGCGGGGAAATGGGACAAATAGGTCCCCGCCTGAAAGCGAAAAGGGCCCAAGGTTACAATTCTCAAGGGTTCATCTGTAGAATGGAAATCCACCACCCCCACTTCCTCATTTCAGCATCGCACTGTGGTCCAGGAATTTAGCCAGTAGAAGTGGCGGCAGGAAGCCATTTATGGGAGTTTTGTTTGGGGGCTGCCTGAGGGGACTTACTCCATTACAATTACCATGCCTTTGTTTGATAGATGTGAAAATCAAGTCCTGAAAAGGCTAAAAGATTTACCTAATGCCACAAAGAAGTGATGTCAAGGGAAACTGAAGTCTCTTGGCGCCCAACAGTGCTCCGCTCCCTGCACCAGACAACCATCTCTCTCCGGTGCCAATTAGTTTAAAACAATATTAAACTCAGTTTTCTGTATCAGCCTGGTCCCAAAGCACTTTCTGCAATGATGAGAATGCCCTATATCTGTGCTGCCCAATACATTAGCCACTGGCCACAGGTGGCAAGTGACCACTTGAAATGTGTTAGTGTGACTGAGGAACTGAATTTCTAATTTAAATTTTCATAGTGACTACCATCTTGGACCAAGCAGCTCTATACCATAGCAAGCTATACATATCTTCAAAGGGCTGTCTTATGACTATTTATCAATTTCTTTTTGCCATCCCTAATGTTTGTTCAGGCTGCTAACCAAAAGGTTGGCACTTTGAGTCCACCAGCTGCTCCTTGGAAACCCTATGGGGCAGTTCTACTCTCTCCTGTAGGGTTGCTATGGGTCGGAATCGACTTGATGGCAATGAGTTTGGTTTTTGGAATGTTTGAGTGGAGTGCCTGCATTCTGCAAATGGTTAGCGGGGTTGCCTGCTAACTGAAAGGTTGAAGGTTAGAGTCCACCCAGAAACACCTCAGAAGAAAGGCACTTTAGTTCTGGAAAATCAACCATTGAAAACCCTATAGAGCATAGTTCTCTCTGACACACATAGAGTCACCATGAGTCAGAATCGACTCAACGACAGCAGCTGATTTCTGGTTAATGTTTGAATGGGGAGAGTGGTGGCTAGGTGATAGAATTCTTGCCTTCCATATGGAAGACCTGGATTTGAACAGATTTCAGCGGAGCTTCCAGACTGAAACAGACTAGGAAGAAAGGCCTGCTGATCTGTTTCCAAAAAAAATCAGCCAATGAAAACCCTATGAATCAAAATGGTCTGATCTGTAACTGATGATGAAGATGGTGCAGGACTGGGTAGAGTTTTCTTCTGTTGTGCATGGGTCGCCATGTGTCATGGGCTGACTCAACGACAGCTGAAAACAACATTTGAACACCTTTTCTGTGTTTGAGTAATAATCTACTTTATGAATTTGCATCTCCCCAAGGTAGAAGCCAGAAGTACACTTTCCCAGCCTCCCTAGTATCTAAATGCAAGCATGTGACATAGGCTCTACCAACCAGATGCAAGCACCTAGTGGACTTCATTCTGGTGAGATGATGGCAGATACTTAAGCTTCCAGAAGCAGAAATGGCAGAGGATCTAGCAGAGTTTCCAGGACAAGGCCAAAGATAGGCACTGCAAGCTGCAGAGCCTGTGCCCAGGGGCATCAGCTGTGCTGTCTCCACTGGAGCAGGCCCACAAAATAATTGGTCGTTGTTCTCGACTGGGTATCCTAAGCTTTATTTTTGGGCCACCCAGAGATGCAGTAAGCCACCTAACATCTGTTTGTAAACTACATGTCTGCTTCAACTAGGTAGAAATATTTCTAATACTTGCAACCAGGGAACCTAACCAATAATAGCAAAAAAAAAAACCTGTCCAAGGAGTTTCAGCCAAGATCTGAGGTCAAGAGGCAAGTAGTCTGTATCAGTGAGGATGGGCTAGGTTTTGCTGCAGTGACAATCCAAAAATATCATTGACTAATACCATCACCATCACAGTTTATTTCTCATGCTACATATCCTGGACATTGTGTATTGGTTGCATTGCTCCATGTCTGTCTTTACTCCAAGATTCAAGCTGGTGTCATGGGAAAAAAGAGGAAAGAGTGAACCACAAGCTGGCTCTTAAAGCATCTGCTTGGAAGTGATACTTCCATCCATGATTCACTAGCTGAAGCAAGTCATTTGATCATTCCTGGATTCAACAGGGTTGGGATATAGAAACCTACCCAGGAAGATATAGAGGCTGTTTTTTAGCAATAATATACTCCACAATGCCTGCAAATTGCTAACGTGTATTGCATGCTTATTTTATACCAGCCAATAGGCTAAGTCCCTTATATGCATTATCTTAATTAAGTTTTACAATGATCCAGTATTATTATTCTAAAGTTTGATATAACAAGTAATAGTCTGCCCTCCCCTCTCCTAACATCAGTTACTTCTCTCAGAGATAACAGCAACATAGCTGCATATGTTACCCTCCAGGTATTGTTTGATTCATTTACATGTACATTCATATAAGGTTTTTAAAAATTTGATTTTACACAAACGGGGTTATATTATGCCTACAGCTCTGTTCCTTGCTTGTTCTTATAAGATATCTTTCCATGGTGGTGTATATAGAACTACCTCATTGTTTTAACAATCCAGCTTAGTTAGTACAGCAGTTTTTAAAGCCTGATTATAATATATCATAGTCTCCTTTTCCCACTGCTGACCAAGCACTCAGCCCAGGCTCATAAAAAAGAATGCTGGGTTTGAACTTCTTTAAAATGAGCACCAGTCTATTTCCCCTCCTGGTGTAAGCCTAATGGAAGTAATTTTTCTCTTGCATATACTTTATTACCTGGAGTGCTTCATTTATTCCGCCTGGAGCTGGTCTTCAGTATGAAGGAAGCTTTTTGCCACCAGTTATTCTGTTCAAATAAAGAGGAGGTCCTCAGATAGATGGACCAGCAATGTCTTCCAGCAAACTCTTTCAAAATGACCACCTGTGTGTCCATAGGTGTTTCTACAAGGAACGGATAATTTAATAAGAGCCGGGGCCTCCTGCCTCCTGGTTTTGTGTGTGTAAGAGATTGTAATGAACAAGCAGATTAGTATTTGATGTGCTAATCTGTACAATGCTCTCCTCAATAAAGCTTTAATTATTTAGAGAGTCTTAAAGGCAGCCGGTGCGCTTACTATACTACACAGAGGAAGACACAAATCACGGGAGCAAAGGGAAATTACAAGTCAAAGGAAAATGAATGGTCAACTCCGTTCAGAGCCCAGAGCCTCCACAAGGCAACTTGATTTCGAGCTGAATAATTTCAGTGGGCAGCAGCACTAAAGCTTTTAGCTTGCATGTGCAAGAGGCTTTAAAAAAACATGTACATCCTAAGCATTTAATTTGAAAGGTCCCCATGGGGGGTGGCCTCTGTGAGCTTGACTAAACCGAAATATTCTGGTTCAAGAAGGAAGAGAGACGTGGGGGAGGGGTCATAAACCACGCTCCTGAAAAGCCCGCTGGGTTATGTCTTCAGGGACCAAACCGGCCGAGGCCTTCTGTCACAGTTCCAGAATGAATAACGCACACAACTAATTAAGAGTAGTCTAGAATAATTAACATCTGTGCAACCAGACAGCTTTGCCTCGGGACCATTAAGAAGCAAATCCAAATGTGAATGGTACACAATGAGTGATGGGAGCCATGGGATAAATGCGTGCCCCCTTGGTCCTCCCGGCAGACAGTTCTGAGCTGCATTTCAGAAGGCTCCTGGGAAGGTCCCGCCGGTCTTGCCGTGGTCACCCAGAGCAGCAGCCGCCGTGGCCAGTCGTAGATGCAGCTTTGCATTGTCTGCCCCGCCTTTTCTGTGTCACTCCCCGTTTCTCCCTTCTGCTCCCTAGGGTCACTTTCCACATAAAGCACTTGTACACAAGTGTGCGAGGACGCACACACGCAATAAATGGTACGGTTAGAAGCACAAACGATGCTTGAAACCTCTTGGAAGGAGCTGACGGAGAGAGTGGCATGGAGGATGGAAAAGGTCTTTATGACACATATCTTTGGGAGTTGAAATTAAGTTGGGATATATCAAAATAGAATAAATTCAGGCTTAGAGATGCACTATAGAATAAATCTCACGCTAATCTGACTAGATTAATTAGAATCATTTACAATTCAACTCATATATCAACTTGATTTTTAAGTGTCTTTTTGGTCTCCTCTTTGTTTAAAAATTAACAGTTCTTTTCTGTTTGCCTGGGAAAATACACAAAATATAAAATAGGTATATAAATATAGATATATGTAACATGAAAATTAAAATTATATATATATATATATATATACATTAAGCTGTAATATTATAGCTTAAGTCAGAAAGTAAGACAAGAAACTGGTTAACAGTGGTTTCCTCCAAGGTCTGAAAATGAGTGGCTAGCACATAGGAGAGTTAAGACCCATTTTTCATTAAAACCCTTTTGCACTTTTCTTTTTTTTATTTTATTTTTTATATTTTATTGTACTTCAGGTGAAGGCTTACAGAACAAATAGTTTCTCCTGAAACAGTAGTACACATGTTGTTTTATGTCATTGGTTAACAACCCCACACCATATTAACCCTCTAACTTCTCAACCTTTTTTTTGGGGGGTGAAAATACACATAGCCAAAGATACACTGTTTCAGAAATTTCTACATACACAGTTCAGTGACATTGACGACGCTCTTCCAATTGTGCTGTTATTCTCACTTAAGAGGAAGGCTTACAGAACAAAATAGTTTCTCATTTAAGAGCTACTACAAATGTTGCCTGTGACAATGGTTAACAATCTCACAACACATCAACAATATCCTTACTCAACCTTGGGTTCCCTATCACCAGCTTCCTTGTCCCCTTCTGCCTTCTGGCCCTTGTCACTGGACTCCTGTACCTCATTAGTCTCATTTGGTTTTACGGGGCTGTCCACTCCCAGGCTGAACAGTGAATCTCAGAGGTAGCTTCAACACTGAGCTAAAAGGGTGTCTGGGGGCCACATTCTCGAGGTTTCTCCAGTCTCCTTTAGGCCAGTAAATCTGGTCTTTTTTTTGTGAGTTAGAATTATGCTCTACATCCTTCTCCAGCTCTGTCCAGAACTTCTTCACTTTTCAATTTTGTATCATGTGCATATATTACCTAAGCAAAAATTTTAAAAATATGCTTTTTGTAAAAGCATTGCAGAATCAGATACAGGTAGTCCCTGACTTACAGTGTATTGGAGTTACGACAAACCGCCCTTAATGACCTTCAGATTTTTTTTTTTTTTTGGCACATCTTGTCGTTAGTAATACATACTACATACAGTGTTGCAGCACATAATTTGCTGATGTTATCATTCTTAGATGTTCACTCACAGATGTTCAATTTTATAATTTACCGTTCAAAACAATGCCATATAGATTTAGTTTTCTAAACTAAATCAGGGGCTTCAGTTGCGTGAAAACATGGACTCAAACACTGATTACTTTGCTAAAGTCGATGGGCAGATTCAGGAAGCAGTGATATGTTACTGTGAAATATGTGAAGAAAAAAAGAAAAGGACCATACAGACAACTCTCACTAATTTACTGACTAGAAATGCCATCCCCATTCCCAGGGATAATCCAGATGATCCAGAACTTTCCACAGTTGGAGTTTTTGTTACCACAACTCACAAAATGCCAGCATCATCCAACTCTTCTTCATTGTCAGAGTAAATTTTTTATGATTTATGTATTTTTTAATGTATGTGTGTATATATTAATGTATCTGTAAGTTTATGTGTAGTGTTTCCAACCCCCAAAGACAAAGATTGGATCTACTGATAATAAAAGGCAATCATAATGAAAACTAAAACAAAAAAGGAGATATTAGACTTAAGTCAGAACTGACTGACGACAGAGTCGTTGGAACAGAACCCTGTTGTAAGTCAGGGACTCCCCATAATGACAGAGTTGGGTCAGCCATTCCTCTTCTCCAAGCTTCTACCACAGCAAGAGACACAGCCAATGGTTTGGTGTGCATTGTTTTGGATCAGTGGTTCTGAACCAGGCTGCGTATTGGATGTATAGGATGAAGGAGGAGGAGGAAGTAACTGAGGAGGCAGGCAGGAGAATGGTAGCGAGTCCCAGGCCAAGGAAACAGCATTCCTTACAAAAGTTGCCCAGAAGAGGCAAATAGTGCTACCCAGACTGGATGCGGTGGGAGATACAGCAAGTAGAAACTTGTAGATCATGATAACAATTTTGGATTCTTTTCCTCACAGCATGGAAAGTCAATTCCTTCTCTTTAAATATTTATTCTTTAGAATAAGGACCACTCTAACTCTTGAGCTTTTTCTTAAAAAAATTAGCAAGGGTAGCATAATTGATGGGCAGAGTGGTTTTGACCACGTTTGACTATAGCCCTAAAGAGTGGAAAATCCAGCCACGACCAAGCTATGCGTTAATGCTCAGTAACCACATGGCCTGTCTTCCAATTAGCTAATCCATGCCATCAGCAATGTGAAATGAAGTCATTAAGAGTTTAAGTCCTGGAATTTTTTTTTTTAATGGATAATTGCCTGAAAATTGATAAATGGAGCAATTATCAGCTGAATATTGAGCTAAGACATGCCTATTCAATGTATGCTAAGATTTTGTTTATATTGTGTTTTTGTTTTTTTTTAATAACTCCTCGTTGATTTAAACATTAGTGATACTGATTGTCTCTGTACAGTAATCACCACAACACATACTTCCTTGTCCTGGATGGAAAGCCAGTGGGCAGAAATATGTTGTTGATGATGTGTTGGCATGGCATTTCCTATATTACAAAACATAGCCTGACATATTAAAATATCTTCCTATCAAGTGCAAAGCTAAATTAAGCCAAATTGTCTGCTAAATGAGTAAAATTTATTAATGATGATAGTAATAGTACCAATGTATTAAGGCGCAATGCTATCCATGACTGTATAAACACGACTATTTCATTGTGGCAAGTATGGGAGAGAAAAGTATATGGAACTATCAGTATTTTAACAGGTTAAGGACTGAATTAAATATAAATATTATACAAAATGAAAGGAGCTTTAAATTACCATAAAAACTATACTGAAAGAGTCTTGCTCTTAGTTTTCTGTAATAGTCATTTTCATATGAACCCTAGCTCTGGCATTTACTAGCTATAGGACCTTGTTGTTGTTAGTTGCCATCCAGTTGATTCCTCCATGTTGCGAACCCAAGTGTACAGAGTAGAACTGCACTCCATAGGGTTTTTAAAGTTATGACCTTTTGGAAGCAGATTGCCAGGCCTTATTTCTGAGGTGCTTCTGAGTGGGTTTGAGCCGCCCAGCCTTTCAGTTAATAGTTGAGTGCTTAACTATTTGCACCACCCAGGGACTCTTATATGACCGTAGGAAAATTATTTAATTTCTGTCAGCCTCAGTTTTCTCATCTGTAAAATGAGACTCCTAATTAGATTAGATAGTCTATCTACAGCATTTAGCACAATTCCTAGCACTTAATAAAAATCAGCAGTCAGTAAAAGGTAGTTATTATCTATAAAATAACTTCATAATAACTCTTCAAAGGCAAAGCTTCCATTTGTTCACTCCACAAAATGTGGTTTTGAGATACTACTAGATACATGCAAGTAGATACATGCAAAAAATACTAATTTCATTGTCCTTACCTTTGGTGAATTTATAGTGCTTTTGTGAGGTGTCATGGAATGAATTATGTCCTCCCAAAAATGTGTGTATCAGTTTGGCTGGGCCATGATTCCCAGAATTGTGTGGTTGGCCTCCATTTTGTGATTGTAATTTTATGTTAAAGAGGATTAGGGTGGGATTGTAACACCACCCTTACCCAGGTCACATCCCTGATCCAGTGTAAAGGGAGTTTCCCTGGGGTGTGGCCTGCACCACCTTTTATCTCTCAAGAAATAAAAGGTAAGGGAAGCAAGCAGAGAGTTGGGGACCTCAAACCACCAAGAAAGCAGTGCTGGGAGCAGAGCGCGTCTTTTGGACTCAAAGAAGCTCCTAGTCCAGGGGAACACGAAAGAGAAGATCGACAGAAAAAGCCTTCCCCTGCAGCTGACACCCTGAATTTGGACTTTTAGCCTACTGTGACTGTGAGGAAATAAACTTCTCCTCATTAAAACCATCCACTTGTGGTACTTCTGTTGGAGCAGCACTAGATGATAAAGACAGAATTTGGTACCGAGAGAGTGGGGTGCTGCTCTAACAGATACCTAAAATGTGGAAGCGGTTTTAAAACTGTGAATGGATAGATGCGCGGCAGTGACAGAGGACCAGCAGCAGTAAAGAAGCGGCAGGAGCATAGAACCAACAGCAGCAGAACCAGGAGACCAGCGCGAGAAGGCACTGGAGCCGACCCATGGAGCGAGAGAGCTGAGCGCTTGTGCGAAGGTGGCTTCCTGGAGGAATGGGGTGCCTCCAAGCACTTACCGGTGGAGCTACAGAGCTTTGGAACACTTGCCCCAGCAGGTCAGATGCAGACGTGAGGCCCAAGGGCCAAGAGGCCACAGGAAACAGAAGCAGAAGCTGAAGAGACAAGGAACACAAGAAGCCGAGCTGCTTCAGTCTCAAAAGGTATAGCCGTGACCTCAGGGGTTTCAAAGGATGGAGCAACAGCCTCTGGTGCTTCTAAGGGTGGAGTCGCCACTCAGATGGACTGGGAGAATGGTGCGCCTAAAGCCAAGGGAGCAGAGTTGCTGTCCCAGTGGGCCTGGAAGGCGGAGCTGAAGCCCAGGGCCGAGGGGCCTCCACTCAAAATCCAGAGACTGTGGCCAATACCTAGAGTCTGGAGGGCAGGGCTACTGTGTAAATTGTCTCAAAGAACAGAGGATTATTTTTCACAGCCTTGAGGGCTAATGTAATGTGTTCTGCTGACTTGCTTGGTGCCTGTTATCCCTACCTGTCCTCTAGTTTCTCCCATTTGTAATGGAAATGTCTAGTTTATGCATGTTCTGCCATTGTACCTTTGGAAGCAGATACCTTGTATTCTAGATTTCACAGATGAAGAGGAATTTTTGGATTTTGGACTTGGAGTTAAGACTTTTGCTATGATATGATAGGGTGAATATGTTTTCCATGTTGCAAGGATGTGATTTTTTGGGGGCCAAAGCGTGGAATGTCATGGATTAAATTATGTCCCCCCAAAAATGTGTGTATCAGTTTGGCTGGGCCATGGTTCCCAGAATTGTGTGGTTGGCCTCCATTTTGTGATTGTAATTTTATGTTAAAGAGGATTAGGGTGGGATTGTAACACCACCCTTACCCAGGTCATATCCCTGATCCAATGCAAAGGGAGTTTCCCTAGGGTGTGGCCTGCACCACCTTTTATCTTTCAAGAGATAAAAGGAAAAAGAAGCAAGCAGAGAGTTGGGGACCTCATACCATCAAGAAAGCAGTGCCAGGAGCAGAGCGCGTTCTTTGGACTGAGGTTCCTGTGCAAAAAAGCTTCTAGTCCAGGAGGACACCAAAGAGAAGAAAGCCGACAGAGAGAAAAAGCCTTCCCTGGAGCTGATGCCATGAATTTGGACTTTTAGCCTACTATGACTGTGAGGAAATAAACTTCTCTTCGTTAAAACCATCCACTTGTGGTACTTCTGTCAGAGCAGCACTAGATGCCTAAAACATGGGGGTTAAATACCCTACCAGAAAATATGTGATTAAATGATAAATTAATATCATAGACCAACTTTTCCTGAAACTTAGACATTTTTTAAAAGAAAAGAGTTATCTCAGACTCCCAGGGTTGACTTGAATTATTTTTACTGTAATGCTCTTTAAGTATGTACAAACATAAAAGCATATTATAAACTCCTTATTGCTGTTAAGTAACTATAAAACAAAAGAATATGAATAAATTAAATACAAGGTACACCCGGACAGAGCTGGAGAAAAATGTAGAACAAAATTCAAACTCACAAAAAGAAAAAAAACAAAACAAAACCGGACTTACTGGTCTGACAGAGACTGGAGAAACCCTGAGAGTATAGCCCCCAGACACACTTTTAACTCAGTACAAAAGTCACTTCTGAGGTTCACCCTACAGCCAAAGATTGGACAGGCCCATAAAACAAAACGAGACTAAAGGGGCACACCAGCCCCGGGGCAAGGATGAGAAGCCAGGAGGAGACAGGAAAACTGGTAATGGGGAACCCAAGGTTGAGAAGGGGAGAGTGTTGACATGTGGGGATGGCAATCAATGTCACGAAACAACATGTGTACTAATTGTTTAATGAGAAGCTAGTTTGCTCTGTAAACCTTCCTCTAAAGTACAATAAAAAAAATTAAATGAATAATTACAAGGTACAAAATCAATAAAATTCAAATGAACAGCATTCATTTAATGTACTCAATAACAATGTTTACTGAAACCAAATGGTGTTGTAGAAGTGGTTGGGTGGGGGAGGTAGGGAGGGAGCATGTGTCTGACAAGGCTTTCTGGTAAAGGTGGGTATAAGACAGCAAAGTAGATGAAGAGTATCCCCCATCAGAGGAATAGTATATGCAAGACCTGTTTGAGGAGTAAGTCAGCTGCCTGGGAGGCTGAGTAGATGGTTTACCAGAGAATTTTGAAATTGAAAAAAAGGAAAAAATAAGATGAGAGCTTAAGATTACAAAGTTAAGAAAATTTTCTTTAAAGCTAGAGGGTATCTATGCTTGTTTGAAGACCCAAAGAAGGGACCAATGGTAAAGGAGACACTGAGGATAGAGAAATGAGAGGCAATGAAGAAAAGCCTGGAGGGAAGGGAGTGCCCGTATCACTGTACAGTTGTTCTCATCCATCCAGCACCTTTTCCTCCAGTAACAGATCCTACCACTCGACTCTACAGTGGTTGGTCTGTGGAGAGGGCCTCTGACCAAGTTTAGCCAATCAGATTGTTTCTCCTGAGATTTTGAAACTTGAGCAGAGACAGAGTGTTGACAGGAGTCTGGCATTGTTATCCTATGGAACCATTCCAGAGAGAAAAACCACAGTGTCCACTGCCAAGGTCCTTACCATGTTTTGGATTTTTAACTCTTTTTTGGATAAATCAACCTTTGCCTAAGCTTGCCAAAGCACATTAAATTAAATGCACCTGAAGAAACCTTAAATGATATATAAGTGAGGGGGTGTGTGTCTAAGTGTTGATATAAAGACCCACACTCCTTTCTTTCGGTCCTAAGGGAAGCATAAGGGAGAAGTGTTAATCACCAGACAAGGGAAGTGTAGATGAAGGAACTTGGGTCAAATGACCTCAAGCTTCTTAACAAAGTAGGTGGTTGGATTGTCTTCCAAGTGTGAAGTGTTGGAATGTGGTCATAAAAAGTGCTTAACATTTCAAGAAATGTTTATCTCCTTAGCACATGGTACAAAATCTCTATACAGACGGATCTGATATTGTTTAGATGTTTTTATTAAACTAACTGCAAGCCTTTGGAATCTAGATTAAGGACTTGAGTTCAGTTTTCACAAGGAAAAAGGATGTTAGTCTGCATAACTGAGAGAAGGAAGAAATAGGATCTGGTATGTGATGGAGGGAGGGGTAGAGAGAATCTTGAAGAGAATAGTAACAGACCTGAGTGTTATTTGGAGGAAAGGCAAGGGCAGAAAGCCCTTCTGCAAATCTCCCGACCAAAGTGGAAATTTGATGATAGTAGAAATGATTAATGAATAGGGATTTATTATATATTTTTGCTGAATGGTATGTGATTAAAAACAAACTAACAAAAGTCTTTTCTGCAGTCTTCCCTAAGAAAGCTTCAGTGAATGTTCCATTATTCTTTTCTGCTTTGGTAACAATTGACATTTGCTTGGACAGGGGAAGTGGAGAGGGAGTGACTGAAGGAGATGGACAAGATGCAGCTCTCATGGGTAACAGAAATAATCACTTGGGAATCACCAGGAGATAATAAAATGTTTTATAGCAAGAATCTGCAATGGAAAATTGTTGGTGTCCTAAGACTTAACCCTAACAATGCCATTGTTTGAGTAGCCTGGAAGCAAAAAAGAAAAAAGCATAAAGAGAGTAGGTACAGATTCTGACTAAACAGGTCTATAAATCCTCTTTCCAAAAATAAAACCTACAAACAAGCCATAAGACTGGACAAAATTGCCAAAGACAATATTTTCAGGGCTCTAGAAATTGACTAAAAGCAAACAACAACTTGAGAAGCATATATCCATGAAAAACTGGAACTTGGGGTAAGAACAGTAGGAATCTGTGGGTTCTTGCCTGGGTTTACCCCACATCTCACCCCAACTGCTCAGCTGAGGAGTTCTGTCAGACAGGACTGACCATGAAAATAAGCAGCTTTGTTGTTGGAGGGGGCTAACTTGACTTGGAGCAGAAAGTGGAAAATCTGTGCCCAGTGGTGAATGAGAAAAGCCTGTAGATCTCCAAGTCTGAAATTGCTGTGCTAGTGCGGTGAGCAGCAGACCAGAGCACTAGGCAGAAATTTAACAGGGAGACCCTGGAAATGAATTAGGCATTGACAGGTCTAATATGCATTTCACAACTCTCTGGCTATCTGGGAGCCTCTACACATACACAGTGGAGAACGGAGAGTCCGGTGGAAAGTAATTGCTAGGGTAGACTTGAAAACTGTCTGAACATTGAATGCATGCCTCAAACCAAACACAGATCCACCAGCAGAGGGTAGAAGCCTTATGGGCTCAAAATATTTGAGCACAACTACTGACCAATCATCGGTTTGACCACTAGACTATGCAAGCACAGGCTAACAAAATAAAATATAAAAAGAAATTTAAAAACTGAGCATAAGCATAGAGGTTACACACTGTAGGGCAAACAACAATCTGATTCTGCAGATTAAGTACAGGCAAGTTGCTTAAACAGCAACAAACAAAAATAGCAACAATAAAAACATTCAGAGGAAAAACAAAATTTGAACTCAGGGCTGCTATGCTATCTAAAATGTCCAGTCTTCATCAAAAGAAATTATGAAAGCCGGGAGAAAAAGGAGAGAGTGACCCATTCAGGGAAAAAGTAGTAAAGGCAAACTGTCTCTGAGAGGGTCCAGATATTGGATTTAGCAGGGGGAAAAAAAAAAAACTTCAAAGAAAATATTATAAATACATTCAAATAATTGAAAGAAATCCTGTGTAAAGAACAAAAGAATACATGATGAAAATGACTCAACAAATATGGGGTATCAATAAAGACGTGGAATTTATTAAAAAGAGCCAAATGGAAATTGTAAAGTTGTAAAGTACAATAATTGAAATGAAAAATTCACAAGACGAGCTCAAAAGCAGAACTGAGATGGCAGAAAAAATAGTGAACTTGAAGATAGATCAATAGAATTGATCCAATATAAAAGACAAAGAGAAAAAAGGTTGAAGAAAAATCAAAGTCTCAGAGACCTGTGGGACACCTTCAAGCATACTAATATCTATGTAATGGGAATCCCATAGAGAGCAGAGGGAGAAAAGGGGCAGAAAAATCATTTGAAGAAATAATGATCTAAAACTTCCCAAATTTGATGAGAAGCATTAATTTACAGATCAGATCCAAGAAGTTCAATTATCTGCAAATAGAGTAAACACAGAAATTCTCACCTAGACACATCACAGGCAAATTTTTGAAAGACAAAGATAAAATCTTGAAAGCAACAAAAGTAAAATGACTTATCATGTACATTAGAACAACAATAAAATTGTTGATGTCTTATTAGAAACAATAGAGGCCAAAAGCCTTCAAAATGAAGAAAGAAAATGACTATCAACCAAAAATTCTACATCCACCAATATTATCCTTGAAAAATGAAGGCAAAATACAAGCATTATAAGATAAACAAAGACTGAGAGACCTGCCTTATAAGATATACTAAAGGAAGTCCTTCAGGTTGAAAGGAAATGACTCCAGGAGTAACTCATCTCCATGAAAAGAAAAGAAAAGCATAAAAAATGGTACCTATATAGGAAAATATAAAAGACTGTACAAATATATATTTCTTTTCTCTAATTTCTTACATGACACAAGATTGAATAAAGCAATTGTAAGTATATTTTTGGGTTTATAGCATATTGATATCTAATATATATAACAAAAATAGGACAAAGGAGAGAAAGGAAATGGAACTATATTGGAGAAACTTTGCAGTATTTCACCAAAATTAAGTTATTACCAATCTGAAGTAGATTGTGGTAAATTAAATGGCATATTGAAATACCTAGAGCAACCACAAAACAAAACAAAAAAATTTTAAAAACAGTTAAGAAATCAACACAGAAATTTCACGGTATACTAAAAAAAATTTTGCCTAACACAAAAGAAGGCAGTAAAGGAGGAACAGACGAACAAAAAAGCATGAAATATATAGAAACAAACAGCAAAATGAGAGATATAAATCCAACCATATAAATAACTACATTAAAAGTAAATGGAGGAGCTGGGGCCAAGATGGAAGAGTAGTCTTAACACTTCTTGTGGTCCCTCTTACGACAAAGACCCGAAAAAACAGGTAAATCGATTATAAATGATAATAGAGGAACCCTGAACATCAAAGATAAAGTTGAGTCAGACTGAGCGGCGTGGGAGGGAGAGACAGTTCAAAAGCAGCAAGGATTTTCCAGACCTAACCTGGCTGGCACCCTGCAGGCTGGATCGGCCTGCGTGCATGGGCTGAGGCAAGCAGTAGTGCTCGAGACGGGTTTTCCACACTGGGAGAAACCGAGTGGCAGAGAGTCTGCACAAGCCTCCAGAACCAGGGATAAGTGGCACTGAATCTGTGAAAGTTAAGTGCAAGCATCTAACCTTCTGCCCAGAATCAAAAAAACCCTTCCCCCTCTGGGAATTATCTCTCTCCCGTTCACCCACCCCCCCTCCCCGTTCTGCTCTGGTTCCAGGCCAGCTTCAGTGATTGCCACACCCCCTGGGCCAGAAGTGGGACGTGTCACGCACCTCGAGCCATTCTCCCAGCTTTGGAGAGGGAACAAATTAACAAAGAGGAAAAGATAATCTGCCAGCTCCCCTAAGCCAGGAACTCAGAGCAGGTACAGCCCCTTTGCCTAAATACAGGCTTAAGGAGTCCATGGACTTTGAATGCATTTCACACCTCCCTAGACCTGTGTGAGCCCATTTCAACAGCTTAGGCCCTCATTATCAGAGTACAGCAAAGTGTATACCTAAAGCCTGTTTTCAACTGCAACAGCTAAGGGGTAGTGGCATGTTTGTAACATTTGACACCACCCTGCACATTAAGCAACATCCTCACCTACCCACATCAGGGGCCTGAGGACTGGTGGCTTCACCCACTCCACCTAGCCACCCGTGAAAGGAGTCCAAGAATAAGGACTGCCTCCCAGTCCTTACAGGCAACAGCATTGGGTACCAAAGTTCAGCTGTAAAACCCACCTACCAATGTGCTCTGCAGAACAGGGACATGCCTTCCACCCAGGAACTCGGGGGAAGCCATCAGCCCCCTACCTTGCTCAGCACATAACCCCCTAATGCAGCCAGATACCTGTGCCTACTCCAATCACTCCTACATAGCCCTGCCCATCCAGGAATGTAGCTGAAAGCCTGCACCACACACTCAGTGACCGACAACCTGGACACCTGAGCTGAATCCACGCAAGAAAACTAAAAGGACTACTTAGCTCACATACCTAGTAACAGCTCTAACCACCTGGTGACAGGACATGGGAGCTTCAAAGATGCCAATAAGCAAAGCAGCTCACATAACCAGCCTATTTGGGTGTATCAAAATAAAACAAGGACACAGTAAGCAAACATAAAATAAATAAGTATAATAACTTATTGATGGCTTGGAGACAACAGTCAATATCAAATCACAAAAAGAGGCAGACCGTGTTGACTTTAGCAAGCAACCAAAACAAAGAATCAAGAAACCTCCCAGAGGAAGGGATAGTCTTGGAATTACCGGAGGTAGAATTCAAAAGATTAATATACAGAGCTCTTTAAGAAATCAGAAAAAATATCAGGCAAATGCAGACCAAGCCAAGGAACACACAGACAAACCAACAGAGGAACTTAAGAAGGTTATGCAAGAGCATAATGACAAAATTAACAGGCTGCAAGAATCCGTAGAGAGACAGCATAAAGAAATCCAGAAGATTAACAATAAAATTTCAGAATTAGACAACTCAATAGAAAGTCATAGGAGGAGAAATGAGGCAATGGAAGTCTGAATTAGTGAGACTGAAGATAAAGCACTTGACACCAATTTATTTGAGGAAAAATCTGATAAAAGAATTTAAGAAAAAAATGAAGAAACCCTAAGAATTATATGGGACTCTATCAAGAGGAATAACCTACGAGTGACTGGAGTACCAGAACAGGGCGAGGGGGGATGCCAGAAAATACAAAGAGAATTGTTGAAGATTTGTTGGCAGAAAACTTTCCTGACATCATGAAAGATGAGAAAATATCTATCCAAAACCTCATTGAACCCCACACAGGGTAGATCTCAAAAGAAAGTCACCAAGACATTATAATCAAACTTGCCAAAACCAAAGATAAAGAGAAAATTTTAAGAGCAGCTAGGGATAAACGGAAGGTCATCTGCAAAGGAGAGTCAAGAAGACTAAGCTCTGACTAATCAGCAGAAATCATGCAGGCAAGAAGGCAATGGGATGACATATATAAAGCCTTGAAAGAAAAAAAAAATGTCAACAAGAATTATATATCCAGCAAAACTATCTCTCAAATATGATGGTGAAATTAGGACACTTCCAGATAAACGGAAGTTAAGGGAATTTGTAAAAACCAAACCAAAGTTACAAGAAATACTAAAGGGAGTCCTCTAGTTAGAGAATCAATAATACCAGATAAAACTCAAGTCTAGAATGCAGGACAGAACAACCAGATATCAAACCAGACAGAAGAGTCACAAAAATAAATCAAAGCTAAAACACTGTAAATACAGAAACAGAGACATCAGTAAGTAAAAGATGGCAACATTGAAACAAAAAAGATTGACTAAATAACGTAGTCATAGAACTTTCATATGGAGAGAAGGTCAAGGTGATATAAAGAAATAACAGACTGGTTTAAAGTTAGAAAAATAGAGGTAAATATTAAGGTATCCACAAAGGAAACCGACAATCCTACTCATCAAAATAAAAAAGAAGAAAAACATAAAAACTCAGCGAATACAAAATCAACAACAATGAAAAAGATGAAAAGAAAATACATAAAGCAAAATAACTCAGCACGGAAAATTCAGTGGAATAAAGAAACTTGTCAACAACACGTACACAAAAATACATCAAGATGACAGCACTAAACTCATACCTATCAATAATTACACTGAGTGTAAATGGACTACATGCACCAATAAAGAGACAGAGAGTGGCAGAATGGATTAAAAAACACGATTCATCTGTATGCTGCTTACAAGAGACACAGCTTAGACTCAAAGACACAAACAAACTAAAACTCAAAGGATGGAAAAAATGTATCAAGCAAATAATCAAAAGAGAGCAGGAGTGGCAATATTAATCTCTGACAAAATAGACTTTAAAGCAAAATCCACCACAAAGGATAAGGAAGGACGCTGTATAATGATTAAAGGGTCAATACACCAGGAAGACATAACCATGATAAATATTTACGTGCCCAATGACAGGGCTCCAGAATACATAAAACAAACTCTAACAGCACTGAAAAGAGAGAGAGACAGCTCCACATTAGTAACAGGAGACTTCAACACACCACTTTCGGTGAAGGACAGAACATCCAGAAGGAAGCTCAACAAAGATACGGAAGAGCTAAATGCTACAATCAAGCAACTTCATCTCATAGACATATACCGAACACTCCACCCAAGAGCAGCCAAGTATACTTTCTTTTCCAGTGCACATGGAACATTCTCCAGAATGGACCACATATCAGGCCATAAAGACTAAATGGGCAGCTCCTGTCCGGAGGTGGGATGGTAAGGCTGAGAGGGTCAGGAGACGGTTGAATGGACACAAGAAATCACAGGTGGAAGGGGGGAATGTGCTGTCACAGTATAGGGAGAGCAATTAGGGTCACATAACAGTGTAGGTATAGATTTTTGTATGAGAGACTAAATTGAATTGTAAACTTTCACTTAAGGTACAACAGTAAAATTAAAATTAAAATAAAAAAAAAAGAATTAGGTGAAGGGAAGGACAACACACAGTATGGAGGAAGTCAGCACAACTGGACTAAACCAAAAGCTAAAAAGTTTCCTGAACATAACCAAACACTTCGATGAACAGAGTAGCAGGGGTGGGATTCTGGGGACCATAGTTTCAGGGGATATGTAGGTCAATTGGCATAACAAAATTTATCAAGAAAATCTGCTACATCTCACTTTGGTGAGCAATGTCTGAGGTCTTAAAAGCTTGAGAGCGGCCATCTAAGATGTATCAATTGGTCTCAACCCACCAGAGCAAAGGAGAATGAAGAACACCAAAGTCACAAGAAAAGCATTAGCCCAGGATACAGAAAGGACCACCTAAACCAGAGACTCCATCAGCCTGAGACCAGAACTAGATGGTGCCTGGTTACCACCAATGCCTGCCCTGACAGAGAACACAACAGAGAGTCCCTGATGGAGCAGGAGAAAAGTGGGGTGCAGAACTGAAATTCTAGTAAAAAGAACAGACTTAGTGGTCTGACTGAGACTGGAGGGAACCCCAAAGACATGGCCTCTGGACTCTCTATTTACCTAGAACTAAAACCATTCCTGATGCCAACTCTTCAAAGTTTAGACTGGACTATAAAACACAAAATACTGGTGAAGAGTGTGCTTCTTAGTTCAAGTAGGTACACGAGACTAAGTGGGCAGCTCCTGTCTGGAAGTGGGATGAGAAGGCAGAAAGATACAGGGGCGGGTTGAATGGACACGGGAAACCCAGGGTGGAAAGTAGGAGTGCGCTGTCACATTATAGGGACTTGCAACTTGTGGCACATAACAATATGTGTATGAATTTTTGTATGAGAATTTAACTTGAGCTGTAAACTTTCACTTAAAGCATAATAGTAAAAAGAATCATAAGCTAAAAAAAAATGTGAATGCACTAAATATTCCAATGAAAATGCAGAAATTGTCAGACTGGATAAAAAGCAAAATCCAACTATATGTTGTCAATAAGAGACACAATTAGATTCAAAGACATAAATAGGTTGAATGCAAAAGGATGGAAATTGATACAGCATGCAAACAGTAACCATAAAAAAGCTGGAATAGTTACATTAATATCAGACAAAACAGACTTTAAGACAAGAAATATTACCAGAGACAAGAGGGAGGTTTCACAATGATAAAATGGTCAATATGTCAGGAAGATATTATAATTAAAAATGTATATGCACCTAACAGCAAAGCTCCAAAATACATGAAGCAAAAACAAAATTGAAAGGAGAAATAGGTAGTTTAGCAATTATAGTTGGAGATTTCAATATCCTATTCTAAATAATTAATAGAACAAGACAAAGTCATCAGGAATAATAATGACTTGAACAGCACACTCAACCAACTTGATCTAATTGGCATTTACAAAACACTAGCCAACAACAACTCTATTTATGTTCTTTTCAAGTGCACAGGGAACATTCTCCAGGATAGACCATATGCTAAACTGTAAAACAGGTCTAATAAATTTAAAAGATTAGAGATCATTCAGAGTATATTCTGCAACTACAGAACAATTACATTAGAAATTAACAACAGAAATAAATTTGGGTGATACCCAAATATTTGGAAATTAGGTAATACACTTCTAAGTAGCCCCTGGGAAATTAGAAAATGTTTTAAATGGAATTAAATGAAAGCATAATGTATCAAAAACTGTGGGAGGTAGATAAAGCAATACTTGGAAATTTAAAGCATTAAATGCTTATGTTAGAACAGAAAAAAAGATGTTAAATCAATAATGTAAGCTGCCACTTTAAGAAACTAGAAAAAGAAAGGAAGGAAATTAAATCCAAAGCAAGTATAAAGAAGGACTAAAATACCTGAGCAGAAATCAATGAAATGGAAAGCAGAAAGCAATAGAGAAAATCAATGAAACCAAAAGTTGTTTCTTTAGAAAGATCTAAAAATTTGGTAAACCTTTTGCTACACTGACCAAGAATTAAGAAAGAAGACAAAAATTACCAAAAATGGGAAAATATTACCAACCCTACAGAAATTAAAAGGACTATAAGTAAATATTATGAACAACTTTACTACACAACTTAGATTAAATGAGCAAGTTCTTCGAAAGATATAAGTTATGACAACTCCCTCAAGAAGAAATAGAATATCTGAATAGACCTATAAAAGGTAATCAAGTTAGCAAATAAAAATATTACCACATAGAAAAGCCTAAGGCAAGATGGTTTCACTGGTTACTTCTATAATATAATTATGGAAGAAATAATACCAATGATTCAGTTTTTTTTTTTTTTTTAAGAAGATAGAAGAGGGAACACTTCCCAACTCATTTTGAGTCCAATATTACCCTGATAGCAAATTCAGACAATATTATTACAAAGAAACTGCAGACAAATATCTCTCATGAACATAGATAAAAAATCCTTTACAAAGTATTAACAAACCAAATCCAGCAACATATAAAAGAATTACATACCGTGATCAAGTGGAATTTATGCTAGGAATGCAAGGTTGGTTTGACTTTAGAGTGCAGTGAGGTCTGCCACCAGCTCAGTTCAGCTTGATGAAGCCATGTATCTACCAGTGCTCTTGATTGCAACCGAGAGTAACCTTATGTGGTTTGCTTAGGCAGAGGAGAAATTTACTGGAAGGATAGGTAGCTCATTGAATTAATAGGGCAGAATTGATACAGGAAACAGGTTTGAGACTCAAGGGAACCGTGTGGCCTTAACCATAGTCAAAATTAGACCACAGGATCAATTCGATTAGCCTGCTGCTTGTCCCACCACTGATGTTAAAACTGGTCCAGCTGCATAAGGGCCTGGATTCCACTATTGCTGCCATCAGAATCCATTATTAACTATTGTATTATTGGCTCCAGAGCCAAAAGCCAGGGAGGGAGCATTTGACTGGCTGAGGTCCAAGACCTGTGCTCCAGCTACCAGAATATAAGGACAGAAAGCCTCAAGTCTTTGTGCTGAAGACATGGAGGCAAAGAAAGTCATGCTCTAGGGTTTTAATACAAAAGAGAGAGACTCATCTTCCATACCAACAAGCTATTGGAATTCTTGGGAGGAAGAAAAGATAGCACTGCCTTCAAAAGATCAAAATCCTTCTCCTCTCTACCCTTGCCCTCGACTTCCTCACCTTCCTTCACGGGAAAGTTAAACAAATTTTGTGAAATAGCATTTCACCTGTATAATTCTAGGGCCACAAAGACAATCTGAAGGAATGATTAATAAAGAAGTCCATTACTATTTTGGGGACAATTACTGTATTACAATATTTTCCTTGTAAGATGCTGCAGACACTGACATGTACTGCTTTGCTGCTGAAGAGAACTCTGATGCTGAATTCAATTTTTGTTGCTCTATACTTAGCCTTTCCCCACCCCTCTGCACCTTCCTACCCCTAAAAGGTGATAATTTTAGGATTTATAGATTCATTATTTTTTTTTTTATATATATATTTTATTGTACTTCAGGTGAAAGCTTACAGAGCAAATAGTTTCTCATGAAATAGTAGTACACATGTTGTTTTTTTTGACATTGGTTAACAACCCCACAACGTATTAAGCCTCTAAATTCTCAGCCTTTTTTTTTGATGAAAATTACAGATGGCCAAAGATACACCATTTCAAAATTTTCTACATTCACAGTTCAGTGACATTGACTATGCTCTTCCAACTGTGCTGTTATTCTCACTTAAGATGAAGGCTTACAGAACAAAATAGTTTTTCATTTAACAGTTACTACACATGTTGCCCTATGACAATGGTTAACAATCTCACAGCACATCAAGAATATCCTTACTCCACCTTGTGTTCCCTATCACCAGGGGGCTTCCTTGTCCCCTTCTGTCTTCTGGACCTTGTCAGTGGACTATTGTACCTCTTTAGTCTCCTTTGTTTGTTTATTTATTTATTTATTTTTATTTTATTTAAACACCATTTCAAAACTTTTTACTTACACATTTAAGTGATATTGACTATGCTCTTCCAATTGTGCTGCCATTCTCGCCCAAGATGAAGGCTTACAGGACAAAACAGCCTCCCATTTAATAGTTACTACAAATGTTGCCCTATAGCAGTGGTCAACAATCTCACAATATATCGACAGTGTCCTTATTCAATTTGTGTTCCTTATCATCAGTTTCCTACTCTCCCTCTGCCTTCTGGCCCTTGTCACCGGACTCCTGTACATCGTTAGTCCCATTTAGTTTTACTGGGGTGTCCATTCCCAGGCTTAACATCGAACCTTGAAGGTAACTTCCCCTCTGAGCTGAAAGGGTGTCTGGGGGCCACACTCTCGAGGTTTCTCTAGTATTCTTTAGGCCAGTATATCTGGTCTTCTTTTTTTTTTTTTTTTTTTGGGAGTTAAAATTATGCTCTACATCCTACTCCAGCTCTGCCCAGAACCCTCTGTTGTGATCCTGGTCAGAGGAGTCATTGGTGGTAGCCGGACACCATCCAGCTGTACTGGGCTCAGTCCCGTGGAGGCCTTGGTAGCTGTGGACCATCAGTCCTTCGGACTAATCTTTTCCTTGTATCCTGTTCTCTTCGTTCTCCCTTGTTCCCGAAGGGATGAGATCAGTGGAGTATCTTAGATGGCCGCTCATAGGCTTTTAAGACCCCAGACACTACTCACCAAGGTAGAATGTAGAGCATTATCTTTATAAGTAGTGTCATGCCAATTGAGCTAGATGTTCCCCGAGATCATGGTCCCCAGAGCCCTCCGTCCAACAACTCAGTCCCTCGGGGGGTTTGGATGTGTCTATAGGGCCTTCATGACCTTTCCTTGTGCAGGTTGTGTTAGTTTCCCCTGTACTATGTACTATCTCATCTCTCACCCAAGTTACCACTTACCTATTACCTATTTAGTATCCCCCCCCCCTCCCATCCCTGGTAACCAACAAGGATTGTTACATTTTGCATGTGAATTTTTTCATGGGTTTTTACAATAGAGGTCTCATACAATATTTGTCCTTTTGTGATTGACTTATTTCACTCAGCATGATGTCCTCCAGTTTCATCCATGTTATGAGATGGTTCACCGATTCATTGTTCTTTCTCGTTGCATAGTACTCCATTGTGTGTATGTACCATAGTTTGTGTATCCATTCGTCTGTTGATGGACATCGAGGTTGTTTCCATCGTTTTGCTATTGTGAATAATGCTGCCATGAACATAGGTGTGCATATGTCTATTCGAGTGATGACTCTTATTTCTCTAGGATATATTCCTAGGAGTGGGATTGCTGGATCGAATGGTACGTCTATTTCTAGCTTTCTGAGGAAACGCCATATCATTTTCCAAAATGGCTGTATCATTTTGCATTCCCACCAGCAGTGTATAAGAGTTCCCGTCTCCCCGCAGCCCCTCCAACATTTGTTATTTCCAGTGTTTTTGATTCGTGCCAGTAATGCCGGGGTGAGATGGTATCTCATTGTGGTTTTAATTTGCATTTCTCTAATGGCTAGTGATCGCGAGCATTTCCTCATGTGTCTGTTGGCCATTTGAATGTCTTCCTTGGTGAAGTGTCTGTTCATTTCCTTTGCCCATTTTTTGATAGGATTGGTTGTCTTTTTGTTGTAGAGGTGTTGGATTTTCTTGTAGATTATGGAGATTAGACCTTTGTCTGACTTGTACGGTCCAAAAATTTTTTCCCAGTCTGTAGGTTCTCTTTTAACTCTTTTGGTGAAATCTTTTGAAGAGCATAGATGTTTGATTTTTAGAAGATCCCAATTATCTAGTTTATCTGTTGGGTTTTTTGTGTTGATGTTTATGGTTTGTATCCTGTTAATGCCATGTATTAAGGCCTGAAGTGTTGGTCCTATTCTTTCTTCTATGAATTTTATAGTTTGAGGCTTTATATTCAGGTCTTTGATCCATTTTGAAGTAGTTTTTGTATATGGTGTGAGGTATGGGTCCTGTTTCATTTTTCTACAAATGGATATCCAGTTTTGCCAGCACCATTTGTTAAAAAGACTGTCTTTTCCCCATTTGATGTATTTTGGGCCCTTGTCAAAAATCAGGTGACCGTAGGTGGATGGATTTACATCTGAGTTCTCAATTCTGTTCCATTGGTCAATGTCTTTGTTGTTGTACCAGTACCAGGCTGTTTTGAGTACTGTAGCTGTATAGTAGGTTCTCAAGTCAGGTAGTGTGAGTCCTCCAACTTTATTCTTCTTCTTCAGTAGTGCTTTACTTATTCGAGGTTTCTTCCCTTTCCATATAAAGTTAATAATTAGTTTTTCCATCTCTTTGAAGAATGTTGTTGGTATTTGTATCGGAATTGCATTGTATTTGTAGATTGCTTTAGGTAGAATTGCCATTTTCACAATGTTGAGTCTGCCTATCCATGAGCATGGTATGTTTTTCCATTTATGTAGATCCCTTTGGGTTTCATGCAGCAGTGTTTTGTAGTTTTCTTTGTATAGGTCTTTTATATTCCTGGTCAGATTTATTCCTAAGTATTTTATCTTTTTAGGGGCTATTGAAAATGGTATTGATTTCCTGATCTCCTTTTCATCGTTCTCTTTACCGGTGTATAGGAATCCAACTGATTTTTGAATGTTTATCTTGTATCCTGCTACTCTGCTGAATCTTTCTATTACTTCCAGTAAATTTCTCGTGGAGTCTTTAGGGTTTTCTATGTATAGTATCATATCATCTGCAAACAGGGAGAGTTTAACTTCTTCATTACCAATTTGGATGCCCTTTATTTCTTTTTCTTGCCTTACTGCTCTAGCTAGAACTTCCAGCACAATGTTAAATAGGAGTGGTGATAAAGGGCATCCTTGTCTTGTTCCTGTTTTCAGGGGGAATGTTTTCAGCCTTTCTCCATTAAGAATGATGTTGGCTGTTGGTTTTGCATAGATGCCCTTTATTATGTTGAGAAATTTCCCTTCTATACCTATTTTATTGAGAACTTTTATCAGGAATGGGTGTTGGACTTTGTCAAATGCCTTTTCTGCATCAATTGAGATAATCATGTGATTTTTTTCTTTCCTTTTATTTATGTGGTGGATTACGTTGATGGATTTTCTAATGTTAAACCATCCTTGCATACCTGGTATGAATCCTACTTGGTCGTGGTGTATTATTTTTTTGATATGATACTGAATTCTATTGGCTAGAATTTTGTTCAGAATTTTTGCATCTATATTCATGAGAGATATTGGTCTGTAATTTTCTTTTTTTGTGATGTCTTTGCCTGGTTTTGGTATCAGCGTTATGCTGGCTTCATAGAATGAATTTGGAAGTGTTGCTTCCTCTTCTATGCTCTGAAATAACTTGAGTAGAACTGGTACGAGCTCTTCTGTAAATGTTTTGTAGAATTCTCCAGTGAAGCCATCTGGGCCAGGGCTTTTTTTGGTTGGGAGTTTTTTTATTACCTTTTCAATCTCTTCTCTTGTTATGGGTCTGTTCAGATTTTCAATATCACTTTGTTGTAGTTTGGGTAGGCCGTATGTTTCTAGAAATTTATCCATTTCCTCTAGGTTTTCAAATTTGTTGGAATATAGTTTTTCATAATATTCTGTTATAATCCTTTTTATTTCAGTTGGGTCTGTTGTAATGTCCCCCATTTCATTTCTTATTTGGGTTATTTGTGCCCTCTGCTGTTTTTCTTTTGTCAGTCTGGCCAGTGGTTTGTCGATTTTGTTGATTCTTTCAAAGAACCAACTTTTGGTTTTGTTGATTCTTTCTATTGTTTTTCTGTTCTCTATTTCATTGATTTCTGCTCTGATCTTTACTATTTCCTTTCTTCCGGTGGTTGTAGGCTTTTTTTGTTGTTCGCTTTCTATTTGTTTGAGTTCTGTAGTTAATGTTTTGATTTTGTCCGTTTCTTCTTTTTTGATATGTGCATCTATTGCTATAAATTGTCCTCTGAGGACTGCCTTTGCTGTGTCCCAAAGGTTTTGGTATGATGTGTTTTCATTTTCATTTGATTCTAGGAATTTTTTAATTCCATCTCTGATTTCTTCTATTACCCATTGATGTGTAAGCAGATTATTATTCAGTTTCCATGTGTTTGATTTTTTTTCCTTGCTCTTTCTAGTGTTAATTTCTACCTTGATGGCATTGTGGTCAGGGAAGATACTGTGAATTATCTCAGCATTTTGGATCTTGTTGAGGATTGCTCTGTGGCCTAAGATGTGGTCTATTCTGGAGAACGTTCCATGTGCATTGGAAAAGAATGTGTACTTTGCAGCGGTTGGATGGATTGTTCTATATATGTCTATGAGGTCCAGTTGGCTGATTGTGTCCTTTAGGTCTTCTGTATCTTTGCTGAGTTTCTTTTTAGTTGTTCTGTCCTTTACTGAGAGTGGTGTGTTGAAGTCTCCTACTATTATTGTGGAACTGTCAATTTCTCTTTTCAGTGCTGTTAGAGTTTTTTTTATGTATTTTGGAGCCCTGTCATTGGGTGCATAGATATTTATTATGGTTATGTCTTCATGATGGATCATCCCCTTAATCATTATATAGTGACCTTCTTTGTCTTTTATGGTAGATTTGGTTTTAAAGTCTATTTTATCTGAGATTAGAATTGCCACTCCTGCTCTTTTTTGATAGTTGTTAGCTTGATATATTTTTTTCCAACCTTTGATTTTTAATAAATTCACATCTTTGTTTCTAAGATGTGTCTCTTGTAGACAGCAAATAGATGGATCCTGTTTTCTTATCCATTCTGCCACTCTCCGTCGCTTTATGGGTGCATTGAGTCCATTTACGTTCAGTGTAATTATTGATAGATGTGAGTTTGTTGCTGTCATTTTGTAGTGCTTTTTTTTGTGATGCTGAAGTTTTCTTTGTTCTTCTTACTCTCTTGTGCTGAGTTCCTTTTGTTTGTGGATTTTGTGTTCATTTCTTTTGTTTTTGTAGGTTTTGGTTTTGCTGAGACTTTATGTTTTTCGTCTTTATTTTTATGAGTTGGTTTGTTAACTTTTTTTGTGGTTACCATGAATTTTACCCTTATCTTTATAATTTTGAAGCAGTCTACCGTTACTTGGTATCGCCTTGCCTTCTTCTCCTTTAGAAGGTTCTATACCTATGCCGTTTGTTCCCTCTTTCATTGTTTTGATGTTGTTGTCATCCTTTGATTGATTTCTCTGATTCCCTGTTGTATATCTTTTGTTTTTGGAAAGTCGTCTGTAGTTCAGTTCCTAGAATGGTATCTGGTTCATGTTAACCTGCGTCCTAGGTCCTAGGTCCTGCCTGAGGGCTTAAGCTGTTTGTCCTCAGATCGAAGAACTCCCTTTAATAATTCTTGTAAGTTTGGTTTGACTTTTGCATATTCCTTTAGTTTCTGTTTATCTGGAAATGACCTAATTTCACCATCAAATCTGAATGAGAGTTTTGCAGGATATATTATTCTTGGCTGACAATTTTTTTCTTTCAAGATTTTATATATGTCATCCAATTGCCTTCTTGCCTGCATGGTTTCTGCTGAATAATCTGAGCTTAGTCTTATTGTTTCTCCTCTGTATGTGACTTCTTGTTTTTCACGAGCTGCTCTCAGGATTCTTTGTTTGTCTTTAGTTTTAGCGAGTGTGAATATGATATGTCTTGGTGATTTTCTTTTGGGGTCTCTTCTATGTGGGGTTCGTTGAGCTTCTTGGATGACCAGCTTTTCATCTTTCATGATATTGGGAAAGTTTTCTGTCAGCAGTTCCTCAATGATCCTCTCTGTGTTTTCTGTTTTCTCCCCCTGTTCTGGTATGCCAATCACTCGTAAGTTTTTGCTTTTAATTGTGTCCCACATAACTCTCAGGGTCTCTTCATTTTTCTTTGTTCTTTTTTCTGAGTTTTCCTGAAACAGAGTTGTATCCAAGTGTTTGTCTTCAGTTCCACTGATCCTGTCTTCCATGGTTTCAAATCTACTTCTCAGCCCTTCTATGACACCGTCCATTTCTGAAATCTTGTTGTTTATCTTTTGGATTTCTAATTGTTGTTTTTGTATAATTTCGAGTTGTGAATTTATTTTGGCATTTTGTTCTTGCATCATCTTCCTGAATTCTTCCAATTTTTTGTCTGTATTTTCCATAAATTTGTCTATTTTTTCCTCATGTTTGTCAGCTTTTTGCCTCAGTTCTTGGAAAATTCCGAGTATTAGTGATTTGAGTTCCGTATCAGGTACTTCTAGTGCATTTTCTTCCACAGGAGAGTTATCTGGTGTTTTAATTTGGACGCCTATTGGAGCCATCTTGTCTTGTTTTTGTAAATGTTTTGATATTGTTTGCTGTTTTCGGGGCATTCAGTAGATATTTCTCTCGTTTATTGATTGTAGATTTTTTTTTTTTTTGTTCTTGTGGTACAGCTGGGCAGATCTAGTTGAGGAGGAGCCACTGGGATGGGTTGCTTGTGGCACTCACCGCAGCCACCAGGACGGTCGGTAGTCAGTGCTGGGCAGGTTCCAATAGGGCGTGCCTGCACCGCTTGGTGATGTGATGTCTAGTGCACGGTGCAGGTAGGTAGGGTGCAGCGGGAAGATGGTTATGTGTGAAGCTAAGCTGGATATGGGAGAGAGGAGAGAGGAGGAGGAGCAAAAAGTGTACAAACATAAAAGAATGCCAGGGGAGTTTGTCGTTGGAATGTACAGATGAGAGACTATGGGATGGAGGAAACCAGAAGGGGGAAGAGAAAGAAAAGGAAAGAATGACCAAATAAAAATCAGAAAAGTTAAAGAACTGCAAAGTTCCCAGGGATCCCACCGATGCAGCTATGAGGTCTGGGGGAGTCGGTCTCAATTTTCACAGCTCAGCCTGGCCAGAAGGTACAGAGGCATACGTCGCCTGGAATTCAGGGAACAGAAAGAGAAGGAAGAGATAGAGAGACAAGAAATTAAGCAATGAAGAAAGACAAAAGAGAAAAAGAGGTAAAAGATGACAAAACTAATCAAAAAAGGAAGAAAAATAAAATTGAGAGAAAAAAAAAAAAAAAGGGCAACACCAGCAGTCAGTGCCTACAAATGGGACCCAGAGAGCCCCCACTCAGGGGCGCGAATTCCAAGAAGCCGGTAGTCTCGGGGTTAAGTGACCGTGGCCACGGGAAGCAGAGGGGCCAACGAACAAAGGCCCCAGGATCCCACCCGCGTGGGAGCCCAGACCTGGAAACAGCCACACGCCCGAACGCAGCCCTACAGCCCCGCAGGAGAGAGCAGAGACGGTACTCGGAACCAGGCACCCAGGCAAAAGGAGGGGGAGGCGGCAGAAAAAGGTTCGCTAGCTGCCAGCAAACGGCTCCCAGAAAGCCCCCTGCCCGGGCGCGCGGAATCCAAGCACCGGCGCCCCCCAGCTCAGGGACTCCGGCCACGGAAAGCAGAGGGGCGAACAAACAAAGGCCCCGGGATCCCACCCACGCGGGGGCCCAGACCTAGAAACAGCCACACGCCCGCACGCAGCCCTACAGCCCCGCAGGAGAGAGCAGAGACAGCACTCGGAACCAGGCACCCAGGCAAAAGGAGGGGGAGGCGGAAGAAAAAGTTTTGCTAGGTGCCAGCAAACGGCTCCCAGAAAGCCTCCAGCCCGGGCGTGCGGAATCCAAGCACCGGCGCCCCCCTGCTCAGGGACTCCGGCCACGGAAAGCAGAGGGGCGAACGAACAAAGGCCCCGGGATCCCACCCACGCGGGAGCCCAGACCTAGAAACAGCCACACGCCCGCACGCAGCCCTACAGCCCCGCAGGAGAGAGCAGAGACGGCACTCGGAACCAGGCACCCAGGCAAAAGGAGGGGGAGGCGGCAGAGAAAGGTTCGCTAGCTGCCAGCAAACAGCTCCCAGAAAGCCGCCAGCCCAGGCGTGCGGAATCCAAGCACCAGCACCCCCCAGCCCAGAGACCCTGGCCACGGAAAGCAGGGGATCCCCAGCTGAGGCGGAGAGGGGTGGGTGGTGGGAGAGCGCGCACCGCAGTTTACCGGTCGTTCTGTCTCCGACCAGATGCTCTGCAAGGCTGCTCTCCCGTTTGCTGGTCTCCGATAGGAATCCAAGATGGTGGATCCGCGCTGCGTTAGCTGGTAAGGAATCTCTGCCTGAGTCTCTCCTCGCTCTCCGTTCTCTTTTAGTATTCTCACTCCGTTTGGTGTTTGGCTGAGTTCTTTATCTCTTCATTTGGTGTTCTAGGGTTTCAGGATTGTTGATTCTCTGTTAGGCTTAGTTTTTCGGATCTTTGCTGTGGAGGGACGGCGTGGTGTTTCTGCCTAGAGCGCCATCTTGCCTCAACAACCTAGATTCATTATTGCAACTCAAAAAAGTCTTCTAGTGTATGCTAAATTTTTCACTAAATATGTTGAGCAATGGTGAGCCCTTTACCAGATGTATAGACAGGATTTTGTTTGTTTTGATTTAGCTGTAAAGGTTTACTTCTGTTGTCATTTTCAGGATTGCTTTTGTTCGAAGTGTTCTGACTTTCTGCTCGTTGTTGTTGTTAGGTACTGTCAAGCTGATTCCGAATCATAGCGACCCTATGTATAATGGAATGACCTCAGTCATCTTCACAGTGATTGCTATGTTTCAGCCCGTTGTTGCAGCCATTTTGTCGATCTGTCCCATCGAGGATCTTCCTCTCTTTTGCTGACCCTCTACCTTACCAATCACAATGTCCTTCTCCAGGGACAGGTCCCTCCTGATAACATGTTCGAAGTATGCAAAGTCTTACCATTCTCCCTTCCAAGGAGTACTCTGGCTGTACTTCTTCCAAGACAGACTCTTTCATTCTTCTGGAAGTCTATGGTATATTCAATATTCTTCCCCAACACAATAATTCAAAGGCATCAATTCTTCTTTGGTTTTTTCTTATTCATTGTCCAGCTTTTGCATGCGTATGAGGTGATTGAAAATATCATGGCTTGGGTCAGGCACACCTTAGTCCTCAAAGTGACATCTTTACTGTCTTAGTTATCTAGAGCTATTATAACAGAAATACCACAAGTGGGTGGCTTTAACAAAAAGATTTACTCTCTGACATTCTAGGATTCTAAAAGTCCAAATTCAGGGGGCCAGCTCCAGAGGAAGGCCTTCTCTCTCTCTGTCAGCTCTGGGGGAAGGTCGTTATCATCAATCTTCCCTGATAGAGGAGCTTCTCAGTACAAGGACCCCAGGTCCAAAGGATGCACTATTCTCCTGGCTCTTGTGTCTTGGTGGTATGACATCCCTTTGTCTCTCTGCTCACTTCTCTCTTTTATATCTCAAAAGAGATTGTACTCAAGACACAACATAATCTTGTAGAATAAGTTCCGCTTCATTAACATAACTGCCACTAATCCTACCTCATTAACATCATAGAGGTAGGATTTATAACACATAGGAAGATCACATCAGATAACAAAATGGTGGACAATGACACAATATTGGGACTCATGGCCTAGCCAAGTTGACAGATATTTTGGGGACAGAGTTCAATCCATGAAATTTGCTTTTCAACACTTTAAAGAGGTTCTTTGTGGCAGATTTGTGCAATGCAATACGTCGTTTCATTTCTTGACTGCTGCTGCAATGGGCACTGATTGTGGATCCAAGTAAAATGAAATCCTTGACGACTTCAATCTTTTCTCCGTTTATTATGATGTTGCTTATTGGTCCACTTCTGAGGGTTTTTGTCTTCTTTATGTTGAGGTATAATCCATACTGAATACTGTAGTCTTTGGTCTTCATCAGTAAGTGCTTCAAGTCCTCTTCACTTTCGGCAAGCAAGGTTGTGTCATCTGCATAACGTAGGTTGTTAATGAGTCTTCTTCCAATCCTGCTGCCGTGTTCTTCATCTAGTCCAGCTCTCGGATTATTTGCTTAGCATCCATATTGAATAAGTATGGTGAAAGGATACAACCCTGACACACACCTTTCCTGATTTTAAACTGTGCTGTATCCCCTTTTCTTCAAATGGCTGCCTCTTGATCTATGTACAGGTTCCACATGAGCACAATTAAGTGTTATGGAATTCCCATTCTTTGCAGTGTTATCCATAATTTGTTATGATCCACACAGTCAAATGCATTTGTGTAGGCAATAAAACACAGATAAACATCTTTCTGGTATTCTTTGCTTTCAGCCAAGATCCCTCTGACATCAGCAATGATATCCTTTGCTCCACGTCCTCTTCTGAATCCAGCTTGACTTTCTGGCAGTTCCCTGTCGATGTACTGCTGCAACCGTTTTTGAATTATCCTCAGCAAAATTTTACTTGTGTATGGTATTATTCGATAATTTCCACATTCGCTGAATCACCTTTCTTTGCAATAGGTACATATATGCATCTCTTCCAGTCAGTTGGCCAGGTAGCTGTCTTCCAGATTTCTTGGCATAGATGATTGAGCACTTCCAGTACTGCATCCGTTTATTGAAATATCTCAATTGGTATTCCGTTTATTTGCTGAGCCTTGTTTTTCGCCAATGCCTTCAGTGCAGCTTGGATTTCCTCCTTGAAATTACCATCGGTTGTTGATCATATGCTACCTTCTGAAATGGTTGCTTGTCGACCAGTTGTTTTTGGTACAGTGACTCTGTGTATTCTTTCCATCTTCTTTTGATGCTGCCTGTGTTGTGCAATGTTTTGCCCAGAGAATCCTTCAGAATTGCAACTTGAGGCTCTTTCTTTAGGGTTACCTGATTTAATTTTTAGATTCAATCTCCATTTCAAATCTGTTAACTTGTCTTAGCGTCTTTGTACTTTACTTTTGAGAGCATCTTTACTTGGTCTTCCACATCAGAGATTGAATTTTCAGCAGTGACTTTTTTGTCTCTCTTTTGATCTTCTATGGAGATTTTTATTCTGCTATTCCAGTTTTGCTTCTCCTATTATCCCCCCCAGTCCATTTATCTTGTTTTTCATCATATTCCATGTTATTTTAATTTCAGTTTGCTTTCCTATGGCAGCCTTCTATGACTGCATATAGGTCATCTCCAAAGGATATTAGCACTTTTCTAACTTTTTTCCCCTGTTTTTGTACTTAAATCATTTTCAGAGGTTAGTTCTTCTGAATCTTCAGAGTAAGATTTCTTCCCCTTTTCTGCATATTTTTTCATAGATTCCTTTTTTTTCCCCTGTTTTACTCCTCTAGAAGTACGAGTGAGTCCATCCAATCTCGTTTGTTAATCAACGAAATATAATTATTGCCACTAAATCCATACTTTGTCCTCTTGGTTGTATACGCTATTAACATATGAATATCTTAAAGGAGGCTCTTTTTATGTGAGAAGGAGCCTCATAAAAAGATTTAGATATATCCTTGGAAAATAATATATACAGCTCCCACCTTTGTTCTCAATGTCTTGCATGGATTCATCAAACACAGCTCTGTTGGCTTGATGTGATCTAATCCTATTACCACTGCCTAACATTTCATGAAGCACATGAAAAACTACAATTCCCAGCTAGTACCAGAGACATTTCCTGTGTCTTCTCTTGTCATTCCTTCCAGCTTCCTGTCCCTTTGACTTGTGGGAACTTCATTCTCTTGTTAGATGTTAAACAGAGAGATCCTGTTGAGGTAGGGAGAGAGCGAGGATAATACTAATATAATGTGTCAGAAAGAAGCACATGTAGAATAGGGGGACATATGTCCAATGTATTAGTAGGTATAATCTGGTATTAAAGAGGGGTCTGACAAAGGCTTTTCCCCTTTCTATTAAATAGTCATTACAGTAAGTGGAAATTCATACAACACATTGGCTGCAGGTTGACCGTTAGTCTGGGAAATTGCTCTGATTTTTCACCTTGTACTGTGTTATGGTATGTATTATAACAGGAAGTTGTGAGAGTGGGAATCGGGCTGCTAGTCAGATGCTATTCTAAATCAGAAGCCACAAAGGAAAGCTTTAACCGATAACTTGCCCAAATGATGATGAATGTCAAGTTAGTGAAGTCTGGAATAAGGAGATTTAATTGTATGAGAATAGAAAAATGATCATTTCTAATTAAACAAGGGTTCCACTCTTGACTGCATTTATTCTTTTGTTAGAGAAAGGATAAACTTCTGTCTATAATGGATACCAATACTACTTTTAAAGTAAAAGAAACCTCATTTTTGTTATGTATTTTATTAAAATAGAGCTTGTCTATAAATGAGAAATGATCATGACATTGAGAAATCGACACCATAAATAGGGTGAGATTATCTTATAATATTGTTACTCATTTCTCTCCTATAAGTGCTCGTCTTCCTTGTTTCTGACTCTCTAGAAGACAAGAGACAAAGGCTGACTGTAGCTCCTCACATTTTGATGAATTTATTAGTACATATTTTAAGAAAAATGATCATTTCCCCACAAAATCATATAGTAAATACAGACTATTCTTAATCATAGAGTATATTTCTCTGTGGTTGAATGTTATGTTTTACAGAGGAGACTTAAATTTTGTTCGACCCCTAAGTGATTTAGTAGAGACTCCATTTTTAAATGCCTGTTTTAAAGTAGAGGCTCAAACCAACAGTGCGTGTGACAGGCAGAACAGGCTTTCTGTGGCATTGTGTGAAAGATGACTGGGTGGTACATGCTATTAACATATGACTTTCTTAAACAAGGAGGCTCTTTTTATGGAATAAGCAGTCTCAAAAAGTATTCAGTGCCATTGTTAAAATAACAGCATTTACACTTGTCAAGGGAAATAAACGGGCATCAGGCTGCTACTCTTGAAATTATGCAACATTGATTTAGTATAGATTGTCATATACTTGCTTATGTAAAAATGTAGATTCTTAATTCAGTAATTTTTTCTCCAGGCTCCTCCCACCCTCGCTTTGTCTTCATTTCTCTAATTCTTTGTAGGAGATTAGGGGACTCATTATTTATGGGTCAGGAGGAATTCAGTGACTCATGGAGGAAAGGTAGTTTATGAAGGCAAGGCATTTGTCTTCAGTGCACATAAATAATAATAATTTATTGTTATGATACAATGACCTGTTTTCTATTGAGAGTCTTGGCCCTGAGAAAAATTAAGTGCAACATAATTTCCATGTAAAAAGATCAAATTATGAGCCACTTGTTCATCAGAGGCAAGCCTCATTTGGAAGCATTGAGTATGCCTGTGAACTTCATTGCTTTTTTCTTTCGAAATGATACAAACTGAAAGTTATGACACCCATTCCTGCTCTTTGACAAAGAAGAGAAGATGATTTGAAGAGTCAACACTAAATTATTTATTTCAAAGCAGAGTTCTTTTTGGTCATTATATATTGGTTTGACTCTATAACACTCCTAAAAACGTACATGTACTTTTTCCCAGTGTGTGTATATCTAAATTATATGATGCACATACTGATGCTCTCATGCCAGGGTTGTTACTGATGACACGGTTACTGAAGTTTGATAAAGTAATTTGCTTCTTGGTAGTATAAGAAGCCACAGCATCACTTTTGTCTGGTCAACTTTTTTGCTTAAATCTTCTTTTGTCAACTTAAAAACCAAAAATCAAACCCACTGCCATCGAGTTGATTCCGATTCATAGCAACTCAATAGGACAGGTTAGAACTGCCCCATAGAGTTTCCAAGGAGTGGCCGGTAGATTCAAGCTGCCAACCTTTTGGTTAGCGGCCGTAGTGCTTAACCACTGTGCCACCAGGGCTCCTTTGTCAACTTAGCCAAATATTTCTTAAACGAGGTATAATGCATACACAAAGCCATATGCACAAATTCTAAGTGTACAGCTTGGTAAACATTTATGTTAATCTATGCCCATGTTGAGGAGCCCTGGTGGCATAGTGGTTAAAGAGCTTGGCTGCTAACCAAAAGATCCGCAGTTTGAATCCACCGGCCGCTCCTTGGAAACCCTATGGGGGCAGTTCTACTCTGTCCTTTAGGGTCACTATGAGTCGGAATTGACTTGACGACAATGGTTTTTGGTTGTTTTTTTTTTTTTTTTTTGGCCCATGTTGGAGTCCTTGGGTGGTGCAGATGGCTAAGTGCTCAGCAGCTAACCGAAAGGTCGGAGGTTTGAGTCCACCCAGAGGCACCTCAAAAGAAAGGCCTGGCAATCTACTTCCGAAAAACCAGCCATTGAAAACTCTGTGGAGCACAGTACTACTCTGACACACATCAGGTCATCGTGAGTTAAAATTGACTCCACGGTAACTGGTTTTATTTTGTATGTCCATGTTATCACCATCCAGGTGAATATATAGGGCATTTCTAACTAGCCCAGAAGGTTTCTTCATGACCCTTCTCAGTCAATGTGACTCTCCCCAGGACATAACTGCTATTTTGACCTTCTTTTACCAGAGGTTAGTTGTTCTTGTCTTTACAAATGGAATCTACAGTATGTACGCTTATGTCTACTTTGTCAGAGAAGCCAGACATGAGACTGATTTCTTTCCATTCAGTTGTTGCTTGCGTGAGCTGGGCCAAGTTGCTAGTTTCACAGATTTTTTAGAGATCCAATAGCAGTCTTATTTTTGAAAATAGTAACTGCCTCTTTCTCATAGGATATCGTGTGGAGATTTGTCCTCTTTGGAGAAAGAAGCAATTGTTCACTCATTTATTTATTCATTCATAAAATGTGCATTACGTGTCTGCCATGTACCAGGAGTAGTGCAAGGGGAGGATGAAGAATGAAACAGGCTTGGTCACCACCTTATGGTTCAGTGGGGGAGACAGACAAAAAACAAGAGTATGCGCACATTATGGTGAATGCCGTGAACTGAAAGTCAAGGAGGTGATGGAAGAGGACAGGGGGTCACACTTCAGATGGGTTGGTCGGGGAGGGAATCTGACGAAGTGCTATTTAAAGCTGAGGCCTGAAGGATGAGACAAAGCCAGCTAGGTAGAGATTCAGGGCAAGAACAGTCTAGGTCAAGGACAGCATGTGCAAAGGCCAGAGGTGGAAAAGTCCAGTGCATGGAAAAACCAAGAGAAGGCCATGGGGGTTGCAGTGTATTGAGGGAGGAAGAAAAGCCATGTGAGATGAGATTGGAGATGGGTAAAGGCAATATACTAAAGGCCTTTCTACAGTTTGGATCTATAAACTTGACATTGATTTCGGTCCTGAGTGTCATGATCTACAATTCCCATTGGATTTTTGGTTACAGTGAGTCAGCACATGAAGAGCATCTTGAGGCCAGCAATAGGGGCGGGTGGGGGGGAGGGGGCCTCTGAAGATCAGAAGAGGTACTCAATTTGAGTTGAGACAGAGATGCTATGCAAACAAGGAATATTATTAGCATCATTTGATTTATCTAAAGGAAGCATTGAATGTAGTGACTTTAGATCCAAAGCACAATGGGATGGAATGCAGGAGTCCTGATACCAATTCAAATTCCAGGAGAAGACATTCAGGTCCAGGCGTCTGCTATTTTGAAATAGGGACTGGAAGAGTATTTAATTGCTGACATTGTCACAGCATGGTACTAATAAAAAGTAGACAGACTTTTGATTGATTTTGGTATGTAAAAATTCTGTATAGGAAATGCATTTATTACATGTACGCTGACTGAATGAACCCACCTTGACATACTTCTGTTTTGAAGTGTTGATCTGGGGGAATAGTTTAAAATTCAGTGCTTGAGTGAAAGTTCAGAAAGGGCCTATAATTCTCTAAAATTCGTAAGTGCTGGAATTTCACAGTAAAAATAAATAACTAAATATAAAGGAAAATAATAAATTCTCACTAACGTCTAATGGAACACTCATTATCCTCTTCATGAGATGATATTGAGGTGATAAACTGATTTATGCAAAATATAAAACCTATTTATGCTAGATAAAAGGTATCACTGCTAATGCTGTGAGGGTTTTGAATCATACAGTATATCCTAGACAACCAAACTATAAAAAGCAAACCAAACACAGGACTACAGAAGCATATATTCCATTAGTCACCAGAGAGGTGACATCATCACAAGTCATGAAACCTCTGGAAAACTCTGCTAGACACTTGTAAGAGAATGAGAGTAGAAAAGGCAGATAATAGTATTGTAATGAAAATAGTTTTGACCTTCGCAGATCCCTTGAAAGGGTCTTGGGGTCCTTCTCAGGTGTTCTCAGATCTCACTTGGAGAAATGCTGGCATACCAAAAGCAAACTCATTGCCATCGAGTCGATTCTGATTCATAGCAACCCTATAGGACAGAGTAGAACTGTCCCGCAGGGTTTCCAAGGCTATAAATCTTTACGGAAGAAGAATGCCATATCTTTCTCCTACAGATCGGCTGGTGGGTTTGAACCACTGACCTTTTGGTTAGCAGCTGAGTGCTTAACCATTGTACCGCCAGGGCTCCTTAAACCAAACCCATTGCTGTCAAGGCGATTCTGACTCACAGCCACCCTATAGGACAGAGTAGAGCTGCCCCATAGGGTTTCTAAGGAGTGGCTGGTGGGTTTAAACTGCCAACCATTTGGTTAGCAGGAGAGTGCTTAACCACTGCACCACCAGGGCTTCTTAGAGGTTGATACTACGAGCTTTAGGTAACTTAGGTTCGACTCACAACTGTATTCTTGCTCTGAAAGTTGGGGTCTTCAGTGGTAAAATAGGTACAGTAATCCTACTCACAAGCTTATGGTGAGGGAAATATAGTAAATTTAGAAAGCATGTCAGCTGTGAATCTTCGGCTTTCAAACAACAGGAAACCCAACCCGAGTTAGCTTAAGGAGAGCAAGGACGTTGAATGCCTCACGTATCTTCTTTGGCTTTAGCTCCTGTTTGCAGAGTTGGTGGTGTCGTTCGGGCTCTAGCTCTGTGTCTTGGCCTCCTCTGTGTGTTGAGATGCTAAACACTCCAGAATGGCTCACCTCATCATGTAACAATGGCTGCAGAATTTCTAGACCATGCATCCTCATACCACACACTCCAGTTAAAGGGATGTTATTTCTTTCTTTCTTTTTTTTTATTGTGCTTTAAGTGAAAGTTTATAATTCAAGTTAGTCTCTCATACAAGAATTTATACACACATTGTTATGTGACCCTGTACTATGACAGCACACTCCTCCTTTCCACCCTGGACTTCCCGTGTCCATCCAACCAGCTCCTGACCCTCTCTGCCTTTTCTTCTCGCCTCTGGACAGCAGCTGCCCATTTAGCCTCAAGTCTCTACTTGAGCTAAGAAGCACACTCTTCCCAAGTATCAGTTTATGTCCCGTAGTTCAGTCTAATTTTTGTCTGAAAAGTTGTCCTCAGGAATGGTTTTAGTTTTGGGCTAACAGAGAGTCTGGGAGCCATGTCTTCCGGGGTTCCTCCAGTCTCAATCAAACCATTAAGTCTGGTCTTTTTACTGGAATTTGAATTCTGCACCCCACTTTTCTCCTGCTCCATCAGGGACTCTCTGTTGTGTTCCCTGTCAGGGCGGTCATTGGTGGTAGCCTGGAACTATCTAGTTCTGGTCTCAGGCTGATGCAGTCTCTTGTTTAGGTGGCCCCTTCAGTCTCTTAGGCTAATATTTTCCTTGTGTCTTTGGTGTTCTTCATTCTCCTTTACTCCAGGTGGGTTGGGACCAATTGATACATCTTAGATGGCTGCTCACTAGGTTTTAAGACCCCAGATGCCACTCACCAAAGTGGGATGCAGAACATTTTCTTAATAAACTTTGTTATGCCAATTGACCTAGATGTCCCTAGAGGGATGTTATTTCTTATGGTGACTTCTGTGGAAGAGGAAGGCAGCTTCCTTTTCAGTACCTAAATCCGTAAGTTTTATTTACATATCCATTCCCAAAACAATCACTCAGGTCAGGTAAATGAAGTATATTTATTTGGAGGAAGTTGGGACCCATTCCTGGAATTGAGGGTGACGTTGTTGTTAGTTACCCTTGAGTGGATTTTGCTCAGAGCAACCCTGTGTGTGCAGAGTAGAACTGCTCCGTAGGATTCTCAAGGCTGTGACCTTTCAGAACCACATTGCCAGGCCTGTCTTTTGAGATGCCTCTGGGTGGGCTCTAACTGCTAATCTTTTGACTAGTAGTTGAGCTCTTCGCCATTTGCACCACCCATAACTGAGGATGAAGTTAGTCCTGCCCAAAACTCCTGGCTGCAGATATGGAGGGATGATTCTCTAAAGGAAAATTGGATGCTTTTGTTAGTAGAAAGGAGAGAGAGATTCTGAGGAGAACAAAAATGGGCACAATGATATGTAAAGAATCCAACATATAGTAGACATTCAGAAATACGTGTGTATCTCCAGGGACAAGGACTAGAAGGCAGGAGGGGACAGAAAGCTAGTAATAGGGAACCAAAGGTTGAGAAGGGACAGTGTTGACATGTCATAAAACAATATGTGTACTAACTGTTTAATGAGAAACTGTTCACCGTGAGTCAGAGCCAACTCAATGGCAGCTGATAACAAAACAGCATGAAACCTCCTGGCCACATAACTGTGAGGGGTGACAGTCACTAGGGAGATACTTGACTCAGTCAAACCAGCGTGAGCGCCTGCCTTCCATAGACTGTCAGTCTCAATAAACATCATTTTATGCTTTGAGGTATTTTGTAGTCTCATAGTGCTGAAACAGCCAAAGAAAATGACTCTAAAGGGAAATGAAAACTGCACTAAAAAAGAACAAATAGCCTGCCAGGGGTGAAAAACAATAGTGAGTCAGCCAGGCTGAGATTCTGACTATCAGATGGTGAAGATGAAATGCCAGAGTGCCATAAACAAGCTGTGGCTTCGGGAAGACCTGGGGGCCTGAATCCAACGAGGCAGTATTTCCCAATCATTATCACTCTGACATAAAAATGACTAGCTGAGTTGTTTTTCTATAAAGTGGCATTCCTTTTGGTGCAAAGATGAGAACATTTAAAAAGCACACATAGGTTGTGGCATTGTTTTGAGCGTGTTGTGTGGACAGAGAAGGATTTTGACATGTCAACAATAACCTGAATAGTAGCCTGAGCTGTAAACCATCAGAGAGATCAGAGTTGCTATGATGTCTCTAAATACCATTATCCACAGGCACAGAGAGGAATGTGAGCCCTCTCACCTGCTGCATTTTTCTTTTCAACTTTGTTTTAGGATTTTATGGTAGCAACCTCTAAAATTTTCTTCTTGCTGGCAGCTCTATTTGTAGTTTAGCCAGTTCTGTTTTACTTCTTCTTACAAGACATTGGGACCTAAAGAAAGAAGATGCATTAGATTTGAAAGATTCAAGGGTCAGCCGTCTCCCTCTGTAATCCCTGTCGAATGTCCCTAGTCCCTGGGTAATGCAAATGGTTTACATGGCTCAGCTGCTACCTGAAAGGTTGGAGGTTTGAGTCCACCCAGAGGTGCCTTGGAAGAAAGGTCTGGTGATCTATTTCCAAAAAATCTGCCATTGAAAACCCTATAAAATGAGGATAGTGATAATAATGGTAACACAACATGAAAAATGTAATCAGTGTCATCACCAGGGGGCACAGGGGGTGCAGGGGGCACCGGGTGACACTGTCAGAGGGGGTGACTCCAAAATGACTGTCTATAAGATTTTTGTGCAGTGTTTCAGCAGAAATTTATTATTTTTATAAAAATATCCCTGTAGTTAATTATAACAACAAAAACATTTCTCATAAACCCAGCTTACATGTATCGGTATACCTACAAGTCTTAAAATTCTGTGCTAATTTACTTTTTGAGCCTTCTGATGTGCTCTGGTCAGAGCTGTCATTATTACTCAGTTACAAGGATGCTTTGAATCACGTGGTTTCTTCTGCATGCACCTACAAGCACACACTGTTGTTTTCGTTGCTGGGGTAATGATTTTGTCAAATTTTCCAGTGTTTTAGCTACAAGACAGTGGTAGTTAGCATGGGGGGGGGGGAACACCATGAGTTACTGCACTGGGTGACGCTAACCTTAGTGACACCGCTGATGTCATGGAGTTGTAATAGGGTCGCTATGAGTTGGAACCTACTCTATGGCACCTAACAACAACAACAACATGATGTTAATGAGGCAGGATTACAGGCAGTTATGTTAACGAGGCAGGACTCAATCTACAAGATGAGGTTGTATCTTAAGTCAATCTCTTCTGAGATATGAAAGAGAGAAGTGAGCAGAGGGACATGGGGACCTCATGCCACCAGGAATGTAGTGTCAGGAGAAGAGCTCGTCCTTTGGACTAGGGGTCTTTGAGCTGAGAAGCTCCTAGTTTTGGGGAAGATTGATGACAAGGACCTTTCTCCAGAGCCAATAGAGAGAGAAAGCCTTCCCCTGGAGCTGATGCCCTGAATTTGGACTTCTAGCCTACTAGACTGAGAGAATAAATTTCTCTTTGTTAAAGCCATCCACTGGTGGTATTTCTGTTATTGCAGCATTAGATGACCAAGATAGGCACCAATTCTTTATTCTAAAAATTGTCAATTTATGGGCAAGAAGTAAAGATTTATCCTGTTTCACTGTATAAACTGTACCTCAGGGTAACCAAGTAGTCATGATTGATATGGGAAAGTTGTTGTTTACAGAATAATTCTAGCTAAAAATTGAGAAAAAATTACAGAATTTTAAAAAATTACTATTTTGCACTCCCTAATGAAATTGATTCTGTCAAAGACTATCAGTAGATAAACCAATTCGATAAAAGTTTGGAGTGATTAGTCTTTGGTCACCAAAATTGTTAGCCTGTGAATGGAACAACCAGACATTTTGTGCCAAGATGAGATGTGATTTGAAGAACATAGCACTGCCCATGAAATATTCTTGCTTTAAAAGGGAGAATCCACAAATATTAAACTGGCTGACATTAAAAAGACTGACAATTCTAAGCGTTAGTGAGGCTGTGGAGCAACTAGAACTCTGGTAGATTCCTGATGGGAATGTAAAATAGTCTGTCATTCTGGAAGACAGTCTGGTAGTTTCATATAAAATAGAACGGACACTTAACCTTACAGTCTAGCAATTTCGTTCTTAGATATTTACCCAAAGAAAATGAAAATATGTCCACACCAAGATATGTTCAAGAATGTTCATAATGTATCTGTTTTCTTTGTAATAGCCCCTAAATGGAGAGCACCCAAATATCCTACTACAGGCTAATGGATAAAACATTTGTCCCATATCCATACAACAATATATTACTTGGCAATTTAAAAAAAAGAAATGCTGATGTGCATGATGAAATAGGTGAATCTCAAAAACATTATACTAGTGAAAGAATCCACATAAAAAAGAGGATATACTATATGATTCCATTAAGAAAAATTCTAGAATTTCCAAGAAATTTACAACAATTTGCTCAGTAATCAGCAATGTGTGAAAGTTCCCACCTTATTGTACCCACATCTTTGTAATCATTGAGAAGTATCAGTTTCTAAAATCTCTGTTAGTTTTATGGATAAAAATGACCTCTCCTTGTTTTAATTTGCATTTAAAAATTTCTTAGTAAGATTAATTATTTTTAATTTTTTTTTGCCATTTATTTTTGGAAATTATGGTTCAACTATTTTTCTATTATGGTCTCAATGTTTTCCTTATTGACTTAGAAGAGTTCTTTATATATTAAGGATATAAAGCATTTTGTCATATTTCTGGCAAGTATTTTTTTTTCAGTTTGTTCACCTTTTCGTTTTATTTATGTTTTGAAGAACAGAACCTTTTCGCTGTTATCATAATGAAATCCATTGTTGTTCCTTTGAGATTTATTTCATGTTTTTATCTCCACATGTAGAGAAATAACAAAAATATTTGCCTAAATTTCTTACAATTTCATTTTTATATAAAAATTCAAATTCTCTCTCTGGATTTACTTCACACTTGGTGTCAGTTATGAGCTTTCTTTTTTTGTATATAGACAATTTTGAAGCACCTTTTATTTTAATCCATTCTTTTCTAGTGATGATTATGCTTCCTTTATCATGTATTAAAATTTTATATATAGTAGGGTCTATTCTGGACTAAGAAGCCCTGGTGGTGCAGTACTTGAAATGCTCGGCTGCTAACCAAAAAAAAGATCAGCAGTGTGAACCCACCAGCCACTCCGTGGGAGAAAGATGTGGCAGTCTTCTTCCATAAAGATTACAGGAACCCTCTGGGGTAGTTCTGCTCTGTCCTATGGGGTTGCTGAGTCAGAATCTACTTGACGGCAGTGCGTTTGGTTTGGTGGGTGATTCTGGACTAGTTATTTATTATATTGAGTTACATACTATTATTATGGTAGTACAGCAAGGTTTAGACAATTGCTGCTGTATTTCACTATTTAATACGGCTTTTGTTTCCACCCACTTATTTTTGAAGAGTCTTAGCTCTTATCATCCATCTCATTCTCCAAACACTTATTGACTATGTTCTGTTTGCCAGGTGCCATGCTAAGAAGTATGGATAAACATCTGAACGGGCACGCAGTCTTTGGATTGTCACATAGAAATGTATGAGTGTTGTAACAGCAGTGAATAAGTAAACCGGCTAGCAATGCTGGTGATGTAATGGTTAAGTACTTGGCTGCTAATGGAAAGGTAAGTGGTTCGAACCCTCCAGTGGCTCCTTGGGAGAAAGACCTGGTTATCTGCTTCCATCAAGATTACGGAAACCCCATGGGGCAGTTCTGTTCTGTCCTATGCAGTCGCTATGAGTCAAAAATCGACTTGAAGGCATCTAGCAACAACACAGACCAGGCACTATTTAAGTGTTTTACATATACTAGCACATTTAATCAAAACAATCAGATGAGGTAGATACTATTTTCTTCTTTATTTATTGGGACACTTTGTAGAAGAACAGGATAAGAATGAAAGACACCCTGATGGCGCAGTGGTTAAGACCTATGGCTGCTGACCAAAAGGTTGGCAGTTCAAATCCACCAGCCACTCCTTGGAAACTCTATGGGGCAGTTCTATTCTGTCCTATAGGGTTGCTATGAGTCCGAATCAACTTGACGGCAATGGGTTTGGTTTTTTTTTTTTTTTTTCTCTCTTCAGAAACCATGCAAGCAGGAAGGGAGTGTGCAAGCAAGCAGAGAGTGGAATGCAATATTTAAAGTGTTGAAAGGAATTGGTTACCAAGAAAGAAGGGGTGATAACCAAATATGAGTAACTGCTTATTTCCCTGGCTGGAAACTAACCTCCTACACTGGAGCACAGACAGACAAAGGACACTTAGGGAGGTCTCTCCTGACCCCCAGACAAGGTCCAGACTTCCTGTTATCTGGTCTCACATTGAAATAACTCAGCACTGCTTTAGTTTAACCTTCATCTCTGTGATTATCTGATTAATGTCCGTCTTCCTCACTAGAGCACAAATCCAAGAGAACAGGAAAAACATCTATGTTTTGCTCACTATCGTATCTGCAGAGCTTAGCACAACATCTGGCGAAGAGTAGGGGCTGAATAAATATCAGGTTGAAGGAATGACTCAATCCAGTGGTGTGCTGCGGCTGCTTGTACTGGCTCATGGAAGCTGATGGTGCATTTCTTTTCCTAACTCCGTGTACAGTGGTGTCAGGTCAGTAGTTTAAAGCTGACAACAGTAGGAGTATTTACACTACAAAAATTGGCTAACACTATTAAATAGAGACTTTTATTTAGAGACCTAGTTATTAAACATAAGGACCCTTGGTGGTGCAAACGGTTAAGCATTTGGCAGCTAACTGAAAGGTTGACGGTTTAAACCTACCCAGTGGCTCCCTGGAGAAAGACCTGGTGATCTGCTTCAGCAAAAATTTCAGCCTAGAAAACCTTATGGGGCAGTTCTACTCTCCCACATGGGGTTGCTATGAGTTGGAATCAAATCAACAGCCCCTAACAACAACAGCAAAAGTTTTTAGGCATTTAGGGTCATATCACTATCTGAATCCTATTTAACAATGCAACACATACAATGTGTTCATTTCCATAACTCAGTTTTGATGGCTTTCAAAGAAGGTCTTAGCATCTGGCTGTATTTATGCAAAGAGAAGAAACTTTTCCTGGAGCTGTTCTCCTAGGCATGATTAGCTCACATAACTTCAAGGGATGCCTGCTGTAGGCCTTTTCTGTTCCATTATTTAGCAAGTGGAAAGAAAGAATCAGAAATAGTAAGCTAGATTGGCAACCTGCTTATCGCCTCCAGCATTCATGGACACCTGCAGTCCAGCCGCACAGCCTGCTCAGCGTCACGCACGACTCAGAAAGGCAAGCTGACTTTCAAATCTGCAAGCAGAGGCCATGCTGATGTGACTGTAATCTTTCCCCAGATTCAGTATTTTAATTTGGATTTATTTTTGTACGTAGGGGAAGCAAACGCGTTTCATGGGATGCTCAGTTCTGCCCTGTAGCCTTACCTAAGGACCTACATAATCTGCAGAGAAAATAGTAACTTCACTGACAAGGAGAAGATTGGAATTACGTTTATGGAAGAGGGAGGTTTGAGAACATCACCTCTCCCAAGACTGCTGTTTGAACCAGTCATTGCAGTTAGGTGTTGAGGAAATTTTAGGATGTGAGGAATGTTTATTTAAAAGCAGATATCTTTTTGTGTGTGTTTTCTTTCATTTTCTGTGCCTAGAAAGGAGCTCCTGGGTGGTGCAAATGGTTAAGAGCTCCACTAGTAATCGAAAGATTGGCGGTTTGAACCCACCTGGAGGCACCTTGGGAGAAAGGCCTGGCCATTTGCTTCCGAAAGGCCACAGCCTTGGCAATCCTACGGAGCACAGTTCTACTGTGTAACACATGGGATCGCCATGAGTCAGAGTCAGCTCAATGACACCCAGTCTCTTTTTTTGGTTATGCATAGAAAAACTTAGAAAATACACATGCAACATGTATTTCCCTTGCTATCTCTACATGTGGTAACATTATAGGTGGTTTTCGTTTTCTTACGTTTTTCTCTGTGTGTATGTGTATATTATCTAGTATATGTATCAGTGTCGTAATCAGATAAAAATGTATTATGAATTAAAATGCAACAGCCTTTTTTTTCTTTAGCACCCATGTCACTCCATGAGGAATTGGAAAGGTAGTCAGTAGGGGGCATGTGGTCACGTCTGGACCAACCATAGAACCACATTCTCCTAAACGTGGTGACTCATCCAAGGGTGGGCATGTGATCCCTAGAAAATGCCTACAAAAGCCCGTCCATGAGATTTGACAAATGGACGCTGGCTAAGCGAAAATATGCCTCTTCTTTTTGAATTATGAGCCTTCCGGATGACTGATGCAGCCCTGGTGGCACAGTGGTTAAGAACAGCCACTACTAACCAAAAGGTCGGCAGTTCGAATCCACCAGCCGCTCCTTGGAAGCTCTATGGGGCAGTTCTGCTCTGTCCTATAGGGTCGCTATGATTCGGAATTGACTTGATGGCAGTGGGTTTTTTGGTTTATGGATGACTGGTAAGCAGCATCATGATAAATGGAGAAAATATTGAAGCTGTCAAGAATTTCATACTACTTGTATCAACAATCAGTGTCCATGGAAGCAGCAGTCAAGAAATCCAACGACATATTGCATTGGGCAAATCTACTGCAAAAGACCTCTTTAAAAGTTTTAAAAAGCAATGATGTCGCATTGATGACTAAGGTGTGTCTGACCTAAGCCATGGTCTTTTCAATCACCTTGTATGCCTGTGAAAGTTGGACAATGAAAAAGGGAGATAGAAGAATTGATGCATTCGAACTGTGGTTTGGTGAAGAATATTGACTATACCATGAACTGCCAGAAGAACAAACAAATAAGTGTCAGAAGAAATGCAACAAGAATGCTCCTTAGAAGCGAGGGTGGGGAGACTTTGATGCTCTTACTTTGGACATGTCATCAGGAAAGACCAATTGCTAGAAAAAGACAGTGTTTCGTAAAGTAGGGGGTTAGCGAAAATGAGAGAAACCCTCAATGAGATAGACTGACACAGTAGCTTCAACAATAGCCTCAAACATATCAAAGACCGTGAAGATGATGCAGGACAGGGGAACATTTCATTCTGTTATATATAAAGTTGCCGTGAGTTGAAGCCGACTTTCAGGCAACTAACAACAAATAGATGTCGATTTGGCTGCCAGAAGTCATCTTCTCTTATCTGTGTAAGGAACCTTTCCGGAAATAAAGTGAAAGAAAAGAAATGAGACCTGATGAATGGCAGTGCCTGGCAACATCGTTTGATTCCCTGGATCCTACCTGTTCCTGCCGCCAAACCCATCACTGGACTGCCCAGTTATCATAAGCCAATGAACTCACTTTTTGGCTTCAGCTAGTTTTAACTGGCAGTCTGTCGCTGGTAACTGAAACAGCTTTTACTAAAAACAAGGAAACAGAAAGACTATGTTGTGTTCAAAGATCAAACTGGGTGAAATTTTAGGTGGTTATACACAATCGGCAGCAAAAACATAAGTCACTTTAATAGAGCCTGGATTTTCATATCGTTATTATAGAAGCAATCCTTAATCACCAAAACTTGAATCCAGTACAATAATCAGTTACTGAGTATTAGTTATGCTCTAATGTAGTTGTTGATTTTAGTTCCCGTCAATTGAGACTCATGGTGACCCCACGTGTGCAGAGTAGAGCTGCTCCATAGGGTTTTCAAGGCTGTGACCTTTTGGAAGCAGATCACCAGGCCAGTCTTCCGAGGTGCCTCTGGGTGGGTTCAAACTGCCAACCTTTTGGCTAGTAGCTGAGCACAAATGAATTATGAGGGTTTCTGTGGAACTTATAGTTAAGTGGGATGGTGGGACAAGAAGCGGGGTAAGAATGAGGATGGAGATGAGGAGGGAGAGAGAGAGATGCAGGACACTCTATAGTAGTAGAAGCCAGGAGGTTTGCATGCTAGTTCTACCTTTGGATCTAATTTGAACAGGTACCTTTTTTGGCTACCTCTTTTTCTGTCTCCAAAGTGTAAAATAAAGGATTTCAGTATTCTCAAAGTGTGGTCTAGGGACCGCTAGGTTCCCCAAGACTCTCTTAGGGGATCTGTGAGGTCAGCACTATTTTCGTAATAATACAAAGGCATTATTTTTCTTTGGTGCTCATTGTCTCACAAACGCACTAGTTTTCCAGACTACATGATGAGTGATGACCTACTCCCATCCTTTTGTGCTTTCTGCAATTTTCGAAGGTAGTAAATTCAAGGTATAAATGTACGTCTTTTCAGAGATGAACTCAACCTGTTTCAATACTTCTACTGTGCTTTCACTAGCTATCTTAACTGCACTGATAGCCAATAAATCATTATTACAAAATCTCAAAATTTTCCTTGCACACACACAGAAGCACAACTAGAAGTGAGTACATTTTGTTGTTTTGCAATATTTTTAATTTTTAAAGAAAGTTTTCTGAATTTTAAATTTTTAATCAACTTGTTTTTAGAATTTAATAAGGTTTTATTCAAAAACAAAAGAAATTTTATTTCTATTTTTCTTATATTTAAAGATGGATCCTTGGCGTATAAAAGGGAGGTTATAAGTCTTGCTTTCTGAACCCACAGCAGCACTGTCTGTATCTAAAGAGGCTGAAAAAAACTCAGCCGGTGTATCAGAGAGTTCTCTGTCACGCAGAAAGGAGGAATCTACTGCAAAGAAAATGCGCAAAGTTGTAAATAAGCAACAAAGGTATGATGAAAGCCGTCTTTATTTGTTGTTGTTGTTGTTTTGTGCTGTCGAGTCGATCCCGACTCGTGGAGACCCTATGTGACGGAGTAGAGCTGTCACATAGGGTTTCCTAGGCTGTAGTTTTTTTCTTTTGAATTTTTTATTGGGCATTAGGTGAAAGTTTGCAGAGCAAATTAGTTTCGCATTCGATAGTGTGTACATAGTGTTCCATAAAATTGGTTTCATTCCTCACCATGGGTCAACACTCTCCCCATTTCTGTCCTAGGTTCCTGGTTTCCTTCCCTCCTGATTTTCTATCCCTTCCTGCCTTCTCATCTTTGCTTTTGGGCAAATGTGGCCCTTTTGGTCTCATGTAATTGATTGTTGTAAGGAGTATGTTCCTCTCAGTTATTATTTATTTATGGGCCTGTCTATGGTTTGGCTGAAAAGTAGTCTCCGAGAATGACTTCAGTTCAAGTTTAGAAGGGTGTCTTAGGGCCACAGTCTTGGGGGATCCTCCAGTCTCTTTCCGACTAGTAAGTTTGGTCTTTTTTGTGAATTAGAGTTTTTGTTCTACAATTTTTTTTCCTACACTTTCTGGGACCCTCTGTTTTGATCCTAGTCAGAGTAGTCAGTAATGGTAGCCTGGCACCATCTAGTTCTTTGGTCTTGCGGTTGTGTAGGCTGTGGTTCATGTGGTCCATTAGTCCTTTGGACTGTTTGCTCCCTTGAGTCTTTTTGGTTTTCTTCATTCTTCTTTGCCCCAGACAGGAAGAGACCATTAGTTAGTTGTATCTTAGATGGCTGCTTGCCATCACCCCAGATGCTACTTTCTTAGGCTGTAGTCTTTACGGGAGCAGATGGCCAGGCCTTTCTCCTGCAGAGCTGCAGGGTGAGTTTAAACCACCAACTTTTCGGCTAGTAGCCGAGTGCTTAACCATTGTGCTACCAGGGCTTCTTCTCTTTATAGCATTATGGAGCCAGTTAAGTTGAAACATCACTTTTAGGCCAATCATTTGAAGCTTAAAGAAAAAGGCATTGAATATTTTAACCATAGATGTGATGAGCTCTTTAAAAGCCCCAAATTGTTACAGATTTTCAAAGTAGAAATGAACTAGGTATCAAAGCCAATAAGGTAAGTGTTGCATATGCTGGAGAAGTGAACACAGTAGCTGAGAAACTAATAAGTCCTTAGTGTTGGCATGGCGAATGCCTGCTGGACGGAAGTCAGTAAGAGCAGTAGTGCAGTGTCATTTTCCAACATACAGTCACTCATTGATGTAAAACTTTAGCTGCAAACATAAAGATGGCGTCAGTATCTCATCTGCAAAATTGAACTCACCTCTTACAAATGATGAATCTAAAGATAAGCTGCGCTTGCTCTTTTGCTTGTATTTGTCTGCTGTCACACCAGCTCATCATAACTGAAAATTTTTTTTTGTGAATGCTAAACAATAAGAACACAGGTGCTAAAATATTCATACTTTGGATAAATTGTTTTGAGTTTCGCGGTTTAATACGGGAATAACTGTCTTGACGTTTGCACTTATGTTGCAAAAGCAATGACGGGTCAACTGCTGGGCCTGAGCGTGAATCGAGGCCCTGTACCGGTAGTAGTCATTGTATTCTTTACCGCCACGTACTTATAAAAGGAGCCCTGGTGGCTCAGTGGTTAAGCACTTGGCTGCTAACTGCAAGGTTGGTGGTTTGAACACACCCAGTGGCTCTGAGGGAGAAAGACCTGGTGACGTGCTCCTATAAAGATTACAGCCTAGAAAACCCTGTGCGGCAGTTCTGCTCTGTCATGTGGGGTCTCCATGAGTTGGAATCGACTTGATGGCACCTAATAACAACAACAACAGTGTGTACTCACAGTAAAAAAAAAAACAGTAGTTGGAAATACAAATAATAAATGCCAGTTTCCCTTAAGAGTGTTCTTGATGAAGCAGACAAGTTATTAATTTTATTAAATATCAACCCACAGTACTCTGTGTGACAAAATGGAAGGTATACATAAAGCATTTTTGCTGCATATAGAAGTGCCGTGGTTGTCTTGAGGAAAAGCACTTGTACAATTGTTTGAGTTGTGAGCTGAACTAGCCACTTACAGAACACAATCTCTGTTTCAAAAAACCACTGGCAGACAAACTGTGGTTATTCAGACTTGTATATTTGTCAGATATGCTTTTGAAAATGAATGACGAGAAACTCACTTAAAACAAAATAACTGGCAGTATTTGCTACTGGTGATAAAATTGATCATTTCAAGTGAAACTTAGAATATTGGAAAATGTATAATTGCCACCCTGAGCTTGACATCGTGAGCTTTTCTTTTTTTTTCTTTTTTTTTTTTTTTTAATATATATTTTATTGTACTTCAGGTGAAAGCTTACAGAGCAAATAGTTTCTCATGAAATAGTAGTACACATGTTGTTTTTTGACATTGGTTAACAACCCCACAACGTATTAAGCCTCTAAATTCTCAACCTTTTTTTTTTGATGAGAATTACAGATGGCCAAAGATACACCGTTTCAAAAATTTCTACATTCACAGTTCAGTGACATTGACTACGCTCTTCCAACTGTGCTGTTATTCTCACTTAAGATGAAGGCTTACAGAAAAAATAGTTTTTCATTTAACAGTTACTACACATGTTGCCCTATGACAATGGTTAACAATCTCACAGCACATCAAGAATATCCTTACTCCACCTTGTGTTCCCTATTACCAGGGGGCTTCCTTGTCCCCTTCTGTCTTCTGGACCTTGTCAGTGGACTATTGTACCTCTTTAGTCTCATTTGTTTATTTATTTATTTATTTTTATTTTATTTAAACACCATTTCAAAACTTTTTACTTACACATTTAAGTGACATTGACTATGCTCTTACAATTGTGCTGCCATTCTCGCCCAAGATGAAGGCTTACAGGACAAAACAGCCTCCCATTTAATAGTTACTACAAATGTTGCCCTATAGCAGTGGTCAACAATCTCACAATACATCGACAGTGTCCTTATTCAATTTGTGTTCCCTATCATCAGTTTCCTACTCTCCCTCTGCCTTCTGGCCCTTGTCACCGGACTCCTGTACATCGTTAGTCCCATTTAGTTTTACTGGGGTGTCCATTCCCAGGCTTAACATCAAACCTTGAAGGGAACTTCACCTCTGAGCTGAACATCGTGAGCTTTTCTAATGAGTTTGGTGGTAATATTAACATACGTGATTTTTTTTAGATATTTTAAAGATGTGTGCAATATTTGGAAGATGTGTGTAACTTAGTGAACTGATAATTTCCAAATGATCAGTCCATGATGCTACAAAATCATGCATAGTGAAAAGATCTGTTCAAAGTGCAAGTTAGACCAATGGTTTTTAATGTAATAATACAAAAAGTTCATTGATATGATTCCAGATTTCACATTGAAACTAATCTTTTAAGAAACTACCACTCATCTTCCCATGGTGGTGGCAGACAGGGGGACTGAGAGCAAGCCCAGTAGCCCACTTCAAGCTTCTGGTTGCATCATGCCTTCTAAAGTCCCACTGGCAAAACAAACCACACAGCCAAGCCCAAAATCAGAATGGGAGAGTGTTATAAAATTACACTGCAAAATGCATAATATGGGAGAAGGGTGACAAATCAAGGCCATTTTTGTCATCAACCAGAGCTATAATGATGATCATGGAGCCTCTCCTACCATGCAAGGTACTCTGATAAATTGGTATCAAATCCTGAACATTGCCCTGTAATGTGGGTATTTGTGTAAGGAAGAATTCTTGATTGCAATTGACAGAATCCCCACACAAACTGTTTTACACAAAAATGTGTTTATGGGCTCACTTAACCGGGAAGTGAATCAGTAAGGGCTACTGAACATGGCGGAGTTACGGCATGGCTGGATCAAGGGCTCAAGTGAAGTTTTTGGTGCTCTGTCTCTCTGTATCACTGGTTTTTATTTCCTCCATATGTTGGATCCATTCTGCAGATGACATTTTTTATGAAGCCAGGAATTCATGCCTCTTCAGATTTACATGATTCTCACACTTTGCACTCCTGGAGAAACACAAGGCATCTTTTCCAATGGATTGTCTGAAAAGTCCCTTGGAAGTTTCTCTTTGGCTTGGCATAGATCATGTTTATTCCTGGAAAGTGGTCCTGAAACCAGAAGGTTGAAGACCAGCTGAGCTAGATCACCTCTAAGGCCCCTTTCAGGTCTAAAATCCTAAAATTATCCTCGTATTATCTATCTGTTGGTTGAATTATAGTAGACCTCACATTTGGAAATAGAATCTGAATCTTGGCAGTATATTTTAGTTATCATATCGCATGAAATGGTTCCACTCACAAGGAGCTGGGCTAAGTGTACCTAAGTATCCAGGACCACTTAGAAGCAGATGGCAGTAGGAGAGTAGAGAAAGCAAGGAGTCCACAGTTCTTCTCACCTTTCTATGTTCATACAGAAGAAACACCAAAGCTACAATATCTGTCTTGTAATATAACTGCATTGCCAGTAGAATTACGCTTCATGTAAGAGAAGCTTAATTGAGAAATTGGTTTTATTGTGTACGCTTAGATAATCTCTAATTTACCATCCACCGCAGAAAGGAGATATCCTAGTTTAAGGATGGTGAATAGGTTCATCGCTTGTGTCAAATTCAGTCAATTGGCAGTAGCTGCCAGGATTGCCATAGTGTGAAAAATCTTGAGACCAGAGAGAAATCTGTGCTGATTAGAAATATCTGCCATGGGTACAGAAGGAAAGATGATGTAAGTGTGCCATCCGTAACTTAGCTTGTTTTTCTCTCTTGTCTATAATGACAAAACCAGATGTCTTTTATATGCAGTAAGAAACGTCGTTGGAAGAATAAGTATTTTATGAGTCACCTGGAGGAAATGACAGAAAATATAATTTAATAAATTTAAGCAGCACCCATTGAACTAACATTGTAAACTCAGACCAAACAGCCACAATTGTCTCATTCATACATTCAATAGAAGTTTATTAGGAGCCTACCTTGGTCATGCACTATGCCAGGTCCTGGGGATGCCAAGATTTATGAAATTTGCTCCATGTCCCCAGATGCCTTACAGTCTAAGCTCAAAAAGCCTAAAACTTTGTTTTCAGTAAAAAGGATAATAACTCTGGTCTTAGGTAAGTTTTAGAGTATATTACTACTAAACAATGAATTGGCCCAATAGAATTAATATTATGGATTGTCTAACCGAGAAGCAACATTTTAACACCCACGATCGCTTTCTGTTCCAAGGCTTTGCATATTTCTGGCATAGGCCCTGAAGAAAATCATATGCACACAGTCGATTACCTTTATAGGTACAAATTATCCATTGCTGCTTTCTCTAATGAGAATATGACTTATGTTTAGTTGCCTGAAATGAGACGCATTATGCTCTAGCCAGCGTGTAGCTGGATGAGTTAACATGGCTCTTATGCTCTGACGGCTCTTGTTCTTCTGTTTTAACGTGTCTCAGGGCTGCATGTTAAAAACAGAAGGAATACCCGCGGTAGTCTTCACGCTGCTTGTGCAATATGTGGTGAGTGGCTTCCACATTGTAATTAATATTTTGGATCCTCACTCATTGATTTGTCGAGAAAAAATAGCAGCACATATTTGACAGCTGTGATGCTCACTGGCCAAGCTAATTATGTTGGAAGGGAATACTTTTTCCCCAAAATCTGTCCTGGTGACATGGTTTATGATGAAGTCTTTACCTCTCAAGTAATGGTTGTTACATGATGTGTATTATCTCACCTTTGCAGTGGTCTTAAAGAAACTCATTACAAAATACCAAACAAACACAATCAAATGCTTCTAGAATGTTCTCAGTTGAACCAGCTGTGTATGTCTGTGTAGTACTGTTCAGCTGTCACAAAGACAGGGATAAAAATAAGCCATACGAAAGATAACAATCCATTACAATAACAAAACACCTTGACATTTGAGTTGTATTTTCTGTTAAAATTTCTCGAAAACAGTCTTTGTGTCTGGGAAGCTGCATACTTACAGGAGAGATCGTGCGCTTTGCAGTCAAGTAGAACCCGTAGCCAAATCCACTGCTGTAGCGTCAGTTTTGACTCAAGTTGACCCCATACGTGACAGAGTAAAACTGCTCTATAGGGTTTTCTTGGCTGTAATCTTTAAGGAAGCAGGTCAGCAGGCCTTTGTTTCATGGCACTGCTAGTGGATTTGAACCACCAACCTTTAGGTTAGTAGTCAAGCGCAAATTGTTTGCACCATCCAGGGACCCCATCAGTGAAGTAGACACAGATTCAAATATCCCCAACTTACTAGTTGTGTACTTTTAGGCAGGATCCTGTATAAGCCTATTTCCTCATCTATAAAATTGTGATCATGATGTTTAACTCACAAGGTTGTTGTAAAGATTAAATACTAAATATAATGTGCTTGGCACCACGTTGGTGCTCAATAGATGTTTTTCTCCCTCCTCTTGGATTTATATCATTTTGTAGAACTTCAATATTAAGGGCCATTTTTGTTGGCTCATTGACTTTTGATAGTTTTTTTCATTGTGTTTAATAACTGAAGACTGGACATTTTATATAAGTTTAGAGCAAAGCACTGAAGTGGAATGTTTAAGTGTTTTCTCTGTTATTTTTAACATTATATCCATGGCAATTATTTCTCTGTCTTTTTTGCCAATTCTTGCCCTTTTAATTACACAAACACTCAAGCAATAGCTATTTATCTCTCACCTTTGCTGCCTGTGGGATTACTTGCTCTGTGTGCAAGCAAGCCTGAAAAGAACAATGAGCTGTCATTTTTTTCCACTCAGTTTGGGAGGCTCATCTGTCTTTGGGTAACTGATCCCAGCCATGGTTATAAGTCAGTGCTGAGCAGGAGCAGTAGAGGTATCATGACCCACAGAGGCCATCAAGACCATTAACCTTTTCTTCTAGACGTTTCGCAGGTCATGACCATTTGTACTTTGGCAAAACATAAAACACAGAATTGTGAGGATAGGCCATGTGGTGTTTCCACAGGGCTGCCAGCCTCTGTAGTACATGTACCACCAACAGTCACCTCTGTTGGGGGCTCATCTCGCAGAAGGACCAAAAAAGTCCATTTGGGCAAAGACACTGGAGATGTCCACAAAGAATGGACAGAAGTCACTTCTAAGTTTCTCCTTTCATCTAGGTTACAGAATTTTCCTTTACCCATGTTTTTAGCAGTAATAATCTTTATAAAGCCTCTGATTGTTTGTACATCTCAAATAGTCAAGGATCCAAAGACTCTTAGGACCCAAAAGGGGTTAATTGTTGCTGGGTGTGGCTAGTGGCTGGGGGGCGGGGGGCGGGGAGAGGGAGTTTTTTTTTTTTTTTTTTTTTTAAGTGTCTCAAGGACTAATGGAAAGTTAAGAGTAGCTCACATGTATCCAGTGGCAATTCTTCTTGGTCTTCCTCAGTGAGTATGGGGGTGAGTGGGAGAAAACAAAAGAGCCCTGGTGGTGCAGTGGTTAAGTGCTCAGCTACTAACTGAAAACACTCCTGCTCCACGGGAGAAAGATGTGGTAGTCAGCTTCCTTAAAGATTACAGCTTTGGTATCATCTCATGCTAACATTACTGGCAAAAATAAAAACAAAACAAAACAGAACGTAACGGATGTTGGAGAGGTTGCGGGAGACTGGAACGCCTGTACACTGGTGGGAGTGTAAAATGGTACAAACACTATGGAAAATAATATTGCACCTGCTTAAAAAGCTAGGAATAGAAATACCAGCAATCCCACTCCTAGGAATATATCCTAGAGAAATAAGAACTGTCACGTGAATAGACACATACACACCCATGTTCATTACAGCACTATTCACAATAGCAAAAAGATGGAAACAACCTAAGTGCCCATCAGCAGATGAATCATAAATAAATTATGGTAAATACACACAATGGAATACTAAGCAAAAACAAAGAACAATGATGAATCCGCAAAATATCTCACAACATGGTTGAATCTGGAGGGCATTATGCTGAGTGAAATAAGTCAATCACAAAAGGACAAATATTGTATGAGACCACTATTATAAAAACCCAAGAAAAGGTTTACACACAGGAAAAAAATAATCTTTGATGGTTATGAGGGAGGGCATGGATGGAGAGGGGAAATCATTAACTAGAAAATAGACAAGTGTTAAATTTGGGGAAAGAAAAGACAACACACAATATAGGGGAAGTCAGCACACCTTGACCAAGAGAAAGCCACAGAAGTTTCCTAGACACATCCAAACATCTTCAGGGACCAAGTTACTGGGGTTGAGGCTGGGGGCCATGGTCTTGGGGGACATCTAAGTCAATTGACACCACATAGGTCATAAAGAAAATGTTCTACATTCTACTTTGGTGAGTAGCGTCTGGGGTCTTAAAAGCTTGTGAGTGGCCATCTAAGACACATCTAATGGTCCTGTCACGTTCGGAGCAAAGGAGAATGAAGAAAGCCAAGGACACAAGGAAAATATCAGTCCAAAGAACTAAAGGGCCACATGAACCACAGCCTCCATCAGCCTGAGCCCAGAAAAACTAGATGGTACCTAGCTACCACCACAGACCAATCTGACAAGGATTACAATAGAGAGTCTCAGAGTGGGGGAAAAAAGGAGAACAAAATTCAAATTCTCAAAAAAAGACCAGACTTACTGGTCTGACAGAGACTGGAGGAACCCCTGAGACTATGGTCCCTGGACACCTTGCTTTCTTAGAACTGAAGCCACTCTTGAAGTACACCTTTCAGTCAAAGATTAGACAGGCCTATAAAACAAACAGTAACACGTGAGGAATGTCTTTCTTAGTTTAATCAATTATACCAGACCAAATGGGCAACACCTGCCCAAAAGCAAAGAGGAGAAGGCAGGAACCGGCAGGAAACCTGGGGGAATGGATATGGGGACGCTGGAGGGTAAAGGGAACGGGGGCAGAGTGGTGACACATGTAGAGATTGCAACCAGTGTCACAAAATAATTTGAGTATAAATTTTTGAGTGAGAAACTAATTTTGTTGTAAACTTTCACCTAAATCACAATAAAATTTAAAAAAATTACAGCCTTGGAAACCCTATGGGACAGGTCTGCTATGTCCTATAGGGTCACTATGAGTTGGAATTGACTTGACAGCAACAGGTTTTGGTTTGTGAGAGAACAATTTTCCTGGTACTGCTGCGCATGTTGGAAAATAACCTAAAAACACCTTAAGTCATCCAATCAGTTCATGTTTTGGCAAAAAAATGCTTGGGGAGAAATTCCTCCGAAGTGGCCTTTATTTCTGTCTTTTCCACTAGTTCATTAGAAAGTAGAGTGTTTATAGTTTCTCACTATTTTAATAAGTATAGTTTTGTTTTTTAAGCACTGCATTGGGCTCTCAGAAAATTTGTATAATTACTGCTGTAGACAAGTGGCACTGGGCAGTGGAAAGAGTAAACTTTAAAACCAGATCATGACTCAAACACTAACTCGGCCATTTAACCCTGTTATGTGATCTTGCGAGTCATGTCACCTCTTAGAGATACTATTTTTTCACCTATAAACTGTGGGCAGTAGTAATTGAGTGATTTACATTGTTTATACATCCATGATCCTTTCCTTTGGGTATCTCATCTACCCACTTTTCATAGGACTCAGGACAAGTTAACCTCACAATGGGTTGGAAGATGACTTAGCCAGAGGCTTCAAATTCCTGGCCTGGTGATTATTTCAGGAATAGACATATGACTCAGGCCAGGTCAATGAAGAGTCCTCCAAGAGACTTTTTCTGTCAATTCCACTGAGAAAATGTCCTCTCTTTCTCTTGGATTATAAGTGGGATGATCACCTCTTTACCATTTAGCTGGGGCTTTCTCGATTTTAGCACCGAAAATGCCATATCCCAGGAAACCCCTTAGTCCTGGGCATACCAGATGGTTGGTCACCCTGATTGCAAGCTATGAGAATGACATAAACCTGGAGTTGCTGCAAGAGGCATCGTGGGAAATGTCATCTCCAGAATGGATTCAACACACAGAGGAAAACAAGGTTGAGAAGTGGAGAGAGACAGCATCAAAGACCACATGTGAGTCCCTAGATCCAGCCTTGCTGTCACTCAGACACGCTAAGTAATCGTGACTGGCTTACTTCCCAGTTAAATGGACTTTTGCTTGCAATTGTCCGTATGAGAGCTCTGTGACACTTGCAATCAAGAATCCTTATTACCACATTACTAGGTTGTTTTCAGGATTTAACCTAATTTATGCAAAGCACCTAGCACAGAGAGAAGGGCTCCAGGAGCGTCATCATGGCTCTGGTGAGCAGCAAAAATGACTCCATTTGTCCTTCCTTCCTATATCCGTGTCCTTTACCATGCAACTGTAGTGACCTCCCGCTTTGACTTTGCCGTGGATTTTGTAATTTGTTTCAGCCAATGGGATGTTAGCAGGCACAATCCTTGGGAGACTGACCTTGACCTTGCTTCTCCCTCTGCCATCACCATGAGAAGTTCGTGGCTGAGTTCATCTGTTGGAGAAGGAGACCCATGGAGCAGAGCCACAATGTAGCACTTGTCCCAGCCAAGGCCATCCTAGATCAGCCAGCAGCTGGTTGAACCGCACAAACTCAAGAGCTAAAAATGCTTATTAATGTTTGCCTTGGAGTTTGGGGATGATTTACGCAACACTACTGTGGCCATCATTAACTACTGAGAGAGCTAACATTTATGGAATGCCTGCTATGCGTGGGGTACTGTTCTAGGAGCTTTACTGGTATTATATCATTTAATCCTCACAACAGCCTTCTAAGATACAGTGAAACCTGTGAGAGCTGGAACTCCACAGGACCGCCTTGTTTTTCCAGGTCTTGTAAGTTTTCTGCCTTTGACAGGGTGCAGTCTTACCACTTTTCTATGGCTCTCCAGTAATGGAAAATATTTACGTTTTCCTTCTCTGACAGGTTCCGCCTTACACAGGTTCCGGCTTTCACAAGTTTTACTGTATTATTAATTCCACTTTATAGAGAAGAAAACTGAGGCACAATGAGATTAAGAAACTTGCCTGCAGGTGGAAGAGTCAGGATTCAAACGCGTGTAGTCTGACTCTTGTTGTAGTTAGCTGCCATCAAGTCGGCCCCTGATTCATGGCAACCCCATGTATTGCAGAGTAGGACTGCTCCATAGGGTTTTCTTGGCTGTAAACATTTACGGAAACAGATCACCATGTCTTTTTCCTGTGGAGCTGCTGGGAGGGTTCTAACCACCAACCTTTTGGTTAGCAGCCACTTGCAAACTGCTTGTACCACCCAGTCTGACTCTAGAGCACTTTGAACCACCACACCATCCTCTTAGTCTCCACCCTCTGCCCATCATGGGCACGCTATAAATCGGAGTTTCGGAGACTGCGGCTCTTGACTCACTAGTGTATCATGAGATCAGTTGAGTGGGTCATATCCAGCATTTTAAAAACAGAATAGAACGGAAAATTTAGGGTGTTGTTTTCTGAAGCTTCAAACCCATTGCCATCAAATCGATTCCGACTCATAACTATGAAGCTTAGGTTTGTTATATAGACAGTTCCCAGGTTACCACCTGTAAAGTCTGTTACACTAAAAATTCGAGGTACATACAATGGTTCATAATAACAAACGGTCACTACTTAGCCACCCACATCCAAAGATTATTATTATTGTATTATTATGTTAAAGATGTTTTAGTGTACCTGAAAGTGTTTCTTTAATGTTTTTCATGCATTAAGTTGAGTGCTTAACTGTTAAATCACCAGAGCTCCTTATATGCTCTTACGCAGACACACATGCACACACAGACACACACACACACACACACACATATATACGCATGTACATATGGATCTATGTTTGCAAGAAAAATGTATTTCTTACTGTGAATCATGGTCAAAAGCTTGAAAGCTACTGCAATAAGAGCAAATTTTTTTCTATTGCTGTTCCTAAATACTATTAATTAGCTGAAGATTACTTCTATCATGTTTATTTTTATTCCTCCACTTGCCCACCCTTGATGATTCTTTCTCCAGTATTTCAAGAAAGGTTTCCTGTCCTCTCTAGAACAGAGGTGGCAGATGTTCTCATAGCCCCTGTTACAGCTGGCATATTTCAGATGTCACCATCTGGGCCTGTTTTTTCTCCTCTAAGGAGGCAGGAAATCCTGTCCCTGTGTGAGCCCTGAATGAATATTCTGCAACAGGCCTGGTCAGATCCACAGCCCCAAAGCAGCCAGGGTAACTGCACCCTACTATATTGGCTGTGGATTTGACTTTTAAGTTGAATTGAAGTTTTTAGGTTGCTCTTTTCTCTCAAGAGGCCTCTAGTAGCTTAAAGGTGTTAATCAGTCAGGGAGCTCTGTAACTAATTTATATCAAGTTATCTACACACTGCAGAGTCATTAAAATCAATGTTGTAATTGATGGGCAATGAAGGGCCATTTGGGTGCATGATTTTGTCTATTTACTCTCTGTTAAATAGTGCGAACCAAGCAGAAAAGATAGGAAGAGGTATTAAAGGTCTAAAAAAGTATGACATAAATAATCCTTCTCCACACCTTTGGTGTCTGCTATTCCCTGACCCAGAAGGGCTATAGGCAGCGCTATTTGACAACCATATTTTGAAGGTCCGTTTAGAGCAGTATAATGAATATATGGTAGAAAATGTAGAATACTGTCAGGATGATGTCTACACATTGCGTCTTCATGTGGAAAGCGATCAGAGAGCTAAATTAAAAGAAATTGCCCTTGCTTCCTCTGAGAAGGTGTTTTGACATTTACATTGACAGCTATGTAATGAAATGCTGGCGTTTTGGTGGTGATCAGGGCGGCACCCAGCACCGAAGGCACTTCAGTTTTGATTACCTAAGAGGATTACTCCTCCTGCTCTCCTCTGTGCATTAATGGTATTGTCTCCCATTCAGGCATACATCCTCTTTAGGTTTCTCAACTTTGCTAAAACCAAAACCCAAACTCATTGTCTCTGAGTCCATTCTGACTCATGGACAACCCTATGTGTGTTAGAATAGAACTGTGCTCCATGGGGTTTTCAATGGCTGGTTTTTCAGAGGTAGATCTGCAGGCCTTTCTGCTGCGGCGGTGCTGGGTGGATTTGAACCGCCAACCTTTCGGTTAGTAGCCGACTGCAAACCTTTTGCGCCAGCCAGGGACCTCATCTTCAACAAGAGGATGCTAAAAGGACCCTACCTGCAGTTGAGCTTCCCCTGAGTCAGACCGGTCTGAATTCACCCGGAAATGTAATAGCTTCTTTCCAAGCCATCCTTTAAGATCCCATTCTCTGTTCTCTGTATGCTTTCTAATAGACAGTGAAATCACATTCTGTTAATTAAGAAAAGTTCTGTAAAGTCAAAATCCCTTGAAAAATCCCTTAAGTTTACCATAAGGTACAATATTATTCTATCCATCATTCAGGCCAACAGTCCATTTTTCTTCCAGTACTGGAACAGATGGCTGCTTCTGTGGTTGACACCAAATGAAGTAGTTGGCTTGCACTGATAGACCATGTTGTTTGAGAAATACATCCTTTTATACACCAGAATCACACTTCAGGACAAGAAGATATTCTGTGAGGGGCACTAGGGAAGTGGAACCAACTGAAGGACACAGATTTGCGTCTACCACCTCCGGATTGTGGTGGAGTGCAGGTCCATTTAGCGGAGGGCTCACTGTTGTTAAATTGTTTACGTGCTCTCATTTTTCTGTAGTTCAGTGACGCTACGAGACGCCACTGGAGGAGAAATTTTGGCAGCCTACTTAAAGCGAATTAAAAGACTCAATATGGCACTAAACAAGCCATGAACAATCACAGCACTGTCACCTCTACAGCACAACCCCATCTTACAGTATCTAGAAGGGGCTATAGTTAGCATGATACTCACTCTGTCATCCCTCTGTGCTGTTCTGCAGTTTGGATAGAACTCTTGTCTCCTGTGTGTGCTCTCTCTCTATTAAAAAAAAAAAAAAGAAAAAAAAATTGTGGTAAAATACATATAACATAAAATTTGCCATTTTAACTATTTTAAGTGTACAATTCAGAGACATTGATTACATTTACCATGTTGTATAACCTTTACCAATATTTCCAAAAGTTTTTCATCACCCTAAGCAGAAACTCTGTGCCCACTGAACAGTAACTCCCCGTTCCCTCATCCGCCCAGGCCCTAATCTACTTTCTGTTTCTGTAAATTTTCCTATGCTATATATTTCAGATAAGTAGAATCATATAATAAGTGGAACTCTGCGTCTGGCTTATTTCACTTAGCATAATATTTTCAAGGTTCACCCATGTTGTAGCATGTATCAGAACTTCATTTATTTTTATGGCTGAATAATAGTCCATTACACACACACACACACACACACACACACACACACACACACACACATATATTTCATTTTATTTATCCATTGATCTACTGATGGCCACTGGGTTAGTTCTACCTTTTGGCTATTGTGAAATAACTGCTCTCATATATGTTCAAGAAACAAATTTCTCACTTAGCCTTTAGTTAGGCCAGACTTCATTTTCAGTTACAGTCGGTGATATACCGGTAAATAGGCTCTCTGAGGAGGAAAAAAGGCCTAATTTGTAGTGTATGCTGATTTCCATGGTGTAAATATTCCCACCAAAGCCAATTTTCAGCTACCAATGTGAAGTTGCTGAAAGTGAACTTGGAAAGAGATGCGCATAATCTCCTCCCGTGAGCTGGCTCCAGCATGCCACTGGCTCCTCTTCTGCTTTGGCTTGCAGTAATTGTACCTCCCTCTACATGGTGTCTTGTGACCACTGGCTCAATGTTCAATTGTCCTAACTGCATGTAATATAAATTCTAGATACTGGATGCAATTTCACAGCACATCTGTGAGACTTTTGCAGCACACCAGTGTGGTGTGATTCATTGGCTAATAGTCAAGGCCCTAGGTCGTTGCTGGTGAATATGACCATTTGCTCTTTCAAATGTTCTAAAATCTACTTTGGATCAAGACATAACAGCAGACACTTGGTGACATGCTGTTTCTAACAGCCTTTCTCCATGAGACCACCAGTGTATATCATGGAAGAGCTTTTAGAAACAGACTTGGAATACATGATTATATGTATTTTATGGATGTTGTTGAAGGGGTTGATGCTGGTGTTAGGTAGAATCCTCCTTATAAGAATCATTCTGGGAAATTTTCATCTGTTTTCAATACCAATAAGGGTGGTACTGCTTCTGAGGAATTTGGTGGTATTTTTTTTAATACATCATGACATAGATCCATTTTGTTCAACTCTCAGGTCTCTCTTTTTTTTTTTTTAATTAGCAGCCAGGAAATGTCACAAATTTCACTCTACTCATACTAAATGTGTTAGTTCATTATGGCATTCTTTTTCTTAGCTTTATTTCTATTTCCTCTTCCATACATTCATTCATTCAACAAATATTTGAGTATCTATATGTCAAATCCACCACACATCTGTCAGTTTGTCGTACTGTGGTGGCTTTCATGTTGCTGTGATGCTGTAAGCTCTGCCACCAGTATTTCAAATACCAGCAAGGTCACCCATGGTGGACAGGTTTCAGCAGAGCTTCCAGACTAAGACAGACTAGGAAGAAGAATTTGGCCAGTGAAAACCTTATGAATAACAGAGGAACATTGGTCTGATATAGTGCCGGAAAATAAGCCCCTCAAGTTGAAAGGTATTCAATATACAACTGTGGAAGTGCTGGCTCCTCAAAGGAGAGTCTACTTTAATGACATGGATGGAGTAAATCTTTCTGGACCTTCATTTGCTGATGTGGCGTGACTCAAAATGAGAAGAAACAGCTGCAAACATCCATTAATAATCAGAACATGGAATGTACCAAGTATGAATCTAGGAAAATTGGAAGTCATCATAAGAGAAATGGAATGCATAAACATCAACATCCTAGGCATTAGTGAGCTGAAATGGACTGGTATTGGCCATTTTGAATCAGACAATCATATAGTCTACTATGCCAAGTTGACAAATTATAGAGGAATGGCATGGCATTCATCATCAAAAAGAACATGTCAAGATCTATCCTGAAGTACAACCCTGTCAATGATAGGATAATATCCATTTGCCTACAAGGAAGACCAGTTAGTACAACTATTATTCAAATTTATGCACCAACCACTAATGCCAAAGATGAGGAAGTTGAAGATATTTACCAACTTCTGCAGTCTGAAATTGATGGAACATGCAATCAAGATGCATTGATAATTACTGGTGATTGGAATGTGAAATTGTAAACAAAGACAAAGGATCTGTAGTTGGAAAATATGGCCTTGGTGATAGAATTGACACCAGAGATCGCATGATAGAATTTTGCAAGACAAGGACTTACTCATTGCAAATACCTTTTTTCAACAACATAAAAGGCAACTATACATTCAGACTTCACCAGACAGAAAAACAGGAATCAAATCGAATACATCTGTGGAAAGAGACCATGGAAGAGGTCAATATCATCAGTCAGTGTGAGGCCAGGGGCCAACTGCAGAACAAACCATCAATTGCCCTTATAAAAGTTTAAGTTGAAGCTGAAGAAAGTTAAAACAAAGCCATGAGAACCAGAATACGACCTTGAGTATGTACCACCTGAATTTGGAGACCATCTCAAGAATAGATTTGACATATTGAACACTAATGACCGAAGACCAAGGAGTTGTGGAATGACATCAAGGACATCATACATAAAGAAAGCAGAAAGTCATCAAAAGGAAAGAAAGAAGAGACCAAAATGGATGTCAGAAGAGACTCTGAAACTTGCTGTTGAATGTAGGGTAGCTAAAGCAAATGGAAGAAATGATGAAATAAAAGAGCTAAACAGAAGATTCCAAAGGGTGGATGGAGAAGACAAATACATTTGTACATAATGAAATGTACAAATACCTAGAGTTAGAAAATAAAAAGGGAGGAGCACGCTGGGCATTTCTCAAGTTGAAAGACCTGCAGAAGAAATTCAGTCCTCGAGTTGCAATAGTGAAGGATTCTATGGGGATAATATTCAATGATGCAGGAAGCATCAAAAGAAGATGGAAAGAATACACACAGAGTCATTGTACCAAAAAGAATCGGTCGACGTTCAACCATTTTAGGATGTCATATATGATCAAGAACTGATGGCATTGAAAGAAGTCCAAGCTGCACTGAAGTCATTGTCGAGAAACAAGCCTCCGGGAATTGACAGAATATCAGTTGAGATGTTTCATCAAATGGATGCACTGGAGGTGCTCACTTGTCTATGCCAAGAAATTTGGAAGACAGCTACCTGGCCAACTGACTGGAAGAGTTCCATATTTGTGCCCATTCCAAAGAAAGGTCATCCAACAGAATATGGAAATTATTGAACAATATCATCAATATCACACACAAGTAAAATTTTGCTGAAGATAATTCAAAAATGATTGCAGCAGTACATCGACAGGGAACTGCCAGAAATTCAAGCTGTATTCAGAAGAGGATGTGTAATGAGGGATGTCATTGCTTATGTCAAATGATCTTGGCTGAAAGCAGAGAATACCAGAAAGATGTTTACCTGTGTTTTTACTGACTATGCAAAGGCATTTGACTGTGTAGATCATGATAAATCATGGATAACATTTCAAAGAATGGGAATTCCAGAACACTTAATTGTGCTCATGAGGAACCTGTACATAGACCAAGAGACAGTCGTTCGAACAGAACAAGGGAATACTGTGTGGTTTAAAACCAGGAAAAGTATGCATCAGGGTTGTGTTCTTTCACCATACTTCAGTCTGTACGCTGAGCAAATAATCCGAGAACCTGGCATCAGAATTGGTGGAAGACTCATGAACAATCTTCAATATGCAGATAACTCAACTTTGCTTGCTGAAAGCAAAGAGGACTTGAAGCACTTCCTGATGAAGATCAAAGACAACAGCCTTCGGTATAGACTAGACATCAACATAAAGAAAACAAAAATCCCTACAACTGGACCAACAAGCAACGTCATGATAAATGGAGAAAAGATTTAAAGTTGTCAAAAAGATTTCATTTTACCTGGACCCACGATAGACACCCATGCAAGTAGCAGTCAAGAAATCAAAAGACATATTGCATTGGGCAGATCTGCTGCCAAAGACCTTTTGAAAGTGTTAAAAAGCAAAGATGTCACCCTGAAGACTACGGTGTGCCTGCCCCAAGTCATGATATTTTCAGTTGCCTCATACGCATGTGTAAGTTGGACAGTGAATAAGGAAGACAGAAGAAAAATTGATGCCTTTGAATTATGATGTTGGTGAAGAATACTAAATATACCATGGACTGCCAGCAGAACGAACAAGTCTGTCTTGGAAGAAATACAGCCAGAGTGCTCCTTGGAAGAGAGGATGGTGAGACTTCGTCTCCCGTCCTTTGGACAAGTTATCAGGAGAGACCAGTTCCTGGAGAAGGACATCATGCTTGGTAAAGTAGAGGGTCAGTGAAAAAGAGGAAGACCCTCGATGAGATGGACTGACACAGTGGCTGCAACAATGGGCTCAAATATATCAACGACTGTGAGGATGGCACCGGACCAGTGTTTCATTCTGATGTACATAGGGTCACTATGAGTCAGAACAGACTCAATGGCACCTAACAACGACAACAGTGTGTTAAACTGGTAAAGTAGAGGGTCAGCAAGAACAAAGGAAACCCTCAGTGAGACAGATTGATAAAATAACAACAATATACTCAAACATTCTAACCATTGTGAAGATGACACTCAACTTGGCAACATTTCGTTCTGTTCTATGTAAGGTCATCATGATTTGGAGCTGACTCGATAGCAAATAATAACAACATGTGTCAAATACTGTGCTAGAAACTGAAGATAAAAAAAAAAGGGTTCAATGTCCCCTAATACTTTTGAGCTAGCGGAGTCAGGCATTGAATAAATCATCATGTAAATACATATAATACTCTAAACGGTGCTAAGTGCTCCAAAGATAAAGCCTAGTGTGCCACTATCCTTGTTTTTCTTTCTTTCATCTCCATTTTTAATTAGCCCACCATATATTTTATGTATTCTTGTGAATGAATGATTCTAAGAGGGTTTTTTCTGAAATGAATGAATGAATGACTAGATAACCAAAGCTAAGTCTTTCCACTCAGACTGTAACAGCAGTTGCTATTTGAGTATAAAACATTATCTTGGAAACTTAAATATATGAAATGAATTATAATAAAAATAAGTTATAATAAGTAATAGCCAATGAAGATAGCAGTTACCATGTATCAGGCATTGTTTTAAATGCTTCACCATCTTAGTAGTTGGTGTTCTGTGTTGCCCAGATTCCCCTTCTAGGACTGTTACTGTCTGAGAGCTCTCAGTGGTCAGCCCTCACTGGGAAATTTCCCTTGGTTGGAGAGGGCTACCTTCCCGAAGGTCAAGCCCTTTCTCAAGGACATCTTGTCCCCAGACTGGTGGATGCAAGGGTATAAAGCTGTGGCCTCCCACCACAACTTGGGACAATTTTAAATGACATTTGCATTCCAGAGCTAAGATCTTATTATAACTATATGGCAGCTTGACTACTCCTCCTGCCCTATTTTTCTGCTCTGACCCCCTCCCAGATGCTAATCCTGAGAGCGTTCCCTGCTACACTTCCTGCCTGCTAATCTTCTTTCAAAGTCTCTCTCCCCAGAAACCCTACCTGTAGTGCATACTTTTCTCATGTGATCCTCAAATTCTTATCCCCATCTCACAGAAGAAGAAACTGGGGGCCTTGTGAAGTTGGGTGTGGGTTCAATCGCAGTCGAGCAACATGGCTACTATGCCTGGGAAGCATCCAACAGTTTTACAGTGGTGATTTAATACCACCTGCTGCCTTTGGCAATAATCTTTTGCTTTTGCTTGGATATTCATGGGTGCAAGGAACTCATTAATTATTTAACAAAATGGTCTATATCATTATTAGTTGGACCTAATCATTAGAAAGTTTTTTGGTATAGAAAGGTAGTCTCTGTCATCCTCTGACTCTGTCCATTGGTCTGGCTGCTGCACTTTGGCATGATGCAATGTAATAGTCCAAATATAGGAGCGAGATCATTGTGAATCGATTATTCTTTCCTCCGGCTAGCCTAGTGCTACTTAACCAACAGCATTAGCAACACCCGGGAGATTGCTAGAAATGAAAATGCTTGGATTCACTGAAGACCTACTAAATCAGAATGTCTGAAGGTTAGTTTCTCTTTGTTTTCACAGCCTGCCAGGTGATTCTGATGCTTGCCAAAGCTTGGGAAACATTTCCCTCCTCTCTGCTGTGCCCAATAATCTATACACTAAGTACTTGGAATTCTCAGGGAATTCAGGAGTTGATTCTCTTGCCTTTGGAAAGAACCACAGCCATGCATTTTAAAACTGCTTATTTTTAGCCTGTTTGCATGCTTGCCTTTTGAATGGTTTCAGTTTTCCCAACTTCAAATCAAATGAGTCATCCATTGTGTTTTGACCCTAGAGCCTGGTCTAAGAAGTGATACTTCTGGGTGGCTGCTAATCACTCACTTGTGTAGACAGATGGTAGCTGATAGGCTCTATCAAAAGTTATGATTCTTTAACGATCTCACTGCTGTGCCTATTTAGCTAGTCGTAGAAATATCCTCAGAAGGAGCCCCAATCCCATTTTGATAAGCTGTTTTTGATAGTCCCAGTCATTAGACTATGTAAGGACTTTGGACTAGTTCTTAAAAAGAAAGCAATTAAGTGTGGTGAGCTCTTATTATACGATGGGCCCTGTGCTCAAGTTTGACAGGCAGTGTCTCATTTGATCCTCACAATGACAAATGAGAAAATTGAAGCTTAAAGAGAATTTGTTATTGTCCAAGGTCACCAAGCTGAGAAGGGGCAGACCTACAACATGAAGCAGGCCTGTCTCTTCCAGAGCCCACACCCTCAACTACAGTGCAGTGGTTCTCAAGTTTTAAATGTTGTATTAGTCATCGACTGCGGAGTAAAAAGTTATTATTAGATTAGCAGTTTAAATAATACACATTTATTATCTCAAGTTTCTCTATGTTAGGAATCCAGGCACAGTTTCACTGGATTTTCTGCCTCAGGGTCTTAACCTAAATCAAACCAGTTGCTGTCAAGTCGATTCTGACTCATGGTGGTCCCATGTGTACAGAGTAGAACTGTGCTCTATAGGGTTTTCAAGGCTGTGACCTTTCAGAACCAGATGGACAGGTCTTTCTTCCAAGGTGCCTCTGGGTGGGCTGGAATAACCAACATTCTGGTAGTAGTTGAGGGCTTAGTAGTTTGTGCTACTCAGGGACATCCTCAGGGTCTTAGCGGCTGCAATCCAGGTGTCATCTAGAGCTTTATTAGTGTCTGGAGGCTCAACTGGGGAAAGATCATCTTCCAGATTCCCTCAGGTTATTGGAAGAATTCATCTTTTTGTGACTATAGGACTGAGATACTGGTTTTCTTGCTGGCTGCCACGCAGGGCCACTCTCAACATCTAGAGACTACCCACAATTCCTCGCCATGTAGCCCTCTCACAAGCCCCTTCACAAGGAGAGTCTCTCTCTCTCTCTCTCTCTAGTCTGCTAAATGGAGTCTTATGTAATGGAACGTAGTCCTGGGACTGACTTCCCACCACCTTTGCCATATTCTGTTGGTTAGAAGCAAGTCACAGTTCTCGCCAAGGGAAGGGGATTCCACAAAGACATGGGCACCATGAGGCAGGAAATCATTGGGGGTCATCTTAGGGTTTGTCTGCATAAATGTACATAAAACATACTTAGGATGGTTGTTTAAAATGCAGGTTCCTACACCTAAACCTTAAAGATTCTGAGTCAGATTTTATGGTGAGGCCCAAGAACCAGCATTTTTAAAAGTATTCCTGGTTGACTATGGTCCTAAGATGAGCAGGAGCCCACATGTAGAGAAACAAGGCTGAGAACTTGTCCCATTGCACCTGCAACAAGTGGCCCATTTTCTTTTGCCTTCTCCTTGGAAAGTTTCAGAGTAGTTGATTACCCTTTTGTTTTTAATCACCCTATTAAATTTTTCTCCCTTGTCTTTCCTTGGAAATAAAACTTGCTTTCAACTTTGGCCGTTGGCAATTAACAGCAATCCAGTCTATAAGTTGTTCTGTGGATATCTCTCCAGGCTCACTTTGCCTGAGGCCTGTATTCCACATATTTGTACAATTTTCTGCTTTGGAAAGGGTCATAAAGAGGACAGCTCTTCCTAGGCTGCTGCTCTGAAACTGACAGAGAGACTGATGAGGGTGACCAACTGAACCTATTTGCCTGGGACTGAGAGGTTGTCTAGGATGTGGGACTTCCAGTGCTAAAACCCAGAAAATCCCAGGTAGATTGCAACAGTTGGTCACCCTGCCTTTTTTTCTAGCACAAATAAAAGTTTAAGGAACAAACAAACAAGTCCAGGTTTGCCTGGGACTGAGGAGTTCCCCAGAACATAGGATTTTCAGTGCTGAAACTGGGAGAATCGTTGGTCACTGCGGAGTGCTAAAAAAATGGTCCTGAAAAGATATCCACGTCCTAAACCCTGGTACCTGTAAATACTATCTTTTTTGGAAAAAGTTCTTTACAGGTGTGATTAAATTAAGGATTTGGAGATGAGGAGATTATTTTGCATTATCCAAGTGGACTGTAAATACTATGACAAGTGTCCTTATGAGAGAGAGGGAGAGAAAGACTAGACTACACAGAAGAGGAGGCAGCAATGTGACCTTGGAGGCAGAGACTGGAGTGATGCAGCCACAGGTCAAGGAATGTGACAGCCACAGGAAGCTGGAAGAAGCAAGACATGGATTCTCCCCTAGAGCCTGGAGAGGGAGCAGGGCCCTGCTGACACCTTGATTTTGGCCCAGAGATACTGATTTCAGACTTCTGGCTTTCAGACCTGTGAGAGAATTTCTGTTATTTTAAGCTACCAAGTTTGTGGTAATTTGTTCCAACCGCCATAGGAAACTAACACAGTCTCCCTATCAAAGTTGTCTTATGCCCTAGGTATCAGTTGGGGTCTTCGGTGGCAAGCAACAGAAAAACTCCAACTGACTTAAGCAAATAACAAACAAGTAAGTAATATAGAAAGATATAGGATGATTTGAAGGAAAACCTGAAGGATTAGTCTTGAAACTAATGGTGGAGGGCAGAAACTAATGGTGGAGGGACCTGGCTTAGAATAAAAAGACATAATAACAAGACACAAAGTGTGAACATTGATTCCTGTTTTTAAAATATTGCTATAAAAATCATTTTGGGAATAATTTAGGAAATTTAATATAAACTGGGTATTAGATGATACTAGAAAATTATTGTTAATCATCTTGGAGTGTGAGGGGGATGTCCCTATTCTTAGAATATGCAAACTCAAGTATTTGTGGTTGAAACATATGGAGCCTATAATTTAGTTCAAAATTGTCCAGTTAGAGAGAGGAAGGGAGGGAGACAGGAAGAGAAATAAAGGAAAGAAAGTTAAAAATTGTTAAATCTGTATGATAAGCAAGTGAGTGCTCATTGTGCAATTTTTTCAACTTTTGTGAATGTTTGAAACCTAGTAATAAAGATAATAAATAAACTAAGAGTAGAGGTTTGGGGGTCAAGCTTGCCTCCCAGCTGTGCCATTTGTTAGCTTGTTAAGTTACTGTGGTTCTCTGGGCCTTAATCTTCTCATCTGTAAAGAGAGGATGATAATAGTTCTGGTTGTTGTTGTTAGGTGCCATCAAGTCGGTTCCAACTCATTGCTACCCTATGTACACAGAAAGAAACATTGCCTGTTCCTGCACCATCCTCATGACCCTTGTTATGCTTGAGCCCATTGTTGCAGCCACTGAGTCAACCAGTCTCATTAACGGTCTTCATCTTTTTTGCTGACCCTCTACTTTACCAAGCATGATGTCCTTCTCCAGGGACTGATCCCTCCTGATAACATGTCCCAAGTATGTGAGATGAAGTCTCACCAACCTCGCTTCGAAGGAGCATTCTGGCTGCACTTTTTCCAAGACAGATTTATTTGTTCTTTTGGAATATTGAATATATATTCAATATTCTTCGCCAACACTATAATTCAAAGGCGTCAGTCCTTCTTCTGTCTTCCTTATTCATTGTCCAGCTTTCTCATGCATGAGGCGATTGAAAACACCATGGCGTGGGTCAAGTGCACATTAGACCCAAAACTGACATCTTTGCTTTTTAACACTTTAAAGAGGTCTTTGGCAGCAGATTGCCCAGTGCAATAAGTCATTTGATTTCTTGACTGCTGTTTCCATACGTGTTGATTGTGAAAGGAAATCCTTGACAACTTTAATCTCTTCTCTTTTTATCATGGTGTTGCTTATTGGTCCAGTTGTGAGGATTTTTGTTTTTGTTTATGTTGAAGTATCCATACTGAAGGCTGTGGTCTTTATCTTCATCAGTAAGTGCTTCAAGTCCTCTTCACTTTCAGCAAGCAAGGTTGTGTCATCTGCATAACGCAGGTTGTTAATGAGTCTTCCTCTAATCCTGATGCCCAGTTCTTCATATAGTCCAGCTTCTTGGACTATTTGCTCAGCATGAAGATTGAATAAGTATGGTGAAAGCATACAACACTGACACACATCTTTCCTGATTTTAAACCATGCATTATCCCCTTGTTCTGTTCTGTTGGACCGACTACCTCTTGATCTATGTACAGGTTCCTCATGAGCACAATTATGTGGTCTGAATTCCCAGTCTTCACAATGTTATCCATAATTTGTTATGATCCACACAGTTGAATGCCTTTGCATAGTCAATAAAACACAGGTACACATATTTCTGGTATTCTCTGCTTTCAACTAGGATCCATCTTACATCAACAGTGATATCCCTGGTTCCACATTCTCTTCTGAATACAGCTTGAATTTCTGGTAGTTCCCTGTTGATGTACTGCTGCAACCACTTTTGAATGATCTTGAGCAAAATTTTACTTGCATATGATATTAATGATATTTTTCAATAATTTCCACATTTGGTTGGATCACTTTTCTTTGGAATAGGCATAAATATGGATCTCTTCCAGTCAGTTGGCCAGGCAGCTGTCTTCCCAATTTCTTGATATAGACGAGTGAGCACTTCCAGCGCTGCATCCATTTGTTGAAACATCTCAGTTGGTATTCCATCAATTCCTGGAGCCTTGTTTTTCACCAATGCCTTCAGTGCAGCTTGGACTTCTTCCGTCAGTACCATTGGTTCTTGATCATATGCTACCTCCTGAAATGGTTGAATGTCAACTAATTCTTTTTGGTATAGCAACTCTGTGTATTCCTTCCATCTGCTTTTGATCCTTCCTCCGTCATTCAATATTTTGTCTGTAGAATCCTTCAATATTGCAGTTCAAGGCTTGAATTTTTCTTCAGTTCTTTCAGCTTGAGAAATGCCGAGCATGTTCTTCCCTTTTGGTTTTCTATCTCCCAGGTCTTTGCACATGTCATTATAATACTTTGTCTTCTTGAGCTGCCCTTTGAAAACTTTTGTTCAGCTTTTTACTTCATCCTTTGTTTCTTCTGCTTTAGCTACTCGACATTCAAGAGCAAGTTTCAGAGTCTCTTATGACATCCATTTTGGTCATTTCTTTCTTTCCTGTCTTCTTAATGACTTTTTGCTTTCTTCATGTGTGATGTCCTTGATGTCATTCCACAACTCCTCTGGTCTTCGGTCATTAGTATTCAACGCATCAAATCTATTCTTGAGATGGTCTCTAAATTCAGGTGGGATATATTAAAGGTCATAGTTTGGCTCTCGTGAACTTGTTCTAATTTTCTTCAGCTTCAACTTGAACTTGCATGTGAGCAATTGATGGTCTTTTCTACAGTTGGCCCCTGGCCTTGTTCTGACTGATGATATCGAGCTTTTCCATTGTCTCTTTCCACAAATGTAGTCAATTTGATTCCTGTGCATTCCATCTTGTGAGGTCCACGAGTATAGTCACCATTTATGTTGTTGAAAAAAGGTATTTGCAATGAAAAAGTCGTTGGTCTTGCAAAATTCTATCATGGGATCTCTGGCATTGTTTCTATCACCAAAGCCCTATTTTCCAGCTACCAGTCCTTCTTTGTTTCCAACTTTCGCACTCCAATCACCAGTGATTATCAATGCATCCTGATAGCATGTTCGATCAATTTCAGACTGCAAAAGTCAGTAAAAATCTTCAGCTTCCTCATTGTTGTCATTAGTGGTTGTTGCATACATTGGAATAATAGATGTACTAACTGATCTTCCTTGTAGGCATATGGATATTATCCTATCACTGATAGCACCGGATGTCAGGATAGATCTTGAAATGTTCTTTTTGACAATGGATGCGATGCCATTCCTCTTCAAGTTGTCATTCCTGGCATAGTAGATCATATGATTGTCCAATTCAAAATGGCCAATACCAGTCCGTTTCAGCTCACTAATGCCTATGATATCGATGTTTATGAGTTCCATTTCATTTTTGCTGAGTTCCAATTTTCCTAGATTCATACTTCATACATTCCATGTTCCTATTATAAATGGATGTTTGCAGCTGTTTCTTCTCATTTTTAGTCATGCCACATCAGCAAATGAAGTTCCCGAAATCTTGACTCTACTTTGAGGAGTCAGCTCTTCCCTAGTCGTCTTTTGAGAGCCTTCCAACCTGAGGGGCTCATCTTCCAGCACTACATCAGACAGTGTTCCACTACTATTTATAAGGTTTTCACTGGCTAATTCTTTTCAGAAGTAGACTGCCAGGTCCTTCCTGGTCTGCCTTAGTCTGGAGATTCAGCTGAAACCTGTCCACCATAGGTGACCCTGCTGGTATTTGAATACCGGTGGCATTGCTTCCAGCATCACAGCAACATACCCCCCCCTACACACAGTACAACAAACTGACAGACACATAGGGCATTAATTAATAGGGAGATGCAAATCAAAACCCAATGAGATACACTTCACACCCATTAGGATAACTATTATCAGAAAAAATGGAAAATAACAAGTGGAGAGAATGGAGAAATTGGAACCCTCATTCATTGCTGGTAAAATGGTGCACCCGCTGTGAAAAACAGTTTGACAGTTCCTCAGAAAAGTTAAACATAGAATTCCATAGAGTGTTAAACATAGGTAAACTTAGAAAGACCCAGCAATTCCATCCTAGGTATATTCCCCAAAGACTTGAAAGCAGGGACTCAAACAGATACTTGTACACCAGTGTTCATTGCAGCAGTATTCACAAAAGCCAAAAGGTTGAAATAACCCAAGTGCCCATCATCAGATGAATGAATAAACAAAATGTGGTACATATATACAATGGAATATGATTCAGCCACAGAGAAAAATGAAGTTCTGATACATGCTACATGAACGAATCTTGAAAGCATTATGCTGAATGAAATAAGCTGGATATGAAAAGACAAATATCATAGGATCCCACTTATATAAATGTCTAGAATAGGCAAACGCATAGAGACCAAATTTTATTAGTGGTAACCAGGGACAGATGTTGTCTTAGGCTGGGCTCTCTAGAGAAGCAAAACCAGTAAAGTGTCTAAGTACATATAGAGAGATTTATCTCAAGGAAACAGCTCACACAATTGTAGAGGCTAAAATGTCCCAAGTCTATGGATCAGGGTGGAGGCCTCTTCCAATTCACACAGCCGCAGAAGCTGGTGAACCCTAGGTCAGCAGGTCAGGGAGGAGCTCCCACTCACAGGCTGTGAAGGTCAACGAATTCCAAGATCAGCAGACAAGACCACAACTTTTCTCCTGATTCACACAGCTGCAGGGGCTGGGGAACCCAAGATCAGCAGGTCAGGGAACCAGACTCTTGCTCACAGGCTGTGAAGATCGAGGAATTCCAAGATCAACAGGTAAGCTGCTAGCTCAAGTCCCAAGAACCAGAGGTGAGACAACAAGAGGCAGCTGCTGAGTCTGGAACTAGCCAAAAACCCTGGCAAGGCGAGCAGGCAGAAAGTAACTGGCAGAAGGCAGAGAGATGAAGCTGAGGGGGCGGTGAGCTGCCACAGGCCCCGCCAGTACCACTCAGCAGATTCCATCATGGGGGTGATCACATATCAGATTTCAACAGGGAAGTGATCATAACATTATACAACTGCTAAAACACTGCGAATTATGGCCCAGCCAAGGTGACATACAATCTTAACCATCACAGATGGGCAAGAGAAATGAGGTATTGCTTAGGGGGTACTGAGATTCTGTTAAGGGTGATGAAAATATTTGGAAACAATGTGATGGTAGCTCAACATGATGAACATAATTAATGTCACTTAATAGTACACATGGAGCCCTGCTGGCACAGTGGTTAAGAGCTCAGGCTGCTAACCAAAAGGCTGGGAGTTTGAATCCACCAGCCACTCCTTGGAAACCCTGTGGGGCAGTTCTACTCTGTTCAAGAAGGTTGATATGAGTCATAATCTATTCCATAGCAATGAGTATTTTTATTTTGTAATAGTACACATAAAAATGTTTGAAATGGCAAATTTTTGTTATATAAAACATATTTCAAAAGTACATAGAATGATATATGTAACATATGTGTGTATTTTACACATACGCTTTATTATTACCTGTTACTATCATTGTAATAATTACAAAGATAATCACCTATTATTATCATTACATTTGGAACCCTGGTAGTGTAGTGGTTAAGTGTTCAGCTGCTAACCAAAAGGTCAGCAGTTTGAATCTACCAGCCGCTCCTTGGAAACCTTATGTAGCAGTTCTATTCTGTCCTACAGGGTCGCTATGAATCAGAATCGAATCGACGGCAATGGGTTTTGGTTATTGTTACATATTACATCGGTAATTAAGTACCTATTATTACTGGTATTATTGTTGTTGTTAGGTGCCATTGAGTTGATTTTGGCTAATAGTGACCCCATATGACAGAGTAGAACTGCCCCGTAAGGTTTTCTAGGCTGTAATCTTTACAGAAACAAGTCGCCAGGTCTTTCTCTGGAGGAGCTGCTGGGTGGGTTCAAACTACCACCTTTCAGTTAGCAGCCGAGTGCATCACCATTATGCCACAAAGGCTCATTACCTATTATTATCAGTTTTTAAGGTAAATTTAGGCTTTTCGAAGCACTTTCATAAATATCTTCTTTCAAATTCACATTAAGCCTTAGAGATGTGCAAAAATGGGAAAATATTTAACTATTTCCCAGTTAATTACTTAAAAATGCCTATATATTACACTTACTGTACTAGAATTTTGGAAATAAAAAACTATTACGGTGTTACTTTTCACATATAAGCACTCAATCTTTAAAATAAAGCTGTGGCAAATGCTCAGAAAATATGATATACATTATAAACAAAGATATTTTAAGCAATCAGACATTTCAGTGCTTATCCTTGGAAACCAGCCACTTAATTTAAGAGCGACAACTATTCCACTCCCTTTTCTTTAAAATAGCATGATTTAGGTGAGTTAGAATGTGACTGTGGTTTTGATGGAGCCCTGGTGGTGCAGTGATTAATAGCTCTGCTGCTAACCAAAAGCTTTGCAGTTTGAATCCACCAGCCGCTCCTTGGAAACCCTATGGGGCAGTTCTACTTTGTCCTATAGGGTCGCTATGAGTCTGAATTGACTAGACAGCAATGGGTTTGGTTTAGTATAGTTTTGATGGTTATGATATATTCCATCATATACTGTTTACAACAAGACTTGAACATCAGATATAGGATATACTTAGAAATCAGGATAAAATTAATGTAATAGAAGGTCCTGTGGATTTTCAAAGGAGCCCTGTGGCACAACAGTTAAGTGCTCAGCTGCTAACCACAAGGTTGGTTTGAACCCACTCAGTGGCTCCAAAGGAGAAAGACCTGGTGATCAGCTACTGTAAAGATTACAGTGTAGAAAACCCTAGGGAGCAGTTCTGCTCTGTCCCATGCGGTCGCTAGGAGTCAGAATCGACTCTGTGATACCTAAAAACAACAGTATTGATTTTCACCCTCTCTCTGAGAAATGCAAGAAAAGTCATCATCATTAAGAGGCAGGGTGGGAAAAGAATTAGGCATGCTTCGGAGTCAAAGATTGATTTGGGTTTTGTTAGGGCTTCTAGTGGTAGTAGCAACAGCTGCTCCCATTGGCTGAGAGACTTGCTATGTGCCAGACATGATCTAAGTTACCTTTGTCATGTAACTTTGGGCAAGTATTTATGAGCCTTAGTTTTCTTCTCTGATAAAACTGAGCTATTAATAACAGCCTACCTGCCTCCTCCCTATGTGGGGGCCAAATAAGTGACAGTACTTTCAAAATTGTAAAGTGCCTGCAAAAGCAGGGTGTCATTAGTTTCTGGTGAAATATCAACCTGAGAGAAATGGGACGGAAGGATTTTTTCATTCTTCTCCATAAGCTTCTGCTGTGGCACCCTGTGAACTCGAAGTGCTGGAAACCTGTAGCTGCAAGACAAAATGCATTTCTCTGGTGAAATTGGAAGAGACAGTGTGCTTATTACTTCCCCACCTCCCAGAATTTGAATTTTCCTCACCTTTATTCTTTTTGTAGTGTGCTCGTCATTTGCAGTTCTAGAGGAGCTCATTGTGCTTGTCCGAGGGAGTGTTAAGGAAAAAGAATCTATACCACCCATATGATGGTTAAGGTTGTGTGTCAACTTGGTTGGGCCATGATTCTCAGTGGTTTTGCAGTTATGTGATGATGTAGTTTGGCAGGTACGTAATGATGTAGTCATCCTTCATTTTGTGATATAATGTAATCACCACCATGATGTGATCTGATGTGATAAGCCAATCAGTTGTAAGGGGAGTTTACTCAAGGGTGTGCCCTGCATCCAATATATATGGACTTTCTGGCAAAGCTCACTGGCTTTTGCTTTCTCTGGATCCTGCATCTGGCTTGTCATCATCTGACCTCTGGTTCTTGGGACTTGAGCCAGGATCCTGCCGTATTGCCTGCTGCTCTTGGGATTCATCAGCCTCCTCAGCCCATGAGCCAGCAGCCTGCTGTCTGACTTGTGATAATGGGTTTATCAGCTCCTGCAGCTACATGAGCATGAGTCAGGAGATGCCTCCAGCCTGATGCCTGACCCACGGACTTGGGAACTGCCAGCCTTTACAGCTGCATGAGCCATTTCCTTGAGATGAATTTCTCTCTCTCTCTTGCTCTCAGTCTGTCTCTTTCTCTCTATATATGTATGTATATACATGCTTCACTGGGTTTGCTTCTCTAGAGAACCTAGCCTAAAACTACCCAGGACTGGGTCAGAAGGGAAAATTTATAAACAATAAAAATGCTATATTTGTATTTCTAATAAAGCATTATTGATTTTTTTTTCAAAGTCAGAATTTACTGGCTTATTGTTGATGCCAAACCATTGAGTTAGTTTCTTAGGAAGACATGATTTGAAGATTAAAATTTTTCTACTCTTCAGCCTTTGGAACATTTCAAATGCCAATTGATATTCTACTCATACCTGGACGCCAAAAACAAAAAACCAAACCCATTGCCATGGAGTCAATTCCAACTCATAGTGACCCTATAGGATACAGTAGAATTGCCCCATAAGGTTTCCAAGGAGCAGCTGGTGGATTCTAACTGCCAGTCTTTTGGTTAGCAACCAAACGCTTAAACCACTGCACCACCAGCTCTCCTAGACACCAAAGGGTAAATGTAATTAACATGCAGTAAAGCAGTGCCTGTCAAGTAAAAAACGTTCTTCAACCATATATTCCAAGTGCATCTGTGCTATGTGTCACTCCAGAGTGGAGATTCACTGAGAATTTAGCTTTTCATACAGTGATATTCAGCTAACAAAGCAAGAAAAACTTTCAGATAATAGTTGATTCATTCTAATGTTTAAAGCATTTCCTTTCTTCTTATAATAGGGCAATAATGCTTGTCGATACACTTAAGGGGAGTACCTGGGTGGTACAAAGAGTTAATGCACTTGGCAGCTAACTGAAAGATTGGCAATTCAAGTCCACCCAGAGGCGCCTTGAAAGAAAGGCCTGGAGATCTACTGCTGAAAGATCACAGCCATTGAAAACCCTATGGGGCACAGTTCTACTCTGACACAGATGAGGTCACCATGAGTCATAATCAACTAGGCAGCAACTGGCTTTTGTTATATACTTAAACACCTAGATTTCTAAGGAGGTCCATGGAGAATTTTCTATCCCATATGTCACAGTGAATAGTCTGAGAATCACTGGCTGGTAAGGAGCCCTGGTGGCGCAGCTGTTAATTACTCAGCTGCTAATCGAAAGATTAGTGATTCAAACTTACCAGCTGCTGTGCAGGAGAAAGATGTGGCAAAGATCCATGAAGATTTACAGCCTAGGAACCCTATGGGGCAATTCTTCTCTGTCTTATAGGGTTGCTATGAGTTGGAATTGACTCGATGGTGATGGGTTTGGTTTCTTTCCGCAAACGAAGATTACAGTGCAAATACATAAGTCACCTCACCGCAGCAACCTATAAGATGTTTTTTAGTTCTAAATGTCACCGGTCAGCAGGGGTAGTTTCTTCCTAGACTGCAACAGGATCCTCCAAGTGTATTATCCTGGGATCCCAGGTTGAGTCTCTGCAGGTGCTAGAAACAGTACTTCAAAGTCAGGCAATTGAGTTAATCCAAATTGCACACTGTTAGTCCCTTAAGAGAACTGCGCTGGGAGAAGAACAGACAAAGGGGTGTGAGCTAAATCCTCAGGCCTGCTGGGAATCATGCGCTCTGGCCTTGTTTACCTAGGAAAATTGTATTAAAATGTTTCACCATTTTATTAACTCTACTGCTCACCACTAACCAGGAAGAATTGGAGACCACCTGCATTGTTGCTGGGAAAAGCAATTATGTAGATATTAAGAACCTAATTATGTATCAAAGAGCCCTGGTGGTGCAGTGGTTAAGCACTCGGCTGCTAACTGAAAGGTCGTCAGTTCAAACCCACAGCTGTTCCTCAGGAGAAACATGTAGCAGTCTGCTTCTACAAAGTTTACAGCCTTGGAAACTCTGTGCAACAGTTCTGTGCTGTCCTATGGGGTGGCTGTGAGTCGGAATGGACTGGATAGCAATGGGTTTAAGTATGTATCGAAGTGTAAAATGTGTGTATTCTTTGATTTAGCAATTGCACTCCTAGCAGTTCACCTTGAGGAGGTAGTCAGATGAGTACGCAAAAGATTATATCAAGGTGGCTCACCAGATATTTTATAATATTAAAAGGAAAATAGCAATGTCCATCAATAGGGACTTGGTTAAATACATTTGTGGTTTAGATGAACTATGCAGATATTAAAAATGATGATATAGGTTGATTTGTATTTTTATGGAAATCTATACCATATTGTAAAGCAAAAACCACATGGAACTGTAGAATTCCATGTAAGCAAAGTGTGTGGTGCATGCATGTAACTGTATACCTGAAAGGCCTTCTCTGGGTTGCAAGATTTTGGATGATTTTTATTCTTTATGTTTTTCTGCTTTGTTTGGCGTTTTCTAATGATCAAGCATCATTTTTATAATTGGAAATTATTTTTATTCTGAAAAATGACTCTGCAAAACTCACACTCTCTCTTAGTCGTTGGCTAAAATGATCACATGAGCTCTTCCATTGGTAAAGGATTTACTGGTTTGTGAAGAGGAGACGTCTGTGGAACACAGCAGTGTGGGTGGTGTCAAAAAGATCACAGGGCTTGGGGGTCATGGGACTCAAGCATCAGCTGCAGCTTTGTCCTTAACGTGTCAGAAGTGCCAGTTTGCTCATTTATGAAATGAAGTTTGTAATCATTGCCTCACTCACGTCAAGAGATGTTAATGGTACACTGAAATTTTATCCTATATCAGTTTTCAGTACATTTTATTTTCACTATGCCCTATGAAGCTCACCGGTAAGCAGGTATCATGTCCCTTTTATGCCTGCTTCTGTAAAGATTACAGCCAAGAACAGCCTATAGAGCTGTTCTACTCTGTAACACATGGGCTTGCCATGAGTCAGAAGCGACTCCAAGGTAACGGGTTTGGTTTTGGGTTTTACAGGTGAGAGGGGAGTCCCTGGGTGGCACCAATGGCTAAGTACGAGGCTGCTAACTGCAAGGTTGGCCATTCAGACCAACCCTGAGGTGCCTTGGAAGACAGGCCTCCCGATCTGCTTCTGAAAGGTCACGGTCATGAAAATGCTGTAGAGTGCAGTTCTACTCTGCAACACAGGGGGTTGCCGTGAGTCAGAATCAACTTGATGGCAACTGGTTTGTTTTGTTTTTTATAGATGAGGACTACCACCTGTCTGTCAGTTTGTCATACTGTCAGTTGGCCATAGTCTCAGTTTGTTTGGACATGTTATCAGGAGGGATCAATCACTGGAGGAGGACATCAAGTTTGGTAAAGTAGAGGGCCAGCGAGGTTGAGGGGGACTCATGGTGAGACAGATTGGCACAGTGGCCACAGTGATGAAATCGAACATGTTAGCAATTGTGAGGATGATGCAAGATGTGGCGACATTTCATTCTGTTGTACGTGAGGTCGCAGCGAGTCGGAGTTGACTCAACTGCAGCTATCCATCCATCCATCCGTCCGTCTGTCTATCTATCATCTGTAGATGAGGAAACAGTGCCTCCATTTCCTCACTTGTTAAATGTGACTAAATATCATACATCGAAGTGTTGTTGGGAGAAATAAATGAAATGATATGAGTAAAATGCTTGGAACAGTGGTTGGCACATAATGAGACCTCAGTAACTATTAGCCATTTTTTCTACTATTGCCGGTATAATCATTGTTATTAAGCAGCTTAAATAGTTTCCCAGAGCTCAGATGACTATCGTTTCTTCAAACGATCCAATTTAAACTCTCTTTGAAATGGGTAAGCTGTACCCACTCTTACTGTGGAATTGAGAACCCTGTGGCAGTGCCACTTCAGAGGTGAAATGATTTATAACAAGGTTTGTTTGATTCTTAAGATATTAAAACTCCTTGAGGGATATGAAAAATGTATCTTTTATACTGAATTTTGACATATCAAAAAAATAACCTACCAGAAAAATAATTTCTTTTTCCTTTAATTGAAAGAAAGCAAATACATATAGCTAAGCTTTTAGCAGCCTTAGTTACATTTCTGTAGTAACATTCCTTCTTGCTTACTAAGAAAAAACAAATAGCATTAAGAAGCCATTAAGTCATATTGTTAATTATCCATAAAATGGAATTGTGTGCCATCTTTAGTCTCATATTTTCAAAGAGCATTATTGATATGAGAAAATGTTCACAGTATATTGTAATTAAAATTTTGCACGGTAACAAGACTGTGTGTAACTACAATGAAAATACTAATAATAAATAATGTTAGTATCTGTTCGTTCCCCTGTGACAGGCACTGTGCTGATCTCTGTATGGGCATTTTCTTACTCCCTCCCCGAAACATCCCTATGAGATAGAAACTATTATTGTTATCCCCATTTTACAGGTGAGTGTAAATTACTTCCTCAGGATCCAGCTGGGATGAGAATCCAGGTGTGTCTGACACCATCTTTTAGGCTTTTAGCCACTAGAGTGTGTGTGTGTGTGTGTGTGTGTGTGTGTGTGTGTGTGTGTGTGTGTGTGTGTGTGTGTGTGTGTGTGTGTGTGTGTGTGTGTGTGTGTGTGTGTGTGTGTGTATAGAAAGAAGACCTACTCAAGGAGGAAAGTGTTGAGGGGAGGAGAACAAGGAAGAGGAGGAGGAAGAAAGAGGAAGATGACAATGTTACAATGTATTTTGAAGGGTGTGTCAGTCTTCCTGAGGGTGACAGGTCTCTTGGTGGCATGGCCTACTCTGTCATTTGCACCCATAGGAATTATTTTTATTTTTCCAGTTGTCGTTGAGGCAGTTCCAACTCATGGCGGCCCATGTGTGTCAGAGTAGAATTCTATTCCATAGTGTTTTCAGTGGCTGTGATCTTTCGAACACAGGTCTTCAGGCCTTTCTTCCAAGGCACCTCTGGGTGTACTCGAACTGCCAAACTTTCAGTTAGCTGCCGAGTTCTTTAACTGTATGCCCCACCCAGGGACACAAGAATTATAGTAAGAGTAAAAACATTTTCATTACACTCTTCCCAGGTTGGTTTCTGGTAAGCTTTGAGAACAAGTTTACATAAAAACAAGCCCTTGGCGTCAACTTCCTAAGGTTCAGAAGAAGATATTCCTCCCTGACATTGGAGTGACATCCACATGGACTGTCCTGGCAGCTGGGTCCTCCCCTGGGGTTGACAGGCAGAGATCCGCCAGCCCCCGCCAGGCAGCGGACAGACTTCAGCCACCTGTCAGCCACGGCAGCTGGAGGATGAGGGAAGGGGGTGGCTCCAGAGTGTGACCTCTGTGCGACACGTGATCAGTTAAACAGAAATGTTCATGGTGACCTAGCGTATCTGGTACCCCAATATCAACTGTGGAATTTCCCACTCACTCCACCTACCCTCCTGCCCTCCCCAAAAGTCTTCAGACTGAGTTCCAGTTATCAATATATTTCAGCTTCCGTCATCTCCAGGACATGGGACAAGTGTTCAAACATCAGACACTGTCTAGTGGATATACCCAGATTTTGACTGAACTCCAAAATATTTTGAGGAGAAGTAAAGGCCTACAATAATCTGTGACCCCTTGTAACTGTCGATCAGTTCCTCGTTACAGTCTGAGGCATGAGACAGGTCATGAGCAGTTTAAGTTTTCAGTGTGTTTAACAATTCTAGCTGTTTTTCTACTCAAGACAGCACGTCAGGATGCAGGATAGGTATAAAAATAATAGCCTGAAACTTCTAATTTGTCTATTAAAAGTACATTTGGAAGAGGCTGCATAGGTCTGGCTCACTATTATTTACTCCCTGTTGCTAACCGCCACATTGTCTCGTGATTTTTCCCTCCAGTTCCAGTCTCTACAAAAAGGTTTAAGATGTTCCTCCCTGGAGGGTGGAAAACAAATGATAATGATCTAAGAATAAAAAACCAAACAAAGCACCCATCTTGTGACAAGAAAAAGCAGGATGTCGCCAGATAATCCCCAAGGATGTGGCCAGATAATCCCCAAGGATGTCACCAGATAACCTCTAAGAATACCAGTAGAAGGTTAACTCATCATCTAAGACATCATCACCTCAAGGGAAAACTACCAAAAAAGATCCATAATCCTGGCCCTATAAAACACTTCAGCCGATCTCCAGTGGGGGAGACGGGTTTTTTGGAGGAATCTATTCCCCTCCGTCTCCTATATATCGATATATAATAAACATCTTGCTGCTCACCTCACCCCTGTCTCAGAATTGGCTATTGCGGCAGGCAGCTCTAATCCGCATTATTGCAGTAACACATTTGTTTGCCAATTTACTGTTCAGTTACAGTGTTGTTTGCATTATATATGCATTTAACTTACTCAAATTCTAGTATACAGTTGGTATAGGAAAAATAAAGAACCCCGGTGGCGCAATGGTTAAACACTAGGCTGCTAACTGAAAGGTCGGCGGTTTGAATCCACCAGCGGCTACTTGGGAGAAAAGATCTGTCGATCTGCTCCTTGCTCCTGTAAAGATTACAGCCTAGGAAACCCTATGAGGCAGTTCTACTCTGTCCTACAGAGTTGCTATGAGTCAGAATCGACTTGACAGCACCTAACAACAACACCGTAGGAAAAATACTGAGAGATTACGTTTTTAATGTGTATGCTTTTAGAAATTTTATTAAGTATAGATCACAAATAAAACTGCATAGCTATACAGCATGTGTACACTGCACTTTAAAGGTAATTTAAGGGATCACCAAGGGTAATGTGGGCTATAACCAATTTTTGCTTTAGACAGTGTTTCCCCTCCTTCCCCCCATATATCCCACCATCATCACCACCATCTTAAACTGAAATTCCATTGTGTTCGATTCCGACTCATAGCGACCCCGTAGGACAAAGTAGAACTGCCCCATAGGGTTTCCAAGGCTTTAAATCTTTATGGAAACGGACTGCCACATCTTTCTCACGCGGAGCTGCTGGTGGGTGCAAACCACTGATGTTTTGGTTAGCCGCTGCAAGTTTAACCACTTTGCCGCCAGGGCTCCATACACTGCACTTTATCAGTAATTTAAGGAATTCCCAAGGGTAGTGTTGACTATAACTAATTTTTGCTTTAGGCAATGTCTCCCCTCCTCCCCACCTCCTACATCTCCCACCATCATCACCACCATCTTAAAGATGAAATTACATTGTGTTTATAACAAATCATTTCAGGGTGGCCCCTGAATCCACAAAAATGCTATCAGCTAGTGTTTAAATATTGTTCATGAATAGTTCCAGGTAGCCGCTGTTTTTCCTTGGTTGAAATTTGTGAAGCTCATGCCATCGTCTGTTAATATTGCATGTCCATCCCTACTGAGTGCCAGACACTGTGTTATTCTAAAAATGTAGCGCTTCCTTTTCCGGTGGCCTTTCTGAGTGGTTTGACAGCATGCTTGATTTTCTGTGTCAGTAGCAGTGGGAAGTTGAGTATGATAAAAGTTTCATTGACATTGAGAAAACTTGGGTTTGTTTTTCCTACACATGATCATAAAATTTTCTTTGTCAAAGATAAATCTGATTTTGTTACTTTTCCATGCTTAAAATCCTTCAGTAGCTCCCCATTGCCCAAAGGATGAAGTCCCAACACCTTAGCATGCCTTACAAAATCTATATGTTCTTTACTTCTTCTTCCAACATCCTTACTCCGTGTTTAAGCCACACAAAACTCCTAATGCGGCTCTATCATGCCATGCTTTTTCACAATTCCAAGCCTTTGCCTCTTGTCATGGATTGAATTGTGTCCCCCCAAAGTATGTGTTAACTTGGTTAGGCCATGATTCCCAGTATTGTGTGGTTGTCCTCCATGTTGTGATTGTAATTTTATGTTAAAAGAGGATCAGAGTGGGATTGTAACACCCTTACTAAGGTCACGTCCCTGAACTAATGTAAAAGGAGTTTCCCTGGAGTGTGGCCTGCACCACCTTTTGTCTTACAAGAGAGAAAAGGAAAGGGAAGCAAGTAAAGAGTGGGGACCTCATAACACCAAGAAAGCAGTTCCGGGAGCAAGGTGGGTTCTTTGGACCTAGGGTTCCTGTGTGGAGAAGCTCCTAGTCCAGGGGAAGATTGATGACAAGGACCTTCCTCCAGAGCGGACAGAGAGACAGCCTTCCCCTGGAGCTGACGCCCTGAATTTGGACTTCTAGCCTACTAGACTGTGAGAAAATAAATTTCTCTTTGTTGAAGCCATCCACTTGTGGTATTTCTGTTACAGCAGCACTAGATGACTGAGACACCCCTGCTGTTCTCTCTGCCAGGAATGCCTGTGATCATCCCATCTCTTAGTGAGTTTATGCATCTTGAACACTATGTTCAAATATCACCTCCTCTGCAGTGTCTTCCTCAACTTCCTGAGCCAGGCTTAGTCATGCCTTCCTCTTACATATACTTTTTTTTAATATATACTTTATAAAATAATATTTTATTGTGTTTTACGTGAAAGTTTACACAGCAAATTAGATTCCAGTTTAAAATTTTTATGCAAATTGTTTCATGACACTGGTTACAATTTTCACAATGTGTCAGCATTCTCATTATTTCCATTCTGTTAGATCTGTTTCCATTGATCAAGCTTCCCTTCCCCTTCTTGCCTTCTCATCTTTGCTTTTGAATAACTGTTGACCCCTTGGTCTCATATAATTGTTTAAGGGAGCACATTACTCATGGGTGATATTGTTTATTTTATAAGCCAATGTATTATTTGGCTGAAAGGTGACCTGCAGAAATAGCTTCAGTTGCAAATTCAAAGGGTATAGTAGGGTGACAGTCTCAGGAGTTCCTCTAATCTCTATCAGTCCAGTAGATAGGACCTATTTTAGGAATATGAATTTTGTTCTACATTTTTCTCCCATTCTATTCAGGACCTTCTATTGTGTCCCTGGTCAGAACCGTTTGTAGTGGTAGCCAGGCACCATCTAGTTCTTCTGGTCTCAGGTTAGAAAAAGCTGTGGTTCCTGTGGGCTGTTAGTCCCGTGGACTAGTTTCTTCTTTGAGCCTTTGGTTTCCTCCATTCTCTTTTGCTCCATACAAGCAGAAACCAATAGTTGCACCTTAGATGGCCACTCACAAGCTTTTAAGACCCCCAATGCTACTCATCAAACTAAGATGTAAAACATTATAAACTATGTTATGCCAGTTGACTAAGTTGTCCCCTGAGACTATGGTCCTAAGTCTTTTAACCCAGTAAACCAATCCTGCAAATTGTTTGTGTATGTCTGTCCTTGGTATATTTTTAAGAGACTCCTCGGAAGACAAGCCTGGTAGTCTGCTTCTGAAAGGTCACAGCTTTGAAAATCCTATGAATCAGTTCTCCTCTGCACACATGAGGTCTCCACAAGTTGGAAATGACTTGACAGCAGCTAACTTTCAGCACAACAACAACATTAAAACAGTTACCAACCATTAATGAAATTATATATTTAAATGTTCATTCCTCTATTAGGCTGTGAATGCATCAAAAGCAGAAGCAATGTTTTATTCATTTTTGTAATCCCAGTACCTAGTATAGTGGTTTTATAAATGTTGAATGAATGAATGTAAGAGACATGTGCAGTCTTAGAAATCAATTGGTGTAGGTGTTTTTGACCAGGGGTCCACACAGGGGTTCAATGTAGGGGTTCAAGGAACTCCCTCTAAAATGAAAGCTAAATTTTGATTGAGTGTGTGTGTTTGTGTGTGCATTTGTGCACACATTTATCTGGGTAGCTAGTCCATAGCATTCATCATATTCCAAGAAAATCTATGATGTAATAATAGGCTTATGAATTACTGATTTAAGTCAATTTCCTTAGAAAACTGAAGACCAACTTTTCTCTGCTGCGTGATTTAAAAAAAAAAAACTAACCTCATAAAATCAAAATTTTTTGTTCATCAAAAGGCTTTACCAAAAATGTAAAAAGACAAGCTACTGACTGGGAGAATGTCTTCGGAAACCATATAGCTGACAAGAATCTAATAATCAAAATATATATAAAACCTCAACAACCTAACAACAAAAAGACAAAAAACCCAGTCATAAAATGGATAGGTTGAATAGGCCTTTCACCAGAGATATTCACATGGCCACCAAACACATGAAATGATGCTCAGTGTCATTAGCAATCAGAGAGATGCAAATCCTAAACCACAATGAAATACCATTTCACTCCCACTAGGATGGCTAAGATAAAAAAAACAAAAAACAAAATAACAAATTTTGGTGAGGTTGTGGAGAAATCAGAACCCTTACCCATTGCTGGTGGGAAGGCAAAATGGTACAGCCATTGTGGAAAATAGTGTGGTTCCTCAAAAAACTAAATATAGAACTACCATATGACCCAGCAATTCCACTTCTAGGTATATACCCTAAAGCCTTGAAAGAAGAGACTCAAAAAGAGACTTGTACAGCAATGTTCATTGCAGCACTATTCACAATAGCCAAAAGATGGAAACAACCTAAATGCCCATCAACAGATGAATGAATGAACAAAATGTGGTACATGCATGCAATGGAATACTACTCAGCCAGTAGAGGAAAGGATGTCTTGATACATGTGACAGTATGGATGGAGCTTAAAGACATTATGCTGAGTGAAGTAAGTCAATCACAAAAGTACAAATATATATATATATTTTATTTATTGTGCTTGAAGTGAAAGTTTACAATTCAAGTTAGTCTCTCATACAAAAATTTATACATACATTGTTATGTGACCCTAGTTGCTCTCCCTATACTGTGAAAGCATACTCCTCCTTTCCTCCCCAGATTTCCTGTGTCCATTCAACCAGCTCCTGACGCTGTCTGCCTTTTCATCTCGCCTCTGGACAGAAGCTGCCCATTTAGTCTTATGTATCTACTTGAGCTAAGAAGCATACTCTTCACAAGTATCATTTTATGTCTCATAGTCCAGTCTAATCTTTGTCTGAAGAGTTGGCCTCAGGAATGGTTTTCATTTTGGGCTAACAGAGAGTCCAGGGCCATGTCTTCCAGGGTCCCTCCAGTCTTAGTCAAACCATTAAGTCTGATCTTTTTACTAGAATTTGAGTTCTGCACCCAACTTGTTTCCTGCTCCGTCAGGGACTCTCTGTTGTATTCCCTGTTAGGGCGGTCATTGGAGGTAACCAGGCACCATCTAGGTCTTTTGGTCTCAGGCTGACGAAGTCTCTGGTTTATGTGGCACTTTCTGTCTCTTGGGCTAATACTTCCCTTGTGTCTCTGGTGTTCTTCATTCTCCTTTGCTCCAGGTGGGTTGGGACTACTTCATGCATCTTAGACGGCTGCTCCCTAGCTTTTAAGACCCTAGATGCCACTCACCAAAGTGTGATGCAGAACATTTTCTTAATAAACTTTGTTATGTCAGTTGAGCTAGATGTCCCATGAAACCATGGTCCCCAGACCACCGCCTCTGCTACTCTGTCCCTGAAAGTGTTTGGTTATATTCAGGAAACTTCTTAGCTTTGGTTTAGTCCAGTTGAAAGCACAAATATTTTATGACCTTACATATATAAAAAGACAAGAAAAGGTAAATGTACAGAGACCAAGGTTGATTAGTGATGACCAGAAATGAGAGGGAGGGGGAAAAGGGGGGTTAATGATGATGGAAAAATTGCACTGATTAGGATTGCACAGCCAATTATTGTAATTGTTGTTAATAAGTTGTACACCTGGAAAAACTTATGTAATATATATATTTATAACAATGACAAAAAAAAAAAGAGTAGCTGCTGAGGCTGCTTAAGTACAACCAAACATTTCATGGGATTTTGTTCCTTGGTTTGGAGGTTTAGGGTCATGGTTTCATGCGACATCCCAGTTAACTGGCCAAATAGCATGTTTAGTGCTTCTGTTCTACCTCCTACTTAGTAGTGTAGTGCCTGGGGTCAGCTGGAGGAGGAGCAGCAGCCATCCAAGGCACAGCAATAGGTTTCTATTTACCTAGAGCAGCAGAGGAAGCAGAGTCAGGAATAGGAGGAGGATATGGAACATGTGGCTAATTGCCTCGATGAAGATGCCTGCTTTCGTATGAGACCAGAAGAACTGGATGGTGCTTGGCTATCATTACTGAACCTTTTGATCAAAGATTCTATAGAAAAATCCTGATCAAAAGGGGGAAATGCTGAACAGAAATTTAAAATTCTCATGGACTCTAGACTTTCTGGAGCCATGGAGGGTGGCTGGATCCCTGAAACTATTGCCTTGAGATAATCTTTAAACCTTAAACCAAAAATATCCCTTAAAGTCATCTTAAAACTGAACAATAGTTTAGCTTAACTTGTGAAAAAAGGTCTACCTTAAGCATTATGCTCTTTTAAGAACTATCTATATGGGATCAAATTGAAAACAGCAACTCAAAAGGTTAGATAGGAACCTTAGGGGGCTACGAGTTTATGTTAATGAGGAAGGAACATCTCAGGAAAAGAGGATGAGGATCGTTACACAACTCAAAGAATGTAATTAATGTCACTAAATTTTACATATAAGAACTGCTGAATTGGTGTGTTTTTGCTGTGTATGTTCTCAACAACCGTAACAAAATAAGCTTAGAAAAAATATGAATTGAGAAAAAAATGATAATACAAAGCAAGGGGAGTGGTGGCTTTTGAGAGGGATGGAGTAGGTATCACTGTCCCTGAAAAATGAAGTCAGCAGAATAGTCTTATTTCAGTCTTAAGAGCTGGGATGCCCAAAACATCAAAGCTAGGAAGGATTTGGACCTACCTAGCATGCAATATAGCCCAAGAGCTTAGTGTATTTGCTTCATTGTCCATTGTGGAGTTATTGAATGACAAGGGGTGTGTGTGGGTGGTGACGAATGAGGTGGATCTTTCCCCCTTCCTGTTGAGTCATTCAGCAAACAGTCTCTCCATGGAGTTCAGAGAAACAGGGGAAGTGACTTTAGTTTTTGGATTCCTTGTTATTTGAACTGTGTAGCTAAATTACAGCACCATTCATTGTGTCTTTCTTTTCTTTGTTTCATAAATTTCCCTTCCGTTTTCAACTGGATGGATTATTTGCTATGTGCTTTCCTAGCCTGTTGTTTGTGCAGTGTCGTTGGCAAAAGTTAATATGTGCTTCTTTCTACCCCAGGGATTCCTGCAGATCCATAATGATGGAATTAATCTGTAAATGCAGTCTCTGAAAGCACCTCGGAGCCTTATTCTTTGAATGAAAGGCGGTATGGAATGAGAGGATCTGTTGGCATCATCATCATTATCTAAATGGATGCAAATGCAGTAGTTTGAAAGTGCTCGTCCTTACTATAGGTAATAAGAATCAAAGGGCTGCTATTTGCATGTTTAACTGTAATGGTGCATTGAGACCCAATTACCAAGTGGGAGTTAAGGGCACTTCTCTGAAGGTAATTGGCCCCCACACTTATTTCTGCCATTTTGATGGGTATTAGAGGATGGCTAGGCTTTCTAAGGAGCACTGGTGGCGTTAAGCACTTGGCTGCTAAACAAAAGGTCAGCTGTTCAAACCCACCAGCCGCTCCATGGGAGAAAGATGCAGTAGTCTGCTTCCGTAAAGATTTGCAGCCTTGGAAACCCAATGGGGCATGTCTACTATGTCCTGTAGGGTCGCTCTGAGTTGGAATTGACTCAACGGCAGTGAATTTTTGTTTTTTTGTTTTAGGCTTTCTAAACATTTGTTCACTTGCAACTTGGGAGAAAATTTTGGCCCATTCGGAAAACATGACATGATTTCAAGTGGGCTGAGTTACAATAGCCATCCTTTCAGATGGGTGTTGGGGTCAAATGGTGATTTGTCTATGCTGTGTCTTCCTTTTCCAGATAGTATCAAATTTTCATTGACAACAAGCTATGTTCCAGGCACGATGCCAACTTCTTTACATACAATATCTCATTTAACTCTCATATCCCTATGAGGTGAACTATTATTCCCATTTTACAGACAGGGAATCTGAAGCAGAGAGAAGTCAAGTATCTTAGCCAAGTTTACATAGTAAATGGTTGAGCCAAAACATAAACGCGTGTTTGTCTGACTCCAAAACCAAAGATATTGATACGTGCAATATTTTTTTTTCTATCACCAAAACATTCATTTATTTGTCAACTCATTCATTCATTCAACAAATATTTATTGAGCACATAATACAGGCTAGGTGCTGAGTACAGTGAACAAAATAATAGTGTCAGTGAGCATTCCTGGGGGAACTGCTCGTTTTTAGAAGGAATCTAGGTAAAGATTTCCAAAAGGAATTCCTAAAGTGCCTGAAGGATACAGACTGCTGGTTGTTGTTGTTGTTATTGTTAGCTGCTGTGGTGTGAACCCCCAACTCATGGGCACCCCACACACAGTGGGATTGGACTGGTGTGAGCCACAGGATTTTCATCGGCTGATTTTTCAGAAGTAGATTGCCAGGACTTTCTTCCTAGTCCATCTTAGTTTGGAAGCTGCACTGAAACCTGTTCAGCATCATAGCAACACACAAGCCTCCACTGGCCGACAGGTGGTGGCTGCACATTAGGTGCACTGGCTGGGAATCGAACTTGGGTCTCAACAAGAGAAGGTGAAAATTCTACCACTGAACAAACAACCATCGCTGGTTAAGGCCCATCTTAAGAAGGACTGACCCTCCTCAAGACCCATGTGGCATCATTCCCCCCCTAGTTTTAAAGTGCCCTTCCTTTTCCCTTCTTACTTAATAGGAGGATGGTAAGTGTGTGTTTGGGGAATGAGCAATGAAAGGGGGAGAAGGATGCTTAGAGGTGAAGAGATGGTAGAGGACACAGGAAATCCAAGCAGATCTAAGGGCTCTGGGGTGGGCCTCCGGCATGCTCCCTTGTCTGCCGATAACAGCTGCTTCTGGAGGGGAGGAAGAGATATCATTCTTAAAGGGGAAGGGGAGAGACTGTTTAGTTAAGTTCCTTAACCTTATACAGTAAAGAGCAAGGATCTTGCTGCTCACTGTTTTCCCTGGAATGCTGCTGGGTTTTGAATTCTAATTCAGATTCAGAAGGTTTGCATTCACATGGAGCATTAGAAGGATTGCCATAATAAGAATATTTATTAAACACCTATTATGTGACTGGGGAGCCCTGGGGGCACAGTGGTTAAGTGATACAGCTGGTAACCAGAAGGTCTACAGTTCAAGTCCACCAGCCACTCCTTGGAAATCCTATGGGGCAGTTCTGCTCTGTCCTCTAGGGTTGCTATGGGTCAGAATCAACTTGGCAGTGACAGGTTATGTGACTGGAGCTCCTGGGTGATGCAAATGGTTTGCACTCAACTACTAACTTAAAAGTTAATAGTTCGAACCCATCCAGTGGAAGAAAGGCCTGGCAATCTGCTTCCACAAATCTTCCGTAAAGATTACAGCCAAGAAAACCCTATGGAGCACAGTTCTAGTGTGTAACACATGGGTCACCATGAGTCAGAATTGACTGGACAGCAGCAGGTCTATTTGCTTGTTTTTAATTATATGACTGGTGCAGTCCTCAGCATTTTGCATTCATTAGCTCATGTAACTCTTTTCCCTTCCCTGCAAATGAGACATTTTTATGCCCTGTTTACAGATAAGGACACTGCAGTTTAGAGACAGGAAACTTTCCCCAAGGTTGAACAGCTAGTATGAGACAGACCTAGGATTCAAATCTAAGATTAGATTTTAAGTACAATTTACTTCTCTCTTCAGTGCCAAAGACCAGCACTAGTGTCTGCTGGTTAAATATGGTTTGTGATCTGTCCTCCTTATCTAGGTCACTACACCTGAGTTTACTCCTTGCTTAGGCTTTGGCGCCTCCTTTCTTTAGCCTCTGTTTCATTGCTGCTGTGTAATGGACTTACAGAACAGGATGTCTGCCCTGCCTTCTGTCCCTTCTAGGGGATCCCCACCCCAGCTGTTCTTCAAGCATGAGGTCAAAACCAGATCATTACCACATCAACCACAGGCTGGGAATGGACAGTTCACCTAAAAGTAGACAACCTATAGGCTGCCTAGCAACCTAGGAGTGAGCTACAAGCAAAAGTGTAATTCAGACAAGTATGATGACTACTAATGTTTCACTCTCTTTCTTTCTCTCTCTACCGCACCCCCATCCTTGAGGTTCTAGTGATGTAAAGTTCTAAGATAAAGGGAGAGAGCTGATAGTTACTTTTAGGAGCAGAAACTGCAGAGATGTCCAGAGAGAAGCCATACGTAATATGGTGTTGTGAGGGAAGCAAAGATATGAGTTAGCAGAAGCTGTGGAGCACTGGGGGGCCCTGGATGGTACAAATGGTTAACATGCACCGCTGCTAACAGAAAGGTTGGAGGTTCAAGTCCACCAAGAGGTGCCAGGGAAGAAAGGCCTGGCAAGTTAGTGGCTTCTGAAAAATCAGCTACTGAAAACCCTATGGGCACAGTTTTACTCTGACACACATGGGGTCACTGTGAGTTGGAATCTACTTGATGGTAACTGATGGTGGGAGTGGATGGAGCAATGGAAATAGTGAAGCTTAGTATAAGGGCAGTGGCGCACACACCAATTCCTTCTGCTGGTGGTACAGCTGACTGCCTTAAATCCAAAACGAGTGCTCCACGAGGCCTAGAAAATCCTCTTCCACCTTTGGGATTCCTACTTCTTTTGGTGTTTACTTTTACTTCCACTTAAACCCAGTACTTGGAGTAACTTGTTAAGTCTCTGTTACTTTTCATTCAAAGACCAGAAAACTGGCGTGGAGCCTCAAAAATAAACCCAGTATAAAAGGAAAGTGGTTCCCAGCTTGTGAAAAAGTTGGATTTTTTCCATTCAGCTCTATTGAGAATGCTAAAATCTAAATTTAAATCTAGATGGAGAAATATTTTATTATATTAAGTTAAATAGACTCCTGGAGTTGGCAAGGAACTTATTAACATTAAGCTACTTCAGCTTCTTACCTAATCCATGATTCCCATATCAACTAGCAGTCATCTTGTCTGTGTTTGAATACTTCCACTAATGCTGATCTCACTCTCTTGCTCTAATTGTGAGAAGGTGTAAATATCTAAAACATTCGCCATAATAAAAACTCAGATAAAGACATACTATAAAGCAGAATAACATATTTCTGGTACTTATATTCCAAACTGCAGATATTTATTCATTGTGCTAGGCATGGGAGTGAGCAAGAAAGAAGGAGTTTACATGATTTTTTTCAAATTTTAGTTAGAAAAAATTTCCAACATACAGAATAGTAAAGAGAATAGTATAATGAACACCTGTGTACCGTTACCCAGTTCAGCAACTAAGGACATAGAGTCCTTTTTATTTCATTGTTACCCCTCCATCCCCAGTCTCCCTACCAACCTGCTCGATTATTTTAAAGTAAATCCCAGATATCATACCATTTCATCTTTAAATACTTAAGTATGTGTCTCTAATACATAATGACTCTTCAAAAAATATCGTAAGCATGTCATGCTAATTTTTTTACAACAACATGTAAAAAATTAGCATAGCACACTTGTAAAAATGCCTAGGGGGAGGCAGGAGGTCTTGGTTGGGAAAAAAACATAGAACGCAAGTTATTTGTGTAAAAATATGGTAATGATTTCTTAATGTCATCTAATTTCTACGCATTTTTTCTTCCTTCAGATTTACCTGTTAGTCTTTTAATGTCTTGTTACTGTTGGTTTGGAGTTTTATGTTACCCGTTGCCATCAAGTTGATTCCAACTCATAGCGACCCTGTAGGACAGAGCAGAACTGTCCTATAGAGTTTTCATGGAGCAGCTGGTGGATTTGAACTGCCTACCTTTTGGTTAGCAGCCATGCTCTTAAGCCACTGTGCCACCAGGGCTCTGTGGTGCCTGGTGATAATAGCTACCATTTATTGAGCTCCTGTAAGTGGTGTTATCTCTTCTCTGAAAGTTTGGTAGAATTCTCCAGTGAAACCGTCAGGGCCAGGGATCTTTTTTGTTGGGAGTTTTTTAATTACCTTTTAAACTCTTCTTTTGGTATAGGTTTATTTAGTTGTTCTACCTCTGTTTGTGTTAGTTTAGGTAGGGAGTAAGTTTCTAGAAATTTGTCCATTTCCTCTAGGTTTTCAAATTTGTTACAGAACAATTTTTCATAGTATTCTGTTATGATTCTTTTAATTTCAGTTGGGTCTGTTGTTATATCACCCATCTCATTTCTTATTCAAGTTATTTGCTTCCTCTCCTGTTTTTCTTCTGGCAGTTTGGCCAATGGTTTATCAATTTTGTAGATCTTTTCAAAGAACCAGCTTTTGGTCTTGTTAACTCTTTCAGTTGTTTTTCTATTTTCTATTTCATTTAATTCTGCTCTAATTTTTATTATTTGCTTTCTTCTGGTGCCTGAAGGCTTCTTTTGCTGTTCTCATTGTATTTGTTAGAGTTGTAGGGTTAATGTTTTGATTTTTGGCCCTTTCTTCTTCTTGGATATGTGCATTTATTTCTATAGATTGACCTCTGAGCACTGCTTTTGCTGTGTCCCAAAGGTTCTGGTAGGATGTGTTTTCATTCTCATTTGATTCTGTGAATTTCTTTATTCTATCCTTAATTTCTTCTATAACCTTAATTTCTTCTTTTTAGCAAGGTGTTGTTCAGTTTCCATGTGTTTTATTTTTTTTCCCTTGCTTTTTCTGTTATTGATTTCCACTTTTTTGACTTTATGGTCAGAAAAAGATGCTTTGTAATATTTCAATGTGTTGGATTCTGTTAAGGCTTTCTTTATGGCCTAATATGTGGTCCATTCTGGAGAATGCTCCATGTTCATTGGAAAAGAAAGTATACTTGGCTGCTGTTGGATGGAGTGTTCTATGAGGCCAAGTTGGTTGATTTTGCCATTTAAATCTTCCATGTCTTTATCAAGCTTCTTTCTGGATGTTCTGTCTTTCACCAAAAGTGGTGTGTTGAAGTCTCCTACTATTATTGTGGAGCTGTCTATCTCTCTTTTCAATGCCGTTAGAGTTTGTTTTATGAATTTTGGAGCCCTGTTGTTGGGTGCATAACTATTTATTATGGTTATGCCTTCCTGGTGTACTGACTCTTTAATCATTATATAGTGTCCTTCCTTATCCTTTGTGATGGATTTTACTTTAAAGTCTGTTTTGTCAGAGATTACTATTGCCACTCCTGCTCTTTTTTTGATTGTTGTTTGCTTGATATATTTTTTCCATCCTTTGAGTTTTAGTTTGCTTGTCTTTAAGTCTAAGGTTTGTCTCCTGTAGGCAGCATATGGATGGATAGTTTTTTTTTAAATCCATTCTGCCACTCTCTGTCTCTTTATTGGTGCATTTTGTCCATTTACATTTAGCGAGATTCTTGATAGGTATGAGTTTAGTGCTATCGTTTTGATGTCTTTTTTGAGTGTTGTTGAAAGTTTCTTTGTTTCACTTAATTTTCTGTGCTGAGTCATTTATGTATTTTCTTTTCATCTTTTTCATTGTTGTTGGTTTTGTATTTGCTGAGTCTTTATGTTTTTCTTGTTTTTTATTTTGATATGTAGGATTGTTAGTTCCCTTTGTGGTTACCCTAATATTTACCCTTATTTTTCTAAGTTTAAACCAATCTTTTATTTCATTATATTGCCTTGCCCCCCATTGTAGTATGCCAGTTACTTGTAGGTTATTCATCGTGGTAGAGTCCCGCATAATTCTTAGGGTTTCTTTATTTTTTTTAATTATTTTATCTGATTTTTCCTCAAATAAGTTGATGTCAAGTGCTTTCTCTTCAGTCTCACTATTTCTGACTTACACTGCCTCAATTCTGCTCCTATGACTTTCTATTGAGTTTTCTAATTCTGAAATTTTATTGTTAATCTTCTGGATCTCTGTTTTCTATCTCTCTATGGATTCTTGCAGCCTGTTAAATTTGCCATTGTGCTCTTCTGTAATTTTCCTAAGTTTTTCTGTTGCTTTGTCTGTGTGTTGCTTGGCATTTTCTGCATTTTGCCTGATATCCTTCCTGATCTCTTGAAGAGTTCTGTATATTAATCTTTTGTATTCTGCCTCTGGTAATTCTAAGAACTTATCTTCCTCTGGAAAATTTCTTGATTCTTTGTTTTGGGAGCTTACTGAAGCCATTGTAGTCTACCTGTTTATGTGGTTTGATATTGACTGTAGTCTCTGAGCCATCAATAAGTTATTATATTTATTTATTTTATATTTGCTTACTGTATCCTAGCTTCTTGTTTTGTTTTGATATGTCCATATAGGCTGCTCGTGTGAGCTAGTTTGATTATTGGTACCTTTGAAGCTCTAACATCCTGTCACCAGGTGGTTAGATCTGTTACTAGATATGTGATTCCAGTAGTCCGTTTACTTTTCTTGTATGGATTCAGCTCATGTGTTCAAGTAGTTGGTCACCAAGTATGTGGTGGAGGCTCTCACCTACAGTCCTAGACTGCAGGGTTGATTGGAGTAGGCACAAGTATCTGGCTGCAGTTGGGGGTCACACACTGAGCAAGGCAGGGTGCTGACGGCTGCCCCTGAGTATCTGGGCAGAAAGCGTGTCCCTGTTCCCTAGAGCATGTAGGTGGGTGGGTTTTGCATCCGGACTATGGGCAGCCAGTGCAGTTGGCTGTAAGGACTGGGAGGCACCACTTATTCTTGGACCCCTGTCGCAGGTGGCTAGGCCACCAGTCCTCAGGCCCCTGATATGGGTAGGTGAGGATCCTGTTTAATGAGCAGAGCGATATGAGATGTCACAAACCTGCCTCTCCACCATATAGCTGATACAGTAAAGTTAGGCTTCAGGTATATACCCTGTTGTACTGTGCTAGTGACAGCCTACGCTGTTGAAATGGGCCCACACAGGTCTGTGCAGGGGTGAAAGACATTCAAAGTCCATGGACCCTTATGGCTGTGCCTAGGCAGAGGGCTGGCCTGCCCCTGTGTTCCTGGCTTAGGGGAGCTGGCAGATTATTTTTTTTTCCTGTTTGTTAATTTGTTCCTTCTCCAAGGCCAGGAGAATGGCCCAGGTCGCATGGTGGTTCCTACTTTCGGCCTAGGGGAGGCAGCAGTCACTGAAGCTGGCCAGGAACCAGGTGCAGTGCAGGGAGGGAGCAGATAAACAGGAGAGAATTTCTTTCCAGACAGGGTGTTTTTTGATCCTTGCGGTAGGTTAAACACATGTACTTATCTTTTGCTGATTGAGCACCGCTTTTCACTGGCTCTGGAGGCCTGAGAAGACTCTCTGTCACTCAGTCTCTCCTGATGTGGAAAACATGTCCCAAATGCCACTGCTTGTCTCACTGTGCATGCCAGCCCATCCGGTCCTCAGGACACCAGCTTCCACCAGGTCAGGTCTGGCAACTCCTTGCTGCTTCTGAACTGTCTCTCCCTCCCCCTGCCACTCAGTCTGATTCCTCAACTTTGTCTTTGATGTTCAGGGCTCCTAAATTGTCATATATAATTGATTAACTTGTTTTTTCAGGTCTTTGTTGTAAGAGGGACCACCTCTTACATCTGACTACTCTGCCATCTTGGCCCCACCTCACCCTTTATCTATTTAAACATATTGGCAATGTTTCTTTGCTGTTTTTTAATGTGTCTTGCTTAATGAATGTCTTTCTTGGGAATAATCTGGTACTTTCAGTTGGCATTAGGTCATGAGTCTGTTTTCCTCAGATGCAAGGAAGGGACTGCATTGCCATTTGTTGCAAGCAACAGTTGTCCTAAACTAGCTTGCCCCTAAAACTGTCCTTTTCTTCTGAATGTTTGTATAGGAGTATCCTCCCACATCTGGGCAGGCTTTTTTATTCACTCAGGATTTCAAAACTGAAATCTCAAAATAACTCCACGTTCTCCCAGCAAGAAAATCAAGAGAATCAGACCCATTCTGATGATACAAATGTAGATTTCTGCTAATTTTTGTTGTTGTCAGTTGCTTTCAGCTCTGATTCATGGCAACCCCATTGTACAAGAGAAGGAAACATTGCCCAGTCCTGCGCCATCTCCGTGATTGTTAATCTGCTCCAATCCATCATTATGGTCACCATTTATTCTGAGCAACTTCCCACGTAGAGGGCTGCATTTTCCAGCACCGTATCAGACAATATTCTGTTGTGAACCATAAAGTTTTACTTGGCTGATTTTTGAAAGTAGATTTCCAGGCCTTTCTTCCCAGTCTGCTCTGTCTGGAAGCTCCTCTGAAACCTGTTCATCATGAGTGATCCTGTGGGTATTTTAAATAGTGATGGCATAGCTTGCAGCATCATAGCAGCATGCAAGCCAGCACAGTAAGACAAACTGCCAGACAAGTGGTAATCCTTGAAGTTGTGACACCGTACTCTCCAGAATTCCTGTACTAAAATATAAATATGGTAAGTAGGAGGATAAAACATTTCATTCATCATTACCAACACTTTCAAAACAGTATGACAAACTGACAGACATGTCGTGGCTGCTAATCTCTAGTCTCTCTTTTTTATAGACCTCACTCCTACATCTCAAAATGTCTTAATTAACTACTCACTTAAACAACCCCCCATTCTTTTTTAAACGAGATAAACTTTGTCCAGAAGCTTTCTAGATTCGAATGCAGTCCATCTCTTCATATTAAATTTATCACATTTTAGTGAAATTACCTGGTTAATATTAGTCTTCCCCTTAGGGGGTTTGAAGCCCTGGTGGCAAGGTAGTTAAGAGCTCAGCTGCTAACCAAAAGATCGGCAGTTCAAATCTACCACCCGCTCCTTGGCTACCCTATGGGGCCTGTAGGATCACTATGAGTAGAAATCATTATGGATTAGAGGGTTTAAGCTCCATGAAAATGACACTTTAACAGCTTCATACCTGAGCCTACAGCAATACATCACACTTTCTAGGCCCTCAAGAAATATTTGGTCAGTTTCTCTTCAGAGCCAGTAAAGCATTAAAAACACACTAAAAACTCCTTGGTTATTTATATCTTTTATATTTATATTTTGTTACATACACACACACACACACACACACACACACACACACACAAGAAGAGAAGTCTTAATATAGGCATCTGATATCCCAAATTAGCATATAAAAAGCATTGTTATTACTCCTGTGCATTAAATATCCCTTTTCTGGGCTCTCCAGTTAAAATAGAAATAGAATGGGAGGAAAATCAACACATTAAAACAGGTATTAATCACAATGTAATAAAAGTAGAAATCAGTAACAAGAAGAGCAAGGGAAAAAAATCAAATACATGGAAACTGAATAGCATCTTTCTGAAAAACAACTGGGTAATAGAAGAAATCAAAGAAGGAATAAAAAAATTCCTAGAATCAAAAGAGAATGAAAATACATCATACCAAAACCTTTGGGACACAGCCAAAGCAGTGCTCAGAGGTCGATTTATAACAATCAATTCACACATCAAAAAAGAATAATGAGCCAAAATCAAAACAAAACAAAACAAAACAAAATCCTACAACTCAAACAAATAGAACAGCAAAAAAAGCCCACAACCACCGGAAGAAAGGAAATAATAAAGGTTAGAACAGAAATAAATGAATTAGAGAACAGAAAAACAATAGAAAGAATCAACAATACCAAAAGTTAGATCTTTGAAAAGATCAACAAAAATGACAAATCACTGGTCAAATTGACAACAGAAAAACAGGAGAGGAAGCAAATAATCTGTGATGGTTAAGATTGTGTGTCAACTTGGCTGGGCCATGATTCTCAGTGTTTTAATGTAATCACTCCCATGATTGAATATATTGTGAGTAGCCAATCAGATGAAAGGGAGTCTCCTTGGGGGTGTGCCCCACATCTGTATATGAGCAGATGTTCTGGCTTTTTGCTCTCTCTGGATCCTGCGGCTGTTTCCTGTCGTCTCATCTCCCGTTCTTGGGACTTGAGCTGTCACCTTGTCTGCTGAACCTGTGATTTGTTGATCTGCACAGCCTGTGAGTGGGAGCCTTGCTCTCCGACCTGCTGATCTTGGGCTTGCCAGCTTCTGCGGCTGTGTGACTTGGGAGAGGCCTCTACCCTAATTCATGGACTTGGGATGTTCTAGCCTCTACAGTTGCGTGAGTTGTTTCCTTGATATAATCTCTCTCTATATATATATATTTATACACTTTACTGGTTTTGCTTCTCTAGAGAACCCAGCCTAAGATATAATACAAATAAGAAATGAGATGGGGGACATTACAACAGACCCAACTGAAATAAAAAGGATCATAACAGGATACTATGAAAAAATTGTACTCCAACAAATCTGAGAACTAGAGAATATGAACATATTTCTAAAAACACACTACCTACCTAAACAAACACACACTGAAATAGAAAATCTGAACAGACCCACAACAAGGGAAAAGATTAAAGAAGAAATTTAAAAAAAAAAAACTCCCAACAAAACAAAGTCCTGGCCTGGATGGCTTCACTGGAAAATTCAACTTAATATTCAGAAAAGAGCTCACAACAGTACTACTCAAACTATTTCAGAGCATAGAAAAGGAAGGAATTCTCCCAAATTCATTCTATGAAGCCAGCATAACCCTGATACCAAAGCCAGGCAAAGACACCACCAAAAAAACCAAACTCATTGTCATCGAGTCAATTCCAACTCATAGCAATCATATAGGACAGAGTAGAACTGCCCCATAGGGTTTCCAAGGAATGGCTGGTAGATTGGAACTGCTGACTTTCTAGTTAGCAGCTGAGAACAAAAAAAAATTACAGACCAAAATCTCTCAAGAATATAAATGCAAAAATTTTGAACAAAATTCTAGCCAATAGAATTCAGCATCATATTAAAAAAATAATGCATCACCACCAAGTGGGATTCAAGCCAGGTATGCAAGGATGGTTCAACATTAGAAAATCAATCAGTGTCATCCACCACGTAAATAAAACAAAAGAAAAGAATCACATGTCATCTCAAGTGATGCAGAAAAGGTGTTTTATATAGTCCAACACCCATTCCTGATAAAAACCCTCAATAAAATAGGAATATAAGGTACATTCCTCTACATAACAAAGGGCATCTATACAAAACCAACAGCCAACATCATTCTCAATGGAGAGAGGCTGATAGCATCCCCCCGAGAATGGGAACAAGACAAGGATGGCTTTTATCATCACTCCTATTTAACATTGTGCTAGAAGTCCTCGCTAGAGCAATAAGGCAAGAAAAAGAAATAAAGGGCATCCAAATTGGGAAGGAAGAAGTAAAGTTATCCCTATTCACAGATGATATGATCCTATACGTACAAAGATTCTACAAAAAAAAAAAAAAAAACCTACTGAAACTAATAGAAAGATTCAGCAGAGTAACAGAATATAAGATCAACATACAGGAATCAGTTGGATTCCTATACACCAACAAAGAGAAATTCAAAAAGGAAATCAGGAAAACGCCATTTGTAATAACCCCTAAAAAGATAAAATACTTAGGAATAAGATCTAACCAGGGATGTAGAAGAACTATACAAAGAAAACTACAAAACACTATTGCATGAAACCAAAAGAGACGTACATAAATGGAAAAACGTATCATGCTCATGGATAGGAAGACTCAACATTGTGGAAATGTCAACTTTACCCAAGGGGGTCTATAGATATGATGTAATCTTGATAAAAATACCAATAGCATTCTTTATCTTGATGGGAAAACTAATAACTAACTTCATATAGAAAGGAAAGAGACCCTGGATAAGCAAAGCATTATTGAAGAAAAAGAATGAAGTAGTAGGCCTCACACTACCTGATCTCAGAAACTACTCTACAGCCACGGTAGTCAGAACAGCCTGGTACTGGTACAGTGATAGACACACAGACCCAATGGAAGAGAATCCATCCATCTATAGTCACCTGATCTTTGACAAAGGACCAAAGTCCATTAAATGGGGAAAAGACAGTCTTTTTAACAAATGGTGCTGTCAAAACTGGATGTCCATCTGTAAAGAAGTGAAGCAGGATCCACACCTCACACCATACACCAGAACTAACTCAGAATTGATCTAAGACCTAAATATAAAACCTAAAACGATAAAGATCACAGAAGGAGAAAAAACAAAACAAAACAAAAAAAAACCCAGAAAGTAACAAATGTTGGAGGGGTTGCAGGGAGATTGGAATTCTTACACGCTGCTGGTGGGGATGTAAAACGGCACAACCACTATGGAAAACGATATGGTGCCTCCCTAAAAAGCTAGAATAAAAATACCATATGATCCAGCATTCCCACTCCTAGAGGAGTAAGAGCTATCACACGAATGGACATACGCACACCCATGTTCATTGCAGCCCCGTTCACAACAGTGTAAAGATGGAAAGCACCTAAGTGCCCATTAACAAATGAATGAATAAATTATGATACATATACACACAGTGGAATACTAAGCAATGATGAAGAACAATGATAAATCCCCAGAACATCTCACAACATGTATAAATCTGGAGGGCATTATGCTGAGTGAAATAAGTCAATCACAGAAGGACAAATACTGTATGAGACCACTCTTATAAAAACTCAAGAAAAGGTTTCCACACAGAAAAAAACATTCTTTGATGGTTAGGAGTGTGGGGAGGGAGGGCTAGGGCAAATCGCTAACTAGATAGCAGACAAGGAAAGACAACACACAGTACAGGGAAGTCAGTACAACTTGACCAATGCAAAGTAATAGAAGCTTCCTAGACACATCCAAACACCTAAGGGACTGAGTTACTGGGACTGAAAGCTGGGGCCCAATGTTTGGGGAGACATCTAGTTCAACTGGCATAACACAGTTCATAAAGAAAATGTTCTATTCTTACTTCGGTGAGTAGCATCTGGGGTCTTAAAAGCTTCAAGCGGCCATCTAAGATACATCTATTGTTCCATTACATTCAGAGCAAAAGAGGATGAAAAAAACCAAACACACAAGGAAAATACTAGTCTAAAGGAATAATGGACCACATGAACCACAGCCTCCACCAGCCTGAGCCCAGAAGAACTAGATGGTGCCCGGCTACCACCACTGAGCACTGTGACAGGGATCACATTAGAGGGTCTCACACAGAGCAGGAGAAAAATGTAGAACAGAATTCAAATTCTCAAAAAAAGACTGGACTTACTGGTCTGATAGAGACTGGAGGAACCCCTGATACTGTGGCCCCTGGACACTCTGGTAACTCAGAACTGAAGCTTCTCCCGAAGTCCACCGTTCATCTAAAGATTAGATAGGCCTATAAAAGAAAACAAAAAGTACAAAAACAAAAAACAGGTTTTACAGCATCAATAATAATTACTACTGCATTATGTTGCTGTTGTAGTTAGTTGCTGGTCAGTCTATTCTGATTCATGGCAACCCTACATGTGCAGAGCATAACTACCCTATAGGGTTTTCAAGGCTGTGACTTTTCAGAACCAGTTTGCCAGGTCTTTCTTCTGAGGTGCATCTGGGTGGGTTTGAACCACCAACTTTTTGGCTAGTAGCTGAGCACCTAACTGATTGTGCCACCCAAACAAACAAAAAAATCCCAAACCCATTGCTGTCGAGTTGATTGACTCAATAGTGACCCTATAAAACAGAGTAGAACTGCCCCATAGGATTTTCTAGGCTGTACATCTTTACGGAAGCAGACTGCCACATCTTTCTCCTGCGGAGTGGCTGGTGGGTTTGAGCCACCAGACTTTAGATTAGCAGTCAAGTGCTTAACCATTGCACCACCGGGGCTCTTTATTACTACTGCATTATGCAAGTCAGAGAACCTATATGTATCTTGCACTGTGTTAGACATTATGTGAGAATAAAAAAATTGCAAAGAGGAAGGGCAATTTCTGTTCCAAAGGAAATGAAAGTGTTGTTACAGAAATCTAAGGGCTTGTCTTTGTTAGAGAAAACCTGTAGAGACTTTATGACATCAGGTTAAGGAAGCTGCCTCTCAGCGTCAGCCTGGACCAATGATTGCCAGACATTTTTGTCTTTCGACCAGTTATGATGCTCCCATATTTGGGGCTGACATGGGGCTGTCAAATAAGAAAGAACATTAAGCGTGCGCGCCCGCGCGCGCACACACACACACAAAACACACACGCTATTTATGTTGATCATCATTTCATGAAAGCAAGGGCATTTTAGTGTTAAAAACATAGGGATAAAGGACAGTGCTTTCCATGGATTAAGTTTTGATTTATGAACAATTCATCATGGGTTTTTTGGTTTTGTTTTGTTTTCTCGATTCACAGGCCAGTGATGGAAATTCTGCTCCCGACGCCCCGCCTGGGAGGCACTGGTGCATGTGTGAGGATTCTCAATGTGTGAAGTGCTTATTTGTATTACGTCTGAGGAAGAGAGTGCGGGGTTTGGCAGCTGCAGGGATGTTAATCAAGATCTAGCACACTCAGGAGCTGTCTGTCTGCTCCCAGGAGCTAGTTTCACAGCAAACATCGGGGTATTTGTGTCTGGCTTGGGGAAATGAGGACACTTTGCAGGAAGGAGATGTAGCTGGCTGTCACCTGCCCAGCGGCAATGTAGGAAGTTTGTTGGGTGTGGGGAGGAAATTGTGTGAATTGCAGGAAAGTATAAATCCTGAGAATTCCCTAGGGTGGGGCATATGAGCTCTGGGATTCCCCACACGATGACACAGCCTTCTCTTGTATTCCTGAACTGGGGGATGAGCCAGAAATCGGCAGTGAGACCCCAGAGGCTGCCCAATTCTGAGTCGATGTTCCATGTCTCACTCAAGTAATGTTTGGTCTGGCAATTCTGAGCTGGAAGGATGGAGCCTGGAGAGGGATGGCCTAAGGGCAGGAGCTCAGGACACCAGAAAGCTTTTCATAAGTTTGCTAGAGCCTTTGGAAGCTTCCAACATGGCGGTGTTTCCTGGATCAGCTGCACACAGTGTTCTACACCTCAGGGTTGAGATCTGCCGACGTAACGTAGACCGATCTGAAACCAGGAAAGGGGAGTTATTCTTCCCACATTATTTTTTTAGTACTGAGCAGCAGCCGAGAGGAAGATCCAGAACTGAAGGTGCCCTGAGTGTACACAACAGTATACGTCGGTGTATAAAGTAGCGCCGTCCAACAGAAATAGGACGCGAGCCACATACATATTTTTTAAATCTTTTATTGTGATAAAATATATATAACACAAAAATTGCCACAAGACTTTGAAAACGGAGAGCTCATGTTATTCAAAGTGCCCGGAGAGCTCAGGCTTAAGCAGAAAATCTTTTGATTTGCTTGTTTATAGAAAATCTTTTCCAGCGGTACTACTCTCCTTCCTGGAATGCAAGTAAATTTTCTGTTTGGTAGGTGGCTTCTGGGCGCTCCTACCTGAGGACTGTGACTTCATGCTGTCATACTCAAGCAGCAAGGGTGAGTGAAGCTTTATGAACTTGAGGACATTTTTAGAAGTCAGTGTATGTCTTAGTTTTCTATGTGGTAAACAAATTACCACAAATTTAGCAGCCTAAAACAACACAATTCATTATGTCACCATTTCTAAGGAACAAAAATATGGGTGTGACGTTAGCTGGGTTCCCTGCTTCAGGGTCTTGCCAGGCTGCAAGCCAGGAGTTGGCTGGGGCTGAGGTCTCATCTTAGCTGTGTGATCATCAACAAATTGCTTAATCTCTCTAAGCCTCAGTTTCTTCAGCTGTAAAATGGGGATAATAATACTTCGTGGAGAAATCTTGTAAAAGGGTAACGCAGATCTGATCACCTTCTGTTTTAAACCTTTCAGTGACTCCCTATGCCCTTAGAACTGTATCAACTCCTTAACCTGGGTCTTCAGGCTTCACATGATCTGTCCCCTACCTCCCTGTCCAGCCCCATCTCCTGTCTCTGACTCAATTTGTTAAGCCACCTCAGCCTCATTACAATTGCTTAATAATGCCCTGTTCCTGCCTGCCTTGGTGCTCTTACATTTGCTGTTCCTCAGACTGGAACATTCTTCCGCAGGATCATATCACTAGATTCTTGTTCTCATAGTTCAGAAGACAGCTAAAAAGCCAACAACTCTGAGAAACCCTGCTAGACCACCCCCTGCTTGCCACTCCACATTTCATTTAAAAAAAACCCAGTTACCACTGAGCCCATTCCAGTTCATGGAGATCCCAGGTGTTTCAGAGAAGGCTTGCGCTCCATAGGCTGTAATCTTTTGGAAGTAGATCTCCAGGGCTTTCTTCCGAGGTGTCTTGGGGTGGATTCAAACAGCCAACCTTTTGGTTAGAAGCTTGACATTTAGCCATTTGTGCCACCCAGGGACCCTTTATTTTCTTTGTAATAATTACTGCTTTCTGAAACACCTTTGTTTTATTTGTATAGATGTTTGTGGTTTGCCTTTCCTCAGCAGCATGCAAACTTCATCGCAACAAGGACTTTGTTTAGCTTATTTATCACTGTATGCCTCAATCCCTGGCATATTTGTCAGATAAAATGCACAGTGTCCTTTTGTAAGTATTATATAAATTAATATCGGGAATCCTAAGCACAGTTCCTGAGATACAGTTTAAAACAGAGAAACAGAGGGTGTGGTTTATCCAGTATGAAAAAATTAATAAAAGTAAAATGTCATTTTCAGGTTAAGTAGAACTAGGGTTCTAACCAGAACAAAAAGACTCTAAATCCCTTGCTCTTAACCATTTGATTATTCTTTTTCTATTTATTAGTACTCAGTGCTTACAGAAAAGGGAGCTCTCTGGCAGATTATAATTTAGTGCCTGATACATAGTAATTGAATTGAAATAATAGCAAAATCTAATGATACTGTTACTGGAAATTCATGAGGCAAAATAGAAATGATAGAATACCCCATTAAATCAATATTTGGAAGAAATTTATTCTCATTGGTGTAAATTTATTTACATTACCATAAATTAATCTCATAATTATGGTATTGATTTATTGAACTAAATTGAACCCATTGTTTGGGATATTAAGAGAAGCAGTTGAAAATAATTTATTTTCATTTTCCAATGAATTGACTCTATTGGCTTCAGCTGCAGAGCACACTTGTCAGAAGTGAGCATTGTCTATATTTTTGCATGTATTTGTCGTGGAGTTTTAAGATAACCTTCGGAAGGATGGGTTATAGGGAGGAAAGTATCAAAACTCTGTTAAACACTGCCATCTACTGGTAAATTTCTAAACTGCAACCTTGGCCTTATTTCTCCTTAAAAATGCAAGTCAGTGCTCCAAATTCCTTTTATTCAAATTCCTGTAAAACCTGACATCTAAATTAGAGTTATGTTTGAATATTAATGTAGTAGAAATAAAACTTTAGGTTATCAAACCAAGTGAGTGAATGGTTTCCCTATAGTACCGAAAAAATGCCAATTCCAGATTTAAAAAAAAAAAAATCCCCATTAAAAAAACTAATGTCATTATCATTTAACCATCTGCGTGGGGCTAAATCAACAAATTAAAGAGCCTGAAGCCCTACTTTCTCTGCAGTTTACTAGATTAGGGCTAAATTAGTTTAATTTTCTTGGTCAAGTGCCCATCACAGCGCCTCTTCACTCCATGTGAAGATAATAAAAACTGACAAGTCTAAAATATGAGGCTTGCCTTTGCTCAGCACTAATCTGAAGCCCCTTGCTAAGTGTAGTCTTTCCCATGTCCTGCTTTGCATCTGCTTCAGACACAGTCAGCAGCAGCTTAGGACTTTGCTGATGTTCAAAAACTAAAAAACCCATTGCCATCAAGTTTATTCCTATTCATGGTGCCCCCATGTGTTACAGAGCAGAACTGAGCTCCATAGGGTTTTCTTTCTCTTTTTAACTGTGATTTAGGTGAAAGTTTACAGAGCAAATTAGTTTCTCATTAAACAGTTAATACACATGTTGTTTTGTGACATTGGTTGCCAACCCCACAATGGGTCAACGCTCTCCCCTTCTCTACCCCGGGTTCCCTGTTTCCATTCGACCAGTTTTCCTGTCCCTTCTGCCTACTCGTCTTTGCTTTTGGGTTGGTGTGCCCATTAGTCTCGTATACATGATTGAGCTATGAAGCACGACCCTCACGTGTGTGATTGTTGGCCTTACAGACCTATCTGATCTTTGGCTGAAGGGTGAGCCTCGGGAGTGACTTCAGCACTGAGTTAAAAGGGTATCTGGGGGCCATGTTCTTGGGGTTTCTCCAGTCTCTGTCAGACCAGCAAGCCTGGTCCTTTTGACGTGTGCGTGAATTTGAATGTCATTCTACATTTTTTTCCTGCTCTGTCTGGGACCCTCTGTTGTGATACCTACCAGAGCAGTTGGCATAGGGTTTTCTTGGCTGTAATCTTTACAGAGGAGCCCTGGTGGCGCAGTGGTTAAGCGTTTGGCTGCTAACCAGAAGGTCAGCAGTTTGAATCCACCAGCCACTCCTTGGAAACACTATGGAGCAGTTCTACTCTGTACTGTAGGGTTGCTATGACTCCGAATCTATGAGTCGGAATCGACTTGATGGCAACGAGTTTAATCTTTACAGAAGCAGATCACCAGGCCTTTCTTCTGCGGAGTGCCACCCAAGGGCCTGCTGATGCCAAGCCATAGGGAATTGCGGATACCAATGGGAAAGGGAGTTAGTCACAAAAGGACTGGGGAGACGGGATTCTTCTGGAGGCCCTGGGGACCGCCCTGCTGTGGCATATTTCCCTAACCAAATGGACTGATATGAATTTAATGGCCTGGACTTCTCCCACGTTCAGATCCTTCCTGAATGGGAAAGCAAATGCACTTTCCAAAGGTTAGGAGTTGTAGTCAGGATTGTACATTCTTTGCATGAGCACATTTTCCCCTTTGATCTAAATGTGTTTGGGCCTGAATCGACAGTCACTTCTCAGTAACCAGTTTTGCAGCTCAGTCGCTGGGGTTAAACAGTTGTGAGCCCTAGCGTGCCTGGTCTCTTATTGGCTGGCGACCTTGTGCAAGTTACTGGGGCTGTTGGCTCTCTGAACCTGAGCTCCCTAGTCAGGGTTTCTTAACTTCAAGTTCGTATGTAACTCCATATATGGACTTATGGGATTCTATGAGCATTCCCTAAAATATGTGTTGTGTGTTTGTGAGTGTGTGTTATGTGATTATATACATTTTCTTCCCCAGACATCCTTAGCTTTCATCAGATTTCCAAAGTGGTCTTACAACTTTTGTCCATCTCGGGTTAAGACTTTCTGTGATTCTGCTATTAAATGATGATACTTATGGTACCAACTCACAGGGCTGTTGTGGGATTAGGTAAGATTAAGGTAAGCAGAAATCAGAGGCAAAGTGCCTGGTGCATGCAAATATTAGATGGGATGAAGGGATCAGAACAGAGGCCAAAACTTGACTAAAAATAAGAGCCACACATCAATGTTCATTGCAGCACTATTCACAATAGCCGAAAGGTGGAAATAATCCAAGTGTCCATCAACAGATGAATGGATAAACAAAATGTGGCATATACATACAAAGGAACTTTATTCAATCATAAAGAGAAATGAAGTCCTGATGAACCATGGAAACATTATACTGAGTGAAATAAGTCAGTCACAAAAGGACAAATGTGATATGAGCTCACTTACACGAAATATCTGGAATAAGCAAATGCATAGAGACAAAAGTAAATGGAGGTTACCAGGAGCTAGGGGGAAGAGAGAGTGGGAGGTATTGCTGAAGGGTTTCTGTGTGGGGTGATGGAAAACGTTTGCAAGTGGATAGTGGTGACGGTAGTCCAACATGGTGAATGTAATTAATGTCACTGAATTGTACACTTCAACATGGTTAAAATGGCAAACTTTTTGTTATATATATATATATATATATATATATATATTTTTACCACAATGAAATAAAAATTTTTGAAAAAGCTGCAATAAATGTGATTTGGATTAATGGATTTATTTTGAATTGCTGAATGACTGGTCTGATGATATCAACAATACTATAATGGGCCTGACTTGACTTAAGGGAACTGAGCTATGTGACCTTTGGTGGGGACAGATGTTTTACTAGCAATGCTAGATTACCAGCAGAAGAAAGTGCTTCTATGTCCAATCAAGGGCTTCTAGATTACTCCAAGGTCTTGGATAGTACATCTTCATTTATGCCATTAGGGAGGCAATCAAATAATGCTTAGTAGACGTTTCATAAACATTAGTGTCCATCCACCATTAAATCTTGAAAAAACACATTTTAATAAAAGGAATTCTTCACCCACTGAAGGAATTCTGCACCCACTGAATCAATCAGTTTTTACGTGATGTCCAATGTTGTTCAGAATTCTATTTCATTACTCAGTGAAAGCAAGTATAATATAGTGAAAAAGGTATTAACTTGGGAATCTGAAAGTCTTGAATTTAAATTTTACCTCCACACCAGCTGTATGATTTTAAGGAATTAACAAACCACCTCAGATTTGAATTCTTCATTTATGTATCGATAAATATCCCTGGGTTATTAAGAGAGTTATAACCAGTGCACGCAGCGTCCTTCTATAAGTGGTACCTGGATACATAAAGTATGAGAAAGCCCCTACTCTCGAAGAGCTTACGTTCTTGCAGGAGGAATACCACTACCAGTTGCCATTGAGTTGATTTTTACTCATGGCGCCCCCGTGTGTGTCAGAATAGAACTGTGCTCCGTAGGAATTTTTTAAAAATTATTTTATTTTATTGTTATACTTTAAAAGTTTACAATTCAAGTTAGTCTCTCGTACAAAAATTTATACGTACATTGTTATGTGACCCTAACTGTTCTACCTATACTGTGACAGCACACTTCTCCTTTCCACCCCTGATTTCCTGTGTCCATTCAACCAGCTCCTGAACCTTTCTGCCTTCTCATCTCACCTCCGGACAGAAGCTGCCCATTTAGTCTCATGTATTTACTTCAGCTAAGAAGCACACTCTGCACGGGTATCATTTTATGTCCCATGGTACCATCTAATCTTTGTCTGAAGAGTTGGCCTTGGGAATGGTCTTAGTGCTGGGTTGACAGAGAGTCCAGGGGCCATACTTTCTGGGGTTCCTCCATCCATAGGAGTTTTAATGGCTGATTTTTCAGAAGTAGATTGCCAGGCCTTTCTTCCAAGGTGCCTCTGGGTGGACTCGAACCTATAACCTTTCAATAAGTAGCCGAGCGTATTAACCGTTCACACTACCCTGGTACTCCTATAGGAGGAGAGAGAAGTATAATATATAAAATACCTCCAAGAATGTCCACTTGAGGCACAGGAGGCTCCAGACTCCAAGGGCATTAACTCCTCTTGCTTTAGGGCTGTGCCTGGATGTCAGCTGAGAGGACTCCCATAGAGTTAGAGACAGCCCTGAAGCAGAAAGAGAAAGGACAGACAGTGGACTGGGTTAGGATGCAGGCAGCACAAGGTGAGTCTGAGCTCACAGAACGGTCCACTGCAGCCATGGCTGAGGTCGAAGGTAGACCAAGGGGATGGGAAGCCAGCCTTACGGGTTTTGCTACCCTAGGGCGGTGGTGGTTATTGTATATAGAGAAGTCAGACATGGTCTACTTGAGGAGGAGACATTTAAACTGAGATCTGCTTGATGAGAAGAGACCACCTATGTAAGATCCAGAGGAAAGAGTTCCCTGCAGAGGAAACAGCAGGAAGAAACAGCAAAAGGTTATGAAGCAGAAACAAATTTTGTGTTTAGGATGATTGCAAGAGAAGGATACAGCTAGAGCTAGAGCGTAGTGGGAGAGGAGTGACAAAAGACAAGGCTGGAAAGCTCTTCCCCCAGATCCCGGAGCCCCATCACTCTCTACTCCCTTACCCTGTGTAGTGGGTTACATGGTGGTCCCCCAAATGCATGTCCATGTCCTGGAACCTGTGAATGTGAACTTATATATGCAGATGTAATTAAGGTGAGGATCTCAAGATGGGATCAACCTGGATTATCCATGGGGACCCTAAATCCAGTGACAAATGTCCTTGTAGGAGACACACAGAGAAAAGAAGACAGGGCCATGTGTCTGAAGACTGAGGCAGAGGTTGGAGTGATGCTGCCACAAGCCAAGGAATGCTGGCGCCACCAGATGCTGGAAGAGGCAAGGAAGGATCTTCCCCTGGAGTCTCTGGAGGGAACATAGCCCTGCTGACACACTGACTTAACTTTTAGCCTCCAGAACTGTGAGAGAATAAATTTCTGTTGTGAAACCCCCAGTTTGTAGTAATTTGTTATGGTAGCTCTAGGAAAGTCGTGAGACGGATTTGTGCATTTGTTTATAGTCCGTCTCCTCCCCCTAGACCGTAAGCTTGAGACAGCATGTGTTGCCATTTTCCAAGGATTCTGTCTTCTGAAGTCGCCCTTCTAAATACGGAAGGCTCACAGAAACTGTCTTCTCCTTGTCTTGCTTGAGAGAAAGAATACCCGTGCTTCTAATTTGTGGATGGAGCTTGACTCAGAGTGGTATCATCTGTCAGTCAGTGTTCTGACAGTAAAACAGAAAACACTAGGTATTTTAACAGAAGAGATTTACTACAGGGAATTAGTGCATAGATGTTGGAAGGCTTAAAGAGCAAAAGAAGGAATACACTTAGAAAATTCAGTTATCACCCCTGAAGCTGGTGAAACAAAAGGGACGAGTTTGAGGTTATTTGGAATTTAGGAGCTCGGAGGAGGTGCTATCAAGAGCTGAATCTCTGTCGTAATCCAGCTGGTGTTGGTTTCTTTTAGGGGCCAAGGACGCTGGTCCTGGGAATACCAAAGAAGCTGGAAGCTGGAGCTCGTTGCTTCCTCTAGGGTGAAGGGACGCTGCTGGGGCAACTTCAACAGGAACAGCAAACAAATAGGGAGAAGGAAGTCCCTTCTTCAGGGCCTCCCACTTTCTTCTCACTTCCTCCTGCCTTCCAAGTTCCCTCAAATGCTTCCTGTCAACAGAATCCAACAGGAAACCACCTAACAAATGCATCTGGGAAATATAGTTTGTGTGCCACCAGAGGCCAGAATATAGAAAAATGGACTTGGAGCTCGGAGATGATAGTTTAATAATTACCATCCATAGTGTTGAAGTGTGATTTCCAAAAACAGAACTGAGGATTAATCCTTTGCAGCCCTGTGCATATGCATAATTATTTGATAAGTCACATGTGCAATTTTTTTACTTAATGTCTGTCTTCCTCAGCAGACTTCAAACTCCATGAAGCAGTCTATTGTATCTTTTCTCTCTGTTGTACCTTCAGGGTCTAGGACAACAGCCATGATGGAGCTGGCACTTGTGAAAAGTTGTTAGCTGGGTGACTGCTTTTCTGGCTTTTTTGTCTCACTTGATTTAATGTCTCCGAAGGACTGTGCTATCCTTTACATTGTAATGAAAAGTCTTCTTTTCTTGTGTAAATACAACACAACCCTTACTTTTTAGTGCTGTCATCCCAAAGGCAGAGTCGTAAGTGAAGGGAAGAGTTGGCGAGGAGCGTCTCTGGAGTCTAAATTACCTCACTGAGCTGTCTACACCAGACTAATGATTGTCAAATCTCCAGTATCTACTTCTGTTTGTTTCAGGTTGACGTCATCATGGACTCTTTCAAGCAGGCTTTGTTTGAAAAATTCTTTTATAGTCTGTCTTTATGAAAACTCAAAACTGAACGTTTTCCTTTTAAATGAAATGAATATGATTTAATATGTGTTTCTCAATAGGGGGCAATTTTGCCTCCTGCCCCCCACTTTCTGGGGACATTTGGCAATGATAAGAGGCATTTTCAGTTGTCACAACTTGAGAGACGGGGAGAGTGCTACTGGCATGTAGTAGGATGAGGCCAGGGATGCTCCTAAACACCCTACAGTGCACAGGATGGCTCCCAGAACAAAGAATTACCCAGCCCAGAATGCTAATAATGCTGAGGCTGAGAAACCCTGATCTAGTTTAAAATACATTTTTTATTCATTATTCCATGAAAGAAAATGCGATAGAGTGGCAAAAGCATTGACTTGGGGAAACCCAGAAGATTTGATTTGAAATCTCATTTCCTCCTTGTATGATCTTAGGGAATTAACAGTTGCCTAAGACTTCAATTCCTTATTTATGAAATGGAGGAATTAAGCTGTGGTTCACCGTGTTCTTATGAGCACCCTATGTCCAGTCACACGGGAGTCACTCAATAATAAAAATAAAAGCAATTTTCTTCAAATTCAGTTGTGCTATAATGCCAGTCGAGGGGCCCTGGTAGTGCAGCGGTTAAGAGCTATGGCTGCTAACCAAAAGGTTGGCAGTTCAAATCCACCAGCCACTCCTTGGAAACCCTATGGGGCAGTTCTACTCTGTTCTATAGGGTCGCTATGAGATGGAATTGACTTGACTGTGGTGGTTTGGTTTTGCTACAATACCAGTCCAGTTGCCATCCAGTCAGTTCTGACTCATGGTGACTCCAATGTGTGTCAGAGTAGAACTGTGCTCCATAATGTTTTTAATGGCTGATTTTTCAGAAGTAGATTACCAGGTCTTTCTTCCAGGGCACCTGTAGGTTACTCAAAACTCCAACCTTCTGGTTAGTAGCTAAGTAGTTTGCACCACCCAGGAACTCTGTGCTACAGACAAACCAAACCAAACCCATTGCCACTGAGTCAATTCCAACTCATAGTGACCCTAGAGGACAGAGTAGATCTGCCCCATAGAATTTCCAAGGAGCAGCTGGTGGATTCAAACTGCTGATCTTTTGATTAGCAGCCACATCACTTAACCACTGCACCACCAGGGCTCCAGCTACAACAGCCTGCCCAAAATATACTTCTTTAACCTTTTAATGGCTTTTTCCCCTCAAGGAATACAGACTTGAGAAATTGAGTACACAACTCCCTGATAAAATTTTTTAGTAGTGGTACTTATTTGGTCCACACAGTCTAACTTATTCTAAGTGTCCAGTTTTAATTGGAGTAAATACATTCTTCAAAGCAATAATCTCATAAGGACAGAGTTTGATGAGGTCAAAACATGAATATATAGGGACAATAAAAATAAATGTTTGAAATTGAGACACGTCAATGCCATAGCTAGGAGAAACATTCAAAGAATTTTAAGCCTTAAAAAAATAATGTAATAATTATATCTAGGCTGAACAAAACAAAAAATTCATTTAAAATTTTCATCCTTAGTTTTAAAAGATCATCTTCACTTGCAATGAACAATTCTATTTGCAATAGCATCAAATAGAATAAAATACCTAGGAGTATATTTAACAAAAGAAGTGCAAAACATACACTCTGAAAACTACAGAAAATTATTAAAAGAAATTAAAGACGACCTAAGTAAACAGAAAAACATTCTATGTTCGTGGATCAGAAGACTTAATATATTGCTAAGGTGGCAAGACTCCCCAAATTGATCTATAGATCCTCATTAATATTTCAGCTGCAAGCTGATCCCAAAATTTTTATGGAAATTCAGGGGCTCCAGAATAGTCAAAACAATCGTGAAAATGAAAAAGTTGGAGGACTCATATGTCACATTTCAGCATATTTCTATTCTAGGCACTAAAGAATATTCTTGGAGGCTGAGGCTACTGTTCCAAATTTCTGCTAAATCGAATAAAGCTCATTAGGGTCACAAGTCTGTCTCCACAGCACTTTGCATCATGCCTAGCACATTTTTTGGAGCCCTCAAAAATACTTCTTGGCTGGTTGAATGAATGGTTGAATGGGTCCTTAGTTAAATATACATATTAGGCTGTAATTTTGTTGTTAGGTGAGGTAGAGTCGGCTCCAACTCATAATGACCCCATGTACAACAGAATGAAACACTGCCTGGTCCTGTGCCCTTCTTATAATCATGGCTATGTTTGACCCCATTGTTGCAGCCACTGTGTCAATCCATCTCTTGAGGGTCTTCCTCTTTTTCACTGACCCTCTACTTTACCAAGCATGATATCCTTCTCCAGGGACTGATACCTCCTGATAACATGTCCAAAGTACATGAGAGGAAGTCTTGCCATCCTCGCTTCTAAGGAGCATTCTGGCTGTACTTCTTCTGAGACAGACTTGTTCGTTCTTCTGGCAGTCCATGGTATATTCAATATTCTTCGCCAACACCATAATTCAAAGGTGGTGATGCAGTGGTTAAGAGCTACAGCTGTTAACCAAAAGATTGGCAGTTCGAATCCACCAGTTGCCCCTTGGAAACCCTATGGGGCAGTTCTACTCTATTCTATAGGGTCGCTTTCAGTCGGAATCATCTTGACAGCAATGGGTGTTTTCGTTTGTTGTTTTTTAATTCTTCTATCTTCCTTATTTATTGTCCAGCTTTCACAGGCATATGAGGTGATTGAAAATACCATGACTTGGGTCAGGAGCACGTTAGCCCTCAAAGTGACATCTTTGCTTTTTAACACTTTGAAGAGTTCTTTGGCAGCAGATTTGCCCAATGCAATACATCATAATATATAAAAATAGCACACCACTACAGACTTAAAGTCACAAGTTACCTTTTATTACTGCTTGTGTATTAGGTTGTGCCACGTGAAACTGCTTGTATGTAACAATTTTTGACCTAAAAGATGGCAATTTCATTGTTGTCGTTAGTTGCAGTGAAGTTAGCTCTGCCTCACGGTGACCTCCTGTACAACAGAAGGAAACATTGCCTGGTCCTGTGCCATCTTTATCATTGTTGGTATGCTCAAGTCCACTGTTGCGGCTATTGTATATACTGAGTGCCTTTCAACCTAGGAAGCTCATTTTCCAGCACTATATCAGACAAGTACTTACTGATGAAGATCAAAAACTACAGCCTTCAGTATGGATTACACCTCAATGTAAAGAAAACAAAAATCCTCACAACTGGACCAATAAGCAACATCATGATAAACAGAAAAGATTGAAGTCAAGAATTTCATATTACTTGGATCCACAATTAATGCCCATGGAAGGAGCAATTGAGAAATCAAACAACACATTGCACTGGGCAAATCTGCTGCAAAAGATCTCTTTAAGGTGTTGAAAAGCAAAAATGTCATTTTGAAGACTAAGGTGTGCCTCACCCAAGCCATGGTGTTTTCAATTGCTTCATATGCATGCGAAAACTGGACAATGAATAAGGAAGACGGAAGAAGAATTGATGCCTTTGAATTATGGTGTTGGTGAAGAATATTGAATATACCATGGACTGCCAGAAGAACGAACAAGTTTGTCTTAGAAGAAGTACAGCCAGAATGCTCCTTAGAAGCGAGGATGGCAAGACTTCCTCTCATGTACTTTGGACAAGTTTTCAGGAGTGACCAGTCCCTGGAAGACCTCATGCTTGGTCAAGGGTCAGAAAAAAAGAGGAAGACAACTTCTGGCAAAATGCCACTCTAGGCAGAAGCACCACGCCATCCCTCCACAGCAAAGATCCGAAAAACTAAGCCAAACAGAGAAAGCAACAATCCTGAAACCCTAAAACATCAAATGAAGAGATAAAGAACTCAGCCAAGCACCAAATGGAGTGAGAAAACTGACAGAGAATGGAGAGCGAGGAGAGATTCATGCAGAGGTCCCCTACCAGCTAACGTAGTGCGGATCCGCCATCTTGGACTCCTGTCGGAGACCAGCAAACGGGGTACGAGAAAGCAGCTTCATGGAGCTTCCAGCGGGAGACTAAACAACTGGTAATTTTCGATATACACTTTCCCACCCCCCCACCCTTCTTCACCACCACTTGGCCTCCTCTGCTTCCCGCGGCCACAGTCTCTTGTCTGGGAAACACCGGCTGCTTGGATTCCACACACACAAATGGGCTGGCTCTCTGAGTGCCATTTGTTGGCAGCTGGTGTTGCTTTTTTCCACTTCTTTTGATTTCTTCCTTACCTCTCACAGTCTCACCCTCCTTTTGCTCAAATACCTGGCTCTGTGCGCCATCTTTGCTTCTTCCTGAGGGGCTGCGGAGCTCCGTTCGAGTGTGGAGCTGCTTCCCGGTCTGGGCTGCCATGCTGGTTGGACTCTGGAGCTTTTGTTCATTTGTTTGTTTTGTATTGTTTGTTTTCTTTTCCTTTTCTTGAGTTGGGAGCCCTTTCTGGCCAAGTGGTGCTGTGTGGCAAGGAGACTACCCCCTTGGCTTACACAGACGTGTAGAGGGCATTTCTTTTTCGTCGATTTTTTTCCCTGTTTTTTTGGGGGGGCTTTTTGTGTTCTTTTTTTTTTTTACATTGTTTTGTTTTGTTTTCTTTTCCCATTTTGTCTTTCTTCATTATGCAGTTCCTCATCTCTCTACATCTTCCTTCTCTTTCTGTTCCCTGAATACCTGGCATTGTATACCTCTATGCCTTCTAGCCAGGCTGTAATGTAACACCTGACAGCGACTTCCCCAGACCTCATAGCTGCTCCAGTGGGATCCCTGGGAACTTTGCGGTTCTTTAACCTTTCTGATTTTTATTTATTCATTCTTTTCTTCCTCTTCCCCTTTCTGTTATTCTCCATTTCATAGTCTCTCATCTCTCCACTCCAACGGCAAGCTCCCCCAGCATTCTTTTGTGTTTGTTTGTATGTTTTTGGCTCCTGTTCCTCTCTCCTCTCTCCCATATCCATCTTAGCTCTACACGTAACAATCTCCCTGCTACATTCTGCCTACCTGCACCGTGCGCTTCACATCACACCACCAAGCAGCACAGGCACGGCCTACTGGAACCTGCCCTGCACTGATTACCAACCCACCCTGGTGGCTATAGTAAGTGCCACAAACAGCTTGTCCCAGTAACTCCTCTTCAGCTCGACCTGCCCTGCCATACCATATCTGAGTGACTTACCCTGCCAGTTGGAGAAAGAGGAGAAAAGTATTATGCCCAGAGACAAGCAAACAACAAAGAACACACAACCAGCGTGCTCAGACATAGCCAAATTTAAACAAAAAGGGACAAAACAAACTAATCTACAATCAATAAATGAGAAAAACAACTACTGAATGCCCCGAAGACAGAAAACAATATCAAAACGTTTACAAAAACAGGACAGGATTGTTCCAGTAGGCATCCAAAACAAAACACTAGATGACTTTCCACTGGAAGAAAAGGCACTAGAACTACCTGATAGGGAATTCAAATCTCTAATACTCAGAATTGTCCAAGAGCTGACGCAAAAAGTAGACAAAAATGAAGAAGAAACAGACAAATTCATGGAAAATACAGACAAAAAATTGGAATAATTCAGGGAAATAATGCAGGAACAAAATGACAAAATAAAGTCACAACTAGAAATTATACAAAAACAACAACTAGAAATCCAAAGATAAACAACAAGATTTTAGAAGTGGACGGTGTCATAGAAGGGCTGAGAAGCAGATTTGAAAGGTGGAAGACAGGATCAGTGGAATTGAAGACAAACACTTGGATACAATTCTGAGGAAAACTCAGAAAAAAGAACAAAGAAAAATGAAGAGACCCTGAGAGTTATGTGGGATACAATCAAAAGCAAAAATTTTCTAGTTATTGGAATTCCAGAACAGGGGGAGAAAACAGAAAACACAGAGAGGATCATTGAAGAACTGCTGACAGAAAACTTCCCCAATATCATGAAAGATGAAAAGCTGGCCATCCAAGAAGCTGAAAGAACCCCATATAGGATAGACCCCAAAAGAAAATCATCAAGGCATATCATAATCACACTCACCAAAACCAAAGACAAACAGAATCCTGAGAGCAGCTCATCAAAAACAAGAAGTCACATACAGAGGAGAAACAATAAGACTAAGCTCAGATTATTTGGCAGAAACCATGCAGGCAAGAATGACATATATAAAATCTTGAAGGAAAAAAATTGCCAGCCAAGAATAATATATCCTGCAAAACTCTTGTTCAAATTTGAAATTTGAAATTAGGTCATTTCCAGACAAACAGAACTTAAGGGAATATGTAAAAGTCAAACCAAACTTACAAGAATTATTAAAGGGAGTTCTTCAACCTGAGGACAAACAACTTCAGCTCACAGGCAGAATCTAGGATGCAGGATCATACCAGCCAGATACCAATCTAGGAAATGACCTCCCGAGGACTATCCAAAACCAAAAGAAATACAACAGGGAATCAGAGCAGTTAATCAGTAAGTGACAACAACATCAAAACAATAAAAGAGGGAATAAATGGCATAGGTATAGAACCTTCTAATGGAGAGAAAGGCAAGGCGATACCAAGTAATGGTAGACTGCTTCAAACTTAGAAAGATAAAGGTAAAATTCATGGTAACCACAAACAAAGTTAACAAACATACTCATAAAAAAAGAGGAAAAACATAAAGTCTCAGCAAAAACAAAACCTACAAAAACAAAAGAAATGAAAAAAAAAAATCCACAAACAAAAGTAACTCAGCACAAGAAAGTAAGAACAAAGAAAACCTCAGCACCATAAAAAAAAGCACTACAAAATGATAGCAAAAACTCACATCTATCAATAATTACACTGAATGTAAATAGACTCAATGCACCCATAAAGAGAAGGAGAGTGACAGAATGGATAAGAAAACTGGATCCATCAATATGCTGTCTACAAGAGACACACCTTAGAAACAAAGATGTGAATTTATTAAAAGTCAAAGGTTGGAAAAAAATACATCAAGCTAACAACTACCAGAAAAGAGCAGGAGCGGCAATACTAATCTCAGATAAAATAGACTTTAAAACAAGATACACCACAAAAAACAAAGAAGCACACTGTATAATGATTAAGGGGACATCATGAAGACGTAACCATAATAAACATCTACGCACCCAATGACAGGGCTCCAAAATACATAAAACAAACTCTAACAACACTGAAAAGAGAAATTGACAGTTCCACAATAATAGTAGGAGACTTCAACACACCACTCTCAGTAAAGGACAGAACAACTAAGAAGAAACTCAGCAAAGATGCAGAAGACCTAAAAGGCACAATCAACCAACTTGACCTCATAGACATATATAGAACACTCCATGCAACTGCTGCAAAGTACACATTCTTTTCCAATGCACATGGAACGTTCTCCAGGATAGACCACATCTTAGGCCACAGAGCAATCCTCAACAAGATCCAAAATGATGAGATGATTCAGAGTATCTTCTCTGACCACAATGCCATCAAGGTAGAAATTAACAATAGAAAGAGCAAGGAAAAAAAATGAATTACATGGAAACTGAATAATACCCTGCTTAAACATCACTGGGTAATAAAAGAAATCAGAGATGGAATCAAAAAATTCCTAGAATCAAATGAGAATGAAAACACATCATACCAAAAACTTTGAGACACAGCAAAGGCAGTCCTCAGAGGACAATTTATAGCAATAGATGCACACATCAAAAAAGAAGAAAGGGACAAAATCAAAACATTAACTACAGAACTCAAACAAATAGAAAGAGAACAGCAAAAAAAAAGCCCACAACCACTGGAAGAAAGGAAATAGTAAAGATCAGAGCAGAAATAAATGAAATAGAGAACAGAAAAACAATAGAAAGAATCAACAAAACCAAAAGTTGGTTCTTTGAAAGAATCAACAAAATCGACAAACCACTGGCCAGACTGACAAAAGAAAAACAGGAGAGGACACAAATAACCCAAATAAGAAATGAAACGGGGGACATTACAACAGACCCAACTGAAATAAAAAAAGGATTATAACAGAATATTATGAAAAACTATATTCCAAAAAATTCAAAAACCTAGAGGAAATGGATAAATTTCTAGAAACAAACGGTCTACCCAAACTACAACAAGTGATGCTGAAAATCTGAACAGACCCATAACAAGAGAAGAGATTGAAAAGGTAATAAGAAAAACTCCCAACCAAAAAAAGCCCTGGCCCAGATGGCTTCACTGGAGAATTCTACAAAACATTTACAGAAGAGCTTGAACCAGTACTACTCAAGCTATTTCAGAGCATAGAAGAGGAAGCAACACTTGCAGATTCATTCTACGAAGCCAGCATAACGCTGATACCAAAACCAGGCAAAGATGTCACAAAAAAAGAAAATTACAGACCAATATCTCTCATGAATATAGATGCAAAAATTCTCAACAAAATTCTAGCCAATAGAATTCAGCATCATATCAAAAAAATAATACACCACGACCAAGTAGGATTCATACCAGCTATGCAAGGATGGTTCAACATTAGAAAATCAATCAACGTAATCCACCACATAAATAAAAGGAAAGAAAAGAATCACATGATCATCTCAATTGATGCAGAAGAGGCATTTGACAAAGTCCAACACCCATTCCTGATAAAAACTCTCAATAAAACAGGTATAGAAGGGAAATTTCTCAACATAATACAGAGCATCTATGCAAAACCAATGGCCAACATCATTCTTAATGGAGAGAGGCTGAAAACATTCCCTCTGAAAACAGGAGCAAGGCAAGGATTCCCTTTATCACCACTCCTATTTAACATTGTGCTGGAAATTCTAGCTAGAGTAATAAGGCAAGAAAAAGAAATAAAGGGCATCCAAATTGGTAATGAAGAAGTTAAACTGTCCCTGTTTGCAGATGATATGATACTATACATAGAAAACCCTAAAGACTCCATGAGAAATCTACTGGAACTAATAGAAAGATTCAGCAGAGTAGCAGGATACAAGATAAACATTCAAAACTCAGTCGGATTCGTATACACCAATAAGGAGAACGATGAAAAGGAAATCAGGAAAACAATACCATTTATAACAGCCCCTAAAAAGATAAAATACTTAGGAATAAACCTGACCAGGGATGTAAAAGACCTATCCAAAGAAAACTACAAAACACTACTGCATGAAACCCAAAGGGATCTACATAAATGGAAAAACATACCATGCTCATGGATAGGCAGACTCAACATTGTGAAAATGACAATTCTACCCAAAGCAGTTTACAAATAGAACGCAATCCTGATCCAAATACCAACAACATTTTTCAAAGAGATGGAGAAACTAATCATTAACTTTATATGGAAAGGGAAGAAGCCCCGAATAAGTAAAGCACTACTGAAGAAGAAGAATAAAGTTGGAGGACTCACACTACCTGACTTCAGAACCTACTATACAGTTACAGTAGTCAAAACAGCCTGGTACTGGTATAATGACAGATACATTGACCAATGGAACAGAATTAAGAACCCAGATGTAAATCAATCCACCTATGCTCACCTGATCTTCGACAAGGGCCCAAAGTCCATCAAATGAGGAAAAGACAGTTTTTTTAACAAATGGTGCTGGCAAAACTGGATATCCATTGGCAAAAAATGAAACAGGACCCATACCTCACACCGTATACAAAAACTACTTCAAAATGGATCAAAGACCTGACTATAAAGCCTAAAACTGTAAAGTTCATAGAAGAAAAAATAGGACCAACACAACCGGCCTTAATGCACGGCATTAACAGGATACAAACTATAACCATCAACGCACAAACCCCAATAGATAAGCTAGATAACTGGGATCTTCTAAAAATCAAACACCTATGCTCTTCAAAAGACTTCACCAAAAGAGTAAAAAGAGAACCTACATACTGGGAAAAAATTTTTGGACAGTACAAGTTAGACAAAGGTCTAATCTCCATAATCTACAAGAAAATCCAACACGTCTGCAGCAAAAAGACAAATAATCCTATTAAAAATGGGCAAAGGAAATGAACAGACACTTCACCAAAGAAGACATTCAAATGGCCAACAGACACATGAGGAAATGCTCGTGATCACTAGCCATCAGAGAAATGCAAATTAAAACCACAATGAGATACCATCTCACCCCAGCATTACCGGCACGAATCAAAAACACTAGAAATAACGAATGTTGGAGGGGCTGCAGGGAGATGGGAACTCTTATGCACTGCTGGTGGGAATGCAAAATGATACAACCATTTTGGAAAATGATATGGTGCTTCCTCAGAAAGCTAGAAATAGACACACCATTCGATCCAGCAATCCCACTTCTAGGAATATACCCTAGAAAATAAGAGTCGTCACTCGAATAGACATATGCACACCTATGTTCATGGCAGCATTATTCACAATAGCAAAACAATGGAAACAACCTAGATGCCCATCAACAGATGAATGGATAAACAAACTGTGGTACATAAACAGAATGGAGTACTATGCAACGAGAAAGAACAACAATGAATCTGTGAAGCATCTCATAACATGGATGAAACTGGAGGACATTATGCTGAGTGAAATAAGTCAATCACAAAAGAGACCTCTATTGTAAAAACCCATGAAAAAGTTCACACACAAAATGTAATAATCTTTGTTGGTTACCAGGGATGGGGGTGGGAGGGAGTACTAAATAGGTAATAGAGAAGTGGTATCTTGGGTGAAGGGTGAGACAGTACACAATACAGGGGAAACTAGCACAACTTGTACAAGGAAAGGTCATGGAAGCCCCATAGACACATCCAAACTCCCTGAGGGACTGAATTACTAGGTGGAGGGCTGTGGGGACCATGGTCTCAGGGAACATCTAGCTCAATTGGCATAACACAGTTTATAAAGACAATGTTCTACATTCTACCTTGGTGAGTAGTGTCTGGGGTCTTAAAAGCCTGTGAGTGGCCATCTAAGATACTCCACTGGTCTCATCCCTTTGGGAGCAAGGGAGAATGAAGAGAACAGGATACAAGGAAAAGATTAGTCTGAAGGACTAATGGTGCACAACTACTGAGTCCAGTACAGCTAGGTGGTGCCCGGCTACCACCACTGACTGCTCTGACCAGGATCACAACAGAGGGTCCCGGACAGAGCTGGAGAAGGATGTTGAACATAATTGTAACTCACAAAAAAAAAACCAAATTTACTGGCCTAAAGGAGACTGGAGAAACCCCGGGAGTATGGCCCCCAGACACCCTTTTAGCTCAGTGGTGAAGTTATCTCCGAGGTTCACTGTTCAGCCTGGGAGTGAACAGCCCCATAAAACCAAATGGGACTAATGAAGCACAGCAGTCCAGTGCCAAGGCCAGAAGGCAGAAGGGGACAGGGAAGCTGGTGATAGGGAACCCAAGGTTGAGTAAGGATAGCATTGGTGTGTTGTGAGGTTGTTAACCATTGTCATAGGGCAACATGTGTAGTAACTGTTAAATGAGAAACTATTTTGTTCTGTAAGCCTTCATCTTAAGTGAGAATAGCAGCACAATTGGAAGAGCGTAGTCAATGTCACTGAACTGTGCATGTAGAAATTTTTGAAATGGTATATCTTTGGCTATGTGTATTTTCACCAAAAAAAAAGGTTGAGAAGTTAGAGGGTTGATATGGTGTGGGGTTGTTAACCAATGTCATGAAACAATATGTGTACTACTGTTTCATGAGAAACTATTTGTTCTGTAAGCCTTCACCTGAAGTACAATTAAAAAAAAAAAGAAAGAAAGAAAGAGGAGGACCCTCAAGAGATGGATTGACACAGTGGCTGCAACAATGGGCTCAAACATAGCAACAATTGTGAGGATGGCGCAGGACTGGACAGTGTTTCGTTTTGTTGTACATAGAGTCTCTATAAGTTGGAACCAAATCGACGGCATCTAATAACAAAAACATATCGGATAATAGTCTGTGATTCATACAATATCCATTGGTTAATTTTCGGAAGTAGATTGCCTAGTCTGCCTTAATCTGGAAGCTATGTTGAAACCTGTCCACCATGGGTGACAGTGCTGGTATCTAAAATACTGGTGGCTTAGCTTCCAGCATCATAGCAACATGCCAGCCACCACAATACAACAAACTGACGGATGGAGGTGGGCAATTCCATTACCGCCTTTATCATATCATGAGCTTTTTGAGGAAGGTGGATCTCGTGCCTCTTTTATGTCTCCTGCAAAGCTTGGGTGAGAGCTTTACAGAAAGAAGAGGCTTAAACATGACCACTGCCTGGTGCATCTGTGCATATGTGCTGTGAGGCCCCACAGTCTTTACATGAAGCCGATCATTCCACAAAGTGTTTTGTGTGAACTTGGTCTTTACTGTATTTCCTTACTTAAAAAAATAACCATGTTTTGCTGCCTGAATTAGTCAGGATTCTTTTGTTTGAGAATGATTGAACCACCCCAAATTGGTCTAAGAAAAGGGCGGAGGATTCATTGTCTAACAAAACTGGGAGGCCCAAGGGTAGAGCTGACCTTAGGACTGATTTCAGGAACTAAGACACTGTTACCAAGATATTCTCTACACGTGTTTAGTTGAAGTTAACACCTGTGTGTTCACTATACGTGAAGCTCTGTTTTAAGTTCCTGACACATATTGTGTTGTTTAATCTTCCATCAACCCTGTGAGATGAAATATCATTATCATTACAAACGAGGCAACAGCGGCACAGAGAGGTTAAATAACTTGCCTGATGTCACACAGCCAAGGTGTGATTTGAAGCAGCCTGTCCCCAAAGCCTAATTCTCAATCATTAGGCTGTATTGCTGTCTCCTTGTTGTTGTTGTCAGTCGCCATCCCGTCGGCTCCGACTCACGGCAACCTTACGTGTAACAGAACAAAACTTGGCCTGGCCCCGCGCCGTCTTCATGATCGTTGGTGTGTTTGAGGCCATTGTTGCGGCCGTTGTGTTGATCCATGTCATTGAGGGTTTCTCTCATTTTCGCTGACCCTGCAATTTACCAAACAGGATGTCCTTTTCTAGCTGTCTCCTTAACAAGGGTTAAAAACAAGTTAACAAAAAGGTAAGAAAAAAGTTTAGCAGTTTGCACAGGTGGCTTTGTGTTGACAAAAACTGTGTTGTTTTAAGAGTAAATGCACCGAACAGGTTCTGCCTTAAAGCGGATGTATGAAAGAGTAGCAAACCCATGAAGTAGTTCTGTTGGCAGTCACAGTGTGAAAAACAAATGTTTGTTAGCTTGACTAAATAGCTATACTCTCCTTAGTTTAAATTCCACAACCCCACTGAGAACTTTAAGAGACTGGAAGGTGGCTGTCTTTGTGCAAACCCAAGACTAACAATTGTCACGTATTTGTGATCTTCAAGGAGGCATTTGTTACTAACAAGCTGACCCCAGGGACCTCAAGGTAAGCAAACAGGTACTTTTCCTTGACCATGGAGGATGAACATGACCCTATTGCATGAATGAGTTAATTGTCACCCATTGCTAGGCCTCCTTCAAAGAATGTCTGGGTTAGAAATGGGTTTTAGGACAAAGTGCCACGGCTGGCAATTGAATAAAGTGAAATTTGCTTGTTTTGGCCAAATACGGCATTGTATTGAATAAAGAAGGAGACCAACACTGTTTAAATAAGCAGGTAAGAAGAATTGAGAGGACTGGACACATTATGGCATGTGATGAGAGAGACTCCGCTTTATATTTTGAGAACTGAGATAGACTGAAGTCAAACATATTTATTTAATAACAGCGTAAAAAAGAACAGCTGTGGGAAATATTTAGGAGATGATACACAGAAAATCACACCCACAGACTCAGTTACAGCACAGACGTAAGAACGGGGCCAGGACATCAGAGGGTTTTCTTTCTTGGTTTTAAGTCTTATTTCCCTGAAATGGGGAGAGAATTTGTAATTAAATGATGAAATTAATAAATGCCATTTATCCCAGCCCAGTTGCCGTCAAGTCCATCCAATTCCTGGTGGCCCTGTGTGTGTCAGAATAGAACTGTGTTCCATAGGGTTTTTAATGGCTGATTTTTCTGAAGTAGATCACCAGGCCTTTCTTCCGAGGCACCTCTGGATAGACTCAAACCTCCAACCTTTTGGTTAGCAGCCAAGCACATTAACAGTGTGCACCACCCAGGGACTCCAAAGGCCATTTATGAAAGATTCAAATAGCACAGCTATGTGATAATGCTGATCACTTTTAGACTACCTACTTGTTATATAAACCTTGAAAACCCTATGGGGCATTTCTACTCTGTCCTCCAGGGCCGCTATGAGTCGGAATCGACTCAGTGACTACGGGTTTGGTTTTTTTGACTTGTTATGTAAATGAACGAAAGATGGCCTCTTTGTACTGGGCCCAGCTTGTTTACTTCTTCATAGCCAGCCAAAGCCCGTTAACTCAAAAAAGCCCATTAGTGCCAAACTCAAATTTGTAATATTCAATTGTTTTTAAAAAACAGCCCAAATAAGCAGATTTCTAGCCACTTAGCACCTGCTGGCTTTGCAGAGCCAGAGACACTGCGCCAACATCTAGCCCTAGATAAGATAAAACTCTGTAGTTAGTTATAAGGACTCCCAGCTGTGTTATCTGACCCAGAGACTCCTGGTCTTGCTGCAGGAAGACCTTGTGAAGACATCAGTTAGCACCCCCACTTCCCCTTCTGATGGCTCCCTGCACTGCTTGTCCCTGGCCGACCTCCCGCTGTGGGGGACCGCCCCTTGCACTTGGCTGCCAGTGAGTCCGCCCTAATAAATAGACTGTTGTGCAGTGCCGCTATCTCATGGGCATAGCTTTTTCCTTGATCAGTCCTGCATTCCTTCAAACTCACTACTCTACTATGTACCAAGTAATATTCTAAGCATATTCATTTATTCACTTCTCTAAATTCTGTTGTTAACTGCCCTGGAGTCGGCCCCCAACTCACAGTGACCCCCATCCAGACACAATGAAATGAAACACTGCCCACTCCTGCACCATCCCCATGACTGGTTGCAGATCAGGACCACTGTGATCCATAGGGTTTTCATTGGCTGATTTTTGGAAGTGGATAGCCAGGCCTTTCTTCCTACTCAGTCTTGGTCTGGAAGCTTCACTGAAATCTGTTCAGCATCATAGCAACAGGCAAGCCTCTGCTGACAGATGGGTGATGGCTGTGTGTGAGGTGCATTGGCTGGGAATTGAACCTGGGTCTTATATGGAAGACGAGAATGCTACCACTGAACCACCACTGCCTCACTATTGCTAGCCCTGTTTTAGCAGTTGGGACTACTGATGTCCAGAGTTGGGAAGCTCCTTGCCCAAAATCACACAGCCTCTAAGTGCAGACCCAAAATTTGGACCCAGGTAGCTGGATTCCAAAACTTACGTGCACAACTACTCATATAACTCTCTCAAGTCTGTGCATGTATTTAAGGAGAAGAGTAGAAGGCCACAGTGTCTGCCCCCACCTACCCCATCACCTGCCCTGCCTCCAATCCCGTCTCTGTATCTCTGCTCAGAGATAGGGTGACCAGCTTACCCTGGTTTGCCTGGAACTTTCCTGGTTTTAAAATGGAGTGTTTTCCTGATGCATCCCACACATAGATGCACTTTGAAAGCGTCATGCTGAGTGAAATAAGTCAATCACAAAAGAACAAATGCTATATGATCTCACTTATATGAAATTAGCAAATGTATCAAAATCAAAGATTATTAGTGGCTACTAAAGAGAGAGAGGGGCAGTTTTTGCTTAGGGAGCATTGAGTTTATGTTAATGGTGGTGGAATAATCTGGAAAAGGATAGCGAAAATGGTTGCACAACTTGAAAAATGTTATCAATGTCACTGAATTTTACATGTAGCCATTGTTTAAAAAAAACAACTGAATGTCCTGTGGGAAAACAGAGGGCATCATGGGTAAAAGTGTTTTTTATCTTTTCCATGAATATATAAACATATTTTCATAATTTGTTGTCATACACAAATACACAAAAATGCTTCTCTATGACCTGCTTTTTTCATCTCTCACTCTCTCAATGTATTAAGCAATGCTTTCCTATTCCACTTAAAAAAAAAGTTATTACATGTCTTTCCATTGTGAGGACCTACAGTTGCTCATGTAACCATCCTCCTCTGGGGGCTCCATTAGGGTGAGGGAAAGAAAATTAATGTGTTATAAAGAAAGAGGAAACAGAGCCCTGGTGGTGCAGTAGTTAAGAGCCCAGCTGCTAACCAAAACGTCAGCAGTTCGAATCCACCAGCTGCTCCTTGGAAACCTTATGGGGTGGTTCTACTCTGTCTTATAGGGTCTCTACCAGTGGGAATTAACCCAACAGCAGCAAGTTTGGTTTTTTTGGTTTTAATTGTGATGTTTGAGGAAGAAGCCAACATTTCAAGGGGAATAAGAGGAAGGAAGGATGGAACGAATAAGAAAAAAAAATCTCCGAGAAGCAGAAACAAAGATGAAAAGATGAGTCCGTAGTATAGTGAGAATAATTTTATTTTCAGAAGAAGGGAAGTCTCAGTGGATGAAAGTTCAGGAGGTCAAGAATTAAGCTCTATTTCTACTCTTGGAGGGCCATGTGACCATGGACAGAGTTTCCACCTCTGTCAGATGAGACCAGTAATGCCTTCCCTGTTCGCTGGAGAGAACGTTTCTAAGGATCGGGCAAGTACAAATGTAAGACATTATTATTCGTAGCCTACTTAAAGAACTTGCTGACAATTTTCATTGCACACACCTCAGTGAAGTCTGGCTCAAACGAAAAGATCACAGGGTGAGGAAAGGTTCTAAGTTGGTGCTTCTCACGCTTGAGCGTGTAGAAGATTCACCCAAGGAGATTGTTAAAAAATGGCAGTGAGGAGCCTCACTCCACACTTACCGAATTCGATTCTTCAGCGATGGAACCTGCACATTGGTCATTTTAGTGAGTTCACCCAGGGAATTCTGATGTAGCTCATTCACATTGGTGAACAAAGAGCCAGGCCCCTGCACAACAACAGGGGATGCCATTCACTTGTTTAGCAATGTGAGGCTGCAGCTGTGCAGTGCAGAGCCTGGGAAGGTACACCTGACCCCGTGACAACCCTGGCCTCGTTGGAGACCTTCAGAAGTGGCCCTTCACTCTTTGCTAATAACAGAGGAAGCTACGCTCCTACTGTGCCTCAGAACATTTCACATATGCTGTCTTGCTTATGGTCAAATATTTTTATCCCTGTTTTCAAGTGTCAAAAGGCAGGCTAGAAGAGCTTTAGGAATTTGCCCAAGATTGGACAATTAGTGAAGGATGCAGCAGGATTCAAATCCAAGTCCAACATCGAAAGTCCTTCTAAATACATGAATGGAGGAAGAGAAACCCAGGATTCCCTTTTTTCATGCAAAATATTCAAACAGAACTTGGGACATTAATTTCATAAAGTTAGTCCTAACGAGTAAGTATAATGCTGCCCCTCTCTTCACCTTTCACTGTTCCCATCTCCTTTTTTACGGACACATTCTACACGGACGCCCAATCACAAGTTTAAATTTAACCACAAGGTAAATCAACTTTATCCTGAAATACAACCTCAGGAAAAGAGGAATAACCAGACCGTAGGTGATAAGCCCATACTACCAGTTGCCAGAGTTGACTGTGACTTGTGGCAACCGCATGTGTTTCAGAATAGAACTGTGCTCCTTAGGGTTTTCAATGGCTGATTTCTTGAAAGTAGATCACACAGCCTTGTTTTCCAAGGAGCCTCTGGGTGGACTTAAACCTCCAGTCTTTCAGTTAGCAACTGAATGTGTTAACCGTTTGCACCACCCGGGAACTCCAGTAAGCCCATAGGGAACACATGATAAGACGTGTCTCCTGTCCCAGAACCTATAGAATTCAAGTATATTAAACCCTGATCTGTTGACTAAAGTGTAGCAAACACATTTCTAGATGGGGCGAACATGTGATTTATCACCAGCTGGGATATTTTCAACAGGATAATTGGACAGGATACCAGAACAACAGACCAAAATGGGGGCTGTCCAAGACGAATGGCGACACATTGTTACCCTACTTTTGAGCCTCTTACTAGAAAGAGCCATCATTTCTCAGCAAAATCCAAAAGCAAGAGAGGAGTAAGCAAGGTATCTGAAATGGATGCTAAACACTTAGAAGACAGTAAAGCTCAACTAGGAAAAACCAAGCCAAGTGAAATATCCATGAAGATTTAAGAGCCCAGAACTCAATAAAGGAGTGAGAAGGAGTAAAAGGTGAGAAAAGACACAAGAAAACTTGGACCTGGCCAGGCCAAATGAACCTCAAAACCCCGGCACTTATAAAGCAAGCTGAAACAGTGAGGACCTGTACCAGACCGATGAAGTCCAGCGAAAATGACTATAAAAGAAAATGCATCTTGAAGCTGGAGCAAAATCTAAATGGAAATCAGATGACTAAGGAGATGGAAAGCCAGCAGATGACTCATAAAAAATACCCCTTGAAAAGGAAAGTTCACAGAAAAACAGAGAAACTTCCAAGTAAAATGAAGTCTACTAGTTCAGGGTCTGCTCCCACGGAAGGTTTCTTGTACACTATCAAGTCACAGAGACAGGAGAGAATTGAAAATCCTGCGTCTAACACAGCTCACTCCATGGGGCAGGAAAGGGTAGGCAGGTGGCTGGTGTGTGTGTGTGTGTGTGTGTGTGTGTGTGTGTGTAGAGCTGAGCAAGACAAATGTGGAACTGCCCAAGACTTAGTAAATAAGTTACTCAGCTTCCTGCCTCTGACTCCCAGTTTTCCGTCTGTCTGCCTGCTGGGCCCCCGCAGCACAGTGGGCTTAAGGCCTTTGTGGTCTTAGAATAAATACCACCTGCTTCTTGACTGCAGGGGTTGCAAGTAGCAAAGATGGACTGAGGCTCTGAGCAGGGTATTTTAAAAAAGAAGAAAGAGTGGAAAGAAGGGAGGGAGGAAGAGAGGAGCTGCTATACTGAGCTCAGTAAGAAACCCTTCAGCCATTTGGAGATGACTTTGCTTCCTTGCATAGTTCTGCAAGCAGCGTTGCCCTTTGCCACTTGGTTGGGATTGCTTTTTCCCAGTTCACCTTGCATCACGTAGGTGCAAGGGTTTGGGAATTTAAAAGGTCTGGACTCCAAGCTTAATTTGTTGTTCTTAGCTGAGTGACCTTGAGCATGCGCCTTTCTCTTTCTGGGTCTGAGTTTTCTCGTCTGTAAAAACCGAAACACCAGTTGCTGTCGAGTTGACTCCAACTCATGGTGACCCCATGTGTGTCAGAGTAGAACTGTACTCCATAGGGTTTTCAATGGCTGATGTTTCAGAAGTAGATAGCCAGGGTTTTCTGCTGAGGAGCCTCTGGGTAGACTCAAACCTCCAACCTTTCAGTTAGCAGCTAAATGCATTAAAGGTTTGCACTGCCTAGGAACTCCTCCCATGTGTAGACAGAGGAAAGTATCACTTCTCTTGGTACTTGTGGAGAACAAGAGGATCCTTAAAAATCCCCAGGAGGTTGTCTTGCATGCAGTATGTACTGTCAATAAATGTAAATCCTCCTATGGTTAAAGGCGTGGAAGACTTAGACATTCTTACTCCACCTCAATCACTCTTTAGGAGACAAGTCAGTGCTAAGATTCAATGCTTTTGTCTTTACCCCAGTATAGATGCTGTTCTCTGCCTGCCATGTCTCCCTTCAGCCCACCTCTGTGTTCACCTGCCTCTAAAGTAAACAGTCTCTTGTCAGGACAGCTCCCCACTTCATGTGCCTGCTGAACTCTGCTTCTCTGCCTTACTGCCTTCTCCAATACCATGGAGTGATTCTGCTTCCAGCAAGACAACCTGGAAGTGCAGGGCTGGAGGCGCCCAGAAGCCACCCCCAAACAACCACGGTCAGGAGCCAGTGAAGAATGGCTCCCAGCCTCCCTGAGCTGGTCTCTCAAAGGGTCCCCAGTACGATTGAGCCCCCGTTGCAGTAACCTGCTTATTACAGACCTTTTATTGACTAGTCTCCCTTCCCGTCTCATTCTCCCCACTCCTTCCTCCTGCTTCTTGCCTCCAAAATAAACCACCTGCACCCAGTCCTTCTCTCAAGACTTGCTTTGAGGGGAAATCCAAACTAAGACACTATGTGCCCACTCTGTCCTATGTAAGGACCCTACCTGGCCTTGATTTCTGCCTTCTGCTCTTAGAATGGTAAATATCCTACCTCCAGAAGAGCAAGAGTTGGAATCAGCTCGATGACAACAGGTTTGGTTTTGGTTTTGGGTTTATTGAGTATGTGCTATGTGCCAGGCAAAGTAAGAAGGAAAAGATAATACAACGAGTCTAATATGAAAATAGGCATCCCTGGGTGGCACCAGCGGCTACTAAAGATTGAAAGGTTGGTGTTTCGAATCTACCCAGAGGCTCCTCAGAAGACAGGCCTTCCAAAAGATCACAGCCATTGAAAACCCTGTGGAGCACAGTTCTACTCTGACACTCATGGGGTCACTATGAGTTGGAATCCACTCAATGGCAACAGGTTTGTTTGTTTTGGAAATATGACAATAACAGAAGAGTTTTCTTTCTAAAGAGCCCTTCCAAGGAGCCCTCTGTACTTCTTCCAAGACATATATCACTGGAAAGACAAATATTTCAACTGCTCCCTTCCTCAAACTGAAAGCAATGGGAATAGTGAGGCAGATCTGAAAATTCAATCGTGTTAAAGAATATGCATAGTGTTGTAGGCTCTGTGGCTTCTTCACCGTCCCAGAAGGTGAAGGTCCTTAGTTAGGTGGTCTCGTCCAGAGCAGAGGCCCTTAATGAGTTTGGAAATGCAGAAGAAGACCCAGTGTTAATTTAATGTGGTTACTGAAGAGCTAAAAACAAAAAATTAGGGATTATAGACAACTATGGGAAAGAAAAGGAGCCCTGGTGGCACAATGGTTAAGCACTCAGCTGCTAACTGAAAAGTTGGAGATTAAAACCCAGAAACAGCTTCTCGGGAGAAGTTCCTCGTGATTTGCTCCTGTAAACCATTACAGCCAAGAAAACCTTATGGGGCCGTCTACTCTGTCACTGAGGTTGCTATGAGTTGGAATTGACTCAATGGCCAGCAACAACAGCAATGGGAAAGAAAAGTGGGAAGAAGCCAGCAGGGTGACGACAGGGTGGTCCTCAGCAGTGACACGTCCAGAAACAAATTTTCATCAAGGAATGTCTTAGTCATCTAGTGCTGCTCTAACAGAAATACCACAAGTGGATGGCTTTAAAAAAGAGAAATTTATTCTTTCACAGTCTAGTAGGCTACAAGTCCAAATTCAGGATGTCAGCTCCAGGGGAAGGCTCTGTCAGCTCTGGAGGAAGGTCCTCGTCATCAATCTTTCCCTGGCTGAGGAGCTTCTCATCGCAGGGACCCTGAGTCCAAAGGATGCACTATTCTCCTGGCTCTTGTTTCTCGGTGGCATGAGGTCCCCTTGTCTCTCTGCTCCCTTCTCTCTTTTGTATCTTGAAAGAGATTGGCTTAAGACACAATCTAATCTTGTAGATCTCATCAACATAACTGCCACTAATCAATCTCATTAACATCATAGTGATAGGATTTACAACACGTAGGAAAATCATATCAGATGACAAAATGGTGGACTATCACACAATACTGGGAATCATGGCCTAGCCAAATTGATACATATTTTTTGGGGACACAATTCAATCCATGACAAGGAATGTCTAATAAACCTTTAAGAATAGGTAGGTTTACTTGATTACCCCGTTGTGCTGGGAGATAATCCCCCTTTGCTCCTCCCAACCTTTATTACCACGCAAATGCCTTATGTTAACTGACTCTTGGCAGGGACAGATGAAATATTCCACATTTACTTCAACATGACGCAGAGAAAGGAAAGCAGCAGCAAAATACAAGCTGCAATTCAGTGGAAACAGGAAATCAGAGTAAGAACCTTCTATGAGAAAAGTAAACTACCCCACAACCTCAAGAATACCCAGAAGTCCCTAGGTTTTACATTGTAGACAGGAAGGCAAACTTGAGCCAGGATTTTTTTTTTTTTTTTTTTCATAAGAGATGGTGATTCAAAGAGCTGAAGGTTTTGGGGATACCAATGGTTGATCCTTAGATTATAAATCCATTATCTCATTTAATCCCCAGTGATTAAATGATGACAGCCATTTTATGGATGAAGACATTGAGACTGAGGGGGATTAAAGTGACTTGTCCAAGGTCTCAAAGGTGGGATTTGAACCCAGCTCTGACTGCAAAGCCTTACATTATACACTCGCCCCACCTGGCTATATTAGACTAGGAAGAGACCACGCCACTTAGATCTGCCCATCCCATTTTGGACTGTGCTTTTTAAAACCCCAGTTTAAAATGTTTTTCACAATGGCTTGAAGTATAAAATAAAGGACTTGGAGAATGATCAGATTCCTTCTCTCTTTTTACCCTCTAACCATCAGAGACAAAAATAGTTCTTCCTTCTATATTTTCTTCATCTTCAAAATCCTAAAAGGGTCACACACACAGAGCACAGTCCATTTGGGAAAGTGGGAACTGAAGTTGCATAGGTGCCACTGCATTTCTACTGTTGATCAAGAGCAACGGAGATGTGCGCTTGGGCCCTCTGTGCAGGAACCAGTGATCAAGCTCCTGAAATGATTCCTGTGACGTCATTTGCATTGTATTAGAAAAAAGCCACATCTGGCACCATTTGCACAAAATAAAGGATGTTACCCATGAGTGTGGGACTCCATTAAAAAACCATCTGTATGAGACCAAAAGGTCAACAATTACTCTAAAGCAAAGATGAGAAAACAAAGGGGCAGGAAGACTAGAGTACTGGAAACAGAACAACCAGAAAACAATGACCATGTTGACACATTGTGCAAATGTAATAATGTCACTGAACAACTTGTGTAGAAATTGTCAAATCGGATCCTCATTTGCTGTGTAAACTTTCACGGAAAACACAATAAAATAGTATCAAAAACAAAGCAAAACCTCTGGCGCCGTGGACTGTGGCCTTCCATGCATATATTCAGTGGGAAAAAAGAATACAACATCTTTAAGGTTCCTAAGCATTTCATACCAGGGTATAAGATAAAGCATCCATCCATTCATTCAAAAAATATTTGTGTTTCTTCTATATGTCAGACATTGTTCTAGGCGTTTGGAACCAACTTGGACAAAAATATATTTTTTTTCTCTGCCCTTGTGAAGTAGTGGAGAGAGAAAAGTAACCATCAGCGTTTAGGAATAAATATATGATATAGTATGTTAGAAGGTGCAATGAAAAGAGGTAAACCAGAACCGCATGAAGTGGACTGGGAGTGGGGTGACGTGTGAGCTGCTATTTTAAATAGAGTGGTCCGGGAAGGACTCATTGAGAAGGTAGCATTTGTGCAGAAATTTGAATATTAATAAACTAGGAACAAAACAATTCGGAAACCAGGGGATTTCTGAGACTGGCTTGGCACTGAAATTCTGGACTGGGAGCTTGGCCTTTCCCATGTGTGCCTGTGAAATTCCACGGGGAGGCAGCATATCCTAGTGATGGCCGCAGCCTGGAGGGATTTGGAAGACGAAGGCCCCGTGCTTCCCATCTCAGAGAAAGTTCTCAAGGAAACTGTTTTTGGCTTGAGTGCTTGTCAAGGCATTTTTCTTTACTTATTTCAAGATGTTAGCTGGGTGTGGCTGTGTGGCTCTTTGTAACAACAACAGCTCCTACAGCAGCTTTCACATATCGATAATTTACTGTGATCTGTGCTCTACACGTGTTGTCTCGTTTAACCTCCCCACAATCTCTGAGCTATATCTTGTTATTGTCCCCATTTCTCAAATGAGGATACTGAGGCTCAGAGAGGCGCAGTCACTGCCCAGAGTCTCATTACAAGTGGAAGGGGGAGCCAGGGCTTGCCACAATGATCAACTACCGGAAACTCTTTAGACTCTGAGTTGATAGAAGGAAGGAGTCTGTAGATTGACTTGCCAAACCCACTTGTTTTAGGTGGAATGCGAGCCAGTGAGCTTGAAATCTGGAATCTCGACAATCAGCAATACCAAGATGATAATAATCAGTGGTGCAAGTGGCTAATGCTCTCAGCTGCTAACTAAAAGGTTGGTAGCTCGAGTCCACCCAGAGGCACCTCGGAAGAAAGGCCTGGCAATCTAGATCCGAAAAAATCAGCTGTTGAAAACCCTATAGAGCACAGTTCTGCTTGGATACACATGGGTTCAGCATGAGTCAGAATTGACTGTAACTGGTGGTGTGGTGGTGGTGGAGGGCTAAGTGTCACCAAGCCCTGTGCTAAGTGCCTTACATACTCCCCACCATTTACTCTTTAACCACAGCGTGGAACTGCTGCAGATGAGAGAAAGAAGTGACCGCCTGTGTGCTCAATCCATTCCAAAATAATCCCTCCAAAATAATTTTAAAAGTAAACCGTGATTAGTAAAAAATACAAACAACACAAAGTTGCATTAAGTGAAACAATAACAAAACCTCCTTCCCCTGTGTCAGCACATATGAGCATCTGTTTGTGTCCTTCCATTCTTAAAAAAGTAACTATCAATATCTGAAGCTATGTAACATAATATCTGAACACTGTGAATTTTTATCAGATAACATAGAAAAATATAATATGAAAATTAACTTTCTTTTTCATGCTGCCTCATCTTACTACCTAGAAAGAATGCCAATAGCATACTAGGTTTTCTTTTCTGGCAGTTTCCATCATAACTTTAAATAATATATTTATGTCTTTTGTTCTTGATTTATGGACACAATAGGACAGCTACTGACTCCTTGTTAGCTCATTTTACCCAACGATATCCCAATTTTTTGTTAATTACATTTTTTATTTGATTAATTTTGTACCTTTGAATAATATACATAAGCCTCTATTTTTAATATAAAAAAAAATCTACAACCTGTCTGTTGACTGTTTCATATTCAAAAGAGGATGAAGCCAGGGCACTCACTGTTCCGTCTCCTATGGTCCACTCACTGGTCAAAGTTTACCCCAATGGAAGTTAATTCACCTCAAAAAAAAAAAAACGGAACCAAAGCTGTTGCCGACAAGTGGATTCCAATTCACAGCGACCCCATGGGACAGAGTAGAACTGCCCCTTAGGGTTTCCAAGGAGTGGCTGGTAGATTCGAACTGCTGACCTTTTGGTTAGCAACGTAGCTTTTAACCACCACACCGCCAGGGCCCCAATTCACCCCCAATGCGAGTTACATGGGAGCCCTGGTGGCACAGTTGTTAAGAACTACAGCTACTAACCAAAAGATCAGAAGTTCGAATCCACCAGCTGCTCCATGGAAACCCTATGGGGCAGTTCTAACTCTGTCCTATAGGGTCGCTATGTATCAGAGTCGATTCGATGGCAATGGGTTTGGTTTTCCGTTTTGCTAGTTAAATTGCCTGGTCTCTTCGGCAGCCTCTAGAAAAATCCATGCCATTTCCAGAAGTGCTGGGAGAAGCCAGAAACTATGGGTGTGTAACCGGTTGGCCTCAGGTGGTAAAACTGCTGATTGGTTGTGCAGTGTTTGGCGAGGCAGAGGCAGAGGCAGAGCACACTGCTGTGTGCCTGTGAGATTGGAGAGGCTCTGAGAATCTGAGGTTGGACATTATTTGTATTAATTGTGTCTAATATACTCATTTATTGTTTTATGTGTGTGATATTTTCCTTGGTGCTATTGAGGCTATTAACTACATTTTTGTTAATCTTCTGTTCTATTCCCTGAATGATTCTCTAAATGTTTCCTAGACACTCTGTTTGTCTTGGCCTTTCTCTTTCATTTATTACTTTTCCTCAGGCATCTAAGGTTTAGGTACTTGTTTATTTTAATAATTGTGGAATTTTTTTTTATTGTGCTTTAAGTGAAAGTTTACAGTTTGAGTCAGTTTCTCATACAAAAATGTATACACACACTGTTATGTGACCCTAGTTGCTCTCCCTACAATGTGACAGCACACTCCTCCCTTTCACCACGGATTTCCCATGTCCATTCAACCCACTCCTGTCCCTTTCTGGCTTCTCATCTCGCCTCTGGACAGCAGTCGCCCATTTAGTCTCATGTATCTACTCAAGCTTGGAAGCACACTCCTCACGAGTATCATTTTATGTCTTATAGTCCAGTCTAATCTTTGTCTGAAGAGTTGGCTTCGGGAATGGTTTTAGTTTTGGGCTAACAGAGAATCTGGGAGCCATATCTTCTGGGGCCCCTCCAGTCTCAGTCAGACCATTAAGTCTGGTCTTTTTACTAGAATTTGAGTTCTGCACCTCATTTTTCTCCTGCTCTATCAGGGACTCTCTGTTGTATTCCCTGTCAGGGCAGTCATTGGTGGTAGCCAGGCACCATCTAGTTCTTCTGGTCTTAGGCTGATGGAGTCTCTGGTTTATGTGGCCCTTTCTGTCTCCGGGGCTCATATTTTCTATGTGTCTTTGGAGTTCTTCATTCTCCTTTGCTACAGGTGGATTGGACCAATTGTTGCATCTTAGATGGCTGCCCGCTAGCTTTTAAGACCCCAGATGCCACTCACCAAAGTAGGATGCAGAACATTTTCTTAATAAACTTTGTTATGCCAATTGACCTAGATATCCCCTGAAACCATTGTCCCCAGACTCCTGCCCCTGCTACTCTGTCCCATGAAGTGTTTGGTTGTATTCAGGAAACTTTTTAGCTTTTGGTTTAGTCCAGTTGTGCTGACTTCCCCTGTAGTGTGTATTGTCCTTCCGTTCACCTAAGATAATTCTTGTCTACTATCTAGTTAGTGAATACCCGTTTCCCTCCCTCCCTGCCCTCATAATCCTCAAAGACTGTTTTCTTATGTGTTTAAACCTTTCTTGGGTTCTTATAATAGTGGTCTCATTCAATATTTGTCCTTTTGTGACTGACTAATTTCACTCAGCATGATGCCTTCTGGATTCATCCATGTTATGAGATGTTTTGCGGATTCAGCATTATTCTTTATTGTTGAATACTATTCCATTGTGTGCATATACCATAATTTGTTTATCCATTCGTCCATTGATGGGCACGTAGGTTGTTTCCATCTTTTTGCTATTGTGAACAGTGCTGCAGTGAACATGGGTGTGCACGTATCTATTCATGTGACTGCTCTTATTTCTCTAGGATATATTTCAAGAAGTGGGATTGCTGGATCATATGGTACCTCTATTTCTAGCTTTTCAAGTAAGCGCCAAGTCGATTTCCAAAGTGGTTGTACCATTTTACGTTCCCACCAGCAGTGTATAAATGTTCCAGTCTCTCCATAACCTCTCCAGCATTTAATATTTTGTGTTTTTTGGATTAATGCTAGCTTTGTTGGGTGGAGATAGTATCTCATTGTAGTTTTGATTTGCATTTCTCTAATGGCTAATGATTGTCAGTATTTCCTCAATGTATCTGGTAGCCGCCTAAATGTCTTCTTTGGTGAAGTACCTGTTCACATCCTTTGCCCATTTTTTAATTGGGTTATTTGTCTTTTTGTTCTTGAGGTTTTGCAGTATCTTACAGATTTTCGAGATTAGACCCTGCTCAGATTTGTCGTAGCCAAAAATTTTTTCCAAGTACATAGGTTGTCTTTTTTCTCTTTTGATGAAGTCTTTTGATGAGCATAACTGTCGATTTTAGGAGCTCCCAGTTACCTAGTTTCTCTTCTGGTGTTTGTGCATTTTTAGTAATATTTTATATTCTGTTTATGCCATGTATTAGGGCTCCTAGCATTGTCCCTATTTTTTCTTTCATAATCTTTATTGTTTTAGACTTTATATTTAGGTCTTTGATCCATTTTGAGTTAGTTTTTGTGCATGGTGTGAGGTATGGGTCTTGTATCAATTCTTTGCAGATAGATATCCAGTTATGTCAGTACCATTTGTTAAAGAGACTCTCTTTTCCCCATTTAACAGACTTTGGGCTTTTGTTAAATATTAGCTGCTCATAGGTGGATGAATTTACATCTGGATTCTCAATTCCATTCCATTGGTCTATGTATCTGTTGTACAAGTACCAGCCTGTTCTGAGTACCGTGGTGGTATAATAGGTTGTAAAATCAGGTAGTGTGAGGCCTCCCACTTTGTTCTTCTTCTTCAGTCATGTTTTACTTATCTGGGGCCTCTTCCCTTTCCATATGAAGTTGGTGATTTGTTTCTGCATCTCATTAAAAAATGCCATTGGAATTTGGATCAGGATTGCTTTATATATCTGTAGATCGCTTTGGGTAGAATTGACATTTTCACAATGTTGAGTCGTCCTATCCAAGAGCAAGATACGTTTTTCCACTTCAGTAGGTCTCTTTTGGTTTCTTGTGGTAGTGTCTTGTAGTTTTCTTTATATAGGTCTTTTACTTCTCTGGTTAGATTTATTCCTAAGTATTTTATCTTCTTGGGGGCTATTGTAAATTTTATTGATTTGGTGATTTCCTCTTCGAGGTTCTCTTCATTGGTGTAGAGAAATCCAACTGATTTTTGTATGTTTATCTTGTATCCTGATCCTTCACAGAAATCTTCTATTAGTTCCAGTTGTTTTCTTGAGGATTCTTTGGGGTTTTCTGTGTATAAGATCATGTCTTCTGCAACCAGAGATACTTTTACTTCTTCCTTGCCAATTTGGATGCCCTTTATTTCTTTTTCTAGCCTAATTGCTCTGGCTAGGACCTCCAGCACAAAGTTGAATAAGAGTGGTGATAAAGGGCATCCTTGTCTGGTTCCTGTTCTCAAGGGGAGTGCTTTCAAAGTCTCTCCATTTAGGATGATGTTGGCTGTTGGCTTTATATGAATGCCCTTTATTATGTTGAGGAATTTCCGTTCTATTCCTATTTTGCTGAGAGTTTTTATCGTGAATGGATGTTGGACTTTGTCAAATGCTTTTCTGCATCAATTGATAAGATCAGGTGGTTCTTGTCTTTTGTTTTATTTATGTGATGGATTACATTGATTGTTTTTCTATTGTTGAACCATCCCTGCATACCTGGTATAAATCCCACTTGATCATGGTGAATTATTTTTTTGAGATGTTGCTGAATTCTATTGGCTAGAATTTTATTGAGGATTTTTTCGTCTATGTTCATGAGGGATATTGGTCTGTAATTTTCCATTTTTGCAGTGTCTTTACCTGGTTTTGGTATCATGGTTATGCTGACTTCATAGAATGAGTTTGGGAGTACTCGATCTATGCCCTGAAATACCTTTAGTAGCAGGGGTGTTAACTCTTCTCTGAAAGTTTGGTAGAGTTCTCCAGTGAAACCGTCCGGGCCAGGGATTTTATTTTTGTTTTGAGTTTTTTAATTACCTTTTCAATCCCTTCTTTTGTTATAGGTATTTAGTTGTTCTACTGTTAGTTTATAGGTAGTGTGTTTCTAGAAATTTGTCCATTTCCTCTAGGTTTTCAAATTTGTTGGAGTACAATTTTTGTAGTATTCTGTTATGATTCTTTTAATTTCATTTGGGTGTGTTGTGATATTGCCCATCTCATTTCTTATATGGGTTATTTGCTTCCTCTCTTGTTAGTCTCTGTCAGTTTGGCCAGTGGTTTATCAATTTTGTTGATCTTTTCAAAGAACCAGCTTTTGGTCTTGTTAACTCTTTCAATTGTTTTTCTATTTTATTTTAACTGTGCTCTAATTTTTATTATTTCCTTTCTTCTGGCGCCTGAGGGCTTCTTTTGCTGCTCTCTTTCTACTTGTTCCAGTTGTAGGGTTAATGTTTTGATTCTGGCCCTTTCTTCTTTTTGGATGTGTGCATTTATTGCTATAAACTGACCTCTCACCACTGCTTTTGCTGTGTCCCAAAGGTTCTGGTAGGGTATGTTTTCATTCTCATTTGATTCTATGAATTTCTTTATTCCATCCTTAATTTCTTCTATAACCCAGTAGTTTCTGAGCAAGGTGGTGTTCAGTTTCCATGTGTTTGATTTTCTTTTTCCTTGCTTTTTCTGTTGTTGATTTCTACTTTTATGCTTTATGGTCAGAAAAGATGCTTTGTAATATTTCAATGCTTTGGATGCTGTTAAGGCTTGCTTTATGGCCTAACATGTGGTTTATTCTGCAGAATATTCCATGTGCATTAGACAAGAAATTACACTTGTCTGCTGTTGGGTGGAGTGTTCTGAATATGTCTATGAGATCACATTGGTTGATTGTGACAATTAGATCTTCCATGTCTTCTTTGAGCTTCTTTCTGAATGTTCTGTCCTTCACCAAAAGTGGTGTGTTGTTAAGTCTCTTACTGTTATTGTGGAGCTGTCTATCTCTCTTTTCAATGCTGTTGGTTTGTTTTATGTATTTTTGAGCCCTAACATTGGGTGCATAAATATTTATTTTGGTTATGTCCTCCTGGTATATTGACCTTTTAATCATTATGTAGTGTCCTTCCTTATCCTTTGTGGTGGATTTTACTTTAACATCTATTTTTTCAGATTAATATTGCCACTCTTGCTCTTTTTTGATTGTTTGCTTGATATATTTTTTCCATCCTTTGAGTTTTAGCTGGTTTGTGTCTTTAAGTCTAAGGTGTGTCTCTTGTAGGCAGCGTATAGATGGATTGTAGTTTTTTATCCATTCTGCCACTCTTTGTGTCTTTAGTGGTACATTTAGTCCATTTACATTCAGCGTAATTATTGATAGGTATGAGTTTAGTGCTATCATTTTGATGTCTTTTTGTGTGTGTTGTTGACTGTTTCTTTGTTCCACTTAATTTTCTGTGCTGAGTTGTTTATGTATTTTCTTTTCATCTTTTTCATTGTTGTTGATTTTGATTTGCTGAGTCTTTATGTTTTTCTTGTTTTTTATTTTGATGTGTAGGATTGTTAGTTTCCTTTGTGGTTACCCTAATATTTACCCCAATTTTTCTAAGTTTAAACCACTCTTTTATTTCTTTATATCGCCTTGACTTCCTCTCTGTGTGAAAGATCTATGACTACATTTTTTAGTCCCTCTTTTTTGTTTTAATGTTGTCATCTTTTATATATTGACTTCTCTGTTTCCCTATTTTCAGTGTTTTAGCGTTGATTTATTTTTGTGACTTCCCTATCTGGGTTGATGTCTGGTTGCTCTCTCCTATGTTCTAGTCTTGGGTTGTTATTTGATGTTGTTTTTCTAACCAGAGGACTCCAATTAGTATTTCTTGCTGGATATATCATTCTTGGGTGACATTTTTTTTTCCTTCAAGGCTTTTTATATGTAATCCCATTGCCTTCTCGCCGGCATGGTTTCCGCTGAGTAGTCAGACCTTAGTCTTATTGACTCTTCTTTGTAGATGACTTTTCATTTATCCCTAGCCACTCTTAAAATTCTCTCTTTATCTTTGGTTTTGGCAAGTTTGATTATAATATGTCTTGGTGACTTTCTTTTGGGGTCTACCTTGTGTGGGCTTCAAGGAGCATCTTGAATAGATGTCTTCTCATCTTTCACGATATCAGGGAAGTTTACTGCCAACAAATCTTCAACAATTCTCTCTGTATTTTCTATTATCCCCTGCCCTGTTCTGGTATGCCAATCACTGGTAGGTTATTCCTCTTGATAGAGTCCCACATAATTCTTAGGGTTTCTTCATTTTTAAAAATTATTTTATCTGAATTTTCCTCAAATAAGCTGGTGTCAAGTGCTTTATCTTCAATCTCACTATTTCTGACTTCCATTGCCTCAGTTCTGCTCCTACAACTTTATGTTGATTTGTCTAATTCTGAAATTTTTTTGTTGATCTTCTGAATTTCTGTTTGCTGTCTCTCTATGGATTCTTGCAGCCTGTTAAGTTTGTCATTATGCTCTTCTCTAATCTTCTTAAGTTCCTCTATTGCTTTGTCTGTGTGTTCCTTGGCTTGTTGTGCATTTTGACTTATCTCCTTCTTGATCTCTTGAAGAGTTCTATATATTAATCTTTTGTATTCTATTTCTGGTAATTCCAAGAAGTTCTCTTCCTCTGGAAAATTTCTTGATTCTTTGTTTTGGGAGCTTGCTGAAGCCATCATGAAGCCTCTTTATGTGGTTTGATATTGACTGTTGTCTCCAAGTCATCACTAAGTTATTATATTTATTTATTTTATGATTACTTACTGTGTCCTAGGTTCTTGTTTTGTTTTGTTTTGATATGCCCAGACAGGCTGTTCATGTTAGCTAGTTTGATTATTGGCATCTTTGAAGCTCTAATGTCCTGTCACCAGGTGGTTAGATCTGTTACTAGTTATGTCATCCCAGGAGTCTGTTTACTTTTCTTATATGAATTCAGCTCAGCTGTCCAGGTAGTTGTCACCAAGTATGTGGTGCGGGCTCTCACCTACAGTCCTAGACAGGTGGGGTAATTGTAGTTGGCACAGATATCTGACTGCAGTAGGGGGTCACATGCTGAGCAAGGCAGGGGGCTAATGGCTGCCCCTGCGTGTCTGGGAGGAAAGCATGTCCCTGTTCCCTAGAGCACATAGGTGGGTGGGTTTGGCAGCCAGACTATGGGCACCCAATGCTGTTTGCTGTAAGGACTGGGAGGCACCACTTATTCCTGGACCCCTCTCATGAGTGGCTACGTGGCGTGTGTGGAACCACCAGTCCTCAGGCCCTTATGTGGGTAGGCAAGGACTCTGCTTTATGGGCAAAGTGGTGTCAAATGTCATGAACCTACTACTTCACCATATAGCTGATAGAGTTGAAGTTAGCCTTCAGGTATAAACCCTGTTGTATTGTGCTAATTAGGGCCAATGCTGTGGAAATGGGCCCACACGGTCCATGCAGGGGTAAAAAGCCTTCAAAGTCTGTGGACCCCTTATGCCTGTGCCTAGGCGAAGGAGCTGTCCCTGCCCTGAGTTCCCAGTTTAGGGGAACTGGCAAATCATTTTTTCCTGTTTGTTAATTTATACCCTCTCCAAGGCTGAGAGAGTGGCTCAGCATGCATAGCAGGTCCTACTTTCAGCCCAGGGGAGGCGGCAATTGCTGAAGCCTCCCCAGGACCCCATGCAGAGTGGGGAAAGGGCAGGTAAATGGGAGAGAGGTTCTTCCCAAAGGGGGTGTTTTTTGATCCGCGTGGTAGGTTAGATGCACGTACTTATCTTTTGCCGATTGATCGCCACTTTTCACTGGTTCTGGAGGCTTGAGTAGAGTCTCCACCACTCGGTCTCTCCCAATGTGGAAAACGTATCCTGAGGGCCACTGCTTGTCTCACCGTGCCTGCCAGCCAATCCGGCCTGAGGGTGCCAGTTCCAGCCGGGTCAGGTCTGGCAACTCCTTGCTGCTTGTGAACCATCTCTCCCACCCCCTGCTACTCAGTCCAATTCCTCAACTTTCCCTTTGATGTTCAGGGCTCCTAGATTGTCATACATAATTGATTCACTTGTTTTTTTGGGTCTTTGTTGTAAGAGGGACCACAGGCAGCGTCTGACTACTCCATCGTCTTGGCCCTGCCTCCAATTGTGGAATATTTATGGCAACAGCAACAACCAGTTAAGGAATGTTTACCGTATTTCCAGGCACTGTTGTAAGTACTTTTTAGTATCTCCTTTAATTTTCACATAGACCAATGATTGAGATCCTATTTTTGTTCTCATTTTACAGATAAGGAAATGGAAGTCAAGAGGTTATCACACTGTTGCTAAATGGATAATCCAGGATTCAGACTCCACCCTCTGCACCTAGACCCTGAGCTATTAACCACTACATAACACATTATGTTGGGTTTGATATGCATTTAGATTTTACTTTGATCAAAGTGTTAAAACAGTAGTCCAAACGTCAAATAATGCTCATGGGAACAACTCCCACTTTTCACCCGTATCCAATCTCCTATTCTTTCATAGTAAGAAACGTTTAGCTAGGCATGTAACTCTCTCATGTGAAGACTATGTTTCCCAGCTTCCCTTGCAGCTAAGTGTGAGCATGTGATAAGCTTTGGTCAATAGGATATTGGCAGAAGTGTTGTTGGCTGATTCAAAGAGACTTCCTAAAGAGACCATTAGCCCATGCCCAGTGTCCCTTCTTCTTTGTCCTTTCCCCATCTTGTTGAGAGAAGGGTGGCTGTGTACTGAGAAGATGGTGGTCACTCCCTAGAGAGGGTGGAATGGTGGGCTGGTAGGAGTCCTTTTCCTCTGACCACTTTGTGGAATTGACCTACCATGTCAGAGCTGAACTGTAGCCCTACATACCTTCACGTGAGAGAGAAATAAACTTTCTCTTATTTAAATGATTATTAGCTGTGTACCTTTTGTTGCTGTCTTTACTTGCAGCTTAATATAATCCTTGGAGTCCTGTTGGCACAATGGTGCCACTAACCAAAAGCTGCTAACCAATTGGTTGTTGGTTCGAACCCACCAGTGGCTCTGTGGGAGAAAAGACCTGGTGATCTGTTCCTATAAAGCCTTGGAAACTCTATGGGGCAGTTCTACTCTGTCCTATAGGGTTGCTATGAGTCAGAATCAACTTGCCAGCACATAACAACAACAATATAATCCTAACTAATACAATGCTAAAAGGCTTATAAAAAAAAAATAGAAGTTGCATGGCTCCCTAACCTTATCTAATACTTTTTGCTATTCCTTCCTGTATTTGCATCCATATTTCTAAATGATAAGCTTTTGCTGCTTGTTCTTGATTAATCAATTTTCACAATATTTACTGACTGTCTTTTATGGCAGATGAGGACTTATAGCTTTACTCTGTTAAATCTTTTCTTTCCCTTCGTCCACCCTCTCAATATAGTTCTATCACAGTTTATTTAGTTAAACTGATAGTCTTTGTTTACGTTGATATGATTAAGTAAATCATGTTGTTAATTGTTCATTTTGCTTACTTTTCTTCTTCTTCCTTGGCATACTTTTCCTTTTTATAAGTGTGAGTTTTCTCCATCATTGTGGTTTCTTTCAATCTTCCTACGGGATAGAAGTTATTATTATTTACATTTTATAGTTGAAGACTTGGAGGCCTTTTTTCCCACACAGTAATAATAATGCTGTTGTTGTTGTTAGGTGCCGTCGAGTGGGTTCCAATTAATAGCAACCCAGTGTACAACAGAAAGAAACACCGCCTGGTCTTGCACCATCCTCGTGATCGTTGTTATGCTTAAGACCATTGTTGCAGCCACTGTCAATCCATCTCATTGAGGGTCTTCCTCTTTTTCACTGACCCTATACTTTGCCAAGAGTGATGTCCTTCTCTAGGGACTGATCCCTCCTGATAACATGTCCAAAGTATGCCAGACGAAGTCTCACCATCCTCACTTCCAAGGAGCATTCTGACTGTACTTCTTCCAAGACAGATTTGTTCATTCTTTCGGCAGTTCATGGTACATTCAATATTTTTCGCCAACACCATAATTCAAAGGTGTCAATTCTTCGGTCTTCCTTATTCATTGTCCATGGCTTGGGTCAGGCACACCTTAGTCTTTAAAGTGACATCTTTGCTTTTTAATACTTTAAAGAGATCTTTTGCATCAGATTTGCCCAAGGCAAGAAGATTTCTTGACTTCTGCTTCCATGGGTGTCGATCGTGGATCCAAGTAAAATGAAATCCTTGAGAACGTCACTCTTTTCTCCATTTATTATGATGTTGCTTATTAGTCCAGTTTTAAAGATTTTTGTTTTCTTTATGTTGAGGTGTAATCCATACTGAAGGATGTAGTCTTTGATCTTCATCAATTAGTGCTTCAAGTCCTTCAAGAGTCAGAATCTACTAGACAGCAATGTGTAATAATAATAGCAGGCATTTATTGGATGTGTACATTATGCCAAACACTGAGCTTAAATGCACATTTAATGCTCAATAGTGCCCACTACTCTCCCTACTTTACAGAGCAGAAAATCAAGCTAATAGAGCTGATGTAACATGTCCAAGATCATACCACTAGTGGATGGTAGAATCAGGATTCATATTCAGGGCTTCCTGACTCGAGAACTCACACACACCTCAACCCTCTTCACTGGGGGGAGGGGAGGGTGAAGGGAGGAGAGAGACCTAGTTAAAGTATTAAAAGTCCAGTACAGAATGAGCATAAGCAGACAGAATAGACACTAGCCTTTTCGGAAAGGAAGACAGCTATTACTAACCTGTGCATGCCAGATAAATATCAGCCCTGTCTTAACTAACAACTCCTGACTCAGCTTTTTTTTTTCACTGCTGTCCTTTAGCTGAACCTGGATATTTTGCTTTAAAATAGAGGAGTAGCAAAGAGCCGAGGCCTAGACATCTCCACTTTCCAAACAAAAAAAATGGAACACCTAAGGAATTAAGCAACTTGCCCATGGCCCCACAGCTAAAATGGTAGGAGGTTATCAGCCTAGGTCTTTGGTTTCCAGAACTTGGGATCTTTTCCTTACACTGTGAGATCATTCATGATTGTGCTGTCTGTCAACTGTCTATGTGATTGTGTGAGGATGTTTCCCAAACCAAAATCCACGCACTTACAATGAGAAGATGATTCTGCTACTTTGGTGTGGAGAGACTGGGACGCTAGAATGCTGGCAACTTCCTTGAGAGATTTTGATGATCTGAGGGAAAACACAATAGGATCTGTAAAATCAGGCCTGTCCCTGATAATCTGGGAACCTGTCACCAAGGCAGAGCTATTGGACATAATTAGATTAATAATGAGACATTAATGAAGTAATGGCCTAACCCTCGCTCATTGAGTCAGCAGCTTCCTGTGTGTAAGTAAGTAATGAATTATAGGAATAACATTACTTGAGATTTACAGAGCATCTCCTCACTGTTTGAAAAAGCTGTCTTTCCCTGAGGATCAGTCAGAGGAAGATTTTTCTTAATTATCTGGAGTTATTAGGATTAATATTTAGTAGTGAATAATCATTTCCTATTGGACTCTCAAAAGTGTTTAATTATACTTGGAGAATAATTTGCTCCAGCTTCATAAATAAATGTGAATATTGTCTAAGTCCCTTTTTAAAAAACTCTATGGGAATATGCCACTTACATAAATGAAAGCAATCGCTACATAATTCCCAGAGTAGTAGTGGATCCCATAAAATAGGTACTATAATGCTTTACCCCTTGAGGTTATGGTGAAGGTTGAGCATTGATAATCATCAACTAGTTATATACTAGGCTGTTCAAAGTACTTTCTATACAAACGTTTGCTGTCGAGTCAATTCCGACTCATAGTGACCCTATAGGACAGAGTAGAACTGGACCACAGGGTTTCCAAGAAGTGCCTGGTGGATTCAAACTGCTGACCTTTAGCTCTTAACCACTGCACCACCAAGGCTTCCACTTTCTGTACAGTAACTCAGTTCATCCTTGTAACAACTCTATGAAGTAAGTACTATTGTTATCATTATAGAGGGGATTTTGAGGCACAGAAAGGTTAAGTAACTTGCCTAAGTCACACAGCCAGTGAAGGATAGAGCTGAGATTTCAACCCAAACAGTCTGGAGCTCAGGCTCCGGGAAACAAGAAGAAGTTTGGTTTGGGACAGATAGTGTGTGCTGAAATTCCACAGGAAGCAAAAGCAGCCAGAGAACAGCTAGGAGAGGAGAAAGTAGTTAGGTCACGGCTCACTGATTATGCTAGGCACTACGGCTAATTGATTAGATGTTACGGCTAATTGATTAATCTAGGCGTTACGGCTAATTGATTATGCTAGGTGCTCCGTGTCTTGGGAAGGAAGGAAAGAGAAGAAACAGTGCCCCCAACATTAAGCAAGGACCAGAGGTCTGTGTGACCCACCAGTTCCTGGAGGACCCACGCCCACTGGCTGGCTGTGCCCTGGGTGGGGATTGTGGGGCTGGCACAGTCTAAAGAGAATGGCTTATGAGGTCCTGGAGAGGTCCCAGACACTTGGCCCTGGAGCCCCCGACCACAGCGATGATTCCTGTGCCCTGCAACACGGCTGGGGAGCAGAAATCCTCTGACTTCAAGAAACCTTTCTGTTTCTGTCAGTGGGGCGCTCTGTGGCAATCACTGTGGAACTAGCACTGAAGGGGCCACCTCAGAGATCTCACTTTGCTCAAGATCCAGGGACCTTTGAGCAACCCAAGGAGATGATGTGAGTTTCTAACAGTCTGGCTCAATGTGGGTAGCAGTTGGAGTTCATGGCTTTTTTTTTTTTTTTCAAAGGGGAAAATGGGTTATTTTAGATGGGAGTGTAAATGAAACGTGATTGGCCGTTGAGTTGATAAGTGAGGTTTGTTATATTGTTTCATCTACTTTTGCTTCTGTTTCAAATTCTCCATAATAAAAAATATTTTTTTAAAGAGAAATGTATTATTCCTAGCACACCTGAGATTGTGGTTGCACATTATTACCTGCTACTCGTAGATAAACCAAACCCCAAAGGAATCTGAGCTTGAGAGCAGCCCCTTCTTCTAGAAGAAAGGGCATCCTGATCCCAGCTAGCCTGTTGTTCAGTGGAAACACAGATCACCTTCAGACTTTTGTGCTTGTTGTACCACAAACTAGGTTCACATTAACTAATGCTTTAACACGTTGCTGTTGTTGGGTGCTGTCGAGTCGATTCTGACTTGACCCCATGTGACAGAGCAGAACTGCCTCTCAGGGTTTCCTAGGCCACAGTCTTTAAGAAGCAGATCGCTAGGTCTTTCTCCCACGGAGCTGCTGGGTGGGTTCAAACCACCGACCTTTCGGTTGGCATTTAACTGTTTACACCATCAGGGCTCCTTACGCTTTGAAATAGTCCATTTTACTGGTCTGACAGAGACTGGAGAAACCCTGAGAGTTTGGCCTCTGAGCACCCTTTTAACTCAGCACTGAAGTCACTCCTGAGGTCCACCCTTCAGTCAAAGATTAGACAGGCTCATAAAACAAAGTGAGACTAAATGAGCACACCAGGCCAGGGACACGGATGAGAAGGCAGGAGGGCACAGGAAAGCTGATATTGGGGAACCCAAGGTAGAGAAGGGGAGAGTGTTGACACATACCAGTGTCACAAAACAATATATGTATTGTTTAATGAGAAATTAATTTGCTCTGTAAACCTTCATCTAAAGCACAATTTTAAAAAAGTCCGTTTTATTTTGCCATTTATTGGGCACTTACTGTGTTCCAGGCACTTTATATCTTATATAATCCTACTAACCCTGGAGGCAGATATTTTATTATCCCCATTTTATAGAGAGAGAGATGGAGACCTAGACAGATCGTGCAATTCACTTTCTCACATGTCTGGTACATGACAGAGTTGGGAATCTGACTCTGATGCCAGAGCCTGCGTCCTGAAATGCTCTACGGTAACGCCTGTCAACATGGCAGAGAGGGAAAACTCTCCGTCCTGGGACTTGCTCTCCTGGTCTGCAGCGTGCACTTGTGGACAAGTCACCCTAGCCTTAGAGCCCACCTTAGAGAGAGTCCCCATAACGTGGGGGCACAAATCAATCCCACATAGAGGGTCGGAGTGTGGTGAAGGGAGATAATTTTGTAAATAGCAGCATTAAAAAATTTAATGAAGCAGCGTTTATGTCTTCATCTTCGGGTCTTTAGTGTCTACTGGGGATTTGATGATGGATGCAAAATGAATGAATGAAATGAGAATCCCTATTGGGTTGGAGCATTTTGGCATGATTTGGAAAACAAAAGGCAAAAGGAATCATAAAGTAAACTTGATAATATCTTATTTTAGTTCAAACATCTTTGATAATAAGCCACCGAGGGGAACACACACAACAATCACACATACACGCACAGATACCACACCACACACTGCAAATGCATTCTCAAAACTCAGTGTGATTAGATTACCCGGCAAAACTTTCAATGAGCCTCAGCCATTGCCTTTCAAGTGGTCACTGACATCATGCTATCAGATGGATTTGTTTAATTGATCTGTCTTGGTTGTATCTTGGAGATAAAAATGAAGAGCTATATTTCTTCCTTTCTCACCTTTCTAGTGTAACTTTCAGGTACAAATATAGATTGAAGTGTTGCTGTTGTTAAAATGACACACTTTTTCACATAGGCTAAGATGAGAGAATTTCAGAAGAGAAATTCACCAGCTCGTGGTCCAGCCTGGGAGCCCCTCATTGCTGACCTTCCAAAGCAGTAAGAACTCAGTCGGCTCACCTGAGTTCACTGAGCACCTACTATGTGCAGTGGCTGAAGCAAAGGGATGTTAGAAAGCTGTTCTTGTCTCAGTGTAATTGCAATGTGGCTGAAGAGGCAGGACATAAATGTAGTCAATTTTACTAAACTTGCAGTTAGCTCATATGAGTTAGGACTCTTCTGGACTGAAAGTATTAAAGCCCCACTTGCGCTTTTATGGGGGGAATTAGTATAATAGGGACATATGGGTACATCTAGAACCCCCAAAACAGTGATGCTGCAAGACCTTAGGACTTCTCTAGAACCAGGGATCCTATCCATCAGAACTCACTTTTTCCTCTTCCTTCTCTCCTCTTGTTCCAGCTTTATCTGCTTCGCAATTCACATGGTATAACACGGCCACGTATAGCTCCAAAGTTTTCATTTCCTCCATTGAGAAGAAAAGATGGATGAATACTGGGGTTTCTGAATCTCAGTTTCAAACCCAGCTTGAATCAGATGCCCCCTAACCCAACCAGTTGTGGCCAGGAGGCCCAGGTCACTTTGTATAAACATCATGGACGAAAGTCCTGTCGCTGTAACCACACGGGTCAGGGAAGTGGGACTGTGCCCAGAAAAAGTGAAGAAGGGGCTGTGCAGTGGGTCCAATAGGTGTTCCCTACATTAACAATAAGACTTTATCAGCAGGAATGCTTAAGGGGTGCAAATAACATAAAAACAATCTAGAGAGGCTCAAATAATAATATAGCTAACCACATACCAAGATGTCTGCTAGTAGGCAGTCCTATGGTTGATTCAATGGCTTAACCATTTCAGGGCTCTGGGTAGGTGTCTCTGAGATAGTCTTGGAATTTTTAGACAAGAGATCCTCATATGGCTGTGTCCAAAGGCAAGAGGGTACCTGGTGAGAGAGCTCTGCTTGCATACTTCTATCTTTTATCATATAGAAAAGTTCTTGCCCAGAAACTCTCCCAGCAAACCCTTATATCTCATTGGCCAGCATTAACATCACAAGGTCAAACCTAGCTGCACATGAGGTGCATTTGCTGTGAATCAAAGCTGGGCCTTCTGCATGGAAGGTGAGAATTCTACCACTGAATCACCAGTGCCCCTGTATGTAGGGAGTAGAAGAAAGAAAATGTTTCAGACAGAGATTGATAGAAAGAGCTAAAGAGAAAGAACCAGATTAACTGGAATGACAGGAAAAAAACCAAGATGGGGTGCATTTTACTGGGAAAATAATGTCAGATTTTTAAGGAAGAGTGAAGTCAATCTTGCTACAATTAATGGTAATTTATAGTTTATGGGGTATACTTTTGCATGCTTATTAAATCTCAGACATTGGTGTAGGACTGTCAGTGGGGAAATCTTTGGAGGAAAAGATTAGCTTTCTCTTGCATGATCTAACTGTACCCTAACTAGGGACAGCAGACAAGAGCGTGAAATTCCAAGATCTTTTCTACCCTCTAAAATGTCAGCTGAGCACCTGGTGTTGATAAAGAAAAGAAAATTTAAGCTTTCTATGGTTGGACTTTTGGCTTCTAGTAGAACTTTTAGCAACAGTATCCCTTTATCAAAATAAATTTTCAATAGTTTCCCAAAATGTAGTTGAAAGCATGACTTCTTTTTGTTTTAAAATAATTTATTTTATTTTGTTGCCATTGTTGTTGAAAATATACACAGCACAACATACACCAATTCAACGGTTTCTACATGTACAATTCAGTGACATTGATTACATTCTTTGAGTTGTACAACCAGTCTCACCCTTGTTTTCCAAATTGTTCCTCCCACATTAATATAAATGCCCTGCCCCCTCAACTTCCTATTTAACCTTTCCAGCTGCTGTTGTCAATTTGATCCCATATAGATAGTTCTTTAAAAGAGCACACTGCTCAAGGCAGACTTTCTTTACTAATTAAGCTAAACTATTGTTTCGTTTAAAGAAGACTTGAGGGGATATTTTTGGTTTAAGGTTTAAAGACTATCTCAGGGCAGTAATTTCAGGAGTTCATCAGCCTCAGTGGATCACATTCAGCCTCAGTGGATGCAGAAAGTCTGGATTCCATGAGAATTTAAAATTCTGTTCTACCTTTTCCCCCTTTTGAGCAGGATTCTTCTGTAGAATCTTTGATCAAAATGTTCAGTAATTGTAGCCAGACACCATCCAGTTCTAGTCTCCTGGCAAGGGAGGGAATTGTTCATGGGGCAATTAGCCACATATCCATTTCTTCTTCCTATTCCTGACTCTCTTTCTTCCTCTGTTGCTCCAAGTGAATAGAGACCAACTGTTGTACCTTGGATGCCCGCTTGCAAGGAAAGCAGGACTTCTTTGTGTCTCTGACTTTATCTACTAACCTGCCATTGATTTCTCATCCATTTTCCCCCAGCCATCCCCAAACCCTCACTAATTCCAACTACGGGCCCCAGGCACTGTTATGATATCTTAACATAGTTTGGATAGTGTGGTTTGGAAATCAGTGAGGTATTTGCCCTAGAACAGTAGCTTCCAAACTTGTCTGAACATCAGAAAGCAATATGCTACTTTTAAATGTGAATTAGTAACTCTGGGAGAGACTCTGGAATCTGTATTTTTGACTAGTTCTCCAGGTGATTCTGGTAAGTGGCTAGGATTAGAGTTCTTGTTAAAGATAATCTTAAATTTCTTGCTGGCTTTCAAATTCTACAATTCTGTGATCTATACTAACACTTTCAAAAGTGTCTCCTGAAGAGAAATTCTACAAATTATCTCAGCACTCTTTTTTTTATTTCTTTTTTAAATAAGATATGCATGCATCTATAAAAATTCAAACTCTACAAAAGTATGTTTCCCTCTGATCCGTGACCCCAAAGTCCTCCTCCAATGTCTCCCCAGAGGAATTCAGAGTTATCAGTTTTGGTATATTTTCCCAGAGATAGCATATACAAAAGGTAGAAAACCATACACACTTGCTATTTTTCACTTAGCAATATTTCCTTCAAGATTATATCAGATCATATCTGGATATACAAAATTATCTAATTCTTTTTATTGTTTGCATTGCATTATTCTTGAATAGTATCCCTACATTAAGTTATTCCTATTGAGGATGGTTAGGTAGTTAATCTATAATGTGTGTCATATAGATGTCACACATACATGCACTTGGACGTAAATGTTTGCTCACATTTGCAAATATATCTTAGGGATACATTTCAGAGGTCTTTAATTTCTTATGATAGTGATGCCAACTTGATTTAAGTACCGTCTTCAGAGTACATTTTTGTACTCCCTGGGTGCTGCAAACAGTTAATGCACTTGGCTGCCAACTGAAAGGTTGGAGGTTGGAGTCCAGTCAGAGGCACCTCTAACAAATGGCCTGGTGACCTGTTTCTGAAAATCAGACATTGAAAACCCTGTGGAGCACTACTACTCTGACATACACGGAATCACCATGAATCAGATTGACTCAATGGCAACTGGGTTTTTTCAGACTTTTTTTTTTTTTTTAATTTACTTGCTTGGGTTTGTTTTGGCAACAATTGGCTGTTTGGTAGGTAAAGAAAAAGAAGTGGCTGAAATCTTTATTTTTAAAACATCTATCTAATAAGAATTCTACTTTTTTCATTTCAACAATTACTGACCACCTACTATAGGCAACCACTATACTTGTGGTTTTACCTAATTCATCTTATTTCAACCTCTGTGGAGTAGATAAGGAGCACTGGTGGTACAATAGGTAAACACTCGGCGAATCTATCAGCTGCTTCACGAGAGAAAAGACCTGGCAATCTGCTCCCATAAATATTATAGCCTAGGAAACCCTATTGGGGCAGTTCTACTCTGTCCTATAGGGTCACTATGAGTCGGAATTGACTTCACGGCACACAACAACATGAAGTAGATATTATTTTCTTTGTTTTACAGATGAGGAAACTGAGTCTCTGAGTAGAGACATAGACACTCGGATTCCCATATAAGTAGCAGAATTGGATTTGAAATGGTGACTATCGTTTAAGAACCCTGAATTCGTTTCACAAGACGTGATACTTGAACTGTGAAAACTAACCTAGTGAGACATCAATGTGATTTCAGGTTTAGGTTTTAAAAGCCCTCCAGGGAAGAGTAAGAATAATGTTCCACAAGGTCCTTTTCTTATCAGCACACCATTCAAGCAGGAGAAAGGACAAAACCCCCCTTTCTTCCAACATGTGAACAGAGAAATGGAAGCTTTATTATGTGAGAGGGTGAGGAACAGAAACAATAGAAAATAGTCATCCTTACTGAATTCAGTATCAGCTTATTATCTAGGTCTTTCTAAATTTCTTTCCTTGACAGTACCAATTAGCTACATCTCACGAAGAGATTTATAATCTGACAAGGCTGAAACCCTCGTAATCAGGAAGCTCCTCATTATCACTTATCTTTTGAACAGTGCAGACTGGCAGGCAATTGCTAAGCTTAAAATTGGTCAAGCTTCAAATTGGCCCAGGCTTCTTGAAGCCTCTCCCTCTGACAGAAGAGAACAAAGCTGCAGAATCTGGGGGCCTTCTCTTGAGCCCAGGGGATCCACATAAAAAAGGGGGGGGCCTTTTACAGCCTGGGGCAAGAAATCTACATTGACCTCCGACATCCGAGATTTTGTAGTCAGTAGTCACTAATTAATAGCCTGATTTTTTCAGTTTACTTTGCTTGTGTCCTGTCTTGATATGTAATATATTACCCACCATATTGCATTTGTGAAGAGGAGAAGTCAGTGAGACTTCTAATTAATAATAATGTTGGCCATTATTTATTGCCACTAGCCATCTGTCAGTTTTTGTACTGTGGTGGCTTGTGTGTTGGTGTGATGCTGGAAGCTAGGCCACCAGTATTTCAAATATCAGCAGGCCACTCATGGTGGACAGGTTTCAGCAGAACTTCCAAACTAAGACAAACTGGGATGAATGGCTAGGTGATCTACTTCCAAAAATTAGCCAATGAAAATCCTATGGATCACAACGGAACATTGTCTGACTCACTTGCTTTGGGCACATCATCAGGAGGGATTGCTTGCTGGAGGAGGACATCACGTTTGGTGAAGTAGAAGGCCAACGAGGGTGAGGGAGACACTTGGTGAGATGGATTTGGCACAAGAGCTGCAATGATGGACTTCAAAATGCCAGTGATCATGAGGATGAGGCAGGACATGGCCACATTTTGTTCTGTTGTATATGAGGTCACCATAAGTCAGAGTCAACTTGACACAGCTGTCTATTTATGTAATATTTAATATAATACTGAACATTAATTTTTTCATTAAGTAGTGTGTAAAGCTCTTTTGCTTTCTCAAATAATCTTAGCAAGAACTCTCTGAGGTGGGTCCTTCCCATTTCATAGATGAGAAAGGCGTAGCTCAGAGGAATTAAATAAAAGATCCTAAAACATATAGGAAGTGACAAAGCTGGCGTTTGAGTTCATTACTGACTGACTGCCGTCAGTGTGGTAAACATTTAAGCTCTAGTACATGTAGAAACAATCCTGTCATTTCAAATTACCAAATGGAGTAATTTTATGTTTGCAGGAGATGGACCTTGGCTTTACTTTGGGGCTGTGTTCCTTGGTTTGGGGAAAACATTGACTATACATATGTTGACGAAAGACCTTTTTCTGGAGGAACTGTGGTTTGAGGAGATTAATTGTTCTGCAGACAACATATAAGGCTGTTGTGTTCTGTGAAAAGCTTCATCTCTTCAGGCTATGAGTCCTATGATGTCTATATATTATTGCTTGATTTTGGAGAGGAATGTGTATATGTATGTGTGTGTATGTGTGTGTGTGTTTTGTTATTCAAACAATTGCCAGCTCAAAAAAGAGAGCAAAGTACATAAAATGGTAGGAAGTATTACAGACGTCATTGTCAAAATGAACCAGAGGAGGGTTCCCCTGGGTTGTCTGTGCTTTCCCTGGACTGAACTGTTGATGTCCAACAGTAACGCTATGGAAGACTTCCTAAGATCATCCTTAGGAAATACCTGGCCCTGTTGAAGTCCTTAGAACTATGGAGAGAATGGAAATTTCTACCACCTGTCATCCTGGAAAGAGGCCAGTACTGGGGTAGGACTAAGGGCTTCGTTAGAAAGCTTAAGGCTTAGATAAGAGGAGACCTTCTTTCTCTTGCTGGACCTTGTAGAGCCAGATAGATGACATGTGCTCAGTGACCCCCAAATGAGGAGATGTGAGCTGTTCCCTGAAACATAGGACAAGGTGAGGGTTAATTAAGCAGACATCCAACTGATGCCTCTTAAAATGAATTGGACCTATGGGCTCTGAGAGAAGCCAAATTTTACATTTAACTTTAAGTTCCTCTGCCTAATAATGCGCTTCCATTACCCTGAAGTCTTTGGTAAAGTCTTGGTAAATATTACAGCGTGTTCTCAGCTTTCACTTTGAGCAGCTTCTCATTGATTATACTTGCAGTGAAGTATAAGGAGGAAAAGCAGAAGACTAAGTAAAGATAGTCTGTAGCTGATGATTCCTGGTTCACAGTGTCAGACAGATCACATATGTCTATGTATTCTTCCTCTCAAAATCCCACAAAATGACAGCAAAAGGGGAAATCAGTTATTTATTCACATAACAGATGCTGTTGGTAACCCACCCACATACCTTGGGGTTTACTGTATTGTTAGATGGCTCCAGAAAGCATATAGGAAAATAAATTTTAGGAAACATCCTGGGATGTAAAACAAAATGACCAAGAGATGATCAGTAGAAGAGGAATGATAAGAAGATTAGAGGATTAATCCAGAAGGCCCCAAATTGTCATATAAGCAAGGACTCAATGAATATAGATCTTTTGCAATCTTTCTTTGGAAGCTACTAGAGTGAAGTGATACAAGGAGAAAGAGCAGCAGACTGAGGTTAGACAGCTAACCAAAATGAAAGGGTAAACCAATAAAGAAGAGGCATGAGCTCTAGGAAAACAAGGGATGTTATCCAGAAGGTTGGCAAAGGGATGGCCCTAGGAATGCAGCCTTGCAGCAAGCTAAGAGGAAAAATCAGCCCAGATGGGATCAGGACAGAAAGCTCTAGGAGGGAGGGTTCTGGAAACCTAGAAAATTAAAAATAGTAATAACAATAGTAATAAGTAAAGTAACTATGACTGCAGCAGAAATATACGATTGTACACAAAAAGAAGCGTGATTGTATTGTGAGGTGAATACTATTTTCATAGTCATAATAATTCAAACATTGACTGCTGGTTTAATTTTTTAAAAATGACATGGAATATTGGGAAAAACAAAAGGGACACGGTAGTGAGCCGAGTCCTTATGCACCACATAGGGAAGTCAGTCAATAATTTCGTAAATTGATGAGCCAGAAAATAGCAGTATATGGATACTTTCAGAAATACGGAAGTAAGTATTAGGAGAGGCTGCTTGAGTAGAGGGGGGCATTGCTTCTGGGGAGCAGAAATGAAGGGTAATGAAAGGGATGATTTTTTTCATTATAAACCCACATTATAAACCTGTACTGCCTATGTCTGACTTTCTAAATTATGTACCTGCATTTCTTTAATAAAAATTTTTAGAAGTTATTTAATAAAAAAGTCAGAACTGGTCGAAAGTGGCCTGTGATGTAGTGATAGTGGCAAGTGAGAAGAGCAAAGCTGTAGAACTGGATGACTGGTGGAAATGTCATGAAGCAGCCAGTACAGATTCATGGGACATGTAAGCCTTCCCTGGGGATGGCTAGAAAAACTTGACAAAGAGATTCTGGTAAAGAACTAAACTTTCTAAAGTCAAACTGTTTTGAGATTATTTGACAGGTTCTGCTGACAGGTCTGCTGACAGTTTTGAATGAGAATGGTAAGTGCCTGACATTCATTCTACTGCTTGTCCTCATGGCAGACATTACGAATTTGGCATGGCTCTGTGTCATGTACAAAGGAATAATCAACTAGCAGGGTCCACCATGGACATGGAAAAGAGGAATGGCAGCACATTTGCAAAAATCCTTCTGGCCTCAGAATCCTTCTCAACATAAAGCTCTAGGAGCCATAGCCTTGGACGCAGTTTACCATCCCTAGTGTAAAAGCCCACCTTCTCTATGTTAGTTTGGGTCCTTCAAGAAACAGACGCCAAGGTAAGATTAAATATGCAAGAAATTTTTTAGGAGAAATGACTGTAAGAGAAAATAGAGAGAAAAGAGAGGCTGGGAGAGCCTCATTGCAAATTTGTACCCGAATAAAAGAGAGAAGTCCTAAGTATATTTCTAACGAAATTTAAGGCTACTGGGGAGTCCTGCGTCTCCCAGGAATGGGCCTGCCTTAGTTTCCCTGTCAGGCTCAGTCATTGGCCATGGGAAGTGTGGCCTTGGCCCACATTTAGTGATGCACTGCAGACATGGGGCTCTTAGCCAATTATACTACCGGTAGCTGGAGGTCTGTGGTGCACATTCCCATGACCATTGCATCGCACCTTGGGAAATCAAGAGAGAGGAGTAGGTTTCAGACTGGCTTGTGAAACTGGAAGGGTGGGCGTTTGCTTCTAGACCAACCTGCTCTGGAATCCCAGGTATGCCCGTAGAGTGACAAGAGAAGATTGAGGAATTAGAGTGTAGGCCTAGTGTCACTGAGACACTAGGCTCAGGGATGGCCCATGGCCAGACCTGGGTTAGCCCGAATTTGGGCAATGAGATGAGGAGACAAATCCGAATCAAGACCCAAGACCTCTCTGATGTATTTGTCAAGGACTTCAAGGCACTGATGCACATATTTCTGTTCCTATCAGTGGTTCAGAAGAAGCTGTTTTGATCAGTAATTAAGTTAGAAGCTGCAATTAGTAGCATTACTAACAACAAAAACATTAATAAGCACCCACTAAGTACTTGTTCCTATATAGTAGGTATTAAACACACAGTTCTTGACCTCCAGGTACCTGGAGTTGAGTTGTAGAATAAACAAATTCAACTAGTGTGCTTTGTCTGCATGTGGACACACACACACACACAAACACACATGCACCAAAAACAAAATACAAGCAACTTCTCCCCTCACTTCAAAGAGAGACCTTTGTACTAAATAGCCCCAAAAGCCAGTTATTTCGTCTGGTACTTCATCAAAGAAGCAAAGATTTGTTTTCAGTGCTAGATAATTTATTTTTAAACTCTAGTTACTGTTTTCTCCAAATTCAGGTCATATAAATCTTATTTTGAACTCATTTTTGGCATCATGTCTATGGAACTAAACAGACCTTATCGCTTGGATTAGTGAAAAGCATTATTTGTGTCATTTAAGGCAAACATTGGTCATTTAAACACATCTGTTGCAGTTGATTCCTGTTGAAAGCTAGTGGCATTGATGCAGTTGTCAAAGCGTGTGCTCCCTTTGAGGTACTTATACACAGTGCTTACGGCTCTCTGTTCTCTAACTCAGTATGTGGTGAGTTGGGTCTTTCCCTGCTTCCAAATCTATATATCCAAGTAATACATAGCACAGGATGATTCCAAGTTTGATTTATATATTCCAACTATTTAGCTTCAGTACTCTCTGAAATAATGTTTCTATCCCCATTGAACAGATAGGGAAGCTGTGTTAGAGAAGTCATTCGAGGTCGCACCATGAGTCATGAGGTCCTATCAGAACATGAGCGCTTGGCTTCATCTCTACTTTTGTGTGCTGGTCGTGTGTTTTATTTGGTCCAGCGTCATGTTGCCAGCAGCCATCTCCACCAAATCCAGACTCTAATGATCAATCAGAGTAGCTGGCAGAAAAGTCATCTTTGTCATCAACAACTATTTGTTGTTGTTAGTTGTTGTCGAGTCGGCTCTGACTCATAAAGACCTTATGTATAACAGAAAGAAACATGGCCCAGTCCTGCACCATTTTCACGACTGTTGGTACCTTTGAGTCCATTGCTGTGGCTATCATGTCAATTACTCATTTTCACTGACCTTCTACTTTACCAAACATGATGTGGTTTTTTAGCAATTGGTCTTTCCTGATAACCAAAGTAAGCAAGCCAAAGTCTTATCATCCTCCCTTCTAAGGAATATTTTGGTTGTATTTTTTCTAAGACTCATTTGTTTTTTCTGCTGGCAGTCCACAGTATATTCAATATTCTTCATCAACACCAGTTATTTAATGACACCACATTTTTTTTTTTCTCTCAAATCTACCTTCTGAATATAAAAGGAATAAGGAAAGGACTTAAGGCGTTTTTGGTTCTTTCTCCCAGCTAGTAATCGTAGTAAAGTTGCTAATAGGCCATTTTATCCATCTGTAGAGAAAGGCTAACGGTGCTTTTTATTGCATTCTGCTTTCAAAAAAGTATCTAGGACCAACTGAAAATGATGAGACACCCCTCTCTGAAAAAGAGGAGCTCCCCAAATGACGAATTCTAAAAGCGTTGATCACTGAGATGCTAATTGGACACCCCAAATAATCTAACACTTCAAGGGCTGCACATTTATTAAGTGTCTTGGCCACATCCTCCCATTAGCACTAATGAACATCTCAGAGACCTGCTTGGCCACATTCCCATCACTTATACCAAGTTAAGGACATCCACCACCTTGAAAACTCAAAGTACTTCCCCTCCCTGGGGAGTTTTTTCATCATGATTCATCTGGAGTGTATTCCTAACGCTATAGTAATAAAAAACAATTGAATTAATAACATGCTACATTTGGAAAGATGATTCAGGATTTGTCTGAGAAGTGGCAGTGCCTTGGGGTTTCTTGTTTGTTCAAATGCCAAAAATAAGAAGGAACATTTGGCAGAAACTCAGTTCTTGAAGATAGTGTAACATTCTAACCATTAAATGCGAGGAAAAGGTTTCCTAATTATTATTTTTATCTAATAGGTAACTTCTGAAATTTCTCCCATTAGCTTTAACTGTAACTTTAATTTTACCACAGCCACAGAACCAGAAAGAAAATTATGCTGCAATTTCTACTTTCCGCAGACAGTTACTCTGTGGTTCATTTTTAGAGTAAAGGAAAAATGTATGAAAAAATCAACTGTGAACCCCAAAGTATTCATTGGAAGAATGTAATCTTCACGAGGAAATCAAGAAATCAAATAACATTTTACCTTAGAGACTATCATGAGGGAAAAAGCAACACATTTCAATTTTGCTTAAAAAGGCATTCTACTGGCAATTTCCAGCATGCGTATACACACACGCACAGGACACATAACCTTCACACACCCTCTCATACACTCACAGAAATACCCTCAATGCAGTAGCCTCACACACATTCTCACAAGTACAATAGTTCACAAGCAACTTCACACCCACTCACACAAATCCTTCATAACATCCTTATTCACGCCCCAAACGCTCTCACGTGCCCTCACACACACTCACATATACCCTCACACATACATACCCACACACACACCATACATACACCCTCATATATATATCCTCTCATACACACATTCTCATTCTGTTATCTGGATTCTGTGGCATATGTTGATACCTACATAGTCATTTTCTTTTGGGTTGGGCCAAAAGGAGAGCATTTTAAACAAATATTTTCAGGGAGACTAATTATGTGATATGTAAATAGATGTTCTGAAATCAGTGTATATGTGGGATGTGTGTATATGTGTGGTCAAATAAGTTTGAGAAATTGTGAGACAAAGTTAGACAGGTTTTGTCTAGATAAAATTTCTCAGAGCCTTTAATGAGCTAATGGGTTCCATACAGCCCTAACAGAGGTATATTTTATAGAGCGGTGCTTTCCAATATGGTAGCCACTTGCCATACGTGGCTATTGAGACCTTATGTGACTTGGTCAATCTACTGAGGGACTAGATTTTAAATTTTATTTAATTTTAATCAATTTAAATTTAAGTATCCACATGTCTCTACTGATCCCTTGACATGTGATTGGTCTGAGTTGAGATGGCCCCTGTGGTGTGGTGTCCTTCTTCCTGACCCACTTCACTTGGCCTCCTACCAGCTGATAAGAGCCTGCTGTTCTCATTGGGCAATATTTTTTTTAAGTTCTCCTTTCATCTTTCATTCTCCACAACAGACCTTCATTCCTTGGTAGAAGTGTAGGCTGGTGTTTTCTGCTTTCCAGTAAGGAATCAGAGCAGAGGCACATACCTGTGTAATGGGGCAGGAGTGAAGAGGGATGCAATTTGTTTCTCCATGTGGGGATTGTGGATTGCGGGCTCAATTTTGCTTTTTGCTAACTCATTCTAAACATCATTGGATCCTTAGTTTGAGCAGGTGCAATTCAAATGAATAACCTCGGCAGGTGTCTGCACAAGAAGACAGCCTCGCTCATCACTCTTTGTGAGAATTAACTGCTTACTCTTTTCAACATAATATGCAGACAAGATGGCTGCAATGCATTGGGCTGTGCTTAGGGCATCCAGTAACAACAACCAGAGTTGTTTTTCTGTATATTTTATGAGGAGGTGGAGGTAGTTGGTAACGATGTTTACTTTGGGTGGATGTGATTAGTCAGATTCTAAATCTAGCCACCATTTTTTTTTTTAATGATAAGAATTATAAATGGGCCTCAAATAATAGTGATCATGTGGAGACTGTGAACATGGTATTGATACTGCATTCTCTTCAAACAAGAAAATGACTTTGGATTCGTGTGGAAGTAGGTCAAAGTCTTTCCTATAAAAAACCAACCCAAATCAACTGCCACTAAACAAAAACGTTATGCTTTGTATGACTATCGTTCCCTTAATGGAGAATATAATGAGTTTTTAAAAGTTTTATTGTGGTGAAATATATATCACATATATCACATTTCAACCATTTTTACATGAACAGTTCAGTAGTATTAATTATGTCAATCATGTTGTGCAACCATCAGTACTGTTTCCGTATCTAATGAATTTTTAAAAATTTTTTTAGTGTGCTTTAGGTGATCTAATGAGTTTTTCGATTGTGGTAAATATATTGATAACAGAACATTTGCCATTTCTGCAGTCTTCACATGTACACTTCACTGACATTAATTACGTTTATCATGTTGTTTAATCATCACCATTAACTGTTGCCGAATTTTTTCATCACCCTTAATAGTAGCTCAGTGTCCCCTGAGCATTGTGTCTCCCTTCCCCCAGCCCCCACCTACTCCTGGTCGCCACTAATAAACTTTGATCTCTATACACTTGCCTATTCTAGCTATTTCATGTAAGTAGTTGTTGTTAGTTCCGAATCATAGCAACCCCACATACAACAGAATGAAACACTGCCTGGTCCTGTGCCATCTTTACAATCATTGCTATGCTTGAGCCCATTGTTGCAGCCACTGTGTCAATCCACCTTGTTGAGGGTCTTCCTCTTTTTTACTGACCCTCTACTTTACCAAGCATGAAGTCCTGATGTCCTTCTCCAGGGACTGGTCCCTCCTGATAACATGTCCAAAGTACATTAGACGAAATCTTGCCGTCCTTGCTTCTAAGAAAGATTCTGGTTGTACTTCTTCCAACGCATATTTGTTTGTTCTTCTGGCAGTCCATGGTATATTCACTATTCTTCACCAACACCGTAATTCAAAGGCATCAATTCTTCTTCAGTCTTCCTTATTCATTGTCCAACTTTCACGTGCATATAAGGCGATTGAAAACACCATGGCTTGGGTCAGGTGCATCTTAGTCCTTAAAGTGACATCTTTGATTTTTAACACTTTAAAGAGGTCTTTTGCAGCAGATTTTCCCAATGCTATGTGTTGTTTGATTTATTGATTGCTGCTTCCATGTTTATACAATATTCCTCCTTTTATGGCTGACTTATTTTACTCAGCATAGTGTTTTCAGGGTTTATCCATGTCATAGAATGTATCAGGGCTTCATTTCTCTTTATGGCTGAGTAATATTCCATTGCATGTATATACCACATTTTGTTTTTCCATTCATCTCTTGATGGACATTTTAGCTGTTTCCACCTTTTGGCTACTGTGAATAGTGCTACAGTGAACATTGGTGTACACGTATCTGTTTGTGTTTCTGCTTTTAAATCTTTTGGGTGTATATCTAGAGGTTGAGTCACTGGATCATATGGTAATTCTATGTTTAACTTTTTGAGGAATTGCAAAAAACTCTTTTCCACAGCAGCTGTAACATTGTACATCCTCACCAGCAATGGACGAGGGTTCCAATTTCTCCACATCCTTGCCAACACCTGTTGTTTACCATATTTTTAATCATAGCCATCCTAGTGGTTGTGAAGTGATATCTCACTGTGGTTTTGATTTGCATGTCCGTAATGACTGATGATGTTGAGCATCTTTTCATGTCCTTGTTGGCCATTTGAATTTCTTCATTGGTGAAATGATCTAATACATTTTAAAATGTTGCTCCTGGACCTGGTTTGCAAGACCTTTCACAGCCTGGCTCTTCAAGTCTCACCTAGAACCATCCACCCCTGGGCCTACCCCCCTCATCTCTTCCGGAAGGTATAGCAACACGAAAGATGCAATCCTTATGGAAGATGCAACAGTAGGCTGCCATGTTTGGAGATAGAATATTTTACTTTCTAAGCCTTAAGTTCCCTATCTTTAAGAAGAAGGTAATAATAATAATACCTATTTACAAGGTTGTGTGAATTAAATGAAATAATTGACTAAAGGTTCTTTACCACGTGGTTAATACTCAGTAAATGTCAGATATCATGGTAATTGTGTTCATCCCTTTCTTGGCCATGACTGACTGGGCCGTGAGTGTCAGAAACCAATGAATAGGCTAACCAGCATCCTATGCCAAGAACTCGACAACTTAATAAACTCTCTCAGAAATCTGACGGGAAAATGCTAAGAGGAAAAGACTATTACTTAACAAAACTGAAGTTGAAAGGTTGAGATATAGAAGAAAGGTCACACTGGGAAACCATGATGGATCACAGGCAAGATTAATTTCTAGGCCTTGTTGACCTCTGCCTTCCGTGAACATCTATTAACTGTCCAATTTACTCCTTTAATCATATACTGCCTTATGTTACTTTTGACTTTTGAGTGCATATGTATTGTTTTTGTTTCCCTGTATCAGTTAGAGTCCAGATAAGAAAACTGCAACTATTTTAGGAATCTCAGACAGAGATAATTTAATGTAGGGAATTGGTTGAACAGGTGTTAAAAGGGCTGAAAAGTAAAACAGGGGACGTGACATTAGCAATAGCAGGAAACCAGTACCAGCCCTAGGACTGGAGAGAAAAAAGATAAAAGTTTCTAAAGTCAAGGATGTGGGGTTGTTTTCTGGGAGCTGGACCCGTGGTAGTTTGCCAGCAGGAGCTGGGATCATGAAGAGAGGGCTATCCTGCAGAAATGGAGCCACAGAGGAGCAGCCACTGCCAGAGGTACCACTTGAAGCTGAGAGTGGAGAAGTACTCTAGCTTCTCCCCTCTTCTTGTTCTTCAGTCTTGTATCAGTGCCTCCCGTTGGCCAAACCACCTGAAAGTCAAAGGCCAAAAGAGCCAGAGGAATCTAATTCCCTAAGGAATGGAGCTAAGAGCTAAAAGGCATATGACCATATAAGGGCCTGACCATATAAGCTGCTCAAGGGCAAGGATTATTTCATCTACTGGGTGTTTCCTGGGTAATTGACATGTATTATTGCCTCTGTTTGAGGTGTGATTCTCTCTAAAGATAAGAACTGTGAGAGGAGAAACATTGAAATTCCATAATCAAATTCAAGAGAACAGGCTTAAAAGTAAGAAGGATATTTTTAAACTCCTAAAACTCTGCAGCTCATGTCTAATGTTTTCCAGTTACAACCTGTCTTAGTCATCTAGTGCTGCTATAACAGAAATACCACAAGTGAATGGCTTTAACAAACAGAAATTCATTTTTGCAGTTTAGGAGGCTGGAAGTTCAAATTCAGAGTGCCGGCTCTAGGGGAAGGTTTTCTCTGTTGACTCTCGGGGAAGGTCCTTGTCTCCTTTCAATCCCTGTGGGCCTGGCGTTCCTTGGGGATCTCCATGTGTCTTGGCATCAATCTTCTTCTGGGTCTAGGAGGTTCTCAGCACAGGGACCCAGGTTCAAAGGATGTGCTACACTCCTGGCTCTTCTTTACTGGTGGTAGTATGGTCCGTCTCCCTCTTCTTCCTTCTCTCTCCTTGTATCTCTTGCAAGATAAAACATGTGACTCAAGCAAGGGTATTACTTGAGTAAGGGTGTGACTTGAGTAAAGTGGGACTTGAGTCACACCCTTTGTAAGGCCCTGACTCAAGATACACCCCACAGTGATCCTGCCTCATTCACATATAGAGATTAAGATTTACAACACATCACAAAGTGGATATAATTTAATATAGGGAATTGGTTATACAGGTGATAAAAGGGCTGAAAAGTAAAACAGGGGACGTGAGATTAGCAATAGCAGTAGCAATTACATCAGATCACAAAATGGAGGACAACCACACAGTACTGGGGATCATGGCCTAACCAAGTTGACACATATTTTGGGGGACACAATTCAATCCATGGCACAACCTAATGACTCAGATTTTTGGGAGGAAGATTTTGTTTTAACAAATCTTGATTAGCAATGTGATCAGCCTTCTCTCCTGGATGGGGAGAGAATGATTACCAGGAGGCTAGCTGTGAGCTGAACTAGATAACTTTGCACTTGAAAGAAAGTAATTTTGTGTCCATTATATCAAGGATATTTTAACTAGCATCTAAGTAAATGTTTGCACATGACCTATGTTGGCGATACATTCTGAACTTTAGGTAATATTTTATTGAATTGCTTTGCTACTTTCCCATGTCACTCTGATATATACAAATATGGGTGCGTGTGTGTATGCATTTTTTTTTTAACTGCATCTCAATTAAAATGTCAAAGATGTCAAAGCAATTGAAAATCAGAGGTAGCTCCTACACTGTTAAAGCTAATTTTAGTTCCCCTCTGCAGTGTCAGAAATTGTATCCACTTGTAGAATATTACTGGGTGGCAAAGGTTTTGCCATTTCCATGACCTCATGGCAGAGAGGTGGATTTCAACAAAACTGGCTATTAACATCTTACTGTGGCTGGACACCAACTAGTAAAGTGAGCTAGAATCCTTCAACATCTGGAAACCCTAAAGGAATTCCTTCCAACCCTAGTATTAACTCATCCTGACACTTGTTCCATTAGTTCATGCTTTGCCTCAAGGAGTTCACCCATGGTGTATTTATTTTTAAACCGATCTTTGCAAGAGCTATCACCTTGCTGACAAACAAATCAAAGACTTACTGAATGTTGAGCTGAAAATATCCCTGGATATCCATGGAGCCTGGGATTAGATAGTTGTGAACTTCTTTGTTTGTAACCTAACTTGCTGCATTCCATACATTTGTCTCCTGAGGTCATCCTTAGTTTATAAAAACATTATCCTTCCTGCCATTTATAGGTAGATTCAAGCCAACTATATGGGTGTAGATCTAGCCTCTTTTAGAAGACAGTGATGATGACCTCCAACTTTCGACACTTTCTATCTCTCCATCATTTCCTGAATATGGAGTCCACTAGTGAGGACTCAAGTCTCATTTCCACCCCTTTTTGTGCATCAGGCACTTAGAGTTGGCTGCTTGTGGGGTGTCTGCCAGGCCCATGTTAACCCTGATCCTCTGAGAATTGCCCTTTTCCATACACACATAGGATTGGACCCAAGGCAATAAACAATCTTGTTTATACAACTTGACTTCATCCCACTTTAATTGGAGCAGAGTGGTCAATCATGTGACTTATCCAAGCCAGTCATATTTTCTCTCCCTAGACTTTGGAACTGAGAGACTGCTAATCAGGGTGGTCTGCTGCTTTGAACAAAGGAGATATGATTTGGGGAGCTGTAAGCAGCCATTTTCTGCTAACAACATAAAGTACAAGCGGAATTAGATGTAAAGACAAGAAAGAACAAAGGAGATATGCAGAGAAAAGCCAAAGAGAAATGCAGTCAGTGTTGCCTGATATATTAGTTATCTATTGCTACACACAAAAAATACCCAACATTCAGTAGCTTAAAACAATAAAATTTTATTATCTGATACAGATGCTAAAGGTTATGAATCCAGGAGTGACTTAGCTTGGTATTTGTGGCTCAGGGTCTCTCATGAGGTTGTAGTCAAGATGTTGGCTGGGGCTGGAGAATGCACTTTCAGTCTCACTCATGTGGCTCTTGTCAGGAAGCTTCAGTTCCTTGCCACATGGTCCTCTCCATAGGGCTGCTCACATGACATGGCAGCAGGCTTCCCCCAGCATGAATGATCTGAGAGCAAGAGAAAGCACCCAAAATGGTGGTGGAGCTCAACTCCCTTCCTTCTGAGTGTGGGCTGGACTCAATGACCTACTTTCAAAGAATAGAGTGTGGAGTGAGAAAAACAGTAACTATACAGTGGAGAAACCTGGCAGATACCAGCTGAACCAGGTGATCAAGTTTAACATCACCAGTGGTAAGTCATGTTGATATCATGTACCCCTGATATGATACAATGAGAAGGGAACCTCATCTTGTGATATTCTTCCCCAAAATATGTAACCCCCAGGTAATTCTGGGAAAACATCAGACAAACCCAAATTGAGAGACATTCTACAAAATACCTAACCAGTACTCTTCAAAAGTTTTAAGGTAATACAAAACAAAGACTGAGAAACTGTCACAGAATTTAGGAGGTTAAGGAGACTTGATAACTAAATATATTATGGAATCCTGGAATAGAAAAAGGACATTAGAGGGAAAACTGTTGAAATCTGAATAACACCTGCAGTTTAGTTAATAGTATTGTACTGAGGTTAATTTCTTAGTTTGACCAATGTACCATGGTTATGTTAACATTAGGGGAAGCTGGGTGAAGGGTATATAGGAACTCTCTGTACTATCTTTGTAACTTTTCTGTAAATCTAAAATTATTCCAAAATTAAAAAAAAAAATTCAAAAGTAAAAACAAACAAAAATGATGTGCAAACTGATCAGATAGCGATGAGTCCTGAGTGGGAATGGACCTCTTAGGTAGGAGGACTAGGTTAGATTTGTATGTGGGTGGATGGGATAGTCCCAGAAGTCATCTCAGAGAAAATAATAACTCACTGCTACCAAAGAGGGTAAAAGATATAGCTGTAGGATCATGGACTATTCAGGGAATTTCTAATAGGTTTATATAAGCACAACGCAATGGAGTCGGGGGAGGTAAGAGAGAGTAACATGAATGATGCTAGAGAAATAGTCTGGGGTTCTTTGGATGACATTGACATAGCATTGGCTTCTTACTGGAGCTCTTAAGAGACAGTGCTATGTCCTCTAGCCCTGGGATAGATCTACCAGTCAGGATAGCCTTGATTATACTGAGGTTATAAAATACATGTATCCCTACATGTCAGTGGCTGAAAACAAAGGTTTATTTCTCACTTAAGCTCCATGTCCATCGTGAGCTGGTGGAGGGGCTGTGTTCTATGTTGTCTTTACTCAAGGACCCAGGCCAAAAGAGTCTCCATCATCAGTGATTGATCTAGCCAAGGGAAGAAACAGTGACAAATCACACATCAACTCTTAAAGGCTCTGCCTGGACGTGACATACATTGCTTCCATTAACATTTCATTGGCCAAAGCAAAACATGTGGCCAGATCTAATTTCAAAGGTGTGGGAAGTTCAATCTTACCATTCATCTGGAAGGAGCTAGGGTGGAATATTGGTGAACAGTCCCAATGTCTATCATAATAGGTAACCCTTGGCAGAGAGCCACCAGCGAGTGTCACCAGCGAGCCTTTCTGCCTCCTTATCCTTTTCTTTTTCTTTCTGCCCTCTTTATATCTTTTTATCTTTGTTCTTTCTTCTGTTTCCTTAATTTAAAAAATTTCTGATGTAAAAATGACATACTCAAACTGTAAAAAATTCAAAGAATACTGAAACACACAAAATCATTTTCCCCGTATCTCCACTCTTGCCAGAGATAATCACTCTTAGCAGGTTGGTGGACATAGTTCCAGACCATATTTATAGACTACAATTATAAATATTATAGTATACTTTTAAATTACAAAGATAGGATCACACAATGCATGTTCTTTTACAACTTTCTTTTTTAAATTTAACAGCATATCTTAGATATCTCTCCTTGTTTTTAAGTCAAGAGACAACTACAACAAAACATTAACAACAATCATTTATTGAACACCTGTTACATGCCTCTTACTGTTTTAGGGGCAGAAGATATGGCCCTGAACAAGAGCATGTCTCTGCCCTCAAAGATGTTATATTCTACTGAGCAGAGATGAGTCTTTGGTTCTGACTAACTGCTTGTGAAACCTTAGCCAGATGTTTAAGCATCATTGGGCCTGCATATGTGTTTGTGTTCATGCTTTTATTTTCAACAACTGAAATAGCAAGAGGCTGACCATAGCTATACTTATGGGTCTAACTTGAACTGTATTATTTAGGATTTTTGTTGTTTTTGTTGCAAACAACAGACACTGACTCTCACTAACTTAAGCAAGAAGGAATTAATCGGAAGAATCTTGTGTAGCTCAGAGACCAGAAGGAAAACCTGGACAATTATGTCTGGGGAAGGGCAGGAACCAGGGGTTCTTGGGGGATCTCAGCAGCAGGAAGGCATGGGTTGGTTCTGTAGGGTGCTGCTATTGGATGACTCATCTCCAACTGCCTTCCCTCCCTGGGTGCCTCTGTAGGAGATTCAGCTGTATTGCATATATCTATAAGGAGCCCTGGTGGTGCAAATGGTTAAGCCCTCAGCTGCTAACTGAAAGCTTGGTGGTTTGAAAGCACCCGGTAGCTCAGCAGGAGAAAGAAGTTGCAGTCTGCTTTTGTAGATTACAGCCAAGAAAACCCTATCAGGCAGTTCTACTCCGTCACATGAGGTCATTATGAATCAGAATTGATTTGATAACACCCAACAACAACGTATATATCTATACTACATTATCTACATATCTATCTATCTGTCTGTCTACACAGTTACATTAGGAATAGGTTCGGATAGCTATCCAGAAAAATGCTAAAAGCATTTATCTATGATGAGTCAATTATTGATAATGTTTTTTCTTTTTGTTTATTGCAGTATTTTCCAATTCTTCTAAAATGAACACACTATTTGTGAAATTTAAAAAAAATGGTAATAAAGAGTGATAAAGGAAATATATGCTGTAGCCACTTATTAAATGTCCCAACGTGTTGCAGACAGTTTGTACTCTATTACTAACCTGAAGGTTGGTGGTTCAAACTCACCCAGCAGTGCCACAGAAGAAAGGCCTGGTGGTCTGCTTCCATAAAGATTATAGCTAATCTAACTCACACACACACACAAAAGACCAGACTTACTCGTCTGACAGAGATTGGAGAAACCCCGAGAGTATGGCCCCTGGACACCCTTATAGCTCAGTAATGAAGTCACTCCTGAGGTTCATTCTTCAGCCAAAGATTAGACAGACCCATAAAACAAAACGAGTCTAAAGGGATACACCAGCCCAGGGGCAAGAACAAGAAGGCAGGAAGGACAGCAAAGCTGATAATGGGGAACCCAAGGTCGAGAAGGGGAGAGTGTTGACATGTTGTGGGGTTGGCAACCAATGTCACAAAACAATATGTGTATTAATTGTTTCATGAGAAACTAGTTTGCTCTGTAAACCTTCATCTGAAGTATAATAAAATAAATTAAAAAAAAAAAGATTATAGCTAAGAAAACCCTGTGGAGCAGTTCTACTCTGTAACACATCCAGTGGCCATGAGTCAAAATCAGTACGACAGCAGTGGGTTTAGTTGCTTATTGTCCAGCCTTTTTATGCTGTCTGCTTTTCATGGCTCCTTAATTACTGGTAAAAATAGGAAGAGCAGACAAAGGTAGGTCGTATGTCAAGTACTGTTGTGGATTGAATTGTGTCCCCCAAAAACGTATGTCAACTTGGTTAAGCCATGATTCCCAATATTATGTGACTGTCCACCATTTTGTCAGCTGATGTGATTTTCTTATGTGTTGTAATTCCTATCTCTATAATGTTAATGAGATGGGATTAGCGGCAGTTATATTAATGGGGCAGGACTCAATCTACAAGATTAGGTTGTGTCTTAAGCCAATCTCTTTTGAGATACAAAAGACAGAAGCAAGCAGAGAGACAAGGGGACCTCATACCACCAAGAAAGCAGTGCCAGGAGCAGAGGGCATCCTTTGGATTTGGGGTTCTTGTGCGGAGAAGCTCCTAGACCAGGGGAAGATTAATGACAAGGACCTTCCTCCAGAGCCAACAGAGAGAGAAAGTCTTCCCTTGGAGCTAACGCCCTGAATTTGGACTTCTAGCCTACTAGACTTCAAGAGAAGAAACTTCTGTTTGTTGAAGCCATCCACTTGTGGTATTTCTGTTATAGCAGCACTAGATGACTAAGACAAGTACTAAAGAGAATTTAGTGTTAAAGCTGTAACTCGTCACTTTTTCTCACTATACTCATTGCCATTCTTACAAAATTGCCTTAATGGTTTATTAACAAATTACCTTTTTTTGGTTATACAACTTGAAGAATGTAATAAATATCACTAAATGGTACATGTAGAAACGAATTGGTTTATGTTTTGCTGTGTATATTCTCAACAACTACAAAATAAATAAAATTATTTTTAAAAATTACTCTTTTTTCCTGCTTTCAAAATTCATTTGTGTATATGTTGTAACATTAAAACATTACAAAACTGTGTGGTTTTGAAAGTGAAATGACTTTACAATTCCTCCCTCAGTTCCAATAATAACTGTTAATGGTTTAATCTACATATCACACACACACACACACAGAGTTTGTTTCCTAAATGAAAATGGAATCGGCATGTATTGCTTTGCAGCTTGCTTTTTTTTTTTTTTTTTTTTTTTAATTGTACTTCAGGTGAAGATTTACAGAACAAATAGTTTCTCATTAAACAGTAGTACACGTCTTGTTTTACGACATTGGTTAACAACCCCACGACATATCAACCCTCTCCCTTCTCAACCTTTTTATTTTGGTGAAAATATACATAGCCAAAGATACACCATTTCAAAAATTTCTACATGCGTGGTTCAGTAACATCGACTACGATCTTCCAGTTGTGCTATTCTCACTTTAGACGAAGGTTTACAGAACAAAATAGTTTCTCATTAAACAGTTACTACACATGTTGCCCTATGACAATGGTTAACAACTCCACTACATGTCAGCACTGTCCTTACTCAACCTTAGGTTCCCTATCACCAGCTTTCCTGTCCCCTTCTGCCTTCTAGTCCTTGTCCCTGGACTGCTGTGCCTCATTAGTCCCGTTTTGTTTTATGGGGCTGTCCAATCCCCCGCTGAATGGTGAACCTCGGAAGTGATTTCACCACTGAGCTAAAAGGGTGTCTGCGGGCCATACTTTCGGGGTTTCTCCGCAGCTTGCTTTTTTTCATGTCAAATTTATTTTAGACATTTTTCTTGTCAGTTGAAAGGGCTCAGTCTCATCTTTTTTTTTTTTTTTTTATTTTTTCCCATACAAAAATTTATACATACATTGTTATGTGACTCTAACTGCTCTCCTCATTCTGTGATGGCACACTCCTCCCTTCCACCCCTGATTCCCCATGTCCATTCAACCAGCTCCTAACCCTCTCTGCCTTCCCATCTCACCTCTGGACAGAAGCTGCCCATTTAGTCTCTCGTATCTTCTTGAGCCAGGAGTTTGGGAGTATTCCATCCTTTTCTATGCTCTGAAATACCTTTAGGAGTAGTGGTGTTAACTTTTCTCTGAAAATTTGGTAGAATTCTCCAGTGAAGCCATCCGGGCCAGGATGGCCACCAAACACATGAAAAGATGTTCAATGTCATTAACCATCATAGAGATGCAACTCAAAACCACAATGGGATATCATTTCACTCCCACTAGGATGGCTAACAGAAAATAAAAACAAAACAGAAAACAGCAAACATTGGTGAGGATGTGGGGAAGTTGGAACCCTTACCCCTTGCTGGTGGGAATGCAAAATGATACAACCATTGTGAAAAACAGTGTGGCAGTTCCTCATAAAACTAAAAATTGATCTGCCATATGACCCAGCAATTCCACTCCTAGACATAGACCCGAAAAACTTGAAAGCAGAGACTCAAATAGAGACTTGTATACCTATATTCATTGCAGCACTACTCACAGTAGCCAAAAGGTGGAAACAACCTAAATGCCCATCAACAGATGAATGGGTAAACAAAGTGTGATACCTACATACAATGGGAATACTACTTAGCCAGGAGAAGAAATGAAGTCTTGATATATGCTACAATGTGGATAGAGCTTGATTATGCTGAGTAAAATAAATCACTCACAAAAGGACAAATATTGTATAACCTCACTTATCTAAAAAGACTAGAAAAGGCAAATATATAGAGACTAAAGTTTATTGGTAGTTACCAGGGGCAGGAGGGAGGGGGAAGGGGGGGTTAATGGTGATGGAATTATCACATTGATTAAGGGTAGGATTGCACAGCTAATGATTATAATTGCTGTCAATAAGTTGTACACCTGTAAAAAGTTGAACTGGTAAAAGTTGTGTGGTAGATATATTTACAACAGCAACAACAACAACAAAGAGTAGCTGCTGAGGCTGCTTATGTACAACCAAAAACGTCATGGGATTTGGTTCCTTGGTTTGGAGGTTTAGGGTCATGGGTTCATGGGACATTCCAGTTAATTGGCCTAATAACATGTTTAGTGCTTCTGTTCTACCTCCTAGTTCATTGCATAGTCCCTGGAGTCTTAAAATCTTACAAGTGGCCATCCAAGGCCTGACTTTTGTTCTCTATTCATGTGGAGGAACAGGAAAGAGGAGAGTCAGGAATAGAAGGAGGATATGAAATGTGTGACTAATTGCCTGTATGAACAACTGCCTCCTTTGTCAGGAGACCGGAATAACTGGATGGTGCCCGGCTACCATTACTGAACTTTTTGATCAAAGATTCTGTAGAAGGATCCTGGTCAAAAGGGGGAAACTGTAGAACATAATTTCAAATTCTCATGCATTCCAGGCTTTCTGGAGCCAAGGGGGCTAGATAAACCCCTGAAACTATTGTCCTGTGATAATCTTTAAAATTTAAACTAAAAATATCCCCTAAGGTCTTCTTAAAATCAAAGAATAGTTTAGCTTAACTAGTAAAGAGTCTGCCTGGAGCATTGCGATCTTTTAAGAACTATCTATATGGGATCAAAGTGACAACAGCAACTCAAAAAATTAGATAGGAACGTTAGGGGGCAGTGAGTTTATGTTAATGGGGGAGGAACAACTCAGAAAAGGAGGGTGAGAATGGCTGCACAACTCAAAGAATATAATCAATGTCACTGAATCGTACATGTAGAAATGGTTGAATTGGTGTATGTTTTGCTGTGTACATCATTGACAACAATAAAATCAAATTTAAAAAGGAAAAAAAAGTGACTTTCTAAGTCTGCAGGAGACAACATGTTTGCTTTTGGTTTAATTATCAGTTAGAGGACAATATATCTGAGAAGAGAGTGTGATTATTGTCTATACCCTATCCTCTCTCATGGTCTCTATTTGAGAGGCAGGAAGAGATGCCCAGGGGCTATGTGAGGTTGTCAACCAGGATGTCAACTGGCTATGGTGACAATGAAAAGAGGTAAGGATCATTTCAAAAAGTTATTGTTTTATTTATTCAAGATATTTGGAATATTAAAATACTGATGGTAAATTTGGCCTCAGCATTAAAATACTGATGGTAAAATTAAAGATGATCAAATACTATTATCCTCCCCTTCCAGGTTGCATACAACTTCCCCCTAATCAACAAGTAGCTCTTCTCTAGCCCCAGAGGTTAAGAATTTCCCCCACAGGCAGAAATGTTTCTCAAAATTAAAGCAAAAGGATAACCATACAATGAAATACTATAGAGTAAATGAAAATAAATACACAAAGCTACCCAGGGGGCCCCTGGATGGTGCGTATGGTTTTCGGCTTGACTAATAACCAAAAGATTGGTGGTTTGAACCCATCCAGCAGCAGTGCGGAAGACAGACCCCAGCAATCTGCTTCTGTAAACACTACAGCCTAGAAAACCCTATGGAGCTTAGTCCTGCTCTGTAACACATGGGGTCACTGTGAGTCGAAATCAGCTTGACAGCAACTGGTTAAGCTACCCAGAGCATCATGGATGAATCTTAAAAAACAATGCTGAGTAAAGGAATTAAGATACACAAGAACTGATACAGCATAATTCCTGATTAGTTATCTCTTGCTGCATAACAAGTTACCCAAAGTTTCTTGGCTTAAGTCAGCATAAATCATTTAACATTGCTCATGGTTTCTGTGGGTCAGCTATTCAGCAGTGTCTTGGAGTGGTCCTGGCTCAGGGTCGTTCATGCAATGGCAGTCAGATTTCTGCTAGGGCTGCAGCCATCGACTGGGACTGGAGGATCCATTTTTAAGGTGGCTCAATCATAAGACTGGCAAGTTGGTGCTAGCTGTTGGTGGGAGGCCTCAGTTCCTCTCCACATGGGTCTCTTCTCAGGACTGCTTGAATTTCCTCATGGCTCACCCCAGAGCCAACAATCAGAGAGAACAAGGCAGGAACCTTTTATGACCAACCTTGGAAGTTGGCCACACAGTGGAGCCCAGATTCAAAGTCTGAGGAGACTACCAGGGGCCTTCTTGGAGACTGGCTACCACAATTCCCTTTATATGAAGTCCCAAACTGTGCAAACATGAGCTATACTGCTCAGTGAGGCATACTTCAGTGATAAAACTATAGAGGAAATCAAGGGAATGATTACCATAAAAGTGAGGACAGTGGTTACGGCCTGGAGGGAGGAAGTTGTGAGTGAAAAGAGATGAATATTTGTAGAATACACTCGTATTTTATGCACTTTTCTGTAAGTGCTATCTATTTCACAAATATAAGATAAAAGCTTTTTAAAAAATTAAACCAAAAGAAAATTAACATGAAAAAGTATTTTTTCTTTTTTATGCTTCAAACATAGATCAATGGGATGTCCAAGACTAATTTATGCTCACAAGAATAAAAATAATATTCACAACAACAGTTAACACTACTTATAATATAAAACTATTCAACAGCTCTAACTAGTTCCAGACAATCTAAACTAGGTGCTTTATACTTATTTCTTTATTTAATCTTCACCACAGCCAATGTAGTTCTAGCGTCCCCTATTTACTAATGAAGACATTGAGAATTAGGGTGATTTAAGTGTCTTGCCCAAGGTCACACTACCAATAAGTGGTGGAACTGGGGTTCAAACCCAGGCAGTGTGATCCTCTGACACAGAAAGGGAGGCCAGACTATTGGCATATGATTTAAAACACTTTATTTTTGCCTAAATTGAGCAAACTTTTGAAACCCTTACCTGGATCAGCCAGCTAGTCTTTCTCAATATATGGCTGGCACAAATTAGTGCCAATAAACAGATATTCATTGAATGAATAAAGAAATGAAGATTTATTTATTTTACAAAAATCTTGTATGGAGCTTATTACATGTCAAGCACTGTTCTAGGTGATTTATGAGCATTAAGTCGTTTGTAGTACATAGACCGTCCCTGATGTCCACTCTAATTCATCTCTAAGAGGTAAGTCCATTGGAATGTCCCCTTCTTCACTTTCCTCCAAGCTGGAAGTTTTCTGTTTTTCTAACTTCTTGCTTTTTGGCCCCTAGGTCTTGATTTTTGACACACTACTTTGGCAAATCAATTCTACAACAGTACTTTGAGCACCTCCTTCTTACTGAGGAACGCCTCCTGGTTTCCTTAGGGGAAAACACAGATGAATATATTTTCATCTGTAAGCTAACAAACAAGTCCTTGACTTTCAAAACTGTCTGACAACTTTTTTGTGTTAACATGGATGGGAACATCAAATCCCTTGAGAGTTAATCCCTGTAACCTTCGCAACAGGAAATATGTGTGCATCTTAGCTTATTTCTGTTTCTGATTTTAGTTCCTTTAATAAGTGCTAAATATGATTCAGTTATTTTCCAGTGTGATATTTTTCCAGATTACCCACTAGCAAGTCTTAATGTGTCTGTTTATTTATTTTTTATTTTTATTTTTTTATTGTACTTCAGGTGAAGGCTTACAGAACAAATAGTTTCTCATGAAACAGTAGTACACGTATTGTTTTATGACATTGGTTAACAACCCCACAACATGTCAACCCTCTCCCTTCTTGACCTTTTTTTTGTTTTTGGTGAAAACATATATAGCCAAAGATACACCATTTCAAAAATTTCTACATGCACGGTTCAGTGACATCAAGTATGCTCTTCCAGTTGTGCTGCTATTCTCACTTTAAATGAAGGTTTACAGAACAAAGTAGTTTCTCATTTAATAGTTAGTACACATGTTGCCCTATGACAATGGTTAACAACCTCACAACACATCAACACTATCGTTACTCAACCTTGGGTTCCCTATCACCAGCTTTCCTGTCCCCTTCTGCCTTCTAGTCCTTGTCCCTGGACTGCTGTGCCTCATTAGTCCCATTTGGTTTTATGGGGCTGTCCACTCCCTGGCTGAACGGTGAACCTTGAAAATGACTTCACCACTGAGCTAAAAGGGTATCTGGGGGTCATACTCTTGGGGTGTCTCCAGTCTCCTTTAGGCCAGTAAATCTGGTCTTTTTTTTGTGAGTTAGAATTTTGTTCTACATCCTTCTCCAGTTCTGTCCAGAACCCTCTGTTGTGATCCTGGTCAGAGCAGTCAGTAGTGGTAGCCAGGCACCATCTAACTGTACTGGACTCAGTCTGGTGGAGGCCTTAGTAGCTGTGGTCCATTAGTTTTTCGGACTAATCTTTTCCTTGTATCCTGTTCTCTTCATTCTCCCTTGCTCCCGAAGGGGTGAGACCAGTGGAGTATCTTAGATGCTGCTCACAGGCTTTTAAGACCCCAGACACTACTCACCAAGGTAGAATGTAGAACATTGTCTTTATAAACTGTGTTATGCCAATTGAGCTAGATGTTCCCTGAGACCATGGTCCCCACAGCCCTCCGCCCAGCAATTCAGTCCCTCAGGGAGTTTGGATGCGTCTATGGGGCTTCCATGACCTTTCCTTGTTCAAGTTGTGCTGGTTTCCCCTGTATTGTGTACTGTCTCACCCTTCACCCAAGATACCACTTATCTATTGTCTATTTAGCATTACCCCCACCACCACTCCCATCCCTGGTAACCAACGAAGATTGTTACATTTTGTGTGTGAACTTTTTCATGGGTTTTTACAATAGAGGTCTTATACAATATTTGTCCTTTTGTGATTGACTTATTTCACTCAGCATAATGTCCTCCAGTTTCATCCATGTTATGAGATGCTTCACAGATTCCTTGTTGTTTTTTCTCGTTGCATAGTACTCCATTGTGCGTACGTACCGTAGTTTGTTTATCCATTCATCTGTTGATGGGCACCTAGGTTGTTTCCATCGTTTTGCTATTGTGAACAATACTGCCATGAACATAGGTGTGCATATGTCTATTCGAGTTACGACTCTTATTTTCTAGGGTATATTCCTAGGAGTGGGATTGCTGGATCGAATGGCATGTCTATTTCTAGCTTTCTGAGAAAGCGCCATATCATTTTCCAAAATGGTTGTATCATTTTGCATTCCCACCAGCAGTGCATAAGAGTTCCCATCTCCCTGCAGCCCCTCCAACATTTGTTATTTCCAGTGTTTTTGATTTGTGCCAGTAATGCCAGGGTGAGATGGTATCTCATTGTGGTTTTAATTTGCATTTCTCTAATGGCTAGTGATAATGAGAATTTCCTCATGTGTCTGTTGGCCATTTGAATGTCTTCTTTGGTGAAGTGTCTGTTCATTTCCTTTGCCCATTTTTAATAGGATTATTTGTCTTTTTGTTGTAGAGGTGTTGGATTTTCTTGTAGATTATGGGTATTAGACCTTTGTCTGACTTGTACCGTCCAAAAATTTTTTCCCAGTCTGTAGGTTCTCTTTTGACTCTTTTGGTCAAGTCTTTTGAAGAGCATAGGTGTTTGATTTTTATAAGATCCCAGTTATCTAGCTTATCTTTTGGCGTTTATGCATTGATGGTTATGGTCTGTATCCTGTTAATGCTGTGTATTAAGGCCTTTAGTGTTGGTCCTATTTTTTCTTCTATGAACTTTATAGTTTTAGGCTTTATAGTCAGACCTTTGATCCATTTTGCAGTACTTTTTGTATACGGCATGAGGTATGGGTCCTGTTTCATTTTTTTGCAGATGGATATCCAGTTTTGCCAGCACCATTTGTTAAAAAGACTGTCTTTTCCCCATTTGATGGACTTTGGGCCCTTGTCGAAGATCAGGTGACTGTAGGTGGATGGATTTACATCTTGGTTCTCAATTCTGTTCCATTGGTCAATGTATCTGTCATTGTACCAGTACCAGGCTGTTTTGACTACTGTAACTGTATAGTAGGTTCTGAAGCAGGTAGTGTGAGTCCTCCAACTTTATTCTTCTTCTTCAGTAGTGCTTTACTTATTCGGGGCTTCTTCCCTTTCCATATAAAGTTAATGATTAGTTTTTCCATCTCTTTGAAGAATGTTGTTGGTATTTGGATCGGGATTGCGTTGTATTTGTAAATTTCTTTGGGTAGAATTGTCATTTTCACAATGTTGAGTGTATCTATCCGTGAGCATGGTATGTTTTTCCATTTATGTAGAGCCCTTTGGGTTTCTTGCAGTAGTGTTTTGTAGTTTTCTTTGTATAGGTCTTTTACATCCCTTGTTAGGTTTATTCCTAAGTATTTTATCTTTTTAGGGGCTGTTATAAATGGTATTGTTTTCCTGATTTCCTTTTCATCGTTCTCATTATTGGTGTATACGAATCCGACTGAGTTTTGAATGTTTATCTTGTATCCTGCTACTCTGCTGAATCTTTCTATTAGTTCCAGTAGATTTCTCGTGGAGTCTTTAGGGTTTTCTATGTATAGTATCATATCATCTGCAAACAGGGACAGTTTAACTTCTTCATTACCAGTTTGGATGCCCTTTATTTCTTTTTCTTGCCTTATTGCTCTAGCTAGAATTTCCAGCACAATGTTAAATAGGAGTGGTGATAAAGGGAATCCTTGCCTTGCTCCTGTTTTCAGAGGGAATGTTTTCAGCCTCTCTCCATTAAGAATGATGTTGGCCATTGGTTTTGCATAGATGCTCTGTATTATGTTGAGAAATTTCCCTTCTATACCTGTTTTATTGAGAGTTTTTATCAGGAATGGGTGTTGGACTTTGTCAAATGCCTCTTCTGCATCAATTGAGATGATCATGTGATTCTTTTCTTTCCTTTTATTTATGTGGTGGATTATGTTGATTGATTTTCTAATGTTGAACCATCCTTGCATAGCTGGTATGAATCCTACTTGGTCATGGTGTATTATTTTTTTGATATGATGCTGAATTCTATTGGCTAGAATTTTGTTGAGAATTTTTGCATTTATATTCATGAGAGATATTGGTCTGTAATTTTCTTTTTTTGTGACATCTTTGCCTGGTTTTGGTATCAGCATTATGCTGGCTTCATAGAATGAATCTGGGAGTTTTGCTTCTTTTTTATGCTCTGAAATAGCTTGAGTAGTATTGGAACAAGCTCTTCTGTAAACGTTTGTAGAATTCTTCAGTGAAGCCATCTGGGCCAGGGCTTTTTTTGGTTAGGAGTTTTTTTTATTACCTTTTCAATCTCTTCTCTTGTTATGGGTCTGTTCGGATTTTCAACATCACTTTGTTGTAGTTTGGGCAGGTAGTGTGTTTCTAGAAATTTATCCATTTCCTCTAGGTTTTCAAATTTGTTGGAGTATAGTTTTTCATAATATTCTGTTATAATTGTTTCATTTCAGTTGGATCTGTTGTAATGTCCCCCATTTCATTTATTATTTGGATTATTTGTATCCTCTCCTGTTTTTCTTTTGTCAGTCTGGCCAGTGGTTTGTCGATTTTGTTGATTCTTTCGAAGAACCAACTTTTGGTTTTGTTGATTCTTTCTATTGTTTTTCTGTTCTCTATTTCATTTATTTCTTCTCTGATCTTTACTATTTCCTTTCTTACGGTGGCTGTGGGCTTTTTTTGCTGTTCTCTTTCTATTTGTTTGAGTTCTGTAATTGACTTTCTCCCTTTCTTCTTTTTTGATGTGTGCATCTATTGCTATAAATTGTCCTTTGAGGACTGCCTTTGCTGTGTCCCAAAGGTTTTGTATGATGTGTTTTCATTCTCATTTGATTCTAGGAATTTTTTGATTCCATCTCTGATTTCTTCTATTACCCAGTGATGTGTAAGCAGGGTATTATTTAGTTTCCATGTAACTGATTTTTTTTCCTTGCTCTTTCTGTTGTTAATTTCTACCTTGACGGCATTGTCATCAGAGAAGATACTTTGAATTATCTCAAAGTTTTGGATCTTGTTGATGATTGGTCTGTGGCCTAAGATGTGGTCTATTCTGGAGAACGTTCCATGTGCATTGGAAAAGAATGTGTACTTTGCAGAGGTTGGATGGGGGTATTCTATATATGTCTATGAGGTCAAGTTGTCTGATTGTGCCCTTTAGGTCTGCTGCATCTTTGCTGAGTCTCTTCTTAGTTGTTCTGTCCTTTACTGAGAGTGGTGTGTTGAAGTCTCCTACTATTATTGTGGAACTGTTAATTTCTCTTTTCAGTGTTGTTAGAGTTTGTTTTATGTATTTTGGAGCCCTGTCATTGGGTGCGTAGATGTTTATTATGGTTATATCTTCATGATGGATAGTCCCCTTAATCATAATATAGTGTCCTTCTTTGTCTTTTATGGTGGATTTTGCTTTAAAGTCTATTTTATCTGAGATTCGTATTGCCACTCCTGCTCTTTTTTGGTAGTTGTTAGCTTGATATATTTTTTTCCAACCTTTGACTTTTAATAAATACACATGTTTGTTTCTAAGATGTGTCTCTTGTAGACAGCATATTGATGGATCTTGTTTTCTTATCCATTCTGTCACTCTCCATCTCTTTATGGGTGCATTGAGTCCATTTACATTCAGTGTAATTATTTATAGATGTGAGTTTGTTGCTGTCATTTTGTAGTGCTTTTTTCTGTGGTGCTGAAGTTTTCTTTGTTCTTCTTACTCTCCTGTGCTGAGTTACTTTTGTTTACGGATTTTTTTTTTCATTTCTTTTTTGTAGGTTTTGTTTTTTCTGAGACTTTATGTTTTTCCTCTTTAATTTTATGAGTATGTTTGTTAACTTTGTTTGTGGTTGCCATGAATTTTACCCTTATCTTTCTGAGTTTGAAGCAGTCTACCATTACTTGGTATCGCCTTGCCTTCCCCTCTATTAGAAGGTTCTATACCTATGCCGTTTATTCCATCTTTTATTGTTTTGATGTAGTTGTCATTTACTGATTAACTGCTATGATTCCCTGTTGTATTTCTTTGGGTTTTGGGTAGTCCTTGAGTATATAGCTGGTATGATCCTGCATCCTAGATTCTGCCTGTTAGCTGAAGTTGGTTGTTCTCAGATCGAAGAACTCCCTTTAATAATTCTTGTAAGTTTGTTTTGGCTTTTACATATTCCCTTAATTTCTGTTTATCTGGAAATGACCTAATTTCACCATCATATTTGAATGATAGTTTTGCAGTATATATTATTCTTGGCTGGCCATTGTTTTCCTTCAAGATTTTATGTATGTCATCCCATTGCCTTCTTGCCTGCATGGTTTCTGCCGAATAATCTGAGCTTGGTCTTATTGTTTCTCCTCTGTATGTTACTTCTTGTTTTTCACAAGGTGCTCTCAGGATTCTTTGTTTGTCTTTGGTTTTGGCGAGTGTGATTATGATATGCCTTGGTGATTTTCTTTGGGGTCTCTTCTATATGGGGTTTGTTGAGCTTCTTGGATGGCCAGCTTTTCATCTTTCATGATATTGGGGAAGTTTTCTGTCAGCAGTTCTTCAATGATCCTCTCTGTGTTTTCTGTTTTCTCCCCCTGTTCTGGAATTCCAATAACTAGAAAATTTTTGCTTTTGATTGTATCCCACATAACTCTCAGGGTCTCTTCATTTTTCTTTGTTCTTTTTTCTGAGTTTTCCTCAGAATTGTATCCAAGTGTTTGTCTTCAATTCCACTGATCCTGTCTTCCACCTTTCAAATCTGCTTCTCAGCCCTTCTATGACACCGTCCACTTCTAAAATCTTGTTGTTTATCTTTGGATTTCTAGTTGTTGTTTTTGTATAATTTCTAGTTGTGACTTTATTTTGTCATTTTGTTCCTGCATTATTTCCCTGAATTATTCCAATTTTTTGTCTGTATTTTCCATGAATTTGTCTGTTTCTTCTTCATTTTTGTCTACTTTTTGCGTCAGCTCTTGGACAATTCTGAGTATTAGAGATTTGAATTCCCTATCAGGTAGTTCTAGTGCCTTTTCTTCCAGTGGAAAGTCATCTAGTGTTTTGTTTTGGATGCCTACTGGAACAATCCTGTCCTGTTTTTGTAAACGTTTTGATATTGTTTTCTGTCTTCGGGGCATTCAGTAGTTATTTTTCTCATTTATTGATTGTAGATTAGTTTGTTTCGTCCCTTTTTGTTTAAATTTGGCTATGTCTGAGCACGCTGGTTGTGTGTTCTTTGTTGTTTGCTTGTCTCTGGGCATAATACTTTTCTCCTCTTTCTCCAACTGGCAGGGTAAGTCACTCAGATATGGTATGGCAGGGCAGGTCGAGCTGAAGAGGAGTTACTGGGACGGGTTGTTTGTGGCACTTACTACAGCCACCAGGGTGGGTTGGTAATCAGTGCAGGGCAGGTTCCAGTAGGCCGTGCTTGTGCTGCTTGGAGGTGTGATGTTAAGCGCATGGTGCAGGTAGGCCGGATGTAGTGGAGAGATTGTTATGTGTGGAGCTAAGATGAATATGGGAAAGAGGAGAGAGGAACAGGAGCCAAAAACATACAAACAAACAAGAAACAATGCTAGGGGAGCTTGCTGTTGGAGTGGAGAGATGACAGACTATGAAATGGAGAAAAACAAAAAGGGGAAGAGGAAGAAAAAAAGAAAAGAATGAATAAATAAAAATCAGAAAGGGAAAAGAACAGCAAAGTTCCCAGGGATCCCACTGGTGTGGCTATATGGTCTGGGGAAGTTGTTCTCAGGTGTTGCAACACAGCCTGGCTAGAAGGCATAGAGGTATACAATACCAGGTATTCAGGGAACAGAAAGAGAAGGAAGATATAAAGAGACGAGAAACTGAGTAATGAAGAAAGACAAAAAGGGAAAAAGAGGTAAAATAAAACAAAACAAATTAAAAAAAAAAAAAAAAAGAACAAGAAAAGCCCCCAAAAAACAGGAGAAAAAAAACAACAACTAAAAAAGAAATGTCCTCAGGGATCCATCTGCACATCTGTGCAAGCCGAGGGGGTAGGTTCCAAGCCACGCAGCACTGCCTGGCCAGAACGGGCTCCCAACACAAGAAAAGGAAAAGAAAACAAACAAACAGTTCAAAACAAACAAATGAACAAAAGCCCTGGGATCCCACCAGCGCAGCAGCCCAGACCAGGAAGCAGCTCCACACTCAAACAGATCTCCGCAGCCCCTCAGGAAGAAGCAAAGATGACGCACAGAGCCAGGTATTTGAGCAAAAGGAGGGGGAGGTGGTGAGAGGTAAGGAAGAAATCAAAAGAAGCAACACCAGCAGCCAACAAATGGCACTCAGATAGCCGGCCCATTCAGGTGGGTGGAATCCAAGAGACTTTGGCCGCGGGAAGCAGAGGAGTCCCAGTGGGGGTGAAGAAGGGTGGGACGTGGGAAAGAGTATATTGCAAATTACTGGTTGTTTTGTCTCCCTCTAGAAGCTCTGTGAAGCTGCTTTCTCGTACCCCGTGTTTGCTGGTCTCCAACATGAGTCCAAGATGGATCCGCGCTGCATTAGCTGATAGGGGACCTCTGCATTAATCTCTACTCACTCTCCGTTCTTTGTCAGTTTTCTCAGTCCATTTGGTGCTTGGTTGAGTTCTTTATCTCTTTAGTTGATGTTTTAGGGTTTCAGGATTGTGGTTTTCTCTGTTTGGCTTAGTTTTTCGGATCTTTGCTGTGGAGGGACGGCATGGTGCTTCTGCCTAGAGCGCCATTTTTCCGGAAGTGTCATGTCTGTTTATTTAATGCAGAGATCTCAGACTCCTTATCAGCCATGCCTTTGGGACACAGGCTAAATTCTACCCTGATCAATCAATTCAGACTAGGATGGAGCCCTAGTGATGGAGTGTTAGTTATTTGCCTAATGTACACATGAATACTGTAGAACCTAGTAAAAGTCTCATTTTAATTTGTATTGTTAGGTGCTATTGAGTTGGCTCTGACTCATAGTGACCTTCTGTATAAAAGAACAAAATGTTGCTGGGTCCTAGTTATGCTTGAGGCCATTGTTGCAGCCACTGTGTCAATCCATCTTGTTAAGGATCTTCCACTTTTTCACTGACCCTATACTTTACCAAGCATGATGTCCTTCTCCAGGGACTGGTCCCTCTTGGTAACATGTCCAAAGTAAGCGAGATAAAGTCTTGCCATCCTTGCTTTTAAGGGGCATTCTAGCTGTGCTTCCTCCAAGACAGGTTTGTTCATTCTTCTGGCAGTCCATGGTATATGCAATATTCTTCGCCAACACCATAATTCAAATGTGTCAATTCTTCTTCAGTGTTCCTTTTTCATTGTCTAGCTTTCACGTGTGTATAAGGTGATTGAAAATACCATGATTTGAGTCAGGTGCTCCTTAGTCCTCAAAGTGACATGTTTGCTTTTTAACACTTTAAAGAGGTCTTTTGTGGCAGATTTGCCCAATGCAATATGTCCTTTGATTCTTGACTGCTGCTTCCATGGGCATTGATTATTGATCCAATAAGAATGAAATTCTTGACAACTTCAATTTCTTCACCATTTATCGTGATGCTATTTATTGGTCCAGTTGTATTTTCATTTTATTTATGTTCAGTGTCATCCATACTGAAGGCTGTAGTCTTTGGTCTTCATCAGTAAGTTCTTCAAGTCCTCTTCACTTTCAGCAAGGAAGGTAGTGTCATCTGCATATTGCAGGTTGTTAATGAATCTTCCTCCAATCCTGATGACATGTTCTTCTTATACTCCAGCTTCTTGGATTATTTGCTCAGCATGCAGATTTAATAAGTATGATGAGAGGATGTAACCCTGATGTACACCTTTTCCAATTTTAAATATTGTAGTATCCCCTTGTTCTGTCTGAACAACTGTCTTTGCTGGTTAATCCATTGATGGAATATCTATTATGGACATGGTCCTAGTCCTCAAGGAGTTTACAGTCTGGATGAAGGGTAAGGGTTTGTTGTTTGCGTGTACATGACAGGTATTATAAGCAGATAATTGCAACACAATATAACACAGAGAGAGTATTTGGGGAATTTAAGGATTGGGTACCTAGCCCAATCTGGGGATCTGGTGAAGGTTTTGAGGGTTAGCAATGCTTCCTAGAGAAGTTAAGACTTGAGTTAAGTCTTAAAGGCATAGGGCAAAGAGAAGGGAAAGGCACTCCAGGTACTGAGAAATTGCCTGGCATATTTGTGTGTTTCAAGCAGTTTGGGGCTGCTGCAGATGCTTAATATGAAAGTCAGAGATGGTCTAAGAGGGGGTGAAAATGAAAGGTGGTTCCAAGAGCTTGTATTTATTCTGTAGCAATTGGAAGCCTAAAAGGGGGTAAAACAGAGGTGAGGTTTGTATTCTAGAAAGAACCCTCCTGGCAAAATAAGGTTTTCTTTTCTCATGTTAATAAGGACATACCAGTGTAGAGTGGATCTTGAACCTAATCACAGAGCACACACATGGGGGAAGACAGAGGCTGCATAAGGATCATCTACAAACCAAAGAATGCTCAGGCAGGGCTACCAGCAAGAAAGAAGTCCACAGGGTCAAGACCCTGATTTGGACTTTCTGCCTCCAGGACTGTAAAAAAATAGATTTCTGTACTTTAAAGTCACCTACTTGTGATATTTTTGTGTTACAGCAGCACTAGGTAACTGAGACGTTATGTTGTAGACAAGGGAAGCTATTCATACTACATTAAAGGGAAAAGTGGTATATTCAGTTCAATTTCCATTTGAATGTTTCTTTAGACATGTATGTAAAAACACATTGAATGACACCTGTCTATGTATGAATATCTCTGGATTGTGGGATTATGAACGTATAGATTTTTTTTCTCATTTTACGTATCTGCATTTTCTAATTCCTAAATAATTCATATTATACTTTTCTACTCAGAAAATAAGTTTATTTAAAATATTTCACCTAAGAGCAAAGTAACTTCACTTTGGTGGCTATTTAGAGAAGACAGAGAAACAGAAATGCCCATTTAGGAGTTTATATTCCTTTTCATTGCTATATTATACCGTAGAATGTTTTGTGTTCTTGCTCCAATCCCTGCCTCAGACCTCTTGGATCAGTAGTTACGTGCATGACCTGAAATTCCTCCAATTGCTGCGCAGTATTGTTTTTAGAGTCACAAAGTCCATGCCAGAATCAAACACTGTTCTCTACTGCCTTGGTGGCTCTGTGAAGACAGCACCTGCTGCCACCTGCCTGGCTTTAGGGTTCACAAGCTACAAAAGGCACTTCTCTGCTATTAACTTTCCAAACCACAAGGCATATCACTTTGAGATAAAACTGTCCCCAAAACCACTGCTCAGTTCTTAACCTTGAAAATTGGTGACCACCCACTTGACATGTTTCATGCTGGAACTTTGTCTGAGTAGCTTGCATTGTTGTCTTGGGGCAGGGCCCATGCTCAGCAGATATTCCACTGCCTTGGCACACATGTAGATAACATATGCTGCGAGGATAGTACCAATAAGTTGCCTTTTGACACCTCCAATGCCACCCCAGTCATCCTCTTCCCTTGGCATTTTTTTTTGGTATTTACAGTGTTCTTCATCCAGGCCTACCTCAGCTTCTTTTTAGGTAAGTTAATAGTTTCCATACCGTTCACTCCTGGGTTCATTGTTGTTGTTGTTATTGTTTGGTGCCATTTTGAGTCAATTTGACTTGTAGTAAACCTGCGTGGCAAAGCAGAACTGCCCTATAGGGTTTCCTAGGCTATAATCTTTATGGAAGCAGATCACCAGGTCTTTCTCCTATGGAGCTTCTAGATGGGGTCCAACTGCCAGCCTTAACCATTGCACCATCAGGGCTCCTTCCTGTGTTCCTTAGGACTCACTTTATTTCAGATAACAGACATGCAATTTGAATTAGTGGGGAGATAGGGAGATTTATGGGTGTCTGAACACATAACTGGGAGGCTGAAAAATAGCTTTTCACTTTTATAGTCGCAAAAGTAATGAGCGCAAGAGGATTTTCAATGGCATTTGGGTAGCCAGCATCGTTTGCAGTTAGTACTTGGGCACAAAACTAGGTCTGCCAATCAGATCAAGCATGTGACCTTGGATTAGAAGATGAGAAGTGAAGCACGTAGTCAGGACTCTGCCAAAGCCATTCTGGTGGTGGTTGGTGTGGCTACATCTAGTTCACAGAGGAAACATTCCAACAGCATCCTGTGTCCAGTGTTGCAGTTGCAAGCTGGAATGTTCCGTGGCACAGTGGTGGCATTAATGATGCCATCACTAGCCCAGTTCTATAGCATGGACGTTGGACTTGTTCCTAGTTGCGTGACTTCCTCGCCAGGTTTTCCTGCCCTTCTTGAGTTTCTCCTGCCTTATTCAGTACACTTTGAATATGTTCCTCTCTGATTAAATCAGCCGAACAGATGATGTACAACCCTGCTTCCATGTCTTCCTCATGTCCGGTTTCTCTCTGAGTAACAGGCTCTTTTATCTAATTTTCTACTCTGTCTTTTAGGGTCACTACAGGGTCACTGTAAGTCCAGATTGACTGGATGGCAATGGGTTTGCGTTTTTTTTGGGTTATCTAATTTTATGAGAAATTATACCCCATTTTTAAAGTCATTGAGATAGTTTCCTCTTTCTTCTTTTTTTTTACTTTTTATTATGGAAATTTTTCAAGCTTACACAACAGTAGAGTGAATAGTAGAGCAAACTCATTCACCTTTAACAATTACAGCATTTTCCCATTTGTGTTTCATCATTTCCTTCCCCTACGTTTTTAGCGGGAGCGGGGGAGAGGAAGGAAAAGAGATGGAATATTTTAAGGCAACTCCCAGATCATTTCAACCATGAATGCATTGTATGCATCTCTTACTAACAGATAATGACTTAAAAAATTAGATAAGCACCATACCATCATCATACCTAGTAATATTACCAATAATTCTTTTATATCATCAAATTTCAGTCCATGTTCAAACTGTCCCTGTTCTTCCCAAAATGAATATTTACAATTGGTTGGTTGGAATCAGGTTCCAAACAAAGTCTACACAAAGTATTTGAGTGATATATCTTTTTTCCCCCAATTCATTTTTTAATGAGATAGAATTCACTTAGGAGACATGTCTCCTAAGTCTCTTTTAATCTATAACATTTCCTCCTTGCCTTTTATTTCATGCTATTTATTTTTTGAAGAATTTCTCAATGTCTTGTAGAATTTATCAGTTTCTGGATTGGTCTAATTGTATCCTCGTAACGTCGTTAACATGCTCTTCTTTCACCTTCTCTCTCTCAATCTCTTTGTCCTGTAAATTGATGGTTAGATCTAGGGGCTTCATTAGATTTAGTTACCTTTTTTTTTTTTTTTAAATTTTGTAGATTTTTCCTTCCTTCCTTCCTTTTTCTCTTCTTTTTTTAAGATCTACCTTAGTCATATCTCCTCCAAGAATTCTTCTTCACTCTGCCTGCCCTCAGTGGTTGCTCTTTTCCCAGAACACTTGTAGCGATTACCTCTCTATCACTCTATCCATTAATCATTTACATTCCTATTCATAAAAGGCAGAGACTGTGTCTTGACTGCAGGCACCACATATGTCTCATCACTACTGTTTCGCCCATCCCCAGTATCCAATGTGCTTGGCAGAGTAGGCAGTAGACCTATCATAAGTGGTTGTTGAGCTAAATGGATATGAGAGTGCAAATCATCCCCCATTCATCTGTTGATCAGTCATTTGCTGTCTTATGTGTGGTTTCTTGGGGCCCGGGTGGCACAGTGGTTAAGAGCTATGGCTGCTAACCAAAAGGTCAGCAGTTCGAATCCACCAGCTGCTCCTAACTTTTGGACTGTGAGCCTCTTCAAGTCAAATACTTTTTTGTAGTCCTAACACAATGCCATGTTCATAACAAATGCATGTACTATGCATATTAAAATGAGGACCCTTGCCTATCAATCCTTGCAAGTATTTGGCAGCTCAATTTAGAGACGCACGTGAAAAGCATTGTGTGAAAAGTAAAGTGTTACATAAATACAGGCAATATTATTAATGACAATAGTTATAATCTCTAGCCATTGCTTATGTGCATAATCTTCAGTTGAAAAATGTAGAGCTATGGACTTTTTCACCTGTTTTTTGGAAGTGGTCCCTGCGTCTAGGGTTCAACTCATTAACAAAGAGGAATTAGATGGGCCATCTATCAGGCGGCCAACTTTTTGATATGTAGGTTGATGCTGTAACAGTCCGTAGAATATTGCCCCTTTCAAGGACTGAAAAGTTGTATGGTGATTACTCAAAGCTCTTTTGGTTACAAGTAACAGAAACCTAAACCAAAATAGTTCCAGTAAAAAGGACATCTTTTGGTTCCTATACCTAGAAAATGACTTCATATATAGTTGGAACAAAAAGCGGAAACAATGTTATCTTAATTTTCTCTCTTCTCAGTTTTGCTTGTCTCTGCTTCTTTTTGATTATTGAGCTCGTCTCATTCTCTGCTGTTTTTGATCAGCTTCCCCATGTGCCCATAAGGAAGTAGCTCCAGGTTTCCTTCCTTCCAGCATGAGGCTTCGAAAAATCAGGGATAGTCTTCTCCAACTGACCTAGCAGAAAAGTCCCAAGAAGGACTTCTAGTTATGTTAGAGCTCTGTGTTCACCCCTGAAGGAATCACTGTGGCTAAGGAGATGGGGCCCTCTGATGGTCAGGACTGGGTCACATGCCCATTCCCATTGGGTGGCAGATGGAACTATAATTGATAGCTCTGCTAAATGCAACGTTGTTGTTGTTGTTAGGTGCCATCCAGACAGTTCCAACTCATAACGACACTATATACAATAGAACAAAACACTGTCCAGTCCCGCACCATCCTCACAATCTTTGCTATGTTTGAAGCCATTTTACAGCCACCGTGTCTATTCATCTCGTTGAGGATCTTCCTCTCTTTCCCTGATCCTCTACTTTACCAAGCATGATGTCCTTCTCCAGGGACTTGTCCCCCCCCTCCACCGATAACATGTCCAAATTATGTGAAAAGTCTCCCCATCCTTGCTTCTAAGGAGCATTCTGGCTGTACTTCTTCCAAAATAGATTTGTTCGTTCTTCTGGCAGTCCATGGTATATTCAATATTCTTCGCCAACACCATAATTCAAAGGCATCAATTCTTTGGTCTTCCTTATTGTCCAGCTTTGGTATTCATATGAAGTGATTGAAAATACCATGGCTTGGGTCAGGTGCACCTTAGTCCTCAAGGTGACAGCTTTGCATTTCCACACTTTAAAGAGGTCTTTTGCAGCAGATTTGCCCAATGCAATACATCAGTCATTTGGTTTTTGGACTGCTGCTTACATGGGTGTTGATTGTGGATCCAAGTAAAATGAAATCGTTGGCAACTTCCATCTTTTCTCTATTTATCATGATGTTGCTTATTGATCCAGTTGTGAGGATTTTTGTTTTCTTTATGTTAAGGTGTAATCCATACTGAAGGCTGTGGTCTTTGATCTTCATCAGTGCTTCAAGTCCTCTTCACTTTCAGCAAGCAAGGAAGGTTGTGTCATCTGCATGTCACAGGTTGTTAATGAGTCTTCCTCCAATCCTGATGCCACATTCTTCTTCATATAGTTCAGCTTCTTGGATCATCTACTCAGCAGGCAGATTGAATAAGTACGGTGACAGGATGCAACCCTGGTGCATACCGTTCCTGATTTTAAATCACTCAGTATCCCCTTGTTCTGTTTGAATGACTACCTCTTGATCTATGTACAAGTTCCTCATGAGCACAATTAAGTGTTCTGGAATTCCCGTTCCTTGCAATGTTATCTATAATTTGTTATGATCCACACAGTTGAATGCCTTTGCATAGTCAATCAAACACAGGTAAATATATTTCTGGTATTCTCTACTTTTAGCCAAGATCCATCTAACATCAGCAATGATATCCCTGCATTCCAAATCCTCTTCTGAATCCGGCTTACATTTATGGCAGTTCCCTGTTGACGTACTGCTGCAACTGTTTTTGAATTTTCTTCAGCATAATTTTATTTGCATGTGATATCAATGATATTGTTCAATAATTTCCACATGCCATTGGATCATCTTTCTTTGGAATGGGCATGTATATGGATCTTTTCCAGTTGGTTGGCCAGGTAGCTGTCTTCCAAATTTCTTGGCTTAGACAAGTGAGCACTGTCAATTCCTGAAGCCTTGTTTCTCACCAATGCCTTCAACGCAGCTTGGACTTCTTCCTTCAGTACCATCGGTTCTTGATCATATGCTACCTCCTGAAATGGTTGAACATCAACTGATTCTTTTTGGTACGGTGACTCTGTGTATTCCTTTAATCTTCTTTTGATGCTGCCTGCATCATTCAATTCTTTCCCATAAAATCCTTCAATATTGCAACTCGAGGCTTGAATTTTTTTCTTCAGTTCTTTTAGCAGGAGAAATGTCGAGTGTGTCCTTCCCTTTTGGTTTTCTAACTCCAGGTCTTTGCACATTTCATTATAATACTTTACTTTGTCTTCTTGAGCTGCCCTTTAAAATCTTGCATTCCACTCTTTTGCGTCATCATTTCCTCCTTTCGCTTTAGCTACTCTACTTACAAGAGCAAGTTTCAGAGTCTTTTCTGACATCTATTTTGGTTCTTTTTCTTTTCCATCTTTTTTAATGACCTTTTGCTTTCTTCATGTATGGTGTCCTTTATGTCATGCCACAGCTCATCTGGTCTTCAGTCATTAGTGTTCAGTGCATCAAGTCTATTCTTGAGATGGTCTCTAAATTCAGGTGGGATATTCTCAAGATTGTACCTTGGCTCTTGTGGACTTTTTGAAATTGTCTTCAGCTTCAACTTGACCTTGAATATGACCAATTTGATGGTGTGTTCTGCAGTCAACACCTGGCCCTGTTCTGACTGATGATATGAGCTTCTCCAATGACTCTTTCCACAGATGTAGTCGATTTGATTCCTGTGTATTCCATCCGGCCAAGGTCCACGTGCATAGTCGCCGTTTATGTCGTTGAAAAAAGGTATTTACAGTGAAGAAGTCTTTGGTGTGGCAAAATTCTATCATATGATCTCCAGCATCGTTTCTGTCACCAATGCTGTATTTTCCAGTTACTGATCCTTCTTTTTTGCTTCCGACTTTCACATTCCAATCACCAGTAATTTTCAGTGCATCTTAATTGTAAGTTTTTTAAATTTTAGACTGCAGAAGTTGGTAAAAATCTTCAGTTTCTTCATCTTTGGTGTTAGTGGTTGGTGCATAAATTTGAATAATGGTCGTATTAACTGGTTTTCCATGTAGATGTATGGATATTACCCTATCTCTGACAGCATTGTATTTCAGGATAGATCTTGGAATGCTCTTTTTGACAATGAATGTGATGCCATTCCTCTTCAATTTGTCATTCCCAGCACAGTATACCATATAATTATCCAATTCAAAATGGTCAATACCAGTCCATTTCAGCTCACTAATGCCTAGGATGTTGATCTTCAAATATTCCCTTTCATTTTTGACAACTTCCAATTTTCCTCGATTCATCCTTCCTACATTCCATGTTCCAATTACTAATGGATGTTTGCAGCTGTTTCTTCTCATTTTTAGTCGTGCCACATCAGCAAATGGAGAAGTTTTCCTGAACAAAGAGTAGGCTGAGACCTGAAGAAAGGATGTAGGAGGAAAATAATCTGGGTATCCAAGAACAGCAGCTACGTGTTTGTATATAAGTATAACCTAAGCTCTGTACCCCAAGGATCTCTCTGGAGGGTGCAGTTAGTTGGAAGAAAGTTCACAGGTCTTCTTTGTTAGTTTTTTTTTTTTTTTTTCTCCATCAAGTTTGGTTCTTTCAGTCTGGCAGGTTACTGTTTGATATAATGAAGTAATAAACTGTTTTATTATAGCTCTAAAGAGATTATAAACAGGTAGTTCTAACATGAAGTCCTTGACTTCAAGGGGTCAACAGACCAAAATTATACACAGAATTTTATGTTTGCATTTTCTGAGAGAGGGTCCATAGCTTTCCTCAGATTTAAATGGTCTGGTGAACTAAAGGATTAAGAAGACTCCAATAAATGTAAAATGGTACAACCACTATGGAAATCGATTTGGCACTTCCTTCAAAAGCTAGAAATAGAAGTAGTATATGATCCAGTAATCCCGCTCCTTGAAATATATCCTAGAAAATAAGAGCCATCACAAGAATAGATATATGCACACCCGTGTTCATTGCAGAACTGTTCACAGTATCAAAAGGATGGAAACAACCTAGGTGCCCATCAACAGACGAATGGATAAACAAATTACGGTATATTCACACAGTGGAATACTATGCAATGATAAAGAACTGTGATGAATCTGCAAAGCATCTCAAAGCATAGACAAATCTTGAAGCATTATGCTGAGTGAAATTAGTCAGTGGCAAAAGGATGAATCTTGTGTGAGATCAGTATTATAAGAACTCAAGAAATGGTTTAAACACAGAAGAAAACATTCCTTGATGGTTATGAGGGTGGGGAGGGAGGGAGGGTGTATTCACTAAGTAGATAGTAGATAAGAATTATCTTAGGTGAAGGGAAGGACAACACACAATACAAGGGAAGTCAGCACAACTGGACTAAACCAAAAGCTAAGAAGTTTTCCCGAATACAACAAAACACTTGAAGAGACAGAGTAGCAGGGACGGGGGTCTGGGGACCATGGTTTCAGGGGACATCTAGGTCAATTGGCATAACAAAGTTTATCAAGAAAATGTTCTGCATCCCACTTTGGTGAGTGGCTTGTGGGGTCTTAAAAGCTAGCAAGCGGCCATCTAAGATACATCAATTGGTCCCAACCCACCTGGAGCAAAGAAGCATGAAGAACACCAAATACACAAGGAAAATATTAGCCCAAGAGACAGAAAGGGCCACATAAACTAGAGATGTCATCAGCCTGAGACCAGAAGAACTAGGTGGTGCCTGGCTACCACCAATGACCACCCTGACAAGGAACACTGTACAGAGAGTCCCTGATGGAGCAGGAGAAAAGTAGGGTGCAGAACTCAAATTCTAGTAAAAAGACCAGACTTAATGGTCTGACTGACACTGAAAGGACCCCAGAAGACATGGCCCCTGGACTCTCTGTTAGCTCAGAACTGAAACCATTTCTGAAACCAACTCTTCAGGCAAAGATTAGACTGGCCTATGGGACATAAAATGATACTCATGAAGAGAGTGCTTCTTAGCTCAAGTATATACGTGAGACTAAATGAGCAGCTCCTGTCCGGAGGTGAGATGAGAAGGCAAAAAGGGACAGAGCTGGTCGAATGGACATGGGAAGTCCGGGGTGGAAAGGAGGAGTGTGCTGTCCCATTATAGGGAGAGCAGCTAGGGTCACATAATAATGTGTATATAAATTTTTGTATGAGAAACTGACTTGAATTGTAAACTTTCACTTAAAGCACAATTAAAAAAAAAAAAAAGAAGACTCCAATATTTTTCATTTGGGGTACCACTGACATTTGGACAAGAAAGTTCATCACTGTGCAAGATGTTTAGCATTTCTGGCCCCTTCTCCACTAAATATCTGTAACTAGTTGCTATTGAATCAATTCCAACTTGTGACCACCCTATGTGTGTCAGGGTAGAACTGTGCTCCACAGGGTTTTCAACAGCTGATTTTTTTGGAAGTAGATTGCCAGGACTTTCTTTCAAGGCGACTTGAATCTCCAAACTTTCAGTTAACAGCTGAGTACATTAACTGTTAGCACCATGAAATAACCTCCAAATTATGGTGACAAAGAACCCCTCCTCCCATATTCCAAAAGTCTACAGTTGATAACCCAGATGCGACTAGGAATCTAGACTGAGAAACCCCTCTGTATTTTCCTTTCCCCTCCCTGCTGGCAGAAGGTACTCCTTTTTTATGTTTGACATCTACCTTCTAGCAGTCCTTCTATCAATGCATATAGGATTCCACATTCACTGGCAGGAAAAGTCCCCTTTCCTTAGGGATGTTTTCAGTTATTCTGTCATATCTTAATGGCTATAGTGAATGACCTAAAAGTAGTATTTGGGGGACTAACTTTTACAGTGGGTTTTTGATAGTTGCTCCAGCATACCTTGTACCTGCTGGACTGTTTCCAAATGTCCTTGAGATCCCCATCTCTAAAATCAGCCTTTTTTTTTGAGGTCTTTTTGTGTTTTGTTTTGTTTTTTTGTCGTTTTATTGTGTCTTAGGTGGAAATTTACAGTGCAAATTAGTTTCCCATATTCAAAAATTTATACACAAATTGTTTTATGACATTGGTTGCAATCCCCACAATGTGTCGGCACTCTCCCTCTATCCCTTTACACTCCAGGTTCCCGGTGTCCATTTGTCCAGGTTTCCTGGCCCTTCCTGCCTTCTCATCTTTGCTTTGGGGCAGGTGTTGCTCGTTCAATCTTGCATACTTGATTGAACTAAGAAGACGTTCCTCACGTGTGTTATTGTTTGTTTTATAGGTCTGTCTAGTCTTTGGCTGAAAGGTTGACTTCAGGTGTGGCTTCAGTTCTGAGTTAGCAGAATATCTGAGGGCCAGAGTCTTAGGAATTCCTCCAGTCTCTGTCAGACCAGTAAGTCTGGTCTGTTTTTGTGAATTTGCATTGTTTTTCACATTTTTCTCCCTCCCTGTCTGGAACCCTCTATTGCAATCCCTGTCAGAGCGGTCAGTGGCAGTAGCCCAGCACTATCTAGCTCTTCTGGGATCAGGCTGATGAAGGCTGTGGTTCATGTGGTCCATTAGTCCTTTGGACTGATATTTTCCTTGTGTTTTTGGTTTTCTTCATTCTTCTTTACTCCAGGTGTGCTGGGACCAATAGATGTATCTTAGATGGCCGTTTGTAAGCTTTTAAGACCCTGGGCGCTACTCACCAAAGTAGGATGTATGTATATTATGCCAATTGACCTAGATGTCCCTTGAGACCATGGTCTCCAGCTCTCAGCCCCAGTAACTTGGTCCCTTAAGGGGTTTGGATGTGTCTAGGAAGCTTCCTTGGCTTTGCCTTGGTCAGGTTGTGCTGACTTCTCCTATACTGTGTGTTGTCTTTTCTTTCAATGAAGTTAATACTTGTCTATTATCCAGTTAGTGATTTTCTCTCCCCAACCCTCCCCTCCCTAGTATACATCAAAGATTGTTTTTTCCTGTGTGTAAACTTTTTCTCGGATTTTTATAATAGTGGTCTCATATCGTATTTGTCGTTTTGTGATTGACTTATTTCACTCAGCATAATGCCCTCCACAGCCATCTATGTTGTAAGATGTTTCCCACATTCATCATTGTTCTTTGTCATTGTGTAATATTCCATTGTGAATATGTACAATAATTTGTTTATCCATTCATCTTGATGGGCACTTAGGTTGTTTCCATCTTTTTGCTATTGAGAATAGTGCTGCAATGAACAGGGTGTGCATATGTCTATTCATGTGATGGCTGTTATTTCTCCAGGGTATATTTCTAGGAGTGGGATGGCTGGATCATACAGTATTTTTATTTCTAACTTTTCAAGGAGGCACCATATCATTTTCCGTATTGATTATGCACAAGAGTTCCAATCTGCCCACAATTTCTCCAACACTTGTTATTTTCTGTTTTTTTGATTTGTGCCAGTAATGTCAGGGTGAGAAGGCATCTCATTGTAGTTTTGATTTGCACTTCTCTAGTGGAGATACATCTATGGATTATACCTCAACATAAAGAAAACAAAATCCTCACAACTAGACCAATAAGCAGCATCATGATAAACAGAGAAAAGATTGATGTTGTCAAGGATTTCATTTTACTTGGATCCATAATCGATACCTAGGGAAGCAGCAGTCAGGAAATCAAAAGACTTATTGCCTTGGGCAAATCTGCTGCAAAATACCTGTTTAAACTGTTGAAAAGCAAAAATGTCACCTTGAAGACTAAGATGTGCCTGACTCAAGCCATGGTGTCTCCAGTTGCCTCATGTGCATGCGAAAGCTGGACAATGAATAAGGAAGACTGAAGAAGAATTGATGCCTTTCAATTACGGTGTTGGTGAAAAATATTGAATGTACCATGGACTGCCAAAAGAACCAACAAATCTGTCTTGGAAAAAGTACAGCCAGAATGCTCCTTAGAAGGATGGCGAGACTATGTCTCACATACTTTGGACATGTTATCAGGAGGGATCAGTCCCGGAAGAAGGACATCATGCTTGGTAAAGTACAGGGTCAGAGAGAAAGAGGAAGGTGTTCAACTAGATGGATTGTCACGGTGGCTGCAACAACGGGCTCAAGCATAGCAACAATTGTGAGGATGGCACAGGGCAGGGCAGTGTTCCATTCTGTTGTACATAGGGTGGCTATGAGTCAGAATTGACGGGATGGCACCTAACAACCATGGCTAATGATCGAGAGCATTTCCTCATGTGTCTGTTAGCGGCCTGAATGTCTTCTTTGGTGAAGTGTCTGTTCATATCCTTTGCCCATTTGTTAATTGGATTATCTTTTTGTTATTGAAGTGTTGAAGTATTCCATAGATTTTAGAGATCAGACCCTTGTAGGAAATGTCCTAGTCAAGTTTTTTTTTTTCCCCCAGTCTATAGGTTCTCTTTTTACTCTTTTGGTGAAGTCTTTTAATGAGCTTGTTGTTCTTGTTGTTAGGTGCTGTTGAGTTGGTTCCTACTCATAGCGACCCTATGTACTACAGAATGAAACACTGCCCATCCTGTGCCATCCTCACAGTCGTTATGCTTGAGCCCATTGTTGCAGCCACTGTGTCAATCCATCTAGTTGAAGATCTTCCTCTATTTCGCTGACCCTCTGCTTTACCAAGAATGAGGTCCTTTTCTAGGGACTGATCCCTCCTGATAACATGTCCAAAGTATGTGAGATGCAGTCTCGCCATCCTTCTAAGGAGCATTCTGGCTGTACTTTTTCCAAGACAGATTTGTTGGTTCTTTTGGCAGTCCATGGTATATTCGATATTCTTTGCCAACACCAGAAATGAAAGGCGTCAGTTCTTCAGTCTTCCTTATTCATTGTCCAGCTTTCGCATGTATATGAGGCGATTGAAAATACCATGGCTTGGGTCAGGCCGACATTAGTCTTTAAGGTGACATTTTTGCTTTTCAACACTTTAAACAGGTCTTTTGCCCCAGATTTGCCCAGTGCAACGTGTCATTTGACTTCTTGACTGCTGCTTCCATGGGAGTTGATTGTGGATCCAAGTAAAATGAAATCCTTGACAACTTCAGTCTTTTCTCTGTTTATCATGATGTTGCTTATTGGTCTAGTTGTGAGGATTTTGTTTCCTTTATGTTGAGGTGTAATCCATACTGAAGGCTGTGGTCTTTGATCTTCATCAGTGTTTCAAGTCCTCTTCACTTTCAGCAAGCAAGGTTGTGTCATCTGCATATCGCAGGTTGTTAATGAGTCTTTCTCCAATCCTCATGCCACATTCTTCTTCATATAGTCCAGTTTCTTGGATTATTTGCTCAGCATGTAGATTGAATAGGTATAGTGAAAGGATACAACCGTGACACACCCGTTTCCTGACTTTAAACCACACAGTATCCCCTTGTTCTGTTTGAACAACTGCCTCTTAATCTATGTAAGGGTTCCTTATGAGCACAATTAAGTGTTCTGGAATTCCCGTTCTTCACAATGTTGTCTATAATTTGTTATGATCCACACAGTCGAATGCCTTTGCATAGTCAATAAACCACAGGTAAACATATTTCTGGTATTCTCTGCTTTCAGCCAGGATCCATCTGACATCAGCTATGATATCCCTAATTCCACGTCCTCTTCTGAATCTGGCTTGAATTTCTGGCAGTTCCCTGTCTGTATACTACTGCAGCCACTTTTGAATGATCTTCAGCAAAATTTTACTTGCGTGTGATATTAATGATATTGTTCGATAATTTCCACATTCGGTTGGCTCACCTTTCTTGGGAATAGGCATAAATATGGATCTCTTCCAGTTGGTTGGCCAGATAGTTGTCTTCCCAGTTTCTTGGCATAGATAAGTGAACACTTCCAGTGCTGCATCTGTTTGTTGAAACATATGAATTGATATTCCATCAATTCCTGGAGCCTTGTTTTTCACAAATGCCTTCAGTGCAGCTTGGACTTCTTCCTTCAGTACCATCGGTTCCTGATCATATGTTCCCTCTTGAAATGATCGAATGTCGACCAATTCTTTTTGGTATAATGACTCTGTATATTCCTTCCATCTTCTTTTGATGCTTCCTGCGTCGTTTAATATTTTCCCCATGGAATCCTTCACTATTGCAACTCGAGGCCTGAATTTTTTCTTCAGTTCCTTCAGCTTGAAAAACGTCACGTATGTTTTTCCCTTTTGGTTTTCTATCTCCAGCTCTTTGCACATGTCATTATAATACTTTACTTTGCCTTCTTCAGCCACCCTTTGAAATGTTCTGTTCAGTTCTTTTACTTCATTATTTCTTCCTTTTGCTTTAGCTACTCGACATTCAAGAGCAAGTTTCAGAGTCTCTTCTGACATCCATTTTGGTCTTGTCTTTCTTTCCTATCTTTTTAGTGACCTTTTGCTTTCTTCATGTATGATGTCCTGGATGTCATTCCACAACTCGTTTGGTCTTCGGTCATTACTGTTCAAAGAATCGAATCTGTTCTTGAGATGGTCTCTAAATTCAGGTGGGATATACTCAAGGTCATACTTCGGCTTTTGTGGACTTGTTCTAATTTTCTTCACTTTCAACTTGAACTTGCATAAGAGCAATTGATAGTCTGTTCTGCAGTCAGCCCTTGGCCTTGTTCTGATTGATGATACTGAGCTTTTCCATCATCTCTTTCCACAGATATAGTCGATTTGATTCCTGTGCATTCCATCTGGTGAGGTCCATGTGTATATTCACTTTTTATGTTGGTGAAACAAGGTATTTGCAATGAAGAAGTCATTGGCCCTACAAACGTCTATCATGCCATCTCCGCATCAGTTCTATCGCCAAGGCCATATTTTCCAACTACCAATCCTTCCTCTTTGTTTCCAGCTTTTGCATTCCAATCACCAGTAATTAACAATGCATCCTGATTGCATGTTTGATCAGTTTCAGACTGCAGAAGTTGGTAAAAATCTTCAATTTCTTCATCCTTGGCCTCAGTGGTTGGTGGGTAAATTTGCATAATGGTCATATTAACTGGTCTTCCTTGTAGGTATATGAATATTGTCATATCACTGGCAGCGTTGTACTTCAGGAGAGATCTTGAAATGTTCTTTTTGACAATGAATGCAACCCCATTCCTCTTGAAGTTGGCATTCCGGCATAGGAGACAATATGATTGTGTGATTCAAAATGGCCGATGCCAGTCCATTTCAGCTCACTAATGCCTAGGATATCGATGTTTATGAGTTACATTTCATTTTTCATGATTTCCAATTTTCCTAGAGTCATACTTTGTACAGTCCATGTTCCAATTATTAATGGATGTTTGCAGCTGCTATTCATAAGGTTTTCATTGGCTAATTCTTTTCAGAAGTAGACTGCCAGATCCTTCTTCCTAGTCTGTCTTAGTCTGGAAGCTCAGCTGAAATCTGTCCTCTATGGGTGACCCTGCTGGTATCTGAATACCAGTGGCGTAGCTTCCAGCATCACAGCAACACACAAGCCCCCACAGTACGACGAACTGACAGATGTGTGGGGTTAAAGAGCTTAGGTGTTTAATTTTTAGGAGCTCCCAGTTATCTAGTTTATGTTCTGGTGTTTGTGCATTGTTAGTTATGGTTTATATTGAATTTATGCCATGAATTATGGCCCCTAGCATTGTCCCTATTTTTTCTTCCATGATCTTTATGGTTTTAGGTTTTATATACAGGACTTTGATCTATTTTGAGTTAGTTTTTGTGTATGGTATGAGGTATGGGTCCTGTTTCATTTTTGTACAGATGGACATCCAGTTTCACCAATACCATTTGTTAAAAAGACTGTGTTTTCCCCATTTAATGGACTTTGGTCCTTTATCAAAGATCACCTGACCATAGGTGGATGGTTTACACCTGGGTTCTCAAATCTGTTCCATTGGTCTCTGTGTCTGTCATTGTACCAGTACCAGGCTGTTTTGACTACCGTGGCTGTATATTAGATTCTGAGATCAGGTAGTCTGAGGCTTCCTACTTGTTCTTTTTCTTCAATAATGCTTTACTTATCCAGGTCCTCTTTCCTTTCCATTTAAAGTGGGTAATTAGTTTTTCCATCTTATTAAAGAATTGTGTTGGTATTTGGATCTGGATTGCATTATATGTTTAGCTTTCTCTGGGTAGGATTGACATTTTCACAGTGTTGAGTCTTCCTATCCATAAGCGTGGTATGTTTTTCCATTTATGTAGGTCTCTTTTGGTTTCTTGCAATAGTGTTTTTTAGTTTTTTTTGGATAGGTATTTTATGTTGTGGGTTAGACTTATTCCTAAGTATTTTATCCTTTTAGGGATTTCCTTTTCAAAGTTCAAGTTTTGTTTTTCTCCAGCTTCTTTCAGGATCCTTTCTTTGTCTTTGGTTTGGCAAGCGTGATTATGATATATCTTGCTGATTTTCTTTAGGGGTGTATCCTATATGGGGTTCATTAACTTCTTGGATGGTCAGCTTTTTGTCTTTTGTGATCTTTGGGAAGTTTTCTGCCAGCAAATCTTCAACAATCTTCTCTGTGTGTTTTCCATTTTCTTCCCCTCTTCTGGACCTCCATTCGGGTACAAATTTTTGCTCTTGATTGTGTCTCACATAGTTTTTAGGTTTTCTTCATTCTTTTCTCTGATTTTTCCTCAAAGTGGTGTCCATGGTTTGTCTTCAGTCTTACTAATTCTGTCTTGTTTCAAATTTGTTCCTAAGACCATCTATTGAGTCATCCATTTCTGAAATTTTTTTGTTTATCTTTTAGATTTCTAGTTGTTGTTTTTGTATAACTTCTAATTGTTTATTTTGACATTTCGTTCTCGTGTTATTTTCCTGAATTCTTCTATTGCTTTGGCTGTGTGTTCCTTGATTTTGTCTGTGTTTCCCATGATTTTGCCTACATTTTCCTTGGTTTTGTCTGTGTTTTCCTTGATCTCTTTCCTAATGTCTTGGAGAGCCCTAAATATTAGTCTTTTGAATTCCATATCAGGTAGTTCTGCTGTCTTTTCTTCTAGCAAAAGGCACTCTGATACTTTATTATGGTCACCTGTTGGAGTCATCTTGTCCTGATATTTTATATGTTCTTATATTGTTTGCTGTCTCTGAGACATTAAGGTATTATTTTCTTTATTTATTGATTGTATATTTGTGTGTTTCATCCTGCTTTTTTGTCTTGTTCTGTTATGTCAGAGTGGGCAGGCCAGGCATGCTTTGCTGCTTTCTCATCTGTGGCCTTGTTCGTGCAGGGTGATCCCGCTTGGCTGTACACTGGTTTGGCAAGATGGTTGAGGGTGGACTGGGAAGGTGCTGTCTGCCCCTGATGTTGGTCTAGCAGTGTGATAGCATTCACAGCCCCTCACCAGATAGATGGAGGTGTTGAGTTGGGAGTGGTATGGCTCACTTGCCACCGTTCAGCAGTTGGTCGAGTGGTGGGAAAGGAGGGGTGGTGCAGGCACAGTTTGGCAGTAGGCGTGTGTGCCAGGCATTCCGTAGCCATGGCCACACAGTAGGGGCCAGAGGGATTCAAGGGTGGCATACAGGGCTGGGGTGCAGGTGGGGAAGAAAAAGGAAAGAATAGAAAAAAAAATGGCAGTGCAGTGGTGCTGGCCATTGAGGGCCAGTGGGAAGGGAAGAGAGTTCATATACTGGGCTAGGTAGGAGAGAGAAAGAAAACAAAGAAGAAAAAAAATTGTCATTATGGTGGGAGCCTCGGGTGGGAGTGGGGTGGACCTGGGACAGTGGTAGTCTGGTGCACCAGTGGCTCTCTAGCCGCGGTGGTGCTGCAGAGTCTGGCTGGAAGTGGGGGAGGTGGTGTACAGGGCTAGGTGGGAGAGAGAAAGAAAAGGAAGGAAGATAGCAAGAAGAAATATATAAGACTAAAAAAATAAAAGTAAATTTAAAAAAAAGCTGACTATGTGTTGGGGGCCAGCGAGTGGGGGCAGGGTGACCTGAGGGCTGGCTCGAAGGGAGAGGAGGTGTCTGATGGGGGTAGTTTGAGGGGGAAATAAGTGAAAGAAAATAAAGAGAAGGAAAAAAATGGCTGTGTGGCAGGGGTCAGCAGGTATGAGTGGGGTGGACCCAGGGTGACGGCAGGTCATTGTCTCACTACCCACAGTGGTGTAACAGGGTCTGGTGGCAGGGGGGAGAGGTAGTGTACGGGCTAGGTGGGAGGGAGAAAGGAAAGGAAGAAAGAAAATGAAAATAAAATAAGAAAAATAAATTAATTAAAAAAACTGGTGGCATGGTGGGTTCTGGTGAGTAGGGGTGGGGCAGACTGAAGAGCTGGTTGGAATGAGGGGGAGGTGATGTACAGGGCTATGTGGGATGGAGAAAGAAAAGAAAGAAAGGGAAAAAAATGAAAAAAAAATGGTGTGGCGGGAGGCAACAGGTGGGTACAGGGCAGGTCCAGGGTGGCACTGGGCCACTGGCTTTCTAGCTAAGTGGTGCAGCAGGGCCCAGCAGGAAGGGTTGCAGATGGCATACCGGGCTAGGTGGGAGAGAGAAAGAAAAGGAAGAAAGGGAACAAAAAACAGCAGTGGGAGCCAGTGGGTGGGGGCGGGTGGACCTGGAGTGGCAGCAGGCTGAAGGTTCTATAGCCCGGGGGGAGGGGTGGTCATGGTGTACAGAGCAGAAGGGTGAGATTTGGGAAAGTGTGTTTCTCTGGTTACTGGGTGCTCTGTCTCCTCTTGGGAGCTCCGTGAAGTTGCCTTTTCATACTTCCTGTCTGGGGTCCTTGCTGGCTGTGTTCCAAGATGGCAATGCTGTGCTGTATTAGTTGGCAGGGGACCTCCACTCCATATCTCTCACTGTTCTGTTTTCTTTCAGTTTCTTTTTCCATTTGGTGTTTGATCTAGTTCTTTATCCCTTCATTTGATGCTTAGGGTTCCAGGATTGACGCTTGTATCTGTTTTACTTAGTTTTTTGGGTCTTTGCTGCAGAGGGTCAACATGGTGCATCTGTCTATGGCGCCATTTTGTCTTTGTCTCCCTGGAGATCTTTTCTGATTTAATATTAAAATGCTTTATCACAAGGCAAGACAGGCAAAGGGGTAACTCCTGGGAGATACCTGATTATTCGTCTAGCCTCCTTAGGGTTTTCTCCTATGATGATCATTAAGTTTATTACTTCTGAAAGAACAAACACAAAGTTGAAGTGGTAGTCTGAAAAGACTATGATCAAGATCTAATTAATAAAAGAATTACCATCGAGCAGCATTTTTACAGACTACAAATCATTTTCTCTTACATTTGATCTTGCAACACCTTCTAAAACAGGTTTTCCAATCTCCTCTTTTACAGATGAAGAACTTGTGACTTCTAGGAATCAAGTGAAATGCCCAAGATCACACAGTGCTTCACAGCAGGATTTGAGATTTGACTCTGAGTCTTATAACTTTATTTATTTATTTATTTATATTTTTTTTGAGTCTTATAACTTTAAATGCCACTCTCTAACTCTATACTGCCTCCTTGATGCATAGGACACTTTTAAAAGAAGGAACACATCCTACTGGAACTGATCAGAAGAAAGCACTAGAAATACAAACGAGCCATAACCAAGCGCCGGTTATTTTTTGTTACCTAACTGAGTGCTGGGAAGTTCCAGTGGAGGCTGACACATGGTTTATGTACCCTATAACTTCACTCCTGAAATGTTAGGACATTCTCATTTGAACTCCTGGCCAACTGAAAAATTAAAAGCAGACAGCGATGGGGCTCTTCTTTTAACTTTGTGTTTTCTTAAACTCACTGAAGTACTGCTTTAGATTGGAAGTGGCTAATTGGATAAAGGGGACACAGCCAGTCAGCTAGATAAATAGTATTGTTAAAGTGCAGGCTATTAGTTATAGAAAAGGAACACATGAGAACAGTATCTACAGCAACGTTTTAATTACAAAATGAAGGAAAGTTCCTCCAGTCTATTCTAGTTCGAGGTCAAGTTGATATGTCGCAGCAGCCCAGGGAAGCATGCGGGCCGATAAGAAGTCCTTTTATTTTAAGGCAGGTTTGAATTCTAAAACTTTCTAGTGCCAAAACCCTTCAGTATTAATATTATTATTATTTTTAATAAGGACTCCTTGTGCCTTCGCAAATGTCTGTGCAGGAGTAGAGGTGACAGTGGGAGAGCCGGGCTGAGTCCGTTCTTATTAAATAGCTAAGTCTGTACCCTCGAAGCAAGCGGGGAGAGAGGAGGGACGAGAGCTGCTGACATTGACAATGAATGCAAACAAGAGTTGCACTAGCCTTGTCCACAACGTTGCCTCTCCCCACCGCCTGGCCTTATGGGAGTTGTAGTTTCCGCGGGAGCGACTCCCCAGGCGAGCCGAGAAGCCCCGCCCGGACCGAACTACAGATCCCAGGCCACGTTCGGCCGCCAGCCCTCCCGCCCGGGTGCGAGTGTAAACTAGCCGTGCACGGGGCGGGCAGCGCGAGCGGGCGAGCGCTCTGAGCTTGGCACTGCGCAGGGGTGCACGGCTTTGGGGAGCCAGGCCCCGCTACCTTTCCTCTGCCCCGGGCTCTAGTCTCACTTTCGAGTAGTGGAAGGACGAGAATCGGGAGCCATGCAGTCGGAATCGGGAATCGTGCCTGATTTCGAAGTCGGGGAGGAGTTTCACGAAGAGCCCAAAACATATTACGAACTCAAAAGTCAACCTCTAAAAAGCAGGTGAGTGGTGACAGCTGGAGGGCGGCTAGGCGGACGGCTGGGGGGCCCCGCGCCTTCCATCCCGGGCCGTGGAGAGCCGGTCGTTTGGGCTCTGGGACAAGGACCCCGTGCCCTTGCCCCGGGGTAGAGGGCGAACTGCCGCCCACAGCTGAGGGGCGCGCCGGCCTGGCCGGTAAGCATCTAGGGAGCGCGGCGGGCCGCCGGGGATGTCGCGCCTAGGCGCTGGGACCCTCGTCTGGGGATGCCAGCTGCGGAGACCGGGTGGGGGCTGGGGAGCGACCCGGCGCGGAGGTGAGGAAGGAGGAGCGCGGGCTGAGACGCTGTCGCTGTGGGAAGAGGGGAGAAAAAGAGTTTCTGGTGAACCCCTTTTCTGAAGATTCCAGCGACCCGAGGGCTCTGAGGCGGAGAGCTTGTAGGGATTGAGACGCGACGGTCGGGGTAAGCTGTCAGCTCTTCTGTAGTCTCCTCTTAGGAGCCCGGACCCGCTGGGAAAAGCCGCCCCTGACCTCCTCCAGGTGAGCTCTGCTGGGGCCCGCCTCTCACCTACCTGACCGCGGCGCGAGGGCGCAGGCCCCGGGGACAGCGGGTGGGCGTGCCTCCTCGTCCAGGTTAAGCTCCCTGGAAGTCGTTGTTGTTAGGGGCGGTCCAGTCGCTTCCGACTCACAGCGACCTTATGTAGAATAGAAGGAAACACTGCCCAGTCCTTCGCCATCCTCACAATCGTTATGTTTGAGCCCATTGTTGCAGCCACTGTGTCAGTCCATCTCGTTGAGGGTCTTCTTCTTTTTCGCTGAACCTCTACTTTACTAAGCATGATGTCTTTCTCCAGGGGCTGATCCCTCCTGATACCATCTTTAGAGTAAGCGAGACTTACTTTACTTAACTTTACAAAGCAAGGGAGATTTGCTTTACTGGAAATAGAGTCCCATTGAAATCCACGTCTTCCCTGGAGGGGTATTGGGAGTGTCCCTTCCTGGCAGCGGCAGGCATTTAATTCTCTGTGCACTTCAGAAACTTTCCAGGAGAGGAGTCAGGATAGGTGCGGGCCTGACATCTCACTACCTCTTGTTTCCTTTGCGCCTCCCACCTTTGCTACCTTCTTTCGACGTGTCTGGGGGAATGGGTTGGGTATCTTCCTTTTTCTCTACCTTGTGGCCATTCTGAACCCCTAGGACTTCTCATTTCCAATGTTTACCAAGAGGGAGGACGATCAGTTGAGGCTGTGATGGCAGAGAAGGGTTTACTTCCACCCCCTTCGTTGTGCAGTAAGATAAGGCTATAACTGGAAGCTTTCAGTTGTGCTCCTGCACCCATTTCCAACTTTCTCGCCCCACCCTTCACCGTGGGTGGGGCCTGGTAGGGGAGAAGGCGCAGAAATCAGGGTGAATGAAGAGGGAGACAAAATCAGGAGTGAGGTGTGTAATCTCTGTTTGGAGAGCTGGGGCTACTACTTGCTCTCGCAGAAAGCCAGGGCAAGGTTGGTTTGTTATAGGGCTGTGGCAGGACTCTGAAACACAGTTGGGGAAGAAAATGGGACCAGCGCACCCAGTGACTGCGTTGCTGAAGCAGCTTCTTTGCAGATGCACAGCAGAGATGGAAAGGAAACATCCTATGCAGTTAGAAGCCTAAAACCAACCTTTAGTTGGTGGTTTTTCTTCATAATGACTGTGTGTGTGTGTGTTGGGGGCCGGGGGTTTTGAGTAAAATTGTATAAAGGGTATTGTTGGTTGTGCTTATCGGGGCTTTATCTGCATTTGGCTGAAGGGACCAGTGTTTTACCGAGCAGTCCCTGCTTTTGCTTCTATAAGCAAATGCTTACATGGCCAGAATGAGGGAGTGAGTGTGTGTGTGTGTTGAGTCCTGGGGAAGAAAAAATGAATTAACTGGACTGTTTGGAACGTTTTTGATGATAGCTGATACATAACATTAAATTAGTTTGAGAGAGTGAGGAAAACACCATCTGGAAAAACACAAATGAGTGCCACGAAACTCATGTTGAAGGATTGGGGCCTGTTCTTTTTCAGAGTCGGCAAAAAATTACTTGTCAGGGTGAGCGTCCTCAGTAGCTAGCCAGCACGCGGAAGGAGGAATGTGGGGACGTGGGAAGAAATGGCTTCACACGTTGAGGCTGGAAACAGGTGCGGACAGAACTGGTACGGAGAGGAAGGCTAAATTAAAAAAGTGGCTGCAGAACTTGTATGTGGAGCAGACGCATGCTATTTGAAATAAACCAGTTAAATAAAATCTGTGAATAAATATATGGGGTTGGCAAAATTTCCCTGTACTGATTTTCCACAGTTTTCTAACGTATTGTCATCGACATCTGTTGTGCAGCTTTAAAAGGGCTACACGTTGTTCAGGGTCTTCTCATTGCTTTTTGCGTTAGGTCTTTGCCAGGGCACCTCACTTTTTTGTGGGTCTTAGTAGGAAAAGGTTGAAATGGAAAGATTAAGAGTGCTGTAGCCGTTCTTCCTTTCCGTTGTATCCTCTGGATTGTCCCACTGGAGTTGAAAATATGTCCAGAATCTGCCCACTTCTCACCAACTCCTCTACTGCTACTCTGGTCCAAGCCACCATCAACTCCTTCCCGGATTATTGCAGTAGTCTCTTACCTGGTGTCCTGCCTTCCACCTTACCTGCCTGTAGTGGATGTTCAACACAACAGCCCCAGTATTCTTGTTAAAACTCGCTCTCAACCAGGGGTGACATCTGGCAATGTCTAGAGACATTTTTGGTTGTCACATAGAGTGGGTAGATGGTTGCCGCTAAACATCCTACAATGCATAGTACGGCACCCCACAACAAGGGATTATCAGCCTCCCAATTGTCAGCATCGCTCAGGTTGAGAAACCTGGCATTAACTAGCCCTCCGATGGCTCCTGTTTCTCTCAGAGTAAAACCCGAGGTCCTTAAAACGGCACCAGGTAGCCTATGTGGTCAGCTCCCTGTCCGCTCTGATGTCCTCTCTTATGCCTGTCTCTTGCTCCCTCTGCTCTTGCCAGGCCGGTCTCCTCGCTGTTGCTAGAACACTCCAGGCCCCTCCCTCAGGGTCTTTGTGTGTTGCACTTGCTGTTCACTCTGCCCGAAGTCCTTTCCATACAGAGCTACAGCGCTCACTCCCTCCCACTTCATGTCTTCTTTTAAATGTCATCCCCCCCAGCCTGACCCAGACCACGCTATTTACAATTGCTATTCCTCCACACTCTCAATCTTGCTTGCCCTGCTCTGTTTTCTCCCATAGTACTTATATCCTAAGCTACTGTGTAATTCTCTAATATGTTTATTATGTATCCCTCTCCACTAGGTGCAAGCTCCAGGGAGTAGGGATTTCTCTGTATTACTTATTATTCACTGATGTATCTCCTCAGCCTAGAACAGGATCTCTCAACCTGAGCACTGTTGACGTTTTGGACTGGATAATTCTTTGTTATGTGTGTGTGTATGAGTGTGTTTTCTGCTTTGCAGGATGTTTACCAGTATCCTTGGCCTGTACCTGTTAGAGGCCATTAGCACCCCTTCTCTACCCACTGTTAAGACAAAACCAAAAAATGTCTCCAGACATTGCCAAATGTCCCCTGGGTGCAAAATTGTCCCTGTTTCAGAACGACTGGCCTAGAATAATGCCTGGCACAGAGAAGGGGCTCCATAAATGTTTGAGTTTCTTGTTGCTCTCCCTGTCAGTACCCAGCTCAGAGTAAGGTGTTTGGTTTTTGTTTTTGCACTTAACATTGTGTTCCTTTCAGAATAGGTATCCACGAGGTGTCTCCCAAGAGGAATTTGTATACTCTTTATTTTGGTTGGAGCCCTGGTGGCGCAGTGGTCAAGAACTATGGCTGCTGTCCAAAAGGTCGGCAGTTCCAATCCATCAGCCGCTCTTTGGAAACCCTAGGGGGCAGTTCTACTCTGTCTTGTAGGGTCACTATGAGTCGAAATCAACTTGATGGCAATGGGTTTTTTTTTTTTTTTTTATTTTGGTCAAGCCTAGATATTAACTGTTTCATGAGGGAAGACACATTTCATTTCTAACCGGGACCTCTTTGCCTTTAGGAATGTGAAGTTGCTGGATTTTGATTTATGCAGACCTTGTTTTGGTCATATTGACTGGTAAGATTGTGTCTTGTGAAGATGACACGCTAGGAGTTGTTGTTGGGTGCTGTCGAGTTGATTTTGACTCATAGTGACCAAATGTGGCAGAGTAGAAATGCCACATAGGGTTTTCTTGGCTGTAATCTTTATGGTAGTAGATTGCCAGGTCTTTCTACCTTGCGGCCACTGGGTAGGCTTGAAATGCCAACCTTTCAGTTAGCAGCCAAGTGTTTAACAGTTTGTGCCACTAGGGCTCCTTAAGAGCAAAAAAACAAAAAACAAAAAAACCAAACCCACTGCCATCGAGTTGATTCTGATGACCCCACAGGGTTTCCAAGGCTATAAATCTCTGTGGAAGCAGACTGCCACATCTTTCTCCTGTGGAGCTGCTGGTGGTTTCAAAACGCCGACCTTTCAGTTGGCAGTCAGTTGCTTTAACCACTGCACCACCAGGGCTCCTAAGGGCTCCTTAGGACAGAAGGTTCTAAGTGAATTGTTTGTACTTTGGTTTCCCCAACAAGGGTTTTGAAACCTTTGTGTGTTCTCCTGAGAATGAGTTCTGAAAGGTGGTGGCAGAGGAAAAGTGCTGAAGATTAGAGTGAGCCCAGAATTCACAGTTCGGCACCGTTAGGAAAACAAATGTGGAATTGTTGAATGAGATCCCTGCAGCTAAGGAACTTTCTGTATGTCTTGTTGGCCTTAAAACAACATTTTAAAGCCCAGTAGCCTGTTTCCGCCTCATGGTTCTTTTGTTCAGATTACTTGGTGCCATAGTCTGTGGCTTTGTAGTTGCTGATGCCCTTTTCCTGGAGGGACTTGAGGACTGGTTTAATTTAATTCCAATTTCTTCCCTTCTCAATTTTTTAGTGTTGTTTTAGGCAGCTATTATTTAACTCTCTGCAAATTAGAAATGGGAATGAAAGTGAGCACGGGGTTTATAATGGCAAGACAGGATCAAGCAGTGGTTCTCCAGAGCTGGCTCAGAGAGATGTGTGGTGAGGTTTTCACAGGTTTGTGGTAAAATGAGAAAGATAAAGATGATCGTGTCACACACACATACACACATATTTGGGTATAAAGCCAGCTGTCATTTCTTCGATTTATCCTGAGATTTTTCCCCTCCTTTGTTTATAGTAAAAATGCCCTTTCTTGTGTGAAATGATAATCTCTTCTTGGCAAAATAAAACTGTCAGTCATTTTTTTGGTTTTGGAAAGTTTTCTGGTCTGTCCAGTCTGGGGAGACCCACTAGCATAGGGATTAAGAGTGTGGTTCTGGCATCACCATCTGCCCCTAACTAGCTAGGTGACCTTGGGAAGGCTGGGTGACCTGTAATTTCAGTTTCTTCATCTGGTAAATGGGGCTTGCCTCCTGGTGGGCTTAGGGATATTAACTGTGACTTTGACCGTGGAAAAGTCCTAGCATGGTGCTTGGATCATAGCTCTCAGTAGATGTTAATGGATGTTGTTCTTGTTTTTTTTTTTCACTACTTAGCAGTGAACCCTGACATTCAGGAAAGTGTTTTTATTTGGTTGACTTTGGCTTTCTTTTCTAAGGCAAATACCATGCAATAAGATTTCCCCAATTTCAGTTTGCTTTCCTTCCCACCAAGTGTTCACATACATTTTTGCATTTTATATTTTTTATTGAACCCATAACATTTCTTCATACTCTTTTAAAAAAATGACAATTTCATTATCAACGCATACATAAAAATTGATATTCACCATGGTACAGTGCTTCAGTGTTAAGCCGGTGACCAGAGGGTTGGCAGTTTGAATTCATGAGCAGCTCCTTGGAAACCCTATGGGGCAGTTGTACTCTGTTTTATAGGGCTGCTATGACTTGGAATCGATGTGACAGTAATGGATTTATGTGCAAATTGATACTGATAATGGTAGCTAACATTTATTGAGCACATATTATATTCCAGTCCCGGTTCTAAGTGTTTTTATGTGTTAATGTAACCTTTGAAACATTTGCATAAGTAATAATAAAAACCAATAATGATATTAATTATACTTTTAAAAACATGCAGTATTAATATAGTGCTTACTACGTGCCAGGCACTGTTCTCAATATTTTACTTATGTTAACTTGGTTAATTCTCACTTCAGCCTGGGAGGTATGTGTTTTTATATTCTCATTTTATGGATAAGGAAACTGAGGCATAGCAAGTAGATGGGGCCTGGATTTACACCGTGGCTGCCTGGCTGTATTCGCATGCTCTTATCCACTAGTCTAGGTACTGCTGTGCGCGATTGTGGGGAATTCAGAGGTGTGTACTTTCTCCCAAACTCCCAGTAGGGTGAGGGAAAGAGAACTTGTGGATCCAGCTGGCCGTACAAGGCAGTGGAATCACTGTGGGGAGATGGGCATCAGCAGTGGGAATTTAAGAGGAAAGGGAATTAGAGGGACAACTTTGTGGACAAATAGGGGTATTTACGTCTGGCCTTGAAGATTAAGCAGTAACCGAGTGTGTTTCTCCATATTAAGTAAAATGTTAGATGCCTTGGAGGACATAATCCTAAGGTAGACTTTTAAGGTTTTTATTTGTCTTTTAAACTTCTAACCAGACTCCCAGGTCTTCCTTGTGCTCTGCGGTCACCTTGTTGGTGGTAGGGACAAGGTGCATGTGGACAGGTTTAGAGGAAGCTGTGCTTAAACGCTGTGTGCCAGACAGGCTTGAACCTTCACATGGCTTGGCCATTTAACCACTATGTTCGTGTTTAAGACACTTAGCTTCTTGGAGTCTCAGTTTCTTTACCTGTGAAATGGAAGCAATAGAGAACCCTTTTCTTAGGGTTGATTGTTGCTGTTAGCTGCTGTGGAGTCAACTGTGACTTGTGGCAGCCTTACCTACAGCAGAACAAAGTGTTGCCTGCTCCTGTGTCATTCTCGCGACCACCAGCATGTTCAAGTCCATTGTTGTGACAGTTGTACGAAGCCATCTCACCAGGGATCCCCCTCGCCTGCCCTCTCTTCACCAAACGTGATGTCCTCTTGCCGTGATCGATCTCTCCTGATGATGTGTCCAAAGCAAGCGAGTCAGATGACGTTCTGTTTTCATTGCCTGATTTTTGGAAGTAGATTGCCAGGTTATCTTCCCAGTCTGTCTTAGTCTGGAAGCTCTACTGAAACCTGTCCACCACGGGTGACCCTGCAGGTATTTGAAATACCAGTGGCAAAGAATCCAGCATCATAGCAACACGCAAGTCATCACAGTATGACCCACTGACAGACGGGTGGTGGTTATTATGGTTGGTAGAAGTTTTAAAACTGAGATAAAATGCATAAAAGGTGCTTAGCATAGTGCCTAGCACATGTTATTAAGTAATATCAATTCTTTCTTGTATAATTTTGGCACAACAGCAGTTTTTTTTCCCCTCCTCTTAGGAATAACTAAAACATGTATGGAATCAGGTATCTGAAGCAGAATAGACAAAATTGAGGTGCTTTAAACCTGGCAGATGTTTACATTTTATTATGTAAATTAGTTTGGAGGTATAATTAGATTGAAAACTTGATTAAAGTGGGATTCTAAGTGTTGGTTTTGTGTGTTACTGGAGACTTCATCTACCCGGTTATTGCTATTTGTGGAATTTATTTAAGTGTATGTGTGTGTTTTAATTTCCTTTGAGTTCTGGTGTGCAGTTTGCACAGGCTGATGTTTATATCTGCTCCAGTTGTGCAAGAAGTGGAAAATATCCTTTTTTTAGAACAGGTCACATGTGCTTACTGTCAGGAATAGGACCTCAGTGTAAAAAAATGTATCTTGGGACAAATCAAAGTTACTAAATTTCTGTCTCCAACTGCTTTGTTTCAGAACTGGCAGTATTAGGATAAATAATAGGAAAAAAAAATCCTTGGCTAATATATATATATATATTTTGTGGCCATTTCCAAGGACAGCAAGCAAGAGTTTCATTTGTTTTGCATGTGTGATTGTGTGTCTGTTTTAACTAGAAAATGTACTTTGCTTTGTGGTTTGTCTAATCCAAGTAAAGTATAAAAATATACTTGACTAAGCACCAGATATGCACTATTTGGAGAAAATAATCAAGAAAACAGGTCAAAGATATTAAATGCAGTCACCGCAGACTTTTGATATTGTAAAGACAAGTTTTCAGTTTATAAAGGGTTTCTCTTGAGTCTAGCGAACATTCTGTACTCTGCAGACAAGGGATTATACCACGACATCAAGGCTGCGTCTTCACTGAGACAGATGAGGGCAGAGAGACCTGTCAGGCCTGGCTCTTGGTTGAAATTTCCACACAGCCCTGTCCCCCTTCTATTCCTGAGGATTTCAGGAGGAGGACTAGGTTTGACTCTTCTCTGTTAAGTCCATTTCTCTAGGCTGATTTTTTATTTTTATTTTTAAATAATATTTTATTGTGTTTTTAGTAAAAGTTTACACAGCCAGTTAGGTTCCTCTTTAGTAATTACTACACGTAGAGAACCCTGGTGGTAGTGTGGTTAAGAGCTCAGCTGCTAACCAAAGCATCGGCAGTTTGAATCCACCAGTTGCTCTCTGGAAACCCTGTGGGGGCAGTTCTGCTCTGTCCTGTAGGGTCGCTACGAGTTGGAATTGATTCGTCGGCAGCGGGTTTTTTTGGTACGCATATTGTTCAGAAACATTGGTTACATTTTTCACAACGTTTTAACATTCTCATTAGTTCCTTTCTGGATGTTTCCCTTCCAGTAATCTGGTTTCCCTGTCCCCTTACCCTTTTATCTTTGCTTTAGAGTAATTGTTGACCAGTTGGTCGCATATAGATGACTTTTTTTAAAGGTACGCAGTATTCACTGGTAGTATTCTTTATTTTATGAGCCAGTCTGTTATTTAGCTAAAAGGTACCCTCAGGGTTGTTTCGGTTCAAGGATTTTGGAGTATTTCAGAGAGATACTCATGGGAAGTCCTCCAGTCTCAACTGGTTCAGTAAGTCTGGACTCTTTAAGAGTTTAAGTTCTGTTCCACATTTTTCTCCGCTTCCATCACAATCCGTCTATTGTGGCCCTGGTCAAAATGGTTGTTAGTGGTAGCTGGGCACCGTCTACTTCTTTCTAGGTTGGTTCTGAAACCTGGTTTACTTATTTCTTTACTTCTTCTTTCCCTTCTGGGGCCTTTCTTGCATGCAGTGAATAATAAAGAAGTACGTCTGGCTTTTTATGTGTTCCGATGAGACGTCTGTCTTGAGATTCAGAACGATGATTTCTTATCGTCAATGGTCAACATTTCTGGGGCTTCCGAAGCACTGGACACTGTGCTAAGTGTGCTAGAGATGTTGTCTCATCAACTGTATTGCATCTGAGCTAGGAGTCGAATCAGGGTAGGCTGAAAGGGAGGCCGTGCTTTGGGGAGTGGGGTAATGGTGAAATAAAGACACACAGGGAAGTAAATGGTACCTCAAAATCATGAAGTCCCCTATTATCTTCTCTGGAGTCTTTGGGTGGTGCAAACTGTTAACATATTTGGCTACACCAAAAGGTTGGAGGTTTGAGTCCACCCAGAAGCACCTCAGAAGAAAGACCTGGCAATCTACTTCCAAAACCGTATGGAGCACAGTTCTACTCAGACACGCATAGGGTTGCCATGAGATGTAGTTGACTTGATGGCAACTGGTATTATCCTCTCCAAGGCACATCAGAAATTTTCCTCAATCACTTCAAGCAGAGGCAGTGTAACTTTGGGGTCAGAAGGACTTGGATTTATTTGTTTTTCTTTTCCTTCCTTTCCTCCCTTCTTTCAGCAGATTAAAATTAAGCAACTGCAGTGTGTCAGGCTCTGTGCTGACCGTGGGGGATTCAAATGTAGAACTAGACAGGCAAAGTTAAAATGTAAGTGCTTACATTTTAGAAGTGTGGAAATGATTAATAAAAAACAAATAAATGAATGGGATGATTTTCAGTAGGTGCTATGAAAACTAAGGAGTCCTGGTGGTGCAGTGGTTAAGCACTCGATTGCTAGCCAAAAGGTCGTTAGTTCGGACCTACCAGCTGCTCTGTAGGAGAAAGATGTGGCAGTCGATTTCTGTAAAGATTATAGTCTTGGAAACACTATGGGGCAGTTGTACTCTGTCCTGTAGGGTCACTATGAGTCGGCACTGACTCAACGGCAATGGGCTATGAAAATTAAACAGTGTGCTTACTGACAGAGTGTGACTGAGAAGGGAGGGGGCTGTATCAGATTGAGTGATCAGGAAAGATCTTATGGGGAAGTAATTTTGAGGCAAGACCTGAATGTCCAGAATGAAAGGTGCAAATCTTGGTGCTACCACTCACTAGCTGTGTGACTTTGAACAAGTTAGCCAACCTCTCTAAACCTCAGTCTCCTTGTCTTAGGCTAGGTTCTCTAGAGAAGCAAAACCATTGAAGTGCGTACATATATTATATACACATACCCAAAACCAAACCTGTTGCCGTTGAGTTGATTCTGACTCATAGCAACCCTAAAGATACACACATATATATGCATGTATGTGTTTGTATGTGTGTGTATATATATATATACACACATATATATATATATGGAGAGAGAGAGAGATTTATATCAAGGAAAGGGCTCATGTGGTAGTAGAGGCTGGAAAGTCCCAAATCTGTGGATCAGGCGTCAGGCTGGAGGCTTCTCCTGACTCACGTGGCTGCAGGGGCTGACGAACCCAGCATCAGCAGGTCAGGTGGTAGGCTGATGGCTTACAGGCTGTGGAGGCTGACAAATCCAAGATCAGCAGGTAAGATGGCAGGCTCAAGTCCCAAGAACTGGAGTTCAGATAATGACCAGCCAAATGCAGAATCCAGAGCAGAGAAAAAGCCAGTGAGCTTTGCCAGAAAGTCCATATGTATTGGACACAGGTCATACCCCCAAGGAAACTCCTTTTAAACTGATTGGCTGCTCATAGCAGATCTCATCATGGAGGAGATTACATTATATCAGATCTCATCATAGAGGTGATTACATCATTATATAACTGCCAAATGACATCATAACTGCCAAACCACTGAGAGTTATGGCCCAGCCAAGTTGACACACAACCTTAACTATCACATCCCTTTTCTGTAAAATAGGGCAATAGCTACTGTATAAACCGACTAAATATAGAAGGTAAATGTATGTAAAGCAGCTAACATTAGGTTTTATGCTTAGTAGGTACTAAGGAACAGACAGAGGACTGGTTGAAGGTAATTTATGAATGTTGTTGTTAGCTGCCATTGAGTCAGACCCTGACTTATGGTGACCCCATGCACAATGGGATTGGACCATTGCCATTCACAGGGTTTTCATTGGCTGATTTTTGGAAGTAGATTGTTAGGCCTTCCTTCCTAGTCTGTCTTAGTCTGGAATCTCTGCTGAAGCCTGTTCAGGATCACAGCAACATGCGCTCCACTGACAGATGGGTAGCGCCTGCGCATCAGGTGAGTTGGCTGGGAATTGAACCCAAGCCTTGCGCATGGAAGGTGAGAATTCTACCACTGAACCACCACTGCACTCAATATATGAATGGGGGAAAGAAATACAGACATTGATCTTCGTTGTGTTTATAACTTGGTCTTAAGTGTATCCCTACTGTTGAGTAGGTCAGAAATTTATGCTTGTTGTTGTTGTTATAAACCTTAACCTCGATTAAAAGTGGAGATGAGTCTTATTATTTTTATTATCTTTTCTTTCCTCTAGGATCATCTTACTCAGTGTTGTACCCCCCACTTTTCCCACTGTTGCCGTGTTGACATCATTCATGCCTGACCTTGCTTCCCTCATGTTTGCCTGGGAATGGTTTTTGGCTGGGTTTTTGAATGACTGTTTGTTGTAAAGGAGAGGTCTAAGTAATCTAGGATTAAAAAGTGAAGGCTAAAGTTGATTTAAGAAAATATACAGGCACCACCACACACCAACACCACAAATATACCCAGTGTAGAACTCCTGACTCCCAGTCCTGTGTTTCAGTCACTAGACCACACTTCCTGTCTATACTGATTTGAAAATATACTGACATTTGATGCAGAAATGAAAAAGAAGAAGCCTCTCCTCCCACACACCACCTCAACCTTTCACCAGCTTTGACACACACAGGCAATGGCTTGTTTTTCATTCAAACACTCTTCTAAAAAAAAAAAAATCTTCAAAGCATTCAAATTTCAGTAGTGGCACTCTTTGATTCCAGGAGTTATGGAATGGTGACTTTCAAAAGGAAAAATCTTGGGTTATGTGAGAACAAACATGTAGGAACCCAAATGCAGTGAGTTATAGGTCTGTTGGAAGGAACTTGTAGAATCCTCTCCTTCTGTAAGAAAATGTGGGTTATTGAGCAATTTCAGGAGGCCTTCCCCCTCCCACCTTCGTCCCTACCCTAAAGTGGGATAATTTGCTGAATCATTCACACACATTGGTCTTTTTTCCCTTGTGATCATGGGCGACGTCAGAAAAGTGGTTGTCCTCACTTTTGGGAGGATGGATAGCTTGTATTTGTAGAACAGTGTTTCCTTCTGTAAAGCTTACTTGCTCAGAGGGAAGAAGATTTGAGGCAAAGAGGATTCATTTAGCCTGATGGTAGATTTTCCTGTTTAAGTTGATGTCTTAGTTAACTACTGCTGCTGTAACAGAAATACCATAAGTGGATGGCTTGAACAAGCAGAAGTTTATTCTCTCACAGTCAAGTAGGCTAGAGGTCTGAATTCAGGGCGCCAGTTCCAAGAGAAGGCTTTCTCTCTCTCTCAGCTCTGGAGGAAGGTCCTTGTCATCAATCTTCCCCTGGTCTGGGAGGTTCGCCATGCAGGAACCCCGGGTCCAGAGGACGTGCTCTGCTCTGAGGCTGCTTTCTTGGTGGTATGAGGTCCCCCACTGTCTGCTCACTTCTCTTTCCTTTTATCTCTTGTAAGATAAAAGGTGTTGAGGCCACACACCAGGGAAACCCCTTTTTACATTGGATCAGGGATGTGACCTCAGTAAGGGTGTTATATCCCAGCCTAATCCTCTTTAACATAACCCAATCTTACCTCATTAACCCCAGGCAGAGATTAGAGTTTACAACACATAGGAAAATTACATCAATCATAAAATAGAGGACAACCACACAATGCTGGAAATCATGGCCTAGCCAAGTTGACACACATTTTTGGGGGGACACAATTCAATCTGTGACAGTTGGGAACTAGCGGAGTCCTAGTAAAGTCTACCAGCAGAGTTCAACAAGATGTGGCCACATTGTTCTTGCACGTGGTCTATCCCAGCCTAGTGGAAATAGTGCTCTAAAATTGAGTCCACAAACAGACAGATTGTAACAATGCCCTCTCCATCAATAGGGCTGGGTGTGTTATTTTTATTTTCCAGCAAAAGTTGGAAAAAATATTCTTTCAGTGTCAACTTTGCTCTGTTGTGTTACTGAGCCTACATAACTGCGCCATCTAAATTCAGAACATTGGCACCTTGGCCAGCAGAGCCCTTTGCAGCTAATTTATAATGCTTTTGTCAGAGAATGTCTATGAGCAAACATGCAAATAGCATTGGCCAGGTAGGATCATTTACTTTTAAAGCAAGAGGGTGACACCAGATGTGTAGTCTTGAAAATTCTATTTATTTATTCTATTTATTTTTAAAGGAAGAGTCTACAGTAGCTTATGTGAAACAGTCTCTAAAAATATAGGCAACTGGCATGACTCCTAGTGACATTCCACATAAAAGTGTGCTGCAAAGAGGCATGCTCGGAGAGTAACTTGTAAGAGGTTGGTTACTGGCTTGTGGTATATTGGACAATTGGTGTGTAGACTTTTTGTAGCCACACCTTGCAGCATCTGAGCATGACCATTTTCCCCACCTTTCTTTGGGTAGATAAACATGAGTACTATTTTCTCTAAGTAAATGCTGGATGGATAGATGCTACATGATGGGATCTTGGACTGTAATTCTGATAATGCTGATTACATATGGAAGCTTTAAATCTTTGTTGATTCAGAAATGAACAAGAGGGTTTGATGGTGCTTGCTTTGACATTGTATTAAAGTCACTAAAATGGCATGATTTAACGGCAGGGAGCTGACGGCAAGGGCAATTAATTGTGGTTTGTTTTGGAGTCAGTGATGCTAGTGTTGAGGAATCTTTCCCTAGTGTACCCCTTTTTCTCATTTGTGGGTTCATATACCTGGTATATTTCTAATCATTTCTCACTGGCAGCCAACTTCCCTTTCCTTAAATATTGCCTCTAATGGACACTTAAATTTTGCCTACCTATAAGCTTTTTTTCTGCATTTCTTGTAGTAACATTTTCCACATGCTCAGTCCATGTGGTTCAGTTTCATGGCTCCAGGAGAGGAGAATTTGATATAGATCTGGCCCCCCTTTTTTTTTTTTTTTTTTTTTTTTTTTAAATCAGAGGGATTGGTTTTGGGGAGGCACACCTTGACTAGTTAAAGTGAATTCCAGGATTCCCTTGGGTGCTATTGGAAAGAGTTCTCCCTTTACTTCCATTGGCCTGAACTTGAAGAGATGTGCTTGAGAATAAAACCGTATCTCAGAAGACAGAGAAGAACTGAGTCCTTATATTGGGATCATGTTAGCTGCTGTAACAGAGTGACATGTCATAGTCATATGTGTAATAGTTCCTGGTTGGTGGGCATCTTTCCTCCATGTGGCAAATCAAGAATCCAGGCTCCTTCCAACTTGTGGCTCTGCCATTGCCTAGGACTCTGGAGCCCTTTTGCTTCCAGTGGTCTAAAGGGAAAGAAACAGAGGAGCAGGCATACCTAATCTCTGAAAGTGACACATATTACTTTTGTTTACATTCTGTTGTCAAAGGCCAGTCTTATGTCCATATCTGGATGCCACGGTGGGGTTTGGGAAATATAGACTCCAGCTGGGCAGATGTACATCCGTGCTATAAAAGAGAACATGTTTTTTGGTAGAGAGCTAGTCCTCTTTGGAGAGTTAGCCATCCATCCTTGGTCCCAGCAGTAATGTTTTTGCCTTTGGAACAAGCTATGCCTGCCCTCGATAGGCCTAGTTAGGTCTATTCTTGGACTTTTCTGTTATTTAATAAAAAAAATTCTTTAAAAATTTTTTTTTTTTTTTTTTTTTATTAAACGTGGTTAGTTTGGATTTTCTGCCACTTGAAGGAGAACTGCCCAAACATATACATTGCCTGTATCCACCTGTATGGAATGCTTCCTGTTCCAAGTTAATTGAGCAAAATCACCCTCCCCCTTCCCAGCTACAACAGTAACCACCACTACAACAAAACCTTAGTGCAATGGTTTTGAATGTGTGGCTGCCAGACCAGCAGCTTCAGCTTCACTTAGGAATTTGTTATAAATGCAAATGCTTAAAAATTTTTTTATTTTCATCGTGGTGAGTGGATATCTATCTATATCTATCCATCTATCCCTCTCTCTCGGCATATATAAAACAAAACATTTGTCATTTCACTGTTGTTTTGCATGTACAGTTCATTGGCATTAATTATGTTCATCATCACTGCACTGTTGTGCAGTCATCCCTTTTACCCATTTTCACATTTTTTCATCAACCTTAAAAGAAGCTCAGTGCCCCCTGAGCAATGACTCCCTCTTTCCGTCTCCCTCCCACCCCCAGTAACACGCTTTGGTTTCTATACATTTGCTATTCTAGGTATTTCATATATGTGGGATTGTAGAATATCTGTCCTTTTGTGACTGATTTATTTTACTCAGAAAAATGTTTTCAGGATTCACCCATGTTCTAGCACGTATTAGGACTTCGTTTCTCTCTATGGCTGTGTAATACCCCATTGTATGCATGTACCACATTTTGTTTATCCATTCATCTGTTGATGAACGTTTAGGTTATTTCTACCTTTTGGCTGTTGTGAATAGTGCTGCCATGAACATGAGTGTACAGTTTTCTGTTTGTGTGCCTGCTTTCAGTTCTTTTAGGTATAAACCCAAGAATGAGACTGCTGGATCATACGGTAACCACAAATTCTATGTCTCTGTATTGAATTATTCTTTATTGATGCCTTAGAATGAAAAATTAACCTGGATCAAAATGAATTTAATAATAAATGGTATGTTGGTTGTGCTCTTGTCAGGCCAGAGAGGATTACTGATAATATTGGTTAGAAAGATAGACAGACAGACAGATAGCCGCTGTCAAATTAATTCTGACTCATGAAGACCTTATGTACAACTGAATGAAATGCTGTCCAGACCTGAGTCATCCTTACAACTGCCGGCAGGTTTGAATCGGTCGTTGCGGCTGTTACGCCAATCCATGCCACCCAGGGTCTCCTTCACCCTCACTGGCCCCCTATATCACCGAACATGATTCCCTCCTCCAGTGATTTATCCTTCTGGATGATGTGTCCAAAGCAAGTGAGTCGGATGTTGTTCTCTTGTGATCCATAAGGTCTTCATTGGCTGATATTCGGAAGTAGATCTCCAGGCCTTTCTTTCTACTCTGTCTTAGTCTGAAAGTGCCTCTGAAACTAGTCCACCCTGGGTGACCCTGCTGGTATTTGAAATACTGGTGGTATAACTTCCAGCATCACAGCAACATGTAAAGTACCACATTATGACAAACTGACAGATGGGTGGTGGTGATAATAATTACTTAATGGTAAAAAAGAAGTTCCCCTAGGAAAGTTAGTTATCAGATGTAGTGATCTGACAGTGAAACCAGGTAGGATTCTTGGTTGTCTAAATGTGATGTTTGAGTGACTTTGGGTTAACCTGTCTTTACTTCTATAAGGAACTCTGGCCCAAACCTCAAAAGGTGATTGCAGTTTAATCTAAACTCTGAAACTGTGAAACTCGAAGCATGCTGTAGTCATTTGCCTGAAACTTGTGGTTGAGAAACAGGGGAATGGTGGTTTTGAGTATGCCCACATGACCAAATTGTTTTTCACAAAACCTCTGCTGAATAAAATTTGAAATACGACTGTCAGCCTGTTTTCCATCTTAATGAATTCCAGACAGTTTTGTAGAGTTTGGAAGCTTCCAAAACAGAGGGGCGGAATGACTTCGACCAGCTAACATCTGTTTTGTCAAACCTAAGGGTGTCCTGACATCACAGAGTCTTCACTGCTTTATTCCCCTTGTTCTGAATCGCACAAAGCCGATCACTTTTCTGATGGAGAGGGGTAGACTGGGAGAGGGCCAGGGCAAGGCATTGTGTCAGACAAATAAAGCCTGTGGAAACTTCTGGACTTTTTATTTACCAGGAAATTCAACCTAAATGTGTTTAATCCATTTAGGCCCAAGCCATTTGAATTACTTTTTTTTTTTTTTTTAATTTTGCGGCATGTTGACCTTCATAGAAAAAGCCCTGATCTGTTCTTACTGTAAGCTGGTTAAGAGCTCCTTAAATAAGTCTAAAGTTCTGGGTTTAACCTTTAGAGTAAGACAGATTTTAATTTGAACTCCAATTTGGGTACTTGCTAACTGTATATCTTTGGACAAGTTATTCTTCTAGCCCCTGTTTCCACAACGGTAAAATGGAGCTAATGGCTAATAATATGATCTAAGTTACAGGGTAATGGTGAGGATGAAAAGATACAGGGGCAGAATGCTCAGCCACAGCCTAGCCCTCAGTGCTCAGTAAACGATCCCTTCATTGTCCTTACCTTTTTATCCACAGCATCAACAGGTTTTTTTGACTTGACATGAAGTTTGAATTTTAGACACCTTGATAAAGAGCAAATGACTCAAGGCAATCAGTAGGAGAAGAAAGGGGTCCATACAAGAGATTGTTGGTGAGTGTTGAGTCTGTCCCAACTCATGGCAACCTCACACACAAAAGAACGAAATGCTGCCTGGTCCTGTCCCATTCCCATGATCAGACTGTTGTTATCCATAGAGTTTTCATTGTTTGCTTTTTGGAAGGAGATCTCCAGGCCTTTCTTCCTAGTCTATCTTAGCCTGGAAGCTCTGCTGAAGCCTGTTTAGCATCATGGTAACATGCAGGCCCTCACGGACAAATGAGTGGTGGCTGCACATGAGATATTGGCTGGGATTTGAACCCAGGTCTCCTGCATGGGAGGTGAGAATTTTACCACTGAACCACCAATGCCCCCATAAGGGGGGCCTACATAATCTCCCAGTTGGATAATCAGCATCAGAATCTCTGAGAGTTGATGCAGGTCAAATGGTGGTGACCCATGAGATGCCTGACAGGGAGGTATTTAAGGATGGCGTGTGCTGTTTACATATAACGTGTTCATTCTTTTGCCTGAACAGTCTTTACCTTTATTGACATGTTCCCTTTCATCATAATTATAGACTATAGCTAGGTGGTGGGGTAAATAATAAGTTGCACTAATGGAGATGGAAAACATCAGGGCAGTAGAAGCTGCTCAGCTCCATTGCTGTCTCAACACGGACATCGATAATTGCTAACTGTCATGTTTCAGCATTGCTTATAATGAGTTCCTGCTTTATCTTTTCACATTTAACATACAGCCTCTTTTTATGGTTCTTTATCCAACATAAGTTGTAATGCTCTGTAATCTTGAACTTCAGAAAATCTTCATATCTTTTACTGTTCTAAAATGTTTCCCTTGTAGAAGCAACGGATAGCTATTTGAGTGACTAGAAGGTAAGTCTGGATTTTTTTTTTTTTTTTCCATACCAGTGCTTTAGCTTGCTTTTCTTAATTATCACAAAGTTTCTCCACAAAATCCTGTGGCTAAACTGGTCACCAGAAAGCAAAAAGTGGGGTTAGCTTGGCTAGTAATTATCTTTCTCAGGTGAAAAATTCCCATTTTATTGCACATGTATGTGGATGCCTTCATCAGTTAGAGCTTGGACATGCAATGTGTATAATAAGGTTGCCTGCCGTACCAGATTGTTGTAAAGGTTTCAGTGAGGCAAGGAGAGTGTATTACCTAGATGTAGTAAGGGCACAATCAATGCTAGCTGCTGTTGCTGGTGTCATGATTACTGCTACTCCTACTACCCATTGCTGTTGAGTCCATTGCTGTTGAGTTCATTCCGCCTCATAGCAACCCTGTAGGACAGAGTAGAACTGCCCCATAGTGTTTCCAAGGAGTGGCTGATGGATTTGAACCGCAGACCTTTCGGTTGACAGCTGAGCTCTTAACCACTGCCCCGCCAGGGCTCTGCTACTTCTACTACAATTACTGAGTACTTCTGTACTGCTGGTGTCATTGCCATTAGCATTAAGGGTTTGACTAAGAATCAAAGAAGTGACGTGTTAGTTGTCTAGTGCTGCTATAACAGAAATACCACAAGTGGATGGCTTCAACAAACAGAAGTTTATTCTCTCACAGACTAGTAGCTAGAAGTCCAGATTCCGGGCGTCCAGGGGAAGGCTTTCGTTCTCTGTCGGCTCTGGAGGAAGGTCCTTGTCATCAATTTTCCCGTGGACTAGGAGCTTCTCAGCACAGGAACACTGGGTCCAAAGGACGTGCTCTGCTCCTGTCACTGTTTTCTAGGCAGTATGAGGTCTCCCTATCTCTCTGTTTCTCTTTTATATTTCAGAAGAGATTGGCTTAAATTATAGATTAATCTTGTAGATGGAGTCTGCATAACTGCTGCTAATCCCATCTCATTAACATCATAGGATTTACAACGCATAGGAAAATCACATCAGATGACAAAATGGTGGACAATCACACAATACTGGGAATCATCGCCTAGCCAAGTTGACAGATATTTTTGGGGGACACAGTTTAATCTTTTACATGTGGTTTCTCTGTGCTGCCTCAGGTGGGTGGTATTTTGAATGTCTCCATTGCTTTGTGAGTGTTAAATAAATAACAGTTTGATTCTCCATAGTTTAAAATGACCCAACCAAATAGTCAGTTCTCAAGCTTGCAATATATGTAGCAAGTTTTTGAACCTGTGTTAACACTCTTTTTCAGCCCAGCAGTCTTCTAGACCACTTCTCCCAACTGTCAGCTGTTAACATGCATCCCACTGCCATGGAGTCAATTCCGACCCATAGCGACCCCATAAGGGTTTCCAAGGCTGTTAATCTCTACGGAAGCAGACTGCCACATCTTTCTCCCGTGGAGCTGCTGGTGGTTTCGAACTATGGACCTTTCAGTTAGCAGTGGATCACTTTAACCACTGCGCGACCAGGGCTCCTGTATGTTACATGCATAGGAGTGGGAAATAATTTGATTACCAGTTAATGGGATGTATCTTCTACCAGAACCCATCCATACATTGATACGTACATATATAAGATTCCAAGGCAGCATTTTTAGAGTATTTTCAGCCTTTTTTTGATATTGTCATGAGTAGTCAAAACTGGATTCTCTGTTAAACAGATCAGGATGGACTGGACGGCAGTGGGTTTGGATCCTAAGTTTTATAGGGAAACACGGAAAATGAAAGTTGTCCTCTTTCCATGTGATTGAAACATGCAAATGAGGGCATTGAAACAATAGGTGCATAGAATTAGATACAAGTGATAACTTATGTATTCATAGAAAAGATCTCGGTCAGAAAATGGACCAGTCTGATGGGCCACTGGGCCCGGCATTTAAGTGGGATGACAGGATGAATCTGTGTAGGCTAGAGTTGAGAGTTGGGACACTCATAACTAGGGGAAGAGCCAGCCATCAGAGCTAGAAAACGCAATTTTGGAAGTTCTCTTTGTAGATTTAGTTCTTGGGCATCTAAATAGGAGGACATTAAGAGATCTGACTATTTTCTCAGTCATGATTTGGGAATTATTTGCAGGAGCCATGGGCAGATTTTCCTTGCCTTGTGAAATAGAATGATATTAATGAATACTTTTTCAGCCTACTGTGGGAATAGGAGATAGTGGTGAGCAAAAAGGGTCAGGCCTGAATCCCTATTCCCTTGGCGAATAGGTGGCGGTCAAGGGATGTCTTGACCCCAGATCACATCATAACAGGACAGAAGAGCTCCTTCTGGAGGAAGAAAAGAACCAGAATAGTGGGTGCTTAAATTATACTGGGAAAGAAGTATATTTTAAACTGGTATTCACCAGAGATAGCCTTTAGCTGCCAATTTGTTTGAAGTCTTTATTTAAAAAAAAAATGTTTATTTTATGGAGCTGCGGAGGGTGGACAAACACCTGAAACTGTTGCTCTGAGATAGTCTTTCAACCTTAAACCAAAAATATCCCACGAAATCTTCTTAAAACCAGATAGTAGTTTAGCTTAACTAGTAAAGAATGTCTTCCTTCAGCCAAAGATTAGACAGACCTATAAAACAAACAATAACACATGTAGTTCAACCGTGTATACGAGACTACGTGGGCACACCACCCCAGGGGCAAGGACCAGAAGGCAGGAGGGGACAGGAATGCTGGGCCAATGGAAATGGGGTACCCGAGGTCAAGAAGGGGAGAGTTGGCACTTTGCGGGGTTGGCAACCAGTGTCACAAAACGGTATGTGTATTAATTGTTTAATGAGAAACTAATTTGCTTTGCTCTGTAAACTTTCATGTAAAGCACACACACACACATGCACACACAAAGAATGTCTGCCTTGAGTGTTATGGTCTTTTAATATTGATTTATATGGGATCAAATTGACAGTAGCAACTCAAAAGATTAGATAGGAACCTTTGGGGCAGTGACTTATTATTGTTAATGGGGGAGGCACAACTCAGAAAAGGAGTGAGAATGGTTACACAACTTGAAGAATGTGATCAGTGTCACTGAATTGTATATGAAGAAACTGTTGAATTGGTGTATGTTCTGCTGTATATATTCTCAACAACAACAAATAAAATGAGCTATAAAAACAAAACAAAAAATGTAGATTAAAAAAAAACCAAGCATCTGAAATAGGCCTACAGGTGATAAAGTCGATTTTCATTGTTCATGGATTCAGAATTTGTGAATTTGCCTCCCTGCCAAAATTTGTTGGTGAGCTCAAATTCAATACTCGTGGTGCTTTTGCAGTCATTCACGACGTGCACAGAGTGTGAAAAATACGAGTCACCCAATGTGCACATTCCCAGCTGAGGTTGAACAAGGCGACTCTCTGCCTTCTTGTTTTAGCTCTTATAAACAACTGTCATTTTTTTTTAAATTTTTATTTTATTTTTTTTTAATTGTACTTCAGGTGAAGACTTACAGAACAAATAGTTTCTCGTGGAACAGTAGTACACTTGTTGTTTTATGACATTGGTTAACAACCCCACACCATATCAACCCTCTAACTTCTCAACCTTTTTTTTTTTTGGTGAAAATACACATAGCCAGAGATACACCATTTCAGAAATTTCTACATGCAGAGTTCAGTGACGTTGACTACACTCTTCCAATTGTGCTGTTATTCTCACTTAACATGAAGGCTTACAGAACAAAATAGTTTCTCATTTAACAGTTACTACACATGTTGCCCTATGACAATGGTTAACAATCTCACAACACATCAACAATATCCTTACTCACCCTTGGGTTCCCTATCACCAGCTTCCTTGTCCCCTTCTGCCTTCTGGCCTTGGCACTGGACTGCTGTGCTTCATTAGTCCCATTTGGTTTTATGGGGCTGTTCACTCCCAGGCTGAACAGTGAACCTCGGAGATAACTTCACCACTGAGCTAAAAGGGTGTCTGGGGGCCATACTCCCGGGGTTTCTCCAGTCTCCTTTAGGCCAGTAAATTTGGTTTTTTTTTTGTGAGTTACAATTATGTTCAACATCCTTCTCCAGCTCTGTCCGGGACCCTCTGTTGTGATCCTGGTCAGAGCAGTCAGTGGTGGTAGCCGGGCACCATCTAGCTGTACTGGACTCAGTCCAGTGGAGGCCTTGGTAGCTGTGGACGATGAGTCCTTTGGACTAATCTTTTCCTTGTATCCTGTTCTCTTCATTCTCCCTTGCTCCCGAAAGGATGAGACCGGTGGAGTATCTTAGATGGCCACTCACAGGCTTTTAAGACCCCAGACACTACTCACCAAGGTAGACTGTAGAGCATTGTCTTTATAAACTGTGTCATGCCAATTGAGCTAGATGTTCCCCGAGAGCACGGTCCCCACAGCCCTCCGCCCATCATTTCAGTCCCTCAGGGAGTTTGGATGTGTCTATGGGGCTTCCATGACCTTTCCTTGTACAAGTTGTGCTAGTTTCCCCTGTATTGTGTACTGTCTCACCCTTCACCCAAGATACCACTTATCTGTTGCCTATTTAGTATTTCCCCCCCACCCCTCCCATCCCTGGTAACCAACAAAGATTTTCACGTTTTGTGTGTGAACTTTTTCATGGGTTTTTACAATAGCGGTCTCATACAATATTTGTCCTTTTGTGATTCACTTATTTCACTCAGCATAATGTCTTCCACTTTCATCCATGTTATGAGATGGTTCACAGATTCATTGTTGTTCTTTCTCGTTGCATAGTACTGCATTGTGTGTATGTACCATAGTTTGTTTGTCCATTCATCTGTTGATTGGAATCTAGGTTGTTTCCATCGTTTTGCTATTGTGAACAATGCTGCCATGAACATAGGTGTGCATATGTCTATTCGAGTGACGACTCTTATTTCTCTAGGGTATATTCCGAGGAGTGGGATTGCTGGATCGAATGGTATGTCTATTTCTAGCTTTCTGAGAAAGTGCCATATCATTTTCCAAAATGGTTGTATAATTTTGCATTCCCACCAGCAGTGCATAAGTGTTCTCATCTCCCCGCAGCCCTTCCAACATTTGTTATTTCTAGTGTTTTTGATTCGTGCCAGTAATGCCGGGGTGAGATGGTATCTCATTGTGGTTTTAATTTGCATTTCTCTAATGGCTAGTGATCACGAGCATTTCCTCATGTGTCTGTTGGCTGTTTGAATGTCTTCTTTGGTGAAGTGTCTGCTCATTTCCTTTGCCCATTTTTTAATAGGATTATTTGTCTTTTTGTTGTAGAGGGGTTGGATTTTCTTGTAGATTATGGAGATTAGACCTTTGTCTGACTTGTACCACCCAAAAATTTTTTCCCAGTCTGTAGGTTCTCTTTTGACTCTTTTGGTCAAGTCTTTTGAAGAACATAGGTGTTTGATTTTTAGAAGATCCCAGTTATCTAGCTTATCTGTTGGGTTTTGTGCGTTGATGGTTATGGTTTGTATCCTGTTAATGCCATGTATTAAGGCCTGAAGTGTTGGTCCTATTTTTTCTTCTATGAACTTTATAGTTTTAGGCTTTATAGTCAGGTCTTTGATCCATTTGGAAGTAGTTTTTGTATACGGTGTGAGGTATGGGTCCTGTTTCATTTTTTTGCAAATGGATATCCAGTTTTGCCAGCACCATTTGTTAAAAAGACTGTCTTTTCCCCATTTGATGGACTTTGGGCCCTTGTCGAAGATCAGGTGACTGTAGGTGGATGGATTTACATCTGGGTTCTCAATTCTGTTCCATTGGTCAATGTATCTGTCGTTGTACCAGGACCAGGCTGTTTTGACTACTGTAGCTGTATAGTAGGTTCTGAAGTCAGGTAGTGTGAGTCCTCCAACTTCATTCTTCTTCTTCAGTAGTGCTTTACTTATTTGGGGCTTCTTCCCTTTCCGTATAAAGTTATGATTAGTTTTTCCATCTCTTTGAAGAATGTTGTTGGTATTTGGATCGGGATTGCATTGTATTTGTAAATCGCTTTGGGTAGAATTGTCATTTTCACAATGTTGAGTCCGCCTATCCATGAGCATGGTATGTTTTTCCATTTATGTAGATCCCTTTGGGTTTCTTGCAGTAGTGTTTTGTAGTTTTCTTTGTATAGGTCTTTTACATCCCTGGTCAGATTTATTCCTAAGTATTTTATCTTTTTAGGGGCTGTTATAAATGGTATTGTTTTCCTGATTTCCTTTTCATCGTTCTCCTTATTGGTGTATAGGAATCCAACTGATTTTTGAATGTTTATCTTGTAACCTGCTACTCTGCTGAATCTTTCTATTTGTTCTAGTAGATTTCTCATGGAGTCTTTAGGGTCTTCTATGTATAGTATCATATCATCTGCAAACAGGGACAGTTTAACTTCTTCATTACCAATTTGGATGCCCTTTATTTCTTTTTCTTGCCTTATTGCTCTAGCTAGAACTTCCAGCACAATGTTAAATAGGAGTGGTGATAAAGGGCATCCTTGTCTTGTTCCTGTTTTCAGGGAGAATGTTTTCAGCCTCTCTCCATTAAGCATGATGTTGGTCATTGGTTTTGCATAGATGCACTTTATTATGTCGAGAAATTTCCCTTCTATACCTGTTTTATTGAGAGTTTTTATTGGGAGTTGGTGTTGGACTTTGTCAAATGTCTTTTCTGCATCAATTGAGATGATCATGTGATTCTTTTCTTTCCTTTTATTTATGTGGTGGATTACGTTGATTGATTTTCTAATGTTGAACCATCCTTGCATACCTGGTATGAATCCTACTTGGTTGTGGTGTATTATTTTTTTGATATGATGCTGAATTCTATTGGCTAGAATTTTGTTGAGAATTTTTGCATCTATATTCATGAGAGATATTGGTCTGTAATTTTTTTTTTTTTTTGTGGTGTCTTTGCTTGGTTTTGGTATCAGGGTTATGCTGGCTTCGTAGAATGAATTTGAAAGTGTTGCTTCCTTTTCTATGCTCTGAAATAGCTTGAGTAGTACTGGTACAAGCGCTTCTGTAAATGTTTTGTAGAATTCTCCAGTGAAGCCATCTGGGCCAGGGCTTTATTTGGTTGGGAGTTTTTTTATTACCTTTTCAGTCTCTTCTCTTGTTATGGGTTTGTTCAGATTTTCAACATCACTTTGTTGTAGTTTGGACAGGTAGTGTGTTTCTAGAAATTTATCCATTTCCTCTAGGTTTTCAAATTTGTTAGAGTATAGTTTTTCATAATATTCTGTTATAGTCCTTTTTATTTCAGTTGGGTCTGTTGTAATGTCCCCCATTTCATTTCTTATTTGGGTTATTTGCGTCCTCTCCTGTTTTTCTTCTTATCAGTCTGGCCAGTGGTTTGTCGATTTTGTTGATTTCTTTCAAAGAACCAACTTTTGGTTTTGTTGATTCTTTCTATTGTTTTTCTGATCTCTATTTCAGTTATTTCTGCTCTGATGGTTACTATTTTGTTTCTTCTGGTGGTTGTGGGCTTTTTTTTGCTGTTCTCTTTCTATTTGTTTGAGTTCTGTAGTTAATGTTTGATTTTGTCCTTTCTTCTTTTTTGATGTGTGCATCTATTGCTATAAATTGTCCTTTGCGGACTGCCTTTGCTGTGTTCCGAAGGTTTTGGTATGATGTGTTTTCTTTCTCATTTGATTCTAGGAATTTTTTGATTCCATCTCTGATTTCTTCTATTACCCAGTGATGTGTAAGCAGGGTATTAGTCAGTTTCCATATAGTTGATTTTTTTCCCTTGCTCTTTCTGTTGTTAATTTCTACCTTGATGGCATTGTGGTCAGAGAAGATACTTTGAATTATCTCAGCATTTTGGATCTTGTTGATGATTGCTCTGTGGCCTAAGATGTGGTCTATTCTGGAGAACGTTCCATGTGCATTGGAAAAGAATGTGTACTTCGCAGTGGTTGGATGGAGTGTTCTATATATGTTTATGAGGTCAAGTTGGCTGATTGTGCCCTTTAGGTCTTCTGTATCTTTGCTGAGTTTCTTCTTAGTTGTTCTGTCCTTTACTGAGAGTGGTGTGTTGAAGTCTCCTACTATTATTGTGGAACTGTCAATTTCTCTTTTCAGTGTTGTTAGAGTTTGTTTTATGTATTTTGGAGCCCTGTCATTGGGTGCGTAGAGGTTTATTATGGTTATGTCTTCATGATGGATAGTCCCCTTAATCATATAGTGTCTTTCTTTGTCTTTTCTGGTGGATTTTGTTTTAAAGTCTATTTTATCTGAGATTAGTATTGCCACTCCTGCTCTTTTTTGGTAGTTGTTAGCTTGATGTATTTTTTTCCAACCTTTGACTTTTGATAAATACACATCTTTGTTTCTAAGATGAGTCTCTTGTAGACAGCATATTGATGGATCCTGTTTTCTTATCCATTCTGTCACTCTCCATCTCCTTATGGGTGCTTTGAGTCCATTTACATTCTTAGTGTAATTATTGATAGATTTGAGTTTGTTGCTGTCATTTTGTAGTGCTTTTCTTTGCGGTGCTGAAGTTTCTTTGTTCTTTTTACTCTCTTGTGCTTAGTTATTTTTGTTTGTGGATTTTTTTCCCATTTCTTTTGTTTTTGTAGGTTTTGTTTTTGCTGAGACTTTATGAGTATGTCTGTTAACTTTCTCTCATGTGGTTACCATGAATTTTACCCTTATCTTTCTAAGTTTGAAGCAGTCTACCATTACTTGGTATCGCCTTGCCTTCCTCTGCATTAGAGGGTTGTATACCTATGCTGTTTATTCCCTCTCTTATTGTTTTGATGTTGTTGTCATTTACTGATTAACTGCTCTGATTTGAGAGTTCATTTCCTAGATTGGTATCTGGCTGGTACGATCCTGCGTCCTAGCTTCTGCCTGTAAGCTGAAGCTGTTTGTCCTCAGATCGAAGAACTCCCTTTAATTATTCTTGTAAGTTTGGTTTGACTTTTACTGATTCCCTTAATTTCTATTTATCTGGAAATGACCTAATTTCACCATCATATTTGAACGAGAGTTTTGCAGGATATATTATTCTTGGCTGGCAATTTTTTTCCTTCAAGATTTTATATATGTCATCCCATTGCCTTCTTGCCTGCATGGTTTCTGCCGAATAATCTGAGCTTATTCTTATTGTTTCTCCTCTGTATGTGACTTCTTGTTTTTCACCAGCTGCTCTCAGGATTCTTTGTTTGTCTTTGGTTTTACCGAGTGTGAATATGATATGCCTTGGGATTTTCTTTTGGGGTCTCTTCTATATGGGGTTTGTTGAGCTTCTTGGATGGCCAGCTTTTCATCTTTCATGATATTGGGGAAGTTTTCTGTCAGCAGTTCTTCAATGATCCTCTCTGTGTTTTCTGTTTTCTCCCCCTGTTCTGGAATTCTGATCACTGGAAAATTTTTGCTTTTGATTGTGTCCCATATAACTCTCAGGGTCTCTTCATTTTTCTTTGTTCTTTTTTCTGAGTTTTCCTCAAATAGGTTTGTATCCAAGTGTTTGTCTTCAATTCCACTGATCCTGTCTTCCACCTTTCACATCTGCTTCTCAGCCCTTCTATGACACCGTCCATTTCTGAAATCTTGTTGTTTATCTTTTGGATTTCTAATTGTAGTCTTTGTATAATTTCTAGTTGTGCATTTATTTTGGCATTTTGTTCCTGCATTATCTTCCTGAATTCTTCCAATTTTTTGTCTGTATTTTCCATGAATTTGTCTATTTTTTCCTCATGTTTGTCTGCTTTTTGCCTCAGCTGTTGGAGAATTCTGAGTATTAGAGATTTGAATTCCCTATCAGGTAGTTCTAGTGCATTTTCTTTCAGAGGAGAGTCATCTGGTGTTTTATTTTGGACGCCTACTGGAAGCATCCTGTCCTGTTTTTGTAAATGTTTTGATATTGTCTGCTGTTTTCTGGGCATTCAGTGGTTATTTTTCTCATTTATTGATTGTAGATTTGGTTGTTTCATCCCTTTTTTAAAAAAAAAATTTGACTATGTCTGAGCAGGCGGACTATGTGTTCTTTGTTGTTTGCTCACCTGTGTGCTCCATACTTTTCGCCTCCTTCTCCAAGTGGCAGGGTCAGTCACTCAGATATGGTACGGCAGGGCAGTTCTAGCTGAAGAGGAGTTACTGGACGGGTTGTTTGTGGCACTTACTACAGCCACCAGAGCGGGTCAGTAATCAGTGCAGGGCATGTTCCAGTAGGCCGTGCCTGTGCTGCTTGGTGGTGTGATGTCAAGCGTATGGTGCAGGTAGGCAGGCTGTAGCAGGGAGATTGTTGTGTGTGGAGCTAAGATGGATATGGGCGAGAGGAGAGAGGAACAGGAGCCAAAAACAAAGAAACAAACAAAAAAGAATGCTAGGGGAGCTAGCCGTTGGAGTGGAGAGATGAGAGACTATGAAATGGAGAAAAACAGAAAGGGGAAGAGGAAGAAAAGAAAAGAATGAATAAATAAAAATCGGAAAGGTTAAAGAACCGCAAAGTTCCCAGGGATCCCACTCGTGTGGCTATGAGGTCTAGGGAAGTCGCTCTCAGGTGTTGCAGTACAGCCTAGCTAGAAGGCGTAGAGGTATACAACGCTAGGTATTCAGAGAACAGAAAGAGAAGGAAGATATAGAGAGATGAGAAACTGAGCAATGAAGAAAGATAAAAAGGCAAAAAGAGGGAAAATAAAACAAATTTAAAAAAAAAAAAAAAAAAGAGCAAGAAAGGCCCCCCCAGAAAACAGAAAAAAACAAAAACAACAAAAAAAGAAATGTCCTCAGGGATCCCTCTGATCTGTGGAAGCCGAAGGGGAGTCTCCTTGCCATGCAGCTCCGCCTGGCCAGAAAGGACTCCCAACTCAAGAAAAGAAAAAGAAAACAAACAAACAATTCAAAACAAATAAACAAACAAAAGCCCCGGGATCCCACCCGCGTGGTAGCCCAGACTGGGAAGCAGCTCCACACTCGAATGGAGCTCCGCAGCCCCTCAGGAAGAAGCAAAGATGGCGCATGGATCCAGGCACTCGAGCGAAAGGAGGGGGAGGCAGCGAGAGGCAAGGAAGAAATCAAAAGAAGCAGAAAAGAAAAAAAGCAAGACCAGCAGCCAACAAATGGCACTCAGAGAGCCAGCTAGTGCGGGCTGGTGTTTCTGGACAAGAGACTGTGTCCACCGGGAGCAGAGGGGGCCGAGTGTGGGTGAAGAAGGGTAGAGAGTGGGGACGCATATATCACAAATTACCGGCGCTCTGCAGCCCCTCAGGAAGAAGCAAAGATGGCGCACAGAGTGAGGTAGTCGAGCAAAAGGAGGGGGAGATGGCAAGAGGCAAGGAAGAAATCAAAAGAAGTGGAAAAAAGCAACACCAGCTGCCAACAAATGGCACCCGGAGAGCCGCCACTTGGGTGTGTAGAATCCAAGCAGCCGGCACTTCTCGGTCATGAGACCGTGGCCGCGGGAAGCAGAGGAGGCTGAGCTGGGGCGAAGAGGGGTGGGGGGTGGCAAGTGCACACCACAAATTACCGGTTGTTTTGTCTCCTACTGGACGCTCCATGAGGCTGCTTTCTCATACCCCCTGTTTGCTGGTCTCCGATAGGAGTTCAAGATGGCAGATGCACGCTGCATTAGCTGGTAGGGGACCTCTGCATGAATCTCTCCTCACTCTCCATTCTCTGTCAGTTTTCTCACTCCATTGGGTGCTTGGCTGAGTTCTTTATCTCTTCATTTGATGTTTTAGGGTTTCAGGATTTTTGTATTCTCTGTTCGGCTTAGTTTTTTGGATCTTTGCTATGGAGAGACGGCGTGGTGCTTCTGCCTAGAGCGCCATTTTGCCGGAACACCCACAACTGTCCTTTTTGGTGGTCTATTTAGTGCCGTGTTTTTTGCACTTTTGTGCTTTTTGTTGGCAGTTTTGCTGTTTGAAATGCCACCTAAGCATTGTACTGAGGTGCTGTCTGGTGTTCTTCATCACAAGAAGGCTGCGATGTACCTTAAGGAAAAATACCCGTGGTAGATAAGCTTCCTTCAGGCAGGAGTTATAGTGCAGTTAGTTCAACGTTAATGAATGAACAATATGAATTAAATAAGGTGTCATTAAACAGAAACCCATGAAATAAGGTTACGTCTTGATCGGTTGATGAAAATGTTATGACCAGAGGCCTGCAGGAAGGTAACCTTGTATTTCCCCTAGGAGCAGTGGTTTAGTGTTTGCTAATTAGGTGTTTGTGGTGATGTTATAGACTATAACTACCTCGGATAAAGAGAACTGAGTATATTTTCAATCGCCTCATATGCATGCGAAAGCTGGACAGTGAATAAGGAAGACTGAAGAAGAATTGATGCCTTTGAATTATGGTGTTGGCAAAGAATATTGAGTATACCGTGGACTGCCAGAAGAGCAAACAAGTCTGTTTTGGAAGAAGTACAGCCAGAGTGCTCCTCGGAAGTGAGGATGTTGACACTTCATCTCACGTACTTTGGACATGTTATTAGGAGGGACCAGTCCCTGGCGAAGACATCATGCTTGGTAAGGTCAGTGAAAGAGAGGAAGACCCTCAACTAGATGGACTGACACAGTGGCTGCAACAGTTGGTTCAAGCATAACAATGACTGTGAGGATGGCACAGGACTGGGCAGTGTTTCATTCTGTTGGACATGGGATCGCTATGAGCTGACTGGATGGTATCTAACAACAACAACATTTATTGTATGTCAATTCCTACTTGCCAAAAGTCCTATGAAAAAGAGACTCTGTTTAGTTTACTGGGAATCTCCAGGATCCGATAATGAGTTCCCAATATTTATTTGTTGCATGAAAAATGACCAAAAGGATAAAGTGCTTCAGGTGTGCTAGAAGGGATCAGTAACTTTTGGGAACTCTTTAAAAGCCTTTCAAAAAAATGTGTAAGACATTATCTTGGCCGTTCCTGTTAGCTGTGGGCACTTGGTTAAGTTTTTCTGAGCCTCAGTTTCCACAGCTATAAAATGGGGCTAATAATAATACTACTTGGTATAGCTGTGAGGATTATGGAACATAATGTGTAAAATGCCTGGCAGATGTAAACCCTCAATACATTTAAGTTAGCAGGGGCTTTGATTGCTGTTACTGTCATCACTACTATTAATGCTAGGAGAGGTAATAAAAACGTAAGAATTGTTTTCTTGCATCTTGTCTTTCTCTAGCAACTCCTCCTCTGAGCTAAAAAGCTTACTCATCCGGGAAGATATTTTAAATCACTGACTGCTCAGACTTTGTTGTGGGTTATGCCTGAAGCCATGTTAATAAAGCTCTTCCAGGAACCTGATTATCTTAGTCATCTAGTGCTGCTATAACAGAAATATCACAAGTGGATGGCTTTAACAAAGAGAAGCTTATTCTCTCACAGTCTAGAAGGCTACAAGTCCAAATTCAGGGCATCTGCTTCAGGGGAAGGCCTTCTCTCTCTGTCAGCTCTGGAGGAAGGTCCTTGTCATCAATCTTCCTAGGTCTAAGAGCTTCTCCTTGCAGGAACCTCAGGTTCCAAAGGGCGCACTTTGCTCTCAGCACTGCTTTCTTGGTGGTATGAGCCCCCCCCCCCCCCCCACCCCGCTCTCTGCGCACTTCCTTTTCCTTTAATCTCTTGTAAGATATAAGGTAGTGCAGGCCACACCCCAGGGAAACTGCCTTTACATTGGATGAAGGATGTGACCTTAGTAAGGGTGTTACATCCCACTCTAATCTTCTTTAACATGATCTAATCTTGCCTCATTAACCACAGGCAGAGGTTAGGATTTACAACACATAGGAAAATTATAATCACAAAATGGAGGACAACCACACAGTCCTGGGAATCATGGCCTAACCAAGTTGACACATATTTTTGTGGGACACAATTCAATCCATGACACTGATCATCCATTTTTACCAGCTTGTTTCCCAGTTAAAATGGCCCACCATTTCCAGGTCTTTAAAGTTGGCTGTGTCTTCACTGTTCAGATATGTTTATGTTACTCTTTATATCAATACAGTTACTGTTGTTCTTTAGGGAGTGGAGTAGGAACCCTGGAAAAGAGCATAGAGATGGTATGGGAACCATTGCTGAAGAATCCAGCAGAAACCAGTAGAATGGCTTAGAGAATTTGATGTAGACAATTTTTGAAGAAACCAGGCCCAGCTTACTCGGGACTTAAAAGATAAAGGTGATGCTTTTGACTTCTTAGTGTATTGGGAATCAGTATATTCTAATTATCAGCGTAGTCATTATTGTAGACATTAGCAGTTTACTTGTTGGGAGTGCTTGGAATTCTTTTAGGAAGGAGAGAGAAAATAATTGTTTTCAGTTCGTCCAGTAGTTTTATAGTTGCGTAGCAGCTAGATCACACAGTTTAATAACAACAAAGAAAACACAAACAGCAATAATAAGAACAGCAGCAATAGCGTTTTTAAAGCCCTTGTTACAATCTGTGTCTTGGCTTAGTGTTTTAATCTCTAGCAGTTGTAGCTCTTAACTACTACGCCACCAGGGTTTCCTTTCTATAATTCTATTGTTATACCGACTTATAGTGACAGAAGCTGAAACTCACTGGGGTTAAAGTAATGGAAGTTACATCTTGGGTGTGTACTGGATCAATGTATGAGTATTAGAGAAAGAAAAATGGCTTGCTTAGTGTGGGTATGTGTAAGTGTGTGTATCTATGTGCATGTATCTGTCTTAGTCCTGGGGGAAGTATGATACCTATATAATATCTTTCAGATTTTTCCTATGTTGGAAAAGTCAAAAAACTAAAGCAGCAACAAGAAAGAATTCAGTACTAGTTGAATCTAGTTGAATTATAAACATGTAAAGGCACCTACTAGGTCTTTTGTTAAACAATTTACATGCTTCTGTAAGTTAATTCTAAGCACTTTAACCACTGCACCACTAAGGCTTCTCATGAGTTAGGTGGGATCCTGTTTTTTTGAGAGTCCCTGGGTGGCATAAACGGTTAAGCACTTGACTACTAGCTGAAAGGTTGGTGGTTGGAACTCACCCAGAGGCACCTCAGAAGACAGGCCCGGTGATCTGCTTTGGAAAGGTCACAGCCTTGAAAACCCTATGGAGCAGTTCTACTCTGCACACATGGGGTCGCCATGAGTCAGAATCGACTGGAGGCAACTAAGAACAGTAATGAGAAGAATCCCATTTTACAGATGAAGAAACTAAGGCTTCGAGTCTGCAGCCACTTGCCTAAGGTCACTCAAATAAGGGTTGGAACCAAGACTCAAACTGAGGGCTGTCTTACTTCAAAGTTCACCCCCTTATAGACTGATTGTGCTGTGGTGGTTACTATGTTCATTGGGGCTGGAAGTGGGAGATAGGACAGGAAGAAATTAGGGGTGACAATTCTTGTTGATTTTGGAGTAGAAGGAGGACTGGGTTTCTGATGAAGTAAAGATGAGACTCAGGGTGTGGTTGAAATCTGAATCCAAGGTAAATAGATCTATTAAAGGTGCTCACAGCATGTTTGGCTGCACAGTTCTTTGCTTTCAAAGCTGTTTCTAAAGAAGGAAGGGAGGTAGACTATAAAGTCTCCAATAAAGGTAGCAAAGATGGGATGATAGATTTACCTTCAGGGGATACTTAATCATTCACAAGGGCGTCTATGTAAGTTGTAGATTTTCCTCATTCCTTATTAAATATCTTCTCTGAAAGTTGCTAGTTGATGACGTCAAGAAGTCCTGTCTACACACCCATCCTTCTGTTTTACCACTGAACATGTAGCTCATAACATCTTGATGATTTTCACTCATCTCTATTTTTTTTTTCCCCCTAGCTTGACTTGTTAATTGGTTTTCTTGTGTTTCTTCATAAAGTTGAAGCCATTCTATTCCTTTCTGGGCTGTTTATTTTTGACACGCCAAAGGCCTAGAAACATCACAACATTGTGTAATGAACATAGCTTCTGCCTTGACATATGGATATTAAGATCATTAGTCATTGCAAAGTATATATCGAGTTAAATACTTTCAATAAAAGGATATAATGATCTAATAGAGAGGAAGAAGTTATAAAAATCCTAGTTCATGGCTTTAGTGGTGAGCTATATAGTTTAGTGGGTTCCATCAGTGATGGATTAGGTACTTACAGAATGAATGTAAAAACATTGTTACTCTTTATTACTGGGACAAGAGAAAGATCCAACAACAAAAAAGTAGTTAATTCTCCATCATACCAAGAAAAGTGTAACCCATCCAAATTTTCAATATTTCTGCTCCCAATTTATTATATAGTGTGTATCTTTAACTTCCATTAGAAATATTGGAGAGTTCCATGAGATATTATTGATAGGGACTCTTGGGCTGTGTCTTGATCAGAAAGTCCTTAGCCTTGTAATGATCTCTTCTTGGCAGGCCATCAGGGCACCCTTTGCAACACCATCGGTAGGAGCCAGGGCTTTCCTGAGCAAACAGTTGGTCTTTACCTGTGGAGCTAATTTTATGAAGAGTTTTGGTCAGCGTTAGTCATTGTGAAACTATGTGCCTGCTGCCCTGGTTTATCTCTACAGACATCTCTCTGTGGCAGAAGATTGAATTCTCATCTCTCCGTGTCTGTGGGCACACAGAGATGTTAGAGGTACATTGGTTTGCTTCTTGTCGGGGAATGTGTAGTGGGTACTCGTCTTTTGGGATGATTGTTTCGATGAGCATTTGGTAATCAGTTTAACAGGTGGACCCACTGTCTTATTTCTTGAGGTTGGAGGTTTAAACAGGAGACACCACGTGCCCACTGTCATAACCTTGCCAGCAATCTTTATTTGTTCCAGTAAACAACTTCTAAGCTAAATGCCTTTATTATTTTTTTTTTTCCTGGAGCAGTTACAAACAAGGAAATTGTTTTAATATCAGAGTAGAGGACATAAGCAATGTCTGTGGCTACTGTTAAAATTTTAACAACAGGCTGGATATTTTCAAATGAAGTCCAAGTCAAAATATATCACTTATGGGAATAACACTCTTTTCCAGTATGTATCTTATTCATGATTCTTACAAAATTGTTTTTGTGATCAAGTTAGCAGTTTATGACATTTTGAGGGTTAGAAGGTGTATAGAGGGGAGCTGTATTTTCAACAGATCTCCCTGCATCTGGGGTGATGTTTCTGGAAGGATTATTGATCTATAGTCCTTCTGTGTAATGTGTTGAATTTATTTGCTATCGCTATCGACTGAATCTATAGATAAGGAGGTAGTTTTGAATGGGAGCCAAGTACCTGTTGATGTAAAGTTTGTTTCACCTTTTATGATTACCATCCTTAGCACCTCCCTCTTCCCTGGCTGAATTCCCTGTCATTTTAAGTAGGCAGAAATTACTAGTTAGCTAAAGAAGCTGGCTCCTGGTGCCAAGGATCCTATTAATTATCACTTTATCTCTAATTCCGCCTTCCTCGTGTTGAGAGAAGGAGCATGTAAGCGTGTGGCAGAGCAGCTGCAATTGCATCTTCGTAAAAATCTCCTTTCCGAGACAGTGCAGTGGACTCAATGTTCAGCCAAAGGGCCCAGGCGGCCCTGGTGAGTGTTTTCAGCTCTCTTCTCTAGGTTGTTGGGTCAGTCAAGTTTGGTGTGGTTTCCTTCTCCCTTTGGCTGTGACCTGAGTCAAAGCTAATGGTTGGCGTTTATGTTGGGAATTCAGACCTATTCCCGGTCTGTGTCTGAACTCAAATGGGACACCTTGAAAATACTTGAAAGGTTTTCCCACGTGCAGTTTTCTGTACCTGTGAAAAGGACAACATGGAATTGACTCTCTGGCTGTCTTCAAGAAGGTAATGTAAGGGATAACCAGAGTAACTCAGTCTACAGAATCTTGCTTAGCAGATGTTTTTAAAAAGGTGACATTTTTAATATAATGTTGAAACTTTGGGCCTATGGTTCTTGTCGTTCATAAATGGCTAGATTCCTTCCTATGTGTTTTCAGAGGTGTTCAGTTCACTTGCTTCAGTGAATATTTTTTTTCAGAAGTTCCACTGATTGTTCGATTAGGTTTGGAGTGCTTATGCTTCCTTTTCCACTTCTTATGTTATTTTTGGCAGTGTTGGATGTTTAAAACTGGCAAAGTGATTCACTGCAAAATGAATTAATTTTCCATGTTTTCAAATGCGTTTTCCATTCGCCCCCCAAATTTCTTTTCTCCCTCTCAGATGATTAGTTCTGTCATTCTTGCTGGCTCAGATACAAATGCTGATGTCACTGAATTTCTTAAATTACAGCTGGTGGGGATTAACTGAAATTGTAAAAGAATACCACTTCCTCATTTGACTATTTTCTTGACTGATTACCATCCTTTCAAGCCTTGTTATAATAGGATAGGGATTTGAAAATAAGTTCTCTGTCTTGAAGTTCAAAGAGCGATTTTCATTTTCCTTTTTCTGTTATTCTTCACAAGTGATTTAGAGTGTAGGATGCTCCTCTTCAATGTGCCCATTAGTAACCCCAAACAGACTTTTCTCGCTCATGATTTTGTGCTGTGGACAGTCTTCTGCCCTGGGTGAAGGGTTTTGAATACTTCCCTTAAGTAACTTTCCTTATATAGAATATTTTTACTCAACAGTCTTTTGCCAAACTCCAGGCTGTTACTGGTATTAGGTGAAGGGTTCTGATTCATTTATTTATTTTTTGAGAGCCATTTGTTTTTGAAGGAGTCTTTAGCTGGGTCCCCATTGTTTTATCATTTAGAGTCTGAGTGTTATTTGTGACACTTTTGTTTGCTTGACACCCTCAAAATATATTTTCTGTTCTCTTCATTCCTTATTCTAGCAGCTGGAGTCTGGGCTGCCAGCTTTCTTGTCACTTGCTTTGTGGTTTGAGTGACAGCTCCATGAACCTTGTCCTAGGAGTTCTCTGGGCTTCTGGGAGGGACGTTGGGGCCACCTGGAAGCGTGCATAAAGGGTGGCCGAGCACTGCATGGCGGTATTGATTGACTTGCAATCCCGTTGAAACACAAATAGAAAGGATTCAACAGTTGCACTTCCCTCTGTTTGTGTTTTTGCTTATTTTGTGTATTTAGAAAAGGCAGCCGTATGCAGACTGCTGACTTACTATTTTCCCTGGAATGAAAACCATTTGGATTATTTCAATGAATTTTAGCTAAGACTTATTTGTTCACAGTATCAGTTTTGTTTTCTAGTGTCCTTTTCAGAATAAGACCAGAATGTGTCTTTTTGCTTTATGGAAATAACTGCTATTTGGTACCTCAGGATTCTGCAAACCAACCTGAATTTGAAAAAATTGAATGTTTGCTCCAGAGTTAAACTGAAAACTTTAAGTGAAAATTATAAGTACATGGATATTTCCACTTTTGGTCAATTACTTTCTTTGAAAAAAATTTTTTTGGGGGGCTAAATTATTTAAGATTTCAGAGAAGTCTTTTTTCCTGGTTGTTTTTCCCACCGATTAATTTCCTCAAGTTAAAAAGAAAAAAATGAGATTAAACAGAAGAATTAGAGGTCAAGATCACATGCACAAGAATATTTGATGTGAGATAGTGACTGGTTCTTTTCTGCTGTCTTTGATGACAGAGTAGATTTAGTTTAACTGTTAATGGTAATGTTTGGATTAAGAATAAAAATAGATTTCCTTACTGTAAGAACTATTAAGCAGTGGTTTGAGCTCCTGAGGTGAAGTTATGGTTGTTCAACCTCTGGAAAATTTGCATTATAGAATTTGTACGCACTTAGCCAGTACTTCCTTCTAACACTGTTGATAAGTTCTTTGAATTGAGATTTCAGAATGGTATAGCTATCTGAAAAAAATTCAGATGTCATCATGGAGTTTTTGGTTTAATGAGCGTTTTAAAAAGTTTGGATAAATAGGAAAGGGAACAGAAGTACAGTTATAAAGTGGTTAGATTCTTTTAGGATGAGATTTTTTAAAAAAAGGTTTTTCTATGTATCTAGCGTCTATCTCGTTAAATATAAGAAAATGGGAGTTTAATGGCTGAGGGGAGGTGGGAATTAGAGACTTATTATGAGGTGGTAGTAGGAGCTGTGGATTAGGCATCTTGTCATCTGTTTGTGGCCTGTGACCATGACTGTTTTTGCTCATTATTGTATCCCAGTAGATAACACCACGTCAGACTTAGTAGTTAACTTAATAAACGTTGAATGAATCAACATACTGGGAGGCCTGGTTCCGGGTCCAGCTGTGCCACTAACTAATTTTGTGACCCTGAGCAACCCATTTATGAGGAATCTTATCTCTTCTTATGTGCCATGAAGGGGAGAACTCGATTAGGGATGACTATTTGGAGTTTTGTGGGGGCATTGGTGGTTCAGTGGTAGAATTCTCAACATATTGTGGGAGACCTGTGCTCAGTTTCTGGCCAGTGCACCTTATGTGCAGTCACCACCTGCCAGTGGAGGCTTGTGTGTTGCCGTGATGCTGAACAGGTTTCAGCAGAGCTTCCAGACTAAGATGGACTAGGAAGAGAAAGACCTGAGTATCTCCTGGAAATCAGCCAGTGAAAACCTTATGGATCACGATGGTCTGATCCACAACAGATCATGGGGATGGCGCAGGACCAGGCAATGTTTTGTTCTGTTGTGCGTGGGGCCACCGTAAGTCTTGAACTCTCTACGGCAGCTAACAAACAAAACAAATGTGGTGCTCTGCTGCTCCTTCCCTCTGCTGCACCACAGCAAATGTTGCAGGTGTTCACCTCACTCTTTCCTATGAGCCCAGGAAGAGCCTTGGGCTTCTTCCGAATTCAGTGTACCAGGCTTCCACAGCTCACCATGAATACAAGCGATCAAACTTATCTGCTCTCTCAAAAGTACCTCACTTCTGAGGTCCCTTACTGTAGTTCCTTGATTGGGGGTCATTTTGTTTTTGATGCCCTAGAGCTCTGTTAGGAGTCCCTGGGTGGTGAAGACAGGTAAGCGCTTTCAACTGTTAGCTAAAAGGTTGGCGGTTCAAACCCACCTACAGGCACTTCGGGAGACAAAGCTTGATTATAAGTAGGCAATATCTGTGAAGTTTCTTGGTCAGCCAGTGTTCACCTCAGAGCAACAACAGCAACAGCATGCACTATTGTCCGGCCATTCAAGAATGCTTTGTAGATTTAGCAGGAATAGGTAGAACTTAACAAATGTTTCTAGACATTCTTCCTCTATTTGAGTAAGATACCAAGAAACGATTAGGTCAGCAAAGTTTTTTACTTTTACTTTTTGGAGCCCATTTATTCATCTATCAAGTGATTATTGACCTACTATGTGGAGCCCTTGGTGGCACAGTGGTTAAGAGCTTGGCTCCTAACCAAAAGGTCAGCAGTTCGAATCCACCAGCTGCTCCTTGGAAACCCTATGGGGCAGTTCTACTCTGTCCTGTAGGTCACAGTGAGTTGGAATCAACTTGGTGGCAATGGGTTTGGTTTGGTTTTTATGTGACAGAAAGTCCTTGTGGTGCAGTGGTTAAGCACTCGGCTGCTAACCAGAAGGTCGGTAGTTCAAACCTACCAGCCACTCCACGGGAGAAAGATGTGGCAGTCTGCTTCTGTAAAGATTACAGCCTTGGAAACCCTATGGGGCAGTTCTCCTCCCTCCTATAGGGTTGCTATGAGTTGGAATCGATTTGACAGCAGTGGGTTTTATATGTCAGACACTGTGCTAGAGATACAATGACCGGCCCGTAAGACATGGAATCTGCCTTTTTGGAACTCAAAGCAACGTACATGTGGTGATGGGAATGTAATCGTACCTTTGGGGCACAAAGGATGAAGTCGTCATTTCTTTTGAGGGGAGATGGAGGAGCAAAGTCTCAGAGAAGAAATGAAGTTGGAGTTCATTATTCAAAGATGATTTCCAAGCAAATAAGAGAAAGCATTCCAGGTGGAATAGAAGCCTGGAAGCACAGCAGTATGGTGCTGCTGGGATAATGTAAGCATTTGAGCATGGCTGATTTTAAGCAAAGGAATAGTACTCTGGCTGCCAGGTAAAGAATGGGTTTGAGAAGTGCCAGGTGTGGTGTCATGGGGGCCAGTTAGGATGGTTCCAGTGGAACAGTCTTTGTGAAAAATGGTGATACACATGTACTTGTTCAGCCCTGAAAGACAGGTTATGATTGTAAGAGGATAAACACCTTGGTCGTAGATTTCAAGGGTAATTAGGGCAAAAGTAATACTGTCTGCACACTGCTTACGATAAAGTGATTGCTCATGCATTCATTCATCACGTAGTTGGGTACCAAGCATCTGGGAAACACTGATGGATCAGACAGACATGTTCCTACCTTCAGGAAGCACAGGTTCTAATGGGATACAGTCAAGTAAACAGCCACTTATTGATTACTGTGTATTCTTTATAAGATAGGTCAGCAACATTCTAAGTGTCCATTCTCCCAACAGACTCCTTGCCCTTCCTTCAGCTGACCCATAGCTTGATGTTTCATCCTGCTCTCTGCTCCCCACAGTCAGCTTTGGAGAGTAAAGGTAGATAAGCAGATAAGCCTCAAGGCAGATAAGCCTCAAGGCCTATGCCTTTTGTGAGTGGGTACACACACACACACACACACACACACACACTCTCTCTCTCTCTCTCTCTCACACACACACATTAAAGAAATCTATCTTCATTCCAGAGGTAGAAAATTACCCAGAACATGGCATATGAGAATACCCATAGGTAAATCTGCTATCTGCTCCAGGTAAAGTTTGGGTATCTTTCGGTATTTTCCGGATTGTGATATTTTAAATGGAATAATCCTAACTGTTTAGTATCCTGTTTAGTTTCATATGTAAACACAAAATCTTGGTGCTGTGGTCCTTCCACACTGGCTTTTGGTGTCTGCTTCAAATTGGCCTTCATGTCTGTGTTCCAGTTCGTTGTAGTGTTTGGGATTCATGTCTGCTTAGAAACAAGAGTTTGCCTTAAGGTAGGAAGATGGTAGACTTGAGATAAGTGGCTTATTGTAAAGAGATGTTTTGTGGTACAGAAATGGCAATAGCAGTGAATTCTTCCCCAAATGGAAATTTTCTCTCCATTATCCATCCAGAAATTCAGAGGAGTCATTCTAGATTCAAGCACTATACTTTGAAGATGAAGCATTCTAAAGTATTACAATGGTAATCACAGTTGGTTTTAGGTGGGGGATGTACTTGCCCCATTTGGCATGATTTGAGGAGGTGGTATATTCTTTAGGCAAAAATGCTGGAGTCAGACTACCTGAGGTTTGAATCCTAGCCCCACTAATTATAGCTGGGTGAATTTGGGCAAATTACTAAGATTCTCTTTTTCTTCGTCTATAAAATGTAGCGGTTAAGTGTGTAAGCTCTTTTCTTAAACCTCCTGCCTGGATTTGAGTCTCTGCTCTATAACTCTGTCACTTTGGGCAACTTGTTTTCTTTGTATGTTGGTTTCCTTATCTGTAAAATTATGATAGTAATAATAGCTCCTACCTTTTAAGGATGTGGTAAGAATTAAGTGAGATAATGCGCACAAAGGGTTCGGCACAGTGCCTAGCACATGGCACTCAGTAGGCCTTAGCTATTTTTCCTACTGTAATTATATTGAGCTTTCTAAAATGTTCTGCAAAGCTATTTGATTACTTATTGTATTCTTGTGAAAATTAAGGCTTCACAGAATATATTTTATTGCTATTTGCATTTCTTTTTTCTTTTTCGAAGTTAAATACTCAATAATACAATTTCTAGGTACGGGATTGGGCCGTCACATAAAATACTGGGTGTCCGTTTAAATTTGAATGTAAGATAAACAAAGACAAATTTTTAGTATAAATATATCCTGTGAAATATTGGAGACATACTTATGCTAAAAGTCTGTCTCTGTTCGTCTGAAATTCAAATTGAATTGAATTTTTAAATTTGCTAAATATTTTTATTTGCTAAATCTGGCATCCTTAGTTTGAGGGTAAAACTTTCCCTTTTACTCTCTCATTTCATTTTTTACTTAGAGGTATATGGAAGATTATGTAAACACTGTGAATAACACCCTTAGAACATGAGTGTAGAAATAGTTACACAAATTTGAAGGAGTATTGCTTAGTATCTCTAGTAAATCTTAGTTCTAACTCATTATACCAATGTAAGCAATGGGACCACTAAATTGAGGTTTAGTTGACACCTGAGTATAGAGTGTGAAGTTGCTTGAAAATCCTGAAATATTCCAGTATTGCTTCTGTTCAGAGAGAATCATTAATAATGACACATTAATGGTTAGGGATGCATTCCAGAGAATCCTGAAAACCTTATCATCTTTGAAGGAAATTACCTCATTACTCTTAGAGACGCCTGTCCAGGGAAGGTCATTTCCTATGGTTAGCCTGTTTGCAAGTAGGAAAATAAACACACCAAATGGTTAGGTTAGTGACTTGGAGTGATTTCATTGTACTTACAGTTTAATTTTTAAGTAGGTTTGTTCCTTAAGCTATTAGGCTAGTTGGAGATGGAGAGAATTAAATCCAAGTCTGTGATACTTTCAAGTCAACCAATATTTCTTGAGTATCTACTGTTCATAAAGCAACTGCATAGGAGTAGAAAGGAATTTAAGGTGTAGTTCCTGCCTTCAAAAAACTTAAGGAGCACTAAGGCAAGAAATGGAGCCCTGGTGGCAAAGTCGTTAAGAGCTCAGGCTCCTAACCAAAAGGTTGGCAGTTCGAATCCACCAGCTGCTCCTTGGGAACTCTATGGGGCAGTTCTGCTCTGTTCTATAGGGCCGCTTTGAGTCGGAATCGACTTGATGGCACTCAAGAACAACAACAGCCAAGTCAAGAAACAGTTATGATAGAAGGCAGAATAAATAAGGTCAGGGTCTAAGGCAAGTAAAGCCAAGTCCCATGATGGTTGAATGTAGTGATTAAATCTGGAGGACAAGTGGAGTAGGAACGGGTTATATTAAACAGCTTCCTTGAGGGTACTATTTGAGAGAACTATGCAAAGATGAGAACGATTTCATTTAGGAACTGAAATGTTCTAGGCCTAGGCTTAGAATTGGCAAAGATCTGGAGGTGGCCACGTTTTGAAATAAATGTTATCTAGACATGACATATAGAGCACCGGGCCTGACCACGACCTCTTCTCCCATATGTGACTGTTTATGGCCTAGAATTTCCAGATCATGAACCTGACTTTATGTAGGTGCATCTGAATTTGTTCCATATTCATTTCCTAAACATTTATCATGTACCTGCCATTGCTGTTTGAAGCAACCAGAGAGACTTGGGCAATGTTTAGAGACTCTTTTAGTTGGTCACTTAAAACCAAATGAAAGCCACTCCATTTAAATTGGATTTTTTTTTTCCCCTGAAATGAACATTTCCAGCGATCTCCGATTTAGATTGGGCAAAATGAACAGCAGAAGAATTCCATGAGAAGCTTCTTGTGAGGCACTCTGACTTTGTGTGCTTGCTTAAATGACTTTGAGAGCCAGCTTACCTCATTTCCTGTTGGGATGACACTTGTTTATTAGTTGGCCCTAGTCAGATTTAATAGCCTTAATGATTTTGAGTGGTCCAAAATGATTCTCCAGCATTGCGCCCGTTAGCAAAGGAGGGGTTTCTGCAGATGGGATGTAACTAACACACACATACCTGCATTAGCCATCGTATTTTAGAGAAGATGGTGCCCATCTTAGACATTAATTTAGCTTTGGAAATTTAAAATTCTGAAAAGTTGAGAGTCCATCATGGCAGTAGATGGTAAAATATTTTCCATCAGTTCTTTTCTAGTACTTTTGCTTTTTTAGGGCAAGTGATTCCATGTGAGACTAACAATTAATGCCATTTAAAAATGGCCACAGTGTTTGGAAATTGTTGAGATCATCTCAACTTCTCCAGTAAATGAGTTAAAACGTGACAGGGGGTTCCTGTTGGTGAAGAGATAATAAGGCCTGTGGTGAGGACGATTGGATTGACGTGCCTGCCCAGTCGGGAGAGGGACTGCTAAGACTGGGAAGGGAAAATGTTTCCATTTTTCCACTCGTATGTTGAGCTGTAAAGATCTAAATTAGACTGGAAATTAGAAAGGCATTTAGTGATCCCTGGCATTTTACTTTTGTAAATTAGGATTAGCGTGTGCCTTTCAAGTGTGGGCAGGTAGTTCTTTGTAGATGGTTTTGCTAATTCAGGTGCTGGTGGGGTGAGATACAGGCTGGCTGTGCACCTTTATTGTGGTCTTAAACACGAAAGAGCATGAACTACTTAATGTTAGTTTGGATCTGGCTGAAAATTTTTTTTTTTTTCCCCTTGGTGGCTGGGCCAAATATTATACAAGTTTCGTATCTACCCTTGATTCCTACTGCTTGTATTTGAGCGTTCTTAATATCTTCCTTTATATATCTGTCATTAAGTTATAATTGAAGCTTCATGTTTTGTATTTAGAATGATGCATGGAGCTTTAGCTGTGCCAGGGGTTCAGGCTTAATGGCAAATGTTAGCTCCTGCCAGACGGTTTTTGAAATGTGGTCTCTCTTTTGGGATATCCAGTCTACCCAAGCCATCCCCATCCACTCTTCAGCTGTGGGGCCCAGGGAAGCAACTCAGAAGTGACTCCTGCTTCTGTACGTGTAAGAACATATCATTTCAGATAAAAAATGTTGGCTTGCTAGTTCACTTTGCAGCCAAGAGTCATGCAGTCTCAAAGGGGATTTCTTTGACGAGTCTTTGTGTCACCTCATTCCTTAGTTTACTGACTTTCAGACAGGGTATCAGTGAGTGCCAGTTTTGGAGTGGGCACATAGTGATGGTGGATGACACCCAGGCCACAAGCTGCTTCCCCAGGCTTGCCAGATGCTGTCAGACATTTCACAGCTCTGGAATGCTCTGGATTTGGGCCACTTTTGACTCCATCCACCAATCATCACCCAGTTATTCAACTAATATTTACTGAGCATTTACTTTGTGACAGGCATTCTTCTAGGAGCTAGGACTACAGCAGTGAACCAAACTGTTGAAAATCCTTCTCCTCGTGTGGCTTACATTTAGGGACTGGGAGAGGTGTAGAAATAAATACATAAAGAAGTAAAATGCCTTATGTTTTGAAGGGTAATATGTGCTATAAAAACCAAAAATCAAACCCATTGCTGTCGAGTGGAGTCTGACTCATAGCGACCCTATACGACAGGGTAGAGCTGCCCAATAGGGTTTCCAAGGCTGTAATCTTTATGGAAGCAGACTGCTGCATCTTTCTACCATGGAGCCACTGGTGGGTTTGAACTGCCAACCTTTTGGTTAGCAGCCAAGCACTTAACCACTGTGTCACCAGGGCTCCTGGATATGTGCTGTAGAGAAAGATCAAGCATGGGTAGGTTGGGGGTGAATTGTAGTTGAAAGTTGAGTGGACAAGGAAGGCCTCACTGGGAAAATGACATTTGGAGAGAGACCAAAAGTATGTAAGAGTGTGGGTCATGCTGGTATTTGGGGGTAAAGCACAGCAGACAGGGAAAGGTAAGCACGTGGGCCCTGAGGCAGGACTGTTCCTGATTCAGCAACAGCAGGAGGGTCCCACTGAGCAAAGGAGAGAAGGATGGGGATGGCAGGGGATGGGATGCGGGAGGACGTGGGATTGGGGTGGAGGCGGATCCTATAGGGGCTTAGAAAGACTTTGCCTTTTACCCACTAAAGTAGGGGGCAGTTGCTGGTTTCCAGCAAACAGAGTAACATGATCTGAGTAATCTAGGCGGCATATATCTGTGCTGTGGGTACACCAGTGGTCTAAGAATATGGAGATCATTTTGTCAGAAGTCCCGGGGTGATGCAAACAGCTCATGCTAGGCTGTTAACTGAAAGGTTTGTGGTTTGAATCTACCCAGTGGCGCCACGGAAGAAGGCCTGATGGTCTGTTTCCACGAGATTAAGCTACTGAAAACTCTGATGCGCAGTTTGACTCGGAAAGACCTAGGGTCACCATGATTGGAATCAACTGCACGGCAACAGGTTTGGTTAGGGGCAGATTAGTTCAACATTCTGAGCTTCAGTTTCTTCATCCTTATAGAACAAAGCTGGTGGACAGGAAGACTTGAAATGACCTTTCAGGTGTCGATACTGCCTACCTGGATCAATTGGGCCTCCCCGAGAAATCTGAATGTGTTTTTGAGTATTTGATACTCCTGGCTGGACCTCAGATGTGTAAATTATCTTACTGTAGTTATTTAATTTCTTTTAATGTTCTATAAACGTGTTGAAAACCCTGTGAACTATGAAGTAATTTTATATACTGACATTAAGATTACTCTTAAGCTGAGGGGCCCAGGGAAGCAACTCAGAAGTGATTCCTGCTTCCATATGTGTAAAAGATTACTTGCAGACTGAAGGGTATGAGTGAACACAGATTACAAGCTTTATCACATAGCCTTAATATTATTTTTCTTGTTGTTATACAAAATAGAATTGATTTATTGAGTGTTACACTGAGCCACCAACAAGACACAATTTCTGCCCTTAAGGAGTTGAGTGGAAAGATACAGTTCTTTTTAAGATATTACCTCACAAAGCAGTGTGAATGGCAGAAAAGAGAGCAGGAAGTCATGGGCAGCCTGAGGCCCACGGAAGTCTCAGGCAGGCTAATATTGAGGCTTACCTTCACAGCAGTATTCTTTAAGTACGTTTCCAGCATCCAATTAGACTGAGTGCCACGCAGGATAGGAGGTGTCAGACGCCTGGCAGCTTCTCTTCTACAGCCCTGAGCAGTTTGGCTCTGCCCCAAACTTGCATCATGCTGTTTAGCACATCAAGGTTCTGCAATTAACCTTTTTTAGAAGGCAGTTTACAGACTATCTTTTATTACTCAAAAATGTCCTTTGGGCATCTCAACCCTCTCCTTTCCATCAGAATATTTCTTCCACTTCCTGTGATGTTTTAGTGCCCTTTATAGACTGGTAAGGAGTCCTGGTGGTGCAGTGGTAGAGGACTTGGCTGCTAACTGAAAGGCTGGCAGTTCGAACCCACCAGCTGCTCTGTAGGAGACAGGTGTGGCAGCCTGCTTCCGTAAAGATTTACAGCCTTGGAAACCCTGTGGGGCAGTTCTCCCTTGTCCTATAGGGTCATTAAGAGTTGGAATTGACTCAACAGCAACAGGATTGGTGGGTTTTTTTTTTTTTTGGTACCCCAGGTGGCATAATGGCCTGTCAGTTCTGTCATTTTTTCTTTGGAGAAGTATTTCTTTAGCTTTGCTTGCCTTCAAATCTCCGATGTGAACTCTGTCAGGAGTCAAGTGGTGCGCCTGATCATTTTATGTACTAATGTAATCTATTCCTCGTATTCTGTTAATGGGTCTCTTCTTTGGCAGCCTAGAAAGTGTCACAGATTTCCAGGTTTAGAATTCTAGAAGCAACTGTCCAGGAGGTAGGAAGGTTGCCTCTCACCCAAGCCTCACTTGCTCAGGCTGGCCTTTCAGCTGAGAATGCCTGGCAGATGTTGGGAAGTGGGAACTGGGGGCCTTACTGTCCAGGGCAGTCACCATGGTTACTAGTGCCATGACTCTCAGGAGGACAAGGCCAGCCCTTTGGCACCCTGACTGCTCCGGAGGTAATGCTTAGGGGACAAATAACTGTGCCAAAGAATGGTGTTAAAACTAGGGAGAAACTGAGGCCCAGAATGGTGAAGGGAGTTGCCCAGGGTTAGTGGCCAAGCTGAAAACAGCCAAGAGCTCTTGATTCCCACGTCACGCTGTCTGCTTTCAGTTCTGCTTTTCTACCTCAGGCCTTTGTACGTACTTTTCTGCCATCTTAAGTTCTTCCCAGCGCTCTTCTCCTATCTACTTTCTCTTCATCCTTCAGCCTCAATTTAAAGGTCACATTCTGATCCCTCTCCCTATGCTCTTACCTATGTTAGGTGGCCGTGCTATTTTTTTATGGTTCCCTGATCTTTTCCTTCATACTACTTACATAATTATCCTGTATTTCTCTGCCTGGCCAGGGACCACAATGGTTCACCATTGTATTCCCAGAGGTTAGGTCAGGGTCTGGCACAGACAGGCACTGGATAAAGATTTGTTGATTAAATTGAATCAGTAGGAGTCCCTGAGTGGTGCCAACAGTTAAGGGCTCGACTACTAGCCAAAAGATGGGCAGTTCGAACCCACCGAGAGGTCCCTCGGAGGACAGGTCTGGCAGTCTGCTTCCATATGGAGCACAGTTCTACTCTGACACACACGGGGTCGCCATGAGTCAGAATCAACTCGACGGCGACTAACAACAACAAATGAAGAATAAATGGTTGAAAGGCAGACTCTGGGTTTTCTGTTACCTGCTCATGTTCAATGTTTATGTCTATACTGGCCAGGGGTAGCAACTGTTATCAACTTTGTGTATTCTTGAGGATGCAGAGGTGTGATTTTTATCTCCAGCATAACTTATTCTGTGGAATTTTATTAAAGTCATCTCTGCACAAACCAAAACACAGTGATACTCACAAATCATCATTCTCTAATTAGTGTAAACATGACATGTTGGGCTATGGTTTGTTATTTTGCTGTAGTTGTTTTTTTATTCCTTAATTCTGTTTCCAGAAATGAGCTTTAAGGCTGTTTAGATCTTCCCCCTTCAGTGTGTTAGAAATGAATACAGGAAGTGTTGCTTTTACTTAATATGATTTATAACGCCTTTTTGGAGGGATTTGTTTTGGCTTGTATAATGGAACTTTAAGAGAGTGGGAATAGAAAACCAAGTGGTACTTTCTGTGGAAGAAAGAGCAATTTCCTACTAAACGTAAAAAAAGAAAAAAAACAACAACAGTGGACTTTCTTTATTTCTAAAACTAAATTGCCCTAAGTGTTCATATCAAAAAGATGGGCTTTTCCCAGGCCTGGTTGGCATGGTTAATTTATAGAGAAAGCGTGCGTTGTTCTGCAGTATGCATTGTGGCTGCGCTGGCTCCCAGGAGATTAAGCTCAAAGGTGTCTATGAATAGTCACACCCTAAATTACATGAACGGAGCAGTTTTAAAGAGGTGGAAAATCTGATGCATATTGTTTCCCAGCTATTCATGCCTCAGGAAAAAAATTGAGAAGATGAGTGAAACCCAGCAGTTGCTACTTTGTATTCCCTACTGTGGGGCTTGTTGACTGTGTGACTGCGGGCATTTGAATTAACTTTTCTGAGCCCCAGAATTCCCATCTGTGAAGTGGGGATAGAAATGCTACCTACCTCACAGAGTTATTGTGAGGATTTTTTGATAAAATGTGTAGAAAGAGTTCGAAATAATGCCCAAAACAAAACAAAAACAACAAAAATACACCCAAACCCATTGTCGAGTCAATTCCAAGTCATAGCCACCCTATAGGACAGGGTAGAACTGCCCCAGAGGGTTTCCAAGGAGCATCTGGTGGATTGAAACTGCCAACCTTTTGGATAGCAGGCGAACTCTTAACCACTACACCACCAGGACTCTGAAATAATGCTCAGCAAGCTATAAATGCCCTGTAGTTATTATTACTTGGGAGGTAGTGCAGTAGATTGGGTGGTGATTAAGGATGCAGACTCTGAAGGCCCATGGCTTGGGTTTCCATCCTAGATCTGCAGCTTATGGGCTGGACCATCTTGGGCTAGTTACTTGACCTATCCATGTTTGAGTTTCCTCATATGTAAATGGGAATAGTAATAATACTTGCTATATAAGGTTTGTTATAAAGGTTAACTGAGTTAGTATTTATCACATCCTTGAAACAACTCCTGTATGTGGTGTTATATAAATGTTTGCTGTTTTGATTAAGAAGCCTGGCTCCTACAGACTGGTGATCTGGGTTCAGAAGCCCACTCTGTCACCTACCAGATGTGCGATCACAAAGTTTCTTTGAGGCTTGGTTTCTTTTTTCTGTAATTTGGGGATGATCCAAGTTGTAGTGCCAAGTTTTATGAGAATTCAACGTGATAATGTATATGTTAAGTGCTTAGCACAGGCCTGGCCCATGAAAGATACCCAATATGTCATAGTCAAAGCAAAGACTTTTATTATAATGCCTACTACCATTACTGTTATTGTTACTTTTATTTTTACTTCTATTGCGAACATGTCTCTGCCTTATATAGGACTTATTTTGTGACATGGATTCTACAAGCCCTGTATGAAAATCAACATGGCTAATATGTGAAGAGTAATGTTGAGGTCTGCTGTTATTGTTGGCATATTTATATAAATGGTGCTATTTCAGCAAATTGAAAAATATTTGGTAAAAGTCTTATAATTATGCATTTATAATTTTATAGGTCACAAAAGATCAAAGTTCGTCAGGGTCAGTGTGAGGTGGGCAGTTTCATATTCATGGAAAATGACTCATAGAAACCAGTGGGAATTAAACTTTCCAAAATAAAAAATGAAAAGCCATCACGTAAACTCTGTTTAAATCAAGTCTGTATCTTAATTCATATCTTAAACTGGGATTGTGTTTATCGAGTAAAGTGTTGACACTGTAAATTTCTGCTGTTAACTTTGCGTATAGCCTAGAACCATGCATCACCAGAAATGGGCCAGCACTGCTTTTCCAGCATTAGTAACATTTTCCACTTTAGTCATGTGGGTCACTGTTTCTAAAATATCCATATTTAAACTTTTGCATTATTTTGCAATATATCTTTAAGTTCAACTTCCTTTTTTTTTTTTTAAGAAAAAAAAAAAAGAAGGTAGGGAAGAAAAACAGTGTTGATAATATGGAGCTATACATGACTTTTGGGAAAAGCAGGGCCTTAACAGATATTTGACCTTGAAGTCCCCGTGTTTTAATGAAAGGTGGGGAGCTTGCTGTGAACAGTCAGGTGTGCACAGAAGTGCAAATGGTTGTCCCAGGCCTGGGAGTCAGATACTCTCAAAACATGGACATGCTGATGAAATTCCTGGATTATATTTTCTGCAAGGGTGGATAAAGTTATTCAGTCAGAAATATATGGGAGTATCTCCTCTGGACATGTGCACATGTTTGCAGAGATAATGGCATTTTTGGAAGGCTGGAACCTGTAGAGAAAGATTCAAGTTCAATGTCATTAGAACCATAGAATGGAGAACCTTTTAAGCCAGGATAAAGAGAATGGCTTTGTCATAAGGCCAATAGGGGAGCATGTGAAGGTTTTAAGTTGTAGGGATATGATCCTGTTTGTGTTTTTGAAAGATCGCTGTGGTGATGTCATAGAGAATGGATTGCAGGGGGTGGTGACAAAGAAGACTAATAAGGAGCAGTGCAGGCAAGAGATGATGCCAGCTTGGACTTGCATGGTGGTTATGGAGATGGAGAGAAGGGGTGGAGTTGAGAGATTTTGGGGAGTTAGAATCACAGGCCTGGGTGATTGGTTGGACATCAGTAATGAGGGAGTAAGGAGCAAGGATGGCTTTTGGATTTCTCCCATAGGCAGGTGGGTGGAATGATGGTGCCTGGGGGGAAGAGGTTGGGGAGGTTGACATTAGTTCTTCCTTGTATGTGGGGTGGAGGAGATGGAACGGTTGTCATTTGAAAGAGTTTTAGGGCAAGCACTGTATGAGGGTAGAGTATTGTATTAATTAGGTTTGCATTTTTATGCATGAAACTGAGTAACCCATTAACAGTTGCATAAACAAATGGGGATTCATTTATCTCATTCAGCAAGCCCAGAGGTGACCGCCTCCATTGTTTTAGTGGCTCCATGATGTCAAATCCAGTGTCTCAGCAATTTGTCTTGGCTTTTCCCTGATGTCTGTCACCTTGCAGTTGCAAAAGGACTGCTGCGCTTCCAGGCGTCACATCTGCTTTAAGAACAGGGAAAAGATAAAAAGGCTAACTAACACCCATAGCAGGAAAACACAGGCTTTCCCAGAACCCCCCTGTAGATGTCTCATTGCATCTCATCGAACAGAACCGTATCCTATGGTAACTCTTAACTCTTAGCTGGGCACATTGCTGTCCTAAGCCAGTTATGGTTGTTTAGTAAGAAGTAAGCAGCCCCTGGGTGGCACAGAAGTTAAGCGCTCGACTGCTAACCAGAAAGTTGGTGGGGGTTCAAACCCACCCAGAGGCGCCTTGGAAGACAAGCCTGGTGGTCTGCTTTGGAAAGGTGAAAGCCTTGAAAACCCTATGGAGCAGTTGTACTCTACACACACGGGGTCGCCCTGAGTTGGAATCAGTTTGACGGCAACTAACGGCAACAACAGCAGGAGCGGTGAGAAGTGAGCTCAGCTTGTGTGTGCTAGGTGTGTTTGTCTCAGCCAGGTTTTAGGCATGGGAAGGAGAGGTCTGACATGATCCAGGACGTAGAGGAGTTTAATCACACGGATTAGAAATTTCAGCAGGCACGTTTTGTCTCAACTCTGCTGAGAGCCCTCAGTATGATTGCTCATTAGCATATAATTCTGAAATGTGTTTAAAGTTTGACTGTATTTTTGCTAGTTTTCTCCAGACACATATAACTCTGAATTGTCTTTTAAATATACTAAATACATCCTTTTTTACTATCTGATTGAAATTCTTAACCTGCCAAAGACATTTTTTTTCCAATTTATTCTAAATCTTCCAAATCCCTAAACCCTCAGTGGACCTCTTTGGGTTCACAGCAAATGTGGAAAATTCCGTTTGGTGTTCACCAACTGATGTGCAAGTAAAAACAGAGGATGCACGATGGAAAATGTCATAGCCTTTGCTGTGACTTTTGTATCTGTGCAGGATATAATTATACTGTGTTTAAAACTAGAGAGGGGAAATGTTTGTCCACTCTTTTTGAAGGCAGCATTATTCAGGGTGTCAGAAGATGCAAATATTTGTTCTCTACTACAATTTAATTCAAGACAGTCTGTCTACTTAAAATATGCAGAAATCTGTTGGTGGCTGTTTCAGCTAACAGCAGTTCTGAAGCTAAGTAATGTCTAGTCCCTGAGGTATAGCAGGAGGAGGAGAGATTTTGGAAAGAGGCATCTCAAACTGGCCACTTCTGCTGTGTGATCTTGGGAATATTAATTAACCTCTCAGAGCGAGTTTATTCTACGAAACTGGGATGAGAGTAGGAGATATTCTTATAGCCCTTACTGCATGTGAGTTGCCATCTAGTTGATTCCAACTCATGGCAACCCCAGGTGTGCAGAGTAGAACTACTCCATAAGGTTATCAAGCCTGTGACCTTTTGGAAGCAGATTGCCAGGCTGTCTTCTAACGTGCCTTAGAGTGGGTTTGAACTGCCAGCCTTTCAGTTAGGGGTCAAGTGCTTAACTGTTTGTGCTACCCAGGGACTCCTCCCTACTGCATCCCAAAACCAAACCAAACCCTTTGCCATTGAGTTGATTCTGACCCATAATGACCCTACAGGACAGAATAGAACTGCCCCATTGGGTTTCCAAGGCTGTAATCTTTATGGGGGCAGACTGCCACATCTTTCTTCCATGGAGCTGTTGGTGGGTTCAAACTGCCAACCTTTCTGTTAGCAGGCACACGTTTACCCTACTACATACATATACAAAAATACCTCTGAAACAAGGTTGGCTGAGGCACACTTGAAGGTACAAGTAAAATATGGCGTTTGTTGATGTTGTTAGCTGCTGTTGAATTGCCCCTGGCTCATGGTGACCCCATACACAACAGAATGAAACATTGCTTGGTCCTGCATCATCCCCATGATCACTGCAGATTGGACTGTTGTGATCCATAGGGTTTTCATTGGCTGATTTTTGGAAGTAGATCGCCAGTCCTTTCCTCCTAGTCCATCTTAGTCTGGAAGCTCCACTAAAACTTGTTTAGCATCGTAGCAACACACAGACCTCCACTGACAGACGGGTGGTGGCTGCACATGAGATGCATTGGCCAGGAATCAAACCCAGGTCTCCTGCATGGAAGGCAAGAAGTCTGCCACTGAACCGCCAGTGGATATGTAGAGATTAATTTCTGCTGGGGAATTAATTTCTTTAAAAAGACTTTGTGGAAGAGGGGGTACTGTATGTTTGAGAATGCAGAAGTTTTACAGGATGATTGAGGCTGGCCTCAGGATGAGCCAGCTGACACAGGGTGCATGTTGTGTTTGAGAGTTTCAGGAATTTATTGTTTTCAATACGGGAAACAAATGAGCAGGCCCTGGATAGTCTGGCTGAGTGAGTTTGGGTTTTATTCTGTAGGAGATGGGGCATAACTGAAGATGTTAAAAAAAAATCATAGGTACTTAATTTTTTTTATTGAGGTAAAATTCACATAACATGAAATTAATGATTTTAAAGAGAACAATTCAGTGGCATTTAATGCATTCACTATGTTGCATAACCACCACTTCTGTCTAGTTCTAGTACATTTTCATCACCCCAAAAGAAAACCACTTGGCCATTAAGCAGTTGCTCCCCATTCCACCCCCTGCTCCCCCCAGCCCCTGGCAGCCACTGATTTGTGCTCTGTCTTTATGGATTTACCTATTCTGTGATTCACAGAAATGAAATCATGTATCACTTCTTGTGTTTGGCTTCTTTAACTTAGCATAGTATTCTCCAGGCTCACCCACATTGTAGCATGTATCAGTACCTCATTGCTTTTTATGGTTCAGTAATATTCCACATGTGTTTATGCAATAACTTGTTTATCCATTTAGATATTTAATTTTGATAGAAGTGGAGTTCATGGGACAAAGAATATGTACATTTGAAAATTCCATAGATTTAAGAAATTAACCTTTAACTTTGAGATAATTGGAGATTCACACGCAGTTATAAGAAATAATGTCGAGAGATCTGGTGTACCTTTCACCCCATTTCCTTTACAAAGGTGACATCTAGTACAGTATCCCAACCAAAGGTTTCTGAGAGGAGTCCGTGATAGGCTCAGGTCTGTGCTTTAGACTGATGATTCTAGTAGCGATGGGTTGGAATGAATTGGAGAAAGGCACATGGAGGCTAGAAACCCTCTGGAGGCTCTTGCAATATTCTAAGAGAGGGTGCATGAAGACAGTGGTGATAGGATTGGAAAGGAGAAGATGTTCAGTGTAGTAACAGTAGGATTTGGCCATAATGTAGGGGTGGTAAGAGCACGTGATACTTTGTGCAGTTGTCCGTGAGTAGGTGTTGACGGTTGGTTGTGTGCTCTGCACTGTGCTAAGCACTGTAGGGATTACAACTGCAGTGGCCAGAACTAACTGAGACCAGATGAGGTCACTGAGGGAAGGTGGGCTGGGTGGACACTGCATCAGACTGGACAAGACAGTACCCTGTCTAGAGGGAGGGTTTTTGCTGCTGCTGTTTATTATCATGTGGGAACGGAGGGCCAGTGTGGCTGGTATTAGATTTCTTTTAAGTCAGAAATCTAGATTTTTTGGTGAGATCTCCCAATTTTTAAATGTTACCTAATACAAATGAAAATAATAATAAAAAGATGGATGCCAATTAGAACTCATCTGAGCTATACTCACCAGTTTCCTACCTTGTATTTTCTCCATGGAATGTTTAGAGCTGAACAGTCATCTACTACTGTACAGCAAACTATTCCAAACTTAGTGGCTTAAAGCAGTAACCCATTGTGAGGGTTGACTGGGCTCCATTGGGCAGTTCTTCTGCTGATCTTGCTTGGGGTCTCTCATGTAGTTGCAGTGAGATGGTGGCCAGGGCTGGAGACATCTGGAGGGGCATGGCGTCCTGGTGGCACAGTAGTTAAGAGCTCGGCTGCTAACCAAAAGGTTGGCAGTTCAAATCCACCAGCTGCTCCTTGGAAACCCTATAGGGCAGTTCTCCTCTGTCCTGTAGTCACTGTGAGTCGGAATTGACTCGACAGCAGTGGGGTTGGGTCTTGGGCCTTGAGATGACTGGGCCTTCCTTCTCCTGCATGTAGTCTTGGGGCATTTTGTGATCTATCCATGTGACCTCTCTAGCAAGGTAAGTGGGTGTCTTACAGGGTGGCTTAGAGTTCCCGAAAGCGAGTGTTCCTAGAGGGAGTAAGCAGAAGCTACCAGTCTCCTTAGACTAGGTGTAGAATTGCCACAGCATCGCACCTGCCACCTCCTATTAGTTAATGCAAGCCACAGGCCAGCCCAGATTCATTGTGAGAGGGGAAGTGACCACACGAGGGTGCATGAATCCTGGGAGACCTGGTTCATTGATGGCCATCTTTAGAGACTGTCTACAACTGAGGTCAAGATGTCCACGTATTGGTGGCACTGTTTACCAAAAGCAAGTGGGGAAGACAGGGCAAATTCTCCTGCTTACCAGATTGTGTTATTTGGTACTCTGAAACTTTATAGGAGTGTATGATACTAAATTTTGTATAGTAACTGTGATTCTGGAGAAATCGAGTTTTTAATATATTGGCTTCCTTTAGAAGCATAAATCATTTGTAATTATTTGGTTTCCCGTCCTTAAAAAAAGAATACTATTAAATGATAAGGGGAGAGATCTATTCTGTTTTTGGAGAGTGTATATTTTTCAAATACGTGACCAGGTTGTTAATTAACGTTGGGTCCATAATCACGTATCCCTTCAGAAAAGAGGCCCTCGAATAAAGTCTGTTAAATAAGAACCCCAAAACTTTATTAGCCCTGAATAGGTGCAGTTAAAATGACCTTTATCACGGCACTTTTGGTCCTTATACAGGACCAGCTACATAATTCGCAGGGCCTAGGACAAAATGAAAATGCAGGGCCCTGGGTTGAGAAATTATGAAGAATTTCAAGGCAGTGACAGCAGAGCATTAAACCAAGCCTGTGGTAACATGTTTATGAAGCCAGTCCTGCCTGTTGTTGTTGTTAGGTGCTGTCGAGTCGGTTTCGACTCATAGCAGCCCTGCCTAGACCCCTTAAAATTGTGCAAAATGTTAAAGTGTGTTTTTCCAATAGAGGGTCATTGACTCTAATCAAATTCTTGTTAGATTTTGACACTCAAAAAAGTTTCAGAAACACTACTTAGACAACCAGAAAAGGTGGGAGCTTTGTGTTTGAGAAGTTCTTTGCTCCTAAGTGGGCAGTATGCCTTTTGACCATAGCAGCAGAGGCTAGGCAGAGCTTCCTGCCTTTCAGTCTTCCTAATTCAGGTAGTACAGCATATACCGTTGAGTGTTTTACACGTGTCTTAGTCTCCTAGTGCTGTTGTAATAGAAATACTACAAGTGGGTGGTTTAAAAACCAGAAATTTATTTCTCACAGTTCTCGAGGCTTAAAGTCCAAATCAGGATCTCGGTGGTGTGGATTCCATCCTTGTCCCGGGCATTCCTTGGTGATCCTCACATGGCATTTGTCTTCCCCCATGGGTGTGCATCTCTATAGCTAATCTGTTCTTTTTATAACTCAGAAGTGATTAGATTTAGAACCCACCCTACTTAGGTATGTTCTAATTAGTGTAATAAAGAAAACTCTTTTTCTAAACAGGAATGCATCTACAAGTATTGTTGTTAGGTACAGTCTAGTCCATTTTGACTCATAATGACCCCATGTGACAGATTAGAAGTGCTCCATAGGGTTTTCTAGGCTATAATCTTTACAGAGAAGCCCTGGCTGCATAGTGGTTAAGAGTTCGGCTGCTAACTAAAAGGTCAGCAGTTCGAATCCACCAGGCACTTCTTGGAAACTCTAGGGGGCAATTTTACTCTGTTTTTTTTTTTTTTAAATAATGCCATGAGCCACTTTGAATTACTTATTTGGGCCCCTGACCTTGTAGCATCATAAGCTCTTAAATTTATTTTTATTTTTATCATCGCTATCAATGGATGCCAAGGCCAAATTACCCTCACACCCAAACACCTGACCTTTATAATAATAATAGCTAACATTTATTGAATGCTTATTATGTGCCAAGAACTCTGCTTGCATCATCTAATTTTATCTTCACAACAGCCCTATTAGGTAGTTACTGTTATTCTTCCATTTAACAGATGAGGACACTGAGATTAAGTGAGGTTGCGTGACTTGCCCAAAGTCACACAAGCTAATTAAGCGACAAGTTGTGACTCAGATCCACTTCTGTCTGATTTCCAAGCCCAAGCAGCATTATGTAGGCTGTATGATGTATTTTAGGGGAATGTTTGCATATGACAATATTTACCATTCAAAGCCTGTTTTATCTTGGGCCTTTTCTTGTTTCTAGACCATTCCCTGATTAATATTCTCAGCCTAGTTTATTTCTTGGGATTCTTAACCCTTTTCAAAGTAACTACCAGGCCTTTTCATAGATTTTGAGCTTCCTTTATTGATATCTAAGGAGCCCTGGTGGCACAGTGGTTAAAGTGCTTGGCTGCTAACCAAGAGGTCTGTGGTTCAAACCCACTAGCTTTTCTGCAGGAGAAAGATGTGGCAGCCTGCTTTCATAAAGATTTGCAGCCTTGAAAACCCTATGGAGCAGTTCTACTCTGTCCTGTAGGGTCGTTATGAGATGGAATTGACTGGATGGAAGTAGGGTTTTTTTTTTATTTTCGATATCTACTTCCATAAATCTGGGAATATTCAATCTGATTAATTGAATTAACAGATGGTAAATTCTGAGTAGGATTATATTCTGGCTGTGTGTTTTAAAGATCAAGAAAAGAACCTAAAAATTAACTCATCTCCTTGACCCAGATGAAAACTGAGTCCTGAGCATCTGCAGAGAATTGACTCTCAACAAATTTATACTGTTTTTAGTATAAGGCAGTTCCTGAGTCATACAGATGGTTAATGCGCTCAGCTGCTAACTAAAAGGTTGACAGTCTAGTCCACCTAGAGGCATTTCGGAAGAAAGGCCTGATGATTTACTTCTGAAAAATCAGTCACTGAAAACCCTACGGAGCACAATTCTACTCTGATCCACGTGGGGTCGCTGTGAGTTGGAGTCGACTTGCTGGTAGTTGGTTTGGTTTTCAGTATAAGGTGCTTTGTGGTGAGAAGGAGGAGACACCTTGATAAACACCTTTTTGCTTTGTTCCTACTTTCCCAGGAAGCAACCACAATTCTCCCACTCCATCAGAGTGGTAGTCCAATTAAATTCATGCATGCGGATAGGCAGTCTCTCTTCCAGGTGTGAGAACAATGCTGGTTTGGAAGCACAGCCCTGATTTTCTCTTTCCTCTGGCAGATTACGGGGAAGTTCAGGTGCCGGGAAAGACACTGTGCTTAGATGTTTCCTGTCTGTCTTGCTTATCTGTACAGTATTAAATTGCAAGCAGTATGATAGAGCTGTCTTTCTAATAATCTTGCTTATACTTGACTAATAGTTTATGTTGGGCATGTGGGAAAGAAAGTGAAGGTGCTTTATTTGACTGCAATATACATATACCTGCATGGACAGCGTTTGTTAAAATGCCAGGTTGAGCTGTGTTGCTTTCAGTACCACAGATGTTGACTGAGGAACTTCTCAAATCTAAGCATTTTTTTTCCAGGGGCTGCGGTATACTTTATTGTAAGGTTCTGATAAAGGCTGATTTGGAATTATCTGGAATTTATCTTATTCTGTTTGCCTAAAAGCAGTGTTTCACGTAAGGTTCACCTGTGTCAAAACCAACCGGGAAGCTCATTAGAAATATGAATTCCTGGGCCCCAGGACCCCTCATCCATTGATTCCAGAGTTCTAGGATTCTTTGGCATCATCGTTTGAGAACCGTGGTCTGGAATGTATTAACATGAAGATAAAGATTCTATTTAATTTAATTTTGTCTTTTTTGGTTCCTTTTCGTCCTTCCTGTCTCTCCTCCTCCTCCCCATTCCCCAAATATATTAAATAAATCTATTTTAAGAGTTATTCTGATGACATATTTTACATTGTTGATAAAAGTTTTTTGTTAATTTCAATGATATCACAATTCTGCCTTTCCCTTTGTGGTTGGTATAAAAGGAGCCACTGGGGAAGAGAGTTTTTTTTTTTTGTTTTTTTTTTTTTTAATATCCTCTATTCTCCGCAGCGAATCTCCAGGAAGGAACAACATGCTGTTTGTTCTTTCCTCAGGACGAACCATGGTGTTCTTTGCTAGGGGGTGTTATAATCGATGCTTTTCAGCAGCTCCTTACCGCTCCTTATTATAAATCCCAAAATTGAATGCAAATGTTTCTAAAGTTTGTGTTGTGAGAAGGGGGGAGATAAGAATTCTTTCAGAAATCACTGTGACGATTCTCCGAGATTTTAGAATAAGTCATAAGGTTCCCTTAGAATTTTAACATCAAAGAGTTTGAGATCTCTAAGCGTAGAAAACTTTTACACAGTGAGAGATTTTAATGGATTTTTAAAAAATATGAAGTTTTTAACTAAAAGTATCCTGAAAGGCAAATTCCTTCGCTTCTCCTGGATCTTAGAGAAATTCATTTGTCGAGGAAGCTGAACTAGCAAGGTATTCTCCACTCCACTAATAACTAGTTCCACCACCCGTTTGTTGGTTAGTTGTACTCTGGTAGCTTGTGTGTTGCTAAGGTGCTGGAAGGTATGCTACTGATATTTCAGATACCAGCAGGTCACCTGTGGTGGACAGATTTTAGCAGAGATTCCGTATTAAAACAGACTAGAAAGAAAGGCCTGGTGATCTACTTCCAAAGATAAGCCAGTGAGAACACTATGGATCACAACAGAATATTGTCTGATACAGTGCTGGAAGATGAGTCCCCTAGGTTGGAAGCTACTCAAAATACATAGTACCCACACTAATGGACTCCAGCATGCCAATGATTATGAAGATGGTGCAGGACTGGCCATCGTTTTGTTGCATTGTACATGGAATCACTGTGAGTTGGAGCTGACTCAATGGCAGGTGACAACAACAAAAAAAAATAAATAGTTAGGTTACTAAAGAGATTAAGAATTTTCTAGGTTCTTGGAGTAACTGCTCCTGAAGATAGATTAATCCAGACAACGATTTTAGAGACAGATTCTTCTTCTTTATAAAGAGTTTCTTAACCCAAGAAAATCATAATTTAAGTGTTAAAATTCTACTCTGAAACACATAGGGTTGCCATGAATTGGAATTGGTTCCACAGCATGTGGTTTGGAGCCCTGGGGTGGCGCAAACTGTTAAGTGCTTGGCCACCAACTGAAAGGTTGGTGGTTTGAATCCACCCAGATGTGCCTTGGAAGAAAGGCCTGGTGATCTACTTCTCAACGATCACAGACATTGAAAACCCTATGCACAGTTGCACTGGCACATATGGGATTGCCATGAGTTGGAATTGACTTGATGGCAACTGGTTTGGTTTTTTTTCTTTTTCTTTTTTTTAATTATTGTACTTTAGATGAAAGTTTACAGAACAAACTAGCTTCTCATTAAACAGTACACATATTGCCGCATGACAATGGTTAACAACCCCACGACACGTCAACACTCTCCCTTCTCGACCTTGGGTTCCCTGTTACCAGCTTTCCTGTCCCCTCCTGCCTTCTAGTCCTTGTACCTGGGCTGGTGTGCCCCTTTAGTCTCGTTTTGTTTTATGGGCCCTGGTTTGGTTTTTTTTTTAAAGTTCTGTAAATGTTCTGGTGATATCTCTGAAGTGTCAGATACAAGGTTTGTGTTTCATCAGGGACTGCCAGCAAAATCTTAAGGGTCTAGTATCCCAATCTGGAAAGACTGGCCTGGAGTGAAGGCTCCCAGCACCTAACTCTTTGGCTGCTGTTTGTTTGGACTGGTTACTATAAGTGAGCTTGTTATCTCTGTGAAACTGCTGTAGTTGGATCTTTTTTTTTAATGCCACAAACTGATTGTCTTCCTGCTGTGTCTCTTCCATGAAAGCTTGGTACTGGCAGAGAACCCCTGGCTGCAGAACAGGGCTGATGGATGTGGCGCTGAGTATAATTCAGGTTATCCCGCGAGGGGCTTCAGCATTCCTCATGCTGGCAGAGGCAGGGCACGGTGAGTGGAGCATGAGTCATGGCAGGCTGAGGTAGTTGTGTCCTGCAATAACAGCAGCCGCAGCGGAGCAGCAACAACAGCATAATAACAGTAGCTAGCATTTATTGATGCTTCCAGTGTGACAGGTACTCTGGTTGGTAAATACCTCACATGCATTATCTCATTTAAATCGCCAACCATCCCGTGAGCTAAGTGCCATCTTTCATCTCAACTTTACAGATAAAGTAATTATCTCAAGGTCACATGACCAGTAAGAAGTAGAGGTGGGACTTGAACTCAGATCTCTTGGACGCTCAAGTTTGTGCATTTAATAGTACTGCATTCTCTGACAGCAGTGGCCACTGTTATTGTGTTTTTCTTTTCTTAAATCATATTGTAACCAGTTTTTATTTAGCAAATTAGACTCCAGTGACCTAAAGACTAAGTTTAGGTTTTGAGTGTGAGTGAAATATGACCTGGGAGAGGTGAGCCATGGGAAACTGAATATGGATGATTTTCAGTCTGAGTCCATTTACTGAATGATCCAGGGAAAAGGACTCTTGGGAGGTGAAAGCTTGGAAGGGTTGGTAGAAGAAGAGATAGACAGGTGGACGTATCCGGGATGATTTCTACCTTCTTAGAAGAGAGGGAGGGATAGCACATGTAATTGAAGAACTAGAGCTCATGGGGCATTGAGTTTCTGTTCATGGCGGTGGAATAATTTGGGAAAGGATGGCAGTGATGGTTGCACAACATGATGAATGTAATCATGTCACTGAACCATCCAGGTAAACATTGTTGAATTGGCAAGTGTTTTGTTACATTTATTTTTACCACACATACATGCACACACAACTAGAGTTCAGAGGGTCTGCTGGGTAATTATTAGTACCATAGAAGACTTTATTTAAAAAAAAGTTCCGTGATCAAATATGTTTGCAAAACTGTACATTCTAACATCCGTTTGGAGAATAACAGCACAACAATGAAAGCAACCGTGGCGCCTAACGCTTACTGAGTACATTCTATGTGTATTTTAAGCACTTACAGGTGCCAACACTGTAAGGTAGATACTGTTTTGACCTCCGTTTTACAGATGAAGGAAGGTCATACTGCTACTGCATGGCCGAGCTGGGATCCTGACCAAGGTGGTCTAGTTCCAGACGCTGGACACTTGTCTGTAATTATCTCTTCTGACTAACATATGCTGAGCACATGCATATATATGCAGCAGACCCTCTTAGTTCTTATGTGTCTTTGTGATTACTCATCTAACCTTCTAAACAACCACAGCGTTCACCAGCATGTTAAAGGCTCTGAGGCTCTGAGATGTCCAGCAATCAATAGACTTCTTTATCTCTGGTTTACTTGACTATAGAATTCTCCCACCTTTTCTTGGGGAGGCGGTGGGTTGAAGCGGGAACACCTGCCAGTGTGTGCTTTGGGAAATATTGAACAAGAGAATCATTTACTTCTGACTTTGCTCCCCCTCAAACACAGCTTTGAGACGTGATTTATTTTCCAAATGGAGCAGGGGCTCTTTAAGAGCCTGGCTTCATTTTGTAGCTGCCCAGTGCTGGTGACCTTGGTCAGTGGCTTCATTTTGCCCTCCCCAACAGGCATGAATACCTGCTTCTGTCTACTATATGGGAATGTTGACAGTAAATGAGTATAAAGCTCTTTGGTTTCCTTAGAGGAAAGAAGCTGTTGAAGTCCAGGGTCTTAATAATGTCATATTAAATATCCAGAGTTTCTTCATTTTAGTTAATACTGAAAAATGAATGTATATCCTAGCAGGACAGATTAAATAGCCTTAGCTTACTCAGTGGAAGGAAGTAAAGGTATCTGAGAAATGTTTCCTGCTCCCAGGAGTCAAATCTTCGGGCTCAGGTGGCATTGGGATGATTGGTGACAGTCATGTTACCAGCATTCATGTTGAGTTTCCCATAAGACTGTGGGAGCCGTGTTTTTGGTTGTGTGGTTTCGTCTTTTTGAAGTCCAAATATTTCAGGCTCTGATTTGTCTTTGGAAGTATGTTACTTTAAAAGTTTTCTTTTAGAAGTAGGGTTTGATCATTGTGTCGGGTAAATTGCGTTCAGTTGCAAATGATGCAAAGTCCAACTCAAGCGAACCAAGATTTATTGGTTCATTTAGGTGAAGAGTCCAGGTACTTTCTAGATGGGTTGAACTTTAGAGGTTGGTTTGGCTCAGAGGTCTAGAGTTATTATCATGGACCTCTTTTCTTATTTAATCCACTCTCCCTTCATAGGGTTGTATCTTTATCCTATTGTTGGTCCCACTTCATGATGTCAAGATGTCTGCCAAATACATCTGGAGCTACTTATTCCCTCCTCCACATCCAGGGAAAGAGGTGAAAGAGATGGAGAGAGGGTGAAGGAGAGAGAGAGTTAAAGAGATGGAGAGACAAACAGATATTGTGGAAGCTCTTTCAGAATAGGAAGGAAGAAGATTGATTAAACCTTTCTTATTGGCCAGACTTAATGTTACCCTTCATGAGCCAGCGCCTATGATGCGTGAATGGGTTTAGGCTGACCTGGGTGCCATGTCCTACTCCTGGTTTCTGAGGTGGAGTGAGCTTCACCAAAGGAAGTCTGGGTCCTAGAGGAGAATCAGGGTAGTTTCCAGAAGTAAGTGGGAATGCATGCAGATTTAACAGGTGAAACACATGACATAATTTACCTGGTTGTTATCTCTTACGTGCTCATGTTAGCAGTTGCTTGTGAAACTGGCCTTCTAATGAAGAAAACTAGCCTTCTAATGACTAAAAGACTAGACCAGGATTTAACTTCCAGAGGATTTGGTTTCAAGGTCCTCTCTATTTCTTGGTATTATGGTCTAGACTAGACCAACTTGAGGGATTCTCTTTCCTTTCGAGAAGTCTTGGTGTTTTTGTTTTGAATTTGTAAAGCATTAATTTGAGTATGTATCTGGCCAGTGGTTTTGTATACCAAATGTCTTTTGGATGAGTGAATCAGAGATTTCACTAAGGCAGTGTAAGTTACCCTAACTTTCCTTCTTTTTCTTTCTTATTGCTCTCCCTGTGACTGCGCCTTGCTTCTGAAATTGAGCTTCATGCTTTAAAAAAAGACATTTGTTTCCACGTGGGTCTTTCAGGTGCCTGATACTACATTTTACTCTACAAAAATTACACCACTGGTAAAAATAAAATAGTTAATATTGAAAGGCATAAATTTTAAGAATAATGGCAGTAGCCAGAACTTACTAAGTGCCGACTATGTGCCAGGTAAGCACTGTACTCAGTGCTTTATCTTATTGTTCTATTTATTCATCATGGCAGTCCGGGAGGGAGGTGCTGTCATTGCTTCTGTTTTAAAGATGGGCTAGCTAGGTTCAGTAACGTGCTCAGGGCCGCATAACCAGGAAGTGGTGGAGCCAAAACTTGAACCTTTGTCTATCTGACTCTGTGGCCTGTGCTCTTAGCTACTATTCCCTCCACCAGAAAAGACAGGATCCTCCGAGGTCTGCTTTCCCTAATTTTAAGTTTAGAATTTCTTAGACATTACATTATGTCTTTAAATTCTTCTGAAGTTAGTGCTTCTACATTCTAGTAGTGGTAAAAACCAGTTGCCTTTGAGTAGCGTCTGACTCATGTTGACCCCCTGTGTGTCAGAGTAGAACGGTGCTCCATAGGGTTTTCAGTGGCTGATTTTTTAAGTAGATCACCAGGCCTTTTTTCAGAGGTGCCTCTGGGTGGACTCAAACCTCCAACCTTTCGGTGAACAGCTGAGTGTGTTAACTCTTTGCACCCTCCAGGAATTCCTACTAGTAGGAGTAGAACTGCCCCATAGGGTTTTCTAGGTTATAATCTTTACAAGAGCAGATCACTAGGTCTTTCTTTCATAGAGTGGCTGGTGGGATTGAACTGCTGACCTTTTGGTTAGCAGCTGAGCACTTAACCATTGTGTCACCAGGGTTCCTTACTAGTAGCGGTAACAAAAAAAAAACCCAAACCTGTTGCCATTGAGTTGATTCCAACTCATAGCAACCCTATAGGACAGAGTAGAACTGCCCCATAGGGTTTCCAAGGAGCAGCTGGTGGATTTGAACTGCCCACCTTTTGGTTAGCAGCTGAGCGCTTAACCACTGTACCACCAGGGCTCCACTAGTAGTGGGAGAGGGTTGAAAAAGAGCATTCACCAGCTCGAGCCTTGAAGCAAAAATTTGCATTCATCTCCTGATACTATTTTAAACTACTTCATGGAGGTATTTGTGCATCTAACTTCAAGTTGCAAACGCCATGCATGTAGGCTGAATGTGACCCACAGACACATTCAAAGGGCCCACAATCTGTTTTTGACAAAATATGAATTAGTGGTCAACATTTCAAAAAATTAGGAGATTTCACTTAAAAGTTCCTGTTTCTAGCTTTTCTTAGAAAACTGGAAAATCTGGGTGCATGTTCTGTCTGCTCAGCAAGTGTCTGGAGCTGAGTAGTTGTCACTGTCTTTTCAGATGGGCATGAAGTTCGGATCATTGTGCCCACCACTCCCTGAGTTCTTATCCCAGGCCCAGGACCTCATGGTATGTATTAACTTCCTGCCCAGACTATTTACAGGTTTAAAATACGAAGCTCCTTAGTTCCAAATTGCCTCTTCTGATAATACACCATAGATGCTCTGCTGGTCCCTACCCTAACGACCTGGAGTCACTAATCTGTGAGTCTCCTCTTTTGTTTTAGGTCCCAGAGTTACGATCTCTGATTTTCTATAGGAATGAATATAGCCCCAGTGCCCTTTTTTTTTTTTTGCTGTTTTGCTTGCAGCAAATGTTGTCCTCCAAGTCATGTTCTAAATATAGATGTGTTAAATTTCAAATGTGAAAGTTTTTCATGGGTCTAAAGCCCAGTTTGCTAATCAGGGGAAACACTGTGATTGGCGCCAGCACTGACAGACCCGGGGGAGTTGTGAAATCCAGCCTCCGCAACTGTGATTCAGCTCTGGGGTAGAAAGAAAGCTCAGTGACCGCGGAGGAGTTCTCCAAGTTGTTTTTCTTCTTAATGGGATGGTGGTGGTGGATCTTTGAGTGTCATGATTTAGCAAAGATAAATATGTGCTCCTTAGTTCCTTTTTACTAGTGCTGGAATAAGACTATGGTAATAAATCATTTTTGCAAGTAAAAACCATGCTTTCTGATTCTTTGTGTGCAAGCTATAAGATAATGCCTGTCTATAGAAAGGAATCCACAGACCCAAGGCCTACTTCTTCGTGGAAAGTTAAGAAGAATGTTTACTTAAGTATACAAAATATAAAAATCTTGGCTATCTGAAAGTTAAAGTTGGCCCTTTTTTTTTTTTTTCAAATCTTGTATCTTTGTTTATCTTGTTATTTTGTCTTTCAAGATAGGGCTAGGTGGTGTCTATTGCAATTGGGGCAAACTACTGGAGAAGCAGCAGTACTGTTTTTCAGAACTACACATTGCATGGTACTTGTGTGTGCATGTAAGTGGGTATGCATGAGGCATTATGGGAAATGCCCGTATGTTTCATGCTGGGTCTATTTCATTTGTGCAGAATGGAAGATGCGGTTTCATCCTTTGAATAACAGTAAACAATAGTAGATAAAAAAAGAAACCTGTTGCCGTCGATTCCAACTCATAGCGACCTTATGGTACAGAGTAGAAGTGCCCCATAGGGTTTCCAAGGAGCAGCTGGTGGATTTGAACTACTGACCTTTGGGTTAGCAGCCAAGCTCTTAATCACTTTGCCACCAGGGCTCCAAACAATAGCCGAGGAAACCTTAATTTCCAGTACTGGTGGAGTAGAGGTAGTCAGAACTTTCTGGTAATGAGACTTGGATAATTAAGTTCCTGGGCCCTGAGAATTGCTCTTTGGAGGGGAGACTGATGTGCTGAATCCTTATCTGCACGTGCCAGAAGTGAGGCTGTCATCTAGCACAGTTCGTGTCTCTGGCTTTGAAACGAGATAAGACTGTAGTTTTTTCCATCACTAATCTGGTGCAGGATGTTTGAAGATGAGTAGTTGATTAGAGAAATAAAACAATCAGCTATCTGACCCAAACTGTGCTGCGGAGCTGCAGGGGCCCAAGAGTGAACACAGTGGCAGATGCTTTTCCTAATTTTATTGCACCTCTTTTATCCATTAAATTGGTCAACAGCAGCACTCACTGGTAAAAACAGGAACAACAGACTCAGGTTTTCCCTTCAGCTGTTACAGTGATGTTCTCTCCTTTTTTTTCCCGTCCCCCCTCTCTTCTCCTCCTTTCCCTCCCTTCCTAAGCACAAATTCACTGTATAAAATTTTTTTAATTCCAAAAGAATCATATAAAGAAAAAGTTGTTAATTTTCCTCCTCCGTCCTCAATCCTGCCTTTCTGAAGATTGTGGTGGTGTGACTTAGTGCCTTTTTCAAACTGGTGCCTATAAAGATGACCTGAAGTTTGTATGGACTGGTGTAAGACCATGTGCATCTCCCTTTTCTTTCCCTATTGGCAGCGAAGACAATTGAGAATCTGTTGTCATGTCGTTGGTTGGCATTTTAGTTGTGATAGCTGTAACGTCAGTGTAAATGACAAAAATTCTCGTATGTTTAAAAAAAATAGCAATGTCATCCAGGCTGTTTTGCATTTGTGAGTGACTGACTCATCAGCCAATTCATGGATTCACTTACACCCATGTAGCTACTATTCAGACCAAGATTTAGAATGTTTCCAGCACCGTACAAGGTTCCCTCATGCCACTCTCAGCCTGTAATCACTTCCCAAAGAAGCCACGAGTCTAGCCTTTCGCTCTAACTTAGCTTTGCTTATGGAGTGTTACATAAATGGAATCCAATATTATTTGTTCTTTTGTGACTGGCTTCTTTCATTTAACAGTGTACCTGTGAGATTCATTCATATTATTAAAGGTAGTAGTAGTTTGTGCTTTTTGATGGAGTGTGGAGGAGCTCTGGTGGTGCAATGGTTAAGCACTCAGCTGCTAACCTAAAGGTTGGCGGTTCGACTGAACCCACCAGCCACTCCATGGGAGAAAGATGTGGCAGTCTGCTTCCGTAAAGATTACAGCCTAGGAAACCCTATGGGCTAGTTCTACTCTGTCTTATAGGGTTGCCATGAGTTGGAAATAGCTCGATGGCACACAACAGTGGTATTGCTATGAATCGGAATCAGTTCTGTGGCACAGAACGACAACAATCGTATTCCATGACGAGTCCTGGGTGGTGCAGTTAAGCACTCAACTACTAGCCCAAAGATTGGTAGTTCAAACCTACCTCAAGGCTCCTTGGGGGACAGATTACAGCCTTGAAAACTCTTTGGAGCAGTTCTACTCTGCATACATGGGGTTGCCATGAGTCAGAATCGACACGTGCAACTAACAATGAAGTATTCTGTGTATGAATATGCCACAATTTATTTAATCATTCTATTATGGGACATTTAATTTCCTTCCCATTTAAGGCTGTTATGAACAGTGCTGCCCTGAGCATCCTTTACATAGTTTTGTGTGGGCATTGCACTCTTTTTTCTTGGACAAAAAGCTGGGAGTTGAATTGTTGGCTTACCTTTTGTTAGATTTTGTATTTGAAGTTTTCTGATGCTATTGTAGATGGAATTCCTTTCTTTCTCAAGCAATGTATTATAATTTCATTTAATAGATGTCATGCAGTATGCATTAAATTTAATATTTGCCTCTTTTTAAGAAAGCTTGATAGAGAACACTTCTAGCTTTTTAAAAAATACAGAAAATTATGTAATGACTGTTTATATTACAAAAAGATCATCTTTGGTTTTTAAAACAATTAATTTTTTTTACATCATTTAAAAATCTGTTCATAAAATTTAAAGGTATTCACAGTTTTTCTGATACATAGTTAATATGTAGATCAATCTTATTTCAAATGCACATATTTAAAAATAATAAGTATCCAGTATACATTTTTATATTATTTGTTATAATTTGATTCATGTGCATACCATCCTAATTTATATAGAACAGGGTCCCTTACATCACAAATCATATAAAATCCATTGTCTTGAAACAAAGTTTTTTATTTGTTATTTTGAAAGATGGAGTCTATTTGTTATTCATTTGAGAAATGTGGCAATTTTCCATTTCGTTTGGAAAAAGGAATCTAATCTGAAAAGATTTTTTCTTTCAGCGCCTAGAAGTCTGTTTTTTTTTTTTTTTAACTGTGCTTTAGGTGAAAGTTTACAGCTCAAGTTAATTTCTTATACAAAAATTTATACACATATTGTTTTGTAACATTAGGTGCAACCCCCACAATGTGACAGCACACTCTCCCTTTCCACCTCGGGTTCCCTGTGTCCATTCAACCAGTTCCTGTCCCTTCCTGCCCTCTCATCCTGCCTCCAGACAGGAGCTGCCCATTTGGTCTCGTGTATCTGATTGAGCTAAGAAGCATGCTCCTCACGTGTATTATTTTCTGTTTTATAATCTGGTCTAATCTTTGTCTGAAGAGTGGGCTTCATGAATGGTTTCAGTTCTGGGTTAACAGTGTGTCTGGGGGCCATAGTTTAGGGGGTTCCTCCAGTCTCAGACCATAAGTCTGGTCTTTTTACGTGAATTTGAGTTCTGCTCCACACTTTTCTCCTGCTCTGTCTGGGGCTCTCTGTTGTGTTCCCTGTCAGGGTGGTCATGGGTGGTAGCCCAGCACCATCTAGTTCTTCTGGTCTCAGGCTGGTGGAGTTGCTGGTTCATGTGGTCCTTTAGTCTCTTGAACTAATATTTTCCTTGTATCTTTGGTGTTCTTCATTTTCCTTTGCTCCAAGTGGGATGGGACCAATTGATGCATCTTAGATGGCCGCTCACAAGCTTTTAGGCCCCAGGCGCCGCTCACCAAAGCGGGATGCAGAACATTTTCTTAATAAACTTTGTTATGCCAATTGACCTAGGTGTCTCCTGAAACTGTGGTCCCCAGGCCCCAGCCCCAGCTACTCTGTCCCTCATAATGTTTAGATGTGTTCAGGAAGCTTCTTAGCTTTTGCTTTGGTCCAATTGTGCTCACTTCCCCTGTAGTGTGTGTAGGAAGAGTCTTTTGACATTGTTTTCCAGGTAGTAAAACCTTTAATGGCATTTGGATGCACTGCAGTGTGTGATGCTGGCAGACGCCATTTCTTTAGTGTAGTAGTGAAACAAATCCTGTGACAAACTGACTTGTTACTTACTTGACAGCCATTGCCATGACAGCAAACTAAACTTTTCGCAATACTTGGCAAATGCCGCAAGCAAGTGATGTCTAGGGCTTAAGCAGTTAAAGCGGAAGCATCAAAACCGTGTTTATAAGATAATGGTTGTAGAAACCTAACCCATTTTACAGGAGAATCTTGTCGATTTTCTGATTCTAACATAGATACTAAATATATTGGGAAAGAGAAAGTCTTCCACTGTAAGTTTACACACCATTTTTTAATACAATAAGCAGAAATTTGTAGTTTAGTCTGAAGGGTCTAAATAACCAAAGTCTTTGCTCTTGAGTTGATTCTTACTCATAGCAACCCTATAGACCAGGGTAGAACTTCCCCATAGGGTTTCCAAGGCTGTGAGCTTTACAGAAGCCGACTGCCACATCTTTCTCCCATGGAGCAACTGGTGGATTAGAACCACCAACCTTTCAGTTAGCAGCTGAGCTTAACTACTGAGTCAGCAGGGTGTACCAAAGGGCATACTTGTAATTATTTTTGACTTTGCTCAGATCATCTTAATGCCACATAATGAGTGGAAAACTGTGTTAACACTTATTGGAATAGCTGAAGGTAGAGATGATGCCAGAAAGCCAAAAGTACCAATCTTTGTGCCTAATTAGTTTTTCTTTATTTTTTTCCCAACTTATGTTTCTCACGTAGTACAGATTCAGAGAGATATTTGTTGCCTGGCTAACAATATCTGCAAAAACACAAACGAAGCTTTATTATAGCGCCTACTATTATACTAAAAAGGAGTCCTGGCTGCACAGTGGTTAAGCACTGGGCTGTTAACCAAAAGGTTGGCAGTTAGAACCCACCAGCTGCTCTGAGGGAGAAAGATGTGGCAGTTGGCTTCCGTAAAGATTACAGCCTTAGAAAACCTGTGGGGCAGTTCTGCTGTGTCTTGTAGGGTTGCTATGAGTCGAAATTGATTCGGTGGCAACGGGTTTGATTTTTTTAGCTTATTTACTAAAATCGTTTGGTAAATATTTTTGGAAATGGATAGAACAACAACAACAGAAAAGATTATTTTGGTCCATCACACAGGAAGGATTTTCTATTTTGGTGGAGTCAATGGGAGATACAAAAAAAGTATTAATCCAAGTGCAGCATTCCATTTTTTAAGGAGGACTGATTCGATGGTGGAGAATTAGTAACTCAGGGAGCCCGTTCCACTCTTCTCTGTTTTCTTGAGTTCTCACAGTCTAATATTGCCCTCCTTGGGTGTAAGCAACATTTATTTTAAGTCTTGATTTTGAAATGCTGATAATTTAACTATACATTCAGTGAAAAATAATATGATTACCCATTAACGACTTGATTGTCAATGGTCACCCTTTCGCCCCATTTTGGAGGAAATACTCAGTATTTTTCCTGTATAACTGAGGTTATCTTCATCTCCATGAGCTGTCCTTGTCAGTGGCATGATGACACATGTGATACACATCTGGGACACCCAATGCTGTGGGTCAGAGATTACGATAAAAATATGAATGTCGATTTCAGATGTGACATACGTTTTAGATTTTTACAGAAGGCTTTAAACTGATGGCAGATAAAGTGGTGACTCATAGTTTCAGGTTTTAATTAATCAGTACCCTAAGTGAAGAAGAAATCCCCCTAAGCACTTTATTGGCTTTAGTGGGTCTGAATCCCAGTGCTGTGACTTTCCGAGCTGAGAACATTTGTGTATGCAGTGTATGCCAGTGACTGACCTTGCTCTGCTTCAAGTTCCCCATCTATAAAATGGGGATGCTAAACGTGCCTAGCACAGTTCCTGGCTCTATGGCAGATGATGTTCTTATTTTTATGGTAAGGAAACTGTGATATTAGTGGAAGCCAGGGAGGTGGGCTTTATTCAATTCCTGTTGTATCACATACCAACTGCATGGTCTTGGCCAAGTGACTTACATTGTAAGTTACTTAACCTCCTCGGAGTCTCAGTTTCCTTGCATGCAAAATGGGGATCATAATGTTTACCTGTTGGTATGAAGACAGTACGTGGTGTGGGTTCTGCCAACCTCCCCAGTCTCTTACACCATTTTTCTGTGGCACTTTCAGTGCTTCAGCCATAATGGACTTCGTTTTTTTCTTCAAATGCATTATGCTCTTTTCCTGCACAGGGCCTTTGCATATGCTGTTTTTTTCTCCCTGGGACACTTCTGAAATTTTCCCCCACCCTCCTTCCACTCTTATACTTCCCTACTTGTCTGCTTGTTAAATGCCCTCATAGGCCCTTGTACTTCACCTTAATGTTACTTTGTATTTAAATATTTCAGTCATTTGTAGTTTTACATTTATTTGTACGATCATTTGATGAATTCTGTATCCCGCCCTAGACTGTAGGTTCAGATAGGGCCAGGGACTGTGTCAGATTTGGGTGATCATTGTATGTTTGTTTAGATGCCTATCACACTCATTTGTTGAGGGAAAGAATGAATGATTGAGATCATTCACGGAAGATACCATTAATAGAAGACATTTGAGGAAATAGAGGGGGTTGTGGAGTGTGAGGTTCATCTCGGGGAGAATGCATACAAAGAAGGGAGATTACCTAATGGTTTAGGACTCGGTGGAGTAAGAGTGGTGTGTTGGTGCAGGAGGAAGAACTGTGGAAAGGATGAAATGCAGGGAGGAAGGAAGAGGCATAGCAGGAAATAGTTGTGGAGGGCTGGAAAGAGGAGATAACTGAGAAATGACGGATAGAAAATGATATATTTATTTCCTGTGCTACAGCCTTTACTTTTAGGATTTATGCATTTATCACCTTGCTCTCTCTCTCTCTGTTTTGATTCTGATTTACAGTGTTCTCTTTTTACCCACAGAATGCCATGTCCATTTATCTACACAGAAAAACTTCCATATCAAAAGTCAGCTAAGAAGTCACAATGTCTCTGAACAATTTGTATAGTAATAGTTAAATGAGAGCCTAGTTAACTGTAAACTTTCACCGAAAACACGATAAAATATTAAAAAAATAAAGTTGGCAAAGAAACAATGCCAACTTGGCCTTGAGCTTTGTTTTCCTTTCTTTCAAAACACTCCCTCTCTTTCATCAGTTTCTTTCACTGTCTTATTATTTCTTCTTTCAAAAATATACTTTTATTTTCTTGTGCTGCTCCATTCTCAAACTGATTTAAGTTTCCTTAGCATGCTCCTGTATACGCTGAGCAAATAATCTGAGAAGCTGGACTATATGAAGAAGAACTTGGCATCAGGATTGAAGGAAGACTCATTAACAACCTGCGATAGGCAGATGACACAACCTTGCTTGCTGAAAGTAAAGAGGACTTGAAGCACTTACTGATGAAGATCAAAGACTACAGCCTTCAGTATGCGTTACACCTCAACATAAAGAAAACAAAAATCCTCCAAACTGGACCAGTAAGCAACACCATCATAAACGGAGAAAAGATTGAAGTTGTCAAGGGATTTCATTTTACTTGGGTCCACAGTCAACACCCATGGAAGCAGCACTCAAGAAATCAAACGATGTATTGCGTTGGGCAAATCTGCTGCCAAAGACCTCTTTAAAGTGTTGAAAAGCAAAGATGTCACTTTGAGGACTAACATGCACCTGACTCAAACCATATTTTCAATTGCCTCATGTGCATTCAAAAGCTGGACAGTGAATAAGGAAGACCAAAGAAGAATTGAAGCCTTTGGATTATGGTATTGGTGAAGAATATTGAATGTACTGTGGACTGCCAAAAGAATGAAAAAAGTCTGTCTTGGAAGAAGTACAGCCGGAATGCTTCTTAGAAGTGAGGATGGCAAGACTTTGTCTCACGTACTTTGAACAAGTTATCACGAGGGACCAGTCTCTGGAGTAGGACATCATGCTTGGTAAGGTCAGCAAAAAAGAGGAAGACCTTCAATAAGATGGATTGACACAGTGGCTGCAACAGTGGGCTCAGACATAGCAATGGTTGTGAGGATTGCACAGGATTGGGCAGTGTTTTGTTCTGTTGTACATAGGGTCGCTATAAGTTGGAACCGACTCAAATGGCACCTAATAACAACAATAACAGCATGCTCCTGTGGAGTCTCTGGGTGGTGAAAAAGCTTAATATGCTTAGCTGCTAAGAGGTTGGTGGGTTGAATCCACACAGAGGTGCCTTGGAAGAAAGACCTGGCAATCTACTTCCCCAAAATTTGCCATTTAAAACCCTATTTAACACATTTCTACTCTGACACACATGAGGTGGCCATGAGTTGGCTGGTAGCATGCTCCTATGGTAAACCATTTCTAATTGTTTAAATCTTCCAGTGTTAGCTTTTCATTTCAGTTTTCCATGTACTCAGATGGTCATGGAGATTTTTCAGGGAAGAAACCTCAGCTGAGACCACAGTCAGGTGTTACCTGGGTGCAGAGTGGAGGAGTCAACATCTGCAAGTTTAGTCCTTGTCTTTCACAGTCTCTGACTTTTTTGTTGAAATTTTTGGTGGGTCTTGATTAACTCTTTTTCTCGCTTCACTTAAAAAATGGAGACTGCTCTTGTCGTTTTTATGGAACTGGATTTTCAAATGGTCTTCTCTAGGACTGAGGGAATCTCAAATAGTGTTTGAAATACTTATTCATTATTGGGAAACCACAAGCTTAGAGAAAATAACAGAGCCAGAAGAAGGCTATTATGGTCTGCAGCTCAGGATTTATTCCACCAAACTAGGCAGCAAGTAAATATTTTCATGTATAAATTATAGAAACCTGCCATTAGAGGGAAAAACGTTAAAAAGGAATTTTTGGTAATAAAGATTTGTGTCTCTCCATGGTTTGGTCTTTTTCCCTGTATAACAACTTTTTTTTTTTTTTAACTTTTAAATGCTGTTTCTTCTTATGTTGTTACTATGATGATTATTCATTTATAGACTGATACTGTATGATCTTTAAAACCCAGTAGAAAAAGCTCAGCTAATATTAAGACCAGTTTTTTTTGCATAGACCCCCAACTCATGAAGACCCTATGTATGTCAGTGTAGAACTGTGCTCCTTAGAATTTTCAATGGTTGATTTTTTTTTGAACAAGATCGCCAGGCTTTTCTTCTGAGGCACCTCAGTATGGCCTTGAACCTTCAAACGTTCAGTTAGCAGCCGAGCTTGTTAACTGTTTGCACCACATGGGGATTCCTAGCTAACATTAGCCGACTCCATTGTGTACCCTGTTGTCTCAAGTTGATAAAAAACCGTAGTTAAGGGCCTAGCAGATAGGGTTACCATTAGTCCCAGTTGACTTGATGGCAACAGGTTTGGTGGTTTTTAAGGGGGCCTTTGAACTGGTTTGTTACAGTTCAAACCCCTGTTGAGAATTTGTAGCTCTAACAAGCTCCCGGGTGATGCTGATGCTGCTGGTTAGAGACCAATTCTGAGAAGCAATAGTAGAGCAGTGGTTCTCAAAATTTATTATACGTAAGAATCACCTGGGGATCTTGTTAAACCGTAGATTCTGATTTAGTATATTTGGGGTGGAAATGCAAATTATCAGCAGGGGTTTGAACTGGAACCAACCAGTTTGAAGCCCTGTTTTTAAGGGCCCAGCATTCAGGAGGTCATTTAATTATAGATTTCTTTTCCTCCCATTTATGAGATACGATTTAGTATTTTACTCAACTTCAGTTGAAGTTCAGCTGTCTTAAGTCCTTCTAAAAAAATTTTTTTTTATTGTGATTTAGGTGAAAGTTTACAGAGCAAGTTCATTTCTCATTAAACAGTTAATGCACAAATTTTTTTTATAATATTTGTTGCCAACCCTGTGATGTATCAACACTCCCCTTCTCCACCCCCAGTTCCCTGTTTCTGTTCGGCCAGTTTTCCTGCCCTTTCCCACCTTCTCTTCTTTGCTTTTGGGCTGGTGTGCCCATTAGTCTCATATATGTGATTGAACTATGAAGCATGTTCCTCACATGTGGTGTTGTCGGCTCTATTAAAACAACAACAACAACAACAACAACAACAAAACCGTTGCCATCGAGCTGATTCTGACTCATAGCAACCCTAGAGGACAGAGTAGAACTGTCCCACAGGTTTTCTAAGGAGTGGCTGGTGGATTTAAACTGCTGACCTTTTGGTTAGCAGCAGAACACTTAACCACTGCACCACCAGGGCTCTGCTGGCCCAGTAGACCTCTCTAATCTTTAGCTGAAGGGTGAACCTCAGGAGTGACTTCAATACAGAATTATAAGCATGTCTGGAAGCTACACTCTCGAGGTTTCTCCAGTCTCTCTCTGACCAGCAAGTCTGGTCTTTTTTTTTTTTTTTTTTTTTTTTTTTGTGATTTTGAATTTTGTTCTACATTTTTCTCCAGCTCTGTCCGGGACCTTCTACTGTGATCCCTACCAAGCAGTTGGTGGTAGTAACAGGCACCATCTAGTTGTTCTGGACTCTGTCTGGTGAAGGTTGTGATAGCTGTGGTCCATTAGTCCTTTGGACTAATCTTTCCCCTGTGTCTTTGGTTTTCTTCATTCTCCTTTGCTTCAGCTGGGATGGGACCAGTAAATGTACCTTAGATAGCTGCTTGTAGGCTTTTAAGACCCCAGTCACTACTCAACCACAGTTGCATATAGAACATTTCTTTATAGTATGTGTTGTGCCAATTGAGCTAGATGTCTCCCAAGACCATGGTCCTCAGCCCTTATCCTAGTAGCATGGTCCTTGAGGACATTTGGATGTGTGTGTGATGCTTCTATGACTTTGCCCTGGTCAAGTTGTGCTGACTTCCCCAGTATTGTTTACTGTCTTACTTTTCACCAAAGTTAACTACTTATCTATTATCTAGTTAGTGTTTTTCCTTCCCCACCCCTCCCCTCCTTCGTAACCATGAAAGATTGTTTCTTTCTGTGTGAAAACATTCTCATGTGTTTTTATAATAGTGGTCTCATATAGTATTTGACCTGTTGTGGTTGACTTATTTCATTCAGCATAAAACCCTCCAGATTCATCCATGTTGTGAGATGTTTCGCAGATCGATCATTGTTTCTTTATCATTGTGTGTATTTCATTGTGTGTGTGTACAATAGTTTGTTTGTCCATTCATCTGTTGATGGATGCTTAGGTGGTTTCCATCTTTTTTGCTGTTGTGAATAATGCTGCAATGAACATAGGTATGCGTATGTCTATTCACATGACAGCTCTTATTTTTCTAGGATATATTCCTAGGAATGGGATTGCTGGATAGTATAGTATCATGGATTGAATTGCGTCCCCCCAAAATACATGTTAACTTGGCTAGGCCATGATTCCCAGTATTGTGAGGTTGTCTTCCATTTTGCAATCGTAATTTTATGTTAAAGAAGATTAGGGTGGGATTGAAACACCCTTATTAAGGTCACAGCGCTGATCCATTGTAAAGGGAGTTTCCCTGGAGGGTGGCCTGCACCACTTCTTATCTTACAAGAGATAAAAGTAAAGGAAAGCAAGCAGAGAGTGGGGACTTCATACCACTAAGAAAGCAGTGCTGGGAGCAGAGTATGTCCTTTGGACCCCAGGTTCCTGCTTGGAGAAGCTCCTAGTCCAGGGGAAGATTGATGACAAGGACCTTCCTCCAGAGCCGATGGAGAAAGCCTTCCCCTGGAGCTGACACCCTGAGTTTGAACTTCTAGCCTACTAGACTGTGAGAAAATAAATTTCTCTTTGTTGAAGCTATCCACTTGTGGTATTTCTGTTATAGCAGCACTAGATGACTAAGACATATGTATGGTATTTCTATTTCTAGCTTCTTTTTATTGTGCTTTTAGGTGAAAGTTTACAGCTCAAGTTAATTTCTCATACAAAAATTTATACACATATTATTATGTGACATTAGTTGCAGTCCCTATAATGTGACAGCACACTCCCCCTTTCCAGGTTTCTTGTGTCCATTCGATCAGTTCCTGTCCCTTCCTGCCTTCTCATCCTGCCTCTGGACAGGAACTGCCCATTTAGTCTCATGTATCTGATTGAACTAAGAAGCACACTCCTCACGTGTATTATTTTTTGTTTTATCATCCAGTCTGATCTTTGTCTAAAGAGTGGGCTTCATGATGGTTTCACTTCTGGGTTAACAGAGTGTCCGGGGGCCATGGTTTTGGGGGTTCCCCTAGTCTCATCAAGACCATTAAGCCTGGTCTTTTTACTTAAATGTGAGTTCTGCTGCACACTTTTCTCCTGCTCCATCAGGTACTCTGTTGTGTTCCCTGTCAGGGCTGTCATTGATGGTAGCCGGGCACCTTCTAGATCTTCTGGTCTCAGGCTGATGGAGTCTCTGGTTTATGTGGCCCTTTTGTGTCTCGGGCTGATATTTTCCTGTGTCTTTGGTATTCTTCATTCTCCTTTGCTCCAAGTGGGTTAGGACCAACTGATGCATCTTGGATGGCCGCTGGCAAGCTTTTAGGACCCCAGATGCCACTCACCAAAGTAGAGGCAGAACACAGAACATTTTGTTAATAAATCATGGCCCCCAGGCCCCAGCCCCAGCTACTCTGTCCTTCAAAGTGTTTGGTTTTGTTCAGGAAACTTCTTAGCTTTTGCTTTAGTCCAGTTGTGCTGACTTTCCCTGTATTGTGTGTTGTCCTTCCCTTCACCTAAGATGATTCTTGTCTACTATCTAATTAGTGAATTCCCCTCTCCCTCCTTCCCCACTCACGTAAACATCAAAGAATATTTTCTTTTGTGTTTAAACCTTTTCTTGAGTTCTTATAATAGTGGTCTTATACAATATTTGTCCTTTTGTGACTGACTAATTTCACTCAGCATAATGCCCTCCAGATTCATCATGTTATGAGATGTTTTGCAGATTCGGCATTGTTCTTCATCGTTGCTTAGTATTCCTTTGTGTGTATGTACTATAGTTTGTTTATCCATTTGTCTGTTTATGGGTGCCTGGGTTGTTTCCATTCTTTACTATTGTGAACAGTCCTGCAGTGAACACGGGTGTACATATATCTGTTCATGTGATGGCTCTTATTTCTCTAGCATATATTCCAAGTAGTGGGATTGCTGGATCGTGGTACTTCTATTTCTAGCTGTTTAAGGAAGTGACAAATCAATTTCCAAAGTGGTTGTACCATTTTACATTCCTACCAGCAGTGTATAAGTGTTCTAGTCTCTCCACAACCTCTCTAAATTTATTATTTTGTATTTTTTGGGGTGAGTTGGTATCTCATTGTAGTTTTGATTTGCATTTCTCTAATGGCTAATGATCGTGAGCATTTCTTCATGTATCTATTAGCCGCCTGAATGTCTTTTTCGGTGAAGTGGCTATTCATATCCTTTGCCCATTTTGTAATTGAATTATTTGTCTTTTTGTTGTTGAGGTGTTGCACTGTCTTGTAAATTTTAGAGATTAGACCTTATTGGATATGTTGTAGCCAAAATTTTTTAACGAGTCTGTAAGTTCTCTTTTCACTCTTTCGGTGAAATCTTTTGATGAGCTTAATTGTTTGATTTTTAGGAGCTCCCAGTTATCTAGTTACTGTTTTGGTGTTTGTGCATTGCTAGTTATGGTTTTTATTCTGTTTCTGCCATGTATTAGGGCTCCTATATTTCTAGCTTTTTAAGGAAGCATGATACTGTTTTCCAAAAGGTTGTACCATTTTCCATTCCTACCAGCAGCACATAACAGTTCCAGTCTCCCTGCAACCTCTCCAACATTTGTTATTTTGTGTTTTTTGGATTAATGCTAGCCTTGTTGGGGTGAGATAGTATCTCATTTAATTTTGATTTGCATTTCTCTAATGGCTAATGATCGTGAACATTTCTTCATGTATTTGGTAGCCACCTGAATGTCTTCTTTCGTGAAGTGCCTGTTCATATCCTTTGCCTATTTTTCAGTTAGGTTATTTATCTTTTTGTTGTGGTGGTGCTGAAGTATTCTATAAATTTTAGAGATTATTCCCTTGTTAGATATGCCATAGCCAAAATTTTTTTCCCAGTGTGTAGTTTCTCTTTTTACTCTTTCGGTGAAGTCTTGATGAGCGTTTAAGTGTTTAATTTTTATGAGCTCCCAGTCTATCGTCTGGTGTTTGTGCATTGTTAGTTATGGTTCATATTGTATTTATGCTTGTATTAGGGCTCATAGCGTTGTCCCTAATTGTTCTTCCATGATCTTCAGAGTTTTTGATTTTATATTTAGATCTTTGATCCATTATAAATTGGTTTTGTGTATGGTGTGAGGTATGGATCCTGTTTTAGTTTTCTACAGATGGACATCCAGTTTTGCCAGCACCGTTTGTTAAAAAGACTGTCTTTTCCCCACTTAGTGGGCTTTGGGCCATAGGTCGATGGATTTATATCTGGGTTCTTGATTCTGTTGCACTGGTCAGTGTGTCTCTCGTTCTAGCAGTACCAGCCTGTTTTGACTACCATACCTGTATAGTAGGTTTTGAGGTCAGGTAGTGTGAGGCCTCCTACTTTGTCTTCTTCAAGAATGCTTTACTTATCTGGGGTGGGCCTCTTCTCTTTCCATATAAAGTTGGTGATTAGTTTTTCCATCTTGTTAAAGAATGCCGTGTTGGTATTTGGATTGAGATTCCATTGCATTTGTAGATTCCTTTGGGTAGAATTGACATTTTTGCAGTGTTGAGCCTGCCTATCCATGAGCATGGTATGTTTTTCTATTTATGTAGGTGTCTTGGTTTCTTGCAATAGTGTTTTGTAGTTTTCTTTGTATAGGTCTTTTACATCCCTAGAAAGATTTATTCTTAAGTATTTTATTTTTTTTTGGAGGCTATTATAAATGGTATTGCTTTCTTGATTTCCTTTTCATAGTTCTCTTTATTGGTGTATAGGAATCTCACTGATTTTTGTATCCTGCTATTCTGCTGAATCTTTCTATTAATTTCAGAAATTTTCTTGTGAAGTCTTTAGGGTTCTGTACGTATAGTATCATATCATTTATGAATAGGGATAGTTTAACTTCTTCCTTACCAATTTGGTTACCCTTTATTTCTTTTTCTTGCCTTATTGCTCTAGCTAGGGCTTCCAGCACAATGTTAAATAGGAGTGGTAATAAAGGGCATCCTTATCGTGTTCCCATTCTCAGGGGGAATGTTTTCAGCCTCTCTCCATTGAGAATGATATTGGCTGTTGGTTGTATATAGATGCCCTTTATTATGTTGAGGAATTGCACTTTTGTTCCTATCTTACTGAGAGTTTTTAATCAAGAATGGGTGTTGGACTTTATCGAATGTCTTTTCTGTGTCAGTTGAGATGATCATTTGATTCTTTTATTTTATTTATGTGGTGGGTTATGGTGATTGATTTCCTAATGTTGAACCATCCTTGCATACCTGGTGTGAATCCCACTTGATCATGGTGTATTTTTTATTTATTTATTTATTTTAAAATACAGCTGAATTCTCTTGGCTAGAATTTTGTTGAGAATTTTCACATCTATATTCATGAGAGATACTGGTCTGTTATTTTGTTTTTGGTGGTGTCTTCACCTGGTTTTGGTATCAGTGTTATGCTGGTTTCATAGAATGAATTCAGATATATCCCTTCCTTTACTTTGTTCTGATATAGTTTGAGTAGTTCTGGTGCAGGCTCTTCTCTGAATGTTTGGTAAAATCCTCCAGTGATGCCATCTGGTCCAGGACATTTTTTTTGTTGGGAGTTTTTTTTATTACCTCTTCAATCTCTCTTCTCTTGTTATGAGTCTTCAGATTTTCTGTCTGAGTTCGTGTTAGTTTAGGTAGAAAGTTTTTTTTAGAAATTTGTTCATTTCCTCTACGTTTTCAAATTTGTCAGAGTACAGTTTTTCACAGTACTCTGTTATAATCCATTTTATTTCAGTTGAGTCTGTTGTAATTGCCCCCATTTCATTTCTTATTTGATTTATTTGCTTCCTCTCCTGTTTTACTTTTGTCAGTTTGGCCAATAGTTTGTCCATTTTGTTGATCCTTTCAAAGAACCATGTTTTCATATTTTTGATTCTTTCTATTTTTCTATTCTCTATTTCATTTATTTCTTCTCTGGTCTTTATTATTTCCTTTATTCTGGTGGTTATTTTGCTGTTCTCTTCCTATTTGTTCGAGTTATGGGGTAACATTTTGATTTTGTCGCTTTTTTCTTTTTTGATGTGTGCACCTACTGCTATAAATTGACCTCTGGAGCCAGTGGGGAAGGGCCTGGGGCCAGTGTCAGGTTTCCTCAGGGCTGAAGCAGGCAGTGGGAGGGGTCCTGAGAGAGATGGTGGGGAGGGGGATGGCAGAGGCTGAGGGGGCTAGATAGAGGAGGGCAATAGAGTGGTTTGGTAGTGTGGGTTCCCAGAAGTTGGGGTTGTAGGAGAGGGGTGGGGATTGTAGGAGAGTGCCCCTGTGGTTACCGGGTAAGAAAGTCTGGGCTCCTCTTTGAGTTGTAGACAGCAAACGTGGTCTTACTTACTTAGTCCTGGGTGTGTCCGTGCCATACCTCTGTCTCCTATTGGGAATTCCACGGAGTTGCCTTTCTGTGTGTGGGGTTGATAGTTTATTCCAAGATGGCCATGCTGAGTCATTCCATTTGACTAGGAACCTCTTCTCCGTATCTCTACTACTTCCCCATTTTCTATCAGTTTCCTCTTCTCCTCATTGACTTCCAGTCTAATACTTTTATTCCTTCATTAAAGGTTCAGGGTTCCAGGAATGATGTCTGTATCTGTTTTACTTGGTTTTTAGGGTCTTTGTTGCAGCGGGATGGCTTAGTGTGTCTGACTAGTCTGCCATCTTGGCTCTGCTTCTCCGTCTAAAATTTTTTACATGGTTTTTTCATGATTTTTCAGTGTGAATCTTGGTAGTGTCAAATCAATAGCAAAATATTTTTGTTACAACTAATGTAAGATCACCACTATCACCCAGAAATATGTAATGAGGATTTCATTTATGTGAGGAAACTGGTCTTTGATCTCTAGGACCTTACAGTTAAAGAGAGCAGTGATGTCAACAGATTCATGGGCTGTGAAGCATTTACAGTATCTATCGGGCAGGAGAAAGTCATTTCAAGGATGGAAGTGACAACTATCATGGTATATTTTGCATGGAGATTTTAGGATTTTATTTCCAGATTGTATGCAGCAGGGAGGCATACTGACCTCTACTTATTCTGGGAAAACAAAATGAGGAAAAATGTTGGAAGGAGACAAATATTTGTTGAGGGCCTATTGGGTATCTGTGTTAGGAGGTTGGCGTTTGAGTATGGTGGATGAGTGCTAAGGGCTTTTGTTTGAATCTTGCCTCTGAGAAAACCTGTTTGTGCAATTATGGTGAGAATAAGAATACCATAATCCATGCAGTTGGTGTGAGGATTGGAGGGAATCAAATTAGTTAAGTCCTGTATTCAGTGCCTAGCATGTAATAGCAGTCAATAAACATTAGCCTTATTATTGTTAGTATTTTTTTATTATTGTTATTTTAATTATTACAAATATTACTTGAGGAAGGTGGTATTACTGACAGTTTTCATATAAGAACATTGTGCCTTAAGTAATCAAGGGATTTGCTTAGAGTGGTGGTTCTTAACCAGGTGTGATTTTGACCCCAAAGGGACATTTGACAATGTCCAGGGACACTTTTTGTTGTCACAGCTGTGAATGGTGGTATAACTGGCATCTAGTGGGTAGAGGCCAAGGAAGCTGCTAAACAAGGACAGGCCAGCTTCCACAAGAAGGAATTATCAAATTCAAAATGTCAGTAGTGCCAAGGATAAGAATCATAGACCCAGAATCATAGACCTTTAGGTAGAGGAGTAGGATTTGAAGTAACTTTTCTGATTCATACATTTATATTTTCTCCATGAAATAATTCCATTTTTTCATGAGAATCCAAGGAGTGAAATAAAGAAAACTTTTGACAAGTCCCTTTAATCTTTAAGATAGTCTCATGGCTTGAGACTCAAAGATGGTTAATGGAAAGGGTGACAAGTCCCGAGTGACCAAAGTTATGTTCAAGGGAACCACCATATATTCATTCTTTCACCATTCATTCACTCACTCATTCTTTATTCATCATTAATTCTTCAAACAGTTACTGAGAACCACCTCTTTGAAAGTTGAAGGTTGACATTCTCATGCAATTGCTTTGTCAGCCAGCCAGGTACCACTCAAAAATGAAAGGTAACATTTCTGAAATATAATATGAGACAATGAGAAAAATGATTCAATTTACAAAAATTCAGTTGATGCAGTTTTGTGTTTGGAACCCTCACACTGATCTTCGTTCTTTTACTGCTCATTTACTATTTAAATATATTTCTGCCCTGACATCTTTTTATCAGGAACTGTGTTAGGTCCTTATACTGTATACTCCTCAGGAACCCTGTTCGCTGTCTTTCCATGTTGTTGTTGTTAGGTGCTGTCAAGTCAGTTTCGACTCATAGTGACCCTATGTACAATAGAATGGAATGCTGCCTGGTCCTGCACCATCCTCACAATCATTATGTTTGAGCCCATTGTTCAACAGCTACTGTAACAATGTCAGTCCATCTCATTCCTCTTTTTTGCTGACCCTCTACTTTACCAAGCGTGATGTCCTTCTTCAGAGACTGGTCCCTCCGGATAACGTGTCCAAAGTAAGTGAGACGAAGTTTCACCATCTTTGCTTCTAAGGAGCTGTACTTCTTCCAAGACAGATTTGTTCATTTTTCTGGCAGCCCACGGAATATTCAGTATTCTTCGCCAACACCAAGTCTTTCCGTAAACTCTTATATAGTCCTCAGAAACAATTTACAGTTTTGCCATTCTCATTACCAGTAAAAGTCTTTAGAAATGGGGGCTGTGTTGGTCTTTGTCTCAGGGGACATTTGGAATTGAGGTTAATGTTTGGGGAAGGAAGAATCCTCCTTGAGCATTAACTGAGCCCTGTGGCTTACTCTTTCTAATTATTTTGGTATGAAATAATTTGCTGGGTTTTGTGGGAAGTATTATAAAGTACCTAACTCTCCTCACAAGAATAGAAATGCTTGACATGTAAAATACTGGAATTATTAAAGCAACTTTTTAAAAATTTGTTCTCTATTCTGATGGAAATTACTTTAATAACAGAAATCAAGTGCTACACACCCACCCACACACACACTCAAAAAAGTAAGTGGAAGGTCTTGTTTCTCAACAGCTTGTATTATTATCCATAAACAATGAAGAATTACTACCACTATTATTATTATATTGAACTCTGTTGACCTAATAACTCATAGGTTTTTTTTATTAACCACATATTTTCCCACATTGAGGAAGGGGTAAACAGATTGCTTGGTGCTGGGAAGTCCCTTTCATAGAAGTGTGTATTCATGGATGAGCAAGGCTGCTATTTCTTTGGTTTCTGTTCATGCCCAAATAGAAGAAATAATCTGTGGGACAGATGTGCCCCACGCTATACATAAGGAATAACTGAGTCAGCACAACCGACCACAGTTTCGTTGGTCACTCTTTTGTAGTCTAAACAGGTTAAATGTACATGAACTGTCTGAACAGTTCTTTCCCTCATGGGCCAGCCAGTTTTATAATCTTTCTGAAGTTCTGGAAATACATAAGCGTTTGTTATGACAAACGGTATAATATTTTGTTTCTCGATCACTTTTTGGCAGTTAGGTTTGTATTTTTTCTCTTTTCTTCACTGTCAACAATTATCTCTTCAAACCCTCTGCACACTGTTGGGGTTGAGGCCTCCTCTTTTAGTCTGATTCCTCCCTCCCCTTCCATGTTCTTTTTATCACTTGCCTTTTTTTCTCTATGCTTCTTCCATGCCCAACATTTAAGATACTTTTATGATTAAATGTCCTTTAAAAAGTATTTACTAACACTTGATATTATTCTTATATTTACATATCTTACTTGCATTTTGGAAATTTTATGTATGAAAGTGCTGTTGAGTTGATAGTTTAAAAATGTGGTTTGGTTTTGTGATGTATGAGGGCAAGATTAATTTTACCTTAACATGTATACTGTCAACTTATTTTTGTTCGGCTTTTCAAGAGCCTCTGAAGGCTCTCAGAGGGCTCCCAGAGACAAAGAGACCATACTCAGTGGTGGAATTCTGAGTGGAAGGAACATGGGCCAGTTTGCTGAAGGTAAGCATGACTCAGTCTTAAGACTTCACCATGTGGAATCTTGTCCCTTGACTTTGCAAAGCTCTGAAATAGCTTTGTTCTGCTTATTTGAACAATGAAACCACGTAAGAGTATGCATGGAGGTCCCACATATCTAGTAAAAATGTACCGTCAATGGTTCTAAATCTGGTTTTAGAATAAAGCTTGTCATTTTCTGGATGTATTGTAGAGACATGTTACAGTGATCATTTGCTTTCTGTTCATAATTATTCTATCTGTTATGGGTTGAATTCTGTCCCCATGAAACTATTTGGCTAGGCCATGATTCCCAGTATTGTGTGGTGGTTCACCATTTTGTGATCTGATGTAAATCCCAACCTCTATGATGTTAATGAGGCAGGATTAGAGGTAGTTATGTTAATGAGGCAAGACTCAATCTACAGGATTATGTTGTATCTTGAGTCAATCTCTTTTGAGATGTAAAAGAGAGAATCAAGCAGAGAGGAGGGGGACCTCAAGCCGCCAAGAAAGCAATGCCGGGAGCGGACTGCATTGTTTGGACCCAGGATACCTATGCTGAGAAGCTTCTAGACCAGGGGAAGATTGATAACAAGGACCTTCCCCTAGAGCCAACAGAAAGAGAAGGCCTTCCCCTGGAGCTGGTGCCCTGAATTTGGACTTCTAGCCTTCTAAGCTGTGATAGAATAAACTGTTCGTTGAAACCATCCACTTGTAGTATTTCTGTTACAGCAGCACAAAATAACTAGGATGCTATCTAAACTAATAAGAAACTGAATCTATAATATGACATAACTTTTCTTACAACTTTTTATGACCTTATAATTTCCTTTTGCCTTCTTAGATAACCGATTCAAATTAGACAAATAATGTATCCATTGCCACATATTCCTTAATCTCCTCTCCATTTCTTTGCAATTTGTAATTTTTTTGTTCTCGGTTAGATGGAAACTAGGATTTTAATGATACTAGTTGCTGAAGAAATTACTGGAGAGTCAATGGTGAGCTAAAACTAGGAAAACCATATAAGTTTTAGTCCAGTCATGTATCTTTGAGAGTGAAAGGGGAGACTATTAATAATTATTCTAGAGTGACAGTTGTGAACTGGGACCGCCCCAGGATAGGGTCTGTCACTGTAGTTAAAACAGACATGGTCTCCATCCTCATGAAACATGCCATCAATGGAGGAGCCAGATGTTAATTATATATTTAGAAAATAAATACCAATTTACAACTGTAAAAAAAAAATACAAAAGTCCATCTAGTAAGGAAATTTGACCTGATCATGGGGTTAGGGAAGGCCTCCCTAAGAAGGCAAAGTTTGTGCTGAGGTCTGGAATACCAGTAGGAGTGGAATAAGGGGAGAATATTTTAGAAGGAGAGTGTGTGTGTTAGAAGTGTTGAGATGGGAAGGAAGTATGTATATCCAAGGAACTGCAAGAAGACCAGAGAAACTCAAGCATAGACATCAGTGTGGAGTGTGGTGTGAGATGAGGCTAGGGAGCTACAGAGAGACCAATCCATGCAGGGCCTTTCCAGTCCTGATAAGGATTTGGATCTTTACTGTACCTGCAAAGTTACAGTATGTGTGGCAGTAATGAACGCTGAGGTGTGAGGCAAGAGTAACGCTGGCTGTGATGGGAGAGGTTATGTATCAATTTGACTGGGCCATGATTCTCAGTTTGGCAATTATGTAATGATGTAGTCATTCTCCATTTTGTGATCTCATGTGGTTATCCTCTGTGTTTGCATAACACCAGTTTTTGCATAATGACCTGATCTCTTGGAACCTAACGATATCAGTAAGTGAGGAGTAGGCACAGTAGGTGGGTGGATCACGTGATTAGATTTGCGTTTTGAAAAGGTTCTTTGGATTGCAGTGTGAAGAAGAGATTGACAGGAATGAGTGTGGTGAATTGGGCCTGGGGACAAGAGTAAATATGGGAAGAGTGGTTAGGCAGCTCTTGCATTGCAGTAGCATAACTGAGAGACTATGGTGACTTTAACTAGAGTAGAAACAGTAGAGTTGAAACAAATGGATGGTTCTGAGAGGTAGTTAGGAGCAAAACTGTACAGGACTTGGGGATAGACTGTTACGGGAGATGAAGGGTGTTTAAAATTCTTTCATGCCCACCTATTATGTTATATGGAGCCATGGTGGTGCAGTGGTTAAGAGCTACAGTGAGCTATGGCTGCTAACCAAAAAGGTTGGCAGTTGGAATCCACCGGCCACTCCTTGGAAACCCTAAAGGGCAGTTCTACTCTGTCCTATAGGGTTACTGTGAGTCAGGATCGACTCCATGGCAACGAGTTTAGGTTTTTTAAATTATGATATACAATTGTATTTTGTCTAGTCAGCCTGTTATATAAATACACACAGGAGCATTGAGCAGGAACCACAAAACAGATTGAGCTAGTTTCACTAACAGCTGATGTAGCCCTGGAGAGGTCAGAAACTCAGAACATGCCTTAATTACTTGGTATTACCAGGGTACACTGTAGTGTGTGGTAGGAGAATAGCATAAGGAATGAGTTAGGTGTGAGGGACAAAGTCTAGATTTTTAAATTCATATGCAAGAGGTGAACTGTAGCATGATACCAAGCTTTATTGTTGTGTCATTGATTTCTTATTCTGATCTCTCCTCAATTAGCCTGTTGGGCAGCATGACTTAGGTATCATTTAGGATGCCAGAACAATAATTTTCTAAATAATACACTCGTGCATTAAAGGAGTTAAGGCAAGGATCACCGCATTCTTTATCTGTGATCAGGTTGTTTCTTAGATATTGGGTCCAGCTGGTTTATCATGTGGTTCTTTTATAAGGTTGTTGCCCATATTAAAGTGTCATGTAATGGAGCTTATGATTTAAAAATAAGAACCCACAGGGTCATGTTATTGTGTATAAACACAAGTGAACTAAGTTTTTCTTTCTTTGTACAACATAATGTTGTCGGTAGAAGACTTCTGTTTTTCTACATGGCATAGCATGAGACTAACAGTGGTATTTCAGTTTAAATAATATTTGCCAAGTGAAGAAATGTTGTAGTTGGCTTCTTTCCTAGCATCTGGATTCTCGTTTCATTCATTCTGCCTTTATTGCTTCCATGGTGGACTTTTTCTTGGGCCATCTTGCAATCTTAGTAATGATATTGTACAGTGAACATTAAAATTTTTATTAACATAAGCAAAAATTCAGTGTATTCTTAGAAATTAAATATCAGTTCTATGGCATTCTAAGATTCTTTTTTTTTTTAATAATTTTTTTAAAACTGTGGTAAAATTCACTCTGACAAGGAACACAACAGAGTCCTTGACAGAGCAGGATAAAAGTGGGGTACAGAACTCAGAATCTAGTAAAAAGACCAGACTTACTTGATAGTTTGATTGAGACTGGGACCCCAGAAGACATGGCTCCCAGACTCTCTGTTGGCCAGGGCTGAAACCAGTCCCGAGGCCAACTCTTCAGACAACGATTAGACTGGACTATGAGACATAAAGTGATACTTGTGAGCAGTGTGCTTCTTAGCTCAAGTAGATAACGTGAGACTTAATGGGCAGCTCCTGTCCAGAGGTGAGGTGAGAAGGCAGAGAAGGTCAGGAGCTGGTTGAATGGACGTGAGAAATCTAGGGTGGAAAGGAGGAGTGTGCTGTCACAGTATAGGGAGAGCAACGAGGGTTACATGACAATGTGTGTATAAATTTTTCTATGAGAGACTAACTTGAATTGTAAACCTTCACTTAAAGAAATAAAATTGTGAAAAAATATGTGTAGCTTAAAATTAGCCATTTTAACCATTTTTAAGAGTACAATTCTTTAGCATTAATTATATTCGCAGTGTTGTGCCACCATCATCACTATTTATTTCCAAAACTTTTTCATCATCCCAAACAGAAGATCTGTACCCCATAAGCAATAATTCTCTCCTCCCCCTTGTCTCTGATAACCACTAATCTTTCTGTCTCCATACATTTCCCTATTCTGCATATTTCATGTAGGTGGAATAATGCAATGTTTGTCCTTTCGTGTCTGGCTAATTTCATTAGCATAATGCTCATTCATGGTCATACCATGTGTCAGAACTTCATTTCTCTTTGTGACTGAATAATATTCGATTGTATGTATATACCACATTTTATTTATCTGTTCATCTGTTGATGGACATTTGGCTTGCTTCCACCTTCTTCTATTGTAACTAATGCTGTGGTGAACACTGGTGTACAAGTATCTATGTGAGTCCCTGCTTATTCTACAGTTCTGAAGATGGTATCTTGAACATTCTTCCCAAAATAGTTTCAGTTAACAAAGAAGCAGAGAATCATGGGTTTCTCTTCACTTCTTTTGCTCAGCTCTTTGATTTTGGCAAATCATGAAATTCCTATCTTCCTTTATACTTAGAGGTTCAGTTTACATTAGAATCTTTTTTGCTTGAATAGAGGTGAAGAAGGGTGGTGTTAGCCATTTTTATTTTCACATACAGTCTGTTGCCTTTTCAGTTTTCTTTCTTTTTTTTTTTTTTTTTTTTTGTCCAGTTGAGTAGTCATGTTAAACAGGCTCATCTGCCTGTGGTTCTCCATCCTGAGTTGCATTGAGTGGCCAGAAACTTGGAGGTTATTTTTCAAAAGCCTAGTACAGATTTGGTATCTTGTTGCAGGGTTTGATACTGAGAACGACCGAGGCAAATGTTCAGGGATAATCCATGTGGTTTTGACTACTGCTTGCCAGTTCATTACTGTACCAAGCATTGAGTCACGTTTTAGATTAAATGTGATTAATTACTTCCATTTAGTTCTTAAAAACTTACACTGAATTGAATATATGGCTTAAGTTCAAACTGTATTTGCCATCAGCTAGATTCTTTGATTATTTTCCAGTCTGAGCCTGGGGAGTCCAAAGATTTGTTTAATGGTATTATGCTTAGCTTTTGAAATTAAAAATAAAGCTACTATTTAGGATAAATTTTTAAACTTACCAGTTTTGGTTTTTTATCAAAGATCTTTGAAAAGATCAAAGATTTCTGAAAAGGCATGTGATTTCAGCATTTTCTGTATGATAGCTGGAACGTGTGTTTCATTAAGTCTATGGGATTCATTCTTAGCTTATAGATCCTCACTGGTGACAAGGAGATGATAATAGTTATCTTCAAAGGCCACTGTGATGGATAAATGAGATCATTTATTTGTTTGTTCATTCGCCAAATACTTACTAAGCACCTACAATATACAAAACACTGTTCTAGACACTGGGGAGGTAACAGAGAAGAAACCAAGTCCTTGCCCTCACAGAATTTATATTCTGCTTAATATTTGTAAAGTTCGTTACATGATGAGCAACAGATTATAGCTCTTATTGTCACTACCTAATATTTGTCTAAAACATATGACCTAAAATTTGTTGTCAGATTATTTGAGAGCCTTTCTTATTTTGACTTTGAAGTCAAATAGAGGGGTTTGAAGAATTTCTGGAAATATATCTGCACATTTAATTTTAAGGTTCTAAAGTATTGATTCTCCACTATGACTGCAGATTAGAATGACCTGGAGAGCTTTTGAAAAACTAAAATACCAGTGTTGAGAGGCTTCCCTCAGAGATTCTGATGTAATTGGTCTAGAGTGGGGCACGGTATTTTTTAGAAAAGCTTCTAAGGTAATTCTAATGGGCAGCCAGGGTTGAGAACCACTGCTTTAAAAGTAGGAATATTTTATGACTATTTACACATTATGGTCAATGATAGATTTACTATTTATATATCAAGGTATAAAGCTTGATATGAGAGAAGAGCTATACCATTAGCTGTGGATTGAACAAGTTTGATGATAGGTTTCCAAATAAAATATGTGGCTTCAGAGATCCAGGATATGTGGACTGTAGGCATGACTGCCACAGTGCATCTGTGTCACCTTCAGTAAGTCACTGTACTGCGTTGTTGTTATTAGTTGCCCTCCGAGTCATTGTGACCTTACGAAAAACAGAATGAAATGTTGTCTGGTCCTGAGATGGCTCCAAGATCTTTGATATGTTTGAGTCCATTGTTTTAACTCTTGTGTCAATCCATCGCATTGACAATTTTCTTCATTTTCACTCACCTTCTACCAAACATGATGTTCTTTTCTAGTGATTGGTCTTTCCTGATGACGTGTCCAAAGTAAGCAAGATGAAATTTTGCCATCCTTGCTTATAAGGTGCATTCATTCTGGTTGTATTTTTTCTGAGACTGATTTGTTCATTCTTCTGGCAGGTCTTGTTGGCATTATTCTTTGCCAACATTACAATTCAAATACATCAGCTCTGTATTTTTTTTTTTCTTTGTGCAGCCTTGTATTCTCATCCATAAAATAAGCAGTTTGGTTAAAAGCAGTGAAGGTGTCTGCCAGTTCTTGCACTTTGTTGCTGTATAATGTATTGATTTAAGGCCCCAGCATATTAATTATGTGGAGTCTCTGGGTGGTGCAAATAGTTAAAGCACCTGGCTGCTAACTGAAAGGTTGACAGTTCCAGTACACCCAAGAGGTGCCTCGGAAGAAAGGCCTGGTGGTCTCCTTCCAAAAGGTCACAGCATTGAAAACTCTATGAAGCACAGTTGTACTCTGAAATACGTGGAGTCATTATGGGTCAGAGTTGACTTGATGGCAGCTTTTTTTTTTATATGAATTATCTGCTTATTATCAGGACAGTTTTCTGGCCTGCTTGCCTCATCCTTTCTTTTCCCCACAGCAAGTCTAACCAGTGGTGGACATCCAACCCAAAGCCTTGCAGACCTTCTGCTGGCCAACACACAGTAAACTAACTCTTGAGAGAACGAGTAAAGATAATAAACGCTATTGTGGTCTGTGAAGCACAAAATGGTGAGGAAGGGGTGGGGAAGCTCGATGATCACCTTGGAAGACTGTGCGCAAAGAGAGACTAAATAATAGAGTAGGTGTGCAAGGAGAGGCACAGATTTTGCGTGAGTTAAAGTAGATGGCTCATGAAAGAGAGAGAGAGGAGAGAAAGAGAGAGAGAGAGAGAGAGAGAGAGGTGGCGAGGAGAGCCTTGTCTCTGACCTGTTCAGTTCTGGTTCCTGGGAGCTCAGTTGTATTTCATTCCTGTTCTTGAGCAATTGTGAGATTGTCTGCTGTTTCCTTATCATTTCTTCTTCCTTATGCCGTCTTCAGTGGATTTCTGTCCTTTGCAAGCCCAAATGCCTTGATGAGAATATTAGATTAGTAGAAACTTTTCAGTAACCAATGGGGCCATAATAAAAATAGAAATGGGGTAAGAAGAATAAGCAAAATAGTGCAGTGTTGTGGAAAGAATGAGGATAGTAAGTTATAGTCTTAGCTGTGTCCTGAAATAGCTCAGTGACCTTATCCAAGGTGCTTGACACTCCCAGGTTTGTCTACAATGGGAGTTGGGCAATCTCATAGGGATGGTGCAATGAAAAATTCAATAATAGTTGTAGAAATGCTTTGAAAAGTTAAAGAGCATGCCAGTGAGGGGACTGCCTTTTTAGCAGGTATTTGCAGAATGTGGGTTTTGAGATATTTGCTCTAGAGGCAGAGAAATTAGAGAAGGGAAGATGAGTTCTAAAATAATGCTTAGAGGACTAAGTTTTTAACTGTTTATTTAACTCTAACCGAATACTTCTTCTTTCAGCTTCTAATTTTCATAGTTTCTCCCCCCTGTGATTATTATTTCATTCTCAGAATTTCTAATTATTTGCTGCTTAAATTATCTTATAGACAAGTTTTACTAATTTTTTTTTTTTTTTTTTAGTTATAGTTCAATTTTCTCATGAAGTTCTGAAACTGTGGGTATCAGACTTTTGTTTGTTATGGCTCAGTGATAAAGTTATTCTTTTTCTTTCCTTGTGTTCAGTGAAGACCAGGAATTGGGTCATCCATGTGAATGATTTGGTTGATTGATTTTCTTCTCATTCTCAATTGGCACATCCTAAAATAATTTTGTTGACTTCACTCAGTGTTGGGCAGACAATGGGAAAAGTTGATGATTGAAATGGTAAGGGTGTCAGGAGTTCCAGACTGAGGGAATTGGCCCTGCAAGTGAAGCACACTAGCATTCAGGCACCATTAAGCCTAACTCATCCCTCTATGTCACTCTTGAAGATAACTTTTATTGGCACAGTCAGGTAACTAAGGATAGATAAGGTAAAATAAAAGGAAGATTGGATCTGTCAGTAGGTAGGATGTGTACAGAGTCTTCCCTATCTTTTATTTCACTTATGTATTTACACCAAGTGGAATGATTTCTTTCTCCTAGAAGTGCTGTTTCGCTTCCCAGTACATTTGGGTGTTAACATCATTTCCTTTCTCCCAGCCACTTAAAAATTCAGTATATGTGAGAGGCAAAAGTATAAGGATTTTTAACACATTTTACTGATGGAAAGACCTAGGCCGTTTCTGCTTGCATTCCAGATTGTTCTCTTTGGCCTTAGTGGAAAAGGAGATCATAAAACACTACTTGGAGATCTGACATTGGACCACAAGTTTCTTGAATTATTAGCAGTCTTTGTGGAATTACCTGGCTCTCAAATATTTTAGATTTCTTTAAAAGGTGTAAGTTCATCTTTCCAGCAGAATATGAACCTGTTAACACATTGCCGTCGAATCGATTCTGACTTACAGTGACCCTATTGGACAAGGCTGAAATCTTTGTGGAAGCCAACTTCCACATCTTTCTTCCATGGAGGGGCTGGTGGGTTCGAACTGCTGAACTTTTGGTTAGCAGCCAAGGGCCTAACCACAGTGCCATCAGGGCTCCTTAAAATATTAAAACAAAAACGAAAACAAAAACAAAAAAAAAACACCAAACTCGTTGCCGTCAAGTCAATTCTGACTCATAGCAACCCTACGAGTAGAACTGCCGGGTAGGGTTTCCAGGGAGCAGCTAGTGGATTTCAACTGCTGAACTTTTGATTAGCAGCTGAGCTCTTATCCACTGCGCCACCAGGGCTCAAAGCAACCCATTATCCTTGGGATAAAATCTAAATTCCTTACAACGACCTATAAGTTCTTCCATGATGTGACATAGCCCTGCTTATGAATTTTATCTCTTACATCTCTTATCCTTTGCTCATTAACTACAACTTCTTCCTTCACCATCTGTCCAGATGTCAGCCTCTTTTTTTGTTCCTTCTTAGTAAGGAAAGGAACATTGTCTTTTGTATTCATCGTGGTTTTCTTCAATGCCTAGCACAGTTACAGTACATGGTAAGTGCTCAATAAATATTTGTTAATTGAATGAAGTCAAATGAGGGAGACTGTTATCTAATTAGGCAGTTACAATAAAATGAGGTAAATGCTATGATGAGCCTGTTAGGGGGTACCCTACTCATAATTTTCCCGTTCTATATTATTAACCTTTCAATTTTACTGCCATCTTTTTTGTGTAGTCTGAAATTTTGGCATCTTTGTATACCAAAGACATGTGACAGCTATTAACCTATTGTCTCTCAGCTTCCTCGAATTACCTTGGCAACTTTTTGAAAATCAACTGACCATAAATTTGTGCCTCTTTTTCTGCTCTGTATTCTGTTCCATTGTTTTATGACTAGTCTTATGCCAGTTCCCTAGCCGTAAATTGACTTTTACTGTTCCATGGATTCCTGAAGTAATCAGTATTCATTGTTAGCCTTTTACTTTAGTTCTCATGATTCAATGTGATTGAATTCTTTTGTCTTGTCTTCAAATGTGCTGACCTTCTCTTCCATAGTGTTTAATCTCCCATTAAGCCCATTTCACATATTGTGTTTTTTAGCTGTAGAAGTCCCATTTGCCTCTCTTTTAGAAAAAAGTATAGTTTTCATTTCTCTTCTTATTATCTTCATGTTTTTTAAAAATTGTTGAACATATTTATAATAGTTGTCCCAGTCTCCTAATTCTGTCATCTATGTGATTATGGGGTCTTTTTGTGTAGACTGATTTTTTCTTGATTATGAATCTAGTTTTCTTGCATGCTTCTTTGCATATTGTGTCAGGGGTCCCCAAGACTATCCTAAGACTTTATAATTCACTAGAAGGACATGCATAACTCAAAAAATTGTTATACTCATGGTTATGGTTTCTTATAGTAAAAGGATACAGATCAAAGGCAGCAAAGGGAAAAAACACATGGGAGAAATCCGGGAGAAATAGGTGCATGTTTCCAGGTGCCCTCCTAGTACAGTCACATAAGAATGCACATAATTCTCCCAGTAATGATGTGTGACAACATGTGTCAGATGTTGCCAACAAGGGATGCTCATCTGAGCCTTGGTGTCCAGAGTTTTTATTAATAATCAGCCACATAGGCATGCAGCACTGTGTGACTGACCTCAGCTACTCAGACATCCCTACTACCCCCCCCCAACCCCACCCCGGAAAAAAACAAAAAAAAAAGGCGTTTACCATAAATCACAATGTTGGGATAAGCTTACCTGGTGAAACTGGTATAGCAAGGCCCAAGGCCTCGAGCATACAATAACAGGTGTTCACCATAAATACAGCATAGCCTAAGGCCTCAGTCTTACAAAAACACTCTTATCAGGCAGAATATTCCAAGGGTTTAGAGGTTATCTCTCAAGAGCTGACCAGATGCCAGTCCTAAAGACAGGCCTTTCTTTGGAATGTGCTAGATTTGAGTAATACAGGTCTGCTGAGTTAGCCTTTTCCTGCCCTCATGTCTGGTAATTTTTTCTTGTATCGTAGTCATTGTGAATGTTGTACTACTGTTTCTGGATTTTGTTGTCTTCCTCCGAAAAGTATTGAGTTTTGTCTTGGCATGCAGTTAATAATCTGCCAGGCAGATTATGTTGAGATTTGTTTTTAAGCTTTGTAGAGTGGATCTAGAATAGCCTCATTTTAAGACTAGGTTAGCTCTAGTCCCAAGGCATAGCCTATTTTTCAGGCCTCTACCGAGTGCTCCAAGTGTTCATTGAAATCGCTCCATTTTGGCTGGTTGGGGGACTGTCTCCTAGCCCTTTGAGAGCTTCAGAAGTTGTTCACCTTATAGCTTCCCAGTAGATATCCTTTTCCTGTTAGTCATCTTTTCCTTGTAGTTGTTCTTTGCCCAGCCTTGTGGAATCTTACTGTTAGCATGTGCTACTTAGCTAGAGAACTCAGGAGATCGCTATGGAGATTTCTAGAGATTTTTTTTTTTTTCTTTTTTATTTGCATAACTCCTTTCTTGTGCTCTGGCTCACATAGTCCAATCACCTCATTCTCTCCAAATTCTAGTCTTTGTTTCCTCAGCTCATTGAAACTGCTTTGCTCTGCTCAGGTTTCTCCTCTTTCCCCACAATTCAGAAGGTACTTTTAGGCAGAAAGCCTAGGTGATCATACTTCTCATTTTGTTTGTTTCTCTTCATTCTGCCATCACAATCATGAAATCTCTATTGTTTAATAACTGAAAACTGTTGTTTCATGTATTTTGTCTGATTTTGTTGTTGATTACAGTGATAGAGCATCTGGTATTACTCTTCGTGGCTAAAAGTAGAATTTTTTTCTAACATTATTTTTATGTAATGGTTATGACCAGGGGTTTGAAAATCAGACAGATGGGATTCCTGTTAGCTCTCCAGTATTTGCTGTCTTTTGATTTTTGGCACTAGGTTAACATCTCCCTGACTTAGTTGCTTCTTTTTTTTTTTTTTTTAATAAAATGAGCATAATAATATCTAATTCACAGTTTTATGAGCATTATTTGTGCTAATGCAAGTAAAATGCTTAGTAGAGCTCTTGGCACGTATTGATTCTTATTCATTAAGGCAGCATCATTACTGATGATGGTGATGGTGGTGGTGGTGGTGGTGGCATTTGATGGTCTGTATTTTCACCATTAACTTTACAGGTAGTAAACTGAGGATGCTAAATAGAAACACATTTTTTTTTCTTATATTAGAAGGTCAAAGTGCTGCAAATCTTGTGGCAGTTAGTTGTCACAAAAATGTAATAGGATTAAGGAGAACATAGACACTTTTCCTTTTCTCCTAGCAGAACTGTCAGAGAAGTTATAGAAAAATTTGTAGATGATTTTCAGGGGTGGTAGTTGGAAGAGTTGATGCTTGCTTTGAAACTACTAATATAGCTTGTAGGGATACAAATCCCCTGAAGACAATGTGCAAAAAGCCCTTAAAAATCAACCTGATTATATTTTAACATTTTATTTCTTAAGCTGTGTTGCGATGAGTTAGAATCAACTGGATGGCAACTGGTTTGGGTTTTTGGTTTGTGGTGCATATGTGGGTGTGTTTATTATATTTTTCTTTATTCTTTTGGGTATGCCTGAAATGTCTCATAATTTAAAAAAACTACCCTACCTCCTCAAATAGTTCTAATCTATGTATTTCAAAAATAGTGAATTAAATTGCAAATTATAGTATACTATATACAATAGGATCCATTTAGTTAAATTTTAAAATACATAGAGCATTACCATGATCTCTTTCTCTCTTTAACAAAAGCATGAAAACTCAGTCTGGAAAGAAACATACCAACCTGAGGATAGCAATTCCTTTCTGAAAAAGAGATGGGAAGGGATATGCAGGAATACAAAAGGATCTTAAACTCAACATATGATATATTTTTTTGTTTTATTTTTTGTGGAATACATGATATCTTATTTCTGAAAAAATGGAATCAGATATACTGAATAACATTTTAAAATCTGAATAGTGTATATATGAGTCTGTTCTTCTCTGTTCTTTTCTGTATGTTTGAAATATATTTAATAACAATAATGCTCAAGTTGGAAATAGAAATAAAACTTTTGGTTTTGGTGGTGCCATTCATGCTTTGTAAAGCCTTTTTTTGTTTTCAGGGATCTGATTACATTATTCTGTCTTGTATCTTACTCTGAGACAACTCCAGAGTATAAAGTTATGCTTAGAAGTCAAGAGCACCTCTCATTTTGTGTATATATTTGCAGTAGTAATTATGAGGATAAAGCTTGGCTGGTAGTCTACCTAGGTTTGAATTTAGGACATTGAATTGGTAGGGACTTTTCCTGGGCCGGTCTTTGCTGTAAGTGCCGTCTGTTCCTCTTTGAGCTGTTCAAATCTTAAAACCCAGGATGGCTTCTCACTGCCTTTAGGACAAAGTCCATACAAGTTAATGTGACCTATGAAGACCTCTATCCCCCCTGGTGTATCTCCCACCACAATCTCCTTTTTCTTTTTATCATCCAACTATATTGGACTTTTTTTTCCCCTTTCTGTTTCCTCTTAGGCTGTTTACTCTCTTAGTTTCATTCCAGGCTTTTGCACTTGATTTCCCCTTCATTTGTAACTCCCTCTCCCTTTTTTTCAGTTTTTCTAGCTGAGTCCTATACATCCATCAAATCCAAGCTTCAATATCTCTAGCTATATAAGTCCTACTATTACTAAATGCTTGGAGTCCTCATGGCACAGTGTTTAAGAGCTATGGCTGCTAACCAAAAGGTTGGCAGTTCAAGTCCGCGAGCTACTCCTTGAAAACCCCCATGGGGCAGTTCTGCCCTGTCCTATGGGGTCGCTATGTGTTGGAATCAACTCAATGGCAACGGGTCCAGTACTGTATGTTTAAAAGGAGCCCTGGTGGCACAACAGATAAGCCCTTAGCTGCTTACTGAAATGTTGACAGTTTGAACCTACCCAATGGCTCCATGGGATAAAGACCTGGCAATCTGCTCCTGTAAAGATTCCCATTGCCACCTAATTGCTTCCGACTCAGTGATCCTATAGGACAGAGTAGAGCTGCCTCATAGGTTTCTAAGGAGCACCTGGTGGATTTGAACTGCCTAGAAAACCCTATGGGGCATTTCAGCTTTGTCACGTGGGGTTGCCATGAGTCGAAAATCAATTCGACCTCACCTAGCAACAACACTGTATGCCTTCTATAATTTCCCAATATTAGTGCTCATATCCTATTTTTGTGACTTACCCATTTTTCCATTCTAGATTTTAAGCTCCATGAGGGAGAGACCACGTTTGTGTCAGCTGCCCCAGGGCCTATATGGTGTCCAGTATAACAAAAGTATTTCATAAATATGTGTTGAATGAATTCATGAAGTGAAGTACAGTTTGGATTTTTGATGTATATATTCCTTCTAGATATTTTGTTTTTAAAATGAAAATACTAGATTCAAATAAAACATTTTTGAATATTTTCATGAAATATTCGGAGGCTTTGGGATTGAAGGTATGTTTTAAAATCAGAGAAGTGTTTATTCGCAGTGGAAGCAGTGCTAGATTCTTTGTGCATTTATAGGTAATTTTCTTCTTTAAATAAATTGATCTAAAATTTTATTATAAAGTAGCATGTGGAAAAAATCAAACCGGACAGAAGTGTTCAAAATGAAAAACAGCGGTTGCTTGGCATGTCCTTTCTCAATCCTATTCAATTAGTAAGCTAAATTTCAATGACATTGACCTTCAAGAAGAAAAAAATATATACATATGTATATCAGAATACTAATGGTTTAGGAAAAGCAGCTGCAGTTGTTGAGTTGAGGGAAGGATGGGAATAAAGTTCACAGAGAAGAGACTTTTAAGTCACGATTTGTTTTTAAAAATGCCGTATAAAGGGCAAAGTGTCTCTTCCAGTGTTAGCTTGTGTTTCCTGTAACCTTCTTCCTCAAAGGCCCATCCTTAAAAAGATTCAGCCTTCCTTTCCTCCCCCCTTCCCAAAGACAGCATCTCAAAAATGGTACTAATTTAAGCTCTGCTAAATGTCCAGAAATGCAGCACCTGGGAAAAATGAAGTTCAGAAGTTCAGAATTTGGAACTGCTTAAGCTAGGAAAATCTTCTTGCTGTGGTTGCACGTCTGGTCTCTAGAAGCTGGCAACTTCTTTCGGGCGGGCATTGTTCCACTGTAACAGATGGCCTGGAGCGCGGATGTGCCGTAGAGTGAAATGGAGTGTAAACTTGTCCAAGAAGTTGAAACACTTCTCAGAACTTCCTCTTCTCCTGATGATAGCCATGCCATTGCAACCAGAACTTTCTGGGTTGGGAGAGTGAACTCAAAGAAACGTGAAAGAAGTTCTTAGAGCTGTGTTGTCCAATGCAGCAGTACCTGGGTGGTGCAATGGTTAATGTGCTCAGCTGCTAACTGAAGGGTTAGAGGGTCAAGTCCACCTAGAGGCACCTCAAAAGAAAGACCTGGTTATGTACGTCCAAAAAATCAGCCATTGAAAAACCCTACTCAGACACACATGGGGTCGCCATGATTTGGAGTTGGCTTGATGACAACTGGTTTAGCCACTTGTGGCTTTTAAGCTCTAGAAATGTGGCTAGTCCAAACAGAGATTTGCTGTAAACGTAAAATGCATACCAGATTTTGTAGATTTAGTTTGAAAAAAATGTTAAATATTTTGTTAATAATTTCAGCATATTGGGTTAAATACAATATTAAAATTAATTACACCTGTTTCATTTTAGTTTTTTTTTTAATATGGCTATTAAGAAATTTAATATTACATATATGACTTGCATTATGTTTCTACTGGACAGTCTTGTTTTAGAGAGAATCTTTACCAGGGGTATCCATGGGACTTTGACCAAATTATACTTTGACTCTTTATTCTGAAATATGTCTGATCAGATATGGAATTAAAACCTTGGCATTTCTGAGGTAGTTTTTTTGGTCACTTGCAATTTAAATTTAACAATAAAAATAAGACTAAGATTTTTTTCACTTGTAAAAGAAATTTCTAGAAACTAAGAGCTTTGCAGAGCTAAAAATTCATTCTCTTTGTTTTATTTTTAAGCTCTATTTTAAGTTTCTGCCAGGACTGAAAATGTTCCCTTTTGGGTTCTGATGGCCTGGTAAAACTTCTTTGTAAACCCAGGGGATGTGATAGAATTGGCACAGGAGAAAATTAATTTGGTTGGGATCCATGAATGGAATGGAGCAAATGTGCAGGGCTTGCAGAGTCCATTGTCATCAGTCATTGTAGAAGTTTTGCTGTGATGCTGGGCTGCCCAACACCCCATACAATGGGCAGCATTATGTCAAGATACCTGCCTACAGAATCCCTCTCTTGTGCAGTAAGAGGAAAACTTAAACATAGAAATAGAATTTGTGTGTAATAATAGGTCACATATATATGCACTCAATAAGATTGGTTGCGATTCATACTTGTGTGTGTGTGTGTGTGTGTGTTTTTCCCACCCTGGAAAAAAGTTAAATGGGGGTTTTCCACAACTTTTTTTTTTTTTAGCCTACTTGTACAATATTTTCCAACCCCACATTTTTCCAGTAACTTGAGCTTAAAACTCATAGTAATGAGGCACTTTCTTGTCAAAGGTGAGTCAAAAACAGGAACCTTTGAATTCTGTTTGCCACATGATGCTGGATATTATAAAATAATAAGCAGGGAGTTCATTTTTTTCCCCCTTCAATCGTCAGACCTTCATTTGCTTGACTTCTGTACCATTGCTATAGGCAGGAATTCAGAAGTGTAGGTCGGATGCTCTGCATAGAAAATGCGTTCAGAAGCATACACATTAAATGGGTTATAAATAGTATCTGCCCTGACGATGCTGGAATTTTCTCAGTTTCTGGAGACATTGAAGTCTTTGTTTTGTGGGTTGCTGCTCCCCCTTCCCCACCCAAGCTTGAGTCATAAAGCCTGGAAAACTAATGAGATTACTGAAACTTAAAATCTAACTGGTAGAATCCATGGGGAACAATGAGAGATGGCAGAAACCATAAGCTTGGGTTCAAAATGGCTTCTTCACGCAGTCCTGCAGCTTATTCACTTTGCATTTTATTCTTTCAGGCAGTTGAATTTTTCCGTTTTTTTTGTAGAATCAAATTAGACCTAGATTGAAAAAGACAAAACAAAATGCGACAACGTAAGTGGCTAGCCATCGAGGCCAGTATTAGGATTCTGAATTCTCTGTTTAGAATAGGAGGGAAAAAACCAAAAGAAGTCCATCTGTGAAAGCAAAAGCTACAGCTGGATTTTCTTGATAATGAATTATTATTATTTTTTAAAGATTTTGCTCTGTCCGCATAGTTCAGAATGTTGTTGTTACTGTTGTTAGGTGCTATTGAGTTGGCCTTCGACTCATGCCCAATGAAATGAAACGGTGCCCAGTGTTGTGCCATCCCCATGATCGGTTGTGTATTGGACGCTTGTGATCCATAGGATTGTCACTGGCTGGTATTTGGAAGTAGATCTCTAGGCCTTTCTTCCTAGTCCGTCTTAGTTAGAAACTCGGCTGAAACATACTCAGCATCATAGCAACACGCAAGCCTCCACTGACAGACAGGGGTCATGAGGTGCATTGGCTGGGAATTGAACCCAGGTCTCCCACGTGGAAGATGAGAATTCTACCATTGAACCAGATAGTTTAGAGCAGGGGTTGGCAAACTACAACCTGCCTTCAGCCTGACACCTGTTCATGTATGGCCCTAGAGCGAAACACGGTTTTTACGTGTTTAAATGGTTGAAACGGAAAGTACAAGACATGCATAAGAAGTTTGTTGACCCCTAGTTTGGAATGTGCTTGCTGTGCAATACTTAGTATTAAATATATAATTAAAAAAAAAGTTGCTTTCTAATTCTTTGTTGGATTTCATTAACTCACTAACAAGTATTTGTTGAGCATGTGTTCTGTTCCTGGCACTGTCATAGATACTGGGGAAATAAATTTAAAAAGACAGACACATACCTAACTTTACAGAGCTTCCATTGCAGTAGAGAAAAAAAAAAGAGGAAACCAAATCAAACAGAAACAAGAAACCAAAAAATTATGTACTGGACTTGAGGACTGGAAGACAAACCTGCTGAAGACAAGGTAGAGAATAACAGGATTTCTGGGTGCCTTGTCTGGTCTTCCTTTCTCTTTGGATTGTGCTTGTGGAAGGGTGACTGAGTTATTTCTCAGATTTTGAATTCTTTCTCTCTCTCTCTCACACACACACATCCCATAGTCCCCGACTTATGATGGGGTTCCGTTCTGACGACTCCGTCTTAAATCGGTTCTGGATACCTCATTTTTGTTTTAGTTTTCGTTGTTATTGTCTTTTATTATCATATCTTTATAAATATGATCTTTATTTGTCTTTAGGGGGTTGGAAACATTACGCATAAACTTACAGATATGATGACATCAGGAAATAACATAGTACTAGCTATAAGATGTACCAAAAAAAAAAAAAAAAAAAGACCGTTGTAAATGCAGTTTGTCGTAACTTGTATACGCTGTAAGTTGGGGACTACCTGTCCTCGTTAGCTGTTCTCTGTAAATTCCTTATCTTCTGCTTCATTTCATTTCGTTCCCAAAGTTTATTTTTGCCCCACCTGAAATTCATTATTCAGCTGAGGTTTATTAAGTCCTTTTTGTGGGTGTTCACATGGTATCTCTTTTTTCATTCTTTTTCTGTCAGCCTTTCTGTGTCTTTATATTTAAGGTTTGTCACATGTATACAACATACAGTTGGGTTTTTAACCTTAGTCTTTAGTGCTTTTCTTTTTTTCCTTTTGCCAGTATGGATTATGGCTATTTTATTTCTTTCAATATCAGAGTCTTTCCCCAGATCAGACTTTTTTCTAAAAAGCTTGCGTTTTGTAATCTGCACCACAGTGAGTTATTTACAAATGTTTGCTTATTTCCTTTATTTTGGGTCTTTTCTTCTGTTGGAATTCTTGTGACACTATCAGATCATTAATCCTGCCATGCTAAACTTATGGAGTGGTTGACTATGATTTTTTTTTTTTTTTTGTGGTACAGAATATGCGCTCTTGCCTGTGTTTTGATTAGCCACATGACCAGAGCTTGGGCAAAAGACCACGACTGACACATGCTATTACAGAACAGTACCACATTCATCTAGATGTCTAAGCAAAGGTCAAAATATGAGCAACATTATTTATGGCTCTGCGAGAGATTTGATACTCCATGTCTGTCAGCTTTTGTCAAAAGGCTGGTATTGTCAATGTCAGTGCCAGGCAGAGTACCATCTATAAAATGATTTGGGATGAACTTAGATCATAGTAAGAAGACAGTTTAGATGTATCCCAGGAAAAGAAGTGTCCTGTACTTTGCTCAGAAACAGTTCTGTTATTCTTGCTGGTACCAGACTTGTTTGCTTCTGGATGATAGAGTTTTCTTGCCTCTAAATTAGTTTCATCATCTCTAATCAGGTTAATTCTCACAGGAACAAGTTAATATCTGTGGCATGCATTACACCAAGTGTTGGGTTATTGGAACTTATTGTAATTGCTGGCTATAGGTTTGTGTCAGTTACAAATTTTGCCTCTCAGGCTCTAAATTTACCCTTTATTGCCTGCTCTGTGAAAATGCATCTGGACTCTTCAAATATTTTTCCTTTGCTAGCTGGCATGATGTTAATCTTTGTCAGGAGAGGATGCTGGAGAGACATTGTAGGAGAAAGGACTTTTCCTTCCTGTTCTGCCTGGCATGCTCACCTGGCTTCTGTAGCACCTGTGGCTTCTCCAGTACTCGGCTCCTGTAATGCTTGCAGCTTCTTCAGTGCCCAGCTTCATCATGGGAGATTTCTCCACTGCTGGATTCCTACAGTGCCTGTGGCTTCTCCAGCATCAGGCTATCCGGCACTGGAGCTTTTCCTGTGCCTGGCTTCTGCAGCATAGGAGACTTCTTCAGTTCTTGGTTCCTGGAGTGCACACAACTTATCCGGCATCCGGCTTCTGTAGCGTGGGCTGCTTCTCCTGTGCCCGACTCCTGCAGTGCATGGTGGCCAGCAGTGCTAGTAGTCATTCGGCTTCCCCCAGCATCCTTCCTCAGGTGGTTTTGTATCAGAGTGCCTCCAGTGAGACACCTTTCTATGAACAGCTTTTCCTGGCACCTGAAAGGATGGATTTCTAGCAAGTTCCACAGGCAGAGCACCACAGAGACTTCCCTGCTATGCAGCAAGCCAACAGAAGCTGTATCTCAGCCCTGCAGAAGTGGCTGCTGCTTATATTCTTTAGGGTTCTCTTTACTTCTTACCGGAGCCCTGGTGGCGCAGTGGCGAAGACCTCAGGCTGCTAACCAAAAGGTTAGCAAAAGGTCAGCAGTTTGAATCCACCATCTGCTCCTTGGGAACCCTGTGGGGGCAGTTCTCTGTCCTGTAGAATCACTATGAGTCAGAATCAACTCAATGGCAACGGGTTTTTTTTTTTTGGATTTTACTTCTTACTAGCTAATCTCCTGTGATAGTTAATATTCTTAATATTAAACTTTTCCTGTTCATATTGCTCTGTGGCTTTTCTCTCCTGATTGGGGCTTAATATAGGGCTTTATCAATAGGTTTAGGTTCTGTGTTTGAAATAACTGGGTGAAGGAGAGCCTAACATTTCTATAAAGGATAATGGAATAAGAATACATGTGCTATAATATATTTCTTTGCATTCTTACGATTGAATAAGCAAATCTTTGGAAAATCTGGAAACTTCCAGGTATTTATAGTAGAGTAGGGTAGTGGTTCTGATGATCCTAGAATAGAAAATCCGCAGAAAATTTTGACTTACAAGTTTACCATTCTGCTTTGCCTGGAAGCTTCAGGATATATGAACAAGGCTGTTGCTGATGGGCCCTATTGATGAGTGGTAATATAGTTCCTGGGGATTTTCTGCAGAGCTGTAGTATCTATAATGATGATCAAAAGTTGATTAAATGAACATGTCAAAGGTTGCTTCCTTCTGCCCCTTTATCATGTGATAGGGTTGCAGGCAGTCGCTCTTCGGTTCCTCTTTTCTGTGTGCATCCTGCAGCAGTGTGGTATGGGCAAGTCCAAGACTCAGAAAAAGAAATGACTGGACTGAGGCAGCTTGAGGATTAGCTGGTCCAGTCCCTTCATTTTTGAGAGGGAGAAGCTGACCACAGGTGAGGTTAAATGCTTTACTGTAGTGTATGCACCTAGCTAGGAAACAAAAGAATGCATGAAAGCAGATCCTCTGGTTCTGAACTGGTTGCTTTTCCCCTACTCCGATCTATTAACTTTTTAATCCCAGTGATTTATTTCCTTACATTTATGCTTAAGATTTACAAAGCATGGGGAAATATAGGCAGACAGACAGACAGATAGATAGATGGCTGCTGTCAAGTCGACTCTGACTCACAGCAACCTTATGTACAACAGAATGGAAGGGTACCTGGTCCTGTATCATCCTCATAATCGCCGGCATGTTGTAGGCCTTCACTGTGACTGTCATACCAGTCTATCTCACTGAGGGTCTCCCTTGCCGTCGCTGGCCCTCTACTTCACCAAACAGGATATTCTCCTCCAGTGATTGATTCCTCTATCCAAAGCAGGCAAGTCGGACAGTGTCTGTTGTGATCCCAAAGATTTTCATTGGCTAATTTTTGGAAGTAGATCACCAGGCCTTTCTTTCTTGCCTGTCTTAGTCTGAAAGCTCTGCTAAACTGTTCACTATTGATGATCCTGCTGGTATTTGAAATACTTGTGGCGCAGCTTCTAGTATCTTAGCAACATGCAAGCCACCCCAGTACAACAAACTGACAGGTGGTGGGAAAATAGACTATGTGCTTTATTAAAGAATATTTGAATGTAAATACATAATAGGATAGATCAGAAAATGTCTTGATAAGGTGCATCTTTTTATTTTGTCTTTTAAAATATATTACTGAAGTGTCATATATGTAGAGAAAAACGCACATATTGTAAGTGAATTTTTTGCAAACTGAATCCCTATTAACCAGCACCCAGATCAAGAAACTGAACATTGTCTGCACCTTCTGAAGCTCCCTTACCTGTGCCCTTACTTACTACCCCTCCCAAGTGTAACCACCATCCTGACTTCTAAATGTGTAGATAAATTTTCACTTATATCGTGTTGTTGTTAGGTGCCGTCAAGTTGGTTTCGACTCGTAGCGATCCTGTGTACAACAGAATGAAACACTGTCCAGTCCTGCACCATCCTCACAATCGTTGTTATGCTTGAGCCCATTGTTTCAGCCACTGTGTCAGTCTGTATCGTTAAGGGTCTTCCTCTTTTTCACTGATGCTCTACTTCACCAAGCATGATGTCCTTCTCCAAGGACTGATGCCTCCTGATAACATGTCCAGTCCAAAGTATGTAAGAAGTAGTCTCACCAAGTTTGCTTCTAAGGAGCATTCTGTACTTCTTCCGAGACAGATGGATTCATTTTTTTGGCAGTATATTCAATATTCTTCGCCAACACCACAGTTCAAAGGCGTCAATTCCGTATCATTCTTCCTTATTCATCGTCCATCTTTCACATGCACATGGGGCAATTGAAATCACCATGGCTTAGGTCAGGTGCACCTTAGTCTTCAAGGTAACATCTTTCCTTTTCAACACTTTAAAGAGGTCTTTTGCAGCATATTTGCCCAATGCAGTGCGTCTTTCGATTTCTCGATTGCTGCTTCCATGAGTGTTGATTGTGGATCCAAGTAAAATGAAATCCTTGACAACTTCAGTCTTTTCTCCATTTGTGATGATGTTAACTTATTGGTCCAGTTGTGAGGATTTTTTGTTTTCTTTATATTGTACTTATAGTTGTATTTCATGTAAATGGAATCAGTCATACAGTCATTCAGTGGGTACTTATCTGTGCTTAGCATCTTTTGATCATGAATATGTTGGAGAGATTTTTATCCACGTTGCTGTGGGTAATCGTAGTTCATTCATTTTCATTGCTTTATGTATTTGTTGGGATATGTTTATCCATTCTACTGTTCATAGGCGTTTAGGGAGTTTTCCAGTCTAGACATAAATGTTTGTCATCAATATTATTATTATTATTTTAACTTTTGCAAGTTAGAAGGCAGCAGAGTGTGAGGTTAGGGGTACAGATTTGGAGTTGGACAGACAACACAATACTGTGTATGACCTTGGTCTAGTTATTTACATCTTTGTGCCTGTCCCCTCATTTGTAAATGGTATACTAATGCCAGTCTTGCAGGATTTTGTAAAGTTACATGAATTTCTGGATGCTGAGTGCTCTGCAGAGTGCTTGGCATACGCTAGGTACTCAAAGAATGGAGGCTATTATTATTTTTTAAAGTAAAATTTTAAATAGCAAACCATCAGTATTGCTTACCATTTGTATCCTGTGAATTGTGCACTGTGTTTTTCATTTTTTTCTGAATTTACACATGCTTTACCTACAGAATAATGTTTGAATATTCTTTACGTTCCCCCTCCCTTCTTCTTTACCACACTTATTTCCTGCTTGTTAAGTTCCAGGTGGGGCTGCAAGGATTGAATAAGAGAGCTTTTTTTTTTTTTAACCAGACTTCATTTATTCCTGAGTTATTGTCTCAGTTTTTGCCATGTAAACTCACCATCATAATATTTGCTTATTGATTTTTCCTTACTTTGTCTTTAATCAACCCTCTTTGTTTTACTTAACTATGCCCTAAGATGCCCTAAGTTACTTTAAATATTTTTGAAGAGTTTTCTATTTATAATCAAAAGCATCTCACATACCACAAGTGATATGCATATCACACTTTGGGAAATATTGAACCAAGCATGAGTCCTACTTACTGGAACTCATGGCCTATGAATAGAGTGGACAGTTGAGCTAATAGCCCCACGTCTTGAAATTTGGCTGGTGCCCTTCCTTGTTGCCACTGCCTCAATTCAGACCCTCATTGACTTGTATCAGTCTCTGAATGCTAGTCTGGCTCCACTTCAGCCTCTCACTAGTGGAATCCATCCTGCCTGAGATTGACAGGTTAATCATTCTCTAGTACCGCTGCTGCCAGTTGATTTCTATTCTAAGAACTTAAGAAAACTCAGCTTCACCATCAAGTCTTCAACAAACATTGTCATGTGGGCTTTTCTTCTAAAGATGTGGGTACACCGTGAGATCAGCCATGTATCAGTCAGCTGAGGCTAAGTTTTGCTGCATTAACAAAGCACTCCAGAATCTTTGTGGCTCACAAATATTGCAGATTGACAGTGCCTCTGCTCTATATCCCCTTCCTCCTGAAACTAAGGCTCAAGGCCCAGTACCTATTAGGGGCATACTTGTCTTGAACAGGAAGAAAAGAGAAGGGCAGAACTATGCAATGGCTCCTAGAATCTTCTGCTTGGAAATGGCACGTGTCACTTGTACCCACCTTTCATTGGTGACAAGTCAGAGGGCAAATCTGGTATCACTGGGGAGGGAACTATCAAACTCTGAATGCTAGTCTTGCTCCACTTCAGCCTCTCACTGGTATGAACCATCCTACTGAGATTGACAAATTCTTCTTTCTAGTCCCACTCTGCCAGTTGATTTCTATGCTAAGAATTTAGAATACTCAGCTTTACCATCAAGTCTTCAACAAACTTCGTTGCGCGGGCTTAAAAGTTGGCAGGAAGGTGATTGGCAGGGAGGGACAGCTCAGTCATGTTGGAAACATTTTCTTGTGTCAGTGGGTATAATCCCTGGGATAGAATTCCAATTTGTTGTTTCTTTTCAGTTTTATTCAACAGCATCATTTTTTTTTTTTTTTTTTTTTTACCTACACCTTGGTTTACTGCAAAATGAGCAAACAGACAATGCACAAGATATACATAAGACCAAAGCTACAAGTCAGTGGTCTGGGTACCCTGATGATTTCTTCTTTCTCACAAAAGTATGTCTGTGTATCAGGATCTCAGCAGCCTGTAAAGAATGAGGAATCCAGAGGGTCCCACTTTAATTCAGTAATTACTCCTATGCTAGATGATGTGCTGGAAGCTCTGTGAAGCTTCAGCATCCTGCCTTCTAGAAAAGTCTTGCTGTAAATGTGACCAAGAATACCCTCGCCTTTTTGTGTAGTTGGCCTGAAGCTAGGGTTATTTGCACAGGTGCCAGCTAACAAATCAGTCAGTCAGTATCGACATGGTGGCCAGCTTCCAGCATGCGCTCCTCTGGAATGCTTGTTTGTTTGGACTTTGAGGAAAATCATTAACTCACCCTGATTTAAGGAAGCTTTGTGAATGACTAGAGATTTCAGGATTATGTTTATGTAGTTTTAATGGTTGTATTTTAAGAGGAGGATTATTTAAGAATACCTGGCATCCCTCATTAATCTGGAGCTATTTTAATGAAAAAGAACAAGGCAGAACCAGAAAAATGGCAACGTGTTTTTCTTACAAGATTAACACATCGTTTTTGTTTATAAATTGTATTTAATCCCATCTTATTGAGGTTGCATAGGATGATTTTCGGTAAATAATGTTAACTAATCTAGACCAACAATCTAGAAGAGGTAAAGTAAAACACTTGTGGCCCAAGTATACATCATTTTAGTAGGTTTCTTTCTTCTTCTTTTGCCTTTCTATAGTAGTTTTAGTAGTGCTGGTAGCGCAGTGGTTAACTGCTTGGCTGCTAACTGAAAGGCCGGCGGTTTGAACCTACCAGCTGCTCCCCGGGAGAAAGACGTGACAATCGGCTTGCTTCCTTAAAGATTTACAGCCTTGGAAACTCTGTGGGGCAGTTCTGTTCTGTCCTGTAGGACCTCTGTGAGGTGGAGTCGACTCCACGGTAACTGACAGATATACTAGTTTACATAATAATTACGTTACTGTAAAGCTGTAGATATATAAATATAGAAGATAAATACATAAAGATTATCCTTTGCAAATTGATTAATATAAAATCGTCATGATATTTTAATACATAAGGTGACTTTGATTGTAAATCTTCTAAATGTAGAATTTACTATAGAATGAATAATCTGATTCTAATTTGTGTGTTTTCATTTTGGGTTGGTTTGAAGTGAGGCATGACCATGTATTAGCATATTCTTGGTGTTTGATATTATGAGCAGCATGGACTTGCTTGATGGTTTAAATAAGTATCTGAGAGAAATTTCATAGGAAGCAGAAAGTTATTTTTTTCTTTGTCAGCTGGAGAGCAAAAACATTAACATCTAAACTGAATAGTGGAATCTCCAGTGTGTGTGTGTGTGTGTGTGTTGTGTGTGTGTGCAGTGTGTTGCATATTGTGTATGTGGGTGTGTGTTGCATATTGTCTGTGTGTAGGATGATGCATGTTTGTGTGTGGGGTGTGTTGCACGTGTAGGGTAGTGTGTTGCATGTTATGTGTGTAGAGTGTGTTGCACATTGTGTGTGTGGGGTGTGTTGCATGCATGGGATGTGTTGCATTGTTGTGTGTGCAGGGTTTGTTGTGTGTGATATAAGAATCATGTTACTCAAACCATGGCCCACGGACTGGGTTGGTTTGTGAACGGTGTGTTGCTGGTCTGTAAAGAGATAAAAACAGACATTGAGTGTTCAAAAAACTTTTGTAACAGTCTATCACAGTAATTTTAGATCTGTTGAATCTAATAATAAAATTTGGGCTTACGTATTTGTGTGTCTGTTTTGTTTTTCTTATAATTATTCTAGGAATTCATTTTCATTATAGTTTACAAAAGTATTGGACTGTGATGAATTTGAAATTACCAAAAACAAAACAAAAATGGTGTCACAGATGGTTCAAGAAGCATTGGTGAGATACTGCTTTACTTTGACGAAAATGTGGTACAATTTTTAATATTGCAAAGGCATGATTTAGGACATGGATTACTGTGACTCATGTAGAGATTCTTAAATCCTGGTTAAAAATCTATGTCCCCTAACCTTTTCTGCTTAGCTATTCTCTCTATTTAATTGTGACATTTAGATTCACTTGTTTCCTAGAATGATTTATAGACAAGAAATTCTTTGGATTGATTTCATTCTGTCAGCTATTATTTATTGAGTATCTACCATGTGCTACACACTGTTTTAAGCACTGGGTATACAACAGTAACAAAACAAATAGTCCCTGCTCTCTTTAAGCTTATATGCAAAGAATGGATCTATCTGTCCATCTGTCTGTCCGTCTAGATATACACACACACACACAAATACAGACACATAAACTGTGAGGTGGTAGTATCATCCAGTTCTAACTGAGCTACCAATGCAGCCCGTCTTCTACTCTAGGGATGTTCAGATCACCATTGGTAGGCTTTGGTCCCTGATTGCTGCGGCTGACAAAGCGAGACTAACACCTCAGTCCCACATTTATAGGTGCCCTCTCCAGATTGGTGAGGACAGTGGAGCAAGAGCCGTCTCAGGGACTGGCAGAGAATGGTCTTTGCTGCCTTGAGTCACTGTTCCCTTTTGGGATGCCATAAAATGAAGAGTTAAATCCAGCTTGTTTCTTAGGTTTAGTAGGAAGGAATGTGATCTTCTGTAGGACAGTGCTCTGAACTGGGGAATCTGGCATGGAGTGTAGGGAGGTGTTAACCGTCTGAAATTAGGGGCAATGATTGGTGTGTATGTGCTGTTTTCTTGGATGGGGATCATTAGCTTTCATCAGATTTCTCCAAGTGGTGCCTGACTTCCCCAAAATGAAGACTACAGTGGCTTATATGATCTAATCTTATCTCCTTCTATTTTACCCCCTTGCTTCCCTGCTGTAGCTAGACTGGCCTACTCACTGTTCCTCCAGCGCGCCAGGCACAGTCCCACCTGAGTGTTCTCTGCCTATAGTGCTCAGCCTCCAACCAGCCACAGAGCTCATTTCCTAACCTTTAAGTCTTTGCGCATATGTCACCTTTTCAGACCTACCGTGACTACTATATTTAAATTGGATCCCTCTCCCACACCTATCTTGACTCTTGTAATCCCCCATGCTCTGCTTTATTTTTACCCTTTGCTTTCTACTTCTGACAAATATACTTGTTTTTTTTTTTTTGTTTGTTTATTTTCCATATTCCCTCCCACCGTGATATTCCTTAAAAGTGGGGATTTTGGTGTTTTTTGTTCACTAAACCCGTTGTTGTCAAGTCGGTTCCGATTCATAGCAACCCTATGGGATATAGTAGAACTGCCCCATATGGTTTCTAAGGAGCATCTGGTGGATTTGAACTGCTGACCTTTTGGTTAGCAGCCGTAGCTCTTAAGCACTATGTCACCAGGGTTTCGTTCACTGCTGTATCCTAATACTGAACTATACGTAACGGCTAGAAGATGCTCAGTAAATGTTTGTTCAATGAATGAATGAATGAACATGAGATTGACTTTCCCTTTCAAAGTGTAGAACATGGAGCTTAACTTATCCATCCCATGGGTTATGATTGCATGAATCTCAGATCTCATGTTGCCGTAACTTGACTTTCAATGCATCTCTTTATGTTTCATTCCAAATTTCAAATATTCCCATGCGGCATTTTTATCTTTTTCTATTATTTCTTTGGTTTAGTTTTGCTTTACCCTAGACCCTCAAAGTCTTCGTGAATAAGACCTTAGGTAAGTTAGCTGACCTCTCCGCCCCTCACTTTCCTCATCTGTGAATGGGAATAATAATATATAAACTTGCAGGGTTGTTGAGAGGGAAAGGAGACGATGCATGTAACGTGGTTAGCACAGTGCCCAGCATAAATATTAGTTGCAATAAAGTTGATGAAGATGTAATTGTCTTATGGCACAGCCACATGGCAGGCACAAAGTAAATGGCAACTGTTACAATTACTATGTTTTTTTCTCCTCATTATTAACATTAATGATGTGCTCCCACACAATAATAAGAGAGCAGGGCATTACTAGAAAATTCTGGAGAAGATTAAGGCTTTCCTTTCCTTCCCCTCCTCTCCCCTCCCCTCTCCCATGCTCCCATCCACCTACTCCTCTGTCTTTTCCTTTTCCTCAGTGAGAATAAACTGTTTTTTCTTCCTTGCTGTGAAATTCATTCTTTGCTGTGTGATATGAGGTTGGTGTCACCATCATCATAATCCTCAGTCTTTCTTGCAACATTCCATTTGAATAGATAGCAATAGGTAACTTGCCTGGGTCCTTGAGACATATTTCCACCTGTGTATTTCACAACAGTCCTGATTTCTGGCAAGGTTTTATATTTTGGAGGGCATTTCAAGGAGCTGCCTTGTAAATCTCTGAAGGCCTGAGTTATTTGCTTTTTTTCTTCTTTCCCTCAGTGCCAGGCTAGTAAAACTCCCCATATTTGAATCTTACAATTAATCAATCAGCAAATGTTTATTAAGCTTATGTATATGTACTAAAACCAAACCCACTGCCGTCAAGTCAATTCCAACTCAGAGCAACCCTATAGGACAGAGTAGAAGTGCCCCATAGGGTTTCCAAGGAGCGGCTGGTGGACTCCAGTGCTGGCCTTTTGGTTAACCACTCTTAACCATTGTGCCACCAGGGCTCCTATATATATGTGTGTGTGTATGTATGTATGTATATGTGTGTATGTATGTATATATATGTGTGCGTATGTATGTACATATATATGTGTATATATATATATATATATATATAGAGAGAGAGAGAGAGAGAGAGAGAGAGAGAGGACTTTTTAAGCAGCAGAATGGTGAAAGGTGAGCTTTAGAAAGATTAATCTGTGGGGCTAGTTTATACAGAAAGAGAGATTATTAAAGGGTGTTCCAGAGCTCAGGATCCCTGGGGTGGGGAGCCAGAGAAGGAGACTTGAGGTTGAGAAGCCAGGAACCAGTCCCCTAGCACACTGATCAAATGGAGACACTGATGTTGCTGCCACTGGGCACAGATATGGCAGCTTGCACCTTTGATCCCACCAGCGCTGAGCACTAACCATGCAGCCAGAACCCCTGGCCTGAGCCTTCTGAAAGTAGCTGCTTCCCCGCTTACCAGTGTACAGTTTCTCCTAGTCTGGCTCGTGTATATCCTATTGGCAGAACTGTGGCACATGTCTTCATTGCACCTGCAAGGGAATCTGGGAAAGAGAACATTATGCTGTACCATAAGAGACTTACATCTTACTTACCTAGGTGGGAAGCTATCTCTCTCTGTCCTTAAACTCGTAAGATGGCAGGTTCTCCAAACACGGGAAGTGTATTAAAGGTATTGGGTAGCATAAAAGATAATACATGTCCATCTAACACCTTTTTTTGAACTTCGATAGCACAGTTCCTTCTAACTTTTAAAAAAAGATGTTACTTTCTACCTTGTGTGAAGGCAGGAACTGTGTTTGCTTTATTGTTTTTAATGTGTCAGCACAGTAGTGAGTACGGATGTGCGCTCCCAGGAGGCATTCAATGCCTGAGTGAAAAAAGCTCAGTTCTCTGTGTGGCTGGATTTTACAGTAGGCTTTAATTTTATTGATTTTACTTCTATATCTTTTCAAAATTTCCTACCATGAACATTTATAGTAAAAATAAAGTTTTCAAAACTTGGTAAGTAACTGGGAGAAAAACTATCGATAAGAAATCTCTTACCCACAATTCTGAATTCCAGAAGTCTGAATGCTGAAGGATTTTTTTCTTTTTTTTTGATACTTCATTTGGCACAATTATCCGACCTTAAGTGACCCGAAGCTATTTATAGTCTATATTATTCCATTTAGTTGAATATTCATACATTTCCCTGCAGAAATATTTTTTTAAAATCTTTTCCCATATAAAAATTTATACATACATTGTTGTGTGACTCTAATTGCTCTCCCTATACTGTGACTGCACAGTCCTCCTTTCTACCCCTGCTTCCCCATGTCCTTTCAACCAGCTCCTAACCCTCGCTGCTTTCCCATCTCACCTCCGGATGGAAGCTGCCCATTTAATCTCTTGTATCTACTTGAGCTAAGAGGCACAGTCCTCACGAGTATCAGTTTATGTCCCACAGTCCAATCCAATCCCTGTCTGAAGAGTTGGCCTCGGAAATTGTTTTAGTTCTGGGCTGATAAAGAATCCGGGGGCCATGCTTTCTGGGGTTCCTCCAGTCTCAGTCAGACCATTACGTCTGGTCTTCTTACTAAAATTTGAGTTCTGTACCCCACCTTTTTCCTGCTCCATCTGGGACTTTCTGTTGTGTTCTGTGTCAGGGCGGTCATTGGTGGTAGCCGGGCACCATCTAGTTCTTCTGGTCTCAGGCTGATGAAGTCTCTGGTTTATGTCGCCCTTTCTGTCTCTTGGGCTAATACTTTCCTTGTGTCTTTGGTGTTCTTCATTCTCCTTTACTCCAGGTAGTTGGGACCAATTGATGCATCTTAGATGGCCGCTTGCAAGCTTTAAAGACCCCAGACGCCACTCACCAAAGTAGGATGCAGAATATTTTAATAAGCTTTGTTATGCCAATTGACCTAGATGTCCCCTGAAAGCATGGTGCCCAGACCCCTACCCCTGCTACTCTGTCCCTCAAAGTGTTTGATTGTATTCAGGAAACTTCTTAGTTTTGGTTTAGTCCAGTTGTGCTGACTTTCCCTGTAGTGTGTGCTGTCCTTCCCTTCACCTAAGATAATTGTTATCTACTATCTAGTTAGTAAATAACCCTCATCCTCCCTCCCCATCCTTGTAACCGTCAAAGAATATTTTCTTTTGTGTTTAAACCTTTTCTTGAGTTCTTATAATAGTGGTCTTATACAATATTTGTCCTTCTGTGACTGACTAAATTCACTCAGCATAATGCCCTCCAGATTCCTCCATGTTATAAGATGTTTCACGGCTTCATCGTTGTTCTTTATCATTGCGTAGTATTCCATTGTGTGGATATACCATAATTTGTTTCTCCATTCATCCATTGATGGGCATCTAGGTTGTTTCCATCTTTTTGCTATTGTGAACAGTGCTGCAGTGAACATGGGTGCATGTATCTATTTGTGTGATGGCTCTTATTTCTCTAGGATATATTCCAAGGAGCGGGATAGCTGGATCATGTAGTAGTTCTATTTCTAGCTTTTTAAGGAAGAGCCAAATCAGTTTCCAAAGTGGTTGTACCATTTTACATTCCCACCAACAGTGTATAAGTGTTCCAGTCTCTCCACAACCTCTCTAGCATTTATTATTTTGTGTTTTTTGGATTAATGCTAGCCTTGTTGGTGTGAGATGATATCTCATTGTAGTTTTGATCTGCATTTCTCTAATGGCTAATGATCGTGAGTCATGTGAGTCATGTGTCTGTTAGCCACCTGAATATCTTCTTTGGCGAAGTGCCTGTTCATTTCCTTTGCCCATTTTTTAATTGGATTATTTGTCTTTTTGTTGTTGAGGTTTTGCATTATCTTGTAGATTTTAGAGATTAGACGCTGATTGGATTTGTCATAGCCAAAATTTTTTTCCCAGTCTGTAGGTTGTCTTTTGACTCTTGGTGAAGTTTTTTGATGAGCATAAATATTTGATTTTTATAAGCTCGCATTTATCTAGTCTGTCTTCTGGTGCTTGTGCATTGTTCCTTATGGTTTGTATTGTGTTTATGCCATGTATTAGGGCTCCTAGCATTGTCCCTATTTTTTCTTCCATGATCTTTATCGTTTTCAATTTTATATTTAAGTCTTTGATCCATTTTGAGTTAGTTTTTGTGCATGGTGTGAGGTATGGGTCTTGTTTCAGTTTTTGTAGATGGATATCCAGTTATGCCAGCACCATTTGTTAAAGAGACTGTCTTTTCCCAGATTAACGGACTTTGGGCCTTTGTCAAATATCAGCTGCTCATAGGTGGATGAATTTATGTCTGGATTCTCAATTCTGTTCCATTGGTCTATGTATCTGTTGTTGTACCAGTACCACGCTGTTTTGACTACCATGGCAGCATAGTAGGTTCTAAAATCAGGTAGTGTGAGGCCTCCCACTGTGGTCTTCTTCTTGAGTAATGCTTTACTTATTCGGGGCCTCTTCCGTTTTCATATGAAGTTGGTGATTTGTTTCTCCAGCTCATTGAAAAATGCCGGTGGAATTTGGATCGGGATTGTGTTATATCTGTAGATTGCTTTGGGTAGAATTGACATTTTCACAATGTTGAGCCTGCCTATCTATGAGCAAGGTATGTTTTTCCACTTATGCAGGTCTCTTTTGGTTTCTTGCAGTAGTGTCTTCTTGTTTTCATTGTATAGATCTTTTACCTCTCTGGTTAGATTTTATTCCTAAGTATTTTATCTACTTGGGGGCTATTGTAAATGGTATTGATTTGGTGACTTCCTCTTCGAGGTTGGTGTAAAGGAATGCAACTGATTTTTGTATGTTTGTCTTGTATCCTGATACTTTGCTGAAATCTGTTAGTTCCAGTAGTTTTCTTGAGGATTCTTCGGGGTTTTCTGTGTATAAGATCATGTCTTCTGCAAATACAGATACTTTGACTTCTTCCCTACCAATTTGGATGCCTTTTATTTCTTTTTCTAGCCTAATTGCTCTGGCTAGGACCTCCAGCACAGTGTTGAATAAGAGTGGTGATAAAGGGCATCCTTGTCTGGTTCCTGTTCTCAAGGGGAATGCTTTCAAAGTCTCTCCATTTAGGATGATATTGGCTGTTGGCTTCATATAAATGCCCTTAATATACTGAGGAATTTCCGTTCTATTCCTATTTTGCTGAGAGTTTTTATCATGAATGGGTGTTGGACTTTGTCAAATGTTTTTCTGCATCGATTGATAAGATCATGTGGTTCTTGTCTTTTGTTTTATTTATGTGATGGATTACATCGATTTTTTTAAAATTTTGAACCATCTGTACATACCTGGTATAAATCCCACTTGATCATGGTGAATTATTTTTTGATATGTTGCTGAGTTCTGTTAGCTAGAATTTTGTTGAGGATTTTTGCATCAATGTTCATGAGGAATATTGGTCTGTAATTTTCTTTTTTGGTGGTGTCTTTACCTGGTTTTGGTATCAGGGTTATGCTGGCTTCATAGAATGAGTTTGGGAGTGTTGCATCCTTTTCTATGCTCTGAAATACCTTTAGTAGTAGTGGTGTTAACTCTTCTCTGAACGTTTGGTAGAATTCTCCAGTGAAGACACCCGGGCCAGGGCTTTTTTTTGTTGGGAGTTTTTTAATTACCTTTCCAATCTCTTCTTTTGTTATGGGTTTATTTAGCTGTTCTACCTCTGTTTGTGTTAGCTTAGGTAGGTAGTGAGTGTCTAGAAATTTGTCCATTTCCTCTAGTTTTCCAAATTTGTTAGAGTATAATTTTTCATGGTATTCTGTTATGATTCTTTTAATTTCAGTTTGTTCTGTTGTGATATCACCCATCTCATTTCTTGTACGGGTTATCTGCTTCCTCTCCTGTTCTTCTTTTGTCAGTTTAGCCAATGGTTTATCAGTTTTGTTCATCTTTTCAAAGAACCAGCTTTTGGTCTTGTTAACTCTTTCAATTGTTTTTCTGTTCTATATTTCATTTAATTCTGCTCTGATTCTTATTATTTCCTTTCTACTGGCGCCTGAGGGCTTCTTTTGCTGCTCTCTTTCTATTTGTTCCAGTTGTAGGGTTAATGTTTTGATTTTGGCCCTTTGTTCTTTTTGGATGTGTGCATTTATTGCTATAAACTGACCTCTGAGCACTGTTTTAGCTGTGTCCCAAAGGTTCTGGTGGGATGTGTTTTCATTCTCATTTGATTCTATGAATTTCTTAATTCCATCCTTAATTTCTTCTATAACCCAGTAGTTTTTTGAGCAAGGTGTTGTTCAGCTTCCATGTGTTTAATTTTCTTTCCTTGCTTTTTCTGTTATTGATTTCAACTTTTATGGCTTTATAGTCAGAAAAAATGCTTTGTAATATTTCAGTGCTTTGGATTTTGTTAAGGCTTGCTTTATGGTCTAATGTGTGGTCTGTTTTGGAGAATGTTCCATGTGGGTTGGAGAAGAAAGTATACTTGGCTGCTGTTGGGTGGAGTGTTTGGTATATGTCTGTGAGATCAAGTTGGTTGATTGTAGCATTTAGCTTTTCCGTGTCTTTGTTGAGCTTTGTTGTGGATGTTCTGTCCTTCACTGAAAGTGGTGTGTTGAAGTCTCCTACTACTATTGTGGAGCTATATCTCTTTTCAGTGCTGTTAGAGTTTGTTTTATGTATTTTGGAGCCCTGTCGTTGGGTGTGTAAATATTTATTATAGTTATATCCTCGTGGTATATTGACCCTTTGATCATTATATACTGTCTTTCCTTATCCTTTGTGATGGATTTTACTTTAACGTCTGTTTTGTCAGAGATTAATATTGCCACTCCCGCTCTTTTTTGAGTGTTGTTTGCTTGATATATTTTTTTCCATCCTTCTAATTTTAGTTTGTTTGTGTCTTTAAGTCTAAGGTGTGTCTCTTGTAGGCAGCATATAGACGGATGGTGTTTTTTTATCCAATCTACCACTCTCTGTCTCTTTATTGGTACATTTAGTCCATTTACATTCAGCATAATTATTGATAGGTCTGAGTTTAGGGTTGTCGTTTTAATGTGTTTTTTTGTGTGCGTTGTTCACAGTTTCTTTGTTCCACATAATTTTCTGCGCTGAGTTGTTTTTCTTTATGTATTTTCTTTTCATCTTTTTCATTGTTGTTGATTTTGTGTTTGCTGAGTGTTTATATTTTTCTAGTTTTTTATTTTGAAGTGTAGGATTGTTAGTTTCCTTTGTGGTTACCTTAATATTTACCCTTATTTTTCTAAGTTTATACCAGTCTTTTCTTTCTTTATTTCACCTTGACTTCCTCTCCATGTGAAAAATCTGTGTCTATACTTTTTAAGTCCCTCTTTTTTGTTTTAATGTTGTCATCTTTTACATATTGACAACTGTTTCCCTATTTTCAATGTTTTAGCTTTGATTTACTTTTGTGACTTCCCTATCTGAGTTGATATCTGGTTGCTCTGTCCTGTGTTCTAGTCTTGGGTTGTTATCTGATGTTACTGATTTTCTAACCAGAGGACTGCCTTTTGTATTTCTTGTAATTTTAGTTTGGTTTTTGCAAATTCCCTAAACTTCTCTTTATCTGGAAATGCCCTAATTTCATCATCATATTTGAGAGACAGTTTTGCTAGATATGTAATTCTTGTTTGGCAGTTTTTTTCCTTCAAGGCTTTATATATGTCATCCCATTGCATTCTTGCCTCCCTGCAGAAACATTAATGTACTTGATTACAAGTGGTTGCTCTGATCTCACTGGGGATATTGTACTGTGTATGTATGCTGTTATCTTTATAAAATCTGGAAAATTCTGATGTCCAAGACCCATCCGTCCCAAGGGTTCTTTTTTTAAAGTGTGTGTATATGTACACAAACATAATATGTACATAGAAAATTCTGGAAGGATACATTCAAAACTGCCAACAGTCATTACCTCTAAGAAGGGAATGTATGAGGAGACAGTGAGAGATGAATTTATGCTACATATCCTTTTATATTTCTAATAATTATTATAACAAAACAATCTTCTTTTTCAGTGAGAGAGAAAGAAGAGTAGAATGTGCATAGAGATTTTATTTTACTTAGGAAAATAGTGGTAATATTAATTTTAAAAAATTTGTGCAGCAGGCTATGTCTTTACATGTTAGTTCAGCATTACAGACTGCTGACAAGGACCCGGAAAAAGTTGTATACACAATAGGCGGCCTGCTGCATTTTGGACGGTGTGTGTATGCTCTAGTGGCAGAGAATTTGCATCACTAAAAACATGAATTTTGCTTAAAGAAATAAATAAAGGCACTCAAATATGTGGTGAATAGATGAAACTACTCTCGTTAGTGATGGGTTTGTCGTGTTTGACGAAGCCCGAACGATTAGTCATCCACTTTTGATTTGCAGAAGTTCTTTAAGAAAAGGCAGATTCATATGTAGTAGCAGGGGTTAGTAGGTGGTTGGGGACGATTAAACTCCGTGAGCGTTTGGAGCTTTGGTTTGTAGCTGTTTTGTGCCGTGTTAACAGGCTGCCTTTCTGAGTCAACCTATAACATGGCTTCACAGGGTAAGTCTTATTTTGCTTTTCTGGGATTAAAATGTAAGTGGTTAAGGGAGAAATGACTATAGTTGTCCTTTGCATTGGATTCTGTCGATCAGTAGTGCCTGCATTTCTTCTGTGAGAAAGACAATTATCATATTCCAGCATATTCTGGTATTCCTGCTGCTGATTTTCATAGCTTTGCCTCCCTGTCCTCTAATTTTTAAAGCTTAATGCCCAAGTGCTGAAAGGATTTGCAAGGGGAATTGCAAAGGTCAAGTGTAAGTTCTGGTGCTGGTGTGTGGAGAGCGGTGAGCTTGAGCCGTAGCCTTTTGTGACCTTTTCTTTCAAAGAGGAGGTTTCCAATAAATTAGTGTAGCGCCCTTTATGTGCTTGTTTATGACCTTAAAAATGGGTTGGTTTTGCTGAGTGGCCATTACTGATGCTTTATAACATGTAATATAATAATGGTTTCAACCTGCACATTTATTTGGATGGAAACGTCATGTATCAGTCAATGTGAAGTTCTTTTTTTTTTTTTAAAAGAGACTTGGGAGAACATTCAACGTTAGAATAGGTTCGTAGATTCTGACTCCAGAGACTGGTGGTCCTAGAGGTTAGAAAAAATGAGGATTCACCAACCCCTTCCAAATGACCTTTGTAGTAATTGCTGATGAAATTATAAAAGCACTCCTCCTCCGTCCCCTTCCCCGCACTGGATGTTAAATGCCCCTTTTCTTTAGCTGTAGTACAGGCAGTAAGATCATGTGATTTTTTTTTTTTTTTTAAATTTAAGAAAAGTTTTTATTTTGAAGTTTAACAATAGCCACTTTTAAAAGGCAGTTTTCATTTTGTGGCTACTTTTTTCTTCCTGTATCTAGCACAGTTGAGGAATTTATCTTCTTGTATCTTTTTAGGACATTGTGATGGATGACGGGTTTCTGAGTAACTCTCTAAATGGAAGCAGTGCAGAGGGGCCTGGGCCTGAGGCTCTGGGGCAGTCTGTGTGCACCCTCTCTGTTTGCCATAGGTTGGGGTGCACTGCCTGCTCCCTCATTCCATCTCACAGCCATGCTACAAGAGGTCACCACAAGGGCCTGAGGAACATCTGTGGCCGATAGCTTTTCCAAGTGGCAGTGGCATCTCAGTCCGGGGTCAGAAAGGAACCTGTCTCAAGATTTCCATTCACGAATGTTCAGTACCCACAAAAGGGATATTTTTCTCTGCTCTAGATGTAGTGTTACTTCAAAAGACTAATGTATAAAAATGAGTAAGGACATTGTAGTTTTTTTTTTTTATTTAAGAAAACATTCACGTTAGTATTTTTAAAAATAAGAAACACTCATGGCCTTGGTGCTGTGTATCTCATGTGGAAATATTTGTACCTCCTGGAGCCTGAGAGCCCAGGTAGTGCAGTAGTTAAAAGCTACACCGCTAATCAAAAGGCTGGCAGTTCAAATCCACTAGCCGCTTCTTGGAAACCCTACGAGACAGTTCTGCTGTGAGTTGGAATTGACTCAGTGGCAATGAGTTTAGTTTTGTGTTTTTTTGGGAGCCTGAAGCCCTGCACCAGGGGCCACATGAGTTCACGGTTAACTGTGGCCTGTCTTTTTGGAGCATCAGTAGTTCTTGAATATTTGGATTAGAGGTGCAAAGTATCAGTAATTCACCTGGTAAGTGATATGGGGACTTTTCATAGTGATGTAAGCAAGGATATATTACCAAATAGAATGTGAGCCAAAATATGAGGATGTAAAATGATGTCTCCCACCACTTGTCTGTCAGTTTGTTGTACTGTGGTGACTTGTGTGTTGCTGTGATGCTGGAAGCTACGCCACCAGAATTTCAAATACCTGAAGGGTCACTCCCAGTGGGCAGGTTTTAATGGAGCTTTCAGACTTAGACTAGGAAGAAAGATCTGGTCATCTACTTCCATTTCAGAATAGCCAGTGAAAACCTATGAAACACAACAGAACATTGTCCAGCTTGCTTGTTTTGAACATGTCATCGGGTGGGATTAATCGCCAGAGGAGGACATCGTGTTTGGTGAAATACAGGTCCAGCGAGGGCAGAGGACACCCTTGGTGAGATGCATTGGTACAGTAGCTGCTATGAAGGACTCACACATGCCAGTGATTGGGAGAATGACACAGGATTGGCCAGCGTTGCGTTCTGTTGTACATAAGGTCACCGTGAGCCGGAGTCAACTCCATGGCATCCAGCTATCTACCTGTCTTTCTGCCTGCCTGTCTGTCTATCTATCTGTCTGTCTGTCTGCATAGATACCTCACTTGCTGAGGGTGAATTCAGACTGTACCCCTGACCTCACTTCTAGTCCTCCTTGGGAGGTGGTCCCCTTCCCTCTGCTATGCTAGGTGCCTCGATGGAAAAGTTACGGAGTTTACTTTCACACCTTCTCATACACAGCCTTTCCAGGGAAGCTGCTATGGGAAAACAAGGTGAATCACTGTGAGGTTTGGGAAAAGTTATTGCCCAAGGTGAGCTGGAGCACTTAATCTGTCATATCAGACATACACACACAGGAGCACTATGAAAGGGATGGACTCTTAACCAAAGGCTTAACTACCATCTGGAAATTGTTATAATAAAACGGTTGGGTTTTTCATGGAGAGTGAGAGAAGAATCAAATGTGATAGACTTAGCGCTTGAATGGTGCCTGAGGATGTAATGCTGGGACCTTCTCCACTTTTCCCTTCCATCTCCTATTTTGAACTGGAATAATGATTCAGCCAAGTAGTTTCTTTCTTTTTTTATTAAGGGAAGGGAAATAGGTATATACCCAAAAGACTTGAAGACAGGAACTCAAACAGATATGTGTACACCAATGTTCATTGCAGCATTATTCACAATAGCCAAAAGGTGGAAGCAATACCAGAATCCATCAACAGATGAATAGATAAACAAAATGTGGTATACACATACAATGGAATATTATTCATCCATAAAGAGAAATGAATTCCTGATGCATGTTGCAACATGGATGATTCTTGAAAACATTATTCTGAGTGAAATAAGTCAGACACAAAAGGGCAGTTAGACACAAAAGGGCAATTATTGTATAACCCCGCTTATATGAAATATCTAGAATAGGCAAATGCATAGAGACCAGTGTTTATTAGGGGTCATCGGGGCTGGGGTGATGGGGGAATGAGAAGTTACTGTTTAAGGGGCACTGAGTTTTTGTTTGGGGTGATGTGAAACTTTTGGAAATGAATAGTTGTGATGGTAGAACAACATGGTAAAAGTAAGTAATGTCACTTAGTTGTACATTGAAGAATGGTTAAAATGGCAAATTTTATGTTCTATATATTTTACGGTAATAAAATTAAAAAAGAAAAAGAGAAGGGAAGAATCAGTTATCAGTTATTTCACAGCAGGTTATTGTGCATATGAATTATCCAGCCTGGTTTGATTTTATCTGTGGCCCTCACTTCTTAGTGTTTCACAGCATTTCATGAAAGGGCAAGGGGAGATGAATCCCAAAACAGCGTTTTACTCCTAATTGCTTATTGCCAGTTAGGAAATTGAGCTTAAATACATAGAATGACAGACATATTTCACATCTTATTGGAGAAAAAATTCAACACTTGGCATAAATGTGTATATACACACACATACATGTACACTCACGTATATGAATATATATATATATACACATATATATGAATATTATCTCCCACGTAATTTGTTCTCTCTTAAATCCATATTCACAGTAAATCAAATCCCAAAATAGCTTTGCTGGGGTGGGAGGAGAAAGGGAAAATTAGTAGACAGTATTTCTGACACTTTAATATGTGTATTTACTACTTAAAAACATTCAAATACAGCTTTGTTTTGTGAAGTTAATTTTGGTGGTACAGTATTTGAAAAGGTGACAGATAAAAGGGCAGAATGCAGTTCTTTAAGCTGTAATTTGAAGGCGACTAATAATAAAGTCCATTTTCTTTTCTGAATGTGCTATTTATATAATTTATATTTTTAACAAATCTTAGAACTGGAATGAAAATACTAATTAACCTTAACGACAAGAAATGTTACAGTTATGTCAAATTTGGAAACTTTAAATTTTTGAAGTGGTTCAGCACAGTGACTATTCTAATTTGTATGTCACAAAGCACACAGCTGATCATACAGTCTGTTAAATGATTGAGTCAACATGGTAATAGTTCTTATTTTGCAGAAAAGTGAGAAGCTTTAATTTAAAAGTGACAGGTCAATTTTAAAGCCAAGTTAAAGTAAATAGGTCAAGTTAAATAGTGCATATGGCAGAGATAGCAGTGCTATATGTGCAAAGAGAAAATACCAGAAGGAAAGACATCAAAATATTTACGTGTTAGGATAACAAATGACTTTTTTTTTTTTTTAATTCATTGTTTATTTTCTTCTAATTTTCCATAGTGAACAGGTACATTCTTGGAGCATATTACTTTCATGACACATGTTAGGCTTTTATGTAACTATTTGTTAAATATTGAGTTAATTACCTTATAATAAAATGACACACAAAATATAATGTGAATGGTGCTCCCTGGAGTTGGCAACATGGTGACTTTGAAGAGAGTTACATTCTGAAGAAATTCGTTTTTCCAATAATATTTTATATAGCATCCCAGTACAGTCAGTTCTGTTATTGTGTAACATAACTTGTTATTACTGTTAGATGCTGTCCAGTCAATTTCGACTCATGAGAGTCTCCATGTAACCGAGTAGAACAGCATTTTCTAGGCTATAGTCTTTACTGAAGCAGATCACCCGAGTCTTTCTCCCACGGAACTGCTGGATGGGTTCTACCCACCAACCTTTCACTTAGCAGCCAAGTGCTTAACCTCTGTGCCACCAGGGCTCCTTATAACATATGTGTTTGTAAAAATCACACTATGCAAAATTGTTCAGTAAATACTGTAGGGTGAATAGTAGAAATAAGGTTCAGGGCACAGTACTTGAAAACTTCTTCACAGACATATTAAAAAAAAAGAAAGATAAGAGTATAATAAAAATGGTAGTCTTTTTTACACCTGTTAAATGGTTAAGCAGTTCATAAATACAACAGTAAACATGGCACTTTACCTCGGAAAAGACCTGAAGTTTGCTTATTGAAGCAAAATCAAATGCTGCTGTGAAAAACCAGTATTTATGGATCTCAGTCTGAAGAGCAGAGGTTCATCTATTTCTCTGAATACTCTAAAGAAGGTGGGAACATTTTACATTTATCCAGAGGAGGCATGGGGTCAGAAGGTTGCAGCTTGTAAGTTATTGTGAAGTTGTTTGTTGTTGTGTTTGTTAGTTGACGTCCAGCTGGCTCTGACTTCTGGTGACCCCATGCACAACAGAGTGAAACATTGCCCAGTCCTGTGCCATCTTCATGATCGTTGGTATGCTGGAGTCCATTGTTGCGGCCACTGCGTGTGATGGGCCACCTAGAGCGCTCATCTTAAGCACTGTATCGGACAATATTCTGTTGTGAAGTGGTAGAGGAAGGGTTATCTGAAATTGAACAGAAAGTTGAAACACCAGATGTGGATGGATGTGGTGCATAACAGGCTCGGTGAACAAAGGTAGCCGATAGGTGTTTGAGATGTGTATGTTTTGTGTGTTCCTACGCAGCTTGATTGACCTGGATGCAATTTCTCTGTTCTCCTGGTGTATCTTGTGGACAGATTCATGCATAAGCAATTTGAAGTATACTCAGAATTGTTCCCTAATGTATCAGTTGTGTTGGAAAAAATTTGTGTTTTCAAAAGTAGCGTTATATAGAGCTGACTGTATATGAGATAGAATAAAACTGCACTGTGGCTAGCTGTGTAAAGAGCCCACTTTGGAACCCTGTCTCCCCATCACCATCCGAGAGTTCCCGTGGAGCATTGTTGTATGGCATAGAACTTGCCTGTCCTTTTGTTTGTGACCTCGAACAGATACAGAACAATATTTTTTTTTTGTAGAGACACTTGGTCCTACCTTTGTATCCTTCTTTGGCCAGTGATTGGAGGCTTGCCAGCCTCTTCAACTTTGACAGAGTTCAGCCCCACTGCCAGATGCGCTGTCCATTAAAGCCAATGACCTCGAACTTAATGGCCTTAAAGACTACCTTGCTTCAGGTCCTTGTCAAGGAATATAACCTTGAACATGTTGTTACTCAGTACTTATCAAATGCTGCCGTGAAAAACCAGTATTTATGGATTTCAGTCTGAAGAGTAGAGGTTCATCTCTTTCTATGAATACTCTATAAAGAAGGTGTGAGAATTTTACATTTATCAAAAGGAGGTATGGGATTTAAAAAAAAATAGTTAAAGGAAATCTGCTGTTAAATCTATGCCTGAAATCAGCCAGACCAGCAGAAATTTCTGTATCTAAGAGTTTGGCTCCCCCTGGCAATTAGTTGTATGAAATCACACACAGTATTATGCCTTCAGCCTCCTTCCAGGGTCATTATAAGGTAGAGCTTTATGAGTCTGGTATGTATGCGGTAGGTGTCCGATCTTGTGGATGTTACAGTGTCCTCTTTCGAAGACTCTTGGAAGAAGTGTGTCTCTGGTTTCAATGCCACAAATGACTTACTTCTGCACAACTTTGGGTTTTTATTTTATGGATATTGTTAGTCATGTAACTGATCATATCTTCTTCCTCTTTATGACCACAGACATATTTTCTTTGACCCACACAAAGTTTTTTTTTTTTAACCCAAAGAAAAACGAGTTTGCTAACGTTGGAAATGAGATGATTTCACGCAAGTGTGTTTGAATTTCCAGCATCTATTGGAAAATCAGATTTGGCAGTACTGGGCTCGTATCTCTCCATGGCAGCAACTGGATCCAAGACGTAGAGCCATAGTCTATAAAATAGAATAGGTACTCTCCAGTTTGTTTTACTCATTTACTTTACCTGCCTGGGCCTTGTAGACATTGGACTTGTTCCCCCTTGCTTAGAAATCAACTTGTGACCCACTTCTACAAAATGTGTAGACTCTTGTTTTTTGTGTACTAATCTTATTCCTGGCTTTATTTTACTTTTTATTCTTGAGTTTTCTTTCCTTCATCTACTTAAATTGATTTTCTGTTGTTGTTTCATCTTGCAGTGTTGTGTGCTTTTGTATATGCTGTTTTAAGTCCTTTTGGGAACAAAAAAAGGTATAAATAAATAAAAATCGGAGACTGACTTTTGGTCCAATTCACTTAATTTTTATTTTATTTTATTTTATTTTTTTGTCTGGCAAGAGTTTAAAAAGATTTCAGCTTTTTCTCTGACCTCTTTTAGAGTCTACTTGATTCCAACACCATCCAGAGCTCTGAAATTCTTTTCTTTTTTGCTAATTCCTCACAGAGACTCTGGGAAAACGTTAGACATTTAGCGCACACAGTTGTTTTGTATCTAAGATTGGTTGACTTTCCATGATCTTGCATTAAGTTGACTTTCCATGATCTTGCATTAAGAACTGAAAAGCTATGTAAGTCAGAAGGGTTGTTCATTGGTCTCTAAGAAGGAGAATTAGGTCACTGTGACCATCCTCAGAGGTTATCTACCAAACATGAGAAGTTATCATTCAGTGCCCTATGTATGCCCATTATCCTGGCTCCTGGTAAAATTATCACAGAAGACAATAGCTGCTGTTATTTTGGAGGCCACGTGTTATGTTCTTCCATGGTCCCATAGACTGAATTTTGCTGTTAGATGTGATTAGTGTGTCCTGAGGGGTGTTGAAAGCAACCTTGAACTTGTCAGTCGGAGAATCATTAATTTTCACGTACAAATCAGGATTTCCATATTCCTTTGAGATATCCAAAGAGCCAACAAGAATGGCCCATCACTCATCCTTGGGTGGGCTTGAGTCTAGTTCACCCGTCTTCTTCACCCCTGTTGTCTTCATGGCATTGAAGCTGGATGCCATTTGCCCTGTATCCCTCCACTTTCCCGATACTTGTTATTTAACACAATGTTGGTCCACCACCTCGACTCATCTAGCTGGTTAAGCAGAGCTCATACTGTGGGCAGTGCTGAATTCAAGTTTCCTGAATGTCCGTCTTTTCCCCGATCTCAGGGTTGTAAACTTCCTTAGCAGTAGTGTAAGGGTAGGGGTGGGGTGGGGTGTAGGTAAAAAGAACACTGGGCTCATTCATTCAACAGATGTTTATTGCACACCTACTCTGTGCCAGGCACTGTTCTCGTGCTGGCGATAGAGCAGTAAACAAAACAGGCAAGTACATTCCCTGCTAGAGTTACATTCTTGGGGGCCAGGGAAGGGAGAGGCAGATAAAAATAAACAGCTAATGTAGAGCCTAGTGGAAAGTGCTGTGGAGACAAATAAAGCAGGTAAGTGGAATAGGGAGTGCCAGGTGGGTTCCTATTTCACTGGGGATGCTAGGTTAGACCTCACTGCTGAGGTTCCTTTTGAACAGATACTTGAATTGTCTAAGGAGTGAGCCATGCAGCTGTCTGGGAAAGACAATTCTAGGCCAAGGGAATGGTAAGGGCAAAAATCCCTGAGGAGGGAGAATGCCTGGATTTGGCATTAGAAGTATTAGACTTTTATTTCAAGTGCCGCCTCTCCTAACGGTGAGAATTGGGGTCAGTTGCATGTGTACTCTGGATCACTGCTGTGAACTCATCTCTGAAATGCTAAGATTCAGCACTGGGATCTGCACCAGGAGCAGCACCATGCCTTTCCCACCAGTTTCCACCCAGTGCCGAGTCTGGTCCTTGGCTCTTGGTAGGTGTTCAGTAAATATTTGTGTAATTAACAGATGGACACATTAATGGTTTTAAGGTAGCTAAATATGTATACGACACTGTAGTCCCAGAGATAAATGACAATGAAGATGGCTGCCTCTGAAGCATATGTACAAAGAATTTCTCTTTAATGGGGGCTCCACATTCTCTATGGGAGAAAGATGTGACAGTCTGCTCTTGTGAAGATTACAGCCTTGGAAAACCCTATGGGATGGTTCTACTCTGTTCTATAGGGTCACTTTGAGTCAGAATCGACTTGATGGCAATGGGGTTTTCTGGTGATGGAAGTTCTTTCACATGCGACGGTTTTCAGATGGAGAAAAAGGTCTACTTTGTAACTCCTATTTCTCTGGTTTTCTTGTGTATGTCTCAAAGACTTTGATCCAATTTTTAGAGACTTTGTCAGGTTTGCTGGCAGCCATGTTGGAGCCTCTTCTTAAAGTGAATCCATGTTTTGATTCTGATATGACTTGACTTTTTTTCTAACTGCCATATTCACGTTCTCACATGCTTCACAGTCTATCAGCTCTTTCCATCACATTCATGTTTAGTGATGTGTGAGCAACATTATCGCCTCAGAAGCCTCAACTTTTCCCTTCTGTCCCTATTTCATGGATGAATTCTCCTACCTCCTGTTCTAGGACAATTAAATTTTCTACTGCTTATTTTTGGAGCCTTGGTGACGCAGTAGTTAAGAGCTTGGCTACTAACCAAAAGGATGGCAGTTTGAATCCACCATTTGCTCCTTGGAAACCCTGTGGGGCAGTTCTGTTCTGTCCTATACGGTCGCTATGAGTTGACATCGACTTGTGGAATCAACTGGTTGGCGGTGGGTTTGGTTTTGGCTTACTGCTTATTTTAGGAGTCCTTGGGTGGCGCAAACAGTTAAGTACTCGTTGGAATCAACTCAGTGGTAACCACCACCACCAAAAACAACTGCTTATTTTAGTATTAGATTGAATGAACTCATCTACTACTATGCTTTTTCAGGAGAACAAGCTTAAAGCTGAAAGGAAGCTTAGTGTATTTGTAACAGTCTTTGGGATCAGGGATCGGAATCTCTAAATCTTCATTTGTTTGCGGGAAACATTCTGATTTTGGTAAATACAATCAGCGTAGATGGCAGAGATAAGTGGATATCCTGACTGGTTTTGTAGGGGAAGATAATAATGGTTGTGTTTCTCATGATTGTTTTTCCAGAGCTGCTTCTGTGGTAGTATCACTCTGGCAAATATTGGCTGGCTGTGGAACATTTTTAAGAGCAAGAGTTTCATGAATGCTCTGTCTATTACCATGGCTGAGGAGTCCAAACAAACTATTCTCCACATATTTCCTCGAGTACTTGTGAATGGATTCCAGAATATTACTTTTATGTTAGCTCCTAGACCACATGAGGAATTTAAAACAAAATGTTACTGAAAATACAATGATTAAGAAGAATTGGGTAGAATTTTTTTAAATCATTTTTCCATTTGCGCATAGTAATGTCATGCTAGGAATGGTGATGTAGGTAACTGAGTACTAAAAAGACTTTGTAAGAATTTTCATTTTTAGGCTCTTGATGTGGACGTGATAGTGATGACAATGATATGCGACCTCTGTTTAGCTCTTGATAACTATCTCTGTTCTCACTTAAGAAGAGACATGAATGATGTTAAAAAAACACTCACCAAGGATATCCCAAAGATTGTCATAATTTCAGTGTCCCCCTCCCTTCTAGAATACAGTTCTCCCATTTTTATGTGATTAATGAGAACAAGGAAAAGGGAGTGAGTTTATAAAGAATTTACAAGGAGAGGATTTAGAGAGGGGGCTTTTTGTACTGGGACTTTATTGGGCAAAGATACTTCTACAGTACCTCTTACATCTAAGAAGGTAGAAAGATGGCCTGAATGTGAATGAAGGAGTTCAGATGTGTTTCTAATTTGGAGGAGTTCCTTTTGTGAGACCTGTTAGCATCAGGCCTTGGTGGTGAGGATGATGATGTTAACAGTAATGGTGACAGTGGGGTTCAGTGGTAGGATTTTCACCTTCCCTGGAGGATACCTGGGTTCAGTTCTCAGCCAGTGCACCTCTTGCACAACCACCACTTGTCTGACGAAACCTCTGTCTGTCTGTCAGTGGAGCCTGGCGTGTCGCTGTGATGCTGAACAGGTTTCTGCGGAGCTTACAGACTAAGACAGATTAGGAAGAAAGGCCTGGCTATCTACTTCTGAAAATTATTCGGTGAAAACGCGACCACAACGGTCAGATCCACAACCGATCATGGGGATGGCACAAGACTGGGCAGTGTTTCATTTCGTTGTGTGTGGGGGTCACCATCTGACTTGACAGCAGCTAACAACAATAGTGTATTGAATGCTAACACTGTTCCAGGTCTGGTGCAAAGTAATGTTATGCATTATTCCATGCATTATCTTACAACAGCCTATAAAGTTGAAACTGTTCTTATTCCCATTTTACAGATGAAAAAACTGAAGAGTGAAGAGGTTGCATAATTTGCTCCTGGATGCACAGTTAATTAGTGAGGGGAGGAGTTGGGATTTGAGCCTAGTCCTCTCTGACCTCAGGGCCTGGGCTTTTATACCGTGTTCTCCCCGCATCCTTTCTAGAAGCAGAAACTCTTGCCTTAAATATTTCATTGGCTTATTACCTATCTTCCCTGCCTCCCTCCTTTTTCCTCTTTAGATCTTTTTCCTGCCTCCAGCTTTCTGAAGCATGCACCTCCCCTTCCAAGGACCCCCTTCCTTCTTTCTTAGCCTGGTAGGTTGTTGTCAGTCTTCAGGATTTTTCTACCCTGGGCTTTCTCCTTTGAGTTCTTGTAGTCCTTTGTTCGTGTCTTAACCAAAGCTCTTTGCAGCTTATAGTCAACTACTTAACTCTTCCAGAAATTCCTAACTAGTGAACCAACAATTCAGTTAAGTTTTGTGTGTCTGTGCCTGTGTGGATTTTTTCTGGACACTCTATATATAGTTTTCATGAGTCTTGGAAAAGTATTTAACCAAAGAAAATTAAGACTTTATAAGATTCCCAACTCTCCCCCAAGTAATGAACACCTGAAGGAAAGCAGCATATCTTACTTACATTTATTTCCCCAGTGCATGGATACATTATTGTTATATTTTTTTGGTGACTGGATAAATGAATGTGTTGATTAGCAGGACAATGGGTGGTGTAGCCTGTGGATTAAGAACACAGGATCTAGACTGAGATTGGGCCTTGGCTGGAATTCCTTCTCTGCAAACCTTTCCCCTCAAAGTCTCATTTTCCTCATCAGTAAAAGGGACATCATAATAGTATTTAACTTATAGGTTGTTATTGAGGATTAAAATAAGACAGAGCATGTAAAGTGCCTCACACGGTAACAGCACATACCACCCCTTCCACAATGTCTTAGCGCTGCTCTAACAGAAATACCACAAGTGGATGGCTTTAACAAAGAGAAATGTATTTTCTCACAGTCTAGTAGGCTACAAGTCCAAATTCAGGGCATCAGCTTCAGGAGAAGGCTTTCTCTCTGTGTCAGCTCTGGAGGAAGGTCCTTGCCATCATTAATCTTACTCCAGACGAGGAGCTTCTCTGCGCAGGAACCTTGGGTCCAGAGGACACACTCTGCTCCTGGCACTGCTTCCTTGGCGGTATGAGGTCCCCAACTCTCTGCTTGCTTCCCTTTTATCTCTTGTAAGATGAAAGGTGGTGCAGGCCACACCCCAGGGAAACTCCTTTTTCATTGGATCAGGGATGTGACCTGGTTATAGGGCTGTTACAGTCCCACCCTAATCCTCTTTAATGTAAAATTACAATCACAAAATGGAGGACAACCACACAACTCTAGGAATCATGACCCAGCCAAATTGATGCGTACATTTTTTGGGGGACACAGTTCAATCCATGACACACAACTAGCTGCTATTGTTACCTTTATTTAAGAACTTTCCATAGGGGCCGAAGGATGAAGTTTTCATTGTTTTCCTAGTCACTATCTACAGAGGTATTAAAACTCTCAAAGCCAAAAGAGTTTTCATGCGCTTTTGATTGGTAAAGCCTTAGAACCTACATGCTTTTTTTTAGCAGTGGTGACAGAACCTTATGGTACCTCCCTGAAATGTTTTACTTCGCCATTTCCTTCCCCCTGTGGCCTTGACCCCAGCCATTCAGTGGCTCAGGCTCCACAGATGGACACCCAAAACGCCAGCTAGTGGAAATTTGGCAAGGTGTGCACTTCGCCCCCGAGGATTTGGACAGATGCTTTTTGTGTTAAATCAACAGAAAACAGTGCAGTTGTAGCCATCCCTCTGCATAATTGTTGAAGTAGCCCTTTTCCGCGCATGTCCTCACAGTTCCAGAGTGCCAGGCCTGTCCCTTGAGATCTTCCGGGAGCATCGCAGGTGAGGACAGTAGGTCAGATGAAAGGCAGAAGCCACAGGGCATAATCACTTATTTACAAGGCAATGATTAATAGTTTTACATAGATCAGGACTTATGAGTTATTTATAATAGTACGGCCATAGGAGTCACATTGGCAAGAGGGAGGGAGCCTTTAGAAAAATGCTTTAGTTGGATATTTTGAACTCTGGCCCATTAACATGCACTAAATATAGAAAAGGTAGCTCGACTCTCTTTACGGAAAATATATTGTGAGCTGGATTTCATTGACACAGGGGGAAAATTGTCCACTTCTGCTTTTCCCATAGTTTTTGTTTAAGTGTATATACTTTTTCTGCTTATCGCTAGTAATTGTGTAACCTTGGCTGAGTAACTTGCAAATATCCTGTAAAAAAATATTAAGCATGGAATAGTAGCTTTATTCACAATCACCAAAAACTGGAAACAGCCCACAGGTCGCTGTGCTGATAAAAGGATAAACAAGCTGTACTTTATCCCTAAAATGATACACTAGTTAGCAGTAATACCTGCAGATACATCAATGAATCAAAAACATACTTGCTAAGCTAAAGAAACTAGACTCAAAAGGCTATATGCGGTATGATTCCATTTATGTGACATTCTGGAAAAGCAAAACTGTAGGAACAGAACACTGATAGGTGGTTTCTGGGGGTTAGGGATGGGAGAGGTTTTGACTGTAAAGCAGCAGCACAAGGGAATGTTTTGGGGGTGACGGAACTGTGCTGTATCTTGATTGTGGCAATGGTTACATGACTCTGTGTATTTCAAAACTTACAGAGCTGTATGCTGAAAAAAAAGGTAAATTTTAATGTATATAAATAAAAATAATTTTTAAAAAAGGACATGGCAGAATCTATCCTATATACTTAGAAATGTGGACTTGCTTTAAAAGAGGCAATACATGTAGTTTAAGTCCCGTAAGTATTTATTGATTAGCAGTGCTTTATGGGAAATCAAACAGGAAATAACTGATCCATGCACTCAGTGGTGTAACAATCCATTTTGGTAAACATGCACAAAAAAACTGTAAGGTAGTTTTAAGGTTATAATTATATTATTGAAAGTTAGAGAGGAAAGAGGCACCTAGTTAGGATCATGGAAGATTTTTTTCAAGAAAACGAGGAGAGTTGTCAAGGAATAGTCTTGAAGACTGCATAGGTGTAAAAAAAATTTTTTAAATAAACTTTTAATTGAAGTATAGCATTCCTACAAAAAAGTATACAAATCTTACACATAAACCACCTGATGAATTTTTACCAAATAACCAGTACCCAGTCCAAGAGATAGACCATTGCTAGCACCCTGTACCTCTGTCTAGTCAGCCCCTCCCCCAAGTGTAATTACTATCATAGATAGTAACATCATCGATTAATAATGTCTTTATTTAACTTTCTGCAAATGGGATCATACAGCATGTACTCTCACGTCTGGATTCTTTGGCTTAACATTATGTACGTGAGAGATTCATCCCTGTTGCCATGTGTGGCAATAATTCATTCTCAGAGTATTCTGTTACATGACTATGTTACAATTTCTTTGTTCATTTTACTGTTGGTGACATTTGGTTTGCCTACATTTTTGGGCTACTGTGAGCAGTGCTGCAATGAACATTCTTGTTACATGCTTTTTTAGAATATACTAAGGAATGGAATTACTGGGTCATAAGGTAGATACAGGCAGTCCCTAGGTTATGAATGCCCAGTTTATACGTACAACCTGTAGTTATGAACCAACCCCTGTAACGACTATTATATTACAAATTTTAAGTACATACAGTGGTTCATAATAACAAATGGGTGCTACTTTGTGATGCACATCAAAACATTATTATTATTATTATATTATTATGTTAATGAAGTTGTTTCTAGAAGTGTTTCTTTTATTTTTTTATGCATAGAAAGATATGCTATATACTAAGACCAACATTTGACTGACATTAGATATGAACCATACTTAACTGTTCCTCCTTACAGACAAATTCAACTTAAAGATAGACTTAGAACAGAACTTGTTTGTAATCTGGGGACTGCCTGTATATGTTTAGCTTTGATACGTGCTGCAAACAATTTTCCAAAATGATTGTACCAGTTTACACTCTCAGCAGCAGTGAATGAGATTTCCAGTTGCTGTGTACCTTGCCAATGTTTGATAATACATTGCTTTTTCATTTTAGCAAAGAAAGTGTAGGTTTTTTGATAGAGAGGCATGGTGAGTTCATCAAAGGTGTTTAGGCAAAAAGAACAACCCAAGCAAGAGTATACAGTTAGGGTGGGAAAATGACTAAATAGTTTATATTGGTTGGAATAGTTATAATAGATAAAACTAGAAAGATAAGTTGGCCTTGATCACCAGTCTAAATAAGACCTTTGAACTTCATTGATCATGTATTGATGAACCATTAATTTTATTAAAGTAGTTGCGTGAAAACAACACAACCATGCTTTGGGAAGATTTATCTAGCAGTAGATACAGGATGTATTGGGGGGAGTGGAAAGAACAATTTAGAAGTCTAAACCAGAGTTGAATACTGTCAGAATAACTGTGAAGGCAGAGGAGATGCAGTTTTGTGGCTGATAGATAAGATGTGATAAGTGGCTGGACAGAGGAGAGTTAAGAGGAAGGAAGAGTAAGAGATCCTCTGACCCCAGTGGTACTTAGCCAGTTAGTCAGAATTCACTGTTATCCCTCTTAATGTCTTGAAAACGTAGCCTACACTTGCTATGTCCATTTCTTTACTTCTCCTACGCTCTTATTTTTGATTTTTTTTAATTTTTAAATATAGCATATGTAAGGAAGAGTGTCTAAAATTTATCAGTTAAGTTTAAAGGATAAGAAAATGAATAACTGTTTACCCATCATCCATCTTAGATATGGAACACTCTAGAAACTTCATTTTTTTATTATATCCTTTTCTCTACTCCCCACTGCGTTAACCACTATCCTGAATTTTGTGCTAATCACTCCCTTGCTTTTCATTTTAGTTTTAATATCTATGAATACACCCCTAAACGATACTTCAAACTTCAAATAAACGGAATCCTATGTAATTTGCCTTTTTCACTCAACATTATTTTTTATTTTGCCATGTGGAGGCATATGGTTGTAGTTCATTCATTTTCACTGTTGTGTAATGGTCCATTGTGTGAATAAATTTCTTGATCTATTTCTCTTTCATCTTTAATCCCTTGTACAGTGGCTTTAATCACTCAAAATAATTTTTACACATTGATCCAAGTACTGTGTGGTATGTGTGAAGGGCTCAAGTATGTCATTATACTGCCTCAGAGACTTAAAAGCAGTCTTATAAAACGTTGAAATTTTTTTGGTTAATAATTTAATGCTTAATAGTGAGTTGGAATTACTTTGCTGCCTATTTGGGAGAATTGCTTGCTCTAAAATAGGGTTTCTTAATCTTGGCATTGACATTTGGGGCCGGATATTCTTTGTTATGGGGGCCGTTCTGTGCACTGTAGGATGTTTAGCAGCATCATCCCTGGTCTCTACCAACTAGTTACTGATAACAACCTCTCCCCAAGTTGTGACACTAAAAAATGTCTCCAGACATTGCCAAATATCCCCTGAAGGGCAGAACTGTCCTCGATTGAGAACACTGCTCTAAAGTATTAGGATTCAATGAAAAGTCACTGAATTATCAATGATTAACTGGAGATAATCATCAGAGCATTCATTTTATAAATATGCACTGTAACCTTCCTTTGACTTCCCTGCTGCCCCATCCCTGCTGGGGTTGATGACTGTGTAACAGGGGCATTTTCTTTGTCTTCTGGCGGTAGACCTTTCTTGGTCCTGGAGATTAGCCCTCTCTTGTTGCAAGTGCATTGGCAGTTTTGCTCTATTCTGGGGCCTAGTTCTGTTTTGCATTGTGAAGACTGCGTGTCTCCATTCTACCGACCTGCGACCATCTTTGCTCTAAACCTAACCGAGAGTTAGTCCTTACTTTGTGGGTCTGATAAGATGATTTATGCTTATTGCATTTATAAATTGCTTCTATTTCCCCCAAAGCAAAAAAAAAAAAAAAGAACATGTATTTTTTGAAATTGTCAGTTTAAAAAGTTAGAATACATACATGTTAATAAATTAAAATTCAAAAAGGCCATTGAGTTATAAGATGTACATGTTTTAATATACATTTTATAGCATTTTGAAACTTTATTAATTTAGGCATAAGAGTTTTAGAAAATATGCAGAATGGCAAAATCATGGGCTTTTTGACTTCTGAAATTTAAAATATGTTTAAGTAGTACATGTGTGTACATTTTTTTACAGTATAACATGAAATCCCAAAGAATTATAAAATTGGCTCCATCTAGTGTAGGAAAGTATTATAGAGCTAGGGGAGAAAATGTGTACTGGAAATCTCTTCTGGTACTTCATTAGGAAATTAGAAAAACAAATCAGAACTGGACTATAAGTTAAATTTGTGCTCTAGGAGACTTTTGAGTAGCCTGTAAGAGGGGCAGAAGTGACCTTCAGAGCATAATAGGAGAGGTCTTTATATATTGAAACATCAAAATCAAGTATGCATGACATTTTGTTCTAACAGCCTTGCCTTTTTGTCTTGGATAGGGGCCTTGTTTATGGTCACTATCAACAAACTCGGTGTGTCACTTCCATTTGTTATTCTCACTTCTACTTGGCCAACTCCCCACTTTTCCTGTATGGAATCATATCTGACAGTCATGTTCATAGCCCACTTATTATGGTTTCAGAACCCCACATAGTTTTCTTTATCATGCTGAAATTCTTTGTAGCTGCTACACAGCTTCTCACTACAATAGAGTAGGCCGCTATTTCTGGACCATGTTTAATCTTGTTTCCACTGAAGGTCTGCACATTCCTCGTTTCTCTCGATCAGTGTTTCCCAAATGTTAGCCATTCTCATGTAAACTTCACCACCATTGCCCCGTGTACATGGAAGCTTAAAAAAAAATCAAACAATTGCATTTTTTAAATTTAACCTTTTAATTTTTATTCACTGATTTTATTTAATATTTCAATTGGATACAAAGAAGAAAATTTCATTTTTCTTTTTTTTGTTCCCTATCACCAGCTTTTCTGTCCCTCCTGCCTTCTAGTCCTTGTCCCTGGACTGCTGTGCCTCATTAGTCCTGTTTTGTTTTATGAAGCTGTCCAATCCTCGGCTGAACGGTGAACTTCGGGAGGGGCTTCGTCACTGAGCTAAAAGTGTGTCTGGGGCCCATGCTTTTGGGGTTTCTCCAGTCTGTCAGGCCAGTAAATCTGGCCTTTTTTTTTTGTGAGTTAGAATTCTGTTCTATATCCTTCTCCAGCTCTGTCCAGGACCCTCTGTAGTGATCCCGGTCAGAGCAGTAAGTGGTGGTAGCTGGGCACCATCTAGCTGTACTGGACTCAGTCTGGTGGAGGCCTTGGTAGCTGTGGTCCATTAGTCCTTCGGACTAATCTTTTCCTTGTAGCCTGTTCTCTTCATTCTCCCTTGCTCCCGAAGGGATGAGACCAGTGTAGTATCTTAGATGGCCACTCACAGGCTTTTAAGACCCCAGACGCTACTCACCAAGGTAGAATGTAGAACACTGTCTTTATAAACTGTTATGCCAGTTAAGCTAGATGTTCCCCAAAACCATGGTCCCCACAGCCCTCTGCCCAGCAATTCAGTCCCTCAGGGAGTTTGGAAGTGTCTATGGAGCTTCCATGACCTTTCCTTGTACAAGTTGTGCTGGCTTCCCCAGTAATGTGTACTGTCTTATCCTTCACCAAAGTTACCACTTACCTGTTTAGTTCCCCCTCACCCCTCCCATCCCTTGTAACCAAAAAAGATTGTTTTTTTGTGTGTGTAAGCTTTTACATGAGTTATACAGTAGAGGTCTCATACAATATTTGTCCTTTTGTGATTGACTTATTTCACTCAGCATAATGTCCTCCAGTTTCATCCATGTTATGAGATGCTTCACAGATTCATCATTGTTCTTTATATAATACTCCATTGTGTGTATGCACCATAGTTTGTTTATCCATTCATCTGTTGATCGGCATCTAGGTTGTTTCCATCTTTTTGCTATTGTGAACAGTGCTTCAATGAATATGGGTGTGCATATGTCTATTAGTGTGACAGTTCTGATTTCTCTAGGATATATTCCTAGGACTGAGATTGCATTTTGTAGTGCTTTTTTTTTTTGTGGTGCTGACGTTTTCATTGTTCCTCTTACTCTCCTGGGCTGAGTTCCTTTGGTTTGTGGATTTTTTTTTTCATTTCTTTTGTTTTTGTAGGTTTTCTTTTTACTGAGACTTTCTGTTTTTCTTCTTTATTTTGATGAGTAGGTTTGTTAACTTTCTTTGTGGTTACCTTGAAATTTACCCTTATCTTGGTATCGCTTGGCTTCCTCTCCATTAGAAGGTTCTATACCTACACCGTTTATTCCCTCTTTTATTGTTCTGATGCTGTTGTCATTTACAGATTAATCTCTCTGGTTTCCTTTTGTAATTCTTTTTGGTTTTGCATAGTCCTTAAGAGTTCATTTCCTAGGTTGGTATCTGGCTAGTACAATCCTGTGTCCTATATTCAGTCTGTGATCTGATATTGTTTGTTCTCAGATCAAAGGACTCCCTTTAATAAGTCTTGTAAGTTCTGTTTGGTTTTTACATAGTTGCTTAATTTCTATTTATCTGGAAATGACCTATTTTTACCGTCATATTTGAACGAGAGGTTTGCAGGATATATTATTCTTGGCTGGCAATTTTTTTCTTTCAAGGTTTTATATATGTCATCCCATTGCCTTCTTGCCTGCATGGTTTCTGCTGAATAATCCGAGCTTAGCCTTATTGTTTCTCCTCTGTATGTGACTTTTTTTCTCGAGCTGCTCTCAGGATTCTTTGTTTGTCTTTGGTTTTAGTGAGTGTGATTATGATATGCCTTGGTGATTTTCTTTCAGGGTCTATCCTATATGGGGTTCATTGAGCTTTTTGGATGGTCAGCTTTTCATCTTTCATGATATTGGGAAAGTTTTCTGTCAGCAGTTCTTCAATGATCCTCTCTGTGTTTTCTGTTTTCTCCCCCTGCCCTCGGACTCTGATCACTCAAAGGTTTTTGCTTTTGATTGTATCCCACATAATTCTCAGGGTTTCTTCATTTTTCTTCGTTCTTTTTTCTGATTTTTCCCAAAAAGAGTTGTATCCAAGTGTTTGTTTTCAATTTTGCTGATCCTGTCTTCCGTCATTTCAAACCTGCTCCTCAGCCCTTCTATGACACTGTCCATTTCTGAAATCTTGTTGTTTATCTTTTGGATTTCTAATTGCTGTTTTTGTATGATTTCTACTTGTGAATTTGTTTTAGCATTTTGTTCCGCTATTATTTTCTTGAATTCTTCCATTTTTTGGTCTGTATTTGCCATGAATTTGTCTGCCCTTTCCATGAATCTGTCATTTTTGTCTTTTTTTTGCCTCAACTCTTGGATAATTCTGAATATTAGAGATTTGAATTCCCTATAAGTTAGGTCTAGTACCTTTTCTTCTACTGGAAGGTCATCTGGTGTTTTATTTTGGATGCCTACTGGAACCATCCTGTCTTGTTTTTGTAAATGTTTTGATATTGTCTGCTGTCTTCGGGGCATTCAGTGGTTATTTTCCTCGTTTATTGATGGTAGATTTGTTTGTTTCATCCTGCTTTTTTATTTTATTTGGTTATGTCTGGGCAGGCAGGCTGTGCGTTCTTTGTTGTTTGCTTGTCTGTGGGCACTATAGTTTCTACCTCCTTCTCCAATGGGCAGGGTCAGTCACTCAGGTATGTTACAGCAGGGCAGGTCCAGCTGAAGGGGAGTTGCTGGGATAGGTTTTTTGTAGCACGTACCAGGGCTGACAGTGCAGACCGGGAATCAGTGCAGGGAAGGTTCCAGTAGGCTGTGCCTGTGTTGCTTGGGAGTGTGATGTTCAGCACATGGTGCAGGTAGGCAGGAAGGAGGGGGTAGATTGTGAAGTATGGAGCTAAAATGGGTTTGGGAAGGTGAGAGAGAGGAGACAGGATCAGGAGCCAAAGACATACACACAAACAAAAAAAAGTGCCAAGGGAGCTTGCTTTTGGAGTGGAGAGATGAGAGACTGAGAAATGGGGAAAAACAAAAATGAAAAAAAAAAAAGAAAAAGGGTAAAAGAAAAAAATGAATAAATCGAGAAACTGGAAATGAAGAAAGACAAAAAGGGAATAAGAAAGAGAAGAAAACTAAACAAAGAAATTAAAAAAAAAAACAACAACAACAAAAGCAAACAAGAAAAAAGAAATGCCCCTAGGGATGTCCCTATGCATCTGTGCAGAGTAAGGGACTAGCTTCCAAGCCACGTGGTACTGTCCAGCTAGAAGGGGCTCTCAAGCCGAGAAAAGGAAAAGAAAACAAACAAACAAATCAAAACAGAACAAATCATTGCAAACAAACAAAAAAGCCCCGGGGGTCCCACCAGCGTGGCAGCATGGGCAGGGAAGCAGTTTCACAGTTGAGCAGTGTTTCACAACCTTTCAGGAAGAAGCAAAGATAGTGCACGGAGCCAGATACTTGAGAGAAAGGAGGGAGAGGTGGTGAGAGGTAAGGAGGAAATCTAAAGAAGCGGAGAAAAGCAACACCAACAGCCAACAAATGACACTCAGGGAGCTTGCCAGTGTGGGCGGGTAGAATCCAAGTGGCACTGGGGGGAAGCTTGTGCTTCCCAGCCAATAGACTGTGGCTGCAGGAAGCAGAGGAGGCTAAATGGGGGTGAAGAAGGGTGGGGGCTGGGAAAGCCTCTATCGTGGGTTACCGGTTGTTCTGTATCCTGCTGGAAGCTTGGTGAAGCTTTCTCGTACCTCCTGTTCGCTGATCTCCGATAGGAGTCCAAGATGGCGGATCCATGCTTTGGTAGCTGATAGGGGACCTCTGCATGTATCTCTCCTCGTGCTCTGTTCTCTGTCAGTTTCTTATTCCATTCTGTGCTTCGGTGAGTTCTTTATCTCTTCATTTGATGGTTAGGTTTTCAGGATTGACGTGTGACTCTGTTTGACTTAGTTTTTCTGATCTTTGCTGCAGAGGGATGGCTTAGTGCTTCTGACTATAGCGCCATGTTGCTCAGAAGTCCAAATATTTCATTTTTCAAATATTTATCATTGTATTATGATGTATATGTATATGTTTATACTGTATATATTGTGCTGGTGGTTATGAGTTGCCATAAACAATTGCATTTTAAAGGAAGTGCTATAATAAATGGAAGCCACAAGTGGAAATAATTGTAAAATAAATGAAATTGGAAGAAAGTTGTTAGACTCTTATTAGGTGTATTGTCTGGAAGAGTCTGAGCCTTAAGTGTGTGCTTTTTGTGACAAAAGGCAAGTGTTGAGAAATGGAAGACATCCTAGCACCAGACGGAGACTTTCCCTGGGATGAAAGAAATTTCAAAGGTCCTTTCTCACTGTGTGATTCCATGGTTGTTTAATGTGGAGTCTCTGTGTCTGTATTTGAGATCATTTTGTATCCGACACTTTGGGAAACTTTGCTGAAGATTTACCACCCTTGCCAAAAAGAGTTCAACATTCTCCCCCAAATTTTGGACTTTGTTTCCCCAAGAAAACTTTTTTTTTTTAAATAATTTTGCTGTTGAAAACATACACAGCAAAACATGTATCAATTCAACAATTTCTACATGCACAATTCAGTGACACTGATTACATTCTTCAAGGTATGCAGCCATTCTGACCTTCCTTTCCCGAATTACTCCTCCACCGTTAATATAAACTCACTGCCTCCTATTTAACCTTTTGAGTTGGTGTTGTCAGTTTGATCCCGTGTAAATAGTTCCCAAGAAAACCTTTTTGAATAATTCTTTTCTCTTCTGAGCACTTCCTTACTGCCTCTTCCATTAACAAGTATAAATTGTGCTTATGTGCTGGGTTATATATATTTTTTCTTTTGTTGTAATTTCACATTTTCATACTCTCTTTTCCAACCAGATGAAGTTATTTGAAGACAAACACTGTGCATTTCTTCTTAATGTTTCTTTCTAGCGAACGCCATTAATTTAACTTGTACTTGGTATAAATATCCAGGGAATCCTGCTTCATTCCCTAGTTTGTTATTTCACAGCAGATCGTGGTCAAAAGTGGCCAGAAAAAGCATCATTGTCAATTAATTAATCATTTAACCCATTGACAAATAGTCATTGAGTGCCTGCTCTGGGCTGGGAATTGTGCATGGTTAAAGAATGAAGTGGTGAACTAAGCGGACATGGTTCATGCTTTCATGGAATTTAGAGTCTAGAGCGGGGTGTGGGGTACAGACAACGCAAGAGGCAGCTCCAGTGCAAGGTTCTAATTTAAGAATTAGTTTGCTTTTCTGATCATTGGGTAGCTCACATAAACTTGGAACAGAGAATCCAAGTGAGAAGAGTGCGGCTTTGGTGTTTCAAACCCCAAATCTGCAGCTCATTAACTTCTTGACTGTAGGCAAGTTACTCACTTCACTCCTTGGCCCTTAATTTTTTTTTTTTTTTAAGTAATAATGATAATAAAATAACCAGTTGCTACCAAGTCAGTTCTGACTCATGGCGACCCCATGTGTTTCAGAGTAGAACTGTGCTCGGTAGGATTTTTAATGGCTGTGATCTTTTGGAAGCAGATCACCAGGACTTTTTTCTGAGACAGCTCTGGGTGGATTTGAACCACCAACCTTTCGGTTAGTAGCCTAGGACTTAACCTTTTTGGCCACCCAAAACCCATTGCCGTCGAGTCGATTCCGACTCATAGCGACCCTATAGGACAGAGTAGAACTGCCCGGTAGAGTTTCCAGGGAGCGCCTGGCGGATTCGAACTGCCGACCCTTTGGTTAACAGCTGTAGTGCTTAACCACTATGCCACCAGGGACTCAGTTTTTTTTTTTTTTTTTTTTGCTTGTTTGTTTGTTTAAATAAAGAGAGTAAATAAACATGAGGTGTGATATCCATATATAAGGTACAGTATCAGTTTGAGGACATGATGTAGAATTCTTTGTGTTCTCTGCTCCTCTCTCTCTCTCTTAAAAAATAAGGCAGAGACATAATTTCATTATTTTTTAAAAGTTTTCTAATTTCCTGCCTAGCACACTAGAAAGTGAAAATACATTGATCCTTGATCCATTATTAGAAACCAAACATCCTTGTTAATGGAAAATTCATTCTGGATGGTGCTTAAAGATTGTAAATACATACAATTTCCAGATTATCTGTTTAAATTAATAAATGATTTGAGAATTTAGAGTTATTTCAAAAACATTTCTTTCTTAACAGTCTAAGGTCCTTGATATATCACTGATTATCTCAAGTATATGGAATAGTGTCTGGAATGTAGTAGGAGCTCAATAAATTTTTGTTGAGTGAATGAATGAATTTTAATAAAAATATTTTGATTCTTCTTTTATTCATGAATTTGCCTACATCTCTTAAAGAAGAACCAATATCGTCTGATATTAGAAGCCAGATAAGCTTGAATAAAACCTGTTGCTGTCGAGTCTATTCCAACTCATAGTGACCCTATAGGACACAGTAGAACTGCCCCATAGGGTTTCCAAGGGGCGGTTGGTGGATTCGAACTGCTTACCTTTTAGTTAGCAGCTGAGGTTGTAACCACTGTGCCACCAGGACCCTGAGCTTGAGTAAAAACCAAAAAACCAAACCTGTATTCATGGAGTCAATTCCGACTCATAGTAACCCAATAAGACAGAGTAGAACTGCCCCGTAGGATTTCCAAAGGGCGGCTGGTGGATTCAAACTGCTGACCTTTGGGTTTGCAGCTGTGCATAGCTCTTAACCACTGCACCACCAGGGCTCCAGGCTTGTATAGGAGTGCTTATTATTCTCTATAGCTCCATCACTGCCCTCTTGACAGGTAGTTAGTACTTTGCTGTTGTTGTTGTTAGGTACCAATGAGTCGGCTCCAACTCATAGCGACCCCATGTACAACATAACGACACACTGCCTGGTCCTATGCCATCCTCACAGTTGTTGTTATGCTCCAGTCCGTTGTTACAGCCACTGGGTCAGTCCAGCTCGTTGAGGGTCTTTTTTTTGGCTGACGCTCTACTTTGCCAAGCACAATGTGCTTCTCCAGATTATGCTTAGTAAATGTTAAAGGAAGAATTTAATAGCTTTCCTTAGGCACTAATTTTTTTTTTTTTTTTAAGGACACACACTTAATTTTTTCGGCAAGGACTTAATTTTTCCTTTATAGTCACTTCTTGGGAGTATCACTTGAATTTACATAGACTGTTAATTTAAAATATTGGTTATTTTAACATTTCACTATCAACATAAATATATACTTTGATTACAGGCAAGACTCCCTAGAGTGTGAATTAGATAGAGATCGCTAATGTGTATCGAGTTTATCATGATTGATTGGATTTAATCAACAGACAGGAAGGATTTTTGTGCAAATATATTTTTTTCTCATTTTAAATTCTTTTTGCTCAGCATAACTGAAACAGAATGTCATTAGTATAAGAGTGAGTGTTTGAGATGCTTCAGAATTTTATTATTTGAAATTTATTTTACTATGTGAAATAAATTTTGTTTTATTATGTGATATTTGATTATTTATGCAAACTTAACATAAGGTGATCTACTGAGCACAAAGAGGTTTGATTTGTACAGTTTTGCTTATTTAAACACATGATTTCCTCCTTGGCTTCTGAGTATGTTTATATAATAAAAATATAAATTAAAAACATAACTGACAGAATGAGAGCAGGAATCTTCCTTGGACTGGAATTTTGTCACTGGCTAATGGTTGAAAAGGCATAGTTAATTGTCCCCTATCAGAAGAAGTTACATATAACCACTTAACATCTTAAAACTGCTGCCAACGAGTCAATTTTGACTCAAAGTGACCTTATAGAACAGAGTAGAACTGCCACATAGGGTTTTCAAGGTTGTAAATCGTTACAGGAGCAAATCGCCAGGTCTTTCTCCAGCAGAGTGGCTGGTGGGTTCAAACCACCTACCTTTCAGTTAAAAGCTGAGCACTTTAACCACTGCATCACCAGGGCTCCTATACGTAAAATCTTAGCTTTTAGTTATTCATTATATAATTATGACAATAAATTATGTCATTCACAAATTTATCTAGACCTTTCGTGAACTCACATGTATTTAGAATCTATACAACCTCTTCAAATATCGTTTCAAAAGCATGTTTACCGCTGCCTCCAAATAACAACTTTTGTTTGTCCTAGACCTTGAAGTTCTTCCATGCTCTAAGAGCTAACTTTTCATTACATACAGTGTTCTGAAGTAGGGTCCTTGTTCCCTTTATTACACACAGTATTCTGAAATTGGGCCCTTGTTCCTCCCATTACGTTGATTGAGTTTTTTCGGTACATTTTTACGTACTGTGCCGAGTACTTTCTATACCTTACCTCATTTAATCCTCACATTACTCTATGAAATAGGTAAGATTAGTATCACCACTTTACAGATGAAGATTTGAAGACTCAGAAAAGTGAAACAATTTGGGTAAGATGAAGCCAGATACTAAACAGAGTGGTGTGTGTTTGTGTGTGTGTGTATGTGTACATTTAACCACCACGCTATGCTGGTTTCCACCTCAAAAAGTAGTGCTAAGTTTAGATCCGTAGGAGAGACGTGTCAGTTATTCATGCATTTATAACTTAGTAGATCTTGCAAAGGTTTGCGGCCCGTAGGTTGAGACCACTGACATGGATCTTTACTACTTCTTATACAGATTGAAACGATCACACTTCAGTATGTTGACTTGCATACAACAATAGCATCATTGTCCAAAGAAACAGTCAGTCTCCACCTTCAGCTCAGTTATTGGAATACAAATATTTTAAATTAATGAATAGACTAGAAAGACTTGCTGACATTGTATCCCTTTTCTTCTTTACCGTGTTCCCTTTTCAGACTCTGCCTTGTACCCTAAAGGATTTAGGTGGTTCTGTGAACCCCTGGAGGAGTCCCTGCGTGGTGCAAACGATTAATGCGCTTGGCTGCTAACCAAAAGGTTGGGTGGTTTGGGTCCACCTAGAGGCTTCTTGGAAAAAAAGGCCTAGTGATCTACTTCTGAAAAATCAGCCATCTGAAAACTCTCTGGAACACAATTCTACTCTGACACACAAGGGGTTGCCATGGGTTGGAATCAAATTGATGGCAACTTTTTTTTGGTGAACCCCTGGTGCCCTGATACCTCATTCTGAAATGGAAACAGTAGAAGGGTGGATTCACCTTCCTTAGCAACCAGGACCTTAGTGCAGGTGATCTGTTGAGGCCACTTCTAATAGTTGAATACTATGTTGCTTTACACTATTTTAATATCTTGACCCCTGCTTAGAAGGAGAAAGAAACCAATATGTTGATGTTGTTGTGGTTGTTAGGTGCTGTGGAGTTGGTTCTGACTCATATTGACCCTTCCCACAACAGAATGAAACATTGCCTGGTGCTGTGCCATCCTCACAGTTGTTGTTATGCTTGAGCCCATTGTTGCAGCCACTGTGTCAGTCCATCTTGTTGAGGGTCCTCCTCTTTTTCGCTGACCCTCTACCTTACCAAGCATGATGTCCTTCTCCAGGGACTGGTTCTGCCTGATAACATGTCCAAAGTATGTGAGACGAAGTCTCGCTATCCTTGTTTCTAAGGAGCATTCTGGCTGTACTTCTTCTAAAACAGATTTGGTCGTTCTACTGGCAGTCCATGGTATGTTCCATATTCTTCGCCAACACCATAATTCAAAGGCATCAATTCTTCTTCAGTCTTCCTTATTCGTTGTCCAGCTTTCACATGCATCTGAGGTGATTGAAAACACCATGGCTTGGGTCAGGCGCACCTTAATCCTCAAAATGACATTTTTGCTTTTTAACAGAGATCTTTTGCAGCACATTTGCCCAGTGCAATGAATTGTTTTGATTTCTTGACCGCTGCTTCCATGGACGCTGATTGTGGATCCAAATAAAATGAAATCCTTGACATCTTCAGTATTTTCTCTGTTTATCATGATGTTACTTATTCGTCTAGTTGTGAGGATTTTTGTTTTCTTTATGTTGAGGTGTAATCAATACCGAAGACTGTGGTCTTCGGTGTGCATCAGTAAGTGCTTCAAGTCTTCTTCACTCTCAGCAGTCAGGGTTGTGTCATCTGTAACCTATACGGTAGATGATGATAGTGGTGGTGGTGTACTCTACTTCTTCAATCCTCAATACCCTTAAGACAGAGGCAGAGACTGTCATGGTTTGAATTATGTCCCCCCAAAAATGTGTGTATCAATTCGGCTGGTCCATGATTCCCAGAATTGTGTGGTTGGCCTCCATTTTGTGATTGTAATTTTATGTTAAAGAGGATTAGAGTGGGCTTGTAACACCATCCTTACCCAGGTCACATCCCTGATCCAATGTAAAGGGAGTTTCCCTAGAGTGTGGCCTGCACCACCTTTTATCTTACAAGAGATAAAAGGAAAGGGAAGCAAGCAGAGAGTTGGGGACCTCATACCACCAAGAAAGCAGTGCCAGGAGCAGAGCGCGTCCTTTGGACCTGGGGTCCCTGTGCAGAGAAGCTCCTAGTCCGGGGGAACATCGATGAGAAGGCTGACAGAGAGAGAAACCCTTTCTCTGGAGCTGACACTCTGAATTTGGACTTTTAGCCTACTTTACTTTAAAGAAATAAATTTATCTTTGTTGAAGCCATCCACTTGTGGTATTTCTGTTAGAGCAGCACCAGATGACTAAGACAGAATTTGGTACCGAGAGAGTGGGGTGCTGCTCTAACAGATACCTAAAATGTGGAAGCAGTTTTGAAACTCTGAAACTGTGAGGAGTGGCAATGGCAGAGGACCAGCAGCAGCAGAGAACCTGCAGTGGTAGAGAAGCGGCAGCGGCAGAGAAACAACAGCAGCAGAACCAGAAGACTGGCGCTAGACGGCGCTGGAGCTGACCTACAGAGCGAGACAGCTGAGTGCCTGTGCACAGGAGGCTTCCTGGCAGAGTGAGGTGCCTCCAGGCACTTATTGGTGGACCTAGGCTTGCCGACCCATGGAGCAAGGTAGCTGAGTGCCTGTGTGTGCACAGGAGGCTTCCTGGCAGAGTAGGGTGCCTCCGGGCACTTACCGGTAGAGCTACAGAGCTTTGGAACACTTGCCCCAGCAAGGCAGATGAGGGCATGAGACCCGAGGAGCCAAGAGGCCAAGAAACCAGGAAACAGAAGCTGAAGAGGCAAGGGACACAAGAAGCCAAGCTGCCTCTCACAAGGTATGGCCATGACCTCAGGTGTTTCAAAGGTTGGAGCCATGGCCTCTGGTGCTTCTAAGGGTGGAGTTGCCACTCAGATGGTCTAGGAGAATGGTGCACCTAAAGCTGAGGGAGCAGAGTTGCTGTCCCAGTGGGCCTGGAAGGTAGAGCTGAAGCCCAGGGCCAAGGGGCCACCACTCAGAATCTGGAGGTGTGGCCAATACCTAGAGTCTGGAGGGTAGGGCTATTGTGCAAACTGTCTCAGAGAACAGAGGATTATTTTCAAAGCCTTGAGGGTTAACGTAATGTGTCCTCCTGACTTGCTTGGTGCCAGTTATCCCTTCTTTTCCTCTAGTTTCTCCCATTTGTAATGGAAATGTCTAGTTTATGCCTGTTCTGCCATTGTACCTTTGGAAGCAGATAACTCGTATACTAGATTTCACAGATGAAGAGGAATTTTTGGATTTTGGACTTGGAGTTAAGACTTTTGCTATGATATGATGGGGTGAATATGTTTTCCATGTTGCAAGGATGTGATTTTTTGGGGGCCAAAGGGTGGAATGTCATGGTTTGAATTATGTCCCCCAAAAATGTGTGTATCAATTTGGCTGGTCCATGATTTCCAGAATTGTGTGGTTGGCCTCCATTTTGTGATTGTAATTTTATGTTAAAGAGGATTAGAGTGGGATTGTAACACCATCCTTACCCAGGTCACATCCCTGATCCAATGTAAAGGGAATTTCCCTAGAGTGTGGCCTGCACCACCTTTTATCTTACAAGAGATGAAAGGGAAGCAAGCAGAGAATTGGGGACCTCATACCACCAAGAAAGCAGCGCCAGGAGCAGAGCACGTCCTTTCAACCTGGGATTCCTGTGCAGAGAAGCTCCTCGTCTGGGGGAACATCGATGAGAAGGCTGACAGAGAGAGAAACCCTTTTCCTGGAGCTGACGCTCTAAATTTGGACTTTTAGCCTACTTTTACTGTAAAGAAGTAAATTTGTCTTTGTTGAAGCCATCCACTCATGGTATTTCTGTTAGAGCAGCACTAGATAACTAAGACAGAGACATTATGCATTCATATTTGCTTTTCAGTCTTTTATTTTTTAAAAATTTTATTGTGTTTCAGGTGAAAGTTTACAGTGCAAATTCGTTTTTCATTCAAAAGTTTTATACACAAATTGTTTTGTAACGTAAGTTGCAATCCTTACAATGTGTCAGCACTCTCCCCCTTTCCCTTTTCACCCTGGGTTCTCAGTGTCCTTTCATCCAGTTTTCCTGTCCATTCCTGCCTTCTCGTCTTTGCTTTTGGGCAGGTGTTGCCCATTTGGTCTTGTATACTTGATTGAACTAAGAAGGACATTCCTCACGTGTGTTATTATTTGTTTTATAGGCCTGTCTAACCTTTGGCTGAAAGGTGGACTTTGGGAGTGGCCTCAGTTCTGAGTTAGCAAGATATCAGGAGCCATAGTCTTGGGGGTTCCTCTAGTAACCATTAGACCAGTAAGTCTGGTCTTTTTTTGTGAATTTCAGTTTTGTTCTATATATTTCTCCCACTCTGCCTGGGACATGCTATTATGATCCCTGTCAAAGCAATCGGTGGTGGTAGCTGGGCACCATCTAATTCTTCTGGGTTTGGACTGGTGGAGGCTGTGGTTCAAGTGGTCCATTTGTCCTTTGGACTAATGTTTTCCTTGTGTCTTTGGTTTTCTTCACTCTCCTTTGCTCTGAATGTGGTGGGACCAATAGATGTATCGTAGATGGCCGCTTGGAAGCTTTTAGAACCCCAGGTGCTACTCACCAAAGTAGGATACAGAACTTTTTCTTTACGAACTATTTTATACCAATTGACCTGGATATCCCCCGAGACCATGGTCCCTAGCCCTCAGCCCCAATAACTCAGTCCCACAAGGTGTTTGAATATGTCTAGGAAGCTTCTGTGACTTTGCCTTGGTCAAGTTGTGCTGACTCTCCCTATACTGTGTGTTATCTTTCCCTTCACCAAAGTTAACGTTTTTGTTAACTTCGGGAGTGATTTTCCCTCCCTGCCTCTCCCTTGACTCCTAACCATCAAAGATTGTTTTTTACTTTGTGTCAACCTTTTCCTGGGTTTTTATAATAGCGGTGTCATACAAATGAGCCCTGTTGGCACACTGGTTAAAGCAGTTGAACGCTAACCGAAAGGTCAGCAGTTCGAAACCACCATCAGCTCTTCGGGAGAAAGATGTGGCAGTCTGCTTCCATAGAGATTTACAGCCTTGGAAACCCTTTGGGGTCACTATAAGTTGGAATTGACTTGATGGCAGTGGGTGTGGTTTTGGGTCGGTCTCATATAATATTTGTCCTTTTGTGATTGACTTATTTCACTCAGAAAAGTGCCCCCCAGATTCATCCATGTTGTGAGATGTTTCTCAGATTCATCACTGTTCTTAATGGTTGCATAGTACTCCATTGTGTGTATGTACCGTAATTTGTTTATCCATTCATCTGTTAATGGGCACTTAGGTTGTTTCCATCTTTTTTTCTGTTGTGAATAATGTGCAGTGAACATGGGTGCACATATGTCTATTTGTGTGACGGCTCTCAATTCTCTAAGATACATTCCTAGGAGTGGGATTGCTGGATCATATGGTATCTCTAGCTTTTTAAGGAGGTGCCATATTGTTTTCCGTAGCGGTTGTATCATTTTACATTCCCACCAGCAGTGCATAAGAGTTCCAGTCTCCCTGAAACCTCTCCAACATTTGTTATTTTCTGTTTTTTTTTTTTTTTTTCCCATTAGTGCCAGTAATGTCAGGGTGAGATGGAATGTCATCGTAGTATTGATTTGCATTTCTCTAATGGCTAATGATCGAGCATTTCCTCAAGTGTCTGTTAGCTGCCTGAATGTCTTCTTTGGTGAAGTGTCTGTTCATATCTTTTGCCCGTTTTTAAATTGAGTTATTTGTCTTTTTGTTGTTGAAGTGTTGAGGTATTATATAAATTTTAGAGGTTAGAGTCTAGTTGGATATGTTGTGACCAAAAATTTTTTCCCAGCGTATAGGTTCTCTTTTTACTCTTTTGATGAGCGTGAGTGTTTAATTTTTATGAGCACCCAGTTCTCAAGTATATCTTCTGCTGTTTGTACATTGTTATTTATGGTTCGTATTGTATTTAGGCCATGTATTAGAGTCTCTGGTGTTGTTCCTATTTTTAATTCCATGATCTTTATTGTTTTAGGTTTTACATTGAGGTCTTTGACCCATTTTGAGTTAGTTTTTATGTATGATGTGAAGTATAGATCCTGTTTGATTTTTTTAAATTAGTTTAAAAAAATTTTACAATTAAAAAGAAGTCCAAATTTTTCTTTATAAATGAGTTTAGGAGTTAATTACTAAATGGAAAGGAGAACACCACAATTTTAAAGTTCTGAAGCGGAGGATTTTATTTATTGTGAAGTCACATTGTAAGTAACTTTGGCCTCCCACACTGGCGAGGGCCTTATCTTTTCCTGTTTACCCAGATAAGGAAAGTAAATTGCATTTTTACTAAATTTCTCATTTGAAGAGATTTATCAGAGTGGCGTAATCTCATCAGTGTTTCCCTCAGCAAACTTTATGTTGTCTCACCTACTTGGCTTATATTGTAGATTGTGGTCTGCTTCTTGCAAATACCATGTTGTCATTTATAGATAAAGAAACAGCAGTGTCTGAATTGCCTTTAATGCAGGAACAAGTATTTCTTTTGAAATGAACCCTAAGAATATCAGAGATCTCAAGGTAGGGAATTAATCTGTTGTATTGATTATTATATTAAACAAAACAGCTAGCCTTACGTTTTATATATTTATCCCTTTATTAATTCCTTAAAAATTCATTTCATACAGAATTTGAGATGTCTCTTTGTAGATTATATTTTTGTTCTCAGGACAGTTTTTAAACAGTTAAAAAACTCAATTCTTCTTCCTGGATGTTTGTATAAGCATCTAAACTATTCTTTAATAATGTTGGCATAACTCTAAAACAAGTTTACCTGGAGTCACGTTAGTCTTTTCTGTATTTCCTTTTCAACCGTGAAGGGCTTCGTTGTGTGCCAGGTACAATGAGCAGTCTTTCAGAGGATGCTGCCCCATAATTGTTATGGGGAGCTCTATTCTTGGTAGTAGAAAAAAATATAAAAACAGGATGAAAGCAATAACGGTGATTGAGTGGGACCGAAGAGCTATTTCTGTAGCTAGATAGTCATTAAAAATTCCCTTCAGTTATGCTGTTAGGCTTTTGACTTGGAATTGCTGGACCAATTCCTAGTAACTTTGTGTCCCATTCCCCTCCTCCCCCGCCCCAATACTTTATTTATGAAAGTGAATTGTGTCCAGCAACTAGACCAGTTGCTGTTGAATGAGTTCCTACTTATGGTGACCCCATGTGTGTCAGAGTAGAACTGTCCTCTGTATGGTTTTTAATGGTTAATTTTTTTACTAGTATATTACCAGGCCTTTCATGTGAGGCATCTTGGGGTGGACTTGCACCTCCAACTTTTCAGTTAACAGTCGCGTGTATTAACCATTTGAGCTACTCAAGGACTCTGTTCAGCAACTGAAAGCTTCCAAACAAAGAGTATAGAGTTAGGCTTCCCATTTATGCCTGTTGACTTCCTTTCTAATTAATGAAATGCCATCCTCAAATACTACTTCATAGGCCCTTCATTACCTGATGTTTTTTCATTTTGTCATTCATCCGTCATCCATCCATCCCCCCACCCACCCACGCATCCACCCATCAATCTATTCATCCAGAAAATATTTATTGAGCACTTACAGTATGCCAGCGACTGAGAATAAAATAAATACAAGGGGTCCTACCCTCCAAGGACAGAAGACAATCAAACACACAAAATGATTAGTAATAGATTAACCACTATAAAAGAAAAAGACAACATGCTGAGGTAGAGAAAAATGTAAGTAGGTATTTCTGTTTCAGGTAGATGGTCAGGGAGGACCCTGTGAGGAGACTTAAGACCTGTATGACCTCCTCTGAAAGACAAGGAGGAGCCAGCCATGTGAAGAGGTAGTTGGAGGAGGGTCTAGGCATTGTGTCCTCCCTGCCTATTCATTTGATATGCATGTGTATGTAAGTCTTAGATTTCTCTGGTGTGAGCCTCTGAGCCTCTCTCTTCCCTGCAGCATTGTGAACAGTGCCTCTCATATGCCTGGGAAATCAATAAATGTTTAAGTTGAAGGACCTTTCGGTGGCATCTTATTTTCCCAGAATGTGAGCTTATTAAGGTGTGGAGAAGAGGAGATGTGCTTGTTAATCTTTTTATTTTTTTTTCTTTAAATTTTTTTATTGTACTTTAGATGAAGGTTCAAAGAACAAATAGTTTCTCATTAAACAGTCAGTACACATATTGTTTGATGACATTGGTTAACAACCCCACGACATGTCAACACTCTCCCTTCTCAACCTTGAGAACCTTTTTTTTTTTTTTTGGTGAAAATATACATAGCCAAAGTTACACCATTTCAAAAGTCTCTACATGTACAATTCAGTGACATCGATTACATTCTTCCAGTTGTGCTGCTATTCTCACTGTCCTTTTCCAAATGATTCCATTACTGTTATCTTCAACTCGCTGTCCCCTAGGCTTCCCATCAAACCTTTTGAGTTGCTGTTGTCAATTTGATCTCACATAATTTTTTTTTTTGTACCTTAGATGTAGGTTTGCAGAACAAATAGTTTCTCATTAAACAGTTAGTACACATATTGCCCTATGACAATGGTTACCAACCCCATGACATGTCAACACTGTCCCTTCTCAACCTTGGGTTCCCTATCACCAGCTTTCCTGTCCCCTCCTGCCTTCTAGTTCTTGTCCCTGGACTGCTGTGCCTCATTAGTCCTGCTTTGTTTTATGAGGCTGTCTAATCCCCAGCTGAATGGTGAACTTCGGAAGGGGCTTCACCACTGAGCTAAAAGGGCTTTTTCTGATTTTTCCTCAAACAGAGTTGTATCCAAGTGTTTGTTTTCAATTTCGCTGATCCTATCTTCCGTCGTTTCAAACCTGCTCCTCAGCCCTTCTGTGACACTGTCCATTTCTGAAATCTTGTTGTTTATCTTTTGGATTTCTAATTGTTGTTTTTTGTATGATTTCTAGTTGTGAATTTATTTTAGCATTTTGTTCTGGTATTATTTTCTTGAATTCTTCCATTTTTTTGTCTGTATTTTCCATGAATTTGTCTATTTTTTCCTCATTTTTGTCTGTATTGCTTCAATTCTTGGATAATTCTGAATATTAGAGATTTGAATTCCCTATCAGTTAGGTCTAGTGCCTTTTCTTCTACTGGAAGGTCATCTGGTGTTTTATTTTGGACACCTAGTGGAACCATCCTGTCCTGTTTTTGTAAATGTTTTGATACTGTCTGCTGTCTTCGGGGCATTCAGTGGTTATTTTCCTCCTTTATTGATTGTAGAGTTGTTTGTTTCATCCTGCTTTTTTTATTTTATTTGGTTACGTCTGAGCAGGCGCTGTGCGTTCTTTGTTGTTTGCTCGTCTGTGGGCACTATAGTTTCCACCTCCTTCTTCAATGGGCAGGGTCATTCACTCAGGTATGGTACAGCAGGGCAGATCCAGTTGAAGGGGAGTTGCTGGGGTGTTTGTGATTCTTGAGAGTGCTTTTTGAGTTTCATAACCACTTTCATGGTACTCTTTAGTTACCTCATAAGGCTTTCACTTGAAAATTCAAAGCATGTCCATAGCAATTCCAAGTGGATCCTTCAAAAAATTAAACTGTAGAAGTACAGACTTTTTTATTCTGCAAATAAAGGGAGTTTATTCTTGGGTATTTTCCTGTAACTCTTAAAGAGATTATTTACAAAATATATATAATTATATATTATAGTATTTTATATTATGTATTAGTAATTCCCCAAACCTGACTTCGTATTAGAATCTTATGAAACTCTTTAAAAAAAAAAAAAATTCAAAACCGTATCCCTGGAGAATCTCATTCAGTAGTTTGTTTGTGGAAAGACCCTTGGCATTTATACTTTGAAAAGCTTCTGAATTTCTTTTAAGGGGATGAGATGGGGAGAAGGTCCCTCAGATTATTCTGAAAGGAATGTAGATTTAGGGACCATCGACTGGGTCATAATGAAACATTTGAACACTTAGGTAGATGCCCCCTAAATTGTATGTAAAAGGTAGTTTATGAGCAAGTATTGTCCTGGCCTACAGCAAGCCCTCTAATGTTAACTATTGTGAGTTTAAGTATGAGTTTAACGAAGAGAGCAATAGCTGTTGAAAGGAAAGATATAAGAAAATGGCATGATTTGGAAGGAATAAAACATTTAATATCCAAATAAAATAAGAATTGTGAGCTGTGATATTGTTGTTGTTAGGTGCTGTCAAGTTGGTTCTGACTCACGTTGACCCTATGTACAACAGAACAAAACACTGCCCGGTCTTGTGCCAGTCTCAACAATCATTGCTTTGTTTGAGCCCATTGTTGCAGCCACTTTGTCAATCCACGTTGTCTTCCTCTTTTCTGCTAACCCTGTACTTTACCAAGCATGATGCTAGACTGCATATTGCAAGTTGTTAATGAGTCCTTCTGCAGGGACTGGTACTTCCTGATAACATGTCCAAAGTATGTGAGATGAAGTCTTGCTATTCTCACTTTTAAGGAGCATTCTGGCTATATTTCTTCCAAGACAGATTTGTTCCTTTCCTGGCAGTCCATGTATACTCACTATTCCTTATCAACACCATAATTCAAAGGCATCAATTCTTCTTCGGTCTGCCTTATTCATTGTCCAGCTTTCGCATGCATATGAGGTGATTGAAAATACCATGGCTTGGGCCAGGCCCACCTATTCTTTAAAGTGACATACTTACTTTTCAACACTTTGAAGAGGTCTTTTGCAGTGGATTTGCCCAGTGCAGTACGTCGTTTGACTTCTTGACTGCTGCTTCCATGGGTATTGATTGTGGATCCAAGTAAAATGAACTCTTTGACAACTTCAGTCTTTGCTCTGTTTATCATGATGTTGCTTCTTGGTCCAGTTGTGAGGATTTCTGTTTTCTTTATGTTGAAGTGTAATCCATACTGAATGCTGTAGTCTTTGATTTTCATCAGTAAGTGCTTCAAGTCCTCTTCCCTTTCAGCAAGCAAGATTGTGTCATCTGCATATTGCAGGTTGTTAATGAGTCTTCCTCCAGTCCTGATGCTGTATTCTTCTTCATATAGTCCAGTTTCTCAGATTATTTGCTCAAGCATACAGACTGAATAAATACAGTGAATGGATACAACCCTGATGCACACTTTTCCTGATTTTAAACTACACAGTATCCCCTTGTTCTGTTGGAACGACCATCTCTTGGTCTATTTACAGGTTCCTCATAAGCACAATTAAGTTTTCTTGAATTCCCATTCTCTGCAATGTTATCCATAAGTTGTTATGATCCACACAGTTGAATGCCCTTGCTTAGGCAGTAAAACACAGGTAAACGTCTTTTGGGTATTCTCTGCTTTCAGCCAAGATCCATCTGACATCAGCAATGATATCCCTCCTTCCACATCCTCTTCTGAATCTAGCTTGAATTAATGGAAGTTCCCTGTTGTTGTACTGCTGCAACCATTTTTGTATGATCTTCAGCAAAATTTTACATGCGTGTAATATTAATGATATTGTTTGATAATTTCCACATTCTGTTGGATCATCTTTCTTTAGAATGGGCACAAATATGGATCTCTTCCAGTCAGTTGGCCAGGTAGCTATCTTCCAAATATCTTGGCATAGACGAGTGAGTGATTCCAGTGTTGCATCCATTTGTTTACATGTCTCAATTGGTGTTCCGTAAATTCCTGGAGCCTTGCTTTTCAATGCCTTCAGTGCAACTTGGACTTCTTCCTTAAATACCATCATTTCTGGATCATATGCTACCTCCTAAAATGACTGGATGTCCACCAGGTCTTTTTGGCACAGTGACTGTGTGTATTCCTTCTATCTTAATGCCGTGCTAAAACAGTAGTCTTAACTTTTCTTCAGCTGAGTTATGGACAGAGTAAGAAGTAAAACCTCTTACCTCTTCTCTAACTCCTTCAAAATAGTAATTGAATTTTTCTTTCCAGGTGGATTCCAAGGCCCAATTTAGCTTCAAATAAGAAAAAGTTGGCTGTCACTGATAATTTTAAATTCCATTTAAGTTACGGTTCATCTTCTAAAGGGTCAGTAAGAATTCTGATGGCTAATTGATTTGCTTTAACTTGGGACAAGGAGTTTTAATTTCAAATTAAAATTTGAAATGCATTGGTATACAGGTAATATCTTTATTCTGCATTCACTGTTTCATTTTTAAATCTTTTTTTTTCCCCTCCCGCTACCAATACTCAGTGTGTGTTTATATTTAGGGTCTGTGTATATGTGTCTGTACGTACATGCAGCTGTATTCTGTACTTCTGGGTTGTGATGAGTTGGAAGTGACTTGATGACACACAACAACAACGACATATGTATATGCACTTAGGATACACATCTGGATGGTGCAGATGTGAATAAGAGAATTGCTTACACATTAGAGGTTAATTCATTATAAAAATATTTATTGAACATCATCCACAGACCATTTATTCAGCTAGGTTCAAGGAATACACTTGTAAGCCAAATAGATGTGGTTCCTTCTGCTCAGAAGGTGTTTGTTGCAAAAATGAGTGAGAAGACTTGAGGGACAGTATTTCAGTATTGGGAAATGTATGTAGAATTTCATTAATTTTGTAGATGGTGGCAAATTTAAATCACATTTAAGTCAAGCTTTAGTCACATTGGCTGGTGGATATTTCATTCCTATTGCCAAGAAGATTCCCTGAGAACACTAGTGTAATTGATTTAGATCTTTCCAACAGAAACATCATTCTGAGATGAATGCGCTGGAAGGATGGTGTTTTAGTTATCTAGTGCTGCTATAACAGAAATACCACAGGTGGATGGCTGTAACAAACAGAAATTTATTCTCTCACAGCCTGGAAGTCTGGAAGTCCAAATTCAGGGTACCACCTCCCAGGGAAGGCTTTCTCTCTCTGTTGTTTCTGGGGGAAGGTTCTTGTCATCAGTCTTCTCCTGGTCTAGGAGCTTCTCATCTCAGGGACCCTGGATCCAAAGGATGCGCTCTGCTCCTGGTGCTTCTTTCTTGGTGGTATGAGGTCCCACTCCTGTCTGCTGTCTTCTCTCTTTTATAGCTCAAAAGAGATTGATTCAAGATACAACCTAATCCTATAGATTGAGTCCTGCTTCATTAACATAATTGCCTCTAATCCTGCCTCATTAACATCGTAAAAAAAAAAAAAAAAAAACCAAACCAAACTTTCTGCCATCAAGTCAATTCCAACTCATAGTGACAGAGTGGAACTGCTCCATAGGGTTTCCAAGGAGTGGCTGGTAGATTTTAACTGTTGACCTTTGGTTGGCAGCTGAGCTCTTAACCACTGCGCCACCAGTGTACAGCACATAGGATAATCACATTAGATCACAAAACGGTGGACAACCACGCAATACTGGGGATCATGGCCTAGCCAAATTGACACAGATTTTTGGAGGACACGATTCAATCTATCACAGATGGGTTCACCAAATAAATTGAGCACATGGCCCTTAACAGTAATTTCATGTAAACAATTATATAAACAGTCAGTGGATACCTATCTCCGGGTTGTGGATAGTGCAGGATAAAAGGTCAGGTGATGTCATTGGCTGCTCATGCCAGGGAAACGTTTGGCACCATGCTGTGTTCTCTGATGGAATGACAGGAGTTGATGCCATTGGTTTCATGGTCAACAGTTGAGGCTGTGGTGGGCGCAAATTTTCCCTGTGTGTCAGCTCATAATAAATCGATGTTTTAGTGTTCTAAAGCTTAACCTGGTGCCTTGTAATTTAATGCAGCTAAAATAGTGCTTGAGGGAGGAGAGAGCCTGGCTTGGTTTTTTAAAGAAATAATCTCTTAATAATGCTGATGCAGTAATTCCTATCCTCTCTTTTTTATTTAATCCTCCACTTTCTCTGTGTTTTCTTCACTCTTTCCTATTTTTGTTGGGTTTCTAGGCTGATAAGTGTTAATCCAGTATGGGCAGTGCTAACCACAATCATAATCGTAAGAGCTTTTTTTAAAAAAAATGATATTTTATCATGTTTAAGGTGAACGTTTACACAGCAAATTAGGTTCCCATTTAACAATTTCTATACAAAGTATTCGGTGATATTGGTGACATTTTCCACTGTGTGTCATCGTTCTCATTCACTCTGTTCTAGAGTACCATTTCGAGTACTCTAGTTTCCCTGCCCCCTTACCTTCTCATCTTCACTTTAGAGTAATTTTTGACCATTTGGTCTCATGTAGATGATTTTTGTTTAATTGTACTTTAGATGAAAGTTTACAGAGCAAATTAGTTTCTCATTAAACAGTACACATATTATTTTGTGACATGGGTTGCTAACCCACAACATGTCAACACTCTTACCTTCTCAACCTTGGGTCCTCATTACCAGCTTTCTTGTCCTCTCCTACGTTCTTGTCCTTGCCCCTGGGCTGGTGTGCCCATTTAGTCTCATCTTTTGTCAGCCTGTCTAATCTTTGGCTGAAGGGTGAATCTCAGGGGTAACTTCAGTACTGAGTTAAAAGGGTGTCTGGGAGCCATACTCTCAGGGTTTCTTCAGTCTCTATCAGACCAGTAAGTCTGGTCTTTTTTTGTGAGTTAGAATTTTGTTCTACATTTTTCTCCAGCTCTCTCTGGGACCCTCTATTGTGATCCCTATCAAAGCAGTCTATGGTAGTAGCTGGGCAACATGTAGTTGCGCTGTACTCAGTTTGATGGAGGTATAGATGATTTTTTAAAGGAGCTCATTATTCATGAGTGATATTCTTTATTTTATGAGCCAGTCTGTTATTTTGCTAAAAGTTGACCTCAAGGGATAAGGAACTATTTTTTGAGAGCTTACTATGTGTCAGACTATGCTGAACATATTACATATATTATCACATTCAGTTCTAACAATAACCTTTGGGATAGTCACTTATTATCTCCTTTCACAGGTGAAGAAACAGACATAGAAAGCTTGGTTAGTTTGCAGAAGGTCATAGAATTAGTAAGTGGTAGGATTTGAACCTGGATAAGTGGGCTTCAGAACCTGTGGTCTTAATTTTTAATATTATGCTAAGGTCAGGAGAAGAGAAGTGAATTGGGTTCCTAAGGGGAATAGTGTAGCATTTTAGCATTTTACCCCTAGTATCTAGTACAGTACCCGGTGGGTAGGAAGTGCTCAGTGACTGTTGTTGATGAATGCAATTGTTGCACCAGGGACCTGGATATTTTTTCCCCTTTTATTCCTATCGGAGCCCTGGTAGCACAGTGGTTAAGGGCTATGGCTGCTAACCAAACAGTTGACAGTTTGAATCCAGCCCTCGCTCCTAGAAACCCTATAGAGCAGTTCTTCTCCATCGTCTAGGGCCATTATGAGTTGGAATCAACTCGATGGCAACAGGTATTCCTTCTATCCTTCTATCTGTTGGTCCTTGGTTTTTCCAGTAATCTACCCATTTTTCTGTAGTTTTCTCACCCTGGTACAAGCTGTCATCATCTCCTCCCAGGACTGTTCCAGGAGCCAATCTTGCTTCTTCCCAGTTGCTTGTTAACATAGCAGCCAAATGGACCTTTCTAAAAAGTCAGGTCTGAGCCCTTTGCTCCCCTGCTTACAACCTTTCCATGGCTTTCTGCTCATCTGGGAACAAAGTCAGTGTTCTTTCCCTGGCCCACCAGATCCTGCACGGTCTGGCCCTGATCACTGTCCCCACCTCACAGGAGCCCCCGCTTTTCTCTCCTCTGTTTTCCAGCCATAATAGATCTTGCTTCTAACTTCCTACCTGAGGGTCTTTGCAGTTGTTTCCACTGCCTGGAAGGTCCTACGTCCATAGACTCCCCTCACCCTACCTCTTACCCCTCTCTTCATATCCTTCAGATCTCAACCTCAAGGTCCTTGCTTAAGGGAAACCTCTGATCCTTCAATGTTAAGCTTTGCTAGCTTCTTATGCTTTTCTTTCATAGCAGTTATTACATATGTAATTACATATTTCTGTGAATATTTAGTATGTGTTTCCCACTAGGGCTGTAAACTCCAAGTGTTGACGGTGCCTAGAACATAGTAGGTATTCCATAAATATTTACTGAACAAGAGAATACGTGGATGTACAGATGAAGAAACAATAAGAAGAGCCAGAAATAGTTGAGCTGAGATCCTCGCTGGATAGTTCTTCTTTTACAGGAAAGTTAACAAAAGAGAATTTCACTACATTATGCAATGTGAACTGATTATAGCTTATAGAGATTGCATTGTTTTCCAACTTCTTACTTTGAAGATTAACCTTTAGGCACAGAGAGGTGAAGTAACTTGCCCAGGGTGTACAGCTAGTCAGTGTCAGATGTCTGTGTTGACCTTTAAATTGTGCTTAGGGAGAAGCATACCTGTTTTACATAACTTTGCAGGACATCTTTGGTGTGCTAAGTCTGTAGGAGCTGCACAAATATTTAATCCTATTGATGTTGTCATGTTGGAATTTTAAAGTGTGTTTTGAGAACACGTATTGTTATTTTTTTCTTCCTGTATAGCACTGCATTCAGAATTTGATTGGGTGACAGTCTAAGAATACACAGACGTACGGCCTTGAAAGATCGTGCCCACAATTAGAAGCAGCTTGTGTTTTACTTCCTGAGGGACAGGGCAAGGACAACCCTTCTTATATTCTTGGGGAGTGAGGTTTAGGACCGCTGTACTGGCTCTATAGCCTGTCAGCAGGGGGGTATGTTCAGTCATCAGGCTCCGGTTCCAAAAATACCTGTGCTAGGATGCAAAGCACCTAGAGAGGGTGATGAGTTGATACTCATGATCTCCCTAACTAAGAAGGGCACAAGCAGTCCCACAACCTTCCTAGGTTCTGTGAATCCATGAAGTGTAAAAAATTCACCGGCATGTGAAATTACCTCTCCTTTCAAGTTCCCTAGTAATGTGCAGCCCCTGCAAGCCTCCACCAGCACCTGAACTCAGGAAAGCAAAGCAAGCATGCCAGTGTGCTCGCCTGGCTGCTGGGTTGGATTTCCTGCTGTGCCTGGGTCCTCGCGTAGCCCCCTTTGCGGTGTGAGGCGGCGTTTTTGTCCTGCAGGTACAGTAGGTACTGGATTAAACAGGTCTGCAGTTGCAGACAGACACCAGGCAGGGTTCTAGCGTGGAGCTGTGTTTGGATTGGAGTTTCCAGGGCCTTATCAGGAGCCACCCCTAGTGACACAGCCCATGCCAGAACTAACTTTGACTTTCAGTCTCGCCAAGGGCTTGCAGAACACGTCACAGGAGAAAAGATGGAGACGCTTAGAGTTCAGATGTTCATGCCGTGCTCCTTTGAAAGCTTATATCTGTAAGTGAAGTTTTTATTCTGGAAATAATCCTGGGAACCCTTAGCAGGAGCGGTTTTTTTTTTGAAGGGGGAGGACAGAGAAAGGGAAGGTTTTATTGGGTGTTAAAAATACTGGAGTTGTTACTTTGCGACTGTAGCTTTCTTTGGTGTCAGCTGCAACCTCTGGTAGGTGGATATGACAGGGATAAAAACTAATATGTGGAAGGAATGGAATCCCTAGCCCATTATTTTTGCCCTCTTGTTTAATACTGAATGTGGGTCTTAAATGAATAATGCTGAAAAACTAAGTGAAAAATCTGAGAACAGATGTTCTCTATGATTACCAGGGGGACTGCAAACCAGCTTCGTTGTGAATAAAAGACAATTTTCTTCAGGAAAACAAGTGTGCCTAGCTGTAACATTTGGCATAACTGTCCTATTGCAAACACTTTGGATTTTTGGTTTCTGTTTTTTTCAGACTGTGGAATAGTAACAGTCACATGAATAAACATCTCATTGGCATTTCTGTGTGTTGATTTTTCTCTGTTTTTGGGGAAAACAGAACAGAAACACCCAAACATCAGAATAATCTACTTGGCTTAGAAATGTGTAGAACACGTTTGAAATTGGCTGTTTCACAGAAATATTAAAATGGAGAAATACTAAATGGATGGTAGCTCCCCCACCCCCCATGCCCCCTTTTAACATTTACTTTAAACGTTAAGTGGTAAGATTTGAAAACAGCACTAAAAGCTGTGTCCCCACGTGAATAGGCATTCAAGCAAATCAACTTATGCAAAAACCACCTCTGGAGCTTAATAATTATTTACTGAACAGTCTTGGGTCGTGAGAGAGGTTCTGATTAAGTCAGAAAAGCAATATGTTCAGCAGCTTGTGAAGGTGTGTTTAAAGACAGCAGGAATGATGGAAAAATACTAAATGCAGAACTATTTTTAGAATGCGATTCTTTAAAAATCCCCACAAATTGAAGTGCAGGTTAAAGTTGATCATTTGCAGTAGCTACATCTTTAAAAGATCATGTAGTATTTTCCAAAGTTATTTCTAATTGCTCGTGCTTCTTTTTTTGTTGCAATTGAGTTTGCTTTTCTAGGTATTTTAGATTTGTTTTCATTCTGATGTGTCATTAAACCAGTTCAATTAATCATCTCTTTAAAATGAGAGAACATTTTATGAACATATATAATTATGTATTTACAATGTCATTTTGCTGGAAATGTTATAAATATCTGCTTTGCAAATCAGATACTTGTTGGGAAAATGCTGTCTGTTCTTTGTGATCCATACCCACAAGAATGGACTCTATAATTTACTAAGGGGTTTCTTAAATATTAATTTTACACAAATTAATGGATGGCATGAAAGGATGAACTACACCATTCTCATGCAGCTTGAGGACAGTAGTGATGCCATACCTGGGTTTACATCCAGATTTTTCCTTAATTTCAGTTGCTTTTACTTACCTTGAGCTGATTTTGAATTTCTTTTTCCACTTAACTAAAATAGCAGCATGCTACCCTTATAAATTCTCAGAGTGAAGTTCTTAGCAAACGTCTCTGAGAAAACCTGTTTGTGGAGCTATTGCACATTGACTTCCCTGTGCCTCTTCTTTTAGGGAGGACATGCTCTGTGAATTAATTATTTCTGTTGTATTTTACTCTAGGGAAAGCAAAGAAACACCAGAGTAAAAGGCAGCATTCTGAGAATTTTGGCTCCTTAGAAAATAACTTTTCAGTTTCCACTAGTTTTGAGATATTAAGATGTTCAGATGATACCAGTTCAAGCATTAAAACACAATATAGAAGAAACTCATTGCGTTACTTTTCACTCATTGCCAACATTGTGTACCAGGTGCTGTTCTAAGCATCTTAACCGTTTTAACGCATTTAATTCTCATAACAGGTCTATGACTAAGGTACTTTTTTCTATTCCCATTTTTCAGATGAGAAAACTGAGCAGGTTAAAAAATCCTGCTCGAGTCATGTTACTAAGAAATGACAGAGCCAAAATTTCGGCCCAGGCATTCTTGCTTCAGGGTTTATGCTCGTATCTCTTGTTCCACGAATTTTCTTTCAAGTTACTAAACGAATCTGTTTGTCCCTCTCTCTGTTTATCAAGTGGGTCCTCCCCTCCTGCCATCCCCCACCCCTAGATTTTGGAATTACCAAACCATAACTCAACCCAGCTTTTAAAGTGCCACGATTAGTCCCAATACCACATAATTTGTCTATCAAATGTATTTCCTTGAATTCACTGTTGATTGTAAGGCAGATGTTTGGGGCAGAAGAAAACTCTATGAAATGTATGCATTGATTGTAAGAGCTATTCTGATCTGAGAAATGTCAACAATGTTGGTGGGGGGATTGCTCTTAGAATTAAGGAATTAGAGGGCTCAGAGATCCTTGGAAAACTACTATGTTCTCTGGTACTGAATGGCTCTTTTAGTCATGACATGAGAACATGACTCAAGGAAATGGTTTGACTTACGGTCTTCCAATACTGAAGCTGTAAGATCATCTGATTCTATGAGATACGCTATTAGTTAGGGTAAAAACACCAGGTTTACCTATTGACCAGGTATTTATTTCGTACTATTATGTGACAAGTACTGTTGTAGGTGCTGGGGAGTCTGTGTGTGAACAACTTGTTAGAATTTCTGCCATTACGGGGCTGGCTATACCAGGTCATTAAGGCCCAGGTACATTCCAGCTACAATCCTTAGATCTGGCCCTCATCCTCATGGTCCAAAATGGCTATTGGTGCTCCAGCCATGGGAGATGTGATGGCATAAGATTCAAAGCATGCTGCATCACTTTAAGGAGACTTCCTGGAAATACTACATGGCATTTCTGCTTAAATCTCATTGGCAAAACTTAGGTATGTAGCAACATCTAGCTCCTAGGAAGCAGGAAATGTGTGTGGCAGTGTACTCAGCTGAAAATAGGGAATGAATACTAGGTTATCTGACCTGTGAATCCTGGGCTGTAACTTTTTATTAGGTTTCTCGGAATTATTGATGTTCTTTAAAATGTCATAAAGAACAGCTGTGGTATACCAAGGCAGCTCAGACTGGCTTAAGCAAAAATGGAGATTGACTGTTCTTTGTAAATCAGTGGCCTGGATTATCAGTACTTCAGGAATGGTTTGATCCAGGTGCTGAATGTCATCAGAACACTGTCTCACTCTTTGTTCTCCCATCTCCTTAGTCCTCTGTCCCTGCCTTAGAGTCACATTTCTGTTATGTCTGTGTTGGCTTTCTTCTCAGATAGGCCCAGAGAGTTTCCGGTTTACATCTTAGCAGCTTTACAAACCTTAGTATAAAGAGAGTACTTTTACCCTAATAGTTGTAGCCAGAGGTATAGAGATGACTCTTACTGGACTATTTTGGGTAACAAACCCATTCCTAAGTTAGTCCCTATGACCAGAGGGATAGATACACTTACTGATCAAGACTAGGTAGTATTTTCATGTCCAGAGGTAGAAGCACCACCGTAACCTCATAACCTGAAAGCGAGGGAGGTTCTTCAAGTTGAAATCATGATACTAAAGTACCAGAGAAGTGGGAAAGGATGCTGGGCAGGCAGAAATAATGTGAGAGCACCATAAATCATTGCTACTGTTTTGTAAGGTAGTCTTATAAACCATAACAAACGCACTCACCATACTGTTCTGAGATACCATAATTTGTAGTTTTGCCTTGATTTCAACATACACATAATTGCAAAGTTTGCATCTTGGTATGTATGTCCTAGACACTCAGTGATTGTTAAGGGATGATACTGAATCTTCTCTGACCTGTTGTGGTAGACGAGCTTGTCTAGACAGGTAGCCTGAGCATGACCTGTGACTGGGACAATATTTAAGGGTGCTAGAAGGGCTTTCTATCTTTAAAAAGATCCTTCCAGCTGCTTTCTCATGCATGTCTGAATTATTAGAGTCTTATGTTTTAGATATTAAAAAAAAAAATTCCTCCTTTTAAAGTTCTCTAGGTGGAATATCATGTCATGCTGTGTGAACTATTAACACTTTTGGGCAATTGATTTCCAGCGCCTTTTAAAACATGGCAGCTACATGCGAATGGGATTCCACAGTTGGGCAGAGTAAGCAAGAATTCTAGAGTATGGTCTAGCGGAAGGAAACCTGATATGAAGGACAGAAAACTGGAGCATGAGGTACTTCAACTTTATCTGCTTCATAACTTTTCAGTGGCCTGGTTCCCAGAGGCAGTTTCCTGGAAAGGAATTGAGTACTAAGAGTATGCCAATCCATGGTGGTATCTGTGGAAAATGGAAGTCACTTGTGGTCATAAAATGCAGAAATTGCAAAACTTGTATCTTCAGCTTAAAATATTTTTTTAGTAACAGATTGACATTTTTCTTAGTTGGAATATTTCAAATAGGAAACACTTTGGAGGGGGGAAAAATAACCAACTTTAAAATATCTGATGATGGAAATAGTCTAGGAGAATATTGTAAAGATCTCTAAACTTTTTTTCATTATCCCTCTTAGTAAAAGACACTTTTTCAAGCATACCCTCTCAAGATATTTTTATTTTATTTATAAATTATATGTATGTGACACTGTACTAATATTACATTATAAAACATGCACAAAAAGGGTAAGTTTAAATGATGGGATAAAATAAATATAAAGAAATGTTCTAATCTTTTCTTCCTGTACTCCAGGGGATCATCTTTTGTACCCTCTTTTGGAAACCACTGATAATATTGAGAGTCTCATTAGGGTTCTCTCTGATTTTGTGGGATTAACTGTATCTAATCAGTTATTGAGATTAGCCTTATTGGTACCTGCTGAAGGTTAAGCTTAAAGAGTGCTAATGTTGAATAGATACGCAGAGTCTCCAATTTTTACCAACTAATTGGGGTCAAAATGTTAGAAAGTGAACAGTTCAGATTTTAACTTAAGTATGTAATTGTATAAAAACCAAAATCAAACTCGTTGGCTGTCGAGTCGATTCTAACACATAGCTACCCTATAGAACAAAGTAGAACTGCCCCATAGGGTTTCCAAGGGGCAGCTTTTGGATTCGAACTGCTGACCTTTTGGTTAGCAGCTAAGCTCTTAACCACTGCTCCATCAGGGCTGCTATAATTGCATGGTGGTCCTTAATTTTTAGACTGTTTTCCTCCCTTTGTGCAAAGAGTACAGGAGCACTGTCCAATTTGTACACCAGGATATCTGAAATATCTACCAGTAGCTGGCCTTTGCGAAGCATTCAAATGTTTGTTGAAGGAAAGAAGGGAGGGGAGATATGCTGTATTTTTAAGTCTTTTTGTTTCCTCTGTACCAGAAACCTGTATATTTATTACCTGAGCTGGTAATTTTACTAGAAAAGCTGGAATTTTGGTAAATTTTCGTTTTTTTTCTTTGACTACTAAAACCCACATTTGGTGATGATGGAAGTCCAGAAGATTCAATTTCTGAAATTAAACTGTGAAATACGGCTGGTACTTTCACATTTACACGGGTTATACTCATAGTTATTTTAAGTACAACTGGTGATAAAGTTTCTTACTGGTACTTGCTTCCCCATGCTTGGTGAAAAAGTCATCCTGAATCACTTTAGAAGGAATGGAAAGACTGAGATAGCAGAGTGCTGATCACACTGTAATGTTAGACACCCAGACTGTTTTATATATGTTGCTGTTAGGTGCCATCGAGATTGTTTAGACTCACAGTGACTCTTCGTACAACAGAATGAAACACTGCCCAGTCCTGTGCCATCCTCACAATCATTTCTATGTTTGAGCCCATTGTTACAGCCACTGTGCCAATCCATCTTGTTGAGGGTCTTCCTCTTTTCCTCTGACCCTCTACCAAGCATGATGTCCTCCAGGGACTGGTCCTTCCTGATAACACGTCCAAAGTACGTGAGATGAAGTCTCACTCTTCTCCCTTCTAAGGGGCATTCTGGCTGTACTTCTTCCAAGACAGATTTGTTTGTTCTTCTGGCAGTCCGTGGAATACTCAGTATTCTTTGCCAACACCGTGATTCAAAGGCATCAGTTCTGCTTTGGGCTTCCTTATTCATTGTCCATCTTTTGCATGCATCTGAGGTGATTGAAAATACGATGGGTCGGTTCAGGCACACCTTCATCCTCAAAGTGACATCCTTGCTTTTTAACACTTTAAAGAGGTCTTTTGCAGCAGATTTACCCAACGCAATGCATCGTTTAATTTCTTGAGTGCTGCTTCCATGGGTGTTGATTGTGGATCCAAGTAAAATGAAATCCTTGACAACTTTAGTCTTTTCTCCATTTATGTTGATGTTGCTTATTGGTCGAGTTGTGAGGATTTTTGTTTTCTTTATGTTGAGGTGTAATCCATACTGAAGGCTGTGGTCTTTGATCTTCATCAATAAGTGCTTCAAATCCTCTTCACTTTCAGCAAGCAAGGTTGTGTCATCTGTGTATGGTAGGTTGTTAATGAGTCTTCCACCAATGCTGATGCCCTGTTCTTCATATAGTCCATCTTCTCATATTATTTGCTTAGCACACAGATTGAATAAGTATGGTGAGAGGATACAACTCCTACACACACCTTTCCTGGTTTTAAACCATGCAGTATCCCCGTGTTCTGTTTGAACGACTGCCTCTTGGTCCATTTACCAGTTCTGGAATTCCCATTCTTCGCAGTATTATCTGTAATTTGTTATAGATCCACATAGGCGAATGCCTTTGCATAGTTAATAAAACACAGGTGAACATCTCTCTGGTACTCTCTGCTTTCAGCTATGATTCATCTCACATCAGCAATGATATCCCTCCTTCCATGTCCTCTTCTGAATCCAGCTTGAATTTCTGGCAGTTCCCTGACAATGTACTGCTTCACCTGTTTTTTTTTTTTGTTGTTGTTGTTTTTTACTTTTCTTTTTAAATTGTACTTCAGGTGAAGGCTTACAGAACAAATAGTTTCTCACGAAACAGTAGTACACGTATTGTTTTATGACATTGGTTAACAATCCCACAACATGTCAACCCTCTCCCTTCTCGACCTGTTTTTTTTTTGGTGAAAATATACATAGTGAAAGATACACCATTTCAAAAATTTCTACATGCACAGTTCAGTGACATCGCCTACGCTTTTCCAATTGTGCTGCTATTCTCACTTTAGATGAAGGCTTACAGAACAAAACAGTTTCTCATTTAACAGTTAGTACACATGTTGCCCTATGACAGTGGTTAACAACCTCACAACACATCAACACTATCCTTACTCAACCTTGGGTTCTGTATCACCAGCTTCCTTGTCCCCTTCAGCCTTCTGGCCCTTTTCACTGGACTCCTGTACCTCCTTAGTCTCATTTGGTTTTACGGGGCTGTCCACTCCCAGGCTGAACAGTGAATCTCGGAGGTAACTTCACCACTGAGCTAAAAGGGTGTCTGGGGGCCATACTCTTGAGGTTTCTCCAGTCTCCTTTAGGCCAGTAAATCTGGTCTTTTTTTTTGTGAGTTAGAATTATGCTCTACATCCTTCTCCAGCTCTGTCCAGGACCCTCTGTTGTGATCCTGGTCAGAGCAGTCAGTGGTGGTAGCCGGGCACCATCTAGCTGTACTGGACTCAGTCCAGTGGAGGCCTTGGTAGCTGTGGACAATTAGTCCTTCGGACTAATCTTTTCCTTGTATCCTGTTCTCTTCATTCTCCCTTGCTCCTGAAGGGATGAGACCAGTGGAGTATCTCAGATGGCCACTCACAGGCTTTTAAGACCCCAGACGCTACTCACCAAGGTAGAATGTAGAACATTGTCTTTATAAACTGTGTTATGCCAATTGAGCTAAATGTTCCCCAAGACCATGGTCCCAGCAGCCGTCCACCCAGCAATGCAGTCCCTCAGGTAGTTTGGATGTGTCTATGGAGCTGCTGCACCTGTTTTGGAATTACCTTCAGCAAAATTGTACTTGCGTGTGATATTAATGATATTGTTCGATAATTTCCATATTCTGTTGGATCACCTTTGGAATAGGCACAAGTATGGATCTCTTCCAGTCATTGCTATATATATGTGTGTGTGCGCATGTATGTATATATATGTATACACACACACGCACGCGCACACACGCACGTGCACACACACGCATGTGCGCGCACACGCACACACACATTTACCAACTCTTACTTCAGTGATTTGTGTACTTTCATAGACTCTTAAGAATATCTTCTTTGCTAACAGGACAAGCCAGGTGGGTGCAATTGCTATAGATTCAGCCCATAGGTTCCGTTTCATTATCGTAAAATATTTGTGCTGTAACCATAAATATCCATTGGTGGTGTGTGGACAGATGTCTTTTTTGTTTATTTATTTGTTTCTTTAGTTTTGTAGCCTGTTTGGCAGGGGTGGGTAGTCCTTCCCACTTCTTCCCATATAACATGTTGGATTTAGTCTGGGAAGGACTCTTCACTCACTGGAGGTGAGAAGGGCGTGTGAATTTCCTCAGCCATGGAGGAGAGTGTTTTGGTCTAGGAATCAGAGATGCGAGTTCATGCCCCAGCTCTAAAGAAGCTCCATATGATTGTGTGTAAGTTAAAATCTGATCAGTCCTCATGCCCTACTAAATGGCTCATGAGAGAATTGCAAGATAAATTATATTCTTTCTCTGTTTCTGTTTAACTTTGTCAGGTTCTCAGGATTAAATAGGAATTGCCTGAACCTTGTTAGACAGATCTGCTAGGGTCCAAACTTGCTTATGGGCTTATACAAAAATTATTTCCTCGTATGAAAAAAGATGTGGCATGCTCATGGTTTAGTATTATTTTTAGTACTATTTTTTTGAACTATGTTTTAGTGATCTTGGGTGCTTAGTTTCCATACCTGCAAGGCATCAAAATTAGCTACATAGTTTTTGTAGGCACATTGATTCCTGGGCTTTAAAAAACAAACCAACAAAAGAACCCCAAACCTGATGCTGTCGAGTTATTCTGACTCATAGCAACCCTATAGGACAGAGTAGAATTGCCCCACAGATTTTCCAAGGCTGTAATCTTTGCAAAAGCATACTGCCACATCTTTCGCCTGCAGAGCAGCTGGTGGGTTCAAACCACCAATCTTTCAGTTAGCAGCCAAGCACTTTAACCACTGCGCCAGCGGGGCTCCTTTCCTGGGCCTTACCTAGACGGAAATCAGAATTTCTCGTTATGGAGAGAGTATTTTTATTTTAGACAAGGTCCTTAGCTTATTCTGTTGCATCAAGCCTAGGCCTTTTTGCATTTAGAAACCCCTGTAGCTGAATCATACCACAACGTAGCTTTCTCACTTGTCCGTGAGGTTAATACTCTTGTACCACCCTAGGTTGTCTCCTCTATGTATGTGAACATGAGGCCTTGTGCTTCTCTGATAAATCACGTTGTACCCCAGTGCAAGCAAATGCAAGGCTTTGAGCGCTATCAACAGAGTGAATACAATGAAGATTATTTCTTATTGGAGAAAATATTAGTGTTCTTACTTACTGGCTCATGAGAGAATTGCAGGATAAATTATATTCTCTCTCTGTTTCTGTTAAACTTCGTCAAATTCTCGGGATTAAATAGGAATTGCCTGAACCTTGTTAGACAGATCTGCTATGGTCCAAACTTGCGTATAGGCTTATACAAAAATTATTTCCTCTTACAAAAAAAGACGTGGCCTGCTCATGGTTTAGTATTATTTTTAGCACTGTTTTTTGAACTATGTTTTAGTTTATTGGACTATGTTCTAGTCATTGTGCTGAGGTATTTACATCTTTTGCAAATTTTAATTCTCACCACAAAACTGAGAGGTAGATGATACTAGATACTCTTTATAAATAAGGAGTCCCTATGTGATACAAGCAGTTAGCATGCTTAGCTGCTACCTGAAGACTGGATATTCGAGTTCACCCAGGATACTTTGAAAGAAGGGTCTGGCAGTCAGTCTACTTTGGAAAAATCAGCCATTGAAAACCCTCTGGAGCACAGTTCTACTCTGATGCATATGGGTTGCCAGGAATCAGAATCGACTCGACAGCAACTGTTTTTTTTTTTTTTTTTTAAATAAATAGGGAAAATCAGAGCTTGAAAAGATTGAGTAACTTGGCCCCGGTCACAGGTTAGTAGGTGGTAGGACTCTGAGGAGTTGAAGAAAGGAAACACAAGGAAAAGTTTAACAGCTCCTTTAGCTTAGGGTCGCTATTATGAGTTGCAGTCAACTCCATGGCAACGGGTTTGGTTTTTTTGGTTTAACTTAGACTGATGACCACAGTTCTGTCTTGTCTGACTGTGATGTTAAGACCGACGACTGATTCACATCATCTGGTAAAGGGGTGTTGGTATCACCTTCCAAGGTGAGAGGAGATCAGGCAGATGGCCCTTGGGTGCCAGTGTATTAGAGTTAATACAGTTTCTGATAACAGTGAAACTTGTGAGAGCCAGAATCAATGGGACTTGCCTTGTTTTTCTGGGTCTCGCAAGTTTTCGGCCTTTAACAGGATGCAGTCACCACTTCTCTGTTTAGCGGAAAATATTTCTGGTTTCCTTCTCTGACAGGTTTCCGCCTTACGCAGGTTTGGCTTTCTCAGGTTTTACTGTATTTTAGTGGGATGCAGGCAGTGGAATAAAATAGTTGAATTTAGGAATATGCCTGATAATTCAGAGCACATGTTCACATATCTGTGCTGTCACAGACAAAGGGGAAGGCTTTGAATATTAATGGGAAAAATGTAAAATCAGCCATAGAGGTAGGAATTCACTTCACATGTAGGGGCTACCTCTTGTTCATACACTGTGTTCAAGCCACTGTGCTAAGCACTTTAACTTAGTTAACGTTAGCTCATTCAATTGCTGCACTACACTCAGGAGGTGGGTTTGCAGAGGCTCAGAGAAGTTAAGTGACTTGGTAAAGATCATGCTGCTCAGCCGGCTGTGCCTGAGCTGGACATTGGGTCCAGTTGATGGCGTCCTTCTTGAGTCACCATTGAATGACCCTGGTTCTCAAAGAAGTTGTGTGTCACGATGCCGGTAAGTTCCAGTAAGGCATTTGCTTCTTCTGTTGGCTTTCAAAGGGTGAGTTCTTATGGCCAGATGTACACCTTACCACGTGGAACTAGATAAAGTCAGATAATCTAGATAATTGACTTAATTTTAAGGCATTTCAGAAAAATTATGTGACCAGGGCTTTAAGCTCCTTGAGATTAGAAACCAGGTATTCCCAGCACCTGGCACAGAGGAAACACTCAACAACTGTTTGTTGAATAAATGACCTTTAAATAATCTGATTAAAAGGAATCAGACTCATGGAATTAGGATTATCTGGAGAAGATTGGGCTTCAAGGGCCCTGGATGAGTTCATTTAGCTTTTAGAATTAAATAAATTTGGGCAAACTCTCCTTGCTTATCATTAGTGGCCTGAGCATCTAGTCCTCATTTTTAAGAAAATATGCATTGTAGCCACCTGTAATATTCTCACATGAATCTCGATTTTGAGTTTAAAACATTATGCTGATTTGTCCTGTTAACATTGGGAAGTGTAGATATCTTCATCCTTAGATAGCTATACGGTGATAATTGCAGATTCAATTATTTCTAAGAGAAAAGGATGTTTAAAAGATTGAGGGCAAAGCTGAGAATCTGGGAGTCATCTTTTAACAATGTGGAAATGTCCCGCAGGGAGTGTGTGCAATGAAATGATTAAAACACTTCCTTTGCACATTTTTTAAAAAAAGATTTATTAAAATAATGTCAGGAGAGCTCTGCTAGGTTTTCTGTAGTGGGATTTCAATTTATTTATACTGGTGCTGTGTAAGTATGTATGCTTTTTTCTTTTTTTTTAACTTTTATTTTCTGATGGATATTTCAGAAAATGCTTAAAGTGGTATTGTTGTTGACTCAAGTCTGAAGCCCCAGTGTGGTTGATAACTAGTAATTTTAATTTAAGATGTCTCAAGAATGCTTTACTGTTAATTGAAAGGACTTTTCCCCCAGTATCACAGCCGATTACTTGTCTGGAGCAGCTAATTAGTGCGATTATTCCACAGCTGCCTTTGCTGCAGCACAAAGCTTTGCTCCTGTTTTTATCAAAAGGATCAGGCTCTCTGGGAATGTTTTAACCTGACAGGCTTTGAATAGTAAGACAGCTTATTTATTTATTTATTTCTCAATAGTTCCCCCCACCCCTTTCTTGGCTTGAGAAAGTGTGTTTGAGCTTTGCCAACATAATCAAAAGTGGGAAAATGTGTTTTCTTCTGATGCTCTTTTAGTAGTATCAAGTGAACTCACCAAGTGAATAGATTGTTTTGAATAATGGCTAAGGATTCTGATCATGCAGATGAGTATATGAGATTAGAGTATTAAACAGAGTATTAACATTGTTCAGTCTGTGTGTTTGTGTGTTCTAACTATAAGTGTAGGAAACTGTAAAGGAAAAAGATTTAAGTTTTCTGGGATGCAGAATACTTCCAAGAGAATCAGGGTGCTGGATGCAGTTACTGCTTTCCCTTCCTCCGTCAGCATACTGTGTGTGATGGATCCAGTCTTCTTTCTTGCAGCCAAATGGTGACTTTTCATCACTCAACCCATTTCCTCATGTTCTTAGTCGGTTTCTAGTGGCATATATTCTGCCACTGGACAAAAATATGATGGCTTTATTTATTAAATAGGTTTGAGAAATAAAACTAGTTTTATTAAAACAAAAAGAAACTAAACAAAAAGAAATTAACCTGTAATTCTACTCCCACTCCTACCATTACGACCGTCTTTATACATACGCTGCTAGTTGTGTGTGTGTGTGTGTGTACATATACACAACTTCCTTACTTTAATCAGTGTAGAAATACACTTTTGGATCCCACTTTTTAATCTACTCTTATTACATGCATTTCTCATTTTGCCCTGTAATGGTACAACTTAAAAAAAAAAGTAGCATTTTGTCGGATTCATGTATCATAATTTACTTAATCATCCTTATATGATAGAGCAAATTTAAGTTATTCAGAATATTTTGCTATTTGTAAATAGCTCTGTAATGTCAATTTTTCCACACTTTGGATTATTTTTTAGGAAAATTGTTCATTAATAGAATTTCTGAATCACATTGTGTAATTTTATAGCTTTTTGATAATATTGCTAAGTTTTTTTCTGAAAGGATTGCAAGAATATACACCAGCAATGACTCAGAAACATTATCATTGTATTTTTCATTGTAGTGGACATTTTTAAAAATGAGGTTATACCTTGAATACTATTTTGCACCTGACTTTTCTAACTTTATTATATTCTGTAGTTTTTTTAATCCATGTCAGTAAATATAGTTCTACAGCATTTTTAATGGCTACATGGTATTATAAGTAAGAACTTGTCACATTTACTAAGCCAGTTTCCTATGGTGAAAATAAGTAAACTGCTAGTATAATTTTTATCATGTAGTCTTTCTGAAACAATCTTTGTGGGATAAAGCACAACATTTCTGCATCCATTAGCATGTTTTGTTACCTGCTGACTTTGAAGGTTCCTGTCTTTAAGATGAGATGGTCAGATGATTTAAAGGCTTTATTTTGCCTGTCGGTAGAAGGTAAAGACAACATCTGGGGATTTATACCCACGGAAGGGCGCTAGGGGTACAGATTCTTTCCTTCCAGTGTGACTCATCCAGGAGTAAATATTCCCTCAGATTCTGTTTTTTTTTTTTTTCCTGTTTCCAGGTGTTAAGGTTTTATACTGTTGTCCCTAAAAAGGGATGTTTTTATTTAAAAAATATATTGCTGGAAATAAATGAACATTTGTGTTTTCCAGATAATAATAGTAGCAACAGCAGACATTTATTGAGGCAGTGCTGCATAATGCTCATTGTGTTAGCATTAATATGTGTTCTGTTTTATTTAATCCTCACAAAATTCCTAAGAGGTAGAGCTTTAAAATATAAATGATGCAATAAAAATTTTTAAAACATCTTTCACTTTATGAATGAGTAAGCGGGTAAAAAACTGTTGTTAACGATTCTGTATATTGACTGTATCAACATCAACATTCTGGTTCAGATAGAGCAGATAGAACAGTTTAGTTCTGCAGGATGTTACTATTGGTGGAAATTGGTTAAAGGGGACATGGGATCTCTGTGTGTTATTTCCTAAAATTGTATGTGAATCTACAATTCATCAAAATAAACAGTTTAAGAAAAAAACCAACAACATTGTTATTCCTCTTGGGGGAAATTGAGTAAAGGGTACATGGGATCTTTCTGTGTTATTTCTTGTAACTCTGTGTGAATCTGCAAATAACTGCATGTTATTTCTTATAACTGCATATGAATCCAAATAAAAAGTTAAAGGAAAAAAAAACCCTATTGTTATCCCTCTCTTCTGGATACAGTAACTGAGGCAGAAAACCCGTTGCTGTCAAATCGATTCTGACTCATAGCCACCCTATAGCACAGAGTAGAACTACCCCACAGGGTTTCCAAGGAGCAGCTGGTGGATTCAAACTGCCCACCTTTTGGTTAGCAGCCAAACTCTTAACCACTGTGCCACCATACCTCCCACTGAGGGTTTAATAACTTGTTGATGTCATAGAGGTGGCAATAAGCCATCAAAAACCATATTTAGGAATATTAGGATATCTTTTCTTCTTAACTCATGACTGGTGTTTGAGTAGGAGTGCCTGAGTGGAATAAATGGTTAACTGATCGACTACTAGCTGAAGGGTTGGCAATTTGAACCCACCCAGAGGTGCCTCAGAAGACAGGCCTGGTGATCTGCTTCTGAAAGGCCACCGCCTTGAAAACCCTATGGAGCGGTTATACTCTGCACACATGGGGTCGTCGTGAGTCGCAGCTGACTCGATGGCATCTAACAACAGTGTAAGTATTTTAAATAATTTTGGGGTAGAATAAGTATCCAGAAGGCCATTAGGAGTAGGGCTCTTAAGGAACTTGCTGAGCATATGTATTGGAAGGCTTGCCAAATCAATCAGAAGAAAAGGTGGTACAAAGAAAACCACGCACAGGAGAATTGAGTTGTCAGACAGACCTACCTTCTACCCCTTTTCCCAAAGACTGAGATTGAGTTCAGTGTTAACATTCTGGTCTAAATGCTTCTTTCATTAACAATTTTACTTCCCATGTCTTAGACAGTTTTCTCCATAACCAAGTTCACCTTTTCTTTAAACTTGTCCTTATTACTAAATATCTTAGACATTTTCAAGAAATTTAGGTAACTTGTAGAAGTAGTTATTTGGTCAGATTCAGTTATTAAAAAAACAAATCTAGCAGTTAATTCAAGAAAATTTTTATTGTGGTGAAAATATACATAACAAAACATATGCCATCTCAACCGTTTCTACACGTACAATTCAGTGACATTGATCACATTCTTCATAACCATTCTCGGTATCCTTTTCCAAATCATTTCATCACCATTAACGTCAAACAGTTTATTTTTAAATGTGGAAATTTGGGTGCATCTAAGATGCATTGCTTTTCGGCACTACATATGGTGGCGCTATATTTGGTGGTGATGAGGAGTGCAGTGTAAAAGGAAGAAAAAAAAAGCCGCATGATAAAAATGCCTAAATGTAATCAAGCTGACTTATTTTAATTCAACTACTAATGACTTAAATCCTGTCAACCTCTTGATTTTCAATTATGTGGAGTACCGTTCTGCAACTTAATTATATTTGCACAGCCTCATTTCATAGTTTGGTGCAATTTAGGATAAATCTGTCTTGAAAGTAGTACAGCCAGAATGCTCCTTAGAAGCGAGGATGGTGAGACTTCATCTCACGTAATTTGGACATGTTATCAGGAGGGACCAGTGTCTGAAGAAGGACATTGTGCATGATAAAGTAGAGGGTCAGTGAAAGAGAGGAAGACCCTCAACGAGATGGATTGACACAGTGACTGCAACAATGAGCTCAAACATAGCAACAATTATGAGGATGGGCAGGACCGGACAGTGTTTAGTTCTGTTGTTATAGGGTTGCTATGAGTTGGAACGGACTCAACAGAACCTAACAATAACAATATCAACAACAAGATACCCAAGATGCAAACGAAATGTCTCAGTAGGAAACTAAACATTGTGTATCTTTTGGTTTTCCCACAGCAGTTCTGCGGAGCATCCTGGGGCCTCCAAGCCTCCAATAAGCTCTTCCAGCATGACATCACGCATCTTGCTACGCCAGCAACTCATGCGTGAGCAGATGCAGGAGCAGGAGCGCAGGGAGCAGCAGCAGAAGCTGCAGGCGGCCCAGTTCATGCAACAGAGAGTGCCCGTGAGTCAGACACCAGCCATAAACGTCAGTGTGCCTAGCACCCTTCCCTCTGCTACCCAGGTGCCGATGGAAGTCCTTAAGGTACGTGAATGTCAATCTTGTCAGTTGAACCAAGCCTCCCTCCCCAAACCTTTTCCAGTTAGGTATTTGCTATAAAGACGTCTGCCCATCTTTCTGTGGGAAAGTTTTGGAACATCCAAGTTACCTGAAACGGGCCTCTTCCAATAACTTGTGTATATGTCTTCCTAAATTTATTCCATGGCCATTCTTTAAATTTTCTTTAGTATGTAATCTTGGCTATAGAATCTAACTCTTTCAGAAAGTCTCTTCAGATATAAAACTGTAGAAGAGCTTCCTGCTTTAATAACCAACCAGCATAATCCTTTTGCTGAAGTGAGTTGTCTGCTTCGGGTCTCTGTGATTTCTTGCTGGAGTAGAAACTGCAGGAGCTTGTTAGCATCATTCTTTCAGGCACATATAGCTTCCTAATTACTGGAAAAGTTGTAACAAGTCTAAGAATAGATTTCCATCTCCCACGTGTGTCCTCCAACATCATATAGAGATACTTCTTGTTTAAAGAGAAACATTCTAACTCTCTTAAATATGACGGATGCAAGGAACGTTAAATGGAAAGAAAGGGAATATCCTTACTTTTGTGACTATTGTTTACAAATCCATTCACCTAATTGATTTGTTCTGAAGAGTCCCTGGTGTTAATGTTCATTAAACAACGTGAACTTTACACGCTGGTGATTCATTGTTGGCCCTTGTATTCATTGGTATGAACAGAAAAAACATCTCTCGCCTTTTAAAGTTTACTGTTTAAGCAAATAGAGTGATGAAGTGTTCTAATTGGGAAGCAATATATGAGCCATACCAGAAAGTAGGGAAAAGGTTATTTAAAAACAAATTTGAAGTCACTTATTTTTTTTATTTATAAAGACTTAAAATATAATAGTGAAATAATGAAACTGTGATAGAAAAACCAACTGAAAATCTGTTAGGACAGAAAAGATCCAAAAGACTTAGGATAAACTTTTACTCTGCTATGATTGTTTGAAGTTCTGGATATCGCTACAATTAATGTATGTTTACTCTCCTCCCCTTCATCCCCCCTTAAGTAAAGGCAAAGTTTTCTCTCCGGAATAGATTATACATTGATTCTTTGTTTTCTGCTTAGGTGAAATTTGACGATCACTATTGATTTGAGTTGTCTGGTGTTCATAAGAATCTATTTGTTCTACCTATGTCTTAAGTTGTTTAAAGTTATATGACTTAAATAATCAGAGGTAGAGAAATATGTCTGTTCTATTCATCGTAATGGTCTGTGTTTTTAATCAGAAGGACAGATATTAAAAGAGATGACATGGATTTGTTCCAGTAGTGGTTTATGTGCAAACAGAAGGTAGTATTTGATATTACATTAAAGCATATTAGTTAAAACCAGTATTTCTATCAAGGCAGTTGCATCCTTTGGTGAGGAAATTGCCCAAACTCAATGTGTTGCAACATTGTTTCCATATTATCTTAAAAATGCACATCATTTCTAAATGTTTTTGGTACTTAAATATATCTTATTTTGAAAATGATTAAAACTAAAATCTACGTTAAATGGTTTGAATAATATTTCCATTTTTCCCTGTATGTTTCTCTGACCTGGTAACATTGGCTTGTGATGAAATCCGCAATTTAGATATGCCAGAAAAATGTCCATGTTGAAACCCAAGTAAATGTACTTGAACTGGATGATATAGTCTAACTAAAAATAAGAAATTGGTCAATGTATATTTCATGCTAAATATAGTTTGTCTCCTTAACTTTTGCATTTTATACTTCAGTTGTATAAAACTAGTAAAGTGTAGCATATAAGTGTTAAAAAAACAGTTGCTGGGATAGCAATGTAGATAGATTTGATCGATATTTAGTTAAGTTTTAGCACTTTTAAATGAAGGACCAGGTAAAAATATCTGATTTAATCTCTAGTGACATTGTAAGACGTTACAGTTATCGTATAAGTGATTGCTTCAGATGCTTAAAGACTAGTACTTTGTAAAACTAGTTTACATAATTTCAGATATTTTGTGTATGCATATCAATCATCTGAAAATATTATTATGAAATGTTTATTGTAAAAAAATAAGTGAGAGAAATGGACTCATTTCTTCTTTTGCCTTTTATAGTTTTAAACCATAAACATAATTTTATAAAGTAAGTGGTGAATAGCAAAAAAATTAATTTGTTCAACCTTGGACCAGTTTAAAGTGAACATAAATTTTCAAGGCACGTGTAATACCGGGTATACTAATCCAGCACATTATGGTACAGATGATATTAAGTAAATATTTTCTTATAATTCTTCATTTAAATATTAAAGATTTAAATTGTTAGAACAGAGCATAACTGGGTTTTCATCTTCTTAGTCGAGACAGATGTGAACGACCACCTATGCTAGCACGTGCCGGAGAGTTCTGGTTAAATTTCTCTGTCTCCGAATTGGTTGCAAGAACTTGGTAGAAGAAATACAAATATCATCCTTTGGTTTTCACATACACACTAACTCAGTGGATTTTACTTCAATGGATTCAATGACTGGTTTTGAAATACTAAATTAGTGTTAATTAGTGTTCAGGTTAATCCCTTTCTTTGGCAGTGTTATACTTAAAATATCTTATGAAGCTTTATAAAACATGTTTAAAAATGGTCAACATTTTCTGGTAAACCTAGTGAAAAGCCCCAAGGACTAGTGTTTGGAATTCAGATTAGAGGTCAGGAACTGGCATCATTCACTCCTCACATGGCCATTATTCAGTCTATAAGTTAATGAAACTTACAGTATTAGCCAGTGGTTTCTATATTGATTTTATTAATTTATGGATTTATTCCTGTTATTGATTTCATGTTGGGTGACATGGAATGATTTGTCTTTTGCTATATATTTACTGATTGGAGATAGTCCTTTGATTTCTTAAGAGCAACCTTGTCCAGTTGGGTATTAAAATTTAAGGAGGCACAGTGGTTAAGAGCTTGACTGCTAACCGAGAGGTCGGCTGTTCGAATCCACCAGCTGCTCCTTGGAAACCCTGTGGGGCAGTTCTGCTCTGTTCTGTAGGGAGGCTATGAGTCAGAGTTGACTCAATGGCAATGGGTTTTCTTTACTGTAAATGCACCAACATTTAGAGTGTATAATCCATGTTTTTGTAGTAATGAACACACCCTGTGTTTCAAATTATGAATTTGTTTTTAAAAGTCACCGAGAACCATTAATGGAAGCAATTTCTTCCACAGATGTGTTTTGTTGACACATGAAACGTACAACCTGAGGTTTGAAATTTGATTTATCTAATTTCAAACAAAAGCAGAGTAACCAGGGACTAACCTTAGGGACACATGTGAGGTCTCATAGCCAAAGAAGCATCATGGTAGGCTGCGTTTGTCTTTGGAACACTCCTTGAGCCTCTGTTTTCACCGTCTCCTCTCTCTCACTTTGACTGATTACACTGGCAGACCCCAGGTTGTGAACAAGATCAGTTCCTAACTATGTCTTTAAATCTAATTTGTAGGTAAGTCGGAACAAGTGCATATAGTTCTTTCTTAGTGCAAGAAAAGGCTGGAAGCCTTTTCAGTGATTTAAAAGCTGCAGGAGGGGGAAGCGAAGGTGATTGTGATGAAGAATTTATTGGGAATAAGGGTTGGTTGAGTAGGTTCAAAGTGAGGGCAAATTTACATAACATTAAAGGGCCAGAATGAGTTGTCTGTAAGTCAGAACTTCTTAACCCAGGACTGCCTGTAGAGGCGCCTGGTTATTCTGAACTTGGGCTGGCAAGTTCACCCCGATTTTTCTCCTCTCATCCCATCCCCCAATTTGGACCTGACAGTTTATAGCTTGAAAACATTGGTTTGTAGTTTGAAAACATTTCTTGGTTCAGAAGTTTTTACCACATTGCCAAAGATTTCTTTTTCCCTCTTTCTCCCTTCCTCCCTCCCTCCCCTTGCTTCCTTTCTTCAGTCTTTTCTCCCTCCCTCCTATGCTCTCTCCCTTCCCTTCCTCCCTCCCTCTTTCTCTCCCTTCCTGCCTTCTTTTCACCTTAGAGTTTAAAAATTTATAAAGCAAGGTATTTTCTCTGAAGCAGATTGTGTGTTGAATTTTTCTGTTCTGCTCAGGCAAAAGATTGTAGGAGTTTAAAAGACAAATTTTTGTTGTTGTTACTTTAGGATATTTTAGCTAGTTTGAAGGAATTTATTTTTAAAATTTTCAATTTTTTTTTTTTTTTTCAAACCACCTCAGATAATTCAAGGAGCTGGGCAGGTTGCTCTGCATTTGGAAATGATGCTTAATGTTCATCAAATACCGAAACAACATTTTGCCAGTGCCTTCTTCATTGAAAACTAAACTAACCCTTGTCCTTTATTTGGTAACTGTCTCATGAATGTTAGACCTCATTAGGATAGAGATCCTACTTCCTTGACACCCTCTTCTACCGCCAGTATTCCATGAGATTTCACCAGTGACAGAAAGGCTGGATGCTGAACTGCTGGCCTTTCTCTGTAAATTATGAAGGCTACCTGGAGTAGAATTTTCAAGGTGTGAATTATTTTTTAGTTACGATATAGAAACATGAAAAAGGGTGTGTAGAGTTGCAGGTAGGCACAGATTGGCAGAAGGTACAACTCTCAAACCCCACTATACATCTAGGGTTTGTTCCTGGTTTATTTAGCCAGGAATACCCTGGTGACGCAATGGTTAAGTGCTCAGCTGCTAACCGAAAGATTGGTGGTTCAAACCCACCCAGTGGCTCCAAGGGAGAAAGACCTGACCGTCTGCTCACATAAAGATTACAGCCTAGAAAATCCATGGATCAGTTCTTCTCCGTCCCATGAGGTCGCTGTGAGTCGGAATCGACTGACGCCACCCAACAACAGTAACAACGGAACCTTATTACCATCATGGTGGCTGCAAGAGGTAGGCACCGGTGCAGCGTGTCTCGGATCCATTGCTCGAGACGTTGTCCTCATGAGATAAGTACTTGCTGTGTGTGAGAATTCTTAAAATACCATAGCTCGTTCATACATGGGCCATTGTATACCTATGTCACCAGTAGTGTGACTTCAGCAATCCATGAGTCTCGATTTCAGGGACTGTTGGTAAATATTGGTGTCCTTTTGTTTTTAAGTCGTCCTTGATGTCTTCAGAAGCCCTGGTGGCACAGTGGTTAAAGCGCTTAGCTGCTAATCGAAAAGTCAGAGGTTTGAACCTAGCGGCCGCTCCTTGGGAGAAGGATGTGGCAGTCTGATTCTGTAAAGATTTACAGTCTTGGAAACCCTATAGGGCAGTTCTGTTCTGTCCTGTAGGGTCACTCTGAGTCAGAATCAACTTGACAGCAGTGGGTTTTTGGTTTTCGATATCTTTAAGGCCACGTCCTAATTCAGGGGGACAAAGAGACTCAGTTGCCAGGTTCCATGAAAAGCTCTCTACCCTGCTAAAACCAAAAAACCAAATCTGTTGCCATCGAGTTGATTCTGATGCATAGTGACCCTACAGGACAGAGTAAAACTGCCTCGTGGGGTTTCCAGGGAGTGGCTGGTGGATTCAAGCTGCCAACCTTTTGGTTAGCAGCTGAGCTCTTAACCACTGCACCACCAGGGCTTCCTTCACCCTGCTACTGGCCTCATTTCCCTGCAGAATCTGCAGAATCTTTGAATCCTCCTAGAAGTATCACTTTGTTGTGTTCAGTGTCACAATAAGGTAATTTTCTTTCTCTTTACAGCTCATTTTTGATTTCTTGAATTGATTTCTTGAATTACAGACAATACTTACTAACTTGTAACAGATTTATACAATACAGAAGAACAATCCAACATGAAGCTGTCCCTCCTTACCCCACCCTCCTCCAAGATACACTCCCTAGAGTTAACTGCTGTTACCAGTTTGGGATGTAGCCTTCCTGACTGTTTTCCAACCCAGTAGGTGCTTCATGTTTGAGTGAGGTTTGAAGAAAATATCTCAGGCAGTTTTGATCCGGTAGACTTAAGCTCTGTATTCCTCTTTGTTTACATCTGCAAATGGAACAAAACAAAAGTAATGTTTTCTCCTTCTGGATTGTCTCTGCTTTTGAGATTGCTGCTTCAAACTCCACTCTTCCTAGACAGAACGGGGATGACTCACTCTGTTTTGAAAGCAGTTCGGTCTCTCCAGTGGTACAAGGGCACTTTGATTTCCATGGGACTTTCCTAACACCTTATGGGTCAGGATTTGGCCATCTCAGTGCTGGCACAGAAGGACCTCCAGAAAGATGTTTTATGTTGGCCGAATGAAATTTACACAGGCTAAGGAGTGCAAATATTTCAACAGATGATTATTGATCAGTTTGGGATTTGGTGGTTTATCTGCACTGTTTTTAATGACTTACTGCTGTCGTTATTGGTTGCCTTTGAGTTAGCTCTGACTCCTGGTGACCTTATGTGTAGCAGAATGAAATATTGTCGGGTCATGTGCCATCGTCATGATCATTGGTCAGCTCAAGTCCATTGTTGCAGCCACTATGTATTTTGAGTGCCTTCCAACGTAGGGAGCTCATCTTCCTGCACTATATTCTGTTGTGATCTACAGGGTTTTTCACTGGGTAATTTTTGGACACAGATTGCCAGGCCTTTCTTCCTAGTCTGCCTTAGTCTAGAAGCTCTGCTGAAACATGTCCACCATGGGTGATCCTGCTGGTATTTGAAATACTGGTGGGATAGCTTCCAGCATCACAGCAACACACAAGCCACCACAATGTGACAAACTGACAGACAGTGGTGGTTTTAATAACTTGCTGTGGTTGTTGTTGGTTGCTGTTGAGTCGGCTCCGACTCATGGCAGCCTTATGTGTAACAGTACGAAACTGCCTGGTCTTGTGCCATCTGCATGGTTTTTTGAATGTTTGATTCCTTGTAACTTGTAATTAAGTGCTGCTGAAGAAAGTCATCTCTGCTTAAATTTTTAGGTCTGGTCCACTTGAAAGGGCAGACCCATGGGGAGCCACCATCTAAAACAAAATATTCAACCTTTACACAGCTAAGCCTATGAATTAATTCTACTTTCTTGAAAAAATAGAAACATCCGCTTTAATCACATGTTAACTTGGTAATACTGGCACAACATGAAAATGATTTCTCCCCCCATGACCACAAGCCCATTTTGGTGTGGCTAATAGGTATAACAGAATCTGGATGGATTGGTTCCGTCAGGTTGTGGCTAGGCCAACTGTGGTGAGTGGACGTCTGAACCATGAAGGTGTGGGAAGGACACCTTCTCTTGAGTACGAGTTCTCTTAAACGATTTTGCAGTCACTGAAGTCACCTTGTGGGTTTACAGGAGAGGGGCCACTTTGCTTTCTGCTGTTAAAGGAAGCCATTCTAATAGGTGTACTCTCCTGTTAGTTACACACTTCTCCTGGAGGTGGTGGAAACAGTTAAGCCCTCGACTACTAGCTGAAAGGTTAGTAGTTTGAACCCACCCAGAGGCACCTCGGAAGACAGGCCTGGTGATCTGCTTCTGAAAGGTCACAGCCTTGAAAGCCCTATGGAGCAGTTCTCCTCTGCACACATGGGGTTTTTCTGAGTCGGACTCAACTTGACAGTAACCACTTCCACCAACAACTGGAAGTTAGTATAGAATTTTAAGGAGAATAGCAAGATCTGGGGTCTAAGAATGAGAGCTAAAACCCAGAGTGTACCTGGTTTTTTCTAGCTTTGAATAGTAATTTCTTTCTAATGTGCTGAGAACCAGTGCCAACAGAGACAGTATTGCTTCCAAGGGGGCAAAAATTGGTTCTTGGGAGGTGAACAAACCTTAGATGTTAAAATGGTTTACGGTTCTCTAAGGGCATAAATGAGGAGCCTTGGTGGTGCAAACTGTTAGTGCTCCGCTGCTAACCAAAAGGTTGGCAGTTTGATTCCACCTAGTGGCTCCGCAGGAAAAGACCTAACGATCGACTCCTGTAAAGATTACAGCCCAGAAAACCCTATGGGACAGTTCTGCTCTGTCGCATGAGGTTGCAATGAGTCAAAAATTGACTGGATGCACCTAACAGCAACAACAATGGCATATACAGACGTACATAACTAGATACACAGAACATAAACAGGAGTACATAAGTTATGTAAACTTATGTACGTAAGTGCATAAACAATATATAGTATTATCTGTGCTGTTAAAATTTCATGGAGGTAGGGGTGAGGGAGAGGTGATTAGGGTAACTAGGTCTAAAAGGGGTGGTGATAATGAAAAAAAAAAAAGGTTGAGAAACATTCCTGTACAGTAATCAGCATCTTTCCCCACCTCCTCTCTTTATGTTGTGTTTAAAGAACATTTACCAAGGCTCCTATAGGTTTTGGCTACTCTGTATTTCCTCTGGGAGAGCTGTTAACAGTAGGGATTGGCATGTGCCAGCACTAGGGTAAGGGCTTTACCAGCGTTGATAATTGAATCTCAGAATAGGTATGTGAGATAGTTATTATTGTTGTTATTAGGTGCTGTCGAGTCAGTTCCAACTCACAGCGACCCTGTGTGCAACAGAACGAAATGCTGCCCGGTCCTGCACCATCCTCATAATGGTTGTTATGCGTGAGCCCATCATTGCAGCCACTGTGTCAGTCTATCTCATCGAGGGTCTTCCTCTTTTCCGCTGACCCTGTAGTTTACCAAGCATGATGTCCTTCTTCAGGGATTGATCCCTCCTGACAACATGTCCGAAGTATGTAAGATGTAGTCTCGCCATCCTTGCTTCTAAGGAGCATTCTGGTTGTACTTCTTCCAAGACAGACCTGTTTGTTCTTTTGGCAGTCGATGGTATATTCAGTATTCTTTGCCAACACCACAATTCAAAGGCATCATTTCTTCTTTGGTCTTCCTTACTCATTGTCCAGCTTTTGCATGCATATGATGCGATTGAAAACACCATGGCTTGGGTCAGGCGCACCTTAATCTTCAAGGTGACATCTTTGCTTTTCAACACTTTAAAGAGGTCTTTCGCAGCAGATTTGCCCAGTGCAATGCGTCTTTTGATTTCTTGACTGCTGCTTACATGGGTGTTGATTGTGGATCCAAGTAAAATGGAATCCTTGACAACTTCAATCTTTTCTCCATTTATCATGATGTTATTGGTCCGGTTGTGAGGATTTTTATTTTCTTTATGTTGAAGTGTAATCCATATTGAAGGCTGTGGTCTTTGATCTTCATCAGTAAGTGCTTCAAGTCCTCTTCACTTTCAGCAAGCAAGGTTGTGTCATCTGCATATGGTAGGTTGTTAATGAGTCTTCCTCCAATCCTCATGCCCTATTATTATTAGCATCCCCATTTTACAGATGAGGGAATTGAGGCAACGAAGTTAAGTAACTCACCTGAAGCCACACAGTAAGGAATGCGGCCAGGATTTGAACTCACCCAGACTCCATACCTGACATGTCCTAACTACTGGTGAGAAACTTCAGGAGGGAGACATGGCGCAGTGCTCAGTCTCTCAAAGGACATAGTAGCCTGGGAGTGTAGTAAATGTTTATCACAGCACTTCAAACCATAGCCTAAAACTTTTGTAGGAATTAGTGGTGTAAACGTGGTACAGGCAGTCCTGGGTTACAAAAGTCCGATTTACCTGCAAGTCGTAGTTATGAACCAACCGCCTTAAAGCCTATTGTCTTAAAAGTTTGAGGTGTGTACAATGGTTTGTAATAACAAATGGGTGCTACTTTGTGATGCACATCAAAACATTATTATTACTGTATTATCATGTTAAAGATGTTTTAGGGTATCTGGACGTGTTTCTTTAATGTTTTTTAATGCATAGAAAGGTACACTAAATACGTATAATAAGAGAAATATTTGACTAACTGACGTTAAAATCGTACCTAACTGTTCTGACTTACGTACAGATTTGACTTAAAGACCGATTTAGGAATGAGCTTGTTCCTAATCTGGGGACTGCCTGAACTGCCTAAAGCATCTTGGAGGAAGAAGGGCAAGAGTGACTCCTTGACTTCATGGATGTTAATTATTGTGTGTATCAGGTAGTAGGCTGAACAGGTCACATCCTTTATCTCATTTAATCCCTCTAGCAATCCTATGGGATAGGTAGATAAACCCCATTTTCCAGATGGGGAAACTGAGGCATAGATTGTCTCTCGCCCTGGTAAATCAGTTGGGCTCCACACTGTACCTTGTCCACCTCTAACCACACATCTTGTTGCTTCCTATACTTGCTCTAGAGCTTAAGGACATACCTAAACCTTTCTAAAGAATCACTCTTCACAGGCTTAACAGAAAGATCTGTGATCTTAAGCATTTGAAATTCGTAGTATGGTCCTTCCATATTGAATACTTAAAGTAGCCTCCTGGGTCTTCACGATATGGAAGATGAAAGAACTGGATGTGTTTTAACTGCATAAGAAGACTGCATGGCCTGATTGACCACGATGGTAGTTTATGGTTTAGGTGTAATTAACCATTACAGTGGTTAAGTGCTTGGCTGCTAACCAAAAAGTTGGTGGTTCAAACCCACTAGCCGCTCTGAAGGGGAACGATGTGGCAGTCTGCTTCCATAAAGATCACAGCCTTGGAAACACTACGGGGCAGTTCTGTTCTGTCCTACAAGGTCGCCATGAGTTGGAATAGACTCGACGGTGCACAGCGACAATAACAGCATGACTACTGGTTGGAGATCACTAAAGTCAAAGACTTTATAACAGCATCCAAAAATCATAACTCAGATCGCCTATATGTTAAGGATTCTGATGGCTCAGGCAATCACAATTCATATGCTTTCGAGGTCTATGTATTTTGATAATGTATTTGTATTGTTTTAGATGATTTTTGAAATACTCAATTTGATAGGACCACACGTCTTTTAATATGAATTTTCTTCTGAAATTAGGTTACATTCTTTAGTTTTTCTCCTCACTCCATGCAGTATTATAGCTTTTTTATAATTTAGCACTTAGAACTGGAATTTCACGCATTTTGTGTTGTTTTCCTATTTGCTTTTAAATGAACGTCACTTGTAATAAATCTTACATTTCTATGTGCAAGTGTCATGAGTCTCCTTCTCAGTGCCACCTACTTAATCCTAACAATTAAAGAAGCATTTAGGGTCTCCTTCTCAGTGCCACCTACTTAATCCTAACAATTAAAGAAGGATTTAGGTTTGAAAGGCCACTCCCTGATGGATTACCTTCTGTAGGTATGCTCTTAAACAAGAGAGATTTGTGGACATGGGTAAGCAAAATCTAATTTTATCATTGTCCTACTAAAATAAGTGGGTGGAATCTACGTTTTAAAATATGCAGATCAGTACAGCAGCTTTGCTCAAGGTTATAGCTGCAGCAATACTAGACTATTGGCTCTTGGCCTGAATGTGTCTCTTTTTATTGACTTCTTTGAGTATCAGCTTGGACTTTAAGGAAAATTTAATTCCCAATGATGTACCAATCTTTCAGACCTTGTTTATAAAGTTAGATGTTTTTGCTTATGAATGTATAACTTTGAGAAAATGAGATGAATTAAAATTAGAGCATATAAAGCAGATAACGTCAGAGGCTATTATTTAAAGTAGAGAATGATCGTAGAAAAGGAATTGTTTTAATCACTTTTATAAAAAATAGAGAATTTTCTGGAAAAGGGTCTAGGTGAATCTCCACCAAATGATTCCTAGTAGTTACTCTGGAATGGGTATTGGGATTGGAGGAGGTGGTGGTCAAAGGCTTTATTAGGATTATTATTTTTACTAGGAGAACATATGCATGCATTTTTTGGGTAATTACACTGGCTGTCTCTAACGCATTTAAGAGTCTGGGAAAAGTTCTGTTCACTCACAACTTTTTGAGGAGCACAGTTCCTCTGTCAGGTAAATTGATGAGATTTGTGCACATTCTATAACTCTAGTGGTCTTCTCTAGAAGAAAAATAAAAAAAAAAAACCAAACCCATTGCCGCTGAGTCGATTCCAACTGATAACGACCCTAAAGGACAGAGTAGAACTGCTGCATAGGGTTCCCAAGGGGCACCTGGTGGATTCGCACTGATAACGTTTTGGTTAGTAGCCGTAGCTCTTAACCGCTATGCCACCAGGGTTTCCAGAGGAAAGATAGCAAGGTGTAAAGATTTTGAAATTTAAAAACGAACAAAAGATTTTCAGTCACCAAATTGTGAATAATGTTATAAAGTAGTTAAGAGGCCTGCACTTGAAAAGCAAAATTCAGATTTCTACTACCTTACCACCAGGGCCTACCTTTGTCATAATCTCCCCTGTTGGCCCTGAGTTTTATATAATTAAAATTTAGTAGCTGGAAATTTTGTTGAGTCTTAATTAGAAGCGACAAACCAGAGACATTCTTGCCAGTTAGGAAAGGCTTAAGAAATTCTTATTGGCTAAATTACAAATATGTAACATTTTTTTCTGAGCACTGCATGGTAGTTCAGACTGCCTAAAGGTGACAGGATTAGCTCTGTTTTTCTAGTGAAGTAGTAAAAATTAGATTAATAAGTACCAGGCAAAGAGCCCTTTCTTTTCTCGAAAGAAATCTTACCTTGAGTAATTCTGGCGGTGGAGATCTGTGCCTTAATTAGCCACATGTTCCTTTTACCTCCTGGGAAATAAGTACAGGATAAAATTGGGGATCAAGACATAGACGCACATTGACTTAGCACACGCCGCTAAGTAATTCATCAAGGAATGCTGGTAATTAGTCCTGCCTCTTTCAACTCTTGGCTTATTTCATAAAACCAGTTGATTTAAAATAATGCCTGCTGATTTATTGCCCACACGTTTCAAGACCAGTACGTGGCTGCTAAACAAAAGCAATATTGTGCAGGAATGGAAATTTGCCTTCTTGTTTTTGTGTTTTTACAAATTTTGAAGGGCCATCCATAGTCCCCTATTAACTTTGTTGCGTTTTCTTTTACACCATTCAGCATTTTACTGAGCTTTCTTTTGTCTCTTGATAAAGAGAAAGGGGGAGCAAATTAAAAAAAAAAAAAAAAAAAAAAAACCCCAGGCTCTGGAGGTTTTGAATGTGAGGTACTTGTCAAAGTATATTGGCTCAGTGTGGTTTGATGGAATTTAATTTGAATGCTTCGTCTGCTAAGACAGGCTGCAGTAATGACCTTTGTTCTTCTTGCATGTTAAATGTTTGCTGATAGTTATGACAGCTAGGTTAATCTTAAAAGACTGAATTTATAAGTAGCACCAAATCTTATGACTTTAGCCTTGTAACCTGGGTATCCAAACACTGTAGTAAGTTATAATTTGGTTGCCAAATTCCCATTAATGCCAACTGATGTGCCTCAATATGCTTGAGATGTAACCAAAATCAGTGCCCCTGTTGAAAATCTAGGATTAGCCTGGCTGCAATACTTAACTGGGTGACCTTGTGCACGTTTCCTCTTCTCTCTGTGCCTCAGTGGTCTCCTCTATGAAATGGCAGTAATAGTACCTACTCTGGGAGAGTTTTTGTGAGGGCTCAGTGATATAATTCACCTAACATGGTGCTGTTGAGTAGAAATGGAACAGGAACCACATTGTTGTTGTCTGCCATTGAAACGGCTCCTGACTCAGGAGGACTGCATGCACAGCAGAACAAAATGCTGCCCGGTCCTACACCACCCCCATGATCAGTCGTGGATCCGGGTTTTCATTGGCTGATTTTTGGATGTTGATCGCCAGGTCTTTCTTCCTAGTCAGTCTTGGTCTGGAAGTTCTGCTGAAACCTGTTCAGCATCATAGCAACATGCTAGCCTCCGCTGACACGTGGATGGTGGCTATGTATGAGGTGCGTTGGCTTGGAATCGAACCCGGGTCTCCCGTACGGAAGGGGAGAATTCTACCACTGAACCACCACAGTCTTCACAGGAGCCACATCAGTAAATTCAAATTTTCTAGTAGCCACATTAAAAATAGTAAAAAGAAATAGGTGAAATGAATTTTAATAATATATTTTATTCAACCCAATATATCAAAAATATTATAATTTCAATGTGTAATCATTACAAAAATTATTAACAAGAATTTTTACCTTCTTTTTACTTTAATACTAAGTGTTCAACACCAGCTATGTATTTTACAGCTACAGCTCATCTCAGTTTTGATGCTGAGTTTTTATCAGAATTACTTGATCTGTATTTAGATTTTATAAAATTCACCGTTGAAAGAGGTGATTCACATCCCCAAGTTGCTTCAAACTTACCTAAAAGTTTTCCAATAATAAAATTGAGGATAAGTTTTTAAATTTTAGATATAAATTAAATATAATAAAAAGATAAGTTCCTCAGTGCCTGAGCAGCATTTCAAGTGCCCAGTAGCCATGCGTGGCTCGTGACTGCCATATTGGACAGCACAGATCTAAAGCACTTAGCACAGTGCCAGATAGTTGGAAAATGCTCAAGAGATGCTGCTGTATTGTGGTTGAGAATAAATGATACGTTGTTAGGTGCCGTTGTTCGACTCTTAGTGACCCCATGTGACAGAGTAGAACAGCCCGTAAGGTTTTCTAGGCTGTAATTTTTATGGGAGCAGATCGCCAGGTCTTTCTCCCACAGACCTGCTGGGTGGGTTTGAACTGCCAACCTTTTGGTTAGTAGCTGAGTGCTTAATTGTTGTACCACCAGGGCTCAATGACGTATATTTATAAATAACTTAAATATATTAGTTATTACTATCATCTCCAAGTTCCCCTCTTCACATGCCCTTATTATACCTACCCAATACTACTGTTTTCACACTCCCGCCTACCCCTCCCCCCAAATAAGAAAACAAAACAAAAGAATTAATCATCGTTTTCTTTGTCATAAATCTTGCAGGTAGTTTAGCTGACGTGTCTCATGCATGGTTGATCTTTCCTGTCAAAAACAGCCTTCCTTAGGAGAGAGCAAACCCTTGGTAACAGGGAGTTGTGACCTGCCTGCCAGCAGCCTTCCATTCAGACCTGAGCTCAGTGACAGCTCTTGACTTGTTAGTCACACATCTTACTCATACTTCCAATCCAGGTTCATTGCCAGCCTCCACATATCACACTTACATAGCACCTGTCCAGAGCATTAAAGATGTCTAAAATCTTGGGAAGGTAAAGCATTCCATCAATGTTCTAGTCTTTTTGTATGAAAAAGACTTGGACGGCCAAGGAGATTAGTTCACCCTAGGTTGTTCTTTAATATATGTTCAGTAGTGATTGAATTTATAGGAAAGCTATTGAAAATTCTTTGTTGTTGTTTTTGTTTTTGGCTAGAGTTTCAAATATGATTTTTATTTGCACTACTGTTGCTAAGGCAATTGTTTTGCAAACTTGTAGTATATTTTTAGGAATCTTCACCACTGCTAGTTGATAATTCAGAGAAACATTTCTTTCCTCCTTTTCTTATTCACCACTGCAGCCAAGTTTTGTCGTTCGAGTCTAGTTTTTGGTCATCTGTTAGGCCAGAAATAATATACCTAAAATGATACTTTATATTTTGTTCGGCACCCTATCATTCTCAATACAAACAATGTATTGATTATAGTGGAATAAACAAACTGTGTTGGAAATTTAATGGAGTCTTCTTATAGTATTAGGAGCCTGTAAAGATGATGCATTCTTTCTCCATTACAACAAGCAAGAAAGCCAAGAGAGCCAAAATATTAAATATGTTATGAGTTCCAGAAAGAAAAATGATTACATTATCGGATTTCATAATTTCCTTAGCTTGGGGTTATATGTGTTTTCCCAATGTTTATTAATTATTTTAATACTTTAATATCATTATAAAATAATATAAATCAAAAAACATTCAAGCATTTGCAAAATTGATTTCAATTTTTTGACTAGTTTTCCATGCTTGTATTAAAATCACATGCTTGAAAACTTTTTAAACTTATTAAGTAGCATAAGGTTGATAGAATTCACAGTACAGTGCTAATAAGTATGGATCATTGTGGTCATTTTATGGGCACTTAAGACCACTGGTAGCCCTGGCAGCACAGTGTTTAAAAGCTCAGCTGCTAACCAAAAGGTCGGCAGTTCTAATCCACCAGCCGCTCCTTGGAAACTCCACGGGGCAGTTCTTCTCTGTCCTGGAGGGTCGCTGTGAGTTGAAATCAACTCGATGGCAAACTATTTGGCTTTTTTTGGTTTTTTAGGACCTCTGATATCTCATGGACGTGGGAGACAATCCAGAATATTCTGAATCAGGGACATTTAATTTTTATGTAAAATTCTCAATTCAGTTCGACATAAAGCTAACTAAGGCAGTAAATTTAATGAACCTCTAATGATATTTCTACATTCTATATTCTGTAGCCTAGTGGTTCTGAAAAGGGGATCCAGAACCTGCAGCCCCTGCATCACCTGGGAGCTTGCTAGAAATACAGATTCTTTGGGCTTATCCCAAAGCCCAATGAGTCAAAAACTCTGGGGATGAGATCCATTAATATGTGTTTTAGCCAGCCCTATGGGAGATTCTGATCACTGCTGTAGAACCCTGGAAGTTAATTCGTAAGAAACGTAAGAAAGATTGGAAAATGCCAGTGCAAATAAAATCAACCAAGCTTCTTTATTGTACGGCTTCTTAGAACCTCTATCTTGGAGATACTGATGGCGAATCTGCACGAGTGGTCCAGTGGCACTTTGTTTACTTGAGATGAGAGGGGAGGAGGAGGACAGGCTAAGGAAATGTTGCCTTTTTGTAAAATTGATCCCTTGAAGTTGCAAAATACCCAACAGCTATTTAGGATCTTTTGTGCTTGGGGTCATTGTTGTTAGGTGCTGTTGAGTCGATTTAGACTCACAGTGACCCCAAGTGACAGAGTAGAACTGCCCATAGGGTTTTCTAGGCTGTAATCCTTGTGGCAGCAGATCACCAGGTCTTTCCCGCATGGAGCTAGAGCTTAGAGCTGCTGGGTGGGTTTGAACTGCCAGCCTTTCGGTGAGCAGTTGAGCGCTTAACCATTGTGTCAAAAGGACTCCTTTGTACTTGGGACACATTACGTTATATACGTATATTTATGCCAAATTAATAAAATAGATTAATCCTGGCAAATATTGCTGAGGTGAGTTCAAGGTAAAACAACCACCACCACCACCACAAGAAACTCCAAAAAGTAATTGTTTTAGATCACTAGTTCCCAGATTAGGCTGCAGAAACAGTCAGGCCTTTGGAGGAGTTCTGAGGGGCCAGTGAATCCATTTTCCCACAAAAGTTTGTAAATTAAATATACCTATCACTTACATATACATCATACGTCTCTTTTTCAACTAAAGTTAGATGTTGCCGTGTTTAACAAAGTGCAAATTGTTACTAAAGCCATATATTTCATCTTTTTCTTGGTTTCTGACATTTTCTTAATCAATGAAAACTAAAAGCACAGCTTCTAATCAAACGAGGGCCTAAAATATTTGACTTTTTAAAAAAGGGTTAAAAGCTGTCTTTTTTGTTTGGGAAACTTTTTAAAATTTATTTAAGTTCTGCTTTTTAAAGCAACTTCTTTTTAGGAAACTTTTTTTTTTTTTTTAAACTATTCGAGTTTGATTGAAATTCTATTTTGGAATCTATTCCCCACCCCCTCGCCCTTATCTGGATTTAGTTAAATGGTAAAACAGAGTGGCCTTTTCAGAGTCCATGGGACCCTAACATCTGTGATTTCACAAGCAGCAGGTCCTTGATGTCAGTCTGTAACATCAAAGGTCTTTCTCCTGATGCGGCCATCATCTTGACTGTGCCTTTTATACTGCAGCATTGACATCAACAGAAAGTGTTTCTCTTTCTTCCTCAGTATTCGTTTTCTGCCTGAAGGCAGTGTATCCAGTGCCTGTGGCCAGCTTGTCCCACTGATTGGAATAAAACAAACGGTCATTTTAGGAAACTAGACAGGAAAGATGCAGCCTTTCTGATGTTCACATCCTTCACTTGCACACCCAAGCATGCTGACCCAAGTCCAGCCTTAGAAAAGGCATGCGGCTCCTGTAGGAACCATAAAGTACACTGTTTTTCTGCCAGAAGACGTGGATTATCTTCTTACCTCCCTCCTCATGCTTATAATCACCTAGTAAGGGGAAAAATCAGAAATAACCCTGAAATGGCCATTGGGGACTTCTTTCCTGGTTCATGAATCTGGTTTTCTAAACCTGCTCTGCTTCTGTCGTTGTTGTTGTTTGTTGTTAGCTGCCATCAAGTTGGCTTCAACTCATAGTGTCTGTGTGTACAACAAAACCAGTCTGCATGACTGGTTGCTCATCAGACCATTGTTATCCATCGAGTTTTCATTGGCTGATTTTCAGAAGTAGTCTGTCTTAGTCAGAAAGCTCTGATGAAACCCGTTCAGCATCATAGCAACACAAAAGCCTCCACCGACGGATGGTGGCTGCGCTCGAGGTGCGTCAACTGACAGTCGAACCTGGTCTCTCATATGAAGCGCGAGAATTCTACCACCAAACCACCAGTGCCTCTCTTGCTTCTGTTAGGGATCCATTTACCAATTAAAACTTATTCAAAGAAGTTCTGGCCCAAAGGCATTTGATGATGTGCTAGACCTGCTCTCTGGTTGCTGTATACATGTTTCAGGGATTGGGCTTTGGAGTTAGATGGGCAGTGTCCAAATCTTTTCTGAACCTCAATTTCCTTGTCTGCATAACAGGGATAATAAGTCCCTGGCTCACAGGGCTTCTGTTAGAAATATGTGATAAGCACTTAGCACCATGCCTTGTACAGGATAAACGCCCAGTATTTGTTAATGTTTGTGACTGTCATCGGCATTTCAGTCAGACACACATACAGGTCCTCAGTAATTGCACCACATAATGGGTTCTTGAGAAATGTCTGAAATGTTAATTCTTTTTAAAAGGAGACTAAAGCTGATTTTCGGTACGATCTGAAGTTAGTTTCTCTAGACGTGTATGGGATGTATAAAGATCCTTTTAACTGATAATTGTTGAGTTACATTTCAGCAGCAAGGGAGTTTTCAAATCGCCTAGCTGTGCAGCTTCCCTTAACAGGGACTGTTTTTGGGTGGAGTGGGTTGCTTGGCCGTAATTTTTTATTTCCTCCCAAAATTACACCCATTATTTAAAGTTCTTAGAAAAATTTTTTGATGATTGGCAGCCAAATTAGGCAACTGTTAAAAATCCTTATTTATGGAAAATTCTGGAGAAAAAGAGTAAAGATTGGGGTTAAATTTTCAAGACAGTTAATAGATGTTGAGTTGTCAAATGTTCCTGGTTCTGACGTTAAGCTTTTAAACTGAGAAAGCCAACCATTTTGGTTCTCAAACTCAGGTTAAATATAGGTGACCATACTAGCAGCTCACTTTTTAAATCATTATTATTTTTATTCAAGTAGAGGTTCAAAATATATTTTAAAAATTTAATCACAGCCTCTCACCACCAATCCCCAGGGCTCACATTATAGAAGTAGCCAACCGATGGAAGCAAATCTCTGTGTTCAGGAAGTTTTCATCTCTAATCAAATCGCGTGATTATTTTCTGGTCTCCAGGTGTTTTGACTCATATGCTGTGGAATTATCTGGCTTCTTTACACAATATGTCCGTTTTCTGTCTAGGATCCCCCTACCCCATCCCTTTCATCTCTTATAATTTATGTAAAGGTTTGATCTGTCCTTTTTATTTTTTTACCTTTTAGAAGCATGTCACCTCGAGTGTTCTGTAGTCAGTACTAACACTTGCTAACCTTTATTTTTGCTATTAAAGAATTTATCTTATTTCCATGATATATACTATCTTGAGATAAGACCAAGGGCCATTCCCTTTAATCTGTCTTGCAAAGTTCACTAATTTATTACTGATACTACAGCCCTGAAATCAAACATGCTTGCATAGCACACCATGACCTTGGGGAAGTTGCCTTTCTGTGTCTCAGTCTTCCCATTTGACTGGATGGTCTTAGAATTCCCGTCTAGCTCTGACATTCAATGAACTTCTTTTTTCTTCATAGGTGCCTACCAACAGATCACTTAAATTTCATTTTTGGTAAGATGAAGACTCCAAAGGACTTCTAAAACCCCATGAAAGAGACACTAGGTTTGTTTTAAGTATTAGATACACAAAACAATTGTCATAGTAACGAACCTCAGCGTATTTAATACAGTTCCACTGTAGTTTAAGTGATCCAGTTTCTCCTTGAGGGTGGTAGGAGGTGAGTTGGAAGACCTCTTTTGTTATTTAGATGTTCTATCATTTTGTCTAAGTGTGTTTTGTTAATTACAAGAATAGTATTAATAATGACTATCACTTATTGCATTTCTGAGACGTTCGTGAAGGCCTTATAAGCAGGGATTGAGCACAGAACAGATTTGTTAGGAATAGATGATGAGGGAGTGGACAGAACTGCTACAAGTTTATTTACACAAACATCTTAAAATCTGTGTTAAATGTTTAATTCTCAGTTTTACTAAATATCTAACATTAAAATTCATTTCTGACATAACTTGTGGTCACAGAATGTTCTGCATTTTTCTTTTCTTTATTAATCAGAAAACAGGTAGAGGGTAAGGATGTTTGTTTTTGCTTGGTCAGCAAGGTAGAGGACAAGAGAAATGAGATTTAAAGTGTGACTCATTTCCATATGTATTATGCCCAGTTTCCTTCAGTTTACGTATTAATACCCATATTTTTTTCTCTTTCTCTTTTTTAAAATTATTTTATTTCTTTTTCTCTCTTTTCAGTGTTATACTGTATGTTCTTGGTAAGACAAGCCCTGATCAGAGATGGTCACAATGATTAAACCAAACCAAACCCATTGCCCTTGAGTCAATTCCAACTCATATCAACTCTGTAGGACAGAGTAGAACTGCACTATAGGGTTTGCTAGGCTGTAATCTTTATGGAAGCAGGTTGACACATCTTTCTTCCACAGAGCAGCTGGTACGTTCCAATCGCCAAACTTTCAGTTAGCAGCCAAGTGCTTAACCACTGCGCAACCGGGGCTCCCATCGCACAGTGATTAGTCTTATAATGTGATTTCACAGGGCCATGAGGGTCTCCTGAGGACTTCTGGCTAAATGTTAACATTTTACTTTATTTTTTTGCAATTGTATCTGTGATTTTTATTATTTTTTTTAATTGAACCTTAGATGAAGGTTTATAGAACAATAGAACAAACCAACTTCTCATTAAACAGTTAGTACATTTATTGTTTTATGGCATTGATTAAAAACCCCAAGACATGTCACTACTCTCCCTTCTTGACCTTGGTTTCCCTATTACCAGCTTTCCTGTCCCCTCCTGCCTTCTAGTCCTTGCCCATGGGCTGGTGTGCCTCTTTAGTCTTGTTTTGTCCTATGGGTCAGTCTAATCTTTGGGTAAAAGATGAACCTCTGGAGTGACTTCATTAATGAGCTAAAAGGGTGTCCGGGGGCCATGCTCTCGAGATTTCTCCAGTCTCTGTGAGGTCAGTAAGTCTGGTCTTTTTTTTTGAGTTAGAATTTTGTTCTTCATATTTCTCCTACTCTGTCCAGGACCCTCTGTTGTGATGCTGGTCAGAGCTATCAGTGGTAGCTGGGCACCATCTAGCTGTACTGGACTCAGTCTGTTGGAGGCTGTGGTAGCTGTGGTCCATTAGTTCTTTGGACTAATCTTTTCCTTATATCCTGTTCTCTTCATTCTCCCTTGCTCCTGAAGGGGTGAGACCAGTGGATTATTTTCAATGGCTGCTCACAGGCTTTTAAGACCCCAGACACTACTCACCAAAGTAGAATGTAGAACATTTTCCTTATAAACTGTGTTATGCCAGTTCAGCTAGATGTTCCCCGAGACCATGTCCCCACAGCCCTCCGCCCAGCAATTCAGTCCCTAAGGGAGTTTGGATTTGTCCATGGAGCTTGCATGACCTTACTCTGAACAAGTTGTGCTGGCTTCCCCAGTATTGTATACTGTGTTACCCTTCACCAAAGTTACCACGTATCTATTGTGTGTTTAGTGTTTTTCCACCCCCACCCCTCCCCTCCCTCGTAACCATCAAAGATCGTTCCTTTTTGTGTGTAAACCTTTTCATGAGTTTTTATAATAGTTGTCTCATACAATATTTGTCCTTTTGTGACTGACTTCTTTCACTCAGCATAGTGCCCTCTGGATTCAGCTATGTTGTGAGATGCTTCGCAGATTCATCATTATTCTTTATTGCCACGTGGTATTCTACTGTATGTACCATAGTTTGTTTATCCATTCATCTGTTGATGGGCGTCTAGGTTGTTTCCATCTTTTGCTATTTGTGAACAATGCTGCAATGAACATCTCTGTGCGTATGTCTATTCGTATGACGGCTCTTATTTCTCTAGAATAGATTCCTAGGAGTGGAATAGCTGGATCATATGATATTTCTATTTCTAGCTTTCTAAGGAAGCGCCGTTATCATCTTCCAAGACGGTTGTACCATTTTGCACTCCCACCAGCTGTGCATAAGAGTTCCAGTCTCCCCACCACCTCTCCAACATTTGTTATTTTCTATTTTTTTGATTCATGCCAGTAATGCCGGGGGTGACGTGGTATCTCATTGTGGTTTTGATTTGCATTTCCCTAATGGCTAGTGATCGAGAGCATTTCCTCATTTGTCTGTTAGCCACTTGAATGTCTTCTTTGGTGAAGAGTCTGTTCATTTCCTTTGCCCGTTTTTTAATTGGATTATCTTTTTGTGGTAGAGGTGTTGGATTTTCCTGTTGATTTTAGAGATTAGACCTTTGTTGGATTTGTAATAGCCAACATTTTTTCACAGCCTTTAATACTTGTTTGGTGAAGTCTTTTGCTGAGCATAAGTGTTTAATTTTTAGAAGATCCCAGTTGTCTCGCTTATCTTCCAGAATTTGTATGTTGTTAGTTATGGTTTGTATCCTGTTAGTGTTGTGTATTAGGGTCTCTAGCATTGATCCTGTTTTCTTCTATGATCTTTATAGTTTTTGGTTTTAGACTTAGGTCTTTGATCCATTTTGAATTCGTTTTTGGGTATGGTGTGAAGTATGGGTCCTGTTTCATTTTTTTGCAGATGGACATCCAATTTTGCCAGCAGCATTTTAACACCCATTTTTAATTCTCTCCTTAAGAGAGAGAGGGAAAGTGTTGGGAAGGATTGGAGTGGAAAGAAGCAAAATGAGACCTATTGTTATAGACGTTGCATATGCTATAGTATAGTAATAATAAAAATGGATGTCTGACTCTTTTACAAAGTGATATAAACAGTTGACTATTTTCCTCTCAAAGTTCTTCCTTTTTTTCAATCATCTTTCAGTTCTTCCTCTTACTTTTTCTTGGATACATCTTTATAGATGCTAATATCCTTCCCTATCTTTTCCTTCTCTCTCTCCTCTTCCCTCTCTCCCTCCCTCTTTTCTTCCCTCCCTCCCTTTTTTCTTTTCTTCCTACCATCCATCCACCCACCCACCATCCATCCATCCATTCATCTTTCAGTACACACTGCTTGTCTTTCAATCTTATTTCTGTTATTATGTAATCTTGGGCAGATTACTTAGGCTGTAGTCTAAACCTTAGTTTCCTCATCTGTAAAATGGGCACAGTATCACTATACCCCATTCTGTTATGGTGTGTTTCTTTGAGGTGAATACCTCAGTTGTGATTGGTAAATAAGGGAAGTATGCCAGTGTAATATGAAATTTCTTTTGGTTTGTTTCCCCAGCATGCTAGTATTTTGAGGCCATCAGGGTAAGGCTTATTATATTTAAAGAGAAAGCTTTAGCCATACATAAAGATCTTAAGGGAAAAAAATAAAAAAGCTGAATATCTAGAAAGCATCTGGCCCTCCTTCAGGTATCGTCTTGGCTTAGTGGAATCTGGGCTTCAAAAACTACTTGGTTCTCCACCGCTCTTTCTCTGGAGAAGCTGAGAGTACAGATAAAGTGGCTGCAGAGACATTGCCCTCTGTGTTAAAAACAGTGTACTCATGAAGAAAGCTACATGTAGGATCAGATTTTAATTTTTTTTAAATGATCTATATTGGAAGCCCTTGCCATTAATGACCTACCTTTTGAAGGCAGTCATAGGATTTAATGCTGACTGTGATGCCTGCTGCAAATGAAGGTAGAAATTTAACCCGCTGATGTTGAATTAGGGTTTAATGATTGTTGTTATTCGTGCTCTGGTTACAAAGGTCCGTAGGTTTTGAGGGGTCTGCCTCTAACCTTTTTCCTATATGGCCTATTATTCATAGTGTGTGATTTTACAGAACACGGAATTTTTTCAGGACTGTAGAGATGGAGTTAAAGCAGAAACACCTGAACCTACTTCAGAGTCTAGTAATTAAATGAAATAATGTATGTAGAGTGTGTGGCACAGCTCCTAGAGGGGAGGGTTGCCTTTGAGCAGAGTCTTGAAGGTCAAAGAGGAAAGTACTCAATAAATATTAGCTAGTGCTATTAAACCCTTTTAACATTGAAACTTTTTACTTCTCCAACAATGAAGGCAATTCGTTTTCCTTGTGGGGAGGTGCTGTGGCCACACAGTTGAAATGCAGTTCAGCCTTGGAAGGTGAGGGGAGTGGAAACCTGAAAAGCAGGTGGTATTATACCAAGAAGACTAAGATAAGCCTGGGAAAGCCTGGCGAGAGGAACGTAGCAGTAGGTCTTCTGGATTTTGGTGTGAAACAGGGAGATACAAGCACTGGAAAGTTGGAACAAAGTGTTTGGAGGTGAAGCTGGACGGGTGAGCAGGGGCCAGGTAATAACAGCCCTCGTATGTGACTCTGAGGAGCTTCACATACCTGGGTGTTATGCAGGGAGTGTTGGGTAGCAACTGACAGCATTCATTTTCTTTTGTTCATTTATTTTCATTTTGGAGAAAGAGAAGGACCTGGTCAGGTAGACTTCTCTGGGAGCTCGTTGGATTGGTTTTAGAGGAATACGATGGGAGGGGGGAAGCTGTTGAAATAATTTTGGGCATAAACGATGAAGCATTGACTCCAGAAGTCCTGGAAGAGATAAGAAGAAAGCACTGATTAGAAAAACAGTTAAGGGGTAAGGTGAATGGAACCTTGTTAGATTTAGGGGAGAAGGGAGAAAGACTGACTCTCAGATTTTGGACCTGGTGACTATGCAGTTGATAAGGGAGTAGGAAGAGAGAAGTTGATTTGTTGTCAGAGATGATGAGTTCAGCTTTGGATGTTTTGTGTTTGATGGCAGCTGTGGGTTGACTCCGCCATGAATATCATCATCATCGTTGCCAACACTTACAGGTGTGATCTTGTTTAATTTAATGCTCACAGTAATACAGTAATTATGGGAGGCAAATAATATTATATACATTTTACATAGAAGGAAACTGAGGTATAGGAGAGATTAAGAAATTGGTCTATACCAAAAAAAAGAAAACAAACCCATTTCCATCAAGTTGATTCCAACTCATAGCGACCCTATAGGACAAAGTAGAACTGCCCCATAGGGTTTACAAGGAGCAGCTGGTGGATTTCAACTGCTGACCTTTTGGTTAGCAGCTGAGCTTTTAACCAGGAGTTGGCAAATAATGTCTGCAGGCCAAATCCTGCCAACTTCCTGTTTTTGTAGTTTTGTTAGAACACAGCCACATTCATTCATTTTTATATTGCTTATGGCTGCTTTTGTACTTCAGTGGCAGAGTTGAGTAGTTGCAACAGAGCTCATAGCCCGCAAAATTGAAAATATTTACTATATGAACCCTGGCCAACCTCTGACCCATGCCCATGTAGTTAATAACTGGTAGAGCTGGGACTCAAATCTCTGAGAGTTGAGATCACATCTCTTTTGTTTGCCTCTGTACACTGAGCATGTTACATTATGTCTAATGTATAGTAAGCCCTCATCAGTAAACAGTTATTAATGAATAGGTGAATGCATATGAATGAATGAATGAATGAATGAACAGATTAGCAGAGTCAGGTCTACTTGATTCACAGCCTGTGCTGTTCAGTTATTCTATACCAATTCTGATGAAGATGTCTAGCAGGAGTTAATTATTTCTGCAGTTTAACTCCGTGGAGTGAAAGAGTCGCAGTACTTCCTTGCCTTATTCCTGTCTCCGTTCTCCTGTTTTTAATTTTTTTTAAAGAGTGCCTCTGTAATTAGGTTTGCATAAAATGTGTGGTATAATTACCTTAATTTTTTCTCATCCTTCCTAGTCCTGTTTAACCAGACACCTCGCACATCTTTGTTCTTTGTGCTCATCCTGATTGACTCATGAGGTGACACCGGCTAACGCTTGGCAAACCAGTGACCTTTCTGAGCTAGAGTTGACAAAAGCTGATAGAAGAGGGTAAAAAAGGGTAGGAGGACACATGCGGCAGGTCTTTACCTCATTAAGGAGGAAGTGGCTTAGGTAGATAAATATGTTAAGAGGAAGGTATGTTTTGCATATTTTAGGAAGGTTTGGCTAGATAATTTGTTCAAGAACAGACGCAGCGTAATTAACACAAATGAAGATTGAGGTAGCAGTGCTCACTGTTATAGACTGAATTGTGTCCCCTAAAAAGCTATGTTGACATCCTAACTCCTGTACCTGTGGATGTAATCCTGTTTGAAATAGGGTTTTTGTTTGTTATGTTAATGAGGATTTACTGGAGGAAGATGGGTTCTGAACGTTATCCTTTCTGAGTGGTGTCTTGTAAAAAGAGCAGAATAGACACAGAGGCACACACGGGGAAATTAAACTCTTTATGAGGACAGGGGTAGACAAATCTACAAGCCCAGGAACGCCAAGGATTGCTGGCAGCTACTAGAAGCTGAAAGAGACATAGAAGGATTTCCCCCTAGAGCCAACACCCTGCGTTTGGACTTGTAGCCTCCTGAACTGTGAGAAGATAAATTTCTGTTTGTTAAACATACCTGCTTATGATATTTTTGTTACAGCGGTGCTAGGTGACTGTGACAGTCACTAAGGGAAAATGAGATTGGTGGATAAAGTCAAGAAAGTGGTTACACAATGCCTATTTAGAGATATTACATTGTGAAATTCCTGAAATGTTATCTAGTAGAATTTGCCTGGAAAAATAATACCCAGAGAGGAAAAATAGGTTTCAAATATATTAAGCACCAGAAGCCTCCCTTTGTACATGTCCCCAGAAAAGTTGTTTCAATTAAAACACGTGCACACACAACAAAAAACAACCAACCTGTGCAGATGAAATGAGGTCTATATGAAGTACATTGAGCTCTTTGAATGCAGGTTGCTACAGTATAACTTTCTATGTATCTATGACTTAGACTTTGGTTGTATTTCAAGCAGCACACTGCTAGACCAGCAAGATAAAAGGAATTGTTCTTTAACCAAGTTAGCAGCGATAGGAACCAGTCGATGTGGTTTTTATAAAACCTAATATATCTTAAGTATGACTTTGCCTCTATTTATGTTAAAATCAGTAGTATTTGACTTCATTTAGAGACTTTTCCTAAATATGAAGAATGTTATTAATGATACAAGTATTTAAACTCTTTTTTATTACTTTTTTTAAATAAGTTTTTACCATTTCCATTTTATCAAAGCTTAGAGAGGTTACATGGGTTTGAGCCCAAGGTTTTCAACTTAAGAGCCCAAGTTTTCAGCCGTTATGTTACCGACCCTAACTTTCTGCCCGTCCTCAACCCCTCCCAACCCCAGCTCCCTGGAGTTTAATTTTCTTTAAGACTGTATTTGTTAAGTTGTACTTAAAATTAATAGTGGTCTGAACCCATTGAGGTTAACTGTTACTTAATTATTTTTTTCCCAACGGCCTATGGTCTAATCATGTATTTAAGACAGGACAACTACCAGTTGCCATTGAGTAGATTCTGACTCATGGTGACCCCCACTGGCGTCATAGTAGAACTGTGCTGCATCTGGTTTTCAGTGGCTGATTTTTCAGAAGTAGATCTCCAGGCCTTTCTTTCCAGGCACCTCTGCGTGGACTCGGATCTCCAAACTTATGTTAGTAGCTGAGCATGGTAATCATTTGTTCCACCCAGGGACATCCTTTGAGTAGCTCTACACTTCCACATAGGTTCTAACCACATTCCCCTTGCCACCAACTCAATTCCAAATCATAGCAAGCCTACCGGACATAGTAGAACTGCCCCATAGGGTTTCCAAGGAGTGGCTGGTGGATTCTGTTAGCAGCCGAGCTCTTAACCACTGTGCCACCAGGAAACTAATTAATATAGTAAATTCTGTAAAAGGGGAGCATTTAAAATGTCCCCACTGTCTGATTCAGAAATCTGCAGTAGAATTTGGGTAGTTGAGACTGAGACAAGGTGAGCCCCCACTAGAGTGTGTTCTAAGTGTAGTCTCCCATTTCTGTGTCACTTCAGAGCTTTGTGTGGTGTTGACTAACCCATTTATGCCCGCAGCCCTGCAAATAGGCATGTTAGAGACTTGGAGTTGTCGTCCAATCTCTGCCTTCCTTGGAGTCCTAGACAGAAGTGGAGCCCTGTCCCAGTCAGGCAAAATTGGGGGCAAGTGGTAATGGTGTGGTTTGCTTTAGAATTCTTTGGTTGGCAATAGAAATTGAGTTGTGGCCCCAATCCAAGTGGAATGGAGAGGAGACCTTGTGTCTAGATTGTGTTGTCCATATTTGGTGAAAATAAAAATGGAGAAGTGTCTATCCAGTGCAGGTGAGACCTTTTTACACCGGAGTTACAGTATCTACTAGGAAGAAGTACATTTGTGTTGTGTAGTTATTCCTTTCTTTAGTTTTACTTTTCGTCTTTTGTTCTTCCTCATTTTCTTTTCATTTATATACATTCCTAAGGCCATGGAAGTGAATGCCATACTTAATATATTTATACTTAGAGTTCAGTTCTTTCATTAATGTTCAGAACCCCTCACGTAAGCTTCATGAGAACATAGACCTTGTCTTCTTGGTATATTCCTGCATTCCCAGCCCCTAAAATAGTATTGGGGCCTACTAGGGACTCAATAAATAGTTGTTGAATGAAATTACAGTTTAATTCATGACTCACTCTTCTCCCCTTGATTTTTATATTTGAGTGACCTAGCTGTCCAGTGAGTTTGTATGCATGGTTTATATTTTCCTCCAAATGAAGGGTTAAACAGATAGCTCTTAGGTTATTCTGGTATAAAATAGACCCCTTTGAAAACCAGCCTGAGGCTTTTTTTTTTTTTTAAATATATGACGTTGGTTTGATCTTCTGACAAAAATACCACTTTTAATCACTGTGTCGTCTTTAGTTACACTCATAACCTCTGGAACACTGAGATGGCCACACATTCAATTCTTTGTCTTTAGTGATCTTGCCTTCTGACTTGGTGATTGGTACTTTATGATATTTACTTGGAATTCCCATTTTAAACCCAAATGGGTTTGTTTTTAAATGTTAAATTCCTTAGTTTTACAGAAATATGGAGTGATTATAAGAATGCAATAGTGGTATTTTCGATCATGTTTCATTATTTCCAATTTTGTTTGTAAAGATTGTAAACTCTGGCCTCTGAGTCTTCCAAGAGCTTAGGAACTTAATTTCTCTTTTAGGTTGACCACATTTTATGGGTTTTGGTTTCTTTTATCATGAAATTATAGAAATGAAAATTCAGTGTATATCGTAACAACAGTTTTCCCTGTGATGTGAGTCCAGTTTGTGGTATAGACTAGTGAGCTCCAAACTAGCTAATCACTGGAGTACCGTAGTGAGCTTTTAAAAATAATGATGGTTAGCTTCCAGTCCTGGACTCTGGGAATGATCTTGGAATTTGTATTTTTAAAAACTCCTTAGTGGCACCTGCTGATAGTCAAAGTCTGGTTTAAAACACTGAATCAGTGAACTCAGGGTCATGAGTGTGTTTTTGTTTGTTGGCCTATTCATTGTACTCTGTTCTGTGACCTGAAACCTGTTTCTTGGAGATATGTGGTGGCTTAGCTTTCTAGTGCTGCTGTAACAGAGATACCGCAAGTGGGTGGCTTTAACAAACAGAAATTTATTTTCAGTGGTTTAGGAGGCTAGAAGTCTGAATTCAGGGTGCCGGCTCTAGGAAGAGGCTTTCTCTCTCTGTGGCTCTGGGAGAAGGTCTTTGTTCCTTGGTTCCTTGGATATCTTTTCATTCTATTAAGTGTCTTTTGAGGAGAAGAAGTTTTACATTTTGGTCAAGTCCAATTTATACATTTACTCCTTTACTACTCTGCTTTTTGTGTCATATTTAAGAACTCTTTGCCTAACCCAGGGTCGTAAAGATTTTCTCCTAGAAGTTTTACAGTTGTTGGATTTATGATTTGCTTTGAGTTCATTTTTGTATATGTTATGAGGTATGGATGAAAGTTCATTTTTTGAGTATGGATGTCCTGTTGTTTAGGTCCATTTGTTGAAAACACTATCCTTCCTCCACTGAACTGCCTGTGCACGTTTATCAAAAATGATCTGATTATACATATGTTGGTCTATTTCTGGACTTTCTGTTCTGTTCCACTGATGTGTTTGTCTTATCTTGACATGAGTACCAAATGGTCTTGATTATGGTAGCATTCTAGTAAGTCTTGACACCTGACAGTGTTTGCCCTCCAATTTGTTCTTTTATTACTTTTTGTGGTAAAATTTCATGACTAATATTTGTGTATATGGTGTTAGTCTTTTCAGAGGTAAAACTGAAACTTTTATCTGTCTGGTTAATAAATGCCATGATTTGGAATTCTGCTAATTGTCTTTCTCTTAAGGTAATTTATCTGAGGCATTTCACGTTTTTCCCAAACAGCAGAGGGATGAGTTACATACAAGTCCACTTGTATAATCTTTAACTTTTTGTAAGTCTTATTAGACATGGCCTTTAATGTAGTGGTTATTTAAAATTTAGGAAGTAACTTCAGAGTGCCTGTCATAAGGCTGGTTAAGCCCTGGTAGGTACTGGAATAGTTTATAGAGTCTATTCAGGAGGACGGTGGTTGGGTTTTTGTTTGTTGATTTTATAAGGTGCCTAAATGGAGAGGGTCTGGAACAGAGATTGGCATGATTTATAACCAAAACCAGAAAACCAAACCACTTGCTGTCGAGTTAGTTCCTACTCATAGCAACCTTATAGGACAGAGTAGAACTGCCCCAGAGGGTTTCCAAGACTAAGTCTTTCCGGAAGCAGACTGCCACATCTTTCTACTGTGGAGCGGCTGGTGGGTTCCATCGAACCACTGACTTTCAGTTAGCAGCAAAGTGCTTAACCACTGTGCAACCAGGGCTGCTAATGATTTATAACAGGAACTGTCAACCACTACTTTAGGATGCCAGGTGTACACTTGGGGGTCCCCAGGATTCCTCTCGCTTCTGACCTGCTGGCTACAAATTTGGGGGTCCCCAGCCTCTTTCACTTCTGACCTGCTTCCTTTTAGTACTTCTTTGGTCACATGTACACAACAAAAACAACAGCTTTTATTCATTGGCCACTTAATATATGCTGGTCACTTTACGTAAGTTATCAGATTTAATATTTACCTTATTAATGTGAGGCTGGTGCTACTATTGCCTTGTTTTGCTTAGAGAGAGATTAAACACCTTGCCTGATGCCATACAATTTGGTGAAATCAGGCTAGGATTTGATCCTCTCCCCTTCTTCAAATAATCCTGTGCTCCTAACCACTATGCTTTAATAGCCCAAGTACTAGATAATGATGAAAGGGGTCCAAAACTTAAAATGCAACTTAAATAGTCCACTGACCTCTGGAATTCAACTTCCTATGTCCAAAACTTTCCTGCATATGGTCTTTTTTGAACCACTGGATGAAAAAGTCTGGTGGTATTTAGAGGTCAGGTCCTGTGAGTCAAACTGCTTGAATAAATAAATGAATCATTTATTCATTTCATAATTCAACATTTATCTGTCGAGTATTTATGTGCCAGGCAGTGTTCATGGTGCTGGGGATACAGCAGAAAAACAAGCAAGCGTAAAGGTTTTTTTCTTTCATGAAGGTCATATTCTCTTGGGGAAAGATGCATGATGGACAACTTTGAGATAATGCAGATGGTATTTGGCCATAAGCTAGGTGTAAAATCTTCCTTAGACCCCAGTCTGGTGGGCCATATGACAGTGCCAAAACTCATATTTGAAATCACCTTTGATTTCAGATAGGAGACGCAACCTATCGATCCGTGGCGGTTTTGAGTGTTTGGGTGGGCTGTCTGCTTTAGCTTAGATCATTGGCTCTCATTTCTAGGAGGGTGTTTTTCCCAGACTACTCATTTCTCCAGGTACCTTTTGAATGTATGAGAACAAACTCCAAAAGGTGTAATCATTGCTCTTGAGAATAAATAGTATCTGTATGAACACAGGAAAAAAAGATTTTTCTGCTGCACTCAAAGAGGGCTGCTCAGCGTTGACTCAGGAGAGACTTTAAAAAAGTGAACATTAAAAATAATTTTTTAAAAGGAGGAAGGAAATGATTTAACTATCCTTTTATTTATTTATTTATTTCAAGAAAGAGGGAAGTCAGCCAAAATAGCTAGGACTTTTTTATTCTAAGACTTTTGCAGGAGGTCTTGTATCATTTGCTCCACCCATTTACCTCAGTGTTCTGCTGTAGACTCCAGGATGGATACATAGGATGGACAGATAACTGAACAATGTTCTCAAAATGGTGGTTTAAAACAAAACAGAAACTCATTGCCATCGAATTGATCCCAACTCATAGTGACCCTATAGGACAGAATGGAACTACCCCATAGGGTTTCCAAGGAGCAGCTGGTGGATTCGAACTGCTGACGTTTTGGTTAAAAGCCAAGCTCTTAACCACTGCGTCACCAGGGTTTCCAAAATAGTGTGTCACTCAGTTAATCGTGGGCGTGACCCCCATTTGTAGCGTTTTCAACAACAAGGAGATACTGGAGAAGGAGAAGTCCTCTCCTTGGGAACAGACATGTATTCTCTTTGTAATCAGTGGAAAAATGAGAATGCTTTCTGTTTTCTGCTTTCTCTGATGAGGTTTATTTTAAAACCTTCTTTTACATCATCATATATCATTCGTTTATTTGGCATGAGTTTATACGCTGAGTAATCTTCCTCTTCCCCTCACCTGCCTCCCCCAATTTTAAAACAAATTACTGGGTGGTGGAATTTTTTTATTTGGAAATTTTTTAAAAATAGTTGCAGTTTTACAAATATAACAAAGTCATTATTCTCAAAAATCGTGTTAAAATGACAAATACTGTCAAAATAATAGCTAGACTTTTTGGTTGTTTACCACATAAATGTGTATTTGTAGTTTATTTACCACACTGCAGTTTAATCTTTTGTGCAGACGTAGGGGAATGGGAATTAATACGCAGCTGGTTGTATTTGTAAATTGGTACAATTTTTATGGAGTCTCTAGGTGGTACAAATGGTTAATGTGCTTGGCTGCTAACTGAAAGGCTGGACATTTTAGTCCACCCAAAGGCACCTCAGAAGAAAGGCCTGGTGATTTATTTCCAAAAAACGAGCTACTGAAAACCCTGTGGAGCATAGTTCTACTCTAACACATATGTGGTCGCCATGAGTTGGAGTCAAATTGATGGCAACTTGTTTTTTAATGAAAGATATAGAGCAATTGGACAAGTTCTGGTACTGAAATGAGATAGCTATTTAAAAATTCATAGACTGATCAACTCATACTGTTTCCTAAAAAAGCATGGCACTCATTCTTTAAGCCCCTCATAGAAATTGCTAGAAAGCTTTGCAAACCTGTTGGAATCTACTGTTGGGGCAAGTGTGGGTAAATGGGCACTTGGAACCTCTTTGATGGTAATGTTTAAGTGCAATAGCCATTTCGAAGGGTAATTTGGCAGCATCTAAGAGCTACAGCTGCTAACCAAAAGGTCGGCAGTTTAAATCCACCAACTGCTCCTTGAAAACCCAGGGGACAGTTCTACTCTGTCCCGTATGGTCACTATGAGTCGGAATCGACTTGACGGCAGCAGTTTTTTTTTTGGTTTTTGGTATCAAAATGTAAGACAGGCACTCTCTTTTCCCAGCAATTCTGTTTCAAAGAAGCCACCCTTCCAAAAGTTCATATAACTGCAGTATGTTCAAGAACGCAAAAATGTTCAATTCTGCATTACTTATAATAGTGAAAAATTGAGAGCAACCTAAATGTCCTTCAATATGTCGTTGTTGTTAGGTGCCCTCTAGTAGATACCAACTCACAGCAACCCCACGTGATGGAGTAAAACTGCTCCATAAGGTTTTCATGGCTATAATCTTTAAGGAAACAGACCTCCAGATCTTTCTTCCACAGAGCCACTCGATGAGTTTTAACTTCCAAACTTTTGATTAGCAGCGGAATACTTAACTGTTTGTGCCACCAGGGATCCTTCCTCTTCAATATAGGATTAGGAGATTTATTATTAGAATGGAATATTAGGTGACTTCTAAAATGATTGGAAATCCTGGTGGCATAGTGATTAAGAGCTACGGCTGCTAACCGAAAGGTCGGCAGTTCGAATCCACCAGGCACTCCTTGGAAACCCTGTGGGGCAGCTCTGCTCCGTCCTTTAGGGTTGCTATGAGTTGCAGTCGACTCGATGGCAGTGAGTTTAGTTTTTTTGGTTTGGCTAAAATGAGTGGTAGATCTAGATGTTTTGACATGGAAAGTTATCTATGTTATATTATTAATTTAAAAAAGCAAGTAAAGAAAAGTAGGCGTCACATAGCCTCATGCTTGTTTTAAGATGGTGTATTATATATGTATGTCTGTGTAGTCCCCGGATGGTACAAGTGCTGAATATGCTTAGCTGCTAATTTAAAGATTAGAGGTTCAAGTCCACCAAGAGGCACCTCAGAAGAAAGGCCTGGTAACCTACTTCTGAAAAATCAGCCATTGAAAACCCTATGGAGCACAGTTCTATTCTGACACACATGGAGTGGCCATGAGTGGGAAGTGAATGGACAGCAACTGGTGTGTGTGTGTGTGTGTGTGTGTGTGTGTGTTATATACATATATAATTTATATACATATAATTGTTATATATATAATAATTGTCTTTTTATTTAGTTTTATTTGAATGAGCCTAGAATTAAATATAGATAATGTATGCAAACTCTAAAATTGATTTCTTCTAGAGAGTAGAAATAAAGGAGAGAGATCAGATGGGGACTTTTATTTTAAATTTGTATTTGTTATTGTTTTAAGGATTTTTAATGAGCGTGTTTTATGATTATTCACTGAGTAACATCAGTGGTGTTATTGACGTTCAAATGGTATTTCCATTTAAAAAGACGTAGGACGCATGTTATGTGTTGTGTTTCATGTTTCATTCCATTATTTTTCTTTAGGAGATGAATTCTTCTTTCAGAGATTTCATTTGCCCTGCATTTGTAATGTAAGGTTTTTCTAAGGTTCGAAAGAAAAAGCTGAGGTAATGGAGCAGTGACAATAGCACATAGTTCAGTTTGCATGAAGGTGACTCAAATTTCAGATCATTCTGCACAGTGACAAATTGCATTTCATGTATGATAATGCAGTTGACTCTCTTTAGACATAAATAATAATACAGCTCATTTGACAGTAGGGTGCACCGGGGCAGTTCCACGGGCATCATCGCTGTAGAAACTAAGCCAGTGATTTTACATCGTCCTAACGAACATGTTAATAGTGTGATAAAAAGAAGCCCCCTGAATTGTTTTGATGGTGATGCCTATTCAACCTTTCCTTATTCAGGACAACATAAAACTATAACAGGCTTTCAGGAACAAAGTAGAGATTTTATATTATGCTTTTTATTAACTGTGACATCTAATGGATTATGACACTTTACCTGAGAAGGAGAACTCTCTCCCTTCTTAAAATGTAAATTAACAAAATGCATATTCTTGCTGAGAAGATGGTGGCGTAAACAGACCATCATTCAGACCCTTCCTCACAAATGAGAAAGAAATACAAAAGGAAAGAGCACTTGGCTTTGAGGGACTCTGAATCAGGGAGCAGAGAAGAGCAGAAGGGGACTACAGACAGGCAAGAATCAACAAATCAATGAGTTGCATATGGTAGGAAAATTGCTTCTCCTGCATCTCTGCCCCTCGCCCCAGCCAAACGGGTCACCGGCTGCTATGAGCTACGAAGTGGCCCCAGAAAAAGAACCTGTTTTCCTAACCATCACACCTGCTGCCTGTACAAAGAGATAGGACCCCAAGATTCTGCTCTAAAATCAACAAGGCAGGTGTTCCCAGGGATCTGTTTGGAGTATGCCAGCAATGCCCCCACCCAGACACTGTCGGCTGCAAGCCTACAGTGAATTGCTGCAGAAGGCCCCCTACAGTGGAGTTTGCTCTCCTAGTCAACTCTCTTCCTGCCTCCCTGTGCACCCCATAGCTCAGGCCTTTGATGCCAACAGGATAGACCTCCAAGGGAGTCAGACCTCCCTGCTCTACCTTCCAGTCGGTGCTGAGGACTGCTGAGACTGCTGTGTACTAGGAAGTAGACACCTTGAGTGGAGGCTACACCAAGAGCCAGCATACTATGGGAGGGCGGGGCTCTGATAGCAACAAGGCTGACTTCCCTGGAGGTCCATTCAGAGGTTGAAACCCCTCCACCCAGACACTGTTACCTATAAGCCTGCAGTGAATGACTACAGAAGGACCCTGGAGTGGAGTCTGCTCCCATAGTTAGCATTCTACCTGCCTCTCTGGGTACCCCATAGCTCAGGCCTCTGAAAACAACAGGATAGACTTCCCTGGGAGGCAGTTTGTGTTAGATTGCCCCCACTTCTGGTTGGCCCTGAGGACTGCTGTGTGAAGCTGCTGCATGCTAGGAAGCAGGCATCTTGAGTGGAGGCTGCATTCACAGCCAGCAGTCTACTGGGGTAGGGTACTGATAGCAACAAGGCAGACCTTTTGGGGCTCTGACTGGAGCATGGAACCCCGTCCCTTACCTGGTAACTATTGGATGCCAGCGTGTTACAGACTGCTACGGAAGGCCACTGCAGTGGAGTCTGCTCCTATAGTCAGCACTCTGCCTGCCTCCCTATGTACCCCATAGCTAAGGCCTCTGAAACCAACAGGACAGACCTCCATGGGGATCATCTAGGGTCTGTCTGCTTCCTCTTCCAGTTGGCACTGAGGACTGCTGACTAAGGCTGCTGTGTGCTAGGAAGTAGGCATCTTGAGTGGAGGCTACACCCAAAGCCGACATACTACAGGGTGGGCTCTGATAGCAACAAGGCAGACCTCCCTGGGGTCCATTTGGAGCATAACAATCCCTCCCCCACCTAGAAACTATCCACTGCTGGACTGATAAGAACTACAGGAGGTCCCCTACAATGGAGCTAGGAGGAGGGTCCCCTGAGACTGCCCCCCACCCAACCACAACAGGGCCACTGAGGCTCTGAAACCAACAAGACAGATCTCTTGGAGATTTTCCTGGGGATTACCAGCCCATCCTCCTCCTGAAACAAAGTAAGTCTGCTTATGCTTCTCCTGAAACCAGTTCAGGTAGAAGCAGCCCCTACCAAGCAGGGAAGGAAGCTTTGGGCAAAACCAGAGGACAACACAGCCCTGAAAGGGGCTCACTGGGTGTGGGTTCTCTGACTGAAAACATGGTCACAGAAACACAGAAGGGAGGGGTGTAATAACCAGAAAGAGATTACTGGTGGACAGATTGATTAATACACAGTAGCTCGCCTGAGTGGCAGTGCCAGCTTGTGGATGGATTGATCACAGTGTGTTTTCTAGTGTGTTAGAGAGAGACTGAAAGTTAGAAACCAAGATCTAGAACTTTCTAATCCTAATTAAACTAGGGAGGGAAAAGGAGCTATCAGAGAGGGAGAGGAAATAGTAAGCAAAGACTGAAGGCTCTGCCCAACTGAAAGTTTTTTGTAGAAAGTTGTATGGGCAAAACCACCAAATACTGGGGAGAACTGAGAAAGTTAACATCCTTGAAAATTCAAATACCCCCACGAGACACACAAAGAACAGAGAAACAATGACCCATCCAAATGAACATGACAAAGGGAATGAAAGTGAATCTAGGAATGACCAAATAATGAAAAAAAAAAAAAAAAAAGGAAGAATATAATACAACAATGTTAAACATAATTAAAGACCTAAGGGAAAACATAGATAAAGAGCTAAAAGAAATAAGGAAAACAATGCAAGAAGAAAATGTGGATCTAAAAAAAGAGATATTGCAACTGAAGGGGACAATAACTGAAATGTGAAACACACTAGAAGGACGTACCAATAGATTTAATCAGGCAGAAGAAAGAATCAGCAAATTAGAGAATAAGATAGTTGAAATTACAGAGGCTGAAGAGTAACAAGAACAGAGGCTCAAGAAGGCTGAGTTTAATGGAATTATGGGACAAGAGACTTAATATACGCATCATGAGAATTCCAGAAGAAGATGAGAGAGAGAAAGGGACAGAAAGAATATTTGAAGAAGTAATGACAGAAAATTTCCCCAGTCTAACGAAGGGCATGAATCTACAAATCCAAGAAGCTCAAAAGAACCCTAATCAGGATAAACCCAAAGAGATCTACACCAAGACATCATAGTTAGACTCTCAGAAATTAAAGATCCAGTGAGAGAATCCTGAAAGCAGTGAGAGAGAAGCAAACAGTCACATAAAATTGACCCCCAGTAAGATTAAGTACTGATTTCTCCTCAGAAATATTGGAAGCGAGAAGGCAACGAAAGTTCTGTAGATGAAAGGAAAATAACATTAGAAAGTAATTCAAAGCTATACATAAAAGAGAAAGATCCCTAAATAAAGGGAAATGAATGGACAAGTATAAGGGTTAGTAATAAAGTATCCATGCTTGATAATTCTAATTGTGTTGTCCTTCATGTTTCTTAATAACAAATATACAAAAAGCAAGGATAAAATTATGTTATAGGGCACATGAAGTATAAGGATATAATTAGTAATAACAACAACAAAAGAGGGAGAGGAACGATATATAGAACTTCTTGTATGTTACTGAAGTTAAGGTGAAACCAGCTTACCCTAGAATGTTATAAATACAAGCTGTTAAATGTAATAGCCATGGTAACCACTAAGAAAATATCTAAAAAACATGTTCAAGTTGTGGGTAGATTGGAACTCTTATACACTGTTGGTGAGAATATAAAATGGTACAACCACTTTGGAAAATGGTATGATGCTTCCTCAAAAAGCTAGAAATAGAAATACCTTATGATCCTTCAATCCTCCTCCTAGGTATTTACCCTAAAGAAATAAGAGCCATGACATGATAGACATTGGCACACCCATGTTCATTGCAGCATTATTCACAGTAGCAAAAAGTTGGAAACAACCTAATGCCCATCAACAGATGAATAGATTACCAAACTGTAGTACATACACACAGTGGAATCCTGTTCAACAATAAAGAATAATGATGAATCCGCAAAACATCTCACAGCATAGATGAATTTGGAGGACATTATGCTGAGTGAAATAAGTCAATCACAAAAGGACAAATACTGTATGAGACCACTACTATAAATTAACAACAAAAGGTTTACATACAAGGATAAAAAATTTTTTTTGATGGTTAACAGGGATGGGAGGGCGCGGAAGGGAAAAATACTAACTAGATAGAAGGCATGAGTTACTGTTTGTGAAGGAAAGCCAGAAAGGAAGTCAGCACAATATGATCAAGGCAAGAGAGAACACTGAGAGGAACACAAGAATAAAGGGCAGCTATGGTAGCTACTGTAGCTTAGACAATCCTTCAGCAATAATATTAACAAATAATAATTTACAAATGGACAAATAGGTAGATAGATATGCCAAAAGGTGTAGGAGGATGTAAAGGCACACATCTACCAGTAAATATAGGTTTAGTGGTGGATATTTCTACATACATGGCTGTAGGTGTGGCTCATATAGAGCACACAAGGGTATAGTCAGGGAAACCACTTAGACATAAGCAAACACCTCACGGGATGAAATTCCTAGGCTAGAACACAAAGGACCATAGACTCGGGGTACATGTATGTCAATTGGCACAATATAGTACATAAACACAATGTTCTGCATCCTACTTTGGTGAGTAGTGTCTGGAGTCTTAAAAGCTTACGAGCAGCCATCTAAGATACAACTATTGGTCTTTTCCTGTCCAGAGCAAAGGAGAATGAAGAAAACCAAAGACTCAAGGGAGCAATTAGGCCAGAGGACTAATGGACCACATGAACCACAGCCTACATGACCCTGAGACCAGAAGATCTAGATGGTGCCTGGCTACCACTTCCGACTGCTCTGACTGGGATCACAACAGGGTCCTGAACAGAGTGGGAAAAAATTATAGAACAAAATCAAATTCGCAAAAAAAGAGCATGCTTCCTGGTCTGATTGAGACTGGAGGAACCCCCGAGACTATGGCCCTAAGAAACCCTTCTGAAGTGGAACTGAAGCCATTCCTGGAGACCACCCCCCAGCCAAACAATAGACAAGCACGTAAGATAAACAGTAACACTCAAGAGAAACTTACTCCTTAGAAGAATCAAATATATGAGATCAAAAGGGCATTATCTGCCCAAAGGCAAAGATGAGATGGCAGGAAGTGATAGAAAATCAGGACGAAAGAAAATGGGGAATCCAGGGTGGAAATGGGGAGAGTGCTGACACATTGTGTGGGATGAAACCAAGCTCATGAAACACTTATCTACAAACTATCAAATGCGAAACTAATTTGTTCTGTAAACTTTCACCTAAAGCATAATAAAAATAAAAAACATGCACAAAAGGAAAGTAGAAGGAAACTAAAATGACTCACTACAGTAATCCAACAAAACACAAAAGCAAACAGTAGTCAAGGACAAAGGCAAAGACACGCAAACAACAAATAACAAAATGGCAGAAGTAAGTCACTTTATCAGTAATTACACTGGATGTAAGTGGACTAAATGCTCCAATCAAAAGGTAGAGAATGGCAGAATGGATTAAAAAAAAACTTGATCCAGCTATATGCTGTTTGCAAGAGACATACCTTAGACCCGAAGACACAAATAGGTTGAAAGTGAAAGGATGGAAAAAAATATTCCATGCAAATAATAGCCAAAAGAGAGCTGGTATGGCAATATTAATATCAGACAAAGTAGACTTTAAGACAAAATATGTTAGAAGAGATAAAGATGGACATTATATAGTGATAAAAGGGTCCATTAATCAAGAAGATTTAACAATCATAAATATAAACGCACCCAACACTGGAGCACCTAAATGTATAAAGCAAATTCTGGTAGAATTGAAGGGAAAAACAGATAACACTACAATAATAGTTGGAGACTTTAGTATACCACTTTCAGTATTGGACAAAACATCTAGAAGGAGAATCAACAAGAAAACAGAAAACCTGAATGACACTATAAACCAACTAGACTTATATAGGACACTCCACCCAACAATGGCACAATATACATTCTACTCCAGTGCACATGGGTCATTCTCCAGGATAGACCACATGTTAGGTCACAAAGCAATTCTTGATAAATTTTTAAAAATTGAAATTATACAAAGTATTTTCTCTGACTACAATGGAGTGAAGCTAGAAATCAATAACAGAAAAGAAAAAAGAAAAAAAAAAACCTGGAAAATACACAAACATGTGGAAAGTAAACAATACAATATTAAACTACCAGTGGGTCAAGGGAGAAATCACAAATTTCCTAGAATCAAATGAAAATGAAAGCAAAACTTAACAGAACTTGGGGGATACAGCAAAGGCAGTACTCACAGGAAAACTTACAGCAATAAATGCCTACATGAAAAAAGAAGAAATATCTCAAATCAACAGCCTAACTCAACAACTCCAGGAGCAAGAGAGAGAACAGCAAACCAAGCCTAAATCTACCAAACTGGTACCAAACCCGTTGCCGTCGAGTCAGTTCTGACTTATAGCAATCCTATAGGACAGAGTAGAACTGTTCCGTAGGGTTTCCAAGGAGTGGCTGGTGGATTTGAACTGCCGACCTTTTGGTTAGCAGCTGAACTCTTAACTCCTGTGCTACCAGAGCTCCAGATCTACCAAAAGAAAGGAAATAACAAAGATCAGAGCATAAATAAATAAAACTGAAAACAGAAAAACAGTAGAGAGAATCGATAAAACCAGAAGTAGGTTCTTGAAAAGATCAATACAATTGGCAAACCTTTAGCTAGACTGACAAAGAGAAAAGATGCAAATAACCAAAATAAAAAACAAAAGAGGGGGCATTACAACTGACCCAACAGAAATAAAGAGAATTATGACAGAATATTATGAACAATTGTATGGCAACAAACTGAATAACCTAGATGAAATGGACAAATTCTTTGAAGCATGTAACCTACCCAGACTGACTCAAGAAGAAATAGAAAGTTTCAGCAGACCCATAACAAGTGACGAGATCAAATCAGTGATCAAAAACCTCTCAACAGCAAGAATAGTCCTGGACCCAGTGGCTTCACTGGGGAATTCTCCAAGCAGAGAAGAATTAACAGCAATATTGTTTAAATTCTTCCAAAAGATAGAGAAGAAAGGAATACTCCCTAATTCATTCTATGAAGCAAACATAACCCTGATACCCAAACCAGACAAAGACACCTCAAGAAACGAAAATTACAGGCCAATGTCTCTTATGAATATAGATGCAAAAATCCTCAACAAAATACTAGCAAAAAGAATCCAACAGGATATTAAAGATTCATACACCATGACAAAGTAGGCTTTATTCCAGGAGTGCAGGGATGGTTCAACATTAGAACATCAATCAACGTAGTACACCACATAATAGAACAAAGGAAAAGAACCACATGATCATCTCTATGGATGCAGAAAAATCATTTGATAAAAATCCAGAACCCTTTCTTGCTGAAAAAGATTGGAATAGAAGGGAAGGAGATTCCTCAGTATGATTCAATACATATATAAAGAGCCAACAGCCAACATTATATTTAATGGAGAAAGATTGAGAGCTTTCCCCTGAAATCTGGAACAAGGTAAGGGTGCCCACTTACATCATTTCTGTTCAATATTGTATTAGAAGACCTGGCCAGAGCAATATGACAAGAAAAAGAAATAAAAGGTGTCTCAGTCATCTAGTGCTTGTATAACAGAAATACCACAAGTGGATGGCTTTAAAAAATGGACATTTATTTTCTCACAGTCTAGTAGGCTAGAAGTCCAAATTCAGGGTACCAGCTCCAGGTGAGGGCTTTCTCTCTCTGTTGACTGTGGAGGAAGGTCCTTGTCATCAATCTTCCCGTGGTCTAGGAGCTTCTCTGCACAGGAACTTCCAGTCCAAAGGACATGCTCTGCTCCCAGCACGGCTTTCTTGGTGGTATGCGGTCCCCCTCCCCCCCCCCACTCACTTCTCTTTCCTTTTATCTCTTGTAAGATAAAAGGTGATGTAAGCCACACTGCAGGGAAATTCCCTTTACATTGGATCAGGGATATGACCTGAGTAAGGGTGTTACAACTCACCCTAATCCTCTTTAACATAACCCAGTCTTGCCTCATTAACCACAGGCAGAGATTAGGATTTATAACACATAGGAAAATCACATCAGATGACACAATGGTGGACAATCACAAAATACTGGGAATCATGGCCTAGCCAAGTTGAAAGATATTTTTGGGGGACAAAATTCAATCTCTGACAAAAGGTATCCAGATTGGAAAAGAAGAACTAAAGTTACCTCTACTCTCCAATGTTTGATCAATTTCAGACTGCAGAAGTTGGTAAACATCTTCAGTTTCTTCATCTTTGGCATTAGTAGTTGGTGTGTAAATTTGAATAATAGTCGTATTAACTGGTCTTCCTTGTAGGCGTATGGATATTATCTTGTCACTGACAGCGTTGTACTTCAGGATGGATCTTGAAATGTTCTTTTTGACAATGAATGCAATGGCTTTCCTCTTCAATTTGTCATTCTCGGCATAGTAGAATATATAATTGTCTGACTAAAAATGGCCAATACCAGAGCATTTCAGCTCAGTAATGCCTAGGATGTCGATGTTTATGCGTTCCATTTCATTTTTGGCGATTTCCAATCTTCCTAGATACATACTTCATACATTCCACATTCTGATTATTAGTGGATGTTTGCAGCATTTCTTTTCTTTTGAGTTGTGCCACATCAGCAAATGAAGGTCCCGAAAGCTTGACTCCATCCATATCATTAAGATTGCCTGTACTTTGAGGAGGCAGCTTTTTCCTATTTGTATTTTGAGTGTCTTCCAACCTGAGGGGCTCATCTTCCGGCACTTTATCAGAAAATGTTCCACTGTTATTCATAAGGTTTTTAGTAGCTAATTTTTTTCAGAAGTGGACCACCAGGTCCTTCTTCCTAGTCTGTCTTAGTCTAGAAGCTCAACTGAAACCTATCCACCATGGGTGACCCTGCTGGTATTTGAATACTGGTAGCATAGCTTCCAGCATCACAGCAACACACATAAGCCCCCACAATATGACAAACTGACAGACACACAGGGAGCAAATAATCCGAGAAGCTGAGCTATGTGAAGAAGAACGCGACATCAGGATTGGACAAAGACTCATTAACAACCTACGTTATGCAGATGACATAACCTTGCTTGCTGAAGTTAAAGAGGACTTGAAGCACTTACTCATGAATATCAAAGACTACAGCCTTCAGTATAGATTACGTCTCAACATAAAGGAAACAAAAATCCTTACAACTAGACCAATAAACAACATCATGATAAATGGAGAAAAGGCTAAAGTTGTGAAAGATTTCATTTTGCTTGGATCCACAATCAATGCCCATGGAAACAAGAGTCAGAAAATCAGGTGATACATTGCATTGGGAAAATCTGCTGCAAGAGATCTCTTTAAAGTGTTAAAAAGCAAAGATGTCATTTTAAGGACTAAGGTGTGCCTGACCCAAGCCATGGTGTTTTCAGTCGCCTCATATGCATGTGAAAGCTGGACAATGAATAGTGAGACCAAAGAATTGATGCCTTTGAATTATGGTGTTGGTGAAGAATATTGAATATACCATGGACTGCCAAAAAAATGAACCAATCTGTCTTGGAAGAAGTACAGCCAGAATGCTCCTTAGAAGGGAGAATAGTGAGATCTCATCTCACATACTTTGGACATGTTATCAGGAGGGACCAGTCCCTGAAGAAGGACATCATGCTTCGTAAAGTAGAGGGTCAGTGAAAAAGAGGAAGACCCTCAAGGAGATGGATTGACACAGTGGCTGCAACAATGGGCTCAAGCATAACAACAATTATGAGGATGGTGTAGGACCAGGCAGTGTTTCACTCTATTGTACATAGGGTCACTGTGAGTTGGAACTGACTCGACAGCACCTAACAAAAACAACAACATTTGCAGATGATATGATCCTATATTAGAAAATCCCAAAGAGTCCACAAGAAAACTTACAGAGCTAATAGAGGATTAGCAGAATTGCAGGTACAAGGTCAATAAGCAAAAATCAGTTGGGTTTCTCTATAACAACAATAAGAAATCTGAAAGGGAAATTAGGGAAACAATTGCATTTACAGTATCATCTAAGAGAATAATCTACCTAGGAACAAATCTAACTAGGAATGTGAAGGACTTATACAATAAAAAATATAAAACATTGCTGAAAGAGATGAAAGAAGACTTAAATAAATGGAAAGACGTTTCATGTTCATATATTGGAAGACCTAATGTTGTTAAAATGTCAGTACTACCCAAAATGATCTACAGATGCAGTGCAATCCCAATCAAAATTCGCACCACCTTCTGTGCAGAATTAGAAAAACCAGTCCTCAACATTATGTGGAATGACAAGAGACCCTGAATAGCTAAAGCGTTGTTGAGAGAGAAGAACAAAGTAGGAGGACTCACACTTAACTGACTTAAAACGTATTATACAGGTACAGTAATCAAAACAACCTTATACTGGTATAACAATAGATACAAAGACTGGTGAAATAGAATTGAGAGTCCAGAAATAAACCCACACATCTATGGTCAACTGATATTTGACAAGGATACTAAGTCCATATGATGGGGAAAGAAGAATCTGTTCAATAAATGGTGCTGGGAAAATTGGATTTCCACATGCAGAAAAATGAAACAAGACCTATGCCTTAAACCATACACAAAAACTGGAAATGGATTAAGGACCTAAATGTGCAAACTAAAGCCATAAAATTCTTAGAAGAAAATACAGGTGCAGTGCTGTCAGGCCTAGCTTTTAACAATGGATTGTAAAATAATAACAAAAGCAGAAACAACAAAAGACAAAATAAATAAATAGGCCTCATAAAAATTAAAAACTTTTGTTCATCAAAAGACTTTACCAAAAAAAGTGAAAAGACAGGCTACTGACTGGGAGAATATCTTTGGAAACCACATATCCAATAATAATCTAATCAAAATATATATATACAACTTTGACAACTTAACAACAAAAAGACAAATAACCCAGTCATAAAGTGGACAAAGGGCTTGAATAGACATTTCACCAAAGATGGCATTCAAATGGCCACCAGACACATGAACAGATGCTCAGTGCCATTAACCATCAAAGAAATGCAAACCAAAACCATAATTAGATACCATTTCACTCCCACTAGGATGCCTAAGATTAAAAAACAGAAAATAACAAACGTTGAAGAGAAATATGGGGAAATTGGAATCTTTATCCATTGCTGGTGGAAATGAAAAATGGTACAGCTGTTGTGGAAAATAGTGTGGTAATTCCTAAAAATACTAACAGTAGAACTACCATACGACCCAGAGATTCCACTCCTAGGACTTGAAATCAGAGACTCAAAAAGACAATTGTACACCAGTATTCATTGCAGTACTATTCACAATAGCCCAAAGGTGAAAACAGCCTAAATGCCCACCAACAGATGAATAGATAGACAAAATGTGGTACAAACGTACAGTGGAATACTACTCAACTAGTAGGATAAATGAAGTCTTGATACATGCAGCAGTATGGATTAAGCTTGAACATGTTATGCTAAGTGAAATAAGTCAATCACAAAAGGACAAATGTGGCATGACTTCACTTATATAAAAAGACTAGAAAAGGCAAATGTATAAAGACCACAGTTTATTAGTGGTTACCAGGGATGGGAGGGAGAGGGAAAAGAGGAGTTAACAGTGATGGAAAATTCGCATTGATTAAGGGTAGGGTTGCATAACTGAGTATTGTAATTGCTGTCCATAAGTTGTACACCTTTAAAAAGTTAAATTGGCAAAAGTTGTGTGATAGATATATTTATAACAGTGACAAAAGAAAGAAAAAAAAAAAAAACAGAGTAGGTGCTGAGGCTGCTTATGTACAAGCAAACACTTCATGGGATTTGGTTCCTTGGTTTGGAGGTTTAGGATCATCCCAGTTAATTGGCCTAATAAAGTGTTTAGTGCTTCTGTCCTACCTCCTAGTTCGTTGTGTAGTGCCTGGGATCTAGAAAGCTTGCAATTGGCTAGTCAAGGCACAACAAATGGTCTCTTTTCACCTGGAGCAACTGAGGAAGGAGGAAGAGTCAGGAATTTGAAGAGGATATTGACTGTGTAAAGGAGCCCCGATGACGCAGTGGTTAAGCGCTCACCTGCTGAACAAAAGATCAGTGGTTTGAACCTACCAGTGGCTCCACGGGAGAAAGGTATGACAGTCTACTTCTGTAAAGATTTACAGCCTTGGAAACCCTATAGGAAAGTTTGACTCTGTCCTTTAGGGTCGCTGTGAGTTGGAATCAACTCTACAGCATTTTTTTTTTTTCTTTGTGGAGGGGAAGGAATGTGTGGCTAATTGCCTCCATGAACAACTGCCTCCTTTGCCGTGAGACCAGAAAAACTGGATGGTTCTCAGCTACCATTACTGAACATTTTGATCAAAGATTGCATAGAAGAATCCTGATCAAAAGTGGGAAAATGTAGAAGAGAATTTCAATTCTTTTGCACTCCAGACTTTTTGGAGTCATGGAGGGTGGGTGAACCCCTGAAACTATTATACCCTGAGATAATCTTTAAACCAAAAATATTTCCTGAAGTCATCTTAAAACTGAATAGTAGTTCAGCTTAACTAGTAAAAACTATCTGCCTTTAGCATTATGCTCTTTTAAGAACTATCTATATGGGATCAAAGTGACAACAACAACTCAAAAGATTAGATAGCAAACTTAGAGGGCAGTGAGTTTATGTTAATGAGGGAGGAACAACTCAGAAAAGGACGGTGAGAATATTACACAACTCGAAGAATGTAATCAGTGTTACTGAATTGTACATGTAGAAACTGTTGAGTTGGTGTGTTTTGCTGTGTGTATTCTCAACACCACCAAAATAAATAAAATTAAAAAAAAAAAAGAAAAGCTTGCATTTGCCCATCCAAGGTATAGCAATTGGTCTCCGTTCTCCTGGAGCAACAGAGGAAGAGGTGAGTCAGGAATAGGAGGAGGAAATGGAATGTGTGGCTAATTGCCTCCATGAAGAACTAGATGATGTCTGGCTACCATTACAGAACATTGTGATCAAAGATTCTGTAGAATACTGAACAAAAAACGTGAAAATGCAGAATAGAATTTCAAATTCTCATGGAATGCAGAATTTCTGGAGCCATGAAGGCTGGATGAACCCCTGAAACTACTGCCCTGAGATAACCTTTAAACCTTAAACCAAAATTATCCCCTAAAGTCTTCTTAAAACCAGACAGTAGTTCAACTTAACCAGTAAAGAATATCTGCCTTGAACATTGCAGTCTTTTAAGATCTATCTATATGGGATCAAATTTACAACAGCAAGTTGAAAGATTAGATAGGAACCATAGGGGGCGGTGAGCTTATATTAATGGGGGAAGAACAGCTCAGAAAAGGTGGGTAAGGATGGTTGTACAACTTGAAGAATGTAATCAATGTCACTGAATTGTACATGTAGGAATTGTTGACTTGGTGTATGCTCTGTATATTCTCAAAAACAACAACAAAAACAAATAATTACTAAAAAATGCCTGTTCTTGGGAGAAGATATTTAATGTCATGTGTTGTGTTTTGTGTTGCAACATGCTCCCCATATATACCATTTTATTTTGTAATTGCATAATGATTCAAATGAATGCACTTTGTCATTCTTCTATTGTTGGAAGTTGTTTTCATGGCCTTCTTGTGTTGTTTCTAACATGATTGCCCTTCTCTTCCACCTCTTTACAGGACAGACACACATACTACTTGTACTCGGTGATAATTCAACTAGGGTTGAGGAATTTTCTTTTAAAAGAACAATTCTGGGTTTCAGAAGAGGATACTTAAATTGGGCCATACAGTGAAAACCCTCCACAAATGAACTTGACACTCCATTGTGTATTTATTGTCTTTCTTTTTACAAATCATTACTTATGGATGCTTTTCGCGGTTGTGAGATTGCAGTAGTGACACTTACCTGCCCCTTTTGAAGCCTTGGGTCCATGAAAGTACCTGGCGGTGTAGAATGAGCGAGCGTGTGAGAAAGGATGATTGCTAAGGCCTTGATAGTTCTGTGGGGGCAGGGAGGTATAGTAGTTGATTGATTGTTAACATAGGAGATTAGAAAGAAGAACCCTGTTTACTTTGGATGTTACCATGTTATAGTTCCTGAGTTTCTTCATAGCCCTCAAAACACTTTTTTTTTTTTTTAGCCATTAGTGTACGGATCTTTTTTCCAAAGAGTTACCTTGCCAACAATGCTCACTATGTGTTCAAAGAACTTTCAGTTGGTTATTCTAAATAAATCTATTAAAGTTTATTTTCTTCCCCCACGCCCCTCCAAAAAAAAAAAGAAGAAGAAGAACCTTAAGCCTGACTTCCTGCTTTGCAGAGACCTCCCTTCATTTGACCTTTTTCTTTGGCAGTCAAAGCCGACTTTACTCTGTGAGTATCTTCCAGAGGAATTTAATCTATTAAAAAAAAAACAAGATAATTCATTTGAATTCAGTCTTTGAACAGGTAGTGAGCAACTGCTATATGTAATGAATTTCATTAAGCATAGGAGGAGATATGAAGCTTAGTTTGGTGGGTTCAAATGAAATGTAAACCTCTTAAAAGAGGTTTACTCCTTTATTTAACAACCAACTGTTGTGCTCCATGGAAACCCTGGTGGCATCATGGTTAAAAGCTTGGCTGCTAACCAAAAGGTTGGCAGTTCTAATCCACCAGGTGCTCCTTGGAAACCCTATGGGGCAGTTCTGCTCTGTCCTGTAGAGTCACTACGAGTCAGAATTGACTTAACAGCAGTGGGTTTTTTGTTTGTTTTTTATTGTACTTCAGGTGAAGGCTTACAGAACAAAATAGTTTCTCATTTAACTGTTACTACGCATGTTGCCCTATGACAATGGTTAACAATCTCATAACACATCAACGATATCCTTACTCAACCTTGGGTTCCCTATCACCAGCTTCCTTGTCCCCGTCTGCCTTTTGGCCCTTGTCACTGGACTACTGTATCTCATTAGTCCCATTTGGTTTTACAGGGCTGTCTACTCCCAGGCTGAATGGTGAACCTCAGAGATAACTTCACCACTGAGCTAAACGGGTGTCTGGGGGCCATACTCTCGGGGTTTCTCCAGTCTCATTTAGGCCAGTAAATCTGGTACTTTTTTTGTGAGTTAGAATTATGCTGTACATCCTTCTCCAGCTCTGTCCAGAACCATCTGTTGTGATCCTGGTCAGAGCAGTCAGTGGTGGTAGCCGGGCACCATCTAGCTGTACTGGACTCAGTCCGGTGGAGGCCTTGGTAGCTGTGGACCATTAGTCCTTCGGACTAATCTTTTTCTTGTATCCTGTTCTTTTCATTCTCCCTTGCTCCCGAAGGGATGAGACCAGTGGAGTACCTTAGATGGCTGCTCACAGGCTTTTAAGACCCCAGTCACTACTCACCAAGGTAGAATGTAGAACATTGTCTTTATAAACTGTGTTATGCCAATTGAGCTAGATGTTCCCTGAGACCATGGTCCAGCAGTGGGTTTTTTGATTGTTTTTTAAATTGTGCTCCATGGGTCAGGCATTCTGCTATAAGTAGATACCAATGTAGGCGCTAAATGTAATCAATCATTTTTTTCTCCATAGTTATAGAAATGCTGCTTGTTTCCACATATTACATTTAATTGTAAGGTATAACCCAGAAAGAAATGTTAGATGCTCATTCCAGTTGCTTCCAGTGGGAAGATGTTGAAGAGAATCCATTCTTTTGAGGTTTTTCCATATAGCAGAATTCTTTTCTAAGCAAGAACCTGTAGTAGGATTCCTTTATACACAAGAATTATACATCATAATCAGGCATAGTAAAAATGAATCATACATCTAGTATTTGTGTAAAGCAATATATGACCTTTCTAATATATGAAAATTAATAAATGATGTCTCTTTATATATATGTAAATATGTTTGTATATATAAATGTATATATTCATATATTTTTAAATATGTACATATTTGTATAAAAACCCATTGCTGTTGAGTCGATTCCCACTCTTAGTGACCCTATAGGACAGAGTAGAACTGCCCCATAGGGTTTTCAGGGAGTGGGTGGAGGATTCAAACTGCCAACCTTTTAGTTAGCAGTTGAGCTTTTAACCATTGTGCCACCGGGGCTTCGTCTTTATATAATGAATATATATTTAAACCATAACAACATGGATACTTATAAAAGTAGTCAAACTGTAACCCTGTATCAGTCAGAATTTTAAGCAGCAAGTTAGAGTAAGAAACTCTGGAAATTTATTAAAAGGATATCAGGCTACCTGCAGAATTGCTGTGCCAGTAGGAGAACCAGGCTTGGAACCCTGCAGTCAGGGGCCACACCTCAAACCACAGCAGAGAGTTGGTCTGGGGAACAAACCATTACTGCTGCCTCCTCTGGCAAACACTAGATACTGCCGCCAGCCTGTTCCTCTGCCCCTGTTGCACCAGGAACTCAGTCTTTCAGCAACCAGGACCATACCAAGTGGTGCCTGCTTCTGATCTCTAGCATCTGAGTCCAGCATGGCTATATCTGATTGTGGATCCCAAGTCATGTGTTCACTCTTGAGGTGCAATGGAGGCTGGCCTTTCCACTTCTATGGTGGGAGGCTAGCCCTGCAGTCAAAAGATGGCAAATTCTCATTACAATAATCATGCCAAAACATTTGGAAGGTAGAGAATATGAAAATATCACCATATCCCATCATTCTAATTTAAGACTATTTTAAAATAAAATTTTCTTAGTCTTTTTCTAATTTACATGTTTTTGTGTACATGTAATCATTGTTTATATACTTTTACACCTGCATTTTATTTTCAGTATCGTATGCTGTCTTTATATTGCTATATACTTTCCATATATACCAATTTGATAACGCATGATGATTCAAATGAATGTACTTTGCCATTCTTATAATGTTAAAAATCAATGACAAATTTTTATTATTATGAAAAATATGTGATGAATATGTTTATATCTAAAATTTTGGCACCGGGATGTTGGGTGGGAGGGAAGGTTAAGACATAGAGAAATCTGATTAACCCTCCATATTCTATAAGAATAATCAGTATACCTAATTCACATCATTCTTTAACTGATTTAAACATAGGCATACTCCTCTCTCCTTTTGTTGTGAAATTTTATAGATTTAGGATGTAGTGAGTTAAGTTTGGGGCTGGTTAAAAAATCTTAAACATTTTACATAGGCAAACTGTCTTTGTTAAATAAATATTTACTAAGCAATCCTACTTTTAATTTTAATATTAGGAAAACAAATATAGGAACTAATAATAAATATCCTGTATCTATACTAAATAATTTGATGTCCATCATAATATGCTTATAGCTGTCACATGACTATTAACACTTGCCTCCTAATATTTTTTTTAACATTCTTTTTTTAAATTGTAGTTTAGATGAAGGCTTACAGACCAGACTAGCTTCTCATTAAACAGTTAGTACATATATTGTTTTATGACACTGGTTAACAGCCCACTACATGTCAACAATGTCGTTACTCAACCTTGGGTTCCCTATTACCAGCTTTCCTGTCCCCTTCTGCCTTCTAGTCCTTGCCCCTAGTCTGGTGTGCCCCTTTAGTGTCATTTTGGCCTATGGGTTTGTTTAATCTTTGGCTAAAAGGTGAACCTCTAGAATTACTTCATTACTGAGCTAAAAGGTTGTTGTACTCGACTCAGTCTGGTGGAGACCATATTAGTTGTGGTCTTTTAGTCCTTTGGACTAATCTTTCCCTTGTATCTTTAATTTTCTTCATTTTTCCTTGCTCCTGAAGGGTTGAGACCAGTGGAGTATCTTAGATGGCCACTCACAGGCTTTCAAGACCTCAGACACTACTTATCAAAGTAGAACGTGGAACATTTTCTTTATAAACTATGTTATGCCAGTTGAGCTAGATGTTCCCTGAGACCATGGACCCCACAGCCCTCAGCCCAGTCATTCAGTCTGTAAGGGAGTTTGGATTTGTCCGTGGAGCATCCAAGAGCTTACCCTAAACAAATTGTGCTGGCTTCCCCAGTATTGTATACTGTCTTATGCTTCACGAAAGTTACCACTTATCTATTGTCTATTTAGTGTTTTTCCACCCCCACCCCTCCCCTCCCTTGTAACCATCAAAGATTGTTTCTTTTTGTGTGTAAACCTTTTCATGAGTTTTTATAGTAGTGGTCTCATACAGTATTTGTCCTTTTGTGATTGACTTATTTCACTCAGCATAACGCCCTCCAGATTCAACCATGATGTGAGATGGTTTGCAGATTCATCATTGTTTTTTATCGTTGAGTAGTTTTCCTTTGTGTGTATGTACCATAGTTCGTTTATCCATTCATCTGTTGATGGGCATCTAGATTGTTTCCATCTTTTTGCTATTGCGAACAATGCTGCAGTGAACATGGGTGTGCATATGTCTATTCATGTGACAGGTTTTATTTCTCTAGGATATATTTCTAGGAGTGGAATTGCTGCATCGTATGGTATTTCTATTTCTAGCTTTCTAAGGAAGCACCATATCGTTTTCCAAAATGGTTGTACCATTTTGCATTCCCACCAGCAGTGCGTAAATGTTCCAGTCTCCCCACAGTCTCTCCAACATTTGTTATTTTCTGTATTTTTGATTCGTTCCAGTAATGCCAGGGGTGAGATGGTATCTCATTGTGTTTTTGATTTGCATTTCTCTAATGTGATCTAGTGATCGCGAGCATTTCTTCATGTGTCTGTTAGCCGTTGAATGTCTTCTTTGGTGAAGTGTCTGTTCATTTCCTATGCCCATTGTTTTTCAGGCTTTTTCTTTTCATTGTACTTTAGATGAAGGTTTACAGAACAAATAGTTTCTCATTAAACAGTACACACATTTTTTATGACAATGGTTAACAGCCCTATGACATGTCAACACTGTCCCTTTTCAACCTTGGGTTCCCTATTACCAGCTTTCCTGTCCCCTCCTGCCTTCTTGTCCCTGGACTGTTACGCCCCATTAGTCTCATTTTCTTTTATGGGGCTGTCTAATCTTTGGCTGAATGGTAAACCTCGGGAGTGACTTCATTATTGAGCTAAAAGGGTGTCCAGGGGCCATACTCTAGGGGTTTCTCCAGTCTCTGTCAGGCCAGTAAGTCTAGTCTTTTTTTGTGAGTTAGAATTTTGTTCTACATTTTTCTCCAGCTCTCTCTGGGACCCTCTGTTGTGATCCCTGTCAGAGCAGTCAGTGGTGGTAGCCGGGCACCATCTAGTTGTACTGGACTCAGTCTGGTGGAGGCTGTGGTAATTGTGGTTCATTAGTCCTTTGGACTGATCTTTTCCTTGTATCTTGTTTTCTTCATTCTCCCTTGCTCCCAAAGAGATGAGACCAGTGGAATATCTTAGATGGATGCTCACAGGCTTTTAAGATCCCAGACGCTACTCAACTCACCAAGGTAGAATGTAGAACATTTTCTTTATAAACTATGTTATGCTAGTTGACCTAGATGTTCCCCGAGACCTCCTTTGCCCATTTTTCAATTGAATTATTTGTCTTTTTGTTATAGAGGCATTGGATTTTCCTGTAGATTTTAGAGATTAGACCTTTGTCAGATTTGTCATAGCCAAAAATTTTTTCCCAGTCTGTAGGTTCTCTTTTTCACTCTTTTGGAAAAGTCTTTTGATGAGCCTAAGTGTTTAATTTTTAGAAGATCCGAGTTACCTAGCTTATCTTCTGGAGTTTGTATGTTGTTAGTTACAGTTTATGTCCTGTTAATGCCAGATGTTAGGGTCTCTAGCATTGATCCTATTTTTTCTTCTATGATCTTTGTAGTTTTTGGTTTTATGTTTAGGTCTTTGATCCATTTTGAATTAGCTTTTGTGTATGGTGTGACATATGGGTCCTGTTTCTGTTTTTGCAGATGGACATCCAATTTTGCCAGCACCATTTGTTAAAAAGACTGTCTTTTTCCCATTTCATGGACTGGGCCGTTTTCGAAGATCAGGTGACCGTAGGTGGATGGATTTACATCTGGATTCTCGATTCTGTTTCATTGGTCAATGTATCTGTCGTTGTAGCACTACCAGGGTGTTTTGAATACCGTAGCTGTATAAGTAGATTCTGAGGTCAGGTAGTGAGAGTCCTCCTACCTTATTCTTCTTCAGTAGTGCTTTAGTGTTCCGGGGCCTCTTCCCTTTCCATATAAAGTTAATGATTGTTTTTTTCCATGTCTTTAAAGAATGTTGTTGATATTTGGATTGGGATTGCATTGTATTTGTAGATTGCTTTGGATAGAATTTTCATTTTCAGAATGTTGAGTCTACCCATCCATGAGCATGGTAGGCTTTTCCATTTATTTAGATCCCTTTTGATTTTTTGCAGTAGTGTTTTATAGTTTTCTTTGTATAGGTGTTTTACATCCTTGGTTAGATTTATTCCTATATTTTATTTTTTTAAGGGCAATTTTAAATGGTATTATTTTTCCTGATTTCCTTTTCATCATTCTCTTTGTTGGTGTATAGGAATCCCACTGATTTTTGTATGTTTATCTTGTATCCTGCTACTCTGCCGAATCTTTCTATTAGTTCCAGTAGTTTTCTTGTGGAATCTTTTGGATTTTCTATATATAGTGTATCATCTGCAAATAGGGACAGTTTTACCTCCTCCTTACCAATACAGATGCCCTGTATTTCTTTTTCTTGCCTTATTTCTTTAGCTAGGACTTGCAGTAGAATGTTAGATAGGAGTGGTGATAAAGGACATCCTCATCTTATTCCTGTTCTCAAGGGGAATGTTTTCAGCTTCTCTCCATTAAGAATGATGCTGGCTGTGGTTTTGTATAGATGCCCTTTATTATGCTGAGGAATTTCCCTTCTATACCTATTTTATTGAGAGTTTTTATCAGGAATAGGTGTTGGACTTTGTCGAATGCCTTTTCTGCATCGATTGAGATGATCATATGATTATTTTATTTTATTTATGTGGTGGATTACGTTGATTGATTTTCTAATATTGAACCATCCTTGCATACCTGGTATGAATCCTAATTGGTTGTGGTGTATTATTTTTTTTGTATGAATCTGAATTCTATTGGCTAGAATTTTGTTGAGAATTTTTGCATCTATATTCATGAGAGAGATTGGTCTATAATTTTCTTTTTTTTGTGGTGTCTTTGCCTAGTTTTGGTATTGGGGTTATGCTGACTTCATAGAATGAATTTGTAAGTATCCCTTCCTTTTTCTAGGTTCTGAAATACTTTGAGTAGTACTAGTATAAGCTCTTCTCTGAATGTTTGGTAGAATTTTCCAGTGAAGCCATCTGGGCAGGGCTTTTTTTTTTTGTTGGGAGTTTCTTTTTTTTTATCATTATCTTTTCAATCTCTTCTCTTGTTATGGGTCTGTTCATATTTTCAACAGCACTTTGTGGTAGTTTGGGTAGGTAGTGTGTTTCTAGAAATTTATCCATTTCCTCTAGGTTTACAAATTTGTTGGAGTATAGTTTTTTTGTAATATTCTGTTATAATCCTTTTTATTTCAGTTGGATCTTTTGTAATGTCCTTCATTACATTTCATATTTGGGTTATTTGCATCCTCTCCTGTTTTTCTTTTGTCAGTTTGGCTAGTGGTGTGTAGATTTTGTTGATCCTTTCAAAGAAGCAGCTTTTGGTTTTCTTGATTTCTTTCTATTGTTTTTCTATACTATATTTCATTTATTTCTGCTCTGATCGTTATTATTTCCTTTCTTCTGGTGGCTATAGGCTTCTTTTGCTGTTCTCTTTCTACTTGTTCGAAGTATATAGCTAGTGTTTTGATTTTGTTTCTTCTTTTTTGTTGCATGCATCTGTTGTTATAAATTGACTTCTGATCACTGCCTTTGCTGTTTCCCAAAGGTTTTAGTATGATATATTTTCATTCTCAATTGATTCTAGGAATTTTTTGATTCCATCTGTGATTTCATCTATTAGCCAGTAGTTTTTAAGCAGGGTGTTTATTTAGTTTCTATGAAATTGATTTTTTTCCCCTTGCTCTTTCTCTTTTTAATTTCTACTTTGATGGTGTTGTGATCAGAGAAGATACTTTATATTATCTCAGTGTTTTGGATTTTGTTCAGGGTTGCTTTGTGGTCTAAGATATGATCTATTCTGGAGAACGTTCTATGTGCATTGGAAAAGAATGTGTACTTTGCAGCTGTTGGGTGTAGTGTTCTATATATGTCTATGAGTTCAAGTTGGCTGATTGTGGCCTTTAGATTTTCTGTATCTTTGGTGAGTTTCTTTCTAGATGTTCTGTCCTTTACTGAGAGTGGTGTGTTGAAGTCTCCTACTATTATAGTGGAACTGTCAGTTTCTCTTTTCAATGCTGTTAAAGTTTGTTTTATGTATTTTACAGCCCAGTCATTGGGTGTGTAGATATTTATTATGGTTATGTCTTCAGACTGATTGTCTGTTTAATCATGATATAGTGCCCTTCTTTGTCTTTTATGGTTGATTTTGTTTTAAGTCTGTTTTATCTGAGATTAGTATTGCCACTCCTGCTCTTTTTTGGTGGGTGTTTGCTTGATATATTTTTTCCAATCCTTTGATTTTTAATAAATTTATGTCTTTGTTTCTAAGGTTTGTCTCTTGTAGACAGCATGTTGATGGATCCTCTTTTTTTATCCATTCTATCACTCTGTGTCTCTTTATGGGTCCATTTAGGCCATTTACAATCGGTGTAATTATTGATAGATGTGAGTTTATTGTTGTCATTTTGTAGTGCTGACGATTTCTTTGTTCCTTGTACTCTCCTGTGCTGAATTCCTTTTGTTTGTGGATTTTTTTTTTTTTTTGTATCTTTTGTTTTTGTAGATTTTGTTTTTACTAAGACTTTATGTTTTTCTTCTTTATTTTGATGAGTAGTCTGTTAAATTTCTTTGTGGTTACCTTGAAATTTTTCCTTATTTTCTAAGTTTGAACCAGTCTATTATGACTTGCTATCACCTTGCCATCCTCTCCATTAAAAAGTTCTGTACTTACAACGTTTATTCCCTCTTTTATTGTTCTGACGTTGTTGTCATTTGCAGATTAATCTCTCTGGTTCCCTGTTGTAAATCTTTTGGTTTTGAATAGTCCTTGAGAGTTCATTTCCTAAATTGGTATCTGAATGGTGTGATCATGTGTCCTAGATTTAGGCTGTCGTCTGATGTTGTTTGTTTTCAAACGGAAGAACTCCTTTTAATAATTCTTGTGAGTTTGTTTTGGTTTTTACATATTCCCTTAATTTCTGTTTATCTGAAAATGTCCTAATTTCACCATTATATTTGAATGAGAGTTTTGCAGGATATATTATTCTTGGTTGGGAATTGTTTTCTTTCAAGGTTTTATATATGTCATCCCATTGCCTTCTTGCCTGCATGAATTATGCTGAGTAATCAGAGCTTAGTCTTATTGTTTCTCCTCTGTAGGTGACTTTTCATTTTTCTCGAGCTGCTCTCAGATTCTTTGTTTGTCTTTGGTTTTAGCGAGTATGATTATGATATGCCTTAGTGATTTTCTCTTCGGGTCTCTCCTATATGGGGTTCGTTGAGCTTCTTCGATGGTCAGCTTTTCATCTTTCATGATGTTGGGGAAGTTTTCTGTCAGCAATTCTTCAATGTTCCTTTCTGTGTTTTCCATTTTCTTCCCATGTTCTGGAACTCTGATCACTTGCAAATTTTTGCTTTTAATAGTATTCCACATAATTCTCAAGGTTTCTTCATTTTTCTTTGTTCTTTTTTCTGATTTTTCCTCAAAGTTGTATCCAAGTGTTTGTCTTCAATTTCGCTGATCCTATCTTCCATCATTTCAAACCTGTTCCTCAGCCTTTCTATGACAGTGTCCATTTCTGAAATCTTGTTGTTTATCTTTTGGATTTCTAATTGTTTCTTTTGTATGATTTCTAGTTGTGAATTTATTTTGGCATTTTGTTCCTGTATTATTTTCCTGAATTCTTCCATTTCTTTTGTCTGTATTTTCCATGAATTTGTCTATTTTTTCCTTTTTGTTTGCTTTTTGCTTCAACTCTTGGGTAGCTCTGACTATTAGAGATTTGAATTCTCTATCAGGTAATTCTAGTGCCTTTTCTTCTTCTGGAAAGTCATCTTGTGTTTTATTTTGGACACCTACTGGAACCATCCTATCCTGTTTTTTGTATGTTTTGATATTGTCTCCTGTGTTTGGGATATTCAGTAGTTATTTTCTTAGTTTATTGATTGTAGACTTGTTTGTTTCATCCTGCTTTTTTGTTTTACGTGTTATGGCAGTTATCGCTGAGCAGGTAGGCCATGTGTTCTTTGTTGTTTGCTCGTCTGTGGACATGATATTTTTCATCTCCTTGTCCAATGGGCAGGGCCAGTTGCTTAGCTGTGGTGCAGCAGGGCAAGTCTCTCTGAAGGGGAGGAGCTTGAATGGGTTATTTGTGGCATGTACTGGGGCCGACAAGGTGAGCTGGCGGTCAGTGCAGGGAAGGTTTCAGTAGGTTGTGCCTTTGCTGCTTAGGAGTGCAGTGTTCAGTGCATGGTGCAGATAGGCAGGAGGAATGGGGAAGGGGAGGTTATGATATGTGGAGATAGGTTTTGTATGGAAAAGGAGAGAGAGGAGAGAGGACAGGAACAAAAAAAAAAGTGCTGAGGGAGCTTGCTGTTGCAGTGGGTAGACAAGAAACTGAGAAATGAAGGAAAACAAAAACGAAAAAATAAATAAATAAAAATAAAAAAAATACCCCCAGGGATCACACTGGCATGGTTGTGCAGACTGGGAAAGCAGCTCCCAAACTGAGCTCTACAGCTTGTCTAGAAGGGGTGGAGATCATACATAGTGCCAGGTATTCAGGAGACAGGAAAAAGAAGGTAAGTACAAAGAGATGAGAGACTAAGAAATGAAGAAAAATAAAAAAGAGAGAAAACAGACAAATAAAAAAAAAACAAAAAGGACTTAGGAAAAAAAGCCACCAGGGATCCCATCAGCATGGCCACGCTGACCAGGGATGTAGTTCCCCAGCTGAGCGGCACTTCATAGCCTGTCAGGAAGAAGCAAAGATGGCATATGGAGTCAGGTATTCAAGAGAAAGGCGGGGGAGGAGGTGCGAGACAGAGAAGAAACCAAAAGAAGCTGAAAAATGCAACACCAGCAACAAAGAAATGGCAGTGAAGAAGCTGTCCGGTGTGGGTGGGGCAAATCCACACAGTACGGAACCAGCGCCTTCTGTGTCACGGTCGCAGCCCCCTGGGAAGTGGTGCATGGGCCTGCTGGGAAACCAGGAATCTGCCCACCGTAACTCTCCTCACTCTCTGTTCTCTGTCAGTTTCTTATTCCATTCAGTGCTAGCTTGAGTTCTTTATCTCTTCATTTGACGCTTAGGATTCCAGGACTGACGTTTGTCTCTGTTTTACTTAGTTTTTCGGGCCTTTGCTGTGGAGAGACAGTGTGGTGCTTCTGTCTATAGCACCGTGTTGGCTCTGCCCCACCTCCTAATATTTTTTAAAGTAAAACATTGTTTTTATCAGAATCACATACCTTGGGATGATTTTCTCCTTTATTTGTGGATTTTTTTGAGTCATTTACAGTATTTACAAGTGAATTATTTTAGAATTAAATGAGATTATCATAATATGAACATACCGTGGTTTATTAACGAGACCCCTTGGTAAATCAGAACTCAGAACTGGTAAATTCTTAGTTATTGCTCACTATCCATAACTTTGAAATATGGAACATTTGAGTTAATACAGTTCCTGCTTTTTTTTTTTTGTCGTTATTAGTGCCATTAGCTCTTGAACTCAGTCTGGGTTGTAATTCTGCTTCTAGGTAAGGGTGTTGCACTCAGGGCATGATGCAAAACAGGTATTAATGTGACAAAATTGAAGAGTTGGAGGAAGAAAGTATAGGATTTTTCAGCATTAAGTCTTTCCTTGTATAACTCCTTATATTATTCTCTCCTCATTGATGATTCCATTTACACTTCCTTGATACCTAGCAAAGAGCTACTTACCATTCCAACTGTTCCCTAGAATTGGGATCAAGAGTTGTAGTTCAAGAGTCAGGGCAATAAAATGTAATTTAAACTGGTAATCCAAGTATAACTATTTTCAGAGATTTATTTGGGTGTAATCTTGGCAAATGTCTGTGGGTAGGTTGGAGGGCATGTTTTTTATGATCTAAGGGTATGTACAAATCCTCATGCAGGAAAAAGAGAGCCTTGGCCTTTTTGAATAAGACAACTTTTGTTCCAGTCGTGCTAAAGTTGCCTAGTGATGACATTAACATTCTACTTTGATCAACAGAAAGATAAAGACCATAATGTTGTCAGGCTTTATGATGATTTTTTCCTTCTCATTGCTCATCTTTAATCTCTAAATGTTATCCAGTCATATACAGTATGTTTTCAGTAAGAAAAGCCATAAATTTTTTCTTTTCTGTCACTCAATCTTGAGATAGATAGGACGAGTTCAATAACGTTCCCTCTGTGATTTTTCCCTGGTGCATTCCTTTTTGTGGCAACAGTTATGGGGTTCTTCTGTTGTTGTTAGCTGCTATCAAGTCAGCCTCCGACTCATGGTGACCTCTTGTGGTTCAAAGGGTTTTCAATGGCTGATTTTTTCAGTAATATATTGGCAGGTGTTTCTTCCTAGTCTGTTTTAGTCTGGACACTCTGCTGAAACCTGTTCAGCATCACAGCAACATGCAAGCCTCCCCTGACAGATGAGTAGTGGCTGTGTTTGAGGGGAACTGACTGGGAATCAAACCCAGGTTTCCCACATAGAAGGCGAGAATTCTACCTCTGAACCACCCTCATACAAAAAAAAAAACAAAAAACAAACCCGTTCCCATGGAGTCGGTTCCAAAATAAGACGTATCACAGATTTGCCTTATCACTTTTGGTAGGGCCTTGATCACTTCTAAGAAGTGAAGTTGTGATGGTTATTGGAATCCAACAAAGCAGGGTTCAAATCTCCGGCTATTCAGGAGCAGGCTAGTGACCTTAGGCAAATTATTTAACCTCTCTGCCCTTGATTTTCTAGTCTGTAAAATAAGACTAGTAATAGCATCTACCTTTATTGTGAGCACCAAGCAAGATTCCTGTGTACAAAGGCCCAAGCACTGTGCCTTGTATATAGTAAATGCTCAGTAGGCGTTCATTTCCCCCCTTCATTTGCTTTTCTCTCAACAGAGAAGATGAGAATTGTGTTTCATCTTATTCTGATACCCTCCAACGATCATTTTGAATATGTAAAAATGTATGGCTTGTTGTTTAGTAAAATAATCATGTTTTATATAAGGGGAAACAAAATAAAAATTTTGCTTTATTTAGCCTTTTGTTGTGCACTTTTCCTTAATCATTTCTATTATTTCAAGAAAGTTCTCTCTCTGTCTTGAGCCATTTTATATCAAAGGTTAACTTTCTAAGCATATTCAGCGGTAAAGGTGTAACCACCTAATTCCGTATTTCATTGCCAAAAGGGGAGAGGAGAATATCAGATTCAGTCACCTCATTGCAAGCATTTTCTAGAGTGCTAATCAGAGGAAACATGAAGTACAAGGAAGCTTCAGGCTGCCACTTGAAACTACTTGTCATTTTGGTAAGAGTCCATTTAAGGCAATATGGTCCTGCAGTTATCTGTTATAGACATCATTTGAGGAAAAACTTGGTGGAAAGAATGTTGTTTAATCAGTGCTATTTCTCCCACGTAAGGTTTTTTTTGCTTCGTTTTCTTTTCTGAGTGGTTTATAGATTTTAAGAAAAAATGTTGGTGGGGTAGGGCACGAGAGGACAGATAGCAAGATAAAACTAGATCTAGAATCTTTAAAACCACAAAGAGTTTGCTTTTGAAATCATCAGGATTAAATTATTTTGTGTAAACACCCAAGGCAACGTTTGTGTGTGCATGTGTATGTCTAAGATAAAACTGTTTGCGCTTTTTTTCTTTTTTTTTTATTATGGAAAATTTTTCATATATCCAATGACAGAGGAATAGCACAATGATGACCGGTGTTTGCTGTACTTCTATTTTTATTTTTAAAAGCAGTTAGGGAATAAAAGTTTATATGGCATATATAAAATTATAAAATGACTTTCAAAAATTCTTTAAATATATTGGGAAGCAATAATTCCTTTTTTAAAATGTAGGAAATGAATATATGAAAAACAGATTTGTTGTTTTATTAAGTAGTAGTTTAGGAGAGTAAGAAGGAATAATGTCAAACATTGTAAAACTAAGAATTAGTAACCTTCTGACTTTGTGACTATAGTAAAGCTACTTTATTTAGTATTTTATTAGACAGAAGGCACTTTTAAGTGACACTCCCAGATAGCTATGGTATACTCATAGTGATGTTCAGAATGATCCAGAGACATCAAAGCAGATTTCCAGGGTGCCTTTTGAATTGTTAGAATTGCTGACTTTGATTTTGCATAGTTTTGAGGTTGTTAGGTGCCATCGAGGCAATTCTGACTCATAGCAACTCTATGGGACAGAGTTGAACTGCCCCATAGGGTTTCCAAGGAGCTGCTGGTGGATTTGAACTGCCAACCTTTTGGTTAGCAGCCAAGCTCTTAACCACTATGTCAAAGTTTTAGGGCATAGTTTATTAGTACAGTAAGTCTCCAGGCTATGAACTTTACAGACTTATGGACTCACCCTTTATTGTTACGTAAATTTGCTCTCACTTTGAAAGGATTGAACCAACCCCTACTCCCAAAACTTCTTCATCACAATTACCTTCATTTGCTGCATGTGTAGCTTTTAAATCATTGAAAAGACTCAGAGTGTTTTCTTGCACTAACCAGCCAAACCAAACCCACTGCTGTCAAGTCATTCCGACTTACAGCAACCCTATAGGACAGAGTAGAATTTCCCCATAGGGTTTCAAAGACTGTAAATCTTTATGGAAGCAGATTGCCGTATCTTTCTCCCACGGAGCGGCTGGTGGGTTCGAACAGCCCACCTTTTGGTTAGCAGCCAAGTGGTTTAACCACTAACCCACCAGGGCTCATTTTCTTGCACTAAAATCAGGCTAAATAAAAGTGTATGCACCTATTCTGACTTACCTACAAATCCAACTTAACAACACGCTCAGGAAAGAATCTCATTCATAACCCGGGGGACTGCCTGTATTGTATTGAAATGATAATTCTCGATTTACCAGCGTAACTTTTCCTGTCCATGTTACTGTTGAGAACTCAAGTTGGTATAAAGTCATAGGTTTTGAATTAGGTCATTTATAGTGAAGAAGACATTTTTTTCCTTTCTCTAATGAACAAAAAAGGCCTCCCTTACATGTCGAGATAAGACATGAAATAACTGTTGGCAAACCATGCAGCTCAGATATCAGAGAGAAGCACATTGGTAGTTGATGAGGTATCTGTGTCATTTCTGTGGCTTGACTTGTTTCAGCTCCTTTTCCTGAAATCTTCCCTTAAGGCGGTGGGACAGGGAATTAACACATCTCTTAGGCTGAGGTTTCTCAACCTCTGCACTACTATATTAGCATTTGGGGCCAGATATTCTCTCTTGTGGGGCTGCCCTGTGCATTGTCGGACATTTCAGAAGCATCTCTGGCTTCTACCCATTTAATGCCAGTAGCATATCCACCCTACCCCGAGTTGTGGCAACCCAAAATGTCTCCAGACATTGCCAAATGTCTCGTGAGGGACAGAATTGCCCCTGGTTGAGAACTACTGTCTTAAAGGGCAAGGAGCACCTTTGAGGTCAATTTGTGTGGGGGTGGGCTCCTCTTCTCTTTGTCCCCCACCTTCACTAATCCTCCAATTGTAAGATCCTTGAGGACAGGAGTGAGGTTTTTTTTAAGTGTTGGGTTCCATCTTTCTACCTATTACACATAATATACAGACTTTTGGGGACTGATTAAAACCGTGTGATTTAAAAAGAACGTATTTTATTTTATTTTTTAAAATCCAAACCACACAGTGCAGCGAGCTTTTTAATAAAAGCGTGGTCTGGACATTCTACTTCTTCCCTAACTTTTTGGATATTTGGTTTACAGTTAAGTATATGGTGCCTGGCATTTCAGAGATACAGTGGCCTATTTTCTTTCTTATAAAAGGCATTACTATATTATACAATGTTTTAACCTTTCCTTAAAGAATCCCATGATACTTAGATACTTTTGGTCAACAAAAATTCCTTTCGAGTCTTAAAAATTCTGTTTGCCTGCCGACCTTTGCACCAGCTCCCACCAAAAAAAAAAAAAAAAATGGAAAGAAAGAGCAATAGCCTTTAAATTACTTAAAGTCCTAAGGCAGTTTTCCCAGAAAAAATGTTCACTTTGACTTCTTTTGTTGTAAAGTCTTCTCTCCTGTGACCCACTGCTGGCTAAGTGGCTGCTTCTGTTCACTTAGGAATTGGGTAGAACTTTTGCTTGAATCCAGGGCCCACCTAGGTGAGTATCGTATTTTAACGAGGAGGCTTTTTTTATAATGAGATATGAAAACAAGTGCTCAGAAAAAATAATTATTACAAAAACTCTTTGTATAGTTTCAGAACCAGAAATATTATGTTGAAAATATTAATTCTACCGATAATATCTTTTTCTTATCCCTGAAATAGGCACAATAAGAGTCCCTACCTTATGGGGTCGTTGTTGTTTGTTGCCGTCAAGTCGATTCTGACTCACGGCACCCCCATGTACGTATAGTAGAACTGCTCCATGAGGTTTTCAGTGTTGTGATCTCTCAGAAGCAGATAGCCAGGCCTGTCGTCTGAGGTGTCTCTGGAGCTAGCAGTGGAGTGCTTAAGCATTTTGCCACCTTGGGATGCCAGTAGGGTTGTAATGAGGCTTGAATGAGGGAATTCATTCAAAACTTTTTAGAAAATTATCTGGCACATGGTAAGTGTTCAATAATTACTTCATTTTTAAGTTTTCATTTTTTATCCTAATTATGAGGAGTCCCAATATATTGTATTTTCTTAACTCTTTCAAAATTCTCACCTCTTTTCTCAAAACAAGTGTTCTTTCCTTTCCCTCTTTAAACCCTTTATCCATTGTTTTTATCACACGAAGAAACTCTAATGGGACTATCTCAACCACATATATTGATCTTGCGTAGATGCGTTCTACCTTTATGCTATGGTAAATATCAACCTTTAGATTTTAGATCAACCTATAGATTGTGACAAATCCCTCTGAGAATTTGCTTTGTAGAATGATAGGAATTATTTTTTGCCAGTGAAATTTTTTTTAATAAAGAAAAAAAAAAGACTCCCCTAAGTTTCTCTGTAAGCTTAAGTTTTAGTGGATTGCTTTTTTTAATATGATGTGAATGTTTTCTATGTGTAAATTGACCCATTTTGTTTGAATGATGTAATTCTTATTTTGATCTCTGGATTGATCTGGAAATACCAATAAGAAATCACTGTTTTATACTTCCTGCACAAGTAAGAAAGTGTTTCATTTGTGGCTAAATGACACCTTCCTGATTTGATCAGTGAGAACATCCCATGGCAGATCTAACTTACGTTTGTTAACAAAATGTTTATCAGAATCTCTATTTGCCTGGAGCAATGAAGGAAGAAGGAGAGTCAGGAATAGGAGAAGGGTATGGAATGTGTATCTAATTGCCTCCATGAACAACTGCCTCCTTTGCCATGAGACCAGAAGAACTGGATGGTGCCTGGCTACCATTACTGAATGTCTTGATCAAAGATTCAATAGATGAATCCTGAGCGAAGGGGGAAATGAAGAACAGAATTTCAAATTCTCACGGACTGCAGACTTTCTGGAGCCAAGGGGGTTTGATGAACCCCTGAAACTATTGCCCTGAGATAATCTTTAAAAGCTAAACCAAAAATATTCCCTAAAGTCTTCTGAAAATCAAACAATGGTTTAGCTCAACTAGTAAAAAACATCTGCCTTGAGCATTATACTCTTTGAAGAACTATCTATATGGGATCAAAGTGACAACAGCAACTCAAAAGATTAGAAAGGAACCTTAGGGAGCAGTAAGTTTATATTAATGGGAGAGGAACAACTCAGAAAAAGAGGGTGAGAATGATCGCACAACTCCAAGAATGTGATCGGTGTCACTGAATTGTACATGTAGAAATGGTTAAATTGGTGTTTGTTTTGCTATATATATTCTCAGCAACAACAACAAAATAAAATTAGAAAAGAAAAAGTTTCTCAGAGAGGTGCTCCGGATGAAAATGTCACCGAGGAATCGTATGGTACGGCCTAAAGCTCAGGGATCGATTCATGGAACATAACGTCAGCTCCTTTAGAAGAAAGTTTTAGGCAAAGGTCCAGAAGAGCAAGCAAAAAAGCAGCTATTTTATGCTGGTAATGGATAGATGGATTGACTAAGTGCTTGCTTAGTAAATATACTACCTTAAAACTTTTTTATTTTTGGAAAAAGATGGTAGAAGATGCATACCAATGAAATACCTAGTACATAAACATGTGTTTTCTGTGTGAATGTGTACAGGTTGTCTCAAACTTACACATGAGTAGAGAGAATAGTATCATGAACTCTGTGGACTCATTAGCCAGCTTCAACAATTATTAACTCATGCTTCATCCTATTTCATGTATACCCATTGCTTTTGAGTCAATTCTGGCGCATAGTGACCCTATAGGATGGGGTAGAGCTGCCTTATAGGGTTTCCAAGGCTGTAAGCTTTACAGAGCTGACTGCCACATGTTTCTCCCACGGAGCAGCTGTTGGGTTTGAACCTTCCATCTTTTGGTTAGCAGTCGACTGCTTTAACCACTGTACCACCAGGGCTTCTTTGTTTCATGTATACCCCCCTCTAACTTATAAATCTCAGACGTCATTTCATCTGTAAATGTTTCAGTATGTTAGATCTCTCCCCAGAAAAATGCACATACCAAAGTTTCCTTACAATTTTCAGGAGTTTACCATTTTGTCTATAGCTCTGTTTAAGAATCAGTGGCTGAGCTCTGCTGAAGGTGGGAGACAGAAAAGATTTCACAGAAGCCTTCTGTATGATAGCCTAGCCAGCGCATGTCCTGTGCTCTCAGATTGTTGTTCCTCCCATTGTATTCCTGCCGTCACCTAGCGAGAAAAGGAAAAATGGATGCCTAAAAGAGATTTAAATCCCCCACCCCCATGATCATTAAGGTTATGTGTCAACTTGACTGGGCCATGATTCTCAGTGGTTTGGCAGTTATGACATAGTGTGGCAGCTGTGTGATGATATAATCGCCTCTATGATGAGATTTGATATAATGTAATCACCTCCATAATGAGATCTGCTATGAGCAGCCAATCAGTTGAAAGGGAGTTTCCTCTGGGGTGTGGCCTGCATCCAGTATATGTGGACTTTCTGGCAAAGTTCACTGGCTTTTGCTTGCTCTGGATCCTGCATCTTGGGATCATCAAGTCCCAGTTCTTGGGGCTTGAGCTAGCAGCTTACCTGCTGATCTTGTGATTTGTCGACCTCTGCAGCCTGTGAGCTGGAGGTCTGTTGTCTGACCTGCCAATCTTGGGTTCATCAGCCCCTGTAGCTACGTGAGTCAGGAGAAACCTCCAGCCTGACCCACAGACTGGGGATGTTCCGGCCTCTACTACTGTGTGAGCCATTTCCTTGATAAAAATCTCTCACACACGTGTTCTCTCTCTGTATATATATGCACATACACTTCTCTAGAGAACCCAGCCTAAGACACACCCCTTTACTCCTCTTAACTCCTTCGGGGTGGCCTTACTTTTTTTTTTTTTTTTTTTTTTTTTTTGAGATGGATGGGCTTATAGGATTTAACACTCATCTACTTGAATGGAAAGCAAAAATTCCAGTACTGCTGCTAATAGAGCACATTATTTGTTGAACATTTGCTATGTGCCAAGTACTTTTCATGGATTATATCACTTAAGCTTAACAATCCTAGCAACTATGAGGTAGGTAGTATCATTATCCTATTTTGCAGATAGAAAATTGAGGCTCAAAGAAGTTTAGCAACTTGTTCAGTATTTGAACTCAGATCTGTCTCACTGTCCAGCTGGACATTTAACAATACTAGACTGCCTCTCTCCAGTTCACACATATAGTGGGCCATATGCTTAGCTGTGTGCCCCAAGCAGGTATATATGGAGTATTTTACAACTTGGTGCATTGTTCCTAGTAACTTGAATGGTGGTGGGATAAGATATTTCAGAGCATTGTGTAAGAAAGTCCTTTAAAGTACGTGCTGTTCTTAAATTAGATTTGATGTAAGCCAGGAAGAAGCCAGAGCCAAGATCTAGCAGCAAATTTTTAATTGCGTACAAAGTATCTCTCATATCCAAATGCATCTTAACATTTTAGTCCAAGGCACTATCATTTCATATATATATATATAGCTGCAGGAGGCTCCTAATTGTTCCTCCTGCATCCACTCTAACCCCCGATCTACATGGACCTTGGAGTGATGTTTTAAAAATGTAAGTCAGATCATGTCACTTCTCTGCCTTCAGCCTCCCAAAGGTTTCCTGTAAGTAGCAGAGAAGAAAATCTGATTCCTTTCAGAGGCCTGCAAAGCTGCCCAGCCTCTGGCTCTGACCGCCTCTCTCAGGACACTCACTGTCCTGCTCACTGCCCTAGCCCCTGTGGCGGGATGTTGTTGGTCTTGTTCTTGCTCCACCAGTGTGCCCAGCTACTGCCCACCTCAGGGTCTTTGCTCTCCTTCTGAATCTCAACACAGACGGCGGCTTCTCATCGTCTGGTTTTAGCCCAAATGTCAGCTACACAGAGTGGCCTTCCTCCCCTCAATTGCTGTCATTGTTTCACTTTCTGTATTGCACTTGCCGCTGTGTGAAATTCTCATTTCTTCGTTGGTTTATTAACTTTGTTTTTTTTTTTTTTTTTTTTTTTTTTTAAGTTTGCATTTTTATCTTTCTAATTTTTTGATTTTGCCATAATTTCAGACTTAGAGTAAAATTGTAAGAATAGTACAAAGAATACCCACATATCTTTACCCAGATTCTCCAGTTGTTAACATTTTATTACGCTTGCTTTATTTATCTGTCTCATTCTCTCTACACAATGCACAAGGACACATGCACCATATTTTCTAAACCACTAAAAACTTTCTCCACGATAAAGTTACTATTTTACCCTTTGAAATTAACAAGTATCATTTTTTCATGTTTTGATTTCAATTTAATTCAAGTTTATTGGCTCTTTACCGTGTTTTCTACATAGCCTCTGTTTAAATGCAATTCTGCATTTGAGAGTCTCTTGGTCAAATTTGGAAACCCTGGACGTGTAGTGAGTAGTTAAGAGCTATGGCTGCTAACCAAGAGGTCAGCAGTTTGAATCCACCAGGTGCTGTTTGGAAACCCTATGGGGCAGTTCTACTCTGTTCTACAGGGTTGCTATGAGTCGGAATTGACTCCATGGCAATGAGTTTGGTTTGGTTTTTCGGTCAAATTTATGTAGCAGTACTATTTATGCTTCCAGAATATAAATTATTTCATATTGTTGCCTGAGATAATGGATCACTTTTTTTTTAATAGAGTTTATTTTTTAGAGCAGTTTTGGGTTTACAGAAAAATTGGACAGAAAGTACAGATAGTTCTCATATACGTCATTCATGCCCCCGGCCCCCCTTTTTCTGTTTGCTTTGTTTGTTTTTTTAATGTTTCTGCTTCCCCAACTTAAATATAATTTTCATGGGATAAGAAACTTTGTTTTAGTTACTGCTGTCTCCTCAGAGCCTAGAAGAGTGCTTGATTTATAAAGGTGCTCAATAAATACCTGGTGAATGAATGAAAGAGTTATTAATGGGGGTAATTACAACATGCCTGCTTATAAAGCCCTTAGCACAATGCTTAAATGCCCTTGAGCTGCTGCTGCTACTGGGGCGGTGACTAACTCTATAACACAAGTCTTAGGAATTGCCCCCAAGAATGTAGTCCCACAGGGACCAGGAGGGCCCCTTAGTCTCAAGATGTAGACCCTGAAGTCTGTATTATTATGGGGTGGCTGCTTTATGCCGGTTTCAGCTCATGTGGACTTGACCTTCAAGCCTGTAGCATTCAGCTGTCATCTCTGACTGAGGGCTTTCTCAGTGACCTTTTGCTTAGGCCCAGGGCAATGTTTTCATCTTTGACAAACTTGACCACTGCCAGTTTCTTAAGACTGTTGGCCCTTATGAAAAGAAATTGTGCTGCCTGCGCCATAATAATCTCTAATACCCGATAAACTGCAAACAATGGGGACGTTTGGGGGGGGTGCTTAAACAAAAAGGCATCTGCAATCCTGAAGCAGTGCTAAACTGGGGCACGTGGAAAAGTTCTAGCACTCGGAATGCTGCACTCAAAACTCTCTTTAGCGGGGGGAGTTGGGCATTTTGTACAATGGGCTATTATAAAGGCACGATAGAACCACGTAATCGGGGCCCTTTGCAAAGCCATAAAAATGTGTCAAATATTGTGCAAACTCAAACTGTCAGGGCTGGAATGTTAGACTAAAACTTTCATAAACAACAGAGTCCTCTTAATCCAATAAAATACCTAAAGAAAAACTTGAAATGTGACAAATTTTACTGTTGTGTAACAAATTCATGGGTTTATTTGTTGTTTTCAAAGTTTTCAGTAGAGGAATTCTGCCTGAACATGTTTTCATTTATCCAGATCCACAGGCTTTTATGTTTGTGGAATTTATTGATTTTTTAAAATTACAAAATGAGTGTCATTATGGAAATTATAGAAAAGAACAAATAAAATCACCTATAATTTCATCATCTAGGGATGATGTTGTTGTTGTTAGATGCCGTCAAGTCGGTTCCAACTTATAGTGACCCTATATACAACAGAACGAAACACTGCCCTGTTCTGCGCCATCCTCACAATCGTTGCTATGCTTGAGTCCATTGTTGCAGCCACTGTGTCAGTCCATCTCATTAAAGGTCTTCCTCTTTTTCACTCACCCTCTACTTTTCCAAGCATGATGTCCTTCTCCAGGGATTGATCCCTCCCATAATGTGTCTAAAGTATGTGAGATGAAGTCTCGCCATCCTCGCTTCTGAGGAACATTCTGGCTGTACTTCTTCCAAGACAAATTTTTTCATTCTTCTGGCAGTCCATGGTATATTCAGTATTCTTTGCCAACAGCCATAATTCAAAGGCATCAATACTTCTTCAGTCTTCCTTATTCGTTGTCCAGCTTTCACATGCCTGTGAGGTGGTTGAAAATCCCATGGCTTGGGTCAGGTGCCCCTTAGTACTCAAGGTGACATCTTTGCTTTTTAATACTATAAAGAGGTCTTTTGCAGTAGATTTGCCCAATGCAGTATGTCGTTTGATTTCTTGACTGCTGCTTCCATGGGCGTTGATTGTGGATCCAAGTAAAATGAAATCCTTGACAACTTCAATCTTTTCTCTGCTTATCAGGATGTTACTTATTGGTCCAGTTGGGAGGATTTTTGTTTTCTTTATGAATGAGGTATAATCCATACTGAAGACTGTAGTCTTTGATCTTTATCAGTAAGTCTAGGGATAGTCTTTGTTAAGAGTTGATTGAACCAGTCTTTTTTTCCTAAGTATATGTATAAACACATTTTTAAACCAGTTTAGGATCACGGTATATTTAGTATTTCTAGCCTGCTTTGTGTTCCCATTTACATTATGAACTTTCCACCTTATTAAATAGTTTTATAAAATGTGGATTTTATTGACTGCATAGTATCAATCTATCTATAGTAGTTTTCAGCTGGGGACAGTTGTGTACCCCAGGGGACATTTGGCAATGTCTGGAGTGGAGACATTTTTGTTAGTTACAACTGGGGCAAGGAAGTGTGTGACTGGCATCTAATAGGCAGAGGCCAGGGGGTGCTGCCAAACATCCTGCAGTGCACAGGACAGCCCTCGAAACAAAGTATTTTATTCTACCCAAAATGTCAAGAGTGCTGAGATTGAGGAACCCTGAACTATATGGCTACTTCATTATTAATTTAGTCCTTTGCCTATTTTGGGATTTTTTAAAATTATTTTTAGTTATTAGAAATTAGTGCTTAGCAAGCTTTTTCTGTAAAGGGCCAAAACCACCGCTGTCTAGTCAATTCCAGATAGTAAACATTTTAGACTTCTCAGCCCGTATCGTCTATTACTCAGCTCTGCTGTTATACTGTTGTAGCTCAACAGCAGCTAGAGATGTTGGGCGTAGCTATGTTCCAATAAAACTTTATTTACAAAAATAGGCGGCAGGCCTTCTGGTGGTAGTTTGCCTGCCCCTGTTACAGAGAATGCTCTGATGAACATCCTTATACATAAATCTTTGCCCCCATGTCTAATGATTGCCTTAGAAAAGTTCTTGAAAGATTCGTTGCTGGTTGGACACATGATTAAAAGTTTATTTGTTAATCATTTTTATTTCAATTATTAAAGTTTTCTGATTTATTTTCTCACCCACACTGTATTAGAATGTCTGTTTAATGTGGCTTTCTAAGCAAACTTATGCTACCACAAATCCATGAGATTTAGAACTGCCACCAGGAATGTGGAATGTGAAAGGCAGGGCTTGCAAATTTAAATGCCCACAGGAATTGGGCAGGTGAATGCCTGAAGCAGGCCAATCGTTGGTATCAGAATGTAGCGTGGTAGGAATGTGGCAGAATGAAAGGCAGGTGCCCGGTCCAAGGAGGGAAGCAGCTTCTCAACTCTGCCCAGTTCCTGGCCCACTACAGCACAGTTCAGTATTGCTAGGTCTTCTGATTTATCCAGAAAAGCCAGAAACCCAAATTGTGGTGTGAAAACTTGTAGCTTTTAAATGTTGGTGGTAGTTTCATAAAATGCTAGGTACTGCGTGGGCCAGTAAATCATGCCTGTGGGCTGTGCCCATGGGCTACCAGTTTGGGAACATCTGGTTTGACTGTGACTTATAGAGGGGTCCACAGCCAGAGGGGGAGGCAACTGTCTAGGCTACTGGCCATGTGTTTTATACCTCCAGGGCCAACTGGCTTCCAGCATTCATAGATGAGAGCTATAAAAATTGGCAGTTTGGGGACAGGTGCAGATAGGATAATCAGAAAAGGAAGCATTATCTCTTGGGTTGGATAGAGGGTTGTGAATCCTTTATCTGGAGACTTAGTTTCTCCAGAGCCTTCTGAATTAGGAAGACAGAGAGACTGTCACGAGCTGATTTCTTCAAGAGATTTTCACAGACTGTGAGAATTCTAGCCTACAACTGTTACAAAACCCTACACAAACTGGCCCTCTGTTCTTAGCTTCTGTTTTCCCCCCATCATCCTTCTGTGTCAGCCACACTGGCTTCATTCGTTCACTGTGTTGAGTGCCTATTGGGTGCAAAGCCAGCCATGTTCCGGACAAAGTAGAGCATACTGCAGGGGATCCAGGGCACTGACAGGGAGTGGGTTGGGATTTCGAATAAGTTTATAAGGGTCGTTATGTGCCCTGGGGTCGGTTCTGACTCATAGCGACCCTGTGTACAACAGAACCAAATGCGGAGTGGTCCTGCCCCATCCATGCTGTATCTGAGACCATTGTTGCAGCCACTATGTCAGTGCATCTTGCTGAGGATCTTCCTCTTTTTCACTCACCGTCTACTAGGCATGATGTCCTTCTCCAGGGACTAGTCCCTCCTGATAACATGGCCAAAATACGTGAGATGAAGTTTCCCCATTCTCGCTTCTGAGGAGCATTCTGGTTGTACTTCTTCCAAGACAGATTTGTTCATTCTTCTGGCATTCTGTGGCATAATATTCATCACCAGTGCCATAATTCAAAGACATCGGTTCTTCAGTCTTCCTTATTCATTGTCTAGCTTTCGCATGTGTATGAGGCGATTGAAAATATCATGGCTTGGGTCAGGCGCACGTTAGTCCTCAAAGTCAGATCTTTGCTTTTTAACCCTTTAAGGAGGTCTTTTGCAACAGATTTGCTCAGTACAATATTTCGTTTGATTTCTTGACTGCTGCTTCCATGGGTGTTGATTATGGATCCAAGTAAAATGAAATCCTTGATAACTTCAATCTTTTCTCCATTTATCATGATGTTGCTTATTGGTCCACTTGTGAGGATTTTCTTTTTCTTTATGTTGAGATGTAACCATACCAAAGGCTGTAGTATTTGACCTTAAGTGCTTCAAGTCCTCTTCACTTTCAGCAAACAAGGTTGTGTCATCTGCATATTGCAGGTTATTAGTGAGTCTTCCTCCAATCCTGATGCCGTGTTCTTCTTCGTATAGTCTAGTTTCTCGGATTATTTGCTCAGCATACAGATTGAATAAGTATGGTGAAAGGATACAGCCCCGATGCACACCTTTCCTGATGTTAAACCATGCAGTATCCCCTTTTTCTGTTTGACCAGCTGCCTCTTGGTCTATATACAGATTCTGTATGAGCACAATTAAGTGTTCTGGAATTCCCATTGTTCACAATGTTATCCATAATTTGTTATGATCCACAGAGTCGAATGCCTTTGTATAGTCAATAAAACACAGGTAAACATCCTTCTTGTATTCTCTGCTTTCAGCCAAGATCCATCTGACATCAGCAATAATACCCATTGTGCCATGTATTCTGAATCCTTCTTGAATTTCTGACAGTTTCCTGTTGATGTACTGCTGCAACCATTTTTGAATTATATTCAGCAAAATTTTACTTGTGTGTGATATTAATGATATTGTTCGATAATTTCTGTATTCTGTTGGATCACCTTTCTTTGGAATGGGCGTAAATATGAATCTCTTCCAGTTGGTTGCCCAGTTAGCAGTCTTCCAAATTTCTTGGCGTACGCCAGTGGGCACTTCCAGGGTTGCATCCATTTGTTGAAACATTTCAGTTGGTATTCTGCCAGTTCCTGGAGCCTTCTTTTTTGCCAACACCTTCAGTGCAGCTTGGAGTTCTTCCTTCAGTACCATTGGTTCTTGATCATATGCTGCTTCCTGAAATGGTTGAACATGGACCAGTTCTTTTTGGTACAGTGACTGTGTATTCCTTCCATCTTCTTTGGATGCTTCCTGCGTCGTTCAGTATTTTGCCCATAGAATCTGGCAATATTGCAAGTCTTGAATTGAGGCTTGAATTTTTTCTTCAGTTTTTTCAGCTTGAAAAATGTTGAGTGTGTTCTTCCCTTTCAGTTTCCTAACTCCCAGTCTTTGTAAATTTCTTTATAATACAAGCATGCCTCGGAGATACTGCACTTTTGGTTCCAGATCAACACAATAAAGCAAATATCGCAATAAAGCAAGTCACATGTATTTTTTGATTTCCAGTGCATATAAAAGTTTTGTTTACACTATACTGTAGTCTGTTAAGTGTGTAGTAGTATTATGTCCAAAAAACAATGTACAGACCTTAATTAAAAAATACTTAATTGCTAAAAAATGCTAACAAGCTTTCAGCAAGTCATCATCTTTTTGCTGGTGGAGGATCTTGCCTCAGTGTTGATGGCTGCTGACTGATAATGGTGGTAGTTGCTAACGGATGGGGTAGGTGTGGCAATTTCTTAAAATAAGACAACAGTAAAGTTTTCTGCATTGATTGACTCTTCCTTTCATGAAAGATTTCTCTGTAGCATGCAATGCTGTTTGACTGCATTTTGCCCAGAGTAGAACTTTTTTTGAAGTTAGAGTCAATCCTCTCAAACCCTGCTGCTGCTTTATCAACTAAGTTTATGTAATATTCTAAATCTTCTGTTGTCATTTCAACAATGTTCACAGCATCTTCACCAGGAATGGATCCCATCTCAAAAAACCACTTTCTTTGCTCATCCATAAGAAGCAACTCCTCATCCATTAAATTTTTATCATGAGATTGCAGCAATTCAGTCACATCTTCAGGCTCCACTTTTAATTCTAGTTCTCTTGCTATTTCCACCACATCTGCAGTTACTTCCTCCACTGAAGTCTTGAAGCCCTCAAAATCATCCATGAAGGTTGGAATCAACTTCTTCCAAACTTCTGTTAATGTTGATATTTTGACCTCCTCCCATGAATCACGAATGTTCTTAGGGCATCTAGAATGGTGAATCCTTTCTGCAAGGTTTTCAGTTTATTTTGCCCAGATCCATCAGAGTAATCACTATCTATGGCAGCTATAGCCTTTTGAAATATATTTCTTGAATAATAAGACTTAAAAGTCAAAATTACTCCTTGATCTGTAGGCTGTGAAATTGATGTTGTGTTAGCAGGCATGAAAACAGCATTAATCTCCTTGTACATCTCCATCAGAGCTCTTGGGTGACCAGGTGCATTGTCAATGAGCAGTAATATTTTGAAAGGAATCTTCTTTTCTGAGCAGTAGGTTTCAACAGTGGGCTTAAAATATTCAGTAAACCATGTTGTAAACACATGTGCTGTCATCCAGGCTTTGTTGTTCCATTTATAGAGCACAGGCAGAGTAGATTTAGCATAATTCTTAAGGGCTCTAGGATTTTCAGAATGCTAAATGAGCATTGGTTTTAACTTGAAATCACCAGTTGCGTTAGCCCCTAACAAGAGAGTCAGCTTGTCCTTTGAAGTTTTGAAGGTACGTATTGACTTCTCTCTAGCTATCAAAGTCCTCTCGAGGCATCTTCTTCCGATATAAGGCTGTTTAATCTACATGGAAAATCTGTTGTTTAGTGTAGCCACCTTTGTCAATTATCTTAGCTAGATCTTCTGGATAACTTGCTTCAGTTTCTACATCAGCACTTGCTGCTTCACCTTGTACTTTTATAAATGTTATGGAGATGGCTTCTTTCCTTAAACCTCATGAACCAACTTCTGCTTGCTTCAAACTTTTCTTCTGCAGCTTCCTCACCTCTCTGATCATGCAGAGAATTGAAAAGAGTTAGGGCCTGGCTCTGGATTAGGCTTTGGCTTAAGGGCATGCTGTGGCTGGTTTGATCTTCTATCCAGACCACTAAAGCTTTCTCCATATCAGCAATAAGGCTGTTTTGCTTTCTTATCATTCATGTGTTCACTGGAGTAGCACTTTTAATTTCCTTCAAGAACTTTTCCTTTGCATTCACAACTTGGCTAACCGTTTGGCACAAGAGGCTTAGATTTTGGTCTGTCTCCGCTTTCAACATGCCTTCCTCACTAAGCTTAATCATTTCTAGCTTTTGATTTAAAGTGAGAGATGTGCAACTCTTCCTTTCACTCGAACACTTAGAAGCCATTGTAGGGTTATTAATTGGCCTAATTTCAATATTGTCATGTTTCAGGGAATAAAGACGCCCGAGGAGAGGGAATGAGATGGGGGAACAGTCGTTTGGTAGAACAGCAGAACACACACAACATTTGTCAGTTAAATTTGCTGTCTTATATGGGCGTGGTTCATGACACCCCAAAATAATTACAATAGTAGCGTCAAAGATCACTGATCACAGATCACCGTAAGAAATATAATAATAATGAAAATTTTGAAATATTGTGAGAATAACCAAAATGTGTCACAGAGACATGAAGTGAGCACATGCTGTTGCTAAAGATGGCGCTGGTAGACTTGCCCTATGTAGGGCTGCTACAAACCTTCGAAGAACACAGTTCCTGCGAAGCACAATAAAGCAAAGTATAGCAAAACGCGGTATGCCTGTACTTTACTTTGTCTTCTTGAGCTACCTTTTGAAATCTTCTGTTCAGTTCTTTTGCTACATCATTTCTTCCATTTGCTTTAGCTACTCTACATTCAAGAACAAGTTTCAGAGTCTCTTCTGACATCCATTTCCATCTTTTTTTTTTTTTAACTCTGTCTTTTAACGACCTTTTGCTTCCTTCATTTATGATGTCCTCCCATAACTTGTCTGATCTTTGGCTGTTAGTGTTCAGTGCGTCAAATCTATTCTTGAGATGATCACTAAATGCAGGTGGTATACACTGAAGGTCGTACTTTAGCTCTCGCAAGGAGAGTTGTGGAAAATAAGGCAGAGAGGCAACGATCAGGGTGGAGTAGGAGATAAGGACAGTGGGCGGAGTTCTCTGTTCTTAACTTTCATAAGATCCACCTGGAGGGCTTGTCAAAATGGATTTCTGGACCCCACTTCCAGAGATTATGATTCAGTGGATCCTAGATGGGATCTGAGAACTTGAGTTTCTAACGAGCGTTCTGCATAGTACTGGTACAGGGACTCACAGGCCATTATAAGTGGTTTGGTTTTTCTCAGAAGTAAAAAGGGAGCTGTTACAGAGTTTTGTATTTTTGTTTTTGTTTTTTTGCAGAGGCGTGACATAATCAGACATATTTTACAAAGATTACTCTAGTCACTGTATTGAAATAGCCTGTAAGAGAGCAAAGACTGAAAACAGAAGACTGAAATAGGAGACTAATTCAATAATCCAATGCAAAATGATGGCTTGAATAAGGTGATAACAGTAAAGGCGGTGAGAATTGGTCCAATCCTGGATATATTCTGAAGACAGAGCCAATATTTCTTGATGGAATGGATGTAAGGTATGGGGAAAGAAAGGAGTCAAAGATGACCATGGTTTTTCAACCATATGAAGACCATTTTTTTACCTAAAGAAATGGTCATTTCATCAGTTTCAGCCTAATGGAAGGATGGAGTTGCCAACTACTAAGATGGAGAGGACTGTGGGAGGAGCTGGTCTGGAGAGGACGATGGACATATTACATTTGATATGGCTGCAGTCTGCTGAATGGAGATGTCAAGTTAGGCAATTGGATGAGTCTGGAATTTGGAGAAGTCTGGGCTGGGGCATTTAAATCCATGAGACTGGGTAGGATCACCAAGGCCCTGAGTATAAATAAAGAAGATCAAGCTCTGAGCCTTGAGGCACACTGACATTTTAGAGAGGGAGGAGAGGAGAAAACTAGCAAAGGAGACTGAGAAGAAATGACCAGAGAAGTAAGAGGAAAACCAGATGAGTGTGAATTTAAAATTGGAAGCCAAGGTAAAAAAAAAAAAAAAAAAAAAAAAAAAAAGTCTTAAAAAACCCCTCGCTGTTCCTTAGGAGTCCCTGAGTAGCACAAACAGTTAAGCATGGGGCTATTAACTGAAAGGCCGGTGGTTGAACCCACCATGAGGCATCTCACAAGAAAGACCTGACAGTCTGCTTCTGAAAGTTCACAGCCTTGAAAACCCCATGGTGTTCAGTTCTGCTCGCAACACGAGGTCGCCATGAGTCGAAATAGACTCAATGGCAACTAGTTTGGGTTTTTTAGGGGAGATTGCTGTACCTTGAACATGCCAGGCTTGTTCACACCTGAGGGCTTTTGGGCTTTGCTAGGATGCTTTTCCCATGAATAACTGCAGATCTCACTCCCTCACCAGCTTCCCTCAGCAACTTCAGGTCTGTGTTTAAATGTCAGCTTCTCTGTGAGCCTTTGCCAAACATTTTATTTAAGATTAGGACGGTTGCCTGACATCTAGTTGGTACTCCAGCTGTGTATGTCAAGTGAATGGTGAGCCTGTAACTCCTTTGGTTGGAGTGGAATTCCAGATGAGAGGGTACTAAAGACCTGTTATTCAAGGTGTGGTGTGGTCCATGGACCAGCAGCAGCATCACCTGGGAGTTTGTTAGAAATGCAGAATCTTGGGCACTGCCTCATACCTTTGACACTGCCCCACACTCTGCATTTTATTTGTGTGCCCATTAAGGTTTGCATCCAATTCTGTATTCAGATCTCTGTGTATGGCAAGAAGAGAACTCTCAGATGGCAATGACCCGGAATAAGAGGTCAAAGCTATCAAAATCAGATCTCTTGAATGATTGTTTCTGTATTCAGTCAGAAGTTGTCATCAAACATTTTTCTTTTTAAACTATGTGGATAAGCTTTCAGGAATATCTTATGCAGTTATCCAGTTGACTGAATTCCTTCTTAGTTTTATTTTGAATTGTCCTAAGCCAGGAGTGAATATAAAGTGTATGGTGGCTGGCACATGGTGACAATTGCGAGTGAATGGATGTTAATCTTGCTATTTAATATGACATACCAGTGCATAGTGACTGGTACCATCCTCAGCATGCACTACCTCTGAAGGCATGGTTTAAAGTGAGTGATGGATCAGGCTTATTGACTCTTCCTGCTTCTTCCTCATAGGAACTTGATTCTGAAAGTGGCGTTTTTATTCTTGGATTATAAATACTCTGCAGGCAGACGGCTACCACTCATAAATCTCTCCCACTTCTATTTGGCCAAGATGAAAACTTGATGTTCTTTTTATACTCATGATCTTTGACTTACTTAGTCTGAGAGAGAAGAAAAGAATGTATGTATTTGGAATTTTCTTATGAAAATACCTTCTTTTTTTTTTTTTCCGAAGCTACTAAATATTGTTTATCCTACAACGAAAGTATGCCAGCCTTGCAGTTTATAATAAACACACTGTTTTATAGGCCATTAGCTAAGGACAGAAGACTTGTTAGGAAATTTTTGGTAGGACTGGTCTAGTTTATTATATTAAAATTTTGAAAAAGAAGATTTGCTCTCCTTTGCTTTTGTATACATTTGTAACTCGTTTCCCCAGAATTCAGAAGCCTAATGGTCGTTCGACTCAGCGGCAGCAGGTTTGGTTTTTGGTTTTTGGAGTGGTCCTATGAAGAAGTTTGGCAAGAAGTGGTATGAAAGTTTATAGGCCAATCAATATGTGATATAAATTGATATATAGTTGTGTGTGTACCCATAGAGTAATGTGAGTACACCTCTGGGTGTACACAGTTTTATCTTTCCCTCTTTGTCCAGTTAAAGTCCTGATTCAAAACTGAGCAACAGTGAGGGTGTTCCAGTACTTTGCCACTGGGGAAAGAATAAGGGAGACGGGAGATGATTTCTAACTCTGGCAAGTCTTTTAACTGTCTTCTTGGGATTTTTATTTCTTCTTTAAAAATGGAATAATTATGCCCATCCAGTGTTTTCACATGGGTGTTTGTCCATACAAGACATATGGAAAAACAACTGTAAACTTATATATACATATACCATTTGTCTTTATAGAAGTCACCTCATTCTTCCCTCCAAATCTTGCAAAACTTCTGTTTAATAGGAGAGCTCAACTGTAGTTTGATAAAGCTTTTTTATACAGCAGGAGTCAGCAAACTTCTTCTTTTTTTTTTTTTTTTTTTTTTGTGCTAAGAGTCAGATAGTAGAGATTTTAGGCTTTGTGGGCTATACTGTCTCTGTCACAACTTCTCAACTCTGCCCTTTTAGGGAGAAAGCAGCCTTAGACAGTATGTAAACTAATGGGTGTGGCTTAGTGCCAATAAAACTTTATTTATGGACACTGAAGTTTGAATTTGATAGAATTTTCATATGCCGAGAAATACTGTTCTTTTGATTTTTTTCCCTCCACCATTTAAAAATGTGAAAAACCATTCTTAGTTTATAAGCTGTATAAACATAGGCAGTGCGCCGCCGGGTTTGGCTGGTGGGCTAAACCCTGTAATAGAGGAAAGGCATTGGGCTTATCAACCTCAGTCACATCTACCCTTTCTTAAGTGTTCTTATTATCGCTTTTTGTCTGCATCTGGTTTTGATTCTTCTCTTTTAGGGCAGGATTCCTACCCTTATTCTTATTTTTTGTTAATTTTTATTGGGCCTTTACTGAATAGACACTTTTGTGCAGACTGTATAGAATATAAGACTGTGTTTGAGAATATCCATTCTGGGCTTGTGACTTTGCTGTTATTGTAGCTGTTGCTTTTTGTGGGAACCATATAATTCTGAGACTGAAAATAACCTTGGTACCTACCAGATGTGACTTTGTCCAAGTCATTTTTAAAAAGCCAGTTTTCTCTGTTTTACCATTATTTTTTAGGGATTATGATTGCATAATTGACCTTCTCTATAAATTGCCATTTAAAAACCAGTATGGAAAGTGTGGTAGTGCAGGAGTGGTGGTGGATAGCAATTGATTGAATCCCTTTAATTTCTCTTAAACTTACTGAACAAAAGGACAAATTCTCTTCCTAAACATAAGATGAGAAATCTGAGCACCTTGTTGACTTGTTAAAAAAATAAAATCACTTATAAATGAAAAATATGGGAGTCTTTGCTCAATTTTATTTAAATTCTGCTTTACAAATATTGGAGGGAGTAGAACAGTTCGTATCAGATGAGTATTCTCCCCTCCCCCATAACGAATACCGTTGCCAGCCAAGATGGTGGTATCTCCAGCCACATCTTACACTGACATGTGATGTGCCCCAGGATCTCTTTAGAATGAAACTGATAGAAAATAGCCTGTCAGTGTCACCCTGGAAGTGGCAAAGCTAACGTGTAACAGTGAGGAGGTGATCTGTTCCAATTCTCTTGCTATCACTCCAATATCTGAATGCAGATAGGAAAGAGCGAAAAAGATAGTCGTAGTACAAGGAAGAAAAGTTTCAAAGCCTTTGAATTTTTGCCCTCTAAGATAGCCGTGGAAACCCTGGTGGTGTAGTGGTTAAGTGCTATAGCTACTAGCCAAAAGGTCAGCAGTTTGAATCCACCAGGTGCTCCTTGGAAACCCTATGGAGCAGTTCTGCTCTGTCCAATAGGGTCGCCATGACTCTGAATTGACTCGACAGCAATGGGTTTGGTTTTTTTGGGGGAAGATAGCTGTACGTATACTATATTTGTGTGAAATATAAATTGTATCAGTAAATACTGTATTGTGATAGAACACAGTGTATTATAGCTTTATTTTGTGGGTCTGTGCTTCAAGTGCTCAGCAACATTTAACTTTTGTTATCAGAATTCCTTGACCTGGGTAATTGGTTTGAAGTTCAAAAACATGCAAACAAAAAATACCAAAACGTCATGAACTTGTTTGTGTCCTCTTTAATGCTACATATTTGTAGTCTCATTTGCATGCTTGTGTGATTGGATATTTAAAAATTAACTAAAGGTAAGTCGTTAACCGAATAGCTATGATTTAGGATGGCTGAAGACAGAGAATTGTGCATTATATTTATGCTACTTTTAAAATTGTCAAAGGGCTGTAAAGCCTCACAATAATGCGAGGTATACATTAGGGCAGGGCTTAGCATCTTCATCTAGCATCTTCTGGATGAAGGAAGCAAGATATTAACTGTATTTTTACACAAATAATGCGCACCTTCTACGTTTATTTGCCAATGGGACCGTCCCCTCCCCCCATGTATTTTTGTAGTGCACTATGCTACCTTTTTTTTACAGCAACATGTAAAAAAAAAAATGGCATAGCTGCACCTAAGAAAATACCTTGCAGGCGAAGGGTGCAACTGGCAAGCACGTAGAAGGTGCACGTTATTTGCATAAAAATCATACCTTCTACCGTATTTGTATGCAAATACGGTAGAAGGTATGTCACTCACTGATACACTGTGGTGAGCGACATGGTCAAGATGGGGTGGTGATGATTGTAAAGTACTCACTCACTGTGTTCTAGATCAGCAGTTCTCAAAATTGTGATCAGAGCGCCCTGCGGTTTTCTAAGACCTTTTTCGGGGTTCACTTAGCTCAAAGCTATTTTCATAATAATATTAAGATGTCTTTTTGCCTTCTTTGGTCTTATCTCACAAGCGCACAGTGGAGTTTTCCAGAGGCAACAAGACCAGTTCAGATGTCATTGTTCTGCAGCTAATGGAATGTGTGCTTGTATGTAATCTTGTGTTTTAAGCATTTCTCAGTTTTAATTCCTCATATGGCAAATATTGATAGATTAACCCACACAAACAATACATTTTAAAAGTGTAAAAGTTTGAGACAAAAATGTTTGAGTACCACTGTTCAGGATACTTTGTTAAGCCCTTTAGAGGCATGATCTCCTTTAATGCTGAGACCACCCTATGAAACAGGCCCTATTACCATCCCCATTGTGCACAAGGCCTGGAAAAGTTAACTGACTTGCAGAAGGGCACACAGGAGTAAGGGAAAAAGTCAGAAGTCGAGCCTGGGTTTCAGGTTCTTAATTACTCCACTGACTGCTAACAGACACACTGCCACTGTCTCTCGGAGAAGCGGTAGGAATCACCTGGATTTTGACACTGACTTCTCAGAACAGGAACTTCTACTCAGAACCTGGGCCACAATCCCCAGTTGCCTCCAGGAATGTCAATATGAAGATTATCCTTGTGGACAGTATAAAGCAAAGGCCGCATTCCAGTGGCTCATGGGCTGAACCTAGCCCACAGATGTATTTGATTTGGCTTGTACAATGTGAAAAATAAAACAATTCCATGTCAGTTTTTTAAACTGGGGGAGTTCACTTAAAAAGGAAGTTCACATTGCCAGGTACCCTCAAAATATGAGAATATCCATCTAGACTGGGCTTATATTCCCACATTGCTACAATCAACTGCAGCTTATATCAGCTATTCCTTTTAGATGAGAAACATGTCTTCTAGTTTTCCACAGCCCTCACCACTCCCTATTACTTACCTCCAGCTCCTGTGTTTCATTTGCATTACCTGTTTGAGATGTTTGGGTTTGAAACGGTTGGAAATGTTCTCTCTACTACATAGTGTTTATAGGCCATCTGCTCTCAACTTACTTGAAAACTAAAAATACACTGACAATACAAGAGCAAAATACATGGCATTCTGCTTACCCAAACCTGGATGTGGTGAAGACCTCACTGACAATGCCAAATAGAGAGCAAGTTGCATCTTTCCTTACTAACACATAAAATTCTGATTCATGAAAGAATAAGGATCTTCAAGTGAATTAACATTTATTTTTAAATGTGTAGCCCTTCTTTTTTTAAGTGTAATCGTGAAATAAGCACATTACACCCATTGCCCTCGTTTTATGTTTATTTTAGTAATGTCTATTGTCCTCATCATTATCGTGTCTGGACCCTTTATGAAACTTAAAATGTCTCTGTGAACCTCCGTGTGCATGTTAGATCAGTCATTTGAAGCAATCTGAGATTGTCAGCCTAAGGGGCTTCTTTTGCCTGGGCATTTAGACAAAATTATTGAATTTCAAATCTTTATGGTTAAAATACCTCCCCACTTCATATTTGTTTGCTTTCTTTTTCTCTTGCCTTACCCCCCAGACTGTAAACCCCATCAAGCTGGTAATCCTGTTTCCTTGTTTACAATGTATATTCTGTGCCTTACACACCATTTAGCATGTAATTATAGTAGATAATGGAAAGAGCAAATTAATGAATATATAAATGCACCAGATGTATGTATGATAACTCTTAATTCTTCTCTAGTCCTGAGAGAATATACTGAGATTTTCAGTAATATTTTCCATGTTTTCGAATTTGAGGGTTAAATTGGAGAGACATTTCTTATTTTCCAGCTAAATATTTATGCATTGCTGTATGTGTATGAATATGCATATATATGTGCATATCTGCATATACACGGTGTGTGTATGTTTATGTGTGCATGTATATTTATTTTCCCATTCTATTTAGAGTAGTTCCCCTCTTCCTGATGCGAGGTCAGTGAGCAAGTTACATATCAATCCAGCATAGAATAAGATGCATATTGAGACCAGGAGGCAAGATGAGGCTGTTGAACTTGAAAGCTCAGCAGAGAGGCTCCACCATACTAAAAGAGGTCTTCCTGCAGTCGGAAGTGGCAGTTGTCGACCATTAGAACAGTCTCATATGTAATAGTAGCTTTTAGGCCATGTCTCCTCCAACGGGGGCATCCAGCTCTTAACCTATTGCTGAAAGAGAAATACCATTGTCTATTAATACTACTGGAACTAAAGATGAATAGTGAATTGGCCTTGATCTGACAGTGAGTTTGACTTTGATAGCTCATCACTTTAAAAGGTTCTTTTATATTTATGAAAAAAAAAAGCATGACGTCAAGCCAGGGGACAAAATTGATATCAATAAGACTAAACTTGTAGGGCTTCAAAAAAAAAAAAAAAAAAAAAAACAAAACCCCTTGTGTGAACGTTTTTGTTTTTTTTTTACATGCATAACTAATTAGCTTAGGTTATTATAAGCAGGGCTGCTGTGATACAGTTTCCGGTGGTGTCTCGGGATACCTTGTTTATAGTGCCTTCTCTATGCCAGTCAGTCTTCGCATTGGAGTTATAGCAAGTAGAGCGAGTGAATAGTCTACAGTTTCTTGCTGGATTGGGGCCACCTAAAACATTGTTATGCTGGAAATGCTAGAATATAATCACTATCAGGTGAGCTTTATTCTTATTCAGTCTCTGAAATATAGTGCAATAAATTGAGGAATTCACTGTCCGTATGTTTGGAATAGACACACTGTTTTCAATAAGTACAAGACTATTATTTTAATGCTGTTTATTGTTTGATGCCACGAGAAGTAATTCCGTGTAGTTTTGAACAAAGTAAATATTAGTAAGGTGGTTTTTTTTTCCCCCAATATGTGGTTATGCTCTCTCCATCAGCTCCTGTCAATAGCTCATAAGATTAAATTGTGTTTATTAAGAAAAAGGTAACTTTAAACAGGATAGCTTTGATTTGAAAAAGAAGCATTTCTAACTCTGTAATAATGTTTTTAAGAAAGGAAGACAAATATCCCGGTGGTTTGTTAATTGTCATACCTTTTAAAACACATACATGTGAGTGTTACGTATTTGAAAGAAACTGCTTAATGTGGAATTGCTTTTTACATTGAGTTCCTTCTTAATTAAAATGTTGACTAATCATGTCCAAATGAAAGTGGGAGGAATTAATCCACAACTAGTTAATTTAATCATCAAAGTGTTTGTTTATTTTCAACAACCGTTTTACAGTTGGCTCTTAAGGAGGCTTTAAAAAAAAAAAAAAAAAAAAAAAAACAACCAGAAAGCTGTTCTGTCTGCCAAAGAAAGTGAAGTAAATTGAGTTATGCTGCTTCTTCTGACTTGTTGTTTTGATCTTAACAAACTCTTTCAGGTATGCTGGGGAACTTTTTGCCCTACACATAGTTGCAAACTCTGAATGACTAGACATGGGAAGAAGGGCACAGGGTTTTAAAGAAATGTGCAGTTCATTAGGGAGATAAAACAGGGCAAAGTATCACCCCAAATCCTGAGAGCTGGACTTTGAACTTCAATAATATCAAAATGCATCAGCACAGTGCCTGGTACATTAACAGGAGCTTAATAATGTATTTTCTTGGTGGCTTGGTCTGTCTCATGTTTGTGCTTGATAGAGAGCTGTGGGAGGCTAAAAATAACACCACTGTCTCTCTTGTCTCTACGGCCGTGTTCAGGTGCAGACCCACCTTGAAAACCCCACCAAGTACCACATTCAGCAAGCCCAAAGGCAGCAGGTAAAGCAGTACCTTTCTACCACTTTAGCAAATAAACATGCCAACCAAGTCCTGAGCTTGCCATGTCCAAACCAGCCTGGCGATCATGTCATGCCACCTGTGCCCGGGAGCAGCGCACCCAACAGCCCCATGGCTATGCTTACACTTAACTCCAACTGTGAAAAAGAGGTAATTCATGTCTCCTCTCCTCTCCTGTTTTCTTAAACTAAATGACTGTCTGTTGGATATTATTCCTGCACTTAACCAGGGACTGTATAGTTGATCCGCGTGGCCACCTTCTCTGGCCTTTGTCTCAGATTTGCCAACATGGCGGCCCACAGCTTCTTGTTGCTGCCTCTGGGTTATTGGGTTCATGGCGCAAGAGGGAAGCCTAACCCGTTCCTAGTAGGACACAGAGGCGAGGATGCTTTCTCTCGCAACTCATTTCTCCCTCATTAGCTGAATGCTGTCTTCTCTTCAATGCCTTTCCATTTACGAAGCAGTGAAAGTGCAGAGAGAGAAGGGAAGGTGGAAAAGGAAAAACAAAAATAGAAAAGGTGTGGGGCAGACGGTTAGAAGCTCCTTTTGTTGTGAATGTCTGGAATATTATTTTTATTTCTCCCTGAGTTGGGGGGCAAAAAAAAAAAAAAAAAGCATAGAACATGCGTGGATGGATTTGAATAATATAGCAGATGAGACTTTAACAGAAATGCAAAGGTTTAATTCAGTTTCATTATAAAATTGCCGCTGCCCATTGAATCTGCTTTTGTTTTGAAAGGCTGGATTGGAGATGAGACGCAAACACACCTTCAAGCTAATTGTTGTATCAAAATTTGGAGCATAAAAATACCTGGGAGGAGAACTGCAATTTAATGCCTGTTATTTCCAAATTATGAGATAATGTAAATCTCGTTTTAACAGAATTATATGTACTCTGAAATATTTGTGATTTCAGAGGTGACTTCTAAAGTTTGGTTGATTTTCATTTCTGGAGTGACTCAGTCTTTTCCCCTGTGTGCAAACCGAGCACTGTGTTTTTCCCTGTCTGTGTTTGTCATTTATCAAGATGATTGGATGGAAGTTCCTCATTCACTATGTCTTCTTTGGGCCAGATTCCACTTTATTTGAAAGCTTAATTCATCTTGTTGCTGTGCTATCAGCCTCGTGTGAAATGTCATCGAAAAGTAACTTGCGAATCCAAGTCATGGGCTGTTTTTGCTTGTGTTTTTGCAGGGGTTTTATAAGTTTGAAGAACAAAACAGGGTGGAGAGTGAGTGCCCAAGTATGAACACGCATTCAAGAGCACCATGCATGCAGGTATTGAATGACTCAGCAGCCCAAGGATGTAACACTTCATAATGAGAATCTATATTTGTTACTGATCACACCTTTGTGATGACTTAAGAATTTTTTTCCCCCATTGGTTTTTTTTTTTTTTTTTAAATAGAAAAGACTGTGAACCAGGGCCATTTTCTTCATAGTGTCTCATGATTAAATAATTACTAGGGAAATTAAACTTAAGATGCATTTTTTCCTCTAAGTTGCTTTGTCATTAAAAAGTGCTTAAAATACATTTGTTTTAATAAATAAAGTTTAAAATGCTGTACTTCTTTGAAATACTGTCACTGATACATGCCATGCAAATTTGCAGGGCAGCAAATTTCCTAGGATATTAGTAAAACCAAAATGTGTGTTTTTGTGATATCGGTATTGTTTTATAAAGTGGAATCTCATGGAGCGTACATTTTGAAACTTTCTTTTTTAATTTAATAATGTTTCTTGGACATTTTCTCAAGTCATTAAAGATTCTCCTACAGTATCCCATTTAATGAATATGTAAGTTATGACAGAGCTATTTACTAATATGTTTATGTGTGTATTTGTGTATCTGAGAGAGGAGTGATAAGCAACAAAAATTTTCTTGCCCTTTTTTCCTTTCTATTTCTTATCAACTTACATTACTTTTAACATAAGAGAAAAAAAATTGTTTTAAAAGTTCTATCACACCAAGCCCACTAATTTTATTCCCCTAAAAATAAATATTTCCAACGAAAGATTGTTTACAAGTCCCCTGGCTCATTTGCCTGTTTCCCCACTCAGTTAGAAAATTGTCTCCTCTTAACAAGTAAGACCAGGGTATCTAGCAATGGAAACTAATAAACAGAGCTACTAACAGTGATTCACAGCCTGCCTCCAGTTACTCTTCTAAGGATTCACTTAAAAAGATCATTTATTGAGTGTTTACTACCTTGCTGGCTCTGTGAGCACTTCATATGCCATAGCCTGAAATCTTCATGTGAGTCTCATAAGCCAGTAAGTATTATTAACCCCCACTTCACAGATAAGCAAACTGAGGCTCTTAAAGCTTAGATGCTTTGCCTCTAATGTAGAAAGTGGGAGAGCCAGGATTCGAGCCCAAGCCACATGTCTTACAGAGCCTGTACTCTTTAGTGGAACTGGCAAGGGGATGCTCCCTCTGAGTTCTGAAATTTCATTGTGCGCTTATGAAGCCCTATTAAGACCAAAGCATGTGTGCACACGTGCACGTGCACACACACACCCACACCCACACCCACACCCACCAGCTCAACTACGTTAGGTGTTTACGAAGAAAATGTTTTCACAGTCTTGTCTTTGCAACTGCTGCAGTGTACATGTAATCATCGTTGTTTATTATCATAACTGATGTTTTGGTACTTCAGGAATAAAATTGATCTAGTGGGAATGTCAGCCCCACGACTGTAATGATATCCTCGTCCTGGTGTACTCCTTAGGGAGTACCCACCACGGTGGCAGCCGTACAAGGAGAAACTTACTTTACAGTATCAGTGCAGGGCTAGCCAGGGTCCTGGGAGCCACTGTGCCCCACACAACTCCTGTGGGAGCAAAGGGCTGAAATACCATTTGCATTTCCTTGCTCCAAGGACACATGGGAAGCAGATGGGGCAGTCTTTAGAGAAAAAAAGGAGACAGCTACCATTTAAGATGAACAGTTTCCTAGTTCATCTTTTCTGTTTAGGGCAAGCAGTTGAGCATAGTAGTTGAGAGCATGGGTCCAGATTGTGACTCCAACCCTTCTTGCTTGGGTGACTTTGGGCGGGTTTCTCTGTCTCTCTGTGTAGCATTTATGTTATCTGGAAAACTGTAATAGTAGTACCTACCCTGGTAGGGTTATTGTCAGGGTCAGTAGCTTCCCCCATGGAAAAGCCCTGAGCCCGGTGCCTGACGCCTGCTAAGCACTCGCTGAATGTTGGCTGTAAATGTCATTCTCATCACCCACTCGTGTTCATAGCTCTTAATAATATTCTTATTTTGGGGGGAAGAGGAAAGTTACTTCTCAGAATCTAACTAAAGGGCATTATTGCTTTGAGTAAGAAAGAACCCTGGATTTCTTTTTTCTTTTTTTGAATTGCTTTGCACAGTTTTTGCTCACTTCCATCTCTCTTTCATTGCCCCTTTTTCTTACAGATGGATGATGTAATCGATGACATCATTAGCCTAGAATCAAGTTATAACGAAGAAATCCTGGGTTTGATGGATCCTGCCTTGCAAATGGCAAATACGGTACTGATGACTTTCTTTCTTTTTATTTTTTTTAAGAAAATCTTAAAATATTTCCTGTGTTCTCCCACTTTTCCTGAGCTTGTATAACTTTGCTACTGATTCATTAGAAATTTATTATTAATAAAATGGAGCATTATCTCAGGTTTACAAAGAAGCAACTTTGACACTAGAAATTAAGACTTTCTCACGAGTGTGTCAGTGAACTCATTTTAAAGGTTTTTGTTCCCTTGAGTCCAAGTCCACTTCTAGTAGGACATTAGGCCCCCCAGTTCTCCCTGACATCTAACGCCCAACGTAGTACACTACAGCCAAAGGAAAGGCCATGGATTGTGCTATTTACAGTGGTGTTCTAGTTAGCCCGAAAAAATTAATGCAGTTTATCACAGGGGATAGAGAGGGGTTACCCCTCTTCAAATTTATCCCAATTTTAGTTAATCAACCAGTGGTCATATTTGCTCTTGGATGTTACTACTCAATTCTAGCTATAATTTGGAGGCTGGTGTACGTGGTTTCTTTTGCTTGACTCTTTGTGTGGCATGTTAGTGTTTTACCAACGTCTTTCTTATTGTAGATCTCGTGTGGTCCTTGTAATAATTCTGTGAGTCAAGTTGGGCTGGTGTTGCTGTCCTCAGTTTTAGATTAGCAAAGGTTGGGTAGTCTTGCCCAAGATTACGTTGTCAGAGGAGGACCACCCAGTAAGTCTTCGAATGCCTAGTCCATTCTTTTTCTTTTTTCTATGAGAGCAATGCCCCGAGACTATCATATTCTTTAATAACCAGTGTTTCAAAGACCAACATCCAGTAATAAATTTCCTTGGCCAGAGAATAAGATAGTGCCTAACTTATTTACACCAAAATCCTTTGTAAACTGAGTTTTTATTATTAGCATTTTCTTTTCTCTTTTACCCCCTCCTTCATCCAGTTCTTTAAGTTCATTCACTTGCAGTCTTGAAGGATGAGGACTGAGCCTGAAATGTCAAAACTTCTTCTAGGATCTTTAGCTTTTGTCTCCTTCCCACCCATTTAAACTCACCCCTTGATTTTGGAAGAGCCACACATTCTGCTGTTCTGAAAAACGTTTCCATTCCAAACTCCCCACCCTCTTTGAGCCTATGGTTGGCTTCCTTGGAATCCTTCTGCTTCTAACTCCATGCATCCCACAAGGCCGACTACACTTGTCAGCAGTCAAAATCCTAGTGTGAACATGAGCAAAATACTTGGGGGAGCTTGCACTAGGGAGCCTATAAATATACCCAGAGACATGGATATATTTACAGTGTATTTCCTCACCAGCAACATTCATTAGCAATCGCCCAGTCCTCTTGAAAGAGCTTTGCTTTGAGAGCAGTCATTTTGCCAACAGTGCCAAATGGGTACCTGCGCACACTCAGGAGGATTGTAGAATCGACATGATTTTGTAAAGTCATTGCTTTTTATTTATTTTGCAATAGTGGGGACCTTTGAAGTCATATGATCCAACCGAGTCCTCAATGCATTAATCTCCTTTTGAGTGTCCTCCATATTCCCCTGAAAAATACCTGTCATCCAGCTTCTTGAACGCCTGCAGTGAAGGGTAGGCATTAGTATACTGTTGTCGTGTGCCATCGAGTCGATTCCAACTCATGGTGACCCTGTGTGAGAGTAGAACCGCCCCATAAAGTTTCCTAGGCAGTAATGTTTAGGAGAGCAGATGGCCAGGTCTTTTCTCCCACAAAACAAATGGTGGGTTCCAATCCCTGACCTTCTGGTTAGTAGCCAAGGGCTTAACCACTGCACCACCAGAGCTCTTTATTACTATACTAGGGAAGCAGTAAAACACAACAACTAGGAGCTGGAGACTTATGGTCAGACCTGAGTTCAAATCCTCAGTCTGCCATTACTCTATGACTGTGCATGTTACTTAGCTTCTTGAAGCCCTACATTTCCCCATCCATAAAACGGGACTGATAATTGTACCTACCTCACAGGGTCATCTCGCTTGTTAAAGTACATTTAGCATTTAGCATTGGAAACATAAGTTTTATACTCAATGAAATGGTCTCAGTTTTGTTCAGTGTAATTTATTAATTGTAATATTAGGTAATTTTGATAGCATTTGTTCATTCAGCCGATATTCATGGAGCACCTGTAATGTGTCAAACTCTATGTTAGAGTAACGTCATACTTCATAATCAAGATTTTCCTCACAGTGAGTCTCTCTTGTAAGCTCCAGGCATGAGTCTTAGTTCTACCTCATGGAGAGAGCATTTCCTCATGAAGACAGTTGTCATGACCCCATATGCTTCTCTCCTTGCAGCTGAATCCCGTATTTCCTCAGTGTGTCTACATTAAATTCGATGCCTCGTTCTGTCATTATCTGATTGCTCCTGCACCATTGTTAAGATTGATTTAGCATTTATCAGATGCCTACTATGTGGCAGCACTTAGTGAGAGGTTGTGGGTACGGAGATGAATAAGGTATGCTTCCTGCTCTCCTGGGACTTACTAGTCTGGAAGGGGGAGACCAGTTTAGCCCTTGAGTGGAGAAGGATAATGCAGGGACGGAGAGGCCATCTCAGGAGAATTCCAGGTAGGAAAGATCCCCTGGGCAGAGTTGAATTAATTCCCATCCCGGAGAGAAGTAGCCTGTTGCCATCCTCAGAAGTCACTGATTTGGTCCAAGCATCCATTTCTCTTCTATATTCCCACTCTGGAAAAGACTAAGCTTGGGCCCATCAGAGTCTCGCCAGACACAAGTGTTTCAGCATTTTGCTATTAGGAGAAGGACCGTATAGCATAGGAGTTAGGAGCACAGACTCTGAACCAGGTATCTGAATTTGATGCATAATGTTGAACGAGGTATTTGACCTCTCTGCCTCAGTTTCCTCATCTCTAAAGTGGGAATAATAATAGCACCTACCGCAGTAGGGTTAATGTGAGGATTACAATAGTTAATCCATGAAAAGCACTTCGAACAGTCTCTGCCCTGGTGAACTCTCAATAAGTGTTAGGTATGAGGTATTATTCCTGATAAATTTGAGTTTTAGTTGTCAAAACAACAAAGCTAGTATATCTTATTAACGTATTTTAATTTTTTTCCCACAGCACAGTTTAAACTTAATGTTCTTAAAGTTTGACTTTTTTTTCCCTTTTCGTTTGATTCTTTGAAATGCTTTCTTTCAAGTTAACTACTTAAAAAAAAAAGTGAACAGAACAGCTTAGAGAGGAAACTGTCCTAAGGGAATTGAAGTCTAGAAATAACTATTCCGAGAGCACAAGAGCCCTCTTGTACCGTCACAAACAAAGCATAAAAGTCCCAGTTTACTCTAGTTAACAGTGCTCAATTGATAGTCAGAGAAGGGGGCCATCCAAAGAGAAAAAAATAATAACATTTTACAATTATCATTTACTTGGAAAAATATTCATTTTGGTGGAGCAGAATATTGAAGAACATGATTCAGATCGAGTTGGGGGCCCAGACACATGAGGATCTACTCTCTCTTTCTTTGTCCCAATTAGATTGGCTTTCATTAGGCCATTGTGCAGCTTGCATGCTGGAAGCTTCCGTGGAATCTTGTTCATCAGGTTTATGTGCTGGATAAAAAGCCAGCAAGGAGGCACAGTATCCATGTTAGCAGCAGATATTTCTCCCTCTCCTTTTGCCCCAAAGACATTATTTTGACATAATTATGGTAAGTTGACTGTAGCTTACTTTTTTTCCCCCTAGTCCAGAATTTTCCTAACCCAGAAGGGGAACTTTCTTAATATGTATAGAAAGGAGACTAATCTGTAATTAGAAAGCCGTATTATTTTGATCAGCTGTCCATTTAGTAGCTTCAACAAGTAACAGCCATTAATACAAAGAACACAGCTCCCATTCGGACAGGGTTTCTCATCCTCAGCACTTTGGACCTTCTGGATAGTTCTTTGTTGTGGGGCTGTCCTGTACATTGCAGAATGTTTAGCAGCATCCCTGGCCTCTACCCACTAGATGCCAGTAGTACCCCCCTTGCACTCCAAGTTGTGATCACCAAGTCAAATGTCCCCTGAGAGAGGGAGCAGAAGCACCCCAGGAGAACCACTGATTTAGGATAATGAATGATCACTTTAACCCTACAGATTCTTGCATTGCTGTGCTTAGATTTGCGTTACAGGTCTGTCAATGCAGCCTCGATAGTTGGTAATTAAACATGGCAGGTAGTTTTGTTGATCAGAGAGAAAATTAACTCTACTGTCCCAACTATAGAATGGGAATACAATGCCTTTTCCCATCTTCACTCAACTTCCTAGAAAATAATAGCATTACTAATCATAGCAGCTACCAGTTACTGATCAAATAAGTAGCAAGCACTGTGTTTTTCTACTTGATCTCATTTAATTCTTACAAAACCCTGTGCGAGGTGGATGATACAATTGCCACTTTTCATACAGGGACATTAAAGCTCAGAGAGGTTAGAAAACTGGCTTAATATCGCACAGCAGGCCAGTAACAGAGGCATGATTTTTAACACGGGTCTCTGACTCCTAAGCCCAGGCTTTAAACTACACTATTAATTTGTAGATTGGAGTATCCACATTTGGCAAGTGAGTGATTGGATTTTTATTTTCTCAGGCCCAGTTGCGGATGAATTGAAAATTGCCATTTCCAGTTGGTTAATATTCAGCACATTGATAAAAGCAAGAAAACCAAACTAGTTGTTGCCAAACTGATTCTGTCTCATGGGATGCCCATGTATGCAGAGTAGAACTGTGCTCCATAGGGTTTTCAATGGCTACGACCTTTCGGAAGATTGCCAGGCCTTTCTTCCAAGGTGCCTGTAGGTGGATTTGAACCACCATCCTTTTGGTTAGTAGCCTAGCCTTAACCATTTGTGCCCAGGGACTTCTAGCACATGGATACTTCCTCAAATACTTCTGTTAACATGAAATATGGGCCTCTATTCAGCTGCTGCAAAAACATTAACTTTTCTTTTTGTAAAATCAGTAAGGCAACACACACAAAGAGCGTTTCTAGCTCTGTGCCTGGCCCAGAGGTGGTACCCACAGAATTAAGTTTTCCTCATCAGCAAGTACTGGAAAAGCAACTAGAGTGGGAAACCTTTTAGAGAAGTAGATGGAGGACTATAAGCTGCATTTCCAGTTGGAAATAATGATGTCTGACCTCAGCTGAGTACGTGATGAGGGATCTTGTTATAGAGATTTTAATGCATCGCCCTTATTTGTGAATGCTGCTGTCAATCCATGGCAATCACAGTGATCTTCTCTGCAGTTAAAAAATACCAAAACCAAACCCGTTGCCCTCGATTCAGTTCCGACTCATAGCAACCCTATAGGACAGAGGAGAACTGCCTAACCCTTAACTGATGTGCCAGCAAGGCTCCTTTCTCTCTGAAGTTAAACCAAAAAAAAACCCAAACCCCTTGCCATCAAGTCAATTCTAACTCATACTGCGCTATAGGACAGAGTAGAACTGCCCCATAGGGTTTCCAAGGAGCGGCTGGTGGATTCGAACTGCCAACCTTTTGGTTAGTAGCAATAGCTCTTAACCACTGCATCACCAGGGCTCCAGCGCAAAGCTAGTCAATATGGTTGTGGGTGATTGTAGGTGGGAGACGATGCTAAACAGTTTAACAATAACCCAAAACCCTCAGACAGACTAACCCCTTCCCACTTCCTTTCTCTTTGGGTCTCCCCTGCCCCTTGCTCTGTCTCTCCGTCTCTCTCTCCCCATCTGAGTATGTCTCTCTCTCTTCCTGTTTCCACATCTCCCCGTTGTGTCTTTGTCTCTACTGATTCCCAATTTCTGATTCTCTTTTCCCTGTGTTTCGCTGTTTTTCTCTCTGTGATTCTGAATTATTAAGTATATGTACACATATCAGCTTCCTTTCGAGTACGGTTAGAAGCTGCGTTCCTGTCTTGGACAAGCTTATAGGCAGATGTATCTTCCATGTGGATCAATTGAATGACCTAGAGCTTTTTTTAAAAAGCGAGCTTACCTGTTATTTACCCCTAGCAAATGACCATAATAACACAACAGCGTGCTTTGCGTACAATTTGCATATGAAAACAAATGATTTACATTTCTAGATCTATGGGAAGGATTTTATTTTAGGGTGTTGCATTGAATTTTTGTGTTGCATTCTTAGTTTATCTATACCTAGAACTTCTCCTAAAAATCTGAAACTCCAGAAAGATGGGAATAAAGCTTTGGATTCAGGAGGGCTTACCAGATGTCACAGCAGCTTTATACGTTTTGCCTCCCTGGCTGGTTACCGTGCTATTTGAAACATCTGAGCGCCTTTCATTTTGTTAAGTTGGACAAGGAATAAAACAGAACATACACAGGGCAAGACTGACCCTGAGAAGGTGACTTATCTCAAATAAAACCACTTAGTGAAATGACTGTTAATAATCAAAGTCACTTTTTATCAGTTCCTCAGCTAGAGGGCCTTTAAGTATGGCTAAAGGGCATTTCAAATGACCACAATGTATGTTTATAATGCGCGCGCTTGCGTGCATGCGCGTGTGTGTGTGTGTGTGTGTGTGTGTGTGTGTGTGTCTGTGTGTGTCTGTGTGTGTGTGTGTCTGTGTGTGTGAGGGGGGTGGTACTATCTGCTGATTTGTCTGTCCTCCACCCCCACCCCAAATCATGTAAGAGCAAGTGTCGAGTTAGCCAGAAAGTATCTCAGTCTATATTTTTTCTCTCTCTCTCATCTCTTTAGCTAGGGGCGTAGTTCATAGAGAATTTATATAGAAGCCATCATAGTAGTAAATGGCTGATGGCTACCAGTGAGGGGAGACACATTCGATTCCATCTTTATTTCGTGGTGTGTTTTCACCTGTATGTTAGAGGCCATTGGAGAAAATGAAAGGTGCTGTGTTGCAGTACAGAGTCTCTGGTTGGCACGAACTGTTAAGTGCTTGACTTCTAGCTGAAAGCTTGGTGATTTGAACCCACCCAGAGGTGCCTTGGAAGATAGCCCTGACGATCTGCTTCCCAAGGGTCACACCTTGAAAACCCTATGGAGCAGTTCTACCCTGCACACCTGGGGTTGCCATGAGTCAGAATCAACATGACAGCAACTAACAACAGTGACATCCGATGTTGTAGTACAGTCTCTACTAGATCCTTCTCAGTCACTATACATTTTAATCACACTTAACTGCTGTCTGAGTTTACTTTTTTTAGATGTAGAATGAAATTTAGAATGTACAGTCCTGTAAGGGAAGGGCTAAACAGCACAAAGTCTTACAGTAACAATAGTTGTAGGAATTGTTTCAGTGAAGCTGGAAATGGGAACTGTTTGTGGTAGAAACAGTGATGCCATGTAAATATTTCCCCATAGTTAATATTTAGAACTTTATTTCAAAGAGTAGGCAAAGAAAATATGTTGGACCTCTTATGTCTACAAAAAAGAGAGTATGAAACTACTTCAATGAACTAGTTAAAAGGAAATATACATACAAAAAAGGAAGTCTGTGTAGAGAAACGCCCCCTGGTGGCGCGGTGGTCAGGAGCTTGGCTGCTAACCAAAACGTTGGCAGTTCAAATCCACTCTCCTTGGAAACCCTATGGGACAGTTCTGCTCTGTCCTATAGGGTCGCTAGGAGTCGGAATCAACTTGACAGCAACGGGTTGTATATAGAAAAAAAAAAGTGCATTACTTTAAAATATTCAGTTCAGAACTAGAGAATAAAACTTTTAAACTAGCTTGGGATAGCTTTTTCATTTATTCTTTTTTTTTTTTTTTTAATGTAAAATTTTTGTTCTTTTATTGAAGTCAGTGGGCTCCCTCTTGTGGCCTCGTGAAAAATTTCACTTTCAAGGAAAACAGCTTTATCTTTAGCAATAAGGAAAACATTTCTTTTCTGGTAAGGAAACAATTTTATTGCTTTTCCTTCTAACAGAAGGAGAGAGAAGAAAGAATAGAGGAAGAGAAGGAAGGAAATTGACTTTGGTGAAAAACCTGATTTGTTGAAAAAGGTCATCCCGTGGAGAATCCTGTTTTGTGATAAAGTTGTTAGGGGCCGTAGAGTTGGTTCCAACTCACAGTGACTCTGCATACAACAGAATGAAGTGCTGCCTGGTCCTGCGCCACCTCACAATCATTGCTCTGTTTGAGCCCATTGTTGTGGCCTGTGTATCAGTCTGTCTTGTTGAGGGTCTTCCTCTTTATCGCTGACTCTCTACCAAGCACGGTGTCCTTCTCCAGCCATCCTCACTTCCAAGGATCATTCTGACTCTACTTCTTCCAAGACAGACTTGTTCATTCTTCTGGCAGTCCATGGTATATTCAGTATTCTTCACCAACACTATAACTCAAATGCATCATAGCCAACCTCTGTTGGACATCTAAGGAGTCCCTGGGTGGCGCAAATGGTTAAGCACTGGACTGTTAACCGATAGGTTGGCAGTTCAGACCCACCCAGAGACGCCTTGGAAGTAATCTGGTGATCTGCTTCGAAAGGTCACAGCCTTGAAACCCCTATGGATTGCTGTTCTACTCTGTATACTTGAGTTCACCATAAGTCGGAGTCTACTCGAGAGCAACTAACAACATCAAACATTTGCTATATGCTACTAAATATACTAGATAATGCGTTGGCCTCATTATCCATTGTCTTCATATTCAAAATAAAACTGTAAGCCAGGTAGTATAACCATTTTATGGGTGTGAGATGCTGCATCCTTTCCTCTCCCAAGGGAATTAGCTAAGGAGACCATATACCTCTACTGTTCACTTCTGTGAATGAATGAAAGTGTAAACATCTCATGTTTTCCTATTTTAAAAAATGATTTTTTTTTTACATCACAACATTTGCCTTAAATAAAGTCTGGAATAGTAGGTAGGTTTTTTCTGAATAACATAGGAATTGTTCAAAACTTCATTTCTGTTACTGTTTTTCTCTCTCTAGTTACCTGTCTCCGGTAACTTGATTGACCTTTATGGTAACCAAGGCTTACCACCCCCAGGCCTGACCATCAGCAACTCCTGTCCAGCCAACCTTCCCAACATAAAAAGGGAGCTCACAGGTAAATACCAATCAGATGTGTCTCTTGCTGTGGATTTTCTCTTAACATCCTGATAAGGCAAAGTTCTCAAAATAAAGCCCCCCAGACTCTATCCAACTCACAGACATACTTTGTTAGGTCTATACGGTGGTTTAAAAAATTGAGCAATATTTTAAAATGGAGGAATTATACTTAAAAATCCTGGTTTCCAGTGTTTCTTGAGATACTGGGAATCTGGGCCACCGTTACTCCATGGCCACAACCCTGTGTCTATGGCTGCTGTCTTCTTTAGGGTGAGGGCGCAGGCAACACTCTTCATCTCTAAAATGTCTACACCAGCCTGGTATTTATGTTACTTGCCAAGACGGCATTTGAGTTTGAGAACGTTGGTCTGAAATGTCCTTCGATACGTATTCGAGCCTACATTTCTTATATCTTCAAAGTCTGATGCTATTTTTGCTATATCATGTACAAAGGATTTTTTATACAGAGAAAATTATAAACTGGAGCAAAGGATGTTTGTCCTTGAGGCAAGTGTGAAATTACCTATTTTGCCATTTTGTTTAATGCTTTAGGGAAGGAATTTGGCCAAGAAAACATGACAAAAACTATATTATAACTGGTATTATACCATGCTGAATTTTATGCCCCCCACTTCTTTGGGGGAAAGGGTCCTTGCATCAATTGGGTGAACAGAGAATATGGTGTAAAAAATTCTAGCTCTATTCAAGCTGTCTTTAAAATAATACTTTAGAAAGTTAATTTGGGTTGAAAATGTGATTTATTGATTAATTATTAATAAATAAGAATTGTCAAAAGTCAAAAAACAAGTAGGTACTCTACCGGGAAGGAAAAGAACCATGAAGACTTAGAAAGTATTGCCAAATGTGATCTTTATTAGAAAATGATAAAATATTGCCAAAGTGACGTGAATAAAATTCTTACAGCTTGAATGGAAAGTGAAATTTTGAATTGTGTGTATGATCGTTTCCTCAGAAACAAAACAGAATAACCTAGGATATTGCTGAAGTGGACACTGAATAACAGTTGCCCATCTTCTGTACGGAAAAGCAAATGATCTTGTTTTGGATTGACTTTTACAATTGAAAAAATTGAATATACATATAATAAATGTATATGCATAATTTATAGCCACTGCCGTGTATACACACACACACACACACACACACACACACACACACACACACACACAATATTTCAGTGCCTATAAATCAGGCAAAAAAAGATTGCTATTTTGAGGTAAAATTCTGAATTATGATAGTGTAATATTTCAGATATCACTTCTCAAGAGATTCCTGAATCCTAGTATTAATCCAACAACCTGAGGTTTTGCTTTGTTTTGCTCTTGGTAAGGCAAAAAATGCGATCTCTATCACACAGCTCTCCTAAGAGTGTCTGTGCAAACAGACCTTTTCAAATGGAGTTGCCACCAAAGGCAACTCCACTGCCCTTTTTTTCTTTTTTAATAGACTAAAAGTAGTAAGCAGTTGGCTCCTAAGAGTCACTGAATAATTTCACTAAATAATGTTCTGGAAGAACCTGGCTCCAGGTTCTGAAAAAATGAGTTCCTTTCCATGAATCCATCAGAGAACATGGAGATCATCTGGGGCCTGTCTACTCAGTTTCCATGTTAGTGTGTTACTTTGTAAAGGCAGCAAGCAAAGACTGAGAAGTTCTGTGGCTTGAAAAGAAAATTGGACTTGATTCCTGACAGTAGAATGTTAACAGTGAAGTTCCCTGGTTTTCTAGTTATTTTATCTTGTTAGTACCTGAATATGTTTACATTGTGCCATAATTCTTTTACCATATTGTGAAAGCCATGTTTTTGCATTTATTTTATATATATTGCTTTTTTAAAAAAAGTAAGCTTTTTAGAAATTTTTTAAAAATTGTACCTAGAACTAAGATATAGAAGCCTCCATATGTATAGAAGATGAGATGTTTTGTAGTTGATTTTAATAGGATTTTGTAGTTTTATCATTTGTTATTTTAGTTTATTGTGTGCCTTGAACAATTCCAGTTTCTAATTACTTCATTCACGTGCACAGCGTGTATTTTTCCTACAGAGTCTGAAGCAAGAGCATTGGCTAAAGAGAGGCAAAAAAAGGACAATCACAATTTGAGTAAGTTGGTTTTATTTATAGTCATGACATTCGATACTGGAGTAGAGATTTGCTCATACATCAAAATATTTTTCCAGAAATTTTGAAAGGAAATTGATTTCTATAGACATTAAAGGTACATTATATGAAGGAAAATTTTATTTCAGAGAAACCAAGGCATATATTTTTTCCCCAAATTTCACATGAGATCATCAAATGGAGTTTGTTTATACACTTGTTTTCAGTACTCTGAAGAGTATTTATATTCCCTGTTTATAGTTGTCTTGTTGTTATTTTTTTCTTTTTTTGGTGAGAGGTAGTCTGGATCCCCAACTACCCAATTATAAGTGTTGCTCACCCTGGAACTTATTAACAAAGGAGATTATGGGATCACCTTCTCCGGTGAGGTTTGAAAGGAAAGAAAAAAATAATTTGGAAGGGAGGGAATGGATGAGGTGGACTCCCAAATTTCTGTCTTTATCTGTAATTTTTTTTTTGAAGTCCTGTACCATTGAACGTATTTTTTACATGTTTAATTTAATCGCAGTCCAAAATTTTAAACCTTTTTCCTATGAAAGCTTAAATTTTTGTTTAATAAACGAGTAAGAGAGGCTGCACAATAAGAAAAGAACTGGGCTTGGAGGAAGAAAATGGGTGTGTGTGTCTGTGTGGTATGTATCTCCCATTTCATGGCCTCAGATCCTCTTTTTCCTAACTTGAGTTTTAAGACTATGAGTTAATATATAAACACTTTCTTCTTATAAGAAGTAAACCATCATAGAACAATACCAGAGTTCTCTGATGTTCCTCCTTGATCCCCAGGGGTAACCACTTTTTTTTTTTTTTCCAGTTTGATTCTGCACTTCCCGACCTTTTTCTGTGTATTTAAGAATATACACTCATGCGCATGCAAATAGAAAATAAACTTGTTTTGTGTATATTTTAACACAAGCAGTATAATAGTGTCTATATGTGGTTGCTGCATATTTTTTTAACTCAACGGTTTGTCCTGAAGCCTTTTTGCTGGTAGAAATGTAGACCTACCGACTTTTTAAAAATGGCTGCAGAGTACTCCACAGTGTCATGTGTGATATTGAGTCATTCCCCTGCTGCTGAGTGTTTATACGGTCTTCGCTTTTCCTCGGTGATAGCCAGTGCCGCAGTGAACATTCCTGTGCATGCTTCTTTGTGTGTAGGGGAGTTTGTTTCTCTAGGTTGCCGTTGTTGTTGGTTGCCACCGAATCAGCTCTGACTGATGGCAAGCCCATGTACAACAGAAAAAAACACTGCCTGGTCCTGCCCCATCTTCATGATTGTTGCTCTGCTTGAGTCCATTGTTGCAACCACTGTGTATATGGAGTGCCTTCCAGCCTAGGAGGCTCCTCTTCCAGCACTGTAGCAGACATTATTCTGTTGTGATCTATAGGATTTTCATTGGCTCATTTTGGAAGTAGATCGCCAGGCCTTCCTTCCTAGTCTGTCTTAGTCCAGAAGCTCTGCTGGCTGAAACTGGTCCACCATGGGTGACCTCGCTGGTATTTGAAATACTGGTGGCATAGCTTCCAGCACCATAGCAACACACACACCATCACAGTCTGACACACTGACAAGTGGGTGGTGGTTTTCAAGGTTGGATGCTGACAAATGGAATTGTGGGTCTCCGAGTATGTGTTTTTCCTTTCAGTAGATACTGCCGGGCATAGTGTCTGTTTTAGGTATGAAAAACTTCCCTCATCTTTTAACTTAAAAGAGTTGGACTAATAATTTCTAAGATTCCTTCCAGCTTCTAAGTAATTTTACTCTAAAATATTTCTCCTTTTAAAATATTTTAAAATATGATAATTAGATAGTATCCAAAACTTCACTTAACTAAAATGTGGAAAATGAAGTTGGATCTTGTCAAAAATAATATTTGCCTTTGATTAGGCACCTAAACTCTCAAGTCCAGGGTTGTCAGTAAAATGCAAACATGATTAGCTCAAATTCTGAGGGCAATAAAACAATCTTTTAAAATCATATCTAACCATTAGAAATTAATACTCCGGGTCAGATTGCCCTTGGGCGTAGCTCTTCCTCTGCTAGGAATTTATCTTGTAAGAATATTTGCCATTCCTTCCAAAGGAATACATTGATTTATTCATTTGGCCATTAACTGTTTATTGAGCCCCTATTATATATGAAGCCCTTTTCTGTAGAAGTGAACCAGTCAGACAGGCCCCCTATCCTTATGCGCTTACGTTAGAGTCCAGGGCAGGTAGAATAGAAGAACAACAAATATATTAACATGGTGTTTTCAGACATAGCTTAAATACTATGACCAGGAGGAAATATGCATATGAGCACTGGCACAAGAATTTATAGTGCCTTTGAAAACAAGGGAGAAATTGGAAGTAGCCCACATGTTCATCACTAGAGAATTTATAAATAAATGATGGCATAACCACGTAAGGGATACACAGTGGTCCCTGTGAAGAATGAAGTGGATGTGTTAGATTTAGATGGATGTCTACAGTATATTGTTGAATGAGAAGAGCAGATGACAGAATAGTATGTATAGTATCGCACAATGTATGAAGTGCACATTATATAGGGATGTACTGGTATTTGTTTATATGTGCATGGGAGAAGATCTAGAAGTCACCTTTATCAATGACAGTTTCCCCAGTCATATAGGTATTGAGGAGCCCTGGTGGTGCAGTGGGTAAGAGCTCAGCTGCTAACCAAAAGATCAGCAGTTCAAATCTACTAGCCTCTCGTTGGAAACTCTATGGGGCAGTTCTAGTCTGCCCTGTAGGGTCGCTGCGAATCAGAATCGACTTGATGGCAATGGGTTTGTTTGTTTTAGTAGGTATTGAGTGGTATAAAGAGTTGACCTTTACCTTTATATACTTCTGTACTTTTAAAATGTTTTTACAAACTTATGTTGCTCTTATCGTAAAATGATAGTTGAGGACGGAAGGCATTGAATTAAAAATAAAGAGTGGCATATTTAAATGTCCTGACGGGGAGAAGTATCAACAATATGCTACGAAGTGAAAGAAGAAAGAAACAGAATTTTTTTTTGTGTAACTTCACTTTAAATGTATCATTCTTTATTTAACAAATATTTGTTGAGGGCTTACTATATGCCAGGCACGTATGGGTGCTTGGAATGCAACAGTAAACTCATTGCCATTGGGTGAACTCCAACTCATAGCAACCCTATAGAACAGGGTAGAACTACCCCATAGGGTTTCCAAGGCTGTAATCTTTACGGGAGCAGACTGCCACATCTTTCTCCCACGGAGCACCTGGTGGGTTCAAACTGTGAACCTTTCTTAACAGCTGAGTGCTTTCAGCACTGTGCCACCAGGGCTCCTCAATGCAACAGTAGGTAAACGAAGTAAGTAAATAAATAAAAGGTGTGGATGTTAGATGGTAGAACGTGTTGTTATCAGGAGAAGGACTGCCGAAAAATAGAGTATCATTAGGTGTAGGGGATGGTGGGCCAGTTGGAAGTAGCGTGGCCCATGAAGCCTCACAGGTAAATCTGAGTAACTACCTGAAGGAGATGAGGAAGCAAGCCATCAGATATCTCGGGAAAGGGTGTTCCAAGCAGGGGAGATGGAAGTATAAAGTCCTAAGGTGGGGAGTGTATTGGGTTTGGTGGAAAATAGCAAGGACGCCAGTGGGCCTGAAGGGGAGGAATGCAGGTACAACACAGTAAGAGATACGGTCACAGTGGCCGAGGGGTAGGAGCCTGCCAGATCCTTACAGGAGGCCTCAAAGACTTGCCTTTTCTCTAGGTGATGTGGAAAGCTGTTGAAGGGTTTTGAGCAAAGGTTCGATGTGATCTGCCTTATGTTTTATTTAACAGCATCCCTCTGCTGCTGTGTTCTAGATAGACTGAAGGGGATAGGAAGCAGTGGGCATGGGGAAAGCAGAGACAGCAGCTGAGAATTGCTATAATCCAGGCAAGAGATGGTGGTATCCTTCCAGCTGTAGCAGTGGAGGTTGGAAAGTGGTCATATTCTGGAAGTATTTTAAAGGTAGAGCCTGCAGATTTGAGCAGGTGTCAGATGTGAAAAGAAGAGAGGTGCTGAATTGATTCAAAGGCTCTGGCCTAAGCTTTTGAATGGATGGAGTTATCATTAAGAGAAGTCTGTGGATGGAGTGCAGCCCCTATGTGGTACAAACGGTTGATACACTTGGCTGCTCCGAAATGTTGAAGTTCAGGTTCACCCAGAGGTGCCTCAGAAGAAAGGCCTGGTGATCTCCTTCTGAAAACCGAGCCATTGAAAACCCTATGGAACACACTTCTACTGTAACACACATAGGGTCACCATGAGTTGGAGTCAAGTTGATACCAATTTTTTTTGGGGGGGCAGGGAGGGTGGTGGGTAAGTGGAGTAGATGTGAACTGGAAAGACCAAGGAGCTTATGTTTGGGCTATCGATAAACCTCCATGTGGGGACATCTAGTAATCAGTTATGAGTTTGGAGTTCTGGGAAGATGTCTGTGCTGGAAGTATTAATGTGGAACTCAAAATTATGAGACTAAATGAGATAATCAGGAAGGAAATGTAGATAGAGAAAGAGTTCTAAGGACTCAGTACTGGGGATCGTGCGTGTGCGTGTGTGTGTATTTTTAGAGCATAAAAAAATAGTCATAAAGAGATATATAAGAAATTTAACATTGGTGGTATCTGGATTTATATGAGACTTATTTCACTTTTTACTTCATGTATTTCAGTATTATTTGAATTTTTATAATTAAATTTGGTAAAACTAAGAAAAATGTCTCACTTCAGAGTTTTGGAGGAGATTAGCTTAGAGGACACGTCGTCCAAAAACTCCTTCTTCTTGGCATTGACAATCACTTAGCACTCTTACTCCTCACTTACCGACAGGTTAGGTTCCAAAGACCAGGTCGTTATGCAAAAATTGGCATTATGGAAAAATGGGGGATGATCACATTAAATCACAAAATGGTGGATGACTACATCATTGCATAACTATCAAATTACATGATTACATAACTGCCAAACCACTGAGAATAATGGCCCAGCCAAGTTGACACATAACCTTAACCATCACAGCCAGCGTTACTCTTGCCTTGTGCCTCAGTGTTCATTACTGCAAGGTGTACATAGTTAATGTGCAAAATAGTAGGATAGTAGATTTTTTAGTACTGTCATAAATGCAAAATGTCGGATAACAAGATGCCCGATAAGTGAGGAGTAGGGTGTTTTCGATTATAAATATTTTTAAACATAGAATATGAACAACTTTAACCCAATGTATTAGACCGTAAATTATTTGTAATTATTTGCTGTACTAGGTAAATTAGAAACGTCTATTATCTGGTGTTGATGTTGTTGTTAGGTGCCATCAGGTTGATTCTGACTCTTAGCGACCCTGTGTACAACAGAACGAAGCACTGCCTGGTCCTGTACCATCTTCAAAATCATTGCTGTGTTTGAGCCCATTGTTGCAGCCACTGTGTCAGTCTATCTCATTTAGGGTCTTCCTCTTTTTTGCTGACCCCTCTACTTTACCAAGCATAATGTCCTTCTCCAGGGATTACTCCCTCCTGATAACATGTCCAAAGTACATGAGACGAAGTCTCGCCATCCTCGCTTCTAAGGAGCATTCTGGCTGTACATCTTCCAAGACAGATTTGTTCATTCTTCTGGCAGTCCATAGTATATTTCATATTCTTCACCAACACCGTAATTCAAAGGCATCAATTCTTCTTCAGTCTTCCTTATTCAATGTCCAGCTTTGGCATGCATATGAGGCAATTGAAAATACCATGGCTTGGATCACATGCACCTTAGTCCTCAAAGTGACATCTTTGCTTTTTAACACTTTAAAGAGGTCTTTTGCAGCAGATTTGCCCAGTGCAGTGCGTCGTTTGATTTCTTGAGTACTGCTTCCATGGGTGTTGATTGTGGATTCAAGTAAAATGAAATCCTTGACACCTTCAATCGTTTCTCCATTTATCATGATGTTTCTTATTGGTCCAGTTGTGAGGATTTTTGTTTTCTTTATGTACTGGATTTTGAAATTTAGTATGAAGAAAAGAATGTAAACCATCTAATTTATAATTTTTATATTGATTTCATGTTGAAATGATAATATTTTAGACATATTGGACTAAAAAATATTACAATTAATTTAACCTCTTTACTTTTTTAATGTGGCTACTAGAGAATTTAAAATTACATATATTACTTGCACTATATTTCTGTGGGACAGTGCTGGCCTAGGGCTGGGGTTTTTGTATGGTCTGTGAACTGAGAATGTTTGTTACATTTTTTAATTGTTGGGAGGAAAATCAACAGAAGAATAATATGTGTGACATGTGAAAATTATTTTAATATTCAAATTTCAACATCATAAAACAATTCCAGTGCTTCTTATTAGTGGAATTACATTAGAAAAATAGGACTCTATTTAAAAATTGTGGAAGTTTCTTTTCTGTCTTGTGATTGTAAGTACCTATATAACATCCCCTGTCTTTTCACTCGGCCTGCAAAGCCTAAAGTACTGTCTGGGCCTTGGAGAAAAAGTTTTCTGACCTCTGGTCTAGAGGATCGAGGTTTGCGTTCTGACTGTTCACTGTTTATTTGCCTTAGTATCTCTAAGGTTCTTTTGTCATTTGTAGGTGAGGATAGTAACTTGGATTTCAATATTGTTTTAGGATCAAATAGGAGACATTTTTTATCTAAGGACTTTGCAAACGATAAAGTTCTATACAAGGGTTACTCATTTTTTAAAGTTCTTTGACCTCAGTACCAAAAACATGGAATAACGGGGGAAATAGGCTCAGGTTTCCATTTTCCTGAAGTGGTGAAGTTAATATGCACGTGCCTTTAATGAGATGTGCTAAATGCGTATGTGGCGCAGTTACTAATAGCCGTGTTCTGTGCTCTTTTCTTGAAGTCGAACGAAGGAGAAGATTTAACATAAATGACCGCATTAAAGAACTAGGTACTTTGATTCCCAAGTCAAATGATCCGTGAGTACAATTGTGTGTTAATCTGCATCATATATTTTTTCATACCTTAATGTTTTCTTTGTATGTTGCAAAAATGCTCAGTTATAAAAAGCTAGAGTAAAGAATTCCTCCCAACCCTTTTGATTCCTAAATAATTTTTACATCTTTCCTTTGCTTAGTCTCACTGGATTACAATTTTGAGGGAAACACACTGAATTGTGCCAAAGGATTCCTGGACATGAGGTGTTTAGCTCTGGGTGTCAGCAGGCAGTTTTCTGAAATCCAAGAATCCTTGGCAAGTAAATACTGAGGTACTAAAAAAATATATATTATTTCAACAGTTCATGCAGTACAGAGTTCAATAGCTGTTAAAGCAAGATATGTTGTCTATTTGCTCTTCAACTTGTGCAGTATCTATAGGCACTGATGAGCAGATATTAGAAACATCAAGTTTAACAATATTCGACAGATTAAAAGTCAGTTTTTATGAAAACTTGCATGCTCTTTGTCTGTGTTACCGTCAAGAAAAAGTAAGTTTTGATCCTCTTGTAAGTACAGGCCAGCTAATTTGAATTTTAACTTTTGATACTCCCTCACTGCCAGCATCCCCCTTTCAGAGATGACAGTTCCAAAGATAATTTTCTCATAGCTCCCATACCAACCTTCTAGTTACCTGCAACGTCAGCAAATAGGACAACAATACACAATTTTTATCCATTAGAAATTGGCCCATTTAAAGCCAGGGGCTAGGGGATGTATACACTTTAATGGCCCCCACAGGCCTTCTCTCAAATTAGCCTTTGAATATGACCTTTTAGCTACCTAATAAAACGTAAAGATGAAATCAAGCATTATCCATGGAAAGCTTATTAAATTTGCTATTCACATTATTGTCAGGGAATTTGTGACAAAATAAAATAAGAACATCGCCCATTGTGAGGTGGTTTTGATAAATGTTCAAGCACAATTTCCATCTTCAACATTTTGCTTTCCCAGGTTTCAAGGAAAGCCATTTTGAAACTCAAAACGTTCAAATTCTTAGTTCTGTAGCACAAATTTATCCTACTAAGAGGCTGTGACCTTCATTTCCTATAGTCAGTCTTGCATGATAGTTGAAATTGAATTCCCATTTTCCTGTTCTTTATCAGTTTTCACTTGTTAGCATATTCTTTTAAACTGTAGCATGTGAATCTCTTTAGCAACATATTATGAAATTACGGGGCTGCAGTGAAAGCCTGTACTATTTGCATATCTTCTGTCTCCATTGTATTAGGATAGTTACGTGTTTATAATCTGAAATGATAGTGATCTTTAATTGTAGGCGTTGTTTTAAGATAAAACGCACTATATCTGTATGGTGGTTTTCCCATGCCAGGTTTCTGGAGCCTGCCTTGGGGCTTCTATAGAGACACAGCCTCTAGTTGATGAGGGTCTCTGCCCCATAATCCCAGGGAAGTTGTGCTTTTGTTGATTTTGCATATTGGGGATCTGTGTACGCTTCTGTTTGGACAAAAAAAAAAAAAAAGGGTCCTTTTCATTAAAAAAAAAATCAAAAATCTTCCACAAGTATAATTAATTGATTGGGTCTCAGAAGGAAGCAAAACCCAAGTTAATTGGTTTGAAATAGCCATTTCATAAAAACTTTGAATAGCTGCTTGCATGTTCCAATACTGCTTTGCACCTTACAGGCTTAATTGGGCCATTGTTCATTATAATTACATTTCTCTGGCTACCAGAGCTTCTGTGACTTTGATCTCGGCCCTGAACATTAAGTCTGCTCTCCACTCACTGCCCAGGTAGCTCAGGACACCTCCCTGAGTTGCTGTCTTTGGTGCTCAGACCCCAGGGATTAACCCCAGGGAATTCTCGGGGGGCTGTACTTCTGCCCTTCTTGGAGAACTTCTGTTTTGTTCTTCATCTAACCCACGGGAGGATCAGTTACTTGGTGGCTTGTTTTAATGCCACTCCATTTGCATGTCCCACCTAATACTTCCCATCTGCTTTTGTAGCTATAGATGATGGGGTAGGTGAGTCTCCGTACATGAAACTCTTTTTGCTTCCATTATCGTCATTGTCATTATCATGAATATTTGTTTATAGAAGGGCTCCGATTAATTAAAGCACAGTAGAAATACGCTGTGCTATTACTTATGTAATTCATTCTCAATAGTTATTTTTCTGGGGTGCTCTGAATTTTCTAAGGTGCTTTTACGTATGTTTTAATGATGTTCTTAATTTTCTCATACCTGAGTACATTAGAGCTACAGTGGTTATGAACTGAGAGGCACCAAGTTCAGGATGCCTGGGTCTGAATTCCAAACCAGTTCTTTACTAGGTTGTCTGACCTTGGGGAAGGTACTTGAGTTCTTGTACTTTATTTTTCTCATCTGTTTAAAAAAAGGATCAGAATATTCCTACCTAGTCTAGTTGTTTTGAAGAATCAATCCTAGAAGGTGGAGGACAGAGTAAGTGGCTTAGGGCATGGTCTCTGGAGCTGGATGTCTTAGACTCTCTGGCTCTGCCACTTCCTAGCTGTGTGATGTTAGGCAAATTATTTAACCTCTCTGTGCTTTAGTTTCCTCATCTGTAAAACACTGTTAGTACTACCCACTGAAGATTGTCATGTTTAAATGAGCTGTAAGACACTTATAAATGTACCTGGCACATAGTAAATGCTACTTAAAGGTATTTATTATAATATGTTGAGCCCTTAACACAGTACCTGCTCCATTATTTGAATTGGGTTCTAAACTTTTCCCGGCATGTCCACATCAAGTTTCTCCTTCGATTCTAATAGCTTACCTACCAGGCAGCTAATACAAGTGTAGTATGGCCACTTCACAGACAAGGAAAGAGAGACAGAGAAAGGTCAGATCACCTGTTCATGTTATTCGTGATAAAATGCAGGGCTGCTGCTTTTATGCCACACACCATCAAGTAGTGGGTTTTTGTTTTTATTTTGCTTTGTGTTTTTAATCATAGCTCATTGTGTCTGACTGAGTTAGATTTATGATCCTAGAAACATGTAACTATTTCAAATTATGTTGAAGAATGTTGACTTTGGCCTAATCAACAGGCCTCAATTTAAATTCTGACTCTACCTCATACCGGCTCCGTGACCTCGGGCCAGGTGAAGCTTCTGTGTTGCAACACCTGTGTTGTGTCACTCCCTCACAGGGTGCTTGTCTGGGTGGAATAAGATAACCTGTAAGAGGTGATGGTGGGCAGTGTCTGGCACATGAGAAGCACTCAGTGAAGGACAGCAGTTTATAACGCCAGCACTGTTATTACACCTCTAGAAACTGAAAGCTTTCCGTTTCCATTGAGTCTCACATCCTAAAAAGTCTGTTTTCCTCAGAGACATGCGCTGGAACAAGGGAACCATTTTAAAAGCGTCCGTGGACTATATTCGAAAGCTGCAACGGGAACAGCAACGCGCAAAGGAACTTGAAAACCGACAGAAGAAACTGGAGCATGCCAACCGGCATTTACTGCTCAGAATTCAGGTCTGTGACCCGTGTCGTGCAACGTTTACCATGTGCTGCTTGTTGTTAGTTGCCATCGAGTCAGCTCCGACTCATGGCAACCCCGTGTACAATAGACCGAACCATTGCCCAGGCCTGTGCCATCTTCACGATGGTTGAACCCATTGTTGTGGTCGCTGTATTTTCAGTGCCTTCTAACAAGCACTGTATCAGACAGTGTTCCGTTGTGATCTATAGGGTTTTCATTGACTAATTTGTGGACATTGATTGCCAGACCTTTCTTCCTTGTCTGTCTTAGTCTAGCAGCTCCACTGAAACCTGTCCATCATAGGTGACCGTGCTGGTATTTGAAATACTGGTGGCATAGCTTCCAGCATCACAGCAACACACAAGCCAGTATAATACAACAAATGACTGAGGGGTGGTGGTTGCTACATACTATTGGCTTCAAAATAGAAGAAGGAAGGATATCAGGAGCATAGACAGTTGACTTACATGATGCTAATACTTGTTAAATACGTGGATGCCTTAGTATTTAGGAGATGGCGGTAGGGGGATAGTCCATGTTCAAAGCCCATGTTTACAGGGAACTTGAGGACACCTAGTGGATCTTATAATAAGGAAACACTTGAAAATAGTTATAGAGAGTAGAATTTTTTATGTATTTTAATATCAATTAACGTATACACTCTTTAGGGAGGGAGGAGGGAGAAAGACTGATTTTTATAATGTGTGCAGTTTGTCCATCGTCCCACTCAGCGAGTGTGCACATGACATGGGAGAATCCTCCTTCATATCAACTCCTAGTACTTTCCTTAGGTGCTCAGCTTCTGATGCTGAATTTAAAGACACATCTTCCTCTGAAACTGTCCTGAAGGAAAGAAAGAAAAACTGACTCTGCTGTTGCCTGGGGGAGCTGAGGGCAGTTTTAATTTACTTGCTGACTTTGGAATGCAACTTACGTCAGTGACACCGCATCTTTTTCTTGAGGAGACGGACTCGTGCTTTGCTGTATTTTGCCATAGAACCCAGAGTGGTTTTCAGGATCCCAGTGCAACTATTTACGGAACGATTTTATGGAACGGAAATGTAAAGTGTGACATGTTAGAGATCAGTGTGTTTGACCTAACCGTGTTAATCCGGACGTTGAACATATTTAACAGAGCGATTCATTTATAATTAATGATTTCTAGTCATTTTCATGTTCCACAACACCATTCACATTGCGGGATGTCACATCTCCCTTTCACTGTGGTGATCCTCAGCTGTGGGGTCAGTAAGCGGAAGGAAATTCTCCTCTGGGGGTTATGTTTTAGATCTGGGTAGTGAAACCAAAGCAGTTAAATGAATCATTTCTTTTATAAGTCTCATCTAAGTAATTCATCACACCGCACCAGTTGTTACCAAGTCAACTCCCACTCACGGCAACCCTCCATGTGTCAGAGTAGAACTGTGCTCTGTAGGGTTTTCAACGGCTGATTTTTTGGAAATAGATCACCAGGCCTTTCTTCTGCGGTGCCTGTGGGTACACTTGAACCTCGAACCTGTTGGTTAGCAGCTGAACCCGTTTACCGCTTGCCCCACCCAAGGATTCCTCTGGGTAGTGAACTAGAAGTTATGTGTAATTTTAAAATCTTCCTCCACCCCTCCCCCTTTCAGCTTTTGTTGTTTGTTTTATCTTGTATCGCTTCAATAAGTTGTTACTGTTGCTAGTTGCCATGAGTCCACTCTGACACGGCAACCAATGGAACATTGTCTCGTCCTGAGCCATCTTTATGATTGTTGGCGTGTTTGAGTCCATTGCTGCATCCGCTGTGTACGCTGAGTGCCTTCCAACCTAGAGGACCCATCTTCCAGCACCATACCAGACAATATTCTCTTGTGATCCATAAGGTAGTCATTGGTTAATTTTTCGAAAGAGATCACCAAGCCTTTCTTTCTAGTCTGTCTTAGTCCGGGAGCTCCACTGAAACCTGTCCACCATGGGTGACGCTGCTGGTTTCTGAAATACCAGTGGTATAGCTTCCAGCATCACAGCAACACGAAAACCACAGTACAACAAACTGACAGGTGACTGGTGGCCATAGGTATCTATGGTCTTGAACTTAGTATACCCATTTATAAAAGCAGATTGTACTGATGTATTATTTCTTTATATAAGCATTAAAATGTAACAGCTATTTTGAAAGAGAAGTGAGGTCTTGTTTTATTTTAAGGTTGCAAACATGTATATTCATGTGAAATATGAATATTGTAAAATATGTAAACTGGAAGTTCCAGAGTGACGATGGCTTGGTTTGCTTCCAGTGACAGTGTGAGGCAGCCACTACCTCTTTTGCATATCATAGAAAACATTATTAATTAGGAAAGCTGTGTCGTGCCATCAGCCAGAGTTTTCTAGATGCAATTTATCGCATTATTTAGAAATCTAAGTAATGCTTTAATCAACTGATAAACATTTTTAATTAAACAACAAAGGATTAGAGTAGGGTGTTAGCCTCTCTTAATCCAACTTTACTTCATGGAAAGGCAAGCTGCATGTGTGGGGGTGCTGTTCTTATTAGCACAGTGGCGTAGGTTTACAGGACTACATGTTTTCAGCTTGGGCCTTAGGGCTGCTTTTCATTTTCACTCTAACTGATGCATGCAGAAATTTTCACACAAGAAAGAGCATGAAGCCTTAATATCAGTGGAACTGCCATTGTATTAAATAGCCCAGGCTTTCAAATGACGCCTGGAGAGACTTGTGGTTTTGGAGGTTGTGAGAAGGAACACACAGATACGTGTGTGTCTTCTCAGGCACCCATCTCTTACCGTATTGCCTCCAGAGACAGATACTCCAGGTCAAACCACCTTTGTATAGGCTGAACTTGACTTTTTAGGAGGATGTGTTTCTACTTGTGGGCAAAGATTGAGAAGCCGTGCCGTGTTGGAGAGTCCTTTTTCCTCTGTGATGTGGCAAGGTGACTTGCTTCAAATTTATACTCCGTTATTATTGTTCTTATTTCCATGATATCATAAACATAGAGACGGCATTGCATGTAGGGTCAGGACGCTCATCAGGGAGTGAATTGGGGTCTCTGTGGTTCATTTCAGAAGTGGATACTCAGAGAAAATGGAAGGAGCTTGCTGGGAAGGCATTTTAGAATGAGGGGTGGAGAAGTCACTGACCCTCAAGAAAGTATGTGAAGAAAATGTACAAAAAATAAAATTGTATCTGACAGATGAGAACTTTCTTGTGGAGTAAAGACAAAACTTTTCCCTTTGCCCTGGTGAGATGGGTTAGATGGTGCCTCTCCAACTTTGGTCACTTGAATAGACCTTCACAGCGTTTGCCCTTGTTACGCCCGAGTCCCAGACTTGTTCACAGTGCTCTTAGCCTCTGAGTAGCTTTTCCAACTGTACCTCTAGACCCAAAGAAATATCTACTGTTTTCTCCGTTAAGTCCAAACAGCATATTAAATATTTATGTCCTGATCACCTCGTAGCCATTTGAAAAAACAAAATATAGAATTGAAAGAAAAAGTGGCGTTTCTGTTTTATTTTTAAATAACCACAATTACTAATGGGATGTGTTCATCTGTTGAGCACTACACAACTTCTTAAACCTTGGCATCAGATTGGACACCAGCACCCTCATTTGTAAGTTCCTCTTTGTTTTTCATGCAGTAATTTCTTTTTATCACAGCAACCTTCAAAAACACAGCTTTGCTATGCTTATGATGTTATCAAAAAGAATGTAGCACGATCTAGTGCTGAAACTGTGAGCTATCTTGAACTTAGTAGTTCTCGTGGTGACGTTGCTGTGTTTCCCTTGAAATTTTAAAATATCCTCCAGTGCCCTGTCGGTTCATTGCAGCACCCCTGGATACTATAGTGCAAAGTCTGGGACATGTGGATCTATATTATTTAATATTTTCCTATAATTAGCTCATTTTTAAAAAATTTATTTTTATATATTTTTTTAACATAACCTCACTGTGAACATTAATACCTATGAGATCTTATCTCCCTGTTTTTTAAATACAGAATAAAATCAATATACCATCTAAAAAAAAATCATTTCATATACTACCCATTGAAACTCATTGCCATTGAGCTGATTCTGACTCATGGCGACCCCGTGTGTTACAGAGTAGAACTGCTCCATAGGGTTTTCTTGGCTGTAATCCTTACAGAAGCAGATCGACAGGCCTTCTGCATGGCTGTGTATCTATCACATAAACTTTAACAATGAGGGGGTTATTGATTTAAAAGAGGAAAAAAAAAAACAAACACAACTTTGTTTCCTTCTCCGAGTATCTGACTTTTACTTTTATTTCAGGAACTTGAAATGCAAGCTCGAGCTCATGGACTTTCCCTTATTCCATCCACGAGTCTCTGCTCTCCAGACTTGGTGAATCGTGTCATCAAGCAAGAACCTGTCCTGGAAAACTGCAACCAAGACCTCCTTCAGCACCACACAGACCTAACTTGCACAACCACCCTTGATCTCACAGATGGTACCATCACCTTCAATAACAGCCTCGGAACCGGAACTGAGAGCAACCAAGTCTATTGCGTCCCCGCGAAAATGGGAGCCAAACTGGAAGACATCTTGATGGACGATACTCTTTCTCCTGTTGGTGTAACTGATCCGCTGCTTTCCTCAGTATCACCTGGAGCGTCTAAAACGAGCAGCCGGAGGAGTAGTATGAGCATGGAAGAAGCCGAGCACGCTTGTTAGCAAAGCCTGCTTGATCTGCATTCACACAAACTGCTTCCTTTCTTGATCCATAGATTTAATAATTTACCCGAATGGGGTTCTCTTGGTAATTTTCCTTTAATATGAATTTTTTTTTCATGCTTTATCTATAGCCCAGGATATATTTTATTTTTTGAGTTTTGTGAAACAGACTTGTATATTCTATTTTACAACTACAAATGCCTCCAAAGTATTGTACAATAAGTGTACAGTATCTGTGAACTGAATTCATCACGGACTTTAGCTTTCTGAGCAAGAGGATTTTGCATCAGAGAAAACGTCTGTCCATTTTTATTCGGGGAATCTTGGTTTGAGATTTTTATGCCTGTGACTTCCTTGGGAATTAAATGTAAAGTTTAATCAAAAGAATGTAAAGCAACCAAAAAAAAAAGAGAGTGAGAAAAAAAATCCACACTAACCTGTTTCCATTTTGTAAATGTATTGACTCACTGGTACTGCCTTAAAGATACAGTACCCTTCAAGCATTGTTTAGTCTTTATACTGCTAACTATTTAAAGAAATCCTATATTCTGTAAAAGACGGGGGAAAAAAAGTACAGCGATTTTCATGAGAATTGTCTGGTTAGAAATCTTCAGCTGCAGCTGAAGCGGAAGGGAGGCAGAACTGAGCTCTGAAATAGAGTCTCATCATGCTCTTTTTCCACACGCTCTGTTTCAGTTTTCTTCATCAATGAGTGTGATTCAGTTTTTCATAAAATCTGTTTTGTTTTGCAATAGAAATCACTGTCCTCCCTGAGTAAAAAAATACTGAGCAGCACTGAAGGTTGTTTTTACATTTTTTTTTTTATTTTAATTTTTGCTTTTGATAAGAAAACACCAAACTGGGCACATTTCTCATTGGCTTTGCAATGTTTATTTTTAAATTTATGTTTTACCATTCATTGGATTTGTACAGATTCTTCACTATCACCGTGTGTGTATTAACTCGTAACAATGCGTGTCTCGAACTGAGAAGTTTTCAATATTTTTACAACTCACTGGTGATTTTCCTCATTCTTTGTACACACACGAAAGCAGACTTTTATGCCAGGTCTTGTATCTAAGGAGAGCTTTGCAAATATTTTGTATATTGCAGTCTCACGCGGAACTGTTTTTCCACACGTAAGGAGTAGGGTTAATAGGTTAATCCAGACTTTCTAGAGAAAACAGACTTACATATTTATTTTTTAGTGATATAAAAATAGCAATATTCTTGGAGACTGATAACTTTAGCTTTAGTACACCCATTCTGGTCGTTAACATTGGGGTTAATTTCAGCCAACTTGCTGATTTTTTTGTTTTTGAGAGAAATACTGTATTGGCAAATTACTGTTACCTGATAACAATGTTTTAACAAGCAGCAATGTTGTAAAGTTAGTGTCAGTGCATTATCTACTTGTGTAGTCCTATGCAATTACAGTAGTGTTACATGTATTCTAGCAGGCTTAGGGGTTTTCTGCAGATGACCTATGGTGTTAGGAGCCAGGCTGTTGAATGGAATTTCTTAGTAGCAGCCTGCAATTAATTAGTGAGTGGCGTAAAGCATATCCATTCAGAATGAAGTGCCTTAAATATAGCAGTAGTCTTTTGGAGGCTAGCACTGACTGAGCTATAACGTAGGAGGAAGTTTCAAGATGGTATCTGTAGTCAAGAGAACCATGTAGCATGGTGCCTATGTAGACAATATAAGAACTTTCCAATTTTCCTTCAGATATTTTTAATATTAAATGTATTTTAGCAACAGAGTGCCAACATCTTTCATCAGGAAACCTTATTCAGGAGGGTTTTTGTTTTTTTTTTTAAAGTGTTGAAATGTCAAATGTGAATTGGTGATGGGTGATGGAGGGTTCAGAGAGGAGGCATGATTGTCAGATGTATGAATGACTGGCTTATGTGAAAATAATCAACTGCATAGTTCCCATGCACATTGGGCAATGAGAATCCTTGGAAACATTGATGATGCTATCAATTTTACAGCTTTATTACTTAAGGGGGTAGGGAAAATAAGTTCCCATTCCTTCAACCTCCTTAATTGTATAGCTCTTTTTATTAGAATAGTGTTGCAAATCTGCATGAACAGCTAATTGTACCATAGTGTTCATTGATACAATCATAGCATTGTCTATTTTTCTCTTCATATTTATATGGGGGGTTGGGAGGGCGGAGGTCGAAGATTGCAATGCTGTGATGCTAGTTTTCCTTAGCTGATTCGGAAGGTTTTTAAAAATAGAGCAGGGTTGACTAACTCATGGCCAAGGGATTACGGCCAGGGTTAAGCAACCCTGTAGAAAGCTTTGTTTAGAGAAAGTATGGCATCTTGTACCACTGCCCTGACTCTCGCAACTCCTGAGCTTGGCCACCGCCTGCTTCCCTGTCCCCTTGTTCCTCAAAGACAATTTCTGGGAGTTGCGGCGAGCTAGCCCAGGAGAATACTGCAGCCTCGGGGGTGGTTTTATTTATTTCTTTTTTGCCAAATAGCGTGTGGATTTGTTTGAGGGACTAGTTAAGCCAAAAGGACGTGGTTGGGGCTTGCTGTTTTGTAACAAGAGAGTGATCGACACCACTCCCCCCATCTCTAGGGTGCAGAATTGTGACTTGGGTTGGGCCTCCACATGGAGTGTCCAAATGCCAAAATTGTCCACCTGTCTCTGGGTAAGGCAATGGAAATACCAAACCTTCTGACTTTGCCAAAAAACCATATAACCAACATGGTCATACGTTGACAGTTCTTTGTGGTGGTTTTAAAATAATAAAGCAATAAGAACAAATAAAATACATAGGAAGTTAAAAGATATAAAAGCACAAAGGAATGCACTTAATATTTGTGAAAAATGCACTGGGGGAAAGTTGATGTTGTTAACAGTATAAAAAAAACCCTATTTCTTGAAAAAATGACAAATGACTGTCTCTTGTGGACGCTTGGTACTGTAATGTTAATACTAGTCATCTGCTGTTGGATGCAGCAATAATTTCTGTATGGTCCATAGCACTGTATATTATGGATCGACATTAATGTATCCAATGAAATAATTGAACTGTTGTTCTTGATAGCCTCATTAAAGCATTTGGTTTTTCACATAGTGGTGACCGGTTGTGTTTAGTTTAATGCCAGTGTTGAATGTGTTTGCCTTATCAAAAAACAGTAGCACACATTTTCCTTCTATTTAATGAATGACAGATTGCATAAAAATTGTTAAAATGCAGGTAAGTACTTTTTTTTTGTTTTAAACGCTACTCTTGGATGCTACTTTTTAATTTTAAATATTTTTGATTACGACTTTCAATCCGATGAACTGTAATTATGCAGATTTTTTTTCCTCCTGAATTTAAGGAGATTTTTAAACTCTCAATGCCAAGAATTTGTTTTAGATACAGAAGTTTTATTTAAAATGTTTCAGTGAGAGGTGGTTTTATAAAAACAGAAATCATCAGAGAAATCCTTGCATATTTACAGAAAAGATACTGGGTTTTTAAAATATAAATTTACAGTAATGAAAGCTTAATATACCCAGGCTGCCAGCTCCTGACTGAGGTGTTTCCCCCCCCCCCTTCTTAATACAGTACTTAAGAATCATTTGATAAATGTTGGATGTGAATTGGGAAGTGTCAGACAAAACATGTCTTTATTCCCTAGCGAGATCTTAAACTTCTGCCCTTTTAAAATATTCTGACTTACCCTCTGGAGAAAACAAGCAAAAAACTTCCTGTAACACTTCTGATCTGAGTGTCAGCTCATTTCTTAGGTTTCTTTTTTTTTCCCCTTAAATTATAATATACAATCATCAAAGCTTTTCCTTTTCAGAGTTATTTGAATTATTTATAATTCCCATAAAAATGTGACTGTAATGTCATAAAAACATATGCAAAAGAAGGAAGATTTCCTACCTGAACAAGAAGATTTTCTGGGTGAAATCGAAAGCAGGTTAAGTTGAAAGTTGGGGTTCCTCTAGGGAGGTGTACAGTGGTTCTTTCTGATAGTTTTTAAATACTAAACCAATAACAAATACATAGAAAGTTTCTGCCCTGTCATTTGCCTGTTAATGCTGACTTCAAAATCTATAAGGATCCTTAATCTCTAGCTCCTCAACACAGTTATGATATACCAGTACTACCTGAACATCAGACATTCATATTTTCGTGACTTCATTTCATATCCAGACACTTAACATTTTCTTAACCTTTTTATTAAGCCAACCAACTTTTTTTTAAAGGCAAATTCTGTTCATGAAATGACAAGGCATGGCTCACAGCTAATCGTCTTGTTTCCAACTGTGTGGTTTTGGGCAGGTTACTTAATCTCTGTGCTTCAATTTCCCTTCTGTTTACTGGAGATAATAATAATAGTGGCTATTTCACAATGGTCTTTTTGTGTGTGTGTGATAAATACACAACAGAACATTTACCATTTCAACATTTTTTCATATACAATTCAGTGATATTAACTGTATTCATCATGTTGTTCAACCATTATCACAATCCACTTCTCAGATTTTTCCATCACCCTTAACAGAAACTCAGTGCCCCTTGAACACAGTGGTCTTTTGAAGACCATTTGAATTACTTGTATGTGGCACATAATTAATGATCAGTAAACGGTAGCAATTCTTTGTATTACCACTATAATCTTCATTATTAAAATAGGAAATACTCCCTGGACCACCTAAAATCATCGTATGTATAAGAAGTGCCATTTGCTCTTGTGTGCCGTCCAGTCAATTCCGACTCCTAGCAACCCTGCAGGGCAGAATAGAACTGCCCCATAGGGTTTCCAAGGCTGTAATCTTTATGGGGAAACCCTGGTGGTGTAGTGGTTAACAGAGAGCTACAGCTGCTAACCAAAAGTCAGCAGTTCAAATCCACCAGGTGCTCCTTGGAAACCCTATGAGTTAGAATCGACACAACGGGTTTGGTTTTTTTATTTTAATCTTTACGGAAGCAGACTGCCACATCTTTCTCCTGCAGAGCACCTGGTGGGTTCAAACCGGCCGACCTTTCGGTATGTAGCCGAGCACTTAACTACGGTGCCACCAGGGCTCCTTAGGAGTGTCATGCACACCACATATTGGGGAACTTAACATCACAGCATAGGTCTAGTATTTGTGTGAATGGGCAAGACAACAGGATCCACAGGCTACTTTGGAGAAGGGGACCTCTTTTCTGCAACTGGCGATTAGAATATTATAGAAACTTGATCATAAAACCCAATTTACTACATTGTTTTTATATCTTCGGCACTAATGGCCTAAAATTCAAATTGTAGTAAACCCAGACACATTAAACATGTGCCTCCTCAATGAGAATAATTCTACTATATTATATTCAGAAAATACACTTCGTGGAAGTTGAAATCTCTATAATCATCCCTAGAGAACTGAGTTTTTTAATCCTTTGTGACATACACTGATGCTATGTATCTAAAGAGTGGTGTCTTGACTATATCCTGCCTTTTCACTTTCAACATTTAAATATTTTTCAGGTTTTTATTTTCAATTATACCCACATTTGAACACCATCTGAGTTTATAATCCAGCCAACAGAAGTGAATCTTCAGAGCTGTCCTGTTTTTGTTTTTTGTGTGTGCCAAGATTTGAGGCATAGCTAAGTAGCATGAGGAAAGCTGCTTTAAGAGAAGGTTGTAAAGTTAGGTTATCGTTATATTTTGAGAGAGATGGTGATGTTGTCTTAATTCTTTGCAGCCGCATCTGAAGCTCAGTGGTAATAGTTTCTTGTCTTTAACATACTAACATGGATTCATAATATGCATCTTGTACAGAGTATAAATGAAAAAGAAGCTTCCATTGTCTCAGTTTTCCCAAGAGGCACATACCACCCCCCACCCCCATGTACAACGTACATTTACTATATTAAAATTGGCTAGGCCCCGTATATACATAAAATTTAGACGGGGTTAATCTTCTTTGTATTTAATATTTATAGGTCTTTTGAGCCTATTACCATACCAGATTCCTACAAGGGTACACAAATTCAAATAAATCCCAGCAACATGTCTAGATGGTAACGGCATTTCGCTCTTGAAAAAATTTGCATTTTAAACTTCTGATTATGGAGTCAGTTGAAGTTACATTCTAATGGGTGCAATTGTCACTCAAAATTCCTTACATATTATTCAGAGAGCAAAATCTGTGTAGATAGAAACCACTAAACCAGTGCTTTTCAAACTTTGCTTTGTGAACTAGCTCCACAAGGTGTTCCGATAGTTGCTTTAGGGAACGGGGGTTTGATGGGGTGAGGAATGGAGAAGCTCTGTGGTTAATTTTGGAAAAGTTAACTTTGGAAAATGATGCTTTAAACAAATTTGAACAGGTATCTCTAGTGCAAGACTTCTTACACTGTTTAATATGCTAATATGCACTGAGAATCTTTAGGACTTAGAATAATATATGTTTCCCAATCTTATTTGACCCAGCAGAAGTGTGTCTGTGTGTATGTGTGTGTGTGTGTGTGTAAAACACCTATTAATAATTCCAAAGAACATAGTTTGGGAAATTCTGAAGATTTTCTAGCAACTATAAAGTTGAAGATTGTTTCTTCCCATTTCCTAAGGTAAGTATGTTTACACTTATTTTTAGTATTCTGCAAGTAGAAGCCATTACCACTTAAAAATATATATAATGTTCCTGAATAAACAAATTAGCTCAAGTCCTCATTTCTAATGAGAATATAAAATTCTGGTTAAGGAACTCATTGCTATTTAAGAGAAAGATTCTCAAATTTAAAAAGTAACTCATATTTTCATTTTAAGCAGAAAATGTAAATTCTGGTTATGTGCATATTCAATATACCTTTTCTATGGGTGGCAAAAAAAAAAAAAAAAGTCCTTTATAGTGTGTGTTGCCCACCCCTTTAAATATGGACAGCCTAATGTTTGGGAGGTAACATGGAGATCTTGGTTACAGTATAACCCTTTCGAGATCCTATTATTTTCTGCTTTGAACTTTTTTTTTTTTCCTTTGATATCATGTATTTTCATTAGTGGAAGTATGCTAAAACATGAAGTGTACTTAAATTTTTGGTTGGTAATATAGATTTTGAGAAAGTATTTGGGAATACATGGGTCCCACAAGCCTCAGGGGGTTCTCAGGTACCAGGATTGGTGGGTAACCATCTGTCCCACTGGTCATGAGTGACAGGATTTATTGCAACACACACACATACACACAAATAAAAATCCAACCAGGCCTCCCTAACTATCACAAGGAAACTGTAAATATGTTTACAAGGCTTATCTAGATGTACAAAAGCTAAAAGAGACAAAATTTTTACCAAATCACCCTTCCTGGATGCACTACCTCACATTTAAGGAAGATACCCAGGTACTTTGCTTCAATATTTCTTTTGCCTTTCACCATTACTCAAGTCCCCACTGGAGGGCAGCAATCTGAGAGCCAGAAAAAGTGGGTGGGATACCATATGTCCCACAGGTCATGAAAGGGATAATTTGTTCATAACTTTGGGTTTCTTCTATTGTTTTTCTGGTGGAAGGAATTTAGGAAGAATTGTATGATACTCAGAATTTACATAGTCTTGCCAACGATTTCATTTTACCATAAAATCCAAATGGGAAATGTAACTTCATGTATGCCTGGGGTCAAGAGCTCAAACAAGGCTTTGGATCTGCCTGCAATTTTCTTGGCTCTGCCTTCTATGAAGGCAGGTCTTGTCCATGAGGCCCCCTCTGGTAGTTTCAGATTTATATACCCCCAGCTCCAAGTCCAGTAGAAAGTCAGCACTTCTTTCCTGGTTGCTATGGCAAAATCCCTATATAAGTTCTGATCAGGCCTACTTGGGTATGATCACCATGGTCTACAAGATGAATGAAACATGCCAATAGAACTGGGTCACATGTCCACTATGCTAGATTCACTCAGTGGCACCTAAGCCATGTGGACCAAGAGAAAGGAAGGCAAGATTCACCCACCCTCCACACAGTGATGTTGCTCCTAAAAGGAGCAAGAGAGGATTTAGTGTAGGCAAACAACAGTTACTCATTATTGTAGATTTCAAGATGATTGAGTAAGCACTACTTATGTCCACATCTTGTCCCTCCCAGATGCATCAACTTGGCATTGTTTTCTTCCTCTATCCTACCCGCAGAGTCCCTGGGTGGTGCTACAAATGGTTAACATGCTCATCAGCTAGTCAAAAGGTGGGAGGTTCAAGTTCACCCAGAGGCACCTTGGAAGAAAGGCCTTGCAGTCTACTTCTAAAAAACCAGCCATTGAAAACCCTATGAAGTGCAGTTCTACTCTGACATACATGGGATTGCCGTGAGTAGGAGTTAACCCAACGGCAGCTGAGTTTGTTTGTTTGTTTGTTTTTTTTGTTGTTGTTGTTTGTTTTTACCTTAACCCCAGGATAATGGAAAAGAAGGGAAGGAAAATATAAAACCCCTATAGCTGTGTCTCTGTCCCCACCATCATTCATGACAATTTTTTCATAAGTGATTCTCCAGCTCTCACCTCCCTACACAATCCTCTACCAGATGGAGTTCCTAAGACCCAAGCTTTGCAATAGCATGGTCGAAGCACTCACTAGCTCCTATTCCTCTGAAATTCACATGGACTCTTCTGTCATTTCCAAAGCCCACTGGTCAATAGGACATTTGCAGTTGTGTGTGACAGAAACCAAACTCCGTTTGCTTTAAACAAAAAAAAAAAGAGGATTTATTGGTTCATGTTTATTGTTCAGGAAATTATCCAACAATATTATTAATATCACATGAAAGTAAAATTATGCTGAAGATAATTTAAAAAAAAAAAAAAAAAAGGTTGCAGTAGTACATTGACAGGGAACTGCCAGAAATTCAAGCCAGATTCAGTAGAGGACGTGGAACAAGGGATATCATTGCTGATGTCAGTTGGATCTTGGCTGAAAGCAGAGAATACCAGAAAGATGTTACCTGTGTTTCACTGACTATGCAAACACGTTTGACTGTGTGGATCGTAACAAATTATGGACAACAGTGCAAAGAATGGGGATTCCAGAACAATTCACTGTGCCCATGCGAAATCTGTACCTAGACCAAGAGGCAGTTGTCTGAACAGAACGAGGGGATACTGCATGGTTTAAAATCAGGAAAAGTGTGCATCAGGGCTGTATCCTTTCACCAAATTTATTCAATCTATTTGCTGAGCAAATAATCCAAGAAACTGGACTACATGAAGCAGCACACAGCATCAGGATTGGAGGAAGATTCATTAACCACCTGGGATATGCAGATGATGCAACCTTGCTTGCTGAAAGGGAAGAGGACTTGACGCACTCACTGATGATCAAAGACTACAGCCTTCGGTATGGATTACACCTCAACATAAAGAAAACAAAAATCCTCACAACTGGACCAATAAGCAACATCAAAATAAATGGAGAAAAGACTGAATGTCAAGGATTTCATTTTACCTGGATCCACAATCGACGCCCATGGAAGAAGCAGTGAAGAAATCAAACGACTCATTGCACTGGGCAAATCTGATGCAAAAAATCCCTTTGAAGTGTTCAAAAGCAGAGATATCACTTTGAGGATTAAGGTACACCTGACCCAAGCCATGGTATTTTCAGTCACTTCAGATACATGTGAAAGCTGGACAATGAATAAAGAAGACCAAAGAAGAATTGATACCTTTGAATTAAGGTGTTGGCAAAGAATAGTGAATATATCATGGACTACCAGAAGAACGAACGAATCTGTTAGTACTTTGGACATGTTATCAGGAGGAATCAATCCCTGGAGAAGGACATCATGCTTGGTACAGTAAAGGGTCAGTGAAAAAGAGGAAGATACTCAATGAGATAGATTGACACAGTGAGCTCAAACACGGCAACTATTGTGAGAAAGTGCGGGACTGGGCAGTTCCGTTCTGTTGTGTGCAGGGTAGCTATGAGTTGGAATCAACTCAATAGCACCTAACAGCAGCATTGTTTAATGTATGGAAAAACAGTAAAATTAGAAATGAGGACTTCAGATCCTTCAATGACAATTTCATGAATTGGTTGCTCTCTCTTCTACTCCTACTCTGTTCTGCTGTCTTCAGTGTTGACTTCATTCTTAGGCAGACTCTCCCTGTGAGGTGGCAAATGGCTGCTGGCAGCCCCAAGCACACACCTACAGTTTATCAAACAGCCTGTGGAAACAGCATTTCTCTCCTCCAAGTGTTATTGGTTCAAACTGATCAGTTTGCTTTCCCCGGACCAACTACTATTGCCAGGGGGATGGAACACACTGACTGGCCATGCCTAATCATGTTTCCATCCATGGAACCAGGGCAGAGTCAGCCCCTCTGAAGGGGAAAAGGGGCAACTTTGAAAATTAGGAAGAAGCCCCCACCTTGCTCATGCTGCCCCTTGGTTTTCCAACAGTTGTCTCCTTATTTTTTTGGTTTTAGATTAAACATTACCTCCTCAGAGAAGATGACACTGATCTCCCTGTAGTAGGGAGGCTCCACTTGTATTTTCTTAACATAGTACCTTATTAATTTCCTTCAGAGTCCATTTTTGAGGCTTTTTTCCCCCCGTTTCCTTCAATATGAGTTGGTTTTCTGTCACTTGTATATACAATATTCATATTTTGTGTTCAACAGACAAAGTCTGGACAAATTTCACCACTGTATTGTCAGTAAGAATACAATCTTATTTTTAAAAAAAAAATTAGATGTTATTGTTGTTAGCTGCCCTTGAGTTGACCCCTGACTCATGGGGACCCCGTGTACAGCAGGATTGGATCATTGTGATACATAGGGTTGTCTTGGTCTGGAAGCTACGCTGAAACATGTTCAGTGTCACAGCAACACACAGGCCTCCACTGACGGTGGTGGCTGTGCATGAGGTGCACTGGCTGGAAATCTAACCTGGGTCTCCCACATGGGAGGCAAGGATTCTACTACTGAACCAGTACTGTCCCTTTCCTAGCCAGTAGGAAGTAAGTAATGAAGCGTTACTCATATCCTGTTATCCAGAATTTGGTCACATGGTCACATCTAATTTGCAAGGGAGGCTGGGAAATATGGAACCCAGCAATGTGGTTATGTACTGAGCTAAAACCCAGGGCATTCTATTACTAAAAGACAAAGAGAACATAAACATACGGGGGCAATTATCAGTCAATGCCATCGTCCAGGCGTTGGGAAACTACTTCCGATCTACTTCTGAAAAATCAGGCAACGAAAACCTTACGGATCACAAGGGTCAATCCACAACCGATCACAGGGATGGCACAGGACTGGGTGACGTTTCTTCCCGTGGTGTGTGGGGGTCTCCATGAGTTGGGAGCCTACTTAACAGGAACTAGCAAGAACCACAACACTGGCTAGGAAAGAGTGAGGGCCGAAACAGCCTCCTTGGACCCAGAGATGGGTGCCCAATGGATGTTGAATATGGCAGAGTTGTCTCACCAGCCTCGGGCCTCTTATCTCTGGGTTGCTATGTGAAAAAGAAGTAAATGCCTATCTTACTTAAGGGCTGTATGTGGAGGTCCTTTCATAATAGTTAGCTTAAGCTACGCTTGCATATACACTATATACTCTTTATCCTTCAAAGTAAGAAACGCTCCTTCCTCCTCTTCCTAATTTTCTCTTCCTTTTGCTGCTTATCTTCTGCTTCTTTTTCTTAAGTGATTTTAATCCAGGATTTTCACTATTTCCTACTGGCCTTACTACTCGGGTAATCTAAATTAATGTGGGGTTTTTTTCAGCTTAAGCAAAAACAAATTAAATTCTCTTTTGTAGCTTGGATAAGAATAGTTGAATTAGAATTTAAAAGCTATCTGAGGATTTTGTATGTTTTCTAAGCAAAACTTCTAAGATACGGTTGTTCTTTTGTGATAGCGGGAGGCAAAAAAAAGAAACCCGTGGGAAGTGTATCTTATTTTGGTGAGTGACACCTTCAGGCAGATTTTATCTGTTTATTGGGATTATTAGAAAAGACTGGATAACAGCATCTAATATTTATTTTTTTGTTGTCAGCGGAACTTTTTCTTTAATCATATCTAGTTTAAGATGAGAAACTGCTGGATGTAGAGTGTTCTACATAGACATGTTGTACAAAATTGAAGATTATACAAGAAGCAATGCAATAACATAAATGCTGTTGTCTGGGCTATGATTTGCTACAGAAAAAGAGGATTTAATGGCATTTTATTTAACTTTTTTTTTTTTTTTTTGGCTATGGGATATGGGACACCTTACTAAGTTCAGATTTCTCCTGGCCCCCTCAAAGGGAGACATTTCCTTAGAAATTTATCCTGTAATAAGGATCCTGCCCTGGCTTTGTCTAACATCACCTTTGTCTCTCTTAATACCCAATTTCTACTAGTGTTTCTGAGCCGAAAGTGACATGAGCAGTCTTTATCTGCCATTGAAAATCTTTCTCCGTAGTGGCAAAATCGTGGTCCACACATCACCACTTCCTGGGCTGCCATTACTAATCAGGTACCACAGCATTTTTCTCTGGACCTGGACTTGGCTTCACAATTTACAAAAGAATGTTCTTGGCAGAGTTGTTTCTGAAAGTAAAATCTCCTTTTCTGCTCCTATCTGATTAGTTAAGGAGGTTGTATCTGGTTCACAAACTATCCCACCAGATAAGACGCTGTCAGGTGCATTATCTGGCCCCGTATCATTATCACAGTTAAGTGGCTCCAAAAATGTATACTGTACTTTAAAAGTTAATCTGTCTTACATGGCATTCCCACATTAAAACCAGTTGCCGTCAAGTTGATTCTGACTCATGGTGACCCCACGTATGTCAGAATAGAACTACTTTCAATAGGGTTTTCAGTGGCTGATTTTTTGAAAGTAGATCCCAGGCCTTTCTTCTGACGTGCCTCTGGGTAGGCTCAAACCTTTAACTTTTCAGTTAGCAGCAGAGTGCATTAACTTGTTAATTGTTTGCACTACCCAAACCAAAACAAATAAACCAACCCACTGCCATTGAGTCCGATTCTGACTCATAGCGACCCTATAGGACAGAGTAGAAGTGCCCCATAGAGTTTCCAAGGAGTGGCTGGTGGATTTGAACTGCTGACCTTTTGGTTAGCAGCCAAATGCTTAACCACTGCACTACCCAGGGACTCCATTTATAAAGTAAACTTACAAATATAAGAGGACGTATTTACCTTTCAATAATTACTCTTGGAGGTAGGACACTTCAATACCAGTTATTCATATATTGTTCATCTTTGTGTTCCTAGAATTTAGCCCAGAACCTGACACATAATAGGTTCTTAGTACATACAGGAAAGACCTAGTTATTGGAGAAATGTGTGGGGGTCACTTCTTGAGTGAGAAACTGCATCTTCGTAAGAGGAGGGACAGGATTTGAAAGTCTTTAGTTTATAAAAATGGGTACGTGTTATAAAATGTTAAGAAATGCTCATCATTTTTACAGATGAGGAGATAGACTCAGAGAGGTTTGTTGACATCCCTAAAGTCACACAGCTCCTCTGGGGCAGGGATCAAACTAGTACCTTGTTTCTTGTAACAGGGATTTGGGATTCAGAAAAGACAAGCTGTTAGTTGGAGCTAGAAGTTAGGGAGAAACATGTGAGAAGTTGTTTTACAGTTGAGAACAGTTGCATTAGGGTTGTTATTATTGTTATTAGGTGTCGTTGAGTCCATTCTGACTATAGCACCCCAATAGAACAGAGTAGAACTGCCCTATAGGTGCAGCCATGGTAGGAACCTGGTTGGAAAATGAGCGTTGGAGAGGGAGGGGCAAAGTTGAAAGGGAAACAAGGCTTTGGGTGGGCACTGCTGGGGTTAAGTGTATTCCTAGTAATGGGTGTGAATATTGGGAATCAAACTTACAGTTAGGAAGCAAAATGGAAGGACATTTAATCTTGATCATAATTGTAGTATCATCGGAATTGGGAATAAACAGTGTTTTCAGTCATGTTTGCTCAGAAGAACTCTGCTAATAAAGAGCATTTCTTCAGAAAACAGTAAAGTTGTTCTGAAGATTAAATGCTGTTTTAAATCACAATGAAACTCCATTTTCCTAATACGGTGGTTGTGCGCTTGTGTTTGTTTTTTGCACAAGGCACCACTAAAATTTCGTCAGTAATGATGTTGGTTTTATTTAGCCTTTAGGCCATTGCATTTAACTGAAAAGGCTAGGCTATATTTTCAGTTATTTAGTTGGGTTGTAGTCAGTAATGGTGGGTCATGAACTACTAATTAAAATATAAATTTGCCAGAAATATTGATGTCGTCTTCTGTTCTGGCTACTTGCACGTCCACCCATACACAAGCACTCAGTTACACATGTGTATCCACACACACAACACGCTTGTGCCAAACACAAAACAAAAAAACATTGACGTCAACTACACAGTTGGTTCCAAATACCATTCCATAAAATAATGCTTGTCCAAAGCACAACATTTACTTACTCATGGTGAAGTCTGAACAATCAAGACAGTAAACTGAGCTTCCCGTGAACCTAAATGTACTTCGTTTAAAGAACGATCCCTTACTCTGAAATAATAAGCTTTATCCTTTCTGTAGTTAAAATTACTTTTCTTTTATAAAGTCAAAAGTGAGATCCCTATGTTGGTCTTTCAAGTTTTGTTGAAATATTATTGGTTTATGAAATCCTCTAAGTGTAACTCTAGATAGAGCCAATGATGTGTTAGCCTGCAGGGAGAAAGCCTTGTGAAAGGGACTTTGGGTCTTTAATGCCAGCAGCTTGCTTGTCTTTGTTTTTTAAAAGACCAGTCATAGATAGAGCATGGGGCTTTAGTTAAAAAGGGCTATTCTTCCTGTGTAACCTCAGGCAAACAATTTAAGCTTTCCGAGTCTCAGTTTACTCATCCAGAAAATGGAAGGAAAAATGCCTGTCTCAGAGGATTGGTGGGAAGCTTATTGAGAGACAGTATTTAAAAGCACTTATTTCTGGAATTGGCAGTACTTAGTGGCTTTTGTTATTCTCTCTTTAGTTGTGCTTGTACCACAATTGTATTTTCAACAATGGTTGCTTTTACTCTGTCAGAAATAACTCTGTTATTTGCTAACATGTCTTAGTTAATGGCTATCAAATCCAAACTGCATTTGTTCACAGATAGTGTTTAAAACACACCTCATAGGCAGCCATCACCCGTCAGTGGAGGCTTGTATATTGCTATGATGCTGAACAAGATTCAGCAGAACTTCCAGACTAATATGAACTAGGAAGAAAGGCCTGGCTATCAACTTCTGACAACCAAAGAAAACACTACGGATCACAAGGGTCCAATCTGCAACCAATGCCAGGGATGGCCCAGGACCAGGCCATGTTTTGTTCCATTGTGCATGAGATCACCATGAATCAAGGGCCGACTGAATGGCAACTAACAACAAGTTTTTCTTTATCTTTCAGATATGGTTCTTTAAGGGAAAAGGCCAACCTTTTTTTTTCCTTTCATCAAAAATGCTAATAGAGCTTCTCTAAGTTGACAAGTTTTTCTGCAGGGCCCACACAAATCCTGGGCCACCCCAGGCTGTAGAATGTGGTCAAGAACATGGATGTTGGACGCAGACTGAGTTTGAAGCCAATGACCTCCACTCATTACCTTCAACCCTGAGCAAGATAGTTAGCTTCTCTTTACCTGTTTTTTCTCACTTGTAAGACACTGGTAAATAATATTCCTTACCTCCAAGGTTGTGAGGCTAAATGAGTTAATACATGCCAAAGTACCTGTGCCTATCACAGACTAACATTCAAGAAATGTTAGCTATCACACACCCTAAAACACACACACATACCCTCACACACATACCTACACACGGCCCTCTCTGTATTCTATAGTAGGGGGTGTTGCCATTGCATGATATGTTAGGACAAAAATCACTTATTTTACAATGATCTTTGTTCACATGAAATCTATAGAAATAAATAGTATTACTTATTTCTGCTTTTGCTTGATGTCATTGTAAGATATTCATTAAGAAAATGCACTGGATGTAATGTCACCTTAATTACAGTATAGGGAAGTTTAATGAAGGTAAATTCCCTTTTATAGCTTTAGGCCTTAATCCCACTAGGCTCTTCTATTTATGCCAATGAATTACATTCTGGCACCCACGAAAATCACATAACAAATGCATAGCTAATGTGACAGTCACACAAAACATCACATTAGTTCCAAATGATCAGTTCTATGCCAGTGAACACCAAACCGAATCACTTTATTGTAATGTGAGTTGTGATTTAATACCCTAATTTGTAAGTAGTCTTGTCTGAATGTGCCGTGTTATTTACATCACCACTCAGGGTGGTTTCAAAGACATACTAGATGTACACTTTAGGTGGCTAGGCCACACACACACACACACACACACACACACACACACACATTTGTTTTGCCTGAAAGCCTCTTCCCCCAATTCATATGATGAGGCCACTTGGCCTCCTTTTGGCCTCAGCACGGTTCTCACCTCCTGAGAAGGCCTTTGACTAATCTGTTTAAAGAAACCCTCTGTGTACCGGTTACTCTCTGTCACACTCTGTGTGGCAAAATCTACTCCCAGTCTTTCAACATCTGTTCTCCCTTTTTCCTTAGTAATAGAATACCTACCTTCCAGGTGGGCACATAGCCACCTAGAATGAAGGCTACATATTCCAGCTCCCCTTGAAGCCATGGGCATGGACTTCATCCTGGCTACTGGGATAAACCCTAAATTATCCTTAAAGGAAGGAGGCACAGCCCTCTTCTCACCTTCCTCTTTTGTGCAGATGTGATGGCTGGATCCCAAGCAGTCATCTTGGATCATGAGGTAGAAACTATGTGTTAAGATTGGTGTGACAAGAAGTCAGGGTCCTTAATGAATTAATGAAGCCGCCTTTCCCATTCTGAAGAGTCTACCTCTGACCCTCTGTTCAGTGAGAGACAAAGAGAAGTGAAGGTTTTAAGCCACAAGTAATATTCAACATATATAGCAGTGGGCTCAGCACGTGAGCCTGCGCCAACCAAACAGAGCAGGGCATTGATCAATCAAAATGATGCCACCTGTTAAAAAATGTTGTAGGCACACTAGCTGAATCACAGACTTGGTTAATGCCAAGATGATCTTGAGTCTTCTGTTGCTTGCAGCTCAACCCAGTCCTAAGTAATATCCTCTATTTCTTTTAGAACCCTTGTTGTAGTCTGTAATTGTCTTTTCATTGCTTTGCTCATTTTTTTATTTTCCTCTCTCCTTAAAATATAACCTTCATGAGGGCAGGACACTCCTCCGGGTTTTGCTGCTGAAACATCGCTCCAGTGAATGTTAAAAGAATGAACGAACAAATTATTTATTTTGGGAATTGCAGACCTGAAGGAGTGAAAAAGATTCTGTTTGGAGGATTAGGATTGGCAGTGGAATTGACAAATTTTTTTCCCCCCTGCTCAAAAAAAAAAAAGAACTCTGATGAAATTAGCAGTAGATAAAAATTCATTTCTAGCTTCTAACAAGGAGCCACAAACAATGGAGGACATATAAATAGAGTAGCAGATTTATTAATAATACTTTCCTACTCCATTCGTGATCTTTTGATGACAACCCTACCGGAGGCACGCTTTATCAGGCACTAAAGCAATTTAGATGCTGTCACATGCCTTTCTTGATATATACGTATTAGACATAAAGCAGTTTTCTGTTCTTTAGCTTATTTTAGTATATAATTAAAACTCTGACTGTCTGCTACTAAGCAACGGAGCATGGCAGAGGTTGATCACATCCTATCACAAAGATAGAAAGAGGAAAAATAATCAAAATAATCATACACATTCTTCTAATCAGCCTTCAGATCTTAATTATGTTTTAACTCCTTTGTTATGCCGAAGGAAGGCAATGCTTATTGGCATTTAAAGGACACTCTCACTTCTCTGCCTAAGTTCAATCTAGTTCTTTCATTTGGATCCTAGTCCATTTATGGAATCCTTTTAGGGGCATTTAAGGTCACAGGGGTGATAGAAAACAGAGAGATGTCAGGAGGTTTAGGTCCCAGTGAGCACACAACTTGTTACGTGTGCGCTGGGATGCAGCCAGATTCTAAACTCCGGAGAATGGAGATTGGGGTGAAAGTGCATACAAGGCTGAAGGTGGGGTGGGGGCGGGGGAGGAGTGATGTAGGTTTGCACTATTGATGGATGAGCAAGTACACACACACACACACACACACACACACACACACACACAAAACAGCCCTTTACCACCTTCTCTGTCTCAAGGTCTGACCTCTGAGGTTTCAATTGTGTGTTTCTGCTTCCAAAGACGCCTTTCCATCAGATTCTTAACAACTTTCATATTAGTGGTGATGTTGTTGTTGTTGTTAGGGGCAGTTGCGTCAGTTCCGACTCATAATGACCCTATGTACAATAGAACAAAACACTGCCCCATCCTGTGCCATCCTCACAATCATTGCTATGTTTGAGCCCATTTTTGCAGCCACAGTGTCAATCCATCTCATTGAGGGTGTTCTTCTTTTTCACTGACCCTCTGCTTTACCAAGCATGATGTCCTTCTCCAGGGACTGGTCCCACCCGATAACATGTCCAAAGTATGTGAGACAAAGTTTCGCCATCCTTCCTTCTAAGGAGCATTCTGGCTGTACTTCTTCTAACACAGATTTGTTCGTTCTTTTGGCAGTCCATGGTATATTCAATATTCTTCAGCAACACCATGATTCAAATACGTCAATTCTTCTTCAGTCTTCCTTATTCATTGTCCAGTTTTTGCATGCATATGAGGTGATTGAAAACACCATGGCTTAGGTCAGGCACACCTTAGTCCTTAAAGTGACGTTTTTGCTTTCAAAAACACTTTAAAGAGGTCTTTTGCAGCAGATTTGCCCAATGCAACGAGTTGTTGGATTTCTTGACTGCTGCTTCCATGGGCATTGGTTGTGGATGCAATTGTTGATTGTTCATTGCCATCAAGTTGATTCTGACTCACGGCGACCCTGACTGTGCCGAGTAGAACTGTTCCATAGAGTTTTTAAGGCTGTGACCTTTCGCAGGCAGATTGCCAGGCCTGTCTTCTGAGGCATCTCTGGGTGGGTTTGAAATGCCAGCCTTTCAGCTAGCAGTCAAGTGCTTAACTGCTTGCACCACCTACAGACTCCATGTTAATGGTTATTTCTTTAAAATTGTTGAAAACGCAACAGTTTCGAAGAATGTGTTCAGAGGGAATACTTCATGCTTTTGTTTTGACTACGTCCTCCCTCAACTCCCAGAAAATTTTCTGAATATGAACCTCATTCATTCATCCATTCACTTAATGAAATTTTCTGAGCCTCCATTATGTACCAGGTACTGGTCTATGTTCTGGAGCTATAATGGTAGACAAAGCCAACACATTTGCCGGTGTGGAGCTTCCATTCTGCAGTGAAAGGCAGATAAAAAATAAGAGAAGCTCTTTCCAAAAAAGGATGACTAGTTACCATATATTGAAGTGTTATTATGCCAGACACAGCATACTTTCATAGTTTCTTCATGCCAACCAATGAAAGAGATACAGAGGGTGTGTAGCTATAGCACAGGGCTCTAGAGATGGACTGTCTGGATTTGAATCCTAACTCTGCCTTGTACTGGCTGTGTAATCTGTGAATCACAGCAATCTGATCCTGTTGTGCATAGGGTCACCATGAGTTGGGCTGATTTGGCAGCAGCTAACAACAACAATAAATCTTAAGCAAGTTACTAAATCTTTACTTGCTTCCATTTCCTTATCTATAAAATGGGAATTCAACCTTATAGAGTTGTTGGGAATTATTTAATCTATTTATAGATTTTACAGTAGTACTTGAGTTATACACTATGAGTGCTGTCTTAGTTATCTCATGCTGCTATAACAGCTTTAACAAAGAGAAATTTATTTTCTCATAGTCCTGTAGGCTACAAGTCCAAATTCAGGGCATCAGCTCCAGGAGAAGGCTTTCTCTCTCTGTCAGCTCTGGAGAAAGGTCCTTGTGATGCATCAGTCTTCCCTTGGTCTGGGAGCATCTCAGCGCAGGGACCTCAAGTCCAAAGGACGCACTCTGCTCCTGGCACTGCTTTCTTGGTGGTATGAGGTTCCTCTGTCTTTCTGCTTACTTCTCTCTTTCATCTCTTACAAGAGATAAAAGGTAGTGCAGGCCACACTGCAGGGAAACTCCCTTTACATTGGATCAGGGATGTGACCTGGGTTAGGGTGGTGTTACAATCCTGCCCTAATCCTCTTTAATGTAAAATTACACTCACAAAACGGAGGGCAACCACACAACACTGGGAATCACGGCCTAGCCAAATTGATACACCCATTTTTTGGGGGACACAATTCAAGCCATGACAAGTGCTCTCTATGAGCCACCATTTTACAGATAAAGAGATGGAGGCATAGAGAGGTTGAGCAACTTGTCTCAGTCCATTCAGCTAATGAACAGTGGGAACCAAATTCAAACCCAAGTCTCTTTGACTCCACGGTTTGTACCCTTGCTAACAATTTGGATTAGCTCTTCTAGTAAAGTCTCTTAACCTCTTGGAGGATCAGTTTCTGTATCAGCAATCTGACCATGATAACACCAAATGGCTATCCTCACAGTCTGTTGTGAAATTGAGCCCCCGTAAGGTATTTGAAAATGTTTTGAAAACTGTAAAACACCACAGTAAATGTAAGTTGCTATTATTATTACGGATTTGTTTCTATATTTGATACTTTAATTTGATCGTGGTGAGTCATGCTAGCCTATTTGTCAGCAAAGGCTTTCTGTTTAATCATTCATGCTTATCACAGGACCTGTTAGCCAGCTGCAAGTCTCTATGTTGCCTCCTTGGAGTCCTCTGTCGGTTACAACATCTTTTGGAAATGATTCCTTTTGCCAGTTCTCCTCTAACTGGGGAAATATGGAAGAAGAAATACAGATGATAGGAACCTGAAGCCGTCTACAGGTTTGGATTCTTGTTGGATGTTCTATGAAAGTGTAAGTGATTCGGGGCAGAGGGTGAGGACACTTAAACTACTGGCAAAAAGCATGGAGACAGAATCCAAAGTACGTGAGCCTAACTGAGGGGCGTTCATTGAAATGGTTCTTTAACAACACCACAATTTGAGCATATCTATTTTTCTTCTCTCTGCCTTTTTCATTGTCCAGTTTTCATATGCATATGAGGTGATTGAGAAGTCCAAGGAATTTGAGCATTACACTCTTTTAAGAACTATCTATATATGATCAAATTGATAACAGAAACTCAAAAGGTTAGATAGGAACCCTAGGGGGCGGTGAGTTGATGTGAATGGGGGAGAAACAACTCAGAGAAGGAGGATGAGAATGGTTGCACAACACTAAGGATGTAATCAATGTCTCTGATTTGTACATGTAGAAACCGTTGAATTGGTGTATGTTTTGCTGTGTATATTCTCAACAAGAACAAAATAAATAAAATTAAGAAGAAAAGACCAAGGCATGAAGATGGCACAGGACGGACAGCGTATCATTCTGTTGTACGTAAAGTCTCCGTGAGTCTGAGCTGACTTGACAGCAACTGACAATGACAAAAACATTGAACTGTTAGAGGGGCATCTCTGAAAATCCAGAATAGTCAAGCCTACCTCGAGGAAACCAAGTTATGGTCTCAGAACCCTTCCTCCTCGCTAGCAGGTATGGCCTTCTGTGGGTTCCAAATAACCTTTAAGTGGCCACCCCTGTCATGTAACTTGGGAAACATTTCATCCTCCTGAATTCAAGTGACTCCACAGAAGGAAACAACGTGATTTCCCTAACTCAAGTCAAGATATTCCTTTTGACCCAGATTTATGTAGACCAATGGAAGCCCTTCTCCTCAACGCACAGCATGAGGGGAGGTATGTAATGTTCCTCTTTTCTGGAGTCACCCATTCTCTAACATCTTCGGCAACTGCACTACCAAAAGATTTCCAACCATCTCAGATTCTCTACAGCCAAGACGTACACCACTTCCTTTGGGGGAGTGTGTGGGAGGGAGGGATGAAAATTGATCCCTATTAAGGTCATACAGGCCATAGAAAAGAGCTGGAGTTAGGGGGGGCTGACAGAACTGTCCTAAAACAATTAGCTACATTAGGAAAAAGCAAAACATACATTCATATGTAGATGCCAGTACTTTCATATTACATATATTCCTAGTGGGGGATGGGGAAGAGAATTCTAAAGAGTTCATGCTAACCTGCTCCACAGTTTTTCCTCTTAGGGTTTTATAATCTTCCTACCTATGAAGAATTGGGAGCAGTGGTGGTTCAGGGGTAGAACTCTCTCCTTCCATGCGGGAGACCCGGGTTAGATTCCCAGCCAATGCACCTCATGTGCAGCCGCTACTTGTCTGTCATTGAAGACTTGTGTGTTGTTATGATGCTGAGCAGGTTTCAGCAGAACTTCTGGACTAAGACAGACTAGGAGGAAAGGACTGGCAATCTACCTCCAAAAGTCAGTCACTGAAAACCCTACGGATCACAAATGGCCTTCTCCACAACCAGTTATGGGAATGGCACAGACTGGGCAGTGTTTTGTTCTATTAAGAAACAGAAGCTGACATGGCCCTTGTCTCTATCCCTCTCTCAGCACCTGAACCATTATTCTGCTTCTTTACGCAGGCTGACATCTCTGTTTATTCATCTATACACATAAAACCCCCCAGAAAGAGACAGCATGTATAGAAGCGACTGAGCGAGAGCAATGAGGTGGAGAAAAAACGTAGCTGGTCACCATCAGCCAATGAATTGTCTTCATAGGAATCAGATGTCGATCCTTGACCCAATCAGTGATGTTGGGGACAAAGTGACCTTGCAAGACTTATCAATGAAGAAGTAGTAGGATGACCGCCCTTTCCAGAGTGTCTCTATTTTTGGTACTCTCTGGAACTTGTTTCCCACAAAAGGGGCCAACTCCTATTATCTATGCCCTCAATCCTACATTACAGATAGTTAAACATCAGATACATTGTCATACCTAAACTGTATTAAGGGTCTTCCTAATGTGGCAATGCTCACATTACCTTTTAAAGTAGTTATTACTTTTTTTTTTATGAGTGGAGCCACTCAGCTCTTACGTATCTAAGAGATTCTTAATAGCTAGCCACGAGCAACCTTAGGTGCACACTTTAAAAAACAGATTTACATGTGGATCTGTGCACAACAGACTTCATGATTAAGATTCTGTACGTAAAGTACCATAAGAAGTAAAACATAATCTGTGCCCTCAAAGAGTTTTAATCTAGAGTAGATGAGGACATATACAAGATTTTAAAGTTCTCTCCAAGTCCAGCAGTGAAATGGGTAACTAAATTGACTCCCTGAGACTAACAACAACCCCCCAAAATTCCTTCAAGAACATTTTTTATTTTGCATGTAGAAGTTCTAACTACTTTCTTCCTAACTTCTTTTCCTGGCTCGATTGTGCTTAGCAGTTGGCTACCACTCAGGAAAGCATTGCAATTGTAGGCACTAGCTTAGCCAAAAGGCCATGTTTTTGCTTTAGGGTAAACTTGTTAAAATTGGGAACTCAGCCAGGCTCATCCATCTAAGAACATTGTGAAAGCGTCTTACGGTTGTTCATCTAGCCACGGTCTAATTAATTTTCAAGTGGACAAAGTAGCTTCTTGGGCCACGAAACAAGCATTTTCATTCATTTAAGTGGAGCTGGATTTGCCCCGGAGCAGGGTCACGAGAAATTCTAATGGCTCCTTCTCTCCTTTGTGTGTCCTCAGGAGAGCTTTGCGTTGATGTCAACAAAGCAAGATTTGTGCTCCGGGCAGTTGGAGCAGAATAGTTTCCAGAGAGCCAAGTTCTTTGACTTCCCCTAGAAGGAAAGGGTAAAGGATGGAGCATATGGGAAGGCTCTCCAGGCCCTTTTGCATTATTGGATTTAGCTACGTTCACATAATGAAATTGTTGAGATTGTTTAAACCTTCTGCGGGGACTTCTGTTAGCACAGAAAAAAACTTGTACTAAAGCCATAAGAAGATTGTATTATAGATTTAATGGAATCTTTTTTATCTTTTGCCTGGTGTTCTGTGTGGGGACTGACATTTGTTTCTGGGCACGAAGCCAAAGGTCTATTTAATTTCTCCCTAAAATTTCCCATGGTCACTGATACTGTTCTCCTAGGTGGAGGTTTTATAAATGAATAACTAAAGACAAGTCAGGCAAAAGAAAGGTTGTGAGTCCTTGCTGTTAACATACTCCAAATAACGTTTGGAAGCCTTTTTTTTTCCCTTAGGTGGTAATTTTGCAGAGTAAACTTGATACCACCTATGACCAAAACCCAAACCAAACCTGTTGCTGTCGAGTTGATTCTGACTGATAGCGACCCTATAGGACAGAGTAGAACTGCCCCATAGGGTTTCCAAGAAGCTGCTGGTGGATTCAAACTGCCAACCTTCTGGTTAGCAGCCGAGCTCGTAGCCACTGCGCCACCAGGGCTCTGATACCACTGATACAGCAGCATATTCTTGAACCTACAGGAAAATGGTGCACTGATATCATTCCAACTTCAATGAAATATTGAACTTTTTATCTTTGTCCCGAGATCACATCTGTGATGAAATAAGGCTTGCCTAGGAAAATGCAGGTTTACTTACCTGGGATGAATTCTCATGAGCGGTTGACGCTGTATTACTTTTCTATTTTATTGCATTTAGGATTTCGGGGGATAATGGCATTTTTTATTCGTAATTTAAAATTTTATTTTATGTATTTATTTTTAGATTTTCTAGGCAGTTCTTTGCCAATTAAGACACAGAATTTTTTTTCCTAAGAAAGAAATTGAGAGAGAAGGAAGGAGGGAGGGACGGAGAGAGGGAGGGAGAGGAGAGAAGAGAGAGACAGTTCTGCCTGTGCTTGTTACCCTGCTGTGAGAAACTGACCACCCTGGTAATCAGCTTCACAGAAGGACCCTCATGACAGTTTGATTGTTTAAAAAGCACCCCATCTTCTTCCAGGTAAAGGACAGTCACAGAAAATCCTTCTCCCCGAACACAGAACAATCTTTTCTCTTTTGAAATGTCCCCAGACTGATGTTCTCTTGCCCCCTGCAGCCAACTAAGGACTGTCAAGTATATCCGAAGATCAATTAGAAAGCCACCCCTTTCCAACAATTTCTCTTTATAGGACTCTTGCCAATCAGACACTGTATTTCCCTTTTAACTTTATAAAACATACTCTCTTTTCTAACACCATTGAAACACTGCTGGAATGAAAGTGATGGCAGATGGGTTCCCTTTGCTGCAAGTTTAGGAATAAACAGCCTTTGTTAATTTTGTCTCAGACTTAGTTTGTCTTTGACAGAGGTATGCCCAACTTAGAACAATACCTGGCCCATAAAAGAACTAGATATTTACTCATTCAACAAATATCTACTGATTCCCTACTATGTGCCAGGCACTGTTCTCAGCAATGAGATGTAAAATATTTAACTTGCTCTCTGTCCAAGTATACTAGGGTGAATTCAAGTATTCCACAAGTGACATTAATTTGCCATTCCTTCCCGTTGCCACCCAGTCAACTCGGACTCATGGCAGTGCGCCATAGTGCTTTCAATGGCTGATTTTGCAGAAGTAGATTGTCAGGCCTTTCTTCTGAGACGCTTCTAGGTGGACTCGAACCTTCAACCTTTCGGTTAGCTGTTGAGCACGTTAATATTTGCACCACTCAGGGATTAATTTGTCATTGTTGTTGTTGTTAGTTGCCCTTGAGTCGATTCTGACTTGTGAAGACCCCGGTGAAAACCCCTGCTCCACGGGGTTTTCAAGGCTGTGACCTTTTGGAAGCAGATTGCCAGGCCTGTCTTCTGAGGTGCCTCTGGGTGGGTTCGAACCGCCAGACTTTTGGCTAGTAGTCAAGTGCTTAATTGCTTGTCCACCAGGGACTTCTAATTTAACATTAGCAATGTTTATTGAAATATAAACCTGCCTTTTATAGTTTAGAAGGAGCCCTGGTGGCACAGTGGTTAAGTGCTTGCCTGCTAACTGAAAGGTCGGTGGTTCGAACCCACCAGCCGTTCTTAGGGTGAAGGATGTGGCAGTCTGTTTCTGGAAAGATGTATAGCCTTGGAAACCCTATGGGGCAGTTCTACTACGTCCTGTAGGGTTTCTATGAGTCGGAATTGACTCGATGGCAGTGGGTATGGTTTTTTGGTTTGTAGTATAGAAAGGACTGGTTTCTCTTTTGTAAGTTCAATATGACATCATAGAGTACTTGAGATTAGAGTAGGTGTTATTATTTTGTTGGTGTCATCACACTACTATAGGATTTGTGATTAGAAAGTCTTTATGTTTTCAAAGAAAAGAGTAAATTAATTGCCACTTTAACGGAAGAGCTTTCTCTGGCTGGTGAAATATGCTCTTTTTTTTTTTTTTTAAATTTCTAGAACTATAACATAATTATATATAGACAATATTCCTATTTCACCCACATTTTTATATTATCTACATTTAATCAAGATTGAATGAAAAAGAATATTTTCAAAAAACAAGCAAAAACAATGGAAAGCAAGACGTTCTGCCCAACATAAACATATTTCTGTTTAGCAAATAAGAGTAGATAAAACATTCCATTTCTCTTCTCACATAACAGAATAGTCTATGCTTACTGTATTAGTTAACAAATTCAAGTCTGTTTATTTTGTTTGAAATTCCACTTCATCCATAAATTACAGCTTTGCACAATAACACCAGAAGGACAATATCATCGTTTGCTTTTACAATCATCTCAGCCTACAAAATTCTGTTCTATTGTAAGCTTGCTGTTATCAAGCCATGTTTTTTCCTCTTTCCAGGGTCTCTCTACTAATATCTTTCAAAGTATTTAGACACTCAACAATGTTTTTGCTATCAGTGCAGACTTCTATAGAGCTGGCGGCCCAGTGTGATGACCAAATAACCCTTGACTATTTATCTTTCCACAAGTCATTATTTCGCGAGGGCTTGGAGAAGCTGAATTGCAGCGTGTGCAATGGGGAGGGGAAGGCTTCTCCCGCTGAAGCTGGTTTGTTCCATTGGACAATGAGGCCTTTTCTGCTTGGCTTTCTCTTTGGGCACACACACAATGAGATGGTTCAGGGGAGGGGAGGGATGAGGTAGATCATTTATAACAACGATTCCCACACTTTCTAGAATAAGGAATTTTTAGATGTTAAAAAAAAATACATTTGTTGTAATTAGTTTTGGTTTAACTGTTTTTCTAACTGCGAGGAAACTATGTGTACTTGAGAAAACATTCAACTGTGAAAAATAAGCCTCTCTTTCTCCCTAAACCAAACGCCCATTGCGTCGAGTTGATTCTAACTCAAAGTGACCCTATAGGACAGAATAGAACTGCCCCATAGGGTTTCCAAGGCTGTAAATCTTTGCAGAAGTAACTGCCTCATCCTTCTGTGGAGGAGCGAGTTTGAACTGCTGACCTGTCAGTTAGAAGCCAAGTGCTTAACCACAGTGGCACCAGGACTCCACTTTTCTCTTCCTAGTTCCCTGTTTTCCTTCTCAGAATTACATTCTTTTATTCACTCTACAAGTGCTTATTGTGTGCCTCTTCTGTGTCATGCGTTCTGCAGGCCACTGGAAATACAGAAATGAACGAGACAGACAGTTCTTGCCCTCGAGGAAGGAAGAGCCTAATGGAGGATATAGATGTTAGATTGTTTCTAGTGTTTCCTTAGAATACTTTCTATATATATACACATGTAATATGGATTCTCACTCTTTCCTTTTAAAAAACAGTGATTTATTATACATATGCTTTTGTGTTTTATTTTATTCCTGTAACAGTATGTAGAGGGTTTTTTTTTTTTTTTTTTTTTTACTGTACAACATTCTTTCTCCCTTCCAAGGAGCACCCTCGTTTTATTATGGGAAATCTCCTCTTTCTCATTTTGCATGCTCCTTGTGAGATTGTAAATTGTTAGGTATGTGACCCAAGCTGTCTCTCCTTAGAATCTTAACCAGAGTGACTCAGGGATTGAACCAAGATTTGAAGGGTGTTGCCAGCATCCAGACAAGATGGTGGATGCCGAATGGTCTGGAGTTGTCAATTCCTATTCTGCTCATTAGTCTCTTGTCCATTCTGTGGACTAACTCATATTGCTCCAGTTAGTTTTATTTTGGCTTGGGTAAGCCAGATTTCTGTGGCTTGCAACCAAAGTTACTTAACCAAGGACATGCATTATATCAGCAAATACAGACCTACATCGTTCTTTGTAAATGACTGCATGCCATTTCTTTATGTCAATATATCCTGGTTTCTTTACCTCACCCCCTAGTAGTGAACACTTATTGTTTCTAGTGTTCTGTTATCAATAAATACTACTTGTATGTCCTTCTTTGGACACACGTGTTAATATATGTTTGGAAATAAATTTTTAGAAGTGGAAGAGCTGGGACAAAGGAGATGTATATTTTTAATAACATCAAACAGTGTTGAAGGCCCTCATGTGAGAATAGTTGTTCTATTGTAACTATTGACTGAGGATTTACATAATTAACAAATATTTCCAATAACTCTTTCTGGTTGCTAACTAAAATTTATAAAAGATAATTCATTCTACATTTTTAAAAACTTGGAACATACATAAAAATACAAAGAAAAGCCAACCATCAAGCCGCTTGTAATTCTCACACCCACAGCGGTAGAATTACCTTCATTTTTTTTTTTAAGTCCCATTTTATAGTTGTTTTTGGAGAGGATTGTTATCAATAAGCAACTCAATCAGAGCTGGAAGCAGAGGTCTTTAAATATATTTTTTAATTTCCAAGTATGTGACTTTACTTTTTATTTTTCGCTTCGAATGTAATTGCTAGTGGTCAGAGGAGACACCCTGTATGGTTTGAGCCCTTTGAAATTCGCTGGGACTTGCTCAATGATCAATTTTGGTTAAAATTTGTGTGTGTGTCTGTAAAAAATGTGTCTTCTCTGGGTTGTGGGCAGTACTCTTCATACATGCTTTAAGTTGGGTTTGTTAATTGTGTTACTCAAATCTTCTATATCCTTAATGATTTTATGTCATCTGTCAGTAACAGAGAAAGGTATGTTAAAGTTTCCTACAATGATTATGGATTTTTTCTGTTTCTTCTTATAATTTTGTCAATTTTTGTTCCATATGTTTCAAGGCCAAGTTGTTAGGTGCTTACAAATTTATAGTAGCTATATTTTCCAGGCGAGTTGAATATGTATCAATTTAAATTGCCTCTCTTCAACTTTAGGAATGTTTTTGACTTAAAATCTATCTTATCTGTTATTTCACAGCTTTCTTCTTTTATTTTTTTAGTTTGTAAGGCATATATTTTTCCATTTTTAAAAATCTTTTACTTTCAACCTAGTTGGGTTTATTCCTTGTAAACAGCTTATCAATTTTTTGTCTGTCTTTTAATTTTTGTCTTTTAAATGGAGGATTTGGTACATTTCTATTTAATCTAATTATTGGAGGGTTTTCTACCTGTCTCCCCTGTACTCTCTTCTTTATTTTCTACTTCTTTGTATTATTTTGGTTGAGTTAAATTAATAAAAGAGCTCTTATTATCTAATATTTGTCTCTATGAGTTTGAAAGTTATACTTACATTCTTTTGGTAGTTACAATAGATTTTTACATCATTCTTGACTTATCAAAGTTGAATATTTGTATTTTTAATCCTTTCTTGGATAATTCGAGGACTTTATCCCCTACTGATTAATATAGCATTGTGTATTTCAGTTTTATATATTGAATAAGTCAAGAATACATTATTGTTATTATTTTGTACTTCTAATATTCATTGGACATAGCCACATATTTAGCATTTTTGTTGCTCTTCACTCTTTTTTGCATCTCTATGCTTTCATCTGGGATAATCTTCCTTCTGCTTAAAGAAAATTCTTTAATGCATCATTTAGTGAGGATCTGCTTGTGACAAGTTCTTTTAGATATTTGAATGAAAATGTCTTTATTTTGCCTTCATTGAGTATTAATTTTTTTAATTTGCCAGTTTGACAGGTGATATTGGTATTTTGTTGATTTAGCTTGCATATGTTTTATATATTTACTAGAATTTTTCTCTCTTTTCTTGGATACTTAATTTCCTACAATGTTAAGAGCATCTTTTTGGCGGGGAGGTGGAGGAGAGGCTAAATTATTCATACAACTGAAATTACATTACTATTTATATTTCTGGTAACCTACCTGTTTATTGTGTCTCTGTGTCAATGTACACACACAGACATAAGCTGCCTGTCTAAGAGCTGCCTTTGGCTCTTTATATGGCAATAAGTTGGCTCTTTATATGGGCAAGCCTTTTGTTAACGCCACCAAGGCTTCTAAACTATTCTTGACAGTCACTCTGATTTTACACGGCAAACTTTTATTCCTTGATGAAGCTGATCACTTCATAAGGGTGTCTTGGTCACTCAAAAAGATATCTTGGTATCATAAAAAGATGTCAGAAAGTTAAAAACCATGTTAAACACCAACTTTATTATTCTATAGATGCAATAATCAAAGACAACTTGGTGACCATCAACCTTTAGAGATCAACAGGATCCTAGAGAAACATAGCCTGGCATCCATGATCTCTGAGAAATTCAGAGAGGTACAGGTTAGTCCTATCTTCTAAGGCTTCCAAGATATTAAAAATAAAGAAATGCCTAAACTGATTTACAAAATTTATAGTATTTTTTGAAGTTGGACTTTATCAAATTAAAAATTTTAATAGCATACAAAATGCAAGGCAACGTATTTGTGCAAGTCGCAAGTAACAGTTTTTTTAAATAAATATTAATTAGCAGCGTACTAGACACAGTGAAGGCAGATAATGATACACACGTTTAAAGTTTTGTAGAAAATGCGATCTACTTTCCATCCTCAAGCGTCTTTCTCTGATTATGTATAAAATCATATATAGGTCATGTTTAAACATCTACAGCTAAGGCTTCTGGTGGCTGTAAGGCCCAGGCCAAATGACCTCTATGGTCAAATATTAGCCTTCTTCCCACCCCTTACTGGTCTTGCCAATGTTCTGTCTCATTGTACTGATGATAAAATGAATGACCAGAAGGTGAAGTGTTTTACCCAACACTTTCTCAGTGAGTGGCAGGGCCAGGACTGGAGCCAAGACTCCGACTCCTGGACCAAAGTCTTCTTAACTGTACAACACTTTGTATGTTCTTACTCTTCCCTGCAATGTTTTAGAAGAGGAATCTTTCTTTTGAAATTGTTTTGACAGGAAAAGACAGTCTCTGGGTAAGCGAAGCTCACTCCTTTAATCAGATATTTTATTTCGAGCACTTATTTCAGAAGTTGTGTTCATCCCTTTATCCTCCTGCCCCCATTAACATTATTTATTGTTGGGTAGCAGTACCCCAAAACTTACTGGTTTAAAACAACAAAGATTTATTATTTCTCTCAATACTTGGGTCAGAAATTGTGGGCAGTTCTTCTGTTCCATGTGGGGTAGACTAGGCTGGAAGGTATAAGATATTACTTACACATCTGGCGTTGCATCTCTGTGCTTTTCCCTGTGTCCTGTATCCGTCCGTGTGGTGTCTCATCATGTGGATTCTGGACTAAGCTTCTTCAGAGCTTGGCATTTGGCTCCCGAGAATGAAACTTTTAAATCCTTGACCAGAACCGGCAGTGTCATCTCTACCGCATTCCATTGGTCAAAGCAAGTCACAAATCAGGCCCAGATTCAGAAGAGGGGAAATAGAATCTCCCTCTTGATGTTTGGAGTGACACGCATGTACAGGGAGGGAAGGAACTCATGGAGGCCATCTTTGGATACTCTTCACCACTCTCTCTTAGCAAACATTTCATATTTCTTTTCTTAAGACCAGAACATATTGCTAGTTTCAAACTTGTATTTATTTTAAAGCATCCGTTAGAACATGAGTTGGACATATGTTTGCCCACTTGGTCCTTTCCTTATCAACTAAAGATAGAATAGACTTGTTCTAAACAAGCCTTAGTTAATGCAAAGTGCGTAGGCCACCCCTATAGTAGCTTGGATTATAATCAAGAATTCATGTAATGTTTTAGTTTTTCATTTGCTTCAGCCCTTCTGGTATTAACCAATAAAAGAATTATAGTTTTAATAACTAGTTGACATAGCTGATTTTTATCGATTTTAATAAATAATCAAACACGCCTAAAAGCAAAAACATCAAACAATGATTCAGATCCCTAAAACCTTGCCTGCACTAATCACAAAACTCAGTTAAATGACTAAGATAAAAGCAGATTAGTGTCATTAGACAAAAAAAAGAGCATGCATCAATTACAGAATATAAGTCTTATCAGTTTGCTTCATAAAAACCTGAAATGCTAAATGAGCAGCTGTGCTCTTACACATTTGTAGAATGCTTCAGCCTCTTGTTTTAAATAGTTACCCAAAGGAAACCAATAAACACAGAAGGAGGAGTGACAGAAAAATTGTGGATTGAGTATCTACCCTTCCTTCATTATATTCTTTCCTATGTTATTCTTGATCTGACTCATAGTGACCCTATAGGACTGAGTGGAACTGCCCATAGGGTTTCCAAGGCTGTAAGCTTTATGGAAGCAGACTGCCACATCTTTCTCCTGTGGAGTGGCCAGTGGGTTCAAACCTCTGGCCTTTTGATTAGCAGCCAAGTGCTTTAACCACTGCTCCACCAGAGCTCCTTCATGAGCGCTATAGAGTTTGGCAAAGGAAAACACCGAGAATCAGAGAGAAAGTAAGTAGTCCAAGGGCCCACAGCTAGTGAGATGTAGAACTGGGATTCCACCCAATACTCAGTGCTTACCAAAGTCCACATTCTTTCCACTACTCTCATGCTGTCTCTCAAAGGAAATAAAATTGTACCTTTTCCTGAGAAATGCCATTCATAGTCAGCTCTCGGGTTGGTCCTCTTCTACTATTAAACTCTCACCATAGCACCAAGGAGAGGATAGATATTATTCTTGTTGATGTCATTCTCAAGTCTTAGGATTTCTGTTCAATCTCCCTGACTTCCTTTGAATGACCGATTCATAATTCCATCATATGTAATCTCTCAGGAACAACTGGTTCCTGAGTGTTGCATATAATGTAGAGCACTGTTTTTCCTACTCTAAAGCATTACTCAAAGGTTCTTAAACTTTTTTGTGCTTCAGACGCTTTTGGCAGCATGGTGATAACTATGGACTCTTCGGATTAATGTTTCTAAATACACAAAATGAAATGCAAGGGAAACCAATTTTATTGAAATAGAATTTACATACCTGAATTTAAATTATCTCAAGGAAAAAAAATGTTGGGGGCGGGTAATGAGTTTATTGGGTGAAAGAACTAGGTCAGAAGTCAAATCTGGCCTATCATCTATTTTTGTAAATTTTATTGGAACACAGTTACTCTCATTCACTTATGTATTTTCTATGGCTGCTTTAGTGCTATAATAGAGTAGTTGCAACAGAGACCCACAAAGCCTGAAGTATTTACTATCTGGGCTTTTGAAGAAAAAGTTTGCTGACCCCTAAACTAGGAAGTCTAGGAATGGAGATGATTTCAGGGTCAAATGACTCAGACCATTTTTGTTAGCTTTATCTGTCTCTCCTTCCCGCCTCACCTCTCACCCCAACTCACTTCTCTTTTTGACTTTCTATTGTCCGTCTGTCTTGCAACAGATAAGTTTTGTCCATGAGATGTGGGGAGAGATTTACATCATCTCAGCTTAGTGATCCCCGAGGAAAGAAAGCTTCACTCACCTACATCTATCTGTAAAATTACAGAGAAGGATTCTGATTCTTCTGGCTTGGTTACAGGCCATTTCTTGGGCAGATCACTGTGGTCAGAGGAATGGGATATTGTGATTCATTCATTCATTCAACAAATACTCATTACTGTATTTAGGTGCTGTGGGTTCAGCAGTGAACAAGACACTTAGTCACTGCTTTCACAAGAATGGCACTGTAGTAGAAGAGAACAAGCTGTGGATAAGCAAATCATGGACAAGATCATTTCGGAAGGTGGCATGTGCCAGGCCAGGCTAGGTGCTTACCTCTGTGAATTGGGGTTGAGGCACATGATGTAGCAGGGGGTAGAACCCAAAGGCAAGTGGAATGTGCTTTAACCAGGAGAAAGGCCTGCTTGGGTGGAGCTGACATGGAAGGCCTGGAATAGTAGAAACTTTAATTTTGTAAAACTCATATGAAGTAAAAATGTATATTAGACATTCTGGTTCTTGAAAATCTTTTGGCACCATCACCATGTTGAACCATTTTCTGTTTCTCCTATTCCTATCCTCCCTTCTCTCTCCCATTTTCTTTTTCCTCTGCGGTCTCTAAAGACACAAACTCTCCCATTTTCTTATGCGGAGCAACACAGTTTTTTCTAGCTCCTTCTCCAAATTTCATTTCAGGTCTCCTTTGAATATCTAAGAATTTGGCCAAAGCTTTGAACGTACCTATTGACAGAGTCTGGCCTACTGCAGTCTTAAATTTAGGGCCCTTCCTCTCTCCAGAAATAAAGGGGGAGTTTGTTTCTTTCTATTAGTCAATCATATCATATATAATTTGTCTGAAATCTTAACAAAAGCCTACTTTGGCCTATGACTGCTTGTATTTAATCCAAACTTGAGGGAGGGAAAAGCTCCCAAAACTGCATATGATCTCGAAATGAACATAGATTTTTAATTTTTTTTTTTTTTATTATGGAAGTGAAATCAATTGGTTAAGAAGTTTCTGAAAAAGAAACTGGGGTATTTCAGTTCCATTTGTCTAATAGCACAGAAAACAAAGATTGGGAAAATCTGATAAATTCTATTCAAACATGACCTGGGAGAGAATCCAAGAAACCAAGCTATAAAGCAAATAAAGTACTTGCTGTTATGAAGCATGGAAGCACAGTGATCTCAGACCCAAGCAAGGCAATAATCACTATTCACATTATGTTTTAAAATACAATTACTAAGAGACACTTGGAGAAACATATTCTGGAGTGGCAGATGAAATAATTTCTCACAGGCATTCTGGCAATCAGGAATGGCCATAATATGGGCTGGAAGGCAATATGACCTTTGGTCCAGAGGAGTCAGGATAATTGTGTCAACTGTCTCCATCATCCCTGTCTGAGCTCCCTCCCAGATAGAGCAAGAGGGCCTGATGGGGTAGGGAGAAGCCACTTAAAACTGAAGTTATGAAACTTGACATCGTTTTCTAGAAGCAGTGTCTGTTGGCCTCTGGAGAAGCTACAATCTCCTTTGCCTACTGTGGTAGGCTGAAAAAAATGCCCCCTTTCCTTGCCAAAGATGTCTACATCTTAATCTCAGGAACCTGTGAATATGTCACCTTATATGGCAAAAGGGGCTTTGCAGATGTGATTTAAAGATCTTGAGATGGAAAGATTTTCTTGGATTATCTAGGCGGGCACAATATAATCATCAGGGTCCTTCCAAGCAAAAGAGGGGGGCAAAAGTGGGTCAGAGAGAGAGTGGAAGATGGTTTGCTGTTGGCTTTGAAGATGGAGGAAACGGCTACAAGCAAGACTGCAGGAAGCTTCTAGAAGCTGGAGAAGGCAAAGAAACAAATTCTCCTTTACAATCTCCCAAAGAACACAGCCATGCTGATACTCTGATTTGAGCCCATTGAGACTGATTTTGGACTTCTTACCTCCAGAACTGTAAAATGATAAATCTATGTTGTGTTAAGTAACTAAGTTTGTGGAATTTGTTACAGCAGCAAGAAGAAACTAACATACCTACTTACCCCTTCTCACTCTACCCTCAGGAAGGGCCTTGATACACCGAGTCAAACCATAGGACATGGATTGGGCCACAGTTTATAAGGCGCAACTGTGAGCGTGGTATTGAGAAAAGTGGGGTTTTGGTGTGGCAAGGTTTTCTGCGTCTTACCTTTGTTTTTCAATGGAAAGCTATAGTTTCTTTGGCTTCTTGGAAGCTCTAGTTTCTTGCATGGATGAGATGGTATGAGGGTCCTGTAGCCTTCTCTATCTTAGAAGGAAGCACGGTTGTTCCCTTTCATTTACCTTTAAAAAACCCAACAAAGAAAACAGTAGCAGTGTCTAGCTCACAGACCCTGGAATAAGACCATCTGGCTTTGAAGCATACTAGCTGTGTGATTTTAGGCAAATCAGTCAACCTTGCTTTCCTCATTTTTGAGAAAAGGAAAACAGTACCTACCTCATGAGTAATGTATGTGAAATACTTGAACAATGCCTAGAACATACTATGTAAATATGTATTATTATAATAATTATTTTAATTAGGTTCCAAAGTTGACTGAGTTTTGCTCCTGGCTCTCTTATTATTAGATTTGTAATATTACACAATTTTTTCAAACTGAGTGAAACTCACTTATTTTTATTTGAAATACAGAAATAACAATAGTAACCTCCTCATAGGTTGTTATGAGAATTAAGATCAAACATAAAGCATGTTGCGCATAGTAAGTGCTCACTAATTTTCAGTTGTATTGCTACTGTGGACTACAGTCATTGTAGTTTCAGGCAAAGAGGACAGTAGTTGAATGCTTAAGCCTTATTCTTTTATTTAACTTCATCCTTTTCTTGTCTTCAGGATGGTAAGATTGAAACATCTGAGAAAAGCACTATTGCATTCTTATTCCATGACCATGCAGTTCAAAAGTGACATCCTCAGCCATGAGCCAAGGGTGTGAAAAGATGCTGTATAAACATGGAACATCTTCCTGGAATTATTTACTCAAAGGTAAATAATTTAGGTTTTTTTTCTTTTAAAACAAGCATGAAAACATGGCACATAGACAGATGCACCATGCCGACCCTCTATAGCAAAGACATGAAAAACTAAGTAAAACAGATACAAACATCAATCCTGGAACCCTAAACATCAAACGAAGGGCTAAATAATTAGATAAAACACTGAATGGAAGAAGAAACAAGAGGAAAACAGAGAATGAGGAGAGATACAGAGTGGAGGTCCCCTGTCAGCTATCATGGCACAGCATCGCTACCTGGGAGCACAGCCGGCAAAGACTCTGGACAGGGCGTACAGGAAGGCAAATTCACAGAGCTCCCAGCAGGAGACAGAGTACCTGGTAACCAGAGAAACATGCTTTCCCACCCCTCACCCTTCTGCCTTGTATGCCACCTCCCCTCCTTCCCAACAGTTCATGCAGCGCCATTTGGCTACAGAGCCACGAGCCTGCCACCACCCCAGATCTGCCCCACTCTCACCTACCAGCACTCACCATGCTATTGTTTTTCCCTTTCTTCCTTTTCTTTCTCCCTCCTACCTAGCCCTGTATGCCACCTCCCTGAGTCCACCCTGCCCCCACCCACAGGCTCCTGCCGTGCTGCCATTTTTTTTCTTTTTCTTCTTTCTTTTCTTTCTCCCTCTCACCTAGCCCCATACACCACCACCCCAACTTCCTGCTGTCCCCTGCCATGCCACTGTGGCTAAAGCATCCCTGGCAATCAGCTCTTCCACGGCACCAGGCCCACAAAAGCCCTGCCCTCCTGCCACTCAACTAGCTACTGAATGGTGGGAAGTGAGCCTGTACCATTCCCTGTTGGACACCCCTACCCATATGGTGAGGGGCTGTGAATGCTCTCACGCTGCTAGACCAACGTCAGAAGGCAGACAGAGCCTGCCCAGTCTGCTCCCAGCCACCTCACCAGACCAGTGTACAGCACAGTGGGCTTTCCCTGCCTGCTGCTGCCCTGCCCACACAGACAAGGTAGTGAGAGCTATATGTCCACAAATGAGCAAGCAGCAAAGCATGCCTGGCCTGCCTGCCCTGACATATCAAAGCAAAACACAAAAGCCAAACAAAACAAACTATTATACAATAAGTAAATAAAAGAAAATAATACCTTAATGTCTTGGAGACAGCAGACAATATCAAAACATATAAACAAGCAGGGCAAGATGGCTCCAACAAGTGGCCAAAATAAAGACTCAAATGACCTTCTGATAGAAGAAAAGGCAGTGGAACTACCTGATATAGAATTCAAAAGACTAATATTTAGGGCTCTCCAAGAGATTAGGGAAGAGATCAAGGAAAAAAACAGACAAAATCAAAGAAAAAGTAGACAAGATCATGGAAAACACAGACAAAAACAATGAAAACATAGCCAAAATCAAGGAAAACACAGACAAAGCAATAGAAGAATTCAGGAAAATAATACAAGAACAAAATGTCAAAATAAATAAACAATTAGAACTCATATAAAAACAGCAACAGCAATCCAAAAGATAAAAAACATAATTTGAGAAATGGACCATGCAATAGAAGGTTTTAGGAGCAAATCTGAAACAAAGGAAGACAAAATCAGCGAGATTGAAGACAAATCCACGTACGCCACTTTGCTTAGAAAAATCAGCGAAAGGAATGAAGAAAGCCTAAGAATTATGTGGGACACGATTAAGAGTGAAATTGTTTGTGTGATCAGAGTTCCAGAACAGGGGTAGAAAATGGAAAATATAGAGATGATTGTTGAAGATTTGCTAGCAGAAAACTCCCCAAATACCATGAGAGATGAAAAGCTATCATATAGGATAGGCCTCAAAAGAAAGTCACCAAGACATATCATAATCACACTTGCCAAAATCAAAAACAAAAAAAGAATTCTAAGAGTAACTCAAGAAAAATGAAAAGTCATTTACAAAAGGGAACCAATAAGACTAAGTTCTGATGACTCAGCAGAAACTATGCTGGCAAGAAGGCAATGGGATGACATATATAACACCTTGAAAGACAGAAACGGCCAACCAAGAATAATATATCCTACAAAACTCTCTCTCAAATACAATTGCAAAATTAGGATATTTCTAGATGAACAGAAATTAAGGGAATTCATAAAAGCCAAACCAAACATATAAGAAACATTAAAAGTCCTTTGGTTAGAGAACAAACAACATCGGACAACAACTGGAGGCTAGGACACAGGACAGCATTAGCCAGATACCAACTGTCTTAGTTACCTAGTGCTACTATAACAGAAATACCCCAAGCAGATGGCTTTAACAAAGAGAAATTTATTCTCTCACAGTTTAGGAGGCTAGAAGTCCAAATTCAGGGTGCCAGCTCCAGGCGAAGGCTTTTTCTTTCTGTTTCCTCTGGGGGAGAGTCCTTGTCATCAGTCTTTCCTGGTTGAGGAGCGTCTCAGTGCAGAGACCCTGGGTCCAAAGGATGTGTGCTGCTCCCAGCACTACTTTCTTGGTGGTAGGAGGTCCCCAGGTCTCTCTGCTGACATCTCTCTTTTATATCTCAAAAGAGATTGACTTAAGACACAAGGTAATCTTGTAGATTGAGTCCTTCCTCATTAACATAACTTCCATTAATGCCACCTCATTAACATTATAGTGGTAGAATTTACAACACCTAAGAAAATCACATCAGCTGACAAAATGGTGGACAGTTACACAATAATAGGAATCACGGACTAGCCAAGTTGACACATTTTTGGGGGACACAATTCAATCTATAACACCAACAAAGGTAAATAATTCTCAATAATAAAACAAAGCCAAAAGACTTAAAACAAGGAAACAGAGATGTCAATCTGTAAACCATAACAATGTCAAAACTATAAAAAGGGAAATAAACAGTGTAGGTATAGAGCTTTCAAATGGAGAGGAAGTCAAGATGATATCAAGTAATAAAAAATTGGTTCAAACTTAGGAATATAAGGGTAAATTTCAAGGTAATCACAAAGAAAGTTAACAAATGTACTCATCAGAATAAAAAAGAAGAAAAACATAAAGCCTCAGTGAGCACAAAATCTCTAATAATGAAAGAAAAGAAAATTGACAAGCAAAAGGAACTTAGCGCACGAAAGTAACAGGAACAAAGAAAACACCAGCACCACACACACACAAATAGCACAACATTATGACAGCAATAAACTCATACCTGCTGATAATCACACCAAATGTAAATGGCTTAAATGCACCAATAAAGAGACATAGAGTGGCAGAATGGATACAAAAACATGACCAACAATATGCTATTTACATGAAACACACCTTAGACACAAAGACATAAATATATTAAAAACCAAAGGATGGAAAAAATATATCAAGCAAAGAGCAACAAAAAAAGGACAGGAGTAGCAACACTAATTTCAGATAAAACATAATTTAAGGCAAAACCCACCATAAAAGACAAGGAAAGGCGTTATACAATGATTAAGGGGACAATCCACCAAGAAGACATAACCGTAACAAATATCTGCACACCCAACGACAGGGCTCCAAAATAGATAAAGCCAACTCAACAGAGACACAGAAGATGGCAAAAATCAACCAACTTGACCTCATAGACATATGTAGAACATTCCACCCAACAGCAGCAAAGTACACATTCTTTTCCAATGCACATGGAACGTTCTCCAGAATAGACCACATTTTAGGCCACAAAGCTACACTCAATAAAATATAAAACATCAAAATAATACAAAGCATTCTCTCTGATCACAACGCCATAAAAGTAGACCTCAACAACAGGAAGATCAAGGGAAAAAAATCAAACACATAGAAACCAAACAACACCTTGATTAAAAACCACTGTGTAATAGAAGAAATCAAAGAGGGGATCAAAAAATTCCTAGAATTGAATGAGAATGAAAACACGTTATGCTAAAACTTTTGGGACACAGCAAAGACAGTGTTTAGAGGTCAGTTTATAGTAATAAACACACACCTCAAAAAAAAAAAGGGGGCCAAAGTCAAAATTTTAGCCCTGCAACTTGAACAAATAGAAAGAGAACAGCAAAAGATGCACAATCACCAGAAGAAAGGAAATAATAAAGATCAGAGCAGAAATAAATGTAATAGAGAACAGATAAACAATAGAAAGAACAAGACTAAAAGTTAGTTCTTTGAAAAGATTGAGCAAATCGATAAACCATTGGCCAAATTGACAAAAGAAAACAAGAGAGGAAGGAAATAACCCACATAAGAAATGAAATGAAGAACATTACAACAGACCCAACTGAAACATTGTTAGGAGCTGGATAAGGTCTCTGGGTGGTGAAACGGTTTACAGTCAACTATTAACATAAAGGTTGGCAGTTCAAACCAGGGCTTCAAACCGGTTCTGCCTGGTTTAACCATGACCAAGGAAGCATCACTGGAACAGACACAAATTTTTTGAATTTGGGTGATTCGCCATGGTACCCAGAATGGGAAAATTATGATTGAAGCCCAGCTAGAATCTTAATCTCCCTCTTAGAAAACAAGGGGAGTGTACTCGTTACCTAACAACCAAATCTTTTGCCCTCGGGTTTTGAGCAGATTTGGAAACAGCGCTGCCCAACTCAAACATGGCGGCAGACTGTGCAGCTTTGAAAGTGTGTTACTCTCTACAGTCCTGATAATAATCCAATCTCATGCATCAGGCTCCTGAAAGGGTTCATTATGCCTCTTCCAAGTCTCCCATTCCAGGGCTTTGACCTGTAATTTTTCCCATTTTAGGTGCCATGGTGAATCCCCCAAATTGTAAAACTTTGGGTCTGTTCCTGTTTCACTTCTAAAGAATCATAACAGAGTATTATGAAAAACTATACTCTGACAAATTTGAAAATCTAGAGGAAATGGACAAATTTCTAGAAACACTCTACCTATCTAAACTAACACGGACTGAGATAGAAAATCTGAACAGGCCCATAAAAAGAGAAGAGATTGAAAAAGTAATTTGGAAAAAAAAAAAAAAAAAAAAAAACTCCCAACAAAAAAATTGTCCTGGCCCAGAGTCACTGGAGAATTCTACCAAACTTTCAGAGAAGAGTTCACACCAGTAGTACTCAAACTATTTCAGAACAGAAAAGGAAGGAATACTCCCAAATTTAATCTATGAAGCCAGTATAATCCAGAAACAAAAGCAAGCAAAGACACCACACACACACTCACACACACAAAAATTGCAGACTAATATCGCTTAAGAATATAAATGCAAACATTCTCAACAAAATTCTAGCCAATAGAATTCAGCATCATATCAAAAAAATAATACACCACAACCAGGTGGGATTCAAACCTGGTATGCAAGGATGGTTCAACATTAGAAAATAAATCAATGTAATCCACCACATAAATAGAACAAAAGAAAAGGATCACATGATCACCTCAATTGATGCAGAAAAGGAATCTGATAAAGTCCAAAATCCATTCCCAATAAAAACGCTCAATAAAATAGGTATAGCAGGGAAATTCCTCAACATAATAGAGGGCATCTATACAAAACAAAGATCCAACATCATTCTCAATGGAGAGAGGCTGAAAGCATTCCCCCTAAGAACAGGAACAAGACATGGATGCCCTTTATCACCACTCTTATTTAACATTGTTCTGGAAGTCCTAGCTAGAGCAATAAGGCAAGAAAAAGAAATAAAAGGCATACAAATTGGAAAGGAAGAAGTAAACTACCCCCATATGCAGATAATATGATCCTATACATAGAGAACCCCAAAGATTCCACAAGAAAACTACTAGAACTAACGGAAAGGTTAAGCAGAGTAGCAGGATACAAGCTCAACATACAAAAATTAGCTGAATTCCTATACATCAACAATAGGAACTTTGAAAAGGAAGTCAGGAAAACAATACCATTTATAATAGTCCCCTAAAAGGATAAAATACTTAGAAATAAATCTAAACAGAGACATAGAATATCTATAGAAAGAGAACTACAAAACAGTATTGCAAGAAACTAAAAAAAGATCTACATAAATGGAAAAACATACCATTCTCATGGATAGGAAGACAGCATTGTGAAAATGTCAATTCTACCCAAAGCTATCTACAGATATAAAGTAATCCCATTCCAAATACCAACAGCATACTTTAACGAGATGGAAAACTGATCACCAAGTTTATATGGAAAGGAAAGAGGCCCCATATAAGCAAAGCATCATTGAAGGCAAAGAACAAAGTAGGAGGCCTCACACTACCTGATCTTAGAACCCTGTTAGTTAAAACAGCCTGGTACTGGTACAAGGGCAGACACATAGCACAATGGAACAGAATCGAGAACCCAGATGTAAATGCATCTAACTGGTCAGCTGATCTTTGACAAATGACCACAGTTTGTTAATCGAGTAAAAGACGGTCTTTTTAACAAACAGTGTTACCAAAACTGGATGTTCATCTGTAACAAAATGAAACAGGACCCATACCTCACACCATACACAAAAACAAACTCGAAAGGGATCAAAGGCCTAATTAAAAACCTAAAACAATAAAGATTAGGGAAGAAAAATAGGGATAATGCTAGGTGCCCTAACACATTGCACAAATACAAACCACAATTAACAATGCATAAACACCAGAAAATAAACTAAAAATTAAACAAAAAACTTTACCAAAAGAGTAAAAAGAGAACCTACAGACTGGGAAAAAATCTTTTGCTATGACATACCCGACAAGGGTCTAACCTCTAAAATCTGTAGAATACTTCAACACCTCAATAACAAAGAGACAAATAAACCAATTTAAAAATGGGAAAAGGGTATAAAGAGACACTTCACCAATGAAGACATTCAGGCAGCTAACAGACACATTAGAAAATGCTCCCAATCATTAGCCATTAGATAAATAGAAATCAAAACTGTTATGAGATACCATGTCACCCAGACATTACTGGTATAAAAAATAAAATTAAAAAACCCCAGAAAATAACAAATGTTGGAGAGGTTGCAGGGAGATTGGAACTCTTATGCACTGCTGGTGGGAATGTAAAATGTTACAGGCACTATGGAAAACAATATGGCACTTCCTTAAAAAGCTAGCAATAGAAATATATGATCCAACAATCCCTTTCCCAGTAATAGATCCTAGAGAAATAAGAGCGATCATACCAATAGACATACATGCACCCATGTTCATTGAAGCATTATTCCCAATAGCAAAAAGATGGAAACAATTTAAGTGCCCATCATCAAATGAATGGATAAACTATTGTACTACGCACAGTGGAATACTATGCAACCATAAAGAACAATCATGAACCTTCGAAACATCTCACAACATGGGTCAATCTGGAGGGCATTATGCTGAGTGAAAAAAGTCGATCACAAATGGACAAATATTGTATGAGATCATTATTATAAAAACCCAAGAAAAGGATTGTTGTTGTTGTTGTTAGGCACCATTGAGTCAGTTCGGACTTACGGTGATTCTATAGAACAGAGTAGAACTACCCCATAGGGTTTCCAAGGAGCAGCTGGTGGATTCGAACCGAGGACTTTTTGGTTAGCAGCTGAAGCTCTTCACCACTGCACCACCAGGGCTCCAAGAAAAGGATTACACACAGAAAAAAAACAGTCTTTGATAGTTACAAGGGAGAGGAGTGTTAAGTTTGATGAAGAGAAAGACAACACGCAGTATAGGGGAAGTCTGCACAACTTGACTAAGGCAAAGCCATAGGAACTTCCTAGACACATCCAAACACCTTGAGGGACTGAGTTTCTGGGGCAGAGGGCTGGGGACCTTGGTCTCTGGGGGTGGGATGGGGCATCTAAGTCAACCGGCATAATTCATAAAGAAAATGTTCTACGTCCTACTTTAGTGAGTAGCGTCTGGGGTCTTAAAATCTTGTGAGTGACCATCTAAAATGCATCTATTGTTCGTATCTCCTTCAGAGCAAAAGAGAATGTAGAAAACCAAAGAAACAAGGAAAATGTTAGTCCAAAGGACTAATGGACCACAGGCTTGGTGAAGGGTAAGACAGTACAAAATACTGGGGAAGCCAGCACAGCTTGTTCAGTGTAAGGTCGTGGAAGCTCCATGGACAAATCCAAACTCCCTTAGGGACTGAATTACTGGGCTGAGGGCTGTGGGGACCATGGTCTCAAGGAACATCTAGCTCAGTTAGCGTAACATAGTTTATAAAGACAGTGTTCTATATTCTACCTTGGAGAGTAGTGTCTGGGGTCTTAAAAGCCTGCGAGAGCCCATCTAAGACACTCCACTGGTTTCACCCCTTCAGGAGCAAGGGAAAATGAAGAAAATTAAAGACACAAGGGAAAGATTAGCCCAAAGGACTAATAGACCGCAACTACCATGGTCTCTACCAGACTGAGTACAGTACAACTAGATGGTGCCTGGCTATCACCACTGACTGCTCTGACAGGTATCACCCTAGAGGGTCCTGAGCAGAGCTGGAGAAACATGTAGAACAAAATTATAACTCATAAAAAGACCAGACTTACTGGCCTGACAGAGACTGGAGAAACCCTGAGAGTATGGTCCCCAGACACCCTTTTAGCTCAGTAATGAAGTCACTCCAGATATTCATCTTTTAGCCAAAGATTAGACAGACCCATAGGACAAAACCAGACTAAATGGGCACAGCAGCCTAGAGGCAAGGACTAGAAGGCAGGAAGGGACAGGAAAGCTGGTAATAGGGACCCCAAGGTCGAGAAGTGAGAGTACTGCCATGTGATGGGGTTGTTAACCAATGATGTAAAACAATATATGTACTAACTGTTTAATGAGAAGCTAGTTTGTTCTGTTAACCTTCATCTAAAGTACAATTAAAAATAAAAAGAACTCTAACTCAAAAAAAAAAAAATTAGGCAGGCCTATAAAACAAACAATAGCACATGTGAGGAACATGCTTCTTAGTTCAATCAAGTATTTGAGACCAAAAGGGCAACACCTACCCAAAAGCAAAGACAAGAAGGTGGGAAGGGACAGGAAAACTGGACGAATGGACTTGGGGAACCCGAGGTGGAAAGGGAAAGGGGGAAAGTGCTGTCACATTGCGGGGATTGCAACCAATGTCACAAAACAATTTGTGTATACATTTTTGAATGAGAAACTAATTTGCACTGTAAACTTTCACCTAAAGCACAATAAAATTTAAACAAAACAAAACAAACATGGATGCATTAGGAAGGAGAATGCAAATTTATGTGAATTTTTAAGAACAGGAGTGGATTATTCAGTCACTTTCTCATTGCTGCTTTAGAAATCCAACTCAAACTAGTATAAGCTCGTCGAATCTGAAACTTCGGAGGGCTATATGTCAGAGGCATGACTGGATCCTAGGGTTCCAACACTGTCAGCAGGCATCTTTACCTTTTTGTTTCCCAAGTCTGCTTTCCTCTGTTTTGGCTTCATTTTTAAGAAGGTCATCTCTCCTCTGATAACAATGATGTCTTTGCTCCAGGTTCAGGACCCTTGTTGTTGTTACTTCCTGTTGAGTTGGCCCCCACTAATGATGACCCCGTGAAACATTGTCCAGTTCTGCACTATCTTCGTGATCATTGTATGTTTGAGTCCATCGTTGTGGGCATTATGTAAATCCATCTCATTGAGGGTTTCCTTCATTTTTGCTGACCCTCCGCTTTGCCAAACATGATATCCTTCTCCAGCAAACACTCCCTCCTGATGGCTCATCTAAAGTAAGCACTCACATTCTTGGACAATATTCTGTGATCCATAAAATTTTCCTTGGCTAATTTCTGGAAATAGATTGCTGGGCCTTTCTTCCTAGTCTGTCTTAGTCTGGAAGCTCCACTGAAACCTATTCGCCATAGGTAACCCTGCTTGTATTTGAAATACCAATGGCATAGCTTCCAGCATGAGAGCAATATGCAAACCGCCACCATACAACAAACTGACCCTTCACCAAAACCAAACCCATTGCTATCAAATGGATTGTGACTCATAGTGACCCTATAGGACAGAGTAGAACTGCCCCATAGGGTTTCCAAGGAGTGGCTGGTGGATTTGAACCGCTGACCTTTTGGGTAGTAGCAAAGTTCCTAGCCATCGTGCCACCAGGGCTCAAAACTGACCCTTAACGCCTACTGTTTTCAATGGGAAGAGAGCCTCCCTCTCATAGTGCTCCATGTTGACCCTTGACACAGGATTTTATCCAGGGACAGGGTAATCTATTTGGCCCATGTAACCTGCTTATCCATGGAGTTAGAGTGTCTGGGCTCTTATCTTACCTTGACATACCCCCAAGGTGTGGATGTGTACAAAAGAAAAACAAACAACATATTCTGATAACTGAAGAAGGAGGAGGGGATTGCAGACAAAATCAATTTTTGTCCACTTTGATGAGATTTCAGGGAAATTGCATGCCTGTGGGGACCGTGCTCCCTGATTCCTCAGAAAATTAACGCATTCTATTCTTAAATGGCAAGTGCAGTTAATGAGCTCGGCTGCTAACCAAAAGGTTGAAGGTTGGAGTCCACCCAGAGGTGCTTCAGAAGAAATGCCTGGTGATCTACTTCTGAAAAATCAGCCATCGAAAACGCTATGGTTCTACTCTGACACACTTGGGGTTGCCTTGAGTCAGGGTTGACTCGGTGGCACCTGATTATTCTTAGATATATTTGCCTGCAGTCTATGCAAAACCATTACCTTTCTGTGGGTGTTAGGATTCTAGCCAAATCCAATGCATTAGTTCTGCTGGGGAGGGGGATTAAGGTGGGGTAAGGAGGGGGAACACCTGCCTGTGACTACTGTCGAGTAGATTCCAAGTCATAGCAACACCATAGGACAGAGTAGAACTGCCCCATAGGGTTTCCGAGGCTGTAATCTTTACGGAAGCAGACTGCCACATCTTTCCCCCGCCACATCTTTTTCCTGTGGAGAGGCTGGTGGGTTCCAACTGCTGACCTTCTGGTTAGCAGCCGAGCACTTAACCACTGTGCCACCAGTGCTCCTCCATTTTCTCCATGGAGCATGAAGTGGTGCTACTAACGGAGAGATGTGTCCAGGAGCAGATCCAATCACCCTACCTCCCACAACAGCCACTAACATAACTTCCAGCCTTAGTCCCCAAGGACTACATTGGAGTTTGAGAAAAAAACCTTTCGCATAGAAGTTCAGCGTGATTTTCATCTATCTCCCTATCTCAAAGACTTGTGGCTTTAGTTGAAGATTCAGAACTCTGTATCCTAATAAACATCATCCCAGCATTACTAAGAATGATTACAGGTTCTCCAAAGTTCTCCCTTAAATAGATAGCATCAGCTTGGGTGACCAAACCTAAATGAACCAAAAAAAACCAAAAACAAACAAAAAACAAAACCCTAAACCTGTTGCCATCAAGTGGATTCTGACACATAGTGACCATGTAGGACAGAGTAGAATTGCCTCATAGGGTTTCCAAGGAGCATCTGGTGGATTTGAACTGCTGACCTTTTTGGTTAGCAGCTGTGGCTCTTAACCACTGCACCACTGAGCTTGCTCCAAAATCTAAATAAGGTAAGACAAAAAGACCAAATTGATGTGTCAAACCAAGTATTTTCCCAAGTGTTCAGGAGACCACCAATCTCATGCAATGTTCCGTGAAAAAAGTGTTGGATGATCAGCTAAGTGCCCTCTGGGAATTTATATTCCGTATTAGCTCATTAAAGGCTCTGAAGAGTCTTGCCTTATGGGACCCTGTCTGGCTTTGTTTGATGGAGCCATTTGCACATTTATTGACTGTAACAACCATTAAAATTTACTGGAACTTGTAGTCTCTGGAACACTCTCTGTGAAGAAATGTCTCATGTCCAGGAGCTGGAAGCACAGGAAAGTCTTGCTCGGCTCCTCTGGGCTTAGGCAGAGAGTATGCAAAGAGCTTGGGGCAGAGTTCAGAAATGTATAGCGTACATCAGAGCCAGCCAGTCAGACACTGGCATCTCGGCAGGGTAGGAGGCACTGGGCTAAGCACCAACTGCATGGGTGTGATTGGGCAAATCCCAGGGTGAATCTTGGAGAAATGAACCCTAACCCTAAGCAGAATAAATTTGGGCCTAAAAGTTGTCTTTATTCCTTTTTATCCTTTCCTTGTTTCTTCCTGTCCCTTGATTTGTCTTTTCAATCAAGAGCTAAATGATTAAAAAGGCAGGAAAAAATCCAATAGGAACAGAGGTTTTCGGGCACCACAGCCTTAAGCTTACAATCTTAACATCTCATGGGAAATGGCCAAAGGGGTTGAAATTATTCAAATATTCTCAGTGACGGTAACCCATCCATCAATCTGGACAGCTGCAGCAGTGGGAGATGAGGGAGGCCAACTTATCAAAACGATATTCATCTCAGACTCTTCTTTTCCTTGTTGAACCTTCAAAGTACCCATCTTCCACTGTCTCCATTCTTGCATTTCTCTTTCTCTTCTAACCTTCTAATTGAGCCACCTTGGCTCTCATTCCTTTCCTATTAGCTTAAAAACAAGTTGCCTTCGAGTTGACTCTAACTCATGGCAACCCATGTCTATCAGAGTGGAACTGTGCTCCATAGGGTCAATGGCTGATTTTTCACAAGTAGATTGCCAGTCGTTTCTTCTGATGTGCCTCTGAGTGGACTCAAACTCCAAACTTTTAGCTATCAGCCAAGTCCATTAACCATTTGCACCACCCAGCGACTCCCCCATTAGCTAAAGGGAATAATAATGATAATGCCAGCAGCTACTGTTGATTGCGCACTCTCTACAATATGCCAAGCGCGATGTTAAGCAAGCCCTTTACAGACATCGTTTCATATAACCTTCCCAACAACTATATGAAGCGTGTATTGTTATCTTCATTTTACCAATGAAGAGACTGAGACTTGACACAGCAAAGAAAGCTTCTCAGGGTCATGTTGTTGTTAGGTGCCGTCGAGTCGGTTCCAACTCATATCGACCCTATGCTCAAAAGAATGAAACACTGCCCAGTCCTGCGCCATCCTGGCAATTGTTGTTACACTTGAGCCCATTGTTGTAGCCCTTGCGTCAATCCATCTCGTCGAGGGTCTTCCTCTTTCTCTCTGTCCCTCTACCTTACCAAGCATGATGTCCTTCTCCAGGGACTGGTCCCTCCTGATTACATGTCCAAAGTACATGAGACAAAGTCCTTGCTTCTAAGGAGCATTCTGGCTGTACTTCTTCCAAGACAGATTTGTTCATTCTTCTGGCAGTCCATGATATATTCAATATTCTTCGCCAACACCTTAATTCAAAGGCATCAGTTCTTCTTTGGTCTTCCTTATTCATTGTCCAGCTTTCGCATGTATATGAGGCGGTTGAAAATACCATGGCTTAGATCAGGCGTACCTTAGTCCCCAAAGTGACATCTTTGCTTGTTAACACTTTAAAGAGGTCTTTTGCTGCAGATTGCCCAATGCAATGAGTCCTTTGATTTCTTGACTGCTGCTTTCATGGGCGTTGATTGTGGGTCCAAGTAAAATGAAATCCTTGACGACCTCAATCTTTTCTCCATGTATCATGATGTTGCTTATTGGTCCACTTGTGAGGATTTTTCTTTCCTTTATGTTGCGGTGCAATCCAGTCTGAAGGCTGTGGTCTTTGATCTTCATCAGTAAGTGCTTCAAGTCCTCCTCACTTTCAGCAAGCAAGGCTGTGTCATCTGCATATTGCAGGTTGTTAATGAGTCTTCCTCCAATCCTGATGCCCCATTCTTCTTCATATAGTCCAGCTTCTGTGATTATTGGCTCAGCAAATAGATCGAATAAGTTTGGTGAAAGGATACACCCATGATGCACACATTTCCTGGTTTTAAACCGCGCAGTATCCCTTTGTTCTTTTTGAATGACTGCCTCTTTGTCTATGTACAGGTTCCTCATGAGCACAGTTAAGTGTTCTGGAATTCCCATTCTTCACAATGTATATCCATAGCATGTTATGATGCACACAGTCAAATGTCTTTGCATAGTAAAAAAAACAAAAACAAAAGAAAACAAAAACAGAGGTAAACATTCTTTCTTGTATTCTCTGCTTTCAGCCAAGATCCCTCTGACATCAGCAATGATATCCCTCATTCCACATCCTCTTCTGAATCCGAGTTGAACTTCTGGAAGCTCCCTGTTGATGTACTGCTGCAACGACTTTTGAATGATCCTCAACAAAATTTTACTTGTGCCTGATATTAATGATATTGTTTGATAATTTCTGCATTTGGTTGGATCACCTTTCTTTGGAATGGGCACAGATATGGATCTCTTTCAGTCAGTTGGCCAGGAAGCTGTCTTCCAAATTTCTTGACATAGACAAGTGAGCACCTCCAGTGCTGCATCTATTTGTTGAAACATCTCAATTGGTATTCCCTCAATTCCTGGGGCTTTCTTTTTCGTCATTTCCTTCAGTACAGCTTGGACTTCTTCTTTCAGTACCATCAATTCCTGATCATCTACTACCTCCTGAAATGGTTGAATGTTTACCAGTTCTTTTTGGTACAGTGACTTTATTTATTCTTCCCATCTTCTTTTGATGTTTTCTGTGTTGTTCAATATTGTCCCCGTGGAAACCTTTAATATTGCAGCTCAAGACTTGAATTTTTTCTTCAGTTCTTTCAGCTTGAGAAATGATGAGCGTGTTCTTCCCTTTTGGTTTTCTAACTCCAGGTCTTTTCACACTTCATTATAATACTTCACTTTGCTTTCTTGAGCAGCCCTTTGAAACCTTCTGTTCAGCTCTTTTACTTCATCATTTCTTCCATTCGCTTTAGCCACTCTATGTTCAAGAGCAAGTTTCAGAGTCTCTTTTGATATCCATTTTGGTATTTTCTTTCTTTCATGTTTTTTTTAATGACCTTTTGCTTTCTTCATGTATGGTGTCTTTGAAGTCATCTGACAACTCATCTGGTCTACAATCATTAGTGTTCAATGTACCTATTCTTGAGATGGTCTCTAAATTCACGTGGGATGTACTCCAGGTTGTATTTTGGCTCTCTTAGACTTGCTCTAATTTTCTTCAGCTTCAACTGGAACTTGCATAAGAGCAGTTGATGGTCTGTTCCACAGTCAGTCCTGGCGTTGTTCTGACTGATGATACTGAGCTTCTCCATCATCCCTTTCCACAGATGTAGACAAGTTGATTTCTTTATGTTCCGTCTGGTGAGGTCCACGTGTATAGTTGCCATTTATGTTGTTGAAAAAGGTATTAACAATGAAGAAGTCACTGGTCTTGCAAAATTCTATCTTGCCATCTCTGGTGCCATTTCTATCACCAAGGCCATGTTTTCCAACTACTGATCCTTCTTCTTTATTTCTTAGTGCCATAGAGTGAGAAAATGGCAGAACCAAGTTTCAAAAGTGTTGCTAATGGTGAAATAAATGTTTTATGCTCCTAGTTATTATATTTATATTTTAGTATGAGAAGTCTAGAGAGTATGATGCCTTATCCTCAAGGACCACCACCTGTCAGTTTGTCATACTTTAGTGGCTTGCCAGTTACTATGATGTGGAAGCTATGCCACCAGTATTTCAAATACCAGCAGTTTCACCCATGGTAAACAGGTTTCAGCAGAACTTCTAGACTAAAACTTGGAAGAAAGACCTGGCATCCTACTTCTAGAAATTAGTCATTGAAAACTGTATGGATCACCACAGAATATTGTCTAACATAGTGCTGAGAGATGCGCTCCCTAGGTTGGAAGGCACTCAAAACCCACAGTGGCCCAGCATATCAATGATTATGAAGATGGTGCACTACCAGGCAGCATTTCTTTCTGTTGTACATGGGATTGCTGTGAGTCAGAGCCGACTTGAGAGCAACTAACAACAACTTCATGGAGGAAGGTTAAAATGGGAATTTTATTTTCCATGGGAACAACTGTGGAGATCTTCCTCTTTTTACCACATCATCTATTCAAGGAAAGAATTCTGAGTCCGTGTGTGTGTGTGTGTGTGTGTGTGTGTGTGTGTGTGTGTGTGTGTGTGTGAGAGAGAGAGAGAGAGAGAGAGAGAGAGAGACAGAGAGACAGAGAGACAGAGAGACAGAGACAGAGAAAGGAACAGGAAGGGAGGATATGAGAAAACTTTACTCATTTCAAGGCTACCAAAGCACATTTTCTGTTATAATTAGTATAATGGATTTTTGTTTTCAGTTAAGAATGTCCATATTTTTCATGTCTGATTTTCTGTTATTTTTATTTGATATGTTTACTTTTCAAGAAAGAAGATAGCATATGGCCTAGCTTTCAGCCCTGTTAACCTTTTGCTGTTTTTGTAACTGTTTACCCTATTTAAAATAAAAATTAGTCAATAAAAATAATGAAGTTCAACCGCTTCTAAAATAAAACATCTGTGGCAAAATAAAGAGCGAAGTGGCAAAATGCTAAAAGAGCAGTTGAGAAAAACATCGCTTGTTTAAATAATGCCAAATGTGTGTCTAGTAGACCCGATTATATTTTTTACTTTTCACAGCCTCGCCTCAGCCTCCTGTAATTAATTGTCAGTACACAGCCAAATCATTTTTGGTGCAATGAACGGCTGAAAGGATTTCTCAGATTGTGGTGATGTTAAGAGGGGGAAAAAAAACTCCATTATTATATTTGTTATTATTTTGGGATTGTTTTCAAGCCACTGGAGTAATTGGACTGTAGCCTGTTCCAATTAATAAGGCTTTCAAATGCATTTCTACAAATCTGTTTTTTGGAAGCAAAAATCTTGACTTACAAAATTTGCTTGCAGCTGAGGCTTATTGCTATGCATGGATAAAGCCGGGAGCAAGTTTTTTTTAAATAATTATTTTCAAAGAAATCTATGAAATCTTCATCAGCATTTTTAAAGAAGCAGCCCCTATCAAGGGGAAGAAACACTTTGGGATCTAAACCCATTTAGCACCAAGGCCGGTGAGGTGACAGTAGGCACAACACCCGGTGAGAAGTAGTACTTGCCCGTAGGTAACACGTTAACAAGAAGCGCCTTTTGTTTTCACTAACCTAAAGATTTTGTTCCGCCAGCAATCTGTTGTCCTTGAGTTGGCGATTTCTTAAAATTGATTCTCCACAGTAACTCAGAGGATTCAAATGGCAAGCCCGTGTCCCTCCCCTCTCCCCTAAATGTGCATACTTTGAGTTCATTAAGGACTTGTTTTGTGAGGCATCCAGCATAGAGAAGAGGTGACTGGTTTTTGTTTTTTTTTTTTCTGTCTTTCAGCTGGGAACATTTATGGGACTAATTTCATTTCTTATTGCAAAATCTGTGTAGCACTCTGACTTGCCTGTAAATTCCAAAGACAATCCTTGCTGACCAGATGAAGCAAGTCCTTTTGGACTTAAGCATCTTACCATTTCACTTCATCTTCCCAGGTTTATTCTCAAGATATTGTTAAAGAATTCACTGATTCTGATGGAGTTTGTGCAGAGCTAAGGCCTTACAAAACTCCTTAAGTTCAGTTTTAAGGTTTGGTGGTTCAGTGGTAGGATTCTTGCCTTCCACACTGGAGACCTGGGTTCAGTTCCAGGCCAACGTACCTTATATGCAGTCACCACTCATCTGTCACTGGTGGTTTGTCTGTTGCTATGATGCCGAACAGGTTTCAAGGGAGCTTCCAGACTAAGACAGTTTAGGAAGAAAGGCCTGGCTATCTACTTCCAAAAAATTAGCCAATGAGAACCCTGTGGGTCACAATGGTCCAAACCACAGCTGATCATGGGAATGGTACCAAAACAGGCAGCATTTTGTCCCTTTGTGCATGGGGTCCCCATGAGTGGGGCTGACTCGATGGCAGCCAAATTTCCATTGGGTTAACTGTCACTTTGAAACAAAATGGTAGTTACCACCATTTTGGAGTAGCTTCTCTCATTTTAAAATATATTTAAAAAAATTATTCTGGAGGAAGGGAAAAGATTACATAGATAAATTTCTTGTGAAGAAATAGTTGGCTTGGTATTTTCATGTGATTGCCTTGAGTTAAGAAAATTGTTAGTGGAATTGGATCCAAACTCCCTCTTATGTGACATTCCATTAGATGCTAGAACATCTTGTTATGACTTCAGAATTGAGAAACCTCATAATCTTTTCCCTGAAATTGGCTCTTAAACATTATCCTTTTCAATGAAAACTATCAAATATTTTCCAATATCCAAGGCTAGAAATCTTAGAGTAAATTTTTCTCCGTCTTTTCTTTTACCTCTTGAAGCCAGCCTTTAAAATGTGTTATTATCTTGCTCTTACTCTTCATAACTACTGTTCAAAATTTACACCTGGGATACAGTACAGAAAAATTTGAATCCTGACTCTGCTATACCATTTCCTTATGCTACTTCCAGTCTCGTTAACTATCAGTGGCTCCCATTTGTCTACTGCACAAATTCAGTTGCCCACACTTGTCTTTAAAGCAAGGTCTGTTCGCCATTTCCACTTCTCACTATGCCCATTTCTGTCTGTCCATTTGCTCATGCTGATCCTTCCTTCTAGAATGCCCACGCCTCTTCCTTCTGCCTGTCTCAGTCTGAGCTTTGCATCCAGACTTACTTTAGATCCTCCTTTGTATTCTCTTCCCGACCATTATCACCCACACTGGTCTGTCCCTTATATCAGCTCTGCTTTAATCACTAACAGGTCCACACAATTCTGCCTGGGGTTTTCTCTCATTTTTCTATCCGTGTTCATCTTGTCTCCTTAGCTAGACTGGCGGCTCTTTGACCCAAAGAACAATTACCAACCCCCCTCGCCTTTTTTAAATTTTATTCCCACAGTGACTGGCATAAGCCTAGGCATACAGTTGTGTTGTTGTTAGCTGCCATTGAGTTGGCCCCAACTCATGGTGACCCCATGCACAATGGGATCAGACTGTTGTGATCTATTGAGTTTTCATCTGCTGATTTTTTGAAAGTAGATCACCATATTAGATGAGTATCTGATGAATGGAAACAACATATGATTTTCTTGGTTTTTCACTGATGTATCACCATAAAAACACAATAGTTTGCTGTTATTTTTTATGATTCATCCTTTTTGTTTCTATAATGCCATCTGTTCTATTTGTCTCAAATTAGAATTTAGGCAGACATATCCTTTTTGATTGGAGATACATGTTGGAATAGAAGCTAGTAGATGAAACTAGGTGAGCATCCTGAGAATAATAGCTAAATTAGCTAGTATTTTTTGACAGCTTATTGTATGCCAAGCAAATGAAACAGAGGATTGGAGAAAGTAAGATGTATGCCCAAAGACACAGAGTTAAAAAACAGCAAGGCCTCTGAGGGCAGAGGGCCACTCTTTACCACTATACTCTGCTGCCTTTTGGCTACATTTTGCTTTGCCCTAGTCTGTTCTTCTCTGCAAGGTCCTTGTGAGATATAAGCACAGAAGAGGCAAAAGGAAGTGTCTTAGGCTGAGTTCCCTAGAGAAGCAAAACCAGTAAAGAGTATAACTATGTACATAGAGAGAGATTTATATCAAGGAAATGGCTCATGTGGTTGTAGAGACTGAAAAGTCCCAAATCTGTGGGTCAGGCTGGAGGCTTCTCCTGATTCATGTAGCCACAGGGGCTGGCAAACCCAAGATCGACAGGTCAGAGAGTAGGGCTGTTGCTCACAGGCTGCTTGGATCAACGAATCCCAAGACCAGCAGGCAAAACCTCAGGTAAGCAGCTAGCTCAAGTCCCAAGAACTGGAGGTCAGATGAACAGGAGCCAGCTGCAGGATCCAGAGGGAGTAAAAGCCTATGAGCCTTGCTAGAATACCCACTTATAGTCAATCCAGGCCACACACCCAAGGAAACTCCCTTTCAACTGATTGGCTACTCACAGCAGATTCCATCATGGAGGTGATCACATTATATCAAATCTTATTATGGAAGTGATCACAACACCATATAACTGCCAAGCCACTGAGAATCATGGCCCAGCCAAGCTGAGCCACAGTTTTAACTATCACAGAAAGCCTTTTTTGTAGCTAAGGCTTTGACTCCAAACTTCACTGTAGAACTCTGATATTTAGGCTGGTCCCAGTGGAAGACAGTTTGTTTCCCGGAAATGAGAGCCTAAACCAAGTTATCTACTTCCCTTATCTCATGCAAACCTTAGATCTTGACACTGATGCCCAAGAATGAAGGGACACAGAGGAAAGGGAGTGAAAGAGGCAGAACATTCTAGAATATTTGACTCCTCAGTTGTGTTTAGTCAATTGTGGGAGAAAGTGAGAGAAAGATGACCTGAAGACTCTTGAGCTAAGATGACCTGAAGACATGTCCCATACTTGGTGAAATAGGTGTTTTCTTTCCCATAGAAAGCTCCATGGACTATAATCCACTTAGGTATGAAAGACATGTTATTTTAGAATGAAACTCCATAATGTTTGAGGGCTAGTGGGAATAGTGAAGTTTTGAGGTGCAGAGTTGCTTAAAAGACTGCAGAGGAAACGGTATCTTGGGATAAATAAATCAGTTAAAAAAAAAAATCCAGTTGCTGTTGAGTTGACTCCAACTTATGGTGACCCCATGTGTGTTAGAGTAGAACTGTGCTCCACAGGATTTTCAATGGCTGATTTTTCAGAAGGAGATCTCCAAGACTTTCTTCTGAGGTACTGCTGGATGGATTAGAAATTCCAACATTTTGGCTTGTAGCCAAACGCTACCCATGCAGGGACTCCTTGGAATAAATATAGTAGTTTTATATTATTGCTAAGCCTCCAATTGTTTTTGTATTTAATTGTCTAACAACCAACTTAAATCAGAAATCCTATTCTCAGAAAGAAGTTAGAAGAGGAAACAGAGAAAACTCCTACAAAAGACATGACAAACAGTGAAAAGTTGTATAAATTACAAAAGTAAAAAGCAGGAAATAATTTGGGGAAATTTTTCAATAACAATGATAATTTCCTTGGGTAAATATTTTATTTTGCTAAGAGTCTATATTTATTTCTTGAAAGGAAATAATAACATTGGAAAATCATGTGTAAAGCTGCTGTCCAGGCATTGAATATATTCTCTTTCAACTCCTGAGAGTAGGATTTCTAATTTTAAGGAATAATGTTTCCATTTAAGGTAGCTGTTAGCAAACTAAATATAAAACAATCAGAAGCTCGGCAATATGTTTCTCTTATCCATGTATTTTTAATTCCTTTCTCTCTTCTGCCTCTTCTATTTCTCAGGCCCTCTGACTTTTCGGTGTCTCTTTCTTTCTGCCCAGCTGATTCTTTCCCACTGAAATCAAGATTTCCTGGTGGTTAATAAAGCGGTAACAAATAATGTAGGATATTGCCTTGCCAGAATCTAAAAGATCACAGACTAAAAGACTAAAGAAAGAGAACCAGCTGTCTGATCACCACAGACAAGTGGTCTAGACTGGGCATTTTTTTGCCTCCACAACATCCTGTGGAAGGAAAAGAGTTTGTTGTGATGGTTGTACAATATGACCATCTTGTGGTAGGTTGAGAGATGCTGAGGGAGGGCCCAGCTTCTGTCTTTAAAAATTCATGCTGGTGGCTATGGAAAAAAGGAACATGTCTTCTGAGCTCTCCACACTAAGGTTTCCAACTGGTTGGCATGTCAAGATGCTTGGAGGGAATGCATTAATTGGACATCCTTGTGGATTGTACATGCATGTTGCTGTTAGTTGCAATTGAGTCGGCTTCAACTTGGCAACCTCATGTCTAACAAAACGAAACATTGCTCTATCCTGTGTCATCTTCATGATTGCTGGTATGTTTGAGTCCATTGTTGCAACTATTGTGTCAACCTATCTTGTTGAGAGTTTCCCTTGTTTTTGCTGATCCTCTGCTTTACTAACCATGATGTCCTTTTCTAGTGATTGGTCTTTCCTGATGATGTGTCCAAAGTAAGCAAGTAACCATTCTCACTTCTTAGCATTCTGGTAGTACTTATTCTAAGACATTTGTTTGTTCTTCTGCCAGTGCACGGTGTACTCGATACTCTTTGCCAACACCACAGTTTGAATGCATCAATTCTCCTTCTGTCTTCCTTTTTCATTGTCCAGCTTTCGCAAGCACAGGAGATGATTACAATGACCATGGCTTGTGTCAGGCCCATCTTAGACATATGTGCATGCGTAGTATCCTCTCAATCTTATTTCCTTTTTCTCTTAGCATAAAGTGTTGTCATGGATTGAACTGAGTCCCCCAAAAAATGTGTGTAACAATTTGACTAGGCCATGATTCCCAGAATTGTGTGGTTGTCCTCCATTTTGTGATTGTAATTTTATGTTAAAGAGGATTAGAGTGGAATTGTAACACCACCCTTACTCAGGTCACATCCCTGATCCAATGTAAAGGGAGTTTCCCTGCGGTGTGGCCTGCACCACCTTTTATCTCTTGTAAGAGATAAAAGGAAAGGGAAGCAAGCAGGGAACTGGGGACCTCATACCACCAAGAAAGCAGTGCCAGGAGCAGAGCGTGTCCTTTGGACCCGGGGTCCCCACGCAAAGAAGCTCCTAGTCCCGGGGAACATTGATGAGAAGGCCAACAGAGAGAGAAAGCCTTCCCCTGGAGCTGATGCCCTGAATTTGGACTTTTAACCTACTTTACTGTGAAGAAATAAATTTCTCTTTGTTAAAGCCATCCACTTGTGGTATTTCTGTTACAGCAGCACTAGATGACTAAGACAAGTGTATTGATTAACTCCAATGAAGGAAGCATACCAGGATGAAAAGATAGAAGCTGGATTGGGATATCACTTTAGAAGTGCTGATTCCTTGAAGCATGGTACTTACAAAGGGAAAATAGGGCCAGTTCCCAAACGGTACTGAGAGGTTTGTAAAATGAGCATGCCAAACCTATTTTAACAAAGAAGGCTGTGACCTTGCAGATGACTCTAACATGCATGAATCAGGCCATTGAGGCGTTTTCATTGGCCATGATTTTCTTTGAGGTTGAATGTTCACAATAATTTATTTCAGGAGTTAGCTAAAAGATTTGAGTCCTATTTAGACACAATAATGGAGAGGACAGCATTCTGGACTTTAAAGAATGGAAATGGGAGAAGTGAGATTCAGAATAAATGTATCATCAGCCATGTAGAAAGCCAGAATTTGGTACAGACTAATTAATCGTGTCTCAGTTTTTGTTCTAATACCCTTGAAGACATCAGACGTTAATCTCCTCTCTCTCCTTCAGAGAGTCTACTGAAAAATTTAAGCGAGCAAGAGGCAGACTAAATTAGAGTTTTCTTGAAAGCCATGATTGAAATTTATCATCAAGCTTATGCTAGGTTATCCCTCAATGTACTAATTTTAGAAAACTTCTAATTTTAGAAACCTTCCCTCTTTGTCATGAAAAATCAATCTGATGTCATGAAGAATTGTTTTTTTATATCAGGGAAGCCGCAAAGATTGCCATGTGCGCTGGAGGGATTGGTGGAGAATAACAAACACTAGTTTATTTCAGAATAACACTGCCACGGCAGATCTGTACATTTATTCTCTTACACCAAGTCTATTCTGAGACCCATTTGTTCCCAGATGTTGTCATCTTTGGAGCCATACATCATCAGAGTGAGGTGCTCTCATAATGTATTGCACTAATACATTGTGCAAAGGACAGCACTGATGAGAAATTTCTTAAATGATGGTGCTGTCTGAGGCTAATGACTCTAAGAGCAAATGCAAGGGAATGCAATGAGTTCTTTTCAGGCCCCAGCAAAGAATACAGAAGACACCTGAAAGCCATTTCACTTGGGAGTAATATTGAAATAGATGGTATTTCAAGGCCTTTGTAACAGACACTTGGGCAGTATGAGGGTAAACGTGAAGGGTTTTGCATTTTCAGGTAAAAACCATTAAATGCTTTCCCTCTTTGGAGTTTAGTTAACTTTTTCTTCTTAAGTTTTGGACTCCTCTCACCTGAAGCTGTTAATTAGCAGACCTAGGAATCAGCACTTGAGGTTTTGCTCTCTCTTTGTAAGGTGATGTGCCTTGCGCTTCTTTGAATATGCAGCGTTTGCTTTGAGCTGTCTGCTTTGAGTAGGAGATGTTTTCCCAAGACTGCTGTTCATGTGATTGCAGCCTGAGGGATAGATTAACTAGCAGGATTTGTGGCTGGGAGGCTCTTGTTCTGGCAACACATTTGTGGGTGGGCGGGCAAATTCCTATGTGTGCCACAGAGTTGTGTCACATCCATGCCCAGGGAATGCTTGGGTATTCATTCCTTGGGAAAGGAACAACCCTACATTTGAGACATTGAGAGGCAAAATGAAACATTTCATGGAATATTTTGGTGGAAGTTTTTCCTTTGGGCAGTGCGGTGTATTCCTTTTGTGCTAACAACAGTGAAAGCTGTGAAAGAATTATTCCTTAATATGTGAGGACGAAGCCTCTCCAGATGGCATCATTCCCATTCTTTAAGCATACAAGTTCCTTGGTGTTGCAAGCAGTTAAGCCCTGGGCTGCTAAACAAAAGATTGTCTGTTCCAGTCCACCCAGGGGCCCCTCAGAAGAAAGGCCTGGTGATTTACTTCCAAAACATTAGCCTCTGAAAACTCTATGAGCACATTTCCACTGACACATATGGGGTCACCATGAATTGGAATCGACTAGATGGCAACTGGTTTAAGCATATGCAAAATAAGATGTGTGGAATGTTATTCTAAAGATGTCACCTTGAAGACTAAGGTGTGCTGTCACAAGCCACGGTATTGTCAATCACCTAACATGCATGCGAAAGCTGGACAATGAATAAGGAAGATCAAAGAAGAATTGATGCCTTTGAACTGTGGTGTTGGCGAAGAATGTTGAATATACCATGGGCTGCCAAAAGAAGAAACAAATCTGTCTTGGAAGAAATATAGCCAGAATGCTCCTTAGAAGCAAGGATGGTGAGACTACGCCTCACGTACTTTGGACACGTTATCAGGAAAGACTGGTCCCTGGAGAAGGACATCATGCTTGGTAAAATAGAGGGTCAGCGAAAAAGAGGAAGACCCTCAATGAGATAGATTGACGCAGTAGCTGCCACAGTGGGCTAAAGCATAGCCATGATTGTGAGGATGGCGCAGAATGGGGCAGTGTTTCGTTGTGTTGTGCATGGGGTCACTATGAATCAGAACCGACTCAACAGCACCTAACAGCAACAATAACAACGTTATTCCAAGGGGGGAAAAAAAAGGAGGTCCAAATATCATCCACATTCTCGTTGATGTTAATGGTAGTAATAATAGGTAACATTTATTGGGCATTGCCAGGCACTGCTCTGTGTGATTCCATGCATTGTCGCACTGAATTGAAGCAGGCACATTTTTAAGCCCATTTGTCAGATGGAGCAATTTGGGTTTACAGAGGATAAGTCACTTGCTGAAGGTGACATAGCAGATCTGGCATTTGGACTATCAGACTCCAGAGGCTAAGCTGTTATACTATATTGCAGGCTAACGTGTTCTAGAATTAATTCTATGTCTCCTTCAACTTTACAAAGTGAGAGAGTGAGCAGCAAAAGTCATAGACTGGATCTGAAAATAAATAATTTTGCTGTCCAACTCGCTGTCTTATACCTGATGATAATATACTTAACACAGCCTTTTTTTCAGGCAAACACATATACAACGAGTGATTTTTTTTTTTTTTTTTTCCTTTTTAGCTGGATTCCGTGTTGAATTTTTAGTTTTTTTGACTGCTAGCCGATGAGCAATGGATGAGACAAGCATGGAATGTTTTATCTAATGTCCCTTCAAAGCCCTCTCCTTTCTGTTGAGAGCTACAGTTTTTTTCTACCAGTTACTGTCAAGTTGATTTGACTCATGGCGACCCAATGTTTGTCCGAGTAGAACTGTGCTCCATAGGGTTTTCGGTGGCTGATTTTTTGGAAGTACATCACTAGGCCTTTCTTCCCAGGTGTCTCTGGGGAACTCAAAGTTCCAACCTTTGGAATAGCAGCCAAGAGAGTTAACCACAACTGTAAACTTCCCACTTACCCAGAAGGCAACATTATCTTTCTACTAATTATCCCTTAATTTGCTGGTGAAACCAGTTATTTATTGAGTTGGGTCCGTTGGGCTAGTGATTTCAACCTCTTCTGACTGGAACTTTTGGCCAAAATCCTTGCTTTTTAGTGTTTGGATGCAGATTGTCTCAGAATCCATCCTTTATCTCTTCCTTACCTGATGGGTTCTCATTTCTAGAACTGTTTTCTTGAATCCATATTTATCACAATTCTATCAATTACAGGGGAAAATTCATGATTATCTTCAGTGAGCTTAATTTTGGTTGATACTCTATGGAATATTTATCTTGTGCAAGTGCCAGTAAGAGGGAAAATGGGATGATGATAAAAAGTTACATTTGTTGTTTTTTTGCCATTAAATCTGTCCAGATGTGAATGAGAAAAATTAAATAGATAATAAAAATAGCTACCACTTAGGAGTGTTTAGTGTTAGACACCAAGTCAAGGGTTTTATAATCTTTTTTTTTTTTCATTTAACACATCTATTTATCTACTGTCATATTCAGATTTTCCTCTTTAGAATTGTAGTGGTTGAGAGACTGGAAACTGGCCTCTAACTTTAATTTTCTTCTTTCTCAAATTTGTTTAAGATGAAAGGATACTACTACAAGCCACCTTCAGAGATTGTATTAAGTGACCGATTCAGATGGGTGGTTACCTTGTCGTACTGTCTACAAAAATAAACAGAGAAGATATATATTTCTCTAAGAACAGAGTATGGATCCCTGGTGGCACAGTGGTTAAGAGATAAGGCTGTTAACCAAAAGGTCAGCAGTTCGAATCCACCAGGCACTCCTTGGAAAAACACAGGGAGCAGTTCTACTCTGTCTTACAGGGTTGTTATGAGTCGGATTTGACTCGATGGCTAAGGGTTTGGGTTTTGTTTTGGTTTAGGAACAAAGTATAGCTTTTTATATAACTTTCTATGTAACTACATTTGTTGAGTCCTTACTAAATGCTAGGTACTCTGTTAAGTGATTGTACATCATTATTTATTTAATTCTTAGAGCAATACCATGAAGTGGTTATTAATGTCCTCATTTTACAAACAAGGAACCAGAAGCTCAGGGGTTTTAAATAGCCTGCCCAAGACTTCATAGCCTGTAAGTGGGGGGGGATGTTGAATTTTAAACATGTGTTTGTCATTTGTCTAATGCTAAGACCCATATTGCTCAATATTACTCAATGTTTCGTACTTTTTAAACATGTTTCAGAAACTTTAGGTAAGGATCATGGCACAAAATCTTGTCTTTTTTTTGTTTTGCAAAGCATGTCTAATAAAAATATTTTCAGTCATGAAAGTCACAAACTTTAAAATGTTTTGTTGTTTCTATCAAAAAAGTGATGCAGAGAGTGTTACAAAGCCGCAAGTAAGTCTTTCTCTTCCTGCTTTCTACTCCCACTTCCCCCGCTGGCCTCCTCCTATCTTTTTCCCAAATAAATCACAAAGCGTTGTTAAAGAGCTAGTCTTTTTCATGGAAGCCTTTTCATGGAAGGCCTGGCAATGAATTGTCTCAATTATTCCCTTTGGTTTTTCACAACAACTTCTGTTTTTATGTATTTTTTTGTATTTTATGTAGATAAGGCGATCAAATGGAAACACCATATTCCAGATAAAGTTTGAGCTGACTAAGATGCTTCCATTTCTTTTTCTTTTGCTTCTGCGTTCTAAGGAATTGTGTGACCTAATCTGCTTCTTCCTGTCTACAGAATCCCTCAGCAAATAATTAGAAATAGATTAGATTCACCTGGGTTCTAGAAGCAACTAAATGCAGAAGACTGAAAGGTTGGTGGTTCAAACCTACCCCGCAGTTCTGCGGGAAAAAGACCTGGCAATCTGCTCCTGTAACTATTACAGCCTAGGAAACCCTAAAGGGCAGTTCTACTTGGTCACACAGGGTAGCTATGAGTCGAAAATCGACTGGACGGCACCAGCAAAAATCACAAAAATCTAAGACTTCCTGTCTACAGAATCCCTCAGCAAATAATTAAGGATAGATTAAATTCAGTTTGGCTCTAGAATCAATTAAATGCAGAAGTTAAGACCTATTATTATGAAAGATGCTGCCGCTTGTAACCTTTAATCACAGAATTCTAGAATAGGTTTTGTACATTAGTGAAATCGTTCAGGGTGGTTGAACTCGCTCTGAACCATCGTGAGAGGGAGATCACCACAGCAAGTGAACCCAGTGAAACTCAGATGCCTACTTTGAAGTGAAAATGTAAGGTAATGCTTTCTGTTTTCTTGTTCATGGCTGTCATGAAATATTTAGTCGTGGAGCTGAGTAACAATGGTATTTGTAATATCTGGCTCTATCAAAATAAGGAGCCTAAACAATGTAGCCAAATGCTTTACTAAAAATCACCTTTTGTGGTGTTGATGATCGTTCCTCTCTCCAGAGAATGTGAAATTAACTGAATTATTGCTCTCTAGTGCTTATTTTTTGCCACAGACTTCCTGGGACTGTGTTCAAATATATGGTGTGGGTGGGGGTGGGGAGTGGGGTAAGATACACGCTGAGCAAAGAGGAGACCAGGTAAGAGCTGAAAAGTAAAGCTAAATACAGACATTGGTTAAAATTGTAGTGACGATCAGTTTTAGCAGATGACAGATATCTCTGCAAGGAAGAAAAAAAAGAAATCTTTATTTTGGGTGTATACATAATTAGTGGGATTTTGGTTAGCATTGCTAAATGGAACCAATGTGACTTTCCAAGAAAGTTTATTTATGAGATACTAAAACACTGTGGACTGATAGTGTTTGAAATGGCAGAATGGCTCTGAAAAAAACCCATTGCTGTCAAGTCGATTCCAACTCATAGCAACCCTGTAGGACAGAGTAGAACTGCTCCATAGGGTTTCCAAGGAGCAGCTAGTGGATTCGAACTGCCAACCTTTTGGTTAGCAACCAAGCTCTTAACCATTGTGCCACCAGAGTGTGCTTAACAGTAAATACAACTCCCAGCACAGTGCCAGGCACTTAGTATTAAATATTAATTAATTAATTAATATTAAGTATTAGTAAATAGTTATTGAATGGAACCCCTACGTTTTCCTAAAAGCCAACAGCTACATTGTACTTTAATTATTATTTATGAGTTGCGTATTTGTGCGCAATGCACATTTCTCCCAGCCATAAGTTTTATAAAATGGAAAAATAATGCAAACTGGCATGCTCAATCAAAGGCACTGGAATTCTGTTTTAAATTTATAGGAATTTGGGAGCATGATTCTTTTAAGGATGAGAGCTGTCTGGAACTAGGATGAGGCTGTTACTGTGATCAGCCAATTAACATTTCTAGGCTGCTTCTCTGAACAGCCACCCATATTTGTATTGAATTTATGTCAGAGCATATCAAGCAAAGAGGAGGAGAAGGGATCAGAAAAAAGAAAAAATCTTTCAAATTAATTTGAATAAATCTAGAATAGAAAAAATATAACCACTTGCTTAAATTATTTTAAAGGTAACTTTTTATTGATCAAGTTTACAGCAACCAAGATTTTTAAAAATATAATAAAGATGTATTGACAGTGAATTAAATATGTATATATGTGTATATATATATATATACTATACACATATACATTTTAAATTCCTTCAGCCTAGAGACTTTGCTCTGTCTCCTATACTTATTACATTTTAAATTACACGAAGGCCAGAAAGAAAACAACTTCATTATAGTATTTTGAACTGAGTTGAAAGTATTTGGTCATATAGTTGACAGCGGAAGGCTGCAGATTTTAAAATTCATATTAACACGAGTTGGTACCGTTATTTTTTTATCTGTGTTCAGAAGTGTGGAATTAGAAGTTTGATACCATGAAATGGCTGAGGATAAGCTGTATTGATTTATTCCTTTGAGAAACATTTGAGGAATTCTACTATGGAGCCCTGGTGGTGCAATGGTTAAGCGCTGGACTGCTAGCTGAAAGGTCGATGGTTCAAACCCACCAAGCACTCAGCAGGAGAAAAGACCTGGTGAGCTGCTCCTGTAAAGGTTCCAGCTTAGGAAACCCTATGAGGCAGTTCTACTCTTCCTACAGGGTCGCTATGAGTTGGAATCTACTCGATGGCACCCAACAACAACAGTAGAGGCCAGGCACTCTACTAGCAGGACCTGCTCTCCAGAAGCTCAAAGCCTAGTTCTGGAGAGAGAGCAGTAAGCAGATAATTACAGGAAAGTACTGTGTGTAGTGGAGTCCCTGGGTGGTGTAAACAGTTAATGTGCTTGTCTGCTAACCGAAGGCTTGGTGATTTGTAGTCTACCCAGCACTGCCTCAGAAGAAAGGCCTGGTGATCTACTTCTGAAAAACCAGCCATTAAAAATGCTGTGGAGCACAGTTCTATGCTGACACACGTGGGGTCACCATGAGTCGGAATCAACTAGACAGCTTGTCTTTTTTTAAGTGCTGTGATAGAGCTAAGTACAGAGGTTTTTGGGAGAACACCTGTATTTGGAGGTGTAGGGGAAAGCTTTACAAAGAAGGTGTAGCACATGCTTTGAGGACCTCCACATTCTCTCAGCCCAACTCTGAATCAGTCTCCCAGGCAGTGGATAGTTCTGACCCACACTGTGAGTGTGAGTTGTGCCTCTCAGCTTTTCTGCCGAGGGCTTGCTCTGGAGGTATAGGGTAGCAATGCCCGGGTAATTAATGGCCACCCTCTCCTGGCCCACCTCCAGCCTATGGGGGATGGAAGCCAGTAGGTGAGTGCCCCAGTCTTCCCCGCTTAGGACAGACAACTCTGAGAAACATTTTGTGTGGTTTTCTGAGGTCCTGGTATTGCTGAAAGCAGCCATCTTGATGATGCACTTTATTTACTTTCCCTTCCCTTTCTCTGTCCATTCCTGCTTCCTGTGATCACTTCCCAAGTCCCTGCCTCATGCTTGGCTTTCAAGAGAACCCAAACGGAGACAGAGGATGACCTTGAGCTGGGAGTTGAATGATGTGAGTGGGAGTTTGTTGAGAATGTATATGGGAAGAGAGATAATAACATTCCAGGCAGATGGAGCAGCTTGTATAAAATCATCAAGGACCATGGAACATTTTTTTGGTGGCATTAAAGGTAACAGGATGTGTGAGAAATGATGGGAAAGTCAGTCTGTGATGAGTTGTAGGATTTGGGAAGGGAGAGAGGCTAGAGAGTTATGTTGGGGTCAATCGTGAAAAGTCTTATGTGACATGGGAAGGAGCCAGGACTTTATTTTGTAAGTAATAGCAGACCAGGTAATCTGCCAGCAAGGGATGACATGCTCATAGATGAGACAGATAGCAGGGAGACCAGCTAGGAGATAATTGCAATGATCCAGGTAAGAGTGGATGAAATATGGAGGTTCTGATATGAATGAAGAAGAGGGAACAATGTGGAGAGATATGGAAGCAGTAGACTCAGTGGACTTGGTGACTGTATGAGGGGCTGAAGGAGGTGAAGTTGAAGTTGTCACCCAGTTTTTTAGCTAAGCAAATTGGGTGGATGATGATGCCTACAGCTCAGTTAGAACATACGAGAAAAGGAGGATGTTGGTGGATGGAGAAAGAAAGGGGAGAGATAGGTGGGCAAGACTGGGGTGTGGGAGAGGCTACCATTAACAATTTCCATTTGGGATATGTCCACTATGAAATTCTTATGAGATATTTGGGTAGATTTAAATGGACAGGTAAGTAAATAGATCTACATTTGGGGAGGAAGATTGGAGCTAGAGACAGAAACTTGCGAGTGACCAGCTCTTCTACTGGATACAAAAGGAGAGTGAGATTGCCCAAGAAGAGAGGGTGAAAAGGGACAAGAGATGAAACCAAGATGGAATCAGCATTTAAGAAGTTAGATACAATGTTTATGTTCACAAAATAAAATCACCTCTATTTACAAAACATTTCCTGGAACATCCATTGCAAAGTTGTCCAATAGTGCTAATTATTATGTGTGTGTATAAAAATTAATAGACTGTAGATAGAAGGAAACCCTGGTGGCATAGTGGTTAAGTGCTACAGCTGCTAACCAAAAGGTGCACATGTCTGAATCCACCGGGTGCTCCTTGGAAACTCTATGGGGCAGTTCTACTCTGTCCTATAGGGTTGCTATGAGTTGGAAAGGACTTAATGGCAATAGGTTTGGTGGGTTTTTTTTGTTGTTGTTGTTATAGATAGAAAAGGACATGTTATCAGGAGAGAGCAGTCCCTGGAAAAGGACATCATGCTTGGTAAATTAGAGGGTCAGTGAAAGAGAGGAAGAACTTCAGCTCAGCAAGATAGATTGATACAGTGACTTGAAGGCTGGGCTCAAGCATAGCAACGATTGTGAGGATGGCGCAAGACCAGGCAGTGTTTCGTTCTGTTGTAAATAGTGTCCCTAAGAGTCAGAAGCGACTCGACGACACCTGGCAATAACAGTAGAGGTAGAAAAAGGTTATATTCAGTAAAATGTTAGAATTGACATCTCATAACATGGATGAATCTGGAAGGCATTATGCTGAGTGAAATTCATTACAGAAGGACAAATATTGTATAACACCACTATTAAAAGAACTCAAGAAAAGGTTTAACACAGTAGAATTAACCTGCTATTGATTTTTGAGATTGTATATAAATATTGTCATTCATAATAGCCAAAAAGAAAATGGTTAAGCCTGGAAGTCCTCTGGTTGTTGGATCTGTGAGTGCTTGGACTTTAGGGTATTCCTGGAGTGCAGTGAACATGAGTCATCAAAACTTTTGTTCTCTAGTATTTTGAACTAGTCTGTTAAGAGGAAATCATGGGATGAAATGTTGTATTCATTTCTGTTGCTGTGTAAGATAATTACTGCAGCCTTAGTGGCAGGTTTGGCTGGGTTCTTGGTTAGGTTCTCACGAGGCTGAAGTTAAGAGGCTGGCTAGGCTGAACTCTTTTTATCTGGAGGATCTAGGGAAGAATTAACTTTCAGGCTCATTTAGGCTGTTGGCAGAATCCAGGTCTGTAGTTGTAGGACCGAGGTCCCTGTTTCCTTGCTAGCTGTTGGCCAGCAGTTGCTCTCAGTTCCTCAAGGCTGCTGCACCTCTTCTCATGAGGCCCCTCCATCTTCAAACCAGCAATGGCACATGGAGTCTTTCCCACTCTTCAGATCTCTCTGATTTCCTCTTCTATCAACCAGAGAAAACTCTGTTTTTGCAGAGCTCATGTGATTACATTAGACCATGCAGATACCCCTAACTTACAGTCAACTGATTAGTAACCTTAATTACACCTGCAAAGTCCCTTCCTAGCAGTACCTAGGTTAGCGTTTGACTGGATAACCGTGATCTAGGAACTCTGGGTGGCCCTTTTAGAATTCTGCCTACCACACATGTTATCAAGCTCTTCTCACAGAACTCCAGGAATGCCCAAAGGAGTCTGTTTGTCTCTGTGAAATAGATTTCTATGGTTTCTCAGCTAAGCCCTCCTCAGTTTCGCTCGCTTATCGTCATTTACCTGTTTTACTAATTCTGCATTACGAGAAATCTGAGAAGCAGGCAGGCAATCACCCTCTTTCAACCTAAGAGGGTAGGAAAGGAAGAATAGGAGAATCCAGTCATTTTCAGATTAACTCTGTCTTAATCACGCTAATACACACAAACGTGTCTTTTAATTTGTCATACTTGCCGGTTCAACAAAAATTTTTTGGCACGGCCTATTTTAAAATCCTAGATAAAGGAAGATAGAATCGACCAAACATAAAACCGTAACAAAGATGATAAGACTAGAGTAGAAAAGGGAGAGGAGATTGAGAAAAGAATACACCAAAAATTGTGCCTAAAGAAACTTGAAAGTACGTGTGAGTCAAAAACTAAGCACGTAGGTGCTTTTTGGGCGTGGATGTCAAAGTCATAGCTGTTCAAATTCCAGTTCCCCACATACCAGCTGAGCAACATTTGCACATGGAACCGCATTTCTGGGTTGCACAGGTTCCACATCTCTATGATAACCATAACAAATATTACAATAAGCCCCTCACAGATTTGTTGTGATGAATAAAATTAACTTTGAACTCATACATGTAAAACAGATAAATACCATCTATGAATATGGACTTCTATTTCACGCACTGGGTTAGGGAGCTTAAAGTCACTATCAGGTTAAATTCTCACAGCAATCCCCTAAGCAGATATTATTAAACTCGTTTCATAATGTGGAAACTGAGGCACAGAAAGGTTAGGAAATGTGACTAAGGTCACCAGGCTAGGAAGCGAAGGAGCTGACATTCTTTGAAGTTCCTGTTGGGAAGCAAAGCCCAGTCATCATTCTGGTCTCTGGATAAGCCTGCATACTGTGATGCTGTTCAGCTTCTGAGCAATAAAATTCTAGAAACGTCACGATGTGGTGGTCATTTGGGAAGCCTGTGATGATAGGCCAGGGCTGTGGGCGTTCACTTGTCCTTGGTAATGCCGCAGAGGGGAGATGAGAGGTGGGAATGTTGAGGACTCCAGCTGGGACAGGCGCTCAGCCAGATGCTGCTGCTGCTGCATCTCGAATCCAACATGTTCGAGACCTGTGCACCGCTATTCCCACAGCCTGCCAATCATCCCAAATTGGATGATGGCTGGGGGGAGGTGGGTAAATGGAATCGAGGGCAAAATGGTGCTTCTCAGCTTCATTTTGGGATGTCATCGTCAGGATGCAAGTCAACATCTCTGGGGTTGAAACGGTCATAAACTGCAAACCTGCTGCACCTCTGAGCGTTCATGGATTTCACAAATTTGATCCAAGTCCAGTAACTGTCTCGAGACAATAAAAAACCTGCTGAATGGTTACCGAGGTAGACTGCTAAACTTAGCGAGCTGCTTTGACGGGACCAGAGGCATTTAATTTTCATAGTCTTGTAGTAAATTTAAAGGCAAATTATAAAAGTAAAGCTCGATTTTGCTAAGGCTCCAATTTATGTGCTTCAGGAGTCTTCTAACTAGACTGTGGGGGCAGCTGGCTATGAAAGCTTAGACTTAAAGACTTTGGCCAAAGTGTTTTGGGTGAAAATTTCCAGCATTTTGTGGTATTTCCAAAGACGTCTCATTGCATCCTCCTAGGCCTCGTATTATCCTCAGGCTTAGAAAGGGGGACCTGGCTGCTGCTGGAAGGTAATGTTTTCAAGAGCAAGTGCTAACATTAGGGGGCAAATTATTTTGTCTACTGTATTTAGTGAAACCACTCAGTATCAGTTTCTGTGTTAAAATTTAATTATTGCTGTAGATTTACAATTTGCCTCTCAAGGGAAATTGACGCCTGCAAGGGAGGTAGTTTACATAGTGATTAGGATTTCTGAGCCTCTGTTTCTTCATCTGGAAAACATGGTGGTGTGTTGTTGGTGTTATCTTAATACCATCGAGTCAATTCCAACTCATGGTGACCCCATGTGTACAGAGTGGAGCAAATGCTTAGTGAAGTTGCTGGCATATATTAAGAACTTATAATTCTGGAGCCCAGGTGGTGCAGTGGCTAAGAGCTTCGCTGCTAACTAAAAGGTTGGCAGTTCGAATCTACCAGCTGCCCCTTGGAAACCCTGTGGGGCAGTTCTACCCTGTCCCATAGGATTGCTATGAGTCAGAATTAACTCAATGGCAACGGTTTTTTTTTTTTTTTTTTAAATAATTGGAAGCTAATGTTGCAATTGGAGGCGCTGGGTTGTGCAACAGGTTAACAAGCTTGGCTGCTAAGTGAAAGGATGGAGGTTTGAGTCCACCCAGAAGTGCCTCAGAAGAAAGGTCTGGCGATTTGCTTAGAAAAAATCAGCCATTGAAAGCCTTATGGAGTGCATTCCACTCTGACACACGTGACGTTTGCCTAGATGGCAGCTGGCAATACCGTGATTATTTACAGGAAGAAGATCCCGTTTGTACAGGATAATCATAAATTGTTTGTAAGCCATGAGAGCAAGTTGCAGGTTCAGGCCTGGACAGTAGTTGGACTGTGGTGTCTGAGATTCCGTGGCTTTGAATGGCGGCCTCTTGAAGGAGAGAAGAGGGATCTCCCTTACACTCCGAGCTGCATGACGCTGAAAAGGCCGCGGCTCAGTTTCATGGTGTATCAGGGTTCCGTTTTCACAACTGGTTGCACACATTTTTCATTTGAGAGTTCAAATGGGCAGTTTAGAAAGAGAAAATGAATGTCTATGTTCTTGAAGGCTGATTTGGGAGTCCAAATTTGGGATTTGGGATTTCATTGGAAAGTCTGTGTTATTTAAATTTATAAAATGACCCCTTCTAATATGACCTCAAACTAGTGCACGGTTCTGTTTGAATAACAGCTTCGAGTAATTTCTTCCAACAGTGCCCACTAAGCAATCCAGGATCAAAGTATTGTTTCTCCATGAATGGTGGAATTGTTAAGAAGGTAACAAATTGCACCGGACTTTTGTTGGTGAAACAGAATTCAAGCTTGTTTCATTTTAAGGGACTTCTGTTTTACACCGTTGAGAGACTACTGATGTAAAATACTATCTGTTGCCAGACATAGTATAGCTGTCACTGCACTGTACTAGAATCCTACCTTGTTGTTCTCCGTTCCGCCACCCCCATCCGCCATCTCTTACCAGACAGAATAGGTGAAGAGGTTGAGTTGTAGATCTCATTTCTCCTGTTTTGCTGCTTGTGAAGTCTGCCAACAGAATCCACCTTGAGAAAGTCAAGGACTGTGCGTTTAATGTTGAGCTGAGTGAATAAATTATGCATGAAATTGTACCGGAGTCTCTAGTGTGCAGAATTGCTCCTTTTGATATGAAAGGTTAATTCAGAAAGGAGTCCAAAATAGCTGGAAATTGTGGGGATAAGTGGATAGTATTCACTGTTGTGAGCTGTTATTACTAGAAATTGCATTCCCTCTCTAGCTTCCCCGGAGATTTCGCTTTGCCAGTGAATATAAACTGTACTCAATAGAATAGCGTTTAGGAGTAACAAGAATGTATGTCCACACACAATAAAATATTCTAATGGCATTTTAAAAAGACGTTGTACTTTTTCATGTATATCATGTACCCCAAGGAAGAATTACTATTGCATTTAGGTCAAGAGCAAGGCATATCAAAAGTAAAGAGTTCTGAGTATATGTGTATTACAAGCGCTGCCTGGGACACCCAGTTCAGAGCATTGGGCAGTCCTGCCATTTATTAGCTACGCAAGCACAGCTTCTGATAAAGCCCAAACCATTCTTGCTTCAAGAAGGAAATCACCCAGATTTTTTCCCCACTACATCTTATTTATCCAGCTTTGATTTAATCTTCGGTCAGATTTATTAGGCTCTTCAACCTTTACTTAAATGTTCTTTTCACACACATCCTTATATCATTTTTACATAGGTTTATGATTTCCAGCCCCCCCCCCCCCCAAAAAAAATGTAGTTGGCTGGAAAGGGACATTTGACTTAAAATCCACATGCACATAGTTTTGGAACTCGTCTGAGACTCCTTTATGTGTTTCTACCACGGGGGAAGAGAACTGTGCCCCTAGACTTGGGAAGTTGTTTATTTTCTTTGCTCATGCACGTTTTCAGAAACCATCTCCTTCCGAATCTCCATGGGGTACCAGTAGTTTTTCTTCTAATTATAAAGTAAGATCATTTCTGACCTAGAGTATTTTTTAATTTTAATTCCTGGCTTGTATTTATAAACTGTTAGACTACATTATTCCTGATGGGAACGTTAAGAAAAAGGCTCCGTCTTTTGTGTTGGTTTTAATAATTAGATATTCATTCAGTGTATTGAAATGTATTTTGGGCCAACAAAGGATGCATTTTTGATGTAGATCTTTTCTTCCATGTTTCGCTTTATATATTTCACATTAGTGATGAAGCTATTCTGGATTGCTGATCGAGAATAGCTCTACTATTATTAAAAATCTAACCAGGGTGAAAAAAATTAATCTGATAACTTTTTTTTTTTTTTAGGTATTTTTTTTTTTAAATGTTTCTGCAGAAAAATATATAGAAATCTTGGCATAGGGAAGATATTCCAACAGATTTTGGCAGATGTTGGGTTAAAGTAGTTGCTCAAACATCAAGGTGCCTGTGGTTTTCTTTTTTTTTTAAAGTGTTGTGTATATTTTTCACTTTATGGCATTACTAAGGGGCATTTAAAATGACTAATCCTTAGCCTACTTATTAATGCCAAGAGTATTAAGTTTCTTTATTCTGCTGTCTGTGACTCATTAGCCTGAGTTCTGGACAGCAAATTGGCAAAATGGCCTCTTGTCATTGAAATGGTTCCTTGTGCATAGCGTGAATATTTTGTGCTTTGGGGTTGGGGGGGGCGGTGTGCTACAAAAGATGTTTTTAAGGTGAACCTGGATACTGTAGGCTGCTAGAACTCAAGAATTAACCCACACAGCAGTGTGCAATTGTGCTTAATGTAGCAGTGACTTGATTACAGCGATGTCTAGCCCTGAAATCGCTCCTGAGATGTCTTCAGCAGATTAAACTGAAAAATCATTGGATAAACAACTCTGTAGCATTATGAACAGATACTGAAGGTAAAGAGGATACCAATTAATGTCTGATTATAATTTACACAATTCTTCAAAGTAAACTAAGTAGTAGAGGTTTTTGTGTAATTTTGTCACACGCAAATTCACACGCATGAACAATTAAAACAAAAGCAGGAATATTAAATATAGGAGTCACAAGTATTTATAAATAGATATATATGAAAATACATATCTAGTATATATTTATAGGGATGTAAGTATATAACATATGTAAATACGCATTTACATTTGAAATATATAATTTGAAATATATTACTTAAAATTACGCTGACAGAAGGTTCACTTTTACCCCAGACATTTTGCAGGCTTAGAATCACCCAAAGAAACAATTTAGAAGCAAATGGAGAATCTTTTCCACAAGTAATTAATACCTTTAAAAGCATGTCTGAAATAACTAGTTAAGCAAGAGAATCAATCTCTTTTAAAAGCTTCCAACCCACTAGAGGCCCATTCAACAGCCTAAACCTGCTCACCAATGGGCCAGCTCTCTGACACCATTAACATTTTCTTTATCCACACCCCCCCCCCCTTTTTCTCGAGGAAGGGGAAGTAGATACACATTTTCTTAAAAATTTATACACTTTTCCTGTCCCTCAAAGTCCAAAAACATGATACATTTATTCCTAATTACAAAATGACTAGTGAATATTTAGAAGCTTGGGCTTAAAACTGCATGCATTAAGTGCACATAAAATGAATATATTGTTTGTGAAATATTAAACACAAGTAATTTTTTTTCCCAGTTATTAAGCACAAATATGGGCATGCAATGCACGTGTGTTACCTTGGCAAAATCTGGGGTTTTCTTAGCCCCTCTTTAAATCGTACAAATTATTCCTTTTAATTGTTAATGATCTTTTCTTTTGGTAAGTGTTTACAACTACAGATAATTTCACAAACGCATATGTAAGTTAACCAAAAATGCGAAGAAAAAGTAACTCTTGTTCAGAAGTGATTTATTTTTTTAAGGACCACTTGGGGCAATACGAAAGGCAATTTTTAAAATGCAAGCCATCTTTAGGAGAAATATTATGAAAAGACTTTATTAGTCTTCTGTTGTGTCAACATCTCTTTCGTGGGAAAGATGTTTCATTTTAACAAGATCTTTCGCTGTAAGAAAATAATTTATTTTTCCTGCTCTGGCACAATTCCAATTCTTTTTGTCTTTCTTCTTTCAATGGATGAAATGCTCTGAGCGGAAAACACTTTTTTCAAAGGACGTATTTACAGGTGAATGTGGCCAGCGACAATATTTGAAGCTAAAAAATGAAAATCAAGTGATTCTGTAGATTCATAACAAAATGTTTAAGCACTGCACCTTGGTGAGCAGTTTGGAGTTCTGTTGATTGGTTGAAAGAAATGGCTACCTACCCAAACTGGTGAAGAGCTCATTTTAATCCACTAATGCTGTGTATTGATTTTGGAAGATTAGCCGTGTGATATATGCAGTGGGTATTTTTGCAGCTAGTTAGTACCAAGTGCATCCAATATCAATATTTATTTTATTATTCACTAAATTCTTGTACTTTCTAATTTTCAGGTGTAAAAATTGATATTTATCCTTGAAATGCTTCTTAAAAATCAATCTTTCTAGTATTTGGAAGCCTGGGAATACTGTTTCTTTTGGGGCTGCACAGTGTATGTGTTTACTATTGCTGTTGTAACAAATTATCCCAAACTTGATGACTTAAACAATAGAAATTTATTATCTTATGGTTCTGGGTTTCACTGGGCTCAAAACAAGTTGTTTGCAGGGCTGCATTCCTTTCTGGAGATCTTAGGGGCTCATCTTGCCTTCTTCAACTTCTAGAGGCCACCCTCATTCCTTAGCTCATGATACCCTTCCACCATCTTCAAAGCCAGCAATGTTTTATCTCTTGTATCTCTCTGACTTTTCTTCCGTAGTCACATCTTCTCCCTTTGACCTCAGCTAGGAAAGGCTCTGTTAAGGACTCATGTGACTAGGTTGGGCCCACTCAGATAATCCAGGATAATTCCCCATCTCAAGACTCTTAACCTTAATCACAATGGCAAAATCCCTTTTGTCATTTGTTGTGGTTGCCGTTGAGTTGATTCTGACTTATGGTGACCGTATATAAGGTAACATATTCACAGGTTCTGGGACTTGGATGTGGACATCTTTGGGGACTAGTATTCTCCCTACTGAGCCCTGGTGGCACAGTGGTTAAAGCAATCAACTGCTAACCAAAAGGTCGGTGGTTCGAAACTTCTGGTGGCTCAGTGGGAGAAATGTGTGGCAGTCTGCCTCTGTAGAGGTTTACAGCCTTGGAAATCCTATGGGGTTGCTATGAGTCAGAATTGACTTGACAGCAGTGGGTTTGATTTTTAGTGGTACAGATGACTCTAGCAGCTGTTCTCCACCCCCCCCCCGCCCCCGCCAGTGTCATTATTTCTTTGACTGAGGAGTAAATTTTTGGAAGTCCTTACTCTGTCGTTCCAGATGTGCTCTTTCTTGTTGAGTTTTAAGAGTTCTTTATATATTCTAGGTACAAGTTGTTTGTTAAGCATGTAATCTTCGAATATTTTCTCCCAATCTGTGGCTTATCTTTTCATCCTCTAAGATCGTTTGAATTTTTTTTTTTTTTTACTGTACTGTAGATGAAGGTTTATAGAGCAAACTAATTTCTTATTAAACAATTAATATACAAATTGCTTTGTGAAACTGTTGCCAACCCCACGACATGTCAACACTCTCCCCTTCTTGAACTTGGCTTCCCCATTACGAGCTTTCCTATCCCCTTTTGCACAGAAAGATGAAAAAAGTCAACAGCAATAGAAGTTACTGCCATTTATATGATGCCTTCTTTGTGCCTTTTACAAAGGAGACTATGCATGGAGCACAGTAGGCATTATTTAGCATTTGTTGAGTGAATGAATGAATCAAGGATAAAACTATTGTCTTTAATTATTATAGGGCATTATTTGGAGCATTCAGAGGAAATGGGAAGACACTTCAGGATTGGGTACCAGAAGAGAAATGAAGAGGTTTTGCAGGACTTAAGTGATATTTGGAAACGAATCCACAGTTTGGTGTGACTTTTTGCCAAAAGAGCACGAGAGTACAGCGACTTAAAACTAAATGTCAAATGTTGGAATAAAGCCACTGTTCAAACTCAAAGATCAAGGTGCCAACCTGTACATCTGTTCCTTGAAGGAAATAGGCAGCAGAAGGTACATGACTCTGAGTGTTCCTTGAACCCCATGAAAAATCCTTGATATAGGGAGAAGACATGAACAGACTCTGCACGCTTGGACACCTTGAGTAAGCCAGCATCACTGAAAGTAAAGGGGATTCTTCTTGGCCACAGTCCAACAGAGTCACAAAGCTTCCTCTTACTACTGAGGTTTGGTTGGCATGAACCTCGTATGTCTCTTTGAGAATAAACAGGGCATACACTTGCTTTGTTCCTACTTTATAGTCAGTGTCATGAATTAGAAAAGGCTTAAACTTTGGACCGAAAAATCTGAAATCAGATCCTGGATCTGCCACTTTCTAACTGGGTGATATATCTGTAAAATTGAGATAATAATATCTAACTTAATTGTGCTCATGCAGAACCTGTACATAGACCAAGAGGTAGTTGTTCAAAAAGAACAAGAAAAACTAACCTAATTGGAGCTCCAATTAAGTTAGATATAGATATTATTATCTCTCAGGAACTCTGGTGGCACAGTGGTTAAGAGTAGCGGCTGCTAACCAACAGGTTGGCAGTTCAAATCCATCAGCCACTCCTTGGAAACCCTATGGGGCAGTTCAGCTCTGTCCTATGGGGTCACTATGAGTCGGAATTGACTCGATGGCAATGGGTTTTAACTTAATTGTGCTTGTACGGAACCTGTACATAGACCAAGAGGCAGTCAGTCAAACAGAACAAGAGGATACTGTAAAGTCAGGAAAAGTGTGCGTCAGGGTTTTATCCTTTCACCATATTTATTCAATCTTTGGGCTGGGGAAATAATCAGAGAAGCTGGGTGATATGAAGAGATGACATCAGCATTAGAGGAAGACTCATTAACAACCTGTGATATGCTGATGACACAACCTTGCTTGTTGAAGAGGACTTGAAGTACTTACTGATGAAGACTACAGTCTTCAGTATAGATTACACTTCAACATAAAGAAAACGAAAATCCTCACAACTGGATCAATAAACAACATTACTATAAACAGAGGAAATACTGAAGTTGTCAAGGATTTCATTTTACTTGGATACACAATCAATGCCAATGGAAGCAGCAGTCAAGAAATGAAATGACATAGTGCACTGGGCAAATCTGCTGTAAAAGCCCTCTTTAACGTGTAAAAGGCAAAGATGTCACTTGGAGGGCTAAGGTGCACCTGGGCTGTGGTATTTTCAGTCGCCTTGTATGCATGTGAAAGCTTGACAATGAATAAGGAAGAGTGAAGAAAAATTGATGCCTTTGAATTATGGGGTTGGTGAAGAATATGCAATATACCATGGACTGCCAGAAGAACGAACAAATCTGTCTTAGAATAAGTACAGCCAGAATGCTCCTTAGAAGCGAGGATGGAGAGACTTCATCTCATGTACTTTCGATATGTTTTCAGGAGATACCAGTCCCTAGAGAAGGGCATCGTGCTTGACAAAATAGTTTATGAAGAAAATGTTCTATATCCTACTTTGGTGAGTAGTGTCTGGGGTCTTAATAGCTTGTGAGCAGCCACCTAAGATAATCCACTGGTCTCACCCTGTCTGGAGCAAGAGAGAATGAAGACAACTAAAGACACAAGGGAAAGATTAGTCCAAAGCACTAATGGACCGTAACTACCACAGCCTCCACCAGACTGAGTCCAGGACAACTAGATGTTGTCCAGCTACCACCACTGACTGCTCTGACAGGATCACAATAGAGGGAGCCAGATAGAGCTGGAGAAAAATGTAGAACAAAATTCTAACTCACACACACAAAAAGAGCAGACTTACTTGTCTGACAGAGATTGGAGAAACCCCGAGAGTATGGCCCCAGGACACCTTATTAACTCAGTACTGAAGTCACTCCTGATGTTCACTCTTCAGCCAAAGACTAGACAGGCCCATAAAACAAAATAAGATGAAATGGGCACACCAGCCCAGGGTCAAGGACCAGAAGGCAGGAGGGGATAGGAAAGCTCGTAATGGGGAAGCCAAGTTCAAGAAGGGGAGAGTGTCGACATGTCGTGGGGTTGGCAACAGTTTCACAAAGCAATTTGTATATTAATTGTTTAATAAGAAATTAGTTTGCTCTGTAAACCTTCATCTACAGTACAGTAAAAAAAAAAAAAAAATTCAAACGATCTTAGAGGATGAAAAGATAAGCCACAGATTGGGAGAAAATATTCGAAGATTACATGCTTAACAAACAACTTGTACCTAGAAAATATAATGAACTCTTAAAACTCAACAAGAAAGAGCACATCTGGAACGACAGAGTATGGACTTCCAAAAATTTACTCCTCAGTCAAAGAAATAATGACACTGGCGGGGGCGGGGGGCGGGGGGAGAACAGCTGCTAGAGTCATCCATACCTGGATTCAGGTTTTGGTATTGCTATTTGTTGGCTGCGTGGCTCCCTCCAAAATGAGAATTATAACATTCCCATTTTATAGGGGGGGAAAAAAAAAGACATCATGCGTGGTAAGGTAGAGGGTCAGTGAAAAAGAGGGAGACCCTCCATGAGACAGATTAACACAGTGGGTGCAACAATGGGCTCAAATATAGCAACTATTGTGAGGATGGTGCAGGACTGGGCAGTGTTTTGTTCTGTTGTACATAGGGTCACGATGAATCAGAACCGACTTGATGATATCTAAGAAAAACAATATCTAACTTACGGGTTGTTGAGAGAATTAGAGATGTCTTTATAAGGTGTTTATCATAAGAACGATGAATATAGTAGATATTCAATAAATAGTAGGTGTGGTGGTGGTGGTGGTGGTTATTGTTATTATATAATTTCTTATCTAGCTTCTCATTTTGCCATTAATATGTTATATAAAAATATCATTCACTTCAGATAATTAAGAGATACATTTTGATTAAGAGTTTAGGTTCTGCATTTATTTATTCATTCTTTTTTTCTTACACATTTCAAAATAACATTGCTGGTTATGAGCCATGTTGTGGGCTGAGACTACAATGGCGAACAATACACGTGTGGTCTCTTCCCTCCTAGGGCTGTCAGTCTAGTGGAAAGGACATGCTATGAAGTAAACAAGCAAATTAGGGTTCATATCCTGGTGCCTTAACTTACCAACTGTGGGGTCCTCTTAAGAGGTTAAGGTAAGTGACTTAACCTTTCTGAATATCTATTTCCACAGCTGTTACTCAGGTAAATGCAACTTACCTTGAAAGGTTGTTGTGAAGATTAAATAACTCAGTGTACATTAATGTTTAACACAATCCTTGGCACATAAAAATGATTAGTTGGTAACTTTTAAACATTATTGGGCATCTTGATAGGCGTTGGTTCTATTTTTGATGAGGAAGTTTTGCCCTCTACATACACTGTACGAAATGGCATACAAATTTGAAAAAAGTGAAACTGTTCCCTAACATTCTCTCCCCTATTTGTCATGTGGAGTTTTTCAGGGACTATTGTTACTACTGAGAGAATTGTCACTACCCCTATAACTATTAATAATACTGTTATAAACCAAAACCAAACAAACCAGTGGCCGTTGGATCGATTCTGACTCCTGCTAAGCCCGTGTGTTTCAGAGTAGAGTTGCGCTCTATAGAGTTTCCAACAGTTGTGATCTTTCAGAAGTAGATTGCTGGTCTTTCTTCCAAGGTATCTCTGGGTGGATTCGAACTGCCAACCTTTTAGTTAGAAGCCCAGTTCTTAACTGATTGCACCACCCAGGGACTCCACTACTATTATACTCGGCTTTTTTTTAAAGTTCTTGCTATGTGCTGGAAACTATTCTAATCACTGTATGTATTATTATGTCGTTTAATCTACACCTCAGCCTTGTAATGTGGATTAGGTGCCGCTATAGAACCCATCTCACAGCTAAGGAAATGGAGGCGAGAGGTTTAAGCCCTAGACCTACATCTGGTGAGTGACAGAGCCAGGATTTGAACCCAGGCTTTCTGACTCCAGGGTCCACTGTTCTTTGTAAGGAGACAGGTTTTAGGATAGTATTCCAAATTGCATGGTGAAGGATAATGTAAAAACAGAAAAAGAATATAGAGGAATATAGGACTAGGAATTTCACTTTGCTGCTCTTCTCAGATAAAGGAGATACAACTCATTTGCTCATTATGTTCATCTTCCATCACACACTTACCACATGCCTATTAAGAAGTGAAGAACTGGGCGCTGTAAGAGGTCAGTAAGTTTACGTCCTCAAGGAGCTCTCAGTCCACGTGGGGAGGGATAGGAACTAGGAACAGGCTGTGAAATTATAGTACCCTGCCTATCTAATAGAGGTCTGTGCATGTCATGCTTAGGAAAACTTAGAGCATCTCAGCCATCAGGAAAGTCTCTCCAGAGGAGTTTTATCCTGAGAAAAAAATTAAGACATTCTTACTAGAGCCTTATAAAATTATATTGATTAAGATATGTGGATGAATGTATATCATAATGGTTGAGGGTAAAGGCTTTGGAATTAAACACTGGCTACTTTCAAACCCTGGCTCTGCCACTTACTAGCTCTTTGACTTTCACTCTGTTAAACCTTTGGAGTTCTCATCTGTAAGATGGGAACAATAAGAGTACCTCTTTCTTTGGACTGTGGTGACGCCTTCATGTAAAGCTGTTGGCACAGAGCCTGGTATATGGTCAATGGTCAATGGTCAACGCAAGTTAATGTTTATTACCACGGTTGATGTTGTCATAGTGATCATCATTGTCATCATCACCATCATTGTGATTTTTTAGAAATAAGTCCCAAACAGCATGACAGTTAACAAAGGATTTTTTTTTTTTTTTGGTTGTTGTTGCTAAATTATTAAGAAACATAGCACATTGGTTTTAATTTTAAAACTGGAAAAATTTCAGCTACCTGATAAGTCCCTGTGATCTCACACAAATACATATTATTGGAATTGATGTGCGGAAAGAGCAGAGTTTGTTTTTACCCCTGTTGAAAATGTGCAGTGACACAATGTAACCCTTTAAGATAACAGAAGCCGGCCGCCCCATTCATATTTAAACATGAGTCACCTTCCAGGGAGACTTGCAAGGTTCTATGTGCCAAGATGGAAAAATAAAAATTGCCAGCAAGAAGGGAAAAATAAATTCACACGTGGAAAGAGATATTACAGGCTAGAGGCCCCATTTAGCCAATTCCTCCTCAGGGCAAAAAATGGCACCCTAGTGGCCAGAGAGAAGACCTGCAGCCCCATGGTCCAATTCATTGAGATATGGAGACCTCGTCACGTTTGGAGAACCCTTTCCACTTGATTAAAAGTATTTTGTGCTCTGTGTAATGGCACATATGCCCAGACACAAACACAGTTGGCTGCAGTAGTTTTAAAAAATTATAATGTAGTTATTTCTTAATTTTCCCCCAAGAGCTTGGGATTAGGTTGGCTAACCATTTCTAATGTCTTCCGGTCCCACAGAATAGGTCTCAGAAGAAAAATAAAGACCAAAATCTTCGCAACAGTGTTGACAAAAGAAAGGTCCGAAATTTCAACCAATGCCTGTGTTCATGAGTGTTTGCTGACAACCTGTCAGAAAATGTATGTATGCAATGCCTAGAATAGGCAAATGCGTAAAGATCAAAGTTTATTAATGGTTCCTGGGGTTGGTGGGAGGGGGAATGGGAAGTTATTGCTTAAGGGGTACTGAGTTTCTGTTAAGGGTGTTAAACAAATTTGGAAGTAGTGGTGATGGTTGCAAACATGGTGAACGTAATTAATGTCACTGAATTGTACATGTAAAGGTGGTTGAAATGGCAAATGTTTTGCCATATATATTTACCAAATTAAAATATAAAAAAATTAAGTATATTAATTGAATTAACACATAGATAGCTGGATGTGGTTGGAAGGATCATTTAAAGGAAAGATTAAGATTCCCCTCATGGCTAAATCAGATTGGCTGGGGGTCTTCGTAAACTTTTATCTGAATAATAATTCAGAGATCAACAATAAGCTGATTGAATCAAAACCTGGAAGTAACTCTAATTTAGGCAATTTGCATTGGCTTTAACATATGTACTGTGGCTTAGAGTAATTCATGTCACTAAAAAAAAAAAAAGGCAGCCAGGAATGGCAGTGGATGCTACTTTCAGAAATAGAGGCAGATTGTTAGAGAAGATCAACTGGTAAGTACAAAAGTGAACTTGAATTTTGCCTTACAGTAAAATTTTTCAGAGGACAGATTAGCTGTAGGTATCCTATACTTTGACTCCTAATTTGACTTCTATCGATTTAACAAAATAATTCAAGATGTACATAAGGATTTAATAATAAAGATGTTCAGAGTAGTATTGTTTACTCTAATATCTACAGTAAGGATTGGTTTAATTATGAAACGTGCTTACAATGAAATAATTTTGTACTATTAAAATGTTTTTTAGGCTTATATTTATGGAGATATAAATATGTGCACTCCAAATTGCTGAATGAAAAATCAGATGGCAGACCACGGTGCTTGTTATCATCCCATTAAACTAGAATATTTTTGTACAATTTTTTTACGTTAAAAAAATTGTGGAATGCCTTTCCCATTTGAGCTCGTTTTATCTCTATTAACTTAAGTTAAATTTATTTTGGTGGAGTCCTGATATTTAATTTTTGGCTATATAAAAATAATATTTAATTTTTTAAAGAACACTCAAACTATATCATCTACATATTTTCTTAACCCTATCACTACATATTCATAAGGAAAGTAAAACATTATTTCTCATAAGAAAATTCCCACTTTAACAGTGTTCCCATAATAATCGGAGTCCCTTGTGTATTCTCAATGGCCAGTGTAACAGGAGTGCTGAGCCCATTGCGGTGTCAAGAAACAACATATTTTGTAATAGTGAAGTACCCCTAAATCTCCTTGAGCAAAAGCCATCTGCATCTCTCCTCTCCCTTGTCATCCTACTGGCTTCTTGCAATTATAGGAGCTGGGAGAGTAAACAATAAATGGTGTGATATTATCATAAACACTGTATCCACTAACTGTATGTGAAGAAACATTTTACAATTTCAGCATTAAATTTCATTTGTACATCGCATGTATATTGTTGGAATAGTAGAAAACGTTGCTGAATTGTACAGTTCTGGGAATGCGATTCCACCTCACATAGGTTGGTGAGAGACCATTTAGAATGGCATTCTGACATTCAGGTTATATATGATGTTGTATGCACAGATTTGCATGTATATTTAGAGGAGAGTTTCTCAACCCTGGCATTATGGACTCCTTGGGCAAATAATTCTTTGTTGTAGGGTCTGTTGTAGGGAGTTCATCAGCATCCTTGCCCTCTGCATACTAGATACAAAGTAGTACCCCACTCTGAATTGTGGCAACCAAAAATATCTCCATACATTGCCAAATGTCTTCTGTGGGAGATAGGGGTGGGGGAGGAAAAATCGCCATTGTTTGAGAAGCACTGGTTAAGATTCATATGTAGACACCACAGTGTTAATGGGTGTTATTTCTGAGTGGTGAATGATCTCCCTTCTTTCTGTTTATCTTGTTCTAATATATATAAATCAACATGTATTACTTGTATAATAGAAAAAGAAAGTCAAAGACAGTAAATCCACAATAAAACCGAACCTGTTGCTGTTGAGTCGATTCTGGCTCACAGCAACACTACAGGGCAAAGTAGAACTGTTCCACAGGGTTTCCAAGCAGTGGCTGGTGGATTTGAACTGCAAACTCTGAAAAACAAAACATATGGAAGCTAAGTTACTTAAGGCCTTTGCAGTTTTACAAAACTCATTGCTGTCAAGTTGATTCCGACTCATAGTGACCTTATAGGACAGAGCAGAACTGCCCTGTAGGGTTTCCAAGGAGTGGCTGGTGGATTTGAACTGCTGACCTTTTCGATTAGTAGCCTAGCTCTTAACCACTGTGCCACCAGGGCTCCAATGCAGTTTTATAGTACTTTGCAATTTGCAGTTATCTTCATACAGATACATCATCCTTTAGGAGTCTTCCAGTCTTGTGAAATAGGTAGGTAGGCTTTCTTACTCTCCTTTTTTATAGATAAAAATCCTGATGTCTAGATCAAGGTCATCCAAGTGGCTAAAGAGCAGAAGTTTCACTAGAGCTTCGGCCTCCTGACCCCAGAATTTTATTAACCACTATTCCTGGTCTCTTGCCTTTTCTGTGTGTTACATATGAAACTTGGCTCTGAGTTGTGTTCTCCTCCAGGGGCTGGTGGGCCTACCACTGTGGTCAAATAGACTCTTCAGTGGAGATTTAAATTAACAAAAGGAAAAGAGCAGAAAGGTGAGGTATCTTCCCATTAAAGAAGGTGAGCAGTGGAGGAGCCACAGGTGATGACTAATTTCCTAGACTGAGTTCTGACGTAGCGTCCCAAGCCATCTTAGAGGTTTTCGGTATACAAGAAGACTCACAAGTGTCAATTTTATGGCACATGGTCTATGAAATTGAGCCCTGATGGCGCAAGGGTTAAGAAATTGGCTGCTAGCCAAAAGATTAGCAGTTCAAATCTACCAGCTGCTCCTTGGAAACCCCATGGGGCTGTTCCACTCTGTTCTGTAGGGTCGCTATGAGTCAGAATCAACTCTATGGCAACGAGTTTTTTGGTTTCTCTGTGAAATTACTCATGAGTTCAGCTTTTCTCTGTTCCAGATGCCATATTTATTCTGAGAAATGTTAATGAAATTAATACATGTATTTATAAGAGAAACAGACCCTTTCAGATTTCCCGTTATCCTAACCTTTCAGGGTTTCTTTTCTCATTGGTGCATTTCCTCTGGCTCTGTTAACATTATGGGGATTATGCGGTGTGTTGACAGGCACATATACCCATATGCAGGGAATTTAGTTTCTCAGTCTACGTGTGTCTTGGATAAGGTACAGTAATTATAATTACCCATTAATATCACAGTGCACAAAAATATCCTAAGATGTAAATATAGTCATGTGCCGCATATCATCCGTTTGGGCAATGCCCATCTATCTATATGTCCCATGCTCCGGTAAGATTATAATCAGAAATCCCGATCAGAGAACGGGACATAGCAGACATAACTGGACAGAATGAACGCAACCGATTTCTCCATGCGACACATTATCTCACGTCTCTTGTATACAAAGTGATTGTGCTGCCAGATGTATAATGGTACAGTACATATGCAACCTATAACACACATGTCTTGATGGTCATAATAAATGCCTATGTTACTGGCTTATGTAAGTACTGTAATGTACTGTATATTGTTATTTGAATGAACTTTCCCTGCTTACAAATGGAAAGTTTACCATATAACAGTGTATGCTTCGACTCATAGGCAGCAGCATCCACTCTCATGTATCAAGTGTCTCTTCAGTGTTGTAGCATTATCTCTCTTTATAATTTTGTTTAGAAAATATTACCGTGAAGTGCATCATGACTCCCAAATGCAGCAAAACCAATACTAGTGATAACAGCAGCAACAGGCAAAGAAGAAGTATCGATTTGGAAGTAAAGGTTTTTTGGTATATAATATGGTGTTCGCACAACATCCAGATCAGATAACGTCCTATTTCACAGAACATATCATGGATGTAAAGTTATGCATGACTGTATTTAATATTTCACACTCATTGCCTTTTCTTAAGTTTTAATTTACTGTGTTCACCACTCATCTGTCAGTTTGTTGTACTGTGGTGGCTTGCATGTTGCCATGATGCTGGAAGCTATGCCACCGATATTTCAGATACTAGCAGGGTCCCCCGTGGTGGACAGATTACAGGTGAGCTTCCAGACTAAGACAGACTAGGAAGAAGGACCTGGCAGTCTACCTCTGAAAAAATTAACCAGTGAAAACCTTATGGATAGCAGTGGAATATTGTCTGACATAGTGCTGGAAGATGAGCCCCTCAGGTTGGAAGGCACTCAAAGTCACTTCTCAAAGTGGAGTCGACCTTAATGACGTGGGTGGAGTAAGCTTTCGGCATCTTCATTTGCTGATGTGGCACAACTAAAAATGAGAAGAAACAACTACAAACATCCATTAGTAATCAGAACATGGAATGTTTGAAGTATGAATTTAGGAAAGTTGGAAGTTGTCAAAAATTAAATGGAATGTTTGAAGATCGATATCTTAGGCATTAGTGATCTGAAACGGACTGGTATTGGCTATTTTGAATCAGACAATCATATAGCCTCCTATGCTAGGAATGACAAATTGAAGAGGAATGGTGTCGTATTCATTGTCAGAAAGAACATTTTAGGATCTATTCTGCTGTACAACGCTGTCAGTGATAGTATAATATCTGTGTGCTTACAAGGACGACCAGTTAATACAACTGTTTTTCAAACTTACGTACCAACCACTAATGCCAAAGATGAAGAAATTGAATATTTTTACCAACTTCTGCAGTCTGAAATTGATCTAACATGCAGTCAAGATGCGTTGATAATTACTGGTGATAGGAATGTGAAAGTTGGAAACGAAGAAGGATGAGTAGTTGCAAAATATGGTCTTGGTGATAGAAACTATCCTGGAGATCACGTGATAGAATTTTGAAGGACCAATGACTTATTTATTGCAATGTGGACCTCTCCAGACAGAATACACAGGAATCGAATTGACTGCATCAGTGGAAAGAGACAATAGAGAAGCTCAATATCATTGGTTAGAACAAGGCCGGGGGCCAACTGCAGAGCAGACCATCAATTGCTCACATGCAAGTTCATGTTGAAGCTGAAGAAAATTAAAACAAGTCCATAAGAGCCAAAGTATGACCTTGAGTATAACCCACTTGAATTTAGAGACCATCTCAAAAATAGATTTGATGCATTGGACACTAATGACTGAAGACCAGAGAAGTTGTGGGGTGATGTCAAGGACATCATACATGAAGAAAGCAAAAGGTCATTGAAAAGGCAGAAAAAAAAAAAAAAAAAAAGACCAAAATGGTTGTCAGAAGAAACTTTGAAACTTGCTCTTGTACGTAGAGTATCTTAAGTGAACGGAAGAAATGATAAAGTAAAATTGCTGAACAGAAGATTTCAAAGAGTGGCTCGAGAAGACCAAGTAAAGTATTATAATGAAATATGCAAAGACATAGACTTAGAAAACCAAAACGGAAGAAAATGCTTGGCGTTTCTCGAGCTGAAAGAACTGAAAAAAATTCAAGCCTCTAGTTGCAACATTGAAGGATTCCGTGGGTAAAAAATTGATGCAGGAAGCATCAAAAGAAGATAGAAGAAATACAAAGAGTCACTATAACAAACAGAATTTGTGTACATTCAGCCATTTCAGGAGGTAGCATACGATCCAGAACCAATGGTACTGAAAGAAGTCCAAGCTGCACTGATGGCACTGGCGAAAAACAAGGCTCCAGGAATTGACAGAATACCACCTGTGATGTTTCAACAATTGGATGCAGTTCTGGAAGTGCTTACTTGTCTATGCCAAGAAATTTGGAGGACAGCTTCCTGGCCAACTGACTGGAAGAGATCCATATTCTTGCCTATTCCAAAGAAAGGTAATCCAATGAAATGTGGAAATTATTGAACAATATCATTGTATCACGTGAATAAAATTATGCTGAAGATAATTCAGAATCAGTTGCAGCACTACATCAACAGGGAACTTCTGGAAATTCAAGCTGGATTCAGAAGAGTACGTGAAACAAGGGATATCATTGCTGATGTCAGATGGATCCTGGCTGAAGGCAGAGAATACCAGAAAGATGTTTACCTGTGTTCTATTGACTATGCAAAGGCATTTGACTGTGTAGATCATAACTTATTATGGATAACATTTAGAAGAATAGGAAATCCAGAACACTTCATTGTGCTGATGCAGAACCTGTACATAGACCAAGAGACAGTCGTTTGAACAGAACAAGGGGATACTGTGTGGTTTAAAATCAGGAAAGCTGTCCTTCAGGGTTGTATCCTTTCATCATACTTATTCAATCTGTATGCTGAGCAACTTATCCGGGAAGCTGGACTATAAGAAGAAGAACATGGCATCAGGATTGGAGGAAGACTCATTAAACAACCTGCGATATGCAGATGACACAACCTTGCTGTCTGAAAGTGAAGAGGACTTGAAGCACTTACTGGTGAAGATCAAAGACTACAGCCTTCAGTATGGATTACATCTTGACATAAAACAAAAATACAACTGGACCAATCAGCAACATCATGATAAACAGAGAAAAGACTGAAGTTGTCAAGATTTTCATTTTACATGGATCCACAATCAACGCCCATGGAAGCAGCAGTCAAGAAATCAGGTGATGTATTGCACTGGGCAGATTTGGGACAAAAGGCCTCTTTAAAGTGTTAAAAAGTAAACACGTCACTTTGAGGACTAAGGTGCGCCTGACTCAAGCCATGGTGTTTTCAATCGCCTCATATGCATGTGAAAGCTGGACAATGTATAAGGAAGACTGAAGAAAAATTGATGCCTTGGAATTGTGGTGTTGGTGAAGAACATTGAATATACCATGGACTGCCAGAAGAACGAACAAATCCGTCTTGGAACAAGTATAACCAGAATGCTCCTTAGAAGGGAAGATAGTGAGACTTGCTTACTTTGGACATGTTATCAGGAGGGACCAGTCTCTGGAGAAAGACATCATGCTTGATAAAGTAGAGGGTCAGCGAAAAAGAGGAAGACCCTCAATGAGATGGATTGACACAGTGGACACAACAGTGGGCTGAAACATAGCGATGATTATGAGGATAGTGCAGGACCGAGCAGTGTTTTGTTCTCTTGTGCAGGGGCTCACTGAGTCAGAACCGACTTAATGGCACTTAACAACAACAACAACAACAACTTATTGTGTGCGTAACAATCAAATTGCACATCCTCTCTTCCTCCAGTCTTAAAATTAAACTTTTAATTTTGGATAGCATCTAGATGTCAAACACATACTTTTTTATTTTCTTACTTTGGTTATTGAGCATTGTAGCATGTCTGCATTGAAGTGAACATACGGATATCGGTAAGTGTGAGAGATCTTGTTTTAGATTTTAACTGTAGTTCTAATTGTAAGAGCAGTAATACCTCACCCCAGTGACTACACTTTTACTTTAACCTGCTGTGCTTGTACTCTCACATTTCAACGTGACAAGTGAATGGGGAAGACAGAAAGGCTTTATGTAGTATTGGACTTGGCATAACTCCTTTAAAAGCAATACTACCCATCGCTGGATTTTGGAATGCACAGCAAAGAAGAGCGCTCCAGCACATAATTTGGTTCTCCAAATAATTCCTGAACTAATTAAATCAATCTGTGCCTCATAACTCTTCCATTCTCCTTCTTGGTGCCCTTGTTTTTTGACTCTGCATCTTCTCTTGCTCTGTCCTTCGTATGACCTTTGTATTTGACCATTTGTCTTCAGAGTTGAGAGCTTCTGTTCTTTCTGCGACTGACTCAAGTCTGTAATGGTTGAACCATGTGTGCCGTATATGACATTAAACCCAAAAGCTAAAGGGGTCCTTGTTGTTGGGTTGGCTCTGACTTATGGTAACTCCATGTACAACAGATCGAAATGCTGCCCAGTCCTGCACCACCTTCACAATCGTTGGTATGGTCAAAGCCATTGTTGCGGCCACTGTATATTTTAAGTGCCCTCCAAACTGGGGGCTCATCTTCCAGCACTGTATCAGACAATATTCTGTTGGGTCATTGGGTTTTATTGGATAGTTTTTGGAAGTAGATTGCCAGACCTTTCTTCCTATTTTATCTTAGCCTGGAAGCTTCACTGAAACCTCTTCACTGTAGGTGACCCTCCTCGTATTGAAATACCAGTGGCATAGCTTACAGCATCATAGCAACATGCAAGCCACCACAGTATCACAAACTGACAGACAGGTGGTGGGAAGGTTGGGTCCTAATCACCATAATTTCTGCTGGCTTAGATGCAGGGTTGCAAACTCAAATGCATCCCGGACCCAGGCAAGTAATGTAGACGCATGAAGTGGGCAGTGAACAGGACAGCAGGGAGTGATGAAGATCATGGTCAGCTGGAGAGTGTAAGATCCCTCTAAAAGGGCAAGTGACTATTCCATTCCTGCTTGATGCTGCCTTTCAGGAATGTGTACCCAAAGTTGTCAGATCTTTCTGATTTTTCAAGAGAAGTCAGAACTCTAGACTTTTGAGTGAAGTACCTCTACTTTCAAATGTGGCAATAAACTCCTAACTTTTAAGAATATTATGCGTGTCAGGGATATTTGAGATCTGAGTGAATATTTGATGATAATAAGGAATTACTACTAATTTTTGGTTATGATAATGGTATTGTAGTTATGCTTTAAAAATGTTCTTGTATTTTAGAAATATACACTGAAATCTTTGTAGACGAATGAGAAAATGTTTGAAATTTGCTTTAAAATAATCCAGGGTTGGGGTAGGGAAGTGGATGGGCGAAAAAACTAATCAAAATTGGCTATAGATTGACAATTATTGACGCTAGATGATGGATGAATACACTATATTTTTATGCAGATAACGTACACTGTGTACATTTTTTTGCCAACCATGCCCTCCCCTGTGAGGTATTTTCATAAGCACCACTATGCCAGGTTTTTTACGTGTTGTAAAAAAAATTAGTGTAGTGTGCTTATAAAAATACCTTGCCAGGGGAGGGCACGGTTGGCAAACAAGTGGAGAAAGTGCACATTATTTGTCTAAAAATACAGTATATGTACTTAAACTTGAATGTGTTTGAAGTTTTACACAGTAAAGAGTTAAGGAAACATGGCCAAAGACCAGATTTGACCCGCAGGTTACCAGAGTCTTCCCTAATCCATGAATTTTTCTATACACATCTAAATTCATTTGTGCTTTCAATCTGTACTATTTGGTTGTAGTATTTTAAAAGTTTATCATAAAATGCATATTGTAATGTTATATAGGGAGTCTTGGTTGTGCAGTGGTTAAGCGTTCAACTGCTAACTGAAAGGTTGATGTTTCGAACCCACCAGTGGCTCCACATGAGAAATCTGTAGCCGTATGCTTCCATAAAGATTATAGCCTTGAAACCCTGTGGGGAAGTTCTACTCTGTTGTATAGGGTCACTGGGAGTCGGAATCCACTCAGCGGCAGTGGGTTTGGTTTCTTTGCTTAATGCCTTGTGAGCTGTCCCTCACTCTACAATTCTTGAGCTTTTTTTGAAGAAGAGCATGTGAATTACCTATTTATTTTGTACATTTTTAATGTCTACCCCACATTCATATTCCCCTGGGCTTTCATTCCTCCAGAAGAGTTTTAATTCTTCGTTACTCTCTCCTCATATAAAAGTTCTCAGATTTATTAACATGCATTTCGGAGACTTTTGTTGAACTTATCTTTCATGACCTATTGTGTCTTTTGTAAGAGATGTGAAATTTTGCACAAATTTTGAAGAAAAAAGAGTGATTAATTTCTCTTTCAATTTGTCACCTTTTTTACCTATTTCTCCTTTCTTTGCTCTCAGCCTCAGAGCCTGCCTATTTATTTCTCCCCCCTTTGGACTGTGAGCTCTCTGAGGACAATTGTGGCTCGCTTCTCTCCCTACAATGCCCAGCTAATGCCTAACACACAGCCTTTAATTTATTCAGAGATGTTTATTGGGCCTCTTACTCTATGGCATTTTTATCATCTTATTTCTTTCTCACTACTGTACTTCAACTCTTTTTTATTTTTTGCCAAAATTGATGACTTAAACTGCTTCAGAATGAAGAGATTAATATTCAGATTCCTTTTGGGCAATTTCTATTTTTTTTTCTCCAGGGTTTGTGCAGACTGAGCCAGAGCCCCCATTTTATTGATCTCTGATCCCTCTTTTTCTTTACTCTTCTTCCCCTTCTGTCAAACCTCAAAGTGACAGATGAAAGATTCCTTAGAACTCCTCTTGCTTTTTACCAAACTCAACTCTTATAACAGCCACTATGTGCCTTATATAGGCTTCCTCGGTGAGGTTTCTTCCCTTATTCTTTTATTCAACAAATATTCATTGAGCATCTACTATGTGTCAGGCAATGTACTAGACTCTGAGAACATGACAGTGAACAAAGCAGACACAAATGTCTGCCCTAAATTCAGGCAGGTGAATGAAAACTGGATTTCAACACTGGAAAGAAAGGTTTAACGGCTTCTTAAAGCCATATCTGCTCATCGACTTAATGATGATATGTCTTAGGCTTTCTTTTTTTAAATGTGCATTTATTTTGCAAGAACCCTTCCTCCTTTTCCCCTTTAAGGCACACTGGATGTTTTGTATTTTTTTCCCTTCCTCTCCATTAAATATGCTAGTGGAGATATACTGTCTAGGTAGAAAATGATTTAATAAAATAAAGTTAAATAATATTAAAATTCATGGTGCGTCTATAAAATTGTTTATAGTGCACGTCCAACACTTTTATTAGGTGTTACAAATCAGTGTTATTTAAATTAACAAAATATTATCATTCATGCTAGCAAGATAAACACCTCTTAATGCACACAGTCTTCCCACTGTATTAGGTGGTGTTCAGTCCTTACCAGTTGCATATACTTTTTTCCTTTGCTAGAAGACCATATTTTGATGCTAAAAAGAGAGCTCTGGTGGTGCAATGGTTACATGCTTGGCTGCTAGCTGAAAGGTTGGCAGTTGGAACGCACCCAGCTGTTCTACGGGAGAAAGACCTGGTGATCTGCTCCCGCTCCGGTAAGATTACAGCCTAGAAAACCCTTTGGGGCAGTTTTACTCTATCACATGGGGTCACCAAGTTGACTCGATGGTGCTTAGCAACAACAACATATTAAATAAAAGCCTTGTCTACATAAACAAACCCTTTAAAAAATCCTATGACATTGAGTCAACTAAACAGCCATGAATATAGCTGCACTCAGAGACGATATATATAATCTGTTTGTGTCCCAAAGAAGACATGCAGGTATTTGTGTGGTAGTTGACCAAAGAGACCAGTGCAGAGAGAAAAAGAAACAGCTCTTAGTACACCTACTAAATTACATCAGATCTCTTTCTTTCAAATGATCTGGCACAAAATGACCTTGCCCAATTTCAGTCGCACGTCATAATGCAGAATAAGTTTCCTGGGGCGATATATATATTTTTTTATTTAGGGGGAGGAGTGAAGATAATGAGTTCTTTCAATATGCCCTGTTCTTCTCTATCTTATTTCTTTCCCTATCTTTTTCAAGGCGTCTTGATCTTCTTATTTAAAGTTATCTGATCCTAAAAGGGTGAAGTATTTGTAATTCATGTTAAAAGAATGTTTCTATCTACATTAAAAAAATTTTGGATTATTCTCATAGTACTTTAACACAACACTGAAAATTTGGCGTCTGCAAGCATAATTCAACGAAGAATTGTCTTTGCCTTGTTTGAGGACATTTAGTTTTGAAATAACAGCATTAGAGTCTTTTGAAAATAACAGAACATGAACAGAAAATTATTTCCCTTGGAAAAAACTGTAGCTAATTTTTCCTTTGGCTGATTTGCTGCTGAAATCACACATTCGTATAAATGCCAAGCTATACATATGCATATACATATGTATATGGATGGGCACGTGTGTGCGCGCGCGCGCGTATGCATGTGTGTGCAAGATTCCACTCTACAATCATGCTACAAATGGGAGAGTTTGTCTTTTTAAATTAACACTCATTTATATACAGGTCAGGAAGTAACGCGGAATGTTGGTGTTGCTAGCACATTACATCCAAGATTTCAATTAATTAAGTTTTACAATTCCCCCATGCAGTGGGCAAATACCGTCATTATCTCTGCTTTATTGATGGGAAATTTGAGAGTAAAAGCTTGTTCAAGGTCAAACAAAATCCAGGTGCTCAACACCAAAGTGAAAGGGAAATTTCAGACATTTAATTGATATTTCATTTGCTGATAAGTATTTGTCGAGTGAATGAAGTATACATATTTAAAAAATACATTTTGGTTCTGAATTAGTCGAAGTATTTCCTCTTTTTTTTTCATTTTGAGGAGAATGGCATCTGAACATCTAGTTGAGCTTCCTTCAGCATCAAGAGGGTTGATTAGGAAAAGCCAAATACCCCGCACAAATGGAGGCAGTAGTAGCTGTACTTCACAGGGTTAGCAAGAGAGATGGAATTCCACAGCCCAATTCTATCACCCCAGTTTGCTGAATGCAAGAGGATCTTGCCATCATGATCTGGAACTGGCACTAAACTCCATACCATGAAGCTACGTTTCTGTTTGACTTTATTTTGAACCTGTGGGTTCAGTTTGCGTGAGTTTTGGTGCTGTGAAAGTTCCAACTGATTCAGAACAGATTTGGATATTCCAGACAGGATCACCAGGTTTAATGAAAATGTCTCTTAAAAATTCAAAGAGATTTCATGAAACTATGGGGAAAATTCCAGGTTTGTACATTTTGAAGTCTAATGCACATTCTGGGCCCAGTTCTAGTCTCAGTCCATAAAAACCCTGTGCTGACTTTTATGACCATGAGGAGGAGAAGTAAGAATTTTGTTTAAATGGATATTAGGCAGTTGGTACTATTATTATTTAACCTTCTGATACATACAATTCTGACTCATAGCAACCCCATAGGACAGAGTAGAACTGCCCCATTGGGTTTCCGAGGAGTGGCTGGTGGATTCAAACTGCTGACTTTTTTGGTTAGCAGCCGAGCTCTTAACCACTGTACCACCAGGACTCCAAGTATAATCATGAGATGACTCTTCCCAAGAACTGTATTTGTTCACAGTTCTTCTATATTTACGTTGTCTCATTTGCTTCTCTACAGTAATAGTGGGCCAGCATTCACTGAGTCCTTACTACTTCCCATTATAAGTCTCACAATGAATACATGCTATTTTTCTTCTCATTTTACATTTAAAGAAACCAAGGTAGAAAGATTAATTCATGGGCTTAAGGACACACAGCTATCATAAGGTAGACTAAGGATAGAAATTGAATTTACAGGACTCCAAAACCTGAGTCTATAGGAAATATTACCACTCTTGCTAGCAGGCAGATATTATTGTACCCATTTCATAGACTGAGGAAACCAGAGGATTTAATTGACTTGCTTAAGTTCAGAGGACTTTGATTCTAGAATCTGAGCTATGTCTGATCTCTCTTTTTTCTAACAAGCTACTTACCATGAGCTTGTGGGATGACAAAAATGTTTGCTGGCTAGAAGGTTTTCATATGTATTATTTGTAAAGTGACACATTTATTGGACAAGTAAATAATAATTGGACTTGAATCAATAGAAATTTAATTTTAAAATACAGGAAGAGAATATTAAGTAAACATTTTATTTTATTTTATTGTACTTCAGGTGAAGGCTCACAGAACAAATAGTTTCTCATGAAACAGTAGGACACACATTGTTCTATGACATTGGTTAACAACCCCACAACATGTCAACCCTCTCCCTTCTCGACCCTCTTTCCTTTTGGTGAAAATATACATAGCCAAAGATACACCATTTCCAAAAATTTCTGCATGCACAGTTCAGTGACATCGACTATGCTCTTCCAGTTGTGCTGCTATTCTCACTTTAGATGGTTTACAGAACAAAATAGTTTCTCATTCAACAGTACACATGTTGCCCTATGACAGTGGTTAACAACCTCACAACACATCAACACTATCCTTACTCAACCTTGGGTTCCCTATCACCAGCTTGTCCCCTGCCTTCTGGCCCTTGTCCCTGGACTACTGTGCCTCATTAGCCCCATTTGGTTTTATGGGGGTGTCCACTCCCAGGCTGAACGGTGAACCTTGGAAGTGACTTCACCACTGAGCTAAAAGGGTGTCTGGGGGCCATACTCTTGAGGTTTCTCCAGTCTCCTTTGGGCCAGTAAATCTGGTCTTTTTTTTGTGAGTTAGAATTTTGTTCTACATCCTTCTCCAGCTCTGTCCAGAACCTTCTGTCGTGATCCTGGTCAGAGCAGTCAGTGGTGGTAGCCGGGCACCATCTAGCTGTACTGAACTCAGTCCGGTGGAGGCCTTGGTAGCTGTGGTCCATTAGTCCTTCGGACTGGTCTTTTCCTTGCATCCTGTTCTCTTCATTTTCCCTTGCTCCTGGAGGGATGAGACCAGTGGAGTATCTTAGATGGCTGCTCACAGGCTTCCAAGACCCCAGACGCTACTCACCAAGGTAGATTGTAGAACATTGTCTTTATAAACTGTGTTATGCCAGTTGAGCTAGACGTTCCCTGAGACCATTGTCCCCAGAGCCCTCCGCCCAGCAATTCAGTCCCTCAGGGAGTTTGGATGTGTCTATTGAGCTTCCATGACCTTTCCTTGTACAAGTTGTACTGTGGAGAGGTTTTACAGCTGTTTTAGTTTTTAGTGAATGGCCCAATCATTTCTTCACTTGTCCTACAAACATTTAGAATCAGCAACTGTATATTCTTTGTTAGGGGTGATCAGATATCTGAAGTACTGTATAAAAACCAGTTGTTGGAGAGTCGATTCTGACTCATGGTAACCCCATATGTGTCAGCACAGAACTGTGCTCTATAGGGTTTTCAGTGGCTGATTTTTAGAAAGTAGTTCACCAAGCCTTTCTTCCAAGGTGGCTCTGGGTGGACTCGAACCTCCAAACTTTTGGTTAGCAGCTTAGTGTGTTAACTGTTTGCACCACCCAGGGACTCCACATAGACTTTACTCAGTAAATGTTTATTAATTGAATGGATGATCAAGGGTGTCAGAGAATGGTCATTCATGCATTCATGCATTCATGTGATAAATATTTTTGAGCCTGTCCTGTGTCCTAGGCTCTGAGGATACTGTGTGAACCAGAAAGAGCCCGCCCTTAAAGCGTATCCATCCCAGTGTGCCCTGGTGCTGTATGGCTAGAAAGGAAATGGAGAACACACAAGACTAAGGAGATTAGGAAGAGTGAAGAGTGGCTTTTGAGTCGGGTTTAACAGGATGGATAGTATTTTTCTCGGGTGGTGGATAGACTTCACATGGAAAGAATGGCTTGAACAAAATCTAGACCAGTGGTTGTCAGTTGGGAACGATTTTGCTCCCAGAGTACATCTGGCAATATCTGAAGGCATTTTGCTTGTCAGAGCTAGGGGTGGCGCTACTGGCATCTTATGGTAGAGGCCGGGAATGCCGCTAAGCTTCCTATAATGCACAGGACAATCTTCCATAGCGAAGAATTATCTGGCTCCAAATGTAAATAGCACCGAGGCTGAGAAACCCTGATCTAGAGGTATGAAAAATTGGGCTGAATTTGGGAAACCGGGCTGTTCATGACTGGCAAAACCTTAGGATATACACAGATATAAAAGGGAGTTTTGGTTGGGAAGAAATGTTGGGTTACAAGGGTCATATTGTGAAGAGTCTTGGATGTAGGATAGCTAAAGCTGTTTGTATTGATTTTAATTATCATGAGTCAGTCATTTGAAGTTTCTGGGCTGGGGCTGAAGTGGGTGGCAAAAAGAGCTATGTATATATTTTAGGAAAATGAATCCAGCAGTATGAGAGGAACATGGAGCAATTGGAGGTGGGAAGTTGTCTCAGTAGACAAGTGGAAGATTTGGAATTCTAAATTGGAAGTCATGAGAGCTTCAGCTAGGATGGTGACAATGGGGACGGGGGGAAAAAATTACAAGAGTGAAGGCCATTCCAAAGACAAGAGCTCTGGCGGTGGTGCTGCCATTCATGAGAAATAGCAAGCCAGGTTGAGGGAGTGGCTTGAGGGGAAGAAAATGAACTTGAGTCTGGGCATGCTGTGGTTGAGGTGTTGGCAGGACCTCCAATTGGGACTGCCTAGCGGGCAAATGCAACTGTGCGTCAAGAGCTCAGAGCCATGGCTGAGTCTGGGGACCGTGCTAACATCTTTTTTTCCAAGCCATAGGTCCTAAACTAGCGACCTGCAGGCCCCATCTGGACTACAGATGTGTTTTGTTTGGCCTGCATAATGTTTTAAAATTCTTTAACATGTCTAACAACATACAAATTGAGAGATTGCATATAGTTACCCATCTTTTTAGCTTGTCTTGAAATATCCAAGCATCTGGCAATTCTGAGTTCTTGTTTTTGCAGGCAGCAGCCTGAGCAGAGGAGCAGCTGCCCTCTTTAGATGGGCCGTGCTGCCTCTGGGTTTCCTGAATCCCCACCACTTCCTATTATATTTCAACTGGCTGGGCCACTTCACACATTTACTTTACATGCCTCAAATTGGAGTTTGCAATCCCGGTTTAGGTTATAACTGTGTCATTTACACGTGTTTGAAGGACACTTCCTCGAGCCTGGCTCCCTTCACCTCTTCCCACAGCCACGTTTTTCTTTTCCCACCTCTGTTCTCTCCATCCTGCTTTCTATCTGTGGCATCTCCAATCACAGTCTCTAGGCTGACTTTCTTCTGCTGTGATATGCGTAGGTCTCCTCTAGCTTGCAGAATCTTCGCTTGATCCTTTCACCTCCTCAGATCCTTTGCCCTTTGATCAATCGTTTTGTTCAATGAATGAATGATTAAACAAGTGAATGAAGCGGTAGCTCACTAATCATTTCTTCTGGAATCCCCTCATATTTTCGTTTGGTCTTTGCAATATTTTCAGTCCCCAGGTTCGGTCTTAACCGTTCTACTGAAAATATTTCTCCAACAATTGTTCTGGGGCAAAGTCCATTGTTGTTTTTTCTCTCTAAGCACACAGTTACCCTCACAGCCTTAATCCTTGCTGTTCCCTCTGTCTGTGGTGCTCAGATGTCCACATGACCCACTTCCCCTACTTCATTCAAATGTCACTTTATTACAGAGATTTTTCCTGACTAGGATGACCCCCCTCCCCTGCCCACATTCTCTTTCTCCTTGACCTGCATAGATTTCCTCACAATATTTACCATTACCTGACTTTATATTAGGTTGAACTACATGAGATTACAAATACTGCAGGTCAAAACAGTAGATATTGGCAATATTATGTGGTTAATTTTAATATATTGATACATTTATTGCCTGTCTCCTCCACCCTAAAATGTAAGCTCAGCAAGAACACAGGCTCTGTTTTGTTCAGTGCTGTATCTTCAGGCCCCACAACTGTGCCAGGCACAGAGTAGATAATAAATATTTGCCCAATATTATAAACTAGAGACTTCCTTCTTTGTGACCCTTCTGTAGCATTAACCTTAACCGTAACCTCTTATTTGATATTCCACTGCCCTTCTGCTGTCTTGATTTTCTCCTACCTCTGCCACCTCTCTGCCTCATTCCCTGAATTTTCACATCCACTCCTTTCTGACGGTACAAATAACAAAATGTGCAAGCTTTGGGTCTCTGGTTTTCTCTCCCACTTCTCTCTTCCTTGGAAAGTTCATCTGTTCTCATCTCTGAGTTCTGTGTGGATGACTTCCAATCTGTACCTCTAGTTCTGACCTTAGTGCACTTGTATAGCGGACATTTCCTCTTGGACAGCTCACCGCTCCTGAAGACTCAGGATTCCTAAACTCAAAACTGCACCCGTCTTTATTCTTCCAGATTTGACTTCCACTCCTGGTTTCCCATTTCTACCTATCATTCTGTTCTTAACCACAAAAAAGTAAACACTGGGAAAGTTCTCTGTCTCCTGCTTCTCCCATGGGGCCCCTCTTACCCACCCAGTCACCAGTCTCCACTGACTTTCTTTGTACTTGTATCTGCCCCTTTTCTTCCTTTCCCTTGACACGTATCTTGATTAATGTGACAGCCTTTTATCTCACCATTTCGTACCTTTCCCATCCATCCTGCATACTTTGGCCAGGTTAATTTTTGTATAATATTTAAATAAGGTCATTATTCTAGACAAACATATCTTTAGACCCACCACAGCCTCCTGAATATATTTGTCTTTTTCCAACCTGTTTTTCAAATTCTGTCTCCTACGATTGCCCTTTCAACCACTTCGCTGTTTACTACCACATGTTTTCTTGCTCTTCCTTGAATATGTAGCACATATTCCCAGTGGAAGCACCCATGGGCATCTTGGGAGGTTAGCCCTTCCCATGGTCCCCATCTGGGGAGAATCTGGGTACCTGTTCTTTAAACACAGCTTCAAACAAATAAGTCCTTTAGCCATCCCCTCTCTTGAAATAGAATTTCACTCTAATTCCACCTATGGGGAAAGTCTACAACTGCCCAATGCACAGTCCTGCCTGCATCCTTTGGTTAACCCCATTTCCTTCCCCCAGAAAGCCTCTATCATCCTTTCTGCTGATCTAAATCCTTATTATGGGAGACAGAAGGTTCAGAGCATGAGCTACGGAGTTGGACTGACCAGAGCTTGAGTCTTAGTTATCTCTTTTACTCCCTTGTTGGGTCGCTTGGGAAAGTTACTCATTATCTCATTGGGGAAATGGGATTGTTAGGATGATTGAATAAAGTAATGTTTGTGAGAGGCTTAGTACAGTCCCTGGCATGTTTTAAGCATCATTATCATCAACTTCATCATTCTTCATCGTAAGACAAGGCCCATTGTCTATAATACATCTTTTCTAACCAAGTCAGTTCTAAGATTTCTTCTCTAAATTCCTACTGCACTTCTTGTCTGGGCTATTCAGAATTTATGCATTTTGTATTTCCTAATTATATGACTAGATTGTAAGCTTTCAGAGGGTTAGAACTATGTTTTCCATCTCTTTTGGCCCCAGAGAGCATATTCTGAGTGTGAAATATGTAGACCACTACCCAGTTGCTGTAGAGTCGATTCCAACTCATGGTGATCCCAAGTGTGTCAGAGTGGAACTATGAGTGGACTTGAACCTCCAACCTTTCAGTTAGCAGCCAAGTACGTTAACTGTTTGCACCATAGCGCTCCACAAATATTTATGGGATAAAAAAAATTTAGGGGAGCCCTGGTGGTGCAGTGGTTAAGAGCTACGGGGAGCTACAGCTGCTAACCAAAAGGTTGGCATTTTGAATCCACCAGCTGCTCCTTGGAAACCCTATGGGGCAGTTCTGCTCTGTCCTGTAGGGTTGCTATGAGTCAGAATCGACTCGACAGCAACAGGTATGAAGCATAAAGCTGTATTAAAACAGAATTCTACTGCTTTTCCATTTAATCAGAAGGAAAATGTCCCATATATCTTATCTATCTACTGTGCTGTCTTAACCCTGTTACCGTTGAGTTCATTCCAACTCATAGTGATTCTATAGGACAAAGTAGTACCTGCACCATAGGGTTTCTAAGGAGCATCTGGTAGATTCGAACTGCTGACCTTTTGTTTTTATTTATTAATTATTATTATTTTTTATTGCACTTTAAGTGAAGGTTTACAGAGCAAATTAGTTTCCCTTTGAATAATTAATACACAAATTGTTTTGTGACATTGGTTGCAGTCCCCACGATATGTCAACACTCTCCTCTCCCCTTCTTGACCTTGGGTTCCCCGTTTCCGTTCATCCAGCTTTCCTGTCCCCTCTTGCTTTCTCATCCTTGCCCCTTGACCGGTGTGCCCATTTAGTCTTATATACATGATAGAACTATGTGTATTATTATTTGTTTTATAGACCTGTCTGATCTTTGGCTGAAGGGTGGACCTCAGGAGTGACTTTGTTACTGAGCTAAAAGGTGTTAGAGGGCCATACTCTTGGGGTTTCTCCAGTCTCTGTCAGACCAATAAGTCTGGTCGTTTTTTTTGTGAGTTAGAATTTTATTCTACATTTTTCTCCAGCTCTGTCCAGGACCCTCTATTGTGATCCCTGTCCGAGCAGTCAGTGGTGGTAGCCAGGCACCATCTAGTTACGTTGGACTCAGTCTGGTGGAGGCTGTGGTATTTGCGGTTCATTAGTCCTTTGGACTAATCTTTCCCTTGTGTCTTTGGTTTTCTTCATTCTCTCTTGCTCCAGATGGGTGGGACCAGTGGAGTATCTTAAATGGTCACTCACAAGCTTTTAGGACCCCAGACGCTGCTCACCAAAGTAGGATGTAGAACATTTTCTTTATAAACTATGTATGCCAGTTGAGCTAGATGTCCCCTAAGACCATGGTTCCCAGCCATCAGCCCAGTAACTTGGTCCCTCAGGGAGTTTGGAAGTATCTACGAGGCTTTTTATGACTTTGCCTTGGCCAAGTTGTGCTGACTTCCCCAGTATTGTGTACTGTCTAACCCTTTACCAAAGTTACTTCTTATCTATTGTCTATTGAGTGTTTTTCCCTCTCCAGCCTTCCCCTCTCTCGTAACCATCAGAGCTTGTTTCTTTCTGTGTGTAAGCCTTTTCACGAGTTTTTATAATAGTGGTCTCATACAGTCTTTGTCCTTTTATGACTGACTTATTTCACTCGGTGTAATGCTCTTCAGATTCATCTGTGTTGTAGGATGTTTTGCAGATCCATCGTTTCGAACTGCCGAACTTTTGGTTAGCAGCTGAGCTCTTAACCACTGCACCACCAGGGTTCCTAATAAAATATGCCAACGACAAATTCAGCAGTCATTATTAGAAAATGAGGACTTTGACTGCTGTTTAATTAAGAACTTGTAGTTAGACATTTGGCCAGAAGATGGTGTAGTGTTCAAGGGTTCCTTCCCTCTGAAAGTCAAAACTCTGATTTTGAAGGAACGAAATTGCAGTTCGACCAAGGCCAAAGGAAGGGAAAGAAAGTGATGCCAGTTTGATTTTGACACCATCCTAGGGCTTAGCAAATGTCATGCTTTCGTGTATGTTTCTCACTTCTTACTGCTCGCATAATGAGCTACAGGATCTTCTAATTAGTTAAATATTATTGTACATCAGAGTGGGGCCATGCTTCCTGTACATTCTTATTTGTATTTTGTCAGCCAAGGGAAGAAAGCTGTTACAGGCAGACGCAGATGTAAGGAAGGCACAGAATATGCCAAGAAGTCATGGCACTTCTTTGCTATTGGATGAGTCATTTTATTTCGTGTGCTTTTATTCTGATATTAGTATGAATCCTTCAAGTCAGTATGTCCTCCTGTAAAAATCTTTTGTGTGTGCCAGACATGTGTGTACTCTGTCTGTGATGTGTGTGTCAGAGTTTCCTCCGGCCCTGAAAAAGTCATACGTGAAGACTTATTGCTAAAATAGCCAATATAAAACAGAAACATAACTGACACAATCTTCTTGTTTTTATTATCTTCAATAATGTACTGAAAACCCAAAAAAATAAAAAATAAACCAAACTCACTGATGTCGAGTCGATTCTGACTCATAGCAACCCTATAGGACAGAGTAGAACTGCCCCATAGGGTTTCCCAGGAGCGGCTGGTGGATTCAAACTGCTGACCTTTTTGGTCAGCAGCTGAGCTCTTAACTACTGCACCACCAGGCCTCCAATGTACTGAACCAGGTAGATACTATTGCAGTTGCTTAAAGTTCCTGTTTACATTGAGTGGGAACTAATTTAAAAAGGAAAGTTGATGCTGATCCACCATCTTCTATCAAGTTTGTGTCTCATGTACTTACTCCATTTTCTTTTTTTTTTTTTAACCATGTAAAGTCTTCTGAAAATTGAAAACTAATTTATTATCATGTAGTTATTAGCACAATCACAAAAGAGGTCACTGGTCTTTCCTTTAATTTCTGTCACAGGCTGCAGGCTGTATTATGCTAAATCAAGGATACGGGAGATAATTAACATAGCAACTCTGGCAAGTTTAATAGGTGAGTGATGAACGTTGAGAGTTGAGCTTGGAAATCCATGTCTTAATTACCACCCACCCTGAGCACATCGATGAAGCTGATGCGTGGGTGCATGTATTATGGATACCCTCTGCCAGGCCAAAGTTTTGGAGAGTTGTCTGTAAAAGTATTATAGATTGAGAGACCTCAAGGCAAGAAAAGCAAACTGTGGTTTTCAGTGTGTGGTTCTCCCAGTAGCATCCACTCTACTGCAGTGGCTCTCAAACTCATTGCCATTGAGTCAATTTCAACTCATGGCAGCAGATTGCCAGGCCTTTTTTCCACGGTGCCACTGGGTGAGTTCAAATGGCTAACCTTTAGGTTAGTAGTTGACGCAAACCCTTTGCAGCACTCTGGGCCATATTGTCTCTCAGCAATGTTCTGAGACAATTTTAGTTGTCACAACTGGCAGAACGGCGGGGGGTAGAGGGAGACCTACTGGCACCTAGTGGGTAGAGGCCAGGGGTGCTGCTAAACCTCCTACGTGGCAGGGGACAGCCCCCACAACAAAGAATAGGTCTAAAGTGTCAAGGGTGCCAAACTTCAAAGCCCTCTCTGCCCCAGAATAATCTACCGTGTCGGTTGTTGATTTTTGCCCCTACTTGCCAACAGGTGTCACCAGAGGCCCTGTTCATTCTGCAGCCCTGTCAAAGGGTCCATAAACTCTTGCAACATATGGAATGAAATCCCAACTGCAAAGCTTTTGTGAAAGGCAGTTACATGCTGGTGAACTGAGGCGCATGTAACCAAAATTGATCAATTATACAAATTAAGAATAGTCCTTAAGGAATTTATTTTATTGGTCTGGACATCTGTTGTAGTATTGTCTAAACCCAAAAATCAAATGGTGCCTCGGGTTGCCAAGTTAGGCAAGAAAATCTAGTAGCTATAAAAGTATAACTGAAAACCCTATATTAATATCACATCCATCTGCTGAATGTTACATAAATATGCAGACTTTTTATTTTCCTTGGGAATAACATTTATTTTTACTGTGCCCAGTTTGACATTCTTATGACATTCTGTTCGGTTTATTACATTGTAACTTTAAATGTTTCTTCAAAAATGCATTTATAATGTTGTTGTTAATCTTTTTTCAAGGGTCTGTACCACCTGTTTAACTTCTAGTTAAATAGAGAAGTCCTTTTTCTTACAGGAAGAATGGGAAATCTTCGGACAAAGAGGCTCAGAAAAGATTTTGACTAACACTCGTGTCGTGTAAAGGGAAATTATATAACAGCCATGAATGCTAATATTCCATCCTGCTCTTTTACAAGTTGAAATGTAATCTCCATTTTAAACGAAATTAGCATCATTTCCAAACAGAGTATCATATTTATATCAGATTTATACAACCACATCAGATTACTATTAACATGTAAAATAGTCTCTTTTATGCTGTGGGTAAAAAATAGATTGAGGAGAATGATTTGATTTCCACTTTAATATCAGGGATTTAAATTAATCTGAGTGGACATGTTTAGGTTGAGAGTTGCTCCAACGTTGAAGAAACAGCAGGTAGGCGTGGCTTTACCTTAAGAACCTGTTGCGGTCTTGGCACGAAGAAAACCTTGCCGTTATAAAAGTACATCTGAAAATCATGGTGTTCCTATTATGTCCATCTGCCGAATGTTAAATAAATATGTTGGTTGGTTATTTAAATATGTTGAGTAGTTAAGCCAACTGGAAAATTAGAGGATATATGTAGGAAAACTTAGAGGACATTTTTGTTCGTGTTTTTATTTTTCCTTTCATTTGTCTCTCACGTAGTCAGTAAAACACTTTCTTCGTAGTCAGTTATTGAATGGATTGTAATCTAATAATAAGGCAAGCCAGGATGGTCAGAAAAACTTAAAAAGAAAAAAAAAATCTCTGCCAAAAAAATAAACTTGGCACAGGCTGTGGGGAGACTTCCTTATGGTATTTTCTATTTTAACAGAAGAAAAAATGTATAGCATTTTATCAAATTCATTTCACAGAACATCTTTTATTGTAAACGTGATACATGCTTAATGTAGGACGTTTAGATAACACAAACCAAAAAGAATATTAGAAACAAATTTAATTTGCTTTATTTTCAATGAACATATATCAAAAATCCATTGCCATTGAGTGGAATCCGACTCACAGAGACCCTATAGGACAGAGTAGAACTGCCCCAGAGGGTTTCCAAGGAGCTGCTGGTGGATTTGAACCGCCAGCCTTTTGGTTAGCAGCCAAGCTCTTAACCCCGTAACTCTTAAGCACTGTGCCACCAGGGCTCCCCACCAGAGCTAATGACCCTGTGTTTTGACCCTAAATTACAAGAGTGTGAGATTCAAGAAAAGGGTAACAATAGCTGTTGTTTTTCTTGACTTTAGCAAGATTCATGGTTTAATTCTATCATTTGTAACAGAGTTCTTATATCCCCCCTACATTTTGAACTAGAGAAAGAAAGCTTATGTGGATAAATCCCAAATAAATTTACATTTAGGGCAATACAGCTCCAGTGTTAGAGAAGAGAAGATAAACTTGTAGGGAAATGGAAGCGTTGTCTGAGGCTCTGAATTCATAGTCCAATGCTGTCAAGGCAGAGAAGAGCCAGTGACTGGCCATTATTGATGATGAATCTTGTCTGAAATAAGATGAGATACATTTTGCCTATACTTGAAAAGGAGGAGCAAACTGGGTAATAGAGAGTCAGCTACAAAGAATTTTAATGCTAGAGAGGTTTCCTTGTAAAAATGTGGAATAAGAAACCTGTTGAGGTAAGATGGTATAATGGAGTATCCATCAGATACACATGAGACCTGGTATTTTTTCCCTGAACACTGCTGCGGCCATCCTTTCTGTCTTGGGAAAGTTAGTTTACCCATTGGTGAGATAACCAATATGGAAACCGTGTCACAAGACAATCTGTGGTGGGGGAAACACAAGTCTATAAAAGGGTTCCATAGCTTAGAATTCAGCACTGTATGAATACCCAGAGATCCTGGTGATTTGTACTCATGTACCCAGTTAAGAAGATGAATGGTTGAGGAAAGGAGGTAACTTGCTTTTGGGGAGATAGACTCTAAATCACCAAGCTAAGAATAGCTCTTTGATTCTCAATAGTCTTAAAACCAACAGGCATTTTCTTTTCCTGTTACAGAACTGCTGCATTTATTGAAGTCATAAGCCCGTAGTCTATCTTTAGACTCTTGATGTAATTTCTGAATCTCCAACCATTTCTGAGACCACAAGATATTTAAAAATAAGATAAGAAATATTGACTGAGACTCCCTGAAGCCTGCAAGGGAAACGAAGATCCCACGGCAAAGGTTTACGGTGGAATTTCTCTCCTGTAGTCCGTGCACATTGAAAATGACATAATCTATCCCAAGGAATAACTTAAGACCTGATCCACTTAAACAGCTCCAAGTGATTTATCATAAATGTGCTTATTTGGAAGGTATAGCAGTAACTGCTTATGGGAGGTGGTGGGGTTAACTACCAAAATTGTACATAACTTGGATCCTGTGTATGGCAATTAATCAAGAAATTATATTCCTTGACTTTCTAACAACCCACACAGAGTGCTACATCTGTGGTGTGTTTAAAAAGAGAGAGCAATGAAATATTTTTTCTAATAAAATGCTAATGGTTTTGTTTTGGAGAAAAAAAATACTGAATTATTGTGGTGTTAGATTTATCTGTATGAGAGTTTCTCAAGTCACAGTCAATAAACACTGATGACAGAAAACTAACTATTTCCTGAATGTGAAATTCCAGGCCTCTAAGTGACTTCAGAATTATGGAGGGGCCCTTTCAGAATGCTGAAGAGCGAAGGCGGGAATAAACGGTGTTAGAGAGAACTGCAGCAGCGAGGCGATTACAGTGGGCATTTCTGACATTTTCAAGAATATTATTTAGCTAAAAGCACATTGGGATATGTTAATGAAGACCAGTAAGGCATTGCCGTTTATTTGTGGTGTCCTTCTCAGATATAAACTTGCCCCCACTTGGTCGCTATGTTGTTGGTTGTTCAGAGCAAGGATCATTGGCGAATGCCTAGTGTGGCTAGGAACCCAGCACTTACAACTCCTCTTGAGGGTTACTTTTACAAATTCAGTCTCTGAAAACATCAAAGAGATCCCATCATCTAAAGGGGAAAGCATTTCAGCAACAAGAGTGGCTTTGTGATGTCATTTCCACATTTACCTTCCTTTGTGACATGGTTCAAATTGCTGGTATTTATTTCTAAGTTACTGGACTCCTAAAAAATTGAAATTAAGCAAATGTTTATGGAGTACCTCCTTTCTGCCAGACAATGGGCTCAGCGCAGGAGATGGAAAGATGGAATAATACCTGACATCTGCCTTTAAGGTTCTCATTGTCCAGTAAGACAGAGAGAGTTATAACAAATACTTAAACATGGTAAGTGCAATACTAATGAAATTGCCTGATGCTGGGCGCTTATCGTTTGCCAGACACTGTGTCATTATCCTCATTTTACAGAGAAGAGAACTGCGGCTTAGAGAGAGGTTATAGCATGCAGCTAACGAAAGGAGGGGCCAGCATTTTAAGACCGCTCTATGTGATTCTGGATCCCATCTTCCTTACACTATGTCTGAAGTGATACCCTAGGTCACAGCTGACATTCATGCAGTGCTTACCACATGCCAAGCACCGTGTTAAGAGCTTTGCACCCACTACTCCACTTGATTCTCAAACAACAAACATATACCATAGATACTGAACAACATGATGTGGTAGGTTATTAGCCCCATTTTACAGATGAGCAAACTGAGGCTCTGAGAGGTAAGCAATTTGACCAAGGTCATGTAGGTAGCGTCAGAGCAGCAATTTGAATATGGGCTCATAACCATTAAGTTTTACTGCTATAAGATAGGAGAGAGACATTAATTCTGCCTGGGGCAGCAAGTGGGTAGAGAGATTGAGGCAAAGGACGTACAAAGCAGTCAGAGAAAGAGACATGGGGATTTTGAAGATGATAATGTTTGTATTAGACTTCTCTCTGATCTGAGTCACTAGAAGGATATATTTCTGAACTTGTCAGGAATCTCTCTAAAAGTTGTAGAGCTGAAGTTTAGTATCTCTTTGATTCCTACATTATAAAATTCCAACACATTGTCTGGGAATTCAGACTTATAAAATACATACAGAGGTAATGCTTTTTTTTTTTTTTTTAACTTTTAATTTTGAAGTAATTGTAGACTCATAAGAAGTTGTAAAAATAGTAGAGTCCGGTATACCCTTCACCCAGCTTCCCCCAATGGTAACATTTTACATAAGCATGTTACATTATCAAAATCGGGAAATTGACTTTGACACAAAGCTATTAACTAGACCACAGACCTTAGGTGGATTTCATCAGTTTTTACATGCATACTTGTTTTTAGTATAGTTCTATGAAATTTTATCACATGTATAGATTTGTTTAACCACCAAGAGGTAATTCTTTTTAATGCTGGCGTAGAAAGAAAGAAAAGTCCAATGTTTTGAACAATCATTTGCTTTGCTGTATAGCATTGTTATGTTTGGAGTTAACTTGCTGAATATCCTAGCCTTTAAAAATGATTTAAATTTTAAGCGAATATTACCATGATGTGAAGATGCTTATTTATAATACGAAAAGGTTACACTTGTCTGCAGGAAATGATTTCCCTTAGAGGATATAAAATGATTCCATTAAAAAAAAAAAAAAAAAAAAAAGGTTTCCCTACCTCTATTACTTACATCTTACCTATAGGTTTAACTTTTAAGCCTTTACAGATGGATTGACTAGCTCTTGATTTTTCTGTATATTTCAAACAAATGAGCAGTCAATACTGTATTCAAGGGTATATTGAAGATATACTCTTATATTAACATGGCTACTGTTTTCTGCAGTCCTTTGCTTTTTATTTTGTAACTCTTGTTTCTCAGAAGATACAGAGGTGAAAACCCAAGTTTACAGTATGTTCCAAAAAGCTCCAGACACATAAGCTTAAAAGGTTAAATTTTAATGAAAACATACCCACTAGTCAATGTGCTTTGAATTATAATTTTAAAAGCCAATCATTTTCTTTTTTGACTGACATGTGGCATTTTGGAGAAATTTTTAAATGTTTAAAGTCTGTAAGAAATGAAATTTGGGGGCTTGTAGGTACTGTATTTAGAACAGAAAAAAAAAGATATGGCTCATAGTGAAGGGATTGAAAAAAATCATTTGTAATTATGCATCACAAAGGCACAATCACCGTGCCCCCATTTATGTGTGCATCTGTGCATCTGCCTCTGACCCCAGCTTTCTGGTTTCTGTCTCCTTTCTTTGCAGAATCTTCAGTTCTGCGTAGATGCACACATTAGAGAGAAAATTGGGGCTAATGATTTAGGAATGTGCTAATTACTTCTCATTGTGTCCTATGAACCAAGAGAAATAGTGAAAGGTTGTCTGTTTATGCGCGTACACTATGTATATTTTTCCACACGGTGTTTTCTTCTGAAGGAAAGTTCTCCTGTTTTCTTTTTCTCCCCTTTGGCTCTCACGCACAGCGACAGCTAAGCAGCACCCAAAGTGCTGACATGATGACTTAGAGGTGTGATAAAGAGAAACATCTCTCGAATTTTCTGTAAATGTGGTTTTAGCACTGGGAGAACATACATAATCAGATACCTGCCCTCTTTGAGTTTCTTCATTTAAGCATCGTGATTCCTAATGAGCAGTTTGATTGCATCCATTATTATTTTGTATTTGGTTATCAATGATGATCAATCTGTGCTAAAGAAAGATATGTAATCATTCCGGGGACACTCGTGGATTTTTTTTTTTAAAGGTTTTAACATTTGATAACAGGTTTTCCAATAGCTTGAAGGGTAGCTCTTAACATTTCTTTTCCAGCTGAAGTATTTTCTGAGTTCTGTCCAAGCCCTCTGTAGTTAAAGAAAGGCTTTTTGACACTTAATAGACAATGTTGTGGCTTTTTTTTTTTCTTCAGACAAATGTATAGGCGTTTAAACAGTCACATCGTACTGTCGTAATTGAGACACCTTGCAGAAATCACAATTATAGGGTGACTTGTGTCAAAAATATTCAGTACAAATTACATTTTGCCTAATTTTTGAAAATTTTCAAAGGCGTCTCTCTCCTTTTTCTGTCTCTCCCCCTTTCTGTTAAATATTAAGTAAACTCTTTACATTTTCACATTTTATCAAAGTTGTGCCAGGTTTTCTCTGTGTTTAGCAAAATTCCAAATGGGCTATCCAGATCAAAACAATCAGTGAGGGCTAAGGTGTTCTTCATTGCTGAAATGAAAATAAAATAGATGTTCAGGACATTCTGTTTTGCTTTGGCTTCCAGCTTGACTGCTTGCTCTGAGAATATTCTTGCTCCCAAGTTAGTTCTAGTTCTGTTTACTCTGCCCTGACCTCAACGAACTTTCCAAAGCCATCCCCTTCAAGCAACATGTTTTCTTTTTTTCTGAGCTGGAGTTTATTCTGTGCTCAGCCTCCATCCTGTGAGTCCCTTGAACAATTGTAACAAAAAGAAAATCTCTCCTGGCCAGTGAGAGAAAGGAGAATCTGAGAATAAAGGTAAAATTTACCGAGAAGAATAATTGCAGCTTTACTCCAAAAAGCACAGGACTTGGGAAGAGAGAGGAAAGGGCAAAGAATAGAACTCGGTTTTAAGAAGGATTTCAGTACAAAACCAGTGTTTGATGAAGGTTAAATAAAAGAAGCGAACGATGATAAACTCAGTATATAAGGTTCATGCATTTGACACACGATTTTAACTTCTTAGCTATTTTCACTCTGACAGAAGTACGCAGATCTACAAATTTGAACGTGGAGCAAAAGTTTATATATTGAAACCTATGATTTCTTGGCTGATAATATGAAATAGGGTGATAGTTCCATTAAAAAAGCATCCTTAATTGGGTGGAATAAAAATTGGGGGATTAAAAAAAACAAAACAAAACAAAACAAAATGAGATGCGACCTGTAGAATGTTGAGGGTTGTGACATTTTCTAGTTACGACATCACTCTGCAATTGCCTCGCAGGGAATTTTATTTTAAAACGTTAAAAGAAGGCAGAGGGACTCTACTTCTTGTTTGAAGTTGGCCCAGTATCCAGTTGGAGATGAATGGAAAACCAGGTCACCATTAGAGCATGGGATTCCAATGGCCATATATACCGGAATCACACTAATGACAACTGCAAAATGGCTTTATGTATAGACCTAAACAATTTATGATTGCAAACATGCATGCGCAGTGGAATAAAATTGTTCCATCCTTGCAGACTTAGGCATCGACACATTCTTTTTTGAGGCCACGTGGACCATGATAACAGCTAGTTAAAAAGTGAAACATTCAAACCACAAAGAGGGAGAAAATACGTTGTTGTATTTCATTTATTTGTTTATTGTGTGCCCACAGGTGCCGGCTCTATGGCAGCCATCTGGGATACAGTGGTGACCAAGGCAGACGTAGTCCTGCCCCCACGGGGCTTACGATCTATCAGAGAGGTTGTCATTGAGTCGATTCCCACTCATGGAAGTAATAATAAAATGTGAAGAAGGGGAGGCAGTGGGCATTTCGGGAGCACCCAGGATGATGAAGTTCTTAGTTCAGCTGGCTTTTCTTTCTCTCTCTCTCCTCCCTTCCTTCCTTCTCTTCCTCGGCCTTCTCTATTCCCCCTTTCCTTCCTTCTTTCTTTCTCTCCTGCCTTCTCTTTCTTGCTTTTCCAAACAGAATTCGACCATGCTCATTCTTAAAAAGAAAAACAATCTAAGTTTATTTACAAAGAGGCAGCATATTGTAGTGGTCATAACCATAGGCCTGGAAGAATGTGCCCCAGACTGGAATCCTGGCCCTGCCATTAACTAGCTTACAACCTTGGTCAGAGAATTCACCTCAGTTTCTTTCTTTATAATATAGGGCTGAAAATACTCACTTCACATTCAAGTTCTAAAGGTTAGATGGGATACTGTAAGTACCTAGCGTAGTTCTCGACACACGGTGAGTATGCTAAAATTGTTAGCGGCTATTATATTATTATTATCATTTTGCCTTTTATTTTGTAGGAGCTGTATCTGTATTATAAGATAGCTAAGAAATAGTGAATAATGTTATTAATCAATTGAAAAAATATTCTCCCCAAACAACTGATTAGCTTTTATATTATGTATGACCCTTTAGTTAGTATTTTTGCTCATTCACAAGAGCAGATTTTTTGAATATTAAAAATAAAAACCATTTTCAATAAACTAGGTTTTCAGATAAACCTTTAAGGTACATTAGATACAATCACTGTCTTTTACTCTGAATATTTTGAGGACTAAGGATTGAGCCAAATTTCAATTCACCCCTGTAGGAGACAGGGAAATGTATTAGTATTATTTAGATTCATAACTGACTGAGACATCCCCCTGTATGTCCAGGGTGACCATATAAAGCAATGAGCTAAGATTTTCTGTGTGTCTTGAGAAATTTGTCTAATTGTATTATAGACAAGCCCTACCCAAGTACTGTGTGAATATGCATTTATGTGATTGGATAATTTTAAAGCCTGTTTTTAAAAATTAAAATGGTTAGCAACTCTTCTGTCATCAGGACGCCTTTTGGCCTGTCTTCATGAGCAGGTTTCTCTTCCTAAAGAGCTCACGCAGCTTTCTTCACACTGTGACTTCCCCAAAGTAAAAACTCACGACTTTCGTCCCACCGAAGAGCTCCCTTCTAAGAATGGTCCATTTACTCTCATGCCTCTTCAGTTTTGGTTGTGTGGTTTGATCTGGCTGAGATACCTTTCCCTGCCTGGGTGAAATCTCACTTATCTTTACAGGTCTGGTTCCAATGTTAACTACCGTGTGAGTCCTTCTCAGTCCCCCGGGGCCAAATGAACGGGCCCCTTCTTTGTAGCCCATAGCTCTTTGCTTCTCTCCCTGGTACATCATAGTTGCATACCTGCCTTTACAGGTATGCCTTTGCCTACCTCTACACCATGAACTCGTAGATGGTGAGGTCTACGTCTTATTCATCTTTCCAGGAAACTAGGTTTCTGTCTTCAGTGAGTGCCTAGTCTGGGCAGGGAGACAGACACAAAAACCCACCATTAAACTGCAATTTGCAAAGTGATATAAAACAATTGCCTGAATTAGTGCCCGCAGATGAGTGCTAATTTACTAAAGAACCCTGCTATTCTCATGTAAGAAATCAGCAGTGGCATGTAGGTATAGTGTGTTTGTTAAAGTACAGATGTCTTCGCAGCCTTTAATCAATATTTATGTTGTTGCCAGTGCTTTGTAAAACACAAAACACAACCCAAAATCTCAAGTGACATTGCATACTTAATGTTAGAGATGGAGATTCTAGAAGTCTGTTGAAAACAGTATGACATACCTACAGCAGGAATGATGCTTACTTCTCCAAACCAAATAAAGGCTCATTGAACCTTCGCTGTAAGCCAAGAATTTAAGTACCATTTATCTGTTGAGTTTTGCTGCTCTAAATTGCTCAGTTTGACATGGACATGTAAAAGTATTTATAATTTAATTGGTATGGGGTTTATTTTAAATTATATTAAAATGACCTGCTTTCCAAAGTCTAATATTGTTTTAAAAACGTTGCAGGAAAAGATTTCAAAATGTTATTGTAAAAAGCCAGGGAAAGGACTTCAGACAGACACACAGCCCCTATCTGAGTATTTTTGTTTGTGTCGAGCTCCCAGGGCATAGTGAAAGAATCGTCTTCTCTTTCATATATGCCCAGAGAGGGGGGCTTTTAGAAACTGGTTTTTATTATTGTTATTTCTGTGGTACCTGTCTTTTTTATACTTGCTGCGAGATGGTCAAATTACGGTGGGCTCATAACACGGTAACCTTTATGCATATATAGCCAGGCAAAGCTTTCTGCTGTTAAGTAGAATTTAGGAATACTTTAGAGATGGAAAGCATTGCTATTCTTGAGCAAACTCGGGAGAGTTTAGAAACATTATTTTGAAATATGCTTCCTTAAAGTCAGAAGAACTTAATTAAGTTCCCAGGGTTAATTGTTTCTGAAGTGTTAACATGTCATTTGTCTATTCAAACTCCAAAGCAAACCTAATACGGGATTTAATAACCTGTTTATGTGAATAGAAATTTGGGGTGGGGGTGGCGTGGGAGAAGAGGGAAAAGCTAATAAGCTTTTACCTAGTTGGTGGGTTTAGGGAAGAAGTCTTTCTGTCTTCATTGGAAACAAAAGATAAATTCAACGTTCAAAACTCTTTCTCTTTGGGAGTATACCGTAAATTGGGATGACAAGGAAGTTTCGGAACAAAACAGTATTTTTATACTTTGTTCATTTCATATTTATCACTAGCTTGTTTGCTAATTTTCATTTGCAAGAGGCAATTCTTCCAGCTAACTGGGTGCCTCAATGGCCCACTGATTTCTTTGAAGTGACGGTCTGTAAATATGCATAAAAAAGGGATGCAATTAGCGTGTGTGTGGTTCAGTGCGGCCTGATTCCATTGGCAAGTTTACCCACAGTGTTGATAAGCTACATTATCTAGAAAATTGGCCGCTGAAAAACAGCACCTCTGATTGCCAGCAAAGGTTCCAGATAACAGGGTGCTGAAGAGAAATATAATTGAGGTTGAATATATTAACCAAGGTGTCACATGCTCCTTAGAAGCTCTAATTTATCAGCATGTTGGAATTTTTATTAACATTTGGAATGCATTTCTCCCGCACTAATGAAGTGGAATTGGCAGTTCGGTTTTAGTTATTGTCATTTCTGAGAAGTTAAATGTAATTTCTCGTTAGACACAGTTATGTAAATATATTTGTTCAGGGCTGAAAAAATTATACATTTTGCAAAATACAAATATGTTGTTAAGAGGCAGTGTGACAAACCAGTAATGTCTCGAGTCCTGAAAACCAGTCATGTATTTATGCTGCATTTTGTACGTTACAGCTCTTCTTTGTAGGGGGAATTTGAGAGAAATGAACTAAGCTTAATTTCATTAACTCTGCGACTGGCTCACCATTGTGAAAAACAGTTTAAATTAGCCACTGTTTTCGGAGGCTAGCACGTCTAAAAGGATTTTATGATTAAACTATTTTTTTTTTTAATGAAAACTTGCCCAAATTATAAGGTGAATTAAATGTTCATGGAAGATGTCTGCTTTTCTTTTTCACATTCATTTTGGAAACACCCAGAACTTCTGTTCTTTTTCGAATTCTGACAAGTAGGCTTGAAAGATATGTGTTAACAATAACATTAATTTCTATCAATTAGAAATAAATTGAGGCTGTGCCAACTTGCATACGTATGTGATAAAACTATATATTTTTAAAGCAAGGGAATAAACATCATAAACTTTGGGACAATGGCTCCTTGGGGATGGAGAGTGGAGGAATCAGGTTTTAGGGAAAATGCAAGCAGCTTCGGTTTTTTTTTTTTTTTAATATTTTATTGTACTTCAGGTGAGCAGCTTCAGTTTTTTGGGGATATCCTAGTTCTTAAGTTAGGTGGTGGGTTCACGAACGTTTATTTCTTTATCATAATTCATAATTCACATATGACATGCGTTTAGCTATATCATATATCACAAAACACTGTAAAAAGAAGCTAACTCGGTTTACATTGACTCATAAATTTTGTTTTTCCACGGAGATGGTTACAAAGGGCAGTCCACACAACACTGTGTACTTGTACCAGGCTTTGTATTAGTTAATTGCACACGCCTGCGACCTCAGGGAATGATGCCAGCATTTTCATCCATTAGTAATAGACATGGTGGTCACAAGGCAATGGCTCCCTGGAGCTGCAATGACCCATGTAAGACAGTTTCTCAGCTTTCCTTTTTTATTCACCCCTTAGCAACTGTCAGCCATCTATTGTCCTATGTTGTTGTTGTGTGCTGTCAAGTTGATTCCAACTCATAGTGACCCCATGCGACAGAGTAGAAAGAACTGCCCCATAGGGTTTCCTAGGCTGTGATCTTTACAGAAGCAGATCGCCAAGCCTTTTCTCCGGAGAAGCTGCTGGGTAGGTTCCAACCACCAATCTTTTAGTTAGCAGCTGAGCACTTAACTTTTGTACCACCAAAGCTGCTTAATTGTCCTATACCTTACCTTACCTGTTGCTGTCAAGTCGATTCCAACTCATAGCAACCCTATAGGACAGAGTAGAAGTGCACCATAGGGTTTCCAAGGAGCAGCTGGTGGATTTGAACTGCTGAGCTTTTGGTTAGCAGTTAGCTCTTAATCACTGCACCACCAGGGCTCCATTTGCCCTATAAACCAAAAAAAAAAAAAAAAACCCATTGCCATCAAGTTGATTTCAACTCCTGGTGACCCTGTAGGACTCCTCATCTCATTCATTCTTCTCCTGCTGGCTGCTACCACTTTTGGTATTCTCTGAACGGATTCTTTACTTCTGCTGCAATACTTCCCTGCATCTCACAGCCTCGTTACAGCCTTCAGCGGTCAACTTCTGATCTCTGTTGTGTCACCTAGGAAGAGTGGTGGCAGTAGCAGGAATGGGTTTCCTTTTACCAGCAAGAACTTCTGGTTGGAATAGGATTTGTCACAGGGAAGTCTCATGCCAGTAAACATTTACATGCACACTACTGCCTCCATGAATATTAGGTGTTTTTCTTTAAAATGATATAATAGATGCAGTTGGTGCCCCATCTGAATCTCCTTTAACTAGCAGTGTACCCAGCCCCCAAAGGAGCCGTGGTGGCACAGTGGTTAAGTGCTTGGCTGCTAACTGAAAGGTCAGTAGTTCAAAACCACCAGCTCCTCTGTGGGAAAAGATGTGGCAGTTTGCTTCTGTAAAGATGGAGAGCCTTGGAAACCCTATGGGGCAGTTCTACTCTGTCACACGGGGTCGCTATGAGTCGGAGTTGACACCAATGGGTTTATGAGCAGCCAGCCCCCAGCTGCTGTGAGTGTGGCAGCTAGCAGCTTATACCTCTGCTGTCCTAGGGGGCAGCTGATGACTTGTTGATGGCGGGGTGGTACAAAAGCCTAGCTCCCCTATACCACACTGTGGAACAATTTATGCTCCAGAAACACCCTTCCTGCCACGGATCAGACCAAAGCTAGACTTTGCCTGGAACCACGTTCTTGACTGGTTTGCTCACTTTCACCAGCCTGCTTCACTCCTTCTGCTGCAGATGTGTCCTAAAAAGCTTGTCCCAGGACTCAGACTAGAGTGAGGGGAGGAGGTGTCTAGGGCACACAATTGAAGGAGGCACTCTCAAGGTCAAGTGGGTTGCATGGCCCTGAGAATGAGTGCCGCCTAAAATTTTGTGCCCTACGTACCTCACTCTTCCCACCCTAGTCTGAATCCTGCTTGCCGTAATAACTCACATGCACCCAAATTCTTGCTTTAGGCTTTGCTTCTAAGAAACCCAACCTGAAACATATAGGTGTGATAATAACCACTCATAGCGACCCTATAGGACAGAGTGGAACTGCCCCATAGTGTTTCCAAGGAGCACCTGGTAGATTCAAATTGTCAACCTTTTGGTTAGCAGCTGTAGCACTCAACTGTTGTGCCACCAAGGCTCCTGGGTGATAATAGAACCGTGTATATGATTAACTTGCCCAGTCCACCCAGGGGTGCCTTGGAAGAAAGGTCTGACGATCTACTTCTGAAAAATCAGCCATTGAAAACCCTATGGAGCACAGTTCTACTCTGACACACATGGGATTACCATGGATGGGAACTGACTGGATAGCAACTGATTGTACTAATTGTTTTAAGGACTAAATAATATAATGTATAGAAAGCACTTAGAACGGGCACTGAAACAATAAAGAATACATGAACAGATGCACAGATAGAAACACCTGAAATCAAACACAAACCCATTGCAGTCAAGTCAATTCCAACTCATAGCGACTCTATGGGACAGAGTAGAATAGCTCCATAGGGTTTCTAACGAGCAGCTGGTAGATTTAAACTGCCAATCTTTTGGTTAGAAACCATAGCTCTCAACCACTGCATCACGAGAAAGATGACACAGTTAACTTTTTGTGCCTTTATATATATTGTTCCCCCACTGGAAATTCGTCTTCTTCTATTTGCCATTCGCTCTTCCCACTCAAGAAACTCTGTCTATAAAACCCTTATGGGTTACACCATTCTAAATGATACTACTTTACCCTAAATTACCCAAACCTTCCATTCTTGACGCCATTGTTTTTTAGTTAAGTAGATTGTTTCTTTTTCTTCTACTTTGTCTATCTCCTTTAACTTATCTGTATGATAACTTACTTGAATAAATTGACCCAAACCAAAACCAAACCCATTGCCATTGAGTTGATTCCTACTCCTAGCGACCCTGTGGGATAGAGTAGAACTGCCCCATAGGGTTTCCAAGGCTGTGATCTTTATGGAAGCAGACTGCCACATCTGTCTTCCGAGGAGTGACTGGTGGGTTCAAACCATGGACCTTTCGGTTAGCAGCTGAGCGCTTCACCACTGTGTCACCAGGTCTCCTTAATAAATTAAGAGACGTTTTAAAACCAGTATAATGATGCAGTACTGCAAAAATGATCATGAGCAGTAGTTTGAAAAAAAAATTGAATTGATGGCTTTGGAAATGTGGTTCTTGTGCTTCCTGCTAAGTGCCCATTATTAGGACAACCCTGAACCTACAACTCATTCACTCAGCGGGGTGTTTGAATAGAATGTATCTGTGTTGCCTACAAAAGTAGTTTCTTTGACTTTTAACAGATTTTTAACTGTTATCTTGATGGGCACAGAGAAATATTTTAGCCAGTTCAGTTCATAGATACTGTCATGGTGTATCTCACGACCTGGTTAAAGTTCTTCATAGTTCTCATCGCTACTAATAATTCTATAATTTACTTGCTTTCTAAAAACAATCTTCCTCCCTCATGAGACTATGAGCTAATGAAGACAGGCTCAATTAGTTATTACTGCATAACAAACCACCCCAAAACTTAGAGACTAAAAACAATAATTTATGATTTCTTGTGATTCTGTGAGTTGGCTGGACAGCTCTACTGTTTGACCTGGTGTTATGGATTGAATTGTGTCCCCTCAAAATATGTGTTGTAAATCCTAGCCACCATGCCTGTGGTTATAATTCCACTTGGGAATGGGTTGTCTTTGTTATGTTAATGAGACAGGATTAGTATAGGGTGTGTCTTGAGTCAATCTCTTTTGAGATATAAAAGAGATTAAACAAGCCAGCAGGAGAAACAGAGATGGGGAAAGATTGATGCCAAGCCACATGGAGATCTCCAAGGAACCAAGAAACGAGCTGAAGAGACAAGGACCTTCCCCCAGAGCTGACAGAGAGAAAGCCTTCCCCTAGAGCTGACAGCCTATATTTGGACTTCAAGCCTCTTAAACTGTGAGAAAATAAATTTCTGTTTGTTAAAGCCATTCACTGTGGTATTTCTGTTATAGCAACACTAGATAACTAAGACACCTGGGTTCACTCATGGTGCTGCGTTCGTTTGGAGGGTCTTCAGGGGGCTGGGCTCAGTTGGGATTGCTGGGGGTCCGGTTTTCTCTCTCTCTATGTCTTTCACCCTGTGAAGGCAGGCTCTTACTATTTTCCACTGGTATCTTGCCAATCTAGCACATGGCAGGCACAGAACAAATAAAATGTTTCTACTTTCTGGGACTACTGTAGAGTGGCCTGGAGCGTGCTCAATAACTATTTTTAGAGTGAGCGAATGAATGAAGCCACTTAAAGAAACTTGGGATGCATGTTTCATGAAGCCAGGAGCATCTTATTTAAGCGTGTAGGCATCGTTCTTTTTTCTATATAGTCACGGGTCTTTTTCCTGAAATTAGTCCTCACGTGGAAAGTATAGGAACCATATCATACCTAAGATTGAAAATGTGGCAGCAAGAATTTTTGACTCCAAGTATATACAAGTCATAAGGAGAAAGATTGATTTAGGGTAAAGATTACAGCCAAAAATAATGAGTGTGCCATTCAAATGGTTTTATAGATTGAATCAAAGACAGACAGGTCCACTTCAGAGTTCTTCTGCTGTGAAGGTGTGGAGCTGTGACCTAATTACAATAAGGCTTGGTTTGACTGTAACCTCAGGACAGGAGCAGAGAGCAGCTCCTGCTGAAGATCTCAGCCAGCTCTGTCTTAGTGCCAGCTGTGTTTTCAAGCCAGGTTCCTTGGAACCCTAGGGGGTTCCTGAGAAGCTCCCTAGAGGCTGCCTATTGACGTTGTTCAGGAGGCAGGGAATGCATAAAGCAGGTTGATATTAGGACACTTACCCTGGTTTAGCGTGTTTCTATCTGTTAATGTAATGGGCATCTGCTTAAGATTTAATGTAAAAATGTCAAAGACCTATTGGTATAGGGGGACTGAGAACTAAGTTAGAGCTGTAGACTCCATACTCAGAACACACGGGCCCTTGTATTCTTTCCAGAATAATGAGGTAATTTAACTGTCTGAGCAGATGACCTCAGTCTGTTGGTTTGGTATTCACAAAACCATATCAAAATAAATACCCTTCATCAAAATACACACAAACATTTAAACTCATCTGGGGCTAATAGAGAAGTCATGTTTAGTAAATACTTCATATGACCTTGTTTTGTTTTAGGAAAGAACAAATGATTTAAATTTTGACTTAATGTTCCCTTTTACTTCCACTGATAAAAAGATCATTGTATTATTACCAATATGTGATGCCTCAGTACTCACTCATCCATGGTTCCTAGCAATATTGTCCCAGGACCAAAAGTCCACTCATCTCTCCATCCATACCTTAAACATTCATTAACTCCCAATTATATGCCAAGAACTGGCTCTAAGGATAGATAGGCCACTAAGACAGACCTGATTCTTGCTCTCATGAAGCTTATATTCTCCAGGAAGAGGTGGATTCCAAACAAATAATTACATAAAAAATAATTTCAAAATAGTTGCGATGAGTATTAATAAAAAAAAGTTCAGTGTCTTTAAGAGAATTTACCAGAAGGAGCTAGGCTAGGGGTGCAGGTCAGTGGGTAGGGGGTTTCTCCGCAGAAATGACATGTAAAGGAACAACAGAAGGATTAACTGAAGTTGGACTGTATATTGGTGTGGAAGATGGCTTGGGACTGAATCAATGCTGGTGAATTCTCAGCCTTTCTTTTTAGAAAAATGGGCCTTCGAGACACTTTGGTTTCTGGTTCTTTTCTGGCCTTCATGCACACTCACTTGCCAATTCTTTTTTTTTTTTAAAGAGGCAACTTAAAATGCTTGTTTTTAAAGAGATAGTGTAAAAACTATTACTGCTTAGCTTGAATAAGAATATTAAGCTGAAGGGTCATCTTTGGTAAGGCAATGCTCATGTTATATTGGATATCTATCAATTTTTTTTAAGAAATATTTTATTGTGTTTTAGGTGAAAGTTTACACAGGAATTAGGTTCCCTTTTACCAATTTTTGTACAAATTGTTCTGTGCAATTGGTTACAATTTTTACAGAATGTTGTCATTCTCTGTATTTCCCTTCAATTTGTCCTGTTTCGGTTGATCTAGCTTTCCTTCCCCTCCTTGCTTTCTCATCTTTGCTTTTGGATAAATTGTTGACCATTTGGTCTCGCACAGTTACTTGTTTAAGGAAGCACATTATTCAGGGGTGATATTGTTTATTTTATAAGCCAATCTATTATTTGGCTGAAAGGTGACCTCCAGAAATAGCTTCAGTTCCAGGTTCAAAGGGTGTCTTAGGGCAATAGTCTCAGGGGTTACCTCTAGTCTCTATAGATCCAATAGGTCTGGCCTTTTTAGGAATTTGAGTATTGTTCTACATTTTTATCCCATTCTATCCTGGACCTTCTATTGTGTCCCTGGTCAGAACAGTTGGTAGTGGTAGCTGGGCACCATCTAGTTCTTCTGGTCTCAGATTAGAAGAAGCTGTAGTTCATATGGGCTGTTAGTCCCATGGACTAGTTTCTTCTTTGAGTCTTTGACTTCCTTCATTCTCTTTTGTTCCATATGAATGGAATAATAATTGTATCTTAGATGACTGCTCGCAAGCTTTTAAGACCCCAGACGCTACTCACCAAACGAGGATGTAGAACACTATCTTTGTTAACTATGTTATGCCAATTGACTAAGTTGTCCCCCGAGACTATGGTCCCAAGCCTTTTAACCCTGTAAACCAATCCTGTGAGTTATTTGAATATGTCTAGGAAGCCTCCATAGCTGTACCCTCTATGTGGTTTGTTATATACGTGGATATATATGAGTGTACACAAATACGTGTATATATATGCCAAAAGATACCCCTATAAGTGCACGTGCATTTACCCACGTGTCTTCCTATACACATATATGCATCTATATTTACCTAGGTAACCACACATGTATTTTTTGGTTGTTTTTACTATTGTTGCATAATTGTATGTTTTATAGCATTTACTGAAGTTGTCCCTTTTTCTCGTGTACTTCTTAGTGCCTTTATTTACCTTGGTCAAGTTGTGCTGACTTCATCCATTTCTGGGATTGCTTTTCCCATCACCAAAACTAACAAGTGTCTACTATCTAGAAAGTGATTCAGCCTTCCTCTCTCATCCCCGGTAACCACCAAAGAACTTTGCTTTCTCTGTATGTATCTATTCTTGACATTTTATAATAGCAGAACCATACAAAATTTATCTTTTTGTGATTGACTTATTTCACTCAAAATAATGTCCTCCAGATTCATCCATGTTACAAGATGTTTCACGGACTACTCATTATTCTTTATAGTTGCATAGTATTCCATTGTATGTATATACTGCAATTTGTTTTTCCATTCATCCATTGATAGGCACTAAGATTGTTTCCATCTGTTTGCTATTGTGAATAATGCTGCAGTGAACATAGGAGTGCCTATGTCTGTTTGTGTCACTCCTCTTATATCTAGGAGTGGGATTGCTAGATCATAAAGTTATTTCCATTTCTAGCTTTTTAAGGAAGTGTCATACTGTTTTCCACAGTTGTTGTACCATTTTGCATTCCCACCAGCACTGTATAATAATTCTAATCCCCCCAAAACCTTGCCAACATTTGTTGTTTCCTATTTTTTGAACATTGCCATTTTTGCAGGGATGAGATGGTATCTCATTGTAGTTTTGATTTGCATCTCTCTAATGCCTAATGATTAAGAGCATCTTTTCAAGTATTTGTTGGCCACCTGAATGTCCTCTTTGGTGAAGTGTCTGTTCATGTCCTTTGTCCGTTGTTTGATTGGATTTTGTTGTTGTTGAAGTTTTCTATATATTTTAGAGATTAGACCTTTATCAGATAGGTCGTTGCCAAATATTTTTTCCCAGTCTGTAGGTTCTCTTTTTACTCTTTTGGTAAAGTCTTTTGATGAGCATAAGTATTTAATTTTTAGAAGGTTCCAGTTATCTAATTTATCTTCTGATTGTTTGTGCATTTTTAGTTTTGTTTGAAAGTTTATTTATGCTGAAAATTAGGACCCCTAGTTTTGTCCCTGTGTTTTCTTCCAGGAACTTTATCGTTTTAGCTTTAACATTTAGGTCTTTGATCCATTCTGAATTTATTTTTGTGCATGATGTGAGTTATGGATTCTGTTTCATTTTTCTGCATTTGGATATCCAGTTTTGCCAGAACCATTTGTTAAACAGACTATTTCTTCTCCATTGAATGGACTTTAAACCTTTGTCAAGGATCAGCTGCCCATAGATGGAGGAATTTACTTCTGGGTTCTCAATTCTATTCCATTGGTCGATGTGTCTATCATTGAGCCAGTACCAGGATGTTTTGATTACTGTGGTTGTATAGTAAGTTTTGAGGTCGGAAGTGTGAGGCCTCCTGCTTTGTTCTTCAATATTGCTTTAGCTATTCGCGGTCCTCTTCCTTTTCATCTAAATTTGGAGATAAGTTTTTCTATTTCATTAAAGAATGTGGTTGGGATTTGAATCGGGATTGCATTGTATCTGCAGATGCCTTTTGGTAGTACTGACATTTTCACAATATTAAGTCTCCCAATCCACGATCATGGGATGTTTTTCCTTTTATGTAGATCTCTTTTAGTTTCTTGCAGTAGTGTTCTATAGTTTTCCTTGTATAAATCTTTTACATCCCTGGTTAGGTTTATTCCTAGGTATTTTATCCCTTTGGGGGCTATTACAAATGGCATTGTTTTCTTTATTTCCTTTTTGGAGTCTTCCTTGTTGCTGTAGAGGAACCCAACTGATTTTTGTGTGTTGATCTTATACCCTGCCACTTTGTCGATTTCTTCTATTAGTTCTGATAACTTTCTTGTGCAGTGTCTGGGATTTTCTTTGTATAGGATTGTGTCATCTGCAAGTAAGAATAGTTTTGCTGCTTCTTTTCAAATTTGGATACCCTGTATTCCCCTTTCTTGCCTTTTTTGCTCTAGGTAGGACTTCTAGTATAATATTGAATAAGAGTGTTGATAAAGGGCATCCTTGTCTCATTCCCGTTCTCAAGGGGAGTGCTCTCAGTCTTTCTCCATTGAGAATAATGTTGGCTGTTGGTTTTGCATATATGGCTTTAATTATGTTGAGGAATTTCCTTTCTATTTCTATTTTGCTGAGAGTTTTTATCAGGAAAGGGTGTTGGATTTTATCAAATGTCTTTTCTGCACTGATTGAGATGATCATGTGATTATTTTCCTTTGTTTGATTTATGTGGTGAATTACATTGATTGATTTTCTAATCTTGAACCATCCTTGCATCCCTGGTGTGCATCTCACTTGATCATGAGGTATTATTTTTTGATTATGCTGTTGAATTCTGTTGGCTAGAATTTTGTTGAGAATTTTTGTGTCTATATTCATGAGGGATATTGGTCCATTATTTTCTTTTTTAGTGGTGTCTTTGCCTGGTTTTGGTATCAGGGTTATGCTGGATTTGTAGAATGAATTTGGGAGTATTCTTTCCTTTTTCATGTTCTGGAATAGTTTGAGTAGAATTGGTGTCAACTCTTCTCTGAATGTTTGGTAGAATTCTCCAGTGAAGCCCTCTGTTCTGGGGCTTACTTTTGTTGGGAATTTTTTTTATGGCGTTTTCAATTTCTTTTTTTGTTATGGATCTGTTAGAATTTTCTACCTCTATTTCTGTTAGTTTCTGTAGAATAGTGAGTTTCTAGAAATTTGTTTCTTCTAGGTTTTCAAATTTGTTGGAGCACAATTTTTCATAACATTCTGTTATGATCCTTTCTATCTCAGTTGGTTCTGTTGTAATATCACCCATCTCACTTTTTATTTTGGTTATTTGCATCGTCTCACTTTTTTCCTTTGTCAGTTTTCCCAGTGGTCAGTTTTATTGACCGTCTTAAAAAACCAACTTCTAGTCTTGTTGATTCTATTGTTTTTCTGATTTGTATTTCATTATTTTTGCTCTGGTCTTTATTATTTCCTTTCTTGTAATGACTGTTGACTTCTTTTGCTGCTCCCATTCTATTTGTTTAAGTTGTTGGATTAAGCTATTGATTTTAGCCCTTTCTTCTTTTTTGTTGTGTGCACTTATTGCTATAAATTCTCCTCTGAGCACAGCTTTTGCTGCATCCCAAAGGTATGTTGTTTTTTCATTTTCATTTGATTCTAAGAATTTTTTTAATTTCTTCTATCACCCAGTGGTTTTTAAGTAAGGTGCTATTCAGTTTCCATGTATGTTATTTTTTTCTGGTTCATTCTGTTACTGATTTCTAGTGTTATAGCATTATTGTCTTAGGCTTGGTTCTCTAGAGAAGAAAAACCAGTGAAGTATATGTGTGTGTGTATATATATATACTCATACAGAGAGATTTATTTCAAGGAAATGGCTCAGTGCAGTTGTAGAAGCTAGCAAGTCCCAAATCCGTGGGTCACACATTAGGCTGGAGGCTTCTCCTGACTTACGTGGTTGCAGGGGTTGACAAACTCAAATTGGCAGGTCAAACAGCAGGCTGCCGGCTTACGTCCCAAGAACTGGAGGTCAGAGGATGATGAGTAGAATGCAGGATCCAGAGAGAGCGAGCTTTGCCAGAAGATTCATATATATTGAATACAGGCCACACCACTAAAGAAACACTCTTTTCAGTTGATTGGCTACTCACATCAGATCACAAAATGGAGGATGAATACAAATATCTGCCAAACCAGTGAGAATCATGGCCTAGCTAAGTTGACATATAACCTTAACCATCACAGTTATGATCAAGGAAGATGCTTTATATGATTTTGATGTTTTTTAATTTATTGAGGTTCGCTTTGTGGCCTAAAATATGGTCTATTCTGGAGAAAGATCCATGTGCATTGGAAAAGAATATGTACTGTGTGCTGCTTTTGGGTGGTGTGTTCTGTATATGTCTATGAGGTCCAGTTGGTTGATTGTGTTATTTATATCTTCTGTGTCTTTGTTGAGTTTCTTTCTAGTCGTTCTGTCCATTATCGAAAGTGGTATTTTAAAATCTCCTACTATTACTGTAGAACTGTCTATTTTTCTTTCAGTTCTGTTAGAGTTTGTTTTATGTATTTTGCAGTTCTGTCATTGGGTTTGTAAACATTTGTTATAGTTACGTTCTCTTGGTGGGTTGACCCTTTAATCATTATGTAATACCCTTCTTTGTCTCTTATAATGGATTTTGACTTAAAGTCTATTTTATCAGAGATTATTACTCTATGCCTGTACTCTTTTGTTTACTGTTTGCTTGATAGATCTTTTTCCATCCTTTGATTTTTAATCTGTGTATGTCTTTGTGTCTAAGGTACGTCTCTTATAGGCACTATGTTGATGGGTCATGTTTTTTTATTCATTCTGCCACTCTCTGTCTCTTGACTGGTGCGTATAAACTGTTTCCATTCAATGTGATTAATGACAGGTATGAATTTACTGCTGCCATTTTGTTATGCTTTGTTTTTTTGTAGTGTTAATGGTTTCTTTGTTCCACTTAATTTTCTGTGCTGAGTTCTTTGTATTTATTGATTTTCTTTTCATATCATTCGTTGCTGTTTCAGCTTTGATTTTTAAAAAATAATTTGTTGTTGGTGAAAGTGTACACAGCAAAACATACAAATTTAACAATTTCTACATGTACAATTCAGTGACATTGATTATATTCTTCAAGTTGTTCACTCACCATTTTTTGAGGGAGCATAGTGCAGTCAGTAGAGAAAATGGAGCAATAACAAACCTGGGTTTGCATTCCAGCTCTGCCCTTTAGCTGTGTTGTTGGGCAGGCTGTTATTCTGAGTGTGTTTTCTTATCTGCAAAACAGGATTCTCTGTGGGATTGTGGGGCAGGATTAGCCATACCCTCATAGTGGTAAACTGCTACTGTGCCTACTGGGCTAGGTTGATATGTAACTCATTTAATCATCTCAGCAGCTCTATGAGGTAGTTGCTGTTGTCATCTCCATTTTTCAGATGTGGAAACTGAGGCAAAGAAGCTAAATAACTTGCCCAAGATCACATTGGCTTGCAAGTCATGGAGCTCGTATTCAAACTCAGGCAGTCTGCTCTAGGGTCTGTGGTTTAGCTGCTAACTGTTGATTTGTAATGCAGCTGGCAGAGTAAGCCTCGACTAAGGGAGCTGGAATAATCTCAGTGCTATCCCCTTGGCTACTGGCATACCCAGGACCCTGAAGACCTTTGTTGATCTACGAGATTCCACAGGGGCATAGGACTCATCGGAAGAGACACCATTCACTTTTACTAAAGAGCTCTGGGTTGTGTTTATTTGCCAGCGCTGGTTGTCTTGAAAGGATTTTTATTGTTTACCAGTTGGTTCTCATTCTCAGGCCACACGTGACTGTAACACAAATACTTGTGGAGGGACATCATTACTCTGAAGCTTCAAGTTTACATGTTAACTCCCTGTCTTTACAACAACTACTGTGGGCTATTTCTCTTTTTCGGGTTTAAACTGAGGACACCTCAAAGTCATTCTCTTCCACAGATGTCTGTACCACCCAAGCCATGACTTCTAGCAACTCAGGGAAGGCCTGAAGTTGTCTCTCCCTACCCTATCCCACATTAGAGCCCCTGAGTCCTGCCCCACTCTGCCTTCAAAGAGCAAGACCAGACTTCACATTTTGAGCTGCCTGCCCACAGTGGTTGTGTTTCGCTGGCTGCTTCTTGGTGTTGAGGGCATCAAGGAAGTGTCCTTCTTCAAGGCATCCACTCATACTCTCATCATTGACTTCTTCCCTGGTATCTTTGCCTGGCTAATTCTTATACATCCCTCAGGTCTTGGTTTTACATTTCATTTCCAGAATATAACAGTCATTGACTTGCTTCCCTGAATCTAATTCAGGCCCCCTTTTGTGAATTGTCAGCTCATCTTAACCTTTCTACTACTTATTACACACTACACACACACACACACACATAGATAGCCCATCTGTCAGTTTGTTGTACTGTGGTGGCTTGGGCATTGCTGTGATGTTGTCAGCTACGCTACCAGTATTTCAAATACCAGCAGGGGTCACTCCTGATGGACAGGTGTTGGTGGAGTTTCCAGACTAAGATAGACTAGGAAGAAAGTCCTGGCGATCTACTTCTGAAAATTAGCCAATGAAAACCTTATGGGTCTCAACAGGACATTCTCCAACTCACTTGCTTTGGACACATCATCAGGAGGGATCCTTTGCTAGAGGAGGGCATCATGTTTGGTGAAATAGAAGGCCAGCAAGGGTCAGGGAGACCCTCAGTGAAATGGATTGGCACAGTAGCTACAACAATGGACTGGAACATGCTGGCAATTGTGATGCCTGTCTTTCAAAGGAAACTGCAAGCCGCTTCCCATGTAAACCAAACAAAAACCAAGCCTGTTGCCGTCGAGTCGATTCTGACTCATAGCGACCCTATAGGACAGAGTAGAACTGCCTGATAGGGTTTCCAAGGAGCGGTTGGTGGATTCGAACTGCTGACCTTTTGGTTAGCAGCCTGAGCTCTTAACCACTTCACTACCAGGGTTCTGTGGGTTGAATGAACAAGTGAATAGAGGTGAGTGATGCTTACATATTTATCTTTCCTGATATAACCCATTTAATAATCTAGGCATAACTAGAATTCCAACCAGAGACCTCAAGATGTGCTATAAGATATAACAGCACACAAACACAGACTTCAAACAAGTGTTTATTCCCCATCATCCTCTTCCACCGTGACACTTTTGCATAAGGTTGGATCATTACACACCTGGTTTTCACATATTTGTGATGTTTTTCCAGCACGAGGTAATAAACCTCACGGGAGCCCTCTGCAACACATCCAAGCCATTTTGCCTGGAGACTGTTAGGGTTTACCTCTTGCCTGCTGCAGCCTTTTCTAAAATCATGTAAGGGTAAAGTGGCAAACAAGAATGGATTTGAAACAGAAACCACCATTGCAATTGACATTAATTAACAGAGCTGAGAAAATCTTTCATTAGGAGCGTTTAAATCATGCAGCCTGGTTCTACTTAGAAAGAGGGGGAAAAAGTGGCCTGTAAACCAGTTAATGAAATTTCTAGAGATTGTTTTTTCCTGTGCCCTTTCGCCAAAGAGATAATTGGAATTGAAGAGGATGCATTTGTTCAGAATTAGAGTAATGGACAGGGTGTAAGGCGTCCTGCCTTTGTGCCTGTTCACACCTCCCGTGGTCCGCACACCACCTGCTGTGTTGCCCAACTAGGCAGTTCTCTGCTTCACAGAGCTTTCCCTCCCCATTAATTTTACATTTTTTAAATTCCACAGACATAACCACGAGACTGATAGCTTCTCAGTTACATATAATGACAGCAACAGCAACTACAAAACCAGCCAGCATTTATTGAGTACTTACTGTGCTCCAGGCGTATTATGCGAATTATTTAATTCTCATAACAATTCTATGAGATTAGTACCATTATTATATACAAGTGACAAATAGAAATGAAACCATAGCTGAGTGCACCAACTATCTAAACGGAGAAATTAATGAATCTGTAGCAATGGGTTACAAGTTGGTTTTTCCTAGACCAGTGTGTGTATTTTAATAGTGTGAGTCTGGAAACAACATGTCATATTTCAAGACTAGGGGCAGGAGAGGAGACATGGGAGGGGTTAGTTACTGCATTTAGAAAAAGTGGTCGTGTTTGGAAGCAGTATGGTTTCTGATGCCTCAAATGGAGTGGATAGCTTTTCCCACTATATGCTGCTCTGAACTGACCTATGTTGTTAGTTGCCATTGAGTCGATTCCGACTCATGGTGACCCCATGTGTGCAGAGCAGAACTGCTCCCTAGGGTTTTCAAGGCTGTGACCTTTTGAAAGCAGATCGATAGACCTGTTTTCCAAGGCCCCTCTGGGTGTGTTTGAACTGCTAACCTTACAGCTAGTAGTGGAGTGCTTAACCATTTGCTGCATGCAGGGACTGCTGTTGAACTTACCTATACTCAGAGTGAATGACCAAGTTTGCAGTGAACTTCCTAACTCACCTTTGTTTGGTGGGGGCAAGTGGGCAGCAAGGAACAGCTAGCGGTTTCTCACCTTAGTATCTTTCTCATTGGTAAGGTCCGTCATTACCTAATGACTTGATGGCTAGCCAAGGTACTTACTGTTTCTTATGACATTAAGACAAATGGAGGCGAGCCAGCCTAGTAAGGCTCAAACATTTGGAAGTTTTAAGGCATCCTTTGTTTTCCATATTCCCTCCATCTGGGGGTGGTCTGTGAGGTTACTTCGATTTGGATTGGTTTTCTAATTTGATTGAATTTTCAGTTAGAATTTCACTATGAGTTGGAGTGGACTTGACGGCAAGGGGTTTGATTTGGTTAGAGTTTACATTAAACTCACTGTTGGGGACCTCTTCCTGATACATTGAATAAAGTCACCCATCTCTCCCAATTCCTACTTCTGCCCAATTTCATAAGTAAATTTCATATTTGTTTCTAATTTCAATAAGTACAATGATAATTTTGTTGATATTTTAACAAGCATAATGTCATACCCATTGTTAATGGACCCAATTTAAGCACAGAGAATTGCGTAGCGTCAGCTTCTCTGTGTCTGTAATGCAGCTACTGTCAACTTCACAATCTAGCCACCCCAGAGAAAGGAAGGACCAGTGTGAGAGGTAGGAGTCCCTGGGTGGTGCAAATGGTTAAGTGCTCATTTGCTCACCAAAAGGTTGGCAGTTTGAGTCCACCTAGAGGTACCTCAGAAGAAAGTCCTGGCAATCTACATCCAAAAGGTTACAGCCATTGAAAATCCTATGGCTCACAGTTCTACTCTGACACACATGGAGTCGCCCTGAGTCGGAATCAGCTTGACAGCAACTCGTTTTTTAAATGTGAGAGGTAGAGCAATTTGACAAGCTCCCTTGTACTGAAATGCGATAGTCCTTTAAGAAGTCTTTAAGAAGTCAGACTGATCAAGCAGTGAAACCGCAATCGCAGCTCAAGGCTCCAGGGGTTATGTTCAGACCTTAAGGCAGAAAACGTTATTAAGAGCTCTAGGTTGCTTATAAACATCTAATAATTGACTCTGGGTTGCTTAAAAGCATTCTTTTTCAAGTAAGAGTTTATCATGGCAGCTGTATTATTTCCAAAAACCTTCCAAGAAATTCTTCTTGGATGTGGCAGGTCATTTCAACAAAAGGTCGGTATGTTATCACTAAGAAAATCACTGAAGGAAACAAACTCTGTCTTTGGCACTGACAAAGACAGTCCCCTGGTGAGCCTGGCTCGGGGACCTGGCTTGCTTTCTCTCTCCCCTCACATCCCCACGTGTTGTGGTTATAATACATAGCTCTATTTTGCGGCTGTTCTCTGTGGGGGCACCAATCCCTTTTTCTTTTGCCTCGAGTGTGAAAACTCTTTCCCCTTATTTTAACCAAGACCGATTTGGGTGTTTTTAAAAGGACTTATTACTCAGAAACTAAAGTGAAAAGAAAATAAACACAAAGACAGAGGACTGGATGATCTCACACTGCACAGATTCTTATCCTAACATAGTTGAATTCGCGCTATTCATTGGCTTAGCTGGTAATGCTTACCTGGCGCCCTGCCCTGGTTTCTTTCTCCACGCTCATCCTAGTATCTGGGTTGGATGCTAGAAGAAACATCTCTGACTTGTAGCCAGAAGTAGGTGTGGGTTGGAATTTCTGCCAGACTTGGTGAGACTTTCTATCCCTCTACAACTAGCCTCTTAGAAGAATGAAAATTTAGATCCCCAAGTCATGGGCTATGTTGTTGTTACATTTTTTAATGTCATTGCTCAAAAAAGCTTTTTATATGATTGGTTCTTATAATTAGTTCTAATAGTGGAATTAGCATTTATTGATCTAATGAGATGGATTGATATAGTGGCTGCAACAGTGGGCTCAAACATACCAATGACGACGAAGAGGGCACGGGACCTGGCAACGCTTTGTTCTGTTATACATAAGATCACCATGAGCTGGAGCCAGCTAGATGGCAACTCATTTACTTGGGGGTCTTTCAAATGCTAGGTCCCTGGGTGATCCAAATGGTTTGCTACTAACTGAAAGACTGGCCACTCAAACCTACCCAGTGGCTCCATAGGAGAAAGACCTGGCGATCTGCACTGAGCTGCATGAGCCTGATAAAATCAAACCAGGTTGGCAATTTTATTCTTTTTGTTCCAGTTGTTCAGTGATCATTACTGAATCTAACTGGCACTGGGCTACCCATGGGGATGCAGTTCTCCAGAACGCATCTTCACCACCTCCCAACAGTGCCGCCAAATCACCAGGACTGTTGATGGCTTAGACCTAAAAAAAGGCCCTGGAATCAATCTGCCTGGTTTTGAGTTTTGGTTTCTTTTCAAATTCTCAGACAAGAATAGAAGACCTTCTTTATTAAAAGGAGCTAATGGGTAATTGCTGAAGATTAAAAACATTAATAACATTAACTAATTAGCATTTAATAAATGCATACCATGAGCCACATTCTAAATGCTTAATATGCATCAACAAACATAATCCTTGTAACAACTTTATGCAGTAGGTGCAATTATTCTACCCAGTTTATGGATAGAGAAACTGAGTCAAACAAAGGCAAAGTTAATTTAGCTGAGGTCATTCATCTTAGAAATGATGAAGTCAGGATTCAAACCGAGAAAGCTTGTGCTACTGACTGTTCCATTGTCATAAGGGTGAGGGTTTTGTAGGCAAACAGACTGGTTTTGACCCCTAGTACAACCGCCACTATCATTGGAAAGTACCCATAAGAACAGAATCTACCCCTTGGGTTATTTTGAGGGATGAATGAGGTGATACTTTCAAGCTGTTTAGCTTAGGGTCAGACACATGGATGTTCTCAAGAAATTTAATGTTATTATAGTTAATAATAATTATTATGTTTTATGCAAGATTTAAAAACAGTGTTTTCCCTGGTGCAACTTTTACTCTCATGGGTCAATTTTCATAGGCAGAGTGTAGGACTCAGCTTTTTCCCTCCTTGTCTCTCTCTTGGGGCCCCACTTGGGGTTCCTTTGATGGATTAAATGCTCCTTTTAAGCAGATGGCTGGGTGAATGTCCCAGGCTTTGCTGGCCTTACTTTTGTTGAGTGATTTCCTATTATAGGAAGGGAGTATCCCATAATAATGAAAAATTGACAGTAGCTATTGATTGAATTCTTGCCTAGCCTCTTTTCCTTGACTTTCTCCCATTAGTTAAATATGAACACCTCGGAGACAGATGTAAAAAGGTGAAGGAACAGCAGCTGGAGTAGGCTGCCTTCTTTCTTTTTCTGAGAAAAAAAAAAAAAGATTATTATTGTGTTTTGTTCAAGTCCTAGCTTCCTAAAAGATCGAGGGAAGATAAAAAGTTTAGATTACCCGATTAGTGGCAATAAATTCTTTTCTTCTTTCAGGGACGTATGAAAGCTTAGGATGGCAAATACCATCTGAGAAATGTTCTTTTAGTTTGGTTGCACAGCCACTCCAGAAAATAGGTTAATTGGTTCAAAGATTTGCTCTTACTTTTAATGGCATTTAGCTTGTGAAATTGAACAACCGCATCTCAAGACGGAATGTTCGTACAAATCGATATTCTGGCTGCTAAGTGTGTGTTTTTAAGATATAGTTTGAATTAATTTTTTCAAAGCCAGCTGGTGTTGTTCCCAGTATAACCCCTAGGAGGAAACCTCAACCCATGTTGTGTCTAAAATAACTGAGTTTCCCGTTCTCTCTTTTCAACTTTCGTATTGTATCTAAGTTAGTACTTTTGATATTTCTAAGTTTTTTTTTTTAACATTTATGTAGAACACCACATAATTGCGGAAAAGATAATAGTCACACACCCTAGGGCCTACTGTACACTTATGTTAAAAGTACAGCTTTTATTGGCAACTGAAGTAATAACCTTTCCATGTCAAATCGCTTTAAATTAAACTTAAAAAAAAAAAAAAAAAAAACCACTGGCTGATACACACACTTAGTAATTGTCAAACATTAACATAATGTGGAATACTAATGCTGCCTAAATCTTAGCTTCAAAAATCATTATTTACTTAGATAAAATTTCTATGTGGTACCATGTTATTAGAAATCCTTTTTCCCCCTTCTTCTGGAAATGCAGGATCAATGTACATGTTAATATTATACTTAGGCTTGACATGTAAGTGGGATTGTAACTTACGTTAGCCTCTGCAAAAGGGTCTCGTTTAATCTGTCTCATCTATCCATCATAGACCACATACAAATGGGGTGAATCGACACTTTGGAGGGCTCTGTGTAGCGCACCTTGGGTTGGGTGACCTAACCCGTGACCTCAGGGGAAGAAATGTGCAAGTCTATTTTTGATTAGGCGGCAACATGGCACCTTCTGTATAATTTCCAACCATTTCAAGGCACTTGGGAGATGAGGATCCTAAATGATTGTGTTTGCAAAGTCCTCGGGCGTAGGTCACTGCAGCCTTTCACACTAATGCATTCATATTTTCCAAATCTCTCTCTCACGGCTCAAGGCTCACCCATAGAGCTTTCAATGAAATGAAGCCCACAGTGAATTTAGGTTGGTGGGATACATTGATTTACAAGGTCTCTCCAGAGATTGAGTACCACCTGGGCACATCGGCAAGCTACCTGGTGCCATGTCTAATCTAAAACTAAAAAACTAGGATAATTTTTGTCAACTTTGATGACACATTACTAATTTGAAGTGGGACTTTATCACTAGGGATCCACTTTCTGTTGTCCACTGATTTCACCAAGTCCTGCTCAGGGTCACTTGGAACAGCTACCTTCCAAATTTGTCGATGAAGCATCTTGAAAGTAAGCACTTCAAATACTGAAGAACGCTGACATCTCTGTACAGGCTAACAAGCCTGTGGGCATAATCAGACTATCATTCAGTGGAAATGTCTGACAACATCATAAACTAAGAGTGACGTGTAAATATTTGGCGATGTCGCCAGAAGCCAGAGATTCAGAGCACAAGCACATAACAGATGCCAAGCCAGCCCTGATCATCCCCCTACGCTGTGTTTTTTTAAAACTCGAATGTGAACTCAAGATAACTTATAGTGGTGCACACACAGGATTATCAAGAGTAATAATATTCTCTTGCTGATGTAGGAGATCAAATCTTCAGTTGGACCTAAGTTGCCTACATTCTTGGACCCCTGGCTGCCTTTTTTTAGTTCGCAGAAGAAGTGAAAACATTAAGAGTTTTTCACCTTCTAAGATAAGTCTAGGAATAAGAAAATGAAGATCTGGGCTCTAGCCCTGGGTCTCCATGATGCTAGTTGAACTTGGTCTTGAAACCTGACCTCTCTAGTCTCAATTTACCCATATGCAGAACTGGAAAAGTGAGATCTACTCTGAAATTAAATGATGAAATGAGAATGAGATAAGATTAGATTTCCAAAGAGCAGGTTACTTTAAAGATATGTATATAATATATATGTGTGTGTGTGTATATACATATACATACATACATACATACATATATACATTTAATTGGAGTTCCTGGGTGGTGCAAATGGTTAAGCACTCAACTTCTGACTAAAAGATTGCCCTTCAAACCTGCCCAGAGTCATCTCAGAAAAAAGTCCTGGCGATCCAGTTCCAAAAAGTCATAGCTTTGACAACCTTGTGGAATGCAGTTCTACTCTGCACACATGGGTCGCCATGAGTCAGAATCAACTTAGCAGCAACAGCTTTGCTTTATGAATACAGACACTTCGCTTTCCCCCGAGGATGCCCTATGTGTTCCCACCTTTGAGTCATCGCTGGGTTTTTAGTCATCTACTCCCCGTTTGGTCCTCTTTCGTAAGTTGGCTCCTGTCCTCTGTTCTTTACAAAACTTTCCTCTCATTGCCCTCTCCTTGCTCTCAAATCCTGCGACACGCTATCTCCACTACATCATTTATCATTTTATTATATTCTGCTTTGTACTATTTAGCTTTAAAATGCTATTCTTTGTCCCATCCATCATGCAAACTGCTTGAAGCAGAGGCCCTGCATAAACTGATTCTGTATTCTGTTTCACACTCATGACATTGCTGAGCACATAGTAGGTGCTTAATATACACTGGATTGATTGCTTTTGGTTTTCATTGACTTCTTCATTTAGATACTATTATGAGTTGCATTGGGTCCCCCAAAAAGATGTGTTCAAGTCCAAACCTCATGATACCTGTGAATGTGATCCTAATTTGGAAATAGTCTTTGCAGACGTAATCAGTTAAAACACGAGGTCATGCTGGGGTAGGGTGGGTTCCAATCCAATATGCCTGTTATGAGCCAAAGAATGCTTGGGGCTGCCGGAAGCTAGAAGAAGCAAGGAAGGATTCCTGCCACCAGAGCAGTCAGAGGGAGGATGGCCCTGCCAATGCCTCGATTTCTGACTTTTACTCCCAGAACTGTGAGACCACGTGTTGCTGTTGTCAAGCCACCCAGTTTGTGGTTCTTTCTTACGGCAGTCCTATGAAACCAGTGCTGATTTCCTGTTACTCTTTCCTAAAGGCGAGTGTGCTTTTGTGTATAGATGCGCCTGTGACTCCTTTCTTCTGTGGAAGAGGAACCCGAGACAGACAAGTATAGTGATTTGCTTTACCAAGACTCAGCAGAGAGTCTCCAGACATGAAGTCCTGTGGTCTTTCCACCAGATCAGTGTTTTTCAAACTTTGTTCTGCAGGTGTGTGTCATCGCTCCCCAAGGGACACTCCTGAGATGACAGCCATGGGAACAAGGGGAGAAGCAAAGGAGGAGGGCAGTCAGGGGCAGGGCAGAGTGCCTTCACTGTTCCGTGTTATTAAAAGCCTTCATGTGTTCCATAGCTTTTCCACTGGAGTGTGAAGCTGCAATAGCGAAGGCCTGTCTTTTCTCTGCTCTTGATGTTCTTGCCTTATTTTATCCTCGACATGGCATAATCCTAATACTGAACACTTAGAGAGAACACATTGTATGTCAGGCGATGGGATAAGCATCTTATGTGGATTACTTCACTTAATTTTCACAACAACCTTATGGGGGGCACCTATTATGCCCATTATGTAGATAAAATTGAGGTTAATCGAAACTAAATAGGGGCTGGCCGTAAGACACTAGAGGACTGTATTATCTTGCACTGCTGTTGACTTACTTGGATTGTAGATCTTTTTTCCTGCAGGATGAAGATGGTTTAGTTGTTTGGAGACAGCGAGGTAACCAGCTCTGTGTTAGAACTGTGCCATGACTGTCTTCTGAATGAAAGAAACTTCCTCCAAGATAATTTCTTACACGCGGGGTGCACTGTGGACTCCTCAGTGGGTGCCCTCTGGACTCCTCTGTGGGTGCCATTTGGGAATGTTCTTGCCAACAGAATGTTGGGTGTGGTTCACAGAGGAGCCCTGGACAGCTGCAGAAGGAAGGAGTTGGGATCATGTAATTCCATGCATCCCATGTGGTGGAGTGGAGAGGGCAGTTCTCTTTGGTCCTTCAGCTGAGAAATGCAAACTGAGATCCAGAAATCCTTTTGAAATGATGCCTAGAGCGAAACCATATTGGCCCATTCATTTTAAAAGAAAACAAATCTGTTTTCTAAAACCAAAGCTCTTTGATTTTTAAGTGAGTGACCGAAGTCCTCAGTCAAAGCCCTCAGGTGCCTTCAGGGGATGTTGTGAAGCCCGGAACCTTCTATAGTAAGGCGTCTGTGTTTTATGTTGTGATACAGGAGGAGAGCACATACCTGATTCCAGGGGCCAGCTTTCCTGAGGCACTGCCTTTCACTTTGGAAATCATGTAGTCCTCAGCCTGCAACTGGTGAAAATTATACAAAGTTCAAGTTGGGCAAGGCTGAAACCTACAAATTGTTCTTGATATCCTCCCCTCACCTCTGCTGATCGAATCTCTGTTGGTTTTCACCTCTTAAATGTCTCTCGGTTATGCCCGTTCTTCTCTATCCTCACAACCGCTATCGTCTCTTGCCTGAGTTAATCTAATGACCTCATCCATCTACTCTTGGCTCCTTCCAATCCGTTCTGTTCTAGAACCTGGAGTAACATTCTCAAAACGCAAATATGATCATGCTAGCCTCCCTTTCTTCCTCCCCACCCCCCCACCCCCAATTAAAATCCTTCAGTAACATTCCACTCCATTGTTCTTAGGAGAAAGACAACACTCCTAAATGTGGTCAACAAGGCTCTGTGTTTTCTGGCTCTTTCTGATCTCCCTAATCTCTCCCCCATGTCTCAGCTCTGCCTCTAATGGCCTTACTGCATCCTGTCTGCTTTAAATTGTTCCCTCCTGCCACAGGGCCTTGGCATTTGCTCTTCTTGCTGTTTGAAATGCCTGTCTCTCCCTAATAAACTCTTATTAGTCATCCTTCAGATTTCAGTTCAAGTGTCCCTTTCTCCCTGACTGGGTCAAATCCCTATTATAGACTCTCTCTAGAGTTGAGTGGTAGAGGTTAGTGGTGGTTCAGTGGTAGAATTCTCACCTTTCATCAGGAAGACGAAGGTTTGGTTCCTGGCCAATGCACTTCATGCGTAGCCACCACCCATCTGTCAGTGGAGGCTTGGGTGTTGCTAGGTTTCAGCAACACTTCCAGACTAAGATGGACAAGGAAGAAAGGTCTGGTGATCTACTTCCAAAAACCACCCAATGAAAACCCTATAGATCACAATGGTTTGATGTGCAACCGATCACGGGGATGGCACAGAACCAAGCAGTGATTCATTTTGTTGTGCATGGGGTCGCCATGAGTCGGGAGATGGCTCAAAAGCAGCTAACAACAGCAACATAGACTCAGGACCACACACTCTTCCATTCTAGCACTCACCCCAGTGTGCATTTTACATTTGTGAGTGTGGTTATAGCATCATGGTTAAGAAGCAGTTTCGACATCCACGTCTGCCAACTACCAGGACTGGGACCTGGGAGATTACTTGGCTCCTCTTGGCCTTAGTTTCCTCACCTATGAATTGTGGGCAATGACAGTAGTTGGGCTTGTTATGAGAATTACAAAGAAACCATAGAGAAAGTGCTTAGAATGTTCAATGTCTGCCACATGGTAAGTGCTATATAAGTGTTAACTATAAATATTATTATGATTACTATATAAATGCCTATCTCCCTCTATTACAGTAGATGTTCTATGAAGTCAGGGAAAGTGGCCAGTTTTACTTTCAATTATATCTCCTGTGAATAGCACAGACACGTAGAAGGTTATTAATAAATAATTAGTGAATTAATTTTGTTAGTCATCTATTGCTGCACAAGAAATTATCACAAACTTAGTGGCTTAAAACAACACGTATTTCTGATCTCACAGTTTCTATGGGCCAGGAGTAAGGGTACAGCTTGACTGGACCTTCTGTTTTAAGCTCTTACAAGGCTGCAGTCAAGGTGTCACCCAGGTCTGCGGTCTCGTCTGAGGAATCTACTGGAGAGAAATCCACTTCCAAGCTCACGTGGCTGTTGGCAGGATTCAGTTCCTTGTGAGTTGTTGGACTGAAGTCCTCAGTTTTTTGGTGGCTGTTGGTCAGAGGCCACCCTCCAGTTCCTTGCCATATGGGCCTCTCCTACATGGTAGCTTGCTTCATCCAAGCCGGCATAAGAGATAGTCTGCTAGCAAGAAAGAAGTCATAACTTATGTTACCTAATCATGGAAGTGACATCCTGTCACCTTCCAGATAGAAGCAAGTCACATTTCCATCCATACTCAAAGGGAGGGGATTACTCTAGGAGGCAGGGACCATTGAAGGAGACCTTAGCAGCTGCCTGACATGAGTTAATTAATTAAAGTGTTGTCACTGTCCATGGAGCTCCTGAAACATCCTGGTGACAGGGTAAAAGGATCTGTGTATAGAACAGTGTTTACCAAACCCCATTGTATGTAACCCTATCATGCTGTGAGATGCTGAGAAGTGTCCGTGGTCTGATGAATCTGAGAAACACTGGATTAAACAAAGTAAAACTAGATTGTGACATTTTCTGAGTTAAAAATACCAGTATGACCTATGAGTTTCCTGGAAGAGACTATGGCAACATGCTTAATGGATCATATAACCTGCCCCCACCCCCTCCCCCCACCCCGTACAGATCACCTATTGACATCTCAGAACACAATTTGAAAAATGCCAACCCAAAACATGAATGTAGGATGCCACCCAGCCACTGGTTTTAATGTAGCTGATGAAAGATCAGTTTGAAAAGCCATACCTCTGGTATGTAGTTATTGTTAATGTGTGCCATCGAGTCAAGTCCAACTCATAATGACCCCATGTGACAGAGTAGAACTGCCCCCATAGGGTTTCCTAAGCTGTCTGTAATCTTTATAGGAACATATCGTCAAGTCTTTTCTTCCACGTAGCAGCTGGTGGGTTCAAACGCCTACCTTTTGGTTAGCAGCTGACAGCTTAACCCCTGTGCAACCAAGGCACCTCAGATAACTGTGGGATCAGTGAATGAATTTGGAGTTTCCATAAAATTGCCAGGATTGTTGGCTCAAGTAGGGAAATAACAAAGCTAAGGTCAGTTGAGATGTGAGCCCTGAATGGCACTTGATGACTTTATTTCTAGGCCATGAGTCCTTGCTCCCCTTGAAAGTGGGCCAGGATTATTCCAAGTACATATTCTTTTTCCAAAGGGAGACCAGGTGAGGGAGTCTTGATGAATCAGTATGAAACATTCCCCACTACTAAGAAAACTACCAAAAAAAGCTTTGTTATATACTGTTATCTTTATTAAAAGCATAGTCTACGTATTGTCATTGAATTTTATTACCAGATTTACTGCCTTCCAGCCAAAATCCTAGCTTATTCCTAATAGACTCTTAATCAGGATGTCTTTGTACTGGCGGACATTTGGGTGCTGAGGCCAAAGTCACTTTTTCTAAAGTGCTCAGAATTATTGTGGCAAATTGAAACCCCAAATACAATTTGTATCATTAACCTCTTAGGGATTATATTTTTGACTTTCTCCTTTGTGACATATATCTGGTCACATAGCCATTGTGAACCACCGCTTAAAATGCATAATCCTCAAAGGTTACTCACTCTCATTTAAAAGACCCCATATTCATCTCAAAACCCAGAACTGGGAGATAAGGCTTAAGGAATGGCTGAATGGGACGGAAGGATAAACAAGCCATTTCATAGTTCTTAAAATAAAGCACTTACGGAGTGCATTTTTATCTACAAAGCTTGAGAAATGAATTTATTAATCTTCACAACATCCTCTGTATTATTATCACCACATAATAAATATGGAGCAAGGGGTTGAAAGGTTAAGTTAACTTTTTATCCCCTCAGGGAACTTGTTATTACTTTTGAATTAGAATGGAGTCTATGTTCTCTAGCTTCGAGTTTCTGCCCCTTTTGCCAAATGGACCCACTTGTGGATTTTTTTTTTTTTTTTTTGTGGGGAGGGGATATAGGATTATTACACAGTTAATTTTTTAGATTAAAGTTTAGGTAAAGCCACTCTCTTGTCTAATCCTTGTCCAAACAAATATAGGGTTCATGTGTCATTTCATTAATGACAGGATTCCCAGAAATTGACATTGGTCTTGCTGCCTCTCGCCTGTCCTCCTGTCTTCTCCTCCCTGCTCCATTCTCCTTACTGCCCTCTGAGGGAACTTTCTGTTTATTTAAAATATATATATATATTTTAAAGTGTTTTGGACATACAAAATTGTATAAAGAATATTATAATGAACTCCAAGTTCCTACCACCCAGCTTAGGAAATAAAATACTACCAGTGTAAGCTGAAGCCCCTGTGTCCCCTCTCAGGGTCTTTGTATATAAGACCTTCTCTTAAGTGTGGCAATTGTCTTTCCCCTTTCCCATGCCTTTCTTTCCATTCTGTTACATGTAACAGTGTCTCCAAGCAAGGTAGATATTATTTTGCATGTTTTTAAGCTTTATATGACTGGCCTATGAAGCTTAAAAACACATGTAAAATAATCATCTGTATTGCTTGATTTATATCTAGTGAAGTGGTTAAGCGTTTGGCTGCTAACCAAAAGGTCAGCAGTTCAAATCTACCAGACGCTCCTTGGAAACCCTATGGGACACTTCTACTCTGTCCTATAGGGTGGCTGTGAGTCAGAATCGACTCGATGGCAATGGGTTTGGGACTTTTTGGTTTGCACTTCTTCTTTTCTTTGCTCAGTATTGTATTTAGAAGAGTCAGCCTTGATGTATCGGGCTGTAGTTTATTTTCAATACAATTTAATATTTCATTGTATGAATATATAAAAATTTGTTTAGTTATTTTCTATTAATAGACATTTAAGTTATATATATATAATACATATATTTTGCAAACATGAACACTACTACTATAAAGATTTGTACACACAAATATTTGCATATATGTGTGTGACTTTTTTTCTAAGATATATTACAAGGGGGAGAATGCTGGATCAAAGGGTATGAATATCTTCAACTTTTGTTGTGTATTGCTTGATTTTTCTCTAGAGTGATTGTACCAGTATCCTCTCCCAGTAACAGCGGATGAGAGTCCCTGTTGCTTCACATTTTCATAACATTCACTACTATCATAGTTTTAAATCTGATAGGTTTGGAATGGTATCTCATTGTGTTTTAATTTACACTTCTCCGGTTACTCCTGAGAATAAAAATTCTTTAAAATGCTTTTATGGTCATTTAAGCTTTGTTTTCTGTAAATTGCCTATCCGTATTCCTTGCCCATGTTTTAACTGGGTTGTGTTTTTTAATTGATTTGTTGATGTTCTTTATATATTCTGGATACTATTTGCTTATTAGCTATTTGTTTTGCAAGTACCGGTAGCCCCTACCTTTGTTTCCCCTCGTGGGGAGCCCTGTGCATTGTCTGTGCCCCAAGACTGTTAGAGAGCCAGTGAACCCAACAGGGCCATCTTTCTGGTGACCCCTTAGGGACTTTACTGTTACTTTTTGTTTTAAGCAACAGGGAGTCCCTTTTGTTACTCTTCACCGTAATTGTTCTTTGGCTCACAGCTTGGTCATTGTCTCCATGGGTTAGTTTCCTTATCTTGATCTCACTAGAATGTAAGTTCCAGGAGCTCTTGAAGGGCAGATGTTTTTGTCTGTTTTGCCCTCTGTTGTATCACCAGAGTCTAGATCAGTGTCTGGTGTACATAGTAAGTGCTCAATAAAAATGTGTTCAATGAATGGGAAAAAAAAAGTTTATTCTGATGTAAATTGAATACTTTTTTTTTTTTTTTTTACTTTTCATTATTATTGCCTTTTATTATCAATATCTTTATAAATCTGATCTTTATTTGTCTTTAGGGGTTGGAAACATTACTTATAAACTTACAGATATGATGACATCAGCAAATTATGCACTGCAACAGTGTAGGTAGTACATACAAGGATAAGATGTACTGAAAAAAATCCCAAAACGGATGGTTGTAAGTGCGGTTTGTCTTAACTTGAACACATCGTAAATTGACAACTACTTGTATTACATATTGTAATATTACTAATATTTTCTTCAAGCTTGTTCTTTACTGCCTTCAGGATAAAATCTAAACTAATTAGCAAGGCAAATGCAGACATAGATAATTTGGTGTTTGATTTTTCCTGCTGTGTTGTTTCTAAGCATTCTACACCTTGTATTTATGTTTCGGCAAATACGTCTCATCCTTCCAAGTTCTTGCTTAGGTTGTTCTCTCTGCTTGGAATGCACTTACCTTTCCTTTGCCTGGTTGACGTTTTTAGCTCCTTCACAACCCAATCTTTCAAAAAGTTTTTGCTGCCCTCCGCTGTATCCTATACCCCATCTCTGTACTTGCCTAGTTCCCTGTGTAGAGCTGAGAAGACCTTTCACACTTTCTCCTCTTGGAAATAACTGTCCCAAAGTTGAAAATAGTATCTGATGGATTTTGCCACCCACACATTTGGCTTTGGTGAAGTCTTTCTGAATGGCCTACCAGGAATGGGTGGGAACATTGCCTTTTGAGGAAATTTTCAGCCAAGTCTTGGCTACAGAGTCAGGCACTATATAAACATTCTGATTAATTTAGTCTTGGCACTATTTCCTACTGAGTTCCATATCATCATAGTCTTTGGAACAAGCAGCATTTTATTCTGGTTTTCAAAGGTGATTATCCATTTGGAGAAAAAAAAAAAGAAAAATCCCAAATGTAGTTTTTGGAAGTCTAGAAAAAAAAAATCTGTAGATATTTTCTCCTCTTCTTTCTCAAGTATCTGAAGAAATGGAGTTTATCAAAGGACTTCTGATTTCCTGCCCAGTATGAGCCTGGATCTGAGACACATGTCAATCCACTGTTCTCTTGTGTGGATGACAAGGACATGCACTGGGCCATCTATTATTTTGAAGCTGGAATTTAACCCAATTAAGGAAAAAGAAAAAACCCAACACATGAAACTGTGTATTATTTACACATTTCAATATTTAATTTCCTGTCTCCATTACACACATTTTAGTATGCAGATTATTTGCCCAACATAATTTATCAGTTCCTTGTTAGATAATATTCTCCTCAGGGTACATATTGTTCATATTTAGAAATTCTTATTAATCTCAAGAATCACATTGTTTATCCAACAAAATTATTACAGCTTTGATGAAGCTTTTAAAGTGTAACATGTAAATCACTATTTTCTCACTTTCATAAGCAGCTGAATTTTTGATCTGGTGGATTATTATGATTTAGAAGATATTAACTCTTAAGACAGGGAAATACACAAGATGGTGCTGTAATGTGTAGATGAGGCTATTTAGTTAGAACGGCTATTAATGACAAATTGCCATCGCTGTAGCTACCCCCTCCCCCAAATTGCCTTTCTTAAATAGATAAATAAGTATTGCTATCCAGTGTTGTTATAAATCAATTGAGGGCTAATATTTAAAGTTATAAATGTTACAGTAACAAATGATAGGGTGAAAGAAGTAAGGGAATGTTTAAGTGTTTATAATCATTTATTTTATCAATTATATATTGATTACTTTACCTGGGGAAATATTAGGAGCATCCTTTAATGAAAAAAATATATAGCTAAGGATTCACACTATAGGAGATATATTTGTTATATTGATAATTTTTCTTGATGTTTATATACAGATATGTGTGGATGCTGGTCATTCTAGTTGTATTAACTATATAGATTATAGAGTGAGAGAAAATAAACATGTTCAGTCATCCTTTGACTTTTCATTGTCTTCGAGAAAAACTTAACTGTTCATGAGTTACGTTTTTATATGAGAAAATATCATTATCCACAAAGCATGCTCATGTTTAATTAATAATATCTCTGAAGCACTTTTTTACCTTTTCCAAACATTTTTACATCCCTTATTGCATTTTGTCCTTTCAGTATTCCTGAGATGGTAGAGTCCTTCATTTGACAGACCAGGAAACAGACCAGTAAATGTGATGTGGCTTGTATATAGCTGCCAAATGAATTAATAGCAAAGCTGAAATTATAATCCCTTGACTTCACACATACTATCTTCCTGCAAATGTGGACAAAAAGTAGAAAGTGGGCAAGTTGAACACTGCTTGCAAGTTATGAAGGTTTACAACGTGAATTATGAGGGTTTGGGGGAATTCCAGTGTCAGAATATTAGAAATAAATGATCAGTTACATCCCACCTACGGGTTTCTGTCTTTGATATATTTGCAGCATTTTCTGTATGTTCTTTAATTTTTTCTTCTCCTTCACAGCTAGACACACAGTTTTAGTCTGATGAGCATTCAGTTGAAAAGAAATGCTTGCCATTTTCAGCATATTTAATGATTTCCATCTCTGTCTTATTTGTATTAAGTTTCTAAATTCTACACTTTTTATTACCAGAATCAGCAGCTTCTTTTTTTTCCCTCCTCACTTCTGTTCTTAATTATAATAAGCTAAGACTCAACACAGCTTTCAAATAAATGCCCCTACTTTGCAATCAAGATGAAATGTAACATGGCCCTCATGAAACAGCTGGAAATACCTGTTTCTCAGTTGATTTAAAAATGTTTGAATCTGCCATCAGCTGTGTTTTAGTAATCAGTCTAATATGTACTGAAGCACGGGTCGTGGGTTGTGTAAAATTTGCAGGCCACCTGTAGTCATTTTTCTGTTTTTTTTTTTTTTTTTCTTTTTTCTTTTTCCTGGGAATCTGGGTTTCTAGTTGAATGGAAAGAACAGTGGAAGAGTATCTTCATTTCAGGCCCTTTCCTGTTTCTCGGATTCTTCTCTCCTTGACCAATGAGCTGGAGTCTGTTCTACAAGGTGAATTGGCCAGAGGAGGGAGAACCTATCCCTCTTCTTGGACAAACAGCTCTAAATTCCAGCTCTACAGCCAAGGGGATTGGAGAGCCACCTTCTGGTTCAAAGAACTGACCTTGTCCCTGGTCTTCCAAACGCCAACTAACTGGACCTGTCTTTGTAGTCATCAGGAGACCCTTGGGTTTATTTTGTTGTTTCTTAGGCAAAAAGCACATGTTTTTCTGCCCTGCTCTCTGATTTGGCCCTAATCTCTCCCCTTATGTATTGTGATCTCTTTGTTTAGTGGGATGGATGGTTAAAGAAAAGCACAGCATCCCCTTGACAGCCAATTTCTTTTTTTTTTTTTTAACCAAAAACCTTTCTTCTATTTGAGGGGTTGCAAATGCAAAAGCATAGGGAAACAGGTAACATAAGAGAGTAAAGCAGGCTGAGTACGGCAATAGAGAGTGGTGTGGACTGTGGCAAACTGGACTGCCCCGTCTAAAGGAGTGGACTCTACTCAGCTTCAGCAAATTTGTACCCTGCTGGAATGCAGGCCCACTCTTATCTGAGTCTCTGATTTTTTTCCAACAGAAACCAGGAAACTGGATTTTTTTTTGGGGGGGGGGGCGGGGAGTATAAAATCTCTTGGTTTAACAATTAAAAAAATAAAGCAAAATAAACCACCATGTAGAAAAATAAAACATGGAAGGTTGCACCCTCTGTGTACACGTGTATTTGGAAACCAGGTTGAGGGAGAGAGGAGGAGCAAGGCTATGGGAATGCTTCCAGTTTATATATTGTCACCTACTCCTGACACGTGGAATCCATTCCAACTCCAGTGATTTTTTGCCATGTAGCTATGGCAGAGCAACGGCTTGTTATTCAAAGGAAAGCAAAAATTTGCACATCTGTACATTTTTATGGAGAAAATATCCATGGCTTTTTATTAGACTCACAAAGTCTATCATCCTAAAAGATTATGAGTTTCTTCTGTTACATCGTTGACAAGTAGTCATCTAGCTTCTAGTTGAATTCCCCCGAGGGGCAGGGAACTTACTACTGCACAAGGTAGCCCACTCCTGTTTTAGACACTTCTGAAGAAAGGTCAGTTCTTACAGGTGAAAATTCTTAGCCTAAGCCTCCTTTATTATTGGCAGCTAAAAAAGGCATCTAATCTTGAACCAGGAAAATGCACTTGAAAAAATAGCCTTAGAAATTAAGAGGTTGCTATAATTTCCTGTAACTATCACCCATTCTTAGAAAAAATGAGCATTATTAAATTGTGATAGTTACTAATGGAATTTCTAATTCTTTTACAATTAAGGTCATTGTATCATTATGTCTTGACCTTCATCCTGAGACTATTTGCATGAAAATAAAGACTCTAAGTTCCATCATGTTCTATTGATTCATTTAAGCTTTTTTTTTTCTAACACAGATTTCAAGAAACGTAGAAATTGAAATTATCTAAGGATCTGTGCTAGAACAGAAAACTGAATGGTCTTAACAGTTAGAAGATCTCGGATTTATTGGTCTTCTGCTTATTAATTGTATGATGTTAAGCTGGGAACCTTGGTTTCCTTTTCTAAATCTGACAGGCTGATAAAAGTTGATGGGTTATTATGAAAAAAGAAACAAACACGAAGAGGTGGTATAGTATTCTATATTCAAAAACCTGTTTTTCTGGGCTGTGATACCATAAACTAGTATTTAACGTCTCTGAACCTCAGTTTCCACACCTGTAAAATGGAGTTGACAGTTCCTGCCTATAGGCTATTTTAACTATTAAATAAGATGATTTATCTAAGTGTTTGCATAATGCCTGACATGCAGTACATATTCAATTAATGTTTGCTATTAATGTCTTGGTAATCTGATAGAAGTAAAAACACTGGGTAAATGTAAAGTATAAATCTGGCCCTTGATTCTCAGCATAGAATCAAGAGGCCACGAGCTTCCCCAAAGGTGGAAGGAGTCGTGTCATGATAAACCAAAAACCACAGTGAACCTTCGACGGGTGGCAAGGAGCCGAATATATTTTTTGCCCAGAGCTTTAAAACAAATAGATACAAATACACACCTGTCATGAATCTTTAGGACCCAACAAGAGAGTTCACAGAAGGTTTGCTTTTGTAATAGTCCATTTAAGCCGTAGGCCAAGCCCTTGGGTGTGTATCGTCATTCTGTGGGCAAACTGGAAAGTTTGAAACGCACCAATTTGCAGGCTCCCAGTTTTCAGATGTGGGCCTCTAGTGGGCAATAAACCGGAAACTGCTGGATCCTGTCCCCTCCAGTGTGAATTTCCAGACAGCAGAGACCCCTTGTGATGACAGTTCTGGGAGCCTCAACTGCACTGTGATTTCTGAAGATACTAAGTATGTGTAAATAAGTGTAAATTCGGGGGGAGAGCAGCAGGGGAAAAACAAAAGTGAGCACTGAAAAAGGAAATCAAAACGTGTGCACCGGGAGAATAACTCAAGCCCTTTTCAAGGTTTGCCCTTCAGGGAGAAGGATTTTATAAGGAGGTAGCTTTCCTTTTGACTAGCTCACTTTGCTTTCCCCAGCTTAAAGGAAAAAGTTGTTGGTTTTATACTTGGCTAAAAAGCAAAGGGACATATAATAGCAATTATTTTTCTCCACTCGCCTGCCTTTTTTTGTATTGGGGGCATACTCCGGCAGAACAACCCCCTGTGATTCAGAACTGATGAGCGGGGAGAAGCTGTAGGTGTAGTGTGGACACCAGTCCTTTTATACTGAGGCTATAGAATAATTGGATTTGGGAACGGAATATTGGAGGGTCATAGGCGCCCTCCCCCTGGAAGTGCACGAGACCCTGAAGCTTGAGCGCTCCCTCATTTCAGCCTTTGAGTGGCATGTCAAGATCCTTCCAGCACGAGGTGCATAATGTATTGTGCAGGCTGACTCCCATGTGGAAGAGAGCACAGAACTTCCTTATGCATGAGGCATTTTTAGTAAATTGGACCCCATTTCAATCTTGATGAAACTTGATGACATTTCCAACTCGCAAGTGCGCAAAATGAAAAAGCAAATTTTTCGCTATTTATGTGTCAGAACATCAAAAGCTCAAAAGCCATAATTAAGGGTGTCAGGGTGGAAGGGAGACCATATTTCCACCCTTCTCAGGGGTCTTCTGGGTCTCTCCTTAGAGGTTAGAGCGAAGCTCCTCTTTCCCTGAAAGACTTGACTTGAACAATTTGTATTTCATGAACCCCACCTGGGAAACCGCCTCGTCATTCCCCACCTGTCAATGTTGGTATTTAGGGTTTTTCACTCCTGTCGTGAGAAGAGAAATTTCAGGAACAACAATATAGTTTGTGCTCCATACTCCTTAACTATTTCCTTGTGCTGCTTTTCTGGAAGTCTGACAGCAAAATGTTAGAAACAGTGATTTCATATGGTATTTTTGTTTATTTTTCTTTTTATAATGTACCTAATTAACTTCCTGACTTTAAATTGTGCTAAATATACAGAACAGACATTTATGATTACTGTATGTTATCACGGAGCCCTGGTGGTGCAGTGGTTAACAGCTACGGCCGCTAACCAAAATGTCAGCAGTTCTACTCCACCAGCCACTCCTTGGAAACCCTATGGGGCAGTTCTACTCTGTCCTTTGGGGTCGCTCTGAGTCAGAATGGACTCGACGGCAACGGGTTTGGTTTTGGGTTTTATATGTTTTCATAAAAACTTATTTATGAACATTTCTGGGTGGTGCAATCAGTTCAGCACTCAGTTGCTACCTCAAAGGTTGATGGTTTGAGTCCACCCAGAGGTCCCTCAGAAGAAAGGCGTGGTCATCTACTTCTGAAAAATCAGTCACTGAAAACCCTATGGAGCAGTTCTCTACTTCGACACATTTAAACATTTAAACTAGTGCTTCTAAACTTCTACTGTGCATACTTGTTAAAAGGCAGATCTGTGTCAGTGGGTCTGGAGGGTAGCCTGAGAGTCTGCATTTCTAACTAGCTCCTAGACTGAGCCCTGCCGATGGTCTCTGGACCATACTCGGAGTGTCCAGGCTTTAGGTATTTTTCAGACTAGGGAAGGAGTCTTCAAGTTCAGCCGTGGTCACTGTGATTACCGACAGGTGCATTTGACTGGGATGTACATGTTTTGGTTAAGATAGCCCTTTGAATTTTGTAACAGAAACATTATTAAAATTAATCCCCAATACTGCTGCTGCCTGCTAATGATTCACAAAAATCCTTGCCTGATAAGAGCTATTTTCCGAAGAGCTCACATTGAATTGCAAATACTACTTTCAATTTGAGTGACATCCACAACTCACTTACATAGCTGGAGCTGGGTACAGTGCAGCCTCTGCACGTGTTGGACACTCATTCCATGCAAGACATTGTCTTAAGAGCTGTGTGTGTGTATGTATGTACGATGTTGTATGGTGTTGAATAATGCATATCTGCCACCAAGAAGCTTCAACTCCATCACTGGGGTGGTTGGGAGAGGTGGGGCTGAAGGCAAAACATATACACATGAAAACCAGGATAAAGAAGAGACTGTTTAAAGTGATCCCTGTGTGGTGCAAATGGTTAACACTTAGCTGCTAACCAAAAGGTTGGAGGTTTGAGTCCACCCAGAGGTGCCTCAGAACACGGGCCTGGTGATCTACTTCCAAAAAATCAGCCACTGAAAACTCTATGGAGCTCAGTTCTACTCTGGCACGCATGGAGTCTCCATAAGTTGGAAATCAACTCGATGGCAGCTGGTTTAGTTGAAGTGATATAAGAAAGGCCTAAATTATTCAAAGGAAAGAGAGAGACAGTGCACCTGACGGTGAACCCAAAGGGAGTCTTCTTGGAGAAGGTGGCATTTATTTGAACTAGGCCTCGAGTGATTGGGATTAGGTGTGTAGCAATGAAGCTGTAGGGTGTGGAATGAGGTAAGAACAAGTAAGGGGAGGGAAAGTCTGAGAAAATATATGAGGTAGAAAAAGTAGCTTAGGTAGCATCACTGGGAGTAGCTTCAATTTGGCTGAAATGCTGAGTTTATGTAGGGAAATGATTGACAATAACCTTGGAAAAGAAAGCTAGGATTACAACTGGAATGACCTCAGGTGCCAATGGAACATGTTTGGGCTTCATTTAGTAGGCAGTGGGGAGCTGGGCCTTCCTCAGCCCACTCTGTCTCAGTTCTACTTTCAGAATTCATTCTTTAGTTTTTTGTTTTCTTTAAATTACTTGTGTCTGTAAATTGACAGTTTAATCTTTCTCAAATTTCTTTTGAAAGGCTATGAAAGAGATTATAAAAGGAAAATAGATTTGTTATAGGAATTGACAGGATATGAAGGATGGGGAAGAAGAATGAGTCTATGTATTGCCCTCTGAGGGGTGACTGTCTCACAATAACACTGAAGGAGTAATTCAGAGATGTGGAGAACTGAGCCGGGAAGTATCTGGGTTCGTGTCTCTGAAGTGGAAAGCATCCAATAATGTGTTAGATGAGAGAGGCAGGGTAAACCTGCTACATCTTCCTGGGGCTTCAGTTTCATTCCATCATGAGTTCACTCAATAGTGTGTAATTTAAAGCCTTTAAAATATAGTAGAAACAACTAGATATGTCCCTAAATTTAACTTACATAGTAATTAGTGAGAGTCTAGACTCAGTCAGAGGTACCATTTTGGATTTAGATGTGTTTTCCTCCTGTTCTTTAAATGTTAATGTTTACCAATGCTGGTTGTGTTATACTAATTTAATGAAGAACTCTTTCTCATTTAAAACAATAAACAAATATACATACAGAATGAAAAGGTGTGCTAATTTCTCACTCTATTAATCACACATATGGGAATCCTGGCTGCCCAAGCCACATGGTTCTAATGGTTACTAACAAGGCACCCTGGTGGTAGCATACTGGTATTGCAGGTATAGGAACAAAGGGAAAGCAACCTTGTGAATGATAAATGTAGAAGGCTAAATATACAGATAAATTCTACAAGTGTTCTCAGTATCAAGCTTGGCATAGCCTGTTCCTCAAATTTTTTTTTAATTATTATTATCACCTCCCTAAGGAGCATAAATATTTTTCCCCTAATTTCTACCCAGAGCCTATAAAATTTTAATACCACACATATCTGTTTATGTAATGTGTTGAGGAGCCCTGGTGGCACAATGGTTAAGTGCTCAATTGCTAACCGAAAGGTTGGGGGTTTGAATCCAGCAGCCATTCCATGGGAGAAAGACCTGGCAATTTGCTCTCGTAAAGATTACAGCCTAGGAAACCCTATGAGGCAGTTCTGCTCTGTCATATAGGGTCGCTATGAGTTAGAATTGACTTGACAACACACAACAACAATATGTACTGTGGCCCATTGTAATAGCTAAGTTTTCTCGACCCCACAAGAACCAGTTTTCACCCCCTTGCGACAATATTGCCCTATTGCAGATGCATGATCTAGAGCTTTCCAGCCACCCTCTCTCTTGAAGTAAGAGCTTGTCTTCATACCCCAGTAGCAGCTCTAAACTGGATTATCTGGTGCCACCCTTCTATCAATCAGAGACTTGTCAGTCACTTATTGAGACCCCTGTTATTGAAACTGGGCCTTCTCCTAGGACACAAGAAGTTAGTAACTAGGGAGGAATGTTTCTCTGGTCAAGTTTAATACCTTTCTGAAACCATTTGCTCACAATGTCCCTGGATATCCTCATTTATCAATATTGCCAAATGACAGGAAGTCTCACTTATCAAGAAAGGCATAGGTGGAGCCAAGATGGTAGAGTAGTCGGACACTTCTGGTGGACCCTCTTACAACAAAGACCCCAAAAAACAAGTGATTCGATTATGTATGGCAATCTGGGAGCCCTGAACATCAAAGGCAGAGTTGAGGAACCGGACTGAGTGGCAGGGGGAGGGAGAGACGGTTTGGAAGCAGCGAGGAGTTGCCAGACCTGACCTGGGGAGAGCCTGAGCCTTTCAGGCCTGATCAGCTTGGGGGTGAGTGATGACACAGGCAGGCAGCCTTGCTTGGGAGGCATGTTTTCCACACCGGGGGATACCCAGTGCCAGAGAGTCTACACAGCCACCCAGAACCAGTGAGAAGCACCCCTCAATCTGGCGAAAGATAATTGCATACGGCTTACCGTGCATATCAAAAACACCCCCCTTAGGGAAAAACCTCTCCCCCATTTACCTCGGTGCTCCCTGCTCTGCACTGGGTCTCAGACCGGCTTCAACAACTGCTGAGTTCCTTGGGCTGGAAGTAGGATCCATCACACTCCCAGAGCCATTTTCCCGGCCTTGGAGAGTGAACAAATTAACAAATGGGGAAAAAATAAACTGCCGGCTCCCCTAAGCCAGGAACCCAGGGTAGGCACAGTTCCTTTACCTAGGCACAGGCATAAGGTATCCACGGACTTTGAGTGCCTTTCCCCCTGCATAGACTTGTGTGGGCCCATCTCAACAGCGCGGGCCTTCATTACCGCAGTACAACAGGGTATATACTGGAATTCTAACTTCAACTGTTTCAGCTGTGAAGTGGCAGGTTCTTGACATTTGACACTGCTCAGCCCATTAAACAGGGTCTTCACCTACCCACATCAGGGGCCTGAGGACTGGTGGTTCCACCCATACCACCTAGCCACCTGCAATAGGAGCCCATGAATAAGAGGTGCCCCCGAGTACTTACAGCCAGCAGCATTAGGTGCTCATAGTCTGGCTGCAAAACCCACCCACCTGCATGCTCTAGGGAACAGGGACATGCCTTCCTCCTGGACACTCGGTGGCAGGGGGAGGCGTCAGCCCCCTGCCTTCCTCAGAGTGTGTCTCCCTGCTGCAGCCATATGCCTGTGCTTACACCAATCACCCATGCCTGTCTAGAACTGTAAATGAAAGCCTACACCACACACTTGGTGGCTATCTACCTGGGCATCTGATCTGAATCCATACAGGAGGAGTGGGCAGACTCCTGAGCTCACATAACTAGTAACAGATCTAACCACCTGGTGACAGGACATTAGAGCTTCAAAGGTGCCAATAATCAAACTAGCTCATATAAGTAGCCTATTTGGGCATATCAGAACAAAACAAGAAGCAAACATAAAATAAATAAATATAATAACTTATTGATGGCTCGGAGACAATAGTCAACATGAAATCACATAAAGAGGCAATCCATGATGGCTTTAGCAAGCTCCCAAAATAATCTAGAAATTTTCCAGAGGAGGAAAATTTCTTGGAATTACTGGAGGCAGAATACAGAAGATTAATATGCAGAGCTCTTCAAGAAATTAGGAAGGAAATTAAGCAAAACGCAGAACACACAACAGAGGAAATTAGAATATTAGAGAAGAGCATAATGACAAATTTAACAGGCTGCAAGAATCCATAGAGAGACAGCAATCAGAAATCTACAAGATTAACAATAAAATTTCAGAATTAGACAACTCAATAGAAAGTCATAGGAGCAGAAATGAGGCAATGGAAGTCAGAATTAGCGAGACTGAAGATAAAGCACTTGACACCAATTTATCTGAGGAAAAATCAGATAAAAGGTTTAAAAAAAATCAAGAAAGTCATGACCCTCAGTTTAATCCCACTGATAAATAACAATTTTTCACCATGAGTAGTATGACACATGTGATACAAACATTTGTTATTCTTAGAACTTTACATAATGATATAGTGTGGGGACTTCTAGCTCTTAAAATACAGTGGAATTGTTGAAGGTGTTTCTGGCCCTAAATGAGAAACACATGGATAGGCTAGATAAACGAAAATAACAACAACCACAAAAAGGTATAGCTGAGTTCAAAACAAAGGAAGAGAAATACCCAGGTGCCAAGGATTTTTAAATAGTGGGAGTCATATCCAGACTGGTTAGCAGGATAGCAGACTTATTATCTTTAATGACAAGAGGCTGAATTCTTAACACTGATATGAGAAGCTAAGAAAAGCCTAGGTCACCGATCGAAACCAAATAAAAACTGTACGATGGAAATGTTTCCATGACTCACAGTGCATTGGACTGCCACAGAGAAATAACCTCAGCTGAACATGTGCTCACAATAAAAACTTACAAATCACACAAGGAAGTGATTCAGTATTAGGGAGAATCAGCCAATTCTACAAACAGGACAATCAACACTAAAATGACCTTAGGATTATACAACCAAAAAACCAAACCCACTGCTGTTGAGTCGATTCTGACTCAGCAACCCTGTAAAACAGAGTAGAACTGCCCCATAGGGTTTCTAAGGAGCAGGTGGTGGATTCAAACTGCTGACCTTTTGGTTAGCAGCTGAGATTTTAACCACTGCACCACCAGGGCTGCTTGAGATTATCAAGAGGGTATTAAATAAGTAGATGTAAATTTATTAAATACTTAATGAATGAAGAGGGACACTATGAATAAAAGAACAGGCAGTTTTGATATAAAAAAATTAAAAAATAAAAATGTGATCACAAGATTAAAGACTCAGTGGATGGGTTAAACAGAAGATTAGATATGCCTGCAGAGAGAGAGAGAAGAGCTGAAGAAATAACACCAATTGCTATCCAGAAGGATGAAGAACTAAAATAAGAAGGAGGTATTAAAAGACATGGAAGATAGAATGAGGATATTAAAAAATTTACTAGATTTTACGGAAGAAAAGAATAGAGTGAATGGGCAAAAAAACTATATTATATTTGACAATTTTAAGCATTACTGAAAAATTAAATCTTCAGATTAAGGAATCATAAGCAGGACAATTTTTAAAAAATTAACACTTAGAAACATCATAAATAAATTGTAGAACACAAATAATAAAGTGAAAATCTTAACTGTGGAGAAAAGATTGATTACCTACCAAAACCCCAAAAATACATTGCTGCTGAGCCGATTCTGACTCATAGCAACACTATAAACCCAAACCAAACCCATTGCCATCGAGTTGATTCCAACTTATAGTGAGCCTATAGGACAGGGTAGAACTGCCCCATAGGGTTTCTAAGGAGAGCCTGGTGGATTCGAATTGCTGACCTTTTGTTTAGCAAGCCAAACTCTTAACCACTGTGCCACCAGGGCTTCTGCCCCATAGGGTTTCCAAGGAGCAGCTGGTGGATTCACACTGCTAACCTTTTGGTGAGCAGCTGAAGGCTTAACTACTGCACCACCAGGGTTCCTGATTACCTACAAAGGTGCAATATTTCAACTAAAAGTAGAATTTCTATTAGTAATACCACGTGTCAGAAGACAATGATATATCTGCAAAGTACTGAGACAAAATTTAACAACATAACATTGTATTCCCAGCTAGTAAACTATTTAGGGTAAAGGTAGAGAGCAAGGCTCCCTCATAGAACCTTGCTAAAATAATCACCAAATGATGGCCTTTTGGAAGAAGGCAATCGCACCCCATGAAGGAAAAGAGTGGAGTAGAAGAAGCAATGAGGAGCCAATACATTGGAAATTAGGTGAGTTAATATGAAAGGATATTGATATTGAAGGAAAAAGACTAATATGGTTGTTGTTGTGTGTGTCATCAAGTCAATTCTGACTCATAGCGACCCTAGAGGGCATAGCAGAACTGTCGCATAGGATTTCCTAGGCTGTAATCTTTATAGGAGCAGATCGCCAGGTTTTTTCTCCCAACTAATATGGTTGAGGGTAAAAACAGGGTGGAACTAAAATACTCCTCCACAATAAACATGGAAAAGCAGAGTTCAAGTGCTCTTGGGTCCACCTAGGATTTTTCTGTATTTTGTTAAGAAATCATGGTAAAAATTTAAGGGTTGGGGGGCAGCATGGTGTGGGGAAGGCAAAGGAAAAGCATGGTAAATAGAAGAAACAAAATGACAGAAATAAATCCAATTATTTTTAAACCACAATGAATGTAATTGAATAAAATAGCCAGTTAAAAGTCTGATATTTTGATTGTGTTTTTTTCTTTTAAATCCAGTTATATACGTTTTGCAAAAGACGGACCTTAGATAAATGAAGATGTCTGTTGATATAGTGAACTTGGTTTCCTTTAAATCTCTTCAGGGCCCAGAGTCTTCCTAACGAAGTCATGAAAACTCCTTTCTCATGCTTGATGCCAAAATTCATGCACACATATTCTGGAGCAGTGAGCACCTTCTACAAACAAGAAATAATAGCAATTGAACATGGCTGGATCTAGGGTTCCAAATATTTTAATGCTTTATAATACCAAATTGAAGAACTGCTGATCTGTGTTTGCTATAGGATTACTTTTCACAGATGGCTGGGAATTAAGCATATGAAATGATATACACACACTCTCACACACACACACATACACATACACATATATCTATCCTTTCTAAAGGATACATACCCTTTATTAAAAAAAATGGATACGTTTAACAGCATATGGTGTAGTTACTTTAACTATGAAGTTATTACCACAGTATAATTAATGTGGTAAAACAGAAATTTAAAAGACATAAAAGCCTGAATTTGCTATTGTCATGCTACAGCATAAATCTCCTGTTTTCTTGTTTTTCTATATTAATTTTTTCCATGTTATTGAGTATTCTTTACTTTGATTATGCACATAGTTCATAAAAGCTAGAGTAAATAACAGGCTGGATTATATTCATGTAACTGGATGCAAACCAAATTCACAAACAATTATATAAAATAAATACATTAACTAACGTAGAATTAGGCTGCTTTTGAAAATTCAAATAATCAAATCTGAAAACACATTATTTATATCTTACTTGGCCACTGATTTAGATAATAAAGGAGGAGATTGACCTTGTAGATTTGGTCTAGCACACACATTAATGTAACATGACATGGACAAGTTTATCTTCTTCTACTGTGAGTTTTGATGTGTTAAAACGGGGCTGCCTGGTAAGGTTGGAATTGACAATTGGATCAAATTGGAGGTGTCAATTGATTTCACTCAGCTTTGGGCCCACAAGAGGAAAATTTGGAAGGGGGATTGGAATTTCAGTGGTCTGTGACCAGGTGAACCTAACCATCTGCTGTGTGCTGGTCTACTTGCGTGTGTCCATAGTGAGAATGTTATAAAACCAAATCTTAACCTTGCATTTTGTTGAGCATTACAATGAGTACGTTATCCAGCGTGTCTTGTCTTAATGGGCTCTCAGGAGGAATAAAAAAAGTCATCTAGAGTCTGTACTCTTATCCAGACGTTCCTTTTGGCCTCAGGTAGAAAATACTTGGTAATTTTATTCATCCACCTAAACCTCTTTGTCAATGGAGTCAGATCTAAATCAAAATTGAAAGGGAAGTAGAAATACAAAAGTTGTTTATCCAGACAGTCATTAAAACATGTGAATCAAAGGCATCTATGGTTAAGTTTTCTGTTTTCAGTATCTGTCAAGAAGAGACTGATCTAAGCTAAAGTGGATCGTGATCATTTCATTTCACACAACCGTGCTTATGTTTTAGTACTCTTTGGTGGTCTGTTTAGGGCATTTCATTATTCATATGTCTGGACCAAAAAACTAAGTCAGGGTAAGTTCAGGTTTTGAGAAATCAAGACACTAGGAAAAGGCTTTTAAGAAAACACCTTTAATAAGAGCCAAGAAGAGATGATAAACAATGAATCACTGTGAAAAAAAAAAAAAAATCCCACAGTGTTTCAAGTGTAATATGGGGTTCAAAGTATCATTATATATAAAGAGATCAGTTATTCAAGTGGAGATTTTTTTCTAACAAATATCCAATTATGTTTAAGATACAGCTTCCTTTGGGACATTCTTTCTTGTAGCATTGTCAGAAGTGCTTTATTTTCATATTTTTGCTGAGGATTTTTATAGTTACTAACAATAATCTTGTCATATCAAAGAAATCATGTCAACATTTCCCGAGAGAGAGAGAGAGAGAGAGAGAGAGAGAGTGAGCAAGCGATAAAGAATAGGACCACGTAAATCATATGAAAAATTATGGAATCAAGAATACAATGCTGTACTGAAGGGGGCTAGATTTTACAGCAGATCATAACATCTGTTGACCCAGGTAAACTTTGACAAGATTGCAGAAGATGCTTTATTACCTCTGAATATTCATTATTCATTAGCTCATATTCATCAAGTACCCACTGTGTGCCAGGTAGTGGTCTGAAGCTTTTGGATGGGTTGTCTCCTTTAGTCATCTTGGTAATCCGAGAGGTAGTTACAAACCATGAGGTAGTTAGTATTATTATCTCTGTTTAAAATAAAAAAATAAAAAAACAGAAGTTACAGTCTTAGTTGCATAACTTAAATTAGACTACTGAAGATTTAAGCATCCATATCTTGTCTACAGAGGTAGAGCTGAGACATGGTGATTAATGGCAAACATGAATTCATTTTCTTTTGTTGTTAAAGTCTTTGCTATTGTAACGAACTCAAAGCACTTTATAAAATGGAATGGGTTACATCACTAGATGGAGGTAGTTATAAGGGATTTCTCATCCCAGCTGTCCGGTGAGTCTATAGACAGCAAAATTATTTCACTTCCCCTTTCCCAACACTAGTTTTACATTAAAATGGATAAGCAGACCATTTCCTTAAACAAGATTTGAAAAAAACAAACAATAAAGATGCATCAACTCTAACAATACGTTCAGCAGAACTAACTGACTTTGACCCACATCTTCAAGTTTCCTAGGGCATTGCCATCTCAACCATGTCGTCTTGGGTGTGTGAGATAAACTGTCGGTTTTTACTGGAGGAAGATTGCAGATTATGTGTTGTTGAACTCAAGCTCCCTTCCCACATATCTTCTGAAAGTTTGGAATATGCTCTAACATTTTGAATGCAGAGTCTTCCGGTTACTGGTTTCCTTGCAAAAGTTTTGCACGATTCTAATCACCAAGTTAAGTGTGTGACACCCTTTTCAATTTTAAAGCAGGAAGATTTAACAAAGGTAACTAAACTCATGGCAAGAAAAAGGAGAGTAGGGAGATTCATCATAAAGACTCTGGCATTTATCTGAGCACAAACATCGGAAATTATTGCAAAGGGAATGTAGAACATGACTTAAGTTAATGCCTTGTTTTCAAATTGTAGGAGAAGGGCAATGCTTTTCTTTTTTACAAGAAATGGTCTGCGCTGCCCTTTTTTTTCATTTTGTCGTATTTTATTTTGATTTAAAATATTTTCTAGGATTCTATAGTTTTGCTGTATTGTATGCATTTTCCAATAAATGATCTATTTATTTACCTGAAAGGCGAGATTCACTAATGCAGATTCAACATGAGAGACTTTTTCCTACCAATTTACTAATGAAAGAGAATGATGGGTTTTTTTTTTTTTTTTCTTATTTGGTTCTAAGTTTCATTTGCTTAAAATGAAAAATGTATTCTTAAAGCTAAATAAAAAAAATATCATATTATCGGTATTTCTGGCAGGAAGTGAATGAATACTTACTCTGAATAGATCTCTCTGAATGGCCCCTCTGTAACTACCGTGTTTTGTTAGAAAAGTATATTAAAAAGTAGAAACAGCATTATGAATGAAGAAAAGGGATAGAAACAAAGTATAAAATATGTAATCTTTTAAAAGGAACTTATCAAGGGGAATCTTGGTGAAACTTTAAATGGGAAAGTCGCACAATCCCAAAGCTTTCCCATTTCCTATTCAGTGAATAATTTACTTTTGAGATGAGATTCACTAACATTATTGCAGAATAACTGTAATTGAAAATTATTAAAGCTCTATCTTTATTGCATTTTAAAACCCGTGCTTTTGGTGTTTGACCAGATCTGCCTCATCATTAAAAGTTTTGAGGGAAAGCAAAATCGCTGTCTCCAAAGAATAAAGAGCAAAAACCTTAATTGCTTTCTTGTTTCTCACAAAGATGCTAATATGATGAACTGAATGTCAGGCATAATAAGACAAAATGATGGTGTACACCCTGCAAAGAGAAAATAAAACATCTTTTTATGTAAACTGTCACCAGAACCTCAAGGAAACTCTTTGCTCTTTTCCTGCCCTGATTTTGAACTGCTTCATTAAAAGTAATTTTGTTTTTCAGGAGGATAACACCCACTTTATTCTATAAAAATTTTTTTTAAGAGAAATCTTCAATTAAGAGGTTATTGTTGTCTGAAGGATTTTTCCGTAGTTGATTGGTAGCTGAAAATGTGATCTTCCCAAATTTGAATGGAAATATGACATTCGTAACAGTTTAAAATAGGCAAGTGTCTTCTCTACTTGAAATGCCAAAAGACTTGGTATTATTTATACCAAGCTATACACCAGTAAGGAGCCCTGGTGGCACAGTGGTTAAGAGCTTGGCTGCTAACCTAAAGGTCCACAGTTCAAATCCACCAGCTGCTCCTTGGAAACCCTATGGGGCAGTTCTACTCTGTGCTATAGGGTTACTATGAGTTAGAAACGACTAGACGGCAATGGGTTCTTTTTAATACACCAACAAAACCAAACCTGTTGCCGTCAGATTGCTTTTGACTCATAGTGACTCCATGTATTACAGAGTAGAACTGCTCCATAAAAGTTTCTTGGCTGTAATCTTTATGGAAGCAGATAACCAGGCCTTTCTTCCACAGTGCTGCTGGGTGGGTTCAAATGGCCAACCTTCCGGTTAGTAGTGGAGTGCAAACTGTTAGCACCACCCAGAGGACCTCATCTAAGCTACCAAAAAATAAAAGCCCGTTGCCGTCGAGTCAATTCTGACTCCGAATGACCCTATAACACAGAGTAGAACTGCCCCATAGGGTTTCCAAGGAGCAGCTGGTGGATTTAAACTGCTGATCTTCTGGTTGGCAGCCAAACACTTAACCACTGCACCACCAGGGCCTCAGGGCTCCTATAGCCCCCTGCAATTCTTTTTGGTTGGTCTGGGAAGAAAAGACTATAAACCCCATCTTATTGGCCACCAAACTCTGACCCAGGGTGTGTCCTGATCTAAAAGTAGATACTTACTTGGTCCCAGTCCAACTTGATAAATATTTAGATACATGGATACATCCAAACCACTTAAAAGGAAATCTCCGATTCTTACTAGGAAGACTATTCCTGGCAATTTATTTACCTAATAAATTGATTCTCCAGAGAACTTCTCAATCAACACTGGAAAAATACACTTAATTGTTGAGTCAGGCCATGAAAATCACTTTGTAGCTGAGGCAACAGTGATCTTAATTACCACTCTCCCAGTTCTTATCCAGTTCTTATTACATCGTCTGTGTGCACAGAAGTAAAGTCCAAGTGTACTGTGAAAAGATTTCTGTTGACCTGAGATGCCTCTTAGAATTGTTGTTATTAGGTGCCATCCAGTCAGTTCTGACTCATAGCGACTCTGTGTACAACACAGCAAAGCACTGTCTGGTCTTGTGCCATGCTCACAATCATTGTACTTGAGCCCATTGTCGCTGTCACTGTGTCAATCTATCTCTTTGATGGTCTTCTTCTGTTTCGCTGACCCTCTACTTTACCAAGCACGATGTTGTTCTCCAGGGACTGGTGCCTCCTGATAACATGTCTGAAGTATATGAGACGTACTCTCGCCTTCCTTGCTTCTAAGGAGCATTCTGGCTGTGCTTCTTCCTAGCCCCCTAGCCTTTTAGACCCTATGTAATAACCTGACGTTGTGACCTGAAAATACGAGGAAATGCCTGCATTTGAACATAAGGACTGTTTCTAGCTAGACTTAGTGATTGTACATATTTATTTTTCTATGCACGCTCTAATGGATTTCTTTTTTTCCTCATGTTCATGGTATTGGGATTTTGTAAAAAAAACCACTTTTATTACATACAGCATGTTTACTTAGAAAAAGATTATTAAATTCCATGCAATACAATAACGAAGACTGAGCCTACAGAGCACACAGATTTTATAATCTATATGTAGTAGTGTGGAGTCAAGCAACACATGCATTACATTAGAGCTGAGAATGATATTGTGATTCAATAGAACAACATGAACTGAAGAAATCCATTTGCCCAAAATAACCTTAAGCTAATTTCAGAAAGATTTAAAAGATTCCATTTCATTTGTCATGTTAAAATTAGGGCTACATTGAGAAAAAATATTTCAGTGCATTAAAAGATTCCTTTCATAGTGAGAAACTATACATATTTTTTCAGTTTGTATGTACTTGTGTTATCTATGCGTATATCTTTATATATATAGGCATGTGTATTTTTGTGGTTAGAAAAGTGTGCCTATGGGTATATAAATATATACATATATTTAATCAATAAAACAATCTCACATCAGAATTGTTAAAAATTCATTTTTAGTTATTTTAAATGCAATATAATTTTAGATTCCTTTAATAAATGTCCAGAGGATAGATTTATTATTACTATTATTTTTAATTTCCTGCATCAGATCTAGGTCTTTGATAAATGCCACAGACAACCCCAGAACTGTAGGAAGGGCTTGACAGTTCTTCAATAAAGGGCTGTGTGGTTTTTTTTGTCAGTGTCTTCCTTCCAGTGACAGCTGCTTTGTTCTTTTCTAGTCAGATTTTCTAGTTAACACATCAAAAGTGTATCTGTGTACACGAAGTACGAAGAAAACAGTTCAAAGAGGTAAGAGATTCACTTTTAACTCTTCGCTACATTTTCCCCACACTTGTCACAAAAGACATCTCATATGGAAGCTTTGGAACAAGGTGAGGAGTTCACAGCAGAGCCCAGGGACGGATGGCATTCTGGGATTAGCGTGTAAGCAGGCGAGTTGGTCACGCGAGGCGCTGAGAGACCCCAAATTAGTGAGAGTTAATCTGAGATGAGGAAATTTGCATTTTCCCAAGACAAGCAAGCCCAAGGGCTGGACACAGGTTTTTATATTTGATTTACTGTCAAAGCCTGGTTTCTTCTTAGCATATCGTAATGACAGTTGTCTGCTTTATGGGTACATCTCTGGAGCTGTTGCTTGTACCTATACCAGCAGGAGTTCGCACATTTGAGAACTGATGATTGACCTCAGCCATGTGCTTAAGCAAATGTCCTTGAAGGTGAGACTCCAACATCTTTTTGCCTAAGGTGGCTGTTATGGATGGAATTGTATGTGTTGTATGTGTTGTAAATGCTTACCTTTATACCTGTGGTGTAATCCTATTTGGGAATAGGGATTTCTTTGTCATGTTGATGAGGCCCTATTGGTGTAGGGTGTGTTGTAAACCCATCACTTTTGAGATATAAAAGAGCAGATCAGGTACCGAAGAAAGCATAAATGGAGGGGAAGATACAGGCTAAGGAATGGAGGAACAGAAGCTGAAAAGAGACAAGGGCCTTCTTCCAGAGCCAACAGAGAGAGAAAACCTTCCCCTAGAGCCGGTGCCACGGATTCAAACTTCTAGCCTCCTAAACTGTGAGAAAATAAATTTCCGTCCATTAAAGCCACCCACTTGTGTTATTTCTGTTATAGCAGCACTAAGAAACTAAGACAGTGGCAAAACCTGGATTGGTACCAGAATATGAAAACCCCAGGAGAGTAGCTGTCATATCTACATCCTTGTGGAGCTCTCTAGTGGTAGGTGCATATTGAGTGAGAGATGTAATATGGCAAAGACCAGGGAGAAAGAAGCTTCCCTTCTCCTCCTTTCAACCATACCTAGCATATACCTTGAGTAGGGGAATGCCTAGAAAGAACCCCCCTTCACTGGATCAGATAGAAAAAGGCTAGTGCTGGCCAATACCATATGTATGTTTTTAGTACACCAGTAAAGCAAAGGCAGTAAACATTTATTTCAAAGAATTTTTATATTTGATCTTTTAGAAAAGCATCAGAGTAGTCATCATGAGAAAAATCAGAACTTTGTTGGACTTTCTTAGTCTTACTTTATAGTTAGGCACAGTTTTTAAATGTGGTATACATAAACTTTCCAATACTTAAAAAAACCAGTTACGGCTGAGCTGACTCTGACTCATGGTGACCCCATGTGTGGCAAAGGAGAACTGTGCTCCATAGGGTTTTCAGTGACTGATTTTTTGGACATAGATCACAAGGCCTTTCTTCCAAGGCATTTCTGATTTGACTCAACTCCAACCTTTCAGTTAGCAGCCGAGCCTGTTAAGTGTTTACACCACGCAGGGACTTTCCAGTATTTAGGGATTCTGAATGTTGTAAGCCAGCTCGGGTAAAAGCCATATGCATAGCAAACAAACCAAGTCTCCCTGTATTTCCTGAGTGTCTGCTGTGTTCCTGGTACCGTGTTAGGCGTAAAGGAAGCAGAATCGTGACAGAGAAGGGACATGGACTGGAGTCAGACCAATCAGCCAGTGGCTAACCTCTTTAAACTTCAGTCCTCCCTGCAAGTGGGGATTCTAATCATCTCACACACATAGCGCTGGGCCGGGAGTAATGGGGGTTTATGCATGAAAGCCCCTTGGCACAGTCCCCGCATGTGGCCTGAACCTCGTTTAAGAGACTGAAAAGGACTAAGTCATTGACCGGGGTCTCCACTGACCTGGAATTTAACGAGTATCTGTGCGTTCCAAAGTTTATCCTATTATAGTGCTTCTGAGGGACATTTCCTTTGGACTCAATGAGAGGTTAAAAAGTTTTAGAGCCTTTGAGGATTTTATTTTCGCTTGTGCCATGCAGTCGACAGTCAGAAATGTGATGTCTTTCTAAATTTTCCCTCTTTCCTATTGATTTTCAATTATTAAAGAACATCAAAGACATAGATATGCTTGATTAACAAATATATAATCATGTTATAAACATCTAAAAGACACAAACGGTTTAAGCTAATACTAAATGTAAATAGAAAAACTGACAGGAAAAATAAAAAGCCACATGTTTTCGCTAAGATAAGAAGCTGTGAAAATGTTTAATATCTCTACCAATTTCAGGCATTTGTTGTTGTCATTAGCTGTCATCTAGCCGGTTCCGGTTCATGGCTACCTTACATATAACAGAATGAAACGTTGCCCAGCCCTGCACCGTCTTCAGGATTGTTGGGATGTTTGAGCCCATTGTTGGGGCTATTGTGTCAGTCCATCTCATTGAGGGTTTCCCTCATTTTTTCTGACCTTCTACTTTACCAACCAGGATGTCTTTTTCTAGCAATTGGTGTTTCCTGATGATGTCCTGATGATGGTGTTTCCTGATGTCCAAAGTAAGCGAGGTGAAGTCTTGCCATCCTTGCTTCTAAAGAGCATTCTGGTTGTATTCTCTCTAAGAATGGTTTGCTTGTTCTTTTGGCAGTCCATGGTATATCCAATATTCTTCGCCAACCCCACAGTTAGAATCATCAATTCTTCTGTCTTCCTTTTTCATGATCTACTTTTTGGATGCATATGAAGTGATTGAAAAGACCATGACTTGGATCAGAAGCACCTTTGTCATCAATGTGACATCTTTGCTTTTTAAAACTTGAAATAAGTCTTTTTCAGCAGATTTGCCCAATGCGATACTGTTTGATTTCTTCACTGCTGATTTCAGGCATATGTTATTTAAATTGTTTTCCTTTAAAAATTATGACTTTAGAATGGATAACATTAAACAATCAGCTTTCTAGATCTCAACACAGGTTTATTTTACAAAACACAATTTTTTTAAATTTTATAGTTGAACTTCTGAATGTAGTGCAATTAATAGCAAGACTCTTTATTTTGTAACTTCTCCATTATGTTTTTTTTCCATCCTCATTTCTCCCCAATGTTTATTCCAATTTTTTTTTGTACAGTATTTAACTGACCTCCCTGGGGAATTCCAGAAGGTGTTTTTAGCTATGAGGAATACTCTCCTGTGGTTCCCAAACCTTACTAGTCTTCAGAATCCCTGGGGGTGTGTAAAAGTAATTCCTAGCACCTATCCCACAGCTAAGGAGCCATGGTAGCACAACTGTTAAGCGCCCGGCTGCTAACTGAAAGGTTGGTGGTTCATACCCACCCAGCGGCTCTGCAGTCCAAAGACCTTGCAATCTGCTACCATAAAGACTGCAGCCTAGAAAATCCTATGGAGAAGTTCTATTCTGTCACATGGGGTCACCATGAGTCAAAAATCGACTCAACAGCTATTAACAACAACAGCCCTACAAATCTTAGATCAATGGTTGGTGTCTCAGAATCACCCAGAGGGCTTGTTAAAATGCACATCACTGGGCCCCACCTCCAGAGCTTCTGATTGAGTAGGTCTGGAGTGGAGCCCAATATTCTGCATTTCTAAGAAGTCCCCGGTTGCTGCAGGTGCTGCTGGGCTGGGAGCCACACTTAGAGAAGCCCTGTTCTAGATCATACTTTGCTGTGAGACTTTAGTTTGTAAAGGCGCTCCCAGCTGATTCTGCTGTTGAGCCAGGCTTGGGAACCATTGTTCTTGTGATACTTCCTAGGACATGTTCACTTCTCCCATGTCACCTGGGCAGGGACTTGAGGTGCATCCAAGTGTATGGGGGAAGAACAGATCTCTTCTCGTAGATCTGAATGTGTCCTGGGAGGGCAGCCAGAAAGTTTAAAACCAGGATGCTTTGGAAGGTCTCTGAGGAAACTTGCTCCAAAATAATTTGGAGAAGATGTCAGAATAAAGTGGAAAGTGAGGATGAAATGAGTTCATGTTGCACAAAGCACACAGCTGACTCACACTCAGAGGGCAGGAAGTGGGAGCCATTATCAGTACTGTTAAGTTCACATTGATTAAGGATAATGGTTGTACGCTGATTGGTGTAACTGATGACACTAAGTCGTATACCTGTTATAAGCTGAATTAGCAAATGTTGTGTGATATATATTTTTACAACAATAACCAAAAAAAAAAAAAAAGAAATAAAAGAGTAGCTACTGAGGTTGCTTATATATAACCAAACACGTATGGTATCTGGTTTCTTGGTTTGGAGGTTTAAGATCATGGTTTCATGGGACATACTAGTTAATTGTCCTAATATTTTTTTTAGTGCTCTGTTCTACCTCTTAGTTTGTTGGGTAGTGCCTGGGGTCTTAAAAGTTTGCAAGAGCCCATCTGAAGTACAATTGGTCTCTGTTTGCCTGGAGTAACAGAGGAAGAAGGAGAGTCATGAACAGCAGGAGAAAACAGCCTTTGTGAACAACTATCTCCTTTTCCATGAGACCAGAACTGGATGGTGGCCAAATACCATTACTGAATATTTTGATCAAAGATTCTATAGAAGATTCTGATCAAAAGGGGGAACACGTGGAACAGAATTTAAAATTGTAATGGAATCCAGAGTTTCTGGAGCTATTATGGCTGGATGAACACCTGAAAAAATTGCCCTGAAGTAATCTTAAACCTTAATCCAAAAATATTTCCTGAGGTGTTTTTTAAACCAAACAACTGTTTAGCTTAATTAGTAAATAATGTCTGCCTTGAGCATTGTCCTGTTTTAAAGATTATCTATATGGGATCAAATTGACAACAGCAACTCAAAGGGTTAGATGGGAAGTTTAGGGGGCAGTGAGTTTCTGTTAATTGGTGGGGGGGGGGAACAATTCTGCAAAAGAGGGTGAGAATGGTTGTATGACTTGAAGAATGTAATCCATGCCACTGAATTGTACATGCAGAAATTGTTGAATCGGTGTATGTTTTGCTGTGTATATTTTCAGCAACAATTTAAAAAAGAGTTACTTCGGAGTAGGATGGGGGGATGTCTAGGAGATGATTCTAGGCCCAGCTTCACCACCAGCTTACTGAATGCCCTGTACAAGTTGCAAACTTTCTTGACCTTAGTTTTCTTGAACATGCTCTTGTCTCTTCATTCATCACTATCATTCATTACTGTGATTATTTGATTGTCTTGTTCACCACTGTATTACTAGCCCATAGCACAGAGCCTCGCTTGCACAGATTTGTAGAATGAAGGAATGCATTTCAACAAGTGAGTTTCTCTTTGGTGCTTTGAGTACTTGGCTCATTGTCAGTATTCCATAAATATATATATATCGAATGAACTAATGAATAAACCTATAAATTAGAGGGTGACTAATGACAGGTTTTCACTGTTTGGAAGAAAAATGTGTATTTTTTAACAGCTCAGTAGTTAGGTGCTAGGGAATTCCATATACAAAAAAATTTGAATTGTCCTACCATTAGCTGAGAACATTTTTATCTGACATGTAAGCTTTCCTTCAGAATGAGACTGTTAAAACATTGTACCTGCAAAATTTGAGTGTCCAATTCTTTATGAAATTTGCCTAAAAGCAAGTACAGCAGACATATAACAAGTACATTTTGCTTTAAGAAGGTATCTATCAAACGGATATTTCATATCTTTTTTTTTTTTTTAATTTACAAAAACACTTGACAAATCTATTTCCTCTCTGTCTTATATGGACTCATAGCTTCATATGGCAAGATGGACTGTGAAAAGCTGAGTAAGGTTAAAAAAAAACTGGAGCTTTAATCAAGTAGAATTAAGTGGAACATTTAGAAACGTTAAAGGTGAATAATCGACTTATGTATAAATAAATGCTTTAAATAATGATAATAGATTTTCCACTGTGTAGCACTGGCTTCTATGTCTGGAGAAATTGGTATCTCATCCCAAATTTCCCAAATAAAGATATGTATTTTTATTTCAAAAGGAAGAATAGAATGTTTATGTCTAAAGCTTTATTGCCAGTATAACAGGCAAAAGCCAAAATCTGTGTAAGGGGAAATCTGTCAGAGAAGGAAAACTCAAATATTTTCCACAAAAATAAGTGATAGGAAAGTGGTAAGACTATACCCTGTCAAAAGTGGAAAACTTGCCAGACCTGGAAAAACAAGGCAGTCCTGTCAAGTTCCACTGTATTCACAGCTTTCGCTGCAGTCTTTTTTTTTAAATTTTTTGTTTATCGTACGTTAGATGAAGGTTTACAGAACAAATAGTTTCTCATTAAACACTCAGTATACATACTGTTTTATGCCATTGGTTAACAACCCCACGACATGTCAACACTCTCCCTTCTTGACCTTGGAGGATCTCTCTCTCCTTTTTTTGGTGAAAATATACATAGCCAAAGATAGACCATTTCAAAAATTTCTACATGTACAATTCAGTGACATTGATTATGTTCTTCCAGTTGTGCTGCTGTTCTCACTTTAGATGAAGGTTTACAGAACAAAATAGTTTCTCATTAAACAGTTAGTACACATATTGCCCTATGACCATGGTTAACAACCCCACTACATGTCAACACTGTCCTTACTCAACCTTGGGTTCCCTATCACCAGCTTTCCTGTCCCCTCCCCCTTCTAGTCCTTGTCCTTGGACTGCTGTGCCTCATTAGTCCCATTTTGTTTTATGGGGCTGTCCAATCCCGGGCTGAATGGTGAACCTTGGGAGTGACTTCACCACTGAGCTAAAAGGGTGTCTAGGGGCAATACTCTTGGGGTTTCTCCAGTGTCTGTCAGGCCAGTAAATCTGGTCTTTTGTTGTGTGTTAGAATTTTGTTCTACATCCTTCTACAGCTCTGTCCAGAACCCTCTGTTGTGATCCCGGTCAGAGCAGTCAGTGGTGGTACCGGGCACTGTCTAGCTGTACTGGACTCATCTGGTGGAGGCCTTGGTAGCTGTGGTCCATTAGTCCTTTGGATTAATCTTTTCCTTGTGTCCTGTTCTCTTCATTCTCTCTTGCTCCCGAAGGGATGAGACCAGTGGAGTATCTTACATGGCTGCTCACAGGCTTTTAAGACCCCAGATGCTACTCACCAAGGTAGAATGTAGAACATTGTCTTTATAAACGGTGTTATGCCGATTGAGCTAGATCTTCCCTAAGACCATGATCCCCACAGCCCTCCGCCCAGCAATTCAGTCCCTCAGGGAGTTTGGATGTGTCTATGGGGCTTCCATGACCTTTCCTTGTACAAGTTGTGCTGGCTTCCCCAGTATTGTGTACTGTCTTACCCTTCAAGTTACCATTCACTGTATTTTTAACGTTCAGATTCCTTCACGACATTCCTCCTTTGAGGGAAGATAATGGAACAGCATTCAGGGAACAGTAGTCTATGGGCTTACCAGGCTCAGCATCATAAACTGTCCGAACTTATCAAGCCCCTAGGCTGCTAACTGAAAGACTGGCAATTTGAAACCAGCCTGCAGCTCTGCAGGAGGAAGACTTGGCAATCTGCTTCCATAAAGATTACAGCCTAGAAAACCCTACAGGGCAGTTCTACTCTGTCACATGGGGTCGCTATGAGTCAGAATCAGCTCAATGGCACCTGACAATAACAGTGCTATTTACTACCACTGATGCGTCACTTTGTCATACTGTGGTGGCTGGCATGTTGCTATGTTACTGGAAGCTATGCTACCAGTATTTTAAATACCAGCAGGGTCACTTATGGTGGACAGGTTTCATCCGAGCTTCGAGACTAAGACAGACTGGGAAGAAAGGCCTGGCAATCTACTTCCAAAAATCAGCCAGTGAAAACCCTGAGAATCACAACAGAATATTGTCTGATATAGTGCTGGGAGATGAGCCCCCTATGGTGGAAGTCACTCAAAATACACAGTGGCCGTAACAGTGGACTCAGACAAACCAACCACTGTGAAGGTGGTATAGGACCAAGCAACATTTCCGTCTGTTGTACATGGGGTCTTCATAAGTTGAAGCTGACTCCATGGCAAGTGACAACAAGAAGAACAAAGTGCTCATTAAGATGAGAGCTCATGGCAGATGGGAGGCCATATATTGCCACTTTTCCCACGTAACCCGAAAGCAGGCCTTGGTTATTGATAGTGGCCCAACAGACCACAAGTGAGATCTCAAAATCTCTTTTTAAAATTTTTATTATTAACAAAATGGAATGGAAGCCACTATCACTGGTCAGCACAGGAAAGTGGGATGAAACCTATTTGCTCCTCCCCGACTTAGTTCATAGCCTCACATTTTATAGATGATTGTTCACTCGAGTACAGGGACTATCAAGGACTAGCATGAATGAATCCTTGGGACAGGCATTTTAGAGTTCACATGGATGAACTGAGTGACTTGTAGAAGTTTGTAGGATTAAAAAAGATAGTGTAAAGCAACACAGACTTACTTGGGGGAGCCACTCTCTTTGCTTTCTACCCTCCTCTTGCCCAGTGTCAAGGCTTTTGTGACTTTCCACTGATCTTGACACCTGCTGTGCTGCAATATGCCACCCCATCCAGGACTGTCCACCCTGGACGTGCCCTAAGTCCCCTGATGCACTTTCCCAATTAAAACTACCCTCTCTGCAGCTGAGTAGCTGGTAAGATGTGTGTTACTGATCAGTCCATCCCAAACCTGTTGCCGTCATTCTGACGCATAGCAACCCTGTAGGACAGAATAGAACTGCCCCATAGGGTTTCCAAGGCTGCCATCTTTATGGAATCGGACTGCCACATCTTTATCCTGTGGAGCAGCTGGTGAGTTTGAACCGCTGACCTTTCAGTTAGCAGCTGAGTTCTTAACCACGGTGCCACCAGGCCTCCTTTCAGTCCATCTCAACGGTCCCTAAATTATTCCAATAAGCAAATTCTTTTCTAGTAAGAAAAAAATGACTTTCAAGTTTAAATATATATGGAAAATGCTTTATGAACCCTTCCTGGAGATGTTCAACAAACATTAATACAGGCAGTCCCCAGATTACAAATGAGTTCCATTGTTAAATGTGTCTTTAAGTTGAATTTGTACATAAATTGGAACAGGTAGGTACGGTTCGTATCTAACATCAGTCAAATGTTTATCTTAGTATATATATATAGAAATATACTAAGTATTTATATGTAAACATAAATATATAATATATAAAATATATAATAGTGTACCTTTCCATGCATAAAAAAATTAAATTTCCAGATATATTAAAACATTTTAACATAATAATACAGTAATAGTAATAATAATGTTTGGATGTGTATCGCAAAGTAGCAGCCATTTGTTATTACACACTATTGTATGTCTCTCAAGTTTTTAATATAATAGGCCTTATGGGGGTTGGCTCATAAGTATGGGTTGTATGTAATTTGGACGTTCATAACTCAGGGACTGCCGGTACTAAAAAGCCCTCAGGTAAGAAACCAGTTTAATTTTTTTAACCATTTCATATTTTCAAAAGGAGCTTGGTAATAATCCAAAAGATATTACCTCTAACATTTGGAATAAGGGCATTATATGATCCGTGGATTTTTCTATGTCCTTTGCCTTGTAGGAATCTTTTCTGTTATGTTAGAAATCTTCATTTAAAAGGTCACCCTTTCCTATTCTGTTTTAGATTGTCTAACTCTTTAAGAAAGAGAACACTGATCCTTGGCTGTGCTTTGGGGTGATAGGAAGCTGAGAGGGCCAGTCAAAGAATTTTTTTCAATCAGGAGCAAGATAAGAGGCATTTGGGGCATGAAATTAACACTGTAGTTTATTACTAATGATGTCTGTTAATAACCCCCAGTATCTCGCTTAAACATTTTCATGTGGTATATCTGGCAGGGCAGGAAAGTGAAAAGTATTAAAACTGTAGAGAATTTATAGCAGCATAGAAGGTAATATGTCACAGGGTAGGTAAAGGTAGTAATTTTCAATTCTAAAAACTACTTTATTCAGTTGATATGAGCATCAGGTGAATGTAAATCTTTAACACCTTGCTTGGTACCAATAAATATTTTATATTAAAAATAATGGAAAAGAACAATTTCTATTCACATTTGTTTGAGACTGGGTCTATAGGTATCTGGGCTGTGTCTGTATCATGCTGATTTAATATTTTAATAAAAATAGCCTCATTTGTAACTTAAATGCTTTGCAAATAGTCTAACTAGTATGGTTGTCAAAATGTGACTGAATGCTGTATTAAATAATAGACAACATTTATTGAGTACTTACTATGCTCCAGGTTTTGTTCTAAGCTTTTTTTACATGTATCATTTTATTGTAATAACAACCTTAGGAGGTAAATAACTGTTATTATACCCATTTCACAGATAAGGACCCTGATGTTTAAGTAAAATGAAGTAACAAAAATCACACATATAGCAAGTGGTGGAAAACATTTGTACATCTTTTAAATTGAATGACTTATAGAATATTTAACATGGAAAGAACTTCAGAGATCATCTGGTTTTAAAATCCCTTTTATAAAGAAGAACACTGAGTCTTAGTAAGGGATAGAATCTTGTTTTAGATGACCCAGCCTCAGACTGAAGTCCTTCATACAGCCAGTGCATTTTATTCAATGATCTTGTTTGGAACTGCCTACAGACTGCAGTCTATAGACCTACAATTAACCCTGATTAAATCCTGGTTCTCACTCTTTTCTGGGATGCTCACCTTTGGGACCTAATTACCACATATTGAGGAAGTCCAGGCTACATGGAGAGGCCATGTGTAGGTGTTCCAGCCCACAGCTTCAACAAAGATCTCAGCCAATAGCCAGCAAAACCATGACAGCTGTCTCGGGTAGGATGGACATGGGGAAGTCACCTTCATGTCCACTGTTCCCTTCTGCTATTTATCTCATCCCAGTCACTAAGAGAAGAACGGGGTTTGGTTAACTCAAAGTAATAGAATTTACAATTCTTGACCGTGTTATAAGTACTCTGCTTAAAATCAGGTCTAAAGAAGAGATAGGGGATGATGTGCAATGTCTGCCGTTTCTTTAAAGATTGGCTTTGCAAGCAGACTCTATAGAGTCTACTTTAAGATTGCAGCCTCCGACTTCAATTTGAGTATTTGTTACCAGCTGAATGGTGGTACCTGTTCATGGTCTCACCTGTGAATAACAGAGAAGCAAGTGTATAGGCCACGATCATACAGACTGCACACTAATTAGTTTTCTGTGGTCTAAGAATACAGGCCTTGGGTTCAGACCAATGTGAGTTGGAAACCCAGTTCTACTGCTTAATCTTTCTGTTTCCTCCTCAGTAAGGTGGAGGTAATATTTTTTACTTTACAGCTGGTTTTGAGATTAATTGAAAATAACGTATGTGAAGAAACCAGTGATATGCCAGGAAACTAGGAAGTACTCAATAAATGATTATTGTTGTTGTTTTGATAAAGGGTACTCAGTATGCCATGACCTATAAATCGAAGAAGAGGTTAAATGTTCCCCAGAGATAGGCATGCTTTTTAAGTTTTTGTTGTCTGGAATTGCGATGGCACATGATATTTTATGAACAAAAGAGACTATTTCTCATTGGATATGTACTGAAAGTAGAAGTCTGTAGTAAGATGTAAACATGGTGTAACTTACATACTTTGCATTCAGACATAGTTATAGTCAGCATAAGACACAACTAAGGTATTTCATTCTTCAAATATATCTGACCTAACAATATATTATAGTATATAATTTAATCTCAGTAAAATATGAAAGCACTTTTATAGCATATTTGTAATTCACTATTATTTTATTACTTATACATAAGATACACATTTATTTCTGAAACAAATATATCTCTTTGGCTACCTATTTTAATTTCCTAAGTTATAGGCAGTACATTACTCATGAATGGCAGAGTATGTCAGTTATTTATCTTTCCAAAGTATCTAAAAGTGAATGAAGCTTGAATTGCGCAAGGAAGTATCATAAATTAAAAAGTGAATTCTCTAAGAAAAGCTGCCATAAAGTGTAACTGTCAAAATGGTACAAACTCACATATGAATTAGGATTGGGTTGAGTTTATATTTTTATCTGACGGAGCACTAAGGAATCCTTTTGAAATCATTGATCTTGCCTAGCTTAACTCTTTAATTTTTTTAGATAACATGTCAATCAGGTAAAAAGTGGTGAGAGACAATTTACGCCTGTGCATTTATTTGTCAATAAAACGTGTGCTCTATTGGTTTTTTCTCAGTTGCATTGTTTTATCACGTCAATATTTCATAAGATTATATGACTGACTAATGGGAATGGCTATTACCACTGTTGATGTACTTCGAAAATAGCAATCCATATTTTATGGACCAGAAAGAGACAAAACCTTTACCTTTGACCTTACTGAGCATAAAAGTAAGTTAATGTAAATGAAATTTACCTCTCATTTTACCTTTTTCACAATTAGCTTCTAATAGCCTCAGGAATAAACATTAGAACAGATAACTTATCCTTCTTGGGTTCGTGGGAATGATTTATGGATCTGAAATGAATTTCTTCAAAAGGCAATTCAGTGGCCAGAAATACCTTAATGTGGGCCAGGACAACAGACAGTGGATATTTCTACATGATTATTTTTATTCTTATAAAGGTGATTGATGCGTGTTCACTGGCAATGTCATAACACATAAGCCAAACACATAAAAACTCATAAGCCAAAGGGAAAACAAACCCCTCTAATTCAAACACACAGAGATAGCCACTGTTAATATCAGCGTACATCCTTCCAGTCTTTTTTCTATGCTTACATATTGCTTTTCCAAACACTTATCCTACGTACTGTTTAATAACCTGATTTTTTTACCAAATGATGTGCCTGTGAGCATTTTTGTAATTTCTAGCTATACCACTTTGTCCAGAAATAATAAGCTAAGGCCATTAATATTTATAAGGTGTCTCCATCTACTGCCTTGTTTCTTTTTTTTATTCACTTGAGCATGTGGCTTACACAGACAGAAAATTCACTTGTGTAAAATACCCCATATTCTCTGTTTTAAAAGCACTGATTTGTTTGTTGTCATATATTTGATAAGTTACAGTTAAGTATGCTTTTCATATGATACAAAGAATTTTTTCTCTGGCAGTACAGCTGTAAACAAAATTAGAATACTTTAATCAGATATCCATTTCTAAAACCTAGCCAATAGCTAGATTTAGGTTATGCCCACTGGTATTTGTGTAAATATGTTTGGACAGCTGTGTGGTAGCCAGCCCTAAGATGTGTCCAGTGATTCTCGTTTCCTGGTATTCATGCCCCTCCCACATTGAATAGAACTGACTTTACACCAATAGGATGTTGTAGAAATGATGACGTGACTTCTGAAGCTAGGTCATAAAAGATACTTTAGCTTCTACCTTGCTACATCTTGGGTCACTCACTCTGGGGGGAGTCAGCCGCCATATCATGAGATCACTCAAACCAACTGATGGAAGAGTCCATGTGTCAAGGAGCTGTGGCCTCCCTCCAACAGCCGTTGAGTAAGACTTCTTGGAAATAAATCCTTTGGTGTCAGTCAAGTCTTCAAATGATTTCTACCCTAGCTAACAGCTTCCCTGCAGCCACCTAATAACTGCTTCCGAATTTCTGACCTACAGAAACTGTGTGAAATAATAAATGCTTATCACTGTTTAGGCCTCTTGGTTTGGGGATAATTTGTTATGCAGCAACAGATAACTGGTACAAACTGAAAAGTGAAAATGTCTACTAAATTCTTGTATGTTCTGAATTAATAACAGCTTGTGAGAACATTGTACTTTTATCAAGAACCCAGAGAGTGTTTAAGGATTTAAACACTCATTTGAAGGGTGGAATGTGGGACAGCTTTGATGTACAAATGGAAAGACAATGCAAAGAAGGGCTATCCTTTAACTTAAAAACATTCTCTGCCATTATGTTTTGTTCTAAGTTTTTCTCCCGTTTTTGTAGTTGTGATAAACAGACTTGTTCAGAAGAAATAAACATTAACATCAACCTTTCATTGATAGCGCCTTTCAGTAGATATGATGGAAATTTTGTGTTTTTATGAAATTTATATACATGTTATTATATCAGAATTTTTATTATAAGAGTCATACATGGTTGCTGTAATAATACAAACACCAGACGAGCACACAAAGAAAAAGCCACAGATTTTTCTTCTTTGCCACCGATCTTATGTCCAATGGTAACAAGTGAGATAAACAGTTTGGTGAGTACCCTTCCGTACCCCTCTGGTCATATAAATTACGAAAACATATAAACACAATAATTTTTATAAATATGAAATTGTGTTATGTATATTACTCTGCAGTATATATTTTAGATCAGATAAAATATGTATAGTATATATAGATCTAATTCATTATTTCCAATAACTGTTTATAGTCTCTAGCATAGGTTGGGAAGCTATGGCTTAGGGCTAAATCTGTAAATCTGGTTTGCTACCTGTTTTTGTGGTAATTTCTTTTTAATGGTTGGAAAAAGTCAAAAGAAAAATAATATTTTCTGGCATATGAAAATTATACAAAATTTAAATTTCAGTGTCCATAAATCAACTCTTATCAGAACACAGCCATGCTCATTTGTTTACATATTGTCTATAGACGCTTTTGCACTACAATAGCATAATTGACTAGTTGGAGAGAAACTTCACATGCAAAACCTAAAATATTTACTATCTGACCCTTTACAGAAAAATTTGCAAATGCCTGGTCCCTAACAGTGCTGTCCAATAGAAATATAATGCAAGCCACAAATACAATTGTAAATTTTCTATTGGTTACACTGAAAAAAAGGTGAAATAGGAAAAATTAATTTTAATGTTTTATTTAACCCAATATATCTAAGATGTTATCATTTCAGCATGTGTATAAAAAGTTCTTAATGAAAAATTTTACTTTCCTCTTTTTCATATTGAGTCTTTGAAATGAAGTGCATATTTTATGCTTGTAGCACATCAGTTTGGACATTTCAAGTGCTCGGTAGTCACATATGGCTTACTCTTGTTATTAGTTGCCATCAAGTTGGCTCCAACTCATGCCTACCTTATATGTGACAGAATGAAACGTTGGCTGGTCTTGTGCCAACTTCATGATCGTTGGTGTGTTGGCTACCATATTAGACAGTTTAGTTCTGTAGTGCATACATACCATAAATTATTCATACATAGTTTTCTGAGAGAAATTGAGGTTGTTTCTAGTTGTTTCTCTCATTATAAAGAATGCCGTACTTGTGCATATTTATTTCCATGGGATATAGTGTCCCAGAGGTGAGGTTGCTGTGTTTAAAGCATACACATTTTTAATCTTAAAGCTGTTATTGTTGTTAGGCGCTATCAAGTCAGTTCCGACTCATAGCGACCCTGTGTACAACAGAACGAAACACTGCCTGGTCCTGTGCCATCCTCATAATGATTGTTATGCTTGAGCCCATTGTTGGAGCCACTGTGTTAATCCATCTTGTTGAGGGTCTTTGTCGTTTTCGTAGACTCTCTACCAAGCATGAAGTCCTTCACTAGGTACCGGTCCCTCCTCATAACATGTCCAAAGTATATGAGATGAAGTCTCGTCATCCTTGCTTCTAAGGAATATTCTGGCTGAACTTCTTCCAAGACAGATTTATTCTTTTTTTGGCAGTCCACAGTATATTCAATGTTCCTTGCCAATACTGTAATTCAAAGGCCTTAATTCTTCTTTGGTTTTCTTTATTCATTGTCCAGCTTTCACTTGAATATGAGGTGATTGAAAACACCTCGAGTGCTGCTTCCGTGAGTGTTGATTGTAGATTCAAGTAAAATGAAATCCTTGACAACTTCAATCTTTTCACCATTTATCATGATGTTGCTTATTGGTGCAGTTGTGAGGATTTTTGTTTAATAGACCTGAGAATTAGTTTGGGGATGAGGTTCAAATGTAAAAGCATGCTGATTGAAGAACATCACAAAATATTTTTTGTTTTGTTTTGTGCTGTTTTTCTCTCCAGAAGAAAAAGAACATTTCCATTGGTACTTTAAAACCTGTATTAATATGAAATTCTTATAGTTATTTGGGTGTGGTAAGCAATTTCAGTAGTAAAGATAGTGTATATATTTGAATGCCTTACATTTTATAAATAGCTTCAATCATTCTATTTCCCATGATGTTTTTGCAGCCCTGTGTAGCATGGATTTTGCCCCTGCTTTATGGCTGAAGAAACTGGAACTCAGAGACATTAAATGATCGCCCTAAGGACACTGAACAGCTACAAAGTCAGAGCCAGGGCAATATGCTTTCTAATACCAGATTGCCTGTCTAGTTTACTTGTTAATTTATTCAGAAATATCCACTGGGCTTCTACTCTATGCGAAGCACTGTACTAGTCCTACGATTTTAGCAGCAACAAGACCAGCCGGTCCCTGCCCCAGCCAAAGCCTGAGAGATATATTAGGTAGTAACTCTGTGAAGCACCAATACAAAAGAAGCATAATTCAATTGCTTTAAGCATGCTTGAGTCCCTATTTCACTGAGAAGAAGCCCTTCATCTCATTAGAGGGTTTGGGATCAAGTGATGTTAAAAAAGACAAGGACTCAGAATTATCTCGATTTGCCTTCTGAATAAACCACTTAAAGCCTCAAGCACTTTAAATCATTGAGACATTTAGCTGCTTGCGGGTTGCATGATCAAATGTACTTAAGGAACTTCAGATTTTTAGACTTGTTGCTTGGCCGTTTGCTGTCCCAATTCCAAGCCCAATCAGTTAAGATGATAGGCAAAGTGCAAGGATAGTCCTTGTACTACATTTGAAAGTAACATGATTTCTCCATGTGATGAAACATCTGGACCTGGAATTTTAATATGCCACATGATTTTTTTCAACCCACACTAGTAACCAAAGACTGGAATTATTTTTTTTAATTTTACTGTGATGTGTAACAAGAAATTCACCATTTTAACCATTTTATTTTTTTTATTTATTTATTTTTTTTAATTTTATTTTTTTTTTATTTTTATTTTTTATATATATTTTATTGTACTTCAGGTGAAAGCTTACAGAGCAAATAGTTTCTCATGAAATAGTAGTACACATGTTGTTTTTTTTGACATTGGTTAACAACCCCACAACGTATTAAGCCTCTAAATTCTCAACCTTTTTTTTTGATGAAAATTACAGATGGCCAAAGATACACCGTTTCAAAATTTTCTACATTCACAGTTCAGTGACATTGACTACGCTCTTCCAACTATGCTGTTATTCTCACTTAAGATGAAGGCTTACAGAACAAAATAGTTTTTCATTTAACAGTTACTACACATGTTGCCCTATGACAATGGTTAACAATCTCACAGCACATCAAGAATATCCTTACTCCACCTTGTGTTCCCTATCACCAGGGGGCTTCCTTGTCCCCTTCTGTCTTCTGGACCTTGTCAGTGGACTATTGTACCTCTTTAGTCTCATTTGTTTATTTATTTATTTATTTATTTTTATTTTATTTAAACATCATTTCAAAACTTTTTACTTACACATTTAAGTGATATTGACTATGCTCTTCCAATTGTGCTGCCATTCTCGCCCAAGATGAAGGCTTACAGGACAAAACAGCCTCCCATTTAATAGTTACTACAAATGTTGCCCTATAGCAGTGGTCAACAATCTCACAATACATCGACAGTGTCCTTATTCAATTTGTGTTCCTTATCATCAGTTTCCTACTCTCCCTCTGCCTTCTGGCCCTTGTCACCGGACTCCTGTACCTCGTTAGTCCCATTTAGTTTTACTGGGGTGTCCATTCCCAGGCTTAACATCGAACCTCGAAGGTAACTTCACCTCTGAGCTGAAAGGGTGTCTGGGGGCCACACTCTCGAGGTTTCTCTAGTATTCTTTAGGCCAGTATATCTGGTCTTCGTTTTTTTTTTTTTTTTTTTTTTTGGGAGTTAAAATTATGCTCTACATCCTACTCAAGCTCTGCCCAGAACCCTCTGTTGTGATCCTGGTCAGAGGAGTCATTGGTGGTAGCCGGGCACCATCCAGCTGTACTGGGCTCAGTCCCGTGGAGACCTTGGTAGCTGTGGACCATTAGTCCTTCGGACTAATCTTTTCCTTGTATCCTGTTCTCTTCGTTCTCCCTTGTTCCCGAAGGGATGAGATCAGTGGAGTATCTTAGATGGCCGCTCATAGGCTTTTAAGACCCCAGACACTACTCACCAAGGTAGAATGTAGAGCATTATCTTTATAAGTAGTGTCATGCCAATTGAGCTAGATGTTCCCCGAGATCATGGTCCCCAGAGCCCTCCGTCCAACAACTCAGTCCCTCGGGGGGTTTGGATGTGTCTATAGGGCCTCCATGACCTTTCCTTGTGCAGGTTGTGCTAGTTTCCCCTGTACTATGTACTATCTCATCTCTCACCCAAGTTACCACTTACCTATTACCTATTTAGTATTTCCCCCCCGCTCCCATCCCTGGTAACCAACAAGGATTGTTACATTTTGCATGTGAATTTTTTCATGGGTTTTTACAATAGAGGTCTCATACAATATTTGTCCTTTTGTGATTGACTTATTTCACTCAGCATGATGTCCTCCAGTTTCATCCATGTTACGAGATGGTTCACCGATTCATTGTTCTTTCTCGTTGCATAGTACTCCATTGTGTGTATGTACCATAGTTTGTGTATCCATTCGTCTGTTGATGGACATCGAGGTTGTTTCCATCGTTTTGCTATTGTGAATAATGCTGCCATGAACATAGGTGTGCATATGTCTATTCGAGTGATGACTCTTATTTCTCTAGGATATATTCCTAGGAGTGGGATTGCTGGATCGAATGGTACGTCTATTTCTAGCTTTCTGAGGAAACGCCATATCATTTTCCAAAATGGCTGTATCATTTTGCATTCCCACCAGCAGTGTATAAGAGTTCCCGTCTCCCCGCAGCCCCTCCAACATTTGTTATTTCCAGTGTTTTTGATTCGTGCCAGTAATGCCGGGGTGAGATGGTATCTCATTGTGGTTTTAATTTGCATTTCTCTAATGGCTAGTGATCGCGAGCATTTCCTCATGTGTCTGTTGGCCATTTGAATGTCTTCCTTGGTGAAGTGTCTGTTCATTTCCTTTGCCCATTTTTTGATAGGATTGGTTGTCTTTTTGTTGTAGAGGTGTTGGATTTTCTTGTAGATTATGGAGATTAGACCTTTGTCTGACTTGTACGGTCCAAAAATTTTTTCCCAGTCTGTAGGTTCTCTTTTAACTCTTTTGGTGAAATCTTTTGAAGAGCATAGATGTTTGATTTTTAGAAGATCCCAATTATCTAGTTTATCTGTTGGGTTTTTTGTGTTGATGTTTATGGTTTGTATCCTGTTAATGCCATGTATTAAGGTCTGAAGTGTTGGTCCTATTTTTTCTTCTATGAATTTTATAGTTTGAGGCTTTATATTCAGGTCTTTGATCCATTTTGAAGTAGTTTTTGTATATGGTGTGAGGTATGGGTCCTGTTTCATTTTTCTACAAATGGATATCCAGTTTTGCCAGCACCATTTGTTAAAAAGACTTTCTTTTCCCCATTTGATGTATTTTGGGCCCTTGTCAAAAATCAGGTGACCGTAGGTGGATGGATTTACATCTGAGTTCTCAATTCTGTTCCATTGGTCAATGTCTCTGTTGTTGTACCAGTACCAGGCTGTTTTGAGTACTGTAGCTGTATAGTAGGTTCTCAAGTCAGGTAGTGTGAGTCCTCCAACTTTATTCTTCTTCTTCAGTAGTGCTTTACTTATTCGGGGTTTCTTCCCTTTCCATATAAAGTTAATAATTAGTTTTTCCATCTCTTTGAAGAATGGTGTTGGTATTTGTATCGGAATTGCATTGTATTTGTAGATTGCTTTAGGTAGAATTGCCATTTTCACACTGTTGAGTCTGCCTATCCATGAGCATGGTATGTTTTTCCATTTATGTAGATCCCTTTGGGTTTCATGCAGCAGTGTTTTGTAGTTTTCTTTGTATAGGTCTTTTATATTCCTGGTCAGATTTATTCCTAAGTATTTTATCTTTTTAGGGGCTATTGAAAATGGTATTGATTTCCTGATCTCCTTTTCATCGTTCTCTTTACTGGTGTATAGGAATCCAACTGATTTTTGAATGTTTATCTTGTATCCTGCTACTCTGCTGAATCTTTCTATTAATTCCAGTAAATTTCTCGTGGAGTCTTTAGGGTTTTCTATGTATAGTATCATATCATCTGCAAACAGGGAGAGTTTAACTTCTTCATTACCAATTTGGATGCCCTTTATTTCTTTCTCTTGCCTTACTGCTCTAGCTAGAACTTCCAGCACAATGTTAAATAGGAGTGGTGATAAAGGGCATCCTTGTCTTGTTCCTGTTTTCAGGGGGAATGTTTTCAGCCTTTCTCCATTAAGAATGATGTTGGCTGTTGGTTTTGCATAGATGCCCTTTATTATGTTGAGAAATTTCCCTTCTATACCTATTTTATTGAGAGCTTTTATCAGGAATGGGTGTTGGACTTTGTCAAATGCCTTTTCTGCATCAATTGAGATAATCATGTGATTTTTTTCTTTCCTTTTATTTATGTGGTGGATTACGTTGATGGATTTTCTAATGTTAAACCATCCTTGCATACCTGGTATGAATCCTACTTGGTCGTGGTGTATTATTTTTTTGATATGATACTGAATTCTGTTGGCTAGAATTTTGTTCAGAATTTTTGCATCTATATTCATGAGAGATATTGGTCTGTAATTTTCTTTTTTTGTGATGTCTTTGCCTGGTTTTGGTATCAGCGTTATGCTGGCTTCATAGAATGAATTTGGAAGTGTTGCTTCCTCTTCTATGCTCTGAAATAACTTGAGTAGAACTGGTACGAGCTCTTCTGTAAATGTTTTGTAGAATTCTCCATTGAAGCCATCTGGGCCAGGGGTTTTTTTGGTTGGGAGTTTTTTTATTACCTTTTCAATCTCTTCTCTTGTTATGGGTCTGTTCAGATTTTCAATGTCACTTTGTTGTAGTTTGGGTAGGCCGTATGTTTCTAGAAATTTATCCATTTCCTCTAGGTTTTCAAATTTGTTGGAATATAGTTTTTCATAATATTCTGTTATAATCCTTTTTATTTCAGTTGGGTCTGTTGTAATGTCCCCCATTTCATTTCTTATTTGGGTTATTTGTGCCCTCTGCTGTTTTTCTTTTGTCAGTCTGGCCAGTGGTTTGTCGATTTTGTTGATTCTTTCAAAGAACCAACTTTTGGTTTTGTTGATTCTTTCTATTGTTTTTCTGTTCTCTATTTTATTGATTTCTGCTCTGATCTTTACTATTTCCTTTCTTCCGGTGGTTGTAGGCTTTTTTTGCTGTTCTCTTTCTATTTGTTTGAGTTCTGTAGTTAATGTTTTGATTTTGTCCCTTTCTTCTTTTTTGATATGTGCATCTATTGCTATAAATTGTCCTCTGAGGACTGCCTTTGCTGTGTCCCAAAGGTTTTGGTACGATGTGTTTTCATTTTCATTTGATTCTAGGAATTTTTTAATTCCATCTCTGATTTCTTCTATTACCCATTGTTGTGTAAGCAGATTATTATTCAGTTTCCATGTGTTTGATTTTTTTCCTTGCTCTTTCTAGTGTTAATTTCTACCTTGATGGCATTGTGGTCAGAGAAGATACTGTGAATTATCTCAGCATTTTGGATCTTGTTGAGGATTGCTCTGTGGCCTAAGATGTGGTCTATTCTGGAGAACGTTCCATGTGCACTGGAAAAGAATGTGTACTTTGCAGCGGTTGGATGGATTGTTCTATATATGTCTATGAGGTCCAGTTGGCTGATTGTGTCCTTTAGGTCTTCTGTATCTTTGCTGAGTTTCTTTTTAGTTGTTCTGTCCTTTACTGAGAGTGGTGTGTTGAAGTCTCCTACTATTATTGTGGAACTGTCAATTTCTCTTTTCAGTGCTGTTAGAGTTTTTTTTATGTATTTTGGAGCCCTGTCATTGGGTGCGTAGATATTTATTATGGTTATGTCTTCATGATGGACCATCCCCTTAATCATTATATAGTGTCCTTCTTTGTCTTTTATGGTAGATTTTGTTTTAAAGTCTATTTTATCTGAGATTAGAATTGCCACTCCTGCTCTTTTTTGATAGTTGTTAGCTTGATATATTTTTTTCCAACCTTTGATTTTTAATAAATTCACATCTTTGTTTCTAAGATGTGTCTCTTGTAGACAGCAAATGGATGGATCCTGTTTTCTTATCCATTCTGCCACTCTCCATTGCTTTATGGGTGCATTGAGTCCATTTACGTTCAGTGTAATTATTGATAGATGTGAGTTTGTTGCTGTCATTTTGTAGTGCTTTTTTTTGTGATGCTGAAGTTTTCTTTGTTCTTCTTACTCTCTTGTGCTGAGTTCCTTTTGTTTGTGGATTTTGTGTTCATTTCTTTTGTTTTTGTAGGTTTTGTTTTTGTTGAGACTTTATGTTTTTCGTCTTTATTTTTATGAGTTGGTTTGTTAACTTTTTTTGTGGTTACCATGAATTTTACCCTTATCTTTATAATTTTGAAGCAGTCTACCGTTACTTGGTATCGCCTTGCCTTCTTCTCCTTTAGAAGGTTCTATACCTATGCCGTTTGTTCCCTCTTTCATTGTTTTGATGTTGTTGTCATCCTTTGATTGATTTCTCTGATTCCCTGTTGTATATCTTTTGTTTTTGGAAAGTCGTCTGTAGTTCAGTTCCTAGAATGGTATCTGGTTCATGTTAACCTGCGTCCTAGGTCCTAGGTCCTGCCTGAGGGCTTAAGCTGTTTGTCCTCAGATCGAAGAACTCCCTTTAATAATTCTTGTAAGTTTGGTTTGACTTTTGCATATTCCTTTAGTTTCTGTTTATCTGGAAATGACCTAATTTCACCATCAAATCTGAATGAGAGTTTTGCAGGATATATTATTCTTGGCTGACAATTTTTTTCTTTCAAGATTTTATATATGTCATCCCATTGCCTTCTTGCCTGCATGGTTTCTGCTGAATAATCTGAGCTTAGTCTTATTGTTTCTCCTCTGTATGTGACTTCTTGTTTTTCACGAGCTGCTCTCAGGATTCTTTGTTTGTCTTTAGTTTTAGCGAGTGTGAATATGATATGTCTTGGTGATTTTCTTTTGGGGTCTCTTCTATATGGGGTTCGTTGAGCTTCTTGGATGACCAGCTTTTCATCTTTCATGATATTGGGAAAGTTTTCTGTCAGCAGTTCCTCAATGATCCTCTCTGTGTTTTCTGTTTTCTCCCCCTGTTCTGGTATGCCAATCACTCATAAGTTTTTGCTTTTAATTGTGTCCCACATAACTCTCAGGGTCTCTTCATTTTTCTTTGTTCTTTTTTCTGAGTTTTCCTGAAACAGAGTTGTATCCAAGTGTTTGTCTTCAGTTCCACTGATCCTGTCTTCCATGGTTTCAAATCTACTTCTCAGCCCTTCTATGACACCGTCCATTTCTGAAATCTTGTTGTTTATCTTTTGGATTTCTAATTGTTGTTTTTGTATAATTTCAAGTTGTGAATTTATTTTGGCATTTTGTTCTTGCATCATCTTCCTGAATTCTTCCAATTTTTTGTCTGTATTTTCCATAAATTTGTCTATTTTTTCCTCATGTTTGTCAGCTTTTTGCCTCAGTTCTTGGAAAATTCCGAGTATTAGTGATTTGAGTTCCGTATCAGGTACTTCTAGTGCATTTTCTTCCACAGGAGAGTTATCTGGTGTTTCAATTTGGACGCCTATTGGAGCCATCTTGTCTTGTTTTTGTAAATGTTTTGATATTGTTTGCTGTTTTCGGGGCATTCAGTAGATATTTCTCTCGTTTATTGATTGTAGATTTTTTTTTTTTTTCCGTTCTTGTGGTACAGCTGGGCAGATCTAGTTGAGGAGGAGCCACTGGGATGGGTTGCTTGTGGCACTCACCGCAGCCACCAGGACGGTCGGTAGTCAGTGCTGGGCAGGTTCCAATAGGGCGTGCCTGCACCACTTGGTGATGTGATGTCTAGTGCACGGTGCAGGTAGGTAGGGCGCAGCGGGAAGATGGTTATGTGTGAAGCTAAGCTGGATATGGGGGAGAGGAGAGAGGAGGAGGAGCAAAAAGCGTACAAACATAAAAGAATGCTAGGGGAGCTTGTCGTTGGAATGTACAGATGAGAGACTATGGGATGGAGGAAATCAGAAGGGGGAAGAGAAAGAAAAGGAAAGAATGACCAAATAAAAATCAGAAAAGTTAAAGAACTGCAAAGTTCCCAGGGATCCCACCGATGCAGCTATGAGGTCTGGGGGAGTCGGTCTCAATTTTCACAGCTCAGCCTGGCCAGAAGGTACAGAGGCATACATCGCCTGGTATTCAGGGATCAGAAAGAGAAGGAAGAGATAGAGAGACAAGAAATTAAGCAATGAAGAAAGACAAAAGAGAAAAAGAGGTAAAAGATGACAAAACTAATCAAAAAAGGAAGAAAAATAAAATTGAGAAGAAAAGAAAAGGGCAACACCAGCAGTCAGTGCCTACAAATGGGACCCAGAGAGCCCCCACTCAGGGGCGCGAATTCCAAGAAGCCGGTAGTCTCGGGGTTAAGTGACCGTGGCCACGGGAAGCAGAGGGGCCAACGAACAAAGGCCCCAGGATCCCACCCGCGCGGGAGCCCAGACCTGGAAACAGCCACACGTCCGAACGCAGCCCTACAGCCCCGCAGGAGAGAGCAGAGATGGCACTCGGAACCAGGCACCCAGGCAAAAGGAGGGGGAGGCGGCAGAAAAAGGTTTGCTAGGTGCCAGCAAACGGCTCCCAGAAAGCCTCCAGCCTGGGCGCGCGGAATCCAAGCACCGGCGCCCCCCTGCTCAGGGACTCCGGCCATGGAAAGCAGAGGGGCGAACGAACAAAGGCCCCGGGATCCCACCCACGCGGGAGCCCAGACCTAGAAACAGCCACACGCCCGCACGCAGCCCTACAGCCCCGCAGGAGAGAGCAGAGACGGCACTCGGAACCAGGCACCCAGGCAAAAGGAGGGGGAGGCGGCAGAGAAAGGTTCTCTAGCTGCCAGCAAACGGCTCCCAGAAAGCCGCCAGCCCAGGCGCGCGGAATCCAAGCACCAGCACCCCCCAGCCCAGGGACCCTGGCCACGGAAAGCAGGGGATCCCCAGCTGAGGCGGAGAGGGGTGGGTGGTGGGAGAGCGCGCACCGCAGTTTACCGGTGGTTCTGTCTCCGACCAGATGCTCTGCAAGGCTGCTCTCCCGTTTGCTGGTCTCCGATAGGAATCCAAGATGGTGGATCCGCGCTGCGTTAGCTGGTAAGGAATCTCTGCCTGAGTCTCTCCTCGCTCTCCGTTCTCTTTTAGTATTCTCACTCCGTTTGGTGTTTGGCTGAGTTCTTTATCTCTTCATTTGGTGTTCTAGGGTTTCAGGATTGTTGATTCTCTGTTAGGCTTAGTTTTTCGGATCTTTGCTGTGGAGGGACGGCGTGGTGTTTCTGCCTAGAGCGCCATCTTGCCCCTCTATCTCATTTTTTTTTTTGAGGAACTACCAAGCTGTTTTCCACAGCGGCTATACCATTTTACGATTCCACCAGCAAAGGATGAGCGTTCCAATTTTTCCACATCCTCACCAACACTTGCTAGTTTGTTTTTCTGATAATAAATGTTATGGATTGAATAGTGTCTCCCAAAAATGTGTATCAATTTGGCTAGGCTATGATTCCCAGTATTGTATGGTTGTCTACCATTTTGTGATCTGATGTGATTATCCTATGTATTGTAAATCCTATCTCTATGATGTTAATGAGGCAAGATTAGAGACAGTTATGTCCATGAGGCAAGAGTCAATTTCTTTTGAGATATAAAAGAGAGAAGTGAGCAGAGAAGAGAGGGACCTTCTGTCACCAAGAAAGAAGTGCTGGGAATGGAGCGCGTCCTATGGACCTGGGGTCCCTACACTCAGAAGCTCCTAGACTAGGGGAAGATTGACCACAAGGACCTTCTTCCAGAGCCAACAGAGAGAGAAAACTTTCCCCTAGAGCCGGCACCCTAAATTCAGACTTCTAGTCTCCTGGACTGTGAGAGAATAAATTTCTGTTTGTTAAAGCCACCCACTTGTGGTATTTCTGTTATAGCAGAACTAGATAACTAAGACAATAGGCATCCTAGTAAGGGTGAAGTGGTATCTTATTGTGATTTTAATTTGCATTTCCCTAATGACTAATGGGAGCCCTGGTGGCACAGTGGTTAAGAGCTCAGCTGCTAACCAAAATGTCGGCAGTTCGAATCCACCAGCCACTCCTTGGAAACCCTGTGGGGCAGTTCTACTCTGTCCTATAGGGTCACTCTGAGTCAGAATCGACATGATGGCAACAGATCCTTTTTTTTTTTTTTTTTTGAATGACTAATGATGTTGAGCATCTTTTCATGTGCTTCTTGACCATTTGTGTATCTTTTTTGGTGAAATGTATATTCAAGTCCTTTGCCCATTTTTTGATTGGGTTGTTTGTCTTTTAGATGTTGAGTTACAGAAGTTATTTTTAATACATTTTGAATATTAGACCCTTATCAGATATATGATTTCCAAATATTGTCTCTCATTTTGTGCATTGTCTCTTCACTTTCTTGATATAGTCCTTTGATGTACAGAAGTTTTTAATTTTGATGAAGTTCCATTTATCTATTTTTTTTTTCTTATTTGTGCTTTTGGTGTTATATGTAAGAATACATTACCAAAAATGAGATTTTGAAGTTTACTCCTGTTTTATTCTAAGAGTTTTATGTCTTATATTTCAGTCATTTATTTTGAATTAATATTTGTATACGGTATGAAGTATAGGTCCAACTTCATTCTTTTGCATGTGGAGAATCAGTTGTCCCAGCACCTTTTGTTGAAGATACTCTTCTTTCCCCATTGAATGCACTTGACACCCTTGTCAAAAATCAGCTGACCACTGATGTGTGGGCATATTGCTTGACTCTCAATTCTACTCCACTGGTCTATATGTCTATCCTTATACCAGTACCACACTGTTTTGATTACTGTAGGCTTATAGTATGTTTTGAAATCAAGAAGTGTGTGTCCTCCTACTTAGTTCTTCTTTTTCAAGTTTGTTTTGGCTGTTCCAGGTCCCTTGCAATTCCATATGCATTTCAGGATCAACTTTTCCATTTCTGCAGAAAAGGCTGTTGGAATTTTAACAGGAATTACATTGAATCTGTAGATTGTTTTGGGTACTAATAATAGTTTAATAACATAAAGTCTTCTAGTCCATGAACATGGATGTCTTTTCGTTTATTTAAGTCTTCTTTAATTTTTAAAATAAATCAAAATTCTTTGAGCAATGTTATAGTTCTTGCAGCAAGTTACAGTTTTCAGTATGTAAGTCTTTCACCTCTCTGGTTATATTTATTCCTAGGTTATTTTATTCTTTTAGATGTTATCATAAATGGAATTGTTGCATTAATTTCCTTTTTAGATTGTTCATTGCAGGTGTATAGAAACATAGCTGATTTTGTGTTTGTGTATGTGTGGTGATCTTGTACCCTTCCACTTTGCTGAATTCATTTATTTCCTCTGGTAGGTTTCTTGTGGTGTCTTTGCATTTTTTATATATGGGATCATGTAATCTATGAATATAGTTTACGTTTTCCTTTCTGATTTCAATGCCTTTTGTTTCTTTTTCTTGCCTGATTGCTTTTGCTAGAACATCCAGCACAATGTTGAATAAACCAAAAACCAAACCAAATGCACTGCAGTTGAGTCAGTTTTGACTCATGGGAACCTCATGTATTGCAGAGCAAAACAGAGTTCCATAGGGTTTTCTTGGCTGTGATCTTTATGGAAGAAGATTGCCAGGCCTTTCTTCCATGGTGCCACTGGGTGGGTTTGAACCACTGACCTTTAGGTTAGTAGTTGAGTGCAAACAGCTTGTGCAACCCAGGCACCATATAATTTTGAATAGCAGCAGTGAGAGTAGATATTCTTGTCTAGTTCCTGATCATAGGGGAAAAGTTTTAGTATTTCATCCCGAAGTATAATCTTAGCTGTGGGTTTTTCACAAATGGCCTTTATCATGTTAAGGAATTTCTCTTCTATTTCTAGTTTGCTAGAAATGCTTTTTTTTTTATCATGAAAGGGTGTTTGATTTTTGTCAAATGCCTTTTCTGCATCAATTGAAATGATCATGTGGTTCTTTTCCTCTGTATTACACTGGTTGATATTCTTATGTTGAACTACCCTGCATTTCTGAGATAAATCCGAGGTCACAGTATATAATCCTTTAAATGTGCTATTGGATTTGGTTTGCTAGTATTTTGTTGAGGAGTTTTGCATCTCTATTCATAAGGGTCATTGTTCTGTGGTCTTCTTTCCTTGTGATGTCTTTATCTGGCTTTGGTATCAGAGTAATACTGCCTCATAAAATAAGTTAGGAAGTCTTGCCTCCTCTTCTATTTTTTTGTAAGACTTTGAGAAGGATTGATGTAAATTTCCTTTAAATGTTTGGTAGATCTCACCAGTGAAGTCATCTGGCTCTAGACTTTTCTTTGTTGGAAGGTTTCTGCTTACTGATTCAAACTCTTCACTTGTAACAGGTCTGCTGAGATTTTCTATTTCTTCTTGAGTCAATTTAGGTAGTGTGTATACTTGTAGGAATTTGTCCATAAAGACGTGAAGTTTTGTGAAAGAAATTATACATGTGAGATTTACTTAATGAGCAGATATTGTGTATGTATGAGTATGTGTGTAATGGGGGGTGGAATTGGAATTATTTCAGTTATAATATTCCCAATAGAAATTTGTGATTTCATGTACCTATTCTCCGTGTTTTCGGTTGCAGTTTTCCTCACCTTCCCCTGCCCTCCCAATCTGTTTTCTACTCTTCTCTACTCTGTTCTCTCTACCCTGAGAGGCCGAACTTTGTAGTTGCATAACATCCTGTTGACTTTGATGAATGAGAGTTACCAGCTGGGGTGAGAGAGTGGGAGGAGAGTGAAATAACGCCCCGCTGCAGTGGTGGTAGAGGAGCACCACCTTCAACTATAGCTGCTTTCAGGGTAACCTTTGGAAAGCACTCCTTCCCTTAACCCTTCACATTAAACAGTGAGCTCCCCACTGTTGCTAGCCCTGGTGGGCTTCACCATTCCTTGTTGATTTCCCTGAACTCTGTCCACACCTTTGTAAATAATTTCTTTTTAAATTCTTCTCCACATTCCTTTGATGTGGCAATGGTTTCCTACTATCCTGCCAAGACCCTGAATGATACACCATTTTTTTAATGAGAAGTAATCATTTATTATTCTTACTCATAGATGTTTATAACCACATAAGTAGTGGACCGTCATTATGCCTCTTGCTAAACATTTTTGGAGAGAACATTGAATTCATATCAAACTACACTTAGATAGTCTTAAGCTGCTAAAGTAATTGTATGCTGTTAAGTATGTGCATTTAAAAACAGTTTTCCTGGGTAGAAGAAATCATCAAAAAATATTTAGAAAGGGCAATGACCTTTTGTAAAGGCATACCATTAAAATGTTTTACATTTTTACCTTGACCATCATTTTTCTCATTAAACAATATGCATTATTCATTAAAGAGGCCATTCATAGGGACAGGCAGCCAATTGGCAATGTGGCCTTTGCATTAAAATTTTAATGCTAAGTCTGTAATGAATATACTGAGCTACTGTGTATAAAATAATTCCCTGTCCCTCCGCTTTCTACCCATAACTGAGAAAACCACAGGGGTCTCAGTGCTGCTGTGTGTACAAGGTCCATTTCTTTCTGAATGCTTCTGTGTCCTAAATTAATAAGACTTACTCTTTCTAATCCTACTATTTTTGGATGTTCAAGTTATCTGTTTATATTTTAATTAATTAATAGATCACCTTTCCCTCTGAAGGAACCCTGCATTTTATCCATGGTGCTCTAAATCTGATCTTGTCTATTAGGGAACAAACCAGAGCTGGAAGTCTGGAGGCCTTTTTCTAGGATGCTAATGTAAAACACTGGCAAACTCAAGTCTAAAAGTCAGTAGTGGCTTACAATAGTGTATGATTCAGTGGTTCTCAGAGTATTAATAGTCCCGATCTGAGAGTTTGTTGGGAGTGCAGATTCTTGGGCTCCACCTCAGAACTACCAAATCAGAATCTCTTCGCGTGGGACCCAGCAATCTGTGTTTTAACAGCCCGCCATGTAATTCTGATCCATGCTAAAGTTTGGTAACCGCTGTACAGTTAGCTTTTCTTCTGATCTATTTCCAGCAGGGCTCAGGACTCCCCCAGCGGTGACTTTCAGGCCCTTGAGAATTCACATCCTGCTCTCACATGCTGGCTGCCTGGTTACCAAAGTTCCGCTCAGTCCACTACTCGCTTAATTCAAGCAGTAGGCATCAGAGAAATGAATACTCCATTGCAAGTCGGTCTGTTTCCTACTTACAAGCCATCTTGATTAGCAGCTCCGAACTACAATTCCCTGAACAGAAAGAAGGAACCTAAATATATACCACTCTGTAGTTTCTTGTGGGATTAGCTCGTTATCAGTCCATTTAAGAAGTCATATTCTTTCTAAATTATGTGTCCAGCTTTAACTTCCTTTTATAACATGATCATTACACTCATGACACTTTCTTTTTTTTCATTTCCAGTTGGTAGCTGTTTTCTCATGGTACTTGCCAGACTGAGTTTTAAACCTTCACTGTCTATTTTAATATCTCAATTGGTTGCAATTACATGACTGTAGAGGTTTCTTGAAGCTAGAAGCAAGTCTGCCAAGTAAAGCTTTCTGTCTGAAACTTGAATGTGACACGTTTCCTCATCATTTAAAGCACTGTTATAATTAAGGATTGGTGAACCCTATTTCAGTTTGAGTTAGTTGAAAGCCCTAATGTTTATTCAAACATCCTGGTTTCAATAAAAACTCTAAATGTGAATTGCCAGCACTTTTTCCATTAACTTTTAAACCCTTGTGTGTTTCAAGGGAAATACAGTTTGTGTGTTTCTGATTCATTTACACTTAACTCATCAGAATATTATTTTACTAGAACTAGTTCTTTTCCAAGCATCAAGTACCTCTTGAAATCTTTAGAATGTTAGTTAAAGCACTACAAAATATAAACGAACCTGAAACTCAGAAAAGTTGAACCATATTTGGCTTTGTTTCTGAACTTGGCCCCAGATGCCTTATGCTGAAAGGCATAATAGATTAGCAGTCCTCTTTTTACTTTTCCAGAGAAGTACTACTATTTTCTGTGTACCACTGGACACAATCACTTGTACAGTATTGGGAGTAATTATAAAGAACATAAGTGAACATAAACTACATTTAGTACCAAGGTTTTAGTTTCAGTGATGGGGAGACCCCTTTACTAAAATGTCCACAGGAAGAGAAGCTGTATGCTCTTTTAAACCTGGAACTTGGAAAACATGGATGGAAACTAAGTGGTTAGCTGCTGTCCTGAAGGCTGCACACAGTAAATTTCTGAGAGCAGGGTATTTAGTTCATTTAATCAGGCTCGTCTTGAAAATGTGACATTCTGGGTTACTGGATTAACAGATATGTATGTACGAATAACTGGTTCTTATTTATTGTTAACACGTCTGTATTAGTCATGGTCCAGTCAGAAAAACAGACCTACTTTTTGTATTTCAACAGAGAGAATTTAATATAAGGAACTTCTTGTTGTTGTTAGGTGCCATTGAGTCGGTTCTGACTCATAGCGACCCCATGTACAACCGAACGAAACACTGCCCAGTCCTGTGCCATCCTCACAATCCTCACACCATGTGACTGTCAGTTTGTTGTGCTGTGGTGGTTTGTGTGTTTCTGTGATGCTGGAAGCTATGCCGCCGGTATTTCAAATACCAGCAGCACCTTTGGTGGACAGGTTTCAGTGGAGCTTCCAGACTAAGACAGACTAGGAAGAAGAACCTGGCGGTCTACTTCTGAAAAAATTAGCCAGTGAAAACCTTATGGATAGCAGTGGAACACTGTGTGATGTAGTGCCAGAAGATGAGCCCCTCAGGTTGGAAGTCGCTCAAAATATGACTGGGGAAGAACTGCCTCCTCAAAGTAGAGTCGACCTTAATGACATGGATGGAGTCAGGACCTTCATTTGCTGATGGGCACGATTCAAAATGAGAATAAACAGCTGCAAGCATCCATTAGTAATTGGAACATGGAATAAATCTTGGAAAATTGGAAATTGTCAAAAATTAAATGGGATGCAGAAAGATTGATAACCTAGGCATTAGTGAGCTGAAATGGACTGGTATTGGCCATTTTAAATCGGACAGTCATGTGGTCTACCAAGCCAGGAATGACAAATGGAAGAGAAATGGTATCGCATTCATTGTCAATAAGGACATCGCAAGATCTATCCTGAAGTACAACACTGTCAGTGATAGGATAGTATTCATATGCCTGCAAGGAAGACTAGTTAATATGACTATTATTAAAATTTATGCACCAACCACTAAAGCCAAAGATGAGGAAATTGAAGATTTTCCCCAACTTCTGCAATGTGAAATTGATCTAACATGCCATCAAGATACACTGATAAATATTGGTGACTGGAATATGAAAGTTGGAAGCGAAGAAGAGGGATCGGTAGACAGAAAATATGGCTTTGGTGATAGAAACGACACTGAAAATCGCATGATGGAATTTTGCAAGACCAACAACTTATTCATCGCAAATACCTTTTTTCAACAACATAAACGATGACTGTACATATCGACCTTACCGGATGGAAAACACAGGAATCAAATTGACTACATCTGTAGAACAACGATGGAAAAGCTCAATGTCATCAGTCAGAAAAAGGCCAGGGGCCGACTTTGGAGCAGACCCTCAATTGCTAATATGCAAGTTCAAGTTGAAGCTGAAGAAAATGAAAACCAGTCTGGGAGAGCTAAAATATGACCTTGAGTATAGGGAACTAGTTTAAAAAACAAAACAAAACCAAATTTGATTCCAACTCATGGTTACTCCATGTGTTACAGACTAGAACTGCTCCAAAGGGTTTTCTTGGCTGTGATCTTTATGGAAGTAGATCACCAGGCCTTTGCTCTGTGGTGCTGCTGGCTAGGTTCAAACTGCTAACCTTTAAGTTAATGCACAAGAACAAACCATTTGTGCCACTCAGGGACCTAGTTAAACAGGTATTAAACCAAACCAGTTGCTACTGAGTTGATTCTGACTTATGGCAACCCCAAGTGTGCAGAGTAGAACTGCACTCCATAGGATTTTTAAGACTGTGAACTTCCAGAAGCAGATCGCCAGCCTTTTCTTCCAAGGCACATCTGGGTGAGTTGGGACCACCAACCTTTCAGTTAATAGATGAGCATTTAACCATTTGTATCACCCAGGGACATTAGAAGACTCAACAAGCAAAATGGGAGAACTGAAGTCACACAGAGCTAATAACTACAGGAAGAAACCACCACCCCTAAGGAACAAAGGGAAGAAGTTGGGGTTATCGAACCTGAAAGCCTAGAGAAGCGACCTCACGGAGCTGGAGCTCAGACATCTGAGAATGGGGTGGTGCTGTTTGGCTCGTGTTGGTACTTCTGAGTCCTGTTTGATGTCGTGGATTCTGGGAGTGCTGAAAGAAGCTAGGTACTAGAAACAACTGCTGTTGCCAGGGTGAACCAGCCAACTGGTGTCGAGTTGGCTCGTGGTGACCCCATGTGTGTTAGAGTTGAATTGTACTCTGTGGGGTTTTCGATGGCTGATTTTTTGAAAGTGGATCACCAGGCCTTTCTTCTGAGGTGCCTGTAGGTAAACTCGAACCTCCCACCTTTTGGTTAGCAGCCGAGCTCATTGAGTGTTTGCACAACCCAGGGACTCTGTTGCCAGGGTAAAGGGACCATTATTCTTAGTTATGGTCCAATCTGGATTCCTGATGAGACAACTTATGAGTGACATATTGGTTAAGCACTCAGCTGCCAACCAAAAGGTCAGTGGTTCAAACTCACCAGCTGCTCCATGGGAGAAAGACATGGCAGCTATAACCTCATCATCTAATCAAGTAAATGGTTTCATTTTTTTCCACACACTCATTCAATTTTATTTACGTCCTGCTCTTATTGTCATTTTAAACTCACAATCCTAGAATTTTGTCTTTGAGTACATGAGTGAAATAGAACCAAAATTTTTTTAATGTGGACTTTGTTTTTGTTTTTTTAAGAAATACATATACAGAAGGAAGGAAGCAATTTTAAATAAAATCAGACTATTACGAAATAGTGTTAAGGATGTTTTACAGCTGTAGATTGTAGCACTAAAAGGAAAGCGTAGCTGTGTTTATAAAGTTGTAAACAGAAATATAATTCCATGTTCCTTGATCCTCTCTTCCTATTTATACTGCTTTTATGCAGGTTAAAGTGAAAATATTTATAGAATAAGATATGGTTATGGCCCCTGATGCAGGCATATGCTCACCCTTCACTTTATAATATTCCTGTACTGAAATAGAGCACTTAGTTTATAATCTCATGAAGGAAAAAAAAATGTCATCAAACAATTCTGGGGAAGACTTTAAAGGAGTCTTTTTAAGTATATATTTTTGAGCCTTGACAGTCCCTGGAAATACGGATAGCTTGCGTTCTCTGAGTAACAGTGTATCATTGTGATGCCAGTTTGTTTTAGATGTTCATTTAGTAAAGCAGTGTACACATTCGGTGAGATAAATATTACTGGTGAATTGTTTTTCCAACACTCTTCTAATCAAAAGTGACAGTGGATGTCCTCTCCTTTATTTCTTAAACAGTCACAGTTTTCATGACTTTTTTTTTTTTTTTTTTTTTTTACTTTTTCCATCAAAACATATAGCGTTGGCATCTGTAGGCTTCAAGGTGTTTTATTCTCTAGCCCTCCCCATCCCCATCACTAAAAGTGGGTGGCAATCGACTATTTTCCCCTTGGGATATTGTGGGAATAGGCTGCCTTTATGTGTATTATTTTCTTAGTTAATGAGCTTTGGAAGACAAAAAGCTATCAGTCTGCTACTCAGTGAATTGCTTCAACAACAAAATACCCTTAGGGGAACCACATGGTCTGGTAGAGTAGACGGCATTGCTTCGTGTTTAGACTCTTCCAGGGAAAATGAATTGGAAAGTTAGAGCTGTTGCAGCATGGGAGCGTTCCAGGGGGAGGGCCACGATCAACTGGAAAAGGGAAATGTGAATTTGCAGTAACTATTTGGTCTTCCCACTCCAGTAGCAGAAAATGTTCAACTTGTGTCTGGTCTGAAGCCTTCAGTCACAACGGAATTTCAGTAGAAGTCTCTCACAGAGGGCATAAATGTATGCTAAGGCAGCCTTCCGTTGGCCCGTTCGTGAATCTGAAGGAGGTGCTGAGCCAACACACTGTCCTAGAAGGCATCTTTTTCTCTATTTTTTTCCTCTCAAGAAAATGATCCCAACGAGAGGGGCATTATTCTGTCAATATAAGTGCCCTTGGGATGTCATTGAAGTATTTTTTTTTATTCCTCACCCCACCCTCCTCCCAAATTAAAAAAAAAAAAAATGCTTTTATGAAGTCAAGAGAAGCCTTTGAATATGGTTGCTCTGACAGTATATAAGGTGGGAAAAAGCTGTCAAGGCATCAATCACGTGTCAATGCTACAGAAACTTTACAATGTCAGTGAAAATTTCCCCATTAACGCTCAGGATTTTCTGTTTGCGGGAACCATGAAAGTCACCATACAATCTCTACAGCTCCAATTCATTACAACAAATATCATTGAGGAATATTTTTCTGGTTGGGTCAGTTTCTCACTGTACCTGTTAAAAGTGAAGTCATAATTTAAAAAAAAAAATTGAAATGTTGCCTTCATTTGGAGAACATGAAAAAGAAGAAAGAATATGAATTGGTTTGTGATTGAATGGAGGTGATTTTATAATCAGGGAAAACTACGTATAGTCTACATTGCTGTGATTTTTTTTTTTTTTTAAAAGGTGTTTCTTCTCAGTATTAAATAGGGAAGCTTTAGTGATACCAAAATACTCCTTGAAACTGACCTTTTGTTTGTTTCAACACACAGTTTTCAGGGCTATGTAAGGCAGCATTCAATAAAATTTAAATCAGAAGAAATGTATTAGTCCATTTATATAAATCACTGTCTTATATCTTCAAGAATAATATTACTAACAATACTGTACAGTGCTTTCTGTGTGCTAGGCACCGTTCTAAATGCTTTTCATGTATTCATTTACTTACTTCTCATAATCTCCTTACAGAAGTGATCTATTATTATCCTCACTTTACAGAGAGCAAACCGAGGCACAGGAAAGTTAAGTAACTTGCCCACATACAAGTGGCATAGCCAAGTTTGAAGCTTAGGCTGTCTGGTTCCAGAAGCTGTGCTCCTAATCACTGTATTATATTGTCTCATGCACCCCTGCCACCACTAAGGGATCATGCTTAAATTGGTTTAGGGTAGGATCTGGGCACTCACGGTATTTTAAAGCTTCTCAACTGATCCTAATGTGCAGTTGGGGTACAATGAATTGCTTTTATATGGCCTTTTTAGCCATGGTCTTGTAACTCCTATAATCTTGCAGGAGATTAGTCCATTTGTTACACAAATAGTGACTTGAAAATCCACCCAATAGGGTTGAGCCCCTTGTGGTCCGGCTAGGGGATTAGTTGAGTTTGCCTTCCTGTTAGGCTTATATAAAGACTAATCCTACTGAGGTTGGGGGAACCTCACTACCATCAAGAGAGTCTGGAATAGAGTGTGTCCTTTGGACCCAGGGTACCTACTCTGAGAACCTCCTAGACCTGCAAGAAAGAGCTGTAACAGTGAAGACAGAGAGATGAGAAGGTGGAGAGAGAGAGAGTGGCAGCGGGCTGGCTGGCCCATGGAGACGAGGCAGTGGCTTTGTGTAGGAGGTTGTCGTGGCACGCCTCTGGGCAGGAGGTTTGCCTGCTGTTAAAGAGCTGTAACACTTGTCTGTGCAGGGCAGAGGCCTGAGTGTGCTTTGTGCAACACACCTTCCCCAATGGGCAGCATGGTGGGAGTCACGCGGGTCCTCAGGCAGCAGGAGCCCGGGTAGAATGGCAGCAAGAGAGAGAACTACGTAGGCCTGCGTAGCGTGGCGGGAGCCGGGTGGAGTCCTAGAAGGACCTAGCAGGAGAGGCTTGGTAGATGCTGTTTTTCCCACTGCTGAGGTGAGGCCCAGCAGCAGAACAGGAGCCTCAGGATCTATGCAAGCCCTCCAGGCGACGTGGTGGTAGTCAGAGGCAGTGGTGATGTGAAGACAGCATCTGACCTGAACCATGGCGCACCGGCCCCAGGGACATAAGAATGGACATGGGTAATTTGGGCAAGGGTAAGCATTTCCCCTTTGAGAATATGTTGTTATTGTTTGCTGCTTGCTTTCCGTCAACAATACTAATGACTTTAACTTTGCCAATACTGTGTAAGCATCTCGTGGGTCCACCTTGATCACAGATGAACATAGCCCCCATGGAATGGTTGATGCTGGTGGGTGTATATGTCTCATTCCTAGCAGTCTTATGGCTGCCTGGAAGTTTGAGGCACAGCCTGTCTGCATGTGCAATGCAGATAGACAGATAAGCCCAAATAGCAATCAGGTTGAGAATTCCTAGGCTAGAGCTTTATTCTTGTTGTTGTTAACTGTCCTCGAGTCAGCCCCCAACTCATGGAGACCCCATGCACAGTGGAGCGAAGCACTGCTCGGTCCTGCGCCATTCCCATGATTGGTTATTGATCGAACCCTTGTGATCCATAGGGTTTTCACTGGCTGAGTTTCAGAAGTAGATCATCAAGCCTTTCTTCCTAGTTTGTCTTAGTCTGGAAGCTCCGCTGAAACTTGTTCAGTATCACAGCAACACGCAAGCTTCCACTCATAAACGGGTGTTCACTTGAGGTGCATTGGCCTGGAATCTAACCCAGGTCTCCACAAAGAAGGTCTAAATTCTACCACTGAGCCACTAACCATAGGGAAATAATAAAACACGAGCCTGGGTGCCTTGAATCTCAGTCTGTCTAGAGAAGTTTGGCCTTGATTTAGTAAGTGATAGAAGCCATGGAAGTTGACGGGAATTACATGAGCAGAGTTTATTTTAAGACGGTTAGTCTGGTAAAGTTCTTGGTAACTAGCTAGCTTGTAGAATGTTATGGTAGGTCATACTGCTTCTAGCTGACTTTGGTTTCACAGTTGATCCTGTGGACAAGGGACACTCCAAAGGTGGTACGTTTCACACCACAAAGGGGAACTTAAATATAGACTGGAGAGAACAATGCATTGGAGATGCCACATCCCAAGGGTAAGGAGTCATGCAATGAACCAGACAGGTGCTTGGGGACAGTCAAGGATGTTATAGAAAGTAAGAATCATGGACCAATCAAATCAACTGATGACATTCCATGATTATTTTTTAAAAATGTATTTATTTCTATGTTTACAGGTCACAAAAGTTCTGGTGAATCTCTAATTTATATCAACCTTCCCTTCTCTCAAAATGTTATAACACATATCAGTATCTATAGCCTCAGACACACCACTTTGTCTGAGCCTCATTTTCCTCATTTGTTTGTAAAATATAAGGTTTGGAGGGTCTCTAAGTGCTTTTCAACATAGACTTTCTGACTCTGGGATTTCGGATTTGCTCCTCTAGATTGTAAAGCCCCTTACCCAAGTGGAGAGCTCCAGGGGAGGAAGGAGCTCTTTCCAGAAGATAAAACTAGCGCATTAGAATTGGGCAATAATGGAAAATGGAATCCTCATTCCTCTTCTTGTTGAGACAGGCACTGGTGATCCATCTTTTGCCTCTGTCACCCTAATTTAGGTCATTCCTATTGTGAGGCTTCTCAAATAGTACCTGTCTGGGTATAAAATTTATGCTGAAGAAGCATTAATGCAAGCTGTTAATAAGATGAAGAACTTAACAGTATGCGGTTATCTGGGGATGATATATTTTATATACTCGAGACATGTTTAATTAGCTTTACAGGAGTCAAATTGGCTTGGGTGGTAATGAAGCTTTCTTTCCATCCCTTTCTCCTGTCATCTGCTACACTAACAAAAAAAAATATTCAAGAAATTTCCTTTTAATTTTGGTATATTTGTAAATCAGTCTGTCTCTGTTCCTGCAAAACCAATCTGTTTTGAAAAATCCAGTTCTTGCCAAAGATGGAGGGTGGGGAGCAGGCGGGGAGCTTATCAAGAAACATACAATGGAACAACTAATAGAGCTGATAGGTGCTAGAGCTCCTCAAATACTGAACATGCATCATTTTGAAACAGAGTTACTAAATATTTAATAAGTATTTATATCTGAGCAGCACCCCAGAGCTTTATAACCTTTGATATTCACTCCCATTGTGCAGATAAGGATACTGGCTTCACAGTTTGAGCAATTTGCTCAAAGTCTAAAGCTTTAAGTGTTTGGTCCAAGACTCAAAACAAATATTCTGACCCAGAAACCTAACTCCTTTCAAATGGAAAGATCCAAGTTTAATTTATGAGGGCCATTCCCTTACTTAATGAATAAAAGAATAAAGTTGACTATCATATTTTTTACGCAAATAACATGCACCTTCTGCGTTTGTTTGCCACCTGTGTCCTCCCTTGCCCCCACAAGGTGCCTTCACAAGTGCCACCACGCCAATCCTTTTCCACATGTTGCCGTAAAAAAATTAGCACAGTGCTTACGAAAATACCTCGGGGGCGGGATGGCTTAGCCGGCAAACAAACACAAAAGGCACGCATTATTTGTGTAAAAGTACGGTAACCCAGTGGTACTTTTGAACTTCCCAGATTGGAATAAAGCTAGACAGGGTTTTGTTTCTGGTGTGTCCATCCGTTCAGAGCTAAGGAAGAAACATGATGAGCTTAAGGATGAATTTAGAATTTTATACCAAAGCCCTTTATACCAAGTATTTTTGTACTTATGACCTCTGTTATTCTCTCAATATGCCTTTGGTGGGCCAGGCATTTTGATTGCACTGTATATCCTTTAGGTCTGGGTGGCACAAATGGTTTGTGCTTGGTTACTAATCGAAAGGTTGGCAGTTTGAACCTACTCAATGGTACCATGGAAGAAAGGCCTGGAGATCTGCTTCCATAAAGGTCACAGCCAAGAAAACCCTACGGAGCACAGTTCTGTTTTGTAACACACGGTGTTGCCATGAGTTGAAATCAGCTTGACGGCAGTGGGCTTTTACAGGTATATCATTTTGAGAGTCTTGTCCAAGGTCCCACACATGGCCAGTATTAATGCAAGCCCAGGAAAATGCTGCCCTGACCTCCAACCAGGGCAACCATGAAGTTTTATCCAAAATTTCAATAACTAATTGTTCTAATAGAGACAAGACTGAAGCAGGAAGTAGAAAAGTAAAGATCCCTTCAAAAGTGACAAAAAGTTGAATGATGTAGGTCGTTACCTGTTGTAATGTATTTAAAAAAAAAAAAAAGAAGTGGGAAATTTAGAAATCGTCAGAAGAATAAACACCTTAGCAAGAGCCATTATTTCCTTTGACAAAGACAGGCCTTTGGTTAAAATTCTGGTGTTCCAACTCCCAGAAAATGTCTGATTTTCTTCTTTTTGAAAGAATCATAGGAGGTAAAATAAGGGGAAAATTCTTACAATGTATGTTTCTGTTTTAAGAATTAGAGAGTTGATAAGTTGTGTCTAATAAGAATGATTACCTGTGTCTACGGTAATGGATTGCTTCATTCACAAAAGCACTTTGAGTGTTTGCCGTATATTGAGAGAATTCAAAAGAAGGCTCAGCCACAAGTATTTGACACACTTACTTTGTGGCCTATTCCTACTGACTTGCGTGTTTGGGTGTTTGACTTGGGTGTTTGACTTGGGTGACTAGTCTTGGGTGTTTAACCTTTGGAAAATATGGTAAGAAGAAATAGCCTTGGGTTTTAACAAATTCTTGGGTTTATTTTTAAATATATATTTTGTAGGACTTTTACCTTTTCTTAAGTACGTTTGTTTATTTATTCCACCATCATTCAGCATTGTTTGGTGCAAATACTTTCCCTAAAAGATTTAATGTAGATGCAGGGACAATAAATAACTGTCAAAGGGTGTGCCACTCTGCCTGGAATGGTGGTAAGGAAGGATTTAGAAGTTACTTCTGAGCTTACTAGACAAGAATCCTATGAGTTGATACCTCCTGTGGCCTCAGGTGGGGATTGAGGAGGAGAGTGGGAGCACATGAGTCAAAATATACATTCAGGGAAAAATAAATGACAGTGCTTATGAACCACAAGAGTGATACATATATAGTAATTTACGGAAGAGTTTAGAAGGGAAGCATCCGTACAGGAATGGGATGCTAGTGGATTCCATAGGAGCTCGTGGAGCTTAAAGAATGAGTAGATATTGTGAGCAGGAGATCTAGAGTCCTTTAGGTAAAGAGAATGATTGCATAATATGCCAAATTAAGAATGTCTAGGGGCAGTAATTTAACCAAAATAGCTCTAGCTAGGCTCATTTTGGAAAAGCCTGATAGTAGAGTTTGGAAATATAGCTAATAATCATAGCTACCAATCAGGAGGCATTTATTCTGTGCCTAGTGTTTTGCTAAGCGCTTTGCATGCTCTGCCTCCTTTAATTCTCATAATGATCTTGCAAGGCGATATCATCATCATTGACGCTATGCTATAGATGAGGGAAGGAGCCCTTGGTGGTACAGTGGTGAAGCACTCAGCTACCAACCCAAAGGTCGACAGTTCGAACCCACAAACTGCTCCACAGGAGAAAGATGTGGCAGTCTGCTTCCGTAAAGGTTACAGCCTTGGAAGCCCTATAGGGCAGTTCTACTCTGTCCTTCAGGGTCGCTATGAGTCGGAATCAACTTCATGGCGGTGGGTTTATTTATTTATTTATTTTAATAGATGAGGCGTGTACTGCTCAGAGAGGTAAAATCATTGCTCAAGCACACAGCAGGTAAGTGGCACAGCCAGATTTGAAGCCATAACTGTCTGACTCCAGAGTTCACGTTCTTATAACCTCATAGATTTTGCCTCTTTGCTAGGTAGGATGGAACCAGACTTTGTAGGGTCTTGAATGCCAGACTGGATTTAAAAAAAAATTTTTTTTAAATAACTTTATTGACGTATATTTGGCATATCAGATAATTCTCCCTTTCTAATTGTACAATTTAAACATTTTTAGTAATTTACCAGGTAGTACAACCATCAATATAAATCAGCTTTAGAACTTCTGTAGGAGCCCAGTATGATTCTTCATGCACATTTACTCTTAATCTTTATCCCCCTCCCCACCTCCACCCACAGCAACCACTAATCCACTTTCTATTTTTATAGCTTTCCCTTTTCTAGGTATTTCCTATAAACGGAATTGTACAGTATGTAGTATTTTGTGTCTGGCTTCTTTTACTGAGTGTGATGTTTTTGAGCTTTGTCAATGTTGTAACCTGTGTCCGTAATTCATTCCTTTTTATTGTTGAATAATATTTCAGTGCATGCGTACACCACATTTTGTATATTCATTCACAGTTAATGGACTTTTAGGTTGTTTTCAATTTTCGGTTGTTATGTGTAGTGCTACTTATACAAGTCTTTGTGTGGATATATGTTTTAATTTTTCTTGGGTATACACCTAGGAGTGGAGTTGCTGCATTGTATTGCAAATGCATGATTTAACTTTAAAAAAAAAAAAAACCACAAAAACCTTGCACAACTGCTTTCCAAAGTGGCTGTACCATTTTATATTCCCACCAGCAATGGATGAGTATTCCTATTTCTCCACATCTTTTCCAGCATTTATTATTGTCTGTCTTTTTTTATAGCTATTCTAGTGAGTGTAAATTAGTATCCCGTTGTGGTTTCAATTTGCATTTGTCTATGTGAAATGATGTTGAACAACTTTTCTTGTGCTTATTAGCCATCCATATATCATCTTTGGTGAAAAGTCTGTTCAAATCTTCTGCCCATTTTTTTATTGCATTTTTTTTTTCTTACTATTGAGTTGTGAGGGTTCTCTGTGTATTCTGGAAATGAGTCTTCTGTCAGATATGTGTTTCACAAATATTCTATCCCAGTCCATTGCTTCTCTTTCTTTTCTCAGTGGTATCTCTGGAAGTACAAAATTTTTAATACTGATGAGATTCAATTTAACCATTTTTTTCTTTTATGGACCATGCTTTTAATATCATATCTAAGAAATCTTTACCTAATCCAAGGGCTTGAAGGTTTATTTCTGGACTCCATTCCCTCCCATTAATCTATATGTGTATCCTTGTGCCAGTACCATGCTGTCTTGATTTAACTGTTGCTTTATATTAGATTTTGAAATAGGGAAGTGAAAGTTCTCTAACTTCATTCTTTTTCAAAATTGGTTTGGCTCTTCTAGCTTTTTTCCATTTCCATGTTGATTTTAAGATCAGCTTATCAATTTCTGCAAAAAAAAAAAAAAAAATCCTGAAGGAAATTTAATAGGGGTTGCATTGAATCTATAGATCAATTTGGGGACAACTGCCGTCTTAAAAACACTGCGTATTCCAATGCATGAACATGGAATGTCTCTCCATTTGTTTAGATCTGTAATTTTTCTCAACAGTGTTTTGTAATTTTCAGCCTGCAAGATTTCTACTTATTTTACTAAATTTATTCCTAAGCATTTTAGTCTTTTTCATTCTTTTGTAAAACGTATTGTATTCTTAATTTCATTTTTGGATTTTTTTCTGAAAAAAATTCAGTTGATTTTTGTAGTTGACCTTGAATGCTGTGATCTTCTTGTACTTGTTTACTAGCTCGAAACTTGTGTGTGTGTGTATTTGTTAGGATTCTCTACATATAGAATCACATCGTCTGCAAATAAAGGCACTTTTACTTCTTTTCTGATTGGGATGCCTTTTATTTCTTTTTCTTGCCTGATTACACTGGCTAGAATCTCCAGTATAATATTGAAATGAAGTGGTGAGAATGGGCATCCCTAACTTGTTCCCAATCTTAGGAGATGACCTGCAGTCCTTTACCATTTAGTATGATGTTCATTTAGGTTTTTCATAGATGCCCTTTTTCATGTTGAGGAAATTCCTTTTTATTCCAAGCTTGTAGAGAGTTTTTTTAATCATGTATGGAATTTGGATTTTGTTAAATGGTTCTTTTGTGTCTGTTGAGATGATCGTGTATTTTTTTGTCCTTTTTTACTATTAATATGGTGTTTTACATTTATTGCTTTTTAGGTATTAAGCCATCTTTGCTCTCCAGGAATAATTCCAACTTGGTTATTGTGTTTAATCTTTTTTATATGTCATTCAGTTAGGTTTGCTAATATTCTGTTGAGGATTTTTGTATCTATTATCATGAGAGAAAGTGGTTTTCTTCTTTAGTGATGTCTTTGTCTGGCTTTGGTATCAGGGTGATACTGCCCTCACAGAATGAGTTGTACAGCGTTCTTTCCTCTTCTATTTTCTGGAAGAGTTTATGGAGTATTGGTATTATCGCTTCTTAGATGATTTATAGAATTCATCAGCAAATCCATCTGGGCCTGGGCTTTTTGTGGGAAGCTTTTCAATTACTAATTCATTTTCTTTATTTGCTATAAATCTATTCAGATTTCCTATTTCTTCTTGAATCAGTTTTGGTAATTTATATTTTTCTAGGAATTTGTCCATTTCATCTGGCTTGTTCAATTTTTTGGCATAAAGTTGTTCTTATGTAAAAATAAATGTCTCATAAGTAAATATCTTACCCATTGCCGTCAAATTGATTCTGACTCACAGTGACCCTATAGGACAGAGTAGAACTACCCCATCGAATTTCCAAGGAGCGGCTAGTGGATTTGAACTGCTGGCCTTTTGGTTAGCAGCTGAGCTCTTAACCACTGCACCACTAGAGCTCCAAGTAAATATCTAATAAATAAATAAAAATATCTAATATTTCTAATCTAAATAATCCTTTGAATTTCTGAAGGGTTAGTGGCAGTATCCCCTCTTTCATTCCTAATTTTGGTGATTTTTTTTTTAACGGGCTAATCTTAGTTTGTCAGTTTTATCAAATACTTTCAAAGAACCAAGTTTTGGTATCATTGATTTTGGTAGTTCCCAAAGTAATTGCCTTGTATAATTTAGCCATTCACCCCCAAAACCTGTGAATTCTTTTTTTAGGGCAATTTTCTGGAGGTAACTGGCAAAATAGTCCCCTTACCTCTAAAAGATTGATTAATAGGAGACACTGATCCATCAGTTTTGTAGTAGTTGTGTTGATGGGTTTTGGTTCATAAAAAGCTTATTTTTCCATTGTTACTAAGTCCTGTGTTTGTCATTTAAGGGGAGATGAGTGGTAAGAATCTGAGATTATGACCCAGACAAACAAATGTCCATATTTTAATTCTGCATCTAATAAGCTGTGTTATTTTGAGAAAGTTACTTAATGTTTTTTCTGAGCTATAGTTTCCTCTTCTGCACAATAAGGGTAACAAAGCTTGCTTCTCCATGTTGATATAAGAATAAAAAGAGAACGTCTATAGAACCTCTAGCACAATGGCAGGTGGAAAGTTGTGTTCGGTTAATAGTAACTATGGTTATCATCCTAAAGGACGTACCTGAGAACAACTAAGTCTTCAAGAGGTGAGCCCTCTTCTTCTTTTCTGGGACCTGAAGGAATTTACTGAGGTGAATTTCATTTGTTGCACGAATTTTATGAACTTTGCACCTACACTATTTCTGATTAGGTCAAGTGGTTCCTCTGAGATTTCTCCACTGTCACTGCAGAGGGCAAGCAGTGATAGAGCAGGTAGAGCTCATGACCTCCCACAACTGTAGCAAACAGGGCTGCTAAAGTAAAGCAGGGTGCATAGTGTAGTGGGCATAGGCCCTGGAGGCAGGTTATCTGGGTTCTGTGTGACCCTGGCCAATTTTTTTAACCTCTCTGTACCTCAGCTTCCTCATCTATAAAATATTGTTGTTAGGTGCCGTTGAGTTGATTCCATCTCATAGTGGCCCCATATGACAGAGTAGAAAACCCCATAGGGTTTCCTTGGCAGTAATCTTTATAGAAGCAGATTGCCAGGACTTTCTCCCATGAAGACATTGGGTGGGTTCAAATTGCCAACCTTTAGGTAAACAGTTGAGTGCTCCTTCATCTATAAAATAGAGATGATAATAATAGAACCTACCACAGAGGATTAAGTGAATTCACACATGTAAAGTTCTTAAAAGAGTGCTTGGCACACAGCAAGTTCTACATACATTTTAATGTTATTGTTCTTGCTGTTGTTATTTGGGTTCCACATAAAAGTTCCTTAGAAAAAGAAATTGGAAGCTTTAAAAAATAAACTTGAAAAACATTCCTTTATATGATTGAAGCTGGCAGCAGGATATTTTTTGGAACCAGATAATTTATGTCTGCTGTTTTGGGGTATTTCCACTAGACGACAATATTCACTGGAAAGCCCAGAGGATGTAAGTTCTCTGGGAATGTGGAGTAAGGGTTTCAGAACTTATTATGAACAAGACCCCGGGTGATGCAAACTGGGCTGCTAACCGAAAGGCTGGAGGTTTGAGTCCACCCAGAGGCACCTTGGAAGAAAGGCCTGGTGATCTAATGAAAAATCAGACAATGAAAACCCTAAGAAGCATAGTTCTACTCTGACACATATGGAGTCATCATGAGTCAGAATGGACTCAATGGCAACTGGTTTTGTTTGTTTTGTTTCTTTCTTTTTTTACTGTCTATTAACAAGCCAATCATTTATTCAGAAAAACAAAGTTTTTAATTAAAATGTAATTGTGTCAGTTATATAGCCATTTTCAAGATGATACAGAAAGAGCAAGGCTTGGTGCAGCTTTACCAAATAATCTAGGCTAATGTAGGAAGTTGTCCTCTAGAAATTTTATGGAGAAGCTCATTGCTGGACACTTTGCCCTGCTTTACCTGTCAAGGATCAGGAATTTCTCTGAAGAACAAGGAAATTGAAGATGTTTCCCTGTCTGTTCTTCTAAGTTCTTTCAAAGTTCTTTCTCATCCAATTTACCATTCACGCAGGGGCTGTTAGAATGGACATGTTTCCCAAAATTCCATGCATCACATTCTCAAAGTGATTGCCACGGGAAGGTGTGCCACCCAGCTCTCCAGGTGTTTTAACCAAGAAGCATTCTGAGGAGAAAGAACAGGAGCCTGTGACAGTTGAGATTTCCTACTAATCAATTATGGCACGCTTAGGCAAAATATTTAAATGCTCGGAGCCTTACTTTCTTCATCTGTAGGACTCCGGAACTGCACCAAATGATCCCCTTGCAGTGTGTGGCTTCTGTGTGTAACTTCTAGGAATTCAGAGGCAGGCACTGGGATGGAGGCATTGTTTTGTATTCTGTTGGCTAAGACCACAGGCACTGAGGTCAGATGCGGAGCTGAACCTCAACTCTGCACTTGATTGGCTGTGTGATATTGGGCAAGTTAATTTACATTTTTGAGCCCATTCTTAAGCATCCATATATGAAGGTAAAAATTTCTAACTATTAGGGTTTTACATGGTGAGTAACTTTCCTAAAAAGAAGAGGCTCTGTGGTAGCTATTATTATGATGGTGGCTTGCCTCTTTTAGGTTGAAAATTGCTTTTAACAGCTGGCAGAATATCAGCCAGTTCTAGACCGTTTTGCTTTCTCATATCCTATTTTTAATGTAGCTATCTAGAAGATATGTTCTTTTAAATAGTAAATTTTATTCAAAAAGAACAAAAAGATGAAAACCAAACCCATTACCATCAAACCAATTAAGACTCATGGCGACCCCATGTGTTACAGTAGAACAATATACCACAGTCATGTCTAAACCATTGATCACAGTGCCATATTCACCACAGCATTCTTTTGTAAAGTTATGGTCCTGCTAAAAGCTGTTAACCTTCAGGGTGGCCAACACAGTGGTCAGTGCTCCCCTAGAGGCAGGGAGTGATTTAGGAACAGCAGGGTTGGATTTGAAAGTCTATCCACACTCCACAGGCCACTTCAGATTTGAATACTAATGCTGAGTTTAAGCCTTCTAAGTCCAGATTGACTGTGTAGCAATTTTCCCTTAGAATCATCAACACCAAACACTCACCTAGGGCAAAAATTCAGTAAATCCTAATTCCTTGAAGTCTGTGGTGTATAGAATAAGCACCTTAGCAGGTCTTCTTTTCCTTTCCCTCCAGGAAAAGGGGATATTGGAAGTGAGCAGTGCTAGAAATTATTATATTTTGTTGGTATTAATTACTTTAGTTGACCAAATAGCCTTATCTTCTGTATCAGAGCTGTCTAAAACAAATATATCTGTGAGCCACAAATGTGAGAAATGTAAAAAACTTAAAACTTTTCTAATAGCCACATTTAAAAAGGTAAACAAAACCAAAAACCAAGCCAAACTTGTTGCTGTTAAGTCGAATCCAACTCAAGCACTCTACAGGACAGCGTAGAACCACCCCTACAGGGTTTTCAAGCAGGGGTTAGTGGATTCGAACTGCCAACCTTTTGGTTAGCAGCTGAGTGCTTAACCACTACGCTACCAGGGCTCAGTAAAGAAAATCAGGTGAAATTAATTTTAATAGTATGTTTTATTTAACACAATATATCCAAAATATTATCATTTTTGTATGTAAACCAGATAAATATTATTTTGTTGTAATTTATTTTTTGTTGCTGTTGAGAATGTACTCAGCAAAACATACACCAGTTCAATAGTTTCTACGTGTACAATCCACTGTCATTGATTACATTCTTTGCGGGTTGTGCAACTATTCTTAACCCTCCTTTTCTGAGTTGTTCCTTCTTCATTAACATAACTCACTGCCCCTGAAGATTCTTATCTAATCCTTTGCTTTGTTTTGTTAATTTGATCCCAATATATAGATCTTTAAAGGGCGTAATGCTCAAGGCAGACTTTCTTTACTGGTTAAGCTAAACTCTATATAAATATTATTGAGATATTTTATATTCTTTTTCTACCAAGTCTTTTAAATCCAATATGCATTTACAGCACATCTCAATTTGCACTAGCCATGTTTCAAGTACTCAATAGTCACACGTGAATAATGGCTACGCTATATTGAATGGAGCAGTTCTATATACTGGCATATTAAACGCTATTTCGCTAACAAATGTTAAATAAGTAGGTTGGTACTCTGGGCATGTTATCAGGAGGGATCAGTCCCTGGAGAAGGACATCATGCTTGGTAAAGAAGAGGGTCAGCAAAAAAGAGGAAGACCCTCAACGAGTTGGATTGACACAGTGGGTGCCACAGTGGGCTCAAACATAGCAACAATTGTGAGGTCGGTGCATGACCGGGCGGTGGTTCGTTCTGTTGTACATGGGGTTGCTATGAATCGGAACCGACTCGATGGCACCTAACAACAACAACAACAGATTGGTTGAAAGACAAATAATTTGTTATGTGCTACGTAGTAATAAGCACAGAATATAGTCAGACATTTTTGAATATAAGTAACATTTAAGCAGAATTCTATCATCTAATAAGTGATCTTCTTGTCAAATGTTATACATGAAAATAAAGACCATGCTTAGATGCAGTATTTCCCAAAATACATCTGGGCATAATATGTATCTTCACATCTTTGAACATGGTGAACAATGCAAATCTAGCAAGATGGCAGTGAAAACATGATAACTGAGAAATTGAGCTGAGAAAAATATGGCCAGGCACTCCTTTAAACTTCCTGGTAGAAAACTCCTGATTTCTTTCTACTAGGAGATCCGTATCTCTTGGATATTTGGCCAACTAAATGCATCAGCTTTCCTGCCAACATAAAGGACGTTAGGGGAATGAATGGACATAACAGAACCAGATGAACATCAGCAGCGACTGCATTATGACACTGTAGCTGCTAAATCTTTAATGGTAATGGGCCTCACTGGAGATGGCTACAGTGATAGGCTTCATACTGGAAGAAGCCTATGGCCATCGCAGGTGGTGCTAATGTCGTTCTTATCACTGGATTTGAAGGCTCACTTGAACAGCTTATAATGAGAGTGGCTAAAGCTATTGATTTTGGTCTACATCAGAATGTGAAAAAGACGATGATTTTGAAACTCAGAAAATGGCTCTCCCTGGGAACAGTACTACCTTCATGAAGGAGTTTTAAGGAGTGAAAAATCAAATCGTTGGCTCTGTGGTCAAAGATGTGCTCCATGAAAGACATATATTTTGAATTAAGGGCAAAGGGTGCTCTCCTCATCTTTTCCAATCCATCTTCAGATGTCTTGGTTCGAATACTAACAGGCCTAAAGATTTCAAGGTCAAAGGTTCAATCACCATGCAGACTAGTGAGTTTCAACATTTTCCAGCTACTAAGCCCCTCCGTCCTCCAGCTATTGTCATGAATGAATATGTAGTTTGTCCCAAGGGAATCGGGGGAGAAAGGAATGATAGATAAATACCATCCATCACCCCTATTGGAGAAACAACTCAAAAGCTATAGAACATGGGTCAGTAGTGGCACCTTCTTAAGAAAAAAAGCACATAGAGCTTATGCCCTTGGGAAGAGTCATATGCTTGTAAATGGAATCATGGTGAAATTTCAATGAAAGCATGCTTGGCACTAAAGCTCAGAAAGGATGTGAATCCAGTAAACAAAGCAGCAGCAGAAGAGACTGCTTTTTGAAATATGGTGCCATCAGTAGATCCTAAAAGAACTCAAGCCAGTGAGATCAATGAGTGCGGATAAGAACACTGTTACAATTAGAGTCGGTAGCCAACATCATCACTAATGTTTCCATATCAGCACTTATTTATGGCCCCTCTTTTCTAGCAGTACTTGGAGTGTCCCAATAGACAGTATCATTTCTGCTTGTCCATCATTTTATTAGCATACTTCTTAATTGCCTATTACGTTTCCAGTGAAGTGTTATTTCTTATATAATTCTAAAGGGGGGGAGATGGTGATTATAGTTTACCAAGAAACAATGGGTTATACGTGGAAATCACACCAATGTTTGCTGATACTTCTTTCAAGATATTCAGCAGTTTTCTGTGTTTGCTAGTTGTTTCCATTCAAAAGCAATGTGTTTATCGCTGGGCTAAAACTGGAGTCCCTGGGTAGTGCAAATGGTTAACGTGCTCGGCTTTTAACCGAAAGGTTGTAGGTTCGAGTTCACCCAGAGACACTTCGGAAGAAAGCCCGGTGACCTACTTCTGAAAAATTAGCCACTGAAGACCCTGTGAAGCACAGTTCTACTCTGACATACATAGGGGTTGAAATGAGTCAGAATCGATTCGACGGCAACCTGGTAGTGGTATAGGCTAATGCTGCACTAGTAAGAGAAATTGGGTAGAAATAAGGTGAAGATGTCATGGTCCCTGTCCAGAAGGAGTTCAGTATCTAGATGGGGAGAAAGACACATAAAACTGAAATATAAAAGGAAAACTGTTGTTATAGAAAGTGGTTTTGGGTACACATGTTTAGACTCACAGATCTGGGAGGAAAAAAAAAAAGAGATTTTGAATATCCTTTAGTTTTGCTTACATTGCTACCTATGAATAATCTTTCAAGGGAAAAAAAAATCCATCTCAGCTTTTAAGATGGAAAATACCATTTGAAGATGCTTAATAAAATAAACATAAGTACCACATACACTATGAAGTCATTGAGTGCAGGCTACTCAGCCACAGCGTTCAGGATATCAAAACAGCACATGATGTTTTATGCAAGGAGAATTTGTGGCTTGCACTTCAAAACTTCCTGGATCTAGGAAAATGTGTGTATCTCTTATTTGGTATGATTTAGGGAAACATTTCTTTAACATCTCCTTTTCATATTGCTCAATTCACACTCGAGACATGTCTATGAAATATTTACACATGATTTTTATTTGAAGAGAAATAGCTGGTAGCTGTATAAAAGCTTCATGGTGAAGATTCTTTCCTTTCCAAAGAAAACTGAAGCTAAATAAAAAGATTTCAAGTAGAGTTTAGAGAGGTCTTTTCTTTTTCTTTTCAAGATGTAATTGATTTGCTCCCCAAACGAGTCTTTCCAGAACTCTAGGTAGACAATGCTCTAACCTTGTCAGAAGAGGATAATAAATTTAGAGTTAGACTAGTTTGGAAGGAAGGACTTAGAATGAACTACATTTTATAGGAACAGAGCACCAAGAGTCTGTTGTTAGTTTATAGGTCCTTGATTAGATAGGTTATTGATTTTGGCTGCTGGTGATATGGTTTATGTTCAGAAGGTATCAGACTCATGCTGAATAAAATAGAAGCAAATGCTTAAAAAAACAAAAACAAACAAACAAACAAACAAACCCAAAAAGCAGCAAGACACGGGCTAGCGGTCTAGTTGTAGTTCTTCAAATGGAATGGGCAGCTGTGCCTTATTGCCTTCAGCCCTCTGGAAGCAGTTATCTGTATTAAGTACTGGAATAACTTGATATTTTAAAAGCTTATATGCTTATCCAAGTAAAATGGTTTTAGAAGACTACCGGGAGTTTCATGATTTTATAGCTAAATCAATACCCAGATTTATGTCTTTTGGACAGAGAAACTTGAATTTAATTGAGAAAATGGATCTAATGAGGATAGACATATTTTGTGCAGATGTAGGAGAGGTTTTTTCTCCCCCCACTTATTATCTGAAAAATGAAACAGGTAGTTTTGATATGAAGATGGATATAGCTTTACAGGAAAAATGACAAACGTTCAGAAACTTGAAAAAAAGATTTGTGGTATCACATGAAGGTTCGTGAATGGCTGTAATCCGGGGGAATGATTTTTTTTGCCTTTTTTAAATCCTTGAAATTAAGATCCATTAATTATACAGAAAAGCACATAATGTTTTACTTTATACTGCACAATTAATGGCCATATGGTATTAAATTGGCAACCAGACTTGCGAGGATAACAATTTTAAGCAGAATCATTTGCAGTCTAGATTTTCTTCTTTTTGGACTCATGATGTTTTACCCAGAACTTTGTATTTTCTTCCCTGGCTAAATAGAGGTAATACTTTTTAAAAAGGAAATGGCAGGAGACACTGTTAATTTTTTAAGAGCTAGGTATAAATAAAAATTCTCTAGATACTACTTTCTATGTTCTCTGAAGTCTTCTTGGTGTTCCAAGTGGAAGGAGAAACTTCGTAGGAAAATTAGCAAGTGCAGAGATGGTTTGGTGATCTGCAATTTATTTTCCACTAACCCTAATTATTCACAGTCTTTGACCACATGTTGCTTCAGGAAATATTTAAATACACTTTTCTTACACAAACAAAAATTCATTTTCTTGAAGATGCTGCCTGTGTAATAACTAACTGCAAGATTAGACCTTGAAATACATTGAAGCAAAATTTGGCTTCTAGAAGCATATGGCCTCAAGTACCTTTAAGAAAAATCATCAGAGGGCAGAATTTGGCTCTGTGATATTTTTATGCAGTGGAAGAGTTCCAGAAATAACCGCCTACTTTCCTACTGTCCAGAAAACACGCATTTAAAAAAAAAAAAAAAAAAAACCAACAATTTTTCATCTTACTTTTTCTCCATACTCTGTTTCTCACAAATTAAGAAGTCTATTCTCTTAGGACAATCTATGAACATCATATTTTTAAAAATGGAATTTGTACATCAAAGCATCAAAGTGAGACTACCCTATGTTTTTTACAAGTGTGGAGAATTGATCGCCGGTAAATCTGCGGGTGCCTGAGAGTTATGTCTGGAAGGTTAGCTGAAGCTTGACTTCATTGCCATATATTTCTCTTGGAAGATATTGTGAATATAAGTTTAAAAAAAAAAAAAACAACTCTTCAGACATACCAAACCCATGCTGTTCAGAGCATTTGTAGGTTTTATGTGTAATGCTATAAATAAAAATATATTTTCAAAATGAGCTCTGCAGAAAATGGAAAATCTAAGTATAGTTTTGGCTGAAATAATTTTGAAAAAAGCACCCAAAAAATGGACACTGATGTAACTTAAGAGGCACAATTTTGGGGAGGAGTTGGACTCCTACTTTTTTACTCAAATATGATCTTTGTTAAAAACAAACAAAAAGCCCCCAAAAGATGGTTATCTTCTTCTATTGTAACTGCATACTCTGTATTTAGGAATTAATTGTACCCTTTAAAGCTTCTTGACTTTTTTCGAAGGGCATGAGTGTTATCCCAGAAAATCAAACCAAGAATCACTGGATATTCAAAACGAATGAATTCCCCCTTGACCCCCTCATCCAGATTTCAGGAAGTCACTGGGCATATTAGACAAAGAGGTACAGAATTAAGTGGAAGAAGCTTCAATTTGCAGGTTTCTATATTTTAAGGCTATAGTGGAAATGATTTGTCTTGTGCTGATAAGTGATCTGAAAAGTAAGCAGTGACTCAGTCGTTTTGTCTCTGGAAGGTAGCCTGACAAGGAGATACTATCTAGGGAGAATCTGCTAAACGGCAATGATTTAATCTAGACAGCCAATCTGATCCATTAGAAATAAGCTTCCTATTACAGAGAACTTTCTATTAAGCTTTATTTAATTACGTTTTATTTTTCACTTCTTTTGCATTTATTCAATAGGTAACCACAGGCCAGTAAAATATTTTTAAATTCCTTATAGGCTAGTTAGTTATTGGAACCTGAACAGATTTTTCCCCCAAGTTGTTACTTTGTTGCATTAGTGGTCTTTTCTTTTAAGGTGACAGTCTCGTGTCCACCGCGGGGAGCGTTCTGCGTCATGCCAGAAAGAGTTTATGGTCCCACCTGCATGCCTAAGAAAGACAAAACAAAGCTTTATTTTTAAGTCCTTGGAAAGTCCACACCATTAAGTAACTGCTACTGCCAGCTTTCTGGTGTTATCTAAAACGGTAAAAAGTTCATTACACCAGTTTGCTTATAATTACTGCTTTTATTTTCAAAGAATTTGAATAGACATTCTATTTAAAGACAATAAATTGATCAGGAGATGTCAGACACATGTATGAGTTAGGGATGGCTTTCAGCTGCAGGTAAGAAAATTCAAATAAGATGAATTAACCGTAACAAAGGGGAAGGGACAAGGGCAAAAGGCACATGCCAGCTGGATCTGTCTGTTATAAAGATAATATTTTCCCCATAAGCTAATTGAACAGAACTACTTCTCGTGGCCCATCACAGCCACAATGAAGCCTGGGAAATTCAGGATTTAGCTGGGCATATTTGCTATGCTGAATGAAATCTGAGTTCTTATTTAAAGAAAAAGAAAGGAATGGTATTGGGGAGAGACATATTTTTCACAGTAGTTATGTATCTGATGTGATTCACAAACACCAGCTGAGATCAAATGTCAGTTTTACACCTAGAGTATTCTTTTTCTTTATTGGAATTTATATTTTCTGATTTTTTTTTTTTTTACTCTTAATGAAATCTGCCTCATAGCTTCCTCATAAACTGATCTCATATCAGTGCTCTCCTACTGAGGATGTACAAACCATCCACAGAAGATGATCCAGTGCTATATACAGAGGTTAAGAGGATATATGAACTATTACTTGCAAACTTAGCCACTAACAGCCTGTTGCATTTTCTTGTTGGATAAATACAAACAGGCTAAATTTATACTGATGGAGATATGATTCCTTTATGGTAGTAGATGGTACTACAAGCCACTGTTTCTTCAACCATTTGTTTTTTAGCATGAATTACCTTTAAAATAGTCTCTGTTGTTTTTTTCACATGGCCTGTGGGGACTCTGCATTTATCAATACAATTTAACTTATTAAAATTGTATTTAATGCCTACTATTTGCCATGGAGGGACCCTGGTGGCACAGTGGTTAAATGCTTGGCAGCTAACCAAAAGGTCAGTGGTTCGAACCCACCAGCTGCTCTGCAGGATGAAGATGTGGCAGTCTGCTTCTGGAAAAACTATAGCCTTGGAAACAGCTATGGGGCAGTTCTACTCTGTCCTGTAGGGTCACTATGAGTCAGAATTGACTTGATGGCAAGCATTCGGTTTCTTTTTTTGAATTTGCCATGGCTTTTCAAAGTCTATTTAAAGAAATAGCTTTTGGATATTTTAGAAAATAATGTAAAATTTGTTCTAATTTTTCACAGCAATAAAAAATAAAACTCTTTTTAACTAAAATAGTAAATATGTCTTAAATTTCAATTTTAGGACTTATGTTATATTCCCTGACCCCATTCCCTGCCACTATTGTTGTGTGTGTTTTTAATACGTAGGAAAATTTTTATGTGCTCAAACTGGACAATTCATGTAGAAACTTTTTAAAACATTTTTCTCTGAGTTGTCCATTGCTTACAATCACCAGGAGTCAAAATATCAACAACACACTTAAAATTTTGCATAATATGTTTTTATTATCTTGTTATTCACATAAGCCAGGTAAAAGCCATATCTCTACTTAATTTTGTTCTCTGAAGACAACAAAGATCAGGGTTATCATCCTTAACACTTATAAAGTTTTCTCCTTGATGTGATATTTTCTGACTATGTAGTATAAGAAATAACTGAATGTGTTTAAAGTTGTAGAGACATGAGCTAGTTGTATCAGGATGTGTTTCCAAGTGACATGTTTCTGCATCTGTAGAATCATAATGGCTGATTTAAAGAAAACAGCAACAACAAAACAAATCCAGCAATTCCCCAGGAGAGTCACTAAAGTTGATAACTCTTACTTATATATTCCCTTTGATTATTCAAGTATTCTTTTTATGGGTTGTTCAGTCCAGTTTAGTCTCTCACATACTTGTTAGGTAACTAATATATGCTGTTTTTTGACTGAACTTGATATTTTTTTGGATGATTGTATTGATTTGTATTTGTTCTTAGGCTTAAAGCAGGTCCCCTTACACCTAAGTGTTTATTAAGACTATACAGAGTATGAAGAGAATAGAAATTGTTTATTCTAGGTACCTGTACTATTTCATCTTTTTGGGGAAAAAATCCTTCTAAAGGACAAATTTAATCATACTTTGATGTCTTTTAAAATACGTTTTAAAGAGATTTAGGGGTTGAATAGAGTTTTTTAAAAAAAGTATTAGCTGCTTTAAGAAGCAGTTGTATCTGAAACCCAGGCTCAGAGGCAGGCCAACGTAAAATGTTTATCAGTCCATACAGAGGAGAGGAACAAAGGAAGATAAAATATGGAAATAAGAAATCCTGGAAGTGGTTACAGATATCTTGTAACCCTACATTTAGGTAAATAGCTGTTAATTAGAAGAAAAAATTTATGTGAGCTAGAGGTACTTCATGGTATCTAAACAGACTTTTTCTTCAGTTGTTTCTTAATAATGCATCTATTTACTTACTGAATCTAGTTTTATTGTATTCCTATGCCTAAAAATGGAAAACTCTAGAAAAGACACAGATGGAAAAATCTAGAAAAGGCTAATCTTCTGTCTTTTCAATTATCTACTCAATTATATCAACAAGGTCTAGGATTTTTAGGCTACCACCACTCGTCTCTCAGTTTGTCGTACTGTCGTGGCTTGGGTGTTACTGTGATACTGGAAGCTATGCCACCAGTCTTTCAAACACTAGCAGGGTTGTCCATGGTGGACAGGTTTCAGTGGAGCTTCCAGACTAAGACAGACTAGGAAGGAGGACCTGGACAGCTACTTCTGAAAAAACTGGCGAGTGAAAACCTTATGAATAGCAGCGGAACATCGTCAGATATAGCGCCAGAAGATGGGTCCCTCTGGTTGGAAGTCACTCAGAATACAACTGGGGAAGAGCTACCTGCTCAAAGTAGAGTCAACCCTTAATGACATGGATAGAGTAAAGCTTTCAGGACCTTCATCTGCTGATGTGTTAGGACTCAGAATGAGAAAAACAGCTACAAACATCAATTAGTAATTGAAATGTGGAATGTACAAAGTATGAATATAGGAAAATTGAAAGTTGTCAAAAATTAAATGGAATGCTTGAAGTATCCTAGGCATTAGTGAGCTGAAATGGACTGGTACTGGCCATTCTGAATCAAACAATCATATGATCTACTATGCTGGGAATGACAAACCGAAGAGGAATGGCATAGCATTCATTGTCAGAAAGAACATTTCAGGAATCTAATCCGAAGTACAATGCTGTCAGTGATAGGATGATATCCATACACCTACAAGAAGACCATTTAATACAACTATTATTTAGATTTACACACCGGCCACTAATGTCAAAGATAAAGAAATTAAAGATTTTTACCAACTTCTGCAGTCTGAGATTCATCACACATGCAATCAAGATGCATTAATAATTATTGGTGGTTGGGATGCTACAGTTGGAAACAAAGAAGAAGGACCAGTAGTTGGAAAATATGGCCTTGGTGATAGAAATGATGCCACAGATGGCATGACGGAATTTTGCAAGACCAGTGACCTATTCATTGGAAATACCTTTTTACAACAACATAAATGGTGACTATACACATGGACCTCACTGGATGCAATACAGAGGAATCAAATTGACTACATCTGTGAAAGAGACAACGGAGAAGCTCAATATCATCAGTCAGAACAAGGCCAGGGGCCGATTGCAGAACAGACCACCAATTCCTCATATGCAAGTTCAAGTTGAAGCTGAAGAAAATTAAAACAAGTCTACAAGAGCTAAGGTACGACCTTGACTATATTCCATCTGAATTTTAAAGACCATCTGAAGCATAGGTTTGAAGCATTGAACACTAATGACAGAAGACCAGATGAGTAGTGGAATGACATCAAGGACATCATATATGAAGAAAGAAAAAGGTTACTAAAAAGACAGGAAAGAAAGAAAAGACCAAAATGAATGTCAGAAGAGACTCTGAAACTTGCTCTTGAACATCGAGTAGCTAAAGAGAATGGAAGCAATGATGAAGTAAAAGAGCTGAACAGAACGTTTCAAAGGACGGCTCTAGAAGACAAAGTAAAGTATTATAATGAAATGTGCAAAGACCTGGCGTTAGAAAACATGAAAGGATGAACACGCTCGGCATTTCTCAAGCTGGAAGTACTGAGGAAAAAATTCAAACCTCGAGTTGCAATAAGGAGGATTCTATGAGCAAAATATTGAATGATGCAGGAAGCATCAAAAGAAGATGGAAAGAATACACAGTCACTGTACCAAAAAGAAAGAATTGGTCAACGTTCAACCATTTCAGGAGGGAGCATATGATCAAGAACCAACAGCCCTGATGTAAGAAGTCCAAGCTGCCCTGAAGAGAATGGCGAAAAACAAGGCTCCAGGAATTGATGGAATACCAATTGAGTTGTTTCAACAAACGGATGCAATGCTGGAGTGCTCGCACTCATTTTTGCCAAGAAATTTGAAAGACAGCCACCTGACCAACTGACTGGAAGAGATCCATATTTGTGTCATTTCCAAAGAAAGGAGATTATGAAATAGAATAAAAATTTTCGAACATCATTACTATGACATGCAAATAAAATTTTGCTGAAGAAAATTTAAAAATGGTTGCAGCAGTACATTGACAGGGAACTGCCAGAAATTCAAGCCAGATTCAGAAGAGAACATGGAAAGAGGGATATCATTGCTGATGTCAGACGAATCTTGGCTGAAAGCAGAAAATACCAGAAAGATGTTTACCCGCATTTTATTGACTATGCAAAGGCATTAAACTGTATGTATCATAACAAATTATGGACAACATTGCAAAGAATGGGATTTCCAGAACACTTAACTGTGCTCATGAGGAACCTGTACATAGACCATAAGGCAGTCATTCGAACAGAACAAGGGGATACTGCATGGTTTAAAATCAGGAAAGGAGTCCTTCAGTGTTGTGTCCTTTCACCATACTTATTCAGTCTGTATGCTGAGCAAATAATCTGGGAAGCTGGACTATAAGAACAAGACCAAGGCATTAAAACTGGAGGAAGACTCATTAACAACCTGTGATATATAGATGACACAGCCTTGTTGTCTGAAAGTGAAGAGGACTTGAAGCACTTACTGATGAAGATCAAAGACTACAGCTTTCAGTATGGATTACATCTCAACATAAAGAAAACAAAAATCCACACAAGTGGACCAATAAGCAACACCATGATAAATGGAGAAAAGATTGAAGTTGTCAAGGATTTCATTTTACTTGGGTTCACAATCAATACTCATGGAAGTGGCAATCATGACATCAAAGGACATATTGCATTGGGCAAATCTGCTGCAGAAGATCTCTTTAAGGTGCTAAAAAGCAAAGATGTCACTTTGGGGACTGAGGTGTGCCTGACCCAAGCCATGGTATTTTCAGTCACCTTATATGCATGTGAAAGCTGAACAATGAGTAAGAAAGACCAAAGAAGAATTGACGCCTTTGAATTATGGTGTTGGTGAAGAATATTGGATATGCCATGGACTGCCAGAAGAAGGAACAAATCTGTCTTGGAAGAAGTACAGACACAGTGATTTTTAGAAGGGAGGATGGTCAGATATCATCTCACTTACTTTTGACCTGATATCAGGAGAGACCAGTCCCTGGGGAAGGACATCATGCTTGGTAAAGTAGCAGGTCAGTGAAAAAGAGAAAGACCCTTACAGAGATGGATTGACACAGTGGCTGCAACAATGAGCTCCAACATAGCAACAATCTGATGATGGTGCAGGACTGGACAGCATTTTGTCTGCTGTGCATGGAGTCGCTCTGAGTTAGAACCCACTCAATGGCACCTAACAAGAATAAGAACACTTCTATGAAGCCTTTGAACTGGAACCACTTCTAAGTATACATCATAAATCTTGAGTGTACAATCCAATTTCAAAATCATGAACCAAGCCAATTCAGACATGTTTTTGTATTATAGCTTATTTCCCAAATTCTAATCAGTACTTCTTCCCCTCACTCCCTGCACATACATTTTAATGTTTTTCAAATTGAACTATACCTTAAAATCAGTATGGACATTTAATGTGGTAGTTTTTCTTTCATATCACAAAAGCCTATATTCATTGTCTTAAGTAACAAAGAAATTTGTTATCTCACTTAACACAGAGTCTGGAGATGAATAGATTTGCCTTTTGATTGACACTGTGGCTTCACAATATTAGAGATCTTAGTTCTTTCATCTCTTCTCTACCAGCTAACCAGAACGTTGGTGGTTTGAATATGTACAGCAACTCCATGGGACAAAGACCTGGCAGTCTACTTCCGTAAAGATTACAGCCTTGAAAACCCAATGGGGTGGTTCTACTCCATCACGTGGGGCATAGGGTCACTATGAGTCAAAATCCATTTGACAACACCTAACAGCAACTGCCAGTGAATCTGGATATGGCATTGATTTAATTGTGGTCGTGTGATGGAGGCCAATAGTAACCAAAACATCTCATTTCTTTATTCATGTCAAATAAACACAAGAAAGAGTACCTCTACCCGTAGCCTAATATGTAACTATTTGCTTTCAATCTGATTGGGCCAGGTTAGGTCACCTGACCACCACTGGGCTAATACAATTTGTCAGGGAAATGCCTCACTGGTTGGTTTACTCTCATCAGACTCTACTCCTCCGCATTCCCCTGAGTCCCATGAATCACTTGGGCTGATGAAGGTAAAAAGTTGGGCTCTGGGGCTACCTATAGGAGTGCTAGTTTGAGGATGGGGTGTCTATTCGTGGTTGTTCTTATCATTGGGCCACCAAAACACCTCTGCACGTAGTAATTAGGCTTAAATTTTTATTGTTTGCCATCCAAGGGCATATTTCTTCCAGAGATAGTTTCCATCCCTGCTCCAAGACTCAAAGCATAATATCTCCTTGTATTAGGGATCCATACTTCAGGTAATAATTCGAGTTCACCAAATTCAGCAAGACACAAAATATTTACAAATGTAAGGTAAAATATGCTCATTCTTTTCTTCATGCCTTAATGTGTTCTCTTTTGTGGAATTTAAAACCTGTTGCTGCTGAGTCAGCTCCGACTCATGTCCACCTGACGTGTGCCAGAGTAGAAGTATGCTCCATAGGGTTTTCAATGGCTCGTTTTTTGGAAGTAGATCACCAGGTCTGTCTTTTGAGACGCCTCTAGGTGGTCTCAAACTTCCAACATTTTGGTTAGCATCTGAGTGCATTAACTGTTTGCACCACCCAGGGACTCCTTGTGAAATTTAGTATGAGACAAATTAGGGAGGTAGGGGGGTCAGGGAAGGAGGCACTCAATCCATTTTTACTTAGCTGAGTTGTACCTAAAAGAGGCCATTTGGTAGAGCTCCAGTTGCTCAGAGGAAGCTCAAGAAATGTGTTGGAAAGAGATCCCATAAGCCTCGGTTTTACCCAAGTAGTTGGAGCAGGAAGAAAACAGAAGTGGCCTGTGTGAGTAACATGGATCCAGCGTTTGTGAGCATATCACTACTGGAGAGTTTAGCCTTATCAACTTTTCATGAATGTGTTAGCCAGACATGGATTTAAAAAATAACTTTGGAATGTGAAACTTGAAGTTTTGTTTCTTATCTTCAACCCCAACCCCAGAAGGAGGCTCATTAAGTTGTTCCAAAAACAATTCAATAAAAGCTTTTATGGCTGGCTGCTGCTTGAGCAATCGTCCTGGCTACTACTAATTCTCTATTTCTTCAGAAAACGTACTCTGAGCACTTGTAAAGACAAAACTACTCTAGTACACCTAGCATTTGATTTGTATACTAACAAGAGTCAGTTGACTTCACTTCCAATGCTGTTAATGCCAAACATACTTATCAAGTACATATCTGATTAAATATTAAGAATGTGAAAAGATAATTGTTTTTCGGAAAGCTAAGTTAAATATTATGGAAAGACTTGATAAAGGCCTTAAATTTAACATTTCTCTCCAATTAGGTGGACGAGAAGAGTATAAAAGGCTGGGGAGTGTGAGCACCATAAATATCTAGAAGAATTCTTCACACGGATTTTTTTTTAAGGGTCCATAAGTTCTTAAAAAAAAAGACAAAACAAAACTGCAGTGGTTAAGCACTCGTCTGCTAACTGAAAGGTTGGAGGTTCAAACCAACCAGCCACTCTGTGGGAGAAAGATGTGGCAGTCTGCTTTCATAAAGAGTTGCAGCCTTGGAAACCCTATGGGACAGTTCTATTCTGTCCTAAAAGGTTGCTGTGAGTTGGAATTGACTTGATGGCAATGAGTTTGGGTTTTGTTTTGTTTTTGGTGTAAGTTCTTACTTTGCTTTAAGAGCCGAAGCTGAAAATTTTAGATGATGCATTAAATAGGTTGTATATGCAAGAAAAATGATAGAGAACTTTGGTTATCAGACATACACTTGAAGAAAAGTCTTTTGGCTTTATACTAAAAGATTAGAGAATGCATGTACATCTATGTGTTTTCAGTGAAAGAAAATATCTAAAGAAAGTATGTCTTTTTTTTTTTTTTAATGCTTCTCTGCTTTATCCAGACTTCTTTGTTTAAAAGGTCAGCTATTACTGTGATCATTTACATTTGTATGTCCCCCTGCTCGGCCCAATCTGATACCACACAATGTGCAGCAAGAACGATGTGTCATACATTCATAATCGTTTGTTCGGTCAACATGTTTTGAGCACCTACATGAACAGGGTCCCTTGACCAGAAGCTGAGAGCACAAAGATGAATAATACACTGTTCCTGCCTTCAATAAGGTCATAGTCTAAGGAAGGGAGAGAACTTCAGCAGGTGAGTACAGTGATCGAGGTGGGCTGGAGTACAGTGGGAGATAGAAAAGGGGTACTCAGTAGTTGAATGCTCTAGATAGACACTCTGTGATATCTTGCCATTTGTTTTGACCTTTCGTGGTTCTGAAATAATTTTGGTGATCACAGCCTGGTATGATACTTAGTGTTAATAACACTAATATTCATTGAGATGTTACATGGATCTAGACGATGTGCCAAGCCCTCCACACGCGTAATCCCACGCAGTGTTCACAATAATCCTACGAGGAAGATCCTCATAGTATTCCCATTTTATAGAAGCAATCACACAGCTAGAAATGATAAGGCTGGCAATCAAACCGGCTCTATCCATCCTCATAATACATGCTCTGAAGTGTCCACTATGGTACCTCTAGCAACTTTTAGTGAAAGGAAATTCTTATTTGCTCATGATATAGTTTAAAAATTGTTTGAACATATGGACAATATATGTGCATGTTTGTATGTCTGCAAAATATACAGTTGGATGATCTCTATATGTACTTGCTGCAAAAAATGTATGGTGTATGCATATGTCTATAAACACTCCCTCCCCATATGCCCAGCGTTATAGTTAGCACGATGAACCAGTTGGCCATTGCACATGTTGGTAGGACCATTGTAGGAGCAGTTGCTGGGGATGGATATAGTGCCTCCTCTCCCCCTAGGAGGGCTGTCCTATTGTCTTACGAGGGTTCTTCAAAACTGTTTGGGGCTCTTCCTTAATGCCAGCATCTCCGAAGCCAATGGATCTTTTCTGCCTTTCTCTTATACCGGGGATGTGTGGAGAAAGGAGAGGGCATTAAAATAATTTTCTGCTCTAGGCCCTCATACATTTAAGACAGCCTTCTTCCTGGAATACATAAATGCCAGCAAATCAGTATTTCTTACGCTGCAGTATCCTTCCTGGAAATCCTGTTAAAGGACATACCCTAGCTGCTTGTCTCGGACCGAATGAGAATATAGTGAGCCTCGTGATTTCCACTGCCGAGATATTAGCATAAATCTCCCACTAATGCACCCCTGTCTGTTAGTAGAAGAGTCAGTTGCTGCAACCTAAGAAAATACGTTAGATGGAGGAGGGAGTAATGCTTCACGACTGGGGCGTGACACAGCAGAGGAGGCATTTGTGGGGAGCTTCCAGCTCCACAAATACCACAGATGGAGGCATTTTGAAGTTTTCCCTCTTTGGGTCAGGAGAAGGGATTAGATGCCTCACTAGGAAAAATGATTTTTGAGTTGCTCCATAAGCAGTAATAGGAACTTTACAATTTACAGACCAGTTTCATCATGCGTTATTTCCTCTGACACCACAACTACCTCCTGAGGTAGGCAGGATCATTATTACCGTTGTAAAGATGAGGAAATTGAAACGCAAGAGGTTAAGTGACTCCGAAACTCAGAACGCTGTAGTTGGAAGGTTCTCAGATTCTTCTAGGTCCCTGGCTTGCTCTCTCTCTCTCTCTCTCTCTCCAGGGCGCTCTCTCTCTTTACTTACTTCTTTCCCTCTTTCTTCCTCTCCGTCTTTAAACACTTGCCCTCTTTCTTTTTAGAAGTGAATTTTTAAGGCAATTAAACATTGCCTGGAGCATAAATGACCCAGCTGCCATCAAGTCAACTCCAACTCAAGACAACCCCCTGTGTGTCAGAATAGAACTGTGCTCCATAAGGTTTTCAATGGCTGATTTTTCAGAAGAAGATCATCAGGTCTTTTTTCCGAGGTGCCTCAGGTGAATTTTAACTTCCAGCTCCTTGGTTATCAGCTGAGCATGTTAACAATTTGCAACACCCAGGGGCTCCCCTCGGAACATAACAGTACTTGATAAATATTTTTTATTTGTGTTTAATGAATGTTCAATGAATTTAAAACAAATCATACATGGGACCACAGTCTCTAGGACAGATAAGGCAGACTGGCAGTGGCTGGAGGGGGATGAGCAGCCTGCTTCCCTGCCCACTGACCTGCTAAACTCCACGGTTGAGTATACCCCTGGTGGAGTCCGGCATTTCATTTTACTGAGGTCTACTTATTTACCCCAGTAAAATGAACATCATGCTTGGTAAAGTACGGGTTCAGCAATAAAGAGGAAGACTCTGAATGAGATAGATTGACACAGTATCTGCAACAATGGGCTCAAGCTTAACAATGATTGTGAGGATGGCGCATAACCGGGCAGTGTTTCGTTCTGTTATACGTAGGGTCCCTATGAGTCGGAACCAACTTGATAGCACCTAACAACAACAACAACTTATTTACTGAAAGACAGCCAGCTCCTTCATGGCAGAGTTAAGTCTTAAAACTAGGATCATTATCTGAAAGCCCAAGACTTTGCTTCTCAGTCTAAGGACCCTGGTTGTACTTTCTCTCATGTATGAAACTTGTTTCTGAGAATGACTTTGTCTTAGAGTTGGAAGAGGACTTAGAGTTTACATTACTTAACTGCTGACCAGGTGTTGGAATGCCCTCTCCTCCATCTCTGCATGAGGTCATTGAACTCTTGGATTATAATGACAGCTTGCTATGTCCAGAAACGTTCAGGGAACAGCTCAACTCGTAGAAAGATGTACTCCTTCTTGAGCAGGTGGATGTATGTGGCATGCTGATGTTCCGTGGGCAGTTTAAACCATCTGGTAGCCTTTATCCTCCTGTTTCTTAAATTTAAATTTTATTTTTATTGTGCTTTAGGTGAAAGTTTACAGCGCAATTAGCTCCTCATTCAACAATTTCTACACAAACTGTTTTGTGACGTTGGTTGCAATCACCATAATGTGTCAACACTCTCCCCTTTTCGTTTCCACCCAGGTTCGCCTGTGTCTGCTCATCCAGTTTTCCTGTCCCTTCTGCCTTCCCTTCTTTGCTTTCGGGCAGGTGTTGCTGCCTGTTTGGTTCCTGTACTTGATTGATCTAAGAAGCACATTCTTCACGTATGTTGTGGTTTGTTTCATGGGTCTGCCTAATCTTTGGCTGAAAGGCGGACTCCAGCAGTGGCTTCAGTTCTGAGTTAGCAGGCTATCCGGGGGCCATAGTCTTAGGGGTTCCTCCAGTCTCCATCAGACCAGTAAGTTTGGTCTTTTGTGTGTGTGTGTGTGAATTTGAATTCTGTTCTACATTTTTCTCCCACTCTGTCCAGGACCCTCTATTGTGATCTCTGTCAGAGGGATCGGTGGTGTTATCTGGGCACCATCTAGTTCTTCTGGGCTCAGGCTGGTGGAGGCTGTGGTTCATGTGGTCCTTTAGTCCTTTGGACTAATATTTTCCTTGTGTCTTTGGTTTTGTTCATTCTCCTTTGCTCCAGACGGGATGGAACCAATAGATGTATCTTAGATGGCTGCTTGTAAGCTTTTAAGACCCCAGATGCTACTCACCAAAGTAGGATGTAGAACACTTTCTTTATGAACTGTGTTATGCCAGTTGACCCAGATGTCCCCTGAGACCATGATCCCCAGCCCTTAGCCCCAGTAACTTAGTCCCTCAGGGTGTTTGGATGTGTCTAGGAAGCTTCTATGACTTTGTCTTGGTCAAGTTGTGCTGACTTTCCCTGTGTTGTGTGTTGTCTTTCTCTTCACCGAAGTTGACACTCGTCTACTAACTAGTTAATGATTTCCCTCCCTACCTTTCCCCTCCCTCATAACTATCAAAGATTGCTTTTTAATCTGCGTAAACCTTTTCTTTGCTTTTTATAATAGTGGCCTCATACAATATTTGTCCATTTGTGATTGACTTATTTCACTTAGCATAATGCCCTCCAGATTCATCATTGTTGTGAGACGTTTGTTGTGAGATTTTTCACGGATTCATCATTGTTCTTTATCTTTGCATAGTATTTCATTGTGTGTATGTACCATAGGTTTGTTTATCCATTCATCTGTTGATGGGCACTTAGGTTGTTTCCATCTTTTGCGATTGTATATAATGCTGCAGTGAACAAGGTTGTGTGTATGTCTATTCATGTGATGGCTCTTATTACTCTAGGATATATTCCTAGGAGTGGGATTGCTGGATCATATAGTATTTCTATTTCTAGATTTCTAAGGAGATGCCATATCATTTTCCATCGTGGTTGTGCCATTTTACACTCCCACCAGCAGTACATAAGAGTTCCAATCTCCCCACAACCTCTCCAACATTTGTTATTTCTGTTTTTTTTTTTTATTAGTTCCAGTAATGTCGGGGTGAGATGGTATCTCAATGTAATTTTGAGTTAACATTTCTTTAACGGCTAATGATGGTAAGCATTTCCTCATGTGTCTGTTACCTGCCTGAATGTCTTCTTTGGTGGAGTGTCTGGTCATATCCTTTGCCCATTTTTTAATTAGATTATTTGTCTTTTTGTTGTTAAAGTGTTGAAATAGTCTATAAATTTTAAAGGTTAGACCCTCGTCAGATATGTCATAGCCAAATTTTTTTCCCCAGTCTGTAGGGTCTCTTCCCACTCTTTTGATGATCTCCTGGTATTTGTTTATTTTTTTGTTTATATTGTTTTATGTTCTCATCATGGGATAGAATCAAATTTTGTTGTTGTTTTACTTTAAGATTGGTGTGTATATGTGTAGCAAAAGAAAAGATGGGTAAAGAAGAAAGAGTATTATTTATTTATTTATTTATTTCGTTTTTGAATGATGGAATAATGAAAAATGGAAGTCAGCTGTCATTAAATATAAAGGATTTTTGATACACTTAGATTTTAATTCTGGGTCTGGGAAACCTCAGGTAGATACGTTTATTATCCTAAGCCCTAATTCTTCTTATGTAAAATGAGGAGGCTGTCGTTAGCTGCCATCGAGTCCTGCCATTGAGTCAGCTCTGACTCTTGGTGACCCTGTGTACAATAGAACAGAACTTTACCTGGTCCTGCACCATCTTCACAATCGTTGGTTTACTCAAGTCTATTGTTGCAGTCACTGTGTATTTCCAGGCTAGGGGCCTCATCTCCCAGCACTAGATGGGGCAATGGTCTCTTGTAATCCAGAGGGTTTTCATGGGCTGATTTTTGGAAGTAGATCACCAGGCCCATTGAAACTTGTCCACCATGGGCGACCCTGCTGGTATTTGAAATACCAGTGGCATAGCTTCCAGCATCATAGCAACACACAAAAACACCACAGTACAAAAACTGACAGACGAGTGGTGGAAAATGGCAATAGTAATACCTTTTTAATGGATTTTTATGAAAATGGAACTAGATAATACATATAAATTGCTTAGGCCAGTTCCTAGAACATGGCAAGTTTTTAGACTACAGGGACTACTTGAATAATAATATTAACAATAACAACAACAACAATAATAATATTTAAACCTATCTATCTATCCATCTCACATACTTTGGACATGCTATCAGCAGGGATCAGTCCCTGGAGAAGGACATCATGCTAGGTAAAGTAGAGGGTCAGTGAAAAAAAGGAAGACCCTCAAGGAGATGGATTGACACAGTGGTGGCAGCAGTGGGCTCAAGCATAGCAATGATTGTGAGGATGACACAGGACCGGGCAGTGTTTCATTCTGTTGTACATAGGGTCATTGTGAGTTGGAACTGACTCAATGGCACCTAACAACAGCAACAATCCATCCATCCATCCATCCATCCATCCATCCATCCATCCATCCATCCATCCATCCATCTACCCACCCACACACCCACCCACCCATCCATTCATCCATCCATCCATCCATCCATCACCTCGACCTTAGAAAGTAGAAATCTAAGACCTGAAACCTTCTTACAGGCCAGGGTCTCTTTTATATACGTAGTGTACAGCAAAGAACCTCCTTTAATCCCACTAGCATCCAATCAAGAAAATGTTCATGTTCTTGGCTGAATTTTCAGATGTACTATTTCTCATTGAGCATTCAGGGTATACCAGAGTAGATTGTGCTGCCCTACATCCATTCATTCATCCACAAAAATTTTACACTCATTTACAAAAATTTTAAATCCATGCCTACTGTGGACCAACAACTATGCTACTTGTGGGATATACAACAGAAGACATATTGTTCCTGCTCTTTTATAAAGTTACAAAATCAATTAAGTGCTGTGAAGAAGAAGAAAGGTATTGCAAGACAGAAAATAACATAAAGCCTGTAATTTAAATTGAGGTTTCATGGAAGAAGGAACCAAACTTGAGACCTGAAGGGTTTACTGGATCTAGACGGATGAAGAAACAACCGAAGCAAATGCCTGGGGTAGAAACAATCTCCTCATGTTGGGGGAATTGACTGTGGCTTCTGCTAAGGCTGGGAAAGGGTCAGAAATTCCTCATCTTGTAAGTTATGATGAGGAGCTTGGCATTTATTGGGGGAACAATGGGTGAACATTGAAGATATTAAGCAAGGATGTGACAGGATTCAGTTTACTTTTTTTTTTTTTTTCACACTACAATAGTTCATTTTATTTTTCAAGGGTTCGTATTGCAAATACTAAGCCAAGCATGGACTTTAATCCTGTGGGCCCAAATTCTCATACTCAGGAAGAGAAAAGCAAACTGTGATCCATATACACGGATGATAAGATAACTAAAGGCTCATGTTAGTCACATTATAGTTTTTAAATTTCTGCAGTATAGAGTTCGGACGTCACAGTCTTTTAGGTCCTTTCGGATGTCCCACAGAGTGTCTACGCTCTTCTTGAGTTGAGCAACCTCATCATCCTTCAGCTTCTGGTTGATAGCACTGGTTAACCCCCAAGCATTCAGGATACATGGTAGGCTCAGGAAGACTTCATTCTCAATGCCATATATCCCCTTCATCATTGTTGACACTGAATGAATCCTGGATAGATTTTTCAACATGGATTCAATCAGATCAGCCACACTTAATCCAGTAGCCCAGATGGTGTATCCTTTTAGCTTGATGATTTCATAGCTACTTTCAACCACCATTTTATACACTTCCTCCCAGTTTTCACTGTCATTGTCTGTCCCCATCTCTGGATTCAGTTCCTGGAGAGAAACCCATGCCACGTTCACTCCACTCCACACCTCCACAATTGAGTCATTATGTTTTCCCCAAATTCATCTGTGGCAGCTGCTGGAATGAATGCCAAGTTTTTCAGCCATAAGATAGTGCAATCTAGCAGAACGCAGGTTACACCCGCTTCCAATCACCTGGTGCTTAGGTATCCATTTAGTTTCCAGGTAACACATGTAAGAATATCCACTGGGTTGGAAACCGCAATTATGGTGCAGTTGGGACTGTACTTGATGATCTGAGGAATAATGAATCTGAAGACATGAACATTCCTCTGCACCAGATTGAGATGCCTCTCCCCCTCTTGCTGATGAACTCCTGCTGTTATCACCAGAATCTCAGAATCTGCCATCACAGAGTAATCTTTATCTGCTGCGATTTTAGATGTCTGAGGAAATAAGCTTCCATGCTGCAGATTCATCGTTTCTACTTTGAGTTTATCTTCCAAAACATCCACAAGGGAAAGTTCATCAGCCAGAGACTTTCTCAGAATGCTGATGGCATCTGCCCTACCAACTTGTCTAACACCCACTACAGTGATCTTGTTGTTTGGAGCGGTTGTATCTTGTTCCACTGGTGCAATAAGTTTTTCTTTAAGAGTTGTCATTGTGCACAGGAGAGAGAAGGCGTGCAACGTGGCAGTAACAGTCGTGTGAAGAAGACAATGTCAGCTGTGTATGACTCCTCTGGCACGGGGTCTCCGAGGCTCTGTTTACATTTTTAAGCATCTCCTTCAGCACTATCTTCCCACCAGCACCTGCTGTCCTCTCCCTCCATTCCTATCTACAGCTGCCCAGGGATGCTTCTGCCCTCTCTACTGAGGGCAATGTGCCCAGAGAAAAGGATCTGATTTTCTCACTCTTGATGAGGACAATGAAGTGGTCAACGAAACTGTATGTTTTGTCTCGAAAGGACAAAAGGAAGTGAATCAGAAACTCTTCCGTTGTGATCTAAAGGGTTTTCATTGACTACTTATTGGAAGTAGATCATCAGACCTTTCTTCCAGTCTGTCTTAGTCCGGAAGCTCTGCTGAAACCTGTCCCCCATGGGTGACCCTGCTGGTATTTGAAATATCATTGGCAGAGCTTCCAGTATCACAGTAACACACAAGCCACCACAGTAAAACAAACTGATAGACAGCTGGCTTTCCTCATCTGTAAGTGGGATAAATAAGAGTCCTCACCTCAACAGATTGAATTAAATGAGATAGTACATGCAAACTGCTTAGCACTATATTGGCATATATTCATTGCTTAATAAATGTTATCTGTATTTGACTATAATTTTGGCAGTATATCTGAAGTCGGGTCAGGTGGGTAATCACCTATCTACAGATGTACAACTTCCATGTTTTGAAGTCCAAAATAAAACTTCACACACACACACACACACACACACACACACACACACCCCATCAGGATGCAGAAGGAAAATAAGAAACAAGTACACTGGACACTTCCTCTGCTGTGGGAATAAAGACACCTTTGTGGGACCGTTTATCCTAAGTTACTGCTGTGCAGGGTCCGAGAATGCCCTCCCTTCCCCTGATTTCTCCTTCCTTTGAAAACACTGTAGCAAGGTTCCAGCGTAATTTCAAATTGACTCTCTCATGATCTGTATCATGTCATCTATGTTTAGACATTTTCACACTTTCATCCAAAAACATTTTGGGTGTTCTTCCTTTAAGAAACATATACTTTCTTCCACACATATTTTTGCATGTTACAAACCGTCTCCACATGCAATTTATTTCCTTGAAATAATTGGCAATTTGGTGTCAGTGATGAGCAGGGGTGATTCAACTGAGAGTTCAAGAAAGAGATTTCAGACAGACGTAGGGAGGGTGGGGAGAGGGGGTGGTCATCAGAATGCACCATGATGTATGGAAGGATGGAGTGAATGTCAAGGAGGCTCAGGCTCTCAGAATTCTGGCACCAGATTGGCCGGAGGCCCTCATGTTGCCTTCCTCGAGGGCTCTAAGGAGGAAATCAGTGTCTGGTGGTGGTAACGAGTTTTTCGATTCCTATGGCATATGCCCTCAGAAAGCTTGCTTATCTCCTCAGCCCCCGCCCCCCACCTTCAAGAGAAGGGGGTGGGAGAGCTGAGAAACACTTGGCACAGGTGCAAGAAAGCTGAAAACGTCTGGCAGCGCTCACAGGCGTCTTTTTCCACTCGGCACCAAATGTTTTACAGTCTTCGTGAGCCCATATAGATCCTGGCGTCTTCCCAGTCGTTTGTTTGAAACTGTAGGCTCCGAGAAAAGGCTCCACACTGCAGCTGGCCTTTAAACTGTATTTTATGGGGGAGAACGTTCAGGGTACAGTTGGAATGAGGAGGGCCTGCCTTTGACGTTGGACGTAAAAGTAACAGATTGGAGTGGGGTGGGGCTAACACCAAGGAATTGTTGGTCTGTTCATTTTCCCAATGACAACTAAGCTTTTGGAAATTTCACCTCCAGTCTCAATGATTTCACAGACTAATTGATGGTGAGGCCCCCAAATGTGGCTTTAGCCCAATTTAGCTCAATTTTACTCAAACATAAATCTAACAGTTCCAAGTAATGGGAGATGGCCCAGTCTTCTCAGTGATGTAAATTTCTCGCTACTTTAGGGCGTTTGGGAGTTAGCTTCCACCTGTATGCTACTTTATTATGAATGAACATTGAATAGTTAACTATTCATCTTTCTCCTTTTCTGTAGCCCTTTTTGGTTCCTTATCATGCTTATGGCATTAGTCAAAGGACTAACAAGTAATTAGATTTTTTGATAGCTATATATTAATGATGCGAAAGAAAAGGACTCCAGCAAGAGAATTAATCACAACTGAGATGTGGACATAGAAAGTCCCTATTCCTCTGACAATTTAAGGAAAAGTACGCATTTTGGCCTTCCTCGTGCCTTTGGATTTAAATAGTAACTATCCCTTTTTGAACACTTGCTGTTTGTCAGCCATTCTCCTAAACGCTTCCCACATATCTTTTTTTTTTTTCATTTTCTTGTCACTGTAACTATGAGGTATGAGTATGGTTTCCATGTTTCAGGGAAGGAAAGTGAGGTTTAGAAAATTTAAGTGATTTGCCTAAAGACATCATTATGAATGTACATCATGGATTTCTTTGTTTGGTCTTTTTTCGCTTTTAGGAACCATGAAGACCAAAACATTCCACACTTTCTCTGTTGTCACTAGCTCACGTGGAGTGGCTCATCCTAGCATTGAGTCAAAGCTAATCCAGATACCCCAGAGAGCAGGGTGGTTCCCAGAGTTAGATACTTCTCAGAGTTTGAGTTTGGCTTATTTTGCAAAAAAAAAAAAAAAAAATGCATCATTGATTATTCAACTCATCTCTGACTTAACTCGTTTAGTTAATGTGAAGTTACAGGTTAGTTTTGGGGGGAGCAGCTTTCTCTGATAATTAGCAGGTACCCAGTGCCTCCTGGGGTGCCAGAATCATGACAAAAAGGTACAGCCAGCTTGAAATAAACTAGACATCACATAAATGGCATAATGTGATTGCAGAGTCCCAGCGTTGTAACTCTATTCTATCCTTATGAGCAAATTCAATAAGTAAAGGAGCACTTTCCCAGTTCCAAAATTGAGAGCAGTTAGAAGAAGAAAAATAAAAGCATTGACATAGATCTTTAGAGGGATGGCAAAAGTGAGAGGAGGAGAGATTAAGTTGCATGCCATAAAACAAAGAGAAAAACCAGAAGATCCAGTGTGTTGCTACTTCCCTGTGGCAGAATCACAATCTTCACTTGGATGTCGTGTTGAAAAGATTCCCATTTCTTCGTTCTGTGAGCTAGAGCAGATGGATGCTCCATGTTGGTGCAGATTCCCATTTGAAGCAGTGTGGTTGCAGAGATGGGGTGTGGGTCATTCGATTTTATCTGAAAAGCTGTTTCATGCATCTAACTAAAAGAATTATAATACCCAATAAAGTGCATCATCCGTGATGCTTAACAAGGTGAGATAGATGCTTAAACCAGTATTTTACATATATTTGCCCTGATTAATAGGTTTCTTTGATTAATATATGTTTAGGAAATGCTGACTCAAACAAATATAGACAGAACATTTTTACCGTAGGACTTCTCAGAGCCTTTACTATGCGCTGTGAGTCTCCAGGAAGGGGTAATACTGTATCACTTCATCTTAGAATGCTTCTTCCACAAAGCTTCTATCTGTGCTCCCAAGCACTTTTAAGAAAATGCTGGAAAACTACTGCTTAGCTAAAGCAAGGCTTTACTTTTCAACGCTGTTTAGGGTGATTGAGACCAAACCCCCACCTACATGGAAGTTTATTATAAATTAATTTTTAAGAGTTAACTTATCTTTCTCCTCTTTGGTTTCTTATCATGCTTGTAGCACATAATTTCAAAGGATTAATAACTAATTAGATTTTTAGATAACCATAAATTAAAGATGCAAAGGAAGAGACTAAAACAGTAGGGTAAGTCAAAACTGAAAATCGGAGTCTCTGTGCCAACTGAATCATTTAGTTGTAAATACTTCATGAAATACCTGTATGCAATTATATCATCTTTATGGGGATTCCTGAAGAAGATTCCTGAAATGAAGCCTGAGATACCTCTGTGCACACCATCCTTTACTTCTCTGGGAGTTGTATGAGACTGAAGAATTGTATACTGTGGTTAAGCATGAACCAAGTTTGCTGTGTGGTCTTTTCTTTTAAGACAGGACTGTCCACATATAAGAAGAATGCCAGCATATGCACATCCCATGTCTGCAACCCCTTCTGATCAGGTGTAAAATTTCTTGTCCCTTTGATGTGTAGGTCTCCATTAACAGATCTCAAAGAATGTTATCTGTTTGTATGCCAAAAGGAAGTGATTCACCTTGAAGCTAATGTAGGGTCCCTGGCTTATGCTGAACTCTTTCAACATGTCCTTATTTTGTGTCAAATTGAAAAATTAAGTTATTTTTGCATCCGTGATTCCTAAAGAGGTTCTCCCAATTTTTAAGTATCCAACTCCAAAAACTTGAGTCTGCACCCATTGCAAAAAAAAAAAAAAAAAAAAAAGCCTTAATTGCGTTTTACTACAGAAGGGAGGGCCATATTAAAATTTCATCCATGGTATACATCTTATCCCGGGAAAAATAATAAAGAGGCTCAGAACACCGCTTCCACTTTCTGGAGCGTCCACCATAAAGTTCCCTAAGGGTGCTCAGCTGTAGCTGTGGGCATCCATTTTTTCTTCTCTGCCCTATTATAGAGGGGGCATGCCAGTTCAGGGGCTCTGGACTCTTCAGTGATTGAAGTTTCCCACCTCTAGACAGAGGATTGAAAGCCTTTCCAAGAATGTCTAGATATTCGATAAGATTCACAGTGCAACAGAGAGCATGAATAACCCTTGGGTTGTCTCTGGTGCTTGCTTCCTGGAAACTCCCTTTTCATGGCGATTAAAAGAATCAAAAAATCATCCTCAAATTTGGCAGAAAATATCACCTAAGGCCAACTTCCAGTTTTGATTTTAGAACTCTTCAATGGGACCTTCAAAGCAACGATGCTATAGTCCTGATCTGTCTCTGCCACAGGCTGGCCATGTGACCCACAGAGAACCTTTTTTTTTTTTTTTTTCTTTTTTACTGTACTTTAGATGAAGGTTTTCAGAGCAAACTAGTTTCTCATTAAACAATTAATACACCTATTGTTTTGTGACATTGGTTGCCAACCCCACAACATGTCAACACTCTCCCCTTCTAGATCTTGAGCTCCCCATTACCAACTTTCCTGTCCCCTCCTGACTTCTTGTCCTTGTGCCTGGGCTGGTGTGCCCATTTAGTCTCATTTTGTTTCACAGGCCTGTCTAATCTTTGACCGAAGGGTGAACCCCATAGAGAACCACTTACTTTTTTTCATCATCACCTCAACACCCCCATCTGCAACACAAAGCTTTGCATTCTCTAAGACAGGATTTATGGAACTATCTATTTCCTTACCATTATGACCATGTTTATCCACCGGGAAGAAAAAATCAAATACTAATAATAGTCTCCTTTTCAATAATGGAATTTTTATTTTGAAAGGTTAATGAGTAATTGGAAGGAAGCTAATTGGCAGCAGCAAGTTGGGTGATAGGTAGGAGGAGGATCAGAAACCAAACATCTTGGATCTTTGTTGGCTGAGTTACGGTGTGATCAACACAGAGGAGCCACAAAGAAGCTTCCACAGGTCTATGAGAAACAGATATCACCAAATGTTGAACAAGCAGTATTCGTGGGTTATAATTAAAAAAAAAAAAAAAAAAAAAAAACTTCATATTTCTCTCACTGTCCTTTAATATTTATTCAGCAGAGGGAGTCCATCCCCACCGTTGGACGTAAACTGTAGAAGGCCCATGGCATTTCTGTTTACCTGCACTCATAGATGGTCTTTGAGTCCCTTTAAGTCATACACATAGTCTCAATTCATAACTTGGTTTGAGTAATGATAACCATAGTTCTGAATTTGATTGAGTCAATGTCTTCTCTTGCTTTAGCTGGGGCCTACCACGAGAAAAGGAGCCCTGCTGGTGCAATGGTAAAGCTCTCAGCCACTAACCGAAAGGTTAGCTGTTCAAACCCACCCATCAGCTCAGGGGGAGAAAGGCTGGAGATCTGCTCATGTAAAGATCACAGGTTGGAAAACTTTATGGGGCAGTTCTACTCTGTCGCATGGGATTGTTATGAGTTGAAAATTGACTCGATGGCACTTAATACTATTAGGAAGAATATGTGGGCCTTTTCTCTTTTCCCAATTACCATTTTTCCTTCTCAGCTAGCTTACCCCTTAGTTTATGACCTCAGCAAGGCTGAAGGGGTGAGTGGGAAAAAGGAGGGTAAGGAGGATAGAAAAATTCTGTTTTGGCTGATACCATTATAAGATGGTTTCATGTTCTCTGGACCTGTTTAAAGCTGCCGATTTCCTTACTGGTGGCTTTCGTGGGTTCTTCAGAGCACCTATCATGGAGAATGGTCCCCCTCCTGCTGTTCTTTGACGTGGGGATGTGAACCTTATTCCTCCAGGACTTGGTATTTGTACCCAATTTCCTTTCTGCTGAAGTCTCATAGACTCTTTAAGTAGTGCTGTGGACCAACTCTCTCCTAGGCATCTCAACCACATGAGTCCATCAGAAACACCAATATGATTCCTCGCCCATATCACTATGGCGTATGGGGCTTTCTGTGGGCAAAGGAAACTCTCACTCTGCCACCAAAGAAGCTCACCTCTCTGATTTCCTGAATGAGAGCTGACACAGTCTACCTTATCCCCATTAAACAGCGGATACCTATCAAGCTTTCTGAGTGGTCACATTGAAGTTCCTGTCACTAGATTAAGGAGAAGGACAGGTACCACCTCTCCCCTAGGGGAGGCATCGCAGGGTAGAAGGACATCACAGCATAGCTCGCTCCTAGGAAATCTGCTTCATCAGATCATCTAGTTCCTTCCCACAGACTACCCTTGTAATCCTCACGGTGGTGAATTGGTCAGCCTAGTGCTCAATTGTCATCTTCTTACAGCTCTCTTTTATAGTAAAGCAGTTACAGCGTGGGCTTTGGAATCAGATAGATGCCTAAATTCAAATCCCACTCTGCCATTGCGTTAACTTGGTGTTAGAAAGTTATTTACACTCACCAAGCTTCACTTTCCTCATCAGTAAAATGGGACTATAATACCTCCCTCAGAGGTTGTCAGGGAAATTCAATGAGGTGATGCATTAAAGACTGTTGATAGAGTGCTTGGCACTTGGTTAGCACTTATCACAATCGCCTATTTTAGTAAGCATTGTCCTAATCTTTTGAGAAAATGGTACAGTATCATGAGAGAAGGAAAAATAGGGATATAAAAGGTACGTATTTCCTGGAGGGGAGCCCTGGTGGCACAGAAGTTAAGAGCTATGGCTGCTAACCAAAAGGTCAGCAGTTCGAACCCACCAGCTGCTCCTTGGAAACCCTATGGGGCAGGGTAGTTCTACTCTGTCCTATAGGGTTGTTATGAGTCGGAGTAGACTTGACGGCAATGGGTTTTCTATTTCCTGGAGGAGTAATGAGGGAAAAATGAAAGGGTAGTGTTTGGAATAAGTCCCAGAAAAGGAGTATAATGTGGGGGCATTGCAGAAATAAAGCCTAGATACTTCGCATGTGTTATGGAAACAGATGAAGTGGGTGGTGATACTAATAATTATATCTGAAATTTAGAGAGTGTACGGTACTAAACCTACACTAAGGTCTTTGCTGAATTATCTCTTTTACTCCTCACAATGACTCAATGGAGTAGATACTATTAACCACATTTTATCAGTAAGGAGCCTGAAGCTCAGAGAGATTTAGTTACTTTAGTAAGTAACTCAACGCACTTAGTCGTAAACGGTGGAGGCAGGTTCTGAACCTATGTCTGTCTATAGATCTCAGTCTTCTTATCCATTATGACAGGGCTAACATAAAACCCTTTCCTAGAACCTACTTGCATTATACCAAGGGCATTCTGGAGCAGGAGTTCCCTAAAAACCCAAAGACCGAAAGAGAAGATGTTTGGAACTGTGAACATCTGGGATGTTCCTCTCATTCAGAGCGCTTAGGTAATATTCTGCCCCTACTGACAGAGAAAGATGAAAAGTCTGGCGACCTGTTTCTGAAAACCAGAGAATGAACACCCTATGGATCACAACAATCTCATCCACAACTGATTATGGGGATGGTGTAGGACCTGGCAGAATTTTATTCTGCTGTGCATGGGGCCAACCCAACAGCAGCTAATAGCCAACAACTCACAGAGAAGTGTAACCCTTCTAAGATGGCTTTAAATAAAAGGTGGCCTCCATTCTCCTACTTCCCTTAGCCCTAGGTGGAATCTTAAATTACTAATAATTGCCGTGTTTACAACAGATAAAACGAGAAGAATTGACAGGGATTTTTCTGTATAAATGGTAGTAGTTATAAAATTTCTGTTTGTTCTAGGGCTTCACAGGGCATCTTGATTGGTGTAGTGGTCTCTCTTATGCAGAAAGCCCCACCAGGGCAGACAGAAGTAAATGTCAGGCATGACTTATATACACTGGGTTCTAAGCCAATGCAAATGGGCTGAAAGTTCATCAGACGAGTTCTCACTGATTATTCCTGCAGGACCAATCCAGAGATTGAGAAGTCAGTTTCCATCAGTCTTCTCCAAGCAGCAAACTTGCCAGGGGCCTAGAGTACAATTTAGGGTACAGTCAGACAGGATTTTCACTTTGTCCAACCCTGCAAAGTCACTCCTTGGCTATTATTTTTGACTGTATTGAAAAAAGCAAAAGGCAGATGAAAAGGTGAAAAATATGTTGGTTGGAAGATACTTATTCTTGCCTGCCTAGGGTAATCAAGGGGAGACATCAGCTCCAGATTTGGTAAGCAGTAACTCACATTTGACTTGAATATACTGTGATAAACTTTGAGGAATATTTCTTTTAAAACATAAAATGCTTTACCTCTGATTTAAAGTTTTGGGGATTGATCCTGCACTGCCGGCAGGTTAGATTTAGCATCTGTGGAAATTCCAGAGCAATTTTAAACTACTCTTTTTGATCACTTGCTACAGCTCCAGCTTTCAGAGAGAATGAGATGTTTTGGGAATGAATTGTGATGGACTTATACGAAAATTTATATGACCAAGAATTGGATTTGTTCCTCTGGAATATTATAGATTATGTTTTATGTTGGAATTACATCAGTGTGCAGAGCAGCAGAAGGCTGGCTTAATGTAGCTAAAAATATACCTTGACTTTCCACTTGGAATAGAACTCCCTCCCCACCACACACTCACCCGTTTCTCCCCTAATGAAAATAATGGCTTCATGACTCATATATGTGATAGACAGTAGGGAATATTTGAGTCTTAAAATAAGAAGAGTTTGAGAAAGGGCTAATGGTCCTTTTCTAATTTTTTTCCCATCCATCTCTTCCCTCCTGTTGTTCCTGTCACCATCCTATTTCAGGCCTTCAACACCCCATGCCTTATTGCAATGGCTCCTGCATTTGCCTCCAGTCTCTCCTTGCTTTAACTGGTCCTGTACACTGCTGTGTGGTCTGTCTTCCTCCCACCTCACTTTAATCATGTAATTCCCTGCCATTCTTCACTGACTTTTCATCTGCTTCTAAATAAATTGTGAACTGGCATTCAAGACCTTTCATGGCGCTGACCCTTGCTTCTGCTTCTCCCCTACAGCTACCACCTTGGTCCCGCCTCTACCAGCTCTTACCTGGAGTTGGGTGGTAGCCTCCTACTGGTCACCTAACTGGTCTCACTCTTGTTTTCCTTTAACCTAGTGTTTCCCAAAATATTATACAAGTACCTTTTGGCAGCATGCAGGATGATTTTTGATGGTGTACACATATTTTTATTCTCAAAATTATTTCTAACACGCAGCTAATGCATTATTCTGCCACCCGTCTGTCAGTTTGTCATACCGCGGTGGCTTGTGTTGCTACGATGCTGGAAGCTGTGCCACCAGTATTTCAAATACCAGCAGAGTCACCCATGGTGAACAGGTTTCAGCAGAACTTCCAGACTTCAGACTAGGAAGAAGGTCCTGGTGATCTACTTCCAAAAACCAGCCAGTGAAAACCCTGTGGGTCACAACAGAAGATTGTCCGATGTAGTGCTGGAAGATAAGCCTCCTAGGTTGGAGGGTACTTAAAATACACAGCGGTCACAGTAATGGACTTGAGCATATCAATGACCGTGAAGATGATGCAGCACTGGGCAATGTTTTCTTCTGTTATATGTGGGATCTCCATAAGTTGGAGCTGACTTGATGTCACCAAACAACAACAATACATTATTATAGAAATGTAACTCCCCCTCCGGTTGCTGTTGAGTTTATTCTGACTCATAGTGGCTCTGTAGGACAGAGTAGAACTGCCCCATAGGGTTTCCAAGGAGCAGCTGGTGGATTTGAAATGCTGACTTTTTGGTTAGCAGCTGTAGCTCTTAACCACTGCTGAAAACTATGCACTCATGCATATTATTGCTTAGGATGAGGGTCAACACAAAAGTGAGCCAAAAGTAACTTCATGGGATCTGAGGATCTGCTGAAGCTTTTGCAGCCCCATCTCCACCTCTCCTCCCAGGGCACAGTCCCACAGACTCATATCCTGAGCCAGATGGTTTACTACCATGCCTATACCGGTATTTATATAACTGTAACAATGGCAGAGTGGTGACGTTGGCACCATGCTTGCTTCTTGCCTGGCTCCCCATTGCAGGAACCTGCATCTAGTATTGTAAAATTGCTCAGCAGTGATTTAAAAGGTTAATGCTGCTTTCCAAAGAGCCTCAATTACAAATGACGAGTGGCTTAGCTACTGAGAGAGTCGTGTTCAATATTCTTATTTTATATTTTAAAAATTTTACGGGAACTTGTTATTAAATGAGGAACCATGGGCAGAAAGTGCCGAAAGAGGAAACGAAGAGGAAGCTGCAGACTCCTGAACTGAATGAAAGCTCTGTATCCACAGAACAAGCTGTGGCTTTGTAAATTCACTCTAAGTACATTTTAGAAACAATAAACCATAAAAGAGGTTACGGTGACCTTGGATTCTGCATCGCTTTTGAGATAAGAGGTCTAAGTATCAGAATGCATTTGGTTGACCATAGTGTTGTTGACTGGTTAAAAACAATTCATGCTCCTAGAACCCTCGGGTGGAATGCTGATGAGGGGCTGGCCTGGGTGCCATGATCAGGATGGACTCTCTTGAGGCAGAGATCAAAATTGCTTTGCTAAAATGGAACGCTAAAAGGTAAGTCTTCCTAGCCATAGATGGATGCAGCCAAGCTACTGACATAAAGATTAAATTGTAATATATTGACTTTGCATTTATTACTTATTGGGTACATATCTTAAAAGCATTTTGAAGATGCTCCAAATTCTAATCACTGCCCAGGATAACAACTTTGAAAACATTTACTACTATCAGCAAATGTGTTTCTTTGAATATAGTCATTCCATTTTTCTGACTGCCTGAAAAGTGAATAATTAAACTTTTTCTTGATTTGATCATTTTTCACATATAAAAGTTGTAGGTTTAGTGGTAACAAGCATGGGTTTTGGAATTAACAGACCTGGGCTCAAACCTCGGGACAATTGTTTCTTTGTTGAGTGACCTTGTATAAATTACTTAATCTCTTTAAGTTTCTGTTTCCCCTAGTTCCTGGGTGGTGCAAATGGTTACCACACTCAGTTGCTAACCAAAAGGTTGGCGGTTTGAGTCCACCCAGAGGTGCCTCAAAAGGAAGGCCTGGCAATCTACTTCCAAAAAAAAAATAATTGTTGAAAACCCTATGGAGCACAGTTCTACTCTGGCACACATGAGGTCATCATGAGTTGAGGTCAACTCAATAGCAACTGGTTGGTAGGTCTCTGTTATGGATTGAATTGTGTCCCCCCAAAACGTGTGTCAACTTGACTAGGCCATGATTCCCAATACTGTGTGATTGTCTACCGTTTTGTCATCTGATGTGATTTTCCTATTTGTTGTAAATCCTACCTCTGTGATGTTAATGAGGCAGGGTTAGAGGCAGTTATGTTAATGAGGCAGGACACAATCTGCAAGATTGTCTTGAGTCAATCTCTTTTCAGATATAAAAGAGAGAAGGGAGCAGAGACAAGGGGACCTCATACCACCAAGAAAAGTAGTGCCAAGAGTAGCGTGCATCCTTTGGACCTGGGGTCCCTGCGCTGAGAAGCTCCTAGACCAGGGGACCATTGATGACAAAGACCTTCCTCCAGAGCTGATAGAGAGAGAAAGACTTCCCCTGGAGCTGGCACCCTGAATTTGGACTTCTGGCCTCCTAAACTGTGAGAGAATAAATCTGTTTGTTAAAGCCATCCACATGTGGTATTTCTGTTATAGTAGCACTAGATAACTAACGGAGCCCTGGTGACTCAGTGGTTAAGAGCTTGGCTGCTAACCCAAAGGTTGGTAGTTTGAATCTACCAGTCGCTCCTTGGAAACATTTTGGGGCAGTTCTGCTCTGTCCTGTAGGGTCACTATGAGTCAGAATCGACTCGATGACAACAGGTTAGATAATTAAGACAGACCTCTATGTAAATAGGAATAATGATAGCATCTGTTTTATAGGAGTGTTGAGAAAATTGAAATTGGGTATATAAAACAATCATATAGTTTCTGTGTAATATTTTTCTCCTCTGTAAAATACACGGGAATAATAATAATTATTCAGCTTCTCTGGTCCACTTCTAACAATAGACTAAGTGCATAGTGTAATTTGAGGGGAGTAGATGGTATTACAACCCAGCACCAAGAAAGACCTCGATATCACCTTCCCGTTCACCCTTTTCTCCCATGGGGTTCATGACAAAGGAAGCTATATGTAAAGGGAAATAGGTAGGCAGGGGGAAAAAATTCCCTTATAGCTGTGCCAGCTTCTCTCAAGATAGGGTTTTGTTCACAAGGCTGAATCAGAAAATGTGATTTAGACCTCAAGCCTAAGGGAAGACTTCTGCTTCCTACCCTCTGGACGGAGATAGCCCTTGGTTGTGGGGCCTCCTCAGTTGCCAGGCGTGATGTGAAGCAGAGAACACAAGACACAGTTAGCTTGGTCTGAGGCAAAGGGCCCTGGGCAAACTGGAGTGGCAAGGAAAATGAGAGCGTCATGCTCGAAACTGATCTTTAAGACAGGCTCCCCTGATCTGTCTTAAACTGTACTGCATTGTAAAATGTGGCCCAATTAATATCCTGGCCTTTGACCAAAGAGATAAATAACTCCTCCTCTCTTGAAATCTGGGAGGTAGCTGAAGGGATCAATTCCATAGATCCCTTCTCAAAATATAGAGTCTTTTGAGTTAAAGTTGCTAGATTTAGCAAATAAAAATAAAGGGCACCCCAATAAACTTGAATTTCAGATAGATGAGAAATAAATTTTTTTAGCATAAATATGTCACATTCATTATTTCGGATATACTAAGAAAAATTCCTCAAATTCATATTTGACTGGGCATCTTGTAACTGGTAACCCTTTCAGCAGGCTTTTTTTTTTTTTTGCCTTAAACATCAAAAATTTATTTTCTGACAGTTCAGAAGGCTAGGAATTTAAGTTCAGGAATTTAGGATGTGGCTCTAGTGGGAGGTCCTTCTTTGTCTATTTCAGCCTCTAGTAGCTGCCAGCAATCCTTGGCGTTCCTGGGCTTGTAGAGGCATCTGCTGTGTGTGCCTGTTTTCATATGGTGTCTTCCTCCCACGTGTGGTGTGTCTCTGGGTCTATTCTACTCTTTTCATAACTCAGAAATGATTACGTTTAGGACCTACCCTACTCTGGTATGACAAAAGAAAAACCCTGTTTCTAGCCAAGATCATATTTACAGATACTGGGGTTAGGATTTCAACATTATGTGTGTGTATATATATATATATATATATATATATATATATATATACACACACACACACATATATATCTATATCTGTATATATATAGGAAGCCCTGGTGGCACAGTGGTTAAGAGCTATGGCTGCTAACCAAAAGGTCAGCAGTTTGAATCCACCAGGTAGTCCTTGAAAACTCTTTGGGGCAGTTCTACTCTGTCCTATAGGGTCACTATGAGTTGGGATCGACTCGATGGCAATGGGTTTGGTTTTCATTTTATATACATATATGCATATATATATACACACACACATACATGTATTTTGTTTTTTTGGCAGGGCATAATTCAATTCACAACACCATTAGGGTTAATTTTCCCTTTTTACAGATAAAAATACATGGGTCAACAGTTTCTTAAGGTAAATTTGGTGATGGTTCGTTGAGACAAATGAAAAGACTTCAGAGCCATATTTCTCAACCTTGACACTATGGACATTTGGGACTGGATAATTCTGTGTTGTAAGAGGGACTGTCTTGAGCATTGTAGGATATTTAGCAGCATCCTGGCTTCTGCCCACTGGATGCTAGTAGTGTTGTGGCAATCAAATATATCTACAAGCTTTGCCATTTGTTCCCTGGGGGGTGAAATGGCCCCCTGCTGAAAACCACTGCTTTAAAAGTAGCAGGAAAGACTGTAATGCGTATCAAGATGGTAGACCAGAAGGTGGCACTTTCATACAAATAATGGTGCAGGTCCTTCCCTGGCCTCCATTCTCTTTTCCCTCCTTACCTTCTGGGCTCCCTCCCTGTAAGGGCAGGAGCTGGCTAGACCTTTGTCTGAGGAGCCCAATGAGATAGTTTTAGGCACATGTTGATCATAATCACTAGAAAATCATTCAACTCTATCTGCTTTGCCTTTGTACACAGCCCACAGGGGCTCATATGTGACAACTCTTGAGGTTCTGTCTCAGATCTCTTCTTCAAAGAGCCCCCAACATACTATTAAATCAAGTATTCACATTTTATCAGAGGACATCATTGTGTAGCCTGGGGGAACTTGGCATCTGATGGGCAAATCTCTTATAGTCAAGCTACTTAAGTGTACATATTATTCTTTTGCTCCATTTTGTAGAGGGCAAAACTTGGAAGCATTGGGTAATGAATTCTGTCCTTTGAATATTTTCTGCCTGTACATTTATCCTTGAAAAAAAAAATGCTGATATACCCCAAATGATGTTTCCTATTTGTAAAGTTCCCCTGCTTGCGTATGTTTTCTTAGCCCCTTGGAAAAAAATTGAAGCGACTTTCGCTCTATTAACTTTGATTGTCCAGCATCGAGATAATTAATTTTGTAGGCCTATCAGCTTATGTAGTGGGAAAATTTCATTAGCAGGTTAAATGTAACTTCAGTTCTTTGCTGCTCTCCATATTTTGCAGGCTTTTAGAGAAGCAATGGATTTATAAAAATCCATTGAGCAAAGCAAAGACAATGTAACTATCTGGTTATATTACTGTGGGAAATTCTCCTTTCCCAATTTGCTATGAAGGTTGTATATTCTCAAATCTGTTTTATTCTAGTGTGCTTCCTTAAATAGGAACACTCTGCTTCCTAAGTAGCCCCACCTGAAAGAACAGCATTATCTTTATTTGTAATCACAGGCTTTCATCATTGCAGAAAATATCCAAGCATTCTCAGATTCTGATATTTGTGTTTAATCAATAACCACATCCCTTTTTGATCTGTCTTACCTCTGCAATTGTGTTTCCCCAGCTGCGTACGTTTTATTGTGTAAGAATTCAATTGAAGGAACCATTCATGTTTGCAAAAAGGATGATGTTTTATTATTGGTTGTAAAGAAAAGAAATTTCACACTTTGTATAACCGACCCTTTCTGTTAAAGCACGGTGAATTCTGAAAGTGAGGAACAAGTTAACAAACCGTGGAAAGCAAGGCCACAAAAGATCTTGCAGTATTCTGACCACGTTAGAAAATAAGACCTGGTGATTTTTACATATCTAATTGACAAGCATTCAATTCAAATTAGACATGCACAATCTTTGCATAACTTGAGAGTGTGTAGACTAGAAAGAATCAAGGGATGATGATCAAAATATGCAATTCCAATGCAGCATGTTTGATCAATGACATCAGGTATCATATTACTGGAACAGGGTCCTGTAGATCCCCCTGCAGGACCAGGTGTTACTCCTTTAGTACTTAGATCATAGGAAGGCGGGGTGGGTCCTTGGAGAGGGGTCAGGGTGGCTGGGTGAGAGGGAGGAGCACTAAGGAGGTTCAAGCTACCAACTACTCACGAACCAGCCTGGTAATATTTTCCTATTTGAACACTTGGAGGAGCTATACCCTTGTGTACCAGCTGGACTAAGAGGTGGAGAACTATGGAGTGGTACAGTATAGTCAGAAACCTGGAGCATGAATTCAAGTTCCCAACACTGCCATTAATCCACTGTGTAGTCTTGGATAAGTTACTTCATCCCTTGGGGATCTTTGTTTACTCTTGCCAAAAAATGAGAATATTGAATAGAATAGCCCATGTTCTGTTTCTGCTCTATGAATCTACTGTTTTTTGTTTGTTTTCCTGAAGATCTGAAGGTTCTATGCATAGAGAGTTGTCTCTTTGAGCTTCAGAAAAGCAGAGACTAAGGTGTTAGTGATCAGGTGTGGGGTCACGCTCTTGTTTGGTGGTTTGTGAATATGATAGTCTGACAGGAATGAAGCCAGCATTAACCATGGCTGCATTGCGCTGTTGGGAGCAAGTCAAGAGGAGTTAAATGCTTTTCTAGAGGCAGCTTAAAGATTTTTTTTTTTAAAGATTAATAGTTTTCAATGTTTTGGGGAAATTATTGCGGAGTAGAAAAATGTGCTCATATGCTGCAGAAACAAGCAAATGCCGCTTTTGCCTGAAATTACGTAAAAAACAAAAAAAGCAAACCCGTTGCCATCTAGGTGATTCTGACTCATAGCAACCCTATAGGACAGAGTAGAACTGCCCCATAGGGTTTCCAAGGAGTGTTTGGTGGATTTGAACTGCTGACCTTTTGGTTAGCAGCTGTAGCTCTTAACCACTACGCCACCAGGGTTTCCAAAATTACCTATGCCAGACAAAAACAGGTATTTCAGGTATTTTGTTTGTTGTGTATGTAGATCTCAAAAAACTACCCTCAATTCTCCATCTCACTTTTCTGTTCTTTGTTTGGTTATTGATACCTTATGGTTTTCTTTCTTTTTTTTTTTTTTTTTTTTGTCTCAGTAAAATATATTGAGATACTGCCATGAGAATATACAAGCACAATTAAGTAGCAATCTTTTTCCCTAGCGACCGTAGAATCACAAACCATCACCGAAAGCAGATTGCAAAGTAACTTCAACCTAGATGGGGTTTCCCCCTAAATTGTTTGTTTTAATTTACTTGAATAGAAAATGGCTTTTAAGTTTACAGCTATCTTTGTAAGTGTGAAGAAGGGTTTAACATAATTATTAATTACTTTAATTATCAAAGAAAAAACCAGATTATCGTTCTGGAAGCACACGCAGTATTAGAAAACTCCATGCTGAATAAATATCTGCGTGTGTTTTTTCCGGTGCCTATAGAAATGATAGTTTCATAAAACGACCTGATTCTGTTTCAATATCCTGTTTCTTATTATACCTGACAAACAGAAATGAGGAAAATGAAGAATTGATTTTCTGAGGTCGTTCTATTGAAACTTGCACATAATTCCCATTCATGCTCGTTAGAATAAAGAAGAGCCTTTCTGTAACAAACTAAGAATATGTATAACGTGTTATCACACAGTCGTAGATATATAATAATATGGTCTAGAATAACAGTACTCTCTTGAAGTACACCCCATTCAAAATCCACTGGAGATGTTTTAGAGACATCTGTTGTAATTACAGGAACATGGTTTCTAATTCATTTAATTCCCTTTCCTACCTAAACTGTACATATAAGTGAATTTTAAGAGACTGTATAAATAAATTTTTAATTACAAAATGATGTTATATAATACATTATTAATAATCGCCAACAATGCATAATGTTTATGCATGAGTCCATTAGAAAGACGAGCTAACGTATGTCAGTTCTAAAAGAATGCACTAATTTGTCCTGATTTTGTGAACGAGGTTGAATCCATGTTGCAAGCTGATGAGAACAATAACATGGAGTGGTCTACCATGCTGTTTTCTAGTCAGGAAACATCTAGTACCTATGGTATTTAAGAGGTGTGTAAAATGCGCTCATCCCATGTGATAAAGAATTTTATTTTTCAGCAAGCCATGCGGTTGTGAATTTTGGAATGAGACCATGAAGTTGACAATACTAGCTTTCCCAGACAGGTGCAGAATAAAATGGCCTACAGATCCAAGAAATGTGTACAGTGCTTACATTTCAGCACAGGGAAATCACAGTCTTGTGATGAAGCTTTCTACAGCGGGCAAAGGGTCTGCCGGAATATGGTGGCCTCATCACGCTAGCGATAACAGATTTCTGAAATCTCCATGGCCAGCTCCAGACACTCGCCAGTCTCATGGCAAGATTCAAAAAGGCTGCAGTCCAAGTCACAGGCGCAGCTGCAATCATTCCGAGAGTGGTTTTCATCCGAAGTGTGATGGTATCTGTGAGAGGGGCAGCACAGGTTGATACACACTGTTTCGCACGTGTCAGGGAGCATCAGGAGACAATCCCAAAACTGGCAGAACAGGCAGGTGAGGATAAGGGAGGCACACTCATCTGTTCAAAGAAGAAGAAAGAACATTACTAGTGGGAACTGGGCGGGGGCGGGGAGGTCTTGGAAAGGCAGGCATATACATAGTATACTTGATAACTTTATTTAAAAAATAAGAACAAACCAGCTGCCATCGAGTTGATTCTGACACATGGAGACCGCCATGTGTGTCAGAGTAGAACTGTGCTCCATAGGGTTTTTAACGGCTGATTTTTCGAAAGTAGATCGCCAGGCCTTCCTTCTGAGGTGCCCCTGGGTGGACTCGAACTGTCAATCTTTTGGTTAGCAGCCGGGCATATTAACCGTTTATACCACCCAGAGACTCAGGTAACTTTATAGCTGATTCTTATTTATCCACATTAGGGGGAACGTACACCGCTATTCTCTCCAGCTCCCCCACCCCGACGCCAGCACTCACTCTACTTAAGTAATCGCTTCATTAACTTCCTGAGCATTTCCTATTGATTCCACGTAACCTGGTTATTTAAAGTGCTGTCACTTTTTCTAAGCTCCTTTATTTACTTTGCCTGCGGAGAGGTGCTGGGAAGCCGTACAATTAGCTACCTTTCTGGAAAATTTGCAACCTTCTGGAAAAATCGCCAAGTCCTCCCCAAGTGCAGGAGGTTTTCAAGAGCAATTAGAGTTGGGGACAAAAAGACTGCAAAATTCCTGCTTCTAGTCACAAGGCTGTTATTGGTTCGAAACAGATTCTCATAAAGCTGCCACACCCATATTCAAATGCAAGGAAAAAGAGTATTTCAAAAATCTAATATAAGTGAGTTAAAAAAATAATTACAGCTTTTCTGGGGTTGTGTTTTATTTTTAACCCCTATTTCCTTTTTTCCTCCGGTAAAATGTAAAGCCTTGATTTTATCTTCAAGTTGTTGACGTGCAGTACGTCATCACATGCCTAAAAGGGTATAAATCTTATCAATTCTCCTTAAGAAAATTTGTTTAAAAATTTACTATGCAGACTTGTAAAATTCTGAAAAGTATCTCTAAGGCATTGAAGGTAATCGGTAATTCTAACCAAACAGCTGTGATGGGTTATAGATTATTTTATTTTTGTTTCCATAAAGGGAATTAGTTAGAAGATGTAGCAGCTCTCTAGTTAAAACTATAACTTTTCTTTTTTTTCCAAGTTAAAAATTTCCCCAAAATGTGTTTTATAAAGAGTATGTACGTGTTCGTGTCATACATCATCTAATTAGTTAAAACAGTATCCTAAAGAGTGTTACTGGTTGAAAGTAACATTCTATCATGATGGGTTTATCACTGGATTTGACTTTAAAAAAAAAAAAGAATGTTAATAACTTGGTTTTCAGAGCTCGGTCAACAGAGACTGCATAAGCATACAGGATAGATTTTGCCCTCTGGGTCATATGCTTATAACTCCATTTACTTCTAACAATATTTTTCAGAGAACTTTTTTGTTTTGTTGTTCCTTGCTTGTTAATCTTTAAGAGAAAGGAAAGCATGACAGTTTTCCCTAAATAGGAAAAGAATTTTCAAAACATTTTAAAGGGAGCCATTTTCACTTCTTGTAAAAACACTGTATAAAGTTCTAAAGTAAGTCTGCCATATAGGTAAACAGAAATCAATTGATATTCCTTCCCTCCTTCCCTCCCTCCCTCCTTCTCTCCTTCCATCCCTCCCTCTCTCCCTTCCTTCCTTCCTTCCCTTCCCTTCTTGTCTTCTTCCCTTCCTCCCTCCTTCCCTCTTTCCGTACCTCTCTCCCTCTCTTCCTTTCTTTCCAGTAAGGTGGTGGTAAAAAACTCCACCATGACTTTTACGACCACTTTAATCGTCACATAATGTTGCAGGTGCTATGGCTGTTACTTAGTACTTACAGTTTAGGCAGCCTGCTCAGTAATAGCTCTATAGTGTACACACTCATCTCTTTGCCAGGGTTGGTGTCCTTTTATTCACTTAGAGGCAGCTTCTAGTATATGACCAACTCACCTATCTCTCATAAGTAACCACAAAACCACCCACAAAAATTCCAGACTAAGTACACTACATTAGACTGTTTCGTCCGTGCGTTTCCGAAGGGCGCATGCTGGCGATCAAAGATGTGGACGTAAAACCTCATCGCCTGTTACCAACACCAAGGGGGCTACTATAGCAGCTCCTGGCAAAGAAGAGGTTCTCAGTGGAAACTATTCCAAGAAAATACTCCTTAATCCCTCAAGCTGGAGGCTCAGGAGACTTATCCAGGCTTATGACCATATAAAAATGGTCCCACTGGATTCTGTCCTTCATAAATGCCAGGCTGAAAGTTTGGTTTGGAGGTAAATAGGGCTGGATGCGGGGCGAGTTGTAAGGAGAGGAGCCGGTGTTTCCTATGGGAGTGGGAAGAACCTGTTTGTAACATGGCGGTGAAATTTCCTGAGGGCGTGTAACATTTTGGTCCAGTCGCTCTTGCCAAAGCCTCCTTAAGTTGGCGGACTCTGGAGGTCTCGGCTTCTGATGTCCACCGTAGATTTGTTTAAAAAAAAGTTTTGGCATAATCCTTTGGCTGAATTGGCATTTTTTTCCCCTTCCACCTCTCTATTTTGCACTTGAGAATAGAGTCCGTTTTTGCTGTTTCTAAGTCAGTCCTTTTTATTCAGTTATAAAAGGCAAACCCTCTTGCCCAAAAAACCACGGCAACATTAATGAATTGAAAACAGATATTTCCAGACTTTCAAATGTGTTCCACACTTTTCCTAAAAGGCATATTGAATAATTCTACACAAGCAGGCAAAACTGTTTTGCATACGGCCATTTTTGTTTGTACAAAAGTAACATAAGCAGTTCACGGGGAAATTCGCAACTGTTTGAAGGGAGAGCTGGACTTGCACTTCTACTAAATGAGTCTATTTTCCTTTGCCTGCACTACTTCATGGGGCTTTAAACTTTAATAAACATCATATTCAAAGCCGTAGCCCGTGGTTAGCACCCCCTCTCTGGGTCTATCCTAGGGAGTTTGCTAATATCCGACTGCCTACTTCACATCTGCAATGTCTCCAGAACATTTCCCCCTTACCAAGGCATAAATCGCATTATTGTTCCCCCTCTCTCCCCCGTTGCCCATCCCTATCCCTCCTCTCGTTTTCTCTCGTGAATGGTTCTCCTGTCCACCCAGGTGAATTTATTGGAAACCTGCAACTCACTCTTGTCATTTTTCTTCACCTTACTCTCCTCCATCCAATCCATTGCCAAGTCCTGCTAATTATACCTCAGGGACATGTTTCAAATCTATAGACCTGCATCCCCTGCCAGCTCCAACACCTCAGCTCTAGCCCCCCTCACCAGTCATCAGCTCAACAGCAACAGCTTCCTGTCTAGGGCACCCTGCTTCCACATGAGCCCACCTCAAATGTATCACCCCCTGTGAAAGCCTTATGGAGCACAATTCTACTCAGACACACATGGAGTCGTCATGAGTCAGAATTGACTCGATAGCAACCAGTTTGGCTTTTTTTGGTGATATTTGTAATTATAAATTGAAACAACTCACTCTCCCCTTAGAATAAAGTCCCAGATCCTTGCCATAGCCTGAAAGCCGCTGCGTGATCAAGCTTCTGCCTGTTTCTGACTTCCCGACCTACTCTCCTTGCGCACTGCGCTCCAGCTACACTGGCTAAATTTCAGTTTCTGGAGTGCACCGAGCACCGAGCCTTTGCACATGCTATGCCTTCTGTCTGTGGTGCACGTTCTCGCCACAACTTTATTTAACACCTACTCGTTCTTTAGGTCTCTCGCTTAAAACGCACTGGTTGTTAGATGCCATTTAGTCAGCTCCGACTATTGGCATCCTCATGCATAATGAAACGATGCGTTGCTGGTCCTGCGCGATTCCTAATCCCTGCGCCGTCGGTTGCAGATCGGACCGTTGTGATCCGTAAGGTTTTCACTGGCTGATTTTCGGAGGTAGATCACCAGGTCTTTCTTTCTAGTCCATCATAGTATGGAAAATTAACCACATGCAAGCCTCCACTGACAGATGGGTGGTGGCTGAGCGTGAGGTGCATCGGCCGGCAACTGAACCTGGGTTTCCGTCATGGAAGATGAGAATCTACGACTTTACAAACCTCTACACCACACCCTTGCGAAAACTGTCATAGCATCTACTTTTTTCCCCCCTTCTAGCACTGACCACAAGATGCCATTAAACTAACTAGTAGTTCATTAGTAGTCCCTCCTAAAATCGAAGAGCCATGTCTGTTGAAAGAATGAATAAATGAACAATTCTAAGAGATAAATATTATGATCCTCATTTTGTAAATGAAAGGACTAAGATTTAGAGATAATCACTGACCAAAATCCTCCCAACTGTAAGGTGCTGGGGCAAGGATTCGAACTTCAGTCTTCTAACTCCAAAGTCTACACTCTTCTCTCTTTATCCCATTGTTATATATGTCAGTTGTTCTGAATAAAGCAAATAGACAGTCCTCTACACTGTATGTGCATCTCACATAACCCAGAGCTGAGTGTTGTTATTATCCCGATTGTACAGGTGTGCCTCAGAGAATGTAAGAAACGTGCCCAAGGAAATGCCATGAGGAGGAGGTGAGGCTGTAATTTGAACCCAGGCTGTCTCCCTCCAGAGCTCTTAGCTATGAAGCTGGCCTGCCCCTCACAGTTCTCTCCTCTTTCTTCCTGCTGCCTATGAGCATAGCCCAGGACCCCTCAGGCTCACTGATGACGTGTTCCCCTCCATTCCCTGCTCTTACCCTGCCCTGCTCTGTGTTCCCAAGATGAGCAAAGTCTGTTCTTCAAGCTCCCCTAAATGGCTTCTTGCCAGGTTCAGTCTATTATTGTTCGTTGCTGTTGAGTTGATTTTGACTCATGGCAACCTGATGTGTGCAAAGCAGAAGTGCATTCCTTGGAGTCTTCAAGGCTGTGACCTTTTGGAAGCAACTTGGCAGGCCTTACTCCCAATGTGCCTTTGGGTGGGTCTGAACTGCCAACCCTTCGGTTAGTAGTCCAGTGCTTAACAATTTGTGCTGCCCAGGGACTTCATTCTGTCCATAGAGGGCAGTAATAGGAAATAGAGTGTGAGGAAAGGAAAACTCAGGGTAAAATCCAAGAGAAACCCTCCCCTCTCTGCTTTGTGGGAAGACAGGCCTGCCAGTCTACTTCCAAAAAATCAGCCACCAAAAACCCTATGGAGCACTGCTCTACTCTGATTCACATGGGGTTGTCATGCGTTAGAGTCAACTTGAAGGCAACTAGTGTGGTGTGTGTGCTCTACTTTGGATGGTATCTCAGGCAATGGTTGTATATTCTCTCTGATCTCGTTGCTCTCTGAAACTCCTTTCTCTCTGTGGCTCCAGTAGTACTGGGGTGCTCCTACTTGTGGTAGAGGAGGCACAAAGGGAAGGGGTGGTAGAACCTTCCTGTGGTTACTGATTTCTAGGTTGCCTCACTGTTCCCCTATATGACTTTTCATCTCATCCAATACCTCTGTAACAAGTTTCCCGTCCGTTAAAACCCCTCTGTGTGACTGACCACCTGGCATCCTAAGTATTGCTGTCTGAAGCCCATCTGGCTTTCCCACCTCTTACCTTCTAAAACATGGAGTAAAGAATTGTGGTGGACCGGAGACCTGCGGGCCACAGAGCCACAGGTGGTATTTGGCTGTGAGCACAAAGCCATGACAAGCATCCTTGCAGGGTATCTTTGGGACATGGAGGCTATAATGTGCTAAATGGCACCCTGGCGACACTGAAGGATTCGTGCAGCTTCCAGAGGTGCTAAATGTTCATCTGGGGATTGGCTAATTAATAAGTGGACCTGCCTTGTTAGAAAGGATCATGTTTAATTATAGTAGAAAAGGCAGCAGTGCCAAGAGGTTCCACAAATGTACCTGTGGTCAGCCCCACGGTCCTGTGCTTCCTGGGTTTGCTGTTTCACCTTTACGTCTTGTCACTGTGATGCTCGAAATTAGGAGGGGGGGGAAAGAGGCAGCTTTAGCTGCTGTCTCTAGTTCCTGTACCATTGCTCAACTCCAGAAAAACACCTCACGCTACCTTGGGGACCATTATCCAAAATAGCAAGAATATGACTCTTCCAGAAGTGACCTCAGGTAAACAACACCCCTTCTCCACAGAGCAAAGGGAAAAAAGCCCCAAACTGGTCCAATCCTCTCTTGTATTCTGATAAATTAATGTGCTGTTCCAGAGAATCCAGCATAATAATGAGCTTCATGACACATTAGCTCCAACGGATTACTGAAAGTTTTTGACCAAAAAGTATAAAAACTTGTTCTCACTCCTCCAACATTTAAGTTCTTTTTAAAAAAAATAATAAAGTCTGTAATGTAGAATGGGAATAAATAAAGTATGACTGATTGCCTTTCTGTAGCTGGGGTATCATCCCTGATGTTATCAATTTTAATAGATACTTAAATATGTCAAGATCTATTTAAGCTCAGACAAGCACAACTAACATTCTAGTCAGTTCTTTAGAGCTAGAATGACTGGATTTGGGTGATACTTAGTAAATTTGTGCTTATGTTTTTTTCTGAGCAAATGAACTGAAATAATTATAAAATTGAAACATTTTATAAGGTGACACTGCTGCATTTAATTGTATGAAATTTACGGTGTAGAAAATGTAATCATTTTATTCAGTAGTCCACGGTGTAATTAAGACTATTCTTTTGAGGGATCTTGTATTTATGATTTTCCTCTTCCACCTGGATGAGACGTCTCAAATTCAAAATTATACATCAGTTAGGTATATTCTCAGGAATTGTTTTCTTTAAGGAGCCTGTTTTCTACTATCTTGTGTGTCCCTGATTTTATTATCCACAGGGATGTTTTTGCAATCAGAAGAGGATAGAAACCAAAGCAGGGACGCAGAGAGTTCTTTGGACTTTTTCCATTTTATTCGGGAAAAGGACCACACATGATGAACCACTATTTCATAATAATGTTGCAGCGCACAGTCTGTGATGTGTAGTAAAGATGCTTTTAAATTGCCATCAGAGCACACACCATGAACTGTGCTAATGGATGTCACACATTTTACAAAATCTGCATGTGTGAGGCTTTTCCATCCTGTTTTAAGTGGGGCAATGTATATAAATAATAGATATTAGCAATTAAGCATCCACTCCTTTGCACTCATTTATACATTTGAAAATAAATTAAGCACAAACTACATAAAAGTAGATGCAATCTTCTCTTTTCCCTTCTGTTTTCCCTGCTGTTCTTGAAAGATATTTCTGTATTTATCTCAGTATGAACAATGACCCCAGCTCTCAGTTTCTGCATTCTTAATTATCAAAAATTCACAAAAATGAAATAAGCCTGATTTAACTCTTGATTTTGTTGATGTTTGATGTTTAGGATACTGAGTGTTTCCTATCACTATTAATGGGTCTTACTCGGGACTTCTTACTCTGTCTTTCATCCAGTCCCAAAAGCTCTTACCTCTATTGGGGGAATTTTCACACTAGGAAAAAGGAAGGATGTCATCAACTTAAAACCTGTATTTCCTGGGCGATACCGGCTTTAGCCCAGGCCATAAGAAAAACAACCTAACTCAATAATCCTCATGAATAGCCTTTGCTCTTTTTGGATAAAGAGTAAAAAATCTGTCATTTTTCTGCATGAGGCTCATGAGTATCAGTTGCTATTTTAATAGAGCAGTCATTTTGACCCTTCCCTGAAAATGCGAAGTTTCAGGTAGCATGCTAGATGGATTGGTCCTTTTCACTCCCAGGACCCCAGATAGGAAAGATCAGAGTGGTTCTGGAGAGAGGCACTATTGTTTACTGCGTGCATGTGTATACTGGTGGCTCCTGATTCTGGGATCATTAGCCTGATACACACAGCAAGCAAGATCTATGCATCCCTGATACAATCCATTAAAATACTGTAGCATCGAAATGTTCTTGAAGATTATCTCAGGGCAATAGTTTCAGGGGTTCATCCAGCCTCCATGGCTCCAGGAATTCTGGAGCCCATTAATATTCAAAATTCTGTTCTGCATTTTCCCCCTTTTGATCAAGTTTCTTCTATCAAATCTTTCACCAAAGTGCTCAGTAATGGTAGCTGGGCACCATCCAGTCCTAGTCTTGTGGCAAAGGGGCAGTTGTTCATGGAGGCAATTAGCTACACATTTCATTTCCTTCTCCTGTTCCCAACTCTCCTTCTTCTGTTGCTCCGGACGAATAGAGATCAATTTTTGTGCCTTGGATGGCCGCTTTCAAGCTTTTAAGAACCCAGGCACTACGCAGCTGAAACTGTTGCTCTGAGATGATCTTTAAACCTTAAACCAAAAATATCCCCTGAAATCTTCTTAAAACCAAACAATATTTTAACTTAATTAGTAAAGAATGTCTACCCTGAGCATTGTGTTCTTTAAGATCTATCTATATGGGCTCAAACTGACAACAGCAACTCGAAAGATTAGATAGGAAGCTTAAGAGGCAGTGAGTTTGTGTTAATGGAGGAGGAACAACTCAGAAAAGGAGGATGAGAATGGTTATGCAACTTGAAGAATGTAATCAATGTCACTGAATTGTACATGTAGGAATTGTTGAACTGGTGTGTGTTCTGCTGTGTACATTCTCAACAACAACAACAAAAATAAAATAAATTATTTTAAAAATGATCTTGGAGAGAACTCTCCTGTATTATCTGTTTTCTTGATTGGCATCAACCTCTACCAAAGCCAGAAACTGGGGCATTATCTTGGATTTGAGGTTGTAACCTGACAATGTACAGGCTAAAGTTGGCCCAAAGATGTGAGTTGTTTGGAGTGTCTGAGGCTTCAGAAAAAGAAAAAAAGATTTAGTTGTCAACACTTGAAAATCTGGAGAGTTCACATTACACTCCAGGTCTCTGGCTTTTCTTGAAAAATGTGATGATCTGCCAACTCTGGGCCTGCATTTCCTTCTGGCAACAATTAGCTGGAGCTGAGTGGAGGCAGCAACCTTTAGATGAGACGTGCGCCTCTTCAGCTTGCCACAGTCCTCACCAATCCCTATTGTGTACTTCCAGCTTACTTCAGTATTCACATTATCTCCTGGCAACTGCAGATAACTGAGTCTGTAGCTTCTGGTCTAAAGCATTCATGACAATTGCAGAAGACACCACATGTTAGAAATCTTCTCTTACTTTCTAAAACTGTAATGAAAATGAAAGCTAAATGTGAGTACCTAATATATGCTAATTTCTGTACTAGATGCTTTATATAGGTTACTTCATTTGATCCTCAAAACACTCGATGATGTGTTAATAGCCCCTTTTTACAACTGAGAGACTGAGATTCAGAGATGGTAAATGATTTGTCCAGGTTTATGTATTTAATAAGCTGCAGAGCTAGGAGTTAAACCAATGTGTTTCTAAAGTTCCTGTTATGCCAAGTTTATGTATTTATTTCTTCTTATTTTCTAAAAGTAAACATACATTTCAGAACAGACAAGAAACTATACCCTGTTACATTTTCCTCTGAGAAACTCCAGGCTTTCTGTAAATGCAAATGTAGACATGGAACACTACAAAATTCTTGAATGGTTTATGTCTCCTGTACAGGTGCCTGCAAAATGAACCTGAATAAAATTCCACATGTCTTGGTGTGGGGTCCTTGACTATGCTGACAATTTATCACCAGATAAATTCTAAATTGGCTTTGCAAATGGACTGTGCTTTTTATGTCATGTACAGGGATGGTGTGGTCTAGGTTTGCACTGATCAAAATGCCTAGGAAGTGATATTGCCTAGAGAAACCAACCCTTTTTCATAGGTTGCTGATGTAAGCATCTTGATAGTTTATACGTCTATATTTATATATTTCCAGTACTTAAATACCATTATGCCACCTTCTCTTTGCCTAGAGTCACAGGCTGAATAATCCCAGATCCCAGAAGGGAAAGAAGTTTGCCATTTTTCTTTTTTCACTTCATAGTCCTGTAGCAAGAATGCTTACACTCGACCCCAGCTATTTAAAGCACATTGCCTCCAATTCCTGGCTTTGAGAGCAAACAATCTGCCAAGCACCCCATAATTGCAAAGTGACCTTGACATGTGTCATTCACTGGAGTGTTCTCATCTAAGTCTTCCTGTTTAATATTCATAAAGACTTTTTTGCTAACAGCATATGTGATGATTTTACAGGAAGTGGGGGTTGGGAAACTTTATTTAGAGATGGATTGAATTCTGAGAAACGTACCCTCAGTGTCTCTCTGATGAACTGAAGTATCAGTTTGGAGGTAGGAAAATCTCGTTTTGCATTCTTCAAGGGAGGACAGTGATGTGCTGGATTCTGACAGTTTTTTCTCATTGGGGGTTTCCTTGGCTGGTCCATCTGTGATATTGAATTCGGATACTGAATTTATAACGATAGCATTAATGGGTTTCTCGTCTGCATGCTTTTCGTTTGTGAGTTGTGTATCTAGACAAAAAAAGAAAACACACATACACAGACCCTCTATAGTTTGCAAAGCCTAGCGATCTAAGAATGGATATTTGCAGAAAAGTTCACATTCTACTCTTTTATAAGAAGGAAGTCTTATTTAAAAGAATAAAGCATTAACAAACAGGATACTTTTGAATGAAAATATAAATAAGAATAAAAGAGTACAACAACTATAAAGTTTAGCACACATTAGGAATTTCACCTATCACAGTAATTTGTAACAGTTATTTCTACTGTGTGTTTTTGGTGATGGTTGGGGAATCAAGTAATATGTTTACCTGGATCAACAAAATCTCTTAGTATGTTGTCAGGTTCTGTTACAGTGTATTATGGAGCTGAGAAGTAATAAAAGGGTCTTAGATGCTGAGCATCCCTGCTGACTAATTTATGTGGCCTCAGTCAGTCACTTTGTTTCTTTGCCTCTATAGACCTCAGTTTCCTCCTCTGTGCAAGAAAAGTGGAAATAGATGAAAAGTCTGTAAGCTTGTTTCTACTTCCGCTCTGAAGACTCCACTTTCTCTGCTACCCCTTTCTCTGCCTTGGTGTGTGCTAAGTGCTTGTTCAGATGATAGCCTATATGGCCTTAGGGTAAGTTTCTTGAGAAGACACTCGATTTCTGTGTAACTAACTGGAATAATTGTTAGAGATGTTCAGGGAGCTTGTAGGGAAAGTCCTTGACTGAGACTTCGGTTTGCAAGGGCATAGAGAAGGCTGGGATTCTCAGGGTGGTGCGAGCGATTAATGTGCTGTGCTGCTAATGGGAAGGTTGTGGGTTTGAGTCCACCCAGAGGCACTTGGAAGGAAGGCATGGTGATCTACTTCTAAGGATCAGCTATTGAAAAATCTGTGGAGCACAGTTCTACTCTGACACACATGAGGTCACCATGAGTTGGAGTCAACTCCACGGCCACTGGTACTGGTAGAGAAGGTTAAGAAGTGCTTCATACATTTGAGAGCTCATGTATTCGTTCACTCATTCCCACATAATAATTGACAGTCTGTTAGGTAACAAGCACTGGGTTGGGTGCTGAGGGTACAGTACTGACTAAGCCAAACATGGTCCCTTGCCTTTAGGAGTATCAAGCAAGGTAGCAAACTGATACCAAAACCAGACAAAGACACCACAAGAAAAGAAAACTACAGGCCAATATCTTGTATGAATATAGATACAAAAATCCTCAACAAAATACTAGCAAACAGAATCCAACAGCATATTAAAAGAGTCATACACCATGACTAAGTGGGATTTATTCCAGGAATGCAGGGATAATTCAACATTAAAAAATCACTCAATGTAATACACCACATCAATAGAGCAAAGGAAAAGAACCACATGATCATCTCTATGGATGCAGAAAAAGCATTTGATAAAATCCAACACCCTTAATTGATGAAAACCCTAAGAAGATTGGAATAGAAAGGAAAATCCTCAATATGATTCAAGGCATACATGAAAAGCAAATAGCCAACATTATACTCAATGGAAAAAGACTGAGAGCTTTCCCCTTGAAATCGGGAACAAGACAAGGGTGCGTGCTCTCACCGCTTCTATTCAATATTGTATTAGAAGTTGTAGCCAGAGCAATGAGACAAGTAAAAGAAATAAAAGGTATCCAGATTGGAAAAGAAGAAGAAAAATTGTCTCTGTTCGCGGATGATGACCCTGTATATAGAGAATCCCAAAGAGTCCTCAAGAAAACTTCCAGAGCTTATAGAAGAATTTAGCAAAGTTGCAGAGTACAAGGTAAACAAACAAAAATAAGCTGGGTTTCTATACACCAGAAATGAGAAATATAAAATGGAAATTAGAGAAACGATTCCATTTACAATGGCATCTAAGAGATTAAATCTAACCGGGGACGTGAAGACTTATACAATAAAAATTATAAAACACTGCTAAAAGAAGACTTAAATACATGGAAAGCTGTTCCATGTTCTTGGGTTGGAAGGCTTAATATTGTTAAGATATCAGTACTACTCAAAGTGGTCTATAGTTTCAATGCAATCTCAATAAAAATTCCAACAGCCTTTTTTACAGAAATAGAAAAGGCAATCCTCAACCTTATGTATAATGGCAAGAGTCCCTGAATAGCTAAAGCAATGTTAAAAGAGAACAAAATAGACAGCTACAGTAAGTAAAACAGCCTGGTTCGAGTATAACAATAGACACATAGACCAATGGAAAAGGTCAGTGGTTTGAACCCACCAGGTGCTCCATGGAAGAAAGATGTGGTCTGCCTCCATAAAGATTACAGCCTTGGAAATCCTATGGAGTGGTTCTACTCTGTCCTATAGGGTCGACTCAATGGCAGTGGGTTTGGTTTTTGGATAGGATGGCTAAGATGCAAAAAACAGAAAATAACAAATGTTGGCAAGGATGTGGGGAAACTGGAACCCTTATACATTGTTGATTGGAATGCAAAATGATACAGCCATTGTGGTTCCTCAAAAAAACTAAATATAGAACTACTATTAAAAAAAAAAAAGTTGCCATCAAGTTGATTCCTACTTATAGCGACCCCATAGGACAGGGTAGAATTTCCTGATAGAGTTTCCAAGGAGTGGTTGGTTGATTCAAACTGCCGACCTTTTGATTAGCAGCCAAATGCTTAACCACTGCACCATCACAGCCCAGTGGAACTACCATATGACCCAGAAATTCCACTCCTACGTATATACCCAAAAGACTTCAAAGCAGAGACTCAAACGGAGACTTGTACACCAATGTTCATTGCAGCACTGTTCACAATAGCTAAAAGATGGAAACAACCTAAATGCCCATCAACAGACGAGTGGATAAACAAAATGTTATACATATGTACCTACAATGGAATACTACTCAGCCAGTAAAAGAAATGATGTCTTGATACCTGCTGCAATATGGATGGCGCCTGAAGACATTATGCTGTGTGAAGTAAGTCAATCACAAAAAGACAAATATTGTATTACCTTACTTACATAAAAAGTCAAGAAAAGGCAAATGTACACAGACTAAAGTTTACAAGTGGTTATCAGGGTGGGAGAGGGAAAGGAGGAGTATATGCTGATGGAAAAATTGCATTAATTAAGGGTAAGGTTGCATGGACAATTATTGTAATTGCTTTCAAAAGTTGTACACCTGTAAAAAGTTGAATTGGCAAAAGTTGTGATAGATATGTTTACAACAACAACAAAAAGTAGCTGCTGAGACTGCTTATGTACAACCAAAAATATCATGAGATTTGGTTACTTGGTTTGGAAGTTTAAGGTCATGCTTTCATGGGACATCCCAATTAATTGGTTTAATAACATATTTAATGCTTCTGTTCTACCTCCCACTTTGTTACATAGTGCCTGATGTCTTAAAAACTTGGAAGCGATCATCCAACGCATGACAATTAGCCTCTATTCTCCTGAAGCAACAGAGGACAGAGAACCAGGAATAGGAGGAGGATATTGAACATGTGGCTAATTGCCTCGATGAACAATTGCCTCCTTTGCCATGAGACCAGAACTGGATGGTGCACAGCTACCGTTACTGAACATTTTGATTGAAGATTCTGTGGAAGAGTTCTGATCAAAAGGGGGAAAATGCAGAACAGAATTTTAAGTTTTAGTGGATTCCAGACTTTCTCGAGGCACGGGGGCTGGAAGAAACCCTGAAACTATTGTTCTGAGATAATCTTTGAAACTTAAACCAAAAATATCCCTTGTAGCCTTTCTATATGGGATCAAAGTGATTAACAGCAACTTGAAAGATTAGATAATGAACCTTAGAGGGCAGTGAGTTTATATTAATGGGGGGAGGAACAACTCAGAAAAGGAGGGTGAGGATGGTTGCACAACTCGAAGAATGTAATCAATATTACTGAATTGTACATGTAGAAATTATTGAATTGGTGTATGTTCTGCTGTGCATACTCTCACCAACAACAAAATAAAAAATAAGGTGGCAAAGAAATAATTGCTTAGGTTATAATATTAAGGAATGTATTAAAGCGTACCATGAAATTATGTTAGAGACAGAACCAGACTAGGCAGTGGCGCAGATAATTTTAACTTATCTGCACCCATTAAGAGTAGCTTGGTGGCGCAGTGGTTAAAGTGATCAACTGCTAACTGAAAGGCTGGCAGTTTGAAACCTCAAGCAGCTCCGCAAGAGAAAGATGTGGCAGTCGGCTTCCAAGGTTTACAGGGTTGGACACCCTATGGGATCATTATGAGTCGGAATTGACTTGATGGCGCTGAGTCTGGTTTCTTTGAAGATGGTGAAGGAGCCCTGGTGGCGCAGTGGTTAAGAGCTCTCCTGCTAACCAAAAGGTCAGCAGTTCACTCCTTGGAAACCCAGTGAAGCAGTTCTACTCTGTCCTCTGGGGTTACTATGAGTAGGAATTGACTTGATGGCAACGGACTTTGGAAGATGGAGACAGGAGTTAACAGAAGAAACACGGAGCAAGGCAGATTGATTCCAGGGACTTTTCCTAGGTCTAAGCCATCAACAGTCCTTGTGATTTGGTGGCACAATTGGGAGGTGATGAAGATGCGTTCTGGAGAACTGCATCCCCATGGAGCCCAGTGCCGGTTAGATTCAGTAATGATCACTGAATGACTGGAACAAAAAGAATAAAATTGCCAACCTGGTTTGATTTTATCAGGCTCCTGCAGCTCAATGCAAGAAATACATTGTTGCCAAGTTCATCCTTGTTCTTTCAAGGGTTGCTACTTAGTTTGGGGCAGAGGAACATCTCTACTTGGTCCTACGCAATGGGGCTGTGGTTCCAGGAGTTGTCTGTGCATTGGAATCACCTGGGAAATCTTTTTAAAATCTGGAATTTTTTTAAAGCCCGGATGACCCCCTCGAGACCTACTAAGTGACAGTCTTTGGGGGGATTTTTGAAGCTCCCCAGGTGATTCCAACATGCAGACAAGTTTGGAAACCACTGCCCCAGGGGTCTCCTGCTTTTGAGAATGAAGGAAGGAGAGAGAACATCCATTGGCTTGCTCATAAGTGATTTTCAGACACTAACCATGAGGTAGTTGCTTTCTGAAGGGTTCCAACTGTACCAACAGTATAGGGCACAAAATGTCTTAGACCATTTTTGTTTGTTTCTGATTCTGCAGACAACCTTGGTTTGCAACAATGTTTAATTTTCTTCCTTTCCCCTTCTGCAACTGGCTTTAAACGTTTAAACCTTTAAACTGGTTGTGGTTTCATACACCCTAAAAAGAAATAGGGTTGCATCAAATAGGGTAGAAGTAGGTGTTCAGGAAAACATCTACTGTTGTTAGCAATTATGAGTGTTATTGAGTACTTGATAGAATTGGCTAAACAGATTGGGAAGCTCCAGGCTTCCTTTAACTCTGAGAGGGATTCATCAAAATAGTGATGGGATGACAATGACAATTATTATGATGGTAAAAATAAGAAGGATATTTTTCTTACTTGGGCATCAAAGCCACCAGGAACCAGCTAACATCACAGACATGTGGACATTCAAATTATGCCTTAGACCAGGGCTTCTCAACCTCACCACTGTTGACGTTTTGGGCTGAATAATTCTCTGTTGTGGGGCTGTTCTGTGCATCATAGATGGTTAGCAGCATCCCTCACCCCTCTCTCTCTACCCACTAGATGCCAGTAGTACCTCGTTCCCCCACGCCCAGTTATGACAATCACAAATGTCTCCAGTCATTGCCAAACCTTCCCTGTGGGGCAAAATCACCAGGTTGAAACCATTGCTTTACCCACACGCACACACACACACACACACACACACACACACACACACACACACACACACACACACACACACACACACAGAGTTATATACATGTTATGTCAGATTCTCTGGTACCACTTACATCTCATTTAACTTAAGCATCACAACAACTCTAGGAGGTAGACATTGTTAACCTCCCTGAATAGATGGGAAATGCATGAATTGGTATCACCAGTTAACAGATGAATGAGAGTAATAAAGGTTTAAAGATTTTATTTGGGTAAGTTACACAAGGTCTCCTAGTTAGTACATGGCAGAACTGGTATTTGAACCCAGGTCTATCTGGTGGATTCCAAAAGCTTATTTATTATACTTGTCTCTTATATTGTACAACATTTTCTCTGATTTATTTTTAGCTTTTATCTCTGCCTCCTAACTGCTGAGACCACACATCAGCAAAACACCCCTTACCCTAAATCCCATGATGTTTCAGCTACCCCAAACCAAGCCTTGCAAATAACTCAGCTTTATAGATGTGCCTTTTTCTGGACAGTCTTGCAAACCAAGACTACCTTCTTGCACACTCAGGGAATCCTGTCTGTTCTGTTACAGCTGCTTTATACCACACATTAAAGAACAGCTCAGACAGAGCTGATAGATAACGAAACCTTGATGAGCATAGAGATTGCAGCAGCTATTTACTTACAGAATTAATTAACAATCAGCTTAAATTATCACACGTAGTCAGGCTGCATGTAATTTAAATTGCTTTTGCACAAAGTAATTCGGTAACCAAAAAAAAAAAAAAAGTTGGATAGAGGTTACTGGAATGTAAGAACATGCGGAGAATACAGTATACAGCCAAGTGATATACGATTCTCTTTTTTAATTTTGAGACAATTTTAAGCATAGCATTCTGAATGTAAGTGGTGTACATTAAGCAACCATTTGGAGCACACTGCGCTTGTACTGAGAGTTTTATGGAGAAGTTAAACTGCCATTCATAAAGTTATTTTAATTCTATATCTCTGTTTATATTTTTACTTTTTTTTTTTTTTGCGTTTCCCAGTGGGAACTATCTGTTGTTCATTAGCAAATCATCTGACATACACACATTTCAGAGCCCAGGCTGTTCAACCCAGAATTCTAACATCTGAAGTGAGTCACACACAGTCTTCGGGTGAATGTTACTGACATGTTCCATCTTTTATAGATGGAATGCTAACGATAATTCCCCCAGATTTCTTCCTTTGTGGGGTTATATGACACTGTACTCAAAGTCTTATAAAGTAGCATAATCTAAAAAGAGAAACACATACCAAGAGGTATCACGTCTTCTGCAGAGAAAATTATTCTGGAATTAAATATGGGACTTGTGAAACTATATTTGGGATTTTATACATAGTTCTTGACATTCACTTAGAGAAAATCTTTTATTCTATAGAAAAAAATAAACCAAGATTAGGACAAATATTAGAAGCCCAACTATATTTCTTTGAAAAAAAATTAAAGTATATCTTAAAAGTCAGTGAAATAGAAAATTCACGTTTGGGCTAGAAGTAATTGCAAGAACCAGTAGGCATAAACTTAAGTAACAGAAAAGACAGACAGTTAATTAATTTTTTATTACCACTGAGCAAATGTTGTTAATTTAATTCAATTAACATTTATTGAGTACCCACATGCAAGAGATGAATCAATGTGACGGGAGCTATTAATTTATTTACTTGAAGTTATTGAGGAAACATTTTAATGATTTTCATTTTGGCTCACTAAATATAGCTTTGCATTTTTTACATTCACATATTCTCTGTTTGAGTCATTATGTATTTAAGCATTCAAATTATGAATAGTGGCGTCTCCTCTCTGCTCCTTTGATTTCTATTCTTTTTTTCTTTCCCTTTTTTTCTCTCTCTCCCGGCTCTCTCTATCATTCTCTGACTGATCTGCCCTATCTCTATCATGGACTTTTTTTTTTTTTTCTCTCCAGCTCCTTCAACATGTTTGTTCCCCAAGACTTTCTCCTCTGTTCTCTTAGTTCCTTCCTTTGGATTGTACCCTTGAAGGTCATATTTGTAACTTCATTATTTTCTTTATGAAGTTGTCGCTAAATCTCTATGCAGACAGCCAGGCACGCAGGCAGTATTTGCTGAGCATAAACTATGTGCTAGGAGCCCTAGTGGTGCAGTGGTTAAGCACTTGGCTGCTAACTGAAAGGGTCAGCAGTTCAAACCCACCAGCTGCTTCATGGGAGAAAGATGTAGCAGCCTGCTCCCTGAAAATGACAGCCTTGGAAATCCTATGTGGCGGCTCTACTCTGTCCTGTAGGGTCTCTATGAGTCATAATCAACTTGACTGTAATGGCTTTGGATTTAAATTATGTGCCTGGTCCTGTGCTAAAGTCTGGGCAATTCAAAGAAAAAGAAACAGTCTCAGTCCTCAAGAGGCTCATAACTGTCACAAATTGCCATCTCACACTAGTCTAACTGACTGTTGGTTATTTTATTTGGGTTAATAGCCAAATCCTTACAATTATTATGTCTCTTTCTACCGAACCCTCATTCTTCCCCCCAAACTGAATTACTCTGGATATTCCTGGAGATTTCACAATCCATTTTCTTTTCATTGAAGTGTCATTTTTCCAGTTCCCAGGCTTAAAAAATATTCTTTGATTTGTTCCATCCTTCCATCCCATCATTAAGTGATTAACTAGTTTCTATTTATTCTCGCAAGAAACCCTGGTGGCACAATGGTAAAGAGCTTGACTGCTAACTGAAAGGTCAGTGGTACGAAGCCCCCAGTGGCTTAGGAACAGAAAAGACCTGGTGATCTGCTTCTGGAAAGATTACGGCCTGGGAAACCCTGTGGGACAGTTCTACTCTGTCATTTAGTGTTGCTATGAGTCGTAATCAACTCAATGGCACACACCACCACCACCACCTTAGTCTTGCTTCTAAATATCTCTCAAGATCATCCTTGCTTTTTCATTCCCGCTGCTACCACTCAGGCTTAATCTTCTGTGCCCTCAAATCTGGAGTATTCCAATAGTCGTTAGTCTCAACCACAGTAACAACTTTCTCTATACTGTCCTATACACCGTAATCAATGATATTCTGAACAGTATTCTTTTGATCATAGTCCTCTGGTAAAAAAACAAAGCAAAGCAAACCAAACACACACAGATATCTCACATACACACACAGACAAAATGCTAATGGCTCACTATTACCTGAATATTTTCTCTTGTTTTCAATGAACCTACCTATCCTACTGCCCGATTGCCTTTTGAAATGGGTAGCGTGTTGCTAAGTTTTTCTTGTGAGAAGGAAACTTCAGAACGCTGTCTGAAAATTATTAGATAAGCCTTTAAGGCAGGGTGATTTTCATTTTCATTCCAGACCAAAATATTTTAAGTGAGTATATATTTCAAAGGTAGGGACCATTTTTTAACTGTAACAGTGAATTATATTTTCCCTTGGATTTAAACTATAATACGGCTTAGAATTTAGTACTGTAATTATCCGTGGTTGAAATCAGATCAAGGCAGACAAGTGACATTTCAAGGCGTACCAAACCGTTAACAAATTATTATGGTAAGTAAAAGTAGTTAATTGAAGTGACACTGTACAGGGAAAAAAATGTCTTTATGTGTGAAGTTTGTAAAGTTACCACAAATGCCAGAAATGAATTTATGTTTTGTTAGAATATACAGACTATATTCTCCACAGTAACACATCCAACATAATCAGACATGGTGAAAATAATTAGAAAGGGTCAGAATCACACTTTCTAGACTTTAGATAACTATTATACGTAAATTGAGTAAAATTTTTGAAAACTGATATTATGGTCGAAGACAGATCAAAATTAGGATGATGACAGTAGAGGATTCTGGACAGAGCTGGAGAAAAAATGTAGAACAAAATTCAAAGTCACAAAAAAAGAGCAGACTTAAGGTCTGACAGAGACTGGAGAAACCCTAAGAGTATGGCCCCTGGACTCCCTTTTAACTCAATACTGAAGTCACTCCTGAGGTTCACCCTTCAGCCGAGGATTAGACAGGCCCATAAAACAAACAATAACACACATAGCTCAATGATGTATATGAGACTAAATGGGCATATCAGCCCAGGGGCAAGGATGAGAAGGCAGGAGGGGACAGGAAAGCTGGTAATGGGGAACCCAAAGTCTAGAAGGAGAGAGTGTTGACATGTTGGGGGGTTGGCAACCAGTGTCACAAAACAATATGAGTATTAATTGTTTAATGAGAAGCTAATTTGCTCTGTAAACCTTCATCTAAAGCACAATAAAAAACAATTAGGGTGATAAAGATTTTTCAGTACTGACAGAAGTGTCATAAAAGGTGATTGATACACAAATAAGCTATGTTTAAAAAAATAAAAACAAATTTTCTCTTTGGAAGTCAGGTGGAATAACTCTCTCAAAGAGAGGGATGAAAGCTTCCTAAAATATTATCACCTTTTTGAAATGAATGGGAATGAGTAATTCGTGGTATGTTCAATTGCTATATCCTGTTTCTTAGACTGGGCAAAACAAAATCTTGGGTTCGTTAAATTTAATTATTGAGAATAAATGAGATGAATACAGTGGACATTTCTTCTTTAATTTTCAAATGCCAGCTCTGGCTGGAAAACGTCCTTTAAAGACATTCAAGTTAAAGCAGAAGCTTTATTGATCTTTGTTTGGCTTTGTCTTCTGCAGAGCTTCAACTAAAACTCTGAGAGGAAAACCGGTAGATGAAATGTTTATCAGGGGCTCTGACAAGACGCCATTTTAAGCCTTTTCCATCAACCTGAGTAAACCTTTTTTAGAATGTGGAAAAGAATATTATTTCTCAAGAAATAATCGCAGTGAGTCTTCAAGGTGAAAGGGATTTAAGGGTAAGGAAAATAGTAGAGAGGGTTGAACATGATCCATTCCCCAAGCTTCCTCAACATTGGCAGTATTTTGGGGCTGAGGTGGTTTTTTGGCCTAACTCTTCTTGACAAATACCTTGAGTTTCTGCTGGCCACTATACTTTGCAGTGTATACAGACACACCCGTCACTGTCCAGTTGATTCCAACTCATAGTGACCCTATAGGACAGAGTAGAGTTGCCCCATGGAGTTTCCTAGGCTGTAATTTTTATGGAAGCAGACTGCCACATCTTTCTGCTGCAGAGTGGCTGGTGGGTTCGAACACCAACCTTTCTATTAGCAGCTGAGCCCTTAACCACTGTGCCACCAGGGCTCCTTAGACAGACATAGGACAAGAGATACACTTTTATAGCTCAACCATAAGCTGTAAGAAGGCGCAGTTCACTCCTAGAAGATCTTTGAATCTTCTTCCAGGGTGAAAATAGTGTCTCCAATTATGTGTCCCTTTTGTTTTTATTTACTTACTTTCACTTTAATGTCTATACAGCATGTCTCAAAAAATAAAGATTATGTTATCCCAGCCAAAAAAAAAAGGTTAGCATTTCTTAGAGCTTGATGCCACTTGGATTAGTAATAAGTGTAGGCTCTGAAAAAATACATGGAGCCAAACAAGTTTTAAAACTCCAGCATAACTGGTATTACATATATAGTTGATATTTTTTTTTAACTGTCAGTGTTTAAATGTAAATGTTAAAAAATTAAACTATAATTATTGTAAGTATTCTCTATTATGTTAAAACCATTGCAATTTATTCATCCCAACCTTTTGAATGTCACTTAAAGTCTCTTCCTTGCATTATCTCATTTGAGGCTCACAACAGTTCTGTGAAGTAAGTATTATTATCACTATTATGTGTGTGAGGAAGTGGATGAGGTCAGAGGGTTTAGTGCTTTGCCCAAGATTACCCAGTTGGTAAGGGGCAGAGCTAGTACTTGAACTTCTGTCTTCTAATTCTTATGGCAGTCATACTTGGTATTCACAGACTGCTTTACAAGACCAGGCGCTCTGCTGTGAGAGCAGGATGCTTTTCTGCAGTGTAATTCCCTTGTCCCTTCTGCCTTTCCGCTCTGCAGGTTAATTAATCTTCCAGTATTTGATCAACAGGCGCTTTATGTGTATGCTCAAAAACAGAACTCCTACTTAATAAATAATAATTGTATTTTCCAAACTTACCCCTGAAAGCTCATCGCAGTTGTTATCTTGTCTGCAAAGATTCCTACAACAACCCCAACCCGATCAAAATTTTAGTCATTCCGTTTGGGGGCCCCTTAGAGCCCTGCGTTTGATATCTTCACTATAGCCCTTACTTTAGCTTATTGTGCTGTGGTTAATTGTGGATGTCTTCTCTTCCTCTTTCTGTTGTGAGCTCCTTGTGGAAATGTGTGCCCCATTCACCTTTGATTTCCCAGCATGTAGCACTGTGTCGAGTAGATCCAAAACTAGTTGCCATTGAGTCGACTTCAACTCATAGAATCGTGTCCCTCTCTGTCAAAATATGTGTCGTAAATCCTAACCCCTGCCTGGGGTGATAATCCCATTTGTGAATGGGTCAGTGCTTGTTATGTTAATGAGGCAGGATTAGGTTATGTCAATGAGGATTATGTTATCTTTATTATGTTAATGAGCAGGATTAGGGTATATCTTGAATCAATCTCTTGAGATATAAAAGAGATTAAACAAGCAAGTAAGTAGGCAGAGGTGGGGGAAGAGAGATGCCAAGCCACATGAAGATCGCCCAGGAGCAGAAGCTCAAAGAGACAAGGACCTTCCTCCAAACTGACACAGAGAGAAAGCTCCTAGTCCACGGGAAGATTGAAGAGAAGGCCGACAGAGAGAGAAAGGCTTCCCCTAGAGCTGGTACCCTGAACTGAGATTTTTAGCCTCCTAAATTGTGAGAAAATAAATTTGTTTGTTAAAGCCACCCACTTGTGGTATTTCTGTTATAGCAGCACTAGATAACCTAAGACATGTGTGCTAGAGTAGAACTGTGCTCCACAGGGTTTTCAGTGGCTGCTTTTTCTAAAGTAGATCACCAGGCCTTTCTTTTCTTGTGAGGCAACTCTTGGTGGACTCAAACGTCCAACCTCACAGTTAGCAGCTGAGAGTATAAACTATTTTCAGCATCCAGGGACTCTATCAGTCAGGTAGCAAGTGCTAAATAAATTTCAGCTGACTGATGAAATGACAGAACGAATGTGGTTTGTCTGGACTTTCAGTTGACAGTGGGTTCATCTTCCCTAGCACATGTTTTCTGAACACATTGTCCATTGATCTTTTCTCCTCCACTCTGGACATGCCATTTGACCCTGGTGAAAGTCTACAAATTTCTGTCTTTTGTACTAAAATACGTGTTGATTTTTATTTCGTTTTGAAAGCAATATTTGCATTCGTATCTGTAAAACTGTGAAGCCAAACCAAACCCATTGCCGTTGAGTCAATTCTGACTCGTAGCGACCCTGTAGGCAGAGTAGAACTCCCCCATAGGGTTTCTAAGGAGTGACTGGTGGATTCGAACTGCCAACCTTTTGGTTAGCAGCCGAGTTCTTAACCACTACAGCACCAGGGCTCCATAAAACTGTAAAGAATACTAAAAAAAAAAAAAAAGAAAAGAAAAGACAAGAAAATCCACTGTAATTCTACGCATTGTTTTTACCATTATTAACACATTTTAGCATTTGTTTATAAAAAGGCAATGAAAATATGTGGAACTTACATAGTGTTTCCTAGTTGTATCACTCACTCTTTTTAGAGCTTTGCAAATATGTACTCATTTAATACTCCCAGCACCCTAGGTAATACTACTAATGTCATCTGTATTTTTCATGTAAGGACACAGGAACACAGAGACACTAAGTATGGAGCTTGGAATTTAGATAAGACAGCCTGACTCCAGAGTCCATCCTCCTGCCATTTTGCTATACTGTCTCTCTAGATAAAGATTAAAAAAAAAATTAGGATTTCATTGAATATACTCTATCATATAGGCTGCCATTATATCATGAGTAATTTCCTACATCCTAAAGATACTCAGGTCTCAGCTCAGAGAATCTTTCCCTTCTACTAAATCTAAAGCAGTTACTCTTAGCTGGGGGGCGGTTTTTATCCTCCCCAGCAGACATTTGGCAATGACTGGAGAGCTTTTTGATTGTCATGACTATGGTGGGTGCTATTGGCATCTAGTGGGTAGAGGGCAGGGATGCTGTCAACCATCCTGCAATGCATAGGGTCCCTCTCCCCAGTAAAATATCCAGCCCCAAATGTCAATAGTGCTGAGGTTGAGAAACCCTTGTCTAAAGTAGTCCCATAGACCTCACCACCAACCACATCTCTCTCACATCACTCTGTTTAATTGTCTTCATGGTGTTCACTAATATTGTCAAAATATCCTGTTTATTTGGAGCCCTGGGGGCCCAGTGGTTAAGAGCTTGGCTGCTAACCAAAAGGTCAGCAGTTAGAATTCACCAGCTGCTCCTTGGAAACCCTATGGGGCAGTTCTACTCTGTCCTATAGGGTCGCTATGAGTTGAAATTGACTCGATGGCAATGCGTTTCGTTTTTTTTGTTGTTGTTGTTGTTGTTGTTGTTGTTGTATCCTGTTTATTTATTTGTTTACTTGCTTACAGTGTGTAAATCTCTCCCACCCTTAACTAAACTATAGCCTTTATAAAAGCAGAATCTTGGTCAGTATTAATCAAATGCTGTATCCTAGAAAATGCCTGGGACATACAACCAAATATCCAAACCCATCATCATCAAGTAGATTCGGACTCATAGCAACACTGTAGGACAGAGTAGAACTGCCCCATAGGGTTTCCAAGGCTGTAAATCTTTTTTTGTTTTTTCCCCAGTTTTTTTTTTTTTTAATTGTACTTTAGATGAAGCTTTACAGAACAAATAGTTTCTCATTAAACAGTTAGTACACATATTGTTTTATGACAACAGTTAACAACCCCACGACATGTCAACACTGTTCCTTCTCAAGCTTGGGTTACCTATTACCAGCTTTCCTGTCCCCTTCTGCCTTCTAGTCCTTGTCCCTGGACTGTTGTGCCCCATTAGTCTCATTTTGTTTTATGGGGCTGTCTAATCTTTGGCTGAATGGTGAACCTCGGGAGTGACTTCATTACTGAGCTAAAAGGGTGTCCGGGGGTCATACTCTCGGGGTTTCTCCAGTCTCTGTCAGGCCAGTAAGTCTGGTCTTTTTTTGTGAGTTAGAATTTTGTTCTACATCCTTCTCCAGCTCTGTCCAGGACCCTCTGTTGTGATCCCTAGCAGAGTAGTCAGTGGTGGTAGCTGGGCACCATCTAGTTGTCCTGGACTCAGTCTGGTGGAGGCCGTGGTAGTTGTGGTCCATTACTCCTTTGGACTAATCTTTCCCTTGTATCTTGTTTTATTCATTCTCCCTTGCTGCCGAAGGGGTGAGACCAGTGGAGTATCTTAGATGGCTGCTGACAGTCTTTTAAGACCCCAGACACTACTCACCAAGGTAGAATGTAGAACATTTTCTTTATAAACTGTGTTATGCCAATTGAGCTAGATGTTCCCCGAGACTATGGTCCCCACAGCCCTCCTCCCAGCAGTTCAGCCCCTCAGAGAGTTTGGATGTGTCTGTGGAGCTTCCACAACAAGGCTGTAAATCTTTACAGAAGCAGACTGCAACATCTTCCTCCTGAGAAGCAGCTGGTGGGTTCTAACCACTGACTTTTCAGTCAGCAGTCAAGTGCTTTAGCCACCGTGCCACCTGGGCTCCAGTAGGTAGTAAATGTATAAAAGGGAAAGAATGCATAGCATTTTTTGCATGATGTCTCTTAAATTATTAACAATTTGTCTCTTTAAAGAAATATAGTTTCCAATTTTTATTATCATAAATATCCTTGCAATTATTTTCCATAATCTTTGCATATATCTATTTGTTTATGTAGGTTAAACACATAGGAAAAGACAAGTCTTTTTCCTATGTGTTGACTTATAAGTCTTTTTCCTATGCATTTAACCTACATAAAAGTCTTAATATAATTTGCCAATTGTCTGCCAGAAAGATTGTGCCAATTCATATCCGTATCAACAGTGATTGGAAACAATTTTTTCCCTTTCTCTGACTAAATCTAGGTTTCACCATTAAAACAATTTATTGCGATCAATTAGAAAGGAACTTTGATTCAAATCTCCAGTTGTCTATAGCTGAAAGAACAGTGTTTCACTACCACAAGCACTAAAAGGTTTTCCATATCCACTGCCTTTTTTTGGAGAATTTTTGTTCCACAACTAGATACATGGGTAAGTCTAAAATATCTTGCCTAATGTGGCATCAGGCAGTTAAAAGACACTCGTTCTATGTTTATTGACTAACATGTCCTTGGCAAAAAATATTTGTTGATTGACTGATGGTTGGATTTGACTTCCCGACTGAACGGCAACAGGTTTTTATCTTCAGGTGTGGAGCTCTTGTGGCGCAGCGGTTAAGTGCTCGGCTGCTAACCGAAAGGTCAGCCCTTCCAACTCACCAGCCTCTCCGTGAGAGAAAGATTTACAACCTCGGAAACCTTATAAGGCCATTCTGCTCTGTTCAATAGGGTCACCATGAGTCAGAATGAACTTGAGGGCGTTGGGTTTGGTTTGGGTTTTTTGTCTTCAATCCATGAGGGCTCTCAGGTGATGTATCTGCTGATGCAGTTTGGAGGCTTCCTGTAGGTGGATTGGCCTTGAAGAAGTTAGTATCAATTACGGTACACCTATACAAATGTAGGACAGAAATAAAGTCTAGACAGACCCTGGGGTAATCAGAAGTGAAGCCACCCTGGGCGGAAGGATAAGAGATAGCAGCGGGAGGAAGTGCAGGAGGTAACCACATGCTTATCCATAACTCCTTTTGCCTATTGGAGTGTGTGCCCCATGTATTATGTAATCTATCAAAGAGCTTAATAGGGGGTGGTGTAAGATCTATTTTACTGGTTGCTCACCTAGTGGAAAGTTTAGCCCAGTGATCTCCACAGTGGCATACCTAGGGACGCACAGTTCTATTCATTGGGGTTAGAGCATTTATTTATATTTTTAAGTCCCAATATAATAGCTATTTTGCGTATTTTATAATGTACATAGCAATTAATGTGGTAATACATAGCTATTGAATAAATAAATAAATATACATGTATTAGGTGGACTTGCTTTTTTTTTTTTTTTAACTAGTAAAGGTTTGCAATAAAAAGTTTAGAGACTGCTGTTCTAAGTAATAGACTGAGGTCAGCTCTCTACTTCCCTCTCTGACTAAGGGCGACTCCATTTTCTTATGCTTCCTCTGGTACCCAGGGCGTGGTTGCTGGAACATTTACAGCCACAAGCAGCTGCAGTAGTGGCCCGAGTAGACTTTTCCTCTGAGTTTCTATAGTGGTAACAGGATTAACAGACTCTATTCTGGAAGTACTTGGGTGGCATAACACCTCCCAGCAGCTATTCCTGACAAGGATGTGCAGATGGAAATGCATATTTATGTCACTTAAAGCCTACAAGAGACACAAGGATTTGAGCTATAACAATAAATAGAAACAAAAATTCTCTGGAGTTTTTGGTAACCCATACTCAAGTGCATTGACTGTGCTTGGCGCAAGACCTACAGTTTGCTCTTTGTCCAAGCATAAAATATTCAGCATTTATGCATGTTGAGGTAAACTATTCTGAATATATTTTAGTGTTAAAACACGTTACCACAAAGTTGGGTTAAAATTTCAGGTCTTAAAAATAACAGGACAATTTTATAAAGCATTTGGGCCATTTCAAGGGGAAAAAAAGTATTTAAAAAAGACTGTTTATTTGTTCCATTAATTAATAATGACAGACATTTAAAAATTATTACCAAAAGCCAAATAGTCACTGTAGTCAAGACTTCGAAGCTTAAGATAATGTCTATATAGCAGCCCTTGATACAACCTCTCCTAACTTCCTTCTACAGAATCTATGAAAATACAGAAAGAGAAGAATACTCACATGAACAATATTTGAGTTTGACAATCATAGGAAAAATTACACTAAACTATCAGGCCATTAGAATTGAACTGAAGAATTTAATCCGTATGGCCCTCATGCTAGCTCCGCTGAAAGTAAAATGAGCAACTTTTGTTTTCTCTCTGCTCCTGTTTCAGAAATCCATGTTTTATATCAATCAGAAAACTGGCTACCATCTCTTTTGAACAGGTATTGCTTTTTGATGTGATCAGAGAGCTATAGTTCTTTATCATGCTAACCACTCCAGACATGATTTGTTACAGTAAACAGAAGAAAACTTTCAAAAGTTGGTTGAGGTTCTCATTAGGTTGCAAGAAGACATGAACTCTATGAGAAAAAAAAAAAGATAATAAGGAAAAAAAATTGAAGTGAAAAGACAATAGGATAGATCAAAATGACATGTGAAGTAAAAGATTCTGAAGAAGTCAAGATTTTAATTACAGAATTAAAATCTGCTTTAGGGGCAGTAAAACAGAATCAACACTGCAGAAAATATCATTAGTAACATGGAGAGCAAATATGAAAAGGCCTCCTGTGACTCAAAAGAAAAGGACAAAAGGATTAAAGTTATGATGATAAAAGTGATGCTAAACGCAGAGGGCAGAACACATAGATCTTAACTGAGAGATATATTTTCCTGAAGAAGAAATTTAGATACAAGCTATATTCAAAGCAGGGCTCCAAACTAGTTCATTTTGGTTCAACCCCTTGCTGAGAACTTGCATTTCCCCTCCAGATATACTGAATCAGAATCTACATTTTAACAAGATCTCTGAATCACCTGGGGATCTTGTAAAAATGTGGATTCTGACTTAGTATATCTGAAGTGGAAATGCAAATTCTCAGCACAGGGTCAACCTGGAAGGAACCAGTTCAAAGCTCAAAATCAAAGACAAATCTAAAGAACATGTCCTGAGCACAAACAGTTTTTGAGTGTGTACCTCAATGCCTAAAAACTAGTAAAAAGGGATCTATGATCCTGAAAAATATTTTGAATTACAAAAATAAAGGAAAGATCTGTTAAACACCCAGCTAAACAAAACTGAATCACATAAGGACCGTCCTCAGGTTGACCCCAAATCATTCTTACACAAAACTAAGTACCAGAAGTACCAGTGGTGTAACATTTTAAAAAAATTGAGTGAGAGAATTAGAAGATGTCTCAATAATTTTATTCTCAGTTTATCTTTTACGTGTGAAAATACAATAAGGTATCATCATATAGTCTCAGAAGAAAGTATACTACACTGAAAAAAAAGAAAGTTCTTGAAAAATCTATTCGAGGTCATATTTTAGCTGACTGAAAGAGCAAAACCAAAATTAGGAACTCAAATTTTGAGAAGTTGTGGCAAGAAACGAATCAGAAATTGTCCCGAGGAACTATCAGTACGTAGATTAAAATTACTATAAAAGTAATGAGGTTTTCAACATACAAAACTAATCTTGACTTGGCACAGTCAAGAGCCAGGAAGTACATGGAGGGGTTTGGTCTCCTTTCAGGTTGGTATCTGAATATAATTTGTAAGAAAATATTTTTATTATTAATTTTTATTCTTCATATGGTAGTAACTTGGAAATTACACATAAGAAAAATTCTCTGAAAAATTCTGTACCCTCAAAAATGTTTCCTGAATAGTCCACATTTTCTTAATGAGCATGAATTTTCCAAATTTTCTGAAAATTCCAGTCTTTCTAAATTAAAAAAAAAATTTTAATGAGCATTTCAATGCAAAAAACCCTCCAACATTTAGAAAAAAAAGATTTCTTCATTGAAGAAATATGTCTTTTGAAAACTACAAATGTAAAATGAGAATTTTCAAAATGAGTGCTACAAAATGCTGATGTGATGGTATGGGTAGAAAGCCAAGACAGTCAGCTGGAAACATTAGTGACGAGAGTGGTCAGTGCGCATATATTGATCATTTACTTCTTTGGAAAGTTTTATAAGTACTTCCTTTGTTTATTGAAAGGAATGGTGAAGGCAAGTATATGTCTTCATCTTTAATGATGCTCTAAAACATTTTCAGGAGGAAAGGAGGGCATGAAAATTAAAGTGTTTTGGAGAAGGCCCTGGAGGTAGTATGTGTTTTGAAGAAGAAGAAATCTCAGACCTGCATGGGAGCCTAGGGGTCAGAACAAGGGAGATGGTAAGCACAGTCATGACACTACAGCTGTACAGTACTTTCAGGAGTCCCCGGGGTGGTGCAAACAGTTAAGTGCTCAACTACTCGCTGAAAGGTTGGCATTTGGAACCTACCCAGGTGTCTCTGAGTGAACTCGGACCCCCAACTTTTGTGTTAGCAGCTATGCACGTTAACTGTTTGCACCATCCAGACAGGAGCTTAGCAGAGTACTTTGGATAAAGGTTGCATGAATGGAGATATGCAACAGCTTACTAAGTAGTACGCAATGGAATGTTTCAATTCTGGCTCGTTGGCTTCTAGGCCTATCGACGTCCCACTGTATATATTGCATCCACAACAGGCACAATAATAGCCAACACTGGTGAAATAGTTTCAGATGAGAAGTCTTCAGATATGAAGTTTTTTGGGAACTGAGTAGACGTATAGAATTTTCCATGTGGAATAAACCATAGATGTCAATCAGTTTCATCTCCCACCTACCCATCCATCCATCCATTCATTCGTTTAGTGCCTGCTATAATAATACAGATAATGATAGCTAACATTCGTTTCATACTGTAAGAAACTTTGGCTAAGTGCGTTAAATGAATTCTCATTTAATGTTCCCAATAACCCAATGAGAAAGGTATTCTAAGTCAATTTTCCTAGTAGGGAAAATGCAGCTTCACGGGGAAGGGTGCTATGCCTTATTCATAGTTGTATTCCTAAACTAGTCAAGGTTGGAGGAAGAATTTGAATTTAGGGATTCAGAGGCTACAGTCTTTCCCTTTAACCACTGTGGTGTATGCTGGAGATACAAAGATGAATGAGACACGGTTGTGCCTTTGGGTACTTTATGGTGTCTTTAGAGGAAACAAACATGTCAACAGATAGATTGCCCCACAGGCATCCCTTGTATGCCATCTCTGTAACCTGATTTTTTCAAACCAATATAATCCACCTTAATGACTAACGCCTGGCCAGAACTCCAGCAACTGGGCCAGGTTCAAGTGAAGGGGAGGAAGGACAATGAGACAGGGTCTTATATGATAGGAGCCAAGGCAATCTGGCTGTGGTCCTACCCCTGGGACTTTGATGCACAGGATTCTGTCAAGCTATCATTTTAAGGCGATCTTCTATATTTACAGGGTATCACTAAATTAGATGATGAGTGTTGGTCTTCATCCCATCAGTTGGGTAAATTAATCACCCGATTCCCCTTTAAGAGCTTCTATCATTAGGTTGTCACAGAAAAAAAAAAAACGAGTGAGCGTGGCTGAAATCCCAGGTGTCTGATAGGTGAGTGTTCAGCTGTACCCACTTAGTAAGTAAAAACATTAGCTGTTAGCACACCCACCCTGTATGCATTAGATTTGTCCAGGTGCTTTTATATTCCACATGCTCTCCCCACAGAATCCCAGAAACAAAAAGGTGAGAAGTTCTCTTTCTCTCCAACCAAAATCTAAGGTAGAGAAGCAGCAGAGCCATGGAGAGTGGTAGGCTTGGGTAAAATCCTGAGTTGTTCTGGGCAATTGGAGGTGAAGGCTCTTTGAAATTCCAGTGGCTTTGCTTCTAAAATGCTTTTAAGTTGCCATAAAGATAAAACTAGTCGTTTTCATGTATTATTAAGACTGTTGGCGTGTACATTTTTGTTAAATGAGTAATACAAAACGATGCATTTTAAATCAATTTAAATAATTGATATTTATGGATTTATTTGTGCCTATGTACTTATTATTTGGTTCTTTGGATGGGAAGGCTTTCAACCAAGCAGTTCTTTAGTACAGCTAAATCTCCTTTGGCCTAATCTCACTTTAATTGTAAACCAAATGCATTTGCAGGAGCTCAAAATGTTACAAACAGTAACAGAAACTCTAAAAGAATAATACTTAAGATAGAACCATAGGGCCTCCTGGGTTATGTGAACTTCCTTACCACTTAGCTAATGGAATATTTAAACCTGAAATGGGCCAGCCAGTCTTTGTTGAACTTATCCCTTGGTGATACAAACAAGTATAAAAATACCAGGTGACTCCAATTCAATAATTGCAGTAGACAGAAAAGAGACTTTTTTCTCTCCCTTAGAGAGCTCTGCAAGTCATCAGAAGATAGAGCTGATGCCTTATAGGAAGAAAGTCTGCTATTGTCAAGGTCCCTCTGACAGGTGTTCAAGGGGATCAGCTTGGTGAGTCCACCTGCTGCATCTGTGTAGTCTATGCATCATGGTAGCACGAGCCCACCTTAATCTTGTTCTATAACGCCTAGGACTGTGGTTCTAGCATGCACCAGAATCACCTGGGGTGCTTGTTAAAACACGTTGCTGTGCTCTATGCTCAGAGTTTCTCATTCCCTAAGTTTGAACTGGGGCTGGACTTCTGATCTCTAATAACTTCCAGTAGATGCAAAACCTTGGTAACTCGTATGGCGAAACTTCTGCTACCTGCTTCTGATGAGTTCATTATCCTCTTCTATCCTTTTAGTCCATCTGCAGAAGGATATGCCTATGTGAAAGGGGTACTTTCGACTGCAAATTTTCGTTTATTGTGCACGCGTTTGTTCACCAGGTAGTTTGTAAGCAGCTGTTCAGTTGGTTCTGACTCACGGTGACCCCACGAGTAGAACGGCTCCATAGGGTTTTCAAGGCTGGGACCTTTCAGAAGCAGATCTCCAGGTCCGTCTTTCAGTGCTCCTCTGGGTGGGTTCGAAACGCCAACCTTTTGGCTAGTAGTTGAGTGCTTAACAGTTTGAGCCACCTATGAACCAGGAGGCAACTGAAATTCAGAGAGATGAAGTAATTTGTCCAAAGTCATACAGTCAAAACTCAAGACTTGGTTCTGACGACAAAGCGCTATGTCTTGCCATCACCTCTGCACAAATTCCTTAAAATCAGCTAAGTGAGGAGCACTGAGAAACACTTGTATTCAATAATTTGGGGCCTCATAGTTTCAGAAGATGTTAGAATTAGGAAGGATTCCATCTTTTCTGAGCAAAAGTTACATCGTAGATTTCAAGGAAACTGGTGCAGTGCCTAAATTCAGAAAGATTGAGGCCCTCTCCCCTTATAAACTGAGAAATCGATTGACAAATTATTGTATTTGGGCTGTCCTAATGAGTCTTTTTTACCAACTCAACCCCACCCCCCCGCCATAGCACCCAATCTTAAGAGCATCGCAGAACAAAACCAAACCGGGTGGACTGCAAGGTTGGATGCAATCAGTGTAATTTACATACAAGTGAACGTTTCGGCTGCTTTGGAGTTCTTTTTAGTGCTTTTCCCCAGAGGTGAATTTGTTTTTAGGCTGTCTTTTAGACCTAATCTTTGGTTCTCCTTTATTATTCTCACTTTATCAATCTGACTTGTGTACGCTTTCTTTCTTCACAACCTATAGTTTTCTTTCTATCTTTATTATAACCTGATATGCTATCAGGATTGTGCATATATATGTATATGTATGTATATAGGTATATAGATGTAGGTGTATATATATATATATATATATATATATATATGATACCTATAGTCTTTATATAGTCCCCCATGTATCTTAATCTTTACTTGTTATCACAACAGACTTTGTAGACAACACCAGGTTAGTGTGAAAACCAAATCCCCATGTGTATCTTTATCGCTAACAAGCAGAGGGCAAATAATTGAATGTGGATGAAACTAGACTGGTAAACTGCAAGAAATAGCCAGAATATATTCTAAGTTTGTAAGGAGGACTTTTACATACTGATCCCAGCGGAGGACTCTTCATGAACCAAAAATATTGCATACGTCCTCGGTCTTCCAAGCACATTACGATGGTGGATGAATCACCCCAGTGCATTGGTAGAAGTGATCCAGGCTGCTGCTGATGTTGCAACCTCAATGGCTGCGCTCTTATGTTTTATTATGTTCTACCACCCATTTTGGAAGCCGTTTGGATGGGCTCCAGATGTTCCATAAAAGGTGGCAGTTTTTATAAAGAAAACCGCTTAGTTCTCTTGTTGGCAGCACTTAATGAGTGTGTTCTCTGAAGATAGGAAAGCACCCTGCAGAGGGCACGTTTAACACAACGCTATAATTTCCGCAATGCTCACTAAGTGTCTGACTTTACAACTGCCCCTTTGCCTTCACAACTGCCAGAGGCAGTAATGGGGTCAGCTAGCGAGCTTCTTTCGACACTTCGGAGCCTACCCTCTGAGACTTCAGGGGACTTAAACATCAGGGGAAAATTCACCCCTCTGTTTTTATCATTCATTTAGAGATTCACTCAGCAAAATGCGATTTCCAATTCTGCTCTCTATTAAAACACTGAAGTTGATAACGTCACTGTAATTTTTGCAGGTTTTCCCCCCTTATCCATCCAACAAAGGAAGGCGATGGATGAAAATGTATGTTAAGTGAAAACATAATATTATATCTTCTTTTACTTTTGCAAAGGGTGTTAAAACAGATTCATTCGTTTTGACTAAATACAAGGTTTCCATGAAGATTTTCGGTAAGTGACATGACAGTGTTGATATGTGCGCTCAAGACAATGGAGGTTAAGACTATTTTGAAAATATATTTCTCTAGTATATCTCAGGTGTTGGAAAAGTTACAGAATAAATATATGGTAGATTTTCTTACATGTAAGAGAAGGATTTTTGAGGCAGGTCTGTCTTTTCATGCAATACCTTTTGATGCTATGATGAGCTAGCCCACAAAAGAATTTTTTTTTTTGGGGGGGTTTAATAAGAGAAAGTAATTTATAATACCGATATGTCAATATGTTTCTCAGTAAACTTTTCCCCAGATTTCCTTGAATTCTCGTCAGTGGAAGGATTATAATTACATGTCTTCCTCCCACTTTGAAAGTGGTACAAGGTACTCATTTGCAGAGTTCTGCTGTTCAAGTCGTCACTAGAATAGAAATGTCATGACTCAGTTAACAATGCTTTATTATTCACATTGATCTTTTCTTACAGTGTTCTTTATCTCAAAAACATTGTAAATCAGATATCTGCCTCCCACTCTTTTGTTCATCTGCACATTTTTATTATTCTAGCTCAAGAAAGCAATGGTGTGTCAAGAGTCAGTGTACACTGTTTATGTTCTTCCTGGTTGAGAATCCTTTTCTCTGTAAAAAAGTGAAGATGCCAGAAGCATGCCTAATTCCAACTTCCTTATACATAATTGCAAAAAAAAAAAAAAAAAGTTATTTCTCTTCTGGATCAGAGAGGTTTAGTGTTTCTTGAGCCCAGAAATATTAAACAAAGACATGAAAATATATTTTGAGTAGAACAAATGCACTTTGAATTTATGATGATTATATAAACTGTCATTTGCTCCTGCCTCACTTTCTCTCTCTCTTGCTATGTATGTGGTGTTTACTGCAGTAATGCTATTCTTCAGCTTAGGATATATGGTGGTGCTGTTGTTGCCGTAACTATAATAAGCCCAATTTAGACAGATGTTGCTCATGGAAAGAGTGCTGGCCTCCTAGGATTTAAAAATCATGGTATCAAATCTTTCTATCACCAGCTACCAAGTTGTCTTTTGATATGATGCTTATGTTATTGAAACAATGTAGAAAGGGTGTGAAACATAGCCTGTTGCTGAATTCATCTCTGTGTCGAAGAGTGTGGTAGGCATGTTCCAGTATGGATTAGCCAACATTCATTAAAAAAATACATATGTAATAGTCCATCACATCCCTCAGAAAACGACGGACAATACTCCACCTGACAGAGGAATTAGAAGCAAGACGGCAGTCAGTAATTCATTCACTCATCACAGTCATTTAAGGACTATTTATAAGGTGCCAGGCAGAAGGTTAGCTGCTGGTAGATACGCAAAGATGAATAAGACCTGGTCCCTGTCTTCAGAGTTCACTCTTCCATGAGGTGATGGTCCCCTAGACAGCTGATGTCAGTAGCATATGATAAGTTGTCTAATAGAGTCGTACACAGCTCTGTGGGTGCTTTGGGTAATGCAGAAAAGTATCTTGGGGACATGAAATTTTCACAGGCTCTTAAATGATTTGTATTCAATTTCCAATTGGCATTAAGAGTAAGGATATACCAGGCACAATAAAAGTTTGTGTAAGATGGAAAACAGTACTTAGCAGAACATGGTAAGAAGTGGGAATGGGTGGAGGCGAGAAGAGGGCCCGGTGGGAGGTAAGGTGAAGCTTTCTACCTCTTCTCATGGATTTTAAACTTTAGCCTATAGGCAATAAAGAGCCGTTGGAGCAGTGGTTCTTGATTTGGTGTGATGAGACCCCAATGAAATATATAAATCTTCTCCCCATAAAAATGCACACATCTACAAGTATACAATAGACTCCCTACCCTCAGCGTCCCAAACGCACAAATTATATCCAACTTCCTTTAATGCTCATTGAAGAACCTGAAATAGAGGCTTTAAACAGAAATAAAACAAGATCATATTTTTGCTTTAGAAATGCCAGTATGGAGGGTGAACTAGAGGGGAAGTAGACTGAGCACATAGTCATTCTTATTTGACCACTCTCCCTCATATTAACCTCTAACAACAGCCTTTTCCTTTAAACCATTTCTGCTATACTGCTTTCATATTATCCTCCCTGGTTTTCTCCACCCCTCTTCTGCTTACCCAGGAGATGAGAACGTTTCAAGAAAAAGGCTGTGATTAAAAGGACTAGATGTTGCAAAGAAGGCAAGGACACTTCAGGATGGAAAACAACTCACTGAATTTGGCTGGGGGCGTTTGGTGACCTTCGCTAGAACAATTTCAGTAGAAGACAGATGAAAATGGACTGGATGGAAGAAAATGGAAATATGAAAGTGGAGAGGTTGAACAAAGATTAGTCTGTCAACATATAATTGTAGCTAAATATTACCTGTGTTTTCTTGACTATACAAAGGAATTTGACTCTGTGGATCATAACAAATTATGGATAACATTGCAAAGAATGGGAATTCCAGAACATTTGATTGTGCTCATTAGGAACCTATACATAGACCAAGAGGCAGTCATTCAAACAACAGAAGGAGATATTGCATGGTTTAAAATCAGGAAAGGTGTGCATCAGGGTTGTATCCTTTTACCATACTTATTCAATCTATATACCCAGCAAATAATCCAAGAGGCTGGACTATATGAAGAAGAATGCAGCATCAGGATTGGAGGAAGACTCATTGAGCATCAGGATTGGAGGAAGACTCATTAACAACCTACGATATGCAGATGACACAAGCTTGCTTGCTGAAAGCAAAGAGGACTTGAAGTACTCACTGATGAAGATCAAAAACTACAACTTTCAGTGTGGATTACACCTCAACATAAAGAAAACAAAAATCTTCATAACTGGACCGATAAACAACATCATGATAAATGGAGAAAAGATTAAAGCTGTGAAGGATTTCATTTTACTTGAATACACAGTCAACACTCATGGAAGCAGCAATCATGAAATCCAATGACATATTACATTGGGCAAATCTGCTGCAAAAGACCTCTTTAAAAATATTAAAAAGCAAAGATGTCACTTTGAGGCCTAAGGTACGCCTGACCCAAGCCTTGGTATTTTCAGTTGCCTCATATGCACGCGAAAGCTGGACAATGAATAAGGAAGATGGAAGAAGAATTGATGGCTTTGAATTATGGTGTTGGTGAAGAGTACTGAATATACCATGGACTGCCAGAAGAACGAGCACATCTGTCTTGGAAGAAGTGCAGCCATAATGCTGCTTGGAAGTGAGGGTGGTGAGACTTCGTCTCACATATTTTGGACATGTTATCAGGAGGGACCAGTCCCTGGAGAAGGACATCATGCTTGGTAAAGTGAAGGTCAGCAAAAAAGTGGAAGACCCTCAATGAGGTGGGTTGACACAGTGGCTGCAAGAACGGGCTCAAACAGCAACAATTGTGAGGATGACTTAGGACTGGGCAGCGTTTTGTTCTGTTATGTATAGGATCACTATGAATCAGAACCGACTTGACGGCACCTAACAAGAACAGATATTTCTGGAGGTTTTCTATGTACCCAGCTGTGTTTTAAGATTTTAAATGTTTCTACTCATTTATAAATGAGAAGGCTGAGGCACAGAAAGATGAAATGAGTTGTCCATTATAATTGTAGACAGTAAGTGGCAGATCTGAGATTTGAACCCACAAAGTCTAGTCCCAGAGAAGAACAGGATCTTTTAACTACCATGATGCACTGCCTCTGATAAAGGAAACTTAATTGGCAAAGTAAATCATAAGTAATATGTATAGTAGGTGTAATATACTAAGCAATAGTGATAATATAGTAATAATATTAAATATTATAATAGCCATATAGTAAGACTTTTGGGTATCAGTTTGAATAGGTTACCACTATTTTTAGAATGAGTACTAAATATTTCAAAATATGGAAGTGAATAAGGTGCTAACAGTATTGTTTCTAACCCTAATTTTTAGAAGTTTGGATTTCAGGAAACACATTTTCAATATGGGTACCTACAATAAGATAAAAAATATTACCAATATAATGCCAACATTGCTAAAGTACTGAAGACAATATATTATCTTGTGTTTTATTGTTAATGGAAAATCTTGACAAAATATCATTCCTTTAATCGAAGTTTAATTTGAAAAGTAACCCATCTTCAGCCTAAATATTTTCCCCTACCTCTCAGAAGGAACTGTTTGTCTTATAAATGATGTTAGGCTGCCAAAAAATAATATGCCCCTAATAGGGATTCAGAAATGCCCTCTGCTTTATAAATATAGCACAAACGTTTTGGGAGAAGAATTCCTGTTGCGCATGTTCTAAATTGTGCGTCTTTTTTCTGCCTCCTAGATTATTAAGTAAACTAACGCCCAAAGGAAATAAAAATATTTCCAAAGTCAATTTATTGGAACCTGATGAAACACTTAAGGTTGTCTATTTATTTATTTTTTTAATATAGTGCCAAAAATTGAAAATGAAACAAAAACATTCTTTAACTTTCACATAGGAAAAAATATCCTTCCCACTAAATTTTTTCATGTTAGACCACATTCAAATTTTCATTTATATTCTAGTTTTCTTTACTTACTAAGATGTACAGCTGGGATGTACCTCTAAAGTCCTTAACTCAGCCAGTAAATGTTTAGTGAGTACCTATAATATGTGGTGGAGTACCTGGGTGTTTCAAACAATTAACCTGCTTGGCTGCTAAACAAAAAATTGGAGATTCAAGTCTGCTCAGAGCTGTCTCGAAAGAAAGGCCTGGTGATCTACTTCCAAAACGTCAGCCATTGGAAAGTCTATGGATGGAGCACAGGTCTACTCTGACACTCACGGGGTCATTGTGAATCATAGTTGACCTCCTAGCAAATAATATACTATATGGCAGACAGGAAAAACTGAGATAAAAGACATTAATTCAGCTTTCAACTTGCTTCTAGTCTGATGAGCAGAATCCAGTAACAACACTAAAAATAGTGTGTAATAAATGCAGTGACAGAGGCTGTGGAGATACCAGTGAGGAACACCCAGCTCAGCCTCCATAACCCAAGAGGTCTCCCCAGCGAAGATGAATCAAGAGCTGCATCTTGAGGAAGAGTAGGAGGGATGCATGTTTTCTTTTGTAAAAACCATAAAACTTTTTGTGGATTTTTTTTCCGTCAATTATCAGCATCCTCAGACACATGTAAGAAAAGGAACCAGCAAAGGATCCTGAGGAGGAACAGTCAGGAAGTAGGAGAAAAATCCAGACATCCCAGGAAAGTGAGGGTATAAAAGAATTTAGTGGTCAACAGTGTCAGTGCATATATTAAAAAGGTTATATGTTCAGAAAGCTTCTTATTTGCATATGCTGGTGTCTTCAGTGCTTCAAACGGGGCTAAAGAAAATACCCTCAACTATGTTATATTTAGACTACAAAGATTTATGTTGGTGACACAGGCTGGCTAGATGCATACCAGACCTATTTCCTCATCTGGCACACAGCTACGCTACCTTTTCCAGCACCCTTGTACCTAGGTGGGGCCACACATATAGTGCAGGCGAAATAAATGTGGGCAGAAATGGTGTGCCTCACTTCGAGGTTTGGCCCCTAGAATATCCCACATGATTTTCCATACTTTGTCCTCTACATATTGGCCAGCCAAAAGCAGAGAAGAGAATACAGCAGAAAACTCTGAAGCTCCCCTGGGGATGGCAGAGCCACGAGGTAGAAAAAACCTGGATCCGTGAGTCACCATGTGGTAGCTTTGGGTGCCCAAGAATGGATTTTATTAAGTTAGGCCACTGAGATGTGGGGATGGTTTATTAATAGAAGCTAATGTTAATCCTGTCTAATAACATGTTCATTTGGAAAGAAATATATCTGAATTAACCAAAAAATATATTTCTGTATTTATTATTGAATGACCATGATAAAAATATTTTATATTCAATTCCAGGATTTGTACAACATACATTCTATTACCTAATTTTATCCTATAAGACATGTTATGAGTTAGATACTGTTACTGCCATTCCTATTACAATGATTAGGAAATTGGGGCTTAGAGAGTTGGGGAAATTTATTTAAGACCATGAAATTAAAAACTGTGGAGCCAGGCTTTGAATCCACGCTGTCTGACACAAGAGCCATCCACGTAACTGTACTTTGCCTTCTACTGGTAGATACCATAATATATGTTGAACAACTAATATTTCAGTTATTCCTTTCAGGCAGGTTTAACAACACCTGGTACGGTTTCCTTCATTCCACAGAATAATATAGGAGATTCATTTCACTCTAAGGATAACAACAAAAATTCTTTTCACAAAAATATCCTTTCACAAACTATGTTTAGTTGTGGGCTGGTGTCAAACCCTTATTTTTGACCACTAGAACTTCTATTTTGTTCTCAGACAAATAATGGATGAATTGTATATACAGATTTTTTTTTTTAACCCTAGCCAAATTGAGTTTGAGTAACAACAGAAATCTTTCTTAAAATTGACTGATAGAAGTTGTCTATTATTTAAAATCTAGTTTCATTTAACAACAACAAAATGGAGTTCTGACACCAAGTTGTAATTTAGTCATCAAGGATTCTAGTTTTTTGGTGGACACCTCTTCAAGTGTTGGTTTGCCCAAGGAACAACTGATCCTCAACCTCTCATCCTCCTTGACTCTTGAAGAATGATGATTCATGTGAAACCAAGGACCATACACAGATCCAAACAAAAGGATATCACATGTCCACTCACCTAGGTTTGTGTTCTCATCTTCCTCCCGAGCCGGAGAAGAGGGTTGAACAATCAAAGCTTTTTATTGAAAAGGGGAACTTGAAGGAGAATCAAAAGACCACAGCCTGATCACGTCTGGCTACTCTGCCCTGTTTCAGGATGCTGGATCGAACCTTAAGGGAGGCTCACCGCCGTGAAACATGGCAGCACTAGAGCGTTGTTTGTCTTGCCATTGCTCTGCATTTGTAAGAAATACCTTTCTACTTTTCCTGACAAAACAGCCCTATTGTTATCAACTGTAAATGTATTAAGAACACACAAGGGCATTTTAGTATGTGTATCGTGTATAAAAAATATTATTGCCTGACAGGCACCAACTGACAAGTGAAAGAGGTTTTATTGAAGGAAACGGCAGTAGCAAACAGCGAGCAGTGCACAAGGATAATTGTTCTTTTAACAGTGGCGGCACACGTTTGCTTCAAATAAAGCCTCCTGCCCCTGCCTCATCCACACCCAGAGGACCTGCTAGACACGCAGCCAGCCCCCTCTCTCTGGGATCAAGCTGTCAACCCAAACTTGTATTCTTTCTCTTTCTGAGCTAAGCTCTACCCCCAGAGCTCCTGACGCCTTCCTGAGTGAAAGCTCTAAAAGAGCTCCCTTCTAAATTGCATCACAAGCCTTCCGTACTCCTCAAACTGACAGAACAAAAGAGCCAAATTCCAAAAGTCTGGTCTGAGAGACTTGTTAGTTGCGAGGGGTGATTACCTCTTAATGGGCTCTGAGAACAGACTACTGTAGTTTTGACGCTGCTTGACTAAACCTTACAGAGTTCTTTCCTAGTTAGTTACTAATTAAGCTTAAATTGCTTCATCAGTGAAAGAGAGAGGAGAGGGGAGAAAGGGGTGGAAGGATATTCCACTATCTTCCCTCACCCCCACCAATTAGTGGCAATCTCATGAAATTACTTGGACCAGGAGTCAGGAAAAAAAAAATTCTCACCTGGAAGGACTAAACAAGCCTGTTATAGTGTGTGTGTCTTTTTCCCTTCCAGAACTGATGTGACACTAAAAAATAGTCGTGTTTCCTTGACGGCTCTTTAGCGTCGGAAGATCCCCAAGCCTTATTGTCTGCTCCTTCCACCCTGCTCCCCGCTAACCATTAATGAATATGTTCAACTGGCGGGGGTCATTTTATTATTCTGACATAATGAACTGGGGGATGTGATTTCCAACTTCTGAAGCTGACACTGGCGGGGTAACGTTTTCACCTCGAAGTGCCCCAGCTGTATACTTGACACACTTGGAAGAATAAATATTGATCTGCTCTGTGAGGATGTGTGCCATGTGAAATGTTGATGCTTTTAAACGGCTTTGGACATACAAAGTAGCTATTATTACCACTGTTATTATAGGGTATAAAATCTCAGAGAGTATCTCATCTTTGCCCTTTATCCTCATGATTAGTGCGCATTTGTTGAGCGTCCACTGTATTCCTCCTGCCACCACTCTTGAGACCAGACATGATGGTGACAATATAAGACAAAGACATTGATTCCAAGACTCCTCGACAAGGGAGGCAAAGTTTACTCCCAACAATAAGGTGAATACATATTGTTTTCGGGACTATGGATAACAAATGTTTATTGTCTCACAGAGCCTCACTTGTTATTTTGGGGTTGGAGATTTTCTGTGTGTCTCCCCTGGATGACTCATTCTTTCCATACAGAGAGAAGACAAAAAGATTGCCATTTAAAACCGTAATTGGCTATAAAAGTTTGGGATTGTAAAAGGGGTGGGGCTAATATCTGACCTTTGGTTTGGCAAAATACTTGCTGGGATAGTTTGGGTATTAAAAGTGAGTACCTCCAAGCCTTGGTATAGGATATAGTCATAGCTAAACTTCACTACATAAGAAATAAGCTGAAATTTGTAGGGTGGGTTGTACTGGTGAAATGTGAGGGAAATGAGAACGCAGCAAGACAGCAGGAGGCAAGCTCTTAATATAGGGTAATAACCAGTGAGAATGGCCAAGTGAATATGGAGACTTAATATCTAATTTTAAACCACTTGCTAGCTGGTGTTCTAATGATAAAGTGGCACCATTAAAGCAAAGGCACCTACACCCATTGTTTTTTCATGTTTCTAAAACTTAGTATAAATCTCCTACACACATATAATTTAGTATCGTTGGCATAGATAAGTAAAGAGATTGGAGTCATATCCAGTGAAGCCAGCTGGGACCCAGAGTAGATCTGAGTGGGATGTTGAAAAGTAATTGCATGGGATGACTTGGGATTGGATCTGAGGCGTTTCTACTGTTGTCAAGTATTCTAGACGCTTGAAGAGAGAGGGTAGGGGGACACCTAAGTTAAAAGTTTGTTTGTTTATTCATTCTACTAATGTTTCTTGCACATCTCCTATGTGCTAGGGACTCTGATGGAGACTGGGGATACCAAAGTAAACAGTACTATCTCCATTAGTCAGTAGAGCTTATGCTCAGAAGTAACGTGATGCACTTATATCTACTTTGCAGCAGTTAGGAAACTTTTAAAGATTCTTTGCGATCTGATCACGGACCAGCTTTTCTATTTTCTCCCGCACTTCCTCTTTGCTTGCTTTGCTTTAGGCAAATTTATTTGCTTAATATCTCTTAGTTCTTTTAGATTTTGCTCGAGTCCTTTCCACCTGGTCAAAGCTTGCCTGTTCCTCTTTAAAGCCTGCCTTGGACATCCCTAGCTTAAAAAAGCCTCAAAGTTTTCTGATTTTATTCATCAGGAGTGCAGCCTTGGTATCAGGATTTTGATCACTACTGAGATGAGTCTAATGTGTAGGTAGAGTTGAGAACCCCTGTCCACCCGTGATTTTATTGGTGGTTTCCTATGATTGCATTTTATGGCAAAATGTCTCTGTTTCTTCGTATTCCCTTCCATCCCCTATTAGAGAAGTTCCCTCTTCCTTTCAAAGATCAACCTCTGCTTTAATAGGTTGGAGCCCTACCTCTTTCTTCATCTACAAGATGCTTTTTCATCAACCATCATCCCCATTGCTTGATATTTTCAGCCTCATTCTGCTGACTCCCTCCTCCATATGTACGCATGCTTAGTTGTACCAGAGCCTAGCAATCCTTCTTGCACTAATTTTCTCATAACCAAATTCCTCAGAAAAGTCCTTAATCCCTCACAATTGACTTCTGTCCCCACTCAACTAAAATGGATCTTTCAAAGCTCAGGCAATAATACATGCTGGGTGCTTAATAAATATTTGTTGAATGGATGAATTCATGCCTTTCTAATCACCAAATCAATGGTCTTTCCTCTGCTTCAGGCTTCCTCAACAGACATTAGTCAGGTACATGGTTCTGTCCTTCTCTTTTGTGATGTAGAATCCTGGTTTCCCCACGTCCCAGTCCAGATGTTTCTTCTATGATCCCTGCCCTGGTCACTTTTCATGAGGCAGTGCTATATAGTGTTCAGGGGTTCCGGTGGTAGAAAAAAACTGAAGTTCAAATCAGGTCCCTACCACTTGATACCTGTATGACTTAGGACAAATTGCCCCACCTCACTAAGCCTCATTTTTTTATCCATAAGAAGAAAATAGTAACAGTACCTATCTCAAAGTTGATGTGATAATTAAATCCTCTAGCAAAGACAAGCAATGCTCAGTAAATGTTAGCTGTTGCTAGCATTCCAGTGGATGGAAGCTCCCTCTGGGCAGTAACCATGTACCTTTTTTCACCATTCTGTCCTCAAAACCTACACATTGGTTGTTACATTTGTGCTAAAAAAATACGTAGTTGTGAAAGAGTGAGTGAATGCATTGTGCCCCTTCTCTTAATGGATAGTCTTTCCTGGGGTCTTAAATTCAGTTCTCTTTACTTTTTCTCTTGCTGTTCTCATTTATTCCCTGATGATCTTCTGACTGCATTTCTTCAAGTATCTCCTTCATAGATATGACTGCCAAATCTAAACTGCAGTTGGACTCAACCCATCTTGATCTCCAGACCCAAATTTCCAGTCATCTTTATGACACTTCTAAAACGAATGTCCACAAAGACATCACTTTGGCACCTTAAACTCCTTATATTTAAGAAAAGAACTATTTTTCTCTTCTCTCAATCCTTATTATTCATTCATAGATATTTACTATATGTATAATTGTTTGTTATACGTATATATACATGGTTTTTATACATATTTTTATAATAAAAAACCCAAAACCAAACCCGTTGCCATCGAGTCAATTCTGACTTATAGAGACCCTATTGGACAGAGTAGAACTGCCCCATAGCATTTCCAAGGAGCGCCTGGTAGATTCGAACTGCCAACCTTTTGGTTAGCTCTTAACCGCCATGCCATCAGGGTTTAGATCGCCTTCTGTATAAAAATATATGTTTAAATTTCTGTATTTGTTTAATTTATATTTTTATCTTATTTAATTATATAATAAGTATATTTTAATGTATTTATGTGTATATATATTTGTGTGTATATATATCTTTGTGTGTATACATATATGTGTGTATGTATATATAAGTAGTCATGGTAGCGCAGTGGTTATAGCACTTGGCTGCTAATTGAAAGGTTGGTGGTTTGAACTCACCAGCCACTCTTCGAGAGAAAATGTGGCGGTCTGCTTCTGTAAAGATTTACAGCCTAGGAGACCCAATGGGACAGTTCTATTCTGTCCTATAGGGTTGCTGCGAGTTGGAATCGACTCGACATTAGTGGGGTATATAAACACACCACATATAAATATATATATATATATTTGTAATAACCTTCAAACGGTTCTACCTGCCTATTTATTTGATGGTTCTAAGATAACCCCATCTGCAAAGTGTTATTCGTTGTAATGTGTAGCGCAATATATTAGGCACCTGCCTCATCGAAACTGTAAATAATAATATTATTTTTTAAAAGCCCACACTAATCCTGCCAATAATTTCACCATTATTTTAATAAAAAACTTCCTTTTTCTTTATGTAAAAATATTTCTGTATTAAGCAAACAATAGAGACATTTTTATTGTGGGGAAAAAAAGCTCAAGCAACACAGAAGTATAAAAGTAAAAGCCAAATTCTCCATTCACCACTGCAGCCTGCCCCATTCTAACTACTCGTTACAGAGTATTCTATTCTCGTTACTCATTTCGGGCAAATCTTTTCCAAACCTTACGCATACATTCATAAACATATGCATTTTTTTTACTTAATAAAAAAGGAGCCATACTGTATTTATTATGCTAAAGACCAAACCCATTGCCGTTGAGTCCATTCCAACTCATAATGACCCTATAAGACAGAGTAGAACTACCCCATAGGGTTTCCAAGACTGTAATCTTTACAGAAGCAGACTGCCACATCTTTCTCCCAAGGAGCAGTGCTGGGTTCAAACCACCAACCTTTCAGTTAGCAGTGAAGCACTTAGCCACTGCGCCACCAGGGCTCCTTTTTTGTTATGCTAGGTGCTTAATAAATTTAAAAGTAAAATTGGATTCCCTGCCCCCTTATTAATATGTCTTGGAGTTTTGCTTGTTTAGTTCCGCTTAATCATATAGAACTGCTGCATAGTATTCCCTAGTATAAATGCACCATAATATATTTAGGCAAATCTTTATTGAGAAATGTTTAAAAGCTACCTTACTATGTTTATTTCCCATCCCTGCCATAGGTGTAATGTTTTAACCAAATGAGAAAACACACATCAAACTTTTCTGCCTTGGCCTCTTTTTGCATGTCTTTTTTTCCTGTTCTTTACAGTAGAACGTCTACATATTGTCCAAAAGCGAACGGAAATGTTAGCTTACACATAGAGTCCTCTATACTACTCCAGGTCACAATGATCTCTTGTACCACTACTCCTCATCCCTAGTCCTTTGAGGACAGAGACTGAAGTTATTGTATTCTCACAGAGGTAACATGATGTCCTACATATTGTAGATACTGAGCCCATTATTGCATAAATGGGTAAATGATTTTAAACTTTTTGTTATCTAACTTTTGTGCACAAATAGATTATAAATGCCTTTAAGGTAAAAAAAAAAAAAAATCTCAGTGTGCCTTGAAAGATGACCATAGTTGATTATTTGTATGTCAGTGCTATTGCAACGTTATTGTGGGCCTGGACAAAGAGGGAGTTCTTCCCTTATTATTGGACCCAAAGTATCCATCACTCAATATAGAGAGCTACTACAAGAAAGGGGAATGAACTTCCAGGATCTCCAAGAGGATTTCAAATTGAGCTGGATAATCCTAAAAGGAAAAGAAGAATTGTTTAAGTGGCTGTCTTCTGTGTTCTAGCCTGTCCAGGATTCCTCCCCCCACCTTTTTTTTTCAAGAAGGAGAATCCCATTTTCCAGTGGAGAACCTATCCCGTAAGCTTAGGTGGGAACGACCTTGCCCGCCCCTGCTCCCCACACAGACACATGGGAAACCAGAACTGTCATCTCCTAGCCTCAGTGGTTTGTTCTAGGGGTGCTCATTAGACTCAATTAGCACCAATCAGGGTACTCCCTGAGACTTGATATTAACATGTTGGAGTGAGGGTTTCTCTCCTCCTCTGGCGAGGTGTACGGAGTTCCTGGGTGGTGCAAATGGGTAAAGCACGTGGCTGCTAACTGTAAGATTGGGGGTTCGAGTCCACCCAGAGGTGCCTTAGAAGAAACGCCTGGTGATATACTCTCGAAAAATCAGCCATTGAAAACCCTATGGAGCACAGTTCTATTCTGACACACATGGGGTTGCCATGATTTGGAATTCACCCAACAGCAGCTGATTTCTCGTGAGATATAAAGATGATGTGGGCTTGGGGCTGACAGAGGCCATCTTTCCCACCATGTGTAAGAAGTCTGTCTGAGAATAAAGCCAAAACATGGGGCCAAAGGCAGCCAAGAAAAGAAGGTCGAGGCAAGGTGCTGAATTTACCACTTAGGTCCCTGGATTTAGTCATTTCTCAAGCCTGTCTACTCCCGGACATACTGGATATGAGTCTAAAAATTCCCCTTTTGCCTACGCTAGTTGAATTTCTATAACCTGTAGGGGAAAGAGACTCACAGAATTATATAGCAGGTTTAATTAATTTTAAATATTTCTTCTAACTGTATTTTCTTCCCATTTCTTTTGTCTCTGCCCTCTAACTCCCAAAATATTTGCAGAGTGGAAATGTTCAATTTTGTGCAGGTATGCCAAACAAAAAAAGAGAGATCTACAAAAACGGCTTAAAAATGGAAGCTAGAACTTATGCTAAAATGACTGGTAAGGAATAAAGGAACTGAGATGCACTCTCTGCTGACCTGGTTGTTCATCAGTTCTATGCAATTTATGACAGAGAGAAGAGGAGATGGAAAAATGTAGTTGTTGAGTACTTAAGTCAATGGTTTCATGAGATTTACCCTTGTAATGTAGATATCGTTATCCTATCCTGATGTGAAAGATTTTTTTTTTTTAAAGTCCAAATGATTTTCAGAGTTTCATTCTTGCCCAAGGTCACCTGGCTATCAGGTATAGTCGAGGAGGATTAGGACCCAGCCAGGTGTTGCCTGGTCATCCTCCCGCTGCATCATCCTAGATGCCATGCAGTTAGAATGGATATTCACTCTGTTCTCCATTCTCAGAGCACATTTCCAACTTCAGTCAACTACCTTGAAGTTTGTGGTTAGGTTAGTACATGATTATTGTTTTGGGGGAGAAACAAAACCAATCATTTTCCAAGGTCAAGTTATTGCTATATAGACAGTATGAGATTTGAATTTGAAGACATGAATTCTAGTCCTTTTTGACCAAAGAGTTCTGTGATATGGAACTCTCCTAGCCCTTGGTTTCCTCCTCTGTGAAGTAAAAGGCACAAGAATGGATCATCTCTCAAATTTATTTTAGCACTCTTCTCCCGCTAGAAACAGAACCTTGTATTTCCCCTATTAGAGATCATGTCATTCCGTTTGATGATTGCCAGGTACAGTGATGTCTTGTTCACTTTTGTGTTCCCAACCCCAAGCACAGCATCTGGCAAGTAGTAGATGATCAATAAATATTTGTTGAAATGAATATGAGAATGAAATCTGTTCACATTTGTCCACAGAGTACTATCTTTTATTTTGTTTACTTTTGATTATTATTATTTTTACTACCCAAAGGAGTGATTTCTAAAATTGCAAGAAAAAAAAAAATCTCTCTAATTCTGCTGGTAGAGGTTTAAAAAAAAATAGGTGAATAATAAATTTGAATGCTGAAATGTTCTACACATCAGCCTGGATTTTAAAGAGAACTTTCCTTTCATTCAAAGCTCAAGATGGGCAAAGAGTTAACTCAAAATTTTAGATAGGAGATGTATCTTAAAGGGTAAAATGATCACTTCGGATGGCCATTCCAATTCAACTTTTAAGGCTTGGTAACCGAGACAACCAGGTAAACTTTTGGTGTGAATGAAGCATTCCTAAATCTGCTTTTCCTGTATTATTTCATCCTGGGAAAGAAAAGCAGTAGCTAAGTCAGAAGGAAGCAAGATAACAAAAAAAGGCGTCTGTGGCCAAAGCAACAGAATTACTTTTTTTTTTTTTTTTTTTTTTAATCTCTTCACTTGTGTTTGTAAAGGAGAAGTAAGCAACATGGTTTTTTTGTCTTTGTTTAGACATTAGACAATGAAAATCACAAAAGCATATATTTTTGACATACTATTTTTTTTTGGTGTTCTTTGGAATTTGTACCCTAATTAAAAAATATGTGTTTCCTAGCCCTTCTTACTGTGAAAATCCTTGGCAATATAAACAGATGCAATGGTTGGCTTTTAATTCTGACACCAGACTGTCTGAAATAATAGCTCTAAGAAAGTGTGAATTCTTTCATTCCTCAAGCTTCAATTATAAGTACTTAATTTGTTTTCTTTCTGTTACTGGTTATAGTACCAATCCGGTTTATTTATCATCTGGCTAAGCATGGTACACCTTAAAAGCATATCACTTTGAAAAGTTTATTCTTCATGGAAAGAGAGAAACATGCTACAAATTTGAGTTATTTTTATACTCCACTGTAATTTAACAATTAAGATATTAAGCAGTGTTCTGAAAATTTCAATAAAATAGGTCTGTAAGATGACAGAATTAGGATCCTTGATAAGCAGTTTGAAGATACTAAATATTTCCCATAAAAGTTGATTCATCATGTGAAAAATGGGCCCAGTTAATAGCTTACTAACTCATCTTGACCTTTCACAGTGAAAGATACTCTTCATTTTCTGTATCCACCATTTTTTACACCTCATAACCAAGATGCTGTCACAACGTTTGTAGGCACAGGATTGACTGTGATAATGCCAACTTTTCTATTAGGTGAGGTACCACATATGGCACAGTAGCCAGGAAAACACCATCAGCTGCTGGAAGTGGGGATATTTTGGAAGAACTGCTTCCCATAAGTTTGATCTTTGTAAATTCTGCCATGTTTCTATCTTTAAAACTCTACTACACAGAAGGGTGTTTTTATATTTTAGGTTTAAATGTAAAATCAAAGAAAGGCAAATTACTGCTGGAACATGACAAATATAATAATGAAAGTCTTAGGCTTTCCCCTCAGTTGGTTTCTTTCCAAGCCTCCCTATATTTGCACATGTACATTTTCAGATGTTCCCACCAATTATTTTGGAGTCAAATACTAAAGAAGTTTATGAGTCATTTTTCAGTGTGATGGAATGGATGATTATGAGTAACATGTAATAAACTGTAGTTAAAAATTGTGAAGCCTTTTATCTTTACTATCTTATATTAATCCTCACAGCAGTTCTAAAAGGTATTACTATCATCATCCCCATTTTAGAGATGAGGAAACTGAGACTTGATGAGGCTAAGGAACTTACAAATTCCCAGAGCCAGGAAGTGGCGGAGGCTAGGATTTGAACCCAAGAAGGGCCAGAATATTCAAGCATGCCCCCACTGCAGCTAGGCATTGCAATTAATGTACGTAATGCTTTACACACATAATCCCATTTAATCCTTCTGGGGGCACAATGGTTAAGTGCTTGGCTGCTAACCAAAAGGTTGGTGGTTCAAACCCACTCATCGCTCTGTGGGAGAAAGATCTGGCAATCTGCTCCCATAAAGATTACAGCCTAGAAAAACATTGTGGTGCAGTTCTACTTTGTCACATGGAGTCACTATTGACTTGTCAGTACCTAACAACAACAACAACAAAAACCAGTAATACAGGGATTATTATATCCATTTAAAGGTAAAGAAATCAAAACTAAAAGTAAATTGCCTAAGCTCACACAGTTCATAAGTAGTGGAAATGGGCTTAGAATTGAATTATGCCCAACTGCAGTAATTCTGTGCTCATAACCTTTCTTTTAAACTGCATGATAACATTTGTGTAAGGCTTTAGAGTTTATTACTTAAACCTAGTAGATAGTACCAGCACTATTCTTCAGCATGCAGGGATTGAACAAACTATCCTAGATACCGGAAAGACTTGAGGCAATTTCCTGTTGAGGGTAACGACCAATGACACATACTGCTATTCTTGACATATTTATAACAGTGATGAAAAGGAGTCTTGGGAGATATATATTTCCAGTAGTAAAAGCAGATGTGGGATTTGGGCTTCCTGGTTTATTTTTTTTAACCCTCTTTTACATGAGATATCATTTAATTCCTTTGCCTCTGATTTATCTGCCCTGAAATCATGTTAGCCATGATAACACCTCTTCAGGAATTGTGGGGAAAACGCATGGTGACATCTTCTTGATCTTTTTGTAAAAATAAGTTGATTTTGTCATTTTTTTTTTTAATTTTTCCCCATGTGTAGAAAATTTGTGTGGAAATGAATTTTTGAAAATATTTAAAATCAGTAGCCTTTGGGATTCGTGATGATGTTTTGGAGCAATAGCTTGGACAACTATGATAGTAAGTGGCTTCCTGTTTCCCTTGGTCTCGATTGCAATCCTTGCCGAAACTTCCCTTCTTCTCGGCTGCATTAGTAATGCAAAATGAAATTCATTGTGCCCATTCTATCTGTTAAATTGTTTCCATTTTAACTTGAGAAAAATGTATTGACGTTCATGTATTTGGCATGGAAAATGTGTATATCTAACGAAGATAGCAACTTGTCTGTTGGAATTACAGTGCATTATGTATAATGCTGCTTTTAGCTGTGCATGTACATTTCCTGGAATCTTATTGTGTCAGAGCTTGGAAAGTTTACACAAGCATTGGTAATCTAATTTTTGTCTGGTGGGTGGCTGTGGAAATATGGAGTATTTGAAAAAGCAAATGTCTTAGCCATATGTGCCAGGGAGTGGTTTGGTCGCAGGGGTGTCTAGTCAGGTGGTTAAAAAGCATCCATCAAAAAATGGTAAAAATATTGCCTCAGACCTAACCTACATATTAATTTTCCAAGAGCAGAAAGATATAACAGTTATTGTGACATGGTTGTTTTTTTTTTTTTTTTTTTTTTTTTAGCACATTTGGGGCTATTCTTTTCAGGGGGTTTTATTGTAAGGTTGTGGAATCTGTTTTATCTTTCTCCTGCCTCTTGACGATAATCCTTCTCTAGACTATATTGTTTCTTGTGTCTTTTGTCTTCTGCAGACATGAGTCTTTGGCTCATGAACATCTTGTTAAGGTCTGCTGAGGATTAGGGGCTGTGACACAATTTTCTTGCTGAGTCTTTTTATTGGGGATTTTTCAGCTGGTTTGTCTTGGAGGTCTTTGAAACGTCCTCTATCAAGCAATGATTTTCATTTCTCTTTGTTCTCTTCAAAATTGGGGTTGTATTTTGCTCAACTGTACTGGGGTCTATGTAATGAATTGTATTATTTAGTAGGCGAGTGTGAAATTCTGCATGCAGCAGCTGTACTGCTCTCTGCCTCTCGGAGTTGCTCAAATCCGACTCACAGCACTCCCACTGAACTGTGAGGTAGTTTTTGTCTTAAAGTGTGTTTTAGCCAGCCATCCAAAGCCGGGCTTCTCAACCTCGGCGCTATTGTTATTTGGGCCAGGATAATTCTTTGTTCTGAGAGCTGTCCTGTGCATTGCAGGATGTTTAGCAGCATCCCTGACCTCATCCTACAGCATGCCAGTAGCATGCCCCCTCGCCTCCACAGCTGCAACAAGCAAAAAACTTCTCCAGGTATCCCTAATGTCCCCCGGGGGAGTGAAATCACCCCCAGCTGAGAACCACTGATCTCAAGCAAAGTTGAAAGAAAAGAATGGCATGATGTAAAAGAATTTCCATAAAAAACACTGAACTCAAGCAATGCAATGACAATGCTGAGGGAGCTTTGTGTCCTGGAGGGTGTGTGGAGAAACTGTATCACACATCCCTGGAGAAAATACTGTAATAATTGTCTATAGTTTCTTAGACTGAGTACCAGACGAGGTAAGGGTCACCTTTTAACTGCTTTGCTTCTGATCTGCTAATTATCTCCTCAACCTGTGATATCCTTTATCTCCCCTCCAAGCAACTTGGCTAACATAAGGAAGATTACAATTCTTCTTAGGCTTGCCACCTTAACTGCTTTTCTACCCTAACCTCCCTGCTTTTCTCTTTCCCCCACTGGTTTTCTTTGGCTCAAATGGGAACATGATGCCCGTTTATTTCCTTCGTCTACTTCACCACCTAATAGTACATTTTCTTCTGAGGGGGGATTCTTACAATATGCTTTCGACTCTGGAACGCACTCCAGTGAAGACCTAAGGTTTACCAAGATGAGTATCCTCTGTTCCCCGTGAAAAGAGGAGATGCTGCTGACCACAGCAGTGTAGACTTTTTCATTCTAAACTTTTTCTCAATGCTTCTTTGAGTGAGTTACATTTATTATATTTGATGGCAATCTTATGGGCCTGTCAAAAGGGCATTTTTTGCCACGGAGGTATCAATTAGGCTAGCACGCAAACAAATAATCAAATACAGCCGATGGATAATATCAAGACTTTTTTTCTTTTCTTTTTTTGTAATGCTGTGAGAGGTGTGGAGGTATGCTAACAAATCTATTTGATCAATATATGGGATGTAAAAAGAAGAGGAGATGAGACTGACTGATGAATAAAACGAACCTGACACAAACAGGCTGACAGCCAGCTGTAAGTCTCTTTAGGGCAAATGCAATTAACTTAGAATAATAGACTCAAATCTGATGGTTAGAAATGCATTTTTATTAACAATCATAGGCTGAATCATTTATGCTCTTTTGAATAAAATGGTACTTCTATTTTGTGCATTTGTGTGCGTGCATATATAAATACATACATGTATGTCTCTGTAAATATATATCCATGCCTCTTACATTCCTATGTGCTCTGCTTACAATTCGGGTGGAAAAGTTGATGTTTAGAATAATGCACTTTAAAAAAGGAAATTCATTCATAAATTGTCTCCAGGACTATAAATTCTGAATATTCTCCCAAATTACATACATAAAAATCATGCTACTTATCTGGTACTATTAGACATAAAGTAAGTGAGCCCTGGTCCCAGAACTGCTGGTCCTTTGGGGATTTGGAATTGCAATCAGGGATTTACAGATTTCATTTTGAAGAGGAGAAGTCATTACTAGAAACCTAAGCTCATTTCCTCTCCTTTAATAGCTATTTTAAATCATTCATTTAGAAAATACATTAACTATTTAGGGTACTTACAATGTGTTTCACTTGGCATTAAGTCTGGATTCTTTAAAGAGTTTTTTTTTTTTTCCCCCCTAAAATTACTTCAAAAGGAGATGAGAACTAGGGAGGGGGAAGGACCAAATAAATTTTTGGTGATATAGAATTATTTTGGTAATGTATTCTTCTATCATTACATGAGGGGAAACAACTTAAAACCTTCACAAAAATATTAGAATATTAGCAAACTCTTTTAATACCATATTGGTATTTTAAAAATAAAGGTATATACACTTGGAAAACAACAAACTGAACTTTGAATATGGTTAAGAAATGGCATATGGTCTACTGCCTTTTTATATAGATTTGTTAATAGTCGAAATAGAAAACAGTTTTGATTTCCTATGAGTTCCTTCATATTGATGCCAACCTTAGCTAGTAATTGGGCAATAGAAGGGAAATAGATTGCAGTTGAAAATAAGTAACTTTATAATTTCCACAAGGAATTCAGAATATGGAGTCTTGCATAACACTTTGCAAACTGCTTTATATATATATTTTTAAATGCAAAATAAAGTTCCCTGAATTATGTAATTGCTATTCTTCAAAAGGACATCATGAAGGTTGACTATTCAAAATGTACTCTTGCTGTCACCCTCCAATTTTTTTTTAATGTCTACTGATGGTGTTAAAAACAATCTTCAGAGAAGGGCTGCCATTGCCAATTTAGGACACTGGCTTTGTTATTAGCGTAGGCATGTTAGATCATCCTCTTGCTCTTCCTGCCTGCTTTGTTCTTTTGATATGGCAGGGAACTGAAATTGACAACAGCCTACATTTATATAACAATAACTTGCATTGTTAAATATATATGTGTAGATAGACAGATAGATAGTTCTTTTATTCCCAAAAGATATCAAAGTTCACTACACACCACGAAAAAACCACAGAAATATGCAGATGCTTCTGGGGTGAACCAGAGCAACTATTTAAAAGCATAAAGTATTGACAGCCTCAAGATTCTTAGAATAGTTCATAGTCATTTTTAATTTTTGATATTTTTACCAGTTTTAGAAAATTTCTGTTTTTTTTTTTTTTTTTTTTTCTGTGATGAAGAGGGGATAAAGGTCACACTTGGTTACTTGTTCAGGAAACTAGAAGCAATTTGGGAAAGTTAACTGGGAATATAATGTCTAAGCCTACAAGCTTGAAAAACAGTGCTGTTGTAATCACAAGGCCAATTGGGCTGCTTTGTGTCTTAGCATTGTGCCATCCATTGCATTTGTTAAAGCAACGTAAGTGAACTCAAAATGTGGAGTCTGATGATTGGATGGGGGTTGCTGTAAATAGGGTTACCAGACTTAGCAAATATATATATATGATGTTGCTTATTGGTCCAATTGTGAGAAAACAAAAAACTTCATAACGAGACCAATAAGCAACATCATGATAAATGGAGAAAGACTGAAGTTATGAAGGATTTCATTTTACTTGGTTCCACAATCAACACCCATGGGAGCAGCAGTCAAGAAATCAAACGATGCATTGCATTGGGCAAATCTGCCGTAAAAGACATATTCAAAGTGTTGAATAGCAAATATGTTACCTTGAAGATTAAAGTGCACCTGACCCAAGCCATGATATGCCTGCAAAAGCTGGACAGTAAAAGGAAGATCGAAGAAGAATTGACGCCTTTGAATTGCGGTGTTGGCGAAGAATATTGAATATACCAAGGACTGCCAAAAGAACGAACAAATCTGTCTTGGAAGAAGTACAACCAGAATGCTCCTTAGAAGCAAGGATGGCAAGACGACATCTTACATACTTTGGACATGTTATCAGAAGGAATCAGTGCCTGGAGAAGGACATCGTGCATGGTAAGTACAGGGTCAACAAAAAAGAGGAAGACACTCAACGAGATGGATTGACACAGTGGCTGCGATAATGGACTCAAGCATAACAATGATTGTGGGCATGGCGCAGGACCAGGCAGTGTTTCGTTCTGTTGTACGTAGGGTCACCATTAGATGAAACTGATTTGATGGCCACTAACAACAATAGCAATATATATATATATATATATATATATAGGATACTCATTTTAAACTGAAATTCATACAAAAGATGAATACTTTTTCAGTATAAGTATGTCCCATGCAATACGCGAGATGTACTTAATACTGAAATTGACAAAGCTTACATATTTACATAAGAATATGTGGGACATAATACTAAAAATATGAATCATTTATCTGAAATAAAAATTTAACTGGGCATCCTGTATTTAATCTGGCAACCTAACTGTAAAAGCAAGACTTTGTGGACTCTTTCAGATAGTAGATTATACTTGGGGTGAATAAGTTTTTAAAACTCATTTTTTTTTTATCCTTAAAACAATCTTAAAATTGTATAAATTTCTATTATTCTTACAGATTAGCTGTTGCTGTTGGTGATATCATGTGCCATCGAGTTGGTTCTGACTCATAGTGATACCGTGTACAACAGAACAAAACACTGTCCAGTCCTGTGCCATCCTCACAATCACTGCTATGTGTGAGCCAATTTTTGCAACCACTGTGTCAATCCATCTTGTTGAGGGTCATCTTCTTTTTCACTGACCCTTTACCAAACATCATGCCCTCCTGATTATCATGTCAAAAGTATGTAAAACAAATTCTCACCATCCCATCCTCACTTCCAAGGAGCATTCTGTCTGCACTTCTTCCAAGACGGATTTGTTCATTCTTCTGGCAGTCCATGATGTATTCAATATTCTTCACCAACACCATAATTCAAAGGCATCAATTCTTCTTCAGTCTTTCTCATTCATATGCTTTCCCATGCATATGATGCAATTGAAAATACCATGGCTTGTGTCAGGCGCACTTTAGTCTTCAAAGTGACATCTTTGATTTTTAACACTTTAAAGAGGTCTTGTGCAGCGGATTTTCCCCCAATGCGTGATTTGATTTCTTGACTGCTGTTCCATGGGTTATGACTGTGGATTCAAGTACAATGAAATTCTTGACAACTTCAATCTTTTCTGTTTATCATGATGTTGCTTATTGGTCCAGTTGTGAGGATTTTTGTTTTCTTTGTGTTAAGGTGTAATCCATACTGAAGGCTGTAGTCTTTGATCTTCCTCAGTAAGTGCTTTAAGTCCTCTTTGCTTTCAGCAAGCAAGATTGTGTCATCTGCATATGGTAGGTTGTTAAGGAGTCTTCCAGTAAACCTAATGCCTCATTCTTCTTCATATAGTCTACCTTGTTGAACTCATTGCCCAATAATTCATGATTATGGTCCTAGATAAAATATTCCTGAAAACACAAGGCTCAGGTCATATCATAATAATAGGTGCTTGTCTGTCTCCCTCATTGCCCATGATGGATAGGGTTTGTTGTTTTTTTTTTTTTTAATTTTTTTATTGTACTTTAAATGAAGGTTTCTCATTAAACAGTCAGTACACATATTGTTTTATGACATTGGTTAAGAACCCCACAATGTGTCAACACTCTCCCTTCCTGACCTTGAGGACCTTTTTTTTTTTTTGGTGAAAATGCACATAGCCCAAATTACACCATTTCGAAAGTGTCTACATGTACAATTCAGTGACATCGATTACATTCTTCCAGCTGTGCTGCTATTCTCACTATCCTTTTCCAAATTATTCCATCACCATTTTCTTCAACTCACTGTCCCCTAGGCTTCCCATCAAACCTTTTGAGTTGCTGTTGTCAATTTGATCTCACATAGATAATTTTTTTTTGTACATTAGATGGAGGTTTGCAGAACACATAGTTTCTCATTAAACAGTTAGTAGATATGTTGCCCTATGAAAATGGTTAACAACCCCATGACATGTCAACACAGTCCCTTTTCAACCTTGGGTTCCCTATCACCAGCTTTCCTGTCCCCTCCTGACTTTTAGTCCTTGTCCCTGGACTGTTGTGCCTCATTAGTCCTGTTTTGTTTTATGAGGCTGTCCAATCCCCGACTGAATGGTGAACTTCTGGAGAGGCTTCATCACTGAGCTAAAACGGTGTCCGGGGGCCATACTCTCAGGGTTTCTTTAGTCTGTCAGGCACAGTTTTTTTTTTTTAGGTTTATTTTTCTGAGTGCCAGACACAGTGCCAAGCAGATGGTAGACCTCAACCCATGTTGCTTGAATAAATTTATTCTCTGGCCATTTAATTTATTTTTTCTCCTTTTTTCTAACTTTTTATCATTTTCTCCTTTTTTATAGACTATGCTAATATTCCCTCTATGGTTTCATTTCCATACCATAATATTTGTTAGTGTATCTAGGGTGAAATTTGAGACCCTCTTATCAGTAACAGTGTGTTTCTCTGGCAATATTTCTTACATGAATGAGGGTAGAGGAGGCTTGAATTGTTGAGGATAAATCCCCCGGTGATGAAGAGAATGAGTGCAATATTTTTTAAAACCCACCAAGAAAGTTGTATTATAGAAACTTTTGACTTAAATACTGTAACTGTACTCTTGAACACTTCATATGTATTCTTTATTAGGCAATGTGTATTGTCTATACATATGAATGAGTTAAGAATTTTCTTGATGACTTGAAATACATAGAATTTTTGTCTTAGGCACTGTAATAACTTTTGAACCATAAACTCATGTTGCAAATTCATTTTACTAGAATTTTAATTACATTGTATCTCTTTGAAGACTCAGAATTTTAGGACTTTTTAATAGTCAAAGGTAAGTCCTATTATTCCCACTGTCAGTATCAGTTGGTTTTATTCCTACTGTATACATACTATAAGCATTTGCCAAGGAAATAATAAGTGAAAGAGAGAGGGGGACAGCAAGGAGAAGAGTGAGCTAGAACCTTAAGGAAGATTCAAGGTTACAAACACACAAAATAGGATTATAATAACCAAGAAAACAAAGAAACTAAAATATTCATCAAGCTCAAAAATATATTATTTTTTCTTCTAAAGTATAAGTTCCTGTTTATCTGTTTTGAGTGGTGAAGAGATGCTTACCTTTCCTTTAGATTTGATTAGACATTAGATTAACACACAACATGACCAGTTAACATGACCACTATAAAGTCTAAGCCAGTGAATTTAACCCATTTTTTAAAAATTATTTTGTAAAGTGAGGAAGAGAGGTAGAGGAGATGAGTAACATATATTGAGCACTTTCTATAAACAGGCACTGTGGTAGGCACTGGGAACATTATACCAAAGTCTTTGCCCTGAAGATTTCACAATGGGAAAGACACACAAGGAAGTAAAGGATGGTAAAACATGGTAATTAAGTGCTTTAAAATACAGAAATGGTCTGATGTAAATGTTACCAATCTCCTTAAAAGATTTTAGGAATGGCAATGCTTGAGTTAGGTCCTGAAGCTGTTTCTCAACCAAGCAAAAAGTCAAAAAGTTAAAAAAAAAAAAAAAAAAAAAACATTTTATGTAGAAACCAGAAAAACAAACCCATTGCTGTCAAGTGCATTCTGACTCATAGCACCCCTATAGGACAGAGTAGAACTGTCCCATAGGGTTTCCAAGGAGTGACTGGTGGATTTGAACTGCCGACATTTTGGTTAGCAGCCCAGTTCTTAACTACTGTATGTAGAGGGTACAAAAATTGCCAGTGATGACTTGTAAAGCAGCATTAGAAACAGACTGGTTTGACTGGAATGTAAGGTGCAGGGCAGGAAGAATTTCAGCAAATGGGACTCGATGCGTAGATATAGCTCAGAACTTGGAGGACCTACCTATACCTCATAGAAGGGAGAATTTAAAGCAGAAGAAAGCACGGTCAGATTTAGAAAAAGCATGCTAACAGCAGATTGGAAGAGACAAGATTAGGTTAGAAGAGCAGTGTTTGGGCTCTTGCAATCAATACCTCAGGCAAGAGGTAATGAAGGCTTAAACAAGATGTCGATTTGTGATTGGAGATGGATAGGATGTAACCGATTCAAGAGTTAATGACCCAAAGAACCCAACAACTCAACATCCTGGGGAGTGGTGATAAACCTGCTTAGTATAAAACAGGATGGTATTGAGTAGACTGCTCTATGTGACATGTTTGCTGACGGAGGCCTGTATGACTCAGGTGAAAGGAAATAAGAGAAGGGATGTGAGCTGACTTTGTTGACCAGGAAATGCGCAGGTAGCTTTACATACATTCTCCCAATTAACTTCAGAGTCGTCTTTTCTTCTAGGGAGTTTTATCCCATTTTGCAGAAGTAGGAAACTGAAGCTCAGAGATGTTAAATGTAATATTACAAGCTCACAGAGCTGGGAAATGCTGGGGTAGAAGTTTCTTACTGAAGTCCCGCTAGCCCCAAAGTCCCTGAACTTTCTTCTGAGTTGCATAGTGTAAGGTTGACTTCACACTTGTGTGCGTTTGGACCAAGGTTGGACAAGGATTGAATTCTATGTCAGAGACATTTTACGTGGAGGGGTTTCAAGAGCTTGTGTCTCCAATATTTCCTAACCAATTTCAGAGGACAGAACTGATTTCATTCATTCATTCTCAGTCATCATTTTAGGGCCACCTCAGGCTTTAGTGCCGAAGGGAAGGAACTTAGCCTGCTGTGCAGTTGTAAGCAATGGTTTGGATGCAATCTCAGAGACAATTACCGGATGCCTCCATGTTGTGGTCTTCATGGCACAGGAGGAAAAAAAAAGTAGAAAATAATTTAACATTTCAGTCTTTCCCCTTACATCCTCCTCTTTTGATTAATCATCCCTTTTCCTCCCTTCTTCACGTCTTCGCCTTTAGTTCTGAGTGAACTTTTTCCGAAAATATATCATGGCAGGTGCCCCTGCTGTGAAAATGGAAAGGAATGTAATGTTTTTGGTCGTGGGAGAGCTGCCAAGTCCACAGTACCAGCACAAGGAGAGTCATCCTCCTTTTATTTCCCCCCTTTTCCCTTTTTTGGATGTTGATGGGACACTGGTGTGGCACGAAGCCTGTTTTCTCCTAGCTGTATTTATTTTGTTAAGATTAGAGTTGCTAAGATACAGTAGTTATTTCAAATTGCAACTGCTGATGCCAGTGGTCATAAAATCAAGAACTGAGATTCCTTTATTTGCTAACTCTAATAAAAAAAATTCTTGAGGGGGCAAGGGCATTTTCTGGCAAAAAAAGAACAGAACACCGAGTGGCTTATGCTATAGCACATAATTAGATCCAGTAGTCTTGCTGATGTTCAGCTATTTGGCTTTCAAATCTAGAGAGAACTTCTGACTTGAAGTTGTTCATTAAATTATTGTTTGTAAACCACAGGAGTGGTCAGGTTGTGTAAATTTTATGTCCCTTCTTCTATTTAGCGGTTTAAGCCAGGGGATTTGTTTTTCAATCTGTTGTTAATTATTCTTCTCTGTTCAATAAATATTTTGAGTGATTTGGAGTTTTAACACTTTCTCTCAGCTTCTTGAGTTGGGCCTCTTAATTTTTCTCATCCCGGGTAGCTAAAGCACTAAATATCTCTCCTCTTATTAATTAATGTTACTCTGTTAGTACATAGTTTTTAAACTACTTGTAACTTTATTGCTGTCAATGGCATTTTTTAGGAATGGGGAAGCCACACCCTATGTTTCATTTTTTATTGTTCTTGACAAGACAACATTTTGTATTTTTCTTCAGGATGAATCATTGTTTAAAGAATTCAGAATAATTTCCAACCTAATTTCAATCATCTCTACGATGTTCCTTTGAGCTTGTAGGTAAATATTTTCAACTAATGCTTTAAAAAACCATTAGACTATTTGGGTGGAAAAATAATCTCTGAGCAGCCAGTTTGGCAAAGGTTTGTTCTGTGAATGTGTGTAATTTTGAATTACTGAGTGCTTTTATAACACAAAAATTTCCAGCTTCCCCAGAACCTTCAAATACTAATATCCAGAGTTTCCACTGGCAATTCCTTTGTTTGTCCTGGAAGCATCTTGCAATTTGGGACCTAGAAAATATTGTGTTCCCTTTGGATTTATAGACATAAACGTATGTATTTCTTCTTCAGCACACAGTTCTTTCCAGTGGAAGCCAGGTTTAATGGGCAAATTGTCAAATAGTAAAAAGGCTTCATCAAAACTATGTAGCACATTTGACTGAAAAAAAAAGGTGATCTTCAATAAAATTTAATCTATTTAGAGAAAGATAAACTATTAAAAAATGACATGTTCTGCTGTGGTTTGATTAAAAGTAGTATTTTGTAAAAGCAACTCTTAAATACCTTTCCAGAGAGACTTAGAGAATGTGCTGTACACTATCGAATTGTATTCATTAAGGCAAACTTGTAATGTCCAGTGGAGCCTTCTTGCACAGCAAACCTGTGGTTAATTGTAATTCCATCAGAGAAATTGCAAAAAGGTGGTTTCTGCCCACATCTTTGGAGACAAAGTGACTTCTCAGATTCTGGCTATTGCTGTCTCAAGATTTTGAGATGCCAGGGCTTTGTAGAGTTTGAATTCTAACATCTGAGTTCTCAGAACTTAACGGCCAGGAGGTACAGTGATCTACCACGGTCTCCAGTCTCCATACTCTGTGTTGTTAGTTTGCCTTGTTGGGCATCACCTGAATTTTATTTTATCTGACTATGCTTCCCTAGGAGCCATGGTGGTACAAGGGTTAAGAGTTTGGCTGCTAAACAAAAGGTTGGCAGTTCTAATCCATCAGCTGCTCCTTGGAAACCCTATGGGGCAGTTCTACTCTGTCCCATAGGGTCGCTATGAGTCGGAATCAACTCGACAGCAGTGGGTTTTTTGTTTTTGTTTTTTATGCTTCCCTAAGTTATACATATACAGATCTCTGCTTGCAGAATAGTGCATATGTATTAGATTAAACTACTGGTCTGTATTTTTTACTCCCCCAAAATAGTATTTTATATGCATATCTTTGCCATAGACTCATGACGGTGCAGTGTTTTCCCTGTTCCCCCCCACCACCTTTTCTGACTTAGTTATGTCACTTAACTTGGCCAAGTTAGTGAATATGATGATAACAATCTATTTTCAAATTCGAGCTTGCCTTCTTATGCCCCTGCCTTTTGCATTGAGACAAAAATACCTAGATAGTTGGTGGTCCAAGGAGGATGAGGGACATGTGGAGCTGACCTGGACCCAACCTGCAGCTTTGCGACAAGGTCTACTCTGCCAGCCTAGACCAGCCAAACTGCAGCTGACTCATAGACACGCACCAGTTACCATCGAGTCGATTCCGACTCATGGCAATGCCATGTGTGCAGAGTAGAACTATACCCCGTAGGGTTTTCAAGGCTGTGCCTTTGTGGAAGCAGATCACCAGGCCTTTCTTCTGCGGTGCCTCTGGGTGGGTTTGAACCACCAATCTTTCAGTTAGTAGTGGAGCCCTTACTCATTGGCACCGCCAGTAGACATGCAAGCAGGAAATAAATGCTTATTGTTTGGCATTGAAGTCTGAGGTAGTCTGTTACACAGTGTCACTGTGGCAGTAGTTGATTGATACAGTGTGCCCAATTCTATTTCCTTAACCAGCATTTCCAAAACAACTTTCTGCATAGCTGAGGTGTTGCTTTAGAGAGAGATATCTCTCTTCTTAATTAAATCTTTTGGTTCTCGGCTCCCTCTAGAACTGCAATTTGACTTCAGCTTGTGCAGATCTGGAAAGCTTCAATAAAGTTATGAGTCATGTGTAACTGATGTATGTCCAAAACCTGTTACTTGGTGAAATTGAACAAAATAGAAGGGGTTTGAAAACTTAAGATTATTTTTGAAATGGTAGTACACATAGTCTGGGTGGAATTCTTACCCAATATATTACTCAGGCTTAAAATATAAGTATCATATGCTGTGATTTTGCTCAGGGATACGATGTGGCATACCAGTGTCCCATAAACCTTTCACAGATTTTATCTTATTTGTATCAATGTATGACCTTTTTTTCCCCATGGGGCACGGGAACCTCTATGGAGGATATAGGCTATTATAGTAATACTTATCAAATGTATTATTGAGATAAGTTGTTCACTTAGGTAGGTTAGAGAGATGATAGGTTAGAAGCGTGATTCAAGGGTTATGATCTCAAAATTTAAGTGAGGCCAAGAGAGCAACATAAATCAACGAAGTGGGCCTGGTAATAGGAACGGTGACACCCATGGTAAACTGAAGGACATGTGCCCCATTTATATGAAGTAGCTGTTTGGCTCCAGCTGGTTTTTCCATGCAGGCACTGTATTGCCTTTTATTAAAAACATATTTTTTGAACACCTACCGTTATGGATTGAATTGTGTACCTAAAAAATGTATGTTGAAGTCCTAAACCTGATGACTATGAACATGACCTTGTTTGGAAATAGGGTCTTTGAAAATGTGATTAGTTACTATGCAGACATACTGGAGTTGTGGGGTCCTAATCCCATCTGAGTGATGTCTTACAAAAGTGAACAGACATGAAGATACACAGAGAGATGACAGCTATGTAAAGATGTATCTATAAACCAGAGAATGCCAAGGTTGCTGGCTGTCATCACAAGCTTAGGAGAGGGGCATGGAAGAGATTCTCTTGGAGCCCTCAGAAGGAATAAACATGGTCAACACCCTTATTTCGGACTCCTAGCTTCCAGAAGTGTAAGGCAGTATATTTCTGTTCTTCTAAGTCACCCAGTTCGTTGTGTTGTGTTACGGCAGCGTTAGGAAGCTAATATACCTACTGTGTGCCAGGAGCCATTCCAGATTTTGTGCAGTGAACAAAACCAACAGAAACTCTCATGGAGTTAGCACTCTGGTTTATGCAATAGACAGTAATAAGAAGTATTTTAGTTGTGGTAAGTGTAGCAGAGGAAAAACACAGCACAAAAACGGAGCCATAACATTTTAGAAAGAGTGGCAGGGGAGGTCTCCCTGAGAAGGTGCCTTTAGAAAAAGACTTGAATGAAAAAGTAAAGTGAGCCAAGTGGATTGGGGGAAGCGCATTTCATTCACAGGGAACGGCAAATGCAAAGATTTCAGAGACAAGGGTGTACCTGGTGATCCGTGGGGAGATCAGTGTGGAAGGAGCAGAATGAATAAAGGGACAGTGGTCTTGCTGCTTTAGGTGGCAGAGGGCAAGGACTACCTGTGCACCTTGTTTCCACATTGAAAATGTTTCATCCAAACCTAGAACTCAGAATGTTTAACAAACACTGAACAAAACTATGTCATAACCCAGGTGGAGAAGTTCAAATCTCTTGCACCAATAAACCCAAGCATGCAAAAAAAAAAAAAAATTTGTCCTGGAAGATAAAAATGTTTAAATATGTTAAGTATCCATAATCACTTCTTAAAACAAAAACACAGAACTTTTCTGTTATGGTCCCAGGCAAATACATCTAGTTCAGTAGAATAAAAAAAGGGTTAGCAAATGCAGAGACAAGATTAATTATGAATCTGTATCATTTTATTCAAATTACTTATTTAGTAGTCATATTTACATTTTTACGTTCTTTTCAGAGCATCAATTTTTTTCGTAATTGTACATAACAAAAAAAGTTTCCAACTACCAAAAAGTTGTATGCTAAACAGTAATGATCAAACGTTAGTGTCAATTACATGATTTTAACAGCTGTGAAGTCTGTATTTGAATTCTGTTGAATTTAATGGATAAATTAAAGTCATATTTTAAGACTACTTAAAAGAATCTTTTTTTAAAAAAAGCTCAATCCCAAACATTCTAAAATTGCTTGTTTTTATTCAGTCTATGCAATTATTCTCAATTATTATTTTGTTTTGTACAAGTTTTTACATTATTATAAACAGATGTGAGTACGAACTGAACTAATATAATCTATCTTAGATACAAAGGATACAAAAGAAAAAAAATAGACATTCTTTCAGGCTTTGCTTCCACTCAACTTCGGGGAAAATTACTTTTCACTTAGAAAGCTTTTGGAACAATAAATACAAGTGTCTTTTCCCTAATGGGGGAGAAGGGTAGCAGAGGTAGTTAGACTTTAAAACTGAAAAGTGGCAAGCAATTTTCCTCTATGAAGTCAGAGATTGCCAAGAAGTTTATTGCTTAGGTTTATCACACTGGTACAAAAAGATAGCCTTTTTCTAGCTATGATAAAGTGAAAAATAGAAGTCCTGTCTTCCTTTAACCATGGCATCTCTACAGAGACATCAAATCCCCTGTCTATAGTTGTTAAACTGTTGGTAGTTTCTATGTATTATTATAGACATTATTTGAGCATGCATAGCCTGTCTTCCCCATTAATTTATTTTTTAATTTAAAAAATGAAAGCATATTATATGCAGTGGTCTTTTTCTTTTGTTTACACTCTAGCATTTCCTTTTAATGGTTTCCTGTTGTTCCTATTACCGATATGCAATTGTGTATTTGACCAGCAGTGGATTGATGAACATTAAGGTGGTTTCCTACAATTTTATAATAGAATTTTTGGAATGAGTGGAGCAGGGCTTCAAACCGGTTCATTCCAGTTTGAACCCTGCTAAGAATTTGCGTTTCCACCCCAGATATCAGAATTTACATTTTAGTGAGATTCCCAGGCGATTCTTGGGTATAATGAATTCTGAGGACCACTGCTCTACTAGTGGCTCTCAGAATTGGTCCCTAACCGGCATCATCAGCATTGCCCGGGAACTTGTTCGAAATGCAAATTCTTAGCAGGGGTTCGAACTGGAATGGAACTGGTTCAAAGCTCTTGAACGGAGGACCAGCTTGAGGAAGAGAGAAGGCAGACGAAAGCTGTAGACCAGTTAAAGGTGCATGGTTTAAAATGAAAAACAGTGCCCAAGTGAAGTTTTAAAACCAGTCCTTTGGTAATGGAATCCTGAGGTATGTCATTAAAAGAAAGTGACAGGAATTTAAAAGATAAGTAAAGAATAAAAAGTAAATTGGGCAGTTTACAGATACTTTTTTTTATAATATGAATGTCTATGAAATGATAATTCGTAATTTTAAAGGCATTGCAAACACACAAATGAAAGGGCTGAGGATGAGTCTGGGCTATTCTTGCCATTTGCTGTGTAATAAACAGATATAGAATGAGCATGCTGGGTCCGTGACTCGGGTATAGATGCAGGCCTATCCTCAACTATGAGATATACATATATAAACAAAACCAAACCGTTGCCGTTGAGTCAATTCCAACTCATAGCAACCCTATAGGACAGAGTAGAAATGCCCCATAGGGTTTCCAAGGAGTGCCTGGTGGATTCGAACTGCCAACCTGTTTGGTTAGCAGCCACTGGCTCTAAACCACCATGCCACCAGGGTTTCCCAGCTATCTATATGTATGTGTGTATATATGTATACATATACACATACACATGTATATGGAGAGAGAAAGACTGACTTACTGACATTGTTATAACCCTTGAATTCAGCCATAATTGAAGGTAACTCAATTCCTAGACTATATAAGAGACAGTAGAGACTCATTTTTAAGTTGCTTTGAGCTAAAATTTTATCAATTGCAAATGGAGAGTACTGACTAGCACAATCTTTTAAAATATTCATATGCTCTAACCCAGCTCTCACACTATTGGAAATTTATAGAATGTAAAAAGAAACTATGCAGTCAAAGCTGTATGTGCATTGAAGCATGTTTTAAGTAGTGAAAACTTTAAAATTATATGAATAGACATCGATAGGGAAATGGAACCATATAATAAAATATTGTTGGCCAATAAAAATCATTACTTAAAATACTATTCAACGAAATGGAAAATGTATGTGTTATAATAATGCTAAGTAAAACAATTTGGATATAAAATTTTATAAGATATACTTTAACATAGTTTACATATATATATGTTACTGGAAGGATGGACACAAAAATGCTAATAGGATAGGGGGTGATGGCCCTATGGTTGATTTTTTTTTCTTAAAAATTTTTTGTTCTACATTTTGTACTGTGAATCTGTTATTTTTATAATTGGAAATTTCATGTATAATTGAAAAACTACTAAAATGGTAAAGAAAGGTATAAGAGATCTAATAGAGAAGTATGCTTAAGTTAGTGCTAATAGATCCACGGTGGTAGTCATTGAGTCAGTCTCATAATTATTTGATGTCTCCCAGCAGTACTCAGGTTATATTCCAAATGACTTGGGATAGCAGGAAAGGTTCTTTGTTGTATGGCCCTTTGCCAGGTTCTACAGCCTCAAACCTAGCCATTTCCCAGAATAAATCCTATTTACAGTCAATGCTGGAAACCGAATAGAAAGAGTAAGAGTTTCACAGTAGCACTAACCTTTATCAGTCTAAAGAAGTCATCAGCACTGAGGTCTGGGCTGTGTTAGAAGTAGTATGTAAACACCGTAGGGGCAGGGACCCTGTCTGCTTTACTCACTACTGTATCAGAAAGTAGAGCTGAGCGGGGCTTTCTAGAGAACCTGGCCCCACCTCCCTGCCCCATGGCTGGGTATGTTGCTTATTTACTCATTCAGATTCATTTTCTATTCTTTTCCAAGCTGAAAGCAGTATTGTTGCTGTTACTCACCATTGAGTTGGCTCTGACTCATAGCGATCTTACGTAGAACAGAACAGAATGTTGCCCAGTCCTGCACCATCTTCGTGACTGTTGGTATGCTTGAGTCCATTGTTGCAACCATTGTGTCATTTCATCTCACTGACATTTGCCCTCGCTGTCCCTCCACTTTACCAAATATGATGCCCTTCTCCAGTGATTGGTCCCTCCTGATAATGCGTCCAAAGTAAGTGAGTTGATGTCTTGGACAATATTCTGTGATCCATAAGGTTTTCATTGGTTAATTTTTGGAAGTAGCTCACCAGGCCATTCTTCCTAGTCTGTCTTAGTCTGGAAGCTCTGCTGAAACTTGTTCACCATGGGCAACCCTGCTGGTATTTGAAATAGTGGTGGCATAGCTTCCAGCATCATAGCAACACACAACCCACCACAGTACAACAAACTGAAATGTGGGTGATGAGAAAGAGCAAGGTAGCCCACTGAAGACTCCTTCACTTGGCTCCCTTGCCCTTTACCTTCTGACTGTGTTAGGTCAAAGGTAAGGGGCCACTTTCATGAGATCAGAGGGTGGGAAGGGAGAATGGTCTGGGTATTTTATTCATTCCTGTGTCTTTTTTCCTTTATGGTTTATTCCTCCACGGCTACAGCTTCTTTCAGACAGCCCTCTCTATACAGCTACTCTTTAAAGACACAGGTGTCCAAAACTTCTCCCTCCCCTTTTATTTTCAGATCTAGGAGTGGTAAAGACTCACTTTCCCGTGGTCGTAATCCCCGTGGTACAGTGCTCTCTCGTTGGTTTCCCTAATGTGTGCTTACGCTTTTATAAATAGCCCCTTTATGAAACTCTCTTCATTTACCCAGTTAGAGAACTTTTTCCTGCTAGGACCCTGACTGATACACCCCCATCTGATGGATCAACTGAGTCCAGAGAAGAGACCTGATTTTCCAAAGTTGGTAAAATGTGTCGAACTTTTAGACTCCAGATCTCTTGAAAATTTCTCTTTGGCACCAAACAGACTCTGAAGAATTTATTCAAATAGAAAGACTATAAGCCCTTCAAAGGTTTTATTTCAAATTCATTTCCATCAATTTTGGACAAAAGTATATGTGCGTGCACGTGTGCGCATGCACACATGAACACACACACACACACAAAGAACAGATGGCCACAAGCAGAAAATGGATTTTAGTTTAGTTCTCTTCTGCACTGCTTGAAATTTACTCAGAGACCTTGAGTGGTCAAAGCTTTGAATCATTCACCAGAGTTGATCCTGGATTCTTAAAATCCAAAGCTCCCTTGCTCATGACTGTTACTTTTAATTAAAGGACTGAGTACCATGTAGCTTTCTCCTTATTGTTCTCTTGACCTGCCCCTCCTTCATCAAACTCTGGCAGCTGGTCTTCAAAATAAGTGCACGTACAACAAGCGTATGCAAGCTCTGAACCCTCCGTGTGTCCACCCTTGCCATCACCTGTACTTCAGATTTAACTTCTCTTGATGGTTATGGCTGTATTTTTCCTCCACCATTCCCTACATCTTAGTGGATCATCTAGACTTCAGTTCTCTCCGCTTCCAAATAATCCCACCACCACACCTAACGTTTTGTGATTATTACACTCAGGCACCTGGGAGTGTACAGAGACTGGGATAAGATAGTAGTTAAAAGCAGGGACTTCGGAGTCTGACAAACATAGTTTGATCCCTGTGACCTTGGAAAGTATCAGACTCCTCAAGTTTTATTTTTCCTTCTCTGCAAAACAGGGAAATGCTACAACTGACACTGTTGCTGTGAGGATTGAGATGCTGCATCGGAAGGCCTTAGCGCAACGTCTGGTATATTCGGTTAGTTGCTGTTGAGTCGGCTTTAACTCATGGCGACGCTATGCTCAACAAAACGAAATAGTGCCCGGTCCTGTGCCATCTTCATGATCACTGTCATATCTGAGTCCCTTGTTGAGACCATTCTGTAGGGTATTCTAACCTAGGGGGCTCATCTTCCAGCACTATATCAGACAATATTCTCTTGTAATCCATAGGGTTTTCATTGGCTGATTTTTTAGAAGTAGATGGCCAGGACTTCCAAGTCTGCCTTAGTCTGGAAGCTCCACTGAAACCTGTCTACCATGGTGACCCTGCTGGTATTTGAAATACCAGTGACATAGCCTTCTAGCATCATAGCAACATGCAAGCCACCACACTGACAAATGGGTGGTAACTCTTGTGTATAGGGGAGTTCAATGAATGAAAGCTGTTTACATAAAGTAGTATTGAATGGGCTTTTTTTCCATTTTCAACAGTGTCTACTTTCAATGGAACCATCAAAAAGGATGAAAGAACAAGAACCAGATAAGGGAATGGTGGGAATAGAGAAATAGTTTCATCAGCCACTTTAGACTAAAAACGGGCACGGGGACTAGAAAAAAATTTAACTCTGAGATTTCCTGGCAGCCAAAGGAAAAAGAGAAAATAATGTATTGTTAAGATGTGCCATCTGATAAAATAAGTTATGATGAGGGAAAAAAAATCTAAGTAGAATTTAAGTAGCTACTTTTATTTAAGTTATTAAAAAGCATAACGGACAACGTCTTCAGCAAACATTCTTTAAAAGATGCAGAAATAGTATTAATGAGATTCTTTCTATAGAAATTTAAAAACACCACCTATAGTGAATGTGACTTTGAGTATATCCCACCTGAATTTAGAGATCAGCTCACGAATAGATTTGATGCACTGAACCCCAGTGACCAAATACCAGACGAGATGTGTGATGACATCAAGGACATCATACATGAAGAAAGCAGAAAGGTCATTACAAAGACAAGAAAGAAAGAAAAGACAAAAATGGATGCTAGAAGAGACTCTAAAACTTGCTCTTGAATGATGAGTGCCTAAAGCAAAAGGAAGAAATGATAAAGTAAAAGAACTGAACAAATTTCAAAGGGCAGCTCAAGAAGACAAAGTAAAGTATTATAATGAAATATGCAAAGACCTGGAGTTAGAAAACTAAAAGGGATGAACACACTCAGCATTTCTCAAGCTGAAAGAACTGAAGAAAAAATTCAAAACTTGAGTTGCAGTGTTGAAGAATTCTATGGGCAAAGTATTGAACAACACAGGAAGCATCAAAAGAAGATGGAAGATACCTACTATACAGCCACAGTAGTCAAAACAGCCTGGTACTGGTACGACAACAGACATGTAGACCAATGGAACAGAATTGAGAACCCAGACATAAATCCATTCACCTATGGTGAGCTGATTTTTGACAAAGGACCAAAAGTCCATTAAATGGGGAAAAGACAGTCTTTTTAACAAATGATGCTGGCAAAAATGAATGTCCATCTGTAAAAAAAATGAAACAAGACCTATACCTCATGCCATACCCAAAACCTAATTCAACATGGATCAAAGACCTAAATATAAAACCTAAAATGATAAAGATCATGGAAAAAAAAAATAGGGACAACACTAGGAGCCCTAATACGTGACATAAATCAATACAAAACATAACTAACAATGCACAAACACCAGATGAGAAAAGAGATAACCGGGAGCTCCTAAAAATTAAACACTTAAGGTCATCAAAAGATTTCACCAAAAGAGTAAAGAGAGAACCAAAAGACTTGGAAAAATTTTTGGGCTATGGCATAATTGACAAGGGTCTAATCTCTGAAATCTATAGAATACTCTGCAATACCTCAATGACAAAAAGACAATCCCATTGAAAAGTGGGCAAAGGTTATGAACAGGCGCTTCACCAAAGACAACTAAAAAACACATGAGGAGGACTTCCGGGCAATATGGTGCAATGGACAGAAGCACCACGCCATCCCTCCCCAGCAAAGATCTGAAAAACTGAGTCAAACAGAGACACACATCAATCCTGAAACCCTAAGCATCAAATGAAGAGATAAAGAACTCAGCCAAGCACCAAAAGGAATAACAAACTTACTGAGAAGAGAGAGCAAGGAGAGATACGTGCAGAGGTCCCCTACCAGCTACTGCAGCACACCTCTGACATCTTGGACTCCTGTTGGAGATCGACGAACAGGGTGTTTGAGAAAGTACAGAACAACTGGTAACCAGCACTATACGCTTTCCCACCCCCTACCCTTCTTCACCCCCACTTGGCCTCCTCTGCTTCCTGTGGCCACAGTCTTTTGGCCGCGAAGCACCAGCTTCACCCTGGTGTTGCTTGGATTCCACCCACACACACTGGCTGGCTCCCTGAATGCCATTTGTTGGCTGCTGGTGTTGCTTTTTTACGCTTCTTTAGATTTCTTCCTTACCTCTCACTACCTTCCCCTCCTTTCTCTCAAGTACCTGGCTTCGTGTACCATCTTTGCTTCTTCCTGAAAGGCGGCAAAACACTGCTCGACCATGAAACTGCTTCCCGGCTGTGCTGCCACGCTGGTGGGACCCCTGGGACTTTATTATTTGTTTGTTCTGATTTGTTCTGTTTTGATTTGTTTGTTTGTTTTCTTTTCTCAGCTTGGGAGCCCCTTCTAGCTGGGCAGTACTGCACGACTTGGAAGCTACTCCCTGACTCTGTGCAGATGCACAGTGACATCCCTGGGGGCATTTCTTTTTTCTTAGGTTTTTTTTGTGTTTGTTTCTTTGTTTTGTTTTCTTCTCTCTCTTTTTCCCTTTTTGTCTTTCTTCATTTCCAGTTTCTCGCCTCTCTATACTTGCCTTCTCTTCCTGTCTCCTGAATACCTGGCACTGTGTGACACCTCTACCCCTTCCAGCCAGGCTGTAATTCATGGCCTGGGAGCAACGTCTCCAGAAGTAGCAGCCACACCAGTGGGATCCCTGGGGGCTTTTCTTTTTATTTCCTTTAATTTTTATTTATTCATTTTTTCCTTTTACCCTTTTACTTTTTTCCTTTTTGTTTTTCTCCATTTTTAGTCTCTGATCTCTCCACTCCAACAGCAAGCTCCCTTAGCACTCTTTTTTGTTTGTTTGTTTGTTTGTTTTTATGTTTTTGGTACCTGTTCCTCTCTCTCCTCTTTCCCATACTCAGCTCCACACATCGCAATCCCCCTGCCTCCTTCCTCCCTACCGGCACTGTGTGCTGAACATCACACCCCCAAGCAGCAGAGGCATAGCCTACCAGAACCTGCCCTGCACTGATTTCCAGCCTGCTGTTGGCCCTGGTTCGTGCCACAAACAACCCATCCCCAGCAACTCCCTTTCAGCTGGACCTGCCCTGCTGTAGCATAACTGAGTGACTGACCCTACCCATTGGACAAGGAGGTGAAAAGTATTGAACCCACAGATGAGCAAACAACAAAGAATGCACAGCCCACCTGCTCAGACATAACCAAGTAAAACAAAAAAGCAGGATAAAACAAAAAAATCTACAAGCAGTAAATGAGGAAAATAACTACTGAATGCCCTGAAGACAGCAGACAATATAGAAACTTACATGAAAACAGGACAGGATGGTTCCAGTAGGCATCCAAAATAAAATACCAGATGATTTTCCAGTAGAAAAAAAGGCACTATAACTACCTGGTAGGGAATTCGAATCTCTAACATTCAGAATTATCCAAGAGTTGAAGCAAAAAGCAGCAAAAGTGAGGAAAAAAATAGATAAATTCATGGAAAAGACAGACAAAAAAATGAAAGAATTCAGGACAATAATGCAGGAACAAAATGCTAAAATAAATTCACAACTAGAAATCATACAAAAACAACAATCAGAAATCCAAAAGATGAACAACAAGATTTCAGAAATGGACAGTTTCATGGAAGGGCTGAGGGGCAGGTTTGAAACGATGGAAGACAGGGTCAATGAAATTGAAGACAAACACTTGGCTACAATTCTGTTTGGTGAAAATCAGAAAAAAGAATGAAGAAAAATGAAGAAACCCTGAGATTTATGTGGGATACAATCAAAAGCAAAAATTTGCAAGTGATTGGAGTTCCAGAATGGGGAGAAAACAGGAAACACAGAGAGGATCATTGTAGAACTGCTGACAGAAGACTTCCCCAGTATCATGAAAGATGAAAAGCTGGCCATCCAAGAAGCTCAACGAACCTCATATAGGATAGACCCAAAAGAAAATCACCAAAGCATATCATAATCACACTCACGAAAATGAAAGACAAAGAATCCTGAGAGCAGCTCGAGAAAAAAAAAAAAGTCACATACAGAGGAGAAACATTAAAACTAAGCTTGGGTTATTTGGCAGGAACCATGCAGGCAATGGGATGACATATATAAAACTTTGAAAGAAAAAAATTGCCAGGCGAGAATAATATATCCTGCAAAACTCTCGTTCAAATATGATGGTGAAATTATGACATTTCCAGATAAACAGAAATTAAGGGACTCTGTAAAAACCAAACCAAACTTACAAGAATTATTAAAGGGAGTCCTTCGATCTGAGAACAAACAACATCAGATGACAGGCTGAATCTAGGACACAAGGTTGTACCAGCCAGATACCAACCTAGGAAATAAACTCTCAATGACTATCCAAAACCAGAAGAATTACAACAGGGAACCAGAGAGGTTAATCTGTAAATGACAACAGCATCAGAACAATAAAAGAGGGAATAAATGGTGTAGGTATAGAACCTTCTAATGGAGAGGAAGGCAAGGTGATACCAAATAATAATATAAGCAGACTGGTTCAAACCTAGGAAGATAAGGGTAAATTGCAAGGTAACTAGGAAGAAAGTTAACAAACCTACCCATCAAAATAAAGAAGAAAAATATAAAGTCTCAGTAAAAACAAAGCCTACAAAAACAAAACAAATGGAAAAAAAAAAAAAACTCCACAGACAAAAGGAATTCGGGACAGGAGAGTAAGAGGAACAAACAAAACATCAGCACCACAAAAAAAAAAAAAAAAAAAAAACCCTACAAAATGACAGCAATAAACTCACACTTGTCAGTAATTAAACAGAATGTAAATGGCCTAAGTGCACCCATAAAGAGATGGAGAGTGATGGAAAGGATAAAAAACAGGATCCATCAATATGCTGTCTACAAGAGACACACCTTAGAAACAGAGATGTAAATTTATTAAAAAACAAAGGATGGAAAAAATATATCAAGCAAACAGCTACCAAAAAAGAGCAGGAGTGGCAATACTAATCTCAGATAGTAAATCTCAGACTGTAAAGAAAAATCCACCATAAAAAACAAAGAAGGACACTATATAATGATTAAAGGGACTATCATCATGAAGGCATAATCATAATAAACATCTACACACCCAATGACAGGGCTCCCAAATATACAAAACAAATGCTAACAGCACTGACAAGAGAAATGGACAGGTCCACAATAATAGTAGGAGACTTCAACACACCACTCTCAGTAAAGGAGAGAACATCTAGAAAGAAGCTCAGCAAAGATACAGAAGACCTAAAGGGCACAATCAGCTAACTTGACCTCATAGACATATATAGAACACTGAGTCCAACAGTTGCAAAGTAGACATTCTTTTCCAGTGCACGTGAAAAGCTCTCCAGAGTAGACCACATCATAGGCCACAGAGCAATCCTCAACAAGATGCAAAACGTTGAGATAATACAAAGTATCTTCTCTGACCACAATTCCATCAAGGTAGAAATTAACAATTGGAAGAGCAAGGAAAAAAATCAATTACATGGAAACTGAATAACAACCTGCTTATGAACCACTGGGTGATAGAAGAAATCCGAGATGGAATCAAAAAATTCTTAAAATGAAATGAGAATGAAAACATATCATACCAAAACCTTTGGGACACAGGAAAGGCAGTCCTCAGAAGACAATTTATAGCAATAGATGCACACGTCATAAAAGAAGAAAGGGACAAAATCAAAACATTAACTACAGAACTTGAACAAATAGAGAACAGCAAAAAAAGCCCACAGCCACTAGAAGAAAGGAAATAGTAAAGATCAGAGCAGAAATAAATAGAGAATATAAAAACAATAGAAAGATCAACAAAACCAAAAGTTGGTTCTCTGAAAGGATCAACAAAATCAACAAACCACTGGCCAGACTGACAAAAGAAAAACAGGAGAGGATGCAAATAACCCAAATATGAAATGTAATGAAGGACATTACAAAAGATCCAACTGAAATAAAAAGGATTATAACAGAATATTACAAAAAACTATACTCCAACAAATTTGAAAACCTAGAGGAAATGGATAAATTTCTAGAAACACACTACCTACCCAAACTACCACAAAGTGGTGTTGAAAATATGAACAGACCCATAACAAGAGAAGAGATTGAAAAGCTAATAAAAAAAACTCCCAACAAAAAAAAAGCCCTGGCCCAGATGGCTTCACTGGAGAATTCTGCCAAACATTCAGAGAAACGCTTATACCAGTACTAACCAAACTATTTCAGAACACAGAAAAGGAAGGGATACTTCTGAATTCATTTTACGAAGCCAGCATAACCTGATACCAAAACCAGGCAAAGACTCCACCAAAAAAGAAAATTACAGACCAATATCTCTCATGAATATAGATGCAAAAATTTTCAACAAAATTCTAGCCAATAGAATTCAGCATCATATCCAAAAAATAATACACCACGAACAAATAGGATTCATACCACTGTGCAAGAATGGTTCAACAAAACCAATCAATGCAATCAACCACATAAATAAAAGCAAAGAATCACATGATCATCTCAATTGACGCAGAAAAGGCATTCAGCAAAGTCCATCACCCATTCCTCATAAAAACTCTCAATAAAATAGGCATAGAAGGGAAATTTCTGAACATAATAAAAGGCATCTATGCAAAACCAACAGCCAACATCACTCTTAATGGAGAGAGGCTGAAAACTTTCCCCTTGAGAACAGGAACAAGACAACGAAGCTCTTTATCTTCACTCCTATTTAACATTGTGCTGGAAGTCCTAGTTAGAGCAGTAAGGCAAGAAAAAGAAATATAGGGCATCCAAATTGTTAATGAGGAAGTTAAACTGTCCCTGTTTGCGGATGATATGATATTATACATAGAAAACCCTAAAGACTCCATGAGAAAACTACTGGAACTAATAGAAAGATTCAGCAGAGTATCAGGATACAAGATAAACATTCACAAATCAGTTGGATTCCTATACACCAATAAAGAGAACAACGAAAAGAAAATCAGGAAAATAATACCATTTATAATAGCCCCTAAAAAAAAAAAACAAAACTTAGGAATAAATCTAACCAGGGATGTAAAAGACCTATACAAAGAAAACTACAAAACACTACTGCAAGAAACCCAAAGGGATCTACATAAATGGGAAAACATACCATGCTCATGGATAGGTAGACTCAACATTGTGAAAATGACAATTCTATCCAAAGCAATTTACAAATACATTGCAATCCTGATCCAAATACCAACAAGATTCTTTAAAAGAGATGGATAAGTAAAGCTCTACTGAAGAAGAAGAATGAAGTAGGAGGGCTCGTACTACCTGACCTCAGAACCTACTATACAGCTACGGTAGTCAGAACAGCCTGGTACTTGTACAAAGACAGATACATCGACCAATGGAACAGAATTGAGAACCCAGATGTAAATCCATCCACCTATGGTCACCTGATCTTCGACAAGGGCCCACAGTCCATCAAATGAGGAAAAGAAAGTCTTTTTAACAAATGGTGCTGGCAAAACTGGATGTCCATCTGCAAAAAAAATGAAACAGGACCCATACCTCACACCATACACAAAAACTAATACAAAAATGGATCAAAGACCTAAATAGAAAGCCCAAAACTATAAAGTTTATAAAATAAAAAATATGATCAACACTAGAGGCGCTAATGCACGGCATTAACAGGATACAAACCATAACCGACAACACAGAAACTCCAGATGATAAGCTAGATAACTAGGATCTTCTAAAAATTAAACACTTATGCTCATCAAAAGACTTCACCAAAAGAGTAAAAAGAGAACCTACAGACTGGGAAAAAAATTTTGGACATTGCAAGTCAGACAAAGGTCTTATCTCTAAAATCTGAGAGAAAATTCAACAGCTCTACCACAAAGAGACAAATAATCCAATTAAAAAATAGGCAAAGGAAATGAGCAGACACTTCACCAAAGAAGACATTCAAGTGGCCAACAGACACATGAGGACATGCTCGCGATCCCTAGTCATTAGAGAAATGTAAATTAAAACCACAGTGAGATACCATCTCACCCCAGCATTACTGGCAAGAATCAATAACACTGCAAATAACAAATGTTGGAGAGGCTGTGGGGAGATCGGAACTCTTATGTACTGCTGGTGGGAATGCATAATACAACCATTTTGGAAAGTGATATGGCACTTCCTTAGAAAGTTAGAAATAGAATTACATACGATCCAGCAATCCCACTCCTAGGAATATATCCTAGAAAAATAAGAGCTGTCACACAAATAGACATACGCACACCCATGTTCATTGCAGCATTGTTTGCAGTAGCAAAAAGATGGAAACAACCTAGATGCCCATCAACAGATGAATGGATAAACAAACTATGGTACATACACACAATGGAGTATTATGCAATGATAAAGAACAATGATGAATCTGTGAAGCATCTCAATACATGGGTGAAACTGGAGGACATTATGCTCAGTGAAATAAGTCAATCATAAAAAGACAAATATTGTATGAGACCACTACTGTAAAAACTCGTGAAAAAGTTTACACACAAAAAGAAAATCTTTGTTGGTTATGAGGGATGGGAAGGGTAGGGAGGAACTAAACAGACAATAGATAAGTGATAACTTTGGTGAAGAGTAAGACGGTACACAGTACTGGGGAAGCCAGTACAATTCGTACAAGGAAAGGTCATGGAAGCTCCACAGACACATCCAAACTCCCTGAAGGACTGAACTGTTGGGCAGAGAGCTGTGGGGACCATGGTGTTGGGGAACATCTAGCTCGACTGGCATAACACGGTTTATAAAGACAATGTTCTACATTCTACCTTGGTGAGTAGCATCTGGGGTCTTAAAACCCTGTGAGCAGTCATCTAAGATACTCCACTGGTCTAACCCCTTTCGGAACAAGGGAGAATGAAGAGAACAGGATACAAGGAAAAGATTATTTCAAAGGACTAATGGACCACAGCTACCATGGCCTCCACCAGACTGAGTCCAGTACAGCTAGACGGGGCCTGGCTACCACCACTGACTGCTGTGACCAGGATCACAACAGAGGATCCTGGACAGAGCTGGAGGAGGATGTAGAACAAAATTCTAACTCACAGAAAGAGACCAGATTTACTGGCCTGACAGAGACTGGAGAAACCCCGAGAGTACGGCCCCTGGACACCCTTTTAACTCAGTGGTGAAGTCACTCCCGAGGTTCACCTTTCAGTGGGGGATTGGACAGCCCCATAAAATGAAATGGGACTAATGAAGCACAGCAGTCCAGGGACAAGGACTAGAAGGCAGGAGGGGACAGGAAATCTGGTGATAGGGAACCCAAGGTTTAGAAGGGACAGTGTTGACATGTCGGGGGATTGTTAACCATTGTCATAGGGCAATATGTGTACTGTTTAATGAGAAACTGTTTGCTGTGTAAACCTTCATCTAAAGTACAAAAAAAAAAATTATTTACACAAGATCAAATTGACAACAGCAACTCAAAAAATTTGATGGGAAGGCTAGGGGGCAGTGAGTTGAAAATAATGGTGATGGAATAATTTGAAAAGGATAGTGAGAATAGCAGCACAACTGGAAGAATGTAATCGATGTCACTGAATTGTATATGTAGAAATTTTTTAAATGGTGTATCTTTGGCTATGTATGTTTTCAACAAAAAAAAGTCCTCCAAGGTCGAGAAGGGAGTGTTGACATTTCCTGGGGTTGTTAACCAATGTCATAAAGCAATATGTATACTCTCTGTTTAATGAGAAACTATTTGTTCTGTAAACCTTCATCTAAAGTACAATAAAAACAAATTAAAAAAAAAAGTGAGGAAATGCTCAAAATCATTAACCATTAGAAAAATGCAAATCAGAACTACAGTGAGATACCATCTCATCCTGACATACAGGCACAAATCAAGAAAACAGAAAATAACAAATGTTGGAGAGGTTGCAGGGAGATTGGAACTCTTATGCACTGCCGGTGGTAATGTAAAATGGTACACCCATTACAGAAAGCTATACGGTGCCTCGTTAAAAAGCTAGAAATAGAAATATCATACGATCCAGCAATCCCACTCCTAGGAATATATCCTAGAAAAATAAGAACCATCATACAAATAGACATACAAATAGACATATGCACACCCATGTTCATTGCTGCATTATTCATAATAGCAAAAAGATGGAAACAACCCAAGTGACCATCAACAGATGAATGGTTAAGCAAATTACAGTACATACACACAATGGAATACTACACAATCATAAAGAATAATGATGAATCTTTGAAACATCTCACAACATGAATGAATGTTGAGGGCGTTATACTGAGTGAAATAAGTAAATCACAGAAGGACGAATATTGTATGAGACCACTATTACAAAAACCCAAGAAAAGGTTTGCACACAGAAGAAAACATTCTTTGGTGGTTATGAGGGAGGGAGGGATGGGAAAGGGAAATCATTAACTAGATAATACCTGTTGCCATCAAGTTGATTCTGACTCATATCAACCCTATAGGACAGAGTAGAACTGCCCCATAGTGTTTCCAAGGAGCAGCTGGTGAATTCAGATGACTGACCTTTTGGTTATCAGCCGAGTTCTTAACCCTGTGCTACCAGGGTTCCAACTAGGTAATAGACAAGTGTTAACTTTGGTGAAAGGAAGAGCAACACACAATATAGGGGAAGTCAGCACAACTTGACAAAGGCAAAGCCAGAGAAGCTTCCTAGACACATCCAAACACCTTGAGGGACCGAGTTACCGGGGCTGACGGCTGGGGACCATGGTCTTAGAGGACATCTAGGTCAATTGCAGTAAAGAAAATGTTCTACATCCTACTTTGATGAGTAGTGTCTAGGGTCTCAAAAGCTTTCCAGTGGCCATCTAAAATACATCTATTGGTCCCATCATGTTTGGGGCAAAAAAAATGAAGAAAATCCAAGACACAAGGAAAATACCAGTTCAAAGGACTAATGAACCACATGAACAACAGCTTTTAGCAGCTGGAGCTCAGAAGAACTAGATGATGCCCAGCTGCCACCACTGACCACTGTCACGGGTAGATGGTTCCGGAGAGGGTGGTAAAAAAAAAATGTAGAACAAAATTCAAATACACAAAAAAAGACCAGACTTACTGGTTTGATAGATATTGGAGTAACCCTCAAGACTTTGGCCACCAGACACCCTGTTAACTCAGAACTAAAGCCACTCCCTAAGTCCACCTTTCAGCCAAAGATTAGACAGGCCTATAAAACAAACTATGACACATGTGAGGAACGTGCTTCTTAGTTCAATCAAGTATAGGAGACCAAATGGGCAACACCTGCCAAAAGCAAATACAAGAAGGCAGGAAGGGACAGGAAACCTAGATGAATAGACACAGGGATCCTGGGGTGTAAAGGGAAAGGGGGAGAGTTCTGACACATTTCGGGGGTTGCAACTAATGTCACAAAACAATTTGTGTATAAATTGTTGAATGTGAAACTAATTTGTGCTGTAAACTTTCACCTAAAACACAATAAAATTAAAAAAAAAAAAACGATGGAAGGAATACAGAGTCACTGTACCAAAAAGAGTTGGCCGATGTTCAGTTATTTCAGGAAGTAGCATGTGATTAAGAACCGACAGTACTGAAGGAAGAAGTCCAAGCTGCAATGAAGGCGTTGGCAAAAAACAAAGCTCCAGGAATCCAACTGAGATGTTTCAACAAACAGATGCAACACTGGAAGTGCCCACTCATCTACATCAAGAAATTTGGAAGACAGCTGCCTGGCCAACCAACAGGAAGAGACCTATATTTGTGCCCATTCCAGAGAAAGGTGATCCAACAGAATGCAGAAATTACTCGAACAATATCATTAATATCATACGAAAGTAAAATTTTGATTAAGATAATTTTAAAACGGTTACAGCAGAACCTCAACAGGAAACTGCCAGATATTTAAGCCAGATTCAGAAGAGGACATGGAAGGAGGCTTATCATTGCTGATGTCAGATGGACCTTGGCTGAAAACAGAGAATATCACAAAGATGTTTACTTGTGTATTATTGACTATGCAAAGGCATTTTACTGTGTGAATCATAGCAATTATGGATAATATTGCAAAGAATGGAAATTCCAGAACATTTAATTGTGTACATGAGGAACCTGTACCTAGACCAAGAAGCAGTTGTTTGAACAGAACAGGGAGAGAGAAGAAAGCATTGATGCCTTTGAATTACGGTGTGGATGAAGAATACTGAATAAGGAACAAATCTGTCTTGGAAGAAGTACAGCCAGAATGCTCCTTAGAAGCAAGGATGACCAGGCTTCATCTCGCGTACTTTGAACATGTTATCAGGAAGGACCAGTCCCTGGAGAAGGACATCATGCTTGATAAAGTAGAGAGTCATTGAAAAAGAAGAAGAAGATGGATTGACACAGTGGCTGCAACAATGGACTCAAACATGGCAACGATTATGAGGATGTAGGAGGACTGGGAAGTGTTTTGTTCTGTTGTACATAGGATCACTATGACTTGAAACTAATTTGACGGCACCTAACAACAACATCGTAAATGCAGAGGATCTTAGTGTTTATCATGGGGAGTAACTAGGGTGGTTGCTAGAAGGCCATTTTACCTGAGTCTTTTTTACTGAGTCTCAAAAGAATTTCAATTTATCTCTGAATGAGATTTTATACAAAGTTTATACAGAGATGTACTGCTACATTTAACACAAGTAGTAATTTACTCTTCAGTTTTACATTTGTATCACACAACTGGACTTTATGATTTGTGGTACATTATGCTTATTCTGCTCGTGGTCCATTGAGCTGTTTGTATCTGTGAGTTTACAGTTTTCATCAAATTTGAAAATCTGTAGTCATTATTTCTTCAAATATTTTTTAAGTCTTCCATCTCTATCTCTTTTATTAGCTCTGATTATACTTATTTTAGACTGCTTAATATTGTCCCACTTCTCAATAAGCCTTTATTTATTGATTGATTTCTGCTTTGCTTTGGATAGTTTCTGTTGCTACATCTTCAAGTTCCCTGGCTTTTGTTTTCATTTGTTCGTTTGTTACGTGTTCAGTGTTTAATCTGCCATTAGGCCTATCCAGTAAAATTCTTATGTTAGATATTGTATTTTTCATATCTGGAAGTTTCATTTGGCTCTTTTTTCTGTAGTTCATCTCTCTCATTATGTTAGTTTCCCTTTACATGTTTGAGCATATGTAACAGATTTATAATAGCTTTTTAAAAACGTGCTTGTCTGCTAATTCTATCATATCATTTATGGTTCTGTTTTTAATCAACTGATATTTTCTTCAGATTATTGATCCCATTTTCCTGCTTGTTCATATGTCTAGTATTTTTTATTGTATGCTGGACATTGTATATTTAATATTATTGAGTGCTGGATTTTTTGGTGTTCCTTTAAAGTATGTTAGATTTTGGGCATTTACATTACTGAGTGGGCATTTACATTACTTGTGATTGGTTTCATTCTGGTAGGAAGGGCTATAGTAATATTTACTTTAGGGTTAATTTAGCCTCTCTTCTAAGGTATGACTCTTCTGAGGTCTCTTCTGAGTGTCTGTGTGCTCAAAGAGGTTTCTTCACTCTCCCTGATGAGAATTAAAATTATCCTTAGGCCTGGAAAATGTTTGGATTACTGATCCCTTGTAACTGTTATTTTCCAGAATGTTTGTCTTACCCAGCCTCATAGGGGGGTTTTACCCTGCACATGTAGACGGTATGTAGCCAAAGACTCTAAAGACCACTATAGAAATTTCTGGAATTATTTTTCTACATGGCTGTCTCCTCTTGGGTTCCCTTCCCTGCATATTCTAGCCTCTTTGGCTTCCCTGAACTTCAATCTCTATCTCATCAACTCAGTAAGATTGCCTGGCTCTGTTTGGGCTCCTCTTTTTGTACCACGGTGCAGAAATTACCTCCAGGCAGAAGACCTGGGTGATGGTAAGATCCACCTTGTTTGTTTTCCCCTCTCAGGGATCACAATCCTGCACTTCTTGTGGTCCAATTACTAAAACAGTTGTTTCCTATATTTTTTCCAGTTTTCCAGTTGTTAAGGGCAGAAGGATGATTCCAGGCCTTCCTACTCCCTTGTGTCTGGAAGGAGTAAGTAAGTTCACTATAAGTTCTTTTTTTAATTCTGTGATTATCTTGTAGCTAGACAGTCATTTTGTGTTATATCTTTTTACATAAAGCATTATCTTTTGAATAACTAAAATACAAATATTGAAAATAATTGCATAGTTTTTGTAACAGGGTTTGGCTTTTCTTTTTCTTTTTCTTTTTTTTAAATATACAGATTGCCTCAGAAAAATAGTAATGCCTTGAGCCTATCTTGACTTCTCTTGACCTTTAAAAGGCACTGGTGTTGTCAGGGGGAGATCAGCTGTCTCCTTAGTTAAGTGTATTTGAGTAATTTTCTACAGTTCAGGGCTTTATTATCTTATCATGCTTAGAAACCTGCTTTTGTTTACCCTCTAAGAGTGGACTTGTGTTTCGGGAACTGACTCACAGCCACCAGGCACATCTAGGAATTGAACACCAGTTTGCTAATTTAAGAACAACCACAAGGATCAAAGTCAAAGTGTGTAAGTCCACATGAGCAGAACATTCTTTCCCTGTAGGAGATGCAACACATGAAGGCTGATTGGTAAGCATGGAATTTGAACAAAGCGAGTTAGGTGAATCAAATAGTTTCTGACATTAGGACATTAAAAACTAAAGACCAAATCCATTGCCATCAAGTCGAATTCAACTCATAGCGACCCTACAGAACAGAATAGAACTGCCCCACAGGATGTCCAAGGCTGTAAATCTTTATGGAAGCAGACTTCCACATCTTTCTCTAGTAAAGCAGCTGGTGGGTTCAGACCTCTGACCTTTTTGGTTAGTAGCCGAGTGCTTTCATCACTGCGCCACCAGGGCTCCTGCATTAGGCAGTCATTTATCTATTTAACCAATATTTACTGAGTGCCTACAAAATGCCCTTCACTTTTGCTAGAGATTTACTTTACTATACGGTGAATAAGGCAGTCAGTCCCATGCTATGAGTTCTTAGGCACATGTTTAACAGGAAGTAATAGCAGTGAGATGAATCTTACGATAAGAAAAGTACAGGAAGCTATGGGAACTCCTGGAAGAAGGGGAATCTTCAGTAGGCTAGGGTTTCGTTAAGCTCTTTGGGAAAGCCATATTTAAGTTGAGATGTAGAAGATTAATAAGAATTACCCAGTTGAAGAAGGCAGAAAAACTAACATAGTGAAGTAGTCCTCCAAAGCGTAGTATTCTATTTACTCATAGTAGGCAAAATCAGGGTTGAGTATAGGTTTGGGAGCATATATGAAGAAAGAAAGAGATAGTAGAGGAATCAGGACATCTCTTTTGACTTTGGGACTTTGATACCACTGCCATTACCATCTGCTGCCGCTTGGCGCCTACATATACACTGCATGCACACACTAACAGACATAGCTCCATAAATGGGCCTTCCCAACCACCTTGGGATTTTTGGGATAGGGCTGGAGTATCAAGCTTGGGAGTAGATGGAAACAGCAGTTCCTGGATCCCAGTATCTGAAAAAAACAAAATTAAAAAAACAAAAGCCAAAAAAAAAGCCCATTGCTGTCGAGTTGATTCTGACTCATAGCGACACTATAGGGTAGAGTAGAACTGCTCCATAGGGTTTCCAAGAAACAGCTGGTGGATTTGAACTGCTGACGTTTTGGTGAGCAGCCAAGCTCTTAACCACTGTGCCACCTGGGCTCCACCCAGTATCTGAGAGGGCCACCAATTATGTCCAATCCTTGATTCAGGGGACTTGGACTAAGACCTTTGACAAAACCAAGGAGGAGTTATAGCCTTGAAATATGACTCAGTAGAGGGCAGTAGTTCAGAGCACAATTCTGAAGTTGAAATAATTTAATACGTTGCATGACCTTAGGCAAATACTGGACTCAGTTTACCTAGGTATATAGAGGATATAATAATGATATCTATTTCAAACAGTTATTGGGAGATTTAAATGAGATGATATACATAAAATTGAAATGAGGTCTGTTAAACCATAGTGCCTTGTATCTAATGAGTACCTAGTAAATTATAGCAATATAATTTTATCTTCCATCAGAGACAGTAACCCAAGGGACTTAATAGAAAGAGTCTATCAAACTCATTCATCCACTGACCAATTCACAAGCATCAAAAGCCTTTTCCTTCTCTGAACGGCCTCATTTTAAACCCATCTGAAGAGCTCCATGAAGGTATTTTGCACATTATACAGAGACACTGGAAAGAGGTGATAAAGGTGCTTCCTTAGTTTTATCCCAAACTGAAAGGCGACAGTAAATGGATATGAAATACTTTCCACATTATTCTATGCACCTTACCAAATATATTGACATTTTCTGAAGACAGCAGAGAATGTGGAGAGCTCTTCAAATGTGTTCTTAAACCACAAGTTTATTGAACAAAAGCTTCTTAATATGTTTTTCTTATTCTATCTTTGTCTTCCTTTAAGTAGCCTTAAACAGAACATCCGTTTATTATAAAATAATTCTTTTCTATTGGGGAACTTATTTTTAACTACGAATTTTTATAAATTGATTTGATCTATGATTTGTTGTTTGTTATTAGTTGTCATCAAGTCAGTTCCAACTCGGGGTGACCCCATGTGTTACAGAGTAGAACTGCTCCATAGGGTTTTCTTGGCTGTGAACTTTACAGAAGCGGATTGCCAGACCTTTTTTTCCACAGCACTGCTGAGGGGATTCAAACCACCAGCCTTTAGGTAAGCAGTCTAGCACGAATTGTTATCTATAATTACTTATATTTAATTGTTTATTCCTAATGTTAAAATTTTAATTTATAAAGATTAACAATATTTTGTTTATAGTATAATCATTTTTAATGCTAACTGCTGTTTATTGCAACTGTAACTGCTTTGATTTTCTACCCTATCATAGAGATATATAGTTTCCTTTTTAAATATAGTTATTCAAGGTATGAAGCATGATAGTTATTCAAGATATGAAGCATGAATCAGTTTTAAAAGAAATTAGTATCAGTCTAGGTGGTACAAGAATATGGCGAACATAATTAAGGTGGAAGTTTGGAGAACATGGATCTGATGTATCCATCTCCACGAGAGTCATGGCCTCCCAGTGGGATAAACTAGTAATGAACTTGCTGGGATGGACACTGCCAACATTTGCTTCTCATAGTTCTCTTTATCTAAGCTGTCGTGAATGACCAGTCTTAGCTACCTTCTGAGCAATGCATTTTTCTTTTACTGTGTCACAAAATTAAGCTGGGTCACCCTGCAAAGTTGCTGGTTGAGGGTAAGGAGTAAGCTTCTATTTTCATAAATTTTCTCAGATCAGTTAGACGATGATTTTATGCTTCATTTTCCCCTGTTTCTCAGCTAGTGAAGGAAGATTCAGTTTTACAAAGGACAAAACGTAAACCAAGAACTGAGGGATAAATCTTAGTATTGTGAAAGTGTTTCTGACTTGTTCTAAAATAGTGTAGTCCAGGTATAAAGTTTTCCATTGGGCTTAACTTTATAGGATTGTAAACTCTAATACAGAGACACTTTTTTTTAAATTGTATTTTCATGGCAACTACATAACAGACAATTTAAGATAAAGAGACCTCACCAGGTGAGAGCTAAACCATTTGATTGGAAGCATATTTTGTTAAATAAAAATGGGAATTTGACGTGGGTACTGATTTATTCAGAGGACAAGTTCACCTTCTGAAAAGTGGACTTGAGAATTGGAGTCTTGGCTCAAATTTCCTAGATCTCTTTTTCAAACCATTAATTTATTTTTTTTCAGCTGATTAAAAAAAAAAAAACTTTCCTTAAAAATTTATTGATTCTGACAACTCTTTTCTAGAAGTACCTCAATGAAGTATCTACTTTATGGTGACTGTTTGCTTTAGGAATATTTTGCTTTCATTTACAAAAGAATTTAAACTATTATTACCAAATGTTTAGTATCATGAGATTTATAAAAAATCTCAGTTGATGAAAATTATTTTTTTCTGAGGCACATATTGTATATGCCGAATATTAATAATTAACAGCGGAAGCCATTATATCATAGTGCTCTCCTTTGAACTCTAAAAGGCTTCAGCTTCTTGTGTATCACAAAGGTTAAATATATGAAGAAATTGAAAAAATACTGCTATGGTGGGAGATTTTAATATCTTATTATCAATCTGTCAGAGTGCTAAAAAAATACATATATTTATATACAAATAAGTAGAGAAAGAGTGGAATAATATAACTAATAAGGTTGAATCATATCAGAAAACATATTCTTCTTAAACATGTATTCTTTTTAAACAACTGTGGGATATTTATTTGGAAAACCCACATTCAAGATTTACAAAAATCAGTAGTTATCTATCGCATGCTAGGTTCAAAGAAAATACCAATAAATTCTAAAAAGCAGAAAATGGAGGGACCATATTTAACTCTAGTGAATTAAACTAGAAATTAGTGACAATAGTTTAAAAAAGAAACGCCTGGACAGTTGAAAATTTAAAACTTGTACTCCAGATTGCATTAGGACAAAGGAGGAATCAAAATAAAATCACATCGTATTTAGAAAACAAAGGCAATGATAATGCTAAATGTCCAAACTTAAGGCGTGAATTAAGTATAAACTTAGAAAATTTTCTATTCTTTAGTGACAGTGCGTAAAATAAGTATTCAACTCAAGAAAACTGAGAAGGAGAACCACACCAAGAAAACAGAAGAATTAGGAAAATGGATTGAAGCAGGACTTAAAGAACTGGACAAGAGTACAATGATAAATAACTCCAAGAGTTTATTTTTCCTTCAGGGAAGGAAGGATACTAGTAAAAAGGACAAAGTTCTGGAAAGTTTAATAATGCGAAACAGGATTATGCTAATAAATTAGAAATTTTGGATTATTTTTAAATTTAGAAGTTGTTGGCAAGCAGAATAGACTAATAACTTTGGAAAAAGTAGTTGATGTTTCAATGACCGGTTGATTTTACAGATGAGTTGTTTTAGACTTCTATGGTACAGCTAGTTCCAGTACTTTATAAAATATTTCAAAGCATGGAAAATAAATAAGAACATCTTTCAAAATGATTTTAGAAAGAATATATGACCTTGAGCCCCAAGTTGATAAACAAAGCAAAAAAGAAAAGAAAGAAAAACACTGACCAATTTCACATTTGACTATACTATCGGGGCTGGTTTGCGTTTCGTTCATTTGTCGATCAGTACCTGACTATCTTAGCGTAGGCCCTGAAGTACTTTAATTACTGAAACTTTCTCTGGTACTGGGCTTCTTTGGCCTTAGATCAGTGTTTGCAGAAGGAGAGCTGGATTCCACAGACTGGCAAGTGTTTTCTCTGTGAACACACATGATGACGTGACCTTGTGGGACGGATTTTTGTGGTGGTCGTTAGTTGCCCTCTCAGGACCAGTACAGAATGTATCTCTGCATGGAGCGCTCAAAACAGGAAATCAAAAATCAAACCAAACCCGTTGCCTTCAGGTTGATTCTGACTCCTGCTGACGCCATGTGGTACAGAGTAGACCTGCTCCATAGGGGTTTCTTGGCTATAATCTTAACAGAAGTAGATCGCCATGCCTTTTCTTTTGCGGTACCACTAGGTGGGTTTGAACCATCAACCTTTAGGTTAGCAGTTGAGTGCAAACCTTTTGTATATCCTAGAAACTTATTGTTAACAGACTGTAATTTTATTCTGAAAATTATATCCTAAGCCATTTATCAAAGCTGAGAAGTTGTTTACATCTTGAGAGTGCTACATTGTTCGTCATTGATCCAGCTTCAGGGTTTGCAAACTCAAAGTGACTCCAGAGGCTAGGCAGGGGCGGAAATGATGAAGGGGTCTGGCAGGAACCACATGCGCCGGAGAGTATTATTCATGGGTTAGAAGGAGTGTGGCTACTCAGTTCCAGCTAACTGGTGCCATTTGGGATGAAGATCCAGTATTGTCAGATACTTGTTTCTCAAGCTAAGCCAGAAATCTGGATTTCCTATGAGAAATTTCTGATTCTTAAATTTTGGAAATTAATTCAGATATTTAGCAAACACTGTTCTGGCCTAGCAAATGTTGGCCAGATGTGACCTCTGGGCCTCAGTATGCAAACTCTGGCCTAGTCTATTACCTTCATTTTACAGCTGTGGGAACAGACGCAGGCTAAGTAACTGCTCCGTCTAGGGAGGTCTCAGAGAGAGAGCCAGAGCGGGGCCTTGAAACTCAGTCTCTGGGCTCATTGCCGCCCAGGCCAGGTTACCCTGAAATCCTGTGAAGAGACCCAGAAGAGGGATGTGGCAGCCCTGAATCACAGTGACCCAAACGGTTATGATTCAAACATTTTTTAAGGAATAGTAACAATTCCTCTCACAAGCCAAGGATTGCTTGGCATTTTATATATTTATTTATTTTGGTCACTTTGCTGTTGTTGGCTGCCGTTGAGTCAGCTCTGACTCATGGTGACCCCGTGTACGACAGAACACAATGCTGACAAGCCCTGCACCTTGTCCACGATCATTGGTGTGCTAGTTGGTTGTATGTTTTCAGTGCCTTCCAACCTAGGCGGTCTTCTTCCAGCACTGTGTCGGACAGTCCTCTGTAGGGATCCACTGGGTTTTCATTGGCTAATGTTTGGATTGACGCAGTGGCTGCAACAATGGACTGAAGCATAACAGTGATTGTGAGGATGGCGCAGGACTGAGAGGTGTTTTGTTCTGTTGCACATAGGGTTGCTATGAGTCAGAACCGACTTGACAGCACCTAACAATAACAGCAACAAATCTTCAGAAGTAAATTGCCAGGCCTTTCTTCCTAGTCTGTCTTAGTCATTTTGGGTGTGGCCCTTCTGGTATTTGAAATACCAGTTCTGGTGGCATAGCTTCCAGCATCACAGCAACACCCAAGCCACCCCAGTAAGACAAACTGACAGACAAGGGGTGGTAGTCAATTTTACTGAAGTATAATTTATATACAATAAAATGTGTTGGTCAACTTTATTGAAGTATAGTTTACATACAGTAAAATGTATCCATTCTAAATGCATAGTTGAGTCTTGACAGCAGTCTACACCTGTAAACACTACCACAGTCAAGATGCAGAACATTTCCATCTCCCCAAACAGCTTCCTCCTGTTACCTTGCAGACAGTCCCTCCCTCACCCACCAGCCCCAGGCAACCACTAGTCTGCTTCCTGTCACTGTGGATTAATTTTGCCTTTCCTAAAATTTCAGATAAATGGAATCATATGGATATACCATGTTATATCTGGAATACTTGCAGTCAGCATAATGTTTTTATGACACCATAGTGTTTCTGTGATTCATCCACATTGTTGCACATCATTAGTTCATACCTTTGTAATGCTAAGGCATAGTTCATCTATGAATAAACCATAATTTTTTTATCCATTCTTTGCTGACAGATGTGTGGGTTGTTCCCAGTTTTGGGCTAATATGAATAAAGTTGCTGTGAACACTTATGTACAGGTCTTTATGTGGACATATGTCTTCATTTCTTTTGGGTAAATTCGTAGGAGTGGAATTGCTGGGTTGTATGGTTTATGTGTGGAGTCCTGGTAGTGCAGTGGTTAAGAGCTCAGCTGCTAACCAAAAGTTCAGCAGTTCAAATTCTCCAGTCGCTCCTTGGAAACCCTATGTGGCAGTTCTACTCTGTCCTGTAGCGTCGCTATGAGTTGGAATTGACTCAACGACAACGGGTTTTTGTTTATGGTAAGTGTAAGGAGCCCTGGTGGTGCAATCGTTAAGTGCTCAGCTAGAATCGAAAGGTGAGTGGTTTGAACCCACCAGCTGCTCTACCGGAGAAAAGACCTGGACATCTCCTCCCATAAAGACTACGTCTAGAAAACTCTGTCTTATAGGGTTGCTAGGATTCAGAATAGGCTCGACAGCACACAACAATAGCATGCCAAGTGTAAGTTTAACTTTATAAGAAACTGTTCGGTATACTTTGAATTGTGAGTTTAGATAGGATATATAGTATTGCTGGAATATATAAACCCTATTATCCTTCCTGAAATTCCCCGTGCTTCCCTCCAAGTTCCTGCTGAAGATCGAAAATTAGCATATCTTGTGTCACAGTGTTAGAACTTTGGGCCAGATTTGGGGAAAGAAAGGAAATGAAAGCAAAGAGAGAAAATCACTCACAACCAACAACGGAGGAGACAGCTGGCAACTAACATTCTGCAGACACTCTCCGAAGAGCGAAGCGTCACCCTGTGTCTGCTAACTGGCACCATGAAGTTCTCACCCAGGTCAAATAGTATCCTTCCTCCTCCACCTACCTGCAGATATTCTTCTCACACTCTTGCCTACCTGTTGCCTGAGGAAGTCCAGCCAGAGAGCGGCATTTTGTCTGGGAAAGGCTGCCTGTACAAGGAAGATGAATAACATCCTAAGAGGGCTGCCAAGTCTGAGATTTACCCCAGTGATCAGAGACTTGAAAGGTATGCATGAGGTTTCATGCAGATGTGAATGCCTGTCCCCAGAGGTGGAATAACAAGCGTGCTAAGCCCAGCTAGTTCATTAAAACTTGCTCGACTCAACAATGTCTCTGAAGATTACTCTAAAGAAAATATGTGTTTATATAGTACTTATCACCTCTCTTTTCTTCTTAAAAATGAGATGCTAAGACCTTTAATCCAAGGGGAAGTCTTAAAAGCTTCAGGATGAGATCACAGAGTTGTTTCTCTCCAGGAGCAATTTGGGATGTTTGCCATCACCGGGGAGATGCTCCAGAAAAACCCTTCCTAAAACGGTAAACTCCAGATAATGCAATAATATCACCTAACTGGGAAAAGGTCAATCCTAGTGAAAAGCCTGAGTTATGAGGACTTAAAAGAAATGCAGGTTTTGTTTTTGGTTTATAAGAGTATTTTAATAGGGTCAGAGGAGAAAAGGGCAGGCTGGGGTGTACTTGGCACTCATGTGCTGCCGCTCCCCATGTACTGTGCCAATGGCAGACATTATTAATTGATCATAATTTTTAAAGGGGGGCTTTTTTGGAGTTGTTTAGTAATGAAATTCAATGTATTCCAGATTTTGCTTTTGATACTTAAGCTTATTGACGTTGCAAAAGCAAGCTTTTACGGCAATATTTTAAATAAAATAAAGTCATAGCTGCCTTTTTTTGTACAAAATGAATTCTTTTTAGGAAATATTATATATGTACAACTCTACATTATTTCCTAACGGGATTCTTCTTAATAGTCTCTAGGAGGTCAATTAGGCAATCTAGATTATAGTATTTTGGTGCTTTTGGCTGTAGATCAATTATCACTGGTGTGAATGCAACAAAGTTAGAGCCATCATACTCGACAAAATAAACTTAACTCTTCTCAGATCTGGAATGAATATCTGACATAGATGAGCCCTCATATATAAATTTTAATGACATTGTTCATCATCTTGGTGTTATAAGATATATTTGAAAATTATTTTTCCAAATAATGTTAAACTGACAAAAACTTAGTCAAGAGCCTCCAAATTGAATATGCATTAAGGAATATTATAAAAGTGATTAGATATTGCTAGTGACTCAACATTCAAATCTAATTTCCTACTCATCTTATAAGCTATGAATTAGTTTCGTTAAAGACTTTTTTTTTTTTTTTTGCCAGTTTTGTAAAATACGTTACTTTAAAGGGGAGAAAAATTCTATTACCATTTGAAAGTATTTTCTGTGAGAATGAAATTTCTCAGAAATTTGTCTCTCGAGGCAAACTACAGAAATAAGCTCCCTTTCTGGGGTGGTAGAGGCTGCAACTGTCATTTAACCTTCAAACGAGAATTCCTATGCTGTCAAAAAATGCTTTGTTCTTCTTCTCACTGACCGTATAACTATGTACATGATATTCATAAAGTGTTATCTATTTATATGTTGTGTTTCCAAATGCTATTCATCTACAGAAGCAGCATGGTATAATGATTGAGAATATAGGTCCTGGAGCTGCAGTGCCTGGTCCAAATCCCGGCCTTGCTACTCATAGCTTCCAGACCTTGAGCAATTCACTTAAACACCCCCCATCATGCCTCAGTTTTCTCATCTGTAAAACAAGATAATAATAGTGCCCCATTATTATAAAACAGAATAAGAATAATACCTCTTGTGAGGATTAAATAAGTGCATATTTGTGAACCACTTAGAGCAGTGTCTAGCATAGTGCTCTGTGAGGGTCTGGTAAATAAAGTAAATTTTTGAAACAAGGACTTCTCTGCCAAAAATTTCGAAAACCCACGTCTTAGTCATCTAGTGCTGCTCTAACAGAAATATCACAAGTGGATGGTTTTAACAAAGAGAAGTTTATTTCCTTACAGTAAAGTAGGCTAAAAGTCCAAATTCAGGTGTCAGCTCCAGGGGAAGGCTTTCTCTTTCTAGGCCTTCTCATCAGTGTTCCCCCAGACTAGGAGCTTCTCTGCCCAGGGACCCCGGGTCCAAAGGACACGCTCTGCTCCTGGCACTGCGTTCTTGGTGGTATGAGGTCCCCCAACTCTCTGCTTGCTTCCCTTACCTTTTACTCTTGACAGATAAAAGGTGGTGCAGGCCACACCCCAGGGAAACACCCTTTACATTGGATCAGGGATATGTCCTGGGTAAGGGTGGTGTTACAATCCCACCCTAATCCTCTTTAACATAAAATTACAATCACAAAATGGAGGACAACCACACAGTTCTGGGAATCATGGCCCAGCCAAATTACACACATTTTTGGGGGGACATAATTCAAACCATGACAGCCCATGTCTTACCCTGTAAGTGCTTAATTAGGTGATGATTATTTAAAATCAAGCCATTTATTACTGATGCATTTTTTTCCAATTGTCCACTAATTTTTATTCTCTTAAAGTTCTAAATTTATTTTCTTAAAACATTTGTCTGTTTTGATAGAATACTTCTACCCTTTACTCCTCTTCATTAAATAGCACCTCTCCCATTACTCCCCCCACCCCAGCTAGTACTCTTTCTTGCTTTTGTGTATTTTCTCCCAAATGCTTGTTGGCCTCTGACATACTCTGCATTCCTGATGTGTTTATTTATTTATTTATTTTAAATTTTATTTTATTGTACTTTAAGTGAAAGTTTACAATTCAAATTAGTCTCTCATACAAAAATTTATACATCATTGTTATGTGACCCTAACTGCTCTCCCTGTACTGTGTGACAGCACACTCCTTTTCAGTGATGATTTCCCATGTCCATTCAACCAGCTTCTGACCCTCTCTGCCTTCTCATCTCACCTCTGGACAGGAGCTGTCCATTTAGTCTCATGTATCTACTGGAGCTAAGAAGCATACTCTTCACGAGTATCATTTTATGTCCCATAGTCCAGTCTAATCTTTGACTGAAGAGTTGGCTTTGGGAATGGTTTTAGTGCTGGGCTGACAGAGACTCTGGGGGAATGCATGTTATAGTAACTAATCAGCTTCTATATTTTTCTTAAATATATTCTTTAATTATTTTTAAATGCTTTTCTTTGTACACTTAGCTTATTATAAATATGTTTTATATGTAAAATATATATTTAAATATATACATATTATGGAGCCCTGGTGGCACAGTGGTTAAGAGCTCACTGCTAACAAAAGGTTGGCTGTTCGAATCCACCAGCCGCTCCTTGGAAACCCTATGGGGCAGTTCTGCTGTCTGCTGTAGGGTTACTATGAGTCAGAATTGACTCAATGGCAATGGGTTTGGTTTTTGGGTTACACGTATTATATATGTATATACGTATAAATGCTCTTAATCCAAATGAAATAAATAAAATTACCCAAGATTTTATTACTCCACAATTAACTGTTTTTAATATTTTGATGAAGAACATTTCAAACTTTAAAAAAAACATGTATATATGCTCTTTTATTTCAAAACTATAACCATGCTTAATTAAGATCATATGAGAATATAAGCTCTATGTGGACAGAATTTTGGCCTATTTTGTTCCCTGCTGTATGAATTCCAGTGTCTAGAATAGTACTTGGAATATAATAGCTGTTCAATACATGTTTGTTCAATGAATATACTTGTTTTTAATAAAATTCAGTTAATATATTTGAAAATATTTTAAAGGCATTAAATATTATGCTTATAATATCACACTTTATCTTTAATGATGATATAACATTCCATCTTATGAATATACATATTTTCTTCATACACTTCTATTGTCTGGCTATTATAAACAAATATTGTGACAAATACCCACAGCAAAACCTCTGTATTGTCGTAAGATAATTCCTAGAAATGGTTAGCCAATGACTTACATAGACTTTTACGATTATGATTCATTTAATATTTATTTAGTAAATAGTTACCAAATATCTAACCAGTTGTCTGTGCTAGACACCTACCTGGAGAAACCATGATGAATAAAGCCTGCATAGTCCTGTCCTCATGGACCTTATAATCTAGTGCAGGGGTTGGCAACCTGTGGCCTGTGGGCCAAATGTGGCCTATTGCCTGCTTTTGCAAATCAAGTTCTGTTGGGACACAGCCACACTCATTATTCATGTATTGTCCTTGGCTGCTTTCCCACCACGACGGCAGAGTTGAATAGTTCCAACAGAGACAGCATGGCCTACAAAATTGAGACTATTAACTATCTAGCCCTTTACAAATATGTTTGCCCACCCTTGGTCTAGTGGTTTGCAATTTTTTGCCAAATTACACTCCAAAAAGTTTATGTTCTCAAGTGTCATCTGCGTGAGGTGCTCACATTCACAAAGGTAAACACGTCTTCATTTCCCCTGGATTTATTTTTTCTCCCTTGAGGAACTTCTTATAAATGAGTCTTTTTAGCACAGTATGTGTGAATAATCACCAAATCTGAAATTAGTGGAACCAGACGAGAAATGAAAAATATTGACTGAACTGGTGTGACTGGAGGAGCCCTCTGCCAGGTTATCGAATTTTCCTTTTATCTAGAAAGGACCTAGAAGGCTTGGCCAGCTAAAGTGGACTGTATCTTCAGCTGCCTAGAAAGAAAATACAAAAAATGCTGGAATTGTTCAAAGCGATAGTATATCATTTGACGTTTGAAATCTATTTTATTTACTCTGAAACTCGCTAACATTACGTTAGTGACTTATGTAAACCAAAATATCGGTTATTTGACATTTTTTCCCCCAGCACTGGCCTGACACACGCACGCTAATGATTATTTGTCAAAGTCACACTGTTTGCTTACAAGGTATGAAGGCTTTTTAGACACTATAATGACGGCTCTTGATTCACTTGATAATATTTAGAATAAGCCATAAAAGCCGATCTCTGAACAAACAGACTGCTTTTATTGGCTTTTAATGCCGTTACGGCTATCATAAGTGGAAAATTGGCCTAATGCAAGCAATACTGCTGTGTCGTGCTGCAAACCCGCTGTTTGGTTTTATGGTTTATTTCTTCTAATGAAAGTCTGACTAGGTATGAGGGGGTTCCACCACCTCCTCAGCTGCAGGGCGTGATGTCACTGCTATCTATGGGACACCTATGGAACAAGGAGAGAGACACCCTGAAGATGGGTGGGCACATGATTAATAAAATATCCATATGTCCATTTGTTACATACGTGCTTGCTGGGTCCTACTATGTGCCGGGTGCAAGGGATAAAATGGTGAGGTGGATTTGGTTAAGATGGAACTCTATGTTAATGGAAAATTGACAGCTGAGGGCCTCCTGGCAAATTTCACTGGCCTTCTCTATGCTTCAGATTAAATTTTTATTCATATATAACTTATATAAGGTGCACAAATCTTAAGTGTGCAGCTCGATAAATTTTTACATATGCGAACACCCATGTAACTATCACATATCAAGATACAGAACACTTCCAGCACCCTAGACAGCTTCCTCATGCACCTTCCCCCTCAGTACCCTGGCCCCAAGGATTATCACTACCTGACTTCTATCACTATAGATTACATTTGCCTGATCTTGAACTTTATATAAATGGGATCGTATAGTGTGTACTCGTTTAACTATAACTTTATTTGCACAATGTCTTATCTGTACAATTCAGCCATATTTTTGCATAGACCAGTAGTTAGTTCCTCTTATTCTCATGTAGCATTCCATTGCGGGATTACTCTGCAATTTATTTTCGCATTGTATCATTGGTGGACTCAAACATACAAACATACCAACGGTCCTGAAGATGGAGCAGGACTGGGCAACGTTTGGTTTTGCTATACATAGGGTCACCATGAGTTGGAGTTGACATGACAGCAACTAGCAGCAACAATTGTTGGTGGACATTTATTCCCACTGTTACGAATAAAGCTGCTATGGATATTCTTCTGCATGTCTTTGATGGATGTAAGCACTCATTTTGGTTTGGTATAAACCTAGGAGAACTGCTAGGTTGTAGAATGGGCATATTTTTACTTTTAGATGGATATTGGCAAATAATTTTCCAAAATTTGAATTTTAATTTATATATCCACCACAAGCACATGAGAGTTCTAGTTGTTCTTTGTTGTTGCCAACACTTAGTATTGTCAGTTTCGATATTGTTTTAATAGACTTGAATACCTTTATATTCTGCATGCACAGAAAATTCAAGAAAAATGTATTAAGCTTTAGAATATGCTTTCTATGTACATTTAAACATGCGGAGAATGGTCCATGGGGAAGTGGTGGGACCCCAGGTTTTGGAATCAGAGAGATTTAGGTTGGAGTATCTAGCTCCACCAGTTAATAACTGGGTAGCCTTGGTAAAGTCATTTATGCTCCCTAAGCCTCAGTTTCTTCTTCTGTAAAGCATAGCAAAATGCCCCAAATCAAAGGGTTGTTGTGAAGATAAATGAGATGAGATATGTAAAGCAGAGAGCTATTGACTGGCACATGGCTGGGACTCATATTCCCTTCTCTTCTTAGTGGTCTAGGTGATCAAGCAAAGTAATGAAGCCTCTTAGCATCCCATTTTCTACCTTGCCAGTCTCTCTCCTCACCGTAATATCCTCTCAGTTGCCAAAGCCAGTCTTCTAAATGTCATCCTAGATTCTTGCCTCTGCTTTACTCTGTACATGCAGTAATGACAACAATAAGTACCATCCCAATTTTTTATTTAGCACTTCCCTGGGTAGTGCAAGCAGTTTGCAGTCAGCTGCTAACCCAGAGGTTCGTGGTTCTAACCCACCCAACAGCACCATGAAGGAAAGACCTGGCAAGGCAATCTGCTTCCATAAAAATTGTTACATGCCAGAGCCCGGCAAGATGGCGCTCTAGGCAAAAGCACCACGCCGTCCCTCCACAGCAAAGATCCGAAAAACTAAGCCAAACAAAGAATCAACAATCCTGAAATCCTAGAACATCAAATGAAGACATAAAGAACTCAGCCAAACACCAAACGGAGTGAGAATACTGAAAGAGAACGGAGAGCGAGGAGAGATTCATGCAGAGGTCCCCTACCAGCTAATGCAGTGCGGATCCACCATCTTGGACTCCTATTGGAGACCAGCAAACGGGAGAACGGGAGAGCAGCCTCGCAGAGCGTCCAGTGGGAGACGGAACGGCCACTAATTTGTGGTGTGCGCTTTCCCACCCCCCCACCCCTCTTCATCTCGGCTGGGGCTCCCCTGCTTCCCGTGGCCAGGGTCCCTGGGCTGGGGGGCGCCGGTGCTTGGATTCCACGTGCCCGGGCCAGCGGCTCTGTGAGAGCCGTTTGTTGGCTGCTGGTGTTGCTTTTTCTGCCACCTCCCCCTCCTTTTGCTCGGGTGCCTGGTTCTGAGTGCCGTCTTTGCTCTCTCCTGCGGGGCTGTGGGGCTGCGTTCGGGTTTGTGGCTGCTTCCAGGTCTGGGCTGCCGTGCTGGTGAGATCCCGGGGCCTTTGTTTGTTCGCCCCTCTGCTTCCCGTGGCCAAAGTCTCTTGACCCGGAACCGCCAGCTGCTTGGAATCCGCGTGCCTGAGTGGGCGGCTCTCTGGGTGCTGTATGTTGGCTGCTGGTGTTGCTTTTTCTGCTTCTTCTGGTTTCTCGCTTGGCTGTTGCTGCCTCCCCCTCCTTTTGCTCGGGTGCCTGGCTGCAAGCGCCGTCTTTGCTCTTTCCTGCGGGGCTGTGGGGCTGCGTTCAGGTGTGTGGCTGCTTCCAGGTCTGGGCTGCCGCACTGGTGAGATCCTGGGACCTTTGTTCGTTTGCCCCTCTGCTTCCCGTGGCCATGGTCTCTTGACCCGGGACCGCTGGCTGCTTGAATTCCGTGCACCTGTGTGGGCGGCTCTCTGGATGCCATTTGTTGGCTGCTGGTGTTGCTTTTTCTGCTTCTTTTGGTTTCTCGCTTGCCTCTCGCTGCCTCCCCCTCCTTTTGCTCGGGTGCCTGGTTCCGAGCGCCATCTTTGCTCTTTCCTGCAGGGCTGTGGGGCTGTTTTTGGGTGTGTGGCTGCTTCCGGGTCTGGGCTGCCGGGCTGGTGGGGTCCCGGGGCCTTTGTTTGTTTGCTCTTCTGCTTCCTGTGGCCTCAATTTCTTGACCCGGGGACACCGGCTGCTTGGATTCCGCGTGCCTGGGCAGGCGGCTCTCTGGATGCCGTTTGCTGGCTGCTGGTGTTGCTCTTTCTGCTTCTTTTGGTTTGTCGCTTGCCTCTCACTGCCTCCCCCTCCTTTTGTTTGGATGCCTGGTTCGGAGCGCCGTCTTTGCCCTTTCCTGCGGGACTGTGGGGCTGCGTTCAGGTGTGTGGCTGCTTCCAGGTCTGGGTTGCCGCACTGGTGAGATCCCGGGGCTTTTGTTCATTTGCTCCTCTGCTTCCCGTGGCCGCAGTCTCTTCACTGGGGTCCGCCGGCTGCTTGGATTCCGCGCGTCCATGCGGGCGGCTCTCTGGGTGCCGTTTGCTGGCTGCTGGTGCTGACTTTTTTTTTTTTTTTCTTCTCCTGCTTCTGTTGGTTTCTCGCTTGCCTCTCGCCGCCTCCCCCTCCTTTCACTCGGGTGCCTGTCTCCTTGCACCCTCTTAGCTCCTTTCTGAGGGTCCCCAGAGCACAGGAAATTTGTGATATACGCTTTCCACTCTCCACCCTTCTTCACTCACACTCGGCCTCCTCTGTTTCCCACGGACACAGTCTCTTGTCCAGAAACACCAGCCCGCACTGGCTGGCTCTCTGAGTGCCATTCATTGACTGCTGGTGTTGCTTTTTTTTTTTTTTAATTTTATTTATTTTCTTTTTTAATTAGATTTGTTTTCTTTTCCCTCTTTTTCCCTTTTGTCTTTCTTCATTGCTCAATTTCTCGTCTCTCTATCTCTTCCTTCTCTTTCTGATCCCTGAATACCAGGCGTTGTATGCCTCTGCGCCTTCTGGCCAGGCTGCACTGTGAAACCTGAGACAGACTTCCCCAGACCTCATAGCTGCATTGGTGGGATCCCTGGGAACTTTGCAGTTCTTTAACTGTTCTGATTTTTATTTGTTCATTCTTTCCTTTTCTTTCTCTTCCCCTTTCTGGTTTTCTCCATCCCATAGTCTCTCATCTGTCCATTCCAACGGCAAGCTCCCCTAGCATTCTTTTATGTTTGTATGTTTTTCGCTCCTGCTCCTCTCTCCTCTCTCCCATATCCAGCTTAGCTTCACACATAACCATCTCCCTGCTGCATCCTGCCTACCTGCACCATGCACTTGACATCACACCACCAAGCTGTGCAGGCACGCCCTATTGGAACCTGCCCAGCACTGACTACCGACCGTCCTGGTGGCTGCGGTGAGTGCCACAAACAACCCGTCCCAGTGGCTCCTCTTCAGCTAGACCTGCAAAGCTGTACCACAAGGACGAAACAAAAAAATCTACAATCAATAAACGAGAGAAATATCTACTGAATGCCCCGAAAACAGCAAACAATACCAAAACATTTACAAAAACAAGACAAGATGGCTCCAATAGGCGTCCAAATTAAAACACCAGATAACTCTCCTGTGGAAGAAAATGCACTAGAAGTACCTGATACAGAACTCAAATCACTAATACTCGGAATTTTCCAAGAACTGAGGCAAAAAGCTGACAAACATGAGGAAAAAATAGACAAATTTATGGAAAATACAGACAAAAATTTGGAAGAATTCAGGAAGTTGATGCAGGAACAAAATGCCAAAATAAATTCACAATTCGAAATTATACAAAAACAACAATTAGAAATCCAAAAGATAAACAACAAGATTTCAGAAATGGATGATGTCATAGAAGGGCTGAGAAGTAGATTTGAAACTGTGGAAGACAGGATCAGCAGAACTGAAGACAAACACTTGGATACAACTCTGTTTCAGAAAAACTCAGAAAAAAGAACAAAGAAAAATGAAGAGACCCTGAGAGTTATGTGGGACACAATTAAAAGCAAAAATTTACTAGTGATTGGCATACCAGAACAGGGGGAGAAAACAGAAAACACAGAGAGGATCATTGAGGAACTGCTGACAGAAAACTTTCCCAATATCATGAAAGATGAAAAGATGGCCATCCAAGAAGCACAACGAACCCCATATAGAAGAGACCCCAAAAGAAAATCACCAAGACATATCATATTCACACTCGCCAAAACTAAAGACAAACAAAGAATCCTGAGAGCAGCTCGTGAAAAACAAGAAGTCACATACAGAGGAGAAACAATAAGACTAAGCTCAGATTATTTGGCAGAAAACATGCAGGCAAGAAGGCAGTGGGATGACATATTTAAAATCTTGAAAGAAAAAAATTGTCAGCCAAAAATAATATATCCTGCAAAACTCTCGTTCAAATTTGATGGTGAAATTAGGTCATTTCCAGATAAACAGAAACTAAAGGAATATGCAAAAGTCAAACCAAACTTACAAGAATTATTAAAGGGAGTTCTTCAATCTGAGGACAAACAGCTTCAGCCCTCAGGCAGGACCTAGGACGCAGGTTCATACGAACCAGATACCATTCTAGGAAATGAACTATCGAGGACTATCCAAAACCAAAAGAAATACAACAGGGAATCAGAGCAATCAATCAAAGGATGACAACAACATCAAAACAATGAAAGAGGGAATAAACGGCATAGGTATAAAACCTTCTAACGGAGAGGAAGGCAAGACATTACCAAGTAAGGGTAGACTGCTTCAAACTTAGAAAGGTAAGGGTAAAATTCATGGTAACCACAAAGAAAGTTAACAAACCAACTCATAAAAATAAAGACGAAAAACATAAAGTCTCAGCAAAAACAAAACCTACAAAAACAAAAGAAATGAACACAAAATCCGCAAACAAAAGTAACTCAGCACAAGAGAGTAAGAAGAACAAAGAAAACTTCAGCACCACCAAACAAAAGCACTACAAAAGACAGCAAAAAACTTCCATCTATCAATAATTACAGTGAATGTAAATGGACTCAATGCACCCATAAAGAGACGGAGAGTGGCAGAATGGATAAGAAAACAGGATCCATCAATATGCTGTCTACAAGAGACACACCTTAGAAACAAAGATGTGAATTTATTAAAAATCAAAGGTTGGAAAAACATATATCAAGCTAACAGCTACCAGAAAAGAGCAGGAGTGGCAATTCTAATCTCAGATAAAATAGACTTTAAAACAAAATCTACCATAAAAGACAAAGAAGGACACTATATAATGATTAAGGGGACAATCCGTCATGAAGACATAACCATAATAAACATCTACGCACCCAATGACAGGGCTCCAAAATACATAAAAAAAACTCTAACAGCACTGAAAAGAGAAATTGACAGTTCCACAATAATAGTAGGAGACTTCAACACACCACTCTCGGTAAAGGACAGAACAACTAAGAAGAAACTCAGCAAAGATACAGAAGACCTAAAGGACACAATCAGCCAACTGGACCTCATAGACATATATAGAACAATCCATCCAACCGCTGCAAAGTACACATTCTTTTCCAATGCACATGGAACGTTCTCCAGAATAGACCACATCTTAGGCCACAGAGCAATCCTCAAAAAGATCCAAAACGTTGAGATAATTCACAGTATCTTCTCTGACCACAATGCCATCAAGGTAGAAATTAACACTAGAAAGAGCAAGGAAAAAAAATCAACTACATGGAAACTGAATAATACTCTACTTACACATCAATGGGTAATAGAAGAAATCAGAGATGGAATTAAAAAATTCCTAGAATCAAATGAAAATGAAAACACATCATACCAAAACCTTTGGGACACAGCAAAGGCAGTCCTCAGAGGTCAATTTATAGCAATAGATGCACATACCAAAAAAGAAGAAAGGGACAAAATCAAAACATTAACTACAGAACTCAAACAAATAGAAAGAGAACAGCAAAAAAAGCCTGCAACCACCAGGAGAAAGGAGATAGTAAAGATCAGAGCATAAATAAATGAAATAGAGAACAGAAAAACAATAGAAAGAATCAACAAAACCAAAAGTTGGTTCTTTGTAAGAATCAACAAAATCGACAAACCACTGGCCAGACTGACAAAAGAAAAACAGCAGAGGACACAAATAACCCAAATAAGAAATGAAATGGGAGACATTACAACAGACCCAACTGAAATAAAAAGGATTATAACAGAATATTATGAAAAACTATATTCCAACAAATTTGAAAACCTAGAGGAAATGGATAAATTTCTAGAAACACACGGCCTACCCAAAGTACAACAAAGTGATATTGAAAATCTGAACAGACCCATAACAGGAGAAGAGATTGAAAAGGTAATAAAAAAACTCCCAACCAAAAAAATCCCTGGCCCAGATGGCTTCACTGGAGAATTCTACAAAACATTTACAGAAGAGCTTGTACCAGTTCTACTCAAGCTATTTCAGAGCATACAAGAGGAAGCAACACTTCCAAATTCATTCTATGAAGCCAGCATAACGCTGATACCAAAACCAGGCAAAGATATCACAAAAAAGAAAATTACAGACCAATATCTCTCATGAATATAGATGCAAAATTTCTGAACAAAATTCTAGCCAATAGAATTCAGTATTATATCAAAAAAAATAATACACCACGACCAAGTAGGAGTCATACCAGGTATGCAAGGATGGTTTAACATTAGAAAATCCATCAACGTAATCCACCACATAAATAAAAGGAAAGAAAAAAATCACATGATCATCTCAATTGATGCAGAAAAGGCATTTGACAAAGTCCAACACCCATTCCTGATAAAAGCTCTCAATAAAATAGGTATACAAGGGAAATTTCTCAACATAATAAAGGGCATCTATGCAAAACCAACGGCCAACATCATTCTTAATGGAGAGAGGCTGAAAACATTCCCCTTGAAAACAGGAACAAGACAAGGATGCCGTTTATCACCACTCCTATTTAACATTGTGCTGGAAGTTCTAGCTAGAGCAATCAGGCAAGAAAAAGAAATAAAGGGCATCCAAATTGGTAATGAAGAAGTTCAACTGTCCCTGTTTGCAGATGATATGATACTCTACGTAGAAAACCCTAAAGACTCCACAAGAAATCTACTGGAACTAATAGAAAGATTCAGCAGAGTAGCAGGATACAAGATAAACATTCAAAAATCAGTTGGATTCCTATACACCAATAAGGAGAACAATGAGAAGGAAATCAGGAAATCAATACTATTTTCAATGGCCCCTAAAAGGATAAAATGCTTAGGAATAAATCTGACCAGGGATGTAAAAGACCTATACAAAGAAAACTACAAAACACTGCTGCATGAAACCCAAAGGGATCTACATAAATGGAAAAACATACCATGGTCTTGGATAGGCAGACTCAACATTGTGAAAATGTCAATTCTACCCAAAGCAATTTACAAATACAATGCAATCCCGATCCAAATACCAACAACATTCTTCAAAGAGATGGAAACACTAATCATTAACTTTATATGGAAAGGGAAGAAGCCCCGAATAAGTAAAGCACTACTGAAGAAGAAGAATAAAGTTGGAGGACTCACACTACCTGACTTCAGAACCTGCTATACAGCTACAGGAGTCAAAACAGCCTGGTACTGGTACAACAACAGAGACATTGACCAATGGAACAGAATTGAGAACCCAGATGTAAATCCATCCACCTACAGTAACCTGATTTTCGACAAGGGCCCAAAGTCCATCAACTGGGGAAAAGACAGTCTTTTTAACAAATGGTGCTGGCAAAACTGGATATCCATTTGCAGAAAAATGAAACAGGACCCATGCCTCACACCGTGTACAAAAACTACTTTAAAATGGATCAAAGACCTGAAAATAAAGCCTAAAACTATAAAGTTCATAGAAGAAAAAATAGGACCAACACTTCAGACCTTAATACATGGCATTAACAGGATACAAACCGTAACCATCAACACACAAGACCCAACAGATAAACTAGATAACCGGGATCTTCTAAAAATCAAACACCTATGCTCTTCAAAAGACTTCACCAAAAGAGTCAAAAGAGAACCTACAAACTGGAAAAACATTTTTGGACTGTACAAGTCAGACAAAGGTCTAATCTCCATAATCTACAAGAAAATCCAACACCTCTACAACAAAAAGACAAACAATCCTATCAAAAAATGGGCAAAGGAAATGAACAGACACATCACCAAAGAAGATATTCAAATGGCCAACAGACACATGAGGAAATGCTCGAGTTCACTAGCCATTAGAGAAATGCAAATGAAAACCACAATGAGATACCATCTCACCCCGGCATTACTGGCACGAATCAAAAATACTGGGAATAACAAATGTTGGAGGGGTTGCGGGGAGACGGGAACTCTTATACACTGCTGGCAGGAATGCAAAATGATACAACCATTTTGGAAAATGATATGGCGTTTCCTCAGAAAGCTAGAAATAGACATACCATTCGATCCAGCAATCCCACTCCTAGGAATATATCCTAGAGAAATAAGAGTCGTCACTCGAACAGACATATGCACACCTATGTTCATGGCAGCATTGTTCACAATAGCAAAATGATGGAAACAATGTAGGTGCCCATCAACAGATGAATGGATAAACAAACTATGGTACATACACACAATGGAGTACTATGCAACGAGAAAGAACAACCATGAATCTGTGAACCATCTCATAACATGGATGAAACTGGAGGACATTATGCTGAGTGAAATAAGTCAATCACAAAAGGACAAATATTGTATGAGACCTCTATTGTAAAAACCCATGAAAAGATTCACATGCAAAATGTAACAATCCTTGTTGGTTACCAGGGATGGGGGGGGGGGGGAATACTAAATAGGCAATAGATAAGTGGTATCTTGGGTGAGAGGTGAGACAGTACACAGTACAAGGGAAACTAACACAACCTGCACAAGGAAAGGTCATGGAGGCCCCATGGACACATCCAAACTCCCCGAGGGACTGAGTTGTTGGACGGAGGGCTCTGGGGACCATGATCTCGGGGAACATCTAGCTCAATTGGCATGACACTACTTATAAAGATAATGCTCTATATTCTACCTTGGTGAGTAGTGTCTGGGGTCTTAAAAGCCCGTGAGCGGCCATCTAAGATATTACACTGGTCTCATCCCTTCGGGAGCAAGGGAGAATGAAGAGAACAGGATACAAGGAAAAGATTAGTCCAAAGGACTAATTGTCCACAGCTACCAAGACCTCCACCGGACTGAGTCCAGTACAGCTAGATGGTGCCCGGCTACCACCACTGACTGCTCTGACCAGGATCGCAACAGAGGGTTCTGGACAGAGCTAGAGAAGGATGTAGAGCATAATTCTAACTCAAAAAAAAAAAAAAAAAAAAAAAAAGACCAGATTTACTGGCCTAAAGGAGACTGGAGAAACCTCAAGAGTGTGGCCCCCAGACACCCTTTCAGCTCAGAGGTGAAGTTACCTTCGAGGTTCACTGTTCAGCCTGGGAGTGGACAGCCCAATAAAACTAAATGAGACTAACGAGGTACAGAGTCCAGTGACAAGGGCCAGAAGGCAGAGAGGGAGTAGGAAACTGATGATAAGGAACACAAGGTTGAGTAAGGATACTGTTGATGTGTTGTGAGATTGTTAACCATTGTTATAGGGCAACATTTGTAGTAACTGTTAAATGGGAGGCTATTTTGTCCTGTAAGCCTTCATCTTGGGTGAGAATAACAGCACAATTGGAAGAGCATAGTCAATGTCACTTATATGTGTACGTAAAAAGTTTTAAAATGGTGTATCTTTGGCTATGTGTATTTTCACCAAAAAAAAAAAAAAAAGCTGAGAATTCAGAGGGGTAAATTGTTGTGGGGTTGTTAACCAAAGTCATAAAACACATCTGCAAAGATCCTTTTTTCCTTATAAGGTAATATGACAGATTACAGGGATTGGGACCTGAAATCTCTGGGAACCCTTGGGTAGTGCAACAGTTAACAAGCTCAGTTGCTAACCGAAAGGTTGGAGGTTCAAGTCCACAGGAGCACCTTGGAAGAAAGGCCTGGCAATCTACTTCTGAAAAGTAAGCTAGGCATATACCTCCCAAATAAAGCATTAACACTTTAGCCCTTGCCACAGACTCTGCTTTCTAGAGGAGCTGAGCTAAGACATTGTCTTTGCCATTAACTTAGTTCTGGCCATCATTACTTCTTGCTTATATTCCTGGTGCCAGAGGAAGAATATCAAAACTCACATCTAATCATGTCACTCCCTTTTATGGATTTCTTCAAGGCAGCATCCCGTGGGTTTTGTGTCAACATTTAAACCCTTTGGCTTGTATGAAGGCATTCAGGACCTCCTCATCTGATCCGTTACTTCTCAAACTTCATTATTTGACTCTCCTCAGTATAATGGTGAAGACCCTAAGCTTTAGAACAAAACCACATTTGCTTGGATCCTGCCTTTGCCATTCACTTGTAGAGTAATCTTGGACAGGCCACTTAGATTCTGTGGCCCTCACTTCCCTTAAAGTTCCTTTCACAGTAATTGAGGTGACAAAATGAGATCACTTATGTGCCTGGCACAGAGGAAAGGCTTCAAACATGCTACTCCATTTATGCCAGATCACATGCAGGACTCCAGCTCTCTGCACACAATTAGTCTCCACAAATCTCTAGGTCTGTATCCATGACGGTTCCTCCCCTTGAAGGATTCTCACCGTCATTAAGCTGTGCCTGTCTCCAACAAAGACAACTCTTTCTGCCTTTGAAACTAAAAAATCCACTTCTTCGGAAAGCTTTGCCTGACTCCAGCTGTTCTCCACAGTTCTTACACGTGGAAGTACCAGGGGGGCTTGTTTAAAATGCAGACTTTCTAGCTCCAGCCATAGATCTTCTGGTTCATCATAGCTTAGGTGGTTTCCATGAATCTTCAGTGTTAAAAAGCAGGTTGGATGATTCTGATATGGATGGCCCTTGACTATATTTTCACACTCTGCACACTGTACAGGGCAAAGGCTGGTTTGGAATGGAAGCCCTCCTGGACAGATACTCCCTACTCATGAAGATGTGTCCATCCATGCAGAATCTAGTGTCATCACTGCCAAAATCCCAAATGCTCACATATCTTATCCCTATAAACTAAAGTTTGTAAATCAGATCATGTTAGTTAAGCACGCTCCTGAATTCCCATTCCTCTCAGCCTAAAACTTAAAGTCCTATCATGGCCTGCAAGGCCTTTTACGATCTGGCCCTCTCCTCTCTGACCTTAGCTCTTGGCACTCAGCCGCTTCATCCTACTTCACTGACCTTGAACATGCCAAGCATTCTCTTGACTTAGAGACAATGCATTTACCATTTCCCTGGTGATGCAGTGGTTAAGAAATCGGCTGGTAACCAAAGGGTTGGCAGTTTGAATCTACCAGCTGCTCTTTGGAAATGTTATGGAGCAGTTCTACTCTGTCATATAGGGTCGTTATGAGTCAGAATCAACTCGAGGGCACCGGGTTTGGGTTTTTTTGGTTGTACTGGTAATAGGAGCCCCTGGGCAAGGCAAACAGTGAAGTGCTTAACTACTAGCTGAAAGGTTGGTGGTTCGAACCCACCCAGAGGCACCTAGGAAGACAGGCCTAGCGATCTTCCAAAAGGTCACAGCCTTGAAAACCCTAGGAAGCAGTTCTACTCTGTACACATGTGGTTGCCATGAGTCGGAATTGACTTGATGGTAACTAATAACAACAATGCCGGAAATACTTTCCCTCCAGATATAAACATGGCTTTCACCCTTATTAAAGTCCCAGTCTCTGCTCAGAGGTTGCCAAATCAGAGAGGCCTTCCTTGACCACCCTATAAATATCACTTGTCCTGTTTTCACTCCTTAGCACCTATCATACCTGGAATATTCTATACTGATTTGTTTGCTTATTCCTGCCATCCCCCACTAAAATAAAATATAGATTCCATGACTATTTGTTTGTTATCTTCACAGAACCTAGCACACCGCCTTGAAAATGTTGTTGTGGTTGTTAGTTGCCATCAGGTTGGCTCTGACTCATTCCAACCTACAGAATGAAACATTGCCCGGCCCTGCGCGATCTTCATTATCATTGGTACGTTTGAGTTCGTTGTTGTGGCTATTGTGTCAATCCATCTCATTGAGCATTTCCCTCATTTTTGCTGACCCTCTACTTTGCCAACCATGACGTCCTTTTGTAGCGATTGGTCTTCCCTGATGACATGTCCAAACCATAAAACCAAACCTGTTGCCGTCGAGTTGATTCCAACTCATAGTGACTCTATAGAACAGAGTAGAAGTGCCTCCATAGGGTTTCCAAGGCTGTAAATCTTTATAGAAGCAGACTGCTATGTCTTTCTCCCACAGAGCAGTGACCTTGTGGATAGCAGTCAAGCTGACATGTCCAAAGTAGGTGTTAAATAAATATTTGTAGAATGAATGAGTGAATCTGCCAATACCTGGTCACCAATATGAAATAGGAAAATAATAATAAAAGATGAGGCTTATAACAATTGGGTGTCCAGATAGACTTGTCTTCCAGACTAACTCAGGTAACAAGACAAAACAGAGTAGGAGTCTGAAGCAGTAGAATACATCCCAATCATCAAGACACTGAGACTAGAGACTTGGGTACTTCAATATGCTTCCCTTCACCAATGGCTTTTGGGGTGATTTAATAATCAAATAATAGAATTCATTGTTCTTGACACTGACAGCAGCACTTGGTGGTGGGAAGTGTAAGTGGTCCTCTGGCAGGAGATGCCTGTGAATTCCACATTTATTAGAAAGAAAGACACTGGAGTAGATTTGTGGAAGCCTTGTAAAATCATACAGTCCTATAATTGATTTCTTTTGTTTGATCTGTATTTTCAAGGCGCTGTGCCTGGCAGATGGTAGTCATTTATTGCTTCAGCAAGTCTCCTAACCTCTCCTATCCTCCTTTACTTCATCTGTACCAGGTGCTGTCAAGCCGATTCTGACTCATGGCAGCCCCCTGTGTGTCAGAGCTGTGTTCCACAGAGTTTTCCATGGGTAATTTTTAGAAGTAGATCATCAGTCCTTTCTTCTGAGGTGCCACTGGGTAGACTTAAACCTCCAACCTTTCAGTTAGTAGCTAAGCGTGTTAACCATTTGCACCACCCAGGGACTCCACCTCATCTGTACATTGGGCTTCCCTGTGTCACCCAGTTCCCTGGTGCTTGGGCAGATTAAAGGGGTTGATGCATGGGTCAGGTTCTTCATAGCTATTGTCATAAGATTGGAGTTTCGGGTTAGAATCCTGATTTCATACTGAGTAAAAGTGAATAAAGAATATGAAATGCTTATTTCTTAAATTAAAAAAAGAAAAAATCTGAGACAAATATGGCCAGATGTTAACATCTATTAAATCTGGGTGGTGAGTACATAATATATTTTTTTAAAGAATATGTAAAATGTCAAAACTTAAGTACAGGCAGTCCGAAGGTTATGAACATCCAACTTAGGTACAACCCATAGTTACGAACCAACCTCCGGAAAGCCTATTATATTAAAAATTGGAACTACATACAATGGTTTGTAATAATAAATGGGACTACTTTGCAACACAACTCAAAATGTTATTATTAAGATTATTACTGTATTATTAGAGATGTTTTAGTATATGTGGAAGTATTTCTTTAATGTTTTTTATGCCTAGAAAGTACACTATATCCCTTTCATTACTACATTTTTTCTGCTTAAATTTTTTGGATGGCATGTGTTTTCAGTATTCAAATGCACACTTACTAATTGAATGTGTTTAAATTTTTGGTTGGTCTTAAGGATTTTGAGAAATATGATCTGGTAATACAAGCCACCAATGAGGCGATTGGCCCTGTTGTGCCACCGATCTGTGGCATGACGGTATGCCAATGGGAACTAGGCATATAATTTATTGTGGGTGCCTTTCTGTTAGGTCATATGGACAACCTCTGCTTTTCCAAATATAACCCAGAAAAACCAAGATAAACCCATCAGGGCTCCCTAACTATCACACAGGAAAGCCATAATTATGCTTGCAAGACTTATCTCACAGAAACAAAGGAAAAAAAGTCAAAAGTTTACAAAACTAACACATCCAGGAAGCATCACCTAATAGAATGCTTAACCTACACACCACAATGAGGCTCCAACTCCAGTCTGCTGAGCTTCACCCATTTCAAAAGGGACTCACCTTGACACTAAATGCATTAGGACCAGAATAACACCTTACCTCTGAGGTCCACAGGCACAGAAAGGGATATACTGTATACTAAGACAAACATTTGACTTACTGATGTTAGTTAAGAACTGTACCTAACTGTTCCAACGTACGTACAAATTCGACTTAAAGACAGAGTCTGTGTTTTTCCAGTCAGAGATACTGGCTATGGCTTTCTAAAACCCTGGATGGACTTGGATTTCATGCCCATTTAGACTGGTTTGCATGAGTGCAACTCTGAAAACTGTTACCTCATTTTATTTAAGGTTTCATGAAAGCAGGGGTCATGTTGTACTTCATTTATAGTTTTTATCTCATTTAAAAAAAAAAAAAAAAGCAAACCCATTGCCATCCAGTCAATGGAGACTTAAAGAACATTAACTAGCAGGAAAAATGTTAATGGTAATTTTCACAAGGCCAGGATATTTGTACGTGCTAATCCCTATGATTTGTTTCTGTAATCCTTTCCTGCAATGTTATAGAGTGAGGTTAGTCTGATCCCAAAATGTAAACTAGTCAAATTCGTATTTAACTCTTCATATGTTTCCAGTGAGTTTCTGTTAACTTTTCTGAAAAGAAAAGCAAACACACAAGAAAGAATCATCTCTGTCTTTGAAGAATGGCGAACATCAAGAGTAAATGGAATCGATACAGCTGATCACTGTGTTTTTGAAGTTTCATTGACACTGCTATGTAGGTTAAAATCACTAATCACTGAAATTCGAAATGACTTGTTTCATTCATTCATTAAGCTTCACCTAGCTGGGCTGCTAACCAAAAGGTCGGCAGTTCAAATCCACCAGCTGCTCCTTGGAAACCCTATGGGGGCATTTCTACTCTGTCCTATAGGGTTACTGAGTCTGAACGAACTCAACAGCACCTGACAACAACAGCGTCATATACAAGACATTGTGCTAGATACCATGCCGGTTTCAAAGATGAATGAATAAACAGTCCCTTCCCTCAAGAAGGTAAGCATTATTATACATAAAGCTATTACTTTGTGATTAGTTTTGTGTATTTCAACCTCTCCATTTACACTGCTCTCTCTCTGGCCCCCTTAAAGTAGTCGTGTAGTGTGGCCCCTTACAAACATGGGCTAGTTATTCCATGTCTCTGAATCCATGCTTCTTTTATGAAATACTTACAAAGTTGTAAGGACTAAGTTTGATAATAGACCCTGTGATTTTCTTTCAAAATACTGATACAGAAACCCATTGAACCATTGCCGTCAAGTCAATTCCAACTCATAGCAACCCTATAGGACAGAGTAGAACTTCCCGATAGCGTTTCCAATGAGTGGCTGGTGGATCCAAACTGCCAATCTTTTGGTTAGCAGCCAAGCTCTTAACCACTGTGCCACCAGGTCTCCAACTTTAATTGTATTGGATACTAATATTGATACTAATTGTATTTAAATGCTTTTTATAATATGTAATATCTGCCTCACTAGACTGGAGCCTCCAAGTAGTCAAGAGTTGTTACTATGCCTGCCTTGTTCACCTACACAGCTCCAGCTTCAATCTTTGTGCCCGACACATTGTAAACTCAATTACTGTTGCTTATTAACCATGATGTCACTACTAACAAAAAGAAGGTGTATCTGTGAACAGTTGGAAAGATGGAACTGGAACTGGAGTCATATGCATCTGTCTCTTTTGATTTGTGAGACATTAGAAAAAGAAATTCAGTTCATAAGCACATGATCATTTTTTATGTTGAAACACATTGTATCTGTTTTCCATTGGGGTGGATTTTCCTTCTCTTTGAGCAATAGCCCTTTCAAAATCCTTACAAATTTGACACACACACACAAAAAATCATTTCCAGTATGACAATGTATTACATGTTTTCTGTTTTAAGATATACAAATGTTTAAACATGTATCTTTGATGATATGTGTGAGTGTGTGTGTGTGTATGTGTACTCACCATACACACTTATATGTAGTCTGCAGATAAAGGAAAAATTCCTTTTCTTTTTATGGTTAAACAGATAAATTGTAATAAATAATAGCAGTTTTGTTCAAATGTTTTCCTTTTGAAGGTAGAATCACTCTGGTGGATAGAAATCCTATATAATCAACTTTTTCAATAAGTTTAGGATATTTATGATTCAAAATTATCTAACAAGAGAAATATATGTAAAATTTGTGACTCAATATTAAAGTATTTTATTCTTTTGAAAGAATTAAAGGCCGTCTATTGGTAGTGCAATTGCAGAACTTTGATTTTTGTTGTTTGAAACAAAAATAAGAAGCATACTGAATGAGGGAGAAGCGGAGGTTCAGCGTTAGCCAGCCCCCTCCCGTTCGATTTCTGGAAGTGTTTTGCTCATTTGTGTTCCTTTTGTGCAAGAGTCCTTAGCTTTTTTTTTTTTTTGGTGCCATAGAAGTCTGGTGAAGCCTATGAACCTCTTTCAGAATAATGTTTTAAATGCATAAAATAAAATACATCGAATTGCAAACAGAACCAATTACACAGTTGTCAAAATATCTTAAAAATGTATAATATAAAAATAGATGTGCATCCTTATCAGTGCATTAAATAATAAGATCTAGAAGTTGAGTAGCTAATGCTGGGATGAACATGAACATGATTTTTGATATTAGTAGTGACTGTAATATGATAGGGAAATGGCAGTGATCTCTATTAGTGACAAAGTGACAGGTCTTGCCAATACTAGTGTTATGATGTCTATATTCATGATTGAAGAAAATTCTAAATTTTGGTTAGAGGTTAGTGAAAACAGAACAAAACACCTATACTTTAGTTGAGTGCTACCATGAAATAGAATGGTATTAGCTTGTTTTTTGTCCCTCCCACCCCCCCACAAAGAAAAACAATTTGTAGGCCTGCTTCTTTCCTTCTCGTTTTGCCTTTCCAGCACAACACCTCCTTCAGTAGAAGTAACAGGATTTTTAATGGCATTAATATCCATCCAGATTGTCTGCAGATAGAAAATCAGATGAACAAGTATCTGAACCTTACCTAAAAGAAAGAAAGAAAAAACAAAAACAAAACAAAACTCTTTTATGGTCCTGGTTATATTTACTAATTGGCAAAATTAACTGGCCCTCTTTCTGTTTCATGACTTCAGAGCCAGAGAAAGAATTGTCTGATGAAAGAGGGAAGCACATAAACATAAAAACTCCAAACTATCACTGAGGTTATAAGATCAAGGATGGTATACTTTGGGAAAGAGTTGAATGAATTTTTATTATTTATCAATTTCTATTAAAGGTATAGCTTGGTTTCACAAAGACATAGTGATGTTTTAAGTTTTCTCATTTTAGTTTCTTTTTCTCAGTGCTTTAGAAATGTTAGTTTAAAATAATACTGATCTAAAAAAAAAAAACAAAAACCTGTTGACATCAAGACAATTCCAACTCATAGCGACCCTATAGGACAGAGTAGAACTGCCCCATAGGCTTCCCAAGGAGCGGCTGGTGAATTCAAACTGCCAACCTTTTGGTTAGCAGCCAGGCTCTTAACGACTGGGCCACCAGGGCTCTTAAAAATGGGCTTATGGTGATTTATATTTCTCTTTAGAATGAAAAATACATCATTCTTTAGAATAAGAATTACATTGATTACATTGATTTTTCTAATATTGTCCTTCATAAAACATTCTGTCTTTTTGCTAGTAAAATATTTCCACCCTAGCTCATTAAAGGATTTTGTAGCACAACGTGCAAGGTTGTTTAGATTCAATTCAATTTTAATTTGACAATATCTATAAGCACTTACTATTGATAATGCTGATGTAGGTGTGTAGGGAAATATAGACAGGAATAAGAGCCTACACACTTTTTAGATGGTCTCAAAAGGATCAGAAATAGAGAAAGAGACCCAAAAATAGCTATGAGAAAAAAGGAAAAATAATAATAGTTATCATTCGATGCTAAGTGCTTTTTAATGGAGTCCTAGTGGCGTAGTGGTTAAGAGTTTGGCTGCGAACCAAAAGGTCAGCAGTTCGAATCCACCAGGCACTCCTTAGAAACCCTATGGGGCAGTTCTACTCTGTCCTAGAGGGTCACTATGAGTCGGAAGCAACTCAACAGCAATTTTTTTTTTAAGTGCTTTTCATTCATTATTGCTGCAAGATAGCTGTATTAGGGTGTTTTCAGCTGCAAGTAACGGAAAACTCCAAGTCAAACTGGCTTAGAAAATAATTTACAGCAACGGGTTATTACTCATATATCAATTTCAGAGGTAGGGTTGCTTAAGGGTTGATTAAATCAATGACTCAACATCTTTAGGAACCAGGGTTTTTTCTGGGGCTCCTTTGTTTGGTTGTGTTTTTGCTGTGTTGTTCTCGGTTAAGTGTGTAGTGTTATTCTCAGGCTGGCTTCCCTTATGATTTTAAGATGACTTCTTCAGTTCCAGATGTCACATAAAGACTCTACAGCATTCAAAAGAGGAGACTATCTTTTCTTGTGAATCCTCTAAAGAGCCTAAAATGAACAAAAACAAAACAATAGCCTTTGCCAGAAGCTCCTAGCAGATGCCCCCATGTCTCTTTGTCCTGAATTGTATCACAAATGGTTGTGTAAAACGGTCGCTGGCAAGGGCAATGAGACCACCATAACTGTGTTCGACTAATCAGAATTTATCCCACTCCTGGGACTGGGGATGGGGCCAGGCTCCCTGAAATGTGTGGCTGCACTGAGATGGGTGGGATCCTGAACAAACTGAGGTTCCTTCAGGGGTGAAGAAGCAGGGAGAGGGGTGAATGTAGGCAATCAACTATGCCTACTCAGTAGCCATTGTTATTCTTGGTTTATACCTTTGGAAACTGAGGCTGAGTGATCTTAGGCGATTTAACCAAGGTCAACATCTATTAAGTAATAGATTCAGATTTCAAATGCAGTTCTGTGTGGCTCCGAAAAACTCTTCTCTTTGGCTGCACTGTCCTCAATGGTATAAATACATCAGTAGAAACATTTGAAAGTGCTGTATCTTTTGATCCACGATGAATATCTTAGGCAAAGATGTTGCATTTTGGTGTTGCTATAGGGCCTTATTTTTGTGAAAACTGAATATGGTTTAATAGAAACATGTGCCCCTGTTTTAGTTTCTCCTCCTTTCCTGTACTTACTCATTGTGTTCTTCAGTCTTCCTGGAAACACTGAAGCTAAACTATGTGTAAAAATGGAGCCGACCCTGACTTGCAAACCTCATAGCCTCCTGCTATACCATTTAAACCTGTGTCTAATGTGTGCACCAACTTGTTGAAGACGTCAACAGAATTCTACGACTGCTTTGTATGTCGTAAACCATGCAAAGATAGCAAGTAGCATTTTTACTGAAGGGGAAGGAGCGAAAGCCTAGCTTATCAAGACGTTTTCTTCACTTTGTAATAAAGTGACGATAAAATGAATGAGGCTTTTACTTCATGTACTAAGCATGGATTTCCTTTTTTCACAAGTCTCCAAATAAATTCTACTTTGAAAACATGAGAGGCTGTGAAATTTAACTCAAACGCTATGCTTCTTTTCCCTCTCCAAATCTTCAGCTTATTGCGTCCCTGAATAAGAGACTGAAACAAACTCTAAACATGACCTTTTTTCACTATTAACTACTGCTTCCAGAGCCTACTAGAAAATACGATGACCTAAGTTCAGTGGTAGAATTCTCGCTTTCTGTGTGGGAGTTTCATTCCCGGCCACTACTCCTCCTGTGCTGCCACTACCCATCTGTCGGTGGAGGCTTGCTTGTTGCTATGGTGCTGAATAGGTTTTAATGGAGCTTCCAGACTAAGACAGACTAGGAAGAAAGGCCTGGTGGTCCACTTCTAAAATCAACCAAAGAAAACTCTATGGATCACAAGAGTCTGATGTGCAACCAATCATGGGGATAGTGCAGGACCGGGCAGGGTTTCTTTCTGTTGTGTGTGGGGTTGCCATGAGTCAGGGACCAACTTGGTGGCAGCTAATAACAACAAGCTTAGTTAACCAAAGTCCAAGGAAACACTCAGCCCCAGTTTCCAGAACCCATCATCTTAATACCTTGCCATTGGTTAGCATACTTTTCCAAAGATGGCCATTTTAAACCTTCATTAGTTATTTAACTCACACCAGGTGGAGTCTACTCTACATCTTTTCCTGTGCTTCTGACTGAGTAAAAAGCATGATCATTTACCCAGTGACTTGAGCGCTGTCCTTGACATCTCCTTCTCCCTTGCCCTGCTAAGCAGTTGACCTGGAAGTCCTGACAGTTGTAATTTTCAATGACTTATCAAATTTCTCTCTTCCTCAATCACACCGTCACTCTCTTAACTCCTACTTCAGCCACTGCAAGCCCTCCTACCTGCTTTCTACCCATTGACTCTCACCTCCAATATGCACTGCAGCCACAGTGGTCTTTTTAAAAGGCACATCTAGTGTGGGCCTTTTTGTGCTTCATGCCCTTTAATGTTTTCCTTTTTCCCTTAAAGCTGTTAGTCATGGCCAATAGGTCTTGTGTGATCCTGGTTCGGCTTCTCTGGTCTAGTCTGTTGCTAGGATTATGTACAATGCAATCCCAGCATATAGCAGCTCAAACAGAGCTTATTGATTGATGGATTCAGGAATATATCATTTTTTATCAAAACGTTTTTCTGAAATGCTACATACCTATTTCCCTCTGAGACCTGCTTTCTTTTAAAAAGAAAACAAAATAAATTTATATTTAAGCATAATACTCTGCTGGTCAAATTTAAAATTGTATGATTTTTAAAATTATAAAATTATTTTGCTTGGTTCCCTCTAGATAATTAGCTATTGTAAAATGAGTCCATACACAAATAAGGTGAACAAACCAAAGGGCTTGCCTGTTTATTTAAATATTCTAGGGAAAGTTGAGATAGAGGTTATAAAACGCTTGCCCCAGACCACGAAAAGACGGGCTGTCTTGGAAATTAAGAGTTTGTTTGGATGTTTGGGCCACTAGAGAGCTGTCATTAGACTACACTTCTGCTTAACCTCCAAATTGTTCATTTGGTTTCTCTTGCTTCTCCTTTTTCAATTGGCTAGTCCAAAATACAGATGCTTATTATTGCATATATCTGGAGAGAGTTGCTATGAGTTGGAATCAACTCTATGGCAAGGGTTTTTTTGGGGATGCCCCATGGAGCAAAAAATGTATTTGTGTAATCAGAATTCTCTGAGGATGGGAAAATCCTCGGCTTAGTGTCTTCTTTTACGTAAAATGTAGACTTAAAATACTTCCTCCCTCAAGCCATTTGCTTTTGCTGTTTTTCCTTTTGTGGTTAGGTGTTAAGAAATCAGGTAATTTGTAAACTATTGTCTAGATTACCTAAAAAAAAAAGTTTATAATTTTAACTAAAAAGTATTATTAGTATAAACTTGAAGGCTTCTGGCCACCAAAGTATAACAATTTAAATCATGATTGAAAAACAGTATGGATAGAGTATGCATTATGGCTAACGTCATATTTATTTCTGGTTTAAAGCACCAACGGTGGTGTCTTTTCTTTGCTAAATCCTACTATTTAAAGATTTAAGGTAACGAACTTTGAAAAAGTCTAAATATAACAAGGAAAATCAGGGTCGTGTCCAAGGTGGACAATGGGATGCTACTTGCTGAATATGAGAAAGCAAGGCTGTGTGTAATATAATTTTCTTGCTGGAGAGATAGTATGACCAGATAGGGATATTTGCAAATTAAAGTTGGATTTGGCATCCAAATATCCTTAGGTTTGCAGATTTTTGATCTGTTTATTAGCCATGCAAAAATATATTGCTATTTCTTAATCTGATAATAGTTGATTCTGCCACTGGAGTATTTTTTCCCCACACTTTGATATGATATGTTTTATTTTCAAGAGCTTGTTTTACAAAGATCAGCAAACAAAATAAAATTTCCATTTTCTTCCTCCATCAGTCATGTTTTTGTTTAGCTAGCCAATTTCAATGGGGAGATATCAAAATGATTAATCCTTAGAACTCGCTTGTGTCTTAAATGACTGGATATTATGGGAGCCAAGCTCCAACTTTTATCTCTTAAATATGAATGCAGCAATATTACAAAGTTGTAAATTCATTCTGAACTATTTAATCACAGCAATCTATAGATAAGCCAGCTTCTGAATCTTTGCCTAATGTCATAACTAAGTCCTCTTTCCCATTCAAATCACTTATGACTGTGCTGAAGATACATGTTCAGAAAACCCACCTAAATGAATAATAGATTTAATGGGGCATCATCTACATTGATTTCCCAAACTTTTCCAGTCTCCTTTAGTGTTAGTTGCAAAGATGAATGCAAATGAGTGGTTATTGGATCTCTACCTTCAAGTATATTTCAAAACAGTGTCCGTGATGGAAAAAGCACTGAATCTGAGATAAGAAGAACTAGGCTTGAGACCTGGGCTTGCCATCTATTGCATGTGTGACTTTGAACCAAGTTGTAGAAATTGTCTAACTTTTATTCCTCAGCTGTGAAACATGCATCACAGGAGCTTGTGCAGAGGGCTTTAATGAAGCTAAACTGAGGCTCAGATATGCAACCGCTGTAAACTGTCACGTGAAAGGTAAGATGTGTGACTCCACCTGGTTCCTTTGGTTAGCTGGTTTATAAGGAATTGCCAATGTATGTTGTAATGTATTCCTTTGAGATTCAAAGGCAAAACATTTTAAACAAACTGAATAAAAATCAGGAGTTGAGTACATTTATCTTGTTACTTTGATAGGGGAATACTATGTGTATAGTCGTAGAAATGAGGTTGTGAATCTTTATTGACCTGGAAAGGGGTTCACGTACCTCTATTAAATATATTGCATGGTAATATTTTATTAAAATTATTAATAAATGCTTGTGTATGTATATTATATGAGTGTGTATGCACATACACATATTGGTACACGAATACAAAACATTTAAGAAAAGATAATACCGTGGCTATCTTTGGGTGTTGGGATTTGGAGTATGTTTTTATTTGCATTTTCTAATTTTTCTACACTGAACATAGATTGCTTATATAAAGCCACATAAATATATTAAATGCCTGTTTAAATCCAAAGATATCCTATACTCTCTAACAACTCCTCTCTCTTACCCCTTAGTATTCAGTCTATGGCCAAGGCCTCCAGCTCAGCCATGTGTTGGATGCCAGCCCGTTGGTTCCCGTTGCCCTGGCAGCCAGGATACCAGTTCAGATGCCATTCCTGTTTATCCATGGGTGAAACAGGCATCTAACTGGTCACTCGATTTCCAGTCTGCACCCTTCCATTCTGTCTTCATAAAGATCTTCAAGTCACGGTCTTTTCCTAAAGAATCATGGTTCTATCATCTTGAGTTGCCACCTGCCCCCCTGACTCCAGTCCCAGATATATTTGATGATTTCCCTGTGCTTATAACATTCAGCTTACACCCCTCAGCCTGGTATTGAAAGCCCTTCACAGTATGTTATTGTCGTTGTTGTTTTGTGCCGTCGAGTCAGTTCTGACTCATAGTGACCAATATAGCTAAGGTTTATTTCCTATTCTCCCACACATACCCTTTATCCAGCCAAACATAAGTACTGTTCTCTGAACAGAATACACCCCAGGTTTTCTGCCTCCGCACTGTAGGCCATCCTATTCCATCAGCTTATAACGCTCCTGCCTATTGCAGCTCTACTCACGATACATAACCCAGCTACATTCCATTTTGTCTGAATTCCCGATATGCTCTTTCTTACCGCTGAGTTCCATATCTTCTTTGAAATTTATTCATATAATTTTTGAACATCTGCTATGCTCCAGGAGCTAGCTGGGTACTCAAATATAAAGGTGTATAAGCCAGATACATCCTTGCCCTTATATAATTGACACTCAATACTTAACATTTCTTCTTCTTCTTAAATTTATGACTTATGGGTGAGCTTTTCTTAACCTCACTCCCTCTTGCCCAGCATCACACCTGTGTTGATTGGAGGCACCTGAGTGTTATGTATGTTTGATTCTCAGAGCCCCTACCATCTTGCCTTGAGAACGGTAGGTGTTCTAACTGTATTGTTGGAAGACCAGAGAGAAGGATGGAATAAAGCATTTTGTCCCAACGACAGAGTTATATCTATATTAGCCATTTAACTTTTTCCTGTTCAGAGTTCTTGAAAATTAAATTTGACTCCTAATTAGCATTAGTAATTTGGTCTCTAAAATTGTGAGAACTAGTCATTTTTCCTGGTTGTATCTAGGGAGGTCCAAGATGAGGCTGAATTCCTTAAGTAAAACTGAGGCAAAAGTATGTTATTCTGTCAGAGAATCAGTTATGCTCTAGAAATTGTTCTTGGTTATTTGACTTAGAACTCAGAAGTCAGCGAGATATGTGTCTTAATTAATGTGTGTTGGCCTTACAGAATTTAGACGTTTGTCAGTATACTGAGTTTGAACACTCCAATGTATCCATGCCCTAAAAATGCACTAGACCTTCAAGCTGTGCTGTCATTTAAAGAAAAAAATACCCTTAGTGCCAATGTCCCTCCGTTTCCTTCTACATCTACTAAATAGAAGATTCACTGAAGAATTTCCCTTGGAAAAGTGAATCCCATTACTGTCTATTAAGTATCTTCATCTTTTTATGTTGTACTGTTCTGACTTTAAAGTGAGGACGCTAGTTGTTCCTTGCGTATGGGAATCATGGTATGTTCTTTGCCTAAGTCAGCCTTACAGGAAATCAAAATATTTGTTGATTTCATTTCTATTTAATTGTGTATTATCATATAAAACAAATACTTATTTTTTAACATGAACTGTTTGTCTTCTAAATCTAAATTTTTACATAGTGGTTTAAGAAATTACTTTTAAGACACACATATGAAGAGTGGAATCTGTTCTGCTTTTATTGATTTGTGGTCTGAGCATAGTCTTTTGATGCATTGTGCAGAAAAGTTTATGTAAATTCAAGGTGTTATAGTATTAACCCATATCTTTTGGTAACACCAGAAGAAATGTGGTTTACTATCTATAATGCTGAATTTTCTAAATATAACAAAGAAAATTATTGTTGTTATTGTTAGTTGCTATCAAGCCACCTGCAATTCATAGCAACCTTATATATATAACAGTCCTGTGCTGTCTTCATGATCATCGGTATATTTGAATCCATTGTTGCAGCTATTGTATTAACCCATCTACTTTATCAAACATGATGCCCTTTTCTAGTGATTTGTCTTTTCTGATGATGTGTAGATTTGGTAAATGAAAGAGGAGATAAAATGTAAATTTTCCTCTCCTAATGTCTGCTTTCTGGGGTTACCAATCATGAAGTACCTTCCTTACCTCCTGTAATATAGCTGTTTCATTTCAGATCCCTGCTGCTGTGGGGATTCAGCTCAAGAGGAAAAAAATGCCTGATGTCTTATTTAATACTATGCCTCTCTGACTTGTCCTCTCCACTTTTTCTTGAAGTTATACACTGGCAAAACTACTGCCATTGCCCTTGCTTTTCATCTTTGCTGCACATTTACTTCTCGACAGGCCTAAATAATGGCTAAAATGGTTGAAATGATTTATGACTGTAGAGTGATGTGTTCATTTGCTCTATTCACATTCTTTTTTTTATAAATGGTCTGGTGAACACCTAGTGTAGGTGAATTTTATTAGAGAGTATATTCCCTCTAAATGCCATTCCTAAGCTGAAAGAAATGGGCCATAATCATATAAAAGTAAAGTATCTCTTTGTAGAATTTACAAGAAATGGAATGCCCCTCTTCCTGAGGCATAGAACATAAGGGACTTTTTTTCTCTTGCTATAAGATTGCTCTTTACACTGATGTTGATTAAGTGCATCACATCAACAGCTGCTGTGACATATAGGAAAATGAATGATTCTACTGAACATGTCTTACTGAAAGGACTGAATCCTTTGAAGTTTGTAGTTATCTACAATTCTTTTCTTCCTGTTGAGACAGGAGAATTGATTCCCAGTTTCTAAAGATTGCTTCCACTTCTAGTTCATAAAATTGCAATTAATAATGGTGAACTAAGATCATTCTGGATTTGATGTACTGCCCTATCATCATTGAAAGAGAGTCTTTAAATCTGTTGTTTAACAACTTATAGGGACTTTGCGATGATTAATTCATCTAGTCATAATCTTAAGGCTGACATGGTATCTTCTAGGCCTTCCATTCCATTGGGATCGACATCATCATTTTATAAGAAATGAACGTAGTACTTTATAGGCTTAGCTGGAAAGAAATTTCAACCATCAGCTTATAGACTGTGCCACTGGAATTTAATTTGTTTACCTATGAGAACACAGAAGATCTCATCTTTTACTGAACTTTCTAAACATAAAATAAGGTTATCAGAGAATCAAATGATTCTGACATTTGAACTTCAGCAGAGGCCAATACATTTAAAGTAAGTATGCTCTTTCCTGAAATGTTTAGTGCTTCATCCAAAGCATATGTCAGGTTCTTAAGAAAATATTATCCCTTGTGGGGAAAAACATTAGAATTCAGGTCATAGCTACTAGCTTTTCAGGTGGACATTATTTCAGGGCCACATGACATCTGTTCTCCCTTTATTCTGCCACTAGAACACTGAATTCCCTCTGAAGAAGCTTCTCTCCCCTATTGTGTGATGTTGCCAGTCAAGGAAGGCTCCCTGCATAACAGGGAGTTGACTATGGCCAAAGCTATTGAGCTTTCTTCCTTGGGATTTGGAATCCTGAGTAGGGGGATGAGAGGATAGTAAAAAATATATGGAGCTAAATTTATTCCTGGTGTGGTGACCTAAATAGTCCATTAAGTCTTGCTATCTGGATCACCAGAGCTACATTAGTTCCTGCCCTCCTGGGCCTGGAGTTTCCTTGTAGACAGTGAGCCATCTCCAAGGCTTTCAATAAATTCCCCTTTTTGTTAATTCATCCAGGATCAGTGTCTCTTGCTTCCCAAATGTGATAAAACACTATTCTCTAATGTTTAAGTTTTGAAAGTATTGTGCTGTCCTTTGCTAGTTCTTTGCCTTACATTCTTTTGAGAATAAAATGTAGCAGGATGTATTTTACTACAATTTAATATAGGTATTTAGTAGCCATTCCCAAGATAAAGAGTTTATTTGAATCTAAAATGCTGTCCAGGGCCTACGAAAACCTCTGTGATCCTATTCCGGGCCAAACTCCTTACACTTACCCAATGCTATCCTTTGCCTGGATCAAGATGCTGCAGCCAACTCTTGTTTTCTTTCACTTCTCAGAGCATGACATGTTCTTTTCTGGCCCAGGGTCTTTAAACAGACCATTCATTCTATCTGTAATTTTATTTCCCTCACTTTCCCTAATGACAGGTGACTTCTCTTCCTTCAGATCTCAGCAAATACCTGCTTTCCCAAGGAGACTTTCCCTATCAACATTTTTCAAGGTAGATCAACTATTCTCAAAAATCCTACTGCCCCATTGATAATTTTCATGTGGATGCTTCAGAGGCATTGCACCCTTAACCTGCCCCACATGAATCTTTTGTCTCTCCAGTTTCCAGCTAGCTCATCTCACTCCCTCCTCCATGTAGCATCATCATCTTCCCAGTATCTCAAGCCAGGAGTCAAGCTTAACTCCTTTCTTTCTATTGCCCCATGTCCATATACCAGCCAGTTCTGTTGGCTCTACCTCCAAAATAGGTCTCCAGTCCATTCTCTCTCTTTCACCTTGACAGCTTTATCCCCATCCCAGTTACATATCGCTTGGTCAATTGTAATTCCCTCCTGTTTGGTTACTGCTTATTATTATATTATTATTATTATAGTGGCTTCCAATTCCACACAGGAAAAAATATCCAAACTCCTGACTATGACCAGCAAGGCCTTGAGTTATATCGAGCTTAAGTGACTTTCTTTTCCAGCCTCCATCCCTTCACCTCTCCCTCCCTTCATTTTTTTTTTAACCTCCATTGCCTGCTTGCCTGCCTGCCTTCTTTCCTTCCTTCCTTCCTTCCTTCCTGTCCAGTCATTCTGCTTCCCCAGATTTTTGCATCCTGACTCTTCCTTGTCATTTCCGTCTCAGCTCAACTAGTTCTCCCTCAGAGATAACTTCCTTGACCATTGATTCTAAAAGATAGTCCCCACACCAATCTCCATCACATAAACTTGTTTTAAAGCTTCCAACAATTTATGCTTATGAAATCACCATGCTCATGTGCTTGTTTTATTTATTTGTATGACTTTCAAGGACATGTTTTCACATAAAATTTCTCCTCTCGGCTATGCTTAAAAACAAAACAACATTCTCTTTGGCTGTTACCTCGTCCTCACCCCTATATTGGTTAGTGTGTAACACTTTCACAAGTTAATGAAGACTACAGAAATAAGAGCTAATGATTCCATTTCCTGGGTGTACGTAGTGAAAGGAATCTCAAGATACACTATTTGTGGAAATTAACAATTTAAAATCGGCATTAGTGTGGCTTAATTTTTCAGCTAGACACAAAAATTCACCCTTCTAAAAGTGAGAATTATCTGAGCGGGAATATTAGCATGGATTAATTACAATAAGCGCTTACATACCTGAGTTCCTTGAGAGCAGAAACTGGGGTGTTTTCACTAGCTTGTTGTCTATGAGGCCAAGAGGAGCCCCATTAAGTGGTTGCTAAAATGAATAAAGTACATATTTTTGTATGTTCATGCTCTGAAACTGCATTTTGAGCAAATGAAATAAACTATATTCACTTCAATTTAAACAGAAGTCCAGTGCGTTGATCAGTGTCAATAAATGTGAGCAAGATTCTCATTCTCTCCAGCTTATCTGCAAACAAACATGGCGGTGGGGAATAAGACGGTATTCTTATATTAAGTAGTGAATTTTTGGAACATTATTCTTGGACTTCTGTTTTCCAGTGTCTTGGGTTATTAGACTATACCTGTTCTCTTGTTGTCAAGTCAATTCCAACTCATAGTGGCCCTGTGGGACAGGGTAGAACTGCCCCATAGGGTTTCCAAAGCTGTAATCTTTACAGAAGAAGACTGCCACATCTTTTTCCGGTATTAGTCTATAGTATCCACTAGTTCTGATTAAACAATAACTAGTGCAGTCAAGGTGCCAAATCATTGGTGACCTAACTCCCCTACATCAGTGCTGCATAAATTTAGGGGAGTTTCCTCTAAAAAGTACCTAAATAATGGTTTTGAAATCATCAAGGATTGTAGTCATCATGTGACTGCTTACAGAAAAAAAGCTATACTTAGCTCAAAATAACTATTAAATTCACACCTTCCATATTCTTTTTTTTTCTGACATTATGGAAGGTGAGAGAAGCTTGTTCATTGCCTTTGAAAAACATAAAACCTTTTCTGTAAGCAGGAGTTTTCTTATTGTGATGGAACACTGCTGGGGCACCATCGAGTTTGATGATTACTAGGCAGAGCAACATCTGGTTAGAAGATTACAAAATGACTGCTTTGGTGCATAGAAGGTATACTGTAACTTGGGATGGTGATTGCTTTAGTGCATAGATGGTATACTGTAACTTGGGATGATTTTGTTCTTCCTCCTATTTATCATACCCATGAGAAGAAAGCCCCACTAAAAAAATTACAAGTAGCTAGTCTCTTGAAGAACCAATAGCTTGATTTCAGTGTTCTTAATTTCCCATTTTTTATGATAGTCAGTGCCTGGACTTTGCTCATATACATATAAACATGCATCTGTCTCTCTGTCTGTCTATCTATCTATCTGTCTCTGTGCTGATGCAGTAGTGTTTATAGAAAACCAGTTTTCAGGAGATTGTAATAGATTTTGTTTAGAGATACAAGCTCTTAGGACAGAAATTACAAGCTGGTAGCCTGTGGGCTGAAATAGGCCCACAGAACCTGGTCTGTTTGGTTGTCTTGCATGCTACTTTATTATTATTATTATTACTTAACGTTTAGAAATTAGAAGTTTTTGCATAGAAATCCATATTTGCAGCTTCTCCTGAAAAATCAGGAGACACTATAAGAAGTTGTAGCACTATAAAAATTGGTGAAGCTGTGATTTTTAAACTGCAAATGGCAACAATTGAAGGGCTTCCATCCCTGCACTTTGATGTTCCTTTTCCGTATCAAATGGTGGAAGGTGCAAGCACTGCAATGCTTACCCAGAATGCTGCCCGACTTAATGGGATATTACATGCCATCTTATTCCACATGTAATTTTTTTCCCCAACTTCTATGTTATATTGCTTTTTCCTTTGTAAAGTTTTTCACATTTGGGCCTATTTTCTTCTTCTCCTCATTGGGACTTTCTTCGGGCCGTGTTTTCCTCACTCCAGGGCTGCTGAACGTAGTGCTCTCTTAGCTCTCATCAGCTCTCTTCTTCTAACGCTTCTTCTACCTGCCCCATCCTATTCTGCATATTAGTTACAGATTTGTAGTCCCAAACCATGTTTCAGTATGTTAGTCCCTGCTGTCAACCCAGAACTCAAATCCAACTAGTTAACTTACAGTGGGAACACAGACAAGTTCTTCCCCTTTATTTTGTGGTCATCCATACACAACAACTTTAGCCGACATGCCCGTTTCCCTAGTACCAAAATAGGCATCTTCCAACCTTTGATGCCTTTGATCTCAGCATCTTCTCCTTCTCTGCACCTATGCAAAGCCTTCAAGACTGGCATTCTCTTAAGCCTTGAACCAAAAATATCCCCTGACATCGTCTTTAAACCAAACAACTGTTTAGATTAGTTAGTAAAGAATGTCTCCTTCATCATTGTGCTCGTTTGAAGAACTACCTACATGGGATCAAATCGACAACAGCAACTGGAAAGGTTAAATAGGAAGCTTGGGGGGCAGTGAGTTTATGTCCGTGGAGGAGGAACAACTCAGAAAAGGAGGGTGAGAATGGTTGCACAACTGGAAGAATGTAATCAGTGTAAATGAATTATATGTACATAGAAAAATTGTTGAATTGGTGTATGTTGTGCTATGTATATTTCATCAACAACAACTGGCCATCTTGTCCACAGTTAAATAATACAGCTCAGCTGAAACAAACAAATAAACCAGTTGCCATTGAGTCAATTCCGACGCGTAGCAACCCCGTGTGTTGTGGATTAGAACTGTACTCCATAGTGTTTTCATGGCTGTGACCTGTTGGAAGCAGATGGCCAGGGCTTCCTTCTGAGGTGGGTTCGAACCACCAGCCTTTTGGTTAGCAGCCACATGCTTAACCGGTTGCACCACCTAGGGACTCCTGGTGCTAATTTTAAAATCATATTTTGATTCTCTGATTTTCTAAAAACAGGATTTCTCCAAGTTTGGTCTCTGGACATCATACGCCAGAATCACCTGTTTTGTTCTTTGGTGCTTATTCCTGGCCTTCACCCTCGCGAATTAGAATTGCTTAAGTTGAGACCCAGGAATCTGAACACTTTAAAATTGAAGAAGTCTAGAATTTAAAGGCAACATGAGTCCTATGGGTACAAGAGTGCTTGACGGTTTCACAGAGGGCAAAACAGGATTCAAATAATTTTAAAATGAGTGCATTTTCAAGTCACCTGTGGTGTTTCTCACACTATTCACCCTAATTATTGATACCAGCTCTGGGCGTGGCTTTGACCAGCTCTTCAATGCCACCAAAGAGGCCATCAGTCCCACGATCCATCTGAGGGAAAGCGTAGGGCAAGTAAGAACCTCTTCGCCTTTCAAGCAAAAGGAAAACAATTATATAATCTCCTTGAGTACAAGGGTGCGTTTCTTCGCTTTTATTGTTCTCTGCCACTCATTCAAGCCCTGTGTCTAGCAATGCCATGATTAATACACGTTGACTTGAACTGGATAAATCAAATGCGTTTTTGAAGATGACAAGTTAGAGACAATAGCAGTCAGTACTCAGGATGACAAGGGTGGTGTTCATTCTTACTGGTTGCCTGCTCACTCAGAGGCCAGGTGCTGTGTTCAGAGCTTGGTGTGGATTATCTCAGTGAGTTCTTGCACCAACCCTGGCAAGGAATTACTATGATTACCCACATATTAGTAATGAGGAGTAAGTATTTTGCTAGAGTTCCAGAGAGAAGCAAGAAAGGAGGAATGTGTGAAACAACCGCTTTTGTCATTCACGGGAAACACTTTTTGAACAACTTTAGAACATCTATTTCATTTCTTGTTTTTTTTAAAGGAGGGACCAGTTGATTAATTTAAAATACTGACTGAAAACTGTTGAAGTCACGGTGATAAGGTGATTTAGTGAAAAGAACAGAATTTGGAAAGAGAAGACCTGGGTTCAAGATCCGATTTGCCGCTAAACAGTTCTGCAAGTTTGAGCCAGGTCCAATGTCTTTGTGAGCTTCAGTCTCCTAATCTGTAAAATGGGGACAATACGACTTGCATACCAGCTTGTTGTGGGGCCCAAATGAGGGAATTTACATAAAGCACTGTAAAAATATACATTGTTGTTACTATTACAGATTGTTTGAAATGTGAGCCAGGCTCAAAAAAGAACCATCCTGTTTTGAATAATGCTTTATATAGACAGAAATACAGAAATTATATTTTCACCGCTAATCCCTACAACCTCGTGAGGCAGGTATAAAAGTCCCCTGCTAAGGAATCTGGGACTCAGAGAGGTTCAGTAACATGTCATAATCACACAGCTGGTAAATAGCTGAGCTGAGACTCAAAACCCTCACCTGCCTGGCTTCCAATGCTGTACTTTCCCCACTGAACCAGTTTGCCACTTTTTTAAATAAGCCAACATGTATACTTTTTCTTGACATTAAAAAAAAGAAAAGAAAAGATATTTATGTTCTAAAATGAACTCATCCTGATAATTCCCAATTAAGATGCTGTCATCTAGCATCTGGCTCGATTTCCTTTTGTGAAATATAGTAAACATAATTTAAGTGTAGCTTAAATGAAGTGTCCAAATGGATAAAACAGGTCACCTGGGAAATTAGATTGTATGGATTACAAGAATTCAATGCCTAAGTTTTACTTAATGGACAGATACTTTTTTTTTTTTTTTTAAAGAGAATACCTTCTGGAATCATTTGACTGGTCTATTATTTCATCATAATTTCTATGTGATACATCTAGAAAACCAAACCCATTGCTGTCAAGTTGATTTTCACTCCTAGCGACACTATCGGATGGAGTAGAATTGCCCCTGTGGGGTTTCCAAGGCTGTAAATCTTTATAGAAGCAGACTACCACATCTTTCTCCCACAGAATGGCTCGCAGGTTTGAATCACCGACCTTTTGGTTAGCGACTGAGTACTTTAACCACTGCACCACCAGGGCTTCTCAGTACATCTGTACCGTGAAGCAATTAAAGTAAAAATACCATAAACTGCACTAGCCCTGGTGACGGAGTGGTTAACAGCTCGGCTGCCAACCAGAAGGTCAGCAGTTCGAATCCACCAGGGGCTCCTTGGAAACCCTATGGGGCAGTTCTACTCTGTCCTATAGGGTCGCTATGAGTTGGAATTGACTCGACGGCAACAGGTTTGGTTTTGGCTTTATGAGAACCATATTTTACACAAATAGCACCTGCCTCTTGTATGTTTGTTTGCCAACCACGCCCTCTCCCCCACAAGGTATTTTCATAAGTACCTCTATGCCAAATTTTTTAACGTGTTGCTGTAAAAAAAAAAAAGTATAGTATCCTCACAAAAATACTTTGTGCAGAGAGGACAAGGTTGGCAAACAAACATAGAAGGCGCATGTTATCTGAGTAAAAATACAGTAGTAATGAGGAACCAGCTCTGTCTTCATGGATTGGGGGTGCACAAGAGAAACACAGAGGAATCTTTGACCCAAGTTCAATATTTTACTTCTACATTGTTTTTGAAGGATTCTATTTAAAAGGTCTTATTATAAAAAGAAATTAGAGAATTTTCTGGCCCTGTGGCTTTTTGAAGGAAATGATTGTGAGAATATGTCAGTGTCAACTCTTTATTCTGAAATAGAGACTCTCTAAGAAGAGAGCATCCAATAGTAAATTTGATTGCTCAACAGTTGAGTAGAAGGAACGACCTGGAACTTTTAAAAAAGTAAAGATACTTTAAAAATGGTGATGGGTTAGGGTGGGATTAAGGACAGAAGTTGCAGTGAGCATGAGCATAAAGTGTCGATAGTGACTTAAGCACTGTAGGAACATGTTTTTGAGGATAGACCATGTCCTGACAAATAACATAAAGCTTTCTTCCTTTGGAACATGGTGGTTAATTCACATGCTGTGAAATCACGCAACCTGGGGACGAATTCCAGCTGTGGCACTTTCTAATTTTGTAATTTTAGGCAAGTTACTTATACTTTTTAAGGCTCTGTTTTCTCATTTGTAAACTAGGGGATAATAAGTGCTTCATAGGGTTGTTATGATGACTCAACATAATCATCCATAAACATCAATAAATATTGTCGTCATTGTTGACGTTATTATTTTGGTAGTGTATAACTTACTTGATATAATTATTAGGGTTTCCTGTGACATTATAGAAGAATTTTCAAGAATGACAACTACTTTAAGAGCTGCCCCTTTTGCTGTTTAATAGATTCATGAAATGGTGAAAAAGACTAGCATATTTATTCAGATAAAGTATCAAATCATTTTCATTTAAGAGACAGTAAAGGTGCTCATAAAATCAAGATTATAAAAGCAAGCCTTCTAGCAGATAATCATGAGTTTATATGTATTTCCAAAAGTGCACAAATTTGTACAAATGATAGGAGAACATATTGATTTGTGTGTGTATTTCAAGCAACCTTCTTGCACACGTTATGCCTGTGACCGACAGCATTCTCCCCTGGGAAAGTGGTTTCTCTAATTGCAGTGAATGATGATTCTATTTGTAGATCTTTTTTCCTACAGCATGCATTCCTTTATGTAGTTATTATTTTAAAAATACCTGTCCTCTAATTTACTTAGCCCTCGTGGTTATAAAGTAGAAAAATCTCCAGCACCACAGGAACCTCACAGATAATATACGTGAGTTTAAAAAAAAAATCTGTTATCAAGTCTTGGCAACAAAATAATCAGTTTTCCTGCAACCCAGGGACTACAAGGTGCATTTCAGTATCAGAGATTCTCAACTACAACTTAGGCCAGGTACATGTTAAGAAAAAAATAAAACAAAGAAAAATCAGAGCACGAACACCATTTGAACTGCCAGGGCATTTTTTCCTCCTTCTCCCATGTCATCTCTTGCGTATAAACAAAAGCACAACTTTTATAACAAGGGGAAATCAACAGCGATAGGACTTACCTTCCTTCAACCAAGAAGTGTTATTTTTATCATTTTCAAAATGCTCAGCTGTTCTTACTTTTATCTTTTCCAGCTCAGTTTCTGACATCTAAGTGGAAACAGAATTTGGGATATAAAGAATTCATTAAGAACCCAAATTTATGACATTGAGCTTTACATTTAGAGACGACTGCCATATTGTGGGAAAATTTTTATCAAAATAGTTTTTCAGTTTGCTTTCTTAATGCTAGGTCTCACATTTTATTCATTTGTATTCTTTTAAAATTTCATCATTACAAACTTTATATATTTCATTTTTAAGCAATAAAGATTTCTATAGAATCTACTGATTTCTGAATACTAAAGAATAACAGATTAGCACTGAGCCACAGATTGTAAAAGCAAACATGCAGTTGTTGTTTTATTATGGTTTAATAGCCTCTAAGAAAGCATGCTGCAAAGTGATATACAAAGATATAAATAAGAATAAGACACAAAAGGAACTTTTTGGCAATTTTATTAAGTCAAATGAGGACCTTATGACCTGAGACATGCCAAGTTGCTCTTTTTAAAGGTGTTGGAAGACCTATTATGCACCTTCAGTGCATTGAACTTGGCTGTCCTGGCTTGCTCACAATGAGCAAGGATGCTCCCTTGAGCGCAGTTAGCAAAAACACCGCAACATACTGACCTGTGTATTCCAAAAGGAGAAGGCCCAAGGCGTGGGACTGGGGGGCGGCTTGGCGATGCTCTGGGCAGCCTCCCTCTTGTCTCTGAAGGTCCAGCATTCCTTTACCCCAACAGAAGTGAGCGGAGAAGAAAACACACTCCGTCCCTGGGTGGTGCTAGATTTGTATTGCTGCCAGAAGCAACCAACTTGCGGCTGAGAGGTTTTTTTTTTAAGGTAATATAAAGCCTGTGGTTCAAAACAATAAAAACCCTCTCCAGCCTAGCACTTATTTAAGATGACACTCTGCAAAATGGGGTAAAAATAATGAACTCTTTTCATATTGATGGAGTTTCTTTACTCCCATTCTTTCTACAACCCCCATTCATTATTTAGGGTTAATGTTAAAAGATGTTGAAAAAATATTAAAATGTACACAGACTGTTTGGGTTCAAATAAAAGGAAGGGAAACCTCTAAGCTATATTCTCTGGAAGTTTATCCTGCAGCTGATATTTTGGAGAACACTTTTTCTAACTATTTGTAGGCAACAAGATAATAGGGAAAACATTTCAAGTTCTTTTGATAGTGAGTAGCTATTCCAAAGAAAATATTGAATAACATTCCAAAGAGGATTGGTAATGAGATTCTCAGGCAAAGATATACTGTTTTCAACAAAAGGTTAAAAAAAGAAAAGCGTAATCCTTGGGTATGTGTGATGGAAAATAATGTTCAACATTCCTAAATGTTTTCATTTCTCCCTTCATAGAAAAAAAAAAATTATTTTTTGGCCCAAGAAGGTTAGCCTCCTACAGCATCTTTACCTAGACAACTGTTGTAGCCTGTTACCAGATTTCTTGTATCCATTCCACTTCCTTTCTCAACCTCATTTCTTCTTGTACTTTGCTCCCAATATAATTATCTTTAAAAACTATCTTGATCAGCCAATTTTTATACCAAAATAACTTGAGTTCCTTCCATTATCAGTGAGATACATTCCAGATTCCTTAGACAGCTAAGGAAATCTTGAATGGTTGGATTCTATAATGCGATTTTCAAACTATGGCCCACAAAATCTTAAGATTTCTTGGAAGTGCTGATAAGTCTTTTATGCCAGTGTAATTGGATTGCTGCTGTTCCTTGAACATACCTGTTCTTGTTATTAACCATTCCTAGAAATGTTTTCTCAAAATCCCATCTCCTCATCTGGCTTGAAGCCCTCTTGATCTCTTTCATCTGGAAATGATCTTTCCCTTCTCTGGCCCCACTTGGGACTCTTGGTATGGTAGGTCTCCATTTTGTCTTATGTAAACTTGTGCTATATTTCTAACAAGACTATACTCCCCCTGAGAGATCAGCTGCTATCTCAGTATTATTTCTCAGTATTTAACATGATTCATCCACAAATTAATAATTGTTGGATGCACGAAACCAGCATATTGAAAATCGATAGTGTTTTCCTTTGTCCAAAGTCCTAAAATATACCTGATTACTAATTTCCCTCTTTCCTATGGTTCTATCTTTTTATGCCCCTTCTTTGTACATTTTGAGACCTAATCTAACTCTCTTAATAGTTTAGCCATTGTCCTTTGGACAAACAAGTTATTTAAATTTTATATGTTAGTGGGGTCAGTAATGCAGTTAGAAATAAGAATCACATTGATTTTAAAGCAATAAGTAGAGGCAATACAGGAACTAAAGGAAATTTAAAGTGCAAATATCTATATAAAAAGAGATAATCGAGTACCCGGGAGAGAATGGATGGGCCAGGGGCACAGCCAGACATGTAATTCCTTTAGTTTGCTTTCAGTTCCATTATGTTATTAGACCATATGATTATTAATATTATTCCTCAATAGAAGTAATGTGTTTGTGAAGTTTCAAGATGAATTTTGGACCTCTGGAATGTTATAAATCATGTACCCCTCCCCACCCCCTATTCAGGCGGAGAGCCCCACTCCTACGAGCGAGCATACGATGCTTCCATGTTCACAATGAAGTCTCTTTGAAATTCTGTGATCATTTTAATATATTTTATTTGGATCCCACCAAACTGTTTTCCAGTTATTTTTCCCAAAAGCAACCCATCCCTCGAATCCTTGTCCACATTTCTTACTTTGGGGATTATGGATTACTCTTTGATTATGATTTATTCTTTAGTTATTCTTGATCTATAAAAGATTTGTCAGTTGTTTTACAACTGTGATTAAAAAAAAAACAAAAAAAAAACCCATTGCCATTGAGTCGATTCTGACTCATAGCGACCCTGTAGGACAGAGTAGAACTGCTCCGTAGGGTTTCCAAGGAGCCGCGGATGGATTTGAACTGCAGACCTTTTGGATACTACTATATAATTTTCTGAATCCCTCTATTGTTTAACTAAATTACAAACTTTAAAATTCTTGTGCAAGATTTGTTCTGAGGAGGGAATTATGAAAACAGTGGGCTAGTTAACATGGAAATATCATCTACTTTTGGTTCGTGTGTTTTCAGCATGTGGTCAGGTCAAACACTTGGAATTTTTCTGTTGTTTCACTTTGCTTTATCATTTTTCTCTGCTCGGCTTCCCATTTGCCTTCTGATTTTGCTATTGGTTTCTGTCTGCGAGAGTATATGACATAACTTACGTTTTCTCCCTCTATATTTTTCATTTTGTAGAGTCCCATTCTAGAAGTTAGAAAACTGATTTTGAATTCTGTTCTCTGTAGGATTTGTAACCATTCTTCGTGAGAGCTGTGGACTTTAATAAACATAGTATTCTTTTTTTTTTTTTTTAATCAAGACCATCAGTTAAGATAAGACTTTTTCCTGAATCAATTGTTTATCACTAGTGTTCATGTAAGACATTGCGTAAGGGGTATTCAATGTTGAAGCCAGCCTTTAAACCATTTATTCATCCACCTAGTAATATTGTTGGGCCGCAAAATTCTCTGTCTGGGTGATGGACTCTGGATTTGACTAGGGTTTTAGTCTCCTGAACTGGACTGGACCTTGGCATGAATGTGGTGAGCCCACATTTGACAGCAGGGAGTAAAGTAAAGAGAAACAAGCCTGATGAGTCCCAGGTAGAGTAGATGTGGGACATAAAAGATATTCTTGAGGAATCTGGCTCCTGGTTAAAAAACTTATGTGTGATTTTTCAGGCCTTGACCACAAGCAATTACAAAACTTTCCTGGGAAAAGTTGCCCTTGGTGCATAGTCAACGCATTGCCATCTCTGAAAGGAGTTGCAGTTGAGGACTCAGGTCCCCTGCCCCCCAGCCATGGTCTTTCACATGTCTGCACTCCTAGCCCAGGTGCCTCACAGGGAAGGCCTCCTTACACAGGACCTTAGGCAGAGGCCTTTCTCAGGTGCCTCTGCTGAATCCTCTTTGTCATGGGGAAGTTGGGAGGAACTTCAAGACACGTTTTCCCACTGTGACAGAGTATTTAGTACTTTTCCACTACTACCCTTTCCCCCTCTTCTCCTAACCTTGGGGTCCATAAACCTGCAGGAGCCTTTTGTTTGGGGCTCCCGCAGCAGTGAGATGGATCCCCATGTCTGCACTGATCTGTCTGTGCATGCTTCCTGCAGAAATGTGGAAAAGGGGGGCAGATGCCTTCTCTCCGGGTTTGATCTCTTGCTTATACTACCATAATGCGTGATTAAAGACTTAATGGTTACTTTCATATTGACTAGTTGTCTTCATCAGCTACTCAGACACCTGACCCCTGAGCTCTGCTCTCTCCTCAGCCCAGTTCCCTGCCAGTCCTAAATGTAACAAGCTCATAAGTGACAGGTTGTCACACCAATCTGATGAGACTCCAAGGAGAGTAAACACCTTTTTTTAAAAAGAATCCCCTGTCCAAATAATACTCATTATGCTCATTTGAATTATGAGCTAAATAATTCAGATGCAAGAACGTGGTGTCAAGGCAAAAGTATTTTTTTCTTAAATTCTATTTTGTTTTGTTTTTCTTTTTGAAGTAGAGATAAATTTGAATATACATATTTTTAATAATTCTATTTCATTTTGACTCATACATCAGTATTTGTAGTTCCTATTCAAAATCTGATCCAGAAATAGAATAAGGGCAAACCATCCAGCAGAAGACAATCTTTGCCAAGAGAAAAACCTGCAAGGTCAGCATAATTTTCGTGTTCTTTTTTCTGTTAAAATATAATTGAATGTATGCAGCTAGAGTTTTCTTTAACAAACAATTAAATATGTGCTATCATATTAGTCTTTTTGATGGTTTTAAAAAGCATCTCATTGTCACTTGCCATGGTTTTTAAAACAATGAAATTATGTGTATAATGTAACAATATGATATTAATCAACATATAGATACTCTGCTAACTCAGATGATTGGATTCAAGCTCTCTGAAGGTTTCACAGAATGGGCTCAGAGTAACCTGTATGGGAAGGTGTACTTCCCTTTTGAAAGTAGATTTTCTGCTACAGCATAGAGTCTCTATTATTTAATATAGTTTATTAATTGCTTTTCAATAGCCATTCTAGTAACCAATATGTACCATCAGATACTTTCTATTTTTTAAAAGTCTTTTTGGGGTTTTGTGGCTTTGATGCAAGAACACACAGGGAGTAAATAGACATTGGTCCCAAGTATCAAAGGCAACAGTTAATAAAACAAGAAGCACATTCCAATTTGTGACACAGGATCCCCAGGAGGAAAGTTACAACTAACTTCATAAGGCAGGTATACCTGTTTAAAGCTTCATTAGATGTTACATCACAACAAAAGGTTAGGTATGAGAAGTAACACTTAGGGATCTAAAATGATTCAACGTTTATCCTCATATCACGCTCAATAATTAAATAAAAGCTGCTTACCTTGACCAAATTATTTTTATATCTTACCGAGTTGTTCTTACTGGCTTATATCTTGACTACCATTGAGAAGTGACTTAGGAATAAACATGTGAATTTATTATTTTTATACATTTTACTTCTACAAATGCTATAATCCTACAATGCAATGTTTTACACACACACATGCACAAACATAGGCACATACATACACACACACACACACACACACACACACACACACACATATCCACCACCACCAGTTGCCATTGAGTTGATTATAACTTACGATGACCCCATGTGTGTCAGAGTAGAACTGTGCTCTGTAGGTTTTTCAGTGGCTAATTTTACAGAAGTAGGTCACCAGGACTCTTTTCTATAGCACCTGAATATAGCTTTAAATAGTCAATCATCTTTTAAAGAAATTAAGAGAAGGAAAAAAGATAAATTTTTATATTTACCCCATATGTACCATTTCTGATTCTCTTCATTCCTTCTAGGAGACCTGAATTTTCATTTTATAGCTTTACTCTTCAGCTGAAAAAATTCTCTTGAGTGTTTCTTTGAGTGCAAGTCTTCTAGTGACAATTTCTCTCTGTTTTTATTTATCTGAACATGTCTAGTTTATTCTCATTTTTGAAGAATGTTTGCACTGAGTGTAGAATTCTTGATTTCTAGTTTCTTTTGTCCTCTTTTTTCTTTTCTTTATTTTTTTATATCATTCGTATCATTGTTTCCCTATATTTAACATGTCTTCCTCTCTGGCCCCTTCTAAAATGGTCTCTTTTTTTTTTTTTTTTTTTTGGTTTACAGCAGCTTGGCTGTGATGTGTTTTGGTATTGTATTCATTGTATTTTTATTCTGTTTGAGGTTCAGTGAGATTCTAGAATCTTTAAGTTGATATTTGTCTTGGGCTGGGTTCTCTAGAGAAGCAAAACAAGTGAAGTGTGTATACATGCATATCTATATCTATGTCTGTATATATGCATAGAGAGAGAGAGATTTATCTCAAGGAAATGGCTTACAAGGTTGTAGAGCCTGGAAAGTCCCAAGTCCGTGGATCAGGTATCAGGCTGGAGGATTCTCCTGACTCACATAGCTGTGGGGGCTGACGAACCCAAGATCAACAGGTCAGATGACAGGCTGCTGATTCACAGGCTATGCAGACCAACGAATCCCAAGGTCGGCAGGCAGTATGGCAGGTAGCTGGCTCAAGTCCCAAGAACCAGAGGTCAGATGATGACAAGCTGGATGCAGGATCCAGAGAAAGCAAGCAAGTTTTGCCAGAATGTCCACATATATATTGAACATAGGCCACAGCCCTGAGGAAACTCCCTTTACAACTGATTGGCTGATCACATAAGGTCACATCATGGAAGATGACTACATCATTATATAACTGCCAAACTTTATCATCACATAATTGCCAAACCACTGAGAATCATGGCCCAGCCAAGGTGACACACAAACTTCACCATCATAATATTCTTCACTAAATTTGGGAAATTTATGGCCATTATTTCTTAATATTTTTTTCTGCCCCTATCCCTTTCTCTTCTCCTGGGATTCCAATTACACATATGTTAGGCCACATGATATTTCCACAAAGGTCACAGAGGCTCTGTTTTTGTTTCATTTGGTTTGGTTTGGTTTTTCCTTCCATTTTCTGTCTGTTGTTCATATGTTGATAGGAGATAATTTACGTAGATTTTGCTTCAAGGTAACTTAACCCTTTCTTCTGTAGTCACTCATCTACTAGTAAGGCAGTCTAGTGAATATTTCATTTCAGACATACTTTCAGTTCTAGAACTCACATTTGGTTCTTATAGTTTACACCTCTATGCTGATATACCCTGTCTCTCATTTATTTTCACCATTTTTTCCTTTAAGTTATTTATTTATTTTTTTTTTAGTTTTATTGTGTTTGAGGTGGAAGTTTACAGTGCAAATTAGTTTTTTTTAATTGTTTTGACATTGGTTACAATCCCCGCAATGCCCACCTTTTGTTTTCTACCCTGAGTTCTCTGTGTCCATTCATCATGTTTTCCTGTCCCTTCTGCCATTTTGTCTTTGCTTTTGGGCACATGTTGCCCATTTGGTCCCATATACTTGATTGAACTAAGAAGCATGTTCCTCGTGTGTGTTATTGTTTATTTTATAGGCCTGTCTAATCTTTGACTGAAAGGTGAGTTGACCTTAGTGACATGGATGGAGTCAAGCTTTCAGGACCTTCATTTACTGATGTAGCAGGACTCAAAATGAGAAGAAACAGCTGTAAACATCCATTAATAATCGGAATGTGGAATGTATGAAGTATAAATCTAGGAAAATTGGAAATAGTCAAAAATGAAATGGAACGCGTAGACATCAATATCCTAGGCATTAGTGAGCTGAAATGGACTGATACTGGCCATTTCGAATTGGACAATGATATGGTCTCCTATGCCTGGAATGACAAAGTAAAGAGGAATGGCATTACATTAATCGTAAAAAAAAAAAAAAAAAAAAAAAAAAAATTTCAAGATCTATCCTGAAGTACAATACTGTCAGTGATAGGATAATACCCACACACCTACAAGGAAGACCAGTTAATACGACTATTATTCAAATTTACAAACCAACCACTAAGGCCAAAGATGAATAAATCGAAGATTTTCACCAACTTGTGCAGTCTGAAATTGATCAAACATTCAATCGAGATGCATTGATAATTACTGGTGATTGGAATGAGAAAGTTGCAGAAAAAGAAGGATTGGTAGTTGGAAAATATGGCTTCAGTGATAGAAACGATATTGGAGATAGCCTGATAGAATTTTACAAGACCAACGACTTCTTCATTGCAAATACCTTTTTTCAATGACATAAATAGTGACTATACACGTGGACCTCATTGGTTGGAATACACAGGAATCAAATCAATTACATCTGTGGAAAGATGATGGAGAAGCTCAATATCATCAGTCAGAACAAGGCCAGGGGCTGACTGCAGAACAGAGCATCAATTGCTCATATGCAAGTTCAAGTTGAAACTGAAGACAATTAGAACAAGTCCATGAGAACCAAAGTACAATCTTGAATATATCCCACCTGAATTTAGAGACCATCTCAGGAATAGATCTGATGCATTTAAAACTAATGAGTGAAGACCAGATGAGTTGTGGAATGACATCAAGGACATCATACATGAAGAATGCAAGAGGTCATTAAAAAGACAAGAAAGGAAGAATAGACCAAAATGGATGTCAGAACAGACTCTGAAACTTGCTCTTGAACATCGAGTAGCTAAAGTAATGGAAGAAATGATGAAGTAAAAGAGTTGAACAGAAGATTTCAAAGGGCAGTTCAAGAAGACAAAGTAAAGTATTAAGATGACTTGTGCAAAGACTTGGAGTTAGAAAACCAAAAGGGAAGAACACACCTGGCATTTCTCAAGCTAAAAGAACTGAAGAAAAAATTCAAGTCCTTGAGTTGCAATATTGAAGGATTCTATGGGCAAAATACTGAAAGACACAGGAAGCTTCAGAAGAAATACACAGGTCACTGTACCAAAAAGAATTGGTTGATGTTCAATCATTACAGGAGGTAGCATATGATCAAGAACCAATGGTATTGAAGGAAGAAGTCCAAGATGCACTGAAGACATTGGTGAAAAACAAGACTCCAGGAATTGATGAAATACCAACGGAGATGTTTCAACAAATGGATGCAGCACTGGAAATGCTCGCTCGTCTATGCCAAGAAATTTGGAAGACAGCTACCTGACCAACCAACTGGAAGAGATCCATATTTTTGCCTATTCCAAAGAAAGGGGATCCAACAGAATGCAGAAATTATTGAACAATATTATTAATATCACATGCAAGTAAAATTTTGCTGAAGGTAATTCAAAAGCTGTTGCAGCAGTACATCAATCGGGAACTGTCAGAAATTCAGGCTGAATTCAGAAGAGGACGTGGAATGACGGATATCATTGCTGATGTCAGACGAATCCTGGCTGAAAGCAGAGAATACCAGAAAGATGTTTACTTGTGTTATATTGACTATGCAAAGGCATTTGACTGTTTAAATCATAATAAATTATGGATAACATTGTGAAGAATGGGAATTCCAGAACACATAACTGTGCTCATGAGGAACCTGTACATAGACCACGAGGCAGTTGTTCAAACAGAACAAGGGAATACTGTGTGGTTTAAAATTAGGAAAGGTGTGCATTGGAATTGTATCCTTTCACCATATTTATTCGATCTGTATGCTGAACAAATAATCTGAGAAGCTGGGAGATATGAAGAAGAAAGTGGCATCAGAATTGGAGGAAGAGTCATTAACAACCCGTGTTATGCAGATGACACACCCTTGCTTGTTGAAACTGAAGAGGATTTAAAGCACTTACTGATGAAGATCAAAGACTACAGCCTTCAGTATGGATTACACCTCAACATAAAGAAAACAAAAATCTTCACAACTGGACCAATAAGCAATATCATGATAAACAGAGAAAAGATTGAAGTTGTCAAGGATTTCATTTTACTTAGATCCATAATCAACGCCTACAGAAGCAGCAGTCAAGAAATCAAACGATGCATTGCATTAGGCAAATCTGCTGCAAAAGATCTCTTCAAAGTGTTAAAAAATCAATGATGTCACTTTGAGAACTAAGGTGCACCTGACCCAAGCCATGGTATTTTCAATTGCCTCACATGCATGCAAAAACTGGACAACGAACAAGGAAGACCAAAGAAGAATTGACACCTTTGAATTAGGGTGTTGGTGAAGAATACTGAATATACCACGGACTGCCAAAGGAACGAACAAATCTGTCTTGGAAGAAGTACAGCCAGAATGCTCCTTAGAACCAAGGATGGCAAGACTTTTCCTCACATACTTTGGATATGTTATCAGAAGAGACCAGTCCCTGGAGAATGACATTATGCCTGGTAAAGCAGAGAGTTAGAGAAAAAGGGGAAGACCCTTAAGGAGATGAATTGACACAGTGGCTCAATGATGAGCTCAAGCATAACAATGGCAGTGTTTCCTTCTGTTGTACATAGCATCGCTACGAGTTGGAACTGACTAGATGGCACCTAACAACAACAACAATTATATTTGTCCTTTTGTGATTGACTTATTTTACTCTGCATAATTCCCTCCAGATTCATCCGTGTTGTGAGATGTTTCTCAGATTTTCTTTAAGTTCTTGATCATATTTATTATAAATATTTTAATGTCATTGTCTGGCAACTCCAACAGTTAGGTCTTCTATCAACTACTTCTTTTTATGGTTATGGGTTATATTTTCTTGATTTTTTGCATGTCTGATAATTTTTTATTGTATGCTTGGCTTTGTGAATGATACATTGTAGAAAGTCTGGGCTAGGCCATATTCTTTTAAAGGGTATTTATTTTTATTCTGGCAGGCAGTTAAATTACTGGTGTATCCTTTTGATACTGCCAGGTTTGGTTATGTTTTTTGTTAAGATTCATCAATTTCAGTATTTTTCTTGGTCCTGGAGTGTGGCTTATGCTTTAGGACCTCCTTATTATTCCCAAGGCATGTCCTTTCTTAGGTTTCAATTAAATGTTCAAGTGGCTCAGTGAGATATCTCTACTCTGGTTGGGCCAGAGTGTCTTTCAACACTGTGTTACCTCTGTTACTTCCATTCAGCTCTCAGCCTCACAGCACTACTTTTTCCAAGGCTTTGTTAAGTCTTGTTCTACACATACACATTCCAGCTAATATCCAAAAACACCTGTGGTAAACCCTGCTCCTTTCCTTCCCTGTGCACTTCCATCTTCTCCAAAGCCCTGCACTGCAAATTACAGCCACTTACTTCAGTAGCCCAAAACCTCTGTCTTCCTCCTCAATTCAGCAAGTCAGCTGTTCCATTCGTCCTCTACTGCCCTGCACATAGTAGCAAAAATGTTCCCAAGTCAAGAGATGAAGCAAATATGTGGCCCATCTTTTGTGTTTTCCTACTCTCAAGAATAACAGTTCTGTTCTTCCTGTTGTCTCATGCCTAAAACACAGTTTTCTTATATATTTTGTCTGGTTTTATATCTATATACAAAGGGATGCAAGTCCAGTACCATTTATTCTGTCATAACCCAAAGCAGAAGACTCTGTGTATTATAAATCCCTTTACCTCTACCCTTCCCATCAATCTGATATAAGACACCACTTTCTCCATATATGCTGTCTCTGGTGAAGGGCAGAGCAGCCTAGAACCAAGGGTGGCTCGACTTTGAGGTTCACATTCCACTTTAAGTTCATAGCTGAATCAGTAGTATTTAAAGGAAAGCCTTATTATGATAAGTATCAAAGAGTTGAGATCCTGTTTAAACCATAAATCATATATTAGGAAACAATGCAAAATTACTTAAAAATAGTGTTCAAGCTAACCAGCCCACCAAATTACATTTTGGCAAGTGGGTAGGAAGGAGATTTGAAGGTTTATGAGTGACTGTGGTTTAGATAAGAAACCCTGGTGGTGCTGTGGTTAAGCGCTTGGCTGCTAACAGAAAGGTTAGTGGCTTCGAACTCACCAGATGCTCTGCAGGAGAAAAGATGAGACAGTTTGCTTCTGGAAACCCTATGAGTTGGAATTAACTCAGTGGCAATGAGTTATGGTTTAGATGATGAGTTTCATTAAAAAGGGGCTCATTTACTTATTGTTTTAGATAATCCTGGAAAGATTGGGACAATACGATCCCCAGATAAGCTGGGGAGTACAAGAACAGAAAAGACCTTTACCCAGTTTCCTAGAAGTACCTTAGTAGATTTTGAGACTTTCAGAAAATCTCTGCATACATCATAGCGCCTGACTATCAAATGGCAGATAGAATCGTCAGGGTGGAAGGACTTGAGTGCAACGTGTTATGAGGAGACCTGGAGAGAATTTCAAACTTCCTCCAAGTTTGCGATAGGTACTGAGGGCCAGAAAACAAGAACAAGGCTCTTGATCACAAGAAGAATACCATTAGTGGAAGTTGTATGTGCTATACCAGCTACAGGCAATGGAGAGGTTATAGACATTGGGAGAAGAAACAGTAGGGACAGAGACCATCCTCAAAGGCTAGCAGGAAGCCTTTTACATAGGTAAATACCAGCAATGACAGACAGTTATTATGGATTAGATGTGTTACCAGAGGAGAAAGAAGGATGCGGCTATGTTAACCCTTTTTAACTGGAAGATATTGTACAACCTTGAACTTGCGAGTTTGTTTTCCACCACAGCAGAAGTGTTGGCTCAAATGCTACGTTAATATCAGTTATGGAGAAATAAAGATACTATTTATTTTGTTAATCTGAGCATATAACGTTTCACTGTACTTCTATTTCTAGTCACCTCTGCTCTCCTGACACTCATAAGGTGAGTTCACCAATGTTTGCCAACACTTAGGGAGTTCTGTTCAGAATTGCTTCCTTCTCAGATAATGATTGCCATCATTCACAGAGGTGGGTCCAGCACCACGAGGCAACCTTGTTCCTTGGCCGCAGTAGATCGTCTCATAAATGGATGATTCAAGCTAGCCAATACAATCCTCTCTCCAAAATGTGGAATTGGGATTCAATCAGCCAGCATTTAACAGCTTAGGTCAGCTAAAGTGGCCTTGTTTCGATTGTGGGAAAGTAGAGAAAATAGGCAGTTGGGGGAAAGCAAGTCACAACCTCTCTGTGCCTCAGTTTCCTTGTCTGTAAAATAGAGATGATAGCACTGCTATTTACTTTTGGCTATTAAAAATAAAGCAATTGTAAGCATTTACATACAAGTGTATAATTTTCCTGTTTTGTTGTTTCAGTATTTATCAAATTAAACATTTTTAAAGGGAAGAATGAGAAAAACCCTAAAATAAATAAAACCTATTGGAAAGTATAGTTTTAAAAATAAGTCTCCATTAGCCTATAAAGTTAATTTTATCCTACAGTATACAAATTTACCTTTAAAGGACTAGTTGACATCCAGATGGAGTTTACAAGTATTTTGTCTTCGTATTTGACTACTGTGAGGTCTTTGTTTAGCTAAAAACTGCTGGAAAATCCTCTAAAGGGGAAAAAGACGGCTTATAAAATTCAAGGCAATAAGACCAGATACGACTCCTTAACTTCTCAAAATTGCTTTGTAGTGGTGAAGAGGTGTACTAGCTGCCAGTAAATCTGGAATATTATTTTTTTAAAAAATATGAAACTTTTAGTGTGTTTGTTGGGGGGCAATTTACGGTAATTTACAAACAAATTGCTCTCACTCAAAATCTTGGTGTTTTGAAATATTTGAATGATAGTGATTATAACAATATAGAATGTCATTTACTCTTAAAATAATGTGCTTTACTGTGTGTCATGGATTGAATTGTGTCCCCCAAAAATATCTGTCAACTTGGCTAGGTCATGATTCCCAGTATTGTGTGATTGTCTACCATTTTGTAATCTGATGTGATTTTCCGATGTGTTGTAAATCCTATTACTATGATGTAATAAGATGGATTAGTGGCAGTTATATTGATGAGATCTACAAGATTAGGTAGTGTCTTAAGTCAATCTCTTTTGAGATATAAAAGAGAAGTGAGCAGAGAAACTTGGGAACCTCATACCACCAAGAAGGCGGCACCAGGAGCAGAACGCATCCTTTGGACCCGGGGTTCCTGTGCAGAGAAGCTCGTAGTCCAAGGGAAGACTGATGCCAAGAGCCTTCCTCTAGAGCCGACAGAGAGAGAAAGCCTTCCCCTGGACTGGCACCCTGAATTTGGACTTCTAGCCTACTGGACTGTGAGAGAATAAACTTCTCTTTGTTAAAGCCATCCACTTGTGGTATTTCTGTTATAGCGGCACTAGATGATTAAGACCCTGTGTTTGTATTTAAAATTACTTTGAAATTTTTTATTAATAGGAAGGTATCGATTTATTGGCTTCTTACAGTACAGCACCTTTTCCTACATTCTAAATAATCATTCAAAATAATTATTTGAAGGCCTCTTTAAACGGTTAAAAAGCAAAGATGTCACTTTGAGGACTAAGGTGTGCCTGACAAAAGCCATGGTATTGTCAATTGTTTCACATGCATGTGACAAGAAGGCTGAAGAAGAATTGACGCCTTTGAATTATGGTGTCGGTGAAGAATATTGAATATGCCATGGGCTGCCAGAAGAACGAACAAGTTTGTCTTGGAAGAGGTACAGCCAGAATGTTCCTTAGAAGCAAGAATGGTATACTTTGTTTCAAGTACTTTGGACGTGTTGTCAGGAGGGACCGGTCCCTGGAGAAGGACATCATGCTTGGTAAAGCAGAGGGTCAGTGAAAAAGAGGAAGACCCTCAATGAGATGGACTGACACAGTGGCTGCAACAATGGGCTCAAACATAACAACAATGGTGAGGATGGCTCAGGAACGGGCAGTGTTTTGTTCTGTTGTATGTAGGGTCTCTATGAGTTGGAACTGATTCCATGGCACCTAACAACATGTAAAAGAATAGATCTTATTGACCAAGATACGATGACGTTTAAAATAAACTTTTCTTTAATCAATACAACAGGTCTGTAAAATTTACCCTGAATGTTAACATCTGGAAATGTCTCTCTCTTTGGGGGGAGGGGGATCTCTTGTTTTATTCTTTTAATTGTCAAGTTCTTTGACATCTTATTGACTGTGTCTTTGTTTTTTCATTTGCCAGATTTTCTTTCCCAAGTAGGAACCAGAAAACGAAACCCACTGCCATTGAGTCAATTCTGATTCATGGCAACCCCATGTGTTAAAGAGTACCACCACTCCATAGGGTTTTCTTGGCTGTAATCTTTACAGATCACCAGGCCTTTCTTCCATGGCACGGTGGGGTGAGTTCAAACCACCAACCTTTACGTTAGTAGTTGGGTGCAAACCATTTGCACCACCCAGGGACCTCTAAGTAGAGATAGACAACCATAATTTCTTTCATACAGATCTTGGTGTTCTATCAACATCAGTGAGAAGTGCTGCTTCCCCCACTCCGCCATTTTTTTAAGCCAGAAGGGACAGGAAAAAAAAAGTGTTATCTTGATCAGTTTTTTTGTCTAGACCACCTCTCATGGGTTACCCTTAAATCAGGACATTTAAATAAATTGAACTTCAAATACAATTTCAGTTTAACAGAACTTTTGGATCCAAAAGGAAATTCTAACATTTGATCAGCTATTCACAGGTAATGTCTTTGTATCCTTTAAAGAACGGTAAACCAAATAAAAAGTTGTAAGCTGTACTATTTGATGTTATATGAGATAAAATATTCTTTGAAGATCCATAGAGACTAATTGGAAAAGAATATCCTTATGTCCCTAAATTATAAAATTAATAATGTAAAACCACACAGCACCTACACAGGTAATGCTACAGAGATCTCAGAATCCACACTAGTTAATGTAATACAAATTCTAAGGAAAAAACTGAGATCTCTGGAGAAGGGATGATAAAATTTTAGTGGGCAGAGAAAAAAAAATACAGTCGAACATGGCAAAGGGATAGAGTGGAGATGAAAATGAGGGATATTTCCCCTTCTGCAAGTTAGACTGAAGTGGTATTTTCATTGCTTCTCTGATAAATAAAAAGTATTAAGTTATTTGTCTTGAATTGTAAATCTCTTCTGAGATGCATAGGACATAATCAGAAGAAATAAAGATCTGTCCTTTTGCTCATAAATCTTTTTGCAGTTAAGAAAAGGGTAAAATTAATCCAAGATTGTTTTTGTTATCTGAGAAAGGTATAAAGGAGTAAAACCTTTATAAATTTGTTCATTTCATTATTTCATGCTAGTAAGTGGTAGAATTGGGATTTGCATGCAGGCTTCCTGGCTCTTAAGTTAATGCCATTAGAAGGGAAATTGTGAGCATTGCCATCCCATTGCTCCCAATTGCCATCTTCTCTGAATAAGCATGGTGTCGCTAGTATAGTCTGTTACATGACCATGTACCCCCTCTTGTAGCCCTTATCACAGTGGGACTGGTACAGTGGTTGCCTGATTAATGTCTTCAGACTGGCACATGTGGTTGTGCAGGCTGTATATACTGCAGAACTCCAGGGTGCAGCTGGTGGCTTGGTAATGTCAACTTGGCTAGGCTGCACTACATTTCCCAGAATTCCCTTCCCTTTGGTTTTCCAGTTAGGGTGGGCCATAAGAAAGATTCTTATGGGAGAATTAGGGGCAGAAGTGAAGCACCGGTTATACTATTTTGTACACTGGGAAGGTTGAGGTTGGCACTTCCGTAGCTCATACGAATCATTTCTTCTCTGCTGGCTCACCTTGTCGATGTGGTACAGCAGCTGGCCTGCAACTGTTCGTTATCCCTGGATCCTTCTTCATTTCTGTGACTCCTGAGCTGGCTATGTGTTTAGCTCCATGATAAAGGCCGCCAGCTTCTCCTACAGGACACCCACTTCATCAGAGCTGGAGGGAATGAGAACTCACACAAATTCCAGACCGAACTCATGGATTCCAGCTAGTCCTTGCTCTCTTCCAATTTATATCCATCTTCTCTTTCCCCCCATCTGCGCTGCCAATTTGAAGCTCCAGAGTCAGAAGCAAAGACAGTGGCTTTACAGAGACCTTTAAGCAGCTCCCACAATTGTGTATGGTCAAATCCCTGTAACAGATCCCTTTATATATGTGTGTGTATATATACATATACACACGTATACACATATATATACATATATACACATATACATACATACATATATATGTATAACTCCTAGTGGTTCTGCTTCTCTGAGTGAACCCTGACTGATAGAGTGCATCATTCACGTTGTAGTTTGTATCAATGGCACCCTCTATAATTGTGCAGTGCACTGCTTGGGCGCCAAACCGGCAGCCCTGAATACCTATACGCCCATAGCTTAAGTGGCATAATCGCTGGACTAGTTCGTCTTGTGTTTATTGCTCTAGTTAGCGGCTAACAGAGTAGATGGCATAGGCTGAATATATACTTGAAGTGGATAAATAATAATTAGTGAGTGTCTTAGTTATCTAGTGCTGCTATAACAGAAATACAAGTGGATGGCTTCAACAAACAGAAATTTATTCTCTCACAGTCTAGTAGGCTAGAAGTCCAAATTCATGGTGCCAGCTCCAGGGGAAGGCTTTCTCTCTCTTTTGACTCTAGGGGAAGATCCTTGTCATCAATCTTCCACTGGTCTAGGAGCTTCCTGGGCGCAGGGACCCTGGACCCAAAGGACGTGCTCTTCTCCTGGCACTACTTTCTTGGTGGTATGAGGTCCCCCTGTCTCTCTGCTCACTCCTCTCTTTTATATCTCAAAAGAGATTGGCTCAAGACACAATCTAGTCTTGTAGATTGAGTCCTGCCTCATTAACATGACTGCCAATAATCCTATCTCATCAACATCATAGAGATAGAATTTATAAGACATTGGAAAATCACATCAGATGACAAAATGATAGATAATCACACAATACTGGGAATCATGGTCTAGCCAAGTTGATAGATATTTTTCGGGGACACAATTCAATCCACAATAGTGAGAAAAGTTGACTCCGTTGTCAAATATGTTTGGGAAAAACTGAAATCATCTCCCACCCTTGCATTGAGTTCCTAATGCTTATTGACATAGTAAAGTCTCTGTATAGCTATGCTCTAAAATAACTAGTTCAGTCCAACCTTCCCCAAACTATTTGACTATGGAATCATTTTCTAGGCAGTGCTTGTTAACAGAGCCAGGGAACTACAAAACATACTTTGAGAAACCCTGGAATACATTCCGATAAACTCCGTCATTTAACATTAGACTCTCATCACTTCTAAGTGCTATCCAAGTACTGAGTTAATGTAACTTAAAATCCCATTTAGCTGGTAAAAATTAAATGCAATCAGGGGATGTGATAATAAGAGTGCAATGAAGAACAATGCTTGCTGATGTGTAGTGTAATTCATTCTGACACTTTTTAGAAGATCTTGAACCACAAGAGAAAGGTTAGTGGCAGAAAATGCATCCTGGCATAGAAAGGCATAGAGTATTATGCCATAGTAATGGGAAGTGGTGATGGAGGAGATTGTTGCAGATTGTTCTTCTCTCTCCCATTGCTTTTTCCTCTTAGTGATGATTTAGGTGAATCTGTGAATGGCAAAAAGACATGAGATCAGGAAGAAGGTGTCAGCTTGAGTGAAATAGAGGAGAGCCAGGCTTAGAAGAGTCCACATCTTTCATTAGAACCTTAACTCAGGCGTTTACTGGTAGATAAGATAGTTTCTTGGCACACTAATTGCAGGGCCAACCCAAGTAAAATTGTAAAATGTTGTTGTTAGCTGTCCTCACATCAGCCCCCAACTCATGGCGACCCCACACACAGTGGGATCAGATCATTGTGACCCATTGGCTGATTTTTTGGCAATAGATCACCAGGGCTTTCTCCCTAGTCTTAGTCTGGAAGCTCCACTGAAACCTGTTTAGCATCATAGCAACATGTAAGCCTCCGCTGATACACAGGTAGTGGCTGTGCTTGAGGTGCATTGGCCAAGGATGAATCCGAGTCTTGCATGGAAGGTCAGAATTCTACCACCGAACCACCACTGCCCCCCTTAAAATTGTAAAATAGACCAGGTTAAATTTTGATGCCCTTGGTTTCCCTTGGTGAAGCAAGCAGTGGTTCTTAAAGGAAATGTTTGAGTTCTTATAATGACTTGGAAACATTACTGGTATTTTCAGGAGAGGAGCCTGGAATACTAAATATCCTGTCATGCAAGGAAGATCCTGCACAATAAAGAAATGACCTGCTGAAAATGTGAGTCACCGCTCCATTGAAACCTACTGAATGTACTCTCTGGTTCCATATAATTCCTTTTCCATTCCAGTCACCTCACCCATGTGGACTGTGTATATCCAAACTATGTGTGGATCTGACTAACTGATCAAAGTTACTGCACAAAGATTGAATAAGGCTCAACTTTCTTCATTTACCTTTCAAAAAAGGAAATAATCAGCTCAAAAAAATCTCTAACTGATGCTGTGAGAAAGAAAAATATATTAAATTTTTTATTAGAATAGTAATATGGTCCTCTTATATGGAGAGAAGTTTTGAGACTTTTTTTTCATTTGTAATTTGCTTATTTCAAATCCTAGTCTTCTCACTATCCCTCTACTCACAACACTCTCTTTCTAAGGTGTAAAATACGTGTGGCTCATACTGTGCCTGTACAACCACAAGCTGAAACCTTTGTGAATAGATGTTTATCTAAACAAAGGGCCAGCACTTGAAGAGAACTATTGGCACAGCAGACTAAAAGTACCACTTCTAAGCTGGTGATAGGGAACCCAAGGTTGTGAAGGGACAGTGTTGACACTGTTGTGGGGTTGTTTAACCATTGTCATAGGGCAATGTGTGTACTAACTATTTAATGAGAAACTGTTTGTTCTGTAAACCTTCATCTAAGGTACAAAAAAAAAAAAAAAAAAAAGAGTTATCAATATGAGATCAAATTGACAACAGCAACTCCAAAGGTTTGATGGGAAGCCTAGGGGACAGTGAGTTGAAGATAATGGTGATGGAATCATTTGGAAAAGGTTAGTGAGAATAGCAGCACAACTGGAAGAATGTAATCGATGTCACTGAATTGGACATGTAGAAATTTTTGAAATGATGTATCTTTGGCTATGTATGATTTCACCCAAAAAAAACAAAATGTCCTCCGAGGTCGAGAAGGGAGTGTTGACACATCGCGGGGCTGTTAACTGATGTCATAAAACAATATGTGTACTGACTGTTTAATGAGAAATGATTTATTCTGTAAACCTCCATCTGAAGTACAATTTAAAAACATAAATAAATAAAAAATAAAAACGCCACTTCGTCAATATAAAGGAAGTTTTGTCTGAACTATTAAACTCTCTTTAAAAATAGGTGCTCAGACAAAATGACAATCTTATATCTTTCCTTTCTGCTTACACATGACTAAAACAAAAATATTTAATGTCCTTACCTGGTTTATGGCTTAGTAATCTGTTTCTGTACTATTATTTCATATCTGGAACTTAAATTCCAAAGGAAGAAAAACAGAATTAGCCAATCAGCAATAGCACTACCTGCTTAAATATGTGTGTATGGAAACTGGAGTCCCTGGGTGATACAAACGGTTACCATTCTCACTGCTAACTGAACAGATGACAGTTCAAATCCACCTAGAGACTCCTTGGAAGAAAAGCCTGGCAATCTGCTTCCAAAAGATCACAGCCATTGGAAACTCTATGACTATGGTGCAGTATTTACTCTGATACATATGAGGCCATCAGGGGTTGAGGTGGACTCAATGAAAACTGGTTTAGTTTTGTTTTTTACAGGGAAACTCTAGATTCTCAAATGTACCACTGTCTCCATTTTAAAGATTAGGAACCTGAGGCTCAGAAGGGTTAACGAACACAAACTGCCAAGAAATACTGGCAGTCAGAGTTGACCCCAGGTCTGCTTGATATCTAACCTCGTACTTTCTTCATTACACCCTACAGCATCCAGGCTTTTTTTAGTTTGCTTTAGTATCGATGTTATAGATACCTTTTGAATATAACCAGCTGTTTAAGGGGCTAGTCTAAGGAAAGTATAAATAATCTGGTACTACCATCACCAAAACCAGGGAGGTTTTGCTCCAGTTGGAGAGATGTTCACGTACAAATGTGCATGTGCAGGAAAACCAACAAACAAGACATGGCAGAATAGAATTAGTGCCAGGTGGGAGACACATTCAATAATTCTGTAGGATTTTAGCAGAGAGAGAGCATACTATGAGTTGAGGTGGTCAGTGAATGCCTTGTGAGTAATAATAACCATAGTTCATTAAAAAAAAAAAAAAGGTGTGATGACCATCTATTATGTGCTAGATCCTGGGGATACAAGGGTGAACAAAGTGGTGGTGGAGGGGTGGGCATGGATGTTATCTATATTGTTGTCCTTCCATCCCCAGGTCCCACTATTTAATGTACACGAAGAATCACCTGGGCTTTGTTAAAATGCAGTAACTGACTCAGGAGGTATCGAATAGGGCCCAAGATTCTGCAATTTCCAACAAGCTTACAAGTAGAGTCCATGCTGCTGGTCCAAAGGCCACACTTTGAGTATCAAGGTTCTAGAAGAGGGAGTGGAATGAATAAATTAATGGTGAGCATATAAATTTAGCAAAGAGAATTGAAGGTTCATTAGGAGAGTGTAGCCATCTCTGTTAGCCTTCAGCTCCTATCTCTGCAAACAGACCAGGCTACCACTGCCATCTTGGCATGGCCTGGATAAGCCTAAAATATCTGAAAAATCCCATTGTTTTCCATCCTTCTAGGTCTATATAACATCCATCCTTCTGTCGGACAATTTTTCCTCATATATTTATAATCCAGTTGGTTGTTACAACTTTTTTTTAATACATCTTCTCACTTTTGCTTTCCTAGTACTATTCTCAAAGCCTTACCAAAATTGATTTGATTTCAACCACACTCTGATCTTCTTGATGTTGGCACAATTGCAGAGCATCTTTGAAATCTGTGAATTTCTAATCTCATTTCTAATGTGTTCTTTCTCTCCTTTCTCCCTTCCTCCCTCCTTCCCTTCCTTTCTCCTCTTTTCCTTCTCTCCCTTCTTCCCTCCCTCCCTCCCTTTCTTTCTTCTCAATCCTCAGAGTGTAACTTTCGCAATTTGGTGGAGATTCTTCATAAGCCCCCAAATGATGCGTTTGAAATCCCAGCTGTATCACTTATTAGTTATGAAACTTTAGGCAAGTTACTCAACTTCCCTATGCTGCAGTTTCCTCATCTATTAAATGGAGATGATGATAGTATTCAGATTTTAATGTCATTATAGGATTAAATGATTAATAAATGTTAAGTGCCTAGAACATAAGAAATACTTTGTGTTAGTAGCTGTTGTTGTTATGCCATCTTCTTTTTCTCTCTGTATAGACAGCAAATTTTCTTTTTGACTTGACAGTACAGAAGTTCGTGACACTGAAGTACAATGTTCAGTGCAGTGGTTGCTTCTTATGGCCTGCACAGATACTTGAGAGGCCGAAAGTGTTATACCAGAGTTTTTATCCTTCCGTGCGTTCTTCTTCCCCCTTTTGCCATATTTTGGACATTCTTTTCTTCCTGTGTCATATATGATTGCATTACCTTTATTTCTGTTATTCAATTACCTCATGAATGGATATTCAGAAGACATGTGGGTTATGTCATGAGGGCAAGACAGTCATGCATGAAAGTTGTTTTGCCATTTTCAGATGTTACGTAGATATCTGATTATTATTACTTATATTAATAATAACATCTATGAAGTATGTTATAAGGGACTTGGACTTGAAGCCATAAGGAAGTAAGAAGGACTGAATTTACCCTCCCGCCTGAAACAACTAAAAAAAAAAAAAAAAACCCAGACAATTATATAAAAACTATAGTTATCAGACATTGGACAATAGACAGAACAGGACAATGATCTTGACAGAAGGAAAACGTGAGATAAGCCTTATCATTGCCCTAACTTACTGCCTAGAGAGAGTTTACAGGTTCAGTGCAGGCTGGGAAACCTAAAGAGAGCCCAATAGTCTAACAGAGTTGAGGAGACAGAGTACAGGGAAGCAAAGGTAGACAGAATTCATAAGCAGGGTACTGGAAAGGAAAGGGTGGCACAAAGAGCAAAAGATTTCCCTCCAGTCTTCAGCTGACTACTGACCAGTGTATACATGTAAGGAAACACCAGACTCCAGGAAAGACCACTAGAACAGAACAGAAAGAGCTGGAGCCAGGAATAGTTTTGTTCCCACAGCCAAAGTGAAAATACCTACCGTACTGGATATTAAGCAAGTCTTAGGAAGGGTATTGCCCCAGTAATACCGATAAGTGAGTCCTATACTAAAAGCTGTTCTAAATCATTGAACAAAGATTGGAAGAAACCTACCAAAGGATCAAAGTGTTTTCTAAATAACTGTGTCCTAGAACAATGGCAAACAATATGTAAAGGAATACATGAAACTCCAGTATAAAATGTTTTTCAAAGAAAAATGACTGCAGATATATCATTACAAACAATGCAACCTAGAAAACAGTGGTGTGACTTTTTTTAAACATTGAAAGAAAGAAGTGACTTCAAATCTATACCTAGCAAAAATATTTTTCAAAAATTAATGTGAAATACTTTTTAGAGATGCAAAAGCTGAGAGAATTCATCACCAGTCTATTACCATTACAAATATGCAGTAAGGCACTGAGCTAAGCTCTTTTTGTGCTTTACTTCATGTACTCCTCTCTGAAATCTTATAAATAGATGCTATCAGCATCTTCGTTTTGTAGGATACAGAACTAAGGTTGTGAGAGCTAAAAGTAACACAGCCATGAGGTGACTGAGCCAGACTACAGAGCTTGCACTCATAGATTATAAAAGTCTACTGTTTTAATATTTTTTTCAATGGTCTAGTACCTAGTTTTATAACCAGGGAGTAGTATGTCTAGGTTCTTGGCAGAGGCTGGAACAAAGGCCATCTGAAATGAAATCAAGTATCCAAACTTGTTTCTGACAATTAAGGTATTTATTCTACTATTGTTTTAAAGAGTGGTCATATTTACTAACGACTTAATCATCTGAATGGTATTAAAAGAAATTACTTTCTTATACTTACACTGTATCTTTACTGTCAGTTTTAGGCAATCAGTTGCTTCATATATTCAATCATATTCATTCCTTATATTAAAATAATAATAGCAATAAACTTTCTAAAGTATTTAGAATTAAAGAAAAAAACAGAACTCCTTAAGCATTTCAGTAGAAACTATCAATTAAATGGAAGGATTAACCTTAATGTCTTTGATAAATTGTTAGATTTTTAAAGCTCTGTTAACACTTACCTTTGTTATTTTTTTAACTCAAAAACTCTAAAAAATTTTTCTCTGTGAGTCGTTTCATAGTTAAGCCATTTCACTCAATTTATCTAAACACTACTGAATTGCTATGTGCTGTAATAGAGGTTTATAACTCAATTTATGTCTGGTTGCATTAATCAATTAGTAGTAACCTGATCCTACATTTTGAATCCCAATAAGAATTTGTGCAACAGTATTGTGAAAGTATTGTATCATAGAAAAAACAATTAGGGGCTTGTATAATTGAAAATATAACTTCCACACACAAAAATTTTGTTTTAACAGAAAAATTTTAATGATTCCAAAATACTGGAAACAGGAAATAGAAAACATTGTCTAAGAGAGAAAAAAATATAATACAAGGTATAGCATAGTTCATGAAACTCATTTGTAGACACATTATCTGAGATTAAAGGAAAATTGCATGTTAGAAAACATTTTACAGATTTTACCTTGTTTTGGTTTGTTTGTGGGTTTTTTTGTTTGTTTTGGTTTTTTGGAGTAACAACTAAGAAATTTACTCTCATGGTTTTCTTATTTGAAATTTCTCCAAAATGTCAATGAAATGAAAGTCTTCTAATTGAATAATGAGAAATATTTAGGGTAGAAACTTTCATCCTTGTATTTTATAAATTACCAAAAACCACCTAGATATACTCCATATACTCATCAAGTATTGGTAGATCCTGAAATAATTTTATATGAAGAGGAAGATACTAAATATTTAAAGGTCAAAAATTCAAGAAAAAACATAATCTAAGTCTACATAAAAAGACAGCTATGAAACTTGATCCCAATGTGAAAAAGGACTCATAACTCTGTTTCATAAAAGAGAATAATTTGTTAATAAGTAAATAAATTCCCAAATTAATATTAGCCAATAGTAAGCCTAATTCAAAAAAATATATAAACTTTAAGAGAACCTGCAAAAGTGATGCAAACAATTACCTATAATATTAAATATGTTTTTACATTTTTAAAAGTCACATCATTTAAAATCTTAACGATGAACTGATAGTTGATCTAAATCTTTCAAAACCCACGTACCTTTTTCTATAATTAGTTATAGAACTTTGAGTGCATATTAGTGATATGATGTACATGAAAATTGAAATGAACAATTAACATTAAATGGCATATTCAGACAAGCTGTCTTTATCTTTGTGGTATACCTGTATTTGTCTTTATATAATAACATTGAATATAGTGTTTAAGTTTCCTGAGGTCTTTTATAGTTAAGAGAGATTATCGGAAAATAACCAAAGGAGGAAAAAGCCCAACATTTTTTCCTCTGTATTACCACATCTGCTTATTTATTCATTGAATCATTCTTTCATTTACAATGTTTTCATCAACTTACAAATAGTTGTTTATGTACTGTAGTTGATACTTCTGTACTGTAATAGTATGCTATTTGAGTAAATTCTGTTTGTTTAAAAGTAACTAGGTCATCTGTAAGGGGGAAGATGTTTTGGCTTTGTAATTAAATATAAGTATAATGGTAAATTACAATAAATGGTTAATTTAATACCATAATTTCCTATCTCAATAAAACATTCTGATTAGAATCTAAACTAATAATTGAATTTGTGTAGAAAATACTACAAAAAGCCACTTGCTATATAAAATCTGAATGATTAAAGTAATGGAAAATGAATTAAGGCGATTCATTCTATAAGATTTCATAAGCTTATAAGTGAATATAGAACCTAGTTACGTTTAAATTAGGACAAGTTAAGAAGTTACATATTTCAATCAATTTAGCCTTATTTCGATTAGTATGCATAACTGTCCTATGATAGAGTAAATCTTGAGAAAATGAAGATCCAAACATTGACGCTTTCTTCATCTTAGACAAAATACAAATACTTCAATGCAGGAGATCTGAAAAATGTGTAAATGTGTCTGTGAATCTCATCCTACTTGTCAGGAATTTCTTCCGTAACATTATGTTTATTTCCATCACTCTTCTCTATTGTCTCTCCAATGCATGATTTCCTACGGCTGTCAACCCTCCTACCTGGTCCATCAAAATCTAGTCCTATGAAGTAATTGGCACTGGTAGATGATCTAACACTAGTGGACGGGTAGAGCTTATCACGTTATGGGACTCCCGAGGGGGAGAAATGTGTGTTTTCTGTCTCCTTCTTATCAAACAAGACTTGGGGCCACCTGATATCAGACCCTAGATTTCGCCTCCCCCACAAATCCAATTTATTCAGTCTATTTTAGACTTAAGCATTCCACATAGCACTCGACACCTCACTGTACTTTCTGGTAGATAAGGTAGAAAATTCAAGGCACTGTTGCTGAAAATAAAGCCACCAAGTCTGCACACATAAATCTCGCCAGGGAAGTGTGTTTGGCCATTTTAGAATGTAAAATTCACCTACTTAAACCTTTCTAAGCAGCCTGTTTATATAAACGATAGAATAAAGTTATTTTTATTTCTACATAGTTGTCAGATAATTTGCATCCATGCCCTTTATCTATGCTACTATTGAAGTATTAAGGAAATAAAGGTCCATTTGCTTCTGTTCACAGAAAACCGTCATATTCAGATAATAGAACAATTTAGAATTGATCAAGTGCCAGGAGATTATAAAAGTTAATGCAACAAAATGGCATTAGTGCGAGGTTTTTGGAAAACCTCATGAGATTTGGTACAGTAACTTCGCAATTAAATTACTATGTCACTACTATATGTGCAGAAAAAGGCAAGTGGGGCATTTGTAAATTCAGTATTGATAGATCATATGAATGATCTAGAAATGAAAGGCTCCATTGTTCACATAAATGTGAATCTTTTCACAGTATTGCTTTCTCTTTCATTGTACAAATATTCAAAGGGAAGGACACAGCAATGTAAGCCAACTAAGCAGACATTTTAGAATTACTTTCTTTAATTCAAACTACACAGTGAAGAAGTGTTTGGGAACCCAAGTACTATTACCAGAAGTTCGGTTCACATTTGTGTTTTGTTTTTGCTTCACTGAAACACTCATAAAAATAGACTATTGCAGAATTCATTTGAGATGTTGAAATGACTCTGTTTATTTCCCTCCTTGGTGCTCCAGGCTAGTGGCCTGTTCCTAGTTTAAGCGCCTTCTGAATGTCTGCCAGGCACCTCCCTCCAATCCTCATACTGGCTGCAAGCCACACTTTCTTTTAGGTATCCAGGTGTCCTCTATGCTCCAAACTGAATGACTTATCTTTTCCGGGGGAAAAAAAAAAAAGTTACTTAAAATATGTTTATTAATTGGATTACAGTGAGAATTAAATGGGACCATGGGGCACTTAGCACAGTGTCTGGCACTGTGTAAATGCTTAATAAATCTAGTAGGTATTGCTATGAGTAATAATACGCTTGGATGTGGTGGATCCTGCTGTGTTCTCTGTTTTGTCAAGGTTATTATCTGTCCTCGATCACTTAACCTCGGAAACGTGAAGCCATTTTTCATTGTCCTGTCATCCTCATTTAGGCTGTCCTACTTGGTTACAAATTCCTCTAAATCCTAACTTTTCAGGGTACCTTTTTCTCTTATTCCCATGGCTTCCATCCTTTAACCTCTTGCTTCAAATATTGCCTCATAACAGCCATTACCCACTCCTTCCTTGTTGACAGAACTGGTTTCCAGTTTGGAGGCTGAAATGCTGTATACTCATTTTCCCATCCTCCTTTGCACCTAGAGCAGAGGCATGTGACCCAATCCTTCCAAAGAGATGTGAGGGGGACTTCTAAGGAAGATAGGCTTCTCTTGAAAATTTTAATTAAAAACAATTAAAATCAAATCACAATAAAATCAAATGAAACAGTTAAATCATAAAAAACAAGTATATAATTTTAAAAAGACTTATGAGAAGAATTTTTAATTGTTTACTTTTCTTCACTGGAAGTTGTCATGTCTAGATGTGTTACTGTAACTGCTACAGTCATTCTTATATAACAGAAGAAAACATCACCTTAATGCAAGATGGTTGAGGAGAAAGATAGAAGTCACCTGGCTCTTGATTTTACTTTATTCTTTTCAAACTTTTATACAGAGTCTTGAGTGGAAGCATTCTAACTGGTCTTTTCACCTGGTCTTCTTGTTTCTTCCCTTTCATCTCTCCAAATTATCCTACACGTTGCTGCTGGATAATATTCTTCAACTTCTGCCTGCCCCCTTTGTCATGTCTCAATCCTGATTAAATGCCTTCAACAGTTTTCAGCTTCCATAGTAGCGGTCTCCAAGTGGAGTGGGTGTGCAAAATAGCCCATTGGAGCATGTGAAGAAAATATTAGAAATTATATAAATGAGGGAAATGAAACATTACCAATATTTTGTATACTTCTGGGCAGTGGCTTTCTCACCTGGTTCATATCATGTAAATGTTCAAGGTGGGAGTTCTACACTGTGGGTGGATTAACGAGGTCACCTCCTTTGTTCAGTTGCTTTCAGAATATTTTGACATATTACAGATTACCTGTGTTTGGCTAAATAGATTTAAAGATCGTATAATCTAGTTGTATCTAAACTAGCTTTCAAAAGTGGCGTAAAGGGATTCCTGTGAAGGCACCACAGCTGAAGATGATAGAAATTATAGTAGTATCCTTCTCCAGTTTAGGGCATGAGCCCTGTGTCGGCCTCTCTGTAAGGAATAAATCTGCTAAAAAATCAGAATTATGAAGAAGACTACTTGAAATGTGGATTTATACCTATGGTCATTAATGATGACACCACCCTTTGGAAATAGAATGCCTTGAGATGTTAGCTCACAAGGATATTTATGTAATATATAAATATATATGTACAAAAATTGGGGTACAAGCTCAAGATTGTGTTTCACTAGAAAAGATTTTAATTTTTAAAAGATGGGCCCCTGTGACCCACAATACAAAGTCTTCTTTCTTGCTATTTCATAACTCCTGCCTCTTCTTCAGTATTATAAAAAATATTATAAGTGTTCCCATGTATTGAATGCTTAATTATATACCTGGTACTAGGCTAAGACCTTCACATGATAATATTTATTTTGTTTAATACAACAATCTTGTAAGCTAAATATTATTACCCTATTCTACACATCAAGAAACTGAGAGTTAAAAACCCTGCCTAGAGTTACTTTGCTAATAAGGTTAAAGAAATGAGATCCTGGTTACTTATTATTATTATTATTATTACAGTATTTTAAAGTATACTTTATGAGCAGTTTTAGGTGTATAAAAAATTGTGGGGAAAGTAAAGAGGTCCTATGTGCTCCCTCTCCCCCTGCACGTAGTTTCTCCTATTAACATCTTGCATTAATGTGGTACATTTGTTACAACTGATGAACCAATATTGATCCATTATTATTAACTAAAGTTCATAGCTTACCTTAGGATTCACACTTTGTGTTGTAAATTCCTAAGAGTTTTGACAAATGCTTACTGTCATGTATCTACTTTTGCAATAGCATGTAGAATAGTTTCATTGCCCTAAACACATCCTATGCTATACCTATTCATCCCCCTCACCTGTCTACCTGAACCTCTGGCACCACTAATCTGTTTACTATCTCCATAGTCTTGCAGATCCAGGTTACTTTTAAGCCTTAAATGCTACTCTAAACCATCTCTTTAGCTTATCTTTTTGGCTTAAGTTCCCTGGGAGTGGTATCTAATAATCAAACAAACAACGAAATACATGAGCATATGCATGAGTACTGGGTATTTTAAACATTTCTAATTTGATATTTTTAGTAACCTTGCTAGCCAGTTGGCATTGTGCCCTATTTGTTTCAGGTGAAGGAACTGCAAAGACTTACTCTACCATGGTCCCGTTCCACTGGGATCTTTTCTGCTTCTGAAACATTTCTCACCAACAATGTCTACCACTTCTTTGGTGCTTACTTAACTGTATCCTTCCTTGTGACATTTTTTTAAATGCTGTTTTTACTAATCAAAGCCAACATGCTGTGATGGAAGGAAGATGGATTTGGTCCCAGGCTAACCTAGACTGTAATCTCAGTGCCCCATCCATAAATGAGTCACTTTGGGTAAGAAAACACAGTTCCTTCAAATGCAGAATGGGTATAAAAGACCCTCTTCCAATCAGTTAAACATCTGGGGCAGTGCTGAACATACATAACTTCCTCACCTAGTGGATGTATCTCATCTCCAAACTGGACTTCAAGTTCCTTGAGAGCAGAGTGTAGATGTTTTACTGTTTTCTTTACCTCATGATACTACGAATGCAGTATATTTAGTACATGTTGATGCAATACTGTGGCTAGCTTCTGGATTTCTCACATCTCCAAACATTGTTTTGCATTGTTTGGAGATGATTATAGTAAGAAGTACAAATAAATATATATGCTCACGTTCTGTTTGTTTATAATCAATCAACACATGATCATATACATATTTTCAGAAAATTTTCATCACACTTTTATATAACAAGACTTTTCCCCCCTTACTACAACACACAATATTTCTAAGAGGGAAAGAGGTCAATTGGAATTGACCATTATGAGGTCAAATAACCAAAATAGTTGCTTTGAAAAAAGATAGCCTATCAACTTAGCCACAGTGGGGCTGTCCTGTAATATAATCATGAGTGACATTGACACGCAGTTGGTATCTTGAACTTGTGCCCACTCCTGTCTGGGTAGTTTTTGGTCAATATCTTTGGCTTATACCGTGTTTGTGAAGTATAGCAGTTAAATTCACATTGCCAGTAGGTAATCAGTTTAGTACGCCTCTTCTGATTTCTTAAAAATAAGAATCTTGGTTTTCAAACTCCTCAAACAATAGATTTTGAAATATGCTATTAGTCTCAAATTCATCCTTCCTGGTATGATGGTCTAGTCTTATAAAAACCGGGGTCTCCATCTTGGAAAAGAAAAGAAAATCCGATGCCTAGAGAGTATCACAGTCTAAGCACTCTCCTAGTATAATAATTTTCAGGCTAAAGTTAGGAGTTGGCATCACTAATAAGACTGAGAGTCCTTCCTTAAAGGCAGCCTCCAATTTTGAATGAATATACACCCCCACTCTCAAGGTCAAATTTATATTTAAAGGAATCCTTGTACAAAATAGGGCCCAGCACCCAGAAACATTTGTGTAGTTGATCGTGTCCCAGTCTTGCAACTTAATTCAGTAATGTTATCTTGTGGCATGGCATTGACTTGAGATTGTGAACAACTACTTTGAACATTGAAGAACTTCATGTTCTGTTATTTGAAAGAAAAAGTAAGTAGAGCCAGGATTTTCGAAGGCAAGGACCAATTTGATGACATACTGTAATTTTAATGTAAGTTGTTTGGAAATTGAGGGCTTAACAAGTACTGTTTTGTGCTGGTGATTATAAGACAAGATTAATCAGGATAACTGTAGGTATCTCTAAAGTTATACTAGAATTTGCTTCCTTTCCTGAGTTTTCCATGTCATGCAAAGTTCCTCTTTCCCACTCAAAGACATATCTGTCAATCTTGGAGGTTTGTGGGAGAAGGTTGTGGGAGTCAGAAGATGTCAAGCTTCAAGAAACTAACATTTTCTGCTTCTTTCTATTGGTACGGACATATGCTTATGAATAACTTTTGGTCTTCATCAGTCTTGCAAAATATAAACCACAGCAGTATGTTGTGTGAGATAGGCCTTAGTAGGAGAATTCAGTAGTTGAGGTTATTAGGAACATTTTATTTTTTTCTATGTCCATACCTGAAGAATCCCTCCTTTAGAGAGAATCGTAATCTTTCCTTTGGAATGATATGTTACAGGAGGTAAAGGTATTGGAGTGCTTCGTTGTTGCTGTTCTGTGTGTGTGTGAGAGAGAGAGAGAGAGAAAAGAGCAGTTCATTGAAGAATAAAGTCTTTACCAGGAAGTAATATTTCATCTATTGCTAACTATTCTAGGACCACCACCAGTGAATGAGATGTTCTTCATGTTATGAAAAATTAAAATGATTTAATAATCATATCTAAACTTAATAGGGAGTTCTATATCACATGCTCTTAGGTATTTAATTTAAAAATAATTGCTCTGGTGTTGCAGGATTTAGAACAATAAACACAATAGCAGCAACTCTTTGATTCAAAGCTTTCTGCTTTCAGATTGGGCCATCGGAGTTGGAATGTAGCTACCCTGTTAAGTGCTCATTTTCCCTATAGTATATTCTGCACTGTGGCTAAATTTCAGCTGTTAGTTTTCCCCAAGGAAAAAGCAACAAGGAAAGAATATGAATAAATAAATGTTTAACATTTTGCATGCTCAAAAGTTATTATAATTTCTTCAGTGATGATAGAAATTTTGCAAGCTTTATTTAGAGAGATTTCGTTATTGCATAACCATATGCCATAACTGATAGTTGAAGGTGTCTCTTGGGGTCATCATGAGTTGGAATCAACTGTGGCAATTGATTTTTTTTTGGTGGGGGGTTTCTATTCCTGCTAGCATATGGACTTATATGCTAACTTAAATAACAATAACAATGGTATAGTTCATAAACTTATCTTAAAAGTAGATGGTGCCCTGCTACCACCACTGACCACTCTGGCAGGGATCACTATAGAGGGTTCTGGACAGAGTGGGAGAAAAATGTAGAACAAAATTCAAATTCACAAAAAAAGGTCAAACTTACTGGTCTGATAGAGACTGGAGGAACCCCTGAGACTCTGGCCCCTGGACACCCTGTTAACTCATAACTGAAGCCACTCCCGAAGTCCAACTTTCAGCCAAAGATTAGACAAGCCTATAAAACAAACAATAATACATGTGAGGAACATGTTTCTTAGTTCAGTCAAGTATATGAGACCGAATGGGCAACCACTTGCCCAAGAGCAAAGACGAGAGGCAGGAAGGGACAGGAAAACTGGACGAATGGACATGGAGAACCCAGAATGGAAAGGGGGAGAGTTCTGACACATTGCAGGGATTGCAACCAATGTCACAAAAGACTTTGTGTATAAATTTTTGTATGAGAAACTAATTTGTGCTGTGAACATTCACCTAAAACAAACAATAAAATTTAAAAAAAATCTGGGGGAAAAAAACCTTTGTTATTGGAGGCGTTAAATGCATCCTGTGTGACTCCACTGGGAGAAGATTCTTGGAAGTTTGCCCCGGCTTTCCTCCACACTCTGCCCCATCCGCCTTTTCCCTTTGCTGATTACGTTTAGTATCCATTGTCTGTGATAAATCATAGCTGTGAATAGAACTGTATGGTGAGTCCTCCTAGTGAATCACTGAACCTGGGTGTGATTTGGGAGTCCCCTGACATGAAGATCTTGAACAAATTAATGAAGCTATCTGAGTCTGCTCCCTCATTTGCAAAATATGTATGATGTTGTAAATAATACCTGCCACACAGGGTGGCTTTGAAGTTAAAGTGTGATTGTGAATATCTTGCAAAGTGCCATACATACATGAATTATCGCTATCATCATCATCAATATTTGTGCCATTGTCATCATGTCCTTTATGCTAGACCCTCTTTCTGGCTTTTACTTTTTTGAGGTAGTACAAGGGGAGGGGAAAGGCATCAGGTCACTCCCTTTCCTCAGGTTGCCTCTGCTATGGTTCCACAATTAGCCCACAAGAGACACCATGGTCCATGAAAGGAGAGGTGAAGCTAGAAGGACATGCCCAGTGATCAATTCTCCCTGGCTAGCATCTGGAAGTGTGTGGCAGACCCTGACCTTCACCTGGCAGTCAATACCAGCCTCATTTCCAGATATTAGAATTCTGTTTTTTCTCATAGAAGGAAAGACTGCTTAATCTGAGACTCCTAGCACAGCCCAGAGGTTGAATCCTGATTGGTCAAAACAAATTACCGTCAAATAATCTCAATCCCCTTGACCTATGTTTGGTCTAAGAGTAGACAGGAGGCAATGCTCTGATTTATGACATGGAAGGGTAAGACAGCTGGAAAAGGTTTCCCTTCTTGAATAAAAAGACAAAGCTTCATGAGGAAAAAGTTTTTTCCACGTGACTGTTTTCCCTCATCCTGCCAAAAACATGAATGTGATGGCTGGAGGCCCAGTGGCCATTTTGTATACATGAGTACACAAACTGACAAGATAAGTATGGCAGAGCAGAAAGATAGAAAGAGCTTTGTCTTAGCCACATTGTGAAGCAATAATGTTTCCTTATTGTGTCGTACGTCCAACACATGATAGGCACTCCAGCAAGATAAACTTTTAACATATTGCTTTATTGATATTGGTTACATACAAAAATGATTATAATATACCAGTAGTATATAAAGTCTATTGTTAGATGTCCCTAGGAATTGAAGAAAGTATCAAATCCAAAATAAACATTTGCATGCATGATTATTGGAACCTTGCTGTAAAACTGTCTTGTACTTTCAATCCCAAAACAGAATTCTTGTTGAATCAGTACAAGGAGAGTGACCACTTTTAGAGGAAAAGTAACATAGCCTTTTACAGAAATGCTTTATTCTGTTTATAACTTTTCTGGATATAAAGGATAATTACCATTGAGTGTTTGGGGTCAATTTGAGGCAGAAATAAAATAGTGATGACAAAAATCACTTTTTTGTCTTTGCAGAAACTGGGGAGAAGATCACATGGTGTCTATAATAAGAAACGTTAGATGACTCACTTCAAACTCATATATTCAGTAGTAGCAGTAAACACCTGCTGTCATATTTGACACTGCTTGATAATAAGTGGAAAATTTTAAAGTATCTATATCTTAGCATAACTGCTTAGTTGGCCTAAGATTAGTGAATAATTGATGACAATTTTGAGTTGAGATATATTGATGGTGCGTACTGGCGTAGCTGGCTTTAAACTATCCTCTTTCAAAGTATTCCTCTCAGTGTCTAATTAACTTCCAAGGAACCAAATGCCACTTCTCCTCTACAAAATTGATTGATTAATGGCTAACTGTAAGCTACATTTTCTGAAGGAATCCCAAGTGCCCTGTGGTCTTTTATGAACTCTTCTGAAGAATACAAGCAGCCTGTAAGATATAAAGCCTTTATTTCCAGAAACATCATTATTAGGCAGAGGTAAATGACCAATGACTGAGGGCCAGGTAGCATTGTATGAAGTCATTCTTTGTGACCCTGGCACTCCCAACATAAATATGCATATGTTTCTTCTCTTTCGTATCTTTTGCGTCTTCCAATTTTCCTCCCTTTCCCTTCTTTCTTTGGGTAATATTTAGGTATTGTGGAACGTACAGGTAAAGAAGTGGTGGTTTCTTGTTACATTACAGTTCAAACTCTTGAGCACTTGGCAGACGTGAGTAGCAGGTACTGTTAACAGTAGGTGAAAAACGCCCTCAGCAGTTACAAGCATGAAGAAAGATAGAACGGAATAAGAAACCGACAGAGAACAGAGTGAGGAGAGATACATGCACAGGTCCCCTATCAGCTAATGCAGCACGGATCCACCATCTTGGACTCCTATTGGAGATCAGTGAACAGGGGGTATGAGAAAGCAGCTTCACGGAGCTTCCAGCAGGAGACAGAACAACCAGTAACCAGTGATATATGCTTTCCCACCCCACACCCTTCTTCACCCCCACTTGGCCTCCTCTGCTTCCTGCAGCCACAGTCTCTTGGCCGGGAAGCACCGGCTTTACCCGAGAGCTGCTTAGATTCCACCCGCTTGTACTGGCTGCCTCCGTGAGTACCATTTGTTGGCTGCTGGTGTTGCTTTTTTTCTGCTTCTTTAGGTTTCTTCCTTACCTCTCACCACCTCCCCCTCCACTCTCTCAAATACCTGGCTCTGTGTCCCATCTTTGCTTCTTCCTGAAAGGCTGTGAACCATGGCTCGACTGTGAAACTGCTTTCTGGCCTGTGCTGCCACACTGGTGGGACCCTCAGGGCTTTTTCTTATTTGTTGTGATTTGTTCTATTCTGATTTGTTTGTTTTCTTTTTCTTTTCTCAGCTTGGGAACCCCTTCTAGCCAGGCAGTACTGTGCAGCTTGGGAGCTACTCCCTTACTCTGCTCACATGTGCAGTGGCATCTCTGGGGGCATTTCTTTTTTCTTTTTTTTTTCTTTCTGTGTTTTGTTTTCTTCTCTCTCTTTTTCCCTCTTTGTCTTTATTCATTTCTCAGTTTCTCATCTATACTTAGCTTGTCTCCTGTCTCCTGAATACCTGGCACCGTGTGACACCTCTACACTTTCTAGCCAGGCTGTATTTCACGGCTTGGGAGCAACTTCCCCAGTCCTCGCAGCCACACCGGTGGGATCCCTGAGAACTCTTTTTTTTTTCCCCCTAATTTTTCTTTATTCATTGTTTTTCTTTTACGCTTTTTATTTTTTTCTTTTTGTTTTTCTCCATTTCTCAGTCTCTCCTTTCTCCACTCTAATGGCAAGCTCCCTTAGCACTCTTTTTTGTTTGTGTGTATGTTTTTGACTCCTGTTCCTCTCTCCTCTCTCTCCTCTTTCCCATACCCATCTCAGCTCCACAATTCACAATCTCCCCCCTCCTTTCTGCCTACCTGCACTGTGCACTAAACATCACACTCCCAAGCAGCACAGGCACAGCCTACTGGAAACTGCCATGCACCAGTTCCCAGCCCACCCTGTCAGCCCTAGTATGTGCCACAAACAACCCATCTCAGTGACTCCCCTTAGCAGGACCTGCCCTGCTGTACCATACCTGAGTGACTGAGCCTGCCCGTTGGACAAGGAGGTGAAAATTATCGTGCCTACAGATGATCAAACAACAAAGAACACACAGCCTGCCTGCTCAGACATAACCAAATAAAACAAAAAGCAGGATGAAACAAATCTACAATCAATAAATAAGAAAAATAACTACTGAATGCCCTGAAGACAGCAGACAATATCAAAACATACACAAACACAGGACAAAATGGTTCCAATAGGTGTCCAAAAGAAAGCACCAGATGACTGTCCAGTAGAAGAAAAGGCATTATAACTACCTGATAGGGAATTCACATCTCTAATATTCAGAGCTATCCAAGAGATGAAGCAAAAAGCAGACAAAAATGAGGAAAAAATAGACAAATTCATAGAAAAGGCAGACAAATTCATGGAAAATACAGACTAAAAAATGGAATAATTCAGGAAAATGATACAGGAACAAAATGCTAAAATAAATTCACAACTAGAAATCATACAGAAACAACAATTAGAAATCCAAAAGATAAACAACAAGATTTCAGAAATGGACAGTGTCATGGAAGGGCTGAAGAGCAGGTTTGAAACAATGGAAGACAGGATCAGTGAAACTGAAGACAAATACTTCGCTACAACTCTGTTTGGGAAAAATCAGAAAAAAGAACGAAGAAAAATGAAGAAACCCTGAGATTTATGTGGGATACAATCACAGGCAAAAATTTACAGGTGATCGGAGTTCTAGAACGGGGAGAAAACAGGAAACACAGGATTATTGAAGAACTGCTGACAGAAAGCTTCCCAATATCATAAAAGATGAAAAGCTGACCATCCAAGAAGCTCAACGAACCTCATATAGGATAGACACCAAAAGAAAATCACCAAGGCATATTATAATCACACTCACTAAAACCAAAGACAAACAAAGAATCCTGAGAGCAGCTCGAGAAACACAAAAAGTCACATACAGAGGAGAAACAATAAGACTAAGCTCAGATTATTCCACAGAAACCATGCAGGCAAGAAGGCAATGGGATGACATATATAAAACATTGAAAGAAAAAGATTGCCAGCCAAGAATGATATATCCTGCAAAACTCTCGTTCAAATATGATGGTAAAATTAGGACATTTCCAGATAAACATAAATTAAGGGACTATGTAAAAACCAATCCAAACTTACAAGAATTGTTAAAGGGAGTCCTTTGATTTGAGAACAAACAACACCAGACCATAAGCTGAATCTAGGATGCAGGATCATACCAGCCAGATACCAACCTAGGAAAGGAACTCTAAAGGACGATCCAAAACCAAAAGAATTACAACAGGGAACCAGAGAGGTTAATCTGTAAATGACAACAACATCAGAACAATAAAAGAGGGAATAAACGGTACAGGTATAGAACCTTCTAATGGAGAGGAAGGCAAGGCGATACCAAGTAATAATAGACTGGTTCAAACCTACAAAGACATCAGAATAAAGAAGAAAAACATAAAGTCTCAGTAAAAACAAAAACCTACAAAAACAAAGGAAATGAAAAAAAAATCCACAAACAAAAGGAATTCAGCACAGGAGAGTAAGAGAAACAAAGAAAATGTCAGCACCACAAAAAAAAGCACTACAAAATGACAGCAATAAACTCACGTCTATCAATAATTACACTGAATGTAAATGGCCTCAATGCACCAATAAAGAGATGGAGAATGACAGAATGGATAAAAAAACAGGATCCATCAATATGCTGTATACAAGAGACACACCTTAGAAACAAAGATGTAAATTTATTAAAAATCAAAGGATGGAAAAAAATATATCAAGCAAACATCTACCAAAAAAGAGCAGGAGTGGCAATACTAATCTCAGATAAAATAAATGTTAAAACAAAATCCACCATAAAAGACAAAGAAGGACACTATATAATGATTGAGAGGATGATCCATCATGAAGACATAACCATAATAGACATCTATGCACCCAACGACAGGGCTCCAAAATACATAAAACAAACTCTAACAGCACTGAAAAGAGAAACTGACAGTTCCACAATAATAGTAGGAGACTTCAACACACCACTCTCAGTAAAGGACAGAACATCTAGAAAGAAACTCAGCAAAGATACAGAAGACCTAAAGGGCACAATCAGCCAACTTGACCTCATAGATATATATAGAACACTACACCCAACAGCTGCAAATTACACATTCTTTTACAATGCACATGGAACAGTCTCCAGAATAGACCATAACTTAGGCTGCAGAGCAATCCTCAACAAGATCCAAAACACTGAGATAATACAAAGTATCTTCTCTGACCACAGTGCCAGCAAGGTAGAAATTAACAGGAAGAGCAAAGAAAGAAAATCATTTACATGGAAACTGAATAATGCCTTGCTTACAAGCCACTGGGTAATAGAAAAAATCAGAGATGGAATAAAAAAATTCCTAGAATCAAACGAGAATGAAAACACATCACACCTTTGGGACACAGCAACGGCAGTCCTCATAGGACAATTTATAGCAATAGATGCACAGATCAAATAGAAGAAAGGGACAAAATCAAAGCATTAACCACAGAACTTGAACAAATAGAAAGAGAACAACAAAAAAAGAGTCCACAGGCACTAGAAGTAAGGAAATAATAAAGATTAAAGCAGAAATAAATGAAATAAAGAATAGAAAAACAATAGAAAGAATCAACAAAACCAGAAGTTGGTTCTTTGAAAGGATCAACAAAATCGACAAATCACTGGCCAGACTGACAAAAGAAAAACATGAGAGGAAACAGATAACCCAAATAAGAAATGAAATGAGGGACATTATAACAGACTGAACTGAAATAAAAAGGATCATAACAGAGTATTATGAAAAACTATACTCCAACAAATTTGAAAACCTAGAGGAAATGGATAAATTTCTAGAAGGACACTACCTACCCAAACTACCACGAAGTGATGTTGAAAATCTGAAGAGACCCATAACAAGAGAAGAGATTCAAAGCGTAATAAAAAAACCTCCCCCCCGCCAAAAAAAAAAGCCCTGGCCCAGATGGCTTCACTGGAGAGTTCTACCAAACATTCAGAGAAGAACTTACATCAGTACTACTCAAACTATTTCAGAACACAGAAAAGGAAGTGACACTTCCGAATTCATTTTAGGAAGTCAGTATAACCCTAATACCAAAACCAGGCAAAGACACCACAGGAAAAAAAAAATTGCAGACCAATATCTCTCATGAATGTAGATGCAAAAATTTTCAACAAAATTCTAGCCAATAGAATTCAGCATCATATCTAAAAAAAATAATACACCTTGACAAAGTAGGATTCATACCAGGTATGCAAGAATGCTTCAACATTAGAAAATCAATCAACGTAATCCACCACATAAATAAAAGGAAAGAAAAGAATCACATGATCATCTCCATTAACACAGAAAAGACATTCAACAAACTCCAACACCCATTCCTGATAAAAACTCTCAATAATATAGGTATACAAGGGAAATTTCTCAACATAATGAAGGGCATCTATGCAAAAACCAACAGCCAACATCATTCTTAATGGAGAGAGGCCGAAAACATTCCCCCTGGGAACAGGAACAAGACAAGGTTGCCCTTTATCTCCACTCCTATTTAACATTGTGCTGGAAGTCCTAGCTAGAGCAATAAGGCAAGAAAAAGAAATAAAGGGCATCCAAACTGGTAAAGAAGAAGTTTAACTGTCCCTGTTTGCAGATGATATGATACTATACATAGAAAACCCTAAAGACTTCATGAGAAAACTACTGGAACTAATAGAAGGATTCAGCAGAGTAGCAGGATACAAGATAAACATACAAATCAGTGGTATTCCTATACACCAATAAAGAGAACAATGAAAAGGAAATCAGGAAAACAATACCATTTATAATAGCCCCTAAAAAAAATAAAATACTTAGGAATAAAGCTAACCAGGGATGTAAAAGACCTATACCAAAAAAACTACAAAACACTACTGCAAGAAACCCAAAGGGATCTACATAAATGGAAAAACATACCATGCTCACAAATAGACTCAACATTGTGAAAATGACAATTCTACCCAAAGCAACTTACAAATACAATGCAATCCCTATCCAAATACCAACAACATTCTTTAAAGAGATGGAAAAACTAATCATTAACTTTATATGGAAAGGGAAGAAGCCCCGGATAAGTAAAGCACTACTGAAGAGGAAGAATAAAGTAGGAGGATTCGCACTACCTGACCACAGAAACTACTGTACAGCTACGGTAGTCAAAACATCCTGGTACTGGTACAAGGACAGACACACTGACCTATGGAACAGAATTGAGAACCCAGATGTAAATCCATCCACCTATGGTCACCTGATCTTTGACAAGGGGCCAGCATCAATCAAATGGGGAAAAGACAGTCTTTTTAACAAATGGCGCTGGCAAAACTGGATGTCCATCTGCAAAAAAAATGAAACAGGACCCATACCTCACACCATACACAAAAACTAATTCAAAATGGATCAAAGACCTAAATAGAAAGCCCAAAAACAATAAAGTTTATAAAAGAAAAAATACGATCAACACTAGAGGCCCTAATGCACGGCATTAACGGGATACAAACCATAACCAACAACACAGAAACTCCAGAAAATAAGCTAGATAACTGGGATCTTCTAAAAATTAAACACTTATGCTCATCAAAAGACTTCACCAAAAGAGTAAAAAGAGAACCTACAGACTGGAAAAAAATTTTTGGACATTACAAGTCAGACAAAGTTCTAATCTTTAAAATCTGCAAGAAAATCCAACACCTCTACAACAAAAAGACAAATAATCCAATCAAAAAATAGGCAAAGGATATGAACAGACACTTCACCAAAGAAGACATTCAGGCAGATAACAGACACATGAGGAAATGCTCACAATCACTAGCTATTAGAGAAATGCAAATTAAAACCACAATGAGATACCATCTCACCCCGGCATTACTGGCACAAATCAAAAAAACTGGAAATAACAAATGTTGGAGAGGCTGCGGAGAGATCGGAACTCTTATGCACTGCTGGTGGGAATGCGAAGTGATACAACCATTTTGGAAAATGATATGGTGCTTCCTTAGAAAGCCAGAAATAGAAATACCATACGATTCAGCAATCCCACTCCTGGGAATATATCCTAGAGAAATAAGAGTCTTCACTCGAATAGACATATGCACACCTATGTTCATGGCAGCATTGTTCACAATAGCAAAACGATGGAAACAACCTAGATGCCCATCAACAGATGAATGGATACACAAACTATGGTACATACACACAGTGGAGTATTATGCAACGATAAAGAACAATGATGAATCTGTGAAGCATCTCATAACATGGATGAAACTAGAGGACGTTATGCTGAGTGAAATAAGTCAATCACAAAAGGACAAATATTGTATGAGACCTCTACTGTAAAAACTCATGAAAATTTTACATACAAAAAGAAACAATCTATGTTGGTTATGAGGGATGGGAGGGGTGGGGGTAAATACTAAATAGACAATAGATAAATGATAACTTTGGTGAAGGTTAAGACAGTACTGGGGAAGCCGGCACAACTTGTACAAGGAAAGGTCATGGAAGCTCCATAGACACATCCAGACTTCCTGAGGGACTGAATTGCTGGGCGGAGGGCTGTGAGGACCATGGTCTTGGGGAACATCTAGCTCAATTGGCATACCACAGTTTATAAAGAAAATGTTCTACACTCTACCTTGGTGAGTAGCATCTGGGGTCTTAAAAGCTTGTGAGCAGCCATATAAGATTCTCCACTGGTCTAACCCCTTCTGGAGCAAGGGAGAATGAAGAGAACAAGATACAAGGAAAGGATTAGTCCACAGGATTAATGGACCACAACTAGCACGGCTTCCACCAAACTGAGTCTAGTACAACTAGATGGTACCCGGCTACCACCACTGACTACTCTGACCAGGATCACAACAGAGGGTCCTGGACACAGCTGGAGGAATATGTAGAACAAAATTCTAACTCACAAAAAAAGACCAGATTTACTGGCCTCACAGAGACTGTAGAAACCCGAGAGTATGGCCCCTGGACGCCCCTTTAGCTCAGTAATGAAGTCATTCTTGAGGTTCACTATTCAGCCAAAGAATAGACAGCCCCATTAAACAAAAAGAGACTAATGGGCCACAGCAGTCCAGGGACAAGGACTAGAAGGCAGGAGGGGACAGGAAAGCTGGTGATAGGGAACCCAAGGTCGAGAAGGGACAGTGTTGACAAGTCGTGGGGTTGTTAACCATGGTCATAAAACAATATATGTACTAACTGTTTAATGAGAAACTATTTGTTCTGTAAACCTTCATCTAAAGTACAATAAAAAAAGAAAAAAAATTATTTTAGTATAGTTTTATATTTAAGGAAAAATTGGAAAGATAATCCAGATATCCCAAATACTCTTATGCCCACTTTCTTCTATTGGTAACATCATACATTAGCATTGTATATTTGTCACAATTAGTGAACTGATTTTCATACATTATTATCATATGAAGTTCATACTTGATTCAGATTTCCTTAGTTTTTAGCTGTTGTTCTTTTTCTGTCCCAGGATACCACATTGCATTTAGTCCTCATGTCTCCTTATGCTCCTCTCGGCTATGACAATTTCTCAGACCTTCCTTATTTTTGATGATCTTCACAGTTTTATGAGTACTGCTCAGGTATTTTGTGGAATATCTCTCAGATGGGATTTGTCTGATGCCTTTCTCATGATTAGACTGGGGTCATGGGTTTTTGGGTTTTTTGTTTTGTTTTATTTATTTTTGTTCTTATTGTGCTTTAGATGAATGTTTACATACAAATTAATTTCTCATTCAAAAATTTGTACACAAATTGTTTTGTGACATTGGTTGCAATCCCTGCATTGTGTCAGCATTCTCGCCCTTTCCCTTTCTACCCTGGGTTCCCTGTGTCTATTCTTTCAGTTTTCTTGTCTCTTCCTGCCTTCTCGTCTTTGATTTGGGCAGGTGTTTACCCATTTGGTCTCCTATACTTGGTTGAGCTAAGAAGCTCGTTCCTCACGTGTGTTATTGTTTGTTTTATAGGCCTGTTTAATCTTTGGCTGAAAGGTGAACTTTGGGAGTGGCTTTAGTTCTGAGTTAGCAGGGTGTCTGGCGCCATAGTCTCAGGGATTCCTCCAGTCTCTGTCAGACCAGTAAATCTGGTCTTTTGTGTGTGTGTGTGTGTGTGTGTGTGTGTGTGTGTGTGTGTGTGTGTGTTTGGGTGTGAATTTGAATTTCTTCTACATTTTTCTCCTGCTCTGTCCAGAACTCTCTCCTGTGATCCCTGTCAGAGTCGTAGATGTTGGTAGCTGGGCACTACCTAGTTTTTCTAGGCTCAGGCTGTTAGAGACTGTGGTTCATGTGGTCCATTAATCCTTTGGACTAATATTTTCCTATATTTTGATTTTTGTCATTCTCCTTTGCTCCGGACAGGATGAGATCAATAGATGTATCTTTGATTGCCACTCACAAGCTTTTAAGATCCCAGACACTACTCACCAAAGTAGAATGTAATGTATTTTCTTTATGAACTATTTTGTGCCAATTGACCTAGTAGTTTCCTGAGACCATGCTCCCCAGCCCTCAGCCCCAGAAACTTGGTCCCTCCATGTGTTTGGATGTGTCTAGGAAGCTTCTATGACTTTGCCTTGGTCAAGTTGTGTTGACTTCCCCTATGTTATGTATTGTCTTTCCCTTCACCAAAGTTAACACTTGTCTACTACCTACTTGGTGATTTCTCCTCCCCAGTTCTCCCCTCCTCATAACTATCAAAAATTATTTTTTTCTGTATGTAATCCTTTTCTCGGGTTTTTATAATAGTGGTCTCATATAATATTTGTCCTTTTGTGATTGACTTATTTGACTCAGCATAATGCCCTTCAAATTCATTCATGTTGTGAGATGTTTCCCCAATTCATCATTGTTCTTTATTTTTTCATAGTATTCTATTGTGTGTATGTACCATAATTTGTTTATCCATTTATCTGTTGATGGGCTCTTAAGCTGTTTCCATCTTTTTGCTGTTGTGAACAATGCTCCAATGAACATGGGTGTGTGGAGTCATGGGTTTTAGAGGGAAAACTACAGAGGTAATGTATGATTCTTACCACAACCTACCTATAGTATATACTGTTAACATGGCTTATCACAGTTATTGTTAACCTTGATCTCCTGGCTGAGATAGTGATTGACAGGTTTCTCCACGGTAAAGTTCTTCTTTTTTTCCCCCTTTCTATACAAAACTGTTTGGCAGAAAGTCAGTAAGCACAGCCCACACTTAAGTAATGGGGAGTTATGTTCCACCTTCTTGAGGACAGAGTATTTACATAAATTATTTAGAATTCTTCTGCATTGAAGATTAATCTGTTTTCCCCCATTTATTTATTTATTCAGTTTTTTATGTCAGATCAGAACTCATGGATATTGCTTTATACTTTGGGTTATAGTCCAACACTACTTTATTTGGTTGTTCAAGTTGTTCTAGCTTTGGCCACTGGGAGCTCTTTAATTTGGCAACTGTGTCCCATCATTTTTGGGCTATTTTAACACTCCCTTACTTTCTGACACTATAAGATACTCCAGGCACATCTTGTATATTCTCTGCCCAAGTCTTGGAATCAGCCATTTCATCAAGGAGTCCCATTTCCTTTTATGAAGGAATGATCTTAGAAACCAAGACCTGGGTGCTAGGTGTGCTCATTGCTACTGAGGTGTTATTTTTACGCCCTCTCAGCTGGCAGAGCAAGGAAATACATATGTGTATAATAACCCTTGGAAACCCTGGTGGTGTAGTGATTAAGAGCTATGGCTGCTAACCAAAAGGTCGTCAATTTGAATCCACCAGGCACTCCTTGGAAACCCTATGGGGCAGTTCTACTCTGTCCTTTAGGGCCGCTGTGAGTTGGAATCGGTTTGACAGCAGTGGCTTTGGTTTTTTGGTTATAATAACCCTTGAATATACATATAAATTCAGGAGGCCTGGTAGCACAGTGGCTAAGCACTCAGCTGCTAACCAAAAGGTCAGTGGTTTGAACCCACCAGCTGCTCCGTGGGAGAAAGATGTGGCAATCTGCTTCCGTAAAGATTATAGCATTGGGAACCTTATGGGGCAATTCTACACTGTCCTATAGAGTCACTATGAGTAAGAATCCACTCAGCAGCAATGGGTTTTTAGGTTTTATGTATTTCTGTCTGTAACAATCTGTATCTATATTAAACTAAATAGAAGATTGTACTGCTGTCTCCAACTCCAATCCACTATGACATGGGTCATTCTAACTTCTTTCCTTCTTTATCTGTAACTGCTCACTCTAACAGAGAGAAAACTGACTCCCAACATTTGCCATCCATTTACTTAATAGTTCACTTCAAGTATACATGTATAATGGTTTCAGAGTTGTTAACCTGTACTCCCATGGGAAACAACTTTATTAGCTAGGGTATAGTGTTTATGCACAGTTTCTCTGCCTTTAGTCTTACAGACACCAGCTATTTCCAGTGTTACTTAGATCAGTACCTTTTTCTCTGACCCCTTAAGTGAGATAGTTTCATACATTTATAATACAGTTAGATTGTTTTGTAACATTCTTCATTCCATCCTGGGATGCTCTGACCTCCTAAATAATTTGTTTTTAATTTGCATATATTATAATTCACTCTTTGTCCTGTAAATTTCTACAGATTTTGACAGATGTGCATTGTCACATATCCACCTCTACAGTATCACACACAAGACTTTTACTGTGCTAAAAAATCCCATGTGCTTTACCCATTCAACCCTTCTCCTATGACCCCGGAGCTCCTGGCAACCACTGATCATTTTACCATCTCTATAGTTTTGCCTTTTCTAGAAAGTTGTATAAATGGAATCATACAGTATGTAGCCTTTTCAGATTGGCTTCTTATATGTAGCAGTAGTATTTAATATTCATTCTTTGTCTTTGTGTGACTTAATAGGTCATTCCTTTTATTGCTGAGTATTCCATTGTATGCACTACAATTTCATTATCCATTCATCTATTGAAAGGAATCTTGGTTTTGGCAATTATTAATAAAGCTGTCAAATGCATTCATGTGTGAGTTTTTGTGTGGACATAAATTTTCAAATCAGTCGGGTAAATACCTAGGACCACAATTGCTGGATCATATGATGAGACTATTTACCTTTGTAGGAGACAGCCAAACTCTCTTTCAATGTGACTATGTTGTTCTGCATTCTCAACAGCCATGAATGAGAGTTTGTGTTGCTCCGCATCCTTGCCAGCAATTGGTATTTTCATTTTTTTGGATTTTAACCATTTAATAAGTTTATAGTGTTTCTTATTGTTGTTTTAATTTGAATTTCCCTAGTGACAAAGGATGTTGAGCATTTCTTCATTTGTTTATTTGTGATTTGTGATATGTATACCTTTTGTTGTGAGGCGTCTGTTCAGATCATTTGCCCATTTTTTAGTTGAGTTATTTGTCCTCTTACTGCTGAGTTTTAAGAGTTTCTTGTGTATTTTGGATACAAGTTCTTTATCAGATACGTTTTTTGCAAGTATTTTCTCCCAGTCTATAGCTTATCTTTGTATTTTCTTAACAGTGTTTTTATCAGAGCAAAAGTTTTTCATTTTGATATTAATAAAGTTCATCATTAATTTTTCATCACGGATTGTGCTTTTGGTGTGAAATCTAAAAACTCATCACCAAACCCAAGGTCAAGTAGATTTTCTTTTATTCTTTTTTTAGAGGTTTTTTATTTTTGTACTACGCATTTAGTGAACGATCTGTTTCGAGCTAATTTTATGTAAAATATGAGATCTCTGTTGAGGTGTTTTGTTTTGCATATGAACATCCGTTTTTTTAAGTGCTCTTCATTGAAAAGACTATCCTTTCTTCATGGACTTCCCTTTACACCTATGCCAAATATCAGTAAACTATGTTTGTGTGGCTCTATTTTGGGGCTTTCTATTCTGTTCCATTGACTTGTATATCTGTTCTTTCACCAATATCACGCTGTCTTGATTACTGTAGATTTATACTTGAGATCTTGTCTTGAAATAAGTCTTGAGATCAGGTAGTGTGAGTCCTTCTTGGGAGTTTATTCCTCTTCTTCTTGAGTATTGTGTTGACCATTCTAGATCCTTTGCTTTCCCATATAAACTTTAGAATTAATGTCAATAAATAACAATGTAATTTGCTAGAATTTTTATTGGAATTTTGTTAAGTCTGTAGATCTAATTGGAAAGATTTGACATCAAGTCTTGCAGTCCATAAATGCAGAATATCTCTCCCTTTATTTAGATTTTCTTTGATTTTTTTCATCTGTGTCTTGTAGTTTTTCACATACAGAGTGTCTGTTATGAATTGAATTGTGACCCCAAAAATGTGTATTAACTTGGCTAGGCCATGAATCCCAGTTTGGTGTGGCTTTCCATTTTGTGATCTGATGTGATTATCCTATGTGTTGTAAATCCTAACCTCTATGATGTTAATGAGGCAGGATTAGAAGCAATTATGTTAATGAGGCAGGACTCAATCTACAGGATTAGGTTGTATCTTGAGTCAATCTCTTTTGAGATATGAAGGAGAGAATCAAGCAGACAGGATAGGGATCTCATTACTACGAAACAAGAAGAGCCAGAAGTGCACATGTCCTTTGCACACAGGGTCCCTGCACTGAGAAGCTCCTTGACCAGGAGAAGATTGATGACAAGGACCTTCCCCCAGAGTTGACAGAGAGAGAAAGCCTTTCCCTGGAGCTGGCACCCTGAATTTGGACTTCCAGGCTCCTAAATTGTGAGAAAATAAACTTCTGTTTGTTAAAACCATCCACTTGTGGTATTTCTGTTGTAGCAGCACTAGATAACTAAGACAGAATTTATACCTATTTTATTAGATTTATGCCTGAGTATTTCATTTTTTAGCTGCTATGGTGATTGGTTTTTTTTTTTTTTTCTTTTTTTATAATTTCACAATTCTAATATTTTTGTTTTTTATATAGGAAAGCAATTGACTTTTGTATATTGACCTTGAATCCTATGACTTTGTTATACTCACTTATTAGTTCCAGGAATTTTTTGGTATTATCTTTGAAATTTTCTTAATAGACAATTATTTCATCTGTGAATAAAGATAGTTTTATTTCTTTCCCTTATGACTTTTTTATACCAGAAAATCAAGATGTCCTAAAAAGTGACAGAAAAAAGACCCTTCTCAAATTTTCTCTTATTATGTTTCTTCTTAAAGTTTTTTATTTGTTTGAAAAATATCAACACACTGCATTTAAAATTTCCTTCATACTAGGTACATTGAAAAAGAGGAAAAACCTGTCTTATATTAAAGAGGAAAAAAATATCAAACATGGGAGGAAAGAAGCAGCGCAGGGAAGATGTCATAACTCTTTCAGAGTTGATTCAAGTTACTCCAGGTACTCACCTTTGATAGAGTAAGAGACAACTATCTTCTCATAATAAAATTTTTAATTATAAGAGTCTTACAAAAGATGCATTGCAGTCAGTCTTCGTTTTCAAAAACAAAATTGGATATTATGCATGTAATGTATGGTTAGTATTTTGTATATTTGTAGTCCAGCCCTAGGACATCCCTTGTTCAAGGGCAAAATAATAATCTCTGATGGGTTACAGTTTAGCTATGAGCTGTTGACTCCTTTCAGAATTGCACAAGCAGATCTTGCAATGAAATTAATGCATAACCATTACACAAAGACATGTGCTGATTATACACTGATGATGTATTGATTACAGATCTTCGCAGAAGAGAAATGGAGATCACCACACAACACATGGAATGGGCCATTAGGTGGATTGCAACATGCTAAAATAAGATCCACGAACACTGACCTGTAACACACAGAAATTAATTTAATAGCAAACCAGACTGACTGAGATAACACAAGCAAGTAACTACATTGTCAGCTGAATTTATAACAGTAAGCAGAAGCATTAGAAAAATTCTGCACTTTGGGGCACATACCTGAGTAAGTTAAATTTCAGTTTAGCAAAGTTTCATTTATTCATTTAACATAGACTTGTGCATTGTGTGCAAGGCATCGTGACAGAACAAGGGAAGGTGGTTAAAATATGGAAATAAACTGAGCTTGACTTTTGCCATTTAAAATGTATCAATTAGAATCTTAGTTTCAAGTCATTTTACTTTTTTGGAGCTAGTTTTGAATATACTGCCAAAAGAAAGAGTAAATCAGTCTTAGAAGAAATAACAACCAGAATGCTCCTTAGAAGCAACCATGTGAGATTTCAACTCACTTACTTTGGACACATCATCTGGAAAGTCCAATTGCTAGAGAAGGACTCCATGTTTGATAAAGTAGCGGGCCAACCAATAGGAGGGAAATCCTCAGTGAGATGGATTGACACAATATCCACAGCATGGACTCAAACATACCAACAGTTATGAAGAGGGCGCAGAGCCAGGCAACGTCTCTTTCTGTTACACATAAGGTTGCTGTGAGTCAGAGCCCGCTCAGCAGTAACTGACAACAAGCTTAAGCAAAGGAAGAAGTTTATCTTACGCACACAGGAGTATCTCACACAACAAGGGTCAGGTTGGACCAGGGCCTCAGGAAGGCTGTGATGCCACAAATTGGGCACTAAAGTAACATAGCAAGTTCTCCCCCTCTTCCTGTCACCTCTGACTGACTCCTTTATGATTCTCACTAGCTTCAGGCCTGCCTTTTCTGCTCCTCCATCCACATAGTTGAAAATGGCTGTTTATTTACTCATTCAACAAATATTTATTGAGGACTTACAGTTCCAGGCATCATTCTAGGTACTTCAGTACAGACAGCAGTGCACAAGAGAGACAAAAATACCTGTCCTCGCCAAGCTTATATTGTAGTGTGGGAAGGCAGACAATAAAAAAGCAACGTTAAAAAAATAAGCTATAACAAAAATGTTAGAATGTGATAAGCACCAAAGGTAAAAATACTTAGAACAGGCTAAAGGAGACTGAGTGTGATGGGGATAGGGGAGGGAGGTTGCAGCTTGAAACACAGTGGTCAGAGTGGGCCTCACTGATAGAATAACATTTGCAGCAAGACCGTAAGGAGTGTGAGATTTGGCCATGTGGACATCACGGGGAAGAGCATCATAGGAAGAGGGAACAACCAGCACAAAGATGCCAGGTGGTAGGTGATGGGGCTGCAGAGCAGCATGAAGCCAACGAGCCTGAAGTAGCGAGCAAGAGGAGTGATAATCAGGAGGGGAAATGAGAGGTAACAGGACCACAAATTACGTAGGGCCTTGCAGGCTGTTATAAGGATTGTGGCTTTTTTTTTTTTTCCTAAGGAAAATGGGGTGGGGGGCATGAGAGTGTTTTGATTAGTGATGTGAGTAATGAGTCCACTACTCACCTGTCAGTTTGTCATACTGTGGTGGCTTGTGTGTTGCTATGATGCCGGAAGCTATGCTACCGGGTATTTCAAATACCATCAGGGTCACCCACAGTGGACAGGTTTGGGAGGAGCTTCCCTAAGACAGACTAGGAAGAAAGGCCTGGTGATCTACTTCTGAAAATTAGCCAATGAAAACCCTATAGATCAGAACAATGTCCAATATAGTGCTGGAAATTGAGCCCCCTAGCTTCGAAGTCACTACACAATAACCACAGCAATGGACGTGAACATGCCAACCATCGTGAAGATGGTGCAGGACCAGGGAATGTTTTGTTCTGTTATACATAACGAATGTCACCATGGGTCAGAGCCAACTCGACCGCAACTAACAACAAATGAGTAATGTGTACTATGATGAGTGATATGAGCAAATCCCAGGTTTAGATCTTACTGTTTGAGCTATGTGAAGAGAGATTAACCAATCAATCAATCTCTTCCCTTTTCTCTTTCTCTTAAGTCTCTGTTGCTCAGGGGAGAGGTTATGTGCCCACCTCTGGATCAATCATTGTGTCCAGGGGAGCTTGGTAGGCAAACCTGGATGTTTGCTCCTTCGGGAGCCCGGTGCATGAGAACAGGGGAGTGGAGTGGGGAGTGCAGTGTTCAGAAGATCAGGAGCAGTTGGAAGAAAGAGTATGAGGCCAAAAACGCGTTAGTTGTTTACCTCATGGCAGTCGAAATCTAACAGAATAAAATGTGTTTATAAACATTTTCTCATGCGTATTATAGCTAACTATATCAAAGATACTGAAAAAGTGTAAGGAGATGTTGAGAGCAGGGAAAAATCACTTTCTTTATGGGTAATTAAGGCACTTTAGCTTGAAGGTCAGTTTGGGTTTTGCCATAGAGAGAATGAGGATTGGGATGGGAGAAGAGGTCATTTACTGTAGAAGAAACATGATCAAGAAGCCCCAAATATTCCCTCCCCCAGACAGAGGGGCATGTACAGTCCTGTAGATAATATATTATGCATGAGTTTACTCAGGGGACTGCTAAGCTGCTCAACAATAATGGGTAATTGCCTTAGCAAACGCATCCTCCTATTGCTTATGCACCTCAACAAACACTAAAGGGAAAACGTATTAAGAACAAATGTCAATGCAAAACACATTATTTTTATGAACGTGATTGTCGCATTGAACTGTTGCACAGCACTCTTCTATTAGAAAGTCTATGGATACATCATCGAAAGAAGTAGGAAAATTTCCACTGAAACGCCTTCCTTTTGGATACCTAAACTTGACACCCATGCTGGTGACACATTTTGGCCCAAGTTCTAAAAAGAACAGCATAGGCACTGTGATGGCTAAGATTGTGTGTCAGCTTGGCTGGGCCATGATTCTCAGTGTTTATATGTGATCAGTCCCATGATGGAATCTGCTGTGAGTAGCCAGTCAGCTGAAAGGGAGTTTCCTTGGAGGTGTGGCCTGCATCTGAATATAAGCAGATGTTTTGGCTTTTCGCTCACTCTGGATCCTGCAGCTGCCTCCTGTTTGTCTAACTTCTGGTTCTTGGGATTTGAGCTATCAGCTTATCTGCCAATCTTGAGATTCATGAATCTTCACAGTCTGTGAGTGGAGCCCTGCTCTCTGACCTGCCACTCTTGGGTTTGCCAGCCCTTGTGGCTACGTGATTCAAAAGAAGCCTCTATCCTGATCCATGGACTTGAGATGTTCCAGCCTCTACAATCGCGTGAGCCATTTCCCTGACAACAAATCTCTCTATATATATATTTACACGCTTCACTGGTTTTGCTTCTCTACAGAACCCAGCCTAAGACAGGCTCTTAAACACAAAAATATCTATTTTAAGCCGAAGAGAAACCTCATGGGCCATTAAAATCCCCATATTGCTAAAATTGTTCCCCAAAATTATTTCAAAGCATAGTTCTCTTGTTCAAACTTTTCATGACCTCTCAAATATTTTATTTTAAAACTGTATTTAAAAAATTACATTTTCTCCTATGTAGGTACATTGAAGTTACAAAGAATAATTGCCTTTTGGGCCCTTTGGTTTTGAGCAAAATGTGTAAAAAGTCCTGTCTCAGCATTTGCTCCCCATATTACACAGGGGCTTCCTACTTTTATTTTTTAAGAATAGTATTGGTTTCTAAGGCCTGTGTTTGTTTCTGAATATGCATTTAAACATTATTATATTGGAAACTTTTTAATCCAATATGATAACATAAGCTAAAATGTACTTATGAAAGATAATCCAATTTATAATATTTTTTCAACATTTCCTCATCCAAATTCAAAAGTGCCAAATTAAATATAAAGCTGTTTTATGATATGTGTCATACTAATCTTTCTTTCTTTTTTCTCTCTTTCTTTCTCTCTCTCTCTTCTTGTTCATAGTTCCTTCTTCATCACACTTATATTCTATAGAGAGAAGATAGAAAAGTATGCAAGTAAATTAATAAGATAATTTCAAATACTGAGATATGCTATGAAAAAAATAGCATAATATATCCCAGTTCATTAATCACCAAAAAGGCATAGAAGTTCAAAATGTCTATGAATAAAATAATAGCTATAAAATATGTGAAGCTAAAACTAATTGAACTGAAAGGAGAAATAGACAAATCCATAAACAGATTAGGAAATTTCAGACAACTGGTGTTTCCCAACAATTGGTGGAACACGTGAACAGAAAAGAAGCAACAATATAGAAAACCTGAATAACATCATCAACCAGCAAGAGCTAATTGACATATATATAACCCCCCACCACCCAACAATAAAAGAATACACTTATTTTTTTCCCGAAGCACACATGGAAGATAGATACACCTTAAGAGACCATATTATGGAACATAATAAAACACCAACAAATTTTAAGTAATTTAAATAATACCTAGTGTGTATTATTTCACAATGGAATCAAATTAGAAACCGTTAACAGAAAAATCTCTAAACACTTGGAAACTAAAACCACACTTCTAAAAAAAATCTGTGAATCAAAGGGTAATTATCAAGAGAAATTAAACATTGCATCATACTGAATGAAAATGAGAGTACAATTTATCAAAATGTGTGGGACACAGCTAAAATGGTGGTGAGAAGCAAATTTATAGCACTAATTGCACACATTAGAAGAGAAGTCTCAAATCAATAACTAAGCTTCCATTTCACAGACCAATGCAATGAAGGGCAAAATTAACCCAAAGCAAGCAGAATAATAAAAATAATAATAATAAAAATAATAGCAGAAATCAATTAAATTGAAAACAGAGAAACGATAGAGTAAATAAAGGAAACAAAAAATTTACTCTTTTAAGGGATCAATAAAATTGTCAAACAACTAGCAAGACTGACCAAGGAAAAAGGGAGCAGACATAAATTACTACTATTAGAAATAAGGGGATATCACTACAGACCCTGCAGACATCAAAAAATATTAAGTGAATACTAGAGTCTACACACACTAATTTGATAAATGAAATGGACTGATTCAATGAGAAGCACAAACTAGTACAACTCACCCAGTATGAAATATATAATTTGAATAGTTTTATAACCACTGAAAAACGGTATTTGTAATTAAAACCTCCTCCAAAAAAAGAAATCTCCAGGTCCAAATGGTTTCAATGGAGAATTCTTCTTAAAGTTTAAAGAAGAATTAACATCAATTCTACACAATCTTTTCCAGAAAATAGAAGAGGGAACTTTTCCAATTCACTTTATGAAACTAGGATTATGTTGATATGAAAAACGTATAAACATAATACAAAAAAAAAACCCTGAATAGAAACACGTGCTTATGGAAAACAGCAAAGATCACTGAATAAACAGAGAGATACACTATGTTCATGGAATGGAAGACTCAACATAATAAAGATATCAATTTCCCCAAAATTGATATACATTTTTAATGGAATCTAATCAAAATTCCATGTGCATGCGAAAGCTGGACAATGAATAAAGAATTGGTGCCTTCAAATTGTGGTGTTGGCAAAGAATACTGAATATACCACAGACTGCCAAAAGAACGAACAAATCTGTCTTGGATGAAGTACAACCAGAATGCTTCTTGGAAGCAAGGATGGCGAGACTACATCTCACATACCTTGGACATGTTATTAGGAGAGATCAGTCCCTGGAGAAGGACATCATGCTTGGTAAAGTAGAGGGCCAGTGAAAATGAAGGAGATACTCAACAAGATAGATTGACACAGTGGCTGCAACAATAGGCTCAAGCATAACAACGGTTGTGAGGATGGCGCAGGACTGGGCAGTGTTCTGTTCTGTTGTACATGGAGTTGCTATGAGTCAGAACCAACTTGATGGCACCTAACAACAACAACAATCAAAATCCCAGAAGATATTGATAAGATATATAGATATGTATGTCTAGATATAAATAAGAGTATTTTAAAAGTAAAAAATAGCTAAAACAATTCTGAGAAAAAAGCATCTTTCTATCCATTTCAACACCTGTTATATAGCTTGTTTTTGTTGTTAGGTGCCATCAAGTCAATTTTGACTCTTTTGACTCACAGTAACCCCATGTGACAGAGTATAACTGCTCCATCTGGTTTTCTAGGCTGTAATTCTAGGCTGTAATCTTTATGGGAACAGATTGCCAGGTCTTTCTCGGACAGAGCCACTAGCTGGGTTTGAACTGCTGACCTTTCGGTTAGCAGCCAAGCACTTAACTGTTGCACCACCAGGTCTCCTTATATAGCTACAGAAATAAAACCTGTGTGGTATTGGTGGAGGAATAGATATATAAATTAAGGGAACAGAATAGGGAACCCCAAAATAGACACACACAAATATACCCAACTGATTTTTGACAAAGATAGAAAACCAATTCAATGGAAGGGAAGTAACCTTTTCAACAAAAAGTATTAGAACAATTGGATATCTATAGGTAAAAAAAAATGAACTTCTACTTAAGTCTCACACCTTAGACAAAAAATTATCTCAAAATGGATCACTGACTTGAATGTAAAACTTAAAAAGTAGCTAAAACAATTTATATATGCTAAAACATGCATATAAGGCTAGACCAAGAGTTCTTAGACTTGACACCAAAAGCACAATCCATAAAAGGAAAAAATAAATTGGACCTCATCAAAACTAAAAACTTTACTCTGTGAAAGGCCTTGTTTAAAAGAGGAAAATTCAAGTTACAGGCTTGGAGAAAACATTTGCAAATCACATATCTGACAAAGGATTAGCATATAAAATGTCTTACGCTGGGTTCTCTAGAGAAGCAAACCAGCAAAGCATCTATATATATACACACATACACACACACACACGCACGCACACACACACACACACATATATTTAGAGAGAGATTTGTATCAAGGAAATGGCTTACATGGTTGTAGAGGCTGAAAAGTCCCAAGTCCGTGGTTCAGGCTGGAGACTTCTCCTGACTCACGTAGCTGCAGGGGATTGCAAACCCAATATCAATAGGTCAGACAACAGGCCTCTGGCTCACAGGCTGTGGAGGATGACGAATCCCAAGATGGGCAGGTAAGCTGCTAGCTCAAGTCTCAAGAATGGAAGGTCAGATGAACAGGAGCCAGTTGCAGGATCCACAGTGAGCAAATGCCCACAAGCCTTATGAGAAAGTCCACCTATATTGGATGCAGGACATATCCCCAAGGAAACTCCCTTTCAACTGACTGGCTACTCACATCAGATCCCATCATCATTGAGATGATTACACCATTATACAACTGCCAACCTACCATCATAACTGCCAAACCACTGAGAATCATGACCCAGCCAAGTTGACACACAACCTTAACAATCACGTAAAATATATAAAGAACTCTAAAAAGTTGTGTTAAATAAACAATCCAACTAGAACATGAGTGAAACACATGAACACTCATTTCACCAAAGAGGCTATACATATGGCAAATAAGCACATAAAAAGATGTTCATTAAACATTAAGGAAATGCAAATTAAAACCACAATAAAATATCACTACACACCTATTAGAATGGCTAAAATAAAAAATAAAAACAATACCAAATGCTGGAGAAGATGCAGAAAACTAGATCAATCATACATTGCTGGTGGGAATGTAAAATGGTACAACCACTTTGGAAAACCATTTGGCAATTTCTTTAAAAAATAAACATACAACCACCATACAACTTAGGAATTGCACTCCTGGGCTTTTATCCCAGGGAAACAAATAACTTATGTTCACATGAAAAAACTGTATATGCATGTTTGTATTAGCTTTATTCATAATAGCCCTGAACTGAAAACAACCTAGATGCCCTTCAATGGATGAATGACTAAACAATCTGTGGTATACCCATATAATGGCATACTGCTCAACAATAAAAAAGGAACAATCTGAATGAATCTCCAGAGATACATGCTAAGTGAAAATTTGAAAAGGCTACATACTATATGACTCTATTTATAAAACATTCTGGAAAAGACAAAATTATAGAAATGGAGAACAGATTAGTGATTGCCAGGGCGTAAGGACTAGAGAGGAGTAAGAGGGACATGGGTGTGGTTGTACCATGGTAACCTAAAGTGTTCTTATGATGATGGAAATGCTCCGTATCTTGATTGTATCAATATAAGTATCTTGGTTGTGATATTGTACTATAGTTTTGTAAGATGTCACCATTGGAGAGACCTGGATAGAGGTTCCACATGATCACTCTGTATTATTTTACAACTGCAAGAAAATCTAGTTATCTCAAAATAAAAAGTCTAAGTTTGGGGCCCTGGTGGTGCAGTGGTTAAGAGCTACAGCATGCTACGCTGCTAACCAAAAGGTTGGCAGTTCAAATCCACCAGCCGCTCCTTGAAAACCCTATCGAGAAGTTCTCCTCTGTCCTATAGGGTTGCTATGAGTCAGAATCAACTTGATGGCAATGGGCATAAGTAAAAAAAGAAAGAAATTTTAGAAAGCATCTGCTTGTCTTAGGCTATGTTCTCTAGAGAAGCAAAACCAGTGAAGCTTATATGTATATATATATATATATATAAGTATATATATATGTGTGTATATATATAAGTATATATATGTGTGTGTATATATATATATATATATAAGTATATATATATGTGTGTACATATATATAGAGAGAGATTTGTATCAAGGAAATGGCTCATGCAGTCGTAGAGGCTGCAAAGTCCCAAGTCCATGGGTCAGGTGTCAGGCTGGAGGCTTCTCCTGACTCATGTAGCTGCAGGGGCTGATGAACCCAAGATCAGCAGGTAAGACAACAGGCTGCTGGCTCAAGTCCCAAGAACCAGAGGTCAGATGATGCTAGGCCAGATGCAGGATCCATCATGGACGTGATTACATTATATCATATCTCATTATGGAGGTGATTGCATCATTACATAGCTTCCAAACTACATGGTAACTGCCAAACCACTGAGAGTCATAGCCCAGCCAAGTTGACACACACCCTTAACCATCATACTCCTTTATACTCAAAATTCAGGGAAAAAAAAAAAAAATAGACCTTTTGAAAAAAAAATCAAAGACAGGATCAAATGATGATGAAATTGCAAACTGTACAAAGAAAATCAGAAATTGATTAGAAATAGTTTAGAGATAATAAAATGTAAACATAGAATTGAAATCAGTAGCAGACGCAATAAATCACAGAATCAACACTATAGTAAGTAAAACCAGTGATGTGGAGAACATGATGAATGTGGCAGTGGCCGTGAAGATGGTCTTTCTGACCTACAACTTCAGAGAGGGTAACTGGCCAACAGCCCCAGGACTGGGCTCTGAAATCCATTACTGCTTATGTGACACTATGCTTCATATAGGTTTTTTCCTCAGCTAACGACCACTCGTGGCAGGAAGACATGGACCTCCTTTAAGGCTGGTTTTGGCTTGGTAACTTTTCAAGAGCCTCGTCACAACTTCTTTCGACTGCACATATTCTAGGAAGCTTCCACTCAACCTTCCTTTCCGTTTTCCTTCGCTGGAGGGTCAGACTTGCTTCATGGTCTGATGGTTCCTCCAGCCTTATCTGGCTCTCTCCCCATTTTCTCTCACACAGTTGGTTTCCTTAATAAAATCCTTGGACATTTAATCCCATCTTGGCTTCCACTTCTTGAAGGACCTGAACTAACACAGATCTACCAGGACGTTATGGTGCTAGGTACAGTTAAGGGATGATGTAAGACATGTTAAAAATGCTATAAATTGCAAGTTATAAATTAAAATTCAATAGTTGAAAATAAGGCAACTACCCCTAGCCAATGAAAAGAACACCAGTGGCCAGATGGCTAGCCCTCAGGCAGGTTTCTTTTCTGCTTCAGCTGAACAGCCCCCTAAAAAGGATCTCTACATACTGACATTTGAGGTCTGGTTAGGAATATGACATTACTTGTCAGATAACAGGATTTCCTGCGCTTCCAATTGGTTTCTGATATCCCATTCTTAAGTACAAGGGACCAATGATCATCAGCTACTGAGAAAAGCTTCTAACAAGGAAGAAAGACGTTGAAATAAATAAATGGAAAAGGCTAACTGGAGCAATCACAAAGTAGGAACCAGGGGGAAAACAAATCTTAAAAGAAAAAAGTAATTAGAATCCTCAGAGACATACATGACATTACTTCCATAAAATAAAGATATGCTACTTTTTAAACTAAACAACCAGAGATCATAAGAGAGCTCTTAGAAACTGATAGAAAAATGCTTCTGAAAAAACTCAATCTAAAAATTGGAAGCTGAAGGCAAGGAAATCTCTCCCAAAGTAGAACCAAAAAGCAAGGAAATGGAAAAATAGGGAAAAAAAGTCTTAGGACTTCTTATGGGTAGAATTGTGTTTCCCAAAAATATGTGTTGCCAATCCTAACCCCTATACCTGTGGTGGAACCCTGGTGGCACAGTGATTAAGAGCTACAGCTGCTAACCAAAAGATCAGCAGTTCAAATCCACTAGCCGCTTTACGGCAAGAGAGTTTTATCGGTGTGGTTATAATCGTATTTTGGAATGGGTTTTCTTTGTTATGTTAATGAGGCAGTATTAGTGTAGGGTGGGTCTTAAGTCAATCTCTTCTGAGGTATAAAAGAGCAGATTGAGCAAGCAACCAAGCAAGCAAGCTCAGATGGGAGAAAACAGATGCCCTGCCACATGAGATCTCCAAGGAACCAAGAAACGGAAGCTGAAAAGAGATAAGGACCTTCCTCCAGAGCCAACAGACAGAGAAAGCCTTCCTCCAGAGCCAGCACCCTGAATTCACACTTCCAGCCTCCTAAACTGTGAGAAAATAAATTTGTTTGTTAAAGCCATCCACTTGTGATATTTCTGTTACAACAGCACTAGATAACTAAGACAGGACTGATCTAAAAGGTTTTAAAAGTGAAAAGGGAAACATAGAGGCAAAAAGTTATAATACAATTTCTAACTTAAAAGTTTATAACACAATTTATAAATAACACAAGCAAAATTTTCCAGAATTGATAGACATACTCTACAAATTAAAAGTATTCGTTTAGTGCTCAGCGTAAGGAATTGGAAGAAAGGTGGGACACATTGTTATAAAAGTCCAGCAAACCAGTGATGGAGTATCTTAAAATCTTTAATATGAAACAGTACAATCAATATCATTTTATTAATGCTTAACATATTCTAACATAAGGTACTCTATAAAAAATGGAAAAACATTGAATACAGAGCAGTGATTCTTCAGATGCATGGATGATTTGTCGTTCACTTGACATGTTCTGTAAGTTTTTATGTAATCATGCATTTCTCTAGGCAGACTCAGAGCTTCCAGAAGCTTCCTTTATAGGTCTATGATATGAAGGAACAGATAGAAACCTGCGTGGATAGACGCATACACAGATGGATTGATGGAAGGATGGAGGGAGGGATTAAGGAGGGATGGAGGGACGGATGGAGGGAGGGTGGATGGACGGATGGAGGGAGGGTGGATGGATGGATAGATGATAGATGGATAGATAGGTAAGTTAGATGTTAGAGAGGAAACATGAATACTTCTCAAACGATATATCTAAGACTTATTTTTTTCTTTTTAATTCAGTTATATGATTTGGACAGCCTTGGACACTATTGAAGCTAGAGATCATAGAGTTAAGACCCCAGGTATCGAAAGAGATCTATTTGACAATATCACCTACCCAGAATATACTCACCAACTCAAAAATTAAAATCAGAGAGTTTTAGAGCTAAGCCAAATATATGATGCTGTACAATAACTGGCACTGCTTTTGTGATACTGTTACAAACCACATTCACAACCACAATTTTGTTTGTTACTTCAACAGTATTTTGATTTATGTAATCCAGGTTTTCTTATTATAATTGATGTACAATTCTCTACATGTTCTAAGAAAAACTCCACAGGGAAGTACTCAGCAAACCAGGAATGACAAAAAGATACAAATTTGTCAATGTTTATTAAAAAGAAATTTAAGTCAGTGCTCATCAGTGGAAATGACTGAATAACTGAATTGATTTTTTCCTTGTTTTTAGGAATCTGAATTACGAACACCTTACCGAAAGCCCAACAGTAATGACTCAGTGACATTAAAGGAAGCAGATATTATTTTTAACCAGTTTCTGAAGAAATGAAGTTATTCCCTTTTATCACAAAAAAAATTGTTTTTACAATGCATATTGATTTTATGGACTATAAAACAGCACTTTTTTTTAATAAAACTTAGAATTTATCACACAAAAGAATGTAAAAATAAGCCATAATCTTACATATAGCAAGATGAAGGTTTTGTTACAGTTTTTCCAATCTTTTTGTCTGTCTGCATAACAAGATCATGAAATTTTATATATTTAATTAACTTTAATAAATTTAAATGTTAATAAAAATATTTATATATTGTGTTATACACTAACCTGCCTAAACAATAAAATAATGAAACATATTTTAAACTTTCCTTGATAATCCTGGGGCCTGATTACAAATTCCAATTGTTGTTTAATGACATTCTCAACAGAGCAGCCCTGGTTCCTTGCTCTGGTATTCCTCACTACTCTTCTTTTAAAATACCTATCCGTGATTGTGGGTTTTTATAGGTTGTTTTCTCATCTATGAGCCAAGACTTTAACAGATAATTTTTTTCTGCCAGAAGAGTACTAGTCCCTGGTAATCTCTGTTTCTAACTTAATGCCTCTAATTTTCTGTGGGCTAGAAAATCGCATAGAAAACGCCAAACGAAACCCATTCCTGTAGAGTTGATTCCAACTCATAGCGACTCTATGGGACGGAGTAGAATTGCCCCGTAGAGTTTCTAAGGAGCTGCTGGTGGATTTGAACTGCAGACCTTTTGGTTAGCAACTGAGCTCTTAACCACTGTACCACCAGGGCTCCAGAGAATCACATAGCTTAGCTTATCATAACAATGACTTGAGCAATTATTACAGGTGGCATTTTCTGACCACTTACTTCATCCCAGGCAATTGCTGCTATAAACGCTTTACAGCTTTGTAATAATTGAATGTGAAACTCAGGATTAGCAGAGGTTAAGTAATTTGGCCAAATTCATAGAGGAAGACACCTACTTTTGAATTGGAACTGATAGAGTCTGAAATCTGGAAAAGGGAAATGGTATTTTGGAAATTTTAATCCTGGATAACTGGTAGGATGGCTACGCCATACATCTCTGTGGAAGGTGAGATGATTTTAGGATGAGTTTTAGAGGTTGTACATACAAGGACATTGGCAAGGCAATGAGCAGCACTGAGTCACACAGTGAGACAATCCCTTTTCAATTCTGCTTCAATTTTCCTGATTGTATCAAGGAGAAAGTCTCAACTGGTGCTAACATGTTTTCAACACCTTGTTCAAACTTGCTAAAGCATCTATTTGCCAAAAAGAGAGCAGGTCTCAGATATAATGCCTTCAGCACGCTATAGCACCTAGCTAGAATTTACTCACATTTTGTTTTCTTCGTTTATTTGTAGGGATAATGCCAGTTTATTAAAAATGGTACTGATTTCCCCTTTATAGGTGTTATGTTTTTCTTTTTAAATAAGATTATTTAAATTTTTAAAGGTGCGCTAATTTTTAAAAGTTAAATAATAACAGACGGGTCACAAATATGGTAGAAAAAAACACCCTGTTGGCACATAAATAATTAAATATTAAACTATGGACCTAGTAGGAGAAAAATTAATTTTACAAGTGAGAATATATCCATTGAAGGGATATAATTTTCCATGCCTATAAAACATGAGTGCAAGGTGGATGAAGTGCTCTAAACGAGAAGTATGCAGATTCTCTTGGCTGCTGCGTTTCCTGGCCTGCTTCTCAGAGGTCTAAGTCCCAGCAGGCCTGGTGTGTTTGTGGTGTGCTAGAGTCAGTTCATACCAGCTTGTGAGAAGTGGTGGGTACATTTTCAAGAATTTTGTGGACTAATTGTTAGACACAGACATTATTAAAAATTAACTTACAATTAAAAAATTATGTTGAAAACAAAGGTAATAAATACTCAAAACTCACTCTTTCCTAATTATTTTACTGCTATCTTTTCTCTTGAAGTATTTTATGCCTATTGTATCTGAAGGTTGCTATGAGTCAGAATTGACTCGAAGGCAATGGGTTTTTTAATGGGTCTCTGGAGGGGAACTGCACATCTCTTCCCAACTCCAAGTTCAGTTGGTAGATTGAAATTGACCAGGATGGGAATATTTACACCATGGTAGACAGCAAAAACTACATATTAGCAACACTCCCAGCCTCCATCTGCCAGACAGACAGTTGTTAAACATTTATCAACCCACTTCTAGGTTTAAGAATCATGGCAACCTAATGTATAATAGAACAAAATGTTGCTCAGTCCTGCATCATCTTCAAGATCGTTGGTATGCTTGAGTCCATTGTTGCGACCGCTGTGTATCTTGAGTGCCTTCCAACTAGGGAGCTCCTCTTCCATCAGAAAACATCCCATGTGACCCTTCGGGTTTTCTTTGGCTAATTTTCGAAAGTAGATCGCCAGGCCTTTCTTCCTAGTGTGGAAAGGAATGGCAGGTAATTGAGAACTCATTGGCCAGACATAAATGGTAGGTATTAATCATGTTTTATCTGGGCATTTTGTGGAGAAACTCTGCCTCCTGTCTCCTAATTAAGAATAGAAGACATATCTTCTAAATATTTTTTCTTGTGACAAAGGAAGCCAATCTACTTTTGTTTACATCATTACTCTTTAATTAAAAATGCATTTATTTCAATAATATCTTGGCAAGAAGTAGTATTCAAAAGGTTGATTACTTTCCTCAATGATATGAACTTATTCATAAAACCCATAAAATGTAAAAGAAGCCAAAGTAGAGTGATGAAAATGTCAGTTGTCGTAACAGAATTTATGGCTTTGGTTTTAATACTTGGAGTGTTTTGAAAATATCTTGTCTCTTATCTTCCGCACACAGTGGCTCTTATTCAGCTGAAAGAGAGGTTAAGTGAGAAATGAGTTGGCTCGCCAAGGATGCATTTGTTCCACCCACCCCTGACTCCCAACACACATATACACTAACACACTCTCTCTGATGTTAATTTAGTTTGAAAAACTATCAGGAAATACCATCATCAATTTCTCCTCTTGCAAAAGTGATTATTCTTGCTTGACTGCCCTCTGCTGGCATTCTTGAAATATACACTTTGCCTCTACTTTCAGGGACAGGTTGTAGGTGGTATGTAACTGAATAATGTGAGCAGTCTCTTCAAGGCATATTACGTGCAGAAGTCCAGGTATGCAAGATGAGAAGTAAAACTGAGTTAAGCATTAAATGCAGTGGTCAAGTGTTGATTTAATTAGCCATGAAAAATAGGCAGGTTTTGAATGGATCAAAGAAAACAATTATACATAATGGGTGAACTGAAAACAATTGGCTATTACTGAAAGAGAGGAATGCTTTAATTAAACTAAAAGATAGACCTAATGTTAAATGAGGTGGTTACAAAAGCTCCACACACACACACACACAAAAAAAAGCTGCTTAACTACTGAGTGTAATAAGAGAGATCAGAAGGAGTGCTTAAATGGACCTAATAAAAAAATACGACCTTATTAAAATTGTATTACTATTATTTAAAACTATAGCAAATCTTTGCTGTCTTCTGCAAGCAAACCCACTACATTTATGAATATGTTGAGAAAATATTTAGGATTCTCATTTATTGTTAATTCTGATACAAAGATATTGTTTTTGCCTACTTAATAAGATGACATTTCTTATGTTATTTGGGGAAAATTGTTTTAGAGAGAATAATGGTTATGGCAAATCTGATCTTATAATGTACTAGTTTAGCATATACTTATCTCTGTATTTGTAAGGCTGTCTGGAATTAAAAGAATACAGATGAACTGGGAAATAGGTTGAGCTGGTGGTAGATCATGCGCCACGGGACTCACGTTTGAACAGTATCACTGTGGAATATTTTTAGTACAAAGATCAAATCCTTCATCTGAGGAATGAGTGCCAGTAAATAGAGCAGACTGCTACTAGAGCATTTGCTGTTCCAAGTCTGAACCTTGATTTCTGTCACCAACATCCTTTTACGTCATTGTCGGTGTTAGACATGAACAAGAGAAATGGGGGAGGGAGGGACGAGGAGGAGGCAGAAAACTGAGATAATTAACACAAGGAAAAGAGCAGAACAGCCTCCTCGCACACCGTTTTGTTTCATTCCTGTCTGCGTGCAGATCGGACTCTGTAAAGTCAAGCTCGTAATAAGCCAAGTGTTCCCGGTTAATACACGGTATCTGCATCACTGAACATTACTACGTAAGTATGCAGAATGGACAGGACCATTCTTGGAAACAATGCTAATTCAGTGGTTATGGAGGTTACTTCTTTTCCAGTAAAAGCTAGTAACTAACAACTAAGTCATTTTTCCCATCGTAAAAATGACAGTTATGTGCTTTAAACTGAGGCACCAAAGGGAAGTAAGGAGGTTATAGAAACTTCTTCACTTTCCTAGACAAAATGCTCTCTATTCCATTGCCACCGCCCCCACAGTGATCACACAGCTAGCACGTTTCTGATACTAATTTGAAAGGAAAATCTGACGGCAGAGTTGGATGGCAGACATGGAATTTGATTTAACTTTTTGAGTGTCACAAGGCGAACACATAGTCATTAGAGTTTTCCTATGCACTATAACAATCCAAGACTTTGCAGAGTAAAGTATGATGAAAGTTCGTAGTATAAGTGGCCTTATACATTCAGATTTTGGGGAAGTGTGTACATGCTAAGTTTTCAAAATTATTGATTTCTATTTCAGAGTGAGAATATTAAAATACTATTTAGTTTAATGTCTTGCTCTTTAGATGAAGTAGAACCTATTTTATACAAAGGACCAATATTAGCAGAGTATAAACACAACGAATAACTACAATGTATTCCATTTTAAAACGTCCCCCTTGCTGTGCTAATCATTTTACCAGCATTATATCATTTAATTTGAGAAATTAGGTGAGGTGGCTACTTAATTAGCTCCATATTACAGATAAGAAAACTCAGGCTGGGAGGCCCGAGGTGACCCAGACACTAAATGCTAAAATGGAACTCTAACACAGCTCTTTCTGAGGCTGAGGGCAAGACTCTGAAATTCATATCACATCAGTGATATCATCATTATGTCTCTGAAAACACTTGTAGTCTCCTTATGTGTCCCTATCCTGGTGGTGAGGACAGTGGTGCTTCCGTGGTATAAATCTCCACTTTCATGCCAGAGACCCAGGTTCGATTCCCAGCCAGTGCACCTCATGTGCAGCCACCACCCTTCTGTCAGTGGAGGCTTGCATGTTGCCATGATGCTGAATATGTTTCAGCAGAGCTTCCAGACTAAGACAGACTAGAAAGAAAGACCTGGTGATCTACTTCCAAAAAGTGTTTAATTCCACTGGGCATGGGGTCACCATGATGACAGCTAACAATGCTAGTTACCGATTGGGAAGAGCAGAACTCCCATCTATTTAGGTGCTTGGGAAAAGGGGGTGCTTGGGTGCTTTTAATATGTTGGCTAACTAAAAGAAACCACATATGACATTGCTAGATTACCAATGTGCAAGAATTATGAGAAATTATACACAATGCTGAAACAGAATGGAAGAGAATTTTCATCCTTTTTGGATACATTTCCATTGTCTATGGGCCATTATCTTTGTTCATGTTTCCAGAAAACTATTCTGGGGGAATGATCTGACAGACAGCCGCTCCCCAAGCAGCACGCCCCTTTCTCCACTCCAGTCTCCCCGCAGCATCTGCATTGGGCATGAGCCCGGATCCATATTTACGAGACATATGTAGACACTTTTCCCTTTCTTGGCAAATGCATAAATAGAATCCTAATGTCTACATGTAGGTACTATATAAATACAAAGTTGTGCATACTCCGTGGATGTCATGCATCATTTATCAATGTATTTTTAGTGTCACCAACACATTTACATATGCTGTCACGTTTCAAACTGCACCTCAACAGAGTGCCTTTTTCAACATGAACTCGGCAGCAGGCAACATCATCCTTCTAACATTTTCACCACGAACGAAGACCAAAAAGCAAGAAAATAAACCCAGAAATAGAAGACAAATTTAAAATGGATACTACTTTATTAATATGCTCTGAAGATAACCATAGAATTACCTAGAGCAGAAGACTGAATCTTTTGCTTTATAATTAGATTCATGCAATCATTTAAATGGAACTATTATGCCGAGGTTTCCAGGATGAATGTTAACACCTCAGCTGTTGTCTAGAGGAGATAGAGATACACAAACCACCATTTACAGGTCTGTGTTTGCCGAGGTTTCCAGGATGAATGTTAACACCTCAGCTGTTGTCTAGAGGAGATAGAGATACACAAACCACCATTTACAGGTCTGTGTTAAATGCCTGTAAAGTATGGTAGCAAAACAGGAAGGACACTTTAAATGTCACTAAGAGGTCAGAGAATCTTCACTTGGAGAGATAACATTTGGGTTGGCTCTTGGAGGATGAATACAAGTTTGGATTTTCTTTTGTATCACACTTTCAAAAAGCTAGAAATTACTTAACCTAATGGATCAAGTCCAAGATCAAACATTAGAAATTCATTGAGCTAACAGATAAAGTCCAAGATACTTGGATTTCTCAACAAGTGTTTGGAATTTTTAAAATTCAGCAAATTAGAAGTGGAGGAACAATTTGCCTTTCTTTCCCTTAACATGTCTTCCTTTGACCTTGTATTACTGTGCTATCAGAATGGCAAATCAGTTTAAGAGGTTCGTGGTAGAACTATACTAAGAGTTTTTCAAAGCTTCTTCCTTGAGAAGCAGAACATTTTGTTGTATGAATATTACTTTGAATACTAGGTGTCATGGATTGAATTATGTCCCCCCAAAAATGTGTGGGTCATGATTCCCAGTATTGTAATCTGATGTGATTTCCTTATGTGTTGTAAACTCTGTCACTATGAGGAGGTTATGCTGATGAGGTCTGTAAGATTGGATAGTGTCTTAAGCCAATCTCTTTTGAGATATAAAAGAGAGAAGCGAGCAGAGACACATGGGAACCTCCTACCACCAAGAAAGCAGTGCTGGGAGCAGAGCGCGTCTTTGGACCTGAGGTTGTTGTGCAGAGAAGCTCCCAGACCAAGCAAAGACTGATGACATGGACCTTCCTCCAGAGCCGACAGAGAGAGAAAGCATTCCCTTGGAGCTCATGTCTTGAATTTGGACTATGAGAGAATAAGCTTCTCTTTGTTAAAGCCATCCACTTGTGGTATCTCTGTTATAGCAGCACTGATAACCGAGACAGAATTTGGTACTGGGAGTGGGGTGCTGCTCTAACAGATACCTAAAATGTGGAAGTGGTTTTGAAACTGTGAATGGATAGAGGCAGGGCAGCAGCAGAGAACCAGCAGTGGCAGAACCAGGAGACCAGTGCGAGACAGCGCTGGAGCCAACCCACAGAGCGAGATAGCTGACTGTCTGTGCATAGGAGGCTTTCTGGTGGAGTGGGGTGCCTCCGGGTACTTATCAGTGGAGCTACAGAGCTTTGGAACACTTGCCCCAGCAGCGCAGATGCAGGCTTGAGGCCGGAGGGCCAAGAGGCCACAGAACACAGAAGTTGAAGAGACAAGGAACATAAGAAGCTGAGCTGCCTCAGTATCAAAAGGTATGGCTGAGATCTCTAGGGTTTCAAAGGGTGGAGCCATGGCCTCTGGTGTTTCTAAGGGTGGAGTTGTCACTCCGATGGACTAAAGCCGAGGGAGCAGAGTTGCTGTCCCAGTGGGCCTGAAAGGCAGAGCTGAAGCCCAGGGCCAAGGGGCCTCCACTCAGAATCAAGACTGTGGCCAATACCTAGAGTCTGGAGGGCAGGGCTATTGTGTAAACTGTCTCAGAGAACAGAAGATTATTTTCAATGCCTTGAGGGCTAATGTGATGTGTTCTGCTGACTTGCTTTGTGCCTGTTATCCCTTTTTCTCCTCCAGCTTCTCCCATTTGTAATGGAACTGTCCGGCTTGTGCCTGTTCTGCCATTGTACCTTTGGAAGCAGATAACTTGTATTCGAGATTTCACAGATGAGGAGGAATTTTTGGATTTTGGACATGGAGTTGATTTAAGACTTTTGCTATGATATAATGAAATGAATGTGTTTTCCATGTTGCAAGGATGTGATTTTTTGGGGGCCTAAGGGTGGAATGACATGGATTGAATTATGTCCCCAAAAAAATGTGTGGGTCATGTTTCCCAGTATTGTAATCTGATGTGATTTCCTTATGTGTTGTAAACTCTATCACTATGATGAGGTTATATGTGATTTCCTTATGTGTTGTAAACTCTATCACTATAAGGAGGTTATTTTGATGAGGTCTACAAGATTGGATAGCGTCTTAAGCCAATCTCTTTTGAGATGTAAAAGACAGAAGCGAGCAGAGACACATGGGAACCTCCTACCACCAAGAAAGCAGTGCCAGGAGCAGAGTGCGTCTTTTGGACCTGAGGTTGCTGCACAGAGAAGCTCCCAGACCAAGGAAAGATTGATAACATGGACCTTCCTCCAGAGCCGACAGAGAGAGAAAGCATTCCCTTGGAGCTCACGCCCTGAATTTGGACTTGGAGCCTACTGGACTATGAGAGATAAACTTCTCTTTGTTAAAGCCATCCATTTGTGGTATCTCTGTTATGGCAGTGCTAGATGACTAAGACACCACAAGTGAAACATAAAGGCAGAGAGCTACTCTGGTTGAAGTGAAGGATAGAAGGAAAAGACCACCTATGTGGTACTGTTTGAAAAAATCCCTGGACTTGGTAACAAAGTGTATTTTTTTTAAACCATTTCTCTAAGTCCTTGAATTGCTTTTAACTTGCAGAGTTGTATCTGAAAAAGTCTGACTCAACCCAGTATGCTTCACCTGCTCTGTGGAATCTTGCAGACCTAGGAAAGATCTGCTGTGTGTGTCCTCAATCTCTTTCCTCTAGTGGCTGCTTCAGTTACAAGTGTTCTGTGCTAGGTTCAACAGTGGCTTTCAAAGTACAGTGCAAGCAAGAATCCCCCAAGAAACATGTTAAATGCAGATTCCTAGGGCCCATCTCCATACTTTGGACATGTTGTCAGGAGGGATCAGTCCCTGGAGAAGGTCATCATGCTTGGTAAAGTACAGAATCAGTGAAGGAGAGGAAGACCCTCAACGAGATAGATTGACACAGTGGCTGCAACAATGGGCTCAAGCATAACAACGATTGTGAGGATGGCGCAGGACAGGGCAGTGTTTTGTTCTGTGGTGCAGTGTCGCTATGAGTGGGAGCTGACTTGACGGCACCTTACGACAACAACCTAACAGGGCCCGTCTCCGGCGCTATCGATCCTAATAGACCTGGGGAGGGGCCCAGATATCTCTATGGTTGGCATGTACTCCAGGTAATTACGATGCAGTGGCCTATTTCAAGAAGCAGAGTCTAAAAGTATAGAACTCAGTGAGGACGAAGGGGATTAAGAGAATAAAATAATAAATGGAAAGGAAAAGAAGAAAAAGAAGAGCATATGGTAATTTCAGATGCCAACAAAAATTGTCTAGTGGGACGCGTGATAAAATTGATACCGGTGTGCCAACCTCTGCTTTAGGACAATAATTAAAAGATGCATAATAAAGATCTTTAAGTAGGCTTTTCCAAGTTACAAGCATTCAGTCAATCTCTCCCTCTCTCCTTCTCTCTCTCTCTACCTACCTACTTACCTACCTACCGATCTATTTATCTATCTTTAAAATGGTATTATTTTGTTTTTTATACAGAAACTCTGCAAATCTTTTGGTAAACACATTCCAGAGATTTAGTATTACATAGTCTTTTGTGAGATGTATTTTATGTAGAAGCAATCAGAATATATAGACGCCAATTTGAATCCTGCTTTGTCCCTTAATATTATTTCATAAGCATTTTCTTTACTGTTTTGCATCTTTTTATAGCACCTCCATTAAAAAAGGATGAAGAGTAAAAGACTGAATCCATATAAAACACATAATAGTCTGAATGGCACACAGCAAGTAGTCAATAAACTATAGCATTGTTATATGCCCTTTTCCCAATTTGGGAATATTTAATAGATGCCCAGAAGTGAGTTACTGGTTCTATGTGTGTGAACATTTTAAGATTTTAAAACAAGTTTTGATTTGATATTTGATACATTGCTTTATAAAAGAGTCATTTATGCCACTAACACTGTTTGAGAATATCCATTTCACTGATCTTCATTAGCACGTGTACTTTATAATTTCTTTAAAGCTGGTGTTTTTTAATTGCATTATTGCATTGTGTGCGGTGTGCGTGTCTGAGTGTGTGTGTGAGAGACAATCATCTGTTTGCGATCTATTCCCATATATTTGTGGAAATTTCAGTATTTTCTTATTGTTTTACATTGACCACTTAATAAAGACATTCATTATTTATCAAACGAGCTGCAAATATCTTTCTAGTTTCCCCTTGCCACTATTATGTCTGGCTATGGGCTTTTAAAAAATGGATAAGTGTTTTTAATTTTCTTGAGATCCTATCTGTAGGCACTAGTGGCTCCGGGGTTAAGCATTTGGCTGCTAACCAAAAGGTCAGCAGTTGGAATCCACCAGCCACTCCTCGGAAACCCCCTATGGCAGTTCTACTCTGTCCTATAGGGTCGCTATGAGTCAGAATCGACTCAACGACAATACGTTCCTTCCTAATATTTGTTATTTCTTTCATTCCTTCATTGCAATCACACGACAATTATATTTTGTTCTTTGCACATAAATCCTGCACTGATTCCTGTTTTATTTCTATAGTGAAAACTATTAGTGTATGTTAATAATGTTAAATAGTTGAAATCAATCAGTATGTAACCTTTTGAAATTAACCTTTTTGACTTGGCATAGTTCTCTGGAGATTCATCCAAAATGTTGTGGACATCAATCTTTTGTTCCTGAGTTTCTGAGTAGTATTCCATGGTATAGGTATACCACAGTTTAACTAGTTACCTGTTGATAGATACCTGAATTGTTTCCAGTTTGGGGACATTACAAGTAAAGCTGCTATAAACAGTCATGTGCAAATTTTTGTGTGGCCATTTACAGAAAAGTTTGCTGGGTCCTGCTGTAGTCGGTGCTGGACTAAATTAGCAGAATTCCAGCCGAGTGCAGAAAGAAGAAACCGTAAAACCAAACCAGTTACCGTTGTCAATTCTGACTCATGGCAACCCCACGTGTGTGGAGGAAAACTGCCTTTCTAGGCTTTTTTAAGGCTGTGACCTTTCAGAAGCAGACAAGGCTTTTTAAGGCTGTGACCTTTCAGAATCAGATCGCCAGGCCTGTCTTGCGAGGCAATGCTGGGTAGATTTGAACTGCCAACATTTTGGTTACTAGTTGAGCATATAGGTATACAATTATGCAAATATGCATTTAGTGCAAATATGGTGCATCTGGGTGGTTATTTGTGTCACCCCACCTAATCGGCTTCTCTGAACAAAACCAGGTGGGACAGTGTTCACTGCCAGCCCTGTCTGCTTCAGTTCCTGCCCACTTATTGCTGATACAGGATATAGTTTTTTCAAGGATGAGGCTCTCACCTTCAGGAAATGTATTTTTGCTGTCTTTTCCTGAGATCGTCTGTTGCTGGGCCCTCTTAACTATCTCATTTTTTATTCTCTTCGCTCCTTCCTACTTCTAAGCTGTTTTTGGCAGATCATATATGTGTCTCTGGGTTATATCTATATCTTAGCTTCACTGCAAATGGAGTTTGCTGGCGTTTTTTTTTTTTTTTTCTCCTTCTAAGTTTCTGTCTTCTTGTTGCTGTTATATGATTTCTAGGAGGAGAAGATAAAAAAAAATGCTGACTTAGGGAGACATTTTCATAGTGGAAATTTTCAACCTGCATTTACTGAGTAGCTAAAGTTCCAATCTTTCATTTTCATACCTCAAAAGAATCAAAATAAGAAGACATACAGTGGTAGACGAGACAACAAAGAACATATTGATAGGGTTTGTTCAGGGGTAACAATTTTCAATTGGCAATTTAGCCTTTATCAGAATACTTTCCAGAGAATTTAAAGAAATTTCCTTTGCATTAGTTAAGCGTTGACTCCAGTTCATTCTGTGACTAGTTGATTTCAGGTAAAGTGCTTTCAAAACTTCCGTGTGATGCATTTATTGTATGTCAAAATGAAGCTATAAATGCCCCATATACTAATTACTATTACTTCCCACGAACACCAACATAATGCTTATGCTGGAAGATTGAACCGGTGTGCTTATTTTAGAGAGTCTGTTTTATAAGGAAAGAAATGTTCTACGTATATAACAGTACTATGCAATTTGGCTGAATCCATCAGACACCTTGTCATAGAAGGTTTTTTTATAGGTCCTTCTGTGACAAAATGGGACTTTGGCACACAGCAAGAGGTGCTACTTATTTTATCACTATTGATTCTAGAATTCCTACTTCATGACCTCTTTTAGTAGGCAAAATAGGAGAGGTTTTTTTTTTTTTTTTTCCCCAGCCAGAAACATGCCCTGGGTCTAACCCACTATCAAAAAAATCATACATGGTTAAAAAAAAAAAAAAAAGATCATCATGTTTTCCACCCAAACTTATCCCATTGTTAATATTTTAGAATATTTCCTGTCAGTTTTTTCCTGTGCATTTTAACTTAATTGGCATCATGCTGTTCAGGTGATGTCTTTGCTTTGGTTTGGTTTGATTTGATATTTTTCAATGTCATTAAAAATCTTCACAAATATTATTCTAATTACTACATAATTTTCTTTAGTTAATCCTGTTGAAGAACATAAAATTAGACCACAAGAAAATAAAGGCATACCATTTTTAGGTAGCAAGATAGGCCATAAAAAGTCAATTGTCCAAAAAGTAATATATAAATAAAATACAGTCTGAATTAGAAGTCCAGAAGTTCTTTAAATTTTTTCACAAAAAAGATAAATGTTCAAAATACCTAAAATATCTGAAAGTATCTAAAAACTATAAGAAAGAATTGTGTGAGATGAGGAATTCTATAAATTAAAATCTATTATTTAGAACAATAATCAAAATAATAAGCTATTAGCATGAGGACAGATCAATCAATAAATCTGTGGGAAAATATCATTTGCGTATACTTAGTAAATAAAAATATAATGAAGATAGTACTTTAATCCAGTAGAGAAAGAGTGGTTTATTTACTAAATATGCTTTCACAACTGGCCACCCACCTGGATAAACAGCAGTCTTGGACCCCCAACCTCACGCAATAAACAGAAATAAATTCCAGATTGACTAAAAGGTTGACTGTTAAAAAATAAATAAAAATAAAAAACCTGATAAGAGAATTTAGGAGAAGGTTTTTATAACTTTATAGTAAAGGAGAGCAATTTAAGCAAGACAGAAAACTCAAAGCCATCAAAGTAAAGGAAATATTTAACTCCATAAAGAGAAGATATTTTTGTATGGTAAAGAATACCAAAAACCAAGTCGAAAGACAAGTCATCGACTGGAGGAAAATATTGCAAAATATATGATAGAAAAAGGATAATAGCCATAATATTATAAAATACCTACAATTAGGTAAGCTAAAGGTGAGTGTCCCGATAGAAAAATATTAAAAGAATACGAATAGGCAACTGACAGATGAAGAAATTCAAAAGGCCAGTAAATATTCCAGAGAATCTATGAAAGATTGCTTCATCTCAGTGATAACAATTAGCTACTCCTTTCACCCATTAGATTGGCAAAATTTTTAACAAAAATGCTGGTGGGTACAGGGGGTGGGGGGGAGGCATTCCCATACATCACTTAAAAATATATATATTTATTTCAAATTAAAAGTAGATTCTGTTTGAGCTAATAATTCCATTTCTGAGAATCTTTCCTTTCAAATTAAAAGCAGTACTAGTAGTAATATGGATTAAAAAAAAAACAAATCCGTTGCCATCAAGTCGATTCTGACTCTTAGCGACCCTAGAGCAATCCTATAGGACACAGTAGAACTGCGCCATAGGGTTTGTAGGGTTTCCAAGGAGTGGTTGGTGGATTCGAACTGTTGACCTTTCGATTAGCAGCTGAGCTCATAACCACTGCGCCACCAGGGCCCCAGTAATACAGATAGGGTTGTAGATTTCTACATACCAAAGCTAAATCCTTTGCCACTGAGTCAATTCTCACTGATAGCGACCTTACAGGACAGAGTAGAACTGCAACATAGGTTTTCCAAGCAGCAGCTGTTGGATTCGAACTGTCGACCTTTTGGTTAGCAGCCGAGCTCTTAACCAGTGTGCCACCAGGGCATCAAATGTTCAGACTGTGATCTCTAAATACCATTCTTTTCTAAAAGGATCTTTGAAGCATTTGTTGCATGAGAAAGCAAGGTAGTTTTTTTCAAAAGCTAGCGTGGTTGTTTTATAAGGATGTATGTGCCAATTCCCCACTAGGAATACTAGCAAATGAAGAGAAAGAAGTAAGCATTTAACCTGTCTTTTCCATGAGAATTAACTGTATTTCAGGGTTGCCAAATAAGCCTGGTTGAAGAAGGAAAATTCTGAAAGAAGAATTCTAGCTAGTCAATGTAGAATGAATGATAGGATTAGGAAAAAAATCACCATTTTTGCAGTCCTTGATGAAGTAATTCAGGGAACGTTTATCAACAGATTTTCAAACTATGATATGAAGGATAGATGGGGAATTGAATGCTTACAGGCTGCCCAAAAACCCCGTCATTGATAACTTTAAGGGACAAACTGTAACTTTACAATGGAGGTATCAGGTTGGTGCCACAAAACCCACTGATGAATCTTAGTATTACTAAAAGTGGAACAACTAGACTTTGGGCCCCTGATATGAGGCAGTGTGGAATGTACCACCGATAAGCTAAGTTGAACCTGAGTGTAGCCAAGTATCTGGCTGTAATGAACAAATTGCTGGAAGTAAGGGAGAGAAAGAAACAAGTTAAATGACAGCACAAAAAAGAAATCAGACAAATCCAGAGTTTTGTATATTCTAAAAGAAATCAGAGGAAACAGATTCAGTTCCTTCAACAAATCTATTGTATTGAAGGATAAAAAGGATGATTTAGAAGATGGCAACAACCAAGTCAACTTGTTGATGCTGTTTTGATCCTGAATCAAACAAGCCAACTATAAGTAGACATTTTAGGAACAATTGGGGGAATGTGAATATGGACCATGTTAGATGATGTAAAGGAATTGTTTAATTTTGTTCAGTGTGATTGTGGTATTGTGTTTATGGGGAGAATGTTCTCATTGTTAAGGAATACATGGTAGATATTTAGGGATAAAATATAATGTTCAAGGTTTGATTCCTAAAATGTGAAGTATAAAATATACATTGAAGACATCAATAATTTTGAATCACAATGATCGGTATATAGGGGTTCATTTTGTTATGTTCTCTACTTCATGTATGTCTGAACAATTTCAAACTCAAAAGTAAAAAACAGAAAACACACCCCAAAAAAGCCCCACTTACCTGAGATTTCAATTTATCACAAATATTGTCTTCTCTCTTACCTTTCAATTTGGTATATTACCTCTTAATTCTTAGTTTTCTATTTTTAGAGTCTCTTTCCTAGTTCTACCCAAACATTTACCTCCTTCTTACCTCAAAGAAACACAGGCATTCCTTGTTTTATTGCGTTTCGCAGAAATTGCATTTTTACAAATTGAAGGTTTGTGGCAACCCTGCATTGAGCAAGTCTATTGAAGCAGTTTTTCCAACAGCAAGTGCTCACTTTGTGTCTCTGTCAAATTTTGGTAATTCTCACAATATTTCAAACTTTTTTATTATTATATCTGTTACGGTGATCTCTGACCAGTGATCCTTGATGTTACTGTTGTAATTGTTTTGGGGCATCACAAACTGCGCCCATATAGGACGGCGAACTTAACTGATAAATGTTGCATGTGTTCTGACTGCTCCACCGACCAGCACTCACCCACTCTCTCTTCCTCTCCTTCTTGCTGTTAGGTGCCGTTGAGTCGGCTCCGACTCATAGTGACCCTATGTACAACAGAACGAAACACTGCCTGGTCCTGTGCCGTTCTCACAATTATTGTCATGCTTGAGCCCACTGTTGCAGCCACTGGGTCAGTCCATCTCAGTGAGGGTCTTCCTCTTTTTCACTGACCCTCTACTTTACCAAGCATGATGTCCTTCCTTCTCCAGGGACTGACCCTTTCTGATAACATGTCCAAAGTATATGAGACGTAGTTTCACCATCCTTTCATCTAAGGAGCATTCTGGTTGTACTTTTTCCAAGACAGATTCGTTCGTTCTTTTGGCAGTCCACAGTCTAGTCAATTATTCTTCGCCAACACCACAGTTCAAAGGCATCAGTTCTTCTTCAGTCTTCCTTATTCACTGTCCAGCTTTCACATGCATATGAGGTGATTGAAAACACCATGGCTTGTGTAAGGCGCACCTGCGTTTTCAAGGTGACATCTCTGCTTTTCAATACTTTAAAGAGGTTGTTTGTAGCAGATTTGCTCAGTGCAATGCATCTTTTGATTTCTTGACGCTGCTTTCATGGGCATTGATTGTGGATCCAAGTAAAATGAAATCCTTAACAACTTCAATCTTTTCTCTGTTTATCATGATGTTGCTTACTGGACCAGTTGTGAGGATTTTTGTTTTCTTTATGTTGAGGTGTAATCCATACTGAAGGCTGTGGTCTTTGATCCTCATCAGTAAGTGCTTCAAGTCCTCTTCACTTTCCTCAAGCAAGGTTGTGTCATCTGCATAACGCAGGGCCTCCCTATTTCCTGAGACACAACAATATTGAAATTAGGCAAATTAATAACCCCACAATGGCCTCTAAGTGTTCAAGCAAGAGGAAGAGCTGCATGTCTCTTATTTTCAATTGAAAGCTAGAAATATTAAGCTTAGACAGGAAGGCATGTCAAAAGCCAAGACAGGCTGAAGTCTAGGCCTCTTGCACCGAACAGTTAACCAAGTTGTAAATGCAAGGGAAAACGTTCTTGAAGGAAATTAGAAGTGTTACTCCAGTGATCACATGAATGATAAGAAAGTGAAACAGCCTTATTGCTGATATGGAGAAAGCTTTAGTGGCCTGGATAGAAGATCAGACCAACCACATCATTTCCTTAAGCCAAAGCCTAATCCAGAGGAAGGCCCTAAATCTCTTCAATTCTATTAAGGCTGAGAGAGGTGAGGAAGCTGCAGAAGAAAAGTTTGAAGCTAACAGAGGTCGGTTCATGAGGTTTAAGGAAAGACATCATCTCCTTAACGTAAAAGTACAAGGTGAAGCAGCAAGTGCTGATACAGAAGCTGCAGCAAGTTATCCAGAAGATCTAGCTGAGATAATTGAGGAAGGTGGCTACGCTAAACAACAGGTTTTCAATGTAGACGAAACAGCCTTATGTTGGTGGAAGGTGTCATCTAGGACTTTCATAGCTAGAGAGAAGTGAATGCCTGGCTTCAAAGTTTCAAAGGGCAGGCTGACTGTCTTGTTAGGGGCGAAAGCAGCTGGTGACTTCAAGTTAAAGCCAATGCGCATTTACCATTCTGAAAATACTAGTGCTCTTAAGAACTATGCTAAATCTACTCTGCCTGTGCTCTGTAAATGGAACAACAAAGCCTGGATGACAGCACATCTATTTACAACAAGGTTTACTGAATATTTTAAGCCCACTGTTGAGACCTTCTGCTCAGAAAAAAAGATTCCTTCAAAATATTACTGCTCATTGACACTACACCTGGTCACCTAAGAGCTCTGATGGAGACGTACAAGGAAATTAATGTTGTTTTCATGCTTGCTAACACAACATCCGTTCTGCAGCCCATAGATCAAGGAGTAATTTAAACTTCCAAGTCTTGTTATTTAAGAAATACATTTTGTAAGGCTATAGCTGTCATAAATAGTGATTCCTCTGATGGATCTGGGCAAAGTAAATTGAAAACCTTCTGGAAAGGATTCGCCATTCCAGATGCCATTAAGAATATTCATGATTCAGGGAGGAGGTCAAAACATCAACATTGACAGGATTTCGGAAGAAGTTGATTCCAACCCTCATGGATGACTTTGAGGGGTTTAAGACTTCAGTGCAGGAAGTAACTACAGATATGGTGGAAATAGCAAGAAAACTAGAATTAAAAGTGGAGCCTGAAGATGTGACTGAATTGCTGCAATCTTGGGATAAAAGTTTAAGGGTTGAGGAGTTACTTCTCATAGATGAGCAAAGGAAGTCATTTCTGTGAACATTGTTGAAATGACAACAAAGGATTTAGAATATTACATAAACTTAGTTGATGAAGAAGCAGCAGAGTTTGAGAGGATTGACTCCAATTTTGAAAGAAGCTCTACTATGGGTAAAATGCTACCAAACAGCATCACGGGCTACTGAGAAATCTTTTGTGAAAGAAAGAGTCAATTGACGTGGCAAATTTCATTGTTGACTTATTTTAAGAAATTGCCACAGCCACCCCAACCTTCAGCAACCACCACCCTGATCAGTCAGCAGCTATGAACATTCAGTGAAGACCCTCCACCAGTAAAAAGATTACGACTCGCTGAAGGCTCAGATGATGGTTAGCATTTTTTAGCAATAAAGTATGTTTTTACTTAAGGTATGTACATTTTTTAAGACATAATTTTATTGCACACTTAATACAGTATAGTGTAAGCATAACTTTTATATGCACTGGCAAACCAAAAAATTCACGTGACTCCCTTTACTGTGATACTCGCTTTATTGTGGTGGTGGAACCAAACCTGCAATATCTCCGAGGTATGCCTGTAGATCTCTTAAGGAACCTTTACCAAAACCAAACCATTTGCTGTCTAGTCGATTTGGTGTCACCACGTGTGTCAGAGTAGAACTGTGTTCCACAGGGTTTACAATGTCTGTAATCTTATGGAATTAGGTCACCTGACCTTTCTTCCATGGTGCCACTGGGTGGATTTGAACTGCTAACCTTTTGGTTAGCAGTCACATGCAAACCATTTGCACCACGTGGGTTGCGTATATGAATAGTTCTCAACTGGGAGTAATTTTGCCCCTCAAGTTACGTTTGACAAAATCTGGAGATGTTTTTGGTTGTCTCAACTGGAGGATGCTACTGGCTTATAGTGGCTGTTTGTTAATTAATTTAGGAACTGATGAAAGAACGAAAATCAGAATAATGTGGTGCAGTGAACCAGGAAACTTTCAAGAGATCATGACTCTCCTTTGTTGACTCTTTAAACAATTTTTATCAGAATATTTTTTCAAGGAGGTAGCAATTCTGAGTATCCATAGGTAGATACTTGAGTAGTTCATTTACTTCAAAATGGGAGTTGGAGAGGCTAAAGGTTTTGTGTTGTAAAGAGCCTACCGTAGGCCAAAATGGGTTGAAATGCTGAAATTCTTCCCTCCAAAGTCTAATTTAGTTTTTATTCTTGATTTGTAGTTGGAACAGTCTCAAAAATTCCCACAGCAGGTACTCTACCATAGTCCAAATACACAGCAGCTCTTGGTCTACGTTATATCATTTTCAGAGTTTTTCCTTGGTTTAATCATTACGAGGAAGGTTCATTTGAGAGAAAAGAGTATTCCAGTTTGGAGGATAAGATTTTCTTCTTCTGTTTTTAAAGGTTTGTTTGCTTTTTTCTTACTTCTGTGTGAGTGAAAATTGTTCCTTCCTTTCTACCCCCTTCTCCCCCATTCCTGTGCTCATCCTCCCATAGGTAAGGTCCATTGATAAATTCCTTCTCTAGTAGACTGGAGGTGGAGAATATCAAAGCATAAACCTCTAATAGGATTTTTCATTGTTTTTATTTAAATCTTTTAAATTTAATTTTTATGCCTCTGAAAATCATAAAGTTACAAAATCATTATAAATAAAAAGGCATATCACTCCACTGGTGCTCAGTACAGCTTAATACACATTTGTTGACCATTCTGTATAGTGAAAAGTGTAAGGGTATTTTTATAATTGTTTTCCCATAAAAAAAGGAAAGGAAAAAAAAAAACAACTTATGGTCCTCTTAAGTCTAACAGGTAAAAGCGAGAAGTCATATTGGGAAATAGCTTTCATTTTCATAAATGCTGTAATTAATCGTTTGAGGAATAAAACTATGGCCATGACCCCTCATGTTCTTTGAAGTTTCCACACCCACTTTTTTGTATGAATTGGGGTGTTAAGTCCTAGTGTCGGTGCCAATTCTAACTTAGAAATTACATTCTTCCCACTCAGAAATCCTTCCTGGAGTTTCAACAGGAGAAATTATTCTTCATTTTCCCTCCTGAAAACTGTTGTGTAATGTTGCTGGCGGAGAGAGGTTGTTTGGTTCCACCCCAAAGGTAGCTGGATTTCAGTGGAGGTTGAAGCCGTATCTATATATAGTATGTAAAAAGCCTAAGGCTAACTGTTGATGAAAAGCACTCTAGATATGTCAGGTATTATTACTACTAAAGCATTATTATTTTAACTTTGCTACAAGTTACAACAAGCCCATAAAATCTGCCCAATGGTACTGCAGGAAGACATGTTTTCTGCTTTCAGTTCTTTGCCTCTAACAGTCTGCTTCTCTTATATCAACATTACCTGTCAATTTTTATTAAGCAGAGTAATTGGAGACATTTCTGAATTTTTTTATTCTAGATGTCCTTGGTGGGAAGTGAAATGACCAGCAAAACCATTAGTTCAGGCTGCATTGTTTGAGTACCACAAAAGAAAGGGGCAAAAAGCAAGTCTTGCCCAGGGATTTAAAAAAAAAAAAAATTAGGAAAAAATAATTTGCTCTAGTCACACTGAGTCTTAAGCACGATTCAGTTGCTACCTGCTGATTTAATCAATCCTTTTCAGTTAAAAATTAAAAATTGGAGTGTAATATGCGTCATGAAAAATTTTAATAAAACACATTGAGATTTTTTTTTCCCTTAATGGGAAATGAAAATGATCTGAAGGCAGCTAGTGTACCTTTTAAAACTTCCTGAAAAAAGGAAAACAAAGTGGTATGAATGCATCAAAGCCTGTTTGCAGTTCTGTGTATTTAGTATAATGTAGAAGCCTTTACTGCTTACCTCTTGGAGTCAGAGATATAAATATGGGTCAAGCGGATGACCGAAGGCCAGCCTTTTAGTTGAGGTATTTTGATTTTGATCTCCGAGAGAACACATAGTTTTGTTCTCCTGTGAACACAAAACCAGTCAGCTCCCTCTCAAACTGCATATTTGGAAGTAAGGGGCAACGAAAAGGGCCTGAGCACAAATTATTGGAAATCCATTTCCATCATCACTGGCAAGTAGAAGCATTGTACCTCTGACTAGCGGAGGGTCAGCAACATCTGTAAACAAAAGATACAACATTCTAATCAATAGGCCAAACAAGATACACGCCATTCTTTGTCAGAATAAAAAACGAGCTTACTACTAATAACCTCTCCTCTGTCATCTATAAGTGGTAGAATTCAGATTTTTCTAACTAGAGTCCTAAAAGTACGGATTCTTTTCTTTTAGGGCAGTGTTATCCAATAGCATTATCATCTGTGATGGTATGAATGTTCTATACCTGTGCTAATAAAGTAGTCACTGGCCACATGTGGCTATTGATCACTTCTGAAATGTGGTTAATGGGATTGAGAAACTGAACTTTTAATTTTATTTAATTTCAATTAGTTTTTCATTTTAATAGCCATGTACGGCAGTGGCTATCATGTTGGATAACTCCATCTAGGCTTCAGGTGAATGAATTAGTCAAAATGGTAGGCAGCTCCAGCCCAGAAGGTATTCTCCCTTTCCAAGGAACTGCTAGGGGTCATGGACTTTAATAGACAAGGCGATGAAGAAAGAGCAGGGGCTTTGGAGTCTGAGCATCGAGGTTCCACTCATGTACTTCCTTCTTTTGGCAAGTTACTTCTTTAAAGGTGAATTTTTATAAAATGAGGGTAATACTGTTTACCTTGTTAATTTGTTATGAAGATTCCCAGAAAAAATATTTTTAGGACAGCTAGTGAAGGGCCTGCCATGCAAGAAGTGCTCATCAAATGTTAATTCTTCCTCAAGATTATTCTAACTATGCTGATTGAGGAGCCCTCGTGGCACTGTGATTAAGAGCTCGGCTGCTAACCAGAAGGTCAGCTGTTCAAATCCACCAGCCACTCCTTGGAAGCCCTATGGGGCAGTTCTACGCTGTCCTATAGAGTCACTATGAGTCAGAATCGACTTGATGGCAACGGGTTTAGTTTTTTTGGTTTTTGCTGATTGAAGACCAAGGCCCAAACTGGACACAGCCATTAGCCTAAGGGCATTTATTTGTTGTGGGTGTGGGTGGATTCCTGGGAAACTAGTCAATATGTGTAAACTTATTCAGAAATTAGATTCATTACATTCAGTCATGCAATATATATTTCAGTGTCAGGTTGCATACAAAACTCTGCTATATACTGTGGCAGGGTGGAGGGTACCAAGACACAGAGGAGATACCATGAGTATTTCCAACTGTTGAGTTCTTATGGTATGTAAGGTGGGCAGTTCAAATCCACCAGCTGCTCCTTGGAAACCCTATGGTGCAGTTCTATTCAGTCCTACAGGGTCACTATGAGTCAGAATTGATTTCGACGGCAATGGGTTTTTTTTCAGGTGGCAAAGATGGGCAAATGTCAGATAGTGCTTGAAGAATACTACTCATGGTCTTTTTTCAGCTGTATTTTCTATTCTGAGTGTTGAGCTAGTAGTAGAATGCCCAGGACAAATGAGGTAAGCTTTTGAACAAACCTCCCAACTCAGGGTCACAAATCTGTGAGAGCTCGAACCATGATTCGCTGGAACAGCATTAGCAGCTTGTCTGGGTGTATAGGGCACAGGACCACACAGTACTGTTGGCAAGAGGGTTTGGAAGCAGCCTGGAAAACGTGAGTGCAAATCTCCTCCTTATGCTGTCAGGTCAACAATTTCAGTTCAAGCCAGACATACAATGACAGAAGCTCCGCTGATTGTCAAGGTTTCTGGCGCACCCTAGTCTCCCATCTCAAAGTCAACAGCTCTGCTTGGCTTCCTGATTTCTAGAGGGCAGTGGGTTAGCCATCTCTCTGACTTCCCAGCCACTTTACTTGAGGCAGTTGGAGGCAGAAAACGTGCTGCCAAGATTATATCCCCTTTCTGAAGGGATTTAACTTTGTTTTAAAATGTATAAAATGAAAAGATTCAATTCACTTGAACTTGAACACACAGAATAATTGATAAACGAGGAACCCAGCCAGATTATATGTTGTCCTTCATTATCAATTCTTCTAACTCGAGGTACTGTAGGGATTAGACTATGATTCACATCATGTTAAGTTTTTGGCAGATGGAGGATTTAGAGGTGTCAGTTAAGCCCAATGTAATTAAAAAAATAATTTCTGAAATTTGGAACAGCAATGGCTATTAATTGAGTCAGATGCTAAATTCTCATAGAAGGCTCTGGTGCAGATGCGCAAGGGGAGTTTCAGCTGCTAGGTTTTTTCTCTACCTTGTAACAGATATAATAGGGTAAAGGGAAGTGGTATGGAAGAGAATGTCCGAAAGAGTTTTATATTTAATGAAAAAAAATTGACACACAAGAAAATCCAGGCATGAAGCAGTTGATTTCTCAGTTGGGATGTATTTTGGGAAAAGACAGCAGCGTGCTTTCTCCGTCAGGAGTTGGTAATCATTCCACTATTCATGAACAGATGGCTTGGTCAGATCCCCAAGTGTAAGTGAGTTCATTAAAAGATCTGGGGAATTGGGGTATTAATTCTAAATCGTTACATATTATAGATTTTCTGGAAACAAGTAGGGGGACATAGCAAGGAGAGGAAATGGGAGAGATTGTACCTAACTCTCCACCAGAATGAGTCTCATGAGAGCAGCCAAAGAACTCTTTTAAAGTTAAAAGAAAAAAACAAAAAGATTTACGTAGTCATTGTGGTAGAGTAGAAGGTTGCTATAAGACAAATTAAAATCATGGATGTTGCATGCCATATATGGAAACTCCTAGAAATAATCTACTGGATGAAGGAGAATGCACAAATCATTTTTTTCTTTGCATACTTTCAAAAATAACTTTTCTGATATAATTATTCTGAAGGAGACTCTGCCCTGCTGAATGTTTGAAGTGATGGTGTTTGTAATAGTAAGCACTGCTCTAAATATACATTATGGCACATTTTTGAAATTTGGGCTGAGTTACTCTCTTTCCAGATTTTTATTTTTTCATGCAGACAATTTGGCACTGGTTGGTGTGTGGGTGGATATATTTTCTCACCTGCACAATTAACTTGAAGTTATTTTTGGAATCATTTTCATTTTGAGCTCTTATGATGATACCATACTTGGAAAAATGCCGTTGAGTCTGAGTTCAGAAATTCTGAATACCTAAGGGCAAAATGTAACAAGCACGTCACATAAAGAACTTCAAAATAGCAATTGAAATTGTTTTATCAAGGATTAAGTTTGTGAATACAAAATTGTTACGGACATATACTTTCTTGTACTATGGCTGTGTTTACGTAAGTCCCATCATAGCATTCTTATGGGGCAGGGACTATATTAAATGATTCTATACATCCCTCACAGGAGCCCCAGTGTTGCAGTGGTTAAGCGCTCGTCTACTAACTGAAAGGTCAGTAGTTTGAACCAACCAGCCACTCTACAGGAGAAACATGTGGCAATCTGCTCCCATAAAGATTCAAAAAAACAAAAACCAAACCCATTGCCTTTGAGTCGACGCCAACTCATAATGACCACATAGGACAGAGTAGACCAGCACCACAGAGATTCCTAGGCAGAAATCTCTACAGGAGCAGATCGCCAGGTCTCTTCTCCTGTGGAGCCGCTGGTGGGTTCAAACCACAACCTTTCAGGTAGCAGCCAAGTGCTTAATTAACAATTACAACGGCAGGGCTTCTTTCCCATAAAGATAACAGCCTTGGAAACCCTATGGGGCAGTTCTACTCTGTTCTATAGGGTCTCTATGAGTCGAAATTGACTCAACGGCAATGGATTTTTACATACCCCTCAAATGACATAACATCATCAAGATATGGGAGTTACTTGAAAAGCCCACATGAAATTTGATTGTGGGACATGACTGAAATGCATTATAAAAAATGTTCTGTTTCCGTAATGAAATCTTGACTTAACATTTCCCATAGAACTGGATCGATTTGTTATTGTGTGTTTTGTTTGTTTTTTGCGTTTGTTTCCCTCCTTTAAAACAATGATATGAATGTTTTTTCGACACATTGGTCACAAATAGGAAGTTTGGTTTTTAGAGACTGCCCAAGCCATTTGAGTAGAGATGTGGGGCTCTGAGGAGATGCACGGGTTATACATCTGTCTTTTCAAATTATTACTTTAAAACAGGGGTGAGAAATCTGCCATTCACAGCCCAAATTCAGCCCAGTGACTGCTTTTTAAGTAAAGTTTTATTGGAACAGAGACACACCCATTTATTTACATATTGTCTGTGGCTGCTTTCCCATTACAGTGGCAGAGCTGACGAGTTGTGACAGAAATAGTATGACTCACAAAGTCTAAAATGTTTACTTTCTGGCTTGTTACATAAAAAGTTTTTTGACCCCTACTCTAAAAGAGTTGGAATCAACTCGTTGACAACTAGTTGGTGGTACTCTAAAAGATAGTTTTTTTATTTGTTTCTTCTTATTTTCTTTTGGGTGTTGTTTTTGTTCTGTGTTTAGAAAGATGGGGTAAACCCTATAGGTTCAGTATCCCAGAAGATAGTCCTTCTGTTTTCTCCATCAGTAACTCCATAGTATATAGTCTGGAAAAATCTAAATACCTATTTTCTTATATTTTTCTCAGTTAAGGGCAGCCATATGACCCAGTTCTGGTCCCTGATAAATGAGTAGAAGTTAGCTGTGGGGTTCTGGGAAACATCCATGGCTAATACCACCCAGGCTTACTTTCCTGCCTTGAATACAAACATGATACCTTGAGTTGGGACAGCTACCTTCAACCATGTGAGGAAGCCCAAGGAAATAGCAAAGATACCAGTCCGGACATCTTTGATTTTGTTCATTGCAGCCATACGTATGCATTTCTAATACAAAATGATAGTTGAAATCTTATGTAATCTCAATTTTTTTCTTGATAGGGAAGACTATAGGGAGGGAGAGTTGCCACAAACTCAACCAAAAAAATAAATAGGTGGTTTGAATTTTTCTATATAAACGTATTGTGCTAAGTTATGACTAATGTCTCTAACTGGAATGTAGTTTCCTTTATCTCTATGTATCCCCTTCACTTCATCCACCTGTTTAACTTCTATTTAATTTTGAGGTGTATGCCAAAGTCTCCAAAGATGGCTGACAAAAGCCCCTTTCCTCCTTATACCCTCATGCAGTACAGTGGAGTCCATTTTCCTTCCTCTTGAATCTAGACTGACCTTGGGACTTGCTTTGACCAATGAGATGCAGTAGAAGTGACATTCTGGTACATCTGAGCCCCAGGCCTTAAGAGCACCAGTAGATTTTCCTGAAGACAAGAGAAGAAAAGGGTCTCAAGGAGGAGGGGAAGATCAATTGTGTCACATGCTGCTGACAGTTCAAGCAGGATGAGGACCAGGAGCTGATCATTGGATTTAGTAATACGGATACCATTCACAACCTGGATTACAGCAAACCGGAGCCCCTGGGTGGCACAAATGGTTAAGCATTCTACTACTAACAGAAAGATGAGTGGTTTGAACCCACTCAGAGCCACCTTGGAAGAAAGGCCTGGTGATCTGCTTCAGAAAGGTCACAGCCTTGAAAACCTTATGCAGCACAGTTCTGCTCTGCACCGGTGGGGTCGCCATGAGTATTAATTGACTTAACAGCAACTGGTTTGGTGTTTTGGTGGACTGGTCGGGGCAAAATGCTGAATGAAATGGATTCAAGAAAAATGGGAAGAATGAAATTAGACAGAGAATGAGTATAAATAACTCTTTCATCTCTTGTTGAAGAGCCAAGAGCAATGAGACAGTAACTGAAAGGAGATAATAATATATCACAAGAGGATCTTTTTTTTTAAGATGGCAGAAATAGCATCAAATTACTAAATCCTGTGATACATTTCTTAGGTTTAACCTACAATTTAAAGACAGTATGAACTAGTCATAAAAACAAGATTTCTAAAAGGAAGGTTAATGCCTGGCATATAATATCTGGGCAAATTATCTTCCTTGTGTTTCAATTTCTGCATTTGTATTATGAGTAAAAATTATCATTCTATAAAGTAATCACCCTGATAAAAGTCCATTTGTAGTTTTAAATTTGATAGTTCTCATTGTTCCAAAGTTTTGTATTTGAACTTAGTAGAAAATATACAAATTTATTTCAAAAAATATTATTTTAATAAATAGGATTTTTTCCCTCCATATAAGGGAGTAAAGTGCCAAGTAAAAAATAAGACTTTATTCTTATAATTTCCCAGAATTTTAGAAGGATATGTAAGTTAAAAAGTGTGAGGGGAGTGTATGTGGCTGGGAGATGAAAATATTATAAAGAATTTTAAAAGTGTTTATTGCTTATTACACTTAGCAAAATATTCCTTTGATAAATTTATGTGAATTTGACCCTATTTTCTCATTAGGATATATGAAAAATGTTACACATTTGTTCACTGTCAGGCCCAGGGGCAGATTATCCAATAGGCGAGGTAAGCGCCATGCTGACCTTGCTTACCAAATCATCTGTAGTGAACAATTTCACGTTTTTCACCACATCAAACATTCTTCTTCTGTGTATAGCTAGCAGGTCTCGCTCCCAACCCCACAGCACCTTCCTACAGAATCAAAGCCTCTTTTCAAATGTACAATCCCAACAGAGACAAATGACCCAGTAAACAAGGGAAGTGCAGGTTAACTTGTGTTTACTTATTCATCTGTAGTGAAATTGTTCACTACAGATGATCTGGTAAGCAAGGCAAGCAATGTGCTTACCTTGCCTATTGGATAATCTACCCCAGTCAGGCCATATCTTCGCTATCATGTATTTATGTTGTTTCTGTTTTGAGATCACACCTGAAAACTGTTGTTTAGTAAAAAAAATTCCAGTTGCTCTTCTGGAAATACGTCATTAAAACAGGAGAAATAAGTGATTAGAATATTGTGGCCTTACAATGCTCAACTTATGTGAGTAAATACTTACGATCATTTTGAGACATTCTTTAGAATTATGCCACTTTATGGCATAGGCTGAGTAATATTTTGTGTACATTTTCAGGTACATTTCATGTTGGTACTTGTTTTCGGGGGTCTCAATAGTGCAACACGTGTTGCCAGCAGTGTTTTTATATGGTCTGTTTCCGGTAGTATTTGTAGGGAAATTCTTCTTGTGATTGGAAGGCAGAAGCTATCTTTCAACTACACAGTGATATGTGCATAATTGTCTGTGTCTGCCATAGTGAAGTGTGAATTGTCAGCAGGATGAGGGTGATGTTTGGTCCTTTTTATCTGAATGATTAACTACATTTCCTTCTAATAATGGAGGATTAGTTTGGCACTTCTAAGTTTTGTTTTATCCAAGCTTAATCATTTCAATTTCCTGATGTTAAACTAAAATATATCCCATTATATAAAGAACGAGACTTTTAATTATATTAATTAAAATTGCCATTTTGTCCTGGTTATATGAAGGAAACATTGCATTTATGGCAAATATCTATGGGAGGAGATTTGACATATTTTGTGTAAAAATAATGATGTCTATTCACTTCTGAATAACTTCATGTGATAATAATTACAAGATTTATCGGTCAGCCTTAGCACGGCAAATATCCTTCTATTCCATTAGGAGAACCCAGCTGTTTATCTCTGTGAATAATAATCCCATCTGCTCACAAATGCCAGATTTTCTCTGTCCAGTGTTAGGAACAGGTGGGTACATCACCACCCAGGATAGCCCTCTTCCATTTCCAGAAGTTGATACAATTTTGTCTTTAGAAACTTCTTTCTTCTTTCTGAAAATTTAAATAGAGGACCGAAAATGTTTATGATCTTAATCATAATAATTTCATTTTTGAATATTTACTCTGCAACAAACACCATACAAAGTGCTTTCTGTGCTTTACCTCATTCAAGTCTTGCCTACCACCATAGGGGATAGATACTTTTTTAAAACACCAAAAATCAAACTAGTTGCCATGGAGTCAATTCTGACTCATTGTGACCCCATGTGTTGCAAAGTAGAACTGTACTCCATGGAGTTTGTGACTGTGACCTTTCAGAAGCCAATCGCCAGACCTTTCTTCCAAAGCATCTCTGGGTGGATTTGAACAGGCAAACTTTTGGTTAGTCATCAAGCACTTCACCATTTACACCACCCAGGGACTCTGATACTATTTCACCTCCAGGAAGTTGAGACTTAGAGAGATTATATAAGTTGACCATGGTGACTCAGGAAGTGGCAGGAGGCAGAAGCCTAGTTTTACCATACTCCACAACACCTGCAACTAAATAATGTGCATTGGGCCTCTCTTGAAGAATATTTCACTCAGAACCGACTTTCTTGGCTTTGTATTCTTACGGGTGGTGGCTCTGCTTACTTAGAATTGTTGCACAAGGCCATGCCTGCTTTAGAACGACTATGGTTTAGCTCTCACACCAGCCCAGGAGAACTACTCTGCAGAATGTTTGAAGTGAGTTTGAGGAGTTAAAGTGAGGATTCTGGCATCAGTCAAGCTTGTATTCAGATCCTAGCTCTACTACCTGCTCTGTGACCCTGACTGAAAGACTTACTTCCTGTTATTTGTTGTTGCTGATGTGTGCTGTCAAATCGATTCTGGCTCACAGCGGCCCCATGTGACAGAGTAGAACTGCCGCATAAAGCATTCTAGGCTGTCATCTTTATGGGAGCAGATCACCAGGTCTTTCTCCTACAGAGCTGCTGGGTCGGTTAGAACCACCCACCTTTCAGTTAGCAGCTGAGTGCTTAACTGTTCCACCACCAGGGCTGAAATGAGATTAAACTTGGGATAATTTTGACTGAGTACTTTTGACTCAGGACAGGTGATGACATTGCCATACCAAACCCAAAAGAAAATAAAACCAGTTGCCACCTAGTCGATTCTGACTCATAGCGACCCTAAAGACAGAGTGGAAATGCCCCATACGGTTTCCGAGGAGCAGCTGGCTGGTAGATACTAACTGCCGATCTTTGGGTTAGCAGCTGAGTCCTTAACCTCTGTGGCACCAGGGCTCCTGCCATACCAGGCAGATGAAATATTTAACAATATTTAACAAATTGAGGACTCAAATGGCAGAAACAGTGACAGTATGGGATGGTGGAAAAGAATAGGCTTTGGAGCCAGGCAGATTTTAATTCACATCACAAAGATAATATTTAGGAAAGCCAATGCCTGTCTTTTTCTTAAGAAACGTAATGAAAACAGCAATGGAGTAGGGACTAATTGGAGTGCTTGGGACTTAGGAAGCTTGAATATATGAATATTATTTTGATACATTTTTCAGTGGTGTGCCATTGCATGGCCTCAACTGTGAAATATTTTGTGTAAGTTTTTATGTTCGTTTCATATTGGCACATGCTTTCTGGGTTTTAAAAAACTGGTACATCAGTTTTTAATTCATATCACAAATCTCAGCTTGCAGTGCTTCTGGCTCTGGGCAAGTCCCTAAACCCCTACGAGCCTCTGTTTTTGCACATAAAATCCAGATATTAACATGAGATAGTATAGGTAAAGTGCTCGGTGTAATGCCTAGCACTCAATTAATAGCAACAAATGGTGACTGTTTGACTATTTTTCATAAAAGCTGCATCACTTGTTTATTCATTCATTCAACAGGATTCTTGAGTCCCTACTCTATGCCATGGCAATCTACTTGTGAAAATTAGCCAATGAAAACCCTCTGGACCGCAACGGTCCAATCCACAACCGATCGTGGGAATGGCGCAGGATTGGTCAGCGTTTTGTTCCATTGTGTATGGGGTCGCTATGAGTCGGGAACTCACTTGATGGCAGCTAAAGATAGCTATTCGATGTAAGCAATCCTAGAAAGTAGGGAGATGGTGGTCCCTGCAGGGGTAGCAATTGCCTTCTAGAAGAGGAGACGTTAAAGTAAAGTAATAAACAACCCACTGCTGTTGAGTTGATTCTGACTCATGGCGATCCCATGTGTGACAGAGTAGAACTGCTCCATCTGCTTTTCTTGGCTGTAATCTTTATGGAAGCAAATCGCCAGGCCTTTCTTCCTCAGTGCTGCCGGGTGAGTTCAATCTGCCAGCTTTGCGGTTAGCAGCTGTTTACAAGCTGGTAGTGCAGCACAGGGACCTGTAAAAGCAATATATAAAATTATTGCAGTAGGTTTGTCGTATGAGCTTCTAAAAGCATGAGGTGTGAAAGAGTAATGTGGTGCTCCTCTCTAAAGAGATGAGACTTCAGCTGAGGTTTGAAGGGTGAGAAGGGCTGAGCCATGCCAAGAGCACAGGGAACAGCAAATGCAAAGGCCTAAGGTGGGAACGAGCATCACTATTCCAGTCTTGGCAAAGCAAACACATAACTCAGAGGCAGGGGCTGAGCTCAGAGAGGCGGGCTGGGCCCAGACAATGCGGGATTTGCAGATGCGCTGCATTTATTCCACATGAGTGGAATAGTCACTTATAAATTTTAAGCAGGGAGGTGACATGATCCGATTTATTTTAAAAGGTGACTTTGGCAGTTGTGTGGGAAAAGGATTAGTGGGAGGTAAGTGCACAGGAGACAGGAGGCCTTTGCAGGTGAGGCCAGATGAGGGGCAGTGATGGCTTTGACTTGGGCAGTAGCAGTAGTGACAGGCAGAAACCTTTGGGCGCTTTTTGGAGTCTGAACCCACCCATCTCTCAGATGGACTGAGTGTATGGATGGCAAGGGAGCAGCAGCCAATGAGTCGAAAAGCACAATTCATTTCTAATCTGTGGTGTAGTGAATTGCTTTAATATGGCCCTTCTAGCCATGGTCTTATGATGTCTACAAAATGATTGTGTGGGGCTATGCAAATAAGGTGCTTGTGGCCCACCAAGGGGATTGGACAGCCTGCTAATAATGCAAATAAGGTGCATAGAACACTTGCAGGGGCTGGGACTGTGCAAATAAGGTACATGGAACGCTTGTAGGGGATAGGTCAGTTTTGCCATCCCTCTATGCCTAAAGTAAGTCAATCCCAGGGGTGGGAGGGGGGACCTCACTACCGTTAAGAAGAGCCAGGAGCAGAGTGTGCACTTTGAACCCAGGTGTAGTGGCATGCAACTGGCAAGCCAGGCTCGCCAATCCATGGAGCAAGAGAGCTGAGCGTCTTGGGGCAGAAAGCCTGCTGGTGGAGTGGGGTGCCCCTGGACACTTGTCAGCGAAGCTAAAGGGGCTTGCTGACCCACAGAGCAAGACAGCTGAGCATCTTCACCCGAGGTGGGGTGCCTCCGAGCACTTATCAGCGGACCTACAGAAACTGTAACACCTACTCAAGCAGGCCAGAGGCTGGGCGGCCACGGACAGAAGGCCAAGGCCAAGAGCGAGGGCCCGGTGGAAGAGGCCAGACTTTAGCAGGTCCTGGCAGCAGCAGGCTGAGAAGAAGATGTCCTGATTGAAGAACTGTATCCTAAGTTGTTCCTGTTAACTTCCACGTTGATCCTGTTCCTGAATTGTAACCTTTTACTTTCCTAATAAACCCCACAATCGTGAGTGTAGTCTGTGAATTCTTTGTGGCCACTGCAATGCATCATGGAAGCCAGGAGAGAAGTAGAGTGTGCCGTGGGAGGGACAGCTGGTGTCAGAACTGGTAAAAAGGTTGGAGAGTGGAGGTATATCTGACATCCACCTCATGGGAATCAGCCTTGGACTGATGTTGATCTTAGTTTTCTCTCCTCCTCCTGAAGTTAGATGAGGGCTGTTACCACACCATTTTTACAAGGTCATAGATTTTGCTACCTGTGGAAAAGGAGACTATTTGTTATCCTTTCAGAGATATGCCTAACTAGATGTAAAGTGAGTTAGGCCAATTTGGATGTGTATTGGGTGGGAGTTGTTTAGTTATGTTATTTGCATGAGTACTGGCATTTTTCTAGTATTGCTCAGAACTATTCTAAGTAATTACTGACTGGAAGCGATGGGTGCAAAGAAACGCAGATAGCACCACACACTTTTCCTTTGTAATGCCTTGCCAAGCCATACTGGAGGCAAAAGGAAAAATCTGTGCCCCTATATACACTTATCAAATATCCTCTTATATTTTGTACCAAATGCAAACAGTTAATAACAGCTCTACAATCCAACAACATGACTATATACAAAGCCTCACATTGCCCAATCTTTTTAAACTCTAATGTCAACCCTCATAAACCCACCCAGTGGGGGACGTAGAGGCTGCTGGGGCCCAGGAATCTTGGCTGATTGGAAATGACCATTTGCATTGCACAATATTAAAAAAAAAAAAAAAAAAAAAAACCATTGCCGAGGTGATTCCAACTCACAGCAACTCTATAGGACAGAGTACTCTTTACGGAAGCAGACTGTCACATCTTTCTCCCGCGGAGCAACTGGTAGGTTCAAAACACTGACCTTTTGGTTAGCAGCCGAGCGCTTTAACCACTGTGCCATCAGGGCTTCTGCACAATAATGCAGGACCACAAAACAAATGATCAACAACCTGTCTTGTTGAACATTTTGGTATTTTTTTCATGGGTGTTTTGCATTTTTGTAAATATTGCATTAAAATAGTATTGATCTTGATTACTAGGTGGTTGGGAGCTCCCTTAAATTTTGTGTCTGAGGCAAGGAGCTCACTCATTTCACCCTAACCCAGCACAGACTCTTTGTTTATGTTTGAGAATCTCCCACTTCCCCCACCCCACAACTGTTGGGCTCCCTTGCTGTGGACCAAGCATCTCTCAGAGACACATCTTTTCCCAGTCTCATCCTAGGGAACAAGACAGCACTGGTCTCTGGTGTTCTTGAGTCTCCCTAATCCTGTCAAGAGCGTCTATCCTTCCCCTTGATTCTACCCCTCTCCCTTCCTCTCAGGACACAAGCCAGGATTGGGGAGCGGTGGAAACCCTTTGCCTGCATCAGAGCACTTCTCTCCTCTCTCCTCCTTCTCTCTGCTTCTGCTCCTGTGGACTCCTGTAGTCTCTAACCAGCCCATAAAGAACTTCTGTCTCTTCTCTGTGTGGTAAGAAAGTGATTTTATGTCATCAGACTACAGTCTATGATTTGGAGTCTACGCTCTGGGACCTCGAAGGTTTTGATGTTAATATTCAAAGCCTTGGAAACCCTGGTGGCATAGTGGTTAAGAGCTATGGCTACTAACCAAAAAAGATTGGCAGTTCGAATCCACCAAGCGCTTACTGGAAACCCTATAGGGCAGTTCTATTCAGTCCTATAGGGTTGCTACAAGTCAGAACTTACTGGACAGCAACGGGTTTATTCAAAGCCTAGCTTTAGGAATGCCAGCACAACTCCTTTATTTTCTCTGTAAAGTGTCTGAGATTTGCATATTAAAAGCACTGGCTTTCAGGTTATTCCTTCTACTATAGTTTTACAAAATCTTCAGGGATGTACTTGATTGCTTTGTTCTAGGCTTTATCTAACCTCCCCTGAAGTAGCTGAATGGTTTGAGGAGAATAAATGGTTCAAGGAGCTGGGCCCAAGAGAGACAGCCAGGTAGTATCTTTAAATGTCATCGTCCCAATCTTTAAGTTTAAATAAACTTGTGGTGAAGGCTAAAGTGAACTGTGCCAGGAGTCAACAATCTGGGTCCTAGCTATTACCACTCCAGGAGGGGTGAGATTCTTCATTAGGAAGCCGTATGATATTGTTAGTTGCCGTGGAGTTGGCTTTGACTCATGTCGACCTTATGTGTAAAAGAACAAAAGATGGAGCCAGTGCTGCTCCAGCTTTAATGATCATTGGTATGTTTCAGTCCATTGTTGAAGATACTGTGTCAAAGTATCTCACTGAGCTTTTTTCTCATTTTTGCTGACCTACTACTTTTCCAAATATGATATCCTTTACTAGCAATTGGTCTTTCCTGATGACATGTCCAAATTAAGCAAGACATGTCTCCTCATTTTTGCTTCTAAGGAGCATTCTGGTTGTATTTCTTCTAAGACTGATTTGTCAGTTTTTCTGGAAGTTCATGAAATATTCAACATTCTTTGTCAACACCATAACTGAAATACATTGAATCTTCATATGTCTTCCTTTTCGGTTATCCAGCTGTCACATGCCTATGAGGTAATTGAGTCAGGCCACCTTAGTTATCAAGGTGACATCTTTGCTTTATAGAACTTTAAAAAGGTCTTTTGCAGACAACAACCACATGATCTTATCAATCGATGCAGAAAAGGCATTTGACAAAGTCCAACACCCATTCATGATCAAAATTCTCAACAAAACTGGAAGGGAAATTCCTCAACATAATTAAGGGCATTTGTACAAAGCCAACAGCCAACATCATCCTAAATGGAGAGACTTTGAAAGCATTCCCCTTGAGAACAGGAACCAGACAAGGATGCCCTTTATCACCACTCTTATTCAACATTGTGCTGGAGGTCCTAGCCAGAGCAGTTAGGCTAGAAAAAGAAATAAAGGCATCCAAATTAGTAGGGAAGAATTCAAGGTATCTCTATATGCAGATGATATCATCTTATACACAGAAAACCCTGAAGTATCCACAAGAAAACTACTGGAACTAATAGAAAATTTCAGCAGTATATACAAGATACAAGATAAACATACAAAAATCAACTGGATTCCTTTACACCAACAAAGAGAACCTTGAAGAGGAAATCACCAAATCCATACCATTTACAATAGCCCCCAAGAAGATAAAATACTTAGGCATAAATCTAATCAGAGACGTAAAAGACCTATACAATGAAAACTACAAGACACTAATGCAAGAAAGCAAAAGAGACCTGTGTAAGTGGCAAAACATACCTTGCTTATGGATAGGAAGACTCAGCATTGTGAAAATGTCAATTCTACCCAAAGCTATCTACAGATACAATGCAGTCCCGGTTCAAATTCCAATGGCATTTTTTAATGAGATGGAGAAACAAATAACAAACTTCATATGGAAAGGGAAGAGGCCCCGAATAAGTAAAGCATTACTCAAGAAGAAGAACAAAGTGGGAGGCCTCACACTACCTGATTTTAGAACCTATTATACTGCCATGGTAGTCAAAACAGCCCGGTACTGGTACAGCAACAGATACATAGACCAATGGAACAGAATTGAGAATCCACACATAAATTCATCCACCTATGAGCAGCTGATATTTGACAAAGGCTCAAAGTCCATTAATTGGGGAAAAGACAGTCTCTTTAACAAATGGTGCTGGCGTAACTGGATATCCACCTGCAAAAAACTGAAACAACACCCATACCTCATACCACGCACAAAAACTAACTCAAAATGGATCAAAGAACTAAATATAAAATCGAAAATGATAAAGATTATGGAAGAAAAAATAAGGACAACTCTAGGAGCCCTAATACATGGCATAAATAGAATATGAATCATAAGTAACAATACACAAACACCAGAAGAGAAACTAGATAACTGGGAGCTCCTAAAAATCAAACACTTAATGCTCATCAAAAGACTTCACCAAAAGAGTCAAAAGACAATCTGCAGACTGGGAAAAAACTTTTGGCTGAGACAAATCTGATCGAATCTAATCTCTAAAATCTACAAGATACTGCAAAACTCAACAACAAAAAGACAAATAACCCAATTAAAAAATGGGCAAAGGATATTAACAGGCATTTCGCCAAAGAAGACATTCAGGTACCTAACAGACACATGAGGAAATGCTCACGATCATTAGCCATTAGAGAAATTCAAGTGAAAACTACAATAAGATACCATCTCACACCAACAAGACTAGCATTAATCCAAAAAATACGAAATAATAAATGTTGGAGAGGTTGTGGAGAAACTGGAACACTTATACACTGTTGGTGGGAATGTAAAATGTACAACTACTTTGGAAATCAATTTGGCGCTTCCTTAAAAAGCTAGAAATAGAAGTACCATGCGATCCAGCAATCCCGCTCCTTGGAATATATCCTAGAGAAGTAAGAGCCATCACATGAATAGATATATTCACACCCATGTTCATTGCAGCACTGTTCACGACAGCAAAAAGATGGAAACAACCTAGGTGCCCATCAACAGACGAATGGATAAACAAATTATAGTATATCCACACAATGGAATACTACGCAATGATAAAGAACAAGGATGAAGCTGTGAAACATAACATGGAGGAATCTGGAGCACTTGATGCTGAGTGAATTTAGTCAGTCACAGAATGACAAATATTGTATAAGACCACTATTATAAGAACTCAAGAAAAGGTTTAAACACAAAAGAAACCATTCTTTGATGGTTATGAGGGCGGGGAAGGAGGGTAAGTGTTATTCATTAACTAGTAGTAGATAAGAATCATCTTAGGTGAAGGGAAGGACAACACACACTACTGGGAAAGTCAGCACAGGTGGACTAAACCAAAACTAAGAAGTTTCCTGAATACAATCAAACACTTCAAGGGACAGAGTAGCAGGGGTAGGGGTCTGGGGACCCTGCTTTCAGGAGACATCTAGGTCAATTGGCATAACAAAGCTTATTAAGAAAATGTTCTGCATCCTACTTTGGTGAGTGGCATCTGGGGTCTTAAAAGCTAGTGAGCAGCCATCTAAGATGCATCAGTTGGTCCCAACCACCTGGAGTAAAGGAGAAGGAAGAACACCAAAGACACAAGGAAAGTATTAGCCCAAGAGACAGAAAGGGCCATATAAATCAGAGACTTCATCCACCTGAGACCAGAAGAACTAGATGGTGCCCGGCTACCACCAATGATCGCCCTGACAGGGAACACAACAGAGAGTCCCTGATTTCCCTGACAGGGAACACAACAGAGAGTCCCTGATGGAGCAGGAGAAAGGTGAGATGCAGAACTCAAATTCTAGTAAAAAGACCAGAGTTAATCGTCTGACTGAGACTGGAGGAACCCCAGAAAGCATGGCCACCGAACTCTCTGTCAACCCAGAACTAAAGCCGTTCCTGAGGCCAACTCTTAAGACAAAGATTAAACTGGACTATGGGACATAAAATGATACTCGTGAAGAGTGTGCTTCTTAGCTCAAGTAGATACATGAGACTAAATGGGCAGCTTCTGTCCGGAGGTGAGATGAGAAGGCAGAGAGGTTCAGGAGCTGGTTGAATGGACACAGGAAATCACGGGTGGAAAGGAGAAGTGTTCTGTCACAGTATAGGGAGAGCAATTAGGATCACATAACAATGTATGCATAAATTTTTGTATGAGAGACTAACTTGAATTGTAAACTTTCACTTAAACTACAACAATAAAAAAAAAATTAAAAACTAAAAAAAAAGGTCTTTTGCAGCATAATTGCCCAACGTAATACCCATCGCCATCAAGTCAATTCCAACGCATAGCAACCCTATAGGACAGAGTAGAACTGCTCCATAGGGTTTCCAAGGCTCTAAATCTTTTTGGAAGCAGACTGCCACCAGGGCTTCTCTGCCCAGTGTAATGCATCGTTTGATTTCTTGGAAGCTGCTCCCATGGGTGTTGAAGTAGGTTCTTCACTAAAAGTTTGCAAAGTATGATGGTTAAAGGCACGAGCGGGCGCCAGATGACCTGAGCCTGAGCCTTGACTCATTTTTTTACCTCCTTCTTTTACACACTGGGGTATTACTTCACCTCACTAAGCTTGTTTTCTCATCTTTAAACTTCATTAATAACTATATAAACCCAGGTTAAAAGGCACCTAGCTTATGAAGACACTAAACTCATCCAAGCCCATCTCCTCTCCTTTCATATGTAGTTGCCAGTGATTGTATCTAGCACTGAGGGTTAAACATGATTATGCATGCAAAGCACTGGACACAGAGCCTGGCACACAGTAAGTGTTCAATCAATGATGGCTACTATTATTTTCTCCAGTTAAGACAGAAAAACAGTCTCCCATGACTGATTCATAGTTTGTTGAAAAACTGAAGTGATACAATAAGTATGAAACGGCTTTGTATATTACATAGAATCAGGGCAACATAAGGGATTCTTTTGCTATGATTTCCAGATACCATTCAGCAACTGATAACTGTCCTTACGGTGCACTCAAGGAAGTAATCAAATCCTTCAGTATTCCACAGTCATGTTGAATTGTTCTGTGACTATTAGAGGAGCCCACAGGCCTTCGGGGCAGTCATTCATGTATTTATTCATTTGGCAAATATTTAATGAGCACCTACTATGTACCAGGCATTGTTCAGACATTGTTCTTTGGAGATGGCAGTGAGTAAAACAAATACAGAACACTTTAATCTTTGGATATACCAAACCAAAAACCAAACCCATTGCCGTTGAGTCGATTCCGACTCAGCAATCGCTGTGAAATACCTACAGATATCCAAATTAAGATTTCAAGGGGCCGCTGGTTATAGAAGTCTAGAGTTCTAGAAAGAGTTTTAGGAGTTGTTTGGGAGTTTGTTGTTGTGTGCTATTGAGTGGATTCTGACTCATAGCTACCTCATGGGACAGAGTAGAACTGCCTCATAGGGTTTCCTAGGCTGTGATCTTTACCAAAGGAGCTCTGGTGTTGGAGTGGTCAAGGGCTCAGCTGCTGAATGAAGGGTTAGCAATTTGATCCCACCAGCTGCTCTGTGGGAGAAAGATCATCAATTATTTCCTCCTGCAGAGCTGCTGGTGGGTTCCAACAGCCTACCTTTTTGTTAGCAGTCCAGCACTCGCCATTGCATCCCCAGGGCTCTCAGCTTGCGGGTAGGCAGGGTATATATGGTACTCAAAGTCAAGCTAGGGAACATCCTGAAATTTACCCCTAACCTCTAGATTCAAAAATTGATGTTTTTTTCCTTTTACAAGGGACATGAAAGCAAAGGAATCATCTCATGCACTTATCCTTAAGTGCTGGAGAGGGGGGAGGATTGGGGAAAGAAGGTATAAATCGCTCAGGAGGACATAAAGAGATTGTAATCTAAATAAAGGAAGAGGGTACTACTTGTTTATCTTTATAAATTTTAATTTGGCTTTGGGGAAAAAGTAAATTTCATAAACTTGGCAAATATTTAATGGGTCCTTATTTTGGACTATGTTCCCTTACATAAAAATGTAAAACAACAAAAATGTGTTCCAGATTGTTATATATACTCTTTAGTAGATAACGGGTTAGAGAAGATAACAGCAATCATTCCAAATCCCACCACTAAAAGATAGTTACTATTAAAATGTTGATACAGTGATATGGAGCCCTGGTGGTGCAGTGGTTAAGAGCTTGGTTGCTGACCAAAAGGTCTGCAGCTCAAATCTACCAGCTACTCTTCGGAAACCCCGTGGGGCTGTTCTACTCTGTCCTACAGGGTCACTTTGAGGGCAATGGGTAATGAGTACATTGATATATTTTTCACAGTTTACTTTTTATAATTGTTATCGATAATTTTTTGAACAAGTTTGGAATCTTGCTGTATATTCAGTTTTATACTTCATTTTTTAGCTTACTGTTCTATCAGAAGAGTCTTCATATGTCCTCTTTTAATATTCCTGAGAAAAAGAATTTTTAATGTTTGCTGAAGATTTACTCAAGGGGAAGTGCCATGATCTACTAACCATTCCTGAATTGTTGAAAACTGAAGTTGTCTCCACTTTTCAATTAGCAGTGCGTGCGTGCGTGCATGTGTGTGTGTGTGTGTGTGTGTGTGTGTGTATTTGACTTCTCTAATTTCCTTTGAGAAAAATCTTAAAAGTAAAATTGGTGGATCAAAAGTTGTAAATATTTTAATATATATGATCAAATTCTTTGAGAAAGATAGTACCAATTTACGCATTCAACATCAGGGAAAAAAGAGCCCATCTCATAAAAATCAGCAATCTTTTATTTGCACTTTTTTTTATTTTGTGTAATGTTGAATGGACTTGTTAATTCTGGTTTTCATCAGCTTTTCTAACACATTTTAGCAAATATCTGTAATATTATCACCTTATTTCTAATAGTTATACATTATCTTTGTCCCTACTGAATCACATAGAATGTCCAAAACAATGTTAAATAACGATGGTTAGAGTGGCCTGTGTCTGGCAGCAAAATCTCTGGAAATAAATCTACCTGAGCATTTTGGAAATAAAGTTACATGAGTAATAAAACAGATATTGAAAGAAAAATATAAAATTATCCATTCCTCTGGGCAGTTTCAATGTATTTGCCTCTCAAAATATTGGCTTTATCCTAAAATCTATTTTACTGATCTCATTTGAGAACGAATAAGGTTTCCTGTATATTTTTCTAACTAAGGTAAATTAAAGGCTTTTTGTCCAAAGTGAATTCAAACTAATTTTGTAGATCATATCTTTGTAACATTTATTTGTGGCTGTTTCCATAATTTATAAAACCTAGTTTCTTTAACAAATCAGCAGACAAATTTCTAAAACAGTGTATTCTTTTTAAAAATTCAAATAAACATAGCACATTCTGTTCTAATTTCCTTCTCAATAACACCTGTCTTTGTGATCCTTAACTAAACTTTGTTTGAGCACTTCAAGTAGATAGAAGATAATTCTGAAGCATTTATTTTTTCATATTAAGAGTACACGTTATTAAATAGCTTTTACATGACCTGAAGTTACTCTTCACCATTTCTGGAATCCAGAAGATGTCCTGAAAATTTTATACTCATCCCTTCAAATCTGACTTTTCCCTCCGTCAGCCACATAGAGTGTGCAGTGGAAGATGTAAATGCTCCATGTTCTGCTGAGACCCACATAAATATAGAATTGTTGGAATTACTACAGCTATCTGTCAGCCACGTGGCTTTTAAAGCCAAAAATTCCCTAATTCAAAAATTATGAGCATGTGACACAATGTGACTTACATTGCTTTGTGAAACTAGAGCCTCCGTATATACAAGTAATAGACTGAAATAAATGGACTTGGGCTAAAGAGCAGTAGATCTTAATTCATCTTTCAGCGATCGTTTGAAAATGTGGGTCTTAGACTCATAGACTCATTCTGTTTTACAGCTAGAAGCAGCTGAACGAAAATATATGAATCTTGCATTTGTGAGACCTAGAGAAATTTACAATGGAAATAGAGACAGAAACGCCTTTGCTTGGAGTAAGCAGCTACCTGACTCTCACTCACTTTCTCTGTTTTTCCCTCTGCTGGCTGGCAAGCCCACTTGTATTCTCCAACACCTTGTTGCTTATTTTAATTTTTAGAGGGAGACTTTGTAATAGGACAGATTACTGGGCAAATTCCAGTTGTATCATCCTAAACAAATTCTTTAAATTTTCTGAACCTGAGTTTCCTCATTCGAATGGAGAAGGGGGTGACCAAAGTATCAAATTCCCCAGGTTATCATGTGAATGTCCTTGGGTGGTGTAGAAGATTAAGTGCTTGGCTATCAACTGAAAGGTTCGCAGTTCAAATCCACCCAGAAGAACCTTGGAAAAAAGGCTTGATCGTCTGCTTCGGAAAGATCACAGCCGTTGAAACCACTATGGAGTGCAGTTCTACTCTGCACACATAAGGTCACCATGAGTTGGAATAAAGGAGAACTAGTTTTTTTATCATGTGAGTACATTGTATTTAAGTCAAGAGTCTGTTATGACACTATCAGGCATCACAGTATCCGATAAAGGGAGTTTATTATCCTTTGCTGTTACACCTTCCGTGAGTCATAGACCAAGTAGAGGTCAACGTAATTAAAAGGAAACCTCAACAAATATACCTATTGATATCATTTTAGTGAAATATTTGCATTTAAAAATATACTTTTATGGATATTGTTTTTTTTATGAATGTGAAGCATGCATTTCTAACATAGGGTAGTGTTTCTTTAAGTGGGGTAGAGAGACTACGTAATGATTGCGTCATGGATTGAATTATGTCCCCCCAAAAACGTGTGTATCAATTTGGCTGGGCCATGATTCCTGGTATTGTGTGGTTTTCCTATAAATTGTAAATCCTGCCTCTATGATGTTAATGAGGGAGGATGGGCTGCAGTTGTGTTAGTAAGGCAGGACTCAGGCTACAAGATTGGATTGTATCCTGAGGCAATGTCTTGAGATACAAAAGACAGAAGTGAGCGGAGAGACAGGGGGACCTCATACCATCAAGAAAGCAGTGCCGGGAGCAGAACGCCTCCTTTGGACTGGGGTCCCCGGGCAGAAAAGCTCCTAGTCCTGGGGAACATTGATGACAAGGCCGACAGAGAGAGAAAAAGGCTTCCTCTGGAGCTGACGCCCTGAATTTGGACTTCTAGCCTACTTTGACTGTGAGGAAATAAATTTCTCTTCGTTAAAACCATCCACTTGTGGTATTTCTGTTATGGCGGCACTAGAAGACTAAGATTGTATGCGGTAATAGGGATAATTTTTTTTTTCTTTAATAATACTGTTTTGATTTTAGTATATATTTAAAATGTAACTGGAAAACCAAACCGCTTGATTTCCTGGTGATATGAAGTTTTCTTTTAAAATACATTTAATCAAGAAAAAACAGGTTGATTAAAAAAAAATCAGTAAATAATAGTAGTAACTGCCCACAGATGCGGCAAGAATTGTAAATTTGGTACAAGGTGACTATGATTTGGAAAACATTAATTTAAAGGAAAGTTAAAGAGAGTAAAGACAGTTGTCATAGAAAATCTGAAGAGAAAATTTAATAATCGTTCTGTATTTTAGTTAAGGATTAATATGAAAATATGGTCCACCAATGTTTTAAAGCATTCTGTTGATCTTCGTTCTTTTTTCATGTCTCTTTTTTTCCTTCATTCTTAAAGTCAAATTCTTGTCGTGTTCACACTGGTAATTTATATAATAGGTATTGCTTTCTCCCCATGGACAAAAGTTTTAACATGCTCCCTATCACTCATTACAAATTAGGAGGGTCCAAATTAACAAAAGATCTCCCTGGATAGTCTTTCATATTGTTATATAATCCAAGGTTGAAAAGTCAAAGTGAAGAGCTACAACTCATTTTCTACATTAGCCAGTAATGGGTAGATACTGAATTGTGTAATGACAAAAGAAATTCCAGATACTCCCAGAATACACAAGTTTCAATTTAGAGCCTTGGATAGGACAGTCTGTAGTATTTTGCATTAAAGAAAAAAAATCTCACTTGGAGCAACAGAGGAAGGAGAGTCAGGAATAGAAAGAGGAAATGGATTGTGTGGCTAAGTGCCTCCATGAACGGCTGCCTCCTTTTCCATGAGACCAGTAGGAACTTGATGGTGCCCAGCTACCATTACTGAACATTTTGATCAAAGATTCTATAGAAGAATTCTGATCAAAAGAGCAGGAAAAACAGAACAGAATTTAAATTATCATAGACTCCAGACTTCCTGGAGCCATGAAGTTTGGATGAACCCCTGAAACTATTGCCTTGAGATAGTCTTTAAACCTTAAACCAAAAATACCCATGACGTCTTCGTAAAACCAAACAATAGCTTAGCTTAACTAGTAACAGTGTCTGCCTTGACCATTATGTGCTTCTAAGAACTATCTATAAGGGATCAAAATGACAACAGCTACTTGAAGGATTAGATAGGAACCACAGGGGACAGTGAATTTATGTTCATGGGGGAGGAACAACTCAGAAAAGGAGGGTGAGAATGGTTGCACAACTGGAAGAATATAATCAAGGTCTTTAAATGGTACGTGTAGGAATTGTTGAATTGGTTGGTGTATGTTTTGTTGTGTATATTCTCAACAACAACAACAAAACAAATAAAATCTAAAAAAAATTTTAAATCTTATTTGTGTTCTTTGGGTAGAAAGACAGAAGACAATCTTTAGTAATCTGGATGAAATAATTTTGTCATCCGTTCATTGTTTATTGTTCTCTCAAAATAATACAAAATGGGAATATAAGTACAAATCAGCTTATTTCTCAAGAAAAAAAATTGTTAATTCCCAAATCTAATTTTTCCACAAAAAATTTTGTTCCCATTTTTTCTGGAATTCTTTTTCCTATTTATTTTCACTCCTTGAAATTTAAAAACATTATTTAAAATGTAGCTAAGATTTAGTCTCAGGATCTACTTCTCACTAAAAGAAATATACTTCTTAGCTTAAGTTTCCCTTTTGAAAAGCTCAAAGCCAGTTTACTGGCAAAAATCTCCCTTTTGCCTGAGGCAGAAACTAATGAAATTTTGCCATGTGAAAGAGATTGTTAAATATTATATTTTGCTTTTCTGAAAAAAATCATGAGCAAACATTTACAAGGTTCTTCTTTACACTGAAGTTTATTTTCATAAACCTTTGATAAAGAACTCTTGCCCTCCACTTCTTAATCATATTTCTTTAGTATGTCTTTACTGCTTACTAAAATTCTGCAGATAATTACTCAGCCCCATTTTTCCAGGTTATGTAAAAGCGTGACCCTGTACATTCTTCTGAAGTCCTGCTTTATTACGTCCTTGTCGTTCAGTGTTATCCATGGTCTCAAATCTGTTCTGCAGAGTTAACATGTATATTTACATAGAATGCCTTTTGGGATTATTTGTGGCTATTGGCAGAGTCTTGGGTTCTTTATAACTTCAGTTATTCGTTCTGGAGCAATAGAAAGAGGTTTCAGGAATAATAAAACACATATTTCTTTCTGAAACACCATCTGGAAAATATACATTTCATTCCATAAATTGAAGTGGTTGAGTTGGTATTATTTTCCTACGTTTGAAATGTGCAGGTACAGGGATTAACATTTGAGCTTCTACTATATGCCAGGCACTGTTATGGGCACTTTATGTATGTTCTTTTAATTAAAATCTCCCAACCCAGTGTGGATGCTATAGTGTTTTATGAAGTCCATCCTACATAGGGTAAGTTGGCGTGTTTATCTGAAGGCCTTAAAGAAATATATTAACAAAACTAGTGGAATACACTATATAAAATCTTAGCAGAATACATTTCAAAATTATAAACCAAGTTTATGATGTAAATTTTTCCTTAATCAGTCAGTTGTAGCCAAAACTTCTAATTTATAGTCAAGAATATTCAGTTCATCAGTCATTTCAGTTTTGCTTTTTCAGAACGTTCATTTACGGGGGCTACAGAAGAAAAAGATGGTGTAGATAATGTTATCATCCTACATAATGATCTGTGAAATTCAAATCATGGTCTTAAGAGTTCATATACTTACCCCTACCTTGACATGGGTAGATCCCTCCAGGATTTGGCTGCATAGAAAAGAAAAAAAAAATCAAGTTTAAGATGTCCTGTCAAAAGCAGTCCATAGCAGGAAAAGCCAGAGACAAGAGGCCCAGTCAAAGTTTTTCTGCAGAATTATTGGAAAACCAAACAAATACCCAAAAGCTAGGGGTGGGGACCAAAAAGAAAGATGGAGGAGAAGGTACCAAATGGTTTAGAAGGAACAGATAGAAGAAAATCCAGGTTGGTTTCTAGAAGACGCTTCTGAGTGTCACCAATACCCTGTTGGCATGGGTATAAGAGAAGAGTATACAAGTTGGCAGTATTAATGGTTTAAAGTTGACCCTAGAGAATGAATCTGGCTTTAGGACTTTTGGCCATCTTATGCTATAGGATTGGCGCACACTGACTCATGGGCAAAATCTGGCTAACTGCCCGTTTGTGAGTAAAGTTTTATTGGAATCCAGCCATGCCTGTTCAACTACTTATTGTCTATGGCTGTTTTAGCACAAGTTGAGTACTTGTGACAGAAACTGTATGGCCCACAAGTCTAAAATAATCACTATCTGGCTTTTTGCATAACAAGTTTGCTGACTCTTGCAGTAAATGACATCATGTAATAGGATACCAAATGTTGCTCATTTTGATCTTCTGATTAAAGATATAGATACAGAAGCTATAGATATAGATGGATACGTGTGTGTGTATATATTATATACATTTATGTGTGAGAGTGTGTGTGTGTGTGTGTGTGTGTGTATGTCTATGTGTATGTATGTGAAGGAACCCTGGTGGCTCAATGGTTAAGGGCTTGGCTGCTAACCAAAAGGTCAGCAGTTTGAACCTTCAGGAGAAAGATGTGGCAGTCTGCTTCCGTAAAGATTACAGCCTTGAAAACCCTCTGGGCCAGTTCTACTGTGTCCTATAGAGTCACTATGAGTTTGAATCCACTCAATGGCAAGGAGTTGAGGGTAAGTATGTAAATACACACATAGTGTATACATGTTTGTCTTAGCTAATGCTGTTATAACAAGAAATACAAGTGGATGACTTTAAAGAACAGAAATTTGTTTTGTCACAGTTCAGGAGGCTAGAAGTGTGAATTCAGGGTGTGACTGTAGGAGAACGTCCTTCTTTGTGTATTTCAGCTTCTATTAGTTTCTGGCAAAGCTTGGCGTGCTTGGCCTTATAAATGCATGGGCATGTGGGTCTGTATTCACATGGTGTCTTTCCCACTGAGAGTAAGCCTCTGGGTTTATTCAGACCTTTTTATAAGACTCCATTCAAAGGGGTTAAATTTAGGACCCACCCTACTCTGCTATGACCTCATTAACATAACAAAAGAAAACCACTTATTTCCAAACAGTATCATATTCCCAGGGGCACAATTTAATCTATGTTGTTGTGCTGTGCCCTGGAGTCGATTCTGACTCAGCAACACTATATGACAGAGTAGAACAGCCTCATGGGGTTTCCTGGCTATAATCTTTACAGAAGCAGATCTTCAGGTTTTTTGTCCTAAGAATCAGCTCCTGGATTCGAACTGCCCACCTTTCAATTAGCAGCCAGGCGCTTAACCACTGCATCACCGGGGCTCCTTAATCTATAGCCAGAAAAAAAAAAACCAAACCCTTTGCTATCTAGTCAATTCCAACCCATAGCAATATGTATATGCGTATGTGTGTGTTTTAGTAGAAACTTCCTTAAACTTGATTAAAAGATGTTTTCTGACACAGAATAGATATTTCACTTTCTATGAAATTTTACTTCTAGTGAAATATATATGAAATTTCCAGATCTTAACAAATAGTTCGTAGTTTTTAAATTATGAGCTCCATGTCTGGAAGTAGTCTGAAATGTTTATATTTTGCATTAATATGCAAAATACTGGTTATATTGAATCACTAAATCGAGTTGTGAATTAATATTTTTGGTTCTATCTTAAATATCTGGGTGACTAAAACTTTTTACTGCTATTACATTTTAGCTAGTTTAGCATCAATCTTCTTGGATTTTTTTACCATTTTTTATTTTCTAGATATTGTTGTCATCATTATCATAAATGTTCGCTTATATTCTTCTTTTGGGGTTAGTTGATATTTAAGGTCATACAATCAAGCAGCACTTCATTATTCATGACTTTGAGACTGAGGAATGCTGTGCATCAAATTTAGCCTAGATAGGACAGTAATGGACCTTCTATTGACCTGAACTTATGTAGATATCCTTCCATATGGCAGTTTTGATCTTGTCAAGATTCAGAGATACCCAGTAGGCAGAGATGACCAGATGGGAAGGAGCTACACTGACTTGACATAATTAATCTTTTTGGGATTCAAGCATAAGAATGAAAACCATAGTAAGCATTGTATATAGTTTGAATGAGTTTAGATGTTGTTGTATTAAGTAAGTATGGCTCGCTTCTGCTTCTGAGCATGACGAAGTAGTGGTACCAGATTTCCACTCCTGTAATAAACAATCAGAATGTGGGCAAAAGGTAAGTCACGACATCGGATAAAATGCAACACAGGAAGACTGTGATCCCTTAGAGAAAGGAAACAGTGAACCCTATGATTGCCTGGATTTCTGCCTGAAGACCCTTCCCAGATACAGTGTAGGGAGGAGAAACTAAGTAAAGCATAACAGTCTCACCATGGTCAGGAGACAGCGCTCAGAGTTTGGTGAGCCTGAAGCAGCTAGAATTTTCTGGGCAGAGTACTGGAGAAAAGGGAACTAGAGAAAGAGCTCCAGAAATCTGCAAAGGGGTCACCTTGAGTCTTTGGTTCAGTATTAACCTGTTCGTGTGTAGGGTGACATTCCATGAGGCCAGCAAAGAAGAAACACATGCCGAAGAATAACTACCTGGTAGCTATAAGCTAAACGATTCCCAGAGCTCACACAGGGCTGAAAGACATTCAATTTCCAATCAACTAGAGTGACCAAACCTCATTAAACCGTGGGGCATTTAGTAGATATCAATGAAGGGTCACACCATAGTAGGAGTTTAAAGAAGCTCTAGATTAAAAGCTGTTCTAGTCCTGCCCCAGCAGCAACAGTTTAAACAAATCTAAAGGATAAAGCCTAGCTACCTGCCAGGAAAAAACAAGACAAAAGAACACCTTAATACTTTGAAAGAAATCAAAATCCAGGTACTCTACAATATTTAAAATGTTTTAGATCCAATTGAAAATTACTACACATGCATAGTTTGGTACCAGAAGCAGGAACACGTAACCCCTGACCAGAAGAAAGATCAGTCAATAAAAGACCTAGAAATAACAGAGAGGATAGGATTTGGAGACAGCTGTTCTGAATATGTTTAATGATCTAAAGAAAACCATAAACATAAGAAGACGAGAAAAGGTAGTTATTAAAAACCACCACCACCACAACCAAATGGAACTTCTAGAAATGTAAATTCAATAACTAACAATTCATTTGATTGGTTTAATAGCAATTAAGACACTGCAGGGAAAAAAAAAATCAGTAAAACTGAAGACGTAGCAATAGAATAGAAATCACTCAAACTTAGGTACAGAAAGAAAAAAACAACCCTAAAAATAATGAATCTCCATTACTGTGACTTCTGGCACCCTATCAAGCAATCTAACATATATGTAGTAGGAGTCTTGGGAGGAAAGTAGAGAACAGGAAGCAAATATATATATATTACTTCTTCAAATATATTTATTTCTTCAAATGCACACACATACATACATATATATGCATTTAAAGAAATAATGGCCAAAATTTGTCTGAAATTTGTGAGAACTATAGGCCCACAGAGCCAAGACGCTCGGTGAATTACAGGCAGAATAAACACATTATAATCAAATTGCTGAAAATCAGTGAAAAAGAAAAAAATCTTAAAAGCAGCCAGAAGAAAAGGTATATTAAATATAGGGGAACAAAGATAATAATTACTACTAACTTATCATCAAAAACAATTCTAACCAGAAGACAAAGAAACAAACATCTGGACATTTTAAAAACATTTAAATGTGATCATGGAATGTGTAGACACATATTCTGGTTTCAGCACTGCCTCTAAGTAACATCGTGACCTTGTAGATGTCATTCCACCTCTCTGGTGTTTGGTCTGCTCTTCTGCAGAATGAGAGAGTGCTCCATATCATTAAGGCACTTTGAGCCCAAATCAAGATCAAATTACAGTGCTTTGGCATAAAAAAATCAAAAGATCCCAATGCGCTCTTCTGCATATTATCGATATTATATTAATCATGGTCCAATATTTTTAAAATGTACTCCTGCATTTATTTATGTATTTATTCGCTTTGGAAATTAGCAAAAGAAAGCATGACGCAGTGTGAGGAAAATATATTTAATTCTGGTGTCATTAATGTCCTTCAGAACCTTGGCTTTGAATATTCAAGCCTCAGGCTTTAGACTCAAAACCTTTTTCTCCTTGGTTTTTTTTGGGGGTTGGCATCCATATATGACCTCCCCACTAGACCTCTGCTTATGAAATCCTTCCTGCAATCTGTCTTCCACCAAGCTGAGTGCAGTGTTCTGGTAAACCAGGAAGCCTATACACTCTCAGGCTACGGAAATGATGATGATGACCCAGGCCTTTGTCTGCTGCTTTGACTGTCACCTACCTTAACTCCCTAGTCATGCTCCCGGGCTTCACATCCCCTAGGATATTTATTATAAAACGTACACAAGATACTGACAATCAAATGTAGCAACACAGAAGGCAATTATCTTGCATTTTCCAAGGAGCCTTGGTGGTGAAGTGGTTAAGATCTCAGCTGCTATCCAAAAGGTCAGGAGTTTGAATCCACCAGCTTCTCCTTGGTAACCCTGTGGGGCAGATCTACTCTGTCCAATAGGGTCACTATGAGATGGAATTGATTTGACAGCAACAGCTTGATTTTTTTTTTTTTTTTTTTCCATTTAGAATACAACTTCCAGGAGGTCTAACCATAAGATACTTGAAAACGGGGAAAAAAAGCTCCAGGAATAAACAAGTTAGGGAAAAAAAAAAACATGGCTTCATTCAGATTTCTTTACTGCAGGATTTCTTGTTGCTGTTGTTGTTAGGTGCCAACGAGTTGGTTCTGACTCATTGTGACCCTATGTACAACAGAAGGAAACACTACCCGGTCCTGCACTATTCTCACAATTGTTGCTGTGTTTGAGCCATTGTTGCAGCCACTTGCATCAATCCATCTCGTTGAAGGTCTTCTTCTTTTTCATTGACCCTCTACTTTACCAAGCATGATGTCCTCCAGGGACGGGTCCTTCCTGATAACATGTCCAAAGTATGTGAGACAAAGTCTCACCATCCTCACTTTCAAGGAGCACTCTTGCTGTACTTCTTCCAAGACAGATTTGTTCCTTCTTCTGGCAGTCCACGGTGTATTCAGTATTCTTCGCCAACACCATAATTCAAAGGCATCGATTCTTCTTCGGTCTTCCTTATTCATTGTCCAGCTTTTGCCTGCATATAAGGCAATTGAAAATACCACAGTTTGCGTCAGGCACACCTTAGTCCTCAAAGTGACATCTTTGCTTTTCAACACTTTAAAGGGATCTTTTGCAGCGTACTTGCCCAATGCAATATGTTTTTGACTTCTTGACTGCCACTTCCATGGGCATTGATTGTGGATCCAAATAAAATGAAGTCCTTGACAACTTCAATCTTCTCTCTGTTTATCATAATGCTGCTTACTGGTCCAGTTGTGAGGATTTTAGTTTTCTTTTTGTTGAGGTGTTATCCATACTGAAGGCTGTATGTAGTCTTTGATCTTCATCAGTAAGTGCTTCAAGTCCTCTTTGCTTTCAGCAATCAAGTTTGTGTCATCTGCATATCACAGGTTGTTAATGAATCTTAATGTCACATTCTTCTTCATATAGTCTGGCTTCTTGGATTATTTACTTAACATACAGAGTGAATAAGTATGGTGAAAGGATACAAGCCTGATGCCCAGTTTTCCTGATTTTTAAACCACGCAGTATTCCCTTGTTCGGTTTGAATGGCTGCCCTTTGGTCTCTGTACAGATTCCACATGAACACAATTAACTGTTCTGGAATTCCCATTCTTCTCGATGTTATCCATAATTTATTATGATCCACACAGTCGAATGCCTTTGTGTGGTCAGTAAATCACAGGTAAACATCTTTCTGGTATTCTCTGCTTTCATCCAAGATCTATCTGACATCAGCAACGATATCCCTTATTTCACATCCTCTTCTGAATCTGGCTTGAATTTCTGGCAGTTTCCTGTTGGTGTACTGCTGCAACCGTTTTTGAATTATCTACAGCAAAATTTTACTTTCGTGTGATATTAATGGTATTATTCCATAATTTCTGTATTGTGTTGGATCACCTTTCTTTGGAACGGACACAAATATGAATCTCTTCCAGTCATTTTGCAAGGTAACTGTCTTCCAAATTTCTTGGCATAGATGAGAGATGACCTCCAGTGCTGCATCGGTTCCTTGAAATATCTCAACTGGTATTCTGTCAATTCCTGAAGCCTTGTTTTTCACCAATGCCTTCAGTGCAGCTTGGACTTCTTCCTTCAATACCATCGGTTCTTGATTGTATGCTATCCCCTGAAATAATTGAATGTCAACCAATTCTTTTTGCTACAGTGACTTTGTGTATTCTTTCCATCTTCTTTTGATGCTTTTTGCCCATAGAATCCTTCGGTATTGCAACTCGAGGCTTTAATTTTCTCTTCAGTTCTTTCAGCTTGAGAAATGCTGAGCGTGTTCTTCTCATTTGGTTCTCCAACTTCATATCTTTGCACATTTCATTATAATATTTTACTTTGTCTTCTCGTGCTGCCCTTTTAAATCTCTGTTCCGCTCCTTTACTTCATCATTTCTTCCTTTTGCTTTAGCTACTCTACATTCAAGAGCAAGTTTCAGAGTCTCTTCTGACATCCATTTTGGTCTTTTCTTTCATTCTTGTCTTTTTAACCACCTTTTGCTTTCTTCGTGTACGATGGCCTTGATGTCATCCCAGAACTCATCTGGTCTTCAGTCACTAGTGTTTAATACATCAAATCTTTTCTTGAGAGGGTCTCCAAATTCAGGTGAGAGATACTCAAGGTCATATTTTGGTTCTCATGGAATTGTTTAAATTTTCTTCAGCTTCAGCTTAAACTTGCCTATAAACAATTGATGACCTGTTCTACAGTCAGCCCTTACCTTTGTTCTGATTGATGATATTGAGCTGCTTAGAACCTTAAATATGCTGGTAAGGATTATGCAATGTGGATAACATTCTAGCTCCACATGTTTATAATTTGTTACAACACTTAAATTTGGTGAGTCTGTAGCTTAAAACTGAGAAACAAAATGAAAATTGTAATTTAACCCTCTGCGTACAGTCATAAATAGAAATATAAAGCAGTTCTGATGAAATCTAGGACCCCTCTTTGGAAGAACAAGGCCCATGAATGACTTAACCAAAAATATTGTCTCATTTCTTTGAAACTCCAGAGAAATTTACACCTTTCATTTTCTGCCTATATCTATTGATATTAAAACCAATTATTAGTTTACAGACTTCTTGAGGACCTGAACACTGTCTCATTCGCTGTTGAATTTAAAAATCTAGGGGCATTGTGATATTTTACCACCATTGAACTCCCCTCTATTTGCCTTCCCCCCAGCTGGATTTTAATTCCTTTAGAGGTTCTCATTGATCTATCTAAAGTAGCACAAATACAAGTTGGAAAGCTGATGTAAGTGTAGTAGTTTTAAGCCAATGGAAAACAGAATATTGCAGAAATATTTAGACTAGAAAACAAGATTTATTGAAATTTAGGCTGCATTTCAAATGAGGTTTTTACATCTTAGGCAGATACAGTTAATAGCTGGACAATTTGTTTTTAGACGGCTTAGAAATAGTTCTTCCTAGAGGTAAAGATTTTAAATAAGTGAACTAGTTCTTGATTTGTGGACAGAAATTTCATTTTATAGAAGGGTCTTCCTGAATATTTGAGCACAGAGCTTTCCTCCAGCTGTGGTAACATTAGTTAGATGAGAAACATCAACATGGCCATTCATAATAGCAGAATCAACAACTATTTTCTTCATCTTAACTTCTAGACATTTTAAATTTTTGCTTCTTATAATGTTAACTAGATATTAGAATATGTGCATAATGAGGAAAATGAATTTGCTTAGGGTTTAGAGATGATAGAAAATGTATGTATAAGTGAAATATGTAACAAAGTACTTTGCAAACGAGAAGGACGTTTCTTCCTGGTTTTGAAGAATTTTTAATGATCTCACAATTCATTCTATTCGCTTCTTTCAATTTCCTTTCACGTTAATGAGGGGAAGCTTTTAAAGGACTAGTTCAGTGCTGATGAAATTAAAAGAAGCAGTTAAACTTCATGAATTGAATATGTAAAAACATATTACCCATTGTGGACTTTTCTAACCAAATTTATCAGACAGACTTCTTTATGTGTAATGTAGCATAGGAATCAAGTCCACATTACATCGTGTGTCCATCTTAGGTTAAACATAACAGACTGGCAACCTTTCTGTAATTATGTTCAACATTTTTTTTGTACATGATACATTTAACAAAATATTTAATCATATAGTTTTTAAAACAAAAAGAAGAGTCAAGTGCCTAGATGCTTACTTTTTCTTTAAATTTTGGGGAAGTCTTGCTGTATGCAACGTGATAGGGCCAAAAGGACTTTTGAAATGTATGAAGTGTTATCAGTTTACTAAGCGGGTGCTCTGTTTTTACAGTAACAAAGGATACAGAAATGTTTGCTAATAAATTAGATACAATAAGGCAAATAGTCTACAGGAACCATGACCTTATCTACCATGGGACCAGAAGAACTAGATGGTGCCTGGCTACCCCTCCATCTGTTCTAATCAGGGCCACAATAGATGGACCCTTACAGAATGAGAGGAAAATGTAGAACAGAACCTCAAATTCTTTAAAAAAAGAAAAGAAAAGCCAGACCTACTGGACTGGTTGAGACTGGAGGACTCCCCAAGAGTACTTCAAACCTTGAACCGAAACTAACCCCTTCGGTCACCTTGTAGCTAAATAACAAATTGGCTCAAACAATATCATCTGTAAGTACTGTGCTCTTTAAAAAATCACCCTTATGAGATTGAATGGTCAACAATTTCTTTAAAACAAAGCTGAGACTGTAAGTGGTCAGGGAAACTAGATTAACAGAAACAGAGCAATCAGAACAGAAATAATGAGAATGTTCACCCATTGTGAAGAATGTAACCAATGTCACTGAACAACTTGTGTAGAAGTTGTTAAATGGGAACCTAAACTGTGTAAACCTTCGCTGAAAACACAATGAAATGTTTTTTTAAAAGTAAGGTACAAGTAATTAATTATGCTTTCTGGGATCTGATGAGAACTTTAGCAACACAGATCAACAGAACATTCCTGGTATTTCAGTATTTCCTTTTCCTGCTGTGTTGTCCAGTGATGCACCTGCTGTGACATTGCAGAGATTAGACAGAATGTAGCTTGTAGGTTTCTGTCTTCTTAGAAACTCAGAGAGCCTCATTTACGTAAATAGAATCCAGGCAATTGGTGACATCCTGAATGAAGTCTGGGGTGTAAATTGCTGTTCTGAATAAAGGTTCTCTTAACATATTACATATTACATATTCCTAGTGATTGGATAAAAAATATATATATATTCTTAGCTTGACCAATTACAAGATATTTCATGTCAAAATTGAGACCTATGAGACCAGAAGAAGTGGATGGTGCCCGGCTACCACCAGTGACTGCCCTGATAAGGAACATGACAGAGAGTCCTTGATGGAGTGGGGGAAGGGTGGGGTGCAGAACTCAAATTCTAGTAAAAAGACCAGACTTTATGCTCTGACTGAGAGTAGAGGAACTCCAGGAAGCATGGCCCCTGGACTTGCTGTCAACCCAGAAGTAAAACAATTCCTGAGGCCAACTCTTCAGACAAAGATTGGACTGGACTATGGGACATAAAATGATACTCGTGAAGAGTGTGCTTCTTAGCTCAAGTAGATACATGAGACTAAATTGTCAGCTCCTGTTCAGAGGTGAGATGGGAAGGCAGAAAGGTTTAGGAGCTGGTTGAATGGACACAGGAAATCTGGGGAGGAAAGGAGTGTGCTTTCACAGTATAGGGAGAGCAATTAGGGTCATATAACAATGTATGTATAAATTTTTGTATGAGAGACTAACTTGAATTGTAAACTTTCACTTAAATTACAACATTAAAGAAAAAAAAAAAAATCGAGGCCTGGCAGCAAACTTCAGCTTCATAGGTTTTTTTTCAACATGGAATCTACAATTCTTAAAAAAAAATTCCAAAATTAAGTCTTTAAACCCATTTTTCTTAACTTAAGAAAAGTGAAGGAAAAAGAATGAAAATATCAAACCAATGGAGGAGATGTCAAATATCTAGTTTACTCTGCAGCACTTTATCTAAAAAACCTCTTTAAGCACTGTAATTTGAGATATCCATAAATGGAGATTTTTAGCCTTCTTTAGTAACCTATTCTCTACTCTTTATCTATATCACACTGAATGTTTCATTGGTTCAATAGTCACTTAGGCTGTACTTCAGTCTGGAAGGAGTCCCTGGATGGCACGAACGGTTAAGTGCTCAGCTGCTAACTGAAAGTTTGGAGGTTTGAACCCACCCAAAGGTGCCTTGGAAAAAATGCTTGGAGACCAGCTTCCAAAATGTCACAGCTTTGAAAATCTTACGGAGTGCAGTGTTCTACTCTGCACAGATGGGGTCACCATGAGTTGGAATCAACTCTACAGCAGGTGGTTTGGTTTGGTTTTTGAGCTTGGGCAAACATTCCTGTGTGAGTCATTCTATGTACATAAGCTTTCTAAAAACTCTATGTGTGATAGCACAAGTGGGCTAGTGCAAAGTCACTTTGAAAAGGATTTGAAGAAGGAAATCAGGGCCCATTTGAAGTGCCTCATGGTAAGCCTCTCCTACGGAAGCCAAATTTAATTATAAAAGCAGAAATGTATGCAGAGTAATCAAAATACAACATCAAATATATTAAAATTACATAAAAAGAAACTGAAAACTGCATTTCCCCAAGAGGGCACAACTAAAAATTGTCCTCGAGACATTCCTGAGACAAAAGAGCCCCAAATACTCCTTATAAAACATTTTCTGGAGATTCTGCTTGCCGTGCATATTCTGTATATTTTCAGAAATTGTGTGTATTAATAGCACATCAAAAAAGGGCACTATTTAGGGAAAATAATAGGCATTAATTAAAATATGGACAATAGGGAATGAAGGTTCTTTGGTTTCTAAAATTAGAGGAAGACAATTCAATAATAAATAGCTCTGCCATTATTAGTTTACCGGCCCTTCTGTTAATTGTACCCTTTTGTTACCTCTGCAGTCTGTCTAAACATAGTGTGCCTTCAAAGCTCGATATTGTTTTCTAGCTAGTCCTTTATGGAAACTGTTCTGAAGCTTATCAGGCAAAGAAAATGTCGTGGCGGGGAGGTGGGGAGGGTGGTGTTACAAGAAACGCAAGGCTTTGTAGTAAAGACCTTAATAAGTAGCATACTAGAGAGGTTTTTTTATTATGTCTCCTTTATTTGTCTTAGACAATTTTGCTCTCTACGGAGCTTTCTGAAAATGTCTCGTTTCTGATCATTAGACAGTTTGTGAAGTCTGGTATGAAGCACAAACTTTGACAAGCACAAAACTGATTTGCTCTGGTCCGTAGCAAGCAAAAAGCCATGATCACGGGTCATTTCAGCTCATCCCACGATGTAAGTGCTGAGGAACAACCTCTGGCTTATTGCTTACTAGATTCACGGAGCTTTGAAATATCATAAAGATCTAAAATAGAGATGATAGTCTTTATCAAAATGATTATTAATTTTGGATGTAGGGGAAAATTACTGAAAACGAAAGTAGCAACACCAACGTGAAATGTGAACATGGGAATTTATATATTTTTATAAAGAAACTACCTATTGCAGTATCACAATAGAAGGGTGTCCCGGGGGAAGGCGACTTATACTTTCAGTCAGCAAGGCTGTCAGTTACTTTGTGACCTTGAGTGAATTAATTATCTTCTCGAGTCTTCATTTTCTTATCTACAAAGTAGTAATAACTAATACCTAGTTTTCCCATGAGGTTTTGAGAGAATCAAAATCAGAGTGCAAAATATAACTGAAAATAGTTGGCTGAACTGGGAGAGACTAAACCAGTGTTAGATGTTTAATGTGACCTTGGTTAAGCCACTTTACCTCTCTGGGTTTTCTCATTTATAAACAAGAACATCATTCTAGATGAACCTGGACAACTTTTAATATTAATAAGTGAAATCATTTTAATTCAAGTGTATGAAAATTTCTGTTTTTTCCAAGAAAGAAATTTTAAATTTAAACATGATTTCGGTTAAGTGTATTTCCAATCAGTGAAAAAAATTCATGCTCACAGCGGGTGGCAGAGCCTAGACAAATATAACTTTATAGCAGAAGAGAAGAGGAGTGGACAATAAAAATATAAATATGAATACAGGGAAAAGATGAACAGAATTAGAGAGGGAGAGACAAACTGCAATAATTGCTGTCAATTGTAAAATGAGGAGGGGGGTTCCCCACGGGAGAAAAATGCAGGAAATTACACTTCTGTTGACTTCTACCGACACAGCCCCTTCCATTCTCTAGAACAAAGGTGACTGAAGCGTGACTGATAATATTTAAGATATTACGAATTCATTTTGTCGACAAAATTTAGACTGGGAATGAGGACTCATCTGTCACCATCCCATCTTCTGTCAAGCGCACGTTGCCCTTGGCAATGGGTCTGCTGTTACTAATTTTGTTTTTGTTTAGAAGCTTGCTTTTCCTCTTCGGTTCTCTCCGTCGCTGTGAATAATAATAACAAAAAAAAAAACACAAAAGAAAAATGTCACTGATTGATTTCTGATGGTGGCTTTGACACCGTTGTACTTAATGTCAGCGCCAACCTGATTGTTTGATGTTTGTTACATAGGTGAGTGGGAGGAGCCTCCCCTCCTTTTCTGTTGCTGCTATTGTTATAAGACTGGATCTGATTTGTAGTTAGATCTGGGGAAAAAGCAGTAGTTATTAGCCTGTGACAACTGGGAAGACCCAGTTTTGTTTTTAGCCTTTCAAGGTAGTAATATTTTCTAACAACTGTTGGGAGAGGTCAATGTCCTAATCAAATGTCAACCGTCACTAGCCCTGAAAAAATTTTAGATACTCCTTCTAAGATGTAGGCGACAATCTTCTAGAGAGTAACCTGAGAATATCCAATCCTGCCCCGAATCCTAGATAATTACCAAATATACTCGAAGGGTCATGTTGTTAAATGTTAAACCCTGGACTATCCTTTAATTATATAGCCTTTAAAATGACCTTTCTAAACAATCTAGTATAAATTTCACATTTTTTGCTGTTGGGTTTAGATTCCATGCACAGCAAAACATCTATCTTGCTCTTCCATCTATCTCTATTTGCTGTAAAGACAGCGGAAGATCTATTTTAAATTATTCATAAGCTTTAGATAGAAACCTAAGCAAATTAAAATGTAGGCCAACATAGAGGAAAATGATAATGGGCATATAAGTATTTGTAGCTACTGTAGCTTCCATTGGGACAATCATAAAATTAATTTCATACCTTGCACAGTAATTTCAATGGGAACAATTTCTTAGTTCGTGGTCAAACTTGTTTCCAACACTGACGGAGATGAGCACTAGAAAAAGTATTGAATTTTCTTTCTAATTTGCTTTTTCTTATGAAATAGCTTCTTACTAATTTCCCTTCATGTCCAGTATATAAAGGTATCTGTTCATTTTAAACTGTATGTGAATTTCATTTATATGCCAATGATGTTTAATGCATTGTCTTGTCTGCATCTCATTACTGTCATTAATAAGCACTGGAGTACATCTAGTTACAAGGTTAATTGGGACAAATCTGGACTCCTTTCTACTGTAAATATGCTGTATCTTAGCAGTACATTACTCACGGGTAGGTGGTAAAAGTTATGGTCTTTTACATTGTGTTCCTCCTTCTGTTGTCACCCAAATCAATCTAAATACAATCCGAAGTGTTTTCTCTGCATGCATTGTACAGACCTTGGCAAGGTTTTTTGTTAATTTTTTTTTTTTTTTTAACCAGCCACATAATTTTATGGCTGATTTAAATAGAATCGCCACTCATCTGAGTATGGTAGAGTCCTCCCAGACTTACCCTTATTTTAAACTGTTTAAAAGGATATATATCACCAGGAACAATCCCATTCAATTGGATGAAGTTCGTAAGAATTTTCCATGACAAAGTTACATGCTTTTAGTTGTAATGTTTGATATTGCCCATGTCATTTTCCTCCTGGTAGAAGCTACCACGAGCTATTGGATTTTATCACTGCCGCTGGAAATTCATGTTGGAATATCTTTTGAGAATCAGAGGCAATAGCCAGGGTAGGCATAGAAAAAACACTTGGCAGAGATCTTACCATTTCCCTCTTCCACTCTTATGATAGACATCACTAATCAACTGAAGCCACTTTTCTACTGAGCCCAGACCTAGCCTCAAAATACTTCTCTTCACACTGTTTGAGGCAGCCTCTATTGATCAAATAGATTGGCATGTGAGTAAAATCTAATTTCCTTTCCTGAATTAGGGAGGCCCCTGGGTGGTAGAAGTGGTTTGTGCTCTACTGCTAACCTTAAGGTTGACCGGCACCGTGGAATAAAGATTTGTCAATCTGCTTCTGTAAAGATTACAACCAAGAAAACCCTATGAGCAGTTCTGTAACACATGAGGTCACCATGAGGTGGAATTGACTCAGCAGAAATGGGTTTGGTTTTTCTTTTTTTTTTAACCATTCAGAGTATGTCACGCATTTGCCAGTGTCAGTCTTACATTGAGCCTGGAAAGAAGCCTAGAACCAAGACATCAGTCAGGTAAAAGTGATTTAGGACTCATTTGAAATCGATGCCATTCATTAACTCACATCATTAACTGACGTACAATTATGTAACTTTTACTCCCATACTAACTTAATGTTTATTCAAGCCCCAATACACCTGATCATGGAAAACTTAATCTAGGCAACTCCAGGTAAACTCAGCCACTTTTGTCTGTTAACCATTTCAGGTTTACCAGGTGTCAGTTTTGGATTTCTCTTCTCCTTCATTCTTTTCTTTAGGGTGGCAAGGTGCTTATGTATTATCTTAGAGTCAGGCAGGTATTGGGGCATCAGCCAAAGGGCCCACTTCTCCTACTCTTACCTCTGCTGAATCTAGCCCTTCCCCTTGGGTCCTCAGTATAAAGATCCTGCCATGTTGGCATCAACTGGGACAGTGATGGACAATCTACTTATATGTCTTCTCCCAATCCCATCCATCAGACCATTCCAGATCCAACAGCCATCTCTCAGCCATCTTCTCTGTTTACCTCATTGGATGGGGACATTCAGCTGCTATTCCTTCCACCCACCCTCCCTTCCCTCTAGTGGTTATAACCTAGAAACAGGGTAGGGTATAAGCCCCAGTGTTGGAAACCCGGCAGAGTATAAATCTCTCCCTTTCTTTCCAGTGGTTCTTCTCTAATCCAGGCAAGCACTATCTGGGAATAAGTTGATTAACTAGCATCCTTTTCTTCCAGTATTTATAAAATTAACTTTAGCCTTCTTGTAGGTGTTCCACCTAGGTCTGCAATTCAGGACTGATGTACTTATCTCCCAGCTGCTGGGAATGATGGCTTTAGGTGACTCACAGTGCTATCCCTCAACCAAGGTTATGTCTGCTTCCACAGAGTGCCTGTGACTATCAGCCTGTGACTATCCTCAAGGGATACAAGGCACAGACACTACACCTCAGATTGGGACCACTCAGAAGGGCCTTACCAACTCCAGAGCTCCCAGTGAGGTCTCACATGCAACCAAATTGCAGGTCAGCTTCTCAGTCCAGTCCTGCTTTCCTCGCTGCTTTACAGATGTATGTCCTAACAGCTCCCCAGTAAACCTCTTCAGGCAGCTTTCTAACTGCAATATAGGACGTGCTCAGATTTTTTCAGGTCATGCTTTGATAATTCACAATTAAGATTTTTGAATGCCAAATATATATATGTATATATGGCCCGGCTTAGCAAGTCAAAAGAATTCTCTCTGTTTTAAATATCAAGAAACTATGATAGAGTTCACAACCCAAGAGTTTGGTTCTCTTTTCTGTGGTCCATTTAATTCCTCCATTGAATCAATGAGGTGATGCATCAGGGTAACAAGGCTCACTTAAGACCTCAGAATATCATCCTACTGTATAGCTCTCACTCCCAAATGATTTTCTATTTGAAAATGTCTTTCGCTTAGGTCTGTGACTGGACGGTTCTATATTTGTGACCTCCACACTGATTGGAGGAAGGGTTTAAATCTGCTCATTATGGCAGATTTTGTGGGCTGTGGAGGTGAGAAAATCAATTTGATGTTCTAGGTTATCTAGGAAATGAAAACATTCCCTAACGTGTAGAAACCCAACCACAATCACACTCTCTGTAAAATGGTATTATGTATAAATAGAGCTTGTTGGCCTAGTGTTGTCTTCTTCACTGAGGAAACATATTAACGTTTTTCCAAAAACTATTTGAGAGAGAAACAGGAGAGACCAAGGAGAAACATATGCCCTCTATGAAGAACCTTTCTGAGTGAAATAGACCAGGATTTTATGGGTAGTAGTCAATGTCTTTTGGTAGTGTAGACTTACTTACTTCTAATAAACATATACACTGAAACCTGTGAGAACTGGAACTCGATGAGCCTGTCTTGTTTTTCCGAGTCTCACAAGTTTTCCACCTTTGGCATGGTGTAGTCTTACTACTTGTCTATCACCGTCCATTAGTGAAAAAGATTTGAGTTTTCCTTCTCTGACAGGTTTCCACCTTATGAAGGTCCCACTTTCCAAGGTTTTACTGCACTAGAACTGCTAATCAGCTCATGTGTCCTCTTACATACGCGGTGGGGTTTGTTCTATTTTCAGTAGTTGTTCCTACTAAGCGTTGTGGAGCTCATTCAATGCAACACTGGGAAGACATTCCATAAGCTTTTCCAAACTCATCACAAAGACAAAGGAGTTCACTGCATGTTTTAGGAGAAAGAGCCATTTGTTTCTGAGATTGTGCTAGTGGCTTGTGGTGCCATGATTTCACTGTGCTCAGACAAAGAGAGTGACTGCCTTGTAGTGTATATATTTTCCAGTAATCAATGTATGATGAGCACTAATATTTTTATAAACTCTCTGTCATTGGCTGTAAATACAGTTGAATGACTTACACGGTCACTTCTATTGAAACATGGTCACAATGATCAATTGGGAAAAAAAGCTCTCCTAAAGGCTATTTGAATATGATCGATGTAGTAAAATTATAGCTAAACTGCTTGGGTTTTTTAAAAAATATATTTAAAATATTATATGAATAAAAATCAGATGTTTGCTGTGTAAAAAAACAATCATTGTGATATGTTCTACCTCTGTCTTCAAGACAGGAGACTATATCTTCTTGTTTGCATTTAGGGCAGTTCAGGATGGTCTAGTTCCAGAAATAACATACAGAAAGAGATAGTGGGAACTTGAATAGAGATAGTTGGTCTATTTTCAAATTCCTCATTGAGGAAAATGGAGCCCTGGTGGTTAAGCACTGGGCTGCTAACTGAAAGGTTGGCAGTTTGAACCCACCCAACAGCTCTGTGGGAGGAAGACCCAGAAATATGCTCCCATAAATGATTACAGCCTAGAAAACCCTATGCAGCAGCTCTACTGTGTCACGTAGTGTCACAAAGAGTAAAAAATCATCTTGATGATGCTGAACAACAGCAAACACATTGAGGAAAGGTGCTGATATTTTTCCAAAACTATGTGAGCTGGAAATAGATAAGGCTGAGTAGAGGTGTATGATCATTATGGGGGACCTAGAGCAAGGATCATACACTCAAAAAGCATAGAGTGGCCATCCTGATAATGTAAAAGCATGAGCAAGGCCAGATGTAAGATCACAATTTTATTTTTTAATTCTGTGTAAGCCATTTTATTGCTGCCTGAGTTATTGAAAGTGCTAAAAAATATTTAGATAAATAATAATTACAACTCTTATTTAGTGTCTAAAGACTCCAGGATTTTTAATATACATATAATTTATCGCATTTAATCCTTTCAGCCCCTCCAACAAGAAAAGATCTTACAAAGAATTGGTCAAAGTAACTTGCTCAGTTTCAGTTAGTAAAGGCATTTTTACTGCAATGTAAGTGTCTTTTTTACTCTAGCCATACTAGCTGACTGTACGTGTAAGGGAAAACAATAAAACACGAAATGCTGTATATGCTGAAATTAGAAAGAAATGTATGCATCTGAGAAACAGCTTTAGATCTGGAAATACAGCTTCCTGAGTAACTTATACATAAGCTATAATTATATGTTAATTAATGCTCCCGAATTAATCCCTTTCCTAAAGAACCTCTAGTGGTTCTTATACTCCAGTTGACATAGAATAGCTAGATCTTAGGAGGACTCCCCTAAAACACAGAGTGTGTTATCCATGCAAGTTTCTAAGGGCCAACAAATAAAATCTAATCAGGTCTGAGAGCAATCAGGTCCACCAATCAGGAATGGAGCTGTGGGGCAGAAAAATCAGAATTTAAATAAAAGTTGCAATTAAAACCCACAGAACCAGCATGGCACTCATTTTCGTTCCCAACGCTCAGAGACAGTATGAAAATTACCTCCACAGTAGGAATAAGAAGGGCTGGTGAAGATTTTTCCCTCCTGATAGAATATTGAAAATTATCTTCATCAGTGGGTTAATTGGCTTAATTTTCCTTCAGATGGTAACTTTCAAATGCTTGGTCTTAATTAGCATGGGTAAATGAGAAATGTAGGTGATTCACATTTTCAGTTTTCTTGTTCTCTAGAGATTTCCATGCCTTTCCCTCAAGATATTTGAAATGGCTGAGGGCTACATTGATTAAAATAAATTATGCTTGTATTTTATACCAGTAAAAATGTAGATGAAATCGACTCATGCCAAGTCCATTAAAAAAACGCCGCCCACAAATATCATAAAATAGAAAGTATAAGCCACTTAAGTCACAACTGGAGTTTGTATTTAGCATGCCAAATATTATCAAGTAATTTTTCGGTAGTGGGTCAGAAGACGTATGATGTTCAACTGCCAAAAGCAAAAAAAAAACCAAAACCAGGCGTTTCGTATAAAGTGCATGTGAGAGAAACTAGTGCTAAAAAGGAGGACATAGGCATAAAATGAGAAAGATATTGTTTGTTATTTTGGGTTAGTTTCCTCAATTCCCGACTGTTCTTACTTCCACCCCACCCCTACCCCCCACCAACTTCACCTTTGTTTGTAACAAACATTACACACCAACATTATGTTTTTAGAATCTGGGAATAGTTTTTATTTATCTTCACTAACTATCACATATAACTTCTTTTTTTTCATATTAATCAGTATTTTATTCTAAAAACACGTATTACTTATTAATATCTGGTTTAGAGAAAAACTCTTAGATTATGGAATTTGAACTAGAAGAACACTAAAGGATAGTTTGAGTTTTTGGACACAAATTGATCAGAGAATGAATAATATCTGCATTGCACGATACACGTTGTAAAATCATTTTTGTAAATTATCTAACAAACATTAGACTTTCTAATTTTATTGCCATTTAATTTTCTTTTCAGATATTCTAAGATGAGACGTAAAAGAAAATGAGTATGATATCTTTGAAAATAATATGCATCAGGAGTCAAAATACAGTAAAATCATTTAATAAGATTGTTGTTGTTGTTGTTAGGTGCCGGTGAGTTGGTTCTGACTCATAGAGACCCTATGTACAGCAGAAAGAAACACTGCTGCCATGCTCACAATCATTGCTATGTTTGAACTCATTGTTGTAGCCACTGTGTCAATCCGTCTCATTGAGAAGCTTCCTCTTTGTCACCGACTCTTTATTTTACCAAGCATGATATCCTTCTGCAGGGACTGATCCCTCCTAATAACATGTCCAAAGTACATGAGATGAGACCTCGCCATTTTGGCTTCTGAGGAGCATTCTGACTGTACTTCTTCCAAGAGAGATTTCTTCACTCCTCTGGCAGTCCATGGTATATTCAGTACTCTTTACCAACACCGTAATTCAAATGCATCAATTCCTCTTTGGTCTTTGTTATTCACTGTCCAGCTTTCACATGCATCTTCATCAATAAGTGCTTCAAATCCTCTTCACTTTCAGCCAAGCAAGGTTGTGTCATCTGCATATCACAGGTTGTGAATGAGTCTTCCTCTGATCCAGATGCCGTGTTCTTCTTCATATGGTCTGGCTTCTCAGATTATTTGCTCAGCGATCAGATTGAATAAGCATGGTGAAAAGATACAACTCTGACAAACACCTTTCCTGATTTTAAACGACCCAGTATTCCTTTGTACTGTTCGAACAACTGCCTCTTGGTCTATGTACAGGTTGCACATGAGCACAATTAAGTGTTCTGGAGTTCCCATTCTTTGCAATGTTACCCATAATTTGTTATGATCCACACAGTTGAATGCATCTGTATAGTCAACAAAATACAGGTAAACATCTCTCTGGTATTTTCTGCTTTCAGCCAAGATCCATCTGACATCAGCGATGATGTTCCTCATTTAACGTCCTCTTCTGAATCCAGCTTGAATTTCTGGTAGTTCCTTGTTGATGTACTGGTATAACCATTTTTTAACTATCTTCAGCAAAATTTTACTTGTGTGTGATATTAAAGATATTGTTGGATAATTTCTTCATTCTACCGGATCACCTTTCTTTGGAATGGGCACAAATATGGATCTCTTCCAGTCGGTTGGCCAGGTAGCTGTCTTCCAAATTTTTTGGCATAGACAAGTGAGTGTTTCCAGCATTGCATCCATTTGTCAAAACACCTCAATTGTTATTCCATCAACTCCCAGAGCCATATTTTTCCACCAATGCATTCAGTGCAACTTGAACTTCTTCCTTCAGTACCATAGGTTCTTCATCATATTCTACCTCCTTAAAAGGTTGAACATTGACCACTTCTTTTTGGTACAGTGACTCTGTGTATTCCTTTCATCTTCTTTTGATGTTATCTCATCCTTCAATATTTTACCCATAGAGTCCTTCAGTACTGCAACTCCAGGCTTGAATTTTTTCTTCAGTTCTTACATCTTGACAAATGCCAAGTATGTTCTTCTCTTTTGGTTTTCTAACTCCAGTTTTTTGCACATTTTATTATAATACTTTACTCTTGTCTTTTCAAGTTGCCCCTTGAAATCTTTTGTTCAGCTCTTTTATGTGATAATTTCTTCCTTTTGCTTTAGCTACTCTACACTCAAGAGTAAGTTTCAGAGTCTCTTCTGACATCCATTTTGGTCTTTTCTTTCTTCCTGTCTTTTTAATGGCCTTTTGCTTTCTTCATGTATGATGTCCTTGGTGTCATCTCACAGCTCATCTAGTCTTCAGTCATTAGTGTTCAATGTGTCAAATCTATTCTTGAGATGGTCTCTGAATTCAGATAGGATATAGTCAAGGTAATACTTTGGCTCTGTCATGGACTTATTTTAATTTTTATCTTCAGCTTCTACTTGAGTTTTCATATGATCAATTGATGGTCTGTTCCACAGTTGGCCTCTGGCCTTGTTCTGACTGATGATATTGAGCTTCTCCATCGTCTCCTTCCAGAGCTGTAGTCAGTTTGATTCCTGTGTATTCTATTCTTCAAGGTTCATTTGTATAGTTGCCATTCATGTTGTTGTAAAAAGTTATTTGCAGTGAATAAGTCGTTGGTCTTGCAAAATTCTATCATGAGATACCCCACGTCGTTTCTATCACTACTAAGGCCATATTTTCCAACTACAGATCCTACTTCTTTGTTTCCAACTTTCACATACCAACCACCGGTAATTATCAGTGCATCTTGATTGCATGTTTGATTAATTTCAAACTGCAGAAGTTGGTAAAAATCTTCAATTTCTTCATCTTTGGTATCAGTGATTGGTGTGTGGATTTGAATAATAGTCATATTAACTGGTCTTTCTTGTAGGTGTGTGGATAGTATCCTATCACTAACAGGGTTGTATTTTAAGATAGATCTTGAAATGTTCTTTTTGGCAATGAATGCCATACCACTCCTTTTCACTTTGTCATTCCTGGCATAGAAGACCATATCATTGTCTGGTTCAAAATGTCCAGTATCAGTCCATTTCAGCTCACTAATGCCTATGATATCCATCTTTATGCATTCCATTTCAGTTTTTATGACTTTCAATTTTCCTAGATTTGTACTTCATACATTCCATGTTCCGATTATTGAATGTTTGCAGCTGTTTCTTCTCATTTTGAGTTGTGCCACAGTTACAAATGAAAGTCCTGAAAGCTTGACTCCAACCATGTCATTAAGGTCAACTCTACTTTGAGGAGTCAGCTCTTCCCCAGTAGTATTTTGAGTGCCTTCCAATCTGACTAGCTCATCTTCTGGCACTATACTAGACAATGTTCCGTTGCTATTTATAAGGTTTTCACTGGCCAGTTTTTTTTAAATTTTTTTTTATTGTACTTTAGGTGAAGGTATATAGAACAAATAGTTTCTCATTACACAGTCAGTACACTTATTGTTTTATGATATTGGTTAATAAACTCACAACATGTCAACACTCTCCCTTCTCAAGCTTGGAGGGCCTTTTTTCTTTTTTGGTGAAAATATACGTAGCCAAATGTACACTATTTCAAAAATTTCTACGTGTTTAATTCAGTGACATTGATTACGTTCTTCCAGTTGTGCTGCTCTTCTCACTATCATTTTCCAAATTATTCCATCACCATTATCTTCAACTCACTGCCCCAAAGGCTTCCCATCAAACCTTTTGAGTTGCTGTTGTCAGTTTGATCTCACATAGATAATTCTTTTTTTTTTTTTTTGTACTTTAGATGAAGGTTTACAGAACAGAATAGTTTCTCATTAAACAGTTAGTACACATATTGTTTTATGACAATGGTTAACAACCGCACGACATGTCCACACTGTCCTTTCTCAACCTTGGGTTCCCTATCACCAGCTTTTCTGTCCCCTCCTGCCTTCTAGTCCTTGTCCCTGCACTGCTGTGCCTCATTAGTCCCGTTTTGTTTCATGGGGCTGTCCAATCCCTGGCTGAACAGTGAACCTCAGGAGTGACTTCACCACTGAGCTAAAAGGGTGTCCGGGGGCCATACTCTCGGGGTTTCTCCAATCTCTGTCCATCCTCGCTGGCCAATTTTTTAAGAAGTGGATCGCCAACTCCTTCTTCCTAGTCTGTCTTAGTCTGGAAGCTCTGCTGAAACATGTCCACCATAGGTGACCCTGCTGGTATTTGAAATACCATTGGCATAGCTTCTAGCATCATAGCAACATGCAAGCTACCACAGTACAACAAACTGACAGACAAGTGGTGGCTAGTAAGATTATCTCATTAATATTCAGATTTTAACATACTATTAGTTAAATCTTATTTATAATAAAGTTTATAATGAAATTCATGTTTTTTTGTCTATAATAAAATTCACAACCCATTTATAATGGAGTTGTAAAAATTTTTAGTGATACAGAAGGATATGTCATTACATGGAAAAAGCAAGTTATTAAAAATCATGTTTACAAGTTATGCTAAAAATTAGGTTTGATGAAATAAATATATGTGTATGCATAAAAGGACAGAGCAATAGACATGAAGAAAGAGAGAAAGACAGAAAGAAATTGAAAGAGAGAGAAAAACTTATACCAATATTTTAGCAGTGTTTACCTGCAGCCCTGAGGATTACTGATATATCTGGAGTTCTTCTTGTGCTTTTCTATATTGTACACATTTTCTAGAACATATTTGTTGTTGTTTTTTAAATCAGGTAAAATGTTATAAAAATGACTCCATTCTGTGGAGAAACAGGATCACCATGGTTTTATTACCTGTTAGACTTTTGCTTCTAGAAATATTGCTACATCCTTCAAAGTAGGCATGCAGAGCACACAAGCATGGAGATCGCATTATACCCTTCTACCTAATAGCATCTACGTTCCCAGATTGCTCCCCAAATAAAAACAAGCATTGAACTTCCAATCAGTGATGATAATTTAATTTCCCTCTCAGCTGTAAGTACCTGAAAACAGTTAGGCAATCAGTGAGAAAAACGTTTTCTCCTGGTTTATTTTTACATTAAGTAATTAACATTTTTCTCTCTAACTAACCTGAGGTCTAAAAAGTAGAAGTTCAGCTGACCTAAGTGCGTAGGATTTCCTAGAAACAGAACTCTGTGTGTTTAGATGAGAGGAAGGAGAGGAGGGAGCAGTGAGTTCTTAAAAAGAAAAAGTTTAGAAATGACCCTGAGATCTTGTGTTAAGTTTTCTTCATCATACAGAAACTTTCAGACTGTCTTGCATCAGGAAAGTTTTCAAAGACTTGGAAATGGGAAAAAGAGATTACGAGGTGTTTTTTCAGTGGAGTGCTGGGCATTGCTTAGCAGACCTTCCCCGTATGGGATTGTCAGATGCTATGAGGGTGTGCATTTTTGCAAGTATATTGCCTAGGCTGTTTTACAGCTCTATACGGGTAGAAGATAAGTTGCAAATGGTTTTTGTTGGTAGAGATACAAATGGATTTTGTCCAGTAGAGATAAAATTGATTTGTTTCAATTCTCTAGTGAAGACGACTTTAAACATTACATTTTATTGTTCAACGATAGTAAACTATTTCTGTATTTCAACACCCCTGACTGCATATATGTGTATGTATGTATGTATGTGTGTATCCTGTTCTTCAAATTCTTTTTTAACATTTTATCTATTCCCTCATTAATTAATTAAATATGTTTTTGACACATTTTAATTTTATATTTGTAAGAAAGTCAGGTGTTTAACTTTTTGAAAAAAATGTATCTTAACAACTGAAATGTATTCTATTTGGGGTCATAACAAACAGATTAAGCAAAGATGGTGTATAGCACTCTGGCATTCTATAGAGATAATGTAGGAATCTTAAAAATGTTTGATTTGAATTTCACTGTAAAACACATTTTTACATATTTTTCCAATGATACTGAAAATCAACCAATGCAGTAAAATGTGTTGAGTATCAAGTTTTTCCACACTGGTTGTCACTGACCCATGAACTCCTCCTCTTCTTCCTTTTTATTTTCTTCTTCTTCTAAATAAATGTGGTACAGGGTATGGTCTGAATTATTCCTCCTCAGTAGTCTTCTCAGTACTACTGTGCTAGTAGATGGAACTTCTAGCCATCCGCAGACTAAAATTTTCACAAGGTGGTGCAGCTATTTTTATTCTTTGAACAACAGAGATTCATTGTCTCGGATTCTTGGCATCTCGGACCACTCATCTGCAAAAAGAATGAACGTGAACCTATGAAGAAGAAGGCTGAACCTGTGTAACTATCTGGCTCATCCAGAGAACACTCATGATTAATCAAATGATCTCACATTCAGATCACCTTCACATTCAAAATTCCCCAAGTAGGTTATATGCAGGTTGTCCAAGATAATTGTGGAAGAATTTTTTGGTTTGTTTGTTTAAAAGCTATACAAAATCAAGATATTAGTAGTTTGTGAACCATTTAATATTCTTCAGGAAGTTACTCTATTGGCTACTCAATCAATCTACACTCAGTTTAAGATAAGAACAAATCTTGTGACTCACGTAGTTAATCATAAAAAGTGATCAGATGGAAGAGATTGGTCAGGAAAGCTTCTAACATTCGAGTTTCCATTCCGGTGGCACAGAGTAATCTAAAGTCTTCAACGGCATACAGTTCAGAATTGTCTTTATTCGGTGTTGGTCTTCCAAGTATTCAGTGATGCAGTCATCCATTCATTCGCTTGTTCAAATGCGATTTGTTAGTAATGCTTATTAACGGGCATTTGTATAAAGTAGTGAGGTTTCCAAAGTGTATTTCTTTTACATTGTCTCACTTAATCAAAAGCACTGAACGAAATGGTCTACTGATACAAGTGTAATAATATTTGAAAGTTAATTCTCATAGAAATTTCCCCAGGATCTCAATGATTAGCACATGTTGTTAAGTCCTGCCGTTAGATATTGTTGTAGAGTGTCTTGATTTCGATGCTAACTTCAAAAACTTCTTTACCTATCAATGTAGAACTTTATTCTTTTATTTATTTATTTTTTGTAAGGTTGCAGGATACAATATCGGCATACAAAATCAATTATATTTCTGTATACTTGCAAGGAACAATCAAGAAATAAAAAAATTTAAATACCATTTATAATAGTATAAAAATATATGAAATCCTTAGGGATAAAGATGACAAAAGATGACAAAAACCTGCACATTGAAAAACTACAAAATATTGCTAAAGAAATAGAGATACATACCTTGTTCATGGGTTAGGAGACTCAATATTTAAAAATGCCAGTTCTCCCTGGATTGATCTGTAGATTGGAGGCATATCCTAGCAAGCTTTTTTTGTATCGATTAACAAACTGATTCTAAAATTCATATGGAAATGCAAAGAACCTAGAATATTGTCATAGGTTGGATAGTGTCCCTCCGAAATCCATGTCCACCTGGAACTTCAGAATGTGACCTTATTTAGAAATAGAGTCTTTGCTGGTATAATTAGTAAAGAGGTGGTCACACTAGATTAGAGTGGGCTCTAAATCCAGTGACTTGTATCCTTATAGAACAGGATAGCACAGAGTCACTGAGACACACAGAGATAAGAAGGCCATATGAAGATGGAGGCAGGGATTGGAGCTATGCCGTCACAAGCCAAGGAATGCCAGGAGCCACCAGACGCTGGAAGAGGCAAGAAAGATTCTCCCCTCGGGCCTTTAGAGAGAGCATGACCTTGCCAGGACCTTAGTTTCAGACTTGTGTCTATCAGAACTGTGAGGGAATAAATTTCTGTCCTTTTAATCTGCCAAGTTTGTGGTGATTTATTACAGCGGTGCTAGGATACCAATACAAATAGACAAAACAATTTTGAAAAAGAAAAGCAAAATTGGAGAGCCAACACTACCTGAGTTGAAGAATCAGTAATCAAAAAACGTGCTCTTGGCTTCAAGACACAAAAAAAAAAATGATCTGATCAATGTAAAAGAATAGAGTCTATCAATAAACCCATACATATATAGACAACTGATTTTTTTTTTTAAACGAAGGCAATGTAATGGAGAAAGAGTAGCATATTAAACAAACGGTGATGGAACAATTGTATATCCACATGAAAAAACCAAAAGAACTTGAAATCTAGTGAATGTTTTCAGTGGGGATATTATAATCTAAAAAAGTGATTTCTCTCTTCTTACTAGGGTATTTGATATAAGCCACTAGTGTGGGATTTTGTGAAGCCTTTGTGTAAGTCATCCTCCTTTCTTCCCATGATGATTCATTCATTCAACAAATATTTATTGACTAACTACACAATGCCAGAGACTGGACCTGCAGTGATGAACAAGATAAGCGTGAACCCTGTTTTTAAGGATCGTTGGTTATAGTAAGTAAAGGAGACATATTAAGCAAATCATCACAATGCTAGTTATGTGCTTAACATTATAGTAAGTTCAACTGAAAATTACAAGTTTGTGAGAACCTATGCCTGGAGATTAGTCTAGTAGAAAGGACTGGGAGAGCAGTTGAGAAAGGCCTCTTGGAAAAAGAGACATTGAGTTTGAGGCCTGAATGGGAGTTAGTCAGGTACAGAACATGGAGAAGAACATATCTGGAATCCTCAATTTGACAGACCCAAAGAAGCAGTACAAGTTTTGAACTGTAGGCATCTAACTTTTGAAATCATTTGAAGAATGGTCATTATTATTTTTTTTTTTGTTTGTTTATAGCAGCATTCATGGTTATCTGCTAGGCACAAACTCAGACAAAATCAGGTTTTCTAGTATCCTTCAATCCCATCAGATTCATCAAGAATTTGGTTGACATTTACTATTGGATGTGACTTTCATCTGTGCCTTATTCACAATATAGAGATACTTTCTATTCAATCTTATTTTACCTTTACATTTTAACTTTGAGACAAGTCCACCGGGATTTTGAACTAAGAGGATACTTTATTTAATTCAATGCTTGGGCTCTCTTTCAAATTTTTTTTTTTTTTTTTTGAGAGATTGATACTTTTCAACTGTTGAGTGGTTGGATATGGATGGATAGTCACTGAATTTTTCTTTAAACTCCTCTTGCTTAGAGAATAGTTTGGTCAAACTATTGAGTTCTTATGATTTGCAAAATAGCGTAAACCCACTTAAACAAGTTAAATTTAGAAGAAAAAGAAATTTACAAAAACAAAGAGTCCTCAAGACAATCTGCAAAAGCTTGAAATGCTTTACATTTTGAAGAAGTGCCTCTCTTCAGTGAAAGATCAATTCTCACTAGATTGCTGATTCTGCTTCTGAGTCTTCAGCCTCTAGTATTAAGGTCCCATTGGTCAGAAATATGACTACACTAAATCCCAGAAGTTCATCAGTTTGTCTGGTCTGGGTTGAAGGAAGATCAGTGAGCATTTCATCGGGTACAACACGCATTTATCTCCGAAACTTTGGTGTGCTATATGGTTCTCTTTCAAGGCATTTGGTTTTGCTTGCTCTCATATACAATGGAAAGCTCTCTAGTTAAGAATCCCTGAGAGTAGTGGGAATATAATAAAATATTTCAATCTGCCTCTAAAATAATTAGTTTGAGAATTACTTCCAAATTTTATAGGAAGGGACATTTTAATTCATGCAAAAATATATTATTGTGTTGCATACGGTAAAATGCACAGGTATTAAATATCCAGTTCAATGAGTTTTGACAATTGTTTGTGCCCATATAATGATCAACCCAAAACGATGCAGAATATTTCCCAGAAAGTTCCCTCATGTCCCTTTCTAGTCAATTTTTGTTACACCCACGATCTAATTTCTTTCACTGTAGATACGTTTTACTTATATTTGGATTTCATATAAATGGATCACAAAAAAATATATTCTTTAGAGTCTGGTTTCTTTTGCTTATCAGAATTGTTTTTAGATTTTTTCATGACAAGTAGTTCATTCATTTTTTATTGCTGAGTAGCATTACATTATATAGATATACCACAATGTATTTATCTGTTCATTAATTGAAGAATATTTCATTTCTACTTTTTAACTATTATGAATAATGCTGCTATGTATATTCACATATACGTCTTCATTTCTTTTGAGTGAATACCAAGGGGAAGAACTGCTTGGTCATGGTGTGAATGTTTCATTTTCTAAGAAACAGCCAACCAGTTTGCCAAAGAGATTATCGTTTCACATGCCCATCAGCAATGTTTGAGAGTTTCAGTTTCTCCACATTCTCAACATTTGGTGTTTTCAGTCTTTTTTTTTTTAATTTATTTTAGTCTTTCTAGTGGATGTGAAGCATTAACTCATGGTGAATTTTTTTTCATGTACCTATTAACCATTAAGGAGCCCTGGTGACACAGTAGTTAAAGCGCTTAGCTGCTAACCAAAGGGTAAGCGATTCAAACTCACTAATCTCTCCCCGGGAGAAACATGAGGCAGTCTGATTCTGTAAAGATTACAGCCTTGGAAACCCTGTGGGGTGGTTCTACCCTGTCCGACAGGGTCGCTCTGAGTCAGAATTGACTCGACAGCAGTGGGTTTGGTTTGGTTTGCCTATCAGCCGTTAATATGTTTTCCTTTATGAGTATCTGCTCTAGTCTTTTGTTCATTGTTTATTCAGCTATTTATCTTCTCCTGTTGATTTTTAGGAGTTCTTTGCATAGTCTATGTACAATTCCTTTGTATAATATATGTACTGAAAATATATATTTTTTCCCAATCTGTGGCTTATCAGCTCATTTTCTTGAGCTGTCTTTTTTAATGAGCACAATTTTAATTTTGAGGAAGTTCCATTGATCAGTTTGTTGCTTTTATGGCTTTGCTTTTTTGTGTGTTGTCTGGGCTTCTGCTTAATAAGATTCTAATTTTATTACTAATGAGAAAATAGTAGTAAATAGATTGGGACTTTTAAACAAGAATATTTTGGGGCCATTAAAAATTATACAGAAGGAACTCCTTTGTAACCCGTTACAATAAACAACTGCAGTAGCACCCCTACCCCCAACCTCGGTTTTGCTTCCTGCAGTTTCAGCTACCCGAGTTCAGCAGCAGTTTAAAAACCTTAAATGAGTACGTAGCATGACAAAGTCTAGTGTCATCCTGCTCCGTCATTCACATAACATTTGTTACAGAATATTATTGTTACAATTGTTCTATTTTACTATTAGTTATCGCTGTTAACCTCTTACTCGGGTTGCTATGAGTCAGATCGACTGAACAGCAATGGGTTGGGTTCTTTTTGGTGCCCAATGTATAAATTAAACCTTATCTTAGGTACGTGTGTATAGGACAAATTGTAGTATGTATTGGGGTCGGTACTATCCGCGGTTTCAGGCATCCACGGGAGGTCTTAGAATGTATCCCCCACAGATAAAGAGGGACTACTGTATAGGAACTCAAAAGAAACAAGACACTGATGTTAAACCACAGAACCTGCAGCAAAACAATCAGGGCCTTTTTAGCTTATTGATTCTTCATAGTTCCCCTTGGTTTAATGTAATGTCAGCCTGGCTGAGAAGACCTGAAATCTAGCCAGCTTTCCATTCAGCAGACAGCACCTCTGGGCGCAGGGGCACCATTTTCTCATCAGCCAAAGGTGCCATCCCTCATGAAGGCCTGGAGTGGGACTGCACCAACCCTGAGGATGTTTATTCAATCCTTTTAAAAGCGAGTTGTCAGAGTAAGGTTTGTACAAATCTCGACTTCAAAACCAATGCAAACTACAGCAGTTGTGCTGTAATAATTGTTTTAAAAACATGATTTGTTCCAACATGATTGTTCTATTAGGGAACAATTTGAGCATAATGCAAATCTTGCATTTGCTTATGCTCAATTTCAAGAAACACTGGGTAAATGCAGAAAACTGCACCCAGTTGAACTGAGCTATGTAGGAAGACAGAAGATGCACCCACAAACACACCTCAAAAGTTAACCTCAGTTTACCAAGTGTTCTGTGCCACACCCATCCACATCTGGTGGGACCACTTCCCATCAGATTTCAGACAACCGTCTTTCCACCAGTTCACAATAACTCACAAGCTGCAACCCTTCCGATGCCCACTTGCACAAGCAAGCCTTAGTTTTTTCCCAAGGTAAAGGGTCGTATTTATCATATGTACCTCAACCATTTAACGTGTGTAGAACTATGCCACCCTTTTTATTTGGTTCCTTTTTTTTTTTAAACATATCACTGTCAGTTTTTGAGTGTTGTGCCTCTAGCCCCATTTACCCATAAACCCTGTTTCTATTGTGTGACTTTGCATAAGACAGTGATTTTTAAGAATGCATACGTTGCATTACAGCAGAACCGATGTATTTCGTTTCATCCATGACAAAACTATTTTCCGTGAAGAAGCTATTTCCCAAGCACAGTCTGAAGACCTAAAGTAGCAGAAGTTATCACAAAAAAGACAGGGAGAGAGGGTGTCTCTGTCATTGCTCCTGGGGTCTGAGGGTGGGAGGGAAAATATTATCTCCCATCTTTGCTGCCTAAAGTCTTGCTCATCTTTAAGGCCCATCTTGGAGGTCCCACAGCACAATGCACATGGCTTAGTCCTGGCACTTATTCCTTCTGCTTCATATTATGGTGATTCATAAGGAGCCCTGCTGGCGCAAATGGTTAAACACTTGGCTGCTAACCTAAAAGTTGGTGGTTCAAACCCAGCCAGTGGCTCCATGGAAGAAAGTTGTGGTAGTATACTTCCTGAAAGATTATAGCCAAGAAAACCCTATGGGGCATTTCTACTCTGTCACATGGGGTCACTACGAGTCGAAAACAACTCGACATCACCCAGCAACAAGAACATATCTGTTCTTCCTCCTGCACTAGAATGTAATGGTAGGAACTGTCTTTTCTTTTCTGCTACAGCGCCTTTCAAGATATGCATCCTCAAGCAATGCTTTGTGTAGAATGGAAAGGGCTCACCCTACAAATAGAAGGACTAGGGCATCATCGTGGCTGAACCAGAATGGAATTACCTAGTATAGAAAAAGAAAAGTTTATGTTTAAAATCCAGGCACGTTACCACTTGACTGCCAAGCACAGTGCTCCGAGCAATGAATGTACTCAAAATACGTGATGAAGAAATTAATGAATGGCTATAGCAGCAAGTCTTAGCCCATAAGGCTATTTAAATATCTCAGTTCCCAAAAGAACTTGGAAGTTCAGAGATAATAAGAAAATGTTCCATAAATACAGTGTAGTAATATCATTTGGAAATAGAGAAACGAGAATACTTGGGAACAATTATTTTGGCTAGGCGCAAAAAAAAAGAAGCTGTCAGAGTTTTGTGTAAATTATGCTTTTAAGAGAGTAGTTTTTCTAGAATTTGCTCTTAATCTCAAAATAGGAAGGTTACCCTAGGTAGTTTCTGATCTCCAACTAGTTTTACATAAGAAAAGCGCTTAGTTATGGGTAGAAGATTAAGAATTGTATTAAATTAAACCCAGGCTATATGACCGTCGTACTGTCTCTGCTTCCACTCCAGTTTGAGCTTCCATCCTCTCTCCAATGGATCCCAGCCATCATCTCTCTGCTTCCATCTGCCGTCTCCTCAGAACCCACTCCCGAGGCAGCACGCAGCAGTCCTCTTAAAATGTGAGTGAGATGAGCCCCTGCCTCTGCCCAGCACCCTGCAGTAGATCTCCATGTTACTCTGAGCAGAAGGCCAATGCCTTTCCATTGCTTTGCGTCCTTGCCTCTCTGACCTGCCGTCACATCTTCTACCCATCTTTTCCTTGCTCGCTTGGCTCCAGCTCAATGCTTGCTGACCCTCCTATACACCAGAACTGCTTCCATATTTTCTGTGCACTGGCTGTTTCCCCTGCTTGGAACCTTGTCCCCCAGATACCTAATGGCTCCCTCCCTTACCCCCCTGGAATCTTTCTTGAGGTGACATCTTCTAAATAAGCCCTACCTTGACTACACTGAGGAGAGCCCTGGTGGCATAATGGTTAAGTGCTACAGCTGCTAACCAAAAAGGTTGGCTGTTTGAATCACCAGTCACTTCTTGGAAACCCTATGGGGGGGGGGGGGCAGTTCTCCTCTGTCCTCTAGGGTTGCTATGAGTTGGAATCAGACTTCACTGAAGGAGCCCGGGTGGCACAATGGTTAAGTGCTCGGCTTCTAACACAAAAGGACGATGGTTCAAACCCATCAGCCAATCTGCAGGAGAGAGATGTGGCAGTCTACTTCCGTAAAGATTGCAGCCTTGAAAAACCCTATGGAGCCATTCTACTCTGTCCTATAGGGTCACTTTAGGTCAGAATCAACTCAATGGCACATGACAACAGACTACCCTGTTTAAAGTTTCAGTTCCACCACCACTCCCCATCCTGGTTTCCTTTACCTTCCCCCCACCCACCACCCCCCACCCCATAGCACTTACACTTTGTAACCTACTGTGTGGTTTATTCATTTACTGTGGGTTTATGGCTCATCTTTCCCCACTTGAATATAAGCCCCACAAGAGCATGGATCTTTATGTCCTTAGTTCAGTGATGTATCGCAAAGGCGTTAGAAGGGTGCCTGGAAAATGAAAAGTGCTCAATAAATATTGTGGAATGAATGAATAAATAAATAAATGGAGACCGTTAATCAACATTTCACAAATGCCATTTCAGGGGTAGATTTCCAATGCGTTCCGAACTCACCACCAATATAGCAGGCTGGGAACCAGAAGGATAATGATCAGATGGAAAAGCAAATGTCTTTAAAACTCCAGTTTCAAATAAACTCAGAGCTAGCGCTAAAACTTTGGTTTTGGTGATGAAAACGCTGAAATAGGGGTTCTTTACAAGGCTAAGCAAAAACTCTAAAATCTACAATTGTTATTAAGACGGTAGGTGACAAGAACCCATATAGATTGTCTTTTTTTAATTTTAATTACTAGGAAATGCTGATTCTTGTCCATGAGGTTCCTCCCTCCCTATTCTTATTAAAGATAAAAATATATTGATTATAAGAATATTGATTCAGTTCTTTCAAAAAGGAAAGAAAAGCTCTCAGCCTGTGTTTTTCCACTGGGACTGTGCTATTTAAAATAGTACGGCAGAAAGCAATGTGAGCATGACTGTTTAATTACAGTAGAACACGCTACCAATTCAACTATTGATTTTACTTCATTTACCATCTTATAATATATTATACACTTTTTTGTCCATTCTCCATAGTGCTCATATAGAATTTTATATTTATAAATTTGTTTAAATATTTAATGCCTTCTCATTAGGTTCTTAAATCAAATGTTTTCAAATAGACTAAAATAATCAGCAACATACAGAAAATTTAGGAAAAAGATGTAGAGATAGATCAAATCTTATGATAATATAAAGGATTTTTAGAAAACACAAAACCGGCTATCTGAACACTGAATGTGTCAAATTATATGTATTAATTAGAATTTATGGATTAATATAATAGAAACTCTGTAATGGTGTGAATTCAGTACAGCAGTATATAATGAAATGTAATTTATATATGCAGGTAATATGGAAAGTGAAATGTAAATTCATGTGATTTAATAAGCTTGTTATTGAACAACATATAAAAATTGAACAAGAAAAAGCTTGGCTTCATTAGCATTGGTATAAATTATTTTTAAAATTCACTTTGAAACATAAATTACACTGCGCTACATACCAGAGTTCTAATTCTCTTGGATAATAGAGCCATGACATTTTGGAAAAGTAAAAAGGCCATCGTCAATGAACTGAGTATCAATATAAACATTTTATTTATATATACATACACATATACAGATGGATAGCTAGCGAGATAGGTAGGTAGATAGGCAGATAGATAGGTATAGATGTATGTATGTATATTTTAGGACATGTACCAAAATTACAACCATATATGAATAAAACTTCCATATATAAGCCAGCAAGTTGGCAACAGCATTTAGTCATTTGTTAAAACTTGCAAACTGGGGTGGGGGTGGAATCGGAAATATATATCACTGTGTTATTCAGCCATACCACTCTGGCCCTGTCTGCAGGTTGTTTTCTTGATCTATGAAGGCATTAGGGAATGACCACTAATTAGCGTTATAAGCCCAAGCAATGGCAATATTGGGTGCCACCCAGGCTATCTGAGTTGCTAATGTACAATCCCATTCCAGAAGAGCTGTCATGATAAAACCAGGTCAGTATGGTGGCAGAAATCTATAAATATAGTGCCTATGTCATATCCTATCATCTCTGGAAGGAGCAGGCACCCTGTCTTTTTAAAAGAGGTTTCCATATGCCGTCAAAGACATGTGTGATAAATTAAGCACTTCTTTCTAGACGCTGAAAACATAATAGTGATATAATTAATTACAGTCATATTCTTGTTAAAATTGTGCAGAAAAATTACACCTTTTTCGATTAGTGTGAAATATAAGTGTCAAATCCGTAATAAAACCCTGATCAATAAAACAATAATAATTGTGTTGTTAAAAGCGGACATAGAAAGGTGTTCGTGGCAACATATTTTAAAGGTTAGAAACCCTTTTAAAATAAACGGATTTCATCTTTACACTATGTTATCTAAATCATTACAGTGTTAGTGTATACAATTATAATCAGACGATAAATTGCAGCTATTGAATGGATTAAGTCTGCACTTCTTGACCTCATAAATCTGAGATTGTCATAGCTTTAGAAAACGCTTGTGTAACAATCAGTTGATTACATGGCATGAGCAGCTGCGTGCATGTTAACTGGAAAATATGAAAGGGGAAGGGTAATTCAGAGTTCAGTGGTAGAACTTTATAACATATCTGACACTTTTCTTTTTTTTTAACACTTTCAGACCCTTCCTTCAGAATGTGCTTTACATTTTAGTATGTTTATACATTTAGTGGAAGGCTGCTAAGAAAGTTTAAACTAACAAAATGGGGGCCAACTGAAATATCAGCGTTTATTAAGATTTCCTGAAAATACTGGTTCTTATTAAATCACCATATTTTTGAAAACCTTAACAGACTATCACGAAGAAGTGGTGAGAAATACTTCACAGTACAAAAAACCAAAACCCAAACCCGTTGCCATCAAGTTGCTTCTGACTTATAGAGATCCTCTAGGACAGAGTAGAACTGCCCCATAGGGTTTCCAAGGAGTGGCTGGTGGGATTCAAACTGCCAACCTTTTGGTTAGCAGCCAAACGCTTAACCACTATGACACCAGGGCCCCACATTCTAGTTAATGCCTAAGAAAAAAGTCTTTGCAAATTCAAACATGACATTCTGTCTCCACGTATGGCACTTCTAGATGTGCAATGTTGCTTCAACACAAAGTCAGTTTACATTTAAAAGGAATGACTCAAAGACTGTCTGATATTTTACTTTATCAAAAATTTTTAAAATTGTGAAAATTGTTATCTTACCGCTAAAGAAAATTGAATGCTGAAGGTAGCCATATACTAATACTTTTTGAAAGTGGGCTATACCAGAATCTGCTATTTTATGTTTAATTCAAGGGGCATAATGTCCATTTCAGATCTTCTTAAGGAGAATTGGTTTCAACTCAAATTTATCTATTTGTATATAACTTGCACCTTCTAAAAATTTATATAGAATATGACCCAATTTTGAAAAGCTCATATATTAAAATGGTATTAAAGATTCAAAGAGAATTAGATTATTAATAATGAAGTATTTTCATTTACTTTAATTTTCTCAGATGAAAGGAACTAAGACGTGCTTTAAGCATTAGTTAGGAATTTACAACCCGCCTGTAGAAGTGGCATTTTTTCTCATTTTGCCTACAAAGTTAGAGTATAGAATAGTTAAATACCTAATCCCAAGGTCACAACGAAAAAGGGAAATCTGTGGCAGCTAAAAAGAGAATCCTCAATCTCAAGCTCCTGAGGAACAACTGCCGTTTTATAACCCCTATTTAATAACATTTAATGATTAAATTACCATGAAAATAAAACATCTTGTTTGAAAGGCATTCTAGTGTAGAAAAATAGAAGACGGTGATCTATGATATGCACTCAACTTTGTTAAAACAGCCTTATAATGGATTAGACCCCAAGCACTCGCCACCTGCCTGGAGAGCCCACCAGCTTTCAGAAAGCTGGGGAAGGGATGTCCACATCCTAGAAGGCATGGGATATTTTGCTTCCGAGACTTCTGACCCAGTTAGCTGATGATTGCTAGCAACTGCAAGTGTGTGTCATTCTTACTTCTCCCATCATAACCAGGCAGATTACAACTCCATTTGATGTTGAACTCAACAGTCTGTTACACAATGCCGAAGCATCTATTTTGTAGACTATATTAATTCTGCAGAGCTATGCCTAATAATAATGGCTAAGATGTGAGTGTCAATCTCTGCATTTGACAATTTACTTACATCATCTTACTTAGTATTTAAAGCAACTTGCAATGAAGTTGTGGGGCATTGGTTGTTCAGTGGTACAATTCAGACCTTCCATGCAGGAAACCCAGGTTAGGCTCCTGGCCAATGTACCTCATACGTACCCATCTATCACCAGAGGCTTGCGTGTTGCTGTGATGCTGAATATGTTTCAGTGGGGCTTCCAGAGTAGGATGGGCTAGGAAGAAACTTATGGCAGTCTACTTCCAAAAATCAGCCAATGAAAACGCTATGGATCACAATGGTATAATCTGCAACCGATAAAGGGAATGACACAGGACTGGGCAGCATTTAGTTGCATTGTGCATGGGGTCACCATGGGTCAGGGGCTGACTTGATTGCAGCTAACGATAACAGCAACAAGCAACGGAGTCATCATTGTCAACAACCAGATTAGAAAACTAAGGGACTGCGTGAATTACCCAAGGTCACAAAGCTAGCTGGCACAGCTAGATCTGAAACCTAGATCTTTGAACTTCCAGAGTTCAAGTAATTAACCACTAGGGCTTCGGGGCTGTGAGTTTCCCAGCCCTAAGTGATTTCGCAAAAGGAGCCCTGGTGGCCCAATGATTAAGCGCTCAGCTACTAACCAAAAGGTTGGTGGTTAGAACCCACCAGCAGCTCTACGGGAGAAAGACTTGGCCTCCTGGTCCTATAGAGGTTACATCCTAAGAAACCCTATGGGGCAATTCTACTCTGTCATCACTATGAGTCAAATGGACTCCGCGGCACATAACAACAGCAGTAATTGATTTCCTAGAGTAAGGCTTCTGAGTCTCAATAATTTAAGCCACCCAGTAGGCTGCCTCATAAGATCTACTTTAAAAGTGAAAAATTAATCAAAAATTTTTGGCCTAAAAATGAGCCCTAGACCAGTTTGTCTGATTTTAATTTTCTAAGTTTATTGATTTGACTATTTGTTTGATGAAGTGTAGCTGCTACCAGTTTTCAGTGTTTATGGGTTTTTCTTGTAGGCAAAAAATACAGTCAATTAAAGTTTAACATTTTAGTCAAAGGCAGAATTTTTTTTTTAATAAGTTGTTAAAGCAATCAAACAACTGCTGTGAGACTTTTTCCCTTTAATAAGGTACTTGTCTTCAAAGCAACTGATGGAAAGTAACATATTGAAAATTTGTCAAATCAGTTTGAGGATTTCTTTGGTATCATTGAAACAGACATTCAATGAATTAAGTCAATTGATTAACTGTTTTAGGTAAATATGCCAAATGAAAATAATGACATTTTGAGGTTATTTCATCTCTGCAATTCTATAATAGCAACACAACCCAGTTTAACTTAGTCTATTTTTAACTGAATTAACGAAGGTCTTTTACACCATGATCTCCCTCACTCTCTGGGTTTTGTCTCTCTGGCCTTTGAAAGGCCTGTCTCTACCAACACAGGACCTTTGCACATGCTTTCCCTGGCCTCTAGCCCCACCCCTGCCCTGGTCCTGACAATCTTAGAATTTTTCATATTTTTTTGTAGGTCTCATTTCAACTGTTTCTTCTCTGATAAAGAGTCTCCTGAGCTCTGTAAAGTTAAAAGCCCTGTTGCATACTCTTTTAGCACCCCCTATTTTCCTTTATAGCAGTTGTCAGTATAGCTGAGTTACACATTTATTGGTGTGATTCTTTGACTCCTGCGTCTTCCCCAATCACCTGTAAGCTCGCTGCAGGCACTCACCATTTCTGCTTTTGCTAATCATTCCTTACCAGTGCCTAGTAGAGTCCCTGGTATATATTAGATAATCAATACATACTTGCTGAGTGAAGGGATAGATGAATATCATACTAAGTGTGAGATACGAGGAAACAATGAGAAAAGTGAGTATATAGATTTTCAATCAACTTTATTGAGATATAATGTACATCCAATAAAATGCAGCTATTTTTAAGTGTGATGAGTGTGACTTATAACGTTAACGAGTTTTGAATATATTAATTTTTGATACACTGCCTCTCTGTGATACTGAGCTCTAAAAAAACAGGCAAGTCTTTGACTATCCCTGGACTTCAGACTCTTTATCTCTAATAAGGGATTGTGTTGTTCCTGAAGTCCCTGCCCTTTCTCGAATTCTAGGCCTATGTTCAGCTCACGTGTACTTCAGAATACGATAGAGATGCATTTCCTTGAAAGGGTAGCTAAATCTTTAGGAACTTGTCAAAAGATAGGCTCAGCCTTTCTGATTTTGATGAAGTGATTTGTTTATGCACTCCTTCATTTATCAAATTGGAACTTTCGATTTAGCCTCCACTTTGAAAAATGTTCAGTTCCCTTACGTTAGCCTACCTTTTGAATATATGATTCAATGTCTTTGTCAACATTTCCATCCCCTAGAATTTAAAACAGAATATTGAGGTCTCTTCTACCAGAGTTGTGGTAGCTCCTTTCCATCAAGACTATTGAAAACACAAAGGGAAAAATTGAACAAGGGCTACTGACATAAAAATGGATCAACAGAATAGCCCCAACAATGGGCTCAAACGTGCCTGCAATCATCAGAATGACATAGGACTGGGCAACGTGTTATTATGTTGTACATAAGATCACCATAAGTCAGAGTCAACTCCACAGCAGCTATCTACTGTCCACCTGTCTGTCTGTCTGCCTGTCTGCCTATCTGTCTACTTACGGAAAAAACAACAGAGGTGTTCCTCTTCTTTCCTTCTTCCCTCCCTCCCTCCTTTTCTTCCTTCCCATTATAACAAGAATACAAAAACAATATATTGATCAACTTTTTGAATTCAAAATAAGGAGTAACAAAGGACTCACTAAATACAACGCGTAATTTAAAACATCCTCAGACACTGTTACATAGATGGCAAGCAGAGAAAGATTAATTGAATAAGGAAAAGAAATAAAAAGAGAAAGGGAACAGACCAGCAGTGGGGGGAACAACTGCCCAACAGAGTAGAAAGCCCCATGGGAAAAGGGGGGAAAAGGGAGCAAAAAACAGAGAGAGCCTGGCACAAACCACCACCTGCAGGGGCATGCATTTTGAGAAAAGTAGAGGCTATTTCCGCGCAAGATATGCCCAGCTGTATTCACATTTAGGACATTGGTTCTCAAATGATGCCCGTTTACTGGGCATTTGAAGGTAAATATTTTTAAAGGGTCTAATTCATACTTTAAATATTTCATAAATAAAATGATCTCCTGTTGAAGACTGTTTTCTCATTAATTTTTAAAAATTAAACCCTTACATCTGAATCTGCTTGTCTTTACTAGCATCAAGATTTAGCATGAAAGAATATATTTAGTTATATTAAAGATAAGAATATCTGAATTTTAGGGTAAGACTATTTCACCCAGAAAGTGTGAAAACTTATTTCAAGAAGCTGATTTTAAACCTATTTTTCTAAATAATTTTTCCTTTGTAAAGTTCTAATAAACTAGTCCATGCATATTTGAAAAAAAGGGTACAAAGAGCTTAGAATGAAAGCAGCAGATAACCATCACACTCCTCATTACCTGTAGTCCAGTTACTGCGGAAATCACTTTTAATGGTTTCATATGTAGTTCTTTGGATTGCTTTCCTCCAAATACGCTTAATTCCTATGTCTCAGTTTAACAACTTTGAATATAAAATATTGACTATGAAAGATGGGAATTTAGCTCACTTATACCACTCTGCCAATTTAAATCTTCCTACTTCTTCCCAACTCTTGATAGTTCTGTTGTCCTTCCAAAGAATTTTTATACTTTTAAATAATATAAACTGTCATTTCTTGTTCGGCTACTTCTCTTGCCACCCTGCTATATAAGATGAGAATATTAGTACTCCTCTTTTCTTTCTACTTGTCCTTTTCATATTTTATCTCCCCGTTTACACTCATAGTTATATTTCCACCTCCCAATTTAAATTTTTCATGATTTTCATTCTGTTCTACAAAAATAATTTACTCTTCTATTTTTTATCTCTTGTCTTTGTTAGTTACCATTGAGTTGATTCCGATTCATGGTAACTGCATGTGTGCAGAGTAGACCTGCTCCGTAGGGTTTTCAAAGTTATGATCTTTCGGAAACAGATAGCCAGGCTCGTCTTCTGAGTCACCTCTAGGTGGGTTTGAAGCATCAACCTTTTGATTAGTAGTTGAGCGCTTACCATTTGCACCACCCAGCTGCCCATTCTTTATCTATAGGTTGATTCTAAAAGTTAAACACCAGTAAGTACTGATTAGAGCAAAACCAAGTAATATGCTTGAATTCTGTTTCATTCTCTACTGATTAATTACTGTGGTTGTGTTGGATCACTTTTATATCAACTTTCTCACCATGGTATTATAACTTCCACCAAAGTGATTAGGTGGGACTATGCAAATAAGGTATATGGAACCCTAATGAAGAGATTTGTCAGTTTTGCCATCCCACTAGGCTTAAAATGAACCATCCCAGAGGTGGAAGAGAGGATCTCACCACCACCAAGAAATAAAAGCCAGGAGTGGAGTGTGTCTTTGGACCTGGGATCCCTGCACTGAGAAGCTCCCGGAACCAGGAGACCAAGAGAGAGAAAGCTGTAACACTGAAGATGGCAAGAAGTGGTGGCAGAGAAACAGCTGCAGGAGAGACAGCAGTAGGCTTCCCAGCCTGCGGAGCAAGAAAACTCAATGTCTTAGGGCAGGAGGCTTGCTGGTGGAGTAGGTACCTCTGGGCACTTCACAGAGCCAGGTTTGCCAACCCTACAGAGCTAGAGCTGAGCTAAAAAAAAGCTTTATAACACTTTGCCCAAGCAGGGCAGAGGCCGAGGGTCAGAGACAGCCGTGCCTGTGAACATAGCTGAGAAGAGGCTGTCCTGATGGAAGAACTGTATCCTGAGCATTCCTGAACCTGAACTGTAACCTGTTACTTCCCTAATAAACCCCATAATCATGAGTATTGTCTGTGAGTTCTGTGTGGCCATTGCAGTGAATTGTCGAACGCAGCAGAGAAGTAGAGAGTGCCATGGGTGGGACGGCTGGTCAGAATTGGTAAAGATGGTAGAGACAGGAGTTATGAAGTGGGCAATGGGGAGACAATTTACAAGATGAACATTAATACACAATAGGGAGTATGGTTCTCTGGATTGATAAGTAATGTGAATCCTGTTTCTTATCTTCCTATAAAATCTTTTATTGTTTCTTATTAATGCAGTTTGGAGTAGAATATACTTTTTGAAGTGCCTTCATGTTCTGAATCTTGATCAAAGATGGGCATAAGTCAAAAAGCAAGGTTTCCCACAGGAATTCCATCACACTTAGATTACATGACCATGTATGTAAGTCTTGGATTATGTCTTAGATAGACTAGGTCTTTAAGGGTTCCACAGAAGGGTAAATCCATGATACCGAAGATGGTGAAAAGACAAAGCCATTTTGAGTAGAATATCCGACGTGGGTCAAAGGTAAGAAGAAATCTGGGATAATGCAATGTTACGGTAGAAGGGAGCAAGTTTTGCTCTTGGAAAATGATTAGAAACAATGAAGGGTTAATGTAAAATTGTCTTGGATATTCTTTGAAGAATCTACTTTTGGAATAGAGTTAGTAAGTGACTGGGTGGTTAGAGAGAAGTATCTAGAACAGTTCCATGAGTAATTTGTAGGGAAGAAACTGGAAGGGAAAGCAAATCTTATCTATCGCCAAAGGCCCATCTCAAGTGCCATCTGCCCATGAATCTTATCCTGCCCACTTCTTCTCCAAGTTAATTGAAAATAATCTTTCTCCGCTTTCCATTGTTATGCCTCAGTTAGGGAACTTGTTTACCTTTTGCTTTGTAGTTGGTCATTTACAAATATGTGATGTCTGCTCTATTAAATAACAAATCAGGCCTCATTTATCTTGTCTTTCAAAACATCTAGTCCAAAGGCTATTGAATGCACATAGCAGGCCTTCAGTAAATATTTTTAGATATATTAATGTGTGTATGCTTGACTAAAAGAGAAATAGGTCAAGCTCTTTTCTCTTCTTTGCTTTCTTCCTTTATTTCTTCCTTTCACCTTCCTCCCCTTCTTTCTCTTCCTTCCTTTTTCCCTCCCTCCCTCCCTGTTCTTTTCCTTCCTTTCTAACAAAGACAAGACTGTACATGCCTGGATAAGGAAAGAAAGAGTCCTATGGATTAGTGGAGTCTGAAAATCCTAGGAAGAGGCTAAGAATTGAAGTAATAGAGAAGAAATGTGATCAAATTTTACCAAAAAAAAAAAAAGGATTCTATTTTAAAGAGGAGAGTGTATAGCTCTTTCTGTGCTGCAAGAGGGATCAGAATATCAACATAATATATTGACTGAACTTGAACTGAGGTTATTTCAGTGATGGGGCCTGGATGTAAAAATAGTGTTTACATTTCTGCCATTCCTCTACACTAAGAATAGATTGAAAAACAAACAGGAATCAAATTACCACAAACACATTTCAAATATCAGTGAACAAGGGATCCTGTCCAAAGGAAGAAAATACAGAGGGTTCGTATCAAGTTTCTGTTTGAGAGACTAGCAGTTCATAAAGCACTGTCTACATTTAAAACTACCTTTCAGAATAGACAGACATGTTTGTATAGACTTTTTTTTTTTTCCCCCTTGGGAGTCCTATAGGTTTCCTGTAGAACTCAAAAAATAAGGATGTCTATACAATTATTGCCTGTTGACCTTAGATTCGTCAGCCCCTGTAGCTATGCGAGTCAGGAGAATCCTCTAGCCTGAGGCCTGACCCACAGATTTGGGTCTACAACAGCGTGAGCCATTTCCTTTAGATAAATCTCTCTCTCTTTATATATATATATATATATATATATACATATAAACACATATATTTATTAATTTATAGATACTTCACTGGTCTTCCTACCCTAGAGAACCCAGCCTAAGACATTTGGAAGACCTTCAATAAGATGGATTGACACAGTGGCTGCAACGATGGGCTCAAGCATAGCAACGATTGTGAGGATGGCGCAGGACCAGGCAGCATTTCATTCTGTTGTACATGGAGTTGCGATGAGTCAGAACCAACTCTAAGGCATCTAACAACAACAACAAATACGCCTTCTACCTATTTAACTGAAGAGAATTTTGAGATCCTAAAGAAAATCATGGTATTTAGTATATGTAAGAAGTCCTGGTGGCACAGTGGTTGTTAAGTGTTTGGCTGCTAAACAAAATGTCTGCAGTTTGAATCTACCACTTGCTCCTTGGAAACCCTATGGAGCAGTTCTACTCTGTTCTATAGGGTTGCTATGAGTCAGAATCGACTCGACAGCAGCAAGTATTACATGTAATAAATAGAGTAGAAATTTCAAGGAAGAACATACTGGCTACTTTCCAAGCTATCACCTAGAGTATTTTGGTGGATTCAAAAAGGTCCATCCAGGGGCTGTTCTTCACCTGGAAGGCTCACAAACTTGACTTTGTTAATGTACCAAGAGTAGATTCAGCCCTCAAGCCCAAAGTCACATGAGCCAAATTCATAAGACACAGACTTACCAGAATAGCGATTTCCTAATTTATACTGAGAAATGTCATTGCCAAGCAGCTCACACATGCCTGTCCTCTGCTCACTACATTATTGCCTTGCAACCAGGACCTGTGGGAAGCTAAATTATAGCTAGAATTTTGCTTGGTGCATTTGGAATTAGAGCCAGCCAAGTTAGATGTGAAGTTCAAGGTTTTACTGGCATCCAGTGACAATTGTTCAGTGAGCTTATATCCTAGAGAAGAATATAACTGCCACTAGGACTTCACGTGGTATATTCACTATACCTAACAACAACAACAAAGGACTCCACAGGTCCGTGAACTTGATGTTATTTTTCACTTGAAACTGCTGTGATACTTATCGTATATACTATATCCTTATTTGTTTCTTGTTGTTGTTAGATACCGTCAAGTTGGTTCCAACTCATAGTGACCCTATATACAACAGAACGAAAGACTGCCTGGTCCTGGGCCATCGTCACAATCGTTGCTAGGTTTAAGCCCATTGTTTCAGCTGTTGTGTCAATCCATCTCATTGAGCGTCTTCCTCTTTTTTGCTGACCCTCTACTTTGCCAAGCGTGATGTCCTTCTCCAGGGACTGGTCCCTCCTGACCACATGTCCAAAGTATGTAAGACGAAGTCTCACCTTCCTCCCTTCTAAAGACCATCGTGGCTGTACTTCTTCCAAGGCAGATTTGTTCATTCTTTTGGAAGTCCATGGTATATACAATATTCTTCACCAACACCATAATTTAAAGGTGTCAATTCTTCTTCGGTCTTCCTTATTCATTGTCTAGCTTTTGCATGCATATGAAGTGATTGAAAATACCATGGCTTGGGTCAGGCACACCTAGTCCTCAACGTGACACCTTTGCTTTTCAACACCTTAAACAGGTCTTTCGCAGAAGATTTGCCCAATGAAATATGCCCTTTGATTTCTTGACTACTGTTTCCATGGGCATTGATTGTGGATCCAAGTAAAATGAAATCCTTGATAACGTCTTAATATCATTATTTTTGTATAATCCTTTACATTCACAAAAAGCACTTATGTAAATTATATAATGATCTCTAAGGAGTTCTGTAGTAACATTATTATCTATATTTCAAAGAAAGGGAAACCAAGGTTCAGAGATGTTAAGTGTTTTGGCCAAAGATCCTACAGATACTAATGTATGCACTGTTGAAAGCAAGACATATATTTTTTATAGTCCCAAGAACAGTGCTCTATGCTAAGAAGTACTTGTAACGTATTTGTTGATGATAATAGCAGTTTTATAAAAATATATGTTGACAAAACTGATATGTTTGAATATTTATAGAAACAGTCTTCACTTAAATATTCACAAGATTTTCTTTCAATACTGAGTTTCTTTTAACGTATTTGAAACAAGACTTGCTTTATAAAAATGGAGCTTTTCCTCAACATTTTAGGAACCCACCTATGTTTTAAAAGATGAATGACTTTGAACTATTATTTTAGGGTTTAGAAGAGTAAGATTATTTTCTTTTGTTGGATGACGTATCGATTATCGTTCTTAATTATTATTCCAATCTAGGAAGTTTGAGCACGAAAGAAATGGACTAGTTGGCATAGTGGACGTGACCTGTGCTTGTCCAGATACCCCCAAATCCCTATTACTGTGTCTGTGTGCCTCATACTCAAATTCTTTGTTTATTTTTTTCTAAGTCTAACACCTGTAGCTCTCTTCAGAAACCTGCCCAAGGGCTACTATTGCTGCTTTGCCGACCTATGCAAAGAGCCTGAAGTTCCTGGGAGATCCCATCCAGTGGGCTGACTACCCTGACTGAAAGTGTGAGAGCCCAGCTAGTCACTCGGGACAAACTTTGAGATGTAATTTATACTCCTGAGTTCCCTGAAAGATCAGGCTGAGGCTAGGACTCTGCCTGTGGTCTCACTCTTGCTTGGCTTCTAAATCCTTCCCTGTTCTGCTTTCTCTGTTTTCTTATTGGTTTCTCCTGGAAGCACTTTCTTAAAATGTTGCTCACACCACATCTTCGTCTCTGGGTCTGCTTCTGAGGAACCCAATCTAAAACAAGTGTAATTAAGGAACTCTCAGGAAGGACCACAGAATTTGCCTTGGAGACTGCAAAGCAGGCATGCCACCCAGCTGCACCAACGGATGGTTCCCAAGAGAAGCATGGACAACACAGCTTAGGGCACTGTTATTGCTGTGTGTACAAGATTCCTGAGCCACTGCCCTCTTGCCCTTGAAAGCCAGACACCTCCACTCTCACATTCCTGACAAAATGAATGTTGTGTGGCACCAATTTCTCCATGTTGTCCTTTTCAAAGTAGAAATCTAATGTAGGCAAAGCTGAGATCTGAAAGGGAGATGAGAAAGCAAGTGTTTCTGTTTCTACTATGGGGAGGCAGGACTCTTAAGATGAGATTCTTTAAATATAGGAAGAGTGTTCAAAATGTGCAGTCAGCCAGAAAACATGACAAACCACCACTACACTTGGACTCTGCGACAAGTTAGAATACTTGAAAGCATGTCGAATTTTCTCTGTATTTTTAGATATAAGTTTAATTCTTTTTTGAAAAAGAGGAAATAAAAACTTCTAATGCTGGAAGCTTGTAGTTACTCTTTATATTTTCCCGTTTAGAATGCAGTGTTACTTACTCTTCCTTAAGTCATTGGTGTACATGTACTGGACAGTTCATTATCATACTAAACAGCTGCATGAGTATTCTAATTTTGACTGCATAATTACTTATTACAAAGTTCTTGAAGATATTTTTAATTGAATTATTTGTGGAGAGAAGAGAAACAGATTTGAAGATAAAGTTAAAGAAAGCATTTTATTTTTCATTTGTAATTGTTCTATAAAAAGCTATTTTAAGTCTCCTGGAACAACTAGGTCAGTTGATGTAATATAATATGGAAAGTTTATCTTCTACATCCTAGTTTGGTGAGTAGAATCTGGGATTTTAAAAGCTTTCGAGCAGCCATCTAAGACGCAACTATTGATCTCTTCCATCTAGAGCAAAGAAGAGTGAAGGAAACTAAAGACTCAAGGAAGAAATTAGTCCATAGGGCCAATAACCCACATTAACCACAGCCTCTTCTAGCCTGAGACCAGAAGAACTAGATGGTGCCCAACTACGACTGGTGACCATTCTGACCCAGGGGACACAATAGAAGGTCCTTGTTAGAACGAGAGAAAAATGTACAACAAAACTCAAATTCATAAAAAAGACCAGAGTAACTGAACTGATACAGACTAGAGGAACCCCCAAGACTACACCTTAAGCTACCCTTTTAACCAGGAAGCTAAAGCCACTCCCAGAGGTCACCTTTCAGCCGAATAATAGATTGGCCCTATAAAATAAACAGTAATACCCATGAGGAATGTGCTACTTTAAACAGTCAACTATATGAGACCAAACAGTCAACATTTACCCAAAAGCAAGGATGAAAAGGCAAGGAGGGGCAGGGAAACAGGATGCATGGAAACGGGGCAGGCAGGGTGGAAATGCTGACAGTGCTGACACATTGCAGGGATTGTAACCAATGTCACGGAGCAATTTGTATAAGAATTGTTGAATGGGAATCTAATTCACTGTGTCAACTTTCACCTTAAACACAATAAAATATTTTTAAAAGCTATTTTGTACATTACCTTATATATATACTTTATGTAAAATATTAACATATCATTTATAAATGTTACAGTCTTTGAATGAAGGGGGATCAGGGCTTTAGTTAGTGGCACAGTGGTTAAGAGCTATGACTGCTAACAAAAAGGTCGACAGTTCGAATCCACCAGGCGCTCCTTGGAAACCCTGTCGGACAGTTCTACTCTGTCCTATAGGGTCGCTGTGAGTCAGAATTGACTCGATGGGTATGTGTCAGTCTTGTTATTTGCTCTTTCCTGGTGCCCAGCACATGGCCTGGTAAACAATAAAAAGAGCGAGAATTGAGTTCTTTTGGGTTCTGATTTTCTTCATCAAAAGAATCTGAAACTTGACATAACAAATTCTGCAGTGGCCAAAATGGAGATGATTTGTGAACTGTCATTTATCTTGTTAACATAAAGTAGCCTCATTCTAATGTAAAAGACTAGGTTTCAAATGTTGATTTCTATCTAGATAACTATGATTTCATCTTTTTTCATGGGCAATAGCCTAGAGCAGGGGTCTCTGCACGGTGACCTAAGCTGGCCCACCACCTGTTTGTATAAGGTCTGTGAGCCAAGAATGGCTTTTATATATTTAAATGTAAAAGAGACTGTTAGTACAACAGTTGTTCAAAGAATTGAGGACAGTGCCTCTTCTCTGGCCAAACCTAAATATTTACAGAAAAATTTGCTGAACTCTGCAAAAGAGTACATCTGAGTAAGAACTTCTGTATTGAAAGCATTCTGTTAATATGAGAAATCAGAATTTACCAACCGTGCTGCTCTATATTTCGTCAGGATGACCAGCCCTAAAAGGAAACTAATTATATTCTGAAAAAATAAACTGAAAAATAAGAAAATACAGTCAGGATATAATAAATTGATAAACTACAGAATGCTACCTTTCTATTCCATCTCTGTTCTAGAAACGCATAAATAAAGTCATGCTGCCCACCTTAAGGAAACAAAATACATGCTAAAAAACGCTGCCTTACGTTTGTATGACACCTGTAACTTTCCAAAGCTCTCTCATGACAGTATTTAATGTCTTACAGCTGTATTATAGCGGTAACTCACCTTTTTTATTGCTTAGCAGTATGAAACTCAATTGTGTGTACATTCATTTTATCTTTCCTGATGACAGCTATTCTACTGCTCAGCCAAGAGATTTAGTTGAAAATCGAGAAGTTCCTTGAAACTACCCGTCTAAAGCTTTTTCTGGCTGGATTCGGTGCTTGAGGCTCAAAGGTACAGTGACAGTTTCCAATCTTAAAGTTATCTGTGCTTCCTAATTTAGTAAACCAATGATATGGTTTTGAAAAATACATCCCTGCAGATTCTGGAAAAAAAATGTATTTTTTATTGTGTAGATATTAAGTACTATGTGAATATAAATGTTATCCCAAAGAATGTAGCTATTTTGGTTAATCATTAAGAAGATGGTTTCTAATAGCATGTAAAGGGATTTCATCTAAGATCATTGCTGTTAATAATGTTGGATGGGGATAAAGATTCAGAAGGCATGCTAATCTGATTTAAATGAATTGAAGGCGGAAGGAATAGCTGCTACTTAGAATCCAGAAATTTGTTGGTAAGTCAGTTTAGTGGGCTGAATCAAGTTGATATTAAATTGAGATAAATGTAAGAGTGTGCCCTTGGGTCTTAAATACAAGGTACTCAAGGTGGAGCTTCACAGCCTCATGTATGGACAAGGCTTCAAAATTTTGGTTGATTGTTAGCTTAATGTGTTAGTAGTAAGACGAGTTTGCAAAAATGTTTGTGATCTTGGGCTACAACAATTTAGGTCAAGCCAGGTGACAATTCTTCTCTATTCTTTGAAAGCCAAGTCACACCAAGGTGCTGAATCAAATTCTTGACGATACAGTTTAAGAAGAGTATAGAAAATCAGGGATGGCAAATCAGTTTTAGGCCTTCTGTCAATTCAGGTTGGCTGATTGTGGCTGCCTAGAGAAATGGGTTGAGAAGGATTCTGAGGTTTTATCTAGGTTCATTGGAAAATGGTGCTGGGTTTGTCCGGGAAGGAAGTAATTCAATATTTATCATTATGTGTTTTCAAGATTAGGCAAGAAAGGGGCTATAACAGCATTGACAGAAGAGTTCAGCTCCGTGGTTTTCTGCCGCCTATTTTATATTTTTCTCTTTAGGGATATGCACCCATTAAAATTTCCAAATGCCTGTTAACAATGCCATTGCTTAAAACAGAAGTTGGCAAACTATGACTAGCAGGCCAGATCTGGTCCACTGCCTGTTTTTATATGACCTGTGAGCTTAGACTCATTTTTAGATTTTGAATTTAAAATGTAAAAAAAGACTATTAACCTATTAGTGAAAAGAAGTGTGCTTAATTTTGCTTCTTGCCCACAACTCCTAAAATATTTACTATCTGGCTCTTTAGAGAAAAAGTTTACTAACCCCTGTCTTAGAACTGTATTTAATACCTAATAATGTTCCACAGGATGACATCGAATATTCTGGGGAAAATGAATTGTTCTATACACAAATAAGGTTGGGAATTGCAATGTTAAATACAGCGGATGATATTTTTACTCTCAGACTACCCGTATCTTTCAATATACTAATGTTTGTTGTGACTCACCAAGAAGTAATGTAGGGTATGTAGCACTTTCTGAATATTTAACTGCAGAACACTTTCTTCATTGAGTATCTAACAAGGAGTCTCTCAGACTGGTGTTCCACAGAATGCAGTTTGGGTATTACTAAGACATAAATAGAGAAAACCGATCATTGTAATACTAACAATTGCTAGTTTTTGCTGAGTCGACTGCAACTCATGGCAACCCCATACACAACAAAACGAAACGTTGCCCGGTCCTGTGCCATCTTTGTGATCATTTGTATTCTCAAATCCTTGTTGTAGCCACTGTGTATTTTGAGTGTCTGCCTGCTTAGGGGTTTTACCTTTTAGCACTATATCAGACAGTATTCTGTTGTGATTCATACAGATTTCACTGGCAAATGTTTGGAAGTCGATTGTCAAGCCTTTCTTCCTAGTCTGTCTTAGTCTGGAAGTTCTCCTCAAACCTGACCACCAAGGGTGACCCTGCTGACATTTGAGATACTGGAGGCATAACTTCCAGCATCACAGCAACGCAGATTGCCCTAAGTAGGATCTCAGGTTCAGTTCTAGCTTCTCATAAATACGTGCGAATACTTTTTTTTTATGATGAAAATATACACAACAAAACGTTTGTCAGTTTGACAATTTCTACGTGTATATTTCAATCACATTGATTATACTCTTCACGTTGAACAACCATTATCATTGATCCTTTTGCAAATTATTCCACCACAGTTAACATAAACTCGATGCCTCCTAAACAAAAACTCCCCTTTTCCCCTCTCTCCCACACCTGGGAACTGCTAATCCCTGGTTTCTATACATTTGCTTGTCCTTTTGTGACTGACTTACGTTGCTCAGCATAATATTTTAAAGGTTCACCATGTTATGGTATGCATCAGGACTTCATTTCTCTTTATAGCTGAGTAATCTTCCATTGTATGTATATACCGTATTTTGTTTATTCATTCTTCTGTGGAGGGACATTTTGGTTGTTTCTACCTTTTGGCTATTGTGGAAAGTGCCGCAATGAACATTAGTGCACAGGTTTCTGTTTGCATTCCTGCCTTGACTTCTTCCTGGTATACACAGGGGCGGATTATCCAATAGGCAAGGTAAGCACGGTGCTTATTTTGCTTACCAGATCGTCTGTAGTGAACAATTCCACATGGGTTTCACCACATCTTTCATGTGAAATTGTTCACTACAGAGTAGTCAGTAAGCACAAGTTAGCCCGTGCTTACCTTGCTTACTGGGTTATCTGCCCCTGTCAGAGAATGTACATTTGAAAAGAGGCTTTGATTCTGTAGGAAGTTGCTGTGGGGCTGAGAGAGAGACAGACACTAGCCACACTTAGAAGCAGAATCTTTGATCTGGTGAAAAAATGAGGAATTGTTCACGACAGATGACCTGGTAAGCAAAATAAGCACCATACTTACCTTGCCTATTGGATAATCCGCCCCTTATGGTACACTGTGAGGAATAATGGTTGGTTGGGGGATAGGTTAAGGACACATACTAAATGAGGCAAGAATTGACCTCCATGGTGTTTGTTATAATTTCTAATCATACAGTTTTGTACACTGATATTGTGGTAAAGTGAATAGAACTATAACTTTTATTTCCATACGTATATTTCAATAAATTTGGGGGTTTCTGTCATACTGTTAACAATTCTATCACTGTTTCTTATTATTTCTTCAGTCCTATTATGTTTTCAACAGATAATCTATCTCTGTCTCCACACCCTACCCAAGTATGTCAAGATGTTAAATTGGAATATCAATGTTACATTTTTATTCCAGAGCATTACTTTTTTTTAAAATATATATATAAATGTTAAGCACTTGTATTTCTTCATCTGTGAAAATTTTTTTCTTCTTCTTTGCTTATTTTTCTTTTGGCAGATTCCTATTGAGAATGTTTTTCTTACTAATATGTAACAATCTTTCGTATATACTAGATATTAACCTTCTGTTCATATATATTGCAAGTTTTACTCCATCTTGCCATTTTGCACTTTAAATTTTCTTACTTTTTTTTTTTATAGGTAGGTTTTAAAATTTTTTACATTATAAGAATACTAGTCTTTTCTTTCCTGAATTTCTCAGATTAATTTTATATTTACAGTAGATTTTACATGTTAAAATTATTGAGATGTTCTCCATTGCTTTCATCTATATTGTTATGCATTCATTATTTTTAAATTGAACTCTTAATACACCTGGGCATCTGGAATTTATTCTGCTCTGAAAATCAAGGCGGGTCTAGCTTGATTTTTTATCATAAAAATATTTAGCTGATTTTTTCAACATCATTATTTGACTTTCAGATGTCAAGTTCTTATACACAGGAGGCATTTCAGCCTATGTGTTTGTTCTAAGAAAGCTATTTGTTCTTGTGACAATATCTAAGCACTGTACTTTTTCTGTTTTATGATCTATTTTGAAGGAGCCCTGGTGGCGCAGTTGTTAAAGCACTTGGCTGCGAACTGAAATTTCGCCGCTTCAAACCCACCAGCTGCTCTGCCAGAGAAAGATGTGGCAGTCTGCTTCTGCAAAGATTATAGCCTTGGAAACCCTAGGGGGGCAGTTCTACTCTGTCCTGTAAGGTTGCTATGAGTTGGAATCCACTAGCCAGCAATGGGTTTATGACATATTTTATTGTTATTTATTTTATTTTCCAAGAAATATGGTTATTTTGTGATATTTCAGAAATACAACACATGAGATGTTGGTGAAAATTGTATTTAATCTATTAATTTGGTGGGAAAAATTGATATTTCATCTTTCCTTATAGGAACATATTCTGCCTCTCCGTTTGTTGAAGTCTTTTTATCTCAGTATTAAGTTTCACAGCTTTTCTCATGAAGGTCCTGTCTATTTCTTTTAAAGTCTTAAGTATTTTGTATAAGTAGGTGTCATTATGTTTGGAATATTTTTCCCTTTATATTTTTAGGTGATTTATGCTAATATGTCAGAATTATTTTCCTTATGTTCATCTATTTTTGACCACTTTGCTTAGTTATTATTATTATTATTAGTTCAAGCAGTCTTTAACTGATTCTATTACCCACAAAAATTCTATTATCTACAAAAATCTTTGAAAAAGGAGTTTTGCTTTTTTTCCCTTTCTTTTTCTAACAGCGATTTCACTTATTTCAACTTCTGAGCTCATTATTTAGCTGAATATTTCAGGACAATGTTAAATAATGATGAGTGGACCCTCTTGTTTAGAATCTAGTTTTGATTGACATGTTTCTGTAGGTCAATGTTAAGAATTATCTTGGATATTGATTTGAGGTAAATAGATACGTTAATAAGCTAACTTTTTAGTCATAGTTTTCTAAGAATACTTTCCTGGGGAGATATGTGTAATTTGTTCAAGACATTCTCAGAATTCATTGAAGCAACCTTGTGTTTCTTTCTCTGTTGTCTTATCATGTAGAGAAATGATGTTAATCATTTTTATAATATTTATCCATTCTTTTCTAAAATAAAAATAACTTAATGAGGGTAGGTTTGTCTTCTATTATATTCTTAAAATCAATATTCTCTTAACTAATTTAGAATTTGGCCTATCTACCTTAATAAGATATAATATCATTTTTATTACTGTTTTCTCTACACCACTTTTTAATATCATCGTGTGTAACCACTTTTTTTTAACTTTTTAATAGTCTATGTAGTTCAGGCTTTATCTCTTCCTTAAGAGTATGGATTAGAACAATAATAACAATAAGATGCTTATAAAACTTTCTCTTCCCAGTGTTCTTCCTTAGGACTGGGGTGTCTAAGTGGGTAGTACTTTCTTCATTTAAAAAAAAAAACCTTGCCATCACATTGATTCTGGCTCATAGTGACCCTGTAACATAGAGTAGAACTGCCTCATAGGGTTTCCAAGGCTGTAATCTTTAGGAAGCGAACTGCCACGTCTTTCTCCCATGGTGTGGCTGGCGGGTTAGAACTGCCGACCTTTTGGTTTGCAGCTGAGCACTTAATCACTGTGCTACCAGGGCTCTTTACTTTCTTCATAAACTTTGTCATTTCTTATATGCTTATTGGTTTATTCAAGTTTTTTTACTTCTCAAGTTAAGTTTGGTAATTTTATAAACTGCATAAATTAGATATTTTGTCAACACTTTATAATACACTAGGGTGCAGCTATAGCCTGTATTCTCTAATAATTAAAAATCATTACTTGCTATCTGCCTCGTTTTCATTTCTTTCTGTGGTTTTCTTCTCCCCTTAAAAAGTTAAATTTTCATGTATCTGTCTATTTATATGTTTGCTTTTCTAAAAATTTCTGTGTTTATTTTAAAATTTCATTTTGTTTCCTATTATGTTAATTAAAAAGCCCTCTCACTCCCTGCTTTGCTATTGCCCAGTTTTTGCTTTTCCAGGGATTTCTTTTTTCTCTTTTGATGACTACTTGAGTTGAAACTATTTCATTTATTTTTGTTCTTTCTTGTATAATAATGAAATTGTTATGTTCTAAGTTTGTACTTGGGCTCATGTTTGGTGGGACTCACAAAATCCTATAAAGCACTTGTAATTATATATGATTTTTGGGGGGGGGAGATTTCTTCTTATACCCGTTTTTACAATATTTATTAATTTTTTGTATTAATTTGTATGTTGCTTATCATGCTCAGATAATGTATTCTGTACCACTTATAGTTGGGAGAGTGTATTTAGTACTATTTTTCAGTATATTACATACACTTTTTGACTACAATTCATGAGTGCTTGGGAAGAAAGAGGAATTTATATTGCACATGAACCTTGGTACATGGTTTTCAGCTCAACATTATTAAATGTTATTTAAATCCTTTTATCCTTATTTATTGTTTGAATAATTGGTCTGTCCTGGACTGATAGTAATGTGTGGAAGCCTCCCATAAAATACTACATACCCACCCATTTATCTTTGTATATATAACCTTTGTTTCTGTGGCCTTATAATGAATGCATACAGATGAGCTATTGAAAGTGGAAGGACTCAGGTTCTAGATGACCCAGAAGAGATTAGGAGATGGTCTTCTGTTTATGCGGTCAACTCAGCTTGTGCTTCTTATGTAAGATGCTGTTAATGCGGCCTCTCTTCTTCCACTGGTTGACAGAACAAGAAATTGCTGAGCCACCCACCCCCATCAAAGACATTATTATTGGAAATTCTATCTGGACTATGGATTGTTTTCTCCTTCATGTTTATCTTCTTTGCATTTTTAAGGGGAGTTTAGCGAGCTTGTACGACGCACATTTGTTCAACCAACATGTCCAACCACATCTTTCCACCATGTCTTATTGTTTAAACTAATGCAGGAATAGATACTCAGTTTTGTTAGACTTAGATCCCAGGTGGTTGGTCTTCAAACACTGTTATCCATAAAACAGTTTTTCAAATGACATCCTAAGCAGGAGTCACCATAGAAAACAAATAGATGGGAAGCTGCTTGCTGTCTGAGAGAGTGAATAGTGTCGGGCACAAAGATGGAAGGCTGCAGGGAGGAGGGGCTTCTCCAGCAATAAGGAGGACTCTGTGGAATAGAGGAAAATACAGATGCTTCAGAGATTCTTAAAATAATTGAAGATAAAGATATGTGGATGATTAAAGATATGTGGATGATTATAAAATAGATTTAAAAAATAATTTTAAGTAATAGTGAATATTAAACCCATAAAAACACGCCGTTGAGTCAATTCCTACTCATAGCAACCCTATAGGACAGAGCAGAACTGCCCCATAGAGTTTCCAAGGAGAGCTTGGTGGATTCGAACTGTTGACCTTTTGGTTAGCAGCCATGACTCTTAACCACTATGCCACCAGGGTTTCCTAGTGAATGTTAGGACATTAAAATTCACCAAGGTAGTCACCAAAGAGGCATATAAGCCCCTTTATCATTCAAATAATAGTGGCAAAAGGTGGTAGGTGCTCTGTTATGGGAGTAACATAAACATCATTTACAATTTATTGAGCCTACCCACTTTAAACTCCAGTCCTTGATGAAACTTCAAAATCTGGGAGAATTTACATTATTTCATATTTTTTGCCTAAAGGAAGACTTCATTAATACATTTTTGTTGCACTACTTAAAATTCAGATAATCATCGTTCTCATAAAACACAATATTAGATATTAAAATTATGTGCATGTTTTACTTTGGCACAAAAAACAAATTTAAGGGGAATGACATGCTGTTTGGGAGGTGTCCATTTTGTTTCCTTTAGCTTCCCACCCTGTGTCAGTTGTCTGTTATTTTCACACAATTCTAAGGGAAAATTTTAAAAAACCATAAACCCAGACCACAGTAAAGTTTACTGGAAGTTTACTGACAATGATTCATACAGTTCCATGGCCAGTGATGCAGAAGGGAAGGTGACTCAAGAGGAATGAAAGGTTCTTCTAAATTAAATTCTTACAGGCTGAGAAGTAGAAATAATGGATCGGTACAGAATGGCCCCCAGTGAGTTAGGAGCTGAAAAAGAACTCGAAGAAATGATGACATGGGATGTAAAAGTACTATATGAAAGACCAAGGTCTAAAATGATCTGTGCTTTCCAGAATGTTCTAAAAATAATTTTTTAAAAACAAATTTTTAATGACATGTTTGGGGGAAGAGGAACCAGTCGCAGGAGATGTGGCTGATGGTATAGCACTGGCTACTGAAAGCAAGAAAATTGTTCACTGGATGCCAGCTCTCCTTCTGCCTCCTCCACCAGAAAGGAGCTTCAAACTGAAGTGGAAAGAACCAAACTGAAGCCCAGGGGAGGTAGTAAAACAGACTGTGTAGGCCTCTTTCAAATGATTTGTCTTAAAGCACAGATGGATTTTCTCCAAGAGTACTGCTTGCAGTTGTAATACTAGAATCTATCTCAGCCATCTACAAGGAAGTGTGAAGGATGGGAGAAATGCTGGAAAACTAGAAATGAGTAAAGGCTGATTTGATTTTCTAAAATGTAGAAAAATTCAGATTCTAGAAGTGACGACCTAATGAGGTTGCGCTGATTCCTAACAAAATTGGGCAACTTGAGTTTTCAGTGGTGGATTAGGAGACATAGAAAGGGAAATATTTTTGGTAGCCAGCAGTATGGGTTATAAGAACAAGTCATGCCAATCTAATCCCATTTCTTTACCTGGTACAGAAGGAAAAGTTAATATAGTAAAGTTGCTTGGTTATTGTTATGCTACTGTTTTTAAGCATATTGTTGTGAGCAAAGTGAAAGAGGTATGGTAATACCTGTAGGAGCATATTCACTTGTTGGATGACAAAATCTAAAGTACACTGATTATCAGTCAGTGCCAAACTGGAAGGTGTACTCTACAGTAATCCATCCATAGCCCACCCCTAGTCACATCAAAATTTTACCAACTACTTATTAAATGAAGGCAACTGTCATATATGCAGTTGACAGAAAGCTGAGAATGATACTTTGTTCTCTGGGCAATAGGATCAAGATTGAGTCATATCAGTCCTGGGCTTTACCATTTGCTGGCTATGTGACCTTGGTAAGTGACTTATTTTTTCTAAGCTTGTTTTCTCACTTGTAAATGGTGATAGGGATGAACTCATTTGTACCAATTCCAAAGAAAGGAGATCCAACAGAATACATAATTATCAAACAATATCATTAATATCACACACAAGTAAAATTTTGCTGAAGATCATTCAAAAGTGATTACAACAGTACATTGACGTGGAACTGCCAGAAATTCAAGCCGGATTCAGAAGCGGACGTGGCACCAGGGATATCGTTGCTGATGTCAGATGGATCCTGGCTGAAAGCAGAGAATACCAGAAAGATGTTTACCTTTTTCTTATTGACTGTGCAAAGGCACTCGACTGTGTGGATCATAACAAATTATGAATAACGCTGCAAAGAATAGGAATTCCAGAACACTTAATTGTGCTCATGAGGAACCTATACTTAGACCAAGAGGCAGTCGCTTGAACAGAACAAAGGGATACGGCGTGGTTTAAAGTCAGGAAAGGTGTGCATTAGGGTTGTATCCTTTCACCGTACCTGTCCAATCTGTATGCTGAACAAATAATCCAAAACGCTGGGCTACATGAAGAAGAATGTCGCATTAAGATTGGAGGAAGACTCATTAACAACCTGCAATATGCACATGATACAACCTTGCTTCCTGAAAGTGAAGAGGACTTGAAGGACTTACTGATGAAGATCAGACAAAGATTAAACAAAACATGTACTGGGTATTAAGCACAAGGTAATAAACAAAGGGAGACCCTGGGTGGTGCAAAAAGGCTAAGACACTCAGCTGCTAACTGAAAGGTAGGAGGTTTCAGCCATTGAAAACTCTCCGGAGCACAGTTCTACTGTGATACACGTGACGTCCCCATGGGTCAGAATCGACTTGACCGCAACAGGTGGTTTAATAAACAAGGTAGTTAATCTCCAAAAGTGACTGCCAAAGATGGTGTAGTTTGTTATGCCTCAACAGATAGCTAAACAGCCCTTTACATGAATTTCTCATTTTATTATCTCCGTGTAACATCCCCATGTAGTGGTTAGCATTAGGAAACTAACGCTAACTAAGACACAGTAGCAAATACTGGATCGATGGGTAGGTGTTTGGGTGTCTGCTGTGATCCTCTGCTATCTTGTTGGTCTTCTGACCAGCAGCATCAGCATTTCCTGGGGAGCTTGTTTGAAATGCTGAATCTCAGGCTGTACCCCAGACTTACTGAATCAGAATCTGCATTTGAACAAACTTGCAGAAGGTTTTGTACGCACAGGAAAGCTTGGGAAGCAAGTGCCACATAGTTCAGGGTCTTCAACTATATGCTATAATTTGTTTTATCCCTCATGGGACTATATCAGCCTATGCTTAAACTACATTTAATTTTAATTCAGTTAAATATTTTTATTTATGAAGCAGTAATATACAAATTTAATCATGACAATAACCCAATACCTGATGATAATGTATATGCACCTTTAAAAATATCCTGTCAAACACACTGTACTTATGTGATGGGAGTCGATCATTCAGGACTGAAAGATTTTTATTTTCTCAAATTTGAACACAATGTCAAGTACTAATAAGAACATAATGCCTGGTCATCCTCGGTGCCAACTAAATGGTATATACACTAGGTGACCCGTTAAAAAGCTGTGGTTAGTTTTCTTCAGTTCATTATAAACTTCACTTACAATTGTGAGACACTCTGTCATGAACTGAAACAATGGGTAATACATAGCACCTGAAAACATGAATAATACATAGCACTAACAATGCTTTTGGAACCATTATGGCATAGAATATTGTATCAATCCATAATTTGAAGATGGGACTAAATGGATCTTTCATCTAAAGAGCTCCTGTGATGGGTCAATTTACACCTGATGTTAACAGGAATATACTATCACCTAAAATCCATATTAAAATATTTTATATAAGATGTACTTGCATTAATAGATACCTGTCATTTGTAACTAAATACAGCTGTTAAAAGAACCTCTTAAGTGCTTTCAAAATTTGTTTTCAAGACCTTGACATTGGATTGAATAAAAAGTATTATGGAACCAATCTTTCATGGTGAAAATGGACATAATGGATGAAATACTGTATGTTGCTTACTTCATTTTTGCCAGGTCAAATTGAAATTCCCATCAGCGTTTGACAACCCTTACATGGCCCCATAACAAATGAGTGGGATATCTAAATATGGACATTAAATATTTCATTTCCACCAGACATTATTACAGTCCAGTATAGTTCAACTTTTAAGAATATCTATTCACATTTCTCCTTTGAACGTTATAGTCTTTCCTTGTGAACCTCTGCCATAATCAGGGAGTAAAATAAGGTAGCTCACTCGATTATGAATCATTCTGGATTATAAATTCATGTATCATTAGCCATGAATTCAACAAGTACACAGTGATCTGTTTGATCTGAAATTGCATCAGAGTGTGAAGCAGTACTTTATTAGGATTAAATTAATAAAGTACATTGAATAAATGTTCAATATAAGTGAAAAATGGCACCTTCACCTAAGGGTAAATAAATAAATCCACTGTTTACATTGTTCCCCTTTGACTTCATTTTTCTCCATCATCTTCATGCTGACACTAACTGTTCCTCCATTTGATGGAATCAATATTTTAAATATGAATCAAAATGCAAAGTAGGGGGGCTGAGGCACACATAAGTTTGCAATAATTTTTTTCTAATGGCTTGGAGTCATTCATCTTCGTCTGAAAGGCTTTTGACTAGTGGCAAGAGAACCACAGTACTTTTCATTTTTACTGAAGTTCCTTTTCAACTTCAAAAATATTCTCTTTATCATTATGTTTAAATAAAAGATGCTAAGTGCCAACAGAATGGAAAAACAATCACCTTTTATTATTACTGTTATTATTCTTTTTATAGAATGTATATGGAAAATATACATGATTTTTTTTTCCTGGGCTTTTTTGGTATTGTAATTGATAAAGTACAATTTATCTTCAAAAAGCTTTGTTGTTACTGTTGTTGGGCACTGTGGAGTCGATTTTTGACTCATAGCAACCCCGTGTGACAGAGTAGAACTGCCCCATTGAGTTTTCTTAGCTGTAATTTGTACAAAGTCGATCACCAGGTCTTTCTCCGGAGCCTCTGGGTGGGTTCCAACGGCCAACCTTTCGGGTTAGCAGCCCTTCGCTTCACTGTTCCATAATGCCTCTATTTTCTCTGTTCTGGGAAGGATTCACCAGTGAGAAGAAGGCTAAACATTATGCCAACCTTGCAGAGGGATTTTTAAGGAACTACTTTAGACAGAACTTTGGGGAGTAAATCAGACTTGGAAGTTCATAGTTAAGAAATTTTCTCAATTCTCCTGCAGATTCCTTGAACTTAACTACTCCTATGTGTGGTAATGTATATCCCAAAATGTAAGCAGGCAATTATCATCAATTTGGCATGCTCACCAAAGTCTAGAAATTCTAAGCTAATTCAGTACTCAAAAATGTCTAGAACCCAAGTTGCTGCTTAAAGGAACAGGCCAAAACCTATTTGTTAAGAAGAAATAAATTAACACCTTCCGTCTGTGGATTTTAAATTCTAAATGATCTTGATGTATCAGCCTCTGGTTTTCACCAACATAACAGAATTCAATAATGTTCTTTCTCCTACTGAAAGCTCCCACCCCGAGCTTTTGGAGCCTGGGATGTGATATCTTTTGTTAGCTTCACTTATAAAAATGCATTATTTGAATTAGAGATTTAAAGGCAAGATTTTATTTACTTAGGGAGAAAAAGAAACAGTGTTTTAGAACCACAAAATAAATTGCTGCTTAACAAGCTTGTGGATCTTCCAGACGAGCAAAAACATAAAGTCTCCAAACTGGCCAGATTGCACCTGTTCATGTATTCTCAATTCCTGTCTCAAAGTTTCCGTCAGTGTTTTGCTTTATTCACGGATCTTTTCCTTCCGGTCGGTGTCCACGCCACCTCCTTTAAAAGTATCCCTGTTTTGTCATTCAGCAGACAAACTCCGTACTTTGTATCCCCCTCCTGCCCCTCCCACACCCTGCCCCTCCATTGCTAACACATTCTGCGATTACTTTCAGGCCACACAATGTCACCGTTTTCATGCTTTTCCTTGCGCTCTCCCAGCTGATGTCCGACATCCTTCACTCCGCGGCATCTGAGCAGAACCACAAGATGACAACCTTAGGATCATAATGCGAATTAGTTATGCTCTCACCATTTCCCATTCTCGTTAAATCATTGTCAGGACAATGGATTCATGGGGTACCATTTCCTGTTCTCATTAGAATTTTTGTCACAAGAATGAGGTATCAGAATGTCAATGCTTCGCATAGTCTATGAAAAATAATAGTTAACTGGTGCTTTGACCTTTTTTTCTGCTCCGCGTTTGGCTCAGCCCTCGGCCTCTCTCCCCTGCCTGCTTATGGCCTCGGCAATTAGAGGATTCTGATTAGGAGTCCTGAGTATGGCAAAAGTTTAGAAATCTCATTGACGCGGTTGCCATAAAACTTTGCCGCCTTCTCTTCCATGACAAAACTAAGCCCAATGTCGTGGCAGTGCTTCAAACAAAAGTCAGAAACTCTACACACGGTGTGATTCCTCAGTTAAACATTTGATTAAAATTCTTGTTCATTTTTATCTTTATTTTCCCCCCAACTTAAATAACAAATACACAACTTGTCCTTAAAAGAACGTAGGGAAATCATTATTCATATTTTCTTTGTTCTTTTTTTAAAAAATGATCCAAATTTGTTGCTTTTAGGGGGAAAAAAAATCTTTCTTACTATTCAAACGTACAATTTGAATAAATTACTTTATTTCCCCTCCCTGCTGATCCTAGCTGCCTCTACCAAGGTTTGTTTTACAGTTGATGGCTTTGTTCTTCCAAGACAGTTCCACGTTCTGTTTGGGTTCAGGTAGAAGTCTTACAAATACTAAGTAATGATTTGTTAGCTAAACGCTCCTGAAGCTGTCTGTCAGCAATCCCTGCAGCATAATAGCGGCTTCACCTGCCTGCCGTGACTTCAGGGTGCTCTAATTAAATGCAAACTCTGTAAAACACCAGAGAAGATCCAGGGAAACAGGACATGATATGGAAAATGCATACTCTTCCCTTCGGTAATATCCTATTGGGTTTTTATTGTTGTTTAAAGAGAGAGAGTTATGATATGTGAGAAAAATGTAGATCACTTCATTCTTAACAAATCAATGACCCTGTTTATAGAAAATGTTTTAACTTGTAATATGCTAAGAGCTAAATTCAAATTTTCCTCACATTCAGAAAAGGAAAACTGAGTTCCTCTGAGTTAGTATTTTTTAGCTTGTTCCCTGAGTCTGTCACTTTTCTTGTATCACTTGCTGCTTGCTTTTTCATGCTTTTTTTTTTTTCTTTTTCAGATTTTTTGACTTTAATTTCTTCAGATTTTGGCCCGGTATAGTGCCTAATTGTACCAGTGGCATAATGGTTAAATGCTCAGCTGCTAACAAAAAGGTCTGCAGTTTGAACCCACCAGCAGCTCTGTGGAAGACCTGAGATCTACTCCTCTTTCTTCAAAAAGGAGTTGATGATAACTTTGCATGTTTCTAAGCACCTGCTATTCTCCTGGGGTAAATGTTTAACTTAGGTTCTTTATTTGGGGGGGACAGTTTTATTGGTATTTTGCCAAGTAATCACCCATTTTCTCTAGGATTCCTAATTAGCTGCCACAGAATTACATGTAGCAGTTTCTCCAAATTCATTTAGCTTCTCCTGACTCTGTGGTTATATGTCCTGCTTCTTATTCTTAATCTTGTCAATTTTTATATTCTTTCTTTTTTGCTCCTAATCATGCTTACAAGGGGCTATTTTATGAGCCATTTTCAAGAAACAGCTTTCTGATTTACGTGTCCATTCTACTAAATACTCATTTCCTATATCCTTGATTTTAAGCTATTATCTTTGTTTCTTTTTGTTTATCTTCTTCTTTTACTATTTCTTAAGAAGCCACTTAGTTATTTTATTTTATTTTTATCTTTTTATTAAATAAGGAAGTCTCTTAAAGCTGTAACTAGTCTTCCAATTACAGTTTTTATTGTACCACTAATTTGGGGTGAATTATTATCCTTTTCAGTATTTTCTGGATTACATTCAATTTCATTTTTATCCAAATAATTTCCAGAAATTATCTAGGGGTATAATTTTAATTTCTAAATAGATAAAATTATTCTGATCACCTTTTAGTTATTTCTAATTGTATTAATTTGGGATTTAAAAATGTAGTCCAGAAAATATAACTTTGTTTTTTATTTAAAAAATTATTAAGTGTTTTTAATGGTTAAATTTTCTAAATAGTCTATGGGCATACAAAAGTATATATTCTCTATTTTGAGGGATAAAATCTTTCTGTATATTTATTAAATCAAGTTTATTAATAAATTTCCCAGTGTCTTTGCTTACTTTTTTTATTTAGTAGATTTGTTTAATTCTATGAGGACTATTGAAAACTCTCAACATAATTTTATTTTCATTATGTTCTTGTATAGCTAATGGTTTATGCTTTATGTATTAGTTCGCTTGTTTGAAGATGTAGCTCTATTAGTTATCTGCATCATAAATTGTCCCTCTGTCAACTCGACGGCAATGGATTTGGTTTGGTTTGGTTTGGTTTACATTTAATAATGTCCCTCTTTGTCCTACTTTCTGCTTCTGATCTTCATTCCATTCTGTCAGCTACTTGTATTACTGTTCTTGTTTTCATTTTCTTTAGTTTGCATTCACTGGTGCCCTTTGCCCACCCTTTATTTTTCAACATTTTCTATCCTAAATGAGAAATAGAATCTATCTAGGTTTTTTCCCTTCAATATAGTTTTATAATGTCTGTCTTTTAATGGGAGAATTCAGTCCACTCGTGTTTAATTTATCAACTACTATATTTAATTTCATTTTCTCCAAAATTAAACATCACTTAAACTGGACTGCTAATGCAGAAGAGTTTCATCAGATTACAGTTGGGTCTAGCAGCTTGCCTAATTATTAAGGGGCCTCATTGGGCTTCACTAGAATCACCACTTTTAAATCCAACTTAGCACGAAACTAGTTCTAGGCTGTTATTGTTGTTATTATTAAACATTGTTTAAATTATTCCTAACATTTATTGAAGTCTTATAACGTGCCTGGCAATATTCTAAGCCCTTTGTATGTATACAATAACCTTTTGATGTTGGTATTATTATTTTCCCAATTCTATAGATAAGGAAATTGAGTACTGTGAGTGTCTGTGATTTGCTGCAGGATACACAGCTAGGGCAGAATAAAGCAGACTTTGGAACTCAGGTACTGGGTCTGGAATCTGTTTTCATAATCGTAATTAAATCTTTACTTTAATTTTCATTATTTATGTTCCCATTATTGAGGTTATATATTTAAGGAAATGTCATCACATGAAAATATTCCCTGTGAACTGACCAACTTGTAAAATAACTTGCATCTCGATATTCCTCCTTCAAAGAACATTAGCAATTCCTGACCTTGAGGGTATCTGAATCAGTCCGTTTATCCATTGGTACTGGTTAAAGTGTTTGGCTTCTAACAAAAAGGTTGGCAGTTCAAACCTACTGGCCACTCCGTGGGAAAAAGATGTAGCAGTCTGCTTCCATAAAGGTTTACAACCTTGGAAACCATATGAGGCAGTTCTACTCTGTCCTATAGGGTTGCTATGTGCCTGAATTGACTCAACAGCAGTGGGTTTGATTTTGGTTTGGTTTTATTCTTTAATTGCTAACAACAGAAACCACTGCAAGCTGAATTAAATTTTAAAAGATGTAATCAAAGGGTTTTATCAGATGGCTCATGAATTGAACAAAAGATGGAGGATAGAACATGTAGGAGGAAGGTTTTTCTTTGTTTGCTTTATTGGTTTTGCTTGTTTGTTTTTGTAAAATTAGACAGCTTTAATAGGAGGGATGGAGCCCTGGTAGTGTAGTGGTTAAGAGCTACAGCTGCTAGTCAAAAGATTAGCAGTTTGAATCCAGCAGCTGCTCCTTGGAAACCCTGTGGGGCAGTTCTACTCTGTCCTATAGGGTCGCTATGAGTCGGAATCGACTCGAGAGCAACGGGTTTGGTTTGTTCGTTTGTTTGTTTGTTTAATAGGAGAGATGCATACAATGGTAGGTCTCTAGATGGTGCAAACAGTTTGTTTGTGATGGACTACTAACTTAAAAGTTGGCATTAGAACCCATCCAGGAGCACCAGCACTGTGTAAGAAAGGTCTGGCAATTTGCTTCCATAAAGATCACCAACAAGACAATCCTATGGAACAGTTCTACTCTGTAACACACAGTGTTACCAAGACTCAGAATCAACTCAGCAGCAACCACCACCACCCTCAAGGAAAACAATTCTACTTGGAAAAATTTTGTTGGAGATATCAAAGACGAAAATCTTGTACTCTGTTAGGAGTGAAAGAAAAGGAGTTTTATTGAGGAAAAATACAGCTCAAGCTGGACAGCTCTAATTAAAAATACAAAGCAAGCCACTATTCAAGTGAAGAGAGTGGTCTGCATACATAGAGAACAAAGGAAAGGTAGGGGCTTAATGGCTGATAAGATCTGCTTTAGCCTGAAGTCTTTTGAAATGTAAAGTTTGGCCACATGGCTAGGAGGGAGTGAGTTACCACCTAGGTGACAGGTGCCAGCTGGTTTGGTTATATATGGTTGCAGTCATGAACACATTTTTCCTGGGAACAAACTGTTTACATCCTGACACATTAATCCCATGAACAAATAGTTTACATCCTGATCTTTTGCTTCCTGGAAATGCATGTGGGCCCCATCATTCTTACGTCTGACAGGAGTGCCTCCAATTTGAAACTTTTCCACTTACATTTCCCCATTTTGATCAAGCCTCTGATAGAGCACTGATCACCCACAGTGGAATAGCCTTTCTTCTGCAAGGATTTTGTCTGTTTTCTTGGGGATCTTTGGTTGATAAAAATTATTTTCTTCACCTTGACAAGATAATAGGCCTCATCTTTAGGGTAAGTAGATTTTATGGGGAACATCTTAATGGACAAGGCCACATCTGAGAAACACTTCTCAGACAGGATAGAATCATAGAGGTCAAGATGAAACATACCCAAGAAGACAAAAGGGAGGTGATTAAACAACACAATCATTGGTGAAAGCCCGTGAAACCAGCATGATTTTATGTGAAGGGTCAAACAGTTTTGAAGTACAGCATTTCATGAATAAAATGCATTGAACTAAAGCAAAAAAGCATTTTATAATTTCAATAATAGAAAAGAGGAATATAAAAATTCCAAAATAAAGTAGCAATTTTTTTTCACTATCTACCCCAAGAGGAAAATCAGTTGCTTATAATATCAGTTAAGGAAGGAACAGAATCATTAAGGCAAGATAAACACATTGCATATGATTATCATAAAATGTAATATTAGCACTGTTGTCAGGAATATAAACACAGCAATCAGATTTTATAATGGTACAGGTTCCTCCTTGGGCTGCAGTGAGAATGTCAAGGGCCATTCTGTTTTGGAGTACTAGTTTTCTCATCATTGCTACCTTGGTTTTGATCTCTTGAAGGCCATGGGCACTGTCATTTAGGGCAGTTTGTACATATTTGGTTAATATTTCTGCATGTGCTATAACATCTTCAAGTCCTGTCTGAGGTGTGAATACTGCCTCTGAATGATTAAGCCAATGAAACACTGATAGAGGCCATCAAGCTCTTAATATGGGTACATTAGCTGTTAAAGGGAGCTCAGTTAAAATATGTCTTTTAAGTCTAGCTCAGGCCAAGAGTGCATATTCCAATCCAACCTGATGGGAGCCCGGGCCAAAGGTTAATTCTAGATAGCCAAAAGGTGCTGTTAGATGCTACCCAAGAGATAACCTGAGCGTTGTAGCCAGATGCTGGTGAGCCAATCAGCAGCTTGAAAGGTTATAACTGATGCACATTCAGACACGGGAAGCCATCACATAGGTCTGGTGACAGCTGTGTTATTCATAAGGGTGTGGTTAGATTGTTCCCAGCAAGGGGGAGCAACTTGACTTAGCCTCTCCTCTTGGGGAGTTAACCAGATGAATGTGTCCCACAGACCTACAATATGAAAAGTGCTTTTTGTGAGTTTGGAAGATTCTTTAGCTAGCTCTTCTTGGGTGACTTTATTTAGTAAAGTAAGGGTTGTATTAAGACTAAAGGTCAAGTTATGGCCTGGGTTTCATTCAGATCTGAAAACAGGCCATTTGTCAATGGAAAATCTAGTAATAGTGATTTCCTGTAATAATGAACTATTTCACCATTGTTCTTGTACTCGTAGGTCAAGAGCAACCCAATCAGATCCCTGTAGTGGAGAGACCCACCAGGGAAGGCCAGACTGACTTGAGGTTGGGAGGGCACCAGGTATCCAACACGTAAACGTTTTAAAATGGTGAGCATAAGCATCTGTCCCATCTAGGAAAACATTAGTAAAGGCATAACTGTTGCAAAAGTAAAAAAAAAAAAAAGATAAAGAGGTATATTTTCAGGCCCGGTCCAGGGTCTTGGGTCAGCTGTCTGCCTCCTCAGATATCATCTGAGGCATTGAAATGTAACCTTTAATTATCCATGAGGTTGGCTAGTCCAAAGAGTACTCTTAGCCTTTTTTATCTGTGACAAATGGATCCGAAGTTTTGTTCCCTTTAATTTGGCTGCACACAGAACTGGTGAGGAGGACGAACTATGGTCCCTTCCAACGAAGTTCTAATGAGTCTTTCATTTGATATCTCTTCCAATATACGTATTCTCCTGGGGTGATGTTAGGCAGACTTGGGAGTCTAGTTTCAGTTCGTCAAAGGCTTCTCTAACCTGTGAAAGGTATTCTTTAGAATACTGAATTAAAGACTGGCAGTACTTCAGTAATTCAGGTTGAACAATGTAAGGTCAGTGCAGGCAACATAAGGAAGGACCATAGGTTTCCCAGTAATTATTTCATAAGGGGTCAGTTTGTGAGATCTAAATGGTGAGGACTACAGATTTGAAAGAACTAAATCCTTAGTCTCAGATAAAGTTAAAGTTTTACAAAGTTGTGTTATTTGAGTCTTTATTATTCCACTAGTTCTGTCTTCTAGATCATAAGACTGAGGACGTTAGGAACAATGTAGCCTTTGATAAATAAGAAAAACTGGACCCAGTTCTTGGATGACTTGACAGGTAAAATGAGTTCTCCAATCACTACGATGAGCTTTGGGTGCTCTTCAGGTGGGTTTGTTTTCAAGAAGTTTTTTTCTACAAAGGCTTCAGTAACATGACAGGGGGAGAAGGCTTCTACCCAATGTGAAAATGTAAAATCATTACAGATACATATTTATAACCATTTGGGGGTGGAAGCTGAATAAAATCAAGCTACCATTCAAGCATAGGCCCTGAAGGTAAAAGGTATTGTCCAACTAGGACTTTAAGTTGTTTTTCAGGATTATAGTGAGGACAGATAGAGCAATGGGTGGCAACATGTTCAGCAGCCATGAAAAAATTTCCCCACCAATATTTTTTTAAGGTCTCAGTCCTTTTTTTTTATTGTGCTTTAAGTGAAAGTTTATAGTTCAAGTCAGTTTCTCATATAAAAATTAATACACACATTACTTTGTAACTCTAGCTGCTCTACCTATAATGTGACAGCATACTCCTCCTTTCCATCCTGGATTTCCCATGTCCATTCAACTAGCTCCTGTCTCTTTTTGCCTTCCCGTCTCACCTCCAGACAGGAACTGCCCATTTAGTCTCATGTAGCTGCTTGAGCAAAGAAGCACTCCCTTCACGAGTATGATTTTATGTCCCATACCTAGTCTAATCTGTTTGAAGAGTTGGTTTTGGGTATGGTTTAAGTTCTGGGCTAATGGAAAGTCTGGAGGCCATGTTTTCTGGGATCCCTCCAGTCTCAGTCAGACCATTAAGTCTGGTCTTTTTACTAGAATTTGAGTTCTGTACCCCACTTTTCTCCTGCTCCATCTGGGACTCTGTGTTGTGTTCCCTGTCAGGGCAGTCTTTGGTGGTAGCTGGGCACCATCTAGTTCTTCTGATGGAGTCTCTGGTTTATGTGGCCCTTCCTGTCTCCTGGGCTAATAGTTTCCTTGTGTCTTTGGTGTTCTTTATTCTCCTTTGCTCCAGGTGGATTGGGACCAACTGATGTATCTTAGATGGCCGCTTGCAAGCTTTTAAGACCCCAGACACTACTCACCAAAGTGGATGCAGAACGTTTTCTTAATAAACTTTGTTATGCCTCATGTATCTGTCAGCTGCTGAATGTCTTATTTGGTGAAGTACCTCTTCATATCCTTTGCCCATTTTTTTTTTTTTGTGCTGGCTGTTGGCAAGGGAAGTTATTTCCTCTCCACATGGGCTTCTCCACAGGGCTGCTTCAGTGTTCTCACAACATGGAGGCTGGCTTCTCCCAGAGTGAGCCATCCAAGAGGAAGAGATAGAAGCAGAAGTTATGCTTTCATGACTTAGCCTTGAAAGTCACATAGCATCCTTTCCATCACACCCTATTTTTTCAGAAGCAAGTCACTTAAAACCATCCTACCTTAAAGGGGAGAAGAATTAGGCTCCACCTTTCAAAGGGAAGAGTGTCAAAGAATTTGCATCGTATTTTTGTTTATTGCACTTTAGATGAAGGTTTACAGAACAAATAGTTTCTCATTAAACAGTACACACATTGTTTTATAACAATGGTTAACAACCTCGTGACATATCAACACTGTCCCTTCTCCACCTTGGGTTTCCTATTACCAGCTTTCCTGTCCCCTCCTGCCTTCTAGTCCTTGTCCCTGGACTGTTGTGCCCCATTAGTCTCATTTTGTTTTATGGGGCTGTCTAATCTTTGGCTGAAGGGTGAACCTCGGGAGTGACTTCATTACTGAGCTAAAAGCCTTTGCCCATTTTTTAATTGGGTTATTTGTCTTTTTATTGTTGAGGTTTTGCAGTATCTTGTAGATTTTAGAGATTAGATGCTAATCAGATCTGTCATAGCCAAAAATTTTTTCCCAGTCTTTAGGTTGTCTTTTTACTCTTTTGCTGAAGTATTTTGATGAGCGTAAGTGTTTGCTTTTTAGGGGCTCCCAGTTATCTAGTTTCTCTTCTGGTGTTTATGCATTGTTAGTAATGTTTTGTATTCTGTTTATACCATGTATTAGGGCTCCTAGCATTGTCCCTGTTTTTCCTTCCATGATGTGTATTGTTTTAGATTTTATATTTAGGTCTCTGATCCATTTTGAGTTAGTTTTTGTGCATGGTGTGAAGTATGGGTCTTGTTTCATTTTTTTGTAGATGGATATCCAGTTCTGCTAGCACCATTTGTTAAAGAGACAGTCTTTTCCCCAGTTAACAGACTTTGGGCCTTGTCAAATATCAGCTGCTCACAGGTGGATGAATTTACGTCTGGATTCTCATTTCTGTTGCATTGATCTATATTTCTGTTGTTGTACCAGTACCAGGCTGTTTTGACTACCATGGCAGTATAATAGGTTCTAAAATCAGGTAGCGTGAGGCCTCCCACTTTGTTCTTCTTCTTGAGCAATGCTTTACTTATTTGAGGCCTCTTCCCTTTCCATATGAAGTTGGTGATTTGTTTCTCCATCTCCTTAAAAAATGCTGTTGGAATTTGGATTGAGATTGCATTGTATCTGTAGATCGCTTTGGGTAGAATTGACATTTTCACAATGTTGAGTCTTCCTATCCATGAACAAGGTATGTTTTTCCACTTATGCAGATCTCTTTTGGTTTCTTGCAGTAGTGTCCTGTAGTTCCCTTTGTATAGGTCTTTTACGTCTCTGGTTAGCTTTATTCCTAAGTATTTAATCTTCTTAGGGGCTATTGTAAATGGTATTGATTTGGTGATTTCCTCTTGGAAGTTCTCTTTGTGGGTGTAGAGGAATCCAACTGATTTTTGTATGTTTATCTTGTATCCTAATAGTTTGCTGAAATCTTCTATTAGTTCCAGTAATTTACTTGTGGATTCTTTGGGGTTTTCTGTATATAAGATCATATCATCTGCAAATAGAGATACTTTTACTTCTTCTCTACCAATCTGGATGCCGTTTATTTCTTTATCTAGCTTAATTGCTCTGGCTAGGACCTCCAGCACAGTGCTGAATAAGCGTAGTGATAAAGGGCATCCTTGTCTGGTTCCCGTTCTCAGGAGGAATGCTTTCAGACTCTCTCCATTTAGGATGATGTTGGCTGTTGGTTTTGTATAAATGCTCTTAATTATGTTGAGAAATTTCCCTTCTATTCCTATTTTGCTGAGGGCTTTTATTATGAAAGGGTGTTGAACTTTGTCAAATGCCTTTTCTGCATCAATTGATAAGATCATATGGTTCTTGTCTTCTGTTTTATTTATGTGATGGATTACCTTGATTGTTTTTCTAATGTTGAACCATTCCTGCATACGTGGTATGAATCCCACTTGCTCATGGTGAATTATTTTTTTGATATATTGTTGGATTCTCTTGGCTAGAATTTTGTTGAGGATTTTTGTGTCCATTTTCATGAGGGATATTGGTCTGTAATTTTCTTTTTTTGTGGTGTCTTAACCTGGTTTTGGTATCAGGGTTATGCTGGCTTCATAGAATGAGTTTGGGAGTATTCCATCCTTTTCTGTGCTCTGAAATACCGTTAGTAGTAGTGGTGTTAACTCTTCTCTGAAAGTTTGGTAGAATTCTCCAGTGAAACTGTCAGGTGCAGGGCTTTTTTTTGTTGGGAGTTTTTTAATTACATTTTTGATCTCTTCTTTTGTTATAGATTTATTTAGTTGTTCTACTTCTGTTTGTGTTAGTTTAGGTAGGGAGTATGTTTCTAGATTTGTCTATTTCCTCTAGGTTTTCAAATTTGTTAAAGTTTTCTGTAGTATTCTGTTATGATTCTTTTAATTTCAGTTGGATCTGTTGTGATATCGCCCATCTCATTTCTTACTTGGGTTATTTGCTTCCTCTCCTGTTTTTCTTCTGTCAGTGTGGCCAACGGTTTATCAATTCTGTTGATCTTTTCAAAGAACTAGCTTTTGGTCTTGATAACTCTTTCAATTCTTTTTCTATTTTCTATTTCATTTAATTCTGCTCTCATTTTTATTATTTGCTTTCTTCTGGCACCCAAGGGCTTCTTTTGCTGCTCTCTTTCTATTTGTTCAAGTTGTAGGGTTAATATTGTGATTTTGGTCCTGTCTTCTTTTTGGATGTGTGCATTTATTGCTATAAATTAACCTCTGAGCACTGCTTTTGCTGTGTCCCAAAGGTTCTAGTAGGATGTGTTTTCATTCTCATTTGATTCTGTGAATTTCTTTATTCCATCCTTAATTTCTTCTATAACACAGTAGTTTTTGAGCAAGGTGTTGTTCAGTTTCCATGTGTTTGATTGTTTTTCCTTGCTTTTTCTGTTATTGATTTCTGCTTTTATGGCTTTATGGTCAGAAAAGATGCTTTGTAGTATTTGGATGCTTTGAATTCTGTTAAGGCTTGCTTTATGGCCTAATATGTGGTCTATTCTGGAGAATGTTCCATGTGTGCTGGAAAAGAAAGTATACTTATCTGCTGTTGGGTGGAGTGTTCAGTATATGTCTATGATGTCAAGTTGGTTGATTGTGGCATTTAAATTTTCCATGTCTTTTATTGAGCTTCTTTATGCATGTTGTGTCCTTCACGAAAAGTGGTATGTTGAAGTCTCCCACTATTATTGTGCAGCTGTCTATCTCTCTTTTTAATGCTGTTAGAGTTTGTCTTACGTATTTTGGACCCCTGTCATTGGGTGTGTAAATAGTTATTATAGTTATGTCCTCCTGGTGTATTGACCCTTTAATCATTATATAGTGTCCTTCCTTATCCTTTGTGGTGGATTTTACTTTAAAGTCTGTTTTGTCAGAGATCAATATTGCCATTCCTACTCTTTTTTGATTGTTGTTTGCTTGATATATTTTTTTCCATCCTTTGAATTTTAGTTTGTTTGTGTCTTTAAGTCTAAAGTATGTCTCTTGTAGGCAGCATATAGACGGATCATGTTTTTTATCCATTCTGTCACTGTCTGTCTCTTTTTTGGTGCATTTAGTCCATTTACATTCAGCATAATTATTGATAGGTATGAGTTTAGTGCTGTCATTTTGATGTCTTTTTTTTTGTGTGTGTTGTTGACAGCTTCTTCATTCCACTTAATTTTCTGTGCTAAGTCATTTTTTCTTGTATATTTTCTTTTCATCTTCTTTATTGTAGTTGATTTTGTATTTGCTGAGTCTTTATGTTTTTCTTGTTTTTTATTTTGATGTGTAGATTTGTTAGATTCCTTTGTGGCTACCTTAATATTTACCCCTATTTTTCTAAGTTTGTGGTACAGGTTCTCACCTACTGTCTAGGTGAGCAGGGGTGATTGGAGTAGGCACAGGTATCTGGCTGCAGTAGGGGGTCATGCAGTGAATAAGGCAGGGGACTGACGGCTGCCCCCAAGTGTCCGGAGGAAAGCATGTCCCTGTTCCCTAGAGCACGTAGGCAGATAAGTTATTCCTCTTGATAGAGTCCCACATAATTCTTAGGGTTTCTTTATCTTTTTTATCTGCTTTTTCCTCAAATAAGTTGATGTCAAGTGCTTTATCTTCAATTTCACTAATTTTGACTTCCATTGCCTCAATTCTGCTCCTATGACTTTCTACTGAGTTGTTTAATTCTGAAATTTTATTGTTAAATTTCTGGATTTCTGATTGCTGTTTCTCTATGGATTCTTGCAGCCTGTTAAATTTGTCTTTATGCTCTTCTCTAATCTTCTTAAGTTCCTCTATTGCTTGGTCTGTGTTTCGTCTAATTTCCTTTCTGATCTCTTGAAGAGTTCTGTATACTAATCTTTTGTATTCTGCCTCTGGTAATTCCAAGAAATTCTCTTTGTCCAGAGAATTTCCTGATTCATTATTTTGGGAGTTTGCTGAAGCCATTATGTTCTGCCTATTTATGTGATTTGATATTGCCTGTTGTCTCCAAGCCATCAATAAGTTATTATATTCATTTATTTTATGTTTGCTTACTGTGTCCTAGTTTCTTGTTTTGTTTTGATATGCCCAAATAGGGTGCTCGTGTGAGCTTGCCCTATCACCTGTGTCCCTGAAGCTGTAATGTCCTGCCACCAGGTGGCCAGACCTGCCACTAAGTATGTGATGCCAGGAGTCCGCCCACGCCTCCTGTATGGGTTCAGCTCAGGTGTCCAGGTAGTCGGCCACCAAGTGTGTGGTGCAGGCTCTCACCTACAGTTCTAGACAGGCATGGGTGGTGTAGGCACAGGCATCCAGCTGCAGCACATGGTGACACACTGAGCAAGGCAGGGGGCCGATGGTTGCCTCCGAGTACCTGGGAGGAAAGCATGTCCCTGTTCCCTACAGCGCACAGGTAAGTGGGTTTTGCAGCTGGACTATGGGCACCCAGTGCTGTTAGCTGTAAGTACTAGGAGGCACCACTTATTCTTACACCCCTGTCGTGGGTGGCTAGGTGGTGTGGGTGGAGCCACCAGTCCTCAGGCCCCTGATGTGGGTAGATGAGGACCCTGCTTAATGGGCAGAGTGGTATCAAATGTCTCTAATGTGCCACTCTACCATATAGCTGGCACAGTGAAGTTATGCTTCAGGTATATACCCTGTTGTACTCTGCTAATGAAGGCCTATGCTGTTAAAATGGGCCTACACAGGACTATGGAGGTGTGAAAGGCATTCAAAGTCTGTGGACCCCTTATGCCTGTGCCTAGACAAAGGAGCTGTGCCTTCCCTGAGTTCCCGGCTTAGGGGAGCTGGCAGATTTTTTTTTTTCCTGTTTGTTAATTTGTTCCCTCTCCAAGGCCAGAAGAATGGCTCAGGGCATGTGACCGGTCCTACTTCTGGCCCAGGGGTGTGGTAATCACTGAAGCTGGCCTGGGACCCAATGTAGAGTGGAGAGGGAGCGGGTATTTGGGAGAGAAGTTCTTCCCAAATAGAGTGTTTTTTGATCCACACAGTAGGTTAAACGCACGTATGTACCTTTTGCAGATGAGTGCCACTTTTCACTGGCTCTAGAGCCCTGAGGAGACTCTCCACCACTTGATGTCCCCTGAGGTGGAAAATGCATCCCAAGTGCCACTGCTTGCTTCACCTTGCATGTCAGCCAATCCAGCCCACAGAGTGCTGGCTCCCACTGGGTCAGGTCTGGCAACTCCTTGCTGCTTCTGAACCATCTCTCTGTCCCCCTGCCACTCAGTCTGATTCCTCAACTTTGCCTTTGATGTTCAGAGCTCTTAGATAGTCATATATAATTGATTCACTTGTTTTTTTGGGTCTTTGTTGCAAGAGAGACCACTAGAAGCATCTGACTACTCTGCCATCTTGGTCCTGCCTCCTAAGGTCTCAGTCATATTATCTTGTCTCATGTGGACACCTTCATGTAAGGCTCACATCACAGGAACATGCAGGAAATTGGGAAGGCAGTTTTCTTATTAGGACCAATGTACAATTTAATGGCAGGATCTCGGTAACAGCCTGCCTTTTTCCATGCCTTAATTTCCTCTCTTTGGGCTAATTGATGGCATTTTATAAGTGTTCCTAAAGTTAACTCATGAAGGTTGGTGCTATCTATAGAAAAATTTGGTAAGTCCCTTTATTTATCATAAGTACAGAAATAATTTGAAAGACAGCTTTTTTGGGTGCCACATCAGTAAAATTATTTCCTCTAATTTCTTCAGTTTAGGGTACTCCATTTGGTTGGTGAGATTTTTATCACAGCAATTTCAGAGGGGAGTAATAGAGCATCTAGAAGCTCCTCTACTAAAGCTCCATTTTTTACGACATTTCTGGAAGAGGTTAAAAATCCTCTTTGTTTCCATAACATGCCAAAATCATGTACAATTCCAAAATAATATCCACTGCCTTTAAAAATATTAACAGGTTTTCCTGAAGCAATTCTACGAACTCTAGTCAGGGAAATTACTTCAGCTTGTTAGGCTGAAGTGGCTGCAGGGAGAACCTGACTTTCAAAGACTTCAGTAAAAGTTGTAACAGTGTATCCAGCTTGACAATGAGACTACTGGAATTAAGTTTTAAATAGGAAGCATCCATAAGCAGAGCTAAATCAGGGTTAGTTAAAGAGATCTCTTTTAAGTCTTTCTGAGAGCTTAAAAGTTGCTCAGTCAAGTCTAGACGATCATGTGTAGAATAGGTTCTCATTAATTTCAAGAAGAAGCGCAGCTGGATTTAAACAGGCCATGGAGTGTACTCTAATGTTAGACACAGCCTGTAGAACATCATAGAAGTTGAGCCTGCTGGCAGAAGGATGTTGTGTCAAGGCAGAATTAAATAAGGCACGTACTGCATGGGGCACATACACATCTAAAAAGTTTCCCAGCACCACATCTGTTGTGGTTGCCACTAGTTTGTCAGTAGCAGCCACAGACCTAAGGCAGGGAGGCTGTATCCCCTGGCTACAGGGTCAAGCTGTAGGCTGTCTTAATCTACAGGACTTTGTTGTCCTCTGTATTTTTGAGTTAGTACATGTAAAGTGTTCCCAGATACTTCATGTACAAATAAAGAAAAATTTAGGTGATGATTAGGAAAACCTAGAGTAGCTGTGTTCCTTAAAGCCCTTTTCAATTGAACTGCTGCCTCTCAATCTTCTGGTGCAATTTGGAATGAATCAAGCTCAGAGTCTTTTAATATTTATGTAAATATTGAGGAAACAAAGAAAAATTGGGAATCCAGGTTTGACAATAGTCATACAGTCCTAGAAACCCTTGTAGCTGTGTCTTTCTTTTGAGTATAGGAAAGACAATAATAGTTTCTTTCCATTTAGGATCAATAGAGATGCCTTCTGCAGAAATTGGGTGGTCCAAATATTTAACAGAAGGCTGAGCCAACTGTAATTTTTCTTTGGAAACTGTATGTCCACCAGCACCCAGATGTTTTAATAAAACTACACTGTTATCAAGGCAAGCTTGTTGGGAGGTTGCTAAGAACCAGCAAATCATCAATATATTGCAACAATGTGGATTTATTTGTAAACTGTAAAGGCTCCAAATACATATGCAGAGTCTGAGAAAAATAGATGGGTGATTCAGCAAATCCTTGGACATTACAGTCCATGTAAATTGTTGATTTTTCCAGATAAAAGCAAAAAAATATATATTGACTTTCAGAATGCACAGGAATACTGAAAAATGTGCTGCAAAGATCCATAACCATAAAATGAGTTACATCTGAAGGGACATTGGAAAGTAATAAATGAGGATTAAGAGACTACTGGAAATCTAAGAATAACAAATGGTTGATTGCATGCAAATCTTGAACAAATCTCCAGTACCAATTATGTGTTTTTTTAACTGAAAGAACAGGACTATTGCAAGGGCTGGTATAAGGGACAATTAAACCTTCAGAAATGAAATACTGTATGATGGGAGCTAATCCTTCTTTTGCTTCTCATTTGAATGGATACTAAGGAATTTTTGGCAAAGGTTTATGTAAAACTATTTTGATTTTAATCAGCTCAGCTGTCAAACTCAATTCACATCTGTGGATGAGGTGGCCCATAAGGTTTCAGTAACTAGGGAAAAGATGTCAGAAGGGAGAGGTTTAGGCTGAGTCAAATTTTGGAGAAGCATGACAAGCACTTGCATTTAGCAAACGGCTTCTTCTTCCTGAATATTGTCTAATTCAGGGCCTGTCTCTGTTGACTTAGGGATGTCAGGCAAACTCAATAATATTTCACCCTTTTCTTAAATTGTAGATGACAATTCCATTTAGATAAAATATCTCTTCCAAATAGATTGACAGGTATATCAGAATTGAGCAAAAAATGGTGTAAATCTTCCATAGGAACAAGAGATGTCGAACAGATTGGGAATGAGGTTTTAGTTCTCTGGGTTAGGGGCTTTTGTAAACAAGTAGGGTTAATAGCAGAAAGGATGACTCTAGTGTCAATTAAAAATGACGATTTTCTCCATAAATAACTAGTTTCTTGAGGAGCAACAAAAATGTCAGCAGCATGAAAAAAGCACTACAAAATGACAGCAATAAACTCACTCCTATTAATAATCATACTGAATGTAAATGACTTAAATGCACCCATAAAGAGAGAGTGACAGAATGGGTAAAAAAAACAGGACCCATCAGTATACTGTCTACAAGAGACACACCTTAGAAACAAAGGCATTAATTTGTTAAAAATCAAAGGATGGAAGAAAAATATATCAAGCAAACAGCTACCAAAAAAGAGCAGGAGTGGCAATACTAATCTCAGGTAAAATAGACTTTAAAACAAAATCCACCATAAAAGACAAAGAAGGGCATTATATAATGATAAAAGGGACAATCCACCACGAGTAATAATAAATATATTTATCATAATAAATATCTGCGCACCCAATGACAGGGCTCCAAAATACATAAAACTAACTCTAACAGCACTGAAAATAGAAACTGATAGCTCCACAATAATAGTAGGAGACTTCAACACACCACTCTCAGTAGAGGACAGAACATCTAAAAAGAAACTCAATCAAAGATACAGAAGATCTAAAGGCCACTATCAGCCAACTTGGCCTCACAGGCATATATACAAAACTCCACCCTACAGCTGAAAATACACATTCTTTTCCAATGCACATGGAACATTCTCCAGAATAGACCACATCTTAGGCCACAAAGCAACCTTCAACAAAATCCAAAACACTGAGATAATACAAAGTATTTTCTATGATCACAACACAATCAAAGTAGAAATTAATAACAGGAAGACTAAGGAAAAAAAGTCAAATATATGGAAACTGAATCACACTCTGCTTAAAAACCACTGGGTAATAGAAGAAATCAAAGATGGAATAAAAAAATTCCTAGAATTAAACAAGAGTGAAAACACATCATACCAAAACCTTTGGGACACAGCAAAGGCAGTGCTCAGAGGTCAATTTATAGCAATAAATGCACACATCAAAAAAGAAGAAAATGACAAAATCAAAACATTAGCTACACAACTTGAACAGATAGAAAGAGAACAGCAAAAGAAGCTCACAGTCACCAGAAGAAAGGAAATAATAAAGATCAGAGCAGAAATAAATGAAATAGAGAATAGAAAAACAATAGAAACAAGACCAAAAGTTTGTTCTTTGAAAGGATCAACAAAATCAGCAAACCATTGGCCAAACTGACTAACAAAAAACAGGAGAGGATGCAAATAACCCAAATAAGAAATGAAATGGGAGATATTACGACAGACTCAACTGAAATAAAAAGGATCATAACAGAGTACTGTGAAAAACTACACTCTGACAAATTTGAAAATCTAGATTAAGTGAACAAATTTCTAGAAACACACTACCTACCAAAACTGACACAAAATGTTGTTGAAAATCTGAACAGATCCATAACAAGAGAAGAGAATGAAAAGGTAATTAAAAACAAAAACAAAAACAAAAAACTCCCAACCAAAAAAAAGGCCCTGGCCTAGATGGCCTCACTGGAGAATTCTACCAAATATTCAAAGAAGAGCTTACACCAGTATTACTCAAACTATTTCAGAACATAGAAAAGGAAGGGATACTTCCAAATTCATTCTATGAAGCCAGCATAACCCTGATGCCAAAACCAAGCAAACACACCACAAAGAAAGAAAATTGCAGACCAGTATCTCTGAGGAATATAGATGGAAAAATTCTCAACAAAATTCTAGCCAATAGAATTCAGCATCATGTCAAAAAAATAATACACCACAACCAAGTGGGATTCATACCAGGTATGCAAGGATGGTTCAACATTAGAAAATCAATCAACATAATCCACCATATAAATAAAATAAAAGAATCACATGATCATCTCAATCGACGTAGAAAAGGTATTCAACAAAGTCCTACACCTATTCCTGATAAAAACTCTCAATACAGTAGGTATAGAAGGAAAATCCCTCAACAAAATAAAGGACATCTATACAAATACCAAGAGCCAACATCATTCTCAATGGAGAGAGGCTGAAATCTTTCCCCTGGAGAACAGGAACAAGGCAAGGATGCCCTTTATTACCACTTCTGTTTAACATTGTGCTAGAACTCCTAGCTACAGCAGTAAGGCAAGAAAAAGAAATAAAGAGCATCTAAACTGGTAATGAAGTAGTAAAACTGTCCCTATCTGCAGATGATATGATACTATACATAGAAAACCCAAAAGACAACATGAGAAAACTACTGGAACTTATAGAAAGATTCAGCAGAGTATCAGGATACAAGCTAAACATAGAAAAATCAGTTGGATTCCTATACACCAATAAAGAGAATGACAAAAAGAAAATCAGAAAAACAATACCGTTTATAATAGCCACTATAAAAATCAAACACTTAGAAATAAATCTTACCAGAGATGTAAAAGACCCATACAAAGAAAACTACAAAACACTACTGCAAGAAACCAAAAGAGAACTACGTAAATAGAAAAACATACCATGCTCAGAGACTGGTAGACTCAACATTGTGAAAATGTCAATTCTACCCAAAGCAATCTACAAATACAATACAATGCAATCCTGATCCAAAATACCAACAGCATTCTTTAAAGAGGTGGAAAAACTAATCATTAACTTTATATGGAGAGGGAAGGGGCCCCGGATAAGTAAAGCTCTATTGAAGAAGGAGAATAAAGTAGGAGGACTTGCACTCCCTGATCTCAGAACCTATTATACAGTTATGGTAGTCAAAACAGCCTGGTACTGGCAAAATGACAGACACATTGACCAATGGAACGGAATTGAGAACCCAGATGTAAATCCATCCACCTACAGTCACCTGGTCTTTGACAAGGGGCCAGCATCCATCAAATGGGGAAAAGACAGTCTTTTTAACTAATGGTGCTGGCAGAACTGGATGTCCATCTGCAAAAAAGTGAAATAGGACTCATACCTCATACCATACACAAAAACTAACTCAGAATGGATCAAAGACCTAAATATAAAACCAAAAGCTATACAGGCCATAGAAGAAAAAATAGTGTGAACACTAGAAGCCCTAATATATGGCATTAACAGGATACAAACCATAATTAACAATATACATGCACCAGAAGATAATCTAGATAACTGGGATCTTCTAAAAATTAACCACTTATGCTCTTCAAAAGACTTCACCAAAAGAGTAAAAAGAGAACCTACAGACTGGGAAAAAAATTTGGCTGTATCAAATCTGAGAAAGGCCTAATGTCTAAAATCTACAGGAAAATCCAACACCTCTACAACAAAAAGTCAAATAATCCAATTAAAAAATGAGAAAAGGATATGAACAGACACTTCACCGAAGAAGACATTCAAATGGCTAGCAGATACATGAGGAAATTCTCATGATCACAATCTATTCGAGAAATGCAGATCAAAACCACAATGAGATACCATCTCAACCTGACATGACTGGCAGGAATCAAAAAATCAGAAAATCATAAATGTTGGAAAAGCTGAGGGGAGATTGGAAGTCATATGTAGTGCTGGTGGGAATGCAAAACGACACAATCATTTTGGATAACAATATGGCACTTCCTTAGAAAGCTAGAAATGGAGATACCATATGATCCAGCAATCCCACTCCTAGGAATATATCCTAGAGAAATAAGAGCTGTCACACGAATAGACATATGCACCCCATGTTCATTGCAGCATTGTTCATAATAGCAAAAAGATGGAAACAACCTAGATACCCATCAACAGATGAATGGATAAACCAACTGTGGTACATACACACAATGAAATACTACGTAATGATAAAGAACAGTGATGAATCTGTGAAGCATCTCACAGCATAAATGAATCTGGAGGGCATTATACTCAGTGACATAAGTAATCACAAAAGGAGAAATATTGTATGAGACCACTAATATAAAAACTCATGAAAAGGTTAACACACAAAAAGAAACAATCTTTGATGGTTACAAGGGAGGGTGAGGTGAGAAGGAAAAAAAACTAAATAGACAACAGATAAGTGGTAACTTTGTGAAGGGTGAGACAGTACACACACAAAAAAAGAAAAAATAATATCTACTTCATCTCATTATTACAAGGTTTAAATGTGATAAATTATTTGAAAGTGTATTGGAAACTGTGATTATTTTCTTATGACCATTATTGTTGTTAGGTGCTGTTGAGTCGGCTCCAACTCATAGTGACCCTGTGTACAACAGAATGAAACGCTGCCTGGTCCTGCTCCTTCCTCGTAATCATTGCCATATTTGAGCCCATTGTTGCAGCCATGAAACAGTGAAATACAAACGTTGTAGATACCCACCCATCAATATTGATTCATCGTGCACTTCCTATGCATTTGATGCTGTGCTGAGCATCAAGGAAAAAGTGGAAGAAATTCATGGAAGCATGTGTGTGTGATTGAAAAAGGTGTTTAAATGCAAATAAAATTAAAGGAACACTGAAAATAATGAGGTGGACCCAGACAGAAAATAAAAATAAAAATTTCTCTTTGAGGATTAACAGCCACCACAGGAAAAGTCCCTGCTTTGACCCTGGAATGCCTTCATTCTGAATCAGATGGTAGAATTCTTTATAGTGGGGATATGTCAGTCTTTAGTCTATTTTTTAACTTATAGCATTCACTTTTCTAATGCCCAGGTTTTTTTACAATAGTGACAAATACCCACCTTTGTGCCATTGGAAGGTTTAGCAGTTTTCTTTTCACTGGGAGATGGTAATTGTTGCAACTGAAAGACCATTATTAGCCTCAGGAACACTTGTGGCTTCAAGAGTCTGGGAAAGTGGGTAAGTTAAGTTGTTTAACTTGACAGTAGAACTGTCTCCCAGTCTAATCAATGTCACTTTACTAAGGCTGAGATCTAAGGTTTAAGACCAGATATGAAAACATCATTGAAGCCCTAGAGACACCAGGCATGGTCAAAATGAGTCCAGAGTGTTTGGAAAACTTCTGGAGCAGCTGACTATGATAATCATAAACACTTTCAAGTTTGTTTACAAGAGTGAATTTTAGTCTAGTCAGTGAGTGGAAGAAAGGCCTTTGGGACAGCCTCTAGTGTTTTCTTCACTCATGGCCTGAGAGTCTTCTAACAGCTTGGTAGCCTTTTTATCCATCCGTATTTACGGCTAAACTGTCCCTGAGATCTTTTCTTTCTGCCTGTTCCAGCCATAATTTGGCTTTCCCTGGGCCAGAAATCATTTGAACAAGCTGATATAAGGCAGGGAGCTCAGGCTGCTAAGCTTCAACAAGGATTTTAAATTTTTCAAAAAATTTGCGGGGGTCCTTACAGAGTTTAGGAAAATCTTCAACAATGCTGTGCAATTCTCAGCATGTCCACAGGGCAAAAGTGATAAGAGAGGACTCTTTGGCAACACTGTTAAGGTGAATTTTAAAAGGTGTTTCAAGCAAGAGTTTATTTGCTGTTTTTTTAGGAGAAAAGGGAAGTTCAGATAAAGTGTTATCAGAAGAATAGGAAGGCAAAGAAGGGTGTAAAGAGGTAGCAGCCAGCAGGGAAGCAGAAAGGGTGGGAGCTGAAATCTGACATTGTAATTTTTTATTCTTATTAGATAATTTAGAGACAGTGTCCCACAAGCAAGCAACTTTACTTTTAGAGGCGCCAATATTCCAATCAAAGTAGACATCCCACTGGGACTATTTAATCCAGGAGCCTCGGTTCTCTAATTCACTGTGCAGAAAAGTTAACTTACAGAGATCAAAAGAATCCCAAAGTGGCCATTAATTTTCCTAACTGTCTCAAGTGAGATTATGCCAGACAGACAAGAACATGCATGATAAGGGATCATAATGCTTGTTTATTTAGTGAGCAAGAGTCCCAGAAGGGGGCTCCAAATCTCCTTTAGACATGGTATTCCCCATTTTATAATGACAGTTACAGCAAAACAAACTTACTTGCAAGAACCAAAACAAATCTGCAATAAAACTCAAAAAGCTATCAACACAAGGGAGCACAGCTCAGATCTGAGAGGTTTTTTGCCTTAAATGACTGCTAAAAATTTGCAGAGGCAGAGAGCCCAAAGTGACTCAGCAGGTACCGTGCCCGTGTCCCAATGCCTCAGGGATCATCAAAGATAATATGCCTTCGAAATCCCACCTCTGACACCAGAAATGTCAAAGAAGAAAATCTTGTACTCTGTTAGGAGTTAAAGAAAAGCAGTTTTATTGAGAAATAATACAGCTCGAGCTGGGCAGCACTAAGTAAAAATACAAAACACTCCACCATTCAAGTGGAGAGAGGGATCTGTATACATAGAGAACAAAAGAAAGGTAGGGGGTTTAATGATTGGTAAGATCAGCTTCAGCTTGAAGTCCTTTGAAATGTAAAGGTTGGCCACTTGGCTAGGGGTGAGTGAATTACCACCCAGGTGAGTGGTGCCAGCCAGTCTGCTTATATATGATTGCAGTCATGAACACATTTTTCCTGGGAACAAAAATAGTTTACATCCCGACACATTCTTCCCATGAACAAATGGTTTACACCATGACATTTGGCTTCCTGGGAATGCATGTTGGCCCCATCATTCTTAGTCTGACGTAAGTGCCTCCAATTTGAAACTTTTCCATTTACGGAGAGTTCCAAGTAAGCTGAAGAGAATAGTCAGTGACTAAGTTAAACAACAAAAGCAATAACAGCCAACTTTTATCAAATGCATGGATTGCACCAGGCACTGTTCCAAGCCCTTTATCTCATTTGGCTTCACAACATCCTGCTATCGTACTCATTTTATAGAAGACAAAACTGAGGTATAGGAGTCAGGATTCAAACCAAGTAGTTTGACTTCTACTTATGCTTTTAATATCTCTTATGTATTGAAGAAAAGAATGCTTGTTGGATAAACGTGTGAATAAGAAGATGCAGAAATATATGAGTCATATTCCTTTTTAGATTCTGTAGCCTATTGTACCATTATCATCTGAACAGTATTTTTCTGGTTCTGCCCAGCGTTTCTTTCTTTGGATAATAACAAATCTGTATTACAAGGTCTCCTCCCCCTAAAGTTATGTTGTTTCAATATCCCCAGGCACTTTGTGGATCCAGGGAAAAGTTGGTCCAGAATTAAGTCCAGAACTTAAATTCTCAGTGTTTACTTTACATACAGAAAATACATGTTAAAGAAAAAGAATAATTACTCTTATGTAAAAGTGTCCCTAACATACATGTGGAAAGCGGAGTACAAAATATTATACACATTGTGTTTCCATTTCTACTTTCTATAAACATGTAGACACATACACATCACACATGTCAACAGCAAACGTTTTAGAAGGTGCACAAAATTCTTAACGCTAGTTTATCTCTGAAGGTGAGATTATAAGAAGTTTTTCTTTGCTTATTTTTCTTATCTGTATTCCTAAATTTCGTACTATGAAAAGGCTCTGCTTCATTAATTAAAGGGAAAAAATTTAAATAGTGAATTCTTTACACAGTTTCATAACATGTCTTACTTTATAGTAGAAGAAAACTTCCTAGACACTTCAGAATACAAAGCTGACCACCTTCCTGCTAGTTTACCTCTGGGGTGAGCCATCTAGCAAATGTTTAGAGAAATGTTACTTCTATCTCTCTGTCCTTTTCCTCAGTGACAAAAGTTTTCCACATTTAATTCCTGAACTTCTACCTTCTTCTCACCAGCACCCCTCCCTCCTATCTTCTACCTCGCATGTTTCTTTTGAGCCAAGGATACCCCTACAATATCCATGCATGCTTTTACCATGAATTACTAGATAAATGGAGACAATATGGGTAATAGTCCCAAACTTTCACTGAGAGCCTTACTGTACCCGTCTATTTGAATGTATGAGTTCGCAAGGAGATTTCAGTGTTAAATTCAATGCAGAAGCAATCAAATGAGATTTACCAATGTCTTTTAAATGGGATATTTCCAGACTTGTTCTTGCTAAAATAAAACTATCACTTTCATTTTTCAAAAATAAATATAACCCAAGAAAGGATGACAGTAATATTTGCAAGTGGTTATATTGGAACCACATTTCTACTTTTGGAAATCAATATATTGCTAAGGCGCCCTACGTTTCTACTGACATTCAAGTAAGCTGCCTGAAATTACTAATATTATGGTAAGGGAATCTTTCTGTTGAAAACATGTGCCCATAAGAGTTCTAAATTCCATGTAGAATGATAACTTGGCAGGACAAAGCTGTTGCTTGAAATATAATAACAAGGAAGGAAACCAGGAGAAAGATGCCTCCGTTAAATTTTCCATCTAGTTCGTATGTTCTCACCATTAAAATGGACTCAGTATTTTCTCCTGTTTTCCAAATACAAACCTTGTGACTAACCACCTCAAATGAAATAAAAACCTGTTGCAGTTCAGTCGATTCTGACTCATATAAATTTAAATAACTTGAATTCTAACATTAAAATTGAATAGATATCATTTCCCTTTCAAATAGATCTAGCCTCAATTTGATCTTGAAAGCTGTTTAAGTCTTTCATAGTTTTTGTATCTGATTTGAGAATTCCATATGTAATTCAAATCTTAGGACTTGAAAGTTTGAGCAGTAGAAAAGATCAAAAGTCCTTGGAAATTATTTCAAAAGTTCATTCTCTTATGTCCAAAGAGATGGTTGATAATCTGAAGAATAAAATTAGAGTAACAATAAACCCACTTCTCTCATTTGTGTTCAATGGGAGGCAGAGATGTGCCCTGCAAAACCCTCAGTTGGAGATATTTCTCCTAAAGAAAGTTGAATTCTCTCAAGTCTGAATAAGGTTAGAAAGGACTACAATCATTTCTACAGTGAGGAGAGTCCGACTAAGCAAGTAATTTACAAAAATTAACCAGAATAGGACTTACATCCACGGGCTCTGAAATCAGAAGGATCTGATTTCAGACGTGGACTCTGGCTGCTTGATGAGTAACTTGAAATCTCTATGTCATAAGTTTTAATAATTACTGCTTCATAGAGCTATATAAATTGAGATAATCCATACAGAGGGCTTAGCAGAATGCCTGCCATGTAGTAAGTTATAGTCATTACTATTGATGTTATTAAAAATGTAAAGAAGTATTCACATTTGATATGTTCATAAAATGGCTTGCAATTTGCATGTGCAAATGTGAAACAATTATTTACAAATGTGTTTAAATAATTCTCTAAGCCTTGTTTAAATTAATTTTCTACAAGACTCCCAGTTCTAGAGTTGGCTTTAAAATAGTTCCATTCTGCTTGATCACTGCTAAACTGTTGATACGGTTGTTTTCTCAGGAACTAATTGATTTCTTGGATCTTGGGAGAGGGAATGAGTTGGGGCAATGTATGACGATATGTCTCTGAAATAAATTTACCAAAGAACATTTTCAAAGAACTCATCTATTAACCCATTCTACTTCCTATAAATTCTGAAGTATGCCCTGCTTTTCCTCTCATGCTCTCCTCCCCACTATGACTGAGAAAATTTGACTTAGAAATTTTTAAAAGATAAGGGGTAAATTATGGGCCTGACCTGCTGTTTTCCAAGTAGGACAGTGTCATGGATTGAATTATGTCCCCCAAAAAATGTGTGTATCAATTTGGCTAGGTCATGATTCCCAGTATTGTATGATTGTGTACCATTCTGTAATCTCATGTGATTTCCTTATGTGTTGTAAACTCTATCACTATGAAGTAATAAGATGGATTAGTGGCAGTTATACTGATGAGGTCTACAAGATTAGTGTCTTAAGCCAATCTCTTGTGAGATATAAAAGAAAGAAGCGAGCAGAGACAGCGGAAACCTCACACCACCAAGAAAGAAGTGACGGGAGCAGAGCGTGTCTTTTTGGACCTGAGGTTCCTGCACTGAGACGCTCACTCCCAGACCACGGGAAGACTGATGACAAGGCCCCTCCTCCGGAGGTGACAGAGAGAAGGCCTGTCCCTGGAGCTGATGCCCTGAATTTGGGCTTGTAGTCTATTAGGCTATGAGAGAATAAATTTCTGTTTGTTAAGGCCATCCACTTGTGGTATCTCTGTTACAGCAGCACTAGATGACCAAGACAGAATTTGGTACTGGGAGTAGGGTGCTGCTCTAACAGATGTCTAAAATGTGGAATCGGTTTTGAAACTGTGAATGGATAGAGGAGAGGCAGCGGCAGAGGACCAGCAGCAGCAGAGAACCTGCAGGGGCAGAGAAGCAGCAGCAGCAGCTGGAACCGACCCACAGAGCAAGAGAGCTGAGTGCCTGTGTGCAGGAGGCTTCCTGGCTGAGTGGAGTGCCTCTGGGCACTTATCGGTGGAGCTACCAAGCTTTGGAACACTTGCCCCAGCAGGACAGATGTGGGCATGAGGCCTGAGGGCTTAGAGGCCACAGGAAGCAGAAGATGAAGAGACAAGGAACACAAAAAGCAGAGCTGCCTCAGTCTCAAAAGGTTTGGCCAGGACCTCGGGTTTCAAAGGGTGGAGCTATGAGCTCTGGTGTTTCTAAGGGTGAAGTCACCGCTCAGACGGACTAGGAGAAGGGTGCGCTTAAAGCCAAGGGAGCAGAGTTGCTGTCCCAGTGGGCCTAGAAGTAGGAGCTGAAGACCAGGGCAGAGGGGCCTCCACTCAGAATCTGGAGAATGTGGCCAATACCTAGAGTCTGGAGGGCAGGGCCATTCTGTAAATTGTCTCAGAGAACAGAGGATTATTTTCAAAGCCTTGAGGGCTAATGTAATGTGTTCTGCTGACTTGTTTGGTGCCTGTTATCCCTTCTTTTCCTTCAGTTTCTCCCATTTGTACTGGAAATATCAGCTTGTGCCTGTTCTGCCATTGTACCTTTGGAAGCAGATAACTTGTATTCTAGATTTCAGTTGAAGAATAATTTTTGGATTTTGGACTTGGAGTTAAAATGTTTGCTATAATATGATGGAGTGAATATGTTCTGCATGTTGCAAGGATGTGATTTTTTGGGGGCCAAAGGGTGGAATGTCATGGATTGAATTACGTTCCCCCAAAAATGTGTATATCAATTTGGTTAGATCATGATTCCCAGTATTGTATGATTGTGTACCATTTTGTAATCTGATGTGATTTCCTTATGTGTTGTAAACCCTATCACTATGATGTAATAAGATGGATTAGTGGCAGTTATACTGATGAGGTCTACAAGATTAGATAGTGTCTTCAGCCAGTCTCTTTTGAGATATAAAAGAGAGAAGCAAGCAGAGACAGTGGGAACCTCATACCACTGAGAAAGCAGTGACAGGAGCAGAGCACGTCTTTTGGACCTGAGGTTCCTGCACTGAGACGCTCGCTCCCAGACCAAGGGAAGACTGATGACAAGGCCCTTCCTCTGGAGCCGACAGAGAGAGAGGGCCTTTCCCTGGAGCTGATGCCCTGAATTTGGACTTGTAGCCTACTAGACTGTGAGAGAATAAACTTCTCTTTGTTAAAGCCATGCACCTGTGGTATCTCTGTTAATAGCAACACTAGACGGCTAAGACAGAGAGTTTGGAAGGGGAAGGTTAGAAAATAGGATGGGAAATAAATATGAAGATTTTTTACTTAAATCATATCAGAATGGAAATATACCCAACTGCAATAACTTTGCCACTACTCATATTTTCATAAATGTGTTTTATTTTTATTTTTCCAGTATTTGTTGAGCATTTACTATATTCCAGGCACTGTACATCTGAGTGCTTTAAGTGAACTTCTCATTTAATCCTCATAACTCTGTGGCACAGACATTGACTGTTATTATCCCATTTTACTGAGGAGAAAATTGAGGCACAAGGCAGTTAAGTAACATGCTGAAGATAAAGTAGTTAACTTTTACAGAGCTGGGATATGAGGCAGTCTAGCTCTGAGTCTGTGCTCTTAACTCTTACACTGAATATTCTGGGGTGGGTAGTTACAGATATATGAAAAACAAACCAAAACAAGTGAGTTATAAGCAGGGAAATTTAATAAATTTGTAGCTTGTAATAGATAGTTATGTTCCTTCCTTCTGATTTATAAAAATGAGGAAGAAAAAAATTACTTGTCTTTTATGATATTGTTTGAAATCTGGCAATACTTTTAATTGGTGACTTTGCCTGTGAAAGTGCTCTGGAGGAAAGTGAGCCTTCTGTTACTGTGTAATTGCTATTTTTCTAGCAATATGAGATAAGGACAATGAGGTTTGGAGAAATAAGGACAATGAGGTTTGGAGAAAGAAAATGCTGATTTGGGGAAATGAATCATCAGTGTTTTTTGTACATTGACCTACTCCCTAAAAAAGTCTCTATCCTAAAGGTTTTTTTCTTTATTATTAGTCTATAAATAGGAGTTGATTTTTCTCAAAATCTAAAAGGAAGGAAAAATTATTCTCTCAGATTTCTGTGATACCAAATAAATTGCCTCTGATCCCATGCCTGGAATGTTTTGAAACCTGATAACAGTAAAAAACAATTCATTCAGGTTCAATTAGGTATTAGATGATAATAACCTATTTGTAGAATTCGGCTTCTTTAACTTTATACTTAACATGTCAGTTTTTAATGTAATTAATCCATCAGTTTGTGCCCGTATAGTCCTTTTTTTAAAAAAAAAAAAAAAAAAGACATTTCCAAATATAATGGCGATCATTAGCCATTAGAGAGATGCAGATCAAAACTTCAATGAAATACCATCTCACCCCAGCAATATAGCACTTACCAAAAACAAACAAACAAAAAAACAGAGAGCAACAAATGCTGGTGAAGTTGTGGGGAGATTGGAACTCTTAGACACTGCTGGTGGGTGTGTAAAATTGTATAACCTCTACAGAAAACAGTATGGAGCTTCCTTAAAAAGCTAGAAATATAATTTCCATGTAATCCAGCAATCCCACTCGTAGGTATATATCCTAGAGAAATAAGAGCCATCACACAAATAGACATATGCATACCCATGTTCACTGCAGCATTATTCATGATAGCAAAAAGATGGAAACAATCTAAGTGCCCATCAACAGATGAATGGATAAGCAAACTGGTACATACACACCATGGAATACTACGCAATGATAAAGAATAACGAATCTGTGAAACATCTCACAACATGGATGAATCTGGAGGATATTATGCTGAGTGAAATCAGTCAATCACAAAAGGACAAATATTGTATAAAACCACTATTATAAAAAGTCAAGAATAGGTTTACACACAGAAAGAAACATTCTTTGATGGTAACAAGGGATGAGAGGTGGAGGGAAGGAGAATCACTAACTAGATAGTTAGTGTGCCACAAGGGCCCCAACTAGATAGCAGACAAGTGTTAATTCTGGTGAAGGGAAAGACAATACACGATGGGCGGGAAGTCAGCAAATGTGACCAGGGCAAAGGAAGACACTGGAGGTATGCGAGAATAAAGGGCAACCACAGTACATGCTATAACATGTACGATCCTGCAACAACAGTAATAAACAATAATTTGTGAGTAGATGCTAAGTGAGGAAGCTCAGACAGGCGTACACGCACATGCATATATAGGTATGATTGTGGTTATTTCTATATAAATATTTATAAATGCTGTGTGTATGTTGTTGTTGGTATGTGCTGTTGAGTTGATTCCGACTCATAGCAACCCTATGTACAACAGAAGGAAACACTGCCTGGTCCTGCGTCATTCTTTCCTTGTCGCAATACTTATCTAAAGCTCCCCCCGCCCCAGGGGGTGGTTATATGTCAGGACACATCCTATGCTGACATCAATCACCTGGAATATTTGGCATTCTGTAGATAAGGCACTCTAATGATGGTCTAAAGTTGACCTTTTGTGTACATTTAACAGGAAGAGGTTAACCCGTTAAAACTTGTTGCTGTCAAGTCGATTCTGAAGAGGTTAGGGATTACATTTTAGAATTTGTAAATCTTAACCAAATGAAACATCTTAAAATATTTTATATAGTTTTAAAGTAATCCTGAAATATTATTATTATTATTATTGCCTGCCTGTTAAATTTTAGTCACTTATTTTTGTGTCCTGGTGGCAGAGTGGTTAAGAGCTATGGCTGTTAACCAAAAGGTTAGCAGTTCGAATTCAGCAGCCGTTCCTTGGAAACCCTATGGAACAGTTCTCCTCTGTCCTATAGGATCACTATGAGTTGTTACTGACTTGATGGCAATGGGTTGTTGCTGTTGTTTGTTGTATTTTTTCTGTCCAGGTTTATATTTAACAATAAAAGTAAGCTTCAGTAGCTACCCAATTTCCCAGATTTTATTATCTCACAACTGCTTCTGGGTCTTAGGTAGTGATTTCACTCCATTTCCAAGTCCTTCCATAGACTTAAAGCTTACAGAGTGAAATGTACAAACATTCTTTGCCTTTTGTCACAACCCATTCCAGGATATGTTTGAGAAGTAGAATATCACAACACACGTAATAATTTCACATAAGAACAATGCTGTTATTGGTCCAGAACTCAATATCAAATACTTTATATGCAGGGGTAGTAATATTTTGAAAAAGATCACATATAGAATCTCTGGTAATTAAAAATAATAAATATATTCTCCAAGATAGAGAATGAGTGTTCAAGGACTTGATATTATCTAGTTTCTGGTGTCCTAAACTTTAGTCATTTTCATTCAAATATCTCAATTTTTTTCTCTATTTTTGTTCCAACTATATTTTTGCTTATTTTTTTTTTAAGTAATCCAACTCACTGTATAAACTTTAAAATCTTAATGCGTTGTTTTGTAATCTGCACCTGATAATTCCAGTATATGAATCTCTGCAGGTCTTTTTGTATTATCTATTGCTTATGCTTATGCTCAGTCATGATGCCTTGTTTTCTTCTGTGCTGGGTTATTTTTGAAGTGAGCTGCTCATTTCCCTAAACAGATTGAATTCTTGAGATTAAGATATCTTTCTTAGAAGAAAATTTGTTTTGTTTCTGCCAGGTACCTAGGGTAACTACCAATGCGAGGCCATTTTAAAAATAGTTCAAGGCCTAAGAATTTGGGGGCCAGAAGTATTTGAACCACCCAGGTGTTGTTAATTTATCCTGAATATCCCTACAAGGTTGTGATTATAGCTACAGTTTCTCAGAGATGATTTTTATGTCCCTGCTTTGCTCAGCAGCAAGGCAATTTCCTGTGAGGCCCCTGGGTGTGGGAGGGTAGAGTGAGTCTACCTTTGATTTACCTTTATCTAGAAGGTGAAGCCCTGAAAGTTCTCAGTAGTATGGAGGGAGTCCCTCTTGTTAGATTTCCCACCTCAGGTGGGCCCAGGGCTTTGACTTACCTGGACCCAGTAAAACCTTCAAAATCAAAGCTCAAGGTCTCCTAGCTATGCAAATACTCTCAACCTAGGTTGCCACTTCCACTGTGATATTGTTCTAACAATTCCTTTCTACCTAGTCAGCAAATCCATGTGCTTAAGAAGACATTTTAAAAATAATCTCAGTATTTTTTGTTGTTTTCAGTGAGAGAATGGGTCTGAATAATCTCACCCATCCATGTTATTGGAAACAGATATCTACAGAAACTTTGTTCTGGTGCTGCTCTATTGATGTAGTCTGTCTCCACAATCTACTCTCCTCTGACCCTTTCTACTCCCACTGGGGAAATTCTTTCCGTCCTTTCCTGAAAAGTGGAATCTGACTGGCTCAGCTCGTCTTTCACCCCAGACCATAACATATCTCACTGGCCACCCAGAGACGCCCTGAAATAGGACAGCTTAGGGCTGTGTCCGAGAATAAGGTTGTGTTCTGGCAAGCTTTCCTTTCAGAATGGGAACTCAACAAGGAGAGACGTCTTGATTGGGTGTGTTCAATGTATGCTCAGCAGCACATGTTTCTTTTATCTGTCTTCTTATTGGATAAGAAGCAGATTTTAGAGCTGGCAATAACTAGCCTCAGAGAAGCTTAGTTAACTGTCCAACTTCACAATACATGAATGAAAGAACCAGGCATAAACCCCAGTGTTTCCATTTCTTACAGCCCTTGTTCTTAATGCTGGGCATGGTATCTTCCATTGCCTTATATGCATGCAAAACCTGTACAGTGAATAAGGAAGACTGAAGAATTGACACTTTTGAATTATGATGTTGGCGAAGAATACTGAATATACCATGGACTGCCAGAAGAAATACAGTCATAGTGCTCCTTGGAAGCCAGGATGGCAAGACTTCATCTCATATACTTTGGACATATTATCAGTAGGGGCCAGTCCCTGGAGAAGGACATTATGCTTAGTAAAGTAGAAGGTCAGCAAAAAAGAGGAAGACCCTTAATGAGATGGATTGACACAGTGGCAGCAACAGTGGGCTCAAACATAGCAATAATTGTGAGGATGGTGCAGTACCAGGTGGTATTTTGTTCTCTTGTATGTAGGGTCACTATGAGTCAGAACTGACCCGATCACACCTAATAACAGCAACCAAACCAAACCAAACCCGTTGCTGTCGAGTCGATTCTGACTCATAAAAACAAAAACACGCCTCTTATTTGAAAGAGATCCGGAGGGATAAATGGAAATTGGTCTCAAGTTAGAAAGAAACAGAACAGTATTTATTCAGGGAACTACATTCATTTAGGGATTAAAAATCCATAGTAACAACCCTGTGTATGATAGGACTGTAAAAGAGAGGAGGGAAAAGAAGGTGAAGAGTGTGAAGAGTTATTGCATTTTAGAACTGGTTTGTCAATTTCTCCAATTTCCATTAGATATTTGATTATATATTTATTAGATTTATAATGAAGAAACAGGCATTTTTACAATTTTAAGGCTTTCATTCCAGACTCTCTCTAATTCAAGTGCAGTATATATATAGTACATCTATGTACTATATATGTATGTATAATATATATATATATACTTAATCATTATATAGTATTTCATATTCCATATATATTTCATTTGGGTCCTATATATGCCTGATAAATCTCTTCCAGTGTTTTGTATTTTTGCTGAACAAGGTCTTTTAAAAAATATATATATATTTCCTCCTTTTTATGTATGATAGCTAAAGAGAAGGGTGAGTAACATAGTCCCTCTGAGTTGGTCCCAAACAATGCTCACTGAATGGCAGCTGGGGGACTTTGAGGGCACCTGATTAGCTCTCAGTTGATTGCTGGGCATTGGCAATAGGTGTTGCTGGCTCAAATGAAGGCTGGGTGGCTGGATGTGAACTCCACCCAGAGTGAGGAATGGCCCTTCCACCAGGCCTCTGCCCCCTGCCGTGTTCCCCCACTGTCTCCCTTCCTCATGCCCTACCATGAGGAAATCTTTTCTATTCTCAGGAGTAAGATAGGAAGTTTCGTTTTTACTTACTTAAATTCCCCCAAGTTTCCTAGCTATGCTCATGTGTCTTTCCCACGGACCTGACTGTTAAGTTTTTGAAACCCTAAATCCAAAACTCATCCCCTTAGTTCATTCTTACTTATTTATTTGATGTGTCATCCCTTCAGTAGTGCAATACAATACAGACTGACTAGCAACCTAAAAGGAGAAGACCCACACAATAGAAGAAAATACAAGTGGAGAGGGTAATATTTGAAAAATACCGTTGAGACTAATAACCGGGAAAAGAAATTCAGTAGGCAAATTCATTAATTAGTACTTTGTTTATTTTTCTATTGTTAAGGATAATCTTTTGCCTAGGTAAGATATTCATATGATTACAGTCATTACATACCTGGAATTGTGCAAATATATTTCCATTTCACACCAGCATTTCATACCTACAAAAATGTTCAACCACATCCACTGTGTGCTAACACCTATGAACAATAATCAAGGTTTCCTTTTCATAGTAGACGTATAAATAGAACCCAGCTTCATGAACTTGCTAAATGGCTTTTATTGTTCACACATGTGGACCCACACACTTGATGCGCAAGCCTTGTTCAAAACTTAGAGGCATTGGTGTAGGTTCTAAAGAGACCTAAGATCTGATTTCTGCTTTCTTTCCAAAGGACACTGAGATAACAAGATGCCCAAACTAACGTCTCGTATTTAAAATGTAGGCACTAGTATTTGGAGAGATGATGCTGGAGTTTTGATAGGATGGGAAGGGAGCAACATGTTCAAAGACATGTAGTAAGAAAGGGCCTCCAGCCTGGGACACTTGGAACATGGTGTTTTCTTTGACAATGATACAGAAGATGAGGGATACTAATTTGTATGTAAGATATGGAACTATGAGCATGAGGTAGCCCTTCTGAATTTAAAGTGATGACTTCAAATCTTCTTGAAGGGAGTGGATTTATACGATGGGATTAAGGGTTCACAGGTGTAAAAATAGTTTAATATGCTCATGAATTAAGTGAATAGGGGAAGGAGGGTAAAGAAAGGAAAGCAGGGCAATATATTCACCCAAGATAAGGGAGCAAGTAGAAGAACAAGGAGACAAGAAAAAGTGATAAGCTTAATAAAAGAAGATAAGGAAGTACAGGTTCAGCCAAATACTCCTTCATATCTTAGTTGTCATAATACTTTATCCCCCAATTAGATAGCAAATTTCAAAGAAGCCATTGAATACCTTTTCTCTATTTCGTAGTCAAATTATTGATTCCCATTTATTGAATACCTACTGTGTGTCAGGCACCACACTAGGCTCTTTACAAACATTATCTAAAATAATCCTCACCACAAGTCCACGATGTATATGTTGTTATCCCCATTTTACAAAGGTGGAAACTGAGCTCAGAGATGTTAAGCCTACTGTCCAAACTTATACAGCAAGTATGTGTTAGAGCCAGGATTAGAACTCAGGTCCATCTGGCTGAGACAGTGTTCACTTCTCACTGCTCTAAATGTGGTGCTCTGTAGAGACTAGGGAGCAGCTTACCAAGACAGAAAGGAAGTCATCACATAGGTCTATTTCGTGCCACAGCTTTTACTTACAACATCTTAAGGCTGCTCTAGCAAATGCACCTGGCTGTACAGCTGTGCACATTTAAGGACCTTTCTCTTTGCAATCACTCTGCAAAGAAAGGCATCAGAGATGTGTCTTCAGGGTGACAGTATGTCAGGAGTGTCATTCTGCATCTGACCAACCACCTACTCACTGTTTGCCCAGTAGACAGGTAAGACGAGGACTGGGATGAGTTGGTAACATGGACACCAGTAACCCTCACAGGAAGAGTTTCAGAGGAGAGGGTGATATGGGATGTGGGATATATGGTATGGGATGTGGGTGGTTAATGAGTAACAGGGAAATGAGCAAGTAGGGCCAGAATATACAGATAATAATAGTAGTTCCCACATGGAGCTCTGGTGGTGCAACAGTTAAGCACTTGGCTGCTAACAAAAAGGTTGATGGTTCAAGCCCACCCAGCAGCTCTGCAAGAGAAAGACCTGGCTATCTGTTCCCATAAAGATTATAGCCTAGAAAATCCTATGGCACAGTTCTACTGTGTCACATGGGGTCATTATGAGTTGAAATCGACCCAACGGCACACAATAAGTTGTTCCCACATACAGTAATTTGAGGATTCACAAAATACATGGAAGAATAAGACAGTAGCTGGCACATAATATATGCACGATAAATGAGAGCTATTATTATCATTTCATTAGAAGTCTGAGTGAAAAAAAAAATTTTTCACTCTGTACTGGAGAAAAGCCCAAAGTGTAAGAACTTTTATGATATCACTATTTATAATACCAATATTTGCAGTTGACATTTGTGATTTTAATAGTCAAAACATATAAGTGTTACAACATGTTTGATTAGATTTCTCTTTTGTTATCTACTTACATTTCATATATAATTTCTGTTTCTCTCCTTCATTCCACATTCCCTTGTTTCTAATTTTACTTTTTAACAGTCTTTAAAATTCTCCTTCCATGGTTTCTTCTTCTGCTTCCTTCCCAAATAGTCAGAAGCCCTTCATAAGGGTCCTTTCTTTCTAGTTATTAAAAAACAAAACAAAACCCAAACCCATTGCCATTGAGTCAATTCCGACTCACAGTGACCCTACAGGACAGAGTAGAACTGCCCCGTAGGATTTCTAAGGCTGTAATCTTTACAGAAGCAGACTGCCACATCTTTCTCCGGAGGAGAGGCTGGGGGGTTCAAATAGCCAGCCTTTCTGTTAGTAGCCAAGTGTTTTATCCACTGCGCCACCAGGGCTCCTGTTTCCAGTAGTAGCTGACCGTTATTTTTTTCCCCCTGTTATGCTAATTCCTAACCCCAGGCAGGATTACTGGACGTGGAGTAGTTAGTTTATTGGTTCAATCACGTACTCTTTTATTCGCTCACTTTTTCATTCAAAAAATATTCTTAACTGCCCGCCTTCACCCAAACACTGCGGTCAGATTTGAGCTATAACTGGAGGAAGCACGGGCAGACCTTGTCTTACCAGAACTTCTGGAGTTTACAGTCGTGTGAGGAAGAAGACATGTATGTAATGACACAGGTAAATAATTATAAGCAGTAATACATGCTGAAAAGGAAAAAAGAAAAGGAGGAGCTGTTGGAGCACTTGGTTGGGAAACCTGGGAAGGTTTTCCTGAGAAAGTTCTAGGTGAACTTTCAATGACCTTAGGGTGCCCATTTAAAGAAAAACCAAAAGTTGCCATGGAGTTGATTCCATTGTGTTGTTGCAGAATAGAATAGTGCTCTATAGGGTTTTCTGTGGCAGTGACCTTTTGGAAATTGATTGCCAGGCCTTTCTTCTGAGGTGCATCTGGGGGAACTCACCTTCCAAACTTGTGGTTAGTAGTCCAGCACTTAACCATTCCTGTCCCCCAGCTACTTGGGTACACACGGACCCTACCTAATGAATGAACACTATAGAAAATGTTTTGTTCTTAGAGTGTTAACACTGAGCTTTCTAGACCTTCTATGTTGACACTCCTCAAGACCCCATATTTCAGCCAAACTTCTCTCTCTCTCTCCTCACCCACCTCTCCCTATACTACCATATTTTTACACAAATAACATGTGCCTTCTATGTTTGTTCACCAACTGTGCCCTCTCCCTACAAGGTATAAAAATTGGCATAGCAGCACTTACAAAAATACCTTGATGGGGGAGAGTGCGGTTGGCAAACAAACATAGAAGACACATGTTATTCATGTAAAAATACAGTATATATTACTATATCTTTCCCAATTTTTCAGTTACATCTGTTTTTTCCCTAGGTAAGATTGTTTTGCAATCTTTTCTCCTGAACATACTCTAGACTATGAGTTACTTTCTTTGCTTTTGTTTCTTTTACTTAAGAAATGGTTTTGTGTTCTGTTTTCCACTCACCTCATTTCTTCTTATTATTCTTTTCTGGCTCAGTGCATTTACCTGCCAATTGCTTCCCTTTGAAATTTTTGGCTCCCTTTGTATTTTTTCCCCCACCCATCAGCTAGTATAGTAATATATCCTATTGCAGTAAATGTGTCAGATCGCATATCATAGTTAATTCCGGAATTTCCATAAAGGTGGGACTTCAAAAAAAATTCTCTGTGATTTTTCTCTGTGATATTTGCCTTCGTGAAATTAAATAATTCCAATTTACTGAGCCTGCTAATAATGATTAAGACAAATACCAAATCATCAACCTAACAAACATGGCTTTTTCCCTCAAATCAAAGCTTATGCGTAGTTGAGGAGAATAAGCACTGGCATCAGCGCTCACAGAAAGTTTTCAATGATCTTAAAGCAACAGTATTCGTTTTCAGTGAGGTGCCTTATGAGTCCTTATGTTTATAACACTTCTCGACTGGAATAAATCTTACAACTGATTATCACAGCAGTTGGTCCGGTGCCAAAAGTAATTCTGGGAACAGTATTCAATCAATGTGTAAACCAGTGAATTGCCAGGAACTTTTGGAAGACCAAAAGGGTGATTACTTATTGAAGAATAAACAATAGTAAAACATTGAGAATACTTTCTCAAACAGTGCAGAAAAGAATTTTCCATGAGTTAATATGAACATAGACCAGGTTATATTTTAGAATGTGGGTTCCTCCAGATGATTTATATTTTGTTATATTGTTGGAGAACATTTAACTAGTACAAAGTATGTCATTTAGAGTTTAAAAGAAATAAACACTTCTATTATTCAAAGTAATATGTTTAGAATATCACCATCAACACATACTCTTACTTATAATTTAATAAGTAACATGATATGAAAAAATAAAAACAGTAATAAAACGATGAAAGTAAAACCACAGGAGCTGAAAACTTAGAATCGTGACTATTAACATTAAGCTAAACAGAATGTTAAGACGCCATGTTGCGGTATTTTTAAATAGAGAAAGCGTCCTCAGTATATATCACATATACGTGAGCTGTATATATTGTACAATTCTGAGATAAATTCCATTTGGATTTTAAAAATATTTTAAATTTGTAATAAAACTCATAATGGAAAAAATCATTGCATTATGGCACAGGTTCACTTTGCTCTGAAAATTTAGGCTGGGAGATGGAAACATTTATATTGGGAGAGAGGGATGGGGCACTGGCTAACAAGCTGTTCAGTCAAATCTACTCTATAGGCAAAGTGAACCTACTACCAGTGATAGAAAGCATACGTGTTTTCTATCTCGTGGCTAATAGAAAATACTCTTATTTTCGTTTTGAAAATTATCTTACCATGTATAGTTTCACATTTAGATTTTGAGAAATCGTCATATTTATTTTATATTTCTTCATTACAACTTCACTTAACATGTACCCGTGAAATGGGCAGGACCAACCTACTTATTCATAATCTGTAAAATGCATGCAGAAAGCACCATATAGTGACTTATTTATGACACTAAATTTCAAAAATAAAGATGGCTGAAATTATCCCATTTTTTCGTTATATTCTATTTCAGAAGCTTAATTTCCCATTAGAGATATATACTGCACACATCCACTTATTCATGCGTGCACACGTGCACAGGGAAAGAAACGTGCAACTTCTTTGCTATTATTGAAGCAAATGTTTTACCTATTTTTACTTAAGGGTTCACTTAGGAAAATAAAATATATAAATCTGTTTTTAAAGTAAAAACATGCGTCTAAAAAACATGAACTGTGCCAATACATGACAAAAATCAAGCTGAGATTATTTAAAACTGCAGGTAAATGGCCCTCAGTGGTATATATCATGGTGAGGTTCACGCACCACCATACACAATTCTGGAAAAGGTACAAAGACAATATTTATATATAGTAATATTTTAGGAACCAGTATATTAACTCAAAATTGTGAAATGGATCTATAGTGAAGACATTTAAGACTATGTAACATCTTTTCCGGCTTGTTAGGATTTGGGGATTGTCCTATCAAATGAATTTGTTAATTTTTAAAACTTAACCTTATTTGCTAGTTTTTTTTAAAAAGTTTCAATTATACATGTCAGGTATATGTCAGGTATTATGAAGGGGCCGGGAATTCCACCTGCGTATGTTTACTCATTGACACACACCTAAAAAAGAACATTTGCAGATGTTTTGATAAAGGAAGCGTTCAAATAGTTTCTTCTAAGGCAGTATGCAGAGCAATACTTTGATCAGTTTTACAGTGGTTAGATTATTTTCCCTTCAGAAATTACCACATGACCCCAAAGGACAAGAGAATATATTATGTGAGAAAATTGGAAAACATCCGATTGGCATATTTCAGCAAGTGGACCAGAATGAATTTTATTCAATCTGATTTCAGCTACTTAATGTAATATGTTTAATACCACAGTGAGATGGGCAATAAAACCCACATAAATCATTTTAAAAATGCAGCAATGTTCTTAAATCTTTATTTGTGATCTCTTTTCTTTCAAAAGTCACAGTTGCTTCTTTTCTTCACAATTGCTAACATTTGCAGAGTGCTTTATGGTTTACATACATAACCCAATTTAATTCTCTCACAAACCAGAGGCAGATATTTTTATTCCCATTTTGAAAATAGTAAGCCTAATATTTATTCAGGATTCCTGATATTTTTTTAAAATCGTGAAGGTAGTAAGTAGCAAAGCAGGGACCCAAGCTAAAATCCTTCAGATATGCTAAGTTGTTCTCCATGTTAAAAAATATTCTCCCTTATTATTTTTAGGAAAATATATTTTTTAAATATTTTATTTGGTTTCGGCGGCAATATACACAACCAAACGTACATCCATTCAAAATTTCTACATGGACGTTCCGGTAACATTGATCACATCACATTACGTCACCATTCGATCTCTACCTGCATTATTTCATCACTATTAATTTAGGCTCTCTGCTCCTTAAAGTTTTCATCTGTGCTTTAGATTAACTGTGGTCAGTTTATACTCATATAGATAATTCTTTATAAGAGCGCTACGCTCGAGGCAAACATTCTTTATTAATTGCGCTAAACTATAGTTTAACGATGGCTTTATGGGATAGGTTTGGTTTAAGGTTCAGAGATTTTTTCCAGACATTTGATTCAGGGGTTCCCCCAGTCTCAAGGAATTCAGTAGGTCTAGTTTCCATATAAGTTTGAAGTTTTATTCCATACTTTTTGTCCTTTTGATCGGGAGCCTTCTATTGGGTCCTTGATCAAAATATTCAGTAATGTTAGCAGGGCATCATCCATTTCTTCTGGCCTCATGGTAAGGGAGGTGGTAGTTGATAAGACAATTAGACCTTCAGCCCATTTCTTTCTCTGATGCCTGGGTCTCCTTCTTCCTCTACAGTTGGAGGCAAATGAGACCAATTGTTATATCTTGGGTGACCACTTGCAAGCTTTTAAGACCCCAGGCTCTATTCACTGAACTAGGCAGTAGAACAGAAACTCTAAAAACAATGTTAGGCCAATTGACTGGATAAACTCACAAAGCCATGACTCTAAATTAAACATTTTAATGGGAATTGTAGATTAGTAATTGTTAGTAGCAGTAGTAACAATAGTAATAAAAAGATAACACAGCTGCTATATTTGTTAGGTATTTTTCATGATTGTATTTTCATTATAATTTCCATTTTTACAGGTATAGAACAGAGCCTCAGAGAGCAAATATATTGCACGAGGTCATCAAGCTAGTGAGTAGATGAGCCAAGATTTGAACACAGAACCTCTGATGTTAGAATCCGCCCTTTGAGAAAAGCAAAGGTCAAATGTGAATAACACATGTCCATAAATAGGGGACACACTTAGGAGATAAATTTTTGGAAAACTATAATTTAAAAACATGCCTACATTTTACCATGCTTGACGTTAAATTTTTCTTTGCCTAGAAAACATTTTTCTGTTTTCTTCCTCTATTTGAATAAGTTAGAGAGTACTGGAAAATATAGGACTGCCTTATTTTTGGTATCCTAACAACTTTCATGCTATTAATCTGTTGATGAGGTAATAATATTTTCAATCATCTTAGAATTTGAAAAAGTCTTATCATAGGATTTAACATTAAAAATGTAGGATTCATAGTCACATACAACTTACTCTACAATTTCAAAAAATTTCAAGATATTGGGGGCATTCCAGAACATTCAATGCTGATACTTCCCATTGACCCATAGTCACTGTGAAACAGTGAAAAAAGAGAAAATCACAGTTCCTATGTACTGTTACCTTTCAACCTAGTGTTTGGCCGTAAGTTGATTTACTCTTATGTCATATTAGGTTTATGAATAATTCTGCTTTTCCTAATGAATATTACTTTAACGTGTTCTGTTATTTCTGACAGAAAATGAGTCTTTATATCGGGAATATTTATTAACTTATCAAGTCACCACCCCCATTGTATCATGCCAGAATATTAACCTCTTCATGTGTTGCCAGTTTAGACAAGACTTATTTTAAAAAAAGCAATTTTAGCACTGCTTTTTCAAACAAAATTTATATATATATATATATATATATATATATATATATATATATATATATATACACACACTTGCTGGCCAAAGGCAGAACTCTCAGCCTTTTCCCCTCAAGAAGTGTGATTATGGTTTTTCTGCTGTTTGTATTGAAGAAATAGCATTATTATACTTGTAATATCATATTATTGGTTAACAGGAAATACATTCCTGTGCTGTATCATTTCAAAGATTTTCTTTTTAATGTTTTAGAATATTTCTTTAGTTTGAGCTATTATTTAGGAGTGCCTAAAATCTTTATTTCTAAGCACAAACGAAGCTCATTTTTCCAAATGAAGTCAAAAGCAAAGTGAGAAAATGAGGTGGGGGAGTAGCGGAAGTAAATGACTGTAAGAAAATGCACAATTTTGTTTTGTTTTAAACAGTTAAGTTGAATCCATAAGAATGCAACTTTGTCGTAACTTCTCCTACAGTAGCGAAAAGTCATCTTATTTCTAAGACGCGGAGCTTAAAAATGATTTGTGCCAACCCTCTTTGTTTTTCATCAGCTTCCTCAGCCAGCTGGTTTACCTCTGAATGTGGCCAGCACTAGACTCTATTTGGTTAGAAACACCTATCACTGCTGCAAGAATCTAGTGAAACTTGATATTGTTCTTGCTGCTCTGAAGATGATTTTACAGATCAACAGTGATGATCTTTATGTCACTAGAGGATTTCAGCTATTTCTAAAAAGGGTGCTGTGTTTACCAAATATTTATTGTGGACCGATTTTATACGGAAGAGCCTTTTATTGCAATCATAGTGCTGCCAGGATACTTTATATCTTCTTTTAAAAATCTAATTTTGCAAATTGTATCTGATTCTTTTTGGTGTTATCAAAATGCAAGGATCAGTATTATGTTGCCTAATCTTGTTGAAAACGAATGTTCATTTACATTATAGTGGTCCCCCCAAATGAAGGCATTAAGAGGTTCATGCTATTATGTCTTAAACATGACGATTAGGTTTTCGGATTTAGATCTCCGAAATTCTAGTAGTTCTTGTAGATTATTCTCTTGGTAAATGCTTTTGTGCAAGAAGAGGGGGAGGGGCTGCTTTAAAAAGTACGGATCAGGGCTTCCATACAGTTCTTTCCAGTTCAAACCCCTGCTGAGAATTTGCATTTCCACCCCAGATATACTGAAACAGAATCTGCATTTTAACAAGATCACCAAGCGATTCTTAGGTGTAACTTCCTGGGAACTTGTTAGAAATGCAAATTCTCACCAGAGAACTTGTTAGAAATGCACATTCTCAGCAGGGGTTTGAACCAGAAAAGGACCAGTTGGAAGCCCTGGTACAGATAATAATTAAACTACGTATTTCTTTTTAAGAATATTTATATATGTTGCCTCAGATATCAATATATGAAAATTCACATTTGAATAAGCTGCAGCGTAGAGGAAACTGCAACATCTAATTTGTTACATTGAAGTTTGTCTAAATCCTAGTGTAAACCCTTTGTATGAAAATTGAAACACCTTTTATATCTACTTCATAGTTATTTATTGCCCCTTCTTCAAATATCGCAATGTGGTGGGAGTGGAGATGGTGACATCACTTTCAGGGGTCCAGAAAGAAAGGCATGTATTTGGACCTGAACCATGCAATGCATTTCTTCACATTTCCAACCTAGAGCAAATGCCTAGTAAAATATACGTAACAACATAAGTTGTAAATGATGGTGTCTAAATGCTATAAAGGAGCCTGGGTGGTGCAAGCAGTTTGAGTGGCTACTAACCTAAAGGATGGCAGTTTGAACCCACTCAGTTGCTCAGTGGGAGAAAGACCTGGTGATCTGCTTCCATAAAGCTCATGCCCAAGAAAAATCCTATTGAGCAACTCTTTCTGTAACACATTTACCCCCTATGAGTTGGGGGCTGACTCAACAACAGCTAAACTACAGCAACCCAACAAATGCTATTACACCAACTCTTCCCTAAAACCAGAATTGCCTTGCACTCAGTGGATGCTTAAATATACTTTTTTTTGTGCGAATTATAAAAGGCATAATCGGTGTGGCTTTAGGGCAGGTGAGAGTCTGAAGCTTCATAAGCATTAATTCATTGAAATATGTATCAGGATTCCAGAGTTTTCAAATTCTTTATTCTGGTCTAGGTGAGAGTATGATACACTGGTATTGCATGTTATACCATTCAGGGATGACTACACTTACTATTTAAGTCCTAGGTAGAATTGTTACATAGAAGTCATAAAATCCAATCTTTTATTCACATTCTTTTGCTATAGAATATTTATGGTAGTTTTTCATGAGATGCCTCCCGTGAACCAAGAGCTTACCAGTTCGTCAGGTTCACAGTTCATTCTATCTTGAGGTCCACACTATTCTACCCCATTGTTAATCACAAAGAATGACCTAACTCAGGTTCTCTATAACTTGGACCACTCAATCCAAGACTGGCCCTTCAGAACTGTGCAAAGTAAAATTTTCCCATCTTCTATATGTTTGTCTTTTAAATATGTGTAAACAGCTTTTTCTCCTGTCTCACTTAACCTTTTCTGCGGGGAAAGTCTGATTCTTCTGATTGATTTTTAATTCCCAAAGGGGAATTATTCGTTTACTGTGTATTTATTTATTCGTTATATTTGAGAACATTGACTTATCAAAAATAAAGATGAGCTCTTGGTTCTATCTAGTTTAATGTGGATAAACTGAATTAGGACAAGAATGTGAGCTTCTCAAGGGCACAAAACAGGCACCACAATGTTGTGTCACTGGTTCCTGGCCCATTCAATAGCAGATACGTGGGCACTGAACACATTTATCAGACTTTTTAAAGTATACAAAGGTAGGAAAAAAACATGGGTATAAACCAGGGAGCTGAAAATTTTAAAGTAAAAGTGCTTGAGTTTTATTGTTAGATGTAAGTGGGGAGGGAAATTATCCTTTCTGGCTTCGTGCAGTTCAGACTCTTCCTAGAGTGTTGTATTCTGTTCTAAGCCCTGTAGTTGATCAGAGACCTTCAAAAGCGAGCATAGACAAAAGGAGAATGAGCAAAGTGGGGAGGAGCCTTGAAAGTTTCTAATTTGAGGAATTACTGAAGACACTGGGATGTTTAGTTTGAAAAACCATAGATATTTGAAAGCTGTCTTCAAATAATAACAGTATTATAAAAAGAGCATGTACCAGGGTGCTTTTATTGGTCATACTTTACAAATGAGGGAGCAGCGGTGGTTCAGAGGTAGAGTTCTCTCTCACTTTCCACACACAAGACCAGGGTTCAATTTCTAGCCAAAACACTTCATACGCAGCCATCACCCATCTGTCATTGGAGGCTTGTGTGTTGCTGTGATGCTAAACGCATTTCAGTGGCGCTTCCAGACTAACATAGACTAGGAAGAAGGGACTGATGATCTATTTCTGCAAATCAGCCGTTGAAAACTCTATAGATCACAATGATTCAACCCACAAGCCCCTCATGGGGATGGCGCAGGACTGGACAGCATTTTGTATCGTTGTGCACGAGGTTGCCAGGAGTGGGGGGGAGGGCCAGTTCAATGGCACCTGACAACAACAACAATTTTACAGATGTAAAGCACAGAAATATTACCGTATTTTTACGAAAATAACGTGTGCCTTCTACGTTTGTTTGCCAACCGTGCGCTCCCCCAGGAGATACTTTTAATAAGCACACAATGCTAATTCTTTCTTACAGCAACATGTTAAAAAAATTGGCAAAGCAGCACTTATGAAAATACCTTGCAGGGGGAGGGCGTGGTTGCCAAAAATAGAAGGCACATGTTATTTGTGTAAAAATACGGTAAGTAACTTGCCCAAGGTCACAAAGCTAATGTTGTTGTTGTTAGGTACCCTCAAGTCAGTTCTGCTCATAGCAACCCTATGTCCAACAGAACGAAATACTGCCTGACCCTGTACCATCCTCACAATTGTTGTTATGCTTGAGCCCATTGTTGTATCCACTGTGCCAGTCCATATTGTTGAGGCTCTCCCTCTTTTTTGCTGACACTCTACTTTACAAGCACGATGTTCTTCTCCAGGGACTGGTCCCTCCTGATAACATGTCCAGAGTATGCGAGATGAAGTCTCGCCATCCTTGCTTCCAAGGAGCATTCTGGCTGTATTTCTTCCAAGACAGATTTGTTTGTTCTTCTGGCAGTCTATTCAGTATTCTTTGCCAACACCATAATTCAAAGGTATCAATTCTTCTTTGGTCTTTCTTATTCATTGTCCAGTTTTCAGATGCATATGAGACAATTGAAAATATCATGGCTTCAGTCAGGCACATTTTAGTCCTCAAAGCGCCATCTTTGCTGTTTAACACTCTAAAGAGGTCTTTTGCAGCAGATTTGCCCAATAAAATATGTCGTTTGATTTCCTGACTGTTGTTTCCATGGGTGTTGATTGTGGATCCAAGTAAAATGAAATCCTTGACAGTGTTAATCTTTTCTCCATTTATCATGATATTGTTTACTGGTCCGGTTGTGAGGAGTTTTGTTTTCTTCATGTTGAAGTGTAATCCATACTGAAGGCTGTGGTCTTGGATCTTCATCAGTAAGTGCTTCCAGTCCTCTTCTGTTTCAGCAAGCAAGGTTGTGTTATCTGCATATCACAGGTTGTTAATGAGTCTTCCTCCAATCCTGATACCGAGTTCTTCTGCATATAGCCAGTTTCTTGGATTATTTGCTAAGCATACAGATTGAGTAAGTATGGTGAAAGGATGCAACCTTGACGCACACCTTTCTTGGTTTTAAACCATGCAGTATCCTTTTGCTCTGTTTGAACGACTACCTCTTGTTCTATGTACAGGTTCCTCATGAGCACAATTAAGTGTTCAGGAATTACAGTTCTTCGCAATGTTATCCATAATTTGTGGTGATCCACAGAGTTGACAAGGCTAATACCATAGTACATTTCTTCCCTTTTTAGGATACTGCCTTAGAGAAATGTACACTCCATACTACAGTTAAGAAGCAATTTTCACACTATAAAAAAAGAAATGAAATCTATTGTGAATCTTTGCCACAATCCACTTTGTTCTGTTCACCCACTTCATGTCCTTTCCCACAGCAATATCTACTGAACTTTACTTTGTTTTTGAACTTATAACTCATGCATAAATATTTGTGAGATTTCTCATGTTTTTGCTGCCTTATGTAGTTAGAATTTACTTTAAAGATGAGTTTTTCTGGATGGCAAAGTGATAATAATTTTATATATGTGTATAAATAGCCTTTGCACTTAAAGCCTTGATAACCTACTCTCTGCTTTGGGGGATGAATTAGGACACGATGTAGGAAGTGGTTTAATGACTTTGGCTGCTAACGAAGAGGTTGGAAGTTCGAGTCCACCCAGAGGTGCCTTAGAAGAAAAGCCTGGCAATCTATGAAGCACAGTTTTGCTCTGACACATATGAGGACACAAATACTCTGACACAAGTCAGAATCAACTTGACAACAGATGTTTTTTATAGGACATAGGAGAATTGAAACAGTGAAATAAGGCAGTATTGCCCTGTTTTAAAGAGGAGCGAGGAGGCCAGGAGCCCTGGCTTTGGGGAATTCTGAGTTTTACCAAAAACAGTTCTTGAATCACCAATAAGTTTCATTTGCTCCAAGAAAAGACCATATTTAGTCAATCCGGGCAAACACCTGTCTATTTATTGTGTTGCCATGGCTAAAAGAAAAAGAACAAAAAGAAAGTAATGGCCGTTCTGCTCCAGAGAACATTAATTATTTATCCTGGTACAAACATAATTACCTGGCAGTTCATGGAAAACAAAAAAGGGGCATTAGAAAGAATGAAATAATTAAAGCATATTGATAATGAGCGCACACTGCTATATTGACCCAACGGTGGTTAAGATATCAAAGATGCACTCTTCAAAAGGGTATTATTTTGTAATTAAAAAGAACCGTAGAAAGAGAAACGGAAGACATGATAATTATACAGTGCATTCAGCGTAGTCGTCAGTGGAAATGCCATTTAAAGAAAATAATACCATGTAGAAAGAAGTTAACGTAGGGAAAAAAGGCTGAAAAGGAACTTACTGTTGATACAAGTAGGATCAATTATACATGTCTGGAAGGCAGTAGTTATTTGTGATAGATTTTTAAATACTAGGCAATGGAAATATTCCAGATTCGCGATCGACATCTTGTTTTTCTTGGCGGTGGAAGGTTCATCATTCTCCATGCTTATCATCACCCACCTTTCTTAACAAATCCTCTTTTCTGAGACCTGTGTTATCCTCAGTTTGGTATTACTTGAGAGTATTTGATATTCCCTCATTATTAGTAGGTATGTCATTGCTCCCTTCAGGCTGAAGAACAAAGCACTGCTTCTATTTTTAAAGGCCACAAATATTAAACTTGATCAACCAAGTGGTGAAAATCTCTCAAAGCCATTCTTGGCATCAACGAAGCAAACATTCTTTCCCTTTTTCAGCTTTCTTCCAGCTGGGTGGGCATCCTCTTTATGGAAAGTAATTGCTACAAATTCAGAAAGAATGAATGGTTTGGACCAACCCATGTCTAGTTTTGATAATTTTGAGAACAAGCCAAAATATTTTTATTGAGGGAAAAATATCAAGAATTATAAGCATCAAAAAAAAAAAAAAAAAGAATTATAAGCAGCTAGCCATGTATGCTGACAGTCCTAACTGATCATTTGACATTGCCTTATAACGATTAGAAACGTGATTGGAGTATGGTGACAGGACTTCATTAATAATTTTGCACAGTCTGATGTTGATATTTATCACTGACTTTGCATCGAGGCACAATATAGAGATAAGCTTCCACTCCATTTAAATTGAGAATGCATTTTAAATTATCTCAAGTCTCCAAGCATCCATGAGTAAAGCCTTCAATATCAAGAGGCAGTGAGTAATATGGCCAACATGAAGGCAGTCACTTTTTGGTGACAGAAATAGGGTCACTATAGACTGGTGCTAAGGCGCTGTTATGAATTGAATTGTGTCCCCCAAAAATGTGTGTTAACTTGGCTAGTCCATGACTTCCAGTATTGTGTGATTGTCCACCATTTTGTCATCTGATGTGATTTTCCTATGTGTTGTAAATCCTACTTCTATGATGTTAATGAGGTAGGATTAGCAGCAGTTATGTTAATGAGCAGGACTCAGTCTACAAGATTAGGTTGTGTCTTGAGTCAATCTCTTTTTTTTTAATTATGATTTAGGTGAAAGTTTACAACTCGTGTTAATTTCTCATACAAAAATTTATACACATATTGTTATGTGACATTTATTGCAATCCCTACAATGTGACAGCACACTCTTCCTTTCCACCCCAGGTGTCTTGTGTCCATTCAATCAGTTCCTGCCCCTTCCTGCCTTCTCACCCTTCCTCTGGACAGGAGTCACCCATCTGGTCTCATGTAACTGATTGAACTAAGAAGCACACACTTTACAAGGATTATTTTATGTTTTATAGTCCAGTCTATCTTTGTCTGAAGAGTGGGTTTCGGGTATGGTTTTAGTTCTTTTGAGATGTAAAAGAGAGAAGAAAGCAGAGAGATATGGGTCCTCATACCGCCAAGAAAGTAGTGCCAGGAACGGAGTGTGTCTTTTGGACCCAAGGTGCCTGCGTTGAGAAGCTCCTAGACAAGGGGAAGATTGATGACAAGGACCTTCCTCCAGAGCCAAAAGAGAAAGAAAGCCTTCCCCTGGAGCTGGTGCCCTGAATTTGGACTTCTTGCCTACTAGACTGTGAGAGAACAAATTTCTCTTTGTTAAAACCATCCACTTGTGGTATTTCCATTATAGCAGCACTAGATGACTGACAGAGAATTCCTAGTGGTGCAGTGGTTAAAGTACTCAGCTGCTAACCAAAAGGTCAGTGGTTTGAACCCACCAGTGCTCCACAGGAGAAAGATGTGGCAGTCTGCTTCTGTAAAGATTACAGCCTTGGAAACACTATAGGGCAGTTGTACTCTGTCCTATAGGGTGGCTATGAGTTAGAATCGACTCAAAGGCAGTGGGATTTGTTTTTTTGTTTTGTTTTTTGGCTTAGATTGACTGGTGCTATGAGTCAGAATCGACTTGACGGCACACGACATAGGCTGGTGAATCCTGGCTGTGCAACAGTTAAGCACTCGGCTACTAAGGTTGGTGGTTTGCACCACCCAGTGCCTCCACGGAAGATGTGGTGATCTGTTCCTGTGAAGATCCCCAAAACTAAACCAAATTCATTGCCATCGAATCAATTCTGACTCATAGCGACCTTATAAGACAGAGTAGAACTGCCCCATAGGATTTCCAAGGCTGTAAATCTTTATGGCAGCAGACTGCCACATCTTTCTTCTGTGAAGCAGCTGGAGCATTCCAACCGCTGACGTTTGGCTTAGCAACCGAGTGCTTAACCACTGCTCCAGCAGGCTAGGAAATCCTATAGGGCAATTCTTTTCTGTCACAAGGGGTCACTATGAGTCAAAAATCAATTTGACAGCACTTAACAACAACATAGACTGGTAGGATTTAATTCAGTCAGTCTACTTCTGAAGATTGAAATGACATACTTTCCAAATCAAGCCAATTCAATGCCTTTTTAAGTGCTTACTGTATGTGAGGCACTATTGGGGTGCTGAGAGCATGTAGGATAGGAATGGCAAGTACCTAGGGTGGGGACAAGCATTCTTCCTCTAATATCTTCCCATGACTGGCACAACCAGATTGTTGTTGTTAGCTGCCGTCCAGTTGGCCCCCATTCATGGCAATCCCATGTAATAATTGGATGCAGATCAGATGTTGTGATCCATAATGTTTTCATTGGCTGATTTTCAGAAGTACACTGTTAGGCCTTTCTTCCTAGTCCAACTTAGTCTGGAAGCTCCACTGAAACCTGTTCAGCAGAATAGCAACACTCAAGCCTCCAATGGCAGCCAGATTGTGGCTGCATGTGAGGTGCATTGGTCAGGAATCAAACCTGGGTGGTCTGAATGGAAGGCAAGAATTCTATTACTGAACCACCTTTTTATGTTTTCACCTCTCTGCACCAATGTCACTGCCATGTGGAGTACTTCCCTCTCTATCAACGATAGAACTGCTTAACACTTCTTCATGGCGTACTTCTCCTCAGGTGCAACTCTCACAATTGTGTCATTACAGGCATATCTCGGAGATATTGCGGGTTTGGTTCAAGACTACTGCAATAAAGTGAGTCACACGATTTTTCTGGTTTCCCAGTGCAGGGTCTTGCCTCGATGTTGACAGCTGCTGACTGATCAGGGTGGGATGGTTGTGGCAATTTTTTAAAATAAGACAACAGTGAAGTTTGCTGCATCTATTTACTCTTCCTTTCAGAAAAGATTACTCTGTAGCGTGTGACGCTATTTGATAGCATTTTACCAACAGTAGAACGTCTTTCAAACTTGGAGTCAATCCTCTCAAACCCTGCCGCTGCTTTATCAACTCGTTTATATAATATTCTAAATCCTTTGTTGTCATTTCAACAATGTTCACAGCATCTTCACCAGGAATGGATCCCATCTCAAGAAACCACTTCCTTTGTTCATCCATAAGAAGCAACTCCTCATCCATTAAAGTTTTATCATGAGATTGCGGCAATTCAGTCACATCTTCAGGCTCCACTTTTAATTCTAGTCCTCTTGCTATTTCCACCATATCTGTGGTTACTTCTCCACAGAAGCCTTGAACCCCTCAAAGTCATTCATGATGGTTGGGATCAACTCCTTCCAAACTCCTGTTAATGCTGATATTTTGACCTCCTTCCATGATTCAGGAAATGTCTTAATGGCATCTAGAATGGTGAATCCTTTCTACAAGGTTTTCAATTTGCTTTGCCCAGATCCATCACAGAACCCACTATCTATGGCAGCTATAGCCTTACAAAATGTCTTTCTTAAATAATAAGGCTTGAAAGTCAAAATTATTCCTTGATCCATGGTCTGCAGAATGGATGTTGCCTTAGCAAGCACGAAAACAACATTAATCTGCTTGTACATCTGCATCAGAGCTCTTGGGTGACCAGGTGCATTGTCAATGAGCAGTAATATTTTGAAAGGAATCCTTTTTTCTAAGTAGTAGGTCTCAACAGTGGATTTGAAATATTCAGTAAACCCTGTTGTAAACAGATGTGCTGTCATCCAGCTTTGTTGTTCCATTTATAGAGCACAGGTAGAGTAGATTTAGCATAATTCTCAAGGGCCCTGGGACTTTCAGAATAGTATATTAGCATTGGCTTCAAATTAAAGTCACCAGCTGCTTTAGCCCCTAACAAGAGAGTCAGCCTGTCCTTTGAAGCTTTGAAGCCGGGCATTGACTTCTCTCCAGCTATGAAAGTCCTAGATGGCTGTTTCATCTACATTGAAAATCTGTTGTTTAGTGTAGCCGCTTTCCTCAGTTATCTTAGCTAGATCTTCTGGATAACTTGCTGCAGCTTCTATATCATCACTTGCTGCTTCACCTTGCACTTTTATGTTATGGAGACAGCTTCTTTCCTTAAACCGCATGAACCAACCTCTGCTAACTTCAGATTTCTTCTGCAGCTTCCTCACCTCTCTCAGCCTTCATAGAATTGAAGACAGTTAGGACCTGGGTCTGGATTAGGCTTTGACTTAAGGGAATGTTGTGGCTGGTTTGATCTTCTATCCAGGCCACTGAAACTTTCTCTATATCAGCAGTAAGTCTGTTTCACTTTCTTATCATTCATGTGTTAAGTGGAGTAGCACTTTTAATTTCCTTCAAGAACCTTCCTTTGCATTCACAACTTGGCTAACCATTTGGTGTGAGAGGTCTAGCTTTCAGCCTATCTCAGGTTTCGACATGCCTTACTCACAAAGCTTAATCATTTCTAGCTTTTGATCTAAAGTGAGAGACATGTGACTCTTCCTTTCACTTGAACACTTACAGGCTATTATAGGGTTATTAACCGGCCTAATTTCAGTATTATCATGTGTGATGGTTAAGATTGTGTGTCAAGCTGGCTGGGCAATGGTTCTCCATGTTTTAATGTAATTGCTCCCATGATTGAATATACTGTGAGTAGCCAATCAGATGAAAGGGAGTCTCCTTGGGGGTGTGGCCTGCATCTGTATATAAGCAGACTTTCTGGCTTTTTGCTCTCTCTGGATCCTGCGGCTGCTTCCTGTCATCTTATCTCCCGTTCTTGGGACTTGAGCTGTCAGCTTAACTGCCGAACCTGGGATTTGTCGATCTGCACAGCCTGTGAGTGGGAGCCCTGCTCTCCGACCTTCTGATCTTGGGCTTGCCAGCTTCTGTAGCTGTGTGACTTGGGAGAGGCCTCTACCCTGATCCACGGACTTGGGACGTTCTAGCCTCTACAATCACGTGGGCTGTTTCCTTAATATAATCTCTCTCTATATATATATTTATACACTTTACTGGTTTTGCTTCTCTAGAGAACCCATCCTAAGACATTTGGTACCAGGAGTGGTTCTAGAGAAACAAAATTGTAAGGATGAGTTTTCTAAATTGGTTCTCAAGTCTGGTTAGTCATAAAGACATTGATGACTCTGCTTCCAGCAGTAAAGAAGACACTGATGGTCCGTGGAGCGAGGTGGCGATACAAATATGCAAAATATCACCACCGGTAGATCAGGTATTGGTGAAAGGTGAGGCTCAGGGTGAACACATGAGTGATATCTTTCTACAGCTTTGTCAAAATGAGAAGTATAAGGAAGCTGGTTGGTTTGTCCTACTTTCACTAGACAAACTGATGAAGGAAAGAGATGCTCTCAGGGCTTCAGAGTCAAGGCTCAAGTGGCGCATACATGACCTCAAGGCTTCCACTCGTGCTTTGAAAGAAAGCCTTATTTCTTGTAGTAACAGAGCCGAAATTGCTGAAAACCAAACCCAGAGTCTTATTGTAAGAGTGGCTGAATTACAACGCCAGCTCAATTGAAAACCTCAAGGGGTGTCTGAGGTTAAAGTAAGGGCATTGATTGGGAAGAGATGGGATCCTGAGACTTGGGATGGGGACGTATGGGCAGATAATCAGGAAGCTGGGGACACTGAGCCTATAAATTCCATAGAATCACTCCTGCCAGCAGAACCAGTCCCATCTGAAGAGATTACTTCATGTTTGTCTGCTAAACCACCCTGCCCAGAAAAACCATTAGCTCCTCCACTCCCATCTGAGGAGATTAGCCCTAGTCCAACTGCCTCTAAAGAGCACTTGCCTGAGTCATTCCCTGGAGCATCGCCTGAGGCAGATGCTTTACAAGATAATGCTGAATGTTCTCAAAACAATTCCACACTACTGATTCTGGCTTCTAGACCTATAACTAGGCTTAAGTCCCAGCAAGCTGCAAAAGGTGAAGTACAAAGTGTGACCCAGGAGGAGGTACGCTATCAAAAGAACTACTCGAGTTTTCTAATATGTATAAACAGAAACCTGGGGAATATGTGTGGGAATGGCTATTAAGGGTGTGGGATAATGGTGCAAGGAACATAAAGATGGATCAGTCTGAGTTTATTGATATGGGTCCACTGAGCACAGACAGTTCCTTCATTGTTTCAGCTAGAGAAGTTAGGAAAGGATCTAATAGTTTATTTGGTTGGGTTGCTGAAGCATGGATTATGAGATGGCTAACACTAAATCAAGTTGAAATACCAGACCTGTCTTGGTATACTGTAGAAGAAGGTATCCAAAGGCTTAGGGAAATTGGCATGCTAGAGTGGATTTATCAAGTTAGACCCACAGACCCACACATCAAGTGTCCAGAGGACACACCTTTTACCACAACTATGAGGAACAAATTTGTGAAGGGAGCTCCAGCATCCTTGAAGACTACTGTGATTGCTGTTTTATGTAAGCCAGATTTGACAGTGGGAACTGCTCTAACTGAATTAAGACACCTAACTACAATGGGGCTGATTGGACCCCGTGGTAGTAGGGGCCAAGTGGCTGCACTCAATAGACAAAGACAAGGTGGGCGTGGTTATAGTAATGGACAGAGGAGTCAAAGCAGTAATCAGAATAGTCTGACTCGTATGGACTTATGGCATTGGCTACTTAGTCATGGTGTCCCTAGGAGTGAAATAGATAGGAAATCTACTAAATATTTACTTGATCTATACAAACGGATGAATTCTAGGTCAGGTGAACAGCAGTCTAACTCAAATTGCCAGAACAGAGAGTCATGGTCCCTCAATCAATTCCCAGATTTGAGCGAGTTTAAAGACCCACAACCCCTTGAATGAAGGGGAGGCCGGATCCCTTTGAGGAAGGACTCCAATACACTGTCAAAAATTTTTACTGTTAATCTTTCTCCCAGACTTCCCCAAAGGGATCTATGGGCTTTTACAACAGTGACAGTTCACTGGGGAAAAGGAAATAATCAGACTTTTTGGGGATTACTGGATACTGGCTCTGAGCTGACAGTAATTCCAGGAGACCCAAAACATCACTGTGGCCCACCAGTCAGAGTGGGGGCATATGGAGGTCAGGTTATTAATGGAGTCTTGGCTCATGTCTGTCTCACAGTATGTCCAGTGGGTCCCCGAACCCATCCTGTAGTGATTTCCCCAGTTCCAGAATGCATAATTGGAATAGATATACTCAGCAACTGGCAGAACCTCCACATTGGATCCCTAACAAATAGAGTAAGGGCTATTATGGTAGGAAAAGCCAAGTGGAAGCCATTAGAACTGCCTCTAGCTAGGAAAATAGTAAGCCAAAAGCAATACCGCATTCCTGGAGGGATTGCAGAGATTACTGCCACCATCAAGGACTTGAAGGATGCAGGGGTGGTGATTCCCACCACATCCCCATTCAACTCGCCTATCTGGCCTGTGCAAAATAACAGATGGATCTTGGAGGATGACAGTAGGTTATCGAAAACTTAACCAGGTGGTGACTCCAATTGCAGCTACTGTTCCAGACGTAATTTCACTGCTTGAGCAAATTAATACATCTTCTGGTACCTGGTATGCAGCTATTGATCTGTCTAATGCCTTTTTCTCCATACCTGTTTCAAAGGACCACCAGAAGCAGTTTGCCTTCAGCTGGCAAGGCCAACAATACACCTTCACTTGCCTACTTCAGAGCTACATTAACTCTCCAGCCCTATGTCATAATTTAGTCCGCAGGGACCTTGATCGCCTTTCCCTCCCACAAGACATCATACTGGTCCATTACATTGATGACATTACGCTGATTGGACCTAGTAGGGAAGAAGTGTCAATGACTCTGGACTTATTGGTAAAACACTTGCTTGCTAGAGGGTGGGAGATTAATCCCACAAAAATTCAGGCACCTTCCACTTCAGTGAAATTTCTAGGGGTCCAGTGGTATGGGGCATGTCGAGACATTCCTTCTAAAGCGAAGGATAAGTTATTGCATCTTGCTGCTCCCACAACTAAAAAGAAGGCACAACGCCTAGTGGGACACTTTGGATTTGGGAGGCAACATATTCCTCATTTGGGTGTGCTACTCCAGCCTATTTATCAAGTGACTCGAAAAGCTGCTAGTTTTGAGTGGGGACCAGAACAAGAGAAGGCTCTGCAACAGGTTCAGGCTGCTGTGCAAGCTGCTCTGCCACTTGGACCATATGATCCAGCTGATCCAATGGTGCTTGAAGTGTCAGTGGCAGATAGAGATGCTGTTTGGAGTCTTTGGCAGGCCCCTATTGGTGAATCACAGCACAGACCCTTAGGATTTTGGAGCAAAGCTCTGCCATCCTCTGCAGATAACTACTCTCCTTTTGAGAAACAACTTTTGGCTTGTTACTGGGCCTTAGTAGAGACTGAACGCTTAACCATGGGACACCAAGTCACCATAAGGCTTGAGCTGCCCATCATGAACTGGGTGTAGTCTGACCCACAGAACCATAAAGTTGGACATGCACAGAAGCACTCCATCATTAAATGGAAGTGGTATATTCGAGATCGGGCCCGAGCAGGACCTGAAGGCATAAGTAAGTTGCATGAGGAAGTGGCCCAAATGCCCATGGTCTCCACTCCTGTTACATTACCTTCCATCTCCCAGTCTGTACCTATGGCCTCCTGGGGAGTTCCTTATGATCAGTTGACTGAGGAAGAGAAAACTCGTGCCTGGTTTACAGATGGTTCTACACGACATGCAGGCGCCACTCAAAAGTGGACTGCAGCAGCACTACAGCCCCTTTCTGGCACCTCCCTGAAGGACAGTGGTGAAGGGAAATCCTCCCAATGGGCAGAACTTCGAGCAGTGCACCTGGTTGTTCACTTTGCTTGGAAGGAGAAATGGCCAGAATTCATGGGCTGTGGCCAATGGTTTGGCTGGATGGTCAGGGACTTGGAAGGAACATGATTGGAAAATTGGAGACAAGGATTTACAGGGAAGAGGTATGTGGATAGACCTCTCCGAATGGGCTAAAGACATGAAGATATTTGTGTCTCATGTGAATGCTCACCAAAGGGTGACCTCAGCAGAGGATGATTTTAACAATCAAGTGGATAGGATGATGCATTCTGTGGAAACCACTCATCCTCTTTCCCCAACTACCCCTGCTGTTGCTCAATGGGCTCATGAACAAAGTGGCCATGGTGGCAGGGATGGAGGTTATGCACAGGCCCAGCAGCATGGACTTCCACTCCCCAAGGTTGACATGGCCACAGCCTCTGCTGAGTGCCTAATCTGCCAGCAGCAGAGACCAACACTGAGTCCCCGATATGGCACCATCCCTCGAGGTGATCAGCCAGCAACCTGGTGGCAAGTTGATTACATTGGACCACTTCCATCATGGAAAGGGCAGCGTTTTGTCCTTACTTGAATAGACACTTACTCTGTATATGGATTTGCCTTCCCTGCACACAATGCTTTTGCCAAAACTACCATCCGCGGACTTACAGAATGCCTTATCCACTGTCATGGTATCCCACACAGCATTGCCTCAGATCAAGGGACTCACTTCACAGCAAATGAAGTGCGGCAGTGGGCCCATGCTCATGGAATTCACTGGTCTTATCATGTTCCCCATCATCCTGAAGCAGCTGGCTTGATAGAACGATGGAATGGCCTTCTAAAGACACAATTATGGCGCCAGCTAGGTGGCAATACCTTGCAGGGTTGTGGCAATGTTCTCCAGGAAGCTGTATATGCTTTAAACCAGCGTCCAATATATGGTGCTGTTTCTCGCATAGCCAGGACTCACGGGTCCAGGAATCAAGGGGTGGAAATGGGAGTGGCACCACTCACTATTACCCCTAGGGATCACTTGCAAGATTTTTGCTTCCTGTCCCCTCGACCTTATGCTCTGCAGGCCTAGAGGTCCTAGTTCCAAAGGGAGGAATGCTCCCACCTGGAGACACATCACTGATTCCATTGAACTGGAAGTTAAGAATGCCATCTGGCCACTTTGGGCTCCTTATGCCTCTTGCTCAACAGGCAAAGAAGGAAGTTACCATACTGACTGGTGTGATTGATCCTGATTACCAAGAGGAAATCAGATTGATATTACATAATGGAGGTAAAGAAGAGTATGTTTGGAATGCAGGGGCGTCTCTTAGTACTACCATGCCCTGTGATTAAAGTCAATGGAAAACTACAGCAACCTAATTCTGACATGACTACTAATGACACAGACCCTTCATGAATGAAGGTTTGCGTCACCCCACCAGGCAAAGAACCACGACCAGCCGAGGTGCTTGCTGAGGGCAAAGAAAGTGCAGAATGGGTGGTGGAAGAAGGTAGTTCTAAATACCAGTTACAACCATGTGACCAGTTGCAGAAACAGGGACTGTAATTGTTATGAGTATTTGTACTTTGTATGTGTGCATCAAATATTTTTGTTTCCTTCACTTATAAAATATAAGCTGTAAATGGGGCTAGTGCGTTTTCGATTGTACATGTGTTAGTTGTATCATGTTAGGTGCAAGTATGACTTTCTCATTGTCTTTATTCAGAGATTATGTATAGTTTAAGGAGATGTGTACATGTGCCAAGTTGACAAGGGGTGGACTGTGATGGTTAAGATTGTGTGTCACCTTGGCTGGGCCATGATTCTCCGTGTTTTAATACAATCACTCCCATGACTGAATATACTGTGAGTAGCCAATCAGATGAAAGGGAGTCTCCTTGGGGGGTGTGGTCCACATCTGTATATAAGCAGACGTTCTGGCTTTTTGCTCTCTCTGGATCCTGTGGCTGCTTCCTGTCGTCTCATCTGCCGTTCTTGGGACTTGAGCTGTCAGCTTATCTGCCGAACCTGGGATTCGTCAATCTGCACAGCCTGTGAGTGGGAGCCCTGCTCTCCGACCTTCAGATCTTGGGCTTGCCAGCTTCTGTAGCTGTGTGACTTGGGAGAGGCCTCTACCCTGATCCACGGACTTGGGACGTTCTAGCCTCTACAATCACGTGAGCTGTTTCCTATATATAATCTCTCTGCATATATATTTATACACTTTACTGGTTTTGCTTCTCTAGAGAACCCAGCCTAAGACATCATGTCTCAGGGACTAGGGAGGCCAGAGAAGAGGGAGAGAGACAGGGAAGCAGCTGGTCGGTTGAGCAGTCAGAACATATACAACATTTATCGGTTAAGTTCTCCATCTTATATGGGCACAGTTCAAGGCACCCCAAAACAATTATAATAGTAACATCAAAGGTCACTGATCATAGACTGCCATAACAGATATAATAATAATGAAAAAGTTTGAAATATTGCAAGAATCACCAAAATGTGACAGAGAGACATGAAGGGAGCACACACACTGTTGGAAAACTGACACAGGGTTGTCACAAACCTTCAATTTATAAAACACATAATATCTGGGAAGTGCAATAAAATGAGGTTTCCCTGTATTATTTGCTTATTAATTGGTTATTTTGTTGCTTGTTCAATTGATTGTCTCCACTCTTAGGCTATAAATTCCACTGAGGCATTTCTGTTTCAATCTTCAGTCTGAGCACATGGCACTGAGTTAACTATCAATAAATACTTATGGAAAGAAGAGAGGGAAGGAGGGAGAGAAAAAGAAGGAAGGAAGCTTTGAAGAAAGGAAGGGAAGGAGAGAGTGAGGGAGGGAGGGATAAGGTCAGCGACACCACCTAGGACACTATCTAGAAAGCAAATTATGACTATCTCAAAAAGCTCCATTATAGGGGAAAAAAGACTTTCCTAAACAATCCTTTCTTAATTTCATAAAATTCTGTCAAAAATATGTCTGATACATTTCATATCTACTGATATGAAAAGTGTTTTGCAAAGTCACCCAAATTCTTATTATTAAACTAACAATGATATCGGCACTTTCTCCTAAGAAAGTGACTTTGTTATGCTTTGCATCACATTTTTTCTGATTATTTAAGTAATATATGTTCAATGTAAAAAATTTGGAAAATACATAAAAATATAAAGATGGAAATGTATATAATCCATAAACCTACTACTCAGAAAGAGTTATTTTTAATGTAATTGGTATATTTCTTTCCTGGCCTTTTTTCTACATCTGTATATGTCTCATTCCAGTAGAGATTTTTGTATAGTATATATGCAATTTTTTTATTTTTATTTTTTTCACTAACATAATGTCATAATTTTCCCATATTTAGTAATTCCTTCAGCAGTTTTCTATTATTGTACGTTTATATTGTTTCTGTGTTTTTACTATTATAAATAATATCATACTAACAAACTTACTATATCACTGTAATGTAGAATATGATAAAAATATTTCCAACAAATGTAGGCTTCTATTATTATTCTGTATGTATACTTCAGGTAAAAGTGAGTACATATCCCTCAACTTTTGGTTTCCCAGGAAAAAATTGAAAACAAACTGAAGTATCAATAAGAAGAAGATAATAACCAAAACCGGAAAAGTTTGTCTAATGTAACTTTTTTTCCCCAAATGTAATCACATGATTTTCATTTGGTGTCATCTGATACTCCTCAGCTGTACCACATCAAACAACAACACGGTTCAATAGTTAGTGAAAAGCAGTCTTGGTACATGGTTTGAAGATACATCTTATTTTCCTTTTGATTATTTGTTTTGTTTCAGATGAGGTTTATTGTGTGCGCGAGGGATGACAAGGAAGTGCAAATTGGCTGTGTTTCCCCATAAAATAGGAACATGATTCTAAAATGGTCTCCCTGGAAGAAATTTCCAGAGATTCTCTAGTTCGTCTGCCTTCCCTTAGTCAGTTTTAACACCTAAACATCCAACTGTCAAATGACTAGTTTTTTTCTCTTGCAAATCTTTAGCAAAGATGATTCAGTAGCCTGAGCTGATAAGCCACTAGGAAGATTATTAAATAAATTGAGAGTTCATAAATGCTGTGAAAGCATCTTTGAAATGCAGAAACCAGAAAGCTCGTGTGCGAAATGGAGATTGAAGTGAAGGCGAACAACATCCAAGCACTGGGTAACGTTTGACCCCCACTGGCCAGATATAACAAGAACTTCCTTGTGGTGTTCGTGGAGAATAAAATATGGATAGTTTTTATTACATTAGGGCACCGTAGTTCTGTTTCCCTGCTCATGACTTTCATATGCATTTCAGCTGTGCAGCAGAAACAGGTACAAATAAACCAGGGATATGCATGTGTCCAGCTTCCTTGGTCTGTTTATTTGGGATCTTCAGGGCCCCTAAACCCTTTGGAAGCTCCAGCATCCTGCTATCCCTTTAAAGTCTAGGCTTCTCCAGGTCGTGAGAAACAGGCTATGCTCGTCTTTGGAATTTGACTAGTTTCTAAGAAAGAAAAATTTTAAAGAATGCCGAAGGACCAATGTCTCCATGATTAATAGGAAAGCTAGGTTTGAAAAGCAAGGAAAGCTCGCTGCAGTATTTCTCTGCCAATGCTCCGGTAACGATCTTTCCTTCTATCCATCCTCATTTAAGTTGAAACAGGAGAAAGGACAAGGAAGTTATTCTGGAAAATAATTTCTTGCATTGTAAACTACATTTTCCCCATCCTGGTCATTATTGAAAACTTGAACGTTAATTGTTTAAACGTTTAACCTGAAACTTTTTGCTTTTGGTTGCAATAATTGGTTCCAGCTAAACATTGCACACAAAGCAGAGAGGCAAAATAAATAAATAAATAAGGCAACAGAATGATCACAGTCTTATTTAGTTTCCCAAATACCTCTGTAACCTAATTAGTTTTTCATTAATGTGTTCCGTGGAATTGTTTTAAAAGACTAGAAATGCCACATCTCTGTAGAGTTACTTGTTGATTGCCGAAGGTGATTTTTCCGACAAATCCCTCACGTTAGCGGGAAACAATTTGTCTTTGTGTCAGAAGGAACCCCTTGAACAACTTGGGGTAAGGCTGTAGAACAGCAGCACATGTTTGCCTGACGTCCTACCTGGAGATATGGCTGGGCTTATGTTACACAGGCTTCAGCTGTATAAATACATCGTGCCATCTGCACATGGCAGGGGAATTGAGCCGATAGAAGCTCAAGACCTGTGTCAGTGTTTTTACAGAAGGACTGTTTATGAACAGATGTTATGTGGTGTTTTTCACAGAAAATGGACTCTGGAGAGAGAAAATGTCTATCAATTACCGAGGTATTATGTGTAACAGCAATTTTTAACCTTGAGAATGATACTTTTAATGTTCTCAGTAAAGTATTTTCAACTGTGACCACTGTGTTTGTCTCAAGTACGACTCAACTTTGTATCATATGCAAACTACCCAAGGTAATGGTCTTTGGAGATCTCTTAGTTGGCAAGATTGAGTGCTCTGTAAAACAAAACTTAATCTATGCTGAGAGCCTTCCATGACTGGAAAACCTTTCAATCTGTATAGAAACTTCTGTCTTTTTTATTGTTATTTCTGATACCAAAAGACTAAAGTAAAACTGTAGGATTGGATGGCAATTGAGGTTTTCCTCTTTTCATTTTTTTTTTTCAGCATTTTCCATGCTTTTGCAGGAAGACATTTAGATTGTTCTAAGTGTTAGTTTTGCCCTGGACAGTTAAGAATTCAGAGTTCTACAAAATAAATTTCTATTGCGTGCTTCCTGGATTAATTCTAAGACACACACAGTGAGACGGGCGTCCGGAATGTTTCAGAGACAATGGATCATAGGTGGAATTATCTCCAACAGCACCACCAAAAGCATTGAAGGCCCTTTGTGACCTGTTGACAGATACCATGTTTTGCATAATATGTATATTTTCATTTTCCCTTAGCCTTCTTATTATTTATTCAATAAATCCTTTTTTCTTGCTGACAGCAGTTGTATTTATAAAGCTAAATCCAACACAGCAAAATGTTCATCACTTTATAAACTAAATGCTAATGTTTTATTTATGTGCAATGAAGAGAGAAAAAAAGAACTGAATTGATGTTTACCTAACAAGCAACACAAAAGTGCAGTACCATAATAGTGGAGTTCATAAGCATTCTGGCTTGTAATTTTGGGTGTCAACATTTGAATTGCAGAAAGAGTTTATGCAGACATAGCACGTACACAAGTGCAGTTTAGATCCACATCTATAAAAATAACATCTGTTTAAGCATACATTACATTTAAAAATAACTGTACAGTGATCAGCTGGTTAAGTACAGTTAACCAGATGTCGTTTTAAAGGGCCAGATGGAACTATGAAACCAAGATGGAAAAATTAAAAAATACTGTGAAAGGTCAAACCAATTAAGCAACCTGTTTTGTTGGCATGTAACAGTTAAAAAGTAAGTTAAACTACTTAAGGAGTGAGCAACACAAAGATGTAGCAGTTGAAACCAGGTCCTGCTCTTCTGAAGACAAAGGGACAAATCCAGGCTAGACTCACTCACTTCCTTGGACCCAAAGGAGCTCAGCCTGGCATGAGGAATGATGAAGTTTCCTTGATGTGATTCAGAGGTCTCTTGACTATCTTTACAGTGTATATTTTCTAACAAAAATTGAACTTCTGTTACAAAGTCAGAGGACCCAATTAAATTGTCAGATGTACAAGCTATACCAAAGATTAAGCATTGTAACGGTAGATACATATATGAACGCGTTCATATATGACTTAGTGAGAAATATGATCCTTAAGAGTCAGCAATTTGATAACTTTCTAGAAAGCTCCAATTATTTTTCATTTCTCACATTGGATGTCACATACAAGGAAAAGATGAGGCAAATATTTATGGGCTATCTGGAATGAGCCAGACTCTGTTACAAACATTTTCACATATATATCAGAGGTCACAACTGGAGGCTCCCAGAGCTTATGTGGCCTGCAGATGTGTTTTGTTTGGCATCCTCAGTGCTTTGCATTTGACTTAATTGCCAACAACTGAAGATTGGGAGGTTTCACATAAAAGTCCTGATTTCCAGCTTCCAGGAAAATCTGGCAACACCAGGTCTGCATTTTTTCCTTTGCAAAAACTGGCTAGAGACAAATAGGAACAGCTGCCCCTTCAGAGGGTCAGAAACTCTCCTGTTGACCACAAACCCCATTGCTCTCTCTGAGTCAGAGACTGTCGGTTGCCATTTGCTGTCTTATACCCAGCCCACTTTACTCATCAATATCGCCTGTCCAATTCCTGTAAGCATTTGAGTTTTCAACCCTAAAATTCCTCATCTACTTTAATCCCCACAATCAACCTTATAAAGTGAGTATGTATTTGTCACTATAATTTTAGAGGAAAATGGGGATAAGAGAATCTTGGTGACTCATTTGGGCCATACAGTTGGTTACTAACAGAGGCAGGCTTCAAATTTCTCTCTTGATTTTAATATTTCTTCTAAAACACCGTAAGTCTTCGTGCAGCCTGCACCTTGGAATTCTTACCCTTGATTGTTCTCATGGCAGTAGATGCCATTCGTCTGAAATGAAATAAATTGGTCTGTTAGGAAATACTCCTTGAGCCTACATAATAGACAATTCAGACACAATTCCTGCTTATAGACAATTGACTGATTAGAAGCCAAGATATCCAAAGTCATACCAAAGACCAAAGGAATGCCAAAAGCATTTCACCTCCTGAGTCCATGTCATTCCGTTGCCTTGGCCTGTCTAGGGTGCTGGATTGGAGGACCCTGAAGCAACATTTGAACTGAGTGGGGAAAGGCTGTAGCTAAGAAGGGAGGAAAGATGGCCTGTGTCATGATGAATATTTTTTTTTATTGGTTAATTGATCAGGACACATTTTTTTTTTCCTATTTTTCTTCTTGGCAATACAAGCTTTGTCTTGGAAGGAATTTCCAATTGTACTTCCCTTTTCAGCATTGACTTTTCTTAAAATTTTCTGTAGTAAATTAAAAACAAAAAAAACAAATATCTGCCAAGCATGCTTTATTTTCTATCAAATATTCATTTTTCTATTAATTTCTTTATAAAGTGTTAAAAAGCAAAGATGTCACTTTGGGGACTAAGGTACCTGTGACCCAAGCCATGGTATTTTCAATATCCTGATATGCATGTGAAAGCTGGACAATGACTAAGGAAGACCGAAGAAGAATTGACACCTTTGAATTATGGTGTTGGGGAAGAATATTGACTATATCACAGACTACCAGGAGAACAAATAAGTCTATCTTGGAAGAAGTACAGCCAGAGTGCTCCTTGGAAATGAGGATAGCGAGACTTCGTCTCATGTACTTTGGACCTGTTATCAGAAGGGGCCAGTTCCTGGAGAAGGACATCATGCTTGGTAAAGAAGAGGGTCAGCAAAAAGAGGAAGACTCTCAGCAAGATGGATTAACACAGTGGCTGCAACAATGGGCTCAAACATAACAACCACTGTGAGGATGGCCCAGGACCAGGCAGTGTTTCGTTCTGTTGTCCATAGGGTCAGTATGAGTCAGAACCGACTTGATGGCACCTTACAGCAACAATTCATTTTTACATTACAAGCCCCTTTCTTTGACTGTTGCCCTTGCTGCTTACTTAAATTTGAAAAGGAAACTACCAATTTAAAAAAATAAATAAGGAAGCGGAAAGAGAGATCCTTGTGACATTATATCACTGATCCAGGTGAAAGTCAGACGGTTTCCTTGTAAAGAGATCCATTTGCACAGCTGACAAGTAAAAAATATGCAGAGAAAGTTGAAGTCACTGTGATCTCTTTTAAACCTAATCACCATTGTCCTGGAGGTGAAGAGGTCTTACAAGGGCAAAGGAAAAACAAAAAAAAGAGGAGAGGAGGAGGAAGGGGAAAAGGAAGAGGAAGAGGGAAGAGCCAATAATGAAGATGGAAAAATGAAAGGTTCCACCTAACCTTTCCTCTGCCCACAATAAAATCCACGAAAGAAATTTGTCAAACAATGCTCAATAGTTTTGTTTGGTTTAAAAAAAAAAAGAAACAACTCTAGAAAACCTAGAATTTTCTCAAACAGAACCTGATTGTGGTATGGACAGTTTGGGTAAGAATCAGTATTATTGGATGCAGTTCAAATGCAACAAGAATATCCCAGAAGACACTGTGTACCAAAAGTCTTAAATACCATGAGTAAGCGATCGTTGGTGGTGAATATCTTGGGGCAGTGCTGGGAAGAACTGACTCAGTTTCCATCCAGAGGTAGCAACGCTTGCCAAGAAAGAGGGGGGGGGGGAGAAAAAAAGAGTAGTTCTGTGAAAAGAGAAGGAATTGCAAGAGGGCAGTTAGAAAAGAGGAGCAGAAAGCCTGTAAAGAAACTTCACAAATACCAGGGGCTTCCTATTCTGAATCTACTCCCTCCTCCTCAGTTAAATGAACTGTTAAAAGACCCAAACCAAAGCTGCCGCTACTGAGCCAACAATAACTTTGGAAGTTAGAGCAGATGGCTCCACCTCTCCATCTGATTACAACACATCCATAACCCCTCTCGGCTCTGCTGGCAGCAGCAGCAGACGAGGGCGGGAGTAAGAATGGCTGACAGTCAAAGAAGGAGGCAGGAAAAGCCAGGGCTGGGGTTTGCAAACTCAAGCTGCTTTTATAGGCTTATTACTAATGCTTACGTTGACCGCTTGGTTTTCTGATTTTCAGGAATGGAGTAGAAACAAGCTTGCCTTCCTCACTAAAACTTATATCTTGCTAATGAGCCATCAAATATGTGCTTCATGGAAAATTCTGCTATTATAGCTGAAAACATACACCACCCATTCCTTAGGCTGTATAGAGTTAAATCTAACTCATTGCTGTAGAGTCGATTCCGACTCATAGAGACCCTATAGGACAGAGTAGAACTGCCCCATAGGGTTTCCAAGGAGTGCCTGGTGATTTCGCACTGCTGACCTTTTGATTAGCAGCCATAGCTCTTAACCGCTATGCCACCAGGATTTCCAGAGTTAAATCTAGTGGAGGAGAAAATGTCTGCCTTCTCTAAATTTCTTGAACTATTGAGCTATTCTTCTAATTATTTAGAATGCCTTTCCTATGAAAAGATTTATAATTTCCAAATATGAAGGAAAAGACAGTCGTCTGACCGACTCATTATTGCCACACTAATGGAAAATGTGGTTGCCTTTCCAGCCAGGCTACGTGATCAGCAAAAACCTGCAGCAACATCAGTGGTTGGAATACCAACCAGGCTAATGTGGCTGTATTTGGAATGGCCAGAGGTTTTAAGCAGTGGTGAGCCCTCGATACCACCTGGGACATCCAGGATGGTTAGGTGCCTGTTACTCATCTAGAGGCGACATTCTGTCTACTAGCTTAAAGTACGTCCCGTATCAGGGACTCATTAGGGAGTCTCAGAGTGAAGAGAACAATAACACTAGGTTGGTTTGTACAAGGTTATTGAGACTAGGTTTTGAAAATATAGGAAGCCCTAGAACTCAGCCACAAAACTGAAAAGTGAAACAGGTCTGGTGTGACTTAATCAACAATGCAAGAAAGACAATAAACAGAAACAGACTCTTGCTTCATGTCAAGGGGCATTAAGGAGGACTGGGGACTGTAGCCCAATGGAAAGTCAAGTGGATGCCCTTTCAAAATGGGGTGGCATAATTTAGTTCTAGCCAGTGGATCCAATGTTATAAGATCCTCTTATGTTTGAAGAGAAGACAGGATCTAGATTTTTATACAAATCTTCCGTATTTTAAGTGTTGATTACTAATTCTCTATATGCTTTTCATTACCTACTGGGCAGGGTGAACAAATACATTATAAACAAAATGCAGCTCTGAAGCTATCAATTTGTGACTTCTGGTCACATTTAGGATACTTGCCTCTAGAAATGTGTGCAAAAGTATAAGAGAACACAGATTAATAGAAAAAGCCATGGATTTGCCAATGAAAGGATGAGAATTCACGTCTCAGTTCTGCTGTTTCTCACTAGGTGTCCTCAGGGAAGCCCATTGTCCACCCCAAATCTCTGCCTCCTCATCTACAAAAGGAGCCTTGGCCTGTCTGTTATCATAAGTGATAACTGACATAGCTTCACTTTCCCCGTCCCAAGCTCTGCAGTGCCAGATCTTCTTTTTTTTTTTTTTTTTTTTAATGTCTTTTATTCTACAGTTAGAACAAAACATTTAAAAGCAAATATCCCTAGGCAAGGAAATACGGTAACTTAAATACCAAGTCACAAATTGTAGCCTCAATGCTGCATTGCTCCATTTAGCTTGCAGATGTATTTGTTCACCCTGCCCAGTGTTTAATAGGAAAAATAGAGAATTCATGACCACCATTTAAAATTCAGGAGATTTCATGTAAGTGTCTACCAAAAATCTTAAAAGAGTTTCAGCAGGAAGAAGAGAAGTCATAGGTGGCCAAAGATGAGAGAATGTGACATCAGGCAGTACAGATAGGGACTTTGTGGGTCCTGAGATCAAACCAAACTTACCTTCACAAGCTGCCTTAGAGTTTCCCTAAGTGTTATAAGGAATACTAATTCCCTGTTAATTAGTATTTTAGGAACATAAGTGTTTGAGAGTTAAGTTAATTGAATTTTGTGATTGCAGGACTTTTCAGAGCCTTTAATTTTGCTTAAGTTCACTGTGAGTCTTTTTTTTTTTTAAAGGATATAATATTCTCAAACCTATGATCAAAAATACCTTTTTTTTTTCTTTTTAAAGGACTAGGACCACATAGTATACATCTTCACAAGAGAAAGATGTAGCAGTCTGCTTCTGTAAAAATTACAGCCTTGAAAACCCTATAGGGCATTTCTACTCTGTTGTATAGGGTCACTGTGAGTTGGAATTAACTCAACGGCAATGGGTTTAACGGGTTCTATGATTTTTTATATGTTAGACAAAAAAGCGCATGTATTAGACGTTTTTGTTTTTATTCTTTCTGAATATCTGGAATCGGCATCAGTATAAACTTCACAAGTTCATAATTCTCTTATTCAATCATATCCCTAAACTTCAGTCCTACCATGAAATGCCTTTAGCTTTCTATTTTTTATCCTATCTCACCAAGTGCACACTTATAAGTAAGTTAAAGTAAGATATTAAGAATATTTCGCAAAATAATAATTTATTCCTAAGCCTTGAGCTGAGATTCAAAACACATGGTCTTTTTCAGGCTTCCCACAAATTGAGACACGGTTTATGAACTTAGATGTAATGTAAATTTGAATTGCTCCTAAAAAGAAAATCACATTGCTATTATTTGTCACTGTTGGTATTGAAACAAAGCAAGTTCTTGGTCACAAGATAGTACAATAAATATTTTTTAAATCTGGACATTTGACATTGACACAGACATGGACTTCTAGCCTCATTCTAAACATGAGCACCAATCAACAGCTTAATTTCCTATCAATATTAAACACTACAGAATATCAGGATTGTGTTTAGAATTCCTAAAACTGCTCTTGTTGAGCGTGTGATTCTTATTTTTTTAATCTTTTAATTTAATCGCTCATCAAATAGTAAACACCAAGCAAAACCATTCTGGCTTGTAAGCTTACAGCTTTTAATAAATAGCCTTCTGTTCTAGTGCCTCAATTGTTTTTACTGTAATTGTTTAATTTTATTTTATGTGTACGCACATAATTACATTATTCATTAATGCACAAGTACCTGGCATTTGTTCATACTGATAGTTTCCCTTATTTATTTTGCAAATGTGAGGCTTCCGATTTTTTTTTTAGATAGATTCTGTGAGGGAAGTGTTTGAAAGGTATTTCCTTAAAGTAACTTGTTTTGTTTTCTATTTGTTTGATTTACCATACTCCCCACTGGAGGAAAGAGAAGCTGAATTTATGTGGGCTTTTTATTAGGTCTACTGTCATCGTAATCCTTGTCTTTCAATCAATTTTTCCATAGACATGAAAGATTTCGGCAAAACGTGCTGAACAGAGTGCTCGCTGTGAAACACGGGTAGCTTTTTCAAAACCTAAAACAGTCAGAGTACCCTGAGAATAGAACAAAAGAAATTAAAACGCTAGATATGCCACAGTTGTCTCATGCAGCAGTTAGAAATTTAATTATTTTATCTCATAGAATAATGTGCCCTTCAGAAATCATTTTGGACTAGATGTTTCAAACCAATGATCTGTAGTTAATTATCTTTAATAACTGTTGCACATTATGGTTAGATCTATGTTTTTGCTAAACCAATTAATAATATCTTCATTAGTATAAAGACAAGGTAGCAGGATCCTTTCATTTTTCACATTGAAAGAGCAGATATTTTAAACAGTGTAATTTACTTTAGCCATACATTCCCAATGATATGACTAATTAATGAAACTTCAAAGACATAACTTCCAAAAAGCTACTTATTTTAAAGTCACTGTTGAACATTTAATGACATTAGGTTGGGGGCATGGCTGACACCCTCACTATCTATGTCTTGCAATTGACTAAACCCACTTAAACTACCAAAATGTTTAATGTTTTAAAAAGAAGAAAAAAAGAAAATTAATTGAATATTATCTGTTTAAAAGACCTGTTGATTACAAAAGAAAGGTTTAAAAAAAATGGATGGCCTCTCTCTCAGTAGATGTAATGACCATAGGACAAAAACATTTCCTTTTTAGTTAGACACCAGTGGGCCTGTAGGACTTCTGCCTACTGTAGGGAAAAGGGACCTGACAGTGATGTGGCTAAGCACATCTCAGTTTGACCTTGCCCTTCCTTTTGATGTCATGTTTACATTCATGTATGGGGCAGCCACAGCAGGGAAATGTTCTTCAGCACGGTTCACTAAAGTCAATTTGCCTCATTCTGCCCTTGCTGTGGCAAAATCCAATCAGATGCACAACACATTTATGCCAACTATGGAGAAAGCTAAGGCCAAATTCTGGCATTCATTGGTCTTATTGGCTACATGTAGGCAAAATTTTTTTTTTTCCAAATAATTTGTTTTCGATTCCTTGGTGTATTTCAATCCCACAGCTCTTACAAAGTGGGAAACATGATTTTGAAATATTATTTAACACATTTTTTGGATTGAATTGTGTCCCCTCAAAATATGTTGTAAATCCTAACCTCTATACTGTGGTTATAATCCCATTTGGGAATGGGTTGTCTTTGCTAGGTTAATGAGGCAGGATTAGTGTGGAGTGTGTCTTGAGTCAGTATCTTCTGAGATATGAAAGAGATTAAACAAGCAATAGGGCAAGCAGAGATGGGGAAGAGAGAGCCACATGAAGACTGCTCAGGAGCAGAAGCTCAAGGAGACAAGGACCTTCCTCCAGAGCCAACAGACAAAGCCTTCCCTTAGTGCCAGCACCCTGAATTTGGACTTCTAGCCTCCTAAACTGTAAGAAAATAAATTTCTGTTTGTTACAGCCACCCACTTGTGATATTTCTGTTATAGCAGCACCAGAAAACTAGGACAATGCATATAAATGCACTCAATACATATAAAAGAGGGAGTTTTTGTTGAGAAAATCTAAACTTTATTTATACCTCCACCTTGTTAAAAGATTACTTGAGGTGGCTTATAAAAATATACTCATTAGAAGTAAATAAAGAGAAAACTTAGGCAAAGGGACCAAAGACATACTTAATAGAATTCCAGGTTTATTAGACTATTAAATGCATACTAAATATACTTACTATAACAGAGAGGGGCCTGAATTTGGCCTTGCCATTCCTAGTAGCCAAAGCAAAGAGGGAATTGCATCCTGGAATGCTAATTCATTGGAAAACTGGGAAAATTCCAACAAGTCTGATTTTTCTGTCAATGACTTGAAGAACAGAATTGTTGAATTAAGAGAAGCATTTCTGTTCTTCAGGACAAAATCTTACTAAGAGAATACACAATCTCATAATTGCATAAACTAGTGGCATAGACTTCTTGAAACGTGAAAGTTGAACGTCAGTTTTTCAATAATTTTGTACATCGTACAACTAAAATCTTGTGGGGGTATATTATGAGAAGGGAGAACACAATTAAAAGAAGAAGATTTGGGGAACTAATTTTAAAGGCTGGAAATTGGTTGGCGACCTATAGCCTTTAGTTCTGGCTGTCACCAAAAGAATTTCCACAGTTAAATGCCTTATGTAACTTTAAATATGTAAATAAATAGACTATTTAGGTAGCCTTCTAATAAGAAGCACGTAAAATCCAAAACTTCCCAATTTCATAAAAAGTTTGGTGAAATCAGTTGACGAAATGAATGTGCTATCGTTAATCTGGTAACTGAAGACATTTACATCGGATGTCCTTGTTGACATCTTATAGCAAATGGAGAAATTGAGTGAGTGTGTTGTTTTACATCAAGAATGAAAAGCATTTTGCTTATAGTGTATCTTGTTGTTAGTTGCCATCAAATTGGCTCCAACTCACGGTGACCTTGTGTATAACAGAACAAAACGTTGCCTAGCCCTGCGCAATCTTCATGATAGTTTGTATGTTTGAGTCCATTGTTGCAGCCATTGTGTCAATCCATCTGATTGAGGATTTCCTTCATTTTTGCTGACCCTCTCCTTTACCAAGCATGATGTGCTTTTCTAGCGATTGGTCTTTTCTGATTATGTATCCAAAGTAAGCAAGTCAAAGTCTTGTCATCCTCGCTTCTAAGGTGCATTCTGGTTGTATTTCTCTACAACTGATTTGTTTGTTCTTTTACACATACTGAAATACATTCCTCACTAAGCAGTTAAAGTAATTATGTAAAATCCAGGTCTGTTCAGTGCCCCTTCCCCAAACTAAAATCCAACAGTGGTTTCCCATTGCCTATAAGATAAAGTATAACACTTGGCCTTAATCTTAAGGCCCCGGAGAGCTAAGTCTTACACTACTCTAGGGTCATCATTGGCCATGAACAGTCTTGCATGTTTTCCCTGCTCTACGTGCTCATCTGTCAGTCCTGCCTTGAATCTTGCTCCCTCAAGGTCTTCTTCCCTGAGCTCCCCCTTCCTCTTGCTTGACCCAGCTAATTCCTATTCATCTACCTGATCTCACTTCCTCAGGAACACGCTCTCTGACCACCAGCCCCAGGGACTAGTTTGGGTCTCCTATTCATATGTTCTCATAGCTCTCTTTACTAATTATCCTTACCTTTTCCTTTTACAATTTCTTCAAACTTATAATTAAGTTTGACTTTCTTTTTGGCATTATCTCTGTGAAGGTAGAAACTGTGCTGGTTTTCATATCTGTAGATCCTCAAACAATGCCTGGTACATAGTAATTGTTGTTGTTCACTGCCTTTGAGTTAGCCCCTGACTCATAGTAACCCCATGCACAACAGAGCAAAACGCTGAATCCTTGTGAATCTGATGTGATCCACAGGGTTTTTATTGCCTGATGTTTTGGAAGTAGATTGCCAGTCCTGTCTTCCTAGTCTGTCGTAGTTTGAAAGCTCTGCGAAACCTGTTCAGCATCATAGCAACACACAAGCCTCTTCTGACAGACAGGTGGTGGCTTTTCAGCGGTATACTGGCCAGGAAATGAACTTGAGTCTCTCACGCATAGTCTCATTGTTGTCAAGTCAATTCCAACTCATAGCAACCCTATAGGACAGAGTAGAACTACCCCATAGAGTTTCCAAGGAATGGCTGGTGGATTTGAACTGCTGACCTTTTGGTTAGCAGCCAAACACTTAACTACTGTGCTACCAGGGCTCCCCTGCACATATTAAGGTTCAGTAAATATTTAATGAATGAATCAATGTCCCAACTAAAGTACCAGAAATTTAGAGATTTTCTCTAGTAAGATCCATTGAAACACCATGGACTCGAGAGACATGGCCAAGTTATGTTTCCGTGGACTTAATTTATGGACTTTGGATAAGATACTGTGCAGGTCACTGTATTAGGAGTAAAAATAAATTGTGGCATGGCTTTTTTTTTTTTTTAGTGCATTCCTATAATCCCAACTAATCAAGGGATATCATCAGTTTGAATGTTCTATAGACCCTTCTGCACAAGCAGCAAATGCTCTATGTTACTACTGAAAAACACAAACCATAATTTTCCTTACCGTTCTTGTCATTCATTAGTCATTTCAGGAAAAAAAAAGACGTCCTCAAGTCAAGACATTTTGTTCTTTTCGCCCTGTATTCTGGAACTGCTTTGTGAAATAAAAATTACACGCAAAAAAGTCGCTATACATTTGCAAATAGCTTTTAAAACCAGAGCTCTCTCCTGGGAATAGATCCTAATAGGATAGAGACAAGGCTAAGTTGCTGAATGCTGCTGGTCATTATTCTTTTGTTTCAACTCAAAGAAAACATGCACAAATCTCATAACTAGACTCCCGGGCATGTGTTTTTGCTTACTACCTAATGTGGTTCTAATAACGCAAACATTCCAGCTAAGTAATGATGACACATCTACAGCCGTAGATATTAGAAGGCTTCGCAAGGGAAACATTTGGGGAAACACAAAGGAAAAATAAAATAAATGTTTTATTTAAATTTTCTTATTGCCATCATAATAAAACTCATTCTGGACTGTTTTAGCACCAAAAAAAAGGGGGGGGAGGACTCTAAAGAAATATGAACTAAAGAGGAATTCTAAAAGCGTCTGTTTCAGGATTAGTCTCAAAATGTATTTGATTCAGAGCAAATCCCACTTTTGTGGATATGCTTTCACAAATTGGAGAATAAAATTTTTCAGAATTCTTAACTTTACATACATTGCTATGTCTCAAACATATGCCAACAGTATATTTCCCGTGTAAAAATAGGAACATATACTTACTCTATTTCTTCTCATTCTTTTCTGTTTAATTTAATCGTTTTGAGGAAGTTGGATGCCAGTCCTTCCAAGGATCTACTCCAACTGCGACTCTGTTGTATTAGATATTGGTTGGTAGCGCTTCTCCCTTTGGCCAACAGCTCCCATATTTTACCTCACTCATTCGCAGCCATGTAGTGCTCCTTCTCTTTGGGTGGGCCCCCATTGGCTAATGCCATTCAGCGTTTCTCTGTCTTAGAACACGGATTGGTTTAGGGATGAGCATGTGACCCTAGTGGCCCATGGGACCTGAATTCATTTGTTGCGGACTTTGTTGCTGCCAAGAGCGGAGCCTTGCCTGAAGGTGGCACCACTCTATGGAAGACAAGGGAGTTGAGAGAATTGCAGAACAATTCTGCATGATGACTTCTGGGTCAAACCTCACCTGATGCGAGCGTCACCTTTGAATTTCCAGTTACTTGAGCCAATAAATTTCCTACTTGTTTAATCTAGTCTGAGTTGCACTGATTTATACTTGCAGTCAAAGATGCCTCACTGGTAACAGGGAGAGTGCATCACAAAATTTATTTACAGAGTATAAGCCCTAAATTTTGGCATTTAGGACCTACTTTTGAGAACTGACTGCATCAGTCGTCCAATCCTACATACGCCCGAACTTTCTGATCATCTGTCTTTGGTTCATGAAATTCCTCCTGCTCAGCAGTTTTCTCATCTTCAAAGTCCCCCCACCCTTACAGGAGAACTTTGTCAATTCCGTCAGTATGGTATTCTTACATAATCACTGAATTGTTTGCACATCTCCTTGTCCCCCTGATCTGTTACAATAATAGCCACTACATGTGGAACCCACCACCTGTCTGTCACAATGCGTGGCTTGTGTGTTGCTATCATGCTGGAAGATATGCCACTAGTATTTCAAATACCATAAAACCTGTGAAAGCTGGAACTTCTGTAAGGTGGAAACCTGTCAGAGAAGGAAGACGCCAATGTTTTCCACTAAAGAGAACAATAAAAAAAAGTGGTAAGACTTCACCCAGTCAAAGGCAGACAACTTGTGAGACCTGGAAAAACCAGGCAGCCCTGGTAAGTTCCAGTTCTCACAGGTTTCACTGTACCAGCAGGGTAACTCATGGTGGGCAGGTTTCCAAGGAGCTTCCAAAGAGAGACTAGGAAGAAAGGCCTGATGATCTACTTCCAAAAATTGGTCAATAAAAACCCCACAGATCACAGACTATCATCTGAGATTTCAACTCTCTTACTTGGGACGTGTTATCAGGAAGGACCCATTGCTGGAGAAGGATGTCGTGTTTGGTAAAGGAGAGGGCCAGCGAAGGTGTAGAAAACCCTCAATGAGATGGATTGACACAATAGTCACAACTATGGACTCAGATATACCAAGGATCATGAAGACCGTGCAGGACTGGACAACGTTTCATTCTGTTATACGTGGGTCACCATGAGCTGGAACTGACTCAATGGCAGCAAACAACAGCAATGCATGAAACACGTACTTTAGGCCAGGGACTTTATATGCTCTATGCTGAGCCTCTGAGTAAACCTGTTTGCACAGAAGAAGAAACTAAGGCGAAAGCTGAGTGGCTCCCAACTTTCCCAGAAGTAGAAGATCACAGCCACCTGAACTCCACACGAATCTAAAATGACTGCGTTTTCCCCTATATCATGAAGGTCTGGGTCCTACTCACTTTTTTGTTCCTGAAACTTATTCTGTGTCTGATGCTTAACTGTAAGCTCCAAAAGCATAGCTACCATACTGGGTGTGGCATTGCTGTACCCTTGTTCCTAGCTCTCTACTCAGCATAAAAAAAACATTAAATAAACATTTATTAAATGAATTAACAAGAAAACAATGAACACCTTTAGCACGTGTTAAATACTTGCTTCTTGAACATTGTTGAAAGGTCTTTAACCATTTAGCTCTGTTCCATGAGCCAGAGTACAGCTCAAAAGCACTGGCTCAAACCTCACCTGATGCTAGTGTCACCTTTGAATTTCCAGTTACTTGAGCCAATAAGTTCCTACTTTGAACAAAGTACATTGAACAAAGAGGAGATGCTGGGCCCCCAGAGGTATATGGAGGAAGTGTAGTGACACAAAGTCCTGGATGCTGCTAGCAGAAACACTGAAAGGCTGTGAGACCATGCTCGTTTACTTAACCTCTCTGAGCCTTCATTTTCTCATCTATAAAAATGAGATGTTAATAATCCAAGCTTATTTTATAGGCTGTAAAGAGGCTGTAACGAGAATCCAAGTAAAGCGCATGGTATTTAATGAACACTCATCAACGCTGAAAAATGAATGATCATTATCCTACTGATGGTAGGCAAGAACACATCTTTGTGAAAGAATTTAGAACTGAACTTTTATTATAATAAGAGGGGATCAGTATATTTACCTGGGGTCTGACAGCCTTCCATACTATAGCAAAAATGGGACAGAAATTTTGAAAATGACATTTATTTGAGGTTCCTTGTGTTCAAAAAAGAAGAAGAAAGTCACTAAACGCTAAACGCTGCTTTGTGATTCGTGGAGTGTTGCCTGCAGTTTGGCAAAAAAAATTTGGGTGTATATTTATTTTGTTTTAAACCATATTCCCATTTCTTACTCAAATCAAGATAGTTTAATAATAAAATGAGTAATTTAAACTTTAGCAAAATTTGGGTTAATGCATTGTTTGGTTTTCAGTTTGTTCCCTTACAAGATGCTTTTTCTCCCCGGTGAAAGAAATATGATGATTCAATAATAGCTGCAAAATCATGTAAAATTGTGTTCTAAATTTCAGAGCTTTTATTTTTATAACTTCTTCTGCTTAAAATGGTTTTTAATTAAAAATCTGTTTATTCTTTCACTTTTAAATTTAGATTCACTACTCAAAGGTACAAAGATTGGTCAGATTTTTCCAGTATTTATCCAAGAGATGAACAATGGGAAGTTGGAAATTAAAATATTAGTTGGTATTTTGTCAACAAGAATTTATGTAATACTGGAATGCTAATAGATTCCAGAATGCTATTTCCACGATATGATAAGTAGGTTTAAATGAAGCATCTACCTGAACATTTGTTTGTAATTAGAAACGTATCCAACGAAAATATTTTTTTTTCATGCCAAAATTTAAGAAGGTGGTTTACACAAGCATGTTCTTAGCAGGAAGTCAGGCTGGACTTTTTCAATCTAGCCAAAACCAGAAAGCACTATAAATCTCCCCAGAAAACAAGTTTATAAACTCAAGTTATGTTTAAATAAACATTCGAAGCTGAAATGCTGGACTAGACCCTAGAAAATGTCCAGTTTTTCTTATCACTCCTTTTCTCGTGCTGCATTTAATTCTGTGGCACTTAGCTGAGATTTTTCTAAATTTTCTTGATAGTAGTATAATTATTTGAAGTATATTTGGACCTCCTTGAATTTAAAATAAAAAACGGGAAAATATTATTCTGATTGAACCCTTGTAACTAAATATTTAATTCTATTCCACTTCCTCCTCATCCCTTCTTTGTGTGTTAGGAATTTATTGAAATACAGTGACATAATCTCTGGAAGACTCTATGGATATACTTGGGTTAAAAAAAGGAAATAAAATATTCTGACTAAGCCCAATTAATTAATATTGAATTCGAGTCCACCTCTGTCCTGTACACATTTTTGGCTGGCTCTGGTGCTGACCAGGATTGAGAAATTAACTACTGGCTTAAATGAACATCAGTTCTTTTAAATTGTCCACAAGGCGGCAGTAAAACATCTTGCTTCCCCCCAATATCTGGAATTCCTAAGTGGTCATTTTCTAAACAATTTAGATATTATATTTGCCTGAATTTTACTAAAACCTATTCTGTCTTTAAATGTCTACACTGCCATTCAAAATAGAATGTATTAGTGAATATAAGTTAGTCACCATAAGACCCGTAATTCATTTTTCCCTACAGCAAGTGAGTAGAAACCCTTAAAGATTTGATAACATAAATTGCTTATTTATATTGACAAGCAATACCCCTCACCTATTTTTCAGGGTTACGGTGAGTCCCTGTAAATTTTCTGATAAGAAAAGTTGCCTTCTGACCAATGTTGGTCATGATATCTGAAGTAAAAAAAAAAAAAAAAAAAAAAACCCTCACTTTCTAATCATATGATCTGAAGATGGCATTCACATGTGATTTTTCTACTTAAAGTTTTTAGAGAAAATATAAAATTGGATGTTCCCACTTATTTAACAGACACCTTAACAAACCACTGTGAGCAGAGAAATACACTTCTAGTCGATTTCCTTTGCAAGTGAGAAGAACACATCTAATGATAATCAGCATTGTGCCACAGTGAAGGCTTAGTTAGAACTGCTCTAGTAGGATTCCCACCCACTGATGGATACCGCCAACTGTCTTGTCAGTGCTACGGTTTACATGGGATGTACTGGAGTTGGAAGCTACCTTCCATGACCTCATGTGTCAAGCCAGTGAAATGCACCTCGGAGCCCATGCCCCATCTAAGAGGAGGGGCGGGGGAGGATGGTGCCAGATGCCCTTGCACTGCTCGCCGACTTACACTGCTGCCAGAACAATGGTTGCCCTGAGGACAAGAAACTGCCAAAGGCACCTCTGGCATAACGTGTCATCCCAGTAAATGCCTGCCATTCCCGAGAAAAACCGACAGGTGTGCATGCGTTATAGAAAGAGAGAGAGCGAGCGAGGAGATGCTTTGACAAAATAAATTCTCAATGTACTTCAATATAGGAAATCTAGGCTACAGCCTCCATGCTGTCTGCATTCCTGTGAAACTGCAGGGAACTTGGCCCGAGGAAGATTCGAGATTGAGTCCAGCATTTTGCCAGTATAGGCATAGTGTGTGTGTGTGGATTCGCAATATCAAAACAAGTTACTTATGAAATATATTCATATGGCAAAATGCAAGAGAGCCGATAATACAGCATAAATACTCACACACGCATGCACTCACGCACAGAGTTGCGATTTCGTCCATTGTCTCGTTAAAGGTCCGCACTGGCTAATGCCTTTAGAATTGAATGCTGTTTTGCCAGTAATAAAAGACACGAAGTTCTTAACAATTTGTTCCTTTAGAAGGATGGTTTTCTACTTAAAATACTCTAAATTAAAGCATACATCACCCACATAGCACTTAATTTTTGAAAATGCATGTACGGTTACAACTAGCTACTCTAGGAAAATGTGTTGACTGATTTAATTTCATATTAAGGTGCAAATGTAGTTGGATTTGTGTCGAGACACAAGTGTTTTGTGACCCAGAGCAAAGCTTTTTGAAAGATTTTCACCACCAGATCCAAAACTTCTGCATTCAGAATCTGAGAATAAAGACATGATTCTCTTACTTGAAGAAAACCACATTGATTTTAGACATATTGGAAAGTCATAAGTTTTAGAAGTGTGTTTGGGTTAAGGTTAAGTTGTCCTTGACGGTATTAAAAGAAAGGTTTGAATTGTTGAATAACCACATTTCACCCATCCCTAATTCTAATTTAAATGACAATATGCTCTCAATCAATAGCTCTTTGTCACACTTTGAAGATTAAGGGATGAGATTTCACACCTTGAGTTTACAAGGCAAACTAAAGATACTGCATTAAAATACCTGTTCTCCAAGAGTTTATCCTGAGTCACCTCTGATGGCAGCAGTAAAGGCATTTAAATCGTACTTTGTAGATGTAATATAAGAAAGTCACAAGTCCTTATTTCTGTAATTTGCTCCCAGATAGGTGTCATAATAAAAATATTAGCCATTCAAAAAAGCTAAGATATCCTTAAACTAATTTTACTAGTTTGCCTTTAGTACTGAGATCCTAATAGCGAATCTTCTGAACATTTATTGTGTTGTGGGAATCATGCTGAGCACGTTTACATTACGTTTCTTTATTCTCCATAATCGAGAATATTTGAGGCCGATCCTAGTATTATCTCCGTTTCTACAGATGAGGCTCAGAGAGCTTTAGTACTGTTAAAAAGAATCAAAACTCACGGAAATTTGAACATAAGGTTTATTCTATATGCATATAGGGAGGCCATTTTGATTCCAGAAAAGGGAAATGGCTCGAAGAAGCTAGATAGAAACTGAGGCTTATAAAGAGAAGAGGAGGGAGAAATATAGAAGATCAACCATTGGCTAATCTTAACATGATTGATTGAACCCTGCATCCCCCTACCTCCCCCTTTACTGAGATCAACTGGTAATCAGGTTGCTTCTGGCCTGGCTGCTAATAATTTGGCCCTCCACCCACCTGCAGTCATGAGGCTGTTTGAGATTGAAATTAGGAGGCAGAGGTTTGACAATTATCCTTTTCTAGCAGGATAAGACAAATTTACACTGCTATAGAGCAGCTTCTGGCAGGCTTTTGCAGCTTGGTCAGGCTTTTTAGAGTTAATATTTGATTTGGTGGATACGAGAAACCTTAAAAATCAAAGTAAGATCTCTGTTATTAATTTTGCTTTTCAGCAGTATCTTTCTGTCTTTTCCCACTGCTAGAGAAGGGAAGAGCTGGGTCTGGACCCACATCCTCTGCACACTTAACAAAGGTCCTCAATTGCCCACGAGTGAAAATTCAACGTGACTGTGCATAACCGCTTCTTTTTCGCAGAATCTCTCTCTATGTAGAAGTTTATAAATATAAGTACTTATGTGCTATTTTTCATATAAACTTGCATTGAACACATATTTTTTTAAAAAAAAACAGTTGCTGGTGAGCCAATTCCGACTCATAGTGACCCTATAGAGTAGACTAGAACTACCTCATAGGGTTTTCTAGGCTGCAATTTTTTCGGCAGCAGATCGTCAGGTCTTTCTCCCGCGGAGTGGCTAATGGGTTCAAACCGCCAACTTTTCAGTTCACAGTCAAGTGCTTTAACCACTGCTCCACCAGGGCTCCTTTAGTGCTTACAAGATGCACCTTATATGTAGAAACAGGCATGTTCAGTTTTTTCTCCTGCTTTCTAAGTAGAATGTATTCTTCGTATTCTGGCATAAACCCTACGTTTTGTCATTATGCCCATAGTGATATTGAATTTCTGGTTGTACCTGGCTTTGCCTACTTAGGCTTAGATAAGACAGAGCTTGCTTATGCAGGCACCTAACTGACAAATTCATAATTAACTCTGAACACACAGGACCTCAAGCCATCAGTTAATTTTTAGGATTCCAACAGCAACTTTACTATATGACCGGACAATTGTCATACAAACGTTAGGATACTCTCTGATTAGGATTGTTTTCTGATAGTGGCCAAAGCTAATGATAATAATAATGGTCACTATATGTTGAGTGGAGCCCTGGTGGTATTGTGGTTAAGTGTTCAGCTGCTAATGAAAAGGTCAGCAGTTTGAGTCCACCAGCTGCTCCTTGGAAACCTTAAGGGGAAGTTCTACTCTGTCCTATAGGGTGGCAATGGTCGGAATGTACTTGACAGCAGTGGGTTTGGGTTTTTTGGTTAAATGTTGAGTATTCATGATTTGTTAGGCTAGAGGTGGAAAGAGATGGCCCAAGGGCCAAATCCTATTGCAGGACAGTTTTTCTTTTGCCTACTCAGTTGGTCTCACAGGTTTCTAAAATATGAATTAGTTGCTAACTTATTGGGGGAGCTCACATTAATATTTATGGTTTTTACTTACATTAGGAAACACTATTTCAAAAACTTAGAAAATGTGGACATACTAGGCTAGAATTCCCGCTTGGCAAAAATCAGCTGGAACGCGTTACCAATACCCCTTTTGATGACTATGATCTCATCACGTCATCATATAAGGCCAATTTATTCTTAGACCTCGTATCCTTGTACTATCTATGAGGTAGGTACCTTATACCCATTTTACAGGTGAGGAATAGAACACAGAGAAGCTAGATAACCACTCAATGTGACAATTAATTAGTAGCGGAGCTAGAACCCTACCCCACATCTGTTTCATTCCAAAATCTGTGTCTTAACTACAAGGCTTAGTGAGTCATTGACATCTGTGTGTTGGGTCCTCCCCTTCTAATTAGCAAAGTGCAATTTTGCAGTGGATGTCTAGAATTAGGGTGTGTGTGGGAGATTGGGGAGCACTAGTAGGTGCTCAATGACATCTCCATTTTTTTCCTATTATCGGAAACTGCTCTCCAGGCATGACTGTGGCTTGTTAAACAACACAGGCTCATGATAAGAACTTCTAACTTAGGTGACTTTACATGACTGGAGCAATAGCCCCCTGAAAGGGCATAGGGGAATGAGTCTCAGTAGTGCCAGCTTTCCCACCTGCCATCGCACACTACAGTGAGAGTGAGGTGGGAGATGGTAATCTGCTGTTCCTTCAGCTGGGCTTGGCTGCCTTACTCTGTGAGTCTGTTATTTAAAGAGAAGTATTTAGCCTTCATCATCATCATTAATATTATCTTGATGTAAAATATTTATAACTTTAATACCATTGCAGAACAAACACAAGTGTGAGATATTTTGTGGTTATGTAAGTACTTCCATGCACTTTCCAGAAGGCTTTCTCCTTCCCAAAGACTAGATAAAATCTCCTTCCCAAAGACTGGATAAAATTACAAAACAGGCTTTCAATGATAAGAGGGCTGCCTTGGAATGCTAAACTTAGAATGTTTACACGTCATCTCTATTAACTCTAAGCATCTAACTAACAAGAGACCAACTCTAATCAAATAACATTTAACACAATGAGACAGGCAGAGTGTGTGTACAGACAGCATGTGCTTGGGGCCACAGAGTGGCTGGGAACTGTAAAGCAAGAAAGATTGGACAGGCCTGGATTGTTTAAGGAGTCCCTGGGTAGTGCAAACACTTAATGCACTTGGCTACTAAACTGAAGTTTGAAGGTTCAAGGCCACTCAGAGGCACCTCAGAAGAAAGGCCTAGAGCTACTTCCAAAAAAATCAGCCATTAACAACCCTACGGAGCATAGTTCTACTCTGACACCCAAAGGGTCGCCGTGAGTCATAATCGACTCCACAGCAACTGGTTTGGTTTTGGGTTTAGACTGTTTAAGAAGGTTAGACAGGAGGAGGCAAATAAGTGTCCTCCACTCTTATAGGCCCAGAGTAGGCTTTGCTAATCAATCTTTTCTGCTAAATGAGAAAGGCCAGTGAGACTATTACTAATCCAACTTTAGAGAAATGTATGTGAGAGCTCACCTGTCCATGTGAGATTTCAGTCCGTCTTGTCTGGTCTCAAGCCAACTCCCTGTCCAATGTTTAGCTGAGTGGATGAGCTGCGCGGGGAATGGAGCTTGCTATGCATTGAGGGACTCTGATGACATGCTCTATGATGATATCTGTGTTGACATAAAGGGATTCAAGCCTCTTATTTTGTCAGAAACAGAGGTTGGAACAATAAAATAATATACAGGGATTATTCTAGATCATTCACCTATACAAGCATAGGACAATGTCTACTGAAGTGTTACAGAATATACACATACTTCCATGTCTTGGGGCAGGGGGATGGAATGAGATTGGTAGTGTTAAAATTGTGGGCATCAGGGGGTTTGACTGATCTCTAGGCAATGGAATTGAGAAGAAAAAGTAGAGGCTTTAGGCTCTAGAAGAAATCACTGCCCACAGGCCACATTCCTCCATCCCTATCACTCTGAAGACTACCCTTAAAGGGACCAACCCAGCGTCTTGGGAGTCAATTATAACTCATAGTGACCCCATATGTTTCAGAATAAAACTGCACAATAGGGTTTTCAGTGGCTGTGATTTTTGGAAGTAGATCGCTAGACCTTTCTTCTAAGGTATCTCTGGATGGATTTGAACCACTAAGAGCACGTAACTTTTTGTCTCACCCAGGGACTCCTTTAAAGGGGCGTCAGCCCTGGGATAAGAACTAAAACCATCTTTCCCCCTCCTTCTTTCCCTTCTCTTCCTGTTTTTCGTTTGTTCCTTCCTTCCATCCCTCCTCCCTCCATCCCTCTATCCTTCCTTCCCTCTTGCCTCCTCAAGGGAAACATAAAAGGCATTCCAAGTTTATATTTCAAACCTGAGAAAATAGACTTGGAGTGATCATAAGCCCTACCTCACCCCCCACCCGACCCCAAATCTCCTGTTTTCTTCTTGAAAATCTTTTTTAAAAAAAACTGGCAATTCCACAATTAGAAAGAAAAGGCTTTAAATGCAAATGAGAGCTCAAGGTAATACTTGAGTGTGAATGAGTTTCATTCAATGGATGCCAATCACTCAGCCTTCAGGAATGACTCCTGATGTGGGGTGGAGTGCCTGCTGTAAGAAGTGGGGAAAGGGGGCAGTGAAAGGTCAGAGAAGGCACATGTTGTGCCCTTCCAAATTTTCCTAGGGTTGGCCCTTTGAACTTTCATTCAAGAATGAGAGTCAAGGCCATTCTATTTCTAGAATTTTCTGAAGATGTGTTTAAACATTTCATTGTCCCAGAATTTGTTCCTATGTTAACGATTGGTTCCCCAAACAAACCCTCAACCTTGGCAATCGCACCTCCTGGCCATGTAGCTCTGTGGTGCCTGGAAGCACTCTGCAATGCAGGGTAGGTCATCTGAGGTAATTGCTAACTTTTCACCCGCAGAGTTACATGTACCTGCTAAAAATGAGCCGACCCTCCTCACGCTGTCAGGAATCAAATTGATCTGTCTGTCAAGGCTGTCTTAGAAAGTCTGTGGCTCTGCCAGAACACTTAAATTTTCCTTTATAAATGCCTCAGATATTGGAAAACACATAGGATTATTCATAGAAAACAGCAATCCCTGTGTATTTTCCCCTCCTGGTCATCTTTACGAGTTGGTTTGGACTTCAGTAATGTACGCTGTAGCCGGAATCTTTCATAACATGCCATGATTAGAAGTTAAGGCACTATTCCAAACAATTAATGTATTCTAAATGCAAAAAAAGTGAATTGCAGACTATCTACTGTTACGTATCTAAAACTTGCTTCTCAATTGCAATTCCCCGAGTATTTACTGAACATCTTCTATTTGCCAGGCTTATGAGAGACCCCAAAATGCACTATAGATGGCTTCTGTTCTCACGTCACTTATTACCTCAGAAGATGCAGCTGACTGCCTCAGTGGTCTTCAAATTATGTTCCTTTGTGAAGCAAGATATCCCACAACAGAAATGAAATAATGGTCTTTCACAATTCACCAAATGGATAAAATTGTCTCAGGTGAAACTTTTTTCTCTCCCATGGTTTTCTTCAACAGCAGGAACCTCCTGGTCTGCTAATAAGCACTTTGTAAAATGAACTGAGTTTGCAACCAATGCAATATTGGTCATAAAGTGATTAAAGTAACAACACATAAAGTATTGTTTCTCCAAGTGGGACTGTCTGAGTGACATCTGAGTGGTGCTATTCAGTGGCATTCTCCAATAAGGAATCAATTTCAATGTTGAAATTCAAGCAGGAATGTGCCTCTTCCCAAATAATGAGGCTCTGAAGTATCTTTCCAGTACAAAGAACACAGATGGATGAGAAGAAATCAGATTCTCATAAAGAGAGTGCAAGTTTTATTTCACACAATTCTCTGGACAATTTTATGAGACTACTATTATTCCTATCTTACCAATGAAGACAATGAGGCACAGGAAGGTTGAGTATACCTTGCCCTAAATCACATCATGGCTAAGTAACAGAGCAAGGATATGTACCTGGGCACCTGGGAGTGACAGGAAGCATGCTCAGATTGGAGCATGTTCTCACCTATATAACTGTGGGTTAGAATTGCTAGAGGAGCGTTTCCAAAATACTTCTACATGGCCTCCAACCCTAGGGATTCTGATTTAAGTTGATTGGAGACGGAGCTAAAGGTAGGTGAGACGATATTTTAAGACAGGGTTAGAGAGACTGAGCGCTACAGCAATTGACACGGGTAGTATCTTTCTTTTTTTAAATGTAAGGAAATAAAGGCTTTTGAAGGAATCAATTGTTTACATATTCAGAATAAATATCTGACTTTCAGCATGTGTGTAAGCAAGAGTAGAACCTTCTAGTAAAGGCCTTAAGGCAAGAAGAGGGCATTCCAGGACAGACCAGATGATCACGGGACACCAGCACAACTCGGTCCACAGAAGGGCAACCAGATGTTGTCGGACGTGCCAGTGAAACCCCCCTCCACCCCATTCCCTTGCTAAAGTTTCCCACAAGCTCCTTTGTGTGCAGAACAGACCCCAGAGCAAAGTCTCTGTACGTCCCTACAGCTTATTGTACATATGTATCGGAAGAGTAAACTCTATGTTAGTTATCTGTATCTACGGTGGGTTCAGTTATTTTCAACTGAATAGCTTCCCTTTCAAAAGATGGAAGGAAACAAATTTCTTGAAGTTATTATTTCATAATATGTAAGTAGACTGGGTGGCTTTTACTTAAGTCTCAGTCAAGATTCTGGTGTTATGTTAAGGAAAAGCAGGTAAACCGTTCCTGTTAGAGAATTCTGTCCTGAAACTAGTGCTGCCTCAGGATGCTAAATGTTACAATGTGCTCCAAGTGAACAAATACAAAACTCTGAAGCCTGGAGAAGCAATTTACAAATCTGATTATGGTTCATACCATACATCAACATTAGCCTTTTTTATTACCCATATCTAGAGACACCAATATTTTTACAGTAACCCTCTAATTTGCTAATTAATTTTTGTGTTGAGAGTAAGGAATAAAATTGGAAGCCACTAAAACTTTGAATTGACAAAAAGCATTTGATGAGAATACTTGAAAGAAAATGATCTTGTTATTCTACATGATTGAAAATTCAATGTGCTGTGCTAGATAGGCAAAGATAAGATAGAGGTTTAAAAAATATTTACATTTAGGTGAGGGCAGGAGTACAATGAACAGACAGTACCAGCCACGCAGGACAAAGACTCTGTATAAGTTTAAATCCATACAGGTTCTGTTTCTTGTCTGACAAAATTACATCCTTCTTCCAAATGGTTATGGAAAATGTGTACGAATCTCCGCGAGACTTTCAACATCAGTTTTAAAGTTTTGATTTACTTTTCTAAGAAATACAACCTTAACTTCGAAGTGTGTACTGCGCACAAAACATGAAAAGCATGTTTGCTGCAGAAAACCTAAGCAATGAAAGCAACTCAGCAGCGTCTTTGACTGGTTGGAAAACTACAAACTCTCTGAGTAGAGCCTATCCCTGCTAACTGTTAGAAAGTGCTTCTAGAAAATACCCTCCAGCAGAACCTTCCGCACTGATGAAAATGTTCTGTAGCTGCACTGTCCAGTACTGTAGGCACTAGCCATGTGTGGCTACTGAGCATTTGAAATGTGGCCAGTGCAACCGGGCAACTGAATGTTTAATTTAATTTAATTTTAATTTTAATAGCCATACTAGCGGCTACCATATTGGACCATGCTGCTCTAAGCTATTCCAGTCCAAACACAGTGTTCAACAATCGCTCTTTCACACTAGCAAATTGATTAATCCTGTTTTGTTGTTGTTATTGCTGTCAACGGATATTTTTTCAGGTTGGGAGTTTATATTACAGTGAAACCGGCGACAGCGGGAGCTTGAGGGGACTGCAGTGTTTTTTCCAGTCTCGCAAGTTTTCTGCCTTTGACAGTGTACAATCTTACCACGTTTTTGTCACTCTGTTAAGAATCCTGCCTCGTAAACACCCAGAAAGTGTTTCTTTTCTATTTTATAGGACTGGAAAAGAAACTAAACCATTTTTTATGATTTGCACTTTTATTTAAATTATGTACAGATACAGGTAAAATTCACTTTTACTTGTACGTCTTGGAACTATTTCTGATTTCATATCTGCACTTCCTCGTATTGGAGTTGCAATACCAACGATTTTCTGATTCCCTCCGAATCTTGCAGGTTCTGTCCTTCAGAAAATATTTATTAGGCTGAAGTAATCATTATAGTGGAAAATATTTGAGTTTTCCTTCTCTAACAGGTTTCTGCCTTACACAAGTTCCAGCTTTCGCAGGTTTTACTGTATGTAAGTATAATAAGTATATTTTCTGCTAGAAAGATTATTCGGTGTTCATAAAATCCGTTGAAATGTAACAAGCATTTCTGCTGTGCTATTAAAAACACTGAGACTCTCAGGGAGTCCGTGCCTGGAACAAATCCAAGAACCCCTGGACTAAAGTGTCAGCACCCCCTTTCCACGTGAGATCATTACAAACAGAACTCACTCTTCAGGTTCATTGGTATCCTAAGGACTTATATTTTACCTGCTTTGAAACACTGAAGCCTGGAGAAGCAATTTACAAATCTGATTATGGTTCATCCCATACATCAACATTAGCATTTTTTATTACCCATATCTAGAGACACCAATATTTTTACAGTAACCCTCTAATTTGCTAATTAATTTTTGTTATGTTTTATGTATTTCCTTAAAGCATAGCATACATAGGAAAGGTGCACAAATCATACCTTTACAGACTGATGAATTTTTTTTTTTTTATAGTTTATTGTACTTCAGGTGAAGGCTTACAGAACAAATAGTTTCTCATGAAACAGTAGTACACATGTTGTTTTATGACGTTGGTTAACAACCCCACACCATATCAACCCTCTAACTTCTCAACCTTTTTTTTTTTTGGTGAAAATACACACAGCCAAAGATACACCGTTTCAAAAATTTCTACATATACAGTTCAGTGACATTGACTACGCTCTTCCAATTGTGCTGTTATTCTCACTTAAGATGAAGGCTTACAGAACAAAATAGTTTCTCATTTAACAGTTACTACAAATGTTGCCCTATGACAATGGTTAACAATCTCACAACACATCAACAATATCCTTACTCAATCTTGTGTTCCTTATCACCAGCTTCCTTGTCCCCTTCTGCCTTCTGGCCCTTGTCACTGGACTCCTGTACCTCGTTAGTCTCATTTGGTTTTACGGGGCTGTCCACTCCCAGGCTGAACAGTGAACCTCGGAGGTAACTTCACCACTGAGCTAAAAGCGTGTCTGGGGGCCATACTCTCGAGGTTTCTCCAGTCTCCTTTAGGCCAGTAAATCTGGTCTTTTTTTTGTGAGTTAGAATTACGCTCTACATCCTTCTCCAGCTCTGTCCAGAACCCTCTGTTGTGATCCTGGTCAGAGCAGTCAGTGGTGGTAGCCGGGCACCATCTTGCTGTACTGGACTCAGTCCGGTGGAGGCCTTGGTAGCTGTGGACAATTAGTCCTTTGGACTAATCTTTTCCTTGTATCCTGTTCTCTTCATTCTCCCTTGCTCCCGAAGGGATGAGACCAGGCTTTTAAGACCCCAGATGCTACTCACTGAGGTAGAATGTAGAGCATTGTCTTTATAAGCTGTGTCATGCCAATTGAGCTAGATGTTCCCCGAGACCATGGTCCCCAGAGCCCTCCGCCCAGCAACTCAGTCCCTCAGGGAATTTGGATGTGTCTATGGGGCTTCCATGACCTTTCCTTGTACAGGTTGTGCTAGTTTCCCCTGTACTGTGTACTGTCTCATCCTTCACCCAAGATACCACTTATCTATTGTCAGGCTGATGAATTTTTATAGTAACTCTAATTAATCATTTTTTTCTGGGTTTAAGCAAGGTGGGTAGACTTCTAAGAATCAGTGCATGCAGTAAATCTTGCACCCCTTAAAAGGATTTCCAGGTCATTGTTGTGGAGAGGAACCCTGGTGGCACAGTGGTTAAGAGCTTGGCTGTTAACCAAAAGGTTGGCAGTTTCAATCCACCTGCCACTCCTTGGAAACCCTATGGGGCAGTTCTACTTTGTCTTATAGCCTTGCTTTGAATGAGTTGGAATCGACTCAACAGCAATGGGTTTTTTGGTTAGTTGTGGAGAAGATATAAACCCATCCCCATTACTAGTTGCTTCTTTCCTCCACCCTTGGTCCTCCCACCACCCACTCCCACCCACATCTGAATCTGCATTTAGGAACAGCTGCTTACTTCTCACCTCTTTGGAATAGAGATCAAAGACATTGCTGTAGTTAGTTATTGTATCTGTTCTTAAACCATCACTCTCTTTTCATCCAGTCTGCTCCCTGGGTTCCAGGTGCTAGGTCTTTTGAAGAATTAATACGTTTACCCAACCAAACATCTAAACACTTTTCTTCTCTACTTGGTTGGAGTAATTTTCTCTCCTGATTAAAAATATATATATATATAAAAGGGTTTTACAGGCTATAATAATTTCTATTACTGAATATATTTCATTTTAATTTTTTAAATGCTCTTCTAATTTGAATTCAGGTCTTCTGACAGATTTGTCACCTAGGCTGTTTTGAAATATATGATTTTAAATGCATGAAACTCATCCTTTAAAAATGATTTGTGAGTGTACATTTGAAAATGGTTAATGCTTATTTATTACAAATGGAATAATTACAGCTAATGGAACAGTGCCATTTAACATCAGCACGGTGGTGTGGGGGAGCTTGATAATTAGCGGCTCGGTAAGTGCCTTTTTTTAGATTATGGAATGACAGTCACAGAAAACCTTTCTGTAAAGTGCCTCGATGCGCTAAATTCTCTCTTGTTTATTCTTATTGACTATAGACAATGGAATCGGGGGGCATTTGGATTTAATTTGATTTAATCACCACTTGAGTCCTCCTCTGACTTGGTAACCATTTCTTAAGGTAGGCAGGGTAGAAAGCGCTTAGCATAAGGAATAGAATTACTCCACACAACAACTGAATTTCTAAAAGTTCTAAGGTGCTAGACAGAGGTAGCACTGCCCCCTCTGAGCTGGCTGCCCCTCAAGATGTGGGACTGTAAGTTAGTGTTTTAAATTACTGGACTTCTAGTTACTACCTCATCTACTTAGAAAGGACAAGAAAAAATACTTTTAACTTGGTTACTTACCACGCTACACAAACATCGTAAAGCAGCTTTCCTAGAGTAAATATAATTTGCATTTTGGCTTTTCAGCAGAAATCTAAGCCACCTAATGGTACAAGGTGTCATTTTTAGCCTTTTGGCTGTTAAGGGAAAGCCCATCCTCTTCACTCTCCTTTGAGACTCATATATTGGTGTCCTGATAAGAGTAAAAATTCTGGCTCCATCAAACACCTACCTTTCTGATTTCATTTTCTTCCACATCCTAAGTTTGACCAAAGTGTTAACTAAGAAACTCTGTTTAAGCGACTTTCAGGAGGAATGGCCCTAGGAGCTGCATTTAAAATTAAACTTCTGCAGTGCATGAAGTTTATGTATGAAGGCTTACGTAAAATATTGTTTCTTCCCGCTCCTTCTCTTTGAGAGCTAGGTGATTGTGATACTGGACCTAATATTACTCTTAGAACTTCCACTGACATCAATAAGAAAGGAAATAACTGGTAATTTATTCTGAGTCGGGAAGACATTTTCTAAAATGCAGTACAACCCTAATTTAGAATAGAGGGAAAAGGGTTTAAATTAGGTTTTTTATAGTGGTGAGTATTTGCAGACAATGTAGAGATTTATGGATTAATTTGTTTTAAATTAACTTTTATAGGGTGACTAATAGTCCACAGGGATAAACCAGGCTTTCAATTGCCCATGATTTTCAGTCAGATCCTAGGAAGGAGATCATTTCTCTCAGGAAACAGCGACACACTTTTTAAAGTGTGCCATACAATTTTTTTTTTTTTTTGTCAGTGCCCTCAGAAGATAGATAAGTTCCGGGCTATGGGCAAAGATATTCACAGCTGGTCCAGCATTTGAGTCATGTTTTTCTCAGAAAAGGAGAAAGGGCTTGCCCTTAACCCTGGCGGGGATCTTTCAGCAGTTGATTTCACTGTATAACAGACTAGTGGCGCCCAAAGAGTATTCATACAGACAAACGCTCTGCATTATGGACACAGAAAGCTGTTTCTCTACATTTCCTTTGGTCCCAGAAGCACTTATCAGATACCAGATACGGGAGCCAAAAGTTCAGAAAATTAGCATTTGGGACTCTAGCTAAGAGGAATTCAGTATCATTGTCAGAGATGGTAAAATTAGTCTACAACATCTATCTATCTATCTGTCTGTCTGTCTATCTGCCCACCCCATCCATCCATCCACCCATCCATTTATCTGTCCATCCTTCCATCCAAAAATCCATCTGTCTATCCATTCTTTTATTCATTCATCTATCTATATATTTTTTAATATCTACTATACTTTCAGCCTAATGCTAGGACCTGGGAAAGATAATGAGCTTTTGGACTAGAATGATTACATCTATTCGGTCCATTGTAGGTGACAATGCATGTTTCATTAACAAAGCAATTTTATTTACTACATGTTTAAATCTCACAAACAGCCAAAGAGCATACTTTATCTTTTCTGCAGAGGAGGAACAGTGACTTGATGTCCTATCTTTACAGATAATCCAGGATATTCACATGTTTTAATTCAACATTATTCTCTCCCCACTTAGACTATCGTTGTCCTGGACTTTAGATCTGTCTTCTTGTTGTTTTTTAACTCCATAGATTAGATGTTATGTATCATTCCTACTTTGTAGTGTTTTTTTTTTTTTTTTAGCCACATATTTACCAATTTTTTGCTCCCTATTCCTTCTTAAATCTCAGACCATCCTTCAGTTACTAATTTTCTTCTTTTCGAAATAATTTTTTTTTAGAATTTCCTTCAGTGAGGCTTTGTCATTGGTAAATTCTTTTGGTTTTGTTTATCTGGAATTTTTTTTTTTTCATCTTTTTTCTTGAAAGTTGGTTTCACTTGCATGTGATGTTAGGTTGACAGCTATTTTCTCTTAGCATAACGATGACTTTGGAAGACATCGTTCTGTGGAATTTTTGGCCTCCATTGTTGCTGTCGTCTCAATTTTTTTTGGTATGAAATCTGTCCTTTCTTTTCTTGCTGGTTTTAGTCTCTCCTCTTTAACTTGGCTGTTCTGCAATTTTCCTGTGATGTGTTTTAGTGTGTATTTCCTTATATTTGCCCATCTTGGAAAATGTGTTTTCCTGATTCTAAAGATTCAAATCTTACATCGGTTCTGGAAAATTCTCAGTCATTAATTTCAAATCGTCTCCACGCTTTCTATTCACTCCTTGTAGGATTCAGATTAGATATATGTTAGACCTTCTTAACTCAGTCTTCCATGTCTTCTAACTTGTTTTTCATACCTGCCATCTTTTTGGTCTCTGTGGACTCCATTCTTATAATTTCTTTAGATGTACTTTTGGGTTAATTTTCTCTTTAAGAGTATCTAGTCTACGCTTTGACTCATTTGTGGGTGTTTTTCCTATCTTGTGATTTAAGGGTGATAGTTGCTCTGATTTATCAGGGTTATTCTTTTCTTTAGATGTTAAGAAACATTTTGTGTGCCAAAGATATGTATGTGTGTGTGTGTAAACTGTTTATTGAAGTAAAACATACGTACACGGACAGAAAAACTGCACAAATCTTAAGTATACGTCTAGATGAATTTTCATAAAGTGAATACATATTTATAACCACCACCCAGACCCAGAAACAAATTATTACAAGCCCCCTAGAATCCCCACCATGCCACCTCCTGGCACTACCTGGATCCAGGGGTTCATATAGTAATTACTGTTTCCTATCTGGCCTCTTTTGATTAGCATTATGTGTTTGAGATTTATCCATGTTGTTGCTTGTGGCAACGATTTATTTATTCTCCAGTTATGTAGTATTCCATTGTATGGATATACCACAATCTACTTATCTTTTCTTATAGATGGTCACTTGGATTGTTTCTAGCTTCTGTTTATGTAAATAGTGCTTCTAGAAACTTCCTTGAACATTTTGTTTGGTAAGCATATGTTGAGTATTATTATTGAGTTTATGCGTAGCAGAGGAATTGCTTCATCATACATTATGTGTCATTCAGCGCTGGTAGATATCAAGTGTTTTCCAAGTGGTTTTACCAACTTACACTCGTATCGGCAAATGAGTGTTCCAGTCAATCCACATTCTCATGAACTATTTAATTTCAAATATTATAACTTATAGAAGTTTTATTTGATTCTTTTATTTAAAAATTCTATTTGATTTCTTTTCAAATCTGACTGGTCATTAGACATACTTTCAAAAATCTTCTATTTTTATAAATATTACACATTCTTATACTTTTTATGACTGTGGTAATTGCCCTTTTGACAGCAATTTGTTTTTGTGGCTGGATATTGCTCATGGTACGTTATTTCTTTATGTTGTGATTTCTTTTTTAAATTATGAGCTCATTTTTTATGACACTTGTGAGTATAAATTCTCTGAAGCCTAGAGTAAAGGTGTGTTCCCAGTTAGCGTTTGCATTTGTATTTGCCAGATACCTGGGAACACCATCAACATGAAACAAACTTATAGTAAAAGTGGGCTGGAAACCCATATGAAGACTAGTTTGTGGTTATAAATTCTCAGGAGAAATTTTCTTCCCTTCCATCCAGACTCAGTTTTTGAGAGGAAAATTTCCTCTGTGCCTTTTTTGTATGTGGTAGGTTTCTTCCATCATATACCCTTTCACAGAGGTGTAATGTCACTATGGTCACTTGGCATAGCGCTGAGGCCCTCGTGGGGTTGTCTTCTATCAGATTAATCAGTTGGACCAGCTCTAAGCTTGTTCTTTTGACTCCTCAACCCTAAGCAGCTCTCAAAATCTGTTGACAGGTCACAAAAGGTGGACAGATACCCTGGACTTCAACTTTCCCTTACGTCTCTGGATTTATGCTTTCACTTCATTTTTGTTCTCTAAGAATTTCTCTGAATTTCTTGTCAGCTTAGCAATGAGTTTAAAGGAATGTTTAAAATTTTCATTAAAAAATAAGCATGACATTGTTTTCAGTAAGAAAATTGTTTGGAACAACAGTTCTTAAAGTGTAGTCTAGAAGTCCCTGGGGGCCCCTGAGAGCCTTTCAAGGGGTTCACTACGTTCAAACTCTTTTCATAATGATAAATGAGACACTGTTTGCTTTCTTCACTCCCATTGCCTCCTAAGGGCACAGTGGCATGTACAATAGCAACATGGTGCATGATGATGTCATCACTCAAACAGCTAATGGAACGTATGCTTTTGTATTCTTGTGAATTTAAAAAATATCTCAGTCTTAATTTTTAATACAGTAAATATTCATAGATATAATTCATGTAACAAAAGCTTTTTGGAGTCCTTAATAATTTTTAAGAATATAAAGAGGTTCTGAGAGCAAAAATCTAGAGAACCGCTGGTTAGGGCATCCTTTGTGCTATATTTCAGGAAATGGAATTCCTTAAAAACCACAGTATAAAAACCAAACCAAAACCCATTGTTGTCGAGTCAATTCTGACTCATAGAGACCCTACAGGACAGAGCAGAATTGCCCCATAGGGTTTCCAAGGAGTGGCTGGTGGGTTTGAACTGCTGACCTTTTGGTTAGCAGCCACAGAACTTAACCACTGCGCCATCATCAATTTGTGCTATAAGCACTCAGAGATGGAGAAGATTCATCTTGAATTGTTGAAGAAGACTTTATAAAAATATGCAGATTCAGCTTAGTCTGATGGGAAGAAAACCACTTTCAGGAGTCAGAGGCCTGAGTTCTAATCCTTGCTCTGTCACATGCCAGCCATAAGACATTCCACACTGTGGTGAAACGTCGCATTGGTGACCCCAACTAGCCGTAGGTCCTGGTATTCATTCCTCTGTGTAGCCCCCTCCCACAACATCTCTGATCTTCACCATGTGGCTCACTTTGGACAATGAGACAAAGGGCTAGACTATATATAATGAAAGGCCAAATGGAGAGAAACCCTTCCGGATGAGAATTCATCTTGGATATTCCACCCCCAGTCAAGCTCCCATCTGAATCCAATTTCGTGAATGACCTCAGTCTGTACCATACGGAGCAGAAGAACTGCCCAGCTGAACCCCAGCTCAAAGAATTGTAGGAAATAATAAATCATTGTTGTTTTATGTAACTATATTTTGTGGTGGGCTGTTATGCAACTGTAGATAATATATTCTAGCCACTTGTCTCTAAAACTCTTTGGCTTAAAAATAGGAGTGGAAACATTTGTCTTACCCACCCCAGAAGGCTTGTATGGAGATCTAATGAGTTAATAAATGTGAGGTACAGTTACTCTTTTTCCAATGAGCTACGTATGACTAAACACTGAGGTTCTTTCAATACATACAAACTAGGTTGACTGTTTTGACCGGTCAAATCAATCTCTTCAAGAAAAAAAAAAAATCTTACAATTCAATTTTTGACTGACTTCATTATTGTTTTGACCTCTCTGACTTTTTTTGGTAGAGTTAGACTTTTTTTTTTTTTAACTGAATAACTTGACTTAGCCAGTTTAGTTAATCAAAATAATCAAAACAGTTTGGGTGTATCGAAACAGTCTGTGTGTGATATTTTCCACTTATTTAACTTTAGTGGGAAATTATGTGACAGAGGCTCATATATGCATAGCAAATATGGGTATAAAGTTCTATTTATACACAACTTCAAATTACAGTATAGATTATAGCAGCAATTGTTCAGTAACAGGAAAAAAATATAGTTAGTTTTTATTTCCCAATGGCATGCTACATTATAAGTCCATTAGCAGGTGCATATGTTATTGCTGTAATTCTAATAACTGCCATATATTATTATGGCAATAATAATGTAATTCTTATAGTATGCAATATGTAATTTATTGAACATTGCTGGAATTTATTTTTAAATTGTAAATTTGCCTTGTTTTTCAGTACTAGAACTCCCCATGTCTTGCTTTGGGAGTCTAGTCATATTCCTTTTGTTTGAATAAGTTGTCAGAAGCGCATGTCTGAGAAGAGTGCATGCGAGCGAATGTTGAAGCTTAGCAGTCATTAAAATCCTGGGTTAGAAGTGAAGTGAATGATTGGAATGCGGGTTGAGTAGGTCCATTCATATATGTCATATTGATACTACCAGAGCTGCTGACTAGCTGATTCAAATATAAGCCACCATTATTGGAGTGTTCATAGATATTCTACTGCGCTTAGGGTTATGACAGATGAAGCTTTCCTTATGAATTGTCAAAAGGATCACAAACCCCTCCACTGCTTCTATTTCTTTCACCAGTAGCCTGCTTTCTTTCTTCCTTTTTTTCCTTTTAATGCCCTTTGAATATAGTTCTTCAAAATCCTACATTACAAAAGGCAATGCAAAAAGCTCTTGAGTTTGCTTGTCTGTTCCCAAACTGGAATGATTCTAAACTCTTCCAAGAAGGTAGCTGTCTGTATTTTTCTTTTAGAGGTCTAGATAAAAACAAAATAAAATAAAATAAAATGGTCATACTTGTTTCAATATCTTTAACTCACTTCTTTTTTTTTCCAACATTTTTCAGATGTCCAGATTGACGATGTCAGTTATATTAAGCATGCTATGCCACCATTACCCATAAAAGTTGCAAGGCCCCCATCTCCACGAACAGAAACTCACTGCTTCCTAAAAAATGACTCCCTCTCTTCCCTTCCCTCCCACCCCAGACAACCACAGATAAACTTTGTTCTCCATGTATTTGCCTATTCTTTTTATTTCATATGGATCATATAATATTTGTCCTTTTTTGATTGATTTATTTCCACTCAGCATAATGTTTTCAAGATTCATCCATGTCATAGCATGTATCAGGACTTCATTTCCTCTTTATGACTGAATAATATTCCATTGTTATATATGTACCACATTTTGGTTATCCATTTATTTAATGATGGACATTTAGGTTGTTTCCACCCTTTGGTTATTGTGAATAGTGCTTCAAAGAACATTGGTGTACTTTAACTCACTTCTTGAAGGAGTTCTTTTTGATTAATTATCCAAATATATTCCAGTTTAAACCTGCTTCTTCAATTAGTAGAACTGAAATCCTTCAAATTGTAATGCAAACATAATGACTTAGTTTAGTATAAAATAAGGCCTTCTTATTGTGTTTAAACCAATCTACTTTAGTGTCAGGAGAGGCAGCCTGCCATGGGTGCTGAGTGTCCCTGCATGTCCTTGCTGAGTGTAACAAACTGCAAGCCCTAACTGTCCTCTGACCCTGCCCCCACTCTATAGCTAGTCACATAGACAGTTAATAGGTCAAGGGAACCACAGTCGACTCGTGTACCATACAACTCCCTTCGTTGTTTTTCTTCTTCACTCAAACAAACAAAAAACCCTATTTCTTTAGACTTTCGTATTAGCAATCTCTCTTTACTTAGTTGCCCCTTCTCTAGCTCTTTTCCTAAATTAAAATATCTGTCTTGAGTGAAGGAGTATCAGACTTTACTCTTAATAGAGCCTGACCAATGTTCGGTGGACAGGTATCAACTAAAACCTCTGCCGTTTTACATTACCATTCCTGTTCTTTCAGATCCACACTTGTTGTATTAGGCAGTTATTCATTCTTTCATTTATTCAACAAGTATTTATTGAGTGCCAGCACACTTAATGGAGCCCTGGTGATGCAGTGGTTAAAGCTCTCAGCTGCTAACTGAAAGGTCCACAATTCAAACCCACCAGCTCCACAGGAAAAAGATGTGGCAGTCTGCTTTTGTAAAGACTTATACCCTTGGAAAACCTATGGGGCAGCTCTGCTCTGTCCTATAGGGTGACTATGAGTTGGAATCAACTTGACAGCAGTAGGTTTGGGTTTTGGTTTATGCATTTAATAGCTAACCCCTACAGGGATACACGGAGCCCTGGTGGCGCAGTGGTTAAGAGCCATGGCTGCTAACCAAAAAGGTCAGCAATTCAAGTCCACCAGCCACTCCTTGGAAACCCTGCGGGGCACTCCTAGTCTGTCATATATGGTCGCTATGGGTCAGAATAGATTCAACAACAACAGAGGATACAAAGAGAATCAGCATAAGCCTCAACTTCAGACATCTTACGTCCCTCAAAGCTAGTCAATATGTAATTTGACTATGCTTCAGGCCCCATCTGCTGTGGGTAGAAAAGATAGTGGAGTCCTGGTGGCACAGTGGTTAAGAGTTCAGCTGCTAACCAAAAGGTCAGCAGTTTGAATCCACCAGTCGCTCCTTGGAAGCCGTGTGGGGCAGTTCTACTCTGTCTTGTAGGGTTGCTATGAATTGGAATCTACTCGACGGCAACGGGTTTTGGTCATAAAAGGCCTGCATGTCAGAGTATAGGTGGAAATATCTGCTGAAGGTTAAAGTTTTGGAGTTGATGTGTTCAGAAAGGTTCGTTAGATAGGAACATGTAGAATGGATTAAAGAAAGAAGTAGAGTCTTTTTTCAAAGGTTATGTAATAAAAGTCCACAAACCCTTGAAGTCAGATGTATTTTGAAATTCAGAATTTTCTAGATTTTAGAAAGGTACTATGAGGCATACACAATAGCACACAGATCTGGAGAAGCTCCCTGTAATCAAACACCTCAATGTTTCTCCAGAGAAATTCACATTAAATATTATAAACCATGTCTATAGAAAGTCTCACGTCACTCTAGACCATAAAAAAAATTGAGCTATCAGAACTTTTTGTGCTTCACAAGTATAGATAATGGTCTGTGGATGCAGAAGCCTGGGCTAGAGGAAGTATTTCCATGAATCAGTGAAATAAAGAGGAAGAGTGGATGTAAGAGATATTAAAAAGGTAGTACTGGTGAAGCTTGTCATTCAGTTAAATATTGAGGCAGGATAGGAAGTGTGCCAACAATGACTCTGAGGTTTTGAGTCTAGGGGGCTGGGCAGATGGTGAGGCCATTAACAGAAAAGACAGGACATAGGAGGAGGGGACTGCTTGGCAGGGGGTGGAAATGGGAGGAGATGATGATTAATTCAACTTGAAATATACAAATCTCCAGGACATTACGAACCTGCCTGAAATTAGCATGATTAAAGGTGCCTCTCACAGTGTTTTGGTGAGTATGTGATGGGGAACTAAATTAAAAATCAGTAGCCTTTTCGCATATAACATATTTCATTAATCAACTTTGAAAATTGAAACCGTCCAGCCTAAAAAGTCACCCCAGAATCGTCATATAAGAAAATGGCACAAGTGTTATTGGTATTCTAAAATTGGAAACAATTGTAAAGAGAATACTTAAGTTTCAATATTCTACCTGGATCAAAATGGGGCTATTTTAATCTATTTCTGCAACGCTGTTTGAAACAATAAATAAAGGATTATGGCTCAGTTTATCAAACTATGTGTCCCATTTTGGATAATAACTCTATATTACTGATCAGTATTTTAAACATTATCATTTGTTTGAGCTATCAAGTAGCTGGACCTTCAAACATCACATTCTTAAACAGGAATGAAGTGTGGCCTAAAATTATCAGAAAAATATTTGTTTTAAACTCATGTACACATCTAGGAATGGTGTAACTATCTTTTAACTATTTATATCTGCAAAGAGAGAGTGATGAAACATTATTTAGCTTATATGACATACTGACCAAAAAAAAAAATTTCAATTTTTGCTATTTTGTTCCGTATCAGCCAATATGTTCCATATGGTTCGCATCTTTCACAACTGTCTATTTAAAAGCCCCTTGATAGAGGTGAATGAATATATCGCTGGTTTGTAGGAACCAATCTTATCAAATGTTTCTAGTCCTGCTCTTCAACAGCTCTCTTGCTACCTAGCAGTCTTTATTTCCTTCACTGCCTTTATGTAGGGGTGCATCTTTAACTGTGAATTCTTTGGTTAGCTCCTCCTGTCACCACGTCTGATGACTGGTGGCAATTAAGCTACTGAAGCAACCAATGTGTGGTGAGGTTCCGATACAGAGCATGTAATCACACGATAAGGGGATGAGCAAGGGATGGCAGATAAGTTTGACTTATAGCTTAGTATGAGGACTGCATTTCAAATCCTCAAACACTGTATTTTAAAACCCGTCGCCATCAAGCAATTTCCAACTCATGGAAACCCCATGTAAACCCGTTGCTGTTGAGTCGATTCGGTCTCATGGAGACCCTATAGGACAGAGTAGAACTGTCCCACAGGGTTTCCAGGGAGCGACTGGTGGATTTGACCTGCCAACCTTTTGGTTAGTAGCCTGAACTTTTAACCACTGCACCACCAGGACTCCACCCCATGTAAAGTCATCCTTAAAACAGGAAGAGTCTCAAATAATGAATATGTGTTTTCATACCTTTTTAAAAGAAATCTTTTCTTTTTTCTGGGAAAATAGAGAAATATGGTATTAAACATTGTTCACTAACACGATTTTGCTTTTAACTACATTGTTTTCATGTAAATACATTTGGACTACCTTTATAGTTAGTGCCCTCTTAGAAAGTATTTTCCAGAAAGTAAACTTCCTATTTGATAGGGCTGTTAATTTTTATCACCATTTTAAGCTTGTAACTGTCATGACATCCTAGAGTTCCTCACCCTAATCAAGGATATTGGCTCAAGAAAATGCCTTTAAAATTTTAGAAGAAAAAAATGTTACAGAACATTCCAAAGAGATGGTTCTCTTTCAGTGTAGAAGGTGATATTGTTTGTAATACTATAACAATGACAATCTTTCTGCATTATAGTTAGAAAAAAAGGCAGTGGCCCGTGTGTTCAAGACCAGATAACCAAACCAGCTGCTGTCAAATGAACTCCAACTCATGGTGACCCCATGTATGTCAGAGTAGAGCTGTACTCCACAGGATTTTCGATGGCTGATTTTTCAGAAGTAGATCTTTAGACCTTTCTTCCAAGGTTCCTCTGGGTGGACTCGAACCCCTAACCTTTCTGTTAGCAGCTGAGTGCGTTAACCATTTGCACCACCCAAGGGTTCTTGTGTACAAGACAGAGAAATGCAAATACAATCTTTAAAAATATGTTCTTTTATCCCAAAAGCCTCACCACCTCACCTCTAGAGCTCAGGCTATGATAATGGTTTTGACCTTCTCTCTGCTCAGACGTGACCTTAACTGTAGGGGAGTGACCTTCAAGATCCAGGGTGCCCTGAAGGCTGTTTGGCCATTGTCCTCCTTCATACAGAGGAAGGGAAAGAGCCAGTGCATTTCAGTGGCTTTATGCTATGCATACTCAGGTGCAGCGGCTAGGACCTTTGAGAAAAAGATGAAAAGATCTCACAGCAGGGAGAATTTGGGCTCCATTTAGGGAAAATGCCCCAATAAAAGGAATGTAAGGCCCTGCCACGTATTACCAGGGGATTCGGTGGAATCTCATTATCTGGTGATTTTAATGACTAAAGTACAACGATTTTTTTGTAGGATAATTGATGTAAAGTGCTGCCCAGAAGCTGAGGGATGAAAGACTCCGCCTTCACAGATCTTTTCATGCCCTTCTGTTCTGTGATTTGTGAATTATATTATTTAGCAGAAATAATAAAGAACTAAATATGCTTTTTTTTTTGTGCATAGCATTAACTACCTTTGTGTGTCAGTGTGGTACCTGCCAATTACTTGCATTAAGGTAAATGACTAAAATATACAAATTAAGTTATGAACACACTCCTACATTTAACAGATTAACTAAGAACCTGTGAAGATTTCAAGGGTGTATTAAATGCATGAGAACCATTTCCTTGATCCTGAACTTGTGGCCTACTTTTTTTTATTTTTCAAAGATGTGTGGTCTTAGAGCTCTGACTATGTCCTGGGTGCAGCAAAAGGAATTTAATGTGCATGGAGCAAATGTGTGATCCCCAGGCAACGTGCTTTTGGGAGGCACTATCACAATTAATCTTCGTAATACCCTAGACCAAGGGGCAGCAAACTCATTCTGTAAAGGGAAAGACAGTATAAATATTTTAGGCTTTATGGGACACAAGTGAGCCCTGGTGGCACAGTGGTTAAAGCACTCAGCTGCTAACCAAAAGGGCGGTGGTTTGAACCTACCAGCAGCTCCACGGGAGAAAGATGTGGCAGTCTGCTTCCATAAGGATTTACACTCTTGGAAATTCTATGGGGCCATTCTACTCTGTCCTATAGGGTCACTATGAGTCAGAATCAACTTGAAAGCAGTGGGTTACTGGACAGGAGGTGTCTGTCCCAACTACTCAACTCTGCCATTGTAGCTTTACAACACAAACAAACAGGCATGGCTGCATTCCAGTAAGACTTCATTTACAAGAACAGGCAGCAGGCTGGATTTGGCCTACGGGTCACAGTTTTCTAACCTCTGACCTCGTGATAAGTATTATTACTGCTGTCCCTGGGTGGCACAAGTGGTTAAGCACTCGACTGATAACCAAAAGGTTAGAGGCTCAAATTTACCCAGAGGCTCCTTGGAAGAAAGGCCTAGTGACCTATTTGAAAAATCAGCAATTGAAAACCCTATAAAGCACAGTTCTACTCTGACACACGTGGGATCCCAGTGAGTTGGAATCAACCTGATAGCTACTGGTTAAGGTTATTATTACTGCCACTTGTGGAAGAGAGAACTGAAACCCAAAAAGGTTATCTTACTTACCCGAAGTCTCACGGTAAATGGTGGATTGTGGATTCATATTAGTTAATGCTAGTTAAAGTTATTTAAAATACATTAGTGAAGAAACTAGAGTGGTCTAGAAAATTCAATAGTTTTTTCTTTACTTTTTAATGGCTTCTTATGGAAGCACTAGATAGTAACTTTTTAAAAATTTTATTTATTTTGTTGTTGAGAATATGCACAGCAAAACATACACCAGCCAGGGGGACCTCATACCACCAAGAAAGAAGCACTGGGAGCAGAGCGCATCCTTTGGACCTGAGGTTCCTGTTCAGAGAAGCTCCTAGTCCAGGGGAAGACTGATGATGAGGACCTTCCTCCAAAGCCGACAGAGAGAGAAAGCCTTCCCCTGAAGCTAACATCCTGAATTTGGACTTCTAGCCTACTAGACTGTGAGAAAATAAATTTCTCTTTGTGAAAGCCAAAAAAAAAAAAAAAAAAATACACCAGCCAATTCAACAGTTTCTACATGTACCATTTAGTTGCATTGATTACGTTCTTCAAGTTGTGCGACCATTCTCACCCTCCTTTTCTGAGTTCATCATTAACATAAATTTCCTGCCCCCTATAGTTCCTATCTAATCTTTCAATTTGCTGTTGTTAATATGATCCCGTATAAACAGTTCTTAAAAGAGCATAATGCTCATGGCAGACATTTTTTACTCATAAACCTAAACTATTGTTTGGTTTTAAGAAGACCTCAGGGGATATTTTTGGTTAAAGGTTTAAAGATTATCTCAGGGCAATAGTTTCAGGGGTTCATCCAGCATCCATGGTTCGAGAAAGTCTGGAGTCCATGAGAATTTTAAATTCTGTTCTGTATTTTCCCCCTTTTGATCAGGATTCTTCTATGGAATCTGTGATGAAAATGTTCAGTAATGGTAGCCGGTCATCATCCAGTTCTAATGGTCTCATGGCAAAGGAGGCAGATGTTCATGGAGGCAATTAGTCATACATTTTATATCCTCTTTCTATTCCTGATGCTCCTTCTTCCTCTGTTGCTCCAGGTGAGTATAGACCAATTGCTGTATCTTGGATGGCCACTTGCAAGCTTTTAAGACCTTAGACACTATGCAATGAACTAGGAGGTAGAAGAGAAGCATTAAACAAGTTATTAGGCCAATTAACTTCCAAACCAAGAAACTAAATCCCATGAGGGTTTTGGTTGCACGTAAGCAGACTCAGCAGCTATTCTTTTTTTTTTTCTGTCATTATGGTAACTATGTTTATCACACAACTTTCACCAGTTCAGCTTTTTACAGGTATATGACTTATTGACAGCCGTTACAATAACTGGCTGTTATAAGTACCTCCAACATGCTCTCTTCTGAGGAGTTCTGTTCTCCCCAGAGCCCTACTGAGTTGTGCTGGTGTCTGTGCCCCTGCCCCTTGGAAGATTTCATTAGACCAAGTATGGGCACTTGACCTATCTGTCTAGCTTTCAATAATTTATGGCTTTTCTGGTCTAATGTGAATTGGAATGAATCCAATGGATTCCTCTGTTGGGAATTTGGTCCTGGAGAAACAGGAAAGTCGTGATTGGAAAGGGTTACTAGAGCTGGAAGGTTATGAGGGAAGGTTATTTTTTAGCCTCAGAATAAGAGTCAGTTGAGGAAGCTTAGGAAGGGGAGTGGAAGTGTAGCCTCTAATTAACACGAGAGAAGATTTCGTTGCTGAATTTTCAGTTGCTGATTCCAGTCCTTCTGAAGCCCAGATGTACTTTGTATGAGTCTATGCATATCCACCCTTTCGATGAAACATCCCAACTGATACTCCGTTAATTCCTGAAGCCTCGTTTTTTGCTAGTGCCTTCAGTGCAGCTTGGACTTCTTCCTTCAATACCATCGATTCTTGATCATATGCTGCTTCCTGAAATGGCTGAACATCGATTAATTCTTTTTGGTACAGTGACTCTGTTTATTCCTTCCATCTTCTTTTGATGCTTCCTGTGTTGTACAGTATTTTGCTCATGGAATCATTTAATATTGCAACTCAAGGCTTCAATTTTTTCTTCAGTTCTTTCGGCTTGAGAAATGAGAAATGCTGAGTGTGTTCTTCCCGTTTGGTTTTCTAACTCCAGGTCTTTGCACATTTCATTACACTTTGTCTTCTTGAGCCATCCTTTGAAATCTTCTGTTCAGTTCTTTTACCTCATCATTTCTTTCATTTGTTTCAACAAACACAGATGTAGCACTGGAGATGCTCACTCATCTACGCCAAGAAATTTGGAAGACAGCTACCTGACCAACTGACTGGAGGAGATCCACATTTGTGCCCATTCCAGAGAAAGGTGACCCAACAGAATGCAGAAATTATCAAACAATATCATTAATATCACACACAAGTAAAATTTTGATGAAGATAATTCAAAAATGATTGCAGCAATACATCAACAGGGAACTTGCAGAAATTCAAGCCAATTCAAAGAGGATGTAGAACGAGGGATATCACTGCTGATGTGAGATGAATCATTAGCTGAAAGCAGAGAATATCAGAAAGATGTTTACCTGTGTTTTATTGACTATGCAAAGGCAATCAACTATGTGGATCATAACAAATCATGAAGAATGGGAATTCCAGAACACTTAACTGTGCTCATGTGGAACCTGTACGTTGACCAAGAGGCAGTCATTTGAACAGAAGAAGGGGATATTGCATGGTCTAAAGTCAGGAAACGGATGCGTCAGGACTCTATCCTTTCACCATACTTATTCAATCTGAATGCTGATAAAATAGTCTGAGAAGCTGTACTATATGAAGAAGTACATGGCATCAGGATTGGTGGTAGACTTATTAACAACCTGCGATATGCAGATGACACAGCCTTTCTTGCTGAAAATGAAGAGGACTTGAAGCACTTACTGATGAAGATCAAAGACTACAGCCTTCAGTATGGATTACAGCTCAACGTGAAGAAAACAAAAATCCTCACAACTGTACTCATAAGCCACATCATGATAAATGAAGAAAATATAGAAGTTTTCAAGGATTTCATTTTACTTGGATCTACAATCAATGCCCATAGAAGCAGCAGTCAAGAAATCAAACAACTCATTGCATTAGGCAAATCTGCTTCAAAAGACCGCTTTAAAATGGTGAAAAGCAAAGATGTCACTTTGAGGATTAAGGTGTGCCTGACACAAGCGTTGGTGTTTTCACCTGCCTCATACGCATACAAAAGCTGGATGATGAATAAGGAAGATGGAAGAAGAATTGATGCCTTTGAATTACAGCGTTGGCAAAGAATATTGAATATGCCACGGACTGCCAGAAGAACGAACAAGTCTGTCTTGGAAGAAGTACAGCCAGCGTGCTCCTTGGAAGCGAGGATGCTGAGACTTCATCTCACGTACTTTGGATATGTTATCAGGAGGGACCAGTCCCTGGAGAAGGACATTATGCTTGGTAAGGTGGAGGGTCAGCAAAAAAGAGGAAGACCCTCTACGAGGTGAATTGACACAATGGCTGCAACAATGGGCTTAAACATAGCAACGATTGTGAGGATGGTGCAGGACCTGGCAGTGTTTCGTTCTGTTGTACATAGGGTCACTATGAGTGGGAACCTACTCGATGGCACTTAACAACAACAACATGCATGTCCTTAAGGAGCCCTGGTGGCACAGTGGTTAAGTGCTCAGCCCCTAACGAGAAGATTGGTGATTTAAACCTACCAGTTGTTCTTTCTATATGGCAGTCTGCTTTCATAACGGGGCAGTTCTACTCTGTCCTTTAGGGTCCCTATGAGTTGGAATCGATGCAATGGCAACTGGTTAGGCATGTCTGTGTGGTATCAGTAAAACAAATGCCCCTTTGTTTAATCCTAGCTAAGTGGGACTCTATTCTGTGAATTATAAGGGCTTAGATTAGCCAATGAAGTTATGAGGTTTTTTGTTTTTTTTTTTTAATTCAACTTGATAAAATGACATCCCTGTGTCTCCCTCTGGAAGTTTGGGAGAGCGGGAACTTTAGGAGTGAGAATATCAAAGTCCAAATCATGGCTCCTTAAGTTTGTTCTTCAGTGGATAGGCTTGCCCAAGGCTAAATAACAGTGCGTAAAGGGTTGGGTTTATGGCTTTTCTAAGTGATGTTTTTGTTCCTCCTTCTTTTCAAGTTTTGTGAATCTAGAGGGAAAAATATACGGAACTGGAAGAAAATGGTGAAGGGGCAAGTCATCAGCTGTGTGGTGCTGTCTCACTCTTCTCTGGTTCTCTTAATATTGGTGTAGCCGTGATATGAAAAGAGAATGCCAGAAACCTGCACCAATGTTCCCAGCTATTGGACACAATATGTAAGTGGGGATCTCAATCCATCCGTGGGGACCATCCACCCCTCTTCTCCAAGCTCTCTTCCTTGATAGATATATCTAATTTGGTATTATAGATCTTGTTTTTTCTCGTCCCTGTCTTAACTATCATTATAGGTTAAAAAATATTTTAGCACACATGTTTCTGTGCCATTAGCTGACTTAAGATATAAATTTACTATGTCTGATTACAATAAATGTGATGCTTGTGGTGCATTTCCCATGTCCCTTTGGCCCACCTGATTTCAAGGCAGCCATGGTAGACAGCTTCCTCTACTTGCAAATGTCCCACATGACGCATGTGCTGAACTTCTCCCCATTTTGCTTTCTCTGAAGCTGTGAGAGAGTAGCAGGTAGAACAAGACAGGTATATCTCAGAGGTGCAGAGTTGATGTTCCCTGGAACTATCTTCAGCCAAAGGGGAGTGGAAATCAGTGGATAAATGCCCAAGGCGTCCTGTCCTCCAAGGGATCAACCATGAAGAGTGTTCTTAGGCAATTCCTCAGAAAATTCCCATTAGAAATGAGTCCTAGTTTCCTACTGTGCTAACCAATTTATTAGTATTCCCTCTTGGCTGTTCTCATTGCCTGTTTCACTTTCTCCACTGCAAATCTACTTCCTGGGATCACCTCCAAAATAAACTGCTTGCACCCAACTCTTTGTCACAGGTCTGCTTTGGGGAGGAGCCCACTTTAACAGTTTATGGTCATAAATCAGACTTTCTATTCTCTTGATCTCGAAGTGTGTCACTGTAAGGTGCTAGGGTGGTAATTGGTAGAACAGCTCATGAGAGAAAATACCCACCTAAAAAAATCTCTCTCTCCCACACCGAGTCACACAGATCATTTTTTTTCATACATTTCAGTATATTTTACTAGCTTAAAGAAACTGTTTATCTAACGTCTTTTCTAAAAAGTACTCATTGATTCAATCCCAAATGATTACACAAAGCCTCTGCATGGGGGCAGTAGTGGTTCAGTGCTAAAGTTCTCTCCTTTTGTGCAGGAGAAAACCAAAAAAACCAAACCCGTTGCCATCAAGTCAATTCCAACTCATAGCGACCCTATAGGACAGAGTAGAACTGCCCCATGGAGTTTCCAAGGAGGATCTAGTGGATTTGAACTCCCAAACTTTGTTTTTATTATTTTTTTTAAGTCTTCTTTTTTTTTAATTTATTTTTTATTTTTTCCCATACAAAATTTATACATACATTGTTATGTGACTCTAATTGCTCTCCCCATACTGTGACAGCAGACTCCTCCTCTCCACCCATGATTCCCCATGTCCATTCAACCAGCTCCTAACCCTCTCTGCCTTCCCATCTCACCTCCGGACAGAAGGTGCCCGTTTAGTCTCCTGTATTTACGTGAGCTAAGAGGCACACTCCTCATGAGTAGCACTTCACCTCTCACAGTCCAGTACAATCCCTATCTGAAGCGTTGGCCTCAGAAATTGTTTTAGTTTTGGGCTGATAGAGAATCCAGGGACCATGGTTTCTGGGATTCCTCCAGTCTCAGTCAGACCATTAAGTCTGGTATTCTTACTAGAATTTGAGTTCTGCACCCCACCTTTCTCCTTCTCCATCAGGAACTCCTCTGTTGTGTTCCCTCTCAGGGTGGTCATTGGTGGTAGCCGGGCACTATCTAGTTCTTCTGGTCTCAGGCTGACGGAGTCTCTGGTTTATGTGGCCCTTTCTGTCTCTTGGGCTAATACTTTCCTTGTGTCTTTGGTGTTCTTAATTCTCCCTTTCTCTCTGGTTGGGACCAATTGATGCATCTTAGATGGCCGCTTGCAAGCTTTTAAGACCCCAGACACCACTCACTAAAGTAGGATGCAGAATATTTTCTTAATAAGCTTTGTTATGCCAATTGACCTAGATGTCCCCTGAAAGCATGGTCCCCAGACCCCTACCCCTGCTACTCTGTCCCTCAAAGTGTTTGATTATATTCAGGAAACTTCTTAGCTTTGGTTTAGTCCAGTTGTGCTGACTTCCCCTGTAGCGTGTGCTGTCCTTCCCTTCACCTAAGGTAATTCTTATCTACTATCTAGTTAGTAAATGATCTCACCCTCCCTTCCTACCCTTGTAACCATCAAAGAATGTTTTCTTCTGTGTTTAAAGCTTTTCTGGAGTTCGTATGATAGTGGTCTTATGCAATATTTGTCCTTCTGTAACTGACTAAATTCACTCAGCATAATGACCTCCCAGTTTCCTGCATGTTATAAGATGTTTCACAGCTTCATCCTTGTTGTCTATCGTTGCGAAGTATTCCATTCCGTGGATATACCATAATTTGTTTATCCTTTTGTCCATTGATGGGTACCTAGCTTGTTTCCATCTTTTTGCTAGAGTGAACAGTGCTGCAATGAACATGAGTGTGCATATATATCTACTTGTGTGATGGCTCTTATTTCTCTAGGATATATTCCGAGGATCAGGATTGCTGGATCATATGGTACTTCTATTTCTAGCTTTTTAAGGAAGCACCAAATCGATTTCCAAAGTGGTTCTACCATTTTACCTTCCCACCAACAGTATATAAGTGTTCCAGTCTCTCCACAACCTCTCCAGCATTTATTATTTTGTGTTTTTTGGATTAATGCTAGCCTTGTTGGGGTGAGAAGATATCTCATTGTAGTTTTGATCTGCATTTCTCTAATGGCTAATGATTGTGAGCATTTCTTCATGTGTCAGTTAGCCGCCTGAATATCTTCTTTGGTGAAGTGCCTATTCGTATCCTTTGCCCATATTTTAGTTGGGTTATTTGTCTTCTTGATGTTGAGGTTTTGCGGTATATTGTAGATTTTAGAGGTTAGACGCTGATCAGATTTGTCGTAGCCCAAATTTTTTTCCCAGTCTGTAGATTGTCTTTTACTCTTTTGGTGAAGTCTTTCAGTAAGCGTAAGTGTTTGATTTTTAGGAGCTCCCAGTTATCTAGTCTCTCTTCTGGTGCTTGTGCATTGTTCCTTATGGTTCGTATTGTGTTTATGCCATGTATTAGGGCTCCAAGCGTTGTCCCTATTTTTTCTTCTATGATCTTTATCGTTTTCAATTTTATATTTAAGTCTTTGATCCATTCTGAGTTAGTTTTTGTGCATGGTGTGAGGTATGGGTCTTGTTTCAGTTTTATATCCAGTGTCTTTTCCCCAGGTAACAGACTTTGGGCCTTTGTCAAATATCAGCTGCTCAAAGGTGGATGAATTTATGTCTGGATTCTCAGTACTGTTCTGTTGGTCTATGTATCTGTTGTACCAGTACCAGGCTCTTTTGACTAACGTGGCAGTATAACAGGTTCTAAAATCAGGTAGTGTGAGGCCTCCCACTTTGTTCTTCTTCTTGAGTGATGCTTTACTTATTTGGGGCCTCTTCCTTTTCCATTTGAAGTTGATGATTTGTTTCTCCATCTCATTAAAAAATGCCATTGGAGTTTGGACTGGGATTCCATTGTATCTGTAGATTGCTTTGGGCAGAATTGACATTTTCACAATGTTGAATCTACCTATCCATGAGCAAGGTATGTTTTTCCACTTATTCAGGTCTCTTTTGGTTTCTTACAGTAGTGTCTTGTAGTTTTCATTGTATAGGTCTTCTATGTCTCTGGTTAGATTTATCCCGAAGTATTTTATGGGCTATTGTAAATGGTATTGATTTGGTGATTTCCTCTTCAAGGTTCTCTTTGTTGGTGTAAAGGAATCCAACTGATTTTTTTATGTTTATCTTGTATCCTAATACTTTGCTGAAATCTTTCATTAGTTCCAGTAGTTTTCTTGTGGATTATTTGGGGTTTTCTGTCTATAAGATCATATCATCTGCAAATAGAGATACTTTGACTTCTTCTCTACCTATTTGGAGGAACTTTATTTCTTTTTCTAGCCTAATTGCTCTGGCTAGGACCTCTAGCACAATGTTGAATAAGAGTGGGGATAGAGGACATCCTTGTCTGGTTCCCATTCTCAAGGGGAATGCTTTCAAAGTCTCTCCATTTAGTATGATGTTGGCTGTTGGCTTTGTATAAATACCCTTAATTATATTGAGGAATTTCCCTTCTATTCCTATTTTGTTGAGAGTTTTCATCATGAATGGGTGTTGGACTTTGTCAAATGCCTTTTCTGCATCGATTGATAAGATCATGTGATTCTTGTCTTTTGTTTTATTTATGTGGTAGATTACATTGATTGTTTTTCTAATGTTGAACCATCCCTGCATACCTAGTATAAATCCCACTTGATCAAGGTGAATTACTTTTTTGATATGTTGCTGAATTCTATTGGCTAAAATTTTGTTGAGGATTTTTGCATCAATGTTCATGAGGGATATTGTTCTGTAATTTTTCTTTTTTTGTGGTGTCTTTACCTGGTTTTGGTATCAGGGTTATGCTGCCTTCATAGAATGAGTTTGGGAGTATTCCATCCTTTTCTATGCTCTGAAATACCGTTAGTAGTAGTGGTGTAAACTCTTCTCTGAAGGTTTGGTAGAATTCTCCAGTGAAGCCATCCGGGCCAGTGCTTTTTTTTTTTGTTGGGAGTTTTTTAATTACCTTTTCAATCTCTTCTTTTGTTATGGGTTTATTTAGTTGTTCTACCGCTGTTTGTGTTGGTTTAGGTAGGTAGTGAGTTTCTAGAAATTTGTCCATTTCCTCTAGGTTTTCAAATCTGTTAGAGTACAATTTTTCATAGTATTCTGTTATGATTCTGTACATTTCAGTCGGGTCTGTTGTGCTCTCACCCATCTCCTTCCCTATTCGGGTTATCTGCTTCCTCTCCTGTTTTTCTTTTGCCATTTGGCCAATGGTTTATCAATTTTGTTGATCTTTTCAAAGAACCAGCTTTTGGTCTTGTTAACTCTTTCAATTGTTTTTCTATTCTCTATTTCATTTAATTCTGCTCTAATTCTTATTATTTCCTTTCTTCTGGTGCCTGGGGGCTTCTTCTGCTGTTCTCTTTCTACTTGTTCCAGTTGTAGGATTAATGTTTTGATTATGGCCCTTTCTTCTTTTTGGATGTGTGCATTTATTGCTATAAACTGACCTCTGAGCACTGCTTTAAGTAGGATGTGTTTTCAGTCTTGTTTGATTCTATGAATTTCTTTATTCCATCCTTAATTTCTTCTATAACTCAGTGGTTGTTGAGCAAGGTGTTGTTCAGTTTCCATGTGTTTTTTCCTTGCTTTTTCTGTTGTTGGTTTCTGCTTTTATGGCTTTATGGTAAGAAAATATGCTTTGTAATATTTCGATGCTTTGGATTTTGTTGAGGCTTGCTTTATGGCCTAATATGTGGTCTATTCCGGAGAATGTTCCCTGTGCGCTGGAAAAGAAAGTATACTTGGCTGCTGCTGGGTGGAGTGTTTGGTATATGTCTATGAGATCAAGTTGGTTGATTATAGCATTTAGCTCTTCCGTGTCTTTGTTGAGCTTCCTTCTGGATGTTCTGTTGTTCACCGAAAGTGGCGTGCGAAGTCTCCTACTAGTATTGTGGAGCGGTCTATCTCTCTTTTCAGTGCTGTTAGAGTTTCTTTTATGTATTTTGGAGCCTTCTCGTTGGGTGGTAAATATTTATTATAGTTATATCCTCCTGGTGTATTGACCCTTTAACCATTACATAGTGTCCTTCCTTATCCTTTGTGGTGGATTTTACTTTAAAGTCTATTTTGTCAGAGATTAATATTGCCACTCCTGATCTTTTTTGAGTGTTATTTGCTTGATATGTATTTTTCCATCCTTTGAGTTTTAGTTTGTTTGTGTCTTTAAGTCTAAGGTATGTCTCTTGTAGACAGTATATGGATGGATCGTGTTTTTTTATCCAATGCGCCACTCTCTGTCTCTTTATTGGTGCATTTAGTCCATTTGCATTAAGCGTAATTATTGATACGTATGAGTTTAGTCTGTCATTTTGATGTCTTTTTTTGTGTGTTGTTCACAGTTTCTTTGTTCCACTTAATTTTCTGTGCTGAGTCGTTTTTCTTTATGTATTTTCTTTTCATCTTTTTCATTGTTGTTGATTTTGTGTTTGCTGAGTCTTTATATTTTTCTAGTTTTTTATTTTGATTTGTAGGATTGTTAGCTTCCTTTGTGGTTACCTTAATATTTACCCCTATTTTTCTAAGTTTATACCAGTCTTTAATTTCTTTATATCACCTTGACTTCCCCTCCATATGAAAAATCTTTGTTTACGTTTTTTAAGTCCCTCTTTTTTGTTTTAATGTTGTCATTTTTTACATATTGATATCTCTGTTTCCCTATTTTCAGTGTTTTAGCTTTGATGTATTTTTGTGACTTCCCTATCTTAGCTGATATCTGGTTGCTCTGTCCTGTGTTCTAGTCTTGGGTTGTTATCTGATGTTATTGATTTTCTAACCGAGGTTGCCCTTTAGTATTTCTTGTAATTTTGTTTTGGTTTTTGCAAATTCCCTAAACTTTTGTTTATCTCAAAATGCCCTAACTTTGCCATCATATTTGAGAGACAGTTTTGCTGGATATTTAATTCTTGGCTGGTGAACTGCCGACTTTTTGGTTAGAAGCCTGAGCTGTTAACCACTCACCACAGTGGCACCTCATGCAGGAGAACTGGGATCAATTTCCTGCCAGTGAACCTCATGCGCTGTCATCACCCATCTGTCAGCGGAGGCTTGCATGTTGATGTGATGCTGAACGGGTTTCAGCAGAGCTTCCATACTAAAACAGACTAGGAAGAAAAGCCTGGCTCTCTACTTCTGAAAATCAGCCAATGAAAACCCTTTGGATTACAACAGTCGATTTACAACCCATCTGGTCACCATGAAGCAGGGGCCAATTCAAAGGCAGCTGACAACAACTGAATGTGTGGAAAATGGTCTCTTTCATGTTTTTGTTTCTCTCAGCAGTGCTTTTGCAATCAATCAAGTGTGATAGGCTAACTAATACTATGAAATCAGTATTTATGATTTGAAGCCTGATTTGCCCATCTTTGCTGAGATGTCATAGGACACTTGATCTGGAGGATACTTGGACCTAGTCTAGCCCCACTCTCTTCTTTTACAGTTAAGGAATCTAAGGTACAGTGAAATTAAGTAACTTTTCCAGGGTCATAATTCATAACACAGATAACATTAGAAAGCCCAATTTACTTTCAGTACAAGGGTCTCTGCTTACAGTTTTCAAGGCTAAATATAAAATGTTTGGCTGTTTCCATCTCATACATTTTTTTTTCAAATGTTGTCTATAAAACTGCAGGTTCTGGTACTCTTTTGTGCTATTCTCATGTTGGACTAGGACCAGATGGCACAGAGGCTATTGTTACAGTCCCAGAATAGCATCTGGCATTATCGGTGGCACAATAGAAGCTTTAATCAGCAACTTTCTAGTCAACATATTTTGTGGGGCAGAAGGCCGAGCCACTATTGATCTCACCCCTGTGAACCTTCAGAGGATCCCACTCTGTAAAAGAACCGACTTCCTACGCAGAAGCTGTAGAATGAGGCACATTAATAATTAAAACTCTTCAAGAATATCTCTGCGTCAGATCAATCTAAGCATTAGCAAAGCAGCCAGAAACATTTTCTCGGAGTCTTCTTGACTCTCACATATTTTCTCACCAACTGCTGGCCCTGCTTTTTGCCCTGGATCCAACCCCATTATCAAAGACACCAAGGCAAGCTCTGCAATTGGATTGTCTGAAAATGAACAACACAGAGATAGTGAGGAACAGATATTGTAACACCATACAGAGCCTGTTAAATTCACACTGGTAGAGAACTCGAACAGTCCAGATAATGGAAGAAAATGGCGTCTTCCAGGAGAAACAAGAGGCTTGACAGGTAACACTGAGGAGAGATTTCCTGGCAAGGCAAGCCCAGAGGGAGTGACCGTTCTTCCTGGAGAGCAGATGGAGGTGTTGAAAGGCTCATTTCTTACTGTGGCCAAGAAGGAACTCAAGTCTAATGAAGGAAAACGAATGAACGCAAATGCCAACCAACCTTGTTTTTCAAAGCGACAGAGGTCCAGCACATGGGAATTCACAAATGCATCCTTGGCAAATGTAACCTTTTGAGGACCTTCCCAAAGTTCAGTGATGTTAAATAATCGATCCTTTTGCTGATACATGAATTTGAATGCCAGGACTGTGAGGCTGGGGCTTGAGTACAAGTCACTTAGCATATTAGTGACAGTAATGGAACACCCAGGTAGAACCTCTGTCTACCATCAACCATTGAACTAAGCCTCTCTTTAACCCTGAGTTCTGTGTGTGAAAATTGTCACACATGATTTTCTTCCCATTTTTGACACATAGAATATAAAGGGAAAAGGTGCCTTCTAGACACCTCTAAGTCGACATAATAAGCTTGGTCCCCTATTAGCCACATAACCTTCATCTGCAAGTAACTAAGTTTTGTGTTTATTTGTTTATTTATATGTTTGTAGACTTATAAGAACTCTGATTCTAGGACTTCTTCCTAGTTCAACACTGTCTACCTTTCTCTCTTTAATTCCAGCCCTAGTTTGGGCTCCCTAGAAGCAGACTGGAGGTCAGGGTTTCTCAACCTCAGCAATACTGGCATTTTGGGCTCAATTGTGATTTCTTCTGGGGGGCTGTCCAGAGCATCAAAAGATGCTTAGCAGCATCCCTGTTCTCTACTTACCAGATACATCTCCACATGTGGCAATTACAAATGAATGTAGGCATTGCCAGTTGTGCCCTGGAGGGAGAGAAGTACCGCTCTAAGTCAAGGGTTCAAGTGCAGGTATAGTTTTGTTGGAAGGGGACCTCAGGAAACACTGGTACGGGAGTAGGGAGACGAGACAGGGAAAGAAAGCAGCCAACAAGGAGTGTTATCAAGTAAGTTCTCACATTGTAATAGGGCAATCTTACTAGGGAACTCTAGAAAGTGTTGTAAAACACACGTCTCATGGTTATCCCATCCAAGGGGTGATGGAGCTAGGGTATTTGTACACCAGTTCCTATCAGTCATTGATTTACATCTGTTCTGAGGGGTTTTAATTCCCTGGCACTCTGGTCTGCTATACCCAGGAATAGCAAACTCTGGAAAAGTGATGCTGGTGTCAGCAGGTGGAAGTCAGACCACCATGAACAAATGGTAAATGGACAAGGTACTATGGGCAAGGCAATGACAGCATCTGCTGTGGTTCCTAGGAAACCATCATTAATGGTTCCACCCTCTGTCTGTTGTTAAGCCCTTTGTCAGTGGCATCGCTATCATCATTCATCTGCCTCTTCTCTCCAAACATCAAACCTATTGCTATCAAGTCAATTCTGACTCATAGCTACCCTATAGGACAAAGTAGAACTGCCCCATAGGGTTTCCAAGGCTGTAAATCTTTACGGAAGCAGATTGCCACATCTTTCTCCCATGGAGTGGCTGGTGGGTTCAAACTGCCAACCTTTTGATTAGTAGCTGAGTGCTTAACCACTGCACAACCAGGCTCCTCCTCTTCTCTCCATGTCTCCCAAATACCTTGTTATTTTTTGAGTTCCGTACGTATTAAGTGGAGTTCCTGGATGATGCAAATGTTTAACATGCTCAGCTGCTACCCAAAATGTTAGAGGTTTGAGTCAACCCAGAGGTATCTCAGAAGAAAGTCCTGGCAATCTACTTCTGAAAAATCAGCCATTCAAAACAGTTCTACTCTGCCACACATGGGGCCATCAAAAGGTCACAATTAACAAGGTTGCATCTTTGAATTCTGTTAGCCTCATGTGCTAGACTCTGGCTCTATGAAAAACAAGGTTAGTTGGCATCTGTGTTCAATCATTTTTTTTTTAGACCAAGTTCTTTCTTGGCTACATGAAGAGGGTCTGTCAACACTTCCATCTGCTCTCCAGGAAGAGTGGCCTCCTCTCAGTTGTGAAGTACAGTTCTACTCTGACATACAAAGGGTCACCATGAGTTGGAGTCAACTCAATGGCAACTGTTTTACAGAGTAAGTAAGTACAGATTGTAAAACAATTGGGTAAAAGATAAGGGTGCTAGGAAAACAAATAAGTTGTCCATGTGTTTCCACAGTCTAGATTCATCAGTCCCCATCACCACAGTCAAACCCAAGCTCCTTTGAGGATAACACACATCTGTGGATGGTGCACATTCACCACAGCTTCATGTGCTAGACACAGTTTTACTTATCTCTTACTCTGCCTTCCGATGAAGAGCTTTGTTTACACAATTCCCATCTTCTGAAGTTCTTGAAAGGTCTCAAGTGTGTTGTCCTCACAAGTGAAGGCAAAAACCTTGCCTGGCAAAGCCTGTGACTGACATCTTTTTTTAGTTACCTGAGCGCTACGCCTTAATTCTCTAGTACTTTCCATTTTCCCTTTGCTTCCCAGAGTTTGCAACAAACAGTTGTTTAGCAAAGAGAAGCCAAATTCAGACTTAGGCTAAACCCTACTTATAGTCTGTTTCTTTTTATTGTTGGTACCAGCATCACATCCCACCTGGCCAGACCTGCCAAGTTTTTTGGATTTCATAGAGGAGGTTTTTATTCTGTCTGCTTGTCTGCACTTGTATACAAAACCTGTGATTACATAATAGGTGAACTTACTGTTGTGCTATTGTGCTTTCCTTTCTTTTTTTAAACCAGCTGAATTGGTCCTTTTTATATTTTGAGCCTATTGTTACCTTTATAACTGTTACAGCTTCCTTCCCCTTGGCTTCTGATACTTTAGCCTTTATACCAGCAACTAAATATTTATGTAAAATAAAAAAATTTTAAATAATTTGTCTTTCAGTGAAATTTTAAAACTTTTATGTTTCTAGTTATAATTTGAAGTTTTAAATGGTATAACCACAAATGATTATTCACAAAAGAATTTGTCCTTAAAATATGTTATCCCATTTTTAGGTAAGAAAGATGACTTATACAAGTCATCAGAAATATTAAGGATACGTATTTAATTCCCTTGCTTAAAGGTCTGTATCTTCTAATCTGAGACTCTTCTAACCTACTCTTAATTCAGTAAATGTTTTATGGTTAACACATCACACAGACCGTTTGGAATAGTTATACAAAATATGTGAAGCTTAAAGAGTAAAAAATGCTTCATTAAATTGTTGATTGATCAAAAAGCTGACATTTTGGAGAGAATAGAGGGAATGATATGTCTTTGTCTATTTTATGATATTATATTTCTGTTTGTCAGTATGGTCTTCTTTTTCAAGCTTGCCAGTGACTTCATAGAGGCTACTAAAAATTTTCCTTTCTCTGGGTTGTGCTTTTCTAAGATCTATGAAATATTTTGTCATAGAAATTACTTTATCTTCTTTTATTTGTGTCTCCTCACCACAGTGGCAAGCTTGAGGAGAGATGGGTGGCATCCGACTCTCTTCTGTCCCTAAACCCCCAGTAGATAGTGAATTTGAAGTGCTTAGAACAGTACTTGGAACATAATGTTGTTGTTACGTGCTCTCAAAACAATTCCAACTCATGATGACCCCATGTGACAGAGTAGAACTGCCCCATTGGGGTTTCTAGGCTGTAAACTTTATAGGAGCAGATTGCCAGGTCTTTTCTCCCACAGAAACTCTGGGTGGATTTGAACAGCTTACCTTTCGGCCAGTAGCCAAGTCCTTAACTGTTGTGCCACCAAGGCTCCTAGGACACAGTAAACCTCTTAAAGTATTGGTTGTTAATGTTAACAGTTCTTATTACTGTTGGTATTGTTATTCACCAAACCTCAACAGATTATCAAATGATTTTAGATTGATGGTGTTGGTGGGGATTTGTCTGAGGACAGCTGTTTATTGGAACAGTAGATAAATACATCAGGAAGAACAAAGTCACTAAACATAAAGGTCTTATCTCTGAGTATGTGTCCTGGGAACAAGACCTTGAGACTGGCCGTAGTTGATTGTTCCTCCTATTTCCATTCCTCTTACCAGTGCTACTCTTCTCTAACCCATCTCTTTTAGTCATCTAGTGCTGCTATAACAGAAATACCACAAGTGGATGGTTTTAACAAAAAGAAGTTTATTTCCTCACAGTAAAGTAGGCTAAAAGTCCAAATTCAGGGCACCAGCTCCAGGGAAAGGCTTTCTCCCTCTGTCAGCCTTCTCATCAGTGTTCCCCCAGACTAGGAGCTTCTCCACGCTGGGACCCCGGGTCCAAAGGACACGCTGTGCTCCTGGCACTGCTTTCTTGGTGGTATGAGGTCCCTAATTCTCTGCTTGCTTCCCTTTCCTTTTATCTCTTGTAAGGTAAAAAGGCCACACCCTAGGGAAACTTCCTTTACATTGGATCAGGGATATGACCTGGGTAAGGGAGGTGTTACAATCCCACCCTAATCCTCTTTAACATAAAATTACAATCACAAAATGGAGGCCAACCACACAATGCTGGGAATCACGGCCCAGCCAAATTGATACCCACATTTTTGGGCGACACAATTCAAACCATGACACCGTCTTTTTCTGAATTGCTGTTGCGGCATTCCTGTTGATGAAGACAGGGGTCATGCTTTGTTTCTTTATAATGAGAGGTAATGAAATATCTGACAAATTGACCAGAGAAATAAATGATATCACCCACTGAGTAGATACATTTAATTTCCGCTGAATCAGAAAAGGTTACCAAAATGCATTATTGTTTGAAGAGAGATTTTCAGCTGGAAATAACCATTGCAAGGAAGTCAAGGGTTCTCTTAAGATGGAAAAACTTAGAATAGTAAATGCAGAAGAAGGGATAAGCATGAATGAGGCACTTAGATTGGCTCTACAAGACAGGACGAAATTGTTATAGAAGAGAAAAGCAAATCATAGTGTGAAAGGATAAAATCAGACATGTCCTCAGAGACCGTCCAGACCCATTTGGTATCAGATGCCCCTAAACTCAGTACTCCAATAAAGAAGGAAAAAGTGATTCTGTTCTGAGATGGCCAGTAGTCCTTCCTAGACCTTCTGATGAAAAAGCATATGTAATTATTCAAGAGATAAAAGTGAAGTCCAGTCCCAAGGAGACTGATCCCATAGGGTGATAAAATTTTACATTTAAGTTACTAGGCATGGAGACACAAGTACCCTCCATTTAATCCAACAGATACGTGTATAGCCATTTGCTCTAGACCAACACACAAGAAAGATAGCACTTTGTCCACAGAAATGACTGTCGTATTAAACACTACAGAGGGATCCAGAGCTGATCACTTAAATTCAGTGTAATTCTATATACATCTTCAGGTAGCTCACCTGCTAATTTGAGAAAGAAGCCATAGATGCACATGAAAAAGCAGTTCTTGATAGTCAAAAGGTTGTGAGTTCTAGGCCCGGCTTTAACTCAACCTGTCCGACACCTCTAGTTCAACTTGATAGTGTTGAAGCATTTCTTTTTAAGTCTTAGTGCCTTTCTTTTCAATTAGCTTACCTGGAACCCTAGTATTAAAAAAAACAAAAAACAAAAACCAGATAAAGCCAAATCCATTAACTTTGGTTGAACTGACGGCAGGAGTCGCAGAATCCAACCCATGTAACCTTCCCCTTATTTATCCATCCTACTTGCTGATGGCCTGCCTTGGTCCCAAAGATTCTAAAGAATACAGTTTGAAGATGGCCAAACTAGCTGTGCTCTCCAAAGATTCTTACGACTCTGAAAATCCTATGTCATTTATATATTTAAAATCTATTTAATCTAGGCCCTCTTCCCCCCATCTAAATGCCAATTTTTGCATATTGGCCCCCTCAAAACAACAGAAATACAGATGATCATTAGAATTTGCCAGTCCAGAACAGGAAATGGGAAGTTCTAGGGAATATAGGGAAATTTAAAATATAGACTATGTGGCAATTATTTTCTTATATATATCCACACCCTTCCTTTTGTAGAGTCATAGTACCTACAGCCACTTTAATTCCAGTCCCAGCTTCTTTAATTCTATATTCCCACAATTAAATTCAGATCTGGAGCTGAGCAGGGCAGAGTCTACCTTTGAAGGCAAAACCCATTGCATCAAGTTGGACAATAGGACAGAGGAGAACTACCCCACAGGATTTCCAAGGCTGTAATCTTTACAGAAGCAGATTGCCACATCTTTCTCCTTCAGAGTAGCTGGTGAGTTTTAACGGCCTACCTTTTGTTTAGCAGCCGGATGTTTAACCACTGTGCCACCAGGGCTCCTTATTTGAAGGCAAGGAAAGAGTAAAGGGATGCAATCATTATGTTCTTCTCCCTGTCACATAGCAACATAGGATAATATGGGATTAAATGCCATCCTGGGTAAATAATTCTACCTATCCTTCCAGGCTACTAGGGGAAAATTTAACCTTCACCTCTGGACTTGATAATTCTGTTCTATCTTATTTTTAAGATAGTTGCTATTTGGTTTAAATAATTATTATATATATATATATATATATATATATATATAATATAAACTTACCTCATTTTCCTATCATATTGCAAACTCCTTAAGGTCAGGAAATTTTCCATATGCAGGTCTGGAGCTTTTATAGACTTAAAAATGTCACCTAATATAGTGTAGCTGTTCCAATAATTCATGATGTAGTGAATTGAAAAAAAATCAGATCTGATCAATTCAGTTCACTACCTGTTATTTTAAACAAAGTTTTATTGGAATACGGTCATGATCACTAGTTTACATATTATCTATGGCAGTTTCCGAACTACAATAGCATGAGTGGTTGTGACAGACACCATATGGCCCACAAAGTGAAAAATACTTATTATCTGGCCCTTTATAGAAAAAGTTTTTCAACCTCGATCTAAAGCCCAGGTAAATTAATTCATGTAAATATTTTGGCAATTTATGTATTTGTTGTTATTATTGATTTACTTTCAAGTCCATGTAGATTAAGTAAGCAAATTTACTACTAATGGTTCAGTTATTGGTAAATAGTCAGACGAATCATCTCAAATAGGTATGAAACTAATTTGCCCATATTAATGGATTATACTTTACTATCTTCTGGGTTTTTAATTATGCAATTGGAAAAATATAGTTTTGCCTTTCTATGTCATATTAGTTAGTTTTATGTAACAAAAAACCAACTCAAGTTAGCCCATGTCTTAGTTTACTAGTGCTGCCATAATAAAAAAAAAAAAAAATACCATAAGTGGGTGATTTTAAAGAACAGAATTCATTGTCTCACTGTTTTATAGGCTGGAAGTCCAAGTCAGGGCATCAGCTCTATGGAAGAATTCTTCCTTGTCAGTAGCCCCAGGCATTCCTTGGTTCTTTGGTGTTCCTTGGCTTGTAGATGGATGTTCACATGGTCTTTTCCGTCTGTGTGTCCTATGTCTATCTGCTCCTTTTATAAGACACCACTCAAAAGAAATTAGGTTTAGGACCCATCCTACTACTCTAGTATGCCCTCATTGACATAACAAAAGAAAACCTCTCTTTCCAAACAGAGTTCACGTTTCTTTTTTTTTTAAGTTCATTTTGTTGTTGTTGAGAATATACACAGCAAAACATAAACCAATTCAACTGTTTCTGTGTGTAAAATTCAGTGATGTTGATTACATTCTTTGAGTTGTTCAACTATTCTCACCCTCCTTTTGTGAGTTGTTCCTCCTCCATTAACATACTCACTGTCACTAAAGCGTCCTATCTAATCTTTCAAGGCTGTTGTCAGTTTTATCCCGTATAGATAGACCTTGAAAGAGCACAATGCTCAAGGCAGACATTCTTTGCCAGTTAAGCTACTCTATCATTTGGTTTTAAGAAGACTTCAGGGGATATCTTTGGTTTAAGGTTTAAAGATTATCTCAGGGCAATAGTTTTCGGAGTTCATCCAGTTTCCATGGCTCCAGAAAGTCTGGAGTCCATAAGAATTTTAAATTCTGTTCTGCATTTCCCTCTTTTTGATCAGGATTCTTCCACGGAATCCTTGATCAAAATGTTCGGTAATGTTAGCTGAGCGCATGCAGTTCTTCTGGTCTCATGGCAAAGGAGGCAGTTGTTCATGGAGGCAATTAACCACATATTGTATATCCTCCTCCCAATCCTGACTCTCATTCCTCTGTTGGTCAAGGCCACATTTCTTTTGAGGGGAACACAATTCAATCCATCACATCTCCCCTAAAAATAAAACTGGGTGGGGGAGAAAGAGATTGCATCATGCATTCGATAAGTTTAGAGGTTAAACAGCCTTCAGGAAGGGCTGGATTCAGAGGCTCAGAGGATATTATCATAGCTCTCCCATCAGCTATAGGCTCAGTTTGGTTTTTCTTGCATATTTGCTTTATTTCTCTTGCCACAGATAGTCCAGATCCTCTCATATGGAAGAAGGTCTTGGCTGGAAGAACTAGGCTAGATCTTTATAGGCCCAGACTTGTTTTTTATAGCTTGCAATCCAAAAGTAAGAAAGGCCTGTGTCTCCCACTATCTATCAAATTTGTAAAAGGACTCTGCCTGCTTAAGCCATGTGCCAGCCCTTGGGCCAGTCACTATGTAGAGAAAGATGGACTACCATAGGGTTGATCAGGTCTGAGCCAGGTGTTCAACTCTGTGTGCAATGAGACTCTATAATTTATAGTCCCACAATTACAGAGCAACATGAATAAGGGCTAGTGTCCCAATGGAAAGAAGGCTACTTTACAGGTAAAAAAACAGTGTTGTCCATCTCCTACGGAAATATTATATCATAATTTTAGTAGAGCAACAAATGCTAGGAAAAATGATTTTGCTCTTCCTCTCCTAGCTTGCATCATCTTTCATCACTCTGTTGAACATCCAGCTTTTGGGAACTTCATAATACCTTCTAACTACCGTCAAAGCCGTCGGAATTTTCAAAATTTTACCCAAGTTCCTATCTGTCAAAATTTACTCTCCTATGTCGTGTCCTCTTAGATTCTGCTTGTTCTCTTCCATGTGACTTGTTGATTCTGGGTTTAATGACATTACATCGCTAAAGTTGAGATTTGTTTCTTTGTACCACTGCCCAGAAAATGTTAAACTTCAACAATGCATAAAGTTTATGTATTAAGGCTTATGTACAATATTGTTCATATAGATGCAAGTATTTTCAAAATGAGATCAAGGAATTAAATGAGCAGAAGAAATGGTAAATTATAGAAGAATGGGATGGATTTATTTATTTTTGTCAAGAGAACCTTGTTCCCCCACAGCACTTCAACCTCAAGCCAAGAGCTTCTGAAAATTTTAGATGCAGAAAAGTGGTCTAAGAGGAGCTCAGAACTGTCTGCATGAGCCATTTAGAAGTCTTAGTATAAGTTACTTTCTCCCTGACTGTCTTATAGCTTGAAGACACTGTGATTTGGGTCTAAAATAATTACTGCTGTTCAGTGTCATCCGTACATAATTAGCCTCAAATTATAATGAATTAACATGGTTTGCCCTGTTCATGAAGTGAAGTGATTCTATTACTGTTTTTTCCTCACTTATTTAATAAAAAACACTTTGAAAGTTCCATTCAATTAGATGGAATTCACTCTAGAGTGCCATCTCGCAGTAAAGGAGAGAGAAAGTCAAGGATGGCTAGTTAACCAGACAGACTGAGTTACAGGGGCATTGTTCAGATGATTCCTGGACACTTTGCTTTGTCTAAGACATTGCACCTGTTGGCTTTCTCCTCTTCCCATGCTTCCTCCCTGTGTATACATAGAAAGAGCCCCAGTGATAAAGATTTTAGGTCACTTTGAAAGAACCCAAGTCAGAGGGATTAAGTTGTCTCCTTTTTCTAAATAAATTGGCATGTAGATAGATATTAGTAATAAAAAATTACATAACAATTCTAAACTTGTTTTTAAAGATACTTTAAGGAGTATGTTTCCAAGAGTAAGAAGAACATTTCAGAGCATGGATTTCCTTTCTAATTCTCATTATACATATGCAGAATAGTTCTATGAAAATGTAAGACTTTGAAGCCAAAAAGCAGGAAGAAAATCCCTGCTGTTCACTGTCACTCCTCTGCAGTTTTACCCTTAGCCCTCAACACTTAATCCAATGCTCAGTTCTTAGGGAGCAAAACATATCCAAATATATATTCATCTAAAACTGGTTCCTTTCCAGTAAACTGGAGTTTTCTTTTGTACTCTTGTTGCAGAGCCATAAATTTGAACTTGAAAAGAGTATTTTCCATGGAAGTTTCTCATGTATAAAAATGTATCCTGGGGGGGCTCATACATCAAGAAAGCAGTGCCGGGAGCAGAGCACATCCTTTGGATTGGGGTCCCTGCGCTGAGAAGCTCCTAGTCCAGGGGAACATTGATGAGAAGGCTGACAGAAAGGAAAAGCCTTCCCCTGGAGCTGACGCCCTGAATTTGGACTTTTAGCCTACTTTGACTGTGTGGAAATAAGCTTCTCTTTGTTAAAACCATCCACTTGTGGTATTTCTGTTATAGCAGCACTAGATGATTAAGACAGATTTTGGTACCAGGAGTGGGGTGCTGCTCTAACAGATACCTAAAATGTGGAAGCGGTTTTAAAACTGTGAATGGATAGACGTGAGGCAGTGACAGAGGACCAGCAGCAGCAGAGAACCTACAGCAGCAGAACCAGGAGACCAGTGAAAGACGGCGCTGGAGCCGACCCACAGAGCGAGAGAGCTGAGTGCCTGTGCGCAGGAGGCTTCCTGGCGGAGTGGGGTGCCTCCGGGCACTTACCGGTGGAGCTACTGAGCTTTGGAACACTTGCTCCAGCAGGGCAGATACGGGCGTGAGGCCCGACGGCCGAGAGGCCACAGAAAGCAGAAGCTGAAGAGACAAGGGACACAAGAAGCTGAGCTGCCTTGATCTCAAAAGATTTCTCATTTCTGGAATAATAAATGTTGGTGAGGATGTGGGGAAACTGGAATCTGTATCCATTGCTGGTGGGAATGCAAAACAGTACAGCTGTTGTGGAAAATGGTGTGGTAGTTCCTCAAAAACTAAAATGAAACTACCACCAAACCCAAAAACGAAACCCATTGCCATCAAGTTGATTGCAATTCTACTCCTAGGTATATATCTACAAAACTTGAAAGAAGAGACTCAAACAGACATGTACACCAATGTTCACTGCAGCATTATTCACAACAGACAAAAGGTGGAAACAACCTAAATGCCCATCAACAAATGGATGGATAAACAAAATGTGGTACATACATACAATGGACTACTGCTCAGCCAGCAGAAGAAACAAAATCTTAGTATACACTACAATTTGGATGGAGCTTGAAGACATAATGCTGAGTAAAAACGTCTACCACAAAAGAACAAATATTATGATCTCACTTATATAAAAAGACAAGAAAAGGCAAATGTATAGAGACCAAGTCTGTTAGTGGTTACCAGGGGCAGGAAAGAGGGGGAAAGGGAGTTTAACAGTGATGGAAAAATGGCATCAATTAAGGTTAGGGTTGCACAGCTTACTACCGTAAGTGCTGTCAATAAGTTGTACACCTGTAAAAAATTTAATTTGAAGAAGTTGTGTACTAGATATAGTTACAACAATGACACAAAAAAGGCAGCTACTGAGGCTGCTTATGTACTACTGAAAACCTCATGGGATTTGGTTCCTTGGTTTGGAGGTTCAGGGACATGGTTTCATGGGACATCCCAGTTAACTTGCCTAATAACGTGCTTAGTGCTTCTGTTCTACCTCCTAGTTTGCTGAGTAGTGCCTGGAGTCTTAAAAGCTTAAAAACAGCCACCCAAGGCACTACAATTTGTCTCTTCCCCTGGAGCAACAGAGGAAGAAGGAGACTCAGGAACAGGAGGAAGATATGGAGTGTGTGGTTAATTGCCCCCAGTGACAACTGCCCCCTTTGCCATGAGACCAGAAGAACTAGATTGTGCCTGGCTACCACTGCTGAATATTTTGATCAAAGTTTCTGTAGAAGAATCCTAATCAAAATGGGGAAAATGCAGGGCAGAATTTCAAATTCTCATGGACTCCAGACTTTCTGGAGCCATGGAGGCTAGATGAAGCCCTGAAACTATTGCCCTGAGATAATCTTCAAACCTTAAACCAAAAATATCCCTGAAATCTTCTTAAAACCTAACAGTAGTTTAGTTTAACTAGTAAAAAATTTTTGCCTTGAGAGTTATACTCTTTTGAGAACTGTCTATACGTGATCAAAGTGACAATAGCATCTCGAAAGATTAGATAAGACCCTTAGGAGGCAGTGAGTTTATGTTAATGGGGGAGGAACCACTCAGAAAAGGAGGGTCAAAATGGTTGCATAACTCAAAAAGGTAATCAATGTCACTGAATTGTGCCTGTAGAAACAGTTGAGTTGGTGTATGTTTTGCTGTTTATATGCTCAAAAACAACAACAAAATGAAATTTAAAAAATTTAAAAAAAATGCATCCTGGATTCTGACCAAAACAATCAGATAAATTAGTTTATTGATGAAACTCTTGAATATGAAAGTAAAAATGCATCTTTTGCCTTTCTTGAAAGGAATGAAACAATCCCTTCATTGTCATAGTTGCTTAGAATTTATTTTCCATTCCTTATTGTGCCTGCCCCCTTTATGTCATCAATACATAATCCATTATATGCCTCTTATCGTATTTGCTCCAGCTATTGTCTCAAGATGATGTCGAGGGACATTAGATACCAGGGACTAACTTTGCAGGAGTGAATTAATGTCAGTGTTGAAGGAGCCTATAATCATATGACTAAATGGGCTTTCAGGAGGCCACACAGTATGCTGATGACAGAATCAAGAATGAAACCTAGGAATTCCGACCATTTGTCTTTTGCTCTGTCCATGAATGATACTGTGCATTGATAGTAAAGCCTTGTTGAAAGCAGTCCATTTAGCAGTAACATAGGGCATTCATGAAAGAGTTTTTTAAAAATAATCCAGTGGAAATTTCCTTGGTGATTATTTTAAAATTCTGAAAGAAAATAGTGTGCATGTTTAATTATACATGTGGAGTTATTTCTTATAATGTAAAATTATTACAGCTTGGATAGTGCATTGAAATATTCCTTTAAAAAGCTCATATGATTTAGAAATCACGAGACCCTCGTGCATCTGATAATCATATTATTAAAATATTTATACTATTTATGAAATTGTTGCACTGTAGCATAGGGGCTAAGAGTATGGACTATAAAGTCAGAGAGACGTGGCTCAAATGCTTCTCCATCATTAATTAGCTATTTGATCTTAGACAAGTATTTATCGTTTCTGAGACCCATGTTTTCATATTTTTAAAATGGGGGCATTAAAACTGATTACTAGGTTTGTTGTGAAGATTAAATGGAATAATATATCAGAACACTAGGGACAGAATTTTGGGAAGATAGTGACTATGGTGGCAGTATAGCTTTGGGATCTTCCTGAATCCCCACATAGAAATGAAGAGAGCAACCAGATAGCAAAACTGGAACCCTATGGAGAGTGTTTACAATGACTGTTGTTCGTAAGTGCTGTCGAGTCGGTTCTGACTCATAGCAACCCCATAGGGCAGAGTAGAACCGCCTTCATAGGGCTTCCAAGGAGCGGCTGGTGGATTTGAACTGCAGACCTTTTGGTTAGCAGCCAAGTTCTTAACCACCGCACCACCAGTGGTCCTTGCAACAACTAGGTGACAAGGTATCACCCCAGGCTCTAAAATACAAGAGGATGAGGACAAAAAGTCACCAGATCCGCCTATTGTTGGCATCTGTGCAGAGGCTGAGGTAGTTTCTGACAACTGCAATGACTAGAGAGACATTAACGAGATTTTATACATATCTTGTAAAACTAAGATTGCATATTCTAACAATACAGACATAATACAGTTCTTAAATAATGGTAGAAGAGGAAAGAGTTATTGCAAAAAAAAAGATTGAACTCTTTTCAGTAATCACAATCGGTTGTGGTGGTATTAGTATTTTTATTCTGATGATCATAATGTGGGATAAATCAAACAAGTCCCTATGGGGTAGCTCTAATTCTATCATTCCTCATGTTCTTGTGAACTGGGATCCTCCACATGTAAGATGTATGGACAAGAAGTTAAGAAAACCTTTAGTCCTGAATTTGAATTAAAAACTTTAGTATAAATTCATAAGGGATTCTACCTTTATATAGAGGAATAGGTATCTCTATAATATAAATATTATATACATTATACTATATATTATATATAATATAGATAATATTATATATATCTTCTCTTGCTATATATATAATATACATATAATATTTAATATAACATACATATAATATTTAAATATGTGTCATTCTCCCTGTGTATGTGTTGTTGTTGTTATGTGCTGTTGAGTACAGTCTGAATCATAATGACAGAGTCCAACTGCCCCATAGGGTTTCCTAGGCTGTAATCCTTATGGAAGCATATTGCCAGGTCTTTCCCCTGTGAAGCCTCTGGGTTGGTTTGAACTGCCAGCGTTTCATTTAGCAGCCAAGCTCTTAACTGGTGCACCACTAGGGCTCTTCATGAGTGTGTGTGCCTGTGTGTGTGTGTCTGTGTGTGTCTGTGTGTCTGTGTGTATAAATCAATAGATATTTTTTAGTTCTACTTGAAAAGTCTAGAAACAATGACCAATATAGGAACTACGTGGTGCTGTAATACCATTTCGATTAAAAGAAACCAGGGCTTCTTAGAGAAATGTGTCTGATTCTGATTCTGAGGCAGGAAGTGTAAAATAAAATCATATTGGTATTTTCCAAAAAATGTGTTGTTTTTAATATGCTTTTATTATTTTTAATATTTTCTATAAAATTGCTTTAATCTTCTTCAAAGTTGTATTTCATGACTCATAAAATTGAAATTATTAACATCTTTAAAATTTAAAAGTGAACTTAGAGTGTTAAGGGTTTAATTTTAATTTTCTGTTTTGATCAACATTTGCTGAGTTCAATCAGAGGGATTGAAACAAAAAAGTCAATTAAAAATTACTGTATTTTTACACAAATAACATGCTGTTATAAAAAAATTAACATAGTGCATTTATGAAAATACCTCATGGAGGGAGGGCACAGTTGGCAAATGTAGAAGGCATGCATTATTTTCAGAAAAATGCAGTATCAGTAAAAATTCACAAAGCCAGATTATGACATATATCTAAAAGATATACTATAACTTATAATTGTTTTTAGTGAGTTGCTAGAAATAGTGTTGTATATGATATGTCTCTGTACATATTTTCTGAAACTGAGAACGTTTTCAGGGATATTTTAGTGACTTGGTGGTTTTATTTGGAAAATAAGTATGATGGACATATGATAGTTCTTAGACTTCAGTACATTTTCTTGAGGTAGTAAATCACTTCCTCAATGTCAAAAGGATACCTGTCATGAAAGTTATTTTACCAATTTACAGTTCACTTTGTTGTTACAATTTGAACACTGTGTATGTATTCTTTTTGTTGTCATGTATTTTTCAGGTGGACAAGTCAATATCCTCAATAATGGGGAGGGGGTGTCATAATGCAATTTGTAGTTTCTATTCAACAAGAGAATCTGCTTTTTTATTTAAATTGTGTTTCAGTATACAGGTTAATAATCTCATATATAAAATCCTTAGGGTAATATGTGTTCTAGAAATTTTCAGATTTTTCAAATGTAATCCAGTACAAAAACTGTACATTATATACCACCACCACCCCCAGCAGGGTTGGGGACATCACTTGATGATCAAACATTAATAATTTTGCAGGAAAACATCTGAATATCTCAATAAGTGAAATAAACAAAAATAATAAATAGCCATTGTTGGCTCGGTTAGGTTTTTCTGCCAAATGAGTTTGCACTGAATTTACAGGGGGAGAAATTTGGATTTTTATCACTTTTTTGATTTCAGAATTGAAATTTAAGGGAAGGTAGACCTGCCCTAACTGTTTGTTTCTTTTTAAAAAAGCAGAGCAACATAATGCCCTGAGATGTCCATGTCATAATCTCTGGAATCTATGAATATGTTATCATCATGGAAAATGGGATTTTGTAAATGTGACCAAATAAAGGATATTGAGATAAGAAGATTTACCTGGATTATCTGGGTAGGTCTGATGTAATCACAACAGTCCTTATAAGAGGGCGGTAAGAGATCAGAGACAGAGATCTGAGCATCTCTAAAGTTGGAGGGATGCAGGTCCATGAGCCAAGGACTGCAGGCAGCCTCTATAAACTGGAAAAGGCAGTAAAAGGCAACTCACTCCTAGAGTCTCCAGAAGGAACGCAACCATCCTGGCTCCAGCCCTGGTTGCACAACAGGTAAGTGCTCAGTTGCTAACTGAAAGATTGGTAGTTCAAACCTACTCAGCAGCTCTGAGGGAGAAAGACCTGGTGATCTGCTTCCATAAAGATTACAGCCTAGGAAACCCTATGGGGCAGTCCTACTCTGTCACATGGGGTCACTATCAGTCACAATCAACTCGATGGCACCCAGCAATAGCAAAACTAATTATGGATTTCTGATTTCCAGAACTGTAGATAATAAATTTGTGTTATTTTAAGCCATGGAGTTTGTGGTTATTTGTTACAGCAGTAATAGAAAACTAAAAGACATTCTACAAAATAACCAGCCAATACTTTTCAAACATGTCAAGGTCACAACAACAAAAAAAAAAAGACTGGGGAATTGTCCCAGAGTGGAAGAAACTAAGGAGATACAACAAGTTAGTGCAGTGTGGGATCCTGGACAAGAAAGAAGACTATTAATGGGATGATTGGCAAAACTTGAACAAGGTCTCTAGGTTAGTTAATAGTATTGTATCAGTGTTAATTTCCTGGTTTTAATAATTGTGCTATAGTTATGTGAGGTGTTAGTATTAGAGGAAGCAGGATGAAGAGTATAGGGAATTCTTTATACCTTTTTTACAACTATTTTGTAAATTTAAAATTATTTCAAAATAAATTTTTTTAAAGCAGTAGATGGACACTCACTCAATGTTTAATAATAAGTAATTAACATGTATTTAGCAATTAATATGAGCTAGATACTCTTTAAAGCCTCCACATACATTAAAATAATTTAAACTTTATAGCACCAGTAGTGAGTATTAATATTATCTCCATTTTATAGACACTGAAGCAGAGAGAGGGTAGGAAATTTATCCAAGATCACACGGCTGAAAAGAATGTCAGAGCGTGGAGTCTGTGCGATCAACAGTTACTCTGGGTAATTTTCTTGCACATTAAAGTTGGAGCACATACAGTATCACTTTCGTTACTCATTTTTAGTAGGGCATTTGACTACTCAGGAACTTTTGAACACTTCTTAATTTCTGGCTGTGTTCTAGATTGGTAACACTGGCAATTGAACACTAATGAGCCAAAGTGTTATGCTAGTAATATTTTCAGTTGATGAGTATTACAACCAAGTAACACTGTTCTACGGAACTATTGGAAATTTTCTGTGTAATTATCCCTTTGTTCCTCATTTTTAACAATCAGCACCTTGACTTATATTAGTTTTCTAAAATCCTTTCAAAACTCCCTACCACTTCTACTTCTTCATCTTGCTCTCCTCAAAACTTCCAGGCTTTCTATCTATTGTGGAACTTTAAGTCCTCTTTCTACACTTTCATGCATACAGTTATATGCATCTTATACTGAATACCAACCAACTGAGCAAAAACCAGTTGCCGTTGAGTTGATGCCAACTCATGGTGACTCCATGTGTGTCAGAGTAAGTTTGTTTTAAAATCATTGAAAATATATACAGCAAAACATACAGCAATTTCTACACATATAATTCAATGATATTGATTAAATTCTTCAAGATGTCCAGCCAATGGTACCCTCCTTTTCCAAATTATTCTTCTGCATTAACATAAACTCACTGCCCTCAAAGCTGCCTATGCAATCTTTTGAGTTGTTGTCATTTTTATCCCATATAAGTTGTTCTTTAAAAGAGCAGAAAATGCTGAAGGAATACATTCTTTACTAATGAAGCTAAGCTGTTGTTTGGTTTAGAGAAGACTTCAGGGGTTATTTTTGTTTAAGGTTTAAAGATTGTCTCAGGGCAATAGTTTTGGGGGTTCTTCTAGCCTCAATAGCTCCAGAAAGACTGAATTCCATAAGAAATTTAAACTGCATTTTCCCCCCTTTTGATCAGGGCTCTTCTATAGAATTTTTGATCAAAACGTTCAGTAAAGGTAGCCAGGCAACATCCAGGTCTGGTCTTATGGCAGAGGAGGCAGTTGTTCATGGAAACATGCATTCCATTTTATGTTCTTATTCTTGACTCTTTTTCTTCCTCTTTTGCTGCAAGCAAATAGAAACCAATTGTTCTACCTTAGGTGGTCACTTGAAAGCTTTTTAAGACCCTAGGCATTATGCCATGAACTAGGAGGTAAAACACAAGCACTAAAAATGATATTGGCCCAATTAACTGAGATGTCCCATAAAACCACAACCCTGAACCTCCAGATCAAGAAACCAAATCCCATGAGGTGTATGGTTGCATATAAGGAGTCTCAGCAGCTATTCTTCTTTGTTTTTGTAAAAATATACATCGTGTGCTCACTTTGGCAGTACATATACTAAAATTGGAACAATGCAGAGAAGATTAGCATGGCCAGTGTGCAAGGATGGCACACAAATTCATGAAGCATTCCATGTTTTTTTCAAAAGGCTTATATATAGGATTCTCAAAGAGATCAAGGAAAACACAGAAAAAACTCAAGAAGAATTCAGGAAAACAGTATAAGAACAAACTGAAGAGGAGGAGAGGATGGGGGGTGGGAAGCACAGAATTTTTCAAGATTTTTTGACAGAAAACTTCCCTCATATCATGAAAGACGGGACGTTTCCACCCAAGAAACTCAATGAACCCAATACACGATAAACTCCAAAAGAAAATTACCAAGACATATTATAACCAGACTTTCCAAAGACAAAGAATTCTGAGAGCCGCTCATGAAAAATGGGATATCACCTACAAAGAGACACCAATAAGACTAAGCACTGATTTCTTGGCAGAAACCATGCAGACGAGAAGGCAGTGGGATGACTTATATAAAACCCTGAAAGGAAAGAATTGCCAACCAAGAATCATATATCCAGCAAAACTGTCTTTCAGATACAATGGTGAAACTGGAACATTCCCAGATAAACAGAAATTAAAGGAATCTGTAAAAACTTGACCAACCTTACAAGAAATATTAAAGGGAGTCCTTTGGACAGAGAATCAACTACATCAGACAACAACCTGAGATTAAGACACACAAGAGCATCATTCAGATACCAACCCAGACAAAGAATTCTAGAATGTAAAATAAAGTTGCAAAACTGAAAGGAAGCAGTCAGAGATGTCAATCTGTAAACAACAACAACTTCAAAACAAAAACAGGAATAAATGGTGTAGTTATAGAATTTCCATATGGAGAGGAGTCAAGGCAATATCAAGATATAACACACTGTTTTAAACTTAGGAAGAGAAAGGTAAATTTCAAAGTAACCACAAAGAAAATTAATAAATATATTTACCAAAAAAGAAGAAAATCAAAAAGTCTCAGCAAACATAAAATCAACAACAATGAAGGAAATGAAAAGAAAATCCACAAACAAAAAGAACTTAACATAGAAAATTAAGTGGAACAAAGAAACCGTTAACACTACAATAAAAAGCATAAAACAATGGCAGCAATAAATTCATACCTATCGATAATCGCACTTAATGTAAATGGTTTAAATGCACCAGTCAAGAGACAGACAGTAGCCTAATGGATAAAAACATGACCCATCAATATGTTGCCTACAAGACACAAAAAGAAAAATAGGTTAAAAATCAAAGGATAGAAAAAAATATATCACGCAAACAGTAAGCAAAAAAGAGTAGGAGTGGCAATAATAATCACTGATAAAATAGACTTTAAGTCAAAATCCATTATTAGAGACAAGGGAGGACATTATATATTAATTAAAAGATCAATCCACCAAGAGGACATAACCATAATAAATATTTATGCACCCAATGACAGAGCTCCAAAATACATAAAACAAACTTTGTTAGAATTGAAAAGAGAAATAGACAGTTCTACAATAATAGAGGGGAATTTTAACACACCACTTTCAATGATGGACAGAACAACCAGAAAGAAACTCAACAAAGATACAGAAGATCTAAGTAACACAATCAACCAACTCAACCTCATGGACATATACAGAACGTATCACCCAATGAAGCATTCTTCTCCAATGCACATGGATCATTATCCAGAATAGACCATATATTAGGCCACAAGGCAAGCCTCAATAAATTCAAAAACATCTAAATAATACAAAACATCTTCTCTCATCATAACACGATAAAACTAGAAATCAGTAACAGAAAGAGCAAGGAAAAGAATTAAATACATGGAAACTGAATAACACCTTACTTAGAAACTATTGGGTAATAGAAGAAATTTAAAATTAAATTTAAAAATTCTTAGAATCAAATGAGAATGAAAACACAACATATCAAAATCTTTGGGACACAGCAAAAGCAGTGCTCAGAGAAGAATTTGCACACATCAAAAAAGAAAGGGGAAAAATAAATAGCTTATCCCTATAACTCCAGTAAATAGAAGAGGAATGGCAAAAGAAGTCCACAGTCACTAGAAAAAAGGAAATAATAAAAGAGCAGAAATAAATGAAACAGAAAACAGAAAAATAATACAAAGAATCAATAAGACTAGAAGTTGGTTCTTTGAGAAGATCAATAAAATTGACAAACCACTAGCCAAATTGACAAAGAATGAGAAGATGCAAATAACCAAAATAAGAAATGAGATAGATGACTTTACAACAGAACCAACTGCGATAAAAAGGATCATAACAGAATACTATTAAAAATTGTTCTCTAACAAATTTGAAAACATAGAAGAAATGGACAGATTTCTAGAAACACACTACCTAACAAAACTACACAAATGGGGGTAGAAAATTTCAACAGTCCCATAACAAAGGAAGAAATAAAAAAATGTCATAAGAAAAAAAACTCCCAACAAAAAAAGCCCCTGCCCAGACAGCTTCAGTGGAGAATTCTACCAAACATTAGTGAACAGCTGACGCCAATTTTACTCAAGCTATTCAAGAACATAGAAAAGAAACTCCCTAATTCATTCTATGAAGCCAGCATAACCCTGATACCAAAGCCAGGCAAAGATACCACTAAAAAAGACTATTACAGACCAATATCCCTCATGAATACAGATTCAAAAATTCTCCACAAAATTCTAGCCAACAGAATTCAACAACATATCAAAAATCATGATTAAGTGGGATACCAAGGATAGTTCAACATTAGAAAATCAATCAACACAATTCACCACATAAATAAAACAAAGGAAAAGAATCACATAATCATCTCAATCGATAAAGAAAAAGCATTTTATAAAATCCAACACCCTTTCTTGATAAAAACTCTCAGCAAAATAGGAGTAGAAGGGAAATTCCTCAACATAATGAAGGCCATATATGCAAAACCAATAGCCAACATTATTCTCAATGGAGAAAGTTTGAGTGCATTCCCCTTGAGAACAAGAATGAGAAAAGGATGCCCTTTATCACCACTCTTACTCAATATTGTACTAGAAGTTCTAGCTAGAGCAATAAGGCAATAAAGGTATCCAAATTCGAAAGGAAGAAGTAAAACTAACCTTATTCACAGATGACATCATCCTATACATAGAAAATCCCTGAGACTCCACAAGGAAGTTACTGAAACTAATAGAAGGATTCAGCAAAGTGTCAGGGTACAAGATCAACACACAAAAGTCAATTGGGTTCCTCCACACTAACAAGGAGGACTCTGAAAAGGAAATCAAGAAATAAATACCATTTAAAATAGCCCCCAAAGGGATAAAATGCCTAGGAATAAACCTAACCAGGGACATAAAAGATTTATACAGGGAAAACTATAAAACACTACTGTAAGAACTAAAAGAGATCTACATAAATAGAAAAAACATTCCATGCTCATGGATTAGAAGACACAACATTGTGAAAATGTCAGTACTACCAAAAGCAATCTATAGATATAATGCAATCCTGATCCAAATTCCAGCAACATTCTTTAATGAAATGAAAAAACTAATCTCCAACTTTATATGGAAAGGAATCAGGCCCCTAAAGCAATACTGAAGAAGAACAAAAATAGGAGGTCTCTCACTTCCCAATCTCAAAACTTACTATACAGCACGGTAATTAAAAGAGCCTGGTACTTGCTCAATGACAGACACATAGACCAATGGAATAGAATTGAGAACCCAAATGTAAATCCATCCATCTCCAGGCAGCTAATCTTCAACAAAGGGTCAAAATCTATTCAATGGGGAAGATATAGTCTCTTTAACAAAGAGACTGGATATCCATATGCAGAAAAGTAAATCAAGATTCATACCTCACAGTATGTACAAAAACTAGCTCAGAATGGATCAAAGAGTTAAATATTAAAGGTAAACCTATAAAGTTCCTGGAAGATAACATAGATCAAAACTAGAGGACCTAATTTTTGGCATAGTCTATCAAACAAAACAAAAAATGCACAAATGACTGAAGATAAATTAGATAACTGGGACATGGGACTTCCTAAAAATTAAACACTTAATGCTCATCAAAGACTTTACCAAGACACTAAAAAGAGAACCCACAGACTGGGAAAAAATCTTTGGCAACAACATATCTGATAAGGATGTAATCTCTAAAATATATAGAAAACTTCAACAATTTAACAACAAAGAGGCAAACAATCCAATCAAAAAATGGGCAAAGAACATGAACAGACACTTCAGCAAAAAGGACTGTCAGGCGACCAACAAATATATGAAAAGATGTTTGTGATCATTAGCCATTAGAGAGATGCAAATCAAAAACTGCAATGAGATACAATCTCACCCATGCAAAAATGGCAATGATAAAAAAAAAAACAAAAACCAGAAAACAACAAATGCTGATGTGGTTGCAGGGAGACTGGAACTCTTATACATTGCTGGTGGAATTGTAAAATGGTACAACCAGTATGGAAAACAGTATGGTGCTTCTTCAAAAAGCTAGAAATAGAAATACCTTATTACCCAGCAATCGCATTCCTAGGTATATATATACTAGAGATTTAAGAGCAGTGACACACATAGACATGTGCACACCTATATTCATTGCAGCATTATTTACAATAGCAAAAAAATGGAACCAACCTAAGTGCCCATCAACAGATGAATGGATAAACAAATTGTGATACACACATCCAATGGAATACTTCACAACTATGAAGAATAGTGAGGAGTCTGCAAAACATCTTATAACATGGATAAATCTGGAGGGCATTATGCTGAGTGAAATAAGTCAATCACAAAAGGACAAATATTGTATGGCCTCACTTTTATTAAAAGTCAAGAATATATACACACAGAAAGCAGCATTACTTGATGGTTACCAGGGATGGGAGGGGGAAGGAGGGGCAATCACTTTCTAGATAGTAGACACTTGTTATCTTTGGTGATGGGAAAGGCAACACCCAATATGGGTGAAGTTTGCACTTGTCCAAGATGAATGAAGACGCTAAGAAGTAAGCAAGAATAAGGGACAATTTTGGAAAATGCTATAACGTACAATTTTGCAACAATAATAATAACAACCAAAACAATATGTGTGTGGTTACACAGGTAGTCATGTATGCATATATGTGTGTAGGAAGGCACATTGGAGTATATGGGTGTACATGTACAAGTGTATCTGTAGGCATATGTATATACATGTTTATGTGTGCTGCATATGTGTTCATATCTATAATAAACTACATAGGGAGCACAGTTGTGGATACTTCCTGGACATAACGAAACACCTCACAGGATTGGTTTTGTGAGTTTGAAGTCTTGGGACCATAGTTTCATGGGACGAATGGGTCAATTGGCATAACATAGTTCATAAAGATAATGTCTACATCCTAGTTTGGTGAGTAGCTTCTAGGGTCTTAAAAGCTTGCAAGCAGTCATCCAAGATACAGCCATTGGTCTCTACTTGTCTGGAACAAAAGAGAATGAAGGAAGCTAAAGACTTGAAGAAGAAGCTAGTCCACAGGACTAATAGGCCACATGAACCACGGCCTCATCTAGCCTGAGATCAGAAGAACTAAATGATACCCGGCTACCACCAATGACCTTTGTGATCAGGAACACAATAGAAGGTCCTTGTTAGAATGGGAGAAAAATGTAGAACAAAACTCAAATTCCTAAAAAAGGCCAAAATGACTGGACTGAGAGACTAGAGGAACACCCGAGACTATTGCCCTAAGATACCGTTTGAACTTGGAACTGAAGCCACTCCTGGTGGTCACCTTTCACCCATATAATAGGTTTGCTTATAAAATAAACAATATCACCAGTGAATACTGTGCTTCCTTAAATAATCAACTGTATGAGACCAAACGGTTAACGTTTACCCTAAAACAAAGATGAGATGCTAAGGAGGGTCAGGAAAGCTAGATTAATGGATACAGAACAAAAAGAATGGAACTACTGGGAATGTCAACACACTGTGAAAAATGTAACCAATGCCATGGAACAAACTGCATAAAAATTGTTAAATGGAAATCTAATTTGCTACGTAAACTTTCACCTGAAACACAATAAAATATTTTAAAAAATAATATATATATATGTATGTATATATCACACAAGTTGCCAATTAAACTTTGTGCAGGAATACAACTTGTCATCAATTACATCAATTGGCTGTGCAATTATCATAAAAAATAATATATATATATGTATGTATATATCACACAAGTTGCCAATTAAACTTTGTGCAGGAATACAACTTGTCATCAATTACATCAATTGGCTGTGCAATTATCACCTTTAATCCATGCAATATTTTCATTACCATAAACAAAAACTGAGTGCTCAAAAGACAATAACTCCCTCTTCACCCTCCCTTCTAGCCCTGGTAACCAGTAATAAACTTTAGTCTCTATATGTTTGCCCATTATCTGTTTATATAAGTGATGTCATACAACATTTGTCTTTCTGTGATTGACTTATTTCACTCAACATCGTATCTTCAAGTTCCATCCATGTTGTAGCATGTATCCGGACTTCATTTCTCTTTCTGGCAGAGTAGTATTCCATTGTATGTATATACCATGTTTTATTTATCTGTTCATCCATTAATGGCCATTTTAGCTGTTTCCACTTTATGGTTATTGTGAATAATGCTGCGGTGAACATTGGTGTACATGTGTCTGTTTGTGTCACTGCTTTTAAGTCCCCGGGTACATTCCCAGCTTTGGAATTGTTGCATCATATGGTAGTTCTGGAAACCCTGGTGGCGTAGTAGTTAAGAGCTACGGCTGCTAACCAAAAGGTTGGCAGTTCGAATCCACCAGGCGCTCCTTGGAAACCCAGTAGGGCAGTTCTACTCTGTTCTGTAGGGTTGCTATGAGTTGGAATCGACTCAAAGTCAATGGGTTTGGTTTTCTTTTTTTAATGGTAGTTCTATTTTTAGTTATTTGAAAACTGCAACACTGTTTTCCACAATGCTTGTATCATTTTATATTCCCACCAGCAGTGGATAAGAGTTCTGATCTCCCCGCATCCTCACCAACACATGTTATTTCTGTTTTTTGATTGTTGCCATTCTAGTAGGAGTAAGGTGGTATCTGTTTGTAGTTTTGATTTGCATCTCTCTAATGGCTAATGATGTTGAGCATCATTTCATGTGTTTGTTGGGTGCTTGAATATCCTCTTTGAGAAGTGACTGTTCATGTCATTTGCCCATTTTTGATTGGGATATTGGTCTTTTTTGTTGGTAAGTTGTAGCAGTTTTATATATATAGGATATTAGACCCATACTGGAGACGTGGTTCCCAAGATGTTTTTCCCAGTCTGTAGGTTGCCTTTTTACTGTTTTGCTAAAGGATTTTGATGAGCACAAGTATTTTAACTTCTGTGAGGTCCCAATTATCTATGTTGTCCTCTATGGCTTGGCAATTTTTGTTGTATTTGACTATCTATTATTATAGAACACTAGGTCCTATGGTTTTGCTCCTATGTTTTCTTCCAGAAACTTTACTGTATTAACTTTAACATTTAGGTCCTTGATCTGTTTTGAACTAGTTTATGTGTATGATGTATAAGATATGGGTCCTGTTTCATTCTTCCGCAAGAGGAAATCCAGTTTTGTCAGCACCACTTGTTGAAGACACTGTTCCTTCCCCACTGAATGAACTTAGCACCCTTGTTGAAGATCAGTTTTCCATAGATAGATGGATTTACTTCTGGGCTCTCAATTCTATTTCATTGTTCTATGTGTCTATCATTAAACTAAGACTAGGCTGTTTTTTTTTTTTTTTTTTTTATTACTGTAGCTGTATAGTATATTTTGAAATCAGGGAGTGTGAGACCTCCTACTTTGTTCTTCTTCTTCAAAATTGCTTTGACTATTCAGGGCCTCTTGCTCTAAAAGGTTTTCAATGGCTGATATTTTGGAAGCAGATTGCCAGGGCTTTCTTTCCAGGTGCTTCTAGGTGGACTCAAACCTTCAACCTTTAAGGTTAGCAGCTAACCACATTAACTTTTGCATCACCCAGGGACTCTGAATACTAACTACTTTTCCCCAAATGACAATATGACAGCGGAAGTAGCCAACAAAAGCATGGGACAGGAAAAAGGTGGAGCACTGGACACTTACTTCTTGAGCACTTAAATTATAGTGGTTAATCTGAAGTAGGAAGTGGAAGAAAAGAAAACAGAAAAGAAAGAGGTGGAAGACATTGTCTACTTTCGCTTGAAAACCTTTAGGGTAGAAAACATTATTTTCTATGCCTTACACTGAGTCAAAGGAGCCCTGATGGTGCAATGGTTAAGCACTCAGCTGCTAACACAGAGGCTGGTGATTTGAACCCACCCTGTGGTTCTGCAGAGGAAAGACTTGGACGTCTGCTTCCATAAAGATTACAGCCTAGGAAACCCCATGTTGCAGTTCTACCCTGTCACATGGGGTCACTATGAGTCGGAAATAGACTTGGCAGCACCTAAGAACAACAACATGCTGAGTGAAACATATTGTAAATACTCAACAGCAATAAATAATTAGCCTTATTGGATTTACTTTCTTAATTCACCATATGCAATGATTAAAATGTGCCTCTGAAAATTACGTTCTTAAAAAGAGACTTTGATATGTTCTGATAGAGGCTGCAAATCATAACAATTTGTGATGAATCCAAGATAAGTTAAATATATACCACTTTACCCTCTCATTATATCATAAATTCCTCTTTAATATTTTAAAATAAATACCTGCAAACTGAAAGTCTTATTCTTTATCGAGGCTTTCTACACACATCTATCCCCATGCTGATATGGATATGGTTATACCTAGCTATTTATCTATATGTAATATATAAAGCAATTATTCACTGGTAGATTTGTACATTTCATTTTCCAATACAGTGTATTCAGTTTAATCACATACTTTCTAATCTTTTTGCTTCCTAGTCTCAGATTTTTTGAATTCAAATTTCCTTCCCTTTGTCTGTTTTTAAAAATAATAATAATCATTTTACTTCTATTACAAATAACAATACCTAGTCCCTGATTGAATGCTAACGTTGTAATTCATTCTCAGGGCTGGGCTGCCATTCATTCATAGCTGGAGCTGTGCTCTCATTATGTATGACATCAGTAGAAATTCTCAATTCAATTGCAGCCCTTTATTTAATTAGGGACTATGTATTATTTGGTTTGTAGTATCCAGAATTAAAAATAGCCCCTTCCACTGTGTAATGGGAAAGGAAGAAAACTTTGAATATATATTCTAATTGATATTTTTAATACTTACTCTAAAAGCAATCAAAACTTATGTTAAATATTAATTATAATATTTTTCTGCCTTTGTGCACCTTGATTTATTGCTGCCCTTTTGGGTTCACTTTTAATTACATTACAGGAAAACAAAGGATATTTTTATCGGAAGAGTTATTTAGCGCAGACAATACCTTCAATGGTGATGGTTATACTGAACTTTATATTAAACTTAATTTTCAAAAGCATCTTTAACACAGTTTGCCAGGCGCTTTAAAAATTATTTTTCCTTCTTTAACAACATGCCTCTCAGGTCTCTATATTAGAAATCAGGGACAAAGCTCATAAAGGAACAAAGACCCAAAATCAGGGATGGTCTTTTAAAAGAGGTACAGTTTCAAAGACTCCTAAAGATATAAATCAAAGTGCTTTTGAATACAGAGAGCATTCTAAAAGAATATTGAACTGTTTGCTTAAAATCTCACATTATTTCCTGCTTTTTAAACCCTATTCCTTTTTGAAGGTTAGCACCAGATAGGGACAAAAGGAATATTTTCATGCAAAAATCAGGGCCAGGTACAGAGGCACAGTCAGAGTCTATTTCAAGTGGGGACAGGAATTTAATTCAAGTTATTCTCCTCTTTATTCCACATTTAACAGACTTGAAGGATTTCTCCACCTCTCTGACACTTGTGCAGACATCACTAGGTGCTGTTTTCACCAGTGGCAGGCACCAGGAAATCTTGGTGTGGAATTTTTTGTCCCCTTGGAATGGATTCTGAAAGCACAGGAGAGTGGAAACAGGTCTGCTCAAGAAGAGTGTTGTTACTGTTGGTTGCTGTCGAGTCAATTCCAACTCATGGCGACCCCATGTATGTCAGAGCAGAACTGCTCCATAGAATTATCAATGGCTGATTTTCCATCAGTAGATTGCCAGGGCTTTCTTCTGAGGTACCTCTGAGTTGACTCGAACCTCCCCTCTTTTGGTTAGTAGTTGAGCATATAACCGATTGTGCCACCCAGGGACTCTTAGTGGGGAGGGCAGATGTCCTGGAGGGATGGGAGGCTTTATATTTCATCAAATCATCCCTCTGGTCCCCTCTACAAAAGAAAGTGACTAATCAGTGTGTTTTCTTTTTAAAAAGATTCTTATATTACCCATAGTTGGACCTTATCCTAGAAGGTATTTTTAAAAGAGTAAAAAAAAAAAAAAAATATATATATATATATATATATATTCATACTTTGGGGGAAGAGAGAGATTTTAACTACATTGTTCTAGATTTGTGCATCTTTATGTTTTATTTTTTAAGGAGCCTTGGTGGCACAATGATTAAGCACTCAACTGCTCACCGAAGAGTCAGCAGTTCTAACCTACCAGCTGCTCTGCAGGGGAAAAGACCTGGTGATCTGTTCTTATAAAGATCATAGCCAAGATAACCTTGTGGGGCAGTTCTACTCTGTCCTATAATGTCACTATAAGTCAGAATCAACTAGACAGCACACTGCAACAATACTTTTTATGTTGTATTTCTAGCACTTTTGCAAAATCATGTACAAATACCAAAAGTAACTAACTGATCATTCTATAACAAATTTTATTTTCCATAAGTTATGGCCAAATACGAGGCTTAAGCCCCTATGATGTGTGTGTTTCATTAAGAAAGTGAAACACCATACCTCTGAGTAGAACAGGTATCTGAGATTTTTCATGTTTCCATAGTAACATGTAATTTTTATTGAACTGCAGAATAAATAGGCAAATAAAACATACATAAAATATTGATGAGTGTTTGGTCGGCTGTCCAGGGACTTTAGTAACTTATGGTTACTATTGTTTCTTTTTAACTCATGTAGCCCATTTTTCTAATTACAGCATATTTTTATTATAATTTCCTTATTCTTCATCTAATGCATGAAGTTTGCTTTTTAATGGGATTTTTACCTCCTTTTTTGTAGTATACATATTGGAGAGAAAGCTGAAGTAGTAATAAAGACACCGGAACTAAAAAGGTTTCCAGAATTTTTCTAAGGGAACTTGATGTGATTTTCTTTGTCTTAGATAGAATTTCCATTTTTTGACTAATTTTTGCGTGTTATAGATAGTGACTTGTGTTCTGCATTTAAAATATATAATACTGATGAGAAAATAACAAACACAAATAAAAATGAATATGCTTGAGAAGGCAATTTCTTTATGAAAATAGATATTCCAACATTAGCTGGAAAGAAAAAAAAGCAATTGAATCAATTAAACTATGTATTTGAACTTGAAGAAAAGGAAGATGCGTAAGATGAAATTGACGTAACATCCACATATTTCATAGAAACTGATCATTATAGTGTTATGTAGTCTGATTCACTTCAGTTCAATAAACATTTATTGAGAACCAACTTTATGCTCAGTACTATGCCAATTTATTTAAATAAAAATATCAGGTATTTGACCTTAAGTTACTTACAACATAATTGAGAAGTCATGATAAAAATAGAAAGTCGTGTCTGGAAAAAATAAAGCTATATCCTACCTCTTAGCTTACAGCAAAATAAATTCCAGATTGATGGGGCTGAAAGTTGCAAAATGAAATCGTTAGAGTACTAAATGAAAACATGGACCTTTAAAAATATTTATATAATGTTAGCTATAGAGAGGGAAAGATCTTTCTATACATGAAAAAAAAAAACCCTCAAAAGTCACTTTAAAAATGATAAATTCTAGTACATAGACATGGAAGAAAGATCCTCACGGCAAAAGAATGCCATAAAAATGTCAAAAAACAAAGAAAAAATTGGGAAATATTTTTGCTACTTATATCATGGATGAAATACCAATAGATAAAATACTCCTACAAATCAATAAGAAAAATATCTACAATGTAACAGAAAAATGGACCAAAGGAAAGAAAATACAACATATATTTAAAAAAACATTCAGCTACACTCTTTATAAGATATATGCAAATAAATGAGATATCATTTTCATGTAGCATATTGGTAAAAATAAAAAAGTTTTATAACCAACCTGTTAGCAAAGATGTAAGTATAAATTGTTATAAGCATTGTAAGGATGGAAGCATAACTTTTTGTAATCTCCTTGGAGAACAATTAAGCAGTATCTATTAAAAGTAAAAAATACACATAATTCCGTTTCTAGAACACTTTCATATGTGGGCAAAATGACATTTGTAGGGTTCTTATTGCCTCGCTGCTTGCTCTATAAAAACATTGGAAACAACTTAAATGTCCATTAACAGAGGGAAATTTAAATATATTGCAGTGCATTCATACAATGGAATACTATGCAGTCATTAGAAGAATGAAGAACTCTGTAAATACAAATAAGGAGTTGGATCTAAGAATACGGTTCAACGAAAACAGCAAGGTGCAGAACGATGTTGCAGTATACTCCTATTTGTACTAAAAAAAAAAGGTAAAATATAGACATATATGCTACCACATGCTTTGATTATGTCTAGAAACACATCCAAGAAAATTTATTATCTCAGAAGAGAGGAATTTGTGGTCTGGAGGACAGGAGGGTAATAACAACTTATTTATCACTTTATATCCTTGTGTGTATTATGAATTTTGTTCAAGAATTTATTATATCTATTTAATTGAAAAAATAAGTAACTGTAAGACAATATAAAGGCGAGTACAATAAATACTAGAACAATTTTAAGTAACAAATGACCAACCTGTGATACCATTTAGAAAAGTTTTAGGATAAGTGAGTCTTGAGCTAGACTTGAACCTAAAACTGAGATAAGAGAGTGTTACTGTGAACTAAGATGGGCATAGTTATACTTTTATGGGACAAATTTATGGTCACATTATTCAAGCAAGTATGAGATGTTGTTGTCGTTAGGTGCTGTCGAGTTGGTTCTGACTCATAGCAACCCCACGTACAACAGAATGAAACACTGCCTGGTCCTGCACCATCCTCACAATTGTTATGTTTAAGCCCATTTTTGCAGCCACTGTATCAGTCCATCTCATTGAGGGTCTTCCTCTTTTTCAGTGACCCTCTACTTTACCAAGCATGATGTCCTTCTCCAGGGACTGGTCCCTCCTGATAGCAATGTCCAAAGTAAGTGAGATGAAGTCTTGCTGTCCTTTCTTCTAAGGAGCTTTCTGGTTGCACTTCTTGCAAGACAGCTTTGTTCATTCTTCTGGCATTCCATGGTATATGAGATAGAGAGGGGAAAAAGAGAGAGAGAGATTAAGGAAATAGACAAAAGGGGTGAAAGACTATTAACCAAAAAGTTGGTGGTTTGAACCCACCCAGAGGCACTAGGAAGACAGGTCTAGTGATCTGCTTCTGAAAGGTCTCAGCCTTGAAAACCCTATGGAACGGTTCTACTCCGCACACATGGGATCACCATGAGTCGGAATCGACTCAACTGCAGCTAACAAGTTTGAAGTGAGAGCAAAATAATGGGAATTATAGGCACTCATAAAAAATATTCAACTAACATGGTAAAAAATACTATGTTCGTAATGATTATACATTTGTTTGCCAGCCTCCCCCTCCTTCTGCGAGGCACCCTTACAAGTGCCACCACACCAATCCTCTTCCACATGTTGCTATAAAAAAAAAATTAACATAGCATGCTTATGAAAATACCTTGCAGGGGCAAGGGGGAGGGTGAGGCCAGCAAACAAACGCAGAGGGTATGTACCCTTTTTGCATAAATTCTTAGATAAGGAAAAGCAGTGTGATGTATTAGAAAAAGCCATGAACCAGAATTGAGGGGACATTTAGTCTGGTCCCTGTTCTGCCATTAATTAGCAGTGTAACTTTGAGAAGGTCGTATTGTGTCTCCAGGCCCCAATTATATCATCTGTAATATAAGGGGGGTGTGCAATGGATTCATAATTCCACAATCATTTTTTTTATCTGAACACTTTTTTTCAAATAAAATACAAGTACAAACAAGTAAAATAGATAAAATCAGAGTAACTTTGTTTAAAGTAAGGGTAGGAGCCCTAGAGCTCTCCTGGCCAGTAATCTTTCCTTCCCATTATGGCCCTCTTTAATGAAGCAAAATCAAAGCTCTGGGAACCAGCAAAGTTCAGTGTAAAACCATTTTACTAGAGAATTGTTGAGGTTCCTTTTCACTAGAACATTCCACAATTCTAGGAGGCAGTTGCTTCACAGGTTTAATCATGTGAAATTTATGCAAAAATATTTGCAGAGAACATGGTGACAGGGTCTATGCAGGAAGTATTTGCTTTGACAAAGATTTTCTAAGCATCTTTTCTGAACTTAGCCCCTCACAATGCCCTAAATACAAAGCTGGCTAGAGTATGCTCTTAGCCCTCTCCAATTCTCATAATTGTTGGATTTTTAAAAATCTGTTTAGGGTTCTCCAAATTTCTTGAATATGTGAGTTGATGTCTTTCATTCATTTGGGAAATTTTCCATTGTCTCTCTTTTCCTTCTGAGTCTCCATTTATACATATGATAAAACTTTTCACTGACTCACTTGTCTCTATGCTCTTTTCTATTCTTTCTATTTATTTTCTGGTGGTGTTTCAGTCTGAGTGTCTTTTATTGACCTGCTTCCATTTACTAATCCTGTCTTCCACTGTGTCCAAGCTGCTGTTAACTCAAACACTGAGTTCCTAAATTTCAGTGTTGTACCTTTCAGTGCTGCCGTGTCCATTTGAATAATTTTTTATAGATTGAGAAATATCTTTTGAAATTCTCCTTCCTTTATTTATTCATCTTTATCTCTTTTTCCTTAAATACATTACCATATTTTTATGCAAATAACATGCACCTTCTATGTTTGTTTGCCAATTGCTCCATCCTCCCGCAAGGAAATTTTATAAGTGCCACTATGCAATTTTTTTTTTTACATGTTGCGGTAAAAAAAATAGCATACCATGCTTACAAAAAATGCCTTGCAAGGTGAGGGATCGATTGGCAAACAAATGTAGAAAGTGCACATTATTTGTGTAAAAATATGGTAGTCATAGCTAATTTAGCCTTTGTTAGCTAATATTAGTATCTGGATTATCTGTGGGTTTATTTCTATTGTCTATTTTTTCTCTTGGTTGTTGATTATGATTATTCCTCTTCTCATGTGTAATCATTTTTCACTACATATCATCACATATAAAAAGTTTTGGAGACTTGAAATGATATTTTAAAGTTTCCCTTTCTTCTGTTTAGGCAGATATGGAAGGGCTTAATTGACTACATTAAATGAGGGAGTGAGCTAGATTAAGGCTGGGCTTCCATTATTGCAAACTCAATGTCTGTGGAAGTTTCAATTTTTGCCCTTCAAAAAATTTCAACTTAGCTCTTTGACCTTCTACCTCATGCAGCTTCAAAATTAGTAAATATATTGAGATCATGTGTTAGGATCTACTAAGCCTCCAGCCTTATTTTTCAGTCACACACAAATATGAAAATATCCAAATAGTTTCTCTGCCCTTCAAGAGTACCTTTCTGGATTCTTAGCCTCAGCTGCATCTAGAATCAGTGAAATGTCACCAGGTAGTATCAGTTGCAGATCTTCAGTGCTAGCCCACCTCTCCTTTCTGGGTTTTTCACAAGTTGCTCTTTTTTTTTAAGCCTTCTCCCCCAGCAGGTCTTTGCTCCCTACGTAACACAAGACTGTGGGGCTTTTTTATTCAACCTTAAGAATCTTTTGGCATGTTTCTTTACTCTCTCATGCAACCTGAGATTCCACACATCATGGAGGAAATGGGCTGTGTGTTTGAGGGCCCTCAAATCTCTGCATTGTATTACCCTGGCTTCTTTTGACCACCATCAGTAGTTGTCCTCTGCCTGTACCAAGTGCAAGTGTCCACTATGACAAACACCCCCCGGAAGAAAACTGCCCAGCATTTACCAACTGACCTCTCACAAATTCTCTTCTCTCTCAGATTTTAAACTGATTTTTATTGCTCTTACAGCCCTCTGATGCCTATAAAATTACGACTTTTATCCCTTTTTGTCTAGTTGTCAGAGGGGACATTAGTTTGCAGTTAACTGCTACATCCTGTTAAGAAGCAAAAGCTCACGATCTAGATGTTGAGAACCTTCAAATCTAAATAACATGAGCTGAATTTAAAAAATTTTAGTATATGTTCTCATACTATTCATTTTATTATATATTAACAGATGTTTTTAACTTTCTCCTGAATGGTTTGTAGAAGGAGGACACAGTCTCTGGTGATGTGATATAAGAAGCCACTAACAAATATTTTAATAAAATTTATTGTAGATAGACAACATTCCCTAGTTACTTTAGTCAGGAAAGGCAGGATTTCTCTAAAATACATGAATACATCTTAATTTTTGATAATAATAGTCATAGAAGATAGTTAAAATCAGGTTAAATTTTGAATTTGACACTAATAATTTTCTAAAGTACATAAATAATCATACAGCAATTATAAGTAGGACTTTTCTTCGGAAAAAAAGTAGTGTTTTCTACTTTATATGTATACAATGTAAGAAATAAAATCTTATATCATGAGTTGAAATTCTAACCCACTAGTGGTGCTCTCATTTTTTAAAAGAAACTTTTTCAGAGCAATTTTAGTCTACAGAAAAATTATGAATAAAGTACAGTTCTTATATTCCCTCTTCCCCCACACAGTTTCTCCTATTATTAACATCTTGCAGTTGTATGGTACATTTCTTAGAATTGATGAACCAATATTCATATACTGATGTAAATGAAGGCCTATAGTTTATATTAGGCTTCACTATTTGTGTTGTACAGTTCTATGGGTTTTGACAAATATATCATGTTATATATTTCACCATTACAGTCTCATACAGAATAGTTTCACTGCCCTAAAACTGCCCTGTGTCTCACCTATTCATCCCTTTACCCCAAACTCCTGGCAACCACTGGTCTTTTTACTGCCTCCATCATTTTACCTTTTCCAGGATGTCATGCAGTTGGAATCATACTGTGTGTAGCCTTTTAAGACTGGCTTCTCTCATTTATCAATATGCATTTAAGGTCCCTCCATGTCTTTTTATGGCTTGATAGCTCTTTTTTTTTTTTTTTTAAATATAATCATTGAATGATATTCTACTATATAACTGTATGGCAGTTTGTTTATCCATTTACCTATTGAAGGACATTTTGGTGGCTTCCAATTTTTAGCAATTATGAATAAAGCAGCTATAAACATTTGTGTGCAGGATTTTATATGGACATATGTTTTCAACTCATTTGGGTAAATACCTAGGAGCATAATTGCTGGTTCATACAATAAGAACTATCTTTTTTTCTTTTCCTTCTCTCAGAGTATATCAAAACTCATTTTAAATAATGTTTAAAATTAGCTCCAGGATATTTGTCATGCTAAAAAATTTAGGAAGTCTAGAAGATTTAAAAAATTGTGTGTACAGGTATGTAAGAGTGTACTTAAGAAATAAATTTGATTTGCATACCTTGGATTACTTGGAACTTGATTTATTCTTCCTTTTGTTCTTGGTTTCTTATATTTTAATCAGAGTCATATTTGTAAAGCAATTTAAAATTAGATTAAAATTTAACCTGTGAAAGAGTTGCTTGAGAAATGAATTAACTCCCTCTGACACTCTATTCTTTTCTTGCCCTTTTACCTTCGAGGGCCTATAATTAGCCTTGTGATCCATTGTAGGTTTTTTTTCAAGTAGCAGTTCTCTAAAGCAGCATTTCCCAAGGTGTCATTGCTACATCAGTTATCTAAGTTGGATTGTTAAACACACTCAGATTCTCGGATTCCATCTCAGACAGGGATCACTGAGGGTAGGTACAAAGTCTGCATTTCTAATGTACCCTGCTAGAGCACAAAATCACTGCCCACCAACTATTCCATACAAATAGCACTGGACATTGTTCAGTTGAGAACATTACCCTATCCAGTTCAGTCAAAGGAGCTTTACTCTGGCCCCCACTCTAATACCAACAGCAGCTTTCTCCATCAGCTTTATTAAGGAATCTGCCCCTCCCTGGGTAATACAAGGTTAATACACTCAGCTGCTAACCAAAGTATTGGTGGTTCAGGTCCTGGGAAGAAAGGCCTGGAAATCTACTTCCAGGGGGAAAAAAAAAAAAATCAGCCATTGAGAACCCTACGGAGCAGTTCTACTCTGACACACGTGGGGTCACCGTGAGTCAGAATCCACGGCAAAGGCGTTTGGTTTTGGTTTCTCTAACTATACTCTGCCATATTCTCTGGAGGTTCCCTCATCAGTTACTAGTTTGCTAGTTATGCAGAACTTACTAGAAGCTCTTCCATTTCCTATCTTCTTTATTCCGTATTCCACGACATTCAACTGTACTTGTGTACAGGATTCCACCTTGAAATTTCTCCCCTTGGGATCAAGCCTGGAGAGAAATACATTACTTTCACTTGGGCATGTCATTTACCAACTGAGACTTAGTGGCTTGTGATATTCCTGACCTCTATGCAGTCACTAGTGGTCAGAGTCAGGTTTTTCTCCAGGCATTACCAAGCGGGAGAACTCAAGACCTGGCATGGGGAGGGCCCCAGTGAAACTCATTCCTTCAACTCTAGATAATCAGAGGCAAGAGATGAGCATCAAAGATAGGAACAAAACTAAACCTCTCTTGTCTGGTGCCCAGTCTGGTAAATAAGAGCAAAGGGTTTGTGGTCAACCTGCCAAGATGCAAATTCTCACTTTGTGATCTTAGCCAAGTTATTTAACTTTTTAATCCTTCATATCTGCATCTATAAAAAATCCTTCATATCTGCATCTATAAAAATGGGGAAAACAACAGTCCCTGACATCTCAAAATGTTTTAGTAAACTGTTTAATTAACACATATACTGAAGTGTGCAGATCACAAGTATACAGCTCAATGTGTTTTTTAAAATGTGAACCCACCTCTGTATGCAGCACCCAGATGAAGAAACAAAATCCAAAAGTTCTCCTACCACTTTCTGGTCACTATCATCTCACAAAGGGTCACTGCACTCATGACCTCTAGCATCATAGATCAGTTTTTCCTAAGTTTCACTTTATGTAAATAAAATCATACAATATGGACTCTTTTGTAGCTGGCTTCTTTCTCTCAATAATATGTTGGGAGGATCATGCTTGTTGTTGCATGTAGTTTTATTTTGTTCATTATTATTGCTGTAGAGTATTCCCTTCTGTGAATGTACCATAATTTATTATCTGTTCTGTTATTGATGGGCATTTGCTCAGTTTCTAGTCTGGGGCTATTTTAAATATCTCTGCTATTGACATTCTTGTACATGTTTTTGGTAAATATATGTAAACATTTCCATTGGGTATTGTTTCATAATTATATAATATTCAGTAGGATTATGGGTTCTTTGGATGGTGGGATACAACACAGAGACACTTGGGTAGATGAAAGGCGTAACTCTTTAATATTTTCGTCCCTGAAAAAGAGAAGTTTGTCACTCAGGGCCACACAGGTGGTTGCACCTGAGGATAGGGTAATAGCAAGCTGGAAATGTAAAGGACAGCTTACGTATGGCAAGCAGTGTGGTGGTAGCTAGGTTTCATAGGCTTCCTGGGGGTTGGGTATTTTGAATAATTCTCTGGTCCCAAGGAAGAAGGGACTATCCCTGGATTGTAGGTATTTGGAGGCCTCTGGCAATTGGGTATGTGCGTTGTAGCCCAGGAGTGTTAGAATATGAAAAAGGAAGTAGTAGGGGTGTAGGTTTCACAAGCTGCCTATGAAGACAAATTAAGCATTTTTTAGCCATGATCTTAAAACTGAGTCAAGACAACACTCATGAAATATTATATTAAAGGTATATACTTAGGAGTATAACTGCCAATTATAGGGCATGTGTACAGACAGTCCCCGGGTTACAAACATCCGATTTACATACAACCGAACCAATCCCTGTAAAGCCTATTATATTAAAATTTCGAGGTACATGCAATGGTTCATAATAACAAACAGGCGCTACTTTGCGATGCACATTAAAACATTATTATTATTACTGTATTATTATGTTAAAGATGTTTTAGTGTATCTGGAAGTGTTTCTTTAATGTTTTTTATGCATAGAAATGTACACTATATACTATATACTAAGATAAATATTTGACTAACTGACGTTAGATATGAACCGTACCTAACTTTTCTGACTGCCACTTAAAGACAGACTCAGGAACAGAATTCATTCATAATGTGGGGACTGCCTATATACTGAACTTTAGTACACCTGCCTAACAGTTTTTCAAAGTGGTTGCACCAGTTTAGACTTCCACTAACAGTATATAAGAGTTCCATTCATTCCACATTTTCACCAACCATGGACATCATCTGCCTTTTCATTTTAGCCACTCTAGTGGGTGGGGGTATTGTCTTGTAGTTTTAATTTTCTTTTCTCTGTTGACTAATGGAGTTGAGTGCCTTTCCCATTGTCTCATATGCTGTTGTTAGAATTAAGAGATTATCCATGTAAAGCTCTTTGCGCAGTGACTATCACATACCTAGTCCTCATTGAAACCAGGTGCTATTACAACTTCGCCAGCTTGACTGCAATGAAGGACCACAGCATGATCTCAATCTTGCACATTCCTATCTTTTTATAATCGTTATTCTTCACCTCTTTGGTTTGCTACAGCAAAAAAAATCCAGACAACTATCAAAACCAAAAACCAAACCCGTTGCTGTTGAGTCAATTCTGACTCATAGTGACCCTATAGGACAGAATACAACTGCCCCATAGAGTTTCCAAGGAGCGCCTGGTGGATTTGAACTGCTGACTTTTTGGTTAGCAGCCGTAGCTCTTAACTACTATGCCACCAGGGCTTCCTTCTGGACAACTAAGCAAATGATAATAAACAAGATTACTTAAGTGAGAAAAGGACATATTTTCATGGTTAAGCTCCTGTTTTAACTAGTATAAGCAACCAAAGTTTATTTTATTGAGCACCACTGAATTAACACAAATGAAATGTAACCTCATTAATCACAATTTATTGATTTACACCTCTCTGATGCAATCATTTAGGAAAGTAGCTGTTAGGTAATAGTGTCTCATTATAGTTCTTGTGTAATTTCCAGATAGGAATTATTATCAAGTATGTCAAGTGGGAATCCTGTGCAGTGGGTGTGTGATTATCCGAGCGCTCAGACAGTTGTATGAAACACCACCAGCGACATTTCCAACTAGCCGATAATGAATAATGTAGTTTTCCTTTGCCATACTTTAAAGGAATTTTCCTTCTTGGCTTTTATCCTTCTGTCTTGAGTTAAAGAGGGATGTAGAAACCCCTTCAGGCCACATTGGACTCATGTGACTCCAGTCAAAAGAGAAAGAGGAGCCTGAATTTTGGCCAATAGAAGAAGGAGAGGTCTCTGAAGACAGGTGGCCCAATTGTATAAGTGAAATGGTGTCTGCTCAGAAATTTAGAACTAGGAATGACATGGTAAAGGCCACAAAATGGCCTTAAATTCTGAGCTGTCCAAACAGTGCCAGCAGGCAGGCATCAATCAGTGTCATCCAGCATATGGACAAGAAAATTTATACCAACAAAGTAGCTTTTATTTCTTGAATTATTGAATCATTTGTTGTTTCTTTTGCATGAATGCTGAGTAGGGAAGCTCTACAGACACATCCTGGTACATACATTTAAAATGAGAGTTGGAAAAGAAATTCACTAGTGTGGGAGACAGCACAAACTCTACAAATTAAGGAATTTAATTTTTCTCCCATCTGAGCCTAGCATGGGCTTTGAAATATATTGCCTAACACGTATGCTTTGGGTTGTGCAACAAAGCGGCTCTTTGAGGCACTTGATAAGAAACTGACTATAAAATCTAAATGCAATTTGAGTCAACAACATTTAAGTAGTCACGGGCTGGGTGTAAGGCTGCATTTGGTGCTATGGTGATTGCAAGGACACATATATACATGAATTTAAATCAAAGCAAGCTGTGGGAAGTGTGATTGTGAGCAAGCTTCCCTAGGCATGTGTGGAGCTTGACTACATGATTTATAGCAGTGGTTCTCAGTGGGGATGATTTTGCCCCCCAGGGGGATATTTGGAAATGTCTGGTGACATTGTTGGTTTTTACAGCTCAGGGGAGGGGGCTACTGACATCCAGTACGTCAAGGTCAGGGATGGTGCTAAACATTCTACAATACAGAAGACAGTGTCTCACAATTACAAACTCTCTTGTCTAAAATGTCTGTAGTGCTCAGTTTTAGAAACCCTAACTGATACTATTTAGACTTATCCCAAAGAGCCCTGGTAGAGCAACAGTTAAGCCCTTGGCTGCTAACTGAAGGGTTGGCCATTCGAACTCACCCAGTGGCTTCTCAGGAGAAAGCCCTGGCTATCTGCTCCTGTAGAGATTACAGCCTAGAAAAAAGCTTATGGGGCAGTTCTTCTGTGTCATATGGGTTCACTATGAGTTGAAATAGACTTGATGGCACCTAACAACAACAACAAGCCTTATCCCAAAGACCCAGAAGAGCATGTCACATGGTAGGCTGTATACTGTATACTTAGTACAATAAATATGCATTAAAGAGTATTACTATACAGTTACTCACCTAATCAACAGGAAATTCTGTTTAAAACACAATAATCAAATGGGTGACTAGTATAAAGCTGTTAAAAAACACAATAATCATTTTCATTTTCTGTGAGTATAATATTTGCAGTTTTTATCACATTTTCATATAAGGTGTTTTAGTTTTTCAACATGACGAACTTAGAAGGTTAATTCCTGTTTGATGGAGGAATTACTTTATTCTAGGCAATCGCTCTATGACAGGATCACTAGGTCACCCTTTTATAGTAAAAGTTGCATCAACAACATCAACCCCTTCAATGTAGACAACTTCTAGGTCCCAGAAACCATGCTAAACACTGCATGTGCATTTCATTCTCTAATAAATGAAACATGATAAGGTTTGGCTTATCAAGGTCCAAGGAGGTTTGACCACAGAGGTAGTAAATGGCAGATCAAGGATGCACCACACACATGTGTCTGACGCCAAAGCTAAAGCTCTTCCACTCTGAATGACTATTTTAGGAAAAAGTTTCATAAAGCAACATACAGAATTTAGGTATGGCTCAGTGGTTAAGAGTTCAGCTGCTAATCAAAAGGTCAGCAGTTGGAATCCACCAACTGCTCCTTGGAAACCCTATGGGGCAGTTCTGCTCTGTCCTATAGGGTCACTATGAATTGGAATTGATTTGATGGCAACGGGTAGTAGGTAGTAGGCGAAAACGTGGGCTGATGAAGATGGAATGGAATCGAAAGTAAACTTGTCTCCCAACAAAAGCTGAAATACTTTGCAATATACAGATTTGTTCATTAGAGTATTGTTTACAATAGTGTATCATTGGAATCAACTTTTATGGCCACCATTAGGGGATTGGATGAATAACACATTGCAATTATATAACCATTGCAATTAATGAAACAGATCTCTAAGCATTGACTTGGAAAGATGTCACACTTGTTGTGAACATGAAACAGGCTATAGAATGAGATGTACATATGTCCACGTGTGTGTATATGTATTGGACAAAGTTACAACTGTACACGTGATTGGGACTGGTGTCTGCAAAGGCAAAAGGGATTATAAGGAGGAGTGGGTGACAGTCAGCAGGACTTTTTCTCTGTCTGTCTCCCCGTCTGTCTTTCTCCCCTCTTTCTCTGTTTAGATTGAGCATGCGCATGTATTATGTTTGTTGTTGTTGTTAGCTGCCGTCCAGTTGGCCCTCAACTCATGGCAACCCTATGCACAATGGAACAAACCACTGCCTGATCCTGCTTCATCCCAATGATCAATTGCGATCAGACCACGGTGTTCCATGTTGTTGTTGTTGCCATTGAGTAGATGCCAACTCACAGCAACCCCATGTAACAGAGTAGAATTGTGCCATAAGGTTTTCTTGGCTGTAATCTTTATGGAAGCACATTGACAGGTCTTTTTCCCTCAGAACCACTCAGTAAGGTTCGAATCGCCAACCTTTCAGTAAGCAGCCCAGCACTTAACCATTGCACCACTAGGGATCCTACTGTGATCGATAGGGTTTTCATGGGCTGATTTTCAGAAGTAGATGGCCAGGACTTTCTTCTTCATATTATGTTTACACTGTCAAAAATTCAATAATTTAGCAAATATTTACTGTGTGTCTACTATGGATAAACACCACACTTCTAGACATTTGATTCTCACTCTTGCTCTGTACTTACTCTAGATGCAATGTATGAGATTGCTTCATTGGTATCTAAGCCACAATCAGGAGTGAGCAGATGAGAGCCTGGACTTAGGCAGTCATCTTGGGAACGCAGGGGAAAGAGAGGGTGATGTTTATACAATATTCCTCTGGTAGAGTCCTATGTATGTGTTCCTCCCAGAATCCCCTCTACAGCAACATTTTGGTGAAGATCTGGAGGGCAAAATTCAGTCCACACATTCAGTTCAGAGAGAAAAGATCATTTCCTGAAAACAAGGAAGACTGAGGTATTTATAAGAGTCTCTTCAGACCATTATTGCTGTTTGACTATAATATGACTATTTATTCATATAACACTTTCCACAGATCCTGACTTTTATGGGGCCATAAAGTAAGATTTTCAGAAAGTTGGTGGTGGGTAACACAATGCCATCAATGACACTATTAATTAATGAAAACTTCTACTTAGTGAGGGTGAGCATCATATTTTTCTGAAAATGAATCTTGAGAGCTTCCTTGATTATACCGTGATTCTGCTTCCATTATCATTTAGAGATTGAGGCATGAGACGGGTCTGGTGATTATAATGATTTAGGAGGAGAAATAATATGTGAGAACTATGGGAGATTCTATAATTTCATGGTCTATAGCATAAAAAAATATATCACATCACTAGATTCAAGTGTGTTGTACTTTAATACTGGCTGTTGTGATATTTTGCACAATATACCTGATTGCAAGTTTATATTGAACTCCCCTGACATCGATGGCATACATATATTGTCCTTACTAATGAAGAAAAGAGAATGTAATATAACTTTATTAGAGATTTCTTTAGGGTCTAGACCATAATAGCACAATGAGGGGGGAGAGAAATTATTCATCAAGTATTTCCTAGGAATTATTCATAATTTCATCAAACAGTATTACAGACCCTAGAACTCATGGATGTTTCAGCTCGTGCAGAGTGGAACTGCCCAGCTCTGTAATGCAGTTAGCCATATGGAGCACATTATACCTTTGCTCTGAAACCTGCAATACTCGTCATTTTGCTTTCTGTGGTAATTACAGGTTCTGACAATTGAGAGTTCTTTAACAATTGGGGACATAGCCTTTTTTAGAAGCCAGGATTTGTAAGTATCTCAATATCTACTCTTGCGATTGTGTGTGGGTCTCTGAAGATTTTGGTTTTTGATACTTGCCACCTCAATCATTAAAATGAAAAGTAAAATCATTCAGATCCTTTCCAATACAGAGAAATTTAGCATCGTGATGAGTAGTCAACCGAGAGGGTACCTGAATTTTTAGTTTCTATGTGAATATTTTTACATTTTTTATGATAAATAGATGAGAGATTCTAAGCAGCATGATCAGATTATCTTTCTTGGGAATCTATGTCAAAGAAGTGAGGTTAAGTAAAGTTTCTCTCTTAGTTTTTTGTTTTTAACTTTTTAAAACCATATGTCATTGAATCTAAGATGCATTGATTGTAGAATGCACCATTATTTTATGGACCACTGCCAATTGTAATTGTAAGGCTATTTCCAATTTTGAGAAATGTTGCAATATAAGAAAAATATATCTTAGACTCAATGAAACTTGATCATTGAAAAGTGGTACATATTGGGAAAAAGCAAACAACACACACATATATATTATTCACTCCTTTTGGAAATCTCTATAAATAATTTGTTGTACATTCTCCATAACTGCATATACAATTTTTTATTTTTAAACCAGGTATAACCAGTCAATATGTTTTGCACTGAAACTGGGTTTTTTTTTTTTTTTTTCAGTCAACAGCCATCATGGACACTCTTCCATACCAGTTACCTTGTTTTTTAAATGACTGAATAATATTCAGAAGTGTCTTTTCTATCTTTAGATCAGAGCTTCCAAACTGTGGCACACAACCCACTCTTAAATATCAATATAGTTCATATACATTCCTCACTTCTGGCTTCTTTTAAAAATCAGGAGATCAAGACAATACATTTGCGTTGGGACCGTTGCCTGCGGCCAAGCAGTGGCTGGCCCTCTAGTTGGACGACACGTTCCCTCCAATTCACTATGTTCTCCACAACTCCCTCTTCTCACACACAGCCTGCATCTCTCATCTACAAACATGCTAGCCCCTAAAGGATTCTGGGTTTGCAAGCCCTGCTTTAAACCTTTGGAACAGAAGTTTTTGCCAGAGCACAGAAAGGCCTTATTGCTGCATTTTTAGCTTACTGAGAAAACTGCATACTTTCTTACTGACTACCAGTTCCATCATCTAGTTTTTAGTTCTGCTAGCGCAGTGGCTAAGTGTTTGGCTGATAACCAAAAGGTCGGCAGTACGAAACCAACAGCTGCTCCTTGGAAACCCTATAGGGCAGTTCTACTTCGTCCTATAGGGTCGCTATGAGTAGCAATCCAGTTGATGGCAATGGGTTTGGTTTTTGGTTTTGAACACTTAGCTATCTGATTCAAATCCTTTTCAATTCTCTCACTTCCTTAAAGACACAATTAGAAGACATATCATTCCCATTTAATTGGCCGTAGTTGTTTTATTACTCTTCCCTATCATCTGCATCTAATTTGATTATTACAGACCGAGCTACATTTTCCCATTGGGATTTCTTCATTAAACCTCATTTCTGACGACCTGCCATTGACCACCCAAAATGAAAATATTTCCTTTATATTGCTACCCTACTTTGTCCCTACAGCTCAATCTGATCACTTCTTTAGTTATTGCTCCCCTAGAGTTTGGGAACTGAATCTGCCCTTTTCACCATTTCCTTAGATCGCAAAAAACATTGCAGAAGTGAGTTTGAGTGAGCCTCAAGAATTGAAAGAGATCTGGTGTTCCACTTGGTAATGATTAGTTATACTAAGCAGGAAATTGTAATTCTTCTTTATATACTTCTTTTTATTATTGTTTTATCATTTCAACATATTTCATGGAGAGATTCTTGGCATGACCAATGTGCTACTATTTTTTAAATGTGTATATTCTCCAAAACACACGATAATTTAAATGTAATCTCTATATTTTTGGAAGACATGCACACACATTTCTATTTAGCCTCAAGCCTAAAGTAGAAAAATAAAATGCACAGCTCTGAATTTAGTGAAATTGTACAAATATCAAACGATGACTATCATGAAGAATTTCTCCCACAGTACTAGTTTACATATGTCACAACTAGATAAAAGGTGCACTCTGGACCATTTTTCTCTCTCTTGCTCCTTTTCTTTTTCTTTTTTTTTTTTTTTTTTTGCCAGTAATGTCATGTCAGCTGCAGTAGCTAGTGAATATTGTTCCCTTGAGGAATGATACTGTAGGACTAAAAATGTACACTAAGGGACTGAACAGTAATGGTGTTATCTCTTAAAATGTACACTAAGGGACTGAACAGTAATGGTGTTATCTCTTAAAAACACCCAGGTCTCTTAGCTAGACCTCTTCCCACGGGGAGGCATGAAAGCAGAGAGCTTCCTGGGTAGCTTGCTGTTAGGTTGCATCCTCTGCAATATAAATTAGATGCAAAGATATATAAATTAGGAACTTTCCCAGACTCACTTTTAAAGAAGTAGATCATTTCCCAAGGCTTCCGTGAAAGCAAGATTCTTTAGACTGTCACAGAGCTCAATACCAGCAGGACAATTCTGTACGCTCTATGAGTGTGTTGAGTAATGGGCAGTCAGGAATAGAGCCAATTGTGTGGAAACTGACTGGATGCATCTACATTTCAAAAAGTCCTTAAACTATCATGCATGTTCTTAAGTAAGTCAAAGATTTAAGATGTGAAACAGTGTTATTTTACCCGGATTATGTATCATGATCCTGATGACTACTTTTAAATTTCTGAATACAAAAATTGCACATGCTTAATATAGAAAATACAAAACTACAGTTGAATAGAAAATAAAGCTCTCATGATACCAAAACCCAGAGACAACCTCTGATAACATTTTTATGCATGTCGGTTTTAGGTGGATTTTTTTTTTAGATATATTAAAATTTTTGAAATTATATCATATGCAAATTTAGTATCCTACTTTTTTCAGATAATTTATAACACACACACACACATGCATATTGTTATTGTTAGCTACCATCAAATCTACTTTGAATCGCGACAACCTCGTGTGCAGAGTAGAATTGCTCCATAGGGTTTTCAAGGCTGTGACCTTTGGGAAACAGATCACCAGGCCTGCCTTCCGAGGCTGCTCTGGGTGAATTCGAACCTCCAGCCTTTCAGCTAACAGTCAAGAGCCACCCAGGGACTTAATATATAACATAATCAATAGTATATATCAGTTCCATTTTCCTAGCTGTTGAAAATTTCCGAAGGCGTGATTTAATGGCGTCATAATATTCCATTATGTGGCCATAATAAAATTCGCTGAACCATTTTCTTTTGTTGGTCATTGGGTGTGTTTTTATTTTTTGGTATTTAAATAAACACACACAAAGAATTTATAGTGATTCTTGTTGAATGAAGTAAGAGTATGAAATATTTAAGACTTCATAGCTATATTGTCAAATTGTTTGACAAAAGTGATATTACCATCCTAGCTGTACTGAATGAGCCCCCAATTTAACCCAGTCTCACTGGCACTTGGTAACCTTATTTTCTAAATATTTCTTTGAGTAAAGAAAAATTATTTCTCATTGTTGCTTGACTGTGCATTTCTTTTATTCCTGGATGAATATTTTTCCACATGAACATCTGCTTTTGTCGGCGTCGTATCTTAAGCTAAATTACTGCCTGCAGGGGTGTCCTGACACACAATGTCTATACCTTTTGAACATCAGCCTCAAAAAAGAAAAAAAAAATGGTTTTCAATTTATAGGTGCTGCCACATGCATAATTACCTCATTTGAGTCTTACAACAACCTTTTGAGGTAGGAAAGAGCAGGAATTATTTCCCCATTTAAAAATGAGATAAGTGAAGTATGGAGAAATTCAGTTACTAGCCCAGGTTAATTTTGTTAGCAAGCAGAAAAGATGTTTTGTTTTGTTTTGTTTTTGCTACTGAATCACTGGGTTTCAGTAAGACAAATAATAAGCAAATGACTCCTTTTGCAATTTTCATTGGGGTCTCTATAGATGAATATCTATTATATTCAATAAACACTCAACATTCAATAAAATTAGTTCCTCTCAAGTGTCGAAGAAATATTTGTTATTATCTTATTTAGTGTGTAGCAAATTAGACTCACATTCTTTCCGACCTTTTTTTCTTTTTAAAGGACCCATAGGAAAATAACTTGAAGATTAACTCAACAGTCATTTAGTTTATAGAAGGAGACGCCTATGAAATTATTAAAAATACTTTAATTCACTGAGTTGCTTGTCCAACTTACTTTAGTCTAATTAAATGGTTGTTTTCATCACTTGTTATAATTTATTTTACCCTAGATAAGAGGCAAATGTATGAGTCTCTGAAAAGTATTAAAAATTTCCCTCATAATGTATCATCAACAAAGTCCTGCTGAATTAATGAATTGTGTGTGTGTTTGAAAGTGGGATTGTACTTGTCTAATTGTGGCATCAGTTGTCATGGTTACTATCAGCCAATCAGTGAATAAATGCCCTTCCTTGGCAGTGTTGGGGTGAAGAAAGCTTTGTGCAGTTGTCAGCCTGAGATTTATGATGGTAAAACTATATTTGGCAGGCAAATCAATGTGTTGACTACTCTGTGTGTTTCTGCCCTCATTTTAAGTCAACTCCTTGATATTCAACTAGAATATTAACAGACCCTAGGTCTTTGGAGCCGTTTTGTTATTAATAGATCACTTTTTTATAAACTGTGTATGGGATGACTAGCTATTTGTATACATATCCAATGAAGGCAAGCCCTGGTATTTCTTGTATTATTTGTAATTGCAAATGTCAGATCTTGAAAGCATTGGGTATTAGAGGATATCTTTTTATGTCTACTATTAAAACATGTCGAGTGATCTATAAATTACCCCACATAGATAAACAGTGGATTAAAATTAGGCACTCTCATTCTGTCATCACTACAATATTAATCATTAGAGTTTGGGTCTTTAATGTTAATATATACCTTTTAGCCATATATATCACTACATATTAAATTACATGATAGCTGACAGATTTTTAAATCAAAACATTTTTTCTCTCCATATGTCATAACATGATAAGAAATAAAGAGTAATTTTTGCTTACATAGAATATTGTTTCATCTTTGCGCATGCTGCTTTTTACTGTTTATATTTGAAATAAACTATGTTTTATCAGTACCTGTTCTTATTCACATATAGACTAAAATAGACGATCAACATTTCATTTAATATACAAGAATCTACACAAGTAATGTCCATAAAATCAATACTATTTTACCATTATTTAGTAAAACAAAATGAAGATACAATACCAGTCTTCTAAGTTTTTATTTGCTTTTGCCCAGAATGAATTTTTTTATCCGAAGGCACGTTTTCAAAATTATGAGGAAATAAATGACCTTGATGTGCTAATCAATACCTAAAATAGGATGCCTTACAATATGTTGTATAATAAAGAGTGATTCAATTATTGTTACTTCTTATAAACTCTGAACATTAAAGAGGGATGAATAAATGGCACGTAGTTAGTTGACATAAATATATCCACTGAAGAATGGGCAGGTAAGGTTACTTGCATGAAGAGTTAGTTAATGCCAAAAACAAAACCCCTTCTACAAGTCCACTGTCATCCTTATTTTCCCATATGCTACTGCAAAAATCCTTTATGGAAGCTGAAACTTGCAAGAATAGACACATTGCAAAACAATGCTTTGCATAGAGTAAGCAAATGAAGAACCAACCTTTCTTTACCTACTTCCTATGAGTATATTATTATATATGTATTGTCATATATAGTGCCCTGGGTAACATGAAGGGTTAAGTGCTTGGCTACTAACCAAAATGTTAGTGGCTCAAACCCACCCAGAAGTGCCTGGGAAAAAAGTCCTGACGATCTGCTTCTGAAGGGTCACAGGCACTGGAAACCCCATGGAGCACAGTTCTACTCTGGCACATATGGGGTTGCCGTGTGTTGAAATCAACTTGATAGCAACTGGTTTGTTTGTTTTGCTTTTTTTTTTTAAATCATATATAAAATATATATTTAGTTTATTTGATGCTAAGGTTAAATGAAAGTGAATCCTTCTCCATTTGACTGTTTCTCATATATTTTTTTGTGATTATTATGATTATATGTTTGTCTCTATTTGATTATGAGATCCACAAGGACAGGAACCATATCACATTCATTACTATGTCATTTTAGCATTTTGAATAATGCTTGGCACACAGTCAGCCCTCAAAAACATTTGAGTGATATAAATTGAGCTGTTTTTTTAGAATTTATTAAGGGAAGTTGAAAATGTATGGCTTTGTCAGGTTTTTCTTCTCTCTTAAATTTCCTTTAATGCAAACATATACAGTTAATCAAATAAAAGTTTGTCTGCCTCTGATTGATAAGTATCAAAAATAAGTCTATGAAGATGAGAAAAAAATCTCTTGAGAGGTAACTAAAAATATAGTTTTTAAATAATGCCATGTATTACTGATTATTCATTTTTAAATAATATTTTATTTAATATTTCAAAATAGGATTTGAATACCAAAAAGAGCTTTAACATAGTATATTAAAATAACTTTTCTTTTTGTATCAATTTAAAGTTTCTAAGTTTTTTTTTTTTCAAGGAGCCCCAGTGGCACAGTGGTTAAAGTGTTCAGCTGCTATTTTTCACATACCTTAGGATGTGATTCCTCATAACCTTATTCTGATTTAACAGATAATATGAGGGATAGAAAATTTAAAGATCTTGCCTTCAAAATAGAAGAAAGTTATTCTAATTCCAAATCTAGTGCTTTTTCTCCTAGTGGAAACATTTATTTTTATTCCATATCTCTATTTCATTACAAATAACATGTCTGGTTTAAAAGGAAATAGGTCTAGCAGCTTTTGTAACACACTAATATTTTATAGCTTAAGCAATTTTTAAAAATCCAGATTCTCAAAGTCCCATTTTACAATATATTGAGAATAACCAACACAGTTGTCCATCATGGAAAAAATAATGCCACAGACAGTGAGGGGCTTTTAAAGTTACGCTTAGAATGTGATGCCCATAACTATGCCACTGAGAACATGTACCTGGCAAAAATGTCTCCGTTGGAACATAAAATCCTTGGCCTAGAGCCTCTGAGAGTTTATCAGTGCCATGGGACTTATTTACTGCTGTGTACACACACCTCTATGATGAATGAACAGCTTGCAACTACGTATTTATCTACCTGATGACCTAGACAAAGAGCAAGGAAGAGAGCATCGACAAGCCACTTTGGTCTACTATACTTTTGTTTTCATTCATTTATTTGCCTTGATTTCTCATGAGAGTTTCCTTGGTTTCTGTTCTATTTAAAATTTGTGGTTTACTTTCTTTTTTATTCATTCTTTGCCAGTGTCAAACATGACATAGACTTCAGGAAGCAGTTTATTAACCCTTCTAAAAGCTAATACTTGAACATTTAACTCGGTTTACACACACTATGCCCGCTGACATTCTTAACAACCAAAATATTCAATCCAATAAATAATTATTGTTGGTGCATTTTAATTTAGTCCTCATGCTCTGATCCACTGTGTAGCAATTATAGGTGTTCTTTAGACAGAACAGATGCATGTGGCAGGAAGAGGCACGTGTTGTATTGGTTATGTTTCAAGTGGTCCCTTCATTCTGCAGACCCTTTGCAAATAAAATCAACTATGTACAGTGGGAACTTATATGTCATTAATATGTACATGAATATAAAGAATAATGAAAGTGTTTACTTGGGTCTACTTTGGATATACTCACTAGATAATTAACACACAAATGAGCAAAGACATTTGATAAATTCCTTTTTTTCATTTCAAAATATGCATTGACTATGAAGTAATATTAATACAGCTGGTAATTTTTTAATATTCATATTTTACTATGAAAATATTTAATAGTTTATTAAATATTACTTAATTTATTCCATATTAGTAATTTCATTACTATTAAAATATTTAATATGAAAATATATTATTTTAGTTTTTTAATATTCATATTTTACTATTGAAATAAGCATTTATAGAATCTCTAGTTAAAAAATTTTTCATTGTCATTATACACAAAAAAGTCAAGTATTAGTATATAGAAATTATAATGACTTACTGATTTGAGTATAGGAATTTATAGGAATTTAATTTTCTTAATCTCAGTAATAATCAGGGAATATGGTATATATGGAGTTTAAACTTTTCTACATAAATTCAAAACTTGTTCCCATTTTATAGTTTACCCTGATAATTTTTCTTTCTTGCTGTTCTTCCACTATTTATTCCTCATAACTGTCTTGAAACTATTTTAAGGGAGGATTTTAGAGAGGAAGGAGTGAAAAAGGGAAATATGACTGTCTTCAGTGATTGAATTAAGAACAAAGTTCTGTTTCAGAACTGACTGACAAATTCCAAAAACTAGACAAACTGGGGACAATTTATAAATTTGAGATATTACTTTCATTTTAAAATTAAAATAGTTTTTATTATATTTAAAGTCCTGATCAGATTTTTTTTCATATGAAAATATAAATTCACTTGATTTCCTAGTAAAAAAATTCAAAAGTTCATAGTTTAGGCATACTGACAAAGTGTCTTAATAAGAGATATTGATAATAATACTGATAATTAAGCCAAACAAGTAATTGATAAGTGAATTGCAATTTTTTTCTCTCTAGACTTTAATAGAACTTTGAGGTTACATGTATCCTTTTTCACTGATAGCTCTTATCTAAAATTCAAATGACCAAAATATTTTGTTTTCATCTACTCATATTGCTACTCGAGCATGTTGTGTTTTTTCATGAATATTGAAAAGCAGCCTAGCAATACATAATGTACTGTTGATTGTGGGCAGTTCTGTTTAAAACAGGGCAATATCCCTACCAACTATAAGTGAAGTTCAATATTAGATCTGATTTGTCTGCTTGCTTTTTTCCCCCCAATATTGATAGACTTATATACTGTTTAGAAGCTATTGGAGTATGCATGGAGTCCTGGTGGCTCAGTGGTTAAGAGCTGAGCTTCTAACCAAAAGGTTGACGGTTTGAATCCAGCAGCTGCTCCTTGGAAATGCTATGGGGCAGTTCTTCTCTGCCCTATAGGGTGATTATGAGTCTGGATCAACTCAATGGCAGCGGGTTGGTTGGTTTTTTTTTTTTTTGGTTTGAAGTATGCAGAGAATAGCATTTCAACTATTTAAAACCATCTGTTTGAGATGATGTTACTGATAGCTTTTTACTTTTGTTAATGTTTAGTCAAAATTATTATTTGTCAAATAATTTGATAAAAATAGCTAAAAGACTTGCTTTGTTTGAGCATTACTCATAAGGGACCTAGTGTCCATTCATCAAATAAAAATGTTTTTAATGTTATGTGAAATACACAGCAATGACTAAGAAAATATAGTTTTCATTGTATGGGAGAAAGGTCATTTGCTATAAGAAAACAAGAGTGGATAAAAATTCTATAAAACATTAGGATTGAATTATGAATCTTTAGGTTAAACATTAGCGTGATCAGCCATTCTACTTCAGTAGGAGTTTGGTGTTATGTGTGGTTTTGTTTTTGGTACTGATTTTGTCAGGACATTCTTAACGAAACCTAGTACAATATATATTTCTGTAATAATATTTTATTCTGACATAAAAACATTATGCCACCTGCATATACAGTTTTAGCTTTGTTTTAACCTACTTTTTAATCTAACACTTATAAAAAGCTTGTGCTATTACATGTGAATCTGATAAAGCATAAATTTCTGGGCTCTACCTTTCAGGATTTTAGTTTTAGTAGGTTTGGGGCTGGGCCCAGAAAATTGCATTTCCAACAACCTCCTAGGTGATTCTGATGCTGCTAGTCTGGGGATCACACTTTGAGAACCAGTAAGTTAAACTGTACATATCAGAAAATCAGAAAGACTGAGAATCAACCCTGAGCATCCATCTCAAGAAATTAGAAAAAGAATAGCAACTTAAAACCAAAGAACATCAGAGAAAGAAAAATAAACCTACGAGCACAAATTAACTAAATAGAAAAGAAAAAGAAAATAGAGAAGAACAAGGCCCAAAGAGGACTCTTTAAAAAGGAAAAAAAGAATTGATAACACCTTGACAAGTCTGAATAAGAAAAAGAGAGAAGATACAAACAGTCAATACCAAAAACAGGAAAAAGGAAACTCGCTATATATCCCATAGACACTAAAAATATGAGAGAATATTTTGAACAACTATATGCTAATAAACTTGAAACTTTTAAATGAAATTTTAAAATTCTCAGAAAAACACAACTGTTTTGTTGTTATACAAGAAGAAATTGAAAATCTGAATACTACTGTATCTATTTTACAGATTGAATATGTAAATAAAAACTCCTAACAAAGAAAAACGCATACTAAAATGGAGTCACCAACTTTAGTTAAAGAAAGAGTAATTCAGTTTTAAACAAACTCTCCTAGAGAATAAATCTATTTTTATTTCATTCTTTTTCTTAAAAGATAGTTTTTCTGGTCTCAAAATTCAAAGTTAACCACCATCTTCTCTCACAGCTGAATATGTTTTTCCTTCTTGTTTCATTGCTGTAGAGATATCTGCTATCAGTCTGATTTGCATTCAGTTGATCTGTCTTTTCTCTTCAGCTTCTTTTTTTTTTTTTTTTTTTTAATATATATTTTATTGTACTTCAGGTGAAAGCTTACAGAGCAAATAGTTTCTCATGAAATAGTAGTACACATGTTGTTTTTTGACATTGGTTAACAACCCCACAACGTATTAAGCCTCTAAATTCTCAACCTTTTTTTGATGAAAATTACAGATGGCCAAAGATACACCGTTTCAAAAATTTCTACATTCACAGTTCAGTGACATTGACTACGCTCTTCCAACTGTGCTGTTATTCTCACTTAAGATGAAGGCTTACAGAAAAAATAGTTTTTCATTTAACAATTACTACACATGTTGCCCTATGACAATGGTTAACAATCTCACAGCACATCAAGAATATCCTTACTCCACCTTGTATTCCCTATCACCAGGGGGCTTCCTTGTCCCCTTCTGTCTTCTGGACCTTGTCAGTGGACTATTGTACCTCTTTAGTCTCATTTGTTTATTTATTTATTTATTTATTTATTTATTTTTATTTTATTTAAACACCATTTCAAAACTTTTTACTTACACATTTAAGTGATATTGACTATGCTCTTCCAATTGTGCTGCCATTCTCGCCCAAGATGAAGGCTTACAGGACAAAACAGCCTCCCATTTAATAGTTACTACAAATGTTGCCCTATAGCAGTGGTCAACAATCTCACAATACATCGACAGTGTCCTTATTCAATTTGTGTTCCTTATCATCAGTTTCCTACTCTCCCTCTGCCTTCTGGCCCTTGTCACCGGACTCCTGTACATCGTTAGTCCCATTTAGTTTTACTGGGGTGTCCATTCCCAGGCTTAACATCGAACCTTGAAGGTAACTTCCCCTCTGAGCTGAAAGGGTGTCTGAGGGCCACACTCTCGAGGTTTCTCTAGTATTCTTTAGGCCAGTATATCTGGTCTTCTTTTTTTTTTTTTTTTTTTTTTTTGGGAGTTAAAATTATACTCTACATCCTACTCCAGCTCTGCCCAGAACCCTCTGTTGTGATCCTGGTCAGAGGAGTCATTGGTGGTAGCCGGGCACCATCCAGCTGTACTGGGCTCAGTCCCGTGGAGGCCTTGGTAGCTGTAGACCATTAGTCCTTCGGACTAATCTTTTCCTTGTATCCTGTTCTCTTCGTTCTCCCTTGTTCCCGAAGGGATGAGATCAGTGGAGTATCTTAGATGGCCGCTCATAGGCTTTTAAGACCCCAGACACTACTCACCGAGGTAGAATGTAGAGCATTATCTTTATAAGTAGTGTCATGCCAATTGAGCTAGATGTTCCCCGAGATCATGGTCCCCAGAGCCCTCCGTCCAACAACTCAGTCCCTCGGGGGGTTTGGATGTGTCTATAGGGCCTCCATGACCTTTCCTTGTGCAGGTTGTGTTAGTTTCCCCTGTACTATGTACTATCTCATCTCTCACCCAAGTTACCACTTACCTATTACCTATTTAGTATTCCCCCCCCCTCCATCCCTGGTAACCAACAAGGATTGTTACATTTTGCATGTGAATTTTTTCATGGGTTTTTACAATAGAGGTCTCATACAATATTTGTCCTTTTGTGATTGACTTATTTCACTCAGCATGATGTCCTCCAGTTTCCTCCATGTTATGAGATGGTTCACCGATTCATTGTTCTTTCTCATTGCATAGTACTCCATTGTGTGTATGTACCATAGTTTGTGTATCCATTCGTCTGTTGATGGACATCGAGGTTGTTTCCATCGTTTTGCTATTGTGAATAATGCTGCCATGAACATAGGTGTGCATATGTCTATTCGAGTGATGACTCTTATTTCTCTAGGATATATTCCTAGGAGTGGGATTGCTGGATCGAATGGTACGTCTATTTCTAGCTTTCTGAGGAAACGCCATATCAATTTCCAAAATGGCTGTATCATTTTGCATTCCCACCAGCAGTGTATAAGAGTTCCCGTCTCCCCGCAGCCCCTCCAACATTTGTTATTTCCAGTGTTTTTGATTCGTGCCAGTAATGCCGGGGTGAGATGGTATCTCATTGTGGTTTTAATTTGCATTTCTCTAATGGCTAGTGATCGTGAGCATTTCCTCATGTGTCTGTTGGCCATTTGAATGTCTTCCTTGGTGAAGTGTCTGTTCATTTCCTTTGCCCATTTTTTGATAGGATTGGTTGTCTTTTTGTTGTAGAGGTGTTGGATTTTCTTGTAGATTATGGAGATTAGACCTTTGTCTGACTTGTACTGTCCAAAAATTTTTTCCCAGTCTGTAGGTTCTCTTTTAACTCTTTTGGTGAAATCTTTTGAAGAGCATAGATGTTTGATTTTTAGAAGATCCCAATTATCTAGTTTATCTGTTGGGTTTTTTGTGTTGATGTTTATGGTTTGTATCCTGTTAATGCCATGTATTAAGGTCTGAAGTGTTGGTCCTATTTTTTCTTCTATGAATTTTATAGTTTGAGGCTTTATATTCAGGTCTTTGATCCATTTTGAAGTAGTTTTTGTATATGGTGTGAGGTATGGGTCCTGTTTCATTTTTCTACAAATGGATATCCAGTTTTGCCAACACCATTTGTTAAAAAGACTGTCTTTTCCCCATTTGATGTATTTTGGGCCCTTGTCAAAAATCAGGTGACCGTAGGTGGATGGATTTACATCTGAGTTCTCAATTCTGTTCCATTGGTCAATGTCTCTGTTGTTGTACCAGTACCAGGCTGTTTTGAGTACTGTAGCTGTATAGTAGGTTCTCAAGTCAGGTAGTGTGAGTCCTCCAACTTTATTCTTCTTCTTCAGTAGTGCTTTAATTATTCGGGGTTTCTTCCCTTTCCATATAAAGTTAATAATTAGTTTTTCCATCTCTTTGAAGAATGTTGTTGGTATTTGTATCGGAATTGCATTGTATTTGTAAATTGCTTTAGGTAGAATTGCCATTTTCACAATGTTGAGTCTGCCTATCCATGAGCATGGTATGTTTTTCCATTTATGTAGATCCCTTTGGGTTTCATGCAGCAGTGTTTTGTAGTTTTCTTTGTATAGGTCTTTTATATTCCTGGTCAGATTTATTCCTAAGTATTTTATCTTTTTAGGGGCTATTGAAAATGGTATTGATTTCCTGATCTCCTTTTCATCGTTCTCTTTACTGGTGTACAGGAATCCAACTGATTTTTGAATGTTTATCTTGTATCCTGCTACTCTGCTGAATCTTTCTATTAGTTCCAGTAAATTTCTCGTGGAGTCTTTAGGGTTTTCTATGTATAGTATCATATCATCTGCAAACAGGGAGAGTTTAACTTCTTCATTACCAATTTGGATGCCCTTTATTTCTTTCTCTTGCCTTACTGCTCTAGCAAGAACTTCCAGCACAATGTTAAATAGGAGTGGTGATAAAGGGCATCCTTGTCTTGTTCCTGTTTTCAGGGGGAATGTTTTCAGCCTTTCTCCATTAAGAATGATGTTGGCTGTTGGTTTTGCATAGATGCCCTTTATGATGTTGAGAAATTTCCCTTCTATACCTATTTTATTGAGAGCTTTTATCAGGAATGGGTGTTGGACTTTGTCAAATGCCTTTTCTGCATCAATTGAGATAATCATGTGATTTTTTTCTTTCCTTTTATTTATGTGGTGGATTACGTTGATGGATTTTCTAATGTTAAACCATCCTTGCATACCTGGTATGAATCCTACTTGGTCGTGGTGTATTATTTTTTTGATATGATACTGAATTCTATTGGCTAAAATTTTGTTCAGAATTTTTGCATCTATATTCATGAGAGATATTGGTCTGTAATTTTCTTTTTTTGTGATGTCTTTGCCTGGTTTTGGTATCAGCGTTATGCTGGCTTTATAGAATGAATTTGGAAGTGTTGCTTCCTCTTCTATGCTCTGAAATAACTTGAGTAGAACTGGTACGAGCTCTTCTGTAAATGTTTTGTAGAATTCTCCAGTGAAGCCATCTGGGCCAGGGCTTTTTTTGGTTGGGAGTTTTTTTATTACCTTTTCAATCTCTTCTCTTGTTATGGGTCTGTTCAGATTTTCAATATCACTTTGTTGTAGTTTGGGTAGGCCGTATGTTTCTAGAAATTTATCCATTTCCTCTAGGTTTTCAAATTTGTTGGAATATAGTTTTTCATAATATTCTGTTATAATCCTTTTTATTTCAGTTGGGTCTGTTGTAATGTCCCCCATTTCATTTCTTATTTGGGTTATTTGTGCCCTCTGCTGTTTTTCTTTTGTCAGTCTGGCCAGTGGTTTGTCGATTTTGTTGATTCTTTCAAAGAACCAACTTTTGGTTTTGTTGATTCTTTCTATTGTTTTTCTGTTCTCTATTTCATTGATTTCTGCTCTGATCTTTACTATTTCCTTTCTTCCAGTGGTTGTAGGCTTTTTTTGTTGTTCTCTTTCTATTTGTTTGAGTTCTGTAGTTAATGTTTTGATTTTGTCCCTTTCTTCTTTTTTGATATGTGCATCTATTGCTATAAATTGTCCTCTGAGGTCTGCCTTTGCTGTGTCCCAAAGGTTTTGGTATGATGTGTTTTCATTTTCATTCGATTCTAGGAATTTTTTAATTCCATCTCTGATTTCTTCTATTACCCATTGATGTGTAAGCAGATTATTATTCAGTTTCCATGTGTTTGATTTTTTTTCCTTGCTCTTTCTAGTGTTAATTTCTACCTTGATGGCATTGTGGTCAGAGATGATACTGTGAATTATCTCAGCATTTTGGATCTTGTTGAGGATTGCTCTGTGGCCTAAGATGTGGTCTATTCTGGAGAATGTTCCATGTGCATTGGAAAAGAATGTGTACTTTGCAGCGGTTGGATGGAGTGTTCTATATATGTCTATGAGGTCCAGTTGGCTGATTGTGTCCTTTAGGTCTTCTGTATCTTTGCTAAGTTTCTTTTTAGTTGTTCTGTCCTTTACTGAGAGTGGTGTGTTGAAGTCTCCTACTATTATTGTGGAACTGTCAATTTCTCTTTTCAGTGCTGTTAGAGTTTTTTTTATGTATTTTGGAGCCCTGTCATTGGGTGCATAGATATTTATTATGGTTATGTCTTCATGATGGATCATCCCCTTAATCATTATATAGTGTCCTTCTTTGTCTTTTATGGTAGATTTTGTTTTAAAGTCTATTTTATCTGAGATTAGAATTGCCACTCCTGCTCTTTTTTGATAGTTGTTAGCTTGATATATTTTTTTCCAACCTTTGATTTTTAATAAATTGACATCTTTGTTTCTAAGATGTGTCTCTTGTAGACAGCAAATAGATGGATCCTGTTTTCTTATCCATTCTGCCACTCTCCGTCGCTTTATGGGTGCATTGAGTCCATTTACGTTCAGTGTAATTATTGATAGATGTGAGTTTGTTGCTGTCATTTTGTAGTGCTTTTTTTTGTGATGCTGAAGTTTTCTTTGTTCTTCTTACTCTCTTGTGCTGAGTTCCTTTTGTTTGTGGATTTTGTGTTCATTTCTTTTGTTTTTGTAGGTTTTGTTTTTGTTGAGACTTTATGTTTTTCGTCTTTATTTTTATGAGTTGGTTTGTTAACTTTTTTTGTGGTTACCATGAATTTTACCCTTATCTTTATAATTTTGAAGCAGTCTACCATTACTTGGTATCGCCTTGCCTTCTTCTCCTTTAGAAGGTTCTATACCTATGCCGTTTGTTCCCTCTTTCATTGTTTTGATGTTGTTGTCATCCTTTGATTGATTTCTCTGATTCCCTGTTGTATATCTTTTGTTTTTGGAAAGTCGTCTGTAGTTCAGTTCCTAGAATGGTATCTGGTTCATGTGAACCTGCATCCTAGGTCCTAGGTCCTGCCTGAGGGCTTAAGCTGTTTGTCCTCAGATCGAAGAACTCCCTTTAATAATTCTTGTAAGTTTGGTTTGACTTTTGCATATTCCTTTAGTTTCTGTTTATCTGGAAATGACCTAATTTCACCATCAAATCTGAATGAGAGTTTTGCAGGATATATTATTCTTGGCTGACAATTTTTTTCTTTCAAGATTTTATATATGTCATCCCATTGCCTTCTTGCCTGCATGGTTTCTGCTGAATAATCTGAGCTTAGTCTTATTGTTTCTCCTCTGTATGTGACTTCTTGTTTTTCCCGAGCTGCTCTCAGGATTCTTTGTTTGTCTTTAGTTTTAGCGAGTGTGAATATGATATGTCTTGGTGATTTTCTTTTGGGGTCTATTCTATATGGGGTTCGTTGAGCTTCTTGGATGACCAGCTTTTCATCTTTCATGATATTGGGAAAGTTTTCTGTCAGCAGTTCCTCAATGATCCTCTCTGTGTTTTCTGTTTTCTTCCCCTGTTCTGGTATGCCAATCACTCGTAAGTTTTTGCTTTTAATTGTGTCCCACATAACTCTGAGGGTCTCTTCATTTTTCTTTGTTCTTTTTTCTGAGTTTTCCTGAAACAGAGTTGTATCCAAGTGTTTGTCTTCAGTTCCACTGATCCTGTCTTCCATGGTTTCAAATCTACTTCTCAGCCCTTCTATGACACCGTCCATTTCTGAAATCTTGTTGTTTATCTTTTGGATTTCTAATTGTTGTTTTTGTATAATTTCGAGTTGTGAATTTATTTTGGCATTTTGTTCTTGCATCATCTTCCTGAATTCTTCCAATTTTTTGTCTGTATTTTCCATAAATTTGTCTATTTTTTCCTCATGTTTGTCAGCTTTTTGCCTCAGTTCTTGGAAAATTCCGAGTATTAGTGATTTGAGTTCCGTATCAGGTACTTCTAGTGCATTTTCTTCCACAGGAGAGTTATCTGGTGTTTTAATGTGGACGCCTATTGGAGCCATCTTGTCTTGTTTTTGTAAATGTTTTGATATCGTTTGCTGTTTTCGGGGCATTCAGTAGATATTTCTCTCGTTTATTGATTGTAGATTTTTTTTTTTTTTTTTTTTTTCGTTCTTGTGGTACAGCTGGGCAGATCTATTTGAGGAGGAGCCACTGGGATGGGTTGCTTGTGGCACTCACCGCAGCCACCAGGACGGTCGGTAGTCAGTGCTGGGCAGGTTCCAATAGGGCGTGCCTGCACCGCTTGGTGATGTGATGTCTAGTGCACGGTGCAGGTAGGTAGGGTGCAGCGGGAAGATGGTTATGTGTGAAGCTAAGCTGGATATGGGAGAGAGGAGAGAGGAGGAGGAGCAAAAAGCGTACAAACATAAAAGAATGCTAGGGGAGTTTGTCGTTGGAATGTACAGATGAGAGACTATGGGATGGAGGAAACCAGAAGGGGGAAGAGAAAGAAAAGGAAAGAATGACCAAATGAAAATCAGAAAAGTTAAAAAACTGCAAAGTTCCCAGGGATCGCACCAATGCAGCTATGAGGTCTGGGGGAGTCGGTCTCAATTTTCACAGCTCAGCCTGGCCAGAAGGTACAGAGGCATACATCGCCTGGTATTCAGGGATCAGAAAGAGAAGGAAGAGATAGAGGGACAAGAAATTAAGCAATGAAGAAAGACAAAAGAGAAAAAGAGGTAAAATATGACAAAACTAATCAAAAAAGGAAGAAAAATAAAATTGGAAAAAAAAAAAAAAAAAGGGCAACACCAGCAGTCAGTGCCTACAAATGGGACCCAGAGAGCCCCCACTCAGGGACGCGAATTCCAAGAAGCCGATAGTCTCGGGGTTAAGTGACCGTGGCCACGGGAAGCAGAGGGGCGAACGAACAAAGGCCCTGGGATCCCACCCACGCGGGAGCCCAGACCCAGAAACAGCCACACGCCCGCACGCAGCCCTACAGCCCCGCAGGAGAGAGCAGAGACGGCACTCGGAACCAGGCACCCAGGCAAAAGGAGGGGGAGGCGGCAGAGAAAGGTTCGCTAGCTGCCAGCAAATGGCTCCCAGAAAGCCGCCAGCCCAGGCGCGCGGAATCCAAGCACCAGCACCCCCCAGCCCAGAGACCCTGGCCACGGAAAGCAGGGGATCCCCAGCTGAGGCGGAGAGGGGTGGGTGGTGGGAGAGCGCGCACCGCAGTTTACCGGTCGTTCTGTCTCCGACCAGATGCTCTGCAAGGCTGCTCTCCCGTTTGCTGGTCTCCGATAGGAATCCAAGATGGTGGATCCGCGCTGCGTTAGCTGGTAAGGAATCTCTGCCTGAGTCTCTCCTCGCTCTCCGTTCTCTTTTAGTATTCTCACTCCGTTTGGTGTTTGGCTGAGTTCTTTATCTCTTCATTTGGTGTTCTAGGGTTTCAGGATTGTTGATTCTCTGTTAGGCTTAGTTTTTCGGATCTTTGCTGTGGAGGGACGGCGTGGTGTTTCTGCCTAGAGCGCCATCTTGCCCCAGCCAGTAATGGCTCTCTTCAGCTTCTTTTAAGACCTTTCTTTTGACTTTGGTGTTCTGTATTTTCACCAAATTTTTCTTGTTTATGTATGTGTGTGTGTGCTTCTTTTTATAAATTGTGGTGTTTATATTTGTGAACTCATATCTTTCATAAACTGAAGAAAGTCTCAAATACTTTATTTTCTTTACTATTCTCTATCTTTCTCAGACTTCAAGTAGGCATATACTAGAGCTTCTTATTCTATCCTTCATATATCTTAATCTCTCACATTTTCCATCTCTTGTCTTGTTATGCTATATTTGGGTAGTTTCTTTGGTCTATCTTTTAGTCTCTTAGTTCTCCCTTTTACAGTGTCTAATCCACTGAGTTTAATTTTCAACATTTACATTTCTTAATTTCCAAATTCAATTTCATTGGCCATCCTTGATAGTTTTTGCTGCTTGCTAATTTTTTATTCTAACTTTTACTTCTTTAAACTAATAATATATAGTTATTTTATATTCTATGTCTGATAATTCCAATAGCTACAGTCTCCAGGTGGGACCTAAGCCTTTGTTGTTTGTGCTGACTCTTGCCCAGAATGGCTTATTTCATTTGTGCTTGGTGATTTTTTTCTTTAAGTGAGCTCAAATTTTGTTGACTTTGACTTATACGAATACCAGGGACATATATTTGGGATTTGTTTTTCTAGAGGTAATCTGACTTGGGACAACTTTAGCACTTTTCATGGTTGCAGTTTAATGGGAATTCAGAGGATCAGCCCCCACAACATGTAGGAGCTCAGTTTAGCCTCGCAGTCCCAGCAATGATATTGATATTTACCTGTAGGGCTTCTCTGGCCCTGGTGAGATCAAATAGTTTAATAAATTACTTTATTTTTTGAACTTCCCTGAGAGTCCAGCAATGCATTAAAAAATACATGTGATATAGATTATTTAGGATCTGAGTTGTATTGTAGCAGAAAGGTCCTTCAGGGTATATAGCTCGCCATGCTACCAGAAGCAGAAACCACAAAAGTAATATCTTTTCCATTGTAGAAAAACTAAAAAATACTTAAGTTCCCAAAGAAAAAAGAAAAATAGTCTCCCATCTCTGTGCCTTCCAGATACCCCACCTGATGATTTAGTATGTGTTATGAATTGAATTGTGTCCCCCCAAAATATGCGTTGTAAATCGTAACCTCTATACCTGTGGTTATAATGCCAATTGAGAATGAGTTGTCTTTGTTATGTGAATGAGACAGTATTAGTGTAAGGTGTGTCTTGAGTCAATCTCTTACAAGATATAAAAGGAGCAGATTAAGGAAACAGCGATGGGGGAAGACAGATGCCAAGCCACATGGAGATCTCCAAAGAACCAAGAAACAGAAGCTGAAGAGACAAGGACATTCCCCTAGAGCCTCAGAGAGAGAAAGCCTTCCCCTAAAGCCGGAATCCTGAATTCCAACTTCCAGCCTCATAAACTGTGAGGGAATAAATTTCTATTTGTTAAAGCCATCCACTTGTAGTATTTCTGTTATAGTAGCACTAGATAACTGAGACAGTGTGTATCAAACATAAACATGTACCTGCAGAAAAAATATATATACATATAATAGAATTTTTTTGTACTATTTGGATCAAGGATGCCAGCTCTGTGATCTGAATGCCGTCACCACTACTTTCTATACTCACCTGTAGCAGACAACATGAGTCAAGCACTGCTTTCCAATTCCTGGGACTAGCAACTTCAAAATTCATGTCATTAGAAAATTATAGGCAACAAGCACCAATCAGCGGGAGATGGCACATAAATTGACAGTCTTTTGTGCCTTTTTATAAGTTAATAAATAAGGTTCATTTATTTTTCAGAGTCTTTGGAAATTAAGCTAAGTAGAAGAAGCAATTTTAAGAAACTCAAATAGAAATAATTATATTATTTTGAACCAAGGAAATATTCAGTTAATGTACTAGTAGGTTGTTAAGTACTGACAAGTCATTTCCAATTCATAGCAACCCTGTGCACAGCAGAATGAAACACTCTCTGATCCCTTTCCAGCTTCATGATCGTTGCTATGTTTGAGCCATTGTTGCGGCCACCATGTCAATCCATCTCATTGAGGGTCTTCCTCTTTTCTACTGACGCTCTACCTTACAAAGCATAATGTCTTTCTCCAGGGACTGGTCCCTCCTGATAACATGTCCAGAATACATGAGATGAAGTCTCACAATCCTTGCTTCCAGTGAGCACTCTGGCTGTACTTCTTCCAAGACAAATTTGTTCGTTCTTCTGGCAGTCCATGGTATATTCAATATTCTTTGCCAATACCATAATCCAAAAGCATCTGTTCTTCAGTCTTCCTTATTCATTGCCCAGGTTTCGTATGCATATGAGGTGATTGAAAATATCACGGCTTGGGTCAGGTGCACTTTAAAGCAGATGTATTTGCCCAGCGCAATACGTCATTTGATTTCTTTTTTTTTTTTTTATTATGCTTTAGATGAAGGTTTACAGAGCAAATTAGTTTCTCATTAAACAATTAATGCACATATTGTTTTGTGATATTGGTTGCCAACCCTACAACATGTCAACACTCTCCCCTTCTCAACCTTAGGTTCTCCATTACCAGCTTTCCTGTCCCCGCCTGCCTTCTGTCCTTGCCCCCAGGCTCGTGTGCCCATTTAGTCTCATTTTGTTTTATGGACCTGTCTGATCTTTGGTTGAAGAGAAAACCTCAGGAGTGACTTCAGTACTGAGTTAAGAGAGAGTCTGGGGGCCATACTCTCAGGATTCCTCCAATCTCTGTCAGACTAGTAAGTCTGGTCTTTTTTTGTGAGTTAGAATATTGTTTTACATTTTTCTCCAGCTCTGTCCAGGACCCTCTATTGTGTTCCCTGTCAGAGTTGTGGGTGGTGGTAGCTTGGTATCATCTAGTTGTGCTGGATGCAGTCTGGTGGAGGTTGTGGTGGTTGAGGTCCATTGGTCCTTTAGACTAATCTTTCCCTTGTGTCTTTGGTTTTCTTCATTCTCCGTTGCTCCAATTGGGTGAGACCAGTAGAGTATCTTAGATGGCCACTCATAGGCTTTTAAGACCCGAGACGCTACTCACCAAAGTAGGATGTAGAACATTTTCTTTATAAACTATGTAATGACTATTGAGCTAGATGTCCACTGAGACCATGGTCCCCAGCTCTTTAAGTTGGATGCTCAGGGAGTTTGGAGGTGTCTATGAAGCTTCCATGACCTTGCCTTGGTCAAGTTGTGGTGACTTCCCCAGTACTGTGTACTGTCTTGCCCTTTACCACAGTTGCCACTTATCTATTGTCTAGTTACTGTTTTTCCCTCCCCACCTGTCATGGATTGAATTGTGTCCTCCAAAAATATCTGTCAACTTGGCTAGGTCATGATTCTCAGTATTGTATGACTGTTTACCATTTTGTAATCTGATGTGATTTCCCTATGTGTTGTAAATCCTATCACTATGATGTAATAAGATAGATTAGCAGCAGTTATATTGATGAAATCTACAAGATTAGATAGTGTCTTAAGCCAATCTCTTTTGGGATATAAAAAAGAGAAGTAAAGCAGAGAGACATGAGGACCTCATACCACCAAGAAAGAAGTGCCGGGAGCAGAGCACATCCTTTGGACCTGAGGTGCCTGTGCTGAGATGCTCCCAGACCAAAGGAAGACTGATGACCTTCCTCCAGAGCTGACAGAGAGAGAAAGCCTTTCCGTGGAGCCTGTGCCCTGAATTCAGACTTCTAGCCTACTGGACTGTGACAGAATAAATTTCTCTTTGTTGAAGCCATCCACCTGTGGTACTGCTGTTATAGCAGCACTAGATGACTAAGACACTACCCCTACCCTCCCTTGTAACTATCAGATATTGATTCTTTCTGTGTGTAAACCTTTTCATGAGTTTTTATAATAGTGTTCTCATGCAGTATTTGTCATTTTGTGATCAACTTATTTCACTCAGCATAATGTCCTCCAAATTCATCCATGTTGTGAATGTGGTGCAGATGCATCATTATGCTTTAGTGTTGCTTAGTATTTCATTGTGTGTATGTACCATAGTTCATTTATCCATTCATCTGTTAATGAGCACTTAGGTTTTTTCCATCTTTTTGCTATTGTTACTAATGCTCCAATGAACATGGGTATGCATATGTCAGTATGTGTGATGGCTCTTATTTCTCTAGCATATATTCCTAGCAGTGGGATAGCTGGGTCATATGGTATTTCTACTTCTAGCTTTTTAAGGAAGTGCCACGTTGTTTTCCAAAATGGTTGTACCGTTTTGCATTCCCACCAGCAGTGTGTAAGAGTTCCAATCTCCCCTCAGCCTCTCCAACATTTGTTATTTTCTGTTTTTTTGATTCATGCCAGTAATGTTGGGTGAGATGGTATCTCATTGTGGGTTTGATTTGCATTTTTCTAATGGCTAGTGATTGTGAGCATTTCCTCATGTATCAGTTAACCGCTTGATGTCTTCTGTGGTGAAGTGTCTGTTCATATTCTTTGCCAATTTTTTAATTGGATTGTCTTTTTGTTGTAGAGGTGTTGGATTTTCCTACAGATTTTAGGGATTAGATTTTTGTCCAATTAGTCATAGCCAAAAATTTTTTCCTAGTTGGTAGGTTCTCTTTTTACCCTTTTGGTGAAGTCTTTTGATGTGCGTAAATGTTAAATTTTTAGAAGATCCCAGTTATCTAGCTTATCATCTAGCTTATCTTCTGGTTTTTGTGTATTGTTAGTTATGGTTTGTATGCTATTTATGTTACATATTAGGGCCTCTAACGTTGACTCTATTTTTTCTTCTATGATCTTTGTAGATTTTGGTTTTAACTCAGGTCTTCGATCCATTTTAAATTAGTTTTTGTGTATGGTGTGAGGTATGGGTTCCGTTAACTTTTTTACAGATGGGCATCCAGTTTTGCCAGCACTATTTGTTAAAAAGACCATCTTTTCCCCATTTGATGGACTTGAGCCCTTGTTGAAGATCAGGTGACTGTGGTGGATGGATTTACATGTGGGTTCTCATTTCTGTTCCATTAGTCAATGTGTCTGTCATTGTATTAGTACCAGGCTGTTTTGACCACCATAGCTGTATAGTAGGTTCTGAGGTCAGGTAGTGCAAGGCCTCCTATTTTATTCTTCCTCTTCAATAGTGCTTTACTTATTCGGAGACTCTTTCCTTTTCATATAAGGTTAACGATTAGTTTTCCCATCTCTTTAAAGAATGCTGTTGGTATTTGCATAGAGATTGCATTGTATTTGTAGATTGCTTTATTTATTTAGAATTGATATTTTCACAATGTTTAGTCTACCTATCCATGAGCATAATATGTTTTTCCATTTATGTAGGTCTCTTTTGGTTTCTTGCAGTAGTATTTTGTGATTTTCTTTGTATAGGTCTTTTATGTCCCTGGTTGGATTTATTCCTAAGTATTTTATTTTTTAAAGGGCTATTATAAATGGTATTGCTTTCCTGATTTCCTTTTCGTAGTTCTCTTTATTGGTGTATAGGAATCCAGCTGATTTTTATATGTTTATCTTATATCCTGCTACTTTGCTGAATCTTTCTGTTAGTTCCAGGAGTTTTCTCATGGAGTCTTTTGGGTTCTCTATGGATAGTATCATATCATCTGCAGATACGGATAGTTGTACTTCTTCTTTACCAGTTTGGATGCCCTTTATTTTTTTTCTTGCCTTATTGCTCTAGCTAGTACTTCCAGCACAATGTTAAATAGGAGTAGTGTCTTGTTCCTGTTCTCAGGTGGAACGTTTTCAACCTCTCTCTGTTAAGAATAATGTTGGCTGTTGGTTTTGTACAGATGTCCTTTATTATTTGAGGGATTTCCCTTCTATACCTATTGTCTTAGTTATCTAATGCTCCTATAACAGAAATACCACAAGTGGATGGTTTTAACAAAGAGAAATTTATTTCCTTACAGTAAAGTAGGCTAAAAGTCCGAATTCAAGGCATCAGCTCCAGGGGAAGGCTTTCTCTCACTGTCGGCCTTCTTCTCTTCAGTGTTCCCGCAGACTAGGAGCTTCTCCACGCAGGGATCTCAGGTCCAAAGGACATGCTCTGCTCCTGGCACTGTTTTCTTGGTGGTATGAGGTCCCCCACTCTCTGCTTGCTTCCCTTTCCTTTTATCTCTTGTAAGATAAAAGGTGGTGCAGGCCACACCCCAGGGAAACTCCCTTTACATTGGATCAGGGATGTGACTTTAGTAAGGGTGTTACAATCCCACCCTAATCTTCTTCAACATAAAACTACAATCATAAAATGGAGGACAATCACACAATACAGAATGGCCCAGACAAACTGATACACACATTTTCGGGGGTCATAGTTCAATCCATGACACTTATTTTATTGAGAATATTTTGTCATTTGATTTCTTGGCTGATGCTTCCATGGACATTGACTGTGGATCCAAGTAAAATGAAACCCTTGACAACTTCAATATTTTCTCTTTTTATCATGATGTTGCTTATTGGTCCAGTTGTGAGGATTTTTGTTTTCTTTATATTGAGGTGTAATTATAGTGAAAGCTGTAGTCTTTGATATCCATCAGTAAGTGCTTCATGTCCTCTTCGTTTTCAGCAAGCAAGTTTGTGTCATCTGCGTATGGCAAGTTGTTAATGAGTCTTCCTCCAATCTTAATGCTGCATTCTTCTTCATATGGTCCAGCTTCTAGGATTATTTGTCCAGCATACAGATTGAATAAGTGTGATCAAATGATACAACACCGATGCACACCTTTCCTGATTTTAAACCACACAGTATCCCCCTGTTCTGTCTGAATGACTGCCTCTTGGTCTATGTACAAGTTCCTCATGAGCACAATTAAGTGTTCTGGAATTTCCATTCTTTGCAATGTTATTCATAATTAGTTATGATTCACACAGTCAAATGACTTTGTGTAGTCAATAAAACACAGGTACACATATTTCTGGTATTCTCTGTTTTCAACTAGGATCCATTTGACATCAGCAATGACATGTCTTGTTCCACGTCCTCTTCTGAATCTAGCTTGAATTTCTGGCAGTTCCCTGTCAATGTACTACTGTGACCTTTTTTGAATTATCTTCAGCAAAATTTTACTTGTTTGTGATATTAATGATATTGTTCAATAATTTCTACATTCTGTTGGATCACCTTTCTTTGGAATGGGCACAAATATGGATATCTTCCAGTTGGTTGGGCAGGTAGGTGTCTTCCAAATTTCTTAGCATAGATGAGTGAGCACCTCCAGTGCTGTAGCCATTTGTTGAAACGTCTTAATTGGCATTCCGTCAATTCCTAAAGCCTTGTTTTTCACCAGTACCTTCAGTGTAGCTTGGACTTCTTCATTCAGTACCATCAGTTCTTGACCATATGCTACTTACTGAAATGCTTGAATGTCGACCAATTCTTTTTGGTACAGTGACTCTGTGTATTCCTTCCATCTTCTTTTGATGCTTCTTGCATCTTTCAATATTTTGCCTGCAGAAACCTTCTATATTGCAACTTGAGGCTTGAATTTTTTCTTCAATTCTTTCAGCTTGAGCGATGCCAAGCATGTCCTTCCCTTTTGGTTTCTCACTCCAGGTCTTTGCATATTTCATTATAATATTTTACTTTGTCTTCTGGAGCCACACTTTGAAATCTTCTTTTCAGCTCTTTTAAGATAATGTACTAAGGAGAACATATTGGAAAGTAAAATTGTCACCCCCAAAATAGTACTTGTCAACACAAATATGGCATGGGAGAAAAATTTGTCAACACAAATATGGCATGGATTAACAGGTATATATTATAAATGAGATGTGCTATGCAGAAAATAATCTTCACCCTTAATGAAAAATATATCTTTATTGTATGCCTAAAATACATCAGAACTATACTGGAAGTTAGAGGTGTAGAGGAGGGACACAGCCCTGTCCTCAAAGGCCTACATTTGTTTATAAAGATTCTAGTTCAGGGGTCAGAAAACTATGGCCCAAGTCCAACCTGCCTCCAGTTTTTATAAGTAAAGTTTTATTGGAACACAGCCATGCGCAGTATTGTCTATGGCTGCTTTTGTGTTAAAACAGCAGAGTTGACTAGTTGCACCATAGAAAGTTTGACCAAAATATTTACTATCTGACCCTTACAGAAAATATTTGTTGACCCCTGTTAGTTACTGAGGAGTTAAGTACACAGTGAGCCAAGGTTGAAAGTCAGCAAGAATCTAGGTTGTACACATTCCTCCAACTTCTCTACTGAAACCTCATCTAGTTGGCTGCTTCATCCAACTTCCCCTGCATCCAGCTCGCCACCTCACTCTTACCCTAGCCCCAAAGCAGGCCTGCCTTAAGCCTTGACTTCTTCTGCCATATACTTCCTGTGGAATTACCAAGACCTGTTTGGAGGTAAGTAACTCCCAGGGACCTACTTAACCATGATCCTGTACAACTCAAACTTACCCATTTTCTTTTAACCAAATTTTGGGTCATCTCTTACTAACCCCTCACCTCTCCTCCTCATTTGCTTCAATTAACAGAAAGTATTTTTAAAATGAAATATAAGTGCCAAATTTATGGTTCCAAAACTCTATGACACAGTGGCTGCAACAATGAGCTCAAACGTAGCAACAATTGTGAGGACACGGCAGTGTTTTGTTTTGTTGTACATTGGGTCATAATGAGCTGGAACCAACTCCAAGACATCTAACAACAATAAGAACAACTAGATTTGAGAGAAGAAGTCTTAGTGTGTTATTTGAGCTGAATCTTCAGGGATAAGAGGAATTCTGATAAGTATGAGTGATAGCAAAATCACTATAGACAACAAGACCCAAAAGCAAACCAGTTGCCATTGAGTTGATTCCAACTCAGAGTGACACTATGTGTGCAGAGTAGAACTGTGTTCCTTAGGGTTTTAAAGACTGTGACCTATTGGAAGCAGGTTGCCAGGTCTTTCTTCTGAGATGCCTCTGGGTGGGTTCGAATTGTCAATCTTTCAGTTAAAAGTTGACTGCTTAGCCATTCGTGCCACCCAGGGACTCTGTTTTAGGCAAAGAGAATGGCAAAAGCAGAAGGATAAGGTTTGGAAGGTACATGGAATGATCAGAGACAAAAGCAAAACAAAGTAAAAATTAATGTGTCTAAAGTAAGTGGAAGAGATTTAAAAGGGCAGTTTAGGGCAAGAATATGGAAGACCATAAATAGCAAAATAGCTTGCTTCCAGTTTTTGGGCATAGTGTAGGGAGCTGGGGTGGGCTTTGACTTTGAAGGATTGGAATACATCCAAGGTCATTTTCTTTAGCAAATTTAAATTGGCAGCAGTGTATAGAATTTGTGGAGAGTAAGTGAGACTGCAATCATCTTTTTTTTTTTTTTTTGTACTTTAGATGAAGGTTTACAGAGCAGATTACTTTCTCATTGAACAATTAATACAGATATTGTTTTGTGACATTGGTTGCCAACCCCAAAACATGTCAACACTCTCCCTTTCTCAACCTTGGGTTCCCCATTACCAGCTTTCCTGTCCCCTCCTGCTTTCTAGTCCTTGCCACTGGGCTGGTGTGCCCATTTCGTCTCGCTTTGCTTTATTAGGCTGTCTAATCTTTGGCTAAAGGGTGAACCTCAGGAGTGACTTCTTACTAAGTTAAAGGGGAGTCTGGGGGCCATACTCTTGGGGTTTCTGCTGTCTCTGCCAGACCAGTAGGTCTGGTCTTTTTTTGTGAGGTATAATTTTGTTCTATATTTTCCTCCAGCTCTATCCAGGACTCTCTATTATAATCTCTGTCAGGCCAGTGGGTGGTGGTAGCCGGGTAGCATCTATTTGTGCTGGACTCGTTCTGGTGAAGGCTGTGGTAGTTGTGGTCCATTAGTCCTTTGGACTAATTTTTCCCTTGTGTCTTTGGTTTTCTTCATTCTCCTTTGCTCCAGATAGGGTGAGACCAGTGGAATATCTTAGATGGCCGCTCACAAGCTTTTAAGACCCCAGATGCTACTCACCAAAGGAGGATGTAGAACGTTTTCTTTATGAACTGTGTTATGCCAAATGAGCTAGATGTCCCCTGAGACCATGGTTCCCAGCCCTCAGCCTAGTAATTTGTTCCCTCAGTGAGTTGGGATGTGTCTATGAAGCTTCCATGACCTAGACTGCAATCATCCTAATACTAGTAGTGGCTAAGTGTTTATGTATATTACCTAATTCACACTTTAAAACAACTCATTATTATCTCCATTATATACTCAAGGAAACCGAGGCTCACTAGAAGTGGTTCAGCAGATTGCTCAAAGTCACATAGCAGAAGATGAAGAGACCAGGATTTAAATCCCGGCCAGTCTTACTCTAGGACCCTGCTCTTAACCACCATCCTGTGCAGGCTAAGGTAGACTCGATAGCAAATGTAGGGGAACCGGAAACACTGCACCAAAAATAAAAAAAAAAGAAGAAAGAAAAATGTTTAGCGTGGGAACTCACAAATAGGGCTCAAATATCCCTAACTTCATTAAAAGGGAAATGAACTATGAAATTATTGAGGGAGGCAGTATATGAAAATGAAGGCATTGATACTTCATTCAAACTTCTTCATATATAAAGTTAAATATTCACTCCATTTTAAGTGAATGCTTCTGTCAAAAGAATTAATTTTCTGAGCAACGAGGATATTCAGTTAGCATGATTCCACCATCTGCAATTTATGAACCAAATTATACTCTTTCAGAAAAAAAGGAAGTTCATACAATGCATTTAAACTACATCAAGACCAAATCAAAAATGTTTCCCTAAAACTGAAGAAATCACCAAGTAAAAGTTAATCGCCTGCACCTTTAGTAGACAGTGACCATTACAGAATAAAATATAACAAATGTTTTACCTTGATGGTTTTTAAAACTTTAGCACTTTACTCAAGATATGTGGAGTCAGAACTCAAGTCCCAACTGAAAAGGAGAATTCTCACAACAGAACAAACAGTAGTTCTGATGTCCCAGGAAAGCCCTTTTAAACACATTTCAGTTTTCTAAAAAGTTTCAGGGATCCTAGAAAAAAAATTCTCACCCATCAGAGCCTGGCATGTAACTTGAATGGGGAAGCAGGCTGATAGGACACTGTGCAAAGTGGAAGAACTCTCTCTGTATGTGGGAAGCCACCAGACCTCAGTTCTAGCTAATTGTTGCCCTAAGGAATAGGGGCTCATTGGTGTCAGCTGTTCCAGTGTTTCAAAAGAAACTATAACTCCAGATATTTCAGTAAAATGTTCTATACTTAAAAAAACGGCAACTAAATAAAAACGTTTTAAGACTCTGAGCAGACTAAAATCACGTTTGCATACTAGGTAAACCAGCAGGCTGCTACCTATTCATTTCATGTTGTCTCTTAGGATTTTGAATCTTGAAGAAAAAACTATGAATATGGAATAAATTGAAGTTGCTTCATTTCAGAGACACAGCCCTGATCATAACATTCGTATGGTTCTGGTTATCTATTGCTGTATAATGAACTACTCTAAAATATAGTGGAGATCTACAACTATTTTACCTTATGTTCTGATTTTGTGGGTCAGGAATTTGGACAAGTCCCATCTGTGTAATTCTTCTGCTCCAGAGGCACCCAGCGAGGAAGATTCCCTCACGTGGGTGGTGTCTTGGTGAGGATGACTTGAAGGCTGATCTCATATGGCTCCTTCTCCCTCTCTGTATTCTCAGGTCCTCTCCATGATATCACTCTAGGATGGTAGTCAACTTCCTAATGGTGGTTCAGGGCTCCAGAAACATAAAGTAGAAAGTGCCAGTCATTTCTCTTAAAGACTAGGCCTGCAACTGGCATAGAATCGCCTATGCTGTACTCTGTTAGTGAAAGCAGTCACGGGTCAGTCCAGGTACAAGGGAGAGAAAATGATCTCTGTTGTCAATGGGAAGATTATCAAAGAATTTGCAGCCATATTTAATCTGCCACACATATCTAGAAAAGCAGTTTTGCTTCAATTCCTACTCCCTAGCTTTCCAAAACTTAGTCCCACAGTTTTCAGGCCTAGTTTTCCAAACTTCTAATCCCTTTAGTGAACTCCTACATGCCTCCAATAAATTCCTATTTCTGCTATGTTTCTTCCAACCAAAAGAATACCAACTGATAGAGCCCAAGAGTTACAATCTGATTAGTGATAAATGACAAAGGAATGAAGCATCTAGAAAGTCTCCCAGGTTTCTAATTTGAGTGAGTAAAATGATTGTGGTGCCATTCTGCGGTATATAAGGAACAGAAAAAAAGAATTAGGAGAAGATAATGATTTCCATTTTAAACACACTGGTCATTCCAACAATCTGTTGAGTATACGGGTTGTACATAGGACAGATATTTGAGAATCATAAACACATTGGTGGTAACTGAAGCCATCCACATAGATGAGATGTGTAGGATGAAAAGAGAATAAGGCCAAAGAATGAACCCTTGGTGGAGAGAAAAAAAGAACCCAGTGGAAGAGGATAGGATGAATGGCAATAAAGGGGAGGAAATCATGAATGGGAACAATTCAAACATATTTAAAGTCTGAGGGAAGGAACCAGGAGAGGGGAAGGCTTTAAGCTGGGTAAAAGATAATGGATTCAAGTTGTTCTCTGTGGGGATGGAAGCAAATGGGATCCACATTAGAGTTGAGACATATCCATAGAAAGATGTTTTAATGCTTCCTGGGTAAAAGAATGAGTATGTGTGGAAGAATCGTTCATGGATAGAAGAGAGAGCCAACTTTCTTCCTCTAGGGCAGGAGTAAACTGGGGAAAGATAAATGTGGGGAAGATGAGTGTGTAAATTGGTGAGGGAGGTTGTTCAAGGCACTGTGTTGATTTTGTTTTGCTTATCTCTGTAATGGTTGCCCTTGACACTGTTAGAGGATAGGCAAGACTATCGTTGAAACCAGTGTGAGGCAGGAGCTAATATTGTAGATCTTCATCCCCAGTATATCTTTTATATCTTCCTCCTCTTTCCTTCCCAGTGTCATTCCAGGCAATTATTCCAATTCTCTGCGTAGGGGTCTCTGTCATCTATCTCTATCAGATCCACACTACATATTGTTGCAAATTAATCCCTGTAAAATGTAACTCCAGTCAAATTACCATCATACACACACGCAGACACATATACACAGAGAGACTTAAGAAATCAATGTCTTATTCTCTACTGAATTGAGTACTTGGAGATCTACCACCTACGATCCAAAAAATTCAAGAAATTTAAGAAATGAGTTCTGTATGTCCCCAGTGCAATACTGAGCCCTGCACACGGTAGGACTTCAAAAAATCCACTGTTTTATGTTTAGGTATTACAGATACCTGTTTACAACCAGCTTTTAAACAAATTCAACATTTATACAGGAAGAGAAAATGTGGTCGATGTTAGTGTAATTACCAGTATAGTAAATCAATAAGTACTGAAAGCATTACCGCTATAAAGAATATGAGCCCAGTAATGATAAGTAATGGAGAAAAATGTTATGGTTGTTCTGGCAGACATTTTCTCCCATTCTCTATTCTTCCTTTCCACCTACACTTAATTAGCATCTGGTATAGTCATTTTGTGGAGCCTTGGTGGGGCAATGGTTAAGAGCTCAGCCGCTAACGAGAAGGCCTACAGTTTGAATCCATCAGCCACTCGTTGGAAACCCTGTGGGACAGTTCTACTCTGTCCTACAGGGTCGCTATGATTTCAGAACCAACTCAACAGTAACAGGTTTTTGTTTTGTTTTGTTAGTTTATAGTCTTTTGTAAGGAGTCCTGGTGGCTCAGTTGTTAAAGCACTTGGCTTTTAACCAAAAGGTCAGTAGTTTGAACCCATAGCCATTCTGCAGGAGAAAGATGTGGCAGTCTGCTTCCATAAAGATTTACAACATTGGAAACCCTATAGGGTAGTTCTACTCTGTCCTATATGGTCGCTATGAGTCAGAATCGACTGAATGGCAGTGGATTTGGTCTTTTTTGCTTGTTTGTTTACAATCTTTTGTTCTTTCTCCTTTAACATTAAACCTTTGAGCAGTTGCTGGGAGATGAAAATAAGTAAAAATATCCTCACCACCTGTGTTTTTGGTCCTAAAAGTTGAGAGAAATAAACCAAAAAATATGTGAATAAAATGGTAATCTGTTAGAAATTAGGAAGTGAGTTGTGTACTCTCAGACAGGATATACCCCACATTACTCTTTATTCTCCTCACTTTGTGGTGTTAATACTTTTATGTCTTCTTAGAAATCATGTTCTATGTTCTTCTATTTCCGTTTTCTTACCACCCGGGCATCTTTGGTCTTACCCTTTTTTCCTTTCTCTCTCCCCCTCTTACTTCCTAAAATAATTCAGAATTCCCTATGAAAATCTAAAGGACTGACTAAAGAAAATTTAAAAGTTTAATTTTTTTATATAATTTGCAAAACCATTTTGCACTTGGCCACCATAAATCCGAGTAGCGAGGTAGGCTTTATTCTCCCTTTGGTGTAGATTTTGTATACTACTTCTGGTAGTTACGCATTTCCAAACTAAATCTAAAAAGGCAGAAGCATCTTGATGGGTGAGTCCCTGATGATTGGTCACAATAATTCTTATTTTGACATTAACTATTAATTTATTTTCTTCTTGGTGGTATCAGATCATTGTTTTCCCCTCACACTTTAACACTGGATATTCAGGTGTTTGTATATTCCAGCACTTGCACTATCTGTCTCTCTCTACATGCTTCGAGGTAGCCAAAATTTTGTTTATATCACTGTTTAATACATTATAAAATGTTAACTAAAGCTGCACTGTGCTTGTTCATTTCGTAGCTTAATAAAATGTCTTCCTTCTACAGCCTTTGGGCACACAGACCATAAATAAGGAAAACCATAAATTGATAGGAATAGAAGATTTCTGGTTCCCATAAGAGCCTGACTATAATTTGACCAGACCTCCTTCGCCTTTGCCCCAACTTTCGCTGAGGTCCTATGGAGAGATTTGGCCCCATCACTTGTGCGTCTAACTTATTCCTGTCTAGATGCTGGAAAGATTTAGGGATGTAATCAGATGTTCTCAAACTTCAATACGTGGAGAAAGGACTTACAAATAATAATCCAGAAACTCTGTGTAACACCATATAATTTACAGAGTTCTTTCACATGCTTTGTCTCATCTCATTTCACCTTATTAAAAAAGTATGAGGAGGAGAAACTCTCAGGAAGAAACTCAAATTAGAACCTAAGTGAGTTCACCAACATTTGACAATGTTACTGTGGTACAGTAAATTGTTTTTATATGGCCTTTCTAGCTATGGTCTCTTAACTCCTGCAAGATGATTGGCTGGGACTATGCAAATAATGTGTGTAAAGCTCTTGCAAGGATTGGATAATAAGTATGCAAATAAGGTATCTGTGGCCTACCAAGGGGGTTGGTTCCTTTTGCCATCCTGCTAGACTTAAAAGAGCTAATCCCACAGAGGTTAGGGGGATCGTACTACCATCAAGAAGAAGAGTCTGGAGCAGAGTGAATCCTTTGGACCAAGGACCCTGGGTCCCTGTGCTAAGAACCTCCTAGATCCAGAAGAAAGAGCAAATTCTGAAGACAGTGAGGGATAGCAGCAGTGGGCATTCCCAACCAACAGAATTCTCGTTCAGGCAGGAGGCTTGCCAGCAGAGCTGGAAGAGTTGTAACGCTTGTGCAGGGCAAGAGAGGCCTAAGTGTGCCCCATGCAGGGGTTACACGCCTCCCCCCACTGCGCAGCAGCAGCCTGGTTAGGGTAGTAGTAACACAGCCCAGGAGACCCAAGTAGTGTTGTGAGAGCCGGCAGCAGAGTTTAGAAGGGCCCAGCAGCAAAAGTTTGGAAGATCCTGTGCAGAGGTCTTCCAGCCAGCAGTGGGGCCCAGTGAGGCCCAGCAGCAGAGCAGAAGCCTCAGGAGCCATGCTGGCCCCTTGAGCAGCATGGTGGCAGCCAGATGCAGCAGTGATGTGAATACAGTATCTGATCTGATCCATGGCTCACCTGCCTAGCAACGTAAGAATGAACGTGGGTAATTTGGGGGAGGATAAGTGACTCTCCAAAGGAGCCTTGGTGGCGCAGTGGTTAAAGCACTTGGCTGCTAACTGGAAGGTAAGAGGCTGGAATCCACCATGGGAGAAAGATTCAGCAGTCTGCTTCTCTAAAGATTACAGACTTGGAAACCCTATGCGGCAGTTCTATTCTGTCCTATAGGGTTGCTATGAGTTGAAATCAACTCAATGGCAATAGGTTAAGCAGTTCTCCTTTGGGAATCTGTTGTGATTGTTTAATGTTTACTTTCTATAAATCATAATAATGGCTTTCACTTTGCGAAACTGTGTAACTGTCTCATGTGTCTGGCTTGATCACAGATGCACATAGCACCCATGGGACGGTTGATGCCAGTGGTGTATGTGTCTCATTCCTAGCAGTCTAATGGCTGCTTGGAAGTTTGAGGCACAGCCTGTCCGCATGTGCAATGCAGATAGGCAGACATGTACATACAGTTACTAAAATTGTACCTAGATCCAAAGGAAGTTGGGCACTATTTTCATATACATATTTAACACAGAGTAAATTTTTAAGCCAAGAGATGCAGTTAGTGGCCATCAGGTCAGATTAGCTTCAGGTTGTATATAACATAACAAGACAAAATTAAAGAATAATCATGACATAAGCGAGATAGAAGTGTATTTCTTTTGGCAACCTTGGGTTGGAATGACAGTTCTGCCAAATCGTTTAGAACCCCTGCTCCATTATCCCTACACCTGGCCTTTGTCCTTAATGTAAAGCATGGCTGCTTGATCTCCAGCCATCACATCACAGCTCCAAGCCGCAGGAGGGAGGAAGAGGGAAAAGACAGGCCAGCCCTTTCCTCTCTAAAGAGATTTCCAGAATAACTACACATTTCTACTTGCACTTATCTCATTGACCAAATCTTACATATATGACTAACCTGGTTGCAAGCGAGGTAAGCAAGCGAAATATGGTCTTATAGCAGGGTGAAATGGGTCCACTAAATGAAGCGAAAGAGTGGACAACAGAGAAGGCAGCCAGCAATCTATGCCACAGGGAAGAAGGAAAGGAGAGAAGTATAGAAGCGGGCAGGAAAGGAAGTAGGGCAGAAAGGAAAGCTAGCAGCTCTAATTCCTTATTACCCTAGGGATTAATTTCCACCAGTCCTCAAGCTTCCATAAATAAAATTTGAAAATTCAACACACTGATAATCTATGAAATTAGCCAAGCAATGATGTAGCGCAAGTGAACACTAATTACTGCACTTTGGGATTAGTGGTAGTAATAGATAAATGCCTGACTGCTAACTGAAAGGTAGGTGGTTCAAACCCACCAGCCACTCCTTGGGAGAAAGATGTGGCAGTGTACTTTTATAAAGATTACAGCCTTGGAAACCCTATGGGGCACTTCTACTCTGTCCAATAAAGTTGCTATGAGTCAAAATTGTTCCAAAACCAAACCAAACCCATTGCCCTGGAGTGAATTCCAACTCATAGCGACCCTATAGGACAGAGTAGAGCTGGCCCATAGGGTTTTTAAGGCTGTAAATCTTTATGAAGGCTGACTGCCACATCTTTCTTCCATGGAGCAACTGGTGGGTTCAGACTGTTGGTTAGCAACCTAGAGCTTAACAACTGCACCACCAGGGTTCCTCCTGTAGCATACACAGTGGTGCCTTGGTATCTGTGGGGGATTGGTTCCAGGAAGCCCCACGGATACCAAAATCCGAGGATGCTCAAGTCCCTTATATAAAATGGTGTCATTTCTGCATAAACTACGCACATCTTTCTGTATACCTTAAATCATGTCTAAATTACTTATAATACCTAATACGATGTAAATGCTATGTAAGTAGTTGTTATACAGTACTGTGTTGTTTAGAGAATAATGACAAGATAGGAGGCGAACAATGCTCACCCAAGGAATGCTGGAACGAGACTGAGGATCTGGAAACGGCAGGAGGCTACAGCAGGGGATGCCTACACATCACTTCATTTACAGGACTTCAGTGTAATGCTCAGAGCGCTGTGGCAAATTCAAGTTTGGCTTTTTGGAACTCTTTTTTTTTTGCCAAATATTTTTAACCCATGGTTGGTTGAATCCGCAGGTGAGGAACCAGAGAACACGGAGATCTAACCATACTCAATATGTATTCTCAGAAAAGCATGTAAAACCATTAAAAAGGATAATGAAACTAAGCTTCTATTTAAATATAGAGAATACTTCTATTCTCTATATTTTTCTGAGTTTTCCAGTAAGTATTTATAATTCTTTTGCTTCGAATAAACTGATGGGGAAATTTCTACTGTAATTAATTGGATTTAAGCAGTCTTAAACAGCCTAAGGAAGTCAGGCTAGCCTGTGGTTAAGAGAATGCATTTTGAAGTCGAATTTAAACCTGGGATTAATCAGTCAACAGCTATATGTGACCTTCACCCTCTCTGATTCACTCTCTAAACCTCACTTTCCTAAGTTAAAACACACAGAAAACAAACAAACAAACAAAAAAATTACTTCACCTGAAGGACTATAATGAGGATTAAATAATACATAAACTATATGGGACTTAATAAGTGTTCATTAAAAAAATCTTTCAAGATCTTTTCAACCAAGTACTAAAAACTAACTGGAGATTACTTTTGAAAACACAGTATTTCAAGGGTAAACTATCCCTGGCACTTGGTTTTCATACGTAAGGTTTAAAAAGAAACAATAAGATAAATATTTGTAGTTGGGCAAAAGACAGCACATCAGAAAATACTACTGAGCAAAAAAAAAAAAAAATTTTTCCCTATTACTTGTAATAATTAATTAATTCATGGTTCTTAAAACACTGTAAAATTAAAGATTATCTAAACCAAGAATGGTTCCAAAATACCAATGACTTGTTTTTAATTTTTGAACAGGGCATAATTAAACAACTGCCATCAAGTTTTATTTTTGGTAACCTAATTTCTTTATGTTACCAACATCAGAAATAAGAAGTATAAAACTTCAAAGAGATTTTGGTCTTAAGTAGTATGCAACCACTATCATTTTCCAAATACAAGGGCAAATACTTTCAAGGAATTGTTATTTTTAATGTGTAATTCTGAGCTCAGAGATTGTTCCTCAGCATTTTCTTCTTCATTTGGCTTGAGTAATTTTAGTCTCTCTTTCTTCATTCATTATTATCACATCTTTGGGCATTCGTTTTTACTCATGAAATGTTTTCAAACTCTTTGCTAATAGAGTAGCATCTCTCTCAAAACCAATCTGATGTGTAGGTATTTCAAGCTCTGTAACAGGTTTTCATCATCTCTGATGGCCTCTTGACCTTCATCGGTTGTCCAGGTTCCTCCCCTTTCTTCCTTCCTGTAAATGTAGGTTGTCCTTTGTTTTTGTTGCTGCTGTTGTTTTCTTTACCCTCCTCTTTTCTTTCTGCCGTAAACCAGTTGCCATCAAGTCAGCTTTGACTTATGATGACCCCATATACGTCAGAGTAGAACTGTGCTCCATAGGGTTTTCAATGGCTGATTTTTCAGAAGTAAATCACCAGACATTTTTTTCAAAATGCCTCTTGAAGGGACTTGAACCTTCAACTTTTCAGTTAGCAGCCAAGCACATTAACCATTTGTACCATTCAGGGGCTCTTCTTTCTGCCTTAAACAACTTCTATTACTCCCTCTTAAGAAGCCCTGGTGGTACAGTGGTTAAAGCCCTCAGCTGCTAACCAAAAAGTCAGTAGTTCGAATCCGCCATCCACTCTGCAGGAGAAAGATGTGGCAGTCTGCTTCCATAAAGATTGTGGTGGCTGTTAGGTGCCATTGAGTCGGTTAGCAACCCTATGTACAACAGAATGAAACACTGCTCAGTCCTGCACCATCCTCATAATCCTTGCTATGTTTGAGCCCATTGTTGCAGTCACTGTGTCAATCCATCCCCTTGAGGGTCTTCCTCTTTTTCGCTCACCCTCTACTTTACTAAGCATGATATCCTTTCCAGGCACTGGTCCCTCCTGGTAACATGTCCAAAGTACATGAGATGAAATCTCACCATCCTCATTTCTAAGGAGCATTCTGGCTCTTCTTCCAAGACAGATTTGTTCGTTCTTCTGGTAGTCCATCATACGTTCAATATTCTTCTCCAACACCACAATTCAGAGGCATCAATTCTTCTTCAGTCTTCCTTATTCATTGTCCAGCTTTCGCATGCATATGAGGTGACTGAAAATACCATGCCTTGGGTCAGGCACACCCTAGTCCTCAAGAGTGACATCTTTGCTCTGTAACACTTTAAAGAGGTCTTTTGCAGCAGATTTGCCCTATAGAATACATAGTTTGATTTCTTGACTGCTGCTTCCATGGATGTAGATTTTGGATCCAAGTAAAACGAAGTCCTTGACAACTTCAGTATTTTCTCCATTTATCACAATGTTCCTTGTTGGTCCAGTTGTGAGTATTTTTGTTTTCTTTATATTGAAGTGTAATCCATACTGAAGGTTGCAATCTTCATCAGTAAGTGCTTCAAGTCCTTTTTGCTTTCAGCAAACAAAGGGGTGTCATCTGCATATCGCAGGTTGTTAATGAGTCTTCCTCCAATCTTGTTGCTGCTTTCTTCTTCACAGAGTCTGGTTTCTTGGATTGTTTGCTCAGCATACAGATTGAATAAGTACGGTGAAAGGATACAATCCTGAAACACACCTTTCTTGATTTTAAACCACACTGTATCCCTTCTTCTGTTTGAACAACTGCCTCTTTGTCTATGTACAGGTTCCTCATGAGTACAATTAAGTGTTCTGGAATTTCCATTCTTTGCAGTGTTATTCAATAATTTGTTATGATCCACATAGTCGAATGCCTCTGCATAGTCAACAAAACACAGGTAAACATCTTTCTGGTATTCTCTGCTTTCAGCCAAGATCCATCTGACGTCAGCTATGATAGCCCTCGTTCCACATCCTCTTCTAAATCAAGCTTGACTTTCTGGCAGTTCCCTGTCAATGTAACGCTGCAACTGTTTTTGAATTATCTTCAACAAAATCTTACTTGTGTGTGATATTAATGATACTGTTCAATAACTTCCACATTCTTTTGGATCCCCTTTCTTTGGAATGGGCATAAATATGGATCTCTTTCAGCTGGTTGCCCAGGTAGCTGTCTTCAAAATTTCTTGGCATAGACAAGTGAGCACTTCCAGCATTACATCCATTTGTTGAAACGTCTCAGTTGTTATTCTGTCATTTCCTGGAGCCTTGTTTTTCACCAATGCCTTCAGTGCAGCTTGGACTTCTTTTTTCAATACCATCGGTTCTAACCATATGCTACCTCCTGAAATGACTGAATGTCGACCAGTTCTTTTTGGTACAGTGACTCTGTGTATTCCTTCCATCTTCTTTTGATGCTTCCTACATCTTTCAGTATTGCCATAGAAAACTTCAGTGCTGCAGTTCGAGGCTTGAATATTTTCTTCAGTTCTTTCAGCTTGAGAAATGCTGAGGATGCTCTTCCCTTTTGGTTTTCTAACTCCAGGTTTTTGCACATTTCGTTATTATACTTTACTTTGTCTTCTTGAGCTGCCCTTTGAAATCTTCTGTTCACCTCTTTTATGTGATCATTTCTTCCTTTTGCTTTAGTTACTCTATGTTCAAGAGCAAGTTTCAGAATCTCTTCTGACATCCATCTGTAAAGATTACACCCTTGGAAACCCCATGGGGCAGTTCTGCTCTCTCCTATAGAGTTGCTATGACTCAGAATCAACTCGACAATAACGGATTTGGGGTTTTTTTTTGGGGGGGTAGGTTTATGGGTAACTTAAAAATCCCTGTTGGTGCAGCGGTTAAAACTGCTTGGCTACTAACCGAGAGGTCCACGGTTCTAACCCACCAGACGCTCCTTGGGAGAACGATGTGTCAGTCTGCTTCTGTAAACATTACAGCCTTGGAAACCCTATGGGGCAGTTCTACTCTGTCCTACAGAGTCACTGTGAGTCAGAATTGACTCTCTGGCAACAGGTTTGATTTTGGTTTATGAATAACTTGCAGAAAAGAAAATATTTGAACAGCTATTAATGTATTTATGTCCTTATTCAATTAGTAAAACACACACATACTGGAAAACTACTATGTTCCAGGTATTATGACGCACTAGATATGTAGAAACAAAAGACAGTCACTGGCCTCAGAGAGTCCACGATTGTTGAAGTCAACAGTGATTAGACACAAGGCTCTGATAAACACAAGCTATAATGCAAACAGTATCCTATAGGAGGGGTTTCCTGTGGGGTCTAGTAGGTGTTCTTTACGATAAAACATCTAAGCTATTTGTTTCTATGTTGCATCAGTCCAACTAAATGGTAAGATCCTTGAAGTCCAGAGAAATAGCATGTTCATCCTTTTTTCTTTTCTTTTTTTTTTTTAAATCTTCTATTCTGCCAAGAATGTTAGAGACACAAGTTTGTTGAATAAAAACAATTGCTCACTGACTTGCTGGAATATCCTTTTTTATAGATAATTTCTTTGGATTGGCCAAAGGGTAAATGGTAACTTTGTAGTATTAGCCACTTGCATCTCCGTATGTATCATCAGGTAGGTACTTTCCTTGGAGTAGGCAGATGTACATGCAAGCAGTTTATGAAATAGAAAGAAATCATGAAGACACTCAGAAAATATGAATGTTATTTATCCCCAAGAAGGGAAGAAAGCAGAGAAAGTGAAGGCTGGGGGTTCTGGAAGATGAACGTTTCCCAGAGTACTCCTATTCTGTCCAAACAAGGCTTCAGTCTACATATGGACCTGACCTTATGTTTCAAAACTGAGCACAAATAGACAACCAGAATACACAAGTCTGAAGCAAAGTTTTCTTTGAAACATGAAGTCTCTAACACTGATTTAAGCCCTAGAAACATCCTCAAACACTGAAGATTCAGGAATAGATGACAGAGTAATGAATGTTGTAGGAACCAAGTTGTAAAGGATTAGAGTTGACTCTCCAACCAGAAAGGTATCAAATAAGTAACTGAATTTTCTTAATCGTAATCGCTTGTCAAAGTAATTTTTTAAAAAGGGTATCAGTGTCCTTTTTTATTTTTTAAAACATGAGATTAATTATGAGTGATGATAAAATACTGATTAATTGTTTTGTTTTAAAACAATTAGGTTAAAATATTGTTTGAAGTTATTCATTTTATCCAGTTGACATTTTAATGTATAAATATAATTACAGTCTCTTTAGGAATGCTTAATTTTTGCCTTGATATATATGTTAGCAATTGTGTGTTTGAAAGAGAATCATAAAATGTAAAACTTTATGGTTAATCACCAGTGTCAAAAATTATTAGGTAATAACCACTGGAGAAGAGAATGTGGTAAAAGATACAAAGGCCCATATTTAAGACATAATTTTTCTAGTATTTTCTCTGATTTTGAGATGTCATGGCATCATATGAAGATTAACAGGTCAGATACCAAATGGAGTTTTTAAAAAATGTTAAGTGATCAATTTGCAGTCATAAAAGGGTTAAGATTACTGGAAGCTAAAGTCTTCTTTGACCACCATCTAGGTACATCACTGGTTGGAAAGACAATAAAATCTTCTTCTCCCGAGTCTTCAACTGGCTAAGAAAAAGTAGAGAAAAGTAGTTGCCTAAAGGAAGACTGCTCAGAAATTTTGGGCAGAATATAATTCCATTAGATTTTATAAAACAAGAATTTTAACACTAGAAAATGTTGTTTGAAGATCTGCTTCATTAATCCTGGCATGACCTTGGTCTCCACTGTCTCTTAACCCCAACTCTAACGAGTAAACCATTGCCATCAAGTCGATTCATACTCACAGCAACCTCACGTGTGTCAGAGTAAAACTGTGCTCCATAAGGTTCTCAATGGCTGATTTTTCAGAAGTAGATCACCAGGCCTTTCTTTGGAGGCCCCTCTGGGTGGAGTCAAACCACCAAGCTTTCTGTTAGCAGGCAAGAGCATTAAGCATTTGTGCCACCCAGGGACTCCAACCCAAATGCTAGCCCTCCTTTTCTCACTGCCAGCCTGAGCACAATGCCAGGGTACCACCCCTGTGAGGTCACACTTAGGAAATAGAACAGTCCTTTGACAAAGGACAAAGCTGATTTGTATTTTAAATTGCATTTTCTACTTTTGAAAGCTTTGGCTAAGTGTGTGTTTAAAATCCATTATGGTTGTAAATATGAAATACTTTATCAATTTTGTGCCTACATAAGGACAAACAAAATTCGGAGGAAGAATAAATAATGAAAAGGGGAATTCTTTGTTTGCTAACAGTAGAACTAAATTTGCTCAATAAAATCCAGCAACTAATTTTGATTTTTAAGGCCAGATGGCTTGTAGGAAAATTTTCAAGGGCAGTGCTCCTTGGAGGAAAAAAAAGAAACTTAGAGTGGATGTTTTTATTAAGTTAAAAAAAATTTTTTTCCAATATATATGTACCTTTTAGTTTCTTTTTTTTAAAAGGGGTATAGGTTTTGTACGAAATTAGGGTAAATATTGTTGAAGAATCATAGTTAAATGGTGAATAATTTTACACATTGAGACTACCTCCCATCATTGGACCAAGTACCTCTTACTCATTTTTGGTCATGTTATGATAACTGCTATGTCTGGATAGTGTCACAATATCCAGATGCAAAAGGAAGAAGCCACTCCTCCATCAGGCTGTTTCGTTTATCAGCTACCAAGTTCCTCCGTTTGGAGGCATCCCGATGGTTGTCTGAAATGCTCAGTTTGCATCTGAATGTTCGGCATTGTGTAGCCACAATGAGAGACAAAGTGCTAAGTTTTACAGCTGTTGGGGTAACAGCATTTTTCTATTTTTTTCCTTCTTGTGCTTCATAGCAACAACCTTTACAGGTTATTTTTTGGTATCAAATTATACAATCAGATTAGAAAAAACCACCCTGTTGTAGATGTAAATTGAGCCATTATTTCTCCCTGGAAAACAGCATTTGGCATAAGACAAAAAGGAGTAAATATTACAGTGTTCTACCAGGTGCGTAAGAACATTCACTCCACCTGTGACTATGTTAGCAGACTTATCCCTTATCCTCTAATCTTTATCCAGTCAGTTTCTTACGTAGCAGTTTTTAAAATTCACGATAATAATGTGTTTGATGGTTATTATTTATCATCCATCTCCTATAAACCCCACAAAAGGCACAAATAATATATCTCTTGTTTATACTGCATACCAGCTCCTAGCACTGTGCTGGCAGGTAGTACATGCTCAATAAATATATGAGTATGGAATGCCAAGCACTGTTCTGTGAAAGCTATTTATTTTTAGAATAGCAAGTATTCATAAATTTTAAAAAGAAACAACCAGATTATAAATTAAACTTTTATTTTTTAGTAGAATGTTAGCATTCTTTAGACAGACATGATGAAGTATGTTGTGTGAACTCTACAAAGCTGGTAAAGCCCACAATGATATATACATGCTTTGCTAAGCATCTTCCAACATCTTTTTTTTTTTTTTTTTAATTGTATATTATTTAGGTGCCCGGGTATCTCAGTGGTTAAGCGCTTGGCTGCTAACCGAAAGGTCAGTGGCTCAAACCCACCATCTGCTCCTCGGGAGAAAGCTGTGGCAGTCTGCTTCTGTAAAAGATTACAGCCTTGGAAATCCTAAGGGGAAGTTCTGCTCTGTGCTGTACGGTTGCTGAGTTGGAATCGATGGCAGTGGGTTTGGTTTTTTGGTTTATATATTATTTTCTTTTTAATGAAGATCAGTTGGTATAATCGTTGCTTGGTTTAAAACTTAAAATATTTTATATTTGAGTTTTGGGAACATATTGATTAAAATACAAGTTATATCTAGAGATTGAAATGATAGGCTGATTCTTGAGCAGACAAATAATATAAAAAATATGTTTCCAATACATCAATATGAAAGCTGGACAATGAAAAAAGAATACAGAAGAAAAATTGATGTATTTGAATTGTGGTGTTGGAAAAGAATACTGAATATACCGTGGACTGCCAGAAGCATAAACAGATCGATCTTAGAAGAAATAACACCAAAATGCTCCTGAGAAGTAAGGATGGTAAGACTTCATCTTGCTTACTTTGGACACATCATCAGGGAAGACCAATTGCTGGAAAAGAACATCATATTTGGTAAATTAGAAGGCCAGTGAAGATAAGGGAAGCCCCCAATGAGATGGATTGATACAGTAGCCTCAACAATGGGCTCAAACATATCATAGATCATGAAGATGCACAGGACTAGGCAAAGTTTTTTTTTTTTCTGTTACATGTAAGGTCACCATGAGTTGGAGCTGACTTGATAGTAACTAACAACGACAGCAAAAACCACATATTGTCAATGAGGGACGAATAAATGTCAAGTGAGCAGTTAGGATTTTACTTTTTACTTTGTCTACTCCTAATGAGCAGTAGACAGAACTAGCAAGTAGCTTGCACCTACATCTTCTGATTCCAAGGGGTTTTTTTTGGTTTTGTTTTGTTTTTTTGCTACAAGGAGGGAAGAGCAGGACAGAATAATTGGAGAAGAGATACTGGTGAAATGGCCTTGGGCCATTCACTCAATAGTCCTGGACCAGAAAAAAGAGATTTTTAAAATATATCCTCAGAAAGAAAAGTTATCTCATGGATGCAAATATGAACAGGATGCTGTAAAAATAAACAGGAAAGAGCCGTTGGAAACAAAAATTTTGACAGGTCAAATTCAAAACAAGATTTTGAAAATAATTCTGAGAAAATCAAGGAAATACACAGAAAGGGAAAAAAAAAAGAAAGGCCAAGATACAGAAGTTGGAGAATCATTTTGCTTCTAGTATTGGCTAATAGGAGTTCCAGGAAGAAAGAAGAAAATTATCAAAATTTTAATGCAGTAAAATTCTCGGTAGTAAAGTATGTATGTCTGCAGATCAAAAAGGCCCACCAACTGCTCAGACAATTGAAAAAGACCCATATTGCGGCACACATCTAAGGTATGCATCAGGCTTGTATCCTTTCAACATACTTGTTCAATCTGTATACTGAGCAAATAATCCAAGAAGCTGGACTATACAAAGAAGAATGGGGCATCAGGATTGGAGGAAGACTCACTAACAATCTGCTTTATGCAGATGACACAACCTTGCTTGCTGAAAGTGAAGAAGACTTGAAGCACTTACTGAGGAAGATTAAAGACTACAGCCTTCAGTATGGATTACAACTCATCATAAAGAAAACAGAAATCCTCACATTTGGACCAATAAGCAACATAATGATAAATGGAGAAAATATTGATATTGTCAAAGATTTCATTATACTTAGATCCACAATCAACACCCATGGAAGCAGCAGTCAAGAAATCAAACAATGCATCGCACTGGGCAAATCTGCTACAGAAGACCTCTTTAAAGTGTTGAAAAGCAAAGATGTCACTTTGAGGACTAAGGTGTGCCTGACCCAAGCCATGGTGTTTTCATTTGCGTCATATGCATGTGAAGAAGAATTGATGCCTTTGAATATGGTGTTGGCAAAGAATATTGAACATACCATGGACTGCCAGAAGAACAGACAAATCTTGGAAGAAGTACAGTCAGAATGCTCCTTAGAAGCAAGGATAGTGAGACTTTATCTCACTTGCTTTGGACATGTTATCAGGAGGGACCAATCCCTGGAGAAAGACATCATGCCTGGTAAAGTAGAGGGTGAGCAAAAAAGAGGAAGACGCTTGAGGAGATGGATTGATACAGTGGCTGCAATGATGGACTCAAGCATAACAATTATGAGGATTGCACAGGACCAGGCAGTGTTTCGTTCTGTTGTACATGTAAGTCAGAAGCGACTTGACACAACGCAGCAAACATCAAGAAAACTCATAGGATGCAGATCAATACTACACCTTCATTAAAAAAAAACCAAACAATTCACTTATAAAGGACAGGGAACCAGAAGAAATGGGACTTCAAAATAACCCCAGTGGATGCTAGAGGCAAATAATGGACTTAAAAAAAAGCAATGCCTTCAAAGAAAAAAGCCGGGAGAAAGATTTTCAGCTTATGAATTTAACATTTTAAGGAAGGCCTCAAAAATTTCCCTCCCGTAGGCATTTCCTCAGGAAACTGCTGGAGAATGAGATTGAGCAAAACAAAGGTGTAAACCAAAAAAGAGAAGGGGACATGGGATCCAGAAAAACAGCAACATAATGATAAATGGAGAAAATATTGATATTGTCAAAGATTTCATTTTACTTAGATCCACAATCAACACCTGAGGATAGCCTCAGGGCTGCAAATCCAGAGTGCTGTGGGCACAAAGATTCCACTGGGGGTGGAAGTGGATAATGGAGATGACAGTTTAAATGCTTGTTAGGTATCAGACAATCTTCTAGATATTGCAAATCTGAAGGAGAAATTGAAAAACTTAGACATGAGTTTGTAGAAAACGATGTGTTATGGATTGAATTGTGTCCCCCTGCCAAAATGTGTGTCAACCTGGCTAGGCCGTGATTCCCAGTATTGTGTGATTGTCCACCATTTTGTCATCTGATGTGATTTTCCTAAGTGTTGTAAATCCTACCTCTATAATGTTAATGAGGCAGGATTAGAGGCAGTTACGTTAATGAGGCAGGACTCAATCTACAAGATTAGGTTGTGTCTTAAGTCAGTCTCTTCTGAGATATAAAAGAGAGAAGTGAGCAGAGAGACATGGGGACCTCATACTACCAAGAAAGAAGCACTGGGAGCACAGCGCATCATTTGTACCTGGGGTCCCTGCACTGAGAAGCTCCTAGTCCAGCGGAAGATTGATGACAAGGACCTTCCTCCAGAGCCAACAGAGAAAAAGCCTTCCCCTGGAGCTGGGGACCTGAATTCAGACTTTTTAGCCTACGAGATTTTGAGAGAATTTCTCTTTGTTAAAGCCATCCACTTGCAATATTTCCGTTATAGCAGCACTAGATAACTAAGAGACAATGTAATTGAGAATAATAGCGATTTATGTATGCCAGTGATGGAGTGCAAGAATAGAAAAATAATTCTGAACTACCTCGTGCTACAGCACCAACTACTGATTTAACTAAAGAAAGAAAACCAGTTGCTGTCCAGTCCATTCCAACTAATGGCAACCCGTGTGAGTTAAAGTAGAACTGTGCTCTATAGGATTCTCAATGGCTGCTTTTTTTGGGAAGTAGCCTACCTTTCAGTTAGCAGCTGAGCACATTAATCATTTGTACCACCTAGGGACTCCAACTAAACAAACTACAACAAAATAAAACATAAATCCACTGAGACTTATCTAGGTCGTTGCATCTTTGAAAGTGTTATTACTTCATATTAAATTTAATGTTCACTTTTTTCCTCTGAAAACACATGTTTTTCTGTGGCAGTTTTAGAAAGTAGCTGTCTTTTGGTGGAAAAGCATGGCATAATTTCTCCAGAGCTCTGCCTTGTGATTTTTCTACATACACGAGTCCGGGTGATTAACTTGTGTCTGCCTCACTTTCTCCACTGCAAGGCAGAAAGAAATCTCCTCTTCCCTGGCCAACATTCTCTTATTCTTTCTAATCTAACAGACAGTTTGAAATATATTAAAATCTGAGAAATATTTTGAGTTGCAGGAAATTGAAACCATGAGACTTTTACTACAAAATAGCACACACACACACGTTATCCTTGATTCAAATCAGATAACTTCTATTATAATACCTTATTTACTGTGTAGCAGAATATATCAGTATTTTTAAAAATTCCTTAACAAATTTCTCTTTTCTAATGTGAATTCATGAAGAATTTATCTGACTTGATTTGCTGGTTGATGTTACGTGTCAGCTTAACAAGGCTATAGATCTCAGTGGTTTGGCAGACACTGGACTGATTGCTCTGCCATAATGTAATATGATGCAATCACCTCCATAATGATATTTGCTATGAGCAGCTAATCAATCAAAATGGGAGTTTCCTTGGGGGTGTGGCCTGCCTCCAGTATATAAATGGACGTTCCAGCAAGGCTCTCTCTGGATCCTGCATCTGACTCATCATCATCTGCCCTCCAGTTCTTGGGATGTGAGCCAGCTAACCTCCCATCTGACCTGCTGGTTTTGGGTTCTTCAGCCTCTGCAACCACAAGAGTCAGAAGAAGCCTCCAGTCTGATGCCTGATCCACGGATTTGGGGACTTGCAGCCTCCACAACTGTGTGAGTCATTTTCTTGAATTAAATCTCTCTATATATATTTATATGTATATATACAACTCACTGTTTTTTCTCCGCTAGAGAACCCAACATAAGACACTTGGAGAGTATCCATTTAAAGGACATTATAAAGGAAAACACTAAAAGAGCACAGAAAAAATTAAGCATGTTTAACTTCACAACGGTGAAGAAAATGTTAAATGTTTGACAATAGAACTCTATTGACGCAATAGTTTTTTTGTGCACGAGATGGCTTGTCCTTAGGAAAATACGTTAATTATTTGCTCTTCGCAAATATCTTCCATTTAGAATAAGGATGGGAATTTTATTTCACGGATGCATGTGGGGACATGGGTGGTTCAGTGGTAGAATTCTCATCTTCAACTAGCAGGCTTTATTCCTGGCCAATGTACTTCATGCACAGCCACCATGTGTCTGTCAGTGGAGGCTTGTGTGTTGCTATGATGCGGAACAGGTTTCAGTGGAGCTTCAGGACTAAGACCAATTAGGAAAAAAGTTCTGGCAATCTAGTTCTGAAAATCATCCATTGAAAACCCTAGGGATCAGAATGGTCTGTTCCACAACTGATCATGGAGATGGCGTAGGGCCAAGTGATGTTTCGTTCTATTGTGCTTGGGGTTGCCGAGAGTCAGGGGCTGATTTGAAGGCAGCTGAAAACAACAACAGTGGATTATGATGAGATATTAGTTATAGACTCAGCATTGTATTCACATCTGTGGGTGAGGAATAAAAGAATTATAAAACATCCTCCCTACCACTGAGGGTTTATAAGTATGTGAGGCAGGATTACCACATTGTAAGGCATAAAACCTGGCTTAAATTAACAAGTTATTTACCTTCTCTGAGTCTTAGATTTCTCACTTATAAAATATGAGTCATTATCCCTGCCTATATCACTGTAGAGAAGCCCTGGTGACGTATTGGTTAAGTGCTTGGCTGCTAACTGAAAGGTCAGTAGTTTGAACCTACCAGCCAGTCCACAGAAGAAAGATGTAGCAGTCTGCTTCCATAAGGATTACAGCCTTGGAAACCCTATGGGGCAGTTTTACTCTGTCCTGTAGGGCCACTATGAGTCAGAATAGACTCAGTGGTAATGGGTATATCACTGTATCAGTTATGATCCTCAAGTACCAGTGACCGAAATAAGTGGAATGTATTTCTTCCATTATAGGAAGTCGAGTTGTTCCAGGGTTCTTTCAGTGGTTCCAGGGTGCATTCAGACTTCTGGGTCCTCCATGATTTGATTAGTCTTTCCATCACGTTTCCCTTCCAGAAGCCATTTCTCCAACTTCTCACTATATTTCACTGGTCAAAGCTGGGAATTAAGCCTATTCCTAGAGTAATCACAGGAGAAAGGAATTACTATTATGGGATTAGACTATTCATGATTCATCCTGTGAGGCTGGGGTAGGGGCCAACCTTCCCTGAGAGCAAGTTGTCACCACCCAGTAATTAAACAAAATCAGAGTTCTGCTAACAAGGAAGAAGCCAGAGCAACAAACATACCAGCAACAATCATAATATTGTATAAGGATTATGTTATTAAATAAGTTAATGTGAAATTACTTTCCTAACTGTAAAATGTATGGAAGAATTGTTACTTGTTTTTATTATTGATAATGATGACATTATTATTGATGATGATGCCATTATTATTGGTACTTAGCATGGAAATCTGCATTTACAATCAAAATTAGACACCCTTTAGTAGTCTAATCTCTCTTTCTCTCCTTCTCCTTCCCCTCCTCCTCTTCCTTCTCTTCTCCTTTCCCATGCCTTCTCCCCTTCTTCTTATCTTTATCACTTTGTCTCTCTCTTAACATCTCTACTCAACCATTTAGAGCACATTATCCATTTAAGGAGTGATTCTTCCATGTTTCCAAGGCATCCTGAAGAATGTTGTTATTGCTATAATTTCTATTAATCTGTGGCAACTTTGCTTCCATAGATAGTTACATCATTATCATGCTAATTTAATTAGGTACTCTTTCTGGGATTCTGACTCAGAGTTTATAGTATTCGCAAAAAAGAAACTAAATACATAAAGTATCAAAATTAAACCAAAAAAAAGAAAAATTTAACCAAGACACAGCTTTTCCATCTACATAATACCAAAACAATTGTCACTAATGCTTCCCATTGAGCTTATGAATTTTGTGGCAAAATGTCTGATTGTTTTCCGTTTACCTCCTACTTCCCATTATTAGTAAATAAATGTATTAGATACCTATTTATAAGACATTGTGGTGAACGCCATACGCAACCTTTCCCAGGGCTGCTGTAACAAAATGCCACAAATTAGGTGGCTTATAAGAACACAAGTTTATTGTCTCACAGTTCTGTAGGCTAGTAGTCTATATTCAGGGTATTAATAGGGCCATGTTCTCTAGGAGGGCTCTAAAAGAAGACACTTTCTTGTCTCTTCTGGCTTCTGGTAGCCCCAGGCATTCCTTGGCTTGCAGATGCAGTATACCATATTTTTACACAAATAATGCATGCGTTATACATTTTTGCCTACCATGCAACCCCCTCAGACGTTATTTTCCTGTGCACATTATATGTGTGGGCACGTTATTTGTGTGGGTGCATTATCTGCGGGAAAATGTGGTAACTGTCCTTATATGGCTGTCTTCCTTCTCTAGGTATATCTTTTCTCCTCTTTTAAAGAATACCACTATGATTGGATTGCAGCCCTGGTGGCGCAGTGGCTAAGAACTCGACTGTTAGCTAAAAAGGTCAGCCGTTCATAACCCACCAACTGCTCCTTGGAAACCCTATGGGGCAGTTCTACTCTGTCCTATAGGGTCACTATGAGTTGGAATCGACTCGATGGCAACAGCAACAGGGTGATTGGATTGGGACCCAATTTACTCTGGTATCACTTCATGTTAATTTAACTGATAACATTTTCAAAGACCCCATTTCCAAACAAGGTCATGTTCACAGGTATTGGGGGTTATGACTTCAATAATCTTTTTAGGATAAACAAGTCTATCAATAACCTGTAAACAGTTAAGATCAAAATTACAAGAAGAAGAAGAAAAAATTAGCAGCACGTTGGCAGAAGTAAAATATTGACATAATATTCAAGCAACATGTTAAAACACTTTGAAACGAATGAAATAAAGCCTTTAAAACATGTTAAAAGAAATAAAGTACAAGGAAGCTCTATGAATGAAAATAAAAAATATTTGACATTTTAAATTAACGTAATGGACTTTTTACTCTAATAAGATTAGTTTAGTGAGAGATTTTTGTAAGTTACTTGCGATAGACTCAGTATGTAATTGTATGAGCTATGTAACCCTGGCTGTTATAGCAAACATACTAATAAGTGAATGCTCTTAAAGATGATAGAATTTCATTTCATGCTCAAGTAAAGTCCAAAATAAGTGTTTCAGATTGGCTAGTGGCGCTCTTTCTAGCACTGTTCTGGGGATCCAAGGCTCTCTACCTTATGGCTCTGCCATCTTTAAGATTTGGCTTCCGAGGTGACCTTCTCAGGTGCATCAGGTCACAAAAAGGTAACAATCATGTAGGATTGAGCATGAGAAGACTTTTATGTACCAGTCCTGAAAGTGATACATATTATCTCCCATTCCATTCCATTGAATAGTTTTCAAATATATGGCCGCATCTAACTGCAGAAGAGACTGGGACATATAATCTAGGAAGAAGAAAGAATTACTTGGATGTCCTCCTAACTAGTCTTTACCATAAATATAATCAAAACTTTTTCATTAACCTTGTTTTTCATAAAAATTTCAAGCTAAAATTTAATACCCAAATAATATACAGCTTATATAGTTATAATAATATTTTATTATTGTTATTAGTTGCTGTCAAGTCAATTCCAACTCATGGTGACCCCACAGGTTCAGAGTAGAACTGCTCCATAGGGTTTTCAAGGCCATGATCTTTTGGAAGCGGATTGCCAGGCCTGTCTTCCGAGGTGTCTCTGGGTGGATTCGAACCTCCAACCTGTTGGCTTGTAGTTGAGCACTTAACTGTTTGTGCCACCCAGGGACTCCTTATAATAATACTTACTATAATAGAAATTATAACAGTAAAAGCAATAGCAATAATGGTGATCATTGACTTACCATTATTATGTGACTCATACCTTGCTAGGCGCTGTGTAGAGGTATATAATTTCAGCTTCACAATATTCCCCACATGTTAAATACTATCATTATCACCATTCTTTAGATGGGAAAATTGAGTCATGGGAAAATTCAGCTTACCTGCTGAAAGTTATGGGCAATGCAAGCAGTAAATAAAAATGGTATGACTTAAACTCATGGAAATCTGTGACTGCAATTCAACCAAAAGATGCTTTATTTAAAGCTTTTTTATTACAGTGTCAAATTCCATTTTTATGAATAGTTTTCTTGTGTTCAACAACCCATCTAAACAAATTCTTACATAAATATGATGTATTAAAAGTAGTATGTTTATATTGTAAATAGCTTACTTGCTTGAGACACTCATGTGATAGAGATGAAAAATATTAATGAGTCAAAACTTCCTTTCCTTCCTCTCTACCGATTACTAACACCGTTTTCCTCACCACCTAGGCATTGTCAGCACAGTACTATCCACCACTATGACGTCCATTCTTATTGTATATCTGGGGGTAGGCAGTGGAGAGAAAACCTCAAGAAGAAGTTGTAGGGAATTATCTTTCAGTAGAGAGAAAAAAACTGCACAACAAGAATTGGGTGGAGCAGTGGAAAGATAAGACCTTAGTAGATGTCTACTAGGTGGCTAGGAGAATACTGATGGAAAGAGTTAAGAATAGGTAAAAAGAGAGTTGGTAGTAGCACCTTTGGAAGAGAAAGAAGGAGCCAAAGAAACAGAGGAAGGAGAATATAAGAAGTCTTTGCTAGTTAATTGATTAAATCTCTTTTAGTGGTGTCCAAGCAATAAAAAAAAAAAAAAAAGGCTGTTGTTATTTTAACTTGAATTACAATTTATGGTCTGCATTTCTCTAATGTGGCTCCAAACTGAGCCCTATGAAGCCCTGTGTTTTATCTAGGTTACATTGAGATCACTGAAACACAGAATCTTAGAATCAGAAGGAATCTTAGGACATATAGTCCCATATTTCTCCCAATACAAGAATCTACTCTTTTCTATCTCAAAAAGTAATCCCTCTACCACCACTTGAACAGGTTTTGTTAGTAAATTACTCATTTCTTGATGAAGCAAACCATTTCATGTTCAGAGAAGTGTAAATGCTTCATTATATTTAATCAAAATCTACCTTCCTTGCTTCTACCAATATGCTACAAATCCTGCTCTCTATAAAAAAAGTACCTAAATATAAATCTATTCTTCATATGACAGCTCCACAGATATTTGAAGACTTTCATCTTTCCTACAAATTTTATTTCCTTGATCTAATGATAGAGTTATACTTGAACCTTATTCTTCACCCACCTCCACTACTCACTTTTGGATTAGCTTCACTCATTCCTGATTTCTCTGATATATGTTTCACATCTTCCCTATTTTCTATTGCCCCATGTATCTGCAAACATGTAGAAACAGAAAACAGATGGGACACTTAAGCAGATAACTTAAGAAAGGTTTATTTACCAAGGGATTTTTCAAAAAATGTGCTTGGAGAAGAACCATAACAGGGGCTGGTAGCAGTTGAGCTAGTACCACCTCTAGGCCTGAAGAAACGTATAGAATAAGTGGTTACCAGAACTTGAAAGGAGAAAATTGTACAGAGTCAACCACCTTGAAAGGATCAATTATCTTCTGACAAGGTACACCAAGGTGACTTGCAGGGATGGAACCAAGAAAGAAATATATAATATCACTCTTTTCAGTTTTGCCAAACTCTTGAAGAGGTTTCCCACCAACTGAACCCAACCAAAAGCCAAAAAGATCAGCCTTCCAGAGCAGAGAGCAGATAGAGAGGGTAGAGAGAGGATCTGAAGACAGAAATGGAAGATGTCTGATACATCCCATGATATTGTTATAGATATCCCAGAAAATAAAATCTTCTGCTCTGCAAAGAGTTGATCAGCATCTTTCAACCAGTTATGTTGCTGAAAGATATTTACATTGTTTGCTTTCTGCTCAGCAACAAACACTTTTATTTTTCCCACTTATTAAAAGTCTAGTCATATAGAAAGACCCTTAAGAGTAATCATAATCCAGAACTCAAACATGTATTGTTAAAATATTTCTGACATTTCACGAATTTAAACTTCTAGGTCATCTCATCATAAAATTTTAGATTTGGAGTATGATGGGCTATCATGGCCCTTGATACTGCCTATTAAAACAAACAACACAAAAAATTTTAAAAAATTCTAATAAAAGAAGCAGGTTGCTTTGTTCTTTATACAAATAAAAGGGGGGTAAATGGCTATATTCCAAGGGAGGAACAGAGAAATAAGCTGGGGAATTGATGGTAGAATTGGCCACATGCCATAACTCTTTTAGCTTCACTTTAGTAAGCTTTTTGCCAGTACGGAGTACAATAGACCTCTTTCCATACCTGATGATATGTTGGATAACAGCCCAAGCCTTAAGAAATCTAGGCTGTACACACGAAAAACTAAAAATATTTGCATTTATTAAAAACATCTCTCTGAATAGAGCCAGTTTTTACACAACCAAGACCATTATTTATGAGTTCACTCGTTTATAGGAAAATATACTCTTTCCTTGCCCATCCATTTGCCGTAGAAGAGCATAAATAAAGCAAAATGAAATAATCTAAGGAACCTCATGTAGCCATTACAGTACTTTAAAAAGAAAAAGAAAACATTTCATTAAAGAAACGGAGATTGCTTTGGATGTATCATCTAATTTACTTTGCCAGAGTTTCTGAGATATGGCCAGAACAGTTGTCATCATTTCTAAGGCATCTTGATGCCATTGTTGCCTAGTAAATTGCATGCAATTCCTGGCCTAAAATAAATTCTTCAATTCTAGGTACACTCTGGTCAAGTCCAATGCTCAATATCTCACAATGTTCCCTCATATCAAGTATATCCTGTTTCTTCCCATGCTTTTCTCCTGAGACTCATGTCAAACTCATAGTAATCATTTATTTTAACACATTCAAAGAACCTCAGAACTGGTAGGTTTTCATGCTAAAAGGAAAATTTGGCAGCTCGTTCCATGATTGGCTTGGGAGTAGTATTCTAAGTCACCCTTCATAAGACCTTGCTGTGCTTCTGTTCAGATTCAAGTCACAATAAGAAAGAGCAAAAATGTCATCAAGCATAAAAACAAGAAAGCCAAATAGGTTGATATCCAAAGATGAACTCCACTTGAAAGTTACAGCAAGGATGGGATACTAGTGGCTAAATTTTATTCAAATATGAAAAAAAGTAATTTTTATGTTAAGCATTGTTGAAAATGAGTGGGAGACAATGAGGACATGTCAATGTAAAATCATGGTTGATAGACACCTACAAATGGGAGCATAAACTTCAGTTAGCTACTGTCAGCACAGGAGCCCAACACTGCCTCCAAAGGCCTTAAAGGTTAACAATAAAATCTCAAATTGAATCCTCATTTTCAATGTGAGCCAATATGTTATAAAACAATGAATTGGCATGAACATACCAAGGCCAATGAGTACGGTTAAGCAAGAGCCTGTCAGCTGACCCGTACTTCATCACCCATGCAGGAAGTAACTCTCCATGACATTAAGAATGCAATATTTGATGGAATGTCACAGTTAGTTCACACTGGCCTCATCCTGGATCATAGATTCTCCATCATATTCTTCCACTTTAGAACAGGACCTAATGATTACAGTGTTTTACCTTACAAGCCATGGTTGGAAACTAAAGCTGAGTTGAGCTGTGTAAATTGCTGCACAGTGTCAGAGTTGCCAGTTGGAAAGATTGCTAGAGGGTATGATCAGCGGTATGGGAGAGAAGAAGGTGAAAGGGATTGTGCCCTGATCTTGAGTCAAAAAGTTTATAATCTAATCAAATCAGAGGAAAATGATTAGCAAAACCTTAAAAGAGTTTTGAGGTTACAGTTCATTTCATTCTTTGGTGACTTGAATGTCACAGAAAATTCATCTTTTCAGTGATCACAGGGCAGATAATGCCCACAAATATACAGAAGTATGGAGAGATTATTTTTAAAGCCAATAATTCCACAAATATTTGTTGTCTATTATGTGCTAGCATTGGGAACCTAGAGATAAAAGTCATGTAACTATTAGGTCAATCAAGCACAAACCATACACCTCATGTGCAGCCACCACCTGCCTGTCAGTGGAGGCTTGTGTGTTGCTATGATACTAAATAGGTTTCAGGGTGGCTTCCAGACTAAGATACACTAGAAGAAAGACCTGGCTATCTGTTTCCAAAAACCAGCCAATGGAAACCCTGTGGATCACAACGATCTGATCTCCAACTGATCATGGGAATGGCACAAGACCAGGCAGCATTTTGTTCCATTGTGTGTGGAGTTTCCATGAATTGAGGTGTTATGGGTTGAATTGTATCCACCCAAAATGTGTGCCAAATTGGCTAGGCCATGATTCCCAGTATTGTGTGATTGTCTACCATTTTGTCATCTAATGTGATTTTCCTATGTGTCCTAAATCCTACCTGTATGATGTTAATGAGGCAAGATTAGAGGCAGTTATATTAACGAGGCAGGACTCAATCAACAAGATTAGGTTGTGTCTTGAGTCAGTCTCTTTTGAGATATAAAAGAGAGAAGCAAGCAGAAAGACAGAGGCACTTCCTACCACCAAGAAAGCAGAGCCAGTACCAGAGCACATCTTTGGACCTGGGGTCCCTGCACTGAGAAGCTCCTAGACCAGGGGAAGACTGATGACAAGGACCTTTCCCCAGAGCCAACAGAGAAAGCCTTCCCCTAGAGCTGGAGCCCTGAATTCAGACTTCTAGTCTCCTAAACTGTGAGAGAATAAATTTCTCTTTGTTACAGCCGTCCACTCATGGTATTTGTGTTATAACACCGCTAGATAACTAAGACATGAGGGCTGAATCAAAGGCAGCTAACTACAACAATTCCTAAAACAACTATATTTTTGTGTTCTACAGTCCCTTTAAATTCAATCAGCAGGCAGAAGCTTTTCTGGATGAAAGCTCCTATAGTTTCAAGATGTTTCTGACCACTATTAGGCCATGCCACAATCACAGTCCAATAATTTAAACATCCATTCCCATGTAATAGTCATGTAACAGTTTATTGAAAATTGAAGCTCCTTTTTTCCTGGTGCAGAAGTGAAGGCTTCAGGTAGAAAAGGCACTGTGGTCAGCTTCTTTGTTTCTCTGCCTTGAGCTTCTATCCCTCCTAACCCAGCTTGGTAACCTCAAATTCAGATTGTTGCCAAATTGGAGCAGGGCATGGAACTAGACCAAAAGGATACAGGAGTGTTCAGGTACTGTGTGATGACCCAACATGGATGATGTCTGGGTTTGGTAGGGGTTTAAAACTGATCCTTTCTCTTATGAGTATTTTTGTGAGTTCTTCCCAGATGCCCTGTTCAGTAGGCAACTCTCTCTGCAGCTCACTTGACATGGGGACAAGGGGTTACCTCAATTCCAGCTGGTTGCTTTTGACACCTTCTTAGCCTGTAGGCACCCAGAGAGTCACCTACAACTTCTTCCTATTAAAGTGCCCTTGGCCTTCTAGGGTGCCCACTTGGCTCCCTCATGCATACAGCTCCTTTCAGGTCCACAAGAAACATTAATACTTCCTTTGCTGGTGACAACATCTAGGAGCGTACTTCTCAAAGCACAGGCCTCCACTCCAACACCATAGGCTCCTGTGCCTAGACTTATATTTCGATTTCTTGGGTATGTTTCAGATATCAATCTTCTGTGCCATCCAAGCAATGAAAATCTAAGCACAGGAATCAGGGTATCTGCAGATGACCACTTATTAGCCTAATGGAATGTTTCTCAACCTGGAGTGATTTTGCCCCCAGGACATATTTGGCTGTATCTGGAGGCATTTTTGGATGAGACAACTGGAGAGGTGCTACTGGCATCTAATGGGTAGAGGCCAGGAACTTCTCAACATCCTACAATGTACAGGAGATCTCCCCATAATAAAGAATTATCTGGTCCAACATGTCCATAACGCTAAGGTGGAGAAACCTAGTCCTGGAAAATACCTCTGTTAAGTTTTTTTTTTTTTTTTTTCCCTTTATCTTCAAGTAGATTAGGACTGTAAAGATAAAAAATAGGATTTTTTAAATACTTCCTCAGCTCATTATATTAATTAATTCATTAACCGTATATATTAAGTGCTTACTATGTGTCAGACACTGTTATCAGGGCTGGGAACACAGAAGGTCTCATGAAGCTTATATTGTAAAGGAGGAGGGAGATAGACAATAAACAAGTAAACAGACACATTATCAAGGTAAGTTAATGTAGAAATAATGCTCTAACAATACAATAAAATGTGATCGAGAGGTTGGAAAAGAGGGTCATCATTTTGTATTAGAGGGGTCAAGGAAAGCCTATGAAGAAGTGCTCACTGGGCCAACCCAAACAATAATATGGAGCCATTCTGAAAATCTAGGAAAGAGCATTCTGGGAAGCAGGAACAGCAAATGCAAAGGCTGTGAGGCAGGAACAAGCTTGTCATGTTGCAGGAAAATCAAGAGGCATTGTGAGTGGGCAGGAGCCTGGTAGAAGTGAAGACAGAGACAAATGCAGAGACCTAGACTAGGTAAGTCTCACTAGAAGGTTAAACAGGGCTTCTTAGCCAGGAAACCTTTCAAGGGACTTTGGTCCTTGGTTGGGGAGATGTCCATGAATCCCTTTGAAATCTGCAAGGTTTGTGTATGTGTCTATGTGTATACTTTTCAACTGATCCTCAAAAATTAGTCTAAAAAATATACATATACAAGAACTAACAACTAGGGGCGGGGCCAAGATGGCAGAATAGTCAGACACTTCCTGTTGTCCCTCTTAAAAAAGAATACCCAAAAAAACAAGTGAATTGATTATATATGACAATCTAGGAGCCCTGAACATCAAAGGCAAAGTTGAGGAATCAGACTAAGCAGCAAGGAATAGCCAGACCTGACCCAGGTAGAACTGGGACCCTTCAGGCCGGATCAGCTGGCATGCATGGTGAGGCAAGCAGTGGTGCTCAGGACACGTTTTCCACACTGGGAGAGGCTGAGCAGCAGAGAGTCTACTCAAGCGTCCAGAACCAGTGGAAAGTGGCACACAATCAGCAAAAGATAAGTACATATGTCTAAGCTACTGCGTGAATCAAAAAACACCACCTTTGGCAAAAGCCTCTCTTCCATTTGCCTGCCCCCTCCTCTCTCTGCACTGGGTCCTAGGCCAGCTTCAGTGACTGCTGAGTCCTCTGGGCCGGAAGTATGACCTGTCAGACACTCTGAGCCATTCTCCCGGCCTTGGAGAAGGAACAAATTAACAAACAGGAAAAAATAATCTGCCAGCTCACCTAAGCTGGGAACTCAGGGTAGGCACAGCTCCTTTGCCTATGCAAAGGCATAAGGGGTCACCCCTGCATAGACCTGTGTGAGCCCATTTCAACAGTGTAGGCCTTCATTAGCACAGTACAACAGGGTGTATACCTGAAGCCTAACTTCAACTGTATCAGCTATATGGTGCAGTGACAGGTTCATGACATTGGACACCACTCTGCCCATTAAGCAGGGTCCTCAGCTACCGACATCAGGAGCCTGAGGACTGGTGGCTTCACCCATGCAACCTAGCCACCCATGACAGGGGTCCAAGAATAAGTGGTGCTCCCAGTCCTTACAGCCAACAGCATTGCTTGCCCATAGCCTGGCTGTAAAACCCACCCACGTACACCCTCTAGGGAACAGGGATACTCTTTCCTCCCAGACACTCAGGGACCACTGTTGGCCCCCTTTCTCAGCACGTGACCCCCTACTGCAGCCAGATACCTGTCCTACACCAATCACCCCTGCCTGTATAGGACTGTAAGTGAGAGCCTGCACCACACACTTGGTGACCAAGTGCCTGGAAACCTGAGCTGAATTCATACAAGAAAAGTAAACAGACTCCTGGGCTCACATACCTAGTAACAGATCTAACCACCTGGTGACAGGACGTTAGAGCTTCAGAGGCACCAATAATCAAACTAGCTCACACAAGCAGGCTATTTGGGCATATCAAAATAAAACAAAACAAGAAGCTAGGACACAGCAAGCAAACATAAAATAAATAAATATAATAACTTATTGATGGCACAAAGACAACAGTCAATATCAAATCACATAAAGAGGCAGACTATGGTGGCTTCAGCAAGCTCCCAAAATAAAGGATCAAGAAATTTTCTGGAGGAAGAGAACTTCTTGGAATTACCGGAGGTAAAATGCAAAAGATTAATATACAGAAATCTACAGGACATCAGGAAGGAGATCAGGCAAAGTGCAGGACAAGTGAAGGAAGACATAGAAAAATCAATAGAGGAATTTAGAAGATTATAGAAGAACATAATGACAAATTTAACATGCTGCAAGAATCTTAGAGAGGCAGCAATCAGAAATCCAGGAGATTAAAAATAAAATTTCAGAATTAGATAACTCAATAGAAAGTCATAGGAGCAGAATTGAGGCAGTACAAGTCAGAATTAGTGACACTGAAGATAAAGTACTTGACACCAACTTATCTGGGGAAAAATCAGATAAAAGAATTAAAAAGAATGAAGAAACTCTAAGAGTTATGTGGGACTCGATCAAGAGAAATAACCTACAAGTGATTGGAGTGCCAGAACGAGGGGGATAACAGAAAATACAGAGAGAATTGTTAAAGATTTGTTGACAGAAAACTTCCCTGATATCATGAAAAATGAGAACATATCTACCCAAGAAGTTCATTGAACGCCACACAGGGTAGCTCCCAAAAGAAAGTCACCAAGACATATTATAATCAAACTTGCCAAAACCAAAGATAAAGACAGAATTTTAAGAGCAGCTAGGGATAAAAGAAAAGTCATCTACATAGGAGAGTCAGTAAGAATAAGCTCGGAATACTCAGCAGAAACCATGTAGGCAAGAAGGCAATGGGATGACATCTATAAAGCCTTGAAGGAAAAAAAATTGCCAGCCAAGAATTATATATCCAACAAAACTGTCTCTCAAATATGATGGCAAAATTAGGGCATTTTCAGATAAACAGAAGTTTAGGGAATTTGCAAAAACTAAACCAAAATTACAAGAAATACTAAAGGGAGTCCTCCGATTAGAAAATCAATAACATCAGATAACAACCCAAGACTAGAACACAGGACAGAGCAACCAGATACCAGCTAAGATAGGGAAGTCACAAAAATACATCAAAGCTAAAACACTGAAAATAGGGAAACAGAGATACCAATATGTAAAAAATGACAACATTAAAACAAAAAAGAGGGACTTAAAAAATGTAGACATAGATTTTTCATATGGAGGGGAAGTCAAGGTGATATAAAGAAATTAAAGACTGGTATAAACTTAGAAAAATAGGGGTAAATATTAAGGTAACCACAAAGGAAACTAACAATCCTACAAATCAAAATAAAAAACTAGAAAAATATAAAGACTCAGCAAACACAAAATCAACAACAATGAAAAAGATGAAAAGAAAATACATAAAGAAAAACGACTCAGCACAGAAAATTAAGTGGAACAAAGAAACTGTGAACAACGCACAAAAAAAGACATCAAAATGACAGACTAAACTCATACCTATCAATAATTCCGCTTAATGCAAATGGACTAAATGCACCAATAAAGAGACAGAGAGTGGCGCATTGGATAAAAAAACACGATCCATCCATATACTGTCTACAAGAGACATACCTTAGACTTAAAGACACAAACAAACTAAAACTCAACGGATGGAAAAAAATATATCAACTAAATAACACTCAAAATAGAGCAGGAGTGGCAATATTAATCTCTGACAAAATAGACTTTAAAGTAAAATCCACCACAAAGGATAAGGAAGGACACTATATAATGATTAAAGGGTCAATACACCGGGAGGACATAACTATAATAAATACTTACGCACCTGACGACAGGGCTCCAAAATACATAAAAGAAACTCTAACAGCACTGAAAAGAGAGATAGACAGCTCCACAGTACTAGTAGGAGACTTCAACACACCACTTTCAGTGAAGGACAAAACGTCCAGAAAGAAGCTCAACAAAGACACGGAAGAGCTCAATGCTACAATCAACCAGCTTGATCTCATAGACATATACCAAACACTCCACCCAACAGCAGCCAAGTATACTTTCTTTTCCAACGCACATGGAACATTCTCCAGAATAGGCCACATATTAGGCCATAAAGCAAGCCTTAACAAAATCCACAACATCGAAATATTACAAAGCTTCTTTTCTGACCATAAAGCCATAAAAGTAGGAATCAACAACAGAAAAAGCAAGGAAAGAAAATCAAACACATGAAAACTGGACATCTTGCTCAGCAACTACTGGGTTATAGAAGAAATTAAGGACAGAATAAAGAAATTCACAGAATCAAATGAGAATGAAAACACATCCTACCAGAACTTTGGGACACAGCAAAAGTAGTGCTCAGAGGTCAGTTTATAGCAATAAATGCACACATCCAAAAAGAAGAAAGGGCCAAAATCAAAACATTAACCCTACAACTCGAACAAGTAGAAGGAGAGAAGCAAAAGAAGTCCTTGGCACCAGAAGAAAGGAAAAAATAAAAATTAGAGTAGAATTAAACGAAATAGAGGATGGAAACACAACTGAAAGAGTTAACAAGACCAAAAGCTGGTTCTTTGAAAAGATCTACATAATCAATAAACCACTGGCCAATCTGACAGAAGGAAAACAGGAGACGAAGAAAATAACCCGAATAAGAAATGAGATGGCAATATCACAACAGACCCAACTGAAATTAAAAGAATCATAACATAATACTATAAAAAACTGTACTCTAACAAATTTGAAAACCTAGAGGAAATGAAAAATTTCTAGAAACACACTCCCTACCTAAACTAACACAGAGGTAGAACAATGAAATAAACCCATAACAAAAGAAGAGATTGAAAAGGTAATTTAAAAACTCCCAACCAAAAAAATCCCTAGCCTAGATGGTTTCACTGGAGAATTCTACCAAACTGTAACATCACTACTACTAAAGGTATTTCAGAGCACAGAAAAGGAGGGAATACTCCCAAACTCATTCTATGAAGCCAGCATAACCCTGATACCAAAACCAGGTAAAGACACCACAAAAAAAGAATATTACAGACCAATATCCCTCATAAACATTCACACAAAAATCCTCAACAAAATTCTAGCCAACAGAATTCAACAACATATCAAAAAAACAAGTTACCATGACCAAGTGGGATTCATACCAGCTCTGCAGGGATGGTACAACAGATAATCGATGTAATCCATCACATTAATAAAACAAAGGGCAAGAACCACATGATCTTATCAATTGATGCAGAAAAGGCATTTGACAAAGTCCAACACCCATTCATGATAAACACTCTCAACAAAATAAGAATAGAAGGGAAATTCCTGAATGTAATTAAGGGCATTTATACAAAGCCAACAGCCAACATCATCCTAAATGGAGAGAATCTGAAAGCATTCCCCTTGAGAATGGGAACCAGACAAAGATGCCCTTTATCACCACTCTTACTCAGCATTGTGCTGGAGATCCTAGCCAGAGCAATCAGGCTAGAAAAAGAAATAAAAGGCTTCCAAGTCGGTAAGGAAGAAGTAAAAGTATCTCTACTTGCAGATGATACGCTCTTATACATAGAAAACCCCAAAGAATCCACAAGAAACCTATGAAATTAATAGAAGATTTCAGCAAAGTATCAGGATACAAGATAAACATACAAAAATCGGTTGGATTCCTCTACACCAACAAAGAGAACCTCGAAGAGGAAATCACCAAATTAATACCGTTTACAACAGCCCCCAAGAAGATAAAATACTTAGGAATAAATCTAGCAAAGACATAAAAGACCTATACAAAGAAAACTACAAGACTCTACTGCAAGAAACCAAAAGAGACCTATGTAAGTAGAAAAACATACCTTGCTCATGGATAGGAAGACTCAATATTGTGAAAATGTCAATTCTACCCAAAGTGATCTACAGATACAATGCAATCCCGATCCAAATTCCACCAGCATTTTTTAATGAGTTGGAGAAACAAATCACCAACTTCATATGGCAAGGGAAGAGGCCTCAGATAAGTAAAGCATTACTGAAGAAGAACAAAGTGGGAGGCCTCACACTACCTGATTTTAGAACCTATTATACCACCATGGTAGTCAAAACAGTCTAGTACTGGTACAGCAACAGATATATAGACCGAGGGAACAGAATTGAGAATGCAGACTTTGGAAATCAATTTGGCACTTCCTTAAAAAGCTAGAAATAGAAATACTATGCAATCCACCAATCTCACTCCTTGGAATATATCCTAGAGAAATAAGAGCTGTCACATGAATAGATACATACACACCCGTGTTCATTGCAACACCGTTCATGATAGCAAAAAGATGGAAACAACCTAGTTGGCCATCAACAGATGAATGGATAAACAAATTATGGTATATTCACACAATGGAATATGATGCAACAATAAAGAACAATGATGAATCTATGAAATATCTCATAACATGGATGAATCTGGAAGGCATTATTCTGAGTGAAATTTGTCAGTCACAAAAGGACGAATATTGTACAGGACCACTATCTTAAGAACTCAAGAAAGGTTTTAAACACGGAAGAAAACATTTTTTGATGGTTACGAGGGTGGGAGGGAGGGAGAGGGTTATTTACTAACTAGACAGTAGACAAATATTCTCTTAGGTGAAGGGAAAGACAGTATACACTACAAGGGAAGTCAGCACAGCTGAATTAAACCAAAAGCTAAAAAGTTTCCTGAATACAACCAAACACTTTGAGGGACAGAGTAGTAGGAGCAAGGGTCTGGGTACCATGGTTTCAGGGGGCATCTAGGTCAATTGGCATAATAAATTTTATTAAGAAAATGTTCTGCATCCCACTTTGGTGAGTGGCATCTGAGGTCTTAAAAGCTAGTGAATGGCCATCGAAGATGCATCATTTGGTCCCAACCCACCTGGAGCAAAGGAGAATGAAGAACACCAAAGACACAAGGAAAATATTAACCCAAGAGACAGAACAGGCCACATAAACCAGAGACTCCATCAGCCTCAGATCGAAAGAGCTAGATGGTGCCTGGCTACCACCAATGACTGCCCTGACAGGAAACACAACAGAGAGTTACTGACAGAGCAGGAGAAAAGTGGGGTGCAGAACTGAAATGCTAGTAAAAAAACCAGACTTAATGGTTTGACTGAGACTGGAGGGACACTGGAAGACATGGCCCTCGGACTCTCTGTTAGCCCAAAACTAAAACCATTCCCAAGGCCAACTCTTCAGACAAAGATTAGACTGGACTATAAGACATAAAATGATACTCACGTGGAAGAAAAAATAGGGACAAGGCTAGCAGTCCTAATACATGGCATAAACAGAATACAAACCATAAGTAACAATGCACAAGCAACAGAAAAGAGACCAGATAACTGGGAGTTCCTAAAAATGAAACACTTATGCTCATCAAAAGACTTCACCAAAAGAATAAAAAGACAACCTACAGACTGAGAAAAAAAAAATTGGCTCCAATAAATCCAATCAGTGTCTAATCTCTAAAATCTACAAGATACTGCAAACCTCAACAACAAAAAGACAAATAACCCAATTAAAAAATGGGCAAAGGATATGAACAGGCACTTGGCCAAAGAAGATATTCAGGCAGCTAACAGATGCATGAAGAAATGCTCACAATCATTAGCCATTAGAGAAATGCAGATCAAAACTACAATGAGATATCCTCTCACCCCAACAAGGCTAGCATTAATCCAAAAAACACAAAATAATAAATGCTGGAGAGGTTGTGGAGAGACTAGAATGCTTATACACTGTTGGTGGGAATGTAAAATGGTACGACCACTTTGGAAATCGATTTGGTGCTTCCTTAAAAAGTTAGAAATAGAAGTACCATACAATCCAGCAATCCTGCTCCTTGGAATATACCCTAGAGAAATAAGAGCCGTCACACGAATAGATATATGCACACTCATGTTCACTGCAACACTGTTTACAATAGCAAAAGGATGGAAACAACCTAGGTCCCATCAACAGACGAATGGATAAACAAATTACGGTATATCCACACAATGGAATACTACGCAATGATAAAGAATAGCGATGAAGCTGTGAAACATCTTATAACATGGAGGAATCTGGCAGGCATTATGCTGAGTGAATTTAGTCAGTCATAGAAGGACAAATATTGTATAAGACCACTATTATAAGAACTCAAGAAAAGGTTTAAACACAGAAGAAAACATTCTTTGATGGTTACAAGGTGGGGAGGGAGGGTGAGAGTTATTCACTAACGAGATAGTGGACAAGAATTATCTTAGGTGAAGGGAAGGACAGTACACACTACAGGGGAAGTCAGCAAAACTGGACTCAATCAAAGCTAAGAAGTTTCCTGAAAACAATCAAACCCTTCAAGGGACAGAGTAGCAGGGGTAGGGGCCTGGGGACCATGCTTTTAGGGGACATCTAGGTCAATTAGCATAACAAAGTTTATTAATAAAATATTCTGCATCCTACTTTGGTGAGTGGCGTCTGGGGTCTTAAAAGGTTGCAAGCGGTCATCTAAGATGCGTCAATTGGTCCCAACCACCTGGGGTAAAGAAGAATGAAGAACACCAAAGACACAAGGGAAGTATTAGCTCGAGAGACAGAAAGGGCCACATGAACCAGAGACTTCATCCGCCTGAGACCAGAAGAACTAGATGGTGCCCAGCTACCACCAATGACCGCCCTGACAGGGAACACAACAGGGAGTCCCTGATGGAGCAGGAGAAGGGGTGGTGGTGCATAACTCAAGTTCTAGTAAAAAGACTAGACTTAATGGTCTGACTGAGACCGGAGGACCCCCAGAAAGCATGACCACTGGATTCTCTATCAGCCCAAAACTAAAACAATTTCTGAGGCCAACTCTTCAGACAAAGATTGGACTGGACTGTGGGACATAAAATGATAGTTGTGAAGAGTGTGCTTCTTAGCTCAAGTAGATACATGAGCTTCTGTCCTGAGGCGAGATGAGAAAGCAGAAATGGAGGGGATATGGAAATCCAGGGTGGAAAGGAGGAGTGTGCTGTCACGGTATAGAGAGAGCACCTAGGGTCACCTTACAATGTGTGTATAACTTTTTGTTTGAGAAACTAAGTTGAATTGTAAACTTTCACTTAAATCACAGTTAAAAGAAAAAGGAAGAAATAACAACTAATCAGAAACCTATTGTTTGCACAGAGTAAAGATCTTTGTTAGTTGAGCTCCTTTACCATCTCTTGTGGACTGAATTGTGTCCCCTAAAAATATATGTTGAAACCCTAACGCCTGTACCTGTGAATGTGTCCATGTTTGGGATTGAAGTTTTGTCTATTTTTAACAAGGTCATAATTGAGTAGGGTGGGCTCTGAAACTAATCCTTTCTGAATGGTGTCTTCTTTTTGTTGTTATGTGCCGTCGAGTCTGTTCCGACTCATAGTGACCCCGTGTGCTACAGAACGAAACACTCCCCGGTCCTGCACCATGCTAACAATCGTTGTTATCCTTGAGCTCATTGTTGCAGCCGCTGTGTCAGTCCATCTTATTAAGGGTCTTCCTCTTTTTCACTGACCCTCCGCTTTACCAAGCATGATGTCTTTCTCCAGGTATGGATCCCTCCTGAAAACATATCCAAAGTATGTAGAATGTAGTCTCTCCATCCTTGCTTCTAAGGAGCATTCTGGCTGCACTTCTTCCAAGACAGATTTGTTCGTTCTTTTGGCAGTCCATGGTGTATTCAGTATTCTTCGCCAACACCATCATTCAAAGGCATCAATTTTTCTTCAGTCTTCCTTATTCATTGCCCAGCTTTCACATACATACGATGCAATTGAAAACACCACTGCTTGGATCAGGCACACCTTAGTCTTCAAGGTGACATCTTTGTTCTTCAACACTTTAAAGAGGTCTTTTGCAGCAGATTTGCCCAATGCAATGCATCTTTTGATTTCTTGACTGCTGCTTCCACAGGTGTTGATTGTGGATCCAAGTAAAATGAAATCCTTGACAACTTCAATCTTTTCTTCATTTATCATGATGTTGCTTATTGGTCTAGCTGTGAGGATTTTTGTTTTCTTTATGGTGTCTTATGAAAAGATAAAACAGACACAGAGAGAAACAGAAGCACAGGGAGAAGAGACCATGTGCAGAATAGTCTCCAAGTCAAGGAACACCTGGGGCAACCAACAAGCAAAGACCCTCACCTAGACTCAATGCCTCCAAGACTGCAGGACAATCAATTTCTGTTTTTTAAAGCCACCTATTTGTGGTAGTTTTGTTACAGCAACATTAGGAAACAAAGATACCAGTCCTCTCGAAGTACACCTGAAGTCCATACAAAAGCAAGGCATCTTTTAGGCCTTTTCTAAGATTTGGAAAAGTCCAGGTTCTGGAAGCCGCAGTTTAAGCAGTACCAGCACCCCTGTCTTTTTGTGATACTTCATGAAATGTCGGAAAGCAATTTACCAACAAATTAGGGACGATGGTTATGCCCCAATGTTAATCAAATGTCCTTTACCGTCCCTGAGAAATAGCAGTGGGGTGTCAACCTGGAGGGCCTTGAGAAGAGAGAAAAGCTCCTTTCTCTGTGGTTAAACAGCAACCTGCTCTCTGACCAGAAGTTCTCCAAAGAATGTATTATTTTGTTGTATTCCACCATACAGCCCTACTCCTGCTGGAAAAAAAAAAAAATGTAATATTGTGCATAGCTTAAAGAGAAGTACCTAAATGTAAAGAGAATAAATTAAATTAAAGAGAATAAATACTAGCAGCCCAAAGCCTGGGGAACTAGGAGGCATTCCATAGAAAACCCGGGGAGGAGAGTGGCCAGAGTGGAGGGAAAGGACAATGCCGAAGAAAACGGTAAAATCCAGGGAGGAAAGCCAGTTTAGTTACGGGAGGTAAGGCATTTCGAACTACAAAAGAAATTTTAGGCTTCAAAAATCCAGCCCCCAAATAGTGTTATAATTAGTATTATTTTCAGATTAAAGAAAACACCACTTTTGTGTAACAAATTACCTCCATTTTAAAAGCAAAAATAATATATTTCACTTCATAAAAAAAATGCCCAAACGGAAGCATTCTTTCATTAATTATTTCACTCTATTCAAAAAGCATATCCCTGCTTGCTTTTTATTATGCCTTCCAGCTTGTACTTTGAAAAACATGTTAAGAAGCTGGAAGGTATTTTTTAAAAAAAGAGAGCAAAAAAGAAAAATAAATAATCTTTGAAGCAATTAGAGCCAAAATACAGAATACATAAATATACACGTACATATTTCTTTATTTGTCCCCTAGATTTAACTCCCCATTTTCTTCCACCTCCCTTTTTGGCACCAAAACACGAAGCATCCTTCTTTCGTTGAGCTTCAACAACAGGCAAATGTTTGCCCCAGAATTGAATCAAATTCTGCTTTGTGGATTGATTGGAAAGAGTTTTCATAAAGGGGGTGGGGTCCCCAGAGGGCAAATACATAATTTTCGTAATGCATTTCTTTTTTTTTTCCCCCCAGCCTAGAAACCTAAGTCTATTCTGGACCATTTTGTTTGAGAGTAATAATTAACAGCGCATTGGAAAAGACAAAACACCGTCACCATTGCTTCATGGGGTCTGTAGCTGCTGTTGTAAAATTACCAAGAATATAATTTTACTGTGGGAACAAAGAACATATGTAAAGTAAATATTGTTACGGCTTTTAGGGTTTTGGGAAAAAAAATTTTAATCTGAATGTTATATAAAACCATAGGAAATAGAGTTTGAACGGACGCTTCCCTTCACTCAGTTTACTGTGGCTGAGGTGAATTTTGTCACTTCGTGTGAGGAAAGCTTTAGCACAGGCCTCCCAAAACATAGGATATTGAAACATTTGAATTTAAAAAATTAAACGGTCCCCCTGAAATTAGCCTCAATATCTAGAAACCGATCTCATCATGAAAAACAGATATGGTACCATTTAGAAGACTTTAACATTAAAATACTAAAAGCTATATTTACATTAAAAATGATCTTTAAATTTAATGTATCTTTAATGGAAACCAGTAATAAGGAAGGAGACATAAATCTGTGATGAATTTGTAATGTGTTTAAAATGTTGAGCAACTATTGTATACCTAAGGAGAGGCTTGTTTATTTTTTGCCAGTTCTGGAAAAGTGTGCTACTCAGCCTTGCACAAAGGCAAAATCAGTGTAGTAACATCTTACTTTTCTAGAGGCCCAGCTTTTGACAACATTGCCTATCCAAAAACATAGCTGTGAACCAGATAGCTTCAGCCCCCATGCCTTTGCTGGTGGATTCAAGAGGCTGTCCTGAGACAGCTGTCGAAGCTCCCTGACTCAGATTTTACCCACAATCCTGACAATTCTGGCAATCTGATTAATCAGACAACAGTACATTAGTCAGTGCAAATTAGAAGTGGGGGATGGGTGTGCCACAGAGGCAAGGATAAAGCTGCAGTTGTGAGAGACAGCAGCGCGACAAAGCAATAAAACTACTGCCCAGTAATTGATGGTCATTAAGATGAGCCTGAGTCATCAGGGAAAGCTAAATTATGCTCGTATGCTTCACTTAAGAAAGAAGGATAGTGTACCAGAAGTCCCCAAACCTGACTGAATATCAGAGTGGCCTAAGATATTGCGAAACAGTAGGTCTGGGTTTGACATATCCAAAAAACCTGCATTTTAACAGAAGACTCAGGGAATTCAGATTTAGCTAATCCACCGAATGATATTTGGGAGCCAATATGCGCACATGGATGTCAGAGGAGACTCTGAAACTTGCTCTTGAACATAGAGTAGCTAAAGCAAATGGAAGAAATGATAATGTAAAAGAGCTGAACAGAGGATTTCAAAGCATAGCTATAGAGGACAAAGAAAAATATTGTAACGAAATGTGCAAAGACCTGGAGTTAGAAAACCAAGAAGGAAGAATATGCTCAGCATTTCTCAAGCTGAAGGAACTGAAGAAAAAAATTCAAGCCTCAAGTTGCAATATTGAAGGATTCTATAGGCAAAATACTGAACCAAGCAGGAAGCATCAAAAGAAGATGGAAGGATTATAGAGAGTCACTGTACCAAAAAGAATTAGTCAGTGTTCAACCATCTCAGGAGGCAGCATATGATCAAGAACCGATGGTATTGAAGGAAGAAGTCCAAGCTGCAATGAAAGCATTGGCAGAAAACAAGGCTCCAGGAACTGATGGAATACCAATCAAGATGTTTCAACAAATGGATATAATGCTGGAAGCACTCTCATCTATGCCAGGAAATTTCGAAGACAGCTACCTGCCCAACCGATTGGAAGAGATCCGTGTTTGTGCCCATTCCAAAGAAAGGTGATCCAACCAATGCGGAATTTATCAAACAACATCGTTAATATCACATACAAGTAAAATTTTGCTGAAGATAATTCATAAATGGTTGCAACAGTACATCAACAGGGAGCTGCCAGAAATTCAAGCCAGTTTCAGAAAAGGATGTGGAACAAGGGATATCATAGCTGATGTCAGAGAATACCAGAAAGATGTTTACCTGTGTTTTATTGACTGTGTAAATACATTTGACTGTGCGGATCATAACAAATTATGGATAACATTGTAAAGAATGGAAATTCCAGAACACTTAATTGTGCTCATGCAGAACCTGTACATAGACAGAGGCAGTCATTCAAACAGAAAAACGGGATATTATGTGGTTTACAATCAGGAAAGGTGTGCATCAGGGTTGTATCCTTTCACCACACTTATTCAATCTGTATGCTGAGCAAATAATCTGAGAAGATGGACTATATAAAGAAAGAACGTGGCATCAGGATTGGAGGAAGACTCATTAACAATCTGCATTATGCAAATGACACGACCTTGCCTGCTGAAAGTGAAGAAGATTTAAAGCACTTACTGATGAAGATCAAAGACTACAGCCTTCAGTATGGATTACACCTCAACATAAAGAAAAGAAAAATCCTCACGACTGGACCAATAAGCAGCAGCATCATAAATGGAGAAAAGATTGAAGTTGTCAAGCATTTCATTTTACTTGGATCCACAATCAACGCCCATGGAAGCAGCAGTCAGGAGATCAAACAACTTATTGCATTGGGCAAATCTGCTGCAAAAGGCCTCTTTAAAGTGTTAAAAAGCAAAGACGTCAGTTTGAGGACTAAGAATGAGCCCGACAAAAACCAAGATATTTTCAATCACCTCACATGGATGCAAAAGCTGGACAATGAGTAAGGAAGGCTGAAGAAGAATTGATGCCTTTGAATTATGGTGTTGGTGAAGAATATTGAATATACCATGGACTGCTAGAAGAACAACCAAATCTGTCTTGGAAGAAGTACAGCCAGAATGCTCCTTAGAAGTGGGAATAGTGAGACTTCACCTTGCTTACTTTGGACATGTTATCAGGAGGAATCAGTCCCTGTAGAAGGTCAACGTGCTTGGTACAGTAGAGGGCCAGGGAAAAAAAGGAAGACCCTCAAGGAGATGGTTTGACACATTGGCTGCAACAATGGGGTCAAACGGCAAAGATCGTGAGGATGGCACAGGACCAGAGAGTGTTGTACATGGGATCGCTATGTGTTGGAACTGACTCGACAGCACCTAAAAACACAAAGGCACAGCATTATGTAATCGTACAGATGAGGAAACTGTAGCACACAGAGGTTAGATAACTTGGCCAAGGTCACCTAACTAGTTGTTGTTTTTGTTGTTGTTGGGTGCTGTTGAGCCAGTTCTGACTCATAGCAACCCTATGTACAACAGAACAAAACACCCAGTGGCACCTAACCAGTAGCAAGTAAAGAAAAAAAGTTTCTTTTCAGCCAATACCAACTAATGGCAATCCCATATGTGTCAGAGTTGAACTGTGCTCCATAAGGTTTGCAATGGGTGACTTTTCAGAAGTAGATCACCAGGCCTTTCTTCTAATGTGCCTCTGGGTGGACTTGAAGCTCCAACCTTTCAGTTAGCCCCTGAGCATGTTACCGTTTGCACTCAGAGTAGTAAATAAAGGAGTCAGCATTGGAGTCAGCATTTCAGCCCAGGTCAACCCAGCCAGATTCTTCCAGGCTCCTTCTGCTCCTTCTAGCTCATTGTATACTTACATTGGGTTGACAATGGGCTTCCGAATGTACTAATCCAAAGTGCATCACCTAGAAACATGTTAGAAATGCAAATTCTCAGGCCCTACCCTACATCTGTGAATCAGAATCTCTGGGGAAGGGGCCCAGCAATCTTTGTAACAAACTCTCTAGTAGACGTTGTTGTTGTTGTGTGTTGTCAAGTCTATTCTGACTCATAGTGACCTCGTGTGACAGAGCAAAACTGCCCCATAGGGTTTTCTAGACTGTAATCTTTACAGGAGCAGATCACCAGGTCTTTCTACCCCAGAGCTGCCAGGTAGGTTGGAATCACCGACCTTTTGGTTAGCAGGTCACTAGGGTTCCTTTCTGGAAATACTAGCATACTCTAAAGTTTGAACACCACTGTACTAATCCACTTCAGGTGTAATTTAAATAAAGCTAAACCAGAAAGAAGTATAAAGTGTCTCATTTGGCAACTCTCCGAAGTGCTCGATCTTCTTGGTTTCTAGAAAGGGAAAGAACTGTATTTCTGTATATTTCAGCCTTTTGGGAGGAACGCTTATCTCCAAGCCTGGGTCACTTATTGCTTTTACATCCTTCTTTACGTTCCACCTCTTGAAGCCCATTCTCAGGAGACCCTCTCTCAGAAGATATCTTAGCAGTCAAGTTTCTAGATTAAAAAAAAAACAAAAAAAAACCCAAAGGAACGCCAGAGGGACTTGACCAGAAAAAAAGATTCATTGGAAGGACATTAGATAGCTCACAGAATCAACCAGAGTGCCAGAAAAACAGGGTTATAAATTCTCCAGGAACCAGGTGGAAACTATTCAGCAGAGAATGCATCCAAAGTCACATCCCATAAGGCTTCCACGGGTGTCACTGGTGTTAGATACTTACCATTGCTACTTTTGGACTGTCAGCTCTGCAAGATACAGTGAGTCATCTCTAAGTGTCCCTATGTCTTTGCCTCACACACTCAAGATTTAGTCCTCCAGGAGAAGACATCCAAACCTGGATTGAATGCCCAAGTCCCAGCAATTAGAGAGCAGGGTGCCGGCATCTCTATATACAGTAAAATTGCTACTATAGACACTTGGTAACTGAACTAGAGGTCCATGATACGCACAGTTCCAAAAGGCCATGTAGAACTAGAATTTTTAGGACAACACAGACTCTGGGTTTCTAGCATCTCAATCCTGTTACTCCTAGTAGAGGTCCCTGGGTGGTACAAACTGTTTATGCTGGACTACTAACCTAAAGGTTGGCAGATCGATCCAGCCAGTGGCACTGCTCAAGAAAGGCCTGGTGATCTGCTTCCATTAAAAAACAAAAAAAGGTTATTCCTACTAGAGTTGAATTAAAATACAAATGATGGGGAACTGTAATTCTTTTTTTTTTTTTTCCTCTTCGATTATCTACTAAACTTCTAACCCCATAATCTTCCTCACAAAAGAAAGGCAAACTACTTCTCAGCTCTGAGAATCAATGCATGCTTCCGAATAAAATAAAACCTGTCTCAGTCTTTTGCATTTTTTGAAAAGCAGGATTTTTCCCATCATAATTGATAAGTCTACTTAATTCTCAGCCTTCTCTAAGTGAATAATTTGAGCATAACAATCTCTCCTGTGCCTTTCCTGTTTACTTATTTATTGAACAAATGTTGATTTGAACTTATTTTGGACAAGAAAATGGTGCTGGGTATTAAGAATATAAACTTACCCTCAAGATGCTTCTAATCTATTGCAAGTGTTCTTCATTTGGGATCCATAAATGAATTTCAAGTATTTTATAACTCTGCTGAAATTACAAATCACTAACAATGTCTATCTCTATCTACCTTTCTATTGATATACTTTGGAGGTAGAGGATGGGTAGAAATTCTCTACCTCCCAATCAATGACTCTAATTGATCTTGGTTCCCCACCTTCCCCAACATGCCCTGTGATTTTTACCTCTCTGTGCCGGCCCATGGCAGGCAGGAAGTGAGAATCAATGTCCCATCCCATGCCTAGCAGCCCTTAATCAATAATTAGCGGGAGCTAGGGTATAAATGGTCTATCTCCCTTTGCGATCTAGTGAGATAACTGAGGTGTTAGTTCCGTAGAGACTCCGAGAGTTCCCCAGTGAGATGAACGCGTTACCCATTGTGGAACTGCTTGATCATGTATCCTTTGCTGTCTATATCCTTCCCCAGACCCCCTTCCCTGCTCCCTCTCTCCCATGCATGTTTCCTGGGACCACCTTCCTTGTCTCAAGGTCAGTTTCTGGGGGAACCCAAACTACTACAGAACCCACATGCCAAAAGAGAGTCAAAGTCACTAGTCTAGTGGCAGGTAAACAAACTGGAATTTTCAATTTGTTCATAATGTGGAAAGTATTCTTACAGGATTGGCCTGAGTTATAGATACACACCTGGGGAAGGAAAGGGGCTTGGGGGAAAAGACAGAAATGACATCGACTTTGAACCCTAAAGCACAGTAGGATGTCATCAGGTAAAAACAAAGAAAGACACTTAATCCAAATTATTTTTTAACTTTTGCGATCTTTTCTCTTATACTAATGTCATTTCCTAAAGTCAAACCCTTAGCGCAAAGGACAGAGGACATTTGCAAACATTATTTATGTTTGATAAGGAAGAAATGTCATCAGCCCTCTACAATATTGAAAGGCAGTGCCTCATCCAAGGCTGAGTTTTGTGAGACACTGGGGAGCCGTCCCGCTGTGCGGGTGACAAACCAGCCAACAGAGCAAGGATCTGAACGTTCCATATTTGCTCGCCTACCTGCTCTGTGCTGAGTGGAGCCTCACATGATAGGAACTGTTTGTTATATTATTTACTATGTGTCTCTAATCTAACCTTTTTATGTGTATGGACTTCCTACAGGGTGAGGAGACAAATCTACTCCCAGAAGAGATGTTACAAGAATGTTAGCTGAAATGTTGAATAGCGACAAATTCCTTTGAGTTCCTTGCAACGTTCTAATCCACCATGATGAAACTTTCATGTTTTGTCAGCTATTGTAATTTTGCTTTCACAAATGCAATACAAATTCTTCCTGTATAAGTGACTTTCACGTTTAGCGGTAACTTTCAGGAAAATTCTACTATTGTGATTTTAGATGGCATGTGTTTTAGGAGCTCTATAAAACACACACACTTAAAGGTTTATATTTGAATTCCTTTCATTTTAGTCAGCTGTAGACAAGTTTTAGTCTACATTTTTAAATAATTGACTCCATTATATTTGATAAAATACAGGTTAGTTCTGAAGGCAATAGTTAGCACTTACGTAAAGAGCTTTTTTTTTTTTTTTAATCTTCAGAAACCTTGTAAACCTAAAATAATTTTCTTGTCCCTGTTAGGCAAGTAAGAAACTCCAGAATTCCCAGTTTTTATGAAAGGAAACTGAGGCAGATAGCTGAGATTGAATTGAAAACATTGACCCAAAGGAGCTTAAAGAGGCACTTGTTCTCTATTCAGCTGAGCAAAAGTTGCTACCACTTACACACCTCTCTTCTTTGGCATCTGTTGACATAGGGGAAACTTCCAGGCTTGTAATACTTGCAGAGGTTAGAAGCTGTAATTAAAACCACATCAAATTAATTGATGGACTTAGAAAGATTTATGTGCCTTGAAATAAAAGTACTTTCAACCAGTTTAGTGGGTATGTCGTTTTCAAAATGAGGTAAGAATGCAATTATTCCAGTGTGCAAATGTTCCCAATTTCCAAGAGTCTACTATCTTGCACAAAAGAAGGGTGAAAGAGGACCATTAGGACCACTTTGTTGTTGGTCTCTACGACTAGGTATGGTTATCGTTTTAGACATGACTATGTCTTATGCCCATATTTCTGTCAAAACTCCAGTATCTTAGAGTCTTATAGATTGCTCTGCTATTTCCCAATATAAGAATGTTGTTGCTAGGTGCTGTCAAGTCGATTCCAACTCATAGTGACCCCAAGTGATAGAGTAGAACTGCCCCATAGGGTTTTCTTGGCTGTAATCTTTACAGAAGCAGATCACCAGGTCTTTCTTCTGCACAGCCGCTGGGTGGGTTTGAACTGCCAAATATGCGGTTAGCAGCCAAGCGCTTAACTGTTGTGCCACCAGCACTCCTTCAGCACAAGAATGCATCTGCCTCATTTTCTTAAAACTGAATTCTCTCGGTTTTGTGGACTTGACCACTAATGAAGACTTTGTAGTGACCAGCTGGATATTACACCGAAAATAAGAGAAAATTCTCTCCCCAAAAAGGAGGATGTGGACACAGGGAAGAGATAGTAGCTGTCACACACCCCATGTGGGCAGTACAAGTGTTGAACACAGACACTAAAACAGATATTATTTCTCCAGTTATTCTGTACCTTTGATCTCACTATTGGTGGACTGACCACTCTTGATAATTTTCTTAGCTCATGTAAATTACTTTTTGTAATTTTAAACTTTTTTTTATGTAGTAATCCTTTAAAAAGAGTTTTTAAAAGATTCTCTTAAAGGTTGAACCTTTAAGAGAGTGTTATCCTAGTCTTCAAGTCTCTGAAATGAGAAATAATTATCAAGATTGTTCAACTTCTTTTAAAAACTCATTATCCTCTATAGTTTTTTTATTGCAAAATCAAACTCACACATATGTAAATGTCTCCACTTGGATCACTTAATGGTAAACATTCTATCATGTTAAATGTATTATGAATAGTAACGCTGTGGAAATAAAAAAAAAAAAAAAAAAGAAAGCTCCTCCCCACCCCCCAATTAAGAAAGCACATTTTCCAGATGGAACCAGGTGGTTCAGAATCCGACTGGTATTTCCGGTGAGACTGCGTTGGAATTTTGAGTGCGGGAGTAATCACGCCTTCCTAAAAGAGGGAGCTATCTTCACATCTCCATTTGCATAATTGATCCAGTATGAAGTAAGTCCTGTAGCAGATGAGCACTCTGGGGATCCCTTGTTTGTCTCAGCACGTTCAGTGTCTGCAAGGCATTACCCATCGAGTGGGAGATGTGTTTGTGCATCATCCTTCCTCAGCTTTCCTGGGAGCTCAACGACCCTTCTTAAACTAATGATAAAATAATTAGAGACATAAAAATGTTTCTTTTGGAAAAATTTGATATGTGACAATGATAGAGTGTGTATGACTCAGTCTCCCCCTCCTCTGCCACTGCTTTATTTAGAAACAGCAGGCAGTGTAGGCAAGCAGGCAGCTGCAGAAGTTTCCTACTAAGATAAAAGTCAGTCGTGAAATTCTTCCTGAACACGGCCTGGCTATCAGTGATGAAACGGGTCTGGATTCTTGGGTCTGTGGCTTGCAGAGGCACCATTGTCCCCATCTTTCCTCTGAATATTTAAGATCAGATAGGAATTCAGACAAAGTAGGTGGAAATATCAAAAATGAGATGTTATATTAACCTGACTGTGTGGTTGGGAAAACTCCACGGTGGTGGTTGGTTTTTATTTTCTGTGAAGCTATTTATGGTACATATACAGAAACCAGAATCTTACAGGGCATTGGGGTCAATCAGTCATACATAAAAGTCAAAAAGTTCTTTAGGAGCTTCGGTACCGTGACCGGTGGCCACACACTCTGAAAAATTTCTATCAGAAATATACAGATGTAAAATTGCCTACTGGTAAACAAAGCAATTAAATTATTTAGAGTATAATTATGACACATTCGTAAACTGTACTGAAAATGACTTTGATGTACTCAAAATTAATGGACTTATCTGGAATCTGAGATAATTGTCTTCAAAGTGTGAGGAGGGGTGAGCCAAGCAAGGGATGTGGGTGCCTGAAGTGCATCTCTCTCTGGTTTTCAAGGCTGATTTGTCAGAAGTAGGTCCCCAGGCCTTTCTTGAGAGGCATCTCTGAGTGGATTCAAAGTGCCGACCTTTCAGTTAGTAGCCCAGTATTTATCCATTTGCACTCTTTATCTTGTAGGTATAGAAGCTTACGGAGTATGTTAAACAAAAGGAAGATATAATCAGATCGCCTTTTGGAAAGAATTCTGCACGTACAGGATAATTTTCTGAGGCATACATAAAGGAAGGTAAAAATGTTAGAGAGCTACTGTGTGTAAGTTTCTTGACTGAGTGAACACTGTTGTCAGTTGAAGTCTCCGGTAGGAGAAGGAGCAGGTTTCAGAGGGGAGGTAATGGTTCACCTTGGATATGGTCAGTTTGACATATCCTTGGACTATCCACATAGAGATGTCCAGCAATGATTGATGGTACAAGTGAAAAAAATCCAAGGAATATATTGAGAACTTAGCACAGAGATGATCGTTGTAATCATAAAGGGGGTAATTAAATGATTACTACATGTAGAACACATAAAACAGCTTCTGTCATGTATACCCTAAATAAATGTTTGTTCTTAATGACGACTCTAATGATTATACTGTCTCATGCAGTTTTTTTCCTGGAAAGCACTTATCTATGTAACTGAATATTCATTTGTGTGATTATTTGATTGAACATCTTCCCCATTAGAGGGCAAACTCTATGGGGGCAGGGACTGACTTTTCTGTGGTTGTTTTTAATTTTTGTTTTGAAATCATTTTAGATGTTAGAAAAGTTACATAAATAGTACAGAGAATTCTTATAGATTCTTCATCCGGTTTCCCCTAATGTTAACTTCTTCCATAACCATAGTACAATTATCAAAACTGTGAAATAACAATGACTAACGATGCTCTTAACTAAACCATAGACTTCGTGCATTTGGCCGGTTCTCACACTAATGTCCTTTTTCTGGTCCAGGATCCAATGCAGGATCATATACTGCATGTAGTTGACTGGTCTCTTTTGTTTCCCTCAATCTGTGACATCCTCTGTCTTTCTTTTTTCATGACCTTGACACTTTTGAAGGGTACTGGCCTTCAGTATTCCTCAAAGTGCTCAAATATTCAAATTTGAGTTTGTCTGATATTTCTCAAGATTAGACTGAAGTTACATTTTTGACAAAAAGACCACAGAAGTGATGTTACACCTTCTAAGTGCGTCCCGTCAGGGGGTGCATGTGCCAGTGTTTTATCAGTGGTAATATTAACTTAAATCACTTGATCAAGGTGATAACAGCTGAGTTTCTCCAGTGTAAAGTCACTATTCTGTTTATGATCACCATTGTGTGTTCCACTCTTAGCACAATGCCTGGCGCATAATAGATGCCTAGTAAATATTGGTTCATGAATGAAGAAATAAATGAATGAATGGCACCTGATGAAATGTCTCTCCTCAAAGGGGGGCAGCTGAGCAACGTACTGCCTTTCCGTGTGCCCAAGCCAGGCACAGTCCCTGTTAGAAGTGGTGGCTGTGTTCATATCCAGGATTTTCTCTGAAAAGACCAAGTGAGTTTACCCCGTCTCTCCTGGTAGGTCTTCTAGGCTGTCCTAAACAAATGCACAGATTTATCAATGTCTATCCTTTCTGATACACAACTGATCATGGGGATGGCTTAGGGCCACTCCATTGCACGTGGAGTCACCATGAATAAGGTCTGGTATGACAGCAGATAACCATAACAACAACATTCTTTCATGGAGATGGGGCCCCAGTCCACTTTGAGTCAAGGATACTGGATGGGGTGGCTAGGATGAGATTCCTTGGTTATGGAAGTCAGAATTAAAAGAAGCCAAAGGTCAATTTTCAATTTCTTTCCTGTGAAACATACTCTCTTCCATAAGGGTAAAAGTAAAGTCCACATTTCAGAAATTATTCAATGACAATAAGTTTACAGGCAGGAGCTCCAGTAAGCACTGCCAGGCTTTTGTATAAATGCTTGAGTCTTTACAGATATTTATTATAAATGTTACACACTTCTCCATTTCCATAATTGAAGAAGAAAAAAATCTAAATTGCTCTTGCCCCAAATCCTAATTTACTCAGCAATTAATCTGAAATGAAAGCTATTTTCTTTGCTTACTTTGACAAGTATTTTAGAACAAAGGGGTTACTTTAATTTTTTACTGACTTGCTAATCTATTTTTGATGACACTAATCTTTTTTGGCTGAAGGCAGTGGCTGAGTGGTCTCCACATCACCGTTGTTCAACCTAGACTCCCTGGAGCCAGAGGTTCAAATCCAAGCCAGGTCACCCTAGTGGAAGGCTGATAAATTGAGTGCCTCGTGATGCAGTCCTGACAGGGAGGTGATCTTTCGGCAGAGCCCTTGAAAGCTTAAGTTTTCTCTAGACATTAATGATCCCCCAAATAAAACAGACCACAGTATCCAAAGCATATTTCTCGTCCGTTCTCTAACCCCAAATGCATGAGAGAATGTTTATGATAGGAGGGGGAGGTTAAAAGTGTTGAAAAAGATAAACTGTGCCAAATATCAGAAGATCCCAAACAGGTGTAATGAGAAAGAAATCTGCTGGGAGAAAAGACAGCACACACAAGTCCAGCCTTCTTGCCGGCACTAGTACAATTGTGAACTCTTGGACAGTAAATATTCTGAAGCCGATAGTAAAAGATACTTAGAAAGTATAAGGAAAATTAGCCCCCTACAGTCTCTCTTAATTTGATTTCTCTCATGGTCTCCAACTTCACTAACACACACAGACACAACCAAGTAGACACAGTGAACTGACGCATGAGCAAGAGGAGTAAAAATGTCAGTGCCATGCACCATTTCCTAACACGTTCCTCAGTAAGCATGAAATTGTTGTTGTTAGGTGGCCGTTGAGTTGCTTCTGACTCATAGCAACCCTATGTACAACAGAATGAGATTACAGTAAGGAAAAAACCCAGTCAGCTTGCAGGAGACCTGGAGTGAAGAAGTAAACAAGTCAGTTTCACTTCACAAATTCCACAAATGAAAGTGGGGTGGTTCTATTGATCTTTTTTTAATTGTATTACATGCTCCTTAACACACACACACACACACACACACACACACGCATGCTTGCACGCACTTTTCTAAATATTAAAAAGGTGATATACAAATATATATAGACACAGATCTAGTATATGCACATTCACATGTATATTCTCTATTTGATAATCTTTCCGGATTGATGTTTTCTACCTAAAACTATCAACATAGTCATTGCTCAGAATCAAAAGTCTAGCTAATACAGTTCTGTTGTTTATGGACTATGGAAATACTTATTCAATTATTAAGTAAATCTAACTATTCCCCCTGGGTTTCAACTCATTCATTTATTTTTAATTCAAAAAATGTTAATAAACACTTACAAGGTACAAAGGAGCATTGTACTCACTTGGCCTGTCTCTGTTCAAGTTTTGCTGTGTGTGTGTTTTGTGTGTACATGGCAATTCATTTTAGATAGAATAATGATCAGGGAAGAACAACAAAAATTATTAGCATATTAGTGAATTCTTCCTGAAGGAAAATTTAAGGAAATAGATTTAGATGATGACCAAACAGAGACATTGTTCATAAAACAGTAGAAGATTAGAAATGTGTCACATGGCCTCTCTTGACTACATTTGTTCTAGAGTCTGTCAAAAATGGAGTAAACTGAATTTCCCATGAAAAGGGTTGCTTCTAGGCATTAGGAAAATTTCTTGGCTTGTGAAAGAATACAACATTGTCTTCTCTTTTCAAAGAGCAGATTCTTAAAATTTATGAGCTGGGAGAACTATAGAGTTTATCTAATTCATTGCCTCTTAATCTCCTAAGGAGTCATGCACCGTTTTTAGAATCCAATTAAAATTACAAACCTTCTGCCTAAGAAAAAATAAACATACAAAATGTGGTATAATATTTCAGAGAGTTTATGGACACACACAATTTACATTACCCACCACTAAAACTCAAGGTTATGAACTCAATCTCCTTCAATACTCCCATTGTACAGATGAATAAACTGAAGTCCAGAGGTTAAGTAATGAGTCCATGTTACTTACCTAGCTAATGGGAGATTGAGAAAAAGAATACCTTTTCTCAGACTTCTCTCTAATCCAATTATCTTCCAAGTGTTCTGTGTCTTTGGATAAAAAGTAGTGAAACAAACTAATGTCCTTCCAGGATTACTTCTCTTCCATTTACCCTAGGATATTATTCAGTTATGGGATTGGAAGTTTAAAATGACTTTTGTCAAATCTTCTAAACATCTGTAAAAATAGAAAAACATGTCATGGTTCATTAGGAATAATCTAAATATAGTCTTTTTCTACACTAAAAAAATTCTTTAATATTTTTTTTAATTGGTGAATTTCTCCTTGTCCCAACTTGTAAATAAATATCTAAATACTAAAATGTCTTAGTGTGAGTCCTTTTCCATAATAGCTCAGAATAAACCATTTTAATTAATAATAGTCACAACCAAGGAAGAAGGTCCATTGGGGGAGCCTCTTTATATCACAAGTGAGGTTACACTGCAGGTATAGTTTAGTGGGTTAAAAGCCAAACTCCAAAACAAAAATATCTGGATCTGAATCCCCGATCCTCCACTAAGTAATATCCTTGGGTAAGTTTTTTAACCTCTCTAAGCCTCAACATTTTCATCAATAGGATAGGGGTAATACTAGTCTCTACTTACTAGGGTTATTTTGACAACTAAGTAAAATAATGTATGTTATATGCTCAATACAGTGTGTAGCCAAAGTAAGCACCTAATATACAAAAATCAACACAAAATTTATCATAGTCCTAAACAGAAAAACAAGAACTATAATAACCTCTAGAAAAAATGGTAAAAGGAAAATTTGTGTGATATAAACTGAAATAAAAAATTTTTAGTTAATACACAAAAAGTACAAACCATAGAAGAAAAAAATTGAATAATTGGACTTTCTTAAAATTATAAACTTCTGCTCTTCAAAAGATACTATCAAGAAAATTAAAAAAAAAAGCCACTTGGAATAAAATGTTTGTAAAAAGCATATCTAATAAAGAACTTGTAACCAGAATGTTTAGGGAATTTGTACAACTCAATAATAAAATGACAAATAATCAAGTTAAAAAATGGGCAAAGGATTTGAACAGATACTTCATCACAGAAGACACATGAAAGGCAGACAAGCAAACGATAACATTTTGTTGTTGTTATGTGCCATTGAGTCAGTTCCAACTCACAGCAACCCTATGTACAACAGAAGGAAACACTGCCCTATCCCGAGCCATCCTCACAATCATCGTTATGCTTGAGCCCACTGTTGAAACCACTGTGTAAATCCATCTCATTAGGGGTGTTCCTCTATTTCATTGACTCTCTACTTTACTAAGCATGATGTCCTTCTCCAGGGACTGGTCCCTCCTCATAACATGTCCAAAGTATGTGAGACAAAGTCTAGCCATCCTTGATTCTAAGGAGCATTTTGGTTGTGCTTTTTCCAAGACAGATTTGTTCATTCTTCTGGCAGTCCATAGTATAGTCAATATTCTTTACCAACACTGTACTACAAAGGCATCAATTCTTTTTAGGTCATCCTTATTCATTGTCCAGCTTTCACATGCATATGAGGTGACTGAAAACACCATGGCTTGGGTCAGGCACACCTTATTCCTCAAAGTGAATCTTCTGGTTTTTAACACTTTAAACATGTTTTTTGCAGCAGATTTGCTCAATGCAATACATCATTTGATTTCTTGACTGCTGCTTCCATGGGCATTGATTGTGGATCCAAGAAAAATGAAATCCTTGACAACTTCAATACTTTCTCCATTTATCATGATGTTGTTTGTTGGTCCTGTTGTAAGGATTTTTCTTTTCTTTATGTTGAGGTGTAATCCATACTGATGGCTGTAGTCTTTGATCTTCATCAGTAAGTGCTTCCAGTCCTCTTCACTTTCAGCAAGCAAGGTTGTGTCATCTGTATATTGCAGGTTGTTAATGAGTCTTTCTCCAATGCTGATGCCCTGTTCTTCTTCATATAGTCCAGCTTCCCAGATTATTTGCTCAGCATACAGATTGGATAAGTATGGTGAAACGATACAGGCCTCACGCATAGCTTTCCTGGTTTTAAACCATGCATTATTCTGTTCAAACAACTGCCTCTTCGTCTGTGTACAGGTTCTGCATGAGGACAGTTAACTGTTCTGGAATTTCCATTCTTCCCAATGTTATCCATAACTTGTTGTGATCCACACAGTCAAATGCCTTTGCATAGTCAATGAACCACAGATAAACATCTTTCTGGTATTCTCTGCTTTCAGCCAAGATCCATCTGACATCAGCAATGATATTCCTTATTCCATGTCCTACTCTGAATCCAGCTTGAGATTCTGCAGTTCCCTGTCAACGTACTGCTGCAACTGTTTTTGAATGATCTTCAGCAAAATTTTACCTGTGTGTGATATTAATGATATTGTTCGATAATTTCTGCATTCCATAGGATCACCTTTCTTTGGAATGGACATGTATATGGATCAGCCAGTTGGCCAGGTAGCTGTCTTCCAAGTTTCTTGTCATAGACAAATGAGCACCTCTAGTGTTGCATCCATTTGTTGAAACATCTCAACTGGTATTCCATCAATTCCTGGAGCCTTGTTTTTTGCTGACACCTTCAGTGTAGCTTGGACTTCTTCCTTTGGTATTCTTGGTTCTTGATCATATGCTACCTCCTGAAATAGCTGAACGTCAACCAATTCTTCTTGGTACAGTGGCCTTCTATATTCCTTTCATCTTCTTTTGATGCTTTCTGCCTCATTCAATTTTTTTATCCATAGACTCTTTCAATATTGCAACTCAAGGCTTGAATTTCTTCTTCAGTTCTTTCAGCTTGAGAAATGCCGAGTGAATTATTCCCTTTTGGTTTTCTAACTCCAGATCTTTGCATATTTCATTATAATACTTTTCTTTGTCTTCTCGAGCCACCCTCTGAAATCTTCTGTTCATGTCTTTTACTTTATCGTTTCTTCCATTTACTTTAGCTACTCTACATTCAAAAGCAAGTTTCAGAGTCTCTTCTGACATCCATTTTGGCCTTTTCTTTCTTTCCTTTCTCTTTAATGACCTTTTGCTTTCTTCATGTATGATGTCCTTGATGTCATTCCACTGCTCGTCTGGTCTTCGGTCATTAGTGTTCAGTGTGTCAAATCTGTTCTTGAAATGGTCTCTAAATTCAGGTGGAGTATATTCAAGGTTATACTTCGTCTGTCGATAAAATCAGAGTCTGCAGTCTAATAAATTAGAATGATCTTAAGTATTTCCTCGATTTAGGACTGGGTCAAATTCTCCCTTGTAAATGAAATGAACTATTGGGCGGGGGAGAAGAAGGGAAGAGTGTTTGATGTCTATGTCAATCATAGCTTATATGCTTTCTCTTCTACTGATGGCAAATTTTCTCTACTGTTTCCCACATTGAAAAGTTCTTATTTGACTAACTTTTCCTGGCATCACTACATTTTTAATATAATTAATATGAACTACGTACAGCAGTCTCTAAAAAGATCATGCTTCTTCAGTTCTACACTTATTGAAATGAATCTTTTTGTTAAAAATAATAGTAACTGTATTATAGTACTTATAGCTTTGAATTCCAAGAAAATTCTTTAGGAGTCTGTTTATCATTACCATCATGTAATCCTGGTTACTCTAAGAAAGACTAGGATTGTGAGATATTTTAAAGAGTAGGAACCAGACGGAACTGATAAAGGATATGTTTGTAGCGTATGTAACCAAAATGAAGCAAGCCTGAAAACTTCATTTTGAATAATCTAAAAAGATCCACCTCCCCTCATCTTGCTAGCAAGAAAGATCCAGGTACAATGTTTTCAGCTTTCGTTGCTGATTGGGAAAAATAAAACATTTACTGAAACTCCCCCGGGACTGATGTTAACTGGAAATAGGTGTTCAGGTGTGTGAGACTGTGAACATATCTGTAAAGAAGCACAACTTAACTGGAAGGATTTTGTAGGTTAAATGAGCAATGAATACAATATAGTGTGGAGGGAGGGAGCAAAGTTAATTCCCCTATCCCCGTGCCATTTACTGTGAAAGTTTAGAAAACAAAACATATACAAGAGCAATAGGCAGACCTCAATTTGCAAAGCAACATTGACTGACTCTCAGATTACATAAAGCTTAAACACTTTTGGTTTTACTCTGTGTTCCAATCTCACCGATACTCTTCCCCAATATTTTCATGTTTTATACTCCTGTGATGTCATTCATCCTGTTCTCCTAACTGGGATTTCCATTCCTGCCACGACCCCTCACTTCTCCTGCTTAAGATCCTGTTTAAACATCAGCTTTGTTGTGAAGTCTCTGAACTGCCTGCCCTATCCCCTCCCTCACTCACAGAATTGATGACCACTTCCTGTGTTCAAATCAGTGGTGTGATCCAGCTCTCATTTCACTGCCGTGTGCATGTATCAAAATCTCACTTAGTGGCTAGGGAGTTCTCTTATACAACTCCTTGCACAATGTCTGGCACATAGTATTTATTACTCAGAATTCTAAATAATGCAACTTACCAAAATCCAACAATTTCTTGTCTTTGATGAAATTAACCAAAACAGCTACAGATTTGTCTTCTGCCTTTTTTTTTTTTTTTAAATAACCCCGGGGATGTTTCAATATTAACCATGTATCCAAGTCATCAACATATAATTTAAAATGTATGAAATTCGATAGGTCCTGTCATGTACAAGCATGCTTTGCACTTGTAGTTGCGATATTGGTTTTGTCAAACTGTACGATAATAATCAGATATTTTTTCAATATTTGTCACTTGGAGAATTTAACATAAATAGCAAAGACGGTACACCAATCTGCATCAATCAAGATATTTTAAATTTCTCAATCTGCCGGTGTTATTTGGGCCACTCTGTGATTACGGAATCCCCAATGATAACACTCGGGAGTCTTCACGGACCTCCTGGATTATTTATCTACCATCCTCAAGGTTAATTCACATGAAACGATTTTCTCTTGTTAAATACCAATTTTGCCCTAAGGTATGAATGTTTAATCCTCACGAAGGTAGTGGGAGTTACATATGTGTAGTGGTTACAGTCCCTTAACTAATTAGTGGTGAGAGAATGTTAATAAGAAAGCGATTTATGTAATACTAAAGAACTGCTAAATACAGTAAAATCTAATTTAGACCAACTGGTGGAAAGCCAGACTCAACTGGTAAAAGAGTAAGAATTACAGAATATTTTTAAGGAAATTATATATCATGACTTTCAAACCTATTTGGTAATTCAAAGTACTCAAGCTTTAAAGGAGCAGAGGTCATAGAGTGTTGGCAAGTAGAGAAACTTTGAAAGACTCCTTTAAATGGGTAGATAATAGTGATTGTGGTTATCATTATGTCACACTTTTAAACAAAAATTAATGCATGAGAGGTTTGGGGCTTTTTATTTTTTTACTGAACCTGTTGTTACTGCTGTTGTTAGGTACCGTCGAGTCAATTTTCAACTCGTAGAGACTCCACGTTACAGAGTAGAATTGCCCCATAGGGTTTCCTAGGCTGTAATCTTTATAAGAACAGATCGCCAGGTCTTTTTCCCACAGAGCAGCTGGGTAGGTTCAAAGGGCCAACCTTTCAGTTAGCAGCCAAGTGCTTAACCATTGCGCCACCATGGCTTCCTGAATCTATTGTTGTTGTTGTTACGTTCCATCGAGTCAGTTCAGACTCATAGTGACCCTGTAGGACAGAGTAGAACTGCCCCATAGGATTTCCAAGGAGAGGCTGGTGGATTCGAACTGCCATCCTTTTTGTTAGTAGCCAAACTCCTAACCATTGAATCTGTTGTAGACCTGCATAATTTTATTTATACTATTGCATTGCTGAAAAAAAGCCATTCACAGACTTGATACGAACAGCTCTTCTTTCTGGAGACACAAAAAGGCAAGTAAACCAAATGGACAGCTCCTGTCCAAAAGGAGGATGAAAAGGCAGAAAGAGACAGGAACTGACTGAACGGACACAGGGCACCTGGGGTGGAAAGGGGGAGTGTTCTGTCACATTGTGGGGATAGCAACTAAAGTCACAAAATAATATGTGTGTAAATGTCTGTATGACAAATTAACTTGAGCTGTAAACTTTCACCTAACGCACAATAAATAAAAAAAAAAAAGGCAAATAAGTATCTCCTGGCTTTTCCCAGGCTTACAAACTACCTAGTGAAATAAGACATATCAATATGTTAAGATCTCCGTGAGAGTTAGTGTTCTTTGACTCTATATTCTAGTTATTGTTTTAGGCAGGTTGGTGTCTGGATTTGATTTTAAATAATGTGGGAAGCTATCAGACAGTGTTAACTGACAAAATCTGATCTGTACTTCTGCAAGTGATGTGGGAGGGGCACATAGGGGACAGGTGGATCTCAGGTGCAGAGGGCTGAATTAATCAGATTTCCCAGTCCATCACACACCTTCCCTTTTGGCCTATGTAAAGCCTCTTTTTCTTCCTTTTTTTATACCCCATTTTATCCCTAGATCCCACTCCCACTCTCTCCTCCACCACAGATAGTCATTCTAATATGTTTGATGTCTCCCTTTTATTTGCGTGTGTTCTTATAAAGTATGCCTTGTTCATTTTGTTTGCAGGTATTTTTGATGCACAGGTGGAACTGTTACATAACTTCACTAGGCTTTCATTTTACTCAGCATTGTTTTCTTAATATTTGCCAGTTTGTATATGCTTTGGTCTATTGTTTCTAGTGGCTGCACAACATTCCATGGCCTGAATCCACCAACATTTGCTTATCCTTTAACTGAGCAATGAACAACTGTGTTGCCTCCAGCTTCCCACTAGTATAAAGCTGCAAGGAACGTCTTCATGTTGTTGTTATTTGCTGTCGAGTTGGCTCCCACTCATGGTGACTTAATCTATAACATAACAAAATGTTGCCCTGTCTTGCGCCATCTTCACGATTGGTAGTATTTTTGAGTCCATTGTTGCATCTATTGTGCATTTTTAGTGCCTTCTAACCTAAGGGGCTCATTTCCAGCACTATATCAGGCAATATTCTGTTGTGATCCATATGGTTTTCATTGACTAACTTTCGAAAGTAGATTGCCAGGCCTTTTTTCCTAGTCTGTCTTAGTCTGGAAGCTCTGCTGAAACCTGTTCACCATGGGTGACCCTGCTGATATTTAAAATACCAGTGGCATAGCTTCCAGCATCACAGCAACATGTAAGCCCGCACAGTACAACTGACAGACAGGTGGTGGAACATCTTCATAAACATTCCATTCATTATGAATCTGCTTGAGAATGTGTCTGGGATATATACCTAGCAGTGTGATAGCTGAGTTATAGGTATTTAAAAAACAAAAACAAAAAAACCCATGGCTGTTGAGACAATTCTGACTCAACAACACTATTGGACAGAGTAGAACTGCCCCGTAGGCTTTCCAAGGAGTGGCTAGTGGCTTCAAACTGCTGATCTTTTGGTTAGCAGCCGTAGCTCATAACCAATGTGCCACCAGGGCTCCCGGGTTATAGGTATAAATATACTTAATTTAACAAAAAATTCCAGATTGCCGTCTCCCAGAAAGTGTCCACCTGTTTATACTCCCAAGAGCAGTGCCTAAAAGATCCTGTATTCCCAGATTCCTGCAAACAATTATTCAGCTGTCTAGTTCTTGCCAGTCTGACTGGTATGAATTGATATCTCATTATTGTTTTAATTAGCATTTATCTAAATATAAATGAATTTGATTCAGTCTGTGGAAGCTGTGGTAGTTGTGGCCTATTAGTCCCTTGGACTAATCTTTCTCTTGTGTCTTTAGTTTTCTTCATTCTCCCTTGCTCCAGACGGCGTGGGATCAGTAGACGTATCTTAGATGGCCGTTCACTAGCTTTTAAGACCCTAGACGCTACTCATCAAAGCGGGATGTAGAAAAGTTTCTTTATAATTATGTTATGCCAGTCGAGCTAAATGTCCCCTGAGACCATGGTCTCCAGCCCTCAGCTTAGTAACTCGGTCCCTCAGGGAGCTTAGATGTGTCTGTGAAGCTTCCATGACCTTGCCTTGGTCAAGCTGTGCTGACTTCTCCAGTACTGTTTACTGTCTTACCCTTCACCAAAGTTACCACTTACCTATGGTCTAGTTTGTATCTTTCCCCTCCCCTCCCTTGTAACTATCAAAAATTGTTTCTTTCTGTGTGTTAATCTTTTCATGTGTTTTTATAATAGTGGTCTCATACAATATTTGTTGTTTCGTGATTGGCTTATTTCACTCAGCATAACGCACTCCAGATTCATCCATGTTGTGAGATGTTTCACAGATTCATCATTGTTCTTTATCTTTGCAGAATATTCCATTGTGTGTATGTACCATAGTTTGTTTATCCATTCATCTGTTGACGGGCACTTAGGTTGTTTCCATCTTTTTGCTATTGTGAATAATACTGCAATGAACATGGGTGTGCATATGTCTATTTGTGATGGCTTTTATTTCTCTGGGATATATTCCTAGGAGTGAATTGCTGGATCATATGGTATTTGTATTTCTAGCCTTTTATGGAAGAGCTATAACATTTTCCAAAATGGTGGTATCATTTTACATTCCTACCAGCAGTGCATAAGGTTCCAATCTCCCTTCAGCCTCTCCAACATTTGTTATTTTCTGTTTTTTTAACTAGTGCCAGTAATGTTACAGTGAAATGGTATCTCATTGTAGTTTTGATTTGCATTTCTCTAAAAGCTTGTGATGGTGAACATTTCCTCATGTGTCTGTTAGCTTCCTGAATGTCTTCTTTTGTGAAGTGTCTGTTCATATTCTATGCACATTTTTAAATTGGATTATTTGTCACTTGTTATAGAGATGATGGATTTTCCTATAGATTTTAGAGATTAGACCTTTGTCAGATATGTCATAGTCAAAATTTTTTTCCCAGAGTGTAGGTTCTCTTTTTACTCTTTTGGTGAAGTCTTTTGATGAGTGTAAGTGTTTAATTTTTAGAAGATCCCAGTTATCTAACTTATTTTCTGGTGTTTGTGTATTGTTAGTTATGTTTTGTATCCTATTTATGCCGTATATTAGGGCCCCTAGCATTCACCCTATTTTTTCTTCCATAATCTTTATAGTTTTTGGTTTTATATTTAAGTTTTTGATCCGTTTTGAATTCATTTTTGTGCATGGTGTGAGATATGGGTCTTGTTTCATTTTTTACAGATGGGCATCCAGTTTTGACAGCAACATTTGTTAAAAAGACTTTTTCCCCATTTAATGGACTTTGGGCCTTTTTCAAAGATCAGGTGATTGTAGGTGGGTGAATTTGCATCTGGGTTCTTGATTCTGTTCCATTGGTGAATGCGTCTATCATTGTACCAGTACCAGATTGTTTTGACTACCGTAACTGTACAGTAGTTCTGAGGTCAGGTAGTGTGAGGCCTCCTACTTCGTTTTTCTTCTTCACTAATGCTTTACTTATCTGGGGCCTCACTTCTTTCCATATAAAGTCAGTAATTAGCTTTTCCATCTCGTTAAAGAATGCTGTTGGTGTTTGGATTGGGACGGCATTGTATTTGTAGATCGCTTTGGGTAGAATTGATATTTTCACTAGTTTAGTCTACTTATCCATGAGCATGGTATGTTTTTCCATTTATGTGGGTCCCTTCTGGTTTCTTGCAGTAGCGTTTTGTAGTTTACTTTGTATAGGTCTTTTACACAACTAGATGGTGTCCTGGCTACCACCACTGAGTGCTGTGACAGGAATCACAATAGAGGGTCCTGGACAGAGCTAGAGAAAAATGTAGAACAAAATTCTAACTCACCAAAAAAGACCAGACTTACTGGTCTGACAGAAACTGGAGAAACCCCAAGAGTATGGCCCCTGGACACCCTTTTACCTCAATACTGAAGTCACTCCTGAGGTTCACCCTTCAGCCAAAGATTAGACAGCCCTATAAAGCAAACAATAATATATGTGGTTCAACCATGTATAGAAGACTAAATGCGTGGGCACACCAGCCCAGGGGCAAGGACAAGAAGGCAGGAAGGGACAGGAAAGGGGGACGAATGGAAATGAGGAATCCAAGGTCTAGATGGGAAGAGTGTTGATTCAGGTAGGCAACCAACATCACAAAACAACATGTGTATTAATTGTTTAATGAGAAACTAATTTGCTCTGTAAACCTTCATCTAAAGCACAATTTAAAAGAAGGAGAAAAACAAATATAAATTAATTTGAATATCTTGATGTATGTTTGTCACTCTTTTGAGTTTCCAGTTCTATAAATACCTGTTCACATTCTTTGCCTGTCTTTCCATTGGGATTCCTTTTTTTCTTTTTTTGATTTGCAGAAACTCCATTTGTATATTCTAGACATTAATCCCTTACCGGTTTCTGACAGTGAAAACATCTTTTACCAATCTGCTACCCCTCTGTTAGCTTTGCCATTATATCTTTTTCTTGGATAGGATGTTTTGATTTTTCTATCATCAAATTCATAATTTTTGTCTTATGGTTTACACTTTGGGGTATGTATTTTAAAAATCTCACCCCAATTTATGTCCTAAAATTATTCTCCTACATTATTTTTTATTAACTTTACATATTTATCTTTCACATTTAGATCTTCAGTCTATCTGGAGTCCATTTTTGTGTATGGTATTATATAGGAAACTAGTTTCATTTTGTTCCGTGTAAGTGAACTAGTTTTCCTAACACTATCCAATAAACAGTCTCTATTGATTTGTGCTGTCAACCATCATATATTAAGTTGGCTGAGCTCTCTTTTCTGTTCCATTAGTCTATTTGTCTGTTCTGGTACAAATCTCATACAGATTTAAAGTATGACTTATTTTGTAGATCAGGTATTACTCATTCTTCTTCTTTATTGGTTGTATAAATTCTGAATAATCCCAGTTTCTAAAAGAAATTACTGCTGGAATTTTGATTGGCATTCAATTGACTTTAAAGATTAAATTAGGAAAATTGTCTCTCCATTCAATCAGTTCATTAATATTTTTAAGCTGAGCATTAAACTTTTCTCAGGAGAGATCTAGATTAATTTTTGTTAACTCTTAGATTGTTTATAAATTCTTTTGACCATTATGTATAATCTTGTATTTGATTATATTTTCTGGTTGGTTATTGATGGTGTAGAAAACTTTTACTAAATTTTATTTGTTGGTAATGTAAGCAACAATCTTAGTAAATTTCTTACTGGTTTTTATAGTTTATCCTTTCAAGCTATTGGATGTATTATACGCATCTTCATTGGCCAACTGATAACCACTAGCAACATAGGGCTGTTGAGTTCTTGAAATGTGGTAAATGGCACATATGGAAATAAACAAATTTTGGAAGATGCAATTAAATAAATTATAAGAATAGAATCAGTCTCACCTGTTTCTTTTTGCTTTTCTTAATGTGGCTACTAGAATTTTTTTTTTTTTTTTAATGTTTTTCTTTTCCACATTCTCTTTTACTTTATTGTGTTTTAGGTGAAAGTTTACAGTGCAAATTAGTTTCTCATTCAAAAATTTATACACAAATTGTTTTGTGACATTGGTTGCAATTCCTGTAATGTGTCAGCACTCTCCCCCTTTGCCTTTCCACTCTGGGTTCTCCATGTCCATTTGTCCAGTTTTCCTGTTCCTTCCTGCCTTCTCATCATTGCCTTTGGGCAGGTGTTGCCCATTTGGCCTTGTATACTTGATTAAACTAGGAAGCGCATTCCTCACATTTGTTATTGTTTGTTTTATAGGCCTGTCTAATCTTTGGCTGAAATTCAGGAGTGGGTTCAATTCTGAGTTAGCAGGATGTCCAGGGGCCATAATCTCAGGGGCTCCTCCAGTCTCTGTCAGACCAGTAAGTCTGATCTATTTTTGTGAATCTGAATTTTGTTCTACATTTTTCTCCTGCTTTGTCTGGGACCCTTTATTGTGATCTGTGTCAGAGCAGTTGGTGCTGGTAGCTGGGCACCGTTTAGTTCTTCTAGGCTCAGGCTGGTGGAGACTGTGTTTCATGTGGTCCATTAGCCCCTTGGACTAATATTTTCCTTGTCTCTTTTGTTTTCTTCATTCTGCTTTGCTCCGGACATGATGCGGCCAACGGATGTTTGTAGATGGCCGCTTGAAAGCTTTTAAGACCCCGATGCTACTCACTAAAGCAGGAAGTAGAACATAAACTTTATGTACTACATTATGCCAATTGACTGAGTGAATTGTCCCATGATCCTAAGCCTTCAGACCCCATAAACCAATCTTGTGAGGTGTTTTGTTAAGTGTGAGAAGTATCCTGTTTGTGCACCCTATGTGCTTTATTGTATATATGGATATATATGGATGCATACACTTACACAAATATATACCTATACCCTTGTATGCATGCAAACATACATGTGTAACTACACTCATATATTTAGTTGTTGTTGTTATTCTCCGCCTTCCTTATCCTTGCAGTTTGCATGGTATATCTTTTTTCCCATATACTTTCAATCTATTTGTGTCTTTGTATTTAAAATGCATCTCTTGTAGCCATTGTAGAGTTAGTTTTTTATTCAAGTCTGACAATCTCTGCCTTTTGATTGATATCTAATCAATTTATATTAACACATATGGTTGTATTGAGATCTAATATTTTGCATTTTTGTCTCATGTCTTTAGTTGTTGTTCCTTCTTTGTCTTCTGAGTTAATCAGTTATTTTTTAATATGCCATTTTCATTTTCCTGTTGGCTTTTTGGAGCCCTGGTGGTGAAGTTGTTAAGAGGTTTGGCTGCTAACCAAAAGGTCAGCAGTTCAAATCCACCAGCCTCTCCTTGGAAACATTATGGGGCAGTTCTACTCTGTCCTACAGGGTCACTATGAGTTGGAATCCAGTCAGTGGCAATGGGTTTGGTTTTTTTTTTTTTAATTGGCTTTTTAGCTGTGTCTCTTTGACATTTCTTTTTTAGTGGTAGCTGTAGAGTTTACAATATGCCTCTTTAACTTATCCTAATCTATTTAGAGTTAATATTTATTTACTTTAAGCAACATATATACACAGGTATATTTCTATTGATAGCACGGGGTAAGTAGAATTCTAAGGTGGCCCTCAAGATTACTGTCCCCTAGCGTGTATGCTCTATATAATCTCCTCTTTCTGATGGCAAGCGAAACCTGTGAATATGGTGGAATATCACCCCCATCATTAGTTATTAATCAGTTGACTGATCATTGAGTGGGCCCATCATGATCAGATTCACCCTTTAGAGGAAATGGGCCTTTCCTGAAATCAAAGAGATTCAAAACATGAGAGGCCCTATAGAGGAGGCCTCATGGCAAGGAAATGTGGAAACTCTCTAGAAGTGAAGTGCCAGCAAGAGAGTAGAATCCTTAGTCCTACAGCAGCAACGAATTGAATTCAGTCAACAACCAAGTGAACTTGAAAGAGGATCCCAAGCTCCATAAAGGAACACAGACCAGCTTATACCTTGCTTTTAACTTTGTGAAACCCTGAGCAGAGATCCCAGCTCAGACTTATGACCTACAGAGCTGTGAGATAATAAATGGATGTTGTTTTAAGCCGCTAGGTTGTAGTAATTTGTTTCTCAGCCTCTTACTCTTAGAAGTATTGTTATCATATATATTACATCTACAAATATTATAAGTCTATCAATACAATGTTATCTTTTTGCTTTAAAGAAACATATGTATTTTAAATAGATTAACAAATGAAAGGGAAAAAAAAACAAAAGGAAAAAGTCTTTTATATTTACCAACATATTTATTTCCATATTGTTGTTGTTGTCGTGTGCCATCAAGTCAATTCCAACTCATGGCAACCCCATGTGACAGAGTAGAACTGTCCCATAGGATTTCCTATGCTATAATCTTTAGAGGAGCAGATTACCTGATCTTTTTCCCACAGAAACACTTGGTGGGTTCTAACCACTGATCTTTTGGTTAGCAGTTGAGTTCTTAACCATTGTGACACCAGGTCTTTTGTATTTATCAACATGTTTATTATTTCAAGATATATATGTTTATATATGTTGCTGTAAGAAAAAAAATAGCAAGTGTGCCTATGAAAATACCTCGCAGGGGGAGGGTGTGGTTGGTAAACAAACATAGTAGGCGTGCGTTATTTGTGTAAAAATACACTATCTATTTATCTATCTATCTCTACCTATCTGTCTATCTAGATAGATAGTTTCAGATTGAAAAACTTCCATTAGCATTGCTTATAATGCCAGGCTGATGGTGATGAATATTTGCAGATTTTTATTTTCTGAAAATGTCTTTACTTTGCCTTCATTTTTTAATATAGCTTCACAGAATATAGAAATCATGTCTGACAGTTTTATTTTTTATTCAGCGCTGCGAATATGTCATTCCATTGCCTTCTGGCTTCCATAGTTTCTGATGAGAAGCTATCCATTAATCTCATTGTTGTTTCCCTATATATAACATATCATTTTTATCTGGCTGCTTTTAAATTTTTTTTTGTTATCTTTGGCTTTCAGCAATTTGACTATGCTGTGTCAAGGAGTGATTTACTTTTTAGTTAACCTGATTGGGTTCATTGTACTTTTTCAAGCTCTAAATTATTGTTCCTCACAAAATTTGGGATTTTTTTCAACAATTATTTCTTCAAAAATATTTTCTACTTTTTCTCTTTCTCTTTTCCTTCTGAGATTCTAACTGTATATATGTAAGGCCACATAATATAGTCCCACATATCTCTGAGGCTATATTCGTTTTTCCTCAAACTTCTTTTCTTTTTCTCTTCAGTTTTTGTCATTTTTATTGCATTTTCTCAAGTTTACCAAATGCTTTTTCTGCTTCTGTTGAGATCATCTAGAAAATTATTGCACTTATTGTTCCTTTCAGCTCTAGAATTTCTATTTTATTTTTTTATTCTCATTTTATTGTTTCCATGTTTCTATTTAGATTCCCTATCTGTTCATTTATTTATATCATATTTTTGTTAAATTGTTTAAAAGTATTATTATTGTTTTTAATTCCTACAAGATATTTGTAACTGCTGCTTTGAAGTTTTTGTCTGGTAAATCCAACATCTGGGCCCATTCAGAGTCAGGTTTTTTGTTTCCTTTTTTGTAACTGCTTTTTTTTCCTGAGTGTGGGTTGTACTTTCTTGTGTAAATTCATGTCTGATAATTTTTAGTTGAAAACTGGACACTACTCACAATAAATTACAGCGATCTTGTTCCTGTCATGTTCTTTTGAGGATTATTGAGTTTTGATTTACTTTTTGTTTTTTTTTTCTTTCTAAAAGGCATTAAATTTGCCTGGATTCAATTTGCAAACTTTGACTCCCCCTAAATACGCAGTTGCTGATATCTCGTTCACGGCTTTCTTGTTGTTGTTGTTGTTTTTTTTTTTTTAAGTCTGTTCCCCTTTAGTTCTGTCCTATGACTGATAAATATAGTTATAAATCAGGGATTTGAACATAAATGGGGACCACTCTCTTTGTAGTTTGCTGGATTCTGAGGATTGCCTCCTAATTTCCAGGCATTCAGTCATCTCCAGATGCTGTACTCTGACACCTCAGCCCATCCAGTTTCACTTTTCTGCTACTCAGGCTGTAAGTGGTTAGGAGACACAAACAAGAAAAAGCTCAAGCTCACAGACCTGATTCCATGTAGTTCTATCTTTTTAGACTATATTTCTCTCTGGTTTTTGCCTGATTTATGATTACCCTCCCTAAATTCTCTACTAGTTTTTGCTGGCCAGTGATTTTGGTTGTTTAGGCTCTGATTCAGCATCCTCTATTTTCTGAGATTCTCACAGTTCTCCTTTGAATTGTCAGCTTCTCTCTCAGGCCTGTACTGATCTCTGATACTTTTAGCCAGTAAGGCTACAGTTTTTCCATCTTCCTTTTCCTCAGCCACAGCCACAAGAGTTAAGTAGCATTCTTGAACCAGAGAACTACAAACTCATAATCCTTATCCCTTAGAGTTGAAGTATTTGAAATTAAACTCTTCTCTGGGTTCTGTCTGCTTTCTAATGCCTTTCATTAGTTTTTAAATACGGTATTTTATAGTTTTGCCTTCAGGGTGAGCATAAACACTTCCTTTTCCACCATTAATAGAAGTTGACTTTCAATTATTTTAAAAGAAATGTTAAAGTTTTGTGTGTCTAAAATATTATTTTTATTTCATTTTTGAAAGATATTTTTGCTGGATATAGAATTCTAACTTGGCAGGGTATTTTTTTTCCCCTTCAGCTCTTTATAAATTTATTTCCTAGATATGTGGTTTACATTATTTCTGCTGATAAGTTAGCAGAAATTTCTATCATTGTTTCTTGTACATATTTTTTTTTCCTCTATCAGCTCTTAAGATATTTCTCCTTATCATTGGATTTCAGCAACCTGATTATGATTTGCTGAGGTGTAGTTTTCTTTTGCCTTTTCTGCTTGGCTTCATTAAGTGTTTTGAATATGTGAGCTAAATTTTTCCTCAAGTTTGGAAAGTTTTGGCCATCATTTCTTTAAAAGAAAATTTTCTGCCCCAGTCTCTCATCTCTTCTTCTAGGACTCCAATAACACACGTTTGTCTGCTGTATATCCTCCCACAGTTCCCTGAGGCTTTGTTCATATTTTTTAATACATTTGTGTGTGTGTGTGTGTGTGTATTTTAATTTGCATAATTTCTATTTCTGTCTTCACATTCATTGATCTTTTCTTCTGTAGTATCTAATCTGATATGCTCATCAGTGACTTTTTTATTTCAGATATTGTGATTTCATATGTACAAGTCTTGCTTGGTTCTTTTTCACAGTTTCCATTTCTCTACTGAGATTCCTTATTGTCCCCTCATTATTCATAATTTCTTTTAAATTCTTGAAATATTTAAAATAGATATTTTAAAATCCTTGTCTGCCAAATCTATCATTTCTCTAGTTTCTGGATCTGTTTATATTGACTGATTTTTCTCCTCATTACTTATAACATTTCTCTGTCTATTCCTATGTGTGGTAATTATTTGCTGTATGCTGGATATTATGGATACAATGTTGTTGAGTGTGTAGACGCTTAGTATTTGACCAGTGTCTCAAGTGGACTCTTATGCAGATTTCAAGGGTTTCTTCTTTGTCCAACTCCCTTTTTTTTTTTAAGGAATGCTGACCCATAAATTTTATTTCCCTCAGGAGCTCCAAACTGTGATCTTGTTTCTTCAGTTCAGCAAAATTTTCATACTCTGGGTTTCCTCACCATGTGCTGCAGTCTACGAAATGCCTCTAGGCAAAAGGTCAGGGTGATTGTGAGTTTCGCCTTGTTTGCTTACAAACAAGTTTAGTAAATTAGTTCTGTACTGCCTTTTTTCCATATTATTTAGTTATATAGTTGTATATAGAGAGAGGATAGTCCTGTAGAGTTTCTCTGTCATGGACAGAAGCAAAAATCTCCTAAATTCTTTTAATACCTCATCAGAATGAAGAAAACACTGGTCCCAGAGCCTGTTGTGGGACTAAAGCTAATAGGAGAATTAAGTAACCCCAGTTCTTGGAAAAAGAATATTGTTTAGACATAAAATCACGCTGACCCTGGAAAGAAGAAACTTGGATTAGATAACCTCTTAGGTTTTTCTCAAATCTAGATTCCATTTGCTGTATAAGCTAGGATACTTTAGGTTACAAATAATACAAAACACAAATCAAACCGGATTAAACAATAAGTCTTTGGAGGCTTCATAGGCTACAGGACTGATTTGGTCCAACGACTCCATGAGATTTATCTTTTCATCTTTCTAGTCAATCTTCCAAGGTATCACTTTCAATCTGATTCTCAGCCTAGTCACGTGATGGCTGTCAACACCTCCTAGCTACACGTTTGTTCATTCAAGTCCAGAGAGGGAACGTCTCTCTTTCATACCAAAGTCCTTAGCTTCCCTCTCATTGGAACAACATGGATCATACCTTCATTCATGAGCTGATTACTTAGGCAGGGAATGTAGTTAGGGAAATGCGAAAGCCTTGATTAGTGCACTTCTCGTAACCAATCACTGTAACTGGGGAAATAGGATAGATTTCATGGGATTAAACAAATTGGGGCTCATCCTTGGGGCTCGGCCTGGGGTTGGTGGCATTCAAACCAGTTGGCTGTAACATAATGGGGGAAGGGTACAATGACTATCAGGATGCAACTCCAACAGGAATTCTAATCATACTGAAATTTTGAAAATCTACTACTTCCTGTTTATAGGAAATATGTTTAAATGCTTTATAGACCACAAATTGTTTTCTCATTCTTAGATGCATTTATCAAAATGAAAGTGGAGCTCCTAATTATTAATATTTTTGAATGTAAAAAAATAGTCTTTAACATATTTCACACCAAAAGATCAGGTGGAAATCCATATACTAAAATGCAACAGTGGCTGTCTTTGCATTATAAAATTATGATGCTAGAGCTCATTCTTTGTGTTTTTCCATACTCTTCTGCACTGAACATGGATTTCTTATGTAACTAGAAAATAAATAAATTCATTATGATGATTTTTATGAGTTTCAAGAGAAAACAGCATTTCAGCACTACAAGAAGCAATCACTGTTGTAGTTGAGACCTGGATTGTGGAGTCAGGCTAACTTGAGTTCACTCTCCAGCATCACCACTTACTAGCTCTGTAAATAGGATTAATAACACTCAATAAAAATATTGAATGTTTACCATGTGTCAGGTACCTTGACAAGGTTATTTGTGAATTATGTAAATTAAATCCTTACATTAGTGTGGGATAGGACTATTTTTTCACATTTCCCAGATGAGGAAATTGAAGTTCTCAAAAAATAAGCAAATGACCAAAGTAACACAGCTGTTAAGAGGAAAAGCTGAAAGTTACACCCACATCTGCCCAACTCCAAATCTCTTTCTCTTCATCTTGACACAGTAGATCTCAAACTTTGGTGCACATGAGAATCATCTGGAAGACTTGTTGAAATACAACTTCTTGAATCCCCCCACTCCCTCCACACAATTAACAGATTTAGGTTTAGAAGCCCTGGAGCCCAGGTGGTGCAGTGGTTAAGAGATATGGCTGCTAACCAAAAGGTTGGCGTTCGAATCCACCAGTCACTCCTTAGAAACCCTACGGGGCAGTTCTACTCAGTCCTATAGGGTCACTATGAGTCAGAATTGACTTGATGGCAACAGTTTTTTGTTTTAGAAGCGCTGGTGGTGCAATAGTTAAGTACTCGGTAGCTAACCAAAAGGTTGGAAGTTCACACCCACCCGGTGATCTGTCACATTGGCCACATGGAGTTGCTATGAGTCTGAATCAACTAAACAGTACTCAACAACAACAACAGGTGTGGCCTAAAAATTTGCATTTCTAATAAGTTTCTTGATGCTGCTGACGGCTGCTGGTCTGAGAACCCATGCTGAGATCCCCTGATCTACCCCACATTTTCAGAGTTATTGTGCTCGTTCAGTGACACAGTAATTTTAGCATAACTCTTCATACATGGAAGCTTTGATTGTTCTTTATTTGGATGTCTGTTTTCAAATCCCTTGTCTTTGTGATTTAGTATTCTAGTAAAGTTCCCAGGTATATAAAGAGACTTGAGAAATCCTCCCTTGAGTCATTATTTCTAGTGCTTTATTCAGTCCAGTGCCCTAAATGTTTTTCCAGTGGTCTAAAACATTTAATGCCCTTCCCACTTCATAATTTAATTTTAGGGAGTAAATAAGCCACAAGACAAAATCTGTTATCGTATCAATGCATTTACCAGGGTTTTGAAAGCCTTTATTTATCACTAAATCATGTCACATGAATAAAAAGCTCTCTGCAAGCTCTTGGTTTCTTTTTAAACTTGATTTTTCTCCCAGTATCTACCTTTCTCTGCAGCTGTATGGGTGGGTTGGTAATAAATTTCCCCTATGGGGCCCTATTACCTTAAGGATAGCTTTTCTCTTTCATTATTTTATTGAGTTTTTCTACCAGCCCCAAGCTTTGACTACGAAGATAATAGCCCACAGCAGAGATTCTGCATATAGCGTACTGAGTAGCAAATGTGTTATCACTTTCTGCATGTTCCATTTCTCAGATAAGTTGTGGTTCAGAAGGACTACTGTGATTAATTTAAGACATTCAGTTCAACCTCCAGTTAGCCAGTAACTATATATGTCTGACTAGAAGACAAGGATTTTTTTCCCCTAAAATTACCCCTCAAAATATGAAGCAATTCTCTTAAATATTTTGCATTTCAGTGGACTCCCAATTACTTTATATCAAATAAAATAGTCATCAAAGCAAATGTTCTCTTGTAATGCAAATGGTTTTTTTCATTAGATGTTTGCTTATGTTTAGATATATATTGTACACCTATCAATTTTATTTCAAAAATGTTCCAGATAAAAGAAAGGGAGATAAATAAGCTTAGTTAAGATTCTGTGGTCACAAGCAATAGGAATCCACTCAAGATAAAGCTAGCTTAAGCAATAAGGGGGATGGTTTTAAAAATGTAGGTTATCTCATGAATTCCAAGGGCAAGACAGGCTGAGCCTCTGGAAGGGACCATGTTATAGATTAAATTGTGTTGACCATTGCCCATGAACTGGTAAAAATCCAAACATATGGGCTCTCACCTTTGCCCAATTATTCTGTCATGGCTAGGAAGACAGCATACAGCTCAGCCCATTGAGCAGACACATTTTTATCTTCTTCAATCAGTGTCTTCCTATCTACTGGTCTTAATGCAGCAGCTTTCCACATCATATGTTATACCCTGGAACTGCCATCTGTGATCAAGTAGTCTTCTTCTGGTCAGCAGAAAGTTGTTCATAGGACACTGTCCCTGTGGCAAGGGGCTCTGGCAGCTTTTCAGGTGGTTCCAGCGTAGGATCTATGGAAAAGAGGCTACCTGCTCATAGATACAGTGGGTGCCTCCCTGCATTCCTCCAGCAGCTTGTTATTTTTACAAACCATTTCCATTTTATTATGGAACTATTTTGGGTCCCACCTTCCTTATGAGAGTGTTTCTCTGACATCACCCAAGACACTGTGTATTTCAGGTCTTATGATGATTTTATGTCTTTCTGTCATCGAGGCAGTCTCAATCAATGCCCAGTAGCAGGTGAGTAATTGCCTTTCAAATGGCATGGATCATGCTGCAGCATCTGGAAAATTTCTAGTTCGGAGTCTCAAAGGTCACTGTTAAGCAGCGTTCTCAGATTTTTGCCATAAGCAGGCACCTCCAAAACCATGTCTGAATGTGGATCATAAGGGGCTAAAGGTAGGGACTATGAGACCACTTTCTGTAATTCAGACATAGCCTGCTGTTGCTCTGGCACTCATTCAAATGCAATTTTCTTCCAAGTGGCTTTATGGAAGGGAGCCCGCATATTCCCAGATGTGAAATATGCATTATCCAAACTCCAAATAGACCAACCAAACATTGGGTCTCCTGCTTAGTCCTGGGAGTAAGTAGTGACAGCAACTCATTTTTGATTGCCTGTAGAATATCATGGGTAGCTCCTGCCCAAGTTATTCCCAAGAATTTTGCCATTTGAGCAGGGTCCTGGATTTTTGCTGGATTTATTGTCCAGTCTCTGTTGCTCATATGCTAGTTAATAAATCCAGCAAAAATCCAAGGCCCTGCTCATACCGCAAATCAAATTCAAATCAGCCCTCACCTGTTCTTCAGTGTTTGATATTAACATAATATTGTCAATGTAATGAATCATTACACTTGAGATCCACATCAAGTCCAAGTCTCTTCTAACCAAACTATGACAGTAAACTGGTGAATATAAGTAAACTTGTGGCAATACAGTTAAAGTAAATTGGGATCCTCCCCATGTGAAAGCAAATTGACTGATTCTTTTGTGAGATTGGGATCCAGAAAAAGGCATTTGCAAGATCAATCTCTGAGTACCAGTCTCCTTTAGCCTGTTGTGTTTTGCACCTTTAATACCACATCTGGAACAGCTGAAGCCACAGGTAACACTACTATATTTTGGCCTTAATAGTCTACTGTCAGCCTCCATGAACCATCTGCCTTTTTCATGGGCCACAGAGGGCTGTTATACAGAGAATTTGTTGGCACCAACACTCCAGCCTTTAGCATGTCTTTAATCAAAGCAGTAATCTCCTTTTGCCCATCAGGTATCCTATACTGTTTCAAATTAAAACCTGAGTGAGTTTGGGCAATTCCTATGTCTCCCATTTAGTGTGTCCAGTCAATACTGGCCTAAGGTAAGACTTAGGTGCCTTCAGTTTTACAAAATCAGGTAGAGAGAGTATTCCCCAATTAGACATAATATCCATACCAATAATATATTCATATAAGGAATATACAACTACTTCATACAAGATTTGTTTAAATCTTACAATTCTCATCCAAACTTTCACCATAGTCCCATCAACCATCACATCTTCATATCCCCCTAGTCCAACCTTAGGCCCCTTCAAGATTTTTTTTTTTTAGTTGTGTTTTAGGTGAAAGTTTACAGCCCAAGTTAATTTCTCATACAAAAATTTATACACATATTGTTTTGTGACATTAGTTGCAATCCCCACAATGTGATAGCACATTCTCCCTTTCCACTCCAGGTTCCCTGTGTCCATTCAACCAGTTCCTGTCCCTTCCTTCCTTCTCATCCTCCCTTCAGACAGGAGTCACCCATTTGGTCTCACGTATCTGATTGAACTAAGAAGCATGTGTATTGTTTTTTGTTTTATAGTCCTGTCTAACCTTTGTCTGAAGAGTGGGCTTTGGGAATGTTTTCAGTTCTGGGTTAACAGAGCATTTGGGGGCCATAGTTTTGGGGATTCCTCTAGTCTTTATCAGGCCATTATGTCTGGTCTTTTTACATGAATTTGAGTTCTGCACCACACTTTTCTCCTGCTCCATTAGGGACTTTCTGTTGTATTCCCTGTCAGGGCAGTCATTGGTGGTAGCCAGGCACCATCTAGATATTCTGGTCTCAGGCTGGTGGAGTCTCTGGTTTACGTGGTCCTTTAGTCTCTTGGGCTAACATTTTCCTTGTGCCTTTTGTTTTCTTCATTCTCCTTTGCTCCAAGTGGGATGGGACCAACTGATGCATCTTAGATTGTCACTCATAAGCTTTTAAGACCCCAGATGCCACTCACCAAAGTGGATGCAGAACATTTTCTTAATAAACATTGTTATGCCAATTGACCTAGATGTCCCCCGAAACTATCATCCCCAGGCCCCAGCCCCAGCAACTCTGTCCCTCAAAGTGTTTGGATGTGTCAAGGAAACTTCTTAGCTTTTGCTTTGGTCTAGTTGTGCTGACTTACCCTGTATTGTGCGTTGCCCTTCCCTTCACCAAACTTTATCCTTGTCTACTATCTAGTTAGTGAATTCCCCTCCCCCCACCCTCGTAACCATCAAAGAATTCTTTTTTCTGTGTTTAAACCTTTTCTTGAGTTCTTATAATAGTGATCTCATACAATATATGTCCTTTTGTGGCTGACTAATTTCACTCAGCATAATGCCCTCCAGATTCATCCATGTTGTGAGATGTTTCATGGCACTAATCCAAAAATCACAAAATAATAAATGTTGGAGAGATTGGAACACTTATGCATACTTATGCACTGGTGCTGGTGGGAATGTAAAATGGTACAACCACTTTGGAAAAAGATTTGGTGCTTCCTTAAAAAGCTAGAAATAGAAATACCATACGATCCAGCAATCCCACGCCTAGGAATATATCCTAGAGAAATAAGAGCCATCACACAAATAGACACATACACACCCATGTTCATTGCAGCATGGTTCACAATAGCAAAAGATGGAAACAACTTAGGTGCCCATCAACAGACAAATGGATAAACAAATTACGGTACATACACACAATGAAATACTATGCAACGATATAGAACAATGATGAATCCACGAAATGCCTCTTCAAGATTTTATTTGCAGGTTTTGGGAATACAGTACATTGGGCTCCTGTGTCCAGGAGCCCCAAGAATGCCTCTTCCCCACCCCCAGGCCATTTTACCAACACATGTGCATACGGCCTCAGATCCAACTCAGTGGCAATGGGTTTGGTTTGGAGCCCTGGTGGCACAGTGGCCAAGAGCTCAGCTGCTAACCAAAAGATCAGCAGTTCAAATCCACCAGCCACTCCTTGGAAACCCTATGGGGCAGTTCTACTCTGTTCTATAGGGTTGCTATGGGTCAAAATTGACTCGATGGCAAAGGGTTTTTTTGGGGGGATGAATAGAATGGACTTGTGTAGGCCTCTTTAATGTTGAGGGACCAACAGGAGCTTTCACTGGTCCACCCAACCTCCTATAGCGCTGCATTAGAACCTTTGTCTGAACTCCATCAATGTCGCTATGTGCATCACATTTCTTAGTAACCACCTAAAAATCTCTGTCCTCTCCCCATGGGGGTAAGTTCTCTCCCCATTGCCTCTTCCCATTCTCCTATGACTCACCCTTATGTTTCTTGCATCTGTAAGACCCATGCAGGGAAGCTATGCCAAAAGATCCAACAAGCCTTCTCAGATTGCTCCTTTGTTTTGCAATAATAAGAGTACATGAGGTGCCCATGTAGAAGGGGTTCCCTTGATTACCATATCTGCCATGACCTGTGTAAGGGGCATACTATTGGAAGAATATCCTGATCACCATAAAACCATTCCAGCATGGTTTGCATAAGCAGCACATCAGCTGCTTCCTCTGGAGTGTTCCACTGGGTATTCAGAGGAGGAGAGGGGAAGTTTCCCTTATCAGGGTAAACAAATCTCACTGCAAATTTTATCCAGTCCCCTATGCTGGCTGTTCCCTCCAGGTTAACCTGCTGTGTAACTGGATCTTGCATCATCATTCATGACTGTTCATAGTGAGTTGTGGGTCTTGCATCAACCCAAACATACTCTTCCATTCTGCAGCATTGAAAACTAAAGACACTGCCCCTAAATTAGTTGTTCTCACAATCCATTTTAGTCACAGTTCCTCAGGAAGCTGACGATACTGATCTACAAATTGAAGCAACTCCTTTACACTATACACCCTGGTTTCTATAGTTTCTTGGTTTTTTCTGTTCCCCTCACTGACTACCTTCTTGGTGATCAGCAGTCGTAGGGGTAATTCCTGTTGTTCCTACAGGATTTTTCCTTTCCAGGTTGGCCTTGAGGCTAGTAGTAGCTCTGACCGGACTGGATCTGGGCTTGGTTCAGTGCTACTATCTGCCCCTACATTCTTTTTTCCTGCTATTGCAGCTATTAGTGATGACAGAAACCAAGGAATTGTATCTTTGGTCCTTTCCTTATCACTCTGTATTTCCACATGCATCCAGCTAGCCAATTCCTCAGGAGTTAGATCCACCGCTCCTAATTCCCATGAATAGCTTTTGCCTTGGGTAACTAACTGATTGAGAAATAACAGCTACTTCAATCCATGGGTGATTTTTATCCTATCCAGAAACCAAAGGTTTCTCATTCTCCTGTTTATTCCCTTTTTTTCCAAAACCACATATTCCAGTGAGTCCGGGCCATTGGCGTGTACCCCACCACTCTGACACCAACTAAATGAATAATTTCTTTTATAAGGATCAGCACAAAGCTGGTTCTTGTGAGGCAGGAGTTAAAGATGTCCCAAATGCCCAAATTTTCCAAACTGCTGTACCACTCCATCAACTCTAACATCAACTACTCCCCCTCCCTTCAGTACTCTCCCTCCTATCTTTGGGTTTGGTATTATGCTGCAACATCTCACAGAACTCACGAACCATACTTAGAGTTAAATGGTTTATTAGGAAGTAACAGGGTACAACTTGGGATCAGGATCAACTTAGAAGTAACAAGGACAACAGCTGAGGACATAGCTCCTCAGTCATGACAGCTTTTTCTTGCCCTCTGCCGCTGGGCCCTGCTGGGGCCTTGCTGCTGCCAGGCCCTGCTAGGGGCATTCTTGGGCAAGTGTTACACCTCTTAGCTCTGTGGGTCAGTAAGCCCCATGGCAGCCATCTCGCACCGATCTCCTGCCGTCTCAAGCCGCGCTCTCTTGCTGTCTTCTGTGTTACAGCTCTTTTCTCTCTCTCTCCCCATGAATCCCTTTAAGCCTAGCAGGATGGCAAAACTGACCAATCCCCTCATTAGGATTCCATAAACCTTATTTGCAGAGTATCATGCACCTTATTTACATTACTAGCAAGCTATCCAATCCCCTTGGTGGGCCACAAGCACCTCATTTGCCTAGCCAGAATAGACTCCATCATTTGGTTTTGGTTTATTCAGTCATTTGGTGGGAGCTATACAACCACAGTGAGAAAGGCCATATAAAAGCAACGCATTGCACTGCAGATGCCTAGAGCCTTCATCGCTTCATGCTTCTGAGTTTGACTAGAAGTGAAGGCAGAATCCTGCTTTTCTTTCCAATAATGCGACTTTATATTGAGTTTCCTGTCCAATGATAATTGTTGTGCATTTTTATCCTCTGTTAGTGAGAACAAAATCAAAATAACCACTGAGTTGCTATGCAAAAATATAGCTGATAAAATTTAAATCTGTGGTACAGAAGGTATTAATTTCTGTTAAAGATGAAAATGTATTAGTCTTGTGCATTGTGTTTTTATTTAGTTTATTCATTTTTACTCTTTTTTAAAAAGATCATCTATTAATACATCCAGTCTAAGATTACAGTACAAGTAAACCTTTTACAAGTGTAGTTTTTCTGAAAGCAGCAAGTGGAAAAGTATGTGAGGCTGGATAAATAAAAGCTATCTTTCTTCTGAGCAGAGAAACTTTGCTTTGCTTTTCATTCAGCTGCTTACTTCACTATAGTGACAGACTGAAGAAGATCATGTTGCAAAATTTGGCATCTACAGAGTTTATATTTTTCAGAATATTTAATAAAAGGCCACCAAATGTTAAAATAATTATCCATTTCCTGTATGTGCAATTTTTTTCCATTACTAAAATTTCTCAAAGAATTAATTAAATGGGTTCTTCTAATTAAGAGGCAATTGTAGACATTGCAGTGAGTGAACAATGAAAAAGTTGTGTTTCCTTCATAGTTGTCTTAATCACCCTTCCAAAAAGGTACCCTGGTGGCCAGGGGCAATTATGCAATAGGCAAAGTAAGCACAGTATTTACCTTACTTAACAGATCATCTGTAGTGAACAATTTCCCATTTTTTCACCACATCAAACATTCTACTTCTAAGGATGGCTGGCATTGTTCTCTCTCCCAACCCCACAGCACCTCCCTGCTGAATCAAAGGCTCTTTTTAAGTTTATAATCCATGTCAGGTAAGCGAGGTAAGCATGGGCTTATTTGTGCTTACTTAGTAATCCGTAGTGAACAATTTCACATGGGTTTCACCATGACATGGCAAAATACATGTGAAATTGTTCACTACAGATGATCCGGTAAGCAAGATAAGCACCATGCTTACTTTGCTTGTTGGATAATCTGCCCCTGCTGGTCGCACAATGGTTAAGCACTCAGCTACTAACCAAAAGTCCAAACTCACTTGAACCCACCAACTCCACAGGAGAAAGACCTGGTGATCTGCTCCTGTAAAGATTACAGCCTAGAAAACGGTATGGGGAAGTTCTATTCTGTCACATAGGCACTATGAGTTGAAAATTGACTTAACGGCACCTAACAACAGCAACAATCCAAGAAAGATATTTCCAGTGAGTCCATGAGGACATTTCTCTCCTTGAACTGCTTCCATTAACTCTTGCATCCAATGCCTTAGCTTTCTCATCCATTTTGTTCAAACCACTGAAATTTTTTACATTGTTATCGTCTGAGTATACTAATATGGTATGATATCCTACAAACATCTAATTCACATAAATGTATATGGTCCTGCGTCATGAAAGGAGAAAGGAGAACAAGGGCAAAACAGAAAGTATGAAAGAGAAAACTAATAATTGAAATAATGTGGACTATTTTGCTAACCATCCACTCAATATGTTTTTGCACTAGTGTAACCATGAGATAAGAAACACAAATTTGTTGTTCTATTTGCAGGCTTCATTTCCTGTGTGGCTTTTATAGGATCACCACTTCCCTACAATGACTGTAATTTAGTGTTCTATGATTTATATTTTAACTAAACCATGTAGGCTGACTTTAGGTTCTAATTCTTAGGTAAGATGCAGCTCTATATGCAAAATCAGAAGGCTTTTCGGATAGGCAGAGATACATATGTAGGTTATAAGTTTTCCTTTGTCTCTCTAATTATTTGGTGCTTTCCTTAACTTCATTTCTCATCTTCAGCTCTGCAAGACAAACCCAGGGTCCAGACACTCTTCCTTTCCCTCCTTCCTCAAACCCTACTATGTCACTCATACAGGAGACCCTCTCTCATGACTGCAGGGGCTCTTATGGATTGCCTTGTGTAATACAGTACATAGGAAGCTTTACTCTAGATTGTTGTTTTTATTTTTCTTCTATCCCAGAGTATTAATGTTCTTAACCAGAATATTAATAGTAATTCTCTTCATATGCTGTTGATTAGAGAAGAAGTAACTCTGTGTTCTTAATTCCTTAATGTGCTTGATTTCTCTGATTGCAATGCAGATGTATAGCTAGCTTTGGGTGAAGTCCCAGCTTTAGACTGATTCTAGGGGCTCTGAAGTATAAACTACACTTCAAAGTTTGTCCCACCTCAGGCAGGGGAGCTGGGCTTTCAGACTCTCATAGGGGCAGTCGTTGGCTCCGGGCTGGACACAGAGAGACAGAAACTTTCAGTTACTGCTGACTTTCTGCACATGGAGTAGAAGCATCCCCAGTAACCCCAGGGCAGTTCTCCGAGGAAAGTTGTAAAGCACACAAAAGCTAGAAAATGGGTTGCAGTACCAATAAGAGGGATCCAAAGAGACTACAGTGTCCACTACAATGAACGTGTATGACTTTGTAAACAAGCTACAAAAGCACAAATCATAAAGAAAAAAAAATATATATGCCAACATCAAAGTAAACAAGAATAAGGAACAAAATAAGACTACAATCAAAAGTAAAAGAAATAATGGTATTTTAAATTAGTTTCATTTTTCTTTAATTTGATGATGAAGAATGTGAGTGAGGGCAGGGTTAACTATAACATTGGTTTATTACCTAGAAGTCTAGGTGAATGGTGATAATTGAAGACTACAGAAGTGGATGATGAATGGTAAGCTTTGAGATATAAATATGTGAGTCCAATTGTCAATTGGACACCCAGATGGATGTTTCCAGGAGGCAATTTATTCATTTATTTCTTCAATGGACATTTATTAGACGTCTCCTCTGTGTCAGGCACTGTGCTAAAATCCATGGGATATATCAATGAACAAGATAAAACCTATCTTTGAGGGGCTTACAGTCTAGTAGGGGAGTATAGCTATTCAGTCATTCCATCAGTCCTTCAATGAACCTGTAGCCAGTGTGTTATACTTTGCTCTGGGATTTTAGTACACAGCCGTGAAAAAAAAAAGAAAGTTTCCTTCTCTTGTTGAGTTCACAGTCTCGTTGGGAATACAATAAACAATTAAAAAATATATAGTAGTCATGCTAGTGGTATGGAGAACATAATACAAGATGACTTATTTTTCAGTTAGAGTTAAGGAAGCCTAAGCTTGAAGAGCTGACATTTAAATTGAGACATAAGTAACAATTATCAAAACTTTTGATGATAAGGAGGAGAAGAGCAAGTGTAAAGCCTCAAAGACAGGAAGGATCTTGGTGTGTGTGAAAAACAGAAAGAAGGGTGTGGGGTTTGAATAGAGGAAATGAGGGGGGAAATGGGGTGAGACTGGGTCAGTAAGGGTGAGATCAGCCAGCTTCAACATATACATCCGAGTTTCCTGATTAGAGATCAAATCATGCACCGTTATTAGAACACAAAGATAGTGTGGATTCAAATAATAACATTGAGATTCTTAGAAATACAGTTAATATTAGGGTTTCTAAAATTGTGAAGGAGGAGAATTTTTTAACATTGTAGAGCGATACATAGATACATACTAGTTGCCACCGAGATGATTCTGACTCATGGAAACCCCATGTGTGTCAGAGTAGAATTGTGCTCCATCGGGTTTTCAATGGCTGAATTTTCAGAAGTAGATCACCAGGCCCTTCTTTCAAGATGCCTCTGGGTGGACTTCTTCCTCCAACCTTTCATTTAGCAGTGGAGTGCATTAACCATTTGCACTACCCAGGGACACCACTGTTGACTGGTGTCTTTCTAAAATACAATAAATACAGAATAGTAGAACACTGAAATAATAAAGAAATACAAAGCACAAGCTCATTTTAAAATTGTGATATTCAACAGTCATTGTTTTGTTGCTATATAAGTTTCTAAAGGTTTAGTCTCAATTTCTGTACTTATCTTGTCATGGGCTGGAAACGTCATAGACCGGCATCAGATCATTAATCACACTTTAAGTAGCACTGGATTGTCTAACTGCAAGTTTTTATTATATTTTAAAAAGCTATTATATTTACAGATACAATAAGCATATTGTCCCTTAATATCATTCAGTATAAAAGACTTGGTTAGAAAAATTGTATAATCTCATATCCTGATGTTAATGGTGGCAGTGGGGAGGTGGGGTGTAGGTATGTTATCCTATCGAGAATGTTATTAGGTCCTTCATTTCTTTAAAGTACAGTAATATATGAGCCCAATGTTCCCAATGTGCTTTTGGCATTATTTATGGAAAACAGTCTTTAATTACCAAGCTTAACACATTATCCTTGGTGGAGACTCAAATCTCTTTTCCAACTTTAAACTGAGCAAAAGCTTTCATCTGGCAAGGTATTGAAGCCCACTATGAAAATTTTGTGCATAGAATTATCACCAAGAGCTATTTGGCAGCTTCTCCATCTCCATGAAAAGGACTCTGTATTTTATCTTCACACAAATAACTCTCGCCACCATATAAATTATTTTCTCAATTATCTTTCAACCTTTTTGCAATAAGGTTTCCTGAACAAGAACTGGAAATATCTACATCACATTCCATGTCACATTTCTTGATCCAAATTCTTTTAATTGGCTTTTTAGCCCAAATTTATTTAAAGCACAACAATTTCCTGTATTTCTGGAAGAGCAGTGGGAAATTTTTACCTCATCTAACCCTATCATAGACCATAACCGCATATTAATCTGGGAGACAGCCAGTGTTTTTCTCTAGCGTGGTGTTACTTCTATTTTAGCCTGCTGGATATTTTTGCATTGAAAGTGAAATTTTGTAATTCTGAAAGGGATTTCCAACACACATTTTCCAGTCCGTCCAAAGCGAAGGATAAGCCATTGGAGTATCTTACAGAACCCCATCCAATCAGGGTATTGCCTCTTTCATGTTTAAAAGCACAGATTTTATGCTCTTGGTACAGAGCCAAGGGAAGTGCTGGTTCAGCACACTCAATTCCAGAAGAGCAGCTGATTTTATTGTCTCCCCCCTGAATTTCAGAGAACAATGGGTTAGCCACAAGTCTATAGTGTGGTTCAGATTGTTAAATTATTTTCACATCAGTTGCACCCTTGAGCTGGTTTCTCTTCTCACTTTCTTAGTAGCATACAGTCCCACTCTCTCTGATGCACTCGAAAACATCTTACAGCTCTGCGTGACCACCTGAACCAACAGATATCACTTACACTTGGGCAGTCTCATGAGACACTGATTGTTGTTGATTATGGCCTGGCAGTTTAGTGCAAAAGCTTACGTGAAAAAGGCCCATTGTCCAGCTTTGCTAGAGAGAGAGATGATCTTCCTTTGTGGTCACAGCAAGAGCCTCAAATGGGACCATTTCTAATGCACTACATGTGATTTTGAACGAAAGACTTGAAATGCTGTTATCCAAAAATCTAATTAAACATGTGGCTCTGTCTTAAAGAAGCACATGTTAATTGTTTATCAAACTATCATTTCACAAAAGGGCTGATCAACTTTCATTTCACAAAAGGACTGATAATTCCGTGAGTCTGTGAGGACAAGACGCCACACTTTTTCAAGGGCAAATTTTTTCTACCACATGTAAATAAGGAAGGTGGAGGTAGACAAAATCCACTCTGTCAATAATTCATCACTAATCTTCTCAGGTAAAATGTCACATTGTTTACATGCAAAACACTTTTGTTTTTGTAATAAATGACCTTCATTTGCAAAATCTGCTTTTTTTTCATGGAAAACAGAGACTTATTCATAATTTAAAACAAAAAAAAAAACTTTTTGCTAAATGTGATTCCAAAACAAACTGGTACTAATGTGAGTCACTTGTGACTCAAGTGACTCCCGAAAAGAAAGTGTTCTTAACCCAAGCCAGTTTCAAATTTCTAGGACTTCATGATCTGTTCTTCCCAAAAGGAGCTTTTTTATTAAGGAAGGGGCAGACCTTGAGGTGGGGAGTTGAAAACAACAACAAAAACTTAGTAGCATTTCCAAGAATATTAAGTGTGTTTAACAGTAACTCAAACGGAAGAGAAAAATAGTGGCCTGAGGTAAAACAGAAGGAAGTAAGCTATAAATTGCAAAGCTGGAACTTTCTCTTTGTCCCTTTTTGTTGCCCAGCGAAGCACAGAGCTACATCTGTATCAGGGAACCGGGTTTCACACGTTTGATGGGAATGGATAAGCAAACTCTTCAACCTTCTAAGGAAGTAAGAGCTGATAGGCAGCCAAGCAAACATCCTGACCACAGCCAGGCAGGTAGCCACACGTTTAGAGAGGCTGAAATAATTCCACCCACCTTGACGGTTCTTTCCCATTTTAAAAGCAGTAAGAAAAAATGCTACAGAGATTTTCTTCCTCCAGGCAGTACCTTTCTGTGTTTCTTTTGTTGTTCTGGCTTCTCTGATTATTGTTCTAAATCAACATCCCCGTCTATTTCAAAGTGCTCCACCTAAGCAGCTGGGCGATTTGTTTCTCCGCCCTCCTGCTCTGTTGCCTTTTACCGTTCTCTTGGCACGAGGCCTCGATTGCAAGTCTTCTGCTGGTTCTCATGCTCAGGTCTTCCTTTCAGACCCTTCCCCTGTCTCTTTTGTCCCTCTCGTCGGGCAGTCTACCTGCTCAGTGCCACCACAACTAGCTCACTCATTCCAAATCCCCCTGCTGCTCAGCCCCTTCTCCTCATCTTCTTCCTACGTGCCAGGCAGGCTCCGCTCCACAATTTCTTCAGGTGGCCTGGGGGTGAGGATGAGCAAGCTGTCACTTAAACCCCCTCCATCTCAGCTAGCCTGAAATGGAAAGTGTGATAAATGGAACCGTACAAGGCTCAATTTTGTCTGGAAATTTCAAACTTATGATGTTCAAATAGGTTCATAAATTCTCCCATAACGCCTCTCTGCTCTCCCTAATACCCAATTGCAGGTTTCAGCTGAGCAGGCCTCTCTACCTGTTTTCCCAGCCGAGATACTCAGATCTTGGCGGGCGTCTCTAGCGCCTCCCGTTGGCATGTTTGTAATCCACTGCTGGGCTCGGGGACGCAGCCGCCGAATACATATTTGCTGATTCGTTTCCAAGGGAAAGAGTGTAGACAATGGACAACCCAGGTAGTCTTCAAACGAATTTCATTCTGGGCCTCTTTTCTTTCACTCTGTTTCTAAAGCCTGAATTGGCTTTGTTGTTGGCAAATATGTTTCTACACGTCCCGTCCTGGGGAAAAAATGTCAAGTGGAGAATCTTCAAATTGTGCTCTTGCGGCTTCCCTGAGAGAAAGCTATTTCTCCTTCATTTTCTCTCTCATTTTTCTCCCTTAGCTTCGGGAAATGGTCCTTAAAGTGATAACGAGTATACATGTCCAAATGGTAAGCAGAAACTTATCAGTTTTGCGTTTTTGTTCTTTTTTTCTCTAGGTAGCGAAGGCCAGTTATGTTAGCCTGAGAAAATCTGAGACATGGCACAGATAGATGTGTAAAAGATTGCATAACATTTAAATAAACAACATTTTTCTTGAAAATTTGTTCATTAATGTATAATTACACAAGCAGTACAGGACAAAATTATTTTTGTATCCCCTTGACTACCTTTTCCAATTCTAGGACCCTCACCAAATGTAAATACTGTTTTTCATACTGTGTTTACTTACTGCATTGATAGCCTATATGTCTATGTCTGTAGAAATAAATATGTTTTATGGTTTTTAAACTGGTATTGCTTGATATGCTTTGTTCTACAACTTGCTTTCCCACTCAAAATATGTCTTGGAGATCTTTCCTTGCATCAGATATAGTTGCAATTCTTTTTTAGCACTCCATATTACTCCATAATATATTGATAACAAGCCTTTAAAAGTATTCCCCTAGTAATGGATATTTAAATAGTCTACCTTTTTTTCACTATTATAAATAATATTTTGATGACTATTTGTGAATGCGTACCTTACTGTTTATCAGTGATTTCTTTTTCCTAGGATTTCTAGGACGTTGTTGTTGTTAGCTGCTGTCCATTCAGCCCCCAACTTACAGTGAGCCCATTGTGATCATAGGGTTTTCATTAGCTGGTTTTTTAGAAGTAGATCACCAGGCCTTTCTTCCTACTCTGTTTTAGTCTAGGAGCTCCACTGAAAGCTGTTCAGCATCATAACCAAAAAAAAAAAAAGCCCGTTGCCATCAAGTCAATTCTGACTCACAGTGACCCTATAGGACAGAGTAGAATTGCCCCATAGGGTTTCCAAGGAGTGGCAGGTGGGTTCAAACTGCCAACCTTTGGGTTCGAGCTGAGCTCTGAACGCTGCACCACCAAACCACCACTGACAGACAGGTGGTGATTCCACAAAGGGTACATTGGCCGGGAATCAAACCTGGGTTTCCCACATGGAAAGCAAGAATTCTACCACTGAACCAATAGAATTATGGACCAAAGGAAATGTCTATTTTAATTTTCATAAATATTGCCAACTCTATCTCCAGATTAGCTTTACCAATTCAGTATTTCTTCTTGTGGATCAAGCTTTTGATCATGTCATCTCTAACCCCCTCCAAATCTAAAGGCAGAAACAAAGGAAAGAGAATTTTATAAACTTAACACTTTCTTCCTACTGTGTTCAAGGACATAACCGTATGCTTTTCTGCCTATCTTACACCATTTCCCCACTGCTCACAGAAATAAGTTCTATAATGTTAAAAGAGAACATATTTTCTCAACACACATGCTAAATTTAGAATGAAAGAAAAAAATACATAGAAAAAGGACAAAGGATTTTTTTATCCTAAGTTGTTGACACAAGAAAAATCTCACAGGGTGCAGAAAGCCATGTTTTTTTCTTTTCATATTAGAGAACAGTTATTTCAAAAATACTCTCTCTACTTGAAAAAAAAAAAAAAAAAGCTAGATTTTTGTTTGGTCTATTAACTACATTGGAGCTCTGGTGGCACAGTGGTTAAGAGCTACGGCTGCTGACCAAAAAAGTCGGCAGTTCAAATCCACCAGCCTCTCCTTGGAAACCCTATGGGGCCATTCTACTGTGTCCTATAGGGTCGTTACGATTCGGAATCGACTCAATGGCAACAGGTTTGGTTTGGTATTAACTACTTTAATTCAAAGTGCAAGGCCTAAAGTGGATGGCAGGCCTATCCTGACATTGGGAAGGACGCCATTTAAAAATTTTAAGAAAAGAGCTTACATTGAAAAATTCAGCTATTTGAGTTGACGGTGTGTCAATTTGAGCATTTGATTTTGCTAAATTACTTCCTACATTCTATATTTTGCTTTGTGTGTAATCACATTCGTGAGTTTTTAATTCAGTCTTCCAATAGTCCCATCCATGGCTTTTTAAAAAATATATTCTTTGGAGCAGGAGATGCACAATAACTTTTTTTTTTTTAAAGTGCGCTCATGTAAATAGGTGTGGGAAATGCTGTAATCGGATCCATGCCTATTCTTAGTCACAATCAGATCAGCATGTCGAGGCTCTAGAGGTAAATACCAAGAACTGTCCAACTTGGTTCCCAAGCCCTACCTGTCTATGATAAGCCATTTGTCACATAACATTTTTAACATCCTCTGGAACTGCTATTGCAAGCAACACACTTTGAAACACACTGTGTAAGTACAGATTGTCAATAGAGTGAAAAATATGAAATGAATGAGCTTCAAAGGGAATGAAAGCAGGTCACATCAAGCTAAACAGGAAAAAGAATGTAGATCCTGAGGAAGGAAGCTGATGACAAAGGCATAATATAGACTCCAGAGATCCACAGAAGGGTAACATAACTTCAATCAATGAATATTACTGAGTACCCCTTCAGACCAGGCTCTGTCCTAGGTGCTCGGGTATAGCAATTGTGAAAACAAATAAAACATGTCTACCTGTGTTAAAACATTTCAAAATGTTACATATTCACTGAGAAAATCAAGTTCCAAGAATCAGTAAATGGATATATTAAATTATGTATTTCTACATTTCAAAAAGATATCATTGGGAAAAAAATAATTTAAAAGCCATAAACTGGGAGAAAATAAAGAAATCCTACAAATCAGTAAGAAACAACAAACAACCCAATAGTAAAATGGTCAAAAGTCACCCACAGAAGAAGAAACCAAAATGGGCAATGAATATAACGATTCTTAACTCCGTAAGTAGTCATTTAAATGCAAAATCATACCACAAAGGGGTTATTTCACAGTTAAAATGACAAAGTGAGAGTTTAACAAATCCATGCGTTAGCAAGAATCAGGACGTTCTTAAACATTGCTGGTGGCAGACTAAATTGGTATAACCACTTTGGAGAACATTTTGGTCAGTACAGCCCAACAGAAATATAATGGGATCCACAAGTGTGAGCCATATTTTACATTTTCTACTAGCCACATTAAAAAAAGTAAAAAGAACCAGATAAAGTTAATTTTAATAATAATTATTTTATCTAACCCAGTATACCCAAAACGTTACCGTTTCAACATGCAGTCAAAAAATTATTAATGAAATAGTCTACACTCTTTATTTCATACTAAGTCTTTGAAATCTGTTGTGTACTTTATACTTAAAGCATGTCTCAATTTGGACAGGCCACGTTTCAAGGGCTCGATAACCACATGTGATGAGTGGCTACCATATTGGACAATGCCAACACTAGTCACTGTCTACTGAAGTTGATACTGTACTCGAGAAAATCTCTGCAGTTTACACCAGGAATTTGAAAAATGTTTATTGCATATTTGTTTAGAAAAAAAAAAATACAATGCAAATGTGCATCATCAAGAAAATGGATTTATGAATTGTGGTATAGTTACATCATACACGATGCTAGAACATGAAAATAAATGACCTAAGAGCTATAGTTAACATAAAAGTATGTTGTGTGAAAAAAAATTGCAGATGAATTCTTTAAATATGATAGCACTTAATGTAAAGTTCAAAAACCTCCAAAACAATGCTATTTATTCCTTATGCATCCATCTATATATATATAAAATAGCTTAAAGATATATAAGGAAATGATAAATATAAAATTCTCTGGAGTGTTGATGAAGGAGGGAGGGACAGATGATGTAGGAGAGGGGCACAGAAGATTTAAACTATGTTAGTAATGTCTTATTTCTTAACCTAGTTTGTTCATATACTTTCATTTGTCATATTACTGTATATACTTATTGTAAATCTAAAGTATTTGATAATATTTGCAGAAAGTCAGAAAAACCAAAAACCAAACCCATTGTCATCGAGTCAATTCCGACTCATAGTGACCCTATAGAAATGTCCAAAGTATCCGATCTTCTCGTCAATGAGGTCAAAGTGTAGACTCATGAATGGATGGGTGGCTGTGCTTGGTTTATGGGTTTTTTAAAATTGTTGTTATTGTTTTTTCCTGTCTTATTTTTATAGTCAACGTGTAAAGTGTTTAACGTCTAGTTTAGTTGTTTAGTTTGTTTTTGAAGTGTTCAATCTGTTGTCACTTTTCCTGCAGTGTTGCTTTCGCAGTTACATTTAGTTTATGCATGTTTTATATGAGAGGTATAGTTACTTAGGAGCCCTGGTGATGCAGTGGTTAAGAGCTCAACTGCTAACCAAAAGGTCAGCAGTTCAAATCCACCTACCATTCCTTGGAAACCTTATGGGGCAATTCTACTCTGTCCTATAGGGGTGCTATGAGTCGGAATCCACTTGATAGCAACAGGTTTGGCTTGGTTTTGGTAGTTAGTTAATCCACTGCCCATCTGTCAGTTTTTTGTACTGTGGTAGCTTCTTGTTGCTATGATGCTGGGAGCTATGCCATCAGTATTTCAAATAGCAGCAGGGTCACCCCTGGAAAATAGGCTTCAGCAGAGCTTCCAGACTAAGATAGACTAGGAAGAAAGGCCTGGCAATCTAGTTCTGAAAAACTCAGCCAATGAAAACCGTATGGATCACAACAGAACATCATTTGACAGAGTACTAGAAATTAGCCTTCTAGTTTGGAAGGCACTCAAAATACACAGTGGTCACAACAATAAACTTGAGCATACCAACGACTGTGAAGATGGTACAGGACGGAGCAATGTTTCATTCTTTTCACATGGGGTCACCATGAACCGGAACTGACTCAATGGCAACTAATAACAACAAGCTGGTTAATAGCAGCAACACCAGCCCAAAGCTAGGTGAGAGTAAGACAGCAGTAAGCATATAAGCTTATAGCATGTGGAGAGGTCAGTACCTGCTTTGCCTTGGGTGCATATATCGTATTTTATGCAAATAACGCGTGCCTTTTTTGTTTGCCAGCCACTCCCTCCCCCCCTCCACAAGGTATTTTCATAAGCACACTATGCTAATCTTTTTTACAGCAACATGTAAAAAAAAATTGGCATAGCAGTGCTTATGAAGATACCTTTCGAGGGGGAGAGCATGGTTGGCAAACAAACACAGACGGTGTACATTATTTGCATAAAAATATAGTACAGAGCCTGTTGTGGTTGAAGTCATTCGAGCATCTAATGTCTTCTTGCCTCAGCTGATACTTACCCAAATCATTTTCCAGCTTGGGTCCTGTTAGGATTGTTGTTGCTCAGACAGAGTGGCAAACATATCTACTGATCTCACGCACCCCATCAATGTAATTGCAATGTCACAGTTACCGGATTGAATTCTGCCAAACAGCGAGGTTACACAAGGGTTTGCTGCGTAGCTAGTGTTTTGAAGAACATATACCACATTAAAAATGAAAGATTCAAACTGCCGCATTGGGCACTGCCTGGAAGGCCATTGCACAGCCTCAAAAAACTACCACCAAAAGCCAGCTCAAAGGAAAACACTATATATATTTTAAAAAAGGGGGGGTTTTCTCCATTGTACTACAGTGTGTTGTTTGAATAATATCAAGTATTATTGTATTTGGTGAGCAATAAAGTGTAATATATTATAAGAAGCCCTGGTGGTGCAATGGTTAAACTGCTTTGGCTGCTAACCGAAAGCGCAACGGTTCAAATCCACTAACCCCTCTGAGGGATAAAGATGTGGGAGTCTTAGTGTGCTTCCATAAAGAGTACAGCCTTGGAAACCCTATGAGGCAGTTCCACTCTGTCCTATAGGGCCGCTGTAAGTCAGGATTGACTTGACAGCAACGGAACACACAACACACAGCCTTACTATAGAACACTACATTCTAACGTAACATGCAGTATGTGTATCCTACTCTATAATTGTTTGCAAAATTGCCTAGTTATAAAAATCAGCTGGGGCTAGTGTGAATGCTGTTCTTCAGAGACCCTCCCAATGCCTACAGAATTAGAATCTGGTGAGCAGGGCTTCACCTTCCACGATGGTGGTTCCTAAGCGCCAACAGCATCCGAATCACCTGGGAGCTTTTAGAAATGCAAATGAGCCCACCCTACCCTGGATTTATTGAATCAGAAACCTGGGGAAAGGGCTCAGCTATCTGCGTTATAAAATGCCCTTCAAGTGATTCTAAGGTCACTAAAGTTTAAGAGCCACTAGACTGTTATTCTTACTTGCCCTGTAATCGAATCCGACTCATGGTGATTCCATGTGTGTCAGAATAACATTGCTCCATAGAGTTTTCAAGACTGTGACCTTTCCAAAGGAGATCGCCAGGCCTGTCTTCCTAGGCACCTGTGGGTGGCTTCAGACTGCCAATCTTTTGGTTAGTAGTCAAATGCGTAACCATTTGTGCAACCCAGAACCCTTAACCAACCAAACCAAACCCTTTGCCAATGAGTCGATTCTGACCCATAGTGGCCCTATAGGTCAGAGGAGAAATGCCCCACAGTTTCTGAGGAGTGGCTGGTGGATCTGAATTGCCGACCTTTTAGTTAGCAGTCAGAGCTCTTAACCACTGTGCAACCAGGGCTCCTGGAACTCATTAGAAATGCACAATCTCAGGACATATCTTTAAAAAAAAAAAAAACTAGTTGCTGTCGCATTGATTCCTACTCATGGCAGCCCCATGAGTCAGAGTAGAACTACTCCATAGAGTTTTCACGGCTATGACCTTTCAGAAGCAGATCCCCAGGCTTTTCTTGCAAGGTGCCTCTGGGAGAGCTCGAAACACCAACCTTTCAATTTGTAGCCACACACTTAACCATTTGCAACACCCAGGGTCTCCCAGGTCAACCTGAACTCACTAAAACAGAATCTGTACTTTAACAACATCCCCAGGTGATTTGTCGGCCCACTAAAGTTGGAGAACTGTCCTGTGACATGGTGGGCAGGAACAAGGATTTGGCATCACCCTGTCTGGGCTGAAGTGCAGCTCTTGTTTCTCCTCAGGCTTGTGACCTTAGGCAAGTGATCTGATCTCTCTAACCCTCAGGTTCCTTTCCTGCAAAATGAGCATAAAGACAATGGCTCTGATAGTCCTCAAAGGATTGTTCTGAGGATGGGGTAAGATGATGTACCTCTAGTGCTTAGCATGATGCCTGGAACATAGCAAATGCTCAGTTAGTGCTGGCTGGTTAAGTGCCGGACTACTAAACAAAAGGTTGATGGTTCAAACCCACCCAGAGGTGCCTCAGAAGACAGGCCTAGTGATCTGCTTCCGAAAGGTCACAGCCTTGAAAACCCTATGGAGCAGTTCTACTCTGCACATGTGGGGTCGCCATGAGTCAGAATCGACTCAATGGCAACCGACAACAGCGTGGTTCTTTTCTAGCCACCTTTGAAAAAAAGTAAACCTACTTGTCTAACAGTGAGAAGGTATCTACAAATAAGGCAAATAAATTATCAAGATATATAATTAGATAATTTAAGCCACAAATACATTAGCCTGAAACACTGAGGGAATTGAGAAATGAAACTCTCAGAATTAATATTTTAGCACTAAAGGCTAAGACCCACAACTAGACAGTGGCTGAAAACAAGTAAACCTTGGAGAATGTCATATTCATCATGAACAGTTTTTCTCAAGAGTTCTTCCACAGCTCAATGAAGGTGAATAGTAATCAAGTCCATAGAATAATATGATCCTAAATCTCCTTTTTTAAAAAAACAGGAGGATAAATTAAACTAGTTCTAGGTTTTTCCCTGCTCAAGTTACCCAGACCAGGGTGTTAAAATGAGTTGTTCCTGATTTTGTACTCTCTGTCCGTTAAGCTGGCAGCCTTTACAAAGACCAAAACAATTAATAAACAGAAAATCTACTCTTCATTAATACGTTTCCTTGCCTACTCTAAAGGTTAGAACTATTTTTTATACATTTAAAAAATTTCAACCTGTTATTTTAGGGGCATCTATATTCTTCCTTAGTTGTAAAATGGCTTTGCTCTGTTACCAAATATCTTCGCCTTTGTTCATTATTTGGAAGAAATGAAATTGGAACAGGGTCGGGTTAACCAGTAAGCACAGTATGCACTGGCTTGCATTGAGCAAGGCACGCACGGGTTTAAGTGTATTTACTTGCTAATCTGTGGTGAACAATTTCACATGGGTGTGACCACGTCTTTGCTGTGGTGGAGACGGGTGAAACTGTGTACTGCAAATTGGTGGAAAGGCACAGTTGTGCCCGTACATACCTTGCTTATTGGGTAATGCAGCCTGAATTGGAATGGCTTTGTGTTTAATAAGATCATAAAGTTCAATCAGTGACACACCCTATCTATCCCTTGCTGCAGCCGCAGTGTGGCCAGCTGTGTCGGGGCACCTCCAGGAACTGAATTTACGAATCAACTGCTGCTGACAAGCCAACAGAGGGAGCACAAACCATTGTTTTTTGAGACACACACCAAAAAAATGGCTATTAAAAATAAACTTTCCTGGTGGCATAGCATAAGATTAGAAAAAAAAAAAGTTAGATCTATGTATCTAGATTTTAAAAGACATTCATCAGGTAATAATGATTAAAATGAGTCATATTTTCTTATTTAAAATTCTGTCAGAAGCAGAGTAATGATTAGGAAATATCATTTATATTATTGTGAGAAGTGAGCTGCCCTGAAGGTTATTCTAAGCTTATCTCCTCGTATTTATGAAGTTCTAGCAAAGGCCCTTAAAATTCCCCTTACTGATTCTATTGCCTCTCCTTGATCGCTCCCTCTTTCCTGTCAGTAATGAGCAATGGAACACTCCACCTCTGTGGGGGGAAAAAAGCAATTGTATGGACTCATTTCTTGAAAAAGTTAGGTCTTTAGTCAGAAATTTCTCTTTCTTGACCGAATGAATATTACTTTTCTCATACCGATAGATTTCTATTTTGAGAAAGACCCAGAGACCCCTTGATGTTTTTGCCTATGGGCTTTTTATAAGATTTGGTTTCTCCTGAAATGAGAACTCCCGAATGAATCCTATTGTATTTAAAGGGCATTTTCCATACAGCTTCCAGTTCAGAAGTTCTCCTTGATTTTTCAGTGAAAACTTTTAATATCGGAGCACATGCAAATGTCTGCATACACTATCAATATCTAAGATGTCCTCACCATTGTTAAAGTTAACAATTGTTAACATTGTTAGAGTTAACAGTGGTGGGGACATCTTAGATATTTGGTTATTTAAAATACAAAAGACTTTCCAATACCTCCCTTATAATGGCTATTCCATGATTGTTCTACAAGCCCATCTGTCAAGAATGATTTTCCACTTAGCAATACGTGTTCACTTTTCTTGGTGAAAACCTTCAGGGATGAATACTTTTAATACCAAACACTAGAAATTATACATGTATTAATTAAATATTTATTTATGAATATTTTTCTTTTCTATGTCTCTGATAGTTTGCGAGGAGTACAGAATTTTGCTAATACACGCATGTACGCACACACAACACAAAGTTTTAACACCCTGCCGTTATTATCACAGTTGTGACAGTATCGAGATTATTGGCTGTTCAGATATTTAAACCAAATTACCAGCTGCTGTAGCCATACAAAGGCCCTATACATAACCAGCTGGGCCTTTTAAAGCTGAGTTGTCTTTCCCCCGTAACCCCACCACTATTTTCTTTATTTTATCAGCAAGCTGTGGTTGGTTATTTTTCCACCATCCAAACATACCTGGCCATGTTGGACTTTTATGGGTTGGGGTAACTTCTAGATGATATTTTATGCATGTCCTAATCTAAAACATAAACTCCAGCAGCATCCCCTCCTGCGTTGTTGGGGGACATGGAGGGGCAATGCAAATTATCAAATTTAGTGATTGTCGATGTTAGAATCTCTTTATGTGCAATGCAATCATTTGAACTAGGTTGCTGGTCTGAGCTGACAAAGATAACCTTTTAAACAGGTTTGTAGGATACTGGGTCTTATTATTTTCCCATCTTCAATGCAATCTTGTGTTTGACCCCCATGATATCAGCATTAAAGCAACCCCCATACATATGGCCACCAGAATGTAGCAAAGGGAAATGGTTAGGTGATTTAAATTCTTTACCACTGAAAGATTTCAGCTCATTGATGTTCAAAAATAAGTTGAAGAATCTAACACAGACTGCTCAGAAACTAACAAATCAATATGCCAATCACCATTCCAACAAAACAGCTCAATTTTTAGCTACATCCCCTTCAAACGATCCATGGAGGGCCCAGTTTAAGAGAACAGTGGCCCAGGGTCTTCTCATTATGGTCTTCAGGTTGCCATTCAATTAATGAAAAGAAGTGGCAACAGAGGTTAATAACTATTCCTGATCATTGAAGCAATCTATAGAGGTGGCTGCAAAGCAAAAGAACTGGGAGAAATTGAACCCAGTGGGTGGAACCATGAAAATATCATCGGTGCTTCTTTACATCCCCTTTCCACCAAGCAGTGCTGCGGCATCTGCTCCTAAACTGTTCCCATCCTGTTCAAAAACTGACCTGCATATATATTGGGCTTAATGACCAAATGTTTAAAAATTCATTGCACAAGAACAGCTGAAAGCAGTTGATTGGTTTGAACTTTATTGTATGCACCTTGCTTCCCAGAACTGCTGTAAAGGGAAGGTCAGCTGGTAAACATTTGGGCATTTAAAAATAAGAGGCCCTCGGTTTCCCAATTCTCCTGTTTTCTTTACCCACAGCCTTAGGCCCTACTAAGTTCTTTGTGCTGAGCTGGTGCTTTGTTTGGTTTTGCCGACCCGGCCTGATACACAGGGAGTCAGAACAGAGCTGGAGAAAGTTGTCCACCAACTCATGCTAAACCCATACCCTGAAAAGTTACTTCTGCCAACATTGTCCTCAGTGATTGAGGAGTCATTTCAGTTGTAAGAAAGTAAGTAATTTCGTTTTCTCCTTAAGTACTTTTTATAAATGAATGGCACTTCTAGAAAGGTTAATACCCCCACGAAAGGCCAAATGGTTGTACAGTATTGTGGGTGGAACAATCACTGGGTCAGACTTCAGAAGTTTGCCCTATACCCTCATTAGCAAGTGCTAACGTATTGAAATCTTCTAGTGTCATCCAAAACATTCTATTCTCAAATCATGACATTCATTTGGAATATATCACTGGGAAAAGAGATGATTTCTTAAAACAATGATTGCTTGGCATGAGAAAACAGTCTAATTAAGTCCAATTCTAGCTCACAGTGGGCTTCCTAAGTAGATGAAGTCTAGCCTACTCCTAAAAAAGCTAAGCACCATTTTTAAATACATTGTTCTCCCATTCTTTGTCAGCAACAACTTTTCTTCTCTGTCTGCTGATGCAAATCTTTGTGCTTCTCTAGTGAATATTTGACCAACCTGATTCTTGCCATTACTGATATGAGCGAACCTCACAGAAAATAAGGCATTGAGGCGTCAGTTAAATGCAATATGTTGGACAAAGGCATTTCGGGACGGAGGGGAAAGGAAGGAGGACTAGTAGAGATAGTATACTTTTTATTCCCCTATTTTCAAGCTATATCCTTCTGTGAGCTTACAGTGTTTACCGCTGTTTCCACCCCTGCCATCACTTCTATTATAAAAATCTAATCCTTTTGCTTTATTTGGGAGCTCTTGAGTATATGAGTATATGTGTGTTTTAAACTCACTCTCCTCTTTAACTGATTTATTTCTTTTTTTCTTTACAATTTTCCCTTTCTCAGTGGTAGCCCTTTGTTATTAGAATGATAATCATAATAGTAGCGGGAATGTAATTTTCCATAATGCTAATAGTAGCTGTGTGCACATACACACCCAGTTTATTCTTAGATTCATTTACGCTCTGCCTTCTTCATCTCGTATTTAAATACAGCAGGTGTTTATCTTCATCAAGAAATGTTTGTTGAGCTCCTCCAGGGAGCAGGGGGCTGTCCCTGGGTGCCGTGGGCTTACACAGGGCAGATTCAAAGATGTGAAAATAGTTGGGGTTTTTTTTCCCCCTCTAAGATCCAGGAATGGAGAATTTCATTTCATTTCTTCAGATGTTGTAAGTGGCAGAACCTTTACTTCTGCCTACTTGAAATTCCCTTAGCAACGTTTGCAAGGACAGACAGACGAGAGTGAATTCTCTTGAGTTATTAAATGGTGTCGTTTAAATATATGGTGCTGTGCTTCAAAAGTATAATTGGGAGGGATTCTCTTTTTGCAGCTATTAGATAGAAAGAATAGATGGTGATTATATAAGTACTGTGGTTTGTTGTTTTTGTTTTTTTTTTTTTTTTTTTTCCTGATGCTCTTCAACAGCCTAAGAATAATATTACTCTTCATGGTGCCTTTATGATATAGGTAGAATTCAGCAGTGCAAGGAAGTTAAGTGATTCCTCAAAATGGGTTATATATAGTAGTAGTAGAAGTAGTACTAGTAAGTGTAATAATACTTTCATGTTTAAAACATCCTTTAAAAGGTGCTTCCAACTTTCCATATGTTTTAAAGATGCATTCTGAAGGATTTAAGATGAAACTGTAGTCATGTCTGTTATTTATTCAAAAGAATCAGAAATAACATAATGCAAATAGTGCAAAATATAAACAATTGTTAGATCTCCAAAAAAGGGAGAAAGCAAATACAGCCCCCAAAAAGTGCTTCCTTGTAGTTCATTTTGTTGAGGCCTTACAAAAACCTAACGAAGTTGCTACACCAACAAAGCACTAGCCCTATTGTAGAGATGAAGAAAACATGACTAAGGGAAGTGAACCGCCCAAGGTCACAGGACCAACAGCTCATCTATCCAGGACCGAAATTCGGATCTTCTCATTTTAAATCTAGTGATTTTTTTGGTTTGTTTTCTTTTCAACCATAAGATGTTACTCCATAACAGTTACGATTAGGTTTTGGAATTGAGCAATTGGCTTAAGAGTCCAACCTTTACAACCTAGAATGCTAAGAATTTTACCTTTAAATAGAGTATCTGGGCTAATCAGGGACATTACCCAAGATACAAAAAAAAAAAAGAATATATTCGTGCTTTCAGTCTATTGAATTTCATAAATTTGGTGGATAACAGTGGTTAAGAGCTGAGCTTTTGGAGTAAACCAGACTAAAGGGTGATGCTGGGCAAGTCACTTACCCTCTTGCAACCTCAATCCCCCATCATTGTAATGTAGGTGATAACAACACGTACTTCATAGGGCTATTGCAATGATTAAATAAGACAGTGTACATAAAGTGCTTAGCACAGTGTCTGTTAAGGAGTAAAAGCCCAATAATAAATACTACTCATCAAACTACAGTTACTACCGATGACCCTACTACATTTCCATTAAATTAAACCTCAGCCGGTACATTTTTAAAACTTGCTGTGAGAACTGAAAATTGCTATGTAAAAAGAAAAATACTACAGAGAAGTCAGGCCATTGAAGCAGGTGTGCCTTGGTGAGTGTCATCTGGGTGTATTCAACAGGATAGCAGACAGCAAGAGCAAAAGAGAAAATAAGAATAGGGTTGTTTACCATTATCTGGAGGTAAAGAGCAATGGAGATGAAAGATCAGGATAACTGGAGATAATAGGATTCAAGTTTATTGTCAATAAAAAGTTATAATTTCAAAAGATGGATGAACGATTCAAAAAGAGCAAACCCAAATGATCAGCAAACAAGAAAGGATGCTTCAGCTCATGAGTATTCAGAAGTACAAGTTAAAGTAACAAAAGTGATACTACATTACCCAACAGATGACAAGGAAAATCATTGAAAGTGATAATACCAATTGCTTGTAGGGATGTACAGAAAAAGGCAATCTCATATATTTGAAGCAGAAATGCACTTCTAATAACATCCATGAAAAACAAATTATATACATGGTTCAAACCAGAAAGCCCGTTTCTGGGATCTATCCCATGGATATAAAAGCACCAGTATGCAAGTCTATAAATACAAGGACCATACACTGGAGCGTTGTTCGTAGCAGTAAAAAGCTAGAAATAGTGAATGGCTAATAATATTTGTTACACTATACTTTGTGGTTCAAAGGTATATCTATTAAAAGGAATGGATTAGTGCTCTGCCAGCTGGCTTGAAAAGATTTCTAAGAGTACCTTGGAAAAAAGGTATTGAGCCAGAAGATTAAGTTTCAGAGAAGGGTGTATCATATGGTCGTATTTTAATAAAGCAAAAAATATATGTGTGTGTGTATGTTTCATATATGGATAGATGAGCATTGCAGAAAATAATGCCCATGAGAGTTTTAACAAGACTTATGGCATGCAAGAGGCAAGGAAAAAATTTAAGTTCACCCCCAAAAAATATATGTACACATCCCCTTTATATAAAATCACAGTATATGTATATTATGTACATATGCATGAAAAAATGAGAGAAAAAATAATTCTATTTGAATCTATTAACTTACTGGAAATTAATATAGTATATAATAAAGCAAATTGCGAATACTTTATATGCACGATGCTATGTTATTTAAAAGCAAATGAAAAGATGAAATAGTGTGTGTATACATGTATATTAAACCAAAAGAACCAAACCTGTTGCTGTCGAGTCGATTTTGACTCATAGTGACCCTATAGGTCAAAGTAGAAATGCCCCATATAGTTTCCAAGGAGCGCCTGGTGGATTCAAACTGCCAACCTTTTGGTTAGCAGCCATAGCTCTTAACCACTACACCACCAGGGTTTCCATATATATGTATTAGAGAGTGGAAAACTATGACACAAGAGCCACATCCGGCTCGTTGCCTATTTTTATAAATAAGTTTTGCAGGAACACACCCATGCCTGTTCACTGACACACCTATGACTACAGTCTCACTACAAGGACAGAACTGAGAAATTGCAACAGAGATTGCATGACCAGCAAAGACTAAAACATTTACTATCCGGCCCTTTAAAGAAAAAGCTTGGCCCCTGGTATATATGATTGTATGTATTCATATAAGCAAACAGAAAGGTGAGGATGTACAACAGACTGAGTATTAGTTATGTCAGGGAGCAGGATTGGATGGGCATGTTGTTGCTGTTAGGTGCTGTCGAGTCATTTGCAACTCATAGCGACCCTACGTACAACAGAACGAAACACCGCACGGTCCTGCGCCATCTTCACAATCATTGCTGTGTTTGTGCCCCTTATTGCAGTCACTGTGTCAGTCCATCTTATCAAGGGTCTTCCTCTTTTTCGCTAACCCTCTACTTTACCGAGCATGACGTCCTTCTCCAGGGACTGGCCCCTCCTGATAACATGTCCAAAGTACATGAGACGAAATCTCGTCATCCTCACTTCCTAGGGGCACTCTGGCTGTACTTCTTCCAAGACAGGCTTGTTGTTCTTCTGACAGTCCATGGTATGTATATTCAATGTTCTTTGCCAACACCATAATTCAAAGGCATCAATTCTTCGATCTTCCTTATTTATTGTCCAGCTTTCACATGCATGTGAGGTGACTGAAAATACCATGGCTTGAGTCAGGCACACCTTAGTCCTTAAAGTGACATCTTTGCTTTTTAACATTTTAAAAAGGTCTTTTGCAGCAGATTTGCCCATTGCAACACCTTGTTTGATTTCTTGACTGCTCCTCCCATGGGCACTGATTGTGAATCCAAGTAAAATTAAATCCTTGGCAACTTCAATCTTTTCTCTGTTTATCATGATGTTGCTTATTGGTCCAGTTGTGAGGATTTTTGTTTTCTTTATGTGGAGGGGTAATCCACACTGAAGGCTGTAGTTTTTGATCTTCATCAGTAAGTGTGTCAAGTCCTCTTCACTTTCAGTAAGCAAGATTGTGTCATCTGCATAGCTCAGGTTATTAACGAGTCTTCCTCCAAACCTGATGCTGTGTTCTTCGTATAGTCCAGCTTCTCAGATTATTTGCTTAGCATACACATTGAATAAGTATGGTGAAAGGATACAACCCTGAGGCACTGCATACCTTTCCTGGTTTTAAACCACACAGTATCCCCTTGTTCTGTTCCAGTGACTGCCTCTTGGTCTACGTACAGGTTCCTCATGAGCACAATTAAGTGTTCTGGAATTCCCATTCTTCACAATGTTGTCCATAATTTGTTATGATCCACACAGCTGAATGCCTTTGCATAGTCGATAAAATACAGGTAAACATCTTTCTTGTATTCTCTGCTTTCAGCCAAGATCCGTCAGACATATCCCTCATATCACGTACTCTTCTGAATCCAGCTTGAATTTCTGGCAGTTCCCTTGCAATGTACTGCTGCAACCATTTTTTAATTATGTTCAGCATAATTTTACTTGCATGTGTTATTAATGATATTGCTCAATAATTTATACATTCTTTTGGATCACCTTTCTTGGAATGGGAACAAATATGGATCTCTTCCAGTCGGTTTGCCAGGTAGCTGTCTTCCAAATTTCTTGGTATAGACGAGAGAGCACCTCCAGCGCTGTATCTGTTTGTTGAAGCATCTCAATTAGTATTCTTTCAATTCCTGGGGCCTTGTTTTTGGCCAATGCCTTCAATGCAGCTTGGATTTCTTCCTTCAGTACCGTCAGTTCTTGATCATATGCTACCTGCTGAAATAGTTGAACATCAACCAGTTCTTCTTGGTACAGTGACTCTGTGTATTCCTTCCATCTCCTTTTGATGCTTTCTGTGTCATTCAATGTTTTGCCCATAGAATCCTTCAAAAATGGCAGCTCGAGGCTTGAATTTTTCTTCAGTTATTTCATCTTGAGAAATGCTGTGTGTGTTCTTCCCTTTAGGTTTTCTAACTCCAGGTCTTAGCACATTTCATTATACTTTACTTGGCCTTCTCGAGCCGCCGTTTGAAATCTTCTGTTCAGCTCTCTTACTTCATTATTTCTTCCATTTGCTTTAGCTACTCTATGTTCAAAAGCAAGTTTCAGAGTCTCTTTTGGCACTCATTTGGGTCTTTTCTTTCTTGTCATTTTAATGACCTTTTGCTTTCTTCGTATGATATCCTAGATGTCATCCCACAACTCATCTAGTATTTGGTCATTAGTGTTCAGTGCATCAAATCTTTTCTAGAGATGGTCTCCAAATTCAAGTGGGATATACTAAAAGTCGAAATTTGGTTCTCATGGACTTGTTTTAATTTTCTTCAGTTTCAACTTAAACTTGTATATGAGCAATTGATGGTCTGTTCCGCAGTTGGCCCCTGGCCTTGTTCGGATGATACTGAGCTTCTCCATTGTCTCTTTTCACAGATGTAGTCGATTTGATTACTGTGTTTTCCATTCGGTGAGGTTCACGTGTGTAGTCACCGTTTATGTTGCGGAAAGGTCTTTGCAATGAAGAAGTCGTTGGTCTTACAAACTTCTATCATGCAATCTCCAGCATTGTTTCTATCACCAAAGCCATATTTTCCAACTACCGATTCTTTTTCTTTGTTTGGTATAGGAGGAGCAATAATTAACTTTTGTCACATTTATTACCACATGCCTATATTAGTTTCATAATTTGAAAGCCAGTAAAGACTACTAAAAATTTAATAATTTAAGTATAAATAAAGGGACAATAACCTTAGAAAATTTATTATTACAGATTTCAAGGTTAGGATTATTCATTCATCAACAAACAATTGAATTATCTCTATGTGTTCAGTACTGGAGATACACAGAGAAGAAGGACAGTAGGAACTTAAAGGTGAGTGCAAGACCACAAAGTGGAAATACGCAATTATAAGGCATTATAAAAATGCTATAGTGAAGGTAAACAAAATGCTGAGAAGAAAATTAATTCATTAGAGGGATTTGGGGAATGCTTCCCATAGGAGGTAACATTCGAGCTGTGTCTTGAAAGACAAGTCAGTGTTTGCCAGATGTAGAAGGGTATTTCCCAGGCAGAACTCAATAGACAGCAGGATGGCTGGAGGAAGGCATGAATGAAAGCTCATAGCTCATTCACAAAGCAAGAAGTCAGGTGTGGCCCAAGAAGATGGTTGCAGGAAGTTTAGAAACTTGGACAGAGGAGAGGGAGTCAAAGGTAGTTTTGAAACTGTAGGTTAGCCTAATCTTTTGGAAGGCAATGTAGGTTGTAGTAACCTTTTCACAAGTGTGCTTTGGACTTTGTGGACAACGAGGAAGAGCCACTTCAGTCCTGAGATCCGTGTTTCAGTAAAATGTCTCTAATCTATGTGAAAGTTTAAGGATTATTAGCTGAACACATTAACAGGACAAAGTACATATACCTTTTTTCAGGTGGCGAGGCTTTTTAGTAAACAATGAGGAAAATGATAGTAGTCAAGAGGTATTGACGATTGGTTATTATATAATCAGACAAAAGGGCAACTAATAACAATAACTCTTCTAAGCACTGTACATATATTAATTCATTAATTCCCCACATTGATTATGTCCTCAGATTTTGTTGTTAGCTGCCGTCTAGTCAGTCCCCAACTCATGGCTACCCCATGCACGGGAACAAAATGTCACCTCATCCTGTGCCATCCCCATGATTGGTTGGGGATCAGCCTTTGTGATCTATAGGGTTTTTGTTGGCCGATTTGTAGAAGTGTAGATCACCAGGCCTTTCTTCGTAGCCTTAGTCTAGAAGCTCTGCTGAAACCTGTTCAACATCATATCAACATGCACCTCCACTGACAGACAGGTGGTGTCTGTGCATGAGGTGCATTGGCCAGAAACTGAACCCAGGTTTCCCACAAGGAAGGTGAGAATTCCACCGCTGAACCACCAGTGTAAACTCAGAATCAAAGATGTTGAGCAACTTGTCTAAAAGTCAGAGTGAGTAAGTAGCAGAGCTGGAAATTGAATCCAAACTGTTTAGCACCCGTCTGTAATTCAAAGTATTGATACTCTTCCATCTGATGGAAGCAATCATTTCCTGAATAAACGTTTATTAAGCTCCCACCATGTGCAAGGTGCTAGGAATTCAGTTCTAACTCTGTAAGAGTTTACTTACAAACTAATGTTGGGCTGGTAGATGGATTGATTGAAAGTGACTGACTGGTGTGTTATGTTGAGAAAGACAGTGACTGTCCGCTCAGGCTCCAGAGAGAGTTCTGTGATCAATTAGATATGTCTGCCATGGGTGAGGGAAGGAGTGGGGCAGTGAACAGGATTTGCCCAACCTGTGATGGCTTATGTGGATATCATAAGTGGCAAAATCAACAAAGTAGCAGATATTTTTTTTCTTTAGAATGGTTGCCCGAGGGAGTTTGGGTGGCATGTCTGCAATGCCTTGTGAACTTTTATCAGATTCTGCCCCTCCCCATGGCGCCTCCCACCCTGCACTCTGGTACTTGTCCTATTGGTTTATTAAGTCAGCTCTCCAGGACGAGGTCACTGCTCAGAAATACAGACTTCAGGATTTATTATTGCTGTCTCCCAGCAAATACATGAAATTCACTTTAGTTCAAACCACCCAAGCATGACAACTCTAATAATGATGTTTTAATAGTGTCTACTGTGTTAAAGTTTTTTGAAATCTGATATCTGACATGAGCTAATATAAGCAATATCACAGTCCTCCCCCCCCCCTTTTTTAATAAAACAGTTCCTTAAATGATGAACTCAGTTGTACTGTACTGATAAAAACCTAATGATTTCTAAAATGACGTTTTACTCCAATATTTATAATTTCATTGTTAACCAAGATTGTATTGTGGTATTTCAGAATATAAGCAATAATGTTCCTCAGCCCAAGTACATTGAATTCACCTTAGAAAATTTAGCTAACTAATTATCTGGAACTACTGAGGCAGCGACTATTTGCTTCCTGTATGATTACACTATAATGTAAGGTTTTTCTGTAATGGAACAAAAATAATCCAAATTCTTTACTCAGTATGCTAACTGGCTACTCGAAAAATTGCTGTTAGGTTACTTGCAAATTTTTGTATAATGAGTATTCAGGTTCAGCTTAACAAGGTTGACATTGTTTGGGGATAACAGATGTGTGCTTACATAGTTTTAAATGAAACCAAGCCCTCGTCAATAAACAAATGACAGTGTTTGGAAAAGAAAGAAGCTGGTTTCCTTTGATAGGGTGCAGGGAATTTCACCAACCTGTGTTTATAATTACTGTCTGGTTTAGTTAGTGCGAAAGAATCTACTTGCTACTCACTTATAAATAAACAAGATAGATCTACTTTCCTATTCTGCAGCCGCCTATGGGGGTTTATTTTTCTTTTTCTTTCTCTTTTTTTATTGACTGCAGACCACTTACTTTATGTCCAAATTATGTTGTTCCATTTTAAACATTCTTCTTGTTTTAGTTTTTCTCCCCCCCTTAATTTTTGGCCTGACTTACAAAGATGACACCTTCTCTCGTATTTCAAGTCTTTTCTTTTCCTCCCAATCAAAACTGTCAATTACTAAATTTTAAGTCAGTTGTCCACATTTCGATGTTTGGTTAGATACCAAAGATTTTTTTTTTTTTTTTGCAAGCTTATATAGAGAACAAGTTGCTACTACCCAGTTGCTTGTGAAAAAACATCAAGTGAAAAGTGTCAATTTGGCCAAGGGAGAAGATTGTGTGGCATATTGAAGTCAATTGTTTGGACCTCCTGAACAGGCATGTATTTTTGTATGAGAAATTAAATCTCACCTTTGAAACACACAAAAGCATGCTGTAGAATTTTTGTGAGGAATTATAGAAATCCATTAACTGTTTTTGAAATCTTCTCTTGGAGATCTTGCTATCAGTAAATTTACTGAGTTCTTTAAGTCTATTGTTAGTTAATTGGAGCAGGTATATTCATTGGAACTTTGAGTGGGCTTCGCATACTGCTTCTTTTATTTTTTTCCCCCTTAAGAATTAATTGTGCCAACAAAAGGTAGGTCAAAGGAACAAGGTACTGCATTTTCAGGTGGTAATAAAAATATAAAATAAAATCTAGTTAACCAAATGTGTTCGCAAAATTATTTTGCTCTTTGAAATTAACATTGGGCTATTATTTATTATTGAAATCATTCTTCGGAGTAAAGACAGATTTTTAGTAGGGTGTGGCTTTACCTTTTAGGAAGATTGCATTAATCCATCACAAAAATTTTATAACTCAATAAATTCATTTTACCATCGAAGATGTATAAAGCCATAAGCATTTTCCAGATGTGGACGTGGATATAAGTAAAGAAAACTCGTCTTCTCTGAGAGGGGAAAACTGTTGACATTTCTTTGAAGTGTAATCTCTTTTGTTTATTTGGTTTTTAATAGCTTCCAGCAGTTAGCCACATATTTTTTAAGTGATGTTGCTCACACACTTTTTTTTTTTAAAGTCATGAGTGGCATTAACTTACTGCCATAAATTTAGAAGTTTAACCTGTAAAGGGACAAGACCCTCACTGTGATGAGTAATTGAGTAATTGCCAAAAAGATACAACACAGCCCTTAGCAACTGTTCTGGAAGGGGAACTCTGAGGAGAAGGAAGTCAATTTGCTGTTGTTTTAATCTGTAATATTTATGACTAAAGGGCAACCTTTAGGTGTTGCATATTTAAATAGCAAAAACATTTTATTCCTCTCTGTGCCAATCGTTTGACCACTCAATGTGAACAGAAGAGAACAATAAAGCAGTTTTCTGATTACCATCGTGCACGGCACCTGTGTTGCACAGCGTAATGTGTGCACGTATGTGCACAGGCATGCACAAATGTCCTGTAAACAAGGAAAAAATTCAGAGTGATAAAGATCATTAAAATTGACTGAGTGGCTGAAAAGTCTGTGACACTGAAAAATGGAAACTATTTGGAAAGTAAGTGAAAACTTAAAAAAAATATATATGTACAAGCTTTTGACATTTCATAATGATTTATATAACAAGCTGCATGAGAATTAGTTTGATATCAGATGTAATGCTAGCTGTAGCCAACTGCACAAAGCAGAGTGCATTCAAGGTTGAGGGAAAAATTTTATATATAAATTAAGTTTGAGGACCATTTCTCATTCTGTCCAATCAATGTTTTTTAACTATTACTTGTAATAATGTGATTGTCCAAAGCTTAATATGGTGGCCTTTGTATATGCAAGTGTATCTGTGTACATGCAAGCTGTGTTCCTCATATCTGCAAAAATTCCAATGTTTATTTGTATATATGCTGTATTTAAATGTTGTATTGACTTTTGGTTGAAATTTACTTTTACTTATTCAAGCCGGGAAAAAATTCTGAGCTTTAATTAAAATGCTACTTAATTGATAGGATTTTTATCCATTGGTATCAGCAAATAGAAGAATTTGCATCCTGTTATTTCGAAGAAAATCGTAAGCAAAATCAACTTATTTTATATATGCTTAATGCAGTTCCAAACAATGGGCTGTACACACTGGTAATAAAATTATTTTAAGGGATGCTCCTTGACCAGCAACTCAAGCTACATATTAAGATTTGCTCTGTTTTTCATGTGTTTTCCATCAAGGAAGTCTGTGGTTACCTTCCTGATTCTGCTGGACTGGAAAAACATAGCTAATATGGTGTGATCTGGAGAAAGCTTTGATGCAGGGGCTTTGCAAATAAACCTCCAGATGCCATATGGTTTACATTCATCTCTCAATTTATTTCCTATAAATGTCTATTGAATATTCCATTGAACCAACACATGTGAAACTAGAGCTAAAAAAGAATGGTATATAGAATACTTCATGGCAGCGAGTGATTATCATATTCTTTTCCAATATTGCTACCAGCCTTAAATGCATGGTAAATTAGTCAAATGCCAAAGTTCTCAAGCTTAAAGTGAAAATAAAGAAAAAATATTTCAAGAGTTATCAAAACAAACCCTCTGTTTGTATGTTTTGGGTAAAGTATCGCACACTCTTGGGCAGAAGTTATTTGCAGCAGCACTGAGTTGTGTTTACGTTGCCACCACTTAAAAATTAAAGTACTCTGCACCTTGGGTGTAAAAATATATGCTATTAAGATGCTGCAAAGGAAAAAAAAATAAATGTCAGAACAACAGTTTTACATGAGTCTGTTTGGGGATTGACAGGTTTTACATCATCGTCTTTGGTTCTATTCTGTTCTAGAATCCAGGTACCACCTCTCCATGTTTCTGTACCAGGGAGGTAGACCAGAGTACTTCCAAAAATTGTGTTTACCTAATACCTCACCTTTCCAAAATGATTCCATTCTCCTCCCCATCAAGGACAGTTTTTTGTTTTTTTTTTTTCCCAAAGACTAATCTTTTGAACAACTTGAGGAACTTCTGCAATTTTAGAGAATCTGCTTACTGATTTTATCTTCCAGTGAGAAATCCATTTTTTCCCCAATCAACAGCCCTATGAAAATAGAAACATATTACCTGGCAATAACCTAATAATTGACCAATCAACTTCTTAACACTCAGTGTTACTTCCAATGTCTACCTGGTACTTAAGCGTTGATGCCAATGCAGAAAACTTAGGAGTGAACTTTGACTCATTTACTTTGGACATGTTATCAGGAAACATCAGAAAAGGGCATTATGTTTGGTAAAGTAGAGGTCAAGGCTTTGAACCAGTTCTAAACATTCAATAATGGCAGACAGAAACAAGGCAGGGCTTCAGACCAGCGCAGAGTAGTTCAAACATGACCGGCAGAAACAGGCACAGTGAACACGTTGTGTGGCAACCAAATCTCTCATGGGTTGGCTTTTGACCCTAATAGGAAACAAGCAGCAGTGCCCTGCTCAAAGATGGTGGCAATCGCACTGCTTTGAATGTGTGTTGCTGTCCACAGTCCTGCCAATAACCCAATCTCCTGCATCAGGAAACTTTCAGGAGCCAATAATCCAACTTCCCATATCAGGAAACTTTCAGGGTCCAATAATCCAGTCTCCTGCATCAGGAAACTTATTGGCAGGACAGTGGAGAGCAACACAAATTAAAAGCTGTGCAGTCGGTCACATCTTTGAGCTGGGCACTGCTCCCAGTTTCCTACTTGGTTGAAAAGTCAATGGGAAGAGATTTGGTTGCTATGCAATGCTTACGCTGCCCTTGTTTCCACTGGCCATGACTGAACTGCTTAGAACCGATTGGAAGCCCTGGTAGAGGGATAGCAAAAACAAGGAAAATCCTCCATAAGATGGATGGACCCAACTGAGTCCATTGTTGCAGCTAACATACCAACTGTCTTAATTATCTACTGCTGCTATAACGGAAATGCCACAAATGTGTGCCTTTAACAAGCAAGAATTTATTTTCTCACAGTTTAGGAGGCTATAAGTCCAAATTCAGGGTGTTGGCTCTAGGGGAAGGCTTGCTTTCTCGGCTCTGAAGGAAGGTCCTTGTCTCCTCTACTTCTGCTCATGGGTGATCTTCATGTGGCTTGACATCTCTTTTATCCCATCTCGATTGCTCACTTGCTTGTTTAATCTTTTATATCTCAAAAGAGATTGGCTCAAGAACACCCTAGACTACTCCTGTTTCATTAACATAACAAAGACAAGCCATTCCCAAATGGGATTACAACCACAGGCAAAAAAAAAAAAAAAAACACATTTTGGGGGGACACAATTTAATCCTTAACATCATAAAGATGGTGCAGGACCAGGCAACATTTTGTTCTGTTATACATAATCTCGCTATGAGTTGGAGCCAACTCAATAGTCACTAATATGAACTAATACAGATAAGGAAAAGGGAAAGAAAATTTTCTTAAAATACAGTATCTTGGTGCTTTTTAAAATTGTTTTCCAAGTCTTATCTCGTGCTTATATATTAAGGGTTTGATAATTTAATAACACAAATAGAAAAGCACAAGAAATTGAAGTGTTACTAAGTTAAATCTATACACAAAGATCCATGTAAGTTCTTGAAGAAGGGAAAAGAGAGAAAAACAATTTCCTCAGACTCTAGCCAGGCCACAGCTTGTCCCCTGGAATTATAAAACTTTGGGCGTTCTATACCACCAATTCAACACAGGATTAGATTTATTTCCTTTCAAAAAAAAAAATGTGGCATTGAGCTATTACACTCCTTGATTCAACATTTTAGACATTGTAGACCAAAAATAGGGCACAAAATCATGTTGGTAGTTGGCATAAAATGGCAAACAAAATAGTACCAATAAAATAAATCAAGAAAAGGCAGAAATCACTTACAGTAACTTAAAATATTTGCTTTGTACGTCATTCTTTTATAATACCAATGCTAGGGTTGAGAAGTTCTGTATTTAAAATGTAGAAATTTGAGGTTAGAAACAAGCATCTCATTCACATATCTCTTACAAATGGATGAATGGCAGGGGGGAAATCCCTTCTTGTTTATTCTTAATCATAAAAGATGCTTAAGATAGCTTTCATGTATTTTTTCACTTTTTAAATTTATTTTGGAGTCCCTGGGTGGTGCAAACTGTTAAGTGCTCAACTACTAACCAAAAGGTTGGTGGTTCAAACACATCCAGAAGTACCTCAGAAGAAAGGCCTGGTGATCTGTTTCTGAATGGTCAGAGCCTTGAAAACCCCGTGGAGCACAGTTTTACTTCGATTCGCATGGGATCGCCATGAGTCAGAATTGTCTCAATGGCAACGAATTTGGTTTTGGTTTTACTATTATCATCAAATAAGCACTGTCATATGCTCCTAAGAAGAAAGTGTTGTTCAAAAATAAGGGGCTTTAAGTGAATGAATGCGGAACGAGGGAGAGTGGAGACAAATATTCTGATTTTTACCTGGAAATAGTTTATTTCTAAGTACATTTCTGACCAAAAAGAAAATCCTTTGCTGACCAAAGAATTTTATGAGATACCAACAAGAAAATTCTAATACATTCGTTCCATACCTACATAACATGCAATTAAGATGTTTATTGTTTTCTAATTTTGCAAGTTCAATTTTATTCCCTTTGAAAAATGCTGCCAGATTAAAATTTCTTGATAACCCACTCCATTCCATAATCATTTTCATGTTTGCTTGCTTAGTGTAGCATTTGTCTGTTGAAGTGAAAAATGCTTCCAAAATAAAGGTAATTCCTTTTAGATGAGGTGCTTTTATCTTGGGGCTGCACGGTGGGGAGGAGAAACAATTTAAGAAATTCAAATGCAAATTTACCAAGAGTAACTCTCATTTATTTCCTTCTTGAATCAAGAAAATTCCAAAGGCAAAGTTTGAGTGTACCCCGTAAAAATAAATTTAATTCTACCCCAAAAGCCCAGTCTCAAGTCATAAATCACGTTATCAAAATTGGTGTTTGGAATGGTTATGTTTCTGATTCCACGTGAAACAAGTATGTTAAATGAGTAGAACTAAGAACGTCTCTATGTCCCTTCCTCTAGTGTTATTGTGATCACAGCTTGATTCTCTAATTCAGAAAAAAAATTTTTTAAATGTTTAAGTCTTTTGTTCCTTATGCTACTGAGGGTGCCTGGGTCTACTACATAGTGTAACTACGTTTCCAAAAAAAAATAAAAATTGCCACTTGTTCCCTTCTCTGTTCCCAAGAGCAACAGAGGATCCCAGCTTCTGTCTGGGGTATGTGCTGCCAACTGATAATCATAGAGCTAACCCCATGTCTCCCAGAGCCCTCCTCTTTGCCAACTGTCGCATCTCTGTCCAGCCGGCGCCAAAGGCTTCTGTGTAAGCCCTGTGGACAGACCCTTGATCTTAACCTCATCAACTTGGAGCTTTAGTCAGCTGACCTGAGAATCCAACTGCCAATCTAGACACAGAATTCTGGATACAAAAATCACCGTAAGATGTGATTAAATTTCAGTATTTGGCTTTTCAACAATAAAGACACAAATTTCAAGTTACTGTTTTAGAAATTGTGTATCTACCGAGGAAGGTAGAAAAAGACTCATAAACTGAGTATACGTTGCTGATCACTAATCATAGTAATTTATATTTGATTTAAGGTTGTTTGGCAAATTAAATGGTGTTGGCTTCTGATTTATTCAATGGAAGATATTGAAAGTCACCCAAAGACTGGAAAGTGTTCTTAAATGGCTTGTGTTCTAATAATGAAGACAGATATGTCCAGATGTTTCGGGAGGAAATTTGTGATCAAAGAAGGTGATGGATTTGGAAAGGCAAGAGTTGGATCTCCCAGTGAAAGTTTCCCTTGGAATCCCTGCGTGCGCGCGCGCGCGCGCATGCGTGCGTGCGTGTGTGTGTGTGTGTGTGTGTGTGTGTGTGTTATTTAGGTAGGACGGTGGAGAGAAGCAGGTCAGATGTTTTCACATAGAGCTGATCTCTCCTACTCCCTTCCTGGCTATAGGATTCGAACCTCCAAAGAGAACACCTCTAGTGTGACATGGATATTTCACTTTTTCTTAAATGACCTCAAAACTCATTTTAATCAAAGAGCAAATATGCTCTTTTTAAGATATTTTCTATAGGAAGTCATTCATCTTGGGCTTTTCTGAATGAGACTCATCATTCCCATTTTGTTAGCCATAGAAATGTAAACCTAAAATATTAAATCACTGTTGCTATTGATGTGACATGATATAAAGTTTTGGCATACCAGAGTATCAAGACAGGTATGATACAAGCAAATTTTTTCTAATAATGATTAAAATATAAAAGAGCAGAGAAGTCTTCCAATATCTAATGCATCCTTCTCAATCCCTTCACTTCAATATGGAAAGGAAGAATGATGTTACAGCTTTGGCTTTTGGAACTGCTCATAAGCGTCAGCCAATCTTCTCTCAGCCAAAATGACAGCCACATAAGGGTCCTTTCTTTAGTTATGTTTCTGTTGTTTGCAGTTAAAGAACCCTACTCTTGAGCGGAAAATGAATGGAGTGAACGTAGTTATGTGTCTCATGGAATGGAAGGAAAGGCAAGACATGAGGGTCAGGAGAGACGGCACAGGGCAGCTATGCTCAACATTAATCCACTGTTGAATCAATGAGCTCTGATTTTGTTTGTTTCCTAAATTTCAACCTGCCAAGAGAAAAGGTCTGATTGGCCCAGTATGAGCCATCTGTTACTAATCGCCCAAGGGAGGACAGGGCACCAAGACTGGCTACCATCAAGACCAAACACAGTGGGGAAGAGATCATTCCACCAATGAAATCGAGGGCTGGCATCAAAGAGGAAAGTAAAAAATAACAAGTGTCCACTATCATCTTCCATCCCACGGGGCATGATGGGAAGGTTGCCCAGCAACCTGGACAAGTAAGCTTGTCCTGCTGCTCAAATAAGCAAACAAACGCAAGCTTCGTTTCAGGTGATACATGACAAGAAATGGTCAAAATACACTGAGAAAACAGTCTCGTTTCAGTCCTACGTAGCTATGATTTTGGCTACATCCTTCAGCATCTTTGTGCCTCCAGTTTTTGTCTATGAAGTTGACTTAGTAGTCTAAATGATTCCTGTATCCTAAAAATATAAGTATACATATGCATACATATATACATACATATATACATACATATATATAAAATATAAATATTTCAGGAGGAAGTTTGTGCTCCAAGAGGGTATTGGATTTGAAAAAGCAAGAGTTGGATCTCCCAGTAAAAGTTTTCTTACAAAACTTTTTATGTTTATATAAGTATAAACATATTTATATATAGTTCAGAGACCAATGCCTAATAGTTTACCTCACTACCACTAGAATCAGAAAGGATTTAACAGACACAAATTTTCTTCTGTTCTTCCATGTGATTTGACACATAGCGGGCACTCGCCTATGACTGAAGTAAGTGTCAGTAGGCAAAGTTTGCTGTTGGTGGTTTAGAATTTGGAACTACAACACCATTTGCAAAATCGCCAAAGACCTGATTTTCTGATCAGATTTCCTGCTGGTACAAGTTATTATTGCCAGTAGGACAAAGATAAAACAAGCCTGCACATTAGGAAAGTTTAAGCATTCCAAATGATCTTACTGGCTGAAGGGCCCCTAGCTGCTTTATAATATGCTTAAACATTAAAATACTCTTTCAAAATACTCTATTTTCATCAGCTCGGAATACCAAAGCCAAGTGTTATACAGTCTGCATCTTTCTGGTGGCCAGTATTAGGTTCCTTGGAAAAAAGGCCTTACAAGTATCACACTGACTCAATATATCTTTCTTTATTGTTTCTATATCCTTCCCCTATGTCACTCACTCAGTGGGGTGTTTGGAAATAAAGGGAGATTCTCCATGCCAAAAAAAGAATCACTTTCCATGTGTTAATTTTTGTTTTGTTTGATCCACTTTTCCTCCCCAATCCCTTGTGCTCGATGCCATTTTCCTGTGTCATCTCAAATAATACATGGGACATTACCTGGCTATAATTTACTAGGCAAGTGAATGAAAAATGCTTTCATTTACATGATTAACATTTAATTAACACTGTTAATTAACATTGATTTTTTCAAACTTTTTCAGCTGAAGTATAACACTTAACATTGACCTTAACTTTTAAAATAAAAGCTAGGTGCTAAGAAAGCCGAGGGAAGTTGATGATTGATAACACGTATTATGATCTAGCTCCATGTGATCTGGATGGAAGTTACGAAGTAATGTGCATTGTACCATATAAAACCCTAATGATGGTTAATGTTAGTTAATTAAGATGAACACTGAATGGAGCCAGCCTGCCTCATAGGGGTATTAACATCCTATTAGAGTCTAACAAAATATTATTTTAGTCAAAACCATATATAGTGAATCATTTTAGATTCTCGCTTAGAAATGCATTTTGAATCCAATTAGACATTAAAACCATATACTAATCGTTGCTGCCAGCAGAGAGAATATTCAACACCTTCTTGAATTTAATCTTATTCTATGTAGCTTTTTGTTTTGTTCTAATAAACCTTTAACACAGAAGTATGCCATACTTACGTATTATCACATAAGAAGTTAAGAATATTAACCACCTCCAATATTTTAAAATATTCGATATGTTTCATATGAAGCCATTTGTGTTCTTACAAATGCATTCTAGATAATTCCAAGCAACTATTTTTATTGTCTACTGAAAACATTAGGCTTCTATGTCCGGTATGATATTTATCAATTTTTTTCCCCCAGTAAAATATTTTTTGGATGCATTTAAATTGGCATACGTGTGTGATTTGAGCAAGTCATTTTGGCTCTCTGGGCTAGAATGTCCAGTATTTAAGATGAGAGGATTGTCCCACAGAGCCAAGATGCCTTTCAGTCCTAAAATACTTCATTTCTCAGAAATTAGTCATTTATTCAACATTTGAGTGCATAAGCATGACAGCAGGCAGTGGAGATACAGACATGAAGGAAATACTGTCTGGTGAGGGAGGCAGACGTATAGTAATGACTACAGTTCAGTGAGTTGATGGAGTCCCTGGGTGGTGTAAATGGTTAATGTGCTCAGCTGCTAACCAAAGGGTTGGAGGTTCAAGTCTACCCAGAGGTGCCAGAGGAAAGGTCTGGAAATCTGCTACTGAAAAATCATCCATAGAAAACCCTATGGAGCACAGTTCTACTCTGACACGAGGTCACCATGAGTCAGAATTGACTTGAGGGCAACTGGTGGTCGTCGTGATTTGGTAGGACTGACAGAAGTGTTTAAAGTGGGGTAACACTTACTGAACTAGTTCCCAAGCTAAGCCAGAAGGCAAGTTTGTCTATGGAAAGGCCAGTTTGTTTGCAGTAGAAATATGTACATCATGTCTATGGGCTCCTCACTGGCCTCCCAGGTTATTTCTGTACCCTCTAAGGGGAGAGAGCACCTGGACTGACAATTGTCATGCCTGAGAAGCAAGGCTGGCATGTAGGCCCACAAGAAACAACTGCTACTCTGAACAAGCAAAACCTGGAAATAATTCTATTCTCAGGCAAGGTGTCCCATGCGGTTAAGTAATTTTACTAAGCAGTATTTAAAAACACTATTTTTATATTAAAAGCAAACAAAGATATATAATAGAGTCCAATATATGCATAGAATGTTAAGAGATGCTGGTTTGCTGAAATCTTCTTGTAGCTTCCACATGAGACCCTGGTCTTCCCGAACTGTTCTCTGTGATATGGGCTCTTGGTGGCAGAGCACATGAAATGCTGATTTGTAATCCGGTCCTATTGTCCACCACCTCCCCGCACCCTGGGCCCAACACACATGTGCACACACACCCCAGAATGTACCCATTTTTGTCTGTTCACTGCTCTGTACTCAGTGTTCAGAGCAGGGTCTCGTAGAAGGAACTCAAATATACGCCAAATAATTAAACACACATTTGCATGTGAGTAATTGGTGGTCACATTTGGCCCTATGTAGAGTGGATGCACACGAAATGCTTATTGTATAAAAAAAAAAAAGTGCTTTTAATGATGACATGTGTACCTACCTAAATGTATTATTATAGAGGCCTCTTCTGTGGTGAACACTCTAAGAACCTTTGACAGAGACCCTCTGAACAAAACCACCGTAAACATGTCTACTTTTACATTACTATTTCTTGAGGAGCTGTGAAGGGAGAGAAGAATCATAATAGAATATTAAATTCTATTCTGCTTAAATTTCAATCTCCATTGAGTAAAACCAACCAGCTTGTATGGAAGGTTGGGATGGGTAGGTACAGTGGAAGAGCAGATAGGAGGGGGGCTGTTCCCTTTACTTTGAACTGACAGTCCCTAGGCCAACTCCAGCCTGGAGATATGTTCCTTCAATACAATATTTTGTTATTAATTTTAATCAGTTGCTATCTTTTAAAAATGGGAATGTTTCTCAAAAGTTGAATTTCTGACTTCTTGTCACGTGAGAATGTTGTGGGTCACGCTGAACCCGCATTTTTGCTGGGCCTACACTATCCAAGGACCTAATAACACAATATGTACAGTAAAACTCAATTGTTAAAAATACATGTGTCTAAGTATAGAAAAAAGACTGGAAGGATAAATTCCAGAATACTAACAGCAGTCATAGCGGATGTCTCTAGGAGATGAGATTTCAGAAGTCTTTTTATTTTATTTTTTTCTACTTTTTTTTTTGTGTGTGTGTGTTTCTGTCTTTTCTGAGTCTTATATAATGAGCAATGAATTATCTTTTTATTAAGAAGAAAAATTTCTAGTAGTGCCTTGATATACCGGTGGTTCTCATTAATTCCCACCATTTCCCTGGCTCCTTTGGAGGGAGCTTCTGCCCTGCATCTATTTGTAAGATCTACCATGTACGTGTTTACCTGTGAGCAGCACCCAGCTCTTCGTGTTTGTTTTTCTCTTCTGTGTACACACTGGCCTTTCCACTGTGCATATCCTGGGGTTGTTCGCGTTGGAGTGACTGACAGTGAATCAAAATTAAAAACACCAGTTGGCATTAAAGGTCATCGCTTTATTAGAATTATTCATTCAAATACAATTAGCTTAACCCTTACGCTGAGGGAAAAGGAAGAGTTTACGCCAGAGAGAAGGGAAGGATTGAGGGGGTTCTCTATTTACAGGCTTTCTCCCATTTGAATTATTTTTTTCATAACAACTTTATTGACATGACAGGCAGCTTGAAACAAAGGAAAGGGCAAAGAGTGGGAAGGTGTTTCCTTTGATATATGTGAGGTAGGATTGACTTCCTTATTTTGAACACAAAACAAAGTTTGGGGCAAGTGGGTGCTTAGAAAACCTCTCCCAAGCAGCACATAACCCAGAGGGAAGAGGTTTGCCTGCTTTTATCCTAGTTGGATAGAAGCATCTAGTTGTTGTTGTTCGTTGTGGTCAAGTTGAATCCGACTCATTGGCAACCCCGTATGTGCAGAAGTAGAACTGCTCCATAGGGTTTTCAAGGCTGTGACCTTTTTGAAACAAATTGCCAGGCCTATCTTCTGAGGCACCTTTGGGTGGGTTTGAACCGCCAACCTTTCGGCAAGTAGTCAAGCACTTAACCATTGCACCACCCAGGGACCCACCAGAAGCACCTTGGGGGAACATTTAACTTGCTGCTACTTCAGACTTCTTAGCACCTATTCAAGAGGATGCTATCATTTTTTAATTATTAATACTTCTGAAATGTTGATGAAATCTGTAAACGTTGCTACAGATATGTATGCCATATGCACCTAAAACATTGCAAGCAAATTCATGAGGTCCCCGTTAAAATCGTCTCTAGAATTAAGAAATTCTGTTCTAGATTAAGAATGCCTATCCAAGTTATTCATTCATCTCTGGAGTCAAATAGCCTAGGTTTCAATCCCTGACATGGCCCTTCACGAAGTATTCGACATCTCTAAGTCTATATTGTTATCTCTGTATGGGGGATTAAAGTAGTGGCTAGCCAATAAATGGAGTCCTGGTGCCGTGATGGTTAAGAGCTTAGCTATTAACCAAAAGTTCAGCAGTTCGAATCCACCAGCTGCTCCTTGTAAACCCTATGGGACAGTTCTCCTCTGTCCTATAGTGTCACTACGAGTCAGAATCGACTCAACAGCAACAGGTTTGGTTTTTGGTTTGATAGCTAATAAACGTTTTGAAGATTAGAGGAACTATGCAGTGCTCTTAAATATGTACTTCAAATAAATAAAAGCTTTGATGAATATATCCTGCTACTTTTTATTACCAATGTTCTGGTAGCTCTAATAAGTGTTGGGAAGAGTTAAAAAAAAAAAAAAAATCATGATCCAGGCCTTCAAGAAGCTTACAGTCTTCTCAAGGGAAACCACAAAGGAGGCAATATAGAACAGCACAAAATCGATAGAGACAGAGAGTAGATTAGTGGTTGTCTGGGGGTGGGAGTGGGGAGCAACCGCAAATGGGAGGGAGAGTTCTTTTTGGTGTGATGGAAACATTCTAAAATTGGATTGTGGTAATAGTTGCAAAACTCTGTAAATTTACTAAAAATAATTGAATTGTGCAACTAAAACTGGTGAGTTTTATAGTATGTAAGTAATGCCTCAATAAAGCTGTTGAGAAATATAGAATAGCATGAGAGTTGTACATGCAGATATATGCTTAGGGCTGTGGTTGCACAGAAGAAGGAGTGACCCATTGTACACAGGAAAGTTTCACAGTAAAAGGGATGGTAAGCTGAGTTCAAAAGATCAGTAGCATTTAATGGGGTGGATGATACACATTCTAAGCAGAGAAAGTAAGTACCGAGTCCCTCAAGCAAAATAGGATCAAAGTAGTGTGCTGAAGATATGTAAATTTGTTGACTGTCCTTGCATCCAAAATATTGCCTTCTGTATATATAATACAGAATGCCCAATTTGTGAATATCAGGTCACCCCTTCCTAACCCTACTATAAGGTATGCTTGACCCAAAAGCAAGTAAGGTAGACCTTAATTTATAGACCCCTACCAATCATTTGGAATGTAACTTGGAAATCTGCTAGTTCAGTTGTTCCAAACTGAAGATGAGAAAACCGGGACTAGAGTAGTGTCTCTCTACCACTTTGACCACATCCCTCTTAAGCAACTTAAAAACAAACCAGTAAAAATCCATGACACCACCTCATTAGGGCCCACTAGGATTGCCTCCATGTGCACATATGTGTGGGAAAACGGAAGGTGGAGGCTCTGTAGCCCAGTTTATGAAAATACTAACTTAGTCCTCAAACTCATGTGATAGCATCATTACATAGTAATTTAGTTTGTGAAAACCAGGTTTTAGTTCTGCTCAATAATTTCTTAGTATGTTACAAGTAATTACAGCCTACATGAGAAAGAAATGACTGTTAAATTTGCTTGTCATTTGTCCAGAGGAAACCAAAGAAAACACCAGCCCAAGAGTGCCATGGACTATATCCTATGAATCATTGACTAGAAAAGCAAAGTGACTGAAGGAAGATTGCTCAGTAGGTAAGTGGGAGAACCAGGGTTAGAGGTCTTGTGCCTCTCATGCCCTGCCTATTAGTACAGCACTAGAAGTCTGATGATGTCCCAGGATACAAACATTTCTTTCTCAAGCCACCAAATTTAGTAAAGGACAACCTTCCACTATCAAACAAAAGGGGCAGCATTGATATTGGGATGAGTTTAAACAAACAAAGTGAGAAGGTTTGAAAAATAGGCAAGGTATGTTTCTGGAACAGTGCTGACCGTGCACCTTCATGAAGTCCAAGGTTGGTATGTAGTGTTCACAGATGTGTTTCACAAGCTCAATTTTCAAATTATTATTCCTCTGTATACAATTTCATTCTTTGGAACAAAGGACTCCAAAGGGATACACTCCCAAAGTTAAATGTACCTGTAATACCTCTGAACACTGGGAAGAAGGATATGGTGACTGTGATGGTGAAGACTGTGTATCAACTTGGCTGGGCCAAGATTCCCAATGGTTTGACGGTTATGTAATGATGTGATTATCCTCCATTTTGTGATGTAGTGTAACCACCTCTATGATGAGATCTGACATGATCAGCCAGTCAGTTGTAAGGGGAGTTTCTCTGGGGTTGTGATCTGCATCCAATATATATGGACATTTTGGCAGGGCTCACTGGTTTTTGCGTGCTCTGGATCCTGCATCCAGAGTGTCATCATCTGACCTCCAGTTCTTGGACTTGTGTGTGTGTGTGTGTGTGTGTGCGTATACTCTTCACTGTTTTGCTTCTCTAGAGAACCTAGACTAAGGCAGCAAATTACTTTGGAAAAAAATTGGCCAGTGAAAACTGTATGGATAGCATGAGAACATTGTCTGATATAGTGCCAGAAGATGAGCCCCTCAAGTTGGAAGGCACTCAAAATATTACTGGGGAAGAGCTGCCTCCTCAAAGTGGGGTCAACCTTAATAACATAGATGGAATAAAGCTTCTGGGACCTTCATCTGCTAATGTGCATGTCTCAAAATGAGAAGAAACAGATTCAAACATTTATTAATAATCAGAATGTGGAATAAACAAAGTATGAAAAAGAAAAATTGAAAGTTGTCAAAAATGAAATGGAATGCTTGAAGATCAACATCATAGTGGGCAAAAATGGACTGGTATTGGCCATTTGGAATCCAACAATCATATGGTCTACTATGCCAGGAATGACAAACTGGGGAGGAAATGCATCACAGTCATTGTCAAAAAGAACATTTCAAGATCTTTCCTGAAATACAATACTGTCAGTGATATGATAATATCCATACGGCTACAAGGAAGACCAATTAATATGATTATTATTCAAATTTATGCACCAACCACTAATGCCAAAGATGAGGAAATTGAAGATTTCTACCAACTTCTGCAGTCTGAAATTGATCAAGCATTCAGTCAAGATGCATTGATAATTACTAGTGATTGGAATGTGAAAGTTGGACACAAAGAAGAAGGATCTGTAGTTGGAAAATACAACCTTGGTGATAGAAAAGACACACACGATCACATGATAAAATTTTGCAAGATCAATGACGTATTCACTGGAAATACCTTTTTTCAACAACATAAACGGTAACAGTACCCAGGGACCTCACCAGATGGAATATGTAGGAATCAAATCTACTACATCTGTGGAAAGAGACAGTGGAGAGGCTCAATATCATCTGTCAGAACAAGGCCAGGGGCTGACTGCTGAACAAACCATCAATTGCTCATTTGCAAGTTCAAGTTGAAGCTGAAAAAAAATTAAAACAAGTCCAAAAGAGCCCAAGTACTACCTTGAGTATATCCTACCTGAATTTAGAGACCATCTCAAGAATAGATTTGACACTTCAAACACTAACAACCGAAGACCAGATGAGTTGTGGGATGACAACAAGAATATCATCCGTGAAGAAAGCAGATCTTTAAAAAGACAGGAAAGAAAAGACCAACATGGATGTCAGAAGAGACTCTGAAACTTGCTCTCAAATGTAGAGTAGCTAAAGTGAATGGAAGAAATGATGATGAAAAGAACAGAACAGAAGATTTCAAAGGATGGCTTGAGAAGACAAAGTAAACTATTATAATGAGACATGTAAATACCTGGATTTAGAAAACCAAAAGGGAAGAACATGCTCAGCATTTCTCAGGCTGAAAGAACTGAAGGAAAAATTCAAGCCTCAAGTTGCAATATTGAAGGATTCTATGGGCAAAAAACTAAATGACCCAGGAAGCATCAAAAGAAGATAGAAGGAACACAGAGTCACTGTACCAAAAAGAATTAATCAACATTCAACCATTTCAGCAGGTAGCATATAATCAAGTACTGAAAGAAGAAGTCCAAGCTACACGGAAGTCATTGGCGAAAAAACAACCTCCAGGAATTGACCAAATACCAATTGAGATGTTTCAACAAATGGATGCAACGCTGGAAGCACTCACTTGTGTATGCCAAACAATCTGGAAGACAGCTACCTGGCAAACCATCTGGAAGAGAGCCGTATTTGTGCCCATTCCAAAGAAAGGTGATCCAGTGGAATCCAGAAGTTACTGAACAATATCATTAACATCACATGCAAGTAAAATTATGCTGAAGATCTTTCAAAAGCAGTTGCAGCAGTTCATAGACACAGAACTGCCAGAAATTCAAACCAGATTCAGAAGAGGTCGTGGAACAAGAGCTGTCATTGCTAATGTCAGATGGATCTTGCCTGAAAGCAGAGAATACCAGATAAACAGAGAAAAAATTGAAGTTGTCAAGGAGTCCATTTTAGTTGGATCCACAACCAACACCCAAGGGAGCAGCAGTCAAGAAATTAAACAACTGACATATTGCATTGGGCAAATTTGCTGCAAAAGACCTCTTTTAAAGTGTTAAAAAGCAAAGAAGTCACTTTGAGGACTAAGGTACACCTGACCCAAGCCATGATATTTTTAGTCACCTCATATACATGTGAAAGCTGGACAATGAATAAAGAAGACCAAAGAAGAATTGATGCCTTTGAATTACGGTGTTGGCAAAGGATATTGAATATACCATGAACTGCCAGAAGAACGAAGAAGTCTGTCTTGGAAGAAGTATAGCCAGAATGCTCTTTAGAAGTGAGAATGGCAAGACTTTGTCTCACGTACTTTGGACGTGTTATCAGGAGGGACTAGTCCTTGGAGAAAGACATCATGCCTGGTAAACAGATGTTCAACAAAAAAAAGGAACACCCTTGACAAGATGGGTTGACACAGTGGCTGCAACAAGGGGCTCAAATATAGCAAAGATTGAGAGAATAGCACAGGGCCAGGCCATGTTTCATTCTGTTGTACATAGGGTCCCTGTGATTTGGAACCGACTCCCTGGCACCTTACAAAAACAACAGCAATACCTCCGAAGGTTCATAAAATGAGAACTCACTATTGGTTCTACACATGGCTTAGAAATAACCCTTAGTCACGCTCACCACACTTTATCTTTGGACGTTTTTGGTGGGGTTTTCTTTTTTCTTTTTTTAAAGCTTTGCCTTGTTTCTTTCTGGTCCAAGGGCCATAGCAAAGTTTGCCAGATAAATAGACTTCCTATATAATTACAAATAATCAGAGAGCAGTGTGTGTTTTACTTAGAATGAAACACTGCAGTCAGGTCAAGAGTGATGTCAAATAAACAACTTTACTGTTTTGAATTTTTTAAAGGCTGAGGCTCCAGATAAAACAACTATCTCTTGCACACAATATTCCCTGTGATCACATGTCATGATTGATGACAAGTCAAAACACACTTTGTTTACTCAGCTTTCATATGAACGTGGTGGTCAGGATTTTTTGTGGATCTGAATGTTATTAGATAAACAAGGTCCATAAACATGGTAAAGGTAGAGCTCTGTTTTCCAAACAGTGGAATGTTTCCCTTCCATACCTTTCAGGGTCAGTTTTAAAGAGGAAATTCATGACCTGTCTGCCCACTCAAAAGGCTTGAGTTTCTTCATTTTAAGGCTTTTCAAAGTAATCAGTAATCTGTATTCTCTTCATTTTATGTGGTCTAGTGCAGGGTTTAACAATCTTGGCACTACTGGCATTTTGGCCTAGATGATTCTTCATTTGTCTGGGGGCTGTCCTGTGCATTGTAGGATGTTTAGCAGCGTCCCTGGCCTCTAACACTAGAGGCCAGTAGCACTGCCTAAATTGTGACAACCAAGATATCTGCAGACATTGACAAATACCCGCTGGGGGGCAAAATCACCCCCACCTCCCCACCCGTGTTTTGAACCATTAGGTCTAGTGTTTTGAATGTACTAACAAGAAAAAGGTCTCAGGGCCCATTCAAAACAATCTACAAAAATAGCATTATATAAAATGTTAAAAATTTGTAACAGGAACATAAGCATCCTCGAAAACAATGACTGGTTCAACCAAATGAATTTAACTAAGTCATCGTTAGAGAGAAAAAAACAAAAAAACTATCCTTAACTAGTATTCTCATCAGTCTGGAGTTAGGGGTTTGGTATTTTCTAAAAGTGAAATCCAGGACTTTTTTTGCATGGTCCTATGGAATACTGAAAGGAACAATTGTCTTCAATTTTTCTCTCAGGAAATACCACCCCAACTCAATGGGAAAGCACAAGTGAGGTCATTTTTTTTTTTTTCCCTTGCTGGCTAAAACATTCCCCTGAGAAATTCCAGTCATTTCCTTATACCACTGTGGTTTGTCCTCGGCTTTTCCTTAAGATATTTTAAGAAATTCTTTACATATTCATCTTCTTTGGCACTTCTAGTGTTATAATGAGGCATTTGTTATAAACATTAGTGACCATAATCAGATTTTAGTGTGAAACCTTATATCGGCAAACTTGTGTAGGAAAGGGTAGAGCTGCAGACAGTGTTACTGAAGGAACAGTTAATACAATTTAAATAAAAAGGTTTATGGCTAATTTCAACTCATTTAGTGAATTGTAATTATATGATTACCTATATAACTTCCATCGGATGATATTTGAAAGATCAAAGTTAGTGAAAAGTCAGCATGTAATTAGTTTCTTGCTTTGGAGCATTAGGTAGAATTACTGCAAAGAGGCAAAACTATCATTTTATAGAGACCCTTAGGAGATTTATAATGACAGTAGACAAATATATGCATACAATATCAGTTGGTGTGCTAAAATTTAATTTTCAAGAGAAAATGTGGTTGAAGATGATCACAATACATGGGGATGTTCTTATTTTAATATTGGGGGATGTTATTATTAGAGAATCATATCAAAAGATATGTCACCAGGGAGAAAATATCATTTATAAATCACTAATGAGTAGCAAACAGTGTTTAGCTTGGAGGGATGAGGCATCTCTTCACAATGTGCATTTATGATCAAACACAAAAGATCAAGTACAGAAAGAATAGTGGATCTATATTTTATTTCATTCTGCTAAGGAATATTTTTCTGTAGGTAAAGGAAGAGTTTCGGTGCCTACATCACGTTTCCCTCTCACTGGGAAAAGATTTCTGCAATTATTGTATCTAATTTGGAACTTAATCACTAAGATAATGCATGATGGTACAGATTAAGAATTGTATAGATTTTATTTATGTGCTTAGAGTCATACATAGCTGAGCCAGTAGTTCTTCTGGGAGAACACACCAGGAAATATAGTGACTGACAACAGATATCCACTGGGGGCTTTGTTGAGATAGCTTGCTTTTAAACTGATCGTGAATTCAAATGATTGTCAAACTCTATAGTGAAGATCTTTGGGCCTCCAATCGCCCATTTTTCAAGGTGCTAGAGTAAATGTAAAATTATTTTCTAAGGAAAAGTTACGGTCTCAGGTAAATTCAGTCTTCTGGCTACCTCGAAGCAGAAGCTGACTTGTCTTCAGGGAAATTATGAGTCTTCATTAAGTTCCTCATTCTTTAGTGAGAGGATATCAACCCCTTTGTCTCAGCTCAACTGACTATTAAAACTTCTCTCTCCACTCCTAATTGGAAACCTAGATGAACCACTGTCCAGGCCAGTAAACAGTCTGGAACCATCCTTTTTAATGATGCATATGTGGTTCATCCTTTTTTTTTTTTTTCTGGAACATTTCATATTTACCTCTGATCAACAGAAAGTTGTGACCCTAAGTCATACTATTCTTTGGTTCAAGCCTATCAAAGAATAGTGATAAGCTAGAGCCTTTAAAATACTTAAACACTGCCGTAGAGTCCTTGTTACTCATATCACTGAGCATCCTTAGGGCCACCTTCACTAAGCACCACAAAGTAATTGGCCTAAAACAACAGAAATTTGTTGTCTCACAGTTCTGGAGGCTAGTAGTCTGAATTCAGAGTGTTCACAGGGCTGTGTTCTCTCCAGTCTCTCTCAACTGCTGGTAGACCCAGGCGTTCCTTGGCCTAACTCCAACTCTACTATCATCATATGACCGCCTTGCCCCTGTGTCTGTCTCTCTGTATCTTCTATTTTATAAGGAAACTAGTCATCTAGGATCAGGACTCACCCTACTGCAGTACGACCTTATGTTAACTGAGAACATCTTCAAAGACCTTTATTTCCACAAGGTCATGTTCACAGATACCAGGAGTTTAGATTTCAACAAAAAGTGGGGGTATACAATTCAATCCATAGCAGAACCCTTGGAGATTTTTGTTTGTTTTTTATAGCAATATCTATATTAGTGCTTCTCCTAAAGAGCTGGTTTGCTTTTATCTTATGGGCAGTATCCATTTTGTAACTTTCTTGTTTCCCTATTGATGTTAACTTCCAGAAATTTTAGTCAAATTTGTCATCCACAAAGTACAAAGGACTTAATGATACACATTTGTGATTCTAATCTTCTTTGTTTCTTGTAATGTCCCTAGCTATGTTGTTCTTTTCCTATAACCTTTCTCACTTCTTTCTAACTTGCCTTATCTTGCTGTGTGGTATGTGTCTTTGTAAGTCATCTTAAATCTTTCTGGGAACCAATGGATATAATAAGTGAAATAAAATTATTGTAGTCTAGAGCCCACGCAGCCTGGTTTGTTTGCATTAACGAATAAACCAGGCAGATCTTCGGGGGAAATCAGATAGGCCAATTCTCAAGTTTTCTGTGGTTTCTTTGTGAAGTGCTTCTAATTCCTTCAGGATGTCCCGCACCAATTCAGTTGATGCTTAGCAATGATAGGTTGGCTCAATAGAAAAGGATAAACAGAGGCCTGGAATATCAAGAAGATAAGGATTCAAAGAACAGAGAAGGATATTCACAGGAAAGTCCTAGGAGCCTTCAGGCAAGGAGCCAAGAATATACAATAATAGCAGTGTAGATCTAGAGAGGAAGTATTTTAGAGCAATGTCTTATTTATTGCCAGGTGGGCTCCCCTCTGTTGCTGTGAAGAATCACTAACCTCCCTTAAATAAATTCCTGTTGCTGATTACTCTGACAAAACCAAAACCCATTGTCGTTGAGTTGATTCCAACTCATAGCAAATCCATAGGACACAGTAGAACTGCCCCATAGGGTTTCCAAGGTTGTAATCTTTATGGATGCAGTCTGTCACATCTTTCTCCTGCAGAGTGGCTGGGAGGCTCAAACTGCCAACCTTTTGGTTAGCAGCCGAGCACTTAAACAACTGGGCCACCAGGGCTCCTGCTGATTACTCTGGAGGATGCTAAATAGAGTTGTCCATGTGTGAAGCTCTTGATCACAACTCAACACCTGCAACAGAGAGCATGTACCCTCAGACTTTATTTTTGTTTTGTTTTATTGTATTGTAAAATATATACAACAAAAAGTTTGTCACCTTAACTATTTTTAAGTGTACAATTCAGTGGTGTCAATTACATTCACCACTTTGTGCAACCAGCACCACTATCATGGTTAAGAGCTCAGCTGCTAACCAAAAGGTCAGCAGTTTGAATCCACCAGCCGTTCCTTTGAAACCCTATGGGGCAGTTCTGCTCTGTTCTATAGGGTCGCTATGAGTCAGAATCGACCTGACAACAATGGGTTTGATTTGGTTTTAAGCCATAACTCCCCATTACCCGCTCTCCCTAGCCCCCGGTAACCACTAATAAACTTTGACACTATGCATTTGCCTATTCTAGATATAAGTGGGATCAATTCCCCAGACTTTTGATTTGGACTCATACTCACACCCCTGTTTATTGTCTTGGCCACAGCACTTTAGTACATATGGTCTCTCTCCCTCAAACAGTAGTTACTTTTGTTCTACTTCAGTTGAAGATATTCTGGACTATGGTGGGCTGTTTCTTTGGTTTTCCCACTAAAATGAATTCCATTTACTTCATAGACCCTATATTTTACACCAGACACAATCCCAAACACTTAACTAAACTTGGTGAAAATCATTTTGTATTCCAATTTTAAGATGACAAGAATGATTTGTAACAACAGCTTGACCCAAGTTAAGTGGGCAGGGTTGGATATCATCTCCAATGTTCTGGTGAAAGAATGGGGCATCCTTTGTTGGACCTGTTTGGCAAAACGGCAGGTGATGGGTGGGAAAGCCTTCTGGCTGAATTTCAAGCCAAGACATGCAGCATGTCTAGCAAAGCAATGGATGTAATCATTTTGATGTAATCATTTTAGAATTTACCAACTGTTGTAAAACTAGTCTGTGCTATTAGAGAACAGAATAGAAGCCACCTTACAGTCTGGAAAAGTGACTAGAGCTGGAAGGTGGGATCTCTGGGGTCACGTTAATGTTCTGTTTCTTGATCTGTTTACTGGTTACAGGGTGTGTTCAGTTTGTGAAAAATCATGGAGTTGGACATTTATGATGTGGTCATTTTCATATATGTATGGTAAAAGGATTTTACAAAGTTATGACCAGAAACCTGGGATAAACAGGCAGTCTTATACATTGCTAGGGAGAGTGTCCATTAATATAACTCCTATGGAAGCAATCTAGCGTATCCTTCAATTCAACAAGTTTCCTTTTTGGAATTTCTCCTACAGGTAAAGTTGCACACATAAAAAATGCTGTACAGTAGGAACATTTACTGCAACATTGTTCATAATATAAAAAATAAGAAACAAACTAAATTGCCATCAATAGAACCAGTTGCATAAAGAATGGCACATTTATATAATGGAATGCTGTGCTGGTGTTTAAAATGAAAAATAAAAAATAGGAATCTTTACAAGTACTGATTTAGAAAGATCCCAAGGCATATCCGGTGCAAAAGAGTATATATTTGTGTATATTTAAAAGGAGGGGAATTACATGTTCATATTTATTTATGTTCAAGGGCACCCAAGAAGCTGAGTGAGGTGACTTTATTAGTAAATGCAAATGTGGTGAAATTGTTACTGTAGGGCTTGTGTTGCCACTCAGTGTGAAAAAATTTGTAGAAGAACTAAAGAAGAAAAGAGTTTTCACTTACAGCTTAACCTTCACCAAGGTGAGCCGTGAGTCAAAATTCCCAGAAACCCTCCAGTCTTGTCTCAGAAATGTCAAGGGAGAGATGTTGGTTCCTTACTGTAAAGGGCCCATCTTCCCTGCCTCAAGAAAGGGGCTGAGGAGCTGGCTTCTCACATCCTCTCCCAACTGCCCCTAGTTCCCCTCCTTTTCTCTTTAGCTCTCTTTGGCCTTCAATGAATGAAGGAGAAGTTGAGTGTACAAAGTTTGTTGTTATTTACCTGATGAAGAATGTAACTCTTTTCCATACTGTCCTATTGGTTATGGGACAGACAGACCCAGAAAGAGCCCTCTGCAAACTGTAGCCCATTCTCCTCTTAAACAGTGAAAAATCAAGGCCCTGATTTCTGTGGTAACCTGCCCAAGGCCTCAGGTGGTATCTCACCCAGAACACAGGCCCAGGTTCCCTGACAAAGTACAAGGTTCTCTCTAGTACACTGTTGAGCGTACAGGGAGCTTTGTTCAGTGAGAGGAGAGACTAATTTACTGGAGGTACCACTTAATGCACTGAATAAACCACAGAAGCCCTTTCGATATCATTCAGACTCCGGATAATATGAATGTGAATACTTAAATGAGAATTCTGTCCTCTCCTGGGACAGTGGTCAGCCAGAAGTTTCATGGGATTAATGCCATATAAACTCCTAGAAGTTAAAGAAAGAACTACCAATGGGGTTCCAAGCTAGCTGGTAGAGGTCTTTCTTTTAGATTGAAGGGAAGGAAGGAGAACGAAGTCAGCCTCAGTAGGAAAGTGAATTGTGCATATCATATATAGATACAAAAAATCTTTTTGCAATATTTTAAAAAAGTGAAAATTTAAACCCAGTGTGATAAATAGTCTCCATTTCCCATGCCTACATTGACTGCTCATTGTTGAGGAGTTTGAGGTTGCATCCAGCTGCAGGTAAGAGTATCATAATAAATTGATGATGTCTGCCATGTGCATAGTTTCAGAGTGTGCCTGAATAGCACTGTATACAATGGAAGCTACCTTTACTCATCCCCACTGACTTTTTAGCACGTATTATTTCTGAGGCACCAGTGGCATAATGACATTTAAGGTAACTTGTCCTCTTGTGTGGTGCAAATGGTTAATGCACTCAACTGCTAGCCAGAAGGTTGGATTCAAGTCCACCCAGAGGCGCCTCCGAGGGCCTGATGATCTGCTTCTAAAACATCAGCCATTGACAACACTATGGAGCACACCCCCACTCTGACATACACAGGGTGGCCATGAGGTGGGGCTGACTCGACGGCAAATAGTTATCATAGCATTTTATAGCAAAGGTTGACGCTCAAACAGAAAATTATAAGAAAGTCCAATCAGATCCTAAATAAGATCTTCAGCAACTTATTTATGATTTCTTACTTTCTCTTTGAAATCAAAAGCGCAAGTCACTTCTATCATCAGTTCAATTTAATCAAACATATATTTACTGAAGAAAATTAGGGAGCATGGTGTGCCAAGCAATCCAATCTATCAGTTGTCTCAAAGTCTGCAAAAACCCCTTTCTGGAATGAAATGCATTCCCCTTCTTTGTCTCCATTGTCTCCCTCTTCCTCCCATTTTCCCCATCATGCAAACTTCAGGCTCTACATAACACAGCAAATTTTATCAGAAATTCCACATTTAAGGATTGTGGCATGTGGTTCCCTAAAATAGAAGGCTTTGTGACCTTTTTCAAAATCCTCCTCATTCCATATATCCTTCCCAGATACACAGCCCATTCTTTCTGTCGAAGGGAACAGAGTAAAAAATGCACAGCCAGCAAGAGGCTTTGGAGCTCAGCGGGGTCCTGGTGGATGCATGCATATACATGGGATCAGGGGCGAACCGGATGGACCGTCTATCCCAGTGAGTGAAAGTCTTAAACCGAGATTAACCTTGAAGCTCAAATTAGATAAAAACAAATAGAAATTTCTCCACAGGAATAAGAGCTTAATATAAAGGAAAAGTATTCCGTAGCCCACATAACTTTAATTAAGATGAAAGGGTTTATGAGTATCTGCTTCCTCGACAATCTTATGTTTAAAGATGTGTGTTGAGCTCAGCATGAAGGAACTAGTCTATGCAGCTCATTATTCACTTTTACAAGGGCCTGCTTTGGGAGCTCTTCGTGAAGCTCTGACTTTCGCTTCCAACTTTCTCTCCAAGCAAGCCTTCCTCTAGGCCTTTGTTACATTCTCAGGGAATCTGTCGACCTCTTTATTGCAGCTGTGGTCACCTCTTTCAGCCCAGGCACCTTCTCCAGTTGAGGGCAGATGTCAACAAGAGCAGAGACACCCACTTCTCCCAGTGACTGCAACCATGTGTTGGAGAGTAGGTGTGGCTGGTGGGTTGTACAATTTCTCCCATGGAAATCATTAAGACAAGTTGTTGTTGTTGTTGTTTTTAATAGAGAAAATCTAGAAAGTATAAGCGGACCCACAGAGAAGAAAATAAATACATAAACACATTGAAAGACTAGAAAAATCTTCACTGAAGTTGTTAAAAGACTGACTGGAAAGTTTTCGGCTCATCTTCAACAATATAGTTCTGATACTTTAGATAGGCATCCATCTATTTGTTTCTGTGTTTGTAAAGCCTAACCAAGTGTCAGTATTTATCATGAAACTTGTAAGGAACAGGTGCTCTAGGCATATTTCTGGAGCGTCTAGAAGAGAAGTGAAATGCATGGATGTTGGCGTCCCAGATGTGCACTGTCTTGGCTCTGCTACTTAATGACTGTGTCATGAGGCATCCATTACTTGCCTTCTCTCAGTCTTAATTTCTATTGGTAAAAATGAGAAGAATGGTAGCAATTACTTCATACAGTGTAAGCAATAAATTAGATAATACGTATAAATTACATATGTGCCTGACTCATAATAAGCATGTCAATAAATGGCAGCTGCTATCTTTGTATCCTTTAAGAGAATTTTTTCTACTTGCCATCAAGTCAGTTTTGACTCATAGTGACCCCATATGTGTCAGAGTAGAATGGTACTCCATAGGGTTTTCAATGGCTGATTTTTCAGAAGTAGATCACCAGTTCTTTCCTCTGAGGCACCTCTGGGTGGACTTGAACCTCTAACCTTTTGGTTAGCAGCCAAACAGGTTAACTATTTGTACCACCCAAGGACTCCTATTAAAACTAAACCAAACCTGTTGCCATCAAGTTGATTCCAACTCATAGTGACCCTGTAGGACAGAGTAAAGCCGCTCCATAGGGTTTCCAAGGAGTGGCTGGTAGATTTGAACTGCCAACCTTTTGGGTAGCAGCTGTAGCACACCATAGTTCTTAACTACTGTGCCCAAAAAACATACATACAGGAAATATTTTCAGATGGTTTAGCTTCACTCCTTCTAGGTAGGATCTTGGGTAAATTATTTATTTAAATTATTTATTATTCCACATCTGTAAAATGGGGATAATATTTACCTGTTTTGGAGGGGGTGTTGTGAAGATTAATAAAAAATAATATGCACAGAGATCCTGGAAGTAATAAAATCTCAATAAATGTGAGCTATTAGTGATTGTTATTAAAAGCAGTCTACCATGTTTTAGGTAAGTGCTGTTTTTGGGAATCCAGGATGTGAGTGATATCTTTGTACTATTGTCTTCACGGACCCAGATAAAGTTGGTCTGCAAAATGTAGGGACTGGACTCTATGCATAAAAGTAAGAGAGTAAAAGATCAGAAATTATAGTACTTGCCCAACTGGTTTGTGTGTGTTTGTGATTAAAAAAAAAAAAAAATTTAGGGACTGGACTCTATGCATAAAAGTAAGAGAGTAAAAGATCAGAAATTATAGTACTTGCCCAACTGGTTTGTGTGTGTTTGTGACTAAAAAAAAAAAAAAAAAAAAAAATGTGGGATGGTATATAATCAAATAAATAAGTCTAGGAAATAATATATACCAACTCCTCCCAACAGACTCACCCTCCGCTCTTTAAAGATTCATGATGCTTGTTTCAAAAACAAAGCAAAAATAGTTCACAATAAATAAACTTACAGAGCCTTATTTCATCTTGTGTTTTTCAGTCTTATTTTTCCTGTAATACATTTTACTGGTAGGGACTGATTAAAACATACCCTGCTAGTTCATGAGTATAATCAGTAATAAAATATTCTGATGTGTTCAAATCTGACTGTCTTTTCTGATTCTGGAGGAACAACAATTTCTCACAATTTTTTTTTTGTTAGTTTTTTGTTTTTGTGAATGAACATCTTACAGAGATGTTACTCAAAGCATTGTTTGCATCAAATTTAATGACATACAATAGGTTGACACCCAAACATTCCTTGCTCAGTGATCCAGTTCACAAGGTCCTCTTTCTAGGGCAGGAATAACAAATATCTCCAAACGCCAGGTAACATAAAGGATTAAGCTTGTCAGATGCTTTCATAGTCAAAATATCAGAACAGTCTCTACTTCCTTAAAAAAAAAAAAAAAGCTTTCTAACATTTTCTTAAAGCACCTAGTGTTCTGTTTTCTCACTTTTGGCCAATGCATTCTCTACATAGGAACATTGCACAATTGCAATGGTAATTATGATTCCAGGTAGTAGAAATCTAAAATGTCAATGAGGAATTGAAGTAGCTTAGCAATCTCTATTATATTTCCTTTTGGATTTTATTTTCCCCAACTTATTCCATATGCAATGATAAGTTGCAATTGTCACTTGCCTAGAGTAGCAAGAAGACAATAAGGAGGGGCAGGGACTATAGCAAACTGAACACACATGCCATCTTAATAAGGGAGCTGCCACTCAGACCCAGCCAATTGATGCCAGGTGTGAGTGTGGGCTCTGTGTTTCCAGATCTTTGGATTTTTAAAGAGAACCTGAAATTCCACATTTTGTGTGAAATCTCCCAATTTTTCCATCTTTGCTGAAATTGTTAAATACACACACTGTGGTGGTTAATGTTGTGTCAACTTGCCTAGGCCATGATTCTCAGTGGTTTGGCAGATATTATGTAATCATCCTCCATTTTGTGATCTGATGTGAGCAGCCAATCGGTTGGAAATGGAATTTCCTTGGGGGTGTGGCCTGCGTCCAATATATATGGATGTTCTGTAAATCTTGCTCACTCTCAATCCTGTATTCATCTCATCCTCTGACCTCTGGTTCTTGGGATGTAAGCCAGCAGCCTGCTGCTTGACCGGCAGATTTTGGGTTTGTCAGCCCCTGCAACCACCTGAGTCAGGAGAAGCCTTCAGCCTGACACCTGACCCACAAATTTGGTAGTTGCCAGCCTCTATAATTGTGTGAGCCATTTCCTTGAAATAAATCTATGTATATTTATGGAAACTCTGGTGGCGTAGTGGTTAAGAGCTACGACTGCTAACCAAAAGGTCAGCAGTTCAAATCCACCAGGCGCTCCTTGGAAACTCTATGGGGCATTTCTACTCTGTCCTATAGGGTCACTATGAGTCAGAATCAATGCGACGGCAGCGAGTTTGGTTTTTTAATATATATATTTATATATACGCTTCACTGGCTTTGCTTCTCCAGAGAACACAGCCTAATAAGCACACATACAAGCATGCATGCACACACACATTTGTGGGCCCAGTGGCTACTTTATGATCACTTCCCAGGAGCATAGTACTATAGAAGGTTCTGATGGAATTAGAAGACACCAGGTACCCCGGAGAAACAATGTTAATTGTGAATCCAGGTAAAGTCTAATCATTTGGGTAACCTCAGCTCCTGGTCATAATCCCAGAACATGTTCAGCCCTTCCATTATAGATCTGAGGAGGAAGGGGTGCAAGTCTGATTTGTGCCAGGAAGTATTATGCTCTTAAAAATGACCAGTTTATTCATTTGTTTCCATAATATTTATTGAGTGCCAACTATTTCCCAGGTGGTGTTCTAGAACCTGGAATCCTTGGGTGGTGGAGGTGGTTAACATGTTCAGCTGCTAACTGAAAGTTTGGAGGTTCAAGTCCACCCAGAGACACTTCGGAAAAAAGCCAGGCAATCTATTTCCAAAAAATCAGTCATTGGAAACCCTGTGGAGCACATTTCTATTCGGAGTCAATTCTACAGCAATCGGTTTGTTTTTTTTATTTGATTCTAGAATCTGGGAAAGCATCAGGGAGCAGAACAAACCAGTCCCTTCTCTCACAGAGCTTAGGTTCTAATGGCAGGGTTGAACTAGTGACTCTGTTTACTCATTTGTAAAAACAGGAGTGTCACAGGTACCTCAAAGGGGGAATGGGAAGAGTATAAACGTAAATAAATATACGTTCATGGTGATAAGTGCTAAGAGGAAAAGTAAGGCAGGGTACTGGGTAGCGCAAACGGTTTGCACTTGACTACCAACCTAAACATTGTGGTTCTAACCCACCCACTGCAGAAGGCCTGGCAATCTATAAAAATGACAGCCAAGAAAATCCTATGGAGCACTTCTTTTCTGTAGCACATGGGGTTGCCATGTGTAGGAATCCACTTGACACCAGTGAGTTTGGTTTTTGTTTATTTGTTTACCGGGAGAGAATGATAGGGTCTGGGTAGTGGTGGAATTAAGAGTGACTAGAAGTCTCTGCTGGGGAGAAGGAGGCAAGCAGAGGAGAAGCAGACAATGCCCTGAAGTCCTATCGAGGCACAGAAAACTCAGCAGCGCCCACTCAGCTGGGAGCATAACATATACTAAGTCCTGGCTATGTGTTCAGCACTGTGCTATAAGCTTCACATTTAGTAACCCATTTCATCTTCATAGCAACCCAGGGAGGCAGGTGCTCTGATTATCCCTTTTAACAGAAAGGGAAGTAGAGATTGGAGAGTCTGAGTCCTTTGCCCCTATCACATGGCTCCTGAGTGATGGAGCTGGGATCCATCCAAGCAGCGTGAACCAGATTCTTTGGTTCTGGGTTCCATTCAGTTTTCCATTTGTTTATAGGGGTGTGGTGGAGTTGGTTAGGACTTGCTTTAGAATATCAAGAAGGAACCAAGAAAACCCACGCGTTATTTGACTCTTTCCTCCCTGACTCCCAGCTCCCACCACTCTCCCCACCAACACACACACGCACAAAGGAAAATAAGAAAAGGCACTTCAGTTTCTAAAGAGAATATAATACCAGAAATACAAAATACCAGTGAGTAATAAAAGTATGTTAGCTATTTCTATTATATTCCATTTTGGACTTTATTTTCCCCAGCTTGTTCCATACACGTTCAAATCTTACTTCAGTTTCTTCTACTGTTAATGAGTAAATTTGAAATTATCAAGTACTAAACTTTAAAAGGAGGCTGTGGGTGGCACTGTTAATACACTAGGCTTCTAAATGAAAAGCTGGAATTTTGAGTCCACCCAGAGGCACCTCAGAAGAAAGGCCTGGTGATCTACTTCTGAAAAATGCACCATTGGAAATCCTGTGGCACACAGTCGTTACTCTGACACATACAGGGTCACCATGAGTCGGAATCAACTTGACGGCAACTGGTTGGTTGGTAAGTTTTAAAAATAATTGGTGGCAGGATATAAAAAAATTCAAAGCTTATGGCGTTTTATGTTGGATTGAGTCCTGGTTACCTCACTTCTGCTTTCAAGTTATTCACCTTTTTGGTCTGACCATCACTCAGCATAGGCTCTGCTTCCTCATAAACCAAAAAAACACCAAACCTGTTGCCGTCAAGTCGATTCTGACTCATAGTGACCCTATAGGACAGAGTAAAACTGCCCCATAGACTTTCCAACTAGCACCTGGTGGATTCGAACTTCCAGCCTTTTGGTTCGTAGCCGTAGCACTTAACCACTACTGCCCCAAGGGTTTCCATCTCCTAATAGGTGCTCAATAAATGTTAAACCGAGAGGTTGAACCCTTAGCCTTAATCTATTTGTGCCTCAGTACAATTGTCTGTGTTCCCATGTGAATGTTTTCAAAATTCTTAGAGATCCTCAGACCGAAGTCGTTCTCTGACTATAAGGTGATGTTATTTATAATACCCAGCCTGTGGAATAGTGTTGCAATCAAAAGAATTTTCCTGCAGAGCAAAAAGCAGAAGGAACTTTTTATTCACTTTGTGCAAAAAGCCAAAATTAACATCTTTTTGCTTTTGCATTAGGTGTAGAATATTTTATTCAGCCCTGGGTTGGGAGTTTTTAGGATTTAAAAAAAAAAAAAAAATCATCTGTTGAACTAAGAGCTTCACTGCTCCTGTGAAGTCCATCATTTCCTGGTATTAGATACAGCTTTTCATTTAATTAATTTTAATACAGTAATTTATTTTTATATTTTCCTCTAATCTTGTCAACCCAATGTGGATTTTGCTTTTAATAAAGTACAGGGTAAGCTACTTAGAGTGGACTAATTGGGCAAAGCCTGACTTGCCCATCTGATCAGAACGGACATTTGGAGGAGGGTGGGGCTGGGAGAAGACAGACCACAGAAGAGAAGGAAACCCTAGCTCAGAATCCCCAGGGCAAGGAACAGAACTCACCAGCATGCCAAGGGTGTGGTTGGAACCTGGGTAGTACTCCGAGAGAGTCCAGAAAATTGATTGTGCAAGCAGCAACCCTAGCTATGAAGGCAGAGGCAGAGTGAGAGAGAAAGAATGTTATTCAGAGTTTCTGAATCTGGATTTCTGAAAGTGGATTGTAATTCACTTACAGTCCCATATGCAGTTCTTCCTGTGGCTCTGTCTCGCCCAACGAGACTGCTCATGTGTGCAAGCACGTGCACACTTTTAACAAGGGTCTTGCCTCTAGACCTTTATTCACTATCCTATGGTTAAATTACAGTTTTGTTTTCAAAGAATCCTGCCTTTCATTTCACTTTAGCATCCACCTTAAGCCAAGCCCATAACTGAAAAAACCCATTGCTATCCCAACAAGTCCAACTTATGGCAGCCCCACGTGTTACAGAGTAGAACTGCTCCAAAGGGTTTTGTTAGCTGTGACTTTGTGGAAGCAGATTGCCAGGCCTTTCTTTCAAGGCACTGTTGGGTGGGTTGGAGCCATCAACTTTAGATTAGTAGTTGAGCACAAACTGTTTGTACCACCCAGGTGCCTTACAGGTCCCTTGTTGTTGATGTTAGTTGCCATCAAGTCAATTCCAACTCATGAGACCCCATAAGGCATCTAGAGAATGAAATGTAATCCTTACTTTCCAGGGGGTTACATTCTATTGAAATAAAAACACCGAAGAAATCCTATAATTGTAGATGAGATGGCCCCAGACTAGTCACTCTGGAAACCATAAATGTTACCCTGCAGAATGATTCTGTACTCAACTAGACTAGTCAGATGTAGGGGTCAAGGCTACCAACTCTGGAGCTAGACTCCACCCCACTCCCTGCCATGGAGTCAGTTCCGACTCATAGACAACCTCATAGGGTTTCCAGGGCTGTAAATCTCTACAGACCCAGACTGCCACGTTTTTCTCTGCTGTGTTGGATGCTGGTGATTTTGAATCGCCAGCCTTTCAGTTAGCAGTCAATTGCTTTAACCACTGTGCCACCAGAGCTCCTTGGAGCTAGACTGCTTGAGTTTAAATCTTGAATTCACCACTCACTAGTTATATGATCTTGAGAAAGTTACTTAACATCTTTGTTCCTAGTTTTTCCACCTGTAAAATGGGGGATATAATAGCATCAACCTCATCGAGTTCTTAGAGGATTAAATGGGTTTATCTACAAAGGGTTTAATGTGTGACTGATACCATATGGTAAGCACTATATAACTGTCATCTATAATTTAGTATTTGTCACTCTTCTGGCTGCAAGTGACAGAAACCCAACTCAAACAGGCTTAAGCAATAGGGGGTTCACTGACTCACTTAAAAGTGCAAAAAAGAAAGTACAAATGCAAAACTGGATCTAGGTGTGCAAATCATGCCTTCAGATCCATTTCTCTCTCTCTCTGTCATGCCTTTCTATGTGTTTACTTTTCTCTCAGTCAAGTTCTCTCCCTTGCCTCCCCTCCAATGCCCATAGACTTCCAGCCTTCCAGCAACAACTCCAATGAAAACAGCCCTTCCTATAGCCCTGACAAAACTCCCAGAACTGTGTTTCACTGGACAGGCTTGAGTCACATGACTATCCCTAGAGTCTTCACTGTGAGCATTATAGTTCTCAAGCCAGACCAGGGCCACATGTCGTGTCTCCCACATGAGCCTAGAGAGAGAGAGTCCTTAGACTGAGAGTAGAGGCGTAGTGGTTTCCTAAGTACAAAGTACGGATTTAGTTACCAAATGAAGAGGAGCAGGATGCTAGACACATGCTAACTAATTTCCCTGGATGTGGTGGAGTGTAAGCAGTAATGAGGGGCATTCATCACAGGGACAGGCCCTGGTTTTTCAAGTGCTTTCCATTATGAAATATGTGACTGATTGTGTTTAAATGGCTCTTGTTAAAATACACATATACTTCTCTAGAATCTAACTGGTCACAAAATACCCAACCCACAGCCCCCCACCGCCTTCCCCACACACACCCTTTTCTGTTCTTTTAAAGCAGTTTAGGCTAAAGGCTACGCGTTGAGCTTGGGCAGCTGTTGCTTTAGGGATACAGCCACCTCATCTCTGTCACTCCCTAGGCCCCATTCACCCTCACCTAATTTTCCTTCACCCTGCCTTCTACCCTTCTGCGGAGGAGCCTCATTGATATCCTTCCTCACCAGCTCAGAAGCATTTCTATAGCCTCCGACTGGCCTCAGCTGACTACCTTGATGTTTCAGCTATGTAATTTAACATGAATTTGAACAAATAAAACTTCCTCCCGGGGAAGCCCTCCGATTTCATCTATCACTGCACTGTGTTACATGCTAATCCTAGAGAAAATGAGAAGAGGCTCACATAGAATGAGGGGAGACAGAGGAATGATGAGTACACGGCATTGGAGGAGGTGGGCATGGAGGAGTTATCAGGGATGAGCATGCCAGACCTGGGGCAACCCCATGAAAAGAAAATGGAACAGCATAGGGAATATGCCTGAGGGTCACGTGGCAGCTAAGCCAACAAAGGCCATTTAATGAACACCTCCAGTAACCAAGACAGAAGAGCCACATTAGCTGTTCTTCTAACTGCATGTTGCCTTTGGATGAGTCAGCAAAAGGATGATCCCTGGCCCCGAGACCACCACTTCTTCCCAGCTAGTCTGCAAGATCATTTTTTCAGAGACCCAGAATGCTCATAACCTTATTGTTGTTGTTAGCTGCCATGGAGTCAGCTCTGACTCATGGTGACCCCAGGTACAACAGAACAAAAGCTGCCCAGTCCTGCATCATCCTCACAGTTGCTGGCATGTTTGAATCCATAATTATGGCCATTGTGCCAATTGGTCTCACCCTAGTTGGCCCTCTACTTCACCAAACATAATGTCGTCCTCCAGTGATTGGTCCCTTCTGATGGCATGTCCAAAGTAAACAGGTCAGACAGTGCTCTGTTGTGATCCATAAAGTTTTCACTGGCTAATTTTCAGAAGTAGATTGCCTAGTCTGTCTTTGTCCAGAAGCAGGATTGAAACCTGTCCACCGTGGTGATCCTGCTGGTATTTGAAATGCTGATGGCGTAGCTTCCAGCATCACAGCAACAGTACGACAAACTGACAGACAAGTAGTGGTATACCACTTCTAAAGGACAGGGTTAGGTAGGCCTGTGTCGTGGTGAAACCCATGTCTATAAATGCATATATATTGCCATCCAATTGAAAATGTGTTGTTAGGAAAGATCCCTTTGAGATCGTCGAAGTTCGAATGACAAGGAGCCACTATGTGACAATGATGAAAGAACAATCCAGACAAAGAGGGCAGTTAGTGAAAAGGTCCTAAAGAGAAGTCAGCATTAATTCATTCATAGGTCCATTCTACAAATACTTATTGAGTCTTATTACATGCCAGGCCGTGTTCCCGGCATTAGGATTGAACAGTGAACCAAACAAAAGATCTCTGCTTCATGACACTTACACATTCTAGGGGCAGAGTCAGGCAATAAACAATAAGCATAATAATGAAGTGATATTTCTTGTTAGAGTAATAGCTGTTATAAAAAAAGTACATGGTAGGGGGGAACAGAGAGAGCAAGTGACAGGGTGTGGGGAAGTCCAGTGACAGATGACAGTATTAAGTAGAATAGTAAAGGTAGATCTCAATTAGAAGAAGTACTGAACAAATGGTGAGGAGTTAGCCAAGCAGTTATCTGGAAGAGAGAAGCAGGCGAGGAACAGCCAGCACAAAGGCCTTCTGACAAGAACGCACCTGGCATGTTTCAGGAACAGCAAGGAGGCCGGTGGGTAGAGCAGAGTGATCAAGGGGAAGGTCAGAAAGTTAATGGGTGAATCAGATCATGCAGGGCTTGCAGCCAAAGGAAGAATTTTTACCTTACTTGGACTGAAATGTGGAGCAATCATAAATTTTGAGCACAGTCATTGACCAGTGACTGTAACAGGGCGAGCGTAGAAGCATGGAGAACAGTCAGAAGATTGCTACAGTAACCCAGGCAAGAGCTGATGGTGGGTTGGACCAGGATCATAGGGATGGTGTAAAGGTGGTGGGGCTGGTCTGGCTCTGGACGTTTTGCAAATAGAGTCAGCAGGACATCCTTGTGGGTTGTATATGGGACATAAGAGAAAAAAGGAGTCAAAGATTACTGGCCTGATCTAGTGGAAGAATGGAGTTGCCATCGGTTGAGAAGGCTGACAGTAGAACAGCTTTGGTGATGGGAGGAGGCGGAGCTCCTGGGGTTCAGTTTTGGTCAGGTTGTTGTCAAGATATTATTGCCTCCGAGTAGAATGTTAAATAGGCTGTTGGGTATGAGAGTCTAAAGTTCAGGACACGGTCTGACATTTCAAGCCCTAGGACTTGGTGATAGAGAAAGGAAAGCAAGGCCAAGGGCTAAGCCTGGAGGCACCCAGCATTAAGAGGTTGGATGAAGAAAAGGAGTCTGGGAAACAAAGGAATCTGAGAAACAGCAACCAGTTGAATAGGAGGAAAATAAAGTTTGGCGTCCTAGAGGGCAAATGGAGAAGTGTGGCAAAGAAGAGGCAATGATCACTATGTTGGATGCTGTGGATAGGTTAGATAAGAGGACTACAGAATGGCCATAGGATTTAGCAACATGAGTTTGAGCAATTCTGACGGGGTGGCAAAGGAGGAAACCAGATTGAAGTTAGTTTAAAAGAGAATGGGAAGAGGGGAATCAGAGAGAGCAAATATAGACAACTCTTCCAGGAGCTTTGCTAAGATGGGAAACTAAGGACATAGACAGAAATATTGATGAAAATTGTGTAACATGGTGGATGTAATTAACATGACTGAATTGCCACACTTTAAAATGGTTAAAATGACAGATTTTTGGTTATGTAAATTTTACCACAATAAATTTTTCTTTTCACTAAGAAAACAAAATGTATAGAACAGTAGTAGACAGGGCAAGTGTGACCCAAAGAACGCTCTCTCTCTATATATATACATACATACATACATACACATATACATATATATACACACACACATACTTATACACGTGTATATATATGTGTGTGTGTGGATATATATAATACGTATTCTTTTTAACATGGGAGAAACAGTAGCATTTGTATGTGGATGAGTGTGATCCAGTAGAAAGGGAAAATTGATGATGTAGAAAAAGAAGGCAGCATTGCTAGGGTAATGCCCTTGAGAAGGTGAAAGGGGACGGACGCTAGTGTACTGGTGAAGGGACAGCTATAGATAAGAACATGGAAAGTCTATGTGTGGTAATAGGCAAGTAGGCAAAGTATGCGGTTGCAGAGGCTGGTAGGTGAGTATATGGGTTGGTGGCATCTGTTGAAATTCTCTTCTTGTTGTTTTCGTTTGCTGAGTAGGAAGCCAGCAAGCAGTGAGCAGGGGGTGGGGAGGGAGAGCTGGGAGTAGAGAAGAGTGAAGGTGTGAGAGTGGTGAGTACGAAAACTGGGGAAGTTTAGTGTGGTGGCCTGCCAGCAGGAAGGGCCCACCTGGGGCTCCCGGTTTCCTGGAGGCCAGTGTCCCTGTAACATAGCCCTTAGTGGGGCAATGACCATGGGATGATGTCAGGGGAACAGGAGGGGAATAGGTCAGGTAGAAGGAGCCCTGGTTGCACAATGGTTAAGTGCTCAGCTGCTAATTGATAGGTTGGCGGTTCAAAGCCACCAGCTGCTCAACAGGAGAAAGATGTGGCAGTCTGCCTCTGTAAAGCTTTAAAAAAAAAAAAAGAAAGAAAGCACTGCTGTCGAGTTAATTCTGACTCATATCAACCCTATAGGACAGAGTAGAACTGCCCCATAGCTTTGGAAACCCTATGGGGCAGTTCTGCTCTGTCCTATAGGGTCGCTAATGACTTGGAATCGATTTGACTGGCAGTGGGTTTTTTTGGAGGTCAGGTAGGATTTGGTAAACCTTGATAAAGAGTTTGGATTTTATTCAAATGGGAGAATTTTTTAAACTCTTTGCGCTTCTGTTTTTCACTTCTGACAAAATTAGGTAAGCATACATAACCTTTCAACTCTAAAACTCTTGGCCCTGTGTGAAAGCAAGAATTAATTCTTAAGCATTCATTAAGCTAACAGTTCAGTTCACCAGATTACTAGGCGTTTGTTAGAAAGTAAAATTTCTCATCCACACATTTTCCCTTTCATTCTTTGAACATCTTCCAGTTTTGCTCTGATACGTTGGCCCTCGAACTGCCCACTCTTTCTGGGGCTTGCTTTATGTATTCAACTCTTAAAAGTTTTCACAGAGAAAGCAAATAGAGCTCAATCATTCAACATGTATTTCCTCAGCAGAGATGGTGAGCCTAGCACTGTGAAGTTATCTTCAGCATCTTTCGAATACTTTGCAAGAAAATGAAGGTTAAAAGATTAAATGTGAACTTACTAAAAATTGATGGGCAAGTCTGAAACTGGAAATGAATATTGCTTCAGCTTCCAGACTGTTATCAAGGCGGGCATTTTTATTCTGCAGAGATTTTTTTTTTTTCCTACTTGTTTCTTAATATTTTCAGGTAAAGTCTTTTTCTCTTCTTGTAAGGATACTGATCATAGCATCATTTACCCTGGAAAAATTACCAGAATCCTATATATCCAAAACATTTTAATCATAAAGTACATCATAGATATGATGGAAAATGGAAAGCCATTTAACAATTCTCATTTTTTAAAACTCTTTAGTGACACGGGAGGATCCTTATGGTGTAAGTGAAGCATGTAGTAGAACAAAATGTTATACTGTGATCTCAATTTTTAAGTGAATGTGGTTTTTTAACTTTACAAGCTGGGAGGAAATATATCATAACATTTTGCAAAGCAGTAATTCTTTCAATGTAGTAGGGTTATGAGTGTTTTTTTAAATTTAAAATTTAAATAAAATTTAATTTTTTAATTAAAATATTAATTTAAATTAAAAAAAATTTTAACATTGAAATTGTTTTCCATAATGAACATATATTCTTTTCATAATAAAATTAAAATTAAATTTTCTGAGACAGTAATTTCTCTTGTGCCTGGAGAGAATTAGTGGTTGAAAAAATTCCAGTGTTTTTTCTCTCCTAATAGAGATGTCCCCCTCAAATACTTAAGTGGGCTAGAGCAGGCTGACTAAGGTTCACACATGTTAGAACACAGGACTCCTTGAGCCACTTTAAAAAAAGTTTTTTTTTAATTTTTTTGAAGACGTAATGACTTCAATTTAAATTTATGTAAAATAATATGCAGGAAAATGAGCGATTGGGGTTTGGAGGCAAAATACAAAACTATGCTAGGCCTCAGATCTTGTAAAATTATAAATGCCCTTGTCATTCCTTTCTCTGTTTAATTTGATCATTTGTTTAATAATTATTTGAGGGCCTGTTGTTTATTTAACGAACACTTATATAGCACTTACTGTATGCCACCATTGTTTCTAAGTACTTTAATTTATATATATAACTTAGTCTAGCTCTTGTAACAAACTTAGAAGGTAGATTATATTATTATGTCTATTTTATAGACGAGAAATCGAAACACAGGGAGGTTATGTAGTTTGCCCAAGGTGACATGGCTAACAAGTGTCAATGCTGAGATTCTAACCCTTGCAGCAAGCCTCTGGAGTCCATACCCCTAACCCCATACTGTGCCACCGGGTACTGTGCTAGGCTCTTGGTTTCACTTGCTACTATACAGCAAGGTACACCAAGTGCCTGTCCTTGGGGAACATGCAGACATTAGTCTGATAATCATGCAAAATCATGGAACTGCAAAATATAATAAACCTGTGAAGGAAAATGTTTTCTGGAATTCTCCATTTACATGTTTACAAGGCTTTAGAGAAATCCCATGCCTGAGGCACATGGGTGTCTTCTCAGCTGCAGGGATAGCAAGCTGACATCTCAGATACTGAGGAGAATTTAATCCCAAGACAACAGAGTATCAGAAGTCCCTGGATAGCACAAATGGTTAAGTGCTCAACTAACAGCTGAAAGTTGGGGGTTCCAACCCACCCAGAGGTGCCTTGGAAGACAGGCCTGGATACCCGAAAGGTCACAGCCCTGCAGACCCTATTGAGCACACATGAGTGGGAATCGACAGCAGGGCAACCAACAACAGTAACAGAGTGTAAAAACCAGGGACCCCATGCTGACAGAATTCCACCTTTTGTAAAGAACTATGAACTGCTTTCAGGCATAACCACCTGTTTTGCAGAACATCCCAAGATGGTTGCCAAGTTATTCCTGAACCTCAGAAGACTGTGTTCTCATGTGCGTGGAAATCTCATTCATCTCAGCCTTTATAGAGCTTCTGCCAAATTCTTTAAAAAAAAAAAAATCCTTGACCTGCATCTTCTACCCTGTGGGCCTCTACAATGAGGCCCTGAACTCGCAACCACAGTTGACTGGACAAGAAGGAATTTGTACTAATTTGCTTTCTATCAGATTCATTTCCTGGGAATTTGGAATGGGGAGCAAGAGAAATTTCATTTCTCCATGAGAAATAGCTATTACCTCTGAAAGTGAGCATTATTGGGGGCCTTGTTCTGTCTGCATTGTATAGCAGATAAAGCCGTTCTGCCAGGGGAAAGAAACTGAAGAAAATTCAGGGAGACAGTCAACAAACAGAAGCCAAGAGAGGGCTGTGTGGCTTACAGACTGCCTTTGGGTTGCTGGGTCTATTACTTTCTGAGGCCCAGCAGATTTCTTGCCCAGGTATCCATGAGACACTTCTGTATCACTATCAGGCATTTTGCATCCTTGGCTTTTTATTCCATTGGTTGGTTTTGCTTAAACCAAGCTCAGCTACTTTTAACTGGCACTGAAGAATCGTTAACTATTATGTTGTTGGGTGCCACCGAGTCACTTCCTACTCATGGTGACCCCATGTGCTACAGAGTAGGAGTGCCCCATAGGGTTTTCTAGGCTATACTCCTTACAGAACCAGATCGCCAGGTCTTTCTCCCACGGAGCCATTGGGTGGGTTCAAACCGCGAACCTTTCAGTTAGCAGTCCAGGGCTTAAAAGTTGTGCCATCAGTGCTCCTTAACTAATATAGTGACTTTAATAATTCAAGGAGGAATTGACTGATGGATAATCTTAACATTTGAATGGTGGCCTGAATTAACATGTCTATGTGTGCCTGCGCGCACACACACTCGTTTAGAATTAGCTGCACGAGATATCATATCCACGTGCCTAGTTATAGACATGCACATAGATCACCTCTTCTCATTACAGCGACAAAATTGTCAAGCCGGAAGAAGAGAAAGCAAATAAGTTTTAGTCTGAGAAAAACTAGCAGGCATTTCCTAGAAATAGCTCTGACCCAAACTCAGCCAGAGCAGATTCAAGCGGAGGGATATAAACAGAAATCACACCCTGACTACTATAATTAAACTAAACTAGATTTTAGAGGAAATTCTTCTTTGTGAGAAGCAAGGAATCTCTAGAGTGGTTCAATCTTCCTAAGGACTTAGGAATACTATTATCAAATTTGTGGTTTGCAGGCTGAAATCTTTTTCAAAACAAACTGATCAATGCAAAAATAAAAATCAGGAAATCCTTGTTATCAATGCTAAAATGCTGTTCATCCAGAGGTTACTGAGGTTCAAAAGCATTAGATATTCCCTGTAGACTGGAATCTCCACCCAACACATGTTTTAAATAATCATACATCTTTTGTCATTATATTTTTATCTTAATACTCTTGTATGTTCATAGTCCCTTTATCCATATTTTATCTACCTACTTTATATCTGAGTGTACCATTCATATCTGGAATGTGAGTCCCTGATAGTTTTAAGAGGATTAATATAGAGGAAATGGGCTTTATTAGTTTGGATTTGTTTTATTAGCATTCTACAGTTTGATTAGAATGAGAAAGTCGACAGAGTCTTGTTTGCCTATCAGAGGTAAAAACAACAGAAAATGAAATAAACTGAACCTCAATGTATTATTGATAGAACACAAAGACATTTTCCACGGCATCATTGTAAGTACAAAGGTCCTTGTGTGAGACAATAGAGGAGAACAAAGGCACTTTTAATTTATTTTTCCAGACCGTTTTTAATTCCTTTGCAGATACCTTTAGTTAAGCAAAGGGCATGCTCTTTATTTAAAGGGAATTTAGAGGAAGACACCAAAATATAACAAACAACTATATTAAAATATTTACCATTTGTTGATTTGGGACATAGAGTGAATGACAGATTTGAGCATAATGTTTGCAGAAGGAAAAAGAAAAAATTCCATAAGCATCTATGCTATTGTTTTGCTTGGATTTATGCAGAAAATACATCTGAGAAAAATGAAAATTAATCGGGGGGTGGGGAGGCTTCCTCTAAGAATATAACCTACAGTGTCAGCAGAACTTTTCAAAAGATTAGCAGTTAAGAAATAAGATGATTGGATTTTTTTTTTTAAGCTAAATTTTGCAAAATGAGTTGAGCTCTTTTGTGGAATGGCTAAATGACCAAATGGGTGTGGTCCTAGATAAATTCTTAAAATATATACATGCTTGTGTGCGTGTTACATGTTTCTCTTCCACCCTCATCCCCAGACCCCAGGATATGATAAATTCAGTACTGGTTACAGGTTAGGGGACGCTCCCTGGAATGGCTACTTTGAATAAAGACATATGATTAGCTAATATCCTTGGCAGGTCAAAGAACAATATATGTGGAAATCAATTAGAAGCTTTCACTTTTTTTTTTTTTTTTTTTTTGGTAATTTTGGGTTTGAGAATTCTAGCAAATGGAATAAGGATACTATATGTTAGTTAAATTGAAAATGTAATAAGAGATGTAGCCCACCAATACAGAAACTATTCTACTTGCTTAGTGAGAGAAGCCCTCCCATAGAGGAGAACTGTTTTTAGGAATGGAAGACAATGAAATAATACTTGAGCTGTTTGATCTAGGAATTAAGATAATGTGAAGCCCAGAAATATCTGTTCTAAGGAAATGGGACTAGGCACTCTGGACATAAAAAAATGCCTATTTTTTTCATAATGCTTTAGCAATCTGGTGGAATAATGAAAGAGCACCCACTTTGTAATCAAACAAACGAGGGTTTCAATACTGACTCTCCCACTGAACAGCTGGATTCATAGATCTCAATTTTCTCATCTGTATAGTAGAGATTAAAATGTTATCTGTGAATTAAAATATGGCAATCGCCTAGAACCCTGCCTGACACATAAGTACTCTCTAAAAGGAAGTTGTGACTATTAACTTTATATCATAAGAGCCTCTGGATCTGTGCCAGGACTGCAGCTTTTTTTTTTTTTTTTTGACACGTTATTATTATTATTGTCTATTTATTTTTATTGTACTTTAGATGAAGGTTTATAGAACAAACAGTTTCTCCTCAAACAGTTAGTACACATATTGTTTTACAACAATGGCTAACAACCCCAGGACATGTCAACACTGTCCCTTCTCAACCTCGGGTTCCCTATTACCAGTTTTTCTGTCCCCTCCTGCCTTCTAGTCCTTGTCCCTGAACTGTTGTACCCCATTAGTCTCATTTTGTTTTATGGGGCTGTTTAATCTTTAGCTGAATGGTGAACCTCAGGAGTGACTTTATCACTGAGCTAAAAGGGTGTCCAGGGTCCATACTCTCGGGGCTTCTCCAGTCTCTGTCAGGCCAGTAAGCCTGGTCTTTTTTTGTGACTTAGAATTTGGTTCTACGTTTTTCTCCAGCTCTGTCTGGGACCCTCTGTTGTGATACCGGTCAGAGCAAGTCAGTGTTGGTAGCTGGGCACCATCTAGTTGTGTTGGACTCAGTCTGGTGGAGGCTATGGTAGTTGTGGTCCATTAGTCCTTTGGACTAATCTTTTCCTTGTATCTCGTTTTCTTCATTCTCCTTTGCTCCCGAAGTGGTGAGACCAGTGGAGTATCTTAGATGGCTGCTCGCCAAGGTAGAGCGTTTAAGACCCCAGATGCTACTCACCAAGGTAGAATGTAGAACATTTTCTTTGTTATGCTAATTGAGCTAGATGCAGAACTGCAGCTTTTATCCTTAGCTCTGTACTCAAACTCCATGGCTTCATTCTTGTGGAGAATGTAGAATGGAATTTTATGTTTCAGACTATTTCAGTGAGTTGGATCACCTTTTTGACACTTTTTAGCCTCAATTTGGAGTACCTGGGTGGTGCATATAGATAATGTGCTTGGCTGTTAACTGAAAGGTTGGGGGTTCAAGTCCACGCAGAGGTGTCTCAGAAGAAAGACCTGATGATCTACTTCTGAAAAATCAGGCATTGAAAACCCTGTGAAGTGAAGTTCTGCTCTGAAACACAAGAGGTCACCATGAGTCAGAGCAGACTTGATGGCAACTGGTGGTCTCCATCGCCCTCTCATATCCTCCTCCCGTTTCTAGATAGATTACACACTCACAACTCAGTCAAACTATCAAATTCAAGTTGAGAATATTTGCAAAGTATTGATCTCTTCTAATCTCCAAACATAAGAATAATTTTTATAGGTTAACTCTTCCTGATACATTTATGAGAAGATGACAGTCAGTAAATCTTTCATACTTAATGTTAAAATCCTCGTTTAAATGTTTTTAAGACTCTTAAAATTGCAATAGTTTCTTTATAAACTATTTCAAATATGCAAAAATATGTCCATACACATACTACTGGCATTTCTCAATTCATAATATTTTGCCATGTTTATTTCAATTTCTTGAGGAAATAAAACATTACAGATATGTTTGAAGCTTACTCCCAGTCTCCTTCAGAGGAACCACTGTTACTCTGTCATCGTTTTTATTGTTAAGCGCCGTTGAGTTGGTTTTCCACTCATACTGACCCCATGTGACAGAGTAGAATTGCCCAATAAGGTGTTTTTGGCTGTAATCTTTACGGAAGCAGATCACCAGGTCTTTCTCCTGCAGCGCCACTGTGTGGATTAAAATTGCCAACCTTTTGGTTAACAGCAGAGTGCTTAACCATTCCTCCACCAGGGCGCCTTCTATTATCATCACACCGTTATTATTTTATGTTTCTCTTCCAAGCAGATATTTATACTATTACCAGATATATAAATGTACAAAATTTAATTCATGGTTCTTTTTAAGTTTTCAAATTTCATAGATGTAGTATTATATGTTTTTAATATTCTATAAGTTGCTATTTTGTTCGGTGGTTTTCGGATTTATCCACATAGATGTATGTAGTGTCGTTCATTTTCACCACTGTATAATATTCATTATAAAAAACTTAGCAAAATTTGTTGACCGAAGTCTCCTTTTAAGGGATATTTAATTTATTGCAGTTTTTCACTGAACCAATGATGATATGAACATTCTTGTACATATCTCCTTGGGCAAATGAACAAGAGTTTCTCTAATATGTATTCTTAGAAGTAGAATTGCTGGAACAAAGGCAAAGCCGAACACACAACTTCAACCTCGCTAGATGTTGCAAAGTTGCTCTCCAGAATGACTATGACAATTTACACTCCACCAATGATATTTGGGAATTCCTGGCTCCGCACCCCCCACTCCCATCTGTCCTAATAGTTGATAATGTCAGATTCCTTAATTTCTGAATTTTTAATTTACATTCTCCTAATTACCAGTGAGATCAGGCCTCTTTCGTGTACTTACTGCCACTTACGTTTTCTCTCCTAAAAACCACAGGTTCCTATCCAGGCCCTTTTTTCTAGGTAATTTTGTTTCTTATTGATTGTAGGAGTTTTTCATGTATTCTGAATGATAATCTTTTGTTATGTGTGTTCAGATATCTTTTTTGGCCACTCTATATTTTAACACTGTTTATGGAGCCTTTTATTTTTAAACTCAGACTTTTTCATGTTTTATTTTTAAAATCCTTCTCCACTCTAAGATTACAAAAATATACTTCTCTGTGTTCTTCTAAAATTGTTAAATGATTCCTTTCATATACAAGTGTTTGATCTAACTGAAATTTGTCTGTGATATAAGGTAGGGATTTGATTTTTATTATTTTACTTATGGATAACCATTTATCCAATGATAGTTTGAGTATTCCATCTTTCCCCTCACATTAATAAAGATGCTCCCTACTTGTTTCCATTATTTTAAGCTATAGCCTGGTACTAAAATCATGTTTACTAAAACCATATAATATACTCTATATGGTATGCCCACTCCCCTCCCCGTCATATTGTCTTTAAAATTACTTAGGTAGCCATGGTGCTTTGTTCACCCAAATGAATTATAAATTCATGTTGTTAAATTCCATAAATGGCCCCTTGGGATTTTGCTTGAATTATAACAGTTTCATAATTTGGTGAGAGTCATCAACTTTATGTCACTGAGACTGTCCATATTCTTGTATATCTCCCCTTTTGTTCAGGTCTTCTTTTATGCCCTACAGTAGTTATATTGGTTGGGTTTAGTCAGACTGTATAAATTAGAAAACCCCAAAATGAAGAAACTTAAGCAAGAGCGTTTATTTCTCACTCGCATGAATAAAGTCTGGAGTTAGGTACTTCATGGCTAGGAAGGCAGTTCCACTGTTCCTGGAGACCCAAGCTCCTTCTAACTTTTTGCTCCACTGTCCTCAAAGTCACCTCGTCATCCATGATGGCTCCTGAAACTCCAGCTGTCCCATCTCCATTCAGTCAGAAAGGGGAAAGATCAAAAAGCACTCTGTCTGTCAGCCCTTTAAGGATTCTTTCCAGAAGCCTCTCCTAATAACTTACCTTACACTTAGCAGCCAGGACATAATCTCATGGCCCTACTTAGCTAAAAGGGAGGCCAGAAAATGCCGTCTTTTAACTGAGCCCATTACTACCTCCAGTTGTCATTGAGTAAATTCTGACTCATGGTGAGCCCATATGAGTCAGAGTAGAACTGCGCTCTGTCGGATTTTCAATGGCTGATTTTTTGGAAGTAGATCACCAGGCCTTTCTTCCAAGGTACCTCTGGATGGACTAGAACCTCAAATCTTTCAGTCAGCAGCCAAGCGCATTAACTGGTTGCAACATCCAAGGACTGACCCCAATAATATAGAGGTTTATTATTAAGTTATAAAGTATAAACAAATATTAGCGGTCTCTTACCACACATTTTATAAGACTCATACATTTGTTCCCGGGTACCTAATAATTTTTGCTGCTGTTATAATTTTGTCTGTTTACATTTTCCAATTGGTATGACTCCTGTATAGAAATACTTTATTTTTGTGTGTTAATTGGAATCCACTTGCCGGTAGCTAACAACAACAGCAACAGAGAGATTTCCCATTATTTTACTAGTTAGTGGTGGTGTTACTGAATACAGAGAGTCTTTCTAGCAATGAAGGCCCTGGTGAATGAACGGCTAAGTGCTCAACTGCTAACCAAAAGGTTGGCGGTTCAAACCCACCCAGTGACTCTTTGGGAGAAAGACCTAGCGATTTGCTCCCTTAAAGATTACAGCCTAGGAAACCCTAGGGGGCAGTTGTACTGTGTCACATTTTATCACTATAAGTTGAGATTAACTCAACAGGACCAAACAACAACAGCAACAGCCTTTGATCTGCTAATATTGCAGAATTGTTATTTGTCCTAATAGTTTGCCAATGGTTTGTACTTAGAGGAACCTATCTGCAAGTAAGGGGAGTTTTATCTCTGACTTTCTAATTCTATAGTTCTTTTTTCTGTTTCTGATACTATAACAATGACAAAGAACTGTATACTTTCAGTGAGAAATCTGAACTTCCACCAGAAACCATAATTTTTCTCTAGCTCTCATAGATATAAAAGTTACCTAAATCCAGTTTGCTAAGTGATTTTATCATGATGGGTACTGAATTTTATTAAATGCTTGTTATTTATCTATTATTAAGTATCGATTGAATTGATCATTTGGTTTTTGTTCTTTATTTTTTTTGCTGTGTTTTATCAATTAATTTTTCTGATCTTTGCATTCCAGGGCACTGAGCTCTGGTAATACAGTGTATTTTTTGTGTATCATATATATATATGGTTATATATATATTTATCTAGTGTATATATATGTATATATAATATCTAGTTTTACATATATTTACATATATATACATATATACATATAAAACCAAAAGTAAACCCATTGCCATCAAGTTGATTCCAACTCACAGCGACCCTGTAGGACAGAGTAGAACTTCCCCATAGAGTTTCCAAGGAGCAGCTGGTTGATTCAAACTGCCAACCTTTTGGTTAGCAGTCATAGCTCTTAACCACTGTGCCACTAGGGCTCCAAATATACATATCCATCTAGTTATATATCATATTTTTATGCAAATAATGCATGCCTTCTGTGTTTGTTTGCTGGCTGTGCCCTCCGCCTGTGAGGTATTTTTGTAAGCGCAGTATGCTAATTTTTTTTACAGCAAAGTGGAAAAGGATTGGCCTGGCAGTGCTTGTGAGGGTGCCTCTTGAGGGGAGGGTGCAGCCAGCAAACAAACACAGAAGGTGCATGTTATTTGCATAAAAATATGGTATATGTATATTTGTATAGTTTTATATATATATATATGTGGTCGCTATGAGTCGGAATCAACTAGACGGCAAAGGGTTTAATTATATATGTATATGCAGTTATAGATAAATATATGTAGTTATATATATTTATAGATATATAAACCTGTTGCCATCGAGTCAATTCTGACTCATAGAGACCTTACAGGACAGAGTGGAACTGCCCCATAGGGTTTCCAAGGATTGGCTGGTGGATTCAAACTGCCAACCTTTTAGTTAGCAGCCTGAGCTCTTAACCAATAGTTATATGATAGTTATATATATATAGTTGTTGTATGTATAGTTATATGTATATAGATGTTATATAGAGTTTAGTTTAATATATAGTTATATTTATTTATTTATTTATAGGAGCTCTGATGGCACAGTGGTTGGTTATAAGGTCGACTGCTAGCCAAAAGGTTGACAGTTCAAATCCACCAGCCACTCCTTGGAAACCCTATGGGACAGTTGTACTCTGTCCTATAGGGTTGCTATGAGTCAGAATCAACTTGATGGCAATGGGTTCTATATATATGTAAATATGTATATGTAGTTTATAAGCACACTACGCTAATTGTATCTATATATATATAGCATATATACATATAACTACATTAAAATTGCTAGCACTGTAGTTAGAAGTTTTGCCTTTTGCCCATATGAGAAAATGATCTGAAATATTCTTGTCCTACACTGTTCTTATCTTGTTCTGATATAAAAATTATACTAGTATCATAAAAAGATGAGATTTTTTAATACTTTGAAGCACTTTGTATAAATTATGAATTATCTGTTAATGAGTGTTGGTAAAATTTGCCTATACCTACCCAGTTGTTCATATTCTGGAACCCCTACCCCTCCACTCTCCCCATTGCTGTCAAGTTGATTCTGACTCATAGAGACCCCATAGGTTTCCAAGGCTATAAATCTTTACAGAAGCAGACTGCCACATCTTTCTCCTGTGAAGCGGCTGGTGGGTTCAAACTTCCAACCTTTCGGTTAGCAGCCGAACACTCCAATTACTGCACCACCAGGCTTCCTTTGGAACCCATAATTTATATATTATTAGTATTTCTAAGTTTTAAAAATGCACTTTAAGTCTATACGTATTCTTGTAATACCACTCTACCTGCATTCCACAAATTTTAGAATATAGTATTTTAAATTTTTCCTAGAATTTTCTCCTTTAACCTCTGAGTTATTAATGAGTCCATTTATTTTATAAGTGCTCTGGATCAGACTGCCAGGGTTTGTACCCAGGCATATCATTTTCTAGCTGTGTCCTTGTTATGGATTGAATTACGTCCCCCAAAAATACATGTTGTAAATCCTAATGCCTATACCTGTGATTATGATCCTGTCTGGATTTCTTTCTTATGTTAATGAGGTGGTATTAGTGCAGGTTGTGTCTTAAATCAATCTCTTTGGAGACAGAAAAGAACAGAGCAGAGATGGGGGAAGACAGATGCCATGTCACGTGAAGCTCACCAAGAAGCTTGGGAACTACGGGGCCTGTGGATCCCGAAGAGAGATAGGGAACTTGCCAGTAGCCAACAGAGAAGGACTGCTTTCTCCTGGGGCCAGCCCCCTGAGTTCAGACATCTAGCCTCCTTTTGTGAAAGAATAAGTTTCTGTTTGTTAAGGTCCCTGTTATAGCAGCACTAGATAACTAAGACAATTCTTGTGCTAAGGTCCTTAGGTGGCAGGAACAGTTTGCACTCAATGACTAAACTAAAGATTGACCATTCAAATCCTCCCAGTGGCACCCCGGAAGAAAAGCCTGGCAATCTGCTTCCAGAAAAAAAAAAAATCCTATGGAGCAGTTCTACTCTGTAACACATGGGGTCACCACGCAGTAGCATCAGATACGGGTACATCCTAGTGCTGTTTACTTCACCTCTCTAAGCTCCAATCTCCTCCCACTCCCACTCCCCCTCCCACCAGTAAAATGAAGATGATGATACTTGCCTCATACAGTTATGAAGATCTAATCAGATAGTGTACAACGCCCTGAGCTTGTTAAGCAATCATTAATAACAGCTACCATTATTTTACTGGCAATATTTGAACTAGAAAGGAGGACAATCAGACAGGGGAAGCGACGTGACCAGCGCCACTCAGCTCTGGAAGCTAGTTTTCTGGTGATCTTTCCACTGTTAATGCTTTCAGGATAATGAAGTCTGTTGCATATATAGTTTAGGTAAAATTACAGATGAAAATATTGATCATAAGATAAATATTTATTTGCATTTTAAGTGCTAATAATAAAACTTTTTTTCATTATTACTAAATCACCACCTTGGTTACCCTTTGTGCACAGTTAATTTGAATTAATGGACAGAAGAGTTCTTTCCCTATTGTTGTTAGCTGTCATCAAGTCAGTCCAACTCGTAGCGACGTTATATATAATAGAAGAAAACGTTCTGCTCCTGTGACATCTTCATGATCACTGTATGTTTGAGTTCACTGTAATACCACTCTAGCACTTGTTGAGGGTCTTCCTCTTTTTTGCTGACCCTCTACTTTATGAAGCATGATGTCCTTCTCCAGGGATTGGTCCCTCCTGATAACACGTTCAAAGTATGTGAGATGTAGTCTCACCACCCCTGCTTCTAAGTAGTATTCTGGCTGTACTTCTTCCAAGACAGACTTGTTCGTTCTTTTGGCAGCCCATGGTATATTCAATATTCTTCGCCAACACCACAGTTCAAAGGTGTCAATTCATCTTCAGTCTTCCTGATTCAACATCCAGCTTTTGCATACATATGAGGCAATCGAAAACACCATGGCTTGGGTCAGGTACACCTTAGTCTTCAAGGTGACATCTTTGCTTTACATATGAGGTGATTTGAAAAGATCATGGCTTGAGTCAGACACACCTTAGTCATCAGGTGATATCTTTGCTTTCTAAAACCTTAAAGAGGTCTTTTGCAGCAGATTTACACGATGCTTTCTTTAATTAAAATAGTCAGTGTGATCAATAAGGTTGTGGGTCAACTTAGCTGGGCCATGATTCTCAGTGGTTTGGAAGCTATGTGGTAGTTTGGAAGTCGTATAATGATGCGATTTGATATAATGTGATCACCTCCATGATGGGATCTGCTGTGAGTAGCCAATCAGTTGAAAGGGCATTTCCTTCGGGATGTGGCCTGCATCCAGTATATGTGGACTTTCTGGGAAGGCTCATGGGCATTTACTCGCTCTGGATCCTGCAGCTGGCTCCTGTTCTTCTGACCTCTGGTTCTTGGGACTTGAGCTAACAGCTTACCTTCGGTCTTGCCTGCCAATCCTGGGATTCCTTGGTCTCCACAGCCTGTGAGTGAGAGCCCTGCTGTCTGACCTGCTGATCTTGAGTTCACCAGGCCCCTGCAGCTACATGAGTCAGGAGAAGCCTCTAGCCTGACCAACGGACTTGGGACATTCCACCCTCTACAACTGTGCAAGCCATTTCCTTGAATAAATCTCTCTATATATATATTTATAAGGAGGGCTGGTGGTGCAGTGGTTAAAGCAATCGACTGCTAACTGAAATGTCAGCAATTCAAAACTACCAGCCACTCCGCGGGAAAAAGATGTCGCAGTCTGCTTCCATAGAGATTTACAGCCTTGGAAACCGTATGGGGTCACTATGAGTCGGAATCGACTCAGCAACAGTGGGTTTGGTTTTGATTTGGTTTATATGTATATTTATATGCTTTACTGGTTTTGCTTCTCTAAGAGAAGCCAGCCTAAAACAGTCAGTAATCCAGTATGATCTCTCATCAAATTGTTCTATGTTTAGGCAGTTGTTACATATTAAGTAACTTTAAACAGATGAGTTTATTTTCATACAAGTGCACCTCTGATTCGTTCTGCAAGTTGGCTTTAAATTTGAATACTATTTTATTTATATGACCACTTGACAAAATGTAGGTGTGGGTGCATAAGCTATTTATTTAAAAAAATTGTTTTGCCTTATTGAGTAGGAACTAATCCCTTTATTCTCAGCTGAAGTGTGACTGAGCTCCCAAAATACAACTGCATTTGGTGATCTCCCATCAAAAAAACAGAAATCTACAGCTGGAGAGGTCACTTTATATTCATTGTTGTATTGTTTTACTTTTGGTCATAAAACCCTTTGCCATCGAGTCAATTCCAACCCATTGTGACTCTGTAGGACAGAGTAGAACTGCCCCATAGACTTCCAAGGCTGTAATCTTTATGGAAACAGATTGCCACTGGAGGGTTCAAACCATCAACCTTTCAGTTAGCAGCCAAGCACTTCCCCCCACTACCTCTTGAAAATTGCAAATGTCAAGAAAGCTGCAGTCAAGATTTACTGAGAGTTAATTCATGCCAGCCACTAGTGTGACTGTTTGATACAACCCTGTGAGCATAACTGTTGCATGAAAAGGCCCTCCTGTACAGTTTGTACAGTGTCATACATATTTGACACAGCCTTTTGGCACAGTGGTTAAACGTTCAGCTGCTAACCAAAAGGTCGGCAGTTCAAATCCTACCAGCTGCTCCTTGGAAACGCTATGAGGCAGTTCTACTCTGTCCTAGGGTCACTATGAGTTGGAATCAACTTGATGACAACAGGTTTTGGGGTTTTTTAAAGTAAGGGACTAGAGTTTAGAAAACAATCCACGATGAGTGCAGACATCATTTTGTTCTGTATTTTGGATAACCAATATTATTACCTTAAAGAGATCGTCCTTTAAAAAGAAATTGATTTACTATACAACATTGTGTTCTAAGAAAAAGGGATGTATACAGATTCTTTTCTTTTCCCCCGTTGAATTTTATCTTTACCCAAGGTGAGTTGAATCATACATTTTAACAAAAACACTGGAGTGCCTCCTATGTGCCAATCACAGTGCTAAGTATTGTTGATACAGCAGTGCACAAAACAGCCATGGCATGGTCCCTGAACTCTTGGAATTGATAATCTAGTTTTTAAGGGGGTGATAGAATCTGCATAGAAAAAGACCTGCTAGACCTGTGCTGTTCAATATAGCCAAATGTGGCTACTAAAATTTAAACTAATTAAAACTAAATAAAATAAAAATTCAGTTTTTCTGTTACACTAACATTCTAAGTACTCAAAAGCCACACGTGGCTGTTGTCTACCATATTGGAGAGTGCAGCTGTACAACATTTCAGTTATCATGGAGGCTCCATTGAAAAGAACCCTTCTAGAGTTTGAGATGTAGAATTAGCCAAGCAGACAGGTGAGAAAGGTAAATCCTAGAGGCTCTTATGGATTCAATTGTGTCTCTCACCCACCTCACCCCCTTTAACCACTATGCCTGTGGATGGAATTCTGTTTGGAAATAGTGTTCTCTTTGTTATTTTAATGAGGCTACATCAGTGTAGGATGTGTTGTGAGTTACAAAAAGAGCAGGTTAGACGGAGGCACACTCTAATGGGAGTAGACAGATGCCATGTAAGGATGCCTACAAGCCAAGGAACCAAGGAATACCCAGGGCTACTGACAAGAACCCTAATTTGGACTTTTAGCCTCCAGAACTGTGAGAAAATACATTCCTGTTGTTTAAAGCCACCCTCTTGTGATATTTGTGTTACGGCAGCACTAGATAACTAAGACAGAGGCCTCTCCAGAAAGCTGCTGCTTGAACAACACAAAAATTAAGAATAGAGGAACTTGTTCTGAGGTAAAAGATAAAGATTTGGCTGTAGACTAAAAGAGAGCCAATAATGTCTTACTCTGGAGTTGGATAGGAGAGTTTCAGCACTATTCTGTGGCAGATGAGGGAGCTCCAGGAAATTTCCAAAAAGGAAGGATTTGGCTGGGAACATCTCCAACAGAAAAAAGTTCAATAATTGTGTGAAATCACTTGATGCTGACTTGGCCAAATTTCTGTGGTAATTTTGATCCTCTCAAAATGTCAGTTATTTCACATGTAAAAAATATATTTGTAATGCATAATTTAAGCTATTCTGAACAATTTGCCAGCATTTCCCGTATTTTACCTTTGAATTTTATAAAATTTCACGATGTTTTGTGGTCACATCTGAAAGAAATTTTAGCTTTTTTTATTTCTTTTTAAAAAATCATAAGCTCTCATGAACTTGTAGTCTTCCATTCATTTCTCAAAAATGAGATGCCAAATCCGTTAACTTCTTCTAGCAAACAAATATTTGATTCAAACATAATTACATAATAATATAAATCAGAATGGTCCATTTGTGTTCAAATTTAATAACAATTGGAATGGCTTGTGTGTTATTGGAAAAAAGTAGATGATTCGGAAGTAAAATAAACTTTTAAATGAATCAGCAGAGAGGGTCCAAATAAAATCCTTAAAAATGCAATAAATCCCCCAAACTTCAGTAATATAAGATTTAGTTTTGACAGATTTGATCCATTATAGGCAACAAGTAATAAATATAACTGTTCTCCAAAAAAACTCCAATATTTTAATCATTTTAAAATACATTGTACACATAAAAAAAAAAAATCCTGAACTTTTATAATGGTGGTCCCTCAATAGAAACTTTAGCAAATTTTTTTTTGCTCTTAGAGGTCTGAAATTAGGGCAATCTATTGAACAAAAAATTAGCTCTGTCTCTTCCCCACCCAAAGTGACCAATTCAAAAACAAAATGAGTAATCCTATCACTCATCCATCTGGGGCCATAATAAATCAATACCAGCAGGTCTGTCTTAGTTATCTAGTGCTGTTATAACAGAAATACCACAAGTGGATGGCTTCACTGAACAGAAGTTTATTCTCTCACAGTCTAGTAGGCTAGAAGTCCAAATTCAGGATGTCAGCTCCAGAGAAAGGCTTTCCCTCTCTGTCATCTCCAGAAGAAGGTCCTTATCATCAGTCTTCCCCTGGACTAGGAGATTCTCAGTGCAGGGACCCTGGGGCCAAAGGACGCACTGTTCTCCTGGCACTACTTTCTTGTTTGTATGAGGTCCCACTGTGTCTATGCTTGCTTCTCTGTTTTATATCTCAAAAGAGATTGACTTAAAATACAACCTAATCTTGTAGAGTGAGTCCTGCCTCATTAACATAACTGCTGCTAATCCCACCTCGCTAACATTATAGAGGTAGAATTTACAACACGTAAGAAAATCACATCAGGTGACAAAATGGTGGACAGTCACACAATACTGGGAATCATGGTCTAGCCAAGTTGACACACATTTTTGGGGGACACAATTCAATCCATAACAAGGTCTTAGACTGAAAAGTAAAAGATTTACTTAATGTTAGGAGCAGAAATAGAATTTTAACTCAGGTTTCCTTGTCCATGATCCTAGTTACTTGCCATGTTCACTAGGCTAAGTGAACTTACCACGTTGCTGTTGTCGTTGTTATCTGCCGTCGAGTCGACCCCCACTCATGGTGATCCCATCTACAATTGAATGAAATGCTGCCTGGTCCTGTGCCATCCCCTTGATCAGTTGCAGGCCAGATCATTGTGACCCACAGAGTTTTCATTGGTTAATTTTCAGAAGTAAATTGCCAGCCCTTTCTTCTTAGTCCTTCTTAATCAGGAAGCTCCACTGAAACCTGTTCAGCATCATAGCAACATTCATTGCAATATGCATTGCAACACGCATCGGCCGTGAAGCAAATCTGGATCTCCTGCACGGAAGGCAAGAATTCTACCGCAGAACCACTAATGCCCCTGAACTTGTCACAGGTAGAACTTAATCAGACTTGTATTTGGAAATGGGGGCCTCACAACAGTAATTGGCGGCAAGGAATGATAAAGAAATGAAAAAAAGATTCAGTCACTTTTACTGCTTCTATTAGAAATAGAATGATGGAGTTGGGTTTACACTAAACAGTCAATTTGAACTCATAAAAATATGCAACTATGTATGAAAAAAATATTCAAACACGCAATAAACATTTGTTGAAATTCCGAAAGAGAGTTCAAAGGGAATGATTCAGCACAGATCAGGTAGGGAATTTTCCCTGAGTTGCAATATTGCATCTATTCCCATAACATATTTAAATCTTCCTTGCACAAAAAAGAAATGTCAGTATGGCTTTCTAGAACAACATTCTCATTTGAACACATTAGATAATTCAATATATTTTGTCAGTATGAACTAACGAAATCTGAATTGCAGAAGAAATTCTGTTTACTATAGATGCTTACTGTAGAGGATCACACTATAAATCCAGTTACACTAACATATGTCCTAGATATTCTTTGGAAACCTACCTGACATGGTTATAGTTCATTAGCACTGGATTTCATTGTGTCTAACAATGAGTTATGTGTCTTGGTAAATGGTGGAGTCTTAACTCATGACTCCAGTTACTGATCCCTATGTCCTGAAATTCTGAGACCCAGGGACTGAATGCCAAATGTGTAAGTGGTCTGGCTTTTGGCTGTGAGGACCACCTGACTATAAGCTCCTGAATAGATAACTTCAGCATAGAAATATCTATTTATCAACAGACGAGAGCTTACCTGTGTTTCTTTTAATAAACCAAAAACCAAACCCGTTGCCATCAAGTCTATTCTGACTCATAGCAACCCTACGTAGAACTGCCCGGTAGGATTTCCAAGAAGCTGCTGGTGGATTTGAACCGCCGACATTTTGGTTAGCAACCAAGCTCTTAACCACTGTGCCACCAGGACTCCTTCTTTTAATAATCCACAGGTAAATAACCCTGTTTACTTGAGATGTATCTCTGGTTTGAAAACATTTATTTCTGCTATTGACTATTTATTAGGTGAACTCTTACTTCTCTGTCTTTAAGTCTAGCTCTGTTTTCTGGAACCCAACCATGTAAAATGAATGCAAACGCTGAGGTAATTTGTAATTAGGTCACTGAATTGTCAATACTAAAACATATGCTACTCAAATACTTTAAAATAGGAATTGGCCAACTTTTTCTGTCAAGGGCCAGACAGTAAATATTTTAGGCTTTGTAGAACATTTGGTCTTTGTCACAACTCTTCAACTCTGCCATTGTATTGCAAACACAGCAACTGACAATACATAAATGAATGAGTATGGTTGTGTTCCAATGGGACTTTATGTATGAACACTGCAATCTGAATTTCATATAATTTTTATTTGTCATTAATTTTTTTCTTCTTTTGATTTTTTCCAACCAATTATCAATATAAAAACCATCCCTAGCCTGCATGCTGTACAAAAACCCCTGCTTTAGAAGTTTTCCTTGATCGAGTCATGTATTTTCTTTAAATGTCTTTTACCATATTATTAATTACTCTGAAAAAACCTTATTAAGTGGGAAAAGAGAATTTTCAATCTAATTATACAAATTTTCTCCGTCTGAGTAAAGATTAAAGCATCTTACTATAGACTGGCATCTCCAGGAAAACACGTGTGGCAGAAATTGTGCTCACCAATCCTCTTTCTTGTTCTCAGGCATACGTTTCCTCCAAGACTCCCTTCTAGTTAGTTTAAGGCCATTTGACTAATTTGGCAAATAGAATGTGGTCAGACATTATATACACTACTATCTCCTATAAGATGCCTAGCTTTCTTTCTCTTTCACTTGTCAACTGGATGGATGCAAGATATCTAACGGAGGGCTCAGATTTCCTGGAGGATGGTGGCATCAACAGATAGGTAATCCTGAATTCCTTAATCAGCTCATGAAGGGCTGCCTACTCAACACCCATCTGGGCTGTGACAAGAGCAAGAAATAATCATTATGTTGGTAGGCCACTGAATGTGGAGATTTGTTATCACAGCAGAGCTTAGTCTAGCCTGACTCATGCAATCAGTTTTGTCAACCTGAATGCCTAGTACAGTGTTTGCACCACCCAGGGACTCCATATAGTGCATAGTAGGTGCTGAATAAGTATTTGTTTGATTACTGACATAAGTTGCCATTCTAACAATTACAAAATTTTACAGTGTCATGTTGTATATTGTTTAGCTACATGTGATATGTGGCTTGGCTAGTGTACCCATGAATTCAGAAGAAAAATAAGAAAGAAATCCTGCTCTGGTGTGATAATTGGGTCACATACAGTGTAGGATTGTGCTCACTTGGGTGTAATGACAAACATTCATTGAGCTGTTACTATGTACCAGGCATTGTGCCTAGGGATACAGATATGAATCATTTATGACAAATTAAACTACACTTTACTGGGCCTCACACTTCATGATTAAGATGGGCAAAGGAGAACCTACCCAAAGGAGAGAACCCAGAGTAACCAGGCTAGAGAAGGGTATTAAAAGCAAGTCTATTAATAATGATGGAAAGAACTAGGGAGATTTAGCCTAATTAGAAGGGTGAGTAATGGGGTGATGAGGTGAGTAAATGAGAGGAGTTGTCACATGTAGAAGAGCTTATTTTGTGCAAGAATCAAACTGAGTGGTGAGAACATGCAGATGAATAAACCTTTTCCCACTGTTCAGGAGTGGTAATACGATAAGGTAGATGGACAAGAGATGGTGCTGTAATAGAGATATGTACCTACAGCTCTGTGCATACAGGCTGGAGAGCAAGTAGATGCAGCCTGAGGGGGTCAAGGAAGGCTCCAAAGAAGTGGCATTTGATCTGAGCCTTAAAAAAGAATAAATGTCACTTACAATATAAAAATAAGGCAAGTGTTGCAGTGTAGCTCATGTGAATGAAGGGTATAGAGAGGGGGATATAGAAGCAAGGAGTCCCTGTGTGGTACAAATGGTTAATGTGCTCAGCTGCTAACTGAAAACTTAGAGATTGAGTCCACCCAGAGACACCTTTGAAGAAAGGCCTGGTGATCTCCTGAGAAGTCAGCCGCTGAAATCCCTGTTGAGAGCAGTTCTACCCTAACACACAAAGGATTGCCATGAGCCAGAACTGACTCAACAGTAACTGGTTATGTGGACATAATAAGATAGAGGCCATGGACTATAAATAGACTGGAAATCAGTGAAAGTCACATCGACCAGATCATGGAAGTCTTAGATATCATCTAAAGAGTTTGGTCTTTTCCTGTTGCTAGTGTGGAACCATTACAGATTTTGGAATTGTGGAAGTAACTTAGATATTTGTATTTTTTAAAAGTGACTAAAAATTTATAAATCTATAATGAGGAATTTAAATAACTTAAGGGAAGAGATGTACTGGGATCCAGGATGGAAGAACCAAGTAAATATCATAAAGATGTCAGTTCTTCTCCAAATTATATAAAGTTATTATGGGGATGAGTGGAGAACAAAATAGATAAAATGCTTCTCATAACAGTTCACATTCCAGTGAGGGGCTGGGAGAGACCCTCAGGCAATCAACATGTGAAAAAAATGAGCATGAAAATTTCAGAAACTAAAAAATGCTGTGAAGACAGTATACCAGGGTAATAGGATGGAGCATGAATAGGTGGTAGAAATGTATTTTAGATGGTTGCAAGATAAGATGTTTCTGAGGAGGTGAGGTTGAGTTAAGACATGAAAGACAAGAAGGTGGTGTGATCAGGCCAGGCAGAGGGAATATGTGCAAAGGCCCCAAGCCAGGATAGGGTTGCATGTTTGAGAGTCAGAAAGATGGTCAGCATGGCTAGAACACATGAGGGAAGGAGGAAGTGGTAAAATATGTGGTCAGAGGCTCCCTTTGACCCATTAACATCTTTTACATCATGATACATATAGATTTTTTTTTCCCTGAATGCAATGGGAAGCCTTTTGAGGGTTTTTGCAATATCACTCCAGCTACTCTGTGGAAAGGGGATTGTAACAAAGCTAGGTGCTAGCTCAGCAGTTGTTGAGCAGTTGCTGGGGAAACGCTTAAATAATTAAGACTAGAGATGACAGTGTTTTCAGAGGAGTTGCAAAGAACTAGATTTCATTAGGAAAGGAAATGTTGGCCCAACTCTGTTAGTTGTTGGTTGTAAGGGATGCGATAAAAGGAGGAATCAAGTATAACTCATAGGTTTTTATTTCAGCAGGTAGGAGGAAGGGACCGCTTACCGAAATGGGAATGACTAGAGAAGAAAAAGTCTCATGAAGGAGTAGAGGAGTCCTGATTACCCATGCTAAATATGAAATTCCTATTAACTGTCTAAAGACATGATGTCAAGTAGGCAGCTGAATAGCAGAATTTGGAATTCAAAGAAGTCAGACCTAGAGATATACATGTGAGAGTCATTAAGCATATTAATTTTAATTAACACCTTGAAACTTTATGAGATTACTAGGAGGGTGTGCAACGAGAACACAGTGGATGTCTAGGACAGAGTCATGGGTCATTTGAACATTTAAAGGATGAATGAACTGAGAAGGAGAAACCAGTAAAAGAGAATGAATAGAAACCAGTAAAGCATATGAAAAAACTGACAACTGGATTTCTCCACGGGTGAAGCTCATAGTAGCCTTGGCAAGAGCCCAGTGTGAAAGGGTGGTGGAAAAATTGGCACAAAAGGAAGAGTGACTATAAATAACTCCAGAGAAGTTTTCCTTTGGGTTTATAGCTGGAGAAGAATTTGGGGACAGCAAATATGGATTAAGAAGGTTGACCTTGGAACAAGTTTGTTGGTGGATGGGAATAAACCAAAGGAAAGGATGAAATTAATAAGTTAGGAAAGAAAGGGCATAATTGCAGAACCAGTGTCACTGAGAAAAGAAAGGAGAAGGGATCCAGAGAACAGATGAAGGAATTGGCCTTAGCTTAGATTCTAAACCTTAGAGCAGTTTCATCCAGAAGGGAAGATGAAGAATAAGTTTACAGATGTGAGTAGATTGATTTAAGGACAGCTCTTGTTCTTACCTGATTTATATATCGTTTGAAGATTTGGGGGAAAACGGGTTCATAATTAGTGTTTAACAACGACTAACCAAAAGTTTGGAGAAACTTAAATAATCAAGACTAGAGATTAGAGTGTTTGCATATGAGTTGCAAAAAACTGGATTTCACTGGAATTTATTTAAAGGAAAATGTCGACCTCGGCAGGAAAGGCCTGATGATCTACTTCTAAAACATCAGCCATTAAAAATCCTATAGAGCACAAACACTTCTACTCTGACACATAGGAGGTCATCGTGAGTCAGAGTCAACTCAATGGCAACTGGGATAGGGTTCCTCATTAAGGGGAGAAAACACATGAAAACTATGGTATGAAAAAGCTATGATAATTAGAGAGTTCTTTCTAGCATAGAATCAAGATTCACCGTCAACTGTTCACTATCCCATTCTTGGGCACACACCTTCAAGTGTAATCTGGCTAGCAAGAGACAATTACATCCTTCAGTGTGGAGTGTAATTCATTCTGCCTAAGAGTGCTTTTAGATACACGTGAATTCACAACAGATTATTTGGAGTTTGTTTAATATGGTCCAGATAAAATTACAAGTTTTTCATATGAGCAAATGTTAATTTAAGTGACCTTTATTTTCTGCTTGATTTACTGTGGGGGAGGAGCGTACCTAATAAAATTTATATTTGTTAAATTTTAGCTTTTACATCTGTTTTATCTCAATTATTTAGAACTCAATACTGTTGGCTTTCCATATCCATGGGTTCCACATCCATGGATTCAGCCAATAGCAGATCGAAAATATTTGGGGAAAAAAGTTCCAAAAAGCAAAAATTGAACTTGCCACATGCCAAGCACTAAGCTAAATCCATGCAGATGAAGCAACGTGTAGGCATCCTCTTCTGTAGCCTCCCGCCATTTCACAGTTCCTCAGTTTCTCTCCAGCACTTGTTGAGTATTGTTCCCCTGCATCTTGTCATTATTCCCTAAATAATATAACAACTATTTATATAGCATTTACATTATATTAGGTATCATAAGTAATCTAGAGATGATTTAAAGTATATGGGAGGATGTGCATAGGTTATATGCAAATAGTATGTCATTTTATATAATGGACTTGAGCATCCGTGGATTTTAGTATTCGAGAGGGTCCTGGAACCAATCTCCCAAGGACACCGAGGGAGAATTGTAATTTAGAACTTTGCCTCCTTCATCCAAAGTACTATCCAGTCAGTTTTGTGTCATCCACAAATTGGATGATGCCTCAGGCCTTCCTCTCTATCAGGGATCCCCAATCTATTCAGTTTCAGAAGAGAAAATGTTAGACCTGTTTTTCATAGTGCATCTGTCTTTTATTGAACAATCAATTTGAAATTTTGGTAACGAGTAGCATCACCTTTATTCCAGACTTTCTCAAGTCTATCTGTTATCTCCTTTTTGAATACCTGGACAAGTCTACATCAATCTAATACCTATACCTCCTGCTCTTCCATATTACTAAAATATTTTATTTTCTTTTATTTGTTGAACGTACAGAGCTTTAAAAAAAAAAATCTCCTATTTATTAAAGAACTGTTAAAAAATCTTGACTCCAAAACAAGATTCCTATATGCAACATTGGTTTCTTTATATAGCTCCCTCTCCTCTTTCTATTTTTTAATATTTATGGAATCAGATTTACATCTGAAGAGATGTTCATCGTTCTTTAAACTATCTCTTAGATTATGTCTAAAGGATCGTATTTATATTTCCTGTGGTCTTGGGTATATGAAATCAAGTCTTGAGTAGCTGCCTGAATAGCCCAGTATTCTCTTCCTTCACTGTAACTGATTTCATAATATGTTGGGCTTCTCCTTCCAGAGTCCTGGCATATTTCTATTATCTTTCCTTTCCTCCATGAGATCAGATTTAATTGTTTCCTTCATTGCATGTTTTATTCCTGAGCAATGAAGTATCTGTTCACTTTCTCCTTTTGTAGGAACATCAAGTCAATGCTAAATATTTTAGGGTTTTGATATTGTAGTGCTTATTTCCAGGACTAATTTCTGTTTTGGTCATTATAGTCTAGGTTCTGGAATGGTAACAAACAAATCCTGAAATCTCAGTGGCTTAACACAACAAAAATGTGTCTCTTGCTTAAGAAAAGCCCATGTGGGTTGGGCAGCCCTCCAGGGCATCTGTCTCCCATGCAGTGACTCATGCAATCCAGTGGGCTTCCACCATATCAATATATGATGCCAAGGTTGCCTCAGAGGGGAAATTTAAGTCGCACATTAACTCTTAAATGCTCCAGACCACTTATTCTCATAGCTTATACACCAGAACTACCATATTTTTATGCAAATAATACATACCTTCTGTGTTTGCCAGCTGTGCCCTCCCCCCATGAAGCACCCTCACAAGCACCACCATGCCAATTCTCTTCCATACATTGCTGTAAAAAAAAAAAAAGGTTAGCATAGCATGCTTACAAAAATACCTCGAGGGAGGAGTGTGTGGCCTGCAAACAAACACAGAAAGTGCATGTCATTTGCGTAAAAATGTGGTATTCATCTAAAAAATGGAGGCAGCATATGGATATTTGCTGAGTTAATAAATACCCCTGCCAACCTAATGAATCAGGATTTAGTCAGGGAAACAGAAACTTCTCTAGGTAGTTCAGGTAGAAAGGGTCTTAAGAAGCTTATGTAACTATTTGAAGGTAGGGAAAGTAGAAATTAGGCAAGACACTGCTAGAGTTCAACAAATCAGGGAATGCAGGGATCTCAGGAGACGGCCTCTGATTATTTCAGCTGCCTGTAGGACTCTGAGAAGCTGCTGGCAAAACCTCACATGTGCTATCTGCCAATACCCAGAAAATTCTGCCTTTCAATCTTGCATGGAAACTCAAACTGTCCAATAATGTTAGCCTCTAGCCACAAGTGGCTATTGAACACTTGAAATGCAGCTAGTCTAAATTTAAATGTGCTGTGTGAAATACATACCAAATCCGCTGCCGTCGAGTCGATTCTGACTCATAGCGACCCTCTTGGACAGAGTAGAACTGCCCCATAGAGTTTCCAAGAAGCTGCTGGTGGATTCTGTTGACCTCTTGGTTAGCAACCAAGCTCTTAACCACTGTGCCACGAGGGCTCCAAAATACATACCAGAGTTAAAAAAAAAATTTAATAAAAGCAATAAATGTAAAATATGTCATTATTTTTATATTGATTACAGCTTCAAATAATGATAATGTTTGTATGTTAAGTTAAAGAAAATGTGTTCCTAAAATTAATTTCACCTGTTTCTTTTTACTTTCTGTTTAAAAATATGGCTCCTAGGTAGAATGGCTATTACCAAAAAATATATATACTAACAAGTGTTGGCGAGGATGTGGAGAAATTGGAACAACTGTGTATTGTAGGTGAAAATGTAAAATGGTGCAGCTGCTGGGGAAAACAGTTTGTCAGTTCTTCAAAAAGTTAAACACAGAGTTACCATATTTCACAGCAGTTCTACTCTTAGGTACATACCCAAAAGACTTGAAATCAGAGACTCAGACAGATAGTTGCATACCAATGTTCATTGTAGCATTATTCTCAATAGACAAAAGGTAGAAACAACCCAAGGGTCCATCAACAGATGAATGGATAAATAAAATGTGATATATACATGCAATGGAATACTGTTCTGCCATAAAGAGAAATGAAGTTTGATACATGGTATGACATGGATGAACGTTGAAAATATTACGCAGACTGAAATCAGTCAGACACAAACGAACAAATGTTGTGTGATCCTCACATGGAATACCATGAATAGGCAAATGGATAAAGACAAAGACTTATTAGTTGTCACCAGAGGCTTGGGAGAAGGGGAACAGAGTTACTGCTTAAGAGGTACCGAGTTTCTGTTTGAGGTGATAAAAACCTTTAGGAAATGGATAGCAGTGATGGTTACACAACATATCCATTGCTGTCGAGTCGATTCCGACTCTTAGTGACATTATGCACAGTATAGTGAATGTGATCAATGTGGCTGAATCGTACACTTAAAAATGATTAAAATGGCCAATTTGTTTTTTGTTATGTATATCTTACCACAATAGCAAATGTGGTTACTAAGAAATTTCAGTTTTATATATATGTGGGTCACCTTTGTGTCTCACATTATGTTTCTTTTGAACAGTGTTGCTGTAAACCAGGGGTTTCAAATGGTGGCCCATGGGCCAAATCCAACCACCTGCCTTGTTTTGTAAATAAAGATTTATTGTAACACAGCCACACCAGTTTGTTTATACGCTGTCAGTGACTGCGTTCACACTACAACAGCAGAGTTGTGGAGTTGGTACAAGAGACCTTAGGTCTGCAAAGTCAAAAATATTTACTATCTGGTCCTTTATAGAAAACGTTTGTTGATAACTGCTGTATACTGAAATCTAGGTAGCACGGGAGTCTGGGAAATGCAGCTTACTTTTTATTTTGAGTTAATTATAAATTCACATGCTCTTGTAAGAAATAATGCCGAAAAGATTCCAAATACCCTTTACCCTATTTCCCCAATGTTAACATCTTGCAAAACTATGGTACAATATCACAAACAGGATGTTGCTACTGATGAAGTCAATACACAGAACAATCCCATCGCCACAAAGATCCCTCATTATATTGTCCGTTTATAGCCTCACCCAGTTCCCTCAGCGCTCCACCTTCTCCTTAACTCCTGGAAATCACTAGTCTGTTCTGCATATTTATCATTTTTTCATTTCAAGAATGTTACATAAATGGAATCATACAGTATGGAACTTTTTGGGAGTGGTGTTTTCACTCAGGATAATTCATGTTGCTGAGTATTCCATGTATGCATGTACAACAGTTTGTTTAACCATTCAACTATTGAAGGACAGCTGGGTTGCTTCCAGTCTTTGGCTATTATGAACCAAGCTGCTGTAAACATTTGTGTACAGGTTTTTGCATGAACATATGTGTTTTTTCTCAGGAATAAATGCCCAGGAGTGCCATTGCCGCATCATATGGTAAACCCAAACCTACTGTGACCAAGTCGATTCTGACTCATAGCCAACCAACAGGACAGAGTAGAACTGCCCCATAGGGTTTCCAAGGCCGTAATGTTTATGGAAGTAGATTGCCACATCTTTGTCCTGCAGAGCCACTGGGAGGTTTGAACCATTGCCCTTTTGGCTAGCAGCTGAGGGCTTTAACCTCTGTGTCACCAGAGCTCCTTGAGTCATATGGTAATTACATGTTTAATTTTTTAAGAAACTGCCATAATGTTTTCCAGAGTGAGTTACCATTTTACGTTCCCATCAGCAGATGATTCAGTCTTTCTGCATCATCGTCAGCACTTGGTATTGTCACTGATTTTATTTTAGCCATTTTGATAGGCGTGTACTGATATCTCACTGTGGTTTTAATTTGCATTCTGCTATTGGTTAATGACCTCTTCATGTGTTTATTTGCTATCTGTATATCTTTTGCCTCGTTTCTAATTGTTTGGTTTCTTTGTTTGTTTTACTTTCTAGAGAGTTCTTTCTATATGCGAGATATTAGTCCTTTGCAGGATATGTAGTTTGCAACGTTTTCTCACGGTCAGTAGCTTGTCTCTTCATCCTTTTAACAGGGTCTTTTACAAAGCAAATATTTTTGAGGTTGATGAAGTCCAGTTTATAAACTTTTCGTTTTATGGATCATGCTGCTGGTGTCAAGTCTAAGAACGTTTTTTTCTTTCCCTAGATGGCAAACATTTTCTTCTATGTATTCTTCTAAAAGTTTTATACTTTATATTAAATCTGTGCTCAATTTTGAGATAATTTTTATGTAAGTTATAATTGTTAGATCAAGGTTCATTTTTTCACCTATGGATGTCCATGTGTTTCAGCACCATTTGTTGAAAAAGCTATCTTTCCTCCACTGACCTGCTTTTGTATCTTTGTCAAAAAGAAGTTGACTGATTACCTGAACTAGAATCTCCAGTACAGTGTTGAATAGGAGGAGAGAGAGTGGACATCCTTGTCTTATTTCTGTTCTTAGTGCAAAGCAGTCAGTCTTTCACTATTAAGTATGATGTTAGCTGAAGATTTTTTTCATGCTGTTTATCAAGTTGAGGAAGATCCCTTCTGTTCCAATTTTTCTGAGAATTTTTATCATGAGTGGGTGTTGAATTTTGTCAGATGATTTTTCTGCAAATATTGCTGTAATTGTATGAATTTTCTCCTTTAACCTGTTAATATGGTGGATTTTATCAATTTTTCAAACACTGAATCAGTCTTCTATCCCTAGAATAAACCCTACTTGATTATGGTGTAAAATTCTTTTTATATACTGCTGAATTCTATTTTCAAATATTTTGATAAAGATTTATTCATCTATATTCATGAAAGATGTTGGTCTCTAGTTATTATTTGCTTTCCTTCTGTGTGCGTGTATGTGTACTCTCTTGGATTTTGGTGTCAGAGTAGTATTTAGCTTCATAGAAAGAATTGAGTAGTGTTCCCTCTTCTATTTTTTGGAAGAGAGTGTGTAGAGTTGGTGTTAGTTCTTCTTTAAATACTTGGTAGAATTCTCTAGTGAAACCATCTGGACCTAGAGATTTGGAAGTTTTTCAGTTATAATTTCAATTTCCTTAATAGTTATAGAGCTATTCAAATTATCTGTTTCATATTGGGTACATTGTGGTAGTTTGTGTTTTTTAAGGAATAGATTAATTTTTCTAAGTTGTCAAATATATGTGTGTAGAGTGTTTCCTAGTATTCTCTTATTATACTTTTGATGTCTGCCAGATCTGTAGTAGTATACCATTTCATTTCTGATATTGGGAATTTGTGTCTTCCCTTTTTTTATAATCTCTTGGTCTTGCTGGAAATTTGTCAATTTTATTGATCTTTTCCAGGAAACAGATCTTTGCTTCATTAATTTTCTGTTTTCAAATCCACTGATTTCTGCTTTATCTTTGTTATTTCCTTCCTCCTTCTTGCCTTGGGTTTATTTTGCTCTTCATTTTCTAGGTTCTTGAATGGGTACTTAGATTATTGATGTGAGACTTTTGTAATGGAAGCATTTTGGTGCTATAAATTTCCCCCTCAACACTGCTTTAGCTGCATCTCACAAATTTTACTAAATTGTATTTTTGTTCTCACTCAATTTAATGTATTGCTTTAAAATTTCCCTTGATACTTACTCTTTGACACAGTAATTATTTAGATATGTGTTTTTTGGTTTTCAAGTGTTTGGAGATTTTCCTGTTATCTTTCTGTTATTGATTTCTAGTTTGATTCCACTGTGGCCAGAGAACACACTCTGTGTGATCCCAATCCTTGTACATTTGTTAAGCTTTGTTTTACAGCCCAGAATGTGGTCTGTCTTGGTATATTTTCCAAAGGCACTTGAGAAGAATGTATTCTTATATTGTTCTGCAAATATCAATGAGATCTTGTTGGCAGATGGTGTTGTTGAGTTCTTCTTTACTGATTTTCTACTTAGTTGTTTTATCAGTTGTTATAAGAGAGGTGTTGAGGTCTCCAAGTATAATTTTGATTTTGTCTACTTCTCCTTTCAGTTCCATTTTTGTTTTGCGTATTTTCCAGCTCTGTTGTTTAGTTCATACACCTTGTTGGATTGACACTTTTATCATTATATAATGTCCCTTTCTGTTTCTGGTAAAATTCTTTGATCTGAAATCTACTCTACCTGATATTTATAGCCACTCCTGCTTTCCTTTGATTACTATTTGCATAATATATCTATATCCTTTTATTTTAAATCTGCTTGTATAATTATATTTGAAGTAAATTTATTTTTTAAATCCATTCTGTCAGTCTATCTTTTAAATTTAATTAAATTAATTACATTTAATGTAATTATTGCTATGTTAGGGCTTAAATTACCATTTTATTTCTTGTTTTCTGTTTATTCTCTCTGCCTTTCATTTCTATTTTCTTTTTCCTGCCTTCCTGTGGGTTACTTGAACTTTTTTTAGATCTCATTTTTGTTTATCTATAGTATTTTAGAGTGTATCTCTTTGTACAGCTTTTTAAAGAACATAGCACATCACAGTCTACTGGTGTGGTCATTTTACCAGTTTGAGTGAAGTATAGAAATCTTACATCCCTTTATGTTCCTTTACCCTTTCTCATTTTTAATATAAGTGTCTTAAATAATTCCTCTGCGTGTATTTAGAATCAAATCAGACAGGTTTACAATTTTTGTTTCAATCATCAAATATAACTTTCATTCTCAAGAGGAGAATGAAAGTCTATTCTGTTTACCCATATTTTTGCTTATCGTGTTCTTTCCTCTTCATATTCCAAGTTTCTTTCTTTGTCATTTCCTTTCTGTTTAGAAAACTTCCCTCAGCCATTCTTTTAGAGGCAGTCTGCTAGCAACAATTCCCTTAGTTTTCCTTCATCTGATATTGTTTTGATCTCTTCTTCATTCTTGAAAGACATTTCCACTGGTATATGACTGTGTATTTCAATTCTTTTCTTTCAGCACTTGTAAAATACTTTTTTAACCCTATCTTCTTTCACCTTTCCTTCCAAGATTCTGATGACATAAATATTACATCTTTCATGATAGTACCAGAGGTCCCTGGTGAAATGATACCCGAGTAGACTGTGATAGCATCTTACAGTTCACTGATACTTTCCTGTGTCTCCTCTATTCTGTTGTTATGGCCATCCACTAATCTTTTTATTTTGGTTATTGTATTTTTCAGTTCTAAAATTTCCACTTAGTTTTCTTTATATCTTCTATTTCTTTGCTGAGATTTTCCATTTTTTTGCTAATACTTTCTTTTTTTTTCATTTATTGTGAGCGTGATTGTAATTGCTCATTGAAGCATTTTTACCATGGCTGCTTTAAAATCTTTGTCTAATAATTTTAACATCTCATCTTGGTGTTAGCATCAATTAACTGCCCTTATTATGCAGATTAAGTTCTTCCTGGTTCTTGGTATGATGAGTGACTTTTTATTGAAATAAGAACATTTTTATATTAGGTTATGAGACTCTGGATCTTATCTTAACCTTCTGTTTTAATTTAACTGACTTTCTCTGGTACCACTCCAGCAGGAAAAGTGGCAAGCACTGTCTCATTACTGCCAGATGAAGGTAGAAGTCCAGGTTCCCCACTCAATTGCTGTTGACACCAGAGATGGGGCGGGGAGCACCTCGTTATTTGCTGGGTGTAGACGGAAGTCCAGGTTCCCCACATGGTCTTCACTGACATTGTTGTCGGGGAGGAAAGGTTGGAAAGGGGAGGAAAGAGTGTCTTATTATTGCTTGGCAGGGATGAAAACCCTGATTCCCTACTCTGCCCTACATGATGTCATTCACTGGGGGTGTTAGACAGCCTCATTACAGTCTCCCAAGGGTGGTAATCTTAGCTCCCCACTCAGTCTTTGATGGTGTGGGTGGGATGGGGCCACAGTTTTTTCTGTTATGTTTGGTTGGTGTAGAGCAATCATTTTCTAAAAGTTTTCTGTCTTGCTAGGCCCCCCCTTTCCTAGCCCTTTGACTAGAGAGAACAGGCTTTCTTTTGGGACTTTTTTTTTAATCTGTGCCTGTTGGCTTTTCTGGATTGCTGGCTTCTTTAGTTCCACGTTGGGATACAAGAGGAAAAAGAAAACTCACTACCATCTCATTCCTTGGATCCTGAGGTCCCTAGCTAACCTGGTTTCTTATTTTTGTTTGATATACGATGTCTAGGGTTTTTAGTTGTACTTAGTGAGAGGAATATAGAAAACCATGTCTGCTCATCTTCCCAGGAGTGAAAGTCTGTGATTCTTTTTATAAAAAGCAAGAATAAGCCCTCAAAGAAAGATCCTGTTTTTAGAATCTTACACTCACATTTCATATCAGTTAGTAATTAACTAATCCTACTAACAGTACTCAGAAGCGTTACTAATTACTCAAGTCCACTTACACCCAATATCTACCTCAGTGTCCCACTTATCAGAGACTCCCAACAGTGCATTGTATTGGTTACTCTATCCATTTAACTAAGATACCCTTCTCTAATAAAAAAGGACACGTCTTTGATGATGGAACTGGCATTCCTCTGATGGAACCCTCTAATATTTTCAGAGATATTATTTAGCTCTGATAACAAATGTACTATTAATTTATCAGTACTAGAATATCCCTCATTTACCGTTATTTATCCAAATGTCTCCGACCTCTGATTCAAAATCAGTTTACAGGAAACAGAATAACTTCATCTAATCTCAAGTCTCCAATTACTAGCTACTTACAGATAATCACCCAAATGGTGCCTCTAGCTTAGATCTTTCTTCTGAGTCTGGAACTATATACCCAACTGGTCACCTGACTTCATGGTTTGTCTCTTCAAACTCATTATCACCCAGTATAACCCTTCCCACTCCCAACCTACAAACCCAGTCCTTGTCTAATGTTCCCTGTCTAAGAGAATGGGTACCGTCATTCAGATAGTTGAACAAGACTGAAATTGGGAACATCTTTGACAATTCCTTCTCTCTTGCTTATATGTCCAGTGGTATGCCATTTAACAACCAGTTATCTGAAAAAGAAAATGTATGCTTATATATTTAAACTTATATTAGATTTACCGTTATAAACGATGCATAGCACGCTGTTGATAAATAAAAATAAAATATACAATACTCTTTACTGTAAGTTCCATATAGCCAATTGATTCTCAAAGAATTCTTTCATTATTTTTTGCCAAACTTTTAGATCCATAGACAACTTGTGGTTGCAGTTAACAAACGATTGTATTTCTGACATGTATGTTGGTTGATAGTTTCCTTCACAGTAAAGAGTAAGATAATAGTGAAATAATAAAGACATATGTCAGCATTTCACTCTTTTGCCAGTGACATGAATGACTTCTTTGCTGAATCAGATAATTGCTTTCAAGTACTGGAAGAATATTTCTTCAATTTTTTGTGATATTAACAATGTTGCATCTACAGATATGACCAATTTTAAGCTTAATCTGTATTATTAACAATTTTATCATCACTATATTAAGTCTAGAAAATCAACAATACAGTAAATCAAGTCCTGGTTTATAGCATTTGACAGCTGCCGGGGAATAAAACACTCCCACTATGGCAAATTTCAAGACACCAGTATGACATCACTGAGTGTAGAATTACAAAGATTTGCACAAACAATCAACATTTACCCTAAAGCAAAGAAGAGACAGTAAGGAGGGCAGGGAAACTCGATTAATGGAAATGGAACAACCATGATGGAAATGATGAGAATGTTGACAGATTGTGAGAAATGTAATCAATGTCACTGAACAAGATGTATAGAAGTTGTTAAAAAGGAACATAATTTGTTGTATAAACTTCCACCAAAAACACAGTAACAAAAAGAAAGATTTGTAACACACCATTACGTAGTTATTTCATCGTACGAACACAGTAGATATAAATAACCTCAAGAGTGTAGTAAAATAATTAGACAGTAATGACTTTTTAGGAGCCCTCGTGGCACAGTGGTTAAGAGCTCTGCTGTTAACCTAAATCTCCGCAGTTCGAATCCACCAGCCACTCCTTGGAAACCCTATGGGCAGTTCTACTATGTCCTATAGGGTCATTATGAATTGGAGTCTACTCCAAGGCAATGGGTTTGGTTTCTTTGTTTAATGACTTTTTAATATCTATTACCTTTTTTTTAATATAATATATTTAATTGTAAGCTTATATAATTTAATTTTAATAATATCTGAGTTTAACAACCATCTTGCAACGTTCCTGAAATTTAGCAATCAGCTCTTGCCAGCCAGTATGAACCAACTCCAGACACTACTGCATGAATCCAGTGCAGACTCTGATGATCCTACCTCCACTGTCATTAGCCTAAATTGTGATGATTGTTTTTTTATTAAACCCTCAAAATAGCCTCCTAACTTGCTTTTCTACATCTATAATTAACTCTTCCCAACTCTCTTTAATTTCAGCCAATGATTTTCTTAGTATCCTTATGTATTAATTAATGTACTTATTTATCAAGTGATTATTGATTAGGGACTCTTCTAGATGGTTAGGATAAATGTCAGAATAAAGAACACAGATTTCTGCCCTCATGAGAATACATTCTAGTGGGGAAATATAGATTATGTAAAATAATAAATATATTAAACCATGCTGTACGTTAAAAAGTAATGAGTGCTAAGTGGGGGGAAAAAAAAAAGCAAGGTATAAGTACAGATGGCAGGGAAGTTAGACTGTTACGACCGATCGTTAGTATCTTAGTTATTTACTGCTGTTATAACAGAAATACCACAAGTAGGTGTCTTTAAGAGACAGATTTATTTTCTCACAGTTTAGGAGGCTAGAAGTCCGAATTCAGGGTGCCGGCTGTAGAGGAAGGGCTTTCTGTCTCTGTCAGCTCTGGGGAAGTTCGTTGTTCTTTGGTTTCTTGGTGTCTTCGTGTAGCTTGGTGTCTGTCTTCCCCCATCTCAGCTTGATCACTTGCTTGTTTAATCTCTTCTATATCTCAAAAGAGATTGGCTCAAGACATACCTTATACTCGTCCTGCCTTGTTAAGATAACAAAGAAAACCCATTCCCAAATGGGATTATAACCCCAGGTGTAGGGATTAGGATTTGCAGCACATATTTTTTGGAGGACATAATTCAATCCATAGCAGTCAGGATATGCCCCTTAAACGAAGTAAGATTTGAGCAAGGACATCTAGAAGGTATAAGCGTTAGCCATTTGGATTTTCTGGGCACAAGGAGGCCAGGGTGGCTAGAGCAGAGTGAGAAGTAAGAGAGAACAGAGTATGGGGAGTCTAGTACGTCATTGCAATGTCTTTAGCTTTTACTGTGATTGTAAGAGAGAGCCACTGCAGGGTTTTGAACAGAGGAGTATCAATTTTTTTAAGAGGATAATTCTTGCCTATAACTATTCTGTGGCTCCCCATTTCTCTCTAATATAAAGTCTAGTGTTCATCACATGACCTACCAAGCCCCAAATGATGTGGTCCATGTCCATCCTACCAGCCTCACCTCCTGCTACTCTCTCTCTCTCTGCTCTTCATTCCCTCAGGTCCTTGAATAGTGTGCTATTTTCTGCCTCAGATAGGTCCCCTATCAGGCACTCACTACTGTCTGCACTTGTCCTTCACTTATCATACTAAATGATTGATTTTGTGATTAGTTGGTTATTCTATATGTTCCCCACCTCCAGTGCTACTCCCTGCTAAAACGTAGTATCAGGGATATCGTCTCTTTTGTTTGCTGATGTATTTCCAAGAATCAGATCAGGGCTTGGCACATAGTATGAACTCATGTATTTGTTAAATGTATAAATAAATGACTTTTATAATAAATGACTGTTTTATATACTGCTATATTTTCAGTGCTGAACTTAGGGTCTGGCTCATAGTAGATATTCTGTAAATTTTTTGTTGGATGAATAGGTTATCAAAGGGATGGATAGATGGATGGATGATTCAATGAGTGAATGAATGAATGATATTTAGTAAAGTCAGAAGAGTTTCTATCCTGTAAGCAGAACACATCGTCTGCTCAAAGTAGGTCACTTGATCGCCCCATTAGTTCTCTGCTTGGTTTCCTGCCATGGATATATTTGAAGAACTTTTTTATTGGCTTTGGAGTCCCTTGCAAGGTACTCTTGAATACTCTTTTGGCTCTTCTGCATTCTTGTTCACACCTGACCTGCCATAGTTTGCGGATCTCCCAGTTTCCTTAGCTGGGCCACATTTCCAAGTGTCCCTTTGATCTCTGGCACATACTTTTACTGGGCTTCCAATAAGGTGTTTTTAAACAGTCTCCAGATTTCCTGTGGCTTATTGACTTTTTAAATTATTCCTTTCATTTGCTTTTTCTAAGCAGTACCTACACTTGTTCTTAGGTTCCCTTTATAAAATTGAGTAACCACATGATATATAAATTTTCTCTCCCAGCCCAGAATGGTCAGTGTTGTGATCACTCAGGGATACTTTCTCCTTCCAGATCCTGTCTACCATCCAAAAACAAGTCTAAGAGATTTTCTTTCCTTAATGATTTCAAAATGCATTTTTCTAAGAGGAGATCATTTATCTTATCCAATAAGCTTATATTTGTGTCTCTAATCTATATGTGAACTGTGAATAAATTAGTTTCCAAGCAATTATAGAACTTGCTGTCATAGAGGTCCTATAGAATGAATGTGTTTGTGTGTGTGTACTGTAGAACATACAAATACTTTAAATATCATCTCATTTATTTCTAACTTGGAAAGTCTCCAGTCAATGATTGCCCTTTGCAGAGAACAGAATCTATTCAAATATAAACCATCAAATGTTTTTCATTCCCTTCTACAGAGATCAAATGCTAGTTTGTTTCTTTTTCACCAGATTTTCATCCACCAAGGCTTGCTTGGAGAAAGAGTTAAGCAACAGAGTGAAAAGAGAAATCGTTTCACATAACTGAAAACTGGCCTTTGCTTTTTTTTTTTGAACAAGTATTTCAGCAGCCTGGATTTTTTCCTACCAAAGATATTTATTTTCAACCATTTCTTGCTTTATTTGGCTAAAAGGTGAGTTCTTTGCTGCATTTAATAGTCATGTGCATGCTACCCAAAGTAGAGACTGAAGAGTGTTCATCTGCAGAGTTTTACTAAAGTGAACCAAAAAAAAAAATCTTAGAAATTTGACCCTATGGTGTAGATCCACTTCCTGCAAATACTTCAGCAGAATGGCTAGTCTTCAAAACTTTTACATGATAAAACACTTACACAGTAATGTTTACTCCAGTTACAGATTGTGGTGTGACTATAAGGGATTTTGTTTTAAATAATGAAAACTGAAAATGTACTTTTTTTCCATTTCAAACTTCTGAATTGGCCAAGTTGTAATGAATAAGTCTTAAAAATTTGGTGATATGTTTTCCACCCATGATATTGACATATGCACATAATTACCTTTTTTTCCCTTTTTGATGCAATTTCATTATTTGTCATGCTGGCCGTGGTGCACCAATAAAGCCAAAATATCATATTAGAATTCATGACAGTTTTCACATTGTATTATCAATATGTGGAAATAATTGTCTGCTCTGAGATTAAATTACATTATTGTGTATCTTTTTCATGCCTAATAAATAATGATGGATGGCTTTTATTTTCATCACCACCTGCAACCATTTAGTCACCCCTTGATTGTTGAAGATAAAATAATAAAAGGCAAGTGTTATGTTGCAAGCAAAAGAATGTAGTCAAAACAGTTATATGTTCCTTGATTCCGTTTCCATTATTTTAGTCCCTAAAGAGCAATGCATGGTGGTCTATAAAAGATAGCAACCTGGGGGAAAAACAGGGCAAACAGTTCACGTGAATGAGGGGAGAAGGTGGGCAGATATTTTTTTCTAGTAGAACAATAGTAATTTCTTGGTGCACGATTCTTAATCTGAAAATGAGTTTTTTGTTCTGCTGTGCAAATCAGTTACATGCAATTAGAATGCAAAGCAGTGGCACATCTTACTGTTTAGCCTTTTTTAAACAGAAATGAAAACAGCCGGGAAATTGTAGCAAAGTTAAAAATGCATGCTAGGTAATTTTGAAATCCAAAGACATAAAACCATGCATAATAAAAAGGCCACTCTAAACTCATTACATTTTTTTTTTTTTTTTTGAAATTGGCAATTGGGAGGCTTAATTTTAAAATTAGAACTTGCGTGTTTGGGAACTTATTAGCTATATTTTGAATGGTCAATTGCATTGCCAATGTTTCAATGCGTTTTGTTTGTCCTCCCATAAACAATTCCACTGCCTCATAAATTTGGTTTTATCTATGTCTGACATGCTCAGGTTTTTTAAAACTGTTCAATGTTATGCTTCAGCAAAATTGCTTCATCTTTTTTTAGTGAAACCTGTGAATTAACATTACAATCAGCAAACTCTGTGAGTCTTAAAGAGAAAAAAATCGCCTCGGAGTTTTATGATACTGTTACATTTTATAAAATAAATATATGGTGTTTATAATGGAAACTAGTCATTCGATCATTTCAGTTACAACAGTGAGGTAAGAAAGGAAACTGTAGAAAAAAATCTTTTTTTTTTTTCTATTTGGTTATGAGTCACAGGCTGAGTCTTTACAGAACCATCTCCCATGCTTCGTTCTGCTATCTTTAAATTAAAAAATGGCAATCTTCTCCGGCATAGCAGAGACTCAGACCAAAATCGGAAGGTAATCCTATCAAATGTCAAGTTACTGCAGAGAAATGGCTTGAAAAATAGACCAACGTCCATTATTTGACGAACCCCAAGTGAACATTTACGCCCATGGAGTCCACCTGTAACTGGGCGTTCGATTAATGTTCTTCCCAATGTTTTAGAGCATTCATTTACCATGAGCAGCGCGGCCCTTCCCATGTTTATGGCTGTTTTGCTATCTGACGACCCATCTTCCTCTATAATTAAATACCATGAATAAACTAATAATAAACATAATTTTATTTATACCATTACTCACTGCAGAAATTACATCTTTATATTTCCTGCGAGAATCAAAGAACCGTGCTTGCGTCCTTCACATTTGAAAGAGCCGTTGCAAACGTTGCAGTCTTTTCTAGATTTCTCTGAGCCAGGGAGGAACTTTGTGGGTTAGCCGACTTTGAGACAAATTATTTTGCAGTGCATGCACATGTATTTATCCTCACTTAACGATTAAGATTTTACTTGGCACATGAAAACACCCCGGAAAACTAGTCCTGCAAAACGGGCTTGTATGAAATCACTCAGTGCTTATAACTGGGACGTGTATCTGTGGGCATAAAGCCACCTGCTCTACAGAAAGTTAAGATTTAGCACAAGCTATATAACTCCTCTAATTAGAAGCCCCTGCTAGTATTTTGTCCCACAGTGCTTTATGGAAGTCCTGAGAAACCAAGACTTTACACAGATGTACCTCGTCCAAAACTTCCTAATCTCAATCCCTAGTAAACAGAACATTCTAGATTGACATTCACATGGCATTTATTCCCCCTTGCATTGTCTCCGGTCACTAGGAGTCGGAATCGACTCAACGGCAATGGGTTTGGTTTTAGGTTTATCTCTAGTGTGTTCCAATTTTCTTCACCCAAAGTACCTCTGGTATGACCTACCAAAAAAAGAAAACATGTTGAATCATTGTACCATAAATATTCAAAATGGAAACGCTGAACCAGCTGTATTAGAATAAATCATTCTTAGTGCATTGATCGTTTTTTTACGTTAACACTTTCTATCATCCAAGTGGTTTGCTAGGTCTAATAATGCTTCCTGAGTCTGTGTTTTATGTTTGAAGACCTTCAGAAGTTTTTAATTTGCATTAAAATTATTAGCTTTCTCAGCTTGTGTATTTGCAAGAAGAGGGTGGAAGAGTGAAATAACTTACGTCTAAGCATGCGGCTGAAGTACTGGAACCTGGAAACTCTCCTGCCATTAACAGTTAATAGTTCAGTGCTCTGGGGTAACAGCAGTGATTCCGTGCTTCTCGGAAAAGCATTTGGAAAATAATACTTTGGACTAATAAAATTTGTGTTAGAATGACAAATGTCAACATCTGCAGAGCTTTTGAGCACTTTAGACAGTTAAAAAAATTGTGTGCACAATTTCATAATTGTTAGGCAATGTACCTATTTATAAGTGCTATTTTTAACTTCGGGGGAAAGAAAGCACTTTGTCTAAGACATAAACAATGTTCAACGCATTACCACAAGCAAAGTAATGTTGGATTAAGAGGCTTAAAACAGACCTACTAAATGAGCTGTAAATATTTGTTCAACTGGAGATTCTAAAGGGCTGAAAGTTGTTAGTCATCTTGGTTGAACTGATGCAGCACAATGAGATTGCTTTCACTTTTCAAGCAGCCTGTAAGTCATGTTACCATTTAACAACTAGTCCTGGGTTCCAGAAAACACTGTGTTAGGGAAGGAAAAACAGACTCTTTGGCGGGAGTCATGGAAGGAGGGTGGGACCTTATGAAATTCATGGCTACATAAGATGTAGGCAATTTTACTTTGGCAACATACTCAGGCTTTTGCATTGGGTTTTTTATATTCTTAATTCAGATAAATGTGCATAAGTCACCTATGAAATGAAAGACTCTCACTCGTATACAGAGCGCGGATAACCATTAATTGTTCCATTTTATCGTTCAGGTTACATACACACGTTTAGGAACTCTTAGAGCTGGAAAACGGTCTGTTCAAAGGTTAGTGAGTACGACCACAGTGTAATTACTCAAAGAAGGTCTCAGATCACGTCCCAAATCTATATGAAGAGAGTTGATGATTAGTCAAGATAATGTCATAGATCACCTTCTGTGGTGGACTCTTCAGGGTTCTCAACTGTCTTCAAAATCTTATATAAAGCACCTGGAACATAGCAACTTAAGTGATGATCATTTCTTAGGTGGCGTAGGGTACAGTGTTTATCAAAATGTTTAGTCGACTAGATGTTTATCTGGAAACTAACAAAAATGCAGAAATGACCGGAGAAATTTATGGTATCTTCCATTAGGCTAGTGGGTTTCTAGCAGTCACAGAAATTTGGCCTCTAATCCACATGTCCAGACCAAGGACAATTTTATGTGGCTCTATTATAGCGTATTTTAAACTTTTTTCTGAAGTTCAGGAATATATCCTTCAGAATACGTCAGCCCTTCATAAACATGGCTCGCCAAACCAATCAATCTAGTCCAAAGTTTGTTTTTAGATTTCAAGTTCCTTGTTACTGCTTTGCAAGCAGATGTCTTCAAAGATATAATATGGTGAAGAGATTATGTGATTTTTGGGTGTAGCGATTCTGCCAGTTATAATTAAAAGGGCCAACATCCAAGTTTTGTTTTCTTTATAAACACTGCAGAGTGTGTCAGTGGCCAATCTAAAATTACCCAGAGAAGAGTGTGTGCTCTCTTCTTTAGCACAAGATAATGAAGATGGTGTGTGAAATGCGCCGTAGTTATAATAAGCTGATGGACTTGTGGTCCTACGCGCAAACTTGTCCAAATGTAATTATAAGAGTTTTAAGAGAATTGTTGCTCCCTAAACTGACTAGTCAAGTGACTCAAAAGTTAATATGATCAAATTAACGGCCTGAGTTTGAAGGTGTACAGTTGTGCCCTAGAAAATAACTACTTGGGGTCAATCAGCCTTTCTTACAGAGAAAAGGCATCTTTCAGAAGCATCTTAATGCAGGGTGGTTATTTGGCAGTGTATGTCTATTGCTTCTGGAAAGGTGAAGTTTGCTTACAAACAAAAAGCAACAAAGGGCTAAGCGTCCAGCATGCATGAAGGAGAGAAGGTCAGTAGAAACCTGCACTGGTGTTTATGTGGTTGAAAAGGTATGATTGTTTGACTCCACAGCCCAAATCACAAGGGCAAGAAATAATATTACACAGGAAATGTCTCAAGATGATTATTTTATCATAAGCCTCTTTATCAGTACTTTTCATATACACAGGAGAAAAAAATAATCTGTATGAAAGATTTAAGACATCAGTTAGGGACTGAGAGATATTCTGAGGTAGATGGACATTGTTCTACTTACCTAGTGCTTCTATAACAAAAAGGATAGCACAAGTGGGTGGCTTTAAAGAACAGAAATCTGTTTCTAATAGTTCAGGAGGCTAAAAGTCCAAATTCAGGGTGTGTCTCTTTGGGGAGGTCCTTCCTCGTTGGTAGCCCTGGGAGTTCCTTGACGTTCCTATATCCATCTTCCCCAAGTGTGTGTCTCTTCTGCCCCTTTTATAACTCAGAATGATTAGGTTTAGGACCTACCCTACTCTGGTATGACCTAATTAACATACCAAGAGAAAAACTTATTTCCAAACAGGATCCCATCCACCAGTACAGGGCCAGAACTTCAGTTCTGGGGGGACATAATTCAATCCACAAAAGATATGTTGTTGTTGTTGAATAGGTTCTGACTCATAGCGACCCTACAGGACAGAGTAGAACTGCCCCCTAGGATTTCCAAGGAGCAGCTGGTGGATTTGAACAGCTAACCTTTTGGTTAGCAGCCGAACTCTTAACCATTACACCACTGGGGCTCCACAAAAGATACAGATGCTAGAAATCTGGGTATTTCAGAGGGAGACTGAGAAGGCCTTTTTCCTTCATGCCTTGGGCATAACTCTGCATAAATTCTATGGGGAACTGAGAAGTCACAATGTCTTCCAAGTACTGGGAATCAGGAAACCCCAATACCTCTTATGGGGGGGTCCCCCTAGGTGGCTGGTATAAATGAGTGATGTTTTGGTTTCTAAACGGGATTGGGTGCCAGGGCCACTGATGACAAAGATCTCTTTCAAACCAGTCTCAGATTTAGCTCTCATTTTGATTGCCTTGGATATTTTCAGTGGCCAAGACAGATGCTTCCTGTCTCAAACTTGCCAAATGGAACTCCTAGATGAGCCATAGTTGTCAAAGAAACAAACAGCACAAAATTAAAAGTCACTAAAGCTTACCAAAACATCAACCATCCAATCCCAAAAACTTCTAATGCTGAACTGTGTTCATATTGCCTTTTTTTCCCCTGGGATAGAGGTCTGTTGATAGGGGATTCTCATATTATCAAAAGAAATCATTTCTCTTCATGTAAATATAGGTACATGTTAGTTTCCAATCCATTTCCCTGTACGGCAGCCAACATGGTCTTTTTCAAAGGGCATAAGGCAGGCCTGATTGTGCACACATCCTTGTGTGTCTGGATGAAGAGTAAAATCCTTCTTCCAGCCTGTTTTGGCCCAGTGTGTCTTTTAATTTCCCCACTACTTGCTTCCATGGGTGTTGATTGTGGATCCAAGTAAAATTCTCCTCTAGCCTCATCTTACACTGTGTTACACCTCTCTTTCTCTTTACTCCTTCCACCCTGACTTCCACACAATAATTGCATATCTGTCCCTCAGCATGGAATCCTTCCTCATGAGCGCCTCCCTAATTAAGACAAATACTTCTGTTTTTGCGTTGGTAGCCTCTTAATTCTCTGTGTTGAAGAAACGGCCCTGGTTATAATTTTACATTTGTATGTATTATGCATTGATTACTCCTGGGCTATAAGCTCCATGAGGATAAGAATCATTCAATCTGTCTCATTAGTGTATGTCCTGAACTTATCCTAATGCTTATATCATAAAACCCATTGCCATCGAGTCAATTCCGACTCCTAGTGACCCTTTAGGACAGAGTAGAACTGCCCCATAGACTTTCCAAGGGGTGGCTGGTGGATTCAAACTGCCAATCTTTTGAATAGCAGCCAAGCTCTAAACCACTGCACCACCCCAGGGTTCCTCTGCTTGTATTATGTTGTTGTTAGGTGCCGTCCAGTCGGTTCCGACTCATAGCGACCTCATGTACTACAGAACGAAACACTGCCCGGTCCTGCACCATGCTCACAGTAGTTGTTATGCTTGAGCGCATTGCTTCCGCCACTGTGTCAATCCATCTTGTTGAGGGTCTTCCTCTTTTTCGCTGACCCTGTACTTTACCAAGCATGATGTCCTTCTCCAGGGACTGATCGCTCCCGACAACATGTCCAAAGTATGTAAGACGTAGTCTCATCATCCTTGCTTCTAAGGAGCATTCTGGTTGTTTTTCTTCCAAGACAGATTAGTTTGTTCCTTTGGCAGTCCATGGTATAGTCAATATTCTCCGCCAATACCACAATTCAAAGGTGTCAATTCTTCAGTTTTCCTTATTCATTGTCCATCTTTTGCATGCATATGATGCAATTGAAAATACCATGGCTTGGGTCAGGTGCACTTTAGTCTTCAAGGCGACATCTTTGCTTTTTAACACTTTAAAGACATCTTTTGCAGCAAATTTGGCCAGTGCAACGTGTCTTTTAATTTCCTGCCTGCTGCTTCCCTCGGTGTTGATTGTGGATCCCAGTAAAATGAAATCTTTGACAACTTCGATCTTTTCTCCGTTTATCATGATGTTGCTTATTGGTCCAGTTGTGAGGATTTTTGTTTTCTTTATGTTGAGGTGTAATCCATACTGAAGCCTGTGGTCTTTGATCTTCATCAGTAAGTGCTTCAAGTCCTCTTCACTTTCAGCAAGCAAGGTTGTGTTATCTGCATATCACATGTTGTTAATGAGTCTTCCTCCAATCCTGATACCGCATTCTTCTTCATATAGTCCAGCTACTCGGATTATGTGCTCAGCGTACAGATTGAATAGGTATGGTGAAATGATACAACCCTGATGCACACCTTTCCTGACTTTAAACCACGCAGTATCCCCTTGTTCTGTCAGAACAATTGCCTCTTGATCTAGGTATAGGTTCCTCATGAGCACAATTAAGTGTTCTGGAATTCTCATTCTCCACAACGTTATCCATAATTTCTTATGATCCACACAGTCGAATGCCTTAGCATAGTCAGTAAAACAGTAAACATCTTTCTGGTATTTTCGGCTTTCAGCCAGGATCCATCGCACATCAGCAGTGATATCCCTGGTTCCATCTCTTCTTCTGAATCTGGCCTGAATTTTTGGCAGTTCCCTGTCGATATACTGCTGCAGCCGCTTTTGAACGATCTTAAGCAAAATTTTACTTGTGTGTGATATTAATTATATTGTTCAATAATTTCCACATTTGGTTGGATCACCTTTCTTGGGAATAGACATAAATACGGATCTCTTGCAGTCGGTTTGCCAGGTAGCTGTCTTCCAAATTTCTCGGGATAGACGAGTGAGCACCTCCAGCACTGCATTTTTTTCTTGAAACATCTCAACTGGTATTCCTTCAATTCCTGGAGGTTTGTTTTTAGCCAATGCCTTCAGTGCAGCTTGGACTTCTTCCTTCAGTACCATTGGTTCCTGGTCATATGCTACCTCTTGAAATGGTTGAACGTTGACCAATTCTTTTTGGTATAATGACTCTGTGTATTCCTGCCATCTTCTTTTGATGCTTCTTGTGTGATTTATTATTTTGCCCGTACAATCCTTCACTACTGCAACTCAAGCCTTGAATTTTTTCTCCAGTTCTTTCAGCTTGAGAAATGCCAAGCATATTCTTCTCTTTTGTTTTCTATCTCCAGCTCTTTGCACATGTCATTATAATACTTTACTTGGTCTTCTTGCGGAGCCCTTTGAAATGTTCTGTTCAGGTCTTTTACTTCATCATTTCTTCCTTTTGCTTTAGCTACTTGACATTCAAGAGAAGTTTCAGACTCTCTTCTGACATCTATTTTGGTCTTTTCTTTCTTTCTTGTCTTTTTAAGGACCTCTTGCTTTCTTCATGTATGATGTCCTTGATGTCATTCCACAACTCACCTGGTCTTCAGTTGTTAGTGTTCAACACATCAAATCTGTTCTTGAGATGGTCTCTAAATTCAGGTGGGGTATTCTCAAGGTCGCACTTTGGTTCTCGTGGACTTGTTCCAATTTTCTTCAGCTTCAACTTGCATGTGAGCAATTGATGGTCTGTTCCACAGTTGGCCCCTGGTCTTGTTCTGACTCATGATATCGAGCTTTTCCATTGTCTCTTTCCACAGATGTAGTCAATTTGATTCCTGTGTATTCCGTCTGGTGAGGTCCATTTGTATAAACACTGTTTATGTTGGTGAGAGAAGGTATTTGCAATGAAGAAGTCGTCAGTCTTGCAAAATTCTTTCATACGATCTCCAGTATTGTTTCTGTCACCAAGGCTGTATTTTCCAACTACCGATCCTTCTTTGTTTCCAACTTTTGCATTCCAATCACCAGTAGTTATCAATGCATCCTGATTGCATGTGTGATCAATTTCAGACTGCAGAAGCTGGTAAAAATCTACGGTTTCTTCATCTTTGGCCTTAGTAGTTGGTGCGTAAATTTGAATGATAGTCGTATTAACTGGTCTTTCTTGTAGGCATATGGATATTATCCTATCACTGACAGTGTTATACTTCAGGATAGATCTTGAAATGTTCTTTTTGACGATGAATGCAATGCCATTCCTATTAAGTTGTCATTCCTGGCATAGTAGACCGTATAGTTGTCCAATTCAAAATGGCCAATAGCAGTCCATTTCAGCTCACTAATGCCGAGACCTAGAATATTGATGTTTATGTATTCATTTCATTTTTGACAATTTCCAGTTTTCCTAGATTCATAGTTCGTACATTCCACGGTCCAATTATTAATGGATGTTTGCAGCTGTTTCTTCTCATTTTGATTCATCCCACATCAGCAAATGAAGGTCCCGAAAGCTTGACTCCATCCACATCATTAAGGTCGACTACTTTGAGGAGGCATCTCTTTCCCAGTTGTCGTTTGAGTGCCTTCCAACCTGGGGGACTCATCTTCTGGCACTATGTCAGACAGTGTTCTGTTGCTGTTCATAAGATTTTCACTGGCTAATTCTTTTCAGAAGTAGACTGCTGGGTCGTTCTTCCTAGTCTGTCTTAGTCTGGAAGCTCAGCTGAAAGCTATCCACCATGGGTGGCCCTGCCAGTATCTGAATACTGGTGGTGTAGCTTCCAGCATCACAGCAACATGCAAGCCCCCATGGTATGAAAAAATGACAGACACGTGGGGGGTTGTATCATAGACGCTCAAAAGTATTTGTGAGGTGAGGGAATAAATATGATACGTTTTTATTATGTTTTGCTATGGCCATGGATATGACATGATGTTATATTTGATGAAGCCCCTAAGGAATAGAGTTGGGGACTTCTGTAATTATTACACTACCCTTACTGATCAGGTTAAGTAACCTTAGCTGCTGTAACAAATAGTCCCAGTATTTCAGTAGTTTAACATTACAGAGGTTTATATTTCACTCATGGCACAGAAAAATGTGGATTGGGAGTGGTGGTTTCTCTGCTCCGCAGTCGTACATGGACCCAGGCTACCTTAAGTCTCAGTATCCTCCCTGGATCCTTAACATCTACCTTTCAACAAGCAAAGAGATAGAAGGGTAAGGGCCTGGAGGTGGATGTATCACTTCTCTCCACCTTCAGTTGGGCAGAACCTAGTCACATGAGCCCACTGATTGCAAGGCAGGCTTGGAAATGTGACTTTCCTGTGCTGCACATCATCTTATTTCTGCTACAAAAAGTAGGATAACTAAAATTTTTTAGCAATCACCAGAGACTCCAACAATTATATTAGCAATGAGGAAGGGAGAACAGTGCTCAAAACCCAGACTTTCCTAGTAAGGCAAGTGCCAACATTAAATGGACTGATTTAGTGGTATCGTGTCTGTCTAGGAATGTGTGACATAGTTTGGTAAACACAGTTTCCTACTTCAGAGAATCTCAAAACAAGTACCTTCTGAAAATGAACTTTGAAGAATCAGCTGAAGTGTGTACAGATTTTCATATTCACTTTAGGATTTTTCATTTTTGTATTGTACTAGTTAACATGCCAAAACAAAAATAGCTTTCCACAAAATGGAACTTACACTATAGAGTTGGAATTAGTATTATCTGCTGCTGAATTGCAATGGAATCTCAAATGGAGTGATGTAACTATGGAAGCAGAAGCCTCTCCTTCACTGTTTCCCAAGATTTTGTCAGATAGATCAGGAAAACTCAATGTATGCAGGTTGACTTTCCAGTCAACTGGCACAAAAAGACCCTGATAAATAAATCAACTGAAAGAGAACACGTATAATAACTGACTGGCAGTATTGTAAAGACAACTTCTTAGGCTTGACATTGAAGATATTCCTGAAGAATAATTTATCTGAGTAAAAATCAAGCTGTTCTATAGAACTGCCAAATTTAGTGTTACTCTGCCTAATGTGTGTACATCAACCTTATTATTTGGCAAAGTTTTTCTCTTTTAACTTAAGTTCTTCTCTCCCCTTCTTTGAGAAAGTATGTGGCATAGGTTTCTTTTGCTCTTTTATGTACAAAGCAGACATTAAATTGGATTTCAAACTAAGTAGCAAAGGCAGGCTAAAATTAAACACAAGATCATCTATGAAATCAGTTGAATCATTGGTTTAATCATGACACGTTTTGCCGTAACGGAGTGCTTACCAACTTTGTACTTTTATCTTTACTGTTCAGCGATTCATTAAGTCTCTTTTACGATATTTACGTTTTTTTATTTCTTGTGGGGAGAGCGCAGGGAGTAGTATCCTTCTTGGTCAGCATTTCTATTTCATTCTTTCTTACTTCTTAGAAAATAACAGGTAACAGCCAAGCTTGTATCCGTATTTCATCAAATCTAAGATATTATCAGTTGTAAGACACAACAGTTTTTACTTATCACTAAGAAAGTCAAAACAGTGCTGTTTAAATGATGGCATAGTGCTTTCTTATCACCTAGACTTTTTATTCTCTGCTTATCAAAAGAGCAATTTTAGACTTAGACACAGATTTTTTTTATCATATTTCACACAGTGCAAACATAAAAAATAAAACATAAGTAAAACAAATTGGTTAAAGTATTCCTAACATTTCTTCATATTTATAATCCAACTCTTTTGAATTCATTTTTGATGCAGTTGATGTTTGGGTTTTCCCATATACTATCTTTGTGCCGTCACGAGCATTAGCGTTCTTAAAGAATCATCTGCTATTACGTCCACTTACACAGCAAATTTTCATGAGCATGCACAGGTAATGATAGCTCTGCCACAACCAGCATTGTCAAGATGCTTCCCATTAAGATGTAAAGAAAGTACATGGAGAATTTATTAAATACCATGTATTGTTTAAGGTACATCTGAAAGTATAACCCAATAGCTTATAACAATTGCCTAATATTGTCCAGTGTTTTCAGAATATAAATTACATCTAACATTAGATGTGTTTTCTTTGTCACTTTAGTCTTTGATATTAACATAGGTGCTTAATTGTAAAAGACACTCACGTGAAATTTGCACCCTTCCTTCTTGCTATAAACTCTTCCAATTATGATTTCAGTGAAGGGCTTGTTCACCGTGTTAATTGTAATTCAAAAGTTATTTTCATAGAAACAGCAAACTTTTCATAAATTCATGTAGGTAATGTATATTAAGATTTTTGTTTCCATCTTTACTCAAATGTTTTAAAGTTTAAAATTTAAAACTCTCTCTCTGTATCCTCTCAAAGTAAATGGAAATTCAACGTAGCTATTCTTCACTTGGAGCCCTGGTGTCACAGTGGTTAAGAGCTACGGCTGCTAACCAAAATATCAGCAGTTTAAATCCACCAGTCGCTCCTTGGAAGCCCTATGGGGAGGTTCTACTCTGTCCTATAGGGTCGCTAGGAGTTGGAATCGACTTGACAGCAGTGGGTTTGTTGTTTGTTTTATTCCTCACGTATGTTGTTATTATATTCCTGAAGAGCTGTGGAGAAATAAAGTTTTCCTACATACAATCATGATTTTCTACCATCCTAGGTTTTTACTTCAGAGTTCCTTGTCTTAAATTCTGATAGATCTTATAATTCTCTTCCACATTGGCCTTTGACTTTGTCTCCCTCACTCTTGCCCACATCTCTGTTTAACATAAAGTTATACAAACTTTAGCTTGACTGTACTTGGGAGTGCTCAATGTTTGAAATAAATGTCCTGCAAATACTTCTGTGAAGTGTTAAAATCCATGTATGTTGTGAATAATAAACCCAATGATTATCTGGTTTAGATTTGTTTTGTTTTATGGCTAGCTTAAACGGGGGGACGTTTGGGGTTTCATTTATGAGTTAACACCCTTAAACATGTTCTGCTGAATATAGTAACTCCATCCTAACAACTTTGCTATAAAGGCAAAGAATTCCTTATCCACTCCATTATTTTTTCTTTGTGTTTTATTTGTTTTTAAAATATATTTTCCATGGTAGTGACTATGTGAGTCTTAGAAATTCAACTAGACAGCTGTACTGAGCACCGTTACCAAGGGAGCAGTTTCCTTGGCGATGGCCAGCCGTCCTCAAAGCAGTCCACGTTCTGTCTCCTTCCCATGTGACTTGGTTTCACATGTTGCAAGACTTGAGTAGTGGAAGCAGCTCTTTGTAAATCATCAACCCCCACCCACTGACACACCACCACTTTTCGTGAAGCAGGCAAGTGAGAGCAGGTGGTAAATTGTGATGTTCTTTGAGAAGATTTACAAGGGCCCCAGGCCACAATTCACCATGAAGGATTTTTGGTTTCTCCAACTTTCAATTTCAAGCCAGAATTTATCCCAGTCATTTGAAGACTATTCAAAAAATTTACCAGCCAATGCCCAAAGGTCAAAGCTGCAAGAGATCCAATAACAAGGGAGAACTCTTTTTGCAGAGTAAATATTTTCTGGTGGTTAAAGGGAGAGGTATGAAGAATCAGGCATTTTCTTAACCAGGGCTTGTAGTCAAACTATTTCGCCTCTCTATCTCTACCTATATTTCAACGTCATGAATGAAAATATTACTTGCTTTTAGATTGTGTTTTGATCCTCTGATTGAAGATTGGTTTTCTTAATCTAAAAAAAGCTAGAAATAAAATTTTAGTTATATTCTTAAACCTTAAAAATCTTCAAGTAGCTTGCAAAAACTACAGAGAACATACTGTTTTCCCATACAGGATATAAAATATAGCTGGCATATGCGTGTTTGCCAAGAGTAAGTCCTGTCTTATGTGTGCCATGTCATTTACTTCTCACAATAACTCTGGCAGGTAGGTACTGTTAATATTCCCATCTTACAGATGAAAAACTGAGGCTTAGAAATGGGGTTTTGATCTCCAGGCACATTCCACATTCCTCACTACTCTGTAATACTCCTTCAGTATATGTACAGACTTCTTTTTTCTTCCTTTTCTGCATGCCAAATTAACACAGATTGTTTTCGTTTTTCCTATTTTCCCACCTGCAGATATTAAAACGGTTGCAACCACATATGTCGTTGTTGGTTGCCATTGAGTCAGCTCTGACTCATAGCAACCGTATGTATGACAGAATGAAAAGTTGCCAGGTGCTGCACCATCTTCATGATCGTTGGCATATTTGAGTCAGTCCATCTCATTGAGGATTTCCCTTGTTTTCATTGACCCCCAACTTTACCAAGCATGATGTCATTTTCTAATGATTGGTCTTTCCTGATAATATTTCCAAAGTAAGTAAGCTGAAGTTTCACCATCCTTGCTTCTAAGGAATTTTCTGGTTGTATTTCTTCTAAGACTAATTTGTACATTCTTCTGGTATAAAATCCAAGAATTGGATATATCAACTTGGAGTTTTACAAACATAAAAAAGAACTTTTAATAAACTTCCAAAATTTTTCAAGTAACCATAAACTTTTGGAAACAGATGGAGATATCCATGCCCCAAATGTATTAACAAACATAGTTACAATATGAAGAGAAGACTAGTCATGTTGAATTAATCAGATTATTCATCAATGGCATTCTCGAATCAGAATTTCAGCATTATTTTGTAAAAACACTTTTCAGTTTGAGGCTCTACATATGAAAATGCAGGGGTAGAGGGACAGAAAAGAGTAACAAAAATTAGTATCAGGAAATTGGGGCTCAATAAAAGAAAGTAGATGAAACAGTAGTCATCATACCACATTCTAGGTGGTGTTTTTTTTTTTTTTTTTGTAGTCCTGACAAGATCAACGACACACATTCCCTGTAAGAAGGATCTGAGGACCACCCTTCATCAGTTTTATATATTTACATTTTATTTGATGAGGGAGTTCTTGGGGTAGAAGAGCTTGAAAAGAATAGTTTTAGAGAAGCAAAAGCAAAAGTGCAATCTTTGCACATCAAAAAATAAGAGAGAGGCCATTCTGTTTCTACTAGGGGCAAAACAAGAGGAACTGGAGTTAAATGATTGAAGGGACAATGTTGAAGGAAATGCTCCTTGATTCTAACAGCATGGACATCCTGCAGAAATATTACTTAAGTGAGTCCAACTAACAGGGATCTTCCCTAGGAATGTGAAGTTTGGTATATAAACCTTCTGTATAATTTCATCTTCCCCATCCTCATTTGTATCCTGCTCCAGGTAGATTATTTAGGTGCAAGCTAATTTATATGTCAAAATGTTTCTACATGCCTCACCTGGTTAATGAACTTAGAATTGTGTTCAAGTTGGAAAGAACTGATACTTTTTTGAGAATGAGCTTAATCAGAGTTTGCAGTATATGATTTAAATAGTTGTTTCTAAATGATACTTTTTCTGTAGTATGTATCTCATTTTTTTAAAAAATTAAGTATGCAGCTGTTCTTGAAAGTCTACCTTTTGAAGGGGTTTTAAAAGCCTTTCTTAACTCGGTGACTGGACAGTAAGTATTTGCAGTGTTTTTTCTTTCTAAAAATGGAATATCTCCTAACTATGGCCCTTTATACTCTATCTTTAACAGCCACACTGTGGTTTGGGGGTTTTTGTTTTTTAAGCGACACAACATGATTGATGTAATCTGGCATGATTCATTACAATGTCAAGCATCAGCAGAACATTTTGAAAAAAATATTCATCAAAATCTATTACTGTAGAAATTACCACTTGCAGATTCTTTTTCTGGTTAACTTCTATGTGGTGAAACACCATCTTGTAGACGTCAGAGTGCATGTTTTACGAAGTGTGGTTATTAAAATAGGTGTTCCTGAAGTCCCAGCTTTGCCCTGAGGTTTATTGCTAAGAATCTAAGGGATAGCAAGCAAAATCTCAAGGAAGTTGCCTGCACTTATCCACCGTCTTTGACTGAAAGAAATATAGTGACATATGTGACTCATGTTCATGCCTTAATCCCACCTTTTGACCAGCAGGATGAGAATGACTATGTTCCGGTTGGCTGCAGTTTAATTAGACAATGACAAGGGAAAGGAAAGAACTAGATCATGGGCTCACTATACTGTTGCTTGCTTAATGGAAAAGATACTTGTTACATGGAAGAAAGGTCTGGCAAACTACTTCCAAAAATCAGCCAATCAAAACCCTGTGGATCACAATGGTCCGATATGCAGCCAATCTTGTGGATGGAGCAGGACCAGGCAGTGTTTTGTTCTGTTGTGCATGGGGTCGCTGTGAGTCAGGGGTCAATTCGATGGCAGTTAACACCAACTCCTTTTTGTTACATAAAGCTCAGAGCCATGAGGCAAGAGTTTAACATCACTATTTTTTTCTCTGTAGTGGACAGATATTGAAAGATTAAATTTGTTATTCACAGTGTGATTGGCAGTGCCCCTGACAGAGGCATCCACAGTCCTGTTTAGAAATAATCTAAAACTGGGTCATTCTCACAGTCACAAACTGAAGAAAGGCACAACTCCGTAATTTACTTATGCCTTGGTGCCCTTCCTAGGAGCAAGATGGAGGAAGGGCTATGAGTCAAGAAATATTCTGAGCAAATACACGTATTACAAGTATGTTATTAGAGCTGCCTCCTCAAAGTAGAGTTGACCTTAATGATGTGGATGGAGTCCAGCTTTCAGGACTTTCATTTGCTGATGCGGCACGACTCAGAATGAGAAGAAATAGCTACAAAATCCATTAATAATAGGAGCATGGAATGTACAAAGTATGAATCTAGGAATATTGGAAATCATCAAAAATGAAATGGAACACATAAACATTGATATTCTAGGCATTAGTGAGCTGAAATGGTCTTGTATTGGCCATTTTGAATCAGACAATCATATGGTCTACTATGCTGGGAATTACAAATTGAAGAGGAGTGGTGTCGTGTTCATTGTCAAAAAGAACATTTCACGATCTATCCTGAAGTACAACACTGTCGGTGATAGGATAATAACCATAGGCCTACAAGGAGGACCAGTTAATAGTACTATCACTCAAATTTATGCACCAACCTCTGAGGCTAAAGATGAAGAAATTGAAGATTTTTATCAACTTCTGCAGTCTAAAATCAATCAAACATGCAATAAAGATACATTGATAATTTCTGGTGATTGGAATGTGAAAGTTGGAAACAAAGAAGAAGGATTGGTAGTTGTACGATATGGCCTAGTTGATAGAAACAATGCCAGAGATCGCATACAATTTTGCAAGACCAACGAATTATTCATTAGAAATATCTTTTTTCAACAATATAAATGGTGACTATACACATGGACCTTGCCAGATGGAATACACAGGAATCAAATCGACTACATCTGTGGAAAGAAACAATGGAAAAGCTCAATATCATCAGTCAGAACAACGCTAGGGGCCAGCTGTGGAACAGACCATCAATTACTCATATGCAAGTTCAAGAAGAAGTTGAAGAAACTTAGAACAAGTCCACAAGAGCCAAAGTACAACCTTGAGTATATTCCACCTGAATTTAGAGGCCATCTCAAGAATAGATTTGATGCATTGAACAGTAATGACCAAAAACCAGATGAGTTGTGGAATGACATCAAGGACATCATACATGAAGGAAGCGAGAGGCCGTTAAAAAGACGGGAAAGAGAAAAAAGACCAAAATAGATGTCAGAAGAGACTGAAATTTGCTCTTGAACATCAAGTAGCTAAAGCAAAAGGAAAAAATGATGAAGTAAGAGAACTGAACAGAACATTTCAAAGGGCGGCTTGAGAAGACAAAGTAAAATATTATAGTGAAATTTGAAAAAACTTGGAGATAGAAAACCAAAAGGGAAGAACATGCTGAACATTTCTCAAGCTGAAAGAACTGAAGAAAAATTGAAACCTCAAGTTGCAGTATTGAAGGATTCTATGGGGAAAATACTAAACGATGCAATACTGAAGGATTCTATGGGAAAATATGAAACGATGTAGGAAGCATCAAAAGAAGATGGAAGGAGTACAGAGAGTCACTGTACCAAAAAGAGCTGGTCAACATTCAACCATTTCAGGAGGTAGCATCTGATCAAGAACCAAAGGTACTGAAGGAAGAGGTCCAAGCTGCATTGAAGGCACTGGTGAAAAACGAGGCTCCAGGAATTGACGGAATACCAACTGAGATAATTCAACAAATGGATGCAGCATGGAAATACTTGTCTATGCCAAAAAATTTGGAAAGTAGCTACCTGGCCGACTGACTGGAAGAGATCCATATTCATACCCATTCTAAAGAAAGGTGATCCAATAGAATGCGGAAATTATCCAACAATATAATTATCACACACAAGTAAAATTTTGCTGAAGATCATTCAAACATGGTTGCAGCAGTACATCAACAGGGAACTGCCAGAAACTCAAGCTGGATTCAGAAGAGGACCTGGAACAACGGATATCATTGCTGATGATCCGAGAACACCAGAAAGATGTTTACTTGTGTTTTATTGACTGTGCAAAGGCATTTGACTATGTGGATCATAAAAAATTATGGACAACATTGTAAAGGATGGAAATTCCAGAATATTTGGTTGTGCTCATGCAGAACCTGTACATACACCAAGAGGCAGACATTCAAATAGAACAAGGGAATAGCGTGCGGTTTAAAATCAGGAAAGATGTGCGTCAGGGTAGTATCCTTTCACCATGTTCAATCTGTATGTTGAGCAAATAACCTGAGAAGCTGGACTATGGGAAGTAGAATGCGGCATCAGAATTGAAGGAAGACTCACTAACAACCTGCAACATGCAGATGACACAACTGTGCTTTCTGGAAGTGAAGATGACTTCAACCAGTTACTGATGAAAAGACTACAGCCTTCGGTAGGGATTATACCTTAACTTAAAGAAAACAAAAATCCTCACAACTGGACGGATAAGCAACATCATGACCAATGGAGAAAAGATTGAAGTTGTAAAGGATTTCATTTTACTTGTATCCACAATCAGTGCCATGGAAGCAGCAGTCAAGAAATCAAAAGATGTATTGTATTGGCCGTATCTTCTGCAAAAAATCTCTTTAAAGTGTTAAAAAGCAAAGATGTTACTTTGAGGACTAAGGTGCACCGGCCCCAAGCCATGATATTTTCAATAGCCTCATATGTATACAAAAGCTGGACAATGAATAAGGAAGACCGAAGAAGAATGGATGTATTTGAATTACGGTGTTGGTGAAGAATATTGGCTATACCATGGAATGCCAAAAGAATGAATATAGATCTGTCTTGAAAGTACAGCCAGAATGTGCCTTGAAATTGAGGAAGGCAAGACTTTGTCTCATGTAGTTTGGACATATTATCAGGAGGGACCAGTCCCTAAAGAAGAACATAATGCTTGGTAAAGTGTAGGGTCAGGGAAAAAAGAGGAAGACATGGGACAATGGACATGGATCGACACAGCGACTGCAACAATGGACCCAAACACAGCAATGATTTTTGAGGATGGCATAGGACTGGGCAAGATTTTGTTCTATTGTACATAGGGTCACTACGAGTTGGAACTGACGGGATGGCACCTAACAGCAACAGTTTCAAGATAAGATTGTTTTATTTGCATTCGAAACTTTTTTTAAAAAAAGTTGTCTCTCGAAAGTATATATTCATTAGCTCTCCTATGTCTCCTGAAGCAGATTGAGCCATTGCTATGTAAGGCCTCATTTTAGCCAATTTTTAAATGTCTATTCAACTGGTTTTAAAAATATTTTGTGTTCAGCTAACTTCTTAGATTGTTATCCAATCAATCAGGAATTGTTTCTTCCTTTATCTTTGGCATACAATCAATTATTACAATGTTATGATTTTTAAAAATTTCAAAGGAAGGTGCCTGTTTAAAGATACGTGTTCAAATTTACAGGATTCTTTTTTAAGAAAGGTCTTTTGGGGCAGCTTTACAATTCATTTTCAAAAATGACTTAGCATGAAATTTCTCTGCTGCCTCAATTTTATATGTGCTACCAAAATACAGCACCAACTTTCTGTCACTTTGTTGTACTGGGGTGGCTTGCATGTTTCTGTGACGCTGGAAGCTATGCCACCAGTGTTTCAAATACCAGCAGAGTCACCCATAGTTGACAGGTTTCAACAGAGCTTCCACACTCAGGCAGACTAGGAAGAGAGATGATCTACTTCCAAAAATTAGGAAGAAAAATGATCTACTTCCAAAAATTAGCCAGTAAAAACCTTGTGGATCACTAGAGAACACTGTCTGACTCCTTTGCTTTGGACACATCATCAGGAGGGATCAATCACTAGAGAAGGGCATTGTGTTTGGTGAAATAGAGGGCCAGCAAGGGTAAAGGAGATCATTAGTGAGAGGGACTGACACAGTAGCCACAACAATGGGCTCAAACATACCAGCAATGGTGAAGATGATACAGGACCAGGCAGTGTTTCATTCTGTTGTACATAGGATTTCCGCGAGTCAGAGTCGACTCAATGGTATCTATCTATCTGTCTGTCTGTCTATCTATCATCTATCTATCTAAATACACAGCACAAAGGCGGGGCAAGATGGTGCTCTAGGCAGAAGCACCACGCCGTCCCTCCACAGCAAAGATCCGAAAAACTAAGCCTAACAGAGAATCAACAATCCTGAAACCCTAGAACACCAAATGAAGAGATAAAGAACTCAGCCAAACACCAAACGGAGTGAGAATACTAAAAGAGAACGGAGAGCGAGGAGAGACTCAGGCAGAGATTCCTTACCAGCTAACGCAGCGCGGATCCACCATCTTGGATTCCTATCGGAGACCAGCGAATGGGAGAGCAGCCTTGCAGAGCATCCGGTGGGAGACAGAATGACCGGTAAACTGCGGTGCGTGCTCTCCCACCCCCCACCCCTCTCCGCCTCAGCTGGGGATCCCCTGCTTTCCGTGGCAAGGGTCCCTGGGCTGGGAGGCGCCGGTGCTTGGATTCTGCGCGCCAGGGATGGCGGCTTTCTGAGAGCCGTTTGCTGGCCGCTGGCAAGGCTTTTTCTGCCGCCTCCCCCTCCTTTTGCCTGGGTGCCTGGTTCCGAGTGCCGTCTTTGCTCTCTCCTGCGGGGCTGTGGGGCTGCGTTCGGGCGTGTGGCTGTTTCCAGGTCTGGGCTGCCGCGCTGGTGAGATCCCGGGGCTTTTGTTCGTTTGCCCCTCTGCTTCCCGTGGCCACAGTCTCTTAACCCCGAGACTGCCGGCTTCTTGGAATTCGTGCCCCTGAGTGGGGGCTCTCTGGGTCCCATTTGTTGGCACTGACTGCTGGTGTTGCTTTTTTTTTTTTTTCTTTTTAATTTTATTTTTCTTCTTTTTTTGATTAGTTTTATCATCTTTTCCCTCTTTTTCCCTTTTGTCTTTCTTCATTGCTTAATTTCTCATCTCTCTATCTCTTCCTTCTCTTTCTGATCCCTGAATACCAGGCGATGTAAGCCTCTGTACCTTCTGGCCAGGCTGTGCTGTGAAAACTGAGACCGACTCCCCCAGACCTCATAGCTGCATCGGTGGGATCCCTGGGAACTTTGCAGTTCTTTAACTTTTCTGATTTTTATTTGTTCATTCTTTCCTTTTCTTTCTCTTCCCCCTTCTGGTTTCCTCCATCCCATAGTCTCTCATCGGTACATTCCAATGACAAGCTCCCCTAGCATTCTTTTATGTTTGTATGCTTTTTGCTCCTCCTCCTCTCTCCCATATCCAGCTTAGCTTCACACATAACCAGCTTCCCGCTGCACCCTACCTACCTGCACCGTGCACTAGACATCACACCACCAACAGTGCAGGCACGCCCTATTGGAACCTGCCCAGCACTGACTACCGACCGTCCTGGTGGCTGCAGTGAGTGCCACAAGCAACCCGTCCCAGGGGCTCCTCCTCAGCTAGATCTGCCCAGCTGTACCACAAGGACGAAACAAAAAAAAAAAAATCTACAATCAATAAACGAGAGAAATATCTACTGAATGCCCCAAAAACAGCAAACAACATCAAAACATTTACAAAAACAAGACAAGATGGCTCCAATAGGCATCCAAATTAAAACACCAGATAACTCTCCTGTGGAAGAACATGTACTAGAAGTACCTGATACAGAACTCAAATCACTAATACTCGGAATTTTCCAAGAACTGAGGCAAAAAGCTGACAAACATGAGGAAAAAATAGACAAATTTATGGAAAATACAGGCAAAAAATTGGAAGAATTCAGGAAGATGATGCAGGAACAAAACGCCAACATAAATTCACAACTCGAAATTATACAAAAACAACAATTAGAAATACAGAAGATAAACAACAAGATTTCAGAAATGGACGGTGTCATAGAAGGGCTGAGAAGAAGATTTGAAACCATGGAAGACAGGATCAGTGAAACTGAAAACAAACACTTGGATACAACTCTGTTTCAGGAAAACTCAGAAAAAAGAACAAAGAAAAATGAAGACACCCTGAAAGTTATGTGGGACACAATTAAAAGCAAAAACTTACGAGTGATTGGCATACCAGAACAGGGGGAGAAAACAGAAAACACAGAGAGGATCATTGACGAACTGCTGACAGAAAACTTTCCCAATATCATGAAAAATGAAAAGCTGGCCATCCAAGAAGCTCAACGAACCCCATATAGAAGAGATCCCAAAAGAAAATCACCAAGACATATCATATTCACACTCGCTAAAACTAAAGACAAACAAAGAATCCTGAGAGCAGCTCGTGAAAAACAAGAAGTCACATACAGAGGAGAAACAATAAGACTAAGCTCAGATTATTCAGCAGAAACCATGCAGGCAAGAAGGCAATGGGATGACATATATAAAATCTTGAAAGAAAAAAATTGTCAGCCAAGAATAATATATCCTGCAAAACTCTCATTCAAATTTGATGGTGAAATTAGGTCATTTCCAGATAAACAGAAACTAAGGGAATATGCAAAAGTCAAACCAAACTTACAAGAATTATTAAAGGGAGTTCTTCGATCTGAGGACAAACAGCTTCAGCTCTCAGGCAGGACCTAGGACCTAGGACGCAGGTTCACATGAACCAGATACCATTCTAGGAACTGAACTACAGAGGACTTTCCAAAAACAAAAGAAATACAACAGGGAATCAGAGAAATCAATCAAAGGATGACAACAACATCAAAACAATGAAAGAGGGAACAAACGGCATAGGTATAGAACCTTCTAAAGGAGAGGAAGGCAAGGTGATACCAAGTAACGGTAGACTGCTTCAAAATTATAAAGATAAGGGTAAAATTCATGGTAACCACAAAAAAGTTAACAAACCACCTCATAAAAATAAAGACGAAAGACATAAAGTCTCAACAAAAACAAAACCTACAAAAACAAAAGAAATGAACACAAAATCCACAAACAAAAGTAACTCAGCACAAGAGAGTAAGAAGAACAAAGAAAACTTCAGCATCACAAAAAAAAGCACTACAAAATGACAGCAACAAACTCACATCTATCAAAAATTACACTGAACGTAAATGGACTCAATGCATCCATAAAGAGACGGAGAGTGGCAGAATGGATAAGAAAACAGGATCCATCAATTTGCTGTCTACAAGAGACACACCTTAGAAACAAAGATGTGAATTTATTAAAAATCAAAGGTTGGAAAAAAATATATCAAGCTAACAACTATCAAAAAAGAGCAGGAGTGGCAATTCTAATCTCAGATAAAATAGACTTTAAAACAAAATCTACCATAAAAGACAAAGAAGGACACTATATAATGATTAAGGGGATGATCCATCATGAAGACATAACCATAATAAATATCTATGCACCCAATGACAGGGCTCCAAAATACATAAAAAAAACTCTAACAGCACTGAAAAGAGAAATTGACAGTTCCACAACAATAGTAGGAGACTTCAACACACCACTCTCAGTAAAGGACAGAACAACTAAAAAGAAACTCAGCAAAGATACAGAAGACCTAAAGGACACAATCAGCCAACTGGACCTCATAGACATATATAGAACAATCCATCCAACTGCTGCAAAGTACACATTCTTTTCCAATGCACATGGAACGTTCTCCAGAATAGACCACATCGTAGGCCACAGAGCAATCCTCAACAAGATCCAAAATGCTGAGATAATTCACAGTATCTTCTCTGACCACAATGCCATCAAGGTAGAAATTAACACTAGAAAGAGCAAGGAAAAAAAATCAAACACATGGAAACTGAATAATAATCTGCTTACACATCAATGGGTAATAGAAGAAATCAGAGATGGAATTAAAAAATTCCTAGAATCAAATGAAAATGAAAACACATCATACCAAAACCTTTGGGACCCAGCAAAGGCCGTCCTCAGAGGACAATTTATAGCAATAGATACACATATCAAAAAAGAAGAAAGGGACAAAATCAAAACATTAACTACAGAACTCAAACAAATAGAAAGAGAACAACAAAAATAAGCCTACAACCACCGGAAGAAAGGAAATAGTAAAGATCAGAGCAGAAATAAATGAAATAGAGAACAGAAAAACAATAGAAAGAATCAACAAAACCAAAAGTTGGTTCTTAGAAAGAATCAACAAAATCGACAAACCACTGGCCAGACTGACAAAAGAAAAACAGCAGAGGGAACAAATATCCCAAATAAGAAATGAAATTGGGGACATTACAACAGACCCAACTGAAATAAAAAGGATTATAACAGAATATTATGAAAAACTATATTCCAACAAATTTGAAAACCTAGAGGAAATGGATAAATTTCTAGAAACATACGGCCTACCCAAACTACAACAAAGTGATATTGAAAATCTGAACAGACCCATAACAAGAGAAGAGATTGAAAAGGTAATAAAAAAAACTCCCAACCAAAAAAAGCCCTGGCCCAGATGGCTTCACTGGAGAATTCTACAAAACATTTACAGAAGAGCTTGTACCAGTTCTACTCAAGCTATTTCAGAGCATAGAAGAGGAAGCAACACTTCCAAATTCATTCTATGAAGCCAGCATAACGCTGATACCAAAACCAGGCAAAGATATCACAAAAAAAGAAAATTACAGACCAGTATCTCTCATGAATATAGATGCAAAAATTCTGAACAAAATTCTAGCCAATAGAATTCAGTATCATATCAAAAAAATAATACACCACAACCAAGTAGGAATCATACCAGGTATGCAAGGATGGTTTAACATTAGAAAATCCATCAACGTAATCCACCACATAAATAAAAGGAAAGAAAAAAATCACATGATCATCTCAATTGATGCAGAAAAGGCATTTGACAAAGTCCAACATCCATTCCTGATAAAAGCTCTCAATAAAATAGGTATAGAAGGGAAATTTCTCAACATAATAAAGGGCATCTATGCAAAACCAACAGCCAACATCATTCTTAATGGAGAGAGGCTGAAAACATTCCCCTTGAAAACAGGAACAAGACAAGGATGCCCTTTATCACCACTCCTATTTAACATTGTGCTGGAAGTTCTCGCTAGAGCAGTAAGGCAAGAGAAAGAAATAAAGGGCATCCAAACTGGTAATGAAGAAGTTAAACTCTCCCTGTTTGCAGATGATATGATACTATACATAGAAAACCCTAAAGACTCCACGAGAAATCTACTGGAACTAATAGAAAGATTCAGCAGAGTAGCAGGATACAAGATAAACATTCAAAAATCAGTTGGATTCCTATACACCAGTAAAGAGAACGATGAAAAGGATATCAGGAAATCAATACCATTTTCAATAGCCCCTAAAAAGATAAATACTTAGGAATAAATCTGACCAGGAATGTAAAAGACCTATACAAAGAAAACTACAAAACACTGCTGCATGAAACCCAAAGGGATCTACATAAATGGAAAAACATACCATACTCATGGATAGGCAGACTCAACATCGTGAAAATGGCAATTCTACCTAAAGCAATCTACAAATACAATGCAATCCCGATACAAATACCAACAACATTCTTCAAAGAGATGGAAAAACTAATTATTAACTTTATATGGAAAGGGAAGAAACCCCAAATAAGTAAAGCACTACTGAAGAAGAAGAATAAAGTTGGAGGACTCACACTACCTGACTTGAGAACCTACTATACAGCTACAATACTCAAAACAGCCTGGTACTGGTACAACAACAGAGACATTGACCAATGGAACAGAATTGAGAACCCAGATGTAAATCCATCCACCTACGGTCACCTGATCTTTGACAAGGGCCCAAAATACATCAAATGGGGAATAGACAGTCTTTTTAACAAATGGTGCTGGCAAAACTGGATATCCATTTGTAGAAAAATGAAACAGGACCCATACCTCACACCATATACAAAAACTACTTCAAAATGGATCAAAGACCTGAATATAAAGCCTCAAACTATAAAATTCATAGAAGAAAAAATAGGACCAACACTTCAGGCCTTAATACATGGCATTAACAGGATACAAACCATAAACATCAACACAAAAAACCCAAAAGATAAACTAGATAACTGGGATCTTCTAAAAATCAAACATCTATGCTCTTCAAAAGACTTCACCAAAAGAGTCAAAAGAGAACCTACAGATTGGGAAAAAATTTTTGGACAGTACAAGTCAGACAAAGGTCTAATCTCCATAATCTACAAGAAAATCCAACACCTCTACAACAAAAAGACAAACAATCCTACCAAAAAATGGGCAAAGGAAATGAACAGACACTTCACCAAAGAAGACATTCAAATGGCCAACAGACACATGAGGAAATGCTCGAGTTCACTAGCCATTAGAGAAATGCAAATTAAAACCACAATGAGATACCATCTCACCCCGGCATTACTGGCATGAATCAAAAATACTGGAAATAACAAATGTTGGAGGGGCTGTGGGGAGACAGGAACTCTTATACACTGCTGGCGGGAATGCAAAATGATACAACCATTTTGAAAAATGATATGGCGTTTCCTCAGAAAGCTAGAAATAGACATACCATTCGATCCAGCAATCCCACTCCTAGGAATATATCCTAGAGAAATAAGAGTCGTCACTCGAATAGACATATGCACACCTATGTTCATGGCAGCATTGTTCACAATAGCAAAACGATGGAAACAACCTAGGTGCCCATCAACAGATGAATGGATAAACAAACTATGGTACATACACACAATGGAGTACTATGCAACGAGAAAGAACAACAATGAATCTGTGAACCATCTCATAACATGGATGAAACTGGAGGACATTATGCTGAGTGAAATAAGTCAATCACAAAAGGACAAATATTGTATGAGACCTCTATTGTAAAAACCCATGAAAAAATTCACATGCAAAATGTAACAATCCTTGTTGGTTACCAGGGAATGGGGGGGGGGAATACTAAATAGGTAATAGATAAGTGGTAACTTGGGTGAGAGGTGAGATAGTACACAGTACAGGGGAAACTAACACAACCTGCACAAGGAAAGGTCATGGAGGCCCTATAGACACATCCAAACCCCCTGAGGGACTGAGTTGTTGGACGGAGGGCTCTGGGGACCATGATCTCGGGGAACATCTAGCTCAATTGGCATGACACTACTTATAAAGATAATGCTCTGCATTCTACCTTGGTGAGTAGTGTCTGGGGTCTTAAAAGCCTATGAGTGGCCATCTAAGATACTCCACTGGTCTCATCCCTTCGGGAGCAAGGGAGAATGAAGAGAACAGGATTCAACGAAAAGATTAGTCCAAAGGACTAATTGTCCACAGCTACCAAGGCCTCCACCGGACTGAGTCCAGTACAGCTAGATGGTGCCCGGCTACCACCACGGACTGCTCTGACCAGGATCACAACAGAGGGTTCTGGACAGAGCTGGAGAAGGATGTAGAGCATAATTTTAACTCCCCTCCCCCCCCAAAAAAAAGACCAGATTTACTGCCTAAAGAATACTAGAGAAACCTCAAGAGTGTGGCCCCCAGACACCCTTTCAGCTCAGAGGTGAAGTTACCTTCGAGGTTCGATGTTAAGCCTGGGAATGGACAGCCCAGTAAAACTAAATGGGACTAACGAGGCACAGGAGTCCAGTGACAAGGGCCAGAAGGCAGAGGGGGAGTAGGAAACTGATGATAAGGAACACAAATTGAGTAAGGACACTGTCGATGTATTGTGAGATTGTTGACCACTGCTATAGGGCAACATTTGTAGTAACTATTAAATGGGAGGCTGTTTTGTCCTGTAAGCCTTCATCTTGGGCGAGAATGGCAGCACAATTGGAAGAGCATAGTCAATATCACTTAAATGTGTAAGTAAAAAGTTTTGAAATGGTGTTAAAATAAAAAATAAAAAAAAACCAAATGAGACTAAAGAGGTACAGTAGTCCAGTGACAAGGTCCAGAAGACAGAAGGGGACAAGGAAGTCCCCTGGTGATAGGGAACACAAGGTGGAGTAAGGATATTCTTGATATGCTGTGAGATTGTTAACCATTATCATAGGGCAACATGTGTAGTAACTGTTAAATGAAAAACTATTTTGTTCTGTAAGCCTTCATCTTAAGTGAGAATAACAGCACAGTTAGAAGAGCGTAGTCAATGTCACTGAACTGTGAATGTAGAAATTTTTGAAACGGTGTATCTTTGGCCATCTGTAATTTTCATCAAAAAAAAAAAAAAAAGGTTGAGAATTTAGAGGCTTAATACGTTGTGGGGTTGTTAACCAATGTCATAGAACAACATGTGTACTACTATTTCATGAGAAACTATTTGCTCTGTAACCTTTCACCTGAAGTACAATAAAATATAATAAATAAATAAATACACAGCACATGTTTGCCATGAGTATATCTTTTTAGCTGTCCTCCCTCCCCATTTTCATATTCTGTGTCTGAGGGTTGCATGCAGTCAAAGCACTCATTCCATAAATATTTATTGAACACGTACTAGGTGTCAGGCACTGTTCTAGGCCCCTGAGAAACACAGTAAACAAAACAAAGCCCATGCCTTCCTAGAACTTATATGGGAGAGATAGGTAGTAACCAAATATATAAGTAAATATATCATGGGTCGAGTGAGATGGGTGCTAGGAGCAAAATAAAGTTGGGGAGAGTGTACAGAAGAAGTGGGATATCGTGGTTTATTTATACAAGACATATTTATTAAACACACCGAGACCCACTAAATGTCAGACACTGTGCTAGGCAGCAGAAGTAGAGTAGAAGGCAAGACAGACATAGGCCTTGGCATCAAAGAGCTTACAGTTCATCATAGGAGACAGAAACTTATATGTGACCAGTTTTTTAAGCACTCTGAACTCCTGTGGGTATATTCATGAAATGGTACTATCATTACTTCCAAGTGTCCCATATTCATGTTTCCTGCTCCTTAACCACACCATAGTGCCATGTGTGAGTTCTATGGAAAGCCCTATAGGACTCCTCCTGACTCAGTCTTCCCCAGTTTGGCTTAAGTTCTTCCAATGCCTCAGTCACCCCCAGGTTCTACCTGCAGTCCTCACCCCCAGCTTCTTGGCAGGCAACCTTCTAGGATGGAGTATTGGCAAGACCGTACAAACCCTGTTCAGTTGACCCACACGAAACTCACATGTTTTTGTCACATTGAGTGTAGCAAGTGTAGGTTGATTCACTGCTGCCTCCCTCTTCGCTTGCTGTCTTTCCCCACTTTGTTTTCTCACACTCAAAAGAGCACAAAAGACAGGTCAGTAAGGACAATGTACTAAACAAATGTCCAAGTAGAGAGCAGATTGCCAGTCTTCCTTCTTAACAGATACCCATGGTCTCTGCAAGAGAGTCTCTTGGATCCCCCAACACTTGGTTTGGAGAATGGAATGTTCCGCTTTTATTCTCCATTAGGAGGGAAGGAGAAAAGGCACAACTTAGTTCTTGGTACCTTTCAACTTATGAACTCTAATTTTATACAGTCAAATAGGTGGTTTCCTTTAAGGCTTTACTTTGGGGGTGGAAGGCTTCATTGTACTATATTACTGCACAGAGCTACTTTTCCTCTTTTTTTTTTTTTTAGTTCCTTATCTCCTGGTGGAAGATTGAAGTTAGCGCCATGCTGCTCAGCTTAGCTTTTTCACCTCACCGTTCACCTAGATCCCTACCTAGGTGACTATCCTCTCTGTATAGGAAGCAGTCCTTTGGGTCTTGGAGGTGAGTAAATGCTACAGGATGGAAAGGATCCCAGAAAGCTCTCACTCCTTCAACAATCTGTTCCAGCACCTAGTGGGTTGTGGTCTTTACTGCTCTTATTTCACGCTATTTCATTCCATCTGCTTTCCAGCCACCTGAAATGCCTCTGTTCTTTTGGGTGCTTTGATTTTCCAGAAGGGTAATGGAGTTTTTATGTCCTCATTGTCATTTCAAAGGGATTTGGGGATAGAGGATGAAAACTGCTACCTTAAACTCACACTGCATTTGTCAATTTATTTCAACCATTTATTTTAAAACCTTAAAGGTTTTTGTCATGTAGTCACTTGTAGATTTGTTGAGGTCTATTATGAAGCCAGTCTTTAGGAATGAATCATTACTGTGTGACAGTTCAATCACCCACCATGATAGTGGCTATTTTAGTGGAAGTTATGGTTTACTCTACTTGTAAATTGTAAAGTTCTATGAGAATGTCTAGCAACTCTTTAACTTGAATATTAGCATATTTGAATCACAATACCCTGCAAAGTGCAAGCAGCACCACACTTATTATGGGTCAAGCTCTCCAGGGATGCAAAGATAAATAAGTGGTGTCATGGACTGAGTTGTGTCCCCCAAAATATGTGTATCAATTTGGCTAGGCCATGATTCCCAGTATTGTGTGATTGTCCACCTTTTTGTCATCTGATGTGATTTTCCTGTATTGTAAATCCTACCTGTATGATGTTAATGAGGTGAGATAGGCAGCAGTTATGTTAATGAAGCAGGACTCAGTCTACAGGATTGGATCGTGTCTTGAGCCAATCTCTTATGAGACATAAGAAAGAGAGAAGTGAACAGAGAGACATGGGGACCTCATATCAGCAAGAAAGCAGTGCCGAGAGCAGAGTACATCCTTTGGACCTGGGTTTCCTGCAAGGAGAAGCTCCTAGTCCAGGGGAAGACTGATGACAAAGACCTTCCTCCAGAGCTGAGAGAGAAAGCCTTCCCCTGGAGCTGACACCTTGAATTTGGACTTCTATCCTACTAGACTGTGAGAGAAGAGAATAAACTTCTGTTTGTTAAAGCCATCCACTTGTATTTCTGTTACAGAGGCACTAGATAACTAAGACAAGTGGGGAAGGGGAAAATGTGATCATTGCCTGGAAAAATCACAGAATACAGGACAGTGTACTCTGTTCGTCACCAACAGTGAGAGATAGAGGCTTGGTAATAGATATGAATATAGGAGGGAAAGGGTCTCATAGTAAAATAAATTCTGCATGAGCTGGCAGAAAAGATTGGAATCTAGAAGAGCAAAACCAAGTTGCTCAATCCAACAATTTATCCTCCCTACTCCCCCATTCTGTACCAAAATTTTCCAAAGAAGTAGCAGTACAGGAAAGGCTGGAAAGGAGAAACCGTGTCATTCTATACATTCCGGTGGTGTTAGATTTAGATCTCTGCCAGAGATGAATCCAAAGGTGAACCAAAAATATCTGAAATTGTAGCCTAACACTCTGCCAGCTCAAATACTGACAAAAAAATTGGCAGTAGAGGTACACGAGGTTGGAAGTTGGGCTGATCATAGGAAAACTCAATGTAAATACAGCTGTGGCACTGCCCCAGTTCAACTCAATTCTAGGGGGAATATGAATCACCAACACTTCACTGTAACCACCAAGCTGAGGAAAGGGCTTACAAACTCTGGGAATAAACAGAAATATATATATTTATAGCAATGGAACTTGGGATGTGTGTGTGTGTGTGTATGTATACACATACCAGGTTCCACTGTTACATAACCTCTGTAATAAAAAATTGTGAGATAGGAGAAAATTACAAGATATGAACATAAGAAGCAAGACATTTGGCCTGTAGTCAAAAGAAAACACAGTCAATAGAAGCAGATCAATAGATGATACAGCTATTGAAATTAGAAAGCAAAGACTTTAAACAACTCTTTTCAGTGTATTAAATGATTTCTGAAAAAGATGGATCCAATGGGGGCGTTTCAGGTGAGAAATGAAAACTTTCCAAAGAACAAAATGGAAATTCTACAACCAAAAAATAAAAGTATGTATTATTTTAAGTTCATAGGAGGGGCTTAGAAGCACATTGGACCCTGAAAAAGAAAGAACTAATAAAAACAGTAGAAAGTATTCAAACTAATCAAAGGTGGATAAAAGGATTAAAAAAATAAATACATACAGAGCATCAGTCAATTGAGGGATAACACCAAATCATCTAGTTATGTAATTGGAGTCCTGGCAGGAAAACAGAGAATGGAGCAGAAAAACATTTGAAGAAATTTTTTTTTTTTTTTTTTTTAGTGTAAAACATCAACTCAAGAAATTCAACAAAACCCCAACCAGTGTAAACATAAAGAAAACCACATTCAGAACAAAATGGTCAAACATAAGGTTGTTGTTATTGTTAGGTGCCATCAAGTCAGTTCCAACTCATAGGGACCCTCTGTACAATAGAACAAAACACTGCCCAATCCTGTACCATCCTCACAATTAGTGATATTTTTGAGCCAATTGTTGCAGCCACTGTGTCAATCCATCTTGATGAGGGTCTTCCTCTTTTTCATTTACCCTCTATTTTGCCAATCACGACATCTTTCTCCAGGGACTAGTCCCTCCTGATAACATGTCCGAAGTACATGAGACAAAGTCTCACCACCCTTGCTTCTAAAGAGCATTCTGGCTATACTTCTTCCAAGACAGATTTGTTTGTTCTTCTGGCAGTCCGTGGTAAATTCAATATTATTTGCCAACACTGCGATTCAAATGCATCAATTCCTTTTTGGCCTTCCTTATTCATTGTCCAGCTTTCCCATGCATATGAGCCAATTGAAGATACCATGGCTTGGGTAGGTGCACCTTAGTCCTCAAAGTGACATTGTTGCTTTTTAACACTTTAAAGGGGTCTTTTGCAGCAGACTTGCCCAATGCAGTATGTCATTTGATTTCTTGTCTGCTGCTTCCATGGGTGTTGATTATGGATCCAAGTAACATGAAATCTTTGACAACTTCAATCTTTTCTCCATTTATCATGATGTTGCTTATTGGTCCAGTTGTGAGAATTTTTGTTTTCTTTAGGTTGAGGGGTAGTCCCTACTGAAAGCTGTACTCTTTTCATCAGTAAGTGCTTGAAGTCCTCTTCACTTTCAGCAAGCAAGGTTGTGTCATCTGCATATTGCAGATTGTTAATGAGTCTTCCTCCAATCCTGATGCTACATTCTTCTTCACATAGTCCAATTTCTCTAATTATTTTCTCAGCATACAGATTGAATAAGTATGGTGAAAGGATGCAACCCTGACAAACACCTTTCCTGATTTTAAACCACACAGTATCCCTTCTTCTGTCTGAACAACTGCCTCTTGATATATGTACAAGTTCCTCATAAGCACAATTAAGTGTTCTGGAATTCCCATTCTTCACAATGTTATTCATAATTTGTTATGATTCACACAGCTTAATGCCTTTGCACAGTTACTAAAGCACAGGTAAACATCTTTCTGGTATTCCTGCTTTCAGCAAAGACCTATCTCACATCAGCAGTCTTCTTCTGAATACAGCTTGAATTTCTGGCAGTTCCCTATTGAAGTACTGCTTTAAGCATTTTTTAATTATCTTTGGCATAATCTTACTCATGTGTGATATTAATAATACTGTTTGATATTTCCACGTTTTGTTGAATCACCTTTCTTTGGAATGAGCATGAATATGGATCTCTTCCAGTTGGTTGGCCAGGTAGCTGTCTTCCAAATTTCTTAGCATAAATGAGTGAGTTCTTCCAATGTTGCCTCTGTTTGTTGAAACGTCTCAATTGGTATTCCGTCAATTCCTAGAACCTTGCTTTTCGCCAGTGCCTCCAGTGCAGTTTGGACTTCTTCCTTTAGTACTGTCAGTTCTTTTCACATGCTACCTCCTGAAATGGTTGAACATTGACCTATTCTTTTTGGTACGGTGATTCTGTATATTCCTTCCATCTTCTTTTGGTACTTCTTACATCATTCAGTATTTTGCCCTTAGAATCCTTCAGTATGGTAACTCGAAGCTTGAATTTTTTCTTCAGTTCTTTCAGCTTGATAAATGTGGAGTACGCTCTTCCCTTCTGGTTTTCTAACTCCAGGTCTTTGCACATTTCATTATAATAATAAAAAAAAAGATTACACCAAGTTAAATAGTTTTGTTTTGTTTTCCGGGAAACTCTTTATAGCCTTTAACATACAGATTGCAAAATTCCCAGCAAAGGAATATATTACACAAATACTATACAATTTTTAAACTAGAAACCCAATTTTTTAAAGAATTTTTTCTGGGGTTACTATTCTCAGGATCATATTTTGAGAAATGTTGGACTAGTGGTAAGGAGATATATAAATAGAACAAAAAATAGAAACTTCATTATAGTAATGTGGACAAGGTGCTTTATAAACACAGGCAGTAGAATAAATAGCTTTACCTGAGATTAGAACAAAAGTGCAGGTGAGTAAGAGGATAAAAGTATTCTAGGTGGATGAAAGGATTTTTGTAAGACTAAATTAGTGAGAGGATCACCAATGAAAAGTTAAAAGTTCAGTATGGCAGGGGGTAGGCTGCCTGGGAAGAATGGCTGAGAAAAAGGTATAGTAGGGATCAGAGTCAGGGTGTCTTCGTGTACCAATCTAGGGATTTTGATTTCTTTTTATTATTTGTTTATTTTTGCAAGTATGGGGCAGAGAGGAAGGAGGCAGGGTATTGTCAGCTTTTTTTTTTTTTTTTTTTTTAGGAAGTTTATTTAGTCTGCCAGTTGTGTAGAGAATGAACTAGTATCGGGTAACTGGATGATGGGAATCGATTAGAAAACCAGAAAACAGAAATTTAAGAGCTGGCTGCCAAATTTCCTTCGAGGAGAGAACTATCTGTGTTTAGCACTGTGCGCCATCTTTGTTTGGCGAAGATATCCTGAGGGCATGGTCAGGAGAAAGAGGAATGAGACAAAGTTGCAACTTGGTTTGTAAGCAGGAATTTTGGGATGAGAATAGGGTGAATGTGTTGAGGGGAAAAGAGGAGATCAAAGCTAAGAGGGAGAAAAGACCCTGTAATATGTTCAGTCTTTTCGAATGAGTTGACAGTCATAATCTAGAACAAACAGTGAGCACTAAAGGCAACTCAAACCTAGCTAGCAGATACAAGGTTCATTGGACACTGGAATATTAGCTTCCTCCACAAGAGAAGTCCACAATGGAAGTAGTGTTCCCTGGGAAAATCCTAGAAGGAAGGATTCTTTAAAGAAAGTTGATAATACTTGGCTAGGCCTCCCTGGAATATCCCAGCTCAGTCCTAGTAATTATCTGTCCTCCCTAGAGATTCCCACAGGAGGCTTATATTCAAGGAGCAATAGCCAAACGATAAATACAATTCCATTTTTATATTAGGTGGACTTCTTACTAAGTACCCTAAATGGAGGCCTTTAATAAAGCTGCATAAAAAGCATACAGTTTAGCTCTGACCAGGATCACAACAGAGGGTTCTGGACAGAGCTGGCGAAGGATGTAGAGCATAATTCTAACTCACAAAAAAAAAAGACCAGATTTACTGGCCTAAAGGAGACTGGAGAAACCTCAAGAGTATGGCCCCCAGACACCCTTTCAGCTCAGAGGTGAAGTTACCTTCGAGGTTCACTGTTCAGCCTGGGAGTGGACAGCCCAGTAAAACCAAATGAGACTAACGAGGTACAGGAGTCCAGTGACAAGGGCCAGAAGGCAGAAGGGGAGTAGGAAGCTGATGATAGGGAACACAAGGTTGAGTAAGGATACTGTTTATGTGTTGTGAGATTGTTAACCATTGTTATAGGGCAACATTTGTAGTAACTGTTAAATGGGAGGCTATTTTGTCCTGTAAGCCTTCATCTTAAGTGAGAATAACAGCACAATTAGAAGAGCGTAGTCAATGTCACTTAAATGTGTACGTAAAAAGTTTTGAAATGGAATATCTTTGGCTATGTGTATTTTCACCAAAAAAAAAAAGCTGAGAATTTAGAGGGTTAAAATGTTGTGGGGTTGTTAACCAAAGTCATAAAACAGCATGTGTACTACTGTTACATGAGAAACTGTTTGATCTGTAAGCCTTCACCCGAAGTACAATAAAATATTAAAAAAAAAAAAAGCATACAGTTTAGCCTCAAGGTATGAGTAAGGCCTCATGTCTCTGCAGAACTGAATTTCCATCTTGGGATCTATCTCTCCTGGGATGGCCAGTTGTAAGGGAAATCCGAAGCAATATCCAGAAGGTATAAGCACAGACCTATGCATTAAGAAAGGGAGAGTGGAAGAGCCAGGCAGCGGAGGGCGGAGAAATGAATGCTGAGGGGTAGCGAGCCGCCCCCACTGGTACCACAGCAGATTCCATTATGGGGGTGACCACGCATCACATCTCAACAGGGAAGTGATCACAACATAATACGACTGCCAAAACATTGAAAATCATGGCCCAGCCAAGTTGACACGTAGTCTTAACCATCACGGTGAAATTAGCATGACTGTGTTGTAAAGGAGCCCTGGTAGTGCAGTGGTTAAAGCCCTGGCTCTGCTAACCCAGAGGAGGATGATTTGAACCCACCATCTACTCCACGGGAGAAAAATATGGCAGTCTATTTCCATAAATGATTTCCAGCCTTGGAAACCTTATGGGGCAGTTCTACTGTGTCCTGTAGAGTCACTATGAGTCAGAATCAACTTGAAGGTGGTAGGTTTGGTCTGGGGCAGCGTGGTGTGAAAAGTCAAACTGTACAAATTGTATTAGTAGTTTTTCACTTGTGAGTGAAAATAACCCACCCTTAAGTGGCTTAGGCAAAAAAAAAAAATGTGGTCAAGGTAGTAGAGGAGATAACAGTTCATATAAGTCCACGAATGTTGCTGACTTCAGGCAAGGCTTGATCCAGGTCACATATAATTTGACCAAGATCCCTCCATTGGGTCTGCTTCCTCTGGTTTGGCTCTTTTCTTCAGCTACTTCCCTCTAGGCCCCTATCCAGCAAAAAAGAAAACGTGTCTTTCTTGAACTATTGGATAAACATACTTGGCTTCATTTATTATACTATCTTCTCTAAGATGCCCATCTCTGAACCAGTCACTGTAGTCAGGAGGGGTAGGCTAACCCCTCACCGTGTCACCACAGAGATAAGAGTGGAGTCAGCCTTCCTAGAGTGAATGGGAAAGGAGAAGAGCCCAAATAAAAAATTAGAGAAAGGTGAGTAGTCCCTGAGAGGCCAAAATGGTAAATGTCTATCACAGGGTATAAAATAAGGTTTACATTTAAATTTTATACATGAGACGTGGTAGTAAAATAACTCATTGCTTCCTGATTCTGGATAGTCATGATCAAGTCATGTCCCTTGAGTCCCAGCGGTGTATACCTTAATGTGACAATGTTAATCAGTCACTGGTAAGGCACCGTTCCCCCTCCCCTGTACCAGCATTTTAAAAAAGGTCCCACTGAAGTCATTTATGTATTTTAGAGTAGTTAATGTACCCCAATGGGCCTGCAGCAAAAGATGCATTTTGAAATATCTAATGAGTAAATGGAGCATTTAGTAAGACACAGTCTAATTACTTTAGGTCTTTGTAAAATATTAATTTAAGGCAACTGCAGCATTAAGGAATAAGTTTGCCAAGCAGTGCTCAGTAATTTAGCTCCACGACTGCCATTAATATCAATAGAAGTCTTGCAGCTAACTTGCCGCTCATTGCTTTGGAAATGTACCCCCAAGGTATAGAAATCTGCTACAGTGATTTTTTTTTTTCAATTAAAATTCCAGGAGGAAGTGGGGAATTTTGTTTTTGTACACAGGTGGATCACCTGTGTTGATGGGGCTGTGGTGTTGGGGGCTGAAGACCACACACTCCGGTTTGCATTCCATGTTGTGACATCACTGTTGTTGACTCTGATGGGTAAATGACATTTCAAACTCTAAAAGAACACCTTGAGAATAAAGCCAAGTCTCACAACACGAAAACATGATTTGCCTTGGAATTAAAATACCTTTCCAAGAAACCTTACGTTGTGAATACAGTCATCCCTCAGTATCCATGGGGAATTGGTTCCATGAACCTTGTGGATACCAAAACCTGCAAATGCTGAAGACCCTTATATAAAATGGCATAATATTTGCATATAACCTATGAATATCCTTCCATATAGTTTAAATCATCTCTAGATTACTTGAAATACCTACTATTATGTAAATATTATGTAAACAGTTGCTACACTGTATTAGGGAATAATGACAAGAAAAAATCTGCACGTTTGGTACAGACGCAGCAAAACTTCTGTACAGACATAGTGACTACGTGGTACGTGTCAGCAACAACTTTATTTCCCGGAATATTTTCAATCCGTGATTGGTTCAATCAGCTGATGCGGAATCGGCGGATATGGAGGGCCGACGGCGCACCATTTCAGGTTGGTTTGTGCATTTTCCTTAAGATGCCAGATATCAACTCTAATACACATTGCTATGAACCCTGAATAACTATGAATTGCATCTCATGAAAGAGTATATCTGAACAACCCTGAAGTTACCTGGCACAGGACTATCTTATCTAGGACAAAGCCCCTCCCCACTCCACCCTCATCTCTAAGCTATTGACTTGGCTGGTTTGGCACCAATGGAATGGAATGAACTGGAGGTTTTCCTTGCCATTCTGAACTGTCTGACTCTATTTAGAGTAGCTTCTTAGATGATGTCAGTGGCTGACTTGACTGACATCACCTTATTAGCTTTGTTAATGAGTTCCCCAAATCTGATGAAGAAGTATTTTGGGAAAGAAGTAGCCATCCTTTGCTCCCAACCCTTGCATGACCACAATTCTCAACTCTGAACGGGAGGTGTGGTGATGAGGTCATGGTGTGTGGTGAGAAGCCGTTGGGATAGGAAGGGCCGTGGAAATGTTGTCAAGATTAACTGTGCTCCGATGCTTGCATGGGTGAATCGCTGATGTGGAGGTGGCTGTGGAATAAGAAGCTTAGTTAGTTGGACAGGCCTTCAACCCCACAAAATGCAAAGTAGCTTTCCTGCTAGCATTTGCAGTAAAAGTTTTAAGCAACAGCTGCTATTGGTTCTTTAACATGGAAACAACATACATACTATGTATAAGAGAAAATACCTCAACCAGACACTTTAGGAGCCCATCCAGGACGGTCCGGTATCATTTATGGCTTTATTCATAGGCACACCACACAGCGTCACATCCACCTTCATCCAGTTCCTCCTCTTAGAAAGTCCCTGGTATCTTTAGTTTCTGGATCCCTTCGCAAATTGCAAGAGCTAATTGAATTTGGGGCTGGGGAGGCTAAGTCCCCATGTTCCCTTTCAACTGCAGCAAATATTTCATTGTTTGTAATGCCTCTTAATACACGAAACAATATTTATGATGCACTCTACAACATTTTATAACTTTCTTCTAATTGCCTTAGCAGTCTTTAAAACCAGAGCTTAGCACTTCGATAATAAGCGTATTAATTTGTCTAACGTTTAAGTTCTTACAAAGGAAGAGACAAGCATTAATTTTGTTTAGTTAAAACAAGCTTTGCTTTTGAACAGCAGGTGGTAATTGAAACAAAACAAGGACTCATTAGAGGAGCGTCTGGTGGCTCATGATACAAACAGAGCACACGAGAAAACCCAAACACAAGGGCCCTGAAATAAAGTGGTCATCATCTAATTAACAGAACATGTTTTAATTACCGAGTAAACCATGCAGCGCCGTGTGTCAATTTAACTGATGTGCTAAGTGCCAGTTTACAATATCAGAAACAGACAAATAATTGGAATCTAATTACATGCAGGTCTATTGCACACCAGCGCCTCCAGCCCATCTTAATAAACAAGTTTTTACATCAAACCATGAATAGCAAATACAGCCGTGCTGTTAATTGCTACATTGTGATATTGGGACTTTGCCAGCGCTGACTATTAAAATAAGCTCTTGTGTGGATTGCAGTTTCTCTGCTACGCTTTAATTAGAATCAAATGAGAGGCCGAGATCGGGCTGTATTACTGCAATTCAATATATGTAAATAAGATAACTGGCTGATCTTTTTATTTTATTTCTGAGGCTCCATGCAATAGGCGGTTTAGTTATGGTAATAGGTTATCACTTTGCAAATGAAGTCAACTTGCACTGTGAGATGAATCAAGAAACATGTAATCTTTGCTGGAGAGTCTAAATATTCCCCATTACTGCACGTGGGAACCGGAGAACTTTCTTGCCCAAGATATATGGTGCTATATTTTTAATGCCCATATTGGCCTAGTTTTTCAGCGATAGCTTTTGATGTTGTATTTCACTTGTCTAAATAAACGTGTGATCCATTACATGCTATTTACAATGCTCAGACAGATATTTCAAGATAAACTCTTTTAATGGCGAATCATTTGTTTGAGTACTTGAAAGGTTGCAGAGAAGGTCTACGTAAATACTGTAGAATGCAAATTTTAAATTAAGACCAAGGCACAGATAATGCTCATATTTCATACTGTATATAAATGTGTTCCTTGTCAGAGAACTAATCAGGGATTCAGAAATATCGAGTATGAAAATGAAATCTATGGTAGGGACGCTGAGGGGCCATTTTTCTATATTTTCCAAATAGGGAAGAAGATGGTATAGCTATTGTTGAAAAATTACCAAGTAATGATCTCCTGGGAAGATCTCCTCATGTTTCATTAGAATTGTAATTAGAAGTGGCCGTGACCCTGGGAAACCTGCTTCATGAGCAAGCTCTCCTCTCTTTTGTTTAAGAAAAACCTCTAAGTTTCCTCTGCTCATAAGCCCCGGGGCAATGTTAACCAAACTCCATATAAAGAACATAATAAAGCATTTAAAATGCACTTCTTTTTGCAATAAACCAAAATAAGCAAATACAGAATAATAAGTTATTGTCCACTTAATTTTAGTTGTAGCTTGTCAGTGTGAACTAAAACCATCCAGAGCCTTCTTTCTTAGGGTATTTTGTGCCATCTGCTGGGTCAGACCAGTCCTTAGAGCTGTCTTTAATGGAAACGGGGGTGTGCTGTTGAGTATCTACAAACCCCCAGAACTTTAAAGACAACCCGAAGCCATTTTCAACTTTTGCCTTGAAGAAAGCAAGCCAAGCCACTCATTGGCTTGGGCTAAAGTCATACTAAAACAATACTCCACAAACTTGGCGCAGGTCCTTGCCTATTGAAATTTCCATCACACCATTGTCGGAGGCTCATGCCTTTCACATGGCTCGCCTGGTGGACGTGTTCCAACTCCCAGAAGGGAGTAAGTGCACCACGCACAATCCTGGAAGAGCCCACATGTTTCCAACACCTCATCGGATGCTTCAGTGCAGCGCTAAAAACATTCCTGGTACTCATGTTGTTGGTGAAATCACAAAGGATTTCAGGCTGGTACCTCATCCATCTTGGTTCAAACATGAAATGGAGCCTCCTGATCAATTGTCAAAAAAACAAAAAACAACTCCACGTAGCGCCTGGTTTTCTCCCGTCCTTCATGCCTCCCACAAAACCATGCCAACCCAGGTAACAATGTCTAATCAAAATGTTTAAAATGCAAATGAAAATGGGTCGAAAAAAAGGCACAGGGGCTGGAAAAGGAATGTAATAAGGTTAAATTTTACAAGCATAATTCCATATGTTGAAAGCATCTTGTAGTTATGTCAAATACAGATGAAGCTATAAACTACCCCAGAATCAAAAGTGTCAAGTTTCAGGCTAATGCTGAATATACATATATATATATACACACACACACACACACACACAGCTTCAGAATTCTTATTAAAATATGAAAACATGCTAAACATAGAAAAGCTAACAACTGCACCAAAAGTAAGACAAAGTGTTACTAATGTCTGCCAACTGGTATTACTCACCAGTGCAATCAATCACACATGAGCAAACCCGTATGGCAGGCAACCAGGAAAGCTGACACCCACCTCTTCCCCATGGTTGTCTTATTTGTGGTCACTTTTGCAAAGATTCCACATTATTCCATTTGCTTGTTGTTAACCCTGAGAGAGCATGCTTAGCAAGCGGAAAACGTTTATTCAATTATAATGTCTTTATTTCCACTTAAGACACATAGAACGCTATCAGCAACAGACAAATTAGAACTTTGGGCTGAAGCATATGCTTGGTTTATTCTGCATGTAAACTCTAATGAATTACATCCACTTGATTAACAAAATTGTAATTGACAAGCTGTCATAGCTATACATGTGTATGCCTGGAAATATACATAATGCTTTGAAAGCTGCCACCATCAGTTCTGCTGTAAACATCACCCTCGTTTGCTAAACAGTGTTGTTCTATCTTTGGTCAGCTGTAACTTTTCCCCCACGTGTAGGTCCATGATTCTGAATATTTCTTAACTCTATTGTTGCCCTTAAAAGTTTCGCTGATCTATCATGAGATTCAGCAAATCACATGGAAGAAGTTTCTTTCTATAACATCCTAGGCCAAGTGATAACATGGACTCTTTTAATTCAAAGTTGGTAAACACTTTCCAGCCTACATGATGGCAATGTTTCTGGCACCTTTAAAGGGATCTTCTTTAATATTTGGTGAAATAGCATCTGCTTTAGCTACTCTGGAGCCCTGGTGTCACAGTGGTTAAAAGCTTGGCTGCTAACCAAAAGGTTGTCAGTTGGAATCCACCAGCCTCTCCTTGGAAACCCTATGGGGCAGTTCTACTCTGTCCTATAGGGTCGCTATGAGTTGAAATCGACTGGATGGCAGTGGGTTATGGGTTAGGTACTTTGAAGCTGGATGCAAACTTTTGCTCTGAACCAGAAGATAAACTAGCTTTCACAAAGGTAAAAATGTGACTCCTCTTGAATGGTGATGAAGGGGATATATTTACTGGGAGAAATATTTCTGTAACCATGTATTTCTTTCCCTTCCATCTACTGAGCACCAGCTATGCGTTCAGCATGGTGCTAGATGCTGGCGAGTAAGTCCCTGCCTACGTGGAGTGTCATCTAGAGGAGAAGTCAGGCAGCAATACCTAAATGTGATGAATGAGGCCATGGGGCAGTAAAGTTAGAAGGTGATGTTCAGAGTTGTAAATAGAAAAGGAAGAAATGGGTAAGAAAGTGTTTTGAAGCTCTCCAAAGAATTCTAAATATGTAAGGAATTAGTAACGCCAGCAGAAGATATTTGTTTTACTTAGTGTACTTTGTTGTAAGAACATAAACCAATTTTCTTAACCTAAGTCAAAGGGAATTCACCGGAAGACAATTTGAAATAAAGACTCACAGAATTGATGGACAGCTAGAAAACTCAGCTTAGAAATAGTCTGGAAGAGAGGATTGAGTAGTAGGAACTATAGTTTAGTAGCAGGAATGGTCTAAGAAGCCCTAGTGGTGCAAAGTTAAACGCTCCAAAAATTTGGTGGTTCAAACCCACTAATGGCTCCGTGAGAGAAAAGACCCGGTGATCTACCGCTGTAAAGACTGCTGTTGTTGTTGCTGTTAGGTGCCATCGAGTCAGTTCCAGCTTATGGTGACTCTATGTACAACAGTACGAAACACTGCCTGGTCCTGCACCATCCTCACAATCATTGCTGTTTGAGCTGATTGCTGCTGCCATGGTGTCAGTCTATCTCGATGAGGATCTTCCTCTTTTTTGCTGACCTTCTACTTCACCAAGCATTATGTCCCTCTCCAGAGACTGGTCCCTTCTGATAACATGTCCAAAATAAATGAGGTGAAGTCTCGCCAGTCTCACTTCTAAGGAGGATTCTGGATGTACTTCTTCTAAGACAGACTTGTTCCTTCTTCTGGCAGTCCATGGTGTGTATTCAGTATTCTTCGTCAACACCGTAATTCAAAGGCATCAATTCTTCTTTTGTCATTCTTATTCATTGTCCAGCTTTCGCATGTATATGAGGTGACTGACAATACCAGGTGTACCTTAGTCCTCAAAGTGACATCTTTACTTTTCAACACCTTAAAGAGGTCTTTTGCAGCATATTTGCCCAATGCAGTGCATCTCTCGATTTCTTGACTGCTGCTTCCATGGGTGTTGATTGTGGATCCAAGTAAAACGAAATCCTTGACAACTTCAATCTTTTCTCTGTTTATCATGATGTTGCTTATTGGTCCAGTTGTGAGTTTTTTTTGTTTTCTTTATGTTGAGGTGTAGTCCATACTGAAGGCTGTGGTCTTTGATCTTCATCAGTAAGTACTTCAAGTCTTCACTTTCAGCAAGAAAGGTTGTGTCATCTGCATACTGCAGGTTGTTAATGAGTCTTTCTCTAATCCTGATGCCATGTTCTTCTTCATATAGTCCAGCTTCTCAGATTATCTGTTAAGCATACAGATCGAATAAGTATGGTGAAAGGCTACAACTCTGACGCACGCTGTTCCTGACTTTAAACCGTGGAGTATTCCCTTCTTCTGTTCTAACACCTTCCTCCTGGACTATGTACAGGTTCTTCATGAGAAAATTAAGTGTTCTAGAATTCCCATTCTTTGCAATATTATTCATAATTTGTTATGATCCACACAGTCGAATGCCTTTGCATAGTCAATAAAACACAGGTAAACATCTTTCAGGTGTTCTCTCCTCTCAGCCAAGTTCCATCTGACATCAGCAATGATATTCCTCATTCCACATCCTCTTCTGAATCTGGTTTGAATTTCTGGCAGTTCCTTGCCAGTGTACTGTTTCATCCATTTTTTAATTATCTTCAACAAAATTTTAGTTCTGTGTGATATTGATGATATTGTTCAATAATTTCTGCATTCTGTTGGATCACGTTTCTTTGGAATGGGCACAAATATGGATCTCTTCCAGTTTGTTGGCCAGGTAGCTGTCTTCCAAATTTCTTGGCATAGATGAGAGTGCTTCTGTTGTTGCATCCATTTATTGAAACATCTCCATTGGTATTCTGTCAATTCCTGGAGCCTTGTCTTCTGCCAGTGACTTCAGTGCAGTGTGGACTTCTTCCTTCAATACCATCGGTTTGATCAAATACTACCTCCTGAAATGATTGAATATTGACCAGTTCTTTTTGGTACAGTGACTCTGTATATGCCTTTCATCTTCTTTTGATGCTTCCTGCATTGTTCAATATTTTGCCCATAAAACAAAAAACAAAAAACACAGCCATCGAGTTGATTCTGACTCACAGAGACCCTACAGGACAGAGAAGAACTGCCCCATAGGGTTTCCAAGACTGTAAATCTTTAAGGACTCAGACTGTCATATCTTTCTTCTGTGAAGTGGCTGGTGGGTTCGAACTGCTGACCTTTTGGTTAACAGCCAAGGGCTTTAACCACAGCACTACCAGGCCTACCATTTTGCCCAAAGAAACCTTCAATATTGCAACTCAAGGCTTGAATTCCTTTTTCAGTTCTTTCAGCTTAAGAATGCTGAACTTGCTCTTCCCTTTTAGTCCAGGTCTTTGTACATTTCATTATAATACTTTTCTTTGTGTCTTGTCAAGCTGCCCTTTGAAATCTGCTGTTCAACTCTTTTACTTCACCATTTCTTCCATTTGCTTTGGCTACTCTACATTCAAGAGCAAATTTCAGAGTTTCTTCTGACATCCATTTTGGTCTTTTCTTTCTTTCCTGTCATTTTAATTACCTTTTGCTTTCTCCATGTATGATGTCCTTGATGGCAGTCCACAACTCATCTGGTCTTTGGTCATTAGTGTTCAGTGCATCAAATCTATTCTTGAAACGATCTCTAAATTCAGGTGGGACACACTCAAGGTCATACTTGGCTTTTGTGGACTTGCTCTAGTTTTCTTTAGCTTTAACTTGAACTTGCATATGAGCAATTGATGGTGTGTTCTGCAGTCAGCCCTTGGCCTTGTTCTGACTGATGATATTGAGATTCTCCTTCTTCTCTTTCGACAAATGTACCCAGTTTGGTTCCTGTGTATTCCATCTGGTGAAGTCCACATGTATCATTGCCCTTTATGTTGTGGTAAAAAGGTAGTTCTAATGAGTAAGTTGTTGGTCTTGCAAAATTCTGTCTTTCAATTTCTGGCGTCATTTCTATCACTGAGGCTGTATTTTCCAGCTACTGATCCTTCTTTGTTTTCAACTTTTGCATTTCAATCATCAGTAATTATCAATGCATCTTGATTGACTGTTTGATCAATTTCAGACTACAAAAGTCGGTAAAAATCTTCAGTTTCTTCATCTTTGGCATTAGTGGCTGGTGCATAAATTTGAACAATAGTGTATTAACTGATCTTCCTTGTAGGTGTATGAATATTATCCTATCACTGACAGCATTGTACTTCAGGATACATCTTGAAATGTTCTTTATGATGATGAATGCAATACCGTTCCTTTTCAATTTGTCATTCCCAGCATAGTAGGCTATATGATTGTCTGATTCAAAATAGCTAATACCAGTCCATCCCAGCTCACCAATGCCTAGGAGATCAATGTTTATGCGTTCCATTTCATTTTTGATGACTTCCAATTTTCCTAGATTCATACTTTGTACATTCCACATTCTGATTATTAGTGGATGTTTGCAGCTGTTTCTTCTCATTTTGAGTCCTACCACATTAGCAAATGAAGGTGCCAAAAGCTTGACTCCATCCACGTAATTAAAGTTGACTGTATTTTGAGGAGACAGCTCTTCCCCAGTCGTATTTTGAGTGCCTTCCAATCTGAGGGGCTCATCTTCCAGCACTATATCAGATGATGTTCCACTGCTATCCATAAAATTTTCAGTAACCAATTTTTTTAGAAGTAAATCACCAGATTCTTCTTCCTCGTCTGTCTTAGTCTGGAAGCTCCACTGAAAACTGTTCACCATAAGTGACTCTGCTCGTATTTGAAATTCTGGTGGCATAGCTTCCAGCATCACAGCAACATGCAAGCCACCATATTATCACAGTACGAGTAACAGACAAGTGGTAACCCATGAAGCTTACAGCTCTGGGGTAGTTCTACTCTGTCAAATTGGGTCACTATGAGCCAGTAACTCGATGGTGCACAACAACAACAAATCAGTCAGAATCGACTCAATGGCACCTAACAACAACAGCAGGAATGATCTGGCAAACAACATTAGTCAGATCGACTCAATGGCACATAACAACAGCAACAGCAGGAACGATCTGGCAATTGGCTACTGACTTCCAGCCAGTCTTTTCATCCTTGTGTTATCTACTCAGGATCTAAAGTTCTGGTAAATAGTAAGTAACTGGCTGAACTTTACCTCCTCCTGGGCTCTCTCAGGGTTGGGGGAAGGAGAAGGTGATCCCTCAGCATCTGTAAGTGAAATCATCACAAGGAATTATCCTCCCACCAAGAACATTTGCAAAGGGGAAAAAAATAATTCTCCAGAAGAAAATCAGGGTGCCAGCAAAAAGGGAAGAGAGATGTGTGTGAGGCTGCAAGTAAGCACAGTCTGCTCAAACACTTCCTGTTTGTTTATTTGTTGAGAATCTTGCAAAAGAAATGTCTATCTTTTGAATTACACAAATATTGGTGGGTTTTTTTGTAAAATACTTCATTGTTAAAGATATTTAAGCAAAAATATCCTAAATATAATTTTTAAATTTTTGATTCATAAGCAAAGTGAAGTGTAGAGATAAGGCAATTAAAGAATTTAAATTTGGAGGTATTGCCACTGAAAATCTTAATAAGTTTTCAGTAACTGTTTAATTTGTAAGATAGCCATAGAGATTAAAGGACATATACGTATATATTAAAAAGAACTGTACTAAATGCAGTGTGGGATCCTGAATTGGCTCCTGGGACAGTAAAAAGACATTAGTGGAAAAACTGGTGAAATCCAAATGAAGTCTGCACTTTAGTTAATTGTATTGTTCCAAGGTTAATTTCCCAATTTTGATCAACATTCTATGGTTTATGTAAAATGGTAACATAAGGGAAAGCTGGGTGAATGGTATATAGAAACTATATTATCTTTGCAACTCTTCTGTAAGTCTAAAATTATCTTAAAATAAAAAGTTTTTTAAAAATTACAAAATGCCATGCACATCGTAGATTTTCAACGAATATTAGGTGCATCCTACTTTGCCCTCTCTTGATGCTGAAATGCTTATGTTGATCAGTTTCCTGGGACAGTGTCCTGTTGTTCCTACTTTAATTAGTATCTCTCTAGGGCTTGCATGTTGCTGTGATGCTGAACAGGTTTCAGCAGAGCTTCCAGATTAAGATGAAGCAGGAAGAAAGGCCTGGCAATCTACTTGTGAAGCTCAACCAATGAAAACCTATGGATCCCATAGTCCAATCTGCAACCAATCATGGAGATAGTACAGGACCAGGCAGATCTGTTGGACATGGAGTCGCCATGAGTCAGAAGCCAACTGCACAGCAATTAACAACAAAGGTGCCAAGAACAAAAGAGGAGGAAGAACAAAAGAGGAAAAGAAAAACTAAAGAAAAGCTCTACTGTAATTTTGCTATGTATTGTTGTGAGACACAGTTATTCCTTAAGAAATGTCTAGACACCTATCATCCTGGGGCATTCCAATACTGGCACCACGGGAATACAGTGCTAATCATGACAACGTATTTGCCTAATGGTCCTGATTAGGTAGCTGGTTATTCTTTCCTTTGCTTTTAATTTACTTCTAGACAAAACTAACACTGTCAGACATCTTGAGAATGCTATAGTTCATCTTCAACGGATGAAATTTTGTTCCTATTTTGTTAAATGTTACATTTACATAACTGTGTATGTCATTGATGTTTATGAGGATACACCAAAAAGTATAGAGAATTATTACTTCCAAACCACGCAGGTGTCCCTCACTGTGGTAACTGACTCTATCTCAACTCAGAAGCCAAATACATTTTAGATTATGAGGGCTAGTTTATTATTCTGTTCTAAGATTAAGTCACTTATTCTTTGCACAGAAGTTGCACTGGTGTCAGGGATGATATTTTTAAATCATGAAGTGTATGGCTTTAGCAATTCCTGACAATAGTCCAGATGACACTGGTAATGATTGCTTTCATTTTTTGCAAAGTTAGGTGCCGTTAAAATTTTATGTCTTGGTTACGTTACTTTATTCCAACTAAAATCACAAAGTGAGTTGTACAAAGTAACACCTGGTAGCTGAATAGTTAACTATAGAACTTACTGTTGTTGAAATATTCTTATCTCTAGACACAAAGATATTTATATGAAAACTGCATTCTTTGTGACAAACCAGAATCTTATTTTGCCGTGCCCAAATGTAGTGGACATCTGTTGTTTTTGCCTGCGCAGCACACATTCCTCCCTTTACTATTAGCAGAGGCTGGATTGTCCTTGGGGACCCACCCCTCGCCTTTCCTCAGATCATATGATTTTGGGTGGAGATGACCTTCACCCTCTCCCACAAACTCCCAGACCCTTTCTTGAAGGGTGGACCTGTGACTCAGACCTAACCAGACATTACTGTACTTCCTCTTGGCTACAGACATCAGCTCAAAATGAGTGTTTGATCCCAGTCAGACCTAAGAGATGCCGTTTAAAGAAATGTACTGGATTGACTGGGATAAAGAAGGTTTTTCCCTGGAATTGAATCTAGGAGGATGTCAGCCTGGAGCTATTGGAGGTAGCCTTGTGACAATACTCATTTGAACAATACTTGGCTCCAGCTATCCTAAAGATGAGAATTTCTTAGTTATTCAGGAAATAATCCTTGCTTTTTGTTTTTGTTTTTTCTTAAGCTAGTTTGAGTCAGGTTGATGAGTTTGTCTCTTGCAACTATCATGTTGTTTTGTTGTTAGGTGCTGTCAAGTCAGTTCCGACTGACAGCAACCCTATGTACGACAGGATGAAACACTGCGCTGGTCCTATGTCATCCTCACAATCAGTGCTATGGGTTTGAACCCATTGTTGGAATAACTGTGTCAGTTCATCTTGTTCAGGGTCTTCTTTATCGCTGACCCTCTACTTTACCAAGCATGATGTCCTTTTCTGGGGACTAGTCCCTCCTGATAACAAGTCCAAAGTATGTGAGATGAAGTTTTGCCATCCTTGCTTTTAAGGAGCATTCTGACTGTACTTCTTCCAAGACAGATTTGTTTATTTTTCTGGCAGTCCATGGTATATCCAATATTCTTCACCAACACCGTGATTCAAATACATCAGTTTTTCTTCTTTCGTCTTTATTCATTGTCCGGCTTTCACACGCATATGAGGCGATTGAAAACACCATGGCTTGGGTCAGGTACATCTTAGTCTTCAAGGTGACATCTTTGCTTTTTAACACTTTAAAGAGGTCTTTTGCAGCAGATTTGCCCAATGCAGTGTGTCTGTTGATTTCTTGATTGCTGCTTCCACGTGTGTTGATTGTGGATCCAAGTAAAATGAAATCCTTAATAACTTCAATCTTTTCTCCATTTATCATAATGTTGCTTATCGGTCCAGTTGTGAGGATTTTTGTTTTCTTTATGTTGAGGTGTAATCTATACTGAAGGTTGTATTCTTTGATTGTCAGTAAGTGCTTCAAGTCCTCCTCACTTTCAGCAAGGAAGGTTGTGTCATCTGCATATCGCAGGTTGTTAATGCATCTTCCTCCAATCCTGATGCCACATTCTTCTTCATATAGTCCAGCATCTTAAATTATTTGCTCAGCATACAGATTGAATAGGTATGGTGAAAGGATACAACCCTGATGCACACCTTTCCTGATTTTAAACCACACAGTATCCCCTCATTCTGTTCGAACGACTGCGTCTCGTTCTCCGTACAAGTTCCATATGAGCACAATTAAGTGTTCTGGAATTCTCATCCTTCTCAACGTTATTCATAATTTGTTATGATCCAAGCAGTCGAAAGCCTTTGCATAGTCAGTATCACACAGGTAAACATCTTCCTGGTATTCTCTGCTTTCAGCCAAGATCAAGATCCATCTGACATCAGCAGTGATCGCCCTCATTCCACGTCCTCTTCTGAATCTGGCTTGAATTTCTGGCAGTTCTTCATTAATGTACTGCTACAGCTGCTTTTTTGAATTATCTTCAGCAAAATTTTACTTGTGTGTAATATTAGTGATATCATTTGATAATTTCCACGTTTTGTTGGATTACCTTTCGTTGGAACGGGCACAGATACGGATCTCTTCTACATTTGGCCAGGTAGCTGTCTTCCACATTAGTTGGAATAGACAAGTGAGCACTTCCAGAACTGTGTCTGTTTGTTGAAACATCTCAATTGGTATTTTGTCAATTCCTGGAGCCTTGTTTTTCGCCAATGCCTTCTGTGTAGCTTGGACTTTTTCCTTCAGTACCATCAGTTCTGATCATATGCTACTCCCTGAAATGGTTGAGCATAGACCAATTCTTTCTGATATAGTGACTCTGTGCATTCCTTCCATCTTCTTTTAATCCTTCCTGTGTTGTTTAATATTTTCCCCCATCAAACCCTTCAATATTGCAGCTCTAGGCTTGAATTTTCTCTTCAGTTCTTTCAACTTGAGAAATGCTGAGCATGTTCTTCCCTTTTAGTTTTCTAACCCTAGGGTCTTTGCACGTTTCATTGTAATACTTTGCTTTGTCTTTTGAAACTGCCCTTTGAAGTCTTCTATTCAGCTCTTTTCCTTCATTATTTCTTCTTTTCTCTTTAGCTATCTTACATACGAGAGCAAGTTTCAAAGTCTCTTCTGACATCTATTTTGCTCTTTTCTTTCTTTCCTGTGTTTTTAATGACTTCTTGCTTTCTTCATGTTTGATGTTACCCCACAACTCGTCTGGTCTTCAATCACTGGTATGCAGTGAGTCAAATCTATTCTTGAAGCGGTCTCTCAATTCAGAATGAATGTACTTTGGCTCTTGTGGACTTGGTCTAATTTTCTTCAGCTTCAACTTGAACTTGCATATGAGCAATGGATGGTCTGTTCCGCAGTCAGCCCCTGACCTTGTTCTGACTGATGATATTGAGCTTTTCCATCGTCTTTCTCCACAGATGTAGCCAATTTGATTCCTGTGTATTCCATCTGGTGAGGTCCATGTGTATAGTCGGCATTTATGTTTGTGAAAAAAAGTATTTGCGATGAAGAAGTCATTGGTCTTGCAAAATTCTATCACGCGATCTCTTGCGTTCTTTCTGTCACCAAGGCCATGTTTTCCAACTACTGATCCTTCTTCTTTGTTTCCACTTCACATTCCAATCACCAGTAATTATCAGTGCATCTTGATTTCAATTTCAGACTGCAGAAGTTGGTAAAAATCTTCAATTTCCTCATCTTTGGCATTGGTGGTTGGTTCGTAATTTTTAATAATAGTCGTATTAACTTGTAGGTGTGTGGATTTTATCCTATCACTGACAGCATTGTGCTTCAGGATACATCTTGAAGTGTTCTTTTTGATCATGAATGCAATGCCCTTCCTCTTCAATTTGTTATTCCCGGCATAGTAAGCTATATGATTGTCTGACTCAAATGGCCAATATCAGTCCATTTCAGCTCACTAATGCTTAAGATATCAATGTTTATGCATTCCATTTCATTTTTGATGACTTCCAATTTTCCTAGATTCATACTTTGTACATTCCACATTCTGATTATTAATGGATGTTTGCAGCTGTTTGTTCTCATTTTGAGTTGTACCACGTTAGCAAATGAAGGTCCCTAAAGCTTGACTCCATCCACATCATTAAGGTTGACTTTACTCTGAGGAAGCAGCTCTTGCCCAATCATCTTTTGAGTGACTTCCAGCATGAGGGGCTCATCTTCCTGCACTATATCAGACAATGTTCCACTGCTATTCATAAGGTTTTTACTGGCTAATTTTTTCAAAAGTAGACTGCCAGGTCCTTCTTCCTAGTCTGTCTTAGTCTGGAAGCTCAGCTGAAAACTCTCCACCATGGTTGAGCCTACTGGAATTTGAAATACTGGTGGCATAGCTTCCAGCATCACAGCAACAGGCAAGCCACCATAGTATGACAAACTGACAGACGTGTAGAGTGTAAGTACCATAATTCTGTCTAATCCATAAAATTTTCGTGCATATTCTTCTTTAATAAATCTAGTTAGCTTAAGTGAAACTTGTATTTCCACTCTCCTAATAAATATAGACTGAGTACATACTACACAATGCAATGAAATGGATAAAAAGATCTTATTAGATGTAACCCATGCCCTCGAACAAAAATGTACAGAAAATTTTGGAGAGATCGATTGACTTTCTAGGGAGTAAGAGAAAGCCAGAAATTTGTTTTCTGTAAGTGGAATGTTAATGAATTTTTCTCAAGGAGAGAAGTTAGTCAGGGAATATCTAAAATATGGTAATTAGGAGTATGAATTTTGGTATCAGAGGCGCCCAATTTAAAACCTCTCACTTGCTGTGTTGTTGACGTTGTTGGCTGCCATCAAATCAGCTCTGACTCATGGTGACCTTATGTGTAACAGAGCCAAATGTTGCCCAGTCTTGTGCTATTTTCGTGATATTTGACATGTTTGTGTCCATTGTTGCGGTTATTATGTAGTGCCTTCCAGCCTAGGGGCCTCATCTTCTAGCATTCTACTGGGCAATATCCTGTTGTGATCCATTAGGTTTTCATTGGCTGATTTTCAGAAGTAGATCACCAGGTCTTTCTTCCTAATCAATCTTAGTCTGGAAGCTCCACTGAAACCTGTTCACCGTGGGTGACCCCACTGGTATTTGAAATACCAGTGGCACAGCTTCCAGCATCACAGCAACACACAAGCCACCACACGACAATAAACTCACATATGAGTGGTGGCTTACTCGTTATATGACCTACAAATAGCCTAACCTCGTATTGTATTGATTTCCATGTCTACAAAGTTAGCACAAACATACCTAGGTCATATGTTACTTGGAAGAATGAGAAAATAGATACAAATTATATAACATTAAGCCTGATAAATATCATTAAATTGTAGCTTTTAAAAATAGTTACTTAATATGTGATTCAATATAGTTTTTCACCAATTTTAGTATCTTTGATTTGGTAGCCAACAAGAAAAATCTTATTTTAATTTACATCTCCAGCCAAGATTTTATTTCTATGCATCAGATTCTATGCAGATATCTAACTGCACACTGATTATAGCCATTTGAATTTCTCACAGGCACATGAAATTCAATATTTTCAAAACCAAATTTACTATTTCTCCCTCACCTGAAATACACATCTCTTCTTGTAATCCCAATTTCAGTAAACGGCACCATCATACACCAAAGTTCCTGCTCACTCTCTCACCTCCCTCACTCCCTGCATCAAATCGGTTGCCTGATGAGCACAGCAGCCTTCTAAATGACCTCTCTGCCTCTATCCAGTTACCCTAGGATCTGCTTTCCACATGGCAGTTGAAGCGATCTTCGAAATTAACACATTTTATGAAGTCCTATTTTTAATTTGACTTGGAGTCAGCCTTGCAACTGGACAGCTCTCATGCAAAACATCTGCTCCAACCTTTGTTCTTTTATGCAGAGCGGGCAGCTTGTGCCACAGAGGAAGTTGTCAGACAGTGGTTGAGCCCCTGGGTCAGTTGATAGCCAGGCTCTTCCCAATTATCCATCATGGAAATGCTCCCTGATCAAGTCACTCTTAGCACATTCCAAGTGACGACATTTGGCTTTGGAGTGGGCTCCTGAGAAGTTCTTTTCAATTTTTTTTTTTTTTTTTTTTTTTACCAGCAATGATATTTAAAGAGGTGATGCAGATGAAAGACCTGTAACAACCTTCAGGTATATCTCAGAAGGCTCCTAAGGTAAAATCGAATTCACGCATCCCTTTTTTTCCTCAAGTTTTTGAGAAACTAGGTGTCACAATGTATAGTTTGTTTGGGAGAATCAGCCAAGTGAATTAATGGCAGGGGGATCTAGCACAAACCTCCCATCTCTGGTCACATTTTAGGGCTGAGCTTAGTGGGTAGGAGCAGTGGGGACTGCAGACATACCTCACTGAACTACGTATGTTCAGTGTATGTTCAGAGAGGGCTGAGCCCCCAGAGCCACTAAAAATGAAAGTCTCACTCCAGAGAGGAGTTGGAGCACCCCAGAGACAGTATTTTTAGAAGTACAGACTGAAGACTATCTGTGTCAGAATCACCTGGGCCCCACCTCAGACCTGCTAGGTCTGAATCTGTGATGGGGGGGGGGGGGGCAGATGTTTCTAATGCATACCACATCTAAGTGACTTAACTCTGGGTGACTTAAGGAAGGTGGGTGAAAGTCATGTCAGTCAGTGGGATCGGGTGGGATTGGTCTCCAACATCTCAAAAACACGCCAGCCAGATGACTGGTACCACCAAGTTGTTGTTGTTATTCCCATTGAGTTGGCTCTGACTCATGGTGACCTATGTATAACAGAAAACACTATGAATCACCCACAAGAGGAGGGAATAAAGCAGAAGTATGATTGTGTGGCTAGGAAATCTGTCATCTCCCACTTATTCCAGGTCCACATAGCTTGTCGTCTTCCACAGATTGGTAGGGACTATTTAATGCACTGTGTTGAAGATTTTGAGTTCATGGTGTAGCTCAATAGGAAAGAATTTTGTGATCAATTAGCAATGTTTGTGATAAGCTCTGGATGAGGGAGTAGAATACCCCTCACAACCGTGCTACCTGTCACTGCCTTGCTTCATCCTCTGTCTTTTCAAGAGGGAAAGAAAGCGTGTGTTATGGAGTGAATTGTGTTCCAAAAAATATGTATTGAAATCCTAAACCCTGTACCTGTAAATGCGGCCCTGGTGGTGCAGTGGTTTACAGCTCAGCTGCTAACCAAACAGTCAGTTCAAACCCACCAGCCACTCCTTGGAAATGCTATGGGGCACTTCTACTCTGTCCTATAGGGTCACTATGAGTCGGAATCAATTCAACGGCAACAGATTTGGTTCTTGGTTTGGTACCTGTAAATATCACCCTGCTTTCAGATAGGGTTTTTTTTTTTTTGTTATGTGAATGAGGCCATACCAGATTAGGGTGGGTCCTAAAACCTGATCATCTGAGTTATAAACAGAGCAAAGTGGACACAGAGACACACACACCGGAAGCAGACACCAGGGATTGATAGCAGTCACCAGACACTACAAGAAAGGTTCACAGAAGGAACCCACCGGACCGAGACCCTGATTTGGACTTTCAGCCTCCAGAACTGTGAGAAAATAAATTTCTGTCCTTTAAAGCCACCCACTTGTGGTATTTGTGTTACAGCAGTACTAGCAAAACGAAGATGGCTCAGATGTAAATGTTCAACCTTCTGCTCCTACTCTGGAGAGGATGTAGGACTGGATAAAAGAGTAAGTGGCTTTTCAAATTATGCCTGTGACTTTACCTGCTCTGTGGGGAATCCATACACTTTTGCATCTCTCTCCTGCAGTGCAGATCTCAGGAAAACCTGGTCCAAGGGCTTAAAATAAAAATAGAATTTGTTTTTAAATAAAACAACATAGATCTGCAACCTTCCATGGTCTGCCCTATCTTTTGTAAGTTGAGGGTCAACAGAAAGTAATTATATCCTTACTGATCTAAATAAAACACCACTTACTTGAGGGATGAGCTCCCTAATGTGGCCAGGGTTTACTTTTTATTAATGAAGACTTCCTTAATCAGGAAAATTTGTGTACTAAGGTGATGGAAAAGAAAACCGCTTAGGCTGAAAACTGGAATCATTCAGTGTCAGTAGAAATTTGTATAAAGCACAGTTAGTTTCTCTCTTTGTCTGGCTTTTGTTGTTTTATTTGTTTCTAGATATATATTTAATTTCATTGTGCTTTAGATGAAAGTTTACAGCTCAACTTAGTCTCTCATTCAACGTTTCCATATTTTTTTTATCAAAGCAAAGTTACAGCATCCTTTGCCTGAATTTTTCAATATTTTTAATTTTTAATGAAATATTTCATGCCCACAAGCAAATCTTTAATGCATATGCAAGATATAAAGAATAAGACAACACACATCCACAAATCTACCACCCACTTTGGAGTCTCTTTGTGGTGCAAATAGTTAACATCTCGGCTGCTGACTGAAAGACTGGAGGTTCATGTCCACCAGAAACACCACCTCAGAAGAAAGATCTGATGAACTACTTTCAAAAAATCAGCCATTGAAAGCCCTATGGAGCACAGTTCTCCTCTGACACACATGGGCTCATCATGAGTCAGAATTGTCTCTGCAGAAACTGGTTTTTTTACCATCCACTTTAAGAAACAGACCCTAGACTAGAGAAATCCTGGAAAGCATGGTCCCCGGATTCTCTATCAGCCCAGAACTAAAACAGTTTCCAAGGCCAACTCTTCAGGCAGGGATTGGACTGGACTGTGGGACAAAAAGTGATACTCGTGAGTAGTGTGCCTCTTAGCTCAAGTAGATACAAGAGACTAAATGGGCAGCTTCTGTCCAGAGGTGAGATGGGAAGCCAGGGAGGGTTAGGAGCTGGTTGAATGGACACGGGAAATCGGGGGTGGAAAGGAGGAGTGTGCTGTCACAGTATGGGGAGAGCAATTAGGGTCACAGAACAATGTCTGTATAAATTTTTGTATGGGAAACTAACTTGAAATGTAAACTTCATTTAAAGTCCAACAATAAAAAAAAGAAAGAGATATGAAAAAAATAAAGTGGAAAAAAAAAGAAACAGACCCTATAGTGCTGAACTCCAGAGTACCCCTGCCTGACTGTATGACCCCATCTTTCCACCCCACCCCTCCAGAGACAACTACTATTCAGCTACCTTAAAATTTTTTTTTAGTACCTAAGAGGTGCCATAATCATGGCTCGTTAATTGGCACACACTTGAAGCTTTATCATTGAGAATGTTCTGGACTGGCTGGCCATGACTTAACTCTTGCATGTTCTAATTTGAGTTTCTTCCTAAATGTCTAGCATCAAAACATCTCTGGATATTACTTTTAGCCATGTTTCCTTTAATGGAAGGAAGGAGTGGTTCTTGTTACCAAGGTTTCAAATATTACGGGAAAGGTTAGAAAGCTCTTGAATGGCAAACTTTTCTGGAAGGGAGAATTTGGGAAACAGAGATGGATGGATATGTATAGTACATGAAGTTAAAGCCAAGTTTCTTGGCAATAATTCAAAGAAGGGGTTTCAATCTCACCTGTGGAGATTCTTTTTAAGTATAGAGGTCAGAGTCTTTTCTCAGGCCTCAGATTGTGAATGTCTAGAGATAGGGCCCAGGCAGGTATGTTTGCATATGTATGTGTGCTTATTTATACACATATAGACACACACGACCATCCATCTCTTGGTTTGTTGTACTGTGGTGGCTTGTGTGTTGCTATGATGTTTCAAATACCAACAGGGTCACCCATGGTGGGCAAGTTTCAGCAGAGCTTCCAGACAAAGATGGACTAGGAAGAAAGGCCTGGAAATCTACTTCTGAAAATTAACCAGGGAAAACCTTATGGATCAGAACAGAACATTGTCCAATTAGCTTGCTTCAGCATGTCGTCAGGAAGGATCAATTGCTAGAGAGAGTAGGACATCATGTTTGGTGATGTACGGGGCCAGTGTGAGCATAGGAGATCCTCGGCTTGATGCACTGGCACAGTAGCAGCAATAATGGACTTGAGCATGCCAGCAATTGTGAGAATGACATAGGACCAGGCAATGTTTCATTCTGTTGTACATAATGTTTCCATGAGTTGGGGTTGACTGGATGGCATCTGTCTCTCTCTCTATCTCTGTATCTAGCTATCTAGCTATCTCTCTGTCTCTCTCTCTCTGTCTCTCTCTGTCTCTCTCTCTCTATATATATATATATGTATATCTACACATGTGATGAATCTGATGTACAATCCTGGTTAAGAATCATTGGTATAAAAGAAGTCCCCTTCACTATCTCAAATTACTTCAGTGTTCCCTAGGTATTCAGCCCTTAACTAGATACCATGGAGAACACTGAGATGAAGGAATCTTTGTTCCTGCCCTCAGGAAACTAAGAGTAAAATAGGACAGCATTGCACTGCAAGTAAGGTGAAAGCTGAAGGTCAACCTGAGTGTTTCAGACTGTGTACAATTAACAGAGAGCTCAGCCAATGTGGCTTAAAAAATGTATGAACAAATCTAGAGGCAGGAACCCCAGGATTGTTGTCACTGCTCAACAGTCTTGTCAGGCGATTGGGTTCTTTCCAGCTTCTAGAACATCCTTAGTGAGTTAGCGTTCATCTTCATTCTTTATGCCTCATGTTCTGCTCCATCTCTAGGCATCACATCCATGTTTCTGGCACAAAGAAGAGGAAAAGACAAAAGATGATTGGTCAAAAATAAAAAAGACATGCTAGTGGAATCTGTCCTTTTCAAATTAGGAAAACAGTAGCTTTCCAGGAAGCCCTAACCAGTAGATTTCCACTTATATCTCATTAGCGAGAATTGTGTCACAGGGCCAAACCTAGCTGCAGGGGAATCTGGGAAGCTTGGCATTTTTACCTAGACACATGGCCATCCAAAACAAATTCAGGGTTCTGTTAACAAAGAAGAAAAGGAGGGTGAAAATTGTGTAGGCAACTAAGCAAGAGTGAGTGATGTCTGCCGTGATGGAGGGGAGCACGGAATAGAAGGGAAAGGGCCTGGACCCGGGGAAAGGTAAGGATGCTTACTCTTTCTAGAGTTCACAAACTTATTCATTTGGAGGAAACTCTTCCTCTGCCCATCTGACTTCTTATTTGTTTAATTCTGTTGGTGATGGCCGTCTTCCAAGTATGTATTGATTTTCTGACTCTCAGAGAACGCTCTCATTTTCACATCCTTAAGGTATGCTTCACTGACACCGTGAACACTAACAGCAATAACTACATCCTCACCAAGTGCCTAGTCCATATTACGGGGTTCTTTTACCCTGGTTAACGTGGATATTAACCAGAATTTCTACACGCAATGGTCTCACTTAAGCTGTACTAATCTGTTTGCAGGCTCTAATATTTTTTAAAACATCTATTGAATGGTGGTGTTCACAACTGTATAAATTGTATGCCTGGTACAAATCTGATTTTGGAGGAGAAGGTGTCACGGGGGTAGATTACGATGCTCTCAGGGAATACATTAGCTCTGATTTTGTCCACATGCAATTTATGAAAAATATATTAGCATGTATTCTTGCTACATGTATTGTGTTTTGTCAAATTTAATCATAACCCTATTTTCAAATTGCCTTCCTTCTATAACCAAATTGCCTAGGTTTAATTACTTCTTAAGGATCAGTTAATTTGGGATTTTTCATTTCCACTGTCATCACGCAGGCCCTCACTTCCTCCAGAGATTACTTTAAAATTCTGGAGAAAATTCTGGTTTTGACCACTAGGCAAAGTCATCATTCAAATGAATTGGACTGGAATCACCCAGAATCCCAAACCCCCCCTTAAAGCTGGTGAGAAAAGAGAACATTGAGAACCCCTACATATGCCCTATAACTCAAGTTGCCTGGTGGGGTTATATGAAATAAGGCTTTGTTATTGGCATTCAACAAGCTGTATTATATTTTTGTAATAATAACTTCAATAATAATATAACCTTTGTTTAACATGGGAACCTGGTTAGCTAAATATGACCCCAGCCATCAGTGAAATACCTACCTCAATATAGGAGTTAAAAGTTAATAAATTTATAATGTGAGTTTAAAAAAATCATAATAATGCTTTGCTTCCCTCCAAGGAGTTCAAAGCACTGTGTGGGTACAATTTCATTAATCTCCATATAAATCTTAGGTGGATGCTAGAAAAATAAGTTTAAAAAAAATTAAACAGGACCTTAGAAGAAACTCACTATGGAATTACAGCCTGTTTTATTCCAAAATAAATCCCAAGTCCATCCACTAATCTCCATCTACATGATGTCCACAGCGTCCAAGATGCCATCATGTTGCCTGAATTACTAGGTAATCCTTACAAATCTCCTTAGATTCATTTTAATATTTCTACAATCAATTCCTCCCATAGCAATCAAAATTTTTTTAAGTTACATCAGATGACATCAAACTCCCAAGCTTAAACCCCTTCCATCAATCTTCTCCACCACTTTTTCTCCTTACTCACTCTACCCACTCTGTAATCTTCAGCTTCCTTTCTCTTCCTCCAACAAGCCAAGTGTTTGACTGTCACAGGGCCTTTCAACCCACTGGTCCCAATCTCTGAAAGAATCTGCCCTCAGGTTTTAGCATGGCTGGTCTATTTACTCTCTTTCTTCAGGTTACATATTTTAGTCACCTTAGAAAGGTTTTCTACCTGAAGTAGATCCCTACTCCAGGTTACTCTCTAGCCCACGATTATTTATCTCCTTCGTAGCATTTATCACACTCTGCATTTATCTTGTTCATTTGCCTACTCCTACCGCTCACACCACCTACAACTTGAGTGTAAACTCTTGAGGGCAGGCATGTTACCCGAGATATTCCACTGGCATATTTCCAAGGGTTAACACAGTCCCTGGAACACAGTAAGTGTGCAAAAATATTTATTGGATGAACGAATGAATGTCGAGATAATTATTGTCCATATCCTATGTTGTTGTTAGGTACTATCAAGTCAGTTTTGACTCATAGCGACCCCACGTACAACACAACAAAACTCTGCCCAGTCCTGCGCCATCCTCACAATCATTGTTATGCTTGAGCCCATTGTTGCAGCCTCTGTGTCAATTCATCCCCTTGAGGGTCTTCCTCTTCTTCACTGACCCTCCACTTTACCAGCATGATGTCCTTCTCCAGGGACTGATTCCTCCCGATAATGTGTCCAAAGTATGTGAGACATTGTCTCGTCATCCTTGCTTCTAAGGAGCATTCTGCTTGTACTTCTTCCAAGACAGATTTATCATCAATATTATTCACCAACACCACAATTCAAAGGCATCAATTCTTCTTGGGTCTTCCTTACTCATTGTCGGGTTTTCACATGTATATGCAGCAATTGGAAACACCATGGCTTGGGACAGGTGCACCTTGGTCTTCAAGGTGACGTCTTTGCTTTTCAACACTTTAAAGAGGTCTTTTGCAGCAGATTTGCCCATTGCAATATGTCTTTTGATTTCTTGACTGCAGCTTCCATGGGTGTTGATTGTGCATCTAAGTAAAATGAAATTGTTGAGTAGCTAAAGTGAAAGGAAGAAATGATGAAGTCAAAGAGCTGGACAGAAGATTTCAAAGGGCAGCTCGAGAAGACAAAGTATTATAATGACATGTACAAAGAGCTGGAGATAGAAAACCAAAAGGGATCCAAGTAAAATGAAATGCTTGACAACTTCGATCTTTTCTCTGTTTATCATGATGTTGCTTATTGGTCCAGTTGTGAGGATTTTTGTTTTCTTTATGTTGAGGTGCAATCCATTCTGAAGGCTGTAGTCTTTCATCTTTATGAGTAAGTGCTTCAAGTCCTCTTCACTTTCAGCAAGCAAGGTTGTGTCATCTGTATATTGCAGGTTGTTAATGAGTCTTCCTCCAATCCTGATGCCAAATTCTTCTTCATATAGTCCAGCTACAGAACCCCTCTTCTCTTCTGTTTTCCATTGTCTTAACGAAATTCAGAAAGGTGTATATGTATTTGTGCACAGGTGTGGAGACATACTGGGAGAATCTTCATTTTCCACCCAAGCTAATTGCTATACCTTATGGCGACACCTGACTCAACGTTGCCGAGTTCTCCCACTCTACGAGTAATAGCCAATATCCAATCTATGTTCCTATGGAGAAGTTCCCTGTCTTGATCCAGGTTTCTTTTTTCCTCCTGGCACAACCTTCGTGCACATGGGTTGTCCTATGATAGAGAAATGCCTTCTTTTAATCCAAGGACCAAATTCCTGTAGATTGGACTTTACTAAGGCAAGGGATATGAGTTAATACAAAAACACAGGGAACGGTATCAAAAACAAGCAAATAGAAATAAAAGTCCATCTGCAAAGGTCTTTCTTATTAATGCTACAGATTCTGTTACATTAATGAATTTCATCTAAGGTCCATTTTGACCATCAGGAGTTTATCAAATTCCTGATGATAGACCTTAAATCTAATTGTCTCTTTACAGACCTTTTTTTTTTTTAACCCCCAAAGCAAATTTCTTCCATGTGTTTGACTATGAATCAAGCCCTGACTTTCATTCACTGATAGGAATTAACCTCCTTAATAAATTTAACCAGAAGCTGAAGCCACTATGGCAGCATCTCCACGCACAGATTTTCAGCTGCTAATCAAATTCTCCTTACTTCCTTCGCAGAGGGCCACAAATCCTTTTGGGTCTGAAGAATCAGAATCATTTCTGTGGCTGGATATCCTCCATGGGGAATCTATTCTTTATTAGACTTTCATATCAGCCATTTCTAATCTTTATCACTGGCAAGAGCAGCTCCTTGTGCTTAACGTTTTGGGGGCTTGCTGCAATAGGCAACCAACAATGACCCGGCTAAGGCAGCAGAAGCACCCCAGAGCCATATCAGCCCACATCGCCAGCTTCTCATGATTCACTGCTTCAACCCCTTTTTGAATCAAGAAATAGACTTGGACGTATCTGTTGTATATGTCAAGGCCTCTCATTTGTCAAAGTATTAGTGGTCTAGTGTCAACATAAATACATCTGTCCATAAATCTTGACAGGTATAATGATTTGTTGCATTTGAAAGGCAAGACTCTAACATTAGACCCCTTTTTGATTCCTGACATGATTACCTTTAAAGCCAGGCGCTTCAGATGCCTTCTGAATTGGCTTCTGTCAAGTGATTGAGTAGCTCCTGCTGACTTATCTACTCTTATGAAGTTAATACTACCATGGCCCCTGCTGTCACCTGCCTCGAAGGCCACCTGGATGTTGGAAGAAATTACCTTCTTGATGGACTCATTATTCTTTTCTGTGGAAATGCCTTAGTTCTCAGACTTTTCTTATTTTTGAGTAGGACACTGTTGCCTCTCTCTCTCTTTTTTTTTTTTTTATAACAGGGAAATGATTTGGCATGTTGGTCAAATGAAGCATTTCCTAGCACTCAGATAGCTAAGAAGCTCACAAAACATGAGAAATAGGCCAACCACTGCTTTGAGATAGCAAATAGCTTTATAATCTGCAAATCCAAAGGAAAAAAATGTCATCTGGTGGTTGGACGAGAAGAGCTCTTCTTTTACATGATAGTTAGCATTTTTTGAATGTTCATTAAGTGCCAAATCTTATGCTAAGAGCTTTGCATGCAATATCTCATGTAATCATCCCAACAACCCATTAGTTAGCTACTGTGAAACCCATGCCCTGGAACAGTCCTGTCAACTGCCTAAGGCCAACAGCTGGTAGACCAGATACTTGACACTCAGGTGTCTGATTCAACTGTCTGACCCCCAATCCTAAACTCTTACCTACTGTCCCATGTCACAGTCTTCTCACCTTGGTTTCATTTCTAAGGCCCAAAGCTTGATGCTTTAATGTACTGCTGCTCTGAAATTGGGCCCATCATGTCAGGAAAGTTTGTTAAATCACACATGTACGTGCTAACATGCCTGAGATGACTGTAGAGGCTGAGCAGTATCATTTACTTTGTGATTTGGAAATCTTCTCTCTTTTCTGGAAATTGTGTAGTAGTAAACTTTCAAAAGCTGGAAGATTTTAAAAGGAGTGATTTTTGTAAAAAGCTACGGATTGTGCTCAGTTTTAAAAATATTGAATCCTGTAATTTGTAGTTCTAGTTTAACAATTTTCATTTGGTTTGTAATCCATTCTTACCTTTTTCATGCTTTGCTTCCTTCCTTTTTTCCCCCCCATATATGAAATCACTAATACTGAAAAATCTATCACTTTTTGAGTCCCTTTAATCACAGGCAACTTCCTTCCTGTTCTTTCTGAGATTCCTCTGAACTTTGCCACTGTTGTTTGTTTAGATACACCAAGCAGTAATTGCCACAAGGAAAAATGAATCAGGCACTAACTCTGTTGCAAATAATTTCTTTGGAACACTCACCTAAAATCATGTTTTCCTATTTGAGTTTGATATGCATTCATGAAATACCTACTATGTGGATTCTGGAAAAACAGAAGTGAATACTTGAATCTGATCTGAATTTTACAAATACCTGGGGAAAACCAGCTGCCATCGAGTTGATTCCATCTCATAGCAACCCTATAGGACAGAGTAGAATTGCCCCATAGGGTTTCTAAGGAGCAGCTGGTAGATTCGAACTGCCAACCTTTCAGTTAGCAGCCAAGCTCCTAACCACTGCACCACCAGGACTCCGCAAATACCTGGGATTGAGGGGAGGCAATGGATATATGCATGCTTATGTAAGTACGTGTAAGCATTTCTCAAAGCCTAAGGAAGGAAAGCAATGTATAAATAGTATAATGGGGGCAATGTAGATAGATGCCCATTAATTTCAGATTAAGAAAAAATAATGATAGTCTAGAAAGGCTTTATTTTAAAAGCCTGATTAGTGTGATTATTTAGTACAGTTATTACTTATTATTATTCATAACAAATTATGGATACCATTGCAAATAATGGGAATCCCAGAACACTTAATTGCACTCATGAGGAACCTATACGTAGACCAAGAGGCAGTTGTTTGAACAAGGGGATACTGTGTGGTTTAAAATCAGGAAAGGTGTGCATCAGGGTTGCATCAGGATTCTAGAAAGACTCACTAACACCTGCAATATGCAGATGACACAACCTTGCTTGCTGAAAGTGAAAAAGACTTGAAGCACTTACTGACGAAGATCAAAGACCACAGCCTTCAGAATGGATTATACCTCAACATAAAGAAAACAAAAATCCTCACAACTGGACCAATAAGCAACATCATGATAAACAGAGAAAAGATCGAAGTTGTCAAGCATTTCATTTTACTTGGATCCCTTTTGGTTTTCTATCTCCAGCTCTTTGTACATGTCATTATAATACTTTGTCTTCTCAAGCTGCCCTTTGAAATCTTCTGTCCAGCTCTTTGACTTCATCATTTCTTCCTTTCACTTTAGCTACTCAACAATTTCATTTTACTTAGATGCACAATCAACACCCATGGAAGCTGCAGTCAAGAAATCAAAAGACATATTGCAATGGGAAAATCTGCTGCAAAAGACCTCTTTAAAATGTTGAAAAGCTAAGATGTCATCTTGAAGACTAAGGTACGCCTGTCGAAAGCGATGGTGTTTTCATTCGCCTTATATGCATGCAAAAGTTGGACAATGAGTAAAGAAGACCCAAGAAGAATTAATGCCTTTGAATTATGGTGTTGGCAAAGAAAATTGAATATACCATGGGCTGTCAAAAGAACAAACAGGTCTGTCTTGGAAGAAATACAGCCAGAATGCTTCTTAGAAGCAAGAATAGCGAGACTTCATCTCACATACTTTGGACATGTTTTCAGGAGGGATCAGTCCCTGGAGAAGGACATCTTGCTTGGTAAAGTAGAGGGTCAGCGAAAAAGAGGAAGACCTTCAAGGAGATGGATTGACATAGTGGCTGCAACAATAGGCTCAAGTATAACAAGGATTGTGAGGATGGCGCAGGACTGGGCAGTGTTTCATTCTGTTGTACGTAGGGTTGCTATGAGTTGGCACTGATTCGATGGCACCTAACAACAACAACATTTAATACAATGACACAGTAGTAGGCAGATAACCTTAAAATTGGTCATGAGGAAAAGAAGCACAAGCAGGTAGGAAAAATGCATGGGCAAAGCCACGAGATGGAAGTAAAAATACAACTTCAATAGAAAGGATGGGTAGTATGTGGCCTATGGAGGAATGTAGACCAAATCTGGTAGTGATAGAGACTCTGTGGCAGAAGTCATGTTCATTTCTGGAACAGTAGCATGGCATGAATAAATAGATGTTGTAAGTATATTACCCTCACCATGTGAAGGATGGATTAAAATGGAGAGGTGGGTAGGAAGACAGAAAGACACTGCCCTGGATCTCTGGAAGGTTGATGCCTTTTTGGCCTTCACAGCCCACTTATCTGTCACCTCTTCAGTGAGAGCATCTCTGACAGCCCCATCTACATTCAGTTGCTAATCAGTCATGTCCTATCACATGACCCAGGGAAGACAGATTTTCTAGTCCCAACAGTGCAAACAGAATAGGTTCCTTTTCCCTAACTGAGAAGTTCCTTCTATAGGGAACAAAGTCTTACCTAGTATGAGTGTTTACAAATCTACGTTTATCGTCACCTCCTGCCACCACCCTTAATCCCAATGGGGCAGAAGATGAGGTTTATAGCGCAAGTAATAGGGATCACCACTCCAGGTTGGTTATAAAGCAGTGATTCCCAAATGTTAGCTTGTACCTAGAGAACTTCAAACATTACTCCAGAGTTTCTGATTTGGTAGGTCTGGGGTGGGGTCCGAGAATTTGCTTTTCTAACAAGTTCCCACATGATACTGATGCTAATTTTGCTAGTCTGGGGTCCAGACTTTGAGAACCACTGATAGAGAGCATAATGAGGGCGGAAGAGAGAACCTATTGTCCAGGCAGACTGCACGTTAAAAAAGAGACCCCTATCAGTCGGAGTAGGGACTGCAATTCAGAAACCAAGCTCCAGTTGTTAGAACTGCATTATCTAGAATGTACATCCTGGTTACATCAGGCTGCCCCAGTAGAGAGCTGGAGGGCTTTTGTTCATTTGTTTGTTTTTAACAAGAATCTCTCCAGGCATTATGAGCTACTCAAACGCATACAGTCATCAAATTATAATCGAAACAGCATGGGCTAAACTAGCACTATAACTATACTACATCAGCTTGTTCACAAGTTAAGAGTCCAGAAACTTCCTATACCATTCTTTACTGCTTCTAAGTCATCCTTTTTTTTTTTTTTTTTTTCCATAACTTACCTTCTGTGAAATGAGGATTCATCTTATAATCAGTTTTGCCAGGCAGTAGTCATGAGGCATGGTGGTCATGACATTTCTTTAACAGTCCTTTGTGCTCACCCTACCCTTGGATATAATAATACTAATGATGGAGAAATACGTAACAGTCCTTTGTGATTGCAGAAGGATGATGGTGGGTAGTGTGTGAGAAGAAGCAGAGAGTGATGGCTAAAGAGAGAGGAAGAAGAGACGTTGAGAAGACAGTGAAAGAAAGGAAAGATATGGAGCATCTGGACAGAGAGATTATCCCATTGCCAACGAGTCAATTTGGACTCATAGTGACCCTATAGGACAGGGTAGAACTGCCCCATAGGGTTTCCAAGGCTGTAATCTTTATGGAAGCAGATCAATGCATCTTTCTCCTGCAGTGCGGCTGGTGAGTTTGAACTGCCAACCTTTCAGTTAGCAGCTGAGCACTTAATCGCTATGCCACCAGGGCTCCTTTTGGGCAGAGAGATTAGCAGATGCAGAAATGGGGAGGAGAGGATGAGAAAGTGGAGACTGAAAGAAGCAGTGAAGATGAGGCTGGAAATAGAATGCTAAGCATAGAGACTTCTTTCCACGTTTACCCACAGAGGGGGTTCTCTCCTTGTTTGCCCCTGCATTGCACGACTACCTTTCTATGGTGTGCAAGAATGATGGACAATAAAAATCCATCTAAGTCTGAAACAGCGCTTTCAGTAAGCATGAAATAGAAGTACTATGTGGTGAAAAAGCTTTGTGCTATATTTTAATAAAAAGCTTTTTCTTTGCTTCCTTAGTAACACATAAAATAATGGTGCTTCTTATTATCGGTGGAGTCTTAGATTCAATGAAATAGAGTGATTTAGGGAACAGCATAATGACAAAAGAAAGAAACTTACAACAAGGTTGCATTTTCTTAGCACATTTTCCAGGTGGACACTTCCCACATACTCTGTTGTAATATGCTACACAGCACTTATCATGACAAGTATCTGCTCATTTCATAGTATTGCTATTATTTGACTGTCAGTCTCTTCCTTCTGAAGCGGACATTCACAAATGTTTTCTGTTAATGGGCCAGACAGTAAACATTTTAGACTTTGTGGGCCCGATAGTTTCCATCACAACTATAAACTCTACTAATTTAGTAAGAAAGCAACCACAAATAATACATAAACAAATAAGCACAGCTGTGTCCAATAAAACTTTATTTACAAAAACAAGGAATGGGCTGGATGTGGTCCATGGGCCACAGTTTGTCCATGTCCTGGCATATAAGGTGGGACACAATATAAAAGTATATGCTTCATCCACCATCTTGAACCAGGAAAAAATTATAACAGCTTTATTAAATGATAATTCACATATCATGCAATTCACCCATTTGAAGTGCAAAATTCAATGATTTGAGTTAATGTACTCACAGATATGTGCAACCATCTCTACAATCAGTCTTAGAACACTGCCATCACTTCAAAAAGAAACCCCGTGCCCTTTAGCTACCACCACTCCTATCACCCATTCCTGTCAGACCTTAACAACCACTAATCTACTTGCTGTCCCCATAGACTGGCCTGTTGTGGGTATTTCATATAAGTGGAATCATACAATATGTGATCTTTTGTGACTGGCTTCTTTCACTTAGCATAATACTTCTAGGGTTTATTCATGTTATGGCATATATCAGTACGTCATTCCTTTTATGACAGAAAAGTATTCCGTTGTATAGATATACCACATTGTCTTTATTCACTCATCAGTTGGGGGACATTTGGGTTACTCAGAAAATGTTTTTGAGTCTTTTAACTTCTTCAATTATGTAACCAAAACTTTTGGAATTCACAAGTGTGCCTGGACACACACACACACACACACACACACACACACACACACACACACACACACACAAATTGGATACTGTTACGGATTGAATTATGTCTCTCAAAATATGTGTTGTAAATCCTAACTTCTATGCCCATGGTTATAAGCCTATTTGGGAATGGGTTGTCTTTGTTATGTTAATGAGGCAGGATTAGTATAGGGTGTATGTTGAGTCAATCTCTTTTGAGATATAGAAGAGATTAAACAAGCTAGCAGAGGAGAGATGGAGGAAGAGAGACGCCAGGCCACATCAAGATTGCCCAGGAGCAGAAGCTCAGAAGAGACAAGGACCTTCCTCCAGAGCCAACAGAGAGAGAAAGCCTTCCCCTAGAGCTGGCACCCTGAATTCAGACATCTAGCCTCCTAAACTGTGAGAAACTAAATTTCTGTTTGTTAAAGCCCCCCACTTGTGGTATTTCTGTTATAGCAGCACTAGATAACTAAGACGAGTACCACTCAAGTAGAAAGTTTCAAAAGGTGAGTGAATTAATCCTCAGTTATCTCACATCTTGCTGTGGGCACATTCTACCAACATTCTATGGAAGTCTGTTCTCACTCTGGGTTATGAGGCCACCAAAATTCTGTGCTCAACGGGGCATCGCATACATTATATGCAAAGAGGGCAGCAAGGACTGGCAACATACATTTTGCTCATGTCTCGTCTGCTCACATGATATTCTGTTGTACTACTGGATGTCACTTACAAAACACACGTTCAAAAATAACAGCGTGCAGAATCTCAAGAAGGCAAAAGCAGATTATCAAACCAACCATGGGACCCTTCCGAGTGAGGTTCTACGTGACTGCTCAGGCAGCATTCCTGTGATGCTGTTTGATATAGTCTAGGCGTGTGAATCCTAGAACACCTCCGTGTCTTCTTCAGACGCTCAACATTGGGCACTCCAAAAGGAATGAAAACGGCCTTCTGCCATGATACACCTCTAACCTCCTAAGAAACAAATAGTTTTCCTTAGTCCCAGAAGGAAGCAGTTTCCCATGTTCTTCGGAGGTTATAGGCTTAAATTTAGTCAGTGAAACACATAATTTCCACTCTCTTCCCTAGAACTAGCGTATACCTCATGCAAATTTCAGCAAACAGGAAAGCCGAGTCTAGTAATAACATCCAAAAATGCAGGAAATCAGATGGCTTTGGCATAAATTGTCTGCACTTTTCAACCCCTAACTGAACAAAGTCATAATTGCGAATCTCCTGGTTTTACTTGTCACTAGTAATGGTCTCTTACTTGACCAGCTTGAAGCTGGCATTACAGTTCCATATGCTATGAGAAACTATAATTTTCAGGGAGAAGGGAGCACTTCCTAAGCCTTGGTTTCTACACAAAATTGTTTTCCTTCTTTTTGTAGCAGCTTTTAACTTACGTACTTAAATTTAAATACCTGGAGGGAAAATATCCAGGCATCTTGGGTGTCTATGGTAATGACCATTCCTAATTCCTATAAAGCATTTGAAACTTTACCTTGGAATATCTTATTATGAGAAATGGCAGTGCTTAGAAGGTGTGTTATTGTTGTTAGGTGCCATTGAGTCAGTTCTGACTCATGGCGGCCCCATGTGTGAAAAGTAGAACTGCTCCATAGGTTTTTCAAGGCTGTGACCTTTCAAAAGCAGATCACCAGGCCTATCTTCCGAGGTGCCTCTGAGTGGATTCAAACCACCAAACTTTCAGCTAATAGGTGAACGCTTAATCATTTGCATGACCCAGCTATACAGAGTGCCTACTGGAACTCCAATTTCAAGTCATGCTTTAATAAAAAAGACTGTCAACCTTCCAGGGAGTATTCTTTGAAGCACAGTGTTACAGGCAGAATGAGAGAAATTTGACTTATGTCTTTCCTCGCCTCTTGTCAACTTGCCCTCCATGTTACCCAAATAAAATGTTCCAGAACTGAACTGCAAAATAATTCCAATGCTCTCTTTGCTTCTTAGAAGAAACTTTTTTTTTTTTTTTTAACAGAAGACCCTGTCTGGCAAACAAACAATAAAAAAAAAAAAAAAATAGAATGCAAATTAATAAGCAGAGGAACATTTCTCACTAAAGGTACACAGAAGGCCTAAAAACACATTAGACATTTCTAAAGATCACAAATTAGCAAACACTGAAAGCGGATTGTCAAAAAAAAAAAAAAGAAAAGAAATAGAAGCCTTCTCTGAACATAAGGTTTTAAAAGATATTTTGAGAGGAATTGAATGTCTCTTACACCTTTAAACTCTCTTTCCTGGCTATCAGTAGAGTTGCGGGAGGTGGAAGCAGCTCAGTGTGACACACCCTTCACTTTTTGGGGGAATGTGATTTTCCCTCCTGCCATTACCTGGCACCCAGACAAGTGTTATAAAAATATGTCATCATAAGCGGCCTAGAATAAATACTCAAATCCTCAGGGTTGTTTATCATTTCTCGAATGTCTTCCTCAGTTTTTATGATCCCAGCTCTTTGTTACGTTTGGGGAGGATAGGTTGTTTGGAATCATGGTGGATGGTAGGCCCAAGGGTCATTCTATGTAAGCCAGGGAGAATTTTGGTGTGTGGCATAGTGCCAGGTGGCTTTAATTGGACCACTTCAAATGGATTCCTGAACCAAATGTCTAATTGTCCATCAATTGAGACCAGCTCAAAATGTTTCATAGTGAATGATAGAATTTTTTTTTTTAATTATGACCTTTGTGTTCTAGGTTAATAAATGTAATGAAATCATATACTTCCATTGAAGTTGAAAACACACAACCAACCACATTGACTTTATGACATTAAACATCTATTGAGCTCTTTGAGGTGCAAAGCACAAACATTGGAGCCAGGAAATGAGGACTAAAAGATGAGTATATCCAGGGCTTACCCTCAAGGGGCTTACCGTCTCAGTGAGAGGAATGGATTCCGCTGACCGTTTTAAGAAGTAAAATAAGATCCCCCTCTAGAATGCCTTCAACGTTTCACAACGGTTCTTTTGGGCTGGTCTCACTCTGTTTTTGAAAACACTGTGTGCACAAGGGTGTATTTCACATACAGCTATGTCTGGTTAATTTAACCCTGGTATTAGACTTGAATTAAACTCAATCTAGATTGTTCAATATTTTTCATTAGAAAATGCAATGATTTTGACCATCTGGAGAACGACTTCATGTTAGGTACTACTTTGAATCAACTTGCAATGGATTAATGAACTTGCCTTGAATAGAGAATATGCGCCTCTGTGTCTGTTTATAAACAAGTCCATCAGCCAAGACGTACGTGTGTAAACACCATCACACGTTAAAGCAGGACGTCTGTTACAACAAAGATCTGGCATTTCGCTTGACCTTAAAGATTTCCTGGAGGCTCTTAGCTTTCAGTGACAGCCTGCTCGTTTGTTAAATAAATAACAATACTTAGCTTTCATATTGTTATATTCTGCTTTTTGAAACGTTTCCTGTAGCGCTACTTTGCCAGTACAAAGCTGGCTTCTTAAAAGTGATTTGTCTGTAACCAGGCAGTTTTAGAACTTTTACTTCCTTCGTCTGTGCTAAAAAGCAATTCAAGAAGACTTAAAATTCTCCCGGGGGCTGATTTTATAGTAACAGTGAAAGCACACAAACGTTGCCCTAGCAGCCAATTTCTTTCTTCGGTGAGAGAAACAGCATTGGCAGTAGAGCCTCAGCACAAATGGTTTAGCGCCGTCATAAAAACCACTAACCATTGGGTATTAACACGCTTTTTATCATGAAGTTTTTATGGAAAATTATATTTGGAAGCTACTAATTTGGCGGCGATTTTTACCTGCCAGCATTTATGGTTGCAACTTCCCCTTCCGCTTGGAGGACCACGGGATGCCTTGGCCCAGCCAAGCTGGAAAAGGAAGATTAGCTTTCGTGCCCGCTGGCTTGGTGGTCAGGAGCTCAACTGCTTGGGTGGCCAATGGCTTTTAGATTCCATGACCCAGTGTGTTTGGCCAAAGAAGAAACAACTCCTACTCTGTCACCCACCCTTATCCTTCGAACCGTGCCATAGGCCACTTGGGGATTGACTGGTACAAGCATGAGACCAGTCGGTGACATTGGGAGAACACCGCTCATTGGGCTTAATATTGGCTCCCCATACAACACATGGAAAAACCTGTTCCTGTCTCAAAAAGAAGTCAAAACAGACTGCACATGTACAAAGATGGGAGCGATGCATCCAAAAAAAAAAAAAAAGAGAGAGGAGAAATGTTTGGCCTTCATTCTTCACTCCATCTGGCACAGGCTTGGAGTAAATGTATTTGGACAAACGTTGGGCTCTGATCATTACACTGCAAACCCTAGAGCCCTTTCAGAGGTTTATCACTGAGGTCGTGTGTGGCTGGTGGACAGTGCACAGGAGACGCACATGGCAAAATGTGAACCCTACACACACCACCCTGAAAAACCTGGGCCCTTCCCAAAAGGAAGTGAAGACAGACCGCGCACGCACGGAAATAGCGTTTGTGCCTTCCTGCCATCTGGAACAGGAGCCCGGCAGGAGTAAACTGATGGGGGGAAATGCTGCTTTTTCCCAATAGTTACGTTAGATCTGGAAGTACCCAAACTATAGAGGGTAAAACCACTGCCAGGTTTGCCTTCAACATGTCACTTTCAATATATAGTTACTGATGAAACTCATGTCAATACCCACTGGTGAGTGGTTTATCTGACAGCTTTAAAATGTTTGTCTGTGTAAAAATGTTTGTGCGTGTGTGCTGAAGCTCTATTATGGGGGTTGTATCTCTTACAGGAAAAGAAAATTGCTCTTGCAGAGTTATAAGCATTTATTGAGGGGAAGAAGCTGTTTTGCTGTTACTGGGTTTTTGGTTGTTACTTTTTTTTTTTTTTTTTTTTTTTTGGTATTAACCCAGCCCAAGTCATACCAAAAATACCATGTTACTGGTTCAAGGGACTTCACCCTGAAACAATACTTTTTCTAGCTACAAGTTTGGGTATGGCCTGGGGGACAGTCACATTGGAAGCACCAAAGAGAATCAGGTAGTAAAAACTGGATTGTCTCAAAATAAAATTAAATTAATTGAGAGTCACCTGCTCTGCCAAGGGTCAGGGAGATTCTTACTACTATATTTTTATAAAAATAATGCATGTCTTCTATGTTTGTTTGCCAACCATACCCTCCCCCAAGATGTATTTTCGTAAGCAACGCTATGCCAGTTTTTTTTAAATGTTGCTGTAAAAAAAAATTAGCACGGTGCACTTATGAAAATACCTTCTGGGGTGGGGGGAGCAGTTGGCAAATAAATGTAGAGGGCACACGTTATTTGAGTAAAAATACGGTAATCTCTGCAGCTTTATGTTCTGCAAATCACCGCTTCCAACATCTTACTTTAGAATCATACAGGATTCTTATTAAAAATTACCTTCCAAGACAGGAAAGCTGGTAATAGGGAGCCCAAAGTTGAAAAGGGTACACATTGGCATGTCATGGAGTTGGCAACCAATGTCACAAAACAATATGTGTACTAATTGTTCAATGAGAAGCTAGTTTGTTCTGTAAACCTTCATCTAAAGTACAAAAAAAAAAACTAAAAATAGAACTACCGTATGACCCAGCAGTTTCACTCTTAGGTATTTACCCAAAAGACTTGAAAGCAGAGACTCAAAAAGAGACGTGTACACCAATGTTCACTGCAGCACTATTCACAAAAAGTCAAAAGGTGGAAACAGCCTAAATGTCCATCAACAGATGAATGGATAAACAAAATGTGGTACACATATACAATGGAATACTACTCAGCCAGTAGAATAAATGAAGTCTTGATACATGCTACAATATGGATGGAGGTTGAAGACATTATGCTGAGTGAAATAAATCAGTCACAAATGGACAAATATTATATGACCTTGCTTATATAAAAAAACAAATGAAAATGTATAGAGACTATCTTAGGCTGGGTTCTCTAGAGAAGCAAAATCAATAAAGCATGTAAATATATATTTAGAGAGATTTATATCAAGGAAACAGCTCACACGATTGTAGAGGCTAGAACGTCCCAAGTCCATGGATCAGGGTAGAGGCCTCTCCCAACTCACACAGCCACAGAAGCTGGTGAGCACAAGATCAGCAGCTCGGAGAGCAGGGCTCCCACTCACAGGCTATGAAGGTCGACGAGTTCCAAGATCGGCAGGCAAGACTGCAAGGTTTCTCCTGATTCGCATAGCTGCAGGGGCTGGCGAACCCAAGGTCAGCAGGTCAGAGAGCAGGGCTCTGCTCATAGGCTGTGAAGATCAACAAATCCCAAGTTCAGCAGATAAGCTGACAGCTCAAGTCCCAAGAACCAGAGGTGAGACAACAGGAGGCAGCCGCAGGATCCAGAGTGAGCAAAAAGCCAGAACGTCTGCTTATATTCAGATACAGGCCACACCCCCTAGGAAAATCCCTTTCATCTGATTGGCTACTCACAGCATCTTCAATCATGGGAGTGATCACATATAAACACTGAGAATCATGGCCCAGCCAAGTTGACACACAATCTTAACCATCACATAGACCAAAGTTTATTAGTTTTTACCAGGGGCTGGAGGGAGGGGGAAAAGGGAGGTTAACGGGTAAGGGAAAATTGCATTGATTAAAGGTAAGGCTGCACAGCCAATTATAGTAATTGCTGTCAGTAAGTTGTACACCTCTAAAAAGTTGAATTGGCAAAAGTTATGTGATAGATGTATTTACAACAACAACAAAAAGAGTAGCTGCTGAGGCTGCTTATGTACAACCAAATACCTCATGGGATTTGTTTCCTTTGTTTGACGGCTTAGGGTCATGGTTTCATGGGACATCCCAGTAAATTGCCCTAATAACATGTTTAATGCTTCTGTTCTATCTTCTAGTTCATAGCATAGTGCCTGGGGTCTTAAAAGCTTGTAAGCAGCCATCTAATGTAAAACAATTGGTCTGTATTTACCTGGAATAACAGAGAAAGGAGAGTCAGGAACAGGAGGAGAATATGGAATGTGTGGCTAAGTGCCTCCATGAACAACTGCCCCTTTTGCCATGAGACCAGAAGACCTGGATTGTGCCTGGATACCATTACTGAACATTTTGATTAAAGAGTCTATAGAAAAATCCTGATCAAAAGGGAAAAAATGCAGAACAGAATTTAAAATTCTCATGGAATACAGACTTTCTGGAGCCATGGAGACAGGATGAACCCCTGAAACCATTGCCCTGAGTTAATCTTAAAACCTTATACCAAAAACATCCCCTGAAGTCTTAAAATCACATAATAGTTTAGGTTAACTAGTAAAAAAAAAGTCTGCCTTGAGTATTATGCTCTTTAAAGAAATATCTACATGGGATCAAACGGATAACAGCAGCCCCAAAGGTTAGGGAGCAGCAAGTTTATGTTACTGATGAAGGAACAACTCAGAAAAGGAGGGTGAGAATTGTTGCACAACTCAAAGAATATAATCAATGTCACTAAATGGTACATGTAGAAACTGTTGAATCGGTGTATGTTTTACTGTATACATTGTCAACAACAACAAGAAAATAAATAAAATTTAGAAGAACAAAATGACCCTCCCATGACCCAGCAGCTCTGCTCCTTGGTATATAGCCAAGAGAGTTGAAAACGTCTGGCCGCACAAAAACTTGTACACAAATGGTCATAGTATTGTTCCTAATAGCCAAAAAGTACAAACAACCTTAGTGTCCATCAACTGATGAGGGGAGCAACAAAATGTGGTATGCCAATACAATGAAATACTATTCAGCCATTAAAAAAGAAAGAAAGACCCTCCCAAGAACAACTGAATCTGAATGTTTGGAAATGATACATAGGAGTGTACATTTTTAGCAAGCAGTTTGTTTTGTTTTGTTTTTTATGTCTTCCAGGCAGTGCTGCTGAAAGTAGAGAATTTTCCTTTCACAATATATAAGAATTTCAGGTGGTGATAAGTGGTTTGTAGAAAAATAAAAAGGAGAGTAAGGGAGTGAAGAGTGACTGGGGAAGATACCTAAAAAGCATATTCAGGGAAAGCCTCTCAGAGAGGCAACATTTTGATCAGAGACCTGAGGGAAGGCAATGTGTGACGGTGAATTTTAAGTGTCCACTTGGCTAGGCAATGGTCCCCAGTAGTTTGGTCCAACACTAGTCTAGATGTTGCTATGAAAGTATTTGCAGGTGATGAACATTTAAATCAGTTGACCTCAAGTTAAACAGATTACCCTCGGTAATGGGGGTGGGCCTCACTGAATCGTTGAAGGCCTCTTAAAAGCAACAAGTGAGGTTGCCTGAGGAAGAGGATTCTTTTTCAAGACTGTAAGTAGTCAAGACCGCTGAGTTCCCAGCCTATCTCCTGACCTATGGATTTTGATCTTGCCAGCCCCTCAAGCATGTCAGTCAATTCCTCAAAACTAAATTTCTCTCTGTCTCTCTCTCTATATACACGTTTCTTTAGGTAACCTTGACTAAGAGGGGTAAACCCTATGTGTGGGGAAAGACAGAACTAGGTAGATAGATGTAGCACCATAGTCAAAGACCTTAAGGTAATGTGGAAGTCCAGTTATTAAGGATAGTGGGGAGAAAAATACCCCAGGAAACAACAGATGAATCCATGTTCCAAGACAATAACCTTACTCAAAATGGACAAGAAACTGCAGCCCCAAGTGTCTTTCTTTTTGCCAGTTTAATTAAAAAAAAAAAAAAAAAAAACTATGATCCATTATAATTTTCTACATGCCAATAAGCTAGACAATATCCCTGGAAGTAAACTCTCCCAACAGTTGTGAGCAGATTAGAAAATTCACACCACCTCAAACAATCTAACAAATAGAGGTATGGCCAAGGTTGCTGTTGTTGCTAGGTGCCATGGAGTTCGTTTCAACTCATAGCAGCTTCACGAGACAGTAGAACTGCCTTATCGGGTTTTCTAGGATGTAATCTTTACGGGAGCAGATCACCAGGTCTTTCTTCAGCAGAGCCGCTGGGTGAGTTCAAACCGTCATCCTCTCAGTTAGCAGCCGAGCACTTAACCGTTGCACCACCAGGGCTCCTTATAGCCAAGGTAGTTAGCTTGATATTCTTCCTAGCACAGTAATTTTGACTTTGGTCTAAGCAAACAAGCACTGTCTATTCAACCTATGGTATTCAACAGTGAATATTCAATCCCAGTTCTGATTTTTGGCAGAACCCAGAAATAAAGTTAAAAAAAAAAAAAAAAAATCCCTTCTCTTCTCCTTTTCCCTGGAGTTTTGCGAAACTCTACTGAAAGGGGTTCAAGACGCCTTTGCAGGAAGGCCAACCCCATGCTTCAAGAAACTGCTTTGGTCTCTTTATGTATATTAGAACAATTAACATCTAGTTTCACCATACAAAGGGCTTTCTTCCCTTTTATGTTTTAGTTCTTAAAATTCCCAGAATGGTGTACAGTAAAACTGTTCGCTTGAGAAATTAAGTACCGTATGTGATAAGACAGTTGGATGAAATTTTTAAGCTGTCATTAAAAATGATTATAATTAGGACAAACTACAAGAAAATGCTTTAAAATTGAGACCCGAGTGAATTAAAAATTAAGGGGTATATTATGTATTATCATGCTGGAGGGCTGGGTTTTACGCCTCTAACACCCATTAACACTAATATGGGTTGCCTGCATAAATCCCCACGCATTGAGACAAGAAAGCACCCCTTTCATTTGTTTTTGCTGAGCTACATGAGAATTTGCAGCCCGCTAACAAGATAACACTTTCTGTGCTCAAAGGGAGAAAGGCAAGGAGCAAATGTAAACAGTTTACCTTTCTTCTTCTGTGAGAATTTCTCTCAAGAAGTCTTTTCTGCCCTGAGAGAACATGAAAATACTTCAGACCAAGGTTGACTTTTCTTTCACCCTGAAGAATGTTCCAGAACCATCTAGAGTGACTCTATACTGTTGGCCTTTTCAAATCAATTTTATTATTTCGGAGGTGAAAGAGTCGTAATTCACATTCATATAGGAGAAATTAGTAATTGTAAATCTTTAGTCATAGCCATGTACCTAGGAGACATGTGGGAAGGGTTCAACTCACTGTTAGCAGATCCTGAAGAAGGTGCAAGGCAGGTCATTACATTCCTTATTAAGTCACATATCAGTCCAGCTTGCTACTATCTCCCACGGGTACCCTTAAGGTGTTCTCCTCTCCTTGATGTCCCTCCCTCTTTTTATAACGTACCATCCTATCAACATTTTGCATCTCTTAGCCTTCTGAGGGACTCAGATTGTGAAGGAGCTTTAGATTCTTCTGATTTCTTCGGAGAAGAGCATTTATATGCCAACTAAACACTTCTCATACTAACGTTGACCTCCTCTCATACCATTATTTCACTGTTAAGCTAAGAAAGTCCCAACTTCTTGGACCCTTTCCTCACCTTATGGATAAAGAGAAGGAATGGCAGGGATATGAAAGAACTAGTAAGGGGCTCAGGAAGAAAACACTCTTGTCCCACTGTCTTGAGGCAAAGAGCAGGTATTGACTGAGAATCTAGGACATGTCTAAATGTATGCCCATAGTTTGTTATCTCCACAAGGGCAGGGCTGCCACTTAGTAGGCACTCAATAAAAATTGGTTGATTGACTCTGTAAGGTAGGAACTCTTAGAATAAGACAAATACAGAAGGCCTTTGGTATTGCAGCATTAATACTGGCAATTTTGACTATCAAGAGACCAAAGCACCATAACACTTAATAACTTGTACTTGTGCACAGGTATTGTGATGGACAGACCTTTAAAGTGGTCCCTCACGATCTCCCCCCTCCACCCGTGTTCACACAATTGTGTAATGCACTTCCCTTGAGTGTGGACAGAAATGTGACTTGCTTCTAGCCAGTGGGATATAGCAAAAGGTATGGGATTACATGTACACAATAACATAAGATTGTAATACCAGTCTTTCTGGAATCTCTCCCTCTTCCTTGCTGGCTTTATCTAAGAAGCAAGCTGCCATGAAATAAATGGCAGGAAGCCCACATGCCAAGAAATTATGGGCAGCCTCCAGGAGCTGAGAGTGAACTCCAGCCAGCAGCCAGCAGCCAGCAAAAAAAAAAAAAAAAACTGAAGCTCTCAGTCCTACAACTGCAGGGAACTGAATCTGCCAACAATCATGTGAGCAGGAAAGCAAATGCTTCCCCAGTCGAGCCTTCAGGAGAGAACCCAACCCTGGCAGGCACCTTGATTGCAGCCTGGTGAAACCCTAAGCAGAGGACCCAGCTAAGCCATGACCAGACTGTCTCATAGAAACTGTGAGATGATAAATGTGTGTTGTTGGAAGGTGGTGGTTTGTTATGCAGCAATAGGTAACTAATACAGGTACTAATTTGAATTTCATGTATAGCAAGATTAGAGTTCAAGAGCTCATCCCTTGCTTCATAAATGAGTATATTAACATCATTGTCTCTACACTGTGTTTTAGGCAAATGCCAACATTCTTACTAAGGATGCAAAGGAGTCCCTTAAATTTTTTCAGTGGTACTTGAATACAATTTTTAGCTGAACTTGTATCTGCGATAGTCTCAAGACATATCCCTCTCAAATGTTAAGTGTCTGCTGTATAAGCTCATAGGACAGATGAGGCCTTTTAACAAAATTCTCCTCAGCCCTGAGTAGACATTTAATCACTTCAGCTAGAAAAGAGATTTGATGTTTTTTTTTTAACATATATATATATTTCCTAATATGAGACAATCTGTAGGTCTGCTCAGGAAGACACAGTCGAAAGAGATTGTAAAACATACAATGATTAGACACATTGGTACAGCGTAGGCTGACATAGGTTGTGAATTTCCAAACCGATGCCATTCTTAGTGATCTCTGATATATTTACATTCCATATCAAAAGAGTTTTGGTGGGTTGGTTAGATTAGATTTTTTTTTTTTTTTTTTTTTGGTACATTTTACCTTTTTTTTTTTTTGTCCTCTCTAGGTCAATTAAAGCTCTTATGAATACTAATTTTTTACCAAAAAAAAAAAAATGTAAACAAAACCTCACCTCTTTCTTTTCCCCTAATGGCATCATAGAATCAATGAGCTTACGTTTCTGTGTTTTTATAACCACAGCCGTTTCTTCTGTGATTCGCTAAGCTGGTTTCCTCCAGACACATTATTGGGTAAATCTTTGTGATGTGGTTGCATTAGAAGTAACCATACAGTTTTCTGTTGTGGAAGATTGATAGTCTTTGCTCATTCCCAATCTAGATGTCCATGGTAATATCACCTTCCCTGCCACTATGGAATTTTCAGGTCATGATCATCATTGAAACCATTTATTGAACACTTACTATGTTCCAGGTACAATTTACACACATTTGCTTCATCCACGCATCATCCTTTGAGGCTGGTATTTGTCTTCTCATTTATCACAGAAAACATTGAGGCTCAGAGGCTACGTTCATATTAGCTTCTTTGTGACACTGGCATAAATTACATGTGGCGATGTGAAGGAATGATTTGATTCAAGCCTAAAAATGCCAGTGTTTGTATAACCGAAACAAAATGAAAACTTTCTAAGCTTATTTCAGTATAAGAATTATCCTAATATAATTTGGCACGTAAAGTAATAAAGCCTTGTTTATCCTAATAGGTTTTCCCAGAGGCAAAATAAAGAAATCTAATACTGATATAGACATACAGTCCATAGCTTGTTTAGACCTTGGTTCTGGTTTTAGTTTTTTCTTTGGTTCACACTGCAAAATTGAATAAGTCACTTCACCTGTCTGGGCCATATTTTCCTCACCTGTAAAAGGAAGGCAGCTGACTAAAGTTGCCTTTAAGGAGCACTTCCAGCTCTCTAACCCATTGCCGTCCAGTCGATTCTGACTCATAGCAACCCTGTTGGACACAGCAGAACCGCCCCACAGGTATCCCAGGCTGTAATCTTTATGGAAGCAGACTACCACATCTTTCTCCCACAGAGTGGCTGGTGGGTTCAAACCACCAATCTTTCAGTTACCAGCTGAGCATTTAACCACTGTGCCACCAGGCTTCTTTTTCCAGCTAAGACTCTGTAATTACTTTATTAATTGTTTTCATTATAGAATAAAAATTTTTTTTTATTCCAAAGAGAAACATAATGTCCTATATATGTAAATAGAGAGAGAGAGAGTGAGAGAGAGGGAAGGAGTCCCTGGGTGCTACAAGTGGTTAAATGCTCAGCAGCTAACCAAAAGGTTGGAAGTTTGAGTCCACCCAGAGGCACCGAGGAAGATATGCCAGGTGATCAACTTCCGAAGGATCAGCCATTGAAAACCCTATGGAGCACAGTTGTATTCTGACACACATGGGCTTGGTAGGAGTCAGAACTGATGACTCAATGACGGCTTGTGTTTGACAAAGTGGGGGGAGAGGTATGCTTTTTTAAGTAATAAAGGGCAAATTCTCTTTCTGTCTCCTTGATTGCTAACTACTCAAGAACAGTAAGTTCACTACCATTGATCCTGATGTTTGAATCTCCTCTTCTCTGAAAAAAGTACCTGAGTTATAGGCATTAGGGTACTCGGGGAATGTCTAGCCACCTCCTGCCCCCACCAACCCGGCTGGACTTCAAGACTGAAGCAGACTGATTAGTAAGGGACCCCTATTCCAGACCTTAATATGAAATTCCCAGGAGTTGCCAGACATAAAGTGACATAATGCCAAAACATCCAGGTGGGGAAGAAAAATTAATAAATTATAGGGATATTTTATATATACAATTCCAAATATGGCCACACGGAGTTTGGAAACATCTGGGTGATGAATTGGAATTTCACTTTTGCTTCAGCTCTTTGGCATAACGTAAACACAGCCTGCAAGTCCCTAGATATAAATGGGAATGTTGGAAACTGCAAAAGGTAGATTAAGAAAGAATCAGATTTTAAAACTGTGGCCCATGCTCCTTGCCAAGTAGGGAAAAAAAAAAAAAAATTCTGAAAATTCAAAGCAGTCCAAAGCGTTTTTCTCTCAGAGTTAAATTAAAGATACAGTGTCCCAGGTTAACTAAAATTGGAAGCTATTTTGCATATTCTTTCACCCTTTTGATGTAAAGCTTGGGGAAATAACTTTCTTTTTCATTTTAGTTTATATTTATTTTAAAGGCCTATTAATCAGCTGTTACAGTTTTCTCTTACTAATTCTGCATCGGAACTAAGATTTTGGGCATTAAAGAACTATTTTCTGAAAATAATCTTCAATAGTGCTATTGCTTTAAAAAGTACCAGATGAAGATACATGGTATATAGTACAGGCAGTTACAGTATTAATTTTAAAGTCTTTTATATCCAATTACTTGCAGAAACTTAGTTTCCCAATCTATGAATTATATATATATGCATATATATATTTACATGTATATATATACTACATAATTTAAATATGAATAGGGTTTTAATATAACAGAGTATCACTAAAAGACAAACCCATTGCCGTCAAGTCGATTCCTATTCATAGTGACTCTATAAAACAAAGGCGAACAGCCCCATAGGGTTTCCAAAGAATCAGTTCAACAGCAACGGCTTTGATTTGGTTTTAATTTTTATGGATGCAGATTGCCACATCTTTCTCATGGAAAGGCTGACGGATTGGACCTTTTGGTTAGCAACACAGCACTTAACAACTGCACCACCAGGGCTCTTTAGTGTGTGTGTGTATATATATATAGTATGTACTCTTCAGTATATAAATATAGTATTTCTGTTATATATAGTACTGTTTGACATGTGTGAAGTAAAAATCTCATTGATTTGTGTTTGTCTAATTCAGAGTTTGTGAGACTGGCTTGAAGTTGACTCTCCATTAGGGAAGTCACTCTTCATAGAAAGCTTAAATTAAAGGTATAAATAAGACTGCAAATGGGAAGGTATAAAGTACTTAAGAGTACATTTAAAGTACTTTAGACGTACCATTTGCCGACGAAATTGTTATGCTAATTATAAGTAATTTTTATTAAAGTAGGTCTCCTAAGATGATCTTCTAGATAAGTTCCCTTTGTGAATTTGAGTTACAGATTGTGGTAGAAAGTAATAAACCAGTTTCTTTTAAATTCTGTATTCTCTAATTCAGAATTTTCATTAATTGTAAATTACCTTCTTGCTAATTAATCCAAATTGCTAACATTTTGCTAGCAATTTGAGTTCAGTTCCTAAAGCTGTAACTCTATCTTCTATATAGGTGAAGTTGGTTTCTAAAAAATAGGATTAAATCATAGTTTTATAACTAAATTTTATATTTTGCAACATCAGATTGGTGATGCTTTTATCACCTAATATTCTACATTTCCCAGTGGCTAGAACTGATGTATAGACAAAAGTTGTAAAAAAAAAAAAAAAAAAAAAAAAAACCTTCTTATCAGAGGTGACTCAAATTAGAATTGATTTCCTCAAGACTGTAACATAGAAATCCGGTCTGTCACCTACACTATGGGTTTCAGACTCAAGACTGCAGTATCAACTCTTACCCAAGTTTTCAGCCCTATGGATTTCAGACTAGTCAGCCCCCATAATCTCATGAGCCAATTCCTAAAATAAATACACCTCTCTCTCTCCCTCTCTCTTTCTTTTCTGTAGATGAAATCGAATCACTTGTCAAACTTAAAAAAAATAGTTGTCCACTTTCTGCTACTTACCACTAAAAAGATGTCAGTCTAAGTCTGTTGTATAGGTCAGTTCCTGGTATTCTCATGCCAAATAGATTTTCTTCTCTTTCTATCTTCTGTATTTTATGAGCACTGGGAGTAAGGAAAGAAAAGATAGGAAGATAAAAGAATGTGGGGAAAATGTACAATTAGAGTAAACTATGTAAATTGGAAAACCAAAGAATTTTTCTCCATAATTGAAGATATCGTCATAAAGGAGACCTTATCTTTGCAATCTGTTTTATCTTCAAAATAAAAGTACAAAGAGAATAGATCTACCTTTGAACTAATAATATAAAGTCTAACTTATGTTGCTGATGTCATTCAAGTCCTGTTTTTAAAAATTGCATCCAGAACACTCTATCTTAAGATGATGAACTGTTATTTCTGTAGCTTTTAATAACTGACAACTCCACATTTAAATCCCAGGCCGTACATAAACTGTCAGCATCCAAATTTGCCCAGACAAACAGAATGGGAAAAAACAAAAATAACATGAGGGAAAAAGGCTCTATTAACAGCTGTGTAAATAACAGCAGCAACGTTGACTACTGAAAGGAAACCAGCCATTTCAGTAAGAACCAAAGAGTGGCTGCAAGTAGATTCAGAAGGTTTTTTCTCTCAAAGTTACTGTACCAAGGAGCCTAGAAGAAAATCTTTCAAAACAAATTCTTAGATTATTAAAGAAAAAATAAGAATAAAGTGAAAATATTTCTTACCCGCCATTTTGGAGAGAGAGAGAGAAAAAAAAGGGGCCAGTTCTTACTCTTTTCCGTAAGCATTTGCCTGATTTACACATGTATATTTGAAGAAGACTGCAAAGCTGTTCCAAAGCCAAATACTGAGTGAAGAAACCTCTTCATTCCTTTCAATGCAGCTACCACACTCTCTTAGTCAAAGCTTCTTTGGTTGGTGATAATAGAACCTTGCTCAAGCAAGTTTGAAAGAATAAAAAGATTCCCACCACAAAAAATGTTTTTTTCAAGGGGGATCATGGGAACTCTACAGTGGGACTACAACTGGGTCATGTCAATTAATAATGATTGTGTACCTGAAATTTGCCAGGCACCATCCTGCTGGGGATCCAAGGATGAGAAAGATCAACTGAGTCCCTGCTCCCGCGGCCTTATGTTTTAGTAGGGGAGAAACACAACCAAGCAAATAAGAATGTCAGGTACCGTAACTGCCAGGAAGAAGATAAAATAAGTATGCATTACATAGAACAAGATAAAATAAGATTTCTAGAATTTGAGGGAAGGGGTGGTGAGAGGCTTACTGTATTATTTGGTGAAACATTTCTGAGCAGGTGACACTTGACCTTGTGGCCTGAATAAATTGAAGGTGGCTGGGGCTGTGAGTCCTGCAAAATCTGGGAGAGGAATTTTCCTTTAATTTCAACGTGCAATCAATATAAAAAAAATTAATGAGATATTTTGTCTTCAAAATCTAGTGTGTATTTCATACTTAAAGCACACCTCAATTTGGGCGCTAAATTTTCAACAATTCAAGTGAAATATAATCCTACCAAAACAATAAAGTTGTGCTTAATGGAAAAGTATTTTATACTGCTTCAGTTTTTAAATCAGAATGTAAATTAACTAAAATTTAATTTAACTTGAAAATGCAGCTCTCAGGTGCACTAGCCATATATCAAGTGGTCAGTAGCCCCATTTGGTAACCAAGAACCACTGTGCCATTGGAGTTGGTAGCCAAAGAAGTATCCCATCGCTTCTTCAGACCCTCCTTATTCCCCAGGATGATGTAGAGGGAAGGAAAGGGGAGACCTCAGAATCAGAGGCGCTCTCAGAGATAAAGGATGATTCCCTCCCACCCGAACTGGCTTGCAATCCATCCCAGAGAGTTCTGGGGCCCCTGATTTCAGTTCCACCTGAACTCTCGGCCTCTGTAACCGTGGATCCTGAGTGTGAGGAGACAGTTGCTGCCAACCTGATGGCAGCTAAGTCAGACGACTCGTTGAGAAAGGCGTTTGTCAGGGAAATGGCTCCAGATAGCCCACTGAAAGAAAGCACCATAAGACTGTCCCTGACTTCAGACCCCAAGAAGGGGGACCCACTGGTTTAGGGCCTGAAAACCCAGGAGAGCCTCAACCTCCAGAGCTCAATAAAAAAGAAGATCTCACTAGCTCCACTGGTCCCTCCAAGGAGCTGTTGAGCACAGAGACCGGTGCTATGGATCCAGCAGCAGCCATCAGATCCAGCCAAGGTTGTCAGCACGCCAGTCCCTCTGGGGATGAAGAAGATGACCTTGGCTACCTGCTCCAATGGCACATTTGGTTCTTGGTTATCATTTTGGACAGTGCAGGGCTAGAGCATAGGGAAGGAGGAAGAGGTGAGAAGAAGGAAAGAGCCAACAATGTAAGCCTTGTCATCCCTGGTAAGGAATTTGGAATTTGGATTTTATCCTACATGTATTAAACAGCCATTAGAGAGTATATTAGTTTCCTGTTGCTGCTGTAACAATTACCACACATTCAGTGGCTTAATACAACACAAATTTATTATCTCATAATTCTAGAGGTCAGAAGTCCGAAATGAGCCTTATGGGGCTAAAATTCTTCTGGAAACTCCAGAGAGAATCAATCACTTGCCTCTTCATTTCTAGAGGTTCCTGGCATTCCTTGGCTTGTGGCTACATCACTCCAGTCTCTGCTTCTGTTATTACATCACCTTCTCCTATTCATCTGGCCCTCGTGCCTCCATCTTATAAGGACCCTGCTGATTGCATTGAGCTGACCCGGATAGTTTCCCCATCTCAAGATCCTTAACTTAATCAATCTACAGAGTCCCTTTTGCCATGTAAGTTAACATATTCTCAAGTTTTGGGGATTAGGATAGGGACATCTTTGATGGGGTGGGCATCGCTCAGTCAACCACAAAGAGTCTATGCAGGGAAGAAGGAACATGATGTCACATATGATTTAGAAAGACCACACTGTTAGGTGAAGAATTGCCTACCCATAAGGAAATAAGAGTGTAGACTAAGAAGCTGGTTGCCAGAAATCCAGGTGAGAGCGAGTGAACTCATCATGAAGATATGTTATTTTTTGTGCATCCAGCATCTTCCCTACTCTTCACTTGGTAAACTACTCACCACCAGTTCAATCATGAGCTTGAAAAGGCTGCAAAAGCTTTTGCTTCCTGAAAAGAGGAAGAAATATATGACTCAAGCCTAGCCAATTACAGCAGCCCATTCACCTGACCAAGGTGGTTGGTACAGGAAAGAGCTTATGATTCGAGATGACTTTTTCAGCTTGAATTTTTCAGTATGGAGCCGAAGAAAAACTGGCCTTGCTTTATGGCTTACAGTGTTGAAAACATGCAAATCGCCGACTTCTAACCAGTACATCAAGTCGATTCTGACTCGTGGTGACCCCATGTGACTCAAAGTAGAACTGCACCTCTTTAGGGTTTTGATGACGGTGATCTTTTGGAAGTAGAATGCGAGTCCTTTCTTCTGAGGTGCCTCTAAGTAGATTTGAACTGCCAACCTTCCGGTTAGTAGCTGAGCGCTTAACCATTTGCACCACCCAACCATCTTTTCTACCACGTGAAGAGATCTTCTCTTCAGAAGGAGAGATTGAAGCCAACCCGTAGAATAAGATAGAGCCTGATTAAAAAGAGAGAGAATCCTGACAAGATGGCTTGTGTCCTATCAAGTTGTGTCTGATGCATCGCTCTTGGGCTTTCTTGTTGCACGAAACAGACATGTATCCTGTTTCGCTTATGCAAGTTTGAGTTGGATTTCTGTCACTTGCAATCAAGAGTCCTTGCTAATATAGGCCTCAAAGGGAATGGAAACTGGAAACAGATGTATCTCCTCTCTTTCTGTCTCTGGGGGCAACGTGTTCTCTCATTGTTGCTTTTCTACAAATAGGATTCCTTCTTTCTTTCCTTGTAGAACAGCTCATTCAGCTGTTCTGTGCACATGACAAGTATGGTCCTCTCATTTTATGTCCTTTCTGGGATCACTCCACAGAAACCATTATGGATTAAATCCAATGAGGAATTTTCCAGAAAGAAAATGTCAGCAACCCAGGGTGGGTCTGGTGACTACCTGTAAAATGGTAGTAGCATCAGACCTCATTTACCTTCAGGAGTAGAGATGAGAATCAAGATCAGCATCAGCCCAAAACTGATTCCTATGAGGTGGAGGTCAGACATACCTCTACTCTCCAACCTTTTTTTTTACCAACTTTGACACCAGCCGTCTCTCCCATGGCACTCTCTACTCTCTGCTGGGTTCGATAATTCATTGCAATAGCCACACAAAACTCATGATTATGGCGTTTCTTAGGGAAGTAACAGGTTACGATTTAGGATGAGGATCAACTTGGAATTAACAGGAATAACTCAGGATACAGTTCTTCAGTCAGGACAGCTGCTTCTTGGCTGTGCCCACAGGAAAGCCTCTGTCACTGGGTCCTGCTCAGGCCTGGCCTCTGCCCTGCTCAGACAAGTATTACAACTCTTTAGCTCACTGATAAGTGCCTGGGGGCACCCCACTCTGCCAGGAGGCCTCCTGTCTGAAAGTGCTCAGCTCTCTTGCTCCCTGGGTCAGTGAACCCACTACAGCCATCAGCCAGTCCCATGCCGCTTCCTTCATGTGCTGCTGCTGCCTCCAGCGTTAAAGCTCTCCAGTGTTACAGTTCTCTGTCTCTAGGTCTAGGACGTTCTCAGTGCAGGGACCCTGGGTCCAAAGGACACACTCCACTCCCAGTTCTTCTCCTTTGAAGGTAGTGAGGTACCCCCTCAACCTCTGGGATTGGCTCTTTTTAAGCCTAGTAGGATGGCAAAACTGACCAATCCCCTTGGTGGGCCACCAGCACCTTTTTTGCATATCCCAGTCAATCATTTCATGAGAGTTACAAGACTTTGGCTAGAAGGATCATATAAAAGCAAGATGGCCTGTCCCTTGGAGGAAGAGTGGGGCATATCTTAAGAGCAGAGGATTCATGGGCAGGGTGCACTCCTGATAGTTGACTATTACTGTATTTTTATGCAAATAATGCACACCTTTTATGTTTGTTTGCCAACCAATCCCTCCCCCCATGAGGTATTTTTGTAAGCTTGCTAATTTTTTTTTTTACAGTAACATGTAAAAAAAAAAATGGCATAGGAGCACTTATCAAAATACTTCACAGAAGGAGGGAGCAGTAGAAGGCATGCATTAATTGCATAAAAATACGGTACATAAAACTTCTCTCTGATACTCTTCCTCCCTAACAACTCCCAGAAAGATCAAAGTATTTCTGTGTGGTCAAAGAATGAACATCTAAAAACTCCTTTCCTTATGATTCCAGCCCCAGGTGGAGGCAATGGTTGTTCTTTGCCTATCCAACCCTGTGTTTCAGGCAAGAGATTTCTGGGTTTAGGTCACAAGCCAACCTGCCTTATAGGTTACCAGTTCACTAGCTTAGTTTAGAAGTGACAGTTTATACAAACCTATTACTGTCGAGTCAATTCCGACTCATAGTGACCCTGTAGGACTGAGTAACTGCCTCATAAGTTTCCAAGTCTATAATCTTTATGGGAGCAGACTGCCACATCTGTCTCTTGAGAAGCAGCTGGTGGGCTCAAACCGCAGGCCTTTCAGTTAGCAGCTGAGCACGTAACCACTGCGCCACCAGGGTTCCTGACAATTTATATACCCATTGCCATTGAGTCGATTCCAACTCATAGCGACCCTATAGGACAGAGGAAAACTGTCCCATAAGGTTTCCAAGGAGCGCCTGGTGGATTCAAACTCCCAACCTTTTGGTTAGCAGCCATAGCTCTTAACCACTATGCCTTCCAAGTATATATTCAGCCACTTTCCAGGTTCATGGGGCTAGGGACCAGGACATCCTGCATTTCAGGAAGAGAAAAGGAAGTTGTCAGCTATTTATCAGACTGATAATAAAGGCTGAAATCTTGCAGCTCTACCAAGTATTGCTCGGCTTAAGATAATTTACAAACGTCTCACCAACACAGAGTTTATTTTCAACTATATTTCATACAAAGAAGCAATGTGCAAGAATCTTTTTTTTTTTAATGAAAACCTGTCCAGTTCAGAGAGGTAATGATGGTTGAATGTTAATCAAACTGATAGAGATTTTTATGAATCTTGACTTTGAAGCAGCCATTGCTTATTCATTCTTTCATTCAACAAATATTTGCTGAGTTTCTACCATAAACAAGTACTATTCTAGGACATATAGAGAACAAAAAAGACAAAAATCCTTACCTTTAGATAGCTTCCATTTTAGTAGGAAGGGACATACAACAATCCAAAGAAGCAAAATATATACCATGTTAAACGCCGGTAAGTATGATGGTAAAAAATAAATCAGAGGAGTGGGATGGAGTAGCATGTGCCTGTCTGTCTGTCTGTGGAAGAGAAAACATAGAAGGTACAGGTTGCTTAGTTTAGACTTGATTTTCAGGGAAAAAAAAAGTGGGGGACAATACTTTATGGTTTAAAATCAGGAAACGTGTGTGTCTGGGTTGTATCTTTTCACCATACTTATTCAATCTGTATACTGAGAAAATACTCCTAAAAAATGGACTATATGAAGAAGAATGCAACATCAGGATTGGAGGAAGACTCATTAACAATCTGTGATGTGCAGATGACACAAACTTGCTTGCTGAAAGTGAAGAGGACTTGAAGCACTTAACTGATTAAGATCAAAGACTACAGCCTTCAGTATGGACTACACCTTAACATAAAGAAAACAAAAATCCTCACAATTGGAATGCAAAATAGTACAACCGTTTTGGAAAACAATATGGCTCTTTCTTACAAAGCTAGAAATAGAAATACCATATGATCCAGCAATTCCACGCCTAAGATATATCCGATAGAAACAAGCCATCACATGAATAGACATATGTACACCTATGTTCATTGCAGCATTATTCACAACAGCAAAAAGATGGAAACAATCTAAGTGCCCATCAACAGAAGAATGGATAAACAAACTATGGTACATACACACAATGGAATACTACATAATGATAAAGAACAATGATGAATCTGAGAAACATCTCACAACATGAATGAATCGGGAGGGCATTATGCTGAGTGAAATAAGTCAATCACAAAAGGACAAATACTTATGAGACCACTATTATAAAAACACATAAAAATGTTTCCACACAGAAAGAAACAATCTTTGATGGTTACAAGGGAAGGGAGGGGTAGGGAGGGAAAAATACTAATTAGATAGTAGATAAGTGGTAACTTCAGTGAAGGGTAAGACAGTACGCAGTGCTGGGGAAGTTAGCACAACCTGATCAGGGCAAAGTCATTGCAGCTTCACAGATACATCCAAATGCCCTGAGTGATTGAGCTACTGGGCTGAGGGCTGGGGACCATGGTCTTGGGGGACATCTAGCTCAATTGGCACAACATAGTGTATAAAGAAAGTGTTCTACATCCAACTGTGATGAGTAGCAACTGGGGTCTTAAAAAGTCTGTGAGTGGCCTTTTAAGATACGCCTACTTACTGGTCCTACCCTGGCTGGAGCAAAGAAGAATGAAGACCAAAGACATTAGGGAAAGATTAGTCCAAAGGACTAATGGACCACAACTACCACAACCTTCACTAGACTGACTCCAGCACAACCAGATGGTGCTCGGCTACCAACACCGACTGCTCTGACAGAAATCACAATAGACAGTCCCAGACAGAACTGGAGAAAAAAGTAGAGCAAAATTCTAACTCACAAAAAAAGGCCAGACTTACTGGTCTGACAGAGACTGGAGAAACCCCAAGAGTATGGCCCCTGGACATCCTTTTAACTCAGGACTGAAGTCACTCCTGAGGTTCACCCTTCAGCCAAAGATTAGACAGGTCTGTGGTGCTAACAATAATACACATGAGGGACATGCTTCATAGTTCAATCATGTATACAAGACTAATGGGCACACAAGCCCAAAAGCAAAGACAAGAAAGCGGGAAGGAACAAGAAAACTGGACAAATGGAAGCAGCTAACCTGGAGTGGAGAAAGGATGAATGTTAACACATCATGGGGCTGGCAACCAATGTCACAAAACAATTCATGTATTAACTGTTTAATGAGAAACTAATTTGCTCTGTAAACTTTCTCCTAAATCACAAAAAAAAAAAAAAAAAAAATCCTCACAACTGGACCAATAAGCAACATCATGATAAATGGAGAAAATATTGAAGTTGTCAAGGATTTCATTTTACTTGGATCCATAATCAACGCCCATGGAAGCAGCAGTCAGGAAATCAAATGACACATTGCATTGGGTACACCTGCTGCAAAAGACTTCTCTAAAGTGTTCAAAAGCAAAAATGTCACTTTGAGGGCTAAGGTGCACCCTAGTCATGGTATTTGCCAATAGGCTCATATGCATGTGAAAGCTGGACAGTAAATAAGGAAGACAGAAGAATTGATGCATTTGAATTATGGTGTTGGCGAAGAATACTGAATGTACCATGGACTGCCAGAAGAATGAACAAATCTGTCTTGGAAGAAGTGTAGCCAGAATGCTCCTTAGAAGCAAGGATGGTGAGACTTTGTCTCACATACCTTGGACACGTTATCAGGAGGGACCAGTCCCTGGAGAAGGACATCATGGTCCGTTAGGTTGAAGGTCAACAAAAAAGAGGAAGACCTTCAATAAGATAGATTGACATAGTGGCTGCAACAATGGGCTCAAACATGGCAACGATGGTGAGTATGGCACAGGATTAGGCATAGTTTCATTCTTTTGTACATGGGGTCACTATAAGTCAGAACCGACTCAATGGCACCTAAAAACAACAACTTACAAAACAACAGCAAACCTCAGAATTTTTCCAACTGTATCCACGTCTGGGAGGCCAGATACTGGGAATATTATGGAGAAAATATTTGGTCAGTGTCTTGGGCTGGGCTCTCTAGAGAAGCTAAACCAGTAAAGCGTATAAATATATACAGAGAGATATTTATATCAAGGAAATGGCTCATGTGGTTGTAGAAGCTGAACGTCCCAAGTCCATGGATCAGGATAGAGACTTCTCCTGATTCACGTAGCCACAGGGGCTGGTGTACCCAAGATCGGCAGGTTGGAGAGTAGGGCTCTTGCTCACAGGCTGTGAAGATTGACAGATCCCAAGTTTGGCAGGTAAGCTGCTAGCTCAAGTCCCAAGAACCAGAGGTCTGATGAACAGGAGCCAGCTTCAGGATCTAGAGCAGGCAAAAGCCGGAATGTACTCTAATATTCAGATGCAGGCCACTTGCCCAAGAAAACTCCTGTTCAACTGATTGGCTACTCACAGCAGATTCCATCATGGGGGTGATCACATATAAACACTGAGAATCATGACCTATCCAAGTTGGCACACAGTCTTAACCATCACAGTCAGGGACATCTGGTTATTTTAGAGCAAGAGAGAAGGGCACACAGACAGTGAAGTTTCTGAATCTTGTAACTCGAGCAAGTAAAATCATTGATTCACCATCCAAATTTTGTAGTCTGAGTAGGCTTCTTGTTCCAACCATGAGAATCAATGTCAAGGAGAGCTGAAATCTGGAGCAGTTAACTGAGGCAGTATGTTGCTGCCATTCAGTTGGTTCATTGACAACTGCGTGGATAAAAACTACCCTCTATTGGTTCGCACTGACATTCATTTCTGACACATTAATATTGAACATTATAAATAACAAAATATAGATCTCATTGTTTTCAAATTTGAGAAAAGATTAAAATGTAAATTTGCTACTGTTGGATTATGCCCAAGAATCAAAGTTAACTGAAATAATATGTTAATGCCTTTCAATAATTGCAAACTGATTTGTACAAACACAAACACATTTTTAACCAATGTTTCTGGCTTTTTCTTTTTTTTCTCCATCGAGTTGAGTAGGAATAAAAGTTAAAAAGCAGAGCTTAAATGAAATATTTTTTTTCCTGGAATTTAGTCCAACAAATCAACAAATATGTCTCTGAGCACCAACTAGGCTGAGTACTAGGGACTGTTAACTTTTCCTCAAAACTCAAGACCAAAAATCTCCTTGACCATTGTCCTTGGATGTCTCAAAATCAGCTCAAACCTGACCTACATGACAATTAATCCATGATCTTTCCTCAACACCACCATTCCTCTGCACCCTCCAAACCAGGGCCTCTTCTAAGTAGATGTCACCAACAATGTAGAAATCAGGAGTCATCCCCACACCTCCTCTCTCTTCCGTCCCATATCCAATCTATGTATAAGTCCTATCAGTTTAACGTCCTTCATCAGGAGTCAGCAAACTTTTTCCATAAAGAGCCAGACAATATTTTATCTTTATAAACCTTATGGTCTCTGTCATAAATACTCAACTCAGCTTTTGTAGGGCAAAAGGAGTCATAGACAATCAATAAACTAATACGCATGGCTGTGTTCCGATAAAGCTTTACTTATAAAACCAGGTGGTGGGCCAGATTTGGCCCATGGATCATAGTTTGCCAACTGACCCTTGTTCTACAGCCTTCATCATTCCTCTTCACCTTTGTTTTCCATCCTGGTTTATGCTACCACTGTCTCATGCCTAGACAATTGCAATAATTTTGTAAGTCTTCTACCCACCTGCATTCCAGTGTCCACCTAATCTAGTCTCCACACCATCAGCCAGACAGTTATTTTCCCAGATATCACACATATACACACCTACTTAAAAACCTGCATTGGATTTCTCTTGCTCTGATCATTATAAAACCCCTTTCATCAAGGTCTGTAAGATCCTGCTGGTTCTACCCCTGCCAACTTCTCCTGCCTCTTCCTATAGCAAGTCTCCTGTGCCTACTCTCTGTGCTACAGACCTACTGCCAGTCACCCAAGCTCCCTGTGTTCTCTCCAGAGTCCTGCCCCCAGGGCCTTTGTTCCTGACACTCCTCTGTCAGTACTCATCCCCACTAGGCTACAATGTCAGGAGGACAGGAAGTAGATCGATTTTTGCTCTTCATAACATTCATGTAAGTCCTGGTACATGATAGGTTGTGATGGGCTGAATAATGGCCCCCTAAAATGTCCACGTCCTAATCTGGGAATGAATATGTTAACTTACATGGTAAAAGGTACTTGGCAGAGGTGATTAAGTTAAGGGTCTTGAGCTGGGGAGATTGTCCTGGATTATGTGAGTGGGCCTGATATAATCACAAGGGTCCTTACAAGGGGGAGGAAAAAGGGACAGAGTCACAGATGGAGATGTGACATGGAAGCAGAGGTCAGAGTGATGAGGAGCCACAAGCCAAGGAATGTGAGTGACCTCCAGAAGCTGGGAAAGGCAATAAAATGTATTCATGCCTAGAGTGTCCAGAAGGAACACAGCCCTACTGACACCTCGCTTTTAGTCCAGTGAGACTGATCTTGGGCTTCTGACTTCCAGAACTGTCAGATAATACATTTGTGTTGTTTTAAGCCACTAAATCTGTGAGAATTTCCTACAGCAGCAATAGCAAACTAATACATAGGTGGCTTGTGAAATATTTATGGAAAGAGTAAAGAAGTGAGTGATAAGAATTTATTAACAAAGAAGATATACCTAGAACTCCTAATAGAGTTCACAATCTCATTGATTCAGGTATTAAACAAGAAATTACCAGTATGCTGTGCACTACAGCGCACAACGACAACAACATTCAAACTGGTAGAAATTGGTCTAACTGTCTTGGGCCACCATTTTTTGCCAAAGTCCAGAAGGAATGTATTTTCATTTAGTTTTGTTCCTAATGCATATTGGTTGGTTGTTTTGTTTGGGCTTTAGTTTTCCTAGTAAACTGTATATGATTCTGTGGATGAATGAAACTCTTCTTTCCTATAAATTCCTTCACTGATGCAATGCTTTTTGAAAACAACTGTAACTCCAAATATGATAGGACCATTCTAGCAGTCTCACCTTTGTTCTGTAAGTACTTTAATGCCACACACACTGTGCTTAATGCATAAAAGGCACACACAACAAATGATCCAACTCCTAAAACATTGCTTAGCAATGTAGCTTCTATACAAGTTTCCTTTTTTTAAAAAAATTTTTTTTATTTTGTTATTGAGAAAATACACAGCAAAACATACACCAATTCAACAGTTTCTACACGTAGAGTTTAGTGACATTAGTTACATTCTTCAAGTTGTGTAACCATTCTCACTCTCCTTTTCTCATATGTCCCTCCTCCATTAACATAAACTCACTGCCCCTAAGTTTCCTGTCTAATCTTTACAGTTGCAATTGTCAATTTGATCCCATATAGATAGTTCTTAAAAGAGCATAATGCTCATGCCAGACATTCTTTACTAGTTAAGCTAAACTATTGTTTGGTTTTAAGAAGACTTCAGGGGATATTTTTGGTTTAAGATTAAAAGATTATCTCAGTGCAATAAATTCCTTCATTGATGCAATGCTTTTTGAAAACAAATGTAACTCCAAATGTGATAGGACTACTCTAGCAGTGTCATCTTTGTTCTGTAAGGGTTCATCCAGCCTCCAGGGCTCCAGAAAGTCTGGAATCCACGAGAATTTGAAATTCCGTTCCGCATTTTTCCCCTTTGATCAGGATTCCTCTGCAGAATCCTTGATCAAAACGGTCAGTAATGGTAGCCAGGCACCATCCAGTTCTTCTAGTATCATGGCAAAGGAGGCAGTTGTTTATAGAGGAAATTAGCCACACATTCCATAGCCTCCTCCTATTCTTGACTCTACTTCTTCCTCTGTTGCTCCAGGCAAATAAATATATTTACAATAACAAAAAAAAAAAAAAAAAAAATAGAGTAGCTGCTGGGGCTGCTTATGTACAACCAAAAACCTCATGGGATTTAGTTCCTTGGTTGGGAGGTTTAGGGTCATGGTTTCATGGGATATCCTAATTAATTGGTCTAATACCACGTTTAGTGCTTCTATTCTACCTCCTGGTTCATCAAGTAGTGCCTGGGGTCTTAAAAGCTTGCAAGCAGCCACCTGAGGCATAAGAATTGGTCTCTATGTAAGCTTTCGTAACAAGGCAAAAGAGAAGATGACCTGTGAAACCATTTAACTAAATTTAAACCTATTTACCCATTGCACTTGCTGTCCCTCTCTGTACTCCGACCCCCATTCCTCAAGATAACCTCTAAAAATCTCTATTTTCCCCTAGTACTGTAGCTCTGCACCCTTAGGTAGCAAAGCTCACTTTGCAAATCAAAAGCAAATGGATGCAGAGACTTAGTTTGAAAAAAGAGAGAGAAAGGAAAAACTATATTTATAAATATATTTATAGCATCCTTGACCCTTGTTTCAACTAGAGTTTGGTCTCTGTCACCTTAGGGAAAACAAAGTCAGAAGCACAAGAAGCAAAAAAAAGTTACTTTTTGGCTTTGAAGCTTGCAAGGACTCATATATGATTATTTAAATTTACATTCATGGCTAATTTGTTTTTTACTGTATGATTTTATTCCTAATTACCAACTTTAGAAATTAACTCTGGTTGAATATGGTAACATCTACGGTATTTCAGCAGGATTGCACATTTATACCACAGCCTAGGGGGAGAGGAAAGAGAGGAAGGGGCATTTTAGCTTGGCTTTGAAGGATGAATATGATCTCAGCAAGTGGCGATTAAGGACAAGACCCTGCTTCGTTTCTTTCTCCTGATCTTGTGACTTCCTCTTGCACCTAATCTCCTGCTGCAGAAATTCCAGCCATACTTGCCTGCTGTCTAATCCTTGGGCCTTTGCACTTACTGTTCTCTCTTTTTGAGACCCTACATTCAACCTCCTCAAGTTCTTGACCCAATATAGCATCATTTATTGTGATTATTTGTTCAGTTAGCTTACTAGACTCAGTTCCATACATCTCCTCTCACTCACTGCATTACGAGGCCCAGAGAGAAGCTTAGCAAATACTCTCTGAATTAAATAATGAATGCTATTAGTAAAAGATCTGAGAGGACTGGAATATACATTGTAGCGGTAGGCAGAATGGTCTCCTTCTCTTATCATCTAGAACCCTTCAGTGCTGGTAACTGTATTGGGAAGGAATCTGAGGTTACATCCAGCATCATCAAGAAAAGACTCCATGGCCCTAGTGAGAGAATGGCAATCCCCAGGCAATGTATTTACTGTTCAGGAAAAACAAAGGTCTTAGTGGTGACGGTTGCACAAGATGGTGAATGCAATTAACATCACTGAATTTTACACATAAAAATGGCTAAAATGGCAAATATTTTGTTCCATATATTTTACCACAGTAAATTAAAAGAAGAAAAAAATGGGGGAAGGGCTGAGTAGCCTTTTGGTTTATCCTTTAATTATCTAAAACAACCTAAATTTTATTGTCTCATTAAATACACTTGGGTGTGATTTAACCAGACATTGCCTCAGAGATTGCCTTCTGAAGTCATGAATTTAGGAGTCAAAGCAAATATAATCCAATAGACAGATCTTCCACGCAGGGAAATGGGAAGGACAACCAGTCAAGATATGAAGATTTGCTGGAACTAACCTGTGCACCAACTTCCTGGCCTGGTCTGCTTTCTAAATGAGCGAGGCTTCCCAGAGCTTTTGTCATTCTCCTGAGTTACGTTGACATGGTTTTGGCATCAGCTTCACAACTTCACTTTGTGCCATCATGCAGCATCGAATCACTGTCTCGGAGTCATTGTGACAATCTGAAGTCACATTCAAGTGACAAGGAAATTACTGCTAGAATAAAAAAGATGAGGGAAGTGATTATTGTGTTTTCTCATTATCTGGCTTTCAAACTTAAATATTTTGGCCATTAGGAACTATTTGTTTCTCAAAATGAAAGGAAGAACAAAGGCTTCATTTAAAGCGGGGTTTCTATTCCCGAAGCCAGCTCTTCAGACAAAGATTAGACTGGACTATGGGGCATGAAATGATACTCGTGAAGAGAGTGCTTCTTAGCTCAAGTAGACACATGAGACTAAATGGGCAGCTTCTGTCTGGTGGGGAGATGAGAAGGCAAAAAGGGACAGGAGCTGGTTGAATGGACATGGGAAATCCGGGGTGGAAAGGAGGAGTGTGCTGTCACATTATAGGGAGAGCAGCTAGGGTCACATAGCAATGTGTGTATAAATTTTTGTATGAGAAACTGACTTGAACGGTAAACTTAAAGCACAAAAAGAAAAAAAAAAAAGATAGAAAAAAAAAAAAAACAAAGGGAGCTTTCTTAGAAACAGGATTCTTTTTTACCTCTTAATGCCACACTTAGCAAAGATGGGTAGACACTGTCAGCTTTCTAAGACTAAACTGTCGGAGATTGGAAGGAGTTAGCATTGAGGAAATGGAGGATTATAAGAATCGAGACTGACAACAAACAAACAACCCAATGTAAAAAAATGAGCAAAAGACTTGAATATACATTTCACCAAAGAAGAAATACAAATGGCCAAGAAGCACATGAAAAGATGCTCAACATCATTAGTCATTAGGGAAATGCACATCAAAACCACAATGAGATGTCACTTCATACTCACTGGTATGGTTCTGATTAACAAAATGGAAAACAGATGCCGGTGAGGATGTGGAAAAATAGGAACCCTCATCCAGTTCCTGGTGGGACTGTAAAATGGTATAGCCACTGTGGAAAACCATTTGGTGGTTTCTCAAAAAGTTAAACATAGAATTATCATACGACCTAGCCGTTACACTCTTAGGTATATACCCAAAAGAATTGAAAGCAGGAACACAGACTCTTGTATAACAATGGTCATTGCAGCAGTATTCACAATACCCAAAAGATGTTAGCAGCCTAAATGTTGCTCAGCAGATGAATGGATAAACAAAATGTGATACCTACATACCATCGAATACCACTCCGCCAGGAAGAGAAATGAAGTTCTGATACATGCTGCAACATGAATGAACCTTGAAAACATTTATGCTCAGTGAAATAATTCAGTCACAAAAGGACAACTATTGTGTGATCCCACTTACATTAAATAGCTGGAGTAGAAAAGCGTATACACGAAAGTGGTTATCAGGGGCAGGCAGAAGGGAGGGGAAGAGGAAGACTCAATGCTTAGGGGACCCTGAGCTTCTGTTAACGGTGATGGAAAAATTGGGGAACAGATAAGGGAGATGGTTGAACAACATGATGAACGTAATGTCGCTAAACTGTGCATGTGAAGATTGTTGAAATGGCAAATGTTTTGTTTCATATATATTTATAACAATAAAAATAAAAAAGTCAAGACTGGATTACATTTCCAGAACCACCTGACTTCACTCCATTATATCCTGATGTCTGTTGATGATCCAAACACCTATCAGACCTTACACTCCTTGAAGGTCAAACTTACTTCCTCATCAGTATAGCCATAGGGCCTACCACCATCCACGGCACAGTGTTGGAATTGAAGAAATGTTTGTTGAATGAATAAATGAGTGGGTATGTGTCACCTGGGAATTCAGATGATATGATCTTTCTAAGGGAGCTGGGTTGGAAAATGTTCTAGCCCTACAAAAAATGTTTTTTCCTTCACTTATGAAATCACTGATGAACAGGTAATTGAAGTACTTGAGTTGATATGGCTAGACAATCTGAACATTGCTTGGAACCCTCTTGGCCTTTGAGTTTGACTGTTCCCTTTCTGAGAAGTGATGACTTGGCCTGTGTTTCTCAAGCACATGAAGATGCATCTCTGGGAATCCTTAAAGCCATGATGGAAACGTGGCACATAATGCAATTACTTTCAGTACATACTTCGTTCTTAAATTAAAATAGACGCAGCTACAATATTAAATAGAACGTGAATTACAAAAACAAATCAACAAAAGAAGTAAAAATAGACTGCATATACATGCTATGCTTGTGGCTACTTCTTTTGGGCTTTACCTCAAAAATCTCCGGTGTCTCCTCCACAGTTTCGGGTACTACAGTGAAAATAGTTTGAGAAACACTGATAAATATCTAACTCTATATAACTCAATTCTATATGGGTTTACTATCTGTGAAAATTTGGAAAATGTAAACTCTCTAATCCCAGTTCCTTTATGTACAAAATGAGAGTAACAGTAATACCTGGGGGTGATTTTAAGGATGGTTCTTGGAACATGGGAAATGTTTGGTCATGGTTGGCTGTTGCTATTGGTGGTGGTGGTGGTTGATTGCTCAGACAGTCACAGCAATGGCAGGAAGTTAACCACTCTGTAAAGTGTAGCCATTTTTAAACACTGGAAAAAGAAGAGATGAATTAATATAATTTATCCTGAACAAAGTATTCACAACTTAGAATAAATATAGCCCAAATACTGGGGAAGCAGTTTCCTATAGTTAATTCCCCTAGCTTCTCCTACTAATATTCCTTTACCCACCCAACTAGGTACTTAAAAATCTGGGGCAGGACGCCTGTTATCTTGATAGTTCCAAGGCTACCCCATCCACAGCTAGCCTTCCTTTGAGGAGAGGCAAGGATAACCCAGATGTCTCCATGCCCAGCTCCAAGTATCTCAGCCTTCATCTTCTCTAATTGCTTTGCCCTTCTTCTGCCTACTGCACCTTCTGCTATCGTAGGCAGTAAGATCATGAGAGACAAGCTTCTCTAGGCAAACATGAGATAATAGAAGGCTTCCAAATAGTGAAAAGGCAAACACTTAAAACCATAGAAAATGTGATTTGGAACAGACATTAGCATTCCCTTTTTTATTTTTTTTTAAGAGCAGCTTAGGTTTACAAAAAATTGTGCAGAAAGTACAGAGAATTCCAGTATGTCCTCCCCCCTGCATGTAGTTTCTCCTATTAACATCTTGAATTCTTGTGGTACATGTGTTACATTACAAATCAACATTGATATATTATTATTAACTAAAGTCCATAACTTACACTGAGTTTCACTCTGTGTTGTACAGTTCTATGGATTTTGACAAATGCTTAATGGCATGTGTGTATGATTATATTATCATATAGAATAGTTTCACTGCCCTAGAAATGTCCTGTGCTCCCCTATTCATCCCTCCCATCTCCCTCTGGCTCCTTGGGAACCACTGATCTTCTGGACGTCTGTATTGTCTTTCCTTTTCCAGAATGCCACATGGTTGGAGTCATACAGTATGTAGCTTTTTTCAGACTGGCTTCTTTCACCTAGCTGCATGCATTTAAGTTTCCTCCATGTCTTTTTGTGGCTTGATAGCTCATTTCTTTATATGACTAAATGATACTCCATTGTGTGGCTGTACCACAGTTTGCCCATCTATTGAAGGACATCTTTGTTCCTTCCAATTTTGGGCAATTATGAATAAAGCTCCTATAAATATTTGTGGACAGGTTTTTAGGTAGCCATCCATTTTCACTTCTTTTGGGTAAATACCTAGGAGCTCATTGCTGGATTATATGGTAAGCCTATGTTTAGCTTCTTAAGAATCTGCTATTTGTTACTATTGAGTTTTACAAGTTCTTTGTATATCTTGGATACAAGTGCTTTATCAGATATGTGTTCGCAAATATTTTCTCCTACTCTGTGGCTTATTTTTTCATTCTCTTAAAAGTGTCTTTTACAGAGCAAAAGGTTGTAATTTTAATGAAGTCCAATTGATCAATTTTTTTCTTTCATGACGCATGCTTTTGGTGTTGTATCTCAAAAGTGATTACCAAAACCCAAGGTCACCTAGATTATCTTCTATGTTATCTTCTAGAAGTTATACAGTTTTGTGTCTTACGTTTATGCCTATGACCCATTTTGAGTTAGTTTTTGTGAAACATAGAAGCTCTGTTTCTAGATTCATTGTGTGTGTGTGTGTGTGTGTGTGTGTGGATGTCCAGTTGTTCCAGTACCATTTGTTGAAAAAACTATCCTTTCTCCACTGAATTACCTTTGCTCCTTTGTCAGAGCTCAGTTGACTATATTTGTGTGACTCTATTTCTAGGCTCTCTATTCTACTCCACTGATCTGTCTGTCTATTCCTTCACCAGTACCATACTGTCTTGATCACTGTAGCTTTATAGTGGATCTTGAAGTCAGGTAGTAGCAGTCCTCCAACTCTCTTTTTCTCCCGTATTGTTTTGGCTATTTTGGGTCTTTTGCCTTTCCATATGAACTTTAGAATCAGTTTGTTGATAACCACAAAACAATATTCTGGGATTTTGATTTCAGATTGCATTGAATCTATAGACCAAATTGTGAAGAACTGACATTGTAATATAATTAAGTCTTTTGATAGGTGCACATGGAGTATCTTTCCATTTATGTAGACCTTCTTTGATTTCTTTCATCAGAGTTTTTTAGTTTTCCTCATATAAATATCATATATATTTTGTTAAATTTATACCTATTTCTTTTTTTTTTTTTTTTTTTAGTGCTAATGTAAATGGTGGTGTGTTTTTCATTGCAAATTCCAATTGTTCATGGCTGGTGTAAAGGAAAGCAATTGACTTTCTGTCAATATTAACTTTGTATCCAGCTACCTGGCTATAATCACTTATTAGCTCCAGGGGAATTTTTTTAGTTGGTTTTTTTGGATTTTCTACATAGACAATCATGCCATCTGTGAACAAAGAGTTTTATTTCTTCCTTCATAATCTGTATAGCTTTTACTTCCTTTTTTTTTTTTTTTTTTTTTTTTTTTTGTCTAATTGCATTAGCTAGGACTTCCAGCCAAATGTTGAGTAAGAGTGATGAGAGGGAACATCCTTCTGTTGTTCCCAGTCTCAGGGGGAAAGCATCTAGTTTCTCACCGTTAAGTATGATGTTAGCGTAGGGTTTTTCTTGTTCTTTATCAAGTTGAGGAAGTTTCCTTCTATTCCTAGTTTGTTGAGAGTTTTTATCATGACTGGATGTTGGATTTTGTCAAATGCTTTTCTGCATCTACTGATATGATCAGATGATTTTTCTTCTTTAGCATATTGATACAATGAATTACATTAATTGATTTGTGAATGTTGAACTAATCTTGCATACCTGGGGTAAATCCCACTTGGTCGTGGTGTATAATCTTACCGACTGTTGCATTTGATTTGCTAATATTTTGTTGAGGATTTTTGCATCTATGTTCATGAGAGATACTGATCCGTACATTTCCTTTCTAGTAATGTCTTTGTCTGGTTTTAGTATTAGGTTAATGCTGGCTTTTTAGAATGAGTTGGGAAATGTTCCTTCCTCTTCTATTTTTTGAACAAGTTAGTGTTAATTCTTCTTTACATGCTTGGTAGTATTCACCAGTGAAACCATCTGTGCCTAGAACTTTCTGTTTTGGAAGCTTATGAGTGGTTGATTCAATTTCTCTAATAGATATAGGTCTATTCATATTGTCTGTTTCTCCTTGTGTGAGTTTTGGTAGGCTGTGTCTTTCAAGGAATTGGTTCACTGCATCTAAGTTATCAAATTTATGGACCTGGAGTTGTTCACAGTATTCCTTTATTATCCTTTTAATGTCGATAGGATGAGTTGTAATGGCCACTTTTATTTCTAAAATTAGTCATTTGTGCCTTCTCTCTTTTTTCTCTTGGTTAGCCTGGCTAGAGATTTATCAATTTCATTGATTTTTTTCAAAAAACCAGCTTTTGGTTTCATTAATTTTCTCTATGAGTTTCCTATTTTAAATTTAATTGATTTCTGTTCTAATTTTTATTATTTCTTTTCTTCTGCTTACTTTGGATTTAATTTGTTCTTTTTCAAGTATCCTAAGGTAGAAGCTTAGATTATTAATTTTTAGATCTTTTTTATAATATATTCATTCAATGCTATACATTTCCCTCTAGACACTGCTTTTGATGAATCCCACAAATTTTGAAATTGTATTTTCATTTTCGTTTAGTTCAAAACATTTTTTAAATTTCTCTTGAGACTTCTTCTTTGACCCTGTATTATGTAGAAGTAAGTTGCTTAAGAGCCCTGGTAGTTCAGTCGTTAAGATCTTGGCTGCTAACCAAAAATCAGCAGTTCGAATCCACCAGCCACTCTTGGAAACCCTATAGGGCTGTTCTGTCCTATAGGGTCACTATGAGTTGGAATCAATTCAGTGGCAATGGGTTTGGTTTGGTTCAAGTGCTGTTTAATCCCCAAATATATGGAGATTTTCCAGCTCTGTTTCTGTTATTGATTCCTAGTTGCATTGTGGTCTGAGAGCATACTTTGTATGATTTCTATTTTTTTTAATTTGATAAAGTATGTTTTATGGCCCAGGATATGGCCTACATTGGTGAATGCTCCATGTGAACTTGAGAAGAATGTGTATTCTGCTGTTGTTGGATGAAGTATTCTATAAATGTCAATTAGATCTACTTGATTGATGGTGTTGTTCAGTTTAACTATATCCTTACTGATTTTCTGCTTTCTGGATCTATCAATTACTGAGAGAGGGGTCCTGAAGTCTTTAACTGTAATAGTGGAATTGTCCATTATTCCTTGCAGTTCTATCAGTTTTTGCCTCACATATTTTGGTACTCTCTTGTTAGGTGCATACACGTTAAGGACTTATGTCTTCTTGGAGAATTGACCCCTTTATCTGTGTACTGCCCCTCTTTATCCCTGATAATTTTCTTTGCTCTGAAATCTGCTTAGTCTGAAATTAATACAGTGTCCCCAGCCTCCTTTTGATTAATATTAGCATGATATATCTTTGTCCACCCGTTTACTTTTATCTGTTTGTTTATAGTTAAAATGAGTTTCTTATAGACTACATATAATTGGGTCTTGTTTTTTTTTAATTCACACTGATAGAAGAGAAAATCTTAAAAAGAAGCCAGAGGGAGAAAAACACTTTACCGATAAAACAAGGATAAGAATTACATCAGACTTCTCTTCAGAAACCATGCAAGCAAGAAGAGAGTGGAGTGAAATATTTAAAGTGTTGAGAGAAAAGAACCACCAGCCTAGAATTCTGTACCCAGAAAAATTATCCGTCAAAATTGAAGGAGAAATAGACTTTTTCAGACACTCTTAACGTGAAACGGGAAGGCTAGAGGGGGCTGCACTTAGGTATTTCCCTTCCCCCACAGGTCAAAGGTGGAGCCCTGGTGGCACAGTGGTTAAGAGCTCAGGCTGCTAACCAAAAGGCTGGCAGTTAAAACCCAGCAGCCACTCCTTGGAAACCCTATGGGTTTCCAGTTCTACTCTGTCCTGTAGGGTTGTTATGAGTTGGAATTGACTTGACGGCAAGGATTTTTTTTTTTTTTTAATTTTATGTCAAAGGCTAGAAGTTTGGAAATTCTCCCCCATGTGGGAGGCTAGATAGGCAGAAGTTGGGTATTTCCCCTCCTCCAAGTCTGGAGGGCTTGATGATAAATAACAAGTCAGTTAAACCAAAACCAAAACGAAACCTGTTGCTGTCGAGTTGATTCTGACTCATAGCGACCCTATATGACAGAGTAGAGCTGCCCCATACGGTTTCCAAGGAGTGCCTGGTGGAATCAAACTGCCGACCTTTTGGTTAGCAACCGTAGCTTTTAAGCACTGCGCCCTAGGTTTTCCAACAAGTCAGTTAGGCTCTAATGACACTCACTTGGGCTAGGCTTTGGTAAAGCAGTTGCCCCTGAGGGCAGGCCGATGAGAGCAGAGCACTGCATTAAAATCGCTACTTTTCCCTTCACCCTGCCAGATGCAAGAGGTGGGGTTTTTCTTTTCCTAGCTTCATGGTGAAGACCCGGTGATGCTACTTGAGTCAAAAGCGAAACTCAGGAACGAGTGTGTGGGACCCCCACGGTGGGCCTACAGAAGTTCTTCTCTCTCAAGCTAGTCCAATCTCAGCCTCCAGCAATTAGCCAATTACCCTCTAAGTATTCCTACCTGGTACCAGGTCATGCTATGGCATCAGCAACAAGGCAAAAGTGACAGTCAGTCTCTACTCCCGGTCAGTGGTGGTGGTTGTTAGTTGCCATCAATTCCACTTCATGGTGACCCCTTGTGTGATTCTGTTTTTTGTGTCTGTCTCTCCAGGTTTTATGGCAGCAGTCTGCTCTATGACCTCAATTTTCTGACGGCTCTAAGAAGAGCTGTTAATTTTCAGATTCTTTCTTGTGAGGATGGGAGAGAAGACTTCTAAGCCCCTTACATACCGGGCCAGAAATCGTAAGTCCAACATTAACTTTTCTTGTTAGCTCCTTGGTGTCTAGTATCTAGTTGTTCCTGGGACCTAGCACGCTATTGGAATATTTAATAAGGAGGTTTCTTCCCTTCCTTGTCAGGACATGTCAGGAAGTTGGAGAATGCTTGGTGCTCCTAACTTTTTATTTGAGTTCTTTGTTCTATAGCAGATAAAACCAGCATCTCCAGAAAGCGGAGACAAGGGGAGTTCCTAAAACTTTGCAGAATTAAAAACTCACATAATTTAAGACAAATTCTCCTGCAGCAATAAGTGAGATTGAAATTCTTTTGCAAGTATGACTTTATTAATGTTTTGCTATAATAGGTACAATACAGTTTTCTTAAATACAAGACTCAAATTTGCTTATAAACATCACCATGCTGTGTATGTACAAGGTGTGACTATTGTGTACTCTGAGATGACTCTGTCCTGAGGCAGTGAGCTAGAAGGATATTATAGAGCTTGGGTTGCTGGCAGAAATCAGCAGACTAAGGCCTGCAAGCTACAGCCATGCCCATGTTTGGTCTTATCTAGATGCTTTCCCAGTACGTTGGTAGAATTGAGTACAGGTAATATCCAACTTATGAGGGGGTTCTATTCCTTCATGAACTGGTTCTGAAGTAAATCGAATACTTCTTTTTTTTTTTTTAGTTTTCATTATTATTGCCTTTTGTTATCAGTATCTTTATAAATCCCATCTTCGAATATTTGCCAGTGAACATCTGAGAATGATAACATCCTCAAATTACACACTGCAACATTGTTTGTAGTACATATTACTAACGATAAGATGTACCAAAAAAAAAAAAGATGATCATAAGTGCAGGTTCGCCATAACTTGAATACGTTGTAAATCGGGGACTACCGGTGACAACAGAGACCATGTGGCCCGCAAAGCCTAAAATATTTGCTAAATGACCCTTTACAGAACCCTTGTATAGAGGTTGGATGCAGGCTGTCTGATTTGACTTCCAGTGCTGCCATTTACTTTGTAACTTTGTATATGTAACTTAACTGCTCTAAGCCTGTTTCCTCAATTACGCGATGGGGCCAATGACGGTAGTTGGTACTTACGGTAAAGTGTAGTTACGAGGGTGAAATGAGTGGATGCTTGTCAAATCCTAGCCAGAGTCCTAATACTTAGAATAAACAAAAGAAACGTGAGTTGCTGCTATTGTTGTTATGTCTAGGATCTGATATAGTGCCTATAAAACTCCCTTGCAGAATTTGGAAATAAAAATAAGATGGTCATCTGAGAGGTTAAAAGGCAAGATCAACACAGATCAGAGCAGAGGTATGGCAGGTCTCTTGAAGACTCAAAATAGCACCCAGCCAGTGAGGCTTAAGTGTATTAGCATATTTAAAGAAAGAGTTAATCAGAAAAAGGAGAGTTTGAATGGGTCTTGATCTGAAATCAAACAAAAGAAAAAATAAGCGTTTTGGTGTTTAGGGTTGACATAGCCCACCATAGCTTTACCAAGAAGGAGAGATGGCCCCTCTACAACTGAGATTCTTCCTACACCAAAGTAAAGTTACTCCATGCGTGGAGGTAGACCCATCAGGTTGTCTTAGTCTGACACCATTAAATATTTGAATATTTGCTTTCTAAGCAAGCTTCTAGTTATGATTAGGTTTCTCAAGTGGTTCTATCAGAAATTGACTCCCGAGTACTGTAGTCTCAGAGTAGGCTTTGGGGACTCCTTTAAATTGTATTCAACTTGTATAGCATTCAAACTATTGTGAGCTCATGCATTTTCTGGAGAGAGGATCCCTAAAGGTCATCCTGGACTGAAAAGTTTTCATGATCCCCCAAAAATTAAGAACCCACTGACCCTCTGACAAATATGGGCCCAATGTGAATTACATCTCATAGTAAACTAAGAATTTTGTTCTCTGGCTTTATTCGTCAGTCTAGTTAACAAGGTGAGATTGTGCAATGCGTAACCTGTGCTCTACATGATCAATATGGCTGCTTGCAAGAGAGCATGAGAGCAAGATCTGTGAGTTATCCTTTAGATCTTGCTGAATTCTCTAAGATTCTCTACGTCTCTACTGTCTTGGCTGATGGCCAGCAGGCCCTTGCTAGAGATTTCTCTTATCACTGCTCGCTAAAAGTGTGACTTTCCTATTTGAATCTCCTTTAGTAAGCCCTTCACAAAGAATTGTTCACTTAATTAATAGTCTAAGGCACATTTACTAAATTGGACTTGATTTTAAATTTCTTTATGAGAGTTCCAACTAATTTTATACTTGAGCTTGAGGAAGGAGAATTCAAAAAGAGGCCAGGTTTCTCTGCAAGAGATTTGGCAAGAAATAGAAGGCTTTCATTTTTCTCAAGGAATAATAAACAGCGACAAGAAAGGTATGGCAAATGAAGTGAAAGGTTTACAGGTTCAGCTCTTAAGTGCAAGCACATCTGCTAAGGTTAGCCGGAACCTGAGGGACATGTTGTTTATGAAAGCACAGATTCGGGAAAGCTGGTGCTGAAGAGACCAAACAGCTGTAATCAGACCATGGTTTTCCTGAATTCAGGTAAATTCCACCACACTGAAAGAGATTATTGGATGCATTTTATCCCAAGTATCTTGTGGGGAGATGCTTGGACATCACCAGTACAGAGAGGACCCTGGAGGCTTTCTATACATTATATCAGGCAAAGTTGTTGGGAAATGGGACCAGATTTTCCCAGGTTAATATCCTAATATTATATGAGAATTGTCCCTGAATTTCCTAGGCAAATGTTCCTTTCTACTGTCACAAAGAATCCTTGGTCCGAGCTCAACACCTGCCCAAAGGAAGACAGACATTGGGCTTCCCATCTCACCCCAGCCAGAGCTAACATTCCCAAAGGCCACAAAGCTTGATCCATTTTGGACTAGTGGGCCCATCTGTAGACCCTTTGTTGTGGAGTTGCAGAGGATAGCTACAGAAGACTCTGCGTACTTTATGGAATTCCTAATAGCAAGGTGGTTATGAGAACTAGACTTGGAGATGTCTTAGGTTCAAATCCCAGCTCTGCCAATTCCTGCTTGGGACCTTGGTTACTCATTTACTTTTCCTGAGTATAATAGGGATTATGTCTTTCTCACAGGGCTGTTTGATTTGATGAGATATGTGGCACTTGTCACACAGTAATAGCCCAGTATCTGTATCTTCTATTATAATTTATCATCATCATCGTCATCATCATCATCACTGATGGCACCTCATTTAAGCTCAATAGCCCATTTTGCCTCCAACTTTAACTACAGAAAATCATTGAAATGAGTTCTTCTGCCACATAGTATTTAAATTAATTATAAGATTGCTCTAGCAAGCAAAGGAAGAAAATACTGAATCATAAACCTTCCAATCCTCAGATCAATCCTATAGAACTCAGCCATGCAGCCTCAAAAACAAGCTTTTCAGTAGGTATCCAGAGGAAAGAATGAAGCTAGAACCCTCCACTGGATTCCAGTATTTACATCTTGGTTTTGTATCCACCCTATGCTAGTTGATGGTTAATGTGCTAAAGAGATGTTCCAGACTTGATGATCTTGAAAAGTCAGAATAGGTCAAACTGAATAGTTTGCTGTAAAATGTGGTTTTTGATATGAATTTCTGGTAGCTTTCAATTAGTCAAAGGATCCCTGGTGGCACAGTGATTAAAGGGATTGAGTGCTAAACGGAAGGTCGACGGTTCGAAACCACCTGCAGCTCTGAGGGAGAAAGATGTGGCAGTCTGCTTCCATAGAGATTTACAGCCTTGGAAACCCTATGAGGTCACTATGAGTCAGAATCAACTTGACGGCCGTGGGTTTGGGGTTCAGTTGGTCGAGCCCTAGAATGTTAGAAGCTAACATTTAATTACTACTCACTAGATGCCAGGCACTCTAACAGCATCCTCACAACTGTCAGATAAATTGGATCTTCTTATTATCCACATTTTACATCTGAGTAACCTGAAGTTCAGAGATGTTAAGTAATCTGATGAAAATCAAATAGCTGCTAAGTGTGATAATACATGTAAAGCACTTAATCCAGTATTGCACATGGTCAACCCCATTAATATTACTTGCTATTACTGTTGTTGTTGTCGTTAACATTATTATTATTAAGGGGTAAAGTCTCATTTGAACTCGAGAAGTCACACTCCAGAACCTGTGCCCCTAAGCAGAACACATATACTGCCTCCAATATGTTTTAGTTCTGAGGAATTACTCGACTTTGTCACCTTGATCAAGAGCAAGCTATGGAACAAATAGTAGTTAAGATCCCAGGCCCTCTGATTGAGTTGTCAGAGAAAATAAGCCACTGAATGGCAAGCCCTTGCTTCTAAAGTAGAATACTGAGAGTGAGGGACTAGGGTAGAGTTGACCCTGCTCTGATGGGCAGGCGTGGGGGTAAGCATGCATCAAGAGACATTGCACTGTGGTAGAGCTGAATCTTCATGAGGATAGAGAAGCAGAGACGGCTGCAGTTCATGTCTTAATCATAGTGTGCCTTGAGGGCTGCCTCCCCCTCTCTGACTTCTACACTCAAAGCAGCAGCAAAAATCCCGGTTCAGCAGCAATTAGGCCATGATCTAGGGATGATCACTGGCATTGCCTTCACCCTCAGTCCAAGGAAGAATACTGTGGGCAGTGTTGGGAGAAGAAGGGATGGGTAGCTGGAGAAGTGTCTATGTTTCCCTGCTTTGTCTACTCCACTCAAATACGAAGGCCTCTCTCCAACTAAGATGCCTGTTGTCACTTTTTGGTCACTTTATAGAGGAACGTGAAAAAAGCATTTTTCTTAGCTCTATTTCTAGACCTAACTGGAAAAGGCCATCTCTGAACACATGTCTAGTTAACATTAGGTCGAAGGATTTCCCTGACCTGTAGTTAAAAGGCAGAGACCAAGGTGAAAGTAATGTTTATCACAAATCTTACCACAAAGCACAGAACCAAGAATATTGCTGAGCAGTAGCAAAGAGTTGACTATATTGGCTCACTGTGTGTAGCCAAAATTCAGTCAGCATTAAGATAATCAGAGAAAGAAAGCTTCAATCCTGGCTGCAATACATAGTCCACCAAGGCTCAGATTCTGTGTGCTGTCTCAAGTAGAGTTCTTTTCTTGCAAAAGCATACAAACAGACTCTAGCTAACATCAACAGAAAAACAATATATTGAGAGGACCAGAATGCTCTCAGCTGCAAGTAAAGAAGCACTTCACTATAAGTGGCTTAAACAAATGGAGGATTTATTTTCTTCAACAGTAAGAACTTTGAAAGGAGATCACCATTAAGATTGGTTCAAGGGATTGACAATGGAAGGATTAGGTACCTGTGATTCTCCTGGCCTTTTCCTTATGTACCTTCAAGGCCAGAGGAAGGAGCTGTTCCTGTCCCTTTCATCAGGAAATCAGATGTCTACTTAAGTCTCACTGGCCAGAACTTATCACCTAGACTCTTAACCCTTAACTGTAACAGAGGCTAGGAAAGTTTTTTTTTTTTTAATCTTGATAGGGAAGCAGGCAACGAACAAGAGATTGGAAATGGGTATCGGATTAGTTTCTCAGCCTTGACACTATTGACAATTTGGACCAGATAATTCTTTGTTGTGAGAGGATGTTCCATGCATTGTAGGATGTTTAACATCCCTGGCTACTACTCATTAGATGCCAGTAACACCCCTCCCTCAGTTATAACAAATAAAAATGTCTCCAGACATTGCCAAATGTTCCCCAGGGAGTAAAATAGCCCCCAGTTTGAGAACCACTGGGTTAGCCCATCCACAGCATCTGCCGCAGATTATAGGTCCACTCCCAGAATCAAAGGAAAAGCTAAAGAGCCAGGTTTCAGAAAAAGCCAGAGCAGTTCCTGGGTTCTAGAGAGCAGGAACTAGGAGACAGTCTCTTCCAGGTACTTATGTTGGGATGAATAAGCTTCAACCATTTTCCATCTGTGTAGCTCAAAATATAAATTCCAAGGGGAGAGAATACGATTGGCCTTGGGTTACAGGACCATCCTTTGGTGAGGGAAAAGTGGGGCACCTTGGTTGACTGTTCCACCAAGACTGTATCAATACAAAAGGAATAGTTCCCATTAACTATTACCTAAAATGATTGGGGCAGCAGTGGGATGGATGATAGGCAGATTAAAAAAAATACATGTGAGACTTTGGTGACTGAATCCCTTGTATTAGTTTGACAGAAGACCATTCTGAAGAGGACTTTTGAGGAAGAATCCAAAATGGCTGTTTGACCTTGGGCAAATCACATCATTTCTTTGGGCCTCTAGGTACTTATCTATAAAATAAGGGTTTTAGGCAAAGAATCTCAAAGATCTCTTTTGGCTCTAATACTCTGCATCTCAGCTTCCAGAAAGCAACTCCAGCTTCCTCCTTCCTCCCACCAACATAGCCCAGTTTGTTCCATCTTCCAAAGCCATGTCTCCATTGCCTAGATATGGGCTGCCTTGATACAAAGGAGGACAACAGGCTTGCACAGTAGCTAGGGTAGCATGCATCCATGTAGCTTAGATTTAGCCTTAACTTGAGGGAAGGGCATTTGTTGGCTCCATTTGTGTTTTGATCTCACCTGAGATTTACCAAATGCATAAAACTAACAAGCCTCGAGTTCTTACAAAACACGCCACAGCTCAGCTCAGTAGCTCTGGAGCATCTTGCAGGAATCTGAGTCAAGAAAGTGACCTTCCTCTGTAGAGGTGACAACTGCCGGCAGATTCTCAAGAGATGGTGACAGATTCTATAATGGAAAGACCCATAGTGGTCCTGTACTGTGGTTTCAATGCTACCTCGTTAATTTATTTAGTGCAGTGGTGCAGAGGAGAGGAATTAGAGCAAGCGGTGGGGGGTGGGAGAGAATGGGAATAAAAAATGTAAATATATGATTACTTTTAATAACCTTATTACTCGACATCAAATCTGTTTGTATTGACAAATAAGTATGCAAATGTTTATATCAACACTCACTTCATTAAAATAGTAAATGGTTGAAGTTAATATTAGTGCAGCATTGAAATCTTGAGTAGTTTTGATTACATAGCAATAAGCTACTGATGAGTATCATTATGTACCAATCATACAAAAATGAGCCACCGAAGGCCATATTTCCAAAACTGGGTTCAGCAAGTACATCCACAAAAACAGAGAGAGACACACACTAAATGCCAGTGACTTTCTCTGTCTTCGTATCAAAGCATAGTTGGAAGGCACAAATGGAAAAATGCATGTGCAGAAATGCAATTGGACGTGCACTTATGCAATTAAGGGCCCAAAAGAAATATGTATAGATGTTTTAGATGAGACTATGCAGACTCTCCTATGCCTTGTGTACTGCTCCACCTCCAGTCTCTTGATTTTTTTTCCCAAAGGATGGTTTTTAGCTTAGAGACAAGATATCTTAAAAAGACTAGAATCTTTACAGCTAAGCAGGTATTGGTGTATATGTTTGTTTCATGGCAAACCATTGGGTCTAATATTCCTGGAGAGACCCAGAATATGGGCTGAGTTCTTTCGTTCTACTACTTCTCATGTTTTGTACTTGTTGAATACACTTTACCATACAAATGTTAATGAGAAGATTCCATCAACGAGAAAGCTGAGTTGAAAGAGCTAAAACGGTTTCTCTGATAATAATTTCACAGAGGCTACAACTAAGGTTTTCTTAGAGTTGAGAAAGTTGGTTCTTTAGCCTTTATTGCTATGTGTTTTAAATTTTCAATCAAGGCCAGAAAGAGAAGTCCTTGGTGTTAAAAAAATTGCCGAGTCATTCACAGAGAAATGAATTATTAACAGGTTTTTATTTCATAGCATTGAACATCCTATCAGGCAATGATGAGTGAGATTGTTGTTGTTAGGTACCGTCGAGTTGATTCCGACTCACAGTGACTCTACGTACAACAGAAAAAACACTGCCCGGTTCTGTGCCATCCTCACAAAACATTGCTATGTTTGAGCTCATTGTTGCAGCCAATGTGTCATTTCCATCTCCTCGAGAGTCTTCCTCTTCTTCGATGACCCTCTACCTTACCAAGTATGATGTCTTTCTCCAGGGGCTTGTCCTTCCTGATAACACGTACAAAGTATGTGAGACGAAGTCTCACCATCCTCACTTCCAAGGAGCACTCTGGCTGCATTTCTTCCAAGACAGACTTGTTCGTTCTTCTGGTAGTCTGTGGTATATTCAATATTCTTCACCGACACCATAATTCAAATCCATCAATACTTCTTCAGTTTTCCTTATTCATTGTCAAGTTTCCACATGCATATGTGGCAACTGAAAATACCATGGCTTGAGTCAGGCACAACTTAGTCCTCAAGGTGACATCTTGGCTTTTTAGCACTTTAAAGAGGTCTTTTGCAGCAGATTTGCCCAAAGCAATATGTCATTTGATTTCTTGACTGCTGCTTCCATGGGCATTGATTGTTGATCCAAGTAAACTGATATCCTTGACAACTTCAATATTTTCTCCATTTATCATGATGTTATGAGGATTTTTGTTTTCTTTATGTTGAGGTGTAATTCATACTGAAGGCTGTAGAATTTGATCTTCATCAGTAAGTGCTTCAAGTCCTCTTTACTTTCAGCAAGCAAGGTTATGTCATCTGCATATCACATGTTGTTAATGAGTCTTCCTCCAATCCCGATGCCATGTTCTTCTTCATATAGTCCAGCTTCTCAGATTATTTGCTCAGCATACATATTGAATAAGTATGGTGAAATGATACAACCCTGACGCAGACCTTCCCTGATTTTCAACCGTGCAGTATTCCCTTGCTCTGTTCGAATGACTTCCTCTTGTTCTGTGTACAGGTCCCACATGAGCACAGTTAATTATTCTGAAATTCCTGTTCTTCACAATGTCATCCATAATTTGTTGTGATCCACACGGTTTAATGTCTTTGCATAGCCAAAAAAAAAAAAACCTGGTAAATGTCTTTCTGGTACTTACTGAACATGTACTATGAGAAAAGCCTTCTCAGAAATATATGAAATGAGCACTGCTCCCCAAGAGGGTACATTCAAGTTGGTAGGCAATCGATGTCTGTGTACAGGTGTCTTAGTTTCCTAGTGCTGCTGTAACAGAAATATCACAAGTGGGTGGCTTTAAAGAACAGAAAGTTATTTTCTCACAATTTGTTGCTGTATGCTGTCGAGTTCCACAGTTTAGGAGGCTAGAAGTCCAAATTTAGGGCGCTAGGTCTAGGGAAAATCTCTCTGTCTGCTCTGGGAGAAAATTCTTGTCTCAGCTTCTTTAGTCTTCTTCTCAGCATTCCTTGGAAATCTCCACGTGGCATCTATCTTTCCGCCCCTTGTGCTTGCTTGCTTCTGTGCTAAATCTGTTCTTTGATATCTCAAAAGTGATTGGTTTAAGATACACCCTGCAGTGATATGGCTCCATTAGCATAACAAAGAAAACCCTTTTCCCAAATTAGATTACATCCACAGGTGTAGGGGTTAGGATTTACAACACATATTTTGGAGGGTAGGGGAACATAATTACATCCATAACAACAGGTAAGTGCTAAAGTGGGTGCTGGAGGCTATTAATCCTACTGATGAGAAGGGAAATGGGGGAGGGCTACAAGGGTGGGAAGGCTTCCTGAACAAGAAGATGAAACAAACCTTGGACTTGAACCAACAGACAGAATGGTAATGGACAGGGGGAGGATGGGGCATTTTTGACTACAGAGGGAAGTCAGAGGCAGGACTAGAAAGGTACTCTCCTAGAACAGCCCTTTCTTTCTAGTCTGTCTTGTTTGGAAGCTCTGCTGAAACCTGTCTACCATGGCTGACTCCACTGGTATTTGAAATACCAGCGGCATAACTTCCAGCATCATAGCAACACGTAAGCCACCACAGTATGACAAACTAACAGGTGGGAGGAGGAGTTAAATATTAGATATTGTTTATTGTATATTCCTAGGCATTTAGCATAGTACTTTGCACATCCATAGGTCTCAAGTGCTAAAAGAGTGAATGAATAGATGTTCCATTTTTCAATAAATGAAAACAATTTATCATCCCTCAATACCACATAATTGCAGAGGTCCTGCAGGACTCTTCGTCTGTTTTATATGGGAACCAAATGTCATCTGATTCCCTCTTCTATCTCCTCTTACTTTTACTCAGGACCAGTATAAATCCATTCTCTACCTTTGAGAGAATTGGAAATAGGTGATGCAGCCCACGTGGGAACATGGTTTGGCAGGCAGAGCTTGCTCAAGAATTCAACCCCCCTGGGATCCTTGGCAAGGATGCCACCATTAGTAGTAGACACCACCCTTCATGGTAACTCTTTCCCTTTTTTTTGGATAATGTCTTCACTGATAGTGCACCATTACCCATGCTGCCCTTTGTTTGCCAACTCATCTGACCTATTTCCCCACCAATGCCCTTGGTACCTATTCAGGACATAACCATCCTTCTCTGGGCTCCTGAATATTGGCCAAGGGAATCCAAACTTTGTGCTGGTGGCCTGGAATGAAATCTCCTTTAGCGGTCCCATCATTCTAGCCAGAAGATATCAGTTCCAAGATTGTGTCCTCCCAGGCTTACCTCTCCCTTGACTGCTCCTTATGCCTAGAATCACTCTGGTAGAGAGATAGTCCAGTGGTATTCTCAGAGTTGATATTGTCGCAGCATTCCCACTGCCTGCAAGCAGAACCTCTGGTGACTAAGTGCTCTAGACCAGTTATTGCCAAACTGGAGCTTGCACAAGGGAAAATCAAGAAAACCAAAGACACAAGGGAAAGATTAGTCCAAAGGACTAATGGGTCACAAGTACCACAGCCTCCACCAGGCTGAGTCCAGCACAACCAGATGGTGCCCGGCTATCACCATTGACTGCTCTGACAAGGATCACAGTAGAGGGTCCCGGACAGAGCTGGAGAAAAATGTAGAACAAAATTCTAGCTCACATAAAAAAAAATTAAACCACTGCATAGAAAAAACAAAATGAGACTAGAAGTTAAATTTGGCCTCCAGAGGACTGGTTTGTCATGTTTGGTCTACAGCAGTGGTTCTCAAAGGGGCGTCCCCAGAACAGCAGAATCAGGCCAGTAAGTCTGGTCTCCACAGCTGTGCCATCAGAACTAGTGATAGCAGAGTTAACTGGGAGTAAAATGCAGTTCATATTCAAGGCCATCCAAAGCATCCTTATGATAGAGCCCACCTATACTTGAAGTCTAATTTATGAGATTTTGTTCTACCTGAATTTTCTTCCAGCGTTATTATTGCCTAGTAATCCAGGGTTAGAAAAATCAGTCAGTTCACTTAAAAGAAGAGCTTTCTATAAGGTTTACACAGGCTAGATATGAGTTGTGATATTTTGTTCAGTGGACTTTTTTTTCTCTTCCCCTGTTTGACTGAGATGGAGTTGCTTCAACACTGTAAGTACTTCAAGAAATGCGGTGTGCAGAGTGCATAAATTTCAGGAAATCGACATGTCTTAATCCTCATAACTCAAATTGTGCTCTGAGGACCAGGGGCCGTGACACTACCCGGGAAAAGCAAAAGCCAAACCCATTGTTGTCAAGTCAATTCTAACTCATGGCAACCCCAACTGTTACAGAGTAGAAGTGCTCTATAGTGTTTTCTTGGCTATAATCTTTACAGAAGCAGATTGCCAGGCCTTTCTTCCATGGTGCCACTCAGTGCCACCTTTCAGTTAATGGTCCAGCACAAACCATTTGCGGTACCCACGGACCTCACTACCTGGGAGCCTGTCACAAATGCAAAATCATAAGCCCAGATTAGCCAAATCAGAGTCTGCAGTATAACAAGATGTCCAGTGATTTGTTTGAAAAATGACAGTGGGAGAAACACTGCTCTAAGCCAAGTTTTAGAGGTAGAAAAATACGGGCTGTCAAAAAAAAAAAAAAAAAAAACGGGCATCATTGCTACTTTGATAAAAAGGAAACTTTGGAAAAGTCTGGAACCCTTTCAAAATAAATATGAAAATATTTCATGAACCCACACATGATATGTATTAGTGTTCATCTATTTTTAAAAATCATATGATGAGTAATTCTTTTAAATGAATGTATACATTATTAATTAGATCATCTGCAAAAAAATGGAAAATATTTTACACATTTATATGTGTAAGATAATATTTTTCCAGCTCGATGAGCAATGCTTGCACACATAGGTTCTCACAGCCGTTGTTGTAACTTCACAACCCACAGACTGGGAACTACTGGTCTAGAGAAATAAAGATTAACAAATCATTACGTTATAGGATTCATTTCTCTCCTATGTAAGAGATCTACAGCAATTAAAGATGATGTACCCCCAAAAGATTTCAAATGATGGTTTGTGTCCAACTTCCAAACCTATAGTCAAACTCTGGTGGGAATCACCTAGAAACTTGCTGGCCTAGTTACCTAGTGGGTAATACCACAAGTGGGTGGTTTTAAAGAACAGGAATTTATTGTCTCACAGTTTAGGAGGCTAGAAGTCCAAATTCAGGACTTTGACCTAGGTAGGGGAAGGCTTTCTCTGTCAGCTCTGGGGAAAGATCTTTGTCTGTTTCAGCTTCCATACTTGGGTTCCTTGGTGATCTTCATGTGGCATCTGTTTTCCCCAGTTTGTCCTTGCTTCTCTCTGTGTCTTGTCTAATTCTGATCTTTTTATATTTCAAAAGTCATTAGGTTTAAAGACACACCTATACTGATATGGCCTCAGTAACCTAACAGGAAAACCTTATTCCCAAATGGGATTACATTCACTTCTTTTTTGGGGGTGGGGGGGGCAGGCTGGGGAGGTGGGCGCACAATTCAATCCGTAGCACTTGACAACAACAATAACAAGGCCCAGACCCTCTCCTACTTCAATATGCTTGGGTTCTTTATCAGCAATCCAGGTAGTTTTGACAAACATCCAAGCTTGAAAACCACTGCTCTAGAGCTGAGTTGCTCAACCTCGGCACTGTTGACCGTGTTGTTAGGTACCGTTGAGTTGGTTCCTATTCATAGCGACCCAATGTACAACAGAATGAAACACTGCCCAGTCCTGCCCCATCCTTACAATCATTGTTATGCTTGAGCTCATTGTTGTAGCCACTGTGCCAGTCCATCTCGTTGAGGGTCTTTCTCTTTCACTGACCTTCTACTTTATCAAGCATGATGTCCTTCTCCAGGGACTAGTCCCTCCTGATAACACATCCAAAGTGCGTGAGATGAAGTCTCACCATCCTTGCTTCTAAGGTGCATTATGGCTGTACCTGTTCCCAGACAGATTTGTTCATTCTTCTGGCAGTCCGTGGCATATTCGATATTCTTTGCCAATACCACAATTCAAAGGCGTCAATTCTTCGGTCTTCCTTATTCATTGTCCAGGTTTTGCATACATATGAGGCAATTGAAAATACCGTGAGTTGGATCAGGTGTACCTTAGTCCTCAAAGTGACATCTTTGCTTTTTAACACTTTAAACAGGTCTTTTGGAGCAGATTTACTCAATGCAATCTGTCGTTTGCTTTCCTGACTGCTGCTTCCATGGCTGTTGATTATGGATCCAAGTAAAATGAAATCCTTGACAACTTCAATCTTTTCTCTGTTAATCATGATGTTGCTTATTTGTACAGTTGTGATGATTTTTGCTTTCTTTATGTTGAGGTAGGTGCAATCCATACTAAAGGCTGTAGTCTTTGATGTTCATCAGTAAGTGTTTAAAGTCCTCTTCACTTTCTGCAAGCAAGGTTCTGTTATCTGCATATTGAAGGTTATTCATGAGTCTTCCTCCAATCCTGATGCCCTGTTCTTCTTCATACAGTCCAGTCCAATTGATGTTGGGAAAGAATAATTATTTGCTGTGGGGGCTGTCCAGTGCATTGTAGGATACTAAGAAGCATCCCCGACCTCTGCCTACTAGATGCCAATAGTACCCCCCTCCCTCCTGTCTTGACAACCAAAAATGTCTCCAGATATTGCCAAATGGCCCCTGAAATGGAAGAGGGAAATCGCCTCCAGCTGAGAGCCACCAGCCTACAGGATGAAATAAGAATTATATGTCTGATTCTTAGTTTGTTTGAGATATGCACAGGACCACCAGACCCAGAAGAACTGGGGGCTTTGCTCATCCACAGCAAATGTCACAGGTTCTGCCTGGTGGTACCGGCAATCATATGTCCCAGACTATAAAAAATTCTAGTCTTTTCTGATGTTGATACATTCGTACAAACCCAGCTAAATGATTCAAACATACTTGGTGGTTTGAGTTCAATTTGGAGGCACTGCAGGCCCAACCAGACATTTGTCTTATGTCAGAGCCTACACATTTGTCACATGAAAAGCAGACCATTATATATCCCTTTAAAAAAAAGTCTTTTCTCAAGCCAATTTTCAACTATGTTTCAACTATGTTTGAAAATTATATTCCGCAAAGATGAAAAACATACATTTTCATTTTGTTTCAAATTAGCACAGTAAACAGCTGGCTCTCTTCTTTCAAGTGGAGGCTTTAGTTCCATTTGTTAGCTCCGTTTCTGATATTTCACCTATCCTTTATTTACTTAACAGAGTTTGACAGGAAATTCTCAGAGAGATAATATATCTCCATTAATAGGGTGACTTGGGGAACATATTCTAAGGTTTCAAGTGGACTGCAACAATAACTTATATCTCTGACATTTTTGTCAGCTACCATCCCATTAATAGCATCCAATAGAGCCTTCCCTCAATCCACGAAGTCTTAGGAGTGTTTTGTGGCAAAGTACACTTTTGTATTTTTCAGAAGAAGCAGGCCCATTATACCATTATTGCTAGATAATGGTACAAATTAAAAAGGCTTGTGAGAAAGGCAACCTGATCTCCATAAAAAAGAAGTCTTCTGACATAAATCAGACCACTATAAAGAGTAAAAATGAATCAAGCTGTGTTTCTGGGTGGATCTCAGGATTTGAGAGTTTAAAGCGTCTTCTTCCTCAAGGTTGCCAGTTGGTATTGAACTTAAACATGTGTAAAGAGAAGTCTCTTCCCTGAAATGTAAACTCTTCCATTGGCCTATTTTGACAGTGGCTCTCACTGGACTATTGGAAGTAGCACCGGAGATAGAAGTTCCTCATGTTAATAAACAAAAATGCACTTTGTTCTTTGCAAGACATCAGAAAAGAGCTTTAAAAATAGCCAGAGTCTCATCTATTAGAAATCCCTTTACCTGTTAATAGCTTTTTACGCTGACATTCCAAAAATCCCGGAATGAAGTAAAGGGGTGTTGTGATGGAGTCCCTTGTGTGGTACAAACAGCAACACGTTCAGCTGCTAACTGAAATGTTGGAGGTTTGAGTCCACCCAGAGGTGCCTCAGAAGAAAGGCCTCATGATCTGCTTCCAAAAAATCAACCATTGAAAATCCTATGGAGCACAGTTCTATTCAGACAAACCTGGGGTCACTATGAGTGAGCGTCAACTCAACAACAACCAGTAATGGTACTGTGATGGTTAATTTTATGTGTTACCTTGGCTAGGCTGTGGCATCCAGTTCTGTAGTCAAACATGAGTCTAGATGTGGCTGCGAAGGTATTTTGTAGATGTGGTTAACATTTACAACCAGTTGACTCTAATTAAAGAAATTATCCTCCATAATGCGGTGGGCCTCATCCACTCAGTTGAAGGCCTTAAGAGCAAAAAATGAAGTTTCTCAGATAAGGAATTCCACATCAAGACTGCAACATAGATATCCTGCCCAAGTTTCCAGGCCGGCAGACTTGAGACTTTCTAGTCCCCACAACTGTGTGTGCCAATTCCTTAAACACACACACACGCACACATACACATATATAGAGAAAATCCCCTATTGAGTCTGTTTCTCTGGAGCACCTGACTAATACAGGTGTCCTATATCAATGTTTTTACTGCTATATTATAGGGATCCAAGGAAAGATAAAAATTTCCCATCTACCAGGTGCTTCTACAATTACTCATGGCCCCAATTCTGTCTAAGAAACACTTTCAGTAATTGGTAATGCCAGGGAGATGGTATGAGGTAACAATGCAATTTATAGCAGAGAGATAAAACCTAGATGGAAGAACACTTGCTTTATAATACTATTAATATAAAAGTAATTATGAGGGGTGGTTCTAATTAGAATCAAGATAGAATGGCCAGACTAGAGAGCTTCCTAGGGTTGGAACTTTATTCTTTGGCTTGAAAAGTTACATGCTTTTTCAAAGTAGGATGTTAAAATCTTTGTTTTTAAGATGGTGCCATTTAAAAGTCAATTGAAGTTGATTATCTCCTCCATATCTGTAAAACCACCTAGAAGAGAAAGTGTGTACTTTACACAGTTATATATTCCATGGTACATATTAAGTATGTAATATGTGTATGTACCTGTCTTTTTCAGGTCTATATTAAGTATATTTTCGTTCCAAGTAAACACTTAAAATTTGTGTTTTGGTTGAAAACACTAAAATAAACCTTTACCAAATTTAAATAAGTTTTAAAAATGCATTTGAGGCTAAATACAAAAGTAGACATTTCATTCAACTTAATGTAAAAATGATTGTTTCTTTAAAAACAAACAAAAATCTCAGTTGCCTTTGAAAGGCAATTGTTCAGAAAGTTAGTCTCTGTAAATCTACAACATAATCCCTAACCAAAAAAGAAAAAAAATTCCACAAAGAGAACAAAACAAAAACCTAAGGAGCTCTGATTACCTAAAATAACTGTCACAGCTCTGTCCTCTAAACTTATTCATATCTTAAAATGTTATTCCAGAATTATTGACTCTTACTTAACAAATAATTCTAACCATCTGGTTATTCGGCTATTGCAAATGATAAACAATAATGGAATTGGTGAAAGTATTCAAAGCAGATACAGTAAGTGCACAAATTACTGTAAACAAGCAGTCATTGAGAAAGAAGAGAGAACATTTTGAAGTAAATGTTGAACATTTATGGATATCATCAAGAAAATCCAGTCTCATGTTCTGTATCTTCAGCTATAGAAAGTCAGAGGAACCGCTAGGAAAACATCTATTGAAAATATTAATTATAAACAGTATTAAATTACTTCTTAAGGAAAAAAAGGTCTTCAATTAGGTGGCCATTCTACTTCTGTGTAGCACATATTATCCCTCAGTCTTTCAGATGTGTGATTTTAGCTGCCAAAAAATAACATTCAATTTTGAAACACTTTTTTAAATTAATTTTTTCTTATTAGAAAATTCTTATGAATGTAAATGGGCTTGTCTGTGATCTGTGTTGATATTTAAGGTGCTTATAACCATATGGAAAAAAAGATGAAAATTCCTGTTTACGTTTCTTGAACATTTTACATATTTTTTAAAGTTCAAATTTTTTAATGTTAATAAAGTGTTCTTGTTTATAGTGCACATAAATATGTTTCCCAGAAAAGTAATTTTAATAATGTCTGTCTGCTTGAGTTGAAGCAATCCGTTGAACTAAGCTTCTAATGTGGTACTGGAGGCTTGAATACCATACAAGGCAAGGCGAGTCATTAAACCACCTTCCTTGTGCCTAAGTAATAGCTAGTCACTAACTCATTCGTCTGAGATTTAGTTATCTCTGCAGACCTGCGGATAAACAGTATATGAAATCTTAAGGTTTTTTTTTTTCCTCTTCACAGTTTCAGCCACCACCTAGAGGTCGTAATCTAGGAGACTTGCAAGCAAGTATAGCTGGCGTGTGTTTTTTTCCGTCATATGCAACATTTCAAAATTTGTTTCTGGATTTGAGTGCCTTCGAGCAACGTATAAAGGGCCCTGGTGGCACACTGGTTAAGGGCTGGGCTGCTAACCAAAACGTTGGCAGTTTGAACCCACAAGCTGCTCTGCATGAGAAAGATGGGGCAGTCTGCTTCTTTAAAGATAACAGCCTTGGAAACACTATGGGGCAGTTCTACTCTGTCCTACAGGGTCGCTGTGAGTCAGAATCTGTTTTGCTGCAATGGTTTTTGCTGTTGTTCGTTTGTTTTGGAGGCAACGTGTGAGATTCAAGTTGTCCTCAGTCCCCACTGCTCTTTACTGTCTTACCCAGGCTGCTTTGCTCTTTTACATTTGCTGTCTTCCCCACCTTGAAGGGGCTTTTGCCTCTGGCTACAATATATTCTTTAATTAACCATCAGTGACAAAAGGTGCCAATTTCATCTGCATTGCAGTATTAAATCTTGCTACTTGGAGAGGCCTTCAGATCTCCTTCAAATGGGTATGGAAATGCAACCACCTGGATTAATTTTCCTCCAGTCAAAACCTCACCAGAGAAGCCCAGGCTATCCCAGGAAAACTCCAGATACCTCCCATAACTGGGTAGGAAAGGGTACCCATAATGAACATGCCTGGGAGTCCTCTCTGCTCTCTCCAGCACTGGGTACCATAACATGAAGCCACTGAGCTTGCTGAGTATACACTGTTTTAGGACATGCCCGTAGCGCTAATGAGCAGACGCAGAGACAGTTATTGAGTTTACTGAGAATATCTGGCCCAGCATGGGACATAACCTCGTGCAGTCATCTTGAGAATATTGCAGGAGAAAGTAGAGCACAGAATTTAACACTGGAAATTAGAAGTTGATCCTACTTCTTAGACAAAATTGAGATTGACAAAATTGAGGTTTATCTACATAAACCCTTAAACAAAGATATGGTTCTGAATCAAAATTAGGGAACTGGAAAAAAAATGAAGTTGAGGATTTGGCACTGTTTAATTTCTTAAAGGAAACTCTTCAAAGGGAAAAGAACCAGCTAAAGAAAGACATACGTGATCAGCTCTCTTCCTGTGCTCTTTTGGGCTGATTGCTGGCAAAGCCCCACTTGGGCCACATATTTGCTTGAGAAGATGACTTCTACAAATTCTATAACTTCTCAGATCATTTCCAGTTTAAATTTGGGTTCCAATCCCCCAAACCACTTAATTTTCCATGGGCTACTGAACGAAGGGTTTCTTGACAAGTCATTCCAGAATTTGAATTGGTTCTCTAGGAAATGCTGACCTGGGATCATTTCTCCATTGCTGAGCTCCATCTGATCTGTATGAATAGTAGGTTACAGGCATTTCCTGGTTTAGAAAGGAGATGTGTTCCTAACTGTGCCTTTCAGTTGAATTGTCAGTTGGTAACAGGTGCACACGGTTCTTATTGTTTAGCCTTACTTTCACAGCTGCTAACCAAAAGATAGGCAGTTTGAATCCACCAGCTGCTCCTTGGAAACCCTATCGGGCAGTTCCGCTCTGTCCCATAGGGTCGCTATGAGGCGGAATCAACTCAATGGCAATGGGTTCAGGTTTTTTTGGGTTTTCTTTTTTTAGTACAAGAAGACTTTTCAGTGATTTAAAAGCTTTATGTGCAGCAAGTGAAGGTGATTCTGCTGAAGAATTTGTTTTGAGGAGGGGTTGGTGCAGTCGTTTCAAAGTGAGAGCAAATTTGTGTAACTTGAAAGGTAATTACAAGTTGTCCAACTTTCCGTAAGTTGGACGTTCATAACCCAGGGACTGCCTGTACATAAAAGAAATCACAGGCTAGTTTAAATAGATCACTTCATAATGTGTGTGCATAAAGACACTTTTCTGTGGCAGTGTCTCCCAGTGGTTTGTGAAGGTCTAAAATAATAATCATTATTATTATTGCTTTGGGCCCATTTCAAAAGCAGGAGGCAACTCCAAGGACCTCAGAATTCTGCCTGGGGGTTACACATTTCAGCTACATGCTGACCACAACATAGTTTCACAAAGGCCTCATTTAATAAATGAGTTTATTAAGGTGGCAGGTACAAAGATCAGCACACAGAAATCAATCATATTTCTATAAATTAACAATGAACACGCAGAAACGGAAATGAAAGATTCTTGTTATTGCTGTTGAGTTGATTCTGACGCATGGCAACCCCTTGTGTGCAGAGTAGAACTTCTCTATAGGGTTTTCAAGGTCGTGGGCTTTTCGAAGCAGATCACCAGGGTTATCTTCTGGGTGCCTGTGGGTGGGTTCTAACCGCCAACCTTTCAGCCGGTAGTTCAGTGCTTAACCATTTGCACCGCCCAGATACAATACCATCTGTAATTACTCCAAAGGAAATTAAATACTTAGGTATACACTGAACCGAGCATCTGCCAGATCTGTATGCTTAAAATGACACAACACTGATGAAAGAAATCAAAGAGGACCTAACAGATGTGGAGACATAGTGTGCTGATGGATTGGAAGATGTAAAGTAGCAAAGATGGTGATTTCTCCCCAAGTTGGTCTACAGGTTTAACGTAATTTCTATAAAAATACCAACAAGCTCATTCTAAAATTTATATGGGAAGGCAAGGTCCCTACCGAGAAGAAAGTGAGGGAATTATTCTATTTGATATTAAGGGTTACTGTATAACTATAGTAATCAAGACAGTGTGGTATTGGTGGGGGAATAGACACACAGATCAGTGGAACAGAATAGAGAACCCAGAAATAGACGCCCCACAGATAGGCCCAACTGATTTTTGACAAATGTGGAAAGCCGATTCACTAAGAAAAGACAACCTTCGCAACAAATGGTGCTAGAGCAATTGGATATTCACAGGCAAAAGAGCAAACGTCAGCATAAACCTCACACCTTATATAAACGTTAACTCAAAAGGGATCATAGACTTAAACGTAAAACTATAAAACTTTTCGAAAAACACGTAGGAGACAATCATCTGGATCTAATCACTAAGCAAAGAGTTCTTAGACTTGATACCAAAAGCATGATTCATAGAAGGAAATATTAATAAATTAGGGCTCAGAAAAATTATAAGCTTTTGCTCTGTGAGAGCCCGGGTGAAAAAGATGAAAAGAGAAGCTATGGGAGAAATTATCTGCAAATCACATATCAACAAAGGACTGGTATCTAGCATAGATTTCAAAAAAAAAAGCCAACAAAAAGCTCAATAGTACAAAAACAATGAATGCAATTAGAAAATGGGCAAAAGATATGAACAGAGAGTTCACCAAAGATGATACACAAAGGCAAATAAGCACATGAAAAGTGTTCAACATGATTAACATTTAGGGAAATGCAAATTAAAACTACAAGAAGATATCACTACCAAAAAAAAACCCCTTTGCCCAACTCATAGGAACCCTATAAGACAGAATAGAACTGCCCCATAGGGTTTCCAAGGAATGGCTGGTGGATCTGAACTCCTGACCTTTTGGTTAGCAGCTGAGCTCTTAACTACTGCACCACCAGGGCTCCACACCTACCAAAATGGCTAAAATAAAATGGAAATTAATAATAGCAATACCAAATGCTAGTGAGGACGCTCAGAAACTGGATCACTCATACGTTCCTGGTTGTAAAATGGTGTAATTGCTCTGGAAAACAGTTCTGTGGTCTCTAAAAAAAACAGAACGAGTAACTGCCATACCACCCAGCAACTGCAGTCCTGGGCGTTTGTTCCAGGGAAATGAAATTTTGTGTTTACATACAAACCTGTACATGAAGGTTTGTAGCAGCTTTATTTGTAACAGTCAATAACTGGAATCAGCCCAGATGTCCCTCAACAGGTGAATGGTTAAATAAACTGTGGTATATTTACACCATGGAATAGTACGCAGTCATAAAAAGGAACAAATGATTTATATGTACAACAACCTGGATGAATCTCCAGGCAGTTATGCTGAGTGAAAAAGCAAATCCTAAAGGTTACAAACTACATAATTCTACGTACATAATATTTTTGAAATGGCAAATTTTTAAAATGGAGGACAGATTGCCAGAAATTAGAGATGGGAATGAGAGAGTGGTAAGAGTGGTTAAAAAAGGGCAACATGAGGGACCTTTGCGGTTTGGGAACTTTTCAGTATCTTGACTGTGGTGGTGGATACCTGAATCTACACGGGTGATAAAACTGTATAGAACTTAATACACATATACACGCCCAAATGAAGACAGGTAAAGCTAAGGAGGTCTGACTAAGGTTACTGGATTATATCAATTAATAATCTCCTGGTTGTGCTATTATAACTAAAATTGCATAAAATGTTACCACTGGGAAAGAATGAGCAAAGGGTACAAAGGATCTCTCTGTATTATTTCTTATAACCACATAGGAATCTACAAATATCCCAATACAATTGTTAATTTTAAAAAATAAGAAATTAAGAGTTCAAGAGACCCGCCCCAGGAATGGGAATTTAGGAACCAAAAAGTAGGTGTTTAACTAGAAGATCTTTGTTATGGATTGAATTATTTCCCCTTTCCCCCCACCCCCCACCCCCACCCCCACCTCCCGGCATATGTGTTGACATCTTAACCCCTGTACCTGTGGAAGTAATCCTGTTTGGAAATAGGGTTTTCTTTGTTATGTTAATGAGGCCATGTCAGCATAGGGTGTGTCTTAAACGTAATCATTTTTGAGCTATAAAAAGAGCAGATTAGGCACAGAGACAAGCAAGCAGGAATGGGGGAAAAATAGATGCCACAGGAAACTCTTCAAGGAACCCAGAAATAAAAGGATTAGAGAAGCTGAGATAAGGATTTTCCCCCAGAGAGACAGAGATCGAGCCTTCCTCTAGAGCCAGTGCCCTGAATTCAGACTTCTAGGATCTTGAACTATGAGAAAATAAATTTCTGTTCTTAAAGCCATCCACTTGTGGTATTTCTGTTACAGCAGCACTAAGAAACTAAGACAATTATTGATAAAGATAGGATCAATATGATAGATCTTACTAGTCATTATGACACTTCTCTATTTTATAGATTTTATTGACATCTACTTTAAAACCCTGACCTGTCAGTGATGTGCTCCAGGAATTTTTAAAACTGCTCATCCCTCTCTGTTAGTTTGTTCCTTGTAATGACATGGTTTTTGCCTCTGTGAGCTCAAACTAAAAGGGCAAACACAAACCACAGCCACCGTGCAGGGGGGTAAACGGCCTATCTATATTTGTATATTCGGGCACAAACTAATAAAAATGACTCTTCTCCATCTCATTCTTCTTTAAAGGCTGTGCATAAACTTTGATGTTGACATTTTTAACTTCATGCTGTAGCTTCTCTGAATCCCACCACTTCGAGAGAAGACTCAACTCTTCCCTGGTGAAACTGATCTTGATATTAATTCTTCCTTTTCATAGATATTTACAGAACACCTACAAGCATGTGTCTGGCATTGGGCTGGGCTAACCTCAACATCCCCCACCACGACTCCACACAAATGGCCACGTGCCCAGATCCAGCAAGGGAGCTGTTGAAGTGTTCTGAGTTTGCTTTGGTTTGCTCCTAGATAAAGGCATTTTTGAAGTCCCGAGGAAACCCTTCTGTTCTTCCATATTGAACGTAGAACTGAAGTGTGGCTGGTTGGCTATGACAGGTGCATTGAACAACAACAGTAGTAACAATAGTAATAGGAGCTCACCTTTATTTAGTTCTCACTTAGTACCAGGCACTGTGTTAAACACATAGGCCATCTCATTTATTCCCACCCATCAGGAACCATTTTGATTCTCATTTTACAGGTGGGGAAACTAAGACATAAAAATTAAGTAATTAGTGCATGGCCACAGAGCTAGAATATAGTGTGGCTGAGATTAAAACCAGCAATCTGAACCCAGAGCCCATTCATTGGACCACCATGATGTACTCTCTATGAGTTTTCTAAGGGAACTTCTCAACCATCTGTTCTGAAGAGGTGTGTTTCTTTTGGGTAGGTTCTACATGATGGTGTCATTTTAATAAACCCTAAATGATGCTGAGGATTCCCATACATTGAATACAGGCTCAAATGTGCCTCCTGTCTTAGCACCTCATTAAGGGTTGGTTTAAAATATCCTAGCCATGTTGTACTGTCATAGACTTTACTGTACCTGTGGTCTTGAAATAGCTTGAATTCTTCCTTAGAGAACCCACCTACCAAATAGTAGCATTTGTGCAGGCTGGATAAAACCTCAGGAAAAAATATCTTCCTGCATTCATGGATTCTAATTCAACAATTTGCTTCAATAAATGACTGTTGAATTTCTACTCTCTGTAAGGTACAAAGAATTGGGAATATCGGGGTCAACTAGCGCTTATATTCTATAAGGAGAAAAAGACAACAAACGATGGACAAGTAAGTGCATACCAGGAGTTAAAGTTGGGAGAGGTGGGATTGAGAAATGGGCGTGCAGATGCTATTTTACATAAGATCATCGGGGAAAGCTTCTCTGATAAATTCACTTCTGACATTTACCAAAAGGAAGTGAGAGAATGAGTCATAAAAGTATCTGGGAGAAAAACATTTTCAGAGAGTGACAACAGCCAGGAGCCCTGGTGGCTTTTGTTTAAGAGCTACAGCTTCTAACCAAAAGGTAGGCAGTTCAAATCCACCAGCCACTCCTTGGAAACCCTATGAGGCAGTTCTGCTTTGTACTAGGGTTGCTATGAGTCTGAATTGACTGAGGGGCAATGGGTTTGGTTTTTTGGGGGCGAACAGCCAGTGCAAAAATCATCAAGTGGGATTGTGTTTGGTGGGTTAGAGAAACTGTAAGGAAGCTTGTGTAGCTTGAGCTGAGTAAGCAAGGAGGAAAGAAATAGACAAAGTCATAGAAGAGGTGAGAGCATATCAGGCAGGTGAGGCCTCATGGGTCACTGTAAGAGCATTGACATGGACTCCAAGTTGGGAAGTCACTGGTGGGTACTGAGCGGAAGAAAGACATGATCCAACTTATCTTTTGAAAGAATCACCCTGGTTGCTGAATTAGGTACACACTGTAGGAGACAATGGCTGAAGAAGAAGTCCAACTAGGAAATCATTGCAATAGCCCTGGCAAGAAATAATGATTCTGTGGAGGTTGGGAGGTGGGGTCAAGCTGTTAACATTATTTTGAGGCAACACAATTTGCCCGTGAATCTAACATAGGGTTTGAGAGGATGAGTGATCTTAAGGATAATGCCAAGATTTTTTGGCCTAAATCTGGAGGTTGAATTAATACTTTCAGCAATTTTTTTGTGTGTGAATTTGAATGAGTGGGTGAAAATGATGTCTAAGCTGAGGTCTGAAGAAGAACAGGAGTTAGCCAAGCCAAGGATGAGGTGGGAGGAAAGTGATCCAGCTTTGCCTGAGCCTGTGTGCAAGCAGAGAGATGAGATGGCATGGCCGACAGGGCACAGAAAGCTACTGAATGCTGCTGATGTAGTTAGCAAAGTGTGACACACGTCACCCGAGCTCCACTACACACACAGCTGTCTGTTAGTGTCAGGCTTACCATCTTCCTGCCCGCTATCCAAATTAACCCGTACAATGTCTGTTTTCTCCGATTCCAGTACTGCCTTGGTTAACTGATATTTATTGAGAGCTTGATGTGTGTCAAGCAGTATTCTAGGTACTGGGAAGAGTTGGGGAAAAAAGGCAGACAAAGTGTTAGTGACACAGCCCGTTTATGTGAAGACTTAGAAATTCACTCATTATTTATTCATCCATCCAACAAATAGTTATTGAGCATCTACTATGTGCCAGGCACATATCTAAGCATTGGAGATATGTAATGGACCAAGTAAAAATCTCTAAATTGATGGGGAAGAGAGACAATGAAAAAATAAGCCAAATATAGAATTGGTTGAGTAATGACAAAGGCTAAGGGGAAAAAAATGAACTAAGAAAAGAAGAGGGTGGTAGTTGTAACTTTAAATAAGTTGGCCAAGGAACACTCCCTGACATGGAGACATTTGGGTCAAGTCTGAAGGACATAAGGATTGTCTAATCCTTACCTCCATCTTAAAGAATATGAATGTGCAAATGCTTTAGATGATCATGCATTTTCCTTCCTTAATCATTATTAAGTAACTGCTTGTGCCAGGTATTATGCTAGGCACTGATGACAAGATGGAGAATAAAATCATCACTGGCTTCAGGGAGCTTCAGGTTTGATGGGGATGATGGACAAGTCAAGAAGCACTTAGGGAACAGTGTCATAGTTCATAAGGGAAGAATTGACTACTATTGTGAGAGCATGTAGGAAGAACGTTGCTCAGTATAGCTTGTACTTAAAGATGAAAGAAGATATTCCCAAGGGATGGAGCTTGAGAGGCGGGCAGGGCCATATCCCGAAGGTCTGTCTTCAAACCAGAGCTGTATACTCATGTCACACCTGGAGATGCAGACTTAAAGGCTCAGGGTGGTGTAGAGGTTAGTAAGCAGCCTTTACATGTTGGGCTGAGCTGCCGTACCAGGGAGGAGCACCCTTCAAAGTTGTGCAATGTCTTGGTTGCAGGAACACTTCAAAATTTGCCGCTAATTGTTTCTGCCCCTTGCCAGAATCTATACAAATTAAGTAAATAAAAGTCTATTGGCACAAAGGAAGGTAGAGAAAGGTACAAGGTCAGTGACATGGCAGATGGCCTTTCTGGAAGGCCCTTTTGCTTCTCTTCTGCCCTAGTGACTGAATGTAGAAATCTGTGACTACAGCAGCAGTCTCCAAAGAGGACCCAGTTCAAGAAAATCCATTGGGATGCTGGAAAAAATTCACATATACACACACACTCGTATATACGTATAAAAGAAAAAGAAAGAGATTACGTTGTCAATTACATTGATAGTGAAAAAATACACACACATATGTTTATATATATATAGATATACAGTCACGTGCAGCATAGCACACGTTCGGGCAACGTCTGACTGCATATATGTTCGTGGTCCCATAGGGTTATAATAGCATTCAGAAATCCCAGTTGGAGAATAGGACCTAACCGGGCAAAGCGAATGAAACAGCTTCCTGCACGAAAAACGTGTATCTCGTGTCTCTTTTATACAAAGCGATTGTGCTACCAGGCATATCAATGGTACAGTACGTATATAACCTATAATACATACGTCTTGATAGTCAGAAGTGCCTACGTTACTGACTTATGTATGTACTTATGTATGTACTTTCTATCTTTTTTTGTTATTGTTATTGTACTTTAGATGAAGGTTTTCAAAACAAACTAGCTTCTCATTAAACAATTAGTACACATACTGTTTTGTGACATTGGTTACCAACCCCACGACATGTCAACACTCTCCCTTCTCGATCTTGGGTTCCATATTACCAGCTTTCCTGTCCCCTCCTGCCTTTTAGTCCTTGCCTCTGGCCTGGTGTGCCCCTTGAGTCTCATTTTGTTTTATGGGCCTGTCTAATGTTTGGCTAAAAGGTGAACCTCAGGAGTGACTTCATTACTGAGCTACAAGGGTATCCTGGGGCCATACTCTCAGAGTTTCTCCAGTGTCTGTCAGGCCAGTAAGTCTGGTGTTTTTTTTTATGTTTGTTTTGGTTTTTTTAAGTTAGAACTGACTGCTCTATTATTATTTTAATGTGAACTTTCCCTACTTACAAATAAAAAGTTTACTGTATAACAGCATACGCATCAACTCACAAGCAGCAGCATCCAATCTCGTGTATCATGCGTCTCTTGAATGTTATAGCACTATCTCTCTTTTTAATTTTCTTTCAAAAATTTTACTGTGAAGTGTATCATGGCTCCCAAATGCAGCAAAACCAGTGCCAGTGATAGCAGCAGCAAAAGGCAAAATAAAAGCATTGATTTGGAAGTAAAAGAAAGGTTACCCAACAACACAGAGGTGGAAAATCCATTAATGCTATTACTCACGATTTAGGCATGTTGCACTTGACGATCACGACGATCCTCAAAAACAAAGAAAAATTTCTCCAAGCTGTTCAAGGATCAGCTTTACTGAAAGCTACAAGACGAATGAAAGTGTGCAAGGGACCTATATCAGATATGGAGAAATTGTTAACGACAGGGATTGAGGACCAAATACAAAAGCAAATCCCTCTCAGCATGTTGACCATCACTGCTAAAGCGTAAAGCCTGTTAGAGATGCTTAAAGTAAAAGCAGGACCAGACTACAATATGAAGTTTAGTGTTAGCTCTGGGTAGTTCAAGCACTTGAAACAACATTTTTTGCTGCATAATGTGAAAGAGAGTGGTGAGCCTGCACATGCTGATGTTGAAACCTTAGATAAACTAACTGTAGAAAGAGGTTATTTGCCCCCACAAATTTTTAATATGGATAAAACCTCCTTACTGTGGAAGCGAATGCTTGAAAGGACTTTCATCCATAAGGAGACCAAGTCAGTGCCAGTCAGTCTTTCAAGCTTTTAAAGGCAAAGTGACGGTATTGTTAGGAGGCAGTGTTGCTAGCTACAAGTAAGGCCATTTGTTATTTGGCATAGTGAAAAGCCCAGGGCTTTCAAGAACATCAGCAAACATACCTTACTGGTTTATTACGAGTGCAATAAAAAGTCCTGGATAACAAAAATGCTGTTTCAGGATGCCCTTCTCAATTGCTATGCCAGTGAAACAGAGAAGTACTGCTCGGAAGAAGTCATACCTTTCAAGATTTTGCTAATTTTAGACAATGCTCCAGGACATCCCCCTTTCATTGGTGACCTCCACCCCAACATCAAAGTGGTGTTCCTCCCAGCAAACACCGCCTCTTTAATCCAACCAATGGACCGAAGGGTTATTGCACATTCAAGTCCTTCTGCCTGAAGAGGACTTTGCTCAGGCCTTTGCTACAGCTGATGACACTGGCAAGATACTGATGCGGTTCTAGAAGGAGTGCGACATTTTCCGCCGCATGAAGAACCTTGCGTGGGCCTGGGATGGAGTCACCAAAGAGGGCATGAATGGCATATGGACAAAAATAACTGAAGCAGTGTATGCGTGGTTTTAAGGGATTTGAAAAAGATAATGAGATTGCAAGGATTAATAGAGCTGTTTTCGACATGGTGAACAACAACCTGAAACTAGACATAGATGATGAGGACATTGAAGAACTCCTAGAGGTGGTTCCTGAGGAATGGACAAATGAAGAGTTGCTGGAGCTAGAGCAAGAGCAAATAGCTGAAGAAGGGACAAGGGAAAAGGAATCTGTAGAAAGAGAACAAGTGCAGAAGTGGTTCTCTGTCAAGGGGCTAGCCAAATTCTTTGCAGACCTTAACAACTCGCTGAAGAGATGAACCCAAACGCTGAATGCTTTTCACTGATAGAGAGGATTGTTCATGCAGTGTTTGCTTCATATAAAGAAATTTATGAACAAAAGAAAAAGCAGATTAGGTGAAGAACACTGGATATATTCCTGAAGAAACTGATACCTCCCCAAGAAGTGCCTGAGCTAGGTCCTCGAGACATTACAGATGATATTAGCATTGTTTTTGACAGCTCATCAATGGACGTCATTCAGTGACCTGAAACTCTTCCAGTGGAAAACTATGAGAAAGTTGAGAACAGTGATGTGGATGATCCTTATACTCTTTGTTAAACTGTGTGTGATACAGGCTAAGAAAGTGTTTACATAAAAGTTTAAAAAGTAAAAAAAAAAAAAGAAAAAGAAATTAAAAATTTTAAAATAAAAAAAGTTTACAAAGTAGCCTGAGGTTAGTTTCTAGAAATAAGAAAAGTATTTATTATATGTACAGCTGTACAGTGTATTATAGTATATACAGTAATTTAGTGTAAGTTCAGTATCTTGTACAGTACAGAACTGTACCAACAACAGCCTCCAGACTCACCCAACACTATGTTAGCCCTGCAAGCTCCAATTGTGCTAAGTACAGATTACATAGTAGCCTATGTATACAGTAGTGTATATTTACAATATATTATTATATTATGTGTACAGTATTAACCTACTGAACTCGTATATTACCTTGCTAGATCCATTAACTGAAATACAGTACTGTATGTGTACAGTATTTTGGCTATTTAGTCAATACAGATACACTACAATATCCCATATAGCCTTCCTAAGTGAAACAAAAGGTTATTAAACAACACAAAGGTGGAAAATCAGTGAATGCTAGTACTCAGATTTAGATATGTTCACACAACATCCAAATCACATAACATCCTATTTCACAGAGCATATGGTGGACGATAAGTGATGTGTGACTGTGTGTGTGTGTGTGTGTGTGTGTGTGTGTGTGTGTGTGTGTGTGTGTGTGTGTGTGAATACATATATATATGCACACACATATACCAACTCCTCACTAATTGACAAGGGTAGATTCCAAAGACCATGTTGTTAGGCGAAAATCAGCATTATGTGAACGTGGAGGATGACCACATCAGATGACAAAATGGAAGATGACTACATCGTTATATAACCGCCAAATTACATCATTATATAACTGCCAAACCACTGAGAATCATCACCCAGCCAAACTGACATGTAGCCTTAACCATCACAGCCAGTGTTATCTCACCAAGCACCTCAGCGTTTGTTACTGCCAGAAGTACATCATTAATGTGGAAAATAGTCAGTAGATTTTTCACGATTGTCATAAATGCAAAATGTCAGATAACAAGATAGTCCATCAGTGAGGAGTTGTTACATGCCGTTCATTCAGTTCCAACTCATAGCAACCCTATGTACAACAGAATGAAACACTGCCCAGTCCTGTGCCATCCTCACAATCCTTGTTATACTTGAGCCTATTGTTGCAGCCACTGTGTCAGTCCATCTCGTTGAGGGTCTTCCTCTTTTTTTGCTGACCCTATACTTTACCAAGCATGATGTCCTTCTCCAGGGACTGGCCCCTCCTGATAATATGTCCAGAGTACATGAGACAAAGTCTCACCATCCTTGCTTCTAAGGAACATTCTGGCTGTACTTTGTCCAAGACAGATTTGTTTGTTCTTCTGGCAGTCAATTCAATATTCTTCTCCAACACCATAATTCAAATGCATCAATTCTTCTTTGGTCTTCCTTATTCATTGTCCAGCTTTCGCACGTATATGAGATGATTGAAAATACCATGGCTTAGGTCAGGTGCATCTTAGTCCTCAAAGTGACATCTTTGCTGTTTAACACTTTAAAGAGGTCTTTTGCAGCATATTTGCCCAGTGCGATGTGTTGTTTGATTTCTTGACTGCTGCTTCCATGGGCATTGATTGTGGATCCAAGTGAAATGAAATCCTTGAGAATTTCAATCTTTTCTCTGTTTATCATGATGTTGTTTATTGGTCCAGTTGTGAGGATTTTTGTTTTCTTTATGTTGAGGTAGGTGCAATGCATCCTGAAGGCTGTTGTCTTTGATCTTCATCAGTAAGTGCTTCAAGTCTTCTTCATTTTCAGCAAGGTTGTGTCATCTGCATATCACAGGTTGTTAATAAGTCTTCCTCGAATCCTGATACCATGTTCTTCTTCCTGTAGTCCAGCTTCTTGGATTATTTGCTCAGCATACAGATTGAATAAGTATGATAAAAGGATACAACCCAGATGCACACCTTTCCAGATTTTAAACCACACAGTATCCCCTTCGTCTGTGTACAGGTTCCTCATGAGCACGGTTAAGTATTTTAGAACTGCCATTCTTCAAAATGTTATCCATAATTTGTTATGATTCACACAGTTGAATGTCTTTCCATAGTCAATAAAAAACACAGGTAAACATCTTTCTGATATTCTCTGCTTTCAGCCAAGATCCATCTGACATCAGCAGTGTTATCCTTCATTCTGAATTCAGCTTGAATTTCTGGCAGTTTCCTGTCGATGTACTTGCTACAACCATTTTTGAATTATCTTCAGCAAAATTTTACTTGCATGTGATATTAATGATATTGTTTGATAATTTCCACATTCTATTAGATCACCTTTATTTGGAACGGGCACATACATGGATCTCTTCCAGTCTGTTGGCTAGGTAGCTGTCTTCCAAATTTCCTTGCATAGATGAGTGAACGCTTCCAGTGTTGCATACATTTGTTGAAACATTGCAGTTGGTATTCTGTCAATTCCTGGAGCCTTGTTTTTCACCAATGCCCTTAGTGTGCCTGGTCTTCCTTCAATACCATCAGGTTTTGATCATAGACTACCTCTTGAAATGGTCGAACATCAACCAATTCTTTTTGCTATAGTGACTGTGTATTCCTTTCACCTTCTTTTGATGCTCCCTTATCATTCAATATTTTGCCCATAGAATCCTTCAGAATTTCAACCTGAGGCTTGCATTTTTTACTTCAGTTCTTTCAGCTTGAGAAATGCTGAGCATATTCTTCCTTTTTGGTTTTCTAACTCCAGGTCTTTGCACATTTCATTCTAATACTTTATTTTGTCTTCTCGAGCCACCCATTTGAATTATCCTGTTCAGCTCTTTTTCTTCATTATTTCTTCCATTAGCTTAGCTATTCTATTTTCAAGAGCAAGTTTCAGAGTCTCTTCCAACATCCATTTTGGTCTTTTCTTTCTTTCCTATCTTTTTCTTTACCTTTTCCTTTCTTTATCTGTGATGTCCTTGATGTCATCCCACAACATGTCTGGTCTTCGGTCATTAGTGTTCAGTGAGTCTAATCTATTCTTGAAGTGTTCCTAAATTCAAGTGGGATATACTCAAGTTCATACTTTGGCTCTCGTGGACTCATTTTAATTTTCTTCTACTTCAGTGTGAACTTGCATATGAGCAATTGATGGTCTGTTCCACAGACGGCCCCTGGCCTTGTTCTGACTGATGATATTGAGCTTCTCCATCATCTCCTTTCACAGATGTAGTTGATTTGATTCCTGTGTTTGCCATCCTGTGACATTCACATGTATAGTAGGCACTTATGTTGTGGAAAAAACTGACCATTCATCTGGCATTTTGTCGTACTGTGGTGGCTTGCATGTTGCTGTGATGCTGGAAGCTATGCCACCAGTATTTCACATACCAGCAGGGTCACCTATGGTGGACAGGTTTCAGCGGAGCTTCCAGACTAAGACAGAATATGAAGAAGGACCTGGTGGTCTACTTCTGAAAAAATTGGCCAATGAAAACCTTACAGATAGCAGGGGAGCATTGTCTGGTATAGTGCCAGAAGATTGAGCCCATCAGGTTGGAAGGCACTCAAATTATGGCTAGCAGAGAGCTGCCTCCTCAAAGTAGGGTACACCTTAATGATGTGGATGGATGGAATAAAGCTTTCTGGACCTTCATTTTCAGATATAGCACAACTCAAAATGAGAAAAAACAGCTGCAAGTATCCACTAATAATCAGAATGTGGAACGTACAAAGTACGAATCTAGGAAAATTGGAAGTCGTCAGAAATGAAATGGAACACATAACGATCGATATCCTAGGCATTAGTGAGCTAAAATGGACTGACATTGGCCACTTTGAATCAGACAGTCATATGGTCTGCTTTGCCAGGAATGACAAATTGAGGAGGAATGGCGTCGCATTCATTGTCAAAAAGAACATTTCAAGATCTGTCCTGAAGTACAGTGCTGTCAGTGGTAGGATAATATCCATATGCTCACAAGGAAGACTAGTATTCTTCAAATTTATGCACCAATCACTAATGGTCAAAGATGAAGAAATTGAAGATTTTTACCAACTTTTGCAGTCTGAAATTCATCAAACATGCAATCGTGATGCATTGGTAAGTTCTGGTGATTGGAATGCGGAAGTTGGAAACAAAGAAGAAGGGTCCGTAGTTAGAGAATACAGCCTTAGTCATAGAAATGACACCAGAGATCACATGATAAAATTTTGTAAGACTGAAGACTTAATTCATTGCAAATACCTTTTTTCAACAAGTGAGAAGTAGGTGTATATATACACGTGTGTGTGTGTGTGTGTACATACCCTCACACACATACAAGAAAGAAATAACATTGCCAGTTGCATTGGCAGCAGCATATGTTTATAATTTAAAAGTATACATTTTTCATATGCATTTGTATTGGATGAATTTGCATGAAGATTTTTTCTAATAGGGTATATGATCAAAAATGCTTGGAAACAACTAGATTAGAAGGTAATAGCAAAAAAGTTAGCTCTGTACTTTTCAAACCAGCAAGAAGAATGGTATACAGAGTGTAGTTACAGGTTGACTTACCCTCTGAGTCCAACCTAGGGGTGGGCAGAGATCATGTGATGTCCTACAGGGCCTTTGTATGCACTTGACCATATGGGGTAACATTTGCCCAAGCTGCCAGTGCCGTGGTTAGTTATTTTATTAGTTACTAAGTCTTTCTTGAACAAATCCTGTGAACTGTGTGATCTCTCAGACATTCAGAGTATCATTTGCTACTACTATATTTTAAAAGTTATAGACGTGGTTCAAACATAGAGGGTCTTCCTCACTTGAAGTTAAATCATTCCCCTTAGAAGAAGGTTAACAGTGAATGTTAATTCTCTGCTCTCCAGTTCTCTGCCTTAAATAGGAATGGTCTTTTTATATTAAAGTATCGGGACAGTAGCCTTTGAAAAAGATGTGCAATCTAATTAAAATGAAGAAATTAGCTGCCGTCAGAATATTTGCAAAGCCTAGAAAGGTAATTTAGTGAAATGTATACAATTTTATCTGGCTTTAATTTTTAATGAGGTAATGTATAATGTGTGCCTTTTCTCTTCATTTACCTGCGTCAGCCATGCCGTGACACTGTTTACAAACAGTGTTTTAAGGCCGTGGTGTGGTTCAAGGCCGAGGTCTTGAAGTGAGGAATTGTTATATAGGACAAGGCATGAATTTCATTTCTGCCTATCAGATAATACTTAGCTTGGGTAGAGATGAGCTCCTGATTTGAGACTTTGTGAGTAGAAATGACGAGTCCCTGGGTGGTACAAATAGTTAATGCACTTGGTTGGAAGTTCAAGTCTACATAAGGCACCTCAGAAAAAATGACTAGTGATCTACTTCTGAAAAAGCAGCCACCGCAAACCCTATGGGGCACAGTTCTACTCTTATACACATTCGGTCACCATAAGTCTGACTCGACAGCAACTGGTTTTTAAGTAGAAAAGATCTAGAAAACCTGAGCTGTGCAGAAAAACACTTCAGTGTGAATTTGATAGTTACTGTTATCTAAAAGATTATAACCCATGAGTATCAGTAGCTGTATATCTTTTTGAATAAAAGATGTTTTATTTATATTGTTATGAAACATCATTTGATATGGATCATGACCACAAACTTTAAAAAAAAGTTCTTTTTTCCATAGTTTCAAAAACTTTAGAAACCACATCCCCAAAAGCACACACACCATCTGTCAAAGCAGATATTTAACAAAATACACAATTTTGAAGCTCTATGATGGAAAAATCATAATAAATGATTCCATGACACTTTATGTCTAGTAAGGAATATTCCAATTCTCCCCTCCTTCAGGCAAATGACAGGATTATTGTGTTTCCTCATTGCCTTTGACGTTAGGCAGGGCCATATGTCTTGTTTGACCAATGAAATGTAAGTGGAAATGACATGTGTCATTTCCTAAAACCTTGTGCACAATTCACCATGTTCCGCTTTTCCCAAATTGGCAGTCATGGAATCATGAAGCAAGATGCATCTTCTAACATGGATGAACTTGAAAACATTTTGTTGAGTGAAATGAGTCAGTCATGAAATGACAAATATTGTATAATTCCACTTACATGAAATATCTACAATAGGCAAATGCATAGAAACCAAAATTTATTAGTGGTTACCAGTGGTGGGCAGGAGGGGGGAAGAAAGGAAGACACACTGAGCTTCTGTTAAGGGCGACGGGAAAATTTGGGAACAGTTAAGATTGATGTTTGAACAACACAATGAACATGTTTAATGTCGCTAAACTATGCAAATGAAGTTTGTTGAAGTGGCAAATGTTTTGTTATCTATATATTTACCACAATTAAAAAAAAAAAGTACAGATCCTCCATCAGCCTGATTCCCAGCATAACTAGAAGGAGATGAAATCCTACAGACCCATACTGGATGTATAGCTTGAATGGGATATAAACTTTTGTTCTATTAAGCCACTCACATTTGGAGAATTCTGCCTGATATCGAGACAAATTTGAAACACTTTGAAAATTAAGAAATACAATGGAAATGAATGAGGAATCCTTGCCTACAGAGGAATCCTTTGAATTAAAGAATTTGAAAGGAACAATACGTAAATGAAGTTAAACTACTGTGTGGAGGGTGATTTGGGGTAATGGATAGTTAAATTGACCTGGATTTGTGTTCTTGCTCTTCTGCTTTCCATTAGGGCAAGGTACTTAACATTTCTGAGTCTCAATTTCCTCTTTTGTTAAGGGTAAGCAATATCTGTTACTATGCTACAGCATCGAGTATAGGGATCTTGAACTTAATAGGAACTCATGGTGTATTATTTTCCTTCCTTGTGTTGTTTGTTTTCATAGCTAAGCAGTTCAACCAGCTTACAAGATCATAAAGCCTAATAATGAGCATAAGCTTGAAGAGGCAGTTAAACTGTGTCACAAGATGAGAAAGTGTAAAAGGAGGAATAACCTGAAACAAAACCCAGGAGCCAGGTTCACTGATTGAAAACAATTATGTGCTAAATACATTGGAAGGTGAGTTTCTAGCTTAGAAGGTAAATAAGCAGCTAAACAATATTGTCAAACCTTTAAACAAGTTTAAGATTATGATGGTCATACTAGTAGTTTGTGGAACAATCTTTATCTGGTTGGAAGGAGAAGGGTACATAAGGATTATCTGATAGGCTTTATAAAATGATACCTACTTCCTCACACCACCTCACACCACCTCACCCCGTACCTGATTTGCTACCTGGGAAGTGTATATTCATTACAATAAGGTAGGTTATGACGTAGTGAAACAAAGCAAAACAAAAGGCAAGAACAAAAAACCCTCAAATCTCAGTGACGCACAGCAACAGAGATCTATCACTCACTCATATTACCCATCTATCATGGGTTGGCTGTAGCTCTGCTCCATGGCGTCTTTAGTCTGGAACCCAAGCTAAGGGATCAGTCTCTATCTGAAACATTACTTATTTCATGAGAGAAGGAGAAAACAATATGGCGAACCACATACTGGCTCTTAAGCTTCTAGCCAGAAGTGACACATCACCTCCAGTCATATTTTACTGGCCAGAGGAAGTCACATGGCCCCATCTGATGGCAGTGTGAGGAGGGAAGGATAGTCTTCTCCAGGGAGAGGCAGCAATAATCAGTGGACAATAAGAAACCTTACCCCAAAGGTTGAGACACCTCTATTGCACTATGGAAGTGAGCGCCTACATCACGGGTGAGGAATTGTCTAGAGTAGGAAAAAAGGCTGAAAACCACTTTGAACCCATGCCTTCCCTTCTAGCTGCCTCTTTTTACCATGAAAATGATGAGCCAAGATGGGAACTTAGCTTTCCTTTCCAGCCATCTACCTCTCTTCCCATTATACCACACTTCTGACAGGTGGTGGCTAGGAATTACTGGGTTAGGAGACCTAGAGAAGACAGACTTAAGAAAAGCCATGCTATTGTTTGTCTGTTTGACATGAAATCACAAGTTAATTCATTCCGAGAAGCTTTCAGTCAAGTAGGAAAACTGGACAGTCTTGTACTGCATTATTGAAGCTAAATAATCGGTGTGATTCCTTGTTCTTCCTTCCCTTTGAACAGGTATGTTAATGTTCTGAAGTTATGACCTTAAACCCTCCAGGTTATAAAGTTCACCATCTGCCTAAATTTCTATTCCTCTCTTGATGCTTTTAGAGCAACGGCTTGGAAAGAGGTCAAGTGTTTGAGGCCAAGTCGCAATGTGGGCTGAATGGCTTTGACTTGTAGTTGTAACCCTAAAGAGGATGCTTTTTAAGCTATACGGGCACAGATCCAACCAAAGAAGAGTATCTTTAAAAAAAAAAAAAAAAAAAAAAAGCATTACCTATGTTATTATATAACTAAATGGAGAGTTATTAAACTGAAAATCATTAAATATTGATGGATTCATTGGTTGGTTGCATTTCTTTTGTCATGTTTTACTGCCCAAAAGATCTGTAAGCAAAACGTGCCATTTTCCTCAGCTAAAACGTCTTGATGGAAAGCCAGGTCAGTGCGATGTTCTTTAGCACATTTCAGGGATTCTTAGTGTCATTAAGATGATTGGTCTAAAGCGACTTCATCATGTGCCCTCAACAGCATTTTGGCTTTTGCTCTCCCTTCATCATACCCCATATGAGCTTTGCTTCTAGTTATTGCAAATTCAGTTAATTGGTGCCACTATCAAGGTGCTTCATGCTGTGAACTTTTAAATCTTTCTGTCATCTCTAGGGTTGGACAATCATCACCCACTTTGCAGCTCATAAGTGAAAGATAACCCATTGTTAAATGTGACTGCCAAGAACACGTGAGAGGACTTGTTTAATCTCAGTTTAAAAAATAGTTGCTCTTGTGCATCTGCTATAATGTAGTGGAATCTCATGTCTGGAAAAACATTGTGGCTAGCAGTGGGAGTGCTTAGCTTATTTTTTATGTAACTGCAATTCTGTATCACAGCTGATAAAACTAACAATTCCTTAATATCCTCTAACACCTAGTCCATGTCCAAATTTTCCTTATTGTCTCAAATGTCTCCCTGCACTTAGTTTGTACGTATCAGAGACCAAACAAGGTCCATTGCATTTGGTGGTTTTCCCATATTCCAGATCTGATTGTTTTCTCATGATGTTGTTTTACTTGCCCCTCTATCGCCCTAATTTTCTGTAAGCTGGTAATTAGATCTAGAGATTACATTCAGGTTAAATTTTATTTTGGGCTAGAAGCCTTCATGAGTGGATTGTGCATTTCCTCTTTTTTACATCGCATCAAGAAGTACGTGGTTTCTGGTTGTGCCACCTCTAGCGATTTTAAGATTGATTGGGGTTATTGCTGACCAAGATGGGTAGAGTTTGCGTTGCTAAGTCACTCCTCCCAAGTCTATAGTTCATCTTCATGGGAAGAATTTTGATTATCTCTCCAGGAAGAGCTCAGATTACAGTTGCTGATCAATAACTAGTAAACCTCCTGACTTTACATAGGAAGCATAGAAATCTCTATTTTGAAGGAATGACCTCAGTTTCAGTGATGAAAAGTTGTACTCTACAGTAGACCCAAAGGGCCCTGGAAGAGGAAGGTGAGCTCATGAGCACGCAAGCAGTATGTGTCACAAATGTTATAAACTCACCATTAGGTTGGAATTAACCTCTAATAGTAAAGTGAGATCTGGAGAAAGAACGAGCGAAGTCAAAATGAAGTAGTATATTTTGAAGATCTCATGATACATGCAATGTTGCTGAACTCTAGAGTTTTACATATTGATTTGGGGAACTTATCACATGATGTTTTTGTCCAGCTTATGTGCGATCTCTGGGTGAAGATCCCAGAATGAACAACTGGCTGAAGAAAAACTAAATAAAGAATGGAGCAGCTTGCTTTGAATAGATGCTACTTCACTGACAAAAACTCAGTGGCCTTCAAGAATAATGCCAACATTTCCCGAAGGTCAAATTTTAAATCTCTTGGGTTCCTACTCAGTTCAGTTTCATGGAGTGAAGCTTGAAGGAGCACAGTTCAACCACCACAAGAAATTTAACAGAAATTCTATTAAAGTCTAAATACATAATCCACACCATAGCAGTCCTGTTAACATTTTGAGTTGGTTAATTCTTTGTTGCATTGGACTGTCCTGTGCACTGTTGTAAGATGTTTTACCAGCATCCCTGACCTCTATCCACTGGGTGCCAGAGGCACTCTCTCCCCGGTTGTAACAACCAAAAATGTATTTGGGCATTGCCAAGTGTCCCTTGATGGGCAAAACTACCCCATTTGAGAACCACTGATCTATAGCAGGAGCCCTGGTGGCACAGTGGTTAAGAGCTCAGCTGCTATCCAAAAGATCGACAGTTCTAATCCACCAGCTGCTCCTTGGAAACCCTATGGGGAGGTTCTACTCTGTCTTATAGGGTTGCTATGAGTCGAAGTTGGCTCGACGGCAACAGTTGGATCTACAGCAACACTTTTCAAAATTCTCTTTCTCAACTTACTAGAAGCTTGTATTTTTGTTTTGTGCACCACAAGGTGTCATAATGAAGTTACCAGGTTTACATGTAGACCAGCAGGCTGCCCACAGCAGTGCTGAGAGCAGACCCTGAAGGTGGCCTGGGTCTAGATCTACCAGTTACTAGTTCTAAAATGCTGGGTGGTTTCTCAACTGCTCGTCCTTCAATTTTCTCTATTGTGAGGTGGGTCCACCTCAAATGAGCTATGTGGGAATTGAAATGAGAAAATGCATGTCAAGTGCTCGGTCCTCCGAAACTATCCAAAGAAAGTTGTTGCTGCTGTAGTGTGTCCTTCAACTACTGTCCATGGAATGCATGCATCAGAATCACCTGAGTGGCATGTAAAAAAGCACAGTGCTTAGCCCTAGCCTAGACCTACTGGGTCAGGGCTGGGAGTTGGCATTTTGAACTAAAGAACAACTGTCAGGTACTGTACTCTCTCAACAGCATAGTCTGGAACTGCTCAGCGTTCCTGTGTTTTGAGTTATGCTCTGCATCATGGCAAGAACACAGGCTTTGGAGCTAGAAAGTCCTGGGTTCGAATCTTAATTCTATAGCGTTTTAGCTGTGTAACTTAAGGCAAGTTATTTGACTTGCTACCTTTTCCTCAACTGCAAAATGACAAGAGTAGAACAACCCTGAAATGGGTTTGAGAGTAAAATGAGATAATGTCTCTATAAAATGCCTGGGATCTTTACTGCTATTTCCCCTTTGCTAAGGAGATTTGTAAACTGTGACATCCACACATAAGAAGGGAGACTAAGAAAAACTTCCAGTAGCAATATAATGAAATGATTTAAGGATTTACCTACAAGCTTTCAAAAGTAATCAAAAAAAAGTAAAAAATAAGAGTTTACTGTACATCTCATTTTTAAAAATACTTGTAACAATTGAGACCTGAACTTGAAACTTCTTGCCTTCAGGGGATTAAGGGCCAAAAAGTATATTTCACGGTGCTATAGAATGAAGTGTCAATAGAGCATATATAAACCCCAGATATATACTTTCCAAGTGTTGATCTTGTTATTGAACAACAGTCAGGAAGGTGGTATATTGGCCAGTTGGCCACAAATAGATTACTTGGATATCCATCCTGTTATCATACAGGAGTCCCTGGGTGGTGCAAATGGTTAGTGCTTTGGGCTGCTAACTGAAAGGTTGGAGGTTCAAGTCCACCCAAAGGCACCTTGGAAAAAAGGCCTGGTGATCTACTTCTGAAAAATCAATCATTGAAAACCCTATGGAGTACAGACTCTGACACACATAGGGTTGCCATGAGTTAGAATAGACTCGATGGCCAACTGGTATCATATAGAGGAGCTCATCAGCCTTTAGATGCAGATAGACCAACTGGGCTTGCAAAGGTTTCCTACTTCAGAAGGGACATTTTCTTGGATTATATTCTCATTTTGTCTCTCTGTTGCCCCTTAGTTCCCTGGAAAACACTTTCTCTTGAGATCTGCAGGCAGTGCCTTTATCCTCTGGGCTGTACTGTTCTCACTGTTCTCCTCAGTCTAACCCAGAAATGTCAGGGATACCCATGGACCTCAAACTTCCTCTCTTTCCAACACCTAGCATTCCTGTCAAGCCATGCACTAAATACTGAAGTGGAACCAAGGGGGTGGAGAGAACCTCCATAACAGTGGACAAAACATGAAAAAGTTTAAGAGAGGACAGAAGAAAATTAGCATTTAATGAGTGCCTAGTGTAAAAGGACAAAAATTCATTAACGTGGGAATGTGCATAAACTTGAACAACTCACTCAGCCTGCCAGATTTTGAAATAGCCAGCCCAATTTTCCTCCTCTTTTCTTCGGAAGAATATGGACTCTTTCTTCTAGGAGAGAGGCCGAGCAAATCTACACGATAATGAGTCGAGAAAGCAAAGATAGGGGAAGAAGAGGACAAAAAAGTCACAGGCTAGGGGTAGAGGACATTGTTTTTCTAGGAAATGTTGAGAGAAGCCCCTGAGGAGATGCAGGGTATGAGTAAAAGGGCAGGAAAGTGGAAGATAATTTTGATAAATGTTGCTATAGATTAAATGTTTGGGCTCTCTTTAATGGAATTTTTTAAAATTCTTTTTGGTAGTTTAACTCTGCTTCTTCAAATTTGATTCGTAAGACTGAGCTATGTGGGAACCTCAAATTTATTAGGATTATAGTAATATGTAGTATCTGCTTCATATGGATTAGCTATTTAATGGAAACATCACTACATTTTAAAGAAGCAATAGGACACAGTGGGAGTTTCTGGGCAGTGGTTTCTAACCAAAAGGTTGGAGGTTCAAGTCTACCCAGAGGTGTCTTGGAAGAAAGACCTGACAACCTACTTCCAAAAATTCAGCCATTGAAAACCCTATGGAGCACAGTTCTGCTCTGGCACACATGGGGCCTCCAGCATCTAGTTTAAGGACGCAGTGAGGTGAGGCCTCTAGTTATGCTGGGTTCAAAACCTTGTTCAACTAATTGCTAGCCTTGTGAACATCAAGGTAAGTTACTTAACCTCTCTGTAGCTCAATTTCATTGTCTGCAAAATAGGAATAATAAAATTAGCTCATCAAGTTTCTGTGAGGATAAAATGATTTAAAACTGTGTAGCACTTAATAAGTGTTCAGTAATTGCTGTTATTATTCTTACAGATGATAACATTGAAGATGTTAAATGACTTGCTCAAGGTCATGTAGTCTATGAGTAGGGCTGCCAGATAAAATACAGGATCCCCCATTAAATTTGAATTTCAGATAAACGATTATTTTGTTTTAGTGTAAGTATATCCTATGCGATATTTGAGACATACGTGTACCAAAAAATAATTCATGTTTCTCTGAAATTCGGATTTAATGGGGTGTCCTCTATTTTTATTTGCTAAATCTATGAAGAGCACTTTATCCAAGAAGAGCGTTACTGTGACGCAAATCCACATTTTCTGATTTTCAAATCCACGCTCTTACACTTGCTCCAGGCAAGCAGGGGGAGCCTTCAAAAGAAGTGAGTGTCAAGTGGTCCATGGACATACAAGGAAAGTGACATAAGAGAGTATACTGAGCACCTCCTACGGGTCTAACACCATGTTGAGTACTGGGTGCTACGTTGTCTTATTCTATGCAACTGCTCAGCATGATTGATGTTATTATCTCAATTTTACAGAAGGGAAAATTGAGAGTCAGAGACATTGAGTCACTAAATAAGTACCTAACAGATAAGAAGTAATAGTGTTGACCCCTGGATTCTCTGTTAACCGAGAACTAAAACTATTCCTGAAGCCAACTCTTCAGACAAAGGTTAGACTGGACTATAAGACATAAAATGATATTCATGAAGAGTGTGCTTCTTAGTTCAAGTAGATACATGAGACTAAATGGGTAGCTCCTGTCCAGAGGCGAGATGAGAAGGCAGAAAGGGATAGGAGCTGGTTGAATGGACACGGGAAATCTGAAGTAGAAAGGAGGAGTGTGCTGTCACATTATAGGGATAGCAACCAGGGTCACATAATAATATGTGTATAAATTTTCGTATGAGAAACTAACTTGAACTATAAACTTTTGCTTAAAGCACAATAAAAAAAGAAGTAATAGTGTTGCAGTTCTAAACTGAAATTTGTTCTTTGGGCTATCACTTATCACTTTAGATCATCCCAGTTTCGGTGGGAAGGATTTATGATACATAAGATGACTCACTATTTCCTGGGGATATTTAGGAGGGTGCCATTCTTCTTTAAATACCTTAGGTCTGCTCAGTAAATTCCACCACCCATCTGTCAGTTTGTCATACTGTGGCAGCTGGTGTGTTGCTATGATGCTGGAAGCTATGCCATCAATACTTCAAATACCAGCAAGGTCACTTATGGTGGATAGGTTTCAGTGGAGCAACCACACTAACACAGACTAGGAAGAAAGGTCTGGTGATCTACTTCTGAAAACCAGCCAGTGAAAACCCTATGGATCACAACAAAATATTGTTTGATACAGACAGAAGGTGAGCCCCCAAGGTTGGAAGGCACTCAAAATACATAGTGGCCACAACAATGCACTCAAGCATATCAACAATTGTGAAGATGGCACAGGACTGGGCAACATTTTGTTCTCTTGTACATGGGGTTACCATGAGTTGGAGCTGACTCAATGACAACTAACAACACACAGAACATTGAAGGATGAGCTGTCATTCTGAGGGTTTAAACATGTAGGCCACTCTTGTGTAGCACCCCAAAGAAAAAACCAGTCAGGGCTGATGGTCTGCACACGCTGGATGGCTGCCAGCACTGCACTTAGAGAGTGAAGGAGTAAAGTTCCCCTTCTTTCATTCCTAGGGCTGACAACATTAGCCATGTGACCTGTGCAAAAATATGGGTACAGTCACCAAAATGACACAGGTGTAAAAGTTTGCTCACTTGCAGCAGTGTCAAAGCCAAATGCTTTTTCTAAATTTTTTCCATATTTATTTTGAGAATAGAATCTTTGTATTTGACAGAATTTGAAAAATGAAGTACCTAGGGTGACATCTCTTCTGATAGATATGGAATACAGAGAAACTCTTGTAATTTTATTTTAAATTCTCCTAAATGCCAACAAATAAACAAACACCATTGCCCTTGAGTCAGCTCTGACTCACGGCGACCCTATGTGTGTCAGAGTAGAACTGTGTTCCCTGGGGTTTTCAGTGGTTGATTTTTCAGAAGTAGATGCTACAAGGCCTCTCTTCCCACGTACCTCTGGGTAGACTGGAACAACCAACCTTTCAGTTGGCAGCAAGAGCATTAACTGTTTGCACCACCCAGGGACATGCAAATGCCATTAGCAGTCTCAATTCCTGCATGTCCACTCATTCAGTTGAGGCACACAGACCAGAGGAAAGGGGGTCTGGTTGCCTTAAGGAGGCCATCCTTTGCTTAGTCCAAATGAAGGCTGATATTTAACAAAGGGACTGGCTCAGTGCATCAATGACAATGATTATACATCTGGCTGTGGCAGGGACATTCTGATAGGCCTTTCATTCATTAGGCATATATATATATATGTATATATATATATATATATATATATATATAAAATTTTATCACGTACAATATGCTGGGGACCCTGCCAACTACTGGGTAAATAGAGTGGCTCATAGCACTTTTGACTCTCCCTTTATGGAGCATATGGATAATATCCCTGAAAACTAGAAAATGCTATACTATGATCAGAAAAAAAAATAATAACAGCAGTTGTTGTACTATAAAAAGAAAAAACTGGGAAGAAAAATTATTGAGATTGTTTACCACATGGTATTTGAGTTTAAGACTTTTTTCTTTTAGTTCTTAATGTGTTGCCCTCTTAAGTCCAGATTATTCCCATCTACCCAAAGGAGAAATACAAGTTGAGAGAATGTGATTGTTTAGATTAGCTAGTCCTCCACATTAATGGTGAAAAAACAATGGTATTTCTTAGACAAATACAGTTGCTATTTATGTTAGCCAGAACTTCTTTGTTGTAAGTGACAGAAACCCATCACAAAATGACTTAAGCAGAAAAAGAATTTTCTTGGGTCATAAAATCAAATTGTCCAACCTCCCTTACCATGAAACCAGAAGAAATGAAAGGTGCCCGGCTACAATTCCTAAACATTTTCATCAGGGACCCAGTAGATGAATCTTGATCAAAGGAGAAAAATCGTGGAAAGGAATTTCAAATTCTTATTGGAAACAAGAATTGCTGGACACATTGAGACTAGAGGAACCCCCGGATCTACTGTCTGCAAACAAATTTTAAATCTTGAACCACAATTATCCCATGAAATAATCTTTAAACAAAATTCTAGCTCAATAAATCAAGAATGTTTGCCTCAAAAAAAAAATTTTTCTCCAAAGAGTGGACCTGGACAGATCAAGGGGCTCAAGGGCATCAGGAAAATTTCTTCCTCCATCACTTGGCTCTGAATGATTCTAGAGGCTCAGGGAGCTCCTTGCTTGTATTTTCCAGTTCAACAGAAAAACAAATAAACCTCTCCTTGTCCCACAAAGCTTCCCATCCCTGAATCAATCAATCAATCATAAAAACCATCTGAGTTGATGGTGTCCAAGGCATGGAAGGTTTTGATTGTCTGGTATTGGGTGGGGGAAACTCCACTGGAACACTAAGGACAGAGAGTGAACGGGAGTGGTTGTCCAAAGAAAATGGAGAGGCTGTATCACGAGAAGAAAGGGAAATGCATATTGGGAACAGAGAAAGAAAACTTATCAAACACATAGTTTTTAATGGCCCATCTATGATGTTGTAAATACAGAGAAAAAGTAGGTCTTAAGGATTTTTGTGAACGTTTAAGAAGCCATTAGTCTTCCAGCCTGAGACATGAGGTAGAGGTGGGAGATCAGGGTCAAAATGGAGAATATCTATCCACTTTGTCTCCTAAATCCAATGTTACCATACCTTCTACATTATCGGCCTGGAGAAAGTGGTTGAACTTGGGTTTAGTTAAATGCTTAAACCACTGATTGCAAAGTGAGAACTGACAATGAACATAGAGTAGCAGAGAGTAGCAGTCTTTGGAAGTAGAGCTAAGTTAAAAGCCAGCTTCATCCCTCAATAGCTCTGTGACCTGGGACACGTTAACTCTCTTTAAACTTCGGTTTTCTCATCTGTTAAATGGAGGTAATAGCCCCTACAGGGTTGATTAGGGATGAAAAATGATCACAAATGATGCTTAGCATAGATCTCCACTCATAGTAAGAACTCTGGAAAATTTTTTGACATTTTATTGTTTCTCTTTCTTTCCATTAGGAAATAAATAATTTTGACAAAAGTATTCAGTGCTCTAACATGTTGATTCTCTTCAGGACCAGCTACAAAATGTTTAGGTCCCAGTGAAAAATGAAAACGTGGAGCCCCTTGCTCAAAAATTATTAAGAATTTTAGAATTAGACAGCAAGCTACTTGGCTACACACTGTAACACCCTTACAAACACCAGATTTGTTTGGTTGGTTACCATCAGGAGTAAGTACATGGGCTAAATCACTATTAAAAGGAATAGTAATATTCTTAGTCTACATCCTGATAATATTAGGCATAATAAAATTTATCTTCTATTGTCTTACACACTTAAAAGGCAAAGAAGGCCTTGGGCTAAAATGTTCGTGTACATTAAGTCTGCTCACTCTGACAATGCGATTGATGAGAACATCAATCTTAAGATCCTAGTGAAGAACCAGATGGTATCCGGTGGAAAACCAGCACCATGAGTTTAAAGAGCCTGCAATGGCCGCCATCTAGGAGCTTCACTAAGTCCAGGTATTGATCATTGATGTGTTACCTCCAATCTCCAATCAAAAGGAGGGAATGATTTAGGAAATAATATTGGAGTTATTATTCCCTCTCCTTGAGCATAGAGAATGTGACCCAGCTAGAGCTGGGCTCACAAGGACTCACAAGGACACATCAACTGGGCCCTGAGGAATAAAGGCAATAGCTAAGATCATCTTGGAAAATATCTTTTAGGGAACCTTTCACAAAAAGGCAATCAAACAGGACACAAAGGACTTTTCACTCTTTTTTTATTAGCATTTAGTGAATAGAAATTTGTTGGACCAATGAAAACCCTCCTGACTGTCATTACTGAGACCTGTACCAATGATTGTTAAGAAAGACAATTCAAAAGTAGGATCACATTTTCTAGCCAATGTGTGAAAAATTAATGGCATAGTCATCAAGGATTTCTGAAGCTACAAATCCAGTTGACCTCCAGGAGACCTGGACTATGGAGCAGAGGCTAGCAAAGAGGTCCTGTCTTCTGGACCCATGTGTTCCCACTCCATGTCCCTTTGACACTGATGGGAGAAATTTTGCTTGATGCTTGGGTTTTGTCAAAAGGTTTTCAACTACTAGACTCTACAGGTACCTATTATCGTTTTAACTGCATGGATCTTTACAGGTCAAACCCCCTTGAAATCCCCTCAAAAAATCATAGCAGTGCTCCAAATGTTTGGTTAGAAGGAAGCTTCACACACCCTGCAGTGTGGGGACCCCTTAGTAGAGGTCCAACTATTTTTAGGGTAACCCAAAACCAATCTGATTTCATGGGATGTTTGTTAAGCACAAATACCTCAGTGCCTATTACTAAAGGACGCCTGGGAAACCCAGTCCTGTGTGCCCCCAAAGGATATTGATTCACATGCTTAGACCAAGCCAACAGGACTTGCTGATTAGGGTGCTTTGATTTAAGCTTGGTCAATACCAGTTGTTTCGTTGGGCTGGTAATCCCCAATAACAACACAGTTTCAATCTTTCAGAGGAGGACTAACCCAGCTTCCCAGGGAGCCCTCAGCTGAAGGAAAAGAGAACCCATTACCCTCATCGCTTTAGGGATCATGGCCTTGATGGGAGCATTTGCTGGATTAACGGTGGGTGTGGTTTACACCAATGCTCAAGTTCAAAATCTATCCAGTGTTGTCCAAGTAGCCAGTACCGATTCAGGACAGTCTGTAAGTCTTACAAAGATCCCTGGACTTGCTGGCCAATGTAGTCATGGGCCACTGAATCGCATTTGACTACCTCCTGGCTGAACAGGGAGGTACCTGCACAGTCACAGACACTTCTGCTGCAGGTACATTAATGTTTCTGGGGAAGCAGAACTTCAGGCTCAGAAGATCGTTAAACAAACTGAGTGGCTAAGGACAGCCCATACGCAAATGGGTAACAATATTTGGAATCAAATTAAACGATATTTACCTTCCATAACCTGGTTCCTTCCCCTTTTAGGACCCGCAATAACTATCCTTCTATCACTTTTTTGTTTGGTCCCTGCTTGCTGAAAGCAATGGTTAAGTTTATGTCTTCTCGACTCCAGCAGTTCCAAGTCAAATTAATGATGATACAAGAGTTCTAGCCCATTCCTGGGTCTGAGTGCAATCGCCCAAACAAAACTTTAAACCAGATAGGGAGAGACTTCTACTCTGCTAGGCAGGCCAACAACCCAGTGTCAACTTGAAGAAGTTACAGAAGAAGAGACCTCCGCCCCTACACCCTCATAAAGAATTATGAGTATGAAATCTCTCAGCGGAGAATGAGATAGGGAAGGGAAAAAGGGACTGAGCCCCTAGGCAAAGAACCCTGAACTAAAAACATGTGCTTAACTAATGACACAAAACCCATTATTTTGGAACATGCAATAAAGAAAGAACAACCCACCCAGCTCTCAATGTACTTCCTTGTAAGATGCTTTTCAGAAGAACCGGCCTGATCTTGTCCCTGAAGCATGTGCAGACATCTGCAAGCTGACTGACAGACCTGCGACAGGAATTGAGCCGGCACCACGGGGGGACTGCGCAGGCACGGCACCCCATAATAAGTCCTGCCATCCAGTCCCAGGAGCCTTTGTCACGGGTTCCATCTTGAATTACCTCTTGCGTGTGCACCTGACACACCCTTTTCCCAGAAACCCACACCCCTTTCATGAGTAAAGATGAAACAATTTCCCGCCTACAAACTTGTATAAGCCTTGTAAACCCTTTATTCGGGGAGGCAAAGGCTAGTGTTGCATTGTCACTCTTTGTCTCTGCTCATGAGCTACTTTTCTCAATAAAGCTTTGTTCGTGCAGGAAAAAAAAATTATTAAGAATTTCAGGATGGCAACAGCAGAGTATTAAACCAAATTTGGGACTCTTCTAAACATGGGGCCTCATGCAACTGAACAGGTCACATGTTCTTGAAGATGGCCCTCATTCTCCCATTATTTTTGCTAAAGAATGTTAGAGCAGAACACTTCTGAGTAATAAAGGAGTGGGAGCATTTGCCTGAGGTCTATTTCCTAGAGTAAAATCTCTGAGAGAAAGTCTCATTTTCTTTCTCTGCTAGGAGCGGGAGAAACTTCAGACATGGATAAGAGATGGACCCATTCCCAGGAGATGCCACTTTCAATTGATTTTAAGGAGGTGTAGAAGAAAGAAAAAAAACCAATTTTTTTTTTTTTTTTTTTTTTAATTTGGATGGGAAGCTTTCTGGAGATGAAGACAAATGACAACATGGAAAGGAATTTTCAGTGAAATAACATTATAAATAGCTCTGAAAGCATAACAAAGTGAAGCCAATAAAAATGGATGCATTGCACAGTCTGAAATTCCACAAAGATTTTCTTTCAACAATGCACTTTATTAATAAATCAGTTTTCTTTGCTCCATTAAAGTCATAAAGCTAAGCAATTTGTGCTTAGGTTAATGTCACTTTTGTCCTCACTCAAAGAGCAACAAAGACTTGTTTTGATCTAAGAGATTTAAAAATACTTAAATTTTTTAATTCCTATAAATTGGAAAAGAAATCTTATTTGTACTGTCATGGATTATTCTAGGGTTCCACAGCAATAGAAAGGAGGACCCAAATATTCCTCTAATCTCTGCAGGCCTCAAAGATAGATGGGAAAATTTTCTTGCTTTGCCTGATAGAAAAGAATCTGAGATGATGGTATGCCCCAGCTTAAGAAGGTGGGCCATGCCCACCACATTTTATTTTGGGTGGCATTTAGCCTTGACTCTAACTGTCCCCAGTAGCAAAATGACATACTGATTAAGCAATTTCAATATTAAGCAAACATTTATTTAAAATCCAATATATAAAAAAGTAATAAACAGAGTAACAGGGACATATTTATATTAGTATCCCAAATAAAGGAAACAGCATATACAAAGACATGTTGTTATGTTTAGTTGCTGTCAAGTTGGCTCTGACTCATGGTGACTTTATAACAGAACAAAACATTGCCTGGTCCTGCACCATCTTTATGACTGTTGGTATGTCTAAGTCCATTTGTCGCAGCTATTGTGTAGTGCCTTCCAACCTAGGAGGCTCATCTTCTAATATTCTATGGTGATCCATAAGGTTATTATAGGCCAATTTTCAGAAGTATATCACCAAGTCTTTCTTTCTAGTCTGTCTTAGTATGGAAGCTCCGCTGAAACCTTCCACCACGGGTAACCCTGTTAGTATTTGAAATACCAGTTGCATTGTTTTCAGCATCTTAGCAATAAACAGTCCACCACAGTATGACAAACTGACAGATGTGGGGAACAGGATGGATGCAAAGACATAGAGGTCTGAAAAGGAAATCTCAAACATAGTTCTCACCAAGAGTCAGGAAAAAAGTCCCAGAAAGAGTTGATGGCTTAAAAAAAAGGAAAAAAAAAAATGTTGACCAAGGATAAATTCCGAAATAACTTTGCTTTTGGCACACTGTCAAAAACCTAATCAACATCTTTCCATAGGACAATGGAAACATGCTTAAATTTCATTTTGTTAGTTTTTCAATGAGAAGTTTGCAGTGTTGGTGTTCCAATCCAAAGTTTCAATCCAAAGTTTCAATCTTTGTCATAGATTGAACTGTGTCCCCAAAAAATATCCGTCAACTTGGCTAGGCCATGATTCCCAATACTGTGTGATTGTCCACCATTTTGTCGCATGATGTGATTATTCTATGTGTTGTAAATCCTACCTCTATGAAGTTAATGAGGCAGGATTAGAGGAAGTTATGCTAATGAGGCAGGACTCAATCTACACGATTAGGTTGCCTCTTAAACCAGTCTCTTTTGAGATATAAAAGAGAGAAGCAAGCAGAGAGACAGGGAGACCTCATACCACCAAGAAAGTAGTGCCAGGAGAAAAGCACATCATTTGGATCTGGGGGTCCCTGTGCTGAGAAGCCCCTACTCCAAGGGAGGATTGATGACAAGGACCTTCCTCCAGAGCTGACAGAGAGAGAAAGACTTCCCCTGGAGCTGGCACCCTAAATTCAGACTTCTAACCTCCTAAAAGTTGGAAACAAAGAAGGATCGGTAGTTGGAAAATGCGGCCTTGGGGATAGAAACGATGCCAGAGACCGAATGATAGAATTTTGTAAGACCAACAGCTTCTTCATTGCAAATACCTTTTTTCAACAGTTAAAATGGCGACTGTATACATGGACCTCGCCAGATGGAACACACAGGAATCAAATCAACTACATCTGTGGGAAGAGACGATGGAAAACCTCAACATCATCAGTCAGAACTAGGCCAGGGGCTGACTGCAGAACAGACCATCAACTGCTCATATGCAAGTTAAAGTTGAAGCTGAAGAAAACTAGAACAAGTCCACAAGAGCCAAAGTACAACCTTGAGTATATCCCACCTGAAATTTAGAGACCACTTCAAGAATAGATTTGACATATTGAATACTAATGACCAAAGACCAGACAAGTTGTGGAATGACATCAAGGACATCACACATGAGGAAAGCAAGACATCATTAAAAAGACAGGAAAGAAAAAAAGACCAAAATGGACTTCAGAAGAGACTCTGAAACGTGCTCTTGAATGTCGAGTAGCTGAAGTGAAAGGAAGAAATGATGAAGTAAAAGAGCTGAATGGATGATTTCAAAGGGCAGCTTGAGAAGACTAAGTAAAGTATTATAATAATGAAATGTTAAAACACCTGGAGATGGAAAACCAAAAGGGAAGAACACACCCAGCATTTCTCAAGCTGAAAGACCAGAAGAAAAAATTCAAGCCTCGAGTTGCAATACTGAAGGATTCTACAGGGAAAATATTAAACAATGCAGGAAACATCAAAAGAAGAAGGAAGGAATACACAGAGTCACTGTATCAAAAAGAATTGGTTGATGTTCAACCATTTCAGGAGGTTTTTAGATCTTGACTGCTGCTTCAAATCAAACGTTTGCATTGGGCAAATCTGCCGCAAGAGACCTCTTTAAAGTGTTAAAAAGCAAAGACGTCACTTTGAAGACTAAGTTGCGCCTGACCCAAGCCATGCTGTTTTCAACAGCCTCAAATGCATGCAAAAGCTGGATGATGAATAAGGAAGACCAAAGAAGAATTGACACCTTTTGGTTATGGCGTTGGTGAAGAATATCAAATATACCATGGACTGCCAAAAGAATGAACGCATCTGTCTTGGAAGAACTACAGCCAGAATGCTCCTTAGAAGCAACGATGGTGAGATTACATCTCACATACTTTGGACATGTTATCAGGAGGGACCAATCCCTGGAGAAGGACATTGTGCTTGATAAAGCAGAGGGTCAGAGAAAAAGAGGAAGACCCTCAACAAGATAGATGATTGACACAGTGGCTGCAATAGTGGGCTCAAGCATAATAACAATTGGAAGATGGCACAGGACTGGGCAGTGTTTCGTTCTGTTGTACATAGGGTCACTGCCATACTCAATCCCTGAAGATTCAAAGCAAGATTCTACAAGCCAGAATTGCCCAAGAAAATACAGATTCTTCAGCCACATCACCTGATACTTTGATTTGGTAGTTCTGGGTGGTGTCTTGGAATTTGTATTTTGAAAACTTTCCATGATGATCCTGATCTGGGAACCACTCGACTGTGTACAACTGTGTGCCTTTACTCTCAGTGCAGAATGGAAATTAGTCTACTTCATAAGCACCTACCCTCCTTGCAATTATTTTCAATCCTCTGGAGACCTTTGATGAGATTGGAATGTTCATTCCTGTATAGTTTTGATTAGAACAGGGGTTAACAAATTATGAGCCACAGGTCAAGTCTATGTCAATAAAGTTTTATTGAAACACAGTCATGCTCATTCATTTATGTATTGTCTATAACTGCTCTCATGTAATAAGGGCAGATGTGAATAGTTGTGACAAAGACAATATGGCCTGCAAAGACTGTACTATTTACTGTCTGGCCCTTTACAGAAAAAGGTTGCAGACCTCTAGTCTAGAAGATAATAATAGCTAATATTTTTTGAGAGCTTATTACATACCTAGCATTGTACCAAGTGTGGTACAGGAATTACCTCATGTAATTCTCTTAGCAGTTCTGTAAGATAGGTTTTATCTGTATTTTCTTCAGTTAAGAAAACTGTGGTACAAAGAGGTTGTGTAATACAGTCAAGGTTACCCAGCCAGTGAAGAAAAAAAAAAACAATTGCCGTCAAATCAATTCTGATTCATGGTGACCCTATGTGTGAAGAGTAGAATTGCACTCCATAGGGTTTTCAAGGCTGTAACCCTTTGGAAGCAGATTGCCAGGCCTTTCTTCTGAGGTGCCTCTGGGTGGATTCAAACTGCCAACTTTTTGCTTGGTAGTCGAGTGCTTAACAATTTGCACTACTCAGTGACTCCATAGAGAAGAAAAGGGCTAGGATTTGACCTGTAGCTCCATAGCCCATGCTCTCAGCCAGTGTTATCTACCATACAAGGCGTCATCGAATCTCTGCTTTGGCCAGACGAAAAGCCCCAGGCTACCAATATAGGGTATCACTTAGCTAACTGATTTATTGTCTGAAAAAAGGAAGGATTGAGCTGAATTTTAACACAGCCATTAATGAGCTTGTTAACCCTGACCTTTCAAATCAATCTTCTATATCTACCTTTACCTTTTAGGAAGGATTCCATCTTCTAGCAATAAAGTACATTTTCCTCTTCTTACAATCTAATGATCACCTGCTGTAATACTAGTCATCATAGTGGCCCATCAAACGATTACTTACGCATAAAACCTACTAATGTACAGTATTCACAGTTGCATTTTCTTTCAAGTCAATAAAAAGGAAACAATTTATTATAAAGACCTGATACTCCACCTTGGTGTATTAAGAGAGCCATTTCCTAAGAGTTATGTGCAATGCTGACCACATTTAAGAACCAAGGTGTTAGAACTTCTCTTGATGGTCTGGCCGCTGAGAGCTGTGTGGTCTTAGAGGGGATTGAAACATCCTAAGCATCAGTTTTCTTATCTGTAAAATGGGGATGACATACTTACCTTGAAGAGTTATTGTGGAGATTAAACTTTACAACTTCAATTACGCGGGATTCCGGGCACAGAATAAGTATTTCATAAATTATTCTTTAGTCCACAGTGATCCATGGCCTTCAGCTAGAACTTAGTGGTTCTAAGATTAAAATATTTGTTCTCCAGACCTAAAGGGGGCTTCATCAAGTAAGGGTGAGACAGATCCTGCATCAAATTGCCCTACACCTGCCATTCTTGGCTACCCAGGGCAGGCTGAACAAAGGGATTCTAGGAAGGAATCCCAGGCCACCAAAGCGCACCAACCTAATGTCAATCATTTCCCCGGGAGGTGAGCATGTGAACAGAAGTTGCAAATGTTCAAAATATACTTTTAATCCTCAAAACAAGCCAAGGACACCAGCTTATGGTATTTCTCACTGAATGTCAAATCTCCATGAAATTTTCAATCACAAAAGTGTACCCCCCTCCAAAAAATTATTTTTTTTTAATGGCAGCGTGTAAGCCAATCACTCAACCACCAAACGTCCTGGGAGCTTATAACAGAGCTGCCTAGAAGTGGTAGGGCTGGAGGTGTACAGATGATAAGATTCGGTCTCCTGCTTACAGCCTTTTTCAAAGAAAGCAAAAACCAATAAATGAACAAATTAATAAGTAACATATGGTCCTTTTCCAAGAAGAACTCTGGTACTTGAGGTCAAGCAACTGATGGGACAAGCCAATCATGCTGCCCCAAGTTGGAACACGGTCATTCTAAATGGAGGTTACAGGGAGAGAGCCCTGCAGCTGTGGAATTTTTGTGGAAAAATTCGCACAAGAGGCATAATCTGAACTGGGTTCTATAGCCTGGATAGAATCGAGCTTGGTAAGAAAGAGAAAACCTGCATTCTAAGGACATGGAAAAGTATGAGCAAATACCAAGAAGTGAGGAAGTAGAAGCTATGTTGAGGGATGGTGTAGGCCAGTGAATTAATCAGCCCTGCTGATTTGCAGGGTCGGGATAGAATAGAAAAGCTGTAGGGTACATTCAGACAATGTTATTCATGGCCATGAATACCTGGCTGTGGAGGTGAGACTTTATTCTGAGTATAAAACAGACCTGTATCTTAGACAATCTCTAGAAATAAGTCTTTGTACAAGAGGCAGAACTTGCTAGTGCTGGAATACCTCTTCCACTCTCCTCTTCCCAAGCTTGAGTCTCTTCGTGAGAAATCCAGGAAGGTTTCCTCAGATCTCAGCACACTGCATGTTTGAAATCCAAACTCTACCATTTAACTTTTAATGGAGTTATATCTTATATGAGTATTGGGCACTAGAAGTGGTTCATTAGGCAACATTTGAGGATGGTCAAAATCAGCATTGCAAATCCTTAGGAATTTGTGGAGTCTTCAGTGGAGACTGCCATTCTCCCTTCAATACACCCAAGGTGGCCAGTTTTTCTCACAGTGTTGGAACACATCACTGCTTCTTCGCTTGAGTGCATAGGAAGTGGGTAATTGAAGGTTTTAGGAACCCGATGAACAGAGAATGTGAACTTTTTACATCAGCGTGTCTTCTTTTGGAAGCATGCTCAGCATGAGAGGTGCCTAGAACAAAATCTGACAGAGGCAACAGCAGACTTTTCCTCCACTTCTTGCTCACTCTCGGGCAGACCCTTATTACCTAGAGCAGAGAGCAGGAAAGTCCTCACTATCAAATTATTTCTGTCTTTTTGCCAAGCACATAGGACTCCAGTTTGCATGTGTTCTCTTACTTAATCCTCACATCAACCCTGTAAAGTAGGAGTCATCCTTACTAACCTCACTTTAGAAATGAAGAAACTAAGGTCTAGAGAATTTAAGGAATCATCCCACAATGGCTGATAAGTGGCAGAGCTGGGATTTGAATCTAGACTGGTTTGACTCCAGGGCTGAGGGTGTAGCTAGTCATGTAACCTTGGACCAGTCACTTAACTTCTTAGAAACACTGTATCCTGGTCTGTACAATGAGGATCATAGATCCACCTGATAGAGAAGATCTGCTGGTGGAATGATGTAAATAGCTCACTAGTCATGGCCTTTCATAGAGTTACTACTACTGTTGTCATCACTATATACATAGAAAGGAAATGCAAAGGCAGTAGCTTTGAGAACCTTTCCCACCACACACAAGATCTAGTCTAAGCTGGACAAGACATACACATGAAAGGTATTGTAAAAATGGCATGACAGGGGTATCTGACCTCTTCTAACTTCACAAGGAGGAAGAAGAATCAAGATCAACAGCCTGAGGCTGATTCCTACAAGGCAGAGGTCAGACATGTCTCCACCCTCCAAACTCAATTCTGACCCAACCGTCCTTCCCACAGCACTGTCTACTTCTCTGCTAGGTTCTATAATTCACTGCAATGGCCACACATAACTCACAGACTATACTCACAGTTACGGGAATTATTAGGGAGGAAAGAGGTTACAATCCAGGTTCAGAAATACTCAGGATACACTTCTTTGATCAAGACAGCCTTTTCTCAGCCATGCCGACAGGCAGGTCTCTCTGTGGCCCATCGGTCCCTCAGCCTGGCCTCTGCCCTACTCCAGCAAGTATTACAAAGCTCTTTCCGCTCTGCTGATAAGTGCCCAGAGGCACCCCATTCTGCCAGTAAGCTTTGGCCCAAAGGTGCTCAGCTCTAGCTCTGTGGGTCGGCAATCCTAGCTCCACCAAGTGCCCAGAGGCACTCTACTCTGCCAGCAAGCCTCTTGCCTGAAGGAGCTCAGCTTTCTCGCTCATGGGCCGGGAAGCCCACCACATCATCTCCTGCAGATCTCCTGCTGGTCTCCTGATTCTGCTGCCGCAGTTTCTCTGCCACTGCTTCTCGCCATCTCTTGCTGTTTCTGGTGTTACAGCTCTCTCTGATTCTCCCTCTCTCTGTCTCCTGGGTCATGTTCTCAGCGCAGGGATCCTAGGTCCAAAGGATGTTCTGTACTTCCATTTCTTCATGGTGGCCATGAGGTCCCCCTCTCTGGTCTGGAATTGGCTCTCTTTTAAGCCTAAGAGGATGGCAAAACTGACTGGTCCCCTTGTTAGAGTTCCATACACCTTATTTGCATGGCCCCACCACCACAAGTGTGCCAGGTACCTTATTTACATTATTAGCAAGCTATCCAATCCCCTTGTTGGGCCACAGGGACATCATTTGCACAGTCCTGCCCAGTCATTTGGTGGGAGTTACAAGACTATGGCTAGAAGGGCCATATTAAGTAATGCACTGCACTGCAAGTGTAAAAGAAGACACGTATGATTAAGTACTCAGGGAAGCCATTCAGCAAAAGAGTACCAGGCGTTCCAAGGAGGAACGTCCTGTGGGCTAGTAATGGTTGAGAAAGTGACACTTGTTTTGGATCTTGAAGAAGGTCATCACATTCAGAGGATAAGAGTGAAAAAACAGAATGAGAAAGGTTTGGAGCCAGAAAGTGGCCTGGTGTATTCAGTTAACTAAAAGGATGTAGCGATTTCATCACAGCATTGTTTATAAAACTGAAAAAAACTAAAAACAGTAGATAGTTAGATTAATTGACTTTGACCTGTCCATAGAATAACATACATGATGGCCTTATAAAAAGATAAAGTAGACTATAAATATAAATATGTAGATATATAAATATAAACAAAGGTATAAATATAGATATAAATATAAATAAAGATGTAAGTATAAATATAAAGATATAAATGTAAATAATGATATAAAGATATAAACATAGACATAAATAAAAATAATATAAGTATAAATATAAAATGAAGTCTTTTTTGCTCTCTAGGACTGGGTTAAAATCTCTTCCATAAGCTCCCATGGTTCCTTATATCTCTCCTTCATAGCCTTTGTCACATTTCTTGATTATAGTGTGATTTTCGAATAATGCCTGTATGTCCCCCATTAGGCCGTAAGTACCACCAGGGTAGGAATCACAGACCTTAGATTAATCACTGTATTTTCATCATCTAGCTGAATGCCTGGCACATAATGGGTGCTCGTTAACGTTAATTGCACACATGCATAGGTAAAAGTATATAAATTTAAAAAAAAACAGAACAGATTATAAATAGCGTGGATAGTTAGAATGACACCTCCGATCTACTAGGAGTGTCAGTAAGGATTCTCAGCCCTTGTTGATGTTTAGGAGGACAAAGAGCCTTGTCAGAGGAAAGTCGGTCCCAGGCACCCCGCTCCTGTGTAGTAGCGGTCATAGCTACTCATTCTCATATCGGTTGTAAGCCAGGAACATATGTGTACTATGTACAAAAGAGTATGATATAAAAAAGCCCCAAACCCATTGCCCTTGAGTTGATTCCAACTCATGGCAACCCCATGTGTTACAGAGTAGAACTGCTCCATTAGGTTTTTTTGGCTGTAATCTTCATGGATCGCCAGGCCTTTCTTTCACAGCACTGCTGGATGGGTTCAAACCACCAAACTTTCAGTAAAAGCAGCCAATCACAAATCACTTGCACCACCCAGGGACCTAAGAGCAACTTATACGATTAACAGCTTATCAGAAATATTACTCACTAAGTATGTACAGTGGTTGTCCCTGAGTGGTTGATGTTTGTCTTTAGATTTTCTTTATTGCTTTAATTTTATGCTGTCTGTCGGCCTTTCTGACCAAGAAAAAACAAGAATGTTTTCACTTTAGAGGGGTTAGCTACTTCTCACTTCACTTGGCACTGTTTCTGCTTCTTCTCCTTCCTCTTTCTCCTCCTTCTGCTCAGGCCCTACCCAATCTGGGAGGACGATTTTGCACTTGCCCTCCACAGAGGAGACAATAAACAAGGAAGATCAAGGAAGAATTGATGCCTTTGAATTATGATGTTGGCAAAGAATATTGAATATACCATGGACTGTCAGAAGAACAAACAAATCTGTCTTTGAAAAAGTACAGCCAGAATGCTCATTAGAAATGAGGATGGTGAGCCTTCGTCTCACATACTTTGAACATATTATCAGGAGGGACCGGTCCCTGGAGAAGGACATCATGCTTGGTAAAGCAGAGGGTCAGCGAAAAAGAGGAAGACCCTCAATGAGATGGACTGACACAGTGTCTACAACAATGGGCTCAAGCATAGCAGCGATTATGAGGATGGCGCTGGACCTGGCAGTGTTTCGTTCTGTTGTACATAGGGTTGCTATGAGTGGGATCCGACTTGACAGCTCCTAACAACAACAATAACTCCACAGAGGTATAGAGACCCCTTACTGCATCCACCTCACTTTTCCAATCTCCTTGCTAAGAGCAGGTAATTATCCCTCCTCCTAGGAAAGTGAGAATGACTCCTTACTTAGGTGAGGATTGGAAAAGAACTGCCTCATGAATATGCAGTGGATCCCCAACAGCCCATCAGCCCTTCAGCGGCAGGATGGCGGAGCTTCTTTAAGGGTTGCTATGACAGAGGAAAGGAAGCAGAAAACTCAAATATAGTAGTTTCTGGAACAGAAGAATACCCGGAGCCAACAGGCTAGAAGAAATTGAAGGTTCACTGACATTCCACTCAACCGAAAGCATTCTTTATTCTAAGAAGATAATGGCTATCTACGAAAGAGCTGTCTTATGACTCTATTATTGCTGCTGCTACCACCAGCACAGTAGAGGCCTAATGCAGCACACAATGTCATCTAGAATGTCACTGATTGTTCCTTAGGGCTATGGAACAGTCCAGAGTGTCTAACAGAGTTCCCAGAGCTGCCTGCCATGAAGAAATGAGTCTTGTAGCCTGGAAATGCTGAGAATTAGAGGACCTAGCTTGAATTTCAGCTGTTTCCCAAAGTAGGGTCCAAGGACACCCATTGGATAGGATGCGAATTAATGGTCATCCTGCAGAAAAAGACTCTGTGGTAAATAAGTTCGGGATGTGCTAGTTTAACGATGTCAGGTCTTTCATTGATTGTGGGACTTTGATGCAGAGCCTTCACAAAGCTATTGTACGTTGTGAATCTCCAACAGGGAGATGGGGCTTACAGAGAATCATTTTTTTATGGAGTATCTGGATGAACAAGTATTTTAAAGAACAGATTTTCAGAAATGCTGCCGTAGAATTTGTGGCAGGAATCAGAGAGACCAGATCCCCAGACATATTTTGAAATGTGTTGAGGGATCTGTCTTTGTTGTTGTTGTTGTTTATTGTTGTAGTTTGAGTGAAAGTTTACATTTCAAGTTAGTCTCTCATACAAAAATTTATACATACACTGTTATGTGACCCTAATTGCTCTCCCTATACTGTGACAGCACACTCCTTTCCACCCAATTTCCCATGTCCATTCAACCAGCCCTTAACCTTCTCTGCCTTTTCATCTCACCTCTGGGCAGAAGCTGCCCATTTAGTTTCATGTATCTACTTGAACAAAGTAGCACACTCTTCACGACATTTTCTGTCCCATAGACCAGTCCAATCTTTGTCTGAAGAGTTGGCCTTGGGAATTGTTTTAGTTCTGGGTTGACAGAGAGTCCGGGGACCATGTTTTCTGGGGTTCCTCCAGTCTCAGACCATTAAGTCCGGTCTTTTTACTAGAATTTGAGTTCTGCACCTCACCTTTCTCCTGCTCCATCAGGAGCTCTCTGTTGTGTTCCCTGTCAGGACAAGTCGTTGGTGGTAGCCGGGCACCATCTAGTTCTTCTGGTCTCAGACTGATGAAGTCTCTGGTTTATGTGGCCCTTTCTCTCTCTTGGGCTAATATTTTCCTTGTGTCTTTGGTGTTCTTCATTCCCCTTTACTCCAGGTGGCTGGGAGCAATTGATCCATCTTAGATGGCCACTTACTAGCTTTTAAGACCCCAGACACCAGTCATCAAAGAAGGATGCAGAACATTTTCGTAATAAACTTTGTTATGCCGATTGACCTAGATGAAAGCAGTAGCCCCAGACCCCCGCCCCTGCTACTCTGTCCCTTGAATTGTTTGATTGTATTCAGGAAACTTCTTAGCTTTGGTTTAGTCCAGTTGTGCTGACTTCCCCTGTAGTTTGTGCTGTCCTTCCCTTCACCTAAGATAATTCTTGTCTGCTATCTAGTTAGTGAATAACCCTCACCCTCTCTCCCCACCCTCATAAAGGGATCTGTCTTAGTTTCCTAGTGCTGCTGTAACACAAATACCACAATGGGTGGCTTTAAAGAACAGAAATTTATTTTCTAACAGCTTTGGAGGCTAGAAGTCCAAATCAGGGTCACAGCCTTGTTGATTACTTCCTTGTCGGTAGCCCTGGGCGTTCCTTGGTTCCTTGGCGATCCTTACAGGGCATCTGTCTTACTCTGTGTGAGCTCCTGTATCTAATCTGCTCTTTTTATACCTCAGAAGTGATTGTGTTTAGGACATACCCTATACCTTTGTTAAGAGGGAAAGAAAATCATCCACTAGGGATGATGGAAAATCAGTTTCCTTTGCACTCAAAAAGTAGTTGTTGTTAGATGCCATCGAGTTGGCATCTGACTGATGGTGACCCCATGTACAATGGAAGGAAGTGCTACCCGGTCCTGTGCCATCTCCATGATCAGCTGGGGATTGGACCACTGTGATCCATAGGGTTTTCACTGGCTGATTTTTGAAAGTAGATCACCAGGTCTTTTTCCTTAGTCTTTCTTAGTCTGGAAGCTCCCCTGAAACCTGTTCAACACTATAACAACAAGTAAGCTTCCAGTGACAGACAGGTAGGTGGTAGCTGCACATGAGGTGCCTTAGCCTGGAACCAAACCTGGGTCTTTCCCATGGAAGGCAGAAATTCTACCACTGAACTACCACTGCCCCATTCAATAAGTAGTCTAAAATCCAAACCCACTGATGTCAACTTGATTCCAACTCATAGCAGTCCCGCTTAAATACATTAAAATATGGTACATTTGCTTCTGTTTACAAAATACAAAAATAGGCAAAACTAGCTTATGCTATTGGAAATTAAGACAGTGGTTACTCTTGAAATTCTTTTGTAAAAAAATTTGTCTCTTCTCTTCCATTTATTTATTTATTCAATAAGTTATTCCTATCAGTATAGACTCATGCACATTCATTTTATACTTTTGGTTCCAGTCCACTATGCTATTTTTTTGTTGATGGTGGTCAAATTGTTCCACCTTTCACCACTAGAAACTCTCAGATTGGCTCCTGTGCACTTTGACATGCCATGCACCCTGATGTTTTTTGAGCAATTCTTAATTTCTAGTAATATAAAGTGCTGCAGGCTTATTTTGTATTTTCCTTGCCCCAGCCCTAGAATCAGCTATTTCTCTAAGGAATCCTGTTACTTTTATTGTGGAATGGTACAAAATGTAAACCTCTTGAGGACAGAAACCTTATCCTTTTCACCACATTTCAGTACCTAGAAGATTGCTTGGTACCTAGTAAGCTTGGATTGGTTCTTGTAGAGTGAATACTTGAATGACTGAAAGGGTATTGTAACTTTATTAAATGTTGCAGTAGCATCCAGATATTTCATGTCTTAACTAATTATTTACTAGAACAGGTAATAAAGTCAGTCTGTCATTATTCTTTTTTTTTTTTTTTTTTGGAGCACATGTTAGTTCCATGAAATCTCTTTTTCTTTCTTTCTTCTAAATTTAGCTGTCTCCCCAAAGGATAAGAAATTTAAATGCAAGTTTAAAGTCCCTTTCCTTTAAAAAAATTAAAAAATGTTTCATGTAATATTTAAGTCATACAAAAAGGTACAAAGCATAATCCAATGCAGTGTAAGAAACACTTAGCTCAAATAATAAAATACCACTGTAATGGAAAATCCCCTCGCGTATCCTTCTCCAATTACCTCCCCTTTCCTCTCCCCAACGGGTAATAACCATCCTGAATTTGGAGGTTATCACATTCATTCATGTCTTTGTATTTCACTACACATGTGTACTCTGAGTAGTACATGGAATGGTTTTTACATATTTAAAAACACTATATAATCTGTTACCATTTACGTTTTTCACTTAACATCATATGTGAGATTCATCCATGTTGGTAAGTGCAGCTTTGGTTCCTCCTTTTGTATGCCATGTAATATACTCTTGTGTGAATATAGAACAGTTTTTTATTGTAGATGTGTAGATGTAGATGAATATTTGGGTTATTTCCAATTTATTGCTATCTCAGACAATGCTTTCATAAACATTTCTGTACATTTATCTTGCGTAAGTGAGAGTTTCTCGATGGTAAATACCTAGGAATGCAATGGCTGGATATTGTGTTTATGTGAATACTGCCCCCTGGATTTGTGCAATGCAAGGGCCTGTAGAAATGATTTCCTACTTAAGGATTATGAGGAAAAAATGAGAGTCCCAAGCAACTGGTCACTTGCACTTAGTAACAGCCAGAACTGGGTAGCACGTCTCCATACATCATTATTCTACCTATCCATCATCTGGTTCAGGGGTCAGCAAACCATGGGCTGCGGGCCAAGTCTGGCTGCCATCTGGTTTTGTAAATAAATTGTTTTGTTGGAACACAACCATGCTCTTTCATTTACTTGTTGTTTATGACTGCTTGCCTGCTGCAAAGGCCATGGTTGTTATTGTTGTTGCTTATGGCAGAAATCACATATCCAGCAAAGCCTGAAATATTTACTATCTGGCCCTTTAAAGAAAAAGTGTGCTGACCTCTAACCAAGTGTGAGATAATAAGAAAGCACTTACCTAGAACCCTTCCATCCTGACCTTTGGTGGAAACTGTCAATTGGCCTTGAACATGGCTGCAAGGTCCTTTCTAACCCCATGCCCTCCACTCCCTGTCAGTTGGAATTACCTCGCACTACTATACCATTGAAAATATTACTGTCTCTTACTTGGGCCATGTGATGCTTAGGAAAGCAAATGAGAGTTCTTAGTTTTGACAACATTTTGTCTCTGTTATTCACCTGGTGCAGAGGGACTGAACTCTCTCCACAGGCAGAGAAAAGTATTGGATTTTTGGTAATAAGAAGACAAGATTCTTGCCCTCAAGAGTTTCTTACAGAGGTAGCATAATGTAATGGTTATGCTTTTTGAGTTGTGGAGCCAGTTTGACTGCTTAACTTCTTCTTTTTTTTTTTTTTTTTTTAATTGTGCTTTAGTTTCTCATTAAACAATTAATACATGTACTATTCTGTGACATTGGTTGCCAACCCTGCAATGTGTCAACACTCTCCCCTTCTTGACCTTGGGTTCCCCATTTCCATTCTTCCAGCTTTCCTGTCCCCTCCTGCCTTCTCTTCCTTGCCCCTGGGCTGGTGTGCCCATTTAGTCTCGTATACATAGCTGAGCTACATGTATTATTGTTTGTTTTATGGATCTGTCTAATCTTTGGCTGAATGGTGAACCTCAGGAGTGGCCTCACTACTGAATTAAAAGGGTATCTGGGGCCATACTCTCAGGGTTTCTCTAGTCTCTGTCAGACCAGTAAGTCTGCTCCTTTTTTGGGATTTTGAATTTTATTCTACATTTTTCTCCAGCTCTGTCTGGGACCCTGTATTGTGATCCCTGTCAGAGCACTGACTGCTTAACTTCTTGTACCTTATCTTTTCATCTGTAAAATGGTGATAATAAACACGCCTATCTAATAGGGCTGTTGTGAGTCAACTGAATGAGCCAATCCATATAAAGCACTTAGAACAGTACCTGGCAGGTATTAAGTGCTCAATAAATGTTAGATATTGTTACTCTTAGTGTATTATGCTGAATATGACCTGCATGTTGGTTTTTGGATTCATCCATCTATTCACAGCAGCATCTGTTGATTTACAATGATTCTCCATTTTGTTCTGTCAATCAGAAGCAAGGGGAAACCCTCATCTCATCTTCTACTAAAGTCTGAGGAATATAAATAATTACACCTTCATTCTCTGGGTTCAGACCCAGTTAAGGAGAAAGAGTCAGATAATGAGCAGGGAATAATGCTGGATTTTATTATTTGGCATGGATTTGAGGTCGAAATGGGCCGTCTACTCCTTCCCCCTAAGGCTAGACTTGGCATCTGCCTGGGGATGGTTGGATCCTAGAGTTTAGAAAATGGTGGCCACCTCACTCTCAGTTGAGATTACACAGAGTGCCCAAAAGACAAGCAAGGGTGTGCAGCAAAATTTAATACATTAATGCAGCCCAGTGGAGGACTGGACCAATGGATGTCAGACGCCAATTGAATCATCACCCAGAGAAACTACCCTCTTACAGGGAGAAGCTAATGAGGAACAGAGTGAAGGCAGCAGTTTCTACCCAATACTTCAGAGTGAGGTTATGTTCGCATTTTATGGACTCACACTAATGACAGAAGAGGAAGAAAATAGTCCCCTATAGCTCCCATCCCCTTCCCGTAAAGTGTGAATTATATAAAACACAAATATCCTTCCCACCAGCTAAAAGGATTATGTCACACGTAAAGAACTTCAGCAACTGAAAAAGGCTTCTCTGATTCACCAGAGCCAAAAAAAAAAAAAAAGCAGGAATCTGATTTATTTGATTTTCTCTTTTAAACTCCAACTTCATCCTCAGGCTCAAAACAAATATTATACATGGAAATCGGTTGCTTAGTTAGCACAAGAGCAGTTTTGTTTCCATTGCATAAACTCAAGTGAGGATAGGTCAGGAGCCTTAGGTAAAACCACAGACCTTCCTCCTAGTGTTGATCACCTGATCTGAAAAGTGTGTTTTCCAGGCTTTTATGAATGGACTGATCGGCAACCCTGCACCCATTGACATGAACGTAGCTAAGGATATTAAACTGGAGAACTGGGCTTGCAAGCAGGTTGTAGCTCACCTGTCAGTGCTGATGCGTTGTGAGTGGGTGCTTAGAGTCTGACGCTGAGTGTTGTGAGGCCACTTTGGTCTCAGTGGGAAAGGAGGCCATGATCATGAGTGATATCTGTCATGAGTTTGGCAAGGCAGAGTAGCAGTAAGGGCTTGGGTTCTCTAATTCTTCTACATTCTAGTAAGTTTCACAGGTTGGCTTTCATAGTAATTCCCCAAGTTATTGAAATCTCAGAATGCTCAGATATTTGTTGACTCTTACTTTGGACGAGCTCATCCTTGAGAAGCCAAACTGTAAGCCAGCATTCAGGCCAAGGATCAAAACTCAAACAATTAACAGGCAGTAATGTTCCCAGACAAGCAATGTAGTTTTGTAGAACTGCTACCACCTACTACTACTAGTAGTAGTAATAATAGTTGCTGTTGTTGTTCTTTGCTGCCACCTAGTCAGCTCCGACTCATGGAGACCCCTTTGCAACTGAACGAAACATTGCCTGGTCCTGTGCCATCTTCCTAATTGTTGATATGCTTGAGTCCATTCATTGTTGAGGCCACTGTGTAGTCTGAGTGCCTTCCAACCTGGGGCGTTCATCTCCCAGCACTGTATCAGACAATATTCTGTTGTGATCCATAGGGTTTTCACTGGCCAATTTTCAGAAGTAGATTGCCAGGCCTTTCTTCCTAGTCTGTCTTAGTCTAGAAGCTCCATTGAAACCTATCCACCATGGGTGACCCTGTTGGTATTTGAAATACTGGTGGCATGGCTTTCGGGAATCACAGCAGCACACAAACCACCACAGTATGACAAATAGACGAGTGGTGGAGTAGTAGCAGTAACAATAAAATAACACCATGAACTTACCACAAAGTGAAATAAATAGAATATTACCAAAACCATTGGAGCTCCTTGTATGTCCATGCCCAATCATATTCCTCACATTCTTTACGCCTTAGAGAAACCATAAGCCTGCTTTTTCTTTGTTAGTTTACTTTATTCCTCAACAACGTATTATTTTGTTTTGCCTGGTTTTGAATTTGATGAAAAGGGAGTCATACTGTACGTATTCTTCAGTTGCTTGTTTTCTTTGTTGGACATTCTGTTCCTGCCAATTCCAGTTTACATGGTTATTTCACTGTGCTCCCTTCATAGGTCTCCAATTTATATTCAAAAGTTAACGTTTTCTATTTTTGCAGGATGTATGTGTTATTTTCAGCATTTTAATCTTACGGTGTGTCTATAAACATACATTCACGGGACTCCTGATACACGTTTGCACGGTTTTCTCTAGAGAAGATTCCTACAAGCAGAATTTCTAGACTGCAGGGAATGCGCTTGCTCAGGTTTGGGAGCCAGTGGTTGTGTTGTTTCAAATGCCCTCTTACCATGTAGGAGAGCTCTTGTTGGTTCCCAACCTCAGCAACACTTGCTACTCTCAGCTTGCTGATTTTTGCCAAACAACTGGGCGTGAATGTTATCTTATCGAAACTTTAATTTGCGTTTCTGATAATGACTGTGGTTGAGCATCTTTCTCTATTTTTATGGGCATTTATATTTCCTTCTCTTGTGTAACAGCTGTTGATGTCTTTTGTCTGTTTTTTTCTATTGGATGTTTTGTCTGAGTTGTATTGAGTAGTTCTAAGGACATTTAAGTTTTTAAAATAATCTGAAATTGATATTTACTTGTAATGTGAGATAGGGATCCAACTTCACTTTGTTCTCTATCAAAACCAATGGTCCTGGCACCATTTGTTGGATAGTACATCCTCCTTCACCTGTTTACTGTGCCAGCTGTGTCAGTTTTCCATATATGTGGGGTTTCCATATATGAGGACTCCCTGTTCTCTTACAGTAGTTTATTTATGGGGGACCCCTGGTGGCATAGTGGTTGAGAGCTATGGCTGCTAACCAAAAGGTCAGCAGTTTGAATCTGCCATCTGCTCCTTGGAAACCCTGTGAGGCAGTTCTACTCTGTCCTGTGGGGTTGCTATGTGTTGGAATCGACTCACCAGCAACTGTGTTTTGTTTTTGTTTTTGTTTTTTTTTTTGGTATGGCAACAGGGGCAGGGGGGCGGGGAGGGCCAGTGGTGATTCAGTGGCAGAATTCTTACCTTTCACTTGGGAGACCTAGGTTCAAGTGTTGCTATGATGCTGAACAGGTTTCAGCAGAGCTGCCAGATTAAGACGGGCCAGGAAGAAAGTCCTGGTGATCTACTTTCAAAAATCAGCCAGTGAAAACCCTATGGATCATAAACCCTGTGAATCCACAAATGATCATGGGGATAGCATAGGACGAGGCAACATTTCATTCCATAGTACATGGGGTCACCATGACTTGGGGGCTGGCTAGATGGCAGCTAACAATGACTTGGTAATATCATACTATCTTCATGATTATAGCTTCATAAGAAATGTTGATATTTGGTAAAGTCCCCGTCTCATTCTTCTATTAAAATGTCATTTTGACTCTGCTATATTTCATATAGTTTTTAAAAGCAGATTGGTGAATTTTTCCTCCAAAAAAAACCTTGTTGAAAGTTGGGTTGAGATTGCATTGAATCTAAAAATCAGTTTGGGGAGAATTAATGTCTGTATAACATGCTTTTCCATTTACTTTCAATAGAGGTATAAAATTTCTACCTAAAGACTATACATTTTTAAACAGACTTATTCCTAGGGATAAATCTATTTGATATTTCCTTACTTAAAATATAGATTTCCTTATATTTCTCTCTGATCCATATCGTTACTATTTTCTTCTTATTGACATGTGTAGGATCTCCACCATTTTGAACAATAGTGATGATAGAAAACGTCATTGTCTTGTTTCTGATCCTGAAATAAACGCATACAAGATTTTTCTTTATGCATGATCTTTGCTAGAGGTTTTTGTTACAAAGCCATTTTCAAGTGTAGGATATTTATGTTGCTTAATATATATATATATATTTTCACTAACTGTTATTGAAATTTATCAGATTTTTATGTTTCTTGTTAATGTAATTTTCCCCTTTAATGTTCTGAAGTCAGACCATTGCTGTATACAGAGAAAAGACCTATTTGATAATATATTTATAAAATATTTTTATTCATTGAACTCTAGTGTATTTAGTATTTTCACATACATATTCTTAAGAGAAATGAGATTGTAAATTTCTTTCTTGCTTTAGCCTCATCACATTTTGGAATCAAAGATACACTTGACTTAAAAAATGAATTGTGCAATTTCTCCCTATTTTTGGTGGGAAAACCGCAGTAGGGTGAGAATTATCTGTTCTTTGAAAGTTTGGTAGAACCCACCTGTAAACTCACTTGGTCCTGGAGCATTTTGTGGAAGTGCATAAGTGTTTAATTACCACTGCATTTTCTTTCTATTCTATTTTTGTCTCATGCCAATGTGTTTTATTCTTAAATTTTATTGATACATGGTTGTTCATAATATTTTTTTCTTTAATCTCTGTAGTCATTCCCCCTTCCCATTCTCTCTCTCTCTCTCTTTCTCTATATATTTTTTCCCTTTATTAGTTTTACCAAAAGTTTGTTTATACTTTCAAAGTACCAGCTTTTAATTTTGTTAATCTTTATTTTTTTCTGCATAGATGTCTATCCTTATCAGTATTCTATCTTTATTTCCTTATTTCTTTCTGTTTGCTCTATTTCTTTCTCAACTTCATTTTTAAACAGTTTTATTGTAGTATAATTGACATACAATAAACTGGACATGTTTAAAGTGTACAATTTTATAAGATTTGACATATATACACATGTCCATAAACATCACTACAATCAAGACAATGAACATATTCACCACACACAGAACTTTCCACATGTGCCTTTGTAACTACTCTCTCCTACCTGTCTCATCACCCAGATCCACAGGCAGCCACTGACTTGATTTCATTGTTGTTATGTGCCATCAAGTCAGTTTCAACTTACAGCGACCCTGTGTACAACAGAACGAAATGCTGCCCAGTCCTGCACCATCCTCACAATTGTTGCTGTGCTTGAGCCCACTGTAGCAGCCACTGTGTCAATCCATCTCATCGAGGATCTTCTTTTTTGCTGACCCTCTGCTTTACCAAGGATGATGTCCTTCTCCAGGGACTGGTCCCTCCTGATAACATGTCCAAAGTACATGAGAAGAAGTTTCACTATCCTTGCTTCTAAGGAGCATTCTGGCTGTACTTCCTCAAACACAGATTTGTTCGTTCTTCTGGCAGTCCATGGTATATTCAATATTCTTCACCAACACTATAATTCAAAGGCATCAGTTCTTCTTAGGTCTCCTTATTCATTGTCCAGCTTTCGCATGCATATGAGGCGACTGAAAATACCATGGCTTCAGTCAGGTGCACCTTAGTCTTCAAAGTGATATCTTTGCTTTTCAACCCTTTAAGATGTCTTTTGCTGCAGATTTGCTCAATGCAATATGTCATTTGATTTCCTGACCACTGCTCCCATGGGCATTGATTGTGGATCCAAGTAAAATGAAATCTTTGACAACTTCAATATTTTCTCCATTTGTCATAATGTTGTTTGTTGGTCCGGTTGTGAGGATTTTTGTTTTCTTTATGTTAAGATAGGTACAATCCATACTGAAGGCTGTGGCCTTTGATCTTCATCAGTAAGTGCTTCAAGTCCTGTTCACTTTCAGCAAGCAAGGTTGTGTCATCCACACATCGCAGGTTGTTAATGAGTCTTCCTCCAATCCTGATGCCATGCTCTTCTTCATATAGTCCAGGTTCTCGGATTATTTGCTCAGCATACAGATCAAATAAGTATGGTGAAAGGATACAACGCTGACACACACCTTTCCTGACCTTAAACCGCGCAGTATCCCTTTGTTCTTTTTCAATGACTGCCTCTTTGTCTATGTACACGTTCCTCATGAGCACAATTAAGTACTCTGGAATTCCCATTCTTTGCAATGTCACGCATAATTTGTTAGGATCCACACAGTAGAATGCCTTTGCAGAGTTAATAAAATACAGGTAAACATCTTTCTGATAGTCTGTGCTCTCAGCCAAGTTCCATTGACATCAGCAATATTATCCCTCGTTAAATGTCCTCTTCTGCCTCCGGCTTGAATTTCCGGCAGTTCCCTGTCAATGTACTGCTGCGACTGCTTTTGCAGGATCTTCAGCAAAATTTTACTTGTGTGTGATATTAATGGCATTGTTTGGTAATTTCCACATTCTCTTGTATCACCTTTCTTTGGAATGGGCACAAATATGGATCTCTTCCAGTCGGTTGGCTAGGGAGCTGTCTTCCAAATTTCTTGCAATAGATGAGTGAGGACCTCCCGTGCTGTGACCTGATTTTAGTCACTATAAATTAGTTTTCATTTCATGTAATTTTATACAGAAGGAATAAGAATATATATATTCTTTTTTGCTTGGCTTATTTCCTTCAGCATAGTTATTTTCAAATTTATTTCTATTGTATCAATATAGATGTTATATCAATCATTCATTTTTATTGCTGGGTACTGTTCTATTATATGGATATACCAGTTTGTTTTTCCATTAAACTATTGATGAACATTAGGGTTGTTTCTGGGTTTTGACTATTACAAATAAATATACTGTGGCTATGCATGTACAAGTCTTTGTATTGGCATACACTGTCTTCTCTCTTGGATGAATTCCTAGGAGTAGAATGGCTGGATCATATGGTAGGTATATGATTAATTTTTTGTTATTGTGGTGAACATATACACACCAGAATATTCACCGGCACAACTTCCACATTTATGATTCAATGTATGATTAATTTTTAAGAAATTTCCTGACTCTTTTTCCAAAGTAATTGCATCATTTTACATTCCCACCAGCAATTTCCTTGCAAACATTTGATACAGTCAGAATTTTTTCTTTTAAGTTTAGTAATTCTAATAGGTGTGTAGTGGTATCCCATTATGATTTTCATTTGCACTTCCTTAATGTCTACTGATGTTGACCATCTTGTTATGTATGTTTTACCTATTTGTATATCTTCTTTGTGAAATGTCCAAATCTTTTACTCATTTTTAATTGGGTTGTCTATTTTGTTATTATTGAATTTTAAGAGTTCCTTATGTGTTTTGGAAAAGAAGAAGAATCAGTAGTTGGAAACTATGGACTTGGTGATAGAAAAGACACGGGAGATTGCCTGATAAAGAATTTTGCAAGACCAATGACTTATTCATTGCAAATTCCTTTTTCAACAACACAAACAGTGACTATACATGTGGACCTCACCAGATGGAATACACAGGAATCAAATAGACTACATCTGTGGAAAGAGACCATGGAAAAGCTCAGTATCATCAGTTAGAACAAGGCCAGGGGCCAACTGCAGAACAGACCATCAATTGCTCACATGCAAGTTCAAGGTGAAGCAGAAGATAATTAAAATGAGTCCACGAGAGCCAAAGTATGACCTTGAGTACGTCCCACCTGAATTTAGAGACCTTCTTAAGAATAGATTGGATGCATTCAACACTAATAACCGAAGACCAAACGTGCTGTGGGATGGCATCAAGGACATCATACATGAAGAAAGCAAAAGGTCATTAAAAAAGACAGGAAAGAAAGAAAGGACCAAAATGGATGTCAGAAGAGACTCTGAAACTTGCTCTTGAACATAAAGTAGCTAAAGAGAAAAGAAGAAATGATAAAATAAAAGAGCTGAACAGACGATTTCAAAGGGTGGCTCAAAAAGGCAAAATAAAGTATTATAATGAAATGTGCGAAGCTAAAATAATAAAAGAAAACTCAAGATGAAGGATTAAAAGAAGAAATTCAAGCCTCAACTTGCAATATTGAAGGATTCTGTGAGCAAAATATTGAATGACACAGGAGGCATCAAAAGAAGATGGAAGGAATACACAGAGTCACTGTACCAAAAAGAATTCATCAACAATCAGCTAAGTCAGGAAATAGCATATGATCATGAACCAATGGTACTGAAGAAAGAAGTCCAACCTGCACTGAAGGCATTGGCAAGAAACAAGGCTCCAGGAATTGATGGAATGCCAATTTAGGTGTTTCAACAAATGGATGCAACACTAGATGTGCTTACTCATCTATGCCAGGAAATTTGGGAGATAGCTACCTGGCCAACTGACTGGGAGAGATCCATATTTGTGCCCATTCCAAAGAAAGGTGATCCAACAGAATGAGAAAATTATTGAACAATAACATTAATATTACACACAAATAAAAATTTCTGAAGACAATTCAAAAACAGTGTAGCATTCGTAGACAGAGAACTGTCAGAAATTCAAACCAGATTTAAAGAGGACGGGAAACAAGAGATATCATTGCTGATGTCTGATGGATCTTGGCTGAAACCGGAGAAGGTCAGAAAGATGTCTACTGGTGTTTTATTGACTATGGAAAGGCATTCAACTGTGTGGATCATAGTAAATTATGGATACATTGGGAAGAATGGGAATTCCAGAGCACTTAATTGTGCTCATGAGGAACCTGTACATAGACCAAGAGGTAGTTGTTTGAACAGGACACAGGGATACTGCCTGGTTTAGAATCAGGAAAAGGGTGTGTCAGGGTTGTATCCGTTCACCATACCTATTTTATCTGTATGCTGAGCAAATAATCTGAGAACCTGGACTATATGAAGAAGAACAGGGCATCAGGATTGGAGGAAGACTCATGGTGTGTGGATGACACAACCTTGCTTGCTGAAAGTGAACAGGACTTGAAGCACTTACTGATAAAGATCAAAGACCACAGCCTTTCAGTATGGATTGCACCTATCTTAACGTAAAGAAAACAAAAATCCTCACAACTGGACCAATAAACAATATAATAATAAATAGAGAAAATATTGACGTTGTCAAAGATTTCATTTTACTTGGATCCACAATCAACGCCCATGGGAGCAGTGGTTGGGAAAGCAAACGATGTGTTGCATTGGGCAAATCTACTGCAAAAGACCTCTTTAAAGTGTTAAAAAGCAAAGATGTCACTTTGAGGACTAAGGTGCACCTGACCCAAGCCGTGGTATTTTCAATCACTTCATATGCATGCGAAAGATAGACAATGAATAAGGAAGACCGAAGAAGAATTGATGCATTTGAATTATGGTATTTACAAAGAATATTGAATGGACTGCCAGAACGAATAAATCTGTGTTCACAGAAGTACAGCCAGAATTCTCCTTAGAAGCGAGGATGGCAAGGCTTCGTCTCTTGTGCTTTGAACATGTTATCAGGAGGGACTATTTCCTGGAAAAGGATGTCATGCTTGGTAAAGCAGAGGGTCAGCGAAAAAGAGGAAGACCCTCAATGAGATGGATTGACACAGTGGCTGCAACAATGGGCTCAAGCATCACAACGGTTGTGAGGATGGAGCAGGACCGGACATTGTTTTTTTCTGTTGTACACAATGTTGCTGTGAGTCAGAGCCCGACTCAGTGACACCTAACAACAACAACATATATTTTGGAAACAAGTCCTTTATCAAATATTTAATTTACACATATTTTCTCCCAGTCTCTGGCTTATCTTTTAATTATGTTAATAGTTTCTTTCAGAGACCAGATATTTTTCATTTTGGTGATGTTTCACTTTCATACTTTTTTTTTTTAATGGTTGTGTTTTTAGTGTAATATCTATGAATTCTTTGCCAAACCCAAGGTCATGAAAAGTTTTTCCTATGTTTTCTTCTAGAAGTTATAGTTTAGAGTTTACATTTAGGTCTATGGTCCATTTTGAGTTTAATTTTGTACGATGTATGGATAAAAAATCATTATTTTGCATAAAGATATCCAATTGTTCCATCACCATTTGTTGAAAAGATTATCCTTTCTCCACTGAATTGCCTTTGCCCTTTTGTGAAAAACCAGTTGTCCATATACGTGTGGGTCTATCTCAGGACTCTCTATTCTGCCTATATTTAAAGTAATAACACACTGTCTTGATAACTGAAGCTTTATAATAAGTCTTGAAAATCAGTAGTGTTAGGCCTCTAATTTTAGTCTCCTTTTTCACAATTGTTTTGGCTATTCTAGGTCTTATACATTTCCGTATGGATTTGAGAATCAGCTTGTCAGTTTGTACAAAAAAAGTATACTGGGATTTTAATTAAATCTATAGATCACATTTGGGTGAATTTACACTGTTTGCTCTGTCTATCTGCATTGTACACACAGACAGGCTCTGCCTCAAAGTTTCAGGCAGCCATAAGACTGCTAGGAATGAGGCACTTACACCCACTGGTATCAACCATTCCATGGGTGCTACATTCATTTGTTACTGAGCTAGACACAAGGGACACTTACACAGTGTTGGAAAATGAATGCCATTATTATTTATAGAAAGCAAATGGTGAACAATACAACAGATTCTTGAAAGGAACTTACCCTTCCCCAAATTACCCATGTCCATCCTCATATCATTGGGCAGGCGCACTGTGGTTCAGGTCAAGTGTCAGATGATGTCTTCATATCACCGCTCCCTCTGGCTACCACCATCCTGCTCGGGCACCTGCATGGCTCCCAAGGCCTCTGCTCTGCCACTGGGCCTTTCTGGCCTCTGCTGCCAGCTCCCACCAAACTACCTGAGCCTGGAGGACTCTCTTGCTGCCATGCTACCTTGGCCCCCGCTGCCTGCGGTGGGAGGCATGCAACCCCTGCTTGGGGCACACTAAGGCCTCTTTTGCACTGCACAAGCAAGTGTTGGAGTTCTTTTAGCTCCACCGGCAAGCCTCCTGCCCAAAAGTACTCAGCTCTTGCTCTGTGGGCCCACAATCCACTACAGCCATCCCGCTCCGTGGGCCAGAGAGTCCCCCATTACCACTTCGCTCAGTGCGCTGGCAAGCCAAACGCCGGTGTCTTTCGCTATCTCATGACATCTTCGGTATTACAGGTTTTTCTTCTGGGTCTAGGAGGTTCTAAGTGCAGGGACCTTGGCCCAAAGTCCGTGCCCTGCTCCAGGCTCTTTTTTTTTTTTTTTCCTTAATGGTACAAACACGTTTTTTTCAACAGTTTCTACATGTACCATTTAGTGACATTGATTACATTCTTCAAGTTGTACAGCCCTTCTCACCCTCCTTCTCTAAGTTGTTCTCCCTTCATTAACATAAACTCACTGCCCCCTAAGGTTCCTATCTAATCTTTTGAGTTGCTGTTGTCTATTTGATCCCATATAGTTTGTTCTTAAAAGAGCATAATGCTCAAGGCAGGCCTTTTTTACTAGTTAAACTAAACTATTGTTAGGTTTTAAGATGACTTCAGGGGATATTTTTGCTTTAATCCAGACTCTTCTTCATGATAGTGAGATCCCCCTGAACCTCTGTGGAACTGGCCCTTATGTAGACCAAAAACAAAAAAACCAAACCCGTTGCCTTCGACTAGAATCTGACCCATAGCGACCTTTAGGACAGAGTAGAACTGTCCTATAGGGTTTCCAAGGAGTGGCTGGTGAATTTGAACTGCCAACCTTTAGGTCAGCAGCCGAGCTCTTAACCACTGCACCACCAGGGCTCCTATGTAAACCAACTCCTTGTCAATTTCAAGTCATGGTCCTGCCAGCAAGACCACCAACTCACCAATCCCCTTGGTACACCATAAATCACTCAGTTTGTATAGTCTCAGCCAATCATTTTGTGATAGTTACAAGACCATGGCTAGAAAGGCCATATAAATGTGATTCATTGTACCTCATACACCTTAACATTATTGACTTTTCCAACCCTGAGTATTTATTTAGGCCTTCTTCTATTTCTTTCAATACTTCTTTGTAGTTTTCTGTGTATAGAGATTCCACATCTTTTATCAGATATACCTGGGTATTTCACATTTTTTATGTTATTGTAAATTATATTATTTTTAATTTCACATTGTTCATGGATATTATACATAAGTAAAAAAAGATTTTTGAATATTAATCTGTATCTTGCAGTCTTGCTAAACTCATGTGTTAGTTCTAGTATCTTTTTTGTAGATTCGATTGGATCTTCTACATAAAGAGTTTTACATCTTTCTTTCCAATCTGAAAGCATTATTGCACTAGACAGAATCTCCAGTACAGCACTGGATAAAGAAGATGAGGAAAAAAATCCCCTAATATCGTGGGGAAAGCATTCAATCTTTTGCCATTAAGAATAATGGTACTAAAAATAATAATAATTAAAAATAAATAAATAATAGATGTTACTTTTAGGTCTTTTGCTAGATGCCCTTTATCAGGTTAAGAAAGTTCTATCTCTAATTTACTCAGAGTTTTTTTTTCAAATCAGGAATGGATGCTGTATTTTTGTCAAATGCTTTTTCTGTGTCTATTGAGATGATCTTTTTTTAGAGTGTTAATATGATGAATTACACTGATTGATTTTTGAATGTTAAACCAACCTTGCATTCTTGGGATAAGCCCCATTTCATCATGACGTATTGTCATTCTTATGTATTCTTGAATTTAATTTGCTAAAATTATATTTAAATTTTTTACATCTCTGTTTATGAAGAACATTGATCTTTGGTTTTCTTGTAATGACTGTGTCTCTTTGTGGTAACAGGGTAATACTGTCCTTATAGAATGAGTTGGGAAGTATTCCCTTTTCACTTGTGCAAAAGAGTTTTGAGGAATTTTTTTTTTCTTTTTTATAAATGTTTGATAGAATTTACCAGTGTAGCCATCTAGTTCTAGAATTTTCTTCATGAAAGTTATTAACTACAAATTCAATTTCTTTAATAGATATAGGGATATTCTGGTTATCTGCTTCTTTAGTGAGCTATGACAGTTCACATCTTTAAAGAAACTTGTTTGTGTCATTTACTTTTTTAAATTTGTTGGCATATATTTGTTCATAATATTCCCTTATTATCCTTCTGATATTGGTACAATCTGTAGTTATGTCACTTCTCTCAATCCTGATATTGGTAATTTATGTTTTTTATTATTATTATTCCCTGATAAGTCTGGATACAGCATTATCAATTTCATAGATCTTCTCAGCTTTGCATTTCGTTGATTTTTTTCCTAATATTTTCAATTACATCGATATCCACTCTGACCTTTGTATTTTCTTTTGCTTACTTTGGGTTACATTTGCTGTTCTTAGTCTAGTTTGTTCTGGAAGCTGACATCATTGATTTGAGACCTTCTTTCCTAATATATGTGTTTAGTGTTACAAATCTCCTCCCTAAGTACTGCTTTAGTGACACCCTCAATTACTAATATGTTTCAGTTTCATTCAGATCAAATACTTTCTAATTTCCTTTTTGACTTCTTATTTGACTCACGGGTTGTTTATAAGGGAGTTAGTTTCCTAATACATAGACATTTTTGTAGATATTGTAGATTCAGGTAAATGTTCCATGTGCATATCAAAATAATGTCGGTACTGCTCTTGTAGGTGGAGTGTTCTATGAGTATCAATTAGGTCAAGATGGTTGGTTATACTGTTCAAATCTTCTATATCCTTACTAATTTTCTGTTTCCTTATTCTATCAATTATTGAGAAAGCAGTATCAAAACTTCAGGCTATAATTGTGAATGTGTCTATTTCACCTTGTAGCTTTATCTATTTTTGCTTCATGTATTTTGAAGCTTTGCTCTTATGTGCAAATATTTAGGATTTTTATGTCTTCTTGATGAGTATTCATTATGAAATGTCTTTCTTTATTGCTGGTAGTGTTTGTTGCTCTGAAATCTACTTTGTGTGATGTTAATACAGCCACTCTAGCTCTATTTTGATTAGTATAAATATTGTATATATTTTTACCTCCTTTAAACCTATTTGTGTTTTTTATTTAAACTGTTTCCTGCAGGCAGCATTTAGTTGGTATTGCTTTGATTTTCCCACCTACAATCTATGCCTTTTAACTGGGATATTTAGACCATTTGCATTTAAAGTGATTATTGATTTGGTTAGGTTTATCACCTTTCTATTTGAGTTCAGTTTGTCCAATGTGTTCTTTTTTTCCTGTTTCTTCTTTTTTTCTGCATTCTTTTGGATTAATTTAATATATTTTTATGATCACTTTTTATCTGTTTTATTGGCTTATTATCTATAACTTTGATTTGTTATTTTAGTAATTTCTTTAGGACTTATACATGTTTAACTCATCATAGCCTACCTTCAAGTGAAATTATACTCCTTCGTATATAAGACCGTATAATAGTATTCTGTTTCTTCTCTTCCAACCCTTGTACTTGTCATATATTTACATGTGTTATAAACCCCACAATACATTGTTATTGTTTAATCAATTGATTTTCTTTTAAAGAAATTTACATTTTAAAAATGTTATAAATTTACCCATGTAATTACCATTTTGGGGTGCCCTTTACTCCTTTACATAGATCCATATCTTCATCTGTTATCCTTTTCTTTATATTTGAAGGACTTTCTTTAACATTTCTTGTAGTGCATATCTGCTGCTAATGAATTCTTTCAGCTTTTGCCTGTCTGGAAAAGTCTGTATTTTGTATTTTTTTTTAAAGATATTTTTGCTAAATTTCAAATGCTTGATTGACTGTTTCAGCATTTTAAAGATTTTGCTCTGCTGCCTTCTCAGTTGTGTTGTTTCTGATCATAAATCTACTGTCATCTTTTGCTTCTGTACAAAATATTTCTTTTTTCTCTGACTGCTTTTAATATTTTCTCTTTATCTTTGGTTTTGAATAATTTGATTATGATATACTTTGGTGTAGTTTTTTTCCTGGCACTAGTACTTGAGGTTCCTTGAGATTCTTGGATGTGGGTTTATACGTATATGTTATACGTATTTTATGTTGCTTGAAGTTGTCCCCCAGGTCATTCGTGCTCCCTTCATTCTTTCTGTCCTTCTTTCTTTCTAATTTTCTATTCTCTGTTTTTTTCATTTTGGATAGTTTATATTGCTATGTCTTCAAATTCACTAATCTTTTCTTCTGTAATATCTAATCTACCATTAATCTCATCCAGGATAATTTTTAATCTCAGGCATTGTAGTTTTCATTTCTAGTAGTTCAGTTTGGGTTATTTTTATGTCCTCCATGTCTCACCTTTTTAAAAACATATGAAATATAGTTATAATAACTGTTTTAAGATCCTTGTGTGCTAATTTTAACATCTATGTTAGTTCAGGGACAGTTTCAATTTATTTTCTCCTCATATAGGTTGAATTTTTCTGTCTCTTTTCATGCCTGGTAATTTTTGAGTGAGTGCCAGACATTGTGAATTGTACATAGTTGGATGCTGAACATTTTGTATTATACAAATATTCTTGAGCTTTGTTCTAGGATGCAGTTAAATTACTTGAAAATAGTTTGATACCTTGGAGTCTGGCTTTTAAGATTTGTTAGGCAGTGCATGAGCAATTAATCCAGACTATTAAGGCAAAGTGCTTGTGAGTGCTTTAACCAACGTCCTATGAATCTTCAGGTTTTCCTCTTTGGCTGTGAGAACAGGTACTATTCCCAACTCTGTGTGAACACTGGGTACTATTACCTATAATCCTTTGCTATGGTTATTTCCCTAGTTCCTTCATAAGCAAGTGCTGGTCACTACTATGCCAAATAGTATAATGGACAAACTGCAGATCCCCAAAGTTCTCCCTCTGAGCTACTCTCTTTTCTCTGGTACTGTGCCCTGAGCACCCACTCTCCTCAGTCTCCCTGTATTCTCAGTTCCATCTCTTCAACTCAGGAGTCATCAAGCTCTGCTTGAGTTTCTCCTCACTGGGCTGTAGTCTGAAAATTCTCTTAAGGCAGTAAGCTGGGGCAATCATGGGGTTAACTTCATTTCCCGACTCTTAAGGGTCACTGTTCTTTGTTAGCTGCTATTTAGTGTCTTAAATCTGTTTTCCTTTAAAAAAAAAAAACAAACAAACTTTTTTTAAAATTTTCTTTGTTCAAGGAGAAGGTTAAATCCATTCCTTGTTACTTCATCTTGGCTGGAATCAGAAGTCTTCAAACTTCTCAATTAATTTTTTATGCTTCTTTACTTACCATTAAATGTTTTAAAGCACCTCCTTTTTATCTAAGAACTACTTTCACACTTTTGCTGTCATTCATTTCTAAGTACGTGAAATTTTTATCATGATTTTCACGTAAGCTGAGAGTTATTTTGTTTCAAAGCATATGGAATATCTCAGCTATTATGTAAGGGAAGATACTTTGCATGATACCGATTTTTGCATTTTTAAAGCTTGCTTTGTGAGTGAATACATGCATAGTTTTGGGAAAGTTCCATGTGCCACTAAAATAATGTATAGTTTTTGTTTGATATACAGTTCTCTTCATATACATGTATATCCATTAACTTAAGCCTATTGATCATTTTATTCAGATGTTCCATACTTGTACTGATTGTTTTTCTGATTGCTCAAGCACATTCTGAGAGGAGTATGTTAAATCTTTCATCTACAACATTTTATTTATTTACTGTTTCCTGTAGCTCTAGTTGTCACTTAGTATGTTTGAGGCTATATTATTAGGTGCATGTTAGGTGTTTGTTATCATTATATATTCTTTAGCTCTTATTCTTTTATCAGGTTTATAACTTACTTCTTTAACTTTTGTGATTTCCCTCCCCAAAGTCTTTTTTTTTCTCTTTCTATTGAATGGCTACCACAGTTTTCTTTTGGCTTATATTTCCTTAGTCTTTCATATTAATTGTTTTATTTTCAAGCTCTGTATCCTTTTAATTGTGTTTCTTGTAAAAAACATATTATTTTCATCCAACCTCAGAGTCTCTGTCTTTTGACTTTTGAGTTTTAACATATGTTTATATTTACTGTAATACCATTTTATTAAGACTTATTTTTGCTATAATGTTTACTCTTTTCTATATGGTTTCATCATTTTTCTCCCTGCTGATATTTTGAAAGTTCTACAAGCCATTTTCAGTATCCTGATGATTGCGTCTACTTTATTAAGATCCATTTTATTAGTATGCTACCACTGGACCTTTGATTATTATGCTTCTCTTTAGATTTCTTAAGCTTACAAAATCAGTATATCCTTTCTGAATAAGACAACTAATTAGCTTTCTCTCCTCTTCTTCTTTTTATACTCTTCAGCTCTGAGCCCACACCTGAATATCTGCATGTTGTCATCATCTATAATTTTGTTCTGGATTATTAAGAATATATGGTGTTTTTATTCTTACTTTAATAGACCGAAGTAAACATTATTATGTTACTTACCTTTATTTATCCAATATAATATTCTCTAGGACTTGTTTTCCTTTTTTTGCTAGACTACTTTCTCCAGGAATGTTCGCTCAAAGGTCTAATGGTAGCTATCTATCTTTTGTAGTAATTGTGATTCTGAGGTGTCTTATTTTTCCCTCTAAGCTCATGCACTCCTGCAGTTACCAGCTAACTTGGCCAGTATAGTGGACTCTAAGGGGATGCTAAAGGCCAGGCCCATAGGGAAGGGGAAGGGTGTTTGACCTGAGTTCCAGTACTACTACCCTATTTCCCGTTGGTTTTTGGCCAGTCCTGAGCCCCTGTGGAAGGTAGCCAATGGAAACTGCATGTTTCTCCTATCTCTTTAAGTACAAAGACTGTCAGAGGCTTATTTCAGGCCATCTGCCTAGACACTTCTCTTGGTTATTGTCATTGCCTGGTGAGAGTCCTTTTCGCATATGAGCTTCTTTGTCCCTGGGAAACATAGCTTAGGTACCATATTTTTACGCAAATAATACACACCTTCTGTGTTTGTTTGCCAGCCATGTCCTCCCCCTCATGAGTTATTTTTGTAAGCACACTGTGCTAATTTTTTTTTTTTCAGGAACATGTGGAAGAGGATTAGTATAGTGGTACTTGTGAGGGTGCCTCATGGGGGTAGGTTGCAGCCAGCAAACAAATGTAGAAAGCACGTGTTATTTGCGTAAAAATAGTACTTTCAGTTTTAGAATCCTTCTAAACTTACTTGGGGTCTCTGTCATTTTTCCTGGAGTACCTGAATGGTGTAAATGGTTAAGATACTTGGCTGGTAACCAAAAGTTTAGAGGTCTGATCCACCCAGAAGCACCTTGGAAGAAAGGCCTGGCAATGTACTTCTGAAAAATCAGTCATTGAAAACCCTATGGAGCACAGTTCTAATCTGGCACACATGGGGTCACCATGAGTTGGGATCAACTTAATGGCAACTTGTTTTCTTTCTTTTTGATTTATCATCCACCCCAGCAGGGACATTGTGCTAGGTACTTCTCTAACTCATGCATCTAAATTGTAGCCATCTCTCCTTCACATTTTCTTTTTACCGCCTGGTCAAATTCAGTACTTTTTTTCAGTTGGGAACATTGCTTTTACATCTTGCTCACCTACTCAGAGGTACATAGAATAAATTCTGTTGGGGTTTTGAGATTCCCCTCACAACCTTTCACTTTCCCTACCAAAATCTAAGCCCAGAATCTCCCAAGAGATTCAAATAAAATATTCCAGTCTTCAGCCCTCGTAGCTCTTGTAATCCTAAGGGTTCTTGCTTTCACATGATTGTGTCTGGAATGTGTTTACAAAGCTGTTTAGATAGTCTTTTTTTTTTTTTTTCTATTGTACTTTAGATGAAGGTTTATAGAACAAATAGTTTCTCATTAAACGGTTAGTACACATATGGTTTTATGACAATGGTTAACAACACCACAACATGTCAAAACTGTCCATTCTCAACCCTGGGTTCCCTATTACCAGATTTCCTGTCCCCTCCTGCCTTCTAGTCCTTGTCCCTGGACTGTCGTGCCCCATTAGTCTTGTTTAGTTTTATGTGGCTGTCTAATCCTTGGCTGGATGGTGAACCTTGGGAGTGACTTCATTACTGAGCTAAAAGGTGTCTGGGGGCCATATTCTCAGAGTTTCTCCAGTCTCTGTCAGGCCAGTAAGTCTGGACATTTTTTTGTGGGTTAGAATTTTGTTCTACATTTTTCTCCAGCTCTGTCCGGGACCGTCTGTTGTGATCCCTGTCAGAGAAGTCAGTGGTGGTAGCCCAGCACCATCTAGTTGTACTGGACTCAGTCTGGTGGAGGCCGTGGTAGTTGTGGTCCATTAGTCCTTTGGAATAGTCTTTCCCTTGTATCTTGTTTTCTTCATTCTCCCTTGCTGCCAAAGGGGTGAGACCAGTGGATTATCCTAGATGGCTGTTCACAGGCTTTTGAAACCCCAGACGCTATTCACCAAGGTAGAATGTAGAACATTTTCTTTATAAAGTGTGTTAAGCCAACTGAGCTAGATGTTCCCCAAGATCTTGGTCCCCAGAGCCCTCCACCCAGCAATTCAGTCCCTCAGGGAGTTTGGATGTGTCTTTGGAGCGTCCCTAACCTTTCCTTGTACAAGTTGTGCTGGCTTCCCCGGTATTGTCTACTGTCTCACCCTTCACCAAAGTTACCACTTATCTATTGTCTATTTAGTATTTCCCCTCCCCTGCCCCTCCCATTCCTCGTAACCAACAAAGATTGTTTCTCTGTTTGTAAACTTTTTCATGAGTGTTTACAGTAGGGGTCTCATACAATATTTGTCCTTTTGTGATTGACTTATTTCACTCAGCATAACGTCCTCCAGTTTCATCGATGCTATGAGATGCTTCACAGATTCATCATTGTTCTTTATTGTTGCATAATACTCCACTGTGTGTATGTACCATAGTTTGTTTATCCATTCATCTGTTGATGGGCATCTAGGTTGTTTCCATCTTTTTGCTATTGTAAACAATGCTGCAATGAACATGGGTGTGCATATGTCTATTGGTGTAACGGCTCTTATTTCTCTAGGATATATTCCTAGGAGTGGGATTGCTGGATCGTATGGTATTCCTATTTCTAACTTTCTAAGGAAGTGCCATATCATTTTCCAAAATGGTTGGATCATTTTGCATTCCCATTAGCAGTGCATAAGAGTTCTGATCTCCCCATAGCCTCTCCAACAGTTGTTATTTCCAGTGTTTTTGATTTGTGCCAGTAATGCTGGGGTGAGATGGTATCTGATTGTGGTTTTAATTTGCATTTCTCTAACGGCTAGTGATTGTGAGCATTTCCTCATGTGTCTGTTGGCCGCTTGACTGTCGTCTTTGGTGAAGTGTCTGCTCATTTCCTTTGCCCAATTTTAATTGGATTATTTGTCTTCTTGTTGTAGAGGTGTTGGATTTTCCTGTAGATTATGGAGATTAGACCTTTTTCTGACTTTTAATGTCCAAAATTTTTTTCCCAGTCTGTAGGTTCTCTTTTTACTCTTTTGGTGAAGACTTTTTGATGAGCGTAAGTGTTTGATTTTTAGAAGATCCCAGTTATCTAGCTTATCTTCTGGAGTTTGTGTGTTGTTGCTTATGGTTTTATCCTGTTAATGCCGTGTATTAGGGCCTCTAGTGTTGATCCTATTATTTCTTCTATGAACTTTATAGTTTTTGGCTTTATATTTAGGTCTTTGATCCCTTTTGAAATAGTTTTTGTGTATGGTGTGAGGTATGGGTCCTGTTTCATTTTTTTGCAGATGGATATCCAGTTTTGCCAGCACCATTTGTTAAAAAGACTGTCTTTTCCCCATTTGATGGACTTTGCACCCTTGTGAAAGATCAGGTGACAGTACGTGGATGGATTTACATCTGGGTTCTGAATTCTGTTGCATTGGTCATTGTATCTGACATTGTGCCACTACCAGGCTGTTCTGACTACCGTAGCTGTATAGTAGGCTCTGAGGTCAAGTAGTGTGAGTCCTCCAATTTTATTCTTCTTTTTCAATAGTGCTTTACTTATTTGGGGCTTCTTCCCATTCCATATAAAGTTAATGATTAGTTTTTCCATCTCTTTAAAGAATGTTGTTGGTATTTGGATCAGGATTGCATTGTATTTGTAAATTGCTTTGGGTAGAATTGTCATTTTCACAATGTTGAGTCTACCTATCCATGAGCATGGTATGTTTTTCTATTTATGTAGATCTCTTTTGGTTTCTTGCAGTAGTGTTTTGTAGTTTTCTTTGTATAGGTCTTTTACGTCCCTGGTTAGATTTATTCCTAAACATTTTATTTTTTTAAGGGGCTATTATAAATGGTATTGTTTTCCTGATTTCCATTTCACCATTCTCTTTATTGGTGAATAGGAATCCAACTGATTTTTGTATGTTTATCTTGTATCCTGCCACTCTGCTGAATCTTTCTATTAGTTCCAGTAGTCTTCTCATGGAGTCTTTAGGGTTTTCTCTGTATAGTGTCATATCATCCGCAAACAGGGACAGTTTAACTTCTTCATTACCAATTTGGATGCCCTTCATTTCTTTTTCTTGCCTTATTGCTCTAGCTAGGACTTCCAGCACAATGTTACATAAGAGTGGTGATGAAGGGCATCCTTGTCTTGTTCCTGTTCTCAAGGGGAATGTTTTCAGCCTCTCTCCATTAAGAATGATGTTGGCTGTTGGTTTTGCATAGATGCCCTTTATTATGTTGAGAAATTTCCCTTCTATACCTATTTTATTGAGAGTTTTTATCAGAAATGGGTGTTGGATTTTGTCAAATGCCTTTTCTGCATCAATTGAGATGAACATGTGACACTTTTCTTTCCTTTTATTTATGTGGTGGATTACATTGATTGATTTTCTAATGTCGAACCATCCTTGCATACCTGGTATGAATCCTACTTGGTCGTGGTGTATTATTTTTTTGATATGATGCTGAATTCTATTGGCTAGAATTTTGTTGAGAATTTTTGCATCTATATTCATGAGAGATACTGGTCTGTAATTTTGTTTTTTTGTGGTGTCTTTGCCTGGTTTTAGTATCAGGGTTATGCTGGCTTCATAGAATGAATTCGGAAGTTTTGCTTCTTTTCTATGTTATAAAATAGTTTGAGTAGTACTGGCATAAACCCTTCTCTGAATGTTTGGTAGAATTCTCCAGTGAACCCATCTAGGCCAGGCTTTTTTTTGTTTGGAGTTTTTTTATTACCTTTTCAATATCTTCTCTTGTTATGGATCTGTTCAGATTTTCAACATCATTTTGTGATAGTTTGGATAGGTAGTGTGTTTCTAGAAATTTATCCATTTCCTCTAGGTTTTCAAATTTGTTGAAGTATAGTTTTTCATAATGCTCTGTTATGATCCTTTTTGTTTCAGTTGGGTCTGTTGTAATGTCCCCCATTTCATTACTTCTTTGGGTTATTTGCATTCTCTCCTGTTTTTTGTCAATCTGGCCAGTGGTTTGTTGATTTTGTTGATCCTTTCAAAGCACCAACTTTTGGTTTTGTTGATTCTTTCTATTGTTTTTCTATTCTCTATTTCATTTATTTCTGCTTTGATCTTTATTATTTCCTTTCTTCTGGTGGCTGTGGGCTTTTTTGCTGGACTCTGTAGTTAATGTTTTGATTTTGTCCCTTCTTTTTTTTAATGTGTGCATCTATTGCTATAAATTGTCCTCTGAGGACTGCTTTTTCTGCGTCCCAAAGGTTTTGATACGATGCGTTTTCATTCTCATTTGATTCCAGGAATTTTTTTATTCCATCTCTGATTTCTTCTATTACCCAGTGATGTGTAAGCAGGGTGTTATTCATTTTCCATGTCATTGATTTTTTTGCCTTGCTTTTCCTGTTGTTAGTTTCCACGTTGATAGCATTGTGGTCAGAGAAGATACTTTTAATTACCTCAACGTTTTGGATCTTGTTGAGGATTGCTCTGTGGCCTAAGATGTGGTCTATTCTGGAGAACGTTCCATGTGCATTGGAGAAGAATGTGTACTTTGCAGCTGTAGGGCGTAGTGTTCTATATATGTCTATGAGGTCAAGTTGGCTGATTGTACCCTTTAGGTCTTCTGTATCTTTGTTAAGTTTCTTTTTAGATGTTCTGTCCTTGACTAAGAATGGTGTGTCAAAGTCTCCTACTATTATTGTGTAACTGTCAGTTTCTCTTTTCAGTGCTGTAAAAGTTTGTTTTATGTATTTTGGAGCCCTGTCATTGGATGCGTAGATGTTTGTTATGGTTATGTCTTCAAGGTGGATCATCCCCTTAATCATTCTATAGTGTCCTTCTTTGTCTTTTATGGTGGATTTTGTTTTAAAATCTATTTTATCTGAGATTAGTATTACCACTTCTGCTCTTTTTTGGTAGTTGTTAGCTTGATATATTTTTTTCCAACCTTTGATTTTTAGTAAATTCACATCTTTGTTTCTAAGGTGTGTCTCTTGTAGACAGCATATTGATGGAGCCTGTTTTTTTTATCCATTCTGTTACTCTCCATCCCTTAGTGGGTGCATTTATGCCATTTACATTCAGTGTAATTACTGATAAGTGTGAGTTTATTGCTGTCATTTTGTAGTGCTTTTTTTCCTGTGCTGACATTTTCTTTATTCCTCTTACTTTCCTGAGCTGAATTATTTTTGTTTGTGGATTTTTTTTTTCATTTCTTTTATTTTTGTAGGTTGTGTTTTTACTGAGACTTTATGTTTTTTCTCTTTATTATTATGAGTATGTTTGTTAACTTTCATTGTGGTTACCAAGAAATTTACCTTTATCTTCCTAAGTTTGAAGCAGTCTATTATTACTTGGTATCACCTTGCCTTCCTCTCTGTTAGAAGGTTCTATACCTACACCATTTGTTCCCTCTTCTATTGTTCTAATGTTGTTGTCATTTACAGATTAACTTCTCTGATTCTCTGTTGTATTTTGTTTGATTTTGGATAGTCCTTGAGAGTTCATTTCCTAGAGCGGTATCTGGCTGGTACGATTCTGCATCCCAGATTCAGCCAGTGAGCTGATGTTTTTGTTCTCAGATCGAAGGACTCCCTTTAATAATTCTTGTAAGTTTGGTTTGGTTTTTACATATTCCCTTAACTTCTGTTTATCTGGAAATGTCCTAGTTTCACCATCATATTTGAACAAGAGTTTTGCAGGATATATTGTTCTTGGCTGGCAATTTTTTCTTTCAAGGTTTTATATATGTCATCCCATTGCCTTCTTGCTGGCATGGTTTCCACCGAATAATTTGAGTTTAGTCTTATTGTTTCTCCTCTGTATGTGACTTTTTGTGTTTCTTGAGCTGCTCTCAGGATTCTTTGTTTGTCTTTGGTTTTGGCGAATGTGATTATCATATCCCTCGGTGATTTTCTTTTCGGGTCTATCTTATATGGGGTTCGTTGAGTTTCTTGGATGGCCAGCTTTTTATCTTTCATGATATTAGGAAAGTTTTCTGTCAGCAGTTCTTCAGTGATCCTGTGTTTTCTGTTTTCTCCCCCGTTCTGGAACTCTGATCACTCACAGATTTTTGCTTTTGATTGTATCCCACATAATTTTCAGGGTCTCTTCATTTTTCTTCATTCTTTTTTCCGATTTTTCCTCAAGTATCCAAGTGTTTATCTTCAATTTCACCGATCCTATCTTCCATCGTTTCAAACCTGCTCCTTATCCCTTCTATGACGCTGTCCTTTTCTGAAACCTTGTTGTTTATCTTTTGGATTTCTAATTGTTTTTTTTGTATGATTTCTAGTTGTTAATTTATTTTAGCATTTTGTTCTTGCATTATTTTCCTGAATTATTCCTTTTTTTTTTTTTGTCTGTATTTTCCATGAATTTGTCTGCCTTTTCCATGAATTTGTTATTTTTTCCTCATTTCTGTCTGCTTTTAGCTTCAACTTTTGGATAGCTCCAAGTATTAGAGATTTGAATTCCCAATCAGGTAGTTCTAGTGCCTTTTCTACTGGAAAGTCATCTGGTGTTTTATTTTGGACGCCTACTGTAACCATCCTGTCCTGTTTTTGTAAATGTTTTGATATTGTCTGCTGTCTTTGGGGCATTCAGTAGTTATTTTCCTTCTTTATTGATCATAGATTTGTTTGGTTCATCCTGCTTTTTTATTTTACTTGGTTATGTCTGAGCAGGTGGGCTATGTGTTCTTTGTTGTTTGCTTGTCTGTGGGCATGATAGTTCTTGCCTCCTTCTCCAATTGGCAGGGTTAGTTGCTCAGATATGGTACAGCAGGGCATATCTAGCTGAAGAGGAGTCACTGGGATAGGTTGTTTGTGGCACATACTAGGGCCAACAGGGCGGGCCATGAATCAGTGCAGGGCAGGTTCCAGTAGGCCGTTGCCTTTGCTTCTTGGGGGTGTGATGTTCAGCACACAGTGCATGTAGGCAGGATGGAGCGGGGAGACTGTGATGTGTGGAGCTAAGATGCGTTTGGGAAAGAGGAGAGAGGCACAGGGGCCAAAAACATACAAACAAACAAGAGTGCTTAGAGAACTTGCTGTTGGAGTGTAGAGATGAGAGACTGAGAAATGGAGAAAAACAAAAAGGAGAAGAAGAACAAGGAAAAAAATGAATAAAAATTAGAAAGAAAAGCAAAGGCCCCAGGGATCACACCAATGCAGCTGCGAGGTCTGGGGAAGTTGCTCCCAGGCTGTGAAGTACAGCCTGGCTAGAAGTGGTTTGAGGTGTCACTCGGCACCAGGTGTTCAGGAGACAGGAAGGGAAGGGAAGTATAGAGGAACAAGAAACTGAGTAATGAAGAAAGACAAAAAAAAAGGAAAAAGAGAGAAGAGAAAAATAAATTAAAAAAAAAAAGAACAAGAAAAACCCAAAACCTCCCACACCCCCCCCCCAAAAAAAAAAAAAAACAAGAGAAAAGAAATGTCCTCAGGGACCCCTCTGTGTGTCTGCGCAAACTGAGGGGTGTAGGTCCCAATCCGTGCAGTACTGCCTGGCTAGAATGGGCTCCCAGTTCAAGAAAAGAAAACAAACAAACAAACAGATCAAAAAAACAAAAGCCCCAGGATCCCACCAACCTGGCAGCACGGGCCAGGAAATGGTTTTGCATTGAAGCGGCGGTTCACAGCCTTTCAGGAAGAAGCAAAGATGGTGCACAGAGCCAGGTATTTGAGAGAAAGGAGTGGGAGGTGGTGAGAGGTATGGAAGAAATTAAAAGAAGCAGAAAAAAGCAACACCAACAGCCAACAAATGGCACTCAGGGAGCCGGCCAGTGTGGGCAGGTGGAATCCAAGCAGCACTAGGGTGAAGCAGGTGCTTCCTGGCCAAGAGACTGTGGCCACAGGAAGCAGAGGAGGCCGAGTGGGGGTGAAGAAGGGTGGGGAGTGGGAAAGTGTTTATGAGTGGCTACTGGTTGTTCTGTCTCCTTCTGGAAGCTCCATGAAGCTGCTTTCCCGTACCCTCTATTCACTGATCTCAGATAGGAGTCCAAGATGGTGGATCCGTACTGCGTTAGCTGATAGGGGACTTCTGCATGTATCTCTCCTCACTCCCTGTTCTCTGTCAGTTTCTTATTCCATCTGGTGCTTGGCTGAGTTCTGTATCTCTTCATTTGATCCTTAGGGTTTCAAGATTGACATTTTGTCTGTTTGGCTTAGTTTTTCGGATCTTTGCGGTGGAGGGACAGCGTGGTCCTTCTGTCTATAGCACCATGTTGCCTGAAAGTCTGTTTAGATATTCTTTTGACTTCTGGGAGCTAGGCTATGTCTCCATTCCCCTTGAAGCACCAAGGGAGAACAAGAAAATTGTGGGAAAGAAAAGCCTTGGTTTAAAACCTTCAAATATTATTCAGCTTCAAATGGATTTGGAGAGTCTTACCAGATAATTAGAGGTGTCTGTTTCCTGACTATCACAAGGACCAATATCTTAAAGAACAAAAACAATAACAAAAACAATTAAAAATCATCTCTGAGTGGCTCTTGCAACTCAGGTTGTCAACACGATATGTTTACAAAGGCTCACCCTATTCCGCTTTTTTCAGAACTTTTCTGTTCTATTGATAGGAATATGATACATAAGTACATACAGAGACCAAACTTTTGAATACTTTTTGACATGTATTAACCCACAAAGGTGTTATCTTTGGAAACTATACTCAGGAGAAGCAGCTGTGTTTTCTGCCCACCCCTTTCCCCTACTGCCTTTCACTCCTATGCTGGTTGTGTTGATTATTATTTATTAGTAGGGTCTTTGATTTTTTCCCTGGACAGAGTCACCTGAAGAGTAGCTGAGGTCTATATTGAGCTCAGATGCCTTTTCTCTGCACCAACTCAGCATATACCTTTCCCAAGGTGAAGCCATCAAAGGCTGTAAGGTTGCCTAGGAGAGGACCCACCAAAATCAGATTTCTTCCAGACACAATCCATAGTGCATAAAAATTAATCAAGTCCTCCCATGACTTGCTTTATTCATAATACTTAATGGTCATGTAATAGGAGTTTTTATTCAGCAGTTAAAGTTCATAAGTGCAGGTTTTACATGGAGATAGGTATTATGCTGATGGTTTAATTACACACCTTTTTGCACACCAAAGGAAGTGGGTTATGCAGGTTTTGTAATTAAGGAAGGACTTCTGAGAGAGAATGAACCTAGGTGAGCTGATCTTTTTGAAAATGTTTATTTTTCTGAAAATGTCCAACCCAGGAAATGATAATTGAGGTTAGGAGCTGTTTATATATAAACAACATGCTTTCTACACCAACACACACAACATATTCTAGTTCTCATCTCCAAATTTAAACTTTGTGTTTTATGAACTTACCACTAAGTAGTTACCACAACCTCCTTTCCTTTAAAGCTAGCATAGGAGACGTTTACCCCAAGGACATCAATTTTAAGTTCGTTAAGCAAGTTACTTGGTGTTAGGCCAAAGATGACTCAGCTGGATCTCCAAATTCTTGATTTTATTGAATCCAAACTATACAATTTCTTCAAATTAGATTCTGTTTTCATGGGACAAGGATTTTTCTATTTTCTCTGTATTATTGACTCCAAAATATAATTTACTCTGTGCTGCCTCTAACACACACCCTGAACATAGCCAGCCACAACCTCTTCCCTGAACTCCAGACTCTCTTAGTCAGCTGCTTACTCAACATCTCAAGTCAGATGGTCAGGAAGCTTCTTGAGTTTAGAAGTCTAAAGCAAACTCCTGACATTTCCTTAAACCTGTTCCCCTTGCCGTCTCCCCAAGTTTAGTAAATGGCAACTCTCTCCTTTCAGTTGATGATGCCAAAAAGACTTGGAGTCACCATTGACTCGTTTCATCTCTCATGTCTGACACCATGTTCAGCAGCAGATCCTATTGGCTCTATTTTCACAGTATAACCCCTACTCACCATCTCTGTTGCAACCCCTTTGACCCCAGAAACCATAACCACTCTCGTTACAGATCTCCCTGCTCCCACATTTTCCCCTACGTTTACAACACAGTAGCCAGAGTAATGTTTTTAAAATCCAGGTTAGGTGATGCCATTTGTGTGCTCACAACTCTCCAAAGGCTTCCAGAGGAAAAGTTAATATACTTACAGTGGGGCCTTGATGCATAACCTCATCCCCTGTGCTCTTCCCCTGAGTCTCCTATGACCTTCCTCCTCACTCTACTTATTTCAGCCTTTTCTGTTCCCTTTGCCTAGAATGTTCTCCCTTGTATCTCCCTGGTTGTCTTCCTTCAAATGTTTGCTCAGTTGTCACCTTCTCTGTATCCCCCTTCCCTGCTTTATTTTTCTGACTTCCACTTATCACATCCAGCCTACTATTGTCTGTTTCCCCTTTCTAGAAAGGAAGCTTCATGATGCAGGGATTTTTCTGCATTGTTCATTACTGAATCTCCAGAGCCTAACAAGGTCCCCGACACAGAGTAGGCCCTCAGTAAAAGTATTTGTTAAATGAATAGTCTGTTTCTAAGGTGTGAATAGACTACAAGCACCTTGCAGGTTGGGGGCGATGTGTTTCAATGCTTTTTGCACAAGAGTTCTTAGCACTGGTAGCTACAGTGGACAATTACTGTTTGGGCTTCCTTAGCACTTTTTTTTTTTTTTTTTTTTTTTTAAGTTGACCTGTTTTACCCCTTTCACTGTGATACTGGTGAATCTGGCAAAGAAATTCCCCACAGGCATTGTCAGTTAGAGGACACCCCCTCTCCTTGCTGGTCACTGTGATTGGTTGAGAGAGGAATGAGTAACCTAGGTTGGGCCAATCAGAGTCCTTCCCTGAATCTTTCTGATGGTGAAAGTAGGGAAGACTGACTTTGGGTTCATAGGACAAGGAATGTCCTTCGGCCATCTTCTTTACTGGAAGGAGGAAACTAGGGATAATATTCAAATGTTTAATGTCTGGTATGTCATGGGTACCACCACCTATCTGTCAGTTTGCTGTACTGTGGTAGCTTTCACGTTGCTATGATGCTGGAAGCCATGCCACTGGTATTTCAGATGGTTGCAGAGTATGAGGCTTGTACAGAGAGAAGCAGTGTGTGGAATGGAGATGGAGAAGGAGAGTGAGAAACAGGTAATTTTTAGTTAGTGGGGAAAAGAGCACATATAATACGCACCATTCTTTGAATGCATATTGTACCTGTCTTATTCTCTTCCTTAGCATCTTTTATATCATCTTCTTAATTGACGTGCATATTTGAGACCAAATGGAAAAGCCACCACTTTTAAAGAGTCTTGCTAAAACATAGTGACTCCTCCTCCCCGTTTAGCTGTGATTGTGCATTTAAGCCTCACATGCAGTCAAGCCTGAAGCCAAATTTCATCTGATCAAGAAATGAGAGAAATGATATAAAACCCACCCAAATCATTCCAGTGACCTGGATCAACTATCCCATTTTGGCACCTTGGACTATGTCGGACTTTGTTAGAGCATAAAACACTTGTACTTCTTTTCTAGACCCAAAGAGGTACCATTTTTAGCCCTGGTATCAGTGTGTTTTGTGGTTCTGATTTTATCTGCAAAATGACAGAAAGATAATGTAGAACATATATTTGGCATGTCACTTGATTCTTTCTCATGGAGTCATGACAATGAGTGGTCCAGCCCTTGCTCTGTCTTGAGCATCATCTAGCCCCATGTTCTCTCTCACTTTCTGACCTCCAGACATACAGGCCTTTTTTCAGATCCTTGAACTTGGAATGCTCCCTCCTTCTGTAGAGTCTTCATGCATGTTGTTCCTTCCTTGAAATGCCCCTCACCTCACAGTACATTTATGAGGACTCTTGAATACAATAGACAGAAACCCAACTCAAACTTGCATGTAAAAGAGAATTTATTGGCTAATGTAATTGAAAATCCAGGAGCACATCTCTAGCTTCAGGCATGGCTGGATCCAGGAGCTTTAATGATATGGTCAGTATTTGGTATATGTATTAGTTTCCTGGGGCTGCTGAACAAACTAACACAAACTGGATGGCTTAAAACAACAGAAATTTATTTTCATATTTCTGGAGGCTAGAAGTCCAGAATCAAGGTGTCAACAGACCATGCTTTGTCTGAAGGCTCTGTGGGGGGATTCATCCTTGCCTGTTCCATCTTCTGGTGTTTCTGGCAATCCTTGGCATTCCTTGACTTGTAGATGCATCACTCCAATCACGTGCCATTTTCCCATGGCATTCTCCCTGTGTGTCTGTGTCTCTTCTCATGAAGACACCAGTCATATTGGAGTAAGGCCCATCCTAATCTTGTATGACTTCATTTTATCTTGATAACACCTGCAAAGCCCCTATTTCCAAACAAGGTCACATTCACAGGGAGTTAGGACTTCTACATATCTTTTGGGGACAAAATTCAACCCAGAACAATGTGTATATATCTCTGTTTCTTATTCTCATTTTTTGCTTCTGTCTCCCCTTCTGGCACTGGCTGCCCAACTTGGTCTTGGTCTCCACTCTCAGTCTTGTTCTGGGTGTCCACCTTTACTCTCTCTCTTTTGTCTCTGTTTTCCTCTCTACCCTTTCATTTAGATGTGCTCTTCCCATATTATAGCAAAAATAGCTACCAACAGCTCCAGGTTCATGCTTTATCCTTGCAAAAATCCCTGAAGGAAGAGCGTTTCTCTCAACCCTTTTAATGAAAGCCATGATATGAATCTGCGCAGCCAGGCTAAAGTGCTGTTCCTCCCCAAGTAACATTGATGGGGGTAGGGAGGGGTGGCTCCCCAAAAGAAAAATAATGGTGCTCTTCCTAGAAGGATGGAAATGAAAGCTGGTAAACTAAGTTATCAGAAGTGAGCATCGACTCCTGGTCTTCATGCTGCAGGTGCACCAGAGAGCAAACAGCAAGGTCTCTCTGCCTTTACCCTTCTAGTAGGAGGGACACATACAAAGACACAACTGAGTACAATGTCAGGGGCTGAGAAGTGGAATGGAAGAAAAGAGGGAACCAGTGGGAGAGGGACTGGGAGGGCGGATGGGGCAGTTTGGTTGCTAATTGTACTGTATGGTCAGGAAAGGCATCTCTGCTGTAACACCTGACAGGAGTGAGGATGTGAGTCACATGATGGCTGGGAACAGCACCTCCTGGAAAGGAAAGAGCATCTTCAGAAGGCCCAAGGTGGAGCATGCTTGGAGTGTTTGAGTGCTCAAACCCATCAGCCCAGAAAAAGCAAGAAGGCCAGAACAGCCATTGGAGAGGGGGTGGGGTGGGCAAGGCAGGTATCATGACTTTATCAAGCCTCAGTTTCCTAATCTAATGGTAAAGCTGATTTAGTAGTGGTGCAAATGGTTAAACACGCTCAGTGGCTAACTGAAAGTTTGGAGGTTTGAGTCCACTCACAGGCACCTCAGAAGAAAGGCCTGGCGATCTACTTCTGAAAAACCAGCCATTGAAAATTCTGTGGAGCACAGTTCTACTCTGGCACACATGGGGTTGCTGTGAGTTGGAATCGACTCAACAGCAACTGTACTGGTTCTGAGGAATTATTGAGCTAGTTTGTGTCAAATGCTTAGATTGTTAACAACTATTAATATTATTTTGCTAGATGCTTGACATGGTAACCGCAATGATGACTTTATTCTGTGTATTTCTGTAAAATTTCTCACTGACCCCTGACCTAAAGTCCCATGCAATCATCCTCCAGGCCCTGCCACAATGCCATTCCCTCTGCTTAGAGTAACATTTCACTCCCCCTTTATAGCTGGCATATTCTTAGACACCTTTGTGTTTCAATTAGATGTGAATTAGGTGGTCTTCCTGAAGGTTCATCTCATTAGCACGTATTACGTTGCAATATAACGTGGTGTTTAAGAGCTCTCACCTCTGTGAACAATGAGGTACAATGAGGCCATGGGCTGTGTCTTATTTCCAGCTGTATCTGCAGTGTTCTTTTAATGCATTAAATGCTTGATTGTGGAAGGATGGATGAATGGAAGCAGGCGTATTAGTGAACTTGCTTCTAACAGGAGCATGTTATCAGGCAGAGCTCCATAAGACAGCACAGTATTGATGAAATATGGAGTGCTGCACAAACACGTTCGTGCCGAGACCATGGATTTCATCAAGGAAAGTCCCCAAGAAGGAATATGTTATTAAAATTTCAGAACTTCAAAATTGGAAGGACTCCTTTTCATCATTTACATGTTCTCAATTAACAGAAGAGGAAGTTGAGGACCGAAGAGATGAAGTAACTTGCCAAAGTCACCCGGTTACTTATGTTGAGGGCTGGGACTGTAACCTGGTATTCCAATTCTCTAGCCCCGCTGCTGTTGTCTATTCCAATTGATAGTGACCCTATATGACAGGGTAGAACTGCCCCATAGGGTTTCCAAGGAGCAGCTGGTGGATTCGAACTGCTGACCTTTTGGTTAACAGCCACTGCGCCACCAGGGCTCCTTCTCTCTAGCACTTCATTGTAAAGGGCTTGCTTGGCTCTGTCAACTTTCAGGATCTCAGGATCCAAGCACTGAAATAACTATCACGGATCATGAGTAGATAAATCAGATGTGGTGGGGCGGGTGGGCAAGGGGACACCTAAGCCATATTCTTGGAGTTGGGTCTTGTTTAAGATTTGATGCATTTTGAGGGCAGGGACTGACCACTGGTATTTGGTAGCTTCTAAATCCTTCAACTCAGTCAAATACTTTCAAAAGTATTTTAAATTCTGGATCAGACACACAACGCTCAGACCTGCTTGACAGATTTTTTTTTTTTCCATCCAGTGAGTCCTAAAGGAATACACTGGATTCGAAAATACATTTCTAGTAAACATACAAAAGTGAGAAACAAATTATTCCCGAACACTTCGCTCCTTCCTTAAATACACACTTGAAAACTGCTAAGATGCTCTTCTGTAAGAATGCTTGAATTTCTCCCAAAATCATAACACGGGTAAACTTACTGAAATATTTTTACAATTTTATTAGAGGTTTTAATTCACTGCTTTATCTATCTCTGTTAGACTGCAAAATAGCTTTAAATATTCAAGTAGTAATTAATGAATCTTTTATGTTGCAAATCAAACATTTTCATCTGTGCGCTGGTGGAAGAGCAGTGAGGAAGGATTTAAAGAACAATTGTTTCTACCAATTCCATGCCGTTTGACTAGCATTTACCTTAAGTTTTAGGAGTAGGTTTGCACTCGTTACCTAGTGGGCTAATGCTTAGGGTGGATGATGTCTGCGCCTTCTGGAGGTCAGGATTTCTTAATGCGTTTCTTGCCAGAGACATTCCCGACTAGATGGAAAGTCTTTGAATGTGGAATTTTTGCTTGAGTGCAAAATAATAAAAAGCATGTGCACGTTAAAAAAGGATCAGCTTGATGGCAAACGAGCATTGGCTTACATTAATATTCTATTACAGTAAAAACTTCTATTTAATAAATTTTCTACAGAACTTTCTCCCCCCAGAATCTAAGGTATTTTCTAAGTGGCACGCCAGCTTAAAGTATATATGATACATTTGATTTAGGCTAAGTAAATAATGTGCACAAGCCATGTAAAATTGTATTTTTACATGTAGAAATACAAACTCAAGGAAACATGTATAGTACCATACATTGAGGAGGGAGAGACGTGTTAGCTTTTCAGGGGCCAAAATGCCTGGTAAATATTATTCTATTTGGATGGTATCTTTAAAATGTGATGTTTTTGTCAGATGGCAAGAAAGCCAGCCCCAAAACTTGCAATTGAGTTCTGAACCAGAAATTAAACTGGTATTAAAATAAAGACTTCACTTAACAAAATAGTTTTCCTTCCCTCTCTCTGTCACTGTGAGAAGCAAGTTGGCGTGAGCAGCCCATGAAAACGCTCACAAAAGGATTGACGAATTCTTGATAGGAAGCCATCCCAGCCGCTGTGTTGTTCCATGGCCCTAATTAATACTGGACTTGGTGACATTTATGTATCAGAGCAATAAGCTAAACAGGAAACAATTTATGTCACCTAAAGCTTTTTAACAAATCGATGCAACTATTTGTAATTGCTTGTTTCACAAGATTAAAAGTGCTCAGGCCTGATCTTCGCCCACGGTTTTGTGGCCAACATGACCTGTGCTTCCGTTGTAAGAAAAAAAGGAGAGCTGGTGATCAGCCCCGACTTCCATCAAGTAATCCATATTGCTAATATTTCTGGAATTTTAATGTAGTTACAATTTATAGCCGATCAAATGTGGTTACCTAAATTGCTGTTGCTAGTAGACAGTTTAACTGTCTTTATTAATTACAGTATAATTTAATGTTTGAGTACCAGCACTTGTGCTGGTCATTTTTACAGCTAGAGCGGTTATCTGCCTTATGACGAACCATTTTAGCATTTTCAATGGAAATTTGCTAATATGATGAGTGATAAAAATGTCACACGCTGGTAAATAATGATTATTGCTTTGGTTGAAATTAATTCTTGAAAGGCCGGTTACCTTCAAATTAACATTGTAACTTGAAGCTTGTCTTTTTCCCGCTCTATATTCTCAGTGTAAGCCAAAAAAAAAAAAGGAACTTCTTTGATAGTTACAAATGGAAATGTATATATTTTGGTATTAAGTATTGAATATCATTTTGCAATAGAGTGGAAATGAGACATAGGGTTTTGTTTTTTTAAAAAATAAAACACTGTTTAAGAATAAATAGAAGTTATACCTAGAGTGATGGTTTTCTAACCCAAATATTGTCCCACAGTTAAATGAGTGTTTTTGTATGTAATTTAATTTCCCTCCAATGTGAATTGTCTTAAACCTTTCATAATCAGTCAATTCCTTAAATGAAGGTGTGAGATCCAACTTCATTGTATTTGAATGAAGAATACTTTTGACTCAACCACAACGAAGCTGAAAGATCAATTCTGATGACTACCCTACACATAAATATGTAGTATCACGGCAGAAACCAAAGTCTAATAACTCAAGAAGCTCAATTACACTTTGTTTTTATCTTTTCTTGGGGAGGGGAGTTGTTACCATCGTGAAATTAACAGTTTGTGTCAATATGAAATTAGTCTAAGAGTTTATACTCTTTAGATAAGGGCCCTCATTTAAAAGAGCCAATATTTTGGTTTGCTGCCTCCTTTATCTATGAGACAAGCTGAAATAAATTTGTTAAGAATGTTCCTGCTTTAGAACAATTCCTGAAATAGTTAAAATTGTACTGTGCATCAACTAGCAACACCTTCACTAACATGCTGCCATGCTTCATTTGGATTCCCCAGGTAATTATTAAAAGAAATGTGTGTGTATATTTAATTTTAGCAATCGTATATGCTGTAAGCAGTATTTATGTTTAAACCTCACATTTAAAGGAATTTCAATTAACCCTAATCTTATATTCTTAGTAGCTACATGGGAATTAAGAGTTCAAATGCTTTACTTAATTATCAGACCAGAGGGTTTCTAGAGCGTGGCATCACTGTTAATGAAGAAGACACACTAGTTCACAATAGCAAAACCTATAGTTAAAAAAAAAAACTTTCCTAATATGAGCTTTTAAAAAAACAACGCTGGGAAAGAGTGTTTATACATTCCTCAGCATCAGTGGGTGTTTCGCTGAATAAAGACCGTGAGGTTAATTTTAAAGCCATCTCTTGGTTTGCGTTATGTGCCCCGAATCACATACGTAACAGTTTTATATTACCACAGTCTGGCCACATAAAGTGCTGCTTTCAATATATTGGCAATTTAATTTTTACTGAAAGATAATGCCCCAATTCATTAATCCTTAGACTATATACAATAGAATACTATTAAAAAGAAATAGCAAAAATTCTTCTACAGGCATGCAGTTAAAAAAAGAAAATCTGAAAATCAGAATGGTTTTTATGGAGTATTTAGTTACTGGAGTTCTACTTTTGTTATCATTGAATGCAGTTATCTAGCATCATTTTGATGGAATTTTAAAAAAAAAATCATTTGTTGTAATCTAAGCATTTATCATTATATGCAAAAAAGATTTCTTGATGAGAATGTTATAGACAGGGCATGTTTTTGACATTAGCGTTTTATTTGGATGACTAATTTTGCAGATGTGAAATTTTAATGCATTATTCATGCAATTGCTTTCCTCTGAAATTTTAGTTTGCACCTAATGCTAGTTATTAAACATTTTGTTTTTCTTTATAATACCTGACGAAGAAAAATAAGGGTGTGCTTCCCCAAGGAAAAGGCAGCTTCTCCTTTTTTTCCGGTTCTCTAAGTGGTCACTTTCACTTTGAAATCCTGCGGATGGGAGCCTCAGCCCTCCGTCAGGATGAAAGCGTTTAGTTAAGATTGATTTTAATTCTGCATTGGAAGCAGCTGGTGATATACCTAACGCATATGCCTACCACACAATTATCAGCAGGTCAGAAGGGGAAACAAAGTTAGACTGTGGCAACTGATACTACCAGTGTGAACAACCAGCATTTTTATTGCGTTTGAGAATGCTATAATGTCAGTAGTACTGACTACACATTTTTTTTATTGTCTGTATCCACAGACATGGAATGATGGAATTACAGTTGATGTCAAGGAATGAGTTTCTTTGATGTCTTATCAAAACAAAACAAAACAAAACAAATCCTTGTTTCTGGCAGCACATATACACGAAGCACCATGCTCACAGTCCAGACTGTACCTTTTCATCAAGGCTTATGGGTAGCAGGGTTGTGTGAACTACACTGGGCCCACAGGATACCTTTAGAATTCTGAATCTGGCTCTCAGGATCAAAAAGCAAAACCGGCTTTTAAAACATCCCAACTATCAGGATGGTTTGCCATTACCCAGAAGGTATCAAAAAGAGTCAAAATCCTCAAAGCACGGTCTTCCTTGTGCCTCTTTGGAAACGGAGCTCAGCTGGAAGGTGAAGAGGAAAGATTTCTAATTTTCTTTTTTATGGAGGTTAAAAAAAAAAAAAAAGCTAGTGATTTGCATCGCATTTTAGTTTGAGAATCCAAGGTGTTCTTGACTAGGTCGGACAGAATGCAGGACATAACATTGGCGCTGTCCCCAGGAGGCAGGACTGGCAGTCACTCTTCGTAAGCCTTGGTATTTCACTTCACTGCTGGCCAAATGGAGCAGCCTAACTCACTTACACGTACACACTCGGGGGGTAAGCAGGCTGGATCCTCATTCCTGATAGTGTGTTTGCCTGATATGCGGGGGACTACCTCCCTCATGTACACTTTTGTTTGATTTAAAAGAAAAAAAAAAAAAACTAACAAATTATCTTTTACATCTTGGCACCCTGTATTCTTATTTTCTTTTTCTGTACAAAAGTTCAATAGCTTTGACACTCTCCATGATTAATCACTACTTCACTGATAAAACTTTGAAAGTGTGACCCTGGAATTTCATCATGCAAAATATTTACTGCAGCAGGAGAAAACATTTTTTAAACATTTTTTTTTTTTCTCTTTTCAAATGTAAGAACTTGTTTAAGATAGCTAGGAAGGCAGGGGGAGGGTAAACATAACGGGTAGGAATGTATCAAAAAACGGCTTAATACACACATGCACGCACACACACAAAAACCTGTACAAAATGCTCTGATCAATGAGAAAAGGAAAAAAAAAAAAATCATCAACTATGTTACAATTTAAAAGCCAAAAAATAAAATAAAAAAGGGAGTTCCTCCCACATGTCAGGAAATGTCACCCAATATTCTTAAAGCAGGGATAACTAAATAAAATACATGTGCAGCATATTCTGCAATTCTATTACATACAGTAGTTTTTTTCTCCCCAAAGCTTTTTTTTTTTTTTTTTTTTTTGAAGTATCATTAGTATAAAGCAGTTGCACAAAAAAAGCCAAGGTGTTTTGACAAACAGGTGTATGCATTTATTCCTTTTTAGGAACAATATCTAAAAAAAGAACCGCCCTCCGCCCTCCCCCAAAAAAGACAAAAGATTCACACAGACACATTGGGATATATGTACAACATAATAAACCCCATCCTAAAGAAGCGACTGGAATACCCCTTGGGGATACAGAATCAGAATTGTAAAAATCATAGTGAAGTTTGCTTGCTGTAAAGCCTGAGAATTTTTTTTTTTTTTTTCAGTTGGTTCTTCTGCAAGGCTATGATACCTGCAAAGATATGGAGAATCTAATTTTTCTTTTTCTTTTTCTGCTACAGTCTTTAGACTAAGCATGCAAGACATACGACTAAGTGCAACTGAGTGAAATGTATTTTTTTTTTTTTTAATTTTAATCATTCCCAAAAGGTTTGAACTGAGGTATGCGTACTAACAGTTTCTCATGCTGTTATCTTTACTCATGTCTAGCTACACATGCTGAGGATGAACTAATCTACCAGATTTTTATCCTCTTTTGAATACCAAACTAACCAGCAACCACTCAGTTTTGAAGCACAGGGCCCCCTTCCCATGACCCTGCCTGGCTACTGCCTGCACATCATGAAGCTGCCTGGGTAACTGCAGGGGGAAAAAAAAAAGTCTTGCGTGACCACAGACTGCCCTTTATAGAGAAAGCAGAGTGAAGCTTCAAAAGTAACTGCCAAAGTAGTTTTTGTACCAAGCTTATGAGTGGACGGGAGTGTTACTGTTTTTTTTTTTTTTTTTTTTAAAATGAAAAAGGCTGACTATAGCCTAATCAGGGGGGAAAAAAAAAAAACAAAAAAACACAGAAAAAAAAAAAACGAAAAGAAAAACCTGGAGGATATATATGCCAAAATTAACCGAAATTAAGGCAGTGATCATAGCACGGTCCTTAAACACAAGTGGCATACTATCTTGCTAACAAAAATATTATTCTAGAAACACTATTCTGTGGTCCAGTTCAACTGTGGAAGCTTTTCTGTTTTGAGTTTTAACTGTCTCTTTTATTAGACACCCTGCTTTTCACAGGCACATGCTCACTGTTCTCTTTGAGATGGGACTTCCTTCCCTCTGTAGCTCCTGTAATACGGTGTCCTGTTTGTAGCTTCAGTATTCCCATAGTTTCTCTTTCCAAGAATGAGTTTTGGTCTATGTGGAGGTACAGGGGAAAAAAAAAAAAAAAAAAAAGAAAAGGACAAAAAAAGTAACAACTTTGGTTCCATTACCTACTTGGTTGTCTAAATTTACTCTAGGATGAAGGAGCAGTTTTTTCTCAGGTTAGCAATAGCCTGTATCTTGTCACTTGCCTCTAAATTCTTTCACCTCCTTTGATCAACAAGAAGAGGATATTTGGCTTCATCAGATAAAGCATAAAACAGAGAACATAATTTACCTTTGTGTAATATCTTTGGTAATTTTAGAAAAAAAGGTACAAAAAATATAAATTAAGCTCCTAGAGGCTTTCAAACTAAAACAAAAATGAAAGCTTACAACCCTAGATAAATAAATGAGCGACAGGAACCTGGGTGCAGATGAAGTGTGGGGGTTCTGCAGACTGAGGTTGTGCTGACCTATAACCATCCCTCATTTGTTTCCCAATAAGCCCAGGGCTGACGAGAGCCCCATGTCTTCCACTGTTAGTTTATGACACTGGGTTGGTGTGATGATATTGCGTAACAAACTGTACAGAATTTGCACATTGGAAATTAACACTTTAGCATTTGCTGAACTCAGTCCTCATTAACTCCCATAACAAGTTCAATCTGAAATCTAATTTGCATTCAAACAGATTTAATGCCACCAAGCAGGACTGAACGGATGTTTAAATTCAGCGCCACCACTCCTTACAGCAAAGTTGCTCAGGGAAGCCAGCTTTCTGGCCATTTTGCAAACAAAGCAACCTACGCCAGTTATGGTTGTAACAACAGGGAGCCCGCGGCCCACTGCAACTTGGTCCTACAAGGGAGAGCCTTCCACGGCCATATTGTCAGTGTGATTATTATGGGATTTTCTTTCTCGGTGCTGCCTAGGTTTCCTTGTGCTGGTAAAATGCTGTTAAAATGCTATGGCATTTATTAAGAATGATGGCTGCCGCAAAAAAAAAAAGAAAAATCTAAAACAACCCCTTCCCACCCACCCTGATACTGCTTGTGGAATGAAACAATCTGCATTGTTTCTAAAGTGTGTCTCTATTTATTTATTTATTTTTCTGTCAGTCATTCTCTTTCTGGCAGGACTTCACGTCTGTGTGACAGGACCTTCATGTGTATGTAGAGTGCAGCATTTGGGACCTTTTTGAAAAAGACCAAAACGGAATGTTTTCTGACTTTAGAGAAAACGTGGTGATATCTGAAGGAAACTCGAATGAGTGACAGAAAGCTACAAACGAGAAATGACATTCAGCTTTGTATAATAAAAACACCTATTAACATTCATCACAAGGTACAGAAAACTTGAAGCCTCCAAGAGGCCGTGGGCCCAAATGGAGGCCTGAGGTCAGAACTTAAAATGGTATAGTAGAAGCAAAAAAAAAAAAAAAAAAAAGAAAAAAGAAAAAAAGCAATACATTAAAAAGTTTGGGATAATTATTTTTAACCCCTCCCCCCAAAACACACACAAAGGCCTTCCCCATCCCAACTGGAAGCAAAAAAAAAAAAAAAAAAAAAAAAAATGGAGTAAAGGCAGTGATAATCAACATGCAGTACTGTGCAAATAGGTCGTCCATTGGAATCCTTAAATTCTGGGCAAAGGCTTGGTCTGCAGCTTAGGTGTACATGCTCAGTCGGTGTCCCAGTGTCGAATGTCGGCAGGACTGCAGTTCAAAGTCTGCTGCTAGAAGTGAATCAGTTTAACAAATTTACAACACTGATGTTGACTGTTAAAGAGAGGAAAATCCCAAGTACCAAACAAGTCCATCCAATGCACAGAGTACAAATTCCTTTTTTCAACAAAAAGTAGAAAAATCAAAAATACTCCCAAATGGGATTCTTGATGGCACTAAGAGTTAACACATTTCAGAGTTGTCAAAATGTAGTGAAAATCCTCCAGACTGTACAACAAATGGAGAACGCTTTCACTGCTAATTTTTGACAGGTTTTGTTTTTTTCGATCTTCCTCCTCGGGGGTCAGCCCGCCCAGACCTTCACTCCATGTCCTCATTTACTGGTTCATCTTCATAATCTCTGTCATGGTCAAAATCTGGACTATGGTTGGCTGTTGTCACTAAGGATAGAGGCCCTTCAGCTTCCTCTGGATCCAGGGGCTCTTCTTTGACATGTACAGGATGCCTGGAAAAACAAGAAGAGGTTCAGGGACGGAACTGCCCGACACGAGTGTGGGTTTTCTTAGGTGACACAGAAGCCACACTCCAGAACTGCAGAGTCCAATGCTGCAGTCACCAGCCACATGCGGTTATTTAAAGTAAAATTTAAAATTGAGCTCCTCAGTCACACTAGCCACATTTCAGTTGCTCAAGGACCACCTGGGAATAGCTGTTAACGTACTGGACAAGGCAAAGACAGAACATTTATTACAGCAGAAAGTTCCATCCGGTGGTGCTGTTCTAGAAGAACTTAATACCCAAAGAAAGAAAATCTCTGGACAGAAGTAGATCTCCTGCATGGTGTTGCTTCTCACACTGGAGTGTGCACGTGCGCACCCTGTTAAAATGCAGAGTGTGATTCAGCAGGTCTGGGGCCTGAGACTCTGCATCCCTAGCAAGTTCCCAGGTGATGCTGATGGTCCCAGGACCACACTCTGAGTACCTGACAACAGGCCCTGTGGTGGCATCCTGGTGAGGGTGAATACAAATCTTCAGGTAATTACATGAAATAAGAATCTGTAATGCAACGGTGGTTTGTGGAGACCACTGAGCGTGGGAGGCTGGGCTAATCATGGCTTGCTGTGTGTTCTGCTTTGCTAGTTAACATGCAGAACCTGTGAAAGAACTCTCCAGAGGACGACCCCAACCGAGGTTCTATCATTAATCAACTTCAAGCAAACACAGCAAAGAGACACCATGATACATGCTTGAAACTCCAAATTAATGCATATTTTTACAAACTGTCAATAAGGCAAGAAAAGCCCTGCCAGGGAACACAAACGGAGAGGAAAAGGCACGCTCAACACAACAATATGATAAGAAAGCAGGGCCCCGATCAGAATAATAACGCTGTCAGCTGTAAACAAGGCAAAACATGAGGCCCGGCTGGTAGCGGCCACCAGACTGCGCGCGGCTGCGATGAGATCTGCCAACTTTCTCATTATGGATCAGCACCTGGTTCACTCAGAGGGGACTGCGGGTGATCACACAAAACCTCTCTGATAACAACTGAGAAATGTTGTTCGTAAATCATATTTACAACCGATCCTTTACAAATACAAATTACTTTTTGTTGCAGGTCTTTTGATATGTAAAAGAACCATTCACATTTTAAAAAAAAAAAAGGTCCCATCGCTGGTACAGGCTGCAGAAGGGAGGGTTTTTTAATTGACGTTATCAAGTATTAGTAATAAGAGGTGGTGCTTGGGATGGCTGGCTTCCTAAATAATTGATGATGTATGCAAACCCCAAAGGCTGCTGGAACCATTTAAAAACAAACAGAAGAGCGCATTGGACTGTCCTGGAAGATGGAAAACCTTCAGAAACCCAACTGACTCTAAAATTAGCACAGTGTAGAAAGAGTTTGGGGGATAGATGTCAGGATAAATAGCTTTAAAAAATAATCATGCCCTTAAAAAAAAAAAAAAGTTGCAAAACAATATAGCAAAGTTGTGTCGTAGTACATTTTACATGTGGTTCCCCATCTATTTTTAGTTTTAGTTTTTTTTAAATTGTGCTTTAAGTGGAAGTTTACACACACACTGCTATGTGACCCTATCTGCTTTCCCTATACTGTGACAGCACACTCCTCCTTCCCACCCCAGATTTCCCATGTCCATTCAGGCAGCTTCTGTTCCTTTTTGCCTTATCTTCTCTGGACAGGAGCTGCCCATTTAGTCTCCTGTATCTACTTGAGCTAAGAAGCACTCTCTTCACGAGTGTCATTTTATGTCCCAGAGTCCAGTCTAATCTTTGTCTGAAGACTTGGTTTCAGTTCTGAGCTAACAGAGAGTCTGGGGGCCATGTGTTCTGGGGTCCCTCTAGTCTCAGTCAAACCATTGTCTGGTCTTTTTGAGTTCTGTACCCTACTTTTCTCCTGCTCTGTCAGGTACTCTCTGTTGTGTTCCCTATCATTGGTGATAGCCGGGCACTGTCTGGTTCTTCTGGTCTGAGGCTGATGCATTCTCTGGTTTACGTGGCCCTTTCTGTCTCTTGGACTAATATTTTCCTTGTGTTTTTGGTTTTCTTCATTCTCCTTGTTTTTAGGTTTTTAATGGTCCTATCTGTCCATGTTTCTATGGTAAGACCCAAGGCTGGCTACATAATTTGTGGGGCCTGTGCAAAATGAGAATGTGGGACTCCTAGTTCATATTTCAAGACAGCAAAAGCAGAGCCATTAAACCAAGGATGTGGCCCTTCTAAGCATGGAGCCTGTGTACTGCACACGCTTTATGCCTGTGAGGCCATCCCTGGTAAGATGCCATGCGTTCTTTTGGGGAGAATTAGGTATATTGATTATTACTCCATTAAATAAAAAAAAAAAAATCACTGATAAACCCTAATGTCTGTTGTTTTAGCCTATCCATTTGGTGTCATATTTTTACATAATGTAAGCACAACAGGCATGTTGCTGTTCTTGTTAGCTGCCATAGAGTCACAATTGTTTTTATGTTGGCTCACTTTACAATGATTTTTATGGTTATAAAAGATTCCACTGTGTTGACATATGTTGTTACTAGATACCATCAAGGTGGTTCTGCCTCGTAGCGACCCCGTGTACAACAGAACAAAACACTGCCCAGTCCTGTGCTATCAATTGTTCCTATGTTTGAGCCCGTTGTTGCTGCCACTGTGTCAATCCATCTTGTTGAGGGTCATTCTCTTAACACTGGGCATTTTGTGGTTGTCGTCTCTCCCCCACCCCACCCCATTTGCTATTTATATAATACAGTGACCATTTGTACCCATTAATCTTCCTACCTCTGTTGATTTACCTCCTTTGGATAAATTTCTGAGAATGGAATTGTCGGAGCAAAGGCCAAGACATCTTTATGGTTCTTATGATTTATTGTGTTATTAATTTCTAAAGGGGAAATATCAATTTAGACTCAACCTCATCAACACTAAGTATTATCTCTTAAAAATATTCTGTTGCTTAACAGGTATCATGTAAGCTCAGCTTGCCTTAAATAGCATCTCTTGGATTACTGACAAGGATGAACATTTCTTTGTGCTTCAGTTTGTATTTTCACTTGCGAACTGTTACTTCATAAATGACCCCCTTTATTGCCACTGATCATAGGGTTCTATTGATGGTCATTGGACAGGAATTTGTCTGTGTTTTACTTAGATGTATCCTGAGGTTGAAGTGTGCTTTGTCAACATTTTCCCACTTGCATTTGTTTATAACTATCAGATTTATTTATCTTTTCAGGTTAAAATGAAAGTATAAGCTGAACCCCATCTATAAGATGAGGTGAGGGTATGCGGAACCCTACAAGAAACTAAACAGACTTAATGAAGTTCTTTACTTTATAATTGTAGACTTTGGCAAATGTTTTGTTCGGCAAAAAGTAAATCAGATACCTCTTAAGTCCCTGACAAAACACAGTTGACAACATTAAAAGAATATTTCGTTTTTCCTCTAGATTTGGAGACAAAATTTGTTAAGACAGTTTACTATCCCCAAGACACAGGTTATGACCCTATCATGCCTGTTGGCTAGATCCCAGTGCGTAAGGCATATTAGAAACAAATTTTAACTGACTAGATCTATTGTGTGACAACCCCGAGATACTATAAGTTAGATACTAAGGCTTTGGAAAACGCTAGAAAAATGAAATCCAATTTCAGGGTATCTGTTGGGAAAAGTAGATACCCCTCAGGGGTATGGCAAAAGTAGTACAGACATCCAGTGCTTAAGAATAAAACAGCATGGATTTCCATACCAGATACATTTCAAGTAAGATGCAAACTATGTAAGGAACAATACTTCACGCACACCCACCGAGTCTCCTAGTCACCGGACTACCACCCCCCTCTTTCTCTTCAGCTCCTACTTCCTAAAGGACTACCAATGAGTAACTCTGCAAAACCGCATATTCCCCTCCTTCTTACATCTGAGTAATTCCTTTGTTTAGCCACCCTTTGAACACAAGAGTTTTAAAATAAAGCTGACTGGTGTTTAAAGTCATTGTGTTCTGGGGGTGTGCACAGCATGGAGTATTTTGCTTTGTAGCCCCTTTAGCTCCCATCAGGATAAAAGTGTAACGCCCCAAAGCCATAATTACGTGACTACTTTCTAGTGTTTCAAAAGAGAACCGAAATGTAGCGGTATTTGAGTGTCACAAAAAGGGTAAGAATGAAGAGTTCTGTTTCAACACAACATATTAGCTGGGCTGTTGCTGTAAAGTTTAAGGCTTGATTTATTCCAGTAGACTGGGACAGTTAAAAAAACGAAGGAAACAATTTGCATCATAGCAGGGTAATGCATATTGGACAAAAATGGAAAGTGTCATTACAGAATTCACTTAATGGAAGCATGGGGTCAGTAGCAGTAACTGTGACGCTGATAGGAGGCATAGGGGATCTGCTGTTGACATATAATTACATTCAGCACAAGCATAAACCTCTGAGAATGGAGCAACATACTGTCTGCAATTGTGACACCTTCATGTAAGGTTTCTTTAGAAAAAGAAAGCAGTTGAAACCTTTGTTTCAGTCAAAAGTCTGACGAGTGCTGTACAGCATTTTTGGTAATACTGGGGTTAATTCAAAGTTGTTAAGTCAGAGTCTTATTTAATTTTGCACAGCAGAATTAGCATGGCCCTGAAACTGTTGCCTGTGTGGTTTTTACCCTACTTATCTCTCTCTTTTTTTCTAATGATTCTTTGTACTGAACAATAGGAATATACGTCGACTAAACCTCTCAGTTCTTACAGATCATGAGAAATATTCTCTTCCATTCAATAACTTCAGACATTCTTCCTCTAATGAGTATTTCTTGAAGTAGCTTATATGCCAATTTACATTTGCTCTGAACTTCCTCAGTATCTGAGTAAATACGCCTGTCATTACAGTGATTTAAAGATGAGTATGAGTGTGATAACAATGATGTCGGAAACACTAGGTTGCTTTAGAAAGTATGAAATACGGCAGCATCAGCGTGAAAGATAAACACATTCTTAAATAAACACATTCTTAAAATGTTGTGAAGTAAATGTTGAGAGACTGCTCATATAAATTAAAAAGTATTATTTCCATCTTTAAAGATCCTTTTCAAAGCACTTTGGGCATGAAATTCAAATGCTGGGAAATCAACTTTCAGATTCCCCGAACCCTCCAATTATGCTGGCAGACAGCACTTTGTTTTTCCTCGTTGTCATTAGATGCCAATTCATTCTGCTTCTAATTGCTACAGGTCATATTTTCCATTCCTATCACTCAAATTATCTTAAAATAAGATGTTGGTCAGTAACTCAGAAAGAATGTGTAGACAAGGGGCCTGTTCTACGAGCTGACAGTACTGCCAACATTGAACTGGTTTATTCCCCTCGAGTGGGCAAGAGTGTCATGGGAATGCACTAAACACCAGAGGCTGGGTCATTCCATAGCATCCTCTGAAAAGTCCTATCACTTGGGATAATGTGGTTTCTTTTCTCTGTCTTCTAATTTTCCTGGCAGAGAGGGGGTTATTTATAGGCACACCAATTCCCTCCATCACCCACTGGCAGCGGCATCAGAGTCTTAGATTGCCCAGCCCTGGTGCCATTCCCATTCAGCCCGGCCAGCCATCGACCGTCCCTTCATTCAGTTACATGTGCGCTCATTATCCTGCCGTCTGCTGCGATAATGCTCCTATTAATTTTCCTTTTGATATTTTAAGAGCAATCTATAAATCACACCGCCTTTCATTTGTGCCATCGTTACAGCTTGGTAATAATGCAGCGCCACAGTCACGGTGAAGCCTGCTGCACAACCAAGTAAACAAGCACCTTCTTCTCCCTGCCCACTTAGTTGGCCTGAAAGGTGAACAAACTGCAAACCTCCTCACAGAGAGTTATACTAATTTTAGGAGGACAAAAAAGGAATGCAGCTTAACTAATGGCCTGAGATGCAAGGAAGGGAAAGAAAGCAAATGTGTCTCCCATTTTACTGCTGCATACTCTTGTAGGGCTAGATGAAGGCTTTCATGGGAAAGTTAGCAAATGGTCCTTCTATGCACTAACCGAACTAAACATTTCCAGCACAAAGTTCTACCTGGGCTGTAGGAAATCAGAAATTATGAACAAAGGTGTAAACATTGACAGAGAAGGGCTTGGCGGGCACATCACACAGAAGTATGGGCTTGAAAGCACAGATCTCCTGGAGGGACAGTACTCACACGGCTTGCATAGGGGATCGGCCTGGACTGCTGTCACTCTCGTTGCTGTTGGTATGCTCCATTGCGCCGTTCAGCTCTTCCCGTATGGCGCTGGCTAAGTTGCCCAGAGTGGGATTTCCCATGGAAGCGGTAGTGTATAGAGGTATACTATTCTCAGCCATTGAAGCCTGCCATCAATCAAGAGAAAATTTATGAAGACACAGGATATGCATAGACAGGGAAACTATTCATTATGGGTGTATGCAATAGTCTCCCGTTTCAGTTCACTGTAGTGTGATTGGCAAACACAAGTGTGTACTGAGTATATAGGACTTTGAGTTCAGAGCAAGACTTGTGGCACATGTCCCCAGCCTGGTTTTGAAGAGCTAGCTGGGGGGACCAAAGCACTGGAATGAAGGCCTCAATCTGCCCCTGCTGGGTAGAGTCACATGGTTCAGATGAGGCTATCTAATATGAGGAGCAAGATGAGGTTTATGTCTGATGCCTTTTTTTTCAAGAGGAACTGAATATTTCCAGATCACAGTGAAATATAATGGGATTTTCATTTCTTTATCCATTTTGATGACTCCACTATTGGATATTAGAGATTTGATCAGATTATTCTGGCCACATAGCTCAAACTTATGAGAACTTCCATAAACATTTACCTCTTAGATCCTATAGAAAAAGAAGAGATCATAGAATCGAATCAAGTTTTATCTTTTCCCCTCCTCATTTCCGTTTTAATGGTTTTTGAATCTGTTTAGCGTAGTTTGAGATAACTGGTGGAAGGTAGCACCATGCAATCTTTCAGACTCAGACCAATCTCCTGGAATTTTAGGACCGAAGAAAAAAATTCCTGGCAAAAGGAAGGTCTAATCTTATTTCTTTTTGGTATTTCAGTATGTCCATATGAAAGGTGATAATGTCACTCCAAATGAGTGTCAGCAAAAAAGTGTGAAAATGGGGTGGGAGGTGGGGTGGGAGAAAGAAATCCTAAACTCTATAGTGGGACATTATTCATTTCCTGTCCTACTGCACTTGAATAAACTGGACACCCACTCTGAAATGCAAACAATAGTCAAATATATCACTGGATTCAAGCAGCCATATTTGTTTCATTTGGGTAGTAATAATTATGACCCAGTGCCTTTTCGTTTTATTACAGAGGACAGACTTTCAAAAACTGGCAGCTGTAATTTATCAAAACTGTCCTCTTACAGACTATACTATGGCTGGTTTTCCATTCTAAAGAGAAAAAAGTGCAATCACAAGACAATCTGGCATGGTGTCTTCAATTGGCCAGTCATACAAGAGTCCAAAATATTCTAGAAATCCTGGCTCTGAAGAGAAAATAAGAGCCAAAAATGAAGACAGAAAGAAAGGTTGCAAAGCTGGGCTGTTGGGATCTGCCTGTTACAACAGCTGCAGTCTCACTCACAGTACAAAACCCAAAGGCAGAAACGCTTTCTAGATACAAGGCCTGTGTTGAAGACCTACACACAGTCACCTAACCCAGCCTTGGCTAATGAACTATTTCCAAGTAATGAACTATTTCCAAGTCAAGCCCTCTGCAAGCCACTGCTTTTCCTTCCCTCCATTTCTGAATCGGTACATCTGCCTTCTTTTAAAAAGTGGAAAAAAAAGTTTTAATTTCCTAATGTGGTGAACTCATTTTGATAAACATCAATTCTGACCATTCACCACTTTCCTACACATCTCTTTTAATTGCAATAAAGCTTTTTTTCCCCCTTGTTTTGGCAGAGCAAGGAACAAGAGCAGTTGCCAGGATTATTTTCTTTGCAAACTGCAGCTGGACAAGCATCTTAACTTCCTGTATTTGAGACAACACAGTGGTCACGCCTCTCCCAGTCATGGAAGTTCTGCTAGGATGATCATCCAAGCCTCTTTCCACTGGAAACATCACAAGATCAGCTCACAAGATTAATGTAACTACTACATGGTAAGCATGTGTCCTAAACATGTTTGATTCCTTAAAGAACTGAAGTCCAGTTGAAAGATACACAGTGAATGTCACCTGTAAGTAGATTTCACAGGTAGGTTGACCAACTGTCCAGTTTGCCTGGGATTGAGGGTATTCTGGGGATATTAGGACTTTCAATGCTAAAACTGGGAAAGTCCCAGGCAAACCAGGACAAGCTGGTGACAGCACAACTTTCTGGGAATGACTGTTTGCTCTGGCTCTCAAAGTGTTCTAGGTCAAAGTCATTTCTGATGACAGAATCACAAAACATGGCCTGAGGCTCTCCAGTCACAGTGGGGAAATGCATCTAATGGGCAAATACTTACACTGATGATCCATAAAGATGACAGCCAAGAAAACCTCGTGGAAAAGTTCTACTCTGTAATACATGAGGCCCCCATGGGTCAGTAGAAGCAACTAGACGGCAACGGGTTTGGTCTTTTCATTTTACATCGGTCCTCGCTTGTCAGACAAGAACATGTAAGTGAAGAAAAACCTGCTTGTCCTTTCTGTGCCTTTAAAAGAAATGTTCAAATGGGGTGCAAAAAGAACCTCATACAATGGGGTGCAAAAAGAACCTCATACCAGACATGCAATAACCAGAAACCAGCTGCCATCGAGTCAGTTCTGACTCATGGCGACCCCATGTGTTACAGAGTAGAACTGCACTCCATAAGGCACACGTAGGGTTGGTCACCGTAAGATGCAGTCAACTTGATGGCAACTGGTTTGGTGTGGATATGCAATAGAGCCACTTGAAAACTCTTTGTTGAGTGAATGACTACCATCCCGCCTAACGCTAGAAAATTTTTCAACTACTTATGCCTAACAAAGTGGTTCTTTTTTTTTGTAGTTGATGTCCACTTAGAAGCAGATGAATGACAATTTCTATAATGGACTTAATTACATAAATGGTCCTACGCGCAGTTAACACAGTAAGAGGCATCCTATCAAACTGCCATCTTCACAAAAAAAAAAAAAAAAAAAAAAAGGTGCTTAAGTGATGGTGCGGGGTCTGTAAGTACCACCACTGCGAGATCCTTGGAGGGGAAAAGGCAGACTGTAAATATGAAGCTTTACGGTTACCCTTAGTTACTTCACTTTTTCAGAGCATAATGCAATCTGTCCCAAGTCCCATGTTTTATTTCTGTAGTGGATTCTGCTGTCCTATTTTATACGTTGTATATCATCCATTATGTTGCTCTAGTATTTTTTTTTAAAGAGATTGTTCCACTATTATTTTTACTTGTCTTGAAAAATAGAAAATGGGTGATCACGGAAAGGAAGGCCGGCTGGTAGAATCTTTATTTAATTTGCATGGCAGCAAGTTGTCGTTATGATATTGTCTACTGATCAAGCGTCCAAGCTCAGTGAAAAAAACCCAAACCCGCTGTTGTCAAGTCTGACTCATAGTGACCCTATATAGGAGAGGGGCTACAATTCACCCCTCAAATTAGAAATTAGGAACGGATACCAATTCATCTGCTTCACTTCATTATGGACATAAAGTGTTCTTGGAAAACCGCCAGATAGTTTTGGGACTATCCTAAGAAAGCAGAAAGGGTGCAGGGAATGCAAAAAACAAATGTCTTAGAGATGAAGAGTTTTGCAATCATAAAGCAGCTCACTAATTGAAATTAGTCACATAACTCAGAGGATGGAAGATAACTGCCTTTTTTTTTTAACCTTTCTGCCTCATGAATGTAAAATGTGCTTGTAATCTTAATACTGTTCCAGACAGAGCAGCCTTTAAATTCATACCTCACAAGACTCCAGGGAAAATAAGTTACTAATGAGTGGTATTTACAGCGTCAGCATCTAAGCTTGCTCTCCTTTGCTTTCCTAAAGTTACTGCATAAACTACAAGTAATTAAAAGAAACGCACAAAGTCATTTTTCCCATTAAATTTGGTTTGGGCTAAAAATAAATAAACGATTATTGAAATGGCAAGTTCAGGGAATTTGCCTCTGAACTGTAACTGCACATAAGGCGGGTCCATCCATTGTGGGGAGCCCCTTCTGAGTGAGCTGGGTAAAGAATTCTGTAGGGCACATGGTAGGTCCTCAAGAAATACTTGGTTCACGAGTAGACAGAATCAGGTTTCCCATCATCACTAGCTTCTCCCACTCTGTTCTCATAAAGCAGTGTTTCTCAACCATTTTCTTCATTGACTGCCCTCAAAGGGGCCTGCTTTATACTTTTTTTCTCCTTATTTGTCACTTCTACCCACTCTGCCCTCAATGAAATTTCAATACCATAGATACGCGGTATATCTGTTCATGTACTGAGGCTCTGTGGAGGGTCACAAGCCACTGTAATAGCGAAGAACCCATTTTTGAGTGATATCGCCCCATTGAGAATGCATGTCCTAGTATCGAATTATAAATGTCACATTTATCTTTAGAACATGTCATGTTTTCGGTTGTTGTTAGCTGCCAATGAGTCAATTCCAACTCATGGCAATCCCATTCGCTACAGGGTTTTCAAGGCTGTCACCTTTTGGAAGCACATGGCCAGAACAGCTGGTGCAGGATACTGCTTACCTATGAACTCTTGCAGAGGACTTTAATGAAGTGATACTGGAGTATTCTCTAAGACTTAAGAGGTAACTTTTCTCTGTGGTAACTGAGAAATACAGTCAATAGGAGGCCTCCCCTGGTAACGCCTACTTGGAAGGGAACCTCAGTCCCGCTCCACACCCCCGTCTTCATCCCCCAGCAACGCTGGTTGTATAACAAGTGCATAGTGTGCCAGGAGGAAACCAAACGTTGTGTGTGCTTATTATGCAATCTTGAGCAATCTGCTCAAAACCTAAAGGGATGTTCTTAAACACCTCTATGTGTTAAATAAAAAGTTTACTTTTATAAAATGAGCTACATCCCCCCCAGACAAAAGAAAAGATGTGCCAACAGACTTTAAAAGAAGTAAAAAGCTCTGCGTTCTCTTTAAACCCGCGAACAAAAGAAGGTCACGTGACACAGTGGCCTATCATCCAGCACATTAATAGCTGTGCTAGAGTAATTACACTTGTGGTATTTTTGCCTCAAGTGAAATTCTGAAATAAGAGGATGGAAATTATGATACTGCTGATAAATATTAATAAGTGAACTTTTAATTTTTTTGCCACAATATTCAAAATGCTAAGCATCCTGCTAATGCTGAAGCAGCCCGATGTGTTTGCCTCCAGGGAGTGCGATGCTTTGTGCACTTAAGAAAAAAGTTTAACGGAATTAAAATTTAATGTCTAATTAGAGCGAGGCTAATATATTTTGAAATGAGTGGGGGAAGACGTGTGCCTCTGTTGCATATTCGGGATGGCTATAATCTTACCTGTAAAGCCGCATTGAGAGGTGTGCAGTAGCTGTGGCTGCTTTGCATGTTTTTAATAAGGGAAGGGTTACTGCATAAGAGAAAGATAAAAAACGCAACGTTAAATGCAATTGACTCCCGAGCTCTTAGCTAACTTTTCTTTCAAGCTTGCTGGTATCCTTCCAAATCAGAAATTTCTCCCAGTGACTAAGCCAAAGAAAAATAAGGCTTTATTCCTCTATCCCTTGGCTTTATAGGGCTGGTCTGTGTTAACACCTCTGGGAACACTGGGAACAAGCTTTGCCCGTAGAGGAATCTGGGTATAAATTCTGGCTAAGTAATAACAGGCCAGGGCACTGGATTTTGGATCTCACAAATTTTTAGGAGTTACCCTGACACAGAGAGAGAAGCAGCAGGCTGAGATATTATGCTGCTGGGGTGGTCAGTGAGCTGATGGCAGGGTTTCCTGGGAGTGAGCGGGAGAAATCTTGGCTCTTAGGCATCTTCATGATTTGAACTCTAGACTGACTATTCCAGTAATGAATGGCAGACTGGCTCTGGAGGAAGACCTCCAAGCACGTTTATAGCTTAGGGCAGGGAAGGGACCTTCTTAAGTAACAGAAGGTCAGGTTTCAATCCTTCTTGTAGAACCAAGTATGGGAGGGTGTGGGGAATACTGGATGCTGTCTCCAGTAACTGAGTAAATGAAGACAAGATACTGTCGAGACCAGTAAGTCAAAATGATCATACAGAAGACACAGAAGGAAAGGAGGGGCTTCCAGTAGGAAATTACATCCACTTAGTGGTGGCCTTTATAGGAAGGGTATGAGCACTGTTATTAATTTCTTTCCTCTGCTTGAAGCATTTTAATCATTATTTCATTACATTTATATTATTATGCTGAGTGAGCAAACAAGAAGAAATGAACCCCACTGACTACACATTCTAACTTTAAATAAAGAGTTTCCTTTTTCACTTGGAGGACTTATGGGGTCACGCAAAAGTATTTAGTGTTAGGGTCCTTGTAAGCTGCTGAATCGAGACACAACCAATATTTGCATTCAAGACGTCAAAAAAGCATTATTCAAGGCACTGGTGTTCCAGAGAAACGAGAGAATTACATGTACAAATCACACACTTTAGTTCCGTTGCAGAAAGCCGTGGCACTGCTACGTGGTGAAATGTAAAATACATGGGATGAGTCAACCATGCAAAGCCAAAGCAACAGCAGAAAAAAAAAACAAAAGCAAGTAAAGGCTCTTACTGTGCGACAAGCTCGTCAAAGTTTTCATCGGGGCAGTATTTGCGAGGACGGCCTCGTTGAATATGGCGGCCACGTTTAAACTCTTCATCATCAACTGTCCAAAAGGACCCAAACTCATCCTCTACTCTGATAAAGCACTTATGCAGTGAGAGGTTGGTGCGAATGGCACCCTGGGATAGGAGCAGCAGCAAAGGAGATGAAGTGGCAACAAAAGGAGACGGGGTTGGGGGCAGAACAGACATCCAATACAGGGAACAGGAAAAAGAAAATAAAATGCAATAAGCATAAGCAAATGGTTTGTGAGGGTTAATATGCATTGCCACCTAAAAGCTACTAGCATGTGATGCAACAAAGACCAGCAAGCAGGGCAGGGGGACTGGTGGGCATACAAAACAGGAGGGATGAAATGCTTTTTTGCTTCCCTTAACTGAGACAACGTGAAACCAGTTCTCTGGTCTAACACCATCTAGCAGCCAAAAGCCTCTACGTTATACTTGTTAGCACAATCCAAGCTAGGCTAAGAAGTTCAAACATGGTGGACGTACCCACTGATCTTTTGTGGCCTTCGTTTTTGGAATTCTACTTCATCCACTGTCCATACTGCCCCTTTAACGTTTTCTACTCGCACAAAACACTTGTGAAGGCTAAGATTATGACGCACTGCATTCTGCAGCAAGTATAAAAGAGAAAACATTATATTTTCTATAAGAAAAGACTCCAAAAACAGCAGTAAATTCAGCCTAACAGTCCACATTTGTAAAACCATCCCCAACAGCTATATCTGCCACCCCTGTGGATGGCCTCCTGGTGGTTAAGGGTGTCTTTTCCAAAAGCAAAGTTTAATACACCAAAATCATGAACCGTACTTTAGCGTTTTAGTCTAGTCTCTGGTCGTAACTAACTGGAAGAAATTTTTTGAATATGCATACAAGCCCAAAATAGGTTTCACAGTACAAATCCAAAACTATTGTTAATGACTTCAAAATAAGCTCTAAGCCCTTAAAAATTGTTGGGTAGTTTTTCTTAACATGAATGATGATGACTCGGTTAACACTGTTAAATAGAGTTTTGTTCTTGAAGATTTCCATGGTCTTCTCTGATTAAGAATAATTCTAAATTGGATTTTTTCCACTGAGAGTATTACCTAGTGTAACTGACAGGACCAGGAACTGAAGTGACCCCCAGTGGATCAGTATCCATCATGATGTTACGTTTTACCTCTCTGAATATATAGGAAAGTTGGCCCTTACTAACTGAGGAACTGCCAAAGGGACACATGGGTAGAACTCTCAATGGCAAAATGATGATATTCCTCCTCAGCTGATGGTTTCTACAGATACATGTCTTCTTTCTTACAGTTAAACGTCACTTCTGGTCATTCCTAAGCTGAGACCTTTGATATGGACAATCGATCAGGAAGGAGGAGCTCAACTCAAGGTTGAGGTACTTTTCACACCTCATAACAGCTCGTCTCTCCTCTGAGTTTCAGGAAAATCCACAACCCTTACTGGGTATAATAATAAGCATGGCTTCATTTCTTTAGTTCTCCTGATTGACCTTATTGACCAAGACTGAAACATAGGACATGAGGGTATTCCAAACAGTCACATGTTATGTACTGAAAACTCTCTTGTTACACAGAATTAAGTGGGTGACCCAATTGGGGCATGAGAAGTTGATGTACGCCATCACCCCTCACATACCTTGATAAGCCCTTCCTTCCATTTCAGTAATGCTGCTACTGCGCAAACATTTTACACCCTACCTCTTCCACCACCCTCACTAAGTTATCCTTAAAGGTGGCCAATCTGGATACTTTGGTGTTTCTTACATGTAGTGACTTTGTGGGGGTTCATTTTTTTCCTCAACATGGAATATTTAGAAGATACTGACAAATTTATCGCATGGTGTGAAGGACTGCTCACAAGAACATCTACAGGATAAAGTCCATTCCCGAGAGTGTCTGAGCAATGTCAGCATAACTGGGGCAGATTACATAACTGGGGCAGATTAAAGATGCCAAAGCGACTATCAAAGGACACCCCGAATCAAAAAAGTTTGACAGGTTATCTTAAAAAAAAAAAAATTTGTTAGTATGTTTAGGTGGCAGGACAAATTTCTTTGGCTATAAACTGTAGCCTGGCCTTTAAATAAACATTTACTTTTATATTGCACAAAGGCACAGCATCAGGGTCTGAAATTATCTCCTAGAACACCATCAAGGAGGTTCAAATAAGCGAACAAACCCACCCAAATTTCCTTAAGAAATGCAGACAAAGCATGGCATGTTTACACATAGAAGAATCACTGGGAAAGAATTCTCCTCATTCCTAATTATTGTGTGATGTTTGAAAATAATCTACCAGAGTATCAGAAGGTATAGAACTAAATGGTCTGCAGAAGCTACTTCTGGGGGAAAAAAAAAATTTTCTGAAGATCTGCCTTTGCTGTTTTCCCAGACTGCACATCTAAGCATAAAGAAACTAGAAATCAAGAGCTTTCTAAAACGATGATTAAGCTCTGTTCAGTCATAACTTTAACTGGGCATGTAATCTTTTGTCTATGATCACAGAACAAATAAGGACATGTAAGGAAAATTATATGTATATATGTTATTTATGAGTTGTTAAGGACTTCATTTAGGATTGTATATATTAATGATGCTTTTGCCTACAGTTTGAAAAAATTTATGTCTGAAGATCTGACCTTAAACATTATATTCACTTAATATTTTTTAATTTGATCATTTGTATTAATAAAAGGCAATTTGAAGAAAATACTTCATGTTTATACTGCTAAATTTCGAAAAGCATTTTTAACTGTAAGAGTTAGGCTGAGGAAAAGAGGGTAAGATTCTGAACATACGCTCCCCTCAGTGCCCATGGTCTTAATGGCAATGAAAGGATAAACAGATATTCACAGCTCTGTAAAGCTGATGAACTAATTCTATAGTTAACATTCACTGTCTTTTAAAATGCTAATTTATCAAGAACTCAACAAAGGAAATATGTTTTTTCCCATATAAAATTATGGAATTCACAAAGGAAGGCATTTATTTCAAGCAAAGCAAGTTTTCCTTGCATCCTATAATAAATCCCTATCCTATTTAAAATAATAACTTGTAAAATATCTTAAAATATCTTGCCTGGAGCATAGTGATTACAAAAATTCCAAGTAGTAAAAATGGAAAAAATAAATGGAAAGAGGGGAAATCCAAAAACTTGTGAGGGCTTATTCTAATACAATAACAACAGAATAAATACTAATGGAATCCGTGAATCAGCTGCTGAACTAGGAAAGTTTCCTCAGAATGAGGTATGTCATGTGACCCGAGGCACTGTTGGAGGCATCCAACGTGGAGCTACGGAATTTGACCAGTTTTATAACAAATGATGTAATAATGATGATGCATAATTCAGAAGCTACTTTTCTTCCTGGGTATTTGTGGTTCTCTGAGAGACAATCTCTCAACTTCAACACAAAAACGACCTATTTAATACTACACTGTGTTCTCCGTTACTATCTCCCATACATAATAAGTGCTAGTTCTTGGATTGCCTAGCTTTCTCCACTAAATGGGCTTTTATCCAACCGATGAAGGTTGTGTTAAGTTTGTCTGATCATTTCTCCAGGTTTCATCTGGTTAAAAAAACAAGTTAGTTATGCATCTCTGCAAATACTGGCTGTGTTAAAAGACCTATAAAGGAGGAGTTTCGTGTAAGTTGTAGGACAACCTCAACATACGGGGCCATCTCCTTTTCCCTACAGAGTCTGACCAGAGAGCAATGGTTTTATTGGTTGGCCCATCTGACCCCAATGTAATGGGAGTCTTCCACGGGAACATTTCAACTACAATGGAACTATTTCCTCAATCAAATATACCTATAGTTGAGCGGTATCAAAATAATACAAATTTATAATATAAACTTCTTTATGGTACCAACAACAAATTCTACTCTATAAATGGCAAGAACAAAGGCTAAATAGGCCGAACCCACCTTCCACGTGGCTGCATTTCGCCGGAAGTAAGCAAACATTCGTGTGAACCAGTTATAAATTTCGTTTAGTGTTAGCTGCTTTTCTGGAGATTCGAGAATGGCCTGTGAAGCAAAAAGTAACAGGAAAAGATAATTTATGACCAAATCGGCAGAACTGTCATTACTGTCATTATACAGTTTCTTGAAAATATAAAATAACAGTGATTCAGAGCTAAATCCTAAGAAAGGTTTCACAAGATGATCTAAGATTAATGGTTGTATTTAACAGTTCAATAGCAAAATTCAAAACGGAATTATCTAATTGTTTTGAGTTTTTATTTCTGTTTCCGTACAGAAATATTAATTTATTAGTCATTCACAAAGCAGAATCAAAGAGAAATGCAAAACATTTCACTAGCTGATTAAAGCTCAGTAATTATTTAGAGCTCAGATTAATTCTAGGGATCAGAGATTACTGTAGCTTGTGATAATTGACTTGCCATCTTTAAACAGGCTCATTTTCACTGTTGTGTGAAATGGATTTCCTAATAATCATATCATATTGTAATACTTAATCAAAAGCAATTATATACTGCAGTTTTAAAAAACCTTATAGAAAAGGTTTGAGCATGCTTGCATACTAAATGGTTTTAAATCTACCTCATCAGTATGACATATCCATGTATATGTACACCTGATATAATTTACTTACCTGCCTAATTAAAGATGCATATGTAAATGGTGGTCTAACTTCGGCGTTCTTATAAAACTCTTGGTTCTGCGCAATATCTGCTAAATAAGAATCATTGTCCTATTAATCATCACTTTTGAAAAACAGGCTGGTCTACAAGAATTGAATATTATAATTCTACATGAGGCAAAAATGAAGTATCTACCTGAAGTAATGGGCACATTGTATTTGTCTGAGTACCGCCTGCGGATGGGTCCCACCGTGTGCATGCTGGTGGTGGTGATGACGGAGGGGCCTTGGGTGACAGGAGTGATGGGAGTGGTTGGGGTTGTTGGAGTATGAGGTAAACTCTGCGGAGAAGCCTCTGACGCAGACTTGGAGAGTGTGACACTTGATACTAGGTTCAGCTGTAAGGAAAAGAACAATTAAATCTTGAACGACCTTCAGAGAAACAGAGCGAGAATAATACAAGGGATGCATGGCCAGCTGTACTTCCAGAAGTAGGTAAGTTTTTCCACCACCAAATGCTGTCAACTCATGGTAGCCCCATGGATGTCAGATTAGAACTGTGCTCTATATACCGGTTTCAATGGCTGATTTTTGAGAAGTAGATCACCAGGCTTTTCTTTGGAGGTGCCTTTGGATGGACCTGAATCTCTCCCAAACTTTCGGTTAGCAGCCAAGCATGTTAACCACTTGCACTACCCAGGGACTTAGATCCTATGTTTATAATCAAGTGAAATACAAGTCATTTAGTATTTAGAATAAAACATTTCTTGCACTATTCTCATTGCCTTTTGGTGAAATGTTTTCCAAAGCAGGTGTTCACGGGGGTTACCTAGCCAAATGAGTTTAAAAATTCTGGAACAAAACAAATTTCTTTGATCACAACTTCTCACTGTCCTCAACAGCCTAATATGCTTTATAAACCTTGAAGACGGAGATGGTGTTCTTGTAGCACCAGCGCAGACTTATGTTTTAGGAAACATCAGTTGGAATACATTGGTATACATCCGAACTGTCCAAAAGAACTTTCTGCAATGACATGCTAGTGCAACTATTTTAATTTTTGTTAAGTTAAATAGCCACACGTGGCTAGTGGCTACCACACTGGACAGCACAGAGATAAGCTATCCAACTCCATAATGAACGTTTACAGACAGGAACGACTGGAAATATGTTTGGCCCATGGCTCATATTAAGAAGAGAGGCACTGATCCAGTAAGCCTTCATTTATTTCCATCAGTTGGCAGAGACTAATCTTTAAAAGCTTTATGTGTAATCTTCATTAAACTCCATCAAATATGGGATTGGAATTTATTAATTTAAAAAGAATATGGCATATGAAAGATCTGAAACTGCAGGATTTTTTTCTTCAAATTTCAGTATTCAGAAATATACTGCAATAATCTAATGCATCAAGTAAGGAAGTAAATATTATGTACTTTAAGTAGTATAAGGAAAACTGAGTAAGTACTGTTTTGACTCCATCTGTCTACCTATCTTATCCATCTAGCTATCTACTATATCTCTTTCACCTTCACCTCAAAGTGCTGTTCTTAGAAATGGACTTGTCCCATTTTCAAAAATTTATTGGTACAAAAATACTATCTTAAGTCTGGCTGTGTTAAAGAACTTGATTGTTTTCATTCAGACACAACTGCTCTCTCAGATACACAGAGCCGCCCCAAAATCCAAGAAACTTCACCAAAAGTAGGTTTTGTTGTTGTTGTTCTTGGTGACATATTCTTAACCCAGATTTCAAATTACTTAATGCAATAAATCTATTTCACAATTGCTCCAGTCCTAAGTACAAAGCATTATTTGTGGAAGCTATTAAAATTGAGATTCCCTTGTGATCATAATCAAAGAACATATTAAAAGAGTTCCAATCTGTTGAGAAGAATCAACTTTTACTCACACTCTAGTATCGAAAAAGGCCATGAGGATTCTCTGGTATGTTTAGGAAAGTTCCATAAAAACACAATGAATGTGAAGAAAAGGAAGCAAAATATTACTGGGGAAATATTCATGGAAAAATGTAAACATGGCGCTGGAAAACTGTAATACTGGGTTGAGAGCTGTTAGTTCTGCTTTCCTTTTAGCCTGAAATGTTTGCTCAGCAGACAACAGACACCAATGTCTGAGAAAAGCAAGCTATGGAGATGCCATGGCCTTTACAAATCCCCCATCAAGAGATGCTATGAGCTGCTTTCTCGACAGTGGTGGAGACTTGACTTCATGACACACATTTGCAAACTAAGTATGAAAACTCTGGTTGGCAGCCATGGAAAGGAGGCGAGTTGAGAAGCCAAGAGGAAAGGTTTGTGTTTGACCTCTTCTTCGCCTTGGATCTTCAGATCTTAATCACTGACAGTACGTACAAGCATCAACCCAAGCAAAGGGTTAAGGAAATTAGGGCACGAAAGGCTAATGCTCATACACTTTGGAAAGCCATGAATGACATCTGTAAAAATCATGTTTTCAACCACCTGCCACTGTAGGGTTTCATTTAATTCTCATACCAACCCTAAGAACTAAGATGTTATTCCTCGTGTTTTACAGATAAGCAAACTGAGGCTTGCCCATATTCACCACCTAAAACCAACGTCAAATACACACATGTGATTTTAAAAATCTTTGTATAATCTTTTTATGCCCAGTGAATGGAAAAATAATAAAAACACGAAACAGTTTCACTTTCTTGTATGCTCATTTGTGGAAAGCATTCAGTGAAGAGCTTTTATCTCAGCTTATGAATGTGATTCAACAAATATCTATTGAGCAAATATAAGGCAGTATAGTGAAGAAAGCCCACAACTGCTGTCCCTGAAGAGCTTACCACTGAATGGAGACACTGGGCCAAGGAAAACGTGCGTGGCAACCATACAGCAACCCTGAGGACTAGCTCAACGTTTAGCCTTCTCTTTTCCCATTACCCTAAACAGCTTGACTTTCTTAAAAGCAAAATGGAAATTATACTATAAACACAAGTGTCCTTCAGAAATAGGAATGTTAATTTCCAGTTTTGTGAGGAAAATCACAGAGTCCCCTGGGTTTTAATGTAACTGCCACAAATCAAAACTCATGGAAAACACTCACTGCAAGGTCATCTCCTTAAAGAATAGTAGACAAGCCACACAATACGACAATATGATGTTATCGAACGTGAAAAGAACTAGACAATCGTAGCTTAGGAAGATTCAGCATTTGGACTGTTTCTACCAAAAAAGCTACAGTGAAAAGCAAGTCCCTCCAGGTTAGCACGACTCACGAAGGGGAACAGGTAGCATTTCTGGAGGCTTCTGAACATAGGTAGCAAGTGGCAATAAAACACTAAGCCAGAAGAAAGCAGGGAGGGAGCTTACCAGGCCAGGCTTGACATATGACACCGTGATTCACACCCACTGCTAGGCCGTCTCTAATAAGCCACAGAGGAAGCAGCCAATCTCAGCTAATTACCAGATAAAAATGTATTGTAAGGACTCTAATAAGGAGACGCGTATGGAGGTGATCTGATGATTAAATGCTGCATTCGAGTGACCCCACCATCAATGTGCAGTGGTGCAAGATGTCACTGGAATATTTTGTAGAAACAGTAATTTTATTTTGAGCGGGAGACGCTGTAATATTTGTAATGATGGCTATGAGGTAAACTAATTAAAAGATAGTTCTCCTAGAGGAAGAGTGTGGCTGAGAACAGCTGTGGCCGTTCCAAAACCAAGTGCCAGGTCTCGATAGAGGAGCAGCAGTCAAGTGGAAAATTCCTGCCTGACCTCTGCCCTTGCTATTAATTTGCAGGAAAACTAATGACACATATACATATTCCCACAAAATTGTTCTAATTGCTAATTTGCCAAAGGAGCCCAGATTCCAAATTTAACATGACTGTAGTCTGTGAGGGAAAGAAGAACAAAAAGCTGTAAACTCCAAACAGAGGGTGCTTTGCCTCATGAAATCATCTGAGGGCTGAACCAACAAGTTAATGAAATGTCAACCTTGTCAACTGCTATAGAAGTTTCTCAACTTTTCCACTTTTGTTTGATGATCACATGCTTGTCTTAAGGAGAAACCATCTTTGAGGGGGAAGGTCATGCGGGAGAGATAAGACGAAACACGGGGAAGGATTCAAAACAGGCTCTGCATTCAAACCAAACATGCTCTTTTAATTAAGATCTCTCTGTAAAAAAGGGGACCCCAAAAAAGTACTTACTTTTATTATTAGAACATAATGGCAAATCAGCAACGATGTGGGTTTTGCTGTAATCTTGAAATATTCATCTTAATTGTAAACTATTAAATCTTAACATAATCATCAATTAGAAATGAAAGCATATGCGCTTCATGTGTCTGATTGTGGGTATGGTTTTAAAAGACAATTTTTTTCCGGGGCATGGAGCAGGAAGGGATTGGACTGGGAGGGTTTCTTTTCCTGATGGAAAGCCTATTTTTCTTACTGTGTTCATTTCTACGCCACCAGGGCTACTTGTACATTTTCTATTTAAAAAGAAGTTGCTATGTTTAGAAAAGTTAGTAACGCTGATATTTTCTACATGGCAACTTTCCATCATGGGATGATTTTCGGCAAAGATAATCTCTTTGAAACTCTGGCCAAAAGTTAAAATCTTATGTCACTTAAATTTGCTGTAGCATTTTATTTAAAAAATTTTTTTGTGTGTGCCTTTAAGTATCATCCTTTTCTCCATTTCGGTTACAGAAGGATTATTCTGGGAATGTTACCCACCCAAACTATCAGAATTGTATCAGCTGCCTAATATCCTGGTCCGTCCTTTTTAAAAAAAAAAAAAAAAAAATTAATCTGTAGTTTTTGAACAGTAACCTCCTCTCCCTTTTAGAGAAGATGAGTCACCCACATTTTTTTAAAAAACAAACCGCTGATGTAAACCCCGGACAGAAACAGACTTGTTGTAAGTATTCCCAGAAGAACTCATTTTTGTTTTTGTTTGTGCTCTTGCCTCACATGAAAACAGATTCTGAGAACAAAAGACAAACCTGAAACCAAAACACCAAGGGACACAGCGGCAGGCATCACAGGGACCTTCCAGGCTTACAGAACTTGTTTTTCCGCTGTTGCTTTTACTGGCCTGCGCAGGGCTCAAGACATGCTTTAACTGCATGACGTTTCTAGACATGAATCACTCGTGTTCAGAGGCTGCCTTTCTGAGGCCAAAGGGACATTACCAGACTGTGGGGAGAGTACGACAGCGGGTGGCAGCTGGAGGCTTTTGTTACACGAGCCTTTGCCTCCTTGACTGTCTCAGCCTGGCTGTGTTACTGAATTAGAGACGGGTGCTGGCAGAGGGCAGTGGCCTAGAAAGTGGTCTTACTGGCAGTGATACTAAAAAAAGAAAAGAAAACAACAACAACAAAAACCACTGGAGTTGAGCCGAGGAGGGGGACTTAATGAAAAAACAGTATATAAAAACAGCTTTTGTGTGCTGTACATGAGAATCCCTTTTTAATGACTCCCTAATGTTATTTCTCCAACTCTAAAGCAAGGCCGCAGTACCTCAAATGATCAGCAGTTACTTTAAGAGTTGAAAGACACTTTTTCTCCCGGGGGGTAGGGGGGCACTTTGTTTTTATAGTAGCTAAACACATGATTTCCACACAGCCCTAACTGCGATCGTTAGAGTAAAAGAAAATGCATAAAAAGGAAAATCTAATAGTACATTTCATTCCAAATATCCAAGTTCCTGTAAATGTTTTATAACATTTTCATAAAGAAGGATATGCACCTACACTATAATTACTTGCCCACCAACTCAGAAAGAATGTGGTTTCTCTGGGATCAGGAGTGTTCTCTGATACGTAGGAATACCCTAAAGCAAAGCATACCTCTCATGTACTCAGTATTATAAAACATGATTTACAGCATTTCCCTGACATAATGATATATAGTGAAAAGTCTTTAAAACAAAAATCCTTAACAACTTAATAAAGTCCTAACACAGACATCTGTAAATTTTTGTTGTTGCTGTTATTGTTTGGCCCTCTGAGTTACGCCCCCCCCAAGGAAATATCTCAGCAAATTCTCCAAGGAGTACGCGCGAAGGCACTAACCCCAAGCAACACATGTTGGTGTTTACTTAAAAAATGTTACTGACTTTGGAACAAAAGAGTATCAATCATTTTCACTGGGGCAGTTTACTACTTTGTCTGATTTTTCTCTTTTGCGTCTCTTTCCGTGGAAAAAAGAAGACTCTTTTACAACTCAAAACATCACAAATTTTGGGCATGGTAAGCACACACTGATGAAGGCTTTCCCTGCATATGTACCCAACTGCTGTAACATACAGTTGCACTGGTGGACCTTCCCATACCCTCTTACATGCGTGGCCCAGCCTTAATAAAATCAGAGGTATGAAAAGCTTGTCTTAGCTGATGCCGGCTATTCCTTTGCTTCCTCCACAATGATCCATACCCTCCTCTCCCAGCTGCGTTCCCTCAGACACACGCACCCACCCTTAACCCAAAGAAGATTCATGAAGCTGACTGACTTCCTACCAGTTCTTCCCATTCGTCTTTTAGGTTTTGTTCTCTAGAAGTCTTCCAACACCCAACAATTCTAGGTCAGTAGTTCAACTTATACATAGCCGGTCAATGCAGTAAGAGTGTGTGTGTTGGGGGCGGGGGGTGTATTTACTTGTCAGTTTGTCCCACAAGACTCCTAACACCGTCAACAGCAGGGACAATGTTCTCTTGTTTGACTACTCCATCTTTAGTATGTACCATGCTCAATAAATATTTGCTAATGGAACAGTTTAATTTTAAATGCAGGAATACCACAGAGTCCCTGTGTGGCACAAACCGTTAAGCACTCGACTACTAGCTGAAAGGCTGGCAGTTCAAATCCACCCAGAGGTGCTTCAGAAGAAAGGCCTGGCGATAAGCTTCCGAAAGGTCACAGCCCTGAAAACCCTATGGAACAGCTCTACTCTGCGCACACGGGGTCTCCGTGAGTTGTAATTGACTCCATGGCAACTAACACCTCTCTCACAAAGCGACCAAAGCCCAGCCATCACACAGGCAGAGATCAAGGATGGAATTAAATACACAAATACCCTTTCCAAAAACAACCTATAGTCTGAGACTTGGGTATCATTTTGAAAGGAAAGGTTTTTTTGGTATAAAAGATTTTATGGCAAGCAGGAAGAGATGCTATAGAGAGTCCGAGGGACAAGAACATTGCAAGCTTGTATGCCGGTTCACCTATGCGCTTCCCAGTGTGGGCTGAGGTGAGGTTCCTATCTAAAAACTTGGGAACAGTCCCGAGCTAAGCATATCCACTAACAATTCGAATCTGAGGACAAGCTCCACAATAGGGTCCAGAAAACGCATCTGTGAGCCGACACAAGAACAGTCTAAAAATGCGTTAGCAATTTCTTTGATGTGATGAAATGGGGACTGGTCAGATGCTAGGATACAGCATTTAGTGAAGAGAAAAGTAACATTTACAGCAAAGCATCCTATCATCTAAGATTTTTAAAATAAACATGAAGTTCCTTTCAAACAGAAATGGAAAAAAGAAAAAAACTTGGTAAAATTACTGGCAAGGTTATAACCTGGAAGTCCCCAACTCTGGTTAGATTTGGATCCCTGGTGACTGCTTGTTTCAAATCAAAGATACTATCTAGAAGGATACTAACCTAAAGAAATGCTATACTTTCCATTATTTAGGGTGAAATAAGTTAATTACAGGCTACAGTGAACATTTTCCACATTAGAATCGACGACCGGATTTTTCTGCGTCCCTAAAATTGAAAGAATCAAAGGTTTGCTGTATGTGTGCACCTTTTTTTTTTTTCCCCTGGGCAAAGAAGTAAAAATTTATGCAAAACACTACACGTTTACCTTTTATAATTAATTTCCAAATGCCTCACCTATCCATATTTTAATAATTCCTGATTTATAAGATGGTATCTATAATAAAATTTTCTATTTTCCAATAAATGAAAAGAAGGCAGGTTCACTCCAACAACAGAGTGTCACACAATACCTGCCTGTCAGGCACCAATTTTTACTTCTTACACGTAAGTTAAAGGATAAGGAATTTATAATGCTGCCTGTGAAGGGAACCACTTTTCATACACAAATGTGATCTTTCCCCGCCCCCCCAAAGGGTAATACAACAGTACATTTACATAAACTAATCCAAACAATCTATGTATTTGACAATGGCAAACCTCACACAGACGGCCTATTGTTGGTTTACATCTTGGAGTTCTTTATATTGGCTTGTAGTGCAGCTCTAGCTGTCAAAGGTTTGACTTGGACTCTAAATAAATGGTTATAGAAGTGCTGTGCAGCGATATTGGACTTCTTTGCAAAAGAAAACCTGCTGTGTATCAATTCAAAGGCTATTAATTTTTCAGTCAAAAATATTCGTGCCTATTTCTTTTAATAAAGAAACACTGTGCTGAGGTACTAAGAGATAATGTTGACTAGTGGTAGAGAATTTTCAATAGAGCAGTTAAAAATAAATTTAGTAGGAGGTCCCCTTCAAAGTTATAATTTTCTAGAATGTAAAACACTTTTTTTAATACTAATCAAGTCAAACCCTTCCTTCCCTGTTCATTTCCCCCATGGCTGCTTTTCCCTGCTTGTTGGCTGCTTAACACTGGTCCTCATAGAGACTCCCAATGGTCCTTTTGTGGTTTATGGAGACTTATATATATGGCGCTGCCTGCCAACACCCAGCCCCATCACTCGTGGAGTGCCCCAAGGGGCTCTGCCATGACTTGTCTTTAGCTTTTTAAGGAGCCCTGCTGGCACAGTGGTTAAATCACTTGGCTTCTAACCAAAAAGGTCTGTGGTTCCAACTCACCAGCCGCTCTGCAGAAGAAAGATGTGGCAGTCTGCTTCCATAAAGATTACAGCCTTGGAAACCCTATGGGGGAGGTCTACTCTGTCCTAATAAGGTCGCTGTGAGTCGGAAATGACTTGACAGCAGTGAGTTTTAGTGGGTTTGTCTTTAGTTTTATGCCTCTTCCTTCCAAGGAGCTCCATGATCAAAACCAGATTCATTCCTAGAGCTCAGAGTACCAACAATATTCTATTAATGTTATTTTTAATCCATGGGGAAAATAGGAGATAATCTCATTCTCTCCCTTTCTCCGTCTAAAGACTCAAAGTCATCATCCTGGGAAAAACACTTTCCCTGCAAACTGAAGCCAGCTGAAGACTATCAGAGGATTCCAAGGAGACTGATGTCCACTGGAGAAGTCAGCCGAGTCATTTCAGGGGTCTCACCAATTTGCTTAGCTGGGTTTGTGTTATTCCCAGTATCTTCCTTAAAAGGAGGGGGTGATATCAATAGCACAGTTGACTACTGATTCCACAACACTGAGTAGCCTAGTCCTTTTTTATCCTTTCTTTTTAGTAGCCCACACATTGAGTCCTGCAGTCATTTACTGTAAAATACACGGAAACTAAGGACTCTTTCCTAGTAAAAATGTACGCGCGAAGTGTTTAATGATTTTATGTCCTATATCTCAGTAATGTGTTCTGTTTCAGACATTAATTTTGTCTGCCAACTGCATCTTGGCAGGCTACCATATTTGCTGGGTTAATAGCCTGACTCCGTTTTATTTCTATCACCATAAATCATACATATATGGGTGTATGTTTGCTTTATTTATAGAAAAAAATCAGTCAAAACAGATAAACCAATACTTTGCCATTATGCTGCATCACTGCATATTGATTAAAATTGCTGGTACTAACTATAGATTGTCAACGCTCAATTAATTTTCACACAGTGACTCCAAGCAAAATCAAATAAAGGCAGTGTACCTTTAAATTTTACAAATCTTAAAATCAAGAAGCAAAGCACTCTCTCCATTTTGAATAATCAGTTGAAGCTACTAGGAGATTTTTAGAAATGTAAGTATATGAGAAATAAAACTGTTAAAGAGATCAATTTATAACACAGAATGAGGCCCAAGACAGGATTTGGAGCTTAGATAACCACCCTTCCGCTTGGTTGTTAATTACCTATGCTTAGATGGTTAAGGATAAGTCAAAGGGAACAAAGCAAGAAAAAGGAGATTTGCAAAAATTCACACATAATTTCAGCATACCATGTCTGGTCTTCTAACCGCAAAGGAGCAATTTTCACTTCAAAATCCTTAGTAACTATGAGATACTCTCCATAATTTAGCCTCTAACTATTCTTACCGTTGAGTCCCTGGGTGGTGCAAATGGTTAACACACTTGACTGCTAACCGAAAAGCTGGTGAGGTTCAAGCCCAGTCAGAGGCACCTTGGAAGAAAGGCCTGGCAACGTACTTCCGAAAAATCAATCACTGAAAACCCTAAGGAGCACAGTTCTACTCTGATACATAGGAGGTCACCATGAGCTGGAATCACCTTGACAGCAACTGGTTACTGGGACTGTGACATTCTGTTTCCCATGTTCTTCCTCTGTTACAGTCAGACTGTACTGCTCCTCACTCCTGTCTCTTAGCTTAGCCAAGATGAAATGCCTCTTTCTTCTGCCTTAGTGGTCTGGCTGCCTTCGCTGAGTTCCCACCATTCATAATGATTTTCTTCTTTTTAATGAACTCCTAAGATATTTTAGTACCTCGCTTTAGCACCAATCATTCTGTATCAAAGAAAAGCTGGCTGGGCCTTGTGGCAAGGACCAGGTCTGAAACATCCTGTTATCTCTCCAAATGCCTAGCACAGTGCCTTCATCGTAAAAGGTAACCAGAAACAGTGACTGAACTTTGAATCTTCAACTCTCAAACCTACCAAAGTAAGCTTGGGTGGGGAAGCAGAGAAGAAAATACTGTAAGGCATTTGGTTTTTCTTGCCACTTGGCGTGGATTGGTACTTACAGGCTGAGGGGCAGTTTTGGGTTCCGTAGACTTCACATGCAGATGGGTCATCATAGCTTGCAGGCGCTCTTTGTCTTTTGCAAGCTAGTAGGGAGAAAATGCTTTGTTACTTCTCTGAATACAAATGCATTACTATCTTAACATCCAAAAGGACATGTATTCCAAGTTAAACTATAGCACCACAGTGTATGAAAAAATCATTTTCATTGCTTAACTGTTTTGAAATCTACACGACCATTGCCTAATTGCCAGTAACCAGAGGTGCTGGTGTGAGATTTCTCAACAGAAAATACATTAGCCTTTAACAGGGAAGTTGTAGACCAGCTGGCACCAAGGAGCCCCTTGTTAACACAGACAGCTAAAAGACAAAAGTGAATCATGCCTATTAGCCAACCTTCTTCATGAGGATGCCAGAGGAAAACGAGCTGGCGAGCTAAAACTCATAAATTCATCTGTTGTGGTTGTGGAGAAACTCCTAGACAGATGGATACATTTGTGCAAAATTAACTTCATCTTTCTTAACAGGTAGGCACAGATTAAAACAGGGCTGGCAAATGAGATTCGAAGGGCAGGGGCAGGACTACAAAGGTAGATGGCTTTCCGTTTTCAGATGAACACAGAATAAGCTTCCTTATTCATTTCTTCAATATTTGAGTACCTACTCTGTGCTAGTCTCATCTTAACAAAAATTTGAGTCTCTTGATTCTGTAAAAAAATATCCTCTGAAAGCACAGGAGATAGGAGTTTCTAACCATATGTAGACAGTAGGCACTCAAGTATTACTTTTTAGATACAAGTTTTGTTTTATACTTGCCTTGGATCATTTTAACCTTACGGGATTTTTGATAGCCTGAAACAGCTGGGCATAGGGGATATAAAATGATTATTTCTTTAAAAGAAACGGGGAATTTATCTACAAAAGATAAAGGTATCGTTAAGAGAACAACTGTGTGGTCTAGGGCAACTGTAGAAGAGATAAGGGAGGGGGAGACAGGCAGAGAGAGAACTGTCTTATGTCAATAATTTACAGACCATCTGAAAACCCAACAACAGTTTAGCTTAACTAGTTACAAAGATCTGCCTTGAGCACTATGCTCTTTTAAGAACTATCTATATGGGATCAAACTGCCAACTGCCAACTCGAAAAGACCGGATGGGAACCTTAGGGGGAAGTGAGTTTATGTTAATGAGGGAGGAACAACTCAGAAAAGGAGGATGAGAATGGCTGTACAACTCAAATAATGTAATCAGTGTCACTAAATGGTACATGTAGAAACTGCTAAGTTGGTGTATGTTTTGCTGTGTCTATTCTCAACAATAACAACAAAAACAAAATTTAAAGAAAAAAGAAATGTATACACCATTTGTCCAAAATAATGCCTTAGAACTGGGGAGGGACTCATCCCTCCTATGTCATATAACCTTAAATCCTTTAAAAATCAATTAACTGATTTCTGTAAATGGAGAATTATCCCAAAATAAAAATGAAGTAAGACATTTTTTAATACAGTTGTTTTCTAAGGGGAGGGAGAGGGAGTTCAGGGACTGAGGGGGGACAGAGGAAAAGGAAAAAGGGTACAAAGCAGAAGAGAAAAACCCTTCTCTTATCCTAACTGGGTGACACAGTCCTGAGCCATATCACATTTGATTTTTTCTTTTTATTCTCTTGTGGTTCAGGGACAAATAAATTAAAAAAAAAAAAGAAAGAAAGAAAGAAAAAGCCTTACGGCGTTAGCATTTATCTTTCAACAAACAGGAAATGAAAATGATACCATATTAGGAGCACTTTATATGTTACTCATTCCCTGTTCCTTAGTAAGTTATTGAACAGCCAAACTAAAAGATGCTCTCAACACATAATGCTAAAGGAATTCAGTTTTCCAAACTGGCTCAGTTAGAACAATTAAAACGTGGGGAAGGGCATTTTCCTACAGTTATTTGTTTTCTGTGTAAGTGATCTAAATTTGGAGGTGTTAAAACTAAAACATACTTAAGATTAACAAAAAATGTTTGGTTTCAAATTATTACAAGGCAGCAAGAATTAAGGCATAATAAGCCACTCTTTAAAAACAAGACATTTCTGCCATGCTGAACATTACGTATTAACGGGATGAGAGGTGGTATTTACTGAAGAGTCTGCTGAATATTAAACCTGAGTTAATCTGGGGTAAACAGTGTTATTGTAGCAATTATAAAGCAACTTGCTAGAAGAAAAATCCAAATGGCCAGTATCAAAGGGAGCCATCTCCTCCACATTTCACCCAAAGGCTGACCTTTTACTTGTCAAAGGTTGTAACACTACGTTGCAAATACATACTCTGAACTTGTATACACAGTCATGTCCATAACCCCGGAAGTAACTACCATAGGGAACATTTCTCTATTTTTCCATGAGACCATTACTTAGATTCATCATCCATTTTGAAATTTATACAAGTTCCTTATTTTGCCTCAAACTGAATTTTACCATCATCTAAAAGATGAGCAAGGTGACAGAGAAAGACGAAAATGCAAGTATTTGTCTGGTTACTCCCAACTAATGTGTACTATCATATTCTTGGATAAGTTTGGAATTATTCTTATACCTCTATTACAAACTGTTCAAACAATTAAAGATAAACCCTGTCAAATACACTTTTTTGTTTTTTAGGTAAAAAGGCCAAACAGTCACACCCGTCAAAACCACATTGTCCCTCTTCAAAGATTGTCTTGCATTTATAACAAAAGCTTTCCAATTTTTTATTGCTTTTTATCCAGTCATTCCATGACCTCACCATTCTCATCAATTTGCATGGTATCCTTTCATTATTATAATATGAGAATCCAAACATTCACTATTAACAAGCATATTCCAGCATTTCCTCAAACTGTGAATCCCAGGAAAAGCAACAAAAAGGAGATGGAGAAAGTCAGTTCAAACGTCAACTGAAAACTTGCTTGGCAATTCTTAAAAAAAATGTTATGCTGTGACAGAATAACAGAACTATCTCTGAAAGCTTTCCTGGTGAGTATGGAATGAGTATACGGCATAAAAGCAACGGCAAGAGGGCTATACATGCGGGTAAGCTGCTTGTGCCGGGTTTTGCTGTTTGTTTTAGTGAGTTTGTTTTTTCCCTAGTTCTGTAGAATGATGGCAGAGCAAAAATGGTTAAAGACATGAGCACGAGAAACAGACTATTTTGTTGTTAGGTGCCGTCAAGTTGATTTTCGACTCAAAGCAACCCCATGTGACAGAGTAGAACTGCCCCACAGAGCTTTCTAGGCTGCGATCTTTACAGGAGCAGATGGCCAGGTCTTTCTCCCACAGAGCTGCTGGGTGGGTTCAAGCCGCCAACCTTTTGGTTAGCAGCTAGTGCTTAACCGTTGCGCCACCAGGGCTCCGTAGAAACATACTGTACTGGGCTCAAATTCTGGCTTTGTGACCCTGGGCAAATTATGTAACCTTTTAAAATTATTTAGCTTTCCCTTCTAAATGTGAACTAAGAATCCCTGAGCTTTGAAGGGTTGTTTTGAGAATCAGATGCCAAGCACTTCAGCTTAGCATAGTATCTAGTGTTCCGCGAATGTTCAAAAAAAGTTTTTTTAAAAAATAGAGAAGTTAAATTGGTCTAGTTTATCTAGACTTCTTCTGGCTGAATAGATGTTTGGAATCTGGATCAACGTAACAGAAGCTCCACGGAGTCTGCAGCAAGGCTAACTGGGCAGAGAAATAATTTTGATGGTTTAAAGAACGAACAGAAAGGGTAGGAAAGATGAAGCCTATTTCTTATGGATTTATCCCTTCAGTTCTCATTGTGTCTTCCCTTCATCCTGGGAAAAGGCTTTGCCCCCCTGGCTGATACAGGTCATCCCCCCTTTTATTAGCCATGGCCTCAAATGAGGTTTCAGACAGTCCAGGCTGTGAGGGACTGGAATGTGTGCGTCACTCTGAACCAACTGATAGTTGCCGAGGGCTAGGCGCTTCCTTCAGCATCTTCAAAGACAGAAACTAAGCAGATTAAGTTCGTTCTTTCGGCAGAGAAAAGGGAACACAGTGTTGGGTCCATTTAACACAATCATTTTATATGCTGTCAGGACGACTAATCATTTTAACGCCAATTTGGCAGTTCTCACTCATGAGAAACAAAATCCTGCTGAAATGAACGAAGGATTTTGCACGCGGGAAAATGCTAGATAGAATTAGTCGGAAACAGATGAGAAGAAGGGGCCAAGCCACTCATTTGACTTCACAAAAGCAAAGGTGGTTGTGGCTATTTTGAGTCCTCTGGTCCAATTCTCTAAAGCGACTGACTGCTAAATGAAAGGTCGGCAGTTCGAAACCACGGGCAGCTCCAGCGGAGAAAGATGTGGCAGTCTGTTTCCATAGAGATTACAGCCTTGCGAACCATATGGGCTCGCTGTAAGTCACAACTGACTCGACGGCAGTGGGTTTGGTTTTGGGAGTCCTATTCTTAGGACCCCTGGTGGCGCAGTGGTTAAAGCGCCTGGATGCGAACCAAAAAGGTTGGTGGTTTGAACCCACCAGCTGCTCTGCAGGAGAAGATGTGGCAGTCCACTTCTGTAAAGATTACAGCCTTGGAAACCCTTTGGGGCAGTTCTCCTCTGTCCTATAGGACCACTGTGAATTGAATTGACTCAACGGCAGTGGATTTTTTAGTCCTATTCCCGGGAGTCCCTGGGTGGTGCACATGGTTAACGCTTTGGCTGCTGACCAAAAGGCTGGAGGTTCCAGTTCATCCAGAGGCACTCTGGAAGAAAGGCCTGGTGGGCTACTTCTGGAAAAATCAGTCTCTGAAAACCCCCTGACACACATGGGGTCACCATGAGTAGGAACTGACTCAACAGCAACTGGTGGTCAGTCATGGTGGTAGTCCTATTCTCCTATTTTATAATTGGGGAAACTGAGGCTTACAGAGGTGACTATAACTGAGGCCATGGAACTAGGAAATGGCTGAAATAAGACTAGAATCTGAGTTATATGATGCTTGGTCTGGTTTTCCCACACTGGTGTAATCACAAAAATCACCTGGGACACTAACTAAAAACACAGACCTGTGGGGCCCCCACAAAGATTCAGAACCTCTGTTGGAGGAGTAGGGATTTGTATTTTTACCAATCACCCTACTATGAACAGGTAAGTCTGGGTTACTCCCATATAATGGTGATCCCCCAATTTAAGTGACAGAGGTCTGGTCTCGCCTGAACTTGCTGAGCCAGACAACCCAAAGGAGGGACCCAGGAGCAGGAATTTTTAATAAGGATCTCAAGTGACTTTTCTACTCAGGTAAGTTTGATTGATACTACTCCCTGGCACAAAGTGAGTATATCCTAAACAGTGGCTATTTTACTCTTCTCAGTAGTTTGTATACAAGGAGGATCCAGATAGGTTAACTGATTTAGGCAGGAAGTATCTAGCTACACAGGTCTCTAAAGAAATTATGATTAAAAAAAAAAAAGAAGAAAAAAGCAGCACTTGGAAAAGAAGAAGAATGAAACTCTTCTACCAAACTCAGTATTTACCAAAGTTATATTTGACCCACGGACTGCCAGAAGGACGAACACATCTGTCTCGGAAGACGTACAGCCAGAATGCTCATTAGAAATGAGGATGGCGAGACTTCGTCTCACATACTTTGGACATGTTCTCAGGAGGGACCAGTTTCTGGAGAAGGACATCATGCTTCGTAAAGCAGACGTTCATCAAAAAAGAGGAAGACCCTCAACGAGATGGACTGACACAGTGGCTGCAACAATTTTGAGGATGGTGCAGCACCAGGCAGTGTTTTGTTCTGTTGTACACAGGGTCACTGAGTGGGAACTGACTTGACAGCACTTAACAACAACATATCTCATCCACTTGGTCAAACTGTGGTAATTCACATGCCTTCAAAACTTCACACCAGTGAAAACTTTTAAAGGATTTCTTTAAAACCTTCTACAACACTCAGGTGTTGGGCAACATATGGCTCATTTCACCCCGATCGAAGACTTTCCCTACTTTTATTGTATTCTGTCACTATCTTAACATTCCTTAAATGTTATTATTAAAGACTCTCTTGACATTTAAAGCAGACGTACACTAATACTCAGTCATAGTCTAGGAATTCTAATGCTCCCAGAGTTAAGCAGGATTTCAAATTATGAAAAGTTAAGTGTCTTGGTTTTCAAAGGATGATGGGGGCATGAGAAACACAGAGACTCTCTTCTTTTTCTTGGCCCCAGTCACAAAGAAGTGGCACCATGAAGCTACCATGCTTTCAGGCCTTCTCTCCCAGCATGCTCCAGACTTATTCAGGAAGAGTCCTGAGGCCCTGTGAGGCCACCCCTGTGAGGCACTGTCCTGACCATGGCCATGAGTGGGGTTAGAAAGGGCCAAAGAGGGATACACTGCAGATATAGCGAAATCTGTGAGAGCCGGAACTCAACGGGACTGTCTTGTTTTTCCAGGTCTAGCAAGTTTTCTGCTTTTGACAGGGTGCAAGACTGTCAAAACTGTCTTACACTTTTCTAACGCTATTAGTGGGAAATATCTGAGTTTTCCTTCTCTGAAAGGTTTCTGCCTTACACAGGTTCCAGGTTTTGCTGTAATATAATTTGTGAAAGTCTAGGAAGCTGGCGTGGTTACAAATAGCCTGCTAACTGTAGAGCAATCCTAAGTGAAGTCCGTACAGTAATTGATTTGTGTTAGGATTAATGTCGCCCTCTGCTATTGAAACCTGTGCACATTCCTCCCTGCTAACATTTTCTTAGAGCTTACAGTTCCTGGTGTAGATGATTCAGAAAACTCCAGAGTGATGCCAGAGTCACTGAGTTCCTGCCCAGCTGCCACACACTGCTCAGGAGAGAGTCTGGTGGGGAGAAAAGGGTCACGGCCGCCCAAGTCAACATTTAAAACCCGAGGTCTGTGACTCCCGTGTGTACGCATAGAACCCGACTGGGCCATGCTGAGCCCCTGGACAAAAGCCTTAAGGCAGCACCCTGTAGTGAAAGGAGCAGAGACTACAGAGACACACAGACTGGGTTAGGATCCTGGGTTTTGCCCATTATTAGCCATCGGCCTTGGACTTGGACAAGTCCTTCTCAACCTGTTTCCTCATCTGTTAAGAGGTCGCTGCTACTGGGTGCTGTTGAGTCGATTCCGACTCATAGCGACCCCATGTGTCAAAGCAGAAATGCCTCATAGGGTTTTCTAGGCTGTAATCTTTGATTGCCAGGTCTTTCTCCCCTGGAGCCACCGGGTAGGTTCGCAGCCGAACGCTCAACCCTTGCGCCACCTTTCTGTAAGTGAGAAGGCACTGAGAATTATTTATCTGATGCTAAGAGGTCTCCGATTTTAAGATCACCATTGATTTGGTAACACCTTTTCAAAGAACAAGACGACACATCACGTTAAATAAGCTCGTTGAATTTAAGACAGTCACTAATTTCCAGAATGCTTCATTTTTCTTTTTAAAAATGAGACAGAATCAAGGAAAGAGGGCAATATTTACTCACAGAACAGAGTGAGGATTCAATGAAAGTGTGGGCGTGAATCACCTAGTACAGTGCCCTGGCACACAGTAGGAGCTCAATAAATATTCATTCAAATGGTTTTAAAGCTCCTTTATGAAATAATTATAAGCAGAATTTAGGGCATTTAGTGGACCTCCGCACAAGCAGTGGACTCAGACTTATCATTAGGGTGACCAACTCACTCCAGTTTGCCCAGGACTCTCCCAGTTTGAAATGGAACGTCCCAAGTCTCAGGGAAACCCCTTAGTACCACCAAGCAAACTGGGACAGCTGATTGATTGCCTTATTTCTTGTTGAAGAGATGTTGTTTGTCTGTTGTTAGGTGCCCTCGAGTCGGTTCCGACTCAGCAACCCTATGTACAACAGAACGAAACACTGCCCGATCCTGCGCCATCCTCACAACCGTTGTTATGTTTGAGCCCACTATTGCAGCCACTGTGTCAATCTTATCTTGTTGAGGGTCTTCCTCTTTTTGCTGACCCCTCTACTTTACCAAGCATGACGTCCTTGAGAGATGAATAAAAAAAGGAACAGTATGTTCTTCCACTATCCTTCCCCCCTCACCCAGGCAAATTCATAGGTGGTTCCCTTAGCCTGGAATGCCCTTGCCAAGAGCCCTTTGCCCTGTCACCTCCGCGAAGCCTAAGGACTCCCCCCTTGGACGTATGAACTCTGCCTGGTGGAACAGTTCAAGGCAAGCCAGTCTTACCCTCCCTACCGGGCTCCACATTACAGGAAGGAAGAGGCCGCCTTCCTTATCTTTATCCAGTGCTTTGAATACAATAGGTGCTTGGTAAATAGTAGTTGAATGGAATAAAATTATTAAGGAAGAAAAGGTAGACCACTCCCTCCCCAGCCCCCACTTCTTCCCCTTGGCTGCTTTCAATATTCACTTTCAAGAGTTTATAGGCTGAGGGTTTGTAGGGAGTATGTCCTGAGCTCTGTCCCCTAACACATGGTGAGCCTTGAATATGATGAAAACCCCAAATCTCTAAGGCTTCTCTTCTTTCTTTCAAAACACATCTTCATACAACCAAAAGGAGAGAGGATATACTGACAATAGAGCAATGTCACATGGTCCACAGTCATGAAACAGATTAAAAACTAATACATATAGTCACAAAAATGTACCTCATGTTTCAGCTTTCTACATGAGGTAAATCTGTCAAAATTTCTTTTCATTATCTATTAAACTGCATGGTTTTCTCTTTTCCCAAAAAAATAATTACAGTTCAGTCATGGAGACACCGTTTGTGATGATCTAAACCACATATTAATGGTTGAGGATATCACAGACATGTAACACCTGGGGTGAACCCAGGTAAACTGGACTAAAATGAAGTTAAATCCCTGGGTCCATGTCTGGACAACAGCTGGTGCTCAACTATGAAGGAAGCTTCAAGTGCTTCCTTACAAACCTGACCATGGCATTTTGGGTAGGCAGTCCTTAATCTCGTATTTCCAGTTCCTTTGTCTTTGTCCCTCTGTCTTGAGGGGGGTGGTGATGGCAGCTATACATTTGATGACTCATATAAGGTCATGCATATTGTGGGAATTTTTTTTCCCCTCTAATTCTAGCTAATCTCATCTGCATATCATTCCAGAAGAAATCTGTCAAAAGAGAACATCTAACAGCTGAAACCTCATTCTGTGACTTCAAAAAGCCATGTCCTTTACTCAAGTGATTTCTATGGTGCCCATGTGTCTTGATATTAAGTGCCTATCTGTGTAGTAGTAAGAAACTCACTTCCTGGGAGTTTACAGTGTAAGGCTCCTGGGTAATAGGGTTAATCCCCATCTAGTCCACTGGTAAAATATCAAAAAACGACCACTGTCTCTGTAATAATGAAATGCAGTGAAAAATATTCAAAGGCTCAGAATGTCCATTTAGGTATCTTTCTGACACTCGTCTCTCTCAACGAGACAAATAACAGGTGCAATACGAGAAAGAACCAAATTAACCAACCCTCTTCCATGAAGCTGTACATATGCAGTCCATTATAAATTCTGACACCTTCAAATTAATATGTGTGTGTGTGCATGCCTCCTGCTTTCAGTAATCGATACATTTTGTTAAAACTTTGCTTTGTAAATTAAGTCATATTTTAATTACACAAGAACAGGGCAGCTCCTCACGCACAGTGTGGATTACAGAATCCCGGACCCATCGCCTTTATTTCTGCTTGTTTGCCTGAAATCTCACCATTAGAATCTTACAGGCTTTGCAGCTTGATTCAAGAGTAGTATTGTGCAGATAGCACAATGAAGGCAAACGCTCTAGTCACTATCCCCTACGGCTAACCTTAGTGATTTAGAAACAGAAATTTTATCTAACTCTTTAGGGAGGATTGACAGATGAGTCACAGACACAAGGGCCTCCTATTTTGGGCCACAGCCAAGGTTTCTGGGGTTTCAATGCAGGGGGGCTGGAAAGGTACATGGGACAGCACTCAAGTCACCTTAACCAGCTTTGGTCCAGTCTTGGGTTGACTGACTCTGTCCTCCCATTTCTCTTGTGAAATCTCTTTTACAACGATTCTCTAGGGTGAATATAATGAATTTCAACTGATCTATACTGTAAGATCCAATTTGAGATTATTGGGTTTGTTTTTACAATGAGGGCACACCAGATATAAACACTGGAGGTCTAAGTATTTCTCTGTAGAGAGAGACCTTGTAAGGCTAGGCGAGTAGAGGAGATTTTTCTTCCTACTCTGACATAGTGATCATCCTTCGGGAATTGTCCAAACCTGATTGTTCTCTCCTGTAGTGATGAATGGCACAAACATTTTTCTAATTCAAGTTAATATAAATTAATGGTAACTTTGTGATCTACTTTGAGATGCTTGGAGGTATAGAACTTGCAGGACTGGGAAATGCTTTCTTTAAGGGAAACAGCAGAAGTAGCCCTTGAGTCAGCCGTGTACAGAGCGTGCGTGCTCCCAGATAAGGTGATATACCAGTCTGCTGTTGGGAGAACAGGGGAACAACACCAATGGGAAACAGAGAAAGAAGGCTGTCTGCACGCTAACACAGAAATTCAAAGTATTCTTGCTGCTGCGTGAACCAAATTTCCCCAGGATCAGGATCTATGGGCACAATGAAATGTTAACTAAGTACATCTAAAAAGCACATTTCCAGACATGGGTGTGTGAAATGGCAAAAGTGACAGCACAAACATGGAAATGCTGAATTTCAGAGGAACAGGAAGCCTAAAGGGAGTCTAGCTGTGAATTTAACTCTACCTTGCCAAAAAAACTCCAAATGTGCCAGGTCTGCAACCCAAAGACTCTCAGTGTAATCCCTGCTGAGGGTTTCTCTTACTCTATCTCAGGGCAAGTGTTAAATGCTAAAGACTTCTGACCGTTTCTTGTGTATTTCCTCTGATTGAATACTAACTAATGGATAAAATATGCTTTGTTTTGGCCCATATCTACCACTAAAATGCCCTCCTTTGAGCTCATTTCTAGTGTTTTCAACAACTCATTAGTGTCAGCCAGCACCGCCCAATAAATGGACAGTACTTTTGGAAATTATTTATTTTTTGTCTGTTTTCCTTTCTAGAATATAAGAACCAGGAGGGCAGCCCTATCTGTCTTACTCACTGTTGTACTCCTTAGTGGCTCTGGCAAGGTTAATGCTATGGAACAGGCTCCTGATAATTTTTACTGAATGAATGAATGATTAGCCCTTAGGCGGCTTTTTGTGACCTCCCAAGATCACTAAACACTTGTCACATGAAGCTGCTGCTGGAGAAGTCCAACAGATGTGGTGACTAGACAGGTTTTAAACACCACAGACGAGAAGGAAGAGGTAAAAAGGAAGAAGACGACCTTCAAGTAGCCAGGAACCTAAGGGAACAAGCTGCTAATAAGATGATGCGCATTGTTTTATTCTGATCCGTTGATTGGGAAACGTCTTCTGTAAAGGGCCAGACTGTGAACAGTTTGTTTTGTTGCAATTACTCAACTTTGCCACTTCAGCAACAAAAGCAGCCATAGACGATATGTAAATGATCATGTGTTCAAAAAAACTTAATATATGGACACTGATATCTGAATGTCATAAAATTTTCATGTTTCATGAAATAGTATTTTTCTTTTGATTTTATTCCTCAACCATTTAAACTGTAAAAACCATTCTCAGCTCACAGGACATCACCCATGGGCTGTAGTTTATCGATCCTGCTTTAAAATGGAACTCTTCAGAATTAGCCTGTCCCTCTTTCCATTAGCGTCAATCCCTTTAAAACCAAACTTCCAAGCAAAAACAGTATTGGGAACATGACAGGTAGCCTTCTCACAGTGACTCTGGTCAGATGAGCTATGATTTCCATCAAAAGTTTAATAACCTTGCCTTCAACCTGATTTAGGGCTGAAGAATGAAAGGACATCTGTGACTACATGAAATCCACAAATTATCGATGAATCCTCATACTGGTTTGTACTACTTCAGGCCACACCCAGTTCAAAACAAGCATTAAAGCTGCTGCTGTCTCTGTTGTTGGGTGCGTCAAGCCGATTTTCAACTCACAGTGACCCCATGTAGAACTGTCTTGTAGGGTTTTCTAGGCTGTAATCTGTATAGGAGCAGATAGCCAGGTCTTTCTCCTGCACCGCAGTTGGTGAGTCTGAACCACTGACCTTTCCATTTAGCAGCCAAGTGCTTAACCACTGCACCATCAGGGCTCCTTTGAAGCTGCTAGGAGAATCAAAACAAAACAAAAAACCCACTCGTCTTCCTGATGGTCTAACTCTTTTCCTTCCCCTGCCCTCTCTTTGCCAAGAGTGAGGAATAATTAATAAAACAGGTACTCAGCTCCTGAGTAATTAAGAAGGGCCTCAAACTCAAATTTGCATTCTGGAATGTCTACTTGGAAAACCATGATGATTCTGGTAAACAATCTCCTTATCAGTCAGTCATTAAGAATTTAATTTTATCAAGTAGATAAATAAAAGCAGGAACTTGAATCACTTTACATACTTACACCAATACATATAAATTCAGGTAGTAGTAGATATATAAGAGCCTGTTCTGTTGAATCTAATTTTTCAAGGGCTTCCTCCTCTTTAATCGTAAGTGAAATTTGGGGTAAATCTACTTTTTATTTTTTTTTCCTCAACAAAATGCTCCATTTAAAGATGTTTCCAAAGACTTACATTAAATTTTCGAGATTTTATGATGTGCCCTTTGCCTGTATGAATATCTTACTGTTCTATTAAGTCACAACAAAAAGTTTAAGTGTGTTTTGGCTGATTTTTCTCTGCAACTATTTGAAGCTGTAAATGACTTAACTCAGTAAAATTCTAAACGTAATTATCTTCTGTACTTAGCCTAGGGCTCTCCATATATCTCAACACTGCTGTCTTGCATACGAAATAGGCTTTTCAATGGCTGGTAACAATATAATGTACAACATTGTTTTAATTTCCCCTAGTCGGCTAACCTCTTGCCTACACTAAACCAGCCAGAGGAAGAAGCCACATGAGTCATCAAGCACTCAAAAGCATTTTGGAATTCGGCTGCATAAATGGGGTTTGCAGGGTCAGGCTTGTGCAATTGTACATTTTAATAATCTCCATTTCTGACCCAGTTTTTACTTTTAGAAACTCATTTTCTATTAATTAGACCAAGAATGGGATTATTGTTCAAATATGGCGGCTCATCAACAAGTTACATCAAGGAGCAGAACTCACATTAAAAACGTCCCCCGTCCCTTACAACGGGGATCCACAGGACAACATACAGAAGTGTTATTTTCCCTAGTGAGAAAGTGCATTCAACAGTGTCCAGTGGATTTCCAGATACAAGATTATACATATATATGAAATATAAATACACACTGTGTATGTAATATATGTGTATGTGTACGTATGTGTGCGTATAAATGAATAAAATGTGTACAGTCAACTCTCAATAATTCTCATTCCTGGAGAGAGAAGGGGATGATGCAAAATGAGGAATAAATCATAAATAACTTCTACTTTAACTTTGCAAAACATGCTTGTGTGTGTTTGCTTGCCCGGTCTTGCTTATAGCCACTTTCCCTGTTCACAGTCATTTGCTTTCAATCTCTCTCTCCAGAGCTCACCCTCCTAGCTCCAGGTTAACAGCAGGGACTTAGTGGACTTAACGCGGGATAATCAGGAAGTTCAATGAAAAAGAGGAAAAGGGAAAGAGAGAGAGATGGAAGAGGTAAGTAATAACTGAGAGTTGGCTGCATACACACATGTGCACAGAACTCTGAAACACCTAAGCAGCAGTTCCAAAGAGTGAACTGGAGCTGAGCTTTCCCAGAGTTCCGATAAATCGATTACTTACTTAATCACATTACATAAAGTAAAGGACAACAGTGACAGGCTTTGTACCTTCCATTCAATAATGAGTACACAGGTACAGAACACTACAGAAATGTGAGGTTTAGGAATACTGAGGTAATATTAAAAATAAATGTGGTTTTACCTGTAGCTCTAACTGCTGTACAACCTGCATTTGTACTCTACATTGAGCTGTACTTCTATCGTCCAGCGCATGCTCACTGTTGAGATGTCTGCAACAATACACAGAAAATCATTAAGTGAAATGGAGAAACACAAAGGAAAATATAAGTTATCAGGATGTTCAAGCACAAACGAGGTAGCAGGTCTAGTGCATCGTAGTCGTTTAGTGGGTGGCCTGCCCTTTTCCACCCCCACCGTTTAATACTGTTATTACATCTAAATTGGCACAATGTTATTACCAAAATAAAAGTCTTCCAGGGACAAGTTCTGCAAGGCATGTGGAGAGCACCATTTATACACAAATAAGAAATCTTAAGAAATTAAATCCGGGTGGCATTTCAAGACCACCTCTGGGTAGAAATCTGGGACAGCATCCCCTGGATATTTCAGAAGAGTCTGTATTTGTAGGGGTCTGGAGATGAGCATTTGTTCACAAGAAAACTGATTTTGCGTAACTGATGAAACATCCTTCCACTGAAATGCATTAATGTGAATGTGGGCAAGGGTGGAAAAGCAACTTTGAACACATGGAATCTGAAACACGAAGCTACGCATGCAAATTCAGTACCAATGAGGGGGAAAAATGCAGACAATTATTTAAAAAGAAAACTTTGCCTGGGTTCTTGATTGTTAAGGGGCTGAATATCCAGTCTGTGGATGATTCGGGCCACATGCTGAGTATGTCTGTCTTATGGCCCTTTGACTATTTATTAGACTTTCCAACAGGGAAAAGGCTAACAAACTGAAATTTCAATCAGTTTTACCATTTGCAGGAGCCCTGGTAATCAGAGGGTTGAATCAACAGCCTAAAATCTTAAAAAATAAAAATTCACGTATCTGTATTACCGAGTCCTTTCTTATTAGTGATACAGAAAACTATGTCAGAGATATTTCCCTCAAACTCTATTCACAAGGTAGTCACTGACTTCAGGCTAAAATGCACCTTGGAGTTAAGAAAAAAACAATCCTTTAACAATAACAGTAATAGGGATAGCTGACTGCGGCTGTTACCCTATTTCAGCTGTTTGTTTCAAACGTAGTTTTGAAGGAACTCAGAACTCAAGCTTGTTCTCTTTCAAAACAACTAAAACCCAAGGTTCCCCTTTCACACTTCACTAGGTAAAACCAAGCTTCGCTCCTTTGTTAGCGTGGGCCCTCCTACCTGTTTAACAACGCTCAAAGTGAGGTTATTTCATGTCCTAAAACTACTTGTAATGGCTTTTACCTTAAAAATGAAATGAATACCAATTTTCCTGTTCTTCATATGTAAGGAAGAGATTTTACGGTGAGCAAAGGCAAGGCATATTCAAGATATCACCTCCAATCTTAGGCCAGACAAAATGACTAGAGTCTATTCTGTTGAAAGAGTACATGAACAAACAACAGAAGACCACACAAGGCAGCCCAGGCTAAGCAGTTTCACATGCTGCTCTCTCACCTGGGGAGAATAATATTTTACAACCTGGTTTTAGAAAAGCATGCTATAACTGAGAAAGGGCCTAGTTCAGGTGTTCTCACACTGGCCTCATTCAATCCCTTCAGTTGGGGCTGCAACTGTCATCAGATTTGCAAAGAAACCCAGGATGATCCCATCCCCAAAGTGTCAGGACTGGGGGCTTAATTCAATTCTTCATTTTACCAATTCAGAAATCAGGGTTCAGAGATCCTAAGAGAGGTGCCTCAGACCACGTGGGTAAGCAACGCCACAACCCTGCAATCAGAGGAGAAGCCAGGCTCCTTCCTGCCTCGCCCAGGCTTCCGTCCTGGGTGACAGAGTTTGCTTCCTCGAAGTGAAGAAAGAGCCTTTCATTCTAATAAGCTATCACCAGTGCGAAACGGCTGCAGAGCAGGAAGCAGTTTGCTGGACCCGCTAAACACAGAGGGATTTTGTCCAGGAAAGAGTAGTAAATCCACTGATAAAACCCATTCATCTGAAGTTGAAGGAGCTGAGTTCACCTGTTCATTCAACATTTACGGAGTACCCCCTCTATGCCAGGTGCGACTGGAAACTGGGCATCAGTAACCTCAAGATTTTCTGCTAGTCTGCACCATCGGTCTGCAAAGTCACCCTCACTCAACTGCAAAAAGATCCAAACTGTCAAAAAGCCAAGCGCTGTATCCCTTCACTCACTCGATTACGACAATTTCAAGGGTTCTACGAGGGAGTTCAAGATAGTGAAACACACTGAAAGCAAGGTGGACTGGCTTTGTGCCACTTTTCACAGGGCACAGTCACGCTCTTCATGTTGTTTAACGTAGTATTTGTGGGTTCACACATGTGGCAATTTTGCACTGCTGCTGTGTATATATAAATGAATAAACCCCTTTTGGGTTCCCTAAGACTCCTTATTTTTTTTTTCCTCCCATAGCTTCAGCAGTTAATTATGTCATCAAGATAAGAGAAATCAAATGAAGCCAGAAGGAAGGCAAAGGATAACAAGAATAAGAAAGATGGAATCTGTCACAAGCTTGAATTATGAATATAATTATGCGTGATTATTTTATACTGCAAAGATGTTCCCTTTTTCTGCACATTTATAACTAATCTAAATAAGTAGCTTGCCGGCAGACAACGTATTTCATGATTTATATAAAATGGTCGAGATAAGGTTCACGACTGAAGGAAATATGATTGGAGGATTTTTATCAGCCTCTGCATGAATTACTGTTTGAAAATGCTTATGCAGGAGCATTTCATTAATCATTTAATCATAATCCTAGCAGGATGTTTGAACTGATTTCACAAATACCCTTTCATTTCACTACTTCATTATGCTCGCTAATGGATCCAATATATTATATATATCATAAATTATATCACATCTTCAGTGACCATGTAGGTCACTGTCAGTAGCATGCTTCCGTGCTCAACTTGGGAGTTCAGCAAATGCTGCCCAAGCCGACTTTGGGAATTTCACTTTTTTTTCTTTTTTTGGTCATTTTCTATAATTTAAAGTTTCCTCTATCTAACCAATCTGACCAAGACACAGCATTGTAAATTTTAAACGGAACCCCCCTCCAAACAAAGTTCAGACAATTAAAACAAAAAGACAGTCCCTGTAAGAAAGGAGCATACAAATTTTAGACAAACACTTGCTTTTGTAAAAATGTCCCACTGTTTTTTTTTGTTTCAAATTATCAGAGTTATCCTACATTGAATGGATTGGTCACTAGAAATAGCTCTGGGGGAAAAAAAAATATATGAGCCTGTTATAATCAAGGGGTTAGTAAAAAACGATTTCACCTTATTTAATCAAGATGATGATCCTTCTGAAAGCTAGAAATGTAATATGAAATTCTGAGAATCCTGTTCTTTTTGATAAATTAACAGCCACACTATATTTTCCTCCATAACACCAATAAAACGAAAAGAGAGTTGTAGTGATTAATAGTTAAGAATTATTAGCTGAATAGTTAATGGCTATTAACCTATTAACTGAAGTGCACAGTTCTCATTAACAGCTATGTCTTTAACCAGGGTTTAAAGGTGAAATGCAAAAATTACAGATATAGCGAAATACTTAATGTTGTGCATATTCTGATGACTTAAAAAGAAAGACTTTCTACCTTCGGAATCCATTAATATTTTAACTAAAAATTCAGTCACCTAAGACATGCAGCAAAAGAAACAAGGTAAAGGTAGAATCCTTAAGCTTTAATTTAAGATGAATGCAATGGATTTCAAATTAGAGATGTTAAGCCGGTCATACGTGACAAGCTTTGGAATATTTTCTTTTGGTCACACTGCTTGATGGTTCTTTTCATCCTTTGTTACATTAGGGCTCTTTTTTTATAATGACACTGAGAGTCACAGTGCATAATTAATAGGAAATGAAATATTCAAATGGCCTCTAATGCAGTCCACTGAAATGCTGCTGAAATAAAAAGGGCTACAGAAAATGAGGAGACATCGGGAACGGTTATGAACGTCGGCGTGTGCCATTTTTCCCGATCCAAGTGGATGCAAATATAAAATCTTGCTAAAACACAGCTATAAAAACAGGCTACTGTAAATATATGTTGTTTGGTGGGATTGGATTTTTATGACTTTTTCTCTAAGTTTTTGCTAGACTGCTCTAGTTTCCATTATTCCTATAACCATCATAAGTTGAGACATCAAAAACTGGCGGCATCTCCTAGCCAGTGAGTTGACACTGGATTCAGAGGCAGCAGTGGGTATCTGGAAATATAACAGAATCACAGGTAGAGAGAAACAAATACCTGATCTTAAAAAAAAAAAAAAAAAAAAACCTGAACAAGCACCCTTTTATGAGGGTAAGTGGTGGGTGGAAGAGAGAAAGAATGCTAACCCCAGTGATTTTTCTTCTTCTTCAAGACGATAATATAATTTTCTCATCTGTAATAGGCAGAATTCTACCTAAACACATATTAAATCTGAGGATTAATATATTATTTGGGGGAAATGTATATCACCACAAAAAATGAGAGTAGAATTATAGTCAAAACACATAATGGATTGAAAACACATTTGGAAAGAATGTGGCCCTGTTCACACATCTCCAAAGACCCGCCCTCTACAGGGCTGAGTTTGAGTCTGCAGGGCACAATGTACCTCTTGTTTATTGCCATATGGAAGAAGCGCTTACAGAGCAGACACTAAAAGAGTAGGAAAAAAAAAAGCCTTCCAAAATTAAGGCAGGAGGATCCAAAGCTGAAAAGGAAAGTAGAGCGCTTCCTTTCTGTGTGTAAGAGACGGAGATTCTTTCAACAGCTGATTCCACCCTCAAAGTATACAGCACACATAAAATAAATACAGGTCACAAAAATTAACAAATCATCATAACTGTCTAATACATCCTGGGCTGGCTGCGGAAAAACAAGATCATTCTGGATTTATATCTGTAAGTATGGGATTTCCTGGACAGCTAATATCCACAAACAATCAAACACAGGAGGAACACGGGGGAAAAAGGCAGCATTATTTCAAATTTGAGCTGAGAGTCGTGATTTGTAAAGGGCTGAACAGGAACTGGAGTTGAAATTTGAAGCAAGGAAATTCTTCACTAGGCACTGATGGACATTTCTCTGTTTCTCTTGGCTCTGTACAGGTTTTTAGGTCACTGGGTTTTGAATGTGAAGCCAAATGAGAATCTTGCTAGCACAGAAACTTTGAAAATGACAACTAACTTAAACTCTCAATTCAAATACAATAATAAAAAAAAAAAAAAAAAAACTAATGATACTTCACTCAAGAGTCAGAGCTTTTTATGAGACCTGTTGCCAGTATCAGTGTCTTGGAATGATCTCATCTTTCATCCTGGCTAAATTCCAGCACACAATTTCATTAACCCAGGTACCGCAGGTGATAAAACTCATTTTTCCCTAAAGAGACAGCTAAAAAGTACCAGTTATACATTTATGAAGTACCAGCAATCAAAATTATGGATTTTCTAAAAGGTTTTTAACTACTTTTATTGAAAGAAAAATCGCTGTCTCAGACTTTTCTGACAGTATTGCTAATAATAAATTTTACCATTTAGACATGGCCATAATATGGTAGACAGTGTCAATAAAAGTATGAAGCAAAGATGATTCTTGTCTTTTAAGTAATGCCTTCTAATTATACATCGGAAATGATCATGTGAAATACCTGAGTTAAATAATGGCTCTTAAAACAGAAGAACACCTAACAATGTAAGTATCCTGATGCAATATACTAGACATGCATATGCAGTTATGTGTGGAATTGAAGACATTCAAAAATTTCTCTAATGCCTTCAGAGTCTACATAAACACATTAAATTTCATTTTCATTTCTGACTAAAATGTGTTTGCTGAAAAAGATGTGTTCAAAGGTTATTTGCTTCTTTTTGAGCAAAGTGGTGGCACTTGGCCTGTTATCTTTGGCAAACTTGTCTAAACTTTTCTATCTAACATTCTATATATCACTAGAGGGCACTGTGGTCTTTAGGCCACTCTGACCTCTTCAAGTACTTGGAAAGGTCTCGAACTCCCTTACAATGTCAGAAAGGTTCAAGAGAAACTTTTTAAGGGGGAAAAAAATTGGTGACACCCAATTTTTATTTTTTTAAAAACAACTCAAAAATGCACAGTAAGTGGAAAAGTCAAATTCATTAATAAAAATATTAAGCTAACCATGCAGTACTCAAAGACTTGTCACCTGGAATCTTATGGGGGAAAAATTTCACATCCCTATTCTTGAGGTTTCAATTCTGAACTGGAATTCTATTAGCATGTGCCACAATTATAGATGGTTATTCCTTCTACACATTATCGGGGGGGTCCAGTCCCTGGAGAAGGACATCATGGTTGGTAAAAGCAGAGTGTCAGCCCAGGATCACAACAGAGGGTTCTGGACAGAGCTGGAGAAGGATGTAGAGCATAATTCTAACTCACACAAAAAAGACCAGATTTACTGGCTTAAAGGAGACTGGAGAAACCCTGAGAGTATGGCCCCCAGACACCCTTTTGGCTCAGTGGTGAAGTTACCTCCGAGGTTCACCGTTCAGCCTGGGAGTGGACAGCCCTGTAAAACCAAATGAGACTAACAAGGTACAGGAGTCCAGTGACAAGGGCCAGAAGGCAGAAGGGGACAAGGAAGCTGGTGATAGGGAACCCAAGGGTGAGTAAGGATACTGTTGATGTGTTGTGAGATTGTTAACCATTGTCATAGGGCAACATCTGTAGTAACTGTTGAATGAGAAACTATTTTGTTCTGTAAGCCTTCATCTTAAGTGAGAATAACAGCACAACTGGAAGAGCGTAGTCACTGTCACTGAACTGTGCATGTAGAAATTTTTGAAATGGTCTATCTCTGGCTATGTGTATTTTCACCAAAAAAAAAAAAAAAAAGGTTGAGAAGTTAAAGGGTTGATATATGTTGTGGGGTTGTTAACCAATGTCATAAAACAACATGTGTACTACTGTTTCATAAGAAGCTATTTGTTCTGTAAGCCTTCACCTGAAGTACAATTTAAAAAAAAAAGTAGAGCGTCAGCAAAAACGAGAAGACCCTCAATGAGATGGACTGACACAGTGGCAGCAACAATGAACTCAAACACAGCAACGATTTTGAGGATGGTGCAGGACTCGGCAGTGTTTCATTCTGTCGTACATAAGGTCACTATGAGTCGGAACGGACAGCACCTAACAGTAACAACAACAACAACAACAACAACACTCTCTACATGTGTTGATCTACCACACTAACTGAAGGTAATTTCACAGCACAATGTTCAGGCCTGCAAACCAAGAGCCACCAATGGGTTTGAAACAATTTATGATATCCGGCCTCCTTCCACATGTATTAGCATTTACCTGGTTTCTTTAACATACACTTTGTTTTTCCAAAACCACAAACATAGTTGCTGGAATTTCATGTGGAAGTGCTTAAGGGGCTGAAAGTTAACACCTTTGTGAGCCATGCAGCCTCACGGTGGCTGTTAAACAAAAGCCTCTTTGTCAAGGCTTTCTTGAAATGTTTTCTTAACATGTTCCAAGTAGTTTTAGGCAGGGAACTAAAGTAAACAAGATGTTACCATGATAAAAACACTTGTGAAAACATTACTGAGCGCACTTAGTAGTTTCTTTCACATAAAACTCTTCACAGTTTTGGAAAAGTAAAATTCACAGGGAAAAAAAGGCAAATTACCAATGAAATACCCTCTACTGTCTACAGCCCTCCAACTTTCTGAAAGGGCCAAAGTTCCATCCCTGGGCATTTTCTTTCAACATTTCTCTCCTTGTCTTCTATGAGAACATATATAAAATTTACTCTTGCTTTAATAACTACTACACATCTGACTGACATGCAAAGGAATTTTTGTTTTGCATAGTGCTTTTTTTTCTCTATGAGAAACAACACTCACCCTCTGACCAAAAACAATCAATCTTTTCAAATGGCAAGGATATAAATTATACTTTCTTTAGGTGTTATGGAGCCCTGGTGGTGCAGTGATTAAAGCGCTCAGCTGCCAACCAAAAGGCCAGTGGTTCAAACCCACCAGCTGCTCCTCAAGAAAAAGATGTGGCAGTCTGCTTCCGTGAAGATTTCAGCCTAGGAAACCCTGTGGGGCAGTTCTATGTCCTACAGGGTGACTATGAGTTGGAATCAGCTGGATGGTAATGAGTGTTTTCTTTTTTTTGGTTAGATGTTATACAATAGACCACCTAAAAAAAACACTAGGGGAAATGGAAATGTTTTTCTCCCCAAGCCCGTAAGAGTACCTGGTATGTGTGAAACCATGGGTCTGCGTCTGATTTTACATTCTAAGTTAAAGACAGGAAAATGTGGTCATGATTTAACCTTCAAATCCACGCCCTACCCTGCCAAAGAATTGTCTGAGCCTTTTTTTTTTTTTTTTAAAGAAAAAGCGAAGGATTATAAATCCATGCTTTTACTCATGAAGACTGTGCCCTCGACCTGGTTTGAAAATAAAAAAATAAAAATAAAAATAAACCTGACCCAAGTTGGAAGAGGACAGAAGAACACAGGCTGGCTTCACCTATCTGGATGATACTGGGCTTGTTTTTGTTTTTCTGTTATCAGAGGATTCCAAGCAATGCAGGGCTTGGTGATTTCATTAGAGTTAGCATGAGCACCTGCTGGTATCAGTTAGCACCAACAAATACAAGAGTCACATGACAACTCATGGTTGATAGATTACAAAAAAAAAAAATCAACACTAAAATGGCAACTTGTTTTGAGAAGAAACAGGGAAACAAATACGTACAATAGGACGGGTATCTGCTGATTCTGATAAAGCTCCCCTCTGCTGGCTGTGAGAGAAACACTACAGGATGCTTATTTGTACAGTATTTATCTTCGAAATCAAGGGCCCCGTGGTATACCTCACCTTGGGAACAAACACTGCACAGTGATCACAGAGAAGTGTCAAAGCTCTGCTTTTGATTTACCAACACTTATGATATTTCTTCCTCAGGAGTGGAAAAATCGTCTGCCTCATTTTGAGACCTTTTCTTCCCTTTTCTCAATCACTCTCTGCTAACAGTGGCACTTTATTATTGTCGGATGGGATTTTTATCCTGAATACCAACCTTAGCCTAAGAGGTACACCTTACCAGCTTGAGGAATCGAAGACTGGAAGAGTTACTAGGCAAAGTCCCTCCCCCCACCCCCCATAATGAACACTAAGAGCCAGGTGCAAGACTCCAAGCTCAATTAAGAATAAAGACTGCAGCTGGTGAATGATACCATAGGGCATCCCCAGGGACACAGAGAACCACTAACCACTTGCCTTCCAATAGATTGCGACTCATGCTGACCCCGTGTGTGTCAGAGTAGAACTGTGTTCCACGCGGTTTCCAATGGCTGCTTTTTTGGGAGTAGATTGCCAGGCCCTTCCTCTGAGGTGCCTCTGGGTAGACTTGAACTTACAACCTTTCGGTTAGCAGCTAAGCATGTTAAATGCTTGCACCACCCAAGGATGTGGGTATTTCCCCAAAATATGAATAAACCTGAGGTCTCTGGGAATCGAAGCAAAAATAACCCAGGATAGCAATGCCTAGTGACTGCAAAAATGTTTCTTGTCTAAAAAAATACGGTGACACCAAAAATTACCCTAGGTTAGAGGTCAGTAAACTGGGGTCCAAGGTCATGGCCATGCCCATTTCTGTAGCATGGTCTATGGCTGCTTTTGTGTTCCAATGACAGAGCTGAGTAGCTGTGATTGAGTCAGTAATGCCTGCAAAGCCTAAAATATTTACCATCTGGCCCTTTACAGGAAACCCTGGTGGTGTAGCGGTTAAGAGTTCGGGTGCTAACCAAAAGGTCGGCAGTTCGAATCCACCAACCACTCCTTGGAAACCCTACGGGGCAGTTCGACTCTGTTCTATACCGTCACTATGAGTCAGAATCGACTTGACGGCAATGGGTTTGGTTTTTTTTTGGTTTGGCCCTTTACAGAAAAAGTCTGGGGCCCCCTACCCTAAGTCACATTTGATTGAGCAGACTTTTGCCAAAAATTTATGGTTTAAAAATTATATTAAAGAACAATCTCTTCTGAAAGATCAAAGCTTTGCTTAGGCGCAATCCCTTCCCCTAGGTAAATTGTGGAAATTTTGGATATTCAAAACTGTCCCTCTTTTTAAAGTATACTTAAGTAGATTAGAAAAGAAACACTAATAATTTTAGTAAGTGCCTAGTATGGGCTAGGTACTTCATGTGCTGTACTTTTTTAATTCTAACAACCTTAAGAGGTAGTTATTATTAGTACCCCATATTACAGCTGGTGATACTGAGGCTCGGAGAAGCTATGTAACACCCAAAACGTGCTGGAAAAAACACACTAATGGTGAGTGGCTTCCTGACCCAATCTGCCTTCCTCTAAAGTTCTTTTTATACCTCACTGCCTTAAGTAGACAGCTAACAGTGAATAAAATACACTGACTTTGGCCAGGTAGAATAGTGCAGTAGTTAAGAGCAAGTACTCCGAAACCAGACCGTCTGGGTTTGGGCCCTGGCTCCACCTCTATATGCTATGTGACCCTGGCTAACTGACTTAACCACTCTGTGCCTTGTGTCCTTATCTACATGGTGAGAGTAACACCACAATATTATCAGTATAAGGTTGTTCTGAGGATTCAGTGAGTTAATATATGTAAAGCACTTGGAACAGTCCCTGGCATTCGGCTCAGGGCTGTTAAAGTATAACATATAAGGGAGTGTGGGATTAGGGGATTACAAAATAGGTGGAAAAAAATCTATAAAGCAACACCTGAATCAAGGTCAAAGCACTGCTACATTTTATTGAGTAAGAATGCCACGGAGAATCCAAGCACTACTGTTTATCGATTTCCTTAAACCATCAAGAAAACATCTGTCTTGGGGGATGACTGAAGAGAAGAGTGGACCCAGGAAAGAGATAGTTTCAGCGTCTAGCAATTAGAGAAGAAACACTTGAAACATTACTTCTGGATGACAATGACCCCAAGATGCCATCGTTCAAAGAGGCCACACAGTTGCTGTTTCAGCCACAAAAAAGTAGCTTCTCCATCCAGTTCAATGGAAAACAAAGTTGGTTTCATTGAAGCCAATTATTTCATTTCTCTTTCGACTGTGCAGATACAGAAAATATGAATATGCAAGATGACTAACTTATTTTCCACTACATTAGACAAGGCCCTGAAACTTGAAGACAACTATGAATTTCCAGTAGCTAAACCACTCTAGAGAGGAAAATAAAATTCTGAATTTGTCATATACAGACCAATAAATGCATACAACTCAGAAAAGTGAGTATTTTCTTACTTAGCACTCACTCTCCCTTTCTCTGATAACAATGCTCATTTTTACTTTCTAGAGCCAAGTTTCTCATCCCTAGCCCCCGTGTGGTTCATGTGTGGTGAACATTTCCCTCTGCTCTGGAGATGGGCATCTGATGCAAGCCTGGCTACATCATCGTGATTGGCTCAAAGCTAGACCACATGACTCATTCTGGGTTAATGAGAGTCTGCCCAGGACATTTCCCAGAACTACTGGGAAAGAGCTGCAACTCTGAGATTGTTAAACCAGTGGCACATAAAGTCTGTCCTCCTCCAGTTCTAATGGTAAAGCCCAAGAATGAACCCAACCCGGAGGAAAATACAGCAAAGAGACAAAGATTCAATACTCAATGACCTTGTCTAAGTATCTAGACCTAGCCACGCCTGAAGCTAGCTGCACCACCACTGGATATCCTAGTAACAGGAGCCAGTATCACCTCCCAACTATTTTTTCTTTTGCTTAAGCCAATTTAAGTTGGGTTTCTATAACTTGTCAATAAGAGTTTTCTGGGAAATACAAGTCAATAAATAAGTACTAGGAAATAACCAAGCAACAGTGGCAGGTCTGTAGTGGGCATTCAAATTCCACTGAGCGAACATGACTGAGACTGAGAACGTGTCATGTCATGTGCAAACCACAATAAATAACTGATAGGTGGTTTCCTATCCAAGAGCCAGACACCTCATATTCTTAGAATAGATGCTATGTTTCTTATAGGCATCAACTCTAGGTCTCAATTCTAATGATCTTTTAAAAACAGATTATTTTCTTTAGTACTAGAAGTGGTTTGAAATTTTGCTCTGTCCTTGCTGAGAGAGATACTTACCCCACCAAAAAAAATATAGATAGATATATGTATATACTCATATATACGTGTATGGATTCTCTCTCTTCCTATCTCTCTCTCTCTTACCTATCAGCCCACATAATAAGCTGATCTATGAACTGAGATTAGGGTAGAATACTTTAGTCATTCAAAAGCCTGAATTAACAAAATGGATGAAATTAGCCTTTTTTGTTCAGACTCGAAAATGGACACATTATATAGACAGTGTTGATAGCAACTTTACAGCACTAGGGACTTTACAAAAGTAACCCATAATTTACAGGTGTTCATTGGCCAGTCTACATGTGAGGGAATGGGCACTGTGATATTTATCAAACCCAGCACTGGTGCAGAAGGTGAAATCAGAACTTAAAAGTGATTTCCGCCAAGTTTTTTTTTCTCTCATTATATAAATACGATCAGGAAATAACAAAACCAAGATTCTATAATGAGTGATTTATAAAGAGAAAATGTGAATCACTAATCTTAATCAGGTAATCAAAAGGACTGTTGCATAAACAAAATAAAATAAAATCACTGTGCTTGACTGTTGTTATTTAAAAACCATTTTAGACATCTCCTTTAAAACAATCTTCAGTATTTGTTTTCAATGATCACGTAATGCTTGAAGTAAAATACTGAAGCTAGAAAGCTATGAAATAGATTCAGAGGCTTCCATTCATTAATCAGAAACCTATATTTACTACAATCATTTGCAGATAACACTAGACACATCCCTAAGGGTTGCTTTATTACAGTATCTGTATCCAGGTCCATAAAGAAATATAGAGTTTGTTCTAACAATATAAAGACCACACACAACCTGAGACCTGCACATAAATCAGCCCACCTCTGCTTTCTTGGGGCTTGAAGGAGATAAAAGCCAGGGGGAGAAGGTCCCTCACCTCTACTTTGTAAACCAATAGGTATCTAGATATACAGAAGCTGTACACAAGCATGTGTTTGATTATTACATAGGCTTTACATATATACATACATATATATGTTACATATATATAAAATATAATGAAATATTACATTGAATCCATAGGTCAATGATTCAGTATTATAACTATATTTACGTGACGTCAAAAATACAGGGCAGTTTAATCTGATTTTTTTTTAACTGACAAGGCACCATAGGTAAGGGAAATGTTGAGATGCAGCACAAAGGCATTTGGGTCCAACTATGAGAAGATGAACATATTTATCTACAGGGATACTGTTTCAATGTTACAGACCCCACTGGGATAACCTAAGTTTTAGTCATACTTTAACTAACTGTAGAAATTAAATTGAACTCCATTCTCCCTATAAGGACAAGAATTTGAACAAGTCAATACCAGTACAAAAAGAAAAGAATCAATGTGTCTTGCATTTCTTCTGTTTATAAAGTTACCGTATAACAACAAAGGGGCCCAATCCCCCAAGATGCAATGGGCCAGTAACTGTTACAAAATCAGACATCAACTTTATAGAGTTAGTATGTCTTTCATTTCAGACAAAGAAACAGATTTAAAGTAAAAACTAAATTATTACAAGTTTAACACCGGGAGAAATTTTTTTTTTAAATGACTACCAGTCTAAAACTATGGGTAACTCCATGCTCTTCTAAGCGTACGGAAACTGCCTTGGGATTTAAGTCTTTCTCTCTGAACAATATGACCCTCAGTAGATTCTGTTGCTAAGACACTGTGCTCGACCTTGTGATTTAGAGTCCACTCTCAAAAAGACGTAAACCCCTCCATCAAAAAGGCATTTTATGAGCAAAAGCATGAACGGTGGGAGGTGATGGCTACGTAAGAAAAGCAAACAGACACCACTCTTACTTTAGAAATGATGGGAAATCTTCACACACTGCTTCACAGCCTGGCCACTTGCACACACCATGTCCATAGAGAGGATGGCTATGCGGGTGCTCCTCGTGGGACAAACTGAAAGAAAAAAACACAGAAGACAAGAGGATGAATTTGCTGCCGAGAACCATCCCACCACGCAAGGACATAACAGGCAACCGAAGCCCACACGGCCAAATGTGAACACCAACGAATCTGAGATCTTTTCACATGGAATTCACTAATTAATTCTGCATTGTCATTTAAGAGCAAGACTTAAACTGTACCAAAATGTGCAGAGCCAGATGCTAGAGTGGAAAGCAACATACAAAGAGGTTTGACAGGTAATTTTTGTGAGATGCAAAGCACTCTACTTGGACTGCGACAGATTTCTTTAAAAAGCTAGAATTTATCACTTAATCTACACGATGAAAAAGTATACAATCTGTACTTGATTTTGAGATTTTCTTGCTATGCTGTCTACCCAGAATATTGGGTTTTTGTTTTCCTCTTCCCTTTCCCCGGAAACTGCTTTCATATTACCAACTGATGTATTATTAATCTTTTCACAAGTTCATTTTATTCAGCAAAGAACAGACCAATCAAATAATTTAGGAAGAAAGCTAACAGTGGTAGGAAGATGATATTCCTAGAATTATTGATGTCAAAAGTGAGGGAACACTTGTGTATGAGCATGAAGGGGTTAACCGTCCAGTGGGACTCCAATCAATACGAAAGGATCTGGCCACACAGGTCCAGGTCAGGGGATGCTTTGACCCCGCCATGTGGTGTTTGTGGAAATGCAGTATGTGCTGCACTCACTGATGGACCATATTCTCAAATACTTTCTCTATTAGATTTCCACATCCAGGCTTCTTGCAGACAAATTATTTTTACAGTCGTTTCCATAACCTTAGATTCCATCAAATAGAAACGTAAAACTAACATTCAGAGTTCTGTTTTGTACTCAGGCACATTCCCTTCATGGGCAGGGCGATTTTGTAACTTATTCCACCACTGGCTCTGCCTGACTTTGAACTTCAAGCACAGCAAACTACAAACCCTTGCACGCACACACACACGAAACATGTATTCTGATTAGCATCAGGATGTTAATTCATATATTTTACAGACTCAATTTATAAAGCATACATATATGTACAAATGCCACTTGCCCCGACTTAAAGTTCATCCACAGTGAGCATATTACGAACACATAAACTAAAGCGCATTAGCAGTAATCACACATACACACAGAATGACACCTTATCAGAGACCATTAGGTTTCCCTACAGCTTTTGAATGACTTTCAAAAATCTAGTATAATTTGAAGACAATCATAAGCTATTCTGTCCAAAAATAAGAAAATAAATCTGAGAACCACCACCAAAGTTACAGACAACCAGATTGTGGAGGCCCTGAAAGACGCCCCTCGTACAAGAAAAGAACGGCATGAGAATTAAGGTGCCTTTAGTGAGATTTACAAAACCTACAGAAAGGGATACTCTCTAAGCAGTTAAGAGGGTAGAATTCCACTGGACCCAAGGAAAAAAACTGTACTACCTGTCCAGTTCAATCTCAATTTTTTTAAATGAATAAAATAGATATACTACAAAAACAGAATTTTTTAGATTACTGAGAATATTAGAAATTAGAGGCCAACAGCACTGGAATTCTCAGATATTCTGGGAGGGAACCAAATCATTTTAGAAGAAACCTATTTCTATCATTACCTTAAAAAAGAACAGAGATGAAGGAAACCTAACCGTAATATTATTGCCTTTAGCAATTTTATTAAGATTAAACTGATTTCATTATTTAAAAAAAGTTAACATGTATTTGTTGTAGAAAACTTGGAAAATATAGAAAAGAAACACAATTTCCATAATTCTACCACCCAGAAGTTTGTCTGTTATACACACACACACACACACACTTTTGACAAGTTAGGGATACTGCTGCAAGTTTTTACTGTGCAATTGATAACTTTTGAACGCTATGAAGATCTGTATCATTCCTTTATACTTAACATAATTTTGTAAAAAGTTTCTCATGTTATCAACCAGTCTTCAAAAATCTTACTTACTGATGGGTAATGGTCCATTATGTACGGTTTTAGCCTTAGTTACACATGCCAAAATTTTCTGAACAATTCCTCTATTTTGGACATTATGGTTTCCTTCACGTATCCTGTATTTATAAATAATGTTACAAAATTTAACCTAAATATCCTAGTATAATAACTGACGTCTATGAGTATTAAGTTTTAAAATTCACTATGAATATTCTATCAAGCTGCTCTCCAGGAATGCTATATGACAAATTCCTAGCCCTCATACGTTATTTTGTGTGATTATTTAATTTGGGAACCAAGAGCCTCACCTATTTAGTCAGGATACAAAATTAAGAACCGCAAATGCTTATTACACTGTGCTACCTGGGTTAAGCAAGAGTGTTTTAAATAATAATAATACAAAAGAAAAAAAAATATGCATTCAGGAGAAGAATGTACAACTGGAAATTAAATTTACTTCGTTTAACATGATGTTTGCTGCCTGCCTCATTTTTTTTGGTTAACTTGTTTAACTGCGTAACTCCAAGGCCCGAACAGAAAACTACTCTCCTCTAAGAATTCATTTTTAGTTCAACTAAGTGTCATTGTTTCGAAGGAAGGACAGATGAGAGCTCACTCAGGCCTGAGAATGACGACCAGTCACACCCAACTCTAAAGAAACTCACAGGCAAGTATACATTTACACATTCAGAAGACCGCTTGAAAATATGCCTCAATTAAAGCAAGACTTTTTGTTCTGAAAAATAAGATCATATGCTCTTATTACACAAAAGGTTCAGATAATACTGACTTGGCTACTGAAAAAGTACTACACTCCACTCCCCACCCCACCCCATCCCACACTTAATAATGCCACCCTAGGGATCACTGCTAACATTCTGACAGATTACTGCTCTGCACTGTTCTCTAATGCATTGCAATTTACAAAAATGGAAACATACTACTGTCACATTTAATGTATAATTGGATATTAAAGACGTGTATATACAGACACACAAACATAATTGTTTGAAATAAACTCTTTGGCTTTGAAAGAAAAGAAACTAGGTTGATAGTGGTGTGTCTTTGAAGTTTTTACTCTGTGCATCGTTGGCATTTTTTACTGCGCAACTGATAACTTCTGAAACATATACATATAAATCAGGTAGGGAAAAAAGTCAAGTGCTATGGAAGGCTCGGTTTTCAGACTGCCATTAGCTCTGAGAGTGGCTCAGCAAATGCCACACCCCAACGGCACGTGTGGCCAATCCTCACTCTGACTTCTCCGTTGTCCTGCATGAGACACCACCCGACCACACTAGCATGCCTCTGAACAGGAGCTTTTCTGTTTCCTCAGAAAAGTGGAACAAGTATCTATATTCTCACCGCCTTTTGGGATTTGCCAAAAGGGACAAGAAGGGAAATAAATGAATAAAAGGATGCTGCTGTCATTGTTGTTAGTTGCTGTCGACTTGGTCCCCAACTCATGGCAACCCCACGCACAATGGAATAAAATGCTGCCCGGTCTTGCATCATCCCCATGATTGGTTGCAGACTGGACCGTTGTGATCCACAGGGTTTTCATCAGCTGATTTTCAGAAGTAGATCACCAGGCCTTTCTTCCTAGTCTGTTTTAGTCTGGAAGCTCCATTGAAACCTGTTCAGCATCATAAAGCATTGCAAGCCTCCACTGACAGACGAGTGGTGGCTGCGCATGAGATACATTGTCTGGGAATCAAACCCAGGTGTCCTGCGTGGAAGGTGAGAATTCTACCACTAAATCACCAATACTGTATTGAATTAACTTAGAATTATGTTCACAGGATGAAACACGGTGGAAAAATGATGACTGGAGCATCTGATGTTCAGATAAAGCCCATGAGCCTAAAAATTTAAATACATGGTTCAAGGACAGCTCACCAATGTGGGAAGTGTGACCTCTGAAAAGCTGCCAAGGTCACTGAGGAATGAAGATGTGGCTGGCTTGCAGAGGATTTAAACATATTTGCCCCAAAATTAAACTTCTATAAAAAGTGTTTTTTCCCCCCCTCCGTTTTTTTTTTTTTTTTTTTTTTTTTTTTTTTACATTATAAACTTCCAGGTAGAATATTACTAGGGGCAGGGATATGTTTTAATTATCTCAGAATACTCAGTGCCTCACACCAAATATGATGCCTAATTAATGTTAGGTGGATTCAAGAATGGATAGACATTAAATAATTATATTATCCTATTTAACTTCTATGTTAGATATACACTTAATTGGTGTTTGCCTTTTGTTTTTAATTCACATAGGTAAAGACGAAAATGATGCCAATCTACATGTGCAAAGGTGTTATGGTACTTTCTACTATTTAATTTTTTTCCAAATATATGAAGTGCAATAATATGCAATCAAGAAAAGCCAGTTGATTTAAGTTTCTCTTGACAGTCCTTGATACGTATAAATTAAATATAACTTTAACACAAGAAAGGTAATAGCATTTGATTAGAAAAGAACCAATTTGCCATGAAAAACATAATTACATATAAAACGTAATAATTCCTGACACTGCATGATACTAAATATAGTATATACTCAGAATGGTGTACTGGTATCATTCTGGATGACATTTAATTTTTTTTTGTTGTTGTTATTCTATTTACTAGTTCTGTCTATATCTACATATACCAGCCACACTGAGACTGGAGAAACCCCTGAAACTATTGCCTGAAAACAAGTTTTAAGCCTTGAACTGAAACTATCCCATGAAGTCACCTTTAAACTAAACAATAATTAAGCTCCTTTAATAAAGAATGTTCACCTTGAATATTATGCTGTTTTAAAGAATTACCTACGTGTGATTAAAGGGACACCCATCACTCTAAAACACAGATGAGAGCTTTAAGGAGCAGAGAGTCTAAGTGAACTACGGTGATGAAAACATGGACAAGGATAAGGAGAATGGCGGCACAATGTGAAGTATGTAACCGCTGTCAATGAACCACAGATGTAAAAATTGGTGAATGACGATATGTTTTGTTTTTATTTTCACACACACACAAATTTATAATAAAAAAAGCATACCAGCCCAGAAGCCTTAATTTCCACACTGACCTCACCTTCCAGAAGGCTTTTTATGACGGTTATGGTTCCTTGTTGGTGACTATTCACTATCACATTCCCAAGTTCACTACTTGACCAGAATGTGAAACTAGAATCACTAAATTTACCTGCTAAAACTGAGGACAACTTCTCAAGTTTTCAGTTTGTACTCTTTAGTGGTCCTTGAACTACTAGCCATACAGCCTAATTTTCCCAGTGGTAACCAAGGGAAAGGAGAGGACTTGACTATACCCCAAGACATTTCCTGCCAACCTTTCCTTTGACCGGAGTGCGCATTCTCGGCTTTCCCTGTGCACGATCCAACTTCTCATTCTGTCTCAAAGTCTCCCCTTAATCTGTGTTTTCCCTCATCCAAAATCTGACTCTCTTTTTCTTCCTCTTTCAATTTTTAACTCATCTGTAGTAAAAGACTACATCAATGTCCGTTCGGATTTTCCCTCTCCCCGCACCCCTCCAAAAAAAAATCATGCCAAAATAATAAATTGTATTTTATGCCACTGGAAAATGTTGTTTGATAAATTAAATTATAAAAGGCTATGCTGGTTGTTCTTCAATCACTGAAAATTGTGGAAATTATTTTTCTTTTTTCTAACATTATGAGATAAAATTAAAAATTGCATTGATTAAAGGGAGGGCTGCACAGCCAATTACTGTAATTGCTGTCAATAAATTGTACGTCTGTAAAAAGTTGAATTAGCAAGAACAAACAAACAAACATTAGACAGGAACAGTTTGGTGATTCCTCAAGAAGTTAAACATAGAATTACTATACAACCCAGCAATTCTGCTCCTAGGTGTATACCCAAAAGACTTGAAACCAGAGACTCAAATGGATACACCACCACCAATGTTCACTACAGCATTATTCACAATAGCCACAACGTAGAAACAAGCCAAGAGTCCATCAACAAATGAATGGAAAAATAAAATGTGGTATATACGCATAATAGAATACTATACAGCCATAAAAAGAAATGAAATTCTGCTATATTCCGTAACATGGATGAACCTTGAAAACATTACGCTAAGTGAAATAAGTCAGTCAAAAAGGACAAACATTATATGATCCAACTTTTTATATGAAATATCTAGAATAGGCAAATGTATAGAGACAAAAGTTCATTAGTGGTTACTAAGAGCAGGGGGGAGGGGGAGTCATTGCTTAGGGCTCACTGAGTTTCTGTTAAGGGTGATGAAAAAGTCTGAAAACAGATAGTGGTGATGGTTGTACAATATAGTGAATGTAATTAATACCACTGAATTGTACATGCAGAAAATACTGAAATGGCAAATGTTTTCTTAAACATATAATTTTACCACAATAAAACTAACATTAAGCAAACATCTTCACAAACAGAGATTCTTCAATAAATTCTAAAAAAAAAAAAATAATATATCACACAATTCACCCATTTAAAGTGTTTAATGCCATGGTTTTTGGTCAATTCACGGATTGCACAACCATCACCAGAATTTAATTTTAGAACATCTTCATCAACCCCAAAGCAAACCTCACACCACTAGCAGTCACTTCCCATTTTCCTCCCACCCCCAGCCCCTGGTAACCACTAACCAACTTGCTGTCTCTAAAGACGTATCTATTCTGGACTTGCCGTATAAATGGAATCATATAGGATGTGGCCTCTTGTGACTGGCTTCTTTCACTTAGTATAATGTTTTCAAGGTTCATTTGTATGGTAATATGTGTCAGTACTTCATTCTTTTTTACTGCCAAATAATATTCCAGCGAATGTATATACTACATTTTACTTATTCATTCATCAGTTGATGGACATTTGGGTTGTTTCTACTTATTGGCTATTATGAATAATCCTGCTATGCACATTTTGTGTGGACCTATGTTTTCAGTGCTCTTGGGAATATACCTAGGAGTAGAACTGATGGGTCACAGAAGCCCTGGTGGCACAATGGTTAACCAAAAGATCAGCAGCTTGAATCCACCAGCCGCTCCTTGGATACCTTATGAGGCGGTTGTACTCTGTCCTATAGGGTTGCTATGAGTCGGAGTCAACTTGACGGCAATGAGTTTGTTTCTCGTATAGTATCTTAGGAGCCCTGGTGGCTTAGTGGTTAAGAGCTCGGCTATTAACCAAAAGGTCAGCAGTCTGAATCCACCAGCCACTCCCTGGAAACCCTATGGGGCAGAATTGACTCGATAGCAATGCAGGTTTGGTTTTTTGGTTTCGGATAGTATCTTACGTGTAATATTTTGAGGAACTGCCAGACTGTTTTCCAAAGCAGCTGCACAATTTTATATTCTTCCCACCAACAACATATGAGAGTTCCACTGTCCTACCAATACTTGTTATAGTCTGGTGTTTTGATTTCTGCCATCCCAGTGATGTGAAGTAGTACCTTACTGTGCTTTTGATTTGCATTTCCTTAATGACTAATGATCTTGAGCATCTCTTCATGCACTTATTCGCCATTTGTACATCTTCCTTGGAGAAATGTCTATTCATATGCTTTTCTCATTTTTAAATTGTGTTGTCTCCTTATTTGTAATTGTTCCTCATATACTCTGGATAAAAAAATCCATTGCTGTTGAGTAGATGCCAACTCATGGTGACCGTGTAGGACAGAGGAGAACTGCCCCATAGGGTTTCTAAGGCTGTAATCTTCACGGAAGCACACTACCACATCTTTCTCCCATGGAGTTGGCTGGTGGGTTCGACCTACTGACCTTTCAGTTAGCAGCTGAGCACTTAACGACTGCACCGCTAGGACTCGTTATATTCTGCACACTAGACCCTTATGAGATACATGTTCTGCAAATATTTTCTCCTATTCTGTGTGTTATCTTTTCCCTTTCTTGATACAACCCTTTGATGCACAAACGTTTTTAATTTTGATCAAATCCAGTTTATGTATTTATTTATTTATCATGTGTGCTCTTGGTGCCATATATAAGAAACTACTGCCTAATCCAAGGCAATGCAGACATATTCCTATGGTTTTTTTTAAACATTTTATAGCTTTAGCGCTTACATTTAAGTCTATGATCTATTCTGAGTTAATTTTCATATATGATGTGAGGTAGGGGTCCAACTCCATTCTTCTCCATGTTGTTCAGTACCATTTTTTGAAAGGACTATTCTATCCCCCATTGAATTGTCTTGGCACCCTGGTCAAAAATCAACTGAACATAAATGTAAGGGTTGGGATGTATTTTTTATCTCATTTTACTAGATTTCTTCTTTTTTCCCATCATACTGGTAATGTTCTCAAAAGAATTTATAGTTAAGTTATAAAATAACTTTTGGATTTTCAATAAAATGTAAAATAATTTGGTAAAATTTTATAGGGGAATAGAAGTAATCTTAAGTAAAAATAAAAGCTTGGCAATTGAAACTTTTGAAGAATGAATGCCTTGGAGCAACTTTGCTTCCAAGATCCTCTTGACTCTTGGTGCATGGAAAAATCTCTGCAGAATGCGTTAATGTGGATCTCTCTGCTTAACGTGTAAATGGAGTATAACTTAACTTTTGATTGAAGGCCAGCACCATTTCTATGCGGAGAGGACAGAGAGCCTAGCTCATGCTGACCTCATTTCTCATTACAGTTGTGCTGGGTAAGTGGGAACCCTGCAAGTCACCCACCTGTCCGCGCCCTCCATTTCCTCATCTAGAAAACTGAAGGGAACCACATAAGATGGCCTGTGTTGCTCCTCCAAGTGGTAAAACCTCCACCTATCTTCTCTCAAGGACATGCAGACGAAACAGGGAGTAGGCACAAATGACTGACTGGTCTTGCTACTGCCAAGATGAATAGAGGGTAGGTATTTAATGAATATTGGATGAAGGAATGAGTATGGTCTATGCCCTTCTGGTAGGAGTCATGGTGTCCATACTGTTGCTGTGGAACAGGAAGCTGGTTGCTACTCTCTGTTAATCCACCATCCACCCCATGGAAATACACACACCAAAAAGTACAACTAATCCCCTTTCCTCTCTCCCTTGACTTAGAAGCTGTTCTGCCTCACTTCCTTCCACACTAGTCACCTTCATTCCTACCATTAGGCCTTTCGTTAAGCTGGCCAACAGTAATGGAACTCTGACCCCAAGATAGGCATCCAGGATAATGATGATGAAGACATGTTTGCTGACAAACTACTTCTGTGGCTCCTTACTGCTTAAGTCTCTCTTTGTTTTCTTTCCAATCCCTTTCGTCTCCTGTTCAAAAGGGCATGCTTCTTTCTGTCCGACAAATTAACACTGTCAGCCACAGACTCCTCCCCTCTCAGCCATCACTGCCTGTGATTTTGGCTGGGTGGCAAGAGACTGCTCATTCCCAGACAAATCATTAATTTTTTGTGACCTAAAACAGTTCCAGATACCTCAGATTTCAAGAAAGCTGGCTCTCTTGATACATAGTTTCAGGACTATCTATTTATTAAGTGTCTTCCACTAAACTGATTGAAACTATGGCAGGTGTCAAGGGAAGCCACTTAGTATATTAAAGCTTTTTTTTTTTTTTTTAAATTTCCTAAGTTCTTTAATGACACCTTATACAAAAAATGATCCTACTTTCTTCTTTTCTCTCTCATAACTTTTAAGTTCTTATCACACTTCTTTTCCCTCTACTTTGCCAATATCCTAGGCTAGGTTCTCTAGAGAAGCAAAACCAGTAAAGCATATAAATATATACATGGAGAGAGATTTATATCAAGGAAATGGCTCATGCAGTTGTAGAGGCTGTAATGTTCCAAGACTGTGGGTCAGGATAGAGGCTTCTGATTCACGCAGCTGTAGGGGCTGGCGAACCCAAGATCGGCAGGTTGCGGAGCAGGACTCTTGCTCACAAGCTGTGAAGACTGATGAATCCCAAGATGGGCAGGCAAGACCGCAGGCAAGCTGGTAGCTCAAGTCCAAAGAACCGGAAGTCAGATGAACAGAAGCCAGCTGCAGGATCCAGAACAAGCAAAAGCCCCAAGCCCTGCCAGGACGTCCGCCCACACTCGATGCAGGCCACATGCCAAAGGAAACCTCCCTTCAACCAACTGGCTACTCACAGCAGATCCCATCATGGGGGTGGATCACATAAATCAAATCTCAATAGGGAAGTGACCACAACATCACACAACTGCCAACACACTGAGAATCATGGCCCAGCCAAGCTGACACACAATCTTATTTCCCATGGCCAAACACAGCATTACTGATGTGGCAGGATTCAAATCTAATTCTGATCCAAAAGCCCATGTTCCTTCCTAAACAACAACTTTTCCAAAGTCACACGGTAATATGGCTGTTAACTTTGTCTCCAATGTCAATACAAGTCACTTTGTTCAAAGTCAAAGGAACTCTTAATTTATAAGTCTCCACAAAGTAGACAAAGACATGTGAAGCCCTATATTGTAAACATACCACCCGATCAGTTACACAAACTGAGCACTATTTCCACTGTGAAGACAAAGCACTGACCATACATTCTCAAATCTGCCTAGTCTTGAACCCATAAATGATGTGGTTTAGCATGGGAAGGGCCAACATGCAGACAAGCCAGCAGGATGTGTGTATGGACAGGAACATGGCACCCAAATCACTGGGTGTCTTAGAATGAGTTCACTAGAGAAGCAAAACAACTGTGTGTGGGAGAGAGAGATTTATATCAAGGAAATGGCTCATGTGGTTATAGAGGCTGGCAAGTCCAAGTCCATGGATCAGGTGTCAGGCTGGAGTCTTCTCTGGACTCATGTAGCTGTAGGAGCTGATGAACCCAAGATCAGCAGGTAAGACGGTAGGCTGCTGGCTCAAGTCCCAAGAATCAGAGGTCAGATAATGACAAGCCGAACACAGGATCCAGAGCAGAGCAAAAGCCAGTGAGGTTTGCCAGAAAGTCCATACATATTGGATGCAAGCCACACCCCCAAAGACACTCCCCTTTAACTGACTGGCTACCCATAGCAGATCTCATCCTGAAGGGGATTACATTATATCAGATCTCACATTACATCATTACATAACTGCCAGATTACATCATAACTGCCAAACCACTGAAAATCATGGCGAGCCAAACTGACACACAACCCTAACCATCACAGCCACTACCTCCTACTGTTAATGAGATTTTCAAGTTTGATTATAAGAGTATGAATCTGAGTCCAAATTATTTTAGTGATGAGTTCATATGTGAAAATATAATCAGCTTTTCAGGTTTTCTATTCTAATTTTTTTTCCCCAAAATAGGATAAAAGATATCCGCGATAAACACAGTATGTCCACCTGAATGAAACATGCTCAGCCACACAGAATGATACCAAACAAGGGGAAGTGGCCTTGGAATCTGATCACAGTTGATTACATAAAGAAGAGCAACGGACATTCGCAATAGTCAAAGAGATGATTACTTAAATGCCTGGTGCAATTTTCCACTTTAGAGTTTATTCTTCCGATGCATTTCAGACTACTGTGTATCTACTCAGAACCGGCTGTAAGTCAAACCACAGTCTGTTGCAGGAAACAAAATGACAGGTCAAGTTTCGTCATGTGTTTATATGCGGCATGGGGAGGGGGGGTTATACACCTGTCTGAACAAGCGCAAATGATACACGGGAGCAGGAGAAACAAAGATGTGAGCACTGCACCTTCTTTTCTCATAGCTTTGTAACAATGACCTTTCATTGAAAACACTCTGAGAAGCCGATTTCCACACTGTAGTGTCAGAGACAACGTAGACAGCACATTTTTTGCATGTTGTTGCCAGGTCCTGCACCACTCCCATGATCAGTTGTGGATCGGACTATTGTGATCCATAGGGTTTCCACTGGCCGATTTTTGGAAGTAGACTGCCAGGCATTTCTTCCTAGTCCATCTTAGTCTGGAAGCTTCACTGAAACCTGTTCCACATCACAGCAACAGGCAAGCCTCCAACGACAGACGAGCGGTAGCTCTGCATGAGGTCCATTGGTTGGGAACAGAACCCAGGTCTCCTGCAGGGAAGGTGAGAATTCTACCACTGAACCACCAATGTCTCACTCAGTACTCCCTGGGCGGTGCAAACAGTGAACACACTTGGCTGCTAATCAATAGGCTGGAGGTCTGAAACCATCCAGAGCTGCCTCCGAAGAAAGTCCTGGTGATTTACTTCCAAAAAATCAGACAACGAAAAATCTACAGAGCACAGTTCTACTCTGACACACATGGGTCGCCAGGAGTCGTGATTGACTAGACTACAGTAACTGCTTTTATTTATTTCTAGCATACAGCCTTTAAATTTGGTCTTCACTCATCACAGAAATATTCCATTCTACGTGATTATTAATCAGTTTTTCAAAAGTTAGTTGCCAATGTGTTCTAAGATCACACCACAAATAGCAGAGTTTATTAAAGTCTATTAAAGAGCCTACCCTAGAGTGAATAAAGACGGGTTCTCTAAACCTGTAACAAACACAGGCGCTTCTCTTTTACTCTCTCATGCAGCGAATCCTTGACTTTCCTTCCCCAGTACACGCATCATCTCAATTTTCTGCTGCTTTTCAAATCATGTTTAATTAGAGGATTTCACATTCCCTCGTGATATGATATTCATGCGTAGAACTTGCAATTGGAGTGACTGTGAATTAGTCTATTAAGTGCCAGATTTGTGCTTTTAAACAATGATGGAGATTATTGTTATTATCTGCTCTCAGTATTGTGCCCTGAGATGTGAGAACTACCTTAACTAACTTTACATGTGAAACACAGGCTAGTAACCATTTGAGTCCAGGTTTTTTTTTTTTTTTTTAATTGCAAATTATCCGGACAGGAATACAAAGTTATCTTTATGCAGTGGTGCTCAGGGCGTGGCCCACTAGTGGTACACTGGGTAAGTGGGAAAAGTTTACAGACACTCCCATTTTCACAGTTATGCATTCACGCTATGTGTACAGGAAAAAAACCGACCAGTATATCAGATTCATGATTTCTCAGACAGAACTGTTATGAAATCTATTTACGTTAGTTAATTTTTAGAAAAATATTAAGTAACTAGTAATAACAGTTGTCTACAGATAAAGCAAAAATGAAAGATGGCGGTGAACCAGTCAAAGCAGGCTGACTGGGTCTACAAGATTGCAAGGATTGTGTTTAAGGGTAAAGACACAAAGTCCTCCTTTTCCATTACTATTCTTAAGAGTAGTATTTCTCAGACTTTTTCATGGATATAAATGACCCGGACATCTTTTTAACATGCAGATTCTGACTCAGTACGGCTGGGGTGGGGCCTATGTGGTACAAGTCTAACAAGCTCCTCCATGATGTCGATGTTGGTGGGCCATGGACCACAACTTGAGTACTAAGGATCTTGGGAGGTCCCTGTTCCACATTTGACCTAAATATGACCGTGTTTAAAGAAAGCGCACCTGAGGTGCCCCCTCTATGAACTGTGTGTTGAAAGGCAAGTTGGAGATAGATAGATATGAAAAGGCTGGTGGATTCGAATTGATGACCTTTTGGTTAGGTGTCCCTGAACACAGCACAACAGTATGTACGTGCAGATAAGGTCTTGAATCACCTTTTTAGAAAGGTAAGTGGTAATTTCAAGCTTTTCTAGGAAACCAGGGTATACTAGAAGCCCTGGTAGCACCGTGGTTAAGAGCTCGGCTGCTAACCAAAAGGTCGGCAGTTTCAAATCCACCAGCCGCTCCTCGGAAACCCTACAGGGCAGTCCTACCCTGTCCTATAGGGTCACTGTGACTCAGAATCGACTTGATGGCAACAGGTTTTTTTTTTTTTCCAGGGTATACCATGTAAGCAGAGTTGTGATCCCTTTGGCATAGAACTATATTCAGTCAAGGTCCCTCTCTCCAGCAAAAAAGAAGGAATCCTAGATCAAAACATCCCAGCATGTGATAGGCTTGCATTCAGTGATGATCTGTGTGATGTCAGGCTATGCAAGGATACAGATTTTTAAATAATTGTAGATTTATTTTAATTTTATATTAGACAAAAATATAGCTAGCATCTCCAACCTGATTTTATAAACAGAATTTCTTGATACAAAGAAAGTAACATAATCAATATCATAGGTAAATCAAATGTATATTATGTTAGTGTTTTATATACTATAAGTAAATATTACATATTTAATATATAAATTTACCATAAATATTAATATAACAATATAAACCTATATATTCTATATAAATAATAATTATAAATGTAAATACATTGTTTCGTAGTACAAGATGCTTCTTATGAAGGTCCACGTGAAACCTCATCCATATGTTAGAAGAACCAACAACACCCAGAAAACTAAAATATAAACAATATATAAATAGTAATACGGGTGGATACGGCAGATACCTTGACAATGGGGCACATACTCAAATGCTTTAAGTTTTGGAAACCAGAAGCTCAAAGAGATCCACTGTGCAACTAGCTTAACCCAATGGCAAGTCTGAAGACACATCTCAATAATTTGAACTTGCACTGGGGAAGCAGGAGCCTCAGGATCATCCTGGACTTAGGGACAAAGGCCCACAAAGGCTGCAACACCACAGTGCAGTCTGTCCAATGCTTTTAGGACTGCACCCGTGCCTCACTTACTGACACGGTTAAGATTCCAAAGACCAGGTTGTTATGCAAAAACCGTTGTTATGTGAAAATGGAGGATGACCACATCAGATCACAAAAATTGAGGGTGACTACGCTATGAGCTGGAATCCACTTGACGGCACACGACAACAACAACACATCATTACGTAACTGCCAAACCACTGACAATCAGGGCCCAGCCAAGCTGACATATAACCTTAACCATCACAGCCAGCATTACTCTTGCCTCGTACCTCAGCGTTCGTTACTGCAGATGTACATTGCTAATGCACGAAACAGTCGGACAGTAGCTTTTTTACTTGTCATAAACACGAAATGTCGGATAACAAGACAATCGGTAAGTTTGGGGTGGGGGCAGAACCAATCTATCAATCACTGAGGATCTAGGAGCCTCTCCTGTGTAGGTGACTGATGTGACTAGGAACTGGCTTTCTATGGCAAGAGCCTGAGGCTGGGTGCCATGACAAGTGGTACGTTTGGTGGTTACTTTCTTCACCAACCACATCACCCATCTGCCATGTCCTTTTCAGCTATACTGGGTGAAATATGCCGTGACAACGCCAAGAGTGTACAGCACAGCAGGACAATGGCCTCGGTACCTGAGGCTGGCTGGTGCATTCTGATCAATTACAAACACGGAACAGGTGATGACAAAGGCAGAATGCCTGTGTTTTCACTGCCATGAGTGAAAGAATAAATAAAGGAAAAGAAGAAGAGGCAGTGGTCCAGCTTTTCTTTCTCACACCAGTCAGGGCTCTCCTCAGTTTGTAACTAAGAGTTTACCACTGGCCACATTAACACTGGGATCTCGTTAAGAACACAGAATGCTTTCCAAAGAGTAGCTGTGAGCAACTGTGTCAATAGAGACTTAGGGACTACTAATTCAAAAAAAGTTATTAACACGGTTAGGCAGGCATACTCATTATGTCAACGCAATATGTTTGCACTGGTGACTCCAAGGCCCACGTGGAACTTTGTCAATACGTTCGGGGAACCCACCACACCCAGAAAATCAAAGGGCAAAAACAAAAGTTTCAATATTAACACTTCTTACTTAATTGTTCTCCTCCTTCCAAGAGTTACGTTATAACAAAGAACCAGAAGAAACACGTACCTAAGCATGAGGACCAGATGTGAAAGCAACGGATGGAGGGACCAACCCGACGCAACCTACTGCCACTCAGTCAATTTCAACTCATAGCGACCCTCAGGACAGAGGAGAACTGCCCCCATAAGGTTTCCAAGGCTGTAATCTTTATGGAAGCAGACTGCCACATTTTCTTCCCACAAAGTGGCTAGTGGTTTTGAACAACCGACCTTTTGATTAGCAGCAGAGTGCTTTAACCACCTCACTACCAAGGCTCCAGATGGAGAAACAAGTGAGCTAAAGATACAAAGTAGCTCAAAACCATGAGGCACTTGCTTTTATGTTTCCTTGGATTACTCCCTAAACCAAAAACGAAATCAAACTCAAACAAAATCAAACTCACTGCTGTCGAGTCAACTCCGAATCATACCAACCCTATAGGACAGAACAGGACTGCACCACAGGGTTTCCAAGGACCAGCTGGTGGATCTGAACTAACAACATTTTGGTTAGCAGCCATAGCTCTTAACCACTGCACCACCAGGGCTCTGGATTATTCCCTACTTTATGCAATTTTATTTTTCTGTAGTACAAGATCTTTCATTAATATTCACTAGATTTCACTCTTCTCTATTCCTAAGTACCAGGATGCTACTATAAAAGGTTAATGTGTTCAGCTGCTAACCAAAAGGTTGGAGATCTGAGTCCACCTAGAGGCGTCTAAGAAGAAAGGTCTAGCAATCTACTTTTGAAAAATCAACCACTGAAAACCCTAAAGAGCTCAGTTCTACTCTGACACACATGGGGATATCCATGAGCCAGAACCGACTTGCTGGCGACTGATTTATCCCTAATTCAGCAGGTTTTATTAAACATCTACTTTGTGATACACATCCTGTTGGGTTCCTAGATCTGAGTCTCCAAATCAGGATAAATAACAAGATCCACAAGTGGGTGGTAAAATACAAGAATTTCTGTATATATATACATACGTGTGTATGTGTGTTAATAATCTCATTCTCTTAGTCTCTAATTTTTATAATACAGGTAACATATTACTGTATTAGAACATGTATCTTATTTGTCAATAAATATACTTAGATAGGGATGCACCATCAAAAACTTTTATATTGGCTGGATGCATTACAAAGTTAAGTTTGGGGGAGTCACTGGTATCGACTATGACTATGATTAAGCTCTTCTCCTCTCTGGAAGTGTTCAGCCTAATTCTCCTCCAGTTGGGGGGAGAGAGATGATTAAGCAGATGGCTGGAACATAAAGCACTGTAATATTTGATTAGGGCCTTCAAGTACCAGTAGGAGCTCAACTACCAGGAGGAAAAAAAGAGAAAAAAAAGGAATGGGTACAAGCAGAGGGCTGAAGCACAAAGAACATCTTTAGGCATAAAAAAAAATCATAAACACAAAACCATCAATGACTTAAAGGTGAACATGATAAATTTTTAAAAAGAATCCCATTCCAGAAAATTGATTATATTGGGCCATATTCTTTTAAGAATTTTTCTGTTTGAAAGGATGAGTCTTGGCACTGTAACCAAGGTTTAGGTTTTCTACTGGCAATCCAGATCACTGCTGTCGCTTTGAACTCTGGAAGGGAAACACTGCTGCAGTAAAAGGAGAGCAGTTGGGATGATCTCAAACTATGGTCTCTGGGAAGTTGTTAGAAATGCATATTCTCAGGACCCCACCCCTGACTCCTGGAATCAGAAGCTCTGGGGGAAGGGCCTAGCAATATGTGTTTTAGCAAGCCCTCCAGGTGATTCTCATACAACATAAAAGACTGAGAAACACTCTTCTCAGAAACCATAATTTTCTCCTTTTTGGAGTCGCTATGGTATTAACAAAGGCTAACCAGGTACTCCTACAGCAACTGTACCCAAATACTGGCTAACATGGAGCTACTCTTAATTTCTTCTCTGGGTCCACTTGTTTCTTGCCCTTTGAATGGGCAAGGTCACCTTCTTCTGAACATTTCATCTAGTCTCTGCATTGACACTGAGCATGCCAGGCTGACTGTGTCAGATGATAGGGTACAACTGACAAGCAATGGAACCTTTCCAACATGGAACCCAATGAGTGAAAAACCTCACATGAGGCATGTGTGGGGAAAAAATACACACACTATGATATTCCACTAGTGCTTATACTGGTTTTTAACAGATCATACACTCTGTCACATTTTGTAAATAATAAATGTGGTTAGAATGAATGAATGTCTTTAATAATAATAAGAAAGAATCCTTAATATTTATCGAGCACCTACTATGTGCCAGTATTAAACTGTGTATCAACACATTTAATTCTCACATTTAAACTGTAAGACATGGTTTGCTTTCATACCCATTTCTGAGACAGAAAACGGAGACAAGCAAAGATTAAGTAATTTGCTGAAATGGGCGGCCTGGATTGGAATGCAGGCAGTCCGGCTCCAGAGCCCACATTCATAACCACTCAACACACAGCCACTGCCAAGTGAAATGAGCTGCGGGCCATGATGCAGGAAAACATGTTCTACTTTTGGCCCTACCTCAGGGCCTTTGCTTTTGCTATGCCCTCAGCCTGGAGGGCTAGAAGAACCCTCTTCACACCTGTTCAAGGCATACCTCCTCAGAGAAGCTTTGCCAGACCCACCTATTTCAAATAGCAAACTTGTCCCAACTCTTCCCTGCTTTTTTATCCCCCCCTAGAACTTACTTCTATCTGTCTTTATGTTATGTCATTATTTGTTTGTCCTATTTCTCTTCTACTGCAATGCCAGCTCCATGGGGACAGACTTGGTCTGTTGTGCTCCCGGCTGTATCCCCAGCGCTGAGACCACCATCTGACACATGGTTAGGGCTTCTAAGTTTTTGTGGGATGAATCGATACACGTTGGCACTTCCCAGTGATTTCTCTCCTGTTGAGGAACACATTTCTGCTGAGCTCCGAACAACATCCCATTTGTCCTTGTTAAGTTACTTTTTACTGCTGTCTGTACCATCTTCTAATTTATTCAAACGCCACTGGATTCTTCCAGCTCTTGGTGTCAGTTTTTTTCTAATTAAAGTAAACTGCCATTTACTTCTCACACTGATCTTTAACACGAGACATCTTGTTCTTGCCGTAAATATGACTCACATGGGAAAATGTAAGTTGAATATAGGGGCTGATATGTACCAGAATGTTTCCATCAATACTTCAGATATAAAAGTGGAGACACAGCCCTTACTGCAGATGCCTGCCTGCCTGAGTCTAAGGTCTACAGTGATCATTTCAGTAGAGTATTAGCCTTCTGGATGCTTGACCTGATATTCCACCAGACGACTCAAATGGCCCTTTTAAAAGCAAACACCACATTGTTTACAACAAACACTTTAGGTTTCTCTTTCCTTTTGCCATAATACACCTTCCAACACTTTCAACATTCAAAACCCAAATGTAAAATACATCCACGCAAAAGATCCTTCAAAGATACACCTCAAAGAGATGTAAAAAAAAGAAATTAGCTTGTCATTCGAATGATTTCCTTGAACACTCAAAAAGGAATAAAAGTTGAAGGTCATAAGTGTGTCTATTTGTTCAAGGAAGTTTTACAGGTAGTATAAACATCATCAGCTACAGTTGCTATGGGGTCTGTTTGTTTACCAAACAAGAACACAAATAGTTACACAAAAGCACAACAACATTTGGGTATCTAAATGTAGAAGAGGCTTTGCCTTCTGGTAAATTTTCCAAAGTGCCTTTTAAAATGTTCCTCTTTTCCTCTTTTTCACTGTATTCACTGGGAAATCTCATTTTCTTGATTCTCCTTTTGTATTCTAACACCTCCAGCAAATGTTTTACTCTCAGATTTCTGAGGTTGATAATGATTTTTTTCTTGTCTTTTTTTAAGGCAGAAAACTAAAAAGTTAGGCCAACAATCCAAACTGTACAACAAAAGTAGTTTTCACAACTGAAAAACAAAAACAAAAAAACAAAAAAGAAACCACACAGTTTATAGAAGAATTCTCGTATATGCATGTAGTCCTTAAATTGAGTTAATCCTTGAACCACCACCCAGAAAGGTAGGGGTGTAGAGGGGTGTGTGTGTGTGTGTGTGTGTGTGTGTGTGTGTGTGTGTGTGTGTGTGTGTGTGTGTGTGTGTGTGTGTGTGTGTGTGTGTGTGTGTGTGTGTGTGTGTGTGTGTGTGTGTGTGTGTGTGTGTGTGTGTGTGTGTGTGTGTGTGTGTGTGTGTGTGTGTGTGTGTGTGTGTGTGTGTGTGTGTGTGTGTGTGTGTGTGTGTGTTTTAAAAACTGACTTTCTATAAACCGAGTATGTTTCATGCACCAGAATTATACCTGCTGAGTTAACCATGCGCTTGTGAGAATGAAGGGGGAAGAAAGGAAACCAGCAAGACTGTGCTCGAATTTCTTGTGTGTGTGTGTGTGTGTGTGTGTGCGCGCGCGTGCGTGCGTGCTGTGTACGCATGCTATAACTCAGATCTACAACCAAACTGTACAGCAGAGGCTGGTGCTAGCTGAAGCCTCCTTTTCACACTACATTGACCACAGTACCCACAAGGCATAGTTCCAATGCCTTTCCGTGAATGGGACAGATTGCCATATGGATGAAGACACTGAACAAGCTGTACAACTCTGCGACATGTGCCCGGGGGACCGTCCCATATTACCACCACCTGGGCTACAGCAATAATGCTCTGCATGTGCGGTGGCACCAAGGATCCCATCAGGATGTGATTTTTAAGTACTTGCAAAAAGGGAAAATTACAGTTAAAGAGAATTCTCTGGCTAGCATATCTGTTGCTCAATTCCCAAAATAGTTCCCCCAAGGAACAGTTATCTTCTTTATTCACATAGGCAGAAATGACAAGCTGGAACACATATTAACAATTTCCCTTTGTGAGGTTCCACTATTGTTTTAATGAGGAGAATATACTTTATAATATACTTAGGCCTTGACTGATTACAAAGGGGGGTGGAATAAAGAACTTCAGGAATGCTGTACATATGTAATGCATTCATTTGCATTACCCAAGTGAGCCCGGATGCAGCGTGGCAGCTCCCTAGCAGAGAGCTACTGTGCCAGGATTCAGGGTAGCACCAGCATGAAAAAGCATCTTTGTCAACCTTGAAAAACAGCAACATGGCTTCTATGAAAGCCTCCTGCATAGGACTCCACAACCCCCCCCCCCCCCCCCCCCGCACCACCAACCTGGACTCATTCATCACCGGCTTAAGGACACAGGAGTCCCCAAGTCATCACTAAAGGTAACATAATAACACCAGGACTTTTCCAAGCCACGTGGCTGGCCTTCTGTGGAGCCTTGGCTTCCCTTTCTACTTTTGGATGGTTCCAAAGAAAATTTTCTATTCATTTCATCCTTAAGTGGTAGGTAGGAGCATTTCAGTAAGAACCTTTCACAGGTAAAAGGGCAAAACCCAGTAGAACTGACAATGCTGTAGGTTCCCAAAGAACTGGTTCTTACTGTTCACCTGCCGTGTGTGTCCTTGGTGTAGAAGAAGCTTCAAGAAATAAAGCTAGCGGATATGAAGGAGGAGGGGTGCAAACCACTCCATACAAGCGCAAACACCTGTAAAACAGCTGCGTACCAAATAGGGATTTGGCGGAAAAACCGATAAGAGCAGCCAGCAACACGTCAGAAAACAATGTTCATACCCTACAGATGAGAGAAAGAGGGTGGGGGTCAAACATGTTGAGTGGGAAATCTGGCATAACGGACATGAAATACTCTGTGGTCAAGGCTTGTATCATACAATATCCTAAGGAAAAAAATAAAATAAAATCAACCGAATTGAAGAGAAACGTATAAAATGAACCAATGATGTCATTTTATTGGAAAGCACTTATCATTTAAACACAATAAACACGAGAAGATTTTTATAGAGTCTAATGATGCTGTGTTATGGTAAAAGACACTTTACAGAGGTAAGACACAACAGCTGTTAGAAAGTAATGGCTGAGTTTTTTTCTTTAATCTCCCAAAAAGTGAAGAGTCAAAAAACCCCATAAACCTATCCCTTACGGCATATCGATGTTTTAAGAATTTCATCCCCTTGCCCTCCCAGCATGTGTGAATGACAAAAAGGGACACAGCACATGCCCCAGTGCCCTGAGAGACGCTTTCCCCCCAACATGTAAGACCCAGAAGCAAGTGATTTTAAGCAATGATACAAGAGGGTCACATCTCTTCAAAACATGATGGTTGCCAGGCTCCCAGCAGCACGTGTGAGGTACAAAATGTTGATCAGCCCCCAAGGTGCATCTTTCTGACATAAGCAGGGCCAGTTTTGGCCTAAATAGGTGATTTCCTCTGCAGACAGATGTGGGGCAGGTGACGCTGCCAGGAATCTGCTTAGGAGTGGAAACAAGCACCTGTACTTTAGGTTTCTGCATCTGGCCACGCCTACTTCTCTTTCCTGTCACCCAAAGAACCTGACAAGGCATGCCCGGCCTGCTATCCACATTCTCCACCACACTGTCACCTGTTTCCAGCCTCCTGACTTCCCTCCTTACAAAGGACTGGCAGCAATTAACCGTTTAAGGCTTCTGCCAAACTGTGGCTAATCAGACAGCATTTTGGCCCCAGGCTACTGGCTTGGTCCTGATGCCCAACTTTACCCCTGGAGACTCTAATCCAGTAGGTCTGGGTGGAGTCAACATGTTCTAATCGGCCAGCCTACAAACCATCAAAACACAGTAATTGTTTCAAGGACTTGAGAGTCACGGAGACCTGGGTCCCACCCAGCCCCAGCCTGCTCCCTAATTAGCTATGTGTCTGGGGCCAAGTATAAAATCTTTCTGGGCCCCAGCTACACCATCCATACGAAAAGGATGATACCCTGCAAGGTGACTGTAAAGGTAAAATGGGAAAATTAATTAAAAAAAACAAACAAACCAAACTTACTGTTGTCGAGTCGATTCAGACTCACAGTAACCCTATAGGACACAGTAGAACTGCGAGGTGATTGTAAAAATTAAACGGGAAAATCAGTAGCAAGTCCTATATCAAGTTTTTTGTGCACTGTGTATGGCACAAAGTAATAGCTCAATAAATGCTGGCTGCATCATCATCATCATCATCCACGTACGTACGTCAGGTACTGAATCCTTCCATCCCCGTGCCTAACTTGGGAGATGAGTATTGCTTCCTTCTTCTTACAGAAGAAGAAATAGAACCATAAAGAGGTTGTGCCAGTTACCCATGATCATAGACATGGGGTTCATTTACTCCTTGGCTCCAATGGTCAGTGGCAAGGCTAGAGAAGAGCAGCAAATAGGGCCCGGCCCTCCAACAATATTATCTCCACTCTGTTGGTTCACACAAGAATGAACGGCAAGCCACTAGTTTTATGGAGTGAGTATGTCTCAGAGGTTAACCAAATTTATCGGGGAAAACCCTGTCCTTTCCAACACTGCCATAAACCCAGGAAATGAAGCATGCTACTTGTACTGCTTCTCAAACTTGAATGTGCATGCCGATCCCCTGGGGTGTTGTTAAAATGCAGACTGGGATTCAGGAGATCTGGGGTGAGGCTAACCCACTGCCATCCAGTCAATTCTAACTCACAGCGACCCTACAGAACAGAGTATAACTGCCCCATAGGGCTTCCCAGGAGCAGCTGGTGGATTCCAACTGCCAACCTTTTGGTTAGCAGGCCTTTTGGTTAAGTATTTGCTTAACCACTGCACCAGGGGGTGGGGCTAGAGACTGCTTCTGGCCAGCTCCCAGATAACGCCAAAGCTGCTGTCTACTGACTTTGAATAGCAAGAGTCTAGGGTACGTGGAACAAATTCCCACACCCCATATCAGACCAAGGGAATCCAAGTCTCCATGGGAGAGGCCTAGGAAAGCAGTATATTTAGTAAGTGTCTTGGGAGAATATTGTTGTGTGTTGCTGAGTTGATTCCTACTCATAGTGAACCCATGTGACAGGGTAGAACTGCCCAGTGGGGTTTCCTAGGCTGTAATATTTATGGGAGCAGATCGCCAGGTCTTTTCTTCCGCAGAGCCACTGGGTGGGTTTGAACCACAGACTTTTTAGTTAGCAGCTGAGCTTAACCACTGCCCCCCAGGGAATCTGAGAAATACTGAACAATGGCTACGGTCAGCAAGCAATTCGCAAATTTTTTCTGAAAAGGGACAGAGAATCAATATTTCATGCTTGTGGGCCACGTGGCTTCCGCTGCAACTTCTCAAGCCTGCCATTACAACATGAGAGCAGCCACGAAGAGTAAGTAAACGGAATAAGTCTGACTGTGTTCCAATGAAACTTTATTTACAAAAATAAACAGTGGGTGGGATTTAGTCCACGGACCGTAATCTGCCAACCGGTTGTAGATCATTTGTCTCAACACACACTGATAGAACTAGCAATAACCATTTTGAAGGGGTTAGAGAGAATTTGACTTTAGGTTCTGCAAAATGCTCTAATGGGAGAGAAAAGATTTGGGGTAACTAGTTTGTTCAAGTGCTTCAAATCAAAAGAACTGCAAAAGAAATTATGAGCTTTTGAAAAACACACAAAAAACCTGAAATCAGGAAGAGCAATTCAGTTAATAGGACGGGACAGTCCAATCCACAGCTGATCACGGGCAGCGTTTTGTTCCTGTGTACATGGGGTTGCCAAGTGTCAGGGGCCTACTTGATGGCAGCTAACAATAACAAGAACTTACTGCTTAAATTTCTGGATGGATAGGAAATAAGGCTCTGAAGATCAATGTAAAAATATGCAGAAGTTACACGTTTATGTATGTGGAACAGTTCTGAAACTAAGCTTCTAGACTTTTAGCCAAGTAAACCAAGAACACTAATATTTATTCATCAACACAAAATTTAGTTTTAAAAAAAAGAAAAAGAAAAAGGAACATTGGGCATGTCTGCATTTCAAAGTTCCTTGCCTTTTGAAAAGAACTAGGCCAGTTAACACAAATGTTATTGTTATATAGTCAAATACATGACAATATGTCAAGAGGCCACAAATCAAAAACAGAGACTGCGTAGCAAGTGAAACTGTCTAAAAGCACATTAGCCAAGCAAAAACCTTCCGGGGTTATTTGAAGGCAGCTGCCAATGGTGGAGTGCAGAAAACACAAGCAACCGGAATCCCTGGGGCTGCAACAATAAATGCAAATGAAAATGTAGGAAGGAGTATCGTGACAGGGTGGAAGGTGGGCTAGGCCTCACAGAGAAGTGCTGGTTTGGGTCACCGGTTCTGAGAATACAACGGCACCAAGGAAAGCTGAGGCTGACCATCCCAGATCTTTCCAGAGTTTAAAAGAAATCTCTTTCCCCGAAATGCTTAAGGAACCCTTGGAACAAATAGTTGGAGGAGCGATTAATCTGAGAAACATTCAAGCAATAAAATATCTACTAATGGTAGTTTAGAGTCCCTGGGTGGCACAAACGATTAAGCACTCTACTAGAGCTGGAAGGTTGGAGGTTCGAACACACCCAGAGGCGGCTGTTGGAAAACAGGTCTGGCTTCTGAAAGGTCACAGCCTTGAAAACCCTATAGAGCAGTTCTACTCTGTACATATGGGGTTGCCATGAGTCAGAATTGACTCGACAGCAACTAATAACAGTGGTAGTTGAACTAAAGCAAAAAGCTGTGAAGAATCACAAAAAGGAATACTACTAACTTGGACTACAGAAGACAGCTGAAAAAGAATAAAGACCATATGATGTGTTCAATGAGAAAGTCAAGGTTTATACAGCAGCAAGGAAAGTGAGGAAACTTAAAGGGGAGAGAGGCTTGTTTTGCATTTGGCTTCTGCGAATTCTACATGGGGTTCATTTTTGTTCTTTATGTGATGTCTCAGACAGTCAATGATTCTATTTTGCAAATTCCACCCGCCCCTTCTTCATAGGCTAGTAAATATTTGCATCCACCTGAAAAATGGAAACGCCTGTGTCTTCTTTTAAATGCAATGGTTTGCACACAGTAGATTCATCCAATAAATGCTCCGTTGAAATGAAAATTTTCTTTCAAGAGTACTGACTTTAACTTAATCATAATTAAGTATTCACTTATAAGCTATTTTATAAACTAAAAGACAGACCGGAATTTGGATCTTGGCTATTTCTCTCACCAGTTCTATGACCTAGGTCAGTTATTTAATCTCTATGACTCGGCTTCCTAATCTGTAAAATGGGTGTAATACTCCCTACTGCTTCACAGGAGATCAGGTGGATTAAAATGAGACATCACTCCGCATGTAAGAGTCTAGCCGAGTGCTTGGCATAGAGAAGGAGCTGATTAAATGTAAGTTCCCTTCTCTTTCCCCAGTGCACCATAACAGAATGTGATATTTAGAATTTTAATTCAGGCAATTACTTAAGTAGTAATTGCTATTTGTATTTACATAGCTGCTTTGATCCAAGAAGCTCAGAGGGCTTTACTAAATTTAGCATTTTAATAAATGTTTTATTTGCACTCCGTTGATTTTGTTTACCCACACCAAAACTTGGGATTTCCTAAAATGAAGACTTAAGAAAACAAGATAGTATCTCCACGTTTACAGGTATCCCAGGCTTCAGTTTTGTGTATCTACCTAAGAAATCAAGACTCCCTGCTCCTGTGGAATGAAATGACAGCAGAGACATCGAAGTGCTATCTTCCTCTTGCAGCTCCTTTTAGCTTCTGCCCATTGACGTTCTCCCCACCACGCTTCTCCCAGGCCCAGACAACAGAGGTACGTTTACTGCGTCAGTGAATTTATATATAATCAGTACAATAAACGTTATTAAATTGTCGGGAGAAAATCAGAGCACGAAGTGTGGCGCCAGTCCTGAATTCTAATGATGCTGAGTGCCTGTCATTGCACAGGGGCAGGATCTTAACAAGCCTCGATTCCAGCCTTGGCACCCACCTCACAAATCACACAGGCCGCTCCTCCTGTAATAGTGCTGAATATTGATAAATGTCTCTACCCTGAGCAACAGGGAAGTGGGTTTCTATTGGCAATCTTTACCAAAGTGTGTTTTTTCCCTTCTCTACACTCAAGGGTTTACCCTGAATGATTTAATTATAATTTTCCTCGTGTAAGACAAATTAAAGAAGAGAGTAGGAGTGCTGTGCCAAGCACATTATTTATCTCCTTAACAGACTGCAGCTCACCAAACCCCAGGGCTGCTGCTGCAGTGCAGTGGCTGCTCACAAGAGCCAGCAAACGGCATGGGGACTAGAGTGGGGATGAAGGAGATTTCCAAATTGTATGGAAATACGCAGCCCACTGAAGATTACTGGACATCTCACTACTTTAGAAATGACGACACAACAGCTCTCAAAGCACTGCCTTTGGCTAAAAGATTTTCACTCAGAGCACTCACAAACCCTTTCTGAAACAATTCTTGAAGCTGCTACTCTAAGATCAAGTTTGTGGGACTACGTTATTCTTCAGTGGGGCAGGTGCTCCTGCTTGTTTGGATTCTGTTCCATGAGAATGGAGAGACAAGAAATAATACACAGTCTGACATGGTTGCTTGTCTCGTAAATTTCACAAATGCACTGGTGAGTAGGGGATGAAACTTCTCCAAGGCGGTGACAAGAAACCTCAGACAGACAACAGCTCAGTGTGTAAGTGAGAACATACTTTTGTAGTGGAAGTTTTTTTTTTTTTTTTTTTAAACCATTTTCTGCTATTTAAATAGGATATTGCCATATGTGATTTTAAAATTAACCATAATAAGCTAACGCAACAGAATATTTATTCTAAGCCCAAAACCAAACCCACTGCCATCGAGTCGATTCCAACTCGTAGTGATGCCACAGGACAGAGTAGAACTGCCCCATAAGGTCTTCAAGTCTGTAATCTTTACAGGAGCAGACTGCCACATCTTTCTCCCATGGAGCAGCTAGAGGGTTCAAATCACCAGCCTTTCAGTTAGCAGCTGAGCACTTCACCACTATGTCACCAGGGCTCCTTAATATTTTCTAAGTACCTATATACACACAAAGCTGGCTAATACTTGACTTTTAATAATCAACTGCATAACCTTAAAATTTCTGAATTATCCATAACTTAGGGTACTCATCTGTCTTGTTGGCTGTATCAGTTAATATGTGCCGACTGGAATTTTCTGTTAATCCAGGCACGTCTAGTAACAGATAATACAAACTGAGAGATTCAAAAGATTAAGCAGTGGCATATAATTTTGTAGTTTCTTCTTCTTTGCCTTGTACAGCTGGGAGACTCAGTCTGTTTTTACATCCAGGTTGAGTAAGGATCATTGGAATCTGAATTCTTTTCTGATCCACATTCTAATTTTGACATGTAGTGTAACAAAGAGTAAGCCTGACTTTTGTGTAGACAAATAAGGACCATTAAAAAAAAAAAATCAAACAAACTTAGTCTTCTAGAATTAGACTGTCTCTTAGATCCATTTACATTCAAAAGTGCCTTAAGACATGAAAAGGACTATTCTTCTTCCACTTGCCTCATTGCTAATCTACCACCTGACTGTAGATATATATCCTTTTAGAATGAAACTGAGCACAGCGCATCTAAACAAGAAGAGTTTTCTGTGTCACAGGAAATCTGTGCAGGCTCCACAATGACCGGCAAGATTGCAACAAATACCTTAAGTGCATCAGTCAGCATTTTTCAGCCTGTGGTCCCTGCTCTGCCTATGGATAAAGACGTAATTCAATCACTCTGCAGTAAATGGATGGCACCAACCTTAGGACATCAAAAGCAACTACAGCAAAGAACAGCCTAGGACCTGTCCTTTCAAGCTATTTAAGGTTTTCTATTTTGGGGGAAAAAAAAAAAAAAAAAAAAGACAAAGACAATATAAGAGATTATAGGGCAAAAGCTAAGACTGATCTCCAGACATATGTATCTCTCCTTACTGGGAACAACAGAAGCCATTATTTTACCCAATGGCGCCAAAGTGAGTTCTACCATCCACCATTCTCTTCTTCAAATTCAGCTTAACCGATATTTTTAAAGCACCTTTGAGTTCTTCTTAGGTCTGCCATAGAAGTTCCTAAACTACCTTCAAAGGGTAGTTAATTTTGGTCAAAACAAATGTATTACCCTTTTCTCTGGAAACTTCTCATGGTTTTATACTTAAATGTGGTGTGTGTGTGTGTGTGTGTGTATAGACATATGTGTATAAACACACACACAGAGTAAAACTTGAGGAAGTTGGAAACCGTGTAAGGAGGAAACCTGTCAGAGAAGGAAAACTCAAATATTTTCCACTAAAATAGGCAAGAGAAAAGTGGTTAAGACTGCACGCCGTCAAAGGTGGAAAACTTTCGAGAGCCAGAAAAACAAGGCAGTCCCGTAGAGTGCTGGCTCTCACAGGTTTCACTGTGCATATATGTATTATGTACGTGTATATATACACATTTTTTTCTTCAGATAATATTTCATGTGATTACTGATCTCTAGATAAGATTTTACAGGTATAAAGGTACACATCTTATTAAACCGCTGGACTTAATGCTCAATATTTTTGAGAAATTATATTTGTGACTGCTTACCTGAAACATATAATAGAAATTTTTCCGAGTCATCTTTATTAAAAAACAAAATACAGAGTTTGCCTTTTTCCCTGATGGAATCACGTTTACTACTACATACCACTTTTAAGGTTTCTTCTCCTGTTTGTAGAAGCTCTACATATGAAATATATAGGACAGAAAGTAAAAATAAGCAAACTGAAAATAAAAAGTTTTCAATTTTAGGACCATCACATATTTTACTTTTGAAATACATTTCACCAGCAGTATTAATGCTTCTGGATGCTAAAATATATAGCATGGCATCAACGGCTTCATTTTCTTAGAACACCATGCTAACATTATGTATCCTGGAGCTTTAAAACAACCTCAGCTTCAAATAATGTTCATGTGATGCTCAGGGCAATTTAAAAAAAAGTCTTAGCTTCCAAACAGGAATACAGCAGCTGAGACAACGCTATAATATATCCCAAAATCAGAAGAAGGTGTGCTGTGTTCCATCTGTTCCATCTCTCCATCCTTTAGACCTTTCCTGAGTGTCTAAAGGGCCATGTGCTTTGGAGACACAACCAAGAAAAAGAAGAGCTCCTTGCCTTCAAGGAGAGCACTGTAGAGTAGTGCAAGTTCTATCTTTTCTTGAAGTGTGATTCAGAATTGTCCACAGCAGACACTACTGTTCCCTTTAAAGGCATTTACAGCCAAGGAATTCAGCTTGTATGGAGTGAGCATTTGGAAGAAAGAGTAGGTCTGGAAGCCTTGAAATCCAATCCATCCAGCGAGAAAAGACTGCTGCCTGGGTCCCTAAGCATAGGGTAAGCTCTGCACTAGTGCTAATTCCACTTTGAAATGGTGAAAATAATTAGATGCTTCACACCTAAACTATACTGAATAAATTCTTAAGTAATTATATGCACATTCAAGTCACATGTATCCAATTAGGAATCACCGAGATATGGAGAGGCAAGGCACCCCCATCCCTCCCATGTTAAAAACAGCTTTGGACACATCACAGTGGCTGGTTCTTACCTTTCCCTCTTGGGAGTGTGGACGGAGAGCTGTCCATTTGTAGAGGCATGTGGGTTTATTATTAAGGAGGTCTTGGAAGGTGCAGAGGAAGACACACATGTCGTGGTCAGATCCAAACTGCTGTGATTGTTGCCTGTGGTTTCTTCTGCACTATGAGCACTTGTCACTTCTTTCCAGAGCTGCTGCAGTTCTGTTGGAATCATGCCTGAAACAAACAAATTGGATAATTAAATCAATTAACAGCTAATTCCGTACTCTTCAAACAGTAATTAAATCAAAGAGTCAGTAAACAAAGCCTAGTGTTAGGGGGTTTTTTTTGTGTGCAGTTTTTTATTCCCCCTCCCAACTAAGGCAAATACGGTAATAAACAACCATGTCCTCCTAGTGAGCAGCCGAGCTGAAGTGCCCTTATCACACATGAAATACACTCAAGAAATGGATTCAAATGCAGTTACTTTGCATCCAAATTGTTGGCTCTCAACTTTTGGAAAAAAAAAAGTAGATAGGTGGTATCTTATTTTTAGACACAAAGGACTCAAAATAAATTTGTTCAACTATACTATTATGACAACACGAACCACAAAATGAATGATTTTTGTGCTTAAGCTTAAATGATGACAAATAGCTTTGTTATTAAATATAGTTTTTATTAATCACTTTTAGACATAAATTATGAATTCCTATCGTCTTCCTGAAGTGCTTTTCAACTTTTAACAGTCAAATTGATTATACTATGATTATTTCATTAACACACCTATCTTCCTCATTAATTTTGGTTTCTAGTACCGCACACTTAATTGATGGATGTGTCTACTGAAAAGCTGTGTAACTTTTTATATAAGTAACACTATTATTACTGTCATTTCTTAGATCAGTGCTAATGAACCATTTCAGAACAAAACAAAAACGTAAAATAAACTTGGAGTAATAAAGTTCTCTTGTGTTTTCAGGGGGTCAAAATGGACGTGTACTTTAAGGATTAAGTGTAAACCTGTTATTTCTCCAAGAAGAGATATAATCAGGATGCCAATCTCATTATTGTGAGCCTCTTAACCTTTATTCTGGGGGGCATCCCTCTACAGTCCAGGATTTCCAACTCCTACCTCAATGCATATTCTAGAGCATCCATGCACAGAAGAAAAACATTCTTAATTGCTACCAACAACAACAAAACAAAACAGCAGCAGCTTCTTTTGAAAGAACACCTACAAAAATCATAAACCCTGTACATCATAAAGCAATCCCGCGTTACAACTGGACGTCTGGATTGCAGTTCATTGTTTCAAGCAACTGTAACATGGCTATCCTAGAAAGCCTGCCATTTTCTGACTATATAGCAGCAGCTGAAACAGGCATGTTTCTTAAGAAACCTCAGGTATTGAATTAAAAAAGAAGGCTGTGTGCATTATACTCATTTGAAACACATAATAAAAAAATGCCAAGGTCTAAATTTAATTTATTTTTGTCATTTAGAATACAATGGATAGATAATCATCTCAACGTGATCAGCCAAACATCTTTACTTTGCTAAACTGTTAAAGATTTTAATTATGCTAGCATTGGAGAGCATTGGTCTAATGAGGCGATGGACTCCAGAGAATCCGAGTGGTTAAGAACTGTGAAATGAGTCTGATAGGATTTTTTTATATTCACCGTGGATCGTTTGCATATCAAAGAGGAGTAAATTATTGCACAGCAGACCAATAACCTTCCCCGCCTTTCTGAGAGTAGCGTTAACAAAAACAGTTGGCCTCTCCCTCACAGTTCTCCTCGAAAAAGTCCAAACGCTCAAGTATTTGCAATTAATGTATATTTAAAGGAGGCTTCAGACGATACATTAAGTGGTCAGATAGTCTTAGAATGCATTCCTCATAACCAAGTCGGGTTTCTTCTCCCTTCATAAAAATCAAATGCCAATTATATTTTGATGGATTTTGTCCCAAATGAGCATTTAGTTATTAGGCATATTCAATTATTACTTGTCCCCTGAAATGAGACCTCGGAGGCAAATTAAACAAAAGGAAAGGTCACTACACAATCCTGTGTCCGGTTTTGCTGCACCTGGGCTATTATTTTCAAACACCCTGTGAAGTGACATGCGGGTTGTGTTTGGAGCTAAGAGGCCTGCCAGCGTTGTCTGCACACCAACAATTACCTGTGAATGAGGCTGACCCTCGGACCACTGTTTACTCAATTGAAACAACAGTGGATAGGTGTGTCGTCTGTTGATGATAGCATACTGATATAAAACCACACAAATCGACACCTGTTTTTATTTTCTAGGGAGCAACTATGTGAAAAGAACAAGCTGCCTGTTTTTCAGCTCAAACTAATTGATTTCTGGGTCAGCTGCATGGGAGGTGGGAAGACAGGAGGACCACAGTTGTAACAACTGTGTTAACACTTTCCCTCTGAGAATGGCAGGACTTTGAAGTTGTTTTAAGAAAGCTGTTTATCCAGCAGATTAAAAAAAAAAAAAAAAGACAAATGTATTCACCACTTGTTACATCTACAGAGTACATTAACACTACCCCACTTTCTTTTTAGTCCAATGGGCTAGCCAGTCCATTTTATCATATATAGGGAGAAATGGTAAAAAAAAAAAAAAAAAAAACAGAACTCACTGAGTGACAACAGAGGTACTTCTGGGTCAAACTTCAATGTGATAATTACCTTTAAGAACCTTCTCATCCCACTTACAGAGAGCCCGTCCGTCAAATCGCTCTCTCCATCACTGCTATGCCTTGTTAGTGATGTTAAGCTCTTAGTTCAATGAGTACTACCTACTGAAGGATGCTGTTACTTGACAGCCAAGATCTCATGATAGAATTAAGACAGATAAAAGGGAAGCTAGTCACTCAGACTAAATGGATATCAAATTTCCAGAAAGCAAGCACTTCTGCCAAAATGGCAGAGTTAAGAGTAATAGTACCAAGTTTAACAAATCTATTAGCAGGGACATAATCAAATAGGTAATTTTCTCCTATCGATGATTTACACTTTAAAAATTGAAAGTCCAGAATGATATTCAAAGTACATTTCTATATGAAATTACTGGTGCTGGAGAGGTCAGATGATTAAAGAGACTAGGGAGAAAAACAGGTATGCTAATTACGTAAAACAGAGAGAAGCCCCCTACTAATACCCTAAACAAAAAAATCCTTCCATTCTTAATATAAAACCTTCAGGAAAAATAAAGGTCTTCAAAATAATACTCTTTTCTCTATCTATTCCTCTATTCTGACATTTTCATACATATTTAAGGTAACTTAGCCAAGGCTATGAGCAGGTACGTAAAAGAATCCAATAATTTTATTATAAAGCAAGCATTACCAGCTTCATAAAGGCATAACCCTTGTGCCTTGCTACATTTCTTTTTCCAGGACAACTGGCCCCTTCATTAGAAAAGAAAATGCAGGCACAGGCTTAAAAAATGTATGTTGTGGGGACAGTTGACAGATTACTGTTCATGGAACTCAATTTTACAACCCAGGTATCACTGGCTCAAAGACAAACTGAGTTGATCAACCTTTTTTTGTCCTTGTACATCCATACCCAGGTGACCATGTTCAAGCAAGCAGAAAGTTGATTTAAACCTCATAATGACATCAGTTTTAAACCATCATCTCTCTGATAAAAAAAAAAAAAAAAAATCACGTGTAGTCCAACATGACTGAATTCTCAGGCCACTCTGCGCATGGGGTGGGTGGATAAAACCAATCTCCAGATCCACAAGAGATGGCAATGACACAGGTAGTTCATTTCACTGCAAGAACCTTCCTCCAGAAACCTTTGTATTTACGTTTATGCGATCTCGGGCATGCATATAGGCACCCCTCATATTTTAAATACGCTTCTTACTAATGTTGCGGGGCTGTTATAGCAGACTTGCTAAGCGTATCAATCAATGCCATGACTAGTGAATTGCCTACCAGCGTCACTGATATGTTACTGCCGAGATTACACTCCATGTATCACCACATTCATTTCTTTCACATTACACATGAGCTTGTCTTGTCACTGCCCAATTGCCCTCTTTTGGACAGCTTAACTGATGTGCTATAACAATGAACCTTAGTGAGCAAACTTAATAGTATAGGAGCGGTGGGAAAAGATGAGAGGTTAAGCTTGAGTCCAGTGGGTGTGTCAGAACAGCCTGCAGTGTTTCCAACAATAAACCTGAAGGTGTAATTAATGCATGATAAAACATTTTGCAAGCACAAAGATGCAGTAGCTGACTGTGTCCTTTCTTTTCCTTGCATTACTGGGTTACAAAATCTACTCTGACAGCAATGGAGGAGATGCTGGTTACGTATCAAGCATTGGAGCAATAATGGCAGAAATGAGAGGAGGGGCAAGAGCGAAGGTTAAGTGGGGAAAAAGTCCCGGTCTCAACATTAAAAAACAAAACAAACAAACAATGACAACAAAAAAACCCAGAAGGGACAGAAGCTGGGCGTGGCTGGTGCAACAGAGAACATTCAAATGCAGACATGCCTCACTGGATCCACTTTACACCAAAATTACTATATAAATGACCATCTCTGAAGCAACACTAAGGGTGGAGGAGGTTCTGCATTTTCAACCTTCTTCAGAAGGCAACTGAATCCAAGACACCAAAGGCTTCACCTATCAGCATTTAAAGCACACAAATACACACGTCCAAATTTATTAGAACTGAAAGGGCTTGGGGACCTTGAGGAGGCAACTATAACCCTTTATACCACGTAAGGATGGGAAATTGTATTTTACAACACAGGCATGCATGCCACTTCCTTCTCTCTCTTCTTTCTGGTTCTGAATAACTCATCTGCTTTCACATCACATGAGCGAAAGTTAGAAGCCCTTGAATCAAGAAAACTTCCTAAAAACAGCTCCAATTCCCATTTGTTCCTGATGTCCAACACCCCCGGAATCAAATATCAACTGTTTTTTAAAAGTAATTCGCGCTAAAGTCCATAACATCTTGTTACTTTCCAAAGAACCCCGGTTTTTTAAGAACTAGAGATGGAAATGGTTCCTGTTCTGATGAGTGTAGAATTAACTTGCTCAAATATCAAGTCAAGTCTTTCTTTAAAAAAAAAAGAACGCAAAAAGAGAGACAATCAACCAACCAACAAGCAAAAAACCCCCACAACTCTGGCTTTTGTAACAAAAAAAGATTGATTTTAACAGCTTATAGAAACATAAACCCAAATTTCTCCTTAGATATTAACAAAAAGGTATTTACAAAATACTACTAAGGTTTAAAATAGAACAAGTTACATGATATAAAGTATGTCTTAGAATGACTAATAAAAAGCATTTAAGAAAATTCATGTATGACTCCAAACTGAAAATGCTAGAGGGTTCAATTAAAATGCCCAATAAGTACTTAGTAGCATTTCATCCCCTTACTCCAAGATATGTGCAACAGTGGGATCTTTCTGCTACTGCTAAGCCTTCAGACCACCTAAGTCTTCATTTGGGCATCAACAAGTACTTGCACTTTTCCATGGTCCAACATGACCTCATTAAGCTTATTATTAAGTTTCCATATGCATGTTTTAGATGGACGATTTCCTTAATGATGAGCTGGAGTATACCAGGAGACCCTGCTGACCCCTGCCCAAAGCCTAACATAGCTGTGCCTTCTGGATAATCAGCACGTACCTTGAGCAATAGGTTGGAGGGGAAGGGCGGGCTGCCCGGGCTGAATTGTTAGAAGGCCTTGGCGTTGCAAAGACAGGAGGTGTTGTTGCTGTAACTGCTGCATCTGTAAAAGCTGCTGTTGAAAAGCCAACTGCTGGGTAGCCACCTGCTGTTGCTGTAAGAAATCAGGAAGAAAAAAAAGAATGAGATGACCACTTCCCAAGGTAAATGAAAAGTATGGATGTTTACAAACTCACCGTCATCGTCAAGAACTGAGAACGGTCACTAGTTTAGTCAGGACAGACCGTTTCACCCATGAAGAAGAGTGAGGGGTGAGGAGGTGACTGCTCTCACTGAGAAATAATTCTTTAATCAAGCCGGCTGTCCCTACAGAGTGAAAAGGCTGAGTTTTGTAGTCAAGACGTGAACTTCTGGACTTGGAAAGTTGTAATTATTCATGCTAGAAAGAAGTCGGCGTTACTCTAGTCTGGAGGGATTTGAACCCTGAACCTTCGAGGTGTAAAAGAACAAGCTGCCTTCCTCTTGCCTGCACCGGCAGAGGATTTTAACTACTGTGTTTATCACTTCTGACACAAATAAATGAGAAAAAATCAGACCTTTGAAGAAGAAAAACTTCATCTAATATTGTTAATTAGCCATGACAAACGATGAAATAACATTGTAAATCTTTCATAGAAACAGCCACTAGATTTTAATTACACACATTCATAATTTAGCAAACAACATCATACTTGACTGGGAGTGTTTAATTTGAACGTGACTTTCAGCTTCAGATGCCTTAACTTGGCTTTAGTATCAGAAACCCCTAGGTCTGGTGGCTGGTCTTGCTTCCCTCCACCCGCTCTGTTCTTGAAAAGAAGGGCTTTGCCATATGATAAATATCTTTTTGTTGACTGGACAATGACAGGAGGAAAACTTCTGTTGTGTAAAACATCAATACATCATGCCTGTGTTTAGCAGGCCTTGCTCCAGCCAAAAAAAATTAATGTAGATTTCCTTAGTAATTATCTGAGTGATAGAAAGATAATACAGTGCAGTAGTACAATAAATAGAAGGAAATTATCTAATATCCTTAATCTGCTAGGAATCATATCGAGGTGGAGGTCTTAGCCACATTATGGCTAACAACTATGAAAAGGAAAATTAACCCTTCCCAAACTGTAGCCAAAAAAAAAAACGTTCTTCAAGAAAGGAACAAGAGCAGCTTTCCTAATTCTGAGAATCATTCAAAATATCAGAGAGACTTTAGCAAGGAAAAAGACTATCCAACCCTTCCAGAGCATTATGTGCTGGTTTAATAACTATACAAACAACTGCACTCACTTGACCTAACGAACAACCTTTATCTGATACATTCATAAAATGGTATGTATATCAAGACCTTCTGACGCCAAGTTCAAAGGAAGAGAAAAATGGTGGTTTCCTTTCGATCTCCATGGAGTTTATTTCACAGTAAAAACCATCATTCTCATATTAGCAACCAATTTCAGACTTACTACCGTGCCACTGAGAAAGTTAATTGAGTTTCACTCCAAAAAACAAATTCTATACCACTAACAACAAAAATTTAAATAAATTTAAATGAAAAGCCAGTGTTTTCATTTGAAGAACAGCATGCATAAAATGATCCAATTGTTTTCACCCCTTCCCAAGTTATCACATTAATGTAAAACCCAATGATAGTTATATTCATGTCAAAATGATTTTTTCAGTTCTTCAACAGATATTAATTCACATTTTTTTAAAAAAAGGAAGGAAGAGAAAAAAAACAACACCGACATAAAAGATTGGGGAATTTGCGCTTCTTGAAGTAGAATATAAGGGGTGGGGGGAGTGCTCCAGGTTGGGAAGGGTGTTTCCTGTCTTACTGTAAATGAAATGTTTAAAAATCCTGTATTTATATAAAATGACTGATGCCTCTTCTGTTGTCTCTGCAGCCATCCCTAGGAAAAGCTCATGAAAGCGCTCCACGTTTGAAAAGCCAGGATATAAAAGTATACAAGGCCCATTGTCCAAAGAAAGAATTTAAAAGCAACATTGGTTGCCAAACTGTGCTCCCCACCCAGTTACCAAACACAGGATACGAGCCCGTTTGTTTACTTCTCACAATTGAATGCATACAAAAAAGGTCTCTGTGCAGTCCCCTCGACAGGTCAGTCGTCAGTGTTAAAATGCTAAAATGCCCTGATAAACCCTGCATTTCGGATCCCCTCCCTAGAGCTAAAGTCAAAGGTCTGTTTTCCTTTCTTCGGCTACTCCCTACTGCCTAACATAAACTGTCATAACTGCTCGGGACAAACGGCCCTTTTAAAACAATCAACTTAGTCTAGCTCACCCGCACAGGATGAGATCTTTCTTGTCGCTTGATTTAAAATTAATTCTGCCAGCTATTTTCCACACCAGTTCTGTCAAATATTAACGAGCAGTTACTTCAATAGCTGTACTGGGCTATATGACCCTCCTAGTACAAGAACATCTATCTTCTAAGGAAGGTTTTAGGTCTAACTCAGTCAATGTGGGGCCAAACTTTCTCAAGGAAACATCTCGATGCAACTTCAGGGAAAACAACAGCAAAGGTATATTGTTCTGGTCAAGGATTCAGTATCTTACTGCGGAGATAATCAAAAAGGAAAAAAGAGGAGGGGGGGAGAAACCTGGTGATACAAAATTATGAGCCACTAATGACTGGGGGATTCAGTAAATTAATACACTTGTTCCATCTGTCAACATCCAGGCTCAAACCTTGTTAAAATCATAACCACCAGTCCACATCGTGAAATTGATACCATGTGACTCTATTTCATTTTAGCACAAAAGGGCTACCACCTGCATGATAATTTCAGGAGACTACCCCCTTAACTCAGGAAAATAAGGATTTTCTAGCCATTGTTACAACAGGTCTCAGAGGCAAACCTACTGGCACAAGGTACACATAAGTGAACTCCAAGGAGACCCGTCTGCTGGCCTGCCTACTTCTAAGTATATTCAATGCAACACATTGTCTGTGTCACCTCTGCCTACGACATGGATGACAAAGTGTGACCACAGCAAACCTGGTGCTGGAAGACACAGACACGCTACCACAATGTCGCATTTTCTCCTCGGTCAGACACAAAGTACTCCCTTTTCTCCCCCGCCCCCTTCCCAAACTCAGACACCTCCATCATCTTTGTGTTCCCGAGATGCTCCCCTTCCTGACAGCAGCAATTTGGGAGAGTTAACTTTTATCCTTCCTTCTGCTGTGTAATTTTCCCCTTCCCATTTTTTTAGCTGCCCTCTGAGCTCATCTGAACCTTCATGTTCTCCCAGCATGCAGACGTGCATTCCAAACTGTGTCTAACAGACCAAATAAGAGGTTAATAAGAAGTGGCAACAGAAAGGAAGAACACAATCCCTGGTAACTGATAAGAATGACAGTGGCAGCCCTTTTTTGTTTGTCTTCAAATATAGAGTTAAAGATCTTTAAAAAACTAAATTTTGATGCCTTTGAAAAGAAAGAAGCACAAAATAACAACAGGGGGTTATTGCCTGCGAGCCACAGGGGAGAAACTCCATAATTCTTATTTTCCCTTTTGAAGGCTGTTAGAAACCTGATTCAAAAAAGCAACAGCAGAAGGGGAAACCTCTTGAGGCTGTAACCATTTCCTGTGATCATGCATAATGCGCTTCAAAAGTGGGTTTTTACCAATTCTGTTGATCAACTGCACCTCCTTCATATCCCTTCTTTTTTCTGCTGTGTTTACATCTGATGTGACTCAATGACAAGCACCGTCTGAGACTGTGAAACAGGCCTGTCATGTTGATTTATGGGTGCATCAAACCACAACTTGTCCAAACTGAAGCTCGCAGTTCATTAATTAGAGAGTTGTGACTTTGAAGTCAGCTTTCAGACTGTGGTTTTTAACATTTGGCTTAATTTATATGCTCTTGAATGTGGATCTCTAAGGAAAAAACTGAAATTCCCTTCTTGTCTTTGAACTTCTTTTGACCGCACAATAATCATTTCTTTGTCCAGAGTGATGCCTGCAATCCCAGAGTCATTAACGCGCATTGAACTGCCACTGATGAGTAAGCCCTGCTGAATTAGAAAAACAGCCAGCAAAACAAAGCTGAGAGCCTTCTGCACACTGATATCTCACAATTACATGCCTTCCCTCCCTGTGCCATTTCCATTTTAATTACTGTTAGTCCTGTAGATTTACATTTTAGACACTTTTTAATCTGTTCCCTTTTTTATTATAGCAGCACCCGGGAGCGCGCCACTGTGCTTAAGGTTGTGTCAGCATCTTCATTGAAATGCTTCCTCCCCTTCACCCCAAAACTGCCCCTACTCTGCACGGGTTTCCACCAGGCTGCTACGCTGGACTCCAGGGTGAAAACTTGGCAGGGCATGGAAAATGCACCCAGTTTGCGTTGGGGGAGGAGCTGGCAAGGGAGAGCCTTGGGTCATTCCCAGTGTGTATCATTACACTGCCTGGAATCCACATTTATGTGAGGGATGGGGATGCGGAGAGTATTCTGGTTAGACTCCTTCTCAGAACTAACAGGAGTGCTGCCTGCTGAAGGATGGTGAAGAAACAATTATGCGTCATTTATCGAATTATAAATTGTGTCATTCCAAGAAGAACAATCAGATGAAAAGAAATCCAGTCCACTGTACAAATGTGAGGAGGCAAGTTAAATCGGATAAGTTTGGAATGGGGAGAAAGATGTCAGATTAATGCATACATGGTACATAAATACTTACACAACTGACTGGGCCTCATCTACATGCAAGAAATTGTAAAGAAGGTGAAGCGGAAACACCCCCAGGATTTATCGTTTATGGGGCTAATGCTCTCATCTAACTGGGTGACATGGCACAATACAATAACTTACGGAAGCTACAAGGTATTGTGCGCATACTGTTATACGACACTGTTTTTTTCCTCAGAAAAACACAAATGATCCAAGCTTGACTCTTCTCTAACTTTAGTTCATGCTATCTGATATATGCTTTTAGTCATTACGATACGTACAACTTTCAAGATGCTTAAAAAAAAAAAAAGAAGGGGGTCTTTAATCCTGTTCTAACTTTTGTATTTGTTTGTCCAACTTTACAAGAAATTATCTATCCAATGGAAGAGGCCATCACCACACCCCCATACTCTCTAAACTGGGGGGGGGGGGGGGGGGGAATTTGAGTGTGTATCCAAGTAAAATTGTAGTAAAAGCACTTCACTTTCCTCCAGGTACATCCTGACTCTCAGCTGTCCAGTTTGCAAAAGTAGTACTGAAGGTCCTGTCCATGATCCCTCGCCCGTGCTCACACAAGGTACACATGCGGCAGTGTTATAAAATATGTGGCAGCGAGCAAACAGAACCCAGAAAAATCTGAGCAAAAACAGGACAATAACTCTCCGTCTGAAAGCTGAGAACCGATAGACTCAGCTGAGTTGTGCAATCATTTAAAAGATGAATGACAGTTTAATAGCCACTAGATAGTCCTCTGGGATCTGTGGTTTGAAAGTAAAATATGTATTGTCGGTACCTCTTTAGGCTGTTTTCCAGCATGTTGTTGTTGTAAAAGTTGAAGCTGCAACTGTTCCTGTTGTTTTTTATAAAACTCTTGAAGCTGCTGCTACAAAGGAAAGAGAGGACAGTAAGTAAGAGGGTAGGGCCAATCCACTGTCCCCTTTCAGTGCCATACACAAACGGTGACTGAAAAATAACATCCTTTTATCTGCAATAGCCTGACCTTTAGTTTGAAACTCGACAATAAATTCACGCACAACTGACTACACCTGGCATTATTGTTTGAAAAGTAATCTCCAAAATGAACTGATGAGAAACATACCATTTTCTACACAAACTAATTAAAATAAGGCAAGGAATGACCTTTGATTGTAACAACAAAGCCAAACTGCCCTTGCTGAGAAAGTCTGGTGAATCTCTACTGAGAGAAGTAGGCAGGCTTTCTAAATGATAGGGTTGGGCGGTATGGAGCGTTGTTCTGTGTGCGCATCAACAGCGTGAGTTGCTTCCTCCACGTGCTGCCCCCACCACCCCATCCCAGCAACTTCCACCACCATTGCACTGAATCTCCTCTTTCTTGTTCAGGTGCCCATTAAGTCTGCACAGTAGGGCCCCACGGCACCATGACAGCCGGGAGTTCATTCCAGCATCAGCATGCATGGAAGAAGTCAATCAACTCTGTGCCTTAAAATTAACCAACTCCAAAATGTTTCTTTATGTTGAGGGGGAAAGAAAAAAAGCTACCAAAAACTCTGTAAGCTTCTGAGTTGAAATGGGGACTTCAAGATCTGTCATAGTTAAACCTCTTCCCAGCGTGCGCCTCGTTTTGCTTTGATTCACACCTTTTGCAAGCCTCTGGGCTTACCAAATAAAAGAGTGTAAAGCCACGTAAGCCTAAAAGACCTTACTTGTACCAAGTCCAATTACAGCCCTAATCTCAGTCCATCGGGTCCTCCCCAGGCCCAAACCCTACTCCCTTTGTTGGGCTCCTTTATTTCAGGGAAGCGAATGTAACCATTACTTGAGGACCAGTCTGTGTCTTGCCTCACCCACCCTACCATGCTTGCTCTTCAATGGGAATAAGGGCGGCTCCATGGCGGGGGATTCTGTATGGAGTGATGGGCCTTGGGTTGTGTGGGATGCTGGAGGAGGAGGGACAGTTACCTGTTGAAGCATGAGGGCCTGCTGCTGCTGGAGGAGAACCTGGAGCTGCTGAGGACTCAGCACTTGTTGCTGGAGGATCTGCTGCATTTGCTGGGGAGTGATAACTTGAGGTGTCATCATAGCCACTGACACGGGAACCTAGAACGTTAATGAAGGATAAATAGGAAGCCAGGAAATCTCACGCACGCAGCCTTGCAGGTTCAGGCAGCAGGCTGTCCCCAGCCTGCTTCATGAATTCACCAATTCCCCACGCAAAATGCATTTATCCAGAGGAGATGCAGGAACAAATCCTATTTAATCTATTATGGAGTTTATTTTAAATAACAGAAAGAATAGGGGTTAAAAAAGAAAACAAACAAAATCCTGCCAGCACTAACAGGTATTCCAGGCCGTCTTGCAAGTAGACAAGTAGGAAAAGCCTAGTAAATGCTATCTGGAGTTAGAACAATCTCAACTTCTTATTAAGAATGAGGCTTCGGTCAAAATGAGCTGCAGAAGTTAATCCAAACTTACATTTTGTTTTGTGGAAGAAGGCAAACGGGAACTGATACTTCCACAACTGGAGCCAACACAATCCGCTACCTCCCTGCACAGTGATTTTGAGAACAATCAATGAACGCTTAGTCTTGTGGACAAATGAACCTTGGCCACACCTTCCGAACTTAAACACAGACCCTTCCTATGATGTCTTTTACCCTTCCTTATTCACTTAGCATACAGATGTCTCGATTCTTTCATATTATGTGCGATACCATTAAAAGCCACTTTCCATGACATTTCAGTGACAAACAGCTACAGTGATGAACTTGATAGCACTTCATATTTGCAACTGTTAACACGTTTCTGCACGGGCATCTCTGCAAGGAACCTGCACTCTCTATCTGAAAGGATGATGTCTTGTTCAGATAAAACACTGACATTAAAATGACAGGCTGTCTTGGCCAAGGTTACACAAATTGTATTCAAGCGGATACCTAATAACAATGCTATGAATTCTGCAAGCTTTCTAGAATGTAATTTAGCTATTCAAAATAATCACTGCACTTGTGTTTAATTTCCAGACTACATGAGAACCATTTTGTCAGTCCCCGTAATGCAAGCAGACTATTTCATGAAAAATCACCCCCCCTACAAAAAAAGATAAGGAAAGAAAAAACAATGAAAGACAAAACCCATATGTCTTCTGATAGTAATATTTAAGCATCTTACTTTTCTTTGGTTTCTAATCAAACATGTGACAGCAAGAAGCTAGAAGCAGTAAAGGATATACTTTGTTAAAAAGGATCGGCTGTCATCTCATGTATTACAATAAAAGGTAATAACATGTTTTGCACTTTGCCTGTGTGCCACTTTAAAAAAAAAAAATCTGGCAGACAATAGCTTATCAGAAGATAAAAGAATTAAAAAATCTTTCAGGGGAGCAGTAAGCAAAAGGGAGAAATGCAGTATTAATTTTATGTAACATAATGTCTTAATATGCAGTTTATCTTGACTTTTTCACATGATTTGTCCTGTCATTTGCATAGCGAGCTCTCATTCCTAATTTCACAGTCATTATGCACTGATGTCCTGATTTCTCAGCATCACTAATTTTGATGAACTAAAAATGGTTCCTGAAGGTCAGATTCATGTACAGTGAACATTCTCCACTGTTGTTGTGGGCATGTTTTGTGTGGAGGGATGTTTATGTGCAAGTTTTGCATTGCTTAGAAAACACTGGCTAGAACACTTGAAAATTTCATTAACCCAGCTCTGGAAGGTCATCAACGAATTCCTCCTATTGCGGTGGACTTTTAAGTATAGATGTAGCTACGCTGTAATTTAAAACAGATGGGCATGTCTGGATATTTTTATATGCAAAAAGGGACAGATGTATATGGATGGCTAAATTATCCTTTTAAAAAGATGCTTTGCAGCACAAAATATCACCAATGACTGGCACAGTGAACTTGCAGTAAGTCTAGGGTAAACACCAAGAAAACATCATCAAAACACCTAACCATCTACAGATTAATTCCAACTAGTCTACTCTGTCCTTTCTATAGAAGAAACTTTCTGAATTTTTAAATATGGGTTGGGTGCCAATCACTATCTCTTGAGCTGCTAAAGCCAATCTGTCACAAGAGAAGTTTACTATTCCTTGAGAGTTGCATCATCACATGGGAGGTTTGATTAGGCAAACAAAAGAACCATGTTTAAGGTTTCTTTTTTCCTCTGCATTTCTTGGATTATGTACAACATAAATATTCTTGAGCCAAATTTCTGACGGTGATGAACAGGAAAACAGACAGGAATAGGGTGGCGTAAAGTATAAGCTGGTAATGAGCATAAATTTAACAGAGGTATAATAGATAGCATCACAGACGCAATCTCCTGGGCACAATTTTTAAAAGATCTGTGGAAAGTCTATGCTAGAAAGGTACGTAAGAGAACTTTTGGGGGTGATGGAAATGTCCCATATCCTGAGTGGGGTGGTAGTCACATGGTTCTATACAACCGTCAAAACTCTTCTCTTTGCACAATTAAGATGAGTGCATTTTATTGTCTGTAAATTACATCTCAACAAAAATAACTGTAAAGGTATAAAAAATATGTGAAAAGAGTTTGTAGGATTGTTTTTTATTTTACTCTGGTAAAATTGTGTCTCTTCTTAAATCAGAAACACCACTGTCCCTTAATTTTCAATAAAAAAGGGGACCAAGGACTGACAAATACAGATAATGCATAAATCCTTACATACAGCCAATACGTAGTTTAAGTCTCCCTTTCTCATAGTTAGTCATTTTTTGTAGTTCTGTTACAGAACAGGAAAATGAACTTGAGTTTCCCTTTTTTCCCTTTGGACATTTTGATGGAGGTGCTGATGAGTAACAAGATGCTTAAAGAAGCAGGCACAGCCAAAGGAGGCAAAGAGGCAAGAAGCCCCAGTAATTCTCCAAACTGGATGATCGGCCTCAGAATAATCAGAAGTGGGTTATTATATCCCGATGGCCTTAACTTTACCTTTACTATCTGAAACCACATTTTCACACCAGTTAGCTCTGGGCCTCCAAAGTGGGCTCGGGCTTAATTTATAAATGTAATAAAACGGAGATTTCCTCAAAGTTTCTGCTCCGACATGTCATGAAAAGAGCTTGGAGAAAGCTTTAACAAACATGTTCAAATGGACAGGAAACCATTGTGGGGTAGAAAAGGAAAAAAAAAAAAATCTGAGCACATGTTAAGGCTTTAAATAGTTAAGAATTATAGTCTATATATCCACTCCCTTAACTCCCAATGTCCAACTTTTTCATGTAGCTAGTCCCTACTAATACTAGGAACCAAAGGGCATGCAGTACCAGCGCGAGGCTATTATAGCCCACACTTTATTGCCCATTACTGCTGAGGTCATTAGCGGCAAGAGTGATTGTACCGGTCTTAACCTATTGATCACTGTAACTACTATCATTTAATCCTGCGTTGAAGGTCTGGAAAGCAGCTAAAGGCACACAAGAGAGAGTGCTTTAGCATTGAGAAATATGGCCAAAGCTTAGAAATTACACTTTGATTCATAAAATCTAGCCAGTGGTTTAAATCAATAGTATTTAAAACAGTCATGTGAGTTTTTAAGTACATCGCCCTAGTATTTATGGGCCCCTCTTTGAGACTACTCAGTCAAAACTAAACTTTTTTTTTTTTTTTTTTTTTCCCAATTGCAGGTCATCTACCTTACCCTCCTTGAGATAAAAGCATGAATTTCTGATGTTTTGTGTGCTGCAGGGCTCTTGCCTTAACTGGGAGTTCAAGCTAATTCTTGATTTCTTGCTGAAGTGACAATTTAAATATAATGCCAAAAAAATTATATCCCCGATACAATAACTGCCTTAACTGTTTGAGTATACAGAAATGAGTATGTTTTATGAGTTAACAATGAATCATATAAGGCAATTCACGAAGAACTAGAATGCTTCTGTCTAGCTGCCTTCAGGGATCAGAAATTCAAATTAAACTTCTGGCAGACATTTACAGAATGCTAGCATACAAAACTAAATTTAAAAACACACACACAGTTAACACTCTTTGGTTTAGTTTGAAGAGGAAATCGTGAATTAAAAAAACACACCGCATGATATACTGTTGACTGATACCAACTGGGTGTGGCCAATCCCAGGTGCACACAAACCTGCGGGAATGGCAGAAATACAGCTGTGCTAGGGACATCGGCACGCTGCTAGTATGGGCCTGCTGCTACCTAATACCAGCAACTAGGAGAATGTCGTTAGCAAGCACTGACAACTGCTGGTAAAAGCCCATACGTTGCTGTGTAAATTCTGCCTGTTACAGTTCTCTTTCGCTTCAAAATGACTGCATCATCTGAATGCTGGAAGATGATTAAAATAATAAGCTTTATTATTTTCTTTTCTCCCCAAGGGAAAGTAGGTGATGGGAAGGGGGAGAAAAATCTAACAAGCAAATAAACAAACAAAAAAACACCCATAGTAACAATACTTGGTTCTAATCTAGGATACAATGGAAGGAATTGGGTGGGAGGGGAGATGACACAATATAAATACTGAAAATAACATGTTATCATTTTTTTCCTTTCTCTTTAGTTTACACTTAACGACAAATAAATCCTGCCCAGTATAAATACATACACATTTAGTACATCAGCATCTTCTCGTAACTGCTGTGTGAACATACAGTAAAAATGAGAAGATAAAACATTTTAAATATGACTTGATCTCCATTAATCTGGATTAATAATTTAGAAATTATTTTTAACCTCTGGACATTGATCACATGTATGTCCCGGGAAACTTGTGTCCCTTCTAGACTTCAGATTGTGTTTGAGGGGTAACTGGCCAGGTTAGGTAATGCTACCTGGTTCATCAAATAACAAGAGCAATACAAATTAAATTAGAGGTCTCCAAGACAGCAATGACAAAACAAAACCAAGAATATGGTTTCCTAAAAGAAATAGAGAAAAAAACCTAACTATGCCAAATTTTATATGACCTATAGAAGCTAGCCCATGTAAAAGAAAAATATCCCCCTCCCATAAAAGACAACAGGAAACAGTTTTCATAATTAATAAGCCAAAGGAGACAAAATGATACATTGGCAAACAGAAAAGTTAGGAAGCTTGTATCGACTGTACCCCACACACACGTATGTACAATGCAAGACAGCTGTATCATAGGGTAATGAAAACACATTTCTGACATAATATTTCAGTCTTCAAAAAATAAAAAAGCATGCTATTCATGTGGAAAGTATAATTCTGTTTCATTATGGAATTCTGCTTTTTGTAGAACTCTTTTCGACTTAGCTATTTTGCCACAATACTGTACAACGCATTAAGGCAGGTAATGGTTATTAATGCAAAATCATCTAAGTAGTCAGTCATTAGCATAACTGTTCTCTCAGTAACAATACAACCACCTATTAAAATTTTAGAAAAAAAAAGTCTCTTTAAAATGCAATTAGCATTTCATTTTTTATCATTTTGTTTATTACATGCTATCAAGAAAGGCGATCTTTCTTTCATGATGGAATTGTATGGCCAAGACTTGCCTGCCAACCAGGAATTGTTTCAGGTTACCTACTCTAACAGGCAATCTCTAGCAAAGCTCTCCAAGCTCTTCTTTGTCTTTAAATGTTTAAAAAGTGGCAGAAATTCATATTTGTTTACAGCAGGGGCATTAGTGGAACATCAACTGCTCTTCTCTAACACTTTCCATGCATACAAGGTTACTCCACTAAGTACCAACATAATTGTTTTCAGCTCTAATAAATGTAGGCTTCATTTGCAGAAAAATGTAAAGTTTACATAAATTAAATAGCTTCTCCTATTAGTGATTGTTAAATACAGGAAACAATGAAAGCTACACATGAAAATAATCATCCAGTAAGCACTGATCTTTTCAGCCTTAAAACTATTATTATTATTTAAATCAAGAAAAAAAAAATGCCTCCTCTTTCCTTCCTCAACCCCTTTCTCCTGTAGGTGGGATGGAAAACAATTTAGTGCACGTGAATCAAACATGCTATGACATTTTATATTAACAATAATAAAAATCTTTTTAAGTGCTGCAAATAGGAGGGGGAGAACTATTCCTCTTCAGAAGGTACCTCAGAAAATAATTCTATCCACAGATCTTTAACTCTTGAAGAGCAAATGAAGAGGCCTTGGCTACATTAATTATCTTACATGGAAGCATTATTCAAAAATAATGAAAGAGACAGCAACTGTATCAATCCTATTTGAGACACATACATTAAAAGGAAAGATGGCTTGTAGATACAGTTTTACATCAACAGCTACTACGAAGTGAAGACAAATAAAATGTTTATCTTTTGTGAATAAAATATGTCCCTAAGACTGAAAATTACATTTGTAGCTCTGCTTTCTTCAAGCTTCAGCCAGCACAGAAAAGGTCATAGAGAGCCTAACTTTAAATATGTATTTATTTTATATCATTGGGTGATGGAGGGGGGAAAGCTACAATTGAACTTAAACATGCAGGTAGGCCGAATCTGGATCATTTCAAAGTTTTATATAGCTTTACACAGGATGCAATCACTTCTTTATTTTTTACAATTACAACTTAAGTTTCCCAAATTATGCAGTTTCTCATGCCTATTTCCAACACTTTCACCTTATACCTCACAGTTAAGCTAAGGGGTGCAAATTAGATTCTAATCAGAAAACATCAGTTGCTTCTTTGACAATCTTACCATTCACTGATTTATTTCTAATGAAACAAAGCCCAACCAAAACCTCCCTAAGTGTTAAAGGTCAAAATACACTCAAAAATGCCTAGTAAAATCAAGGCAAATGAGAAACCCGTGAGGACCTGCTTCATAAAGTGGTGTAACAATTAGAGTAATTGTACAAAAAGCCATCGTCAGGAAAAAAAGTAGAAGAAATTAAGCTGCCATAACTGTAACAGGTTAGCAGAAAAAAATAAAAATTTAATGTATTCTCCCGTGTCATCTTGTTTTGTCAAGACATCAAATAGAATTGGGAAGTACAAAATAACAAGCCCTTGAGAAATCACAGAAGCCGACCTTTTTGATGTTGTTGATTTACCTTGTTCTCAGTTATTTGAACAATGATGTTTCAGATTTCAGGGCAAGATAAAGCTTAAAAATTAAAACATGATACTGAGGGATTCTAACAAGTGCACCATAACATTTAGCCTGCATCTTCATTGATTAAGCTGCTTTTATAACTGGATTTGAAAATGAAGCACAATGCACGGGTTCGATATTCATTTTTCTCATTCTAAATTAATTTCACTTCAAACAACTGACAGGTTGGAAGAGGGCCTCGGAGAAGATTATTTCTACAACCAAAAAGTAGCAGTCCAGTTTACCTCTGCCCAGATCATCCAAGTCCCCACAATCCATTGGATTGTTTAGATACGAGGTACTTGAGTTTTCTTTTTTAAATGAGAGAAAATAAAGCCAAACGTAGAATGCCATTTATGGGAGGAAAATATTATACGCTATGAATCGCCTAAGACAAGTATCCAGAAATATCATGCTGCTCCCAAGAAAACGAACCTTTCACCAAACAAAAACAAATTCAGCTTATGAAGTTAAGACCGTCCCCAAATGTAGCCACACAGGTACACATAAAGCTACTCCACTCCCCTTCTTCGCCCTGAGAGATCGACAGCTCATTAGCAGCGTAACTCCTAGCCTGATATGCAATATTATATACAAAGATAATCACGAGACAGCTTTCTAAAGTTTCTTATGTAGGCAGCTTCTTCTACCAGAGTATATATATAAAACAAAGCATGCAGTAGTTAAATGCATCTATTTAAAAGGCATTCAAATAACCCAGTATTCGCAATCACTAGCAGATTTTCTAAAACCTGAACAGTCAGTAAGCTAACGATTATAACATTTGTCATTAAATTCATATTTTAACATCTAATACTCTGACACTTTAGATATTTATTTATCCCAACCTTCTCTGGTCAACTGTTGCATTATGCCTCGCGTGTAATTACACTCAACAACCTACCTAAACTGGATTCTAACTGGCCACTATTTTTGCCACTTACTAAGAACAGTTTTAAGGTTCCCTTTAGTGATGTTAGTCTACAACTAAACCACAAAATACATTTCTTCCAATTTCCTTTTTTTTTTTTGCCACTTCAAATTAGACTGAAATTTTAGTATCAGCTGAAAAGCTGGTCACAAAATTCTCTCCTGATCGTCTCAGAAACATAGTAACTCAAACAGCACTTCGGCCACATTAGCCAGGCAAATCTGGAATTCTGTTGCTTTTAATTAATCTGGATTTTAATTTCACTGTATCTTGCAATTGTGTGGAGGATGGCTGAAAAGTTGCAGAACTGGTCAGTGTCATGAAAGAGTTTATCTTTCTGGTGACAGCTCCTGACAACGTGCAAAGGCAAGGCAGCAATGGTGAGGGGATTTTTAAGGTACATTTAACTGCAAACAACAACAAAAAAAATTTCAAACCAACCATTCCTATACGCTTTCTGATGACTTATGGTTTACCAACTGAGCAAGGTTATGCAACACTGCATGCCTTTAGATGCATTATTTGAGCTCTTTGAGATTTAATTAAGATCACAGCCGCTAAAATCCCTGTCAAATGAAAATTCAGAGAAGACAATACACTATATATCCTCATGCAGAATGTTTCCATTCCGACCTCTGAAAAAATATGCATTAATCCGTATTTCTATGGCTGCAGACACAAGTTCACTAATTTTGTTTTCTTTTGACACTTAGGTTGTTTTCTATTATATGTCACGAGATCATTCCCTTCCAGGGAGAGAAGAAAAAAATCAAGAGTGAAACATGTTGCAGAAAAGGCACTTGACATTATTATCTGACATTATCATAGCTTTGCTATGATGTCATCACATTTTCATATAATCAGCCCATGCTTAGAAGAGCTTCACTTAAAGAACTATGTTTATTAAAAAACAAACAAAAAAAACCACACAATGCAAACTGCCAGTTCCTTCAAGGAGGCCTGCTTGCCTTGAATTATTCGGATTAAATAATTGGCATGTCATGCTTCTCATTTCCTTAATAACCAACTTTTTGTCAGGCAAACTGAACATTCAGGGAGGAAAGTTCTTAGGGCAAACAGATACGAAGTCCAATACTTTCAATCCATAAGTAGTCCTTAGAGTAAAAAAAAAATACAAATATATATTTAATAGATTTTCCTTATACATTGGTATTGCCCCATATCATTTTTTCAAGAAAAAACATACGTTGTGTGGCCTCTTACCTAGTCCAGTGTATGTTCATTTGCATCATCTTAGTATTTGGTTGCTTATCTCATGCCTTAGAAATGACAGGTGCTTGCAGTCTCAATCTTGACAAGCCACTACACAAATAACTGTCTTGCCTGAAAGGGCTAATGCAGTACTAATGAACAATAAATCAACTTTGATTATCAAGTGTCAGCCCAATCCGTTTTCAGTTCAGCTCTATCACATCCTAGAGCAAGTCAGTGTCCCCGGGTAGGCAGTCTGTATTTTGGTTTCATTTTTACACACTTCTCTCTGAAATGTGTCAGGCAGCCACAAAGAATCACATAAACTAGAAGTAGACCTTTTTCAACGTATGTGAAGGGTATCAATTAGGAGAATGTGGTCTCTCTCTTCATTTGATTTAGTCAGTCTTCACATCCAAGAAAGCTTTACTTTTTTAAAAAACAAAAACAGCAACACATTAAATCTTCAACTAGAACCTTAACATGATTATGTTTAAGGTCTTTGACGCTGGCGTGCTAGCTTGAACACTATCACATAAACCACCTTTAACTGCACAGACACATTCCTCTCTGAAAATCTATTACAAACAAACAAAAAGCAAAACAGGGCCGCTTTTAAAATATAAACTTCACTTGCTTTAAAAAAAAAAAAAAAAGGCTTCTTTAACACTCACTTCCTAATGATAAAATAAATGTAACTTTTTTTTTTCCTTGAGCAGATTAGTCATTGATAGTATGATTCACATTTCCTGTTATCAGGCTTAATTTTCCCCCCCAAATGTGTCACTTTCAGAATGTTGGAATCTATGGAAATTAGGTGATTTGCATTTTTAAATTGGCTTGATTAGAACATTTGGTCTGCTTGGACAAGAATCTAAAATTATTACACATTTTAGTTTCAACTGTCAGGTCTTGAAGGAGTTAATCCCAAAGAGGAAGAGTCTATATGTACTTTGCTCTAAAACTTTACCACCCACTTCCTAAAGGTCCCCTCCTTCCCATCACACTCGGGGGAGGGGGGGGGGGGAGTCTCGTTTCCATTGCCCCGTCTTACATGCAGGTCTGACAGCTGAGTTAGCTACGTTCAGAACCCGTTTAGACGGGAGTACCCGAGGCAATTCCTCAGACTGTAGCACGTCCAAACCCAAACTCCGCTCACTACTTAATTAACCAGCTAAATAATGCAACAGGGGCTCAGAATCCGCAACCTGCCGGAGTGTTCCTTTCGCCCGCCTGCCTGTTTCTGTTTGCAGTTTTATCCCCCACCCCCACCCCCGACTGTGTGCGAACTCCTTAAATTTGAACAGCTAAGCTGAAAATAGCCCAGACAGATATAGAAACAAACTATCAGAAGCAAAGAAACAGCCACACGGGTTACACTGATTGAAGGCTCCTTGTATATTTCACACGCTCTGAAAGTGACATAAATCACACCCCAGATACGTCCCCCGAATGGAGCGATGGCGAGGGCTTTACCAAAGTGGCAGCGTGAAGGCCAGACAAGCAGAAAATGAATCGCAAACGAAAGGGGGGTGGGGTGGGGGGGACGAAAACCAGAGAGAGAAGGGAAAAAAAAGCAGGACTTCCTCCAACTCTCCACTTCACCCCACCCATGAACATTTAAAAAGAGAGAGAGATAACGAGAGAGAAAGGGAGAAAAATCTCTCTCTCCAGGACCCACAGGCCTGTAGCTTCTTCTTACCGTTCCACCCCCACTTCCACTTCCAGAGCGCAACTTCTACCCAAGTTGGTAAACAACGATTATTATTATTTTCTGTTTGTCAAGACAACTTAAAAACCTCCGGGAGCTCCTGCCTTCCCCCACCAAGGCCCCAGGAAGCTGACACCGTGGCGCCCCGGGAAGGAGAGCAAAACGGCAAAGATCAATCTGAGTGACCAACCTGACACACTCCATGTAGCCGCCAGGCGCGCGGAGCCGGCTCGGGGCGCCCGCGCTGGGCGGCCGTGGGGTCCGGCGGCCTCGGCGTGCAGCGGACTGCACGCGCGCAGGGCGCTCGGCTCGCGGGCTGACAAGCCGCGCCGCCGCGCCCACCGCCCCGCCCTGCTCCACCAATCACAACCCGCCTCCAAACACCCCGCGCCGCCGCGCCGCGCCCCACACAATGGGCTCCGCGCCCCGCGCCCCGCGCCCTCACCCCTGCCCCCTCCGCGCGCGCGCGGCAGGTGAAACCACGCTCTTGTGAAATCGTGCTTTTGTCTCCAGAGCAACTCCAGTTAATTGCTGTTAACCCTTTGACCTGCCTCTGGCTGGTGTCTGGGAAGCCCGACACAGAGCGCATCACTCCTTCTGGCCGGGACCGCCTGTTGGGGGCTTTTTGTTTGGTTGCGTGTTTGTTTCCGTCTTCAGAACTGACAAAGAGTTGTCCTAGCCCTTAAGAAAAGCCCGAGGGGCAAGGAGGGAAACCAGCGCTCCAGGCGCAAAACCGACCGCTCCAAGCAACTGTTTGAAAATCGGAAGGGGATGCGGGGCTTCAAAGGCAGCGTGGAGAAGTGCTTTCCTAGAAAACGGCCTTTGGAAGAGAACTTTCGCTTCACGTCGATGATTGAACCGAGCCTTAGCCTGTCCCCACCCCCCACCCCCCTTTCTTTTTAAGAGTCAGGCTCGCCAAAGTGTGCTTGTGCGCGCAGAGGAAAACTAAGCCGCCACGGGGGTTGAAATAAATAACCAAACGCGCCTCGTCTCTGAACCAAGCTACTTCCGCTCTAGAACGACAGCTGCGGCCGAAAGCATCCGCCGCACGTTTGCTAAGAAATAATTCTTTACATTCCTTTCTTATTTATGCAACAACAAAAGCAACTCTCAACAGGCACTTTAAGATGACCTCTATTAGAAATGGTCACTGCTCTGTAATGCTATTTACAGCTCAGTACAGTGTTAAAAAAGTCACCAACATCCTAAACTTTGTTGGCTCAACTGGCACCATTCAAGTGCCAGGTTAATGTCAATTTCGGCAGCTCCAGAAATCACTATTTCCTATGCTCAAACTTCGAGAAAAACTTCCGGGCCTGTATGTATTTTTAAAAAGATTCCCCAAACCAAAACCAAAAATATTTTTATTTTCTTCTCAAAATATTTGAGGAAAAGTAATGATATAAACTATGATTATCTATTTTCCCTTAACTGAAGAAGGTGCTACTGCCATTTAACAACAACAAAAAGGCAATAAAGCCTAACCTAGTAATCCAGGAGTTTTACTTGAAAGCATTTTTCAATTTGAGGCGTATTAAATGGAGGTTACTAGGAACCAGAAAGCATATGGGTAATATTTCCAATCAAGCAAATGCCTGAATTTCAGACAATTTAATCTGGCTGCAGAAGAGACAAAAACCGACTTAGGATCCGCTGTTAAATGGGTACAGCACTGATGGTTCTCCACCCTAAAGTGTTTTTGTGTCAAACAACAAATTTATTAATGAGACTTTTTCAGGTCACAAAAAAGTGACCCCACCCTCTCATAAATATTTAAGAGACCAGGGGCATTCTTTTTGGGGGAGAGGGGCTTTAAATCTGTCAGAAGTCCCAGGAATCAGTTGAGTTCTCACTCTTACAGAGACAAGGTGCTTTTTGGGGAGGGAAGGGCAGGCCCCAAAGGGAGAAAATAAAAATATAGGAAGTTCTCTAACCAGTGCACAGCAAGAAAGTGGAAATGATCTTTTCAAAATACACAAGTGGGTTTGTTGTTTTCCCCAAGGTCTTAAAAATAGTGTGAGATTCAATTTCCATGAACAAAATCGGAGTGCATGTTGAGTAAGCAATTCATTTTTCTTTAGAGACAAGCTCTTCATAAGGCACCCATGAAATCCAGGCATGCTTTTATGAGTCGGACTACCTCCTTTTTAGGTCAGTGTTTATCTCCTAATAGTCTCTAGGAGCATCAAAACAAACAATAAACAAGCAAACAACAAACATTAAAGGCTCAGTGACCCAGCTGTGGAGATGAGCCTTACGCAAAATAATGAGACAGTGATGCAATGCAGTGGTTACACAAGTACTAAATTGTATGGTGGCGGCTTTAGGCACCATGGGACCAGAGAGAAGGGGGAGATCACTGGGCAGGAGAGGTCTGGGAAGGCCCTTTGAGTAGGTGGTATTTAAAGGACCAGTGGTTTGGAAAAGGAGGGGACGGGGAGTGGGTGACAACATGGGAGGGGAATGGCTTAGTATGCTAACTCAGAAGCCACCTGGAGCTCATCCCACCCTCTCTCCAAACAGACAGATGACATGGTGACTCAGACTCTTTCTAGGCAAGAAAATGTACCATCAGTTGATAAACCTAGATAAGTTATGTATGTCAGGCCATTTTGGTTAAGTCTGGATTCTCAAGGTCTCTTTCCATGTGCCCTGTACTTGTGATTCTGTGAGAACTGGAACCTTCCACAGTGGAGTACACTAAAGAACGTTAAAACCTGCAGTGAATTAGATGACTCAGTCAGTGCCATTTATTCATTACCCAGAGTGCCAGATCAATATAGAAAGGCTGGATCAGAAAGACCAAAAAAGAAAAAAAAAACCAGAAAACAAAAAAGTGAGGAGGAGAGAAGAAAAAGAATGTGGACCGTGGGGGCTTAAGAATGGATTCTTAGCCACAGTGTCTTAGTTGTCAAAACAATTATGTGAAATATAAATTACAATCCCCATTTTACAGAGGAAGAAACTGAGGTTCAGAAAGGCAGTGATTTTTTCCCAAAGAATCAAATAAACCCAGCACCACAGGCCAGAAGGGGCAGCAGATACCGAACTGTTAAAAGAAAAAGAGAGGCAGTGATCATATAAAATGAGTGCTAAAAAACAGAAAGGCTAATGTTTAAGGAAGAGTGAAGGAAATGCTGAATACTATACTTAAAAATATTTTTGATCCCACATCCTAACACCCACAACAGATACAGCTCTTGTTCAAACACCACATATTAAGAAACCTGTCAGTTGCTAAATGAGTCCATCATGCAGCTGGCTGTGCACTTAAGAATAGATTACTATGATCCTACACCAGACTCTAACCACCAAATAACACACCTGGGACTAAAATCATGTATTATATTTGGTTCTGCTGAGCCTTCGCCTTGAACACAGAAGGAAGTGAGAGGTTTTACTGCCCATTCAGAGCAGAGAACAGAGATGGGATGTATTAAAGGAAGAGTCAAAGGAGATATCTCGTGAGGGTATAATTCCCACACACTGGTGAGCTGCGTGGTGGGAAAGCAGACACAAGCAATGGTCCCTGGCCCACTTGGTTCTCAACTCCAGCTGAGGTCCTGCTTTGTCAGGGAAAAAAAAAAGTTGCCACTGAGTCAATTCTGACCCATGGTAACCACGTGTCTCAAGAGTAGAACTGCGCTCCATAGAGGTTTCGATGGTTGATTTTGGGGAAGTAAATCACCAGGCCTTTATTCCAGGGCACTTCTGGGTGGACTTGAACCTTCAACCTTTCGGTTAGCAGCCAAGTGCATTAACCCTTTGCAGCACCCAGTGACTCTGCTTTGCCAGAAGCTACTTGGAAATAGCTAGGGAAAGGACACATGAGCGAACACGAGCCCACATTATTTCTAGCAACATTGAGAGTGGGAGACCTGCCCAGGTAAAAGACAATTATGGTACCATGTTCTCATAGGAAACCAGCTCAATCTCTGTTGCTAGAAAGTTGACCTGCCATGATGAGCAAAATAAAATTTGATGGGTTGAAAAATCAACTGCATGATAAAAGATCACAACCTTTAAATCAAGTTAACTATTTTATTCCAAACAACACTTGTATTAACACCTATTTCCTTTCCTTTTTCCAATTAATTTAGTGGCGTACCCAGAACATATTCTAGTTTGACAGAATTTAAAGAGATTTAACCAGATGATTCTGTTGCTAGAGAGAAAAAGCTGAAGCAACAGGAATCTAAAACTTAGGCTCCTCACCCCACCACCGTGCTTGATGGTTTACCCAGGGAAGCTTACCTCTCCTGAGGGAACGTGACTTTAGTATTTCTGACTCTCCAAAGACCTGGAACTGGGCATCCAATTAGTTACTAAACTGCAACAGCAACACCCGATTCCTGAGATTTGGACATCTGTCTCCAAGAAACCACTGCTCCATCTTGACTTAAGCAGTATTTTACTTAAAAATATAAATTAATACATCATCCATCTACAGGGAGCTAAAGTAGTGAGCTCCAGATCAATACTGTTTATGTCAGTTATGTCTATGTTGACAATGAAGCTAATTATTTTGTTTTTCTTCTGCACCTGCTAGTTTGGCCAAGGGAAAAGATAGAGTTCTCACTGTTCCATAGGAGTTTAAGTTTCTCTTTATGACATCCTCCAAACTGCCATTCACATCATCATTTAACGTAACATTTTATAACGCCAGTGTTCCTGGTTAAATTATATGTACACAGTGTGACATGTCAACATTCAGGTAACTTATGAAACTGATGGGGTACATGAGCTATGGAAAACATTTACCCCTCCCCCTGCAAAAAAAACACAAAACACAAAAACCCTCATTCCAGATGTAAAGACATTAATGAAACATCACAGGTAAACACCACCACGTGTGGAAAAGAAAAATGGCAACAACCTGTCCTAACTCTCCATCTAATTAACAGTAATAAATTACCTTCTCATTTATGACAAAACTATAATTCCTTGTTTTAACATAATGTAAAATTTATCAGTGAAGTTAGAACAGACTACATGGAAGTGTGCAAAGTTCTCAAAAAGGTACATGTTTTGGGGCAGGAAAGCACTGCCCAAAGAACTTAACCCTTCAAGTAGCAGGAAAATTTAAAAAAAAAAAAAAAAAAATCAGCACTACCAAATGCAACTTATTATTTCACCTCCAATCAGTGACGACATTTATGGTACGCCCCGCATACACATGCAAACCCTGGATTTTTAAACGACAACAACTGGGGCAGTGAAGGGGAAAGAAAATATGACGCTTGGGGGATGAAATTACATTTTAATATTTTTTTAACATTTAATTATGTAGAAATTGCTGAGTATCAGATAAAGGCAAGTGACCACCTTTATTTCATACAGTCAGCTTTTCCGGAGACCTGTGGTGTGCAGCGGGCCTGCAGAGAGGCACACGGAGCTTGTTCCATCTTGCCCTCTGCACAAAGCTTCCAGCTCTCCCTCCCCTCCACCCCCACCCTCCTCTGACCCTAGGTTGACACACCCTCTTGTCAAAACCCTCCTTACGCCTGCCCTCTGCTGGTAAACCCGCCAGGATTAGAAAAATCTGACTACCTCAATTTATTCAAAAGACAACTTTTAAAAGCTGGAAAGAGAGAGGGCATGCGAAGAACTGCTAACTGGAACATATAAATTAAGACACTTAAAACTGGGGGAGGGGAGAGGGGGCCTGCTGGTGAAAAATGGTACTTTTAATGTAAAAATGCACATTTGTCTATTCTATTGCCTACTAACTCACAGCACAGGAGTGCCAAACTCTATATTTTAGCTTGCCTGAGAGAACAACCTGTATTACAGCCAGGCATCTTGCCTTCTTTGGCTCATTCTCTGGGGAATGCGTGTCGGCGCATTTTCAATAAAACACCTTCTTAGCAGTGATGGGCCACTGTTCCCATTTCAATGGTCCCTGAGGTTTCATGATACAGTATATTTAGCTGACTCGCAGTTCAAGTTTTCCTCTGGAATTCTAAGACCCATAAAAAGGGAAGGGGAAAAAAAAAGAAAAGGAAAGAAGAGGTCTCATCTATCCTTTGTTTAATAAGAAAGTCAGCTTTGAGGCTGCTTAGCAACTCACCCAAAACCCTGGGATGCGCTCCCATGCCTTCTCCCCACACATGTGAGCCAGACTAGAGGCCAGATGGAGGCTCCGGGCATTAGGGGGTAAATTTCTGCAGAAGCGTGCTGGGGTTTAACCCTGCAACTCCTGTCAGTGGGAAGCACAAGGCCTGTACAAATCCCTGCATACCATTTCAAAAATATATCTCCAAGACGGGAAGATGAAGCTTAGCAGTTGCAACCTCAAAAGCATTCAGGAACTAGCACTCTTGACAGCGCTTTAGATGCCGAGTAAATGCTCTTATAAAGAACACCCAATCCAGCCGACAATAAATCTTACACTGGGGAAGCCCGCACAGGGCTGTGGAATCCCCTCCAAAGATAATTGCCTTCTACCCTCTGTGTGGCATAGAAACCGCTGCACGTAACCCATTTTCTGGGACTCTATCAGGAAAGGTGTGCTTTAGGGTTGCATGCTTTCACCATACTTATTCACTCTGTATGCTGAGCAAATAATCCAAGAAGTTAAACTATATGAAGAACAGGGCATCAGGATTGCAGGAAGACTCCTTAACAACCTGCAATATGCAGATGACACAGCCTTGCTTGCTGAAAGCAAAGAGGACTTGAAGCACTTGCTGATGAAAATCAAAGACCACAGCCTTCAGTATGGATTACACCTTAACATAAAGAAAACAAAAATCCTCACAACTGGACCAATAAACATCATCATGATAAACGGAGAAAAGACTGAAGTTGTCAAGGATTTCCTTTTACTTAGATCCATAATCAACACCCATGGAAGAAGCAGTCAAGAAATCAAATGACGTATTGCATTGGGCAAATATGCTGCAAAAGGCCTCTTTGAAGTGTTAAAAAGCAAAGATGTCATTTTGAGGACTAAGGTGTGCCTGACACAAGTCATGGTATTTTCAATTGCCTCATATAAATGCAAAAGCTGGACCTGGACGATGAAAAAGGAAGACCGAAGAATTGATGCCTTTGAATTATGGTGTTGGTGAAGAATACTGAATATACCATGGACTGCCAGAAGAATGAACAAATCTGTCTTGGAAGAAGTACAGCCAGAATGCTCCTTAGAAGGGAGGAGGGCGAGGGACCATCCCTGGAGAAGGACATCATGCTTGGTAAAGTAGAGGGTCAACAAAAAAGAAGGCGGCCCTCAATGAGATGGATTGATACAGTGGCTGCAACAAAGGGCTCAAATATAACAACAATTATGAGGATGGCACAGGACCTGGCAGGATTTTGTTCTGTTGTACATAGGGTCACTATGAGTGGAAACCAACTTGACGGCACCTAACCACATCAACGTAGCTCTCTACAGGTTTTCTTACCTTAATTGTCACTAATTACACACACAAACACACATACAAACACATCTACCTTTAAGAGTGGCCGTATAAAAGTCCAAAGATTTAGTCTTCTTTTCCATAAAAAAGTTATGAGGCCAGTTCTTGGGGCAGGGGGAGGGGGGAGTTTGGAAAGAGGGAGGCTGGAAAGAGAAGGAGCAGAATCTGAAGTATGCATCAAGCTGTCTATGTCCTACTATTTCAAGGTTCGTGGAGTTTCCAAACAGTTCCAAGTACTGGGACTCATCCAACAGTCCAGTAAAGAGATAGGCAGATCCTTTTTAATCCAAAGTGGCCTCAAGCAGTCCATGTAACTCTAGGATAGTACAGAAGTACTAGATATGATATCAACTAAAAGCAACTTGCTGCCATCGAGTTAATTCCAAAGCATGGTGACCCATGTGTTACAGAGTAAGACTGCTCCATAGGGTTTTCTTGGCTGTGATCTTTACAGAAGGAGATCACCAGAAATTTCTCCCATGGCGCTGATGGGTGGGCTCAAACCGCTAACCTTTAGGTTACTAGTCAAGCACAAATGGTTTATGCCACACAGGAACTTGGATATGACACAGAGTTCTATTAATGACTTTGTCAAAAATTAACAGTGTGATTGTGGGCAAGTCTCAAACTCTCTTAACCTACACATTCATTTAAACAAGGAGGAAGATGGATGAGATAATATCTATGGTTTATTTAATAATAATGAGGAGAAGGAGGAGGAAAGAAGAGGAGAAGCTGCTATCAATACTGACTGCTTACCAGGGACACACATTCCCCCAGCAGAGTGCTAACCTCTAGCTATTTTCTTGCTTACAGTTAAGGTCTTATGTAACATTAGCAGGCATATGGTGTAAAGTATAATCAGGATTTTAGAGCTCAGGAATCTTGGACACTGTCGTATCAACTGTACATCAGGGAACAACAACAAGCTTTTTCGGAAAACACATGTCAACTATCCATAGCTTTTAATCTGATTCGCTCTAGGCCATTTAAGCCCTATAAAACATCACCAATTTGTGGTCCATAGTGTAAGTCACAAACATGCTTTAAGACTTGTGGATTTAGGTAGGGCTACAGATGAAGACTCTAAAACTACCAGATTCCCAAGCACATCTTTGTTCTTTGTGAGTGTGATCTCCCCCTCTTCTTTAACCACCTAAAGTTCTTCTCTGTTTCAATCATGCCTGCTCCCACCGAAAAGATTTTTTTAATTTCCAGTCCAACCTCCCAAACCATTAGCCTGCTTCTGTCAGTGCTGTATTGGAAAGGAGGAATAAAGGCAGACAGTTTGATGCCTCGGATGGCTACTGCTGGGGGTGGCTTTTCCATCTCTAGTAGAAACCACAAGGGAAGATTTACGTTGGATTGCGACGGCAATTTGGAAGAAAGCATAATATCTCAAAGATAGCAGACCCCTTTTGGGGTCTAATAACTCTTAGCTTGAGAAAATGCATTCAGAAAAGTATGTACTTTAGCCTGCAGGCCAATGCTTTATTTACTATTTTAAATGGCATTTCATCCCTCATGAGGAAAAGCAGTATACGAAGCAGGAAGCGTTCCGGTCGTACAGAAAACTTCCCTGTTTTCAAACAAATAAGCCATTGTGTTTGAACAATAGGAGGGATGTCTAATTGATCTGAATTAAACTCAGTGATGTCCAATTTTTGAGATGGGTCAAGACACATCTATGTAATGTCACCTCCGCAAAGGCCAGACCTTTGGAATCAGGGAGCTCTGTGGTTAACTGTTCTCAGGCACCTTTTTTCAACCACTCACTTGTGCACTACTAACTTGTTCTACCCTCCAACTTTCTTCTCTCTACTTCATGCTAACCCTGACCCCTTCCTGGCTCCGTGCATACAGTATAACAGGAGCAACCAGCAATACTCCTTACCTGAGGGCAACCTTCTGAAGTTACAAAGTCCTACGGTATATTATCTCATCATCCTCATGATCATCTATGGAACAGGAATCCTATTACCTCCATTTCACACAGATGGTTAACTGGACTTTGAAGCTTGAGGGACGTGGGTTTGAATACAATCTTTGCCACTCACCAGTGAAACAGGTGAGCCACAAGAATTCAGTTGGTCAGTATTTCCTCATCTGTAAAGGGGGAGGAATTTTCTACCTTAGAGTGGACTGATTTTTTTAAATTACTTTTTGAGGGGTTTGAAAAATCATTTCTTCCTGATTTGAGAGGAGTGATGTGAGTGTTCCACCCAAAGTATGGCAAGCATTCTATCAGTAAGTGCCTGACCCAGCAAGCCCTCAGGTGTTAGTAGCTGCCTGAGGTCACCTGGCTAGTGAATAGAGGAGCTGGGACGTGTGTTTGTCCTCCAGGGACAGTCTCCTACTTTACAGGGCCTCTTCACTTACTGGTTACAGAGCTCAGACAACTTTGGGACAATAGCTAAGAAAACGAAACCCGACCCAGTCATTGTCGGGGAGGTGTTGGAAATACCATAAAAGGGTTGCCAGTCCAATTTGGGATGTAGGTACTGTGACCTCAGAACAGGGTTTGACCAAGAAAGAGGAAATGAGGGCAGGGCTGGTGCCTGATAACAGAATGACTGAGAAATACAGCAGATATTTATTATGAGCTCGTGATGGGTTTGGCACTTCCCACAAAGCCTCTTAATCCTCCAAGCAACTCTATGAAGAAGGTATTATGTCCATTTAACAGATGAGGACACTGAGGCTTCAAGAGTTGATATAACATAATTAGTATCTCACTGGCTGTAAGTTGGGGAGTTGGGATTTGAATGACTCCAAATGAGGTTTTTCTAGACTGGGGCTAGAAATGAGCCTGGGAGGGCAAAGGAGTGGTCCAGTTTCACTGAGGGTTGTGGTCTCAGAAAACCCCAACCGGCTGTCAGGACCTGGACCTATCCTTTATGAACCTCAGTTTCCTGCAACATAAAATTGGAATGGTATTCTCCATACTGCCTATCTCACTTAATTATGATGAGAATTAAATAATAACAATACATGGGGAAGACTTTTTAGGATTGCCACCTGGAAAAGAAATACAAGTTAGAAACAGACAAGGATTTGCTTGCCAAATGGTTCCTTTGCATTCTTTCCCTTTGAATATGTTTCCTTCAAAATGAATTTGGTTATCTTCGAGTTAATTCCAGAGAAACCATCTTCCACATTTTATCATCTCAACTTAAAATATTTAACGGGGGTGATGTCAAAGGAAAGAATGAGATGCAAGGATTTGTTGTTGTTGTTGCTGTTTAGCAAATGAGCACAATCAGAATAAAGTCTTTGAAATATCTGAAAACTCAATTATTTATCTATTAGTCTATACCTCCTCACCCCCAGTAAATCAACAAGCGGAGAAGGACAAAGCCACCTCTCCCCAAGCCAGAGTGTGTGCCAGTTTTTTAGGCTTGTCATTTTTGAAAATTTTTGGCCAGTGCCTGTTCCATTGTGGTGATACCAAGCCAGACAGACCTCTGGGTGCTGCCCTTGTGGATGGCCAGCCTTCATGCAGGGCTCTGGGTTGAGACAGAATTGGAATGCTGTTCACTCTGCACTGCCATCTCCACCCTCACAGCTCATCTTCCCCTAAATGAAGCTGACTCTCTATGTGACATGGCTCCAAGGGTACCCTGTGTCTGACCCCTCTCCAGCATTAAAGAATCATCTACAGAGTGAGAACAAGGTCTCGGTCTCTTTTCAACTCCACAGCTATTATGATTCTCACCATATCCTCATTGACCCATATCACCTCTTGGCTGCAGTCTTCACATTTCCCAAACTGAGCTCATCACTCTTTCCCTTTTGATACTAAACTCCATAATTCAGTGAATGGCGCCATCGGCTGCCCAAGCAGAAACCTGGGTTATGCCTGATTCCTCCTTCTCTGTCTCTAATCAATGACAAAGTCCCACAGATTCTGCCTCCTAAGCATCTCACAAAAATTGGTTTGGTTCTCTGCATCCCACTGCCACTAACCTAGTCCAGGCCAGCTGTGTCTCTTGCTTGAAAGACTTTAATACTAAGTCACCTCTCCTTCCAAGCTTTGTCCTCTCCAATCCATTTTCTACGCTGTAGTTAGAGAGATGTTTTTAAAATGCAAATCTGATCACGTTACTCTTGTCCTATCCTCTGAATGGCAATAAGACCGTGAAGATGTAACCTCATTCCTTACTACCCTACTTTCACCCCACTTGCCTCTCCAGGCTTATTGCTCACCACCAGCCCCAAAAGAGGTCTTCCTTGAGCCCTCAGGTCTTGGTTAGGTTCTTGTTCAGTGTGCTCCCGAAGCACCCATACTTGCCCCACTGTATGACCCTGTATTATAATTGCATTCTGCAGAAGACTTGCACACGCTATGAGAGAGCAGAGAGTAACATCCCTCTTGTCTTCCCTGGGATTTCCAGCACCTAGCATGGTACAGAGCACATGACAGGTCATTGGCCATCATTTGCTGATGAAACAGAGGCATGCTGGGAGCAGAGAAGAGAGGCCCCTACCACGGTCTAAGTGGAAAGGGAATTTCTAAGATAAGACAGATTATGTGGAATATTTAAGGATAATGCCTTGTCCCAGGTAGTTGGACAGGCAGAGTGGGAAAGGGTATTTCAGCCACTGGGAAGAACAAGTGAAAATGCTCACATGGGAGGTAACATGAGCCAGAACATAGGGGAACTGTGAGAGATTTAACACGGCTGGAGTAATTTTAACTTACGTTATATCTCCCCTCCTTTGAGACCAAACAGCTTTTCTTCTTCATCTAAAATTCATCTGTATTACCTATCTCAAAACTTTACCCATTTCTTCCTCTCCTTATCCTCCCTATTTCGAGCCAAGTCTCTGTTCTTCTTCACCCATTTCATGTCCAATATTTAACATGACTCTCTCCTAGCCTTGACCTCAGCTGGGTCAAACACACACACATACAGACACTTTCCCCCAAGTCTGCAGTTTGATGTTCTTTATTCCTATCCTGGCACGCTCTCCCTCTGTGGTTCTTAATCTACCCTGAGTGGATCTGGGATGAGGCACTGGGATTTTGGGGGGCTGAGTCTGACATGCTAGGTGGGAAACACTGGCATGGTACTAAGGTGCGTGGACTCAAGTATTAGATATCTTGGTCACCAAAGAGTTTTGGTAACATCATATCAGACATGGATATCTTATTGTATAATCAAGTAGAAAAGAAGCATGAAGAGAACTCACATCTATGGAGGGGCAAACTTCCAAAGCATTAAGGGCTGTATGTTAATTCTTTTTAGATTTCTAGGGGAGTAAATAAAAGTCTAACAAAACCAGCAGAGTCAAGACTACCATCTACCCTTCACACATCACTCCCTCTCTTCAGGAAGGCTCCCATCATTGAACTATGAGGCCTAGTCTTAGTGCAGAGTCCTTGGGTGGTGAAACGATTAACACACTCAGCTGCTAACTGAAAAGGCTGGAAGTTCAAGTTCACCCAGAGGCACCCTGGAAGAAAGTCTTGGCAAACTACTTCCAAAAAAATCAGCCACTGAAAACCTTATGGAGCAGTTTTACTCTGACACACACGAGGTCGCCATGAGTTGGAATCAATTCTATGGCAGCTGGTAGTCTCCATGTGCTTTCTACTAAGGCAGGCTAGCTGCTCTGGAGTGAAGGCAGCTCTTCTTAATTTTTATTCACTTATTCATTATGAACTACGTGGGGGAGAGAGAAGAAAAGGACAGATAAGCCCTGCCTAGTTCTGTGAAACTGAATGTTCTAGAAAAGGAGAAGGGAGTCAAGTTTAAACAAAAAATATTTCTCTATTGGGCAAGACCATTCTCCACGATAAAAAGACAAACACATGTACAACATGTAAGGGAGGGGAGAGGCCACTAACCTAGCCGTCTTTCCATCATGGCATCAACTTGGAAATTTGGGGTGGTACCATTTCCCTCAGTTCCTACACATTTACTGCCTGTGCCAATCATTTCAGCATTCCATCAAATACTGAATTAACCCACCAGATGCTAAAACAGTGCCCTGTACATAGCAGCAGCTCAACAAATATTTGATGAATTAACCAATGAATGAACTGATGTTTTCCTTCCTTTTTATCTTTCCTCCCTTCCTCCATTCCTCCCCCCTTCCCTTCTCTCTTTTTACATTTCTTTTATGTTTCATGTATGTTTTCTCTAGACTATAAGCTCTGAGAGACAAAACTGTGCCCTCTTCCTCCCTTCTTCACCTGTGGTCCATAGCAGAGTGTTAGGGAAAACGTAACACGTTGAATAAGAGCATCTCTGCATGTAAGATGAATATTCAATGACAAATGACAAGAGAAATGTCTTTGTGTTGCCAAGTCAGTGGCAAAAATCTTGATGATTTTATCACTGAGTGACCTCACAGACAAAAATACATTTGTATATAGCAATCCATGATCAGATTCTTTGGAAGTTTTTGAAAAACAAATTGAATACAAACTATTATTGACAGCTTTCACAAATAACTTTACCTGTGAGTGAACTTGAGTCACTTAGTCCAATACAACTGTACCTACTAAAGGTAGATACTATAGGGAATTTTAAAAAATGACCTCTCTTTCATTTGTGTGGTTAATTTTGTCAAATGAAAAGAATCCTTCTGAAGGGAGTTGAGACTGGAAGGGCAAGACAAGCAGTTTCCTGAGCAACTGCCAATACCAGAACATTCTGAAACTGGATTTCACTGCCCAAGGAGTCTCCTCTCCATTTGGCTCTGCCTCCAGAGCCTCCTGACTAAGGGAGCAAAGGAAGAGAAAGAGAGAGAGGAAAAAAAAAAAAAAAGGTGCCAGTCCAGGTAATTCTGACTCACCGCAACCCAATATGAGAGAGGAGAACTTCCCTACAGAGTTTTCTAGGCTGCAATCTTTACAGGAGATCACCAGGTCTTTCTCCTGCAGAGTCGCTGGGTGAGCTGGAACCACCAACCCTTCAGTTAACAGCTAAGCAGTTCACCCTTGCACCGCCAGGGCTCCTTAAGAAAGAAGATGACCAGGGAAATCTCAGAGGAAGGCCACAGCCCACACTTCATAAGGGCCACTGAACAGCCCCTAATAGTGACAACTTTAACCCTTCTCCTCAAAAGCAGAAGACCTAGAGCTGGCAAGACCTCTGCTTCCCTTTAGTTCTCTGGACACTGGGCACTTTAGAGTCAGGGGCCATGTTAAACCCAACAACAGAAGCTATCTAACCCTTCCTACCACATCCACATTGCTCTTGGTTTTCTCAAAGCACTAAACAACTCTACAGACCAGTGCCGTCCAACAAAAATAGAGCACGGGACACATATGTCATTTTACATTTTCTAGTAGACATACTGAAAAAAGGAAAAAGAAACAAGTGCAAGTAATTTTGTTGCTGTATCTCATTTAACCAAATATATCCAAAACATTATTATTTCAGCAAATGGCACTAACCAAATTTCACATTTCAAGTGTTCAACACCAACATGGGCAAGTGGCTACCACATTGGTAGCAGCTTTGGATAGTCCTTTAAATCTTTAAAGACTTGCATTATGGCCCACTTTGCTTTTTCTTCACCAAACTAGGTATCTTCTGCCTCTTCAATTGCATTTCACAGGATAAGCAGTGGCATTACATATGGTGATTAAGAACAGAATTTGAGTCTGCATAGCACCAGTTACTAGCTGTGCGACCGTGGACAAGTTATTCAATCTCTACCAGGATCAATGTTCCCATCTATAAAATGGGAACAATACCACCTACCTTTAAGGATGAAAATAAAAGATGATATATAGAACTCTTAGCCAGTGTTTCATTTTTAACAATTTTCACACGTACAGTTTACTGACAATGGTTACATACTTCACACTGTGTCATCATTTTATCTCTGTCCCTACTGTCGCAACACTCTTAACTTACACTCTCTGCCCCTTGAAGTTCTCATCTGCGCTTTAGAGTGACTGTTGCCAGTTCAATCTCAAGTAGGTAATTCTTCAATACGGTGTCCAGTGTTTTATTTACCCTCAGTGCTACAGCAACTCTGCCCCTTCCTACCATATTGGCACACTGGTCTTCATTTTGCCCCTCCTACCTTAAGCTCTGAATAGGCCCTGGTTTGGTTTAGAACACTTAGCCAGTGTTTGGTATGTGATATGTAAGGTCTTCCACTCTGCTGTGCCATTGACCCTCTTCAAATGTAGTGCTCAGAAATGAGCAGGGCCCAACAACGGTCCTCTCAGTAGTCCAGGGGGGCAGACGTTTCATTCCATGCTATTCTATTAATACAGCCTCGAGTCCTTGGTCCCCCTGGCTCGCGCCCCCCTCATGTCACCTTTGGCGCCTAATGATTTACAATCATCCCCTAACTAATTTCCACACCAACTGCTGTCAGGGGGAGCCCTTCACTCTGCACTTGTGCAGGGGTGTGGACTTCACTTCCCATTAAAAGTCTTCTCTGCCATTTTGATCCAGAACTTCTGCCTACCAAGACCTTCTTTTCATCTTGATTCTTTGGTCCAGAATATTAACTCTTCCTCATCCTCCCTTGACAAACACAATCTTTGTCATCTAAAATATTCCTTGAATCGCATCGTCTGAGATATTTTGCGATGAGTTTTTAAAGTGTGCACGTGTCCATGTCTCATAACATCTAAAAACTGGAGCACTACTGCTATCATCCAGCAATTACCGAGCCCTGTTTCATGCCAGGGATCATGCACACTTACCATCAGCTCCAGAACGGAAGCGCCGAGAGGATAGTCACCCAGTCAGTTTGGGCTCTGTCTTAGTTGCGTAGTGGTGCTATAACAGAAATACTACAAGTGGATAGCTTCAAAGACCAGAAATTTATTTTCTCACAGTTTAGGAGGACAGAAGTCTGAATTCAGGATGCTGGCTCCAGGAGAAGTTTCTCCCTCTGTCAGCTCTAAGCGGAAGGTCCTTGTCTCTTTTCAGCTCCTGTTCCTTGGTGATCTTCATGTGGCATCTATCTTCTGCCATCTGTGCTTGCTTCTCTGTGTCTAATCTGCTCCTTTTATATCTCAAAAGTGATTAGCTTAAGACACACCTACACTGATAGCCTCATTAACATAACAAAGAAAATCCTATTCCCTAATGGGATTACACCCACAGGTATAACCCGTTGCCATGGAGTCAATTTCGACTCATAGCGACTCTACAGGACAGAGTAGAACTGCCCCATAGAGCTTCCAAAGAGCAGCTGGTGGATTTAAACTGCCAACCTTTGGGTTAGCAGTCAAGCTCTTAACCACTATGCCACCAGGGTGCCAAGGTATGAGGGTTAGGATTTATAACCCATATTTTGGGGGACACAATTCAATCAATAACAGGGTCCTCCTCTTACCCTCAGCACCTAACAGTGCCTGCTTCTTAGTCAGTATTTCATACACAAATGCTTTTGAACACATAAATTAACATTTTAATTCAATCTTTACCACATTCCTGTGAAGAAGACCCTATTACGATTTCACATTTTATAGATGAGGTCTAGAAAAGTCAAGTAACTCACTCAGAGTCAGGGAGCCAGTTACATGGCACCAGTGTTTAAAAATAATGCCAAGAGGGGGTACTGAGCTTCTGTTGAGGGTGATGGAAAAGTGTGGAACCAGGTAGTGGTGATAGCTGCACACCATGATGAACGTAATGTCACTGGCTTGTAACTGTAAAAAATGTTAAAATGGCAGATGTTTTGTTATATGTATACTTGTTGTATTGGAGTCCTGGTGGTGCAGTGGTTAACAGCTTGGCTGCTAACCAAGAGGCCGGCAGTTCGAATCCACCAGCTACTCCTTAGAAAGAAACTCTGTAGGATAGTTCTACTCTGTCCTACATGGTCGCTGAGTCAGAATCAACTCAATGGCAACAGGTTGGTTGTTGTTAGGAACCATCAAGTCAATTCTGACTCAAAGTGACCCCATGTGACAGAGCAGAACTGCCCCATATGGTTTCCTAGGCTGTAATCTTTACCGGAGCAGAACGCCAGGTCTTTCTTCCATGAAGCCACCGGTGGGTTCAAACTGTCGACCTTTTCCTTAGTAGCTGACCACTTAACCATTGCACCACCAGGGCTCCTAGATATATACTTACACAATAAAAAAAGAAAAAATGCCCAGAAGGATTTAAAAAAATGTGAAAGACATACTAATTGCTAATTTCAGAGAAAGACTCCCAAGTCATGTCTTGTACCTCTTTTTCTTGCGTCTCACTAGTGTCAGCCACACCTCCCCAACCACCTCGCCTACCAGCTTTCTTCTTCCCCTTTCTGCTGAAACAGACGTGGCTAAAGAAATTTCCAAATTAAAACTTGGCAATGGTTTCTATATTCTTGTTTCCTAAACCTATAAATCAAAACTGTCTAAACAGGTCATAAATGTTTCTTAGCAATGTAATGGGAAAAGTTCTGATTTACGGTGTCTGTAGAATAATTTTAAATAATTACATAAGAGTTTTGAAAATGCAGTTAACACCTTTAGAAGTTTTTTGCAATAAAAACGTATCTCTGGAAATGACTTTTCCCATACATAAAGATAGCCAGTTAAAAAATAAAAATAAAGCTACAAGATGCAACCATGTCTGAACTATCCTATGGAGACAGGGTATAGGAGTTATTACTTACAATGGGAATTTGCTAACATGACAACATCAATAAACATTTTAATTCTGTTGTATTATATCACATGATAACAAAATTTTTACACGTCACTACTGAACATCAAAATTAAATCACCAAATAAACATCTTGTTTCTATTCAGCCCCAGCTGATGCCTCTCTCCCTCCATACTGATTTGACACATCCTACCACACTGTCCTTTGGAACACTTCAAATCCTCCTACCTGCTCTTGCAAATCTGGCCAATGTTCTTTCCTTCCTCTTTCTCTTCATTTGTGATTCATCTCCTCCTTCAAAATCCAACCTTCTACAGATGAAATCACTCCAAACATCTCTCCTTAACCCTAGCTTCCCTGGGTTCCAAAGGAAGTCTTATCTCTCAATTTCCTTCTTTAGGCTTGTCAAGCAGTAGCAGTTATGATTTTACTGGACAATCAATTTCCCAAGCTCATTTATGTTAACAATCTTTTTCCTTGTCCCTCACTCAATATTCTTCATGGTCAGCCCATTCTACCAATACTCTCTCCAAAGCCTCTATCTCCACAGGAATTTCAAACTCTGGAAGCAGCACGAGCCCATCTGAGGCTAAGCTAACTTTTTCCCTAAGTATGATTTATTTAATTCTGCCTGTTCATTTTTCTTCCAGATTCATCTAGGATTAGAGCACTAAATGATACTGAATCAGAACTTGCTTTTCCTCAGGGTTCCTTTGTATGCAGCGGGAATATGGCATTACAACACTCCACAATTCAAATTTGGGAACAGTCCTAGGTACCTCCTCAGTTCTTTCAATCACCTGTACTTAGTTTTAATGACTACACAAAGAGAAACTCTCAGCTACCATCCTAGCCATGAGAACGAAGAAAAATACTTAGAATTGTAGAAACTTTGATCTGGAATAGATTTAGAGATCATTTTAATCCCACCCCCTCATTTTCCAGATGAGAAGACTTATGCCCAGGAAGGAAAAATCACTAGCCAAAGGTCACACATCTAAGTAGTTACTGGCAGAACTGAGACGAGAACCCCAAATTTCTGACTCTTAATTAAGCATTATTTCCATTCCTTCACACCACCTGGCAGGGTAGAGACATGAGGAACCACAAAAAAATTAAAATAATCAACCTCCAACACCTAAAACTTTTTTTTCTTTAATTTGAGGTGGTTGGGAGATACACAGGGAGACAAAAGTCTGCCTTTGTTGGAATGAGCAGTGCTTTTTATGTTAACTACAAATTCTGAATGAAAAATGCGCCTAAGTGTTACTCACCAAAGGCACAGGGCATCAACATTTAAGTCATATTCCACTGTCACTCACAGTTCACATGTCTAAAAGCCACGCAACTCTACTTGGCCATTAATCTAGACTTGAGCTGTCCAACATGGGAGACACTAGTCACATGTGGCTATTCATATTTAAATTAATTATAATGAAATAAAATTAAAAATTCAGTTCCTCAGTCATATTAGCTACATTTCAATTACTCAACAGCCAATGTGGCTAGCCACTACCTTACAGGACAGCAGAGACATACAACATTTTCATCACTGCAGAAAATTCTATCAGATAATGCTGACAGTCTATAACATACCGGTCTATGAAATGGGCATAGCATGAAAACCACTTCAAAGATGAATTTTAAGTTTGAAACATAGACTTTTCCAGCTAGAAAGGACCACAGAAACATTCTGGGTGAACTTTCTCTGGTTTCTGATGAGAAACCGATTCCTAGCAGATTTTTTTTATACTGTTCACCAAAGCTTTACAAGCCAGTTAGTGGCATAGTGGCAGGGTTGGACTCAATGTCAAGTTGTGTTTTGTTTTTAAACTAAACCAACTAACTGGCTGAACACTAACAATAAATATGAGTCACCCTCTTTAAGATGATATGGGGTAAAATATCTACCCAGGATCCACCTCTTCATCTTCTGAAAAGAAAATCGAGGTATAACAACTTAGCCCTTGTCTACTCTAGATCAAGGTAATTTCACTGGAGCCAACTCTGTCCCCCAGCGATCCAGAAGTTGGCTCTTGACTCAGTCTCAGCCAGTCAGTATATTCCTCTTCCCAAGTCCACAGTGATTGGTTCAGGTACAGACAAATAACCCAAGTCATTCAATCAACTCAGGGACTTTTGTTGGAATTACTGGGCAAGAGACACTCTGTTTTTCAGGGGTTGTTAGGCTGTAAATATGTGCATCTGTGGTTATCAGAAGCCATCATGCCTCAGTAAGAAGAAAACCTGACTAAGGATAGAGTCAACACAAGAAAAAAGCAGAACATAAAAAAGGAGTAAGCGCAAGTCATATGACATCATTTGATTGCCTGGCTGCAGCTGTGTCTGAGACCAGGCTAAACTTTGAACTTTCAAGTTCTGTGAGCCAACAGACTTTTCCCCCTTTACTTGCTAGTCTGAGTTGGGTTTTGACATTTGCATGCGAAAAGTCTTGCCTATTACAGGCATCTCTTTCCACAAGGAAATTAGGAAGCAGTTAAATGAATACTTCCAATCAACCTTGAAAAGCACAGCAAGAGCGAAACACCAAATTACAAAGCACATGATGGCAGCTGCAAATCTGGTTCACGTGACGCCATTCTGGGAGGGATTCCCCAAGTCAACCCCGATTGTACTCAACTTATCCTAGTCATGCATCAATCACTGTGTTTCAATTCACTATATATGTATTTTTCTTTCATTGACTCAAATTTACAAGTTTCCTATCAGGGTACACCTGCAACATCACTTTAAAATTCAATAGTGTCTTCTATTCACCAAGTCCCAGGTATTTCTTCAAGATATTTTCACTCCCCAATAAGAACATAAAAAAAAAAAAAAAAAAAAAAAAAATCCCCCCAAGGTCTCATGATGAAGTACAATTAAGACTTCTTCGTTCAGTGGATTTTCACTCAAACTTCTTCTTTTACTGTCCTTTTCACAAACTCTGCAGTGATTTCTCACCCTTGGGTCTGCTTCTTTCTTTTCTTTGAATTTGACATTTTACTTTCTATTTTTTTTAGGCCCACTTTACCAAACGATGACAATCACATTTTCATAGTCAGGCCATAAATGATTTTAAAAAATCTGTTACCGAGTATTTTTATTGTAATTTATATATTCTAGGGAAATAAATTTTCCCTTCATGTTACTCATTTTAAAATGGCCACTGTGTAAGTCATGTTGATTGATATCACTTACTGAGACCAAGCCATTTTAACAAGATAGGCTTTTAATGGATTAACCTCCCTTCAAAAAGTGGTAATGTTATTTTTTTAAAAAGCTTTGATTTCTTATACAGAAAATGATTTTAAAAGAGTAATCATTGCTTGATTATATGGATTTGGGCATGAAATAGTCATTCCCCATTAGTGGCTTTGTTTGTGTTTTCCGTTCAATGATCCTGTCAGAATTCATTCATTTCTATCCTTTTCTGTCTAGCTTACCAACAGCTCAGAGCTACTGTTTTCTTCTCTTTAGCTTTTTCACTTCACTCCATTAATATTTAGCATTTGAAACTTTTATTTCTTCTTGTGCTTCTATAAAATTCCACCTCAAGATTAGTGAGGTCCTATTGCTTAAGATTTCTTCCATTAATTGATTATCTGGTATTTTAGAATCAGAATAAATAATTCAATCAAGTTCCAATATCTATATTAGTGCCTTTTATTTTTTTAAGTGTGTGTCATACACAAAGCTCTGGCTGGGTGCCTTCTGTTCCATTTTCATTTGGTCTTTACCATAAGTTTGTGAGGTAGGTATCATTTATGGCCATTTTATAGACGAGGAAACTGAAGCAGAGTGGTTAAATATATTGTCAAAGGTCACAGCTTGGCAAGTCAGGATTGAGATATGGTATCCTTTAGTCTAAGCTAATTCTTATGACTGGAGGCACTCGTGGTTCAGTGGTAGAATTCTTACCTTCCATTCAATTCCTGGCCACTGCACCTCATGCACAGACACCACCCATCTCAGTGGAGGCTGTGTGTTGCTATGATACTGATTAGGTTTCAGCAGAGTTTCCAAACTAAGATGGACTGGGAAGAAAGGCCTGGCAAACTACTCCCCAAATTCAGCCAGTGAAAACCCTATGGATCACAACAGTCCAATCTGTAACTGATCATGAGGATGGTGTAGGACTGGGCAGTGCATCGTTCCATTGTACATGCGGTCGCCATGAGTCGGGGGCTACCTCGACAGCAGCTAACAACAATTCTTTTGACTACATGGCCAACAGTTCCAAAATTTGGTCTAAAAAAAATCATATTAAAATCCTTTATTATTATATCCTAAACCCAAGCCCAGTGTCTAATGCTGACATCTGACCTCTCCCACCTCTGGAGCTTGGGCAAGGAGCAAAAAGAGAATACTGCCCTCTCTCTGATGTGCCCCCTGACATTCCAGTTCAGATTGTTATTTCCAGTTTAGACTGCTAGAGTTCAGAGCTCTTTCACAGAAGGAGATTTGCAAGCCTTGCCTAAAAGAAAATCTTCTAATTTTCCCTTCTGTGACAATGAATACACCATCACCATCATTATATAATTTATCGGGAAAAGGTGGGGGGAGGGGGATAGAGGCACATTTGATAAATGTCATGCTAATTTTATCCTTGGGGAATCTGGAATTATAGTTGCATTTTCTAATCTCCAATGTCTCCCACTTGTTGAGAGATAAGGACAGCAATCCCAGCCTAAAGAAGCCATCTCCAATTTCCCCAAGTCGGTCAATGAGAGGCAGAGACTGAAAAACTGAGTTCTGTCTTGCCAGATACTTTCCAGGAATGATTCTCTTCCAAATCATGAGAGACATCTAACGTGACCTTGGGCTGCAAACTTCTGCCCCAGAGCAAAGTACAAAACCAATTCATGTAAAATTAAAAGCTATTTCTTGATCCATCACTTGCTCCCACCCAGCCTACTTTTCAACTGTAACACATTCAGCTGGAATTACAAGCTACCTCCTCGCCCAGCACTGGGGCATAGAATCTATCTAGGCACAACCATGGAGAATAAACATTACAGAAAAATAATGACTTCTGAAGCACCAGGCACCCTCCCCAAACACAAGCTGCATGTGTGTTCACAGACAGACATGAATGACTGTTTACCCTGAAGTCCCCATAAGAAAAACGCAGTCACCTTTACAGTAAAAGGCAACTTACCATTCAACATGCAACAAACTGAGATAAGAAGAGGGTCGGGGACTGAATTCCAACAAGGAGCTCTTAGAGTCCTTTGGATTTCTTTGGGAGAATCCAGGCCTTTCAAGAATTGTGCAGTTGAACTATATGAGACTGCAAGGCAGGGAAGTGGCTGCTGAATTCTTTGTTGGGTGGGCCAGGGAAGAGCTTGTGTGGCATCATATCGTGTCTCGCTCTGGTGGCACACTTAGCCAAGTCAGAAACCCACTGTTAATCAACTGAACAAAAGAAACAATGCAGGTTTTGTCTGGTGAATAGTTATGCAATATATTCAAGTTAATGTAAACAGACTCTAGCCACACCAGCAATATGCTGACCATTTCCCGGATGCAACAAATAAGGGCATGCATTTCTTGTCAGTGTATCACAAAACGACAACAAATGCCACCCAAAGTTTCCTTTGACAGGTGCCAGCAGGTGTTGACAAAAGCTTAAGAGAGTTCTTTAGGGACTGCTGTGGTTTAGCACTCTGTCAAAACAGGATACTATTTAAATTAAAAATTTACTGATTCAAGTTCAGAAAAACCCTGCTTTGCTGTTTTTATAACCAGATTTGTAGGTGGGGAAACTTTGACCTTTCTTTTTTCTTTTTTTTTAATGGCACCTTATATGGGTCTGAGAAGGTACTATATTTAGCAGGCTGGTTTTGAGAAGTAAGGTATCTAAGCAAGATGACTATCACTTTCTATGAATTACTGTACATGTGAAATCATGGGCTCATTATATTATGCAAAAGTGACTCAAGTGAAACAAACAAAAATACCTGTTTGCATACATAAGTTTTGTAAAAATCTTTGTGGGGAGAAAAAGGGGAAATACACATTAGACTCACCACAGCATAACGTGCCTCCCATGTGAATCTAGTTTAGAATGCACAAGTGTTTCTTCAGAGAAGAAGGCTAAGCCAGGACTACAAGACTCAGGTTAAGAAAGTAAAGCAAAGTGTCAACCATATGCAGCCCAGTGGTGAGAATTAAGGTGCTGGGGAATGGATGGAGCCTCCACTAACAATGGGAGAGCAGGCAAGCTTGGCTGTGTCTGGGGGCTTTTCCACATGCTGTTCCCTCATTCTGAAATATTCTTACCCTAGACACTTGCAAGACTCAATTCCTCACTCAATGCAGGTTGCTAATCAAAAGTCATTTCCTTGCCGAGCTGATCTAACATGAGAACTTTATCACTACTGTCTATACTTCACCCAGCTTTGTTTTCTTACAGGTTTCATTACCACCTGACATCTGGTGATACACCTGGCTTACCAGTTTAATGTCTCACAAGAACATAAACTCCCTGAGGTCAGCAACCTCATCTGCTTTGCCCACTGCTTATCCCAGGCACTTAGTAGAGTATCAAGGCCAATACAGTCACCCAACGATCTGTCAGATATTGAACAGGGAATAACATTAACAGTTCATTTAAGACTTTGAAAAGACCATGCTCTTTTTCTGGATCTTCCACCTGTCTACTCAACTATTTAACTTAGCAAAACACTCACAAAATCCATGCCAAGGATGTTGAGGCCCTCTGAGATACTAGAGAGGCAGTGAGACATAAATACTAAACTATTTTCTCTTAAAATCACTTTGAGATTATCTTCTAAGGTCTCACAGCTTTGAGAATATAACCCTCTGAATGTCCGGGTGGGAGGAATACTGGAGGGAATGTGGAGAATTTGAAACAGAAATCTAATTCACCAAATATCTCGGTATAATTCATCTTTTCTCTCTCTCTCTCCCTTTCTTATTGTTAAGAGGCAAATCTGTTAGTGAAGTGGACAACACTTTGACCAATGGTCTTGAAACTTGAGCCACCAGAGCTTAGACCATATGTTTGCCTTTAACCTTCTTTCTGTCCAATGGAGCTGGGGGATGTGACACATGACAGCAGTTACAGTGGCTTATTCATGCAATGATTCCAAATAGGGCAATGAGGAGGTTGCTATCTCTGGTAGCCAGCCTCCAATATGACTCCCAAAGAATTCCCCCATCTGGTATTCATGCACTGTGTAGTCCCCTCCAACAGTGTATCAGGGTTGGTCTGATGGCAGAAGTAATGATATGTGACTTTCAAGGCCAAGTCATAAAAGACTTGGATTCATCTGCTTTGGGGTAAGTTGGCTGCCATGCTGTGAGGACACTCAAGCGACACTATGAACAGGTCCACATAGGGAGGAACTGAGACCTCCTGCCAACAGCCATGTGAGTGAGCCATCCTTGAAGTAGATTCCCCTGCCACTGTTGAGTCTCAGCCTCACACTTTGGCTGCAATTTTATGAGATACCCTGAGCCAGAACCACCTCGTTAAGAAACTGTGTGATACAATAAATTTTTAAAACTGCTGTTTTTTAAGACACCAGGTTTTGAGTAATTTGTATGTCACAACAAATAACTAATACAGTATCCAAAACTCACAATGGGGGAGAATGCATATCATCTGCCCTGGTACATAAGCCCTCCCGCAGAAATGCATGTCCCCTTGCCCCATCCTTGCCACATGGGAATTATCACTGTACAGTCTTGGTTAACAAAATTAGTTCCAATTTTCTGAACGGCAGCTGGCTAAAGAAGACACCAAAATCTACAATCAGGGCCCAAAGATGCAAAACTTTGGGTATGAATTCCAAACTCCCTGTTAATGAAGTTACTGGCCACTCAGAAGAGGGATCTATAGGACAGGCAGGTATCTGAAATGTGTTGAGAAGGCTGTTTGAAGTCTATGGCAAAGTGGAAAGGGGCACATTTCTCAGCTCCAGATAACTGGTGGTATGTGAGAATGTTGCTTGAGCTTCTGAATTTTTTTTTTTTAAGAGAAGCTAGAAAATGAGATTTTAACGTGAAATCTCTAGATTTTTTAACCTTTGCAACCAATTCCAAAAAAAATTATAAACACAGTGTGCACAAGCAAAGAACTTCTAACCTGTGGGCCATCAGTTTGCAGCCTCTTATGGGGGATCAATTCCTTGCTTCTCTCCTTCATCCTCTCACTATAAAATAAAGCTAAAAATTCCCATTTTAATTAATTTCATCCCCTAAGCTTCTTGCACATTTTCTTGGACAATTCTATGCTTTTTACAAAATATTACTGCCCTGTTTGTTTCAAAGTGGCCACGATAACGAGGGGCAAGCCACATGTTAGAAAACATCTGTCTCTTTTTTCATAAATGCAGTAAATAAAGTGATAATACAGAAGTGAAAGAACAAGTCTCCTGCAGGTGTGAGAAAAACCACTCTTGGGGGGGGGGGGGGGAGAAGTAACAGGGCAATGAAGAGTAACAAATTACTTAGTCCCCAAGAGAAGCAAGTCCACCTTGACTAGAAGGCCTCATCAAAAGACAATTTTAAAATTTATGCCTTCCTTCCCAACACATCAAGACCCAAGGAAAGTAAAAATACAAGAAATTAGAGGACTCTCTGGTCTTGTTTGTACAGAAAACGGAAACCTATCGTCCTCAAGTTGATTCCAATTCAAAGCGGCCCCACAGAACAGAGGAGAACTGCCCCGTTGGATTTGCAAAGTATAATCTTTGCGGAAACAGACTATCACATCTTTCTCCCATGGAGTGGTTGGTGGGTTCGAACTACCGACTTTTTGATTAGCAGCCAAATGCTTAACAACTGCACCACCAGGGCTCCTTGTTGGCACACAGGTAACTATAAAGTCAAAGAGAAAAATAAGTGTACAACTTCCTCCTCTGAGGTGAGGGGGTCAAGACAGGATGAGAACAAGTGTCACATACCACGTCTTTTCTGCTCAGTGGGGGCAGCTAACTGTGCCACCACGAAAAAAGTAGATCCTTGAAAAAAAGGACCAATGCCCATAAACAATCAACCCAGCACACATTGTCCTGTGGCTACAGGGTCTTCCACTCATCTGGTATATATGAAAGATCCAGAGACAATAATACAGCTACAACCATTCTAAGCGCAATTTCTCTGAAATGCTGGTGGGAGTTGACAATCACCACTCTCTGTCCATCTATTGCCATCGAAAAACCTCAATATTACATAAAAATTCCAATTCCTTTTGTGCAACCTGGCCTGGGTTCCTAGTAGTGACAATTCACATCAAATATCATAATATGGATGATTAGAACAAAAGCTGCAAGAGCAGCTAGCATGTTGAGTGCTATGTGCCAGGTTCTTTGCTTATTTATTATTATTTTTACTTAATCCCTCACAAATAATATGAGGAATGGATATTTCCATTTTACAGAAGCAGCTCAGAAGTGAGCTAAATTGGACAAGGTCACACTCAACACAGTTGTTAAACGATGGTTTTTGAATTCAGGCACATCTGACTCCACAGTCTTAACAGCTAAGCTTTACTGTCTCATCAACAACTAAAGGGCAAACCTCGTTTTTCCTATACTGGTAACCCTATTCATCCAGCACACGCAATGCTATTATTATTGTTGTTATTAGTCTAATTAGTTATGTAATTTTAGTTATATCATTATTAATAAAACAAAAGACCAATAAATCATATAGCTTCTATTGGGGGGCAGGTATAAGAAGCTCAACCGTGAACAAGATTTGGAAGCAAGAGACAAATTCATGAATTTGGCTTTTAAAAAGGCCGACAGGAAACCAGAGTGTGCCTGTGTCTGCCCTTCGAGAGAAAGTAAGAACAGGGACCCTAGTGGGAACCTAAGAGCAGTGTCATTGGAAATTGAAGGTCATATTCCTCCTCCTCAGACTGAGGAAAGGAGGAAGCTGGTCTGTGGAGCTGAAGCAAACCTTTGATAGAAGGAAACTTTCAGAGGAAATGATTTAAGCTCTTTTTTTTTGGTATGAAGGGTATTTTTCAAATTATCTTTTGAAGTTCTTATTTCCATCTGAAGTCTGCACAAATAAAAACCATCACCAGTTTTTAAAGGGTCTTTGGTTCACTGTGGGGAAGGAGGTCAGGCTTGGTTTCCCTCAAGCATCTAAGTCTTTGGAGTTTTTCTTATTTGGAGGGAAAACTTAAGTCCCCAGAGAGAAAATGGAGGCAGTGTATATTCCCAGAGATCACTGAGAACAAGACAGTAAAAGGAGGAGGTAAAGAGACATAATATGTGGCAAGGAGTTAGAAAGTTACACTCTGTAGATGGACGAAGAAGCAACATGGAAAGACACCGCCTTCTGATATTACATTAGGAGGACAGATTTATCAAAATGTCTTAGAAGGCGAAAGAACATTCTAGAAGAACACCATACAACAGAACTTTCTATGATGATGAAATGTTCTGTATTTGCTTTGTCTAATACGGCTGCCACTAGTCACATGTGGCTAATTAAATAAATTTGAATATTCAGTTTTTCATTTGCTCTAGCCACATTTCAAGCGCTCTGTTCCCTTTTGTACTTACAGTTCCCTATGTTTATTATTGTGTCTATTAATTAATACATTTATTTCATTACACTATAATCCCATCTGTGAGTTTCAACTCTGATGTAAGGACTAAAAATTATTCAATTCTGTACTTCAGTACTAAGGAGGGCCCAGTATACAACAGGCACATAATAAATATTAATATGAATGGATAAGTAGATGGATGGATGAATGAATGAATCATTCAACCCTCTGGTCCATTCTCACATTTACTTCCTAGGGGCCCTGTTCTCACATAGAATTGTTATACGTTTTATACCAAAATTAAATACCAAATTACCCCTAGATCTTAATGATGATAGTAATCGTATTAATATAGATCAAATGAGGATTAAATCTTGTTGATGATGATAATTATAATAAAGATCAAAAATCTTTTCATGAGAATGCCATAGTTTTGGCTTCCAATAACAATGTCTCTACCAGCTTTCCTCCAGGCCCTGCCTCGCTTTTTTCCAACACTAGATAAAAGAAGTGTGTTCTTGTTTTTCATCTCTCTTTCTCTGTAAACCCAGTAGTTAGATGTCTAAGATTCTCCTCCCAAAGATACCCTAAAGACCAAATCCAAACTTTTAAGCCAGGAGTCAAAAAAATTTTTCTGCAAAGGGCCAGGTAGTAAATATTTTAAGCTTTGCAGGCCATTTGGTCTTTGTTGCAACTTATAATTCTGCTGAAAGCAGCCATAGACAATATGTAAACAAAAGAGCAGGGCTGTGTTCCAATTAAACTTTACTTGTAAACAACGAAATCTGAATTTCATATCATTTTCAAATGTCACAAAATATGATCATTCCTCTTTTGATTTTTTCAACCATTTTAAAATGTAACAGCCTTCTTAGCTCATAGCCAGTTGCTGTTGAGTCGATTCTGATTCATGGAAACCCCACGTGTGTCAGAGTAGAACTGCACTCCATGGGGTTTTCAATGGGTGGTTTTTCAAAGGTGGATCACCTTTCTTCCCAGGTGCCTCTAGGTGGACGAGAACCTCTAACTGAGTTATCAACTGAGCACATTAACTGTTTGTACTACCTAGGAATGCTCCTAGCTTGTAGGTCTTACACAAAACAAACTGTGGGGTTTGGCCCATGGGTTTCAGTTTGCAGACCTCACTTCTAAGCACTGCTGCCTATTCATGTACTTCGTATTAAAGCTCCAGGGCCTGGGGTCATAGAGTACCCCAACATTACTGGAAACTAACTTCTCACTGTATACTAAGAGATATACAAGAATTCTTCAGTTCACCTGCTCCTGAGGCCAACTGGAACCCTTCTGTGTTGGTTTCAAAGGAAGCGGCAGTGAATGGTGGAGGTGAGAGTGACCTTTTATCCACCCACCCTGGTAACAGCTCCAGCTGATGTCACCATCAGCTGAACAGACAGATGAAGCCTCAGCTAGTCTCAAGATTCTTTTATAAACCAGTTGTGTCCAGACATCTATTAGTCAAAATCCTGATCTACATAAGAGTTTCTGCAAGCCTGTTAATTACGCCTTTGATCTGCAGTTACATTATCTTCAATTAAGCATTAATACATTGTGCATGAACTGATACCGTGTCATGCAGAATCATAAGCCTCCTGGAATATACTGCATTTCCAATGCCAGTATTCTAAATAGAATTGTGTAGGCAGTGAAATATTTATTTTCAAATTAATCTGTGTACATTTTCAAAATTACTGCTCTCTAAATTTTCTTTGAAATGTCTGACCTGCTGTTCATAAGTCAAAAAATATACTCTCTCTTTTGTAGAAATCCAATTGGTAAATTATATTTTAAAAAAAAAATCAGATTGCATACTTGCTGTTAGATGGTAGGTATTTAGACCTCACACAGCTGGTATTACCTTAAAGAAAAATAGTCCCAAATGTCCTGTGGACCTCATGGACCAAGCTGCTCTAAAGATGGTTTTGCCTTTATCAACTGATAGTACAAAAACTTCCTGAACAGTCATAGAATGAAGAGGCTTCTATTACCAAAAAAAAAAAAAAAATTTCAAGCCAGGTACAAATATGGTAACTGAGGGATTGAAGTAAGGGGCTCAGTTTGTCTTTCTTGGTCCACGCTGGCCATTTTCCTTTTCTGTGTTCTGCAAAACTGAGCAGAGCAGTATTTGTTTATAAAACACTGGCAGAAGAAAGGTGCTGGATAAACACAGACTGTACATTTTAAATAACACTCAAGTTCCTGAATGAGGTATGCCCTGAGCTCCTGGAAACCAGGTGTGGCCCTGAGATGCAGTCCAATTTCAACCCTCACCTGAAAGGTATCCAAATGACTTTGATAGGAAGTCAGGTTAGTGATCTTGTGAGACTTACAGCATCTTCTAATTTGGGCTGGTCTGGAAATAATGTAAAAATTGGCACCTATCGTAAAAAAAGTGGTATTTTGGCCCATTCCAAAGCAGAAATGCCTATGTGTATAGAGAAAAGGAAATCTGCTGCATATTTTAAGCCCTGAGACAGACCTTCAATATGATATAAACTAGATCACCCTTCTTTGTCCTCAACTCCCTGGAATCCTTAAGAGAATTCTAAGATTAATAGGGTGGGTGGCCTACCTAATTCTTACATGACACCATCACCATCTTGTCCAATGCCACATCCTGGACAAATTCACCCAAAGGGCAAAAGCCAAGACTCCAGACCTGGTATTACCTAACATCTTCAGATGACCACAGACGCCCTGCACTGGTGTAATGAGGTCAGAGAGTTCATTTTTACTACTCTAGAAGGAGGCTGGAAAAAAGAAATGAGGGGAAAACAGAATGAAACAGACACTGAGATTTTACGTTGAACAGGAACTTGGCTTTCACCTTGCCAAGTGGTCTTCAGCCATGGATGTACCTAAAAAGCACTTATGAGGGCTTGTAAACATACCTGTGCTTGGGTCTCATCCCAAGGTTCTTAATTCAGCAGCTAGAGCTCAGGAATCTACCTGTAACTTTAATAAGCTTTGAGACCCAGATCTTGATGATGATGACAATTATGTTAATTCTGGTCTTCTCCCAAGGTTAGTATCACTGACTAGTCATTTTCAGATAAGAAACTGAGACTTACAGAGGTAAGTCACTTAGCCGAAATCAGACATGCTTGGCTTCAAAATGCAAACAATGGAGGAAAACCGCACAGAACAGAGTTAAGCACTGCAGGAAGGCTCCACGTTGAAGAGGTACCACTATACTGACCATTTAAGGAGGTGCCATTCACACAGCAGACATCCTAGACTTGTATACTAGTAAGATACTTTTTTCTGCTGATGGCAGTAGCATGTTTTAATCTAATAAAGTCAGGTACATTATAACAATATTCCAACAGATGGGAGTCAGGTGTTTTCAAAAGGTGCATTCTTCCATTTCACCCAAGCAGGTCATACGTGCCAGTAACAGCCCCCCCAGCTAAGGCTGTTGTCCTGAATCTCCAAAGATCCAAACAATGACTACTTCTTCCATTACACCTATCACAATGTGTGGACAGATTTCAGACCGAGATGATGAAAAGGAAGGAGGGCTGGGTGCTGGGTGGTACCTCTGTGCAAATTAGAAAAAGGTTTCCCCTCCTCCAAACAGACACAGCGATACTCCCATGCCAGGATGCATGACTTCGTGAACGATGGCTAGATTTCAGTCCTCACTGGCCACCTCATACAGGCATCCTCACTCAATGAACAACCTGTAGAGTCATACCTGGTCATCCAAAGCAGAGACTGGCAAACATGGGCCAAATCCAAGTTTGTACAGCCAATGAACTAAGAATCGTATTTACATTTTTAAATAGTTGAAAGAAATAATATTTCATGACATGGGAAAATTATATGAGATTTAAATTCCAGTGTCTACCAATAAAGTTTTATTGGAATATGCTCGTTCATTTACTCATTATCTTATGCTGCTTTTGCGTAACAGCAGATTGAGTCGCTGCCACAGAGACCACACAACCTGCAAAGCCAAGGAAATTTACTGTCTGCCTCTTTACAGAAAAAGTTTGCCGACCCCTGGTCTAAAGGAAGAAAAGAAAGACGAGTTGCTATTAAGCCAAACACCTTCTGCAGATTTAATGAAAAGTTCCAAGCAAAGATGGCTGGTGAAATAGTTTCTTTATATACACAAACTTGAAACTGAGACAACAATGGAGGAAGGTCAACTTCATTACCTAGCCACCTTGACAGTACCTTTAAAAGTCATCAATCAGTGTGTGCCTTGCGTGACTTGCAGGGATGCATTATAAATTACAGCACCTGGGCCCCTGACATGATCCAGGGACTGTAACATGACTCTGGTGACGTAACGTGATAAAGGAGATTTCTCTGTACAGCTCTGCATGGCACCGAGCTCGAAAACTTCCAAGAAATGTAATTTCTAGAGTGCCACCTTTGACTATTCAAGATAATTCCACCCCAGTGCCCAGCATCCTTGAAGAAAGCTTCATCCTTTCTGGAAATGCTTGTCACTGGGTGTCGTACTCGAAAATATAAATTTGAAGCTATTTTTTTCCTAGTGAGACAGACTAAATCCAGGATGTAGATTTTCCAATTAGACTCTTTTTTTTTTTTTTTAACATCTGTTGGTAGGCTGCATTTAACATTAGTTATTTGAGCAAAGCACAATTTGATTAGACTGTCTGAAACCAAGCCAAAGTCTGCAAAATAATAGTTCAATTAAATTCTGTTTTGCTTTCATCTGTCTTAGATTTTCCTGAGTGTGATACTGTTGCAAATAATCAAGTAAACTAATTCCTTTCAAAATGAGAGATTTAGGTATATTCTCCATTCTCCCTCCAGATTTATTTAATAATCTCTTCCATCTTTGCTATGCTTCATTGCACTTAATCTTGACACCAAATACATTTCTGTATTTTGCCTTTAGTCTCCTTTAATTTTCTATACTTACAAATTAAAGTTCTGTGCCATTAATATTACACCTTAAACACATTACCCAATGCACAAAAGACAAGTGCAGGGCATTAGGGCAGTCTAACTGCACTGCAGGAGTTTTCAGATTTACCCTCCATACTTGACACGGTTCATTTTATCGACCCAATGAAAGAGTCAGGCAGGGCTGACACTGGATTCTTTTAACGCTTTGTTTATAATTTTGAAATGTTCCTGGAGGTTTATGAACCTGATTCCAGTCTTCAACCTCTTTAACTAAAGCACTATCATTTTTCTTTTCATTTTTGGCTTGTGATATTTCACTCACTCATTCATTAATTGCTCATTCATTCATTAAAGAGATATCTGGAGATTGTACCAGGTAACGCTGCAGAATGCCACAGACTCAGAGTTTCAGATTAGAGAATACTTTCTTTGCTCTTAAGTCTACCTAGCATTAATTTATATAAAGCTCTTAGAAAACAAGGGCAAAAAACCAGACCAGCATGGGATTTTTACAACGGCATGATCCTTGTTTATGCCCCAAATGGCACATTTAGGAAAACAATGCTCCGTCACACTAATACTGATAACAGTAGTAGCAATATTGATGGTACTGGCTAACGCTGACTAAGCACTGTTCTAAGGGATTTACCTGTATTAACTAAGCTAATCTTCATAAAAACCCCATGAGATAGAGGTGCTATGATCAACTGCATTTTACAGATGAGGAGACTGAGGCCTTCCCAGCAACTCTGGTTACCCACAAATTGAGTACAAACAAAAGGACAGTCCCCTAGCATACCACTAAGACTAGTATTTGAATAGTGACCTACACGAAGTGAATGAAAATATGATCTGGAGTTAACAGGTAGTCATTTTCCCTTTAAAAATAGTTGATATAATTATTGGAAGAGCTAACTTTTCGAAGAATTTACTATATTCCAGGTACTGTACAACCACTTTTCAAGCATTTATCATTTCATCTTTACAACTGCCCTCAGGCAGGTGAGGTTATCAGTCATACTCCCTAGATGAGAAATCAGAAATACAGAGAGGTTAAGCTATTTGTCCAGGGTCACACAGGAATAATGGTAGCACCAAGACTTAACCCTGGCAGTCTGACAGTGGTGACCACACTACCAATCATGAGGCGATGCTACCTCCTCCCACAATATTCTCATACACAAGTCTCCAAAACTCTCAATCATCTTGCTGAGTTCGTGTGGTGACCCAGTGTACAAGGTCCTCTGGCTTCACAGGACAAATCACACTTTACTTTTAACCATGAAGAGGTACGGCAACAGGGGTATGGTAAGTAAGACTGAAGCACTGGAAGTTTTTGAAGAGACACTGTGTTTAAGGAAAGGCTGAGAGCAGAAGGTAGGATGTGAGACATCCACAAAGAACAGAAGACGCTTTGGAGGGTGGCCCTTTGGAAGGAGGATAGGGAAAGTTCTTTGCCAAGATCCAGGCATGGGCTGGCTGAAGTTCTGAACTGGAAATAAGCTAACAACAGGGAAAGCCGAGCAAAAGGAATGGAGAGAGGATATCCAGTGGAAGGAAAATGGCAGATCTGATGATGGATAAGAATACAATTTGCTCAGTCCTCACATAAGGATAGGAGGACAAACACAAAGTATAAGTTTAATTTTAGATAACATTTCAATAGTTACCATAGGATCTATCAGGCTTTCCAGAAAAAAAATAATGCCAAGTACTTCTCCAGTCTGGTACGTGATCAGCATAGTCTATGTCAGATAAGTTTATGTCAAGCTTGCCAAACAGAAGGTACATATAGCACCACTCCCAGTGCCTATGGCAGACATAGCTAATCAATGATGTAACTGCTACAGAGCCCATCCTGGATCCAGAATCCTTCAACACAACACTCTAGACGCAGCCACTTCATGCCTAGATCACAACTGGCGGTTACTCGGCGAAACCTCTTTGCTTTGTCCATTCTACATGGTTCGGACACTTAATTCTGTTCTAGGATAAATAACAATTCCTTTATGCTATCAAATAAAGAACACACCAGACATAATTTCACTGAAAAGGAGCTTCACCAGGTCTCAGGAAGCAGCTTTTTTGTTTGCAGAAAAGGGAGCACCTAAGTCTGCAGGTGCTATGGCCAAAGTAGAAGAGAAAACTCACTAGGCAGCAGGAATAGATACCAGTGCAAAAGAGGCATGGGATCACATGGCAGAGAACTTAGAAATGGGAAAACCCACTGTCTTAGTTATCTAGTGCTGCTATAACAGTAATACAAGTGGTGGTTTTAACAAACAGAAATTTATTTTCTCACAGCTTAGAAGGCTAGCAGTCCAAATTCAGGGTCCTGGCTCTAGGGGAAGTCTTTCTTTCTCTGTCGGCTCTAGAGGGAGATCCTTGTCTCTTTGAACTTCTGCTACTGGGCGATCTTCATGTGGCTTGGCATCTCTCTTCCCCATCTCTGTTTGCTTAATCTGCTCCTCGTATATCTTCTAAGAGACTGACTCAAGACATACCCGACACTAATCCTGCCTCATTAACATAGCAAGACAACTCATTCCCAAACGGGATTATAACCACAGTATAGAGGTTAGGATTTACAACACATTATTTTGGGGGGACACAATTCAATCTATCACACATCCTGTCCCTTTTAGTTTCTTTCTGAGTAAAGTATGTAGAGACATAATTCTCTTGGAATTAAACTCAAACAAGGCCCTTCTATCTAAACAACAAGCAATGTAGCAGGCAATATCTGCAATTCTGGATTTTCAAGATTCTGAAATGTTATCAGATGGACTGTGCTTATATCCACCTCCTTACAAAAGGACTCTGAATGATGCCCTCCTCCCCTCCACCATAAGAAGGTTGCAACCTTCTTCTCATGACATCCAATTTAATCCCAAAGTAGAATACTAAGAAATGAGATGAAGGCAGAGGAATTTAGACTTGGTGTGGTAGATAAAAAGAGACCTAGTGGCACAGTGGTTAAGTGTTCAGCTGCTAACCTAAAGGTCGGCAGCTGGAACCCACCAGTTGATCCACGGGAGAAAGATGTGGCAGTCTGTCTCTGTGAAGATTACAGCCTTGGAAACCATAAGAGACAGTTCTACTCTGTCCTATAGAGTTACTATGAGTTGGAATCAAGTCAATGGCAATGGATACATGGTAGATAAGAGTGAAGCACTGGAAGTTTTTGAGTAGCAGAGTGACAATGCATTTAAGGAAAAGTATGAGAGCAGAAGATAGGACGTGAGACACCATGAAGAACAGAAGACCCTTTGGAGGGTGGCGGGGGAGGATAGGTAAAGTTCTTTGCCAAGACCCAGGCGTGGGCTAGCTGAAGTTCTGAACTCTGGAACGAGGTAACAACAGGCGAAACACAGCAAAAGCAATAGAGAGAAGATATCCAGTGTAAGGAAAATGGCAGATCTGATGATGGATAAATGAAAGACATTAATAAGTCAACAATGACACCAATGACTGAGTAATGGGCCTGGGGATAAAAGTCATCAGCTGGATTAGAGATACTGAAATTGATGTGATGGTGAGATAGCAGAGTCATAGCTAGGCAGTTAAGAATGGTACAGACTGGCTTGAGTCACAGGTATAGAGGTATCAGACCAAGTAATGAGGGAGATGCACTATTGGAGAGGATTGAAGGAACTAATCCTTGGGGAAAGAATGAACTTGGGTTCTGCAAAAGAACTGAGAAGTAGAAAGAGAGAATTACTGGCATGGGGGACCAAAAGGCAGTGGTATTAAAAAGTATTAAAGGAGGGCAATTTAAAAAGAGAAAAAAAGGTAGCCAAAGGAATATACGCCACTAGGAGGTCATGCAAGTTGAGGTGATAATGAAGACATGGCCACTGAATTTAATGACAATTTTAAAAAAAATGATGAGGAGAAAAGCCAAATTTGGGGTGGGAGGGTTAAGAAGAAAAAGTTGAAGCAGCAGCAGAATATTCTGATTCTAGAAGCTTGGCAGCAAAAGAAGGAGCTAGAGAAGAGCTGGAAGGATCGAGTCATCCAAAGTTTCCCAACTACCCATTTGATACCCACATTTACCATGAACACCCATAAATACTGGGCTCTGTCTGCTTGAATGTTTACCAGAGTTCTTCAATGGGATGTAATGTAACAGGACAAGGGCTGGCACTTTTTGCCCAATTGTGTATTGGCAGCTTTAAGTTCTACTACTTAAGTAGTTAAAAATCTGTTCTTTTGATGAAGGGGGAAACATTATGAATAGAAGGCAGCAACCCTAGACCCTTCAAAAAGGACTAGCATTCAGTTTCTGTAATTTACTGGGCGATAATTTCAAACTCAAGCAATCCTAGCGGCAAGGCAGCTGAAGTCCACCAAAAGTTCAAAATGGGATATGTTCTCTTTAAAATTTTGAGAGCGACTAAATATGACAACCATCTGATGTATGAAAATTATTCACAACCAAAAACAGACAGTCTGGAAATAGTCGGGATGACTTCATTTAGACAGAATTACCCAAATCTGTTTCTAATATACACAGTACACATAATAAATTTTTACAGTATGACAAGGAAAACAAACTTAATAAAAGTTCCCGATCTTTTGTTACACAAGCATGCTATACCCATGCTATGTTTATAATAGTTTGCTCATGATATCACAGCTCAGTAACAAAGGCCCAAGCAATACAAAAACAGTTACTAGGCATGACATCAGCTTACAACTACCGTAATTACATCGGTACACAAATTTCCCAAACTGTACATTTTCCAAACTGCTTCTCAATTTCAACGGCTGCCTTTAGACAATTACTTGCAGAGTTGTCTGCAGGCTTTGAGTAATACCCGTCTTTCTTCTCTTTCCCAAGCGTCATTTCCCTTTAGAAAGTGCATATTTCAATTACAAGCATTATTTTTCAAATATGCCCATAAACATATGTCCAAATTAGGAGACAGTGTGGTCTCGTGGTTAGTGATGAGCATTAGACATCAGCAACTCTGGTTCCGTTTCTTTTGCCAAAGCAGTTTGCCAGGCCCAAGCAGTAGCTCTGTAAGATGCACCAGAGTGTAACATATAAGAGCACAGATTCTACAGCCTGACCGTGTGGGCCTGAATCTCAGCTCTGCTGCTTACTGGCTGCATGGCCTTAGGCAAGGCAATGTTTCCATGCCTCACTTCCGTCCTCTGTTAAATGGGAATAATAATAGAGCCTACCACCATAAGGTTGTTGTACAGTGGTTGGCTCCTAACCAAAAAAACCCATTGCTGTTGAGTCCATTCTGACTCATAGCGACCCTATAGGACATAGTAGAACTGCCTCATAGGGTTTCCAAGGAGTAGCTGGTGGATTCGAACCGCCGACCTTTTGATTAGCAGCCTAGGCTCTTAACCACCGTTCCACAAGGGCTCCAGATGGCTCCTAGTAAGTGCTGTATAGGTATTTGCTATCGGTGGTTAAGAGCTGAAAAGGTTGGCAGTCTGAATCCACCAATTGCTCCTTGGAAATCCTATGGGGCTGTTCTACTATGTCCTGTAGGGTCGCTACGAGTCAGAATGGACTCAATGGCAATGGGTTTGGTTTTTGTTTTTTGTTAAATTATCTTTCTGAGATTCAGTTTTCTGTTTTAAAATCTGCTTTAAATTATCCTGACCCATTGCATCATTTTTTCTAATGTTAGGGTAGGAGTTGCATCTTGGTTATAGCACCTGGGTATTGTGAGGTTCCATAAATAAAGTCTGAATGAATAAATGCATGCATGAATGAATGAAATCCATAGGTCCTGCAATACAAGTAGTTACAGAAACAACTATTATCTTGTAGAAATTTGCTTTCATTTTATTTTTCTAATGACTTGCTTTCATGTTCCATCAGCTAATACTGAAAAATACCTCCAACCCAATCGGAATAATAAGCTTAGGAGGGGAAAAAGGTATCACCTTGTGCTTTCAGAAGCTACTTCTCTAAGGCCCAAACTCTTCCACCCCATCCTGTATATATATGACCTCGTCTCACTGAGTTGTGCGCTCAAGCTGACTGTCCTAACAGGCAAGGCGCCAGGGAAGTGCAACTACCCCCATTGTCACTTCTGGTCCATGGTGCTTACACCAAATGCTGTTATTCTAGGCTTCAGGAAATTTTCTAACCACTGGACAGGGTCCAATGCTGTGTGCTAATGAGTTTCAGATTGGAGGACTTCACCGCGTATGTGTCAGAACAGGGCCCCGGTTTGCACAGGGGTGGGGGCAGGGGAGAAAAGAAACACCAAAAGGAAGAAAAAACAGTAGTTAAAAATTGCTGGCTACTCAAACTGACAGAGAACGTGACCTCTGTACTTCATCAGAAATTCCCGCAGACTTAGAAAATAAAGGAGTTTGCTTTTATCACACTGCGAGACTCATATGGAAAAATGGAAAACACTACATCACTTGACCTCGGTGTGCCCCCTTTCAACCACAGACAAACACTGTGTACAAAAATTCTAAATCAACTTAAGATGTTAAAAGGAGAAAAAAAATAAAAAAAGCTTTAATTTTCTGCATCAGACTTGATGATTACTATTTTGATTGTTGGATTTTTGCTCAGAACATTCACACAGGAAAAGGGCTCATAATTCCAGGAACACTATTTTATCACTTTGGGAATGACTGTGTGGCGGGCGGCCTGTGTCGGGTGGGCCCATCGCGGTCTCTTCTCCCCTCGCGTGGGAAATAATGAGCAAGCCTCCCTCACCCAGGCTCGAAAGTCACCCAAGACTGAATCATGATTATTTGCTTACATTAACAGAACATTAAAACCAGTTTTAAACAACTTAAGGAAACTCTAGCCTTCTTTGCTTGGTGATTTCACTTCAGCGGGAAACCAAGAGGCTGTTTCTCCCTTCAAAGGGAAGCAAGAGGCTAGACACCAATATATCTCATCACGCTATCACAGGCTATGAAAGAAGAATCTCCTTATAGGAGACTCTAACTCACATGACTTTTTTTTTTTTTTTTTTTTTGAGTAATGAGATTACATTTGAATTTTTTTTTGCCACACTTGGTACTGGAGACTTTAAAAGTCCAATCCTTTTATATCCTCCAACTATCATCAACATTTTTTCAGACGATGTCAATAAAATTGATTGCTTGCAGTTCTGAATTCTGCTCTGCACATGGAAACAATATAATTTGTTTTAAAGTATTTTTGATGGGGGCAGCAGGAGAAACAGGACCTCAACAAGCCTATCCACAACATCTAGGGGGAGGGAAGAAAAAAAAACCCAGAAGCAAAGTAAATGGTCTGAACATTACGGTATGCTGGAAACTTTGACAAAAATTCCCGATATATAAACCCTAAACCTTACTGTTGTGCTGACTGATATGTCTTCCTGTCAGATATGAATGATGTTTCTGGAACATTAATACGTTCATTAAATTCTAACTCCCTGTACTTAAAATACTCTGTACTTTGGCTCAGAGGCATCTTGACAGCTTTGTTGTAATCATATATGTGAGGCCCCCAGACTACACAGTTGTTGAGATGCCTCATACCTACAACCAATCTGTTGCTTTTACAAGTTTCATCTAGGTATTAGGGAGCTGATTGTGGAACCATGTCAATTCGACAACTTCAACTCAGCTGTATATCATAGAAACCACCATAGGTGGTGACAGACTCCCATGATGCCTAGCAACCATACATACCTCTAACTCCCCTGATCTGTAATACTACAAAATACAGCTCGTGTGTGTTTTTTTTTTTTTTTTCTCCAGAGCACAAGTGGACGACCAGCAAGGGTCCGACAGTGTTATTCCTAATTACCTTTTTTTTCACTCTTGATCCTGTGGCTCTCATAATTAGTTACCTGGGGCTGCAATCCAATTTGAAGCGATGACAAGAAAGTGATCCATGAAAAAGTAATAAGTTAAATCCAATTTCAGCCTTCCTCTAATTAAATGCACATGGAACTAATGACGCCAACCCTAGCATTTCGGTGATAATGGTAATTAGCGAGGTGGGAGTCGCTCTCTTTTTCAACACTGGCGGTGTAAACCACGAGGTAAAATGGTCAGAGCGCTCTTAATTACATGTGTCACTTTGTCAGCAATTTACACATTTTTGACCAGTCAAGTATGTTTTTCTCCCTTGTCCCTGCCCACCTCTTAGCCCCGAAAATGATTATAACATACTATTCCAACACACGGAAGCTCGTAAGACCACTTCAGACTTGAGACTCAGAAATAACTTTGCTATCGCTCACCGCTGTGATAGATGTACCTGCAAACACATGCGCAAAGAGAAGGCTGAAATTAGGATAATTATGCAGATCTTAGTCCTCTTAATCGAAATCCAGATATTTACAGTGGAACTGGATTTTGTTGGTTTCATTTTATTTTTGCCTGTAATATGGAAAATACAATCATTTGCATATTTATGGGAAGTACTGGCACTCAGTAGGTGCTGAGTAAGAATGTATGGAAGGAGAGGCAATCATTAACTTCTTCATGGCGTAGTGGTCCTTAAAAAAACTGGCTTCCATCCTGGTGCAGTCACTGTGTGCTCTGTGGCAAGTCACTAACCCTCTGGACCCTCAGTAAGTTTCAATTTTCCCTGTTCAGAAGATGGTTTAATGATAGGTATTTCCTATACCATACAGTCCTTCTGCGGCTTGAATGGCAGAGCCTATATAAAGGGTTTGCACAGTGCCTGGCACATACTAAGCACTTAATAAACATTAATTATCTACCACATTTTGCACATGGTGACAGACATGCTTACACATGAATTATTAGTGTCACATTTTCATTTGAATGTTTAGATACACATACACTGACCATATAATTAAATGTCCAAAATGAGATATTTTTGAGATTGAGAGGGGCAATTATTAATAAATACACCCAGTCAACAGGTATAGACCAGGGCTTTCCTGCGCAGACTGGGACACAAGGTCGCCCTATATGTAGCTGAAGGTGAAATAGCAAAAAACTAACCTACTATGTTCACAACTCACATCAGAATTTTGGAGGCATGGGCAGAACACAGTGTTTTAGGGAAAAAAAAAATACTAAGCAGGAGTATTTAACCCGGGCCCCAAGATGAGCTTCTGGAAGGTTCGGGAAACTCCTACAAGTGGATGGGAATGCTGTGCATATGTGCATTTTTCTGGGAGGAGGGGTCACCGCCACCATGTTTTTCATGCAGTGTATGATCGGAAAAGACTTAATGGCCATTTTTAAAGTGTCCTTTCTATTTTACTGTTTCTTATCAAGTGTTATTTATAGGATTTGGGGATCCTCTAAAAGTCATGTGATAGCAGTGACATCTCAAAAGGTACTGAAATTTCAACGCTTCATATTTGTTCAGTACCAGGGATGCCAACTGTAGACAACGTTAAGTTCAGACATTTAAATGTAATAGTTTGCCTTTATCTCCTGAATTATCCACTTTACTAATTCAGTGCGTAGGGATATTTTTTAAGGGTAAGTATTTCAAAACCATTCCATTTCACTATCTACAATAAAAAACTGTAGTTTCCTCCTACCAACTGACTACTTAGTGAATAATGTGGAAATGATACAAGGTACTAAGATTGTATGTGGCATTAATGTAAGGCAAAAATGCTGCCTAAAGCACGTTTTATATAACTGCAAATAAAAATGCTAAAAAATACCTGCCGAATCTTGTATTTTAACCTTCTCCACTTAAAGCAGGAGCCCTCATTATAATGCTGAGTTCCCAACGGGATTGAAAGGCTGACCTTACAGTGGATTTCACTACCTTTCCTTGCAGTCAAATGGCCTCCTGTGTGAGGTGTTGCACATCATATAACCTTGGAAGGAAGGGGATAGGCAGGAGGGAGAACTATCAGATGACTGGCTTCAAGTTCAAATTCTTTATGGATGGCCTGCGACTGGTCAGCTTTCCACCGCAAGTAACACACAAGGTTTACTTTCTTTCCTAACTTTCACGCTGCCAGAATACACACGTACTTTTACTTTCTTAGGAGAAAATGTGTCATTTGATTTCCTTCCAGTTTATGTATTCGTGCCAACGACTAAAATGCTTAAAGAACCAAAATGAATTACTACCCAGAAATGGTGGTCAAAGTTCCAAATTTTGATCAATAAAATTGCTCATCTACTCACAAATTAATCTTCAGCCAGTAAAGTTACATGTTTCTGAGGTGACGGGCACACCTGCACCGTTAAGCATTTATTTCACTTGTTTAAGCAATCTTCAAAAGTATATAAATATTTATAAAAGCAAACCTACTATTTTCACTCACATATAATTTTCTTTTTGCAGCAAAACCCAACTAATTCTTCTACAATTCATAAGCATCCTGAAGGCATGATCTGTATCCTTGACCATTTCTTATCTTACAAGCACCAGCAAAACGCACCGCACATTATGGCTGTTTTATAATATGTTCCAAGTTGAATTTGATTAATTCAGATCATACTCATTTCGAATTTACAATGGGGCTCAATTTTCAATTTTTTTTGTATCATTCATAAAAAAAAAATTGCAAAGCTAATTAACAGGCAAAAAAAGGGGCAATTTCAGTTACTAAGCAGATCTTTTTTGAGAACGTCAGAAGCAATATCCATTCCCAATTAATGTCTTCATTATAAACCACAACCTCACCCAACAATGCAACCAACTCAGATTTGGTTTAGCCTGTGTATCCACAACGAGTAGCATTTCTCCCCTATTTACTCTAGTCTCCCTGAAATTAGTCCAAGTTGGGGATGTTTGACTACATTTTCTGATCTCTATCGAGTAACCACTCACAGCCTCCTCTAACTTTCCATTTTCTTTTGTTTGTATCATCAGCCTGTGAAACTGGAGATCGCTGCCAAACATAAAGTGGGGAAGTGTGAGATATGCTTAAAATATGAGTCACAGTATATTTGGGGATTTAGGTTTCTTTTTTTTTTTTCCCTCAAGCTATCAGCAGATCAAATCCTCCTTCCCTGTCAAGCCTTCCTCTATGCAGAAGATCTGAAATTTGCCAAAATAGGTCTGTCTCTGTAGTGATGATGGGTGAGAAGATCAGCCATGAACACAGTTAGGATGTACTGTAGAACCTCCCTTTCATTCCAGAGCCACTCTGGCTGAGGTGTCCCAGTGAGGACGTGGTATGGCAAGATACATTAAATGTGAAGGTTATTCCCTTAGTGAATCACCAAGTCTATGTGCGTATTTTTATAATGAGGTAACACAGCATGTTGCCTAGGTTCGTAACTTCCCGTTTGTGGAAGGCCAGCCAACCTAAGAAAGCTTACTGAATTCCCATGGCCCTATCTGACAGCACGGAGACATTCAGCAATAGTCTCTCTCTCTCACATACACACATACACACCAGTCAACGAATTCTTTTTTTTCTTTTTCTTTCCCCCCAACCAACCAACTCTTAAAGCTGGTCTAAATTCTCTGCTTATCAACTCCTCCACTTATGGGGTGGGAAGGGACTCAAGACATCTTCTTTAGCAAAACCAGCATGCAAGATTGTCCCCTCTTCCCCTACTTTTTACCCAGACTGAAGGGCTCAGCAGAATGTGTTAGGTTGGTTCTGACACTGTCCTTGCCAAGGGGGAAAAAAAAAAAAATGAAGCCCTCTGTATCATACTTGTCTGTGTGATGCCTAAAAATTTTCGGACAGGCAATAAGAAAAACAGCCCTCAAAAGGAAATCCCTTGGAACTTTACTTCATATATTTAGCCCTAAAAGAACTTCGTTCATCCTGGAAAAGAAGTTACCTAAAAACGCCATATGTTTTAAAAAGCAAGTATGAGGAAATGTAAGTCTACTATAAAAAAAAAAAAAACCATGATATTCAATACTGAAGAGCAGTGTGATCAGACAGATTGAGTATGTATTTTTTTTTTTTTACTATCTCCAACCAAAGCTCTGCTATATTTAAGATTGTCCCCCTAATAATACATTGTCATTTTCCAATGTACTTGAGGTCTGTTAAATTCAAGGGGACTCACAGTATTATTAAGGCTGGAGAGCTCCAGGAGTGAGGCAAAAAGAATGGGCAGTCATTTGAATCACTGAGTGACAGGCTGGGATAGCTCCCTGTATACATTAATAAATTAGAATTTTAATTGTGTCTCTGTCTGCAGGAGATGCCCCAGCACTTTAATATGTACCAACAATTGGCTATGTTATGGAATCTGCAATGTGGCCTCCACTGCTGACCTCTGAAACACAATTCCCAGTCTGACTACGTAAACTGTTCGGTTTGATCCTTTCAACTTATTTGAATCCTGACAAATAAGCTCACAGCTAAAAGGTCAACACAGTCATATTTCATCTTTCAGAGCTGTTCTTAAGACATCTGCACAACAAAGCACTTCTTATAGCACCTGACACAGGACCTCAATGGCACTGTACCTCATTAAAAATGGCCCCAGCATTCAAACACGTTAAAAGGCATACGGACCGGTGATGGTGTACCAAACAACTGTTTTCAGAAGTGTTAGTAAACAATATACATTGTCATTCCACTGTCCCAGTAAAGTGTCAGTATTGTGCTGAACATTCCCCGGAGAGGGACAGTTTCCCAAGTAGCTGTAGAGGGACTAGAACTTGGTGCTCAAGATCTAGGATTGTTTGGCAGGATAATCTGGATGTTGATATTGGTTCACCCTGACCTGTGACAAATCAACACAAGCTAGAAGTTGAGCTGACCTTGTGATCAAATTAACTGGCACGAAGTTCTACCCATCAATTACCACTTACTCATTCTGTTAGAAAATTTCTAGTGTGAGAAACTCGTCTCCCATTTTGGGGATGCTCACCCTCAGCTATGAAGGTAGGTGAGCCACCTAACAGCTGCATGTGTCCACCCTTGGATATAAGCATGAAACCACCAAGTTTCTTCCAAATTTCTGTTACAGTTTTAGGCTCTAAGTTGAAAACCCAAATTAAATTTTTATGAACTCACTCTTTCTTCTACTCCACTACACCCTGCCCTCAATATGTCTGAAGTGAGAAGTCACTAAAACAAGCTTTTCTCAGTATCTTTACATAAACATTGTTCTTATTTTACACTAATGGTTCAAAAACATTCTGAAAACCTCCGTTGAAGAACAAGGTATTTATTATATTTATCACTAGGCATGATATTCACTGTATCATAGCCTCCTCAGCTCCTATAAAGCAGAGTTTCTCAATTCCATTTTGGGCTGGATATTTCTTTGTTGAGAGGTTTTATTGAGCATTGTAGGGTGGTTAGCAGCAACCCTGGCCTCCACCTATCAGCTGTCAATGGTACCTCCATCCTCTAGTGTGACAAACAAAAATGTCTCCGGACGTTGCCAAATGTCCCTTGGAGCACAGAACTGCCCCTAGTTGAGAACCACTGCAATAAAATGTGTGTGTGTTCCATTTCTACACTCACCATTAGAGAATGAGGTGACATACTTGAGTACTCTGACCTTTTTTCTCATTGACAACTTATACTGCCTGTTAAGTAACCCAATACCTGCAACCACTCATTCTCCTATTGTTGTTGTTGTTAGGTGCTGATGAGTCGATTCCAACTCATAATGACCCCACAGGACAGAGGAGAACTGCCCCACAGGGTTTCCAAGGAGCAGCTGGTGGATTCGAACCGCCAACCTTTTGGTTGGCAGTCAAACTCTTAATCACTGCGCCACCAGGGCTCCTTATTTTCCTATTACATTGTCTAATTAGTAAATCTTCTTACTCCCAACAACAAAACATTTGGTCAAACAGACATTTTCCCCAAAATGTCATGCTCTGCTGGTAAACTAAAAGTGTACCTTCTGCAGAAGAGTCTCTTGTATGATTTCAATCCTCAACAATTCACTTTTGAATTACTTATCAGCTCCCCCGAAGTGTATAATGGTCATTAAAAAAAAAGAATTGGTACCTGAAGGGCTGGTTGTTTGTCATTCCTCTTGGGGGATTTTAATCCACTAACTTGCTGCTGCTGCTGTTGTTGTTGTTGCTGCTGCTGCTGCTGAAGAAGGAGCTGTCTTGCCACTTGAAGTGCCTGGAAGGAAAAACAAAGAAAACCATTTGCGTTACTACAAAGGCTGGGGGGCCTCATTCAAAAAAAGGATTCCAGGATGTACACTTCAGGATTGGATCCTAACTTTCCCATTTCCAGGCAAACAAAACTTCCCACCAGTCGCAGTTGGACAACTTTCCAGAGTTTGTTTACATTTTTCTTAGATTTGGCCGATTTCATCCACAGTGCTGTGGGCACAGCAACTCATCTAAGCAGATACTATCTTCCTACCAAAAATCTGACACAAAACAAGTGTGAGTAAGTGGAACTTTGAGGAAGGATGGCAAGAGAGGCCAGGGGGACCTGGGGAGCTTGAGTTGAAAGGAACACTTATTCCATCTAAGTCCAAATAAAGAGGAAGAACTAAGAGGTGGACCACAGTTAAAGCATTCCACTATGGAGAAGATTATTTGGGAAGAAAGAGCCAAACAGATGATACATAGCTTAGATAACATTGATGGACTATATAAGAGAAAAAGTTAGCAAACATGATCTCTGGTCATCTTAAAGAGCATGTTACGCAACTTTGAACGAAACTGGTTATGTCCACTACAAATGACACTTTCAAGTTTATAACATAGGTTGGTTTTTGTTTAAAGGTAGAAGCTGGGGAGGTGGTATGAATTGGAGCTAAAGCAAAAGGAAAACAGGAGAGTTCTCCAAAGTGAAGAACAGATAACTGATCAAACTTCTTAAAAAGTTCTAGTAGAAAAGCAAAAAAAAAGTGCCATCAATGATCCCTCGTGAAGACTTCCATTGTCAAAGAATTGACCAAAAATAATGGCTAGCCACCTTACCAAAGGCGCAACAGGATTAGCAGGAGAATAATGAAATTTTCTGTAGAAAATCAGATGAAAAGTTAGGTTTCTTGAGTCCACTCACCTGACAATCAAGAATGTACACATAGAAGAGGTGTCAAGAATGCTTATTAAATGATGTATTTATAGTCTAGAGACAAAATGAAGATTTCTTGGGGGTTATATCAATACCAATTTCTATATGGTAGCTAATTATGTGTGCCCCAATCAAAGATGCACACACAGATGTGGTCAACAGATCAAAAGAATCAAATATTGTAGTCTTAGAATGTGCCCATAATGGACTCATGATGGTTGTCTGGTCTTCAAAGGGGAACAGGGGCTTCATTTATGTAAGAAAACAAAAAACGTGCATAGTTGCAAGAAACCTTACAGTGACCGTGGTGCAGTGGAGGAAAGGAAAGATGGCCAGGGATTGCTGTGCAATGAACTCAGGAAAAAGAGAAAATAGAGTGGTCAACCGGATTATTGTTCACGAGAGGAGGCCTAAAAATGTCGAATCGGCAACAGCAGTACTTCTCCTAAAAGGGCAAGCTCATTAAACCAGGCTCATGACCGTACTATTGTAGCAACGAATGTTTTTAAGACACTTTGTTAGGTTGAGCAGTGCCTTTGTGTTTAGGACGTGTGAAGAAAGGCAATGAAACAGAAGCACAGATAAACGAGTGACAAAGAGCAAGACTTCGGGAAAGGTGGACCCCTCCTATCCCACCTCCCTGCCCCACCCACCTTTCTTCCCCAGGGAGGCCTTCTGCCTACTGAACTCACCACAACCATCCCTTCAGATGTAATGCACAGGCTATTTCGTCTGTGAAGGGAGAGACATGTTCAAGAGAGCCAGCCTGGAAGAGCCTCGAGAAAAGAGGCTGGCTGAGAGGGGCATCTGGAAGCCAAGATGCCTGGGAGAGTTGCCTGAGACTCCAGCCGGCTGTCTCAGTGGAGAATTCACCATCACTGGACTCCGGGTTTCCTTGTCTCCTTGGAGACGCTCAGTACATGCGTAGGTGTAAAAGTGGGCAGAGCGAAGATTTCATTTATATCATGTAAGAAAAATAGTCCCCTTTGCGAGGTGCCTGCAGGAGCAAAAGCCTCTCCTCCTACTATATATGTTCCCTTAGCTATTTCACACGAAGGTTTTATGGCTTTTTAATGCAGGAAAGGGAACTGTTATATATTTTAAGTGCCACCATCAGAGTTCCCAGAGTACTGGACTGATCAGCAAGGAAGGGTTTGGCTGCTAGCTGGAAAGGCAGACAGACAGCGGGGATGTAGCTGACAGTGACAGAATGATGTAAAGAAAGATACTCTGGGGAAGAGAGACGACATATATTTAATACTAAAATAGAGCAAGACAGAAACAGGCAGAAGATGTTGAGGAAGTTGTTTGAACACAAGGGAAATTTTAGTCAGACCACTCAAGAAAGACGAACACAAGGCAAAGATGTGCAAACTGACCTACAATTTTCTGCCCCAAAACGAATGCAAACTGGTAAGATAACTTCAAATATTTGGGATGGAGAGATAATACTAGTGTAAAGAATTATTCATTCTGATATGAATTGTTATAAATTATTCCATAATAATTTACTGGCCTTATCATGAGTATGGTAACAAAACTGGAACAAAGTGTTACCAAGAATATAGAGAGAGAGAAAAAAAAAGAGTGATCATCTAACATCTCAGCAAGAGTTTTAAAACTTGATTTATTAGAATTTATAAAATGCTTTGAAACCAAACACTGAAAGGTATTTTCTTTTCTAATTTCCGTGACATATAAATCACTGTAATCTAGATTTTGAATTGTCATTAAAAACAAATAAAAAATAAAAAAATAAAGAAGGGAAAGAAATGCTTCTTAGTGTACAAGACTATGGATTCAGGTATTGTAACACAAATCTCTGGTATCTAGGATTTGGAGAAAGTCTAAAATCGTTATGGTCATATTCAGTGTTGGTCACTGGAAAATTTGGAATGACTAATGGGATTCCTTCCGGAAATTCCTCCAGAAACCTATGTTCACTATGTGTTTCTCATACATGTTTATGTGATAGCTTTTTTTTTTTTAACCTGTGACATGCGTTGAAATCAGATTCATGTCTCTTTCATCTCAGACTTCACTGCCTGAACCTCAGAGATTATCTTTGTTCCAATAAAACTGAGGAGTGAGGATGGATTTTTCTTATTTTTATAACAGTATCGCAATCACATTTGGAGAAAGGTTCCTGAACGTATCCTATCTGAAGAGAAATTGGATTCTTTGGACATATACTAATAAGGTGTGCAAATATGGGTTTGTGTGTTTGAGTGTGGGGTGGGGTGAGGGCATATGAGAATATGAATAAATGAAAGAAGTTCTCTTTTAAAAAGGATCAACTTTGACTCAAATTCCACACCAACTGCTAATGTAAATGACCTAAAAGGACCAATCCCATCTCTGGAGACATTTTAGTCTTGGTGGTGGTTCCTGGGCTGGGGTGAGTCAACCCATCTTTATAACCCATGTGACAATTGTCTGGTACTTGCCGTATTTGAGTGCTAGGCTAGGTTTACAGTAAAGACAAGGTTTGAGGGCGTTATAGAGCAGAGGTGGCTGATAAAACCAGCTGTATTGAACACACTCACATTTATTTTCCTTCAGCAAGCTAAAACAAATGTGAGCTAACAGGAGAAGGAGGCCCTGAGTGGTGGGAATGGTTAACACAGTTCACTGCTAACTGAAAGGTCTGAGTCCAACCAGAGGTACCTTGGAAGAAAAGGCCTGGTGATTTACTTCTGAAAAATCAGAAACCCTACAGAGCACAGTTCTGCTCTGACACACATGGGGTCACCAGGAGTCGGAACTGACTTGGCGGCAACTGGTCTGGTTAATGGGGAAGGGCTGGAAGGCATGCACTACCTTCATCATGGATGAGCTGGTCTCCCTCTCTGCCTTGGCTGCCCTGTGTGTCCCACTGGAGGTCATCTTATGGGGAGCATGCCATGGTCCACACCAGCTCTGTGTCCTCAGAGAGACCCAAGAGGACAAATGCTTGGTTGCTAGTGAGGCAGGCCAGGCTCCTGTGCTAACGGGATCTGGACATTTTTAACACACCTTTTGTTTGATTGGTTCATGATTACTTCATTCTCATCAGGCCTTCACATTCCTTGTAAACAAGTGCCATTTGTTGTTTACAAATTAGGTTTTATATTAACATGTTTATGACTTTTGAGCTACTTACATGTTAAGTTCATAGCAGGTGTTTTACCTTTTAGTGGCCAGGTACCCCTCTGTTTAGCATGCCTATCAGGATAGCCAATGCTCAAAGACATGTTTACTATATTTTAAGAAACATCAAAAAGTTTCTACAAAATATGGCTTGAGGAAGCACACACACATAAAGTAAGCTAGTAGATGGGGAAAATCTTTACAAAGCTTCTCAGATATCATACTTGGTGGCGTAGCAATTAAATGACATGGCTGCTAACCAAAAGGTTGGCAGTTCAAATCCAACAGCTGCGCCCTGGAAACCCTATGGGGTAGTTCTACTCTGTCCTCTAGGGTCGCTGTGAGTTGGAATCAGCTTAACAGCAACATGTTTGGTTTGGTTTTTATCACACTTGTTGACGAGGCTTGAGATAAGGATTAATAATTGGAGGTCTTCAAAAAATATGCCTAACTGGAATGTCTTAGGTCACAGATCAGCAAACTACTATGACCTTGAACCAAATCCAGCCCATCACCTGTTTTTGTTCAGCCAGTGAGATAACAATAGTGTTTACTTTTATAAATAGTTGGGGGAAAAATTTTTAAAAAAGAGTAGCATTTTGTGACATGTGAAAATTAAATGGAACTCAAATTTCGGTGTCCACAAATAAAGGTTTATTGGAACACAGCCATGCTCACTCACTCACGTACTATCTATGGCTGCCTTCATAAGTTCTTGAGAGAGAGACTGTGTTGGCTTGCAAAGCCTAAAATACTTCCTAGGTGGCCCTTTGGAGGAAAAGTTTGCCAAGCCCTGTCTTAAGTTGCTATCTGTATTCTGAGATCCTCAGTGATTCCCCCAGACACAACTTTACATCAATAAATCTTTTCAAGCAGTTCCTCATAACAATTTTAGAATTTAACTAAGAAGCAAGGACCTAAAAGGTCCAGCTGCTTCATTACTTGTTCTTGAAGATCAAACTCAATTTTGATTTTCTGAAAAGGGACTGGGATGTGAAAACAAAACACACCTACATGCTCCTTTAGAACTTGTTTGCAAACTTTTAATATGTGTTTCTTTAGAGCTAATTTATAGCAGTTCAGGGCTAATCACCTCAACTGGTGTTAGGTCCTGAACACCCTCAGAATAAAAGACAGCGTGTGCCTTATTAGCCAGTTGAGAAGACTGGTTGTTTCCTGTCTGCCCTGAGAAGCTGTCACATTTCCAGCTTAAAGGCTGGTCTGAGTCAGTCACCCTTCCTCTAATTTCTTTTCCTGGACTCACCCCACCCCTCAAGATCAAACCTATGTCTCAGATAATTTCACGGGCTCATCAACAGTCACTGCACATATGGGCTGGGGGGACAAGCTAGCAAGAAAAAGCAGCATGGGAAGCTGAGTAAAGTCAAGTTCTCGCCTTTAGTTCTTATCCACTATATACGCTTTAAGTCCATCTAGAGAGTCTTTTTTTTTCCCCTCTAAACTAATTTGCTATCGTGATTCAACTCCAGCATCCAGCTACCATCTCAACACGAGTGCTCATCATCTAACACAATCTGACAAATCGTTCTGGAGCAAGACCTCAGACTGAGAATGCAGGGAAGCTCCATCACCTCCTTGCTTTAGCACAGCAATCACTCCTGTGCAAAATGGAAAGAAGGTTTGAGAATGACAGTGGCTGAAAGTGCTAGGAGCATTCTTACAGGATTAATAGCATTCAAAGACAGTTGGTTCTCCAAAAGGAACACAAGAATATGTGTGTGTGTACGGGTCTGGAATCCCTGAGTGGTTCAAATGGTTATCACAATCAACTGCTAACCGAAAGACTGGAGTCTCGAGTCCACCCAGAGATGCCTCAGAAGAAAGGCCTGGATATCGATTTCTGAAAAATCAGCCATTGAAAACCCTATGAATGAAGCACAGCTCTACTTTGACACACATCAGGTTGCCCTGAGTCAAAATCGATTCTACAGGACTATTTGTAAATTTGTATATATAAAATTTACAAAAGAAGTGTGTAGTTTGAACAGGACAACGGAAAAGTGAGCTTATCTCAAAGAGGGATTCTAGTCATTGTGCAAATATTAGGTACCCTCCTCTCCCCTCCCAAAAAAAAGTACTGCAGCAAACCACTGAGCCACATCATTGGTATTGTAAGTAAAAACCAACAACAACAAAAAATAAAACAAAACAAAACAAAAAACAACTTTCTCTATCAAAACTTTAAAATACAGGGGCAACAACCAACGACCACATGAAAAATCACTAGGGAGCCTTGAACAGTCTCTTCAGCCCAGTTACTGCTGAATCTACGATACTGCAAATAAGGGTGTGGTCTCTGACCATTTATTGGTACAGTCAATTCTCTTGACTTGGGTTCCCAAAGCAGGCAGGGCAAACAGCAAACCTCAGGTCAACTGGGATACTGGATATGAACTGGTGACCTAGAAGGAGAAGTTCCTATGTAGCATCATCCACCCTCAGAGTTCTGACAGTTGGGCAAAGTGGCCTACGTGTTTGGGGCTTTCAATAACAGTTGACATTTGGAGAGGGCATTTGTGTGGAGTTCCTAAAATGTTCCATAGTCTTTGCAAATAGGTTTATGAGACAGTATCTAAATAGACATGGTGAAAAAGTGGAGCAGAGACAGCCCTGTCCCTACAGGATTCCAACGCTGACTGCATGCTCAGGTGAAAATCAAAAAGGACAGGAAACGGAATAGTCCAAGTGCCCCATGAGCATCACTGTCCTAACTGCAAAAGGACACAAGGCACATGGGCAGTGTCACCCCCATGTGTGGGATGAGATGAGGCCATGACAAGGCATCCTCTCTAGCCCCTGGACCACTGCAAGCTCTTTACTGTCTCCCAACAGCCTGAACCTCCATTTTCTAGATCTACTTCCAATACTGGGTTTCACATATCCTTACTGACAGGAGCTTGTGTTCTTGAAGCTATATGTAGGGTGGTTATTACTGCAATGATGCCTATTATTTACGTTCCTCACTTTTCTTTTACTTTAAAATTTAACAAAGACTGTAAAGACATGCACGTAGATAAAAACTCAAAAAACAAACTCACTTGGCTCAAGTAGATTTTGACTTATAGCGACCTATACGACAGAGCAGAAATGTCCCATAGAGTTTCCAAGGCTGTAAATCTTTACGGAAGCAGACTGCCACATCTTTCTCCCTTGGAGCACTGGGATGAGGAAGGATAGAATTGTGCAACTGTGCTCTGGCTCCAGATCAGGATCTGCCAGTGTCAGCACAGTGGGGTCAAAAGTCATCCCATGCGATTGGACAGTCCCATAAAACAAGATGGGACTAATGAGGCACAGCAGTCCAGGGACAAGGACTAGAAGGCAGAAGGGGACAGGAAAGCTGGTGATAGGGAACCCAAGGTTGAGTAAGGACAGTGTTGACATGTAGTGGGGTTGTTAACCATTGTCATAGGGCAACAAGTGTACTAACTGTTTAATGAGAAACTATTGTGTTCTGTAAACCTTCATCTAAAGTGAGAATAGCAGCACAACTGGAAGAACATAATTGATGTCACTGAACTGTGCATATAGAAATTTTTGAAACGGTGTATCTTTGGCTGTGTATATTTTCACCAAAAAAAAAAAAAAAAAAAAGGTTGAGAAGGGAGAGGGTTGACATGTCGTGGGGCTATTAACCAATGTCATAAAACAATATGCGTAATGACTGTTTAATGAGAAACTATTTGTTCTGTAAACCTTCACCTAAAGTACAATACAAAAAAAAAAAGTCATCCCATGCAATGACTACAGGAGACGTCACTACACAGCGATATCAGAACACCCGAGGTGGGAGGAGGCACTCTGCTGCATGTACCACCCCTGAAGAAAACCCAGGAAGCAGAAGAGGGTTAAAAAAAAAAAAAAAAAAATCAAAAATCAGTTGCTGTCGAATTGACTGTGACTCATGAGACCCCATGTATGCTAGAGGAGAACTGTGCTCCATAGGGTTTTCAATGGCTGAGATCTTTCAGAAGTAGGTCACCAGGCCTTTCTTCTGAGGCACCTCTGAGTGGATCTGAACGCCCATACTTTCAGTTAGCAGCTGAGTGTATTAACCATTTGCACCAACCAGGCACTCTTGGCAGGGAGTTATTGCTGTTAGTTGCTACTGAGTAGATTTTCAACCCATAACGACCCCATGTGATAGGACAGAACTGTCCCATAGGATTTTTCTAGGCTGTAATATTTACAGGAGCAGATCTCTAGGGCTTTCTTCTGCAGGGTCATTGGGTGAGTTCGAACTGCCAAACTTTCTGTTAGCAGCTGAGCACTTAACTGTTGTATCACAAGAGTTCCTTAGAAGGGGGTTGTTGTTGTGTGCTGTTGAGTTCATTCCGACTAATAGCAACCCTATATAACAGAGTAGAGCAGTCCCATAGGGATCTTTATGGGAACAGATCACTAGGTCTTTTCTCCTGTGGAGCTGCTGGTGGGTTTGAACCGCTGACCTTTTGGTTAGCAGTCAAGTGCTCAACCACTGCGCCAGCAGGGCTCCTTAGAAGGGGGTTCCTATTGCTGTCTAGTCGATTCTGACTTATAGTGACCCTACAGGACACAGTAGAATTGCCCCCATAGGGTTTCCAAGGAGCAGCTGGTAGATTCGAGCTGCTGACCTTTTGGTTAGCAGTCGAGCTCTTAACCACTACGCCACCAGGGCTCCTAGAAGGGGGTTAGGGGCTAGGAAACCCTTTATTCATTTGCAATTATGAGCAACTTTTTTATTTGTAAGGCGTACAGAGGATACTTCCTGCCAAAGAAGATAAAAGCTCGGCATTTTCATGAGACAAAAAAACGGCTATCTATGATCCTCTTGCAAAACTGGCTGAAAAAAGTTTAATGGCTAAAAACAGTCAGGAAGTCTGTTCGAAATCTCTTATGAGGAAAAGAAAAACGCCATCATACTCCTACTCCCTACACCTATTAACATAGGGCCCTATAACCACCTTGTTGAGGCGCTGGTTGGCTGCTCCCTCCTGGAGCCAGTGCCAGACGCTGAATCACCACCACTGAGGCTCCGGCAACTGAGTTGTCTTTGGAAGGATTCCATTCAAACACTGCCCAAGCCTGAGCCTGTTTAGCTCATGAGAGTTGACAAGATCACAGCCCGAGGTACTATGACTGCAGGCAACATTAGCATTGTAATGAAGCAAAATAGAACCCATGTTTATTAGAAAATGTCTACAATGTTAAGTTGGATGCTGCATCGACCTCGTTTCCCTTCCTCAGGACGAGATCGTATTTAAAAATAAATAAATACATAAATTGGCCCAGTCCTTCTCCAGGTTCCCAAGGTAGAAAATAAGGGGTCAAAGGCAATCCAAGGGATCTATTAACCCACTATGATCTGCAATTGCCTTTTAGGAGGGTGCAACCCAGAAACTCTTGTTATGAATAATTTAAATTTACATCTTTTACTATGTCAGAACGAGACTCGCTAATTTTGAAGACTGCGGACGAATCTGGCTAGTCATACTCAGAATAATGGAGGATTTTCAATGATTTTACTAGTAACATTGAATCTAGTTTTTGCTCAAACAAATACGGTTGTATGTTCCTTTTATTCTCATAATATACACCACCTATATTCTGGATGCCCTATGAGGCAGTTAGTACCCCTGAATCCTCCTTTACCTTAATTTTGGGCAAAGAAGCACAGAGTCAAATGATTTAGAGGCAACATTCCAGCAGAGATAAGAGACAAGAAAGAAAAATGGGAGATGGGAAAGGTCCAAACAAGACTACTGGCCAAATTTCGCCAGGATAGAAAAAAATCCTAGTAGTCTCCAGTAATCTATACTTCTCAAAGCAGTTACGGAGAACAGTTTTGATTACACCTGTGTTAACAGTTTTAAAAACAAGGAACATTTAGAAAAATAGAGGCAAATGTAGGGTAATACCTTAACTCTGTTTTGACATTTAAGATAAAATAACAATACACTGAATTGTTTATTACACATCAGGCACTGTGCTAGTCAGTTGCCTTACATTTATTATTTTATTGCTTGCTCCCAACATGAAAGGGGGGATTTATGATTCCCTATTAAAAGTGCAGAAACAGATAATGAGGTCCAGTGAGGTGCCCAAGGTCACAAGTCTAGCAAGTGGCTAGGTCAGAAAAACAAAAACAAACATTGTCTCACGAGAACTTGATACTCATATTCTACCAAGGTCACTGATTGGACCAAAGACGGCCACAAGTTATCTTGGCAGATGGATACGCAGTCCTACCTAGCAAAAAATGCACACATGGATGTAGGTCCCTTTGCCTCCAAGATGAAGGGGAAGGGCCTTTTCATGGTGTCATACCCTTCCAACTTTGTCTCCTTCTTTTCTCTACACAAAAAAGACTTTTTTCAACCAGATCTTACTCCCAGGACTCTCTGAGCACATGGGCATACCTACAACTCTGCTTGCCCTTTTCTCTGCCTACAGTTACAAGGTATCCAAGAACATTTTCCCATCTAAATTCTATCCTTCTCTAAAAATCCAGTTCCAAATGCAATTCCTTCAAGCAGCAATGTTCCCAGATATCCCCAGACCCAAGAGATCAGTCCTGCTTCTGATTCCTTTGGTGGAAAAGTCCAAGCAGGCAGGCAGGAAGGAATAATGAGCCTCACTATCTCTGCTCTTCCCCACGTCGCGTTTGCACCTCTTTATCTATCAGTGTTCATCCATTTCTCTTGGGATACTGCTCTTGTCACCGTCATCCCTTGATTCTCATCCCTTCCTCAACTCCCAGTCGGGACAAGTCTCCTGGTTCTTTGGTTCATCTGAGCCAAAGCTGGAATTTTTCCAAAGGAATTTTTCATAAAGGAAATAATGGAGAGGCTACACTAAAATAAAAACCAGATCATCTAGTCAATTCCAATTCATAGGGACCCTACAGAACAGAGTAAACTGCCCCATAGGGTTTCCCAGGAGCAGAGGGTAGATTTGAACTGCTGACCTTCTGGTTAGCAGCTGAGCTCTTAACCACATCACCAAATTTCTTCTCACAACTGAACCGAAGTTCAGCCACAGCTCATGCACCTGGAACGCCTGTGCCTTGTACTTCACCCTGTTCTGTGTTCGATCTACCTCTCTAGATCCACTTGGCGTCACTTTCAGATCCAGTAGGATTTCTAGTCCCTGTTTTGTACCCCACTATAGACTCATACTCTGCTACAACTGCACTCTTTTTGGGGATAGGGGTAAATAACTGTATTCTTAAAACTGTTCCGGTTTCAGTATTGTCAGACAATGCTAAACAGTGAAGATACATTATTTCACTTGATTTATACAATTCTTTGAGGTATTATTATATCCAGTTAACAGATAAGGAACCCAAGACTAGAGAGGCTAAATTACAAGGATTATATGACAGATGCAAATTCTTAGTACAGTGCCTGGTACATAGTAATTACCAACTAAATGGAAACTATTACTGTATTGTTACGCAAATAATGTGCGCCTTCTACGATTGTCTGCCAACTGCTCACTCCCCACCCCCGCGAGGTTATTTTCATAGGTGCCACCACTATGCCAATTTTTTTATATGTTGCTGCAAAATAAACTTAGCATACAGCACTTATGAAAATACCTTGCAGGGGGAAATGTTGGCAAACAATTTAACAAACACGGAAGGAGCACGTTATTTGCATAAAAATACAGTACTATATTTTGTTGGTGCGGGGCAAAGATTCCTTCTTTGCAGTGATCTCAAACCACTGGTTGTCCTCCTTATAGAAATACCGAGAAAATCACAGCATTCTCTGTTGAGCCCAAAGGAATCTAAGGCACCAAACTTCTCACTGTGCAAAGAGCGAGCTAAGGATGAAAGGGGTTATGTGATTTGCCTGCAGTCCCAAGGCTGATTTACATCTGAGAGTTTAGTTCCTTCCACTGGCAAAGGCACCTGAGCAACTGTGATTCATACTGACCCTCAACAAACCCAAACACCATGCCTTGCATCTTACAACAATATGGCAGGAATGGCTGCCTAGAGGCCAAATAGTGAGATGATAGTAGTACTGATGAAGAAGAAAATAATAGCTAACGCTTACTGTATGCCAACTATGTATCTAGCTAACGCTTACTGTATGCCAACTATGTATCTGGCTTGGTTCTAAATTACTTTATGGAAACAGAAAGCTTACATAACAGGCCCAAGGTTATACAGCCTGGATTAGACTCCCTTCACTTATACTTCATGAACAACAAAACCAAAAATGGCCAGAAATCGACAAATCCATGGATTTAGAATTCTTTCCCTCACACGGAACCAGAAATACTTGCCTGACATGACAGATGTTTAAAGAAGAATTTAGAAACGTTTGGAAGAATATATTCAGATAATCCAAGCTACACTCAAATGGATTTTTCATAGAGAACCCTAATCTAATTTGTAGTGAGCTTGTTTAAGGTTTTACCCTTATGCTGGACACAGAATACAGCAAAATAAAAACAGATTCAGTCGCTTTGGTCAAGGAATTAGAATCACTTCCTTAAAATCGTGATTTAAAAATACAACCGTGCATGTCAGGTACACAGTTGTGCTCATAGAGTTGGGCTCATCAAATAACCATGCTCTCTGGAACTTCCAGTAACAACAGTTTAGCATAAGGTGGAACCTGAGTCTCCAAGTATGAAGAAATAAGAATTCTCCTGGAATTTGGGGAAAATCACTGGCCTTGGGAGAATCATAGCAATTTCAAAGAAACAAATGTTTTCTTTAAAAATATATTAATTTATTTCTAAGATGCCATGTACATGGTGGTTAAGCAACCACCAGGCATCTTGCTTGGACTTAACCCCAGTTCCAATACTTGCTAGCTGTGTGACCTTGGTCAAGTTACTTAACCTCTCTGTGCCTCAGTTTCTTCGTCTATAAGAATGAGGGGAAAGAATAACAGTACCTACATCATAATTAATACCTGTAAAATGCATGGACTAGAGCCTGTCACAGAATATGTGATTCTTAAGTGATTTTAATACACGCTTTATAATTATAAATTATTATGGCAATAAGTCCATGGTTCATAGTAACACGTTCAGAGAAGATATGAAAATACATGAATGAACTAAGAAGATAGTAATAATAATAATAAAAAAAAAAAAAAATCAAGTGCCATACCATCACCTACACATGACACACTATCAACTAGGAGTATGGACTTAAAAGTCATTTTCTTAAGCAAAACTGGAATATTATTTATAGTCTTTTAAAAAATTATAAAATTAAAAACGTATTTTGAATGGAGTTTGTTTTCAAATCTAACTTCTATACTTGGGTTCCATGAGATCAACAGTATTGGGAGCTAAACAACCACCACCCTACTCTAGAGTTTTCTAGAGAAGTTTTCAACAAAGGATTTAGAACAGCAAATGGCATGTGACTAATTTTTACACTACAATTAGGAACTGTAGGAACAAGGGTCAAGACACACCAGAACTGAAGAATCACACAGTAACACCTATGGTTAAACGAATGTTTCTTTTGCCCCCAAAATACATCTGTAACAGTACGTACGTAACAATATGTATGTAACAACAGAGTCAACTTGTGACTGACTTCCCCACAGCCAATAAGCAGTGTCTGTTTCTTTACAAAGAACAAATTAACCTGATTTCTGTGGAAGTCAAATTGCCAACATCATATTGAGTTAAAGTGAAACAAAACCAAAATCATAATTTTCAGCCCATGTTGTATCTTTAAAAAATACATCCAGACTTTGACCCTAAATAGATAAAAATTAAACATGATTACTTCTCACTGCCTCTTCCCTCCCACTACCACCAACCTCAGGCACTAGCTATATTTTCCAGCTCAGCTTCTTCATGGTAAAAGACTTTCCCATGAGACAGCCTGTGGTCAGCACTGACTATGTCACAGGAAAAATGCTTCTCATGGCACCTAGATCACATCTCTTCCAGGTCTAGCCTGAGCATTAAGTACAGACACACCCGGAAATTGTAAACGATTTTAACAACGGGACATTTTCCCACCTCAAAAGTGGGATAATCTTTGTAGCCTACCCATGTCCCAAGGGTGTTCTGAGTATTAATGAGTTAACATTAGTCAGGCACTTTGATTTCCACAGACAAAGGGCTCTGTATAAGTACAAAGTATGATTATCCAACCCAACTGCCTTTTGGAGAGTCACCTAAGATAATAGCAGAGGAGGCGGAAAGGCTATTGTTTTCAGCCTTGTCTTCTACAAGAGCAAAGCCACCCCCTACTTAAACGCAGGCAATGCTTGGTTGAAGCTGTGTTGTGTGTGAACGTGAACACGACGAGAAAGTCTGCTGTACTCTTCCCTTATATAGTCAATGAAGAGGGAATCCCTCTGTGTGCATATTTTCAATTCACATTCCAAAACAGTATAGGCATCGAAACAGATTTTCAGCTGTGATTTATAGGGCTGGATACGATTGGGCCAGGCACTGTGCTAGGACCGTGCATATCATTTTCCAGTTGTGTACGAGCGAGGAAACCCCTACCGAAAATCATGCTGTTTTTAAAAAAGTGACAGTGTGTGTTCATGTGCCTGTCTGTGGATGCCTGTGTCCAAAGATGGTGCACACATACTCACATACACCCCACCTGAGAATTCAAACCAAAAAAAGGAAGATTTTAGTTTGCTTGTTTTTAAATCTACAATCATGGTATGAGCCTTCTCCTAAGACTCTGAAGGACTCAGTTTGGGACAGGGACAACTCTGAAGATCCTCAAATATGTTACATAACATTAAAGACTGGAAGGTATTTTTGAGGGACACAGACATGCAAATAGACTTAGCATTACAGTACCAATATTTCTAAAGACAGGAGCAAATGGCTGGCCTCTAATAAATTATGCTATGTACTGGCCACAGACCTTCTGATACCTTTTCCTTCAACTGAGCTGTTCAAGTTTAGATCTAAAGTCAGAATACAGCCTTCATCAAAACTCCAAGAACTACTGATTTGTCCAGTGATATTTATCGCTGTTTAAATGCACACACACACACACACACACACACACAACACTGAAGTAGAGCTACTAAGGCAGGTATAACTAAGCAAAGCATGTAGAACAGTCAGACATTTGAACAACTAATCCTGGGAAATAGCGTATCATAAAACTACGCACCACAGTAGATTTGTTCTCGGTTAAAAAGCCTAGAAAATTCTCAGGAGGCAACCCTGAGCCTGAAGGGTTAACTCACTTGCCTTTTTTTTAAAAAAAAAAAATGACACATATAATTTCCTTTTATCATAAAACAATGCATTTATTATTTTCTGTATATCTGTTAAAGGGCATGGCTTTCTGAGTGGAAAACAAAACAGAACTTGGTCACATGTTTATTTGCTTCAGCTACTCCCTTCCCCTTCTGATAAATAATCAAACATGCCATCTAGAAAAAACAAAGCCAGTGAGCTGGGAAATTTGATGGTCATCAAATAGACTGCGATACCAAGAAAAGCAGCCCACTGTTCCCACACTGAGTTTTTGGCCCCCACACCTACACTAACATCTGAGTAAATACCTTCAGTCACTTTATTTTCCCTATAATCACTCCTACTGTTAAACAAATTGTCCTTAAGGCAGTCACAAACATTATTTTTTTTCCTACAAAGTAGAACAACTTCTGATCGTTAAAAAAGCCCCCACCCCACTCACACACATACACACTTATTTGATTTAAGTGTTCCTTCCATTAGAGGTTTGACTAACTCCAGAGAACGTTTTTTTTTTTCCCCGATTCTGATAGATGGTTTTTAGACACTAACATTTAAGCATATTTAGTCTGGGGACTAACAAACAAGCTTCAGAGTAATAACAATTCTCTCAAGATCAAAAGAGCTAATTTTCCATTTCCTGTCCATTCCCTGACCAGTACACAGTTCAGAAAATTAACACCTGGCTTACCAATTATACTGATGACCACGGGTGCTGGGGGGGGGGGGGGGGGCAGGATGGGGGGGGTACATTTTAAAAGCAAGGCAAGAGGGAAGGCGACATCAGAGAGGAAAAGGTGGAACCCTTTTAGGAAATGTTAAACCATGTGCTAAAAAAGCCATTTCAACAGGAAGGACTAGGAACAGTTATATCGCTCCTCACCACAGAGAAAAGGAGCAACCCAAGTCAGAAGGCTTTCCCTGCCATACTAATTAGCCACAATGCAATTTCTGAAAAGAGCCTTCCAGCATCAAAGTTAACAACCAGCGCCGCAAGTGAGGTGGGCTTCCTCGTCCCTTTTGCAGCCCATTCCGTTTAAACAACAGTAATATGAGTGAGATAATGACCGTGCGTGTTTCAGCAGTCTGACTTTTATTGGCATGAAATTGGTACAAATATTATCAAGACGGATTCACAGATGATGATGGTGCCGTGACGCAAACATCAGAGGCCAATTCTGCAGACAGAGTCCCTGTTACAAAGGCACCATCTCCTCTGCACTCTCCTCTTACTTTTGATAACAGGAAGAAAAAGCAGGCAACACAAAACAATGTCACAATACGGAGAGAGGGGTTCTAATCTACGCTCAGCTCATAAAACCGTCCTGACAACAAACGGCTGCTTACTTAGCAGATAATATCCACAGACACATTTGAAAGCAAGAGTGAATTAACAAGGAGTTAGAAAGAACCAGTATTCTCAAATCTCTCAAAAGAAATTAAAAAAAAAAAAGCCTTTGATGGCGAGAGGAGGAGGGAGGGGGAAGAAAAAAAGCAGTAAACAAGTTGGATCATCTTATTTTGCCTTTCAGAGAATGTCTGCGCAGAAGCAGAGCCCAAGTTAAAAAGTTTAACCCAGCGAAAATGTTCCTTTTTCTCTGGACACTTACAGAGAAAATGAAGAGTTTGACGGAGTGAGCTCGTACTGTCTGCCTTTGGATTTCAGTCTTCTCACTGTAGCTGGGTTCTGGCTGTTTCTGTGAAGTGGGGGTTGCACAGTGGTAAAAAAGATGTTTGAATAAACAGGAAGTGCTGTGCGGCTGAAGCACACTCGAGGAGCAAACACACTGGAACGCTGCCCTTTGTAGGCAACCTCGGGAGGCTTGCCTCCACAGTAGCTAGCTCCGCTCTGACTAAATGACAAAGAAACCACAAGAATTCCTCAAGCAATTCTTCACTTTCAAAGCTGAAAGATCAGTTGGAGCTTGCAGGTAATTTTCAAAGTTGCGCTGGGCACTTAAAGAAATCTATTAAGGCTGCATGTATCTCAGTCACCCTAGGTCTGCAAGCTCTGACACAGCTCACCAAGGGTGCCCTGGCTGGACCAAGCATTTGCCAAACACACCTCATTCATACAAATACACACCGACAGGGTTTTGGGAAACCTGCTTTTGATATATTTTGGTAGTGACATATATATAGGCAGGATGCTTTTTTTTTTTTAAAGAGAAAATTCAGATTTTGCAGACTTTAGAGGATTTTGTCACATGCATTTTTAAAGAGCACATCGTCCCGCACTCCGGGGATATGCCCTTGATCTTCCTTCCTTCTGCTGCTTTTCCTTTACATTTTCCTTCTCTGCAATCAACCAAACTACCTGTTTATCTCCAAATCCTGGCTTGCCTACTCAAGCACTCCTTCAACCCACCCCAAACTAATTATCAAAGTCCTGTCTTCTGTCACCAGAGTAACTCCACAGATACTGTAGAGAAAAGCAAACTGCTCAAGGCAGAGCAAGTCGGCTTGAAAAATAGGATGAAGAGCTGAACAGCCATATTCAATTAAAAAAAAAAAAAAAAAAAAAACAGGAGGAAGAAAAGGATTCCTCTCGAAAATGTACTGCTGTTGTGGCAATGTCTTCTGCCACGGAAGCAACTGATTTGTTATTTAGCGTGGAATGCTGGACTGTCTGTCATCCAGGTGCTAATACTCGGCTAAAATAACTCATTGGGAGCTGTCAGTGGGATGTTTACATAGGCCCCAATCTTTTCTTCATAGAAGGAAATTTTTTACTGGAATTCATCTTCTTTTGATCTCACATTCAAAGCAACGGCAGCTTGATAGACATTCAAGTCTGAAAGCAAATCCAGACGCTGAAGATAAACCGCCAGAATATGACAGGCAGAAGCATCTAAAGCTTATAAAAATGAAGAGAACAGCATGTCGCCTGAGTATTACAATAGCAGAAATCAAGAGACATTATTAGGTGGAACTGATCAGCCACAAAAACAGCCCAAAAGGCAGATCACAGAAACAGAGGGCTAGGCTAGGGGGAAAATGGGAGATCTGGTTTGCTGTCTCACCTCCCTTCTGAGCCCCACGGTGCTTCCACGCCTGCCTCTCTACTTTTACGAGGAGTGGAGGGTCCAAGTCAAATGTTCTTCTCTAACTCAGCCGGTCCAGTGAGAAATGCTGCCAATGATTTCTGAGCAATCCATCTCCAAGGGCAGGGGGAAAAGGCAGACTCTTACCTTGCTCAGTGTCCAACATGCTGCACTTGGTTAGCATGCCCTGCATCTGCCTGGGATGCATTATCAAAGGGCACAGAGCTTGGGCACCATGTAAGCAGGCTATCAGGAAAACCATCTTTCAACAGGAGAGCTCTAAGTAGTCCAAGATGGGGCTAGAGAGCTCTAAGTAGCCCAGTTCCCTAAAATGGCTCTTTATTGAATGAACACAAATGCTCCCGCTTAAGTCACAAAAAGATAGATGCTTTCAGTTCCACAGGTAGAACTGTTCAACATCTAGTAGTTTTTAAGCCAACTGGGGCAATTTTGGAAAGGAATTAGGGCAAGAACTTTCTTTGAGGCACATAATTATTTAAAAAGTATACATATAAGCCTCTTATTTTAATTAAAGTCAGTGAATGTAATGAAAAAGTAATTTTCCAACAATTTTGTACTTGTAACTGTTTGTTAACAAACACTGAATGTGAACAGGCAGCATCAGGTTAAAGGGCAACAGAACTCCACATTATAATTTAGCCTGCGGTTATTCCTGATTGCAAACATCCTCTGGGACGGCAGAGGAAGATCTTCTTTTGCAGCACGCATGGATTTTAAAAATTAGTCCCCCCACCTTTTTGTATAATAAACCAAGAGTAAAGTATGGGGTTTTAAAATGTACTAACCAATTTAAAAAGCTGTAATCAGTTTAGGGTTTGCCTTGTGCAAACAAGATTCCTAGGTAGCTAAGCTACAAACGTCAAAAATGCAAACAAACAAAAACAAAACAAAAATCCTATTGGATTCTAAGGCTGTTTTTTAAAGCCACCTTTTGTCACACCTATGCAACTATACGATGTGCTAAAGCTGGTTATCTTTAAACTGCAAAAGTCACCACCGTTCTTCTCCAATCTTAAAATCTAAAAATCTCCCAACTAAATATTCCGTGTTGGTGTAATTGTTACATTAATCCCAAACCGGGAGGTTCACCATGTAAAAGCAAAATGCAAATTCCCTTATACATTAAAAAATATATTCTTCCTCTACAAAGAAGGCTATCACCATCACTGTGACGCAAGGCGTAGCAACACTGCATTTCTCATGGCCATTAAAAGTCTTTTTTTTTTTTAATCTGCCACGTCTAAAGACCTTCATTAGTATAATTAAATGATTGTGGGGTTTTTTTGATATAAACAACTTTTGATATGTTATTTAAAAACCTTATAATAACATCATTAAAGAGCTACCATTTTTAAAAGAGAAATTGTCTGCTCATGGCCATGGAACAGTAGCCATGCTCTAGGCTTCTTCCTCTCGCTCCCTTTCAGACTTCTCCTGGACTTGAATGTCACCTTAGACCTTGAATCCTTGAATGTGAAATGGCTTCACGCTAATTGCTCTAATTGCTTGAAGATGTGCAGGCAGGTGAAACCTGATCCCCGTGGCCATTGTAGAGACCAAGAACAACACTGGAATGTTTACACAGTGGTTTGATTTTAATAGACAGAAGGGCTGAGTTTAAGACAGCAAAAACACAGCTAATAGGTGACCTCTTAATGTAGTCCTCCTTTATTTAAAAAAAAAAAAAAAAAAAAAAAAGCACACAACAAAACACAATTTCTTGTTCTAAAAGGCAGTGTCCCAAATGCCAAGGTTATTTGCTTGACTCTTGGCGTGAGTACTCATTAAGCTGCACCTGACATTTACGCCCGAAACTCTACCCCAAATACTTTTTTTTTTTTTAACCTTAAAACAAAAAAGCACTTCATATGACAGTCACCTCACAACTATATTATGACTATATGGTATTTTCAAGTAAGTGCACTCCTTTAAATTTTAAATTGAGTATTTTTCACTACTGTAACACTCCTTGTCCCTTAAAGGGGAAGACTTGTCCCTACTTGTTTATTCCTTTGCTTCTCCTGCCTCCACCACTTACACTCATGGATTCCTGACCCTTGTACATTCCTGGATTGCAGTAAAGCTGGGCTAAATCTCTCTCATGCTGGTGCTTTAGACAAACGTGCATCCTTCCAGCACCTTCTTTGTTGCCATGTGGGACTGTGATGTGCTTATCACCTCGAGGGGCTTAGGTGGCCACAGGAGTGGCAGAAACAGTCATCCAACGACAGTGGCCATTCTCCCTAGATATTTTAATGAATTGGGATGGTTTAAAGGTGGTGCCACAGTCCCATCTTAATGGGACACAAATGTAACTAATGGTGGAAAAGAAAACACCCCACATTATGACCAAGATGAAAATACAGCAGCACCCACATGGTGTCTTTAACAAAAGGAAACCCACAAAGATGAGGGGTAGGGTTAGACAGGTGTTGAGACACATACATATATATGTGTGTGTGTGTACTATATATTTATATACATACATATATATATATATATATATATATATATATATATATATATATATGTACACATAAACAAATATGTATGTAGGTGTGTTTATAAACCCATTGCTGCTGAGTCAATTCAGACTCACAGCGACCCTAAAGGACAGGGTAGAACAGCCCCATAGGGTTTCCAAGGCTGTAATCTTTACATAAGCTGACTGCCACATCTTTCTCCCCTAGAGCACCTGGAGGGTTTGAATAGCTAACCTTTCAGTTAGCAGCCGAGCACTTAACCACTGTGCCACCAGGCTGTATACATACGTGCATAAGTATGTATACATACACATACCAACATATACACACACACAACATATATACGTGTGTGTATATATATATATGGATACACACACACACACACACACACACACACACATACACACCCCAAAGATCTGAATGTACAGGAATATTTCATATACAGCCAAGGAAACACTGCTAAATAAGAAATAAGAATTAAATACTCCCTACAAAAGAAAAAATTACCACAAAACAATCAAGTTACTTTGAGGCTAAGCTGGGCAGTTGAAAGCATTAGATAAGACTCTGTAAACAGGAACAGAGAAGCAGGTAATGCCCCAGACAGCAGGGAGCGTTGTCAAGCTGCTGCTGCTCCATTAAGCTGCACATTAACTTCGGATGATGAAATACAGAATGCAGAACAAAAGGGGAAAAAAAGTCCTTCTAAAGCTGTGAAAACACTTTTGGTTACATAAACTAAGTAATAAATACAGGCGCTTCCATTGCCTAGATTATTTGTCCCCCAAACACTAGAAAGACAAAATAATGAAACAAAAGTAACTGCCTAGAACGTCCTTTTTCATACAGCCACTTCACACACATTTATAGACACACTCTCACACCTTGTTCTAAAAGTTACAATCCCCTATTAAAAACCAATCTCCCCACTCCAAAAAAGGAGGGGGGACAAGTATCCATTTATCCATTTAAAGATTAAGTATAAACTAGTTCAAGCCAGGGAGAGGAACACGAGAGGAAAAAGTAAACAGGCCCCCACCTCTGGCCCCAAAATAGTTTCCCCTTTGAAAGCACTATGCAGTGAGTGCCTGGTACCGAGGGCCGCCCTGTTCGCTGGAGGGGTCAGCAAAGCTATGCTAAACTGACAGGTTCAGTTTACAGCAGGCCAGAACTTTGTTTGGATATACTGGCCTTGCTCACCGCCAGCTTAACAACAGATGGCTAGAAAACTTTCATTATGTTGCACAGGACTGAAATGCAAACAATTCAGAAAACTGTGAAAAGTTTAACTCCCTCTAAACCAATGTGCCAACCCAGGGCCTGCCCAGAGGCGGTGAAGGGTCCTAGCATGGAGGAGACTGTGGACATGATGGATAAAAGAAAAGAGCACTTACTAACTGCCCCACAAGAAAACTCACCATTCTAGAAAACCAAAAAGGCAGTGACCAGCCTAAGCCTTTACTTTAACTGTTCAAAGCCCAGACCTTATAAGGAGTTGTATCAACTGTGCCTTCTTTATTTTATTTTCCCAACATGTCCTGTCAGACTTGCCCTCCTTTGGAGAAAGAAAATCATGTTGCAGACAATTCCCAAGGCCCTGTCCCTCCCTTGGGAAGTTTGGAGGGCATGACTGAACGGTCTCACCCTAACTCCTAGATTTAAATATGATTTATCCAAATCTGTATATGATTTAAATATTCATTAAATCTATTCAATCACACAGACTCTAATATCTCCTAATGCTTTGAGACAGGTTATAAATGCACCTTCAAAGGTTTAATTCAATTGGCAATCTGAGAGGTCTTATCACTGGAAATGTGTTATTTTCATATTATTCAAGAAATGAACAAACGTGTTTTCCACAAATGTATTTTAGAAGCTACTCTTTCCTGTTATTGAAAGAAAATTGTGTTTATTACTCCTTTAGCATAGTGTAAACTCATAAACGTCAACAGAGAGTACAAGGAAAACTGTCAACTAAATATTGTTTCCTTCATGAGCTGTTCTTCCAAGTCAATTACGCCTTTCAACTTCTGGGGCATTGTATGATAAACTGGCAGTAAAAATCATTCACATTAATATACCATGGTGCCTTGCCTGCAAAAGGTAATTAAAGAAGTAAATGACTCATAAGAATAGACATATTAGCTGCAAAATGAAAGGCAACTGAGCTGCCACATAAAAATATGTACCATTAAGATACTGCATTTTCATATTCCTGTAATCAGCTTCAGTAGACTAATGCTTATTTAATCCAGTTCTGTGCTAAGTCCATCAACAACTGTTTTTTGCTGTTTTCTCCTTGACTGAACATTATGAGAGCAGGTTTGGAATAAATATTGCAATGAGATTTTTGCATACTCAATTGAAGAAAAGGTTTTTACATTTTAAAATGTATTTTTCTTTCTCTCAGAAATACAACATAAAAAAAATTACTGGTGAAAAAAATTATATATATATAGCTAGCTCGACATGTCTCTTTAAATGGCAGTGCATTTCAGGGGAAATAATATTTGTTTCCATATTCATTGTTGCTGACCCATACTACTGTCAGCATAGGGGGAAAATGGTGGCATGCTTCCACTTGCTAAATCTCCTCTTCTTTTAGGAAACACTTCCCTTTGTTAATAATGTCTTGCATTAGCGTTAGCAGGATGAGGGCAATTTATCCTTTGGCAGGGATGGAAACAGAAGGTAAAGGATGATGAGGGAGTTGATGGGTGGGGTGCTGGGAAAGGGTCTCAGATTTGCCTACCTGTTAAAACCCCTTATCGTGAAGTCGATTCCGACTTACAGCAACCCTATAGAACAGAGCAGAACTGCCCCATAGGGTTTCCAAAGAGCAGCTGATTGATCCGAACTGCTGACCTTTTGGTGAGCAGCCAAGCTCTGAACCGCTGTGCCACCAGGGCTACCAGACTTGCCTAGTGGCTCCCAAATCATTTTCTTTCCAGAAGGTTAGCTACCTGTCTGGATAGAACCTTTTCAAAGAGAAGTGAATTGGCCCTCAAATTCCCTGCTGGACTTTCAGATCTCTGGCTTGCAAACTGACACTGCTCTATTCTTCATATCCCCTTCTTTCATCTCTCCCTCGCCAGTGCAGCCAAGCCACAGGGAAGCATCATCCAAGCAGTCTGAGATTTTTCACTCAACTTGCTCACTTACTTCTCTGCTTCTGGAATCTCCATCTTGACCAGCTAGACGGGGCCACCATTCACACTGTTAATATTTCTGGGAACATGAGATGCGTGGCATTTCCTGGAGGCTGGAGAAACGCTTGTTCTTTGTGTGGAAATTAGGGCTCTTTGCTGATAACTGATGTGGGCCTAAGGCTTTGCCAATTCAGTCTAGGAATTTTAGCTTTCAAAATGCTTGCAACTCCTCCGATGCCCAATGCTGGCAGAGGAACACACTGCTCCTCCTCCTTGTGCCTTCATAAGTCAAAATCGGCCTATTAAATATTAACATGTCTATCTGCTATTGTGTCTGCCAACAATGCACCCAGTTTCCTAAACGTTTAACGTGTCGGGATGGTGTCCACTAACTTATCAAAAACATCCCCAAAGAGCTCTATAACCAGTGTTTCTGAAGCTCGTCGGCTTTCAACAAAGGTAAAGTTCTAGATTTCTGTACAGCATGTGCTTTCTTCCCCGCCCTTCTCCTGGAAGTGCAGACATCTCTCTGGCTTTCAAACCGATGAGCAGCCAGCCAAACCCTCAAGGACAGTTCAGGATGTGAGGAGTGCCCTACAAGGACCCTCAGCTGTTTATTTATCTTTTAATAGTTCTTAGAACTTCACTGAGAGGCTCCAGATTTAGGCCGGATCTTTCCTTGTAGCATAGGACTGCCTCAGCATTTGAGCAGACACCAGTTGGGACCACAATTAATGAGCTCTAGTCCTTTATCTAATTAAGGAACAAAGGTTCCTGTGTACACAGGATGGTGACAGCCTTGAGAACACACCTTGAAAATAGAAGCAAACGCTTCTAATTGCCTGAAAATGGGATTTTTTAATATTCAGGAACACAATGGCACTGCGAAATAAGAGCATTTCCAACATCCTTTACAAATAAACCTTTACAAAATATCATTAGCTAGTAATAATACATCATTACCCAAAATGGAAAGTTATGAATACGATGCACGTCACCTTTGTACTTACGTGAATTAACCTATAGGTATAAATACAATGATACCTGGATTAGTTTTTAAAAATACATTAAAAATAATAAAAGGCTCTCCTCTGAAAAAGAAAGGCAAGAAGGCGGCTCCTCTGCACCTGATATTCCTCGGACCTTAGCAGATTAGGATTAAAACACATAATTAGGAAAGATCTCCCCGGTTTTTAGAGTAATGAGGGGCTGTGGGAAATAGGATACTATCTCTCAGAAGTGTTACAAATACACCACGCTTCTAAATAACCTGCGATGCTTGGAAAGTATACTCACTACCAAGGGCAAAGCCGCTATGCAGTGCGGGAACAGTGAATGACAGACTGGCGTTCAAGTCCATTAGTTGCTATGTGATAGGAGCACATTCGCTAGCACACGACCTGTGAAAAATCTTAGATCTCTTTAAATCTTTGAATTGGATTACTGCATTAATTCTTAAGAACTGCAATCCTTCAACCAAGTCAAATTACCCTCATTAACAGTGGAAAAACTGCCTCTGCAATAAGTTAAAAAAAAAAAAAAAAAAAGATATTTATTACCTATAATCACTTTCACATACTTCACCTAGAAATATGATGAACTGATGCCAACAACTTTGAAGACAGCATCCTGCCTTTGCATATTAATTTGTGTTGAAAGACTAAGAAAAACGAAAGCATTTGCATGGGGTTTAAACATTTTTTTTCCACATCTCTAGGAAATTTCCTTTTATTATCACAACCGCTGGGTAAGAAGCAAATAGCCCCATTTTACAGGAGAGGAAACTGGAGCGTATATAGAGAGCCTGAGCAGACTGCCGAAGCTCTCTTTGCCAACTAGGGCAAAGCAAAGAGTCTCCTGGCCCTGCATTTGAGGCTCACTCTGCTAAAATTAAATCAGAAATACAGGCTTACAATCCCACTGCAGTACAATGAACTGACTTCTCTACATCACATGCAGTAAATGAAAAGGTGGCAAAACAAATGAAAAGATAAGAATACAGCTCTAAGTGGAAATGACATCCACGATGAGTACTACAACAGACCAAACCCGCTGCCGTCGAGTCAATTCCGACTCACAGCCAACCTGTAAGACAGAGTACAACTGCCCCATAGGGTTTCCAAGGAGTGGCTGGTGGATTCAAACTGCCAACCTTTTGGTTAGCAACCAAGCTCTTAACCACTGTGCCATGAGAGCACCATTACAACAGAAGATGCTTCAATTCTTCCATTACCATATTTACCATTTAACCTGCCTTGAGAATTCATCAAATATGTACTTTTAGAGTGATTAAAAAAAAGAACACTGTAAATTCACCTTCTCGGTTCCTTGTTACTCCCTAAAATGGTCTCAGCTGAAGTGTGATAACAGCTTGACCCATTTTTGAACAACTTTTGGTACCAGGCTCAAAGCTCCACTGGCTACTGTTGCTTTGCTCTCTGAATGTTACTGCTTTGGTTCTACTGCTCCCCAGCACAAGCCACAGCAGGTGAGTCCTCACCACAGTGAAGGCAAGCAACTGGTACAGGAGGAGGGGCTGGGCAGACGGAGCCAATCTGCAAAAAACAGCCGCTTTTCACATCATTCATTAAGGAAAAGACGAACAGGTGGAAGATGCTTTCCAGAACTTGATATTAACCAATACTTCTAAACAGCAATAATAAAATGCTAACTGGAGTTCATAATAAAACACAGAAGCACTGCAAGGGTCTGAAGCACCTTCTGAATCATAAAAAATAAATTGTGTTCAGTATATTCGGATGTGAAGTGTATTTATGTCAATCTGAAAATAGTCCTTGTTTAGTATATGAAGATAATAATTAATTATTGTGAATACTATCTCCAATGATTCTGTAGTTTACCTGAACTTTTAAAATAACATTCAAAAACCATTTGTTGTTAAGTGATATAAGCTAGTAATAATGAAAATAGCACTTCTCAGTCTCAGTGTGCATCATCCACCCTTCCATCGACTTTTCAAGGTGGGAATTACTATACCCATTTTACAGAGGCAGAGAGAGAGGCTTAAAGAGGCTGACTAACTTGCACAAGGTCAAACAGCTTGGAAGTGGGTCTTCAGCTGCTTAGGAGAGAATCAGAGAAAAGAGCTGTTCAAAGGAGAATTGGGAGCGACTACAGGATATGTCTTGGGGCATCTTGGGAGGAACTAGAGGATATGTCTCGGGCATTAATAATTTTATAAGAAATCATGATCCAAACATCAGATGGCTCATGACTTGGACACTCATCACCCACCCTCCTACTCAGTGGCAATGCATGTTTTGAACAATACAGAAACTGTTCCTTCTTGGCTCTACCATTTGTAAAGCCTCCTCTCTCTCTCTTTTAGAGCTTCACGACTGTCAGCTGGGTGCTTTTGAAAATATAAAGACTTCAGTAGTGACGTTAGGATTAACTTGGTTTTACTAGTGTAGCAACCTTTCCAAACAAATGTTAAAATTAACCTTCCTGTACTACAGGCACAGGAAATGTACCTTCTATTTACTCACAAATTAAACACCTACTTTTGGGTGACTACTCCATACCAGGTAGTGCCTGGGTAGTACAAATGGTTAATGAGCTTGGGCTGCTAACCAAATGTTGGTGGTTCAAACCCAGCCAGAGGCATCTCAGAAGAAAGGCCTGGCAATCTGGAAACTTAAGCCACTGAAAACCCTGTGGAGCACAGTGATTGGGTAACTATGAGTCAAAAATCAACTCGATGGCAAATGTGGTTTTGACTCTGTGCCAAGCATGTTCTAGGCACTGGGCCTGTACGAAGAACAAGACAGACCTGGTTCCTTCTTCCCTGACACACTATAGTGAGACACAGAGGTAAGACACAGGCAAGAGAACAAATCCAGAAAGAGTCAGAGAGCCCCATACAAAGAAAGCATCAGAAAGCCTTAATAAAAGGACAATTTCACAAACTTTTTGTTTTTTAACCTACTCTAGATAAGGCCACCAAGATACTCATCCGGGAGAGGGTGATATTTAAGATGAGAATTGAATATGGGGAAGGAATCAAATAGCCAAAGAACGAGGAGAGAACAGAATGAGTTGGAGCATGGAGGATGAAAAGAAATAGGCTGAAACAATGCTAAAGAAATGAATAGTCAGTGATACATAATTGTACTATTCATCTAGTACGATGTCTACTTCTTTCTCAATCCTCTTAAGGCAAACAGAAGTACAAAGATTACAAATACGGTTTCAATCAAATGAGCTAATAAATATAAAATACATCTTGTAGAGCAAAAACAAAACCAAAAACCACCACCAGCAAAGAAACAAAAATTCAAACTGTAAAATAGTTTATGTAATTACTACAGAAAAATAAATACCTTAGAGCTGGCCTTCTGCTTGTCTGCCTTCACCTTGTTTAATGCTGTAATGTTACGTGGTAGGCAGAATTCTAAGCTGGTACACAAATTCCTGGTCCCTGGTGTATGCACACACCCTCTCCCAGATATTCAATTAAACACTAATGTTGGTGTTGATGTGAAGGGATTCTGCAGATATATTTAAGGTCTCATATTGGCTGACCTTATGATAGGGACATTATCATATTACACGAGCTTTTTAAATTGGGGTTTAGAAATCAGAGATAATAGAAGTCAGATATTCGAAGCACAAGAACAGTCTGATGCATCATTTCTGGCTTTGAGATGGAGGAGGCCACATGGCAAGGAATGCAGGTGGCCTCTAGAAGCTGAGAGCAGCCCCCAGCTGACAGCAAGACTATGAGGATCTCGTCCTACAACCACAAGGAGCTGAATTCTGCCAATAACCTGAAGGAACTTAGAAGCAGGTTCTTCCCCAGAGCCACCGACAAGAACTCAGTCCAGCTAACACTTGGATTTCAGCCTTGTGATACCCTAAACGGAAAATCCAGTCATACTGTGCCTGGACTTCTGACATACAGAACTGTGAGCTAATAAACGGGTGATGTTTTAAAACTGCTAAATTTGTGATAATCTGTTACACAGAAGTAGACAGCTAATACAGGTAGAAAAAGATGCAATCACATTGCCTGTGTCTAAAGTTCACGGAAGAGCTTTTCTTACTCAGTGTATAAGAACTCTAAAGGCAGGAGGGAGGGAAGGAGGGAAAGAACGAGGAAGAGTGTGAAGAGAGGGAAAAGAAAAAAGCAAAGAAGAGGAAAGGGTAAAAGAGAAGACATGACAGCAGAGGAGAGAACAGGAGAGAAGGAAGCTTGCGTTTCAGTCTCACACTGACCAGTGTGTTGAACGAGAGTTGCCCACTGGCTTCTCTCTGGGCCTCACTTTCCTAACCTGTAAAAATCAGGTAATAGCAATGGGTAGTGGTGAGAGGCATCTTAGAACATACCGATGAAAACACTTTGAAATTTGTGAAGCACAGTCCAAGCTATGTTTTTACTTTTTGTACCTTCACAAGAACTGCTTCTCTCCTGAGCCATTTTGATTTTTAGCTCACTTTCCCAACTATTCCAATTACCTGCTCTAATAATAATCAAGACACAAATATGAATTGTTCTCTGCAACAGAAGAGAAGGGAGCATTGCAAAACCTTCTGGAACCTCTTGGCAGCCCACACAAAGGACAAAGAGATAAAACGCTGGGGAGAAGTAAAAAGAGGTGCACACGCATCCTTGGTGAGGAAAACTATGTCTCCTAACTTCTTTCTACCCTCTGTTCCACAGTCCTTTGAAAGAACCCAGATAGCCTAGGTTCAAATCCCAGATCTACTACTAACCAGATGTGTTACTCTGGGCAAGTTATTTAACCACCTAGTGCTGCAGTCTCCTCATGTATAAAATGGGGAAAAACAACATTACCACCTCCTAGAGTGGTTGTGAAGTGAATTAAATACATAAAGTGCTTCTTAAAACAATGCCTAGGAAGTGTCATATAAGTATTAGCTGCTAGCATCATCATTTTTTAATTTTTACTATAGCTAAGGATTTCAGAATAGGGCTGAACTTTTTTTGTTTGGTTTTTTTGCAGAAAGTCTATTCTCTCCCCATGGGAATTTGGAAGATGGGGTTCAGTAAATACATAAAAATATATTTCTGATAAGGAGTTTACCACTAATGCCCTTTCATGGTACGCTATAAAATGATGTAGTTGCTCATGAAAAAGCAACAAAGTCCTCCACATTTACAATTCTGTAAAATAATTTTATTTTTACTCAAAGGGGGAGAAAAAAAAAGAAGGTATAAAGGTCTTAAAGTCTTGATTTATAGCTTTTTAACAAGTAGTCTGTGCAAAACCAAAAAAAGAAGGTTCCTTTACCAGAAAAAGAGCGTTCCTTTGCTGAAAGACCAAGGGAAGGGGAGGAGATCGCAGCACGGAGATGAGGAGACATGACGAGCCAGGAAAAGGCAAAGAGGAAAACTGTAAAACAAACATTCACCTCTAAAAATCTACCTCTAAAGCAAAGACTTTCTTTCCTCACTCATTTATTAATTGAGCAATTTGTGGCCTTTCTTTCAGGACTGGAGAATGAACAGGAAAACCAGCTTTTCCTGAACTTACAACTGAGTGTTGTAACGTAGACAAGTAATGAGACAATTTAAGGCCGGGTACTAAGCTGTGTGATGCTGTTGCTAGGTGCCATCGAGTTGATTTCTACTCAGAGCAACTCACGTGACAAAGTAGAACTGCCCCATAGGGTTTTCTAGGCTGTAATCTTTATGCGAGCAGATCGTCAGGTCTTTCTCCCACAGAGCTGTTGGGTGAGTTGAAAGGGCCAACCTTTTGGCTTGCAGCCGAGTACTTAACCATTGCACCATCAGGGCTCCTTAAGCACCACGTTGTTGTTGTTGTTGTTGTGTGCTGTCGAGTGGATACCAACTCATAGTAACCCTATAGGACAGAGTAGAACTGCCCCACAACGTGATACCCATTGCCGTCGAGTCGATTCCGACACGTAACAACCCTATAGAACAGAGTAGAATAGCTCTGTAAGGTTTCCTAGGCTGTAATCTTTATGGAAGCAGACTGCCACATCTTTCTCCCAAAGAGCGACTGGTGAGTTCGCACCACCAACCTTTCGGTTAGCTGCCGAATGCTTAACCACTGCACCACCAGGGCTCCTGACAGAGACACGAAAACGTGAGGGCTGCGTGCTTTGAGGCAGCTTTCCCAGAGTGAGTGATGGCGTCTCCACACCTGACCTGGGAAGGACACAGATAGTTAGCCAGGTGAGGAGGGGTGTACAGAAGTGGATGGGGAAGGTTTTGGGCAGAGAGATGAGTGTGCCCACAGGTAAAAATACAGAAGTGGTCATGGAGGGTTTGTGACGTGACAGAGGCGCCAGAATGCAGAGAAGGAGCTGGGAGAATCACAAGAGATACCCTGGGCTTTGGAGATGACATGCAATGACTGGACTTAGATTTTTTTTGGTAATTTTCCATACAGGCGCCAGAATGCAGAGAAGGAGCTGGGAGAATCACAAGAGATACCCTGGGCTTTGGAGATGACATGCAATGACTGGACTTAGATTTTTTTTGGTAATTTTCCATACAATAGGAACCTCGTGGTACAGTGGTTAAGAACTCAACTGTTAAAAGGCTGGCAGTTCAAATCCACCAGCTGCTCCTTGGAAGCCCTATGGGGCAGTTCTACTCTGTCTTATAGGGTCGCTGTGTGTCAGAATCGACCGGAAGGCAACAGGTTTGGTTTTTACCATTCAATAAAACTCACTTTTCAGAATGGTAGGTATACAGTTCTATAAATTTTCACACATGTATAGATTCATACAACCACCACCACAATCTACGAAACAGTTCCATCACACAAAAAACTCACCTATGCTATCCTTCCTCTCTCCACTCATAACTCCTGGCAACCACTGATCTATTCTACATCACTATACTGTATTTTTACGAATTAACGCATGCCTTCTACATTTGTTTGCCAACCGTGCACCACCCGCACCCCCCGCCCCGAGGTATTTTCTTAAGTGTGCTATGCTAATTTTTTTCCAGCAACATGTGAAAAAAAAAATTGGCATAGTGGAGCTTATGAAAATACCTCGCAGGGGGAGGGCAAACAAACATAGAAGGCGCACATTATTTGTGAAAAAACACGGTAATTTTGTCTTCTCAAGAATGTCACATAAGTAGGATCATAGAGTATGTAACCTTTTGAGATTGGCTTCTTTTACTTAGCATAGTGTCTCTGAGACTGTTCTAAGTCACTGGGTATATCAATAATTCATCCCTTATTATTACTGAGTAGTACTTCCTTGTACAGATGAATCGTAGTTTATCTGTTTACCCACGGAAGCACATTTGGGTTGTTTCCAGTTTGGGGCTACTGTAAATAAAGCTTCTGTAAATATTCATGTATAGGTTTCTTGTGAACATATGTCTTCATTTATCTAGGATACATATCCAGGAGCATGACGGCTGGGTCATATAGTAAGTATATGTTTAATTTTAAGAAACTGCCCAACTGTTTTTGAGCGTGGCTGTACAATTTTGTATTCCCACCAGCAATGCATGAGGGTTCAACTGCTTCGTATTCTTCTCAGCACTTTGTATAAGTATTTTTAATTTTAGCCATTTTAATTGGTGTATAGTAGCATCTCATTGTGGTTTCTTTTTCTTTTTTTCCCCTGTCTCATTAAGGTTTTAATTTGCATTACCCTAATGTTAATGAAGGAGCCCTGGTGGCACAGTGGTTAAGTGCTCGGTTGCTAACCAAAAGGCTCGCGGTTTGAACACACCAGCCGCTCTTCGGGAGAAAGATGTGGCAGTCTGCTCTCATAAAGACTACAGCCTTGGAAACCCTACGGGGCAGTTTTACTCTGTTCTATGGGGTTGCTATATGTTGGAGTCAACTCAACGACAATGGATGTTTAATGCTAATGATGTTGAGCAACTTTTCATATACTTATTTGCCTCCCCCGTACTCCTTTGGTAAATTATCTTTTCAAGGCTTTTGCAGTTTTTTTTTGTTTTTTTTTTTTTTTTTTTACTGTGGTAAGAATATACGTAACAAAACATTTGCCAGTTCAACACTTTGTACACATACAATTCAGTGACGTTGATTACGTCCATCGTATTGTAAAACCATCACCACTATCCATCTCCAAATTTTCCATTACCCTCAGCAGAAGCTCAGTGTCCCCTAAGCAATGACTCCCGCCTTCCCCTGCCTTCTCACCCCTGGCAGCCACTAATAAACTTTGGTCTCTGTACACTTGCCTATTCTAGGTACTTCATCTAAGTAGGATCACACAGTATTTGTCCTTTCGTAACTGACTTATTTCACTCACTATACTGTCTTCAAGGTATATCCATACTATAGCATGTACAGTAATACCTGTGAAAGCCAGAAACTGTGTAAGGCAGAAATCTATCAGAGAAGGAAAATTCGAATATTTTCCACTAAAACAAGCAATAGGAAAGTGGTAAAACTGCACCCTGTCTAAGGTGGAAAACTCGTGAGACCCGGAAAGAGTCCTGTCAAATTCCAGCTCTCAGTTTCACTGTATTAGGACTTCACCTCTCTTTATGGCAGAATAATATTCCACTGGGTGTATATATCACATTTTGTTTATCCATTCATCTGTTGGTGGACATTTAGGTTGTTTCCATCGTTTGGTTATAGTGAATAGTGCTGCTGTGAACATTGGTGCACATATATCTGTTTGTGTTCCTGCTTTCAATTCTTTGAGCATATACCTAGGAGCGGAATTGCTGGATTGTATGACAGTACAATGTTTAACTTTTTGAGGAACCTCCAAACTGTTTTCCACAATGGCTGTACCATTTTAGCATGCTACCAGCAACAGTTTCAACATCTGTTATTTTCAGTTTTTTTGATGATACCTATCCTTGTGTGGGTGAAGTACTCTCTCATTACAGTTTTGACTTGCATTTCCCTAATGACTTATGGGAGTCCTAATGGCACAGTGGTTAAGAGCTCGGTTGCTAACCAAAAGGTCAGCAATTTGAATCCACCAGCTGCGCCTTAGAAATCCTATGGGGCAGTTCTACTCTGTCCTACAGGGTCGCTGAGTCAGAAAAGACTTGATGGTAACAGGTTTTGTTGTTTGTTTTTGTTTTTTAAATGGCTAATAATGTTGAGCACCTTTACCTGTGCTTATTGGCCATTTGTATTTCTTCTTCTTTGGTGAAATGTCTATTCAAGCCATTTGCCCATTTTTTAATTGGATTTTTTTTCTTACTGTGGAGTCTTGAGCTTTATATATTCTGGATACAAATTCTTTATTGGATATGTAATTAAAAAAAATTTTTTTTCCCAGTCTGTAGCTTGTCTTACAGAGAAGAGTCTTCATCAGGGATTATATTTGCATGTTAGAAAGTTCTTTCACACTACATTAAGGGAGGATAAACAGAAAGGATTTTGGAATGGGGACAACCTAATAGGAAATAAAAACTGTGGCCTGGAAGCCAGGGATGGGCCAGCATCCCGGCACACAGGACAGGAGCAGGGAGCTCTTGTGGCAGGCGGGCGCTTGCACACGGCAGTCCATTCAGAGTGATGCTTTTAATGCTATGACTAATCATGCCACATAAAGGTGATGTCTTCCTGTCCTCTGTTTTTAGTGCCACTGAACCATCCCAGGTAATAAATCAAAGAAGCTGGGGTGGCTCTTTGTATGGCGTGATAAGGGAAATTAATTTCAATGCCCAAACATGGACCTCCTTACATTAAAAAATGATTGAGCAATACTAGTCCCTTTCACGAGAATGTCTTGAAAAACCGACACTTGGAAAACACATTCATGGACAGAGTCACCCTCTGTGTTTCCAGGGGAAATACTGTTGTCTTGGAAGTCAAGGGGAAGAAGTCTATATAAAATTTAAAGTGCTGATTAAGCAAAAAGCGTGCATGCAACCTTTGAAAAAGAGAGGATTGTAATAATAAATTTCACGTAGTCACACTGTTTCAATTCTTAAAAAGAAATCCTCTGTTTCATTTTCACTGAAATTCAGACACTTCGAGTTCAAAATGTGGTAAAAATATAAATACAAGGGCTGTGAACAAGAGCATAACTAACAATAGTGAGATTTCTAGGCAGAAATGTGGCTAGAACGCAGAGTTAATACCTTGGCTAGGATGCTAAGGGGATGACAATGTGTAAGAAAAGCCAGGAGATTCCTCTGTGGTCCCCAGGGGCCGTGCTGTCCTCCCGTCCCTGAAGCACCGTGCACAGAACAATGTGGAGCCATCCATCACCAGCGAGCACTGCTCCACTTTCTGGCGCTAAGCGAGCAAGGTTGCCACCTGTCCAGCTTTTCTCTGAACAGCCTCCCACACAAAGTCCTTCTCCGCTCCAGGTTCAAACTAGCATTTAATCTGGATGCCTGAGCCACGTGGCATTTCAGCAGCAGTGCCTGTGCTCTTTCTTCAACTTGGAGAAATCTTACTTTAACAGTGGATCTACTGACCAAATTCTTGGTCGGCTCACACTTTTTCAATCTACCTCTCTCTTTTTGCTTCCCTTCCTGCACCTGAAAATCTCTACTCAGCACAGCAGCTAGAGGAGTCTTTTCAAAATGACCAGTACAGCATGCCATTCCAAAGGCTTCCCATTGCACTTAGAATAATAGTCAAATTCCAAACCATGGGTTTCAAAAGCTGACAGGCTCTGGGCCCTACCTTCCTTGCTGGCCTCCTCTCTTGTCACCTTCCCTCACAACAGTTATGGTCCTGCCACTCTGGCCATATTCATAAACCCTTCCTTGGGTCTCAACACAGCTCCCAACCTGGAGCTATCAGGTGAAATCTTATCAACTTGGAGGTAACATCCTGTCTACCATTGAACAGAAAAAAACAAATGCCATCGAGGTAACCCTGACTCATGGTGGCTCCATGTGTCAGAGTAGAACTGTGTTCCATAGGGTTTCCTTTTTCCTTTTAATTTTATTGTGCTGTAGGTCAAAGATTACAGCTCAAGTTAGTTTCTCATTCAAACATTTATACACACATTGTTTTGTGACAACAGTTGCAATCCCTACACTCTCCCCGCTTTCCACCCTGGGTTTCCTGTGTCCATTCATCCAGTTTTCCTGTCCCTTCCCGTCTTCCCATCTTGCTTTTGGGCAGGAGTTGCCCATTTGGTCTCGTATGTTTGACTGAACTAAGAAGCACATTCCTCATGTGTGTTATTGTTTGTTTTATATGCCTGTCTAATCTTTGTCTGAAAAGTAGGCTTCGAGAGTGGTTTCAGTTCTGAGTAAGCAAGGTGTCTGGGGGTGGGGGTGTGGGGTGCTCCATAGGGTTTTCAATGGCTGATTTTTCAGGAGTAGATCACCGGTCTTTCTTCTGAGGCACCTCTGGGGGGACTCGAACCTCCAACCTTTCAGTTAGCAGCCAAGCATGTTAACCATTTGCATCAACTAGGGAGCCACCATTAAATAGCCCACCATTATCTGTTTCACTGTCCTCTCAGGAATTCCACTATCCAAAAATACCATGCTTACAGATTTATTTATTGGATAGTTACCTCTCTCCATTAGATTGTAACTTCCCTAAAACCACGAACAGTTCCCAATCTTGTTCATCTGCATACCCAGATGTGAACCTGTATGCCACAGAGGCTAAATAAACGTGCTGGTTAAACAAACAAAGGCATGAATGATTATGCCAAGAAAGGGAAGTTCTTCTAAGATTCGAGCTTTATCTGCATTTATTTAAAAAATATTTTAAAAATAAAAAATTGAAATATTCTTATAATATCAGAAGTGGGGATACACTTATGAATATAATAATAATAACAAATAACTCAGGGGCCATAAAGAAATAATGGATAAATAAAATTAAAACTAGCTACAAAAAACATAGCAGAGCCAAAAGATCTCTGAAAAACTGGGAAACATTTGCATATCATAACCCCCCAAAAGTATAACTTTTCTTATACATAGACATTTCCTATAAATTTATGAGAACAACTATAACATAACAGAAAAATTGGCAAATAATATGGAAGAAAATATAGATGTCTTTTAGTTGCTTAATCTCACTCTTAGGGAAAGTTTGAATTTACTTTACTTGTGTTTTTGCTCCCACTTATTTTTGAACAACATGCCCCATGAAAAGCATAAGGCCTTGAATTCCAGGGAAAAACTGTAGTATGCTCAGGCAAAATAATTTAGATGTAGCACTGTCTTCCTTCATTCGACAGCCTTATTGTTCAACGATTACAAGCACAAGCCTCAGTTTATTTATCTGTCAAATGGGCAAAATCATAGTACACACCTCAATTTAAGCAGATTTAGTGAGAATACATGTAACATGCCAGACATTAACTCAATCTACTGCTATCTTTTATTATTAAGCCAGGCACTGGGAGGGTTGACAAACTATAGCAAACAGGACTCCTGCTATTACCAGTCCACCAGGAAGGCAGATGTGAGTCAAGAGCCTTAATTGAAAGGTGAAGGAGCCCTGGCGATGCAACAGTTAAGCATTTGGCTGCTGACCAAAAAGGCTGATGGTTCAAACCCACCCAGTAGCTCCCCAGGAGAAAGACCTGGAGATCTGCTTCCATAAAGATTACAGCCAAGAAAAGCCTATGGGGCAGCTCTACTCTGTCACGTGGGGTCACTGGGAGTCAGAATTGACTTGATGGCACCCAACAAGTATATTTAGAGTACAAGAAGTAAAAGTAAACTGCTGTGAGAGCTCAAAGGGGAAGCAAGGTCATTTTCAGTTCAGGGAGAGGAGATTTCCTGGAGGAACTGGTGTTTGAACCAGACCTTGAAGAGTAGACACAATGTGGACAAACCCTGGACAAACTGATTGTGCAGTTAGTCAGTCAAGACCAATTATCCAACATTTATTGGGCACAGGCACTGAAGATACAGGGGTCAAGAAAACAGAGCGTCCCTTCCTCTGAGGAATTCAGAATTTAATAGAAAAGAGACTTTAAATGTGTTTAAAAAGCAAAGCAATGACAAACCCGAAATACAAGAGGGGGTTACCTACCTGCAAAGCTGAGGACTGGTCTGTGGGAGGAGATGCAGGTTAGCAGCAATGGCCACTTCTTAGACTGGGTGTGGTGTGATCATGGATGTTTATTATACTACACTTTTACACTTAAAAGTACGTCCATACTGTATTGAACAGATTCTAAGGTGTGCTTTTATTTTCTCATTCTAACATCTACAAAATCGAGATGCCTCTTAAAAGAGATGTGGTAAGAAAACATTATGTGAAATGAGACGGGCGACAGCACAACAGACACAACCAAAGGTATAACAACAGAAAACTGTACTCTAACAAATCTGAAAACCTAGAGGAAATGGAGAGATTTCTAGAAACACACAACCTAACTAACTAAACTAACACAAACAGAGGCAGAACAACTAAATAAACCTGTATCAAAAGAAGAGATTGAAAAGGTCATTTAAAAACTCTCAACAAAAAAAGCCCTGGCCTGAACGGCTTCACTGGAGAATTCCACCAAACTTTCAGAGAAGAGTGAATACCACTACTATTAAAGGTGTTTCAGAGTATAGAAAAGGATGGAATAGTCCCAAATTCATTCTATGAAGCCAGCATAACCCTGATATCAAAATCAGATAAAGACACCACAAAAAAAGAAAATTACAGACCAATATCCCTCATGAACATAGACGTAAAAATCCTCAACAAAATTCCAGCCAATACAATTCAACAACATATCAAAAAAATAATTCACCATGATCAAGTGGGATTTACACTAGGTATGCAGGGATGGTTCAACATCAGAAAATCAATCGATGTAATCCATCACATAAATAAAACAAAAGAACCACATGATCTTATCAATTGATGCCGAAAAGGCAACTGACAAAGTCCAACACCCATTCATGAGAAAAACTCTCAGCAAAATAGAAGGGAAATTCCTCAGCATAATTAAAGGCACTTATACAAAGCCAACAGCCAACATCATCCTAAATGGAGAGCGTTTGAAAGCATTCCCCTTGAGAATGGGAACCAGACAAGGATGCCCTTTATCACTACTCTTATTCAACATTGTACTGGAGGTACTACCCAGAGCAATTAGGCTAGGAAAAGAAATAAAGGGCATTCAGATTGCTAAGTGTCATGGATTGAGTTGTGTCCTCCAAAAATATCTGTCAGCGTGGCTGGGTCAAGATTCCCAGTATTGTATGACTGTGTAATCTGATGTGATTTCCTTATGTGTTGTAAACTCTATCGCTAATGATGATGTTATGTGTGATCTCCTTATGTGTTGTAAATTCTATCAATGTGATGAGGTTATACTGATGAGGTTTAAAAGATTAGATACTGTCTTAATCCAATGTCTTTTGATATATAAAAGAGAGAAGCGAACAGAGACACACGGGAACCTCATACCACCAAGAAAGCAGTGCTGGGAGCAGAGAACGTCCTTTGGACCTGAGGTTCCTGTGCTGAAATGCTCCCAGACCAAGGAAAGACTGATTGATGACAAGGACCTTCCTCCAGAACTGACAGAGAGACAGAGCCTTTTCCTGGAGCTGATGCCCTGAATTTGGACTTGTAGCCTAATGGACTGTGAAGAGAATAAATTTCTCTCTGTTAAAACCATCCAGTTGTAGTATTTCTGTTAGAGCAGCACTAGATGACTAAGACAGTAAGGAAGAAGTCAAAGTATCTCTATTTGCAGATGATATGATCTTATACACAGAAAACCCCAAAGAATCCACAAGAAAACTGCTGGAACTAATAGAAGATTTCAGCAAAGTATCAGGATACAAGATAAACATACAAAAATCAGTTGGCTTCCTCTACACCAACAAAGAGAACTTCAAAGAAGAAATCACCAAATCAATACCATTTACAATAGCCCCCAAGAACCCCAAGACGATAAAATACTTAGGAATAAATCTAACCAGAGACATAGAAGACCTATACAAAGAAAACTAAGATACTACTGCAAGAATCCAAAAGAGACCTACATAAGCGGAAAAACATACCTTGCTCACAGATAGGAAGACTGAACATTGTGAAAATGTCAATTCTACCCAAGGCAATCTACAGATACAATGCAATCCCAATCGAAATTCCAACAACATTTTTTAAGGAGATGAAAAAAAAATCACCGACTTCATATGGAAAGGGACGAGGCCCCAGACAAGTAAAGCATTACTCAAGAAGAAGAACAAAATGGGAGGCCTCACACTACCTGATTTTAGAACCTCTTATACCGCCACAGTAGTCAAAACAGCCTGGTACTGGTACAACAGATACATAGACCGACGGAACAGAATTGAGAATCCAGACGTAAATTCATCCACCTGTGATATTTGACAAAGGCCCAAAGTCTGTTAACTGGGGAGACAGTCTCTTTAACAAATGGTGCTGGCATAACTGGATATCCATCTGCAGAAAACTGAAACAAGACCCATACCTCACACCATGAACAAAAACTTACTCAAAGTGGATCAAAGACCTAAACATAAAATCTAAAACTATAAAGATCATGGAATAAAAAGTAGAGATAACGCTAGGAGCCCTAATACAGGGCAAAAACAGAATACATACCATAAATAACAATGCACAAATACCAGAAAAGAAACTAGATAACTGGGAGCTCCTAAAAATTAAACACTTATGCTCATCAAGACTTTACCAGAAGAGTAAAAAGACAACCTACAGATTGGGAGAACTTTTTTGGCTTTGACAAATCTGATCAGGGTCTAATCTCTAAACTCTACAAGATATTGCAAAACCTCAACTTGAAAAAGACAAATAACCCAAATAAAAACTGGGCAAAGGATATGAACAGGCACGTCATCAAAGAAGACATTCAGGTGGCTAACAGATATATGAGGAAATGCTCATGATCATTAGCCATTAGAGAAACGCAAATCAAAACTACAATGAGATACCGTCTCACCTCAACAAGGCTAGCACTTCATCCAAAAAACACAACATAATAAATATTAGAGAGGTTGTGGAGAGACTAGAACACTTATACACTGTTGGTGGGAATGTAAAATGCTACAACCACTTTGAAAATCAATTTGGTGCTTCCTTAAAAAGCTAGAAATAGAAGTACCATATGATCCAGCCATCCCACTCCTTGAAATATACCCTAGAGAATAAGAGCCGTCACACAAATACATATACGCACACTCAGTAGATGGTGCCCCGTTACCACCGATGACTGCCCTGATGGGGAACACAACACAGAGTCCCTGATGGAGCAGGAGGAAAGTCAGGTGCAGAATTCCAATTCTAGTAAAACGACCAATCTTAATGGTCTGACTGAGACTGGAGGGACCCCGGAAGAAATGGCCCCCGGACTCTCTGTTAGCCCAAAACTAAAACCATTCCCGAAGCCAACTCTTCAGACAAAGATTAGACCGGACTATGGGACATAAAATGATACTTGTAAAGAATGTGCTTCTTAGCTCAAGTAGATATATGAGTCTAAATGGGCAGCTCCTGTCCGGAGGGGAGATGAGAAGGCAGAAAGAACGAGCTGGTTGAATGGACATGGGAAATCCGAGGTAGAAAGGAGGAGTGTGCTGTCACAGTATGGGTAGAACAACTAGGGTCACATAGCAGTGTGTGTATAAATTTTTGTATGAGAAACTAATCTGATCTGTAAACTTTCATTTAAAGCACACACACACACACAAAAAAAACCTGCATTATGTGCTAGTTGGCTTAGCAGCATTTTTGCTTTATTACTGGTACATAAACTAATGGTCTTATAAATGATTCAATGAAAGATTGTATTTTCTTTTTTATGTATCAAGTATTATGTTTTTAAGAGATGACAGAAAATGTTTTCAAAACTGCATTTATGCCTTTTATCAGTTGGCTAAGTAAGCAGAGTATTATTTTGTGTGCTACAAAAAAAGACAGACATGGGCATTCATACCCTCAGACATAAATAACAAATTCACGTAGGAATTATGCCTTCATGTAATTCAGTACATGATATAAAATAAGATTCTATTGAAGTAAAAATATTATTTGGCCTCTAATTCTATTTTCAGATGTTTACCTGTGTTTTATGGATTATTCAAAGGCATTCAGCTGTGTGGATCCTAACAAATTAGGAGTAACATTGTGCAGAATGGAAAGTCTAGGACACATAATTGTGCTCATGCAGAAGCTGTACAAAGACCAAGAGTCAAGTCATTCAAACAGAATATGGGGATACTGTGTGTTTTAAAATCAGGAAGAGTGTGCATCAGGGTTGTATCCTTTCACCATACTTATTCAATCTGTATGCTGAAGAAATAAGCAAAGAAGTTACACTCTATGAGAAGAATGCAGCATCAGGATTGGAGGAAGACTCATTAACAACCAGCAATATGCAGATGACACAACTTTGCTTGCTGAAAGTGAACAGGACTTGAAGCACTTACTGATGAAGATCCAAGACTACAGCCTTCAGTATGGATTACACCTTAACATAAAGAAAACAAAAATCCTTACAACTGGACCAATAAGCAACATCATGATAAATGGAGAAAAGATTGAAGTTGTCAAGAATTTTATTTTACTTGGATCCACAAACAACGTCCATGGAAGCAGCAGTCAAGAAATCAAATGATGTATTGCATTGGGCAAATCTGTTGCAATAGGCCTCTTTAAAGTGTCAAAAATCAAAAGAAGTACAGCCAGAATGCTGTAGCAAGGATGGCGAGACTTCATCTCAAATACTTCGGACGTTATCAGGAGGGACCAGTCTCTGGAGAAGGACATCATGCCTGGTGAAGTATGGGATCAGAGAAAAAGAAGAAAACTCTCAACAATGGGCTAAAACATGGTAATGATTTTGAGGATGGCACAGGACCGGGCAGTGTTTCATTCTGTTGTACATAGGGTTGCTATGAGTTAGAAACAACTCGACAGCACCTAATAACAACAATAATTCTATTTCCATTCAAATATGGCATCAATGCATGTTCTCTTTCCTTCTTCCTCTTCTTCCCCTGCCCCACCCCCAATCCTTCAGGTGGGGAGAAATGAATGAAACAAGGTTGGAAATCATTTAACTACAAAAGAAGCCATTAGCGATTACTAAAATTTTTGATATCAATAATCATGGCAAATTATTTAGTTTCTAACTGATCCACGTATCGTGATAGTCTTGAAACATCATCTAAATTTTTTAAATAATTTGGTTTCATATATACAGAGGTGTCATCTATTCATAAGCTTTAGCTTGGCAAACTATGAGCAGGAAATGACTTTGCCAAAGCCATGGCAATTGCTTGATGCAAATTTCTTATTTCTCTGACTATCCTTCCTTCCTTTCCCTTCTCCCCTCCCAAATTTCCATAAAGGAAGGCTACAGATTGGCTCTGGTATGACATAAGGGTGAAATCAACAAGTTGTAGGGAAGGTGCTCTTTGGATGGGGTAGGATACCTGGCAGTGATAATGTATGCATCTCTATTTCCCTTTAAAGAGCAATTATGATTTAATATGGTAAAATTATATCATTAAACCTACTCAACTGGAATAAATTCTCCTTCTGATATGCATTCAGAAAGGCAGTATATTCTATCCTTAAGATATATCTATTACATTTTTGTGTCTACCTGCCACTTCTCTTTTTACCATGTTACTTGAGATAAGTTTCAGACAGTCTGGCAGGAGGGGAAAAAAATACAACAACCCCGAAACTTGATACTTATCTTACTCATCGAGACCTTTTTGATCTCTGTGAGTGAAAATTAATCCTTAACTATAAGTACATTTTCCAACTTCCCAAAGCACACATTTCTAACAGCTTTTTATATTCTCTGCAAGAAGCATCTAGTTTCCCTTCTATTTTAAAGCAAAAAAACCACTATAATTTAAATAAATGAGTTACGTTTACACTCAAATGAAGAACTGTCCCAGGCTTATTTTCCACTTAGGAATCTTTACCGAAAGCGGAATAGAAGTATCGTTTGTAATAGTTTTCTTCTAGTCCAACACTGAGAATTTGGTGTGGTGCTCCTGCCTACCCCATTCTCAGTTACCGGCTGCCATGAATTGGAATCAACTCGATGGCAACTGCTTGAGTACTCGGAATTCCTGAGGGGTGCAAACAGTTAACACGCTTGGCTGCTAACCAAAAGGCTGGAGGTTTGAGTTCACCCAAGGGCACCTCGGAAGAAAGGCCTAGTGATCTGCTTCCAAAAAAGCCACTGAAAACCCTATGGAGCACAGTCCTACTCTGACATATGAGGGTTGCCATGTACCCCACTGAACACAACCAAACCCATGGCCGTTAAGTCAGTTCTGACTCATAGTGACCGTACAGGACACAGTGGAACTGCCTCACAAGGTTTTCAAAGCTATAATCTTTACGGAAGCAGACTGCCACACCTTTTTCCCTAAGCGGCTGGTGTGTTTAAACCTCCAACCTTTTGGCAAGCGGCTGAGTGCTTAACCACTGTGCCAGCAGGGCTCCTTTGTACCCCATTAGGGCCCCCTTTTTCCCTTTTGTATCCCCCAGGATATTGCCCCTCTGAAGCTAATTACATTGCCTCTATCTTTTCAACCCCAGATTTTGGGAGTTATCCTGGGTTTTTAATTATCTGGCATACTTAAGAAATGGAAAGCGTGACAGAAATCAAGAGAAGGTTCTAAGTCTTTCAATTATTGACAATGTCCTACCTTGCTGGCACTTACCACACCTGGGCTCATATGCCTGCTTAGCCACTTGCTAAACGTGTAACACAGAGTAAGCTATTTAACTTTTCTACATCTCAGTCTCCACAACTGTACAATGGGAATACTATTACCAAGGGCACAAAGTTGCTTGGGAGATTAAATAACATATTTCAGCCATCGGAAGGTATGTGCCACGAGTGGGTGTTGTTAATGCTGTATTTTATCAATCTTTTTTTTTTTTGTCAGGACTTGGGCTCCAACCACAGAAATTAAGTGGCAGCTACTAGCATATGGATCAGGATTCACAACCTTGCAGGAATGTTGCCTAGTTCAAGGAAGGTTGGGTAGAGGGAGGAAGAAGAAGAACTTGTGAGTGTGGGGAGATTATACACAGAGACTCTGAATTCTATTAATTTCTGTCTACCTGCCCAAAGACCCAAAAGCAACTAAGTCCGTCTCCTCCTACTTTTATATTAACGGGGCTGTATAATAATATTGACTATATTGGGAATATATAGTGGACTGCCAAAAAGTGAATAAACTAGTCTTGGAAGAAATACAACCAGAATGCTCCCTAGAAGTTAGAATGGGGAGACTTTGACTCATGTACTTTGGACAGGTCATCAGGAAAGACAAATTGCTAGACAAGGACATAATGTTTGGTAAAGCAGAACAAGCGAAACCCTCAGGGAGATGGACTGACACAACAGGCACAACAATGGACTCAAACATACCGACAGTCATGACGATGGCATAGGACCAGGCCATGTTTCCTTCATTATAACTAAGGTGGCCATTAGTCAGAGCCAACTGAATGGCAACTAACAACAAATCTACAACATTTATCACCTGGGAGGAAGATTGAAAGAAAAATTCCAAGGGCAAGAGACACAGCTACCTCTGTCCTGGAAAGACAGACCCTGGTATAAAACTCAATGTTCTGGCAAAAAACAACTTCCTTTTGATTCTTTCCAATAGGGGATGTAAGTCTGTAAAGTCCTGTTGCACAGAGCTAATGAAACAGACCCACTTACTGGTCATACCTCACAGAGAAAAACTGTCAACAGAATCACAACATTTAGAATCAGCAGACCTCAGTTTGTCTGTCTACACAATGAAAACAGTAGAGCAGAAAGGCTCTGAACTTCCTGCCTTTTCTGCTTACTTAAAAGTCTTTACCTAAGGACTCAGCAAGTCCTTGGCAAACTTTACCTCCCTTTCCCCACCCATGCAGAAGGCAGGCACTCCCAAGTAACCAGCTCTCAAAGCCCCATGCTGGCCCATCTAAAACCAGAATTCTGAACTTTGTGACAGAGGAGTGTTTACAATTGTTGTCACTATTCAGATAAGCACATCCGGCTTGCTGTTTAACAACCAGTTAAAGGTACAGACGTGTACCTGGCGATTGGAGTGCACTGGCCCACACACCTGGTCTGTTCCAACCCAACCAGCCTCTCAAGAGCTCAGACTAGAGAATAAGGTGGTGGGATGGGGCAAAGTAGCCAAATGTCTGTAGATGGCTGTTGCTGCAAGGTTTTATTTTAACTTTCATCACATAACTCCAAATCTTTACTCTTGATTTAAATATTCCCCAGGAGCTTTCCCAGGTCTGTCAGTATTTGCCCCAAATGACTCCAGCCCATGCACCAAGCGCATTTCAACTTTCCGAATGAGTTGAAGGCCTTGAACTTTGACCATGCTCACCCCATCCTTGGCCCCCAACCATCCCTGCCCCGCTCAGGCATTACTATCTTATTTGGAAAGAAAATACTGCATGAATGCCTTCTAATCCTCCTGATTAAACATGGAACAACGACTAAAGATATGCATCACAGAATGACCAAGGTACATCTGCTGAGGTGTAGGTGTGTCCTGTTAAGGCAAATAGGAGAATCCCAGCACAACAGAAGTTAAATCCACCTGAAGCTCAACTCTAATCAAAGGTAATTACTCTAAGAGACAATCATATGTGATGAGAGAATTTATCCACATCAAAGTCAAACAGTTTCATGGAATGACAGTAGTTTTTAAATATTATATGCATTCCTTTCTAAAGGTGTGTTTTAGAAGCACTACAATAAGCATTAATAAGTAACATTTATGGAGCCCCTACTTTAGTGGTAAAATTCTTGCCTTTCAGGCAGCAGACCCAGTTCGATTCCCAGCCAATGCCATGTGCAGCCACCACCTGTCAGTGGAGGCTTTCGTGTTGCTATGATGATGAACAGGTTTCAGTGGAGGTTCCAGACTGAGATGGAATAGGAAGAAAGACCTGGCTATCTACTTCCCAAAATTAGCCCATGAAAACCCTATGGATCACAAAGGTCCAATCTGCAACCAATCATGGGGATGGTGCAGGACCAGGCAGCGTTTTGTTCCATTGTGCATGGGGTTGCCATGAGTTGGGGGCTAACATGATAGCACCTAATAACAACAACACTATCTACATAGAGGACACAGCATACTAGGTACTGTAGTGAACATGTATAACTGAGACAAGGTTCTCAAGACACAAAACAGATTTATCCTGGTCTAGATACTGCACAATGCATTGTTTCCATATATTTTTACCTTAGAATTTCTTAAGCCTGGTTCAGGCTATAATGGGCCTGAAAAATCAATGTATTCATTGAGAAAAACTCTAAAATTAACAGTCTATTTAATCTCACTGTACAAACTAAGAAAGACATGCTGGGGAAAATAGTTTAGGTATACACTGCAAAATCATCTGAACAGGTGCCCATGAAACCACGTTTCCTGTCAATAGCCTTTGGGTAATGGTTCTTTTGTTTTGTCTTCTGCTCACTGGTGGGCAGAATCGGGTTGGAGGCAAAGCATATATAGCTCTGGAGTCAGACTGCCTGGGTCCAATTACTGCTGACCTTTGGCAGGTCACCTAACATCACTCTGCCTCAACTGCTGCATCTGTTAAATGGAGATAATACAGGACTTCCCTTCTGAGGCTATTTTGGGGATTGAATGAGGCAATTTCTGGAAAGCCTACTGCCTGGCATGCAGCTCTCAGGAAACATTAGCTACCCCAATCTCATTATTAGTAGTTGGCAGACACATTGCAGCAGGAGCCAAGGGGTGGCTTGTTTGTTTTTTACATTGGCAATAAAATTTTAAAATAGAAAAATGTGAATTTGTTAATTTGGGGAAAATACAATTATTCGATTATAGTAACAAAACATCTCATGTTAGTAGAAAATGGCTGCATTATCCCGCGCCTAACTACGGTGAAGTCAGGTGGCTGTAACTCCTTTTATACAGATGAGGACATTGGTTTTCAGAGTTTTCAAGATGCTGGTGTGACAGTCTACAAATACCGAGTTGGGACTAGAACTCTCATTTGTCTTAGTCCAAAGGCCACATCTATCTCATGACATGTATTCTTAAAAAGGTAACCCAGAGTACAAAAAGAAGTATCGTAGAACATACACATGAACTAAGCATGGTTTGGGTTCCATCTGAAATGCAATCTGAAGCTTAAGCCTCTAGTACAGTGGTGTCCAAAAGAAATATAACGTGAGCCACATACATTATTTTAAATTTTCTAGTTGTTGTTGTTGTTAGGTGCCCTTGAGTCAATTTTCAACTCATAATGACCCCAGGTGCTACAGAATAGAAATGTCCCATAGGGTTTCCAAGGGTGTAATCTTTACAGAAGCAGATCATCAGGTCTTTCTCCCATGGAGCCACTGGGTGGGTTCAAACTGACAACCTTCCGGTTAGAACCCAAGCGCTTAACCATTTCTAGTGGCCAATTTAAAAAAAAAAAAAAAAAAAAAGTAAAAAGAAATAGGTGAAATTAATGTTAAATATACTTTATTTAACCCAAAATTTCCAAAATACTATTACTTCCTCATGCATTCAACATAAAGTTACTAATGAATTTATTTTACCTATTTTCAGGCTAAGTCTAAATCTACCAAGTCTTTCAGGAGCCCTGGTGGTGCAAACGGCTAAGCTCTCGGCTGCTAATTGAAAGGCTGGCAGTTTGAACCCACTCAGCAGCTTTGCGGGAGAAAGACCTGGTGTCCTGCATCCATAAACATTAACAACCAACAAAACCCTACAAGGCCATTTTACTCCGTCCCATGGGGTCACTATGAGTTGAAAACCGACTTGGTGGCACCTAGCAACAACAATTAAGTTTTTAAAATCTGGTGTGTATTTTCCACTTACAGCACATCTCAATTCTGACTTGAGCACCTCAAGTGCTCAAGAACCACATGGAGTCAGTGGCTACCACACCAGACAGTGCTATGCGAACAGTTCTTTGCAATGACCACTCTTGCTAAATAACAATGGAAGAAAATCATTTGTGCCACATGACAGCAAGTTTTCAACTGACAGACCTGTAATTTAGAGAGGACCCAGGCCATTTGCCTTCCTTTTTTCCTTTACTACAATCTGACATGCACGTTCTCACCTGCAAAGACTGGATATTTTCACCTCTAGCACAGAACATTCAGCCCTCATTTGGAATGGCAGATCTCGTACAACTCTATGCACACATTCTTGGTTGACATCAGTGAAAACTCCAAATATGGAACAGAAGTGGAACAGATAATATAGCCCCACAGTGCAGGTAACTGTGAAGCAAATGGATGATTTCTTTTTTTTTCCTGTGCTTGTGGACAAATCAATGAAAACAAGCCCTTATTTGCTAAATAAAAATAGCTTGACCATGAACTTCTCTGGCTAGAGAGGCAGGGCTCAGCTGGGGTTCTCACTGACTTCCTTGCTGACAGCAATCTCTCCTGCAGGGGGGACACAACCCAGAGATGAGCATTTAATTGAGAGAGGAGTCAAGAGGATTGCTGAATGATTGAGTAATATTTGAGAGCAAAGCATCAAAGCAAAAAAGAAAACCAGCTCCTCGCCAAAAAAAAGGAGTGATTCTCAACAGAAGGCTGAGTAACCTGGGGATCCCGTGGTCTAAAGCTTTGGAAATGGGGACTGTGTCTCCTCCTTTCCTCCCTCCCTCCCCCCTTTTACTTCCTTTCTTCATTCACTGAGCACCTACTCAACAGCCAGCACTGAGCAGAAAAAGTCAAGACACCACTGCCAGCCTCAACGGTCTCACGGTCTCACCAAGATGGTAGACCAGTTATCCAATAACCACAACCCGCGGGGTTAGCACTTTGATGAAAGGATGCACTGAGAAGGAAGAAAGGGAAAAGGCTTCTTTAAAAAAGGAGAGACCAGAACTGATCCTGGAGAAAAGAGCAGGAAAAGAGGTAGGAAAGACAAGGATGCTTTGGGGAACGAGACTGCATGCATGCAAAGACATGATGGATAGGGTCCTGTAGAGGCACAATGGATGCATGTAATGGCAGAGGAGAAAATGCAGGAGAAACTCTTGGGCAATGGGCAGAAGCTGCTAAGTTAATACCCTACCACCTGCCTGTCAGTTTTTTTGTACTGTGGTGGCTTGTGCACTGCTATGATGCTGGAAGCAATGTCACCAGTATTTCAAATACAAGCAGGGTCTCCTGTGGTAGCCAGGTTTCAGTGGAGTTTCCAGACTAAGACAGACTGCAAAGGCCTGGAGATCTACTTCCGAAAATCAGCCAAATGAAACCAACAGAATGTAGTCTGATATAGTGCTGGAAGGTGAGCCCCCTAGGTTGGAAGGCATTTAAAAATATACAATGGTCACAACAATGGACTTGAGCATACCAGCTTGTGAAGATGACACAGGACAAGGCAATGTCTCCTTCTGTTGTACACAGGGTCCTCTGTGAGTCAGAGCTGACTTATGGCAACTACCACCACCACCACCAATTTAATACCATCCAAAGGAATTTGATTGTAGTGCCTAAAGGCCAGTTGAACATCCAAAATTATGAAACGGGCACAGAGGAAAGCAAAGTCTGTCTGATTATGACTTGCTTCCCTACCCAGCAAGGAAGCAACAGAGAGAAGGAAGGGTGGGCCTCCCAGGCTGCTCAGATTCAGCATACCTGGACAACAACTGTTTGCACAGTGGGCCACAATGGCTTATCAAGATTGATACGAAGAGGAATGAGCACAGGTCTTGACTTTAAGGTGTCTAGGGTGAACCCAGCTTCAAGGCCTAGTAAAAAGAAAGGCCGTCTGCTTCGGGCTGATACTGGAAAGGCCTCACGGAACAGATGAGCATCGCCTCCCATGCAGTGGGACAAAGGGGACCGTGCCACCTTTTGTTAATTCAACCAAGTGGCTTGAGGTCAGGATCTGTCCTTGGTTGCAGACTACCCAGAAAAATGTTGGAAAAACAATCAAATAGGTATAGATTTTCAAACAAGCTTTTGGATATCTGAACACAGAGAATCAATTAAGAAGGTTACAAAGAAGGATGGGCATGGGACAGAGTACAAAAAGACAAAAAGGATTTAAAAATTCTGAATGCCTCCAAATTCTGAATACCTTTTTCAAACAGTCCTCTGGACCTAGGAACAAAGTAATACTGAAATGGTGGCTCTTGAATACAAAGAGAAATGCCACCTACTCACCTCTATCCCCAAAAAGGTAGAAATGAAGCCAAGTCACTACATTTGAGTACAGTTGTAAAGGGGAAACATCAAGGAGAGATGAAAATGGATGCCCACAAAATCAAGTGCACATCACACAGAGAACTAGTATTATTAACACAAGAACCCAGATCTTCTGATACCAAGCTGTTCCTTCATTCCTCTCTTCTATCAAGAAATCTTTGCCAGCTATGTACTAGTGATGCAAAGGTGGGCTAGAAAGACAAACAAGTTCCCTCTCCTCATGAAGCTTCCATTCTGAAATAATACAGAGAAAATTAGGTAGTAGATAAGTAAATAAAAATGGTTAAATGCAGAGCCCGAACCTGTCAGAAAGAAATAATAGCAGATGATATAATAGAGAATGCCTGGGGAAAAGACAGGTTTGGTTTACATCAGGGGGTCCTCTGAGCTGTTCCCTCTGGGCCCCTCATGCCAACGGGTGGGCAAAGAGCACAGACAACAGACACCAAGGCAGGGTGAGCAGGGACCATGAGGCCAATGCAAGTGGAGCTTGGTAATCTAGACACACGTCATTTCCACTCCTCCCCAACACACACACTTTTAAGCCTCAATTTTTCATGTATTATATGGACAATGGGGATACATACTTTATGTAGATCAAAGAGAATCAAATATACAAGGACCCCAAACTCAGAAGCAGATGAACACAGGATTGAAAAAATAAAGTCACTTTACCTCTGGATTTCTCTTTCAGCCTATATTAAAAAAGAAAAAAGACCAGTTGCCATCAAGTCAATTCCACTTCTGGTGACCCGGTGTGTCTCAGAGTAGAACTGCACTCCATAGGGTTTTCAATGGCTAATTTTTTGGAAGCAGACCACCAGGCCTTTCTTCCGAGGTGCTTCTGGGTAGACTGGAACTTCCAATCTTTCAGTTAGCAGCCAAGCGTGTTAATCATTCGCATCACCCAGGGCCTCTTTCAGCCCATATCCCACACTCAAAAAAATGTAAATGTTTATCACAAATCCAAGTACATCAAGTTTGGAAAGGCTAACTTGAATGTGGAAATTTACAGCTGAAAAATATGTGGAAATTAAAAGAAAAACTCTACTGGGTGCATCTGAGTCTGCAGAGACTTGGGGCAATGTAAAAAGGATCTACTTTCTGATTCCATGTTTTCAGAAAACTGTAAAAGGCTGCAGAGAATCCAGAGAAGGGCATGTAAAATGATTAAGAGGATGGAAAATGGAGCCTCCGAGGAAAGGTTAAAAGGGTTATGATGGTTTAGCCTGAAAAAGAGAAGGCTAAGGGGTGACTTAATAACTGCCTTCAAGTATATGATGGGTTATTACAAAGGAGATGCCAACAAGTTATTTTCTATAACCAAAGAGGACGGAGGAAATTGCCTTAAATTGTAGCTGGAGAAAGAGAGCAAGCAAGTGAATTCCACGATACACAGGAGTAAGTTCTTGACTGGACCTGACTATATCAAGCGAGGTTGTAGAATTCCTTTTCCTGGAGAGCTTTTTGCACAAACCACCATTTTCCTTGATTATAAACAGCCCTTATTAGGTACAGTGAGGTGGAGTCGAGACCAGGTGACCTCCAGCAGTCCTTTCTTTCATATTTCAGCATTTGATTCAGAAACGTGGTAAAGGTTTTATGAATATTCCATTTCTTATCCCAAGGGAGAAAAAAATCAACATCTAGCAAGATCGACAGGATGGGATTACCAATGACATTATTTCATAATGCAACTTTTCTACTGACTTTAATGACAGTAAACATAAGCAAGAGAAAAGAGGCCCTAATTAACATAATTAGGCATAGCAGGGAAATTAGCCCCAACGTAAGGCACCTTCAGGTCACAATGCTGTTAAATTATATATTGAGTGTAGCACTGCTGTGTGCACACGATCTAAGCTCAGGCTGAACACAAGGATTCTCTTCACTTCCTTCATGAAGAGGCATTTACTGCGGAAGGCTCAAGAACCAATAAAAAAGGTAATTTCACAATATCTCTACTGTTGTCCCCAATCACCCAAAGGGCCGAAGGCGGCTCCGTTCCCACTGCACTGCACTGCGCTTGCCACCTGGGCGGTTTTCAATTGACACTGCCGTGTATGTATTTTTTTCAAGTTGAGCCTATTGGGGCTTTGTAAAAAATTGCAACTTCACGCCAGGCTGTTGGTCCCTGCTTGGGCTGTGATCGAAAGGAGGGGATGATGTACACTCCCCGAGAAAAGTGGGCTCAGCGCTGGCTCCAGGCTGAGGTGAGGATTCTTAAAGCCAAATAAAATACAAGACACAAGAGAAGAGGTTAGAAACCGGGGAACCTGCTGCCCCAAGTCACTCGTATCTGTGATCCTAAGAGGTAATCCTGAAGAGCAAGTTCGGTTTGTATTGTGAAAATCAAGCACTAAACCTTTTTGGCATTAAGTGAAAATTCCACTTGAATTCCACAGAACTCTAGAATTGCATTGTCCCAGATGGTAGCTACTAGCCACAGGAGGTTATTTAAGTTTTAAGTAATTACAATTCAGATAAAATTAAAAATTCAGTTCCTCAGTTGCACTAACTACATGTTTGGTCATTTAGTGCTGCTATAACAGAAATATCACAAGTGGATGGCTTTAACAAAGAGAAGTTTATTCTCTCACAGTCCAGGTAGGCTAAGTCCAAATCCAGGGCACCGGCTCCAGGGGAAGTCTTTCTCTCTCTGTTGGCTCTGGAAGAAGGTCCTTGTTATCAGTCTTCCCTTGGTCTGGGAGCATCTCAGCACAGGCGCCTCAGGTCCAAAGGATGAGCTCTGCTCCCAGTGCTGATTTCATGGTGGTATGAGGTCCCCATGTCTTTCTGTTAGCTTCTCTCTTTTATATCTCAAAAGAGACTGGCTTAAGACACTATCTAATCTTGTAGATCTCATCAGTATAACTGCTGCTAATCCATCTTATTACATCATAGTGATAGGACTTACAACACATGGGGAGATCACATCAGATGACAAAATGGTGGACAATCATACAATACTGGGAATCAGGACCTAGCCAAGTTGACAGATATTTTTTGGGGACACAATTCAATCCATAACACCACATTTCAAATACTCAATAGCTACCATGAGTAAAAAGAAAAAATCAAACCAGTTGCCATCAAGTTGATTCCAATTCACAGTGACGCCATGTGTGTCAAGAGTAAAATCGTGCTCCGTAGGGTTTTCAATGGCTGTGATGTCTTGGAAGCAGATCCCTAGGACTTTATTCTAAGGCATTGCTGGGTGGATTTCAGTTAATAGCCAAGCACATTAACTGTCTGTGCCACTGAGGGGCTACTCTGTGCTGGAGAGTACAGATAAATTCACATTTCATCATCACAAAATTCTATTGCGCAGATATGTCCTAAAATATTAAAGACTGAAAGGGATTTGAGAAATTAGCCAGCTATTTTACAGATGTGGGGCCCTGGTGGCACAGTGGTTAAGAACCCAGCTGCTAACCAAAAGGTCGGCAGTTTGAATCCACCAGCTGCTCCTTGGAAACCCTATGGCACAGTTCTACTCTGTCCTATAGGGTTGCTATGGGTCAGAATCAACTCCACAGCAACAAGTTTACAGATGTAGACACTAATGCACAGATAGAGAATTTTACTTGCCCAAATAGTTAAATGTCATCTTCCTCCCCTGGAAATGTAGTCTGAACTACAGAGGCCTAAGGGAGGTTAGATATTACTGTGTCATCGAGCGCTCTGGGAAAGACTAAAGGGGGATGGTGACACTTACAACTGGTCTTAAAGAATTTGACAGTAGAGTAGGGTGTAAAAGCGTTGTAGGTGGAAGATATAGCTTAAGCAAAGGGAAACACTGATCATTTTGTGGGCTTATGAATCAAATGTGGCTGACATTTTAGGAATTTCTAAGAATGTAGAACAGGATGGAAGGGTAAGTTGAGACTTGATTTTCAAGGTTCCTGTTTCAGTTATCTATTGCTTTGTAAAAAACCACCATAAAATTCAGGAGGCTTAAAATAATGATTTTTGGGGATTGGCTGGGCTCAGCTGTGTGGTTCTTCTGCACCACATGGTATTGGCTGCATTCAGCTGGGAGCTTGTTTGGGCTTGAAAACTCCACCATGGCTTCACTTCCGCTCTGGCAGTTGGTGTTGGATGTCAGCTGCATGCCTCAGTTCTTTTCCGCATCCTCCCCACCCCACCCAGGTGGTCTCTTATCACTCAGCAGTCTAGCCTGGCTTCCTAATAGTGATAAGTGTGTTCCAAGAGAATGAAAGAGAAAGCTACCACATCTGGAACTGGCACAGTGTCATTTCCACAGCATTCTATTTGTCAAAGCACGTCTAAAAGGCTATCCAGAGTAAATGTGGGAGGAGACTCAAGCTTTACTTTTGATAAGAGCACTAGCAAAGAACACATGGCCATTTGTAATAAATTAAACTCTCAGCATACCAAGCTATGAAATTCATACTCAGTTTAGTAGGAAATAGGGAGCAAGAGGATATCATGACCAGAGTCATGCATAAGGGAGAATAATCAAGTAGTGAGGAGTGGAATGAACCGGAGCAGTGAATGAAGAGATCTGTTACGAGGTATGATAATTTTAATATGAGGTATCAATAGGATCTGACCTCATTGATGAAAATGGGGAAGCTGCATGAACTACTACATAGATAAAAATCTCCAGGAACAAGCAACTATAATTGAAAGCATAGGAGAGAAACTGAGTCAACGTTTAAGATTAGAGTAAATAAAAGAATGATGCATGCTGACCCAAACGGAAAACACTGGCTTAGTGAAGATAAGTTTGGTTCTGGACCAACTCAGAAAAATCCCTACCTGCAGTTTATGTTCAGATTCGAAAAGAATAATGACAGCCACAGGCCCATCCAAGTAGACGCCAAACATACAGCCAAATGTACCTTAAGTGCTTTTTAACCTGGTTTTGATCATCACTTACAATTTTAAAAATTCTGCTGAACAGGTAGCTCCCCTGAATTGGAAAGTTAAACAACATTTACCATTAGCAAGCCATTATTTGGAGGCTGAAACTATACACTAAATTATAGGGTATGAGAGATACTTAGCTAACTGAAACCTGGCCAAAATACAAAGACAAATGCAACTAAATACTACCCCAGAATTCTGATTAACCATCGCTTCCCATAGCCTTTGTTTTTACATCCTTTTCGAAATAAGCATTATCAATATTATCCTTTCAGAAGTTCTATTCCAACTTAAGGAGGAGCCAGCACCATTAAGACATCCAACTTTAAGACAGTTGAGATTTTTGGAAGACTACCCATTCCAATTGGCAGTTATGAATTACACATTCGATATTTATTGTGTTTCTACCAGAGCTTCAAACTGGTTCATTCTAGTTTGAACCCCCGCAGGTGATTCCTATGGGGATCTTGTTAAAATGTAGATTCTGATTCAGTATATCTGGGGTGGAACAGCAAATTCTCAGCAGAGGTTCAAACCAGAACAAACTGGTTTGAAGCTCTGGTTCCTACTACATGCCAAGCACCAGGAATATCGCAGAGAACATGATAAATAAGATCCTCACCTTCGTGGAAGTTAAATTCAGTAGTAAGAAACAAATTATAAGCAAATCCATCTAGGATTATATCATCTAAAGATAAATGTGGTAAGGAAAATCAAATGGGGAATTGAGATGGTGACTTGCGTGCATGTGTCTACACAGGAACTATGTCAGACAGAATAGTTAGGAAGGCCTGACACAGTCAGATGGAAATTCAAGGTCCACATTCTTTTGGGACCTGTGAGCTTGATTTCCTCTATTAGTGTCTTAATTCTCTTCTGAAGCTCTTTAGAAAGGAGTTTATTTGAATGTTTTGAAGCTATAAGGAACTAGGAAGCAGGCAGTGATAGGGAGAAGGCAGACAGGTATTCTAGGAAGCCTAGGAAATAAGTCAAGTCCCTGGGTGGTACAAATGGTTAACATGCTCAGCTGCTACCAAAAGGTTGGAGGTTTGAGTCCACCCAAAGGGGAATCGGAAGAAAGGTCTGGTGATCTACTTCTGAAAACTCAGCTGTTGAAAACCCTATGGACCACAGTTCTACTCGGACACACAGGGTAGCTATGAGTCAGAATCCACTCCAAGGCAACTGGTTTCATTTAGGAAATACGCAATTACCAGCCTATAAATTGCTCCTTACCAACAGGTAGAGAAGAACCCAAAAGGCTTCCTGTGGAACATGGTGTCTCTTTATCCACACATTTTAATTAGTCAAAGTCCCCAGATGAACTAGATACGAGAGTTTTGTCCACTTATATTCTAGCCATGGTGTACTTAAGGGTAGGGTCGATGTCTCCATTTTTATTTTTTACAGTTAGTAAAATCTTCTTGGTAGAGTTTATTACTATGGTCATCATCCTCCCAAGCCTCATCAGGATGCCTTTTCCCACTAAATTATGCAGCAATGCAACAGGAAGAAAGAACCAAACCAGTGTTTCATCTAAAATGTGTTTTCTATAATCACACACACAAAGTCAAAAGAAAGTTTCTGAGCTAGAGAAATCTGAATGTATCCAAGATTGGTTTCAATAAAAACAATGTGCATGAATAACAGTTAAATTAGTAGATCTGTTTCGAGTTTTTTTTTTCCCCCCCCCCCAGGCACACCCACGGTATGTCTTTAACAGGCCCTGATACTTCAACGAAAAATTGAGGTGCCAATGATTTGTAGGCTAAATTAATGTTAAATACTTCAAAGGACTGGACAAATAAGTCGGCAGCAAAAATTTTATGAGTTCACTTCCTTCAAGGCAACTTCGAGAGCAGGATTTTATTGCTGTGAATTCTAGTCACCCTTTCTACCCCTCAGCATCTGTTTGAAATATGTAGTAGACAATTGCTTTTTTGGCTGTGACTCAGGTGGTTGAAACACAGGACAAACAGACTACTGTATATAAGCTTTCCCCCAGCAATGAAAAATTTTATTAACTCTCTTTCATAGCAAATGTGGCTGCTGCTTAGTGCCCAGCCCCCACGGCATTATCAAGGAGCACAGGTTTCCCCCGCTATCCAAAAGCAGAGTGTTCCTATGAAACCTTTAGTAAGCAAAAAGGGCGTGAAGCAAAGAAGCAACTACCACTAATTTTTATGGGAAAAGTTTTTGAGCGTTCCCAGACCCCAAAAATAACCTACCAAATCATACCAAATAACACACAAAACCCTTAGGAGCTCTCTCAGGCTTTTCTGATATCTTAGGACACATCTTGCTAATGGATGCGCACAGACACAGTTCAAAGCTATGGTGGCTTGATGCTGAGTGTAGGTCCTAGTGAAGGAGGGTGGCGACACCACTCTCGCTGCCTCTTTAATGGCTGGCTACAAAACAAACCCTATTTCCGCTTTTCACCTTTTTTCTGTAAAAGTGAAAATCCTCTTTGGATTTCTTTTGGTTAGCGAAAACAGGTACTAATGTAGGTTATCTGTAAAAGCGAATCGGTGTAAAGGGAACTCTCGAAAAGTGAGGGATATCCGTATCTGTGAATTCTGTTGGTCAAACACTGGTGACCATTTTGAAATCTGTCCTGTTTCTTCACAGTTCAGATGCAGGACAAAAAAAACACAACAAAACAAAACCTTCTGTTCTGTTTAGTTCATCATTCATATGTGTAAAATTCCAAGTTAAATACTAAACATGAGCTTTCTACATAAGTATGTCATTCTTCCCACAGAGACCAGCCAAAACAAACAAGGCCCACAATTTGGAGCAGCAGCATTTTCACAGAAGCCATGCCCTTGCCCACTTTTAATCAGTTTTTCAAATTTTCTGCCATGACAATAGCAAAGTTAGAAAGTAGCCCAGAGATAGAGCTGAGAAAGGGCTCTCTCTTCTTCACCATGGCAACTGGGGGAGGATGAAGGGTGAATGTCTGCCTCGTCAAACATGAGTCTGTCTATAAAATTTCACACACGGTAAAGCTAAATTACAATGCATCAGCCCAAACCAAAAATGAAGACATGTGTAGGTTTGGCTCAAAAGTAAACAGCAGCCCATGTCAAATAGTTCTTGTTCCACAGAAGAACTGCAAATACATATGAATGTTGCCTACAAACTTAAAACGCTGAAATTAAAATAATAAAAGTGTAGTTGACTCCAAAGCAGAAACAAACATACTCTGCGAGAAACACTGAATGGCATTAGAAGAGTATCTACTGAATATTAATCCCCAAAACTAACATATTTACATCAAAAGTCTATTTACAAACTGGGGAATATTCTTTTCACCAAAAGACTATTTCACAAGGAAGTGCAACATTTTTTACAGACTTGTTTTGTATTTTTCCAGAACAACTCCACTGACCATTTCTTTCTTTAAATGAATAAAGCTTCCTTCACTTGGAAGCTAAGATATGCTTTATCATACAACAAATACCAAACTTCCTTTGAACTTTAAAGTTACAGTCCTCCCACCCTCTGGTCCCATTATACTTGAAATTATTTGTCTCCAAAATTAAAAAGTAAAGGAAAAAGTGAGTGGTTGAGAGAACTAGAGTAACAACTATTTTTCTTCCTTAAACCAATATACATAGCCTTTTCCCTAGCTGCCCCCAAATGCAGATTCTTCAAGGAATGTTTCAGGCATTTAAACGGAAAGTGAACTCCCATGAATTTTGGCAAAAATAATGGAAACAAGGACTGAAATGAAAATATCCAATAAAACACTTTCTCTTTCCTGAAAGAGATGGAAAGGAAATAAAACACACCCTGAAAAGAGAATGATTTTATAAAATGTTACTAGGAATAGCTTTCACCAAACTGAAAGGGGACACCATGATTTTTGGTAAAAACTCTAGAACTGTTTCCCAGAATGACTTCTCTAAAATCATCAGCACCTCACAAATTTTTTTGTTCAAAGAACGTTAAGTTAATTTAAGCTCTCTTTATATTCAAAAAAAATAAGAAAGGAGGCCATTTCTGCCAAAAGGCATTTTTAATTGTTTCAAATAAAAAATAAATAAGTCACGAAGGACTAACCAGACATTTCAAAAGCGGTAATAATTTTTTCTTAAGTGCGAGAACTGGTTTCCCTTTATAAAATCCTCTACTGAAATGTTTGTTTCAACTGATGTACACCGTCCACGGGAGAAATTTCTTCAGAGACAAAAATCTCCTGACTTAATGACTGGTTCTAATCCCCCTCCCCTTGCCTTAAATTAGCCATGTGGTTCATGTAGGCAAACTATGGGAGAGGAAGGGGTAAGAGGTGATTTAAGCCAAACAAAATAGAAAAGAAACTGAGCTAAAACGGTCTAGACATCTCCCATCTACCACCCCCCCACCCCCACCCCCACCCTCTGCAAGGCACCCAAGACAACCAGAAGGCCACACGGAACACCATGAACCACTCAGAAGTCTGGGCAGAATTCAAAGATGAGGTAAGCTACCAGCCTTTATACATCACAGGTCCAGGGCATAGAATGAGAAGCCACATTATCTTAGTAACTGTGTACAGATGTGGTAACAGAAGCATGGTGTTTAGGCAACTGATCTCAATCTACCACTTCAGAGCATGAGAACAGAAGACTAAAGACTTGGTGAGTTGCTAGACAGTAAGAAAACAAGTTAATTCTCCCAAAAGACTGAGTCTTAGTTATGACACTACCCAAATTCTGGAAACCAAACAAATCTCAGGAGAAGTCTTAATTTGAAAAGATAGATAGGATGAGGGTCCAACACTTAGCCCCTCATTTACTCACTTACCACAATACTGTGTAGTACGTACAACGCTGTCCTCCGGAAACCAGGGGCACAGATACAGGAACACAAGGCAGTCCTTGCCTTCAAGGAACTTATACTCTTATGGGAGGAAGAGCGAAGAACACAAGAAGTGACAGAAGATACTGACACGTGTCACGAGGGGCCCATCAAGGCATAAATAGCATGACACCTGGAGACCTACTATTACTCCATCTGCCAAAGACTCACACAGTTCCATTCTTTAAACTCTTCCTGAACTCTCTGTGTAATTAAACTCCAAATTTGGCAACCCGCTCTAATTTTGAAAGGCACTCCCTGGGAATTTAGTAAAAGTTTAAACAACTTGTTTACATGTGTTTGGCCCATCTGTTTAAACAAAAAGTTTATTTTAATAGGAGCAAATCCTGGGTGCAAGCTCCTTTTGTGCTTGAGACCACTAGTGACCTCTTATCCAGCTCTGTTTCCCTAATCTGCATTCTAAATCTCCTCTGTAAACAAAACTCAAATAACAACTTTTTATGACAAATGTTGAACACCTCCAAGATGACATTTGCAAAATAAACTCTACTTTTATAACTAAGCATTCTAAACATAGAGAAAATATTCTTCTTTATGCGGTTCTCTTTAATGGAACCACACACAAAGAATTTTATTTTCTTTGTGCGTGTGTGTATGTGTGTGTTCCTGACTATCTTTCTGAAATGTGTGCATTCCCATCATGCCCCGGTGTTTTCCAGCCCCATGATGCCCTCACTTTTGATTGTGGAGATGATGTTGAAGTGCACAGGGTATTTACTGATCCGGTTATCTTGTTCTGTGACAGGCAGAATCAATCAATCAAGAGGCCGGCTTTGCGCTTACATATTCCAGGCACATCTCCGCACTTCAGGATACGAGATCACAGTGTTATCCAGCCAAATTTGATCAACAAATGCAGTTCCCCTGTGCCACAGCAATCTCAGATGAAGATGTTATTATGTGGAACTGAGCAAAGTGATAAAGACAGTACAGCGGAGCTCAGAGAAGCCAGCTGGACCTTACTGACAGCTTTTATACACTAACTAAGGCGGCAGTGTCCCCTTCTTCCAGGATTGTAAAAGTTCCCTTGATTTGAAGAAAATCATGCCGTACACACACAGGTGACCCCGAACATTGCATTTCCCCATCTAACACTAAAATCCTCAAAGAAGAAGCAACACATATTAGTGTAAGATTGCAGGCAAAATCCTATAATAAGAGGGCAATGTTTAAAGATCAGAGTACGCCTATGTGAATTTTCACAAAGCCCTTCTGATAGTCTATATTCTTTTTATTAATTGGTATAAGCTAATGTCTGAAAGAAAAATGTTTTCATACTTCAATCAGTGCCATAAATAATTTCATTAACATCACAGCTATGACACTGTGCGTAAGCTGTTGTCAATATTTTAAGTGGATCTCAAAAAAAAAAATCTTAGCGACTCTCTTATTGTGCCAGTAGCTTTTCCTTCACTACTGCCCTGCAGTTATTTTACATTATTTAATCCTAAATCTCATCTTTTGGATTCTACCTTCCTCTTGCATTTTAAATCTTTAATGGGAGCCTTTGGCGGTCCTTGGGTACAATGATTAGATATCTGCAGAGAGAAATTGAAAAATTAATCATCATTTCCATTTTATATTTTTGTACTACACCAAAAATTACTTACTCGTAGAGCTAACTTCTACACTCCTGCAATATGTTCCTTAACACTGTGAATGCTGAGAACGATTTCAGATAAAGCACGTCCAAACTGAGCCAGTAAACAGCCTTAAGTTATTCTTCGAGATTTGTATTCTACTTTCTCATCCAAATTTCATTTCCAATCATTTTAATTAAAATACATTTATTGGCTGAGGTTACGTTACATGTGGCCTAAAAACCAGGGCAAGAATACCCTGAGCTAATCACAGGAATGATGTTAAAACTGTTTATTATCTGTTCATGAATTTTCCTACTTAAATTACCACATTTCACAACTCTATGCAAAACGTGAAACGCTATCCACAGGCAGTTTATTACAGAAACTGATATATGCATTCATCTGACCTTCACCTAAATAGCTCCTTAACCATAAGGAATTAAAAAATAAAAATTAAAAGAAAGGCCTTAAAGTCAGCTATCACATCACCATTCCCAACAAACTGCTAAATCTATTAACTTTGTTTTCTCTTTTCACTATTATTAAACTGGAAAGAAAAATTCAACTGGAAAATTGTGCCTTTTTGTTTCCCTTGTCATCATGTAATAAGCATGAGAAATATATGTACAATGGCCAAATGGCCGGTAGACAAAACACCCACTCTAAGTGACGTACTGTTTTCCATACCACTCAGACAAAACCAAAATAACAGAACTGCTGCAAACAAAAACAAAATAACATTTCCCATCAGCATTCCAGACAGAGAAAATTTACAGGAAAAGAAGCTGGGAAAAGAACCAGAATGAAATAATTGCTCATACCTCCACTCTCCCTAAAGCCATTTCTGCAGACAAACAGCACTTACTTGAACACTGAACTGTTTAACAATTGATAAAATGTTTGCCAGTGTTGGAAAACTTTTTTTTCTCTTTTTTTAGGCAAACATTTGTACTGTTGAAAGGGATGAAGTACTTCTAGAGAACCGAGGGGCCTACATTTTTTTTTTTAAACGGGGAGTGGGGGGACTTCAGATAAGGAAGGAAACTTAGGTTGTTGAAGGGTACCGAAGCAAGTTCGCGATTTAAGTAATTCTCCTTTCCCTGAGAAAGACATAACCGTTTCCTGGTACTACCAACTCAGCATGGCAGGGGAGTGTAAAACTCACTTGAAAAAGTGAAGATGATCTCCATTTATAGCTGAGTCATATTTATATAACTTTATTAAGCTACCAGCTCCCTGGAAGTTACCAGATGACGGTTTAGCCTAGATAGCTGTTGTTGTCAGTTGCTGTTGAGTTGATTCCGACTCAGGGTGACTCTGTGTGCAGAGTAGAAGTGCTCTTAGGGTTTTCAATGGCTGTGACATTTTGGAAGTAGATCGCCAGGCTTTTCTTCCAAGGCACCTCTGGGTGGATTTGAACCTCCAAACCTTTCGGCTAGTAGTCGAACACTTAACCCTCTGCAACACCCAACAACTCCTTACCCTAGATACCTGCTCATAAATTGAGGCAGCGCAGTGACTATCAACAGCTGTGTTTTGGCTATTTCATCGAGTCCCTTTAAAGTGTCTGCATCATCACAGTGGAGGCTTGTCAGCTGCACTCTTGCTAACACAATTCCTCTGTTTTGCCTGGCAGTAAATGGACGCCTTTGCCCTACCGTCATCTAAACAACTCCGTTAACATTTGCCCCCGAGCATCTCTCTCTTTGTCCAGTCCCTGTCTTCTAACAGATGTCATCCAAGCCTAATCAAGCATAAAATGGTCATAAATATTTCTTTCTGGTAGATTTCACATTCGCATTTCATGCAGGGACATGATATTTTTCTACTACCTCCAGGGAGAGCCTAATGCAAAAACCAGTTACTCACATTCTAGCCTCATGTTCCTCTAGTAAAATGCAGAACGTGTTTTCAGTTCAAAGGCATAAAAAGGCGTAAGACTTTATCTTCTGCCTTTTGTTTAAATGCACCTTTTTCTTTCCCTCTTTCCTCCCCAAAATACATCTTCATTTTACCATTTACATTTATGCATTACAAATGTTCCTTTGTGCACGTGAACATATAAAACAGGATGGAAAATGAGACCCTGTCTACTATATTTCAGGAACTTTAGGATTTCAACGTTAGACTCCGTAATTACTGGCAAAAAGATATTTTTTTACTCAGATACCTAATTCAAATAACAAGCTATTTAAGGAGCAGATGAGATAAGAAGGCTCTTCTATTTTGGTTCATAATTTATGCACAATTTTGCAACCCCCTTCATCATACTTAGTTAAAACAATAAGATGAATCCAATGTACAAATTTAAGGTTCATGCCAATTTAACAGTTGAAAAAAGATGAGATAGGCCTCATTTCCAATGCTTAAAGTTTGATCAAGCAGGGGAAGCTACTCCAGATAATTAATTCTGCCTCCTTAATGAGAGAAGAATTGGTAATCAGCACAATCGTATTTATCGTCAGCAAACTTAGTAAATAATGAGTCTTAATCTAAAATAAAACTCCCCTAATAATACTTTCGAGGCCATATGTCTATGTTTCTCTTTCCTATTCCTTTTGTCAAAACAAAAATCTTTATACTGCTATTTAAAGTGAACTGCAAAACACTTAGTGATATATATCACAACAATGACGCCCCTCCCCATCCCTCCCTCCATCGAGCCTAATATTTGATTACTGCTAGTCAAATCAAGCTTTCAGGCAAATAATCTCCATTTTTAAAGTTAATGAGATATGGTCATGTCGACAACAGCTTGCAGAAACTTTTAATTTTAATTCCTACAGGCTGTGCTGGCCTCTTTTACAGCAACTACTGTATGAATGAGTCAAATTTGCCAACATGGCTCATGTAGACAAGTGCACACTAATTAAAAATACCCACTGGTATCATAATTTAAATACCATGAAAATAAACTGTGAAAGTCGCTCCGATCCAGTCTCGTGGCTTTCCTTGGAGCGCGCTTCCTTTGACTATAAGATATTTTATTGCCTCCGTATTCTTAGCTGAAAACCATTTTGCATCTTTGAGGAATCTGGGATTTTAAGGTAATTATACAATTTGTGTTAATATTTGTTTCGCATAAGCTGTTAAGCAGGTCTCCCCAAACGACCACTAATTGAGAACACCGTATTGCTGGGGCAAGTGGCAATTTATATTCTTGATTTCAAGTCCTACAACTTCCTTCCACGGTGCCTTCCCTTTTCTCTCTCAGCTAAAGGCACTACACACTGAAAATAACAAGAGGATTGCTTTTGTCATTCTTCTTTTCAAGTTTTCATTGTTCTTAATATTGGTATTTTAACTGGAAGACAGGGCATGCTTCTTTACCTAAATTCAACCCTTAAATGTTCTTATAACTTCTTTTCAACTGTATGTCTACATAGACATACACACACACATACTTTTTTAAAATTTCAATAATTTTTGGCAAGGGAATTCCCAAGTGTGCCTTTGCTGGGATGAAAGCAGAGTTCACACAGGGTAAAAAAAAGTTGGCACCGCAAGGGTTAAAGCTATTTGAGGGGTTAAATATGCAATTACCGCTGACTAAAACCAGAGAGACATATAGATAAATAGAAGAAATGAAGTCCCCAGGTTCCCTTCAGAAGCCTTCATCACATTACTACCAGACAGAAACTCTTTAAGTACCATTTTCAGATGTTAAATCATTGTTCACGCTGAACATATTCTCGCTACTCCTGGGGGAACAATATCTGAAGACAGCGTGCTAACAAATGCAATCCTGTAAACAGGCATTTTTCCTCTTGTTGTTAGTACCTTTGTATTCTCGCTCCCAGCTCTGTCATCCATGCCTTCTCTCTGCTTTGAAGTTAAGTACTGAATGAGCGGTGCCATCTATTATCCAGAGTGTGCATGTAGATTATAAATAAGAAATAAAAGTGACTTTCAGTAGACTATTTTTGCATTAGCAAGCTGCCTTCTCTCTTACCTCCTTCTGTCCTTCATACCTTGCAACCAATAATCTATTAGAAATAGGAATTTCAGGGTTTCTTTCGGAGGGAGACAGAGCCTAGAAAATGTATATGCAGAGATGTGAAAAGTTATATTGACACAATCAAAGTGGGGGCCTGCATCCAGCTCTTCTCCCTCTTTAACTCTGATCTTACAGATGTCCTTCAGGACAAGTGTCTGGTGGTGGGACCTGGCTCTTCATTTACATATTTCTGTTGACAAACAGAGTCCATGAATATTAATTATTCTGAAGTTTATTTGCAGAAAAGGCACTTTCTAATCCTTATCAATTATTTATTGAAAATCTCCCCCATCTAATAATCTCATTAACTTTATTATACTAAGGCCAACAGCAAATATTCCTTTGATAAGTAACAACCCGACCCGTTACCCTTCCTGCCAAATCTCATGTAGCCCCCCTTTGCTTCACCACGGACAGCCTTGCTTTTGTTTTCAGAAAGCTCTAGGTTAGTCCTCTATTTTTTTTTTTTAACATAAAATAAAATTCACATGGCTGTGCTTTATACTTTAAAATGGAAGTTGCTGATACAGTACACTAAAGAAAAAAAAGGATATAAAAATAAAAAAAACCTTGGGAAAATGTATGTGTGCTCCTTTGAATCCCTGTTGGTTATGCACAGCATTACTAAATGGAAACTCCTGGGGCCAAATCCCCACTCACGGAGCAAGTGGCCCCAGGAATGTGTGAGGGCTGCAAAAGAAGACCTGGTGGCACAGTGGTTGAAGCGCTTGGCTCACAACCGAAAGGTCGGTGGCTCAAACCCACCAGCCTCGGCAGGAGAAATATGTGGCAGTCTGCTTCCGTAAAGATTTACAGCCTTGGAAACCTTATGGGGCAGTTCTACTCTGTCCTACAGGGTCACTATGAGCTGGAATCGACTCGACAGCAATGGGTTTTTTTTGGGAGGGCTTGAAAGAATGGTAGGCAAACTAGCACTACATCTCAGTAATGGTGACACATTACCTTTATGCAGTGTTTCATTGCTTACCAAGCATTTTGACCTACAATGCCTCATTTGCTTCCTCTAACACCCCTCTGAGGTATGTGGGGCAGTTACGTTAACCTTATTTTACAGATGAAGAAACTGAGGCAAAGTGACTGTGTAAGGTCACAGAGCTAAACGGGAGCGGCACGGACTAAATTCCAGGTTTGTTCACCCTGACTTATACGTTCCACTTTGTTGAGCTGGTTCTGTGTACAAAAGGAGAAATTCCTTCTCATTTCCTTCCTTCTTGATTCACTGCTGGTATTTTTTAGGATGTTCTTGCTTGGAACTTCATTTTTTATAAGGCTGGAGTGCCTACTAGTGATTTGCTAGGTACCATGCTTTCCAAGGAAACTCTGGTGGCCTAGTGGTTAAGTGCTACGGCTGCTAACCAAAAGGTCAGCAGTTCGAATCCACCTGCTGCTCCTCGGAAACTCTATGGGGCAGTCCTACCCTGTCCTATTGGGTCACTATGAGTCGGAATCAACTTGATGGCAACGGGTTTTCTTTTTTATGCTTTCCAAAAATCACTGAAATATCAAATACCTAAAACTGCCTGATTTCACATTTAATCAAGAACTAATGAGAGAAGAAAACAGTACACAATTTCAGAGGCAAAAGAACCTTAGAAATGAACTACGTAGTTTCCAAAGGCTCAAAGAGTCAGTGACTTGCGTCAAATCACAGGGTGACTTACAGCAGGAAGACTCCAACCCTGGCAGCTGATCCCCACACATCAATGTTCCTGAACCATATCTGCAGAGCCCTTGCATTTTGGAAGGAGTCCCTGGGTGATGCAAATGGTAAACACACTCAGCTGCTAACCAAAAGGTTGATGTTCGAGTCCACCCAGAGGTGCCTTGGAAGAAAGGCTTGGTAATCTACTTCCAAAAAATCAGCTACTGGAAACCCGACGGAGCACTGTTCTACTCTGACACACATGGGTCACCATGAGTCAGAATTGACTCAACAGCAATTAGTTTGGTTTTGGTTTCTGGCTGCATTTTGCAAACTTGAGAGCTGACTTCTTCTCTCATTTAGGTCCAGGGGTCAGATGTCTTTTTTCTACCACAGAAGGGGTTTCTCATCTATTGCCTAAGAACGTGAGTCAATATCCTTACAAATTTCTGAAAAATGGACTCTGTCTGATAAGGACTAAGAAGCCAGGAAAGCATTTCAGCTTCATTGTCTTTCAACGCTAAAGTCTCCATCCCCTCTTCTCTTCACACCACCAACCAATCAGCCTGATTTCGTTTACAAAGTTTCTAGAAGGGAAATGTCTCAAAAAAAAAAAAAAAAAAGATTTTTGTTTTCCCTTAGGTCTTGCCCCGTATAAAAACATTTAAGCATAAAAGAGCTAGCATGATCTCTTGATACAAGATACTAGCTGTTATCATATGAGTGAAACTACATATCACACACAGAAGAACAAGACCTGGCCCAAAGTTAAGAGGCTGCACATTCCACTTGGAAATCCAGTGAAAGGCAGTTTCAAAATGGGAAGAGGGGAATGCTAATAGGCCAGATCATGCAGACTATGATTGTCCGGGAAGGAATTACAGAGGTTACCTCTCGCGAGTCTGATAACAATGAGATGTGGAGATGAGGGTTTAAGTCATCTCACAAGGGATTGCTAGTATATTCTGGGAAGTCTCAGTTTCTTTCCCAACAGCCCTCAAGAAAATGTGGGCTTACATTCTCCATGATAACCACAGTGAGTGAGACTTTAAGCAATGGGAATTGGGAAACAAACTATGGTAGGAAGTACTGGAGCTGAGAAGAGTTCCTTAAAAGACAAAAAGTGAATAAATAAAAAGCAATTAATCTTAAGGTATGGTGTACTGGCAGAGGAACTTTACCACCTGCTGTACAATTTCCTTGAACCACCATCTATGTATACTCTAGGGCAGGGTCAGCAGACTACTCTCTGAGGGCTAAATCCAGCCTGCTGTTTTTGTAAATAAAGTTTTATTACAACAGAGCCATGCCCATATATGTGTATTGTCTAAAGCTGCTTTCATGCAGAGTATTTGTGACCAACACAGAATAGCCTGCAAAGTAAAAAATACTTACTATCTGGCACTTTACAGAAAAAAGTTGGCTGATCCTTGCTTTAGAAAAGTTATGTTGTTGCTGTTAGCTGCTGTGGAGTTGGCCTGTGACACATGGTGACCCCATGGACAATAGAATGAAATGCTGCCTAGTCTTGAACCATTCTCATGATCCATTGTGAGCCACAGGATTTTCAGTGGTTGATTTTTGGAAGCAGATCTCCAGGCTTTTCTTCCCAGCTCATCTTAGTCTGGAAGCTCTGTGGAAAGCTATTCAGCATCACAGCAACACACACTGAACAACCAATGCCCCTCAGAAAGGCTATACTGGATAAAAATAACTACTTCCCAATAACTGATAATAAAATTGACAAAATAGCTGTATATGTACACACACTGTCACACAGACATACCCTATGTACCATATGTTGTTCTTTGTGGTGTTGGTAACCACAGGAATGAAGTTTCTGATTTCATCTATCCTGACAGGTCATGGAAGAATCCCCATCATACCCCAAAAGATTGTTTCTAAACACATCAGGGTCGTCCATGCAAAAGCAAATCAAAGGACAAAGCCTTTATTTTGTCTGAGCTTAGTTTCTTCATCCATAAAATGTGAGGCTGGACTAGACCATCTAAGGAATTTTAAAAATTCTATGACTCTACAGAGCAAGAAAAAGGAGAAAAATGAACACACACACACACCCTATATACTTGGGATGAGGAGTCAAGCACAGACAGAGAATTGAGGACACAGGAGACTGCAGGTCCAATCAAACTGGAGTAGGTAAATGTGTGTTACAGGGACAAAATGAAGCTACTTTTATCGATTCCTACAGGTGGTGTGACTCTAGAAGAGTCACAGCACCAATAACTAGGTTTAGAAGAAACACCTATTTAAACCTAGCAGATAGTTGTTAGGAGAGATCATTAAGAGTCAACAAAACCTTTTGGGAAGGAATTTTGAGCTACAAGGAGACTGGGGAGAAATGGGGCCTCCTTTGGACTTTCAAAGTACCCTGAGGCTGAAACTTTGAGGTAACCCAGAAATGTGCAGTTACTTCAACTTGTATTAGAAATTGAAATAGCTTGATTTTCTTCTTCAGCCCTCCACGTGTACCTCTTTTTTGCAATAACAACACGGATGTGGCCACAGTGACACCTTCTAGGAACCAAGGTTCCTTGCCTGTCAAACGGCAGCCCCAAATGGGAATTTTTGAAATTATGACTTTTCAAATACAATTGCTTTTCAGCCTGCTCCCTCCCGTGTTTTTGCCAAAAGCAGACCGGTCAGCTTGTTTCCAAAGGTAAGAAGGGATAAAGACAGACTAACAATGACTCTCTGCAGCCTGGTATTTGGGCTCTGGTGTTGTTCCAGAACAGTGACCAACTAACATGTTAGCCAATTTAACAGCCGAGGAAGGACACGGCGTAATCAGCCGACTTCGCAAAACAAGCCATATGACAGTTAAAGACTGTTTCCCAAACAGGAAACAAACATATGCTTGTGCTGCTAGGGAAACGTACATAGTTTGACTTGTAGGTTATGAATCTTTAAAATTCCTACCCTAAGTTCTACCAGACAGCCTTGGTGAGTACTATCTTTTATTTATTGTGCTAAGCGATTGTTCTTTGTTGACTAGAGTGGTGTTGCCGGCGAGCAAGGCAGGTGAGCCACAGAAACATTAAAACACAAAACATTAAAACTTGGGAACCAAAGGACCATTTGCAAACAGACCTAATTGTTCTTAAAGCAAAATAAGCCACTCTTCCCAGATATCAAGACAACGAAAATAACTATTAAAAAAAAAAGAAAACCCACTGCCATTGAGTCGATTCCAACTCATAGCAACTGCGTAGAGTTTCCAAGGCTGTAAATCTTTATGGAAGCAAACTGCCACATCTTTCTCCTGCATAGACGCCGGTGGTTTCGAACCGTCAACCTTTTAGTTAGCAGTCGATTGCTTTAACCACTGCGCCACCAGGGCTCCTTAAAATAACTATGGCATCTTCCAAACGACGAACTCATTAATCAGGGAAACTGGGTGAATTATTTCCGCAAGAAACGTAAGGCACCAGAAATACTTTACCCAAATACATTTTTGTTGGTTGGGAAAAAGGTTCAAGCCTGTTACATAATACAAAGAAAACACCAAGGTATTTCCCCAGTTCTGTCAGTATGTGACAGCTGCTTGGGGCACCTGGAGAAAGTTTCTTCTGGTTCCATGTGCCCAAACACAAGAGCAATAAAAGGGGAACTTGTCAAACCCAGTATGACTGCTTTCAAGTTGTCTATAAAATATCTATTGCGACCACCACTGCTTGAAGCTTACTACGTGCAGGCTTATTAATACACCCAGATTCCCCATTTCTCAAGAGCTAACACTTCCATTCCCCTGACTAGTTCAGGGGACAGCACTCGAAAGCACAGTTTTTTTTTTTTGGATTGGAGTATGGTTTGGACCGTTTCAGAACGCGAATGCTTTAGCTTTACTGTCTGCAGTGCACTGTGAATTTCACAAGCAGCACTGTCAAATTTCTACCATTTCTGGAATAAAGCAAAGGCCTTCCAAGGAAAGTGTTTTGGAAACAGGAGACAGTAGGCTCATTTCTGCCTGGGTGTGCCAGGCGTGGCTTTACAAAAGATGTATGCAGGACAACAGGTGTGAGGCAGGACACTCCCTTTGAAATGAAAAGAAGCAAATCCAGGCTGCAAGGCACAGTTGCTTCAGAGTAAATTTGGGTGCATTTGCTAAAAATAAGGGTTTAATCTGAAAATAGGAAAGGGTGGAAATGGAAATGGAAACTCTGTGGGAATATCTGGTATTTTCTTTCTGGACTCAGCAAGAGAAGAAGGGTTGAAATGGAGGCGTTCTGAATGAGAAAGTATTTTAGGATACTCACCATGGGAAAGGAAGGTAAATGAAATGGAAAGAATCCTGGGGGAATGAAGTGACCACCACCCCAACACTCACAGGAGAGAGGATTTAAGAGTTCAGGTTCTGGAGCTGGGCAGATATGGTTAAAATCTGGGCTCTTCCACTGACTGTGTGACCTTATAACCTGGGGAAGTTACAAGCTATGCAAGGCGCAGTTTCTACCCCCGCAGAATGGGAATGGGAAGTGAAAGAATACTTAACCCATCAATGCTGGTAAGAATGAACTGCACCAATATCTGTAGAGTACTGAGCACACAGACTGGAAGAGAAAAAGCATTCAATAACCTTTGCTATTCATATTACTACCACTTTTACTAAGATTACCACTACTGACATTAGTAATTAGTAAGTCTGTGTCAATAGGGATGTTTAGGATTTTCCATAAAAAGAAGAAATGTATTAGTTTATTGAAGTGGGATGACTTGTCTATCATCACACAGTATCGAATGTTTCCTCCTAAAAATAATTTTAAAGAATTGTGCCTAAATAGTGAATTACCAGGCAAAGTTGGGGAAGTGGGTGCAGAAGGGCAGGTTAGGAAAACAGCATTTATTAGGCCAAAAACTATGAAATTTGAAGGTAGGAACATAAATTTCTCCCTTAAACTCCTCCTCTCCCCCCCCCCCCAAAAAACCACACAAAATATTAGATAAAATTGAAAAAGTACACCACCTTCTAAGAGAATTAACCCTAACAATCTCTACTGATTGATAAACAGCATCATTGATGGATAAACAAATTATTATTCCATCCATAATGTTCTATAACAGGGATTAAAAAAACCCACTGTCATGGAGTCAACTCCAACTCATAGCAACCCTATAGGACAGAGCAGAACTACCCCAATAGGATTTCCAAGGAGTGGCTGGTGGATTTGAACTGCTGACATTTTGTTTAGTAGTCGCAGCTCTTAACCACTGTGCCCCCAGGGATAGGAGTATGTAAAAATGTGAAGATATGATTTTTTTTTTTATAAAAGGATAAAGAATATGCACCACAATGTCAACAGTCGGTATCACTGTAAGACAGACTTACGAGCAGTATAGTTTCTTTCTTTCTTCTCTGCTTGTTTTCATACCTGCATCATTTTAGTTTTTCTGCTACAAATAAGTAATTGTGGAGTAAAAAATTCAAAGTTATTTGATCAGTTATCAGTTGAAAACATCTGAATTATACCCAAGCCTGACACAGAGCCAGCACCTGGGGATTTCACTCTGGGCTTTGGCAAACGGGGCATTTTGTAGGCAGTAAATGCCTGTCTGTGCACCTCTTTCGGCCCCTTCAGCAATCCTTCTGTAACTGCGCCACAGTCTCTCTGCCAGTACTTGATGGAAGCTTCACAAAACGCACCGATAGCTAGTTATACTCACAAATTGGTGGACCTTCTAAAATTCTGGCTTAAAAACAAAAACAAAAAAAACCCTTTATTTTTCTGTTCTTAATTCTTTAGAAACTTCCCTAACTTTCCAAAAATCAAGATGAGCAAATATTATTGCAGAATGAACCCTAAAAAAGGCAAGTCACCAGACAACACTGTAGAGAAGTTATTGGCTATGTGTCACACCAAAAAAAAAAAAAACAAACCCATTACCATCAACTTAGATTCGGACTCACAGTGACCCTGCAGGACAGAGTAGAACTCCGTAGTATGCAATAATTTGTTGTCACGGTTCTAGGTACTAATCCCACTGAAAGTACAGAGGGAAGAGAGCAAGGAACCTTGAGACACAGAAATCACTGCCGTGTGTAAAAACATAGATGGTTTAAAAAAAAAAAAAAATGCAGGCATGAGAATTCAGCCAGGAAAAAAAAAAAAAAAAAGACATGCCAATAAAAAAGCTGCTTCTTAAAATTTGGCTGGCAATATCCTTCCCCTCCCCAATGGATACTCTTAGTAAAGAAAACATGGTAGATTTTTTTCTCTCTTGCCGGTATTTGATTTCCAATTAAAATTAAATATAAACTGAAACACCACCTGGATTTTAGCAATATCCAATCCCCGTCCTCCACCTCCCCCCCGCCTTTTTTTTTTAAAGAAGAACCTGGGCTTACATATACAAAAATTTTGCTAAATGACCCATGGCAAATTGCGTAATGCCAGTAAAAGTTGTGTTTTTTAAGTTATGAGCCCCAAAGATTTTATCTGAAATAAAACCCTGATTCAATTCAGATTCTGGAAGCAAACTGTATCCTTAACGCTGCCTCTAAATTTAAAACATTTGTGTGTGGGGCCCCTTCAGTAATGTTGCTAGTAGGTATGGAGGAGAAATTCTGTATTTACTAGGATTTGTGTTTTCTTTTCTAAAATGGTAAATTGTGGCACTAATTGGCTGCAAGAACAGGTTCCCGGCAGTCTTCATGTAGAGGTGAATTTCCAAATGAAGAGTCTGACTGTCAGGGATGATTTCCTGTTTCCTTCCATTAATCACCTCAATGAGGCAAGGCACAAGAATTCCTGAATCCACTGAGGAGGGCTCTCCTTGGAGGTCTCCACCATGAATGCTTCCAATGCCCTAAGGTGACTGGCTGTGAATATAAAGTGGATGGGTAGGCAAGAGAATATAAAGATCTCAAGAAACAACTAGGATCCCCATTGGCCTCCACCTTGGGTCCCTAAGATTTCAACCATGGCCTTTTCCCATCCTCAAAAGATGGCAATTACTTTGTAAAAGGAGTCCCTGGGTGGCACAAACGGTTAAGCGCTTAACTACTAGCTGAAAGGTTGGTGGTTCAAACCCACCCAGAGGTGCCTTGAGAGACAGGCCTGGTGATCAGCTTCCAAAATGTCACAGCCTTGAAAACCCTATGGGGCAATTCTACTCTGCACACGAGGTTGACATGAGTGGGAACTGACTCGACAGCAATTAACAACAAGGAGTGCTGTGCAAAGGCCTTTACTTACATTATTTAATGTAGTCATCCTATCAACCATCTCACGATGTTATCTGTATTGCCCCATTTTACAGATGAGAAAAACAAGGCTCAAAGAGATGGCATAACTTGCCCAATCTCACTCATTCAGTAAGTGCTCAAGTGGGATTTAAAGTCCCTCATCAGTGGGACTTGAAAATGTCTCTAATAAAACATTCTTCCTGCCTTTTTCCAGCTCTCCATGGCAGTGAAATTGGCCTCTGGCTAAAACATACACTGGGTAAGTAACTAAGTATATCTGTATATGACTGTGAAATACAGTACGTGATGAAGTCCCCAAGGCACAAAAAGGACATGTGGAATGGGGGAGCAGTGTACAAAATCTAAAGAAAACAAATACATTTTTTACTCATATACACTCTATGGTTTTTTTGACATTGGATTGACCCTGTCACAATTAATGATACTTGATAATGATGGTTAGTGGTTATCAAAGTTGATGGTGAGAGCACCCAGAAGTCCAAAAAGCTGTATGAAGAGGTAGTACTAGGTAGCAGACAAGTGGTAGATGAAAATTTAAAGATATATAGAAGAAAATCTTATAAGCATAAAAATTCTATCCCTTGATTCCTGTGCAAAAAATTAAGAACAAGCATATCTATATTATCTATATGTATCTTGCTCAAGGAGCAAGTATTCTCTGCCATTTACCTGCATCTCATAAAAGTTTTCAAACCATGTGAACATGAATTACATTAAAAATAACTTTTAATTATAAAAGCAATAGATTTTACTGTAGAAATTTTGAAATATATGGGAAAATGTAAAGTATCCCACTAACACACAGAGAAAATCATTGATAACATTTTGTTGCGGGCTTTTTCCGGTTTGTTTTTCCACCAATCATTACATTATGATAACTTTTAAGTTATTAAATATTCTACATGACTGTGATTCTTAATGGGCACATAAAATTACATCAAATTTACATGCAGTCATTTAATCATTCTTCCAATGTCAGAGATTAGGATCTTTAAAAATTTTCATATTATATATAACACCACAATGAACATCTTTATATGTAAAGCTTTCTGTATACCTTGCATGATTGCTGTAGGTTAAATTCTTAGTGGTGATGATGATGATGATAGTAATGATAAAGACTAACAATAGCTAATGTTTCTAGACCATTTACTATGTGCTGCACAATATTAAGCATTTTACATTATACTAATAACATTAAATTGCTAGTATTATCCCCATTTGACAGACGTGGAAACTGAGGCACAACTGTCTTACCCAGTATCACCCAAATAGTAAGTGGCAGAGCCACAATGTAGGCCTGAAGAAGCTGGCCCCACAGTCTATGCTTTTAACCTCTCTGCCAATGGTTCTCAAAGTGCAGTCTTCCTATCTATCAGCAGCATAGAATGTGTCAGAAATATCTGAAATGCAAACTTGGGGGCCCCACCCCACACCTACAGAATAAAGAACTTCGGGAGTAGGTCTAGTAATCTGTATTTTAAGAAGCCTTCCGGATGATACACACAGAAGTTTGAGAACCTCTGCTCAATGCTAAACAGCCTCTCAGTATAAGTGTAACCCTGAATCAAAGGGTGTGATTGTTTTAAGCCCCTTGATACCCAATGCCAAACTGCTTCCAGAATGGGCTGCACAAATTTATACTCCCATCAGCAACATGAGAGAGTGCCAGTGCTGTATCACTTATTGTAATGTTTGCTGAATCAGTCAAAGACCTTCTAACTAGTTTACAGGGTTCTTTAATTAGAAGAGTTCAAGAGTGTGGAAATCTGGTGTTTGCATTTGAAAAGGCATATAAAATGGCTCTCAGAACCTGTACAGATTGCATTATATGACCTTACTTTCCAGAATTTCCTACAGAGCTGGAATTTATACTACATTTAAAATATCTGGGAAGGAATTCCAGGCACACATGGGTAAGCATTTAGAACCCAAAGAAGAAACCTTTTCCAAATTAAAGATAGGTAACTAATAACTTAACATTAATTAAGCACAGAAAAACCTAAGAACATTCGTCAAAACATCGCTAGTAAACCTAACATGCAGAAGTATGGACTGTGTAATTTTTTTATTGAGGGCTAGGAACACGATGCCCGTGCAATTTAATTGCAAAAGTACACAACATACACACGTCTCTCAGAGCAAAAGACACTTGGATTTTATCAGATTCACAAAGCAGGGGCGATGAGCCTGCAAAATATAAAAATGATGGTATTAAACATAGGGTCTATGCCAGAGAAACCCACCTACCATGGAAAAGTAGACAGATTTTCAAAACTTGTGAGATACAGTGATATGCCATCTGATAAGAAACTTAACATCTGACCCAAATAAGAAAGGAAGAAAGAAGAAAGGCTGAAAGGGAGAAAACACAAGGCCCATGTCATCTCCTAGAAAATGCTGTCAGTTTATAAATAACCGAATTGAGCCAATGTCTTCAAATTTTACAATTATTCTGAAATTGGGCATTACGGTTTCAGTTGTTCTAGCTATATAATGAATAGACATGAATTAGTTAAAATTCTATATAAAATATGTGAAATATGGACACCATCAGCCAAATAACCAGACTTCTCAACCCACATCTAATCTTTGGAAATCACACACCCAACTCAGGCAATGGCCTGTGTAAACAGACAGGCCCTGAACCATTTCCTGAGATGAATAAGCTCAGATGCTGGGGTCCAGCATAAAAAGACATCTACTCACTGTAGCCTCCAGTCCCTCCATGGTACAAATCCAACATTGCTTATCTCAAAATTACGAACGGCAAAATGTCAAGGACACAGCTCTTGGGCATTTAATATCTAAGTCATAAGCAAAACCCATATAGCTCAGTGTACACTTCCTAACCTTTATTTTCTTATTGAAAGGGTTAAAATAAATCAGCAGATGTGCACATTCGAGTTACTGTTTCCTAAATTTCACAAAGGTCTTCAAAAATCCCACCAACACAGACGCACATTTTTCCTCTATGACTTACTGCCTAAATTACCCATCTATCAATTAGTCATAGGCATCTCTTCTACTGCTTATCCTCATCTACTTTAAAAATTTTATTGACAGTTAATATATATGTTTATGTCTTGCCCTACTCTGATTAGGTTATGAATTCTTTGAATGCAGGGAGACCAAGGATAATATTTCGTTGTATCTTCTAATTGATCATGGGGCTATGAAGATAAGATATGCTGAGTTTTTAAGTTAATTTTCTTTGGTATGGGAGCCACAGCCTAGGACCTCCACTCTTTGAGTGACTCAGTATATGCAACCTCCTTTTCTTTCAATAGGCTGGCAGATTATTCTTTGAACCACTAATAATGTCAAAACTTGTCAGTTAAGTGATTAGAAAGAAATTCTGCAGGTATGACAGCTCCTACCAGGTAATTTACCACTCCATAAAATGCAAAACAAAGTCTTAAAATGTGAACTTTTTTTTTTTTTTTTTAAAAGATAGTTTAGAAAAGAATCAGAGATGTCACTGCAATTTTATCACTATGAAACAGGGGTAGAAGTTTCTGGAAAGCAAATCCTGCCACATTCACAAGTCCAGGGATGGGCAAACTTTCTCTGTAAGGGGCCAGACAGTAAATGCTTTAGGCTTTGTGAGTCATACAATCTCTGCTGCAACTGTTCAACTCTGCTGTTATAGCACTAAAGCAGCAGTCGACAACAGTAAATCAATGGGTGTAGCAGTGTTTCAATAAAACTTTATTTACAAATATAGGAAGCAGGCTGAATTTGGCCTGTGGATCATAGTTTACCAATCTGTGGTCTAGTCTGCAGGCTTATTTATCACAGTGCTTGGTAGCTAGAACTACCCAATGAAGGTATTCAATGAATGTTGATAATTATAATTTTGACAACTATAACCGTGAATATCACATCTTAGTTTATGCATGATACTTCTGCCTTCTTAAAAAAATGAATGACATAGTAAACCTATACATAAATATACACGATATCCACATTTCATACTGAGCACAAAACTTGCTGTTTATGAGACAAGTATAAATCTAATGAGATAATCAGAATATCATGATAAAAATGCACATTCTAAAGGCATTTTCACTTAGGACTTTGGGCTGCTGAATTCCTACTGAGTTGAAATGGAAACATTACCACTGTGAGAAAAAAAATGGGGCAAGGTAAGCAATATTATCACAGTATTATTTATCATACACATTAGGACCAAAAATAGTCAGGAAAGAATAAGCATTATGTCATTCTCTCCCAGTTTTTAACCTTGGAAAAGGTTGTTGAGTTCGTAGAGAGGATAACAAGAGTCAATACACGAAGCTATAAAAAATGGAACCACTTCTTACAGCGCAGTCTTGAAAAATTAATACTTAATAATTGTAACAATAAAAAGCCACTCTTGCCACTCTTTAGGATGTCACACCTTATTTTATTAAATTTTTCCAAAACTCTCTCTTCCTTTGGCTCTGAGAGGCATGGCTCTGCTGCTGAAAAGCAAAAGACATTATGCGCACAATTTTCCCTCTACTAGAAAGAAGTATATTGTGCCCTTCAGTGAACATAAAATTGATATTATCATCTCTTAGTTTATATCTCACTACTTAACCTTCAGATTAAAAGTTATTGGATTTGAATGACTAAAAAGACATCATGTCACCTTCCCTTCAATGTGGAGAGACGGGAAGTTGGGGACGAGACAAGGGACAGTGACAAAGGCATTAATTTAGGATCAGTGACAGTGACAATGACAATTCACTTGTGGTTGTGCCGAAGATAGACTGTGCAATAAATGGTCACTTTAAGAAGCTCTGCTGAAGACGACTCCCTGTTAGGAACTGAATTTTATTTTGGGGTACAGTATGAGAGGAGCAGTCTAAAAACAGGGATAAAATACTTAAAATCAAGGAGAACCTTAAGGTGACCAGCCTTAAACAAAAAATCCTAATCTCTTCCACAGTCAGTATTTGCACTGCCAGTTTATGCAGAAGATACTGGAAAATGTCCTCTCAGAAGGATTAAACAAAAGAACAGGATTTGCTTCCCTCCTACCCCCTCTATGCAAGGCTCAACTTAAATACTCAAACAAGACTAGGCCTTGACATTGCTAAGCAGTTTAATCTATACCTCTTAAATGAGTCTTCCAATAACACTGCTGTTTAATAATTACATGTTGTATTTTTCCAACAAAAGAAACACAACATGCACACCTCCCAACCAGAAAACCAAATTCATTCTAAGAAGCTTGTGTCAATATGGAACAAAGACTTTATCCAAGATCTTAGTTTTGTTCTTTAAAAGAGATAAGCCCATTCCATGATCAATAGGAACACAAGCAGTTTATCAGCATTTCCCACATGACTTTTGGAAGATATACTCATTAGTAACTAGAAAAGGCTACAGAGAAAATACTCAATATTTTTAAATCTGAACAAACATATACAATTAAATGGTGAGTTTTAGCTATATAAGCAGGTGTCTTTTTTTTCTTTTTCTTGTTGTAGTTTAAATGAAGTTTAGATTTCAAGTTAGTCTCCCATACAAAACTTCATACATACATTGTTACATGACCCTAATTGCTCACCCCATACTGCGACAGCACACTCCTCCTGTCCACCTGATTCCCCATGTCCATTCAATCAGCTCCTAACCCTCTCTGCCTTGCCATCTCACCCCTGGACAGAAACTGCCCGTTCAGTCTCTTGTATCTACTTGAGCTAAGAGGCACACTCCTCATGAGTATCACTTTATGTCCCACAGTCCAGTCCAATACCTGTCTGAAGAGTTGGCTGCGGAAATTGTTTTCGTTCTGGGCTGACAGAGAATCCAGGGGCCATGCTTTCAGGGGTTCCTCCAGTCTCAGTCAGACCATTAAGTCTGGTCTTCTTACTAGAACTTGAGTTCTGCACCCCACCTTTCTCCTGCTCCATCAGGGACTCCCTGTTGTGTTCCCTGTCGGGGCAGTCATTGGTGGTAGCCAGGCACCATCTATTTCTTCTGTTCTCAGGCTGATGAAGTCTCTGGTTTATGTGGCCCTTTCTGTCTCTTGGGCTAATACTTTCCTTGTGTCTTTGGAGTTCTTCATTCTCCTTTACTCCAGGCGGTTGGGACCAATTGATGCATCTTAGATGGCTGCTTGCAAGCTTTTAAGACCCCAGATGCCACTCACCAAAGTAGGATGCAGAACATTTTATAAGCAGGCATCTTTATCATCTTTTTTAAAAAGGACTTTTCCAAAATAAATCCATCCAAATGATTTTTTTTTTTTAATCTTATCACAATAATCTACTAGTGTCAGGTAAGAAAGGAGCTTGGAATGACCCTCTTTGTTTTGGGGTGCCACCATTTCCCCAGGCATTCAGACTGGAAATCCTGAATCATCACACACAACTCCTACTCCTTGCTGTTCCCAGATCTCATATTCAAAAGGCCCTGTCAGTTTTCCAATATTCCCCTTGGCAATCTCTCTTTACCCAGCTGTTTCTTTCTCTTCCTAATTCACTCACTCAGAAATAATCCGTCAGAACCTCTCTATGTCAGGTAGAGCACAGTTCTACTCTGACACACACGGGGTTACCTATGTGAGGTTCGGTGCTGAGTACTGGGGGAAAGTATTAAGGAATGAAAAAGGCCCGTCCCTGCCCTCCTGGGACTTACAGTTGACTAAGGGAATCAAATGTAGGAGAAGAGTCAATGAGGTCACCATGAACCAACAATCATGAAGATGGCACGGGGCAGGCAACATTTCATTCTATTATACGTAGGTCGCCATGAGTTGGAGCCAACTTGATGGCAACTAACAATAACAACATGAGGTTCAATTAAATGGGGTGAGAGTTAGTGCCCATAACTAAATGCCTGAACAACTGCGACAACTTTCACTATTTCTTATCTCTCTGAGATTTCTTTCGTTCTAAGTTATACATGCTCTAACCTACTAATTTTCCTTCAGAACACCTTCTCTAATATGGCTTTGTCTTCTCTGCTTGGAAACCTCCACTAGATTAGAAACCTACCCTTCCCAAAGGCTGAACCCAACTTCCAATCTAACCACCACTTCCCCACGGATACCATGGATACCATTGGTGATGTGTTAGGCTCTGGCCAAACAAAAACCAGTTGCTGTTGATTTGACTCTGATTCAAGGTTACCCTGTGTGTGTCAGAGTAGAACTGTGTTCTATAAGGTTTTCAATGGCTGATTTCTTGGAAGTAGATTGCCAGGCCTTTCCTCCAAGGTGCCTCTGGATGGTCCTAAACCTACAATCTTCTGGGTAGCAGCCTACTGTTTGTGCCATCCAGGGACTCCTTCTGGCCAAATAAATGTATCAGTTTGGTCCCCACAGTCCCTTGCACAATGGGGTGTTCAGTAAATAGTTTGTTAAATGAAAGACTGTGCGAACAAATAAATAAATGAATTTCAGGAGATCCAAAGCTAAGAAACAAAGTTGATACATGTTTCCCAGAGTAGCACATACATTAGCTCACTTGGAACAAAGCAGAGACAAGGCCAGTATATGAAACTCTCTTTTGCCACATTTTCTTATGAGAGAGGGAGAAAAAAATGTGGTTGTATTTCTATGAACCAAACCACACACAGCATTAGCAAAGGATTTCTGGAATGTTACAAGAAACACTTCATAATTACAATAGATTTGAGTTCGAAGACAAAGTGATGAAAAGAAACTTTCTAACATGGGGTTCAATTCCCTCTGTAAACTTCCTTCTTGTTGCTCCCTATACCACTTGCATTTATATTGCTATTCTACTTGGTCATAAAAGCAGTCACCTTGTAACCCTTTTTATCAAGCAATCTATGCACTACCTAAAAGAACACTAGACTACATCAGGCGAGCTATAGGTTTACATTATACAAACATTCCAATTCTGCCTGCTCAGCGCTAGTTGTCAATAAATGCAAGCAGTTGCAAAACGGTGAAGTAGGTTCCTTGCCTTCAGAGAACAGATAGGAGCCTGCCAGCTTTGCAAAACAAACTCTTCGCAATCACTGAAGCTAATCTGTCAACAAATTACCATTAAAGTCATACCTCCAGAAAGTTCAAAAAGAGATTTTTGATTAGACAAGAGATAGGGAGTTTTATTATTATTATTTGTATTATTAGCTCCAGGGTCAGGGCTTAAAATTACCTTCTCAAAGTAGCTAAGCTTTCTCTTAAAGTCAAGAGGGTACACTTCACTCATAATGAAATGTGGCATCTGGGTTTCTATTACCACATTCTCTTATATACATGGGCCTTTCTTCTTTTTTGGTTCCCGTGCCATCTTAATTTTCAATGGCGGGATTAATGACACACAACTGTTTAGTAATCACAACTTGAAAGAATTTCACACAAGGCTCACATCACAAGTTACATAAATCTTTGATAACAATATATTGATGGAAGGCAGGTCTAAACTAACAGAGTAGAGAACTAAATTTAGCATTCAGGGTGAAATACGACTTTTCCAGAAATAGCCATAAAATTGAGAAAAAAAGGGGGGGAGGGCTTGTTATTGTTGTGGCTGGTTTTTCTTCGTCAGAATTATCTCAATTCCTCTCAGTTTTGTTTCAATTTGTATGGTTATCGCTAACATTTTGGCGGCATTAGTTTCTACAAATAAATTTTTGGCCTTGATGTTTTCTGCAATATTAGAACGCGACTATGTCTTCCGGAAGAGTATATCTTGGTGGAGCAATTCCTTTAAAATTATAGCTCACCTTTTACCTACCAGTTACAGAAGGTGCTAGCTTCTATGATAGGACCTGGCCCCATGAGGCCCTCACTGAATAGTGATTTCATCTATGCCCCATTGGTGGAAGCTTCCCTTCTAGGAAAGAGAGCTGCTGACCATCTTTCCCCTCCTAACCACATCAGAGGAGACCTTTATCTCAGACATAGTTAGTCCCTGGCAGCTACAATGGGAAAAGCCACTTGAGGACATTCTCAACAAAGTTCATAAGCAATTTTTTTCTAAGAGAAAAGTGGTAGAATGGTAAGGACAGACTAGCCACTGCCTTCACTCCTATAGCTCTCCTGCCCAGCATCGCCTGGGCTTGTCTGCAGAGTGAGACAACCCAAAGGATGCTCAATGAAATTTTAACATTGTGCCCCCAAACAAATATGGCAAAGAATGAGCAGCAGAAGTGTGGCCCCCTTCATGAAGCCCTGATGGCGCAGTGGTTAAGAGCTCAGCTGCTAACCTGTGGGGGCAGTTCTACTCTGTCCTGTAGGGTCGCTATGGGTCGCTATTAACTCAACGTCAATGGGTTTGGTTTGGTTTGGTGGGCCCCTTTCAAATGAACTTATGCAGGTATTTCTTACAGGCATTATTTTTCATAGTGGTAGCTAAAGCTGTAATGCTTCCAGGACAGCCTCCTCCCATGTTTGCTCAAAACCCACTAGTAACAAAGACTAAATGAGGAATCTAGTCTTCCATTTTGAGAATGAAGGGAAGAATTCTGTTTGCGTGTTTACTTACGCTAAAACCAAAAAGAACATCCTTTCTCCCCAGTGAATATCCTGACACTTTGGTCATTATACAGTAAAACCTGCAAAAGCCAAAACCTGTGTAAGGCAGAAACTTGTCAGGGAAAGAAAACACAAATATTTTCCACTAAACAGAGAGCAACAGAAAAGTAGTGACTGCACCCTATTAAAGGAAAGAAAACTTGCAAGACCCAGAAAAACAAGGCAGTTCCGTTGATTCCAGCTGTCACAAATTTCACTGTAATTGCATTTCTCATGTTCTGAGAACCCAAGGATGTATCTTCATGGCACTTCCAGGCTCCTCTGATGCTATCCTTTCTATATCCCCTTTAAATGTACATAACTAGGTTCCTTTGCATGAGTCCTAGTCACACTCACCCTACTTCTCTTAGCTTCTCTGGCCTTGTGTAATGACTAATCCTGTACTTCCTTCAATGGTTCTTCGGCAAAATTTAACTCAAATGATCCTCCTTATTCCCATTCATGATTTTTCAAGAGAAGTTCCCTGTCTTTTCTACTTCTCTCACCTCTTTAATAGTAATAGTCATTCAGCATTTTCTCCCTTTCATTTTCATTGTTAACATGAAACATCTACGCTACTGTTTTCTGGACCGGAAGTTCTGACATCGTGAACCAAGTATCAAAGAAGCTATGCGAAGCAAACACTTGGCTTATCAACATTCTCAAAATAATACATGTTGAAATTCCAAATATAGCTTATCTGTCTTTTATGTCTTCCTCACAGAACCCCTTGAAACTGCTGTCCTCCTGTAAAACAATAGCCACGCCTCAGAACCACAGCAACCAAAGCTCTCCCTACCCTAATCCGCAGACAATAAAACTGCCAGGTGGTACCTCCAAAAATAACAACAACAACAAAAATCCATCATTAAATGAAATGTTGTTAAGAAATAGCTGTTTTATTTAACAGCTATTCGTTTTTATTGAATAAACATTTTCTAGTATGCATTCTGTTAATTGACCTGACGGCATATGCTGTAGATGGAGAAATTTCTAAACATTATGCTCTATGTAATATGCTTATCTGAAAAAGCTCTCATTTGCAGCAATATGGAAATAAAATTCTGCTTTCTAAAATTCAAGACTTTTAAAATGCATTAATCCACACAGTTTATGAAATTGCTCTGGACATTTTAAGATCTTTTCTTTAAAGGGGAAAAAAAACTTTCGTAATCCTAATAGTATTTGTTGCTGAGTCTCATAAAGGAGTAGTGCATATCCAATAGAGACTTTTACAGACCTAAAAATGGGGCAGGCATTATAGGAAATAAAAAGCAGTTATGGTATGGGGGAAAGATTACTCAATGTCTAAAAGAACATGTTCAGAAACTCTATCAAATTATAGTACTAGGAGACTATTGTTGTAATAGTTTCATGGCTCAGATATAAATAGAGTTGAAACGTTACAGAGATAATACATTTAGTTTTGAGGAAGGAAGACCGTCTGTGAGTGTGTTGGCAGGCTTCTCCAGCTAATGGCAGCACCTCTCTTTGGCTGATGGCTTCTAAGCAATGATGGCATCTTCTAGACCAGAATCACCAAGTCCACTGTCTAGAGAGCATACATGAGCCATACTGGCTGGATGGGGACTATGGCCTAGACTAGAATCACCAAGTCCACTGCCTAGAGAACATACAAGAGCCATATTGGCTGGATGGGGACTATGGCCAACTGGAGGACTGCAGGCTCCTTGTCTTAAGCAACAATTCATCTTCAAACAATTGCTGCCCCTGTGAAAATGGGCCTAGCATTACCAGACTGTCTGATTTTTCCAGAGATAGGAAAGCCAGAGTCTCCCTATTTCTCTAAGTTGCCAAATAACTTTTTTTTAAAAAAAAAAAAAACAATTCTGTTCGGACCGAATTCAGCCAACCTATAGGCCAAACCCAGCATGAACCTCAGTGACTCCACAGTGAATGTTTGTCAGAGCTCTCCACCGTGGAACGGCATTTGCCACCATTTGTAATTATCTTTGGTAATATGGAATAAATGTGGAAAGGTTTGCACTTATTTATTTTAAATCCTGGCACTAGGTAAAAATTCTTCCTATATCATCAACGATGGTACTGGTGCCATTGGAAAAATCCCATAACATTTGGTTCAACACACAGCGTAATTAGCTCATTTTTATACCAAGCCCTTTTAAGCCAGATCTTTGTGTTGCATGGACTTCCAACATATTTTACAGTTCTAATTCTCTTCCACTGTCCTACATTAATCAAAGCAGAAACCCCTGTTGTCTCTGTTCTAGAGAATCAGAATGTGCCCCTGGCGAGGAATGGGGGAAAAGTCAACAGGAATTAAATTTCAGTGCAACTGTTTACTCAACTGTGGCCTGCAGTTACTGAAATTTTATCCGTGGTTTTGTGTGACTACCGCAGTAATGAATTCAGCATGGCCATGATTTTCTCACTGCTGGTATTCTCACTTCAAGTAAAAACCTGTAGAATAAAAAACGACGAAAACAACCAAAGTCCGTCGCGTTTACGCTCACATTTCTCTAAACTGTTTAATTATAGCAGTTTTCAGTCTGGAAGAAAACTCTAATGACTTTCTCTTGAAACTTTTCAAACCTGTAGTTTGTCTCATTTCATCTACAGATTCTTCTTTCCCCCAACAACCTGTTAAGAGCCTCACCGTATACTTAGGGGAGTCAAACAGCTGTGAACATTTTATTTTAAAAGGGCTACAAAGCCTGCCAACCACAATAAGCAGGGTTTTAGCCACAATTATAGACCCAACTGCTTTCTTTTCCCCCAAACTTATCAGTGACAAATAGAAACAAAATTGCTATCAAAATATTTCTAAAAAAAGTTTCCAAGTACAATCAAAATCAGTTTTTTGACCTTCATATCAATAACCCAGAACAGCAAATTTTTCAAAGTGGTCACAGCCAAGGTAAAAAGGCAAGATGCAGATAATTAATTTTGCTACGGATACTTTTTAAGGAAGATGCTGTTGAAACATACTTTTAACTTTCTTCTGTGCTGCCACTTCGTTGTTGTTGTGTATGTTTTGACGGTATATATGTAAAGTTTTTGGTTGGCTTCCTATTTTAAGATGTTGAATGATTTTCAGTTCTCCAAATAAAATTTAGAAGAAGTTAATTTCCCATTTACTTAATTAATGCACTGTAAGTTCTAATTATGTGAGGCTCATCCTATGTTAGTCAATAGCCCCACCTCAACTGCTCTTTAACGAAACAGTAGATTTTGGCTTCTGTCTGTTAAGGGCATAGAAAATGACGTTCCAAAATATCAACTATTTATTCTCAATATAGCCATAAATAGCACATGAACATATGTTAGCAGGAATGCATGAATAACCTTCTTCCATTTATTGCTGGGTTTTAACAACAACCTCACTAGTTAAATTCACTATTTGCACTAACTTAAATGTACAAAGTTTATGAACACCATACATCCTAAATTCCAGCTGATGCCTGAGGTGCTGGGCATGAATGGGTTTGGCCTGACAGTGAAAGAGGGGCCAAGTCACTTGAAGGAACTTCCTCAAATTAAAACCTCACCTTGTCTATTAGTTTCCCATTCTTCTGTTCTATATTCCTCCTACAGATTCCATAATCTCATGTTGGGTCTAGTAACTTCTAACGGACTAATAATCTAATGATTCCTTGCGGAAACCTGTCAGAGAAGGAAAACGCAAATATTTTTCACCAAAAGGAAAGATACAAAAGCAGTAAGACTGCACCCTGTCCAAGGTGGAAAACTTGCGAGACCCGGAAAATCAAGGCAGTCCTGTCGAGTTCTGGTTCTCACAGGTTTCACTGTATTTTTAAAAACTCTTAGCAAGGAAAAAATAGAACATGCTTTAGAGCCTGTCAATGGCTCCATCTCTAACATAAAAAGGGATTCTCTTAGCTTCTACAATACAGATTCCAAGAAACTTGTTTGAGAGAAGGTTTGCTTTCTCTTCCCCTTTCCCCCCAACAATGTCTGTATCTTTCAAAAAGGCCCAAAGACACATCATTGTTTTTTTTTACCTTTTTTCCAAGTAGCACCAAAATTATCTATTGAATAAACAAATCAAGGATGAAAATGAAACAAAACCATGCATTATCATTAATACAAACTAGTATTTCTTCATTCCAAAAGAGGTTGGTAAAACAAAGCCTGTCTTTGAGAAAATGCTGTTTATTTGTTTGCATTTTCAACAACACTCTGGCAACACAATACTATGTCCTGGGTCACTATTACCATGGGAAAATATTTGACCAGTCACTCAATGTCCCCTACTTACAAAGAGAAGCCCTAGTGGCACAGTGGTTAAGCGCTCAGCTGCCAACCAAAAGGTTAGGTGTTTCGAACCCACCGGTCTCTCCCCAGGAGAAATATGTGGCAGTCTGCTTCTGTAAAGATTACCATCCTGGAAACACTATGGGGCAGTTCTACTCTGTCCTATAGGGTTGTCATGAGCCAGAATCGACTGGACAGCAGAGAAATGAGTATAACAGGAATGAGTATGCCCCAACCCATGTACCTTTTTTATAGCCACCAAAAAGAGAGAATTTAAAACATTAATGGTATTTAGCCACATACCAACTGCCATATGTATACAAGAAACATATGTAGGTGCCCCATACTGCTAAATTCCTATGGGCAGCGGGAAGAAATTTCCAACACTAAAGCCTGTGTTATTGATGTTTTCTCTGTTATTTGCCCAGTTCCACCTGTATTTGTTTCTACCACTCCCGCCCCCCGTCATTCACCTACTCTTTTCTCTCTTTATCCTTTATTTGGTTTCCTTCTCCATAAGACTTAAGTCCTTTTTTTGTTTTTTATTTTGTTCGTTATTTTAATGAAGCATTGGGAACTATTTCTCCAAAGATTAGTTTTCTTCAAAACAGTTAAAACATTTGACTGGCATGTTGGGGGCTGGAGGTGGCCAGGGGTCCACTCAAATCTTGGTCCCTCCCGTGTTTCTCACCACTGTCCCCCACAAGGGGGCTTTGAAGTCTTCTGCATGGACTGTGAGGGCTTGAATATCATCTCTTAAGCCAGTCACTCAAGCCCTCTTGTTGTTGTTAGGTGCCATCAAGTTGATTTCAACTCATAGTGACTCTATACGACAGAGTAGAACTGCTCCATAGGGTTTCCTAGGCTGTAATGTTTACAGGAGCAGACTGCCAGGTCTTTCTCCCATGAAACTGCTGGGTGGGTTCAAGCCTTCAACCTTTCAATTAGCAGCCAAGCGCTTAACTGTTGCACCACCAGGGCTCCTCACTCAAACTCTAGATGTGTTAAAAGATGTTGCTTACAGTCAAACAGACAAGCATAAAACATTCGTAGCAGTTAAGTGTTATAAGGATAACACATTCACCCACCACCCTCCGTACCCCTCGACTCCAAAGCACAGTACCTGCTGCTGCTGCTGGATGTGGGCGAGATCCGCCGCCCCGACGTCCACAGCCGGCGTCTCCCCGTTGGACCGCCCCTCCCGAAGACCGCCGCACTCTAGCAAGTGATTGCCGCTGCTTGACCCATTCTGAAGGGCTGAACCGTTACTTTTTGTCTCAGTCCCAGATTCTTGCATCATGACTCAAAACCCTGATAGAAGAATTTTGGGGATGGGGGGAGGGGATAAAAAAGCAGCTGTTAAAACAGTTGTTGTGCATAAGGAGAAGAGCCCTGTTTTAAATGTTGCCAAACACTGTAAACAGTTGTCATTTTATTTCATTCAGTTTATCCAGTGGTCCAGTCTCCAACTTTACCAGTACGAGATTGTCGGTCCAAATTCAAGTGTCAGTAGTATTGCTTTAACTATATTATCTTTGTCCCGTTTGAAAAAAGAAGTATTTCCAGGTGAACTTGGAATTTATGATTAAATTTCTCTGATGATATCTGGATGTTTTGCTTGAAAACAATGAGTCATCCTATAGCGCATATTAGCTATAACATCATGTTTTAATATATGCAGGCGTTATATAGAGATGCTACACGCTTGTAGAAATATTCCCCAATTTTAGTCTATCAGGAGATGACATACATTACCAGGAGGCCCCCTGTGGTAATTCACGCTGAAAAACCTCAGAGTCACACACCTTGGAATTGTTTAGGTACTGAAACGCTTCAAAATTGGCCATTCCAATCAGAGAGGCCACTTGTAGGGAAGAAATATCACAAGTCCCCACTTTTTGAAAGCTTAATAAATTCAGACCCGTATCTTTCTCTGGGAGTTAAAAATGTCCTGAGAAATGCTATTCAAAGTTAGGTGTTTTTCATGCTCGATTACTGATCTGCAGTTTGGTTAAGGAGGTCTGGTGGTGCAGTGGTTAAGCACGCAGCCGATAACTGAAAGGTGGGCAGATCAAACAGTCCAGCAGCTCCATGGGAGAAACATGTGGCAGTCTGTTCCCATAAAGATTACAGCCTTAGAAACGCTATGGGACAGTTCTACTCTGTCCTATAAGGTCACTATGGGTTGGAATCAACTCGACGGCAATGGGTTTTTAGTTTGGTTTAAGGCCTGAGCAAGCTATGCCTTCTTAAATTTACTTTGGAGAAATATCTTATCTTACCTAGATAGACCTAAGGTTTGAATTTAAAAATACTGAACTTCTAATAGAAAAATATTTAGCGCAAAATGAGTAGCTAGAGAATACAGCCTATGTGTAAATATAGTTCATATTCCTCCTTGTTACTCCTTAGATACTAAACTATTATCCCTGGGAGCCAGTTCAGCTCTCGGGCTGGCTAAAGGTGTCTAATTATGACAAAAAAACAGACAATACCAATTGCTAATATCAACCGTTACCATCTATTGATTACCAACGTTGTACCAGGCCCTACTGCAGGTGACTCACATATATTCTCTAACTTAATCCTAATAGCAATTGCTATTCCCAATTTGCAGATGAGAAAACTAAGGCTCAATGTGGGTTAATTCAATCCACCCCGGATTTATCACAGCTAATCTCAGCTGCTAACCAGAAGGCTGGAGGTTTGAGTCCACCTAGAGGCGCTTTGGAAGAAAGGTGTGGTCATCTACTTCTGAAAAATCAGCCACTAAAAACCCTATGGAGCACAGTTCCACTCTAACATACATGGGGTCGCCATGAGTCAGAACTGACTGGACGGAAACTGGGTTTTTATGATGGAATCGGGATTTGAACCAGCTCAGTCCAATGCCAAACGCTCTTAACCACACGCGTGTTCTTAAAATAACAGTGCAGTGGGGGCAAGACAATGAAAATGACAGCAGGGTCACACTCCAAATTCCTGAACTAGAAGAACTAAACAACAGTCAGGAAGAAAGTTCACAATTCAAACATCAAAGTTGAGAAAACCTGAATAATTAAGACTTCCACGTGAAATACCTCAATCCCAGATAAAAGGCAGCAGAATGTTAATACAAATTGGATCTAATCACGGAAAGGCATATATGCAACCAGTGCTGCAGACTGCATCACATCACATGAAATACATAACAGCAGGGAAACTCAGACACTCTAGACACCTTCAGATGAGGTTGTCCTCTTGGCGGGAAACTGGTTTCAGTCCGTTTTCTACAGATTTGTACCAAAAGCAAATGGAAGAATTAAAAGCCAAAAAAAAATCACATCTTTCTTCATTTCCTTTCAGTGTCGTATGATCCAACTTGACTACAAATTTCATAAACCCAGAAGACATATATTTTTTAAAAGTCAATCCCATTCTGAAGTGGATTGAGAATGGCATTTTTCGCTAACAGGTGGGAAACAAACTGAGAAGCAACAGCTGATTCACTCCTGTTTCTTTAAATCAGATTTCCCAGTAATTATAGCCCTTTAAAAATTGCATTCATAGACTTACTGTCTGCAGAGTAAAGAATCTATCAAAAAAACAACTAAAATCTTCTCTAAGATACAAAAGCCAGGCAATGAGCTGTGGCAACGCAAGAACCTTCCTCATCAGCAGAGAAAGAATTGATTTGTGACACCTAGGTGCTTTCCCTCCCCCACATTTCAGTTTCTCTTCCTCAAACACACCCATCTGTACAGAAGTTAAGGGGTCCTTGGTGGCACAAACAGTTAATGCACTCAGCTGCTAACCAAACAGCTTGAGGTTCAAGTCCACCCAAAGGTGCTTGGTGATCTACTTCTGAAAAATCAGCCACTGAAAACCCCATGGAGCACAGTTCTACTCTGACACACGTGGGGTCACTATGAGTCGGAGACAACTCGATGGCAGCTGGTTTATAAAAGCTAAGGAAAAAGGATGGTATTTAAGAAAGGAAACAGTTGTCTTAGCAAGGAAAACCATTTAATTATCAGGATATGCCACAAGCTGAAAGAAAAACTGTGTAATTGTACCCTCTGGAAAGTCTGTCCATATTAGGGAATGGAACCCCACAAAACAAACACATCTGCCTGTACCTGAACTCCCAACCTGCCCTCAGACTGGGGCACATTTAGCCAATCATAGTGTCCTGTCTGAGTAGAGCTGTGGGTTGAACAGGGTAGAACACTGCTTTTACACCGTGTGGTAAAGGGACCTCAGACCTAAAAGCAGGTGTCTAAGAGACTGCTCTGCTTTTTTGTTTCCTCAATTTGACATCATTATGGTGGGCGGCGTCAGAACATTCTCCAACACACAATCCGTTGAGAAGGCCCAGTTTGTGCTCCATGCAGTTCTAAAGAGTGCCAAGTTCTCCAGTACAAGTTTTGCAGGAATTAAGTCAAGCAGCTTGGACTGTGACTCAGGTTTGTGAGAGTGGAAGCTTTGGGACCAAAGCTGTACAAAGGACTATTCTGGTCTGAGGATGTCCTTCATTAGTCAAGTGCTAACAGTACTATGTAGGTTGGACAATTTAAAATTTCTCATAACCTCCTACACCAATCAGGAGAAACCAGCTTTTTAAAAAGCGTATGTGAAAAATTAAGAGTGTCAAGGTCTAAGGAAATGTCTAAGAATCTAGACTGGCAATATTTCTTTCCACAGAGCATTCCCAACCATTTAATAAGACTTTATATCTGTATCATGCTTTGCAAACTGCAAAGTCCTCTGATGTACTTTTCAACCTCATAACAAAGCTATGAAGGAGAAAAGGCAGGTAATGCCTTTTTACAATAACTAAAGCTCAGTATTTTAAAGGATAGATGCATCCATAATCATTCCCCAATTCAGACATGAACTAGTCCATTCAATAAGCAAAAATTTCCAATTTGGGAAGCCTCGTGCTAGGTGGTGAATGAATAAACCAGTGAATGGAAAACTAAGTAAACTCCAGAAAAAAACAACAATGAAGGTGGCAGGTGGACAAAAGAAAGTGTCCAAAATACAACTATGAAAGTGTCAGGACTTATCAGCAAACAGTTATTCGTGTCCTTTCCTATTGAGTTTAACGCTATTCGAGTAATCGGAAAGCAAGTCAATGTCTATGAGAGGCATCTGTCTTTCCTACCGATCTTGGAACACTGCATCAAACTCTTTTCTTAGAGGGAGCTTTGTCCCCGGTACTCAGCTTGCATAACCTGCTCTTCTGTATGGCACTCCCTACTGTGGATGAACTGTCTTGCTCCATGACAAACTGGGAACAAGAAATGACGCAAAATCATCCAAAGTGCCTGAATATGAAGACGGGGCCCACGGAGGGCATGGTCCCACCTCTAAAACAGCCTTTCTCCAAAAACAAGGCCAAAGTTTCCTCCAGCTGCCTGTATTGGTTCCCCAAATGAGCTGGGTCCATTTAAATCACACATGATGCATGGAACACACTTCCACAAAAGCCGATGCTACAATTGCATGGATGTCAGAAAGTTTAAGAAGTAAAAATGACCCTCTTCTTGTTGTTCTTGGATACATTACAGAGCTACTGATTTCAAAAGATCAATTCTGGCGCTAGAGGGACTTGTAGAAAAGGTTAAGAATTGACTTTCACATGCTTATTTTTGTCATTGACAACAGAGCTGCTCTCTGCAAGTATTTTGGAAAATTCATAACGTCCAGGCCAATGTATTTATAGCAAATTAAAGCAATGCTTTATTATGATGATTATTTCCTTGGTTACAGTGTTGATGCTGAAAATTTAGGGAAAATAAAGCGCTTGTTATCAAGCTTGTGAAAGATTCTAAGCTAACAGAAAGTTCAGTCTTGATTTCAGGGCAGTTAATTAAGGTTGACCAAGTCAGGCAGAAGTAAATTAACTTGGCTGATCAATTATTTATATGAAGCAGAATAAATGCCCTTAAAAGAACTTGGGCTGTTCATGAGAGGATGTGTAAATTAAACTAAACATAGATTTGTAAAATCCGTTTCGACTTCTATGGGGAGAAGAGTAGAAAAGTTAATAGTGAAATCACTTTTAGGGAAATGACGAGAGTGACTACACAGTCCTCTCCCTGCCCCATCCCCCCATCCAAAAGGAAAAAATCTCTTTCTTATTGTTCACGCATGTATAAGGAAAGAAGGAAAATGGCAAGCAATTTTGGAGGTAACAGAAGCCTGAAGGAGGGGAGGAAGGAAAGAAGTCTAAGAATTGAGAGACTGTGAATTTCAGTATTTCAGCCCCTGTGGCTATTACTTCATCACCTGTTCACTCCATGCAGAATTTCAGAATGGATAAGAATGAAGGGGCATGAAGGGATAGCTTTAGTTCTAAGAGTAGCACTTTTTAAACTACTTATGCTGCCTCTTTAAGATTCAAAATCCTCAACAATCACATTTATGCATTCAAGAAAAAGAAGACAAACCTGTCTGTATTAAGATATAAAGCCCACATTTATTTCTGTGTCTCTTCTGGCAAATGAACTAGTTACCTTTAAATGTGCAAAGGGTTTACGTGGAAACACAAACAAACAAAGGCGTTTCAAGGAGGTGTAGCTACACGGGGTCTTCCCCCAGTAGGCAAGCGATGGGATGGCCTGGGATACTAAACCAGCTTAGCACCTCACTCCTCATGTGGGTGTTACTCCCATTTAAAGCAGAGATGGAATCAAGCAATAGAAAACCTCCCAAATGAAAGCTGAGGACTTCCAGGAGTGTTCTGCAACATTACCTAGTTGGGGGCACATGCTTCTCAATTGTTCTCATCCTACTGGGCTCAATGTTACCAGCATGGGTAGCAGTGAGGAGATGATGGGCAGACCGAGGGGATTTCAAAGGAGCATTGTTGTTGTTGTTGTTGTTGTTGTTGCTGGGTGCCATTGAGTCAATTCTGACTCACAGCGACCCTACAGGACAGAGGAGAACTGCCCTATAGGTTTTTTAAGGAGCAGCTGTTGGATTCGAACTGCCGACCTTTTGTGTTAACAGGTGAGCTCTTAACCACTGTGCCACAAGGGCTCTACTCACTGCCAGGGCTCCTTAAATGGAAAATAGAGGTTAAGAAAGCAAAGTGAGGGAAGGGTGTGATGGAGGTGCCTCAACTGGTCCTATGATGTCCAAGTCTACAAATGTGTGTCTCAGAGCACGTTCTTTAAGGGGAAAAAAAAAACAAAAGGGTGGGGGGACAGGAAAAATAAAACAAGAGAGGCAGAGTTACAACAGCCAATTAATATTTTCTCATCTGAGATGACGTCCGCGGATTGTGAATGAACCTTCAAACACTAGTCTTCCCAGTGTCCCTATGACAGGGGATCCAGTTCATGAAAAGCCTAGCCAACAGCCAAGTTTAGGAAGAGAAGTCAGTATGCTGGCTGCATTATGAAGGCACCATCTTCCAATACCAAATTTTCATAATTATAACAGAAAGGCGTAAATTTTCTAATGCATGGCAGTTCAAAAAGTAATCAAGAGAATGAGCCGGAGGGCTATTTTAATGTATGCAGAGCTAGTGACCCACAGTAAATGGGAGGTAAGCTACAATGAATGCAAAGTACTGCACACATACTAAAGTCCTGGTCTGATGAGGGACGGCTAAAATTAACACCCAATTAATTTCTGAATTGACAAACAAATGAAACCCATAAATCTACTTTCTCATTAATTTTCTTGTGGTATAATTTAAAGCAGTAATATGAGGGCAAAAACTGAGCATTATCCATCATAAATATCAAAAAGATAGCACTGTAACACCATAAATTATGCATATTACCTGTTGTTAAAAATGATTTATGTATTATCAACTTTATTGTGCACTGTAGATGTCTAGATCTATCTTTAAAAAACCTGGAATTTCATTTAGCACTTAAGAAAAAGTTCAGAAGCCATACCACTGTCAAAAGCACATAAAAGGATGGAAAAGAAAACAAAACAAGCAGTTATTTAGCCATCTGGGAGGCTGGGGCAAAACTGGAATCACCCCAGGTCTTGGGTGAGCAGAGGTTGAGTGTATCATGGAGGTGACTGGCTGGGCCTCTCAGGGGAAGAGAAAGGCATCACTCAGCTCTAGGAGCACAGCTTCCAGAAGGTGCTGGTGTCTGTTCCCTAAAGGAGCTGCTCACCTCCCCTTGTCCTCTGGAATGTAGAAAGGCAGGGCTTGGTGCTAGGAAGAAAAGAGGACAGGCAAGGATACAATCGGCTCCATTGTAGGTAGCCCAAGGGGATTCATCTACAGCTATGGGGACTCAGTGAGGCAAGGAACCTTTAGTAGGTGAGAAGTTTGAGGAAAACTATGTTTATTTTCAATAAAGTAATAACATAGCTCTCTTGCCTTTACAGCTCAAAAGGAGGACTGAAAAAGAAATAGGAAACTATCCTTATCAATTAAACCAGAAGAAGGAGCATTCAGACTAAAATGGTATCTTTTCCCCACCCACCCCTCCACTTCCATTTAATAAGAATTAAAAAAAAAAAAAAAAAAAAAAAAATCCTTCATCTTGAACTTTACTTTCAGGCACAACTTGCACATAAGAGGAATTTAATACACAATTGCTGAAATTTTTACCAAATGACTAAATGCCAAAAAAATCCAAGTCCAACCTCTTCATCAAATGGGATCAAGGGCTTGTGCCAGCTACCCCCTTTTCTATTCCTATTTTTAAAATACTCTGTTTCCTTTGTATCTCTGGAATGGTCAACTGTTCTAGAGTTCTGAAACTCGGAAAGTAACTGAAGCTATTAAATCATTATAAATCCTAAGGTAAGTAGGCTTGTCTCAGTCACTGAAACTGTAAAGATGACAATCAACCAAAGAAAAACTCTATGAAAACCATGGTATGCTTTTAATATACATAAGGACAATTCAGATGGACTGGAAATGGTGGAGAATAGGATGTTAAATTTTCCCTGTAATTCAAGACTCAGAATAGAGCTGGAAGAACAGGGCAGCAACAAAATAATGCTCCTAACAAAAAGATCATTTCCCCTTCTCCACCCAGCTTTCAATCCGAAGACATGAGACTTTGTATTTCCAAGGAAAAAAAGGATTTCTGAATTCCAGTACCAACAAACCAACATTGGGCAAAGGAACTGTAAATTTCTCACTCCCAGGATCTGTCTTCATCAAACTTTCGTGGACCCCATAATCTTTGTAAGACACCAGTGAGTGCAGATAATCAGTCTTCCATCTCTGACAGTTACAGACGTCTAATTTATATTTTTAGGTTTTTGGCTACTACTGGTCTTTTATCCCCTTTCTCCCTGTAGACAAGAGTTTAAGTGGCATAATCATAGCAACTGTGGGCAAAGTATGGAAGCTGGAAAGAAGCCGCTCTAGGAAACAGCAGTACAAAGGAGAGCATACACCCACTCCCTCACATATTAATCCAGACAAGCTCAAATAATTAAATAGAGACGGAAAAGGAGCTTTGCCAATCCACTGCTAGGCTGTTTGCTTTGCCTCAAGGAAGCCTTCTGAAGCTCAGGGCATGACGCAGCCAGGTGTTCTGGGGAGCTTAATTAAAACACATTTTTACAGAACAAAATAGATTTTAAGTTTGAGAACTAACAAAGCCTGCCGAACTTTAATCATCTGAACATTCTAACAGCCCAACTCTCACAAACAGCCAGGTGGAATAAAGTGACCAACAACCAGCTCAGAAATTTTTTTTTTCATTTCCATATTTTATCTAGTTGAATATATACAGGGCCAGGTTCATAACATCAATTAATGACTGGCGTGTCAGATGATACACTTCATGAATCTCCAGCTTCGCCTCCAGCCCCGAACCACTCTAGTGGCCAAAGCGAACAATACGTTATAGCATCGTGGTGACCCAGTGAATGCACACCATCAGAATTCTGTTGCTTGCCTTGCTCACTTGTGTGAAAGGGACAATTATTTAATTTTATCCTTCAAAACCTCCAATATACATAGATGTATCTCCCCCTCCGGAAGTCGTTCCAACAGATAGATTAGCAGACCTTCTCTGATACAAAAGACCACCATTTGACTCCCAAGGTCATGACCCCGGCCCCCACCCTTACTTCATTTTGTGTTGTATCCTCGTAATTTAATTTACAGCAAATGCCAGCAGGCTCTGCCTAGTATTGAAACACAAGGCAAATTCAGAAACAGCAACAAACAATAATGTAAGAAAACAAAGATGATGTGAGCCGAGTTTTTTTTTTTCCTGCTGTTTTCAAAACATGACAACGGACAGACTAATGTTTGGGTCTTATCGAATATGGCTTCCAGTGTCCTAGGAACCAGAGTCACACACACCAAGCGGAATAAAGAGATGTGACAACGCCTGCTTTACTTCACTGCAAATGATACAAAGCACAAACTCATCTTAAAATGAGACAAGGAAGAGTAACAGGTAAGAGTGAAAACACTGACTTTTTTAAAAATACATCATACATATTAATGGTATGGTTTCCTCCCAGATAAAATGTCTCCATTTATATCACAGAGGATTTCTTTAGAACACGTTAAACTAAAAGTTAACCCCCCTTTCAAACTTAACAGAGTACATGCATCAAATAGAATCATAATTAACCCACATAACACACAATACATACACAGTAGTACAAAATCCAAGGATTGTACCTTTCAGTGGTGACTGCCTTGTTCATAGCACTAGACTTTTTCTCTTAGACCTTTTAAGTCCTTGTTTATTCCACAAAGAATTTTCTAGCCATCTGATGTTCTATTACTGAGCTAGTGGCCTTTCAGGAGAGCTCTTTCCCTTCTGAAAAAAGCAAACAACTGCATAGATATCTTTACACTAAGAAAATCTCTTAGAAAAACCAAACAACTTGCTAATCTCTCCAGCCCCTTCATCCAAGCAAAAGATAAGAAAAGCAAACCTAAGTCTGTTTCAACCACATTCCAGGGACAAGTTCCCCTTTTTCTTCCTTTATCAAAATTCTAGCATTTAAGTTTTTTTTTTTTTTAAACAGACCTCACAGGATAAACTGCTGCTCACACTCGCAAACAAAGCAATATTTGTTTAATAACGATGCTGCCATGGGTACAGTAAACAAGGGGCCCAGCATTTGTGTTTATGAACAAACACATCATCTTACAAGAGCAATTTAACATTAACCAGGTGGAATAATCAACAGATTTCATAGGTGACACCAGGGGCAGGACTAACGTAAACAGAACCGGGGAGGAGAATGGGGCCACTCTTTGGGAATCAAGGTCGAGGCAAATGCATTACAGAGTAAACAGCTGGGAAGAAGGCAAGATAAACAAACAGTCATTCTTCTGACATTTAGAGAGGCAGAAAGGTTGTATGTTACATAGATCAGCTGCTGACCACCATGAAATCACACCAGTTGGAGACCAAGCCGGCTTGTTTGCACAATGCCATGTTTGCTTATAAACAACAATTCACTGTTACCAACCTCGAATGACTCATCATCATATAAGGCAGAGCAGATCAAGTGAAATCCGGTTAACTCTTTGCTGGGGACATTCATTACAAATAAAAACATGGCCTTCTATGAGAAAAAGAGGTCACCCTCAAATGAAGCAAACAATGTCCTTGTATTTCCTCTTTGGTAGATAAAAAATAAAGTGTCCCCATGGTGGACACTACTAAAGGTTGGGTTTGGACACAGCTTTAAAAGACTATAATGTTTCCATGCTTGAGTAACTCTGCATTCATTTCCTGGGCTCTTCTTCTTCTGTCAATGAAACACATGGGTCAAGCACAGAGTCTGATCTTGTGTGTTTTATCTAGAAGGAAAATGCTGATAATGGCTCCTTTCTCCCTGTGCCTGGCTTCTGTTTCAAGATACGTTTAAGCCCACTGGGCCCACAAATAAATGATTTGTAGCAACCACAACCACTCTGTGAAAAGCAAATTACATCAGGTTATGATTTTGCTTTTTAAAAAACATGCTATAAACACATGAACTGGTTGATGACACGTGTAACCACTCAGTTCATTTTGTCGGCTTATCGAAGAAGTTTTAGGTCTTCAAAGCCAAGAATGAAAAAGAAGTTCAATGGGTCTATTTTAAAAGTGCTAAGAACAAATGTTTCATTTTTAAAAATTCACTTCATGTGTACTAACGTGGAAAACAACTTATTGTATATTATAAGGAAGTTATCATGAACCATCAGAGATACTATATTTAAGGATACAATCTGCAATGAAAGCATTAGTTTGAGTCTATTTTACAGATACTTTAACATTATTAAACTACTTAATTTTGATACGTGTGTATAACGTTCCTCCATTACTTAAAATTTAATAAGCAAAACATACTGAAAAGCAGTTTGGTAATTTATCTCTATCTTACACTTAAAAACATTTAATTAAAAAAATTTTTTTTAATTCTGCATTATTTCAGTACGAAGTACATCAATACATTATCTGCTGGATACGCAAAGCAAAATTTGAAAATGAGAAAAATGAAAAGAAAAAAAAAAAAGATACACCTTGGAGGAGTCTGGCAATTATTGCATTAGTAACAATCAGATTATTGGAATTTTCATCTATAAAGGGTAATAAAACATTTTGTTGGCAACCCCACCCCCAGCCCCCACCCAAGTTCCACTGTAAACTTCTCAACATTTTCTAGCTGCTTGTGTTCCCATCTCCTGCTTTAATTTTCTAATCTTCTAATCTTTGTTCCGCAACCTTAAAGCCACAAAGTAACTACAGCATCTTTTGCGTTTCTGTTTTGTTGTGCTGTGGTTTATTTCCTAAGTCTCTCTCTGCCTACGGCCTCTTTTCCCCTATCAACGTGGCCCTGAAGGCCTCAACAATGTCTGGGGAAGACATTTCCACTGATTGTTCTGTGCACTCGAAAGAGGGTCTTTTTCAGGCTTGTGGACCTGCCACCACCTATGGACAGAGTGAGGGGGCACAGGAGCACTTCCTTTTCTGCCCTAGAAGGTGCTCTGGGGCTCGACCCTTTCCACTGCCCTAGAGAAGCCAGCCTTGCTCATCTCTAATGATGATGCAAGTCTGACTGCTGGAACAACCAACACAGAGCTTCTTCCTCAAACGCTCTGAGTACATAACGTTCTAAAAGCCCATGCTTACTACTGTATGTACGTGGTCAGGATGACTGGGAGGCAAAGAAGAGCAAGTGCTTTACCCAATGTCCCAGTGCAACTCGAGAGAAAAATGAAATAGAATCAGAATACTATATACCCTATCATCCTCACTCCCTGTCTCACTGGACAATGCCCATTACCCACTTCTTTCCAGGGGTTCTCCTAATCTTCACCTTTATTTTTTTTTCCTGAAGCCTAGATGAACCAGACTACCAGTAAAATATTATAGTTTACAATTATAAATGATAATACAAAGAGTTGGAACCATCCATTTCTCTTGATAAAGGCCAATAATTGTGTCTTGGAATTTTTAAAGCCAAGCTCAACCTAGGTGCATAATCATTACACAGATGTGGATTCCTTTGTATTTGCAGATGACTACATAGATTGCTCACCATGAGTAGGATAAATAATTGTCTTCATTCCTCTTCCCCAGTAGTGCTCGTAAACTTGTTCTAATCCACCTTCATTTTTACTTTTTGTTTGTATGTTCCCCAAAAAAACCCTGCTTCCATTAAGTCGATTCTGAAACATGGTGACCCCATGTGGTACAGAGCAGAACTAGATTTTCTTGGCTGCACTCTTTATGGAAGCAGGTTCCCAGGCCTTTCTTCCGTGGTGCCACTGGGTAGGTTCAAACAGTCAACCCTTAGGTTAGCAGACAAGCACAAACCATGGACATCATGAAGGAACAAATTTGTTCCTTACAGACCCCCAAGTTCTGGAAACTTTATTTACAAAAATTAAATAAATAAAGAAAGTGTCTTTATTAAGGGGTATTTTATATAACCTGGAAACCCTTTTGGCATAGTAGTTAAGTACCACATCTGTTAATCAAAAGGTCGGCAGTTCGAATCCACCAGGCCATCCTTGGAAACCCTATAGGGCAGTTCTACTCTGTCCTATAGGGTCATTATGAGTTGGAATTGACTCCACGGCAACGGGTTGGGTTTGGTTTGGTTAATATAACCTGCTTGCTAAACTATTTTAAAAACTGATAATAGCCTCAAGGACGCTGTAGGGAGACTCAAGATTGAAAAATACCGATCTGCTCTTTTCACAACTCCTCTCTGGGACAAAAAGCTTACAAATTCTGATATTCTTACAGAAGTCATGTCATCAGAGTAGACACTGGAGCCAGTTTCCCAAACTTCAATCATTCACTTTTACCTTTATTATTTTTGCCATCTTCATCAACATGATTATTTTTTAAATCAACTTACTTTTGATAAACAAATCTATTTTCAGAGGGAAACTTTATACCATTTCTTCAAATGGAAAAGCAATATGTATCCCTTTGTAGAAAAGAAAAACTTTCAAATAAATGTAGTAAAACTCACCCAATGTTATTAAATTCTAGCTAGATCCTGCTGTCCTCTGAGGCTCTGAGTGGGAGCCATGTTCTTTCTTTGTTAAATAATGAGCTTACAACTGGTGGAGAGAGATTAAAGACATGCTAGCACCAAAAGGAGACTTTCTCCTTGGCTTTATCAGAAGGATTAAAACAGAACTGAAAATGGAATTGCTTCAACATCGAATCACAATAATGAGAACTAGTGAATGATTTATGAACCACCTAAAAATCCTCTCCAACTCACCAGTTCACTGAGTGGTAGGAGGCTTATATATTGGGGAACAGAGCTAGAGGAGACGTAAGGGCCCACGTGAGGATCCAGGCTCCACCCTTGGCTTCTAAGCATTGGATTTCTAACAACGCAATTCACAAAGCACTTACTCAGGACCTACTGTGTATACAGTACTTACTCTGCTAGAGAGATAATCGATCAATAAGCCAGATTCCCTACTCTTGCCCCAAAACTGAATGGGGCTTCTGGACCAGGGGTATTATGCTTGTAGAAGACACCCTAAAATAAAAGTGGTAGCTGTAAGATGAGCCTCCCAGATCTGCCTTTTCTCACCTCATCCAAGAAATGGTGGGTGCATCACCCACTTAAGCAGAGCTGCCTTTCCACAATGCAAGTTCAGAGTTTATTCAGTATCAACTAACTACTCTATGATAAAAACTATAAGCATATCATTCAAATGCTTTATTGGTCAACAAGATGGATGCTTTTATTAGTCCAACATTTTTTGTAATGGAGTGCCACTGATGACCCAGCATTAGCCTCATTCACTGCAATTAATCACACTTCTAAGAGCTCATTTTGCTTTAAAGTCTTAAGAAATTGCTATAATTTAAAGACACGGTGTCTACATAATGAGAAATGCTTCACAGATTATAGCATTTCATAAAATACAGTATTTTAAATGCAAACAATGATCATGATGCTAAGGTGTTACAAAGCGAGAAAAATTTTTATGTGTGTGTATGTTTGTGTGTGTATAAAAGAAAAGTGAACTGTAAGCTCTCTTTTGTATTTGCAGTTTCCCATATCTGTATACTCTAATCACTCACTACCTTTGGGGAACTGATTAACCTAAAGGCATAGGCATATAGTTTACAAAGACTAAGACTAAAATAACACTCCCAAACAAATGAAAAATAAAAATGAAAGAGAGAAAAACTAACGCGAAAAGGTAAAAAATGTAAAAGCACATGGTGTGCTTTTAGAAATTTCCATCAGTGATACATTCCTCATTCATCATCAATAATTCCTGTCCATTGTCTGTCCATGTGAAGAGAACTAAGGCAAGCTCTTCAGTAAGTGACGTCAAGACAAACTACAGGGATCTGCCAATTTACTTTCAGTATGATTTCAATAATATAATGATGCCCTTAACTCATAAATCCTCATCTCGTTAAACCACCCTTCATGACCATTTAGCACAGCTGAATACCACAAAGGAAGGAGTATCTGAGTTTTTCAAAACATACAGCTAAAATAAATCCTTTTTAAAGCACTCCTTCAATTCTTACTACTACACAATTAGAACACATATACATGCATATCTTGAAATCTTGCATACATTTAAAAAAGAAAAAGGTGACGTGATGTTATATGATGAATGAAGGGTAGGCTCCATTTAGCCGCGAAGATTATAAATAGATCTGGTGTAAAGGGCTGGGAAGAACAGAGAATCACTCAGCCTAAAAGTCAAGAACCCAGTTATTGTCCTACAGTTAAAACAAAAACCAAAACCAAACTCACTGCCATCGAGTCAATTCCGACTCATAGCGACCTTATAGGACAGAGAACTGCCCCACCGAGTTTCCAAGGAGCGCCTGGTGGATTCGAACTGCCAACCTTTTGTTTAGCAGCCATAGCTCTTAAGCACCACGTCGTCTTACAGTTAGCAAGGGTTGACTTCACTAACTGAAACAAAGCCAAAGGTCGGTGGTAGAGTACAGCTGGGCTGGGACAGAGTTGCCTACTGCTCAGTGATAAGTAATCACAGCTATGAATGAGAGGCCCCCTTCTCACAGAGATAAACTCCCCCATGCACCTAGACCTTGGACCCTCCCACTCTGTACCTGTTTCTCAAGAGCTGGGGGTGGGGAGGGGAATGCTGAGCCAGGAAGGATCACTAAAGATGGAAGTTTATTTTATCAAGCTACATTAGGACACTGTTGCAGGCATGCCAACACGGGCAGAGCTCGAGGTGCCCAGAACAGGTGGAATGGCACTGATGGTGGGGTTGTCTGATGGTAGCTTCCCTTCACGCCCTGGGTGTCGGGGCCATTGGATGGCTATGGAGTTAATGATGGGACCATCTGCTGTCTGTAGCCTTCTGGTTTCTCAACAGGATTCATTCACCAACTAAGCACCCAAAGAAACTTTTTAAAGGGTGTGGTTCCTCCTTGGTATTTCCATGATAATTTTGAGGCCGGGGGGTACTAGACATCTTTAGAGCAGAGACAACACCTGTATCAAGTGTAGGACTTGTTATCTGGCCTCTAGAAGAGGGAGTGAGAATTACTGGCCTTAACTTTCTTCATCTGTAAAATGAAGATGAAAGGGCTCATTATCATCACCAACATCTGAGTTAAGGGGCCAGTGTATTTACCCCAAGAGTAGACCTCCATGACACTTTTCTTAGGAGATCTGCCTTAAGTACAACAGGTGCAAGGGCTTTGTCTCATGAAAAGGGTTTTCCAGATAGAACGACATATGACTCCAACAGATACGGAAGTCATCACTCTCTATGCCACAATCCCTGCCACACAGTGAGTGTTCCTGTGGACAGCAGTATGGGAAACACCACCTGGGAGCTTGTTGGAAATGAAAATTCTCTGGCTAGCCTCAGACCTACTGAATCAGAACCTGCATTTTAATAGGATTCCCAGGTGAGTCACATTAAAGTTTGGGAAGCCTTGGTGTGGTGGAAAGGGAGCAGCCACTGGACCAAGAGATATACTTGGGATTGACTCTTGGCTCTGCCAGTTTTAAGTTTTCAGTAAGCCACCCAACCACTCTCTCTTTCCATTTTTTTGTCTCTAAAATCATACCACTCTGCTCCGGGTTCCCTCATCCTTAGAGTCAAGACGTATTTTGTATCTAATATGTGCCAGGACCCGTACTAAGTGTTGGGGCAATAATGGAGAAGAAAACTAACGCAGCCCCACTGCCATGGAGGTGACTGTCTAATGGGGAAGACACGCAATCAACTAACCACGTAAATAAGTGGATTAGAACTGTGGTAAGTGCTACTATGAAAAATGCACAGAGCTCTGAGAGCACACAAAAATAATACATGCAAAGTGCCTTGTATGTAGTAGGTGTTCAATAAATCACAGTGATTATTATTAGCCCATAAACCCCAGCCCTTTGGGAGACCACTGAAACAACCTCAAGTGCTGAATACTCTTCTTCCCTATCATAAAATGAGCCTGAAGCAGGACTGTGTTCTCAGTTAAGTTTTTAAAAAAAATGTTTTTCCTGCTTTCTCCCAGTACGTGAGGAGTATCACATCAATAAAGTCAACATTTCTTAGAAGGGCAGCTTAGAGAACAACATTAACTTTCAGGTTACTGTTAAGAATTAACTCTTGTTTACCAAATTGTAGTTAAAGGGGAAAATACAGAGAAGGGCAGAGGGTAATACTGCAAAGCAGCCTTGTTCAAAGCTGTCCTTGATTATCATTTAAAAGCCTCCATACCTACAGAAAATCTTTAATCGGCTTTTTGGTGGCATTTCTCCCTTGTATGTACAGTTTGTTGGTGAAGTCAAGAATGTACATGCTATTAACTGCAGACAGGATTAGCAACCTGTACCTTATATTGTGGACGAAAGTGGTTAATTATTAGTGCACTTAGCACATGTCTGTACAATCAGAAAACTGGGCCAAGTAGGAATCAAAGAGAGCCCAGGACCACATCCCTGACACCCACGGATGACTCCCACCCCAGGAACAGGAGGGACGTGATTCTAAACACACTGAAAGGGAACACTTTGGGTGTGTACACTATTCCTTAAAAGATCCCCCCAAAGTCTCCCTGGTTTCCCCTTTATTCAACTCTCCACACATTCATGAACTTTAAGTAAAAATTATAAATAGGATGTAATAGCTCTCTGTGTTTAGACAAGTTTTTGGTTCTTTTCCAAAAAGTTGGCTTCCTTCTTATAGGTGGTTATATGTGATGGGAGAACTCTGACCTCACTTTTAACCAAATGCCCCTGATTGAAGAATACAAAACAGAACAGGTGACTTGGAAAAGCAGGGAGGTTGGGGCAGTTGAGTTGCCTATGACACGTTTCATTTACATCTCAAGATCTCAACAGATACTAGCTGAGTGACAACAACCATTCACTGTGGTGCTGATCTCATCTCACATACTGGGGAACATATTTTGATTTTTATAAGTTGGTGAAGGAGTCCTGGTGGCACAGTGGTTAAGCGCTGGGCTGCAAACTGAAAGGTCGGCGGTTTGAACCCACAAGCAGCTCCGTGGGAGAAAGATGTGGCAGTCGGCTTCCATGAAGATTAAAACCAAACCAAACCCACTGCCATCAAGTCAATTCTTACTCACAGGGACCCTACAGCCCAGAGCAGAACTGCATCATAGGTCTTCCAAGGAGCGGCTGGTGGATTCGAACTAGCGACCTTTTGGTTAGCAGCTAAATGTTTAACCACTGCGCCACCAGGCTCCTCCATAAAGATTACAGCCTTGGAAATCCTATGGGGCAGTTCTACCCTGTCCTATAGGGTCACTGTGAGTTGGAATCAACTTGACGGCAATGGGTGTAAGTTGGTGTACAGTTAGATGCAACAGGAAGAAGTGACTAGTAGCTTGGTAAATAGTTAAAAATTGATGGTTTTTACTTTTAGTGCCTGGAAAAAGACGTATCTTTAGGATAATTTCCCTTAGGTCCAACTATTAAAAATGCAAAGTATGAAGGGAAAAGAATACATCTAGAATAATAGAAAACAAGAAAAAAAATCTAACAATCTGTTCTTCTACAGAAGTGGCTCTCAACTGGCAGCAATTTTGCCTCTCCTCCCATGGGACATTTGGCAATGTCTGAAGACATTTTTGGTTGTCACAGCTTAGGCGGAGGGGTATGCTACTGGCATCTAGTGAGGAGAGGCCGGGGATGCTGCTAAACATCCTACAATGCACACGACAGTCCAACACAACGAAAATGATCTAGTCCCAAATGTCAATAATGCCACGATTGAGAAAACCTGTTCTACTGAAATCTGTACTGTTCTTATTATAGGATCAAAGCACTGAATCTTATTTCTTGCTCAATAATACGTTTATTACATACCTTAAAATGTTAGTGATTTTTTAGTAATTTTTGCTTGCATTTCTACTTCATAAATACCCCGGAACTGAACATCTGCTACGAGTCAGGTTAGAAAAGACTTAGGTGGTGCCCTGACATTTGAGTTGGGTACTGTATTTCAAGAGGCTGGGCGTGGGGAGGGCTCAGATGGACTGAAGTAGGGAGGGCATGGCAAACAAATAGAGAAAGAGCTGGCTGGAAATGGAAGTTAGGCCACGCTGAAAGTGAAGCCGGGAGCTGGAACCTTATTTGAGCAGATATCAGGGAAGGGTTAGGATATGATGAGCTTCTTAGGAAGAGCAGTCTGATACAAGGGGCACTGGTGGTTCAGCGGTAGAATTCTCACCTTTCATGCAGAGACCTGGGTTTGATTCCTGACCAATGCACTTTACTTGCAGCCACCACCCGTCTGTCAGTGGGGGTTTGCCTGTTGCTATGATGCGGAACAGGTTTCAGCCGAGCTTCCAGATTAAGACACAATAGGAAGAAAGGCCTGGAGATGTACTTCTGAAAAAATCAGCCACTGAAAACCTTATGGATCCCAACAATCTGATCTGTAACCGATCATGGGGATGGCAAAAGTCTGGGCAGTGTTTCATTCTGTTGGGCATGGGGTCACTATGAGTCGGGGGCCGAATGGACAGTAACTAGGAACAAGTCTGATAGAAGTACCAAGGATGAGACTGAAGCAAGGAGACTGTGGGACAAATTAGGAGGCATTATTCCAGTACTGAAATAGGTGGTAACGGTGGGAATAAAAAGAAGACAGGGCCTCCTTCCCGCTTCCTCCTGCTTCTCGAGTGCCTTGCTCCATCCATGTCTCCCTCTCCCACTTGTAACTCCAACTTCTACCTCTCCCTTTGTGAAGTACACATGCCACTCTCAAAATAAGCTGTTTCAACCTCAAGTGTCTTTCTCAGCTCCCTCCCTCCTTCCTTTGCCTGCCTGCAGATTAAAAGAACTATATACCTCATTGTCTCTACTTCCACCCCACCCACCTGTTCTTAGCCCACTGCAAGCTGGCTTCTGTCCCGCCTCTCTGCTCAAAATAGTCCTACCATGATTGCTAATGAGCTTGGAGTTCTAAATTCAATTGACACTCTTCAATCCTTACCTTACTTGACCCCTTGACAACAGGACACTGTCATTCATACTTGTCTCTCTTGAAAAAAAAAATCTCTCTACCTGTTGCCTCTAGGTTTTCCTCCTCTGCCTACATATCTGGTGGCTCCTTCTCAGTCTTTTTAATGAGCTCCCTTTCCTCTGCTCATTCTTAAATGTTTCATCTTGCCTGGAGTTCCATCCTCAGCACTCCTCAAACTCTAAAGCAGGGGTTGGTGAACTTTCCCTTAATGGGCCAGATAGTGGATATTTTTTTATTTTATGGACTCCACAGTCTCTGTAACAACTACTCAACTCAGCTGTTGTGGCACAGAAGAAAGACTTAAACGTTATATAAACCAACGGGTGTGGCTGTGTTCCAATAAAACTTTACTTACAAAAACAGGTGGCAGCTGGATTTGGCCCACAGGCTGTAGTTTGCTGACCCCTGCTCTAAAGCACTATACCTTGAAGAGCTTATCTTTCCCATGGATTCAGTTCATGTCTATAACCTGGTGACTTGAGAATCATTTTCACCAACCAAAAATACCTTTCCAGAGGTGCAGACCCCTGCTCCTACAATATTATGGATTCATCTACTTTGATTATCTTAAAGAAACTCAAACTTTGTCCTGAACTGAAATCATCTACTTCTTCCTCTGTCCAAACTCTGAGCCAGCTCCTATTCTAGGAATTATCTGAAAATCTTCCTTCTCTGTCATTTCTCATATTACCAAGTCCAATCAATTTCCACCTCCTTCTAAATAACGTCTGCTTCTCCATACCTTTGCCTTGCAACATGCCCCCCTCACTTTATAACTCCAGATGTGAGTTAACACGAATCATTGTCTTGCCACACCACAGCACATCTGAACAGGTCACCCATCTCCTGTTTAAATTCCTCAATGGCTCCCTATTATAAAGTCCCAAACCTCTAGGCCTGTGCTACCCTATAAAGTAGCCACTGGCAACATGTGGCTACTGAGTACTTGAAATGTGGTTAGAGTGACGAGGAGCTGGATTTTTAATTTATTTACATTTAATTGGTTTAAATTTAACTTTAAAAACTAATACAATTCAGTTACCAGAAAAATGTTAAATATGTGCCAAATAACTTGGGTATATGAATCTGATCTACAACTGCAAATTCTACGAAATGGAAATACAGATCAAGTATTTACGATGAAAATTCAATGTCCAAATTGAAATGATTTTGAAGACATAGTAAGAAAGTAAGGTGCTCTGGTGGCTCAGTGGTTAAGCGCTCAGCTGCTAACCGCGAGGTTGTCGGTTCAAACCCACCAGCCGCTCCTGGAGGAAAAAGAAGTGGCAGTCTGCTTCTGTAAAGACTTACAGCCTCAGAAACCCTATGGGGCAGTTCTGTTCTGTTCTATAGGGTCACTATGAGTCGGAATTGACTTGACAGCAAGGGTTTTTTTGTTTTGCTTTGGTAGTATGAAAGCAAAGAATGTAAAACGTCGTTCATAAATTTTAATATTGATTATATGTTGAACTGATGGTATTTTGGTTAAATTGGGTTAAACGCAATGATATTAAAATTAACACCTGATTCTTTTTACATTTTTTAACATAGCTACTGTTGCTGTGTGCTGTCGAGTCGATTCTGGCTCACAGCATCACCAAGAGACAGGGCAAAACGGCCTCACAGGGTTTTCTAGGCTATAATCTTTATGGAAGCAGATTGCCAGGTTTCTCTCCCATGCAGCAGCTGAGTGGGTTCAAACCCACCAACCTTTCGATTAGTAGCTGAATGCTTAACAATTGCACCACCACGGCTCCTTAATGTGGCTAGCAGAAAACATAAAATTCATTATGTGGCTCACATTCTATTTCTAGGGGCCAGCACTGGGCTAGGCACACAACCCTTCATGATCTGGGTCCCTGTCTCACCTCTATTTTCCTATCTACACTGTAGCCACACTAAACGACCGACTGCTCCCCAAGCATGTCAGACTCCAATGCCTCTGTGCCTCTCCTCACCATGTTCCCTCAACCCTGTGCTCCTATCATGAACCCTTATCGGGCTGACTCCTATTTAACCTCACAATTTAGTTCAAGCTAAAAAGCTTTTACAGACAGGACCACCCCTACCACCAAGTCTGGGACAGTTATTCTCTCATGGGGGCTCATAAAGTTTTATACTAAACACTTGCATAACAATTGTTGCACTTTGATACACTGTATTCTAATTTTCCGAACACTGTAGGCTGGAGCCTTGGTGACTCCGTGGTTAAGAGCTCAGCTGCTAACCAAAAGATCAGCAGTTCGATTCCACCAACCGATCCTTGGAAACTATATGGGGCAGTTCTACTCTGTCCTACAGGGTTGCTATGAGTCAGAATCAACTTGACGGCAATGGGAAACTGTAAGCCAGGGACTGTGTCTTGCCCCTAACAGGGCACCAAATAGTTTGAGAAATAGCTGAAAGTCAGATGAATGAATGAATGAGATACTGGGCAGCTAAAATCATTGACCCCATAACTGTCATATTATAGGAACTAAGGAGATGTCGGGATTTTCAGCCCAGGTGATCAAGAGATTAATGATGCTCTTGTGAGAACAAACCAGCAAGGAGAAGAGGTTGTTCTTAGCAGAGAAGCAGAAGTGAAAGCAAGAGCTAATGGGGAGTTATCAGTACAGTGGTAACAGTTCAAAAGGAGTGGGTGACACCAAGAGGGGAAGGGTCCTCTGGACAAGCCATAGTCAATTCCTATATTTAGGAAAAACAGGAAGAGCATCATTTACTACCTATTAGTGTCTAGCCTTCACAACTACCCTGAGGTCCATCTTAACCTTCTCCGCTGGAATAAAACCTGAAGCTCTGAGAAGATTATAAACACACACACACACACACACACACACACACACACACACACACACACACACACACACACACACAAAGCTAGCGGACATAAATTTGAACCCCAGAGTCATGCCATCTCTGTCGACTACACTACGCAGAAGCACTCGGATAGAGCCCTAGAGAGTGACATAAAAGTTAGAAGAGTTTCACGAAGGAAGGGGTGGTTGCTGGTTTCACGTGGTTCAGTGAGGTTGTGTATGATAAGATGACGGAGAAGACAAAAGGGAATTCCCCGACTCAGCATCAAATATCTTCATCCTTCTGCCCTTTCCTCCTTTCCTTTTGAGAATAAGAGGTTGTACACATTCTACCTTCATTCTTAAACCTATGCCCGCCCCATCAATTATCAGCCCTCCAACATCAACTTCTGTCTCTCTACTGGATCCCTCTTGTTAGCCTATACACACACTCAAGGTACCTGGACCCTAAATAGTCGTTTCCAGTTACTCTTCTACCCCTCGAGTTCCCACCCTTCTACCTCTTTACCCTCTTCTCAGCTAAGCTTCTTGAAAGAGTACTGTCTCCATGTTTTTACCTCCTACTTGCAACTCTCTGTACTGTGGAGTCTCAGTTCTCCAAGCTAGGACAGTAGTTCCTAAACTTTAAAGTCAACTAGAATCAGGGTCCTCATCTAGATTCCGGGCAGGCGGGCAGGGGTAGAACCCTCGAATCAGCATTTACAACATGTGGGCCAGAGGACACAGATGCAGGTGGTCCCTGGACTCACCAAGAAACCCTGCGAAACCCAAAGACCAAAGGTTCTCTGTTACACCTGACACAGAAGGCTACTCCTTGAGATATCTGCTGTAGCTTCCCTGAGACCATGTTCTCTGGCCACCAGACTCTAATTCTTCACTCCTTGGTCTTTTTTAAAGCCTTCATTATCTTCAATCCCACCACCCACCTGCCAGTGTGTCATACTATGGTGGTTTGAATGTTGCTGGAAGCTATGCCACCGGTATTTCAAATACCAGCAGGATCACCAATGGTGGACAGGTTTCAGCAGAGCTTCCAGACTAAAACAGACTAGGAAGTAAGGCTTGATAATCTACTTCTGAAAATTAGCCAAGGAAAACCCTATGGATCACAACAGAATATTGTCTGATATAGTGCTGGAAGATGAGCCTTCTAGGTTGGAATGTACTGGATGTTTACATCCAGTGGATGCAACAACGGACTCAAGCATACCAATGATCATGAAGATGGCACAGGACTGGGCAATGTTTTGTTTTGTTATACATAAGGTCATTATGAGTTGGAGCCGACTTGGCGACAACTAACAACAACAATCCTCACCCATCTGTTCAATACTGGTGTTTCTAAAGGTTCCCCTTGCCCTCTAAACATGCTTCACCTTCACCTATTCTACCCCAGAATGGATCCCAACCTCCATTTCTCCCCCTTATTGGTTATCCTTACCAAAGTCTATTGGACCAAAACCTCAATGCTCTTCTCTCAAAGGTACTACTTTTTCTCGATAATGAAAAAGTCAACTGTCAACTTCTTTGACATTTAGTTGATCATCCAGTCCTAGTAATTCTTCCTCTTATGTAACCATCAAATTTATCCCCCTTTTCATCATCGCCGTGACCACTCAGCCATCAATGTCTCTCTCCTGAAATGCTTGAGGAGCCCGTTATTCATAAATATATTTCCAAACAAAAGTCAATCTGATCAAGTCACTCTCTTCCTTTCAAACCTCCCACAGCCGCTCTGTTTTCAAAGAATAGTCTTAATTTCTTTGCTAAGAATAACACGCCCTTTGTGTAATTTCCCAGACTCCTCTCCTGCTGTCCTACTCCACAAACAGACCCTGCTCCTTCATATCTCCGCACATGTGTTCTCTCCAAGTCCACTACTTATTTTTTTTTTTTGTTCAATAAACTCCTATGAATGCTTTGAAACCTAGCTTATACGTTACCTTTAGAGAGACTTTTAATTATAAATACTCCAAATGTAACTTTATTTTTATGTCAACAGGAATTTTTCAGTACGATAATAACCAAATCTCTCTTCCCACTAGGACAGGAGTACCCCATCACTGCTTCACCAAAGCTAAGTAGTGCTGGATACTTAGGAGTCATTTGACCAGTTTGCTGAGTAAATAAATGGGTCACGAGCTTGGGAAGAATGAGGAACCTAGGCATGGACTCACACGTTGCCTGGAATATGGCAGCTGCTCAATAAACTGCCAATTTCCTTCCCTCTTGCAGACTAAAAAGGTGACTGAAGAGAAAAATGATGCAGATTCTGAGGCTAGAGGGCAGAAATTTAACAAGTCACACGACCACCATCTTTATAGCAAAAGAGGAATTAAATCACCCACTGAGATCAAATGAGAGTATAGAAAAGGTTCAAGGGTAACGGCGAGTTTCAGGATAGTGAATGTAGTGAATGAGGAAATCTTTAAAACCACAAACATTGGGATCTGAGTCCACGAGGGCTTGCTCAGTTGAGTCCAGGAAACAACACAATGTATTAGTATGGTTTTGAGAGTATCACCAGCAATATTCATTAGCTTAGGAAGAGCAGTAGATATGACAGGGGCCAGAGTTGGGAATCATCAAGGTCAAAGAGGTGGAGGAAGAAGTGATAAGGGAGAGATAGTGTTTGTTCTACTGAAATATCTAGTTACAGGCTCTATGCTGGTTGGAAAGAGCAAGAGATCCAGGACGGATAACATAAAGGACAAGCAATGCAACTGATGGCAAGGGGCAGAGATGGGAGTCTGTGATCAAAGGGAAGACTTGAAGTGTCTAGGTAAAACACATATAATGAAAATCAGTGGTTTAGACAAGCTTCTAAAATCACCCAGTAAGTCAAAAGGAAGGGAGCCAGTCCCTAAAACAGTGACACACACTAGGTGCTCAGTGCATATTTGCTGAATAAATGAATCAGTGACTCTACAGGATGGGACCATTCCCTTGCCCAGGTGCTGCCAACATCAAACTTATCACCAAGCTCATTAGACAATAACTACAGATTAACACTATACACCAAGGATATCCCCACAGACTGACATTCTAGTAGACATTCTTCTAACATGATAATGTAAGCAATGCATTGAGAGAGAGTTAGAAATACTCCGCTAAGAGGGGTCCAAACCTGCCAAGACCTGGCACATTACAGATAGTAAATATTTGATGAATGAACGAATGAATAAAAAAATTCGGTTGAATGAGTGATAGGAGAGCCCTATCTTAAACATTGGCTACTTTTCAAAACCATCACTCCAGGCACAGTATTCACCGAAGTCATACTGAACAGGCAACATGGAGTGAAGAGTTATATACCGTTTCTCAAAAATGTAGACAATACAAAGGCACCAGATGGGAGGAAGCAGAGTGTGAAGATACCTGCAATTCCAATACATTTGCTGTGGAAGTGCTAAGCCGTCAATCCCCTTTGCCTGGACAGCGGCAGTTCAGAAGTGGTTCAATCTGATCAGCAATGAGCTCTCTATTTAATGCCTCTTACTTCATAAACTACTAGCGTAGCTCAATTCTCTGAACAACTGGAAAGGAAACAGAGCTGATAAGAGAATTAATGCTTTCTTCCCAAATCACATCATCTAGGATAACAAATAAATAGGAAAAAACATTTTAACATGAAGCTCTAAGCTATATTGATGTTTGTAAGTATTACAGGAGAGAGAAAAAAAAAACCTTCTGAGCTAAGTCATAATTGCTAATGCTACGGATTTGTTCCCTGTAGAATTCGCTGAGATAAACACAGATTTGCATATTTTGAAAGTATTTTGTCTGTCTGTTAAATACTCTTTCCTTACAAGGAGTAGCTATTTTTCTCCCTCTCCTTTCCAGTTCTCTGCCAACTTGCTTCCTCCCCTCCAACCAATCCCGTGTTTTGGGATCCTTCCCTCAAACACCAATGCTGGAGGAAACTTCTGAACCATGGGGTCATGAACAGAAACCCAACCACATCTGCTGAGAGAAACAAGATGTGAGGGGATTTCAACACAGAACAAGAATGTTGTTATTGTTGTTAGCTGCCACTGAGTCGGCCCCTGACACATGGTGATCTCATGCATGATGCTACTGGGTCCCTGACTCATGGTGACCCCATGCACAATGCTGCCCAGTCCTGTGCCATCCCCATGATCAGCTGGGCATGGAACCATTGTGAACCACAGGCTTTTCACTGCCTGATTTTCAAAAGTAGACCACCAGGCCTTCCTTCCCAGTCTTAGTCAAGAGAAGCATCCACTGACAGACAGGTGGTGGCTGAGCATCAGGTACATGGGTTGGGAATCAAATCTGGGTCTCTGACATAGAAAACAAGAATTCTATCACTGAACCACCACTGCCTCCAAGAGCAAGAATGGGTACACATAAAGAGCGCCAATCACAGGGACCCAAGATGAGCTAAGCCAAAAGGTGCACAGAAAAATTTCACTTGCTAGAAACAAATGCTGGCTTTATAGATTAAACCTGAATAATTCCAAATTTAAAAAAAAAAAAATTAAAAGGTACAGAGTTTTCCTTTAAACAAACAAAAAACAAACAAACCCATTGCCGTCGAGTCGGTTCTGACTCATAGAGACCCTACAGGACAGAGCAGAACTGCCCCATGGGGTTTCCAAGGAGTGCCTGGTGGATTTCAACTGCCGACCTTTTGGTTACCAGCTGTAGCTCTTAACCACTACACCACCTGGGTTTCCAGTCTTCCTTTATGGAGACGAAAAACATTTGAAAATCGATAGTGGTGATGGCTGCAAACATGGTGAGCGTAACTAATGTCACTGAATTGCATACTTAAAAACAGTTAAAATGACAAATATTTTGTTTTATATATATATGTATATACATATACACATACATATATATATCATCACACCAAAAAAATTGAAGAGATGGGGTACAGAAAAAAGTTTGTGTGGCAACTTGTATTTTCACAGTAACTTTACTTGAGACACAAAGGGCATGGGCACTTTTTTGGCAGCTTGTGCTGCTAGAATCCTCTGGGGAGGAGAAGTTTAAATTACAGAGATTTTA